>OX422208.1:80914568-90914568 GCA_949130495.1 Sambucus nigra | reverse complement strand
GATCTCAATCAAGAGTCGACTCTAAACTATATGAGGTCGAGATAGAAAACTATTTTAGAGTGACTTGGATGGTGATTTTGAGATCATAATTGGTTTCGAGTGGGTCAAAGTATTTGGAATAGTGTACATGGGTGTGCTGATTGGGTTCCAGGCAATTTTAGACCAAACCAGCACCAATTAGGGGCGTTTCAGTTATTCAGGAGTTTATGTAATATGGAACTATGAAAATATAAGATGTATATCGGCCCATTGGAGTGGTAGACTAGGTTTATAAGAACTTAGAGAGAGAGGAGTCCATAGGAGAGGAAGAGGAGAAGGAAACTAGATCTTCCCACACTGTTTTGCATCACAAACATAGCCGAAATCGAGATTGAAGGAAGGGAAAAGAAACTCCATCATCAATTAACAAAAATCAGTCCTACTAAACCAAGGCAAGATTTTATCTTACAATTCATTTAAGTATGTTATAATACCCATGTAGTGTAGGGTTGAATTTACATGATTTGGTTGTATTCTTGGAATTTCATTGGGTATAATTCATAATTTGGAGTAGGAACTATGTAGAATTAATCCCTTTATGTAGATAATATGAAAAGTTATTTGATGAGTATCTTGAAAGAAATCTACATATATTGATGAATATGCATGAAGGACACTATGAGTAAGGGTTTTGAGAATTTTTGAATTTAATATATTCTTGCGCATATTTCTTATAGATTTGATGTACTATTTATGTTAGAAATTGTCCATAGACATGTTTTTGAGGTTTGAGTATGTTGGATTGGAGTTTGGGAGTGTTTCTTGAATGTTTGAGGTGTTAACCATGGAGAAAAATGAGTTTGGGATGAAGCTGTCAAAATCGTTGATGTGGTCATCCTCGATCCTGATCCTTGCGGGCGGGCGCGTGGAGGAAAGGATCCTTCCGGTCCCGCGCATACCTCTAAGGAGCGCTTCGGCTGGCGTCATTTGTGGTGTGAAAAATGTAGATAGATTCAGAGTCACCAGTCTATTTTACGCAAAATAGACAAAAGAAAAAGGGGAAGCCACCCCGAAGAGTGGCATCCAAAGACATACTGGTTATACGAAACCAAGATGATTCGAGAAGGGTTCGGAGGCTTAGTTATGAAATGGGAAGGTGTTAGGCACCCATTCCGCCCTTTCGATCTCTCATGAATATTTGTTATTTTCCTTTATGTTTCCCCCTTGATATGTGTGCATGTGTATATATATAGAATGGAGGTAGGAATCCTCGACTTGTATCATGGAAAAGATAAAGTGAGTCATCCGTAGGAAGATATAAGATTAATATTAGAAAAATGAGATTTACACATTTACCGCTACGTTGATCGTTATAAGGGAACGATAATGCATATGGGGTAATGTGTCATTAAGAACAAGTATATGTATAATATAAGAAAAATGGATTTAGAGAAGATAGAAAATGAGAGAAAAAGTGAGAAAAAGGACTCGAGTCTCAGGTTTTACCCCGAGACGCCTACGTAGCCTATAAAAGCATCAAAGTCCACGTAGTTCGCATGTAAAATGAGTGTGGGGTTTATCCCATAAATCCAAAATGGGGAATCTCTTATTTGTGAGTGTGTGTGTGTGTGTGTGTAGAAAAAAGTGTTTTAATTATGAGAAAAGTGTGAGGAAAATATGAGAATCCCTTATTTGAATTTATGAGCAAAACCCTCTTTTTCTTGTTTTTGGGGTTTTAAGAAAATAAAAGATGTGCAATAATACTAAGTAAAAAGTATATTAGGATGTGTGAAATGAGATAATAAAAGTGCTAAGTAAGAAAACAAGTTATTGAGAATTCAAGAGAATTTAAAGAGAGAGTTTGAGAAAGTTGAACCTTCTTGAAGATCTTGAGCTCGATCTTGAATGTTGGGGAGCAGCCCTTGCACTTTGGATGATAATGGAGAGTGGCTAATTCACTAAGTTTGATGAAAGGGATGGTGAAAAGTGGAAGTAAAAATGGGATTTGGAAGTTAAAATCACGCTGCCTTCGAGAGAGGTTTCTGGGATTCGTTGAGAGGGATTTTTATCAGATCTGGGCTCTTCTGCAAATGAGGTGAAGGACTCCTTTTATAGTCCCAGGTGAGTGCCAATCGGCATAGATCCCTTCCTGCCTATCGGCAGGCAAGGGCCGATAAGCAGGTTCTGGAACCTGCCGTTTGGTAGTGTGTTTCAGGCTTTTTTAGAAAATTGGCTGCCGAGGGCAAACCGTTGGTCAGAATCGTGCACGGGGCATACCATTGGAAAGGTAATTCAAAGACCTTTGAAAGTCCTTTGGACCATTCCCGAGTTCGAGAGTTGACTTTGGGTAAAATATGGCTCGGAAACGTTTATTGGTCCATTGGACGGGGAATCATTCGGACGCAAACGGATCATTCGGCCGCATGGTAAATCTGAATCGCACATAGGGCATACCATTGGAAAGGTTAGGAGATGTAATTCGACATTCCAAAGAGTTTGACCCGGTTTGGAGAGTTGACTTTGGTTAATCGGGCCCGAAAAGCGCTCGGTGGCTTCCCAGAGTCAAACGGATTGTTTGTCAGCATGGAAAGTCAGAATCGCACACGGAGTGGACTGTTGTTAAGGGTATCTAGGGCCCTTTGAAGATTTATTCAGCCTCGGTCGATCTGAAGAGTTGACATAGGTCAAACAGAGACCGGGAGTGCCGGATAGCCTCTGGGTCAGGTTTCGGATGCAAACGGACCGTTCGTCCTCATGGTAAGTCGAAATCGTGTATGGGGCTGATGGTTGGAAAGGGTATTAAGTGCCCTTCGAAGATTCATTCAGTCTCGCTCGAGATGAAGAGTTTGACTTTTGGGTTAAATTAAGTCGGGGAGTGCCCGATGGCCTTCAGGTCAGTACTCGGGACGTGACCTGGGTTTACAGTTATAAAGGGAGGTACTAGGGACCTAAGGAGAGTCAGGGGGTAATAGAATGGGGTGTCTACAGATCCCCTCGACGGGTGAGTTTGGAGCAAATGATGATCGTCGAATAGACACCACATGATGCTTTTGAGGGAGTATGATCGATTCAGAGGGTTGAGGTCGATTCTGAGGACCTAAGGAGTGTGCTGGGGATGATCAATTCTGCGGATCAAAGCTAAATCTGTGGGCTTAGGGTAAAGGTCTAGCGAGGTTAATTCTGACCTAAAGAGTGGTGACGATCGAGGACCGAGGTCAATTCTGACCTAACTTAGGTGACGATCCAAGACCGGGGTCAATTCTGACCCAAGAGTGGTGACGAACGAGGACCGAGGTCAATTCTGACCTAACTTAGGTGAAGATCCAAGACCGGGGCTAATTTTGACCCAAGAGTGGTGACTCTCGAGGACCGAGGTCAATTCTTACCTAACTTAGATGACGATCCAAGATCGGGGCCAATTTTGACCCAAGATTGGTGACGATCAAGGACCGAGGTCAATTCTGACCTAACTTAGGTGACGATCCAAGACCGGGGCTAATTTTGACCCAAGAGTGGTGACGACCGAGGAATGAGGTCAATTATGACCTAACATAGGTGACGATCCAAGACTGGGGCCAATTTTGACCCAAGAGTGGTGATGACCGAGGATCGAGGTCAATTCTAACCTAACTTAGGTGACGATCCAAGAACGGGGCCAATTCTGACCCAAGAGAGGTGACAACCGAGGACCGAGGTCAACTTTGACCTAATTTAGGTGATGATCCAAGACCGGGGCCAATTCTAACCCAAGAGTGGTGACGATCGAGGACCGAGGTCAATTCTGAACTAACTTAGGTAACGATCCAAGATCGAGGTCAATTCTGACCCAAGAGTGGTGACGACCAAGGATCGAGGTCAATTCTGACCTAACTTAGGTGACGATCCAAGATCGGGGCCAATTCTGACCCAAGAGTGGTGACGACCGACGACCAAGGTTAATTCTGACCTAACTCAGGTGACGATCCAAGACCGGGGCCAATTCTGACCCAAGAGTGGTGACGACCGAGGACCGAGGTCAATTCTGACCTAACTCAGATGACGATCCAAGACCGGGGCCAATCCTGACCCAAGAGTGGTGACGACCGAGGACCGAGGTCAATTCTGACCTGACTCAGGTGACGATCCAAGACCGGGGCCAATTCTGACCTAAGAGTGATTGAGAATTAGATTTCAGTTTTACTGGGGAAAGAGTTTTATGATTCTGATTTGAGCTAGGGAGTTGGTAGATGGGGAAGATTTTTAGGAGACCTCGCAGGGGGGAACAACCTATTTTAGGTTCTGTAAGAGAATTTCGAAGGGGAAGTCATCAGGTGATCCTTAGGGATTTTCTGGAGCTTTATCGGGAGGAGTTTTCACTTAGCTTTTGAGGATTTCACTGGGGAAGATGGGTTCCGCTTGAGGAAATGCAAAATTTTCTTTATAGAATGGCTCTAAATCCCTCTCGGGATTTTTGGGAATTTTTCGAGGATTTTTCAAGGTTTTCTGGTAATTTCTAGAAATTTTTGTACGAAATTTTAGGAGGGGTGCGGTCGGCATAGTATGAAGGGTGCCATTTGGCAGTGGCACAGACTTTTGGGCTACCATGGAAAGGCAAGGGGTCAGTGCCGATCGGTATGGTAAGGGTAGGTGCCAATCATCATGACGCTTGGCCTCCTATATAAAGGGGGCGAATCCCCTCATTTTTTCACAGCTTCTTTTGCTTTCTCTTCCTCTGTGATTCTTCTACAAATTGTTTTAGCATTCCGATCTTTAAGAAATGGTTACCTTTATGAGCACTGTAGTCCACCAGGAGTGGTTGGCCGTTGATGATTGGGCAAATGTGGAGTGGAGGGCTAGGGCGCGTCTTGCTCTGGGGAATGAGAATTCCTTTGATGCGTTTGAGCCTGTCGCGGATGAGCGGACTTTGCTGCGGGAGCCATCGCATCATCGCTCTTCAAGAGTGATCCCCGGCAGTTATGTAAGTAACCCGACCTTTGGCATTCTTCTCTTTTTGGTGTTTTTTCTTGTTTGACTTTTGATGAGGTTTTTCTTTTTGCCAGTCTGATATCTCTTTCAAGAACATGCGTGCCCGTGGGACGACGCGGTTTAAGGATGTTTGGGAGCATCTTCCACCTGTGGTGCGTTGGATGGTATCATCAGCAGGTTTTGGCCGATTGGCATCGGTGCTGGATGAGACGCCTCGTTCGACAGTGGTCTTGTGAGCCTTGTGAGAGAGGTGGTGGGACACTAACCACACCTTTCATTTTGGATTCGTGGAGATGACGATGAATCCCATAGACGTGCAATAATTGTTGGGCCTGGATTATGATGGAGAGCAGATAAAGGTGGATCGCTCTTTACGAGTGAAAAAAGTGCGTGCGGCACTTGGTGATGTGGGGAGGATAGTCTCCGGGGATTCCATCTGGTTGTCCTTACTGAAGGATGTTTTACTGAGCAAGGTGATTGATGTGGAGGAAGGGCTTCAAGTGAGGAAGATGGCCCGATTATTCATTTTGCTAGTTTTGGGAGGTTTCATGGTGGCGTCGAGCGGCGATGTTGTTCATTTATTGTTTCTGTCGTACTTGAGGACGTTTTCGAACATCCTTTTCTATGATTGGGGAAGTCTGACATTGGCAACCCTTTACTTTTCTCTGGATGCATTTAGCCGGTGCTGCTGGCAGACCTTTACTGGGGCCACGTACCTTCTTGAGGTATTCTTCAGTTTGTGCATTTCTTTTCATGCATTCGCATTTTCCTTATGCGTCTTTTTTTCTTGTGAATTCAGGCGTGGTTCTATGAGGTGATTGGGTGCAATACCCCACTGATCTCTTTGAAGGACGACACTGTGGGGGACTTCTGTCGGTTGTATCGATGGCGTAAGGCCAATCGACAGTCGAAGGGATCTCTTTCCCTGGAGGCGGTGCGTCAGGTCTTGAATGACTTGACCAGTGGTAGGGTAAGACTTTTTCCATTCCAGTCTTAGTTTTTGCACCTCTTGATCTTGTGTTGATTTGTGCTTGCTTGGAGATTTTCAAGTGACCTTTTATCCCTGGGGGACAACCATTCAGGATGCGGGGGTGACCAGGGTGAATGCGCGGATGAGATATTTGTTGGCGCATGAGTTCGGCCATTCCTGGTATCCCGGGGAGAGGGTAGTTCGTCAGATTTCTGAGGAGGAGGTGGTGCTGCCACCCGCACAGCCTCCTACGTCTATGAGGCAGGAGCGACTGATGCTGGAGGATGAGAGGATCGTGGGGATGATTGGCAAGTCCTACTTGCTGTACACCGATACGGTCGCATCGTATGATTATATGGATTTTATGATGAGTTGGTTGATAGAGACCAGCATATATGATGCGCTGCCCTTCCCTCCGGAAGGTTCGAGTCAGGCGGTGGGGTCTTCCCACAGTGGTGGTGGTCCATCGGCATCTGCAGAAGTGGCGACCTCGGAGGTCCCTTTTGTGCGGTTGCATACCCCTTCGTATAACATCCGACTGGCTGATGGAGGGATGGTGCCTATGCTTCACCGTCCTCATGCGATGGATCCGGATAAGTTGGGTATGACAGAGGAGGTCCTTTGACCTGTGGTATACCTTTATATTCCTCCCTTTCTTTTCTGTTTTGGTCATTCCTGTTTGATACTGATTTTGTCTTTCCTTGTAGCAAGTCCGGGTGTCGACCACTTGGCTTAGGGACATTAGAGATTGGATATCTTCAGTAACTACCCATATTCGGGACGCGGTTCCTGTTCCTTCTTACCTGGTGCCATCTTCTTCATCCGAAAAGGACTCGGGCTCGGGTAGTGGTGGTGCGTCGTCTTGCCGTAGGGGGAAGAGAGCGCGTCGAGGGGGTGGAAGCTCTTGAGAGAGAGGGAATGAAATGTGGGTTTGGGTTGAGTCCCGTTGTTTTTGGCTTTTCTTTCCTTGTTTCCTGCAAATCTGATGTAACACAGAACACAAATATATGCAATGCAATGGAAGTTTTTTTATTATTATCTTTTATTAATGATGAATGAATGCATGCACATGCGCTTTTTACTTTGCTACCGAGACCGTA
The DNA here is from genome assembly GCA_949130495.1 of Sambucus nigra. Taxonomy (NCBI): domain Eukaryota; kingdom Viridiplantae; phylum Streptophyta; class Magnoliopsida; order Dipsacales; family Adoxaceae; genus Sambucus; species Sambucus nigra. Next base: position 90,907,554 of record OX422208.1, on the reverse strand, counting down.
AAAAAGGAATATTTTTGGAATTTTCGAAGGAAAGCTTTTATTTAAAAGGAGAATTATAAAAGGAGAAAATAGGATTCTTGAAATTCTTTTGAGAATATCAATTTATTTTTATTGATTTTTCTGATTTGACAAAATAGGAAAGGAGGAAATTTCCAAAAAAGGGGGATTACCGATCGACAAGCACCCTGACCTGCCTATCGGCAGTTTAGTCCAGTCCCATCATTTGAAGGCTTTGATAGGTACCCTCTTCAGCCCTTGGTACCTTGTGGGGTAGGATTCCCTCCGATTTCTGCAATGATTATGTCCCTTGTGAGGATTTTTAAGTATAAAAAGGGAGAAGGGTGGAGTGTTCTCATCACACCTTTGCATCCTCATCTGCCTACCCATTATCTTTTAGTCTTGCAAGATGGCTCTCCCTGGTAGCATTGAGTTCGCCAATTACCTCGAAGCCTTGGAAGCTATGTTCTCTTATAATGTCGACTATGATTCCTTCAACATGCGTCGAGTCTCCTTGCGGCGCAATCGTCCTTTTGAGTGGAATATGTTGATAGCAGCGGTACAATTCTGGTACCCTGAAGACCATGTATTCCTCTTTGGGTTGGAAGAAGTTTGTCCTACCTATGAGGAATTTTCTGCCATACTGGGTGTGAATCCCAGTGTTGTTGCGGCTTTGACCGAATTTTCCCATTCTCCTAGGGATTTGTTGGTCGGCCTTCTTCATATCTCGCCTTCGACGACCAGGTCATTGGTTGTTGGAGGAATGATCTCCCTCCCGGCGGTACTGCAGTCCGTGCATTTGCAGGAAGTAGGTGATGCCGGCTATGCTGGACCCGTGGTTCTGGGCCTGGTTTCAAAATTATTGTTGGTGACTGGGGAGGTGCAAGTGGACCCACAAATTGCAGCCATTACTTCATGGATGTCATACCGTCACAATCCTGTGGCGGTGATATTGGCGGAGACTCTGAATGGCCTAGATGCTTGGAGAGAAGGTCGTTCTGACTTTTTAAGGGGTAGCCCTGTAATGTTGTTCATGTGGTTGTCTGAAAGATTCCTCTTGTCGACTCCTCCCGAATATCATTTGTCGACTGTACCCAACTTCTTTTCGCGCTACTTCAGCCGCGTTGGCATGTATGTTGAGAACTGGGAGAATTGGTTTGTGGAGCACGAGGCTTGTGGGCTGTATCGGTCCGTGCCTTGGTGGGGACAGTTGCAGCCTGTTCTGGAGCTAGGAGAGTATTCATATGTGCGGTTGGTTGGTCTCATGCAGACCTCTTTTTATTTCCCTTAGCGGCTTCTGTGCCAATTTGGCTGGGCGCGGGTCGTGCCCCCTCGAACCTCAAATTTCTTTCCAGTAGAATATTTCGCCTGCGTCTGTTGCTTGGGTCTCTGTGAGAAAATCGGCGTCCGTCGACTCGTCCTTCTCAGTTTGTCGGGAAGGTCTGCCATGTCCCCAAAGATTATATGAGATGGTTGTGGAGGAAAGTAGTCAGCAAGATGTTGGCAGTAGAGACTGGTCAAAGATGGTTTGTTTTATCCGACTCTATGGAAGCAGGTGTTGTGGTCTTTTCGAAGATGGTTAAGGCTCATCGATCCATGGAATGTTTGCGGCACTCTATTCAGGCAGGGGAAACTTGGGGTCCTCAGGATGTAGATGATGAGGGTGCAGGCACTTTGGGTAGCTGTGGGTAGGACTCCTGGGGAGTTTATTTATGTAATAGGGAATGTATGTGGGGATTTTATTTCGCTTTTTATGGTGGCGGAGAAGGGAGTTATCCGTTCCTTTTCCTTATGTAATCCGTACTTTAATTTCTTATTAATGAAATAAATAAGTTTCTGATCATCCAGCTGTGCCTTTCGATGAGTTTTGTATTTTGAATTTTCTATACTCATCGCTAAGGCATACATAATCCTTTTGTTCAAATAATTTTAGAATGAACCGCCGTTCTCGGAGGTAAGAAAAGAATAGTATTTTGTGACAAAGAAAGGGCCGCACTCATGTGAGGAGTATGAGCTGCCTACATACCTCTGGGGGTTTTTAAAAGTTTTAAAATAGTTTTTGTAGAGGATCAAGCCCACGTAGTTCTGGGTAGAGGGAAATGAAGAGTTTTTATTTTTTTTATTATTATTTTTTTTTTTAGAATAGAAGGGTGATGAGAAGATTCATAGCGCGCGGAGATTTCGGACTAGGGGTAGAATTTCTTGAGACGGTCCAGATTGACTAGACGAGCCATCTCTTCCCCATCCAGGTCAGTGAGTATGGCAGCACCGTCGGATAATATTTTCTTCACAATGTAGGGGTCGCTCCAATTGGGCTTGAATTTCCCTCTGGGGTCCCAGATCGGTTCTATTATCTCTTTGATGGCTAAATCCCCCTCCCGAACACCACGGTCCTTGACTCTCTTGTTGAATGATCGCGCTATTCGACGATGGTACCCCTGTATTTGATAAAGAGCTTTCAATCTTCTTTCATCTAGGAGGGCTATCTCATCAAGATGACTTTCGCACCATTCCTCTTCACTAACCTTGCTTTCGAGCATGACGCGTAGAGAGGGTATTTCCGGCTCCACAGGGAGGACATCTTCCATGCCGTAGACCAGGGAGTAAGGGGTAGCACCAGTAGAGGTTCGGATTGAGGTTTGATAGCCCCAGAGGGTGTATGGGATTTGATCGGCCCAATCCCTATATCTTTCAATCATCTTGCGGATGATTGCTTTGAGGTTCTTGTTGGCGGCTTCAACTGCACCATTGGTCTGAGGTCGGTAGGGAGAAGATTTGTGTCTTTGAATCCCGTACTCATTGACAACTTCTATGACTTCTACTTCAAAGTGTAACCCGTTATCTGACACTAGCTCATCCGGGACCTCATATCGTCAGATGATATTCTTCTTGATGAATTTGGCCACTTTCTTGGCGTTCAACACTGCATATGACTTAGCTTCGACCCATTTGGTGAAGTAATCAATGGCGACCAGGATAAACTCATGTCCGTTTGAAGCCTTTGGAGTAACCTTCCCTATGATGTCGATACCCCAGACGGAGAATGGCCAGGGAGAGGTCAGGTTGTATAACTCTCGCGGAGTCAAGTGTTGAAGATTGGAGAATTATTGGCATTTGAGGCATCTCCGGACATAGGCGGTACAATCCTGGGTCATGGTGGTCCAGTAGTATCCCTTTCGAATGATTTTCTTGGTGAGCATGTGACCATTCATGTGGGGTCTGCATTCCCCGCTGTGGATTTTTTGCATTGTTTTCTGAATCTCATCCCCTGCGATGCAGTGTAGATGAGTTCAATCGAAATTCCTCTTGAGTAGAGCTTTATGACAGATAATGTACTGGGCGGCCAGTCTTCAGATGGTTGTTCAGTCCTTCTTGTTGGAACCCTCGGTATACCTACCACGTTTGAGGAGGCACCAGATATCATAGTACCAACAATCGGCTGGTTCAGGATCTTCGGTGGAGACAAGCTACACATGAAAGCAATGGGTCAGTTTATCTTGATTTTGAACTAGGAAGGGGGTCATTATTATTCGCTCGGGCATATCGACCATGGAGGCCAAAGTGGTGAGAGCATCGACTAGGTTATTCTTTGCTCGGGGTAGGTAATGGAAGGTGATATCTCGGAATTGGGAGGATAACTCTTCTAATTAAGCATGAAAGGGTTGGAGCTTTTCGTCCTTGACTTTCCACTTTCTGAGCACCTAACCGATGATGAGGGTAGAATCCCTGTAGACATCAAGGTATTGAATACCTTTTTCGAGAACAACTTTGTGGCCCACTGTGCATTCCTTGTATTCCGTCATGTCATTGGTGCAAGGGAAATCCAATTTCATGGTGTTGGGAGTGTGGGAGTCATCTGGGGCTTTTATTGGTAGCGCCATCAAAAAACATTTTTCATTGAAGGCGGTCTTGAGTGGTGTAGAGGATATTTTCATCTGGGAATTCGGAGATCCAGACATCTGCTTCTTCTACAGGGTAGTCAGCGAGGTAGTCAGAGATGGCTCTTCCTTTAATAGCTTTTTGTATGACGTACATGATATCAAACTCGATTAGGAGCATCGGGCCATTCGGCTAGATAAGGCGGGTTTCTCAAGCAGGTATTTGATGGGATCCATTCGGGATACAAGTTTGATGGGGAAGGCGAGCATGTAGTGTTGTAACTTTTGGGTGACCCAGACAAGTGCGACACGTGCCTTTTTTAAAGCAGTGCAGTTGACCTCGTACCCAGCCAATTTGTAACTGGCATAATAGATGGCTCTTTATTTACGGGAGTCTTCAAGGTATTGGGCTAGAAAAGCCCCGGCTGCAGTGTCGGTTATGGTTAGGTATAGGAGCAAAGGGATACCAGACTGTGGTGGCATGAGTACTGGAGGTTGGGTCAGGTATTGTTTCATTCAATCAAAAGGTTCTTGGCAGGCCTCGTTCCAAACCTTGGTTGAATCCTTTCGGAGGAGCTTGAAGATTGGTTCACAGATGGAGGTTAGTTGGCTGATGAACCAGCTGATATATTGTAATTTCCCAAGAAAACCTCAGACTTCTTTCTCTGTTCGGGGTGGTGGCATCTCAAGTATGGCCTTCAGCTTTGCAGGATCTGCTTCTATGCCCTTTTTACTGACCATGAATCGCATGAGTTTTCCCTTTGTAACGCCGAAGACACACTTCTGTGGATTAAGTCACATATTATACTATCGCAGTCCTTCGAAGAACTTTTGGAGAGCGGGAACATGACCTTCTCTAGTTTTGGACTTGATAATCATATCTTCCACGTAAACCTCGACTTTTTTATGAATCAGATCGTGCAGGATGGTTGTGGCAGCCCTTTGGTAGGTAGCCCCAGCATTCTTGAGACCGAATGGCATAACGGTGTAGCAAAAGGTTCCCCATGGGGTGATGAATGCGTTTTTTTCTTAGTGGTCTGGGTGCATCTTGATTTGGTTGTATTCGGCAAACTCATCGACGAATGACTTGAGAGCATGACTGGCTGTGTTGTCCACGATCATATCGATGTTGGGTAGCGGATAATCATCCTTCGTAGAAGCTTTGTTTAAATCTTGGTAGTCCACACACATTCGAACCTTTCCTCCTGATTTTGGTACATGTACAATGTTGGCTAGCCATGTGGGATATTCGATCACTCGAATGAAACCCATGTTTAATTGTTTAACCACCTCTTCTTTGACCTTGAGCGACCATTCGGTGCGGAGTTTTCTCAGTTTTTGTTTAACTGGCTTGTAATCTGGGAGAGTGGGTATCTCGTGCTGTGCTATTTCAGGATCAATACCAGGCATATCATCATAGGACCATGCGAAAACATCTACGAACTCCTTCAGCAATTCTTCAAGTTGTGCACGCTCATTCTCGTCAAGGGTGGACCCTATCCTAATCTCGCGCAGTTGGCTACTAGAATCGAGATTAATAACAACAGTCTCTTCTTCATTAACTTGAATGCGGTTATGTTTTTTATTATTAACCTTATTTAGATCAGTTGAGAATTGTTCATTTGCAAAATCATCATCATCAAAAGTTCGATTAGAATCTAAACAATTAATGTAAAGCAGAGCAAGATACTCAAAATCTTCGTTTATTTCATTGATAGGAAAAACAACATTGAGAACCTCACCAAAAGAGGTCTCGATTACATTTGAGCAAGGATAGACAACAGAAGAAGAAATAGGGTAAACATTGGGGTTAGGGGAGATTTTAAGAGGTAGAACTGGCGCAATATGCTAGTTGAGGAGAGGTGTATCAACAGCTTTAATCAGACGGGATGGGTCCATTAATGTAGTGCCTGAATGAATCATGCAGAGTGCCAACCCCAGTATCTATTAGTTAAAGGAATCTTCATAATCACTTTCCTCAGTCTCTTCAATATCTTTGATGAACGGTTGTACGCAGTGTGGGAAACTTTCGGCCCATAGGCAGCTATCTTGGAAAAATATCTCCATTTCAGGCTTCATCTTCTTCTCTGTGTGGTCGTACCATGGTTCTGGGGAACCGCAAAAGGGGAGATCCTCACCTTCTTTGATGAATCGTCCATTTAAGGAGTCTCCTGAGATAGTTCGGATACAGTTAAATCCTCTCTTTGGTCGAGACTAGCGGATCATTCTGAGCTCTTGTTCTGATGGTTGATACCCCAAGCCGCAAGGAGGGAAAGCTTTATTCAGTTCGATGGGCTCAAGTATCCCTTGTTGCCTTTTCCCTATCCCCAGTCCGGGCATGAAGTGCGTGTTTCTGAACATCTGAATCACATTGACATTCCCATGAGGGTCATATTCTAGACAAACCCTTTCTTTGAAACTGTCCCCTGTCGGGAGTAGGAATGGCTCGACTCGGAATCCTGATAGGAGCATATCATTTGACCCGTACTGTATCTCGAAAATTGGACTGCTGGTGCTTGCACTCTCGACATTTTCGTCATCGCCCAAAATGGTGATGACTCGCCCATCGACGAAGAAGTTCAATTTCTGATGGAGTGAGGAAGACACACCCTTGATATTGTGGAGCCAGGGGAGTTCGATCAATAGGTTGAAACAAGTTGGGATGTCTATGACTTGGAATTCAACGTCAGGGTTTATAGGTCCAACCCCTATTGAAAGTTTTATGGATCCCATTACCTTACGACGGGTATTATCGTAGGCACGCACAGCGGCGGAGGTTGGAGCGAGGTCGCTTTCTTTCAGGACTAAACACTTGAAGGTTCTCAATGGGCAAACATTCAAGGCGGATCCATTATCGACAAGAGAGAGTGGCATGGCCTTTCCCATAACTTCGATGGAGATGTTGAGTGCATGATTATGATTCGGCCCAATTCTGGGGATTTCTTCTTCAGAAAATGATAGCATTCGGGTAGAGGTTAAGGATCCGACCAGATTTATCGCCTCGTCTAGTGTGGTAGAGGTAGGAACTATAGGTCCAGTGAGTAATTTTATTAAAGCATTTCTGTGTAGCTGGGAAGACATGAAAAGCCCCCATAGAGTGATGTTAGCTTGAGTTTTCTTCAGTTGGTCAAGGATCTTTCTCTCCTCAATGGTCATCTCTAGCATAAGAAGGTTTTCAACGCCCTTCCCCTTGTCATTTGTTGGTAGTGAGATTAGAACTTGGTAATGTCTCCCTGATCTGGTCATGTGATTTACTCAAGAAGGAAAAAACATAAATCCCGTTTCCTCATCAATCTCAGGTTGCTCTGCCACCCTATCTATTTCTCCGAGGAGTTCTTCAAATGAGATCATCCCACATATGTCGACTACTGGGCCAGCTCTTCCTGAAGCTTGTTTTTCGTTCGAATCTTCGAATCCTTCCCCCCATCTGGTGGCAACAATTTTGTCTTTCCCTATAAAGTTGATGCATTCCACAACTTCAACGGCTTCTTCATACAAGTTCTCCCATTCTTTGGGGATATGTGTGATTGAAGGTACCAAGCGCCCTTGTTGCTTCAAAGTCTCAAGTAACCTGGTGATACTGGAAATGCTATTGGTTTTCCTGAATAATTCTGCCATAGTCTGGACAATATCATCTAAGCTGACTTCATCGATTGGTACCACCCATCTGTTTGAATCTTAGGCCTATTTCCGTCCTTCCAAAAATAGTGTACTGAATCTCTTGCAATCGGTGACCATCTATGAGGGCAATTTCAGCCCGAATTCAAGGAGTTGGTTTAACACCTCTGACAATTCCATACCTTCATTTTCAGAATGGGTACGGATAACGATGCATGCTCTGGTAAGGAGTGATAGTGCCTGATCAGCGAGGCTAGTGGGGTGTAGGAGGAAATATGGGAAAATTTGAAGAGGTTTAGGAGGGTATAGGGTTGTGATTTGGGTTGATGGATCGAAATTCGGGTTTTCTTCAAAGAAGATGGAATTGGTGTGATTTGGGAGTGGGTTATGAATAGTGTTTGTCTTAGGATTGGCTGGTGGGGCGATGGTACCCTGGTCAATGAGATCTTGGATTACGTTTTGGCGGTGAAAGCACTGGTCGGTGGTATGGCCAGCAGTATGGTGGAAGGCGCAATGAGCATCGGTCTTGAAGTTTCTTGGGAGTGGATTTGGCAATGGATGTGGATCCAAGGGTTTGATGAGGTTTCGGCTTAACAGGGCTTGGTAAACTTCGGAGAGGGTAGCATGAAGCTCAGTGTATTCCCTTCGGACGGGAGCAGGGAGGCTTTCTGGTTCCCATGATGTGGTTGGTTGAGAGATGTTGTTGATGGTTGAGACTGTAGCATTGGCAAGCTTGTCAAACTTTCGAGGGGTGAACAGTCTGAACACCTTCTTTGGTTCAATTTCTGCTTTAACGAGGCTTTCCTTGATTTCCACTCCAGCCTCTCTGAGAGCTCTAAAGTGGGGATAGTATTGTCCTCCCATCGTTGCTCGGACATAGGGAAAGATGTTCTTCTTCACTATATTGACTTGTTCTTCCTTGGATGGCCGATTAGTCATGGTAGCTGCTCGCTCCCTCCACCGAGTTATGAAGTTACTAACCGATTCCCCAGGATTCTGTTTGAGCAGCTCAAAATCATGACGGGTGACCTCAAGCTCTTCTTTGTATTTATACTGTGACATGAATTCTCAGGCTACATCCTCCCAGCTACGGATTCTGGATTCCTCAAGGGATAAAAACCATCGAAGGGCACTATCCTTCAAAGTTTGCTGAAACAATTGGGCCATCACTTCTTCAGAAGACCCTAGTAGAGTCATGGAATGATGATAACTGCTAAAATGAACAATTGCGGGACCACTCCCCTCGAACTTCTCGATATTTGGCATCTTGAACTTCTCGGGTAATCTCGCTTTAGGATAAGGAGACATGTGGGTGTAGTCCATGTAATTCCTAGAGATCCTGACTTGGTCAAACTTCTTGGCCAGCATCTTGAGATCCACTTTGACTTTATTCAACTCCTCCTCCTTTGTATCAGCGACCACAGGCAGGTTAGCCATAGGGTAGGAAATATTTGGCATTAAAACTTGAGCAGCCGACAGCCCATTGGCAGGAGGGGCACGTGGAGCGTGCTGATATTCTTCTGAGGCCCAGATAGGCTCGGGTGGACCCATAGCACGAGGTAACAGGGCCTCGAGCTCTTAAGGAATAGGAACTTGGTTTCATTAAATTTCTCGGACCTCAACTTGGAGGTTGTCAATCTTGGCCACGAGCTGAGCTAGGACAGTCGACAGATCCGGTTGTATGACTGGTGCTTGATCTACATTCTCCATGGAAGATGGATGGATTTCGGACTCGAAAGTAGTAGTAGAGGAGCAGATGAAACTCTGGGGTAATTTGACTGAAGACCGAAGCCAATAGGGAGCCAGGTCAAGGGCTTACAATCGAACTGAGAAGGCGTAGGATAAGATTTATTTTTTAGAAAAAGGGAAGAAACTATTTTTGGATTTTTGATAAAGAAGGGAGAAATGTTTTTGGATTTTTAATAAATAAGGGAGTAATATTTTTGGGTTTTTAAAAAAGAAGGGAGAAATGTTTTTGGAGACGGAACTCAGCATGATTATTATGATTATTATGTTCTCACTTGTATTTAATTCTCCTAAATGCAATGCCAAACGGGACCCGAACCTTTAAAAGTGGGGTTTTTAATATATGCAAAGCTACGGTTTGGACTTGTAACCAGGCTCGCGGACAGGGTCCCATTTTAAAAAATACGCGATAATTGGGTGGCAGTTGACCCGTAATTTTAGCAGAGTTTTGGGTTGAAACTGACAATCTAATGTGCGTGTCCTAAGTCTGACACCTATATGCGGGTATCCAGTTGGTTGGGTGAACTGGCATGGGTTCCCCCCTTTGGCGTAACTTCCACGAGATACGTCTTGCTCTTGCGGGCAATCGGTACGTGTGGACAAGCCATTTGATATACCTGAGTGTACTTGAATTACCTCACCATATACCTCGTGGGGATGGTATGTGTGAGAGAAAATTCGATATACTCGGCGTACGTGAACGAATTCCCTGCGATATACCTCCCGTCAAGACTTCGGTTAAGTGGTACGATGCGGGGGAACTGTTCAATATACGTCGAAGGTACTTGGCCAATGGAAGGTGAGAGTCATATCGCTTAGGCTAACTGTGACCTACCGGACCAGCGTCCATCACGAAGTGACCCTCCAGTTACTGGGTAAAATTTGGTCAATAGCAATGCTCTTTGGTGATATCGTGTGAATCATGCATGATTCTCTTATTAGTATCTTATGATGAGAAATGCCTTTCTTGATTATGCCAAACAGGGAACAAAGTACAAGTACCCCAAAAGGTACGCCAAGTATGGATGGGTGATGCGTGCAATATGGAGATATACATGTGATCCTAGGTACACGTGGTGCGAAGTGTACATGGAGAATTTTCTACAAGTGTGTGAACGTAAGCGTAAGCATGGGATACATATGAGAAAGGGGAATAGGCAGATATGGGGGGAAACATAAACAAATATATCATCCATGTAAATGAGTCAAGCCCACAAGAAAAAACACATATCCCCAGCGGACTCTCCACTGTGGCCATCCCTGATCCTGATCCTTGCGGGCAGGCGCGTGGAGGGAATGATCCTTCGGGTCCAGCGCGTCCCTCTTGGGAGCGCTTCGGTCGGCGTCGTTTGTGGTGTGAAAAATGTAGAGAGATTCAGAGTTGCCAGTCTATTTTACTCGAAACATACAATAGAAAAAGGGGAAGCCACCCCGAAGAGTGGCATCCAAAGACATACTGGTGCATACGAAACCAAGATGATTCGAGAAGAGTTCGGAGGCTTAGTTACGAAATGGGAAGGTGTTAGGCACCCATTCCGCCCTTTCGGTCTCTCATGAATATTTGCTATTTTCTTTTATGTTCCCCCCGTGATATGTGTGCATGTGTATATATATAGAATGAAGGTAGGAATCCTCGACTTGTATCATGGAAAAGATAAAGCGAGTCATCCGTAGGAAGATATAAGAGTAATATTACAAAAATGAGATTTACGCGATTACCCCTACGTTGATCGTTATAAGGGAACGATAACGCATATGGGGTAATGCGTCACTAAGAACAAGTATATGTATAATATAAGAAAAATGGATTTAGAGAAGATATAAAATGAGAGAAAAAGTGAGAAAAAGGACTCGAGTGTCGGGTTTTACCCCGAGACGCCTACGTATCCTATAAAGGCAACAAAGTCCACGTAGTTCGCATGTAAAACGAGGGGTTTATCCCATAAATCCAAAATGGGGAATCTCTTATTTGTGAGTGTGTGTGTGTGTGTAGAAAAAATTATTTTAGTTGTGAGAAAAGTGTGAGGAAAATATGAGAATCCCTTATTTGAATTTATGAGTAAAACCCTCTTTTTCTTGTTTTTTGGGTTTTATGAAAATAAAATATGTGCAATAATACTAAGTAAAAAGTATATTAGGATGTGTGAAATGATATAATAAACGTGCTAAGTAAGAAAACAAGTTATTGAGAATTCAAGAGAATTTAAAGAGAGAGTTTGAGAAAGTTGGACCTTCTTGAAGATCTTGAGCTTGATCTTGATTGTTGGGGAGAAGCCCTTGCACTTTGGATGATAATGGAGAGTGGCTAATTCACCAAGATTGATGAAAGGGATGATGAAAAGTGGAAGTAAAAAGGGGATTTGGAAGTTGAAATCACGCTGCCATCGAGAGAGGTTTCTGGGATTCGTTGAGAGGGATTTTTATCAGATCTGGGCTCTTTTGCAAATGATGTGAAGGCCTCCTTTTATAGTCCCGGGTGAGTGTCGATCGTCATAGATCCCTTCCTGCCTATCGGCAGGTAGGTGCCGATAGGCAGGTTCTGGAACCTGCCGTTTGGAAGTGTGTTTCAAGATTTTTCGGAAAATCGGCCGCCGAGGGCAAACCGTTGGTCAGAATTGTGCACGGAGCATACTGTTGGAAAGGTAATTCAGAGACCTTCGAAAGTACTTTGGACCGATACCGGGTTCGGGAGTTAACTTTGGGATAAATATGGCTCGAAAACGTTTGTCGATCCATTGGACGGGGAATCATTCGGACGCAAACGGATCGTTCGTCCGCATGGTAAATCCAAATCGTGAATAGGGGCATACCGTTGGAAAGGTTAGGAGATGTACTTTGACATTCCAAAGAGTTTGACCCGGTTTGGATAGTTGACTTTGGTCAATCGGGCCCGAGAAGCGCTCGGTGGATTCCCGGAGTCAAACGGATCGTTCGTCTGCATGGAAAGTCAGAATCGCGCACGGGGCGGACCGTTGGAAAGGGTATTCAGGTCCTTTGAAGATTCATTCAGCCTCGGCCGAGATGAAGAGTTCACATAGTTCAAACAGAGTTCAGGAGCGCCCGGTGTCCTCTAGGTCTGGTTTCGGACGCAAACGGACCATTTGTCCTTATGGTAAGTCAGAATCGCACACGGGACAGACCGTTGGAAAAGGTATTCAGTTCCCTTCGAAGATTCATTTAGTCTTGATCAAGATAAAGAGTTTTACTTTTGGGTAAAACTGAGTCGGGGAGTGCTCGATGGCCTTCAGGTCAGTACTCGGGACGTGACCTGGGTTTACAGTTATGAAGGGAGGTACTAGGGACCTAAGGAGAGTCAGGGGGTAATAGAATGGGTTGCCTATAGTTGAGATCATTTGAATGATATTGAATGAGATTAGTATGTCGTTCTAATGAGATTAATATGTCATTCTAACGACCCTAGGTTTTGTTCAGGGAGATAGGTCTTTTTGTTACAAACGTGTGGCCGCCAGTTTCGTATTTTTCTTATTTTTTTTAATTAGTTATGAAGTTTCTATGTAAGGGTGTCCGAAATTGAAATCTTTAGGCGAAAATTAAATCATGCTATTGAATGGTTTATGAACTATTCTAGTACTTTGGGAATTTCACTAGACCTATAGTCGGGTCTTAGTCTCAATTATAATGAGGGTAAAATAAGACGAGGGTCTACGAGATTTAAACAATTGTGTTAAGCATCGGGAATTTAAAACGGGTTACAGAAAGTGTAGATGATAATCCAGAATTTATACCAGTAGGTTAGTGATGTTTTAACTACTAAAATTTCTTAAGGGATTATTGGGACCCTTCGGGTAGTGAATGATACTCAAAAAATACGAATATAATATTATGTGTGAATCAATAGTACGTTGAGTATTCGAGAGATTTAAATACTATGTACTAGATATATTATAGGTTATGTGTATACATATATTGAAAGTGTATATATATAGTTGTGTGAATACCTATGATGTAATTTTCTATGTGTGTGAACATACCTATGCTATCAGCTATCACGGGAGGTTTCGCGCTAAGGGCGATCCCACCTTAGCGATTCCAGAGAGGTCTAGATTTCTGCCCCAGAACATAGAACTTAGTGTGACTTACTATGTGATGTGTATTAGTGGTACTGGTAGGTCATTTGGTTATGTTAAGTATGTGATTGGCCCAAAGGATTAGAACTATGTTCACCTCTATTGTGTGTTGTTTGATTGAGGGTTTAAGGAGACATTCCAAATCGGTAGTCCTTGATTTTTATGAGAGGTGAACGGACTTGATAGCAGAGTACGCATGCATCACAGTGGTCATTCCGGGGGATGCTATAATTGTATATATTATGGTGTGATAAATATATAAAAGTGTGATTTATCTACTTATGTGTGATAGTAGAAAAGATAGATAGTGTATATCTAAAAGTGACCTAAGTTTGACGAAACTTAATTAATGGTGTTAAAATAATGTGTAATTATTCTACTTGTGTGACAGGAGGAAGATAGGTAGCGCATATCTTAAAATGAATTAAGTATGGAAAACATAATCAACATGATTCAATAATAATATGCGGGTAACATTAGTTTTTTGTAGTATGGTAGAATATTGTGTGGGTAATACGGGGGAGTTGAACCTTTTATGGTTAGTTAGATATGGATGTCTAGTTAGATTGGGTAGCATAGCTGGGTAGGACACATTAGGTGTGCACTTTAGATGAGAGGCGAGGAACTTAAGGGAGTGTATGGGGAACTAACATTTGTATCAAATAACTATTTTTAAATTGTTATTTAAATACTTGCTATATATTTTCAAAAGGTTTTTCTCGGGCTCTGACCAGTGTCAATTTTAATTTTCTAAACTTTTTAGGTGTCCATCCACAGGGATGCCAAGCTTGATGACTCATTCTAGGAATGCGTAGCTGTAACATTATGGAGGCTTGCAAGACTTTGTGTAGATGCTTAAGTTATTCATTCCTAGATAAAATATCATTTCAATATTTCATTTGGGCATGTTACCCCATTAGACTATTCAGCATTACATTTCAGTTATTTACCAGACTTGGTTATATTTACTTTAGACTTGTAGATGGATTTTGTTTGGGGAACCGATGATTTATCTGATATTATTTTATCCAATTATTTATCATGTGATGTTTTAGAATCTATTATTGCGTGTGGATAGTTTAAATTATTTTATTTAGTTTGTTGTTGTATGATTAATGAAAGATAAAATTTTGACACCGGCTTAATTTAACATAGGCGGTTAGTAGTTGAAAAATGTTCTCGGCAGTGATGCTAAGAATGAACAAAATGAGATTCCTATTTATTTTAATAAAGGAATGATCACCCGTAGTTAAAATAGGCGAGGTGCCACAGAGGTATCAAAGCATCAGGTTCTAGTGTCCCTAGGATCTGTGCGACTTTTTATGTTTCAACATTGTGTTCTTTTATATAGAGCCTTATTATAGGATTGTTGTATGTTTCCTAACGTATGAGCATTTATGTTCTTCTTCTGATTACTTTGTATTTTATTATGAACTAATACAACATTCAATCTCATTTTAGATCCCGCCAAGGGGACCCCTCGAATTAGAGTGAACCCTCGGGAGTCAGCCCCACCGAAAAACATTTCAATAGCAGAGGTGGCCAAAGTTAACACGACGATGATAGCAATGGCACAATACTTTTTGTAGAGTTAACCATAACCACTAGTAGCATAAGTTATTCAGGCCCACCTGGGGCCATCAGATTAGTAAAGAGTGAGGGAGGAATTTCAGAAGGGCCATCCACCATAGTTTTAGGGTATCTCAGATGTAGTCGTGGCCAGTCGGTGGATGAAGGACATATAATGCCACCTTCATATGGTTGATCACAATGACATAAAAAACAGTTCTTGGCAACATTCAAGTTAGTGGGCACGACTTTGCATTGGTGGTAGTCTGTAACCACAACAGAGGAGAGAGATGTAATGATCATTGGGGAGTTTTGGGGCATGGTTTAATTGCAAGTATTTTCTATCTACTATTTAGACAGAGATACGGTATAAATTTCTCAACATCTCTCAAGGAGACCGGACCATGGCTGAATATGAGGAGGAGTTCAATCGTTTAGAAAATTTCATGAAGAATGGGGTGAACACTGAAGAGAGGAGGATGCGTAAATTCATGGATGGACTTAACTGGATAATCCAATAACACTTATTGGGTAATATCACATTGGAGACATATATAGAGGTTGTCAATGACTTTCTACTTCATTGCCAGGATCAACGCTTCCATAAGAAAATGAGCCAGCAAGTAAGGGATACCATTCGGACTAGGAATATAGGTAAGAACGGTGCCAGCGAGGCATAATAGTAGCAGGAGCGAGATTTCCAACAAGGGGATAGGGCTAAGATATTTAGATTCGGAAGTTATCAACCTAAGAATGGAGGGTTCGGGACGGCCTAGAAAGGTCCTCATCAATGTCAGTAACATTTCGTTCCTCAGTGCCGCAAGGGCCAAGGGAATAGCGAGGAAGGCTATTGGGGCCAAGGCCAGAGAAATTGAGGCTTTTTTGGTAGTTATTTCGGTTGTGGAGAGATGGGACGTAGGATGGGGTATTTCCCAAAGCGAGATAGGGGGAAACTATTGGATGAGGTACTGGATGTACAACCATGCTAGTAAATCTTGGGTTAGTTCTGAAGCGAGAATTATGTTTAGGAACCAGTCGACCAGACAAGGCAGATAGAAAATGGACGTGAAATTTTTATTTTATATTTATGAGTATGAGGAAGGTTTTGGGTGAAATGGGTGCGTCACATTATAAATAGTAACACTAAAATTCATGGGCGATTTAAGTTTAGTGGGTGCGTTGGCAATATCAACCTTATATTTATAAATTTATTTACCGTTGGGTAGTAAGACTCTTTGATATTTATATTGTGTAGTAGTTTTTTCTCCTTTTGAGAGTTATGAGAGGAGATAACATTATTGTCTTATGTAGTGACTAGATACCGAGGGTTTGAGCGGTAGTAGACTGTATGGTAAGGCTATCGTGCTCGCTATTCTAAGATGAGATATATTATTTTGTGACGTATCACCTAAAAGAGGATCGAACCTACATATATATTCTATTTTAGTGTAGACTTTGGAGAGAATAGTTGTCTTATTAAATTTGATCCCAATGCATGGGGACTTTTACAGATGTGATTCAGGGTATATCGGGTTTAACATTGAGCGAAGAGATTTATCTCATTACTGGTTTAGTGCTAAGAACTTAGTGATAGTGATAGCATACTATTGCATTACTCCTTGAGTGATGGGGACTTAATGATTTGACTTATGTTTCAGGGGATAGGACTTGTGGTCTATTAGTTATGTGCTTTGGACCCATGGATCTTGATGATCGACAATGCTAGGTAGTAGTGTATCAGGGGGTTCCTTGTTTGGATTTCTCTTACAAGACGTCCCACATATGAACCTTAGTGAATGTCGAAAGTTGGGAGATGTGTGGAGTTTATGACATGGATCGAGTACACTAGTTATTGCACGGATGTGTGGTTAAAATCGTAAGTTGAGAGTTATTTTATGATTTAAGTCTAGTAGGATCCTGGTAGTATTTGTGCAATTATGTGTGGTATATAGGGTGTATAGGTGCCCTAGTTGGTTGGATTTCTAGTATCGTTTGCAGTCGAAAGATATGAAAATGTATGAGTTGAACATAAGAGTAAAGGAATAAGGTAATTGGAACATGGGAGTGTGGGAGCTTTACCCGTTAGAGGAAATCCGTTATCCGTTAGTTGGTAGGCTCACCGTAGTGGAAAGATTGGGAAAAAATTTAGTATTTTCAGTAGTCGCGGAGAGGATATGATAAATAATAATGGGAAAGTTTGATGTAATGTGACTAGAAAGGGTTGGTCACTAGTATTGGACAGTGAGGTATAGACCATCAGACTAAGGAGAACCATTAGTAGAAGTGTAGTGGGAAACAACATAGCAAGATTCAATTTTAGGGAGAAATGAATGTTGTGCAAAGAGATATCCAAAGCTATTAGTACCAAACTTATCCTAATTTAGAGGAAAAAATTTCTTTGTAAGAGGGAAAACTATTTAACACCCAGTATATTTGAGTTATTAGAAGTGAATTAATTATATGATTTTTAAAATTTCATGTGTGTCGTAATTTAGTGGAATTAATTACTACGTGTTCATTAAAATATTAATTGGGAGTGGTAATGATTAATGTTTGTGGAATATAATTATTAATTGAATAGAGATTTGTTATTTTATGTCAAAACGAGTAATAGTGACGTGATTGTGTTAGATTTCAATCGGGAGTCGAGTGTAGATGATATGAGGTCGAGATGGAAAACTATTGTATAATGACTCAAATGACGATTAGGAGGTCACGGTTGGTTTCGAATGGGTTTAAATAGTCAGAATAGTGTACCTAAGTGGGCTAATTAGGTCCCGATGCAATTTCAGACCAATAAGGGCATTTCGATCATTCGAGAGTTTATGGTAGATGGAACTCTGAAATTCTAAAAAGTATATCAGTGCAATTGAGTGGGTAACTAGGGTTAGAAGACCTTAGAGAGAGAGGAGGCCATAGGAGAGGAAGAGGAACAGGAAATTAGGCTTTCCCACATCGTTTTGTAGCATGGACATTGACGAAATTGAGTTCGGAGCAGGGGAAGAGCAACTCCATCATTAATTAACACAAATCAGACCTACTTAACTAAGGCAAGTGTTTATCTTATAATTCATTTAACCATGTTATAATACCCATGTAGGGTAGGGATGAAATTACATGATTTGTGTGTATTCTTGGAATTTCTTTGGGTGTAATTCAAGATTTGGAGTAGGATCCATGTAGAATTAATCCATTTATGTAGATGATATGAAATCTAAAATTATAGGATGAGTAACTTAAAATAAATATGAGTATATTGATCAATATGCATGAAGAACACTATGAACAAGGGTTTTGAGAATTTTGGAATTTAATCTATTCTTAGGCATATTTCTTATAGATTTGATGTATTATTTATATTAGAAATTATCTATAGACATGTGTTTAGGGCTTGAGTATGTTGGATAGGAGTTTGAGAGTGTTTCTTAAAGGTTTGAGGTGTTAACCATGGAGAAAGATGAGTTTGGGACGAAGCTGTCAAAATCGTTGAGATCATTTGAACAAGACTGAATGAGATTAGTATGTCGTTCGAATGAGATTAATATGTCATTCTAACAACCCTAGGTTTTGGTCAAAGAGATAGATCTTTTTGTTACAAACGTGTGGCATCCAGTTATGTATTTTTCTGATTTTTTTAATTAGTTATGAATTTTCTATGGAAGGGTATCTGGAATTGAAATCTTTAGTCGAAAATTAAATCATGGTATTGAATGGTTTATGAACTATTCGAGTACTTTGGGAATTTCAATAGACCTATAGTTGGGGCTTAGGATTAATCATAATGAGGGTAAAATAAGATGAGGATAGTAATTGTGTTAAGCATCGGGAATTTAAAACGGGTCATGAAAAGTGTAGATGATAATCCATAATTTATATCAGTAGGTTAGTGATGTTTCAACTACTAAAATTTCTAAAAGGATAATTAAGACCCTTCGGGTAGAGAATGATACTCGAAAAATATGAATATAATACTATGTGTGAATCAATAGTACGTTGAGTCTTCGAGAGATATAAATACTACGTACTAGATATATTATAGGTTGTGTGTATACCTATATTGAAAGAATATATATCTTATTATATATACGCATGTAGTAGGTTGCGGCAAAAGCCTCCGTGAGTCTAATGCTATTATCTCAGAATTTTGAATTTCTTTTAACTTAAAAATACACGTGCCCACTTAAACATGAATGCAAATAACCGATAAATTAAAAACCACCCACTTTCATGCACTAACCCACGATTTTCTTTTCCCTTCTCTCTCTTTGTATACGAAACTTCTGCAATCTCTCAAAACTCACCTATGCTCTCACATCAATACTTATCCTTGAACCACCACGAGCAACTCCTTATAACATCTCCAACTTCACTGCAACTGCAGAAGGGAGAACTCATGCCCCTCTCTAGAGACTAGGTTTGTTTCTATCTATATGTCCTGTCCTCTCACTTCCTGAGTTGAATTTTTTGAATCTCTGTTCTTTTAATATACTCAATATGGATAGGATAGGATACTATTTTTTATTTGTGTTTTGCAGAAGTGGGTTTTCGTTTTTCCTGGACAGTCATAAACACTTCTTTGTCGAGATAACTTGCAAATTCAATAATCTATTTTTTTTCCTTACGATTGTATCTTTCTATTATATATGCAGATGTAGTTAGGTCTTTACAGGTCTCCACATATTTCGTGATCACCACAATGATATATGTTAGTTGGAAGTTTGAATTGTTCTTTATATGCTGCAGGTAGTTGAAATTATAAAAGGAAGTACGGTCAAATATTAACTTGACAAGAAGACAGGGATGATTAAGGTAGTAATTTTATGTTATTACATTGGCCAACTTCTTCTACTTGCAATTTGATGAATACAATAACTACTTAGCTTAGGAAAATATATTTTTTTTTTAAATTTGAGATTACTTTACTCTATGTTATTTTTTATGTGCGGACTATTGTTTGTATTTGTTGCGTTTCATGGATTTATTCCATTCCACTGATAGAATGTTATTGACTATGGACACAAATATTGCTCTTCAATAGAGGCTGGCAGTAAGGTCTGTATATTTATTTATAATCTATTTTTTATACCTTTGCAACTCTTTTTCTTTTCTTGATATGATTATCATGCGCTCTCTCCCAGCAGGCCATCCACAAAAATTGTTCTCTCTATCTGTTTTTTTGAATGTGGTGGGAGTCTCAAAACCTCCCAAAACCCGAATCCTATTTTCTTAAATTTTCTCATTTTCCAAAATTTAAAACACCCATATGGAGGTCACCAATTATTTTCTCCAATTTAAAAAAAAAAAGAAAAAAACATTCAATCCCACGCATTCCGGGAAGTTTCACACGATCTCTGCCGGTTTACAAAAGAATCTGACTCAACACTTCACACATGCCCCTCTCTTATAGTCACTACCAACTTCCTACCTCTCTAACTCTCTCTCCGAACGTCCATTATTTTCTTTCAAAACTTCTACCTTACTTATCTCTCCCTCTTTATCTACAGTCTCATATCCCCACCTCACCAACATCATTCTCTCCCGTATGTAAATATTTTTTTTTGTGAATGTGTGAATGGGTGTTTGCGAAACTCGGTCCGTTGTTAATTTTAATGAATAACATATAACGTTTTATATATGTGATTAAACGCAATTAAAACATATCTAAAAATAGTATTTCCCCATGCATTCTAGGAGTTTTTGTTAAAAATATTAGGGACCTTTTGTTTCAAGTCACGTGTTTTAAATTTTTATGGATATCTTATGTCATTTTATAATTAGTTGGAGGTCTTACTTTTTAAAATTATCAGTGTCATTTTACTAATTACACAGACATTTTACAAACAATACAAATATATATTTACTATTTTGGGATTTAGAACAAAGGGTAAAATGACATAGGATTGAAAATCAACAAATTAAAAAAAAAGGACCATCAACTAAATATCAAAAAATAAATATTATTAGAAAAAGGGTTCATCTATCCCAAATACACAACTACACCCTTAGTAGTATATACATCCACACACACAAATATTAATAATAATAATATACATGATACTAACAATAAAATATTTAATTTACAACAACTAAGTTCACAACTAATGCAATGTCTTAAAAATTTATGATATCTTATATAGATTGCATAGGACATAAAAAAAATGTTTTTTTATTTATTTATTTTAAAAGTCAAAATTTTATTGGTGTTGAATTTTTTTGTTTTAAGGTCAATGCCTTTTCCCAAGTTGATTTTTTTTATTAGTAATCATCATTAAAATATTTACCACATTTATCATGAAATTTCATGTACTTTATTAGATTATTGGGTTGTCTTCCAAAATTGTCAGATGTTTTTGTGTTAAATTTGCAATACCAAAAGTTGGGGGGAAAACCAAATGTAAAAAATACTAACGGTTTGAATCGATAGTTAACAGAATGAGGGCGTATTACAATTTTTTTTTAAAGTGGTAGTGTGTTGCAAAATTGATCATGGATTTTTTTTTTGGGGGGGGGGGGGGGGGGGGGGCTCAAAATAACCCTTGAAGTAATAGTGTTCTCATGCTTCTAAGACGTTACTAATACATTGTTAGTAACTGTTCATCAAAGAGCAAGGCATCAACAAGAATAGCAAAGAATGAAAATTTACTGTTTCAATGCAATTTTTAGATAAGGATTATATAAATATTAGGTAATTAATGAGTGGGGCGGGGTGGCGCACATGATGACAATTGAAAAGTAGTGTCATATGGCAAAAAGTTAAATGTAGCATGATTAGTATAACACTCCTTTATTTGGTATGTATATTGTATATAATGCTCTTTAACACAGGTTTAGAATCAACGTTTAGTCGAAAAACCATTGCATCTGACTTCATCTATTATGGTGAGTTATGTGAAGAGCATTTTCTTCCTTCTCATCCTTATTTTTTTTCTAATTTTGAACTCCCATACAGTTCAGGGTGAAAATATTCTTAACATATGCAAGTTAACAATATTTCACTCCCATACAGTTTTTTTCAGTTGATTATTTTTTATACTGTTACCTGGTGTGTATTCATTCTGATAATTCATTTTTTTAAGTAAATATTCATATTTTCAAATAGGACTTATAGGAGGGAAAATAATTTTTCACGGTACCTGTTACAGTAAAAAAAAATAAGAGGACCTATTTCACTCTATACTTTGTACAGTGTATGTTTTTCTTTGTTCTCTAACCACTTTTATTTGCACTGTTAGGCATATTCGGGGTACATTTTTAGAGTTGTTTTTGCTTTTTTTCTTTCTAATAAGATGTGTGTCTGCTAATGGTGTTGAGTTTTATACCAAAAACTACTCCCTCTCTCTTTGAACTTATTTATTTCATTCATATCCTGTCGTGACCTAAACAATAAAAATCCTCATTTGTCTCAGGCAGAGGCTCCTACCTAAATGAAAATCCAGTTATGACAGAGAACATCCGTTACGGGTAAAATTCTAGAGTTAACGGCAGTGAAGTGTAGGAGGTTTGGAAGTCTTCGACAGTGGTGTAGGCACCAAGAATGATGGCGAAAGAGATTACGACAAAATCGGTGCCGAAGCGAAGCTGCTGTGAGTTAAATTGGGAAAAAAAGTTGGTTGTAGATGTTTGACTTTTGATTTTTCTCTTGTTAATTATTTTTCATCATTTTTAGTTTTAATCAAAGCTTGGTGAGAAAACACTGGCCAGGAAAAGTAGGAAAGTATTCAACTCCTACTTCTGGATATTTTTTCGATATTTGTTTTTTAGTTAGTGTCTTAAACGTTTTTTACCATTGTTTGGAAACAATAGTAGTTATTTTCGTTGTTGTGTCTGTGACGTTAGCACATTAATACATTTGTGTTGGATTAAATCTTTGTATTTATACCTTACATATTTATAAAATAGAAAATTTCCAGTTTGTTAGTATTCATAATTTCTATATAAATTTTGTACTCTTACCAAAGAAGTAATGTTAGTGTACTCTTACTAAAGGAGAAATTTTATATTTACCTAATGCACTCTTATCAAAGAAGAAATTTTCCAGTTTGTTAGAGTTCATAGTGGCATAATTTCTATATAGAAAAAGTTAAGACAACTTTTCTCTCTGACTCCTAATATACTCTCAAATGTTATTTTCTAAAGAGAAATTTACAATTACTTCATTTGGTAAAAAAATTTAAACATTTGAGGACAATTTACGATTAGGTTCATTTGTTATGCCACTCGCATGGACTTCTACAAAAAAAGAATTAGGGGATCTAAATGTTTAAAATTTGTCAAAATTTCTTTAGTGTTTAAAATTTATTTGTGAGGGACCTAAGAGTACTTTCCCCTTTTCTTAATGCATAATTTTTTTTATTTCACTTGCTCCCTTAATGGAAATAACCCGAATATTTGCAAAGTCCATTAATTTATCCAAACTAAAAAAAATCCTTTCAAGTTCCAAACGTAGACAGATGAAATGGGTATCCCAATTAATAAAGTAATACTAATAATTTTTGTATTTTTCCATGAGCCTAAGGCACAATGCAACTTGAAATTCATTAGTCTCTTTGTTTTAACTTTATTGTTATTGGATAATTAAAATTAGTATCTTTGTATTTTTCCATGAGCCTTAGAAATAATACACTCGAAGTTCTTCGAAGTTCGACAACTTCTTTAAAAATAATTTTATATATTTTATTTTAGTTTAAGTAACTACATATCATCTACACTATTAATAAAGTTCAAGATCCCGTAATTGGGTTAATCTATATTTTTAAACATTGAACAATGATTTTTCATTTGTTAGTCAACCTTATTTTGAAGGTGAATTATCATTTATGGTTGTAATAGGTAAACCATTTATTGTTGTGTTTAATGTTCAAAGATCTATTCTCCCACAAATGGTTTGGGAGTAAAATATTAGTCTTACGAATTAGATAACCTAATGTCTAAATGACAATGTCTTCCAAGTATTAAAATATTAGGATTTTAATTAAATGTTTAAGTTTTGTGTTGAAAAAATCATTATAAAATATAATTGAGAGCAAAGATTGACTTATATTAATTTTATCATCGAATAGATTTTAACTAGAATATTACTTTTACCGTGTTATCAGCACGGGTGCACAAGAACCAAATAAAAGCAATACAAAATAACACGAAGTCTTTTTTTATATAATTGAGATTTTCATATAGCATAGTGAAATTCAACGAAGTAACATGCCAGTCTACAAAATATCGTTTGATTCATTTCCTCATGTTCATTTCAATTAATATGTGTTTTCCACCATATTAGTTAAATTTACATGTTCATGGTAATGGCTACAATCAACTTTAATTACTGATATTAATTATATATTAGATTACATATTAGAATAATATATTTGAAAAAGCGATACGCTTGACCGTTCATCGCACGGGTCACCACTAGTATATATATATATAGTTGTGTGAATACCTATGATGTGATTTTCTATATGTGTGAACATACCTACATTGCCTATTATCACGGGAGGTTCCGCGCAAAGGGCGATCCGACCTTGGCGAATCCAGCGAGGTTAATTTTTGTGCCCCAGAACATAGTGTGACTCACTATGTGATGTGTATTAGTGGTAATGGTAGGTAATTTGGGTATGTTAAGTATTTGAGTATCCCAAAGACATAGAACTATGTTCGCCTCCATTGTGTGTCGTTTGATTGAGTGTTTGAGGAGACATTCCAAATTAGTATTTCTTGATTTGTATGAGATGTACATGGACTTCATAACAAAGTACGCATGCAACACAGTGGTCATTCCGGGGGATGCTATAGTTGTATATATTATGGTGTGATAAATATATACAAGTGTGATTTATCTACTTATTTGTGATAGTAGAAAAGATAGATAGTGTATATCTAAAAGTGACATAAGTTTGATGAAACTTAATTAATGGTGTTAAAATAATGTGTAATTATTCTACTTGTGTTACAGTAGGAAGATAGATAGAGCATATCTTAAAGTGAATTAAGTATGGGAAACTTAATCAAAATTATTCAATAATAATATTCGGGTAACATTAGTTTTTGGTAGTATGGTAGCATATTGTGTGGGTAATACGGGGGAGTTGAACCTTTTACGGTTAGTTAGATGTGGATGTATAGTTATGTTGGGTAGCATATCTAGGTAGGACACATTAGGTGTACACTTTAGATGAGAGGCTAGGAACTTAAGGGAGTGTACGGGGAACTAACATGTGTATCAAATAACTGTTTCTAAAATGTGATTTAAATACTTGTTAAATATTTTCAAAAGGTTTTTCTCGGGCTCTGACACTTGCCAATTCTATTTTTCTATTTTAAAAAAATATATATTTTTAGGTGTCCAGCCACAGGGACGCCAAGGTTGGTGACCCACTCTAGGGTTGCGTAGCTGTAGCATTGTGGAGGTTTACAGGATTTTGTATAGACTCTTATTCATTCATAGATAGGATTTCATTTCACTATTTCACTTGGGCAAGTTTCCCATTTAGACTTTTCTATCTTTTTTTTTAAATCAAGCATTTCTTTTTTTTTATTAATAGATGGAGAAAAAGCCTCTCCAAGGGCACTTACAAGCGAGAAAGCAGAACTATTGCAAAAAAAAACACAATCTAAAGGCAATTTAGATTAGGTCCTACGATTTCTTGAACGCGTTCGCTTGAGAACGACCTCCCAATTTTTATTTTTTGCAGTAGAATTTACATCGTTCAAGATAAGATCGGAGTCCACTGAAGATGTTGAATCAAGTTTGGGAAGATCCACGAATAAATCAATGTCGCGATCGTCGTGGATTTGTACACTAATAGGATTAACTTGGGATAACTTGTCACTTGTATTGATAATCTCTAGAGGAGTCTCATCACTTTTAGAGTCTTCATTAGGAGATGAAGTCTCTAATAGATCATTGCGTAAAACAATTTTATCTCCTATTAAGACGATGGAATCGCTTGGATTACGCGATGAATATAGCTTTGTTTTTTCCTAATTGGGTTGCCAAGAGAAGATGCATGATGTTGATTGTTGATAGAAGTTTCAGACGGCTTACCATCATTTGGCTCCTCATTATCCGATAAATTCCCTTTCGAAAAATTATCATTTGTATTATCTTTCTCTAAAGGTTGCATTTTATCAACAAATGAATAATAATTACTTTCCGCTCCCCATTTATTTTTTCCTGATTTATCGATTATCTCTTGATCCTTTGAAGTGTCATTTACAATTTTGTAACCATTATTGGCCATAAAATGAATTATTCCTGGAGAATGGGATATTGACTTAGAATTTTTTTCCATCGAGATGAACTCTATCAAAAGGAATCTCCTTTGAGTTGACCACATGTGGTCACATGTCAATTTCCTGACGTTACTTGTTTAGAGGATTTTTGAACCTCCTGATTTTGTTTGTTCCCAGCAGATATAATATGACACTTCTCATCATTTCGAACGGTTGATATAGTCTCTAACCTCCCTGATTTCATGGAGATTTCAAATCCTGAAGAAATCAGCTGTCCCTGACAGCTAATTATTTCCGAGTTAAGTGGAACAACTGGATTATCTGTTAACCCTTTTTCCCGGTATTCTTCTATCGCTGGAATTTCACCTACAGCAGCAATCTTTAACCCATCATCATTGTTACCAACTTGAATTTGAATTTGAAAATTTTCCTGAACCAGCTTAAACTGCGTGTTGGTAGCAGGCTTTGGTTGGCTACATCATAGATTGACCAAATTTTTTGTGGGTTTAAGAGGACTTGTGCCCATCATTTTTTTAAGATTTCTACACTCTTTTACGTTGTGCCCAATAGTCTTGCGGAAGCTGCAAAAAGCTAGGAGGATTCTAATATGAAATCTTTACTAAGAAGTTGCCATCTGCTTTTTCAACTAAAAATTTATCAATAGGTTTAAAATTCGTATCAACCTCAACTAAAACTCTAGCATAGTTTCCATAAGATTTGTGCATAGTAGCTTTATCAATCCGTAAAGGAATTCCAACACCCCTAACAATTTGAAGACGGAGGCATAGATCCCAGTATTATTGGCACAAACCCATGAATCTAACCCAAATACTGGCAGTTGAAAGAACATGGGTATCCGGGTGAAATTCTGGAACCCATTAAAAACTAGTGGGCTCCAAAGAGTTGGTTTCCCCTTCACATTATTCAACCTTTCATTTCAGTTATATATCAGACTTGGTTTTATTTGTATTTGACTTGTATATGAATTTGTTTTGTGAACCGATGGTTTATTCGATATTATTTTATCTTGTTATTTATCATGTGATGTTTTAGACTCTATTATTGCGTGGATGGTTTAGATTATTTTATTTCGTTTGTTATTGTGTGATTAATGAAAGATAAAATTTTGACACCGGCTTAATTTAACATAGGTGGTTAGTAATTTTAAAAAAAATCGGCAGTGATGCTAAGAATGAACTAAATGAGATTCCTGTTTGTTTTAATAAAGGACTGATCACCCATGGTTAAAATAGGTGGGGTGTCACAAACAATTTCTCAACTTTCCTCTAACATCCCATTATCCACAAGTGTGTTCTACTCACAAGAGACATATGAAAATAATTGTTTACCCAGGATCTACAACCTAACACCCAAATTATATACAATACATAATCTTCAAAGACTCCCATCTTTTAACTTTATTTAGACTCCATGCATAGTACATCTCATCAATGAAATCCAAAAAATGACCCCCTCCTCCCTAATATACATTTTCCTAGATTAGCTAGTCGTCGATAGTAGCTAAACTTAACCATCTATATCCTTTAATTATTTCTATACATGTCACTCACATAAATTTCATAGCTCACTATATTAATCTAAAGCCTATTTTTTTCATTATCTAAACCTTACCATTAGATTTTTTTCCCAAACATTAGGTTCACTCTTAAGTACATTATTTTCTGTTGCTATCTATGATATCACAACATTTTGTCTCCTAACAATCTTTAAAAATATCACCTATCATGTCAAAATATCAAGTCAACTCCTAGTAACAACCTAAGTAGCTCAATCATCATTTATGTACTTCATTCCCTACATATAGTTCCTGGGACCCGATTCGTGTTTTTATGGGATTGTATTGAAATTATCACTTGAAATAGTAATAATTTAGGATGAATCATGATGCTCCCACTAAGATGTTGCCCTACTTGTTCTCCTTTATAAGTTTCAAGTGCTTCTTGATCAACAGTAATACTTCCACTATTATTAGGTAATGTATTATCGATATCAGGTTCTTATATATCGGTGGTCTAGCAACATTGGTAATAAAATGCTCCATTGCATATTGTAAGTCCATCTTACACTTGGGCACATTGTTTATTACATAATACTCTTTTAAGAATTGGGAAATCATGCAACCAAAGATCTTCTTATAGTTAGGAGTATGATATAAACTACCTTTGAAACTTTTAGGATAACTAATAAGGATACATACCTTTTCCTTAATTTAATATTCCTATGCTCCTTTTCATAGCATGAATATTGGGCACCCCAAATTCGAACATTCCCTAAAATGATCTTGCATCCACTCCAATTTTTAATGGGAGTTGAAGAGACAGATTAAGAAGAAATTAAATTCAGAGTGTATATGTCATCCCCTACATAAAATTCCAAAAATAATGTTGTAGTCCTGAATAACCAACCATGTACCTTATCATATCTAAAAGAGTCCAAATCCTACTTTCTTTTTCTGATTAATATTTAGACATATTGGTGAGACAACCCTTATATTGTATAAAATTAACTACCCCAATTAAATTTAATTTAGAAAAGAACAAATAAAACGGATTTTCCCAAGAAAAATAGTGATACATGTCCGTCTCAAAATTAAATCAATGTTATCCATATAATGGGTGTCATAAATTAACTAATTAGCAACACAAATTATGCAACATAATAATAAAGAGAGCATGAAAATATAAAATATTTCATAAGAAAAAAAATAAAGACAAATACGCCCCTGTCCATCATGGCCAAGAATCCTTCTAAATGTAGAAGTCATGAAGAACAAGCAACCCCCTCGATGTAAACTTCTATTAGAAAAGGAATACTCCTCGAAGATAACTTTCATGAATCTTGGAGTTCATCATGTAATAAACCTCTGGAAAATAGTCTATTTTATTCAGGGAAGAGTCGGGACGAAGATCCTTTGCAAAATCAAGTTAATAACATCAAAATGGGACCAAAATCCACAATTTCATCAAAATTGGATCTATCGCCTTTGATCGAATCAATCCTTTGTTAAACCGAATAAATACAGTTATCAAATTAATCCAGTCATCAGATCGACCCCCTCTCAGGAAAACTTTGTCTCCACTTAGCAAATTACACATAAAATGGCCATAACTTTCTTGGATATTCACGACACTTTGTCCAATGGCCAAAACCATGTAAATATATTATTCTAAATGTAAATAGACATTACAAACCACTTCCAAAGCCTCCAAATACATTAATAAATAAAGAATCATGAAATTTTAATTCTATAACCATATCAATTCAAGGAGAGAAAAATAACTATGGATAAACCACTGTAGGATCGATTAACACAGAAAAAATGTGTGGTTTGGTTGAAAGAGGATTTAAACATGTAATCTCAGCAAAACCATGTTAGCACAATGCTATACACAAGATTGTACAATCATACAACAAGCAAAAAGTAGGGTTTTATGATGAACAACATGAACATTTCCAAAACATGATTAATTTTAATTGGATCTCTAGTACCAATTATTGGGAAAAACTTGGGATTGACATTTAAAATAGAAAAAAATTTAAGCCCTAAATATATTTGATTGATCATGCATTGAAAATAAATCAAGAACTAGTTTTAAAGATTAAACCTAGGGTTCAAGAATACAATATCATAGCGAATCATGTTGTTATTCGTATGAGGAGACACGGGTTAAAGAAGGTGAAATTATTACTGCACTCAAGGTCTCTAAAAACCTTGAGAAAAAACTCTCAACATTTGAATCTTCTATCATATAATCCACCTAAAGTAAGGCTTGTGTGGAAACTTTTGGAGATGACATCATGGTAAAAATATAAGAGAATTTTCCTTTTCTCTCCTCACCCTTTCACAAAAACCTTAACAATATTTTTTTCTCTCCCTCTCTAACCCTCCATAATTAACTCTTAACCTAAAACCCTAGCTTACACCAATAAATAGGTGCATATCATAGGTTTTAGTCAAATTGCATTTTTAGAGAGTTTCGGTCCTACTACTTGGATATTGGACTATATAAGGGATCCAAGATAAATAATTAAATTGGTTTTAAATAAATACTTAAAAATTTTAAATTATAACCCCGTAATTTATTTCCTTACTTTATTTAATCGCGATTTACTCCACTAAATAATTATGATTGCACTCCAATTTAATTATCTCTAAATAAAGATGTATTTTTTGCAAAGTTCATTATGGTACATAATATGATTCCCCACACCGAGTTTCCAATAACCGCTTGGTTAAATCAATTTACGGCTAGTTGATTTTAACCAAATTTCTTGATTTGTTGACTTAACTTATTTTCTACTCTACCAGGAATCTAAAATAATCAAACGATTGGATTTTACTTAATTGAAACAAAACATATAAGTGTATTAAGAGATATGATAATCCAAGGTATTCCCTTGATGTAGAATCCTCATAATTATGATCTCAGACTTACTCACACCACTATTACCCAATATGCAGGGATCATTTGATCCGATATGCAATCAGATCATACCCATAGAAATCAAAGTGATATTTGTGTAAGAATATCAATCCTCATAATTCTCGTGATTAAAAATGTATACACTCTTTGAAAATGGTGTAAGATTACCTGAGTCTAATCAAGACATCCCTTAGACTCAAATATCATGGGTGACCATGTTCAATACATTCCTGGGATATACCAATCCTCTATTAAACTTTCATCTAATTTCTCAAACAATTAAACAATTTTTGGGGTTTGAGATAAACTACTAGGATTGCATAAAAACCATTTTGATAGGATTTCAACTCCCTATCTATGTGTGACACCCCGCCTAATAAAATACCGGGCGATCACTCCTATATCAAATTCAAACAGCAGTCTCATATGGATCATTCTTAGCATCACTATCGAAAATCCATTTAATTACTAATAACCTATTAGGCCGGTGTCAAAATTTTACTTAACTACTCTTTTTAAACGACTAAAATTAAAACACCCAAACAGTTTATGCGTAAATGAAACTGAAATGAAATAAAATAACCGAACACTGGGTCAAAATATACAACCATATCGAATGCTGTGCTAAAAGAATAAATAAATGAAATTGTACCGTTGGCCCGAATGTTTACACAGTACCTCCTATCTAGAGTACAAGAATAGAAGTGTCTATCAAGAACCTGCACGCATCCACAACTGCTGCAACCGACGTATGACTCGAAAGATGTGTCATCCAGGCGTCCCTGTGTGTCTGGACACCTATATATATATATATATATATATATATATAGCAAGAAAGGAAAAGTAGATAAACGGGTCAGAGCCCGAGTTTTGAAAATATTTAGCAAGTGCATAAATGCCTTATTTTTTTTTAAAAAGGTTTTATCTCATATTTAAGTTTGGTATCTCACTCCCATGAGATACCCCTCACCTCTCCACTAATAGTGCACTCCTAGCGCATACCTCTAAACATCCTAGTCAAGCTACCCTGCTAAACTAGTCTATCACCCAACCCACTATCAACCCTAGATAGTCCAAGCAATGTACTAAGGGCTAAACTTCACCCCAATCTCAACGCTATGCCATGTTCGTGCGTGGGGTGTCTCGCAAAGCGAAATCCAAATAAGGAACCCCCTCGATACACTACTACGCGGCACGGTCGATCGTCGAGAACCGCCAGTCCCTCAGTATAGAATATATATTTATATATATTTACATCATATAATAAATATCAGTATAATATCACTAAGGATGAAACTTCTCCCCAGTCTCAACACATTACGATATTTGTGCATGGGGTGTCTCGCAAAGCGAAATCCAAACAAGGAACCCCCCCGATACACTACTATGCGGCAAGGTCGATCGTCGGGATCCATTAGACCCTCGGTACTCGATTCATCCATATATATTCATTTTACCATAAACATCCGGATCTATCTCCCGGACTGAGGGTCCATATATCAAGTATTTATCAATACTTTCATTTTTTCAAAATTTCCCATTTCCCTTTTTATACTCAGGAAATGTATATATAAAAGCCAATTCATTATCATGAATTGCTTTAACAAATCATATACTTTTAAAAGCCAGTTTTATTATCATAAAAATGCTTTTCCATTATATATCATCCCATTTCCCTTTTTACACTCAGAAAATGTATTCAAAGCCATTTTCATTATCATAAAAATGCTTTGATCATATCATATGCTTCCACATCCCTTCTTCCATCCGGGAGTGTTACCGAAGCCAAAACCTTTATCCCATTTCCCTTTTTATACTCAGAAAATGTAAATTAAAGCCAATTTATTATCATAAATTGCTTTAATAAAACTAAGACCACCCCTTCAGGTTTCCCCACTAGACGCGTCCCTAAATGGCTATCATCTTCCAGGGCCTATCAAACAAGACAACCAGGGAACCTACCAACGTCAGGAAGCGGCCATATGCCTGTGGGAAAGTCAAGACCACACCCAGAATCTCCTAACCAGCGCAGTAAACAATAATCGCCCATATGGCCTATAGGACTATATCCACCCTGCATTCATTAGCCAGGGGGCATCACCATAACGCACGTAACTTCCCTTATGATAGCGATTTAGAGAGGTGTGTAACCATAATTTATTAATTATGAAAATCATTTACCTTTTTCCCATTTTGAAAATATTCATCTAAATATTTTCAAAATCATTTATATAATATCATATATACTTAATCACATAATATATATATATATATATACCATATATTCCTCCCTGAATATATAAAAATACCCATATTTGCCAAACCATCTAATGATGACCAACAATCCCAAAGATTCCCTCAAGGAGTCATAATCATGCATTCATATACGCATGATACTAAACCCAAAGTATTTTCTTACTTTAATAAGTAGTGCATACCTTAATCCAATCTACGGATTTATTGGATGTCTCCAAATATTACCATTTCTCACTAAGCGAATATATAACTATATTGCTAAATTTTTTTATTCTAATCCCTCTAGTGGTTTATTTATCCTCATAACCCTCATTTAGGAATCCCCCATATCATAACTAGGGTCCCTCATACAAGTATCCAAATATAATTTAACTCCCCCTAACCACAAGAGGAGAAAACTGGCAATTCTGCCCAGGGCGAATCGATTCGCCCCATTTGCGAATCGATTCGGCTAAGCAAGTCGATTCGATTCCCAACCCGAATCGATTCGGAAAACATTCTGCAAACAGGTCCCTAATGGCGAATCGATTCAGTCTAAACCCGAATCTATTCGACCCACTGCAGAAACCCAAGTCCCCTTAGGCGAATCAATTCGATCTGGATCCGAATCAATTCGGCCTATTCGAGGGTCACAGTTTAGGCGATTTTTTTAACATTCTAAAATACCCAAACTCAATCCAATCTCCATTTAAATCCTAACTTGGATTTATTCCGACAAACTCAAAGTTTTAATATCTCCTCAAATTTTTTTTAGAGGTCCTAACAATCCTTTTGAGAACCCCTAATATTTATCTGCAATAAGTTATATCTAATGATTTCGATCTCGGACAGCTTTCCGTAGAAAAAATCACAATAAATCCAAACAAAATTAGAAAAATATGCGGTTGGCGCTCACGCGACCGCGTCAAAGAGATCTACAAATTTTATTTTTTACCAAGAGCCGAATCGATTCGCTCCTAGGCTGAATCGATTCGGCAAGGACGCAGGTCACTGTTCATCGTCTTCTTCGAGAGGGTTTCGCCCATTAAAGCTTCACCCAAGCTTTTTTCGCCTCACCCAACATCCTACAACCTCAACCAACTACAAATACACATATATTAAGGGTTCTAAACATCCTAGAACCCTAAACCACTAATGAATTTAGGTTAAAACCTATGTTCTCCCGATTATGAAATTATTGGAGTTTATTCATTTTATCTCCCCAAAACCCATTTTATCCACGAATACCCAACCCAAAATCTTTAGGGTTTGTTTATACCAAACTATGGTATGAGATATTTATCCAAAAAGATAAATAAAGCAAGTAAACACTTGCCTCGTGGATATAATCCGACGACCTCGAGCCAAATCCCGCGGAGTTTGATCGGAACCTCCCCTTTTCTCCTCTTTTCTCTCCTCCTATCTCTCTTCTCTCTCTTTTCTCTCTTCTCTTCTCTTTTCTTTACCTTTCTCCCTCTTTATATAAGAAGAAAAGGGGTTTAACCCTTAAAACCCCAAAACGACTCGTTTACTCAATTACGAGCCCGTTTAACTCCAAAATTCCCCGAAACTCAATTTCGACAATCGGACACTCTTTTTCGACTATCTCAAACATTCCGAGACTCACGACGCAGTCAAAATTCTCATCCGAGGTACTTGACCGCAAATCACTATTCTAACCTAAAATAACTTAATGTTGGTTTTCCAATTAAAATCTTACCACTTTTGTCGCTTTACTCCACGGCGACATATAATTAAAATACTTCGGCCTATTTAATCCCAAAAGAAATTACCACATCCTTCAAAAATCATTAAATCCTCGAAAATCCCAAAAATCACTATTTCGAGAAATTATCCAAATTGCTAATTTATATTTAATTATGGAATTTAATTGTCTCCAAAAGGACGGGTTGTTACACTAGGTTGTGAATGTTTCAATGGTACTAGAACCAAAATTTTAATCTCCTTTTGATCAATGAAGCCGACTCTCCGAAATTCCTATTGAGGTCTTTTGATCGACATGTCTACACTATATTTAAATCAAATATAACGAATTCGCATAACCACGATTCTTATTTCAAAATTAACTAACACGCATTTAGTTAAAAGTAAACATCATATAGGGTTTTAAAAATAAATCCCCAACAATCCTGACATCCACAGGCGTGGTCTACTCAAAAGCCAATTATATCTATAACCGAACACCAAAAAATACTTACAAGACTTAGTCTACCTATAATCCAAACTTATAACCTTATTTAGACTCTATGCGTGGGATGTCTCATAAATAAAATCCAAACAATGGACTCCCCCCCAAAAAAAAAAAAAAACTTTTATCTAAATTCGGTGGTCGTTTGGAGTAAATAAACCTAACCTTTTATACCCTCTACTTATTTTCATCCATGCCAATACATGTCACTCACATAAATTTCATAGCTCAATTTATGAATCCAAAACATCTCGTTATATTATCTAACCTTAAGAATTAAATTGTCTTCCCAAACATTAGGTTCACTCCTAAGTCCATATTGTTGTAGCCTTCTATTATATAACAACATTCCTTCTCCTAGCAATCTTTAAACATCTAATGTATCATATTAAAATATCAAGTTAACTCCTAATAATAACCTAAGTTTCAATATCTACAACAATAATCCAACCTTATGATCCCAAGGATCATCAATATATATATATATATATATATATATATATATATATAATCAATGACATGAATACAAAGGACAACAACGTATAGCCAACAACATAAATCTCCTCACTAATAAAAATAGAATCAATAATATAAATTCAATCGACAATAACAATTAGCCAACAATGTCAATTGCATTAACAACTACAATAACAAACCAACAACATAAATCACAAAGATAATAACAATCAACCAATAACACAATTATCCTCGATATCATAACTATTCACCAATCAATAAATGACACTTTGACAACGATAATTTACCAATTGATGAAATTCCCATCAAAAGCAATAATTAACCCATCAATTCAAGCCTCAACATCAATAACATATAGCAAAGAATAATAATCCCATCATGTTAAACCCCATAAAATCTATAGCTAGATTTGTTATGTCCATAAATAAATAATAGAGGAGTCTAAATAATTAAGTACCATTCTAAGAATGACTGCAATAAACTGAAGTAATATAATAAAAAACTGACAAATATAATAATAGGAATATAACCATAAACTCTTATACTATAAACCAAAAGTAAATAAAATTCATCACGGGCTATTAAAATTGTCTCAATCATAAACCAAATCCAAATCAATGTAATAACTAGTACAGTTATCCGACCCAACAGGAAATGTAGGTAGAAATAAAAGGAATCATCATGAAGGTTCGACACCTACATCCTACGTAAGATCTGGAAGTTAAAGGATTGCAAGTGAGAATCAAGGTTGTGGCTACAATAGTGGAACTTAACCCGACCCAAGAAAAGCATAAGAATTTAAATGAGTTTGGGCTATAATAATAACCAAGTATCTTCGTCTCACTTTTAGTTATTTTTAACTTAATCGAACTCAAATATGCCTAAATATAGATTGCATTCTTGTTATAAACCTAAGTGAATTCAATGATTAATCGTGATCCTTTCAAGTAGAACATCATTAAACGGTTCCATGAATAATTCCAATGTATGCATATCTGGTGGTATAATTCAATAAAGTAAAGAAATATCAAAGTCTAATATCCATCTAAGTGTGGTCCCCAACATATACAAGTAAATCGGCTATGCTTGAAACTATAATTAAAAGTACGAAGGCTTATCCCTATTACCTTAGGTGATAACTCGTGCGCACTAGATATCGTTATAGGTCATCCCATACATATAACCTCAAACCATTAGCAAAGGGATATGTCACCATGACTTCTTGTCATTCGTATAGACCTCTATACCCAAGACTATATGAAAAGCACTCCCGTTTATTCCCCCTCAGGATATGGGGATGTCAGTAGTAGGACACAGGGAAAAAATGACCAAGGTAATCTTGTTTCTAGCACCGAGGTACCAACTTAGTCGACGTCATATGCACCCCATTAAAGATCCAGCCTAGTGCATCCCCCATGAGAAATAACACATTGTATGCTTGGTTATAAAGCCTAACACATAATCTAATCTACTTAAGCATTATTAATGTGTAATGAGTCTCATATTAACTATCATTAATTAATTAACATTTTTGTCCTAATCTATCCCAAATTTGTTATAACAAAGATCCTAGTTCACTTTGATGAAATCCCCCATTTCGTTCGAACCACAACCCAAATTGTTCAAATGAAATACCCAAAGTTGTTCTAATGAATTATTAGCTCATTCTGATGAGAATCCAAATCTCATTCGAGCAAGGCCCAAATCCCATTCAAACGAGATAAAATCATCTTCTCTAATCTCCAAAATCATCCATTAATAACAATCAAACCTAATCAAAAACCTCTATAAATCTTTAAACCCATACTCCTTAAGATATAAGTTACATAACAATATTACTAACCTCTATCTATAAGGTTTACATGATTCTAACTTGGATTTAAGTTTTAATTTCATATTATATAGTTATGAACCCTAAGTTTATGTTTTTAAGAAATTAATCTCAGATATGGTCCAATTCTTGACTTTATTAACAGCTTTTACTGAATTCCTTACAAGGATTTAGTTCATAACAAAAACAATCAGATTCATGAGATTGATCAATAAATCAACTTATATTATTAACATGAAGTTTAATCATAATTTAAACACTAAACTAACTATGAATTTAGGAATTTAATTAGAAAATCATATTATTACATGGATTATTCTAACACAAAAGCAAAATCATTATTCTAACACAAATGCAATCAAATTCCTACAATATGTAAATTTTGCATTAGCTAAAGGTTGAAATCCAAGCTTTCAATCTTCCAAATCACCTCATCTCTCGAGTGTCTATTCTCTCTAAAATTTTAGGGCTTCTCTCAATTGTTTGTAATGTGTTTAGGTTATAACTAATGACCTATCAATTATCTTCAAATGAAATTATTCTTAGGCCACAAATGGGCCTCAACCCAATGAGCCTAAATACCACTCCAAGTGTCCTAAACTCTACCCAAAACATATATTAACCCCATCGAATTAAAACCCATTATTTTAAGTAAAAAATGGACATTATAAATGTTCCAAATGCCAACACAAAATAGGAGATATTCAAATAAATTAATTATCTTAATAAAATAATATATTGTTCGATACGAACCAATAGGTTAATTATGTACTTATTTATTACTTATTTGTCACACGACTTTATAAGAAACTACTTCATGGTCGGTAGGTGCTAAAATCGAGCGGTAATCCAAATAAAAAACCTTCGACACCTAGTCCCTGATCATTCCATAATCACCCATAAAATACAATCACTTTTAAATATTTAATTAACAAATTATTGTGTATTAATTTCATTTTCACAAATTAATTCCACAGCATACATAAAATATAAATCTTTAGATCATATCTCACAATAATTAATTTACACAATTTAAATAATGCACTAAAAATATTTGGTATTACATCACTCCTCCATCAAATACGAAATTCATATTTGATATTTGAATTATATACCTAACTCAAAGATCTCCAGATACCTTGCATGTATGTCCTCCTCTTTCTCCCAAGTGGACTCATCATCACTCTGGTGTAACCACTAGAATCTAACTAGTGGAATGACCTTTGATCGTAGATCCTACTCTCTCCGATCAAGAATATGTTTTGGTTTCTCATCATATCTTATATATTGTTGCATATCACCGTCGAGGTCGATGTGCTGATAGACATTCTCATCCCTTAGAAACTTCCTCAAAACTAAGGCATGGAATACATCAGATACTCATTAAGATGATTGGGTTACGATAAACGATATGCCACTATCTGAAACTCACAAATACCATTATCGAAGATACCTTCAGTAGCACCAGATCCCCTCTCTGAAACTCTAGCATACGCTTCCTCTTATTAATGTAACGTTTTTGTCAATCTTTTGCAAGCTTCATATGTCCTTGGATGATTACCACTTATCTGAGTTGTATCGAATGATATCTGGATCAAACATCCTATGCTCCCCCTACTTAAACCAATATCTCGAGGAATGTAATAGCCGCCTATACAGTACCTCATAGGGTTCCCTACCAATAGTCTGATGATTATTGTTCTAAGAAAAATTCATGAGTGGTAAATATTTATCTGAGCTCCCCTTGAGATCCAACAAGTAATACCGAAGGATATTCTCCAGAATCTGATTCACCCTCACAGGCTGAC
Source organism: Sambucus nigra (assembly GCA_949130495.1). Classification (NCBI taxonomy): domain Eukaryota; kingdom Viridiplantae; phylum Streptophyta; class Magnoliopsida; order Dipsacales; family Adoxaceae; genus Sambucus; species Sambucus nigra. The sequence continues at coordinate 90,868,424 of OX422208.1, read as the reverse complement.
CATCTTACTAAGCATGAAATGTCGTACTCAAATTTAATTGCCCTCCCATTGTAGTCTACCCCCCACCCCCCCTCCCCCCAATAATTGGGGAAATAAAATTATATTCCCTGTTGGACATAATATCCAACATTATCCCATGAAGACGTACAATCTCTGCAATGAAAAGTCTTGCGTACTACTTTGTGGTGTAGTATGTTCATGATCAAATGAAATGAACCAATTATTCAATATACTAACAATGATTTAAACAAAACCATGGCCTTTCTGAGACCTCAAAAACCCCATAATTAAGTCCTTGGAGATGTTCTCCCATTTCCATATGATAACCCCTAGAGTCTGTACTCCCCTACCGTTCTTTGGTGCTCCACCTTAAGTAACTAGCTGGTGGCACAGCTAGACCTAAACTGAACAATATCCTTCCTCATTCCATCCCACCAACATCTCGTATTACATTTTATCCACTGTCGGATGTACCATGAACCGTAAGCCACGTGCCTCAGCCAAAACTTCCCTCCACAACTCAGGACCCTATGGGTCCACTAAATATCACTAGAATCTCAATCCACCATCTTAACTAATCGAGTAAAAGGGATCTCCTACGGATATAAGCTCTCATACCTTATCCTAATAAAAGTATTCTGAAGTCCGTCCCGAATCAACTTCGACACAATAGCAGGTATAACGACCATAATTTCCAATAAGGCACCTGATCAATCAATATCACGCATGACACTCCCCCTCTGGGCCAAAAAATTGAGTAAGTTATACCCATAATCTGCCCACAAGGCTTCCAAAGTAAAAGTTGTTCTATGACTCAATGCATTTTCAACCACATTCACTTTCCCCGAATGGAACAAAATCAAGAAATGGTAGTCTTTTATAAAATTTAACCATCTCACCTACCCTATATTCAAACCCCTCTGAGTGAACAAATACTGGAGACTCTTGTGGTCAGAAAACAATGTAAACCTCTCATTGAACAAGTAGCATCAAACAATATCAAGGGTGGGGTATTTTCCCTTAACAGGCTTAAGTTTAGGAGAAGTATATGCTATGATCCTCTCCTCTTGCATCAATAATCCTTGTAACCCCTATAGTGATGCATCCGTACAAACCATGTACTCCACTCCACCCCGTGGTAAAGCAATAATGGGTGCAATCATGAGTCTCTACTTGGGCTCCTCGAATGCTTTCTGATAATTATCACTCCAACAAATGGTATCCCTTTATTGGTGACAAGAGTTAGTGTCTCCAAAATCTTTGAGAACTTATGAATACACCTCCTATAATACCCAGCCAAACCCTAGACACTCCTAAGATCCGTAGGCATCGTGGCCTCTCCCCATTCCATAGTTTCCAATACTTTGATATGCTTCACCAAAATTCAAGCATCAGATACAATATGGCCCAAGAACTGCACATCTCGTAGCCAAAACCCACACCTTTAGAACTTAGCATACAACTTGTGTTCCCGTAGTGTCTACAAAACCAATCTCAAGTGTTGCATGTGCTTCTCCTCTGTCCGAGAATATAACAAAATGTAGTCAATAATAACTATGATGAATTGGTTCAAGAATATGTAAAACACCTTTTTCATTAAGTCCATAAACACAATCGATGCATTAGTCAAACCAAACAACATGTCTTGGAACTCATATGATCCATAACGCGTAAGAAAAGATATATTCAGATTTTCCTCCTCCCAAATGCACAACTGATGATACCTCGAGAACAAATCAATCTTGGAAAATAATGATGTGCCCCTAAACTGATCAAACAGATCACAAATACGTCGCAAAGGATTTTTTTTTTTGTATCATGACCTTGTTTAGCTCAAAGTAATCCACAAGAAATCGGAGAAAATCATCCTTCTTCTTCATTAACAAAATTATAGCTCCCCATGGAGACGTAATTCATCGTATCAACCCCTGGCTTTATAGCTGTTGAATCTCCTTAGATAACTTTCGCATATATAGTAGAGCCATACGGTATGGTGCCCTCGTGATGGGCCTTGTGCCGGTGCCAAATCAATAATAAAGTCTATCTCTTGTGATGGAGGTAACCTCATTACCTCAAAAAATATGACTATAAACTCCTAGCAATAGGTATAAAATCTAGCTATATGGTAACCTCCTTAGATGAAATCGCACCTCCATAGTATAAGTGTGTGCTAGAACCTCCCCTTAGACTTGGCATAGCAACTAAAAACATCTCATACCTTTGAATGGAAAACTTAGTCATTTTCTATTGTAGTAAATATGCATGTGGTATTGTGCTAACCAATCCATCCCCATAATTACATCGTAAGTCGATATCTTTAAAAGCAATAAGTTGGCGGAGAAACAAAAAACGATCAATCTCAACTTCCACATCCCAATAAACCTAACGTAAGGAAGCACCCCTACCCACAAAGGTGTCCACATGCATAGATGCATCAGTAGAGATATTTAACAACCCTAATGTAAAGAAAACATATAACTAGCAAACGAGTGTGGTGCGACCATGTAAGAAATAATTCATGAATAACTACCATAAACATAAAATTTACCCTAAACTGACAGAGACGGGGATGGATGATCCGGTTGATAAACATTTACATACGTCCACTTTAGTATAAGATTTACATAAGACGATGGACAATTTTACTTACCGACTCCACTCGCTTCAATACCTATACAATCTTCACTCCTTTATCTTAATCACAACCCCCGTAGGAATCCGCCAATGGAACAGAATATAGTGCAATTTCTTCTCGATGTCCACTGATCTAAATTAACCATGCAAAAAATTCTCAAACATATAAAGAGGAAAGAATTTGTGAGGGTTCAAAACTTGAGATCGCTATACAAGACTAGTATGATGCTTCTTGGATCTCAAAGAGAGTGAAAAGTGTGTTTAGAGGGCTAGAAATTTTTCTGTGTGAAAACTATTTGTGAACCAGAACTAACTAACCATTTTTATGTTAAAAAGATGCAAAATTAATGGCATGCAAAACGAGGCATGATCTCTTATCTCGTTCCTATGATATATGATATCTTTGTTCAAACGAGCTTCAAACCGTAAAAAAAGGCAGAAAAAAACTTGTCTCTTAAAGCTTGTTTGAACCAAATGGAATAACTAGTTCTAACCAGATTTCCAACAAACAAATTTTTAATGCAAAAAAATAAATTAAATTCCAAAACAATCCAATTAAAATATTTTAGACTCTAAGAAATAAAAATCACTCATTTAAACTTCCAAGGATCATAATATTAATACTTATATACCTTTCTAAAATTACAAGAATGAAGACACAATTTGAACATGATTTTGATGTCACTTTTTGAGGGTTGCTTCAGTTGTTCAAAGCATAGGCTTAAAGGAACATATACAAACAAGCATAGCATATGACTCAAAAATAACTTTGTGTAATGGAGTAAATCCAATTATAAAAAATTTAATGTTAATTACATACATTACAAAATTTGTTCTTACATAATCAATTACACACAACTTACACAACCAACGCTTTACACCTTGTAGTAGCAAGAGCAAGCACAAATCTCTCGCAAACGAATCGCCACATTATGGGTGTTAACCTTTGATTTGCTTTCGATATTTTCAATGAATATTCTTAAAGTTGAGGATTAAATTTTATCCAAGTAAAACATAACCAAAATAATCCAAGAACTAACACCAATAATATGTGAGGAAATTCTATTGGTTGATAGAGTAGAAAACTTTTAGGCTTAACTACAAAATTTCACAATTGTTTTTTAATCTTAAAAGAAGACCATATTCAAGAAAAACATGTCATGGAAAGTAGTTTAGTTTAAACTATATTGAGTATGAGAGTGTTAATTTATTGATTCAATAATGGAACACAATGAAGAAGAGTGAAAATATGCTCTCAAATTAAATTTGGGTGTGATTTACAATTCTTTATATTTCTTAATTTTGGAAGAGTGTTAGGAACATCAGTTATATATCCAAGTGAGGGATAAAAGGGTGACTTATAGCTCATGTGTAAAACAAACAAATCCCAAGGATCAAATTTAGGGTTGGTAAACTAAATATTTGAACTCGACATGCTTTCCAACAAGATCTTAGGGAAATATCTCTCAAAAAGTGCAATCTGCGAAAAAGTACTAGTCCATTCATATTCTGAGGCATAATTTTTGCACTTGAACCAATTTTGATAGTCATGTGGCTTCACTATAGCGAACACGTAGCAAACAGGTCATCCCATAACCCAATAAGAAATTGTCAAGTTTTTCTTACAAACATTTGTATAAATATTTATAGCAAAACTCCAAAATATGTTATTCTTACACACAAATTTTAAAATAAACTTAAGGATGTATTTTTTAATAAATATATTTATTTTAGAACAGTATATTGCATTATGTAATTAACATTATATAAAAAGCATAAAGTTAATTTTTAATAGTATTTTCCTTTTTTGGCTATTTAAAATTTGGTTAACAAAGTCCACTAAGTCTTATTACATTAAATCCTAAAGTGGAAATCTTATGGATATGGAAATGAATGATATCTAGATGATGATAAGGAATTCCGATAAAAACGTTTTGACTTGGAGCTTTGCCAAAACAACCTCTTAAACTAAAACTCAAACAGGGGTTTGGAAATGAAATCAAATGACCCAACAACCCTAGAGCACTTGAGCATACATATGCGCAAACAATCTCCCCCTTTGTACATTCCACGAAAAAAATAATTAAAATTTACAAGCATATGAAATAAATATGTCATCTATGACACAACTTTCCCAACCAAATAAGAAAAGATAGGAATAACATTTATAAGAATCAAATGAAATAAGAATCTTAAAACAACCTTCTAGTAAGAGAAAAATTTATAATTGCTAATTTAATTTCTATTTGGCTTATCCTGTTACACCTCACTGCACTTTCATGACCTTTCAAGTTAAGGAGAAGAAGTTGGTGACATTTCGAAGATTTAAGATCATTCATCACAACATCATTCAAAAGTGTTATGAGGTGGTTTGGTAAAGCTTAAAATGTTCAAGAATAACTTTTAAAGAGAGTTTGTTTTAAAAAAATATTTTTAACGATTTTAAAAAAAATGCATTGGCTCGTTAAAACGGACGGGCAAATCATTCGAATGATATTCAGTAGGTTATTAGAATTATATTCTCACATTCGAATGAGATCTAGAACATCGCCTTTTTCGATAGCTCTGGAATTTTGTTCGAAGTCTCATTGGAAGTCGTTTGAATAAGATAGGGTACATCGTTCGAATGAGGTGTCAGTTAGTTCTAACGAGCATGCATTCTTTTATTTTTTTAAACAAATCTTGTCCACATATTTAAACCCTATCTCTTTGAAACAACTTTCCCTTTAAATAGAGATGCGGTACTAAACGTTTTTACAAGCCTTTTTAGAGTTATTTTTATGATCAAACTCTACAATTTTTTCATCCACACCCCTTTGATCTTTTAGGATCACTTTTACAAACCAATAAGAACACAATCCAAAGTTCAAAACCCTCATAGAGATTTTCCTTACTACTGGTTAGTGGAGTTGAGGCTATACGACGGAAGAAGACTAGAATTACATATTCTAAAGGCTGATCGGTGGATAGCTAGGCAATATCTTCTTGCTCTGGGTGGTGTTGGACTGCATCATTTTCTGCTGAAGATTTGAAGACTCTTGTGCATTATAATTAGTGGATTTCTAAGCAGTTTATAATTCCTTACCTATTTATCCAATATTTAATAGTGTTGAACTAAAGCTTCTGATCAATAATATTTTTTCTTCAATAATCTTCCCATTATGTTTTGTTTGGAATTTGGCTATAATTTACCTTTCAATTTCACTTTAAATTAAATCAAGAACAAATTTGGTAAAAAGTGAATTTGTGTGTCTAGCCCAAGATACAAGTAAATCCATATAGCCTCATTTTTTTCAAATTGGTATCAGAGAAAGTTACACTAATTTATTATGTGATCTTTAATTTTCGGATTATATGACTAATTTTTATAATAGGCTACTTATTTTTTATGGGACAAATTATTCTTCTTGGAAGGCTCGAATGACATACGCACTGAAGTCGATTGATGAGAGTTTGGCTATCACACCCCGTCCACCCGGAGAGTGCGAACAGAGCGCGACTATCGATAAAACTAATCAAATCCATTAAACAAAAAGGTATAGAGCATCTAAAACCCACAATATAGAATAAAAGAATCCACTAATCTCAAATTTCTCCAAATTAAAATACAACCAAAAGTCTCTCGAAATAATAGCACTATCTAACTCGAAATAAAATGCTCTATATAACAAAAACAAATACGATCTTCTCAATTTGTATTCTCGAATAATCTTCCCAAAATAATCCACGCTGAAATCCATCTCCAAAAAAAAAGTCCAAAGCGCCCAAAATCCGTGCTAACCTGCCACTAGAAGAAAATATGGGTAAGTACACAATACGACAGGAAAGATACTCAACGAAATATTAGCGGTGAACTAAATGTAACAATACGAGTACGAATATTCAAATCAAATGTGAATCTCATAAGCATTTTTATCAATATAATTTCTCAACAACACATTAATCACCGTCACCAGGCCTCACCATACCGTGCCCATACTTTATCAAGTAGCTGGAATAGGAATATTAGGGGTGCCCAACATCAGTGCCATATTAAAATCTCATGACAACATGCCCAACACAAATATAATACCACATGAATCAAAATTAGATTCTAACAATAATTTCCAGATTTCCAAAGGAATTTAGCAATTCAAATATGAGTCAATAATCACAAGAAAACAACGAGAATAAAACTCGCAAGATTAAGGAGCATATTCTGTAAAACCCCATACTTTAAACCACCAAAAAAAACCAACAAGAATCTGCCCAGAACTCGCAGATAAAGCCTTCAAAACATCCCACAATGTTCACCAAAAACTCCTCCAAGAACACCCTCAAAACAACCCCCAAGAACAGCTCCAAAAACCTAAGGTTGAATGCATAAATCAAACGAGTAAAGTGTATACAAAAAAGAGAGGAAAGCAAATATGTTTACTCCCAAAAAGTTGTATCAAAATGGTCACCCACGACCTTATTTTATAAGGCAAAAACAAAAGAGTTTGAAACAAACCCAAACACTTCACAAAACCTGTTGCACACAAAACCTGAGGGGATCGATTGATCGAACCCTGGCATCGATCCATCGATCGCCCGATTTTTCTACCAGTTCGGCTTAAAAAGTTTATAAGAGGATAAATATATAAAAAATCATTTAAAAATCCGTTTTAACTTGGATTTCGAAACCGTTTGAAAATATCTCCTTTAAAAATAAAATCCAACATATTTGAGCAAGAAAAATAATTTTATCAAAAACTTTAGTTTTTATCTATATTTTGAAAATACCCCAAAAATTATGCTAGTTGTTACACTTGCCCACTTTCGCCCTCGAAATTTCCCAAATGCCTAACTCTAAAAAATTAGGCCAACCGTCTCCAAAATAATCTCGTCTCCCAAAAATAAATTCCTCACATTTAATCTCGAAACCTAACACGAAATGATCATCTAAAGTTCCTATCTCCAAATACGCGCCACAAAAATGCAACAGACCCCAAACTCAAGACCCGAGGTTGGTCGTATACATAAGCTCTGATACCATTATGTCACACCCCGCCTTCCCGGGAAGAGAGAACGGAGCATGACTATCAATAAAACTAATCAAATCCATTAAACAAGAAGGTATAGAGCATTTAAAACCCACAATATAGAATAAAATAATCCACTAATCTCAAATTTTTCCAAATTAAAATACAACCAAAAGTCTCTTAAAATAATACAACTATTTATCTCGAAATAAAATGCTCTATAAAGCAAAAACAAATACATTCTTATCAATTTGTATTCTTGAATAATCTTCCCAAAATAATCCACGCTAAAATCCATCTCCAAAAAAAAAGTCCAAAGCGCCCAAAATCCGCACTAACCTTCCACTAAAAGAAAATATGGGGAAGTAAACAATACCACATGAAAGATGCTCAACAAAAATATTAGCGGTGAATAAAAAGTAACAATACGAGTACAAATATTCAAATCAAATGCAAATCTCATAAGCATTTTTATCAATATAATTTCTCAACAACACATTAATCAGCGTCACGAGGCCTCACCATACCGCACCTGTAGACACCCCATTCTATTACCCCCTAAACTCTCCCTAGGTCCCTAGAACCTCCCTTCATCACTACAAACCCAGTTCATACCCCGAGCACTAACCTAGAAGCCATCGGGCGCTCCCAGGCTCCATTTGACCAAAAAGTCAAACTTTTCAACTCGACTGAGATAAAATGAATCTTCGAAGGGCACTGAATCTCCTTTCCAGTGGTCCATCCCGTGCACAATTCTGACTTAGCATGCGAAAGGACAACCTGTTTCCTTAAAACTCGATTACGAGGCCACCGAACGCTCCCGGGATTCGTTTGACCTAAGTCAACTCTTCATCTCGATCAAGACTGGATGAATCTTCAAAGGGCATTGAAACCCCTTTCCAACGGTCCACTCCTGCGGGATTCTGACTTATGGTACGGACGAACGATCTGTTTTACTTCGAGAGGTCACTGAATGCTTCCAAGGCCCGATTGACCAAAGTCAACTCCCCAAACCGGATCAAACTCTTTGGAATGTCAAACTACATATACTAACCTTTACAACAGTCCACCCCATGCACAATTCTGACTTACCATGCGAACGAACGATCCATTTGCGTTCAATGATTCTCCGTCCAATAGACCAAAAATTGCTTCCGAGCCACATTTGCCAAAAGTCAACTCCTGAAACCCGAGAGCGGTCCAAAGGACTTTCTAAGGTCTCCAAATTACCTTTGCAACAATCCAACCCATGGGCGATTCGGATCAATGATTTGCGCACTGCGACCGATTTTCCAAAAAGGCCTGAAAGACACTGCCAAACGACAGGTCCCACACCCTCCCTATCGGCAGTGTGCATAAACACACCTGCCAATTGGCAGGACCAGGTCTATACCCATCGGCAATGCCCTGGTCCTATAAAAAAGAGGCCTTGGCCTCATTGCAAGGGGAGCCAGATCTGATAAACATCACTCTCAACAAATCCAAAAAACCTCTCTCGAAGTCAGCGTGATTTTTACATCCAAATACCTTTCCAACCTTCACTTTTCGTCATCCTTTTCATCAAAATTGGTGAATTCACTACCCTTCATAATCATCCAAATGCAAAGGTTGCTCTCCGACATTCAAGATCAAGCTCAAGATCTTCAAGAAGGTCCAATTTCCTCAATTTTCCCCTTAAATTCTCATAAATTCGCATTAACTTGTTTCATTACTTAGCACTTTTATTCTCTCATCTCACACATCCTAATATACTTTTTATTTAGTATTATTACACATCCCTTATTTTCATACAAATAAAAACCCAAAAAATAAGAAAAATAGGGTTTGCTCATAAATTCCAAACGGGAATTCTCACACTTTTCTTACACTTCTCTCACCACTAAAGCACGTTTTCTACACACACACAAAAAAAAGAGAATCCCGCGATTGGATTTATGGGATAAACCCCACCCCTCGTTTTGCATACGAACTACGTGGACTTTGATGCGTCTATAGGTTACATAGGCGTATCGGGGTAAAACCCGAGACTCGAGTCCTATTCTCACTTTTTTTTCTCATTTTTTATTTTCTCTAAACTCAACTCTCTTAGATTACATATATCCATATATGCCTATATTTGTTCTTAGTGGCATATTATTCCACATACGTTATCGTTCCATTATAACGATCAACGTATGCATACTAGCGTAAATCCTATTTTTCTAATATTATTTTTACGTTCCTATGAATGACTCGCTTTACCTCTTCCATGGTACAAGCCCGTGACTCATATCTCCATTATATATACACATGCACACATATCACGAGGAAAATAAAGGAAAATAGAAAAAACCCATGAGAGACCGTAAGGGCGGAATGGGTGCCTAACACCTTCCCATTTCATAACTTAGCCTCCGGACCCTTTTCGAATCATTTTGGTTTCATATGCATCAGTATGTCTTTGGATGCTGTCCTTCGAGATGGCTCCCTTTCTTTTGTCTCTTTTGAGTAAAATAGACTGACGACTCCATCTCTCTACATTTTTCACCTCATCAGTGTCGTCGGCCGAAGCGCTCCCGAGAGGGACGCACGGGATCTAAGGATCTTCACTCTGCCCGCCCGCCGCGAGGATCGGGGATGGCCATAGTGGAGACTCTATTTATATGGGTCTTATGCTTATATTTCCCCCCATTTTCGTATGTTACCCCTTTCCATGTATATCCCATACTTATGCTTCTATTCACACACTTATAGAAAATTCTCTATGTACACTTCGCACCACGTACACCTAGGATCACATATATCCTCATATTGCACGCATCACCCATACTTGGTGTACCATTGGTACTCATACTTTGCTCCCCGTTGGGCATGATTAAGAAAAACATTCTCATAAGATACTAATAATATAATCATGCATGATTCACACAACATCACCAAAGAGCATCGTTCTTGACCAAATTTTGTCCTGTATCTGGAGGGTCACTTTGTGATGGGCACTGGTCCGGAAGGGTGCAGTTAGCCTAAGCAATAGGACTCTCACCTTCCATTGGCCAAGTACCTTCGACGTATATCGAACGGTTCCCCCGCATCATACCTCTTGACCGAAGTCATGAAGGGAGGTATATCGCAGGGAATTCGTTCACGTATACCGATTATATCGAATTCTCTCTCACACGTACCGTCCCCACGAGGTATATAGTGAGGCAATTCAAATACACTCAAGTATATAAAATGGCTTGTCCACACGTACCGATTACCCACAAGAGCAAGACGTATATCGTGGAAGTCATTCCAAAGGGGGGAACCCTTTTCGATTCACCCAACCAAACTGCATACCCGCATATAGGTGTCAAACCTAGGACACACATATAAGATTACGGGTTTCTACCCAAGACTCTACCAAAATTCTGGGTCGGCCTGCCGCCCAGCGCATTTTTAAAAAGAGACCCTGTCCGTGAGCTGGTCACAAGTCCAGCCATAGCTTTTCATATATTACAAACCCAACTTTTCTAGGCTCAGGTTCCGTCTGACATTTTATTTTTCATTTAGGAGAATTTAATACAAGTGAGAACATAATAATCATAATAATCATGCGGAGGTCCGTCTCCCAAAAAAAAATCCAAAAACATTTCTCCCTTATTTATCAAAAAGCTAAAAACATTTCTCCTCTATTTATCAAAAATCCAAAAAAAAATTATCTTTTCATCTGAAAGGAAAAAAAAAATCATCCCTTTTTCTAAAAAATAAATCCCATTTTTGTGTCTTCTCAGGCCGATCGCAAACCCGTGGCCTGGCTTCTTATTGGCTTCTATCTTCAGTCAGATCACCCCGGAGTTCCGTTTGTTCCCCTGCTACTTCTTCCGAGTCTGAAATCTATACGCTTTCCATGGAGAACACAGATCAAGTACCCGTTGTGCAGTTGGATCTGACGGAAGTCCTAGCTCAGCTCGTGTCCAAAATTCATATTTTAGAGTGAGGTTCAAGAAATGCAATGAAACCAGGTTCCCGTTCCTCAAGAGCCCGAGGACCTATTACCTCTTGCTATGGGTCCACCCGAACCAATCTGGGTTCCGAAGAGTATCAGCACACTGCACGTGCCCCTCCTGCTAACGGGCCACCTCCTGCCCAGCTTTCGATGCCAAACCTTGCCTATCCTGGGGCTAACTTGCCTATGATCATTGATCCGAAATAAGAAGAACTGAATAAAGTCAAAGATGAACTCAAGATGCTCACCAAGAAGTTTGACCAAGTTAGAATCTCGAGAAATTACATGGACTACACACACATGTCTCCTTATCCTAAAGCGAGGTTACCCGAGAAGTTAAAGATGCCAAATATTGAGAAATTTGGAGGAAGTGGACCCCCGATTGTTCATCTCCACAACTATCACCGTTCCATGACTCTACTAGGGTCCTTTGAAGAAGTGATGTCCCAATTATTTCAGCAAATCTGAAGGATAGTGCCCTCTGATGGTTTTTGTCTCTTGAGGAGTCTAGAATTCGTAGCTGGGAGGATGTGGCTCGAGAATTCATATCACAGTACAAATACAATGAAGAGCTTGAGGTCACCCGTCGTGATTCAGAGCTGCTCAAACAGAACTCTGGGGAATTAATTAGTAATTTCATAGCCCGATGGAGGAAAAAGCAGCTACCATGACCAATCGTCCTTCCGAGGAAGAACAAGTCAGCATAGTGAAGAATAACCTCTTTCCCCATGTCCAAGCAACTATGGGAGGACAATAATATCCCCACTTCCGAGCTCTCAGAGATATAGGAGTAGAAATCGAGGAGGGTCTTGCTAAAATAGATGTCGAACCAAAGAAGGTGTCCAGACAATTCACCCCAGGAAATATGATAAACCTCCTAGTGCTATAGTCTCAACCATCAATAACATATCTCAACCAACCACCTCATGATCACCAAAAAGCCGCCCTGTCCCAGTTCGAAAAGAATACACCGAGCTCCATGCTCCCCTCTCCAAATTTTATCAAGCCTTATTGAGCCGAAACCTTATCAAACCCTTGGAACCCCGTCCTTTGCCAAATTCATTCCTAAGAAACTTCAAAGCAGATGCCCATTGTGCCTTTCACCAAACCACTGGCCATACCACTGACCAATGCTTTCACCTCCGAAACGTAATCCAAGGTCTAACTGACCGGGGTACCATTGCCCCACCACCTAATCCTAAGCCAAACACTACTCACAACCCACTCCCAAATCATACAAATTCCATCTTCTTAGAAGAGAACCCAGAATTTGATCCCTCAACCCAAATCACACCCATATACTCTCCTAAACCTCTCCAAATTTGCCCATATTTCCTACTACACCCTGCTAGCCTCACTGATCAGGCACTGTCACTCCTTACCAGAGCAAGCATTGCTATCCGTACCCGTTCTGAAAATGGAAGAATGGAATTATCAGAAGTCTTAAACCAACTCCTGGAGTTCGGGATGAAATTACCCCCACAAATGATCATTGATTGCCAGAGGTTCAACACGTTGTTCTTGGAAGCAAGAAAATGGGCCCGAGAGTCAGACAATTGGGTAGTACCAACCGATAAAGTTAACTTAGATGATGTTTTTAAGGTTATGGCAAAGATATTCAAGCGAACCGACGATATTTGCAATATGACTGAGTTAATTGATGCTCTAAAGCTACAAGGGCACCTGGTCCCCTCACCCTTACATATGCCCACAGAATGGGAAGACCTGTATGAAGAAGTCGTTGAAGTTGTGGAATGCATCGACTTTACATGGAAAGACATAATTGTTGCCACCGGATGGGGGAAAGAGTTCGAAGATTCAAATGACGAACAAGCTTCAGAGAAAACTGGCTTGGTAGCCGACATGTGTGGGATGATATCATTTAAAGAACCTCTCAGAGAAATAAATAAGGTAGCGAAACAACCCGAGGTTGACGAGGAAACGGGATTCATGTTCTTCCCTTCTTCAGGAAATTATATGACCAGATCAGGGAGGCATTACCAGATCCCAAGCTCACTACCAGCCAATGATAAGGGGAAGGGCGTGGAAAACCTTCCTATGCCATAAATTACCCTTGAGGAAAGCAAGATCCTCGATCAACTAAAGAAAACTCAAGCTAACATGACTCTATGGGGGCTTTTCATGTCTTCTTAGCTGCACAAAAACGCTATGATCAAGTTTCTCACTAGACCCACAGTTCTTCCCTCTACCACACCGAAAGAAGCCGTAAATTTAGTTGGATCCTTAACCTCTACCTGAATGCTATCCTTTTCCAGAAGAAATCCCCAAGATTAGGCCAAACCACAATCATGCACTCAACATCTCCGTCGAAGCTATGGGGAAGGTTGTACCACTCTCTCCTGTCGATAATGTATCCGCCTTGAATGTCTTCCCGCTCAGAACCTTCAAATGTTTAGGACTAAAAGAGAGCGGCCTCACTCCAACCTTCATTGTTGTGCGTGCCTACGATAATACCCGTCGGGAGGTGATGGGATCCATAAAGCTTGTAATGGGGGTTGTCCCTATAAACCTTATCGTTGAATTACAAGTTATTGACATCCCAACCTATTTTAATATGTTACTAGGACGACCTTGACTTCACAGTATCAAGGTTGTGTCTTTCTCACTCCATCAGAAATTGAAGTTCTTCGTCGACGGATGAGTCATCACCATTTTGGGTGACGACGACAATGCCGAGGGAGTAAGTACCAGCGGTCTAATTCTTGAGATACAACACGAGTCAAATGATATGCTCCTATCAGGATTTCGAGTTTATCCACTCCTACTCCCGGTAGTGGACGACTTCAAAGAAAGGGTTTGTCCATAATAAGACCCTCATGGCAATGTCAATGTGATTTAGATGTTCAGAAACATGCATTTCATGCTCGGACTGGGGCTAGGACAAAGACAGCAAGGGATACTTAAGCTTATTGAACTAAAGAAAGCGTTCCCTCCTTGTGGTTTGGGGTATCATCCGTCAGAACAAGAGCTCAGAATGATCTGCCAGTATCGACCAAAAAGAGGACTAGATTGCATCAAGACTATCCTAGGTGACTCCTTGAATGGACGATTCATCAAAGAGGGCGAAGACTTCTCCTTTTGCGGATTTCCGGAACAATGATATGACCATACAGATAAGAAGATGAAGCCTGGAATGGAGATCTTTTTCCAAGACAGCTACCCATGGGCCGAGAGTTCCCAACACCATGTACGATCGCTCATCAAAGATACCGAAGAGACTGAGAAAAGTGACTCTGAAGATCCCTTCAACCTACAAACACTGGGGCTGACACTCTGCATGATTCATTTAAGCACTACATCATTAGATCCATCCCATTTGATTAAAGCTGCTGATACACCTCTCCTCAACTCGCATGCTGCGCCAGTTCTACCTGCTGAAATCTCCCCTAATCCTAATGTTTACCCCATTTCTTATTTTGTTGTCTATCCTTGTTCAAATGTAATCGTGTCCTCCTTTGATGAGGTTATCAATGTTGTTTTTCCTATTAATGAAATAAATGAAGATTTTGAGTATCTTGTTGTGCCTTACACTAATTGTCTAGATTCTAATCAAACTTTTGATGATGATTATTTTGAAAATGAACAGTTCTTAATTGGTCTAAATAAGGTTAATAATAAATAACATAACCGCGTTCAAGTTAATGAAGAAGAGGCTATTGTTGTTAACGTCGGTTCTAGTAGCCAACTGCGCGAGATTAGGATAGGGGCTACCCTTGACAAGCATGAGCGTGCATAACTCGAAGAATTGATAAAGGAATTTGTGGATGTCTTTGCATGGTCATATGACGCTATGCCCAACATTGATCCTGAAATAGCTCAGCATGAGGTTCCCACTCTCCCAGATTACAAGTCGATTAAACTAAAATTGAGAAAGCTTCGCACCGAATGATCACTCAAAGTCAAAGAAGAGGTGGTCAAATTGTTAAATGTAAGCTTCATTCGTGTGATCTAATATCCCACATGGCTAGCCAAGATAGTGCCTGTGTCGAAATCAAGAGGGAAGGTTCAGGTGTGTGTAGACTAACGGGACTTGAACAAAGCCTCTCCAAAGGATGATTATCTGTTACCCAATATCGACATGATCACGAACAACACATCCAGTCATGCTCTCAGGTCATTCGTCGACGGGTGTGAGAGATATAACCAAATCAAAATGCACCCAGACCACCAAGAAAAGGCCGCGTTCATCATCCCATGGGGAACCTTTTGTTACACTGTTATGCCATTTGGTCTCAAGAATTCTAGGGCTACCTACTAGAGGGCTTCCACAACCATCCTACACGATCTGATTCACAAAGAAGTTGTGGTCTATATGGATGATATGATTATCAAATCCAAAACTAGAGAAGGTCATGTTCCCGCTCTCTGAAAGTTCTTCGAACGACTGCGACAGTATCAGATGAGACTCAATTCATAAAAATACATCTTCAGCATCACAAAGGGAAAACTCTTGGGATTCATGGCCAGTGAGAGGGAGATAGAAGCAGATCCTGCCAAGCTAAAAGCCATACTTGAGATGCCAACTCCCCGAACAAAGAAAGAAGTCTGAGGTTTCCTGGGGAAATTATAATACATAAGTCGGTTCATCATCCAGCTAACCTCCATCTACGAACCTATCTTCAAACTCCTCCAAAAGGATTCAACTAAGGTTTGGAACGAGGCCTGCTAAGAAGCTTTTGACCGAATCGAATGATACCTGACTCAACCTTCGGTACTTATGCCACCATAGCCTGGTCTCCCCTTGCTCCTATACCTAACCATAATCGACACTACAGCTGGGGCTTTACTAGCCCAATACCTTAAAGATTCCCACAAAGAAAGAACCATTTATTATGCCAGTCACAAATTAGTCAGATACGAAGTCAACTACACTGCTTTGGAGAAGGCATGTGTCGCGCTTGTCTGGGTCACTTAAAAGTTACAACACTATATGTTCGCCTTCCTTATCAAACTTGTATCCCGAATGGACCCCATCAAATACCTTCTTGAGAAACCTGCATTATCTAGCTGAATAGCCCGATGGTTAATGCTCCTAGTCGAGTTTGATATCATGTACGTCACGCAGAAAGCCATGAAAGGAAGAGCCATATCTGACTACCTCACTGATTACCCCATGGAGGAAGCCGATGTTTGGATCTCCATATTCCCAGATGAAAACATCCTCTGTACTGCCCACGATAACCTCTGATAGAAAATGTTCTTTGACGGCACTGCCAGCAAAAAGGGATATGGCATTGGGATACTTATAATCACCCCAGATGACTCCCACACCCTTTCGCCATCAAAATGGATTTCCCTCTTGTACCAACAACATGACTGAATACGAGGCATGCACAGTAGGCCTCAAAGTTGCTCTTGAGAAAGGTATTCAATGCCTAGACGTCTATAAGGATTCCTCCCTTATTATCAGTCAAGTGCTTAGAAAGTGGAGAGTTAAGGACGAAAAGCTCTAACCCTTCCATGCCCACTTAGAAGATCTAGCCTCCCAATTCCAAAACATCACCTTCCATTACCTGCCTCGAGCAAGGAATAACCTAGTCGACGCGCTTGCTACCTTAGCCTCCATGGTCGACATGCCCAAAGGAATAAAAATAATCCCCTTCCAGGTTCAAAAGAAAAACAAACCAACCCACTGCTACCACATTGAGCTCATCACCACAGAAGATCCCGAGCTAGACAATTACTTGTACTATGATATTTGGCACATCCTCAAGCATGGTAGGTATACTGAGGGTTCCAATAAGAAAGATCGGGTAACCCTTTGAAGACTGGTTGCCCAGTACATCATCTGTCACAAAGCACTGCTCAAAAGGAACTTCAATGGAACTCATCTGCATTGTATCGCAGGGAATGACATTGAAAAGATAATGCAAAAGATCCACAACGGGGAATGCGGACCCCACATGAATGGTCACATGCTTGCCAAGAAGATCATCCGAGAAGGCTACTACTGGACCACCATGACCCAGGATTGCACCGCCTATGTCCGGAGATGCCTCAAATGCCAACAGTTCTCCAACCTTCAACATCTACCTCCACGAGAATTATACAATATGACCTCTCCCTGGCCATTCTCCACCTGGGGCATCGACATCATAAGGAAGGTTACACCAAAGTCTTCCAATAGGCATGAGTTCATCCTAGTTTCCATTGATTACTTCACCAAGTGGGTCGAAGCTGAGTTATAAGCAGTCCTGAACGCCAAGAAAGTGGTCAAATTCATCAAGAAAAACATCATCTGACGATATTGGGTCCCACACGAGTTAGTGTCAGACAACGGGTTGCATTTTGAGGCAGAAGTCACAAAAGTGGTCAACGAATATGGGATTCAGAGGTAAAAATCTTCTCTCTACCGACCATAAACAAATGGTGCAGTCGAAGACACCAATAAGAACCTCAAATCCATCATTAGCAAGATGACCGAAAGTTGTCGAGATTGGGCCGATCGGATCCCATACGCCCTCTAGGGCTACCGAACCTCAATTCGAACCTCTACTAGGGCTACCCCTTACTCTCTAGTTTACGAAATGGAAGCAGTCCTACCCGTGGAGCTGGAAATACCCTCACTGCGCATCATGTTTGAAAATATGGTCAGCGAAGAAGACTTGTGCCAAAGCCGTCTTGATGAGCTGACCCTCCAAGACGAAAGGGGATTAAAAAAGCTATACCACATACAAGGGTACAATCTCCGAATAGCACGATCATTCAATAATAGATTCAAGGACCGCGGTGTTCGAGAAGGGGATCTAGCCCTCAAAGATATCATAGAACCCATCTGGGACCCCAGAGGAAAATTCAAGCCCAATTGGAGTTGCCCCTACATTGTCAAGAAGATCTTATCCGGCCGTGCCGCCATGCTCACCGACTTAGATGGGGAGGATATGGCTCGTCCAGTCAACCTGAACCGTCTCAAAAAGTCTTACCCCTAGTCCAAAATCTCGACGCGCTGTGACTCTTCTCATCTCCCTTTTATTCTTAAAAAAAAAAAATCTCTTCATTCCCCTCTACCCAGAACTACGTGGGCCTCATCCTCTCCAATAAACCATTTTCAAACAAAATTAAGGATTTTTCAAGAACCCCAGAGGTACATAGGCAACTCATTCACCTTACATGAGCACGGCCCTTTTTTCACAAAATACTATTCTTTTCTTATCCTCGAGAAAGACAGTCCATTCTAACATATACTTAAACAAAAGGATTATGTATGCCTTAGTGATTGATATAGATAATCCCCAGGGATATGACAAACTCTCCCAACAGACTGAGAGGGACAGGTCGACGGATGTCGATTCTCCCACAAAGAGCCAAGCCGCATGCGCAGACGATCAGTCAAATCTTCTACTGGAAAGAAGTCTAGTGTCCGAGGTGGCATGACCTGTTCCCAACAAAATTGACGTAGAAGACGCCAAGGGAAATAGAAAGAGGTCTGTCTGAGACCAACTAGCCAAACATACGGGTATTCTCCCAACTCCAAAATGGGAAGCAACTGCCCCCACTAAGGCACTGACCAATTCAAATTTAGAGCCCCATGATCCACAAACCAGTTCTCCCAGCGCTCAATATCTAAGACAACGCTGATAAAGTAGCACGAAAAGAAGTTGGGTACAGTCGACAAAGGGTATTTCGAAGGAGTCACTAGGCGGAATCTTTCAGACCACCACATGAACAGCATCACGGGGCTACCCCTCAGGAAGTCAGAATGACCTTCTCCCCAGGCATCCAGGACATTCAAAGTCTCCGTCAGTATCACCGTCGTAGGATTGCGATGGTATGACATCCAGGAAATAATAGCTGCAAGTTTTGGGTCCACCAGTAGTTCCCCAGTCACTAGTAATAATTTTTATACTAAGCCTAGAACAACGGCTCCGGCATACCCAATATCGCCAGCCTCCTGCAAATGCACGGACTGTAACACCGCCAAAGGGAGATCATTCCCCCAGTAACCAGTGGTCTAGACGCCGAAGGCGAAATACGAAGAATCCCGGCCAATAAATCCCTGGGAGAACGGGAAAACTCAGGAAGGGCTGAAGCAACATTGGGATTTATCTCGAGCATGGAAGAAAATTCCTCGTAGGTAGGACTAACTTCATCCAACCCAAAGAGGAATATATGGTCTTCAGGGTACCACAATTCAACTGTCGCCATCAAAAAATTCCACTCAATGGGTCGGTTGCACCACAAAGAAACCCGACACATACTGAAAGCATCGTAGTTGACATTATAAGAGCACATTGCCTCCAAGTCTTCGAGGTAGTTAGAAAACTCAATGCTACCAGGGAGAGCCATTTTGCAAGACTAAGAAATATTAGGCAAGTAAGAATGTGAAGGTGTGATGGAAACACTCCACCCTTACCCCTTTTTACAGTTGAAAACCCTCACAAAAAAATGACCCCTACAGAAATTAGAGGAAATCCTACCCCACAAAGTACAAGAGGCTGAAGAGGGCACAAAGTAAAGCTTTGAATTAATGGGACTAAACTTGACTGCCGATAGGCAGGACAAGGGTCTTGCCGATCATCAATCCCCTATTTTTGGAAATTTTCCTTTTTCCTCTTTTGTCAAAATTAGAAACTCATTAAGAATAAAGTGATATTCTGAATAGAATTTCAAAAATCCTCTTCCACCCCTATATAATTTCTCATTTTTAAAAACTTTCCTCCAAAACCCCAAAAATATCTCTTTTTATGGTCTCAGCAACAAAATAAAAGCGCATGTACATGCATTCACCATTAACAAAAGATAATAAAAAATACCCATTACATTGCATATATATATTATTCTGTGTTACATCAAATTTTGTAGGAAATAAAAGAAAAGAAAAAATAATGGGACTCAGCCCAAACCCACATTCTCTTTATCTCCCTCTCTCTAAGAGCTTCCACCCCTGCGACGCACTCTCTTTCCCCTACGGCGAGACGATGCACCACCGCTACCCAAGCCAGAGTCCTCCCCGAACGAAGAAGATGGCCCCAAATAAGAAGGAATCAAGACCTCATCCCGAATATGGGCAGTCGTCGAAGATATCCAGTCTCTAATATCCCTCAGCCAAGTGGTCGACGCCCGAACTTGCTGCAAGTAAAAGGCAAAATCAGTATCAAAGAGGGATCAAAGTAGAAAAGGAACCAAAGAGAAGAAGAAGGTATACCGCAGGATGAAGAACCTCCTCTATCAAACCCAGCTCCTCTGGACCCAGCGCATGAGGACGGTGCAACATGGGGACCATCCCTCCAAAGGCCCGCTGAATGTTGTACGAAGGGGTATGCAATCGAACAAAGGAAACCTCTGAAGTCGTCGCTGCCACAGACTCCGACGAACCACCGTCGCTGTGGGAAGACCCCACCACCCAACTCGAACCTGCAGGAGGGAAAGGCAAGGCATCATATATGTTGGGCGCCATCAACCAGCTCATCACAAAGTCCATATAGTCATACGATGTGTCCGTATCAGTGTACAACAGGTAGGACTCGCCAATCATCATCGCGATCCTCCCATCCTCCGGCAGCAGTCGCTCCCGCCTCATAGACATAGGAGGAAGCACAGGTGGAACAACCACCTCCGCCTCAGTAATCTTCCAAACCACCCTCTCCCAAAGATACCAAGTATGTCCAAACTCATGCTCTAGCAAACTCCTCATCTGCGCGTTCACCCCAGTCGCCCCCGTATCGTGAATGGTTGTCCCCCAATGGTAAAAAGTCACCTGAAAATCCCCAGCAGTCATAAGTCAATATATAATCAGAACATGTAAAAAAATAGTACTATAGAAAGAGTCCCACCCTATCACTAGTTAGGCCATTCAAGACCTGACGCACCTCCTCTAGAGAAAGAGATCCCTTCGACTGCCTATTGGCCTTTTGCCATCGATACAATCGACAGAAGTCCCCAACAGTCTCGTCCTTCAGGGCAATCAGCTGGGTATTACGCCCAATCACCTCATAGAACTACGTCTACCAAAGACAAGAGATTATAATAAAAAAGAGACACATAAGGAAAATGTGAATGCATAAAAGGAAAGTGCGCAAACTGAAGAATACCTCAAGAAGATACATGGATCCAGTAAAAGTTTACCGGCAGCACCGGCTGAATGCATCGAAAGAAAAATTGAGGGTCGCCAAAGTCAAGCTCCCCGAATAATAGAGAGGGATGTTCGAAAACATCCTCAAATACGGCAAGAAATACAAGTGGATTATGTCGTCACTCGATGCCACCATGAAACCTTCCAGCACCAACAATATGAATAATCGGGCCATCTGCCTCACCTGCAACCCGTCCTCCACATCAACCACCCTACTCAACAAAACATCCTTTAGCAAGGACAACCAAATGGAATCCCCAGACACTATCATCCTTACATCGCCGAGCACCGCCCGCACCGCCTCCGGCCTCACTCTCAGAGAGCGATCCACCTCTATCTGCTCTCCGTCACAGTCCAGCCCCAGCAGCTACTGAACGTCTATGGGAGTCACGGTCATCTCCCCAAAACCGAAATGGAAGGTGTGGGTAGTATCCCACCATCTATCCCCCAGAGAACATAAGACCATTGTCGAACGAAGTGTCTCATCTAGTGCAGAAGCCAACCTCCCAAAACCCATTGATGATACCACCCAATGCACCACAGGTGGAAGATGCTCCCAGACATCCTTAAGCCCCATCGTCCCACGGGCAGGCATGTTCTTCAAAGAGATATCTGACTGCCAAAAGAAAAAACCTTGTCAAAAATTCAATAAGGAAGGAAAAATCACCAAGCAAAAACATAAGAATGCCAAAATTCAAGTTACTTACATAACTTCCAGGGCTCACCACCCTCGAAGAGCGATGACGCGACGGCTACCGTAGCAAGGTCCACTCATCTGCAACCGGCTCGAATGCGTCAAAGGAATTCTCGCTCCCCAAAGCAAGAGGCGCCCTGGCCCTCCACTCCACATTTTCCCAATCATCAATAATCAACCATTCCCTATGCGCTGCAGTGCTCACAAAGGCGGCCATTTCTTAGAGATTGGAATGCTAGAACGATTTGCAAAGGAAAATCGCAGAAGAGAGAAAGAAAGAAGCTGTGAAAAATGAAGGGAATTCTCCCCTTTTATATAGGATGCCAAGGGTCATGCCGGTCGGCATTGACCCCCACCCACCAATCGGCACTACCTCTTTACCTTCTCGAGGCAGTCCAAAAGTCTGTGCCACTGCTGAATGGCAACCTCTGCACCTTGCCGACCGGCACCTCCCTTGAAATTTCGTACAAAAATTCCTAAAAAATTCCAGAAAATCCTCAAAAATCCTCAAAAAATTCCTCAAAATCCCTGGAAGGATTTAGAACATTTTCGCCAAGAAAATTCGCATTCCTGCACATCGAAACCCTATCTCCCCATCGGAACTCTCAAGAGACAAGTAAATCCCCTCCCTGCAACGTCACCAAGGAATCTCTAAGGATCACATCCTATACCCCAAAGGTCTCAAACCTCCCCGAGCAATACGTCCAATACTTGGACCACCTAATCACTTCCCCAATGGAGTTTACATCCTCAAATTCACCTTTCCTCCGCCAAGTCTCCATAATACACAAGGATTTCCCCAACCATCAACTCCCCAGCTCAAAGGAACATCGCAAGGTAATTTTCCCCAGCGAAACTCCAAAAAATCATTCTCCCCAGGAAATATCTCCAAAGGATGCTTTAAATTTTCCCCAGTTCGTTCACTATTCCCCAGCGGAACCCAAAATCAAATCTTTATCCCCAGCAAAATCCCTGATTTTCCAGAAGGAAATGTGCACCTATCTTAGGTCAGAATTGACCTCGGTCTTAGATCGTCACCTTAGTTAGGTCAAAATTTATGTCGGTCCTTGGTCGTCACCTTTCTTAGGTCACAATTGACCTCGATCTTGGATCGTCACCTTAGTTAGGTCAGAACTGACCTCGGTCCTCACCTCTCTTAGGTCATAATTGACCTCGGTCTTGGATCGTCACCTTAGTTAGGTCAGAATTGACCTCGGTCCTCAATCGTTACCTCTCTTAGGTAAGAATTAACCTTGGTCTTGGATCGTTACCTTAGTTAGGTCAGAATTGACCTCGGTCCTCAGTCGTCACCTCTCTTAGGTCAGAATTGACCTCGGTCTTGGATCGTCACCTTAAGATCGCAACTTTGACCCACATAATTGGTCATCTCAACTAAATCCCTCACAATTGGCTTCGACCCGCAGAATCAGTCACCCTTATCTTAAGCTCATAGAATTGGCTTCGACCCGCAGAATTTGTCATCCCTACTTAAGCCCGTAGAATTAGCTTCGACCCGCAGAATCAGTCACCTCATCTCCAAGCCCTCAGAATTAGCTTCGACCCGCAGAATCGGTCACCCTCATCTTAAGCCCGTAGAATTGGCTTTGACCCGCAGAATCAGCCACCCTCATCTTCAAGCCCTCAGAACTGGCCTCGACCCTCTAAATTGGTCATCCTATTTTAAAAAGCATCATGCGGTGTCTAATCGATAGCTATCGTTTGTTCGAAACTCACCCGTCGAGGGGTTCTATAGACACCCCATTCTATTACCCCCTAAACTCTCCATAGGTCCCTAACACCTCCCTTCATCACTACAAACCCAGGTCATATGCCGAGTACTGACCTAGAAGCCATCGGGCGCTCCCAGGCTCCGTTTGACCAAAAATTCAAACTCTTCAACTCGATCGAGACTGAATAAATCTTTGAAGGGCATTGAATCCCCTTTCCAACGGTCTCTCCCATGCACAATTCTAACTTACCATGCGAACGAATGACCCATTTTCCCCGAAACTCGATCGAGAAGCCACCGAATGCTCCAGGGCTCCGTTTGTCCTAAGTCAACTCTTCATCTCAACTGTGACTGAATGAATCTTCAGATAGCACTGAAAACCCTTTCCAACGGTCCACTCCGTGCGTGATTCTGACTTACGGTACAGACGAACGATCTATTT
The DNA here is from genome assembly GCA_949130495.1 of Sambucus nigra. Classification (NCBI taxonomy): domain Eukaryota; kingdom Viridiplantae; phylum Streptophyta; class Magnoliopsida; order Dipsacales; family Adoxaceae; genus Sambucus; species Sambucus nigra. Next base: position 90,843,862 of record OX422208.1, on the reverse strand, counting down.
TACTTTGAGAGGTCACTAAATACTTCTAGGGCCCAATTGACCAAAGTCAACCCCCCAAACCGGATCAAACTCTTTCGAATGTCAAATTACATCTCCTAATCTTTTCAACGATCTGCCCCGTGCGCGATTCTGACTTACCATGCGGACGAATGATTCATTTGCATCCAACGATTCTCCGTCCAATGGACCGATGAGCTCTTTCGAGCCATATTTGACCCAAAGTCAACTCCCAAACTCAGGAGAAGGAATTTTGAAGGTCTATGAATTACCTTTCCAATGGTTCACACCATTCGTGATTCGAATCAACAATTTTCAATATGCGGCCAATTTTCTAAAAAGGCCTGAAAGACACTACCAAACGACAGGTCCCATACCCTGCCTATCGACAGTGTGCCTAAACACACCTATCGATTGGTGGGACCAAGTCTATGCCGATCAAAAATACCCCGGACCTATAAAAAGGAGGCCTTGGCCTCATTGCAAGGGGAGCCAGATCAGATAAACATCACTCTCAGCAGATCCAGAAAACCTCTCTCGGAGTCAGTGTGCTTTCCACATCCAAATCCCTTTCCAACCTTCACTTTTCATCATCCTTTTCATCAAATTGGTGAATGCACTACCCTTCATCATCATTCAATTGCAAGGGCTGCTCTCGAACATTCAAGATCAAGCTTAAGATCTTCAAGAAGGTCCAATTTTCTCCTTGAAGTCTCATAAATTCGCATTAACTTGTTTCATTACTTAGCACTTTTATTCTCTCGTCTCACACATCCTAATATACTTTTTATTTAGTATTATTGCACATCCCTTATTTTCATATAAATAAAAACCCAGAAAAACAAGAAAAATAGGGTTTGCTCATAAATTCCAAACGGGTTATTTTCACACTTTTCTTACACTTCTCTCACCACTAAATCATGTTTTCTACACACACAAACAAATAAGATAATCCCCCGATTGGATTTATGGGATAAACCCCACCCCTCGTTTTGGATACAAACTACATGGACTTTGATGCCTCTATAGGCTACGTAGGTGTCTCGGGTAAAACCCGTGACTCGTGTCCTATTCTCACTTTTTCTCTCATTTTCTATTTTCTCTAAACTCAACTCCGTTAGATTACATATATCCATATATGCATATATTTGTTCTTAGTGGCATATTATTCCACATGCGTTATCGTTCCATTATAACGATCAATGCATGGATAATCGCATAAATCGTGTTTTTCTAATATTATTCTTACATTCCTACGGATAACTCGCTTTACCTCTTCCATGGTACAATCCAATGACTCCTATATCCATTATATATACACATGCACACATATCACGGCGAAAATAAAGGAAAATAACAAAAACCCATGAGAGACCGTAAGAGCGGAATGGGTGCCTAACACCTTCCCATTTCGTAACTTAGCCTTCGTACCCTTTTCAAATCATTTTCGTTTCGTATGCATTAGTATGTCTTTGGATGCTGTCCTTCGAGATGGCTCCCTTTCTTTTGTCTGTTTTGAGTAAAATAGACTGGCGACTCCATCTCTCTACATTTTTCACCTCATCAGTGTCGTCGGCCGAAGCGCTCCTGAGAGGGACGCGCGGGACCTAAAGATCCTCACTCTTACTGCCCGCCGCGAGGATCGGGGATGGCCACAGCGCCCATACTTTATCAAGTAGCCGAAACAGGAATATTGGTAGGTGCCCAACATCTGTGCCATATTAAAATCTCTTGACAACATACCTAACACAAATATAATACCACATGAATCAAAATCAAATTCCAATAATAACTTCCAGATTTCCAAATGAATTTAGCAATTCAAATATGAGTCAATAATCACAAGAAAATAACGGGAATAAAACTCGCGAGATTAAGGAGCATATGGTGCAAAATCCCATACTTTAAACCACCAAAAATGAACCAACAAGAATCTGCTCGTAACTCGCAGATAAAGCCATTAAAACATCCCACAAAGATCACCAAAAACTCCTCCAAGAACAACCTCAAAACAGCCCCCAAGAACACCTCCAAAAACCAAAGGTTGAATGCATAAATCAAAGGGGCAAAGTGTATATAAAATAGAGGGGAAAGAAAATATGTTTACTGCCAAAAAGTTGTACCAAAAGGGTTACCCACGACCTTATTTAATAAGGCAAAAACAAAAGAGTTTGAAACAAATCAAAACACTTAACAAAACCTGTTGCGCACGAAACCTGAGGGGATCGATCGATCAATCGATCCCTGACGTCGATCGATCGATCGCCCAATTTTTCTGGCAGTTCGACTTAAAAAGTTTATAAGGGGATAAATATATAAAAAATCATTTAAAAATCCATTTTAACTCCGATTTCTAAACCGCTTGAATGGCAACCTGCTTAATTCTCAGGATGATGAGGAGCATGATGAGCTTCTGCGTCATGCTTTACAGACTTTGTAGGAGCACTAGTTGTACGCTAAATTGGAGAAATGTAGATTTTGCCTGCGAGAGATTCAGTTTTTTGGTCATATCATATGTTCCATGGGGACATCAGTGGATCCTACTAAAGTGTCAGCGGTGAGGGAGTGGGGACAGCCCACGACACCGATAGAGGTGCGCAGTTTCTTGGAGTTAGTCAGGTACTACAGATGGTTTATTTAGGGATTTTTTTAGATTGTGGGTCCATATTGACTCTCAAAGGGGTACCATTTATCTGGGATGACGCTTTTCAGTTATGATCTGATATACAAGTTGACTTCAACACCCATACTCTCACTTCCTAGGGAAGGAGTGGAGTATCTTATTTTTACTGGCATGTCTCTCTAGGGACTTGGTGGTGTGCTACATAAGGAGGATCGGGCTATAGCTTACGTGTTTTGTAGGCTTAAGCCTTACGAGAGGAATTCCCCCAACCATGACTTAGAGTTAATGACAATCGTGTTTACGCTACGAATTTGGTGACATTACCTTTTGGGGGAGATATTTTGCCTATTCATTGATCATAAGTCACTATATTACTTGTTCACTCATCGAGAGATGAATATGCATCAGCGTAGGTGGCTAGAATTTGTGAAAGAATATCAATTTGACATCCAGTATCACCCGAGAAAGGCTAACGTGGAGGAAGATGCGTTGATCCGCAGGCCAGTGGGGGATGTAGCTAAAGTTTATAAGGTTAAATGGAAGGAGCTGAGACATTAAGATTCAGCTTCCAAATCATTTATGTAGGTTATGGTCATTACCCCCCAAATTGTCATGAGGGTGGTACAGACCTAGGAAGAGGATTCATTTTGTTAGGATCGAATTAGACAGCTTTTAGTTGGGGGAATAGAGTCCTAATCCATGAGTTCATAGGGAGGCTTACGCTTTAATAGGAGATTGATTGTCCCGGAGGGGGAGGACTTGCGACACACGATGATGGTAGAGACGTACGACTCATAATTTGTGGTACATCCCGGAAGGTATAAGATGTGCCAAGATATGAGATGATAGTATTGGTTGAGTGGGGTAAAGAGAGACAATGCAGAGTTTGCCTCGAGGTGTATCGCTTGTCAGCAGATGAAGGTGGACCATCAGAAGCTAACAGGGGTTCTACATCCATTAGAGATTTGGATGTGGAAATGGGAGAGAATTTCCATGGATTTTATTACTGGGTTGCCTACTTCATAAAGGAGTCACGATTTTATTAGGGTGATAGCGGATCGGTTGACCAAGGTGGCTCACTTTTTATCTACGGGACAGTATGCCCAGAATATTATCGCTTAGATAGTGATATTGCATGGGGTGCCACTCGAGATTGTGTCTGATTGTGTATCGATTTTGGGAGAGTTTTTAGGAGGCCATGGGTACCGAGTTACAATTGAGTAAGACCTATCACCCATAGATAGACAAGTAGACATAGAGGATGAATCAAATGTTGGAACATATGCTACAGATGTGTATCCTTGATTTTAGAGGGGGTTGGGAGCAGTATCTTCCACCGATGGAGTTTGCATATAATAATTCCTACCAGTTTACGATTTGAATGGAACCATTTGAGGCATTGTATGGTAGACCTTATCGTTTACCTTCTTGTTGGTTAGAGGTGGGGGACAACAAGCTTCTCAGACCAGAGTTGATTCAAGATACTTCGGTAAACATTAAGTTAATTCGGGGTCGTATACAGATAGCCTAGGACAGAGAAAAGAGTTATGTTGACGCTAAGCGATTCTTACTAGAGTTTAATGTGGGGGACCAGCTGTTACTACGTGTATCTCCTATGAAAGGGATAATGAGGTTCGAGAAGAAAAGGAAGTTATCACCAAGGTATGTCGGGCCATTCCCTATCATTGAGCGAATTGGGCTAGTTGCATATTGACTTGGGTTATCAGGGCACTTGCATTGAATTCATGACGTATTTCATATTTCTTTGCTGAGGCGATACCTCTGAGACGAGTTATCTCACACTCATACGAGGAGAGGCCAGTTGTTATCCTAGAACATTGTGAGAGGAGATTCGGGTCGAAGGTAGTGCCACTTATACATGTTCAGTGGGGGCATCATAATGCCAACGAGTCTACGTGGGAACTTGAGGATGAGATGTGAGACAGATATCCAAAGTTATTTTTACCGGGTATTCTATTTTTTTTAATTTTAGGATGAAATTCCGTTATTCGGGGGAAGTATATAACACCCCGTAGTTTCGATAATTTTTATATTGAGATTAATTAAAGTAAAATGAGAAATTAATCCAGATTAAATAAATAGTAATTAGTGAGATAAGGGTTGATATTTATTTGTATTGAATATTACTTAGTGAATGAGTAACAAATCCTAAAGAAAGTATTATGATTTTCATGAGTGAGAAATACGGTAGTTACAGTAAATTTAGTCGAGATGCGCATGTCAGTCGTATCGGGACTTAAATTTATGGGATAAAATGTAAACTAATTATGGGTCATTCAATTGGTCATTTCGAGTGCGCTAGTGTATCCGAAAGGGTTAAAATAGTTAGAAAAGTGTACTCGGGCATTCAACTCACTTATGGCTCAGTCCCAATGGGTCCTAGGGCATTTTTAGGCCGAACCGGCACCTTGAAATGGTATTTTGTTCTTTTGAAATTTTAAGGAAAAGAGACTTACAAATTTTATATGTGCCTTTCAGTGCATGTGTTGGGGAAGTTAGGATTAATAGTTACAAAACCTAAGAGAGACCACTAGAGGAGGAAGGAGAAGAGTTCTAAGTGAGTTCTAAGGCTTTTCACACCATTGGGACTGAGCCATAAGTGAGATGAATTAAGATTAACATGAAATCGATGTAATTGGAATATAATGAAATTGTGTATTGAGGATGAGTCACGAGTAAGGGAGAAAACCTATGACTTAGACCATTAGGGTATTGGTGAATTACTTACTGAAATACGTTAAGACTAAATGGCACATTTCGGGTAGTGGGGGGATACTCGGTAACATACGATGAGAAGTAAAATCGTAATTTAATAATATGTAAGATATTAGGGAGTTATACATATGACGTATGAGACATATAATATATGTTAAGTGTATACCTAAACTGATGTTATATGTATGTATATGTTGTGTGAATTCTTATATGTAAACATACATAGGCTACTTGCTATCACGGGAGGTTCCATGTCGTGGAAAGTCTTATCCTGATGAGCCCATTGGGGGGGATTTTGACTTGTACCTCTGAAAAAAAATCATAGGGATTGATCACTACTTGTCTAAATAAGGGTATGATCGATCATTTGGGTGTATTAGGTGTGTGCATAGCCCAAAGGCCTAGAACTATGTTTGCCTCCAAATTTGTGTGAATTGTGAATGTATGGTTCAAGAGAGATTCCAAACACGATGTCCTTACTTTGTACGTGATGAACCAAGACTTGATAGCAGAGTATTCTTCCATTGCAGGTCTCCACCTAGGGATGTTGTATGCGTATATGTTATAAGAGTGATGTAAATATACATATGTGTGATTTATTCTACTACGGGTGTTTTAGTAGATACTATAGATAGTGATATCTAAATTAATCTCAATATATGTGAACTTAGTAATTAATTGGTGACTCTTAATAAATGAAAGGGGATTGGAAATGCCATGCATATTGTATGGGCAATATGAGTGGGAATAGTGAATTAATAGACGGAAGAAGGATTACGTCAAACTAGTTAGGCGGGACAGCCTAAGTAGGTGGGTTTAGAAGAATACATTAGGCATGTACATTAGTTGAGAGGTTAGAATGTCAAGTGAAAGCACGTGAAGCTAACATGTACATAATATGTACTCTTTAATGCATTTTAAGTACTTGCTAAAATATTTTCAAACTGTTTTACTTGGGCTCTGACCCATTTCAAATCCATTTTTTGTAAAAGTAATTTTAGGTGCCCAGCCACAGGGACGCTAGGCTTAGGAGTTCTTTCATCTCTAACGTGATGTAGTTGTTGTGGAAGTTGTAGGACCTTCGTCGTAGATACCTCCACACTTATCAGTTCCTAGTTATCCTTTTATCTATCTCAATCGAGCATGTCGCCCATTCTTAGTTGGTGATTATTACATAAACATTGTAGTTCCATTCTATTTCTCATATTGAATTTGGTTTTATATTATGGATGGTTGTAATTGTATTTTTGTTTGGTGTGTTATTACAGGCCTATTTATGCATCTTGTTGATTTATCATCATTAATATTTTGGTTCGAATAGTGAATGTGAATTATTTAGTTGATATTAATTGCATGTTAATAACAACAAATCAAATTTTGACACCAGGCCTTTCGGGTATTAGAAATTAATTTGCTTTTGACAATGATGATAAGAATGAAACATTAATGATTCATGTTTAATTTAATAATGGACTTATAGCCCGGGATTAGAATAAGCGGGGTGTCACGGATGCTATAAGAGCATCAGGTTCTAGTCTCCTTAGGATCTGTGATAACTTATTACGTTTCCAGCGTAGCGTTCTTTGATATAGAGCCCTACTATTAGGATTATTGTATTCATGATTACACATTTACATCTTCAGCTTTTTTTAGATATATTGAACTGTGGACTGATAGAAAATTCCTTTTTGTTTTAGATGGCCCCCTCACGTACACCCCGAGCCACATCAAATGAAAAGGGATTGGAAATGTAGTACGTATTTTATGGGCAATACGGGTGGTTTTGGTTAATTAATAGTTGGAAGAACGCTTAAGTCAAACTAGTTGGGCAAGGTAGCATAACTAGGTGGGTTTAGAAGAATACGTTAAGAGTTTACATTAGTTAAGAGGTGAGAATGTCAAGTAAAAGGACGTGAAGCTAACATGTATATAATATGTACTCTTTAATGCATTTTAAGTACTTTCTAAAATATTTTCAAACTGTTTTTCTTGGGATCTGACCCGTTTCAGATCCATTTTTTGTACAAACAATTTTAGGTGCCCAGCCAGAGGAGCGCCAGGCTTCGAAGTTCTTTCATCTCTGACATGTTGCAACTACTATGCAAGACCTTGGTAGTAGACACCTCCACATTCATCAGTTACTATTTATCCTTTTATCTATCTCAGTAGGGAAAGTTGCCCATTCTTAGTTGGTGATTATTATAGAGACATTGTACTTCCATTTTATTTCTCATGTTGGGTTTGGTTTTATATTATGGATGATTGTAATTGGATTTTTGTCTGGAGTGTTATTCCGGGCCTATGTATGCATCTTATTGATTTATCATTATTAACATGTTGGTTGGGATGGTGAATGTGAATAATTTAGTTTATATTAATTTCATGTTAATAACAAGAATTAAAATTTTGACATCGGGCCATTAGGGTGTTAGAAATTAATTTGATTTCGATAGTGATGCTGAGAATGAAACCAGTAATGATTCATGTTTAATTTAATAGTGGACTGATCAAACAGGATTAGAATACGCGGGGTGTCACATGATAATAGTTTCATGATCAATTTCTTACCCTTTGTCTATTAGGCATAAAAAAAGGGGGAGAATAAGTTGTGGGGAAGTTTATTTTTCTTTAAACTCGATACGCATCACAGTATTTCTTTTGTCTCATGTGTGTAGGTCATTCCACACTGATGGTGATTTCTTGGACCATACAAGTTGAAGATTTCCAGGTGAAGACTTATACATTTATGAGTTTTGATTTCTTAGTTTAGAAGTTCATTAGTTCTATTAGTCTTAGCGGCGAATTTGGTTTCGGTTTGTGTTTTGTTCCAAAATAGTCATAAGGGGAGATTTGTAAGAGCAAAATTTATAATTGCTCATTTTAGTTTTTATTTAACTTATCACGTTTCACCCCACTACACCTTCATGATCTTTCAAGCTGAAGAAAAGAAGTTAATGACATTTAGAAGATTGAAAATCATTTTCCACGTCATCATTCAATAAATATGAGGTGTTTGGTAAATTTTAAAATGTTCAGTGGTCATTTTTAAAGAGAGATCATTTTACAAACTATTTTTAACAAGTTTTTTAAAGATTTTAGAAAAACTCAATGGCTCCTTAGATTGAATTGACATGTCGTTCGAATGAGATTCAGTAGGTCATTAGAAGGAGGTTCCCGCCTTCAAACAAGATGTAGAATGTCTCCTTTTTGGTTATCTCAGGAGTGTCATTCAAAGTTTCATTGGAAGTCGTTCAATGATATAGGATACATTATTCAAATGAGGTGGCAATTCATTCAAACGAGTGCGCATGTTTTTTAACTTTTTAAACAAATATTTTCCAATTTTTTAATCCCTATCCTTTTGTAATAACTTTCCCTATAAATAGAGATACATGATTAGACTTTTTGATAAGGCTTTTTAGAGTTCTTTTTGTGATCAAACTTTACAATTTTTTTATCCAAACCCCTTGAATCTTTTAGGAACACTTCTCTAAATTAAGAACACAATCCAAAGTTCTAAACCCTTGTAGATACTTTCTCTACTACTAATTTGTGGAGTCGAGGATCAACAACTCAAGAAGATCGGAATTGCATATTTTAAACTCTAATCAGGGGATATCGAAACAAGATCTGCTTGTTGTGGGCATTGCTGGACAACATCATTTTTTGTTGAAGATTTGAAGAGTTTTGTGCATTATACTTTGTGGATCTCTAAGCAATTTCTAAGTCATTATACCCGAAAGGAAATTTTCCTCTATCTTCTTTCCATTTTGTTTAGTTTGGAATTTGGCTTCAATTTATCTTGAATGTTCATTTTAAATAAAATCAAGATAAAATTTGGTAGAAAGTAAATTTGTGTGTTTAGACTAAGATACAAGTAAATCTATAGAGCCCTTGCTTTCTTACTTTATAGAGCATTGTGAAACCCCACCTATATAATATCGGTTGATCAGGCCATTAGTAAATTAAATGGAAATCATATTTGGTTTCATTCTTGGCATCAGTGTCAAAAACCAATTAATTAAACTGATAACCTACTAAGTCCAGTGTCAAAATTTTAAAACGTATTAACTTGTTTTATCAAACCATTCAAACATTTAAGATAAACATTCATTACAATAGAACATAATGAATATTGATAGAATAAATAAATAAATAAATAAATAACTAAATAATATCTCAGTAAAACCCAATTACAGTAATCCAACTGTAAAATGAAATAACATAAATAAAGTCTGAAAATAATGTTGTCCAGTTGTGGGAGTTATGCCCAAAAGAAATATTAGAATAACATCTTAGCTAGATAGAATGTAAAGAGGCATCTAACCAAATCCTGAATGCATCCACAGCTGTTGTAGCATTGTCTGGATGGAATAAAAAGCTAACCCATGCATCCCTATGCTCGACCACCTAAAAGGTTTTAAAAATATTTTTGATATGGGTCAGCACCCAAAACATTTTAAAAACAGTTGCATGTATTTAAATGCATTAATAAATCTGCAACAATAATTATTCATGTTTATCTAGTGTCACGCTTACATGAGATTATCCCCACCCCTCATCTACAGTGCACGCCTAATGCATGTATTTTAATTACCTAGTTATGCTACCCCACCTAACTAGTCTATCCATTCTTAACATCATCCAATATGTTAAACCTCTAGACCAATTGTATTACTCGTGTTTTACTTTACCTTATTTCTCATGTAGTATTCACATCAGCTATAACGTATTATTTTTCAATCATATTCATGTTGTTAGTTAAGCAACGTAATTATAGACTAGTTAACATTTAGTGTTCACACAATCATTTTACACTTATACAAATAACACAATTTTATATGTACATACATAGTATCCTCGAGTTGGCCTCTCGGATGTATTCCCTAGTATGAAATCAGGCTACAAGTGCATTACGTACCACTCTTGGGCCACCGGATCAAAATCTCACCACCAATCCCAAATCGTAAACACATACAAGAAATAGTTATATACATACATCCGTAGGTTATAACCATACCACATTACCCCAACCGATATTGAAACTCACCTACAGTGGTCATGCAATAGTACTATGACCTGGGAAAAGGACCCAACACCTTCTAGTCAATGACAAGCTAGATCGGTAAAACGCGCAACCTCCAATGATAGCATAACTCGAGTAGGTATGTTCACATAGAAATCAATAACACATAGACATATATATACTAGCTTCACTTGATACGTATATATATATATATACACACACATAATTGGCTAACGTCCATAATGTCTCTCGTAGCACTAGCCCACCAATCTCGAGTCTATCTCGACTTCCCAATTTTAGCCAAGTATTCACTTACTTATGCTTAACTACCTAACTTCATATTTATGTCTAACATGTTGTTCTACTTAAGCACTTAGCCTAATCCTTCCCGAAATTCTAATCCCAATTTCATAATTATTACCGGAGTATGTTCACCCTATTATACTCATAATTTCGTACCCAAAATTTTCCTAACCTTCCCTCTAAATCCCCAAAAGTCTAACTCCATTTCACGGACCCCATAATCCATGTTGAATCCTAAACTATCTATGAAAAACAACAAAAGAAAAGGTAGACTCGCAATCTAGACCAAACTAGTTACCTAGCTCGACAGAACCGATTCGCTGAGCGAACTAGTTAACTCCCCCAGCAAACAGGTTCGATTTGCTGGGTTGTCATGACAAACTTAAGATGATATGTTTCCATTTTCCTTCATCCATACTAGTCCTAACCTTCATGAAACCACCAAAGATGAACAAAAATCCAATCCCAAACATAAATCAGCAAGTTTATATTTAATATTCATCCGAAACAACATATAATTCCGAAGATCACCCAATTTACATCAAGATTTATGCATGGTTAAAATCATAATTCAATATTCAATATTTTATTTCATAATCAATCAAGAAATCATCTTTTTCATTCTAATTTTATGAGATCTATTATATTATCATCATTAGATTCATCTACAATGATTTATTTAATCAAAACCCAATTTCGCATAGCTCTCCTAATCCCAAAAAGTGTGTTCTTCCTACTCTATTTTTACATAAATATTTGAAACTATAATAAACATTAAAGAAAGTGAAATAATTGCATTGGAAGTGATGAATTTCTTATATTTCCTTCTTGTATTCCTCTACTGACAATGATTTTCAATCCGGGTGATCTTTATATTCACCCTAAATTCCTTTTCTCTTCACTTTTCTTATTTTTCTTCTTCTCTTTTCTCTCCTCTCTCAAAACCCTAGCCTCATAGATGGTTGGATAGTTTCCTCTTCTATCCACCTTAATTTAATATAAACCTAAACATTCCAAATCCCAAAATTATATCAACCCTTATATGTAAAATGATATGAATACCCTTTTACGGCCCCGATTTTGCCCATAAAGCCCCTGAAACCTAATTATAACCTTCATATACCTATTTCTGACTATTTCGACCCATTATGAACCATTAGCACACTCAAAATTACCATTTGAGTTATATAACATTAATTTTCATGTCGTGCCCAACACGACTCTATCCGCATGTCTAGAATGAGATGTCGATAAGCCCGTGGCTTTCAGCCACTAAAAACCTAATATAATTTAACATGTTTTCATTTACTTATAAGCGCTACGGATAGTAATCAACACAAAAGAATTAATCCATCTAGATTAGCCATTCCACAATTTAAACTACCAAAGAAATCATCCTGACAAGAGTTAATGCTCAAAGAGTATCGAATACTGAAAATAAATTAATATACATCTCTAACAAATCTATTTTGAATGGGAAATGGGCAACACATGCCCTAACTACGAAGAACTATAACAAGAATCGAATCAATGAAGAGGTCATCTACAACAAAGACCTGCAACTCCCACATAAGCTACAGCGCGTCCAATCCAAAGAACCTATGCATGACGCCCCTGTGGCTGGGCACCTGTAATATATACATATATATATATACAAGAGAGAAGAGATAACAGAAAACGGGTCAGAACCCGATTGTAAAACAGTTTTAAAAATAGTTTAGCAAGTATTAAAAATGCTTACCTGCCAATGCAACAACCAAGCTAGTATGCGACACTCTCTTGAGAATTCTCACCTCTCATCTAGTGTGCACGTCTACCATACTACTGAACCTCAAAAGCCTATCTCACTTATTCTCCATAAAGTTTCATCTTGAGAATTAACAGGGGATAATATTTAGTTTAGAAAGATTAATCTCTTCAAGATTTCCTACGCTGCTTAGAACAAATAAGTACTGTTATGAAGTTCCCGAACACCTTCAGAGAGTTGCAACATTTATTCATTACTTAACTACTTATACTCACAGTAGAAAGTTCCCATATAGATATACGTATATATATTAGTTACGCGTATAATATATATATACTAACGGCACCCCACATAAAATCACATAAAATCTATGTTGCAATGTTTCCATATATAAGTGTATATATATATATATATATATATATATATATACTGTCTGCACCCCACATACAATATATGGTGCTGGCATACTCTGCTATCAAGTCCCCGTATCGCTCATACTAAGGGAAATACTAGTTCGGAATCACTCTCGAACTGTATTAACACAAAACACATACAATTGGAGGCAAAGCATAGTTCCTGGTCCTAAGAGGTCAGCACATACCCACGTGTCCCTTAGGTACATTTGACTATAACTCAGATAGCCTGTAATCAAGGATACTATCTTCTAGGGTACAAGTCGTTATCCCCCATAAAGGTTCAATCGAGATAAGACTGTCCCGGCGCGGAAACCCCCATGATAGCCAGTAGCTCGGGTACGATTTTGACACAGATATATATAATATATGCACAACCACACAGTCATATATATATAAATATTCATATTTCTACGTTAGGTATGCCCCGACCCAAAATCATAATTATCCGTTATTAACACATTTTACTCGATTATCATTCCTAACGAACTTGTCATTTTTATTCTCATTTATAATACATTTCATACTCACTTCTCCTTTCTCGAAGTATTCTAAGTATAATTTCAGTAGGCATACTCTCACTTACGTTTGGGCCTAACTCCCTTATGAGTCTCGATCTCTTTATTAAATATACGCATGATTTCTTATACACATGAATTATTCCTCGTTAACCCAAAATCTCATCCCACACTAAAATGTTACTCAACGGGGTCTACCTAGGCCCTATTGGTCTTGTTTATATCCCATCATACTCCAACAACAACAATCAAGGGTTCCCATGCATCTTAATTGGATTAAACCAATGGATGAGAAATATGAAGTTTTCCAGGAGTTGTCGATCGATCGATGGCAGGGGGTCGATCGATGCTATTGGGTCAATCGATCGATCAAGCAGTTCTTGCCCAGAAACTGCAAATTAAACCTACGGGTTTCATCTTCCAATTTCTCCAAAAACGTCATTAACAAGTCTAAAATTCTCAAATAACTATACTACAAGTTCTATATACATGTATACAAGATTTCCTATGTGAAACATGTATAATTTCATCAACGATATCGAATTAATGGGGTAAAATTGACATAATATTTAAGAACCCTAATTTTAAAAGAAATATACATTACTCTAATTATTTCCCAGATTTCTTATTTCTAAACTCATAATAATTCACTGGTAATCCTCTACGTATGATGGGTATATCCAGAATATATGGAATCTCTCTAAACATGCGATTTAAAGTCTCTAAATTAACAATTTCTTTAATACAACATGATCTTGGTAATCCTAAACTAACATGGGTGAGGCATTAACCAAAAATAAAGCAAGATAGATACTTGCCTGAAATTCAAAGTTCTGATTTCGTGGATTAAATGGTATGGTTGTGTTCCCTGTTGCGCGATCTATGTTTTGGTGGTGGTGGTGGTGGTGGTGGTGCAACCAGATGAGTTCTTGGCCTTGGATTGCTTGGAAAGCTTCCTATCTTCTTCTCTAATGGTCGTTCTAAGATTTTGAGGTTGCTAACCCTAAGAGACAACTCCAAATGGTTGATTTAACCTAATTAAATTCGTGGGTTGAATAACCCAAAAATGCAAGATGCGTATATTACCCTCCCGGGATGTCAAATAGGCCTAAAAATGCCCCGAGACCCAAACTAAATCCCCGGGTACACTTTTCTGACTATCTCAACCCTTTTGGACACATTGGCGCACTCAAAATGATCATACAGGCAACTTATAATTTATTCACTTTATATATTAATAATTTAGTCCTAACACGACACAGGCGCATCCCGACTTAAATTTCCATAATTGCCATTTTATTCACTCGTGACAATTTTTAACAAAAATCAATTCTACATATTACTTTACTCAATAATTAATATCTAACAAACCAATAAACTTTCAATAATTACTAACTCTCATCACGCTAGTAAATATTTAAAACAACTTTCAGGATTAAAATTAAATTAATTTATCTCAATAAACAACTTTTAGGATTAAAATTAAATTAATTTAGCTCAATTAAATTTAATAAATCCCTAAATTTAAAAGCCATAAAAATACGAGGTATTACAAATACGTTTATGGTACAAATATTAAATGGGGAACTATTATAGGTTGGTAGATATTTTTAAAGAGGGAGAATTTAATAAATAATTAGGTGGTAAATGATAAAGGCATAATTATTTATTGGAAATTAATTGGGATAGTTTGGATGATTATAGGGTGATTACCTATATGTAGTATATGAGCATAATATATACTTTTTTTTTTTTGTGCACATACCTATATTCGTGGACAATCCTATCGGTTGGGGTTGCGCACATTCAGGACCCTATCACACATCAGCTGATGAGCACTCAAAAGTGTACATTTTATACCCCGAATAGTCATATTTTAGTTGCTAATTCTCGATAATAACGGTGTTATGCGTGTAAATGTTCAATCTGCAGGTTGATTGCCATTTGCGGAGTTCAAAAGCTTAATTTAAGGCAAATGCGCATCAAAAGGAGCTAATTCCCTTGCCCCATAACCTCACTCGAGCCTAAACCTGTCCCAACACCTTCCCCGAAGCCTGTGTATGTTTAGTTTATGCCTTTTTATTTTTCTTAGATTTTTAGCTTGAATCGTTTTATTTTTAGTATTTATTTTAGATTTTTTAGGTTTTATTTTCTATTTTTCTATTTTATTTTTATTAGTTTATTTTAATTTTATCTTTATTAGTTTTTAGTTTTATTAGGATTAGTTTTTTTAGGATTTCATTTATTTTAAGATTTATTAGATTTTACATTTTTTTAGGATTTTAGTCTTTAATTTAATAGATTTTTATTTCTATTTCTTTTTAGTTTCATTTTTAATTGAGTCTTTATTTTATTTTTAGATTAGGATTTTATTTTTAGATTTTAATTTTTAATTTTTTTTAGGTGTCCAAATTAAACAAGCACATTTACACACACCTAAACAACTCACACTCATTCACACCCAACTCCCCTACACCCTCCCACACACAATAATGCCCTACTTCATCTTCAATCCCCCAACATACCTTTCTCTCTCCTCATCTCTCGTTAACAAACACCAAGCTCAAAAACAATACCCTATCTCTCTCATCTCTCCTCCATCAACTAAACCCAACTCTTATACCCAATAAATCCCCTGTCATCACCTCCGGTCGAAACCGCCACCGAAAATCGAACGGCATACCCACCATACCACATAAATCCGATCCGCTACGACCACCTTTCCAACCCCCCTATCCAAACTCGAAACCCGGATCCTCACCTTACCTAACTCGAGAACAACCCCCCACTGACTCAACCATTATTCGAACCAGGATCGATCTCACCCGTCGCCAACGACTTCTCCAGTCCGACCCAAGGCAGCAACCCGAAGTCCTTGAAACTCGAAACTCCGATCCAACCCGTAAAAGACCCACTTCCCCTTAGTCAAAAATCGGTTCATCTCCTGCCAAACAACAAAACCAAACCAAAACAACTAATAAACCACATGCCCTTTTTAAACCCTTTTTAACCCTTTTTCCATTATACCCCCAACTAACTCATTTTACCCCAATGCCCAAAATACCCCATAACCAAATCTGATTTTCATTCCCTCACACTCTCATTACTTCACACAACCCATGAAACACCCAAACCACATGCTCACCTAAGTATATTTCCTAATTTAACCCCTTAGCTTCATGTGCATATAAAAGAAGACCTCAAGGCCATTTGAAGACCAATCTAGGCTTTTATAGAGAGAATTCTAGATAGGGATAGTTAGAGTAGAAAATAAATTAGGTAGAACATTTTATAAATAGTTTATTTTATTTTTTTATTTTTTGTTAGAGATTAGTGAGTGATAAATTAGTGAGAAATTCAATTGAGTGTGTTTTTATTATTAAAAATCATTTGGAGGCTCGAATTGAATGGATGATGTTGAAATTCAAGGATTGAAGTCCAATTTCACTCAAAGAGATTTGGTTTGATTGTTCTTCTCTTCTATTTCATTTTAATTGCCTATTAATTATTTTTTTATCATGTTTTATATCATGTTAGGATGAATCCCCTTTCAAGGTGTGGGGTGAACCCTTATTTGATGTTATTTTAATTTAATTTGTTTGATTACTTGAAAATTCCCTTTGAATATTAATTTTGACCCCTCACCCTTAAATTTACGCCTCGAGAGAGGGTAAATGATTTTCGAGAGAAAATCAAAATTCTATTTTAGATTCGAACTAGAGATAGGGGTTTCTTAAGTGTGGTATTATTCCTTGAATTTCAACTCTAAAATTTATTTTCTAAGATTTACATAAATTTTGATGAATCGATCCTAGCGGGTGATTAATTAAAAGGAGTGTAGGTCTATTTTCTAGAGTTGTGGGGGGGTAAACTTAATCTTCTAAAAGGTTAATATTAAAATTACATTTGCAATGAGAGTTGATTTGTAATTTTGATATTAAATTTGGAGAATTCAAATAATTAAATTAATTTGTTATAATAGCTAAAATTTGTGGTGTAGTCTCATTCCTTGATTGTTCTCACATTTATTTACCTCACTTTATCTCTTATTTTTGTGTTAGACTTTATTTTTCATTTTAGTCACTTTTTAGTTTTTCATTTGATCTCTCATTTTAGTTTAGTTTTATTTCACTTCTTCTCACCCAAAAAATATTTTAATATTTGAAAAGCTAAAAAAAAATAAAAAAAAAGTAAAAAAAAAAGACAAAAGGAAAATAAAAAGTGAATTACAAATATTTTCCCCTCGCTTTACCCCTTTGAATTGGATTGATACCCTTGTTTACCGCTACACTTTAGTTTGATATTATTTTTTTAGGTATTTGAGGATTTTGACTAAAGGAGCTTTTCAAGCAATGACGAAAATATATATATACACCGAAAAGTTCTTTCTATCATTTTATTTAACATCAAGGACGATGTTCCTTTTTGTTTGGGGGTGGGGATATTTATCAAAATCATACCTCTTTTGAAATTTTTTGATTTTTGAACCTGATTTTTAAATTTTCGTGTAGTTTCTTTCATCTCATTCAGTGACGTGAATTTTATGTCATCCATCTTTCAAAATGCTAGGAATCAAGCTAGAGAATATTTTTTCTAAATAGCTTATGTAATATATAACAAGGCATTTTGCACCATGAATTTCTAGACTCAACAAAATTTGTGCACTTATCATGTCATTACGGTTTGAGTTGAGGAGTATTACAATTCCAAAGAGAACCTTTTGGATCACTAGTGGAGACTTTAGATTGTGAGATTCGTGACTTTCACCCTTTGAGAGTGTTTTACGCGATCTCCAAGTCACAAGTTGATTCAACTTCCTTTGGGTCCGCACTTTAATTGTTGTATGATCTCATTATTCTTCATTAAATTTTGGCTTGATCACTGAGAACGAACGACATCACTTTCGAGTTGTAACAAATGCGTGTCTTAAAATTTGTCCCGATCACTAGATTTTCACCCATTCACTTCACCCATTACATTACCATATTCACACATATTCCCCACACCCTCACCTATCATATCCATTTATATTTCATCCATCATTTTTTGAGAAAAGAGTGTTGATTCCAAATGTTAAATGTCTTCAGTGTTGGTTTGAAAAGAGAGAGAAAAACAAGAAAAAAATAGAAAAAATAGAAAAAAAAAAGAATATAGAGAAAAAGAAAAGAAAAATCCAAAAAAGAGAGAAAAGAAAAGAAATAGAGTTTGTAGTTAGTTTTATGTAATAAATACATTTGTTCTTCAAGTATAAGAACACTCTTTTATCGCATCCATCACTCATCATCCATCCATATATCACCATCCAACCTCATTTCTCATCCTTCCCATTTCATTTCCCCATCACCCATTATCATCCATGTTACCCTAGGTATTCGGGCAAATCATAGTCAACGTGGTGAATAACTCGACGTTCTCACTATAGTGATTAGCTTTCTTTCATGAGATCATTTTCTTTCTTAATGTTCGTTCTTTCTTACACTACACCAAAATGGTCAAAATGGCACCCTTCAAGTGGCTAACCTTGTTACGATCATTGATCGTGACAAAAAACACGTATTTTTTATCACGGTCAATGACCGTGACACGTACGTGACAATTCTCTTAGTAAAAAAAATCTCCCTCTTCTTTTTTCCCATCGATTTTAATTCCCTCCATTTCTCTCTCTCTCTCTCTCTAGCGACTGCACTCTCTCTCTACGATTTTGGTACGTTTTATCTCTATTTCTCCTCCATTTATGTATATTTATATGTATATATGTATGTATATGTGCGTGTGTATATATATGTGTGTAATTGTGCGTGTGTGTGATGTATATATGCTTGTTGGGGGGGAGGGGAGGGGGTTTTATATGTGCATGTGTGTATATATATATATGTGTGTGCGTGCATGTGCATGTGTGGTGGGAGGGAGTGGGCAGGGGGTGTGGGGGTGTGTGTATATGTGCTTGTGTGTATTTTTTTTAATTAAATTTTTATTGGTTTATTAGATATTGCCCCTCATATTGTAGTGCCCTTGTAAAAGAATTAATTGATTAAATTTTTAGTAGGATTGCTCCTCATTGTAAATTAATAATTATATAATTTAATTGTTAGTTTAATTGATGAAAAGAATTAATTGAGTAGATGAATTAAAAGGAGTACGGGATACACATTTATTGTAGCCATTGTGGTTGGATTATAGTGGATCGATGTTGGGTTGGTTAATTTTAAAAGTGGCATGACCACTGATTTATTGTTCATATGGGGGTGGGATTTTTTAATTTTTTTAAAAAAAATTACTTTGTATAACGAACAATATATATATAGTATGATAATTAAATGAAACATACTTGAAATTGCATATAGTGCGCATAGATACTAGCCTTCTAGTTCTTATCCGTACGCATTCAATAGCCTTTAGACCCGTTCGAGAGTCATTACCCCTGTAATGAGATCTCTCTAATTGTCCCGTTTGGACAGTTTGGGACTTCATAATTTCTGTTTAATAATATTATTAGTGGCTTAAAGTTGTTACTTTTGGAGGAAGTTCTGTAGTCGTATCCTAATATTCTCTGGGTACATACTAGATTGACAAGTGTGACTGTTATTTTAATTGATCAATTGAAATAACACTCACACTTTTCAGTCTACATCGTGTACTTGAAGAAATACGGGGATAAACTGCTGAATTTTTCTCAAATCGTAACAATGTGCATGAGATGTTAAGTAGATTACAAAAATATGCGGTCTTGAATGGGATAGGACCACTCACCCTTTAGAGGAGATGGAGGAAATAGAAATTTCTATTATAAATTGAATTTGAAAATAAGACATAATTAAATGAAACATACTATAAATCTAAATTTTGTTTATACTAATCCATGAATATAATCTTCTTACCTTTAATATGTGATTAGTTGTGGTAGTTGTGATGGGATATCCGAAATACAAAGAGTGGATGGGTGAGACAAATAGAATGGGGGATGTGTTTCGCAGAGGTGCAAATGAATTTGTGAAATACGCAAAGAGATGTCATAATGATGAAGAGTTTCCGTGTTCATGTGATAGGTGTAAGAATGGTAAGGTGTTTGAGTGGAAAACAGTTGAACTACATTTTTTAAGATGGGGTATGCAAGATATTTATCGATTTTGGAGTTTTCACGGTGAATTGAAAGTTCCTTTTATCCCCGAACAACCTTCACAACCTTCAACAAGTAGGATAGATGTATAAGGGGACGACATACATCATAATATGTTAGAGGATTTAGTTGATGATGCGTACAGAGTTTATGAAGCGGAGGAGATTGAGTTTACTAGTGATGTATAAGGTTCAGGTGCTTGTGAAAATATCACGATAAACCTTGACGATGACTACCAAAGTTTAAAATTTAAGGCGACCCAACCGTTATACTCTGGCTGTGAGAAAGATCAAAAAACTTTACATGCCATTTTTGGTTTTCACAGTTTGAAGACGCAGTACGGTTTGTCTAGCAATAACGTGACAGGAATTCTGAATTAGGTGAAGGGCTTACTACCCAAGGAGGATACGCTTTCAACTAGCTATCCTGTTATAAAGAACAGTTTGAAAGGTTTGGGAATTAAGTATAAATTGATCCATGCTTGTGTGTATGATTGCATACTATACCAAAAGGAGTATGAAAATCTCGATCGTTGTCCGATCTGCGATGAACCTAGATATGTCCGATCTACTGACAAGGAATGCACAAGATCGAAAGCGACTCAAAAAGTGTTGAAATATTTTCCCGTTGGGCCTAGATTAAAGAGATTTTTCACAGTACCATGGATAGCGGAGGCAATGACTTGGCATGCTAGGGCAGAAGTAGGGGTAATCTCATGCGTCATCCTATTGATTTCATAGCTTGGAGGAGGATGAATTATAAGTATCCAGATTTTGCTCGAGAACAACGCGACATTCGTTTGGCTATATCAACTGATGGTTTCAATCCATTTGTAAATCTAAGCACCAATAAGAGTGTATGTCTAGTGATCCTAGCCCCACTCAACCTCCTTCCTTCACAGTGTATAAGACCTGAATTTTCGATGTTGTCTTTATTGATACCTAGGCCAAAGGCACCAAGTGATGACATCGACGTCTACCTGGTTCCTTTGGTAGAAGAATTAAATGAGTTATTGAAAGAGGTGTGCAATCATTTGACTCTTTTAGAAAAGAAGAGTTTATGCTGAAAGTTATGTTGATGTGGGAAATTCATGATTTTCCAGCTTATGGGACATTATTCGGTTGTGTAGTACATGGTTATTTGGGGTGTCCTGTTTGTGGAGAGGATACTGAATCTCTTCATCTCTCCAATAGCTCAAAAAATGTATACAATTGCCATATGAGGTTTTTACCCCCGGCTCGTAGTTTCAAATTTGATAAAGGTTCCAATTTTTTATAGGGCGGGGCTGAACATAGGCTACTGTCGAGATAACTTTCGAGTTCAGAAATTGAAAGTAAATCATCTGAATGTGGCCCTAATATGACAGGTAAGAATCCCAAATTTAAGAATGTCAAGCATAAGAAGACCCCAACTGGGAATAAAACTGAGACAAGAAAGGCATGGTCTAGAAGATCAATTTTATTTGACTTGCCTTATTGAAAGAATAACCCGGTGCGCCATGTATTGGATGTGATGCATGCAAAAAAGAATGTCGTTGAACATATTGTGGACACTTTTCTTGGGGGGAGTCATTCTAAGGACGGAGAAAATGCACGAAAATACCTTAAATTGTTGAAACTTAAGCCACAACTATGGTCGAAAGAAGATTATAGGAGAAGGACAATAATTCCCCTTGGTGCATTTCCTTTGACGAGTGGGGAAAGGAAGGTGCTTTTAGACACAATATATAATTTGAAGGGTCCATCTAATCTTTCGTCCAACTTGCAAAGGATTGTGAATTATGCTACGCATGATTTATATAAGTGTAAATCCCACGATTGGCATGTGATCATGCAATTGGTCCCTCTACTGTTTAAGCATTGTTTCTCCAAGCACAAGGATTTATATAAGTGTAAATCCCACGATTGGCATGTGATCATGCAATTGGTCCCGGAATGGCAAAAACAATGCTCCCACCGAAGCAATCAATCATGGCTCTATAAGCTGCGAGCCAATCCATACCGATAATCACATCATGCTCATGCATGTCTAAAACTAACATGTCTGCAGGTAATACCAGACTACCGATCTCTATCCCCACTCCTCGGCATATAAAGAAAATAAGTGACCCACTCCCCAATGGTGAGTCTACACATGTCATTGTGCTCTCTACTGTGGCTAACAACCCTAAGGCCTTCGCAAAATGCGTAGCTATAAAACAATGCGTGGCCCCCGTATCAAATAAAACCCGACCCATAGTACCATGGATAAGAAATGTACCCTCAATCGCGGGTGGTGCCTGTGGAGCTGCTGCCTGGTGGACGTTATAGACACGTCCATACTGTAACTGCCCCTGCTGTACTGGAGCTGCTGGAATGGCTGGTAGGGCTGGCGCTTGGGCTGGAGCTGGAAGGGCAGGTGGAAAAAGTGGCCTCTGTGGCTCATTACGGGCTCCCTGCTGCTGTGGGTCCCTATCGCCTTCTGGGCAATCCTGACGCTTATGGTTGTGCTTGCCGCACACAAAACACCGGCCTCTGAAATTACCTCCCCTCTGTCCCTGCTGGCCGTTACCTCCACGCCATTGGCCCTGTTGGCCCTGATGTGCACGCTGTTGGCCCTGCTGGCCCTGTTGCTGACCCTGCTGTTGGTGTTGACCCTGCTGATTAGGCTGGCCCTGCTGGCCCTGCCTATAACCCCCATTTCCCTTCCTGGGATCACCCGAACGGAATCGCTTAGCAGGGTCCCCCTGATGGGAACTCTGCTCGTGCTGATGAGTCTGCCCATGAGATGGTGCCCCACCGGCACCGTTACCCCCGGTCCTGCCCTGCTGGCTGGACTCTCCTGCTCTCTTGCTTCCTTGAAGATGGAAGCGGTGATCCTGGCAATGTAGTAACGCTGCATTGAGTACATCAGTGAACGTACTCAGGGATAAGTTCCCAATAAGGTGCTGACGGATCCTCCAAGCTAACCCGTCGACAAACAACAAAATCCTCTTGCTCTCAGTAGGTGCCTCATCTGGCACAATGGTGAGAAGTCTCGTGAACTCCTCCTCATACTCTGCTACAGTAAGATTATCTTGCTTCAAATTTAGTAGTTTTCGCCTCATCTCAGTCTGCACTGCAGGTGGAAAGTACTTACGGTCAAACCGCTCCCAGAACATCTGAATAGGGATCGTGTCCCTCTCCTCCAAAGTAGTAGTGGACTCCCACCACTGCAACGCGGCTCCCACCAGCTTAAAAGAAGCCAATAACTGCTTTTGTACCTCGGTGCACTCATACATGCGAAGATGCCGCTGGATGTCTTTCTTCCATTGGCTAACCGTGACAATGTCGGAGCTACCAGAGAACTCAGGGGGATGTGCTTTCTGAAAAGCATCCCGAACCCTCTCCCATGCAGATGGAAGCTGTGCTGGTACTGGCGCCACTGCCTGAACCTGGGGTGGAGCCTGCTGAATCACCGCTATCGCGGCATTCACCGCCTGAGCAACTATGGCGGCTAATTCATTAGCATTCATTGTGCCTGGTGCCGGAGCTGCTGGTTGCTCGGCCTGGGCACGCCTATCTCTCGGAGCACGTCTCGGAGGCATCTGAAACGTGAACAAAATTTATCAGTCTACAGTTATCATCGAATCTCAAATAGCTGAAGACTTAAACATAAAAGTAGGAATACAACAATCCTAAAAATAGGACTCTATAGCAAAAACGTTAAGCTGAAAGCGAACTAAGCCGTACAGATCCTATGGACACTAGAACCTGATGCTCTGATACCACCTGTGACACCCCGCCTAATTAAATACCGGGGGATCACTCCTTTATTAAATTAAATCAAGGTGAACAGTTTGGTTCATTCTTAGCATCACTGTCGTAAAAATAAACTTTCCAATTTAACACCCTAAATAATTAAGCTAAGTGTCAAAACCAAAAATAAACATTACTTTCAAAATTTTATAAAAAAAATATTTATTTAATTATTAACAAAGTTTCAATAAATAAGATTCGCACCACAATAAACCTGGAACAAAAATCCAATCAATATAAAACATTCATCAACGAATGTCAACATGCGAGAAAAATAAAGTAATACATCCATCCTGAATAAAAATCCCATAATAACGGAACTATGAAATAACTGGAATAACAATGTCCCAAGATAAAGAAATAATGAAAAGGGCTACACATGCCCATCTGAATGAAAATGCTAAGAGTGGATCTGAATGAACGAAGTCGTCTAATCAAGAGACCTGCAACTCCCACCTAAGCTGCAGCGCGTTCCTTCCAAGAGATCCTAAGCAAGACGCCCCCGTGGCTGGGCACCTGTAATACATATATATACAAGAGAGAGAGAGAGAGAGAGAGAGAAAAGAAACGGGTCAGAGCCCGAAAGTGTGTATGATTTAAAATTTGTTTAGCAAGTAATTTAAATTTATACAGGCCAATGCAACAACATATTAATTCGATACTCTCTTGAGAAATTCTCACCTCTCTTCTAATGTGCACGCCTATCGTACTAACCTTCCCAAATAATTTAGTTTATCTTATCTTACTCATAAGTTTTCAAAACCGAACGATAACAATGTTTTAAAAAGGTTACTTTCAATTTGTAGTACTCCTCTCGTTTTAGCTTCATTAAATTATAAAGTTTCCCAGTGTCTTCTCATACTTTCAC
The DNA here is from genome assembly GCA_949130495.1 of Sambucus nigra. Taxonomy (NCBI): domain Eukaryota; kingdom Viridiplantae; phylum Streptophyta; class Magnoliopsida; order Dipsacales; family Adoxaceae; genus Sambucus; species Sambucus nigra. Next base: position 90,818,738 of record OX422208.1, on the reverse strand, counting down.
AATACAAGTATTTATTATTGCGTCAACAACTATGTCCTACTTATCAAATCACAGTAGGCAGTTTAAAGTTTATAATCTCATATATATATTAACTACTCGTATAATATATATATATATATATATATATATAAGTAACAGCACCCCAACTAAACTATGGTGCGGGCATACTCTGCTATCCAATCCCCGTATCTCTCACACAAAGGGAAATACAAGTTCGGAATCACTCTCGAACTGTATTAACATATACAAAACAACGTTGAGGTGAAGCATAGATTCCAAGTCCAAGAGGTCAGTACATACCCACACGTCTCTTAGGACCGTCTGACTATCAATCTGATAGCCCGTACCTAGGATCTCTATCTTCTAGGGTACGAATCAATATCCCCCATAAAGCAACACAGGATAAGATCATCACAGCGCGGTAACCTCAGGGATAGCAAGTACCGCAGGTACGTTTTTCACATGTATATAATATATGTACACACAATCATATAAATATACCCATTTCATCATATTAATATAGGTTCCTCTCGTAACCCATAGTCACAACATTTATCCTAAATTTCTCATTATTATGATTACGTATAAGGTTTCGTCTCTAACCTTAACTCGAAGGGTTTTCTCACTAGCTATGTGACACTCGTGGATTCTATCCATCCAAGTAGCAAAATCAGTAGGTAAACGTCTATTCACTATCGTAAGTATTTGACGTAATCTCTCACTTGAATTACGTAGTTTCCTCGTCCTTTAAATAATTGTCCCTAAAATACAATTATCATCTCATAATAAAGTTCCCAACACTTAATCATATGCCCTACTGGTCTCTCCTATATCCCAAAACATTTAATTCATAAAGTCCAAAAACTATTTCATGATGAATCATGTTCAATTAATTAAACAAAGGGGAAATAAGAGTCTGCCAGGAAGGGTCGATCGATCGAGGTCTGGGGCTCGATCGATCGAACCTTTGATCGATCGAAGATCTAGGCTCGATCGATCGATCAAGCAGGTCTGCGAAATCCTGCAGAAGTGCAGTTACGGGTTTTACCAAAATTCTTCACCCAAATCAATATTTTCCAACACTAATCGTCCCAAAATTCCTACTACAAACATAATAACATATTTCCAGATGTTTTTAACATTAAGCATGCGTATATCCATCATTAAACATGATTAAACAACCCAAAATCTCATTTAAACATCAAGAACCCTAATGTTTTCTTAACTTTTGTTCTAATCAGTTTTCTCCAGTATTTCCTTCTAACATAACATCAAAAATTCGTGGGTTAATCATCTACTTCACATAATATTTCCAGAATATGGTTATAATGTTTTCTACATGCAAATCCCTATCAAAATTTGGGGTTTTCTTCCCTTGATTACACTCCTAATCATTCCTACACTAATATGAATATTGCACCAACGAAAATACGCAAGTTAAACACTTGCCTGGGATTTCAGAGGTCTAGTTTCCTGCTGATATTGGTGTGGTTGCGTTCTCCTCCTCGCGATCTACGCATTGGTGGTTACGGTGGTGCAAATGGTGGTGTTTTGGCCTTGAATCACCTTGAGAGCTCTCTCTTCTCTACTCCAATGGCCGTTCTAGTGTTCTGAATGTTCTAACCCTAAAAGGCTGACTTAAATGGCTGCTAAGGATGGCTGAAATTCGTGGGTTTAATTACCCTATTTTGTAAAATGACCAAAATGCCCTCCCGGGTCACTAATTAAGCCTAAAAACATCCTGAGACCCAAACTAAACCCCCGGGTACACTTTTCTGACTATCTCGACCCTTCCGGACGCGTTGGCGCACTCAAAACGACCATATGAACAACTTATAAAATATTCACTTTTATATCTCAATAATTAGTCCCGACGCGACACGGGCGCGTCCCGACTAAAATTCTCAAAATTGTTATTTCATTCACTCGTGACCTATAATATAACCCATATCATATATTACTATGCTCATTAGTAATATTCAACAATTTTATATAATTACTAACTCTCGTCACGTTAATAATTATAACATAATTAATTTCCGGATTCTTATTAAATAATTCACTCTCATTAAATTTAATAAAACCCCCAAATTAATATAGCATAAAAATACGGGGTATTACATTAACGAGTTTGCAACATGAACAAATAGCTCGTTATCTATTTTACACACATGAAGATGTCGAAGAATGGAAAAAGTAAGTTTAAATTATTTTAAGTTTTACATTATTTTAGAATATTTTAGATTATTTTATACATGATTGATTTTGTAATATGCAGAAAATATGAAGCCTATGAGAACAATAAAAGAAGAAAAATAATGGTACAATCAGACAGCGAATTTAGGTTGTGGTTGTTACAAATGTACAGAACTCGGGAATTTCATACAAGGCTCTTACTTTCTTTCGAGCGAGCGCAAAAGATTAAAACCTCGTTGAAGCTGAAATGACTTACTATGGTGTAATCCAAAATATATTTGAATTGGATTATATAAGCTTCAAAGAGGTTGTATTTTACTGTGACTGGGTAAGAGTTGAGGATAAAAATGCTTGTAAAGTTGATTCTGGCACCAATTTGATCATGGTTGACTTATTCAAGTTGAAGAGCAAAGACCACGTGAGCGATGAGCCATTTGTTTGTACATTTCAAAAGCTCAACCAAGTGTTTTACTCAGAGTATATCAACAACGAACTGTGGTCAATTGTCCTTCATGCGCCAAAACGTCTAAATAGTAGTGCAGATGACTTGGATGCTCCTACCGAATATCAATCCATTTTTTATGATAACCCGAATTTGAAACAATTTTTCAATTTGTAATAAATATTCCAATTTGTACTTCATGAATCAATTTTTAATGCTTTTAATTGATTTGCACTTTATCATTTTCACTTTTTTATCTTTGTCTCTTTCTTTTGTATATGTATGTGTGTGTAGTGTTCGTGTGTGTGTTGGGGGGGTGATGTTTCGAATTTGGATTTGTAGTAATTGTACATATTTGCATGTCTTCTTCAAACTCATTTGGATTTGTACTAATAACAACATTTGTTTTTACAGAAAATGTCTCCTTCAGGTATTAAGGCAAGGATGATGATGTTGATTATGATGATGTCGTCTAGGCTCGGTGGTAGCGGAGGCAAGGAGGGCTCCTCGGCTCCTAGACTCCCCAATTGGGAAAAATTAAGGATGTCCGTCGAGAACAAGACGGAGCTATTAGCGAGATCCCTCGAGATGGTAAAGACTATCATCGGCCCAGGGTACACTAGTTAGGGGGAGGTACCAAATGAGCTCAAGTTAGCTATTTGGGTGTCACTACAGGTAATGTATTTATATTTATATTTATATTTATATGAATATTTCAATTTCAATTTCGATTTCAATTTCAATTTCCATTTCAATTTATATTTATTCGTAACTAACATTTTATTTGTTGGACAGGAACAATTCAACTTTGACCCAAAACTACGCGATTCCGTCTTGGAGCAGTTGAGGGAGCAACACAAGACGTGGAAGAAAAATATGCGAACCCGGTACTTTGGGAAGACCCGAGAGTCCGTTATCTGAATGTGTGAATCCGTCCCACTGAAGGAGCCGATCTCATTGGCACAATGGAAAAAGTTCATTGACAATGAGATCGGGGAGCGACAATTGGCATCTCGCCAATCGGGGAGGGAAAATCAGGCGAAAAAGACGGACGTGCTCTACTCCGGCTAGACATCATACGCCGAGGTGGAGCATAGGATGATGGTAAGATTTAATTTTCCTATAATTACAGAAATATGTTATTCTGCATTATTTTACTTTGCGAGGTCGATACTAATTTTGCATTGTTTTATTTTAGGGGACGGGGAGTGGTCCTGGGGGTATGCCACATAGGTTCAATACTTATGTGACTATTCGAACGAAGAAGGGGAAGGATAAGGAGGTGTACTCGAGTGTTGCACCCACGATTATAAGTAATCCAACAGTTCACTTTTTCTTAATTATGTTGTAATGTTTTTATTTACTTATTTAAGTAATCGTGTGCTTTTTGTCATTTCAGGCAAAGCATAAGGAAGTGCATGAGTTACAGTCTGATACTGACAAGGCATCTTTATCCACAGACGCACTCAGCCAAGTTCTTGGCGCTGATCTCAAGGGGAGGACAAGGGGGTGAGCCCGCGAGTGGCCAAATCTAGGAACATCGGATTGGAGATGAGCAACACTGGGTTGGCTCAAACGGTGGACTCGCATGATGTGAAGCTATCCCATTTAGAGGCGATGGTCCAAGATATGTTCTCATTCGTGAAGCGTTCATTGGGAAGAAACTGTAAGGGTAAATGGAAGGATAAGGTGGTGGAGGACGAGGTGTAGGAGGACGAGGTGCAGGATGACGAGGAGGTGAACCTCGCTGCTTCATCGCCGACACGTGCGGACTTTGATGATCCAGTCCCCTATTTGGCTTCCTTCAACCGACCGATGTCGACACTTGGTTGGCTGAGATTGTTTATACTAGACATATTTGATGGTCAGCGGATAGGGCGGGGGTTGAGGGACCCGAATACCATCCAAGGTGTACTAGTTCATGGACGTTCGCTTCAAGACATCGAGTCCAAGGTGCTCGTCACACATGTGATACCCGAGAAGGAGAACTCCTCATTGTGGTTGTGCAAACAATGCGACACGATGTATATTGCTGGGTTTGTCAATTCGTATATCGTGTGGCCTACTCACCTCCTCAGAGTTAACATTACCCTAGACATGTAGTGGCATTATTTGAATTGAATTATTTTAAGTTGTTACATTTGAATCATATTTGAATTATATCGTGATGCATATTGTTTTGAATGTATATTTGCATTATCTTTATTTTATTTGGATATATGATGTTTGAACAGGTACAACGTTGCTATAACAGGTACAAATATACTGTTGGGTAGTGGCAGGGGCCATACTACCCAACAGATTTTTTTTCAATTCTGTCCAGAATCGTCACTGTTATTGACCGTGACAAGTCCGTGACAAAGGATGATTATCACGGTCTTGTCACGGTCAATGACCGTGACAATTATTTAAAGATTGTCATGGGTTTGTCACGGTCCTAAACCGTGACAAAACTTGTCAAGGTCATAGACCGTGACATGACCATGACAAGTCTAATGAACTTTTCACGATCAATGACCATGACAAATCTGTGACAACAAAATTTGTCACCCCCAGATTTGTCACGATCATTGACCTTGACAAGTTGGACTTGTCATGGTGAATGACCGTGACAATCCAACAAATTTGGTGTAGTGTTATATGTGTGTGAGACGTTTGAACTTGCTTACATTTACTCACATCCCCACACACAAGAGCGGTACACTAACCCTAATCTCGAGAGTTCGTTTGAGAGAACTATATCTTGTGAGATTTTGATGTTGAAGCATTGATTTCGAAAAGGCAATCTAGGAATTACTCTTATGATACTCGACCCGTTTTGATGGATTCACACTACACGCGTTGAGTTCTAGGAAGGATGTGCCTTGTGTATTTATTTAGCTAAATATTTTTACACTCTAGCTTGTAGTTCTCAAATTAATTCTCTCATGATGGATTGTGCGATTATTCTACGTCTAATAAGAGATTGACTGCCTTTTAATAAATCTTTTTAAATAAAGAATTTTGTGGGTATATTCCCTGCAACCCCTCACGAGATGCAAGTCGTCCTATAGGGCAACCTATAGGTTTAAAGGCTTTTTGCACATGCTAAGTACAATCGCAAGTTCCCGCGAAAGTGGTACACTTTTGATTTCTTATCTTTCTCTTTCACTTTATCTTATTGCACGAGGACTAGCAACGCTCTGTTTGGGGATGGTGTGATAAGCATCCAAAAGTATACATTTTATACCCTGAATAGACATATTTTAGTCGCTAATTCTCAACAATAATGGTCTTATGCGCGTAAATATTCAATGTGCAGGTTGATTGCTGTTTGCAGAGTTCAAAAACTTAATTTAAGGCAAATGTGCATCAAAAGGAGCTACTTACATTGCCCCGTAACCTCACCCGAGCCTAAACCTTCCCCGAAGCCCGTGTGTGTTTAGTTTGTGCCTTTTTTATTTTTCTTAGATTTTTAGTTTGAGTCGTTTTATTTTTAGTATTTATTTTAAATTTTTTAGGTTTTATTTTCTATTTTTATATTTTATTTTTATTAGTGTATTTTTATTTTATCTTTATTAGTTTTTAGTTTTATTAGGATTAGTTTTTTTAGGATTTCATTTATTTTTAGATTTATTAGATTTTACATTTTTTTAGGATTTTTGTTTTTAGTTTAATATATTTTTATTTCTATTTTTATTTTTATTTCTTTTTAGTTTCATTTTTAATTGAGTCTATATTTTATTTTTAGATTAGGATTTTATTTTTAGATTTTAATTTTTAAGTTTTTTTTTAGGTGTCCAAATTAAATACACACATAACTCACTCACCCCCCAATACCATACACATTACACACACCTAAACAACTCACACTCATTCACACCCAACTCCCCTACACCCTCACACACACAATAATACCCTACTTCATCTTCAACCCCCAACATACCTTTCTCTCTACTCAATCCCCATTAATAAACACCAAGCTCAAAACCAATACCCTCTCTTTCCTCTCTCCTCCATCAACTAAACCCAACTCTTATACCCAACAATCCCCAGTCATCACCTTCGGCCGAAACCGCCATCGAAAATCCGGCGGCCTACCCACCATCCCACATAAACCCGATCCACTGCGACCACCTTTCCACCCCCCTGTCCAAACTCGAAACCCGGATCCTCACCTTACCTAACCCGAGAACAACCCCCCACTGACTCAACCATTATCCAAACCAGGACCCATCTCACCCGTCGCCCGCGACTTCTCCAGTCTGACCCAAGGCAGCAACCCGAACTCCCTGAAACCTGGAACTCCGATCCAACCCGTCCTCAACCCACTTGAACCCGTAACCAACCCTCGACACCAAGCCAAAGACCCACTTCCCCTTAGACAAAAATCGATTCATCTCCTGCCAAACAACAAAACCAAACCAAAATAACTAATAAACCACATGCCCTTTTTAAACCCTTTTTAACCTTTTACCATTATACCCCCAACTAACTCATTTTACCCCAATGCTCAAAATACCCCATAACCAAATCTGATTTTCATTCCCTCACATTCTCATTAACTCACACAATCCATGACACACCCAAACCACATGCTCACCCAAGTATATTTTCTAATTTAACCGCTTAGCTTCATGTGCATATAAAAGAAGACCTCAAGGCCAATTGAAGACCAATCTAGGCTTTTGTAGAGAGAATTCTAGAGAGAGATAGTTAGAGTAGGAAATAAATTAGGTAGAACATTTTGTGAATAGTTTATTTTATTTTTTTAATTTTTGTTAGAGATTAGTGAGTGATAAATAAGTGAGAAATTCAATTGAGTGTGTTTTTATTATTAAAAATTATTTGGAGGCTCGAATTGAATGGATGACGTTCAAATTTAAGGACTGAAGTCTAATTTCACTCAAAGAGATTTGGTTTGATTGTTCTTCTCTTCTATTTCATTTTAATTGCCTACTAATTGTTTGTTTATCATGTTTGATATCATGTTAGACTAAATCCCCTTTCAAGGGGTGGGGTGAACCCTTATTTGATGTTATTTTAATTTAATTAGTTTGATTACTTGAAAATTCTCTTTGAATATTAATTTTGATCCCTCACCCTTAAATTTACGCCTCGAGAGAGGGTAAATGATTTTCGAAAGAAAATCGAAATTCTAAGTTATAATACCCATTTTAGATTTGAACTAGAGATAGGGGTTTCTTAAGTGTGGTATTATTCCTTGAATTTCAACTCTAAAATTTATTTTCTAAGATTTACATAAATTTTGATGAATCGGTCCTAGCGGGTGATTAATTAAAAGGAGTGTAGGTCTATTTTCTAGAGCTGTGGGGTGCTAAACTTAATCTTCTAAAAGGTTACTATTAAAATTACATTTTCAACGAAAGTTGATTTGTAATTTTGATATTAATTTGGGAGAATTCAAATAATTAAATTAATTAGTTAGAATAGCTAAAATTTGTGGTGTATTCCCATTCCTTGATTGTTCTCACATTTATTTACCTCACTTTATCTCTTATTTTTGTGTTAGACTTTATTTTTCATTTTAGTTACTTTTTAGTTTGTCATTTGATCTCTCATTTTAGTTTAGTGTTATTTCACTTCTTCTCACCCAAAAATTGTTTTAATATTTGAAAAGATAAAAAAAAAATAGAAAAAGTAAAAAAAAAAGTCCAAAAAGAAAATAAAAAGTGAATTACAATTGTTTTCCCCTCGCTTTACCCCTTTGAATTGGATTGATACCCTTGCTTACCGCTACACTTTAGTTTGATATTATTTTGTAGGTATTTGAGGATTTTGACTAGATGAGCTTTTCAAGCAACGACGAAAAATATATATATATACACCGAAAAATTCTTTCTATCATCAGCACAGTTGGGTTAGGCGTTGTGTAGGTCATTTTAGGTACTACGTAGCAGTGCCATCTGCGAGTGGTAGGTGTTGATGCAGTGAACCTTTGTCACCGTTGGGCATGGGCCGTGAATTAGTGTATAGCACAGGGACCGCCCCACTTATGTGTGTTTTGTGTTGTCTGATTGGATAAGAGATTCCTTCAGACTTACCGATAGAGCTCGAACGAGACACTACTGGTAGATGCCTTTAAGTGTCACATATATGAAAGGACATATATAAATAATGAGATTAATCCATGTGTCTAAGAACATAGACAATAAATCACATACCCAATACTATGAAATGTGCATATTAGATCTTTTGTTACTTTTATAGGCAAACGGACTGGTTACTTTAGGAAAATGGTAATACGAAGATAAATAATTATGTTTCAATATGTTGGTTATTACTTAGTGAATTTTATATTATCGTGGCACAATTAGTATTTATTATTTGGGAGTTGTTCAGTTATGCGGGATATATCACACTTAGATGAGGTGTGAGATGACGATGGAGTTTACTTACTTTGAATTGAGTGTATTTTTGCACTTTATATATGGTAAGTTAATTCTTGCAACTCTAGCGCGCTGACCCAAAATAAAATGGTCCCCCCCTCCCCCAGGTTTTCTTAGATAGGGATAGCGGGACTGAAGGAATATCAGAGTTGCTGTCAAGAGCTGGTTCTCGAATATTCATTTATTGATTCTAGTCTAGGTTGCTATTCCTTCCTGTCTTTATTTATTTATTTTGGATTATTGTAAGGGTATAACCCGGAGTTATTTTTATTATGAGTTAAGACAGTATTTGTCCATGTTGATTTTTATTTTGTTGGGTGCGGATGTTGGTCTCATTATTATTCACTATTATTTAATTCAAATGTGATTCATTATATGAATATTTATTATGGTCGATGCTAAGAATATATATTGTATAACAAGCCCATCTTCGACGTATTGTGTATGACCAACATTTACGTGACAAAATGGAGGTTGTTACAAATCGTTAGTCATGTGTGTGGCACATGACCTTCACTAAGGACATTTTTGTCAAAACCTAATTGTTTTGGAAAAAATTCTTTAAATAACAACAAAAACATTTAAAAATTAAGAAAATACAAAAATATATTTGAAAAATATAAATATATATTTAAAAATACTGAAAAATACCAAAAAAGTATTTAAAATCTGCAAAATTCTAAAACATAATTATTGATTTCCTCTAAAACATTTAAAATACAATTATTTATTGAAAAATACACTATAAATCTAAAAAAAATACTAAAACTCTAAAAAAATAATTATTGATTTCCACTAAAAAAAATAATTACTGATTTCCACTAAAATACTTAAAATACTAATATTTATTGAATAATACACTAAAATACACTAAAATATGCTAAAAATACACTAAAATTCTAAACAATAATTACTAATTTCCACTAAAAAAACAATTACTGATTTTCACTAAAATACTTAAAATACTAATATTTATTCGAAAATACACTAAAATTCTAAAAAAATACACTATAAAATACACTCAAATACCCTAAAATTCTAAAAAATAATTACTGATTTCCACTAAAAAAATAATTACTTATATCCACTAAAATACTTAACATACTATTATTTATTGGAAAATACACTAAAATATATTAAAATTCTAAAGAATACACTAAAATACACCAAAATTCTATAAAATAATTATTGATCTTCACTAAAAAAAATAATTACTGATTTCCACTAAAATACTTACAATACTAATATTTATAGAAAAATACACTAAAATTCTTTAAAAGGCACTATAAAATACACTAAAATACGAAAACATAATTACTGATTTCCACTAAAATACTCAATATACTAATATTTGTTGGAAAATACACTAAAATTCTAAACAAGTACATTAAAATATACTAAATAAAAAAATGATTCTTCCAAGATAAAAAAAAATCAAACAAATAAATAATTTCAGGGAATAAAAAGAAAAAAAAAAGAAAAAACATAATCTATTTCAGCATTAAAAAAATAGAAATTCTAAGCAAAAAAAAAAAATCAACATCCCCCCCTCCATCCCACCCCCCGCCTCAGCCCCTCCGCCCACCAAAACCGCCCAACAACCACTCCTGGCCCAGCCACTCCCCCCAGCGCCACTCCTCCCCAGATTTGTTCGTGTGTGTGTGTGTGTGTGTGTGTGTTCGTGGGTGCGTGTGGGTGTGTTTGTGAGAGAGAGAAAGGGGGGAGGGAGGAAGAAGATAAGCGCACAGAGAGAGAGAGAGAGAGAGAGAGAGAGAGAGAGAGGATGTGTGTGTGTGAGTTTAGGATTTTTTTTTTTTTAAAACCCTCTTAAATGACCAAATTACCCCCACTTAAAACACATGTGTCACGCACGTGAACTTTCTTTTCACCAAAAAATAAACGATCGTCATGTTTTTTGGCAATTTGAATTGTCTGTGAAACTATAAGGTGTAAGTTGAAAAATTGAAAGAATAGGGGAAAAAGTGTAAGTAGGGGCAAAGTATGGGTGAGCCAAGTGTAATTAATCCATAAAATAATCAATTTGGTATATCACATCTCCATCACTTAGACATTAGGATTAACTTTTACCCCAATTTGAAGTAAAAGAAAATATATTTTTTTAATTAGAAATAATTTTATTTGGGTAGCTATCATCGATAGTCGCACACTCTCATATGCTAAGAGGTGTTGAGGTATTCTGAACCGACTACTTGAAGGATATTGTAAGTTGGAAGCATGGAAACTTTGTTAGTATAAAGTACATGTATCGGACACTGTGGACATTGAAAAATGGGTGTGACATGACTCGTACACAACTCAGATACGTGTCCAATGCATAGCTTTGCGTCCCATACTGGTTGGAAATTTGAGATCACTTCTCAAACACGTTCAAAAAATTTCATGAACACGACGGGATGACAATTAACACACTTTTGGAAATTTTAATGTCATGATGCAAATTCAAATATTCTGAGGGTTCTTAAAAAATAAAAATTAAATTTTTAAAAAGCCAATTTCACGCTCTGTTTTATTTAAGACATTTGACTTATTGTCTAAAAGTATTTTATGAAATATTTAACGATCTTAGATTAGATAAATTAGTTTGACCACTTGTGTTTTCTATTTAAATTGCAAAATGGTTTAAACAATATACATAATTTGGTTAGGCAATTTTGTCTTTTGATAAAGGAAAATATAAAGTCTAGTTAACTTTATAGAAATAAAATAGTATGATAAATTTATAACATGTTTTTGAATATATTTGTTGTATATTTTTTAATGTAAAAATAGTAGAGTTATTAGTTCGTGCTTAAACACATCACGTTAATGTTATTTCTAAAATAAATAGATGCTTCTGAAAAGATAAATCCAAAGGAAAAGAAGAGTACGGCATTGTGATTCTCACGTGAAGTGCATGAAACCGTGTAAATTTAAGCACCCAATCCTTTGCTTCATTTACCTCTCTTTCTCGAGGTTCAAGACCGGGCAGTGGAAGGAATTGATTTCCGTGCTTAAAGATATACAAAGGAAACACCTAACGAATTTGAGTGTTTACTAACGGAAAACAATGTAACAGCCAAACCAATCCGATAACATTCTCTGCAAATATCTTTAATTCCTCATCCTATTTGTATTTTTTTAGCTTCCATCTATTAGTATTTTTTCAATTCATTTTAAGGCGACTCACGAGTCCGACACAAAATGGTGCGATAAAGTGAATTATTACATTCTTATTTATTTATGTCTAAATTTTACTATTGTTGGATTCAAATATAAGTCAATATAAGCGTAATATGTCAATGTGTCACATCAAATATGTAAAAATCACGAGTCGATTTATGACTTTTTTTAAAAGATTTTAATCCCCTTTTTAAAAATTCACTTGTGATTACTTCCACATTTTTGTTTTTTTAGTTATTGATCCTATTATAATAAATATGAAACAAGTGTCATTTTCTGTGAAAAGAAATGAGGTGATTACAGAGTTGTTATGAATAATTTTTTGAGGCTATGAGATTTATTACAATTTTATAAATATGTGGGAGTACATCCTCACAAAATCTTTGAAGATGAGACAAAAGAAGTAAAATAAAAAATAAAAACTATTAATCCGACACCTCGATGACAATAAAACTAATTCATGTTACTTCTGTTTTATTAATAAAATTTGTGTTACCCTCTTTCTTTAGTTTTTTTTTTCACTCAAAAAGCATTACGTCAATTATATCTTCAAGTCCTAAGACATATTTGCTTTTTCAGTGTCGTTTTTGAATTAACGTCACTGAACATGTTAGTACAAATGTTTTGCAACATTTTATTTTAAAATCTTTTTTTTTCAGTTGCTAACATGCAAAAACAATTTTTAGCAACGTTTGTATGTAATGTCACATTTTGCTATCGCTACACGTGACTAAGCACTTGCAATGACGTGTTATGCGTCAATAAAAATGAAAAGCAATTCGAAAGTTGGTAAAATTAAATGGAATACTTTTTCATGACCAAGGATGTAGGGATGAAATTATTTTGCTCATAGGGACTTGTTTTTTTAAATATATGAGCATAAATGATATCTTATTACTCCTATATTTTTCTTTTAGAAAATTGTGCGACACCCCACTCTCTAAACACTATTAGTAAAATTGTTAGTCTGAAAGTCCTTTTTTAAATACCGAGCCATAAACACACAAATTAAAAATAAAAACATTGATAACTAAAAAACGTGTCATCAATAAAAAATAAAAAAATAAAAAACAGATGATTTTAATCCCCAAATCGTAATTTGGTTCAAAATGCAAAAACGGGGTTAAAAATTTAAATAATAACATGCCCCCCTCCCCCTCCCCCTCCCCCTCCCCCTCCCCCTCACCCCACCCACACACCACACCACACCACACCACACACACACACACACACATATAGTGTCTTTGTGTTGTCATTGGTTTTAAATTTCAATATTCTCATTTAAAATTCATGAACTACTTTTTTAGATTTTATAACTATTTTATTTATCAAAATTCTCGTTCAATATTATTTTGTATTTTTATTGTTTGCAAAAAATTATCATGTTTAAATGTTTTAAAAAAAGGTTTGTCTAACGTTAGTTAGGATTTGAGGATGTAATACAAATTTTTAGAAAAATGGGGCGAAAACAAAACTAAATATAAAAATGGATGTTAAAAAATATATCTATAATATTAAAGGTTCTAATAGTTTTAAAATTATAAATACAACTATCTTTATTTGTCGCGTTAATAATTAAAAAAATCCAATTAAATTATACATATAATATAAAAATTATTTAACATTAGAAAAAACGTTTATATTGAATGTACAGATTTTTGATGAATAGTTCTTTCACTTATTTTTTTTTGTAAAAAATAAAGATTCCACTATTTAATTTATTTAATTTTCTTTTTAAAAGAAGTATAATAATAGAAAACATATTTTTTTTCTTTTTAATTCTAGTTTTTAGTTCAAACAAATTAATAAAAAAATATTTTTGTTTTCTTTTTACCTCTCAGTTGTTTAAAAAAAATTAAACCACTTTTTCCTTCTAATAAATAATTTTTTCAATACAGTGTATTTTATATAGTATATAACGTTTTTTTTTTTTGCAATAAACATTTTTGTTTTTGTAATTCGGTCTTCACTGACAAATCTAAATTAACAAAACTATTGGATATAGAGTTTTATTTTCAAAGACAAAGAAACAACTTTTTTGGAAAAGATTGAAACAATCTTTTGTTACTAAAATAGATTTCCAAAACTGTTGGAATGGAAATGTTTTATAGTTATTTACGCAATATTGATTGCTAATTGTAAATTAATTAATAATTACTCAATGTTATTGTATTAGAGTTTACCAAAGATGGTAAGTAAAGTCTGAAGCAAAACTAAATGGTGGACGAGGTTTCTTTAACATAACTAAATGTGGGCATAATCCAAATATTCTTAGTTATCTTAATATTTTAAAACATAATAATTTTTAATCCGATTAGAGTCATGAATATATATATATATAGTATATAAATTAATAGTATATATGCGAAGGGAATTTTAAGGCTAGAATATGTAAAAACAAATGTTATGAATGAGTATGTGTATTATATTAATAGTATGTGAGGACTTTTTTTTTGTTTAGGCATCATTCCCTATTTAGTTTAATGTTATCAATTTTAATGTAGTGAACTCTTCAGATCATTTACAAAAAATAATAAGAAAAAAATTATTAAAAAATGAAATATTGTATTTTTTTTTAAAATTAAATAACTCAAAATTAAGAGTTTTTAAGAAAGATGATATTTAATTTCATTACATATTTATTTTATTGAAACTAAAAAATATATAATTATCTTTTAAAGTGTTGTTAATAGTTTATATATCGATTTCTTTTGTAGATTAACAAGGTATTTTTTTCTTTGAAGTTTTTGTACCAATGGTGAACTAATTTCGTTTAGATAATACCCATTCAAACCTTTGACCTTCCAAAGGTCCAAACTCCTCGGGTAAGAAAAGTGGCTCCCCGATTGACCTTGGACCTCAGTCAAAATATTGTTTGTCACCAAAGACCTCTTCTTCTCCCAAGAGAAGGCCACGCTACTATAATGGACCTTAGTTAGGCTTTCTTCCTACTAAAAGAATTAGTCGTCGTAGCATATTTCCTCTAGGAAGTCCAGAGACCATGGAACCAAGGCTCTATCACCAGAATGGACCTCATTTTGGAGAATAATAGACTTTCCAAGTTTTTTAACGCTTAGCAAAGAAGTACATCACCCAAAGTGTCACAATATTAATCTAAGACCAACCTATGGCTGGTTCTGTGCTCAGAAGACACTGACAGAGCTTCCTCAACGAGTTTGACAGAGCAGGTAAAAAGTAGAATACTATTCCACCTACCACCACTACTCAGTTCCACATGCATTTAGTGTTCCCAACTACATTTAATGAACTTAACAACAAAGTTACTCTACCTAAAAATACTTTTCCCAACACTCCACATTCCTACTGGCCCCGCTGGACCTTAGAGTTCTCAATGTCATGCTGTGGCAGCCCACTTATTATCTCTCCAAGTTTTCTCCTATAAACAGAAGGTAAAAGGGGATCGATCTCTAGCATCAAAAGATATTGGGGCATCAAAACAATCAACCTCATAAGAACCATAACATTCCATAAATGTCTCCACATTGTTGTATATTCGTAACCAACTCTTGCGATGTCTATATTTGTATTGAGACTAGTTTCATTGTTCATAAACTTTATATATCTTTTAAGAGACCTAATAAAGTACATAGGCACCCTTGGAGAATTCATTCAGTTACTTCCTAAGGTCCTTTGTACCGTTAATATAGAGCAGAAGACCTCAGACTCCCTTAACCAAAGCTCACGGGGTCTTTTAGATTGCAATACTCAACTAAAATATAATAAACATGTATAATACATTTGCACAGTGAATGTAGGACCATATCTTGAGGTCCGAATAACTTTAAACCTTTGAATACACTTGACACTTCTCTCATCTTACCCGTCTGTGGTCTAAAGGGGAGCACCTGTGGGTCTAAAGTCACTTACAATTTTAACACTCATCAGTTTGGCACCGTTTATAGGAACGAAAAATTTCTTTTTCTCATAAGCACATTTTTCCCTCTTCGAGATATCGACTAATACCATTATGACTTGTCTCCTAAAAGGAGTAGAAGCTCAATAACAAGTTATCTCCCTAGAAGTCTTAAGAATGGAATAACTAAATACGGACACTCTAGACCCACGTGATGAAAAGAAAGAGCAAAGGGGGAACCATGTCAAAGCTTTAATCACTATATGTATCGATTCAGAGGATCTAACCAAAGAAGTTTCAATTGGGGCCGACCTCATCCCCTCCCTCAGAAAAGAACTTTTCTAGTTCCTGAGGAAAAATAAGGACATGTTCGCTTGGAGTCACTCCGACATGATCGTGGTGGACCCTAAAGTCATGTTCCATCACCTAAGCATGGATCCAAATCACAATCCAGTCTAACAAAAGTAGCGGTTCTTTAGCCCAGAGAGGAGCAACGCTGCAATAGAGGAATTTTATAAACTCTTGGACTCCAACTTCATTCGAGAGGTCAATTACCCATGATGTATCTCTAACGTGGTACCGGTGCACAAAGCTAATAAAAATAGAGAATGGTTATTTGATTTCATGAGTCACAATAAGGCATGACCAAAGGATTGTTACCCTCTACCTTGGATTGACACTTTAGTAGTCTCTACAATTGGTTACGAGATACTATCCTTTATAAATGCGTATTTTTTATACGACGAGATCAGGTTGGCCCCTGATGATGAAGAAAAGAACCCATCATCACAAATAAAGATACCTACTGCTATAAAGTTAAGCATCTTAGACTAAAAAATTGCAGGTGCCACTTATTAAAAGGTGGTGAACTCTATTATCAAATAACTCATTGGCAATACTATGGAGGTCTTTGTTGACGACATGTTGGTAAAAAGCTTGGAGGCCTGAAACCACATTCAGAATCTAAGAGAGACCTTCGTTGTCCTTCGAACGAATAAAATGAGCCTCAATCTGAAGAAGTGTGCTTTTAGGGTGGCTAGAGGCAAATTCCTTGGGTTCATGGTCACTAGACGAGGTATTGAAACCAACCCAAGGAAAATTCAAGCTCTATTGCATATGAAGTCCACAAGAATAATGAAGGAGGTGTAAATCTTAGATGGAAGAGTTAACGCCTTCAACCGGTTCGTCTCTAAGTCCACTGACAAGTGCTTACCTATCTTTAAAATTTTAAAGAAGGCTTTTGAATGGACCCCTGAGGCTGAGGAAGCCTTTGAAAACCCCAAAAGGTATTTAGGGTCTATACCTCTGTTGTCCTGCATAATTGTGGGTAAGACTTATACCTGTACTTGATCACCTCACCCACTACTATTAACTCCATTTTCATTCGATAAGAGTTTGGGGTATAAAACCCCATGTATTATGTCTGTCAATCCCTCCAAGGGACTAAGAAAAAGTATCCAAGGATAGAGAAGCTGGCTTTCTACCTCATCATCTCAGCTAAATGATTGAGTCCCTAATTTCAATACCATTATGTCGTTATTATGACTAATTAACCCCTCCGAAAGGAAAGGTCCTCTATAAGACTGATACCTCAAGAATGCTTCTCAAGTGGTATGTAGAGTCGGGTGACTTTGACATCATGTATCAACCTCGAAATGTCGTCAAAAGTCAAATCATGGATGACTTCATTACAGAGTTCATCAACCTAGAAGAAGTAGAAGAGGAACCCACGAGTTCTAGGGATAAGGTCATAGTAGCCCCTCAAGATCCTAGGCATCCCAAGTTCCAACAACTAAACCTCAGCTTTCCCACCTGGGTACTTCACAGGGATAACTCCTCAAATAACTCAGGCAGTGGGATCAGACTCTATCGAAAAATGTTGGATGAAGGTATTATCTCTCTTTATCTTAGCTTTAAGTTCAAAGCCTCTAATAATGAAGCAGAGTATGAAGTCGTGGTGGAAAGATTGGACATTATCGTCCCTTTAAAAGCGCAACGGGATAGCTTCAGTTGGTGGTCAATCAGGTCATTCAGGTCTATGAGGCCAAAGGTTATATAATGATAGTGTACCTAAAAATTGTATATCAACTCATCAAGAGGATACTTAAGTTTACATATGAAGGTTCCCCCAAGCTGAAAACTTCTAAGCATACCACCTTGCGCGTGTGGTATAATTATATAAGAGAGACCCAGAGGTCCTAGTTATCACTTTAGATCAGCCAAGCATTACACAACTACGGATTAACGCTACAAAGATTAATCAAAGATCTAAGTGGACCACTCCTCTCAAATTCTACCTAAAAAATGGTGAGTTACCCAAAGACAAGATCCAATCCATAAAAGTAAAGTGCACAACATCTAAGTATTACCTAGAAAATAGAAAATTATACAATAACGGATACTGATCAGCACCCTGGAGATTCCTGCGCCCGTAAAAAGTCAGTTACTTCCTCAAAGGACTCCACAAACGTGTATGTGGTGACCATACAGGCCCAAAGACCTTAACTTACAAAGTCTAAAGATAGGGGTAATTATAGGGAATATTGGTAAAAAAAGCCAAGGATATGGTACAACATTTTGACAAGTGACAAATATTTTCTTATGTTCTAAAATATCGAGTCGAGAAGATCTCTCCAATACTAAGTCCATGGCCTTTCACTCAATGGGACATGGATCTGGTACGAACCCTTTCCCCTCAGTAAAGGAAGTAATAAGTTTTGCATTGTAGTTATTAGATAGTTCACCAAATGGGCTGAGGTTGAACCCTTAGCCACAATCACTAAGAAGAAAACCACCAACTTCATTTGGAAGAACGTTATCTGTAGGTTTTGCCTACCCAATGCCATTATATCATATAATGAAAATCAGTTTGACAACCCAACATTCAGAGTGTTCTACTCAAGCTATGTCATAAATAATCACTACTCGTCACCAGAACACTTTTAAGCCAACGAACAAGTTGAGGTTACTAACTGGAGGATCTTTCATAGATTAAATAATAGAGTAAGTAAGGCCAAGGGGCTCTAGGCCAAAGAACCACTCAGCATTTTATGGGCTTATAAAACCACAGTCAGAGGTCCACTAGGAGAAACTCCATTCTCTTTTATGTTCGATATTAAGATTGTGATCCTAATGAAGGTTAAAGTAACTACATAAAGGGTATTGAAGTTTGAACCCAGGGCTAATGGATAAAGTCTATGGGTATCCTTGTTTGGGCTATAGGAAATAAGAGAATCTTTACTGGTCAAGATGGTAGCCTACAAGAAGAAAATGACCTCCTACTTCAACAAGAAGGTCTGCCATAGGTAATTCAAAGTGGGATACCTAGTCCTAATGTATGACACTCTTATAACTAAGAAAATAAGTAAAGGAAATCTAGGTCCAAAATAGGAAGGTCTATATATGGTAACAAAGATTGTGAGACCCAACCATTATTACTACAAAGACAGAGAATGATACGAGCTCCCTCATCCCTGGAATATAGAACACCTTAAGAAATACTATCAATGATGTCTTTAATATTTTTTTTAAAAATTAAAATGAAGTTTTTTATTACCCATGATGTGTTTTATATAAGTATTCTTTAAGAGATACAAGAAATTCAGCATTGGCTCTAGAAAATTAAGGTCCTAGGACCCACCATTCAAGTTACAAAAACTTCGACCTCAACACAAGCAATCAAAGGCCCTCGAACCTAAAAAAGTCTACGGTCCTCGATTTAAACAACCCAAAGATGATAGTCAAAAAGGTCTCCGGACCCATAAGCGACTAAGAAGAATTATTGATATTTTCATCTACAATTCCAAAAGGCTAAGTTCTAAGGACCCATGATAGCCCACTTCCTTACAAAAAAACCTTTCATTTACCTTGAGTCAAACAAAAAGACATTTAAACCTTAAATTTTCAATTTCTTCATAAGTCCATAGGTCCCAGACCCTTATAAGGACTTCAAATTATAAAGTCTCGAGGTCTCAGACCCTTATAAGGATTTTCAATTTTCAATTTTTTTCTAAGCTCGGAGGTCGCAAACCCTTATCAGGACTTCAAATTATAAAATTTTTAATACAGAGGTTTCAGACCTTTACAAGAATTTCAAAATTTTAAAATCTTTTACGTTTAGAGGTCTTATGTCCCTTTATGGGATTTCTGAAAGTTCTCTTCCTAAATTCGGAGGTCTTACGACCCTTATAATGATTTCATAAGTCATAATGTCCTATGTTTAGCCTTTATGGGACTTCATTTTTTTATTTTTACTCAGTCAAGAGGTTTTAAGACCCTTATAAGGACCATGTACTATCAAGTGTTCAAGTCCAAATTTTAAATCCTAAGGTCATAAGACCCATTATGAATTTGACTTCACATGAATCTAGGGCAAATAAAATACTGTGACTCAATCTTGCCACATAAAGTATACCTCCTTCATCCGAGGTGAAACTCATAACAGCATTCTTACCAATTACCCAGGCCACTCCAATTGGTTCCCGGACATGGTACACTTGCCCTAACTGAACCAAAAACTAATTTAATCAATGCCTCATCTAGGCACCCTACTCTAGTCCTTTAAGTCTTACTGGGAAAGGACTAACCGTGTAATTCAACACTCCACATCATCCCATTCCCCATCTCTGTCCTTCCTAACCCAGTTAAGGTTATCAGTATCTTGGACTTTATAGCCTCGATCCTGACAATCACCTTTGTAGTTCCCTGAACTCCTCCGACTAAAAGTAAACTTGCTACCGGCCTCAATTGCCTTATTTCAATACATTCCCCCGGGTGGATGTCCACCAATGGGGTTCCACGAACACAAAGTCTCCATAAGTGTTAGGAACACTTTCTAGTGAGCCTATCGTTCTTCTAAAGGACTCTTTCTTCATCGTATCTACCTTACTTCAATACAAGGTTCACTTATCCATATCACTCTTTATCCATTGCCCTCCTCTGACCGGTCCTTATGTGAATAATTTAAAGCTACATTCTTTTCATTCCTGCTAAGTCATGGGAGCTCGTTGTTAAAACCATCCGTAAGATCCCTTTATGAGCAAAACATCATGTTCCCTAAAACATGGTGACCAGCGTTCCCACCGTTTCAATATTTCTCCCACGAGTGAAAATATTTCCTCAAATTTTCCCATCTGGGTATTTCCATACCCTACTCTAAGCCAAAGATTTTGAGCCTTGTACTTATGTTGAATCACGTTACAATGACTTCGTATAACTTAACTTCAATATATGGTCCTTATCAAAGACTTTTTTAAACTTTTCCCAAATTAACTTCACTGGGTAATTAAACTTTAGCACCGCTCTCTACTACAGCGGTACGTGGATAATTATAACTACTATACTTTAGTAGTCGTTATAGCAAATACTTAACAATGCCACAAAGGGTAGTGACCTCGACTGTGGCCCTCGTCCCCGACTCCAACTTATATCTCTAACTAAGCCCCGCCTCTTGCTTTCCTTGAAATGGCCTTCTGTGGTCATCCTTCATCAATCAAGCACGCAAAAGATTTACTATAATCTTATATAATGGCAGGAGAACAAAATCTCACAACAGGAATCAACAATCCTAATCATAAGGCTCTATATCAAATCGAGAACAACGCTACGTCCGCACAGATTCCTAAGGACACTAGAACCTGATGCTCTGATACCATCTGTGACACCCCGCCTAATAAAATATCGGGTGATCAATCCTATACGAAATTAAAATGAGAGTCTCATATGGTTCATTCTCAGCATCATAGTCGAAAACCAATTTAATTACTAATAACTTATTAGGCTGGCGTCAAAATTTTATTTAACTAATAATTTTAATCAAACCATTTAAATAAAACATTCACACAATATATATATACAAAACTGAAATGAAATAAAATAACTGAAAACTCGGTTCAACATAATACAACCCAATCAAATGCCGCACTAAAAGGCAGTAAAAGAATAAATAAATACAGTTGGGCTATCGGCCCGAATGTTTCTACAGTACCTCCTATCTAGATTACAAAGATGGAAGCGTCTAAAGTAAACCTTCATGTATCCACAGCTTCTACAGCAAAGGTCTGACTCGAAAGAATCATCATCCAGGCATCCCTGTGTCTAGACACCAAATATATATATATATATATATATATAGCAAGAGAGGGAAAATAGAGAAAACGGCTCACAGCTCGAGTTGTGAAAATATTTTAGCAAGTGCATAAATGCTATCTTTTAAAAAATATGATTTATCTCATATTTAAATTGGTATCACACTCTCATGAGATACCCCTCACCCCTCTTCTAATAGTGCACACCTATCACGTACCTTTTAAATGACCTAGTTAAGCTACCCAGACTAACTAATCCGTTTCACGCCATCTCTGAAAATCCCCATAAACCCAAGTACTGAGGGCTAAACTTCTCCCCATTCCCAACACTGCTCTACATTCATGCGTGGGGTGTTTCGCGAAGCGAAATCCAAACAAGGACCCCTCTGATACACTACTACCTGGCAATGTTGATCGTCGAGATCCATTAGGCCCTCAGCATTTAACACGTATATATATATAAATATCTATACCGTTCATATTCCAAAAAATTTCACTTTATTATATACGATCTCGTATATATATATAGTCCTCACTTTAATATACGAATCGCAATTTAAATTCGGATATAATCTCCTAGAATGAGAATACAACCTTATTCCTTTTTCTCTTTACCCATGTTAATGCTATATGATATCTCGTCTTCATATACAAGCAATATACTATACGCAACAAGTATGATTATACCTATCACAATCATAAGTATAATAACCAACCCTTCGAGCTTAACTCGAGGATGCAGTCTCATAGTGCCTATCCGTATCCGGGTTTACTCACTCAACCACGGTACCAAGCCAGAATCACTCATGGTCATGGTAAAAATACACAAGGGTGGAGGCGGTCATATTCCCTCTGCAAGTGGAGTACACACACCGCACTCGTACGCGGGACGAGATGACCTGGGGATATACCCTCCCTGCTCCTCAAGCCAAGGGATTCACCCACATCGCGCAACCTCCCCGGATCGCACTAGAGAAAATATATAATCTGGTTGTTCCAACCCTACGCCAAAGGAAAGCCCGTGGAACCAGCCTCTAAGATACAAATATACCAATCACACACAAATATATATGTATTTCTGTATCATATTATATATACCGTAATCACATCGTATATATAATCTATATCACTCCTCAATATATATATATATATATATATATATATATATATATATATATATATATATGCCAATCTCATATAGCGAGAGCCAACAATCCCGAATGTTCCCATTCGTAATAGTATCTAAGTATTTAGACACTTAAAGTACTTAATCCATAAGTATTCTCTTACTTAAATATAACTCGCACCTTAATCACTTTTAATGATTTATAGACTCTCTAAATATACCAATTCGTACTAATTAAATAAGTATACTCTCAACTTATTTTAATCTTATAGGTATCGCGTTACCTATAATCATAGTCGTCAACCGACCCCGGATAGCCGCTCATGCATCTCCAGCCCCTATCCTCAATTTACATCCTATTCACATCCTAGGATTTATTCCACACATATAGGCGGCATATAAATATATTTTCTATGCACATAATATATATATATATATATATATATATATATATAATCGCTCGTCGAAATATTACCCCGAGTGTCACTCGTTCCGAACACCCTTAAATTAGTAAGTCCTGGATTTTTCTCAATTAACCCAAGGCAAACATCTCACTCCAATAACAATTTAGAAGTCCCCACTCTATTTTTAGAAACCCTAATTGTCTATCTCCACAATTTATTTTTCCTCAAAATTACTCATTAAATGCCGCACAATTTTGCACCCTCCTAACCCCAAATTTAACTCCCTTAATTGGAATTCCCTTAGTTGGGTATTTATTTACTCAAATAAATAAGCTGGGATTAATTTATTTGGGAATTTATCCCATTAATACAACACAAGCCGAAATTGCCAAAATAACTGTTGATCGATCGATCGACCCCTGGCAGTCGATCGATCGACCGAACAGGGCATTGTCTTCTCCGAAGACTCTGTTTCGGCAATTAACAAACCACAAGATTTTTATCTCTTCTCCCATCCTCAACCAACGACATATTTACATATAAAAAGGGTTCTAAACATCCTAGAACCAAAAACCCACCATCAGTTTAAATTAATTTCTAAGTTTCTCAAATTGTATACCATACTAGGTTTATCCGTTAAACTTCAGAAAAATCCGTTTTGATTCACGAAAACCCATTCCGAAAATCTTTATAGTTTGTCTCCACCAACTATAATATGTGATATACACATTAAATTAAATAAAGCAAGTAAACACTTGCCTCGTGGATAAAATTCGACGACCTCGAGTCGAATCCCGCGGAGTTTGGGCCGGAAATCCTTTTTCTCCTTCCTCTCTTCTCCTCTTTCTTTGATCTCTTTTATTTCTTTCGCCCACTCTATCGTGCCTTATATAGAGAGAAATAAGGGTTTATCCCTTATAAACCCAAAAATTACTCGTTTACTTAATTACGAGTCCCTACTGGTTCAAAAATTTCCGAAACCCAAACACTACTCCCGGATACTCTATTCTGACTATCTCGGCCATTCCGAAACCAACCGCACACTTGAAATCTCCGTCCGAGTCACTTAAGTACAATTCACTAATTAAACCCAACACATCTCAATACGGATTTTTCGATTAAAATATTATCTTTTGTCGCTTTATCCCACTGCGAGATGCAATTAAAATAATTCGACTTATTTACTTAGTCCCAAAAGTAAATATAACACACATTTAAAATCATCTAACCCTCATAAACTCCAAAATTATTATTCAGATAAATTTCTCAAATATCCAGATTACACCCATTTACGTAATTTAAATATTCATAAAAGTGTGGGTATTACATAATTGGGTCGCAGGGCTTTTTTAGTCATAATCGAGTCCACGCGGTGGTGTTCGGGTCATTTGGGATTGGCCCATTTGCCCATTAGTCAAATTCGTCATCTCCTACGTGAAATAAAACCCTACAAATCCAATAAGGCAAGTCATTAACTTGCTTTGATTTTTATTTGCAATTACTCATGTTCATATCATGGTAGGTGTAGACAAACTCGTTTTGGGGAGGGTTGTCACATGCTAAAGTGGGTTTTGTGGGATTTAGGCATTTTATGTGAAAATGTACGCTAAATTAATGATGGGATGAGATCATATGTTATTGAAATCTGAATTTGAGTCAAAATCCAGTAGCTAATCTCATTTAATTTGGAGTATAGAATCGGATTGAATTAGGAATTTGAATAAAAGTGAAATAAAGCCAATTCATGGATTAATTGATTTAAGTAGGAATCGTTAATGTTTAATGAGGTATTTGATGATTAAAAATTGTTGAAAACATGTAATAATCATTGTGTATGTTTGGGTTGAGTTTTGAGATAAATCCATGGAGTTTTGGGTGAACAAAAATGGAAGAAAACGATTGGGGAAGATGAACTTTAACATAATCAAAACTACGTCGTTTTGATTAAGAGGCGAACCGATTCACCCCATTGCCGAACTAGTTTGGTGTACCTCCTTGTTCAAAACATGGAATTGTAGGTCTTTTCGTTACAATCACGTGGGCGCTGACCTCGTATTTTTTTTTATTTGCTATGAATTTATTACAGAAAGGTGTCTAAGACCGAAATCTTAGTGAAAAATCAAATTTGGATTATTTATGGATGTCCATAATTGAGTGTAGGACTCTATAAAATATTAAGGAACATTATTTTTACCTTTTAATTAGATGGGAATGAATTCGGGGTCTGGATTTTGGAGTGTTTAGGATGAACAACACTTGAAAATATATGAACGAATTCGAATGAGAGTTTCGGATGAAATTAGGATACGGGCTGAATTTAGATGTGCGTAGTATCTTGAATAAAAAGACGTTGTGATATATATAAATGTAAGTTAATACTTATCGAATTAAGAGTCGAAAAATAGATTCGTAGATTGGGATAGTGCTATGGGAGTTAGGCACGATTTAGTCGTATTTGATTTAATTATATATATATACAGAAGATGTGATAGTATACACACACACACACACACACATATACTTGTGTGTTTTATGAATATTGGTGTGCATGATGTTTATGTGAAAGCATACCCCTCTAGTTCTATCATTGGAGTTTGCGCGATGTGGGTGAATCCCCAGGCTAGTGAGTGCAGGGAGAGTATAGCCCCAAGGTCATATCATCATGTATTTTTATGGTGTGATTTATTTTCGGAGTGAGACATTTTGGGTATGATTCGATCTCATTCTCAAGAAAATATGACCGCATCCTCTAGGTGTTCGATATTTTTACCAAAGTTCGGTGTGAGCTAGTCCGACTTGTGGAAACTGGGTTAGGGTGAGCATATCTGGGATATAATAGCATTGTAAAGACAAGCATCTGGTGATTTATTACTCGGGAGAATAGTTACTATATGCGACATGTGTGTGAATGTTGGAGTATAGGAGTACGTATATAATACGAGTAAATAATTATATACGGGATAAATACATAAAGTGTGAATGTATTTCAGATATAACTAGTGTGAATGTTATATGATTTATTAGTATTTCAAATATAACTAGTGTGAACGTAATTAAAGTTGAAATGATTAAATAAGTCAATGAGTAGAAAAACTTCTAAATGAAAGTAAGGAATACTTGGGTTAGAGCAACGTGATAAAAAGAAGTGTAACAAGTCTAGTTAGGTGGGATATCATAACTAGTTGGGTTAGAAGGTAAGCGTTAGGTGTGTACAATAGATGAGGGGTCAGTAATATCTCAAGAGAGTGCGACACCTGCTTAAATATGAAAAGTGTTAATACATATTTAAATTATTGCATTATAATTACTTGCTAAATATTTTTCAAATGGTTTGGGCTCTTACCCTTGTTAAAATATCTTTTCCAAAACATTTTAGGTGTCCAGCACAGGGACGCCCAACTTGAGGATTCTTTCTAGGGACGCGTAGCTGCAGCATATTGGAGGCTTGCAGGATTTGATTTAAACTCTTCAGCTTATTCATTCCTAGTTAGGAGTTTTATTTCATTATTTCTTTGGGCATATTGCCCCTTCAGACTCTTCATTTATTTAGTCTATTTATCAGATTGTTATTGGATTAATTATTTTGGGAACTAACGGTTTATTCGGTCTTATTTACTTATATATCTATCGTGGACTGTTGGGACTATTATTGTGTGTGGATGGTTTGGTTAATATATTTTGGTTTTATTTTTGTATGTTTCTAAGTTAATAATCATATAATATTTGACACCGACTTAATTTAACATAGGTGGTTAGTAACTTAAATAGTTTTAGACAGTGATGCTAAGAATGGACCATATGCGATTCCTGTTTATTTTAATAAAGGACTGATCACCTGTGATTAAAGTATGCAGGGTGTCACAGATGATATCATAGAATTAGGTTCTAGTGTCTAAATGATTTGTGTTTATTACTACGATTTCAGCGTAGCGTTCTTCAATATATATCCCTATTATAATATTATTGTATTCCTCTTCGTACGAACATTTACATTCTCATGATATTAACTCTAGATTATATGAATCATATACGAGTTCAGAGGGGTTTCATACACCGAACAATCTAGGGCCTTTAGAAGGGCTGCAGGAAGAGAAGCTCAACAGAAGCCATAGAGTATTCTGGCAACGGTGACCGCGATAGGAGTCATCATAATTATTCTTCAGGCAGATGATGATAGGATAATTACTAGGGTAAAGCAGTTTCCCCAAGAACCATCGTAGAGAACAGTGGTGCAAATTCAGACTCACCCAGCATAGACGGTAAAGAAGGGAGTCGGAGGGACTCTTCTGAAGAGACATCTATAAGGGTTCAAGGAAGAGAGGATGTGTGATGGGACAATGGAAGGAGACAAACCAAAGGCAATTGTGTATGGTGGAGTGAAGTGGCACCCAGGATTTAAATTTTGGTTAAAAATTTTTTGCTCGTAGGAACAATGTTGTCGTGGTGGGAGACAATCACCACATATAAGGAAGTAAAGAATGAATTAATCGAGAAATTTTGGTCATGATTTAATCGCAAGTTCTTTCATCTGATGTTTAGACAGAGATGCGAAGGACATTTTTTGACTTAAAAAAAGTCTGATTGTGATGATGAATTTATTTGTTTAAGTGAACCTCGTACCCTAGGAGGTAGGCAAGGAGGAAGAAAGGGTTCTTAAGTGTGATGATGAACTCACGAGTAGGAGTCGTCAGTACTTATGGGAAATTATTCTTGAAAGACTTATGCACATGGCATCAATTACGTAGTTTTACAATGTTTATATCAATGCTTCCATGAGAAGGGGTCCAAGAAAGTTAGAGAGCCTAGCCAGAAGGGCAAGACTAAATATAATTGGTGATAGTGAGGCACCACTGGTAGATACCCAATAGGGGACAAATTTAAATGATCTAGATTAATAAAATTCCTACCAAGTGACTGTGGATTCCGTCAGGGCTAGCAGAGCCAAAGGAATAACGAGGGTAGCAATCGGGCCAAAACTACCAAATCCGAGAAGAGGACAACCCCGATATGGCCAGAGACCGGGGGATGACACATAAAGGTTACCTAGGTGTGGATACTAGGACCACATATATCGACCCTTGGACTGCTAGTGTTATTGACAATTGAAAGTGTGAATCTTATCCTAGGGTGAATGGGGTATGTTTGGTGTCACACGATCAAACCACGGTGTTTTATCAGCACTGGGTTTGTGCAAGAGAAGGGTTTAGTGCGTGCATTGTTAGTATTACTATTGTGCGTATATATTTATCGTTGAGTGGTGGGGATCTTTTTGGATCCATTTGCATGGGAGCGGGCGGGTATATTGATGTGACACCCCACCTAATTAAATACCGGGTGATTATTCCTTTATTAAATTAAATCAAAGTGTCTGGTTGGTTCATTTTTAGCATCACTGTCATAAAATGATTTTTCTTTATTAATCACCTAATAAATAATTAAGTTATTTAATTTTATAATATAAGTCCTATTATTATGATTTATAATACGAAACCATTTCCATGA
Organism: Sambucus nigra; assembly: GCA_949130495.1. Lineage (NCBI taxonomy): Eukaryota > Viridiplantae > Streptophyta > Magnoliopsida > Dipsacales > Adoxaceae > Sambucus > Sambucus nigra. Next base: position 90,789,539 of record OX422208.1, on the reverse strand, counting down.
ACACAAATGATATTATTAAAACCAAACCATCCAAATGAAATAATTAAGCTAGATTAACCAATCCAAAATAATATATCCCAAATCGTAGGATAATGAAATAATTAAAACAATCCCAACAATAGTTGAATACTTAAATAATAAAGAGTACAAGTCTCTCTCTGAACTAAATGAAAACTGGAAATGGGCGACACATGCCCTAACTAGTATGACTAAATAGGAGACTAAGAAGACAAGGATGAAGTTGTCTACTGCAAGGACCTGCAACTCCCTCACTAGCTGCAGCAGGTCAACAGTCCAAAGATTTAAGCCTGACGCTCTTGTGGCTGGGCGCCTGTAATATGTATATATATATATATAGATAGATATATACTGCAAGGACCTGCAACTCCCACACTAGCTGTAGCACGTCAACAGTCCAAAGATCTAAGCCTGACGCTCTTGTGGCTGGGCACCTGTAATATATATATAAGAGAAAGGAGATATGACAGGAAACGGGTCAGAGCCCGAGTGAAAAACAGCTTTAAAAATAGTTTAACAAGTATTTAAAATGCTTACCAGTTGATATTACATACATGTTAGAACTTCGACACTCACTTGGGAATTCTCACCCCTCAACTACTGTGCACGCCTAACGTACCACTAAACTAATACAGATACCACTAACCCAACTGACTAGTTTAACCCAATTTCCTTTCACCAAGCTCTATTCAAGCAATCACATCACTATAATTTATATCCGATAACCTTTTCTTATGAATCAATTAAGCCATTTATGTTCATCTCAATACAGACTTAAGTTCTCATCCACTTAATTCATTTAATATTAATTATTCCATTTTATCTACTTGCAAGCACAGTAGATTAATCACAGGTATATATATTTAACACTCATAATATGTATACAAATAGGACATCCCACATACATCTATGGTGCTAGCATACTCTTCTATTAAGTCTCCATATCTCTCATACAAAGGGAAATACTAGTTCGGAATCACTCTCGAACTGTATTAACACAAAACACACATATTGGAGGCTAAGCATAGTTCCCAGTCACTAAGAGGTGAGAACCACGTCTCTTAGCATCGTCTGACTATCATTCTCAGATAGCCTGTATCCAAGGATCCTGTGTTCTAGGGTACAAGTCAATATCCCCCATAAAGGTCCAATCGAGATAAGACTGTCCCGACACGAAAACCTACGAGATAGCAAGTAGCTCGAGTATGATTACACACATATAAATATTATCTATAAATACATGCACCTATCTATATTTACATTATTCAGCTAGGTACGCCCACGACCCATAATATATATTCGAACCATGCGTGGCATATAACATTCGAGTTCTATGTAATTAAATCATTCTTCTATTTTCTCAATTACCGCAAGTCCTTAAGTATTTCTCGACTCTCGAAGTGTATCCTCTCGATAAATATAAAATCAGTAGGTGTACACTCACTACCCTACTGGTCTAAGTCATTCTTAATTTTCACAAGACCGAAATTAACGTACGTACGATTTCCCACACGATTTATACCCTTGAAATCCCACTGTTAAATCTCATATAAAGTCGTATTATCCGGACCTTACTTATGCCCTACTAGTCCTTCTCAACTCCCATTATGATATTTAAATTATATCTAAGGGTTCTTACACATTGAGATTGAATTAACATTAAAAGGAGAAGAAGTTTCAGTTTTCAGGAGGGGTCGATTGATCAATGAAAAGAGGTCGATCGATCAACATTCTTGAGTCGATCGATCGATCGATCAAGTAGTTATTGCCCAGAATATTGCATATTAAGCCTACGGGTTTCTTCCAACTTAAATCATCAAAACTCCATTATCATGTCCCAAACTCCCAACCAAACGTTATGAACGTTATATAAACCAATATGGATGAATTCTTATGTAAAACATTCATTAATTCCTCAAAAATCGTCATCAAATGGGTTAATTCAAGAAATTATCATCTAACCCTAGTTTTATCTAATTTTCTCAAGAATTCATTTAATTTCCAGATTTCTATCTCTACCGACATCAAATTTCATGGTTAATATTCTACATATAACAATATATTCATCCTAACATGATTGTTACTCCAAATTTCAATAATAATCTACCAAACGATAATATATCTTCATGGGACTTAAAATAATTATCTTCTACACTAGCATGGATGTGTTATCAAGTAAAGAACAACAAGTTAGATACTTGCCTGGAAATCAAAGTCCGAATCGTAGAGAATGATGGGTATGATCCCATTCCTCGTTCTTCGATCTATGCGTTGGTGGTGGAATTGGTGAGAGTGGTGTTGAGTTGGTGGCTCCTCTCCTTGGAAGCCTTATCTCTTATCTCTTCTCTCTTCCTTATCCTCTCTGCAACTCCAATGTTTTTAACCCTCGAGGACTCTAACTCCCATCAGATATAACCGTTCAATTTTCGTCCATAATTAAAGTCTAAAATTAGAAATTACCAAAATGCCCTCCCGGGTTGTCGGTTAGCCCTAAAAATGTCCCGAGATCCAAACTAAACCCTCGGGTGCACTTTTCTGACTATCTAGACCCATATGGGTGACTTTTAATTTATTTACTTTTTATCCCATTAATTTAGTTCCAACACGACACATGCGCGTCCCGACTTAATTTCTATAATTGTCCTATTATTCACTCGCTATAATTTTAATAAACTCAATCTCGTAATATTCAACATAAATCTTACCAATAATTACTAACTCGCGTCAGGCTAGTAAATATTTATTATAAAATTCAAATTAATATTAAATTAATTTATCCCAATTTAATTTAATTAATCCCATAATTTAAAGGCCATAAAAATACGGGGTATTACAATTGAGAGAATGTATTTTGGTGGGTTAACTCTTCTTGGGAGATGATATTCCAGTATGATGTTATCCTGGGTATGAGTTGGTTAAATACGGTTTGAGTGATGGCGAGTTATTACAGCAAGGCTATCGTGTTTACTTGTGTTGTCTAGAGATGTGTCACCTAGAGAAGGGATGAACTTGCATTTATATTAAATAGTGGAGGAGACTTCAGAGGTTATAATTGTCTTGTAACAATTGATCCTAATGTGTAGGGACTGTACTGATGTGATTCAGGGTATATTAAGTTTACTGTCGAGCGAGACTCAGTGATAGTGAGAGCGTTGTGTTGTGTTGTATAAATCCCTTAGTGATGTGGGAGTGGACGATTAGACTTATATCTGGGGATAAGATTTTGGCATATCCTGGTTATGTGCTTTGAGCCTACGAATTCGATGACTGGCAATGCTAGGCAGTCTTGTATGGAGGAGGGATTCCTTGTTTGGATTTTGCTTGCGAGATATCCCACACAGGAACCCCAACGGATGTTGAAGTGGGGATATGTGTTGGTCAAAAGGGCATATGTTTAGCACTTTGGATATTACATGTGTATGTGGATAGAAGCATGCGTTAAGATCTATTCAATGATATATGACCTGTGGAGTCGAGTAGTGCTGTGTGGGGAGCACCGTAATTTTTTTTGCACCACTAGTTGATGGGTGGGGCAGTATCGAGGAGAACCAAATCATTTTAGTAAGGTAACTGAGGTTAGCCATACGGTATATCCACGTCGAGAATGTGGGGTCAGACTTGAGATAAGTACGTATTGTGTGGGATGTTATAGATGATTGTACAGATGTGCACGGGATATAGGGTACATGGGCGCCTAGGTTAATTTGACTTTTAGTATCATCCGTGATAAGGAGACGTGGTTATAAAGATGTTGAAAATGTCCATGGGATGGTTTGAAACATGAGTGGAAAAGTATGACGGACTGAACTTCATTTGAGGAAAGGCGATAGTTTGACTGTGTGTATGTCACGAGAAACTCTCACTATCGCGGTGAGTCAAAAAACATTGGAAGCAAACTTAAAAGGTATCCCTTGACAAGGGAGGACTCCACAATTTTGAGAAATGGTGGGAAGTTTCACCTAGTCGAATGCGTAGAGTGGTTTACGTATAGATAGGTTGTTAATTTTAACGGATGGAAAAGAGCTTAGGAAGTGGACAATTATGGAGCAAACGCACGGGCCATGATTTTTTTATATCTCATAAAAAGGGAAATAAGATGTTCCACGTGATATGAGATGCTGAGAGTGTGGATTTCGAATTGAGTGAGACATAGTGAAGTTGTCTCTAAGTGCGCCACCAGTAAAGGGAAAAGGTTGGTCCGATATTTCCCAGTCGAATGTTGTGATGATTGATGATTCCAGGGACGGAATGAATACGCAGACTAATAAAGTTCATTATTGGATTATCAAAATCGTGAAGGGATCGGGATTTTCATTGGGTTATGAAGTGAATTGACCACAAACGGAATAATTGTTAATTCTTTGGGACGTGTTATACTACCAGGCAATATGCCCAGCATGTTATTAAGGATAAGAAATGTACCGGCACAAGGTGTCACCCAATATTGTTGTAAATTAGGATGTGACCCTTGAGTCCCACCTTGGATGGGGAGTGTCAGGAGGCGATGGGGACGGAGGTGTATCTTGAGCTAGTTGTGCCAACTATAGGTCGATGGATAGTCGGGAGGGGTGATATAAAATGTGGCAGAATGAGAGAATGCATGTTTAGAATTTTTGGAGTAATTGTAAATATTAACTACAACTCGTAGAGCTACATGTGAGAGTCGTAACAGGATATTAATTGTGAAGTGACTTTGGAGGTTTAATAGAAAGAAAAAATTTTGCCCACCCTTTGGATAGTTGAGAATGTGGAATAACAATTTTCTCTTACCCGAAGTGATTCACGATCCGTCGACAAGGATTGAGTTAATCCACATCATATTCGTATAGTTCGGGAATGTTGTGAGAGTACATTGGCGTGAACCAAAGCTTTGAGTCCTGACATGAGTGGTCAGGGGGTGCTGAGGGTTTCTCCCATGAAGAGATATGACTTGATATGTCAATAAGGGAAATTAGCACCTATAGAAGGGGCGCCTTTTCTTACATAGAGATGATAGAGACATGGGAGTATAGGCTTGTCTTTTGAGACATTGTTATCGAATTCATGATAGTTTTGCATGTCATTATACGAGTGAGACCTTAAGCATAAGGAAATGTATAGGAATTTAAGGGTTTGAATGGACTTGTTGCTAATCGTAGGTTGTAGTAAGTAAACCTTCAGTTAAAATGGTACCATTGGTGTGCGTATGGTGAAAATATTAAAAGATTAATGTGAGTAAATTTTGGATACGTTCGGATGCAGTTGTGTAAGGATCCGATGTGGTAATACCGAGAATATCCTAATTTTAAGGACAAAATTCCGTTGTAAGGGGGGAAGTATGTAACATCCCGTATTCTGAGTATTTATAATTTAATTAATTCGGGTATTTTTAAATTACACGTGTGCCGTAATTTATTTGAATTAATTATTGTGTGAACAAATTATTATGTGGTTATTTAAAATATTAATTGGAAGACATAACGATTAATATTTATGCAATATAATTTCTAAGTTAGTAGTAAATGATTATTTCACATCATAATGAGTGATAGTGATGTGACAGTGTTTTATCTCAATCAGGAGTCACATGAAGACTATATGAGCTTGAGATAGAAAATTATTGTAGGGTGACTTGGATGGCATTTTCAAGGTCACGGTTGGTTTCGGAATGGTCGAGATAGTCAAAATAGTGTACCCGGGGATAGTAATTGGGTCCTGGGGCCTTTTTAGTCATAACTCAACCCACACAGGGGTGTTCGGATCATTTGGGCTTGGCCCATTCACCTAATTTCGGGATTAGGAGTTTTAAACCTAGGTTTTGTAATTAGAGGTAGTCATAACTCAAATTGAAAGCCCTAAAAATTAAGAGAATAGATAAGGAAGAAAAAAAAAAGGGACTTTAGAGACCAAATTCAAGGAGGAATTAGAGGTTCTTTACCAGATTCGTCATCTCCTATGTGAAATCAGACCCTACGAATCCAATAAGGCAAGTAATTAACTTTCTTCTGATTTTTATTTGTAAAAACTCGTGCTCATATCATGGTAGGTATATACAAACTCGTTTTGGAGAGGGTTATCACAAGCTAAAATGGGAGATTTTGGCATTTGATGTGAAAATGTATGCTAAATTAATGATTGGATGAGATCATATGTTATTTAAATTTGAATTTGAGTCAAAATCCAGTAGCTAATCTCATTTAATTTGGAGTATAGAATCGGATTGAATGAGGATTTTGAATAAAAGTGAGAAAACCCAATTCGTGAATTAATTGATTTAAGTAGAAGTCGTTAATGTTTAATGATGTATTTGATGATTATAAATTGCTGAAAACATGTATGAATCATTGGGTATATTTGGGGTGAGTTTTGAGATAAATCCATGGAGGTTTGGGTGAATAAAAATAGAAGAAAACGATTGGGGAAGATGAAGTTTGCCAGAATCAAAACTACGTCGTTTTAATTAACAGGAGAACCGGTTCGTCCCCTGGACGAATCGGTTTGGTGTAACTGCTTGTTCAAAACATGGAATTGTAGCTCTTTTCATTACGATCGCATGGGTGTTGACCTCGAATTTTTCTAATTTTTTTTAATTAGTTAGGAATTTATTACGGAAGGGTGTCTAAGACTGAAATCTTGGTGAAAAATCAAATTTGATTATTTAGGGATGTCCATAGATGAGTGTAGGACTCTAAAAAATATTAAGGAACATTATTTGTACCTTGGAATTAGATGGTAATGAATTCGGGGTATGTATTTTGGAGTGTTTAGTATGAACAACACTCGAAAATATATGAACGGGTTTAAATGGAAATTTTGGATGAAATTAGGATACGGGCTAGATTGAGATGTGCTTAGTATCTTGAATAAAAATACGTTGTGATATATATCATACCCCTCTAGTGCTATCATTAGAGGTTGCGCGACATGGATGAATTCCCTAGCTAGTGAATGCATGGAGAGTATAGTCCCCAGGTCATATCGTCCGGTATTTTTATGGTGTGATTTATTTTTCAGGTGAGACGTTTTGGGTATGATTGGGTCTCATTCTCGAGGAAATATAACTGCCTCCACTGCGTTTGCGATATTTTTATCAAATTTCAGTGTGAATTAGTTCAACTTGTGGTAACCGGGTTAGAGGGAGCATACCTAGAATATGATATCATTGTAGAGACAAGCATCTGGTGAGTTATTACTCGGTAGGATGATTACTATACGTGACATAAATGTCAATGTTGTAGTATACTAGTACGTATATAATATAAGTAAATAATTATATAAGTGATAAATACATAAAGTGTGAATGCATATCAGATATAACTAGTGTGAAGGTTATTTGATTTATTAGTATTTGAAATATAACTAGTGAGATTGTTGTATGAGTAATTAAAGTTGAAATGATTAAATACCTCAATGAGTGGAACAACTTCTAAATTAAAGTAAGGAATACTCGGGTTATAGTATCGTGATAGAAAGAAGTGTAATAAGTCTAGATAGGTGGGGTAGCGTAACTAGTTGGGTTAAAAGGTAAGCGTTAGGTGTGTACAATAGATGGGGGGAGTGTGACACCCGCTTAAATATGACAAGTGTTAATGCATATTTAAATTGTTGTATTTTAATTACTTACTAAATATTTTTCAAATGGTTTGGGCTCTAACCCATGTCAAAATATCTTTTTTCAAAAACATTTTAGGTGTTCAGCCACAGGGACGTCCAACTTGAGGATTCTTTCCATGGACGCGTAGCTACTGCATTGTGGAGGCTTGCAGGATTTAATTTAGAAGCTTCATCATCTTCTTCATTCATAGTTAGGATTGTTATTTTAGTATTTCCTTTGGGCGTGTTGCCTTTTCAGACTCTTTATTTCTTTAGTCTATTTATCAGATTGTAGTTGGATTAATTGTTTTGGTCTTATTTACTTCTATATCTGTCGTGGACTGTTCAGACTATTATTGTGTGTCGATGGTTTGGTTAATTTATTTTGATTTTATTTCTACATGTTATTAAGTTAATAACAAGATAAGATTTTATATTGGCTTAATTTAATATAGGTGGTTAGTAACTCATATAGTTTTCGACAGTGATGCTAAGAATGAACCATATGTGATTCCTTTTTATTTTGATAAAGGATTGATCACCCGTGATTAAAGTAGGCGGGGTGTCACTAAAAAAGGCCTCAATTTATATAATTTGGTTCTTATAAAATTTCCAATTTTTGGCACATTTAACTAAAAAAAAAATTAAGGGTCCACACCCTCAATATTAGGTCCGCTATTTTTTCTATACTTTTCTTTCCCCTCATAATTAGCTAAATATTTTAAAATGAAAACCCCAAAACAATTCAATAAGTTCGCTACAGATTAACCTTGTAGAATTAAACGAGCCACTAAATATATTTTAAACTAAACCTTGATCCTTCATTGCCAATCCCTACACTAGCGTGCACTAAATCAACTGATGATAATTCGTCCCGATGTGTTGGTGGATCAAATAATCATCACTATTGGATGCTTCAAATATCCTGTTGTGATGAAAAAATTGTTGATGTTGTTGAACCATTTCAACTTCCTTTTGCCTCCAAAGTTCAAGCACCTTGCGATGTGAGTTAGAGTGTTTCGTCTGCATAAAAGCTGGGCTTGGAGTGGGATGGTATTCAGGCACGAGTCGACCTGACTTATATCGAACCCCACAAGCATTAAAAAGTGTTTTGGGACCCATGGGCCTAGTTCGCCACTGAGGTGTCTTATAAGTGGCACAATGAATGAACTTTCGAACATCACCACCTTTATTCGTGGTAGTAGTATTGTCCGATGCTTATTTTTTCTTATGTGTGGCATTTATAGTCTTCTTCCTAGAGCGGGACGTGATATTAGATTCTGATTCATAAGGCTTTATCTGAGTGTTGATCGAAGTCGGAGAGAGAACAAGAAGGCGGGATGTCTAGTTGCACGGGGCAATGCGTGAGCGTTTACTACGTGCCTTTTCAGGAACCATCATATCAAGGTTGAATGCCATTGCGTTTTGATTATTTTCAAGGTTGATTTGTTGTGTCTCCGATGATTCGTCTTTTTTAACACATTCTTTCATCCCCGATATCAGCTACAATCATTGCATATCCTCACTCGAGAATGATTCTTCTACAAAATTTGATAGCCACTCCAGCTCAGCCACATCATCATACTGTAAAAAATTATGGAATTTTATTTGATTGTTACGATGCACGTATACACACGAGAGAGAGAGAGAGAGAGAGAGAGAGAGAGAGAGAGAGAGAGAGAGATATTATTGTAAGACCCTAAAATAAGGATTTAATAAGGACCATACTTTTCACCATTAGATGCATTTTTTGTGCTCATTGGTAAATGCATTTTAGTGCAAATAATGGCAAAAAATTTGGTCCTTATCGGTGCTTTGATATTTGTGTCAAAAAAATATGTTCTTTTTAAGTGAGATGGGCAAAAATATATTTATTTCAATAATATTAATATAGAAACCTCCATTGTTCTTTAAAAAATCAACATTTTTAAAATTAGACACAATTGGAGTATGCAAACATTGCGTAGAATTACAACAACCACACCCTCTCTTATAATATTTTGAGCTAGTCTGTAATTTAAATCCCAAATTCAAGATGACCCACAAGCTTCCCAACATAAATTTTCCATCTTCCTCATTATATTTCTCAACTACCAATCTGAAAAGAAGAAAAAAAATACACGTTTTCTTTTACACAATACACCAAAAGCCATTATAGGCGTGATCCTTAAGCACAATAATGCACAAAAGTGTTAAATCAGCAAAATTCTCAAACCAACTTTTCACAACAATAATTCTACAATGAACAATAATTTAAATTATATATATATATAATGTCGGTACCATAAGGGCCATTTTTTTAAAAATGGTAAAAATTTGAATTAAGTGGTTTTTAAGCATATTAAGGAACTCAAAAAAAAATTCAAAATATATTTTTTAGCTATTTTAAAAAATGGTTCAAAATTTAAAAAATTGTCGAACGTTGACACGTTCCATGAAATGTTTATAAACTACAAAAAAAAATTAACCCAAATTGTTTTTACCATTTAAAAAAAATCTTCATAAGTGCGGACTCAAAACGGGTGGAAAAGAAGAACGTAAAAAATGGATCATTTTTTTAATTAGAAAAAATATACTGATTTAAATATTTTTAAAAACTTGTAAAAAAAACTCAATTCGAAATGATTTTTTTTGTTATTTAAAAAAAATGAGTCAATATACCTAAATTTTTAAGCTCCTAAAAAAATATATATTTGACCCATTTTAGAGTAAAAATCAGTTGCATTTATTATATATGCTACATATTGTATGTGTAAATACCGGAACGCAGAGGTCGCTAGAGAAGTGGGTATCGGTGAAACTCTGGCACCCATTATCGCCTGTGACATGCGTTTGACTACCGCAAATTGAAGAGTTGCAGTTGTCAAGCGTGCTTCCATCGGTGACATTATCATGTATACTACCATTTGTGATAAAAATGTCGTCGTCTTGGAAATCTAGTAACTCTTCAACCACAAACTGGTCGCTAAGTTTTCTATCGAAGTTTGTGTTATCGGGGGTAGTTTGGACATTGTAATATCCATTGTAGAATTGTGGAGTTTCCATTCAATAAATGAAAGACAAAGGAGATCTGGGAAAGAGTGAGAGTGTGTTTGTGTAATATTATAGAGAAAAATAGATATAGATATTGAGAGAGAGAGTTCGTAAGTAAAGGTTTGAAAGAGAGAGAGATAGATGAGGAAGAAGGAGAGAGTTTATTTGCGTTTGAAGGGGGACACGTTTGGACTGCTAAAAATATGAAGGAATTTGAATGGGAAAATAAAATGTTGTATTTATGAACCCTACTCTTCACATTAAAAAATGATAAAAGAACAGTGAAAGTAAACAATTTTTGCAACCAAGCCTCTTGTCCAATGGTATCAGGCTGTCACTGGGACACTGTTTGGGAGTGGATTGGGTTTCATCCCCAGTTAGATCTCTCGTAGTGTCAAAATAATGCTTGGCTAGCGGAAGCCACGAATCGCGAGCGAAAATTAGTCGAGGTGTACATAAGCTGGCGCAGACAGCTCGTGGTATGAAAAATACCTTACCAAAAAAAAGTTACGAATCGTGAATGAGAATTTATCGAGATGCGTGCAAGTTGGCCCGGACACCTCATGGTATGCTACAAAAAAACTTATTTTTTATTGTATACACCATGTGCTATATGTAACTTAAATTCTTACATAATGGAAAGTTATGTATACATAAAAATAAAAATAAAAATCGCATACATAACAAACAAATGTGGTATTCATCTGTTGATGAACCACATTAAAATAGAACACATTTCTAAATATCTTCATTATGACTTATTGACTTTTAAAAAGTTTTTTTTCTTCTTATTTCCTCTTTGAGGTGTACTGTATTTAAACATAAATCATCATTTTTCAAATAATTAGACTTACTCTTAATCATCCCACTTGTATTTTATGCAAAAAAATTTTGTACTTTATATATGCGGGAAGTTAATATTATTATTAGAAAAGAGAGAGTTATATCCAAATGCAAAATTATCTCAAGGAGAAAAGTCAATAAAATGCATTAAAAATTATATAGGAAGGAGTAAAATCGAATTTCAATGTGTTTGGTGTTGCATGGTGCCGTTTGGGGAGAAAATTTGAAACTTAAAAGTTCATTTTGTACTCTTTTTGCCCCCGAATAAGGATTCTGCTTTCTTTTGGAATGTTTCAAATTAATAGTTAGCTATATTTTGAACGTGATCAGCGGTCAAAAATCAAATTTCACGATAATAATAAAATCTTGATCTTGTTCATTTGAATTCTTAAAAATTGTTTTTATATATAATTGTTAATTTTCGAGGGAGGATATTATTGTTATTGCTCATTTTTTTTTCTTTTTCAACTATATTCTAATTAAAAGCTCATGTTCAAAAGATCTCAAAGAATTAAGCCTCTTAGCTCAGTGGTATAACGCTGCTACCGAGACAGTCTTGAGAGTGGATTGGGTTTGGTCCCCTGCTCGATCCTCGATAGTGTCAAAATAATGCTTGACTAGCGAAAGTCACGAACCACACTTAAAGTTGGCCTGGACACCACGTGCCATGATATCAAAAAAAAATCTCAAAGTAGCAAAATGTAAGTTTGATAGGTTTTGAGTGACGTGTCAAATGTTACTACATCCAAATCCATCCATTGGATTCCGAAAAAATATTGATCATTTTGGAATCAATGAGACCTACCCACGTATAAATCCAATTGAATATTAATACTCGCACTTTGCATATCATGGGCCAACTCATATAGCAGAGGGTGCCACTATTAGAGAAGACGTAAAATCTATATATTCTCACGTGATAAACAGCAACTGCCGATCACGACGGTCAGTTATCACCCAGTTGCACCATAATCATCACTGCACGTACCCACACACAATAATGGAAATGTTGCTTACAATACATGTAACCTATAGAGGCATTTTATTAAAATTGACAAAGCTTACTGGTGCCTTAAAAAGTACAGAGGTATACTTGGTAAAAAAAGAAAAGAAAAGGTTAGAGAGTATATAAATTTAGTATAAGATTTTACACAAATTATATATTGTTTTTGTAATTTAATGATTATTTTTCAATTGTATGTGCAAAATTAAAGGAAAATTATGGGCAAGTCCCAGATTAGTTTGATGTACAAAAGTTGGTGTAACAATTTTGTTTTTATGGTAGTTCATGTAACGATATAATCATGGAGAAGGTGGTGAAAAATCCCTTAATGTTATCGTAATTAACGTTATGGACACGCGTTTTTTAGACTTTTCAATAATTCGACATGTGTTCTAATTATTAATGTAAATATAGTTATGCTGATGAATATAGATACAATTACACTTATTAATGTAGATAGAGTTACACTGATTAATACACTTACAATTATGATTGAATCTACATTAATAAATAATAATGTATTGTTTAGATTTATCGTTAGTTTATTTAAAAGTTTATGAATTTACGAAACCAATAAGATTGTCGCTTGGACTGATCATATATAAATAGACTTTCAAGTGATTTATTAGCTAATGCCCCCTATAATTGTATGTTCATTGAATTTTATTTATAATATTTTTGTGAATGGTTAATACAGTTGTATTTTTTGAACATATACGTGTAATTTAAAAGATTTTACTGTCTTGCAAATAATGTTCGAAAAAAGAATCTTTGGGCATATTTTAAATTTAGCATAGTTTTACGTTGATTTGTTGCATATAATTATTTTGAGGTGATAATAATTTAGACTATTAAGGATTTATATACAACAACAATGATTTTATACGTTCATGATATTCAGATAAATTATCTTTATAATTTAGCACTTGAAATATCAATCAACGTTACTTTATCACCTTAAATATGGGAAATTAAGCCATACGCACAAGTGCCCAATGATATTAGTAAATTAATAGTTTTATAAATAATCTACGAAAACATTTAATACGTTAATTCATTTTTGTTTTAAAGATTATAATAAAAAATGTAAATTTCATGATTAGCAAGAAAAATAAATATGTAACATTTAAACACTTTAGATTTAATAGAAAACTTATATTCAAAATTTAAATTGTATACTTTTCTAAACTGACAATGACTTTTTCAGTTGAAAATTAGTATTCAAATTCGACCCTATGGAAACTAATCCAGCATGTTCACTATTTGATTCCTCTTCTTTAATTTACTCGAGAATCGCGCTTTGTAATTCATTTTTTTCCTTCTGATTTTCGTCCTTAATTTATTAATATTTCAAAGTTCACCCTTTATTTAGTTTAATTATTCCCTTCAGACTTTCCACTTGAAAGCACGACATTTACAACTCAGCACGATGAGAATCAACAGTCAGGATTTCCCCAACGTGTTCCCCTGTTCTGAGACTCTGACTTATTTTAACTTTTCAACCTAACCTTGCCACATCAGATGAGAAAGGGCCCAATGTGACTGTCGGCCTAGTTGACACAGTAATTGTGAGAACTGAGTGGTTATATTTGGACCATAGTTCTGTGCAACTAATCCCTAGGAGATAGAATGGATAAGATAAAAAGTGGTGATAATTTCATTTTAGGGTCCGTTTGGCAATCCAATTCCAAGGCTTGGAATTGGAATTGGAAGGCCAATTCCAATTCCGTGGAATTCAAATTATCCTTCCAATTCCAATTTCAAGCGTCGGAATTGGATTGCCAAACGGACGATTAGTCTTATTTTGACGTTTTCGAGTTGGGAAAAATAGTTAATAATAATTATAATTGTTTTTGTTGAGCCTAAAAGGACAAGGTCATACTTGTGCTTGTTAGGCATTAATTTATTCCCTTATTAATTTAAATATTTTTTAGACTCACCATTAATAAAACTCAATTTAGTAACTTTTAGGAGAAATTATAAACTTATCCTTATTGTTTAGGGCAATTTTTAATTTTAGACCCATTCTTCTAAATGTTGCGATGTTAACCCTCTTCGTTAGGAGAATTGACAAAAAAATGTGAGTAAAAAAGTAATTTGGCTTCAGATATATCGTTCTCCCTAATAAAAAAAAGTGACGTGGTAAATAGGTCACATGTGATAAAAAATAATTAATAAATAAAGTTAATTATATAAATCTTTATTATATTGAATAAATAGTTTCTCTCTAACATTTCCACCCCTCTCAATCGACCACCATCAGCCTCCACCTTCACCACTCAACTAACACTACCCACCTTTGCACACTACCACCACCACCACCACAACCACCACCACAACCACCACCACCTTCCATAACAACCTCCACCACCGCCACTTGTGAGAAGGAAAAAAATCAAAAACAAAAATAAACTACCACTAATCGTACGTACCACTAACAATCTTCAAATCGCTTACATCAAAATCACCATTGTTGCCCTTGCACTGATCAATTATCGCCCCATGAAATCAACACCCCCACCTGCGAAACACCCTAATTGTAACCCCTTAAAATCGCACCACCCTTACACTAACCCCACCACTCTCAACGCTTGCTAAAAACACTATTCATAACACCGTTGTCGCCTCCACCAATGTTGAAAATAATGGGGATTGACATAATAAAAAACTCGACTGCCCTAATAACTTTGATTGATCAGGTTTTAGAAAGTAAGCAAATTGAACTTGATCCAAAGAATGAATATAAGGTTCGAATCAAGATACCTTTGCGAATTTTATAGGCGACTAAATATAGGAGAAAGATTTGATGAAGAGATTGATGTTAGTGAATTTCTCCGTGATCTATATCCTTCTGGGAATGTGTTGTAGGCCTTAAATGTTCTAGCATATGATCCACCCAAATCAATCCGTGTGTGTGGGCACTTCTGAAGATGAAATCTTAATGAAATATGTGAGAATTCACTTTATATCTCCTCACCCCTTCACAAAAATATTAATACTATTTTTCTTCTCCCTCTTTAACACTTGAGAATGGTTTATGCAACATAAATTCTTTCCCTTGACCCATATAAATAGGTACATGATGTGGGCTTGGTCCAATTAGGGTTTCAAGAGAATTTGGGCCTACTACTTAGGTAATGGACTTTATTAGGGACCCAAGACTAATAATTAAATCGACTTTCAAACGAAAATATGAAAATCATATATTACTTCCACTAATGTATTATTCTCCAATTAATTATGATGAATTCCACTAAATAATGAGGTCTTATTTGCAAAGTTAGATAGTGCATACTGTGATTCCCTACGTAAAGCATACAATACTCGCTAGGTGAAATTCAATTCGCTAGTGATTGATTTTCAACAACTTATATATTTCTTGATCTCAAAATTAGCTTATTTGATCCTATATCGAATTGTAAAATTCACCGACCGAGTTTACTAATAGAATCAAGATTTATAAGTTTATATCACAATTAAGAATGTTTTCCAAGCGTGGATTTCTCCGAAATATGATTTTAGACATACCCACACAATGATTGTCCAATATCCAAAGATTTAGACTCGACAAATTGAAGGATCATTTTTTTGAAACCCTCGTATGATAATATGATATTTGACTCCACCCCAATTTTGTTCAATAATTAGGCATCACACCAATTTCATGAAAAAAACTATTGATTTACATGGGAAAAAGTGTCGATTTGCATTCAGTATGTGTAGTTTTTTATGAAATATGTGTCCATAGTAGTTGATTTGCATGAAATGGGTATTGATTTACATGAAATTGGTGTGATGCCTAATTATTGAACAAAATTGGGATTAAGCCTAATATCGTATTATCAAATTGGAATTTTGTCAAAATGACCATAAATTGAATCACACCCATAACAATTAAAGAAATAATTAAGTGAGTATTTCAATCCTCATAATCCTTCGGATTAAGAATTGTGTGAGATTGTGTAAGTCTAATCTAGTCAGCACTTAGGCTTGAATCTCACCCTTGGTCATATTTAATACATTCTTGATGTACATTTACGATTTTCTTTGAACTAACATGAATATTATGAGCCGTAAGATTGGTTCCCATAGTTAAGATAAACTATTTAGATTGTACTTGCAACTTTACTGATGGGATGTTAACTCCCCATCTAGGTTGTGAATTGTTTAATTGATCTAGAACTGGAATTTTGATCTTTCATGATCAGTCAAATCCAACTCACCAGAATTCCTAATAAGTTCAATTGACTAACATATATACAATATATTTTAAATAAATATAAGATTTTCTCACAAATATGATTTTTATTTCAAAATGAACCTAGCACACCTTTATTGAAAAATAAACGTCATACATGGTTTTAAGAATATTCCACTAAGTCATAAAGTCGTGTGCCAATGCATCTAACTCCTAACCTGTCTACTTGGTTGTTTATACCCCTAGTTATAGAAGTATTAATCGATTGTTATCCGATACAACTTTGGTCACAAATTTATCACCTCCCTTGTTCAATTCCTAAAATTAAGTGATATATATGCTCAATGTGCTTAACTATTTTTATGGGTTACGGTTCTCACGAACTGGCAACTGTTCTGTTATTAATACAATGCAGTGTAAGAGCTAATTTCACTTAAAGACCCTCACCCAAGTCATTTAGGAATAATTCAGTCCATATAGCCTCTTTAGTTTCCTCTTAAGTGTAACACCCCGTAATTTCGAGGATACAACATTTAATTTAATGGTTATAAAGGATTTAATTAATTTGGATGATTCAATTAAATTGGCGAATTAAGATTTATTTAATTTGGGTTAATTTTTAAAATTTCATGCGTCGTAATTTGAAATCGAGATTGCAGAATTTTAGTAAAGTGATTCGGATGGTGATTCGGATGGTGATTCTGAGTGTACGGTTGATTCCGAATAGGTCGAGATAGTCGAATAAGAGTATCCCAGGATAGTAATTGGATCTCGGGGTATTTTTAAGCATAATCGGGCTCACATGGGGGTGCTTAGGCAATTTTAGTTTGGCCCATAAGATTAATTTCAGGATTAATAATATAAAACCTACATTGGGGAGTTTATGGCAGACACAACTCAATAATAAAACCCTCGATTTGTAGAGGAGAAAAGAGGAAGAAATTGGGAGAGCTTTTGGGGGCCATACCAAGAAGAAATTGATGTGTTGTTTATCAAATCTTCGTCTACAACAAAGAAAATCAGATCCTACGAATTTATCCAGGTAAGTAGTTAAACTTGCTTTCAATTTAATTACAGTATTTTGATCATATCAGGGTAAGTATAATTGAAAATCATTTTTGGGAGTGAGTTAACGTGTAAACATGGGTTTTGAGGATTCGGACATGTTGTGTTAATTTGAAGTGCAAATGATTATATAACTTGACTTAATGTTGATGGAAATTGAATGATATTACGATCCTAGTAGTTATTGATGATTCATTTAGATTAGAGAATTGAATGTATATGTAAAATCAGGGGAAAAACAGTGAATAACCCATTTTGGGATTTGATAACCGTTATTATAAATTTATGTCGTTTAAAGGATCAACTCATGATTTCAACCAATTAAGAGAGGGGTTGTATGTTGGGTATGGTCAGAATAAATCTTAATTTGGAGAAATAGAACATGGAGGTTTAACAATGGCTGAAAAAAAGCCGTGGAGAAGAAGCACCGATCGATCGATTGATCGATCAGCCAGGGGCACCGATCGATCGATGATCTTGGAATTCTAGCAGATCCGATTATTGTTGTTATATTATCTTAACTTCTTTTGGGATATTTAAGGAAGATTTAAATAGTGGAAATTAATATATGACTCATTACTTAGGATCTTGAGAAGATGATATTAAGAATGTTAAAACTATATGGGGGTACGAATCTCATTAAGGAAATTTTATGTAATAAATTCATAGTATTTAATTACAGGTCGAGTAAATGTGTTCGGGTATTGTATTTGAGTGACACTACGTTAATGAAATTAATTGAATTTAGAGTCGGATATTTTTAGGCTAATGCTACGTGAGTTAGGCACAGGTTAGCCAAATTTGATTAAATTATACGTATACGGTGATGGTGATAGTATGTATATTTGTGTGATTCATAATTACTAGTGTGAATCGTGAATTAAAATATTTAATGTGAGATTCATTAAATTACAAGTCGGGATATAGACTTGGGTATATATTTGGGCTAGTGCTATGGGTGTTTGGCCGGCTTAGCCGAACTTTATTTAATATATATATATATATATATATATATATATATTTGTGTGATTTATAAATATCTGTTTGAATGATATTTATAGGAATACATACTCCTCTAGTGCTATCATCGGAGGTTGCACGATATGGGTGAATCCCCTGTCTTGAGGAGCAGGGAGATTATAGTCCCCAGGTCATATTGTCCTGGATTTTTATTGTGTGATTTATTTTCGAGGTGAGACGTCTTGGGTATGATTCGATCTCACTCTTGGGGAAATATGACCATGACCACTACGTTTGCGATATATTTGCCCAAGTTCGGTGTGAGCTAGTCCGACTTGAGGTGGACGAGTTAGAATGAGCATGCTTGAGACATGATAGCATTTTAGAGAAAGCATTCGGTGAGTTATTACTCGGGAATGGATGATTATTATACGCGACATGTGTGTGGATGTGGTAGTGTACTAGTACATATATAAAATGAGTAGATAATTATATACGAGATTAATGCATAAGTGTGAATGTACTATTTATATAACTAGTGCGAAGTTATATGATTTAAAAAGTGGATTCTTATATAACTAGCTTTAAAGTTATATGAATTAAAAAGGAGATTTATTATATAATTAGGGTGAACGTTATATAGATTAATATAGTTGAAGCGATTAATAAGTTAATGAGGAGATAACTTAATAATCAATGTAAAGAGTACTCGGGTTAGAGTAGTGTGGTAGAAAGAGGTGTGGTATGGCTAGTTAGGTGGGGTAGCTTAACAAGGAAGGTAGAAGGCAAGCATTAGGTGTGCACATTAGATTAGTGGTGAACTATACCTCAAGTACGTGCGACACTAGCTTAAATATGAAATGTGTGCATGCATATTTAATTATTGCAATTTAGCTTCTTGCTAAATATTTTGAAAATGTTTTACTTCGGCTCTGACCAGTGTCAATTTTTTTTAAAACCTTTTAGGTGTGCATCCAGAGGGACACCCGGTTTGAGGATTCTATCCAGGGATACGCAGCTGCAACTCACGTGGAAGTTACAGGACTTTTCTATAAATGATTCGTTCATTTACTCCTAGTGTAGGGACTTTATTCCAATATTCAGTTGGGCATGTTACCCTCAGATTTAGTATTCAAGTCCTTTACTTGACCTTGTGTATCCAAGTTGTTGTTTCAGTTACTGTTGTATTTTATTATTGAACCGAAAGTTAATTCGGTAATCTTTATTCATATTATTCATTTTTGTTTGATTCAGTTATCAGTTTGTGTTGATGTTTTAAATTATTCTTTATTTTCCGCATGTTGTTAATTAATGAAAGATAAAATTTAGCACCAGTCTATTTAAATTACTAGGTGGTTAGTAACTTTAAAATATTTTCGACAGTGATGCTAAGAATGAGCCATACGAGACAACCATTTTATTTTGATAACGGGGTGGCCCCTTGGTATTTTAGTAAGCGGAGTGTTACAGATAGTATCAGAGTATCAGGTTCTAGAGTCCTTAGGATTTGTGCGGAATATTACGTTTCAGCGTAACGTTGTTTTATATAGAGCCTTATTATAGGATTGTTGTATTACTTCACGTATGCGACTTACGTTCTCCTACTATTAAGTATGGTTTATGAGATTCATATACCAGTTTGATTAACTTCATAAACGGAACAAATTTGGAAAACCAACTAGGGTCGTTAGAAGGACTGTAGGGGGAGACGCTCAGTAAAAGCTATGGAATATTATGGGAATGGTGACCACGATAAAAGTCATTATGATTATTGTGTAGGCAAATAACATTGGGATAATTACTAGGGCAAAGTAGTTTCCCTAAGAATCATTATAGAAAGTGGTTATGCAAATTCAGACTCACCCAACATAGTCGGTAAAGAGGGGGAGTCAGAGAAACTCTTTCGAAGAGCCATCTGTAAGGATTATAGGAAGAGAGTGTGATGGGTTGATAAGCACCCAAAACTGTACAATTTATACCCCAAATAGACGTACTTTAGTTGCTATTTCTCGGTAATATGGGTCTTATGCGCTTAAATGTTTATCTTGTAGGTCAAATGCACGTTTGCGATGTCAAAAGCTGTATTTCAAGGCAATTGTGCATTTTATGGAGCTAAATACCTCTCCCGTACCCTAACCTGAGTCTGAGCCTATCCTAAACCTACCCCGAACCCCGTGTGTGTCTAATTTGCCCTCTTATTAATCTTAAATTTTTAGTTTGAGTCATTTTTATTTTTAGGATTTATTTTAGATTTATTTTCTAGGTTTTATTTTTTATTTTTATCTTTATTTGTATAATTTTATTTTATTTTATTTTCATTTTTATTAGTTTTTAGTTTTAGTTTTATTTTATTTTATCTTATTTTATTAGGATTAGATTTTTTAGGATTTATTTATTTTTAGTTTATTTTACATTTTTTAGGGCTTTAGTTTTAAATTTAATAGAGTTACATTTCTCTTTTCATTTCTTTTTAGTTATAATTTTTTATTTTGAGTCTTTATGTTATTTTTTTAGAATAGAAATTTAATTTTTAGATTTTTAGTTTTTATAGTTTTATTTTATTAGTTAGTTTATATTTTTTAGGGGATCTAATTAAACACACACACAACACCCTATCCTACACCTAAACATCCCCTCACCCTCATCCTATTACCTACACCCTCACACACATAACCTACCCCCACTCATCATCTTCTACCTCCCAACCCTCTCTCTCCTCACCCACCATTAACAAACACAAAACCATACATTTTCTTCCATTCTCAACTCGCGACCAACCACCACAACCTCCGCCGCGGCCACCTTATCCCTTCCCACGCCGGTGTCGATCTCTCACCCCAGCCCCCTTAAACCCACCTCCGGCCTTACCCCCTGGCGCGTCCCATCTCCCTCTCGGCCAACCTCACCCGCCGACGCCCCTCTCTCTCGCTCCCTGCCACTCCGACGAGCAACCCAGCTCCGGCCGGCGAGCTTCCTGTCCTAAACCCGATACCCAAAGTTCCGACCCTATTCCAACCCAAACCCATTTCAGCCCTCACACGTTTTCTACCTTCTGCCAAAACAACAAAACAAAACCAATTAAACCCCATCTTACCCATTTCAATCCAAAAACCCATCTCAACCCAAATACCCATTTTCCTTGTAAGCCTTACACGACTTATATTACCTGCTAAAAACCAAAACCCAAACCAAAAATAAAACATTTAACCCATGTGACTATAACCCACTTAAACCATTTTTCCCTTAATACCCCCCAACTAACCTCTTATACCCATTCACCTAAAATACCCCAACACATATCCCACATGCACACTTGTGTGCATTACCCACATTACCCTCAATAACAAATCAGATTTTTTCAAATATTCCCTCACCTCACACCCCCATGCACATGTGCTCTCACCTTATACACATGCACCTCTAGCCAATTCCCACTTATACCCCTTTGCTCCATTGCATATTTAAAGAGAGTTGAAGACCATTTTGGAGCATCATCAACTAGAGAGGAAATTCTAGAGAGAAAGATAGGTTAGAGTAGAAAATAAATTAGGTAGAATATTTTTGTAAATAATTTTTGTTTTTATTTTTTTAGATATTTGTGAGAAATTAATTGTTGAGTGATTCAAATGAGTGTTTGTATGTAATTGAATATTGTGGAGAGCTCATTTTGAATGGAAGTTGTTCAATTTCAATGGAGGATTAGAGTCCAATTTTGCAAATCAAGGAGACTTGTTTGAAGATTTGTCCTCTTACCCTTCTATTTTATTTGTTTATGCCTTTGATTATTGATTTGTCATATTTCATACCATGTTAGGCTAAATCCCCTTTCAAAGGGTGGGGTGAAACCCTTATTTGATATTATTTTAGTTTAATTAGTTTGCTTACTTGAAATTTCCCTTTGAATGTTAAATTTGATCCCTCACCCTTAGATTTACGCCTCGAGAGAGGGTAAATGATTTTCGAGAGAAAATCGAAATTCTAGTGATAATACCCATTTTAGATTCGAACTAGAGATAGGGGTCTCTTAAATGGGGTATTATCATTTGAATTTTAACTCTAAATTTAATTTCTAAGATTGACATAAATTTTAATTGATTGATCCTAGCGGGTGATTAATTAAGAGGAGTGTTGATATAATTTTCTAGAGTTGTGGGGTGTTAATTTTAACTTTCTAAAAGATTACTATTCTAATTACACTTGCAACGAGAGTTGGTTTGTAATTTTAATATTAATTTGGGAGAAGTCAAATAATTAAATTAATTAATTAGAATAACTAAAATTTGTGGTGTAATCCCACTCCTTGATTGTTCTCACAATTATTTTCCTCACTTTATCTTTTATTTTAGTGTTAGACTTTATTTTTCATTTTAGTAAATTTCTAGTTAGTTATTTTCATTTAGTTTAGTTTAGTTTAGATCTCACCTCACCCTATTGTTTTAATATTGAAAAAGCTAAAAAAAATTAAAAAAGTGAAAAAGAACAATTGAATTTGTCTCTAGCTTACTCCCTAGAAAGTGGATTGATACCCTTACTTACCTCTACACTTGAGTTTATTATTATTTGTAGGTATGTGAGGATTTTGACTAACTTGGCTTTCAACAACGACATATACGCAAAAGTCTTTTTATCAAATGGCGCCGTTGCCCTTCTTGGGATTGTGAAGCTCGGAGCGAATTTCATATTGTAGTTCTTTTATTTTTTGCACTTTATTATTTTTTTTTTGTAACATTTTTTTATATTTTTAGAAGGATTGTATTAGGACTTTTTATTATCTTGGCTTGTATTGCGGTGCTTAGAGACACCATTTATTTTTCATTTAACATTGTAATAATTGAAGACAAGCGTGATAGGGAAACCGGACAAGGTAGAGAGAGGGCGCCCATTGGCGAGGATTTAGAAGCCTCTCTACCTTGGGTCGGTAGGACTCCCGGGGACGACTGAGATTGGCGTATTCTCCCCCCGGTCGACTCAACATTTTCGGCACCCCACGGTGTAAAAACCGTGGGAGGTATATTTCTTAAACCCTCGCGCCTCTCCTGTTAGCGAGTCAATTCTTTTGTGTGCTCTTGTGTGCTCTTATTTGATTTTATTCTCGCATTTATTTTTGAATGGTGTGATGAATTAATTAATTAAGACCTACACCCGGTCACTCACGAGAAGGGATTTCATCACCTGACTCACTCGCTTACCATTGTGTGCTACCCTAGCCATCACTAAATTTAAAATCAATCAACTAGGCAGCCCACTAGGAGAATATTTTTGCAAAGGCGATCACTCATATTTCCGTGATTTTTATCGCCCGCGGACTTAATTAAAATTTGACTACCCTCTCACTAAATTCAAAGAAAAAATTGGCTATGTGCTAGTTAGGAAATTTTCTTGACTTGTGTGTGTCCAATTCATTTTTCGGTAGTCGATTTTAGTTAGTTCGTTCAATTCAAGAGTCCATATTTTCCCCACCTTTTCTTCCAAAAAAAAAAAATCCAAAAATATTTTTCTTCCTTTATTTTTTATAAAAAATCCAAAAATATTTTTCTTTCTTTAATTTTTAGAAAATTCCAAAAATATTTTCTTTCCTTTTGAAAAAATTTCAAAAAATCAAAAAAATATTTCCCACCTCATGGCCGAAGAACGTTACTTTGGTCATTTTCCATTGACACGTGACACGTGTGAGAGTGGTCCCGAGCGATCTCTTTATGATATTCTTCATGATTTCACCTCTCTCACGAGTACCGTTGGTACTCTTGACCCATCTATGCACTCACCTCCTATTCCATCACCCTTGGTGTCAAGTGTCACCGTGCCTCCTCCTTTGTTGTGCACCCACTGTTCTAATGCCAATCACATGTCCCATGTGTATCCATACTTGTCATATCCATACAAACCCACCATGGAACATGTGTATCCATATGACACTGTTTCGGATCCCACCTCGGCCTACTACCCTGCTATACCTAATCCCGAGTTGTGTGAGTACCCCAGTTATTCGTGGAGGCCTGATCACCCTTCCATGCAATACGTATCCCAACCCGATGTTGTGGATCCTCACACGTTCCAACAGTCGTCATGGCAACCTTGTGCACCTAGTCATGATCAGTTTCCTCACTACGCACCCCATGCGCATCAACCATTTGTCCATCACGAAAGCGATCCTTTCGTGTATGATGCACTTGGCCCCACCCCACACACTTCATTTGAGTATTCTCCATATAGTCCTGATTATAGCGCGTTGTGTCCACCTCACCCACCACCACCACCCATCATTCCACCAACACCTTCATCCACATCCACTCTCGAAACCCTCTTGCAAAAGTTCATACTTGAGCAAGAGCAAGCAATTCAAACTCAAGCTCTCCAAAGGCTTGAACAAAGGTTAAATGAATTGGTGTGTGCTCGAGAGTCGGATATTCCCATGACCCCACCCATCGTTTCCACCGAGTGTGACGATGATGTGTCTCCTTGTGACACAGAATTTGAGTGTGAACAACCCTAGCACCCCGAGAATCTCGAAGTTGAGACCATTCCATGGTCCGGGTCCCAAGTCGACAATTGTGTTGACATACCTTTCATTAGTGAGCCTGATTCAACCCCATCATATCCATATGAACCCCACCTTGCGGTTCCCATTCACCTTCCCACTCCCGCTGAATCCAAAATAATGCCCGAGTCTATACCTATTGAGCACATCGTGTGTGTTCCCGAGGAACCAATTTATCCTAGGTTAGCTCCGGCTACGAGTGCTCACCATTTTCCCGAGATAGAATCCTTGATAGTTCCTAACTATCCGGATATGGATGATAACCCACCATGCTTGGCTCTCTTTGAGTCCGATATTTCTAGTGATTCCACTATCTCCGATCTTGGTGCCTCGTCTTACCCACCCACCCCATTTACCGATGCTACTATTATGGATAAGTTGATCACTCCATCTTTAGAAACCACACTCCCTTGTGAGTATTCCTTTACTCCTCCCAATGAGTGTGTGTCTCCCACGCTTGAGTTGGATCATCTTCCTCCACCATTTGTCCCACCCGACCCACCCATTGTTCCTTCCACCCCACCACCTGGTTTGGATCTTGACTTTGCACATTTCAAGTTTCCATCTACATATTTAGATCCTAACCTAAAACCATCCCCCGCCTATGAGAGTATT
Source organism: Sambucus nigra (assembly GCA_949130495.1). NCBI lineage: Eukaryota > Viridiplantae > Streptophyta > Magnoliopsida > Dipsacales > Adoxaceae > Sambucus > Sambucus nigra. The sequence continues at coordinate 90,763,694 of OX422208.1, read as the reverse complement.
TTTGGTGCTACTCTCCACCGTGACATCGAGCTTGTTCCTCCATGCACACCACTTCCTTGCGGTGTTGATTTCTCTTTTCAACAGCTCCCTGGCGTGCCACGGCGCGACCATTATCATCGCCCATTTATAGAACGGTCGTGTAATTTCTATGAGCCTCACCCCATTCCTATGTCCAAACCATATTTCCTTCCTCACCAATTAGAGCACTATGCTTATAGGGCCCTCGTTGCCCTCACATTTACGCTCAACAAGGCCCGTGATCGATACCTATTCACCCTCACCTTTACCCTTTTTCCCACCCGCCCATGGTTCACCGATGCTTTGCATCGCGTGATGCACTTTGCCATACAGGTGCATTGACCATTTTAGCCTCTATCCAGCAAGACTGGCGCTTCAGTCTTGTTTGGGGGTGATTCTCATCACCCGATTTTTCTGCCGCCCCGTGCTTTCATAGATCTTATCTTTTGGGTGAGATCCCATCGGTCTAGCTGAAGACATTAAACTTAGCGCTACCGGGAGGCAGCCCGCGTTTCTTGTACTAGTCTTATCCTGTTTGGGGGTGGTGTTTCACATCACCCAATGCTTTATCATGCTTATAGACTTGTACACATTTTTTCTCTTATCTTTTACTCAGGTTTATTCTTGGATTCACATGTCCACTTCATTAGCGGTTCATTCTGGTAATATCTTTCCTACCTTATGCTCTCAATTTTAAAAATCATTTTACTTAACATCGAGGACGATGTTCCTTTTTGTTTGGGGGTGGGGAATTTTATCAAAATCGTACCTCTTTTGAAAAATTTTGATTGTTGAACCTGATTTTTAAAATTTCGCGCAGTTTCTTTCATCTCACTCATTGATGTGAATTTTCAATCATCCATCTTTCTAAGTCTAGGAATCAAGCTAGAAAATATCTTTTATAAATAGCTTATGTAATACATAACAAGGCATTTTGCACCATGAATTTCTAGACTCAACAAAAATTTGCGCACTTATCACGTCATTACGTTTAGAGTTGAAGAGTACTATAATTCTAAAGAGAACGTTAAGGATCACTAGTTGAGACTTTAGCCCGTGAGATTTGTGCCTTTCACCCTTTTTGAATGTTTTACGCAATCTCCGAGTCACAAGTTGATTCAATTTCGTTTGGATCCGCACTTTAAATTGTTGTATGATCTCATTATTCTTCGTTTTTTGGCTTGATCACTGAGAATAACATCACTTTCGAGTTGTAAGAAACACGTGTCTTGATATTTGTCCCGATCACTAGGATTTTCATCCATACACCTACCACTTTCCCCTATATCATATTTCCATTCCCATCACCCATTACCTTCCCATATATTCCCCACACCATCCACCTATCACCTCCATTCATATATCATCCATCATTTTCAAATAAAAGAGTGTGATTTCAAATGTAAATGTCTTCATTGTTGGTTTGAAAAATGAGAGAAAAAAAAAATAGCAAAAGAAAAGAAAAAAAAATAGAAAAAATAGAAAAAAGAAAAGAAAAGAAAAATAGAAAGAAAAAAAAAAGAGAGAAAAGAAAAGAAAAATAGAGTTTGTAGTTAGTAATAAAGACATTTGTGCCTAAAGTGTATACACTCTTCTATCATATCCATCCATCATATCATCATCCCATCCTATCCTACCTACCTCATCCCAAACAACCCACATCATCATATCCTTCCTATTTCATTTCATTTCCCCTCACCCAATCATCCATATATTCCCCTAGGTGTTCGGGCAAATGAAAGTCAACGTGGTGAATAACTCGGCGTTCTCACTATAGTGGTTAGCATTCGTTCATGAGATCACTTTTCTTTCAAATTGTTCGTTCTTTCATATATGTGTGTGAGACGTTTGAACTTGCTTACATTTACTCACCTCCTCACACACAAGAGCGATACACTTACCCTAATCTCGAGAGTTCGTTTGAGAGTGATATATCCGTGAGATTTTGAAGTTGAAGCGTTGATTCCGACAAGGCAATCTAGGAATTACTCTTGTGATACTCGACCCGTTTTGACTGATTCACACTACACACGTTGAGTTCTAGGAAGGATGTGCCTTGAGTATTTACTTAGCTTAAACTTTTTACGAATTCTAGCTTGTATTTCTGAAAATATTTCTTGTGATGGATTGTGAGATTGTTCTACGTCTAATAAGAGATTGACTGCCTTTCAATAAATTTTTGCAAATAAAGAATTTTGTGGGTATATTCCCTGCAAACCCTCACGAGACACAACTCGTCCTGTAGGGCAACCTATAGGTTTAAAGGCTTGTTGCACAAGCTAAGTGCAATCGCAAGTGCCCGCGAAAGTGGTACACCTTTGGTTTCTTATCATTCTCTTTCTCTCTATCTTATTGCTCGAGGACTAGCAACGCTCTGTTTGGCGGTGGTGTGATAAGCACCCAAAATTGTACAATTTATACCCCAAATAGACGTACTTTAGTTGCTATTTCTCGGTAATATGGGTCTTATGCGCTTAAATGTTTATCTTGTAGGTCAAATGCACGTTTGCGATGTCAAAAGCTGTATTTCAAGGAAATTGTGCATTTTATGGAGCTAAATACCTCTCCCGTACCCTAACCTGAGCCTGAGCCTATCCTAAACCTACCCCGAACCCCGTGTGTGTCTAATTTGCCCTCTTATTAATCTTAAATTTTTAGTTTGAGTCATTTTTATTTTTAGGATTTATTTTAGATTTATTTTCTAGGTTTTATTTTTTATTTTTATCTTTATTTGTATAATTTTGTTTTATTTTATTTTCATTTTTTATTAGTTTTTAGTTTTAGTTTTATTTTATTTTATCTTATTTTATTAGGATTAGATTTTTTAGGATTTATTTAATTTTAGTTTATTTTACATTTTTTTTAGGGCTTTAGTTTTAAATTTAATAGAGTTACATTTCTCTTTTCATTTCTTTTTAGTTATAATTTTTATTTTGAGTCTTTATGTTATTTTTTTAGAATAGAAATTTAATTTTTAGATTTTTAGTTTTTATAGTTTTATTTTATTAGTTAGTTTATATTTTTTAGGGGATCTAATTAAACACACACACAACACCCTATCCTACACCTAAACATCCCCTCACCCTCATCCTATTACCTACACACTCACACACACAACCTACCCCCACTCATCATCTTCTACCTCCCAACCCTCTCTCTCCTCACCCACCATTAACAAACACAAAACCATACATTTTCTTCCATTCTCAACTCGCGACCAACCACCACAACCTCCGCCGCGGCCACCTTATCCCTTCCCACGCCGGTGTCGATCTCTCACCCCAGCCCCCTTAAACCCACCTCCGGCCTTACCCCCTGGCGCGTCCCATCTCCCTCTCGACCAACCTCACCCGCCGACGCCCCTCTCTCTCGCTCCCTGCCACTCCGACGAGCAACCCAGCTCCGGCCGCCGAGCTTCCTGTCCTAAACCCGATACCCAAAGTTCCGACCCTATTCCAACCCAAACCCATTTCAGCCCTCACACGTTTTCTACCTTCTGCCAAAACAACAAAACAAAACCAATTCAACCCCATCTTACCCATTTCAATCCAAAAACCCATCTCAACCCAAATACCCATTTTCCTTGTAAGCCTTACACGACTTATATTACCTGATAAAAACCAAAACCCAAACCAAAAATAAAACATTTAACCCATGTGACTATAACCCACTTAAACCATTTTTCCCTTAATACCCCCCAACTAACCTCTTATACCCATTCACTTAAAATACCCCAACACATATCCCACATGCACACTTGTGTGCATTACCCACATTACCCTCAATAACAAATCAGATTTTTCCAAATATTCCCTCACCTCACACCCCCATGCACATGTGCTCTCACCTTATACACATGCACCTCTAGCCAATTCCCACTTATACCCCTTTGCTCCATTGCATATTTAAAGAGAGTTGAAGACCATTTTGGAGCATCATCAACTAGAGAGGAAATTCTAGAGAGAGAGATAGGTTAGAGTAGAAAATAAATTAGGTAGAATATTTTTGTAAATAATTTTTGTTTTTATTTTTTTAAATATTTGTGAGAAATTAATTGTTGAGTGATTCAAATGAGTGTTTGTATGTAATTGAATATTGTGGAGAGATCATTTTGAATGGAAGTTGTTCAATTTCAATGGAGGATTAGAGTCTAATTTTGCAAATCAAGGAGACTTGTTTGAAGATTTGTACTCTTACCCTTCTATTTTATCTGTTTATGCCTTTGATTATTGATTTGTCATATTTCATACCATGTTAGGCTAAATCCCCTTTCAAGGGGTGGGGTGAAACCCTTATTTGATATTATTTTAGTTTAATTAGTTTGCTTACTTGAAATTTCCCTTTGAATGTTAAATTTGATCCCTCACCCTTAGATTTACGCCTCGAGAGAGGGTAAATGATTTTCGAGAGAAAATCGAAATTCTAGTGATAATACCCATTTTAGATTCGAACTAGAGATAGGGGTCTCTTAAGTGGGGTATTATCATTTGAATTTTAACTCTAAATTTAATTTCTAAGATTGACATAAATTTTAATTGATTGATCCTAGCGGGTGATTAATTAAGAGGAGTGTTGATCTAATTTTCTAGAGTTGTGGGGTGTTAATTTTAACTTTCTAAAAGATTACTATTCTAATTACACTTGCAACGAGAGTTGGTTTGTAATTTTAATATTAATTTGGGAGAATTCAAATAATTAAATTAATTAATTAGAATAACTAAAATTTGTGGTGTAATCCCACTCCTTGATTGTTCTCACAATTATTTTCCTCACTTTATCTTTTATTTTAGTGTTAGACTTTATTTTTCATTTTAGTAAATTTCTAGTTAGTTATTTTCATTTAGTTTAGTTTAGTTTAGATCTCACCTCACCCTATTGTTTTAATATTGAAAAAGCTAAAAAAAATTAGAAAAGTGAAAAAGAAAATAAAAAGTGAATTACAATTGAATTTGTCTCTAGCTTACTCCCTAGAAAGTGGATTGATACCCTTACTTACCTCTACACTTGAGTTTATTATTATTTATAGGTATGTGAGGATTTTGACTAACTTGGCTTTCAACAACGACATATACGCAAAAGTCTTTTTATCATGGGTAAATGGAATGAAATAATACAAAGGCAACTATGTAGGGTGGAGTGCAGTGACACCTAAGATTGAATTTTAGGAGAAAATTTGTTCATAGGAGCAGCGTTGTAGTGATAGGAGTCAATCAACACAACCATAGAGAGATACCATGAATAACGAGGAATTTAGGGTGCAGTTTGACCACCAATACTCTCAGTAGTAGTTTAAGTAGAGAGGCAAAGGAGATTTCAATACTTATTTCAGAAGGGTCGTATAATGGTTGGTCATGAACAAAAGTTAATGTATTTCATGAACTTCATACCCGATGAGGTGGATACGGAGAATAAAAATGACCTTAAGATTAATAATGGACTCATGGGTAGAATATACAAGCATTAATGGGGAAATCCGTATAAAATGACTGATACTGCTGTCGTCATTGTTGAACGTTTATAATTTAATATCAGCGCGTCAGTGAGAAGGGATCCAAGAGAGTTGGAAAATCTAACCGAAGGGCAAGACTGGATTTAATGGTGCTAGTGAGGCACCACAGGAGGGGATACCCAGTATAGGACCCATTTTAATGATTAAGATTAACAGAATTCCTACCAGGTGACGGTGGATTCAGTCAGGGTCGTCAAGGCTAGCAACGAGTCCTATAGGGCCAGCAGAACCAAAGGTACAACGGGTGTAGCAATCAAGGTCAAGTCTACTAGGTCCGTGAGGAGGACAACCTCGATATAGCTTATGGGGCCAGAGAAAGGAGTATGACATAGAGAGGTGTCTTATGTGTAAAGAGTAGGAACACATATGTGGATATTGTCCGCGGTGAATTGGGGGACAAGAACGGGATGCCCAGTAGGGGAAACAACTATAAGAAGTATTTTGTTTGGTTGGGACAAGGGTGTTATGTCCATGGACCATTTGAACTGCGAGTGCTATTGGCAATTGAAAGTATGAGTTTTATCCTGAGGTGATTGGTGCCTGTTTTGTATGACACAAGCGAGTCACAGTAAGTTATTAGTGCTAGATTCGCATATGAGACGGGTTTAGTATAGGTATCGTTAATACCACTATAGTGTGTGTATTTTCACCGTTAAGTTAAAGGGCTCTCTTTAGTTCCATATGCAGGGCAGCAGGTGTGGACACTGAGATGATATATTTTATGAGGATAGCTCGTTTTGAGAAGTGATATTTGAGTTATGGTTTTATACTAGGTACGGACTATTAAGCGATGGTGGGCGGTTATAGCAAAACTATTGTATTCGCTGTTCTAGAATAGGATGTAGATTTTTGCGATGTCTCATTTAAAAGAGGATCGAGCTCGTGGAGATGTTTTTATGAAGTAGACTTTAGATAGTACAGTTTGTCTAGTTATATTGGATCCCAGTGCGTAGGGACTTTTACTGTTGTGATTCAGGATATATTAGGTTCACCGATGAGCGAAGATTTTTTAGCTCATTGTTTTTTACGTGCTGAGAACTTAGTGATAGTGAGAGCACTGTATCATGTGATGCCTTGAGATATATGGGAATAAACGATTTAATTTATGAGTCGGGAGATAAAATTTGTGATATCTTAGTTATGTTCTTGGGATTCATGGATTCCGTTGATCGACAATTCTAGGGAATTCTGCATTGGGGAAAGTTCTTTTGATCATTGTTATGGGATGTTACACGCATGGACCTTAATAAACGTGGGAGTAGTGAGACATTTTGGATGCTAGTGCATAGATTTTAAATGTTAAATTATTTAATGTGTAGAGGAAACACTTTAAGCTGGGAGAAGGGTGGCAATTCGGGTTAGTCCTGTCATTTTTGGGTCGCGTTGATTTTGATCTGAGTATAAGTTTTGGGTGCTCTTAAATCTACATAAGTTAATCGTGTTATGTTCGGGTCATTTCGGGTTATTACCGTAAATGGGGTATCGTGTCAAAAATTGCATGCCCTTGGGAGCTATTACAATATATGGCCAGTGGAGTCGGGTAGTGTTGCGAAGGAGGCATGAATTGTGGAGTAATCGACAATACCTGTATGATATATCCATGCTAAGAGTGCAGAGCTGAGCTTGAGATAAGTATATTGCATACAAGACATTATTGATAATTATTTGGGATGTTTGAGCTATGGTATATAGTATGGTGAGACTTAGTGTTCGTTGTTCCGAGGTTTGATTTACTTGTGCTACTTATCACCTGAAGAGAGGGTCTAGTCTATATATATGTCTATATATATTACCGTGTGATGCATGGTAGACTTATGAGAAAATGTTTGTATTGTTTCATTTGATCCCGAGGAGTAGGGATGGTTACTGATAGGATTCAAGGTGAATATATTTATTATCGAGCGGGGAGATATAGCTCATGATTTGTTCGCGCTAAGAAACTAGTGAGGGGCTCTAAATTGTATAATGTCTTTTGTAATATGATAGTGGACAAGTATACTTTTATGTCAAGAAACAGGAATTTGGGGTGCGTCTTATAGACTGAGGGCCTAACGAATATCAACAATTGACAATATTAAGTAGTAGTGTATTAGGGAATTTCCTTATTTGGATTTCGCTTTGTGAGACGTCCCACACATAAAACTTAGCGCAATGTTGGAAGTGGGAAGATGTTTGGTCATTAGGACATAAGTTTTTTACCTTGGTTATTATACATATATGTAATTATAACTGTGAGTTGAAAATTATATTACGGTTTAAGGCTAGTAGAGCAGGGTAACATCTGTGCGGTTAAGCATGGGTACAGGGTTTATGGGCGCCGTGGGTAATTAATTTAATTTAAATATACTTCGCGATTAGAAGGGAATAGAGATACATGTAGCGATCTTAGAGGCGTGTGAGTATAGAAGTATTCGAGGTTTAGAGTACTAGACTCATCTTAATTTCGAAGACGAAATTCCTTTAAAAGGGGGGAGTATGTAACATCATGTAATTCTGAGGATACATAATTTAATTAATTTGGTGATAAAGGATTTAATTAATCTGGAGGATTTAATTAAATTGGTGAATTAAGATTTATTTAATTCGGGTTAATTTTTAAAATTTCATGTGCCGTAATTTGAGGTCGAGATTGGAGAATTTTAGTAAAGTGATTCGGATGGAGATTCTGAGGGAACGGTTGATTCCTAATAGGTCAAAAAAGAGTACCCGGAGATAGTAATTGGGTCTCAGGGCAGTTTTAAGCATAACTAGGATCACATGGGGGTGTTTGGGACATTTTAATTTGGCCCATAAGATTAATTACGGGATTAATGATATAAAACCTACATTAGGGATTTTGTGGCAGACACAACTCAATAAGAAAATCCTAGCTTTGCAGAGGAGAAAAGAGGGAGAAAGTGGGAGAGCTTTTGGGGGCCAAACCAAGAAGAAATTGATGCGTTCTTCATCAAATCTTCATCTACAATAAAGGAAATGAGACCCTACGAATTTATCTAGGCAGCTAGTTAAATTTTCTTTCAATTTAATTGAATTATTTTGATTCATATCATGGTAGGTGTAATTGAAATTCTTTTTTGGGAGTGGGTTAACATGTAAACATGGGTTTTGAGGATTCGAACATATTGTGTTAATTTGAGGTGCAAATGATTATATAACATGACTTAGTGTTGATGGAAATTGAATGATATTACGATCCCAGTAGTTATTGATGATTCATTTAGATTAGAGAATTGAATGTATATGTAACATCGGGGGGAAATCGTGAATAATATATTTTAGGATTTGTTAACTGATTTTGTAAATTTATGTCGTTTAAAGGATCAACTCATGATTTGAACCCAATTAAGAGAGGGGTTGAATGTTGGGTATGGTCAGATTAAATCTTGATTTGGATAAATTGAATTTGGAGGTTTAACAATGGCCAAATAGAAAGTCATGGAAAAGAAGAACTGATCGATCGATCGATCGACTAGGGGCACCGATCAATCGATTATCCTGGATTTCTGGAAGATCCGCTTATTATTGTTATATTATCTTAACTTATTTTGCGATCTTAAAGGAAGATTTAAATAGGGGAAATTAATATAGGACTTAGTACCTAGGATCTTGGGAAGATGATATTAAGGATGTTAAAACTATATGGGGGTGTGAATCTCATTAAGGAAATTTTGTGTAATAAATTTATAGTATATAATTACGGGTCGAGTGAATGTGTCCGGGTATTATAGTTGAGTGACACTATGTTAATGAAATTAATTGAATTAAGAGTCGGGATATAGACTCGGGTATTTTTAGGCTAGTGCTACGAGAGTTTGGGACGAGTTAGTCGGGTTTAATTAAATTTTAACTATATGGTGATGGTGATAGTATATATATTTGTGTGAGCCGTTATTATTAGTGTGAATCCTGAATTAAAATAATTAATGTGAGATTAATTAAATTACAAGTCGGGATATAGACTTGGGTATATATTTGGGCTAGTGCTATGGGTGTTAGGCACTAGTTAGTCGAACTTTATTTAATATATGTATATGGTCATATATATATAAGTACTTGCCCATGCCTGACGGCTTCAAACTTTTGAAAAAAATATAACATATTCTTGCGACATGAATGGTATAAGCACACCACGTGCCAAAGTGTTTTTTTAACGACTACAAATAAAAAAAACTATGTCAACTAATACTTCTAATCAGAAAATTTATTATAAAACACAAAAAATGTGTACATGATTTAGAAAATTTGGGCAAAATTATCTCTATTTATAGGACTATCCACCTGTTTAAGAAACCAAAACTACTCAGCTATACAAATAGTCCATCCCGGACATTATATAAACCAACAAAAACATTATTATTATTAGAAATTTTACCAACAAAAAGTTTTAGAGTAGACATGTTACAAACATGTACCCATTAAGAAATAAATTAAAATACTAAAATAGGACTTGTAGGAAACTCCATGCTTGCTCCTTAAGTTTGACACTGATGGATGGATAGCAAACTCCCAAAAATCGCCATCACATGCCTACAAAGTCACAAAAAAGTTATATGGAATACCAAAAAATGCACATAATTATGACCCTAAAGCCAAAAAGATTAACATCGAGAAGGGTAAAAAATATGGCAGGTGTGTTGGAAATATAGTAGAGTCAACTAAAGACAAAAAATCACTAAACACACACATTGAAAGGAATTTATTCAAACATGTATAGTGCAACTCTAAATAATTCAAAGCTCAAAGTCGAGCTTAGCATAAGTTAATGTCAGTAGAGACATAAAGTATAAATTTACTGCCGTCATTCAACACCATGGTGGATTTGATGATTTTCCAAAATTAGATGTTCCATATAGAAAAAAGAATATAAAAAATACCTTGTAACACCGTGGTGGATTACTATTGCCGTTGAACACTGGCATGGTCTGGATCCATATATAAATCCATATGAAAATGAGAGAATAGATTTCAAGCTGCTAATGGGAACGCAAATGAAAATGAGAGATGAACCAATCTTAGTAGTGAAAAAAATCAAAACTTGGATAAATAAAAATATTCCAAAATTACCACAATTAGCAACAAAAGCTGAAAAATGAGAAAGATTGCTAACTGCCATTTGTTTAAAAATATTGTATACCCCTGGTAGCCAGCGAATTGTACGGTCCACGGCTCACAGACGCATTAAGCGTTGCCTTAGCAATCGAGTGCTCCGCCTGCCTCAGCCGAGTGAAGTCGAGCTCTATTTATTTGGTAGTTGCGCCACGTCTTGGAAAGTTTCAAGTAAGGATCTCCTTTTTGTTCGACCAGATGTTGTTTTCAATGACGAAAACCCTACAGTGGAGAACACAATGCAAAAAATATGAAATCAAATTATGCAAACTGCGTAACTAAGAACCCATAAAGTCCAATGCGGATTACAGTGGAGACATTTCTTATTATTCTCAAATCAACTCATAAAGTCCTAATAGTAAACAACCCTTATCCCTATGTTTGGCACAAAACTTAAAATACATGAAGAAAAAATAAAAAATTACAACCAATACATAGGCATAACATGAATACAATATAAAATTTTTTGTATAAAAAGTCACCTCAATCCAAATTATAATTTTCGTGCCTTAAAATCCATCGATAAGCAAGTTGTAGGAGGGAAAATAAAAAACAACACTATATATAATAAACATACTCATAATGTGGCGTAATATGAATATAATTGTTGATACAAAAATTAGTCAGCTGACGTAGAGCAGCTATGATAAGACACGTGCCATCTAGCATGACACAATACCGAGAAACCTAATGCGCCGAGCTACTCAGAATACTGAGCTACTCAATATACCGAGCAATTAGCTGGGAAGACCAAACGACCAAGACTGATTCAATGAATGTTCTTATTATATACCGATACATATGTTTCTCTAATAACGGCATATTGTTTATTCATATGGGCAGCCTAAGGGCTATAAATACATTGTAATACCCTCATGACTGGGTAAGCTGTGATAAGCAAAGATAATCAAGATTAAGGCAAAACACCCAACAATATAAAATAATGGACGTAGGCCATTTCATTAAGGCCGAACCACTTTAAAAATCCTTGGTCTTATTTCTTTATTCATATTTACCTGTGATTAATTAATTAGATAAAATCTAATTTTTTACAACAATAGATTGGCGGCGTCTGTGGGAATTCGACTATACGTAGTGTTTTTTACTAAACATTTATTATCAATGGATGATATACCAGAATCTAATAACAGGAACAATGACGGGAATCCTCCAAATCCATCTGCTCCTCCAAATACACATGATATCACTGGGATCCTAGCGAATTTAGCCAGAGGGCAAACAGTTATGCAGGAAACCATGCGACAGTTGATTTAAACTATCCAAAATGGAGGATCTACCCAGTCAAGACAATGAAGCATTCGTAGGAGCATGCGTCCACCATCGTCACAATCTGGACATACTGAATTCCGTCATGTCGAGAAATCAAGTGATCCATCTTATCACCCTGGACTAACTTCACCAATAAGAATTTTGGATTCCCGAGAAAATATTACTCTAACTTCATAATGAACAATCGCTCTGGAAAGGTTGAGCAGAGTTTCTCCTTTTGATCATTTAGGCCCTATGAGGAATAAAAATCCTCTTCGGATCGCGTCGAGAAATTCTCAATGACCAAATGATTTGAGGGAAGGTTCAACCCAGTCACATCCCAATCCCAAGCCTGTAGCTCGCACCCAAGAGGAGAATTCTGCGCGATCTATTGCTCGTGTGAATATAAACCAATCATAGGATGACAATGATGCTTGGAAAAAGGTATATTCAGAGACTAGAAGACAGATTAGGGGAAATGGTTAAGGCCAAAAACCTTCTCCAAAGAACCTTTATAAGAGGATATCCATTTATACGAACGATTGTGGATTTCCCCACATCATCAATGTTCAAGGCTCCTGTGGTTACGCCTAAGTATGATGGCAAAATCGATCATGTTCTCCACATAGAGTAGTATCAAGCTGGAGCAGATATCTATGTAGTCCCAGATGAAATGAGGTGCAGAGCATTCTCGAGAACTATTACTGGATCCGCTCACCTATGGTACAATAGCCTTCCTTAGGGAAAGATTGGGACCTTCCATCAACTGGCCGAGCTCTTTATAGGAAATTTCTATTTTGGTGCAAAGCCAGTCAAAAGGGTAGCACATCTGTTGAGTGTGAGACAAAAGGAAGGAGAAAGGACCAGGGTCTATATCAATCGTTTTAATAATGAGAAACTGGAAGTCATTGACGATGAGGATAAGACAACCATCACAGCTTTCATGAGTGGTCTTTTACCAAACAAGTTGTACTATACTCTGGCTAAGGATCCCCCCAAATCCATGGCTGAATTGATGGCCAAGTAGCCAAAATTATGAATACCGAAGAAGCTGTGGCTACGAAGAAGAATGCTGAGACAAAGGTAGAAACTAAAGTCGAAGGTAAATCGAAGAGGAAAAATCACGAGCATAATATTTAGAGTAAGAAGTCGAAAGGCAAAGAAATATTAGAACACCTGAGGAAGTATGCAAATTATACTCCCTTAAAGGTGGATATAAACCACGTTCTGGAAGAGATCAAGAACAACGAGGAACTGAATTGGACAGAAAAACTAAGGATAAATCCCAAAATAAGGGATAAATCCAAATATTGTGAGTTCCATAAGGATCATGATCACACGACCAAGATATGTGTGGCTCTCCAAAATGAGATAGAGGCACTCATTAGATGAGGAAAGCTGAACCAGTACGTTGATCGCCAGAATGGTGGGAGGACCAATAACAGAGATCGCTAGAGGTCCAAATTTCCTTACCGACCGAGAGATAATAAGAAAAAGGACCATGAAGATGACCCCGATCTCCCAAAAAGGCAAAAACAACCTGAGCGTGAGGTATTCTCAATTCATTTTGGTTGATTCGATTTTAGCATGATTACAGGTGGAGATGCAGAAGGGGGTGATCATACCTCTGAGAGAAAAGCTTACCTCAATGAAGCACAAGCTTTTTCCTATATATAGCGAATAAATATAGCATAAGAGGATCGCCTGAGGAAGATTAACAAAGATAAACTGGTCATTGGCTATTCAAAAATAATCTGGAAGGCGTTCTGTATCCACATGATGATCCTCTAACGATCAAAATGCGAATAAAGGATGTAATTATCTCAAGAGTACTGGTGGATAATGTTAGCTCGACAGACATCATGTTCTACCCTTGCTTTGATAGTTTCAACTTAAAACTTAGTCAGTTGGAGCCATATCACAGGCCCCTCATTGGGTTCTCTGGAGAAAAAGTTTTTTATCTTGGGACGATCAAGTTAGACATGTTGATTGGTACCTGGCCTGCTTGCAGATCAGAAAAGGTATGCTTATTTGTGATGGATAAAAATGTCCAATCAACCTATAATATAATCATGGGGAGAGTAGGCCCCAAAAAGGTTTGAGGTAGCTCCTACCACTGTACATCAGTGTTTAAAGTTCTCGACCGACTTTGGGGTTGGAATTGTGAAGGGCGATAAAAAAGTAGCTCGGGAATGTTACTACTCATCTGCCGAGCAAGAGGAAATGGAGGACGCCAGGAAAAAACTACTACTTATCAAGTGGATGAATCTGATGAGTCTGAGATTAAAACCTTAGACCCAAGAGATGAAATGGAGCTCGTTAAAGGCCAAGTCATGGAGGCAACGAAAGCATTATTATGGATGACGAGCAACCAGAAAGAACAAATCATATTGGTGCTTCACTTAACCCGATATTAAAGCAAGAGTTAGTAGCATTTTTAAGGCACGGAAAACTAGTATTCGCATGGAGTCACGAAGATATGTCGGGGATAGACCCAACTTTCTTATGTCACGATCTCAACGTTAACAAAGAGATCAAACCAGTGAAGCAATGAAGAAGAATCTTTATTCCGGAGAAGAATCAGGCTATTCAAGAGGAAGTGGAAAAGCTACAAAAGGCTTCTTTTATCGAAGACGTCAAATATCCTGATTGGCTGGTTAATGTTGTGATGGTAAAGAAGAAGAATAACAAATGGAGAATGTGTGTGGACTTCACAGACCTGAATAAAGCTTGCCCAAAAGATCATTTCCCTCTGCCCAAGATAGATCAACTAGTAGATGCAACTTCGGGGCATGAATTACTAAGCTTCATGATGCCTACTCCGGATACAATCAAATTAAATGAAGCCGAAAGATATGGAAATTACCTGTTTCATTAACCCACGAGGAATATATTATTACAATGTTATGCCTTTTGGTCTTAAGAATGCAGGTGCTACATATCAGCGGCTGATGAACAAGGTGTTTGCCGAGTAGATTAGCAAAAATATAGAGGTATATGTCGATGACATGTTGACCAAAAGCAAGAAAGCAGCTGACCATATAGCTAATTTAAGACAAACATTTGACCAATTAGAGAAGTACCAGATGAAGCTGAACCCGACCAAGTGCATTTTTGGCGTACAAGAAGGCATGTTCCTCAGGTACATTGTGAATCAAAGAGGGATTGAAGCAACCCCTAATAAGATAAAATCCTTGTTAGAATTACAATCCCCAACCACCAAGAAGGAAGTGCAAAGCCTTACAGGGCGTGTTACAGCTCTCAACAGATTCGTCTCCTGAGCAACCGATAGATGTCTTCCATTCTTTAAGGTGCTCAGAAAGACCTTTGAGTGGAATGATGAGTACGAGAAGGCATTTTTAGAGTCGAAGAAATACTTTGGAACACCTCCTCTCTTATCCCGGACAGTGGGAGGAGAAAACTTATATTTTTACTTAGCTATTTTAGAAAGTGCAGTCAGTTTGGCTTTGATACGAACAGAAAGCGAAGTGCAAAAACCAGTTTACTACACGAATAATGCATTTTGGGGAGCAGAAATCAGGTATCCAAAACTGGAGAAGTTAGCATTGGCACTGATTGAGACGAGCAGGAGGATGAGATCATATTTTCAAGCTCATACGATAGTGGCGTACACTGACATGCCACTCAGACAGGCTCTACATAAGCCAAAAAAGTCTGGAAGATTTACATATTTGGCAGTGGAATTAGGGGAATATGACATTATCTACGAGCCAAGATCCTCTTTCAAAGGACAAGTAGTGTCAGATTTCATTATTGAATTTACTTACCCGGATACCTCCGATCAACAGAGGGCTAATACAGAGCAACTAGAGAATGCTGGAAGATCAATAGAAATTGTCCCCGATCAACTCCCAGCAGCAGAATTCCCAGAAGGGATGACAGTTGATCAACTAAAATCTTTTGGTAAGAGGCCAGAATTGAGGAATGAAGAAAACAAGGACAAGATATTACATTAAGGGATTTTGTCAGATAAAGGGTTTGATAATAATATCCCTATATGGATTTTATACATCGATGGTTCTTCATGTACAATAGGTTGCGGAGCTAGAATTATTCTCAACGGTCCAGATAAAATAGACATTGAATATGCTCTGCGTTTCCAATTCAAGGCTTCCAATAATGAAGCCGAGTATGAAGCATTAATTATGGGCCTCAACTTAGCTAAATCATTAAATGCAGAGCAAGTTATGGTGTTCAGTGATTCGCAATTAGTGGTAAATCAGATGCTCAATATTTACGCAACAAAAGGGGAGTTCATAGAGAGGTATTTAACTAAAGTTATGGAGATTATATCCAATTTGGCAGTTGTCCAAGTGATTAGAATACCAAGACTGGAAAACTCACGGGCGTATGCACTTGCTCGTTAGCCTTAGCTACACGCACTGAGCTACGAAGAATGATTCCCATTGAGGTACTGGCAAGCAGAAGTATCGATGAAGATTTAATGGTGAATTTTATTGCTTTGGATATGGTAACTTCCTAGATGGATCCCATCAGGGCTTATATTAACGAAGGAAATTTACCAACCGATCAACTTGCAACCAAGAGGTTGAGTTTAAAGCTGACAGATACGTATTAAACAATGAAGTTTTGTACAGAAGAGGTGTGATAGCTAGTCTGCAAAGATGTGTTCATCTAGCAGAAGTCAAAGATCTAATCGAGGAAATTCATGAAGGATATTGTGGAGCTCATGTTCTTTCAACCAGGGAAATTATTATCCTTCCCCTAGTATCTTCTTTCAACCATAGTTGTGGCTTAAGTTTCAATGATTTAAGGTCTTTTCGTGCATTTTCTCCATCCTTCGCATGACTTCCCCCAAGGCATGTGCCCACAATATGTTCAACGATGTTCTTCTCTACATGAATCACATCCAATACATGGCACACCGGGTTATTCTTCTAATAAGGAAAGTAAAATAAAATTGACCTCCTAGACTATGCCTTTATTATCTCAGTTTCATTCCCAGTTGGGGTATTCTTATGCTTGACATTCTTAAATTTAGGATTCTTACCTGGAATATTAGGGCCACAATCAAAAGATTTACTTTCAATTTCTGAACCTAAAAGTTTTCTCGGCGGTAGCCTATGTTCAACCCCTCCCAATAAAAAGTTGGAACCTTTCTCAAATCTGAAACTTGAGCGGGGGGTAAAAACCTCCTATGTCAATGGTATATATATATATATATATATAATACTGATCTTGTGCGGACTAGTCCGCATTTTAAGAATGCGGGTCAGACATGTGTCACCTGGTGGTGAGCTTAGAGAAGAGAGAGAGTGTGCATATAATTTCACCGACAATTTCCCAGGCGCACCGTCAGGTGACCCATGTCCAGTCTGCACTCTTAAAATGCGGACTAGTCCGCACAAGAACATTATTGTATATATATATATATATATATATATATATATATATATATATATATATATATATATATATATATATATACTGTTATTTCGGAACAGATTAACACGATCTTGAAAATTTCAAATAAGTAACTTCCATGTAGTACATTTGTCAAGAAGCGAGCAAACTCAAGTTCCTAATTTTTTAGAGTTTTGCATTTTTTTTAATGTAAAAACACACACGTTTCTTTAAAAAAGCACCAAATATTTACGGTTACCTCAAACACACACGTTTCTTGCTCAAAACATATACTACATCTCACTCCATTTATCCCACTACATCTTACTCTTTACTTCTCCATGCATATTTCCTTCTCTCGCTCTAAAAAATAGCCTTCCTTTTCACTTCAATCCAGCATCAACTCGCGGTTCACTTCCTCCATTGCATCACTGTAGCAGGAAACCCAATACAGGTAAATGCATCTTACATTCCCTTCCACACGACGCACATCACTCACGCACAGTTGCACAACTCTTCCTCTCATTTTTTTTTGCTTTATGTAAACGAACCCAGAAGAAAAGAAGATATAAAACCAACCCAAAAAAAGATACGGGGACGGATGGTATATATACATCTTCACGTCTAACAGAAAATTTATCCATGATTGGTAACGTTGTTTCATTTCTTCTCCAATAGGATACCCCTCGCGGCACTATAGCATCGGGTTCGGCAAATCACTCCTCCTCTCTGCACCTGCTGTATTTGAACCAGGTTTGTAGTGTGAAAAAAAGTCTGACTTCCTCTTATAAATTTGGTTGTAGTTCGAACTGATGATCTTGGAGCTTGAAATGAAAAAAAAAATCATGTTGATATTCTTCAACCTTCTTCAATTTTTGTTTCTATCCATCTCTTTGTTTATTGTTATGGTTATTTAACAGGTATATAACAGTGTTTATATAACAGGTATATTTGTATGTACTCTGAATTCATTCGAAATGGATATGAACCATTCAAGTATTCATTTTTTCTTAATCTTACCAAACAATGAGGATGATGAAGTTGGAGGGGTGGTTGGGGTTGACTTAGGGTAGATTATTTTTTGTTAGTGTGCAAACATGAGGTTATTTACATCATTTGAAAAATAGACACAAATGAATGGGGATGGAATACGAAAAAAATAAGGGTGATTTGGACATTATTCTCTACTAATTTGTTCAACTTCTACTTTGATACCTGCTTAATTTCGCAATATATTCTCGGCTTATATTTTCCTTTTTTGTGACACTTTTGAGGGAATTTTTTTTGCAAAAATCTTGAAGTGTTAAGAAATGTGAAAATGAGAGTCCAAGAGAAGGTTTAACTGAAACTTTGATAAATTCGTAATGGCCAAAATTCAAGTCACCTTAAAATAATCGGTCTAAATAACTTTTATATTACTCATATCGACATAACTGTGCTTATAATTTGTTCAAATTTAAGTTATTTCAATCACCTATATATCCCATGATAAAAAAGTAAAACAAAAGGTTGAGTCAAAATTCAAGCATGCAATAAAAAAAAATATGAAAACAATAGGTGAGTCACTTGCTAAGAACAAGCACATCATCATAAACGCACATGTTAATTATGCTTGCTTATATACAATATGTATATCTTAATACATACTCAGCTATCGTGGATCATATAAGATTATGACATATATTATTTTCATAACATTTTTGCATGAATGGCGAGAGAGAGAGAGAGAGAGAGAGAGAGAGAGTTGTGTGTGTATAGTATACATATAACATGTGAGTATGTATATAAATATAACTATGTGTTTATATTTCTTAGTATTATAAAAATCGGTCAGCCTATTGTGCAATAGTAATATATCTCAAGCCTCATATGGCCAAACCCAAATCCATCAAACATAGTTCAACTATACCTGTTATATAACCACTGATATATACATAAAACATTGCATAAAACCAGGGTCGTCTCTGAAATTTTAGGGGCCCTAGGCGAACAATTAATTTGGGGCCCTTTATATTAATTTTTTTTAAAGAAAATGTATTCTTCTTGCATTTTTCAATGCAAAACTATCAATTAAATCATCAAAATTTATTTCCATTATTTTTGAACAACTTACAAGAAAAGCAAAAAACCTTATCCTCGGATCGTGAGTACACTAACCATTCTCTATTACGTTTTTCTCCATTTTTCCAATAAAAAGTGTAATGTATAGTAGAAAAATGCCTATTTTCTATATCTTTAGGAAAAGTAATATCATTATCTCTTATTGGACCTTTTTTTACCATTGTGTCTATCAAATTTTGATCAATATTTTTTCAATTAGCCGGATCATAAATATTTAGTGGTAAAACTTCTACACGTTCATTTTCTAATTGTTCATTATCTAATTCTTCTAAAATTTGATGTTCAACAACATTTTCATTATCTAAATCTTTTATATTTTGATGTTCAAAATCTATTTTTTTTTTGTTTATTAAAATATTTATTTAGTGAACCCGCTAGTTTTGATGTTTCTTCTTCAATTTGTTTTTGTCTTTTTCTTTTTTTCGTGACCAGAGGGATATTTTCTAGTAGACATAGTCACACAACAACAAGTGTAATTTGTAAAAATAAAAATTAATCACAAAATCACAAGATTCTCAACAATATTGACAAACAATATTAAAGAAAAATGCTAAAGAGGAACAATAAAACCTGATTTGTAACCAATTTGAGAGCAATCTCATGTTTTAATTTGTAAATGCCCAAATAACAAATTAGAATCTACAAAAAAAAATACAACACAAATATTAGTAGTAAAACAAACAAATTTATATAGTAGGAATGTAACAAAGCATTAAATAATATATACTTACACAAACAAGCTTCAAACAATCTCCAATCAAGCCCTAACTTTCTGAAATTGAAGAAATTGAAACCCTAGATTTTTAACCCTTATTTTGATGAGGTTAGTTCAATAAAAAAGGGGAGGGGGGGGGGGGGGGGGGCGAATTTTTTTTTTTTTTTTGTTGGGGGGGGGAGGGGGGGCAGGGGTGGATAAGGTTTTTTTTTTTTTTTGGGGGGGGGGGGGGGGTGGATAAGAGAGGGTTTATTCTTACTTTGGTTAGTAGAGAAAGAGAGTAGTGTGAGAGAGAGAAGAAGAGAGGAAGAGAAGAAGAGTGCGAGAAGTGGGTGAGAGAAATGGAAGAGTTAGGGTTAGAATAGAATAAGTAAATGAGTTGGGTTGAGTTTCAGTTGGGTTGGGCTATGGTGATGGATTTATTGTGTGGGTTTATTTTTTAGTGTGTGTGGGTGGGTTATTATGTTGTTGTTGGATTTAATGTATGAGTTTATTTTAAATAGAACAAATTTATTTTTGGGGGTCCTTTTTTAAGTGATAACTCTAATTTTTTTCATAATTAATTTTTTTGGAGGGGCTTTTTTTTTATAACTAATTTTTTTAAACCTAATTTTTTTTATACCTAATTTTTTTTATACCTAAATTTTTTTTCCCGGAAGGGGCCCTAATTAATCGGGGGCCCTAGGCGGCGGCGTAACCCACCTATGCCTAGAGCCGGCCCTGCATAAAGCATACCTGTTATTTAACTTAAAGAGTTCAAACAAATATATAAGAGTGGTTTCAATTCAAAAAAACCTAGTTCATATAGGTTTGCGTGAATGGCGAGAGAGAGAGAGAGAGAGAGAGAGAGAGAGAGAGAGAGAGAGAGAGAGAGAGAGAGAGAGAGAGAGAGAGAGAGAGAGAGAGTAGTAGTGTGTGTGTACAGTATACATATAACGTGTGAGTATGTATATACATATAAATGTGTGCTTAAATTTCTCAGTATATTAAAAATCGGTTTGCATCAATGGCGCGCGAGCGGGCGCGCGCTCAAGAGAGAGAGAGAGAGAGTAGTAGTGTGTGTATAGTATACATATACTGTGTGAGTATGTATATAAATAGAGTGTGAATCCAAATTGGGACTTAAAATCGCAACTCGCTGACATTACGTATCATGATTGGTTAGTGCCACTGACTCGTATCCACATTCATAAGGGACCAACTAATGACAATACACCTTGTTAGCGTGAGTCCTAATTTTGAGTTCCAATCAAGTCTCCTAAGTATTTTCCATATAAATATAACTGTGTGTTTATATTTCTTAGTATTATATGTCCCATATTTCGTACAATCTTTCCTGACGCAGATATGTTACTCATTTGTTGAATTTTTTTTATTATTTTTGAATTTTTTTTATTTGCTCGAAATTATTTTTTTACTTGAAATAATTTATTATTTTCGAGAAATATTTTTTATTCGCTTGAAATCATTTTTTTTATTCCTTGCAATAATTTTTATTTGGTGAAAATTATTTATTACTGCTGAAATCCATTTTTTATTTACTGAAAATCATTTTTTATATGCCAAATCACTTTCTAATTCCTAGAAATAATTTTTATTTGCTGGAAAAAATTATTACTGTTGAAAATTATTTATTATTTGTTGGAAAATATATTTATATGCCGAAAATAATTTTATATTGAGGAAAAAAAAAATTAATTGCTTGAATCATATTTTATTTGCTGGAAATAATTTATTATTTTTAAAAATTATTTTTTAATTGCTGGAAATCATTTGTTTATTCCTAAATTTCTTTTTGATTCAAATAATTTATTATTTTCGAAAATTATTTTTCATTCACTTGAAATCATTTTTTTATTCATAGAAATAATTTTTATTTGCTGGAAATTACTTATTACTACTGAAATCCATTTTTTATTTGCTAAAAATCATTTTTTTTTATTCCTACAAATAATTAATATGTCTTAGAAATATTTTTATCTAAATTTCTTTTTATATCTTTTTGTTATATACGGAGGTGTCGTCTTCTTTTCCATTGCATTATACGTCCCATATTTCGTACAATTTGTCCCGACGCGAATATATTACTCAGTACTTGAATATATATAAATAAAGATTGTACCATTCTGAACAAGATAAATACATTTTATATACATATATAGGTTATCTTCCGGCATTGTACTAATTTAAAAAAAAAATTGTGTTGATTTATTTTGTTTTTATTTTCACACACCTGTTTAGTTTTCATTTATGGTTTATAAGATTTTGTTCTTTTGTTTTCACATGCAATGTCCCATGCCTTTAACTTTTATTCACATAATAAAGTGTGTTAATAACATAAATAAAGTACCATTCATATATATATATATATTAAAACAAAATTCGTGTAATGAAATAGTTTATGTACAAAATTATTAAAAAAATATAAAATTAATTAACACTAATAATACTTATAAACAATAATTATAAGAAGAATACTTTTACACATAAAGTTTGAACCATACGATATGTAAACGATGACATCAAAGAGCTTTACATATGCCCATGTACATAATTTTATATTGTTGAAAATCCTTATTTATTTTCTGAAAATTATATTTATATGCTGAAAATAATTTATTACAGCTGAAATCCATTTTTCATTCGCTGGAAAACATTTTTATAGCTTGAAATAACTATATATTGCTGAAAATTATTTTTTTATTCCTTGAAATGATTTACTGGAAAAAATTTATTACTACTAAAAATTATTTTTTATTTTTTGAAAATTATATTTATATGGTAAAAATTATTTTTTAAGAATCCTTTTCTCACTTACTAGAAATATTTTATTAGTTTCGAAATTCATTTTTTATTTGTTGAAAATCATTTGTTTATTCCTAAAAGTATTTTTTTGCTTAAAATATTTTATTATTCCCGAAAATTATTTTCTATTCCCTTGAAGTGATTTTTTTATTCCTAGAAATAAATTTTATTTTCCCAAAATTATTTATAACTGTTGAAATTCTTTTTTTATTTGCTGAAATCATTGTTTATATGCTGAAAATAATTTTATATTGCTGAAAATTATTTTTTAACTCCTAGAAATAATTTTCATTTGATGGAAAAAAAATATTATTGCAGAAAATTATATTTATATTCTGGGAATACTTTTATATTGATGAAAGTCATTTTTTAATTGCTTGAACCATATTTTATTTGCTGAAAATAATTTATTATTTCTGAAAATTATTTTTTATTTGCTAGAAATCATTTGTATATTCCTAAAAATACTGATAATAATTATATTTTAATAAATTCTTACAAAATACGTTATCCGACCGTGCATCGCACATGTCACCACTAATGCGTGTGTGTATATATATATATATATATATATATATATATATATATATGGTCGAGTTAAAACATAACGAGGTTTACTGTTTTGAAAATATAGAATGTATCATTTCTTGTCCTAACATTTTTTTTTCTTTTTTTCTTTTACTAGTTTATATTCAATTATGCAACATGGTGTGTGGGGTCCAAATAACACGTGACAAGAGTTAAGAGAGTGTCAGCAAACCATGTGATGGCTTTGCTCGTGCCAAAAGCCAAAACAAATGGTGGTCAATGCCACGTGGCGGGAATCTGTAGGGAGTATTGCTTTTGTATGTCTATGTGTATATAATGAATTTATTCATTCAAATTTAAAATTTCAGGTTGAAGAGTTATATACCTACTATTTAAACTTTTGTTAAAGTGCAACGTATAATTCTTGCTCTAGTGACAGCACTTTGTTGGAAATTAATATTTAATATCGAAATTAATTATTTAATTTTAATTATATTAAATTTTGAATTTATGAACTTTCCAATTATGTGGTCTTGATAAATATCAGATAATTAATTAGGAACGTGATAAATACGAATATTAGAAGATTGAATCAATCTTATCCGTTAGTCACATGATGCTTAGTGGCATTAGTGGGAGACTTGAAAAAGAGTCCCACCTTGACTAGGATTCCGCCCTCTTCCCCTTATAAATAGAGGAGCCCTACACCATCTGGGGTTATCTCATAACACACTATTTCTGAGGTGGGAGAGAAACTCCGAGATTCCATTAAAGTGTATTTTTTCCAAGAAGGTAGATTGATGGAGCAATTAATCAAGATTGATCCTTGATCAAGGTAAGTCTTATTTTCTATCTTTTAGACGTATTTTGTGAAAACATGAAGATTCAAGATCCTTTTATTAAGAATAATTGTATGCTAAAGTTTAATCATATTAATGTGTTCGTGATTAATATTAGGGTGTTCTTAAGAATGATTTTATATGTGGTATGAGTTTAAGATCTCATGATTTTCCTTATTGATGTTAATCTATAATGAAATATGTGCCTGAAACTTTCTGCGACATTTTTATTTATGTCATTAAATTGCTTTTGTCCCGAGACCTTCTGCGACGTCTTCTTTCTGTCATTAAATCTGCTCTTAAAGTGTGTCTGAAATTTTCTGTGATGTTTTTCTTCTGTCGCCAATACTCACCTGTGAGAATGAAAGGTCAAAACTTGCTCGGAATTTTACGAAACTGACATGGTCGACTGGAAACGTCGAAATAAACAAAACCCACTGTATAATGGGCACCACCTTACTTTTACGTTTTGACGTCGTTAAGACCCATAAAATTGCATTTTTTTTCGTTTTTGGTAATAATGTTGACGTCAATATCTCACTCGAGAAAATTGATTTTTGAATTCCGCAAATTGTTTTGAGATACTGGAGTAATTATCTACATCCCTGTGGTGCTAACTCAAATTTTCTATTTTTGGCAAAAATTACAATTTTTTCTGAATATTATGTATTTTTTTTCACCACAGTTTTTTTTTTTGTTCATGGTTGTTCTAATATTCATGTTATGTAGTATTTGGTATTGATGAAAGAGTTAAATATAAAATTTTGAATATTAGATGTATGATTATGTGTCTGACAATAACATTTCGATATATTAGGTTATTGTGCAAAATCTATATTTGGTACCCCAAAGGTCCAAATGTAATTATGAATTGATGTTTAAACAATAATATTTATATGGTGTTGGATGGGGAAGACATGAAAGTGTATTAATATATAATTGTAAATATTTGATTATTATGTATGCATCTATATTTAGACCATTAATTATACATTAAGGTTTGAGTATAATATTTTTGGGGGCATTGATTTTGCATAAATAATGTTTCTGACTTCCAGAAAAAAATATTTTTTAATTCCGTCGAATATTTGAGATTCTGGAGTAATTTCTTACAGTTCCATGATGCTAACTCATTTTTTTAGAAAAATTTAAGTTTTTCCATATTTCATGTATGTTTTATCTAGAACTGTGATAAAACCTTGCTCTAATGATCCTTTTTAGTTGAATATTCGTGCGAAACACATGCCAACATATTTCATATGGTAGGGTATTAGACTTGCGTTATTGTTAATATTCATATTTTGATGAGTCTCGTGCCAAACACAGGCCAATGATTCATAATGTTGAATATTATGATATCCGTGTTTTAATGAGTCTCATGCTAAACACAGGCCAACGATTCATGTAGTTGAAAATCAGAATTATTAATTATTCTAAGGCTAGTACTACCATTAAGTTGAATTAAATGCCAAACACATGCTATAATTCATATGTGCGGATACTAGATTTATTCGTTGCATACATGCATATTTGAATGTATGACTTGCAAATTTTGAAACTCATAAGTAGGTATTCATTCAGTTTAATCAAATGCCAAATACAGGCTAAGATTACATGTGAAGATACTATACTTGTAGTCATTTCACCTTATCCTAATGTTTGTTATAAGGTTAAATTGAAGCTCAACACATGCTGAAATTTGAATCAAATAAACATTGGAATTTTTTGTAAATGTTAAATAATTGGCATCAATGTTAAAAAGTCATATTTACATATGCCACTAGTATGATAATTGTGATTAGGGGTGTAAGCGGTACGGTTTGGTCGGTAAATAGTAGATACCAATACCAATACCAAACTCTAGATGGTAAAACCAAACCGTATCAGTTTACCACCTGGTACACCAAAATCAATACCAAAATCAAACCAGCTGGTATTTCGGTTTTTTCTGTAATTTTGGTTTTTTTCTCGTTTCGATAAATTATGGTTTTTTCTGGTTTCTTCTGGTTTTTTCGGGTTTCGGTAAATTCTGATTTTTTCTGGTTTCTGGTTTCGATTTTTTCTGGTTTCGGTAAACAACACTAAAAGTCCCAAAAAACCAAAAACAAAACCAATCAAATTTTTTAAATATTAAAACCAAAACCAAAACCAAAACCAATTTTTTCTGGTTTTGGTAAATTTGGTACGGTAATTTTGGTAAATTCGGTACGGTACGGTAATTTCAGTACGGTTTTTTCTGGTTTCGATAAATTCGGTACGATATGGTAATTTTGGTACGTTTTTTTTTCTGGTTTCAGTAAATTCGGTACGGTAATTTCGGTAAATTGGTTTTTTAAATATTAAAACCAAAACCAACCAACTTTTTTACGGTAATTTCGGTTTCGGTAAGACTGGTTTCTGGTATTTTAATATATGAAACCAAAATCATTTTTTTCCGGACCAAAACGGTACGGTACGGTACGGTAAAAACCCGTACCGCTTCCACCCCTAAATGTGATTATAACCGTATGTGATGCATTAGTCCAATATTTATATCTTCTGGAATGGAGCACTTTAATGAACACCAAACCTTATATTATATAAATATTAGAGATACTTTATGATGTTGCATACATATTGTTGTTTATTCATTTATTGTGATTACAATAATTGAACAAAAATGTTAGTGGTGATATATATTTCGGGAAGGTAATAGTGGTCGTCAAATGCAGATGTCATAGTTTCTTTCACTATCATATCACCAATTAAGTTTATGAAAGCCATAAACATGAATAATTTAGTTTATTGATCATGCGATATTTAATGAAAATAAGTGAAAAATTTATTGACTTGTGTATGTAAGTCTTTACGTAATGTAATATTCATATTATGAAATGTTTGGTAGTCACTACAGTGACCCAACTAGAATGACAGTGAATATTAAATGTAAATATGATGGTAGTAGTAACTCATGATGCTTATAATTGTAAAGATATTAATGGGGTATATTGAGTTTATTTCTTCAAGCAAGGTTATTCCTTACAGGGAATCAATTTTGAGTGATTGAATGAACATCATAGATCACTTACAATATTATAGTATGTGAAAATAAGTTGTGCACAAATATCGTGTACAATATAATGAAATAACATTATACCCAATAAAGTAATCTACAAGCATCATATAATCGTTATTTCACAGTTAGTACTGAAGAAAACTCACGGTTATGCACTCAATTTATTATCATGTAATCGATGTGTGTGTTGTTAAATCAAAGCATTAATGAAGTGAGCAATTTATCTCATTATCTTATCACATATTATTGTATCCCATTTTGTTTCTCTCAAAATTTCAAATTTAATTTGGTTAAACAAATTAAGTTTATTTACATATTGCACACTCGGACTAATAATGATAAAGATAATATGTATCTTTTATGATTTGAACAAGTTTTTCATCTCAGTAGAGTTTGCAAGTTATACTTACTGTGTTATAGAAAGTATTTACTTTTGATGCAATGATTTCTTACAAAACAAACTAGAAATGATAATAAGATTCTTTTCTTTTGTTCTTGGGGAATCAAATCGCCCTTTATTTTCATAAACCCTCAATTTTTTTTTTGGAAAATGTTTGTCGAGACTTGATCGTGAGGGATATGTTCTAAAGAATCTTTTGATGTATATTTTTTTCAAGGGTTATGATATTCCTTTTGATGTTTTGTACAAAATAAAGTTTGGACATAGTTCTTTAAAGATTTTTTTGATCCTGCATCATAATCGTAGCGTTATTGATGAAACTCTTTAAATCTTGTGCCAAATTAAATCTAGACTCTTTTTCATAATTTTCGTAGACAAGATTTTTGTAATGTCTCTTACAAATTTTGATAGTTGAGTTGTGCTCTTAAGGTATTACAATGCTAATATAAGGATGACCTATGTGGCCCAAGTGGGAGATTATGAGAAACGTTTCTTAAAGTGGACCTACATAGATCATATAATTGTCATTGACACGTATTTATTTCATTAAAGTCAATTTCATTATGAAATGTGAAATTAGTGGTAGTAGAAAATCATGAAATATGGTTATAAAGGAAGGTAGGGTACTTATCCCATTACCGATAACCTTCTCGAATACTTGTTCTTTTAGCTGTTAGATTGTCTAAAGAACAAAGAACAAATAAATGATCAACCACTAAATGATAATATATTGTCACCATGAGAGAAATATAGATAAAATCATAAGGAATAGTATTAAGAAGATCCTAAAAGGTCTACTATCCTCGATGATTATGTGGTGTATCTGTATGAACATGAATTTGGCATAGGGATAAATAATGACATGGTTTTATTTTCAAAAGTCATAAGAAGTGAAACTAATGGACTACAACTAAGGTTGAAATCTCGTTGAATTACATAATTGATGCACTAAAGGCGGGTATAAGGGGGTCATCAAGACCAAACGCGACACTAACGGTAGTTAAATGAGATAAAGCTAAATTGTAGTAAAATATTTCACTATTAATTAAGAAAAGGTTATAAATGAACATCCTCAATTATATGTAAGGACATGAAATTCCTATGACATTAGTAGCTCATTATGATTGAGAGTTACATGAAGTGGATGTGAAAATTACTTTTTGAAGTCTTATTAACCATGCGTATATGTTTAGGAGATCATTTTATAAACATAAGTTTCCCACATGACGTATTTTAAGAAATAATATCATTATTTTTTTTAATCGTTGTATATTTGTATACACCTTAAGATCAGTGGGAGTAAGTTTATAAATTTTCTCTATATTCAAGCACATATTTAGAAAGTAGAGAATCGAAATAATCTTATGGGTTTAAAAGTTTTGTATGAAGTAATGAGATACTTAAAAGACTATATGCTCACATTTATGATGTATGTGTTCATTTAAATATGAACAATTATTGTGACTCAGATTTACTATTTGTACGGATGGTATGAAGTTCACTTTTGCTTAAGAATATTTGTTTTGGTTTATCAACTAATATAATGAAGGAGTGCAACATAATCCATCCATTAACTATTGTGAAAGATGAGTTTGTAGCATACTTGATGCTACAACTTATGTATTTTGGCAGCGTGACTTCATTTCGGGACTTGGAGTTGTCGACACTATTATCAAGTCGCTGAAATATTATGATAATGTCATTGCAATCTCTTTATGAAGAAATGTTAGGTATTCCTAAAGTAACTAAGCATGTTGAATGAAATACCTATAAGTTAAAGAAGAAATTCAGAAACAAAGAGTGTCAATTGATCACATTAGTACGAGTGATAACATAGCAGATCCTATTACGAAAGGACTATCTCCAAAAGACCTTATGGAACGTGTCAAAGAGATGGATCTCGATTAGTAAAATTATGATTGCTATTTGGCTTAGTTGTTTGCCACTATTACTTGAATTCAATAAAAGTGTTTCTCATTTCAATTATTTCTGTCTTTTGTGAATGCATGCATATGATTATGAATTATTGTTGACAGAAATAGTCCTTATTTAAAAGGACATTATGAGGCCATTATGATACCCAATATTAAAGGCTTAATTGAATGAAACATTGGTGTTGTGGTACGTGGAAGGAACCATGCTCTTGAATAGCATGGAACCGCCATGACTCGCATCCGTGAATTGTTTGATTTAAGCAAACTATATTTATCAGTTATTGTGCATCTTATGGTACCTAATTTAATTATGAGGATTATTAAGACCAAGTGGGAGACTGTTGGAAATTAATATTCAGTGTCGAAATTAATTATTCAATTTCAATTATATTAAATTCCGAATTTATGAATTTCCCAATTACGTAGTCTTGATAAATATCAGATAATTAATTAGGAACGTGATAAATACAAATATTAGAAGATTGGGTCAATCTTATCCGTTAGTCACATGATGGTTAGTGGCATTAGTGGGAGACTTGAAAAAGAGTTCCACCTTGACTAGGATTCCGACCCTCTTTCCCTTATAAATAGAGGAGCCCTTCACCATCTGGGGTTATCTCATAATACACTATTTCTGAGGTGGGAGAGAAACTCCGAGATTCCATTATAGTGTATTTTTTCCAAGAAGGTAGATTGATGGAGCAATTAATCAAGATTGATCCTTGATCAAGGTAAGTCTTATTTTCTATCTTTTAGACGTATTTTGTGAAAACATGAAGATCCAAGATCCTTTTATTAAGAACAATTGTATGCTAAGGTTTAATCATATTAATGTGTTCGTGATTAATATTAAGGTGTTCTTAAGAATGATTTTATAAACTTTAGTTCGAATATTGACAATTGTAAACAATTGGGGAGCAACGGTTGAAATTAACGGAGAGGCGCGTAAAAATGACTCCAACAACTCATGTTACTTCTAAAAGAGAAATAAAACAAAACAAAAAAGTGCAACATAGTCTCCCAATGTTTTCTTAGTGACACATTAAGCGGTTTTGTAATAAAATTAATAGTTCAAAAGGGGTTTCTTGAATAAATAATAGTTTCAATAGGATTCTTTAAAGAATGTAGTAGTCCCTATTTTTTCACCTTTAAAGCTTTTATTTGATAAGCTATGAACATTGCGTAATTTTAATGTTGAGGAATATAAACCACAGAGTAAGGCTAATGTATTTTAGAAATATGTTTAATTTCTTTTATAAATTTTACTGTATGAATTTAATGCTTGGGATTAGATAATGTACTTTTACTAACTACATAATATTTTGAGCGAGAAAATTATTTGACAATAATACTAGTTTGATATAAATTTCAATGAAACTATTTGTACATATCTTATATTTTTTTTATAGCTAATAGCATTCAATGATTTTTTTATCATCTCACTTTCATGTTAGTTGTGCAAGTGTCCCTTGACTTAAATTTAAGTGACGTCCTTTCTTTTTCGAGACATTACCAGATAAGTTCATTCTGAAAATTAAGGCTCCAAATTACATCATATTTTAATAAGATCATTTTTTACAGCTTAATCGATGACTGCCCTACGTTTATTTTATTTGAGGTTTGTAAATTTTAAATTCTAATTTCCCCCTAATTACGAATTGATTAATATAGAAGATTAGCCTATGTTTATGTAGTCTTTTCTAGATCTTGAACGAAAAAAGAGTTAAAAGTCAATTTTCCTTTCTAAAGAAGTTGATTTTTTTTAATGAAAACTCCATGAACAAATATAGTCCTTGATGTATATTTCAATAAAAGACCTTGAACTGATTTTTAAGGACAAATTTTGTAATGAATATTAAAATATATATTTAGCTTTATTTTGTTTGTGTAGGCATTTTAAGCCAATGCATTGAAAACTTGAAACGGCCTTTGAAAATCGATGACACTATAAGAAAAATGACTTTTGGCAGCATATTTTTTATGAGATTAATCATTAAACATTCCCCACTAAATCATTTAGTGGTGTACTTATTTTCGCCATCAAATTGTCACTAAAGGTGTTTTGTGGATCAATATATATTTTTTTGTGGCAAATTATTTTGCATCTCAGATATAATAAAATGCCACCAAAAGGTTAATAGTTAGCCACCAAATAATACATTTTATAACAAATAGTAGATTCTCCACAAAAAGGGACTTTTCATGATAAATATTTGCCACAATTAGAGCTACATCTACCTTATAGTTTGACACGAAATTTTTTCTTAGCAATTCAAAATTTCCACTAAAGGACACCTTTTGTCGCAAATAACTTTGCTATAGATTGAAAAAATATTTTCCACGAAATCACATATAAACACCTCTTGTAGCAATTTAATTTCACCACCAAAGAAATTGTTGTAGCCTATGAACCTGCGTGTTTTATTTTATTCCTTGCTATTTCATATATGCTCAAAACAATTCAAAAACATGACTTTAATTATAAATAACTTTCTTCATCATTTTAAAAAATAAAGTCAAAGACATTTATATGAAGATCATAAAGAAACATTCTAAATAAAACAAATACTTTTTCTAGATATTCATATACCATGTTGTTTTTAAATGATGTTTATAAGAATTGTGCCTACATTCAATAAAAAAGAAAAAAAATGGAGTTTAAGATGATCCATGGTACATCATGCTTCTCCAATGCTACTCTACTACTTCTCTTTTACATCCATTAAATCCGCACTAAATCATTAAATGTAAACCAACTTCATATCATTCAACAAAGTATTTGAGATTTAATTTCAGCAACTTCGCATCATCCAACCAAGTGTCTGACATTGTTTTCAATATGCAATTTTTTTTAAATATGGACTAATTTATTTGGAAAGTAAATTACAGGATGTGGTAAAGTGAATTACAGGTTAGTGGATAATAAGAAAAAGAAACAATCATGAATCTCACATGGGGCGTTAAAATTCTAAGTTCAAAAATAAAATCAAATTTTGAGTTTGAGAACGTATGCGCTTGCGATCAAATGATAAAATTATATATTACACACCTTTTAACTCAACTAAACCCTAGACATGCAACAATATGTGATTGAATAAGATAATGAACTAAGCAAGAACATTCAAACACATGCTTGTGAGGAAAAATCCCCCAAAGGGGCAAAACCATTTATTTTCATTATAATATTGTAACTGTACAATTTCGGATTACAATGAAAATATAAGTGACTAAGAATTACCCTCAGGTGTCGGATTCTGTAGTCGGCGGCTGGAGTTATCCCTTTCCAGTAGGGCTGCAATGAAGAAGAAGAACGGTCTTCTCCACAATGGTATGAACAGTAAAAGTGCGTTCCTGGGTTGCAAAGTGATTCACAAGTGTTTGGAAATTTATGTGAATAAAAAACCTAGAGTCTTGATACTCAATAGGTGAAGAGTTAGAGTTTTTTGTACTCTGAAAATCGTGTATAGAAGTCTTGGAAAACCACTTCCCGTAGTGGGTTTATAAAGGAATAACATGGCCTAAAAAATATCTTCACGATCTGTTTGAGATTATCCCAGGCGGACCGGTCCAGGTCTGAGGCGGACCGATCCGCAGGCGGATCGGTTCTTTTTCCAGGGCGGACCGGTCCGGCCTCTCAGACTTTGATTCCTCTTCTTCTTTTGATATTCGGATCCGTTGATGACTGTATGAATCTTGAATTTCTTCAACGGTGTAACGACGTGCGACATAACACATTGATAATGGACAAAAATGTCCTTACAAATCTCCCCCTATGTCTATGCCGGTACATACATAAAAACAAACATCTGAATTATCAAACAACTAAAAATGCCTATACAAATCTACCTTTCCATGAACCCAAAACTGGAAAGATACAATTGAATAAGACTTCAACGTTTGCTCTTCAACTCTTCAGGAATCTCAACACTTTTCTCACCAGGGTATGCAATACAATGATAATCCATGTAGTACCTACACACATGAGAAAAGACAAAATACCAAGTGACGTATCGAGTTTGAAATGAGATATCAAATGAAGAAAGCATGTTGTATCAAATCTCAAAAACACAAAACTCCCCCTAAAATATGATAATTCTTTCTCCCCTTTTTTATGATGTCCCCAAATAGACAAATGAGAGAAATACAGCAAAATAAGCAAGTGCAGGGTGTCACTAGGATAAAATCACACCATGAATGAACACAAAGCAACCAAGTCGATGATAGCGTAAATGAAGTGGTGTGATAAAATTCGATAGGAAAATCAATGCATACAAACATGACATATGTGCACGATGAATATTGGATACTCCTAGCGAATGAACTCAAATGCGTCATTTGGTGTAAAAGAATGACAATATAAGATATTGAATCAATCCAATCAACAAATCAAAGCGCAAAGTGATTTTCACACCAATAACGTCCAAAACGATTTTATGCTTTTTCAGGACTTTCAAGGAAGTGCAAACCCGTTTAAAGATTCTCCAACCAAACTCCCTCAGATATATATTTTGAATAGAGGTATTCTAAATTATCAACTTTGGAGAATTGATGGTGAAACTTAAGTGGCCCATATTTGGCATGAAGTGATTGTTATTGCCTTTAGATTTTTTCGGGCTCTTTTAACCTCTTTGGACCTCGGATATTAAAATTCCTCCATTTTTTAGGTCCTTTTTAACGCTGGCTTTTGCGCAAAGGATAGATGATTACCTTTCGCAGCCCCTCCCCGTTATACAAAAACACACAGTCTCACCAAAACGGTTTTTACATGCATTCCAATCTTGTCAAGATTTATCGCATATTGTAAGTTGTATAGACAGAATTGAGATGGAAACACTCAAGCCAATATGAGATAGACAAGTGCAATAATCAAATATAGTCGTGCATGTGTGCAATAAAGGATATATGAGTCAAACTTATAGGAAGATATCACTAATTACATCTCAAAGACTCCAAACAATGTAAAGCACATGGATGAAATGATGTAGCCTCTCAAATCTCTATCAAACAGTCACATGGATATATGGAATGAAGTTGTGACTTGGCTATCTTAAATGCTCATCCATAAAAGGAGCAAAAACAGAAATCTTTTTGGATTTTTTCAAAAATTTTAGTAAAATAAAATCTTTTTGTGCTTTTCTTAAAAAATTTCTTAAAGGAAAATCTTTTTGTATTTTTCAAAAGAAATATAAAAAGCAAAAAGAATAAATAAATAGATGTACAACTAAGCAATGGTACATATAAAACAAACTAGCAATAGGAAGCATATGATATGAACATGAAGAAACATCCTATTCTAGACATAGACCAACCCCTCAGTCAACTGTGAAAATCCTCAAAGACTTCCTAAGACTCTCAAATCTAAGGGAATCTAAAGGTTTCCTAAAAATGTCGGCTAACTGACGGTCGGTGGGAACAAAACTCAGGGATACAGT
Organism: Sambucus nigra; assembly: GCA_949130495.1. Classification (NCBI taxonomy): domain Eukaryota; kingdom Viridiplantae; phylum Streptophyta; class Magnoliopsida; order Dipsacales; family Adoxaceae; genus Sambucus; species Sambucus nigra. The sequence goes on along the minus strand of OX422208.1, from coordinate 90,728,578 downwards.
GTTCTCCTCAACTAACTGACGAATAAAGTGCTCACGTATCCTGATGTTCTTGGTGCGCGAATGCTGAACTGGATTGCGGGATATGTGTATCGCGCTCGTGTTGTCACAGGAAATGGTCATGGTGTCCTGTGAAATCCCATAATCCTCCAGCATTTGCTTCATCCACAAGAGTTGTGTGCAACAACTCCTGGCGGCTATGTACTCAGCCTCCGCAGTGGACAAAGAGATGGAATTTTGCTTCTTGCTCAGCCAGGAGACAAGAGCGGAACCAAAATAGAAACACCCACTAGAAGTGCTCCTATAACCATCTACATCCCTGGCCCAATCGGCATCCGAATAGGAGGACAAACGGTCATCGGTATCAAAGGAATACCAAATACCGTATGAGAGAGTCCCACTCACGTATTTAATAATACGTTTTAGAGCAAGTAAATGTGACTCTTTTGGGGACGCCTGATATCGCGCACAGACTCCAACACTAAAGGCGATGTCGGGACGACTGGCAGTCAAGTAGAGAAGACTACCGATCATACTCCGATATAAGGTTTGCTCTACATCCTTGCCTGAAGTGTCCTTACTAAGCTTGGTAGTGGTACTCATAGGTGTACGTGCATGCTTAGCGGAGTCTAAACCGAATTTCTTCACTAGGTCTTTAGGATACTTGGATTGGGAGATGAACATCCCATCCTCGAGCTGACGAACCTAGAGACCAAGGAAGAAAGTAAGCTCACCAACCATGCTCATCTCAAACTCACTTTTCATCTCCTCCTCAAAGTGGTGAGCATGCCGGGAGCATGTGGATCCAAAAACTATGTCGTCCACATAGACCTGGGCAACCAAAATAGCACCGTCATCTCTCCTGACGAACAACGTCATATCTACTCCCCCTCTCTTGAAGCCACGGGCTAAGAGATAGGAAGTAAGCCTCTCGTACCAAGCACGGGGTTCTTGCTTCAAACCATACAAGGCTTTCCTGAGATAGTAGACGTGCTCCGGGTGGTGTGGGTCTTCAAACCCTTTTGGTTGTTCCACGTAAACCTCCTCCTGTAGAATGCCATTCAGAAAGGCACTCTTGACATCCATCTGATGTAACTTGAAGCGCAGATGACATGCGATATCGAGCAGAAGACGGACGGACTCAAGCCTCGCAACATGAGCAAATGTCTCCCCAAAGTCTACACCCTCTATCTGTGTGTAGCCTTGAGCGACCAACCTAGCCTTATTTCTGATTATGGTACCATTTTCATCCATTTTGTTCTTAAAAATCCACCGGGTACCTATCACAATAGTCTCACTAGGCCCGGGGACTAGTTCCCAGACATTGTTCTTTTTAAACTGAAGCAACTCATCCTGCATAGCAGATATCCATTATTCATCCTTGAGTGCTTCTTTATGGTTCTTGGGCTCGACTTTGGACGTGTAGCAAAGATGGCTAACAACATTCTCTAGCTGAGCACGAGTCTTGACCCCTAGAGTGGGATCGCCAATAATGGCAGATGGGTCATGACTCTTGCGAACCCAAGCTGGTGTGTCCCCTAGCACAAGAGTAGGGTCAACAGAGTGTGAGAGAGAAACAGGTAAATCACTGTCAGAACAATCCTCATCCTCACACTGAAAGTTAGGATCAATAACCGTCGGAGGTTCGTCATCTTGCACAGTAACGTTTATTGATTCCATAACCTTAGAGCTCTTTAGGTTAAAAACCCGGTACGCTCTGCTATTTAATGAATATCCTAGAAATATTCCCTCGTCGCTCCGGGAGTCGAACTTTCCTAATTGCTCTATATCCCGTAGGATGTAGCATTTACTCCCCAAAACACGGAAATATGCTAGGTTGGGCTTCTTGCTAGTCCATAACTCATAAGGAGTCTGAAGTGTGTGTGGATGCAAATAAACCCTATTCACTGTGTAGCATTCAGTAGACACTGCCTCTGCCCAAAATCTCCTAGAAACTTTACGACCTAGAAGCATAGATCTAGCCATTTCTTGGATCGTTCTATTCTTTCTCTCAACAATCCCATTTTGCAGAGGATTTCTCATAGTAGAAAACTCATGTTTGATCCCGAGGCTATCACAGTAAAGATCTACCTTTGCTTCTGTGAATTCAGTGCCATTGTCACTACGCATCCTATTAATAGTGACACCGTGTTGATTTTGCAGGACACGGCACTTGGTCGTTAAAAATTCTACAGCATCAGATTTCTCTCTCAGAAAACCTATAATGGAGTACCTGGAGAAATCATCTACCATCACGAGGATGTACCTGTTACCACCTAGACTCTCAGTACGAGTGGGACCCATAAGATCCATGTGAATCAACTCAAGAACACGAGAGGTGGTAATGGAATGCAACTTCCTATGGGGACTACGAATTTATTTTCCCATCTGACAGGGTCCACAGACGGTCGAAGTTGACTTTCCAAGAGATGGTAAGCCACGTACTAGGTCCTTTTTAGCTAAGCGGTTGAGATCTCTAACGTTCATGTGACCTAGAAGTTGGTGCCACAGATCCATAGGAGTGATCGTGGCGCTGTTGCAGACAAGTGAGGATGTGGGCTCAGTCCCATAGCAATTATCCTCGGTCCTCACCCCTTGCATCAAAAGTTTACCAGCTTGATTGTAGACTTTACACGCATCCCGGTCAAACTTTACTGCAAAGTCAGTGTCTCATAGCTGGCTAATGCTGAGAAGGTTTGCTTTCAAACCTTTGACGTACAAAACATTTTCTAGCTTAGGGAATCCAGGTAACTCGACAGTACCACATCCAATAATGCTAGACTTGCTCCCATCTCCAAAGGTGACTCTGCCATCCTGATAATCCTCAAGAGTCGTAAAAAATGAGGCATCACCTGTCATATGTCTGGAGCACCCACTATCAAAATACCACTGTGAGGTATTATGTGCTTTGAGAGCAACATGAACAACAAAAGCCTTTTTATCTTTCTTAGGTACCCAAGAGGTGGTGACCTTTTGTTTGCCTTTGTTGCTGTTGGTTTTAGCTGGAATGTGAGAAGCATTCACTAACGGCAAAGACATCCGTCGGAATTCTTCCATCAAACTCTGAGATGTGGCATCTAAGAACTCAACTCGCTCTCTCAGACTAGAAAACTCATCAGTATGACGTGGTGGAGCAGTAGTACGTCGTGTATGACCCATGCTATAGCAAAACTCCCTAAGGTGGCCTTTTCTTTTGCAATAAGTACAGAAGATCATAGTCAAAGGCGGACCTTGGTTTGCTTTTCTTGGTCGAACTTTCCTTCGAGGATTTTGACGATGACCATAAGGAGTAGTAGTAAACTCAGGAACTGGACCAGGTGCAATTTGAGAGGTGGAACCACCATCATACCCAATTCCCTGCCGATCACCAAAACCTAAAGCGGGGCCAAGGAGCATCTTTCCCATCTTCCCAAATCTGTCCTCTATTTGTACCTTGACTTCCCGTGCTTTCTCAAGATCATGAGTCAGGTGGGTAACAAGGGCTTCAAGTTTCTTTCGAGTCTCCATGGAGGAATGGAGCTGACTCGTAAGGCTAGCCACTTGTTTAGTCAAGTCCCCTCTCTCTTTCTCAAAAACACACTCTCTCTCTCTCTAAACAAACTCTCTTTATCGACACAGGCAGATTCTCTCTCTCTCTCAGGGCGGTGAAGGTGGAGGACTCTCTCTCTCTCTCCTTTCTTAAATCTTCCTCTAAGCCGGTGATCTTAAGAACTAGCGCTTTGTTACGTTTTTTAGTTTTAAAAGACTCAGAATATAACTCAGCATAGGCGCGTTGAATATCACTCTCTCTCTCACTTGAGTCATCCTCCCCCTCACTCACATCGTTCTCACTACCGAGGTGTCCCTGTGAAGCATCATCCTCATCGTCGTGAAGAGAACTAGGAGTGCTCACTTGACTGACCATGAATGCGGTGAAGTTACACTCATGCGGTGACTCATCTCCTGAATCCACCGTCTCGACCTCACTATCGTCGCTAAGAGTAGCATTAAGGACAACTTTCCCTTTCTCTCTATTCAGACGAGTGGCACACTCAAAGGCTCTATGACCCCTACCATCGCACTCAAAGAATCTCTCACTTTCTTTCTTAGGAGGATTTTTGGAATCTTTTTTATTTTTCTTTTCAAACTTATTTTTCTCAAACTTCTTTTATCTTTAAAATTGCCATTTTTCTTAAATTTGAGAATCCTCTTGAAATTTTTTGCAAAAAGAGCCAAATCATCTAAGTCAAAATCACACTCAGAATCTGACTTGTCAGTCTCTCTCTTTATAGATGACTCTACCCTCTTTCTAGACGATCCCTCACTCCTTCTCTCTTGGGCATTAAGTGCAATTCCCTTATCTTTAGATTTAGCAATTTTAGGGAACATATCAATTTCATATGTTTGCAAATATCCTACAAGTTCTTCCAATTTTAGCGTATTTAAATTACTCATAGAATTTAGCATAGTGACTTTAGGGATAAAACGCTTAGGCAAAGAACGAAGAATCTTTTTAACAACTCTAGCATTAGGAATATGTTCACCAAGATTAAAGCTAGTATTCACAATGTCAGAAAGTATAGCATAAAATTCATCAAAGCATTCAGATTCATGCATGGTGATGGTTTCAAATTGAGTTGTCAAATTTTGCAACTTAGACTCCTTCACAGCATTAGTTCCTTCATGGGTGAGTTGTAAAACATCCCATGCCTCTTTTGACGTGGTGCACGTCATTATGCGTTTGAACTCATCAGGTGTGACAGACCCAGAAATAGCACTTAGACCCTTAGAATTAAAAGATGACCATTTAAATTCTTCTTCAGTCCAAGAAGTGACAGGTTTCAAGTTGATCACATTATCAACAGTCACGGAGGGAGGTGTCCACCCTCTTTCAACCAAAATCCAGACACGTTCATCAATGGCTTTTAATGCAGATCTCATATGGGCTTTCCAATAGGCATAGTTTGTCCCGTCAAGAACTGTAATTTTATTATATAACTTCTCCATTTGAACACGCACTTTTTCAAAAATCAATTTTTTTCAGAAAACTAATATCTTAGAAAAATTTTGCGAAAAATAGGAATACGCGATAGATTAGCGTAACCTTCTCTGATACCAATTTGAGAACGTATGCGCTTGCGATCAAATGATAAAATTATATATTACACACCTTTTAACTCAACCAAACCCTAGACATGCAACAATATGTGATTGAATAAGATAATGAACTAAGCAAGAACATTCAAACACATGCTTGTGAGGAAAAATCCCCCAAAGGGGCAAAACCATTTATTTTCATTATAATATTGTAACTGTACAATTTCGGATTACAATGAAAATACAAGTGACTAAGAATTACCCTCAGGTGTCGGATTCTGTAGTCGGCGACTGGAGTTATCCCTTTCCAGTAGGGCTGCAATGAAGAAGAAGAACGGTCTTCTCCACAATGGTATGAACAGCAAAAGTGCGTTCCTGGGTTGCAAAGTGATTCACAAGTGTTTGGAAATTTGTGTGAATAAAAAACCTAGAGTCTTGGTACTCAATAGGTGAAGACTTAGAGTTTTTTGTACTCTGAAAATCGTGTATAGAAGTTTTGGAAAACCACTTCCCATAGTGGGTTTATAAAGGAATAACATGGCCTAAAACATCTCTGCATGATCTGTTTGAGATTATCCCAGGCGGACTGGTCCGGGTCTGAGGCGGACCGATCCGCAGGCGGATCGGTCCGGCCTGTCAGACTTTGATTCCTATTCTTCTTTTGATATTCGGATCCGTTGATGACTGTATGAATCTTGAATTTCTTCAATGGTGTAACGGCGTGCGACATAACAAATTGATAATGGACAAAAATGTCCTTACAGAGTTGTGTTCTTACCACGAAGAGGTACATTGTCATGTTACGAGGTTAGCTAATGCTTTAAATTTTTCGTTAAATGCATCCATTTATTCTTTCATATCTGCGTTATCCCTTCTAGCTTCTTTACCTTCCCTCCTTGTCTCATCAACTTCTATAATTACCTCAACAATTTGTTTATCTCTCAATGTCTTTCTCCTTTTTTGTAGCAATAAATGCAGATGGTGTGGCCTGAGTACCAACCCCACGATCACGTACATGGACAAAGTGATGTTCTTGAAATACATCTGCATCATTCACCACGACACCATTTTTAAGTTTAGATTGTTATATGAGCATTTCTTGCACATCATCCTATAAAAAAATGGACATTTTTATTAATATACCATACTTTATATGCAAAAATAACTAATAAAAAGTAATATTGGAACAAATTTTACATATATATTTCCAGCATCTTCATTTAGCCAATTTCCCTTCCTTTTGATCCAACGAGTTGTATGCCACACATTACTCATTGATGCAGGAGTTCCAGTCCCCTTGTGAAGCTGTAAAAGTTTTTATATTAGATACTGTTCTACATCAAATTAAAAATATAGATTTAGACATAATTTTTTAGGAGACGTGTTACTATATTACACTTCACATGATGAAATCCTTTGCTTTCACTGCAGTGGAGTATTATCTATTTAGATCGATTATTTGAGTTTATTTCACTTATTTTCTTCACACAAATATAAAGAATTAAATTTTGAGAGTGAACGTGATCTAATGAATCAATTTATATAATTAAATACCATACATACAATTCAATTTTTAATAAAATTTTATCTCCAATTAATTATGGCGTGCATTCAAGATGATTTCATTTTTTTATTTCCAAGGCAAGCACGAAAATAATCACGAGATGAGGAAAAATCCCTAAGAAGGGCAAGACCTTTTTATATCAGTAATAGTGAGAGTTTTAAATACAATCGACTTACAAAACACTTAGCTACACTAAGTTAGATGCATAGAGTCTTCAAAATGTTAATAGATACGACTCAACTACTGAGTTGTCTATAGGTAGCGATCTACCATCAGTATCCACCAATCAGCCTTATCTTCTTCTTCAGTTGTAAAATCTCGTTTCATAATCTTAGCAGTAAAGAAAAGTCTCTACAAAGGTATTCAGCAAGAAATCCTTCTTGTGATTGATAAAAGTGATATTGAAGAATTCTAGAGGGATAGAAATATGATATGAGGTATTTGATCACAAAAGATAAACTCAAAAATGTATTTTTCTTTATGAAAAGAGTCCTTTAAGTATCTGATCCCGTTAAGCCTTTTTATAAGAAGGTTAGACAAAAAGAATAAATATAAAAGATTTAGGATAAATAATCTTTAAAAAATAAAAATTCGGCCGGCCATTCGAACGAAATGGGATGTCGTACGAATGACAATATTTACCTTGTTAGAATGACTTCGAATGAGGACTTAAAATAAGATTCCATCGGATCGAGAAAAATGCTACGTTTGATTCTCATTTGAACGATTATTGGCCTCGTTCGAACGAGGCATCGTTTTTTCGCAAATTTTCCTTATAAAAAATTTGAGCTTCTTTTCATGAAAATAGTCTCATAAAATCAAACCCCCCAAATACAAAAACCTTTTACCACTCACGATCATTATCTTCTACCATGATTATTGAGACGAACAAATCTTTCAATCTCTTTGGTCTTCAATAAAATCTTCGAGTATTGAGAAGTTGTGCCGGTGCCTTTGTGTAATGGGATACGCCAAACCAAATTAAATAAAAATACAAGCAATCATAAATTTTTCTCTTACAAATATCCCCTTTTGTCTATTTCAGTAAAAAACACAAACATAAGTAAAATTGAATCATATTGACTTAAAACAATAACTACTGTCCCAAATTATAAAAGAAAAATGGAATGTAATTTTTACAAGTCTTCGAAATGGACTGGATCTTTCTTTTGGCTGGCTTTGTATTCATCCTGTGGGGGTAAAATGATCATCATCCAAGTGAAATATTGTATACACATGAGACAAAGAAGATACAGTGACGTATAGAGTTTTAAATAAAAAATAACCCCCGCCCCCAATTTATTCCCCCCCCTTTTATTCGTAATAGACAAAGAAGTTGGAACTAGTCGTTAAATATAAGCATCACACAAAGAAGTAAGATATCATCAAAATAAAAATCAAGTAAGCACAAGTAATGATAATCTCAAAAAGGTAAATAAGGTGTAAACCAGTTTGAAAAGTGCTTTTATTTCTGAAAATGTTTTCATTGTTTCAAAAAAATTGTATGAAATGGTAAAATACAACACACGATAAATTAACATTGAAATATATTAATCATAGTTACAAAATGTTAGGGTGTGAATATTTTTCATAGGTAGATAAACATAAACAGTTAAAACATGTGTGCACGATGTTTTAAGATACTTCTAATGAATGATTTCAAAGTCTAACTTAGGTGTAAAATTGGTGAACTCAAGTGAAATTGACTCAACTTAATCAATATGTCGTGAACATAAATGATTCTCACATCAATGATGTAAAATTATTTAATGTGTTTCGAGAAATTTTAGTTGTTCAACCCCATTGATCTTCGACTTTAACTCTCTCAAATTCTCGCATTTATAATGATAAACTGTCAATGAATTTTGAAGAAATTAATGCTCATATGTAGCGAAGCATCAATAAATCAACAATTAACTGAAACTTTTGTTTTTATGTTCCTCAAATATTTTTAGGGTCTTTTATGAAAATGGTGGCTTTAAACACAAAGAATATTTTTATTTTTCGTAGCCCCTTTCCGTTACTTAACATATAACGGTATTTTTCGAAAAAATAACTTAAGTGAGGGCAATGGTTGTTACATGCACAAATTTATCTCGTTTTATATTTGCTTAATTATAAAGAAAAATTGAGATGAGAATATCGTATTCGACGTATGACAAGTAAGTTGTGACACCCCGCTTAAAATAATAACGGGTGGCCATCCCTACACTAAAATAATCAGGAATCTCAAGTGGATCATTCTCAGCATCTACTAAAGATTCTAAAATAAACACGGCTAACTACCCATTAATACAAAAAGAGGGTGCCAAATGTTTTTTAAACATTTATTTAACACTTAATAAAACCAACCATGCAACATAACTTCGATTAAATATGATAAGAGATGCACACATGATCAAATGATATAAAAGAGATCAATAGAAGAGTACAACACGATGTACAAAAATAAAATACCCGAATAAGCTGTCGGGTCACAGACAATACAATACTATGAGAAGAAAAATATAAAAGTGCTACACAACAACATTTGGGTATAAACTCGATATACAAACTGAATCCTAATCTAGATGCACAAAAGATAGCAATCGACTATATCAAAATACCGCAACAGTACGCTACTGCCTCAACTCTACAAATACACTGGATGGATAACATCAATTGCGTCCTTATGGAGGAACACCTAGAATAATACAATATATATGCACAACAAGAGAAAATATAATGGGTCAGAGACCGAGGTGTGAAAAACATTTATAGCAAGGGCATTAAAATGCATAATAATTATAAATGCATTATGACATGATTAAAGTAGAGTCGCACTCTCCATAAAATTCAACTCACCTCTCAACTAAAGCGCGCAACTAAACGGATGCATATGATCTCCAAATAATTGCCCAAATTTATCTAGGGGCAAAGTAATCTAACTTACACCCAAAATTTATACTCAATTAAAATCCATTTAAATCATATCTCTCAACTTCTACTATTTCCAAACTCAAATATTCGCCCACTTTCTAACCATAGAAAATATACATAAACATTCTCTTTTACTAGAATTCTCATATTCCAGTTATATATATATATATATATATATATATATATATATATATATATATATATATATATATATATATATATATATATATATATATGAGTTATTAGAATCTAAGTGCTAAGGACTAAACTTCTCCCAATTCTCAATACTGCACCGCGTTTCGTGCGTGGGACGTCTGGCAAGCGAAATCCCAACAAGGAACCCCCTCGATACACTACTCATGGGCAATATTGATTATCAAGATAAATTATACCCTCAATGCATGACGGGTATAACCCAAATTCTTTTATACTATAAATGAATAATTAATTATTCTCAATTCTCAACGGCGCACGGCGTTTCGTTCGCGGGACATCTCGCAAGCGAAATCCAAACCAGGAACCCCCCCGATACACTACTCCTGGCACTGTCGATCATTGAGATTTACTAATATATAAATATGAGCACAAATGACTAACTTCTCCTCACTCCCATCATTGCACTGCGTTTCATGCGTGGGACGTCTCGCAAGCGAAATCCAAATAAGGAACCCCTCGATACACTACTCCTTGGCATTGTTGTTCGTTGAGGTTCATTATGCCCTCGATACCCAAAGTACTATAGGCTCATAATAATTATCTACTCTTCATTTTCTCATAATTGATTCATCATAATTTAAGTCCGGTTAAAATCTCCCGGAATGAGATTCAAGCAATCTTCTTTTGTCTCTTTACTCTAGAGACAAATATGATATCACATAATCATAAACAATTAATATACTATCACACAAGTATAATAATAACCATCCCAATGATCAATAACTCGAGGATGCAGGTTCTCAACGCTATCATCTTCCAGGAATTACTCACTTTATCCCAGGTTATCATATATCGGACTATTATCACACCGCCATGGTAAACCAACAAATCAAAACAGACGGGAAGCAGTCATAGTTCCTCCCCAACAATGAGATGAAACATACCCACCATGTCTCACCCCTAATAAAAATAATCACGAAATAATAAATGGACGCAATGACCTGGGGACTATACGCACCCTGCTCCTCAAGCGAGAGTCCTCACCCACATCGCGCAACTTCCCATGATAGCATAGAGGGGGTATGATTCACTTATATATATATATATATATATCACTATTTACATACTCTTATTACGCTCTTAGGCGTGAATGAAATAATATCCTTTATTAGTATATTTTACTCTCGATATACTATTCGTCAACAACTCACATAACTTCCCCACTTTGTATACACTATACTATTTCTCACTTGAAATTCACACCTCACTTCTATTTGTATGAATCATCTCTCAATTGAATTTATGTTAAGGATATTCTCTATGTCCTTATGCACGTCGATCAACATTTAATATTATCAATCCATAATATGGTTCAATCAAGATTTGATTCTAAAATCCATTATTACTAAGCGCATCCTAACTCTCTCTTATAAATCCATAATTATCTCCAATTTACAATCTCAATAATAGTGGGCTTCCCCACTAGTCGGTACCATAATCTCTAAATCGACATTCTCTCGAATTAAGTCAATATGACTCCAACAATTTCTCATAAGGGAAACTCCCTATAATCTCCAAAACACACTCCTAACAACTCATATATAGACTCCAAATCGATAACCTCAAACAAAACAGCATGAAACTCACCCTAGAAAAGCATCCCCAAAACTGCCTTGTTTTCGAATCGATTCGGGCCCAATCCGAATCGATTCGGCCCTGCGAATCGATTCGGCCTCTAAGGCGAATCGATTTGGGTCCAAAGAACTGGGCTTCTGTCTCAGGCCGAATCGATTCGGCTTGGGTCCGAATTGATTCGGTCACTCAGAGCTGGGCCCCTGCAACATTCCGAATCGATTCGGTAAGGGGCCAAATCGATTTGGCCTACCAGAAGTATCGAAAATGGCTATTTTTCTTAAAATCCAAAAATCCCAAAAATCATATATATCATCTTCCAACCATTTTTCTTTAACCCAAACATATTATTAACATCAAAACTCGTCAAATAACCCACCTCAACTAATTTGTAACTTCAAATTCAATATATACACAACAAATCTAAGATTTTACCCAAAATCTAGGTTTTAACATTTTAAACCCCAAATCCATAATTTTGTCCACAAATCATGAAATAAATGATACACAACAATTATTTAGCAAGTTTAATCACTTGCCTCAAATTCGTAGAGTTTGATTCGTCCTCGAAATCACGGATTGGCCGGAATCTCCAAGCTTTCTCTCTTCTTCTTCTTCTTCTTCTTCTTCTTCTTCTTCTTCTTCTTCTTCTTCTTCTTCTTCTTCTTCTTCTTCTTCTTCTTCTTCTTCTTTCTTTCTCTTTCTCTCTAAGGAGAATTGTTTCTCCCGTAGGATTTTAAGCCTTATCTCCCAAAATACACAACTTTAAATGATAGTACACACTTTAAATGGCTCGGTAACTTTAATTCGAGCCAAACAAACTTAAAATATCTCGGAACCCAATTAAGCCCCAATTACAATCATTTCAACTTTCTCGACCCTTCCGGAATCAACCGCACCCTCAGAATCATCATTCGAAACACTTTCTAACATCTTCAAATTTGAACCTCAAATGCCAATTTAATTTCTCTCTAATTAAATTAATTTTTATTTCTCCCCAAAATAAATAAATTATTGTCCCAAAAATCTCGGGGTATTACAGACTTCCCCACTTACAAGAGTTTCGTCCTCGAAATTAAGCTAAGCCTAATACTCCAAAGCTCAACTAGTCTCTACTACACTTATCCTCACTAACACTGTACCCAATCCTCCCACTTCTCACGATGAATTATTTTAATTTTATAAAACATATTTTAATTTTTTTAACGATTAGGGCGGCCATACACCCTTTATTCGAGTTCTACTCGTATGAACATAATTAGGCTTCACTTGCCTCAATAGTACAATAACTCAAAATATTTTAAATTATACTAACACATTAATAATATAACAATTTTGAAAGGTCCAAGGATTTAACTCTTTTCAATTCTTGACATTCCCTACTTTCATGCAGGGGAGGTCTCGCAAGCGAAATCCAAACAAGGAACCCTCCCAATACAATAATATGTAGCGACGTCGGGGATTGAGAGTTTGTTAGACCGGGACTAGAGTTTAAAATATTTTTGTGTAAATCATTTTTGATATGGCCCAAAGGCCGATAAAAAGTTTTATTTTGAAAATAGTTTATTTTAAAACAGTTTATGTCTTTCGACATTTAAATAAAATACCTTATGCCCATGACACAAGGTTTTAATAATTATCATACTCATACTAATTTATATAGTTCTCAAAATTAACATAATTATGAGCTAAGATCTCTCGCTCAACAATAATCCACTAAATTCTGAATTTTTTCCGGTAATAATCTCTCTCATCATATTAATATATTGCCATTCATTAGGCTCTTCCATAGCTGGAATATAACAAATATATAAGTCTAGCACGACTATAAAAAAAATAACTTTATCATTTGTACTTAACACATTATAACAATTCTCACATTCACAACAAAGTTATAGCTCTCTTTCTAGAATAATACAAAATAATCTATTATCTCAAAAGACAATAATATAAGAGCCTCACTTGCTCAACATTCCCTTTCGAGTCATTCCATACATAATAGGGTTATAGCACTACCCTCACATATCTATCTTACATACGATATTCCCCAAAGCTTCATATAGCATAATCCTATTCACATAGGAAAATAACTTACATCATACCTCTCTAGCCCGATTGCCTCTCTTCTTCAATGGGTTCTCACACGAAGTCCCCCGGTCTAAAGTGACCTCGAATCTGCTATAAGGGTTTCACTTCAAAAAATTCCTCAAAACATGGTCATTTACCTCTTATAGGTCAATCTCTCTTTCTATGATCTATTTCTCTACAAAAGAAACATCTACCCGTAAATCCTCTCCGCCCATCTTGAGAAACATAACGCTGTCGCGACCCTCTATTGTCTAACTTAGAACCATTCGCATTACTGGTACTCTCTTCACCAGACCAATTTGATGAACTCGAATCTCTAAAGTTCTTACCCCCTTGCGAACGAAGACGATATTCATTACACTGTAACAGTGTCGCATTCACTACATCAGCGAAAGTCACTAACGTTGGGTTCCCTAACAAATGCTGTCGAATTTGCCCATTTAAACCCTGCATAAACTTCGATATTCATTTCTCTTATGTATTTACCTCATCAGATACTAAATTCGTCAGTCGAGTAAATTCTTCTTCATACTCTGCCACTGTTATATTACCTTGAAACACATCCATCAATTTCCTTCTCATTTCGCGAAAGGAAAATACCTTTGGTCAAAGAGTTTCCAAAAATCTGTTATGGGCAATGTATCTCTTTGTTCTGATGTGGTGACAGATTCCCACCATTAGAGGGATGCTCCAGTTAACTTAAAGTTGGCGAGAAATTATTTCTGCACCTCACTACATTCAAATCGACTTGTAGCCATCGCATTAAATCCCCCTGAAAACTCTGGAGGATGTCCCTTACTAAAATCTTCCCACGCTCTTTTCCACAAAGATGGTCCTGAATAGGTTTGGGCTGCTTGAACTGCAGGTTGATGCGCCATCACAGAAATGGAAATAATTACTGCTTATGCCATAATACTGGCAACTTCATCTATAGTCATAGTCCTTTGAGGCAATTGGGGTTCCACACTCTCAGCCCCTTTATTTGGCCTGCCTGAATGACTTCTCTTTGGTGGCATCTGAAATAAGAACAATTGTATCCGAACGCCTTTCAAATATTTTCTCATCATAGAAGAAAATATGGACGTATGAACACAACAGTCCTAATAATAAGGCTCTACATCAAGAACGCCTACGAAAGACCGCAGTAAACCCACACAGATCCTAAGACGCTAGAACCTGATCCTCTGATACAACCTGTGACACCCCGCTTAAAATAATAACGGGTGGCTAGCCCTATACTAAAATAATTAGGAATCGCAAGTGGATCATTCTCAGCATCTACTGATGATTCTAAATTAAACACGGCTAACTACCTATTAATACAAAAAAAGGGTGCCAAAAAAATTTAAAACATTTATTTAACACTTACTAAAACCAACCATGCAACATAACTTCTATTAAATTCGATAAGAGATGTACATATGCTCAAATGATATAAAAGAGTTCAATACAAGAGTACACCACGATGTACAAAAATAAAATACCCGAATATGCTGTCGGGTCACAGATAATACAATACTCTGAGAAAAAAAATATAAAAGTTCTACACAACAACACTTGGGTATAAACCCGATATATAAACTGAATTATAATCCACAAAAGATAAGAATTGACTATATCAAAATAACGCAACAGTCCGCTACGACCACAGCTTCACGATTACACTAGATGGATAACATCAATGGCATCCTTGCGGAGGAACACCTAGAATAATACAATATATATGCACAACAAGAGAAAATATAAAAAATGCATAATAATTATAAATGCATTATGACATGATCAATGTGGAGTCGCACTCTCTATAAAATTAAACTCACCTCTCAACTAAAGCGCCCAACTAAACAGATGCATATGATCTCCAAATAATTGCCCAAATCTATCTAGGGGCAAAGTAATCTAACTTACACCCAAAATTTATACTTAATTAAAACCCATTTAAATCATATCTCTCAACTTCTACTATTTCCAAACTCAAATATTCGCCCACTTTCTAAACAAAGAAAATATACATAAACATTCTCTTTTACTAGAATTCTCATATTCTAGTTATAGACATAAATAAATATATATATATATATATATATATATATATATATATATATATATATATATATGAGTTATTAGCATCTAAGTGCTAAGGACTAAACTTCTCCCAATTCTCAATACTGTACTGCGTTTAGTGCGTGGAACGTCTCGCAAGCGAAATCCAAATAAGGAACCCCCCCAATATACTACTCCTGGGCAGTATTGATTATCAAGATACATTATGCCCTCAATGCACGAGGCGTATAACCCAAATTCTTTTATACTATAAATGATTAATTAATTATTCTCAATTCTCAATACTGAACGGCGTTTCGTGCGTGGGACGTCTCGCAAGCAAAATCCAAACAAGGAACCCCCCGATACACTACTCCTGGAACGGTCGATCGCCGAGATATACTAATATATGAATATTATCACAAAGGACTAGCTTCTCCTCACTCCTAACATTGTACTGCGTTTCGTGCGTGGGACGTCTCGCAAGCGAAATCCAAACAAGGAACCCCCCGATACACTAATCCTTGCCAATGTTGGTCGTTGAGGTCCATTATGCCCTCAATACCCAAAGTACTATAGGCTCACACTAATTATCTACTCTTCATTTTCTCATAATTGATTCATCATAATTTAAGTCCGGTTAAAATCTCCCGGAATGAGATTCAAGCAATCTTCTTACGTCTCTTTACTCTAGAGACAAATATGATATCACATAATCATATACAATTAATATACTATTCACACAAGTATAATAATAACCATCCCAACGTGCTATAACTCGAGGATGCAGGTTCTCAATGCTATGATCTTCCAGGAATTACTCACTTTATCCCAGGTTACCATATATTGGACCATTATCACACCGCCATGATAAAACAACAAATCAAAACGTATGGGATGCGGTCATAGTTCCTCCCCGACAATGAGATGAAACATACCCACCATGTCTCACCCCTGATAAAAATAATCACACAATAATAAATGGACGCTATGACTTGGGGACTACACGCACCCTGTTCCTCAAGCCAGGAGCCTCACCCACATCGTGCAACTTCCCATGATAGCATAGAGGGGGTATGATTCAATTATATATATATATATATATATATATATATATATATATATATATATATATATATATATATATATATATATATATATATATATATCACACTATTTACATACTCTTATTACGCTCTTAGGCGTGAATGAAATAATATCCTTTATTAGTATATTTTACTCTCGATATACTATTCGTCAACAACTCACATAATTTCCTCACTTTGTATACACTATACTATTTCTCACTTGAAATTCACACCTCGCTTCTATTTGTATGAATCATCTCTCAATTAAATTTATGTTAAGGATATTCTCTATGTCCTCATGCACGTCGATCAACATTTACTATTCTCAATCCATAATATGGTTCAATCAATCATATGAACCTTTACGGTTGTCCCATTTGGGATTTAATTCTAAAATGCATTATTATTAAGCGCGTCCTAACTCTCTCTTATAAATCCATAATTATCTCCAATTTACAATCTCAATAGTAGCGGGCTTCCCCACTAGGCAGTACAATAATCTCTAAATCGACATTTTCTCGAATTAATTCAATATGACTCCAAAAATTTCTCATAAGGGAAACTCCATAGAATCTCCACAACACACTCCTCATAACTCATATAGAGATTCCAAATCGATAACCTCAAACGATACGGGATGAAACTCACCCTAGAAAAGCATCCCCAAAACTGCCTTGTTTTCGAATCGATTCGGGCCCAATCTGAATCGATTCGGCCCTGCGAATCGATTCGGCCTCTAAGGCGAATCGATTAGGGTCCAAAGAACTGGGCTTCTGTCTCAGGCCGAATCGATTCGGCTTGGGTCCGAATGGATTCGATCACTCAGAGCTGGGCACCTGCAACATTCCGAATCAATTAGGTAAGGGGCCAAATCGATTTGGCCTACCAAAAATTTCGAAAATGGCTATTTTTCTTAAAGCCAAAAATCTCAAAAATCATATATATCATCTTCCAACCGTTTTTCTTCAACCCAAACATATTATTAACATCAAAACTCATCAAATAACCCACCTAAACTAATTTGTAACTTCAAATTCAATATAGACACAACAAATCTAAGATTTTACCCAAAATCTAAGTTTTAACATTTTAAGCCCAAAATCCATAATTTTGTCCACAAATCATGAAATAAATGACACACAATAATTATTTAGCAAGTTTAATCACTTGCCTCAAATTTGTAGAGTCTGATTCGTCCTCGAAATCACGGATTGGCCAGAATCTCCAAGCTTTTCTCTCTTTCTCTTCTTCTTTTCTTCTTCTCTTTCCTTTTCTCTTTCTTTCTCTTTCTCTCTAAGGAGAATTGTTTCTCCCGCAGGCTTTTAAACCTTATCTCCCAAAATACACAACTTTAAATGATAGTACACACTTTAAATGACTCGGTAACTTTAATTCGAGCCAAACAAACTTAAAATATCTCGGAACCCAATTAAGCCCCAAGTACAGTCATTTCGAATTTCTCGACCCTTTCGGAATCAATCGCACCCTCAGAATCGTCATTCGAAACACTTTCTAACATCTTCAAGTTTTAACCTCAAATTCCAATTTAATTTCTCTCCAATTAAATTAATATTTATTTCTTCCAGAAATAAATAAATTATTGTCCCAAAAATCTCGGGGTATTACATAGGTGAAACGATCAAACAAGTTCATGCACATGTGAAATAAAGGAGAGAGGGGGTCAAATATGTAGAAAGTAATCATTAAAGATCATCGTAATAACTTCACACATTATAAATCACAATAACGACACAACTTCATATGTCAAAACATTACGAAGAACTCATCTGGAAATATGGAATGAATGGGTGATCTAGATATCTTAAATGTTCATCCATATAGTGTAAGCAAAAAAATTGCAAAACTCTTTTTATCTTTTTCAAAAATTTTATCAAGAATAAAATCTTTTTGACTTTTCTAAATTTTTTCTTAAGAATTGAAATCTTTTTGTATTTTTCAAAAAATTTCAGAAAAACAAAACTCTTTTTGTTTTTTTTGAAAAAATATACCAAAAAAAATCAATAAATACAATGATAATTGGAATCTAGCAATATATATATAAGATATAAACATGATAATCACCATATTATAGAAATAAGTCTCAATGTCAATCATTAGACCCCAAGGAGTTCTTAAAAGGAAATGACATCCTAAGAAATTCCTCCATCAAATTTTGTGAAGTCTTGACTAAATACTCAACTTGATCTAAAAAAACTCTCAAAATCTATATGGTGATGAGAGGGAGCATGTGGAGTATCACGTGTGAGAGTTGATGTAATACCCCGTCCCAAAAACTGAATTAAAACTATATATGGGTTATGATGGAGGAGGAGTTAATTATAATTATGGATAAAATTGGAGAAAAGTAAAAAGAGGAAGAAAGAAGGTCGTTCAAATTACAAAGGACTATGGTTCTAGTGACATTGTGAAGGTCGCGAGATAAGTTGAGAGATACAGGGCGTCTAATGACGTGCTACTGACTTACAGTAGAAGGTTGCGCAAAGGTTCGAGCAATCCAAAGTTCGAACGACATCGGTTAAGTCGTTTGAACGACATATGAAAAGTTGTTCGAACGACGTTGGTCGAGATTTTTATTCTCAGTTGTCCTTGTGCACTGTCACAATTTGGAGAATTAGATTTTTGAGCTGTCGAGCTCAGATCAACCTAGAAGGGGCAAGACAGGTATTGGTAGTCTTAGGGAGGTTTTATAAGGCTTTGTTTGGTGTATTTGGGTTATTTGTTTTTGTAAGAAATGGAAGGAGGAGAGAGAGAGAGAGGTGGGTGGTCTTCCACCTCCACCCACCACAAAACCACCCTTCCACCACCATTTTAGATGATATCCTACCATGTTGAATCCTACAACACCAATGTCCACCATTGACAAAGAAGAGCTACGGATTTTGGGGCTTTTGGAGGATGCATTTCGTAATCCCTTGAGGCCACCTAGAAGGTGGGGTTACTCCTCCTATCCTAACACTTCCTCCACCATTTGAGCCATTAGAGGTGGAAAGAACTTACTCTTAGTGTAAGATATTATTTGCATTTGTAGTATTATAGTTAGACTATTTGAGTAGGGTGTATTTAGTTAAACGGTGAAAATAATGTGTAGAAGAAAATAAATATTTTTATAGAGTAAAAATGTTATTTTGTTGAAAAAAAAGGTGAAAAATATTTCAAGTTTTTAAAATAATAAAAGTTGATGTTTTATGATAATGGTGTATTTTCTATAAAGATTGATGGTAAACATTTTATGAAATAAAATGTTTGAAAATAATGGTTTATGTTTGGTGAACATTGGTAAAATAATGTTTTAAAGCTTCTTACAAAAGTGGAGCTTTTATGAAAAATATACATTTGTTGAGGCCGAAGAAAACAAAATATATTTTGTGCCTTAAAAATATATTTTTACATGTATAATGATTTCTGATGATGAAAAAATATGTTTAAACCATATAGTGAAATTTTTGGGTTTGAAATCCATTTTCTCATGCATATAAACTTGTAGAATTTTGATGTTGAATGTATAAAAAAATTTAGAAAAGGTTTTGTTGCGTTTAAACATGAAATGAGAAAAGTAGAAATTCTTATTTTTAAAGGTGTATGAAAAAGGGGTTAAAAATGTGATAAGCATAAAATGTAAGGCTACATGTAAATTGAAAGAAATGGTATTTTCTTATAAAAGTAGTCTTAAGTGTAAATGAATTTCTTAACTAATGAAAGTAAAGAAATGCGTGTTGTTGAAGTAAAAAATTAGATTATGTCTAATTACTTAATCACAGATAAATAAAATGAGACAAAGAACTTTTAAAGTGGTTCAGCCTTATGAGAATGGCCTACGTCCACTGTTTCTGTTATTGCTGACTGTTTGGAAATTCTCGATTACAAGTTTTCTCAAGAAATTCCGGTCCCCTAACAATGAGGATAATACAATGTATTTATAGCTCTAAGGCTGTAATGTGAAAGGGTAATACATTCAATGCCCCTTAAGCGTATACATCTGTATGATAATAAGCATTTAATGCACAGTCAAACTGTTGGTTATCCTGCTATTAATGCTTTGTTCGAGGTGCAGCTCGGACCACCTAAGTTCCTCGGTACTCAAAAGTTCCTCGGTACTCAAAAGTTCCTCGGAGAGTTCTTGTAGGTCGGAGCGTCTGAGTTGATCGGGGAAGCAGAGTTCCTCGTTGCAGTATGGTTCCTCGAAGTCAAGGTGTTGTTCGTAAGTGTTTGTCGTTGCCACATAGATTGCCACGTGTCTTCACCCAATTGAGCAATGTCAGCAGACTAAATTTGGTATCGACAGAAGCCCTCAATGTTTTATTGTTCGAAATTTGAGGAGTGTGGAACATTCTTTCTCGAAATATGGTGGTTTTAAATGGTCATCCTGAAATTTAGGAGTATTTTCTTTTGTATTCATTTATTCTTCCAAATTCGTAGAATTGGTCTTTTTAAAATTTTTCTAACCGCTTCAATTCCCGCGCCCCTTTTGTCTGTTTAGCCGCCGGTAACGTAACCGACTCTTTTTGTAATCTTTACTTTTACCCTTTCCCGAGGCAAAGTATTTAAACGTTGCAGAAAATACCATCGTCTTCTACTTTTTCAAATTTGTCTCTTTGAGTTTTCCATCGTCTCTCTCTCTCCTGTGCGTTCATCTCTTCCATCGTTTGTTGTCAACAGACTCATCCCTTTCCTGTAAGATTTTCTTCTTTCTCTTTGATTTCCTTCTTTCATCATGGTTTATCCTGTAGAATCGATTGATAAGTTTTGCTCTGATTTCTCTATTACCTCATGGGTTATTTTGGAAGAGCTTTCTGAGCCTTCAGACTATTTTCGTTTGGCTGAGGGACATTGGTTCCCCAGTCTCTTTGTTACTGAGTGTGGCTTTTCTTTTCCCCCAAACCCTTTAACGTGGTTCCTGCACGAATAGCCCCCAATACATGGAGAATAGTTAACGGTGTTTATAGATTAAATCAAATTCATGGAACCCGTATGGGAATTCCTGAAATCATGTTTTGTTATAGATGGGCTGTGGGTGATAATACTTTTTATTTAAAAACTAGGTTTTTAAATAGAGCTTTAGTAGTCAATCTCCCAGATGCCAATAGGGACTACTTTGAGCATGGGGTTGTTATGAAAAATTGGCAACACCCTCCATTAACTTGAGATGATGTTTACCAGGGTCCCAGATGTCCTCCCTATGGCAATGGGATAGGTTGTTTTTATTTTATTTTATTTTCAAAATTATACTTCCTTAATGTTTGATAAAATGTGCCACTGATATTTTAATTTTGATTTATTTGCAGTTGACAGCAAAAGAAAATCTCCAAAAGAGGCAGACGTTAATATAAGGCATTTAAAACTTATCTGGAGTTTGCATCAGACTGTTGCCAATGAGCATATTAGGTTAGCTTCATATTTTCCTCAGTACAAGAGTTACACCTCCTCTTTTACTGCTCGTCCGATGATAAGCAACGCAGAACCAATACCAGCCTCTACAAGTTCTTCACCTGAGTCACATATTCCTTTGAGTGAAAGGATACAGAAAAGAAGACCTCCTACCCTTTTTGAGAAACCTGCCTCTGGTGTTGGAGAGGCAAAAAGAAGTAAGCTTGATGTCCCAGGAGAAGGGACAAAGAAAATTGATGCACCTCCCTCGGCTGCTCCTGTGAAGGTGGTCGAGAAGCCCCCAGTGGCCCGGAGCAAGGCTACTACTCCAGGCGAGATGATTGTCATTTCTACGACTAAGACTACAACGTTAGTCGAGAAAGTTGATGCTCCTCTGAGGAGGCTGAAGAAAAGCTCCTCTGTCAATTTGGCTGAATCCATCTCTCAGCCCCCGACTAGTGGTGTTCCCATTTTTGTTCCTCCGAGCTCTGCTATGAGCTCGGTGAAGACTTGGATCATTCCCAATATCCAAGGTATTGAAGAAAACCTTTCTTGGGACACGATTACCACATTAGCAGCTCGTCACATTGCTTCTGTAAGTCCTATAGTCTTAAATTTTCATTCTTTCCTTTTTGTATCTGTGCACTAACTTACTTTCGTTTTCTTTTCACAGTTGGTGAGCTGTTTTAATACAATTTTGAAGAAAGATGAAGCTATTAAAGCTTCAAGATCCTCGTCTGGTGTAGAGGAAGCTTTGGTAGGCCTGGCACAGTCTCTGAAAGATTCTCGTCAGAAATATGATGATGATAAGGCAATTTGGGAGAAAAAGCTTGCTTCGACTGAGCAGGAGAAGGCTCAGGTTATTGAGGTCTCCAAGGGGTTGGAGAAAAAAATGAATGACTTGGAGAAGAAGAATAAAGAGCTCGAAAGGAAGCTCAAAAATACTGGGGAGCTTGAAAATAAGCTCAAGGCTGCTGAGGAGGAGTTGGGTCAACTTCGGGAAGTAAGCCGTCAGAAGGAGGAAATTGAGAATAAACTGAAGGCTGCTGACAATCTTCTTTCCCAGAAGCTTTCCTCGGAGAAGACAAGGAGGAAATTGGCTGTGAAGAGATCTTTCAGCGCTGGCTGGGATAAAGGGTGAAACAAAGGTTTGGCTGCCATGATGTCGCAAGTGGAATATGACAACCTCAAATACTTTAGAGATGGGTGGGTCGCTGCTCTGTAGAAGATGAAGGTTGATGAAAATTCTGAACTCTTTCAGCGACACATCCCTGGTCCCCCTCCAACTCCTGAAGAAGAAGAAGAGGACGAAGCTGCCTCTGAGGAATCTTCCATGGTGATGGGAGATCAAATTTCTCATCCCTCAGCTATCCAGCCGACTGGCGAGGAACTTCAACTACCTGCTACTTCCTCCGAGCAACCTCCAGCACTTCCCGAGAAACCCTCTGCTCCATCCGAGCAACCTACCTCCTCATCCCAGCCTCCTGAGAAAGTTTTGGGAGATAAGGAAAAGGTGTAGAGTTGTTCGGATTTCTCTCTATTTTGTTTTTCTTTGTCAAATGTAACTTCTGAACATGTAACTCTGAACTTTGTACTTCTGAACTTTGTGATGTAATAAAATATGAACTTTTGCTTATGCATACTGTTGATTCTCTTCTTCATTCTCTATTTGTACTCTTATTGATTATTGCTTTTTCTTCCTCTACTAGTTTCTGGCCAGGATGGAATTATTGTTGCTCATGATACAAAGCTGTTACGGCAATGCAATGAATATTTTAAAGTCGGTCATACAAATATGAGTGCAACTCAAATCACTGACATCCTCGGTCATGGTGCTTCAGAGCAAGCAATTAAAGCCTATCAGTATTTGAAGTGCCTCTCGACCGTGCAGTGGCTAACAACGAAGCATACTATGATATGATTGAGGATCTCCAAGGAACTCTTGAAGAACTTCAGCAACAATATAAGGAATTTACTGCACTTTTGCACGAGGGGTACGAGAAGAAGTATCAGCAAATCTGTGCTGATAAGGGATACGATAAACGGTTTGTTGCTTACAATGTGCGAGAGAGAACTTTTAAGGCTGAGGTCGAAGAGCACAGACAGATAGCTGAGTTATTAGAACAAGAAAATAATAACCTGCAAAGAGAAGTGTCTCAGTTGAAGTCTACAGCTTCCACCTCAAATGCTTTGATCCCAGTGACTGACGAGGGATTCTCTTTCTTGGAGGTCAAAAACGCCAACCTGAGGGATGAATTAGAAACCTTGAAGATGTCTGGCCCTTCTACGTCTTCTCGAGGATGAGCAAGAGCTCCTCGGGGATGAGCAAGAGCTGATCGGATTCCTGTCGAGGAACAGAGGACTAAATCTGCTCTAGAGAACCAAGCCATCCAACTGATGGCAAAGAACCAGGCATTGGCTGAGATGTCTAAGAAGATCAGGGATCTGGAAGAGCAGCTTTCTGCGCAGAAGTCTGTCTTGGAGAATAAAGAACTCTTTATCAAAAATCTCCACGAGCAGCCGGAAATATTGACATATCAATTCCACAAGCAGCCTAGAGAATTCTGGATGGCTGGCTACAACGAGGCTCTCTACCATTTGGATGATCGTATCCAAAACGCAAACAATGAGGGTTACAAACAGGGATGGTTGAATGCCTTAGGTGTGCTGCAACTGGAACAGGGTCATTACCTGTGGGATTACCATAATCCTGGGCTGCTCGACCTACCAGTGCCACCATGCAAGCTTGATATGAGTTGGATCCCTGCTCGGGCCATCCATCGGTGTCTGATTTCCAAATACCTCGGTGATTACAATATCTATTCCAATGTCGAGATATCTCATCCCGAGCACCTACTAGATCGACCATTTGTGATGAATATCAGGATACTTGAAGATCTTAACTTCATAAATTCCCCTCATGCTTTAAATGATCCACCTGCTGGCGAGGAACCTGTTTCAAAAGCAGAGGGGAAGAAACCGATAGAATAGGAATCTTAATGTAATAAATTTGTATTTCATTCTTGATGTATTTTATTCTACATTTAATGAAATAATTTTATTTACAAATCTTGACTGCCATTGTCTTGTAATTATAAAACACTTTACATCTGTGCATGTATATCTGTTAAAAAGAAAATAACATTGTGTTATTTGTCGATCAACTGAAGTTTGTTAAAACTTATTGTCGATTATCTTGAATTTGTGGTAATCATTTAATGACTAACCAAAATTGATGATATTTTGTTTCTCGACCAACTTGGTAGTAATTTAAAAAGTCCCGAGTATAAAAAATTTTGCTCAATCACTTTCTCGTACTCATAAAAGGTTTCCGACCAACCAAGGTCGGTAAATTTTTCTTCTCAACCAACTACAGTTAGTGGGATTTTCTTACCAACCAATCTTTGGCACTTTTTGGAATAGTTTTACTTCCCGACTAACCTTAGTTGGCATTTTCGGGAATAGATTTACTTCCTAACCAACTAAATTGGCTTTTTTAGGAATAGATTTACTTCTCGACCAACCTTAGTTGGCATTTTCGGGAATAGATTTACTTCCTAACCAACCAAGTTGGCATTTTTAGGAATAGATTTACTTCCCGACCAACCTTAGTTGGCGTTTTCGAGAATATATTTACTTCCTAACCAACCAAGTTGGCATTTTTAGGAATAGATTTACTTCTTAACCAACCAAGTTGGCATTTTTAGGAATAAATTTACTTCCTAACCAACTGAGTTGGCATTTTTAGGAATAGATTTACTTCCCGACCAACCTTAGTTGGCGTTTTCGAGAATAGATTTACTTCCTAACCAACCAAGTTGGCATTTTTAGGAATATATTTACTTCCTAACCAATCGAGTTGGCATTTTTAGGAATAGATTTACTTCCTAACCAACCAAGTTGGCATTTTAGGGAATAGATTTACTTCAAAACCAACCAAGTGGGCATTTTTAGGAATAGATTTGAGTAGTGCGAGTTTTGCTGAGTAGTGTGTAGCACTAGTATTCCGCAAAAAATTTACAACAAAAGGAAAGAACTGGGCAGAACATTGTCACTTTATTCATACTGATGAAACTGCATTACATGAGAGTTTACATTACTGATAATATTTGCACAAGTGTTCTGCATTCCATGAGTTCTTAAACACCTCCCCCTCTAAAGTTTCTATTTTGTATGTTCCTGGTCGAACAACTTCCTTAACTTGGTAGGGTCCATGCCAGTTTGCTTCCAGTTTGTTGTGCTTTTGAATCACCTTCTTTAGCACATAATCTCCTTCTTTCAAGTCGCACTTCTTCACTCTCTTGTTGTAGAACAAAGTTGTTCGTTGCTGGTAAGCAGCATTTCTAATGGCTGCTTCTTCCCTAACCTCCTCGAGCACGTCCAAGTCCAACCTTCTCATTAAATCCCTGATAGGGGAATTAAAATTCAGTATTGTGTGTGTTGGGAGACCCAATTCGGCGGGTATAACAGCTTCATTTCCAAATGCTAGCATATATGGAGATTCCCCTGTTGCAGCTCGGGGAGTAGTTCGATAAGCCCATAGCACTGATTGTAGCTTGTTGATCCATTTTGCTTTCACGTCATTCAATCTCTTTTTCAAACCATTCAGCAGCGTTCTGTTTGTAACTTCAGTTTGTCCATTGCTTTGAGGATGGCCTGGTGCCTAGTGGATCTTCAAGATATTTGACTGATGACAATAGGCAGCGAACTACTCGTTGTCAAATTGTGTTCCATGGTCAGTGATGAAGGCATGAGGAAGACCATATCGAAAAATGATGTTCTTCTAAATAAATTGGTACACCTTGTCGTACGTCATATCAATGAGAGGCTCAGCCTCAACTCATTTAGTAAAATAATCCACAATGACTACGAGATACTTAAATCTTCCCCTGGTCGTCGGCAGTAGCCCAACCAAATCTATTCCCCATATGGAAAATGGCTAAGGGGAAGTAATGGGTGTCAATAACGCTTGAGGAGTTCTTCGGATGGAGGAGAAGCGCTGACACTTGTCACATTTCTTAGCATAGGCTATGCAATCAGCCCTCATCGTCGGCCAGTAGTATCCTTGAGTCATCATTCTTTGCAAAAGTGTCCGACCTGCTACATGGGCTCCACAAGACCCTTCATGGACCTATTCAATCAAATATTTCACCTCGGTTGGATGCACACATCTTTGCAAACCTACTATAATTCCTCATCTGTATAGAATACCATTAGTCAGTACATAACGAGCAGCCTTAAACTTCAATTTCTTGGCTGCAAGTTTGTCAGTTGGTAATTCCCCTTTCTCAATATATGCCCTGATGGGATCCATCCACGATGACCCTAAATTGAGGGTATTAAAGTTTATCGTCAGATCTTCATCTATACTCCGACCAGATAGAACTTTAATTGGGATTATTCTTCGCAGCTCGGTACGAGTAGCTGATGCTAATCGAGCTAAGGCGTCTGCTCTTGCATTCTCCATTCTTGGTATTTTGACCAGCTGAATAGCAGCAAATTTCGACATCAATTCCTTTGCCTTTGCATGATATCTGATCATTAATTCTCCTTTAGCTGCATATACTCCCATCATTTGGTTTATAACCAATTGCGAGTCACTGAAAACAATAACTTGTTCTGCCCCCATGGTTTTTGCTAAACTAAGACCTGCAATCATGGCTTTATATTCAGCCTCATTATTGGAAGCTTTGAATTGGAAGCGTAGGGCGTATTCCATGTCGACCTCGTTTGGACTGTTCAAAAGTATCCCTGCGCTACATCCTGTAGTGAAGGATGAACCATCCACATACAGACTCCATATAGGTGACTCGTCTTTAAATTTCTGATCTGACAGAGTTCCTCGGTGAAAAATTTGTTGCTTCCTATCACCATCTCCTGATATTTCTTGTTGTTCGTCGATCATCTTTTCTTACCCTTTTACCAACCTAAGATGGTCTGGGCTTGAATTTGATGATCCCGTAACATCTATTTGCCCTTTTACCAAGCTAAGTTGGTCTGGGCTTGCATTTGATGATCCTGTAACATCCACAGGTTGATCAGCGAGCAACTTTTGCTCCTTGGGGGTATCAGGATAGGTGAACTCTGCTATAAAATCTACTACCGCTTTCCCCTTTAGCGATGATCTGGGTTCATAAACTATATCATATTCACCAAGTTCTATTGCCCAGCACATCAATCTTCCTAATTTTTCTGGTTTATGAAGGGCTTGCCTCAATGGCATATCAGTATATACTACTATGGTATGAGCCTAGAAGAATGGTTTCATTCTTCTACTTGCCTAGATCAATGCTAATGCCAATTTTTCCAGCCATGGATATCTGATCTTTGCTCCTCGGAAGGCCTTACTTGTGTAGTAGATTGGTTTTTTCACTCCATTCTCCATTCTTATCAATGCCGAACTAACTGCATTCTCGAACACTGCCAGATACAAGTATAATTTTTCTCCCATCACTGGCGTGGATAACAGTGGAGGTGCTCCCAAATATTTTTTCAAGTCTTGGAAAGCCTTCTCACATTCATCATTCCACTCAAAAGTTTTTCGGAGCATCTTGAAAAATGGGAGACATCGATCAGTTGCTCACGATACAAATCTGTTGAGTGCTGCTACTCGTCCTGTAAGACCTTGCACCTCTTTCTTCGTTGTTGGGGATCGTAGTCCTAACAGATCTTTGATCTTTTCAGGGTTAGCTTTAATGCCTCGCTGATTGACAATGTATCCGAGAAACATGCCTTCTCGTACTCCAAATGTGCACTACGTCGGGTTCAACTTCATTTGATATTTATCTAGTTGATCAAAGGTCTGACCTAAGTCAACTAGATGATCAGCAGCTTTCTTGCTCTTTGTTAGCATATCGTCAACATAGACTTCCATATTGCAACTGATTTGTTATGCAAACACTTTGTTCATCAGCCGCTGATATGTTGCATCTGCATTTTTCAAACCAAAAGGCATAACATTATAACAATAAGTTCCCCTAGGGGTAATGAAAGAAGTACTCTCCCTGTCTTCAGGTTTCATTTTAATCTGATTGTAACCAGAATAAGCATCCATGAAGCTCAGCAGCTCGTGTCCCGAGGTAGCATCCACTAGTTGATCAATTTGGGGCAGCGAAAAGTGATCCTTTGGGCATGATTTGTTGAGGTCGGTGAAGTCTACACACATCCTCCATTTGTTGTTCTTCTTTTTCACCATCACCACATTTGCTAACCAGTCTAGATATTTAACATCTTCATTAAAGCAAGCTTTCTGGAGCTTCTCGACTTCCTCCTGTATAGCTTGATTCTTCTCGAGACTGAATACTCTTCTTCTCTGCTTCACAGGCCTGATCTCCTTATTCACATTGAGTTCGTGACATAAGAAATTTTGGTATATCCCAGGCATATCCTCATGTCTCCACGCAAAAGTTTGCTTTCTGTTTCTTAGGAAAGTTATCAATTTTTGCTTTAGTGAGGCTTCCAACGACGAACCTACTTGAGTAGTTCGTTCAGGGTGCTCGTCATCCAGGATAATGTTTTCAGTAGCTTCCACCACTTGACCCTTTACGAGTTGCGACTCATCTCTAGGATCTAATATTTCAATCTCTGCACCTTCATCCACTTGATAGGTAGTAGTCTTTTTCCTTGATTCCTCCAGTTCCTCTTGCTCGGCGGATGAATAATAGCATTCCCGAGCTACTTTCTGATCGCCTTTCACAACTCCTACTCCAAAATTTATTGGAAATTTTAGGCATTGATGTATCGTAGATGGTACATCTTCGAACTTCTTCAATCCTACTCTTCCCATGATCATATTGTATGATGATTGAACATTCTTATCCATCACGAAGAAGCGTATTCTTTCTGTTTGACAAGCAGTCCAGGTACAAATGAATATATCCAATTTGATAGTCCCAAGTGGAAATACTTTCTCGCCAGCAAAATCGAGGAGGGGTCTATGTTAAGGCTCCAGTTGAGATAGCTTTAGATTTAAACTGTCGAAGTACGAGTAGAACATGATGTCTGCCGAGCTACCATTGTCTACCAGTACTCTTGAAATCATTACCTCCTTCATCCTTATTTTTATCACCAATCGGTTATCATGAGGATATAGAACACCTGCGAGGTCATTCTTTGAGAAACCAATGACCAATTTCTCTTTTTTCACCTTTCTCGGGCGATCCTCCTCAGCTAGATTTATTCGTTGAATGTATGAGCAAGCTTGAGCCTCACAGAGGTAAGCTTTTCTCTCGGCAGTAAGGTCTCCTGCTCCTGTATCTCCACCTATAATAACATTATAGTCAAATGACCCAAAGCGTATTGAAAATACCTCACGTTCTGGATGCCTTGGTCTCTTGGGAAGATCAGTGTCATCTTCTGGATTAACTTCTTGGTCCTTTTCTTGTTCTCCTCTGCTCGACGAGGAGATCTAGACCTCTCTCTTGTTCGGTCGTTGTTTCTTCTATCATTCCTCCGATCAACATATTTTGCCAGTTTCCTCGTCTGATGAGTGTTTCAATCTCATTATGAAGAGCTATGCAATTTTTGGTCATATGGCCATGATCTTTGTGAAACTCGTAATATTTTTCCTTATTTCTCCTGTCAGGGTCTGCCTTCATTTTCTCTGGCCAGTTTAATTCCTCATTATTCTTGATTTCTTCTACAACATGGTTGATGTCTTTCTTCAAAGGAGTATAATTATCAAATTTCTTCAATACTTCCCATGACGACCTTGTTCTTGAGTTTTTGTCACTACCATTGTTCTTATGCTCTTTCCTCTTAACTTTATCACCTTCCACCTTGGTTTCTTTGGCATCCATATTCTTCTTCGCAGCCATAGCCTCCTCGGCATTCATAATCTTGGCCGCTTTTCCCATCAGATCTGACATAGTTCTAGGTGGATCTTTGGCCAAAGTGTAGTATAACTTATTGGGCAGTAGTCCACTCATCAAGGCGGTAATCGCTGTCTTTTCCTCATAATCAATGACTTCGAGCTTCTCGTTATTAAAACGAGTTATATAATCTCTGGTACTTTCACCAGCTTTTTGTCTAACACTTAACAAATGCGCTACTCGTTTAACTGGCTTTGCCCCAAAATAGAAATTCCCAATGAATAACTCGGCCAGTTGAAAGAAAGTTAAGATCTTACCCCGAGGAAGGTTATTATACCATATTTCAGCAGATCCGATAAGAGTTCCCGAGAATGCTCTGCATCTTATCTCATCTGGAACAGCGTAGATGTCGGCTGCAGCTTGGTATTGTTCTATATGAAGGACAGGATCGGTCTTTCCATCATATTTGGGGGTCACAACAGGTGCTTTGAACTTTGATGGTGTTGGAAAATCTACAATGGCCTGGACAAAAGGTGTTCCTTAAACAAAAGTTCATTGTAGAGGGTTCTTGGCCTTAGCCATTTCCCCTAATATATCCTCCAGCCTCTGAATAAAGCCTTTCCACGCATCGTTTCCTTCCTCGGGCTTGTTGGTTCGAGCAATTGATCGTGTTGATGTGGCTTCCTGGGATCTATCTTGACGAGCAGCTGGTCGCGACTAGGCAGAACCTTCCCTTAAGTCTGATAGTCATTGAAAACTCCTCAATGCGGCTCTAGGAGGACTTTTGCTCCTCCTAGGACCTAATCGATCAAAAGGGGATACTCTGCTTAATCTTTCTAGTGCACTAGTCCTTTCTGGAGAGAGAGTGATACGTTGTTCAGTATCTGTGGCTCGTACCGATGAAGTTCGTACAGGTTGATAAGAAAATTCTTCAGACTCCTCAGTACGATATGAATCGGTACGCCTAGTACGCGAAGAAGGTAAACAGGTATTTCTTTGAATACTTCGCAATTCTGAGTGGGTTGGTGCACCGCCATGGAGGGTTCGTATGAGTTGTCGCATAGTTTCTTGCATGACTGTCTGGCCCTGGGCCAGATTTGTCATTATTCCAGCTAGATCTGGAATATTGGGCTGAGCAGATGGATTTGGAGGGCTTCCAGTGTTTCGATTGCTGGGTTCTGGAATATCAGCCATTTGTGATGAATTGTTTTTGATGAAAAACGATATTACCAGTCGTTTCCCATAGACGGCGCCAATCTGTTGATGTAAAAAATTAGATTATATCTAATTATTTAATCACAGATAAATAAAATGAGAAAAAGAACTTTTAAAGTGGTTCAGCCTTATGAGAATGGCCTACGTCCACTGTTTCTGTTATTGCTGACTGTTTGGGAATTCTCGATTACAAGTTTTCTCAAGAAATTTCGGTCCCCTAACAATGAGGATAATACAATGTATTTATAGCTCTAAGGCTGTAATGTGAAAGGGTAATACATTCAATTCCCTTAAGCGTATACATATGTATGATAATAAGCATTTAATGCACAGTCAAACTGTTGGTTATCCTGCTATTAATGCTTTGTTCGAGGTGCAGCTCGGACCACCTAAGTTCCTCGGTACTCAAAAGTTCCTCGGAGAGTTCTTGTAGGTCGGAGCGTCTGAGTTGATCGGGGAAGTAAATTTCCTCGTTGCAGTATGGTTCCTCGGAGTCAAGGTGTTGCTCGTAAGTGTTTGTCGTTTCCACATATATTGCCACGTGTCTTCACCCAATTGAGCAATGTCAGCAGACTAAATTTGGTATAACATGTGTTTTGAAAAAATGCTGATAAAAGTATTCACTAAGTGTGAATGGAAAAACATGGAAAAGTTAGTGTGCATAACTCAACAATGTTGTAAAATACTAACACTCTCAAATTTGAAAATAACTAAAGAGGTAAATATTGTAAGGACATTGTTCATCACAATTAGTTGTGGCGTATACCACTACAAGTCAACAAAGAATCGAGGATGCTAACATCTACAAACTCCATATCCGAATTACAAGTGCACTTCAACATTCAAGCACCGTCGAGATAATTTTGGTAAAAATATGTTTAAAGTTCCATGTGCATTTTATATTTAAAGTGTTGGGATTTTTTTTAAAAGGTTAGAACTTTTTTTTATAAAATTTCATTTGAATATAAGAAGTTTGATTTAAAAACAATAAGGATGGAAACAAAGTTTTTTTTTTTAATATCAAAATGGCATTTTGTCTTAGGCTACACGCTGTGTGTTAAAGAAAAAAAAGGTGGTTTCGGTCTATATATAAAAAAAAGAGTTTGGCAGATTCAAAACTTACTTCTTTATATATAGTGGGCACCGCTTTTTTTTTGTGCCAATGATTGGCATATGGAATAGGTTTCATAAAAGTTTTTTTAACCAAAAGAAAGCTGCGTATGAAGTTTTCTTTTCATAAGGCAAAACTTAACTCCTTGGTGCCTTTTGCCTTGCCACGCGAGTTAGTCTGACTAAAAAAAAGAGAGGGCCATTGAATTGCTAAAAAATGCGCTAATGATTAGCTGATTCATTCTTTTGCTGGCCGCCGTTTTGTTTTTTACCAATCATTGGCATATTGATTTTCATGAAAGCTTTTTTTGGTGAAGGAAGTTTTAGTCATCACGCCTCTGCCTCTATCTTTTTTAAAAGTAACACGCATCTGATAAAAGGCATCAAGCCAATGAATGGTAAACAATAGCATGCCCATGTTTATCTACTTTAGCCAAATCTCTTCTATATAAAGGCCAGCTCGTATAGTTTTGAAACTAAGAGAAGAAAAGTTTTTTTTTGGCAGAACACTTTCCGAAAAGAAAAATACTATGTATTCTATAATATTTTCAAAATGTCTTCTTCTCACTTTTAAGGGTCCAAAACCTTTTGTCCATTTAATTCATAACCCATCTAGTTATATGAATTGCTTTGTGGAACCCAAGACATATTTTTCTGAAATATTAAGCTGCTGATTTTGGTACTGTTCATGGTACTAATCGAAGTATGAGGATACTAAGGTCTGCTGATTATGAATCTTTGATGAAATAGAACTGAGTGTTCCTGTGAGACTACTGAGGTTGTTCCATTGCTGACAACACCGACCAACGCCTGCGGGTATTTGCATCTCAAATTATCTCATTATAATCGGTGTAAGTTGTGAATTACAAAATTATAGTGAAATAAATGGTTTTGCCCTTTGGGGATTTTTTCCTCATTTGTGACTGTCTTGCATACTTAGATTTATTTTTTTAATCAATCAAGTTTATTTGCAAGAGTTAAAAAAAATTGTGGGTCTGGAATTCGAATTTAATTAAATAATTAATTCATTTGAACGTACGCGCACTCTCAAATTGGTATCAGAGCCAATTACACAATTATACCGTGTAATTTTTCGTAAAATTTGTCTAAGATATCAATTTTCTGAAAAATTGATTTTTTTTAAAAAAGGGGCGCATTCAAAAATGGAGAAATTATATAATAAAATGCCAGTTTTTGATGGGACAAATTATGCTTACTGAAAATCCAGTATGAAATCTGCTCTAAAAACCATAGATGAAAGAGTTTGGATTTTGGTTGAAAGAGGGTGGACACCTCCCTCCGTCACCATTAAAAACGTGATAAATTTAAAATCTGTGACTGCATGGAGTGAAGATGAATTTAAATGGTCATCTTTTAACTCTAAGGGTCTTAGTGCTATTTATAGATCTGTCACACCTGACGAGTTCCGGCGGCTAATGACATGCACCACGTCAAAAGAAGCATGAGATGTTTTACAACTTACCCATGAAGGAACTAATGCTGTGAAAGAGTCTAATCTGCAAAATTTAACAACCCAATTTGAGACTATCACCATGCTTGAGTCTGAATGTTTTGATGAATTCTATGCTAGATTATCTGATATTGTAAACACTAGTTTTAATCTTAGTGAACACATTCTTAATGCAAGAGTTGTTAAAAAGATTCTAAGATCACTACCCAAGCGTTTTATCCCTAAATTCACTGTGCTAAATTCTATGGTTAATTTAAACACGCTTAAATTAGAGGAATTGGTTGGAGACTTGCAAACCTTTGAAATTGACATGTTTCCTAAGTCTGTTAAACCAAAATATAAGGAAATTGCACTTAAAGCCTAGGCTAGAAAGGGTGAGAGGTCCGTTAAAAGGAAAAAGACGTCTAAACAGAGAGAGATAGAAGCGTCTGATTATGAGGGAGAATTTGATTTAGACAACTTAGTTCTTTTTGCCAAAAATTTCAAAAAAATTCTCAAATTAAAAAATGGCAATTTTAAAGATAAAAAGAATTTTGAGAAAAATAAATATGGCAAGAAAGATGAAAAAGCTAAAAAGGACACCCCCAAGAGAGATGAAGAGAGATGCTATGAATGCGATGGTAGAGGTCATAAGGCTTTTGAGTGTGCCACTAGGTTGACGCATCAAGGCAAGGGAAAAGCTGTCCTAAATGCCACTTTGAGTGACGACAGCGAGGTCGAGTCGGTGGATTCTGGAGATGAATCATCACATGAATGTAACTTCACCTCATTCATGGCTAGTCATGTAGGTTCTCCTACATCATCTCATGACAATGATGATGCCACCTCACATAGACACATTGACAGTAATGAGAGTGAGGGAGAGGATGATGGAAGTGAGAGCGAGAGTGATCTTAGACGCGCCTACGTCGATTTATATGCCGAATCATTCAAAACCAAAAAGTGTAACAAAGCATTAGTTATTAGTATCGTCATCATTGAAAAGGAATTAGGAGAGACTAGAGAAAGAGAGTCATCGTTTAGCACTGCCTTGGGAGAGAGAAAGAGAGTTAGTTTGTGATGAGAGAGAGGAGAGTTTTGAGAAAGAAAAGGGGGACTTGACTAAATAAGTGGATAATCTGATGAGAGACCTCTATGCATTCGAAGAGGCTCGAAAGATTCTGTAAGCCCTTATTTCCCAGCTCACTCATGATCTTGAGAGAGCACGAGAAGTCAACGTTCAAATCGAGGATAGATCTGATAAGATGGGAAAGATGCTCCTCGCCCCCGCCTTAGGATTTGGTGAAAGACCAGGAATTGGTTTTGATGGTGCGTCCACCTTTCAGATTACACCTGGACTAGTCC
Organism: Sambucus nigra; assembly: GCA_949130495.1. Taxonomy (NCBI): domain Eukaryota; kingdom Viridiplantae; phylum Streptophyta; class Magnoliopsida; order Dipsacales; family Adoxaceae; genus Sambucus; species Sambucus nigra. The sequence continues at coordinate 90,692,680 of OX422208.1, read as the reverse complement.
CTAAGTTTATAACTACTCCATATGGCCGCCTATCAAACCCCAAGAGAAGAGTTCGGCTGAGAAAATCAAACTAAGGTCAGCCTAAAACTGTGTTCCTTTGTACCTACTGTAAAATAAAAGGCCACCGAGAGTTTTGCTATAGTTTAGGTCGGACTTCACGTACATATTCTCCACCACATCGTACTAATTATTTTACTAGTCTGAGAGAGGGTGTTGAGTTTTTAACCGCCACATCACAGAGTTTGATGGAGGAATTCTGACGGATGACTTTGCTATCAGTGAATGCTTCTCACATCCCGGCTAAAACCAACAACAACAAGGGTAAACAAAAGGTTACCACTTCTTGGGTACCTAAGAAAGACGAAAAGTCCCTTGTTGTTCATATCGTTCTCAAAACAGATAATACCTCCTAATGGTATTTTAACAGTGGCTGATCCAGGCACATGACTGGTGACGTATCCTTCTTTACCTCTCTCGAGGATCAAAAGGAAGGGAAGGTCACATTTGGCACTGGGAGAAAATCTGGCATAGTAGGACGAGGGATTGAAGAGATACCTAGATTTCCTATGCTAGAGAATATTCTATACGTGAAAGGTTTGAAAGCTAATTTACTCAGCATTAGCTAGCTGTGCGACGCTGACTTTGCAGTAAAGTTTAACTGAAATTATTCTAATGTCTATGATCAAGACGGTAAACTATTATTGTAAGGGTTGATTACCGACGATAACTGCTATGGGATTATTACCAAGTCCTCATTTATCTGCAACAGCACCACGATCACTCCTATGGATCTATGGCATCAACGTCTAGATCACATAAACGTTAGAGATTTAGATCGTCTTGTTAAAAAGGACCTAGTACATGGATTTCCATCCCTTGGAAAGACAACTTTCGCAGTTTGTGGACCCTATCAATTGGGTAAACAAGTGTGTAGTCCCCATAGGAGGTTGCATTCCATTACCACCTCTCGTGTGCTTGAGCTGATTCACATAGATCTTATGGGTCCTAATCGTACGGAGAGTTTGGGTGATAAGAGGTATATCCTCGTGATGGTGGATGATTTCTCCAGATATTCGATTGTAGGTTTTCTGAGAGAGAAATCTGACCAAGTGCCATGTCCTACAAAACCAACACGGAGTCACTATTAACAGGATACGTAGTGACAATGACACAGAATTTATGAAATCAAAGGTAGATTTTTACTATGATAGCCTTGGAATTAAACATGAATTTTCGGCCGTAAGGACTCCTTAACAAAATGGGATTGTTGAGAGGAAGAATCAGATGATTCAGGAAATGGCTAGATCTATGCTTTGGGTTGTAAGGTTGCTAAGAGATTTTGAGCAGAGGTAGTGTCTACCGTGTGCCACACGGTGAATAGGGTTTACCTGCGTCCACACACTCTTAAAATGCCTTATGAATTGTGTACTGGCAAGAAACCCAACCTTACATATTTTTGTGTCTTTGGGAGTAAATGCTACATCCTACGGGATAGAGAGCAATTAGGAAAGTTTGACTCCCGGAGCGATGAGGGAATTTTGCTTGGATATTCATCAAACAGTAGATCATACCGGGTTTAAAAACTAAGAAGCTCTAAGGTTATGGAGTCAATAAATGTCACCGTGCAAGATGACGAACCTCCGACGTTTGTTGATCCTAGCCTTCAGTGTGATGATGAGGACTTTTCTGGCAGTGATTTATTTATCCCTCACACACACCCTGTGGACCCTACTCCTGTGTTAGGGGACACACCTGCTTGGGTTTGCAAGAGTCATGAACCTGCCACTATTATAGGCGATCCCACCTTAGGGGTTAAGACTCATGCTCAGCTAGAGTACGTTGTTATTCATTTTTGCTACACTTCCACAATCGAGCCCAAGAATCACAAAGAATCACTCGAGGATGAACACTAGATACCTACTATGCAGGATGAGTTACTTCAGTTTAAAAAGAACAATGTCTGGGAACTTATCCCCCGACCTAGTGAAACGGATGTGATAGGTTCCAGGTGGATTTTCAAGAATAAAATGGATGAAAATGGTACCATAATTAGAAGTCTAGGTTGGTCGCTCAAGGCTACACACAGATAGTGGGTGTAGACTTTGGGGAGACATTTGCTCCTATTGCGAGACTTGAGTTCGTTCGCTTACTACTCGCCATCGCATGTCATCTTCACTTTAAGCTATATCAGATGTATGTCTAGAGTGCCTTTCTAAATGGCATTCTAAAGGAGGCGATTTACATGGAACAAATAAAAGGATTTGAATACCCTAATCACCCGGAGCATGTCTATTATCTAAGTAAAGCCTTGTATGGTTTGAAGAAAGCACCCCGTGCTCGGTACGAGAGGCTTACTTCCTATCTATTAGCTCGTGGCTTCAAGAGAGGCGGAGTTGATATGACGTTGTTCGTCAGGAGAGATGGAAGTGCTATTTGTTTATCCAGGTCTATGTGGAAGACATAGTCTTTGGATCCAAGTGCTCCGAGCATGCTCACCACTTTGAGGAGGAGATGAAAAGTGAATTTGCAATGAGCATGGTAGGTGAGCTTACTTTCTTCCTTTGTCTCCAGGTTCGTCAGCTAGAGGATGAGATGTTCCTCTCCCAATCCAACTATACTAGAGACCTAGTAAATAAATTTTCTTTAGACTCCGCTAAGCATGCACGTACACCTATGAGTACTTCTACCAAGCTTAGTAAGGACACTTCAGGTAAAGACATTGAGCAAACCTTGTATCAGAGTATGATAGGTAGTCTTCTCTACTTAACTGCCAGTCATCCCGACATAGCCTTTAGTGATGAAGTCTGTACACGATATCAGGCATCCCCGAAGGAGTCACACTTACTCACTCTAAAATGTATTATCAAATACGTGAGTGGGACTCTCTCCTACGGTATTTGGTATTCCTTTGATACCGATGACCATCTATCCGCCTATTCGAATGCCGATTGGGCTGGGGATTTAAATGGTTGTAGGAGAACTTCTCATGGGTGTTTCTACTTTGGTTATGCTCTTGTCTCCTATATGATCAAGAAGCAAAACTCCATCTCTTTGTCCACTGCGGAGGCTGAGTACATCGCCTTCGGGAGTTATTGCACGCAACTCTTGTGGATGAAGAAAATGTTGGAGGATTATGGGATTTCACAGGACACCATGACCATCTCCTGTGATAACACGATCACGATACACATATCTTGTAATCTAGTCCAACATTCGCGCACAAAGCATATCAGGGTACGCAGCACTTTATACATCAGTTATCTGAGGAGAAAGTCGTATCCCTGAGTTTTGTACCCACTGACCTTCAGTTAATCGATATTTTCATGAAACCTTTAGATTCCCTTAGATTCGAGAGTCTTAGGAAGTCTTTAGGTATTTGCACAGTTGACTGAGGGGATGGTCCGTGTCTAGTATGGGATGCATTTTTTTTCTTGATCATATAATTCTGCTCATATTTATAGTTTGTACCATTTTTGTATTTATATACATTTGGTTCTTTTCTTATTTCTTAAAAAATGAAAAATACAAAAATATTTTCTTTTATTTGAGAAAACCAGAAAAACTCAAAAAGATTTTTGTTGTTTGTTTTGCACCGTTTATGAATAAACACTTAGGATGACCAAGTCACAACTTCATGCCATATCCATGTGACTATTTGATAGTGATCTGAGACAATATGTTATGTCATTAATGTGCTTTCAAAGTTTGCAGTCTTTGAGTTGCTATAGTGTTGCTACCAACATGTTTGACTCACTTTATCCTTTATTGCACACATGCACGGATTTGTTTGATGTTTGTTCTTGACAAATCACATGTTGGTTACGTGTTTTCATCTCAATTTTGTCTACTTAAACGAACCAAATGCGATAAAATAAGATAATAAAAGGTGTGCATGTTTTTACCGTTTTGCCGTAAGTTAGTGTGAATTTTATAAACGGTGAAGTGCTACGAAAGGTACTCATCTATCCTTTGCGATTAAGCCAACGTTTAAATTGGACCTAACAATTGAGGAATTTTCATTATCCAGGGTCCAAAGAGGTTTAAAAGAGCCCAAAAATATTGAAAGGCAATAAAAAGAAATACATACCAATAATGGGCCATTATGTTTATTTGCCAATTCTCTAATGTTTGAGAATTTAGACCACCTCGAAAAGAAAATATATATGAGGGGGTTTGGTTGGAGAGTTAAAACGGCTTTGCACATCCTTAAAAAGTCTTGAAAAAGCATGAAATCATTTTGGACGTTATTGTTGTGACAATCATGTTGACTTTGATTTATTGATTTTGATTTAAAGACAATATCATCTAAATTCAACAATTTTACACCAAAGGACTATTTTTTATGTTCTTTCGTTAGGAGTACACTTATGCATCTTGCACATATGATATGATTGAGTTGATTTTCCTATCGAATTTGTTCACTCCCATTCATTCCGTTTCCGTGATTTGGTCGTCTCAGTATAAATTCATGGTACGAGATTTTTATAACATCAATTTTGTTTTTGTGTAAAAAATTGAAAAATAAAAAATAGTTGGTTTGTTATGTTTTTCGTGACACCCCGATTTGCTTGATGTGATTTATTCTTTTCCTTGTCTATTTCAGACAAATAAAAGGGGGAGAACGAATTATGATATTATGGGGGAGTTTTAGTATGGGGGAGATTTTATTGTTGCTAACATTGACTATGTTTATATCATTTCAAACTCAATACGTCACGAGGTTTTTTGCTTTATCTCACGTGTGTAGGTACGAAGATTTAAAATTAAATTGTTGCACACCCTGATGAGAAAATCTTGGAGCTTTGAAAAGTTGATTGTTGAAGTAAAGTTTGAAAGTTTGTAGACTTGTCAATTTATCTTTCCATGATTGTCTTGGGATGGTAGATTTGTATAGGTCATTCTTGTGATTAATAATTCAGATTTTTTTATTTTGTACCGGCATAGACATAGGGGGAGATATGTAAGGACATTGTCCGTCACAATTAGTTATGTCGTATACCGCTACAAGTCAACAAATAATCGAGGATGCTAATATCTACAAACTCCGGATCCGAATTACAAGTGCACTTCAACATTAAAGCACCGTCGAGATAATTTTGCTAAAAATATGTTTAAAGTTCCATGTGCATTTTATATTTAAAGTGTTGGGATTTTTTTTAAAAGGTTAGAACTTTTTTTATAAAATTTCTTTTGAATAAAGGAAGTTTTATTTAAAAACAAAAAGGATGGATACAAAGTTTTTTTTTAAAATCAAAATGACATTTTGTCTTAGGCTACATGCTGTGTGTTAAAGAGAAAAAAAATAAGAAGGTTTCGGTCTATATATAAAAAAAAGAGTTTGGCAAAATTCAAAACTTACTTCTTTATATATAGTGGGGGCCGCTTATTTTTGTGCCAATAATTGGCATATGGCATAGGTTTCATAAAAGTTTTTTTATCCAAAATAAAGTTATGTACAAATTTTTTTTCTTAAGGCAAAACTTAACTCCTTGGTGCCTTTTGGCTTGCCACACGGGTTAGTTTGACTAAAAAAAAAGAGAGGGCCAATGAATTGTTAAAAAATTCGCTAATGATTAGCTGATTCATTCTTTTGCAAGCCGCCGTTTTATTATTTACCAATCATTGGCATATTGATTTTCATGAAAGTATTTTTTGGTGAAGGAAGTTTTAGTCATCACGCCTCAACCTCTATCTTTTTTAAAAGTAACACGCATCTGATAAAAGGCATCAAGACAATGAATGGTAACTAGCAGCATGCCCATGTTTATCTTCTTTAACCAAATTTCTTCTATATAAAGGCCAGCTCATACAGTTTTGAAACTAAGAGAAGAAAAGTTTTTTTTTTTTTGGCAAAACACTTTCCGAAAAGAAAAATACTTTGTATTCTATAATTTTTTCAGAATGTCTTCTTCTTACTTTTAAGGGTCCAAAACCTTTTGTCCATTTAATTCATAATCCCACCTACTTTTTATGAATTATTTTGTGGAACCCAAGACACATTTTTCTGAAATATTATGCTGTTGATTTTGGTACTGTTTATGTAACTAATCGAAGTATGAGGATATTAAGGTCTGCTGAGTATGGATCTTTGCTGAAATAGAACTGAGTGTTCTTGTGGGGATGCTAAGGTTGTTCCATTACTGACGACGCCGACCAATGCCTGTGGGTATTCGTGTCTCAAATTATTTCATTGTAATCCGTGTAAGTTGTGAATTACAAAATTATAGTGAAATAAATGGTTTTGTCCTTCGATGATTTTTTCCTCATTTGTGTCTATCTTGCATGCTTAGATTAATTTTTTTAATCAATCACGTTTATTTGCAAGAGTTAAAAAAATTATTGGGTCTGGAATTGGAATTTAATTAAATAATTAATTCATTTGAACGCACGCGCACTCTCAAAGATGTTTCTAATTAAGTAAAGTAATACTCCAAGGTTAAAAAGGGTGTTAATGTGTTAAATCACTTAAGAAGTATGTGTGAATGACTTAATAGGTTTTTTAGGAAAATTAACACTTGTGAAATGGAGTAAAATGTGATTTTTAAAACAAATGGGTAAAATGATAATTTTACTTAAAGTGGAATATTTTTATCAAATAAAAATGTTGTAATAGGTTTTACACAAAGTGGTCCTAAACGAATATCATTATTAGAATAAAATCAAGGTTAGAGTAGAAAAGACATGAAATGGTAAATTTTCAAAGTGTAACACAAGTTGGGGCAGTAAAGTCCCGGGTTTTACTTTGGCCGGGTAAAAAGCAAAAGTGAAATTATGTGGACGTTTAAAAAATATTAAAACACATAGAGGGAGCTCAAATGATACCGGAATAAAGTAAGAGGGGCTTAGATCCCTTAGGTGAAAAGTCCTAAAACACTGGCCAGGGCATATGGTGGCGTCACCGACGGTGTGGAGCTTGTTAAAGTACATGGATATTGGAAGATTCCAAGAAAAGATAAAAGAAAATTTGAAATATGTTAAGAAATGGGTTGTGTGGTAAAACGTATTAATACAACCCAACTTGAATGAATGTAATAACTGTTCTAGTAAAGGTTAAAATAGACAAGTAAATGCGTAAATCTATTAATGTCCATAATAAAAGAAAAATGGGTAAAGAAAGTGGATAAATGGGTGATTAAGAAACTAAGTGGTTAAACCCATAATTTTCATAAGTATATATTGAAAAAGGTTTTCAAATAAAAAATAAGTATTTTCTAATACAGTGGATGCATGCGTTAAAAGGGTGAGCTTCAACGAAAATACTAAAGCATACTGAAATAAACAAAAGGGTGATTTCGGTAAAGGAATGTATTTGGATAAATCAAATGTAGTGATTTCAAGTGTTGAATCGTGTGAGTTAAATGAAGTGAGAAATGTTAAGAATAAGCAAATATAGTCTTTCACAAGATTAAGGTAAATTAATCTAGATAAGTAAGGTTTTCGAAACTAAAACTGTTAATGCATTGGAATATGTATTTTTTCAATGGTATGCGTATGTAAATAAATACATATTTTCGCATGGATGTGGTCATAGCCTGTGGGTATTCTTTGTACAGTTCGTTTCTATACTATATTTGTATAATCCCACTGGCATTAGCTCACACCTTCACTTTGTTACGGCAAATTGGGTGCGGTCTTGTATTTTAAGAGCGTTACAAAAGTAAGTATATTTTATATATTATATACTAGTATCTCTGTTTACTAGGATTTGGGGGTGATCCCCACCTTCACATAGTTTATTCTGAAACCGGAATCGCGTGCTAAAAGGAAAAATGCTAACTAAAATAAAACTGGACTAGTAATATTATGTAGTTTGTTCCATTGCACATCACACCTGATGCTCGAATCGGATCGAGTTGACTCGTAGGTAACCTATAAATCCGGATCAGGGCGTTACAAGTAGTATCAGAGCTCTTGGTTCATGGTTCCTTTTGTGAGTGATGTGGTAAGATAAGTATTGGATCTTTCGACGTCAGTGTGGTTTGGGCCTGTTATGCTAGTTTGGTGATGTCTTAGATCGTGTCCTCGACGGTAAAGTCAAAGAGGTTAGAACGACAAGTGAGTTAGTAGCAAGTGGCACACAATTAAGTTGATAGTTATTAATCGCTTCTACGTTTGTGATTAAAATTGTACTAATTTACAGATGTCCATGCAAACATAGAGCGAGGAGGTCGTACTTTGTAGTGAGAGGTGCTTGTGTTGAATTTTAATGGAATAGAATCACTTGAGATGTCGAGATAATGGAATGATGCCCATTAGGCAAGTGGCACGAGTTGCATATAGTCGACAGTAGAGGTTAATGGGTAGGGTGTATCGACTAGACACTAATGATTGGTGATTAAAAAGGGCATATATAACCCTTAGGTATGACGCTTATTGGTAGTTAACACTGGTGGGGGTTATTAGGTAAATTCAATCCTTGGAGTGATATCGCAATTGATGGTAATTCGGAGAACAAATGAAGTTGTGTAGAATTATAGTGGTAATGACATAAACCCTTATGTGAGATGTGGTATGAAATGACTTTGCTGATGAGAGTAGCCTTGTAAGTGACAATAGTGAGTAGTGTTCGCTACGACCCAATGGTAAAGGTTGTGTATCTCATGTATGGAGACTAAATAGTTGAATGGAATTCATAAATATTGATTTTGTGATGAGAACATATTAGTTCCTTTGGTTGAGGACTTATGTTAACTGTATCTTGATTACAATGGGATATTAAGGAATAGGATCTCGCACGGTGTCTATGGTGTGGACCTTGATATTTATAAGCAATACTCGATGTCCGTATCCTACCAAGATTTATATAGTCGTGTCAACTCGTAGATTGGCACACAGTGTGATATTCACATAGTAAGGAATTTTAGTTGCCATGGTTGAACAGTCATTGAAGATTGGGTGAGACATACCTTGAGGTTTATAGGCTGCAGGCGACGTCCAGTATCATGCCATGACCCGTAGTAGCAGTAATTATGGTTTGTAAGTGACTTATTGTCACAATTGTTTGGAATAATCGTAAGATTAGTATCTAAGTGTTGAAACTCGTGTTAGCCGTCGAGGTAATGGTTAGCTGCGAGGTGATCCTGGTGTGGGAGTAGTTCATAAGCACGCTGAAGTGCCCTTAGAAAAATTATGTGTGGCATCATTGAGGATAAATATATAATGTTTTGATGGCTTGAGGCATTTGATGATTAAAGTGCACTATAGTTAGAATCTTGTAGACTAGTGTCTTTGCGAGCACAAAAGTAGTATCATTGTGGATATCAAAAGGTTTGTAGAGTGAACCTATGATGAGAAAAGTATAGATAATGAAACCTTATCGAGTTTGGGACTTTTACATGAAATGCGTTTGGTTTTTTGGAGACCAATTAAGTTCGGTGTGAAAGAGATTTAGCCTTTTAGCAATGATTATGTTGAGGGATAGGTGATAATCCCAGGTTGCAGGTCGTATAGTGTACGTGTCGGGTGTGGATTTTAAATCGGCATGTAAGGGTGATACAATCCCAAAGGTAGGATGATAGTAGTGTCGTTATAGAAGTGATGTTCATATGTCATGGAATGAATAGTATGGGTATGGTGATACTCGATTTCGGGATGTTCTAGTAAACGTATTTAAGACTTAGAGTGATGATGATATGTGGAAAATTAAAAAAAATGGCAACCAAGGTGGGGTAATATAGTAAGATGATTAGTGTGTCAGGGTATCGAATGTATATGCTAGGGTAGCCTTGGTAATGGAAGGAATAGTTCTTGGCATGTCTCGCTAAGTTAATACGAGTTAGAAGCAGTAGCCCAATGAGGTACTTACTACCCTTAGAATACTAATGATGACGTGTGTGTTCATAAAATGAATATTGTGTGGGTGTAAACTGATGATAGGTTTGGGGGGCATTCAATTGGGGTAAAAGAAAATGGTTAGGTGAGTGTCTTGCTTGAACCAAGTAATGAATATTGGAGTTTAAGATCTTGATCATGACACGTAAAGCAGATAATAGCCTAGTTGAAGTAGGTTAGTAGCATCGTCACTAGTAATTAGGAAAGATCAATGACTAAGGCATGAAATATCCGCTAATTAGAATGATTCATGTACGCCAAGGATGTGAAAGGTAGGGCCTTTCTTTAAAGGAGGGAAGTCGGGCATTGACTTCCTCAAGGACTACCGATTCGTAAATTGCATTCATGTTATGAGAATGAAAAGTTTTGATTCGATTATCCATGGCTAGTGACCAAGTCAGAGCGTGTGGCTAGGATTCGTTCTCGGTGAGAACTCTAGGAATAATTGGCATGACTTCAAGTGTACGACATAGGTTCACTTCCGTGAGTCATAGTCGGATGCTTATGAGAAAAATTTCTCAGGATAGTTGTTTGTTCCTTCTTACTCTCCTGTATTCCTTTTGTTTTTGGCAATTGGGAATTAGTATTCTCACCAATGTGGTGACTCTGATTGGTTCCATGTCATGGTACGTCGCAGTTGGGCCAGAGAGAATGCGGTGGACCGAGTTGGTCAATGCATCTTGATAACTGGGTGCATCCATCTGGGGTATTTTGGCCATTACATAAAGTTTTGCATACAGATGGCTATGTTTTTGGCCACACGGTTTGCTCGTAGTAGCGATCTTTCTTAAAACTAGTGGACTTTTGACTGGCCAGATCGACATGAGTGGCTCAGGTTGCAAAGCGTGGGATGATGGCTTGGGAATACGGTATAGTGTTAAAAATCGAGGATACTTGGCACATGATGTTGCTTTGCCATGGTGAGTGGATTGGAGTTAGATACAGTGAGTACTCAAGGATGATATGCCTAAGTTAGTGTTCGGTTCATCAAAGTGACACAACGGAGGTGTAAAATGGGTGTCAGATAATAATTTGAAGGGATTATTCCTCCTTAGAGAAAGATAATATCGATGAATTCACGCGAGTTATATAATTAGGATAAACTGAAAATTTCTGGAACACAGGATGTACGGTCCTTAGCTAGAAATCGATTTTTTTAGTGATATATACGATTGTTGGTTGTAGCACGATTTTCTTTGGGTGAGTGTTAACCGCTAGAAAGGGTTTTCTTGTAAAGGCACCAATATGCCTTAGGTACTAACATATGTAGTGCTAAGAATGATTTGGACTTGGTCATAAGACGAGTGGAGACTCAGATTGATTATTTATTGTCATTATCAGCGAAATGGTGAGCATTATGGCATGTCGCGTATTGAGTATTTGGTGACCTTATTGTTGAAGACTTCGATAGTTTGTTTTGGACGGATCCTGAGACTAAGCTTAAGGATTGATGGATCGAGAATTTCGGTGATGAAGTTCTCCAAGGAGGGAAGTTTATAATAACCCATCCCAAAAATTTAATTAAAATTATATATGGGTTATGATCGAGGAGGAGTTAATTATAATCATGGAAGAATTGTGGATAAAATTGGAGAAAAATAAAAAGAAGAAGAAATAAGGTCGTTCAAATGACAAGGGGCTGCCATTCGAACAACAATGCGAAGGTCGCAAGATAGGTCACGAGATACAAGGCTTCTAATGGCGCTCTACTTAATTACAATAGCAGGTCACGTGAAGGGTCGCGTGATTCATAGTTTAAACGACATAGGTTAAGTCATTCACACGACATAGGGAAATTCGTTTGAATGATGTTGGTCAAGATTTTTAATTTCAGTAGTCGTAAGGAGGTTTTATAAGGGTTTGTTTAGTGTATTGGGGTTATTTGTGTTGGTAGGAATGGAAAAGGGAGAGAGAGAGAGAGAGAGAGAGAGAGAGAGAGAGAGAGAGGTGGGTGGTCTTATACCTCCACCCACAACCAAGCCACCATTCCACCACCATTTTAGATGATATCTAACCACGATTAAGACTACAACACCCATTTCTACTATTGACAAATAAGGGCTACGAATTTTGGAGCTTTTGAAGGATGCATTTGGCAACCCAATGAGGCCTACACCAACACTTCCTCCACCATTTGAGCCATTAAAGGTCGAAAAAACCTTACTCTTAGTGTAAGATATTATTTTGCACTTATAGCCTTGTAATTAGACTATTTCAATAGGGTATATTTACTCAAATGGTGTATATAATGTGTAGAAGATTATAAACATTTTTATGGAGTAATAAAAATGTTAGAAATGTTGTTTTGTTAAAAATAAAAAGATGAAAATAAATTTCAAGCTCTTGAAATAATAAAAATTGATGTTTTACGAAAATGGTATATTTTCTAGAAAGATTGATGTTAAACATTGGTGAAATAAAATGTTTGAAAATAATGGTTCATGTTGGTGAACATTGGTGAAATAATATTTTAAAGTTTCTTGCAAAAGTAGAGATTTTATAAAAAATATACATTTGTTGAGGTTGAAGAAATAAAAATATCTTTTGTGCCTTAAAAATGTATTTTTGCAAGTATAATGATTTTGGACGATGAAAAAATATGTTCAAACAAGGTAGTAAGGATTTTTGGGTTTAAAATCCATCTTGTCATGCATATAAACTTGTGGTATTTTAATATTAAATGTATAAACAAGTTTGGAGAATATTTTGTTGGGTTTAAACATGAAATGAGAAAAGTAGAAATTCTTGGCTTTAAAGGTATATGAAAAAGGGGTTAAAAATATGATAAGGATAAAATGTAAGGCTACATGTAAATTGAAAGAAATGGTATTTTATTATAAAAGTAGTCTTAAGTGTAAATGAATTTCTTGACTAATGAAAGTAAATAAATGTGTGCTTTGGGAAAATACTGATAAAAGTATTCATTAAGTGTTAATGGAAATACATGGAAAAGTTAGTGTGTGTAACTTAATAATGTTGTAAAATATTAACACTTATGAAGTTGAAAAGAACTAAAGAGGTAATGGTGTTTTGAATTAAAAAGAGTAATAATCCAAGGTTAAAAAGGGTGTTAATGTGTTAAAACACTTAAGAAGTTTGTGTGGATGACTTAATAGTATTTTTTGGGACATTAACACTTGCAAAATGGAGTAAAAGTTGATTTTGGAAACAAATTGGTAAAATGGTAATTTTACTTAAAGAGAAACTTTTTTATGAAATAAAAATGTTAGAATAGATGTTTCACAATGTGGTCCTAAAAAAATATGATTTTTCGAATAGAATCAAGGTTAAAGTATAAAGAACATGAAACGGTAAATATTTAAAGTGTAACACAAGTTGCGGCGGTAAACTCCCCGATTTTGGCTTCGAACGGATAAAAAAAAGTGAAATAATGTGAACATTTGTAAAATGTTAAAACATATAAAGGGAACTCGGATAAAACCGGGATAAATAAAAAAGTCCCAGAGCCCTTGGGTAAAAAGCCCTAAAACACTGGCTAGAGTATATGGTTGCGTCACCGACAGTGTGGAGCCCGTTAAAGTATGTGAGTATTGGAAGATTCCGAGAAAAGATAAAAGGAAATTTGGAACCTATCAAGAAATGGGTTGTATGGTAAAATGTGTTAATACAACCTAACTTGAATGAATCTAATAAATATTCCATTAAAGGTTAAAATGGACAAGTAAATGCGTAAATCTATTAATGTCCATAACATAATGAAAAAAGGTAAAGAAAGTGGATAAATGGGTGATTAAGCAACCTAGTGCTTAAACCCATAATTTGCATAAGTATATATTTGAAAAAGGTTTTCAAATGACAAATAAGTATTTTCTAACACGATGGATGCGTGTGTTAAAGGGCGAGTTTCAACAAAAATATTAAAGTGTATTGAAATAAACAAAAGGGTGATTCAGGTAAAGGAATGTGTTTGCATAAATCAAATGTAGTGGTTTCAAGTCTTGAAGCGGGTATGTTAATGTGACACCCCGACTAATTAAATACCGGGTAGCTACTCCTTTATTAAATTAATTCAAAATGCCAAGTTGGTCCAGTTAATAGCATCACTGTCTAAAACATTTTAATGATTACTAACCACCTAGTATTTAAAAAGTAAGTGCCAAATTTTAATTAAAGTCTGATTAACATGAAACAAGTGTAATAAAGAATAATAACACAATTCACCATAATGAAGTAAATAGAATGACCATCACATAACGTAAATAAAGTCTGGAGGAAAACTCCTCACTACAAATCCCACAACTGAAAAGTAAACTGAATACTAAATCAATACATGCCAAAGTCTGAAAACTGTAATGGAAATGTAACTCTAATAGAAATGGGCAACATGCCCTACAACTGATAGAATAAGACTCTGGAATCCAAGTGATAGAAGCGTCTACAAGCAAATCCCTGTAGCTTCCACAAACAGCTACAGCTCATCACCTGAATGAGTATCCTATGCATGGTGTCCTTGTGGCTGGGCACCTAAAATGGTTTTACAAAGAAAAATAGATTTGAAAAGCAAACGGGTCAGAGCCCGAATGTGGAGTTATATTTTAAAAACCTTCAAGTGCTTTAAAAACATTTAAAACATTAAATGCAAAGTACATGTTAGGACGTACACTCACATGATATTCTCACCTCTCATCTAACTGTGCACTCCTAACGTAAGTACCCATCTACAACGACACAAACCACTAGCTAAGTGACATAATCTCTAGCTAGACTATCATAGGTCCTACCCATATTACTCGGTTCTATTAACATTATAACGCTCGTAATTAAGTAGGGGTTTAACGTAAACTCAAATGCTCAATATGCAATATATATATCACTATCAGTTAACTCGCTATTTTTCTCGAAGCAATACCGTAATTATATTCACAACATTAACATGAAGGTTCCCATTAATTAAGTATATATTATTCACATCATAATTATACAATATAAGCACCCACAGAACTAAGCTGCGGTGCACACATACTCTGCTATCCATCGCGGTACATCACGTACATAAGGATCACATATTCCGAATCTCTCAGGAATAGTTCAGATAACACAAATCACAAATAGTGGAGGCGAACACAGTCACATCACATGGGTCACACACATACCTACGTTCCCACGATCAGCAGACTTATTAATATCCCAATCAGTCTTTCTTTGACCTATGTTCATCAAGGTAACCAGTCTAAATCCGGGCAACACAAGGATTAGAGGGCCCTAAGCGAACGTAAACCTCCCGTGATAGCAAGTATGGTAGGTATGTCATACACACAAATCATATACCAATACTAAGTAAATACACGTCTTAGTAATCCCGTAGTTTAATTGTAGTACTATTCATTCTAGTACTAATATACAACTTATACGATTCCGGTTTATAATCGTACGCGCCATAATTTACTCACGTCGTAGTAGACCCTCACGTCTCAACCCAAACCGTCCATTTAATATAACTCTCGTATATAATTTACTCCTCGTAATAACCCAAAAGTCCCAAATCCATCAATACATCATCAAGGAATGTTAACTCTACCCTCGAACAAGTTTACGGGACTCCAAAAATCAAAACAGTCCAAAAAGGACCAAACTGTCAACTCGTTAGAAGTCTCGTTCGAACGAGACTGTTCGAACGAGATTCCACTGTCAACTCGTTAGAAGTCTCGTTCGAACGAGGCTGTTCGAACGAGATTCCAGTTCGTTCGAACGAACTTTACCTTCTAACGATATCTCGTTCGAACGAGATATCGAATGAAATCCCATCTCGTTAGCAGCGACTGGTCAACTCGTCAGAAGCTCGTTCGAACGAGTTCGTTCGAACGACCTGGGTAGGGGCTTCTAACGACCTGCCATTTTCGTCCCAGATCTTCTTAGTTACGTTTTTCATCCATTTCTACTCCTCAAATCTTCTCCAAAGTTCGTCCCAACAATGTTTTAAGTTCTCTAATCATCCTAAAACATGCTAAGGTCATAACTAACATCTTTTAAGGCTTTATTGCACCCTATACATCATTAAATCACAAGATTCTATATTTTCCCCAATTTTTATAAGAACATGAACCCTAGATCTTTATCATCATCAAATCCCCGAATTAAATCTGTTTTTGTTACAACCAACATACATTAATACCAGAATAATCATCTCTATGTAATTCTACATGCGATTTGTCCTCAATATTCAAGTTCTAAATCCAATTAACATGGGTTTTCATTCAACTTTCAAGAACAATTAAAAATTCTTCAATTTCTAACATGGAAAGGACATTCTCTGAAATTAAATGGAATAAAGTCGCTTGCCTTGGTTGTCTCTGAGTTTGGTGTAGGTTTGATGAAGCTTTTCTGCAGAATTTCTTCTCTCCAAGCTTCTTCTCCAATGGTGGCTTAAGGTGGTTAGGGTTTGATTTGGGGAACTTAGAAAACTCTTCTAATAACCTACGTAGCCTTCTAGGTTAGTATGGGTAGGTTAGTGGGTTTAGTGGGTTTAATCCACATCAGATTTACATCTCTAATTTTCGTCATTTTTAATTCCTAAAAATACGAAATTACCAAAATACCCTTTATATTGCCGGTACGGCCTAAAAATACCCTGGGACCCAAACTATACCCCCGGCTAGTGTTTTATGACTATCTCGACCCTTCCGGACGCGTTGGCGCACTCAAAACGACCATACGGATAATAGAAATAAAAATCACTTTCATAATTAACATAATATACCATGACGCGGCGGTCACACGCGTCTCAACAAAATTTCTAAAATGCCGTATATAAATCTCACGACAAATTTCATAATTCCAAATTCATATATAATCATATATGCACATAATCAAATACCAACTCGCATCTCGTTAGTATTTTTAACCCGGATTAATTTCCAAATAATTCACATTTAATTAATTAATCCCCAAAATAAATATAGCCAAAAGTACGGGGTATTACAGTTAAATGAAGTGAGAAATGTTAAGAATGAGTAAAGGTAGTTTTTGACATGATTAAGGAAAAATAATCTCTATAAGAAAGGTTTTTAGAAGTAAACCAGTTACATTGGAACATGTATTTTTTTCAATGGTATACATATGCAAATACATACATATTTTTGCATGCATGTGGCTATAGTCTATGGGTATTCTTTATACCATTCATTTCTTGTGACACCCCGCCTAATAAAATACCGGGTGATCAGCCCTATACCAAATTAAACAGGAATCTCATATGGTTCATTCTTAGCATCACTGTCGAAAACTTTATAAAACATTTCTAACCACCTAGTATTCAAAAAGCTGGTGTCAAATTTTATCTTTTTATTTAACAAAAGAAATAACATGCAAAAAAATATAATATGAGCCAATCACAACAACTGAATCCAAATCAACTGAATAAATAAATAAACTACTTACCGAATAAACCATCAACTATAAACCATGATGTAAAGAATAATCCAACAACTAAGTAAATAAATCCAAATACAGAAACTGAAAGTAACTAGGGCGATCTACTCAAAATGATAACTGAATCTGATAATTGATCCCTATTCTAGGAATAAAGAAGTGAGGCGTCTACTCAAACTCCTGCTAGCATCCACATGTTCAGCAGCTGCATGTCCCTAGAATGGAATATCAGTCCCGGCGTCCCTGTGGCTAGACACCTATAAGGTTTTGAAAATAGTTTTATAGCAAGGATTAGAACTGTTGATACAAAAATTAGTCAGCCGACGTGGACCAATTATATGAAGACGCGTGTCATCCTGCATGTCATGAACTATATTTACTGAGTAACTTATATTTTCGAGCTACTCAGCACACCGAGTAACTTACAGTGACGGGCTACTCAGCACACCAAGCTACTCAGCATGCCGAGCTACTCAACGTACCGAGCATCTAGTCAGGATGATCAAATGACAAAAACATATTGAATGAACATTCTTATCGTGTACAAATGTATATGTATATTAAATAACGACATATTGTCTATTTATACTGAGAGCCCAAAGGGCTATAAATACTTTGTAACACCCCCCTCGCAGGGCAAGCTTCCATAAGCAAACAAACAGAAGACTAAGGCAAATACCCAGCAATACAAAACAGTGGACGTAGGCCATTTCATTAAGGCTGAACCACTTTAAAAATCCGTTGTCTTATTTCTTCATTCATATTTATCTGTGATTAATTAATTATATCAAATCTAGTTTTTTACATCAACAGATTGGCGCCGTCTGTGGGAATGACTATACGTAGCGTTTTCACCCCAAAACTCATCCTAAATGGCCGAAATCCCATAATCTAGCAACAGAAATAATGACGAGATTCCTCCTAACCCGTCCACCCCTCCAAACGCAAATGATATCACAGGAATCTTATCTAGTTTGGCCAGGGGAAAACATCCATGCAAGATACTATGTGACAGTTCATCCAAACTTTTTAAAATCGAGCTTCCATCTAGTCTGGTCCACGAAGTGTCATGCCACCACCGTCTTCACGTTCCAGATGTCCTGAACCTCACCGTACTGGAACCTTAAGTGATTCATCCAATCATCCCGGCCTGACATCTCCTATAAGAATTATAGAGTCTCAATAAAACATCACTTTGACTCCATAACGAACGAGCGCTCTAGAGAGGTTGAGCCGAGTCTCCCTATTTGACCATTTGGTCCCCATGAGGAATAAAAATCCTCCTCAGATTGAGTTAAGGGAAGGATCTGCCCAATCACATCCAAAGATCAGTCCTGCAGCTCGCCTAGAAAGATCCCAGGAGGATAATTCAACACGATCTGTTACTCGCACCCATAAATCCGAAGATGGAAAGGAGTCATGGAAAGGATCTATCCGGTGGTTAGAAGACATGTTAGAGGAAATAGCTAAGGCCAAAAATCCTCTCCAAAGAACTTTTGTCCAAAGGTCACCCTTCGTATAAGCAATTATGGATTTTCTCACACCGTCGAAGTTTAAAGCTCCTGTAGTTACACTGAAGTACGATGGAAAAACTGATCCTGTCCTCCACATAGAGCAGTACCAGGCTATTATAGATATCTATGAAGTTCCCGATGAAATGAGGTATAGGGCATTCTCAGGGACTATCACTGGATCTGCTCAAATATGGTACAACAATCTTTCTCGGGGGAAAATTGCTACCTTCCATCAACTAGAAGAGCTCTTTATAAGAAACTTCTATTCTGGTGCAAAGCCAGTAAAAAAGGTAGCACATCTGTTGAGCGTAAGGCAAAGGGCAGGAGAGAGCACAAGGGATTACATCACTCGTTTTAATAACGAGAAACTGGAAGTCATTGACTATGAGGAGAAAATTGCTATTACATCACTCATGAGCGGTCTTCTACCAGACAAGCTGTACTACACTCTAGCCAAGGATTCCCCCAAATCCATGGTTGAATTAATGGCTAAAGCAGCCAAGATTATGAACGCCAAAGAATCTATGGCTACGAAGAAGAATGGTGAGGAAAAAGCAAAGAGTAAAGTTAAAGGTAGGTCTGAGAGGAATGATCACAAGCAAAATGGGGGGAATAAACTGTCGTAAGGCAAAGAAACGTTGGAGCACTTGAGGAGATATGCCAATTATACACCACTAAAGGTGGATATAAATCATGTTCTGGAAGAGATCAAGAATAGCGAGGAATTAAATTGGCCAGGAAAATTGAGGACTGCTCATGAGAAAAGAGATAAGTCCAAATATTATGAGTTCCACAAGGATCATGGTCACACGACCAAGCAATGCGTAGCTGTCCAAAATGAGATACAAACACTCAGTAGGCGAGGGAAGATGAATCGGTTTGTTGATTGTCGAAATGATGAGAAAACCAATAATAGAGCACCAAAAAGGTCCAAATCTCCTCACCGACCAAGAAATGACAGGAACAGGGATCACAAAGATGAATCGGAGGAAGACCCCGATCTCCCCAAAAAGCTAAGACAACCAGAACGTGAGGTATTTTTAATCCACTTTGGTTCATTTGACTGTAATATGATAATAGGTGGAGATGCAGGAGGTGGTGATCATACCGCTGATAGGAAAGCTTACCTCAATGAGGCCCAAGCTTATTCCTACATACAACGGATATAACTGGAAAAAGAGGATCGTCTGAGGAAGGTTAATAAAGATAAACTGATCATCATTTTTTCTAAAAATGATATGGAAGGTGTCTTGTATCCTCACGACGACCCTTTGGTGATCAAGATGAGGATGAAAGACGTAAGTATTGGTGGATAATGGAAAATCGATGGACATCACATTCTACCCTTGTTTTGACAGTTTAAACATGAAACTCGCCCAGTTGGAGCCGTATCACAGGCCCCTTATCAGTTTTTCAGGCAAAAAACTGTTTCCACTTGGGAAGATAAAGTTGGATATGCTAATTGGTACCTAGCCTTCCTGTAGATCGGAGAAGATACGATTCTTCGTGATGGAAAAAAATATCCAATCGACCTATAATATAATCATAGGAAGAGTAGGCCTGAAAAAGTTTGAAGCAGTTCCATCTAATGTGCACCAATGTCTAAAATTCTCGACCAACTTTAGGGTGGGAGTTGTGAAGGGAAATCAGAAAGTATCTCGGGAATGCTACTACTCATCTACCGAACAAGAAGAGTTGGAGGATACTAGGAAGAAAACCACCACTTTCTAAGTGGACGTGTCTGAATAGTCGGAGATTGAAACACTAGACCCTAGAGATGAATCAGAGCTCATGAAGGATCAAGTCATAGAAGCAACAAAGAGCATTATTCTAGATGATGAACGACCAGAAAGAACAACTCAGATTGATGCTTCACTTGATCCGATAATAAAGCAAGAGTTGGTGGCATTTTTGAGGCATAGGAATCAAGCTTTCACGTGGAGTTGTAAAGATATGCCGAGGATAGACCCAGCCTTCCCGTGACACGAGCTCAATGTCATTAAAGAGATCAAACCAGTGAAGCAACGAAGAAAGGTCTTTAGTCCAGAGAAGAAACAAGCTATTCAGGAGGAAGTAGAGAAACTACAAAAGGCTTCTTTCATTGAGGATGTCAGATATCCTGATTGGTTGGCCAATGTGGTAATGGTAAAGAAGAAGAACAATAAATGGCAAATGTGTGTGGATTTTATAGATCTGAATAAGGCTTACCCGAAAGATCACTTCCGTCTACCCAGAATAGACCAACTGGTAGATGTTACCTCAGCATGAATTATTGAGCTTCATGGATGCTTATTCCAGATATAACCAAATTAAGATGAAACGAGAAGACAAGGAGAATACCTCTTTCATTACCCCACGAGGAAGATACTGCTACAATGTTACGCCTTTTGGTCTTAATAATGCAGGTGTTACGTACTAGCGGCTGATGAATAAGGTGTTCGCAGAGCAGATCGACAAAAACATGGAGGTTTACGTCGACGACATGCTAACTAAGAGCAAGAAAGCCACTGACCACATAGCTGACCTGAGCCAAACATTTAACCAGCTGGAGAAGTATCAGATGAAGCTGAACCCAAACAAGTGCATTTTTGGCGTATATGAAGGCATGTTCCTTGGTTATATTATAAATCAACGAGGTATTGAGGCAATTTCTGACAAGATATAGGCCTTTCTGGAATTATGATCTCCAACCACAAAGAAGGAAATACAAAGCCTTACGGGGTGTATAGCAACTCTCAATAAGTTTGTCTCATGAGCGACTGATTAGATGTCTTCTATTCTTCAAGGTGCTTAGAAAGACCTTCGAGTGGAATGACGAGTGTGAGAAGGCATTCATAGAGTTGAAGAAATACCTGGGGACACCTCTTCTACTGTACAGACCAGTGTTAGGAGAAAAGTTATACTTGTACTTGGCTGTTTCAAAAAATGCAGTTAGTTCAGGTTTGATAAGAATAGACGGTAGAGTGCAAAAACTGGTTTATTATACGAGTAAAGTATTCAGGGGAGAAGATATCAGATATCCAAAATTGGAGAAGTTGGCATTGCGATTAATTGAGGCAAGAAGGAGAATGAAACTTTATTTTTAAGCCCATACAATAGTGGTATATACTTACATGCCACTCAGATAGGCTTTACACAAGCTAGAAAAATCTGGAAGACTAATGTATTGGGAAGTGGAGTTAGGGGAATATTTCCTTATCTCCGAGCCAATGTCTTCTCTCAAAGGACATGCAGTGGCAGATTTCATCACTGAATTCACTTACCTAGATACCTCCGACTAACAGGGGCTAACATCAATCCACAGATGCCAGAGGATCATAAGAAACTATCCCCGATCAACTCCCGACAGCAGACCTGTCGAAAGGGACAGTGATCGAGCAACAAAAATCCTCTAATAAAAGCCTAGAGATAAAGTATGATGAAAGGAAGCACCATATATTCCATCAGGGGAATTTTTCAGACCAAGGGTTTGATAATTGTATCCCTATATGAAGTTTGTATGTTGATGGATCTTCGTGTACAATGAGTTACGGAGCTGGAATTATCCTCTATAGTCTGAATGGGATAGATATAAGAATATGCTTTGCATTTCCAGTTCAAAGCTTCCAATAATGAAGCTGAGTATGAAGCTGTAATTGTGGGTCTCAATTTAGCTAAGTCATTGAATACAGAGCAAGTAATGGTGTTCAATGATTCACAACTAGTGGTGAATCATATGCTAAATCTTTATGAAGCAAAAGGAGAATTCATGTCAAGGTATTTAACTAAAGCCATTGAGATGGTATCCAATTTTTCAGCAGTTCAAGTGATCAGAATACGAAGACTGGAGAATACAAGGGCAGATGCACTAGATCGGTTAGCCTCAGCAACTCATACCGA
This sequence comes from Sambucus nigra, assembly GCA_949130495.1. Taxonomy (NCBI): domain Eukaryota; kingdom Viridiplantae; phylum Streptophyta; class Magnoliopsida; order Dipsacales; family Adoxaceae; genus Sambucus; species Sambucus nigra. The sequence goes on along the minus strand of OX422208.1, from coordinate 90,670,067 downwards.
GCTATGAAGAACAATTCCTATTAAGATACTGGCTAGTAGAAGTATCGATGAATATCGGATGGTAAAGTTTATTACTTTGGATATGGGACCTTCCTGGATGGATCCAATCAAGGCTTATATTGAAGAAGGCATTTTACCAACCGATCAACTCACGACCAAGAAATTGAAATTTAAAGCTACCAGATATGTCTTAAACAATGGAGTTTTATACAGAAGGGGTATGATCGCAGGTCTGCAAAGATGTGTTCACCCAGTGGAAGTCTAAGATCTAGTGGAAGAAATTCATGAAGGATATTATGGAGCTCACGTAGCAGGTCAGAATCTTTTGCAGAGGATAATGACGCATGGATACTACTGGCCAATAATGCGCGCTGACTGTACAACTTATGCTAAAAAATGTGACAAATGTCAGCAATTTTCTACTATCCGAAGAACTCCTCAGGCATTGCTAATTCTAATCACTTCTCCTTGGCCATTTGCTATGGGGGGAATAGATTTGGTTGGGCCTCTTCCGACTACAAGAGGACGATTCAAATATTTGGTGGTCACTGTTGATTATTTCACAAAACGGGTGGAAGCTGAGCCTCTTATCGATATGGCATATGAAAGGGTCTATCAATTCAACTGGAAGAATATTATTTACAAATATGGTCTGCCACAAGATTTTATCATTGATAATGGTACCAAATTTGATAATGAGGAGTTCGCAGCATACTATCTAGAATCTAACAATCAAAAGATCCATTCTGCTCCAGGTCATCCCAAGAGTAATGGGCAAATAAAAGTAATAAACAAAACTTTGTTGAACGGGTTAAAGAAATGGTTTGATGAGGCTAAAGGGAATTAGATTAACGAGTTACATTCTGTGTTGTGGGCTTACCGAACAACTCCCCGAACAGCAACTGGGGAATCTCCTTATATATTAGCCTTTTGAAGTGAAGACGTCATACTCGTTAAACTAGGCTTACATACTCAAAGGGTGACTAATTTCAATTCTTCAATAAGCGATTTGATGTGACATTTGGATTTGGACATGCTCGAGGAAGTCTGGGAAGATGCAGTGATTCAAAATACCGCTTATCAGCAACGGACTGCTATATTTTATAATAAACGTGTCAAGAAGTGTGATCTCAAGGCAGGAGATTATGTGCTCAAGAAGGTCATCCAGGAGCACAATAAGTTGGAGGCCAACTGGCCTGGCCCTTTTCGTGTCACAACGGTTGTTCCACCTGGAGCCTACAGAATAGAAACTTTAGAGGGGGAAGAATTAAAAAATGCATGGAATGCAGAGCACCTACGCAAATATTATCAGTAATGTAGATTCACATGTATTCTATTCTTTTAATATGAATACAACTGATAATTTCCCCATATTTCTTTTTAGTTCAAATTTTTTCGGAGTACTAGTGCTACACACTACACCAACAATGGTCCATCTTAACAACCACCAACTATGGTTGGTCGATATATCAACAACCACCAACTACGATTGGTGTATATCAATAACCACCAACTACGGTTGGTTGGCATATCAACAACCACCAGCTAAGGTTGGTCGACATCCAACAATGTTGGCACATTAATCATACCAGGCAAGGCCTGTTTGATTATAGGTGACCTCAAGGGGCATCCAAAACTAGGTAAGAAGATGGGTGACCTCAAGGGGCATCCACTTCCTAGGCACCAAGGCAATCTAGGTAAGATTTTTACAACTAAGTAGGAACATGGGTTAAAAATTATTCCATTGCTTAGGTACTTATGGGTGATAAGTCACTACAACTAGGCAAACACATGGGGAAAAGCTCCATTATCTAGGCAATCAAATTAAACAAAGGACAAACTATCTATGTATATAAACATTCAGCGAAGAACAATGCTATTATAGTTGATCTCATAAAGACTTACATAATAAATTAATTAATTTATTTCCAAGGGAATAAAATTACAAAAAGATGATTTTTGTTTGCTCACAAAATACAAATACCCTATTCTATTGGGTTTTTTCCTTCGGATTTTGATACAGGGTCCATTCCAGCTGGAGGATCATCTAAAGAAAAAGGAGAGTTGATGAAGTTCAAATCTCGCAGCATCCAGGTATTGCTCGAACTTGGCTACTCAAGTAGATGAGGAGGTCGGGATATCTTAAAATCTTCATGAAGATTGTAGTCACCGAGGTACTTGGAGATCAAACATTGAGGAATGGAGCGAACTGGAATCCAGCTAACATATAATTTGAAAGGAGGTACTGGTAGATCAAGAAATCTAGGTTTGTCCCAATCCCAAAAGGAATTTCCTTTCTTAATATGCATTACAGCAAGAGCATTCATCCACCCCTGTTTATACCCCTCATTATTTGACTGCTTCAACCTGGCGTCAAGATGGCATAAAGCTTCATTATATCCCTCCATCCAAAACTCTCGGGGCTACTTTTGGAATTAATATGACAATATCTCAACATTTTGATGAAGCCTCTTCACCAAGTTTTATTTATTCTCCAACGAACAACTTTAATTAGAAGGTTGCTCGGTAAGGTTTTGAATTTTCTGGGACATCTCAGCCAAGTCTTGATTTTTTTCCTTTAGTTGAACATCTTGATTTGCTAAAGCTTGTTGAGTCCCAGCCTCTCCGATGTTGCTCCGACCATCTCTTGATCTACCCTGTGAGGAGGATGTAGGTATGGCTCATTTCAAAGCCTCCAATTCTTATCTCAATACAACATTTTTAGTTTCCAAAAATTAAAAGCCCTCGTCACTAACTGGGACCAGAGCTCCAAAAGAAGAGGCATATTTTAGTTGTCTCAGCTCTTCTCTCAAAGCATTATTCTCTTCTTCCAGAAACTTAGAGATGTTTCTTTGATCTTCAATATCAAGTTTCAAGACACTCTCTCTCTTATTATGGGATGAAATAAACTTGTCATAACCCCGATCAGCGCGCAACTGTTAGTATTTTTTCTCATAACCCTCATGTAAAAGTGCAGTGGCTTATTTGTACTGCAAATGAAGTTCTTCGATCATTCCTTGAAGATCTTCAATCATTTCATAGTAAGCTAAATTATTTACTACAGCCCGATCGAGCAAGAATTTTAGATACTGGTAAGCATCGATTGCTCATTCAGAGGCATCAGATCCAAGGATATCAACTATCTGTGCCCGAGTGAAGTTTGTATGACCAGCTTTGAAGTATGCATTACATTTTTTATCAACTCTGTATCGTGAGATGACAATAGTTCCAACCTGGCAATAATCTAGCAAGAAAAAGTAAAAATAGATCAACAACGATACAACTATCTCAAGCAAGTGAGGGAGGAACTCAAAATAACTAACAAAGTCCATTTTATTAATCATAGGAGTATAGGGTATAACCAAAGTTACAACAAAACGGAAAACAAAAAAATAAGACAAGTAAAGAGCCATACAACTTTACACCTTCTCCTTATTCCTTACTGCATCATCAACCGATTTGAAGGAAGGAATTGGTTGCTCAGAAGGCAATTGGTGTTGTTCGGTAAAGGTTATTGTCTACTGAACTTTCTCGAAGGATTGAGGAATGGTAGCAGTAGGTGTTTGTTCTACTATCAACACCGAAGATTTATCAGATCCAGCTTCATTTTCTTCTTCTTCTTCTTCTTCTTCAATAGTAGGAGGAGGGCGGCCATGACTGTGTTTCTAAAATAGTTCAGAATCATCAGTAATATTCAACTCCTTCAAAGCTTCAACCCATCCATCCCTGAAGTACTTCAAACTGTCATAACCCATTTGGCAAGAGACAGCAGCTAAAGCTTTGTTCCATCCTTTATCCCATCCAGAGCTAAAGGACTTCTTCACAACAGTTTTTCTCTTCACCCTCTTCGAGGAAGTTTTATCCTTTAAAAGCTCCTCAACAGACTTCACCTTCTCCTTAAGGTCGTTCTTATTCCGTCCAGCCTCTTCAAGCTTTCCATCAACCTCCACATTACTAGAAATGGCAACCTTCAGTTTCTCTTCTTTTTCTTCTTCATTGGAAGCATTTATAACTTGGTGCAGAGCCGTAGCAGCCTCCTGTCGAGCTGTAATAGCCTCTTCCCGAGCTGTATCAACCTCCTTAGTAGCTTTAATAACTTTTTGTCAAGTGTTCTCAGCAGATTGGATTTTATTCTCCTAGGTATCTTTATCTTCCTCGTACTTCTGCTGGGATTCCTTCAAAGACTGTGATAATCCAGCAAGAGCTTCTTCCACCCCATTGGATGAAGTTGAAGCCTTGATAGCCTCGTCCTTTTCTAGGATATTATTAAAATACATCATAAACTGCAATAGAAAAGGAGCCCAGATCAGAATATGAATATGGTACACGAAGGTAAGATAGTAAGTGTGAAGATACTTTCTGATGCAATATGTTGGGCTGCCAAGTCAGTAACCTTTTCTCGAGAAAGAGAAGTCTCAGCAGTTCGACAGTCAGGAAGAGTTCAATACTTGATCAATTTTTTTACCAAGCTAGGAGCGATGAGAGCTGGACTACTAGCTCTCAAAGAAGGAGCCTCAACCCCAGAAGGTTATGCAACAGCATCCACAGGTTTCTCAGCAGGACCCCTTCTCAATCTTTTCAAAGGAACACCTTCAATCAAAGGTGTTGCCTCTCCTTGAATAACAATAACTTCAATCGAAGGTGCTGCCTCTTTTATAACAACAACTTCAATCAAAGGTGCTTCCCCTTTTGGAGTAACAGGGGGATTCTTGCTGATCTCCTTAACAGTTGAAACTGCTCCCTCAGATGGAGCCACATCTATTTTCCTAGTCCCTTCAATTGGGATATCTTTTTTGCTCTTCCCTTGCCCTTTTGTACCAGGAGAAGACTTAGCAAAGAGGTTAGGTACTTTCCTCTTCTTCGTCATCAGGACAGCAATAGCAATACCCAAGTCAAGGGAAGCTTCTTCAACAAATGAAGAAGATGCTGGAGCTTGGTCAAGGTTAATCACTAAAGGAGGAACAACAGGACGAGCAATAAAAGAAGAAGTGGTGTTTTTATATCTCAACAAATAAGAAGAAGCTCTCACATGCTCCCTAGCAATCTATTGGTGCAAACCCCAGATGAGTTTTAAATCTTTTATATTAATATCACTCTCCTTTGGAGATTTTCTTTTGTTATCAACTACAAAACAGAAACTAAATATCAGTGACGCATTTTAACAAACAAAAGCAGAGTTAATTAAAAAAACAAAACAACCTATCCCATGGCCATAAAGTGGACATCTGGGATCTTGGTACACGCCTTTCCCTTTTAGTGGGGGGTGTTGCCAATTTTTCATCATAACCCCATGATCAAAATAATCCTTATTAGCATCAGGGAGATTGACCACTAAAGCTTTGTTAGAATACCTAGTTTTTAAATAAAAGGGAGTACCGCTAGTAACCCATTTATAACAGTACATAATTTTAGGAATCCCTAAATTAGTTCCATGAATTTGATTCAACCTATGTAGCCATTAACTACCGTCCATGCATTTGGAACTACTCTTGAAGGAACAATATCAAAATATTGGCAAAATTCCAAACACAAGGGATTAGGTGGGAAAGAAAAACCACATTAAGCTATAAAAATGGAAGGAAACCAACGTCCCTCAGCTAGAGAAAATAAATTAGAAGTGCAAGGAGGTTCTTCCAGAATAACCCAAGAAGGAATCACAAAACCATCTCTAAACTTATCCAATGATTTGATAAGGTAAACCATGGTAGCTAAAGGAAAGAAAGAAGAAAGAAGAAAGAAGAAATTCTTACAGAAATTAAAGGATTCAGCTAAGGCGGATGACAGAAGGAACGATCGTAAGAAGAAAAAGTGATAAGACAAAGAGTTTGGAAATCTAAAAGGCAGAAGGTAGAAGACGATTTGATTTTATCGCCTTTGGAGCATTCACAACGGTGGATGCTCATGAAAGCTAACTTTGCAGACCCAGAATGACTTTTGCCTTTTGTTCAGAGTAAGATATATAATGGTGGAGATATTTTAAATTGGTAAGATTGTTCCAACGAACAAATATTGTTCGGAGGAACTACATTTTTTTTGCTACGAACAACATTTGTTCGTAGTAACTCTTACGAAGTATAGTTGTTCATAAGAACTCATGTATATAATAAAAAAGACTATTTTTATTTCCTACGAACTTCATTTGTTCTTAGGAATTCTTACGAACTTCATTTGTTCGTAGGAATTCCTACGAAAAAATGACGTTCGTAGGAACCCTTTACAAATTCAGTAGCCGTTCTGCAATTTTAGAGAACCACTACAAATTCTTATACGGAATTTATCAACTTCAACCCACCAATGCAAGCATACGAATTTGCAAAATAACAAATTCTCTTGGAATGTAGTATCAACGCTGTTGATACCAAATTTAATCTGCTGATATGGACCAATCATATGAAGACACGTGGCTATCTACATGGCAACAACAAACACTTTCGAGGAACCCACTCGCTCCGAGGAACAAGACTACAACGAGGAAGACATTTTTCCCCGAGGAACTCACAAGCTCCGAGGAACAATTCCTCTCCGAGGAACTCTTGAGTATCGAGAAGCTTAGGCGGTCCGAGCAACTCAGGCGGTCCGAGCTGCACCTCGAAGAAGGATACCAACAGTTTAACTGCTCATTAAATGCTTATCATTTGGACGCACACGCAAAGAGGGCATTAAATGTATTACCCTTTCATATGTATATCATTTAATGTATTACCCTTTCACATTACAGCCTTAGGGCTATAAATACATTGTACAATCCTCATTGTAAAGGGACCTGGATCCGGACCTAGACTTCGAATCAAGAAGGGATTTTCTTGATAGAACTTATAATCGAGAATTCCCAAACACTCAGCAATAAAGCAACAGTGGACGTAGGCCATTCTTATAAGGCTGAACCACTTTAAAATTCTTTGTCTCATTTATTTATCTGTGATTGAATTATTTGAGTAATCTAATTTTTTACATCAACAGATTGGCACCATCTGTGGGAAACGCCTAATAATATCGTTTTTCATCAAAAACAATCCATTACCAATGGCGAATATTCTTGAATCCAGCAATCGAAACGCTGGAACCCCTCCAAATCGATCTGCTCCACCAATTATTCCAGATCTGACTGGAATAATGGCAAATCTGGCTCACGGCCAGACCGTCATGCAAGAAACAATGCGATAACTCATCCAAACCCTACATGGAGGTGCATCAGCCCATTCCGGACCACGAAGCATTCAAAGAAATACCCGTGCACCTTCTTCACGTACTAGGCGTACTAATTCATATCGCAATGAGGAATCTGTAGATTTTTCTTGTCAACCTGGATGAACTTCATCAGTGCGGGCCACAGATACTGAACAACGTGTCACCCTCTACCTCGAAAGGACCATTGCATTGGAAAGATTAAGTAGAGTTTCTCCTTTTGACCGATTAGGCTCGACGAGGAACAAAAGTCCTCTTAATGCAGCGTCGAGGAGCTTTCGACGACCATCAGATTTAAGGGAAGGATCTGCCTAGTCGCGACCAGCTGCTCGTCAAGATAGATCCTATGACCGACCAGCTGCTCGTCAAGATAAATCCCAGGAAGCCACTTCAACGCGATCAGTTGATCGAACCAATAGGCCCGAGGAAGGAAATGATGCATGGAAAGGATCTATTCAGAGGCTGGAGGATAGATTAGGGGAAATGGCTAAGGCCAAGAACCCTTTACAACGAACCTTTGTTCGAGGAACGCCTTTTGTCCAGGACATTGTTGATTTTCCAACACCATCAAAGTTCAAAGCACTTGTTGTGACTCCCAAGTATGATGGAAAGACTGACCCTATCCTTCATATAGAATAATATCAAGCTGCAGCCGATATCAATGCTGTCCCAGATGAGATGAGATGCAGAGCATTTTCGGGAACACTTACCGGATCTGCTCAAATATGGTATAATAGTCTTCCTCGGGGTAAGATTTCAACTTTTCTTCAACTGGCCGAGCTATTCATTGGGAATTTTTTCTTTGGAGCAAAGCCAGTTAAACGAGTAGCACATTTGTTAAGTGTTAGACAAAAAGCTGATAAGAGTACCAGATATTATATAACTCGTTTTAATAACGAGAAACTCGAAGTCATTGATTATGAGGAGAAGATAGCGATTACCGCTTTGATGAGCGGATTACTACCAAACAAGTTGTACTACACTTTGGCCAAAGATCCACCTCGAAACATGTCGGACCTGATGGGAAAAACGTCCAAGATTATGAATGCCGAGGAGGCTATGTATGCGAAGAAGAATATGGACGCCAAAGAAACCAAGGTGGAAGGTGATAAAGCTAAGAAGAAAGAACATAAGAACAATGGTGGTGACAAACAATCCAAAAATAGGTCGTCATGGGAGGTCTTGAGGAAATTTGATAAGTACACACCTTTGAAGGCAAATATCAACCACGTCCTGGAAGAAATTAAGAACAGCGAGGAGTTAAACTGGCCAAAGAAAATAAAGACAGACCCTGACACGAGGAATAGGGAAAAATATTGCGAGTTCCACAAGGATCATGGCCATATGACCAAAAATTGCATAGCTCTTCAGAATGAGATTGAAACACTCATTCGACGAGGACAACTAGCAAAGTATGTTTATCGGGGAGGCAAAAGAAGAAACAACGACCGAACTAGAGAGAGGTCTAGACCTCCTCGTCGAGCAGAGGAGAACAAGAAGAGAAACCATGAAGTTGATCCAGAGGATTACCCCGATCTTCCCAAGAAACCAAGGCATCCAGAACGAGAGGTATTTTCAATACGCTTTGGGTCCTTTGATTGTAATGTTATTACAGGAGGAGATGCAGGAGGAGGATACCTTACTGCAGAAAGAAAAGCTTACCTCGGTGAGGCTCAAGCTTTCTCGTACATTCAGCGAATAAATCTAGCTGAGGAAGATCGCCCGAGAAAGGTGAACAAGGAGAAATTGGTCATCGGTTTTTCAAAAAATGACCTTGAAGGTGTTTTATATCCTCATGATGACCCGCTGGTGATCAAAATGAGAATAAAGAGATCATAATTTCAAGAGTACTGGTCGACAATGGTTGCTCGCCAGACATCATGTTCTACTCGTGCTTCGATAGTTTAAATCTAAAGTTGTCTCAACTGGAGCCTTACCACAGACCCCTCATTGGTTTTGCTGGCGAGAAAGTATTTCCACTTGGGACGATCAAGTTGGATATATTCATCGGTACGTGGCCTGCTTGTCGGACAGAAAGAATATGTTTCTTCGTGATGGATAAGAATGTCCAATCATCGTACAATATCATCATGGGAAGAGTAGGATTGAAGAAGTTCGAGGCTGTGACATCTACAGTGCATCAGTTCCTAAACTTTCCAACAAACTTTGGAGTAGGAGTTGTGAAAGGTGATTAGAAAGTAGCTCGAGAATGCTATTATTCATCCGTCGAGCAAGAAGAACTGGAAGAATCAAAGAAAAAGACCACTACTTATCAAGTGGATGAAGGTGCAGAAATTGAAACATTGGATCCTCGAGATGAGTCGCAACTTGTGAAGGGTCAAGTGGTGGAAGCTACTGAAAACATCATTCTGGACGACGAGCACCCTGAGCGAACTACTCAAATAGGTTCGTCATTGGAAGCCTCATTAAAACAAGAATTAATAATTTTCCTTAAAAGCAGAAAATAAACTTTTGCGTGGAGTCATGAAGATATGCCTGGGATAGACCCAAACTTCTTATGTCATGAGCTCAATGTGAATAAGGAGATCAAGCCTGTGAAGTAGAGAAGAAGAGTATTTAGTCCCGAGAAGAATCAAGCCATACAGGAGGAAGTCGAGAAGCTCCAGAAAGCTTGTTTCATTGAAGATGTTAAATATCCAGATTGGTTAGCTAATGTGGTGATGGTAAAGAAGAAGAACAACAAGTGGAGGATGTGTGTAGACTTCACCGAACTCAACAAAGCATGCCCAAAGGATTATTTTCCATTACCCCGAATTGATCAACTGGTCGATGCTACCTGGGGACACGAGTTGCTGAGCTTCATGGATGATTATTCTGGCTACAATCAGATCAAAATGAAGACAGGGAGCGTACTTCTTTCATTACCCCTAGGGGAACTTATTGTTATAATGTTATGCCTTTTGGTTTAAAAAATGCAGGTGCGACATATCAGAGGCTGATGAACAAGGTCTTTGCTGAACAAATCAGTGAAAATATGGAAGTCTATGTTGACGATATGCTGACGAAAAGCAAGAAAGCTGCCGATCATCTAGTTGACTTAAGTCAGAATTTTGATCAACTAGATAAATATCAAATGAAGCTGAACCCAACGAAGTGCATCTTTGGAGTACGAGAAGGCATGTTTCTCGGGTACATTGTCAATCAACGAGGCATTGAGGCAAATCCTGAAAATATCAAAGCTCTTTTAAGGCTGCGATCTCCAATGACGAAGAAGGAAGTACAGAGTCTCACAGGACGAGTAGCGGCACTCAACAGATTTGTGTCACGAGCAACTGATAGATGTCTCCCATTCTTCAAGACACTCAGAAAGACTTTTGAGTGGAATGATGAATGCGAGAAGGCTTTTCAAGACTTGAAGAGATACTTGGGAGCACCTCCACTGTTGTCCAGGCCAGTGATGGGAGAAAAATTGTACTTGTATCTTGTAGTGTCCGAGAATGCGGTTAGCTCGGCGTTGATCAGAGTGGAGAATAGAGTACAAAAACCAATTTACTACACAAGTAAGGCCTTCCGAGGAGCAGAGATCAGATATCCAAGGCTGGAAAAGTTAGCACTGGCACTTATTGAGGTAAGTAGGAGAATGAGGCCATACTTCCAGCCTCATACTATAGTAGTATATACTGATATGCCATTGAGGCAAACCCCGCATAGGCCAGAAAAATCATAAAGATTGATGTACTGGGCAATAGAGCTCGGTGAATATGATATAGTCTATGAACCCAGATCATCGCTTAAAGGACAGGCTGTAGCAGATTTTATAGCGGAGTTCACCTATCCTGATATCTTTGAGGAACAAAAGTTGCTCGCTGATCAACCTGTGAATGTTACAGAATTAATAAACACAGGCTCAGACCAATTCCGATTGGTAAAAGGGCGTGTGGATGTTACAGGATGTGACGCAGAGATAGTTGTGAGGACTCCGGACGAGAAATCAGAGTTGCTCGCTGATCAACCTGTGGATGTTACAGGATCAACAAACACTAGCTCAGACCAACTCCGATTGATAAAAGCGCAAGTGGATGTTACAAGATCATTGACTTCGGGCTCAGACCAACTCCGATTGGTAAAAGGGCAAGAAGAAATGATCGACGAAGAGCAAGAAAAATCCGAGGAGGAAAGGAAGCAACAAATATTTCAACGAGGAAATCTAACTGATTAGAAATTCGAAGACGAGTTACCTATATGGAGACTATATGTAGATGGCTCATATTGCACTGCAAGATGCGGCGCGGGGATAGTTTTGAGCACTCCGGATGAGGTCGATATGGAATACGCCTTGCGTTTCCAATTCAAAGCTTCCAACAATGAGGCTGAGTATGAAGCCATGATTGCAGGACTTAGTTTGGCCAAAATTATGGAGGTGCAACAGGTCATTATTTTCAGTGATTCTCAATTGATTATAAACCAAATGATGGGAGTATATGCAATTAGAGGAGAATTAATGATCAGATATGATGCAAAGGCAAAGGAGTTGGTGTCAGAATTTGCCGCTATTCAGCTGGTCAGAATACCAAGAATGGAGAATGCGAGAGCAGACGCCCTAACTCGACTAGCATCAGCTACTCGCACCGAGCTACGACGAACAATCCCAATTGAAGTGTTAGCTGGTCGGAGCATAGATGAAGATATGACAATGAACTTTATCACCCTTGATTTAGGACCATCTTGGATGGATTCCATCAGGGCGTATATCGAGGAGGGAGAATTGCCAATTGACAAGCTCGCTGCCAAAAAATTGAAGTTTAAAGCTGCTCGGTATGTATTAACTAATGGTGTTTTATATAGACGAGGAATTATGGCAGGTTTGCAGAGATGTGTACACCCCTCCGAGGTGAAAGAATTAATTTAAGAGATCCACGAAGGGTCTTGTGGAGCACATGTAGCAGGTCGGACGCTTTTACAAAGGGTAATGACTCAAGGATACTACTGGCCGACGATGAGGGCTAATTGTATAGCCTACGCCAAGAAGTGTGACAAGTGCCAGCGTTTTTCATCTATCCGAAGAACTCCACAATCATTGTTGACACCCATAACTTCCCCTTGGCCATTTTCCATGTGGGGAATTGACTTGGTTGGGCCACTGCCAACGACCCGAGGAAGGTTCAAGTACCTCGTCGTCGCAGTGGATTATTTTACAAAATGGGTAGAAGCTGAGCCACTCATTGACATGACGTACGAGAAGGTGTACCAATTTGTTTGGAAGAACATCATTTGTCGATATGGTCTACCTCATTCCTTCATCACAGACCATGGAACACAATTTGATAACGAGGAGTTTGCCGCCTATTGTCATCAGTCAAACATTTTGAAGGTCCACTCAGCACCAGGCCATCCTCAAAGCAATGGACAAACTGAAGTGACAAACAGAACGCTACTAAATGTCTTGAAGAAAAGACTGGATGATGAAAAATCGAATTGGATCAACGAGCTACAAACAGTACTCTGGGCTTACCGAACTACTCCCCGAGTAGCAACTGGAGAAACACCATATATGCTGGCGTTTGGAACTGAAGGCGTTATACCTGCCGAGTTGGGCCTCCCAACACATAGGGTACTAAATTTTAATTCCCCTGTCAGCGACTTAATGAGAAAATTGGATTTAGACATGCTCAAGGAAGTTAGAGAAGAAGCAGCCATCAGAAATGCTGCTTATCAGCAGCGAACAACTTTGTTCTACAACAAAAGGGTGAAGAAGTGCGACCTGAAGGAAGGAGACTATGTGCCGAAGAAAGTAATTCAAAAGCACAATAAGCTAGAAGCAAACTGGCATGGACCGTACCGAGTTACAGAAGTTGTTCGACCAGGAACTTATCGAATAGCAACTTTAGAAGGCTAGGAGTTTAAGAATGCATGGAACGCAGAGCACCTATGCAAGTATTATCAGTGATGTATATGTAACACAGTTCCATCAGTATGAATAAAATGAAGATATTCTGCTAAAGTCTCTCCTTTTATTGAGAATTTTTCGGGGAATACTGGTGCTACACACTACTCAGCAAAACTCGGCAAAGCTCAGACTGCTCAGCAGTAAAATATTCCTAAAAATGCCAACTTCGGTTGGTTAGGAAACAAAATATTCCTAAAAATGCCAACCTCGGTTGGTTAGGAAACAAAATATTCCTAAAAATGCCAACTTCGGTTGGTTAGGAAACGAAATATTCCTAAAAATGCCAACCTGTTTGGCTAGGAAACAAAATATTCCTAAAAATGCCAACCTCGGTTGGTTAGGAAACAAAATATTCCTAAAAATGCCAACCTATTTGGCTAGGAAACGAAATATTCCTAAAAATGCCAACTTGTTTGGCTAGGAAACGAAATATTCCTAAAAATGCCAACCTGTTCGGCTAGGAAACAAAATATTCTCCCAAATGCCAACTTATGTTGGTCGGGAGGTAAGATTATTCCAGAAAGTGGAAAAGTTGCTAACTATGGCTGGTCGGGGATAAAAACCCACCAACTGTAGTTGGTCGACAAAGAAAATATACCGACCTTAGTTGGTCGGAAACATTTAAGAGAAAAGTCTACCAACTATGGCTGGTCGGGGATAAAAACCCACTAACTGTAGTTGGTCGACAAGCATAATTTAACGACCTTGGTTGGTTGGAAAAATTTTAAACAGTTTTTATACTCGTGACTTTATTATTAAGTGATCGAGAAATATTATTGAAACTTGAAACTTTTTAATTATTACTGAGTTGGTCGATAAACAACACAATACTGTTATTTTTTAATATATATGCATAAATATAAAGTGTTTGATAACTACAAGACAATAACAATCAAGATTTGCAAACAAAAATGAAAGTCTTTCATTAAATTCAAAATAAATTACATTGATAATGAAATTACAGTTACATTGACATGTATACTAACTATTACATCAAAAATTCCTATTCTACTAGTCTCTTCCCCTTTGCTTTTGACACAGGTTCCTCGCCAGCAGGCGGATCATTTAAAGACAGAGGAGAATTGATGAAATTGAGATCCTTCAACATCCTGACATTCATCACGGATGGTCGATCTAGGAGATGCTCGGGACGAGATACCTCGATTTGAGAATGTAGATTGTAGTTACTGAGATACTTTGAAATTAAGCTCCGAGGAATGGCCTGAGCAAGGATCCAATTCATGTCCAAATTGTATGGTGGCACGGGCAAGTCGAGCAACCAGGGATCATGGTAGTCCCACATATAATGACCTTGTTCGAGCTTCAGCACACCTAAGGCATTCAGCTAGCCTTGCTTGTGGCCCTCATTGTTGGCATTCTGGATACGATTATCCAAGTGGAATAGTGCTTCGTCGTATCTAGACATCCAGAACTCCCTGGGCTATTTGTGGAATTGATATGTTAGCTTTTCTAGCTGCTCATGGAGATTCTTGATGAAAAGTTCCTTATTCTCCAAGACTGACTTCGGCGCAGAGAGATGTTTTTCCAGGTCCCTAATCTTCTTTGACATATCAGACAACGCCTGGTTCTTCGCCATTAATTGGAAAGCCTGGTTCTCTAAGGCAGACTGAGTCCTCTGTTCCTCGATAAGAACCTGAGCGGCTCTTGTTCGTCCCCGAGGAGCTCTTGCTCGACCAAGAGAAGATGAAGAGGTGCCAGAGCTCTTCAAAGTCTCCAACTCATCCCTCAACTTGGCGTTCTCAACCTCTATGAAGGAAAATCCCTCATCGGTCACTAGGATCAAGGCACTAGAAGTGGAAGCTACAGACTTCAATTGTGACAACTCCTTCTGCAGGTTGTTGTTTTCCTTTTCCAGCAACTCAGCAATCTGTCTGCATTCTTCGACCTCACCTCTTAAGGTTCTCTCCCTTACATCGTACCCAGTAAAAAGCTTCTCGTAGCCCTTGTCGGCAATGATCTGCTGGTACTTCTTCTCGTACCCCTCATGCAACAAAGCAGTGGATTCTTTGTATTGAAGCTGAAGGTCCTCAAGGGTGCTTTGAAGATCCTCAATCATTTTGTAATAGGCAACGTTATTGGCTACAAGACACTTCAGATATTGATATGCTTCCACTGTCTATTCTGAAGCATCATGACCAAGTATGTCGATAACTTGTGCTGTACTCAGGTCTGTGTGACCAGCCTTAAAGTACTCATTACATTGTCGCGGCAACTTTGTATCATGGGAAGATAGCAGTTCCATCCTAGCCAGAAACTAGCAGAGAAAGAAGAGCAATCATCAATAAGAAGAATAAGCAGAGTATGAATGAAAGATAGACAACAGTATACAAAAAATTTCAAGTTTTATTAGATCATAGTTCAGAGTTACATATTCTGGGTTACATTTGATAAAGAGAAACAAAATCAAGAGAAACCCGAACAACACTACACCTTTTCTTTATCTCCCAAAACCTTCTCGGGAGGTTGGGATGAAGAGGTAGGTTGCTCGGAAGGAATGGATAGTTGCTCGGGAAAAATAGGCAGTTGCTCAGAGGAAGAAACGATTTGTTGATTTTCCTCAGCAGCAGGTGGATGGCTAGGGCATGATCTCCCATCACCATCGAAGATTCTTCAGAGGTAGCCTCGTCATCTTCTAACTCTTCTGAAGGTTGAGGGGGACCAGTGATATATCTCTGGAAGAGCTCGGAAGACTCGTCGACCTTCATCTCCTGAAGGGCAACAACCCATCCATCCCTAAAGTACTTGAGACTGCCATAGTCCACTTACGACACCATGGCATCCAACCCCTTGTTCCACCCCTTGTCCCAGCCAGAGCTGAAAGACTTCTTCACTGCCATCTTCCTCTTCAATTTCTCTTAGGAGATCTTCTCGGACAACAGGTTCTCAGCAGCCTTCAATTTATTTTCTATTTCCTCCTTCTGCCGACCTACTTCCCGAAGTTGAGCCAACTCCTCCTCGGCAGCTTTGAGTTTATCTTCAAACTCTCCAACAGTTTTGAGCCTCTCCTCAAGCTCCTTATTTTCCTTCTCTTGGGCATTTATTCTCTTCTCCAACTCCTTGGAGGCATCAATAGCCTGAGATTTTTCTTGCTTGGAGGAGGCAAACTTCTTCTCCTAGACAGCTTTGTCATCAGCATATTTCTGGAGAGAATCTGCGAGACTTGGTAGCTTCTTCCAGAGCTCCCTCCACACTGGATGAGGAGCAAGAAGCCTTAATCGCTTCATCCTTCTTCAGGATTATGTTAAAGCAGCTCGTCAACTGTGAACAGAAAAAGAAAGCAAGTTAGAAACAGAAATGACAAAGGAAATATGAAAAATTGAAAGTAAGAAGACTTACAGAAGCAAGGTGACGAGCAGCTAGTGAGGTGACCATGTCCCGAGTAAGGTTCTCTTCAGTACCTTGTACCTCGGGAATGATTGAGGACTTTACCGAGCTCATGGCAGAGCTCGGGGGAACAAAAGTTGGAACCCCAGTTCCAGTAACTGGGGGCTGAGTAATGGTATCAGCCAAATTGACCGAGGAGCTCTTCTTCAGCCTCCTCGGGGGAACAGGTACAGATTCAACCAAGGAAGAACCCTTGGTCGGTGATATCACAATCACCTCTCCAGGAGCAGCAGACCTGCTCGGAGCCACTGCGGGCTTCTCGATAACTTTAACAGGAGCAGCTGGAGGAGCTACATCAGTCTTCTTCGTCCCCTCCCTTGGGACATCAATCCTACTACATTTTACCTCCCCAGAACCAGAGGCAGTTTTCTCAAACAGAGTAGGAGGTCTTCTCTTCTTCATCCTTTCCCTTAAAGGAAAATGGGATTCAGGCGATGAGCTTGTGGAAGATGGAACTGGCTCTGATTCACTTATCACTGGATGAGCGGTGAAAGAAGTGGTGTAGCTCTCGTACTGGAGCAGATATGAGGCCGACCTAATGTGCTCGTCGGCAACACTTTGATGCAAACTCCAGATAAGTTTCAAATGCCTTATATTGACATCTGCATCTTTTGGGCACTTTCTCTTGCTATCAACGGCAAATAAATAAACATTGTTATCAGTGGCACATTTTATCAAATACAAAAGAAACATGATTTTAAAATAAATAAAATAAAATAAAAATAACCTATCCCATTGCCATAAGGAGGGCATCTGGGACCCTGGTAAACCTCATCTCCAGCTAATGTAGGGTGTTGCCAAATTTTTATGACAACCCCATGTTCAAAATAATCCCTATTGGCATCAGGGAGATTGACTACTAAGGCTCTATTTAAAAATCTAGTTTTTAAATAAAAACTATTATCATTAACTGCCCATCTATAGCAGTACATGATTTCTAGAATTCCTATGCGAGTTCCATGGACTTGATTTAATTTATGCAACCCATTAACTATTCTCCATGTGTTGGGGGCTATTCTCGTAGGAACGACGTCAAAATAATAACAGAATTCCAGACAGAAGGGATTTGGTGGAAAAGAAAATCCACACTCAGCAATAAAAAGGCTGGGGAACCAATGTCCCTCAGCCAAATTGAAATAATCAGAAGGCTCAGAAAGCTCTTCCAAGACAACCCAAGAGGGAATGGAAAAATCAGAGCGAAATTTTTCAAGAGACTCAACAGAGTAAACCATGATGATGAATAAAAGAAATGAAGAAGAAAGAAGAAGATCTTACAGAAAAAGAGTGGAGCTATTGACAACGAACGACGAAAAAGATGAACGCACAAGAGAGTAGGAAGAGACGACGTAAAACTCAAAGATAAAAATTTGAAAGGTAGAAGACGATGGGAGCGTCTGTGAAGTTTAAATACCTTGCCTTGGGAAATGGTGAAGTAATGATTACAAAAAAGGATGATTACGTTACCGGCGGCTAAAAAGATGAAAATTAGCACGGGAATCAAAGCGGACAACAGCGGCTAAAAAGATGAAAAGTGGCGCGGGAATCAAAGCGGACAACAGCGGCTAAGAAGATGAAAAGTGATGCTGGAATCGAAGCACGCAGAAAAGTCCAAAAAAGCATGATTCTACGAATTGGGAAGGAGAAATAAATACATGGGAAACGCTCCTAAAAATTAGGAAGACTATTTAAAGCTACCATATTCCGAGAAAGAATGTTCCATACTCCTCAAATTTTGAACTATGAAACATTGGGGGCTTCTGTTGATACCAAATTTAATCTGCTAACATGGACCAATCATATGAAGACACATGGCTATCTACATGGCAACAACAAACACTTCCAAGGAACCCACTCGCTCCGAGGAACAAGACTACAACGAGGAAGACATTATTCCCCGAGGAACACACAATCTCCGAGAAATAATGCCTCTTTGAGGAACTCTTGAGTACCGAGAAGCTTAGGTGGTCCGAGCAACTCAGACGGTCCGAGCTGCACCTCGAAGCAGGATACCAACAGTTTAACTGCTCATTAAATGCTTATCATTTGGACGCACACGCAAAGAGGGTATTAAATGTATTACCCTTTCATATGTATATCATTTAATATATTACCCTTTCACATTACAACCTCAGGTCTATAAATACATTATACAATCCTCATTGTAAAGGCACATGGATCCGGACCTAGACTTCGAATCCAGAAGGGAATTTCTTGATAGAACTTATAATCGAGAATTCCCAAACACTCAGCAATAAAGCAACAGTGGACGTAGGCCATTCTTATATGGCTGAACCACTTTAAAATTTTTTGTCTCATTAATTTATCTGTGATTGAATTATTAGAGTAATCTAATTTTTTACATCAACAACCGCTACGGATGCTCTTAAATGAATTTCTTCAGGAAACGAGAAAAGTAATTATCACCAGAGATGACGATTGCGTTTCCAATGGCTAAATGATGAAAAATACGCAAATACCCAAGCGTATATCGAAGATTCAAAATATTTACGAGTTTGCCATTACGCGCTCAAAATTATTACAATGTCACAAGTGTTGGATATCTGTAATTTAACAAGACTGGGTAAACATGCCCGAGCAACTTCTAAGCATAATGTTCCACACTCTCATATCCAACGTCAACTGTGAAACATTAGGGGCTTCTGCTGATACAAAAGTTAGTCAGCTAACGTGGACCAATTATATGAAGGCGCGTGTCATCCTGCGTGGCATGAAATATATTTATCGAGCAACTTACAGTGCCGAGCTACTCAGTACACCGAGCTACTCAGCATGCCAAGATACTCAGCGTACCGAGCATCTAGTCCGGAAGATCAAACGACAAAAACAGATTCAATGAACATTCTTATCGTGTACAGATGTGTATTTCTATTAAATAATGGCATATTGTCTATTCATACTAAGAGCCCAAAGGGCTATAAATACTTTGTAACACCCCCCTCGCGGGGCAAGCTTCCATAAGCAAACAAACAGAAGACTAAGGCAAATACCCAAAAATACAAAACAATGGACGCAGGACATTTCATTAAGGCTGACCCACTTTAAAAATCCGTTGTCTTATTTCTTCATTCATATTTATCTGTGATTAATTAATTAGATCGAATCTAGCTTTTTACATCAACAAGAACCCAAAATATTTTGAAAATATTTATCAAGGGATTAACTTGACATTAATTAAAATGCATAAATGCGCTTCATATTTAAGTTAGTGTCGCAATCCCTTGAAATAATACTTACCCCTCAACTAGAGTGCATACGTAACGATTCCTTTTTAACACCCTAGTTACACTACCCGTCTAACCAGCCTCGTTACAGCCGTTCCTTGACACACTACCCTAGCCCGAGTAACCTTGTCATTTATTTATAATTCATGACTCACAATAACTTAATTAATCCTCTTTACTTTGATCCATATAACAATTTCACCAGTTATATATATATATATATATATATATATATATATATATATATATATATATATATATATATATATATATATATATAATACAATAGTCACATATGTAGTTAATGTCGTATATAATTTCTACACTTATCATATACGTATAATTATAATAGAACAATCCCATACTTGTCGTTTATATTTTATCCTTTTCAAATAAACCATATAACAGTCTCACTAGTTATATAAAATAGTGAAATACATTTTCTCAACATGTATATAATGGCCGTATATAAATTTCTATACTATTATATACGTAACTATACCACAACAATCCCATACTTGTCGTGCATATATATAAAAATATGTATTCCCATACTCCCGAGTAAAAACTCTACGAATGCTTTCTCTAAAATGCTATCACCCCAGGTATGCTCACTTGACCCAGACATTCCAAGTCGGAATCACTCACGAGCTTGGTAAAAACATAAGTGTAGTGGAGGTGATCATATTTCCTACCTGAAAGTGAGATAATCTCCTCACCCATATAATGGACGCTATGACCTGGGGATATACTCTCCCTGCTCCTTAAGCCAGGGAATTCACCCACATCGCGTAACCTCCCTCGATAGCACTAGAGCATATAAATTAAATAAATATCTAGTCACCGATATTTAATTGTGCACACACAATATATATATATATATATATATATATATATATACACACACTATTACCACACCGTATATATATATAATAATTAGTTCCCGACTTTACCGTGTACGATATTCGTAGCACCAACCAAAAATTATTCATGAGTCTATGGTCCGACTCTAATTTAAGTACTTTACACATTAATTAATATAATACTTACCCGAGTCTATGGTCCGACTCTAAATTAAACTATTCATCTCAATAGTTAATTAAATACCATGGTGTCACTCAACTCATTTACCTGGACTCGTTCACTTGGCCCATAATTTAATACTTATGAATTTATTTCCTAAAATTTATCCAAAGTGCGATACCGATTAGACCTCCCCAACTACCAATTATATCTACCTATAATTATTAGGAAATATGCCCCATATTTATTTCTCACTAAATAAATGAGTTCCAGGAAAAATTCTTAATCCTTACGTATACAAACTGGGAGAACTGTTAAAAATCTGGGAGGGTCAATCGATCTACCCCTGGTGTCGATCGATCGATCGCTCAGGTCTCTTTATTCTCCGAGTATCTATTTTCTCCATTAACATACCATCAAGCTTTTTATTTCTTCTCCCATGATTACCCAACCACAACCAATAATAAATTCACATATAAATAGGTTCTACCCACATTAGAAACCTTAATTCAATGATTAATTTCCATGAATTCCAACGTTTTCCCAATTCGGGGTTTATCCGAGTTTCAATCATCCAATAAAAATTACGTCTCTATTATCTGAAATTTAACATTGATTCCTACTGGGTTTAACATAGGATTCATATTTCTACACTCCAAAATCATAAAACACAATTAATTTCACCCTTAATCTCATCAAGTATATCAATCACCGAAAACCCAATTTCACATGAATACTCACCCAAAAAATGGATTTTAGATAAACCCACTACAATATGAATTGATTATCACAATTAAAAAATCACAACAAGTTAATCACTTGCCTTATAGGTTCGTAGAGTCTGATCTGTTGGTGTAGAGGTAGGTTTGATGATGAACACCCACTTTATCCCTCGATTTGTCTCCAAAAGAGCCCCAATCAATTCTCCAACTGCTCCCTCTAGTTTCCTCTCAAATTCTTTGGTTTAGGTTTCTATTTTTCTGTCGTTCGACACTCTTAGATTTAGGTTTAATACACTAATCTTGTTTTTAGTCATATGGGCGTAATTAACATGGTCCAAATATCTCCATGTGGGCCTGTCTATACCCAAAAATACCCCGTGACACATTTACCATCCCAGGGTCCACTTTTTCGACTATCTCAGACCATCCAGACTCAACCGTGTACTTAGAATCATCATCCGCAATACTTTATAACATTCTCCAATTTTTAAACCTCCGAATGCGACATAAACATAATTTGAATAATTAAGTCTAACTTCTCCAAATTAAATAAACCCTCTGATTAAAATAAATTCTCCCAATCATAAATTTAAATTTCTCTAAATAAATATGATTTCTATTTCTTCCAAAATAATTAAATTCAATGTCCTCGAATTTACGGGGTGTTACATTTCTATACTCTATTTGTATAATCCCACTAGGCATTGGTTCACACCCTCGCTTTGTTATGGCAGGTTGGGTGAGGTCTCGTATTTTGAGAGAGTTACATAGCTAAGTATACTTTATCTATTATACATTAGTAGCTCTGTTTACTCAGATTTTGGGGTGCTCCCCATGGATCCTTCACATAGTTTATTCTGGAATTGGAATTGCATGTTAAAAGGTGAAACGTTAACTAAAATAAAACTGGACTAGTAATATTATGTAGGTTGTTCCATTGCACTTCACACCTAATGCTCGGGTCGGACCTGGTTGACTCACGGATAATCCATAAATCCAGGTCAGGGCATTACAATTCATGAGGGAATATGTGTAAGAGCTCGTGTTATAGAACATCAGGGAACATGCAGTTTAAAACAAAAAACTCTAAGGTTAACTCTTTATTTGCAATGGGAGTAAACGTAAATGGGATTGGGTCTAGTTTTCTCAAAACTTCTAGGACGAGCTCTCCTAGGTGGGTTAGGTCTCCAAGGTTTGTTAGGACAAGGTCTATAAGGATCCATCACAAACTCGAGAACTCGCTCGGGTGAGGCTTTGAAAGTGGATGGGCTGTCATAACCCATTCACTTCCTCTCAACGTTACCTTATGCGGGACAAAAGATCATCTTTTCAGCCTTCTTAGATGTGTCCTCCAAAGTGATCTTGATCTCCCGGGCACATTCGAGATCACTTCCGAGTTAGGATACACGGGCTTCAAGTTTCTTACAAGTCTCTAATGAGTATTGAAGATCTATCGTAAGACTAGCCACGGTATTGGTCAAATTGGTCTTCTCCCTACCTAAAATAATCAGCTGCACACCAAAAGAAATTTTCACCTTGTTGAGTTAACTCACCGTCGCCTCACATTCTCTTAAGATTTTCACCTCTTTATCCAAATCTAACACCTTAAGAGGCAAATCTTGACTAAGCTATTTCATTTTTAAAGTCTAGGTGTAAAGATCACTAAAATATTTTTAGACTCCACCTTTTACCTTACTTAAACTATCATCCTTACTATCACTTTCCCTAGAATGAATCGAAACATCGTCGAGGCACTCACATTTAAAAATGTCCTCACGGTGTGGGACAAACTAGAAGTACTAATGTGACTAGCTATGAACACAATGCATGGTTGATGTGGTTAGTCTCCCTCTGAATCCACCAACTCGACGTCACTATTGCTAAGAGAGGCCTTATTGGCAACTTTCTTACCCTTTCTCTTAAGCCTAGCGGGACAATCATGTGCCCTGTTCACTTTTCCATCACACTCATAGCATCTTATCTCATCTTTCTCATAAACCTTCTCGCCCTCATTCTCATTTTTATTTTTCTCGAAAGTCTTTTCTTTGGAAAATTTGAGTTTTTTTTTGCAAAGAGGGAAAATCATCCAACTCATAATCAAATTCAGACTTAGACTCACAAACTTTCTCTTTCTTCATTTTCTTAGTATGAGTTTTCAAAGAAATTTCTATTTACTTAGGTTTAGCAGTTTTGTTAAGCATATCTATCTGATATGTTTGAAGGTCTACTATGATTTCTTCTAACCGAAGAGTTTAGAACGGTAACCGTGGAAATAAAGCAGACTGATAAGGATCTAAAATTTTTCTTAACAACTCTCATTTCAGGAATTTTCTAACCCAAGTTACAACTAGAATTAACTATCTACGACAAACGTGCATAAAACTCATCGAAAGACTTGGACTCTAGCATGGTAATGGTCTCAAGTTGTGTGGTGATGTTCTGTAGCTTAGAATCCTTAACAACAATGGTTCCTTCGTGAGTGAGCTAGAGGGTATCTTAAACTTCTTTAGACGTGTTACACATCATAATGCAGCATAACTTGTCAGGGGTGATAGTTCCTAAAGGCGCACTCAAATTGCATGATTTGTAAGTACTCCATTTAAATTCATCCTTCGTCCAGGAAGAGACATGTTTGAGACTTTTGACATTGTAGAAAGTCATTGTGGACTCCACCCTCTTTCACAGACCATCCAGACACGTCCATCAATTGATATTAAAGAAGATCTCACTCTTTCTTTCCAGTAGACATAATTTGAACCATTAAAAATGGGAATTCGATTATACAGATTATCTATTAAATTTGGGATTTTTAAAGATTAATAATTTAAAAAAAAATTGATATAGTATTTTTTTTGGAGAAAATGATCACACGATAATTTGCTATAATCCGCTCTAATAACAATTTGAGAGTGCACGTGATCTCATGGAACAATTTATATGATTAAATGCCACACACACTTTAATTTTTTTATCAAATTTTATCTTCAAATAATTATGGCGTGCATTCGAGATGATTTTCAATTTTTATTTCCAAGGCAAGCATGCAAATAATTACGAGATGAGGAAAAATCCTTAAGAAGGGCGGAACCTTTTTATATCAACACTAGTGAGAGTTTTGAATACAATAGACTTACAAAACACTTAAGTACACTAAGTTAGATGCACAGAGTCTTCAAAACGATAATAGATACAACTCAATTATCGAATCGTCTATAAGTAACGATCTATACTCGATATCCACCGATCAGCCTTATCTTCTTCTTGAGATGTGAAACCTCGTTTCATAATCTTAGCAGTAAAGAAAAGTATCTACATAGGTATTCAGTAAGAAATACTTCTTGTGATGGATAAAAGTGATCTTGAATAATTTTAGGGGGATTAGAATATGATGTGAAATATTTGATCACAAATGGAAAAAATAAAAATATGTTTTTCTTTGTGAAAAGAATCGTCAAGTATCTAATCCCGTTCAACCTTTTTATAACCAGGTTGGATAAAAAGGATAGACAAAAAAATATTTGTGATAGATAATCATTGAAAAATAAAATTTTGCCCACTTATTAGAACGAAATTGGATGTCGTTTGAATGATAGCCCGTGCCTCGTTAGAATGATTTCAAATGAGATTCAAATGGATTGAGGAAAACTCTACGTTTGATTATCGTTTGAACGACTATCAACCTTGTTCAAACGAGGTGCCATTTTTTGAAGAATTTCCTTATAAAATATTTAATTTCCTTTTCATAAAAATAGTCTCATAAAAGAAATTAAACCCCAAAAAATATTCAAAAATCTTTTACTACTCATGATCACAATCTTCTACCATGATTGTTGAGATGAAGAAATCTTCCAATCTCCTTGGTCTTCAATAAAGTCTTTTATTACCGAGAAGGTGTGTCGATGCTATGTTTGTGGAACGAGATACACCAAACCAAATAAAATAAAATACGAGAAATTATAAATTTTGCTCTTAAAAATTTTAAGAACAAAAAATAAATTCGAACAATAAATAAACAAAACACTGAAAAGTTACACATAATATGCACTTTTTATCAGTAAATATTCTGCTAAGATCTTCCCATTTAGCCAATGTAAATTTTGGAGGACGATGCTGAATAGCCTATTCCAAAGATGAGACATGTGGTTTGAAGTTTTCTTACTGTATTTTTGAGCGAAAGTTAGGAAATATATTATTGAGTTGTGCCATTACTGCAGATTTCAAGTAATCATCATTTGGCAAGTGAAACATGTCTATTTTAAAAGAAAACATAAAAGAAAACATGTCTAGCTTAAGATGGGGACTTTATTCATATATGAGCATAGATTTCTTTCTCACAAAAATTTCCACATATGATGTTTGTTCTCGTCTGGCACTTGCCTCTAAATTCTAAACTTGAATGGGGCATGATCTTTAAAAATAATCTTTGCCTCAGATTTTAAATTAGGCTCAGAAAATCCTACTAAATGATCATTCGAGATTATAATTTGAATATTCTATCCCCTTTCTAACTTATTTTGAAAACCAACCCCCCTTGTTGGTTCCCTGACTCTTTTTCAGGAAGATGAACCTATTATAAAGAAAACAACAAAATATAGGAAACATAAGTTGAAATAAGTAGGAAAAAAATCAACTTTCTTTCAATATGTATCATTCCACTGTATGATTTATTTTCCTTTGTCTTGAGCCATATTTGGCTCTTCCCACTTGGCCAAAAGTGGACCGAAATCTGTTTCGTCAAATACGATAACAAAAAACAACCCTAATAAATCAATCTATACAAGCATCGCATGACCATTTTTACCATATAACTTTTTTGAAAAACACAACTATAATTTATCTTATAGAGTTATCAAACCATTCACTAAAAACTCTGTGACTCTATTTTATTCTCTTTTATTCATGTTAGACAAAGCACAATTGTACAAGACCTTAGTTGTTTTGTATTTCAACACAAAAATTATCTAAAAAACAATTATATGGAAACTGGAAGAAGAAGATAATTGATTACTCTTGAAAGGAGAAACCATGGGCTTGTTATGATAATTTGTAAGCAAATAAATATAAAATCTTAACAACGAAAGTACGTTGATAAACTTAAAATAATAACTCGATAAGTTAAAACTGTGAATATGCAGAGAAAAGAGTAATTGATGAATGAACTCATTGTATTTTATTACTGATTACAAACAATATATAAACTAACTTATGATAATAGTTTGTCTAAAAAACTAATAATATAACTAATAACAAATCAATAATAAGATAATAATAGAACTAACAACTAAATATATTTTAACCCCCCCCCCCCCCCCCTCAAACTTACAGTGGATGACTGTTCTACTCTAAGTTTCTCTCAGTAAAAGAAATCTTGAACTTGTGACTATCTTTGTTAGAACATTTGCTACTTGATTAAATGAAGGAATGTATCTAACTTCAATACTCTTCTGCATTACTTTCTCTCTTTTAAGATACAAATCTAATTCAATGTGCTTCATCCTTTCATGTAGCTGGGAAAGCTAGTTCCCTAAGGATTGTAGACAAAAACTTCAATTTTTAATTTTTAACAATTTTAATAAACTTTGCACTTAATAAAGCCACAAGTGTTGTGTTAAACAGTTTTACAAATTTTAGTTTTAACCTAAGCATGCATCTAGGTCAGTATAAGAAAGAAAAAAATAAGTAAACCATAACATGATGATGTACAAGAATAATCCACAACATAAAAAAACCTCAGACGGGCCAGCCACACAAGTCCACTACGATATATGCAGTTTACAAGACCAATTTAGACTTACTCATATACTCGATGCCTTCAAGCCTCGATGTACTTACTTGATCCTTGTAACCTTCTTTATAGTCACTTTTGGACGCCTTCAAATATCCACTCAATGCAGGTGCATTACAACACAATGTAATGTAACTTTTATGTAACTTTTGCTTTGTCGCATAGTCTTTAGTCACACATCATAGACTTGAAGGACACATAACTCAAATCGTAAACTATGACTCAAACATATTTTATCCAAACACATAATAAAGCAAATATTTACAAATGGACTCTATTAAAAAATTCTTCCTTACAAATATCCACCTTTGGATATTCCGGGAATAGACTCAAAAGTAAAAACTACTGGCCGTGATGCTCACTAAGACTCAATTCTCAACCCAAAAGGAAAAAGTTACAGACGCTTGACTGACACAAACTTGAGTAGTTATGCTCTTCTGTAGACCTTTGCCACATCACTTCTAACCTTCATACTTTCACACACCTTTAAATGCAAAGAGAATATAACAATATATAATTTGTTTATGAAAAACCCTCCCCCTTTATCTAAACATATCTACCTAAGAAATGACGTCTTTTTCCAAGTTAAAGAGCTCCCACACTAAAAGAGTTTGATACCATTTCTCCATTTTTTTTATTCAGGAGTAGACAAAGGATAAAATGTACAATAATAAAACATATCTCCCCAATAAAACCAAATCTCCCCCTAAATGAATCATGGATAATCACAAATAAAAAAATAAATATATCATGCTATAGTGTGAAGCAAGTCATGCAACCAAAAACCATTCGGCAATATAAGCATTAAAAATCCAAACTACGAAAAAATGATATCAAATAAGAGTAAAGCATTTAAGTATAAGATACAAAGATTATCATAACACATGTCAATATAAATCAAATATTAAGCATGTGGCACATATGGATTAGATAAAAACGCAAAGACTCAAATACAAAACATATCATATATATAACCATGCACATACCAATGAAGAACAACTATATATAGATATAAATGACCGCAAAAGATATAAATACATAAGTCTCATACAATTGCCTAGTATCAATATGTGTAAACATGGTGGTACGGAGTGAAGGGGAGTGACCTAGAAACGATATAAAATCTCCCACTCACTCAAACATGTCCAAGTAGATATATTTGACCACAATAATTTATCAACGTTCGAGTTAGCCTCACATGTCAAATAAAGAACTGAAAAGTACAAACAAATACAATGCACACTTGCCTAGGATTTGTGATGATTCTCGAATCAATATCATCAAAACAATTAAGTTAACTAGCTTTCATTGTGCAAACCCATTGATCTTCAATTAAGCAACCTCACATGCGCACACACACACACACACACACACACACACACACACACGTATATATATATATAATCATTTTTCCTTCTCCTTTTCTTTTGATTATATCTAATTTTCAAAGCATCAATGCAAAAATTTTGACTTTGGTAAATTTTCTGTTTTTATTGCCCCTCGATCTTTTTAGGCTCTTGCCAACGGTCGCCTTTCGCACAAAGGAGATTTTTTTCTTTTGTAGCCCTTTACCATGCACACTCATATTTAAAAAAGTTAAACAAACTCACACGCAATGGTCCTTAGTAAAACAAAATATGTATATAATAAGATTGTTGGGAGAATACCTTACTTAGCTCATATGACGTATGAAGTTAAAATGTAAAAGAGCTCGTACAAAGTGTGTGCGGAGGCATGTACAAAGTGAATCCATCATGCAAATTAATTTAAAACTACTTCATGTAAACATGATTGCGAATAGTCCAAGTATTGAAAATCAAAACCAATTGTCCTAGACACATGGATACATGGAGGGAATGGGATTCGAACATACTGATATGTCAAACAATATGTGTAGAACTAAGTTACACAAAAACTAAAAATCTTTTGTAGATTTTAAACATTTTAAAAAATGATACTATTTTTTTTAAGAAAAAAACTCAAAAGACAAAAAAAAATCTTTTATATTTTTATAATTATGAAAAAAAATAGAAAATCAAAATGTAAAAGATATCATAACAATAGCAAATATATAAAATAATGCATAAAACTAGTGAATGACAAACATGATAAGAAATAACATGGGATGAATCGTGTGAAAGAAAATGAGAGTCACCAAGCTTAACATTTATCACCTCCAAATCGAGTCTCCTAACCTACAAAGGTATAACGTGACGAGATTGGGCTTTGAGAACCTTAGTGACACTAGCCTTGATCTTACTAGGACCTTTTCTAAGTTCACAATCGAAATGACTAAGGTGACCTTTCCTACCATAGTGTGTGCAAGTTAAGACATGAGGAATGCTACCATTAGGTTGACCCTTTCTTACGTTCCTAGCTTTGGTTGACTCTTTTAAACGTGTAGGCTTGGATTTAGTAGTGAAAGTATCTATATCATTAAATCCAATCCCACACATGTCATCTTTTATTTGAGAGGTGACTAGAATTTTATACAACCTCTCTGACCGAGACTCCAAATCAAATTTTATAGTACTTGAGTCTCCCAAATTCTCTTACGACTCCATAATCCTAGACTCGAGAAAATTTCTAGACTCTTCAAACTCAAGAGGATCCTTCTTGAATGCCTCCATCAAATTATCAAGGCTATCTCTATCTCACTCAACATAATCTAGCTTCTCTTTAAGATTCCTCTCACGTGCCCTAAGATCCTCAATGAATATACCATTATCATATCTTATAGCACGTTCCTTCACCTTAGCTTCTAAGCACAAGTTGGAGTTTTTTAACTTTAATGACTCGGTGTACAAATCCCAAAAGGAAACTTAAAGCTCACTCTACTCCTCCTCCTCTTCTTATTCATCGCTCTTATCCTCACACTCTTGGGAACCTAAAGGTCGGACCTTAGACCTGTCATGTATATGATCATCTTCAATAAAGGAAGACAGTTCATTTAAGACAATATGACCGGCCATGAACATGGTATAGTTATGACTAT
Organism: Sambucus nigra; assembly: GCA_949130495.1. Lineage (NCBI taxonomy): Eukaryota > Viridiplantae > Streptophyta > Magnoliopsida > Dipsacales > Adoxaceae > Sambucus > Sambucus nigra. The sequence continues at coordinate 90,639,802 of OX422208.1, read as the reverse complement.
TGGGGGAATTAACTCCCTCTTCTGAATCATTATCACTAAGGGTGATATTGTATACCTTAAGTTTATTACCCTCCTTCATTAGTCTAGTGGTACAGTCACGAGAATAATACCTCAAACCTTGCCATTCAAAACACTTGTCCCGATCATCCACCTTCTCAGGACCATCCCTATTCTTCCTATTACGATTGACAAAGGTTTATTCTCTAAACCCTTATTAAAGTTCTTCTTATCCTCAATCTTAATAAACTTATGAAACTTCCTAAAAAACCTATCTATCTCTTCATCATCAAGTTCATCGTCTCTATTAGAATCTGACATATCCTCTTTCCAAGCTTTCAAAGTTATTCCCTTCTTTTCATTCTCCCTTGGAGGACACATATTCATGTCATAGGTTTGAAGGTCATTTACAAGATACTAGACTTTTATAGTGTCGATACCACCTAGGGAACCTAGGATTGTGACTTTGGCATTAAATCTTTTAGGCAACGACTTTAGGATTTTTTGCACAACTATATACTCAGGGATCGGACGACCTAAGTTATACGAGGAATTGATAATATCCCACAACTTGATTATCTAATACTCAGGGATCGGACGACCTATTTTTTGCACAACTATATACTCATTATCTAATATCTTGATCGTCTAAAACTTAGTCTTAAGATTTTGTAACTTGAAAACCCTAACAATGTCTATTCCCTCGTGTATCGATTGTAAAATATCCCAAGTAGCCGTAGCGCTCTCACAAGTCATAATGATTTTAAACTCTTTTGTGATCACAGGGCAAACAATAACATTCACACCCCTGGAATTAAAAGTCAAGGAATTCTTTTCGGTCATTATCGAGCACTAACTTCAGTGGGAGGAGTCCACTCAAACTCAACCATGGTCCAAACATTCTCATATATTGATTTCAAGAAAAATTTCATGCGACCCATCCAATAGGGATAGTTTGACTCATCAAATATTGGAGGCTGACCAATAGAACTACCCTTTTATTTAAATTTATCTAAACCCTAAACAAGTGCCAAACGTGAATCTAACACAGTAACCTAGTTTAACCCACTTAAATACCAATTCGAGAAAGCTAATTCCTTAGGGATTGCAGACAAAAACACTAATTTTTATTTTTTTTTCATAATATTAATAAACTTTGCACTGAATAAAGCCACAAGTGTTGTGTTATACAATTCTACCAATTTTAATCTTGACCTAAGCACGAATTTAGGTGAGTATGAGAAAGAAAAAATAAGCAAACCACAACACCGTGATATACGAGAAACAAAAACAATTTCGGACGGCCCAGCCACACAAGTCCATTATGATATAGGCAATTTACAAGAGTAGTTTAGACTTAAGAACATACTCAATTCCTTAAAGCCTTTATGGGCTTCCTTGATCCTTGTAACCTTCGTAATCACTGTTCGATGCCTTCTAATAGCCACACAATGCAGGCATATTAGTAATTAATTCCGTCGACCCGTAATAGGTGCCTCTGACCAATTATAGATGGTCAGGAAACCCCAAACATATACACCACCTATCACTGACTAATAATAGGTGGTTGGGAACCCATCAAACTGTACAACACTTGTCACTGACCAACAAATAGGAGTATGGGAACCCCCCCACCTATAACGTGCTAAGCTAATAAATCTCTGGTACTATGACCATATTGATCGAGGAAGTAACTGGTTGAAAAAATAACCACCGAGATGTGTAAAATTAGCATGTGTCATTGTCTTAAGAAAAAAGACTCTGGGGTCCCCATACCTTGCTATTAAACCAACCATGAGAAAATTGTAGTCGCAGAAAATTGTTTTCTACTCATAAATTTCAAGTTGCCGATCTCTACAATATGAAAATTGATTCCATGTCTTCGAGGTAAACATCACTACTAGGGAACTATTTGGAGACTTGAAGCATAGTAAAACCCACCGTTCGATCTGATGGTTGGTCCACTACACCAAAACTGGGCTAATGGTCATGGACTTTAACCCTGACTAGGAAGTGTGGGTCGCGAATATGGTCCGTGACCAAAGAGGGTGCGACCAATTTCAGTGGTCACGGTCCAAATCTATGACCCATAGCCCGGTCACAAATTCCCCATAGTCACAGATGTGGTCATGACCCATATCCCTGAACCTATTTGTAAGCCTAGTCACGGCCCAAACTCGTGACCATCAAGCGATTAAAAAAACATCTAGTCACGATTCAAAGTCGTGACTAGTTTTCTGTGCGATTCAACCTTGTCACGGCTTTAGGCTGTGACCATGCTTACTATATAGATAATATTATCACGACTTTGGGTCATGACCGTACTTACTATGCATAAAAAATTATCACGACTTTGGGTCGTGACTAGTTTTAATAATAATAAAAAATCCTCAAATCGGGAGGCTAATCGGTTAGTTGCTGCAAGTGCTCCTTAGGTGACCTAGAGGGGGTCCCGTGCTCTCAAATCGGGGGTCGTTTGCTCTTAAATTAGGGTCTCCCGTGACCACACGGTCAGGGGAGAGATGTGGGAATTCTGAAATATGGGTCGTGCTCTCAAATTGGGGGTCCCATGACCACATAGTCAAGTCGTAAGGGCTAATATTGGTCCAGAGCGAGGTATTGGCATCGCCCATGGGGCCGTTTGGGGGGCATTGCGGGGTTTCACCCTTTAACGACACGTTTTCAAGCCTAAGTGTATGCATTCAGAAATCTGGGCTAATGGTCTTAAACCGAGGGTCCCGTGACCACGCGGTCGATTCGTGAGAGTTACATTGGTCCCGTACGAGGTGTTGGCGCCCCTTACTGGGCCGTTTGGGGGGCGCTAAGGGCTTTCACCCCTTGACGGCACATTTTTAAGTCTAAATGTGGATATTCTCTATTTTGGATCATGATCTCAAACCGAGGGTCTCGTGACCATGCGGTTGATTCATACGAGTTACATTGGTCCCGTACGAGGTGTTGGCACCGCTCACGGGACTATTTGGAGGGCGCTAAGGGGTTTTACCCCCCGACGGCACATTTTCAAGCCTAAGTGTGGATATTTTCTATTTTGGACTGTGCTCTCAAACCGAGGGTCCCGTGACCATGCGGTCAGTTCGTACGGGCTACGTTGGTCCTGTGTGAGATGTTGACATCGCTCATGGGACTGTTTGGGGATGATAAGAGGTTTCGTCCCCCGATGAGACATTTTGAAGACAAAGTGTGGATATTCTCTATTTTGGGTCATGATCTCAAATCGGGGATCCCGTGACCATGCGGTCAATTTGTGCGGGCTACGTTGGTCCCGTGCGAGGTGTTGGAGCCACTCGCGGGGCCGTTTGCGTGGATCTAGGATATTTCACCCCCGACGACACATTTTTAAGCCTAAGTGTGGATAATCTCTATTTTGGTCAATGTTGCAAAATCGAGGGTCCCGTGACCATGCGATCGATTCGTAAGGGCTACATTGGTCCCTTATGAGGTGTTGGCGCCTCTCACGGGGCCATTTGGGCGGGCACTAAGGGGTTTCGTCCCCCCGATGACATATTTTCAAGCCTAAGTGTGGATATTCTCTGTTTTGGGCCATGCTCTCAAACCGAGTGTCCTATGACCACGCGGTGAGTTCGTGCGAGCTACGTTGGTCCCATGCGAGGTATTGGCACCGCTCATGGGGCTCTTTGGGAGGCTCTAAGGGTTTTTTCCACCCGATGGCACGTTTTCAATCCTAAGTGTGGATATTCTCTATTTTGGGACATTCTCTCAAATCGAGGGTCCCATGACCACGTGATAGATTTGTGCGAGCTACGTTGGTCCCGTGCAAAGTGTTGGCATCGCTCACAGGGACGTTTGGGGGGAACTAAGGAGTTTCGCTCCCCGACGGCACGTTTTCAATCCTAAGTATGGATATTCTCTATTTTGGGACACGATCTCAAATAGGGAGTCCCGTGACCATGCGATCGGCTCCTACTAGCTACGTTGGTCCCATGCGTGGTGATCGTTCCCCTAAAAGGGCCGTTTGGGGGGGGGGGGGGGGGGAGGGGATTGATGGGTTTCCCCTCTAATGGTATGTTTTCAAGACTAAGTCTTTATTTTTTAAAATTGTTGTCATATTCTCAAACCGGGGGTCCCGTGACTATGCGATCGGTTCTTACGAGTTATATTGGTCCCGTACGCGGTGATCGTCCCCTAAAGGGGCCGCTTGGTGGGCGTTTAGGGGTTTCACCCTCTAACGGCACATTTTCAATCATAAGTGTGGATTTTCTCAAATTATCTTCATTTTCTCAAACTAGGGTTCCCGTGACCACGCGGTCGGTTCCTACGAGTTAAATTGATCCCGTAAGAGGTGTTTGCACCTCTCACGAGGCCGTTTGGGAGGTGCTTTTGGTTTTCGCCCTCAAAAGGCATGTTTGGTAAAAAAAGATGAACAATCATGGCATGGGAACACTAGAACCATCCTCTGAGAAGTCTTTGGAGTTTTGTCTGGATAGTCTTTGGACTAGGAAAGCCACGTAGTCTGCCACGAGTGAATACCTGGCTTTTTACAATTATAACAAGTGTCCTCATTACTAATTTCAGATGGTGAAGTTCGACTTTGTTGAGTAGAGTGAGTGGTAATGTTTGTAAGGGATTAATTTCAAGGTGTAGGGAAATCAACATTACAAGGTGGCCGCACAGGAAGATTAAGAACTTGATAACCCTCATTGAGCTTGGCATGGTTGTAATCTCAATGAGGGATGTCAAGCTTTTAATCTTCCCGTGAGTTCCTTGCACCTTGAAATTAATCCCTTACAAACATTATCGCTCACTCGACTCAACAAAATAAAAATCCACCATCTAAAATCAATAATGGGAACATTTTTATAGTTGTAAAAAGCTAGGGATTGACTCGTGGGAGACTACGTGGCTTTGCTGGTCCAAAGATTGTCCAAACAAAACTCTAAAGACTGTTCAAAGCACGGTTATAGTGTTCCCATGCCATGACTGTTCAGATTTTCTTACCAAACATGCCTTTTGAGGGAAAAAACCAAAAGCACCCACCAAACGATCCCGTGAGAGGTGCAAACACCTCTTACGGGATCAATTTAACTCGCAGGAACCGACCGCGTGGTCACGGGACCCCTAGTTTAAGAAAATAACGATAATTTGAGAAAATCCACACTTATTCTTGAAAACGTGTCGTTTGAGGGCGAAACCCTATAGCTCCCACCAAGCGTCCCCTTTAGGGGAGCGATCACCGTGCACGGGACAAATGTAACCCGCAAGAACCGCTCGCGTGGTCACGGGACCCCTGATTTGAGAATATGACAATAATTTGAGAAAATCCAGACTTAAGCTTAAAAATGTGCCATTAAAGGGGAAACCCCTTTAACGGCCACCCTACAACCCCTAAATAAGTTTGAACACCTCGCACGGGACCATCGTAACTCGTAAGAACTGACCGCATTGTCAAAGGACCCCCAATTTGAGAATATGAAGATAATTTGAAAATATCTAGAAAAAGGTTTAAAAACATGCCGTTAGAGGGCGAAAAACCAAAGCATTATCCTGTACTCCTTCTAACATACTATTCAACAACCAATAATTATCCAACAACCAAACCAAACCAAACCAATAATTATCCCGTACTCCTTCTAACATACTATCCAACAACAAGCCAACAACCAATTACTATCCAACAACAAAACCAGACAAAACCAATAATTATCCCGTACACCTTCTAATATAGTATCCAACACAAGCCAACAACCAATAATTATCCAACAATCAAACCAAATAAAACCAATAATTATCCCATATATCTAAAATATTTAAAAGATAATGCATATAAATTATATAACTACTTCAGTTAAAGTAAAGAGTACCTAATTCCTACGATCCAATAAGGCCATTAAATAGAGTCTTCTGAATGTGTGGTTGGAACAAATTGATCTTGGAGCCCCTAACGTATTCTTTTACATGTACATTTGTTAACTAGTTTCTTTAATACAATCTTCATAAATTCAAGATGATTTAACTTCATTTTATGAACATTGCATCAATGAAACTGATCAACAAATGTATATGTATGGGAACATATGAAAATTGAGCTGGGTCAATTTGATCCAATCACAAACTCAAATGACTCTATTCTCAAATCGAGCGTCTTGTGAAAGTAACTGAATATTTGACTGAGCATAAAATATTATTGAAATTTAACTTACGTAAATGATATTAAACATTCGTAAAAGTAACTAAACATTCATACATCAAAATAAAGCGCTAATACAGTGTCAATATCAATATAGGATACAAATAAGATTGACAAGGTTAAAATAATATTTTGATACTCAATTTTTCTCTAAATCAATTAAAACATCCTTCAAATTAGTGTTGTCATAAAGAGCTGACAAGAACTCTTTTGGAACCTTCAATGCATCCACTTCAGTAGTCATACCCTTTGGTGCATGGATAATAATAGACCAATTTCCATCATTTATGCACTTAGAGTAGAATACCTTCTTTACATTCTGAAAGGCACAAATAAAAAGCTCATCGACTATGCGATCTTTACTTTTCATCTCTGATAAATCTACCATAATAAGTTTGGAGTCAGGATCAACTTTGCAAGCATTCGTAGTATCCTCCACCTTTACTCAATCACAATAGAATACGATTTCTATGAAATCTAAGTAATCAAGTTCTAGGATTTGTTGGACTCTCCCATAATAGGTTAGCGCCGTATTCTTTGGATTTTTATAGCTTTTTCTAGCGATACAGGTGTTCAAGGCAGAAATTGATATTCTACTATTTTGCATCAAAAATTTTTCCTCATATAGATATGAAATAAAATCAAAACCGTTGGTGAAAAATTTCTTAAACTCTTTCACACGAAAATTAGGGCCTTTTGCTAGGTGTACAAGCCTAGAAGAGACATCACATCTTTTTAGATGCTGCATTTATTAATGAATTTGTATTAAGGCATGTTTTAATCACACACGAATAAATAACCGCACATATAAGATGTAAAGTTTACCTCTTTTGATACCCATACGCTAAAATCAGTTGTCGTGCAATTTCTCCTTTGATTTTAGGAAATTTCATTCTCTTACTTTTTATGGGTAAATTGTAGAGTTTAGATTGTAAAATATAGTCAAAGAAGAAGAATTCAATAGATACTCAATCTCTCCATTCTTTGACTTTATCTTGCGATTCGAAGACATAACGAGTTGCTTGCTCATATTGCATATTTGTGAGTTTCACCTATTTAGGGTTCCCAAACGGTAATTTATCCTCAAACTCGTCAGGTTACTCAATTACTCATCCTCTACAAGGATTAAACCTCCTCACCTCCTATTCTGGCATATATTCCCTAGTGTATAACGATGATTCCACAGTTACGTATTCTTCTGCAATTGACCCTCCAATATACCGTGTATTCTTTATGTAATCTTTGAAGGTTTTCATCAAGAGATCAGAAGGATACATCTAATGATACCTAAAGGGACCACATAATAAAGATTGATCGCATAAATGCATAAGCAAGTGGATGCTGGTATCGAAGAATGACGCGGGAAAAGATTTCTCTAATACACAAACTTCCTCGACTAAAGCTGATTTTGCAGCTTTGATGTGCCTTCTGTTTACCACTTTTGCACAAACTTATTTGCATATTTGCCCGATGGGGATCTTTATGTTCAGAGAAGCACTATCGAAATAATAGAGGGATTAATTGGATGATTACATGCCAGTCATGAGACTTACACTATTTTAAGTCATTTTCGTGGTAGTTTACGACCCTAAGTAAATTACTAGAATAACCAGTTGGAGTCTAAAGTTAAACAACATGCCCAATAGGATCTTCTTCTCACTAGTAGTCAAAGTTAAAGCATCCATAGGGGTAGAAATTCTTCCTGTTGTAGGATAATTTTTTAACCAGAGTTTCTTCTTTAGCTTCATATACTATAGATCTCAGCGGGCCCGCTCTCCATATTTGGAATGATATCCACCTAGACATGTTCCTATCAGATGATCTGCAGCATTCTTCTCTGTGTGCATCACATCAATTACATGCCTCACACGATGATCTTTCCAATACGAAAAATCAAAAAAAATATTGATCATCTGGACCATGGTTTGGCTTTAGTAGGGTCGTTAGGATATACCCTTGCTTTATGCTTCAGGTTTACAAACTTAGGGTGTTTGACTACGTACCTATTTCCCGCAGTCGCACCCGCCGCCTTCTCCTCGATCTGCTAACCAAAAAACCGAGCAGGTTGCATCTGGTACTTGTGACCAATAGGATAAAAGTTAGACTTATCATTCCTGAAAGGGTGACTGTTTGACAGAAATCTACGATGACCCGTGTAAGTCATCTTACTAGTATGTTGTAGCCAAATGGCTTCAGTTTCCTCTCCACATATGGGACATCCATAATAACCATGAACATTACAACCGAACAAGGTCCCATGAGCAGGAAGATCATGGATTGCCCACATCACCATTGCTTTAAGTGTAAACTCTTCACCCTTGTGACAGTCGAACATCGTCACACCTTTATCCCATAACTCCTTATGTCGTTTGATTAATGGGTCTAAGAATATATCAATATCATCATCTAGAGCATTCGACCCGGGTATCAATAAAGATAATAATGTGAACTCCTTTATCATGCACAGTGTCGTAGGGAGACTTAAAGGTGCCATTAGGACTGACCAATAACTTTGACTAGTACTTAAATTAACGAAAGGGTTAAACCCGCCAGTTGAGATTGCGAGAAGAACGTTACGTGGTTCTTTTGAGAATTCATGGTGTTGTACATTTGATTTTTTCCAGATGAGTGAATCAATCGGATGATGCATCATATTCCCACCCACCTCGCATTGAGTGTGCCATGTCATGGCCTCCGCTATCCACGATACACTAAAAAGTCATTTTAACTATGACCCAAGTGGAAAATACTTCAAAACCTTTTGTGGGACTTGCGATATCTTTTGATATTTTGCAGGTTTGCCATTTACCTTCTCACAAACAACATATATTAGCTCACCGCATACTGGACATTCATCATTCTCTTCGTGTTCGTTGTGATACAATATGCAAACATACTTTCAGGCTTGAATATATTTGTATTTCAATCCCAAACCCTTCAAGCTCTTCTTCATGGTAAGATAAGTGTCTGGTAACATGTTCTCTTTTGAGAGAATTTCATTAACCCACTTAAGAATTACGATTACACTATTTCCAAACAAGCCAAATTGACTCTTCAAGTTATGCAAACCAATCATTGCATATAATAATGAATAATCTTCATCGCAATATTTATACAACGGTTTAGCCGCATTGTCTTTCAACGTATATATCCTCGATCTCCCGGTAGTTTTGTATCAAATTATTCACTGTGTGCATTATCTGTCTCCACAGGTTGGTGGTTTTGGTCATGGTGGAATCCATAAGCATCATCAATTAGGTCGGTCAATGGAAAATGTGGTGGCGAATCATTTACCACTTCTACTCGTGGGTGTTCTATTACATGGTCGGTTATAGGTAATTCTTAGGGAACATAAGGTACATGTTTTTCACCATGGTATGTCCACTTGCTATAATCTTGACAAATTCCACACATTATTAAATGTAACTTAACATCTTCTAAAGATTTATATTTTCCGTTTATACAATGGGTGCACGAACACGGAATCTTCTCACTTTTAAGGTTCTTAAAAGTGTATCTAATAAATTCTTGAATGCCTTCAACATAACTATTAGCTATTCGGTCAGTCCCCCCCATCGACTCTTTGTATTATGGAAAATCCATTTAATAATCTTCAAATTGCAATCCTGTGTTAACATGATAAAATAAATATCATGTTGCATAAATATCATATTGCATATTAAAGCACTAATATAGTATCATAGCAAAACACTAATATAGTCAACAACGCACCAATCAATCAAACTATGCAATAGCTTAAATACAAGAACACGACAATCAATGATACTACAAAACCACTTAAACTCAAATTAAATAAATTTGTCTACTGATATTATTACAACATAAGAAAAATATTACTACATCTTCATCAAGCGATAAACTAGCCAAGTGGTAACAGACTCTACATAATTTTTCAAGAAATTCCCTTCTCCATTGTTGACGTGCGCTAGAATAATTTCACAACCATAAAATACTGTATCAACTACGATCTGACACTCACCCTCCTGCAAAGGTCGATTATGTACTAAAGTTCCAGCGATGGTGGACAAGAGCATGTAGATCTTAACGACAAATTTGCAGCTCAGGTCCTGTATATAGTATTTCTTGCCATAGTCACCACGAGTTGTTAACGATGGTCCAAGACCTGTGCCATGTTGAGGCGCTGAGAAATGGAATGTTTCAGGAGGAATCAAAATCTATGGGTGGAATGGAGAAGGCGGAAAATTTTATATAATCCCTGGCATTTGTGTTAGAAATCGGGATGCATTGGGGGCTGCAGGGGCAGACGACCGGTTAAAAGGGACACAATCTATGAAAGTTTATCATTCACACCTCCCAATTCACTTTGAATCTCCATTATATCCCCTTCAGTCCTAGAGAAAATGCTTATTAACTGAAGAAAGCTCGTCCATGAGAGATGCGATATCTTTAATTCTTGTTTTTTAATCGTCCTCCCTTTGTGGTCCTTCCCAAAGTTTATGTGATGGCATAATTGTCAATATCGTCGATCAGGATTGAATCTGACTGAATACTGATAGACTCTATTGATTATAGATTCTTTGCCAAGTGAGGATGGAATTTATTATATTTGTCTCGTCTAGCGTGCACATAAAAGTTGGCTATATTAGGTGTCTTTCCTTCATCTGGGCTGCCTTTCGTAACGATCGTCCACTCGTTCTTCAAATATTCATATGATTTCGAGACAAGCCGATGGCCATCAGTTTTTTTGCCCTATTCTGCTTATTTTTCTCCATTTGCAGCATTTTGGAGTCTTTCACCTCATTCTCTAAAAAATCATTCCATCGAGAGACTGACATCTCAACGTTCGAAGGGACTTTATTTTTGAGTGCCAAAATGTCGGAGCTTGATGCTCTCTTAAGGAAATTCTTCTGCCTAAGGTTTCTCCGATATGTTCAAAGTTGTTCAACAACAAGAGAAAGAACCTTATTTTTTATGTTGGGTAAAAATGAAAACCATTTGCTGAGTTGCTCGTGGATGTGATCTTTATAAACTTGATCTACGACGTTCCAATTATCAGCTCCTCCCACTCCCACATTCATTTTGACAAGGATAAACATTAGGCTTTAAACTTTTGAAAGTGATTCTTATCCCCCGAGGGGTTGTTTCCCAAAAGAGAGAACTCAACAGTCTTCTTCTTAACTAACCCGACAGTTTCAGGAGCGTTGGACGTGTCAATCGGATTAGTGGGAGTACCTTGCCAACTGTAACTCAGAGTAGGGGAGTGAATAGTTTGTAGAGTAGGGGAATGAAAAAAATTTGGAGTAGGGGAGTGAACAGTTTTCAGAGTTGAGTATTGCTCACCAATTGGTGATGAGAATTCTACTTGTGGTTGTTGGTTGGAGCGTTGCTTCCATTACCGCCCGACATTATCCACAAAAATAATAAAAGTTAAATGTGTATCTATAATAATAGATGCATAATTTCAAAGTTCAATATGAAAATATAACTAGAAAAATAATTTTTTTGACCATACATTATAATCTACCTGTTCATGGTAAGACTTTAACAAAAGTTCAATGTATCTGATCTCCATCCATTCTGGATTTGATTTTAAAAACCTATGATTTTTTCACGTGGAAAATTAGGCGGACGCGTATGTATAATGGATGCATAGATATCAGCGACATGAACTTGAAATATCCTCCTCCTCATCCAGTTGGCAAGATTGAGTTTGACGTGCATATGTCGTGAGACATCACAGTCTTCGTCAATGCTCTTTGTACATAATTCTATCCATAATGGACGAATTTTATTTCGGCCTTCTATAACAACATAAGCAAGGTTAGTTCTTTATCGAGATTATGTACACGATATATATATTGTATATCTTCATCCCAACATTATGGCATGGAAAACAGAATACGATCGAATAAGTACTCTTTTTGAAATGAACTCCACGATTTACAAGGTAGTTAAATTGTCCGATCTTCCTATTCCCATAGCAATAAACCGGAGTACCACTTTATTAGGATCATTAATGAAAGAGTTACGAGTGTGGACCAATTGTAACCTTTCATACTCTTGTTGCCATCGATTATCAACGTGACTCATTTTTCCTGAGAAAAATGAACGAGGGCGTGAATATGATTCCCATAAATAATGTCTCTAATGAATCATCAACTAGTTATTGTGTGCAAGGGTATGTATATGATTACAATAAATAGTGGCTCTAAAGAATCATCAACTGTTAATTTATTATGTTTTGAATACTTACTTTTGTCATTTAAGCCAACAATCCCTAGAATTAACCCTTATGTTTGGTATTTTTTTAATGGAGAGGTATTTTTTTAAAGGTCCGGTATTTTTTAATGGAGAGGTATTTTTTTATATTTCAACCCCAAACTTAAACCAACAATATACATTTAATTAAAATTTACTCTAGTTTGAAAATTAAACCAACAATATCCATAAAATTAAAATTTGGCCTAGTTTGAAACTTAAACCAACAATATCCATTAAATTAAAATTTTCCCTAGTTTGAAACTTAAACCAACATTAGTCATATATATGTATTTTTTTTCTATAATACACACACACATACACATTTATAGTATACACAATACACACAATGACAATTTATTCACAGCTACATACATATACACAACACACACACACACACACACACACACACAAATATACACAACCGTATACACACACACACACACACACAGACGTATATACACTGACACATAGACACACACGTATTTAAAGTACACACACACAGAGAAATTTGTATTTACCTTTGAGATTGAGAGAATGAGAGAGCTTGAGATTAAGAGAAGGAAATCGCCGGAGAAAGGGATGGCAATAGCTGGAGAGAGGGGGGAAAATAAGGGTTTAGAGGTTTTCGAGGGAAATGAAAAACTTTTATGCATTTTTTAAGTATAAATACCATGGTCACGGCTTAGGTCTGTGACCCTATGAAGTGACCCCTTTATTTTTTTACATGTCAGTGTGGAAATAAGGCCATGGTTATGGTCCAAAGCCATAACTCAGATAATTAACTGGTCACGAGCTTAAGCCATGACCATGTCATTATGTAATGAGGTCTGTGGTCATGGTCAAGGGTCGTGACTCATCCCTGACCAAAATTGGAGGGAAACTTGGTGCCATAATGGTCATGGCTGGGTCAGGGTCGAAGTCTTTGACCCAAGTGAGTCAGGGTTTAGATCTGTGACCAAGCATAAGACGACCCATGACCATACAGAGTCATGGATTTTCTCATGCCCATTTTGACCGTAGTCACGGTTTTGGGCCATGACCATCTGGTCACGGCTGTGAACCGTGACCCCTTCTCCATGACCATTTTCGGTATTTATTGTAGTGGTCATAATTGATTCTTAAGGTTACAACCGGTGGTAATTATCGACAATAATTTTTCTTCAACGATGAATAAAAAATGGAAGAGGTCGATTAAAATTAAAAAACATATAGAATTAATTTCAGAGTAAATTTGACTTCAACCGATAAGAGGTTTCAGAGTAAATCACCATTCCCATACATGTGATACTCCATGTAAACAAGGCATGGTGTTGCTGCCATAGTCAGGTAGATTTTAGATCAGTGAGAGAATTTCGTGCTTGATTATGCCCATAGACCACTTGATAAGGATTCTCTGGAAGAAAAATCTCATTTGATTTGAAAAAAAAATCTAACAGTATTAACAGTATTTGAGTTTTCGTACATTATTTTAAGAAAGAAAATTAGGGGATAAAAGGCCCCATTTTTTTCAATCTTGGTTCCTCTATCCAGGAAGAATATCTCAAAGAGAGAGAAAGATGATGTATATCTCATCCTTTTTTTTTTGTTAAAAGAGAGAAATCAGGCGAATCATTATATGAGAGTAGATATATTTAGAAAAATATCTGATAATAGGATTCATCCAAAATTAATAATGAAAATTATCTAAACTCAACTTTCTTATGAAGATTTTCAGATAATGAAAAGTTGAACGTGAAATTCATAAGCACAAATATTTGAGAATCGAACGTCAATAAATAATGTGTATTTGAAACATATAATTGCTTATGCACATGTATAGAGAAAAAAAACTTAACTCCTGATTATCGTGCATGACAATTATTGTATTGCAACGTAAATATCCATCTATTCTAACAAGAAAGAAAGACTTTTAATGTCGCTTCCCATAGATGGTGCCAATTTGTTGATGTCTGAAAATGGTCCATCATTTAGAGACGTCAATAAATAAAATGACGATAAATAATATAAGAAAACACATAAGAGACAAAGGTTTTTAAAGTTGTTCAACTATGAAGAAAGCCTACGTTCACTGTTTATTTTATTTATGATGGTTACAATAGCACAGTTAGGTGTTCTTGAGAATGATTCACTTTTCCCCCCTTGAGCTATGTGAGATTATGTATTTATAGTGGCTGAGAGATTATATATTCATGCATTTACGTATGCATATAATAAATATAACTGTTGATATTCAATATACCTATTGTTATTCACGGGTACAATAACGTTTGGTGAGTCCACACAAATGGATTTTGATATTCTTTATGGTTCATAGTCCTTGGGTTGGTCGACCGGTTAGCCGACCAACTATCTCAGGAGCCGCTTGTGTATGTAATTATGATAAAGATCACCACGTAGGAGAATGGGTGTCCATTTATCATTAGTCCACATAGGGGAGTAAATTTTGCAATCAACGCTCTCGCATCGGTATCCTATCGATCTTACTTGTCTCATGACTATTAAAGCCGTCCCTCAACACAAAATTTGATATCAAATGGTCAAAATGCTCATAGTATGAAGAGAAAATAGATATGGTGCAATAGTAAAAAAGAACTCAAATAGACATATAAACGGAGGATTCTTGGATCTTAAACTTGGGTGTAAATAACGTTTTGGAGGCAATTGAGATCAAGATTTTATAATAAGACACATGTTAAACATTTTGTCTTATCCCATTATGAACCAAACACTACATCTGCATATGCTTCCAACATCTTTAAAGACACGTTAGTGATCATGCAATGTTCTGAAGTTTAATCCATTAAAACCGTCACGACTCAATATGGAGGTACATGGTATTTAAGGTATTTTATTTTACTTACTCAAATTTATTCTGGGATGTGAATTTTTTATTCGATACATTTTTCATAAAAAACATGTTTTAAAATTGTAGGAGGGTGGTTTTACTAGGGTATGTGAAAAACTGGAATGCATGACCCATTCCCATAGACTCTGTCTTCAAGTCCTTCAAAGTCTAAAGAGAAGTTATGAGATGAAACCTTCTTCTTATGGTAATAATAGAGATAATGCTTTAAATTTCCTCCTGAAAGATATTTGATTACAACAAGTTTCACAAGTAATAATGATATATGGGAGACATATCTCTTGAGAATAATAGCTGTAATGATGGGAGTAAAGAGGTAAGCACTTTGACACTTAGAGAAAGAAAGGAGAGAATACTAATTTTGGAGCTATTTTGGCAGAGTAGCAATGTAACTTGAGTTTTTTTATATTCTTGACCTTACCATAGGGTCCTATTTATAGGTATATACTAGGAGTGACTTGGCATTTTGGGGGTAAAAAATGAGAGGGGACGTAGGTATGTGGTCAGCAAGGTACTTTTTATCCCTATTTGTGTGTTAGCCGTCTGTCCCCTCTAACAGGAGACACCTGGTGCTCACCAAAGTCAAAAAGAAAATATGTCAACTAATAGTGCCAAAATATATGATTTGGTGAATAACATTTCAAATGATAACTTGTTGTATAAACTTTTTATGAAAACTTGTGAGTGGCGTTGAGGGCCTATTAATAATGGTCATTTAGAAAATGCACTTGTGAGAAGCCTCTTGGATACTCACTTCTTTATTCTAAGTGTAGGCTATGTGAGTGCTTGAGTGACTCCTAGAATCCCTCTATTAGTATTCTCTTTATCTTAAAGTGTGAAGTGGTTAAGCTTTATCCTTTGCCAAATCAACCTTGCCTCTCAGCCACCAAACCAAACTCCCAGGATATCATAACTGGCCTGCTTGAGCCCTGCTTGCTTACTAAGGCTACCTTTCCAAGAAAATAATCATTAGTAATCTATTAGCTTTTATTAACAATCTTGGGGATGGGGGAACTTGTGGTGGACCCCTCGCCTTAAGTCATTTCTGGGTGGTAATTTGGGGATGGGGCCACTCGAAGTGGATCTCTTCACCCTGAGTCATTTTTGTAGCATCAAACTCCTAGGTTATTTTTTTTATCAATCTAGAAAATCTTGGTTAGTGATAGGCACTCTAAGTGGATCCCCACACCCTATGCTAATTCTAGAAATCTTGGGCAGTGGGAGCCACTCTAAGTGGATTTCCTTGCCCTGGGTTATTTTTTATTTGTTATGGAAATATTGGGTATTGGGAGCCACTCTAAGTGGATCCTCTTGCCCTAGGATGCTTTCTATTAATCTGGCAATCCCCGACAGTGGGAGCCATTCTAAGTGAATTTTCTCACCCCAGTCTATTTTTTATCATTCTTGCAATCTTAGGCAGTGGGATCCACTCTAAGTGGATCCCCTCGCCCTAGTCCTTTATAATTTTGCTAACGAGTGAGAGCCCCTCCACATTAGTCCCCTCGTGCAAAGTTCTTTGCGTTGGGAAGACCAAAGGTCTTTATACGAAATCATTTCTAATTCTTGGAATTTAAAAGGTTCACTTTCAATTTCATCATTATTTTGAGCCATTAGATGTTCTTATCATTTCACCCCAGGTTTATGGTCTCGAGGAGACACGTGTCACCGTTATAACTGGAGTCCCATCAGTTGGGTAATGATCTTTCTACCTTTTAGGCACCTAAGCATGTGGGTCCTTTTTGGTATAACGGGATTGTTAAAAGTAAAAACTCATTATTTCACCATTTCAAATTTTCTAAAAGCTTAATAAAGAGAGACATAAAACCCTCCATAGTCATTTTTTTACCAAAAGCTTCAAATAACTCTTATTTTTATGGCTTCTTCATCCAAAACCTCTTCCTCCACCGTCATAACCACCACTAGGGAACTACTAGTGAGGTTTTTACCAATTTTCATCACCGTTTCCGCTGTCTGGGCCACTGGAGTTACCACTATGGCCATGACCATCATTTTTACTACCTCCACTTTAATGTGTGGATCTTCTTCTGAAGCAACCTTGGCAGGGGGCCCTTCGTCTGGAGTGACCCTTTCAAAATCGCAGAAGGAGTATTTGACCATCCGCTTAAAAAGGGACCTTGGTTTGTATTGTCCTGCCCCTTACTTTAGGGAGAATTACACCTTTATCTCTTCACTTGCTAATTTCGATGAGGAATTTGTTGCGAAGATCATAGAGCGACCTCAAGTGGGCCTATGTGAGTCCCCTAACCTCCCTATTGTTTTGACTAACGGTATATTAAGGGTTAGAGTGGATATAGATGACTTACCCCATTCCAACTTTAATCTCAATGCTTGTGGAGGTGCCTCAGATGAATGGGATCTCTGGGTAGATCATGTCCTCGCCACCCCCACATAAGGCTATCCTCAAGGGGCTTGGGCTTACTAAAATTAATGACAGTTTTTAGTCCTGAACCATAGCTAAATATGACACCACTTTCAACTTGCTGGTCTGTCACTAGAGTAGAGTCTCTTACACATTTGTAACTAGTTGTGGTGAACTCACTATCACCTTAGGGGATATCTATAAAGTGACATATCTTCGTTATTTAGAGAGCCATGTTCTTACAGATGTATTCGAGGATGGTGAGGATGATGAGATATTGTAAGAAATTCATATAACCCTTTCTGAATGTTCTTGTTACATTACTATTAGCAAGACTGTTACCACCACGCACTCATTTATATAGTGGCAGAGGTACTGGTTTAGGGATTTTGAGCCCCTTTCCAAAGGGGAAAATTCAAGCAGGGGGACCACGAGCCAGGATAGGCCCAAGATTGAGTCCCCTTTACACTTAGCTGCATTTTTATCACCTTTTTGAGTAGGTTCTTGATCCTAAGGAGGCCACATGACTCCCCTTGAGAGTTTTTTTTCGGACTAATTGCTAGACTTTCTCAAGGGAGGAAGGTTCCCCTCCCATACTTGACCTTAGGGTCTATATACAATTGGCTAGACCACTCTCACATCGATATAAAATGATCTTGTGGCCATTATGATGTTACTAACTTTTCCAACTCTTTCATTTTGATGGCTTTTCTTTTCGAGGCCTGTCTGAGTGAGGCTGCTCGAATTTGAAGATGGCATAGAAAATACCCTAAGATTTCCATGGGTCCATTGATAATGTTGATGAGTTTTGTTTTCACCCTTACTGAAAGTGAGTAGGTGGGATTTTCACCTAGTGGTCCATTTATACTTCCGTAGGTACTATCTAGTGTCCTTATGACGTGGAGTCTATTGCTATTTGCCCCCATATCTCTATGATGACTATGCTTCTTCCATGCACTCTTTCATTTTTGATTGAGCTGGGTCAAGTTGTGAAATTTTACCATTATGAGAGGCTAAGGATATAGTATGGTTATGATCAAGGTGTCCACTTTCCAACCTATCCTTTGAGAACTTTGTTTTCAGAGCTGCACTTTGATTCCTATGCTAATTTTTCTTTCGAGTGGATGATGTATAGAGTTGATGGACTTGGTGACCTAATTGTGCCTTCTTGAGAGTAACTACCTTCCTTGACCTATTTGTGGTTTAGTTTGTGGCAGAGGTAGGCATTATTAATTCAAAACTGTGTGGTGGATGATGTTCATGAGATAATCCCCATGAAGATTCCAAATACTAATAAATACTTGCATACGAGGACCCAAAAAGAAATGTGGTTTTGTAGCATAGTATTGAAGTCCCCTCGAGCAAGTCACTCCCATTTTTGTGAGGCCTCTTCTAGATGAGTCAATTTATACACAACACCCTAAGCCTTAATCCGTTAATGCAAAGGGAAGGGGGAAGGAAAAATCCAAAGACTCCTCCAAAAGAAAACATCTTAACACAGATTTGTCAAACTTCATTCCAACCACAACCGCTGCTCTTTCTTCCCCTCCATCCCCCATGAAGACTAGATTTAGTAAAAAAAAAGATAGTTGGTGTAGAGGTTGTTTCTCCTTCCTCTATTCTATACTAAGAGTTAGATATTGACACCCTTGGGGTGGAGGAGACATACTCGACAAGTCATGAGCAAGGTTATGAAGCCTTGGGAATTTTCATATAGGAGACACCCATTTCATCCATACCAATCACTAAAGGTACTTTGGCTAACTCCTTTTTACTTAGTGAACTACTAGCCATGGGGTTTCACCTACTTGTTCTCCATCTTATTCAGTTGAAAAGGTATTGGTTGATTATGGAAGAACCCCTTCCTATGATGATGATAGTTATTCTTAAAAGGACTTGTGCGTCCATGATCCTATTGATCATCATAAACCTGATGCTTGTACTTTATTGCCAGTTTTGAGGGATTCTAATTGTAACGATGAGACCATTATTTACTCTCCTTCCACCACGAGCCATTCGACTGGGAAACTACCTTATATGCAGAGAACTCACCCAAATATTGTAAGTGTTTCCTTTTCTATTTCCTTTCTCAACTCTTTATTTCATATTTCTTAAATTTCTGCTTCATGTTTCACTAACTTAAAATTTTATGACTTTGCATAGGCTTCTTATATTGGGGGTGAGTGGTTCCTCAAAGGTGAGGACCACCCCCTCATATGTTGCTCCTCTTTTTCTAGTACCCTTTTAAGGGAAAGAAATTCCATGCTTGTTTCTTCCATGGGATTGGATAGAGAGGTTTGTCTTGCCCATTCTAGTAATTCTCTTTCCCTTTATTTTTACAATGTTTGCTAACATATCTTACCTTGCATCTTTCTTCTATGTTCCCCACCACTATAAGGGTATCTTTTATGTCCTCTCACTCTGTTCAAGTAATGATATCTCTCTCCAAGTCTTTTGCTTTGTTGCCTCTTAGACTTATCTTGACGCGTTCGTCTCAATGCACTTGCAGAGGACTATTTCCCTTAGTCGAACTACCCCACTTCCTGCCTCTTCTGCTATGGGCATTTCTTCAGCTAGGCCTTCTTCTACTTCACATCTAGAATTTATGTTGAATTTATTAATTCTGTCTTTCTTTTTGTAGGGCTCCCCTTTACATATCCCTTCTACCACTGGGGGGATGGTGTTTCCCACTGGGGTTACTATTCTTGACCTATCACCTTGTGGGAGGATATCTATCCCCTGAGTTTGTGTGCCCATGGATAACAAGCCCCATATCCACCCCTTCCTTCTCAGTCGATCTTCACCATCGCTTTCAGCGACCTATTTCACATGTTGTCACATCTTCACAGACATTAATTATTCTACTCATGACATTACCACTTTTTCTTCTATGTTCATGTCTAATTAACTTGTTGGTGAATAGGACTTTGATGCTATTATTATGGCACTTGTGATTTCTTTCCTCCCTTCCTCCTTTTTGGGGATTTAGGTACTTTAATTTATTTGCTATTCTTAAACGGCCTTCAATCATCGTTACAACTTCCTATAAGTCATGGCTTGCTATTGTCTGTTTATGATTTAGTTGGTTCATTGAACCTTTTTACCAATTACCATTGGGATTGGTCCTCATGTGAACTTTATTATTAGGGAGGCCCTTTCTTCTACGGGGATAAGCACAAGAATTATGATAGAGCCTCCCTAGGTATTCACTTCAATTTTTTTCTTTTGAGATTATTTTCCCGTGTAAGCGATTTACTAACATTGGTCTGTTTCTCTGCCCTTAGGATAACATTGCTAAGCCTTTTCCTGCTAGGTTGGTAGTGAGTCCTGGGGAGGTGACCCCACATGTACTATATATTCTACATATATCTCCTTCCTTTACTGCACAAGTCTTTGCTAACACTCCTTTATTTACTTGTCTTTAGGTTAGTGAGGATGAGGTCCCAGTACCTACATGACATGCTATGGGTGACGTGGAGGTGACTTTTTAGGCATTTATTTTGACATATCTACTTGTTATGCTTGCCTTTTTCCTGTGCAAGTCTCCTTTTTTGACATATTCATAGTTTAGGTCCATTTACCTACGAGACCTGTATCTTTATTCTCAGGTTGATATTGCGCCTCTTCTGATGACTACGGAACACCCGGCTAGCATTGGATAGGAGGCTACCTAGGTATTTATTTTCATATAATATTTCTTTCTAACTTGCTTTTTTTTGTGCAAGTGTTCTCTAACACTCCCCTATTTTTTATCTTTAGGTTAGTGCTGCGATTGTTCCAGTTACTATAGAATAACTTAAGGAGGTTGATGCGGGGGTGGGGGTATCATACTATCATATCTCATCCTCTTTTCTATTTCCCTATTTTTCATCCTTTTTTTTACTGTGCAAGTTTCTTACCATCACACACCTGTTTCATTATTTTCAGGTTAGTGAGGCGGAGGTTCCTAGTTCTTCGGAATGGGTTATGAGTGATACACTGAGCACTCCTCAGGTATTAACTTTCATACCTGATTTATCTTAACTTTTTTCTTCAGAGTCTTATACTAAAGAAAGCATTTACTGACATTATATTTGTTTTTTCTTTGCTAGGCTAACATGGTGCCTCTAGGAGGACTTCTCACTTTACTGGAAGCATACTCACCCATTTGAGCCCTGGGGTAAACTTTCTATTTCTTGATTCTCTTATGGTCAAATTCATTCATCTATTTGTCTTTCTTTCCTTAACTCCTTAGTTCTATGCTCTTTATTTCCAGGATCCTTCAAGCGAGCCTAGTGAGGCGGCTGATGAGGAGGAAAAAATATCTGAGGCCACTCATTCAGGCGGTACTGGTGATTCGGGTGAAGATTCATCCTTCATCCCTTCTGAACTTGAGTACAGGAACACAGACTCCGATGCCATTGAGATAGAGGCTCATGAGGCCATCATAAGGGACTTGTGGCATAAGGAGCAACCTAAGAGATTCAGGAGCCATTAGTGAGAAGTATTTAAGATGATCCTTGGACATCATCTTGAGTGTTTCATATATTAGAGTGTTCTCAATATTGACATCCTTACCATCTTCAAACTTAAGTCCCTCGCCGGCCACATCCATGACTTCTGATCCAGTCCTCCTACTGACTTGAGCAGTGCTCGAACTTCACTATTTTTACAGGCTCTCTATGATCTTCATAGGGTCTATCATTTTTAGCTAGATCAGCTTGATGCTGCAATTCGTTACTTCCTGAGCATTCCTTTTAGGAAGATGATAAGGCTTCATGTGTCCAGACAGTTTGGATCTCAGCAGCTTCAGACTGAATCCACTAGGGGTTGGGGTCAAATTCAGTCACTCTAGGCTAAGTTGGCCAAGATTTGGGTGGTCACACTAAGAATGAGGCCAAGGTGGCCAACTTAGAGGAGAAATTCATCCAGGAGGTAGGTCCATCTTATACCGACATGCGCTCGCCGGAGAACATCTCTTTTGCTTTATCTAGTGGATAGATTTTAAGATATAAACATTGCCTTTCTTCTGTGCAGTTTTCATTTCTTCTGATACATGTAAAGTTCGTTCTTATATTAATGAAAACAATCATTTTGTCTTCATTTATTTTATTTTATTTTCTTCTCACCTCTATGTTACTTGGCATATGTATACTGTGAGTTGCTCTCTTTTCTTGTAAGAACCTTAGTTCATTGAACTTCCCTGTAGTCTGTGGGGTACTTGCACATGATTTGGGCAAGTTATCATTTTAAAGTTTCCACCCTAACTGTAGGTTACTTGTCATATATACATTTTTAGGGAACAACTTGGAGGATGGTGACCCCCTTATCCTTCCCAAATAATCAGAGTATAATTATCAAAATGGAAACAAGTAGAGAGAATAACTATTTCCTTTTCAATGAAACTGCCCCTATTCTGTGAGATCCTGCTCCATATTTTACTTGGGAGCTTTTAAACTATAAGAAAATAATCACAGAGGGAGTGTGGACCACCTTCTTCACATTCTTATGCAATCAAGCAAATAATTCTTTAGAACATAAGTTATAACATGTTCTCATATTATAAATCTGTAGAAAAATAATAAAAAAAACTTTTTATTATTATTAGGAGGACAACCTCCTGCTGGTTTGTGGGATATTTAAATTATTGTGTCTATAGGTAATTTTCTCATTATACTTTATCTTTGGGATAGGTGTACAACCACTTATAATGAGGAAAGTTCCTTACATCTTGGACCCTCTTCTAAATTATGAAATTTCAAAACCTATTCATTCTACTGGAGGGTTCTACTACATGAATTTAAAAATAACATTAATTTGGATGCACCGACTTCATGACTTATTAGTGAGAAAGCCCTTATAGTCTATCAGCAACCCGTACAAGTAAATAAATCATGCACAAACTTTTGAATATTGATCAACATAACTGGTATTTATTTTCTTGCACTATGGTTAGTGTTTTTATTGTTTATAAAGATTGTGCTCATGATTTTCTTTATAGAAAACATTTATGTACTAGAGCAAACATTTAAACTTATCAAGATAAATGAAACTTGGTAAGTGTAGAAGGGTGTCTACCTATAAAAAAGTAAAAATATTATTTTATTAGAAATACTGAGAAGAAACCCAGGGTCCCGGCAGAAACTCATATTGAGCAGGAACCCCCTCGGGGTCCCGACAGAAACTCATATTGAGCAGGAACCCCCAGTATCCCGACAGAAACTCGTATTAAGAAGGAACCCACCTAGGGTCCCG
Source organism: Sambucus nigra (assembly GCA_949130495.1). Classification (NCBI taxonomy): domain Eukaryota; kingdom Viridiplantae; phylum Streptophyta; class Magnoliopsida; order Dipsacales; family Adoxaceae; genus Sambucus; species Sambucus nigra. The sequence continues at coordinate 90,615,919 of OX422208.1, read as the reverse complement.
GAAGAAATGCATAATTGAGAAGGAACCACCCCAGGGTCCCGACAGAAACTCATATTCAGCAGGAACCCCCAGCGCCGCTGCAAGTGTCAGTGCCGCTGCAAGGGTCAGCGCCGCTGAAAGCGTCAGCGCCGCTACGAGCGTCAGCGCCGCTATGAGTGTCAGCACCGCTTCAAGTGCCAGCACCGCTGCAAGTATCTGCGCCATTGCAAGGGTCAGCGCCACTGCAAGTGTCGGCGCCACTTCAAGTGCCAGTGCCGCTTCAAGTGTCTGCGCCGCTGCAAGTGTCTACGTCGCTGCAAGGGTCAGCGCCCATTCAAATGCCAGCACCGCCGCAATCTTTCGCACCGCTGCAAGTATCGGCACCGTTTCAAGTACCAGCGCCGCTGCAAGTGCCAGCGCTGCTGCAAGTGTCTACGCCGCTGCAAGGGTCAGCGCCACTTCAAGTGCCAGCGCCGTCGCAATCTTCCGCACCGCTTCAAGTGTCGGCGCCATTTCAAGTACCAGCGCCGCTGCAGGTGTCCGTGCCGCCGCAAGGGTCGGCGCCGCTTCAAGTGCCAGCGCCGCTGCGAGTATCGGCGCCATTGCAAGGGTCAGCGCCGCTTTAAGTGTTTGCGCTGCTGCAAGTGTCTCCGCTACTGCAAGGGTCAGCGCCGATTCAAGTGCCAGCGCCACTGCAAGTGTCAGCGCCGATGCAATCTTTCGCACCGCTGCAAGTACCAGCGCCACTACAAGTGTCCGCGCCGCTGCAAGTGTCGACGCCGCTTCAAGCGTCAGCGCCACTGCAAGTGTCCGCGTCGCTGCAAGGGTCGGCGTCGCTACAAGTGCCATCGCCGCTGCAAGTTCCATCACCTCTGCAAGTGTCCGCGCCGCCGCAAGGGTCGGCGCCGTTTCGGAATCCAGCGTCGTTGTAAGTGTCGGTGCATTTTTAAGTACCAGCGCTGCTACAAGAGTCAGCGCCATTGCAAAAGTCGGCGCCGCTGCAAGGGTCGGCGTCGCTACAAGTGCCAGCGCCGCTGCAGGTGTCTGCGTCGCAGCAAGTGTTGGGGCCGCCTCAAGTACCAACGCCATTGCAAGTGTCAGAGCCGCTGCAAGAGTCAGCACCGCTTCAAGCGTCTGCGCCACTGTAAGTGTCGGCGCCACTTCAAGTACCAGTGCCGCTGCAAGTGTTCGCGCCGCCGCAAGGGTCAGCGCCATTTCAAGTGCGAGCGCCGCCACAAGTGTCCGCGCCAATACAAGTGTCGGCGCCACTTCAAGGGCCAGCGCCGCTTCAAGTGTTATCGCCGCTGCAAGCGTCTACGTCGCTGCAAGGGTCAACGCCGCATCAAGCGACAGCGCCACTACGATAAGGGTCACTACTGCAATAACATTCGAGAGGTGCCCGCGGGAGTCACCACAAAAGTCCAAAATTGAGAAGTACCACTACAAGGGTCAGCGTTGCTGCGAGGGTCATTGCAGTAATGACAGTCGAGAGAGTCAGCGTCACTACAAGGCTCAGCGCCACTGCAAGGGTCACTGCATAAATGTTATTTGAGAAGTGCTGCTACAGGAGTTTTGACAGAAACTCATATTGAGGAAGTAGCTATCGCGAACAACTCCTCATCATGAAACATCAGTCTCTAAATGAACAACAGCACTAACACTTTACTTTCTTGTACAGGTTGCCTAGTCAAGCAAGCAGGGCTCGAACAGGCGCGTTGGGACCTCCTGGGAGTTTTGGCTTGGCGGCTGAGGGACAAGGTATGTTGAGCAAGCTCAACCACTTAGCACTATAGGATTGAGAGAATACTAGTAGGAAGACCCAGGAGTCACTCGAGACTATGCACACTACACACTTGGTCACAAGTGAAGTGAGTAGCCAAAGAGATGGCTACTAACAAGAAATAAACTCTTTACAAGAAAATGGCTTTTCCAGAAGAGGGGGTCCTCGAGGTCCCTCATAAGAAAAATAACACTTTTAGAGGAGATGAGTCCTTAAGGTCTCCTCTCTCAAGATTTGCAAAATTCCACCACAAGTTACCGTTTCAAAAGATAACTACCAAATCTGATATTTTGTCTCCATTAGGGGACATATGTGCTTTTTGAGTTTTGGTCGGCGCCAGGTGGTGTCCGCAGAGGGGAGAGGCAGGCTGCCTACAAGTAGGGATAAATGGTACACTTCAGACATTGCTCCCCACCAACTCTCTCAGTTTTGGCGCCCAAAAATGCCAACTCACCCCTAACGCCCTAGTATAAATAGACCTCTGGGCAAGGTAATAAAGGGGTATAGACAATAGAAGTTGCACTGTTACTCTGCTAAAATATCACCAGACCTACATAAGTATTCTCTCCCTGCTCATTCTCTTAGTGCTGAGTACCTTGTTCCTTCACTCCCCACTGACAACCATCACTCTCAGGTGTTTCCCTTAAGAAAATTACTATTTTTGCTGTGAAAGTTCATCTTCTTGCAGGGAGTGAGTTGAAGCTTGAGTTCCATTGTTACCATAAGGAGAAGTTTTCTTCAGAAGTTGCACTAGGAGACCTTGAAGACCTTACAGGCAGCGCCCATTGGTGTGGGTCACGCCTCACCCTTTCCAGTTATTCATAGACCCCAGTCCCACTACCCTCCTACATTTGGCGACTCTGCTGGGGAGGTATCCTCACTTTCAATGGACAAAGAAGGTTTTCATGTTTCTAAGAAGCTAGTGTTTGAAGACATTCCATCTGGGAATGGAGCTCAAAGAGACCAGGCCACTCAGGTGGATGTGGTGGTGACCGGAGCAAAGGTACCTGCTCCTCCGGGAGGGCAAACCAGCTCACCGGCAACAGTTCCGGTGGCAGAGGCTTATGAGTACGTTTTTAAGACTTGGCAAGTTTGGGTCAAGATTGTGTAAGACCAGCAGCAACCCCCTGTGGAGGGGCAGCCGTTTCGGTGGAAATTCCGGTGGAAGTAGCTCAGTCGCGGAGGACGGCGCTGGAGCAAGTTGTGATAACCGTCAAGTTCACTGGCAGGAACCCCAGGAACCCTAAGTGTTTGGCGAGGGTATGGTCGAGGAACTCCTCGCACTCAATGATAGAGATGAGGAACCCTCAAGAAAAGAACCCATCGTGGTAGAAATTCCAAGTAAGGAACTCTCAGCTACAGCATCCCCTCTTGAAAGACCAACTCGCGAGGAACCCATGGATGAGAAACCCTGGGTGTCCCTCGTCACAAAAAATGGGGAAGTAGTGGCAGCAACCCTTATAGAAATGTTAACTCGCGAGAAACCCTGGGTGTCCCTCGTCGCCAACAAAAAAGTCGTGACAGCAGTCCCGACGAAGCATGAGGTCGAGACACCCTCAGAGGGGAAGTCAAGGCGTGAGGAACTCATGGGCGAGGAACCCTGGGTATCCCTCGCCGCCAACAAAATATTGTGGCAGCAGTCTCAACGAAGATTGAGGTCGAGACACCCCCGGATGGAAAGTCAAGGCGCGAGGAACTCATAGGCGAGAAACCCTGGGTGTCCCTCGTTGCCAACAAAAAAAGTCGTGGAGGTAGTCTCGACGAAGAATGAGGTCGAGACACCCTCGGATGGAAAGTCGAGGAGCAAGGAACTCATGGGCGAGGAACCCTGGGTATCCCTCGCCGCCAACAAAAAATTCATGCAGCAGTCTCGACGAAGTATGAGGTCGAGACACCCACGGATGGGAAGTCAACACGCGAGGAATCCAATGGTAGTGAACCAATGCGTGAGGAACCTCTTACATCATAAGAGCTCAAAGTTGCACTTGATAAAGAATCACTGCCTATGTTGGCAGCAAACCCAGTCGAGGAGCCCTTGTTTGAGTGCGAGGAACCCAAGTCAATAATGCCAACAACCTTGGCAGTGGTGGAAGGCAACGAGAAACCCTTGTTTGTCAAAACGAGTGACATCAAGAAAACACTCCCATAGTGCCAACAGTCGGCGAGACACCCCCCCCCCCCCCACACACAAAAAAAATAAAAAAAAATCACCCATTATCGAGGAATCCTCTGCAAACAACGACCCGCGCGAGGAACATTCCATCAGTTTATGAGGAACCCTCACATATGGAGTCAATTTGCGAACCACTCCTAAATGTGAAGTCAGCTCACGAGGAACCCTCCGTCATGGAATCAGTGCGCGAGGAGCCCTCGATGAAACGAGAGGTCGAGACACCCCTCACTATTGGGTACCACCAGGCGAGGAACTCCCCAACAAATAGGGTCGCGAGACACCCACGGTTGGCAGCATGCCCTCCATGACAGCAACACGTGAGGAATCTCTCATAGATTGCAAAAAGGGTACGACTTAAAATTTCACTCGAGGAACCCATTGGTGCAATAGCTATCGGAGAGGGACCCTTGGCAGTGGGTCCCATAGTGAAAGTTTTGTCCGATGAGCAACCCATAAATATTGATGGGGGTGCGCAGACGAGGGGCCCTCACTAGCGGTGAGGAACCCAACACGCGAGGAACCATCAGCACATAAGGAACTCGCCAACAAGGGGGTCGCAAGGAACCCTTGGATGAAAACACTCCCCCCATAGTAACAACAGTCGTCGAGAAAACCCATGCTCAATACCCCAAGAGAAGCGCCCAGAGTTGCAACATGATCACGTGAGGAACCCTCGCCACCATCTTATAGTCACGAGGAACCCTTAATATCTAAAACAGCAGGGGAGGAACCCGTGACTGGTGGGTGATGAGAGGAACCCCTCAAAGTCAAGTAGCAAACAAGGAACTTGCAGTAGCGAAATCCTATGATGAGGTACCCCTTATGTACGAATACTCAGACGAAGAACCAAAGGTTGTCAAAATGCCCAAATGCGAGGAACACGAGGCCAGATCAGAACCCCTCTTGATAGTAGCAATCACCCTCTAGAGGGGCAGTCGCTGCAACACCAGTAATAGTAAAGGTGGCTCCACCGCGGAATATGGCACCAGAGAAGATAGTTGCATCAGTGACGACTCTCGCAAGATAGAGTAGCGACGCCAGAGGTAGCACTGATAAAAAAATAATGGTGACCTAGTAACCCTCTAACAAAGAAAGTGGTGGTGGAGGATTCACCCTCAAGGACACCTTAGAGGAGACTCTACCCATTTGCAGGACATATCTTATTGTCGATCAGCTAAGTAAACTTGCCTGGATTTATTATTTATTAAATATGTTCATTTCACAAGTATTGATTTGTGATTTATTAGCATTTCATATATATGCTAGCTGATTTACTTGAAAAAAATCACACATGCTATAATTTTTTAGATGCCAAGTGAGGAAATGCAAAAACATGCATAATAGTTTTTTTATTGGTATAGTTCACTCAAAAAAAATATATATTATCCATAATTAATTTTATGGATTTTATCCACATAAATATTTGCCATTTTCAAAGCCACATGTCTTATTGTTAAATGTTATGAACTAAAAAAAGACACTCAAGGCATGTTGTTTATTATTTTATTTATATTATGATAAAGTAATATAAAATAGAAAGGCAAAGACTGATCCGTTGATTACACAAGCAATGGTGTAATCACATTTATTATACCCATAAATAGTACCATGTATTGGCTATCCAGTATGAAGATTTTATCGCAATAGATTGGGTTGCTCAACAAGTAAATAGGAGAAGCCTAGATTGGGTTCCTCGACAAGACTTGCTAGGATAAGATATTACAAAATACATAACCAGCTAATTTGGGTTTCTCAACAGTCAAACAAGAGACCCACTAGTCAAATTTACACAAATTGATTAAAAAAAATGTTAGCATCAGCTTTTTAGCCATCCCTCTGTCAAGATTCTTTATCATGAAAAGTTGTTTCTCGACTCTTAGATAAGAGACAAAACCAAATGAGCCTAAGTTGGGTTCCTCGACAAGATTTGTTGGGATAAGATTTCTCAGAATACAAAAGCAGCTGAGCCTAAGTTGGGTTGCTCGAAATTTGAATTATTATAGAGACCCATATCTCATATAGTTAGCTACACAAGTCAAATTTAAAAAATAAAAAAAATCTTCTTTACAAGAAGATACATCACGTCTGAAGACAATAGACTTCCTTGAGCCACTCAGTAAGATAATTGTGAAAGTAGAAAAGGATATTTTATTGCTACTCGCACATTTAAAAACATCGATCAGTACCCCTTTCTCGTTCTTGGTTGAAAACACTGAGGGTCAGCAAAAAATAAGTTGGTGACCCAGTTCCAAATCCTCGCTGAAATTACGGACTGGTGACAAAGTTGATTTTCGAGCAAGATGAAGCTCAACAGACCCAAAAAAAAAGAAAAAAAAAGAGAGCAAAAGACGTAAAAAAAAAATCGTCAAGTAATCCGACTATTGGGCGAGCAACCCCTCTAGAAATTGAAATTTTGTGCACAGACTCCCCCCACATGCCACATGTTTAACAGACTCACACAAATAAAAAATGACTTGTCGCCCCAAACCAAAAGTATTTGCCAGACCTAGTCATGACTAAAAAAAAAATTACGACATGCTCGACCCAAGAAATAATGGTGTCTTGCTTCAACCAAAACAGTTTACCCCTTGATCGAACCGAAGCTATTCGTGACTTGCCTTACTCAAATCAAACGGTCCAGCGATTTACTAGTTCAGAACATGCTCAAGTAAAATACACTTGTTCAGATTATTTTTGTACCCGATGAAAAGTGAATTCAGGGGCATTTTATCAAGCACCTGCTACTCAAAATTAGAAATCCAGCATAAAAAAATTCACAGTAACAAAGAAATCCCACCTCAAGACTGGTTACTGGATTCTATCTTGATTCCATTTGGTTGCTCACTGAACACCAAAATTTGACAGAGAAACCATTTCTAAAAGCAATTACACGGGTTTCATCCTTGTGCCCCCATGCCTAAAAAGAAAATTGATATATGGTTTTTGTTTATTCGTGTGTTATTCTTGAACGTACCCTTTTGAAATATTTGTATGGAAGATACAATCAGTATCCATAGTCGTGTATCTCTTCAAATCGTTGCAGAATCCTTCAAAGAATTTCGAGAGTAACAGCAAAATCCCCTCGAACTAATGCTTTGAAAATGGTTGACTGAATCGTTTGAGGATTTGCTCCATCAATCGCCCACTTATCTATCTTTCTAGTGTCTTATACAGAAACTTGGGTTAGAGATATTACAATAGAAAAAATGGGGGTGAGCAAGAAACTAGAAGATCCCTCTATCTCACACGCGGCCACGCCTTGGCCTTTAGAGCTTATAATGAAGAAAAAGAGATAATAGCGTAATAGAAAATGAAAAGAAGGGGTGAGAGGGTTTTCTTCAGCGTGCGAGGAACCCAACAGCAACAGGTGTTTTTTTTTAAGAAGACGAGGAACCCAAGATAAGGAACCCAACAACTGTCTTCTCACAATATATTTCTAAAGCTACAAAAGAAATATTAAGGATTTAAAAAGTTAAGTGTGCGAGGAACCCACTTCGAACCCAGTACAATATATATATATATATATATATATATATATATATATATATATATATATATATATATATATATATATATATATATATATATATATTAGTAGCACAAAAATGTATTGGAGCGAGACACTCTAATTTCCTACCAGTCTCTCGAAGCATGATTCTTTTATGAACTCGTCTACTTTATTGGATGTAAAAGAAAAGAAAAATAAAGGGTTCTAAAAAATGCACAAATAATTCTCCCTCTTTCGAGTAAGGGCAAACAATTTTAAAAGTTGAGTTTAAAAATAACCCTCTCGTCTATTTTATGACATTTTAAAAAAGGGAGTTTGTAAATTTAGAGATCGCTTGAAGTTATGACCCGAGCGTTTATGTGACCAGAGGTTGCTCGAATTTATAATCCAAGTTTGTACACTTGAGTGCACAAGAATAGTGTTGCCCAAAGTCATAACTTCCATATTTGCGTGTTTTAACAAAGTTATTTTAGGAATATTCCAGTTTTGATCGATAATCCTAAAATCCTCAGATTTATTTATTCAAAATAGTTCATTTGAGTAATTTCACATTTCATTAATGATAAATAGTTTGAATAAGAATAATTCATTATGTGAAGAAAGATAAGATCTCTTAATCCTTTATTCAAACATGTTTGCCCCATTTGTGCAAAGTACAAATGACTTTGAAAGTATTTATTACTTTACCATGGGCATTATTTTTTTTAGTCATATTAATTGTTTGAAATGTCCATTGTTGATATGCGTTTCAAAAAGTTATGTTGTGCAGCTAAAAGATCATAGTTTCTTTAGTGGACATTTTATTCTCTCGCATGCTTGGATTCAAGCAGTGGGGCTAGCAAGCAGATGTATGAAGCCTTGATAAAAGGTTCAAGTCTCAAATTGACTTTATGGAAGCATACTTGACTCCAACATGCTTCATGAGCATTCTCACTTAATGTGGAAGGCAAGATCTAGTAACAAAAAGTATGAGGTATTAATTATACATTCTTAGCAAAGTTTAATGCTTATGAAATGACAAATTATTCTATATGGGTCAAGGTGCCTCCCTATGCATTTTGTACTCGATAGTATATCTCCACCTAATAAAATAAGGCAATAGGTGTCATAACAAAAAAAAATATTTATAAAGCTATAAATCAAAGGTGCGCCAGTTGAGCACCTAAGACTCCAAGGGCATCGGAGCTCTCACAATCTTGAGCGACTGCCAAGTATAAATATAAGGTGCGACAGTTTAGCACCTAAGGCTCCAAGGGAATCGGAGCGCTCACAGTCTTGAGCAACTGCCAAGTATCAATATAAGGTACAAAAGTTTAGTACCTTAGGCTTCAAGGGCACCGGAGCGCTCACAATCTTGAGCAAGTGCCAAATATAAATATAAATATAAGGTACGACAGTTTAGTACCTAAGGCTCCAAGGGCATCGGAGCGCTCACAATATTGAGCAATTGCCAAGTATAAGTATATGGGTGACCGTTTAGCACCTAAAGCTCCAAGGGCGCTGGAGCGGTCACAGTCTTGAGCAAAGGACAGGTATAAATATAAGGTGTGACAGTTTAGCACCTAAGGCTCCAAGGGCACCGGAGCGCTCACAGTCTTGAGCAAGTGCTAAGTATAAACATAAGGTGCTCCAGATGAGCACCTAAGCCTCCAAGGGCTCCGGAGCGCTCACAGTATTCAGCAAATACCAAGTATAAACGTAAGGTTCCAAGGGCACCAGAGCGCTCACAGTCTTGAGCAAGTGCCAAGTATAAATATAAGGTGCGCCAGTTGAGCACCTAAGGCTCCAAGGGCATCGGAGTGCTCACAGTCTTGAGCAAATGCCACATACAAACGTAAGGTGCTCCAGATGAGCACCTAAGGCTCCAAGGGCACCGGAGCGCTCACAGTCTTGAGCAAATGCCAAGTATAAATATAAAGTGCGACAGTTTAGCACCTAAGGCTCTAAGGGCATCAGAGTGCTCACAGTCTTGAGCGAATGCCACGTACAAACGTAAGGTGCTCCAAATGAGCACCTAAGGCTCCAAGGGCACTGGAGTGCCCACAGTCTTGAGCAAATGCCAAGTATAAATATAAAGTGCGACATTTTAGCACCTAAGGCTCTAAGGGCACCGGAGCTCTCACAGTCTTGAGCAAGCATCAAGTATAAATATAAAGTGCGACAGTTTAGCACCTAAGGCTCCAAGGGCACCAGAGTGCTCACAGTTTCGTATGAATAAAAGGTACGAAAGTTTCGTGCACAAGTCTCTTGACATTACAAGACACTTCTGCACGAGGGGGCTAATATTGAGAAGTCCTCAAGCAAGTGAACAAATAGTAAAATAGCTTGGAGTGTGGGGATCCACTTATAGTGGCTCCACCTGCCCAAGATTGCAAGTTTGACAGAAAATAGCCTAGGGCGAGGGGATCCACCTTGAGTGCCCTCTCTTCCCAAACTTGATGCTACAGAAAAGAACTCAGGGCGAGGGGCTTACCGCGAGTAACCCCTCCGCCCAAGATAGAAGGCCACAGAAGAAGGCCAAGGGCGAGGGGCTCACCGCGGGTAACCCCTCCGCCCAAGATAGAAGGCCACAGAAGAAGGCCACGGGCGAGGGGCTCACAGCGAGTAACCCCTCCGCCCAAGATAGAAGGCCACAGAAGAATGCCCAAGGGCGAGGGGCTCACCGCGAGTAACCACTCCACCCAAGAAAGAAGGCCACAGAATAAGGCCAAGGACGAGGGCTCACCGCGAACAACCCCTCCGCCCAAAACGGAAGGCCACAGAATAAGGCCAAGGGCGAGAGGCTCACGGCGAGAAACCCCTCCGCCCAAGATGGAAGGCCGTAGAAGAAGGCCAAGGGTGAGGGGCTCACCGCGAGTAACCCCGCCGCCTAAGATAAAAGGCCACAGAAGAAGGCCAAGGGAGAGGGGCCCACAGCGAGTAACCCCTCCGCCCAAGATAGAAGGCCACAGAAGAAGGCCAAGAGCAAGGGGCTCACCGTGATTAACCCCTCCGCCCAAGATATAAGGCCACAGAAGAATGACAAGGGCGAGGGGCTCACCGCGAGTAACCCCTCCGCCCAAGATGAAAGGCCCCAGAAGAAGGCCAAGGGCGAGGGGCTCACCGCGAGTTACCCCTCTGCCCAAGAAAGAAGGCCACAGAATAAGGCAAAAGGCGAGGGGCTCACCGCGAACAACCCCTCCGCCCAAGATGGAAGGCCACAGAAGAAGGCCAGGGGCGAGGGGCTCACTGCGAGAAACCCCTCCTCCAAAGAAGGAAGGTCGCAGAAGAAGGCCAAGGGAGAGGGGCCCGCCACCAGCAAACCCTCCGCCCAAGATGAAAGGCCCCAGAAGAAGGCCAAGGGCGAGGGGCTCACCGCGAGTAACCACTCTTCCTAAGAAAGAAGGCCACAGAATAAGGCCAAGGGCGAGGGGCTCACCGCGAACAACCACTCCTCCCAAAATGGAAGGCCACAGAAGAAGGCCAAGGGCAAGAGGCACACGGCGAGAAACCCCTCCGCCCAAGATGGAAGGCCGCAGAAGAAGGCCAAGGGTGAGGGGCTCACCGTGAGCAACCCCTCCGCCAAAGATGGAAGACCACAGAAGAAGGCCAAGGGTGAGGGGCTCACGGCGTGCAACCCCTCCGACGTAGAAAAAAGGCCACAGAAGAAGACCAAGAACGAGGGGCTCACCGCGAGTAACCCCTCCGCCCAAGTTGATACCCAGATAAGGAGGTCTACCATAAGTGGCCTCATCTACAAAACTTGGGATGAAGTGACAGGACATTTAATGACCCTAAGGGGGAATGACGAAGGAACCCTAGGGTCCCCCAAAATAAAAAAAATAAAAATTGACTTTATGGCGTACAAAGCTTTTTTTGGTCTACCCAACCTAAAAAAATTTGCACGAGGGGCTAATGTAGAAGGGTGTCTACCTATAAAAAAGTAAAAATATTATTTTATTAAAAATACTGAGAAGAAACCCAGGGTCCCGGCAAAAACTCATATTGAGCAGGAACCCCCTCGGGGACCCGACAGAAACTCATATTGAGCAGGAACCCCCAGGATCCCGACAGAAATTCGTATTAAGAAGGAACCCACCTAGGGTCTCGGCAGAAATGCATAATTGAGAAGGAACCACCCCAGGGTCCCGATAGAAACTCATATTCAGCAGGAACCCCCAGCGCCGCTGCAAGTGTCAGCGCCGCTGCAAGGGTCAACGCCGCTGCGAGTGTCAGCGCCGCTTCAAGTGTCAGCACCGCTGCAAGTATCTGCGCCATTACAAGGGTCAGCGCCACTGCAAGTGTCGGCGCCACTTCAAGTGTCTACGCCGCTGTAAAGGTCAGCGCCGCTTCAAATGCCAGCGCCGCTGCAAGTATCAGCGCCGCCGCAATCTTCTGCGCCGCTGCAAGTGTCGGCGCCGTTTCAAGTACCAGCGCCGCTGCAAGTTCCAGCACCGCTGCAAGTGCCAGCGCTGCTGCAAGTGTCTACGCCACTACAAGGGTCAGCGTCGCTTCAAGTGCTAGCGCCGCTGCAAGTGTCAGCACCGCCGCAATCTTTCGCGTCACTACAAGTGTCGACACCGTTTCAAGTACCAGCACCGCTGCAAGTGCCAAAGCCACTGCAGGTATTCGCGCCGCCGTAAGGGTCGGCGCCTCTTTAAGTGCCAACGCCGCTGCAAGTGTCGGCGCCACTTCAAGTGCCAGCACCACTTTAAGTGTCTGCACCACTGTACGTGTCTCCGCCGCTGCAAGGGTCAGGGACACTTCAAGTGCCAGCGCCACTGCAAGTGTCAGCGCCGCTGCAAGTGTCGGTGCCGTTTCAAGTACCAGCACCGCTGCAAGTGCCAGCGCCACTGCAAGTGTCCGCGCCGCTATAAGTGTCGACGCCGCTTCAAGCGTCAGTGCCACTGCAAGGGTCGGCGCTGCTGCAAGGGTCCGCGTCGTTGCAAGGGTCGACGTCGCTACAAGTGCCAGCGCCGCTGCAAGTGCCATCGCCTCTGCAAGTGTTCGCGCCGCCGCAAGGGTCGGCGCCGATTCGAAAGCCAGCGTCATTGCAAGTGTCGGCGCATCTTCAAGTACCAGCGCCGCTGCAAGTGTCAGCATCACTGCAAGAGTCGACGCCACTGCAAGCGTTCGCGCCGCTGTAAGGGTCGGCGTCGCTACAAGTGACAGCGCCGCTGCAGGTGTCCGTGCCGTCGCAAGTGTTGGCGCCGCTTCAAGTACCAACGCCGTTGCAAGTGTCAGCGCCGCTGCAAGGGTCAGCGCCACTTCAAGCGTCCGCGCCACTGCAAGTGTCGGTGCCACTGCAAGTGTCGGTTCCACTTCAAGTACCAGCGCCGCTGTAAATGTCCGCGCCGCCGCAAGGGTCGGCGCCATTTCAAGTGCTAGCTCCGCCGCAAGTGTCCGCGCCACTATAAGTGTCGGCGCCACTTCAAGGGTCAGCGCCGCTTCAAGTGTTAGCGCCGCTACGATAAGGGTCACTACTGCAATAACATTCGAGAGGTGCCCGCGGGAGTCACCACAGAAGTCCAAAATTGAGAAGTACCACTACAAGGGTCAGCGCCGGTGCGAGGGTCACTGCAGTAATGACAGTCGAGAGAGTCAGCGTCACTGTAAGGCTCAGCGCCACTGCAAGGGTCACTGCAGAAATGTTATTCGAGAAGTGCTGCCACAGGAGTTTTGACAGAAACTCATATTGAGGAAGTAGCTATCGCGAACAACTCCTCATCATGAAACATCAGTCTCTAAATGAACAACAGCACTAACACTTTACTTTCTTGTACATGTTGCCTAGTCGAGCAAGCAGGGCTTGAACAGGCGCGTTGGGACCTCCTGGGAGTTTTGGCTTGGCGGCTGAGGGACAAGGTATGTTGAGCAAGCTCAACCACTTAGCACTATAGGATTGAGAGAATACTAGTAGGGAGACCCAGCAGTCACTCGAGACTAAGCACACTGCACACTTGGTCACAAGTGAAGTGAGCAGCCAAAGAGATGGCTACTCACAAGAAATAAACTCTTTACAAGAAAATAACTTTTCTAGAAGAGGGGGTCCTCGAGGTCCCTCTCAAGAAAAATAACACTTTTAGAGGAGATCAGTCCTTAAGGTCTCCTATCTCAAGATTTGCAAAATTCCACCACAAGTTACCGTTTCAAAAGATAACTACCAAATCTGATATTTTGTCTCCATTAGGGGACATATGTGCTTTTTGAGTTTTGGTCGGCGCCAGGTGGCGCCTGCAGAGGGGACAGGCAGGCTGCCTACAGGTAAGGACAAATGGTACACTTCAGACATTGTTCCCCACCAACTTTCTCAGTTTTGGCGCCCAAAAATGCCAACTCACCCCTAACGCCCTAGTATAAATAGACCTCTGGGCAAGGTAAGAAAGGGGGATAGACAATAGAAGTTGCACTGTTACTCTGCTAAAATATCACCAGACCTACCTAAGTATTCTCTCCCTGCTCATTCTCTTGTGTTGAGTGCCTTGTTCCTTCACTCCCCACTGACAACCATCACTCTCAGGTGTTTCCCTTAAGAAAATTACTATTTTTGCTGTGAAAGTTCATCTTCTTGCAGGGAGTGAGTTGAAGCTTGAGTTCCATTGTTACCATAAGGAGAATTTTTCTTCAGAAGTTGCACCAGGAGATTTTGAAGACCTTACAGGCAGCGTCCATTGGAGTGGGTCACGCCTCACCCTTTCCAGTTATTCATAGACCCCAGTCTCACTACCCTCCTACAGTAAGAATTATGCATAATACTTCTTTAAGCACTTACAATTAATAGACTGAAGGCATTCGCTCTCAGGCTCGAATATTTGCTAGTAACCTGACTTTCCTACCTCTCATACCACAAAAGGTCCTTCCTAATTCGGCTTGAATTTAGATGCTAACATGCTCCACATATGATGAGTAGATTCCTGTAAAATCAAGTCTCCTACTTGGAACTCCCTAGGCTTAACCAGGTTTTCATAAGCCCTAAATAGCTATTAGGTGTAGACTTTGAAGTTCTCCATGGTCATGTCTTTATTCTCATCCAATGCTTCCAATTGTACATACCGAGGATCTGGTTTGAGTCCACTATATAAAGCCACTATAACTGAGGGTACCTCCAACTCTACCGGTAGGACAACTGCGGTCCCATAAACTAGTAAGAATGGAGTAAACTCGGTTGTCTTTCTCTTTGAAATTATCTAGGCCCATAACACCATTGGTAATTTTTAGCCCACGCTCCCGGTATGTCTTCCATCATATTCTTCAGGATGTTGATCAATGTTTTATTCGTGTCTCCACTTGGACATTCCCTTTTGAATATGAGATGGTTAAACTGTTATGAAATTTTTTATACCAGGATCCCCATATCCTTGCATGTGAACTATTTCCCATTATTTGTGAGAATAACTCTCAAGATACCAAACTTGCATATGATGTACTCCCTGATGAATTGGGTGACCACCTGAGAAATCACTATCCTTAGGGGGATTATTTCTGCCAACTTGGTATACAGCTTCGTAACAAAATGATGAAGGCCTAGCTATGAGAGGCTGGGCTAATATTACCTACTAGATCAAATGCCTAAGTGTGAAAAGGGTACGAGGATGCTAAGATCTGTAGACTGACTAAGGGGGCATGCACCATATTTCCATGCACTTGATATGCCTTGCACTTTTTCACATAATGGATAGAGTCCTCCTCCATTATTGGCCAATAATAACCTAGTGTCATCAACTAATCGTATGAGTTAGCTATTCCTATGTGACAAGACTCATGGGTCTCCTTCAACACCTTTTTAGTATTCCCTTGGCCACACACTTCAGTGGTCTCTCATTATACCATATTCTGTAGAGCACCCCATCTACCAAGTAGAAACGGGATGCTCTCTTCTTCAAATAAATCTCATTCACCCTTTTTATTGGTATCTATCCGTATTTCAAACATAATATGTAGGGTTGCCTCCAATCTTCAAATTATTCCACAAAGTTGGCCTCAACAGGTTGATCGAATTGGATCTGGAACTTTAAGTAGCCCTACTACACGCGAGAAGTCTCTGCGCTTATGGTGTGCCATTAATATCCCCTCATTGTAACCGATGACAAATGGGAATATCTGTATCTCTGTAATTCCTCTTATGCATTATTGACAGCCTTTCTTTGGCCTCTTTCACATCTTGATAAAAATACTTCATGGCTCTTGAAGTAAAGTGTTCCCCGGAGCCGGTGGTAATTTTCTAACTCAAATATCTTCATCTTTCCATCTATTATCTCTAATTGTGTAACTATAGGGAACCTCTATTCCTCAGAATCATTAATTAGAAATATAACTTTAGTGTGGTTGACACTATTCTTTATTGTACTGTGATGGTGGCTTCCTATTCTTCCATCTCTAGCTTCCGTGCTATTGTGTACAACGCATCATGACGTCAATTCATTATTCGAGCTTGCCTCTTAATTGTCACTTTTAAGAATTGACTGAGGAGTCTTTTAAATAATTGATCGATTTGGGGCTAGGTTAGCGTGTTTGAGGGCAAAGTTTCCCATTAGTTATTTCATTACCAAGTTAGAGTCCGCTATAATGCACAACACCTTGATCCCCTTCCTCAATAATTCTAACAAACCCAAGATAAGAGACTCATACTCTACTTCATTATTTGAACAATTAAAATCGAGCTTGAAAGAGATGGTGAATATTTCTTTATATCTAGAGAGAATAATGGCTGCCCCACCTACCCCTTGGTAAAAAGAGCCATCAAACTCCATCTTCTATTATTATATTCCCTCAGCTAAGTAGGCTCGAAAGTTCTCTCCTGGAAATTCTTTGCTGGGAGGTTTAAAATTCTAGCTCAGGAAGTGGGCTAACAAATTTTCTAGTGCTTGACTCTTGATAGCCTTTGGAACTATGCACTTTAAATCGTATTCAGATAGGATAAAGAATCACCTCGAAACTCTCCCCACCAAGATCATTTATGCCCGAAGGTACATGATATGTTTACACTTGGTGATGATATGTACTCTAAAGGCAAGTAGATAGTACCTCATCTTTTGGGCCATAAATACTAAGGCAAAGCAATGCCTGTCCATGCTGGTGTACCTGAACTCAATGCTAGAAATTATGCGTGACAAGCAGTATACAAGCTTCTATACTCCTACTCTTTCTTGGTCAAATAAGACTCATATGGACCTTTCCATCGAAGTTGGGTAGAGCAACAACGGTGCGCCCACCTCTGGTAGTACCATAGTTGAGGAGGATGCCAATAACTCTTTTATTTTCTCAAAATCCTTCTTCTGCGCGTATCTCCAAACCTAATTGGACTTTTCTTTTATCAGTGGAGCGAATGTGTGGGTCACCTCAGCGAGTGCTGATATAAATCACCTTAGGTAGGAAACCTTCCTTAAGAAACTTTTAAGTTCCCTCTGGTTTTTTGGCAGTGGCATCGGTGGGATAGCCTTCTTCTTTTCTTCATTCACCTGCACTCCTTGTCGTTTTACTATAAAACCTTGGAATTTTCTTGTTGCTACCCTAAAAGTGCTTTTTGAGGGGTTCATCATCATCTTATACTTGTGGTATCTTTCAAATACCCACCTCAAATCTTGGATGTTCCTACTTTCCTTCTTTGACTTTACCACTAGATCATCCACACAGAATTCTAATATGCCATGAACTAAATCATGATATATGGCCATCATTGTGTGCTGATACGTGGCACCAACATTCTTTAGCCTAAATGGCATGACAACATAATGGAAGTTCCCTAATGGGGTGAAAAAAGTAGTTTTTTCTGCATTAGTCGAATCCAATCTAATCTGGTTATAGTCGATGTACCCATCCATAAATTTATACATTTCGCGGCCTGCAGTGGAATCCACATTACTATCGATGTTAGGCAGTGTGGAAATTCATCTTTTAGGAAGGCCCGGTTCAAATCTTAAAAGTATACACAAATCTATATCTAACTCTTATCCTTCTTAGCTATAGGCATAATACTGGAGAGCCATATCGGGTATTGGATGGGATTAATGAACCCTGTTGTTAACAGCTTTTCCACTTCTTATTTGATATTAAGGTCCATCTCCGCTTTGTATGTGCGAGTGGATGACCTTACTGGCAGGGCATTAGGAAGGACATTTAATTTGTGAGAACTCACTTTTGGGTCTATCCCATGCATTTATGTATATTTCTATGCAAACACATCTATGAATTCCTTGACCAAACCAATGATCTCTTCTCTTTGTTTTGGATCTAGCCCCTTGGAGATTAGAATAGGTCTTCCTTCCTCCCCTTTTAATCCCAAGTTTATTTCCTCTAGCTTTTGAAGGTTCTCCATAGGACCATCCTGCATACATTTTGGTGCTTCTTCGGGTTATTCCATATGGTCAATTATGTGTGACTTATCTACTATGAAGCATTCTAGAGATGGGTCGATGCTCTCATCCCATAATGCTTCCCACACAAACCGTTATAAATGGTATATAACTTTCCCATATGGGAGTACAAATTTCTTACATATGTGAGGCCATATAACCACTTCCTCACACTTTCTCTTTCTCTTTCCTTTTTCTTCTTCTGGGATCACTATTTGACCAATCATCTATGGTAGACATTATTGGTTGAGCATCTCCTCCAACCATATGCATCCCCTATAATCTTCTTGATGAGTTCCTCATCTATTTATCTAGTTTAGTGTAGAATGTCGTATCCACCAAATGAGCATCTTTTATAAAAAATGGCTTCTCTATCGCTTTTATCATTATCTCAATACTAAGAATGTTGGCCTTAGCATCTGATGATATGTTCAGGGAACTATTTTATGAGTGTGCATCCACACGCACCCAATCAAAAGCTGGTAGCTGGTATTGGTGTTGATGATATGAAAATTAATATGGGAAGTAAAATTACCCAACTTGATTCCAACATTCATATAACCTAGTGACTGCATTCCAGGACCATCAAATCTAGAAATCACAAATGATACTGGTACTATCTTATCTTAAGAGATATCCATTTCGTACAATGTGCCGATGGGCATGATATTAATGGATGCTCCTCCATCCATTATCGCGTTAGGAAAATTTATCCTCTTAATCAATGCTATTATATAGAGAGTATGATTATGAAAATAAGGCACCTTCTTATCTACTTTAGAGAAGACTACCTCTAAGTGTATCTTTTGATCAAGAATCTTATGGGCCTGTGCCAATTAAGAGAAAGACCCCCTCCTTGCAGGTTTGATTCTAAAACCCTCCTTATGATGACCACGCGGGTGTCATTCTTGACCCCAATTTGGTCGAAAAAACAGTTGAATTTTGGGCTCCTTGCTATAGCGGCATACTCTAAATTTAACTCCACTTCCTTTCAAAGGGATTACTTGATTAACCCCCTCATTTTCCTCCTTTTCTCTATCAAGACTAACTAACCAGTCTTCTTGTTGCTCCAAAATTCCTTCGGTTCTTGCACTTCTTCTTCATCGTACGCCACTACCATGTTGGTGGTACCATAGTGATTGGGTGGGAGGGGATTTTCATTAAGATATATAGGTTGTATCTACAGAATACCATTGGCCACTTGCTCACCAGTAATCTTTCTAAGTAAAAATAGTCTTTGGAAACATCCTGCACCCTCTGGCAAGTTCATAATAATTAGCATCTGCCTTCTTTGTCTCTATTGGGACTTACCCATTAAAGTGAGGTGGACCTTCTACCCCTTCTTACATCAAATTACGGTAGCAATCCATGGACTCTGCCACACTTCAAGGTAGTGGAAGTAGAATGTCATCCCCAAACTTACTTTTTCCCGGACTACTTCCTTCGAATCTAGAGCCTACCTTATTTAAGTTCGAGTTCCTGTCCACGTTGTTAACAAATTATGTTCTAAATACCTAAAATCTTCTTGATGTTAGAGGTACATGTATCATCCAACTTGATGGTCTGGGATTGAATATCATCACAATGTTATCAGTTACTCGCGTGAACTCCCCAAACATCCCATCCATAGTCTTATTGACCAAGTTGATTTTATACTCCACTAAGATCCCCTCAATGCATATTTGGCAGCACATCTTCATGGACATCTAACGCCCTCTCGCTAAAGCGCTTGATGTACTTCATCAGTTCTTCACCTAGTTTTTGTACCTCTTACATGAGGTGCCTCAATGTGAACTCATCTTCTACTATGATTTTTTTAGAGGAACTCTCTGTGCATATATTCCAATGTTGGAATACTATTAGGTGCAAGGTGGGAGTGAAAGGTGTACGCCTTCCCAATGAGAGTTTTTGAGAACTCTCATAATTTCAAGTCTTTGTCATTGTCATGCACACCCAAATAATATACAAACCTCTTAACATGGTCTCTAGGTTTTTCTCTCTTTCCATTAGACTTTATGAATTTTACAGAAACATACCCCTCCGGGTATGGTTTTCATTGATACTTTTTGGGTAAGGCTTCTGCAGCTCCTTGTACATATGAAGTGCTTCTCTCTAAGAGGAAATCAACTTCCTTACCTCTTCCATAGTGATAACCTTAAAGGCTTATTCCTCTAGGCTAACCTTATTCACTACTAGTGAAGCCATTGGTGCTAATACTTTCTCCACTACCACCTTCCATAGCGGAGCCACCTTTATAGTCCCTAATGCTGTTGTGGCTTCCATTTTAGCAGGGGCCACCATCAGTATTATAAAATATTGACTTAGACTTGCTAAATCGGCATTGTTTTGCTTCAAAAACTCAAAGAACATACTCATTACAACTGCTAATGGCATAATTGCTGCCATGATTTTCTGCCCCACTTGAAGAGTAGGCGTTATCACTCCAGTTACCACCACCTCTTCTTGTGTGGTCTGGTCGCTTTGAACTCCATTAATAGTGTGAGTATGTTCAAAACCTAGCTGTTTTGACACATTATAACCTTCTTTGTCCGTCGCAATAAGGATACCTCCCTAGTGGAGTCACCAAATATAAGAGGGTGGTTGTACTGGGGCTTATGAAGAACTGGAACGGGTGAGGCAAGACCCGCTCCAATAGACTCTATATTCAAGGCCTTTAAAGTCGTAAGGGAAACTATGAGATGAAACCTTCGTCTTCTGGTAATAATGGATTAAATCCGATGACCTTCCTCCATAAAAGAAACTAGAAAATAACAAGTTTCACACGTAATAATGATATCTGGGAGAAAAAGATCTCCTAAGAATAATGGTTGTAATGATAGGAATGAATATGCAAGATCTTTGACACTTAGAGAGAAAGCAACGAGAAAATACCAGGCCTGCTGCTATTTTGGACGAACAACAGTATAATGAGTTTTCTATATGTTCTTGACATTACCATGGGGCATTACAAGAAAAAACACAATTTGCGGCATCTTTCGACGACATCAATATTTTCGTGTTGCCAAAAGGTATACTTTTGGCGACATATATAGTTTTCGTGTCGTGAAAAGTTATTATTTTGGCAGCAACCCTACTAACATTTCCCCCCAAATGTCATTTACATTTCGCGATATCTGGTTGATGTCGCACATTTGGTCCCTTACTTTTGGCAACATGTGCTGTATGTCGCGAAAACATCACTCGCATTTTGTGACATGGGTATCATGTCGCGAAATGCTATATACTTTTAGCTTCATCCTATGCATGTCCTGATATGTATTTTAAATTAATTTAAAAATAAAACTCAAAATTTATCTCCCTATTTTTTTTCAGCCCAACTTTTATTCCCCCCCCTCAAAAACCTCCTAAAACTCCCGCTTAAAAAAAAAACTAAGAAAAATCCATTTTTTTCTTTCTCCTTTGCCCCTATCTCTTCTCTCTTCTATCTCTCTTGATCTCTTCTCTCCACCGGAACCGACCCGACCTCTGAACCCCTTATACATTCGACCCCGTTATACCTCCGACCTCTCCTTCTAACTAAAACCATGGCAGGAAAACTTATACCTCTGACAGCATATACCCCTTATACCTCTGACAACGATTCCGACGATCTCCTTACCTTCTGACCTCTAAACCAACTAAAACCAGTGGCTCCTTACTTGCCAAGGACACCAACTAAAACCAGCGGCTCAACCGAAACTCCTTACCCGCCTGACATGATTTCAATCAGGTAATGCAAATTTATTAAGTAGCTAGTTTTGATATGATTTAAAAAAAAAAGCAATGCTATTATTTATTTGATTTTACTTTTGATTAACATTTACAACACAAACAAAACGAAATCAAAAGATTTTCCACAAGAATCTTCATGAAGATTTTAATTCCACCGTGCCGAACAAACCTCCTGAATTAAGGTATTTTGGGGATTTTATAGTTGATCCTATTGTTATGCTAAACTTATTTTTTTTATTAGTTTGATGATGGTAACCCCCTTTTTTTCTTTAGTTGAAAATTTTGTGCTATTTATTTCAATTAAAATCATAAAATAAACTGTATATATTTTTATCGAAACTGTTTAATCAGTGTAAATTAGTGAGTTCGTTGAAAATCGGATTGTTCGTTAAAAGTTGAGTGTGTAATGTTATCAAGACTTTTAGGCACTAGTTTGTTAGTACAACCTTAAGTAACCTCAATTTGGCATAATATACACAACATAAGTTTAACCTTAGGTAAGCTTTTATTTTAAAAAAATAAGACATACTTGTTCTCATTCGCATTACAATAAGTAATTACAACTCTTGATATTTGTGACAACCCGCCTACTAAAATAATAGGTGGCCATCCCAATACTCTAATAATCACAGGAATCTTAGAGGGTCCATTCTCAGCATCACTGTCGATTAAAATAATAGTGCGAGATAACCATCAATTATTTTAGGAAACGGACTGTTAAATTTAAACTTTTGAAAATAAAAGAAAAACACTTAGACAATCCCATTTGCAAAAGCGGTGGATATCAAAATTCAACGAATAAAGAACGACAATACGATAAATAATCACCGAATAATCCGTCGGTGAACAGACCAATATAATAAGTTACACCGAGTATTACATTTCAATTATTACAATATAATAAATGAATGCAGTGCTTTGGGCAACATGCCCGAAAAATAAACTAAACATAACTAGAGTACAATGAAAAGAAGCATCTAATACAAATAACCTACAACATCTGCAAAATGTTGTAGCTCCATGACAATCGAGATGGAAATGTAAATACGGGTGTCCATGCGGTAGAGAACCTCTACGGCAAATAGTATGTGTAGAAACAAAGAAATATAGATGGGCCAGGGCCCGGTTTGATATGATTCCCATGTGACTAAAATGCATGACAGTTAAGTGCGTAAATCTCTCGCAATTAACAATATATTTCTCACCTCTCAACTCTAAAAGCAACCTAGTGCAATATCAAGGAATGCTCTAGTTAACCCAAGTACTAAGGGATAACTTCTCCCCAATCTCAACACTATGCCCTATTCGTGCGTGGGGTGTCTGGCCAAGCGAAATCCAAACAAGAAACCCCCGATACACTACTACTAGGCAAGGTCGATCGTCGAGATCCATTAGACCCTAAGGACAATATTGACGTATTTATTCATCGAATTTAATTTCCCTTAACATAGTACTAAGGTCTAAACTTCTCCCCAGTCTCAACACAATGCCCTATTCGTGTGTGGGGTGTCTCGCAAAGAGAAATCAAGACAAGGAACCCCCTCGATACACTACTACTAGGCAAGGTTTATCGTCGAGATCCAATTAGACCCTCAGCACAGAATTAATATATACATAAATGGAAAACCATCTACAGCTACTCAAAGAAACATAAATAAATCCATACCATCTAAAATCATAATTCCTAATTCTTTCTTTAGGAATATATATAAATGGTACAATGTTTTATCAAATGTTTACCAATTAATCTCATTTTAACAATTTCTTTACCAATTTTATTTCCTTTCTTCCATCCAGGAAAATAGATTTTTAAAGCAAGTTTTATTAGCATAAAAATGCTTCATCCTTTTTCATGAAATCCCACTTCCCTTCTTCCATACAGGAAGTGTAATCAAAAGTCATTTTTATTATCATAAAAATACTTTTGTATACCATATGATTCCATCTCCCTTCTTCCATACGGGAAATGTATCCGAAGCCAAACCATATATCCCATTTCCCTTCTTCCATCCGGGAAATGTATTTAAAGCCAATTTATTATCATGAATTGCTTTAACATATCTAAGACCGTCCCTCCAGGTTTCCCCACTGGACGCGCCCCTAAATGGCTATCATCGTCCAGGGCCTATCAAACAAGACAACCTGGGAACCTACCAACGTCGGGAAGCGGCCATATGCCTGCGGGATAGTCAAGACCACACCCAGAATCTCCTAACCAGCGCAGTACAATAAACGCCCATATGTCCTAGGGACTATATCTACCCTGCATTCATTAGCCAGAGGGCTTCACCACGCGCACGCAACTTCCCTTATGATAGCGATTTAGAGAGGTGTGTATCCATAAATTAACATTTATGAAAAAACATTACTTTTTCCTTTTGAAAACATCCAATTTTACATTTCCAAAATCATTTGTACTTATTCCTTTTTGTACTACATATTAGCATATGTCTTTCTTATTCTTAGTGTCATATTTTATTAATAACCCAAGACCCGGCGTGCCATAAATCTCAAACTAGTCTCCAAGAGTTCATACAATTTCATAAACCCTCAAAGTGAGTCTCCCTCAAGGAGTAACTCCCAAAAGTCTCATCATTAACATTTTATCTCCAATGTGTTTTTCGCTCAATCTCCTAAATCATACGGACATTAACCTAAGCAACTAGCCCTCGGGGTAAGCCTAAATATCCCATTTAATTTTAGGAAATTAGTCGACCCAAAACCCACCCACTAGGACTTTTAGTTACTTCCCAAAGGAAGGTCCCTAAACCTTGGACCTAAAAGAAAAAGGGCTAAAAATCAAACTAGGAAAAATCTCACAAAAACAGGGGACCCGAATCGATTCGCCCCTAGGGCCGAATCGATTCTCCCTTGCGAATCGATTCGCCTAAAAGCCGAATCGATTCAGTGAGAAAAAACTAACTTCCTGCAAAAGGCGAATCGATTCGGCCCAAACCCGAATCGATTCGGTTTTCCCAGACTTGTAAGCTTAACCTTATCCACATCGATTCTCCCTTAGGGACGAATCGATTCGGTCCTGCAGAAAACCCAAGTTGGGGTTACGGGTTGTTTGAACCCTAAAACCCCAAATCCTTGATTTCTCCCAACATCAACAACAAAATTGTTCCCAAATCATTTCTACACAGCATGTAACTAATTATTTTTCCTCAAATCAAATTAAAACACAAGATTAAGGGTTTAATCATCAAAATCAACAAATACCCATAAATGGTTTAAACCTCCAAAAACCTAACTATACATGCAATTTATCACATTAAATCAACATCTAGCAAGTAAGAAACTTACCTCGAGGTTGTAGTCTCGAATTCTCTTCCGGTAGCAACGGATTCCTGCTCTAATCTTCCATTTTCTCTCTTTTCTCCCATTTCTTCCATTTCTCCCAAGCTCTCTCTCTCTCTCTCCTTTGGCTTCTCTCATAAGAATGAGAAAATAAAAGGGGTGGGGGAACTTAAACGGGTCTTAAAACATAATTGCCATCTTTTAATTGCTAATACACCATTAAAATGACTCGTAACCACTTAATTGTGTTATAACACCCCAAAAGTGCTTGAAACTCAAACATACAACTTGGCACTTATTTCGACTATCTCGACTATTCTAAAAACAATGTACCCCCTATTTTGGCATTCGAAATAACGTGAACTATTTTTGTGTTCCAATTTCATTTTATTTCATTAATTTTACCCAACTTTAAATATAGGTCATAAATGTCGTTTTACATATAACGACGCAAGATAACACAATACAATGCTATTTACCTTCTCATAACGGTAAATAGACAAAACATAGTAAATATTACCCCTAAATCTCACGGGAAATAATATTTACCCCAACTTCCCCTATTTTATAAAATTAGCCCATCAGGCAAAATAATATAAAATAACCGCTCAAAAACCTGGGTTGTTACATAGTCCCCCACTTAGAAGGGAATTTTTCCCTCAAAATTCAGGCATACCCCATAATCATAATAAGGGTATACTATACCGAACTATCGTGCATTCATTATAGCAAACCCCTCGGCAGTGCGGCGACCCCATTGGACTCGGACTAAGGTCATCACTATTCGATCTTAGTCCGCATCATCGTGATCTAACATGACACCAAATTGTTCCTCGTGAACTATCGATCCTATCGTCCTACTACGGAAGGAGATACCTATATCACGACACAAATTTACTTTCTTATTGAATCGCGTTACACCCTTGACAGAGAATAACTATTCTAGCTTATAATCTCTCAACCCAACACTATTATCTTCTATTCACATTGGCGTAGCCCTTAAAAGTATGCGGCTCAATGAGCCCAATTCTTAAAGAAATATTCTCGGACCATTCCAAGCCCAAGGAATATATTGTCCGCTGGTTCCATTCTAATGAACAGGCAAAGTACTCAGCCGACTACACCAGGCCACACCCACGGCACCATACTTATAGGAAACGATCCGAACTATTGGACGTAAATTCAATCCAGAAAAGCTACTACTCCCATCCTCCTTCACTCCACCACTAGTATCTTCACACTAGTAGGTGAATTTGTCAACCATGGACAGGAACACTCTATCTAGGAAAGGCTCCACCATCTACGGCCTAACGTTCCGAATCACTCGAGATTCGATACCTCTTCGTTCTAGGGACCTAATCCCATTTAGAGTTAACCCGCAAACCTATTGTGGTCAACTCCCTACCACCTTCCTAAAACAAATGTCGCATTCCCTAAGGGCCTTTCGTCCTAAAAACCCTAAAGTCAATCTACACCCTAACGAAGTCATATGAATATAATACTAATTATATCCCAAGTGTCCAATAACATTCCCGACTTTCGACATTAGCTCGGTTTCATGCGTGGGACGTCTCGCCGAGGCAAAATCCAAACAAGGAACCCTCCCGTTACACGACTACCTCGCATCGTCGGTCGTCAAGAAGTAACGGTCGAAGACACATGATCGGGACCGCTAAAGTCCTAACTCATAACTCTACTAATGCATTTCTACCTTTAAGTTTTACCATAGAAATTAACTGAAGATTTAACTAATCTGGCATTCACTTTCTGTAAAATGCCAACCACACTTTATCCCCATATACACATATACATTTTTATACATGGCCTTCTCATTAAGGCATAACCATAAGTCTCTATTTGACTTTCATAATCTTAGTCTTCCCCACATCGATCAGAGGAAAACTATTACAGTGCTCATATGTCGCACATCAACTTAGCCCTCGAATCACTGATTTACATGATTCTTGGCTAAACCTTCCAATCCAATACTCAACCAACAGAAAGAAAGAAAAAAAAGAAAAGAAAAGAATATGCAACATCTCTCCACTCCCAACACCGTTAAGGTTCATGTGTGGAGCATCTCGTAAAAGCGAAATCCAAACAAGGAACCCCTCCAACACAATCCCCTTAACGTGTTAGTCGTGGAGATAAGGCACATCATACACAAGAAAATCAAGCAAACAATCAAACAAAACAAATGAAGCAAGACAAATAAAAATGAAAACTACCTACATACCGTAAACCACCTTTATAAAGTCTCAACATGTATCCAGAAGAGATATTATAGAACAACTAACTCCTTTCTAGAACTAGAGATAGGATAGCCTCGCAATTTATTTTCTTTCTATCTCCCCAACCAACTAAAAATATCTCTACTCGTATATTGAATATAATACAAGTAGCACATACCACAAGCATCATCACTCGCCCCATAACGAGTGAAGGAAAATATGGAACCTCCCTTCCACGGAAGTCATATTAGTATACTTACTATAATAATATCGACACCACCACAAGCTCGATATACACACTCGAATCCAGGATAAATATAATACTACACCATCTTATCGTAAGGAATACACCACCCTTAGATAAGGTGGGATTCCCGCAAACATCCTTGCCAACCAACCTGGCCACGGCTAATGGTTCCAAGACACATTATTCTAGTCTTCCAAACCAAACTACTTCCATCCATGCCCCAACTAGGCATCCCATCCTTGCCGATTATCTTTAATCGATAAGATCAAAACAAGTAGTTCCCTTAACTACTACTACTACTACTACTACTACTACTACTCCTACTACTACTACTACTGCTACTACTGCTACTACTGCTACTACTACTACTACTGCTACTACTACTACTACTACTACTACTACTACTACTACTACTACTACTACTACTACTACTACTACTACTACTACTACTACTACTACTACTACTACTACTACTACTACTACTCTAGAAGTGTTAGCAACACTTACTTATGAGCCTATCATTTCCCTTGTAAGGCTCCCTCTTCCTTGTACCAACCTTATTTCGGTGCACAGCTTCTTTAACCGTAACACCCTTTATTCACTGTCGGGCTCTAACCGAACCTCGCGTGAATACTTGAGAATCTACTTTCTCATCACTCCTTATATCCCATAGAAACTCATTGTTGGAAATATCTATCGGGTTTCTCTATGGGAAAAACCTCCCGTTCCACCAAAATGAGGCGACTACCATTTTCGCCACTTCAACCTCACTCCAATAGGTGAAAGATTTTCCTTTAATCTTCTCACCTGGACACTTCTATACCCCCTTTCTAGGCCAAAACTCTCAGGCCTTATGTTCTTACCGAATGAGATTACACTTTCTCCATCCAATCGGGCTTCAACATGTGGTCCTTGTCAAGGACCTCTCAACTTCAAATTAACGTCGCATGGAATCCCAAGCTTAGCACCACTCTCTACTGGCAGCGGTACTTGGAAAACTATACCTATTGTACTTAGTAGTCACGGTAGCAATATAGAATAATGCTACAAAGGGAGCGACCACTAAAGCGGCCCTCATCCACGACTACCCCTTACAGCTCATAGTGATTCCATCTCATGACGCCTTCACACCGGTCTCCCTTGACACCCTTCATCTGACGACTTACAAGTCTCACACGAATGCGCAAAAGATTTTTGGGGATCACACATCATAGCAGGAGAACGAAATCTCACAAGAGAGATTAACGATCTTAATCTTAGGGCTCTATATCAAATCAGAAGAAACGATGAAGGCATAATACGTCCGCACAGATTCTTAAGGACTCTAGAACCTGAGGCTCTGATACCATCTGTGACAACCCGCCTACTAAAATAATAGGTGGCCAACCCAATACTCTAATAATCACAGGAATCATAGATGGTCTATTCTCAGCATCACTGTCGATTAAAATAATAGTACGAGATAACCACCAATCATTTTAGGAAATGGACTGTCAAATTTAAACTTTTGAAAATAAAATAAAAACATTTAGACAATCCCATTTGCAAAAGTGGTGGATATCAAAATTCAACGAATAAAGAACGACAATACGATAAATAATCACCGAATAAGCCGTCGGTGAACAGACCAATATACCGAGTATTACATTTCAATTATTACAATATAATAAATGAATGCAGTGCTTTGGGAAACATGCCCGAAAAATAAACTAAACATAACTAGAGTACAATGAAAAGAAGCATCTAATACAAATAACCTACAACATCTGCAAAATGTTGTAGCTCCATGACAATCGAGATGGAAATGTAAATACGGGTGTCCATGCGGTAGAGCACCTCTACGGCAAATAGTATGTGTATAAACAAAGAAATATAGATGGGCCAGGGCTCGGTTTGATATGATTTCCATGTGACTAAAATGCATGACAGTTAAGTGCGTAAATATCTTGCAATTAACAATATATTTCTCACCTCTCAACTCTAAAAGCAACCTAGCGCAATATCAATGAATTCTCTAGTTAACCCAAGTACTAAGGGCTAACTTCTCCCCAGTCTCAACACTATGCCCTATTCGTGTGTGGGTGTCTCGCCAAATGAAATCCAAATAAGGAACCCCCCCGATACACTACTACTAGGCAAGGTCGATCGTCGAGATCCATTAGACCCTAAGTACAATATTGATGTATTTATTCATCTAATTTAATTTCCCTTAACATAGTACTAAGGGCTAACCTTCTCCCAAGTCTCAACACTATGCCCTATTCGTGCGTGGGGTGTCTGGCAAAGCGAAATCCAAATAAGGAACCCCCCCAATACACTACTACTAGGCAAGTTTGATCATCGAGATCCAATTAGACCCTCGACACAGAATTAATATATACATAAATGGGAAACCATCTACAGCTACTCAAAGAAACATAAATAAATCCATACCATCTAAAATCATAATTCCTAATTCTTTCTTTAGGAATATATATAAATGGTACAACATTTTATCAAATGTTTACCAATTAATCCCATTTCAACAATTTCTTTACCAATTTTATTTCCTTTCTTCCATCCAGGAAAATACATTTTTAAAGCAAGTTTTATTAACATAAAAATGCTTTATCCTTTTTCATAAAATCCCACTTCTCTTCTTCCATCTAGGAAGTGTAATCAAAAGTCATTTTTATTATCATAAAAATACTTTTGTATACCATATGCTTCCATCTCCCTTCTTCCATCCGGGAAATGTATCCGAAGCCAAACCATATATCCCATTTCCCTTCTTCCATCCGGGAAATGTATTTAAAGCCAATTTATTATCATGAATTGAT
Source organism: Sambucus nigra (assembly GCA_949130495.1). NCBI lineage: Eukaryota > Viridiplantae > Streptophyta > Magnoliopsida > Dipsacales > Adoxaceae > Sambucus > Sambucus nigra. The sequence goes on along the minus strand of OX422208.1, from coordinate 90,585,819 downwards.
TTAACATATCTAAACCGTCCCTCCGGGTTTCCCCACTGGACGCGCCCCTAAATGGCTATCATCTTCCAGGGCCTATCAAACAGGACAACCTGGGAACCTACCACCGTCGGGAGGCAGCCATATGCCTGTGGGATAGTCAAGACCACACCCAGAATATCCTAACTAATGCAGTATAATGAACGCCCATATGGCCTTGGGACTATATCCACCCTGCATTCATTATCCAGGGGGCTTCACCACGCGCATGCAACTTCCCTTTTGATAGAGATTTAAAGATGTGTGTATCCATAAATTAACATTTATGAAAAAACATTACTTTTTCCTTTTGAAAACATCCAATTTTACATTTCCAAAATCATTTGTACTTATTCCTTTTTGTACTACATATTAGCATATGTCTTTCTTATTCTTAGTGTCATATTTTATTAATGACCCAAGACCCGACGTGCCATAAATCCCAAACTAGTCTCCAAGAGTTCATACAATTTCATAAACCCTCAAAGTGAGTCTCCCTCAAGGAGTAACTCCCAAAAGTCTTATCATTAACATTTTATCTCCAATGTGTTTTTCGGTAATCTCCTAAATCATACGGGCATTAACCTAAGAAACTAGCCCTCGGGGTAAGCCTAAAATCCCACTTAATCTTAGCACATTAGTATACCCCAAACCCACCCTCTAGGACTTTTAGTTACTTACCAAAGGAAGGTCCCTAAACCTTGAACCTAAAATAAAAAGGGCTAAAAATCAAACTAGGAAAAATATCATAAAAACAGGGGACCCGAATCGATTCGCCCCTAGGGCCAAATCGATTCGCCCTTGCGAATCGATTCAGTGAGCAAAAACTGACTTCCTGCAAAAGCCGAATCGATTCGGCCCAAACCCGAATCGATTCGATTTGCCCAGACCTGTAAGCTTAACCTTATCCAAATCAATTCGCCCCTAGGGACGAATCGATTCGGTCCTGCAGAAAACCCAAGTTGGGGATACGTGTTGTTTGAACCCTAAAACCCCAAATCCTTGATTTCTCCCAACATCAACAACAACAATTGTTTCCAAATCATTTCTACAAAACATGTAACTAATTATTTTTCCTCAAATACAATTAAAACACAAGATTAAGGGTTTAATCATCAAAATCAACAAATACCCATAAATTGTTTAAACCTCCAAAAACCTAACTATACATGCAATTTATCACATTAAATCAACATCTAGCAAGTAAGAAACTTTCCTTGAGGTTGTAGTCTCGGAATCCCTTCCGGTAGCAACGGATTCCGGCTCCAATCTTCCATTTTCTCTCTTTTCTCCCATTTCTCCCAAGCTCTCTCTCTCTCTCTCTCTCTCTCTCTCTCTCTCTCTCTCTCTCTCTCTCTCTCCTTTGGCTTCTCTCATAAGAATGAGAAAATAAAAGGGGTGGGGGAACTTAAACGGGTCTTAAAACATAAATGCCATCTTTTAATTGCTAATACACCATTAAAATGACTCGTAACCACTTAATTGTGTTATAACACCCCAAAAGTGCTCGAAACTCAAACATACAACTTGGCACTTATTTCGACTATCTCGACTATTCTAAAAACAATGTACCCCCTATTTTGGCATTCGAAATAACGTGAACTATTTTTGTGTTCCAATTTCATTTTATTTCATTAATTTTACCCAACTTTAAATATAGGTCATAAATGTCGTTTTACATATAACGACGCAAGATAACACAATACAATGCTATTTACCTTCTCATAACGGTAAATAGACAAAACATAGTAAATATTACCCCTAAATCTCACGGGAAATAATATTTACCCCAACTTCCCCTATTTTATAAAATTAGCCCATCAGGCAAAATAATATAAAATAACCGCTCAAAAACCTGGGTTGTTACATAGTCCCCCACTTAGAAGGGAATTTTGCCCTCAAAATTCAGGCGTACCCCATAATCATAATAAGGGTATACTATACCAAACTATCGTGCATTCATTATAGCAAACCCCTCGGCAGTGCGGCGACCCCATTGGACTCGGACTAAGGTCATCACTATTCGATCTTAGTCCGCATCATCGTGATCTAACATGACACCAAATTGTTCCTCGTGAACTATCGATCCTATCGTCCTACTACGGAAGGAGATACCTATATCACGACACAAATTTCCTTTCTTATTGAATCGCGTTACACCCTTGACAGAGAATAACTATTCTAGCTTATAATCTCTCAACCCAACACTATTATCTTCTATTCACATTGGCGTAGCCCTTAAAAGTATGCGGCTCAATGAGCCCAATTCTTAAAGAAATATTCTCGGACCATTCCAAGCCCAAGGAATATATTGTCCGCTAGTTCCATTCTAATGAACAGGCAAAGTACTCAGCCGACTACACCAGGCCACACCCACAGCACCATACTTATAGGAAACGATCCGAACTATTGGACGTAAATTCAATCCAGAAAAGCTACTACTCCCATCCTCCTTCACTCCACCACTAGTATCTTCACACTAGTAGGTGAATTTGTCAACCACTAGTATCTCTTTTCTCCCATTTCTTCCATTTCTCCCAAGCTCTCTCTCTCTCTCTCTCTCTCTCTCCTTTGGCTTCTCTCATAAGAATGAGAAAATAAAAGGGGTGGGGGAACTTAAACGGGTCTTAAAACATAAATGCCCTCTTTTAATTGCTAATACACCATTAAAATGACTCGTAACCACTTAATTGAGTCATAACACCCCAAAAGTGCACGAAACTCAAAAATACAACTTGGCACTTATTTCGACTATCTCAACTATTCTAAAAACAATCGCATCCCCTATTTCGGCATTCGGAATAACTTGTACTATTTTTGTGTTCCAATTTCATTTTATTTCATTAATTTTACCCAACTTTAAATATAGGTCATAACCGTCGTTTTACATATAACGACGCAATATAACACAATACAATGCTATTTACCTTCTCATAACGATAAATAGACAAAACATAGTAAATATTACCCCTAAATCTCACGAGAAATAATATTTATCCCAACTTCCCCTATTTTATAAAATTAGCCCATCGGAAAAAATAATATCAAATAACCGTTCAAAAATCTGGGTTGTTACAATATGTAAGAACAGTATGTAGGTTTAGTTTATGTAAATATGTTTTTTAAATTAGTTCGTTTGAATATGTCAATATTAAGATTTTCGTTAGGGGCTTACATTAAAATAATCGGAGATTTTATCTTCTCAATCTGGGATTTTATTTTCTCCTCACTAATTGAACTGATATCTTTATTGGTATTTAAACTTATATTTTTAGTGTGAGAACTATATTTGCACAATCGGAGATTTTATTCTCTGGTCACTAGTTGAACTGAGAATTGTCATATTTATGTTATGCATATCCTTGTGAAATTACGAATCATTTAATATAAAAATAAGGGGAAAGTGCAAAAATCCCATGTACTGTGTAGTTTTTTGAAGAAACCTTCAAACTATTTTACCGTACCCCCTCCCCCCAAGCCCTAAGTTCCCCAACACACCCATGGCCTGAATTTTTGCTGGAGTTCATTTTAGTTTTGGAATTGTTAGATAGCTGTAAATGTTTTGTGTTTATTGGATTTTAAATTTTTGTGTTATTTGTTTCAATTAGAATCATAAAATAAGTTGTATATTTTTTTATTGGAGCTATTTAATTAGTCTAAATTAGTGAGTCCGTTGAAAATCGCATGTTCGTGTAAAATTGAGTGTGTAATGTTATCACAATCTTTGAGCATTGTTTTTTTTGTACAACCTTAGGATGACATAGTGTACATAGTATAATATTAAGTAAGATTTATTTAAAAAAAAAGTAAGACATACTTGTTTGAATATGTTATTTGGGATAAATGTAGTCTTCTATTTAAATGGTTTCTTGTAATCCACTCTTTAATCATCGTTGTCGGGATATAGCCTCACATTATTGAATAGTATTTTAAATGATTTTTATGTGTTTTAATCCGAACAATAATGTAGTAAAATAATTAATCGTGGTTAAATAATTTATTAATTATTGGTACAATAGATATGATGGACAAGAGTTGGATTACTCTTAGGCAAAGATTAGGTAAGCAATATCGTGATGGGTCGAGCGCTTTTGTTGAATTTTCAATGACCAAAACGAGCAATAATGGTTATATCCGCTGTCCGTGTAATGAATGTATGAATCGATATTGGCATAGTGGCAAAGTGTTAAATAATCATTTAATCCGACACGAGGTAATGGAATCTTACAAGAATTGGGTGTACCATAGGGAATCTTTTCCCGAGTGTCAAACCCACGTATCAGATGATGAGAGTGATTATGAAATGACAGACAGCGAAGAAGAGGATGGGGATGAGCTTCCCAACTTAATGGAAGACTATTGTAGGGGGGCTTACATGAATCGTTATTGGGGGGATCGGATACAGGTGAGACGACTGATGGTGCACACCCCGTAATACCCCGACCCGGGTCTTATTTATAGGTATATGCTAGGACTGATTAACACCCCGTTATTTTATTAATTTTTATATTGAAAATTAATTGGGATTAATTAAATTATTTTTTTGGGAAATTAATTCGGTAAAATAAAAATTAATTAGCGAGATAAGGGTTAATATTTGTATATATTGAATATTACTTAGTGAATGAGTAATAATAATGATAAGGAGATATTATAATTATCGTGAGTGAGGAATACGACAGTTACGGTAAATTTAGTTGGGACGCGCGTGTTAGTCATGTCGAGACTTAATTTGAAAAATAAAATATAATTTCACTTTTGATATTACATATGGTCATTTTGAGTGTGTGAGTGTATGAGTGTGTCCAAAAGGATTGAGGTAGTCAGAAAAGTCTACGCAGGGATTTAGTTTGGGTCCCGGGGCATTTTTAGGCCAAATCGGTACCCTGGAGGGGTATTTTGGTCTTTTGAAATTTTAGAGATAATAAAACCACAAAAATTAGGCGATTATATCTGATAACACATAAAATAGATTAGGGTTATTAGTTACCAAACCAAAGGAAGAGTCACAGGATGAAGAAGGAGATCTATTCCTGGGTTTCCAAGGCCAAAAACAACCTTCTTGCACCATGACCACCACCGAATTATAGATCGGGAGGAGGAGAACACCAATCCTATCACCTATTCAATAGAAATCAAGCTTTCACATTAAGGCAAGTTTTTATCTTACTAACTTTTGATTTGATATAACATCGATGTTAGAATAGGATGACTTCTTATGAAATTTATGGACTTTGATCTTGAAATTGGAGATATAATTCATAATCTTGGGTAGGAATGATAATATATTTGATCCCTGATATATGCAGATGAATTTATATGAGAAATATCACGAAATTGGTAAGAAATCTGGAAATTTATTGAGGTTCTTAAACATGAAAAATAACCTAGGGTTTTTAGAAATTAATCTCGATTAAATCTAATTTGGCGTTGTTCTGTAGAGATTTTATGACTCTTATACATTAAAAATTGTTGATACATGATACTATAATGTTAGAAACCTGTATTTGGGAGTTTGGGATAGTGTAATATTCATTTGGAGGTGTAAAAATGGTGAGTAATTGAAAGAAGATGAACACACATGTACAACGTACCGGTTTGCATGTTCCCTAAATCAGTTCGGCTGTACCCTCGAACCAGTTTGCATGTTCCCTCAAATCGGTTCGAGGGACCTGGCATTTTTTATTTCCGTTTTTGTTAAAGTTTGATAGGTTTTAGTTGATAAATGCGTTCCAAATGAGGATAACTTTAGTTAGTAATGCAAGTGATATATTTCATAGTTGATTTCACAAAAATTATAATGAATATGAGTGAACCATGAGGCTTAGTTTGACATTTAAATGTTTGTTTGTAAATTAGCATTGGTCAGGAAAAGTGTCAGCAAATATAGGATCAGACCAGCGATGAAAGAATACTTTAATTACTGAAATAATATGGTGGAGTGAGTAGGATCCTTCGAGTAGTGGGGAAAACAATCGGGAAGAATATGATGAATAATTAAATGGTGAATTGAAAATACGTAGGATGTTAGGGTGTTATATATACTACGTATGAGGCATATGCTATAGGTTGAGGGTATACCTATATTGATGTTACACACACACACACACACACACATACACACACACACACACATATATACACAGACACACACACACACACAGGAAGTGTGAATGCCTATGGTGTATACTCTTATGTGTAAACATACCTAGGCTACTCGCTATCATGGGAGGTTTGCACGCTACGTACGGTCTTATACTAATGAGACCATTGTGGGGGATTATAACTTTTACCCCAAGGACATAAAACCTAGGTACGTGCTATTTGAGTGTATGATAGTTTCGATGGTAGATTGGGCATGTTAGGTGTGTGCGTGACCCATAGACTTGGGACTCTGCCAACCTCCTTATGTTTCGAGGGTGATATTCGAACCGATGTCCTTATTTAGTAAGCGATGTACCAGGACTTGATAGTAGAGTATGCCCGCATTGCAGGTCTCCTCCTAGGGATGCCGTATATATATATATATATATATATATATATATATATATATATATATAGAGAGAGAGAGAGAGAGAGAGAGAGAGAGACACTAGAGTATGCCCGTGCCTGAAGGAATGAAGAAATTTTTCAAAGTACGCAATAGCGAAACGACGACAATTTTTCAAAGTATGTAATAGCGAAATGCAAAAATTTCAGAGTGTAATTTTAAAACAATTGCCCATAATATCCTTTATTTATAGGACTATTCACCATGCTTAACAAACAAATAACATTCACATAGTCTAAATTCATCAAATAAATTCACATATAATACGAAATATACAATATTCATTTATTGAATTAACATCGTGTCTCAAAAAACAATAAATTTAAAAAAAAATTGGGCACAGTCTCCTTTGTTTATGGAACTATTCACCCTCCTTAACAAATAAAAAATATCCCAACATCCAAATTGTCTAAATTCATCAAACAAATTCACATATAAAATGAAATATACAATATTCATCAATCAAATTCACAGTGTCTCAAAAAAACAAAGTGCTAATTTTAAAAAAAATTGGGCATAGTCTCCTTTGTTTATTGAACTATCCACCCTATTTAAGGGGTAACGACAAATTCAACAATAAAAAAAATTCCAAATTCGGAGATGGGAGCTAGAAGGCCGGGAAAGGAGAACATGAATTTATTCTTTCTGTGGGACTTCCTCAAAATGTCTGTGCCGTGGTGTTTGACCACCATCTTGGATAGGGTGAGAGAAACTGAGCAGGCCTTTGCGGGAGCATCGAAGAGCATGTTTTTGGAAATTGCAATTCTTTTTAAGTCTTGTGTACTCATCTGCTTCTGGATTAGGTGTTACTACTGCTATCTTCCCATCCTTCTTCCCACCTCTCGCCATTATCACTGTCTCGCTCTCGGTTTTCTATACGATTTGACAAAAAATAAACATAATTAATGAGTTTCTCGAGCAAAGATACAATCACATAAGTAAATATACAATTAATAACATACATGAGCTTTTTTTCATCCTAATCTTATTTGCATCCAAGGAAAAGAATATTGATAGTAATTTCCTATCCATGTTATTCGATTATTGTAGTGAAGCTGAAAAGTGAGTAACAATAAAAATTTAAAGTAATTTCATAGCCATGTTATTCGATAAAAAGTCCAAACTGTGGCAATATCGAACAGAAATGGAGAGCAAACTATTGTATCATCTTCGATAAAAATTACAAATAACATCCTAATAACGTCCAAATCTCTCAAGTAGAGAGCACGGTTATATACTTAAGAAAAAAGAACATTATACACACTAAGCAGGTATAACAGGGGGCGACGGAGGGGGAGAAGATGAGGGAGAGCTATGTGTGTGTGTTTGTGTGCGCGTGTGTGAGTGGGGAAGGGGGGAGGGGATGGGGAAGGGGACGGTGGAGGGGGAGAAGATGAGGGAGAGTTGTGTGTGTGTGTGCGGGTGTGTGAGTGAGGAAAGGGGGAGGGATTTTACCAGGGGTGGTAGGGGGGGGGGGCTACATAAATGCATCGCATTTATGTTGTGCGTGTGTGAGTGGGGAGGCGGGGAGGGGACGGGTCAGGGGCGGTGGAGGGGGAGAAGATGAGGGAGAGTTGTGTGTGTGCGCGCGTGTGTGGGGAAGGGGGAGGGGAAGGGATTTTAATAGGGGCGGGAGGGGGCTACATATATGCATTATGCATATATGCAGATTGCATATGTGCATCGCATATATGCTCTGCGTGTGTGACTGGGGAAGGGGGGAGGGGGCGGGGCAGGGGACGATGGAGAGGGAGAAGATGAGGGAGATCTAGGTGTGTGTGTGTGTGTGTGTGTGTGTGTGTGTGTGCGTGTGCATGTGTGTGATTGGGGAAGGGGGGAGGGGGAGGGATTTTACCAGGGGCGGGGGAGGGGGTTGCATATATGCAATATGCATATATGAAGATGCATATATGCATCACATATATGTTGTGCGTGTGTGAGTGGGGAAGGGGGAGGGGGCGGGGCAGGGGGTGGCAGAGGTAGAGAAGATGAGGGAGAGCTCTGTGTGTGTGTTTGTGTGCGTGTGTGGGTGGGGAAGGGGGGAGGGGACGGGGCAGGGGGCGATGGTGGGGGAGAAGATGAGGGAGAGTTGTGTGTGTGTGTGTGTGTGTTTGTGTATGCGTGTGGCGAAGGGGGAGGGGGGAGGGATTTTACCATGGGGTGGAATTACAGGTCAATCCCTTGAATGTTTAGAAAATTAGTTTCTATGGTCCAGCACTTGAATGTTTAGAAATATATACTCCAAAAAACATAGCAAAAAACAACGCCATGATTTCCTAATATACATTTTTATTTCTGGATATAATTAGTAAGGAAAATCTATAACAACTTTACCATTAGTAGGTAAACAAAACATACACTAACATTTGTAACCTAACTTCTTCATTCTCCCTTTTCTCCCAACAAATGCAGGTAATTGTGGACATAATCGAGGCAGGTTTATGAAATAGCAGTATACTCACACAATTTACGTCATAGGTTAAATAATTTTTTCACGAGAATCCAATGTATGGTACAATAAACATCAAGACCATAAAATTTCATAGACGGAAACTATGAGAAGTTGGGTGCAAAGCCGATGAAAAAAAAGTTTTAGTCACCTAACTTGTATAATTTAAAAAATAGAATTTTGAAAACCGATTATAAATGTAGTTAGCCATCCATATGTAATTGAAGTAAGAAAGTTCTTGATGTGGTCACCTCACAATCTGTTGACTCTGATCTTTTATCCGAAGCTGCAAGTACTTGATGTGGTCTACGATGTTGTCTAGTAGAGAAGCTTGACCACCCTCTTTAGCATGCTGAACCAGTTCCTGTAATGCACTGAGTCTCTCCGCAATCTGCGACGAAGATCAGCCGTAATGTCTCTTTGTCTTGATACAGTGTTTCGTGGTTTGATCAACAAACCTAGTGAAGAGATTGATGCTCTGGAACGACATCCAATTGCATTTAATATAGGGTCCTACTATCCAATCTTTACTTTGGGTTTTTAAGTCACAACCTTCTGAACCAATATCCATAACCTGCAACAAACCCCAAAATCAAAATTACATTAAGAGACAGATTGTTATGCACTTCTTTCAACACATTATCTCTTAAAAGAAAACCAAAATCACTAAGAAAGAGTAGAAACACAATTCTTAGAATGATCAATTGAAGGAATTGATGGATTCCAGTGGTCATTCATTAGTCCAAAATGGATGAAATTCTCAATTAGTCAATAAATTGCCCATTCCAAACGATTCAACTTTAATGTTAAACACATGTATTAATGAAAAACTCATACCTATCTAAAAAAAATAAACAAATGGAAAAAATGGAACCACTGTCGATACGCACCATATAAAAAAACATATGCATGAATTATACCAAAAACATCTATATATAACACACATATTTAGGTCTTAAATAATTTAATGATGCAAAATTGTAAAATACTGGCATTAAAAACAAATATCAGTCCAATCAATCCAGATCTACATACAAACTATATATGAAGTTATATACATGAACTTCTAACAGTACCAAATTAGAATCATCTATACATGTCTGATAGGTTAAATTTATTGGGAGGACTACCAAAAGAGGATTATAGAGAGAGTATGAGTTGTCAGTATTAATGCCGTGGTAAGTTTGTGGTCAAACTCCTTCATCGTGAGTAAAATGAGGGAACTACTAACCTATGACACCCTAAACATAAAATGATATACAACCCTTGTTTAAAGATCCCATATGCAAAGGTATGGAATTTACCGAATGAGGGAACTACTAACATATGACACCCTCAATTAGTACAATTATTTAAACAAAGTTTTGTTTATTTCATAAAAAAAAACAAAATTAGATAAATCACACACTTTTCTCAACATACCTAATCCAACGAATTAAAACAGTAATAATACATCCAAAAACCAAAAAGAACCCCAAATAACCCCAAAAGTGTAAGCGTTTAGGGGTGTTCCGTTTTCAAATTGGGTAAATATGATATATCAATGTGTTCTGGGCAAATTGCACAAATTGGAAAAATTGAAAGAAGCAACTGAGAACCATTCGAGAATCAACTGGACACTTACTAATGCGACACACTCTGGAAAAATATTGAAAGAAGCAACTGAACACTTATTAATCTTGTCAAATGTGTCCGAATCCCCAAAGGCAATCAGAGTTGATTTAGGCAGAACTCAAATGGACCATATGCGACACGCTCTGCAAAATTATCCTACCCAATCGTGAGGTTACTGTTATACATATTATATATAATAGCTTTGCTATTATATAGAATATGTACAACAGCAACTGCTGCTATCATTCATCTTCACTACGGTTCCAAATCGATCACATTCAAAGACACACCTTGTTCATCAATGGGACATAATTACAGATTGACAAACGGCTCAATCAAGAGGCCTCCTCGTCAGTGCTCATACCTAATGTTATATGAAGAATTCTGCAAATGGAGCAAAAAATAATTCATCATTAGCTAGATTCATCATTACTATTCATCGAGAAGCTTCAGCTTAGGACGTCCATAGCTGGATGCTTCATGGTCTCGGACAATCTTGACGTGTCATGTCAGATCAAAAGTGGCCCAGTGGGGTCCACTAAGGGAGGCTAGACCATCGCTATCAGGGAGAACCAAATTCTCAAGGTGGGAATGGATAGCATGAGGAGTAGGGTTTTGGAGCTCGAGAAGGAGTGCTCGAATATGATGCAGGAGATCCAGAAGTTATGTTATCGACTATAAAAAATATATGTTGCAACAATATAACAACAATATACATGATCGATTGAGAAACCTTGTAGTGCTTCAATGACATAAGAGGCTTAAAATGAAAAGCAAAACAGAGTAGTAAAGACAAATCAGTTACCAATGGAATAATCACCTAAATAATATATTAGAACCCATACACCTGAATAAAATTTGAAAAAAATGTTACTCACGGATGTTCATGTGAGCCGATGTCGGGGGTGTTCAAAATATGAGCCTAAGAAAAGCATGAAATAAAAATAAAATTAACTGTATCTACAACAAACACATGACAATTATTAACTCAGTTAATGTGAAATGAGTGAGAACTGTTTAAGTTGACAGTTGCCCCAAATACACCGTAAACTTTCTTGTACCTAGGATTATTTGATCCCCTACCTATCATGAGGAATTTATATCATTAAAAGTGGTTCAAATAACTCAGTAAAGAACTGGAAAGGGTGGTGCAGATAACACGAGGGATTATCTGATCCCCTGCCTATCATTAGCTTTTGACTGCTTCAGTGGTTATCTCGGTAAAAGATCAAACAAAGTACTGGCATAAATTTTAACAAAAGAAAGAACTAATTTCTAATGTTTGAATAAATAAATAACTAAGAGTGAGTAGATATCTAACAAAGAACGAATCAATGTAATCATAATCAATGTTTCAATAAATAAATGACAAATAACTAATCAAACTAATGGCAAAAGTTCGGCTCTAATTGATATCTAATAACATTATACGTCTGAGATATGAGCTCAGAAATATAGAAAAGATCCAACTAATGTAAAAAGTTTGGTTATAATGATATGAACTAAAAAATATAGACTGATGATACAAATTTTTTTCGCCTGATATGAGAAGTATATCATCGAATAAGTCATATGTTTCAGGTGCAGGACTGAGGAGTAAGATCACAGCTATCCCTTGAAGAATTTGAATGGATTCCCTAATGGAATTCACAATCTGAAAGTTTATTCAGCTGTTCAAACCAATTGATAGTTTATCCATGAAAAGTTCTTTTATTGGTCCAACCATTATCTCCCCTATACCATAATTTGATTAGTGTTTAGAAGAATTTGTCAAATACATGGTGACCACTATGATTTATTACTTTTTCTTTCAATGCTACCCAGCCCTTCTAGATATATGCCTTACAAATAGAACCATTCTAGATCCACTGTGTTCAAAACTAATTCCAGAAATAAAGTCAATAACTCGAGTGGATTCAAATTCACACAACTAATATAATTAATAACCATCTAACTTAAGGGGGCTGAAATTTTAATCAATTTTAGCTCATAGATTTAAACCTCGAATTTATATTCCTTATCGAAACAAAATTGATGAATGTAGACAAAATAAAGTACAAAGAAATTTACTTACTGGCCTGAAAATCTCATAAGCTCAAGTCACACCAAAAATAATTGGTCGTTGCCAATGTACAATCAGTAGTCACGATTCCCACCAATTTACTATTGAAGTGATCGCTGAGAAGATTTTTTCCATCTTAGGTAGCCATTTAAGGACAGAAAACCTAGAAATCACCACTTTTCAATACATTATATACGAAACCAAATTAAAACTCAAACTCAGTAGTATTATTGTTGCAAACCAAATTCAATTCATGGTTCTGAGAACATAAAAAATAACTATGATCACCACTGCTCCTAAATTAATCAATATCTAAATCAATCACATATGTAAAATAAATTATAAAGATCAGGGGCTACATAACAAAGTATGTACAAAATATGTAGAACAAAGTATTTAGCGGAATAATAATTGAGAATATGTAAACACCTCTATTTTATATATGAGGTCCATTATTAGAGTTTGTCTATTAAAGGCACCTCACAATACATTCTCATAAAGAATATCAAATATTAAGAACATAACATTTGATTCTTTATCGAAGGACCTTATGATGGTTGAAGGCTTAAATTTTAAGAATATCTATCTAGGTTTCAAGTGAAGCATACTGAGCATCTGAGAAGCTGGACAATGTAATAAGGGGACAAATCGATGCAGGAACAACTATCTTAATGTATTGAGGATTATAGGGATAAATTCCAATTGTTTTTCCCTGAAGTCAATTTCTCTGATCTCTTTCCTTAAGATCCCAATCCCGATAAGGATAATTCTTATAGTGAGATAAATAATCCTGACGGTGAGAGCAGTAATCCTGCTAAGTTATTGAAGCCTCCACTTCTGAAACTAATGATTAATCCCCTTCTCCTTCAACTATAGATAAAAAAAGTTATTCCAAGCCCATTCGATAAAGAATCAGTTCAGACTCTAGAGAAGGACACCACTTCGATTATGAATTAGTTAACTACTATGGCATGCATCAATTATAATTGTTTGGGCTGTCTTGACAATGTTCAAATTAGGTGAAATTTCACCTTCCTCTAATACTTTGCTGATTGAAAACTTAGTAGAACAAACAAATGGGGAACAAATAATTAAGCAAGCTACCGCATGGCCAAAACACGATATGCCTTTTAATGATCATCAAACAAAATAAATATAAAACTGAAAAGTGAAAGCTCGATATGCATTTATTATGCGTTAGACAATTTAACAAACACTACATGTGCAATACTATGTCCAAAGCATGCACAAATACACACAACGCTATGTAAAGGATTGTGAAGTACACCAACATCACCACAATGCGGGTGAGAAATACAAACATTAGTAGCTTGATATCAATAAATTAGCAAAATTAAACTACATGAGCAAGGCAAAATAGTAAACGAAAACTTTCATAGAATTTTTTGGCACTCAACATTGTATGTTTGGCACACAACATCTATGTGTTCGTGCATTGTGTGTGTCGAAATTCTAAATAATGTGAGAAATGAATGTGTGGAAACCCAGGCTTTGCTAATGGCCATAGACTTCAAAATACCAAGCTTTGATAATGGCCATGCATTTCAAAATATCAAGCTCGTTAAATGAGAAGCATTCTACAATGTTAATTAAAAGAACGTACTATGTAAAATAAATAATCTCCTTTTAAACACCAAGAAAAAACCAAAGAGAATAAAATAAGTCAGATGGAAAGAGAACATATACCTTACTTATATCATATATATATCATGTGCCTAGAGGTAGATGGATGATTTCTCAGTTGATGAGTGGAGGTTAGCATCCTAGGGTGAGATCTGCAAAATCATAAACTTGTAAACCATGAAGAAAAATACATGATTTGAACACAAGGAAAAACAAAAAAAAAAGTCAAACAAAGTGTGATTAGAAAGAAAAAAAAATCTCTTAGAGATCTAAATCATTCTCACCTTGAAATCAACAACTTGGATGCTTGAAATAGTTAGCAAAAGCCTGCAAAAATAGAAGAAGGGAAAAACAATATAGTTAGCAAAAGCTTGCAAATGAAGATAACATATATAAAAGAGTTCAAGTCTTGAGCTTGTTTTCAGTTGCAAGAGTTGTCTAAAGGTAGAGTGGGGATATGCTTTAAAGAGATTGGAGCCGGTAGTCGTATGTACTAAATAAAAAAGGCAAGCTGGAAATGGTATTAGATATCAAAACTGAGATGATAATGTTACCTCCTGGAATTGAATGCAAAAGGAAAGAGACGGTAGTTAGCCCATTTTTCTGTTCTTACTAACCTTACCAATCCCTACGGAAGATGAATATAGAACTAAGCCACCTTTGAGGCAATCTCGTAGAATTATACCCAAATTGGAAATCAATATCCATCCCTGTTTAGGCAACCAAAATACAAGCAATAGTTGTTATGATCTACTCTTCACTATATTTTATAAAAGACAAAAACAATATAAACAATAGTCTCTCGAAAATTTCATCAAACACCTTATCTACACTATGTAAACAGCATACACTTCAAATGATCTACCCAACTGTACCTATTCATTTCAGCAGTACCTATTATAGTTGTTATGGGGGTTATCCAGTGAATGAGAAATGGAAAATGAAAGCAGTACCTATTCATAGTCCACGCATGCATGTGTAACTACTATACTACCTTCAATGCGAAATGACAACATGACCTATTATGATAAATAACATGATACATGAAATAGGGGATTATAAACGTAGTCATACACCAAGAACTTAGAAAAATCTCCACACATCCCAAACAGAACAACTAAAAGAGCACCTCGATAAAAGAAAAGAAAAATTACAATTAAATAAGATCTATACCTCATATTAAATAAGAAAAACTGGCTTTTATTTTTTATCGAACAATTATAGACCTCAAAATAAACAAAAAAGATAGTGATATCGAATAATAATGCGCTGTACTTTTGGTTTTTGCAAAATTAGACCAAATATCTGCAAAATTAGACCAAGTATCTACACGCACGTCGAAAATGTTTACACCTACTTAGTACGTGGAAAAAAATTTAATACAAAAAATAAACCCTAAAGGTTTTATTGGAAATCTCTAAAAAGCTATAAATAGAGAGTTTACCAAAGAGATCCAAGATTCGAAACCTCAGAAACCCAAAATTTGAACTAAAATATGAGATTAGGGATTAAAAACCCCTACAAATATAAAATCTATCACACATAATGAGTTTTGCAATTATTGAATACTTTAATAGACATAAAATAGCAGTACATGTTCACAAAGATAAGAAGCAACCAAAAACCCAACGTATTTGACTGTGTATTTCTTCACCTGTCGACGATGGTCTTCGGCAATGGTCTTTAATACTCACAGTCGTCAATTTGGGTGGTTGAAGTAAGATTCTTAACTTAAGCAACCAAAAATTTAAACACAACTTACTGAAACCAAAAGTGAGATAGTATACTCAACAAAAAAAAAACTAAACCCAAATGAAAATGGTGAGAGATAGTATACCTGATAGGAGAGCATGATAGAACCGAGAGAAGAGTGTGATAATGACAGGGTGGGTTTTTGTGATCGTATGGGAGAGAGGTGAGAACGTGAGAGTCTCTTACAAAAATACCCTAATTTTCAAATTAATGGGTAACTTTGATGAGTAAAAAAGAGGGGGAAACCATAAAAGTGAGGGGTAGATTTGTAAAAAGGAATGGGATGTGATCTAAACCATTAAAATGTGTAAAAATATGTAAGGAGGTGGCAGACATCTGAACCGTTAAAATGTGTAGACAATTCAAAAACCAACATATCTTATTTTATATATATATATATATATATATATATATATATATATATATATATATATATATATATATATATATATTCATGTGATTGACTCTACTACGGGTGTATTAGTAAATAGAATAAATAGTGATATTCAAAGTAATCTAAGTGTGTGAAAAACTTACATATGAACTGATGATATTAAATAAATAAAAAGAATGGGAAATGGGGTTTAGTATTGTCTGTTCAATACGAGTGGGCGTTATAAATTATTAGATGTGAAGAGATGTAAGCTAGACTAGTTTGGTGTGTAACATAAATATACGGGTTAAAATAGTACGTTAGGTGTGCACATTAGTCTGAGAGGTGAGGATCTAAAGTGAGAGCACACTGTACTAACATAAATATAATATCTGATCTTGTCGCATTTTAAACACTTGCTAAACTTTTTCAAACTGTTTTACTTGGGCTCTGTCCTGCTTCAAATCTTTTTTTGTAAAAATCATTCTAGTTTCCCAGCCACAGGGACCCCAGGTATAGGAGTTCCTACATTTGACGTGCTGTAACTGTTGTGGAAGTTGCGGGACCTTGAAATTAGACGCCTCCACTTTCATTCAGTTCTTAGTTATCCTTATTTATCTCAGTCGGGCATGTTTCCCATTCTTAGTCAGATATTATTTGCAGATCCCTTGTATTTTTATATATTTCAGTTATTTCCAGTATTGATTTATACATCATTTATGAATCACTTTATTAGGATTTGGTCTGGAGTGTTATTCCAGACTCAGTTATTTATTTATGTTATTATTTTATTTTTCATTGTTATGTGCATGGAAATGGTGAATTATATATTTATTTCAATTTATTTACTACATGTTAATAATTAAGATTAAGCTTTTGACACCTGGCTATTAGGGTATTAGTAATTAATTTGAAAATTCGACTGTGCTGCTAAGAATGACACCATTAATGATTCATGTTTAATTTAATAATGGACTGGTCACCCATGATTAGAATAGGAGGGGTGTCATAGATAGTATCAGAGCATCATGTTCTAGTATGTTTAGGATCTGTGGGGCTTACTATGATTTTTAGCGTAGCGTTCTTTGATATAGAGCCAGATTATTAGGACTAATGTATTCTTTCTTATGCATTTACGTCTTTAGCTATTATTAAGACATATTGAATTGTTTACAGATGGAAAATTCTTTCTCATTTCAGGTTCCTCCTTAATGTGCACCACAAGCCAGCCCAGAGGCATAACCAGAGCCTCATCCAACTCCGGGCTAGGGTACCATGAATGCTGCAGAGGTTGCCTCTATAGCTGTATAGGAGATTAATGGAACATGGGATACAGTTACATAGCAGGCACCAACCCAGGCACAGGTTGTTCCACCAACTAAGGCGCATGCATTCCCTTATGCTTGGGAGAGAGTTAGAGATCTCTTTTAGATAACACACCCTCCTGAGTTCCAGGGGAGTTCAAATGTGGTGGTTTCTAGCTAATGTAAGAAAGACATCCAGAGGCATTTGAGGATGTACGAGTGTATGGACGTTTAGAGGAAGATTCAAGCTACATTTAAGCTAGTTAGGGTGGCATTATAGTGGTGGGAGTCTGTTACCACCACGGAGGAGATAGATAATATTTCAATACAAGAGTTCTGGGAGCAGTTTGACCGTATATACTTCCCATCCACCATCTAGACAGAGATGATGAAAAAATTATTAGATCTCACCCAGGAGGGGAAAACAGTGGCTGAGTATAAGAATTCACGAGGTTAGCTAATTTCGTGCCAGGAGAGGTATCTATAGAGGGAAAGAGGATACAGTTATTTACGGATGGTCTTACTTGCAGGATCCAACAACATCTGTTAGGTAATCCTTATTTGAATACATATACCGCGATGTTGAATGATTTTCTATTACATTACTAGGATCACCGCTTCCATGTTAAGGGAAGTAAATGAGAAAGAGAGTCCAGCCAACAGGACATGATTGGGGGTAATAGTGCTGGTGGGGCACAGTGGACTCAGAGTCAATAAAGGAAGAGTGAACAGGGTCCCCATCAGGGGGAAGCTACTAAAAGGTTACGTTCAAGGGATTTTCGACAGAGACAATGTGGATTCAGGCCGGGCCATCAGGACCAGTCTGGCTAGCAGCGATTTCATCAGGGCCATCAAGTCTAGGATACTGGTGGTAATGGCCAGTACGGTTGAGGCCAGCAGGGCCTGAGGGGAAGCCATTTTATAGGCAAGTGTTTCACTTATGGCAAGACTGGCCACAAGCGATAGGATTTCCCTGATAAGGGCAGGGTTCAGTAGCAGTAGGGATCCCGCCAGGAGTCTCAGAGATGTATCTTCCCCATCGCCCTACCAGCACCCATACCAGCCTTTCCTATCGCACTAGTTGTTCTAGCAACCCCACCCCAGTAGCGGCAGTTATAGTATGGGCACGTGTATCACATGCATCAGGCTGCAGCTCCACAAGATCCACCCACTTTTGAGGGTATATTTTTTATCCATGGTATCTTGGGGCGCATTTTATTTGAAATTAGGTCTTCACACTCATTCATAGCCACTAGATTTGCATGAGCTATTGGGTTATTAGAGAAAGTAGATAGTATGGTCACGTGTGTAGACTCACCACTAGGTAGAGGGACACTAATTTTATTTATATGATGAGGTGTGAATATAGATATTGGGAGACTAGTCTTACCTGCTGATATGATTGTAGTAGATATGTTAGAGTATGACACCATTATAGTCATGGATTGGATAACTGAGTATAAGGCCATGATTCATTGCTATAGCCGGAGCATAGTATTTTTGATTTCCAGTTCGGAGATGTTCTTGGTGGCGATGCCTCGTCTTGAAGGAGATCATCCACTCATTTGTACTGCATAGATGAGGAGACCTCTCAAGGGGTAGTGAGTTTAGCGATGTATTTCAGGAGATATAGGGATTTCCCCCTACCATAGAGATTGAGTTTGTCATTAAGTTAGCACTGGGCACTCGGTCAATAGCTCATAAACCGTATCGTATGGCTCCTATGAATATGAGGGAGATATGGGATAGAATTGAGCAGCTATTAGGGGAGGGATTTATACGTAGTAGTACTTCGCCTTGGGGTGCCCCAGTATTGTTTATGAAAAAAGGAAATGGGTCTATATGCTTGTTTGTGGATTACCGGTAGTTGTATAAAGTCAAGATACAGAAGAAGTATCCATTGCCCCAAATCCATGAATTATTTGACCAGCTAAGAGGAGATGCTTACTTCTCTAAGATAGATTTGAGATTCGGGTATCACCAATTTTGCATCTTGGAGTAGAACGTGTCCAACAATGAATTCTTAATGAGATACGGGTCCATTGAGTTTCGAGTTATGCCATTTGGGCTAACCAATGTGCCAACCATATTTATGGACTTGATGAATAGGGTGTTCAAAGATTTTTTGGATCATTTTGTTATCGTCTTCATTGATGAGATCCTGATTTATTTGAGGACTGAGAAGGAGCATGCCGAGCATTGACATCAGGTTTTATAGACACTGTGTGAGCATCAGTTGTATGCAAAGTTTGAGAAATACAGGTTTTGGTTGTGTGAGGTACGGTTTTTGAGGAATATCATTTCTTAGTTGGGGATATCGGTGGACTCGAGTAAGATGTCAACGGTGAGGTAGTTGGGATAACCCATGACACCAATAAAGGTGCACAGTTTCTTAGGGTTAGTCAGGTACTAGAGACTATTTATCAGGGGATTCTCGAAGATTGCGGGTCCATTGACTAATTTGACACACAAAGGTGTACCGTTTGTTTAGAATGGCGCTTGTCAGTTGGATTTTGATGAAATGAAGGACACGTTGACTTCAACACCTGTACTCGCACTTCCCAGGGCAGGAGTAGATTATCTTGTTTTCATGAATGCGTCCCGATAGGGAATTGGGGGTGTACTACTGCAGGAGGATCATGCTATAGATTATGCTTTCCGTAAGATTAAGCCTCATGAGAGCAATTACCCCACCCATGACTTGGAGTTAGCGACAGTCGTATTTACGTTGCAGATTTGGAGACATTTGATATGGCCAAAGTGTACCCTCTTTGTTAGGATGAGTGGTGTCATATCTCATGGATGAGTTGTCATAGGGATCCCATGTGTCATTGGCGGGGTCGTCCGGATACAAGTCAACCTCGTCTCAACTAGACTCGGTCGTATGGAAAGCCAAGGCTACAAGAGCATCACCTATTCAGCAAGCACCATCTTCGTACTCGGACACGATCTGCAACCGGAGTGACCCAATTTATTCAACCTCGGCCCGATCTATCAAGAGAAGGTTATAAATATGACTGTGAGCGTGGGAACATCTTATCAGAATTAGCAACCTCATATCCTCCAGGACAAGGTTGAAGAGGAAGATACCAAGCAATGCGAGCATATGCAAGTATAGAAGTGGTATGCACACGTGGACAATTCAGTTATAAAAAGATCATTCCCTCACATGAGGGAATATTACATCATTATTGCATCCATGTGCCAAGGACAGGTGGCTACATATTATTGGGAGTTTCCTCATGAACATGATGATTACGTTCTTGGGGAGTACATTACACCTCCCAGGACCTATATATACACTTCATATTCTCCATGAGAATGGATTCTTAATTCATAACCCTAACAGAATTCTATTGAATTATATACATAAGAGAGAGAAATCTTGAGTGTTGTATTCATGGCCATTCGTGCCCTTGTTTAGTGGATTTCTCACACTCACACAGTGGACGTAGGCCTAATTGGCTAAACCACTTAAAATCACCAAGTTTATCTCCTTATCCTCGTCGGCTTCTCTCATATTTACATCGATCCATCCCATTTTTTATGTTGTGATTGAGCTTAAGCTACTCATAATCTTGTCTTAATCTAGTGGTGTTGATTATAACATCATCAATTTGGCGCCATCTGTGGGAATGAAGATAGCCGTCTTTTCCCTATTTTAGCTTATACTCATCAGAGTATCTGGTAGTGAACCAGTCCTCTCTCTTTGTGGGGTTGTTTCACCATTGAAGGAGCTCTTATTGAGCATTAAGCTATCCTAGCTCCCCACGATGACCAGCTCATTATTACCACCATAGTACATTATTGTGAGGTACCGAGATTCTTGGTTGATGGAAGAAGCTCTGCAGATGTCATGTTCTAGTCATGCTTCAAAATCTTAGGACTTAGATGGGCCAGGCTCATCCCATACCACCATCCCCTAGTAGGATTTCTCAGAGAAAGGGTTCACGCTCTTGGGATGTACGATATGGACGTCAGAATGGGAGATGAGTGGATGAAGAGGCTGACCAAGAATATTAACTTTTTTGTGATGGATGAGAACGTGTTCTCAACTTACAACCTCATATTGGGATGGGTAGCTTTTAAAGAGTTTTAGGTCGTGCCTTCAATGGTCCACCAAATGATAAAATTCCTGACTCCATATGGGGTAGGGGAAGTTCAAGGTGACCAAATGTAGGCATGAGAGTGCTACTTTAACTCAGCAGAGGAGAGAGAATCACACAAGAAAGAAACCACCACATATAACATCGATACCCTTGATCCCAGAGATGAGATAAAACTTAAGAAAGGGGAGGCCATTGAAGAGGTAGAATCCAACATCCTTAATGAGGACGAACTGGAAAAAACCTTCCAGGTCAGCAAAGCCCTAAAATAGGAGATCAAATATGAGCTGAATAAATGTATGAGGAAGAGACAAAGCATCTTCGCGTGGAGTTACGATGACATGATTTGGGTTGATCGAAAAGTAATGTCTCACAAGTTGAACGTTGTTGCTGGTGCAAAGACGATAAAGCAAAGGAAGAGAATATACTCAAGGGAGAAGTATGAAGTCATTAGAGCTGAGGTTAAAAAACTAGAAAAGACAGAGTTCATTAGAGAGGTGATATACCCTGAATGGCTTTCAAATGCAGTCATAGTACCTAAAGCCAACGACAAATGGAGAATGTGCATGGACTTCACTGTTTTGAACAAGACTTGTCCTAAAGATGGAAATCAGTGATGTCTTGGGTTTCATTGTCAATCAGAGGGGTATATAAAAAAAACCCAGAGAAGATAAAGTCCACGTTAGAGATGAAGTCATCGAGGAAGAACAAGGAAGTTTAGAGGTTGACCGGACGAGTAGCCGCATTAAACAGGTTTTTCTCAAGAGCCACTGATAAATGTCTTCTATTTTTTAAGATTCTAAGAAAAGCTTTTGAGTGGGACAAGGAATGCGATAGATCTTTTTTGGAGCTAAAGTCTTAGATCGTCTCTCCACTTTTACTATCTCATCCTGTCCAAGGAGAGAAAATTTACCTATACTTGGCCATGTCTGAGTCGACTATCAATGCGGTGATAGTGCGAGATGATGAGGGTGTACAAAGACCAGTGTATTTCAATAGTAAGGCCCTCCAAGGGGACGAACAGAGATATCCTAAGATGGAAAAGCTGGCATATTCCCTCATCTATGCTTTAAGAAAGATGAAGCCTTATTTTTAAGTTCATAAAATTATTGTCTTGACGAACTCTCACCTCAGGCAAGTCATCCATAAACCTGCAAAATCAGGTAGGTTGATGGCCTGGGCCTTTGAGCTGGGAAAATATGACATAGTCTATCAGCCTAAGGTGGCAATCAAGGGGCAGGCCTTAGCAGACTTTATGGTAAAGTTCACCTAGGTTGAGGCCGATAGAGAAGAAGCAGACGTTCTTGAAAGGTCGGTCGAATACATTATAGACCCATCAAAGGCCGAGATAAGAATGGAAGATCTCCAACAACCAATATTGACAAGTTTTTTTAGAAATGGAGTTATTAAAGAATGGCCATTTTCATAAGGGACGGTGTGGAGCTTGTTTGTTGATGGTTCATCCTGCGAAAATGGGAGTGGAGACGGCTTGATTTTTTCAGCCCCAAATGAAGCAGATATAGAGTACGCATCGAGGTTCAATTTTAACGCTTACAATAATGAGTCAGAATATGAGGCCCTCATAGATGGAATCTCCCTTGCTAGAGCTCTGAACGTCGACTAACTTTTAGTCCATAATGACTCTCAGCTTGTAGTTAATCAGGTCCTGGATATCTATGAAGCCAAAGACGATATAATGGCAAGGTACCTAAAAAAGGTGAGGAAGATGATGAAGGACTTTAGTGAGATTAAATTCAAAAGGGTACCTCAGATGGAATATAGTCGAGCCAATGCTCTTTCAAGGCTAGCCTCGGCCACACAGATAGAGACCAAGAGATCGGTACCAGTAGAAATGCTTCCTCGGTCGACAATAGAGGAGGATGACACAAAGCTGAATTTTTTCTTTAATTTAAACCTGGGACCATCATGGATGGATCCCCTTATTTAGTATACCAGAGAGGGTAGTATTTCGGATTCTAAGGCCGAAAGAAGGAATTTGAGATACAAAGACGTTAAGTTCTCTATCTTAGGGGACGTGCCATACAAGAAGGGGTTTCTTTTACCTTTGCTCGGATATTTCCACCCAGACGAAATAGATTATATTTTGAAGTATGTATACGAAGGTTCTTTGTCAAGCCATATTGAGGGAAGATCATTGGCAAAGAGGATCATCACTCAAGGGTATTGGTGGTCGAACCTGGCCAAAGACTCGATCGAGTACGTAAAGAAGTGCAACAAGTGCGAGCGGTTTGCCACCATCCCTCACTAACCCCTTCAACCTCTTACATCTGTCACCTCACAATGGACATTTGCAGTGTGGGGGATCGATTTGGTTGGACCTCTGCTAAGGGCCATGGGCAACTACAGATATTTGATTGTGGCGATAAACTATTTTTCAAACTGGGTAGAGGCTGAGGCCATGATCAAGATCACAAAAAATAAGACCTTTCAGTTCATGTGGAAGAACATCATTTGCAGATACGAATTTCCTAATACACTCATGTCAGATAATGGTACCTAGTTATAAAACATCTTTTTGGATAAATACTATAAGAAGGTCAACATCAAACAGTTCTTATCATCGTCTAGTCGACCCCAAGCCAATGGTCAGACTAAAGTCACCAATAAAATCATTCTTGATGGAATCAAGAAAAGGTTGGAAGATGTTAAGGGGAGATGAACTGAAGAAGTATATGCTATACTATGGGCTTATAGGACGATAGTGAAAACACCGACAGGGGAGACCTCGTTCATGTTAGCTTATGGTTCAGAAGCTGTGGTACCGATAGAGATTGGTCTCCCCACTCATAGAGTTTAGACATTTGACCCCGAGGGAAATATGGTAGAGAGAAGACTTTATCTAGATCTGATTGAAGAAAAAAGAGAGGATGTTAAGGTCAGAGTGGCAGCCTATCAGAAGAGGATGACCAATTTATACAATGAGATGATAAAATCGAGGCTGATAGCAGTGGGAGACCTGGTTCTGAAGAAGACTTGGAAGAAATCACACAAGATTTATGCAAATTGGCATGGTCCTTACAGGGTTACAGATGAGGTAGTCCCAGACACCTATCGACTGAAGAACCTAGAGGGGGAACCATTCTCCAACCCTTGAAACGCCGACAACTTGAAAAGGTACTACCAATATATGATTGTGTAGGAGCTTTTTTATTATGAATAAGTCTACAAATAACTTATTATAAATGAGAAAAATAAAAATGGGGTGTTTCCTCATATCTTATGTATTTTATTTTAAATGATTTGTTTCAAGTACCCTTGAAAGCTATGGAAACATCATTCGTGGTGAGATAGCAACAACCCACCCTTAGTGAAATGATAACCTGGAGGGGTCGACCCCATTCATGGATTTTCAAAAACTCAAGGAGGGGTTAGTTTCATTATTAAAACATCATTAACTTGGTGAAGAAACCTCTCTCGACCGAGACGACAGTACATGGAAAAGACAATGCTCAATTATGCACTCTCAAAACGACGAGAGGGGGTATGGCATAACAACATAATTTGGTGAGTTCGAATTGAAAATCACTTGGGTGTGGTTCATTACTTAAACATCATTAATTTGGTGAATACGAGATGATACATCATGAGTTTGGTGACCTCACACCTTATGCATCATTAATTTAATGAATATGAGATGAAGCATCATTAATTTGGTGATCTCAGACCTTAAAGATCATTAATTTGGCGAATATCAGATGAAACATCATTAGTTTGGTGACCTTAGACCTTAAAAATCATTAATTTGGTGAATATGAGATGAATCATTATTAGTTTGGTGATCTGAGACCTTTAACATCATTAATTTGGTGAATATGAGATGAAACATCATTAGTTTGGTGATCTCAGACCTTAAACATCATTAATTTGGTGAATATGAGATGGAACATAGTTAGTTTGGTGATCTCAGACCTTAAACATCATTAATTTGATGAATATCAGATGAAACGTCATTAGTTTGGTGATCTCAGACCTTAAACATCATTAATTTAGTGAATATGAGAGGAGACATCATTAGTTAGTGGGGATCATACTTCAAAAAATATCAAGCACAAGACAGAAAAATGATGGAATGCATATGGAAAGCAAACATTCATCCATTAATAATGTCTGAGGTTATAGAGAAGAATTCCCAAAATATAAACAAGAATAATAATAATCAAGGAGCCTTCAAGGATGAACCTCACCCTCTGCCAGGGCCGACCCATCACCCTTATAAATAGTCTCGTTAACTCTGATGTTGCTGACCTCAGCCCTATCGTCATGGTCAGATAATTCCTCATTGCTATCTGTAACCTCCATAGGGCTGGTCTCGACAGGGTATGCAGAAGCGTTCTCAACTTCGGCCAAAGCAGCTCCGAGATCAGGGTCACCAAAACCAAGGCCTACAAAGTCGTCCGGGGATTGGCTTCTAGTTTCAGCATGTTTAAGGGAAGCCCATCGTCCAGTAGCCCTGATGCCCCTTTCCAAATAATCAAAGCCAAAGTCCACAAATTCGTCAGACACTTTGTAGTCGGCAATGATTTAGTCTTTAGCTTGGCTAAGGTAACTTTAACGGCAGCATCAATGCTGGTCTTCATGCTCTCATCTTTTACCTTAAGAGCCTTTTCATGGTCAACCTTCAGATTGGTGACCAGGCCTTTTTCCTTCTTCACGTCCCAATTTACCTTGTCGAGGTCATCCTTTTAGGCTTTCTCTTCTTTCTCAGCATCTTGTCCCTTTTGGATCAAGGGTAGGCTCTTCAGAGTCCAGTCGGCCAAGCGGTGAAGAGAAACCACACCCTGCAACATAAGAGGCACACACATAAGTACGAGATATAGGAAATGAAGGGACAACACTTGAAAAAATTCATAAAGATACATGGACAGTTTGGTGGAGGGTGAATTCAGCCAGTAGAGGGACGTCTATGGATTGGAGGAAACTTTTGTCGTCCTCAGTGATAAGAGAGCCAAGGGCATCTACTTCCTTCAAACTATGTCCAATGATGCTGTTGTTGCTTATTTTCAGTTATGACAAACGTGCAACAAGAGCATCGTCCGTGGATATAGGAAAGGACTGGTTGAAGCATGTAGTTTTTGAAGGACGAATGGAGGGATCGACTGCCTGACCTTTTCTCTTCTTCCTAACACCATCAGCTCTGCTGGAGCTGACAGTCTTCTTTGGTTGTATGGCAGGAGTGGCTGACTTGTAGCCACATCTGTCAATGAGCTTTCTCAGATTAGGGGCCGACATCTTCTACAGTTCGTCTGAAGTTCCTTCTGGATGATCTACAAAAAAAAGTCTCAGAGTTAGTGTATCGGTTATACAAAGGTACGAATCATCACTTAGCAAAAATAATAAAATAAATTATGAAGTTCAGTTAGGGGGCCACCCCCCAGACCTGTCTGAGCAAGGTAGTACGGGGTCATCAGATGCTCAAACTTCACAAAATAACCTTTATCACCTTGTGTACAAAGTTTGTTAATCCGTTTATAGGCATCAGGGCTCAATTCTGGGTCAGCTTTAGATAATATGGGAACCTTGGCCCACCTTAGAGGAGTTCTGGGTGTAGATGTCCAACAGGCTTGGTTGGGGTCGAACTCCTAAGCACCTGAAATGAAGAGGTATCGGGGTTTCTAATTATGGTTGGAAGTCAGAGTTACTAGTAGGATTTTCTTTTCAGACTTCCTGGATACAAAATGATAGTAGCCTGGATGAGTCTTGGAAGATGATGGCGTGTAACAGCTAAGTAACAGGTGGAATGGAAGGTCGATTTGATGTACAACCCTTTAAGGATGATTGATCCAATCATAAATCTCCACGTATTCGAAGATAGCTGATAAAGGGCAATGTTTATGTGAAAAAGTATGGCTCAGAGTATGGGGTGAATAGGCAGATGAAAACCTAACTTACACATCTGCTCATAGACGTAGATCTCACCTTCTCGGTCGTGAAAGGCTCTCTCGTTCTCAAGAGGTACCCACATAGAAATAACGGGATCTATGCCATAGAGGTGTTTCAAGACTAAGAGATAAGTGTCGTATACATAACTCTCATATTCAGTGGCGATGTAGGTATCAACTTCCCTCTGCTCATTACTACCAACTAGGACCTCAGCCTGAGGATTGCCTCGGTCGCTATTAGGGAACCTCTCAGAAAACTCGACCCTAGTAGTGGCCGATAGTGAGGTGGCATTTATTAGAGGAGGGAATGAGTAGTTAGGCTCTAATATTTCCAGAGAATCAAAGTCATGTGATGACTCATCTCCTTTATAAGACGAGGTGCGAGAGGAAACCTCTTCAACATTAGACCCTACACTTTGCGTAAGGTAACAATCCATAACCTCTTTATGTGAATCCATGAGAGGTGGACATGGGATTGGCAACGGATGACTCTAACATTGGTTCACAAGTCTCAACGACTTGGGGGTATACTACAACGAAGGGTGATGGAAAGATAGGATGGACTGAAAAAGCCTCAGCCTTTCGACTCTCAGCTTAGGCTTCCTCTATATGCCTGATCTTTTCAAAGAACTTCCCTCTCATACTAGGGAAGTCCTCTGTTACCTTGTACAAGGGTTGTAGCATCCAAAGGAAAAGGCTACACTTAGGTGAAACATGGAAAGGTAATAAATGGAAAAAAACTTAAAGTTTGACTATAGTTAACTCAAGGATAACATCCTTGGAAATTTGAAAGATTTTTCCCAAGAACACCAAGAATAAACCTAACCTTACTCACCAAGATGACAATCGAAGGTCGCCTGAAAACATATGTACTTGCAACCAAACCCTAAAAACTCCTGACAATCACTAAATCACACTCCAAACCACCAATAAAATCCCTTTCTTAGCCTAAAGACCTCCCAACAATGACAGGACAACCACCAAAAAATTAAAATGCCAACTGAAAAATTTAAACAACGATTGAAATTTCTATAAGAGAAGAATGTTGGGGTGAAGAGGATTACCTGAGCAAACTTAATCTCTTATGACAAGGGGAATGACAGGAGGAGACTTGAGATAAGAAGACTTGCAAGTTTTTCGCAGCTGGGTAACTATGGAGGTTTTTGTAAAAAATGAATAAAGGTGCAAAGGATGTTTGGGGAAGAAAGAGAAGTGATAAATTTTGGGATCTTTAAATACCCTAATGATTATGCACGTTTCCCAATAGTGCCATCATTGAGGGCAAGAAACCCTAAGTGCATAGCCACCAAGACCTACTTGGAGAAGACACCAATCAATTAGGTCAGTGACATGTGCCACCCACTCATGTATCAAACCCTATGCATCCAACACGTCAGAGACGTGTCATCATGCCTTCAGCAACTCATACCACTTAACCTCCTATTCACAAAGAAGGCTAAGGTCTAAGAGTGATTGATATGGCTAAAGTGTACCCTCTCTCTTAGGAAAAATGGTGTCACATATCATAGACTAGTTGTCATAAGGACCCCACGTGTTATTGGCCGGGTCATCCCGATACTAGTCGAACTCGTATCAACTAGCCTCGGCCATATGGAAAGCTGAGACCGCAAGAGCATCACCTGTTCAATAAGTACCATCTTCGTACTCTGCCACGACCGGTAACCAGAGTGAACTAGTTAATCCAACCTCATCCCGATCTATCTAACTGAGGTCATACTTATGACTGTGAGTGGGACCATCCTATCAGAATTAGCAATCTCGTATCCGGCCAGACCGAGGTTGAAGCGGACGATACCAAGGAACGCGAGGATATGCAAGTACAGAAGTGATATGCACATGTGGATAATTATATTTAGCAAGATCATTCCCTTACATGAGGTAATATTACATCGTTATTGCATCCATGTGCCAAGGACATATGTCTACATCTTATTGGGAGTTTCCTCATGCACATTCTAATTACATGCTTGGGGGGTCCATTACACCTCCCAAGCCCTGTATATACACTTAATCTTCTCCATGAGAAGGTATCCTTAATTCATAACCCTAACATAACTCTTTCCAATTATATACAAAATAGAGAGAAATCTTAAGTGTTGTATCTATGGCCATTCGTTCCCTTGTTCAGTGGATTTCTCACACACTCATATAGTGGACGTACGCCTAGTTGGCTGAACCACTTTAAATCACTGGGTTCATCTCCTTATCCTCATATCCTTCTTCATATTTACATATATCCATCCCCATTATTATGCTATGATTAAGCTTAAGCTACTTATAGTCCTATCTTAATCTATTGGTGCTGATTATAGCGTCATCAACATTATTTGCTCGGGGAGAGATTTTACCTGTTCACAAATTATAAGTCACTGCAGTACTTGTTCACTCACAGAGAGATGAATATGCGTTAGTGTAGGTGTCTTGAAGTAATGAAAGATTATCAGTTTGACATACAATACAACTTAGTAAAATCTAAGGTGGTGGAAGATGCATTGAGTCGTAGGCCAGTAGGTAATATAGCTAAAGTTTGGAAGGCAAAATGGATGGAGTGGTGACCTCAGGATTCAGCTGCTCGATCATTTATGTTAGTTACGACTGTCACCCCCAGATTGTGACAGGCGTAGTAATGGCCCAGGTAGTAGATTCTTTTTGTCAGGATTGGATTAGACAACTTCTATTCGGGGGAGTCGAATGGTATTCTGTGAGTTCACAGGGAGGATTATGGTTCAATGGGATATTAGTCATCCCAAAGGGGGAAGAGTTATGACACACAATGATCAAAGAGTTACACGGGTCACAATTTGTGATACATCCTAGAGGCGATAAGATGTACGAAGACATAAAACATCAATACTGGTGGAGTGGGATGAAGAGAGACACCTCCGAGTTTGTTTTGAGGTGTACCATTTATCAGTTGGTGAAAGTGGACTGTCAGAAGCTAACAGGGGTTCTATAGCCATTAGAAATCCCAAAGTGGAAATGAGAGAGAATTTCCATGGATTTTATTACTAAGTTTCCTATTTCACAGAGAGGTCATGATTCCATATGGGTGATAGTGGATCGGTTGACCAAGGTAGCTCACTTCCTGCCTGTTCGGACTAATTATACTACGAGATAGTATGCCTATATTTTTATTGCTGAGATAGTGAGATTTGATGGAGTGTTATTAGATATTTTTTCAACAGGGACTAGATTTTTGTGTCTTAATTTTGGGAGAGCTTACAAAAGGCCATGGGTACCAAGTTGCGGTTGAGTACAACTTACCACTCGAAGATGGATGGAAATATAGAGATGACTAATCAGATGTTATAAGATAAGCTACAGATGTGTATCCTTGACTTTATGGGAGGTTAGGAGTAGTATATTACACTAGTGGAGTTGTCATATAATAACTCCTACCAGTTCATGATTGACATGGCACCGTTTGAGGCATTGATCGATAGGACTTGCCATTCACCCACTTGTTGGTTGGAGATGGGGGATAACAAAATTCTTAGGAAGGAGTTGATTCAGGATACATCGACCAAAATTGAGTTGATTCAGAGTCATATACGAATAACCCATGACTGACAGAAGAGTTATACAGATACTAAGCAGTTTTTCCTGGAGTTGTGGGGAATCATGTGATACTACATATATCTCCTATGAAGGGGATAATGAGGTTCAAGAAGAAAGGGGAGTTGGCACTGAGATACGTGGGGCCATTCCTTATCATTAAGCGAATTGGGCCAATTTCATACCGACTTGGGTTGCTTGAGCCCTTGCATTGGATACATAATGTATTTCATATTTCTTCGCTGAGGAGATATCTCCAGAATGAGTTGGCTCAACCTTATATTTCTTTAGAGGAGATTGATTTATAACCCGATATTTCATATGAGGAGAGGTCAGTTGCTATCTTAAACCATAGCGAGAGGGGACTTAGGTCAAAGGTAGTTCCACTTGCATGAGTTCAATAGGGGTACCATAATGCCGACGAGTCCACTTGGGAGAGTGAGGATGAGATGAGAGAAAATTATCTAGAGTTGTTCATACCAGGTATTTCATTTTTTTGAATTTCAGGACAAAATTCTGTTATTAGGGGGGAAATATGTAACACCCCGTACTTTTATTGATTTTTATATATGGAATTAATTGGGATTAATTAAATTATTTTTTGGTGAAATTAATCCCATAAAATAAATATTAATTAGAGATATAAGGGTTAATATTTATTTATATTGAATATTACTTAGTGAATGAGTAATAATAATGAAAAGGAAATATTATAAATGACGTGAGTGAGAGATACGACAATTACGATAAATTTTGTCGGGACGCGCATGTTAGTAGTGTCGGGACATAATTGGGAAAATAAAATGTAATTTCACTTTTTATATCCCATATGGTCATTTTGAGTGTGCCAATGTATCCGAAAGGGATGAAACAGTCAGAAAAGTCTACCCGAGGATTTAGTTTGGTCCCAGAGCACTTTTAGGCCCAACCGACACCCCAGGGGGGTATTTTTGTCTTTTAAAATTTTAGAGATAATAAAACCATGAAAATTAGAGGATTATATCTGATAAAATGTAAATGATATTAGGTTTATCAGTTACCAAACCAAAGGAAGAGTCACAGGAGGAAGAATGAGAGCTATTCCTAGGGTTCTAAGGCCAATAACCACCTTCTTGCACCACCACCACCACCGGATTCTAGATCGGGAGGAGGAGAACACCAATCCTATCACCTTTTGTGCAAAAATTATACTTCCACATTAAGGCAAGTGTTTATCTTGCTAATTTTTGACTTGATATAACATCCATGTTAGAATAAGATGAGTTCTTATGAAATTTATGGACTTTGATCTTTAAATTAAAGATATAAATCATAATATTCTGTAGCAATGATAATATATTTGATCCTTGATATATGTAGATGAATTTAGATGAGAAATATCACGATATTGTGAAGAAATTTGGAAATTTATTGTGGTTCTTGAATATGAATAATAAGCTAGGGTTTTTAGAAATTAATCTTAATTATATATGATTTGGAGTTGTTCTCTAGATATTTTATGATTCTTATACGTTAAAAATCGTTGATACATAATACTGTAATGTTAGAAATCTTTAGTTGGGAGTTTGGGATAGTGTAATGTTGGATGTGCAAAAATGGTGAAAACCTGTAGATGGAAGAAGATGAACACACAGGTATAACGAACTGGTTCGCATGTTCCCCAAATCGATTCGACTGTACCTTCGAACTGGTTCGCATGTTCTTCCAAACCGGTTCGGGAGACCTATCATTTTTGTGTTTTGATTTTGTTAAAGTTTGATAGATTTGAGTTGATAAATTCCTTCCAAATGAGGAGAACTTTAGTTAACAATGCATGTGATATATTTCATTGTTGATTTCATAAAAAATGTAATGAATACGAGTGAACCACGGGTCTTAGTTTGACATTTAAACGTTCGTTAGTAAATTAGAATTGGTCACGAAAGGTGTGAGAAAATATATGACCGGTTATATATACTACGTATGAGGCATATGCTATATATATATATATAGGATGTGTGAATGCTTATTGTGTATACTCTTATGTGTAAACATACCTAGGCTACTTGCTATCACAGGAGGTTTAATCTCAACTGAGAGTACGCTGTACTAATATGTATATAATATATGATCTTGTTTACACTTACTAAAATTTTTCAAACTATTTTACTTGGGCTCTGGAGCGTTTCAAATATTTTTTATAAAAAACCATTTTTGGTGCCTAGCCAAAGGAATACCTGACATAAGAGTTTCTACATTTGACGTGCTGCAACTGCTGTGGAAGTTGCAGGACCTTGCTATTAGATTCCTCCAAATTCATTCAGTTCTTAGTTATCCTTATTTATCTCAGCCAGACATGTCTTCCATTCTTAGTCGGATATTATTTATAGAGACCTTGCATTTCTATTTATTTCAGTTATTTCCAGTATTGATTTAGACTTCAGTTATGGATGACTGTATTAGGATTCGGTCTGGAGTGTTATTCCAAACTTAGTTATTATTTTATTATTCATTGTTTTGTGCATGGAAATGGTGAATGATATATTTATTTCGAGTTATTTACTACATGTTAATAATTAAGATTAAAATTTTGACACTACGCTATAAGGGTATTAGTAATTAATTTGAAAATTTGGCAATGATGCTAAAAATGACACCATTAATGATTCATATTTAGTTTAATAATGGACTAATCACCCATGATTAGAATAGGCAGGGTGTCACAACTGACTTGGAATTTTGGGGACCAAAAAAGAGAGAGAACTAAGGGGAAAGGTCTGTAATGTACCTTCTATCCTTATTTCTCTCTTAGTCACCTGTACCCTCTCAGAGGAGACGCCTAGTGCTCACAAAAGTCAAAAAACAAATATGTCGACTAATAGTGCCAAAATATATGATTTGGTAAATATCACTTCAAATGGTAACTTTTTGTACAAACTTTTTATAAAAACATGGGGGTGGCCTTCAGGTCCTCTTATTGATGGTCATTTAGAAAATACTCTTCTGAGTAGCCTCTTGGCTACACACTTTTTTATTCTAAGTGTAGGCAATGTGAGTGCTTGAGTGACTTCTAGAGTCACTCTACTAGTATTCACACTATCTTAAAGTGTCAAGTGGTTAAGCTTTGGCCTTTGCCCAATGAACCTTGCCTCTCAACCACCAAACCAAAACTCCCTAGAGATCCCAACTAGCCTTCTTGAGCCTTGCTTTCTCAAATAAGGCTACCTATATCAGAAAATATTCATTACTAATTTATTAGCTTTAGAGTAAAAATATTGGGGATGGGGACACTCGTGGTGGACCCCCTCGCTCTAAGTCATTTCTAGGTGGTAATGTGAGGACGGGGCCACTCGAAGTGGATCCCGTTGCCTTGAATCATTTCTGTAGCATCAACCTTGAGTAGAGGGGTAACTCCAGGTGGATTCCCTCATACTAGTCTCTTTTCTATAAATCTATAAATCTTGGGAAGTGGGAGAGACTCTATGTGGTTCCCCTTGCCCTTTGCTATTTTCCATCAATTCTAGCAATCTTGGGTAGTGAGAGCCATTTTAAGTGGATCCCCTCGCCCTAGGCTATTTTCTATAAATTTTGACAATCTTAGGTAGTGGGATCCACTCTAAGTGGTTCCCCTCTCCCTAGGCTATTTTTTTTATTAATATGGTAATCTTGGGCAGTAGGAGCCACTCTAAGTGGATCCTCTCACCCCAGGCTATTTTCTATCAGTTTTACAATCTTAGGCGGTGAGAGACACTCTAAGTGGTTCCCCTCACCCCAGTCTTTTATAATTATGCAAACAAGTGAGTTCTCCTCTACAAAAATAATTATTTTGCTTTCTGGTTTTGTTGGAATGAGATTAATATCTCGTTAGAATGAGATCTAATTCTCCTTTTAACGAGATTGGGTCTTTATTGGAAAGAATGTTTGAGTTTGTTGGAATGAACTTCAAGCAAACTTCAAATGGGTATTCTCTGTTAAACATAACTTCACTTGTTGGATGATCGTTATAACGAGCTAAGCAGTTCGTTCAAACGATACGTAATTTTAATAGAACAAAACATGGGTTTTTGTTCGAACAAAGTGAGAATTTTTTTGGAATGAAGTCTGCCTCTTTGAAATTCATATTTTTTTTTTTATAAATTGGACACGTTTGGACTATTTTAACATCTCTTTTGGTGAAAATCAATTCCCATACCTACTTCAAAGTTTTCTTCTTTTTATTTCGGTGAAACAACACTTTATTTTCTAAATCATACATCCATATAATGATTTATTGACTTTGTCAAACCCTAGTTCCATAGAATACATCAAACCCTTATAGAGTTGTCTCTATGACTGAATTTTGTGGAGTTAGGACTCTTCTGATGAAGAAGGAAGGACCTAACAATCCAGAGGCTGATCGGTGGATACCGAGGGAAGAGCTGCTTCATATAGGCTATGATGGACTGTATTATTCTCTATTGAAGATTCGAAGACACTACCGTGTTAAACTTATTAGAGATCTATGTTGATTGTAAGTTTGTCATAGTCTATTGAGTATTAAATTTTGAATATAGGTTTTGCTCGAAAGAGATTTTTTTTCTTAATTCTTCTTATTCTTGTTTTTCTTAGTTTGGCATATTTTTTATTTGGATATTATCTACATGCACATCTAATTCTAAACAAGATAAAATTTAGATAAAAATTGAATCTTTCTGTATGTGACCTAAGATACAAGTGAATCCTTATAACCCAACGTTTTCAAGGAATAATTTTTACCCTGGAAAATAGCTTTAGTAAAAGACCTCTTGGAAAATTGATGCTAAACCTGATAAGTTATAGAAAATATGAATTTTGAAGTTGAACATTTTTTGAGGCAACTCCTTCAAACAAAAACATACGGTTCGTTTGAAAAAAACCTTATCTCATCCGAACAAAGAAGAACCTCGTTCGAACTAATCATTCGAACCAACTTGGAACTAGCTTTGAATTAATATATCTTTGTCCAACAAAAGTACCTCGTTTGATGTTTGTTGTAAGTTCGTTCTATTGAACTCCACACCTCATTTTAAACTTGTTGGAACGAACTAAAATAAATAAATACTTCTTTTAAAAAACATTTTATGAAAAAGGCCTCAAACAAAATATGTAAAACAACACCCAAAACGAATTCAGGGATAAAAAACTATTATGCATTCATACTTTCATTGAGTTCCTCGAATGTTGAAAATGAAAACTTGGCATACAATCCAATGTAACTTTGACATAGATTTTGGTTTCCTTCATAGTCTTCAGTCACACATCATGTACTTAATTTCTAGTCCTCTCGATATTGCCTTTAGCGTTGAATTTTGTGCACATGACCAAGCTTCCTCGAAGGACTTTCACTTTCTCACACTTGAACATATAATTAAATACGTGAGTAATAGTCTTTCCTTCAGTATTTTGTACTGCTTTGATAATTATGACCGTTTGTTTACCTATTCGGATGCCGATTGGGTATAGGATGTTGATGGTTATAGGAGCACCTCAAGTGATTACTTTTACTTTAGGAGTGCTCTTGTCTCTTGGTTGAGCAATAATGAAAACTCCATATCTTTCTTTATGGTGGAGGCTGATTATATATCCGCTAGGAGTTATTTCATTTAATTCTTATGGATGAAGAAAATGTTGGAAGATTATGGGATTTCCCAAGGGAAAATGACTATTTCATGCAATAATATGAGTGCAGTTCATATATCCCATAATCCGATCCAATATTCCCACGCGACGCATATTCGGGTATGTGACCATTTTATTTGTGATCTTATTAAGGAGAAGGCCATGTTCTTGAGCTTTATGAGCAATGAACTCCAACCAACCGATATTTACATGAAACTTTTAGATGCATTTAGATTCGAGAATCTTAAAAAGTCTTTGGGTATTTATTCCGTTGATTGAGTTCGGGTAATTTATCTAGTGTAGGTTGATTATCATGTTCATATCATTTATCCCTTTTTCTAGATTGTGTTTTTATTATAGTTTTATGTTTATATATGTTTTTATTAGAAAAACTTGAAAAATCCAAAAAATAAAAATTAGTTTTAAGAAAAAATAAAAAATTCCAAAAAGATTTATTTTTTATAAATTTTTTGAAAAATACAAAAAGATTTTTATATTTTTTTCACTATATATGGATGTGCATTTAAGATATTCGAATTACCCCTAAATTCCATCCATTAATGTCACTTTTTAATGGAGTTTTTGATACATGGCTTCGTTTATTTAGTGTGCTTAATAGTGCGCAACTAGCATTTCTTTATTCATTGATGATTACTTTCTTCATGCTATACTTTTTATCACCTTTATTGAACACCTTCACAGACTTTTTGAGCATTGTACGTGCTTATCATGTGTCGAATACAATGTTCTCATCTCAATAGTGTTTAATTACGAATCAATGTACTAAAGATAAGTTGTGCTTGTAAAAACCATTGCCTGGATTTCATTTCTCGAAAAATTTGTTTTATATTAAGTAATGGTAAGGGGCTACGAAAGAGAAAATTATCTTTTCATTAAAAGCCATCAATTGCCATACAGATCCTAAAAGATTAACGACACACAAAAAAAGTTCCCATGAATTTTTTATTGATACTTCATTACGCATGACCATTATGATATCTTCAAAAAAAAATTAAGAGTGAATTCTAAATATGTGCGATGTCGGGGGTATTATAAGGTAGAATATCGATGGATTCGCACAACGGACTCTCTTGAAAAACATTAAATAGTGTAGCATTATCATTTTGGGAAGCATTTAAATTAATGGCATGCTGCATAAGTCGAGTCAATTTCATTTTGTTCAACATTCTTACACATAAGGTTGAAAGTGAGTTTGTTCTTTAGAAACATCTCCTTGACTTCGTGTGCCTATGTTATGAATGCCTATGTTGATTTGCCTACGAAAAATGTTCACACAGTTACATTCCTCTTTTATAATACGAATTTTTAGTGCTATTCCATGGTGTGATATATTTGTACATATATATACTTTTTATACATATATTTTTTACTATTGAAAAATTGAAAAAAATTCAGAAATAGTTGGTTTCCTTTTGCAAATTAATTGCATGTACTTTATCGATTATATTTGTGATGTAATTTCATTTGGATTCGGGTGATGCTAGTATTTCATACTTATTTTCTCACCCTTTGTCTATTACAGACAAAAAGGGGGAGAGAGAATTCAAGGGAAGTTTATTTTTCTTTAGACTCATATGCGTTACGGTATTTCTTTGGCTTCATGTGTATAGGTCTCTTCCACCATGATAATTATATCTTGGACCACCCAAGATGATGAATTTTAACTGAAGAAAAAGTCTCCAACGTCTTTTTGTTTTTGGGTTTGGGAGGGCATTAGTATAATACTATCTTAGGGGTTTAATTTAGTTTCAAATTTTATTTTTATACTAGAATAGCCAAAAGGGGAGAATTGTACGAGTAAGATTTTATAATTGCTAATATTTTAGATATTTTGGTGTATCCTATTACAAACCAAGCACTATATATGAATATGCTTCCACGATCTTTAAAGACAAGTTAGTGACTAAGCAACGTTTCGAAGTTCAACCCATTGATACCGTCACGACTCAATATGGACGCATATAGTGTTTAGGCTATTTGATTTTACTTAGTCAAATTTATTTTTGGAAGTGAATTTTTTATTCGATGCACTTTTTATAAAAATATTTTTCAAAATATTTTTTTATGCATTCGGGTTCATTAGAACGAAATTAACATCTTGTTAGAACAAGACCTATAGTTTGAGTTCATCAAAATGAACTTCAAACAAAGCTTATTTGTTTAATAGAACTTCCCCTATTGGAACGAACTAAGGAGTTCATTGTAATACCCCGTATATTTATTGATTTTTAATTATGGGATTAATTAAATTTAATGAGAATTAATTGGAAATTAATCCGGATATAAATACTAG
Source organism: Sambucus nigra (assembly GCA_949130495.1). Classification (NCBI taxonomy): domain Eukaryota; kingdom Viridiplantae; phylum Streptophyta; class Magnoliopsida; order Dipsacales; family Adoxaceae; genus Sambucus; species Sambucus nigra. Next base: position 90,546,544 of record OX422208.1, on the reverse strand, counting down.
CGAGATGTGAGTTGGTATTTGATTATGATACGTACATATGGTAATATATGAATATTTAAAATATTAAAATTGTCGCGAGACAGAAGTACGACAATTTGGGAAATTTAGTTGGGACGCGCGTGTCAGTCGCGTCAGGTATGAAATTATTTGAATTAAAAAGTAAATTTTATTTTTATCAACCAAATGGTCATTTTGAGTGCGCCAACGTGTCCGGAAGGGTCAAAATAGTCAGAAAACACTAGCTGGGGGTTTAGTTTGGGTCCCGGGGCATTTTTGGGCCATACCGGCAACTTAAAAGGGTATTTTGGTAATTTTAAAAATATAGGAATTAAAAGCCACGAATTTTAGGAGTTAATTATATATTATTTAGGAACCCAGTAAGCCCATTATCAACATTAGATGAGTTAGAGGGCTACATGAGTTATAGGAGAGTTTGAAGAGTTCCAAAAAGAAACCTCCAACCACCATCTTCAACCTTGGGAGAAAATCCGTAGAGAAAGGAGAGAATCAACATTTATTCACCAACATCAATCCTGAAGAACAATCTAAGGCAAGTGATTTGATATTTTAGTGCATTGAATATGTCTTCCATGTTTAGTGTAGGAATTATCTTATATTGAAATCTTTGAAGAAAACCCATGAAATTGATGGAGAAACTTTGAATTTGGGTTAGGATTTGCATGTAGAATGATGATGGACTGATTTAATATTCCTAGAGTTATTTATGATGATTTAAAAATGGATTTATGATGAGTAATTGGGCATAACAAAATTATGGTTTCATGTTCATAGGGTTTAGGGAAATATTTGGAGACTTATAATAATTTCATGATGATTTGTAAGATTTGACCTCTAAAATATGATAAGGGATGATCTAGAATGATTAGAAATGGTTTAAGAACGTTAGAACATAACTTGGATGGTCTTAGGGTGGATTTAGAGAAGAGAGGAATTGAGAAAATCGGACTTGGAAATTTCTGGGCTGAAACTGCCATCTCGTTAGAAGACCTGCCCAGGTCGTTCGAACGACCTCGTTCGAATGAACTTCTAACAAGATGATAGTATAACTTCTAACGAGTTGGTAGTTCATCCGAAGCCTTTCGTTCGAATGAAAGTCGTTCGAACAACCTCGTTCGAACGAGATTTCTAACGAGTTGACAGAATGGCCTTTTAGGCCTGAATTTATTTCTAGTATCCCGTAGACTTATTTAAATGGTGAGATAACCTTCCCTTATTAACTAATGGGTATAGTCGGGAGATTAGGGTACATTGAGGAGTAAAACTTAGAATCGTGTAGTAAACCGGATGATATTTGTGGATTGGGAAGCGAGTAACTAATCACGAAGTGAGAAATTGATAACTTAAATGCATATAAACCGGGGACTTGTGACTTGTATAACACTAAGTGTTGGTATAAGAACGAGAAGTATACCACTAATAAAATATTGAAATATCTAAGATGTGTTAATGCTTAGTATATGTAGTTATCTGTGTATACCATACCTACCGTACTTGCTATCATGGGAGGTTGGCATTCGTTTAGGGCCATCTAATCTTTGTGTGCCTACGGAGGGGGGGGGGGAGATATAGATTGGTACCTCGAGGACATAGGTCAGAGAAGATCTTATTGAGAAGTAAATAAGTCTGCTGTTCATGGGAGCGTAGGTATGTGCGTGACCCATGTGATGTGAACTATGTTTGCCTCCATTGTTTGTGATTGTTGTTAATGAAACGTTTCCTGAGAGATTCGGAATACGTGGTCCTCATGTAAGTGATGTACCGGGATTTGATAGCAGAGTATGTGAGCACCGCAACTTAGCCTCAGGGTGCTAGTATTGTATATTTATGATGAGAATAATATACAGTTAATTGAAATGAATTGTCATGAATAAATGTGAGTATTAATAATAGTAATAGTTTGTAAAGTAAAAATGGAAGATCTCTAGTAATTAGTAGTACTAACATGGGAAACTGTGTAGCAATTTATGGCACTCTGTTAACTAAAAGTTATTGGGAATTGAATTAGATATCGTATAGAAATGTTAGATTTTAGAATAGGACTAGTTAGATATGGGAACAACTAGAATGGGTACGGGTACGATAGGAGTGCATAATTAGTTGAGAGGTGAGGAACTCGTGTGAGTGCACACACTATCATGTACTTTATATTCACTGTTTAATGATATTAATCACTTGCAAAATTTTTACATTATTTTCACAATCGGACTCTGACCCGTTTGCTTTCAAATCTATTTTTTGTAAAAACCCTTTAGGTGCCCAGCCACAAGGACACCATGCATAGGAGTTCTATTTAGGTGACGTGTTATAGTTGCTGTGGAAGTTATAGGACCTTGACAGTAGATGCCTCTATTTCCGATCTTGACTCCATTATCAGATTTCCTCATTTGTTGGGCATGTCGCGCAATTCTTTTAGTGACATATTACTTTTCAGTTATTTCAAACTTTGGGTTGTAATTAATTTAGTGATGTAGACTTGGTAATTTTTATTTCAGTATTCGAATTGTTGTAAGGAGTATTCCTCCAGACTCATTATTATTTGATGGTTATTCTATTGTGACTATGTTGTGGTGGTTATGTTAGCATTTCATACTTTACTTATTGTATGTTAATCGGATTTAATTAAAATTGGCAACTCACTTTTTAAATATTAGGTGACTAGTAATTGTTAAAACGTTTTCGACAGTGATGCTATGAACTGAACCAACTTGGCATTTTGTATTAATTTAATAAAGGAGTAGCTACCCTGTATTTAATTAGTCGGGGTGTCACATTCATTCAAATGAGACTTAATTTCATTAGAACAAAACATGGGTTTTCATTCAAACGAAGTGGCATTTTCGTTTGAACCAAGTCCGCCTACTTGAAAGTCTTGTTTTTAATAACTTGGATACTTTTGGATATTTTTAATAACTCTTTTGGAAAAATCAATTCCCATACCTGCTCCAAAAGTTTATCTTTTTATTTCTTTTAAACAACACTTTGTTTTCCAAATCATACATCCATATAATGATTTGTTGAGTTTGTCAAATCTTAATTCAATACACTAGATTGAACACTTACAGAGTTTTTTCTATGATTGACTTTTGTGGAGTTGTGACTCTACTAATGAAGAAGAAAGGATTTGCAATCTTGAGTCTGGATAGTGGATACCGAGGGAAGAGCTATTTCCTCTGGGTAGTTCTAGTCTGAATTATTGTCTATTGAAGATTCGATAAAACTACTATGTTAAACTTAGTGGTTCTCTCAGTTGTCTATAAGTCTGTTATGGTCTGTTGAGTCGTAAATAGTCCTAAATATATATTTTTCTCAGAAGGGTTTTTTCCTCAATTCTTCTTATGCTTCGTTTGGGTTTAGTTTGGAATATTTTTTTACTTGGATATTATCTTGCATGCACACCTAATTCTAAAAAAGTTAAATTTCAGTAAAAATTGAATCTTTATAAGTGTGACCTAAGATACAAGTGAACTATATAACCCAATGTTTTCGAGGCATAATATTTATCTTAGAAAATCAATTTCTTAAAAGACCTCTTAGAAAATTGAGGCTAGACCTGAGTATATATTGAAAATATGAATTTTAAGGTGGAACATTTTTTAAGGAAACTCGTTCGAACAAAAACATAGGTTCATTCGAACGAAATCCCTATGTCATTCGAACGAATAAGAACCTCGTTGGAACTAACACATGATCCTGTCCAAACCAACTTTGAACGAGCTTCGAATGAATATACCTCTATCCAATAGAGATACATTTTATGTTCATTGGAATGTGATTCTAACAAAATCCACATCTTGTTCGAACAAACATTTAAACTCATTCGAATGAACTAAAATAAAAAATATTTTATTTTTTAAAAATATTTTACGAAAAAGGACTCAAACGAAATATGTAAGATAATTTCCAAAACGAATCCAGGTATCAAAAACTAATATGGATTCATACCTTCTTTGAGATTCCTTGGATGTTGAAGATGAAAACTTAGCATGCAATCCCATGTAACTTTAATGTAGCTTTAGCTTTGTCCCATAGTCTTCAGCCACACATGATAGGCTTCAAGGACACATAACTTAAGTCCTAACCTATGACTCATACAAGTTTTTTCCAAATATGGAATAAAGACAATCTTACAAATTGACTTCATTCGAAAATATATCCTTATTGTAGCATTGGATTTGCTGACATGAAGACAAATCTATGATTAGCACACCATAAAATTCGAGACCTATTTTGGGACACTTTGATTTCTGATAATAGTGATTGAACCCAAGTTATTTCAGCTTTTAGAGCAATTAAGCTTTTGTATTATGTTTCTTTGTTACTTCTAGATACAGTTATTTGTTGCTTTGAGTTCCATGACACTAGTTTAAAGTTAACATACACATAAAAACTTTCTTAGGCAAGTAAGAGTGATTCAATCTCTGCTACAACATATGAGTCAGATCTTGAATTTACAGACACAACAAAAGTATCATACTGAGAGGTAATTTCATAAAAAAATAGCATTGATATGATCTTTTACAGTGAGAACATATCCAACACAAGCCAATTGATCAATGAGGAATTTAATCTTGAGTAGAAATTCATTTATAGAGGAATCAATATTCTTAGTATGCTATAATAAATCTTGGCATTTATTTGAGAATCAAAGTAGGTCTCGGGAGTCTTCCATACTTAAGACGAAGTTTCACAGCCGATTATCCTCGTAAGCATTGAATCAACCATTGATGAAAGAAGCCAAGAGAACAATAGTTGATCCAGTTGTTCCCAATCGACGAAATCTTGATTTATTTGATCTTGAAATATACTTCAAAAAGAAATTGGCATGAGGATTTATTATGTTTGAGATGAATTTATGGAGTTTGTGACCTCAAATCAAAGTTTTATCGACATATCAACTAGTGTTCTCAACCATTGTTGCCTCCATAACAGATCATTATTATCATAAAGTTTTACCGACTAATCATGAGTAAAACCAACTTGAGCAAATTTGTTTATAGCGGAAGAATTTTCAAATGAGGATGATGAGGAATAGCTCTTTACTATGGTAACAACTCTAATACCATGTGAATATTCAAAGAAAAGAGTAATTTAAAAATGAACTCATTGTATTTTATTACTGATTACAAATAATATAAATACTAATCAGTGATAACAAATTGTATAACAAACTAATGACATAACTAACAACTAACAAAACTAGCAACTAATAGATTAAGCCTAACTCTCTTTTAACACGAACTAAAGTAACGTTAGTTTTCTTATCCCGAGTGGATCCATTTCTTTATGAAATTATGCAAACATACATAATTTCAATAGAAACCCATGTACTTTTATTGCTTCCATATACAAATTAGTAATCATATGTCAATTTATTACTAATAAGAGGGCACATAATATAAACTCAAAATTTCAAAAATTAAAAAAAATCCATAAATATGGTAAAGACTGGTATGACTACTTGTGTGCATGTATCTCTATGTGGTATGCTCAGGAGGTGTTTGAGGCTTACGTGGGTTGATCAGGGTAGTGAGGCTTTTTTTTTTGCTTAGGTGGAGTCCAAGTATTTAGAGTGGTTTGCTCAAGCGACATCTAAGGCATTGGATAAGTTTACTCAGAGGAGTCTGAGGCTTAAGTGGGCTTCTCAAGGTAGTGAAATATTGTTTGCTCGGGTGGATTTATAGGCTTTAGAGAGGTTTTCTTAAGCGATGTCTGAGGCTTAAGTGGGGTTCTCAGGGTAGTGAAGATTTTTTTTCTAGGGTGGACTCTTAGGCTTTGGAAAGGTTTTCTCAGATGAGTTTGAGGCTTAGGTGGGGTGCTCAAGTAGTGACGTTCTTTTTCTCGGTTGTATTATGAGGCTTTGGATAGGTTTTCTCAAAGGATTGTAAGGATTTGCAGTGGTTAGATAGGTGGTGTTTGAGACTTAAGTGAATTTCTCAGGTTGGTGAGACTTTTATTTTCTCAGGTAGTGTTTGAGAATTTGTAGTGGTTTGGGCACGAAGTGTGTGAGGCTTTATAGTGTTTTGCTCAAGAGGTGTGTGAGCCTTAAGTGGGCTTCTCAGGGAAATGAGGTTTTTGTTTGATCGAATGGTGTCTAAGGTTTTTGGAGAGGTTTTTCGCAGAGGAGTCTGAGGCATTGTAGGGGTTTACTAGGATGGAGATCGAGGCTTGGGTAGGTTGGATTAAAGGGGTCTAAGGATTTTTTCTTATCGGATGGAGTCCGAGGACTTGGATAGGTTTTCTCATCAAACGTTTTGTAACCATTCATCCTCTTTACCCATGATTTCAAAAATCAAAACTCCATGTCGATTCCACGTCACATGAGTACGACTATCTATTAGAAATAGAAGAAGTGATCTATGATCCTAATGAAAAAAAAAGGAAAATTTCTCGAAGATCTATCATCTCATGACCCACTCAAGATTTCCCTATTCCTTAGAAGCCCGTTGTCTTATGTTTCCTCTATACAAAAAACACTACCCCCTTAAATATATCAAAAGGAATCAGTTATTGATTACCTACCTCCATTGCCTCCAACCAAAATGAAGCCTCACATTGAGCACCTCGCCCAGCCTCGGACCCCACCCAAGAATATAAAAACCTCACCACTCTGAAAATCGTACCTAATATTCATACACTATCAGATAAAAACACAACAAAGCCTCAGACACCGCATAAGAAAATATCTACAAATCATCAGTCACCGCTTGATCAAACCACTAAAAATCCTCTTACACTAACGAACTAAACAAAAGCCTCACCACCCTGAGTACCTAACTTATGCCTCAAGAACCACCAGAACAAATCACTACAAATCCTTAGACACCTCGAAGGAAACCTTTCTAAAGCCTTGGATTCTACCTAAGAAAAATTCAGCCTCAAACACTGCCTGAGCAACCCCATTATGCCTCAAAAACTGCTTTGAGCAAAACAATATAAAGCCCCAGACTTCTTTTTTCTAATAATGAAGCAATTAATTAATGATATACCAAAATACCAAATAACCGTCCAAGCCTTCCTAAATATGCTTGTCAAATTATTGAAAATTTTAATCTTGATTAATATAATTACTAATTTGACATGCACGATAAGTCAGTTAATAATAATTAAGCAAAATCTCATGAGAGACAATGATGATGGAGGAAAATCCAAATGGGAAAAATCTCGAATGGCCAGACCTAGACAAAATTCATTATAGAGAAGGTTTTACCAAAAGGACACAAATGACTGACAAAACTTGACTCCAAAAGCCTATGTGGATAAATATCTTCACACCTTATATTATAGCACCGCGCAATCAGTGCTAGCTTCACAACATCTACATGACTGAAACTTCTCCGATTGCCTCAACTCTGACCCACTTGTGTGGAATTCACCACACTAGAAATATATATGATGAAGAGTTATGGGTTTGATCTTGAATAACAATAATCAAGATAAACAATCTTCTATTTGAATTTTAGGTTTAAAAAGAATTTTCAAATGTGGGAGGCTTAAAAACATTTTATGCAAAACAAGACCACTACAAATGGATAGGAAAACCTAGTTTTAAGAGAGTAGCCATTTCGAATAACTCAAAAACCATTTTATTGAAAAAAAACATGTTGCTCGTTCTAATGAGAATGTAGGGTCGTTGAAACAACTTTACACATCTCATTGGAATGAGGTCAAAGATCATTCAAACAATAAAGAATTTTCATTCTAACGGCTTTGAACGAGCTTACAGCGAGTGAAGTTTTGATAAATGGAGGACACTCATTTGAAGCACTATCAAATGAGAATAGATTCTCATTGGAAATATCATGCGAACGAGAATGGATTCTCGTTAGAATGAGAAGGTCATCTCATTAGAATGGTATAAATAGAAAATTTTCTTTTTAAATTTTTTTTAAATGATAAATAGCCACATAAAATTATCCAAATACAATAATGATTATTTTAATAATAAAATATCATATACCTTTGATGTCGAGAAACATGTTGCATGTCACATCATATATCACGAAATATAGTCGCTAGCCTCTCTCGATTGAAAGAATTGAGTAACAAATATATGACAATTCTAACCCTACGTGTTTTGACAGAAGAAATAAGGCAATATATACATAAGACTCAATTGGAAATTTGCCCATACAAATATCCCCCCTTTGACTATTCTACGACAAAAAATGAGATAAAGTGAAAAATGCTAGCCAGGCTGCCAGGCCACTTGACCCGTCCTAAAATCTGAAAAAAATGGATGAGGACAACCTAACAACTACTTAGAATCAATGTTCTGTCATGTAGATTATAATGAAGTCATGAAGGTGGAGAACTACACAAATAAAACAATAAATACTTGCGATGTACGGGACAGTAAAAAATCAATAAAGTTAGAAGATAAAAAGTCCCCCCACATTCAACATCTCTCTCCCACTTTTTCTTTAGAAAAGACAAAGGGATAGGGTATCAAAATATCCTACAAATAAGATCACATATAAGGATAAAAAGATAAATATTATCATAGTTGTGTATGGAATTATGGCGAGAAAATCATGCAACTCAGTGAAGAAAAGTATCCATGTATGATAGAACATAATCATATAACCACAAGACAGGATATAAAAAGGACAACAATATGGATATATATGTGGTGACAATTAAACTCAACACAAAATAATTAGCAAAATTGATCACTAGAATAAATAAAGAACTTGAAATAATTGCAATCACACACAACACAAGATATACGTGGTTCAGCAAGAAGGCCTACGTCCACGATGGTGCTCTTTGTATTTGATTTCTGTTTACTCCAGGGGAGTACGTACAATTTCATTCCTTTTGCTCCGGGTTGAGGGTTTTATTTATACATTTATTTTTTGGAGATTGGGGTTGTGGGACTCCTCTACATTAGCCCATAATCCCTAGAATATCTCTTGCGAGATTTTAGGAATTGAATGGGTCACAATTGAATCAGTTATAGCACGAGGCCTCTAGACTTTGGGTCGGGCTTAATTGGGCTACTCATCTGGGCCGAAATAACTAATCGAGGTACCCACAATATATATATATATATATATATATATATATATATATATATATATATATATATATGTATATATATATATATATATATATATACAGAATCATAATCTTTATTTAAAGAAGAACAATGATACAATGTAGAAGATAAACCATCCCAAATAAGATAATAACAACAAAAATGAATCCCAGTACAAAAGTTGCCAAAAGAAATTGTCTAATAAAGATACAACAAATCTTTCTCACAATATATCAAAAATATCCCAAAGTACGTATGATCTTAGAAATAATCAGCTCACTGAGGGAGGCAGAAGATCATCTCCAGCACTATTCGACTCATATTTAGCTCCAAATAAACTGGCTCTTCGACGCTTCACAACACACCTCATCTCCTCAATACGATCCATCAATAGGGACTCCATCTGTATTTGGTGCTCACTCTCCCTAGCAAGATGGGAGAGAAGGTCATCCAAAAGATGGCAGGACTATGCTAGCTGAGTCTCAATGCAATGATGATGATTCTTAAGGCCCTATCAATGATCCTGATGCTGTGTAGATACAGAATTTACCTGTCTAGTCAACTTTTGAACCACCAATGAATCCACAAACTGATAGAATAAATAGGGAGGTAATGAACTGGTGGACTCTAAGGTAGGACCTGACCCAGAGAAATAGGTGGTAGGAGCAGATGAATAATACCAACGAGCACTAGAAGGAGGATGGCACTTCGAACGAAGAATTGGGTTCATGTCAATAAAAAACTGGAGCTCATCTGAACCTCGCCAGAAAGAAGAGGAACCTCTGCAACAAGACAAAGACAAGTTAAAAAAATCCCAAAAGGAAGGGATGTCCGGAGAGGGGACGTCCCTCTATGTGGCACAAAGTCCATAAAACTCATAAAAATACCAGGTACGCCGATGCTCATCCTATCGCTAATAACATGCATGACATATATGATATTGTTGAATAGCTAGGTGGAATTATTACATGGGACAATGGACAAGAAGGTGACCTAATTAAGGATACGATAATTGAGTTGGAGATCGGTGTGATATAGGGTGATGGTGTTAGGCCGGAAGGAACGAAAAAGGATCAAAATAATAGTATCAATATGATTCCTCTCCTTCGAGGGTTGAGGAAAAGTATCATCATGTACCCTAAGGATGCCCAGAATAACGGTTATAGTGTCGGGCATCACAACGATCTCTACACTGCGAATAGTGGAGTGAAGGGAAGTATGGGAACCTCACACATGATGATAAAACTCCTTGACAAAGTAGGTAAGTATCAAATTGTACATGGAAAACAAAGGTTTCCACCTAAGACCAGCAGCCCGGGAAGATTGGTCTGAAGAAGCTCATCGAGTAGAAAGACACGCTTTCTAATGACCACTCGGATATGAAACCTTAAGGTATAGTAATATTCCTAATCAAGTGGACTCACCCATGGAAGAAGAGAATATATTGGACAGCTTGCCAGGGTGACTGGTGCTCGAGACGATGATGAGAAAGACTCTAAAGGAGTCGCATCGTATGATCAACGACGCTTTCATCCACCCACCATAGAGAATGCACGAGAATAGGGAAATGCAGAATGAGTGCAAGGTTGGAAAGGCCAAGAGGAAATAATAACCCAAAACATGTCTAAGAACCTATCTCCATTAATAGTCCAACCGACCCCTAAGAAACCAAACCAATCAAATCAAAAACATCAACAATATATGTATATAATCATCTAAAAAAAAGTGAGTAATACGAAATAATCGTGGATGAGTGAGATAGTACCATTTCAAGAAAAAAAGAGGAACAATTTAAAAAAATGGAAATGGTAGTATTTCACATACGAAAAGGGCAAACAAAATATTTTTGGATAAAATTTGTTTTAAAAAATTTCAGGAGAAATGACCCAAAAGAAATAGAGTGAAAGATATATTTGTGGAAATGCAGACAGAGCATGTATATATTTCAAAAAAAAATAAGGGAAAAATAGGGGATATATACAAAAATAAAATGATTATCCACACACACACACACACATATACATATATATATATATATATATTAACACTTCAAATAGAAATAAAGAAAAGCAAAAAAAATACCTCAAAATAAATAATAGACCCAAAATTGGAACTCCAACTGAAGAACACTTTAGAATCTTAACACCAAGAGAATGAAAAGAAGATAAAAAATGAAGGAAAACGCAAGGAAGATCGAAATTCCAGGAGGGTTATCTGAAAGGTGTGAGGAGAGTGAAGAAGAATGAAAAGAAAGTGGCAAAAACGAATGAACAAATGACCCTAAAAAACCTAAAATGCATTTTTAATCTCGTTGGAATAAAATTAGAAGATTGTTCAAACGACATCAAGATATCATTAGAACGAAAGAATATTTCGTTAAATAAAAAACCTTAATCTCATTGAAACTAGGTTCAAACGAGCTCCCAATGAAAAATGAACTGACAAACAAAAAAATTGGGTCTCGTTGGAAGGACGTTAGAAGGCCATTCCAACAAGAATCCTAACTCATTAAAAGAGTTGGATTTCATTCTAACGAAACAAAAAAAAAATATTTTATGAAAACATTCACCACAAATCAAAATAAAGAGGAAGAAGACCAAGAAAATATAAAATAAAATGAATGGGTGTGAATCTAACCACGAGAGAATCAATCCAAAAATTACGCTATAGTGCACGACGGCTAATGGACATGCCAAAGAGTTAAGTACTCAAATCAACCGTAGTGGAAAATAAAGTGGCACTCACATGACGAAGATGCACTCACACATATATACTAAAGTATCAATGATTCTCAACCCAATATAGTAAAATAATGAAAGACTGAAATAGGAATAAAGTTGTGCAAACCCATCGATATTCACCTAAACTCCCTTAAACACTGATAAATTTTTTATATAAGAATCTTCTCATGTTATGATATTTCAGAGGACTTTTATTTTTTCTTCTTGACATTGAACACAATCTTAGTTTTTTCCCCAATTAGCATCATAAATATTCTTGCTATACAAAATAGGTTCTTGCCAACAGTGGCTTCCATGCAATGAAGTATTTTCTCTAATCACATCTCGAGCCATTACACGCTCATACATAAGCATCACATACATTAATCTCATGCAATGGTTATAACATGCACATCAATCTCGAGAGAATAGTATGGAAATGCTAGTATTGGGAGGAAGACATCTGATTTAGCGCATACAAAGAACACCAACACTCAAGAGAGAACGTGAAAAAGGTGTGCAGAAAAGGTGATGATAAAACACCAACATATTGAACATAGTAACACACAAACATCACGATGCCCGAAAAAACATATTGAAGCACTATATTAGCATAACCGAATCTAACACACCATAAGAAGATGTGGGGAAAATGGAGTGAAAGGGAGTTTCAAAAAGCATAATCACATAGCAAAAAAATATGGAAAATCTTTTTGTGATTTTTATAAATAAAAAGGGAAAATATTTTAGGAATTTTTAATATAAAAATACATGCAAATATATAAAATCTAGTTTAGGGAGAAAAATAATAGCAATAAATGCACACCCCAAACTATATAACAACTCGAACTCAATAGATGGAAATAACTCTAATAGATTTCCTATGATTTTAAAACCTAAGGGCATTTAAAGGTTTCGTGAAGATATTGGCTAATTGATGTTCGATACTAATAAAGCTCAAGGACATGACCTCTTCCTCAATGAGATCTCGAATGAAATTATCACCTATCCTAATGTTCTTTGTGCAAGAATGTTGGACCGAATTATGGTATATATGAATTACACTCGTATTTGTGCTATGGGAGGTCCATAATCTTCTAACATTTGCTTTATCCCTGAAAGTTATGTGCAATAACTCCCAACGGATATATACTTGGCATTTGGCATGGATAAAGATATGAGTTTTTCTACTTTCTCAACTACAAGACAAGAGTACTACCAATATAGAAACGCCCACCTGAAGTGATCCTACAACCATCAACATACCCAACCCAATCGGTATTCGAATAGGTAGACAAACGATCATCAGTATTACCAAATAATATAGGAGAGAGCTCCACTTATGTATTTGATAATACATTTAAGACCAAACAAGTGGGTCCCTTTTGGGACTGCTTGATAATGCGTACACACTCTAACACTAAAAGCAATGTCGGTGCAAATGGTAAAACTGGAGCTAAAAGCTTTTATACCAATTTGAGAAAGCATAAATAATTTTTGGGTGGTAATAAGCAAAGATTTCAATACCAATTTTAATACGAAAGATAATTTTAAACAAAACTATGATCCTCCTAAGAGTTACATGGATGTAGTCCTCCATCAGCCTCAGTCTTCGTCTCAGCAGTGAATCCCTGGAGGTATCACAAATTAGGAATGGAGATCCTCTCCACCAAGGTATATACAATGGATACAAAACTTTCTAGGGTTCTAAACTAATTCACAAGAACAATATTGCAGGATGTTTTTATTATGAATTAAATAAGTGTTTTTAAACATAAAAACTGAAGTAATTTCACAAAAAGATATGCAAAAAACGTTCTGTTAAAAGTCTTAAACGTTCTAAACATGAAACGAGTATTTATACCAATCTTAAGACGACGCGTCTTTTAAACAATTTTAAGAAGTCATTAAAATAACATAGGGATGTCGTTCGAATGGGATACTACCTCGCTTCTAACGACCACTATAAAATCAAACCCTTAGCATGTTATTTGATCCAAAGTAGAACCAAGCTTTAAACGAAGGATCTAACGACTTGGTGATGTCGTTTTAACGACATAGGGATGTCGTTTGAATGACATAAATGAAAAATTAATATGTTTTTTACAAAATATGCCTACAGTATCTCATGAAACATATTTTTGAAAAAAAAACTTCTTGTTCATTTTTAATAAAAATAAACCTCCCAAAATATAATTTCGTAAATTTATTCAAACTCTAAATCGTTTTATACCTCATCGGGATGTTGGAAAGTCTTCAAAGCTGGAGATGCTTGAATTCGGTTTGTCTTTGACAGTGTGTGACGATTTGTAATAGAATACGACAAACTAGCATAAAGCTATTCTATGAACAATGTTTAGAAAATTATTCTTACAAATATCCCCCTTTGGCAATTCCAGTAAAAAATAAACAAATGGGACCGAACACCAAATTAAAATAAAAAATCTCGTACGACACGAATAATAATCCCCTTCCCAAGGCTAAAACTAAATGGCATAAGTCTCTTTGTCTTCAAACTTCTTTTTCTTCCCCTTTTAGCAAACTTTGTCTTCATTGTCTCTCGAATTCCCCTTCAAGTACCTACACGCATAAGACAACAACCATATACCCTCATGATGCATCGAGTTTGAAACAAAGTAAAACTTATATATAAATAAATTCTCCCCCATGTTTAAAACTCATAAAAACTACCTTTTAATTTTCTCTCCCTATTTGTTTTTATCCAAAATCGATAAATAGACAAAGAGTTGGAAACATAAACATGAAAATCCAAGCATCACAAAGAAGATAATATATCATCACATAAAGATATAAATCATTCACATGTAATGATCATCTCAAAGGAAAACAAACACCAACTATTTTTGAAAATTTTCAATTTTTCTCAGTAAATGTAAAACTTACAAAAATATCATACAATACCTAATATAATATATGCAAAAATGTATCCAAGAAAATACGGCACACATATATAAGTATAAATGACCACACAACATGATACAAAACAGATTTACACACTAACATAGTAACGACGTGTTCAAACATGTGTAATGGAATGAATGGGCCCGATTAACAAATGAATTATAACCCAAAGACTCAAATATGTTCAAGAAGTTCTAATTGACTACAAAACTTTATTAAACTACACTTTAGCCTCAATTGATAAATAAATTTGAATTTAATGAACAAAAAAAGCACAATGCACACAAGCCAAGAATATTAATGATTCTAAAAATTAATAGTGTCATGACAAAATAAACATAACTAGGATTCATTGTCATTGTGGAAACCCGTTGATAATTCCAACCAAACTCCCTCAAAATATAAACATGATCATATTTTCAATTCAATTCTATTGTTTTGAATGATCATACCAAACTAAAATATTTGGCCCCTTTTTGGCATGTTTTTCTTTTTATTGCCCTAATTTTTTCTCGGGATCTTTCGAAACGGTGGATTTCATGATGAGTTCATTATACTCTTGTGGCCCTTTTCAGTGTACGCTCATCATTTTTCAATAATAAACAAATCCTCACGGGCAACGGTTCTTACATGCACAAATCTTTCATAGTCAAATAAATATGTAGATGACAAGATTGATAGGAAAACATCTCATCAAGCTCAAATATACATCATGAAGTCAAAATCCAATAAGCTCGTGCATGTGTGTATGAAGGTATAAGCAAAGTCGAATCCATAAAGCAAATCAAGTTAAAAACATGTCCATAAACATGGTTAAAATCGATCTAAGCATCTAAAGTCATAACCAAATGTCCTAGACATATGAAAATTGTGAAATGAATGGGATTCAAAAACATCAATATGCCACACCAAATGTGTTAAACTAAAATACACAAAGAACCGAAATATTTTTGAGCTTTTGAAAAAAAAATCTTTTTGTATTTTTCAAAAAAAATTATAAAACCAAAAATATTTTTGTATTTTTCCAATAAGACTCAATAAAAGAGAACTATAATACAAAAAGTATACATGTCATAACACTAACAAACATATATCATGATGCACAACTAGCATATGACAAACAAAATCATGAAAGCAATCACCCATAAGAAATAGCACGTGAAGCATTATGTGCAAGCATGTGAGAATCAACCAATGTAACATTTAGCGTCTCCAAAAAATAATTTTCTAACCCAAACATGTGTGTACCTAACTCTAAGGGTTATGGAAACCGACATGACACTATCCTTAAACTTCCTAAAACCTCTTCCAAGATAAAAAAATCCTAAGGTGGACTTTCGCACCACAATATAAATGTGTGTAAACGGGAGGAATGTTACCTAAGGTGTGACCGTTTCTAACGTCCTTGGTTTTGGTTGATCGTATAAAAAAAATATGGTTTTGGATTTAACACTTTAAGCATAAGAACAAGATGATCCATTACCATCACTTTCAAACTACTCGAGTTTTTTATATTAACTTCTAATTTCAAAATTTTAGACTCTAGCAAAGAATTTGACTCTTCTAATTTTAGGGACTCCTTCTTCATATTTTCAATCATTCTTAGAAGGTCATCTCGCTCCAGTTCAATGAAAGAAAACTTATCCCTAAAAGTCTTCTCACTGCATAAGAATCATTAATTAATTTTTTTATCCTCCTTGGCACAAACACAAATCCTATATGTTCATGGCGTTCTTAGCCAAAAACAAATCCAAAATGGGGGTTGGGTATAGATTCAACCTAAAAAATCAAAAACCATATCATTTATAACCTAGAATTCTGGGCTAACATTTTAGGAAATTGTAAAGTTCATCAATTCAAACCTAATTTCATTTTAAACCCAACAATTATTAGATTTACCCAATATATTACCCAAAAAATAAAAAAAAAGATAATGTTCAAAATGAAATCGATGTAAAAGAAATAGAAGGGAAGGTTACCTGTAAATCGATGTAAACTAGAAGAATAAAGGGTTTCAGTGCCTTAGCTCAGTCGTGAACCACCAAAAACCACTACTAGAACAGCTGTGGAAACTCCTTGAATGGCCACTTCCTGGGCTCAAATAGGTCGCGATCACCTTCTACTTCCACAATGTGCAACTTGCAAGGGACATCAAAAACGTTGTCCGCCACTTGACAACTGTCCTACTTCTAGAAATATTCCATGACCGTACAACTTATCCGCATGTCATGTGATCCATACACGTGACATGTCTTTTTGACTTTTATAAATAAAAGTGCTCACCTCACAAATACCAAGACGACTAACGACGAAACCCTATCAAAGTATCTACCCTACCTCTCTTTGCAAGATAGCACTCTTGGGGGCTTACCTAGCCGTGGCTACCTAAGGACTTGCCTTACAAGCCGCATCCTTAGGTGCTTAGTTATATTACATTCATATATTTTCCTCTTTCTTTCTCTGCTATGCCTCTAATGACACTATAATCTTATGTTATTGAACATACATAATGATAGCAGGTCAACAAAGAGGATATAGGATCATTTTATCGTTGAACCACTCTATATCTCGTATATTTCCTCATTTTACTTGCTTTATTTACACCTTTATACTTAATATGATGGTTGGTAATGACATATGTATGATTTTTTGCATCATCACTTTTGAAGCATGATCAAACTAGAATAGCTTCTCGTTGGAACTCTCATTCAAACGAGAATTTCTTCTCATTGGAATGGGAAGGCCATCTCGTTATAATGACATAAATAAAAAAATATTTTTAAAATTATTTTAAATGATAAATAGCCTTTGAAAAAATTATCCAAATACAATAATGATTATTTTGATCACAAAATATCATATAACTTTATCTTGAGAATCGTGTAATGCATCCAATCATGTAGCACCAAGTGTAGTTGTTTGCGTGTCTAGGTTCATAGGCTTGAGTAATAAATATATGGCAATTCTAACCCTACCTTTTTTGACCAAATGAACAAGCCAATACATACATAAGACTCAACTAGACATTTTTTCCTTCCAATTACCATAAAATGGAAGGCAACTCAGGAAGATCTTCATATAATCTTACATTAAAGTTAGATTTTTGAAATATTTTCTTATGCTCATTCTCTGAAGTGAAATCATTCCTTAATATTTGATAATTCCCCGGATAGTGGGTTTGATCACAAGGTTTGCCTTTGGGTTAAAGTTCTTTGAAGAAATTAGGGGTGGGGGATATTTTATGGTGTGATCGAGTCTTTGAGTGGACTGACTACATATCCCTTAAGGGGAACTAGGTCAAATAAAATGGCAATGGTGTGATGGCTTGTAGTGAACCTTGATTGAATATTGGTAGTGTATAACTTTTTAGGTCTTGTCATAAGGGCAAGGCTTTTTAGAGTGGAAAATTTAGGGGAGGGGAACATGCTTTCCGTCCAAGCCTTGTAAGTCAAGTCCGAGTGTACTGACTTTTGTGTCATTTTGAAAATAAAGAGAACCCTGTAGAGTTTTAACACTTTAGAGTTCCTTTTATTACTTGTCGTCGTTCATTAGACCATATAATGTCTCTCTCAATTAAAACACAATGATCATATTTCTTGGGAAACTGATTTGGACTTTGTGTTTGATGTTTTGTGTTTGACCGAGCTCAAAGTGATATCTTAGGTTGCCAACATATATCTAAATCAAAGATAATGGTTTGTCTGTATTTGAATATATGGAATAAAGATATTGCAGATAATGAGTTCCCCGTAGTGACTTTAAAAGAAAGGTTTGCGGCTCAAGTGGAGTTTTTTACGTAGGGCTAGTAATGTGTATAGTTGAAAATTTTCCCTTTCCATCTCATTTGTGTTTTATTATTTTGTCCCCACTAGCGATATTAATGGAATTTGAATCTTCAACCAAGTTTGTCTCTTTGTCTTTTTAGAGCATTTTCCTTTTGTGGGACTTTTGCTCTTTTTTTTTATCTTACATTTTTTTCCATGCCGGCTTATACTCTTGTTTTGGACATATATAGGGGCAATGAATTTTTTAAACGATCAAGATTAATGGTTTGAGAGAATGTGACCCCATCAAGGTAAGCCAAGGTGTCTACCCTATCAATATTTATTTTGGTTGAGAAGGTAGGTATAAATTTTCTTATGAAAGTTTGAGAGGGCTTTACGATAACCTTTACGATTTGGCTGTATTCTTGGATGACTGATTGATTTTCCATCAAAGGTTATGACAAAGTATAAATGGTTGGGGGAGTGTACCATACATATATATATTTAGTAGTTTTGATTTTTGTTAAGCTTTGTGAGATAATTGAAGAATCTTTAACCCATAGAGTCTTATAATTAGGTGTGTCTTTTTTGATTCATTAGGAATGTTTAATTTAACACACAGTAGACACTGTTAGTACTTAGAGCCACTACTTATCATGCCATTAAACGGAAGGAAAGGCGGCTTGATAGAGATTAGAGAAGTTCGACTTTAGAATGCTATGGGGAGAAATACTTTTCAACTGGGTATAATTATGAAGTTACTTGTTATTTAAACATGGCAGTCGCAGTAGTACGGAGTTAGGATATTTGTAGATTGACTTATCGAAGAGATCCATTGAGGAGGAGGTAAGTATGATTAGGTTCTTTTTTTTTTCAAATCCATTGTCATATTTAATTAGCATAAGTTTTATTCTAACATTTTGAGCATAATATAAGAATACTTTTTTTTTGTCTATGCACAATTACCTAGACTGACTGAATGGGGGCTTTATTATTTTAACACAAGAAGTAATTGAGAATTATCAATAAGGTGAGAAGTATATGAGTAAGATGGGTATAGAACCATGGATTCTCTTGAGCACAAACATTGAAAGCAAAAAAAAAATTAAGGGGGTTCAAATTTATTATTCAATCTTGGAAGAAATGTGACCTGATTAGGGGGGTTATGAGAAAACCACTTAGTTAAGAAAAAGAAAATGGTTGGATTGATACTATGAACATATTAACTTGAGTCCACACTTTGATATGATAACGACCGATGGGTGGTTTTTATCTGATTACAAAATTTTATAAGTGATCGTTTAACCCATTTATCTTCTTTTTCATTATTTTCTCTATTTTATTTTTTTTAGAAAAAACAGTCGATTACTCTATGAGAATACACGTGTATTTAGGGCAAGCCCTAACATGGGTGATGTCTATGTTAATCCCATAGACGTGCACGGGCTTACAAAATTCCTCAAGTAGGTTGATGCGGATTTAGAGAAGTCTCATGAAATACGGGTGGGCTGGGAAGCCGTTGGTTAGATGAGGATATACGTTTCAGCTAATGGGGACCTTGGAAAGAGGTGTGTGGCTACTTGGTGTACTTATGGTATGGTTCGAAGTATCCATGGAGACAAATGGCATTTGAAAGTGAGGGGAGTTGACGCTAGTCGTGGGATCCAGAGATGGAATTGGAGTAGGTGGATCCTGAGGGTTAGTTGGTATTGACTCGATAGCCATCGTAGGCAGTGTAATAATGTTGGGGATTGGGGGAGGAAGGATATTCTATCCCATCCTAATCATAGCATTGGCATCTTGTAGGCTTACTTGTTCTTGTCATAGTGCCTTAATTTTTTACTGCACGGTGTTTTAAGAGGCGACGATGTTCTCGAGATATATAAAGACCTGATCCATTATAGATTGATCCCAATCTTATTTGGTAGACATGGAATATACAATGGTGTAGACCTCATAATCGTGGGTGGGGAGGTTGTTGACAAAAACCAGATGATTGCACGAAGTACGAACTAGGGTTTCGAAGGTAAGAACTTAGTGGGAATTCTCTGCTGATAATGATAACCTCAGGAAAATTTGGGGAATTTTCTTTCAGGTTTTTGTGTACAGAAGGACAATACACAGGGGGGGAGTACATATATATGAATTTTTCCGATGAAATTGTTTTATCTGTTTTAACCACATGTGAACAATATTTTTTTATACTTTCTGTTTGGTAGTATCTTCAAAAGAGATGAACTGAACAAAGTCCACTTGAATTCGGGTGAGCTCTTATTTTGTTATAATTAGAAAGGAGGAAATAACAAACCGAGGTCTATTACTTTCCTTTAAATAAAAAAAATGGTCAGGGCAATCAAAAGTAAGGGACCATTGTTTTGATGATGGCTTGCGAATTCAGACTATTGAACTCCCTTACTTAGAGAAGACATTGATCCTGGATCTGAGGGGTTTTGTACTAGCCTCCTACTATCAGAAATATTTGGAAAATTATGTTTAGACAATTTATTCGTAAGTATCTTGTTTCTTTTGTGAAATTCATTTGTTCCTAAATCTTTTTCTATATGTAAAAGGGCGACGTGACTCGATTACCGGATGATTGTTATTCATTACCATGGGTAATGATATACCGAGTTGCTTAGATAAAGAAACTTTGAAGTACGCATGACACCATTTTACCCTAGTACTGGACACCTATCATATCGTATTTGATATACCCAAGTACTAAACAAAATTTAAGCATTCCCTATCACCGATACTTTGGGATTAGGAAATAAATTGTTCAATATACCAGATGTCTGAATAAAAAGAGTGGTGAAACTAATTGTCGACTAACCTTTTATGTAAATGAATTTTTTAAGGTACTTTATTTGGATAAGTTACTTCTCAAAAGTACGAACCCCTCTTTTAGGGAGCAGTGACTTTTCTGAAGTACCAACGTTCCTTTGGATAAAGTGACTTTACTAAAGTTTACACTTTTTTTTACTAGTTTCTTTTGGGAGCAGAGCCGCGACGGTATAAGGTTTACAAATATGAAAATCAAGACTATGTACTGCATGATGCAAACATGTAATCTTTAATTTTTACATACTTTGATGTTTAATTGTATCGCAAAGTCCTTTGTGCGTACCTATGTGTTTAGTACAATGTACAAGCTTGTACATAGGGATTAAGTACATATCTACATTGTGAGGGACTTTAAAACTAAGGCAGTAAAATAGTTCTAAATTTGATGTAAAGTAGTCACACGGGACAGCAATATTAAACATAGTAGGAAGAAACCATATAGATAGTACAATTCTCCTGATATATCTTTAGTGGAGTCATCACTGGGATTAAGCTGGAGAGGTCCAACTATGATACAAAATTTTTCATGTTGGTAAAAGGAAACATATCCCACTGAAGTCGTCGTTGTGGTGTCATAGGCATCTGAAGCATCCATGGTGTCGCCAAGCCTGGTGGATCTCTGATGAAATAGTGGATGCGGGAGTGCTATCTCCCATTCCTCCCACCCCCTCGAGATCGGGTTATCGATCCGAGGTTTTGGGCTCCCGGTGATCTACTCTCGGATGAAGTTTGACACATTGTCCAGTTTTTAGTGCACCACCCTTTGGTAAGTGTGTATTTCGTGTGGAAAAGAAGGTTTCTTTAGTCATTCAGAGTCCTCTGTTTATTTTATATAAAAATAGACATAAAGGTTTGAGCTAATCCTAAGGAAGGTTTAAAGACTGTGGTCGGTCAAGAGATTCTTGTTAGTGGGGAAGGTGTTAGGCACCCCACTTGTTTGGTATGTTTGCTTAATTCTATTCTTATTATTTATCTTTGCATTATTTGATTACTTTTGAGTCATTTAGAGTTTTTTAGAGACCTTATCATGTGGGTCCCTAAAAACGTAGATATGTTCTTAGGTTGGAAAATGGTATTAGTAAACGGTATAGAAACATCACATCATCCAATGAAGTTACACAAAATCTTCTTATGCATAATTCCATGCATTATATTATACAACAAATTACCATTATTATATATATAAATTTTCTAGAAAGCTCGGCTCATATAACAGGTGGCCTTCAGTGTGTATATAAATGTTCAAAGGAGCTAAACTTTTTAGATAGTTTGATATCTCATTCGTGTTATGAGGAGAGATAGAAAGGTCAGAGGTGGGCGCATATCTACTATGATTAGTGTACATGTTTGCGCATTTTTGTACATGAATATGTTTGGGAGGTCCTATCTTCAAATAGTTTTATATCACATTTGAAGTGGATAATCATTAGAGGTATAGGAGAAATAATATGTTGAAGGCTTAAGCTCACGAGAAGGACTCGGTGTTGTG
Organism: Sambucus nigra; assembly: GCA_949130495.1. Taxonomy (NCBI): domain Eukaryota; kingdom Viridiplantae; phylum Streptophyta; class Magnoliopsida; order Dipsacales; family Adoxaceae; genus Sambucus; species Sambucus nigra. Next base: position 90,523,747 of record OX422208.1, on the reverse strand, counting down.
CCTACGTACCCATGGGTACTTAGGATAAAAGCCAACATAGTTCAATTGTATCATTTTTATATGTGTTTGAGAATTTGTATATATATATTTGTGAGATCACCCCTTGATATAGTTTGATATCTCATTTGAACTGGATGAATATTAGAGATGTATGAATCTCGGTGAAATAATATATCGAGAGGCATATTATCGAGGCTTGTTCTTACGATAAGGACTCGGTGTTTCGCCGAGGGACCCAAGGGGACTTGTTAATAAAGCATACGTAGTTCAGTAGTAACACATGTACGAACATAATGTGAGTGGAATTGTAGGACTTGTCTTTGGAGGGGAAGGTTTGGTGTATGTAATATTAGAAAATGAATGAACTCAAAGATGTTTTATATTAGTACATAACATTATAATAGGCAGTTGATTAATAGCCAGTGTTTTCCTTCAGACTAGTTAGGAGGTTTAGAACTAGGAGGAGATAGTCTAAGAATCAGGGAGGTTACATCAAGGATGTAATGTTATACTGTTGAGAAAGAGAGTAGGGCACTAGATCTTGGTATTGGGGTGTATTACGAGCAGTCGGGGGAGTTAAGTATTGGGGATGGATGCATACTTAGTATATAATATGCCAAGAGACATATTATAAGGCTTGGGTTTCGTGATTTAAGCTCAGTATAGGGCCCCCATACCCATGTACACTTAGGATACGGGCCAACGTAGTTCTTACAGAATGGGGTATATTTATAAGTGTAGTAAATGGGATAAATGATATGCAAGTTACAACAGTGCAATATTTATGTAGCCTAGTCTTTAATACAACATTTATGTTATGAATTGATATATTAACATGCTAAAATAATATGTTTAAAAAATGCAGATGTTTGAAATGTATTGAAATGAAAATACCTATTTCGCGTGTCGTGTGACGGGATTCGTTCGCTCGGAGAAGTGGTGAGTGTAGTCAAATTTTAGACTTTGGCCTACAAAGATTCACGCTAAATGCACCTCATTATTACTCTCTTAAGAATGTTTTTTGGAACATTTGTTTTCATGTTTGAATATTGGAATCATGTCATTTGATTTGTATTATTTTAGTATATAAGTATGTTAATTCATATACAAGAAGAGGTCCTAGATTAGACATCAGGCTTTAAACAAATATAAATGAAGTAAATTGCATACCCGATCCCCTAAATAAGGTACATTTTAGAGAAAGTACACATGCCGGCACAATTTTTAATAATATATAAATGTCAAATATTGTCCCAAAATTTTGTCCGCGGTTATTTTCCCTGGTGACAAAATCTAACATTTTGCCATGTGGAAAGCCCCTCTTTTTGGGTCTTTTTAAGTTAGGCAGAGATTTGTATAGGAAATACGAATTTTGTGGAGTTTATGTAGAGTTTTGACTCAGTGTTCTATTCTGAGGAGAATTTTACTAGGTACGAACCTATTTTGGTGGCTACTCTGCGGAAGTATGAGATTTTCCTTTCGAAAATACATTTTTTCTATTGTACGATCCCTTCAGGACTTTCTAGATATATGCTCAAGTATCTCGGGTTCTCGAGATTAAGAAAGTGGAGAAATTGAATCAATGTTGGGGTTTGGCTCCTTTTTTAAGGTTAGCTGGCATACCTAGTTATAGGGATTTTGAGTTGGGGTTGGCCTATCGGATAATGGTTTTGAGCTGTTGATTTTTAATCAACAACGAGCCATATATTTTTTTATCAACGACTGTGGGTCTATTCTTAGAACCTTTGGCCATTCTCCTAAAGCCTTTGGGTCTATTCTTAGAGAGGCCTTTATCTGGTCGACTAAAACCCACAGAGGGGCATTTTGTTGGTTGTTTTAATATATTAAGTGGATTTTTGGGTTTTTGCTTATTTGTTCTTTGGTCCTATATCGTTCGATCTTTGGTGTTTTGACACCACAAACTTTAGTGTAGGTTTTAGAAGTTGGCTCTTTTCGGGATTTCTTTTAGGGTTTGTACTCGGGGCTTATTTGGGACTAGACAAAGAATCATAGAAGCTCGATTGCAGATTAAGGTGTCCACATCGTGATGTTACGTATGATATGCATTTAAAACTTGTATAGATGAATAGTTGTGTGTGCTTGAATGGGTGTATATATGTTTTTGTTATAAATTTCCGAGCGGGTGTGTGTATGCGTAATTTGTCATCAATATTTTCGTTTTACTTTTCTATTTTTTGTGATGCATTTGATAATTTTTCCTTGATGTGATTATTAGGAAGTTAATGACTAATTACTTTTTTTATAGAGTGTCAATACATCTCACTACTTCAGTCAAATATACAACAATGTCATCTTATCACCACCCTGCCTCCCCCACACCATGTCATTGCCGAAATTTTGTGATGCGTAACACAGAGTAAATGATCAATTCATCGAGAGAAGTAGTTATCTAACTAGAAGGTTAAAAATGAAAGTATATAATCTAATGAAACAATAGCCAGGAATATAATCTAAAATATAAGTATATACTAACTAAACTATATGCAAGAATATACACTGTTGTTTGTTCATTTAACAATTAAAATTCATTGGTTGAAAGGATTACTTTAAAAACATTTGGAACATTATCAATATTTTTATTACCTACTAATCTGTTACAAGTTCATACTTGATAATTATTAATTTAATAATTGAAAGCACTTAACACGTGCCCATGTATCGCAAGGGTTATCACTAGTATGTTATGTATAAACCTTATTTGTATATGTGTATAAATGTTTTGAATTTGAATTTATTATGATTAACAAGGGTCCAATAAGCCTCCCTTATATTCTCATGTTAAAGTTTATTTTTAGTTGTTGTTTATCACTAGTATGTTATATATAAACCTTATTTGTATATGTGTATAAATGTTTTGAATTTGAATTTATTATGATTAACAAGGGTCCAATAAGCCTCCCTTATATTCTCATGTTAAAGTTTATTTTTAGTTGTTGTTTAACCAATGTTACAGTTTATTTTTGGAAGTTAGACATACTATTCAGTTACATTATTTGGGGATATATTACTAGTGTTATTTTAAGCCTTGTTATTTTTATTTGTGTTAGTTAAACTGTTGTTCTAAGGAGCTGTATCAAACGGTTTTGTTGCCTATTTATATGTTTTATTACTTCTCATTTTATACTATAGTTGGCACATTAATCTTATGTTAATTATAATCAAAGTAGGTACCCATTGTAAATCTCTCAGCCACTTCTTTGTCATCATCCAAAGATGATTTCATGTTATTCATTAATGCCAAATACTATATATATGTGTGTGTGTATGCGTATGTGTGTGTGTGTGTTTTATTCTGTGAATCGGAAGTAGGGCTCTGCCTCCCTTTTTGGACCCAAGGCGTGCCTTGGTGTGCCGATTTGGGTGGAAGACATTGTCAGTTGGGAGTTTCCATAGGACGCACATTTGTTAAAAGATAAGTAAGTGTCCTAAGATGAGATCAATGAGAACTGAAATCTCGTGTGGAATAGAAAGGTACAAGCTCATTTGATTATGATTTCTAGTACGAATACAAACCGTGATAGAGCGGCCTAACAATCCTTTAGACCTTCAGAATTTGAAGCTATAGGTGTCAGAAAATTTACCATAGGGATAAATGGATTATAGCAGCCAAGCGTTCGTATCAACTTTGCTTTTTGATCCTTCGATGTCGGCTCTTCCTATTATTGTGAAGAAAAATTAACTAAGTGTTGGATTTTTCACTACTAACAGGGAGCAAGATATGGATTTAGACTTTCGTGAGACGTGTTAGTTTTACCCTACTGATGAAAATGTCAAAATAGTAATTCAACCTACTATGAGAGGAACCGATGATTCACATAATTGGTCATCGCACTTCGTTAAAAAGCTAGTGGTGTGAAGCTATCGTCCCCTAGACTATAACTGAACGCCTCTAAGTCAAAATTTGGGGCAGAAGTGATGCATGCACTAGTCGCCCATTTGTCGAACAATAGTAGGGGTCTTTGGGATCCTAAAGGCACATTTCTATGGCTAAGCCTCACGACGGACTAGCCGCAGTAGATGCCTTGAAGTACTATTCCCACTAAGAGGTAGATATAATTCTTTGTAGACGATTTAAATACACGATGGGGTACTGTAAGTAAAAGAGTGGCCTTGTTGTTATGATGCACTAAGATTCAGTCCTGTGTCTCTCTGATTCGTCCCCACCACCAAAGACTAAACATTTATCCTAAAAAATCCTTGATGTTTGAGACCACACACCTTAGTGGGAAATCCTAAAGTGTCTACAAAAGATAAGGAGTGTGTAACAATACTAAGTAAAGTGGACATCTAAGGCTGAGAGAGTTTACAAGCTACCATTGCGAACTTAGCTCCTTAGAAATAATTTGAGTTGACCAAGTTAAGTCGACAACATATATGTGCATAATGTCGATAAATGAAGTACGAGTTGGCTTTTATAAAATGACTTCCCCACGAATAAGCCAGGTCAATAATCAATGTCGCATTCAACAAAAAGGAAGTCGACACCAATTGCTTAATGGAAAAACACCAATTCACACGATAAGTGTGACATTGGAATAGGAGTTCCCTTGCGCCAAGTAGAATTCGGCTAGGTGATGCCTGGAAACAAGGCAATGTTGGTCGAGTGAATCCCCAAAAAAGGCAAATGTCATCCACATGATGCGTAGTATGCATAGAATATAGGAAATTTCGTCTGGGTGACCCCTATATACAAGGCAAAGTCATTCGGGTGATGCCTACGATCAAGGAAATGTTTACCAAGTGATGCATAACACATATTCAATGTCATTAACCTGATGCCTAACACCAAGGCAATGTCAGTCGGGTAATGCCTAAAATTTCGGGAATGTCGTCCGGGTGATGCGTATGATCAAGGAAAAGTCGATTGGGTGATGCATAGCATATAGGCAAAGTTCGTCAGGCGATGCCTAAGATATAGGCAATGCTGAAAAGGTGATGCCCTAAACCAAGGCAATGTCAGCAATGTCGATCGACTGATGCCTGGAAATAAGGCAATGTCGAAATGCTAATCCCTAGCACCAAGGCAAAGCTCGGTTAAGTAAGGAATCTGGCGCATACGAAAAACTTGGTGTGCTCCTGTGAGAGAACCTCGTGCATATGAAAAAGTCAAAATGTTCCTAAGTGATGCCTAGCACTAAGGCAATGTCGGCAAGGTGATGCCTAAAAATAAGACAATGTCATTCTGGCGATGCCTAAAAATGATGCAAGTCTGTCGGGTGATCCCTAACACTAAGACAATGTCATTTGGGTGATGCTTAGAATTAAGGAAGTGTCGACAAGGTGATTCCTAGCACCAAGGCAATATTAGCAAAGTGATTGCCAATAAACAAGTCAATGTCATTCGGGCGATGCCTTGGAAACAAGGCAAGGTCAGTCGATTGATGCCTAAAAATAAGGCAAAGTCAGTTGGGTGATGCCTATAAACAAATAAATGTCGGTAAGGTGGTTCCTAAAACCAAAACAATGTCGACAAGGTGATACCTAAAAATGGGGAAAGTCAGTCGATCGACATAAAGCACCGAGGTAATGTCAGTCAGCCGACACGATAGTCAGTCGACTAACGCCCAACAAGGAAACTCAATTAAGGAAGGAACCTCACATGCATGAGAAAACTCAATGCGATATTAGGAGAGAACCTCGCGTGTGAAATCCCTAGTATCAAGGCAAGGTCTGCAGGGTGGTGCCTAGTACCAATGCAATGTCAGTCCGGTGATGCCTAGAAATAGGCCAACGCCAATGGGGTGATGACTAAAATTTAGGCAATATCGGTCGGGTGATGCCTCAAAATAAGGAATGTCAGTCGGGTGATGCCTAAAAACAAGTCAATGTCATAATGAAGTGCGAGTTGGGTGATGCCTATAAATAATCAATGTTAATCGAGGGATCCTTAGAAACAAGGCAGTATCGATCGGGTCATACCTAAAAACTAGACAATATCGGTCAGGTTATGCATAGCACATAGGCAAAGTCGGTCGGGTGATGTCTAGAAACAATGGAAAGTCATTCGGGTAATGCCCGGTACTGAGGCAATATTGATCGGGTGAGGCTATATCGGTCAAGTGATGCATATCTCATAGTTAAAATTGGTTAAGTGATGTCTAGCAATAAGGCAAAGTCGTTCGAGTAATGCCTACAATTTGGGCAATGTCGATTAGGTGATGCCGCCTAGAACCAAGGCAATGTTGGTCAGGTTATGCCTAGTATCAATTCAATGTTAGTAAGGTGATGCCTAAAAATAAGGCAAGGTCAGTAAGGTGATCCCTAGCACTAAGGTAAATATTGGCCGGGTGATTCCTAGAAACAAGGCAATGTCGGAAAGGTAATATCGAAATGACCCAACGAGTATGTAGGGTGATGCATAGACCAAGGCAATATCAACCAGGTGTGGGCCAAAAATAGGCAAAGTAGGTCGACTGGCATAAAGAATCAAGGCAATGTCAGTCAGCCGATATTGGTCGACTGATGCCCAACCAGGAAACTAGGTATAGGAAGGAACCTCACACGCACGAGAACTCCCATTACGCACCAAGGAGATAACCTCACACACATGAGAAAACTATATATATATATATATATATATATTGAAGTTGGCGTTAATGAATAACATGGAATCGTCTTCGGATGATGAAAAAGAAGAGGTTGAGAGATCCTACTTTCATTGAGAGATTTACAATGGGTACCTACTTTCATTATAATTAATATAATATATAGTTATGTTTAGGATTTATATAATGTCTAATGTGTAAATATAAACTCGAAATTAATGTATTAACCTACCACGATCAAAATCATATCCTCATGTGTTTTAACACCCAATGAAAAAGTGTTTTGAGATGCAATAACATTTTGATGACTGGTTGTGAAGTGGGTTGATTAGAGTCTCATACAAATTTTTGAATGAATGTTTCTTTATAACCTATAAAAAGAATGAAATGGATTAACATAATACTAATTAAAACTATACATAATAAAAAATTGATATATTTCCTACTCAATTAAAATTATTTGTATATTATTAAGTAATATGTTTCCAAAAACACGTGTCATGCCCTCATAGCTGTAAACACCAAATATGATGGTGTTGAAAGAGCCAATAGAATTTGGATTTGTTGATTAAGAAGGAGTACACATGGATTCCCATGTGGATCCTTAGTGCATAGAAGATCTTGGGGAACACGCTTTATCGAAACTACAGGAAAGTGAACAAGAAACTATCAAAATTAGCTATACAAATATGTATGCATGAATACATAAAACAAGAATATACTTTGAACATTTTAACATGATTACCTCACAAATATGAGTTATACCATCAAGAATTAAATCATATCAGTTTTAGTTCAGGTAATTCTATTTAAACTTCTTATAATTTCTAATGTTAAAATATAGAATCAAAATCTATATGTAAATCTACTAAGATCAAAATCATACCCTCACTTATATTAACACCCAATGAAACTGTGTTTTGAGACGCAATTACATTTGGTTGTGAAGAAGGCTAATTAGCGTCTCTTATAAATTGTAGTTCGAATTTTTCTTGATGATCTATAAAAGGCATGCAATGGATTAATATTATACTAATTAAGACTACACATAGTAAAACATTTATATATTTCGTAATTAATTAAAATTAGTTATATGTTATCAAATGATATGTTTTTAAAAAACACATATCATCACTTCATAGTTATTAACACCAAATATGATGGTGTTAGGAAAGTCACTAGCACTTGAACTTATTGATTGAGAAGGAAGACGCATGAATTCCCCTAAGAATAATTGGCGCGTAGAATATCTTAGGGTAGGTGCATGAATGAAATTATGCATAACTGAAAAAGAAACTAACAAAATTAGCTATGGAGATACATATGCATGAATATGTAAAATAAGAATGTAATTTAAACATTTTAGCATGTTTAGATCACAGATATGAATTATATTATCAAGAATTAAATCATATCAATTTCAATACGAAGTTTTTTCTTGTTGAGTTATTGACAAGGATAATTAACACACCTAATGAAAATTCATCATCATCCTCTCCTTCACTCAAATAACATAACATTTCCTCTCTTCTTGACAGGATTCTCTTCATCTTTGTCAAACTATTTTTGTTTACCTTTAATTTCACTACTATTATTGTCCCTCTTAAAATCACACGTATAGAATTTATCCCTTTTAAGCAATCCCATCGCCTTCATTACTGCTAGGTTATCTTGAATCTTATTCATCCATTGTTTTTCATAGTTTGTCATTATCATTATCATTGTACACCTATTAAAGAAACATAAAACATGAAATTAAATAAAGAAAAAAATATTCAGAAGTGAATTATATTAGAAAACTCATTTAAAACAAAGTGTCATGGTTGGAATAAATTAAAATACTAAATAGTAAAAATTTAGAGAAAAAAGCAATAACATAAACCATCAAAACTTATTATCATATTCATCTATGTTATCCTCATTATTTACATCATTATTGTCATCCTCTGCTGATAAGATGTGATCGTCTATAAGGTAATCATCTACATCGTGTGCTAGGTTTCCCATTTCAACATTAGTTATACTAACATCTATTTTTGGAATATCATCCCCTCATAATGGAAGTCTCCCATCATTAACTTCCATTATTTCATCATACAAAATATTTTCCTTAAGATGTTGGTATGGTTACTCATCACCCATCGACTCCTTTATTAAAGTTTCAAGAAAATCATACTTATCTAGTGGAGTATTATTCACTACAACTTTCCATTCATTTCTTAACTTGATTTTCGACACATAAAAAAACAGTTCCACTTGATAAGCTAGAACAAATGGTTGATCGTTATAACATGTATTAGCGGTGTTCACACTAATATAATTTAATCATCTATGAGTATTCCACATATAACCTTCTCTTTTCCTAAATCCCATAAGTCATATTTGAAGACAACAACACAATTATTTTTAGCGTATTCTAACTCAAAAATGTCAATCAACTCACCATAAAATTGATATCCTTTTGTTTTTGTTCTCTCAGTACAAAAAATCCAGTATTTTGAGTTTTTTTCAACTTGTGATGATCATTAGTATGAAACCTATAACCAGTGATTAAGTAACCCTTATAGTGTTTCACTCATTGGTCACGACCCAAGATAAATTACTGAGTTACTCACTAACATGGTCAGGGGATCCACACTCCAATATTCTCACATGTTCAATTTTTGTAGCTAAATATTTAGTAATAATTAATAATATTATGGGTTTACATTAATAAAAATAATATAATCAACAACTTATGAATTATTCAAACCATATCAGAAATCTCCGCATGTTTGATTTTAACATTTATTTTGCTCTCAACCTTTAACAAATCCTTCTGGTCACTTAAAATAAATGAACATAATTAAAAAAAGATACACACACACACACACACACACAGATATGTATATATATATATATATATAAGAACAAATAAATATAAAGAATCATAGCTCAATAAAGTTTGTATCTAATTATAGTTATTTAAAACAAATAAAGAGCCTTTTTCCCGTTCATTGCATGTAAGGCATTGATAATATGCTTTTGCAAGAAAATGACAATTATATTTAAAAATGGATAAGCCTTTAGCACCATCATAGTTACATTCAGGTTGATTTAATTTGGTCTCAACACCACCCATATACATCAAACAAAATGTTATGAATTCATTAAGAATGTAAGCCTCGACTATTGAGCCCTCTATACGTAATTTATTTCCCATAATAATTTTTAAAGTGTGAATATATATGCCAAGTTAGCAATATGAAAAGAATGAAAACTTTAAATCAGTAATTATATATGAAATTACTTAATGTATTTATCTTTCAAATGGATACATCCATCGACATTGCACTAGCCTTCCAATAATAGCCTCTCGTTATCGGCATGCCAGCCATAACATCAATAAGGACGGTGGAAATATCCTTTCAATATTACACATAATTATAGAATGTTTCTCCTTAAGATAAAACAAGACATCCGCTCTCAATGATTTTTAACATAACTCAATAAAAAAAATAAACCAAACTCAATTAATGCTCGATACACTTCCTTTCGAAGATGACCATGAATTGCAAGAGGTAGTAAAAATGGTAACAAACATGGTAATCATGACTTTTCATCCTCGAAAGATTTCATTCATTAACATTAACACATTGACAAATGTTGAATGCATGGCCATTTGGTAACTTAACTAATTACCAAAATTCAAATAAAATCCACTTGCCTTCTTTAAACAAAGTGAAGTAGACAGGAGGCATCGTCCTTTCATCCTCCTTTTTATATGATGCAAGTATATCGGTATACACATTTATTTTAAATCCCACCGAGACTTGAGATTTGTTTCGTTTTCTTCTAAATGTTCCTAGGATCCTTTTACATATATTTTTTTGAATATGCATGACATCCAATTTATGATGCAAGTTATTTTATTTCTAGCAAGGAAAATAATATAATATGATAACTTTGTCCCATTGTAACTCATACTCCACAGGAATAAACTTTTCAAATACCTAACCATATATTACAGTTAGAACTCTCTCCAATTGAGCAATTATATCATCATCACTAAGATTTTTTTGGTCATTCTCGATGTAATTTCTTACCATCTAAGGAAGGCATATTCTTTTGCCGTTATGATTCATCATTAAAAAAAGATGATGACCCATATAGCATGTCTTATGTCCATTATTCAAATATATGGATGTGTATCCTTAGGTCACACAGGGCAAGCCGATTTTCCCTTTATGACCTAACTCCACAAGTTAACATAAAAACATTCATTGATAGTCCACAGGAGTTTTACACGTGACAAAAAGTTACTCCTTATGAAGGCATCATATGTTTGCACCCCAACTTCCCATAAATATTTCAAGTCTTTGATCAATGGTTGAGGAAACATGTCATGTTAGTTACATGAGCCCTAATACCTAGTATAAGAATTTATAAGATTAAGAATGGCTTCTTTATAAATTTCCATAGTAGTAAATTATATGTAATAAGAATAACCGACTATATGATGTGATTGATATTCATGCTTGAAAATGGATTGAATCCATCGGTGGAGATCCCAACCGTAACATTATGGGAATCTCTAAAGAATGGTTCATGAATCTTATCAAATTCTTTCCACGCCTTCCTATCAGTTGTATGTGTCAACACATTGTCATACTCAACATGCTGATTTTTATGGCACCCCATCTCTAAAGTTGGTTGTTAAAAACATTAAATGATAATGGGAGCATTCAATGCATGCTGAGTTGGGTGGTGGGGGTAGATATAATAATTTTTTGACCCTCACCTACTCCATCAAGACTTCTTGAAGGAGTTTTATCATAGGATTAGGGGGTTTAGAATGATCATGGAGTTTCTCTGAGTTGATATTGAATCCAAACACTACCTCATCCAAGGAGTGAGGTCAGGGCATCCCCAAAATGTCATTATCCTTTAGTACGAAGTTTGCTCAGGGTGCAAGTCATGATGAAACCTCAGTACTGTGGGGTCTTAGATTACTTGACGAGGTATGCTAGAACGAGTGACCTTTTTAGGAGGAATAATGTATGACTGAAGTCTGTTACAGTACAATAGCTTACCTTTAAGAGTGGACAAGGCTTTATAAGGATACTAGTTGCCTACCTAAGCTATGAGGCTAGTCTTAGGACCTCTACCCTATCTCAAAGGCAATGGGGAGTTTTTGGATACTATAAATACCTAGTGTATAATAAGGTATCATCATCTTTTTTAGGGACATTTTTTTATTTATAAATAACATTGGAGAAATAGCCTCTCAGGCACTTACAAGGGTTACATAAAACAGAGACAAAAAACTAAATAAAATGGGATTTATAGATATCACCATTATAAGACTAGATAGGGACAATAAGAAATTATGAGATTTTGATGGCCCCTTGTTGCTTCTTATAAAGGTTGCAAGGGGAAACACTTGTCTCTTTTGCAAGTTGGGTGTATGGTTGTAACTAGTTACTCAGATTTCCATCATCATTAGATTGCAATCAGAAGGAGCTCGCATATGGACATAGAAAGTTGTTGGGGACTGAGATCGCTGATACGACTGAAGTGTCTGATCTTGGACATAGAGGTGACTGGAACTCTAGGCCTTGGTGGAAATAAAGGATCTATTTGGACAGAGTTGAGTTCTTTATTGCTAACTTCCATTTTTCCCCTTTAAAAACTTCCTTAAGCAAGAAAACCCTTCCATGATAAAGCTAAAGTCTTGGGCCCTATACCCCTATCTGTTGTAGGGCCTAACATCTCTCTACCTCCTGTGGTGAAGCCAAAGGTTCAAACCCCCATTCACTTTCCAATAAGATAGTTCCCCCTAGTGCCAATGTGATGATTTATGAGGTAGGCTTACTGAGCATGATCTTCTAAAGTGTCAAAAGATTTTGAAGAGTATCATAATGAGGGTTGCAAATATTAATGAGAGGTCCTTCTCTATGGTGGATAATCAAGTGTGTTTTAAAAAGTGTTTTTTCTAGTATGGGGACAAATTCCCCTTGCCCTTTCATGTGGTTAGGATTTTAATAACCTGCGGTCTAATCCCTTATCAAATGGTTTCCAACTCATGATGGTCTTTGATGGCTATAGTCTTGTCCTTTATGGAGTTCAACAAGTGTAAGTGTGATGTCTCTCGACCTAGTTATTTAAGATATATTGGGTTCAAGAGAAGAAAAATCTAAATGACAAGGGTCTGAAGTATCTAGATCCAGGCCCAATGTGGTAACCTAGCATAATTCCCCCAAAAGTAGAAGGAAAGATTCTCATTCATTGGGGGAGACTAGCCCACTCTTGATCCTGCTGAACCCATTAATTTCCCTACTCTTTGGTGTATACCTCTGTCAGTAGGTAAGTTAATGTCTCACTTTAGTCCCAATGTTTGGGTTGATATCCGTTTTAAAATTTTCATTCACTTTTTTCCGTGGTTCCTGAGCCTACCATATCAGAGTTTAATAGGATTACTGAGGCCTAGAGGTTAGCCTCTATTCCCTTCAAGATCCTTGTCACTGTCATATGTCTTTATAGCTGTGAATGGGACCTCATCTTAAACCTTTGACATTTATGGGAATCCCAAAGGTTCTAAATATTGTTGTGGGGGCCATGCTGGAGTATAAGTCTTCCTTATTGTCTTTTTTGAAAGAGGGATGTTGCGTATGATGTCTTGGCAGAGGTTCCTGAGGAATTTGAAGGAGAAAATGACCATACCAAGTGTACAGATGACCCTCCAAAGGTCTAAGGGGTTTTCATCTCATCTAATGATCCCTTTTTGCTTCCTAACTATTACTTTATAAATATCTTTTCCCTTTTCTATTCCTTATTCTCATTTCCAATGGCTCTTTGATGATTGATTTTGACCTCTAGTTGATCTAGTAGATGAACGATAAGAATGGAGGATTATGAACCATCTTGGACAAGAGACCATTATTGAGCTAGTATTAATAATAAGAAGAGATATAAAACCACCAAGTGCTTGAAGTTTAGTGCTACAGTGGACATTCGTATTCCTAGGGTCATGTTAGTGGAGGAGGTCAACCTAGGGGATGGCCCTATTAAAATCTTAGGTTTATAGCTTGAAAATACCGGACCCTTCTAATAAATTCAATCAAGGGTAGTGTGACACCCCGCCTAATTAAATACCGAGCGATCACTCCTTTATTAAATTAAATCAAGGTAAACAGTTGGTTCATTCTCAGCATCACTGTCGATAAAAATAAATTTTCCAATTTAACACCCTAAATAATTAAGTTAAGTGTCAAAACCATTTTCATACATACTTTCCAAATTTTAATTAAAGAAAAAGATTTATTTTTTTTCAAAACAACATTTCTACAATTAAGAATCACACCACAGTAAACCAAATAATATAATACATTCATCCATCGAATGTCAACATATGAAAACTAAAGTCACAAATCCAAACTGAATAAATCCCATAGAACAAAACTGGAAACAATTGAAATATAAATGTCTCAACAACAATGACATAATGGAAAGGGCGACACATGCCCAATAAATGAGAGTACTAGAAGTGGAGTCAATAAAAGAAGTTGTCTACGCAAGTGACCTGTAACTCCCACCTAAGCTGTAGCACGTTCCTCTCAAGGTATCCTAAGCAAGACGCCCCTGTGGCTGGGCACCTGAAATATATACATATATATACAAGAGAGAGAGAGAGAGAAAAAGAAACGGGTCAGAGCCCGAAAGTGTGTTTGATTTTAAAATACGTTTAGCAAGTATTTAAATTCATACAGGCCAATGCAACAACATATTAGTGCGTCACTCTCTTGAGAAATACTCACCTCTCTTCTAATGTGCACACATATCGCACTAACCTTCCCAACAGTTTTTCTTATCAATTTTATAATACTAACCTTTCCAATAGTTTATCATATCTTAACTTACTCATAAGATTTCAAAACCGAACAATATATTGTTTAAAAAGGTTACTTCCAGATTAGCAGCACAACTCTCGTTTTAGCTTTTATTAATTTATAAAGTTTCTCAGTAACATATTATACTTTCACGAAATAAGTATTCACTATCTGAGTCATCAACCATGTCCTACTTATCAAATCACAGTAGGCAGTTTCAAATTTCAAAATCTCATATATATATTAACTACTCGTATAATATATATAAAATAACAGCACCCCTCATAAAACTATGGTGCGTGCATACTCTACTATCCAGAACCCCATATCACTCATATTAAGGGGAATACAATCGGAATCACTCTCGAATTGTATTAACATAAATACACAAACAATATTGAGGCGAAACATAGATTCCAAGTCTCTAAGAGGATGGCACATGCCTGCGTCTCTTAGGACCGTCTGAACTATCACTTCGATAGCCTGTACCAAGGATATCTGTCTTCTAGGGTACAAGTCAATATCCCCAATAAAGGTCCCATCGAGATAAGACTTGTCCCAGCGCGGTAACCTCAGGGATAGCAAGTAGTGTGGGCATGATTTTCACAAGTATATAATATATGTACACACAATCATATAAGTATACCACTTTATCATATTAATATAGGTTCTTCTCGTCACCCACAATTATACCATTTATTCTACATTTCACATTATTAGTATTACGTATAAGGTTTCATCTCTAACCTTAACTGGAAGGGTTTTCTCACTTAAAACGTGACATTCGTGGACTCTATCCTTCCGAGTATAAAATTCAGTAGGTATACCTCTATTCACTATCATAGCTATTCGCCGAAATCTCTCGCTTGAAATACGTAGTTTCAACGTTCATTATATAATTATCCCAAAAGTAAAATTCTCGTCTTATAATAAAGTTCCCAACACTTATTCAAATGTCCTACTGGTTTTTCCTATCTCCCAAAATATTTCATTAAGAATACCCAAGAATTATTTCGCGATAAATTTAATTTAACTAATTAAACAAGGGAAGTAGGAGTCTGCCAGGAGGGGTCGATCGATCGAGGTCTGGGGCTCGATCGATCGAACCTTCGATCGATCGAAGCTCTAGGCTCGATCGATCGATCAAGCAGGTCTGCGAAAATCTGCAGAATGCAGTTACGGGTTTCATCTCCAAATTTACACCAAATCCATATTTTTCAAGTTCCAATTGTCCCAGAATTCTACAAACATTATAACAATTCACTAGATGTTTTCAACGTAAAGCATGTACATATTCATCATTTAAACATGGATTTTCAACCTAAAATTATCTCCAATTATCAAGAACCCTAGAATTTTCTTAAACAGTTTTCTAGCAAATCTTTCTCCAGAATTTCTTTCTTATGATCATCAAATTTCGTAGTTTATTTCCTCTACATGGCAAGGGTTTCCATAATCAACATGTAAATCAATACTACATGGGTTCTCCTATCATAAATTGGGTTTTCTTCCATAGTTTTCATCACAAATCATTCCTAAACTAATATGAAAATTGCACCAACGAAAATAGCAAGTTAAACACTTGCCTAGGATTTTTGGTATTCTGATTCACGGCTGATTTTGGTATGGTTGCGTTCCTCGTCTCGCGATCTACGCGGTGGTGGTGGCGGCGGTGCAAACCGGTGACTTTTTGGCCTTGAATTGCCTTGGAGCTCTCTCCTCTCTTCTCTAATGGCCGTCACTTGATTTCTGGATATTCTAACCCTAAAAGGCTATCCTAAATGGCTGATATAGGTTGCTGAATTTCGTGGGTTTAATTACCCAATTATGTAAAATGACTAAAATGCCCTCCCGGGGTACTAATTAGACCTAAAAATGCCCCGAGACCCAAACTACACCCCCGGGTATACTTTTCTGACTATCTCGACCCTACCGGACGCGTTGGCGCACTCAAAACGACCATACGGGCAACTTATAAAATATTCACTTTTATTAATTCACATTTAGTTCCGACACGACACAGGCGCGTCCCGATTTAAATTTCTAAAATTGCCATTTTATTCACACGTGACAATATTATAAAATAAATCTCATATATTACTATACTCATCCAGTAATATGCAACAAATAAAAAATTTCCAATAATTACTAACTCTCGTCACGCTAGTAAATATTTAAAGCAATATTCCGGATTAATATTAATTTAATTTATCTCAATTAAATTTAATAAATCCCATAATTTAAAAGCTATAAAAATACGGGGTATTACATAATTCCCTCCTAATAACGGAATTTCATCCCGAAATTCGGAAAACAAGGCATACCTGGTAAGAACAAATCTGGATATCTCTCGTCAGTATGCAAACTAACTACATAGTACGACTCTCAATCATTATAGCTTTTTCCTCACAGCAACATCGTTTTACATTCTCATTGGAGACACTTCACATTTGTGCTCCTAACTGACAACATTCGCATAGGTCACGCCTATACGTTATAAATTTCATTATCTCACTATCATTAGGTGGCCGCACCTCACTACATGACAAATACTCGGATTTTTATTCATATACAAAACTCCCATTCTGAGAAAATTATACGAACATTTGATCACTCTTGCTCGCCTAAAACAGTCGTGGGATTTTACCACATTTATCGGATGTTCTCTCGACCGATCCAAAGATTTTGATTATCTACTCTCCTCTAAACATACGGAAGGAGAATAGTCGAGGTTCTTCCATAACAAAACCTTAATAAGTACCTCATATGCGACAAACAGGTACGAGTGCTTCTACAGAGCATTCTTGAAATCATCGTATCAAGATTCCAAAATCTCCTTCACATGGCTCCACTAATCTTTAATCACCATGCGTTTATTCCCTGACTAAGGGTGATACATCCTACTCAAAATGAAATCTTATCTCCGCTGGTTCCTGAAATCCCATATCAAACGTGGAATTTACCAATCTTATCCTGATTCAGAAATTTATACTGCGCCGGACCATGCACTGGCGCGATCCTTCCTTTCAAAGAAAGTCTGGGGCATACTAGTTAATATTGTAAACGATCCCAAAGGAATATCAATCACTTCCTTCTCGGCGACTTAATTCACATGTTCAGGATAAACCTTTGATCTTGTTTTGAGGATGGCAACCCATCCAAGAACTTAACCGGCTTTACCGACCCCTTCCAAGTTCAGGAATTTTCGATAAACACAAAATTATTTTGTTGCTTCTCCTCTTTCAACCAAACCTTACCTATGGGCAGTGCATGTAGAGACTACTTACTACGTCTCGCTAAACATCGATTTTTCCCTTGAAATGTCTCATATTAAGTGACACATAATACTCCCCTTCCTTCCCTGTAGTATGCCGAAAGTTCCACCCGTGCTCTTCTCTCCACGAAGCGCACTTCTGGGACTCTTATACTATACTAACATCATTACTCTTTGTATGCGCAAGTCATTCTCACACTTGGCTAATAAAAATTCCGGTCCGGGTGTGCTTCATAACGATTTAATTCTACCCTATTCAAGGAATACCAATTCTTGAATGGCTTCCCACATCCTTCCAATCAAGTTAGGGCGTGCTATTCTAATTGCACACTTATGTATGGATTATCGCCCCTCATGTGACGTTTAATCCACTCTATCACTTCCACTTCGTTATACTAGTCCCACAAACTTTTATTTCACACGTCTATTACCACGTCCCTTCGACTCGAACTATTTTGGCTGCATCTAACCCAGATGCTCACATTTTTGCAACACCCCAACCGCCCTGGGAGAGCGAACGGCAGCTACTCTTATGTAGGACTAACTAAATTCAACTGAATAGAAGGAATAGGGCATTCAAATTCCATGACAATAAAAGAGGAATAATAATTCTCAATCTTCCTCAGATTAGTACAAAAATTTCTCAAATTTGTACAACAACCAAAATAATTCACTAACGCTCTATTCATCAAAATTATTACATGTTATCTCTTTTTTATAATATAAAGTTCTTTCCAGACAATCCATGCTAAAAATCATTCCAACTCTTTATTCACCTTGTGTTCTGTACGCGGTTATGACATTTGGGCACTCTCAATCACCTTAGAAATCAAAATTCTTAAATTCTCTTTATCATAGTTCCACCTCTCAACTCGTGGGGATAACTTCCAATGCTTTCCTACCATAAGAATCCGGCTCCAATAACCTTAAAACAAAATTCAACTTCCAACATACATACATAATTACTTGATCCCATTTCGACCAAGGTACCGAACTCATGGAATAGTGACCAAACGACTCCCTATTTCCAACCTTACGCTAAGTTTCATGCGTGGGATGTCTCGCAAAGCGAAATCCAAACAAGGAACCCCCCGATACACTACTACCTAGCATTGTCGGTTATCAAAATCCGTTAGGTCCTCCATCCATAGCATATACCCCTTTATTCCGTCCCTTGACAGAAAAGTTACAATTTCTCCAGTAATTATACTCAACAAAGAACGTTTCACTAATTGCACTATTGTTCAGTATAGGTTGGTGGTAATAGCATTCCATAAACCTCGAATACATACTATCGGAATTTCCATAATTCCTTTCCCTAATAATAGGGGTATAAATATTAACTCCCACATCTCTAAAGGATAAATATAACAATGCACTTTCCTTATCACTAAGTCCGGAGTGCTAAACATAATACTGCGTCAAATCGTTTCGCTCAACGGTAAGTCTCGATACATACCGAATCATACTGGCAAAGTCTTTACATACATTGGCATCGAATATCTCGAGCCCACTATCTCCTCCGAAGTCTCTTGGATAGATAATATAGGTGCGAGTCCAACCTTCTTACAGGTAAAGCCTCGCCAAAATAAACATAAAACATGTTGCGCTAATGCAACTACTCCGATAGCCTAGCAATAAATGCCCACTATCGTACTAACCATTTCTATAACGTTTTAACAAAGATAATATCATACTCGTGTATCGCATCACTACAACAAGTAACCTCAATAAAGTATGAAACACTGTTAATATACTCATTCATCCTCCGCAGATAGTGCTAAAGAAAAATCCCGCTACACTAGGGAAAAATATTCACATAATAGTAACATTTATAATGATATGCATTAAACTCGTCTCACATGCTAATCTAGCAATGAACAAAATCTGGTGACTCGCTCGTGTCACATAAATACGCCGCATCCTCTAAGGATACAACTTATACTTCCATCCTGGCGATCGTCTTGACTGCACAAATGGTTTTCGGACGTAACACGTCTGCCCAAACCAAACCAAAATTATTTTAATCATTGCCTTTTACTAGGCATCGTATTCTTGTCCTTCTTCTCATTTTGGAACATATTATCGTGAGCAATCTCACTCCGCACAAAATACCTCAGTACATAATCCACTTACCACCTATCCTACTAACCAGGTTAGGATTTGTCCTCCTCTTGGACTTTAGTAAACTCGATTCCTGTTAACCATCCCGATTGTTCTCTTAACTTTTCAGGCCATAAGGATCATGTTACTATCTATAATAGTACTTACTGAATTTACCATCACTTGGTAAGAATTTAACTATCTAAAGCATTTAAATGGTTTCCCTGATGTGTATCCACATCCTTTTGTGGTGCTATACCACCATCGTTGCATTTAGTCTCATTCTCGACTAAATTCTTCGATTCCTTTAACTTCCCCCACAAAGAAGCGTTATCATCTATTTTGACAAAAATATGACATTGTCAACCTCTGAATTGGTCGTCCATCAGAATTTCCTCCTCGAGTATTATCAACTATTATTACAAGTTGGTCTCCCACTTGGAGTCATTTCCTCCACTAGTATCTACCTCTTTCGATACAAAAATTGCTAACGATTAGGATTCATATCCACAATTGGACTTCTGTCATTCCCTCCTGCGATGAGTTCAAAACCACGTTTGCTTCTCATCCTGAACAGTTGAGGAAGGAACATACGGTCAACATTGTACCTAAGGTTCTCCTATAGGCATAGCATTCCACTTCTAAAATTGGTGGTCGACTCTAACCATTATAATTTCGTCCCGAAAGCCAAGAAATTTTTTTCTAAATTTTCACTTTCAGTTTGCCACACTCTGTCCTACATTTATGCCTTTGGATACTTTACCTTCGTTGGTAAACACATACAATTTTCGCGTTTCTAAAATTTCCCACTGACAGTGTCTACACGTTTTTGTAATACGTTTGGTAAGTTTATCCTAGTAACTCACTTGACTATAATAGTATTTGGAAATCATTGTTGTACCTTAGTCTCCTTTCTAGTCATGTCTTCTCGCGCCATAATGGAGGTGACCTCGACTACGGTCATCATCCTCGAATCATTTCAATTGAGCCCTGCCTCCTGATGTACGCTTAACGGTCCTCTTCTGACATCCGTCATCGCTCGGTATACGCACACATCCGAACGAAATTAGAATACACTAATGTATACACATTATAGCAGGAGAACGAAATCTCATCAAGGAATCGGCAATCCTAAACATAGGGTTCTATAATAAACAAAGCAACGCTGAAAGCATAATAAGCCGTACAGATCCTAAGGACACTAGAACCTGATGCTCTGATACCACCTGTGACACCCCGCCTAATTAAATACCGGGCGATCACTCCTTTATTAAATTAAATCAAGGTAAACAATTGGTTCATTCTCAGCATCACTGTCGATAAAAATAAATTTTCCAATTTAACACCTTAAATAATTAAGCTAAGTGTCAAAACCATTTTCATACATACTTTCCAAATTTTAATTAAAGAAAAAGATTTATTTTTTTTCAAAACAACATTTCTACAATTAAGAATCACACCACAGTAAACCAAATAATATAATACATTCGTCCATCGAATGTCAACATATGAAAACTAAAGTCACAAATTCAAACTGAATAAATCCCATCGAACAAAACTCGAAACAATTGAAATATAAATGTCCCAACAACAATGGCATAATGGAAAGGGCGACACATGCCCAATAAATGAGAGTACTAGAAGTGGAGTCAATAAAAGAAGCCGTCTACGCAAGTGACCTACAACTCCCACCTAAGCTGCAGCACGTTCCTCTCAAGGGATCCTAAGCAAGACGCCCCTCTGGCTGGGCACCTGAAATATATACATATATATACAAGAGAGAGAGAGAGAAAAAGAAACGGGTCAGAGCCCGAAAGTGTGTTTGATTTTAAAATACGTTTAGCAAGTATTTAAATTCATACAGGCCAATGCAATAACATATTAGTGCGTCACTCTCTTGAGAAATACTCACCTCTCTTCTAATGTGCACACCTATCGCACTAACCTTCCCAACAGTTTTTCTTATCAATTTTATAATACTAACCTTTCCAATAATTTAGCGTATCTTAACTCACTCATAAGATTTCAAAACCGAACAATATTTTGTTTGAAAAGGTTACTTCCAGATTAGCAGCACAACTCTCGTTTTAGCTTTTATTAATTTATAAAGTTTCTCAGTAACATATTATACTTTCACGAAACAAGTATTCACTATCTGAGTCATCAACCATGTCCTACTTATCAAATCACAGTAGGCAGTTTCAAATTTCAAAATCTCATATATATATATATATATATATATATATATATATATATATATATATATATATATATATATATATATATATATATATATATATTAACTACTCGTATAATATATATAAAATAACAGCACCCCTCATAAAACTATGGTGCGTGCATACTCTACTATCCAGAACCCCATATCACTCATATTAAGGGGAATACAATCGGAATCACTCTCGAATTGTATTAACATAAATACACAAACAATATTGAGGCGAAACATATATTCCAAGTCTCTAAGAGGAAGGCACATGCCTGCGTCTCTTAGGACCGTCTGAACTATCACTTCGATAGCCTGTACCAAGGATATCTATCTTCTAGGGTACAAGTCAATATCCCCCATAAAGGTCCCATCGAGATAAGACTTGTCCCAGCGCGGTAACCTCAGAGATAGCAAGTAGTGTGGGCATGATTTTCACAAGTATATAATATATGTACACACAATCATATAAATATACCACTTTATCATATTAATATAGGTTCTTCTCGTCACCCATAATTATACCATTTATTCTACATTTCACATTATTAGTATTACATATAAGGTTTCATCTCTAACCTTAACTAGAAGGGTTTTATCACTTAAAACGTGACATTCGTGGACTCTATCCTTCCAAGTATAAAATTCAGTAGGTATACCTCTACTCACTATCATAGCTATTCGCCGAAATCTCTCGCTTGAAATACGTAGTTTCAACGTTCATTATATAATTATACCAAAAGTAAAATTCTCGTCTTATAATAAAGTTCCCAACACTTATTCAAATGTCCTACTGGTCTTTTCTATCTCCCAAAATATTTCATTAAGAATACCCAAGAATTATTTCGCGATAAATTTAATTTAACTAATTAAACAAGGGAAATAGGAGTCTGCCAGGAGGGGTCGATCGATCGAGGTCTGGGGCTCGATCGATCGAACCTTTGATCGATCGAAGCTCTAGGCTCGATCGATCGATCAAGCAGGTCTGCGAAAATCTGCAGAATGCAGTTACGGGTTTCATCTCCAAATTTACACCAAATCCATATTTTTCAAGTTCCAATCGTCCCAGAATTATACTACAAACATTATAACAATTCACTAGATGTTTTCAACGTAAAGCATGTACATATTCATCATTTAAACATGGATTTTCATCCTAAAATTATCTCCAATTATCAAGAACCCTAGAATTTTCTTAAACAGTTTTCTAGCAAATCTTTCTCCAGAATTTCTTTCTTATGATCATCAAATTTCGTAGTTTATTTCCTCTACATGGCAAGGGTTTCCAGAATCAACATGTAAATCAATACTACATGGGTTCTCCTATCATAAATTGGGTTTTCTTCCATAGTTTTCATCACAAATCATTCCTAAACTAATATGAAAATTGCACCAATGAAAATAGCAAGTTAAACACTTGCCTGGGATTTTTGGTATTCTAATTCACGGCTGATTTTGGTATGGTTGCGTTCCTCGTCTCGCGATCTACGCGGTGGTGGTGGCGGCGGTGCAAACCGGTGACTTTTTGGCCTTGAATTGCCTTGGAGCTCTCTCCTCTCTTCTCCAATGGCCGTCACTTGATTTATGGATATTCTAACCCTAAAAGGCTATCCTAAATGGCTGATATATGTTGCTGAATTTCGTGGGTTTAATTACCCAATTATGTAAAATGACTAAAATGCCCTCCCGGGGTACTAATTAGGCCTAAAAATGCCCCGAGACCCAAACTACACCCCCGGGTACACTTTTCGGACTATCTCGACCCCACCGGACGCGTTGGCGCACTCAAAATGACCATACGGGCAACTTATAAAATATTCACTTTTATTAATTCACATTTAATTCCGATATGACACAGGCGCGTCCCGATTTAAATTTCTAAAATTGCCATTTTATTCACACGTGACAATATTATAAAATAAATCTCATATATTACTATACTCATCCAGTAATATGCAACAAATAACAAATTTCCAATAATTACTAACTCTCGTCACGCTAGTAAATATTTAAAGCAATATTCCGGATTAATATTAATTTAATTTATCTCAATTAAATTTAATAAATCCCATAATTCAAAAGCTATAAAAATACGGGGTATTACAGGTAGGTAGGACTTTTTGGAAAAACACAAAAAGATCCTTCTATTCCAAGGGACTTTAATCCCTTAGTGTCGTGGAAAAAAATGTTGAGAAGGTGGCGCTCTCTCAGGTGGAGGGGAGTTTACAAAGGGAGGTTGTGGAGACTAATCCTTCAGACCAGAAAAGCTTGCATCCCACGTGGTTGAGAGCAACTCAAGGCCTCCCTCAGTCGAGGGGACATAATCTTTTAATCTAGTAATGGATTCCCTTCATTCACTGAACAAGACAAATAACTATGATATGGGGGCCACTTTTAGGGGCAGTGCTACCCCTGCCAATGCTGATTAGCTGGTCCATTTGATGGGAAAAGTACTTGCACTTTTATCTAACTTTTTCCTTACCCTTTTCATATTTTGTTACTTTTTCTCACATCCCTTTTCTTTTTTAAGGTTAACACTTGATATAAGCTATTCTTGTCGCTGCTCTTGTGGAGAAGGTAGTCAATCATAAATTACTATAGTGTAAGATTCTTACTACTGTGCATAGAGCCATTTGATGCCTAAAGGTACCTCGTCTAGAACTTCAACACTAGTTTTGAAGCTTATATGGATAATATATAAGAATTATTTCTTGATATGGATGTATTAGACCTATTTCCTCAATCCCTTAAATCGAAGGAAGATGTCTTAAATGATGATAAAGGTAGTAATGAAGGCGAGATTATAGAATCCTCTACTCCCAAAGATCGATAGGAAAAAACCATGAAAGTGACCCGTGCCTTAGAAAGTTAAGCCATCGTGGACCTTAAAACCTCAAGTCTTAAGTGGCTTCTATCTAACTTATTTTTTAGTTTTTGTAAGCTATTTGTTGGCTATTGGCCACTCATTATATGTAACACCTCGCCCGCCCGGGGAGAGCGAACGGAGCGCTAATGCGATAAAATAAATCCAAATCCACAAGTGACAAGGTATAGAGCATCTAAATAAACCCACAATAATATAAATCCACTAATCTCAATCTCTTCAATTACAACAAGTCTCTCGAATTAAAATTACAACTATCTAACCCGAATAAAAATACAAATCTCCAAAGCTCTATACATCAAAATAATACAAATCTTTCCCAAAAAATCCTCGCTAAAATCAGTCTCCATAGCTCCCCAAAATCCGCGCTAACCTGCCACTAAAAGAAAATATGCAAGGAAACGGGTCAGAGCCCGATTGTGAAAATGATTTTTAAAACAACAAGTATTTAACAAGTGCAATAAATCTTTTATTATGTATATGTTAGACCCAACTCTCACTTGCCATTCTCACCTCTCAACTAGAGTGCACACTTAACGTTTCCTATTAACCTCCTAGTTAATGGTTCCTCTTTTCTAGTCTCCATATTATAATTCCATCCCAATATCATAATCCCCATATGTCCCATACCATACGTCACATTATTATTCATTTACATTTCTCATCGTTTCTCATTAACGTGAATCATTTCTCATTAATATGAATTAAGTTTTTCAATAAACATTCATTAACTTAATTCAATTATCTTTCTCAATTCACCGTTATCTACAATTATCACCGTAGATAGATTTAACCATAATAAATATCCATTCATTCATTTAATCCATTATATATATATATATATATATATATATATATATATATATATAATACGGCACCCCGAGTCACAGATGCGGTGCAATGCATTACTCTGCTATCATGTCCCAATATCGCTGGTCGCGGAAAAGGGGACAAAAGGTTCGGTGAGGATACCTCGAACCATTAACAACAACACAATCATTGGAGGCGAACATAGTTCTCATACCCATGGGTCACGCACATACCTACGTACCCATAGTCAGCGGACTTATCAACTCCCCAATAAGTCTTTCATAGACCTATGTTCTCGAGCGACAAATCAAAGATCCCATGGATTCATCAGGATATGACTTCCCTCATGCGCAAACCTCCCACCGATAGCAAGTAAGCTAGGTATGTCATACACATAATCATTAATCAATCAAATAGGTATCATCATACCTATAGTATACTAACAACAAGGTACTCACATTAACCTTAGATTATTCCCTTACGTAGCATTATATCTCTTTAAATCCCACGTATTAAAATGTCATATCTTTACTTCATAATTTAATTATCCTCGCATCCTATAACATCTCTCCACTCCCGACGTCGTTAAGTTTCATGCGTGGAGCGTCTCGCAAAGCGAAATCCAAACAAGGAATCCCTCCAATACACTACTACTTAACTTTGTCGATCGAGGAGGTTCGTCAACTTCAAATATGAGATCGGAATAACCTCATCCCCTCTTTCAACCAAATGTGTTCTAAACTCCCATCTCTATCCAGGAGCCATACCACTATGCTCTTGTACTACACTCAACCCTTGCGAAATTAATAATGAGCTTAAACTCAGTCCTTGATGTTTAAATTGTAACCCTAAGGATACCCAGGTGTTATATTAAATCTCCCCTACTTGAACTATCCTTAATCCTTATACAAACATATTAGAATCCAACACATGAATTTAGCAACCGAAATCTCTTTAACTTTAATTATCATAATTCTAATCAATTAAATCCAAATAAAATTAATTCAAATCTTAACTAGGGCTTACTGATCTTCTCTAAGTCCCGTAATATCCAATTAATAATCACCGAAGATCTACAAAATTTTTGGAATAAGCACCAACATTAAAAAGAAACAACATCATGAATTCTCATATTTTAAATACTCAGAAAAATCAGATCCAAAAATTATTCAAATCATCAATTCGACTTCAGATTTGGATTCTACACGAAAAATTGAGTCAGGTAAATGTTTTGAGTTTTTCTTAAATCTCATCCAAATGCACTCAAAAAGAAGATCTAAACATTCCAAATTGGCTCTTCTCATTCTACTCGTTTTTGCCTCTTTTTCCAAAAAATTATCAACATATTATCTTCAAGAAAACTAAATTATTTTCAGAATTTCTTCCACAGAATGATGAATATTTATTGGATTAATAACTACCTACAACATGAGTTTAATTCCTATATATTTTTAGATTCCAAAAATCCATTAACAACTATATCCTTTCATCTTCCAAGCATGAAAATAATCTCTTTTTATAACTATCCTAACATGGACAATATACGAACTTAAATTGCAAATATCAAACACTTGCCTCTAATGAAGATCTGATCCTTTGGAGTTGAAAAACACAGGTGGTGATGGTGGTGGTGACCTTTAACCTCTGGTTCTCCTCCTTCCCAAGCAAACTTCTTTTTCTTTCCAAGCAACCTTCCACTCTCTCTAAGAAGATGACTTTTAATTTTTTTTGTAGAAGAGATGAAATGAACCTACATACACTAATCTCCAAATACTTATAATAAGACAAAACCCAAAATCACTATTCATCCTCCTTGTAAAAATAACCAAAATGCCCTTTTGGGTTGTCTTTTCATTTCCAAATGACCCGAGACTCAAAATTAACATCCAAATAGACTTTTCGGACTATTTCGAACCTTCCGGACGCAACGACGCAGTCGAAATGACTATAAGGTCGATAGAAAATAAATTTCTTTTTTAATTTAATAAATTAGTCCCGACACGTCCCATACCGCGTCTGACTAAAAATTCAAATTACCGAATTTATATCATACCGTCATATCAATGACATCACATTCATATATTAACTAAATATCTTTAAGTAATATTCAGAATCATCCATTTTAATATCCACAATTCGGATAAAACCCAAATGAATTAATTTATAATAAGATCCAATTAATCCATTAATTTAAAATATAACCCATTTTAAAAGTCATTAAAATTATGGGGTATTACATTATAATCTTTATTACTACTCTTAATTAAAGGGTAATTTTCAAATCATGGACTTTTACTGGTATTAACACTTCACTTCATTACTTGTTTCTCTTACCTAAGTAATTTTCTTCACTAACTTACACCATTTGAGGCCTATATGAGGTTTTCCCAGTATGTAGTACACCTTTAACTGCCAAGAGTACTTATTAAAGAAAGGAAACTTAAGTTGTGAATATGTTATATCACCCCTGAGGGGACCTAAAGTCCAGCACTTGGGAAGTTTCAGAAGTCAAGGCCGAGGTTCTATAATGGGTTCTTATACCTTAGAACCATAGGATACTTGATACTTATACTTTTTAGGACTAAAAGCCCATATTTTTTTAGTAATCACATAGCCCAACAAAAAATTTGAGGGTAAAGAGTTAAAATTAAGCAATTAAGGGGTTTTAAGGATCCTGGGCTTAAAATTTGGAATTGAACTTTTGAAATATGAAGTCCTTATACATGTGCTAAGACCTCTAGAATTAGTAAATCTATAACCTAAAGTTCTATAAAGGGTCATGATGCCTCTGAACCTAGGTAAACTTGAATCCAAAGTCCCATACAGAGTCTTAAGACCTCTTAGCTTGAAATGTTTGAAACCTAATACCCTTATAAGGATCCTAAGACCCCCGAACTATTTTTTTTTATATGTTTGTAGTTCTTACAAGGGTCCAAGACCTCTATACTTAACAAGAATTGAAATTTGGAGTCAGGGTCTAAGACTTTCGTACTTAGAAAAAAATTGAGGGTTGTATTGGGATGAAAAGTATATGGACCTTAGACCCATGATGAGGATGCTTTGAGGTTCCACAAACGGTCCTAGTACATTTGGACCTTAGGCCCTGCACATTTTCTTTATTAAAAATAGAGTTATTGGACAATGTTTTGTACTTTGATCACTTAGCCCCCCCCCCCCCCCCCCCCCCCCCAAGTTCTAAAAACATAAGTTTTTTTTTAAGTTTCACAAAATAAGGTTCGGGGGGTGTTTGGCCCAGTTTTGAACTTCTCTTTTATATAACTTAAGAAGAAAAATTTTGGTGTAAGGAAATGAGATATTTATGGGTCTTTAGACCATAGCCTTTTAGAATTATGGATGAAAATCTTAATAGTTCCTTTAGTCTTTTAATGGCCTGAAGACCTTTGACTATATTCTTTTTGGGTAGTTTAGACCTGAGAATTGTAGTGTTTTTTTGGTTTGGAGAAATTTGACTGTTAATGTAAAAACCCCATCCTAGGACCCCCCCAGTAGTTCCTTCGGTCCTTAGTACTCACTCATTTACAGTAAACCCTAGATATTCTCCGAGCTCCAATCTAAAGGCCACCAGACACTCTTCAGTCCCATTTGACTCCAATCAACTTTCTTGCTTGAGTGAAAAGCTTAATGAACCCTTTAAGGGCTCTGAATCCCCTTTCCAATGGTCCACTCTGTGCATGAATCAACGTTATGGTTTGAACGAACAACCCGTTTCACTATCAAAGACCGATCTAGAGGCCATCGAGCACTCCCGAATCCCGTTTAACTCTAGTCAACTTTCTTGACTGAGTAAAAGATACTTGATGGTTACCTTATGACATGCAAATCATTTAAATGTAACTATCCAATACCCCTACAAAAAATTAATCACAACAGAGCGTTTCCTCGTCGAATCCACTTTGAATTTGATAAATACAATGAATCCTCAAAGGACTCTGAATCCACTTTCCAATTGTCCACCCCATGAGTGAATCGGCCTTACAGTTTGGATTAATGATCTTTTTTACTTCAAAAATTGATTTGGAGGCCACCTGGTGCTCTCGAGCCCTATTTGACTCTTTTGCAACTCTCTATATTGAGCGAAGATCAATGAATCTTCAAAGGGCTCTAAATACCCATTTCAATGGGCCACACCGTGAACTTATCAACCCTACACTATAGATGAATAATCTATTTTACTTCGAAGGGTCACTAGCACTTTCGGGCCCCGTTTGACCTTAGTCAACTTTTCGAACTGAACAAAGATGAATGAAAATCTCTAAGGGAACTGAATACCATTTAGAACGGTCCATCCCTTGTGAAAATTGACCTTATAGTTCGGACGAACGATCTATTTTCTTTAGAAAACTTCATGTCTATTAACCAATGGGCGCTTTCGGGCCCCGTTTGACCCTGATCAACTATCAAACTCAGGAGGGTCTCATTGTATTCTTAAAGGGCTTTGAATACCCTTTTCAACGATCCATCCTCTACACAATTTTGGTTTACGATTTGCAATATATGTCCATTTTTCCAAAAAACCTATTTCGGACTGCGAATTGGCACCCAAACGACCCTGCTAATTGACAGTATGCCCAAGGTGCTAAGCCGATAGGCAGGTCCAGGACCATGACGATCCATTATCCCCTTGTCCCTATAAATATAGGCCCTGATCTCACTTTGAAATCACCCCTGAAAACACATAGCAAGTCAGATAACATTCTCTCGAATTCAGAGTTGTTACCTTTCCTAAAAAACTCATTTCCCACATTCTCTTTGGTCACTTTCTTACCTCCCTTGGTAATTCCCCCATATCTCCATACTACTTTCATGCCATTGCAAGATACATCTTAAGGTCAACATCAAGCACTCATAAGGATGTGCAATTCTCCATCCCTTTCTCAAATTCTTCCATTTTAGTTTTAAAAATCTTATTTCTACTTTCATACTTTTGTTTAATTACATCACATAAATTAATCTCAAACCTTTATTCGTAGCATTCACACATACTCTATTTTCATTAAAAAAATCAAAAATAAGAAAAATAGGGTTTTATCGATAAATTCCAAAATAGCGTTCTCATCTCACACTCTCCCTCTTAAAACACATCTTTCTCTACAGATACACACACATAAGATAAATCTCCTATTTGTATTTATGGATTAAACCCCGCCTTACGTTATCTTCGAACTACATGAATAGGTATCTGCGGTTAACCCCTAGATTCGAGTCCTCCCTTAATAAATGTTAATATGTTTCCCTCCTATCATGTATATATATATATATATATATATATACATATATTCTTTATAAGTTCATATTCTTACATGCTTGTGTTTTGTCTGATATACACATTTGTTATTCCATAGCAACATGTGATTCGATAAACACTGCATTTTGAATTATTATTTTTGGGAATTTTCCAAAGGACTAATTTAATTCGTCCTTCTCCATGATGCGAGTTGAATGATTCCATTCTTCAACTATATTATACACATGAGCACACACTCCTGAGAATCACATGCCGATAAGAGATCGAAATGATGGATGGGTGACTAACACCTTCTCATTTCGTAACTTAGTCCCCAAACCTTCAAACTACTTAGTTTTGCAAGAATTAGTATTGTCATTGATGTCGTTCTCTTGATGCGGTAACATTCTTTTGCTTGTTTTGTGTAAAATAGGTCAGCGACTCCATATCTACACATTATCCCCCATATTGACGACGATTGAGTTCCCAAGGAAGGGAATAAACCGCTTTCTTGCACTAGAGGGAATTCACAAAGGCAGGCCCTCGGGTGGACACAATGGAGACTCTTCTAGGGACACTATTTTAAGAGGAGTAAACTCTGTTTCAACATGGGTATTGTTCGTTTTTACATGTGTGCATATGCTCATACCCATATGTTCCCTTTACTCCCCATATATTCCTTTTGTTTATAACTACCTCATATCTATCATGATCCTTCCCCATGTATAAATCTCTTTTTACTCACTTATACACTTCACACACTTGTGTATACTCTCCTTGTTCATTTCACACACTTACACTTAGTTACACTTCTACTCACATGTTCCACCCACCACTTAGATTATCCATGCTTAGGCTTCACTATCACATAACCACACTTCACACACTTTTATATATCTCCATGCTCAGTTACACATATCACACACCACTTGTAGTCGATCCATGTATAGTCTCACTACCACTCACACTCACTTGTAAATATTTATATGTAACTCACTCACATGTACATATCCCATGCTTTCTTATCCCCATGCGTAGTATAGTCTCCATGCTTCATGGTAGATTTACTTTTTATGATAGTTGTATAAGCTACCTCATTAGTGTAGTACTTTATTTATTTGTTATGAAGATATGACTCTCTCTCTCTCTCCATAATATACGAATTTAGACTCGTGCATTTTAGCATAATACATCACCAGAGCATGGCAATATTGACCAAAATTTTATCCCGTATTGGGGGGTCACTTTGTGATGGGTGTTAGCCCTTTGGGGCAAAGTTAACCTAAGGGATATGACTCTCACCTTCCATTGGCCTCATACCTTTGACGTGTATCGAACGGTCCCTCCCTCATCGTACCTCTTGACCGAACTCATAACGGGAGTAATATAACAGGGATCTCATTCACGTACGTCGAGTATATTGAATTAGCTCTCACACATACCATCCCCACGAGGTATATCGTGAGGCAATTCACGTACACTTTGGTATATTAAATGGTTTTTCCACATGTACCGATGAATGATTACCCTTATTGGAAATATGTATATCATGGAAGTCATGCCAAGGGGGGAACCCTTCCACTAACCCAACAAGCGCATAAACCTCATATGGAAATCAACCATAGGGCACTAATATTTATTTTTCCAGTTACTATACAAAACTCGGGCAACATTTCGGGTCGGAATACCGCCCAAATTTTTGCCCTATTTTGCCTTATTTTTCAAAACAGGACCCTATCTGTGAGCTTGAAAACAACTAAAACCGCGTCTTATACCACGAACCTTCGCCGCTTTTTTTTTCAAAATAAGACCATATCTATTGGCCTGGCTCCCTACTAGCTTCAGTTATTTTTCAAAATGCCCCGAACCTTCGCCCCTTCTTCCTCTTTTTCATCCAAGTTTGGATTCTACCTCCACGAGTTATTCAAGGAAAACACTGACCATGCACCGAATGTGCAACCTAATATGATGGTCTTCCTAGCCCAACTTGATGCCAAGATTGACCACCTTCAAATTGAGGTCCGAGAAATGCAGTGAAACTGGGCCCATATTCCTAAAGAATTTAAGGTCCTCTTTCCTCCTGCTATGGGTCTACCCCTTAGAAGATTAACAACATGTTTTGCATGCCTCATTTGCTAATGTTTCGTGCTATGGGTCCACCCCTTAGAAAATCAACTCCCGATTCAGAACCTTGCCCATCCAGGGGCTAATCTTCCAGTACCCATAGATTATAAAGGGATGAGATGAACAAGGTCAAGGAATACCTCAAACTACTGTTAAAGAAATTCAACCAAGTCAAAATGTCCATATTTTACAAGAAATACACATATATGTCTCCTTATCCGAAAGCTAGTCTACCAGATAAGTTCAAGATTCTAGACATCGAGAAGTACAGGGCAGCAGGCTGTTAATTATGCACCTTCGAAGCTTCATTGAGCAATCACCCTTCTTGGTGCCTCTAAAGAGATAATGATTCAAATGTTTTAGAAGAACTTGAAAGAAATCATCCTTATATATTTCTTGTCTCTTAATGAATCCAAAATTTGTAGTTTGGAATATGTGGCCTAAGAATTCATGTATCAGTACAAGTATAATGAAGAGTTAAAATTCATCCACCAAGACTTAAAACTGCTCAAATATTTTCCTGGGGGATCAACTAGTAACTTTATTGGGAGGTGGAGATAGAAAGCTACCACTATGACCAATAGGCCGTCTAAAAAGGAACAAGTCAACATTGCGAAGAATAATTTTTTGCCTCATATTCAAGTTTCTATAGGAGGATAGTATCACTCACACTTTCACACCCTTTGAGAGGTTGGTATGGAAATCGAATAAGGTGTCACCAATATGGAATATGAACCAAAGAAGGTGAGGGGACTGTTCACCCCCATCCCCTCCAAAGTATGAGAAGCCTCCTAGTGCTAGAATATGAACCATTAATAACACTTCCCCATTCGCTACTTCTTAGGAACCCTAAAGTCGCCTCAATCCTTTCAGAAAAGAGTACACCAGGCATTATGCTCCATTGCCCAAAGTTTACCATCCCCTATTAAGCTAAAATCTCATTAAAACTATAGACCCCTGCCCATTTCCAAATCCACTCTTAAAAAACTTCAAACCCGATGTCCGTTGTGACTTCTACCAATTCGCAGGATATACCACTGACTAGTGGGTCCACCTCAGAAATATGGTTCAATCCCTAATTGATTGGGGTAACATTTACCTACCCGCAAATCCTAAACCTAATACCACTCACAATCCACTTTCGACACATACAAATGCCAGCTTTCTAGAAAGTGGCCTAGAATTTGACCTATCCACTCAAATCGTGCCCAACAAAGCACCCATCATCCCCGTAATATCACCTAATCCTCTCAAGGTTTGCCTATCCTTCCTCTTTCACCTTGTATGTCTTATTGATGAAGCGTTATCACTCCTCACAAGGTCCTGCATTACCATTCGTACCTAATCTGAGGTGGAAGGCATGGAGCTACCGGCTATAATGAACTAATTCCAAGAATTTGGGTTAAAATTGCCAATCGAGATATCCATCAATTATAGAAAATTCAATGGCTTTTTTATGAAAGCCCGAATATGGGATCAGGAGTTAGACAAATGGGTAGTGCCTATTCAAGAAGTCAATTTATAGGATGTGGTACAGTTCATGGCTAATACGTTTTGTTAGACAAAGGAAATTAGTAGCATCTATGAGTTTCTCACTACATTGAAACTTCAGGGATTGTTGGTCCCATCATTCCTACACTTCCCCGTTGAGTAGGAAGACTTATATGATGAATCCATTCAGGGTATTGAGTACATTTATTACTTATTGCAAGAATACATAGTCACTACCGAATGGGGGGATGGCTTTGTTAGTTTAGATGATGAATCGAATCATGAAGAGACCAGTCCAGTTTCCAGATTATGTGTAATGATTTCATTTGATGATTTATTGTGAGAATTAATAAAGTGTCCATTCAGTGCGAGATAGATGAAGCCATGGAGTTCTTATTCTTCCCTACCTCAGTTAAATAAAAGACCCAATCAAGGGGTACTATGAAGATTCAATCCCCCATGCAATCGAAGTACACAAAATAAAGGGTATGGACGATAAACTTCCAATGCCATAAATAACCATTGAGGAAATAAAAATCCTCGATGATCTCAAAATACCTAAGCCAATATCACCCTATGAGGACTCTTCATGTCCACTAATCTACACCTAAATTACTTTATAAAGCTCTTCACCAGACTCACAGTTTATCTGTCAACTACTCGTGAAGAAGCTTTAAATATGGTTGGATCCCTAACCTCTTTGAGACTCCTCTCCTTTTTTGAAAAAGAAATATTAAAATTCAGCCTTGATCAGAATTATATTCTCAGCATCTCCATCGGAGATATAGAAAAGATAGTCCCACTATCACTTATCGACAATAGATCTAGTCTCAATGTCTATCCTCTGAGAACCTTCTACTCTTTGGGATTAAAAGGTGAGTGATATCACTCCAAAATTTTCTATCATGTGTTCTTATGACAACACTTGTCGAGAAGTAATGGGTTCCATAAAACTCATGCTAGGGGTTGTCCCTTTTAACCCACTCACAGAATTCCAGGATATCGATATACCTTCTTGCTTCAACTTACTCCTTGGCCGCCTTTAGTTGCACATAATTCGAGGAGTATCCTATAATCTACATCAGAAACATAAGCTCTTTGCCAAAGGTCAAGTTATCACTATTTTAGGGGACGATGACAGTACAGACAATGTAAGCACCATTAACCCAGTATTGGAAATTCAGTATGAGACTAATGACATGCTCCTCTCCGATTTTAGAATTGATCTGCTCCCCCTCCTAGCAAGGGACAACTTCAAAGATCAAGTATGTCTAGAACATAGCCCTCATGGAAATGTCAATGGGATTTATATTCAAGAACATTCCCTTTATTCCTGGAATTGGGCTGGGGAGACGCCAACAAGGAATTCTTGAGGCTATGGTACTGAAAGAGGCCTTCCCCCCCATATGGCCTGGGTTGCCAACCTTCATCGATTGAACTCAAAGCACTCCATCGACCGAGACTGAAAATATGATTGGAAAATAAAAAGACTATTTTAGGAGGCTCGTTTAAGGATGGTGAAGACTTCCCTTGGTGTGGATTCCCTGAATTATGGTACGGCCGTGTTGACTAGAAGATGATATCGGGGCTGCAAATATTATTTTGAGATAATAACTTGGGAAATGATGATTACAAACATGAGTGTAATATCTCACCGAGAAAATCATGGTAATTACCAAATACTCTGAGGAAAGTGACTTCGAAGAATCCTTCAACTTGCAGACACTAGGGCTGAGTCTCTGCATAATCCTCTCAGATGTCATGCCATTGGACCTTACCACTAAGATCATGACTACTGACATGCCTTTCCTCAACAGGAATCCCATCCCATTCCAGCATTCTCAGGTTCAACCCAACCCTATTATTTACCCTATTCAAGTAACTTAACATGTTGTTTTTCCTTCTCCTGATGTTAATAGAACTGAGAAATATTTTGATGAGGTTCTCAATGTTTCTTTTCTTGAAAATGAAATGAATGAGAATTTTGAGTATCTTGATATGCCTTACATTAATTGTCTTGATTCTAATAAAACCTTTAATGATGATGATTTTTTAAATGAACAATTCTTAAGTGATCTTAATAAGGAAAATATCAAACAAATTAATCGCGTTCAAATTAATGATGATGAGATTTTTGTTATTAATCTTAATTCTAGTATTAATGAGCGCAAGATTTGGATAGGGTCCACCCATAATGAGCATGAGCATGCACAATTTGAAGAACTAATGAAAGAATTCGTGGACTTCTTCTCATGTTCCCACAATAATATGCCTGATATTGACCCAAAAATAGCTCAACATGAGATCTTGACAATCCTAGAATGCAAGCTAGCCAAGCAGAAGTTAAGACAACTTTGTACCAAATGGTCGCCCAAAGTTAAAGAGGAAGTGGTCAAATAGTTAAACATAGGTTTCATTCGTGTGGTCGAATACCCAACATGGTTTGCCAACATCGTCCCCGTGCAGAAGTCGAGAGTAAAAGTTTGCATGTGCATCGACTACTGGGATTTTAATAAAGCATCTGCAAAGGACGATTATCCATTCCCCCACATTGACATGATCATGGACAACAAAATGAAAGGGAGTGCACTTGTGTTCAAATAAAGAAATTATTTAATTAAACTCAGTTTTCCCAAATGAAATCCTAAATTTTCATCTAAGTGTGATTGATGATGATAAATTCAAGCAAGAGCATTCAAACACACACATGTGAGGAAAAATCCCCCCAAGGGGCAAAAACTTTTATTTTTCACTATAATTGTGTAAGATACGGTTATGATGATTACAATGAAAAATACAATGATACAAAAATACCCACAGGCATCGGTTTTATAGTCAGCAGTTGGAATCTCCCTCGGGAACTCTAGGTGAGCATCAATGAAGAAGAAAGACAGCTTCTCCACAAAGGTTAAACAAATACAAGGTTGTGTTCTTGGATTGCAAATGGATTCACAAAGGTTTGGCAAAGATGTGTGAATCAAAACATGAGTCTTGGGACTAAAAAATATGAAGACTAGATGTATTTGGACTCTCAAAACCATCTCTCAAAGTGTTCTGAAATAACTCCCTGAAGTTGGATTTTATGGGAATCCAAAAGGAATTTGACGATTTTAAAACACCTGCCAGCGTCAGGTACCCCGAACCGGTTCAGGTGTACCGCGAACCGGTTTGGCCTTCATTTCGCAAAAATTCACTAGAACTTGGGGCTTAAACACTTAGCATTTTTCTAAGGGTTTTTTCTTAGAATTTTCTCCATTTTCAAAGGACCATAACTTATTCACCGTAGCTCGGATTGAGGCGCCGTTTCTTCTAATATCTTGGTTGCAGCGAGCTATTCAACTTTCCAGTTAATCGGACCTCCGAAAGGATTCTATAAATTACCAAAATGCCCTTGAACTTTCACATCTTACCTTCTTTCACTGTATTAACTTATCCTGTGTACCACTTGCATTAAGTCCCTAAAATCGTGGTACGTGAAGTCATTGAGCCAGATGTGGGACACATAATGGAGATATTGAATGCTTGATCCCTGAAATTCAGATTGAGGCCATCGTGTGAGATCGTATAGAGACGTGCCAAATGTAGCAGTGTACGACATACATAAAAGAAATGTTTCGGATATGATAAAAATGTCCTTACAAATCTCCCCCTATGTCTATGCCAGTACATACATAAAAAATCCAAATTATCGAATAACAAAATTGCTTATACATATCTACCCTCCCATGAACCCAAAGCTGGAAAGGTACAAATGAATAAGTCTTCATCGTTTTATCTTCAAATTTTCAAAAATCTCAAATCTTTTCTCATCAAGGTGTGCATTTCAGAGATCATCAATGTAGTACCTACACACATGAGAAAAAGCAAGTATCAAGTGAAATATCGAGTTTGAAATGAGATAAACATGAATATCGGTTTATGATGAAAGCATACGACAAATCTCAAATCTCAAAAACTCCCCCATAATATGATAATTCTTCTCCCCCTTTTTATGATGTCTCCAAATAGACAAATATGAGAAGAAGGAATTAATGCAAATGGAGAATGTCACAAGGAAATAAACTTCTATTTTTGAATTTTTCAAAATTTTTCACACAAAATATATAAGCAAATAATCACACCATGAAGGAACAAAAAACAACCAAGTCGATGATATCGTAAATGTATGGGTGTGATCAAATTCGATAGGAAAATCAATGCATTCAAACATGACATATGTGCACGATGAATATCGGATACTCCTAACGAATGAACTCAAAATCCTCCTTTGGTGTAAAGAAATGAAAATATGAGACATTGACTCAATCAAATCAACAATTCAAAGCTCAAAGTGATTTCCACACCAATAACGTCCAAAACGATTTAATGCATTTTTAGGACTTTCAAGGAAGTGCAAGCCCGTTTAAATTCTCCAACCAAACTCCCTCAGATTTATATTTTGAATCAAGGTAATCTAAATTCTCAAACTTTGGAGAATTGATGGTGAAACCTAATGGGCCATATTTGGCATGTATTTCTTTTTATTGCATTAAAATTTTATTAGGATCTTTTAACCTCTTTGGACCCCGAATAATTAAATTCCTCCATTTTTTAGGTCCAATTTTACGATGGATTTGTATTCGCAAAGGCTAAATGAACCTTTCGCAACCGTTCCCCATTTTCAAATAAACACATCGTCTAACCAAACGGTTATAACATGCATTCCAATCTTGTCAAGTTTTATCGCATATTATATGTTGTATAGACATAATTGAGATGGAAACACTCAAGCCAATATGTGATACACAAGTACAATAATCAAATATAGTTGTGCATGTGTGCAATAAAGGAGATAGGAGTCCAACATGTAGAAAGATATCACTAATCACATCTCAAAGACTCCAAACAGTGTAAAGCACATGGATGCAATGATGTAGCGTCTCAAAGCACTATCAAACAGTCATGTGGATAAATGGAATGAAATTTGTGACTCGGCTACCTTAAATGCTCATCCATAAAAGGTGCAAATAAAATACAAAAATCTTTTTGTTCTTTTTTAAAATTTTATAAAAGAAAATCATTTTGGATTTTTCAAAAAAAAATAGAAAAAGCAAAAAAATAATACAAATGATACAAACTAGCAATAGTAAGCATATGATATGAACATGAAAAAGCATCCTATCCTAGACACGGACCAACCCTTCAATCAATTATGAAAATCCCTAAAGACTTCCTAAGACTCTCAACTCTAAGGGCATCTAAAGGTTTAGTGAAAATATCGGCTAACTGATGGTCGATGGGAACGAAACTCAGGGATACGACTTTCTCCTCAACTAACTGACGTATAAAGTGCTCACGTATCTTGATGTGCTTTGTGCATGAATGTTGGACTGGATTGCGGGATATGTGTATCACGCTTGTGTTATCATATGAAATGGTCATGGTGTCCTGTGAAATCCCATAATCCTCCAGCATCTGCTTCATCCACAAGAGTTGCGTGCAACAACTCCTGGCGACGATGTAATCAGCCTCTGCAGTGGACAAAGAGACGGAGTTTTGCTTCTTGCTCAACCAGGAGACAAGAGCAGAACCAAAATAAAAACACCCACCAGAAGTTCTCCTACAACCATCTACATCCCCGACCCAATCGGCATCCGAATAGGCGAACAAATGGTCATTAATATCAAAGTAATACCAAATATCATATGAGAGAGTCCCACTCACGTATTTGATAATATGTTTTAGAGCGAGTAAGTGTGACTCTTTCAGGGACGCCTGATATCACGCACAGACTCTAACACTAAAGGCTATGTTAGGACGACTAGCAGTCAAGTAGAGGAGACAACCTATCATACTCCGATACAAGGTTTGCTCTACATCCTTGCCTGAAGTGTCCTTACTATGCTTGATAGAAGTACTCTTAGGTGTACGTGCATGCTTAGCGGAGTCTAAACCAAATTTCTTCACTAGGTCTCTAGATGACGAACGTGGAGACTAAGGAAGAAAGTAAGCTCACCTACCATGCTCATCTCAAACTCACTTTTCATCTCCTCCTCAAAGTGGTGAGCATGCTGGGAGCACGTGGATCCAAAGACTATGTCGTCCATATAGACCTGGGCAAACAAAATAGCACCGTCATCTCTCCTGACAAACAATGTCATATCAAGTCCCACTCTCTTAAAGCCATGGGCTAAGAGATAGGAAGTAAGCCTCTCGTACCAAGCATGGGGTGCTTGCTTCAAACCATACAAGAATTTCCTTAGATAGTAGACATGCTCCGAGTGCTTAGGGTCTTCAAAGCCTTTTGGTTACTCCACGTAAACCTCCTCCTGTAGAATGCCATTTAAAAAGGCACTCTTGACATCCATCTGATATAGCTTAAAGCGCAGATGACATGTGATGTCGAGTAGTAAGCGGTCGGACTCAATCCTCGCAACAGAAGCAAATGTCTCCCCAAAGTCTACACCCTCTATCTGTGTGTAGCCTTGAGCGACCAACCAAGCCTTATTTCGGATTATGTTACCATTTTTATCCATTTTATTCTTGAAAATCCACCTGGTACCTATCACATTAGTTTCACTAGGGCGGGGGACTAGTTCCCAGACATTGTTCTTTTTAAACTGAAGCAACTCATCTTGCATAGAAGATATCCAATGTTGATCCTTTAGTGCTTATTTGTGATTCTTTGGCTCAACTTTGGACGTGTAGCAAAGATATATAACAACGTTCTCTAGCTGAGCACGAGTCTTCACCCCTAAAGTGGGATCTCCAATAATGGCAGAGGGATCATGACTCTTGTGAACCCATGCATGTGTGTCCCATAACACAGGAGTAGGGTCCACAGAGTGTGGGTGAGGGATAAGTGAATCGTTGCCAGAAAAGTCCCCATCCTCACACTGAAGGCTAGAATCAATAAAGGTCGAAGAGTCGTAATCTTGCACGATGACATTTATTAACTCCATAACCTTAGAGCTCATCAGGTTAAAAACCCGGTACGCTCTACTACTTGATAAATATCCTAGCAATATTCCCTCGTCACTTCGAGAGTCAAACTTTCCTTATTGCTCTCTATCCCGTAGGATGTAGCATTTACTCCCCAAAATACAAAAATATGAAAGGTTGGATTTCTTACCAGTCCATAATTCATAAGGCGTCTTACGTGTGTGTGGACGTAGGTAAACCCTATTCACTGTGTGGCATGCAGTAGACACTGCCTTTGCCCAAAATCTCCTAGAAACTCTACGACCTGAAAGCATAGATCTAGCCATTTCCTGGATCATCCTATTCTTTCTTTCAATAATCCCATTTTGTTGAGGAGTCTTCACAGCAGAAAAATCATGTTTGATCCCAAGGCTATCACAGTAAAGATCTACCTTTTCTTCCTTAAATTCCGTGTCGTTGTCCCTATGTATCCTGTTTATAGTGACTCCGTGTTGGTTTTTCAGGACACAGAACTTGGTCGTTAAAAACTCTACAACATCGAATTTCTCTCTCAGAAAACCTACAATCGAATATCTGGAGAAATCATCCACCATCATGAGGATATACCTCTTACCACCCAGACTCTAAGTATGAGTAGGACCCATAAGATCCATGTGAATCAACTCAAGTACACGGGAAGTGGTAATGGAATGCAACTTCCTATGGGGGCTATGAATCTATTTTCCCAACTGATAGGGTCCACAAATCATGGAAGTCGGATTTCCAAGTGATGGTAAGCCACGTACTAGGTCCTTTTTAGCTAAGTGATTCAAATCTCTAACGTTCACATGACCTAGACGTTGGTGCCACAGATCCATAGGAGTGATCGTGGCATTATTACAGACAAGTGAGGATGTGGGCACACTCCCATAGCAATTATCCTCTGTCCTCACCTCTTTCACTAAGAGTTTACCAGCTTGATTGTAGACATTACAGGCATCTCGGTAAAACTTTATTGCAAAGTCAGCGTCGCACAGCTGGCTCATGCTGAGAAGGTTTGCTTTCAAACCTTTGATGTAAAAAATATTCTCTAGCTTAGGAAATCCTGGTAACTTTATTGTACCT
This sequence comes from Sambucus nigra, assembly GCA_949130495.1. Lineage (NCBI taxonomy): Eukaryota > Viridiplantae > Streptophyta > Magnoliopsida > Dipsacales > Adoxaceae > Sambucus > Sambucus nigra. The sequence continues at coordinate 90,481,133 of OX422208.1, read as the reverse complement.
CGTCCTACAATGCTAGACTTTCTCCCGTCTCCAAAGGTGACTCTACCTTCCTTATACTCCTCTAGGTAGATAAAAAATGAGACATCACCTGTCATATGTCTGGAGCACCCGCAATCAAAATACCACTGTGAGGTATTATGTGCTTTGAGAGCGACATAAACAACAAGAGCCTTTTTATCTTTCTTAGGCACCCAATAAGTGGTAACCTTTTGTTTACACTTGTTGTTGTTGGTTTTAGCCGAGATGGGAGAAGCATTCACAGACGGCAAAGACATCCGTCGGAATTCCTCCATCAAACTCTGTGATGTGGAAGCTGAAAACTCAACACGCTCTCTCAGACTAGAAAAATCATCAGTATGATGTGGTGGAGCAGTAGTACGTCATGTACGACCTAAACTATAGCAAAACTCCCTGAGATGGCCTTTTCTTTTGTAGTACGTACAGAAGAATGCAGTCTTAGGCGGACCTCGATTTGCTTTTCTTAGTTGAACTCTCTTTCGTTGTTTTTAACGATGGCCATATGGATTCGTAGTAAATGCAGGAACTGGTCCAAGTGAAATTTGGGATGTGGAGGCACCATCATAACCTATACCCTGCCTATCACCAAAACCTAAAGTGGGGCCGAGGAGCATCTTTCCCATCTTTCCTGATCTATCTTCGATTTGAACCTTGACTTCCCGTGCTGTCTCAAGATCATGAGTAAGCTGGGAAACAAGGGCTTCTAGTTTCTTCCGAGTCTCCAGGAAGGAATTGAGCTTACTCGTAAGACTAGCCACTTATTTAGTCAAATTCCCTTTCTCTTTCTCAAAACCACACTCTCTCACTCTCTCTCTAAACAGACTTTCTTTCTCAACATAAACAGACTCTCTCTCTCTCTCAATGTAGTGCAGGTGGAGGACTCTATCTCTCTTGCTTCTTCTAAATCTTACTCTAATGTGGTGATCCTAAGAACTAACGCTTTCTTACGCTTTTTGGTTTTAAATGACTCATTATATAACTCAGCGTTGCATCATCCTCCCCCTCACTCACATCGCTTTCTCTGTCGAGGTGTCCCTGTGAAGTGGCATCCTCATTTTCATGAGGATCACTAGAAGTGATCACATGACTAGCCATGAATGCGGTGAAGTTACACTCATGCGGTGACTCGTCTTCAGAGACTCAACCTCGCTATCGTCACTAAGGGTAGCGTTAAGGACAGCTTTACCCTTTTCTCTATTCAGCCTAGTAGCACACTCAAAAGCTCTATGACCCCTGCCATCACACTCAAAGCATCTCTCACTCTCTTTCTTAGGAGGATCTTTAAAATCTTTTTGATTTTTCTTTTCAAACTTATTTTTCTCGAACTTATTTTTATCTTTGAAATTACCATTTTTCTTGAATTTGAGAATTTTCTTGAAATTTTTAGCAAACAAAGCCAAATCATCTAAGTCAAAATCACACTCAGAATCAGACGTTTCTATTTCCCTCTTTCTAGATGATGATAAGTAGCTTTCTGCATATATGTATGTGTATCGTTGTTGTGCAAAAGCCACTCTCAAAATTTCCTTGAGTACCTACAAAACTTATCTAAAAATAACTCGTATTGCGGTAAGTACGGGTGTCAATCCAACTTTCAAGGTGAAACAATCAACGTGAAAACGTGCAATTCCAATTTTTTTTTATGAAAATATTTTTATTTTTTTTATTTTTAAAAACAATTTCAAGGGAAAAATTAACTAACAAATGCTAAAATTATAAAATGACTAAATAATGAAAAAAATGTGCAACCGAGTGTGAAATATGTGAGAAGGTCAAGAGATGTGATTACACTCCATTTTGAATTATTTTAATTTCTCAATTTATTAATTTTGAAATATTTCGAGATAATATTAAATCGATAATCTAAATCTCGTTAAATTATATATTTAATAAAATCTTTTTCAGAAAAATAATTTAAAAATGTCACACGATGAAAAATTAGGACTACACTATTTTCAAAAAATTACCCGCTAGGATCAATTCAACGAAAACAATTTCAATCCTCAAATTTCAACACCGAATTAATATTCAAATATAAGAAAAACCTATCTCTAATTTGATTCCTAAATTCAAATATTAATTTGTTAAATTAATTTATTAACTCTCGTTACATAAATTAATTGGTGACAATTAAAGATTAATTTACCTAAAAATATAAAATTAATGAATCGACTAATTAAAGTAACATCAATCGCAGTGCGCCCCACCCCTTGAACGTGATGTTTAACCAAACATTCTCATGTTAAAATAAACAACTATCACAATAGCATTAATCAAAATTGAAACAAAAGGGAAAGAATAAGATACACAATTTTTTTCTTGTGTCAACTGTGCACGCATATCAATCTTCTCACAACTCTAGTACTTGATTATACCAAAAAAAAAAAAAACGAACCTAATATTTATTCTAAACTAAAATAATTTTTTTGAAATTTTTTAAAAAAAAATTATGAACTTAAACTATACATAATATACACAGTCTTTCTCTCTCTGCGTCCCTCTCTGTATCTGTGTATCCTCGAATGCTGTTGACAGACCCTTCTTATAAGCTTTTCCCTTTACTTTTGGTTGACCCACGATGCTTTGTTGGATAAAGAGGATTTGGTGGGATTTTTATTTATTTATTTATTTATTTCTGTTAAGGCTTTGGATCAACTCCGATTTTTTTGGGATTTAGGTTACAGCGGTTCCGTGCTCGACGTTTTCGGGTATGGGGTTCGGATCTGGGTGGAGGCTGACTTGATGGGTCGGCGCTGGCGTCGTCGCAGTTTTGCCTTCGGCGGGGTTCGAGGTTGCGCAGGTTCCGACGCGGGTTGCATTTGGTAGGTGGGCTCGCGATTCCGGGTTGGGTCTTCGTCGGTCGGAGTCGGCTGGCGATTTCGCGGGTCAGGTGGGTTGCTGTGAAGGTTTCCGCCGAACAGGGGCAGGGGGACAGGTCCACGGTCAAGGTATGGAAGGTAGGTCCGTGGGTCACGGCGCTGGTGGGTTTCCAGGTGGATCGAGGAGAGAGAGAGAGGAGGTTGGGGTCATGGGTATGGGTTGGAAATGGATTGGGTTATACCTGATTTCGGGTATTGATATTGAGTGATGAAAGAGATGGTTAGGGTGGTTTGGATTTTGGGTTTTGATGGAGGAGAGAGAAAGGGTGAAGGGGGTGAGGTTGAAGGTGATGAATAGTAGTGTAAGGGTATGTTTGGGTGTTGGTAAGTTAGTGTCTAACTGGTTTGTTTGTGTTTATTTTGTAACCCTAAATAAATAATACTAACAAAAAAAAAAGAAAACTTATTAAACTAAAAATTTAAAAATTAAATTCCTATTCTAAAAAAATAAAATAAAAACTCAATTAAAAAATGAAACTAAAAAAAACAATGAATAAAAAAAGAAAATCTGTTAAAACTAAAACTAGAATCGTAAAAATAAAATGTAAAATCTAATAAAATTAAAAATAAGTGAATTCCTAAAAAAAAACTAATCCTAATAAAAATAAAATAAAGATTAAAGATTAAAAACTAATAAAAATCAAAATCAAAATCAAAATAAAGATTAGAAAAATAGAAAATAAATCTTAGAAATTTCAAAATAAATCTAAATAAACCCTAAAAATAAAATGACTAAAAATAAAAATATAGAAAAATAATAAAGGTACAAACTCAACACACACGGGACTTGGGGAATGGTCAGGGCTCGGTGTAGGCTTAGATTAGGGTTACCGGACTGATTCGGGGCGTCAGATCACATCGGGGAAGCTCAGAATGGACTTCTCACTTCACGGTCTCTTTGAATTCTTTCGATGCACACTTTTGACCACTTTTGCATCGCAATTGCACTGATTTAGCATTTTTTTGTACCGCAACTGCGTATTGACCTGAAAAATGATAAAATACGACATAAGGTCAATTTTAATTAAAACGATTGACTAAAATGCATCTCTTCGGGGTATAAAATAGACACTTTTGGGTGCTTATCAGATGACTCAACTCTTTTACTTGTTGACCCCTCATTCTTTCTCTCTTGTGCATTAAGTGCAATTCACTTATCTTTAGTCTTAACAGATTTTGGAAACATATCAATTTCATACGTTTTGCAAGTATCCTACAAGTTCGTCCAATTTAAGCATATTTAAATTACCCATATAATTTAACACAGTGACTTTCGGGATAAAACACTTAGGCAGTGATCTAAGAATTTTTTTTAACAACTCTAGCATTAGGAATGTGTTCACCAAGATTAAAGCTAGTGTTAAAAATATCTAATAGTCTAGCATAAAATTCATCAAAACATTTAGACTCAAGCATGGTGATTGTATCAAATTGAGTTGTTAAATTTTGCAGTTTAGACTCTTTCACAGCATTAGTTCCTTCATGGGTAAGTTGCAAAACATCCCATGACTCTTTTGACATGGTGCAGATCATTATGCGTTTGAACTCATCAGGTGTGACAAATCCAGAAATATCACTTAAACCCTTAGAATTAAAAGATGAACATTTAAATTCTTCTTCCGTCCATGTAGTGTCAGGTTTTAAACTAGTCACGTTATTAACAGTGACGGAGGGAGGAGTCCACCCTATTTCAACCAAAATTCAGACACGTTCATCAATGGCTTTTAATGCAGATCTCATGTGGGCTTTCCAGTATGCGTAGTTTGTCCCGTCAGAAACTGGCATTTTATTATATAACTTCTCCATTATGAACACTCTCTTTTTTAAAAATTAATTTTTCAAAAAATTGATATCTTAGAAAAAATTTGCTGAAAATTACACGGTATAATTGTGTAATTGGCTCTGATACCAATTTGAAAGGGAGTGCGCTTGTGCTCAAATAATGAAATTATTTAATTAAACTTATTTTTCCCAAATTAAATCCTAAACATGCATCTAAGTGTGATTGAAGATGATAAATTCAAGCAAGAGCATTCAAACACACATATCTGAGGAAAAAAACCCCAAAAGGGAAAAACCTTTTATTTTTCACTATAATTTTGTAAGATACAGTTACACGGATTACAATAAAAAATACAGTGACACATAAATACCCGCAGGCGTCAGTTCTGTAGCCGGTGGCTGGAATCTCCATCGGGAACTCCAAGTGAGCAGCAATGAAGAAGGAAGACGGCTTCTCTACAAAGGTTGAACAAACACGAGGTTGTGTTCTTGGGTTGCAAACGGATTCACAAAGGTTTAGAAAAGATGTGTGAATCAAAACATGAGTCTTGGGACTCAAAAATATGAAAACTAGATGTATTTGGACTCTCAAAAACGTCTCTCAAAGTCTTGTGAAATAACTCTCCCGAAGTTGGCTTTTATAGGAATCCAAAAGGAATTTCATGATTTTAAAACACCTGCCAACGTCAGGTACCCCGAACCGGTTTGGGTGTACTGCGAATCGGTTTGCCCCCCCGAACCGGTTTGGCCTTCAGTTCGCAAAAATTCCCTAGAACTTGGGGTTTAAACACTTAGCATTTTTCCAAGGGTTTTTTTCTTAGAATTTTCTCCATTTTCAAAGGGCCATAACTTCTTCACCGTAGCTCAGATTGAGGTGCCGTTTCTTCCAATATCTTTGTTGCAGCGAGATATTCAACTTTATAGTTGACTGGACCTCCATAAAAGGTCTATAAAATTACTAAAATGCCCTTGAACTTTCATATCTTGCCTTCTTTCACTGTATTGAATTCTCCTGCGTACCACTTGCATTAAGTCCCTAAAATTGTGGTACGTGAAGTCGTTGAGGCAGATCTGGGACACATGATGGAGATGTTGAATGCTTGATTACCAAAATTAGGATTGAGGCCATCGTGTGAGATCGTGTAGAGATGTGCAAAATGTAGCGGCGCACGACATACCTAAAAGAAATATTTCGGACATGGTAAAAATGTCCTTACACAAAACCAGACATGCCCTGAAGTAGTTTCTCAATGAATTCGTCGGATATAACCAAATCAAGAAGCACCCAGACCATTACGAGAAAATCACCCTCATCACCCCACGGGGAACCTTTTGCTATCATGTCATGCCATTCGGACTCAAGAACACCGAAGCTACCTACTGAAGGGCTTTCATAAACCATCCCGCGTGACCTTATTCATAAGGAGGTCAAATTCTATGTGGATGACATGATCATTAAGTCTAAGACTCTAAAAGGTCATATTCGTTCCTTATGAAAGTTCTTTGAGTAGTTGTGATAATATCAGATATGACTAAATCCAAAGAAGTGTGTTTTTGGCATCACGAAAAGATCCTGGGATTCATAGTCAGTAAGAAGGGAATCGAAGTAAACTCTACTAATTTGAAAACCATACTTGAGATGCGACCACCATGAACAGAGAATGAGGTTTGAGGATTCCTAGGTAAACTACAGTTCATCGGGAAATTTACTTATATTTGTGAACTTATGTTGAAATTTTTCCAAAAGTATTCAACTAAAGTCTCGAATCATGTCTGCCTAGACGCCTTTGATTGAAATCCAGTGATTCCTCACCCTTCCTTCGGTACTCAGGCCTCTAGAACCAAGTCTACATTTCCTCTTGTACTTTACCATCACTCATACTGTAATAGGGGCTTTGTTGGCCCAATACGTTGAATAATCCAATAAGAAAAGGCCATTTGTTATAGCAGTTAAAAATTAACCGTACATGAAGTGAACTACAGTGCCTTGGAGAAAGCGTTTGTCTCCTAGTTTGGGTCATATAGAAGTTATGACACTACATACTTCCCTTTACTCTCTGAATAGTATCCGATCAAGTACTTGTTAAAGAAAGAAACCTTCTCTATCAAATTGAATGGCCCGTTGGTTGATGTTATAAGCCAAGTTTGATATTGTATATATGGTGCAGAAATCCATTAATGGGAGAGCCGTCTCTGACTACCTTATCGATTATTCGATGAAAGAATACGATGTTTGGGTCTCTGAATTCCCAAACGAATACATCTGCTACGCCTCTCATAAAGTCCTTCAATGAAAAATGTTATTTGATGGATCTGCCAAGAAGAAATAATATGTCATCAAGATACTCCTGATCGCCCCTGATGACTCTCACGCCCCCATTTCCATATAATTAGACTTCCCTTGCATCAACAGTATGACATAGTATGAGGCATGCACTGTAGGCCTCAAGATCGCCCTTGAAAAAGATATCAAGAACTTAGACGTTTATGGGGATTCTAGCCTCATTATCGATCAAATTCTCATAAAATGGAAAGTTAAAGACGATAAGCTCTTACCCTTCCATGGACACCTAGAAGATCTCGCCTCCTAATTTAAAAATGTCACCTTCCACTACCTACCTCGTATAAATAATAGCCTAGCTGATACCCTTACAACCTTGACCTCTGTAGTCGACATGCTCGAGGGATTAACAATGGCCCATTTCCTAGTTATGAAATGAGTTGTTCCCACTCACTGCTACCACATCGATATCATCACTAAGGAAGATTTCAACATGGCTGTGTTATGGTACTGTCACATTTATTACCTCCTAAAAAATTGTAGGTATCCCCAAGACTTATATAAGAAAGACCGCACAACCCTTTGCAAATTGGCTACCTAGTACATCATTTGTGATAATGCCCTTTTCAAGAGAAACTTCGATGGAACCCATTTACATTGCATAGTAGGGGATGCTATTAAAGTAATGATGCAAATGATCCATAGTGGGTAATATGGTCCCCACATTAATGATCATATGATTTTAAAGAAGGTCATCCATTAAGGACACTATTGGATCACCATGGTTCAAGATTGCACTACATATGCTCAAAGATGATTCAAATGCCAGCAGTTTACAAATATCCAACACTTACCTCATTGGGAATCGTATAACATGACCTACTCATAGCCCTTCTCCACCTAGATAATTGGCATCATAGGAAAGTTCACACCCATAACTTTTAATGGTCACGAATTCATCCTAATCTCCAGTAATTACTTCACCAAATGGGTCGAAGTCGAATCGTACGCACTACTGAAACTTAAGAAAGTCGATAAGTTCATCAAAAAGAACACCATTGCCTATACAGGGTTCCCTATGAGTTAGTATCAGATAATGGACTCCACAATGAGTTCACATAATTAGTCGACGAGTAGAGGATTCAAAAAACACAAATCTTCTCCCTACGGACCCCAAATGAATGGTGTTATCGAAGACACTAACAAAAGCCTCAGAGCCATCATTAGCAAGATGACATAAAGTTACGAAGATTAGGCCGACTAGATCCTATACGCACTCTAGGGTTATCGCACTTCAATCTGAACACCTACTGGCGCTACCCTTTATTCTCTAGTATAAGACATGGAAGCAGTCCTAAACGTTGAGATAGAATTAGCTTCCCTATTCATCATGCTCAAAAGTAAAGTTAGGAAAGAAGACTAGCATTGAAACTACTATGATGAACTATTACTCTTGGATAAGAAGGTACTTAAGGGTCTAAACCATATACAGGGGTGTTATCGTCGGATATCATAATCATTCAATCGAAAAGTCAAGGACTGTGATGTCTAATAAGGAGACCTTTCCCTCATGGAGATCGTGGACTAAATTGGAGCAGCCCTTACATTATGAAAAAAATTCTATCAGGTGACACCGCCATGCTCACATACCTCGATCGAGAAGATATGATGCGTCCAATCAATGTGGATTATCTTAAGAAATTTTACACTTATTCTGAAACCTTGATGCGCTATGACTCTTCCCATCCCCCTTCTATTCTAGAAAAAATAATCTCTTCATTTCCTCCTACCTAGAACTATGTGCGACCTGATCCTCAGAAAAATATTTTCTTTTCAAACTGAAACTAGTGAAAATTTTCAAAACCCCCAAAGGTACGTAGGTAGTCCATATGCCATACATAGGCACAGTCCCCTTCTTTTTCACAAAATGCTATTCTTTTTGAAACCTCGAGAATAGAGGTCCATTTTATCACTTACATGAACCTAAGGATTATGTATGCCTTAGTGATTGATATAGATAATTAAAATGCAAAACTCATCAAGAAGCACATCAAATTATGATCAAAATCATTTTTATTTCTAATAAAGGAATACAACCATTACATCAAGTATCAATCAAGGAAGCTAAACTGACCAACCCCTTTCACTAACAAAACCATCTTAAAAAAACTACCTAATCTGTAAAAGCTTCACAAAAATTATCCTTAACCCTACAGAAAAACACCAAAATCACCCAAATCACAAATTAAGACATCTCCACAAAATGTTGCCCTAACTTTATAGACATTGTCCTCAACTTTTAGATAGCCCCGCTTCATCATCATTTCTTTCCCCTAAAGGTACCCAAGTCTCACACTCCTGGTTAACACTCCGTATGCATTTGATGGAGCGATACGCCCTGACAAGTTTGGATGAAACCACAATACAATCCACCATAGTGTTGAAGGTGACAAGTCATCTTTGTCCATTCTCTTTCGTCATGATATTCTCCACTACCCGTCTTCATAAGAACTTTAGTTAGTCCCCATACACATGCCAAGCCCCTCCTATAGATTTTAACGGACTGGTCGACGGTTGGCAGTGTTTCCATAAGGAATTAGTATCATCCGTAATGATTCAGTCAGGTCCTACACCGGAAAGAAGTTTGTTATTGCAGGAGGCACTATTTGTTCCCACCCATATTGGTTTAAAACCCTCCAAGGGAAATAAAAGGAGGTTTCATGGCCGCCAACCAATCGCACATAATGGTACTCTCTTAGATACGAAATAAGTTGTAAGTCTCCCACCATGGAATTGACCAACGAAGACATCGAGCTTCGTGCAACACAAACCAGTTGACCCAATTCTCTTTCGATTCGTTGAAAACGAAGAAAGGTCAGACGATGAAATTAGGCATACCTACCATGGGATACTTAAGAGGGGTCTCTAGATGAAACATCTATGCATGCTACATGAACAACATAACCTGGATCTCCCTTAAAAATTTAGAATGGCCCTCTTTCCAAGCATTAAGACCGTTCAGGGTCTCCGATAGCATCATTGCTGCAGGACTACAGTGCAAAGACATCCATATCGTTATCGCAGTCACTTGGGGATCGGCTATCAAGTCTCCTGTCACCAGTAACAACCTTACATTTAGGCCCAAAGAAGCAGATCCAACAAAACCAACATCTTCAAAGCTCCTTTAATGCACTGAATTCATAACAGCCGAAAGGGAAATAATGCCTACATGAACTCAAGGTCGAGTCACCGAAGGGGAAATATGGAAAAACTCTGCCAGAAATGCCCGGGGAGAATGAGAAAAATTGAGCATGGCCATCGAAACTATGGGGCCAACTCCCAACACTGCTAATAATTCCTCGTATGTAGGACAAGACTCATCTAGGCCAAACTGGATGACATGGAAGTTAGGGTACCAAAATTGTATAGCCACTTCTAGTAAGATTCAATCTATGGCTCGATTACGCCAGAGAGAAACCCGATGCATGATAACAGTATCGTAGTTAACATTATAGAGGCATATGGCCTCTAATCCTTCTAGATAAAAAGAGAATTATTCGGACATAAGAAGATCGATTTCGAGAATAAAAAAAGAAAAAGCAAGAGAAGAAATATAGGTGTCAGTGAAAAAACACACCCCATAAACTCTCCTTTTATACCAAAAAATCCAATGAAAAAAACATTTTTTTTGGAATCCCGTTTAACCATCATCCCTACCAAAGTACACTAGTTTGTAAGAAAGTGAAATCAAAGCCTACGAGTGATTTGACTTGACCCCTATATCGATAGGCAGGTCAAGTGGTATGCTGATCAGCAACCCCCTATTTTAGAATATTTCATTCCCCCTCTTTTGTCCAAAATCAATTTCGAAAAAATATTTATTTTGAAAGGTTTCTCCCGGGTCATTCCTTTTTATTACTCCCTTTTTAATAAACAATTTCCTCAAAATCATTTTCATTTTCATCTTTTTCTTCGGAAAGTGAATTCTCATTCGGACATTTTTTTCCTCTTTTGTTCAAAACTAAAAAATTCTTTCTTTGGAAAGAAATATTGACCCCTGAGTTAATTGTTTTACTCTCCTTTTTAAAAGAAATAAACATTTTACCTTTACTTATCATTTTCCATATGTATCTCTTACTTTACGTAAAATAAAACATTCTAAGCAGAAGACTAAAAGTTCATATAGGATAGGTCACAAAATCCAGAAAAATACTAAAAAAGAAAAAAAATCTTTCGTACATATTATTGCATGATTGCATTTTTGTAGGGAAAAAACAACAAAAAAATTACAAACAGGACTTTGCCAAAACCCTCTATCTTCCCCTCAAACCCTCAACCTCCGTGGCACACACGTTTTCCCCGACTACTAGTAGTAGACCCTCACTCCCAGAGTTGAAACCCTCATCTGAGATGGAAAATGGAACCAAGTAAGAAGGGTAAACTTGTTTTTATAATCAGATGTGGAGGTCATCCAGTCCTTGGTGTCCCTCTGCCAGTTAGTTGGCACCCATACATACTGCAACCAAAGAGCAACAAAAAATGATGAGCCAGTCAATAAAGAGTAAGGAAAGAATAAATGGAAATAGAAAATAAAATGAGAAAGAATATACCTCAGGCCATAGGGTCTCATCTGTAAGCCTCGTAATTCGAGAGACCTAATCATGAGGACAGTGCATCACACTTAGTGACTCTTCGCTACTCAGTCAATAATTGTAATAAGGGGATGTAACCTAAATAATAGGAGCATCCTCTATCGCCACCACCGTCGATGTACCATAATCCATGCTATGGGATGATCCCATTGGTCCACTAGTACCCCTTCCCAAAGTCGTGGTATGTAGAGGCATATTTTCCACATCAGAGATACAAGAGGGCATCAACTAACTCGTTAAAAAGTCTAGATAATTATAACACACCACTGTATTCGTGTAATGGGTATAGGGATTGGCTATCATCGTTGTCACCCTGGCATCATTAGACATCTTCCTGACTTGCCTCATATACATAGGGGCACCGATGGTATGACCGCCACCTCCTCCTCACTATCTGCCTCACTACCATCTCTCCCACGTACTAGATGTACCCAAACTCATGCGCAATCAATCATCGCATATATGCATGGATGCCAGTAACACCTATGTCCCACGAAGGCAACCTCAGGGGTAGAAGATTGCCTGCATACCTAGAAAAAAACCAATTTTTACTCAAGAAATAAAGATGTTAAGAAGAACTTAGAAAATAACAAAAATTAACCTGATAACTAGTCGGGACATTCAAGACCCGTCGTACATCCGTCAGAAATAAGGACTGGTTCGACCACCGATTTGACATTCGCCATAGGAACATCCGGTATAAGTCCCCCAAATCATCATCCTTCAAGGCCAACAACCCCGGGTTGTATCCAATCATCTCGTAGAATCACATCTTCAAAAATGTAGAAATCAACAAAGAAAAGAATGCAAGGAAATGCAAAAAAAGAAAAATAAATTCAAAATTACCATTAGAAGGTACGTAGATCCTGTAAAGGTCTACTAGTAGCATCAGCTGAATCCATTAAGAGAGGAATAAAAGGAAACCAAAGTAAGTCTTCCCCGATCATACATCGAGACATCATAAATTGTCCTTAAATACAGATGAAACTAAAGATGTACAACATCGCCAGTCGTCGCCACCAAGAAACTCCCAAGCAAACGAAAAATAAACAGACTAACCATCTATCTCACCTGTCATATCCTCCCTCCTCCTCAAAAGTGTATCCCTTAAAGTAGAAATTCAGGTAGAATACCCTAACATGATTCAATCCACCCCTCCCAAAGCCACCTGCATTACCTCCAGCGTAACCCTAAAAGTACGGTCCACCACAAACTAGAACCCCTCACAATCCAACCCCAACAACTGCTGGACATCAATGGGAGAAACAATAATCTCTCCGAATCCAATATGTAATGAGTGGGTAGTGTCCCACTACCTCTCCCCAGGAGAACATAACACCACAATGGAAAGAGATATCTCATCTAGTGCCTTCGTCAAAGGACCAAACCCGATGTACGATACCATCCAATGCACAATAGCAATGTGCTTCTTCCAAACCTCCTTCAACTAAGTCACCCATCGATATCGAATACTCAAAGGAGATATGCCATTCAACAAGAAAACAATAGAAAAACCCTCCATTAAGTGCAAGGAACAAAGAAAAATTAAATTAGAAGACCAAAGATCACCATACTTACATAGCCATTAGGGTTATTCACCTTGGAAAACCGATGATATGTGGTCTCGCGCAACGATATAAGATCATTAGCAATTGGTTCAAATAAGTCAAAATAATTATCATTGCCCAATGCAAGGGGCACTGCAGACTGCCACTCTAGGCCATCTCAATCATCAACTACCATCCAGTTGTTGTTGTAAATATCACATGAAGTACCACACATTTGAAGATTTGGAGAAGAAAGGACTTAATAAAACTCTTGGAGAGGGAAAGTGGAAGATTCAAACACTTGAAGGTATAAAAAAAGAAGACAGGTCACCCCCTTTTTATAGAAGGCTAAGGGGCCTGTCGATTGGTAACCCCCTGTTCATGCTTATCGACAGCTTCCTTTTGCTCTTCCCAAAGAAGCCTAGGAGTTCTACCTTGGGCTAATTGTAACCTCTCCAGTCCTACTTATCGGCAATCTCCTTTAAAGTTTGTATAAAAAATGGAAAAAAAACCTAGAAATCGCCTGGAAAAAATCCCAAAAATTACCATGAGTCCTTGAAAAATATGGAACATTATTTTCCCTCAAGAAAATAATTTTTGGAGAACTAAGCCCCTTACAAACTCTCAAATACCCTATCTGAATTAATCTTACACTATTATCTTCAGCATATTCCACAATAAGAGCTAATTATGTGTTCGCATCCAAGTCAACAACAATTCCCCAGTCGAAAACTCAAATATTCCCCAGTGAAATTTCAAGACAACATCATCCCCAATGGAATCAAAGGTGAGCCTACATCAAAGTCCTTCATGCCTTCCCGAGTAGAGTTTTCCCCATCGAAGCCATAACTTTAGGTCCACATAATTGACATCGGCCTTCAAAATCGATCATCATAAACCTAGGTCCTCATAATTTACCTCGACCCATAGAATTGTTCATTACAACCTCAACTCGCAGAATTGATCATCACAACTCCAGGTCCTTAAAATTGAGCTCGACATTTAAAAATGATCGACATAGCCTTAGGTCCTCAGAATTGACCTCGACCCTCAAAATTGGTCGTCATAACTTTGGGTCATCCGAATTAACCTCGAAATCGATCATCATAACTGTAGGTCTCCAAAATTGACCTCGACCCACATAATTGGTTGTCACAATTTTTGGTCCTCATAATTGACCTCGACCCGCATAATTGGTCTCCACTCGGCTTATAGAATTGGTCTTTACAACCTCGACCTACAGAATTATTTGTCATAACTTTAGGTCCTTAGAATAAACCTCGATCGGTATAATTGTGTAATACCCCATATTTTCATGATATTTATTTTGGGGATTAATTGAATTAAATGTGTATTCATTGGAAATTAATCCGGATAAAAATATTAACGAGATGTGAGAATATTGGAAATATTGAAATTGTCACGAGATTCAAATACAGCAATTTGGGAAACTTTGTTGGGACGCGCGTGACAGTCGCGTCAGGAATATAATTATTTGAATTAAAAAGTGAATTTTATTTTTATCACCCATATGGTCATTTTGAGTGCGACAACGCGTCCGGAAGGGTCGAGATAGTCAGAAAACACTAGCTGGGAGTTTAGTTTGGGTCCCGGGGTATTTTTAGGCCATACCGGCATCATAAAGGGTATTTTGGTAATTTTGTATTTTCGGGAATTAAAAGTGACGAAAATTAGAAATAGAAATCTGACTTCTTCTTTAACCCACTAACTACACTAAGAGACTTAATGGGCTACGGGAGAAGTTGAAATATAGTCCCAACTTACCAAAAATCAAACACACCTCCATTGTCATCATCCTTAGAGAAACTTGTAGAGAGAGAGAGAAGGAAGAGAATTCTGCAGAAAGAGAGAGGGAGAATAACTTAGCTTTCAAGATTCAACACCAAATTCAGAGAAAGATTAAGGCAAGTGGTTTAACTTCATTTGATTCAAGCTATGCATTTCCATGTTTAGGAATTTTTGAAATTGATCTTGGAAGATGATTTAGACCCATAAATTGGAAGTTAAAAGCTATGAATTATGTTAAGGATTGCATGTAGTAATATTCTGGACGAATTATATGTTCTAAACAGAACCGGTGATGATCTAAAAATGGAATTTAGAAGTAGTTTATTGATGTTCTTGAATGAGGAAGAAATCTGGAAATTTTGATGTAGTTTTGATCTAAACAAAGCCTTTGAATGATGAATTATGGGTTTTAGAATGTTAATACTGTTGTAGGATGATAGTATGATGTTATGGTAACCTTGTCTTAGAGTTTCATGCTTGAAAATGTTGTTTTGGGACGAATTGGTAACTGCAAAACAAAGCAGTCCGTAACCACACCTGGTGCGTTCGATCGATCGATGTTCTTCAATCGATCGATCGACCACCATCGATCGATCGAAGGTAAAGGTCGATCGATCGACCTTCCCAGAATGAGTAAAGTTTTTCCCCTAATTAAATTTTAATGGTGTTAACCCTTGGATGATATTATTGGAGACCTTATGAATACCCTTAACCTTAAGGAAGACCAGTAGGCATGATTATGAGATTGGACCTTATTGGAACTCAATTTGAGGAATTATTCTAAATTAATGAAATTAGATAAGTGAGATAATATTTGGGTTAATAGTGTAAATTTGAATAATTTGATGAAATAAGGTTTGGGGCAGAAGTAAAGACCTTAGGTGCAAAGATGTTATATGTGGGAATAATAGTAACTTAATAGTCTATTTGAGATAGGTTTTAAGTTTAAGAAACTACGACGTGAGACGTGTCGACAATTTAATTTCTATGTTATCGGGATATTTGAAATATATGAATTTGGAATAATGGTATAAAGATATAGAGTATACCTTTATTAATATCGAGATATCTAAGATGTGTGAATGCTTAGTAGATAATTTTATGTGTATGACATACCTACCATACTTGCTATCACGGGAGGTTTACGCTCGCTTAGGGCCTTCTTATCCTTGTGTTGCCCGGATTTAGATTGGTTACCTCGATGAACATAGGTCATAGAAGGACTTATTGGGATATTAATAAGTTTGCTGATCGTGGGAGCATAGGTATGTGCGTGACCCATGTGATGTGACTGTGTTCGCCTCCACTATTTGTGATGTTGTTATCTGAACGATTCCTGAGAGATTCAGAATGCGTGATCCTTATGTACGTGATGTACCGGGATGGATAGAAGAGTATGTGTGCACCGCAGCTTAGCCTTTGGGTGCTTGTATTGTATATTTATGATGTGAAAATATACGGTTAAACGAGAAGGAATTTACTACGTTAAATTGTGAGTATAGTTATGGTAATGTTATGTAGATAAAAAGGGAACTTATATCTATAAATGGTTTTGTTAATAATTGGGAATCCGAGAATTAAAGTAGAAATCTCTATTTAATTGTTAAGGTTGGAAATTAAACGTGAACCGAGTAGTAGTGTTAGAAACTCTTCAGAATTAGATAGTTATGAGATAACACATGAATGGGTACAGGAACGTTAGGAGTGCACAGTTCGACGAGAGGTGAGTATCTCATGTGAGAGCACGTCCTAACATGTATTTTGCATATACTGTTTTAAATGTTTTTAAAGCACTTGCAGGTTTTTAAAATATCTCCACATTCGGGCTCTGACCCGTTTGCTTTCAAATCTATTTTTTTTGTAAAACCATTTTTAGGTGCCCAGCCACAAGGACACCATGCATAGAATTCTCACTCAGATGGCGAGCTGTAGCTGCTTGTGTAAGCTACAGGGATTTGCTTTTAGACGCTTATATCATTTGGATTCCATACTCAGTATTCCTCAGTTGTAGGGTATGTTGCCCAATTCCTATTAGAGACATTTCCATTTCAGTTTTTCAGACTTTGGCATTTATTGATTCAGTATTCAGTATTTCATTACTTACTTCAGTTGCGGGATTTTGTTGTGAGGAGTTTTTCCTCCAGATTTAGTTATATCATGTGTTGGTTATTCTATTATTTCGTTATGGTGAATGGTGATATTATTCTTGCTTTAAATCTTTTACTGCATGTTAATCAGGCTTTAATTAAAATTTGGCAACTTACTTTTTAAATACTTGGTGGTTAGTAATAATAAAAATGTTTTCGACAGTGATGCTATTAACTGAGCCAACTTGGCATTTTTATTTAATTTAATAAAGGAGTAGCTACTTGGTATTTAATTAGTCGGGGTGTCACAGGTGGTATCAGAGCATCAGGTTCTAGTGTCCTTTAGGATCTGAACGGCTTATTATGTTTCCGCTGAGCTTTCTTTGATGTAGAGCCCTATATTTTAGGACTGTTGTATTCTTTTGTATATGCTACGTTCTTCAGCTATTTTAAGTTTATAACTGCGAACTTATAGACTTTATTCTTATTTCAGAATTCCTCCACGACGTGCACCACGAGTTCCCAGGAATGCAACGCCAGAACTACAACCCGCACCAGTTCAGGGCACGATGAACGCCGCTGAGGTTGCAGCCATAGTAGCCCAGGCGGTAAATACCGCACTTGCCGTAGTTCAGTAGGCACTGCCTCAGGCGCCGGTTGCCACGCCAGTACAGGCAAATGCATTCCCGTTTGCTTGGGAACGTGTACGTGACGCTTTCCAGAAAGCGCATCCGCCAGAGTTTGCAGGTAGCTCAGATGTGGTAGTCTCGAGCCAGTGGAGGAAGGATACACAGCGGCACTTGAGGATGTATGAGTGCACGGATGTTCAGAAGCAGGTGCTAGCTACTTTCAAACTAGTTGGGTCTGCACTGCAGTGGTGGGAGTCTATTACCACCGTAGAGGAGAGGGATACTCTCACTATTCACGAGTTCTGGGTGCGGTTCGACCGCAAGTACTTTCCGTCAGCTGTTCATACGGAAATGAGGAGGAGATTGATGAGTCTGAAGCTGGAGGGTAAGATCGTGGCCGAGTATGAGGCCGAGTTCACTAATCTGTTGAATATCGTCCAGATGAGATACCGACAGAAAAGAAGAAGATTGAGAAATTCACCGACGGGTTGACATGGAGGATCCGTCAGCATGTGTTAGGGAAACTTTCGTTGGCCACTTATTATGACGTGGTTAATGCTGCATTGCTCCATTGCCAGGACCACCGCTTTCACTTGACAGAGGGGAAGCGATCAGGAGAGTCCAGCCATCAGGGCAGGACAGGGGGAAATGGTGCCAGCGGGGCACAGTCAGCTCAGGGTCAGTATAGGTAGAGTGATCAGGGTTCCCAGCAAGGGGACCATAAGAGGTTCCGATCAGGGGGTTTCAGGAACGGTCAGGGAGGATTCCGGAATGGCCAGCAGGGTCATAACAGCCATCAGGGTCAGCAGGGTCATAATGGTCAACATCAGCAGTTTCAGCAGGGCAAGCAGGGCCAAGGGAGGAACGGTAACGGCCACCAGGGCCGGGGACAGCAAGGGCAGAGAGGAGGAAACTTCCCAGGAAAGTGTTTCGTTTGTGAAAAGACTGGCCATAAACTCCAGGACTGTCCTGATAGGGGCAGGGCCCCACAGCAGCAGCAGCAGGGAGCTCTCCAGGAGCCGTAGAGGCCTATGTTTCTTGCCGCTCTCCCCGCACTGCCACAGATGGCAGCATTGCCACCCATTCCAACAGTCCCGGCTCAGCAGGGGCAGTTACAGTATCGACGTGTCTATAACGTCCACCAGGCAGCAGTCCCACAGGCACCGCCCGCGATTGAGGGTACGTTTTCTATCCATGGCACTATGGGTCGGGTACTGTTTGATACGGGGGCTACACATTGTTTTATAGCTACACATTTCGCGAAGGATTTAGGGTTGTTAGCCACCGCGGAGAGCACAGTGACGTGTGTCGACTCACCATTAGGGAATGGGTCACTTATATTCTTTATATGTCGGGGAGTGGAGGTAGAGATTGGTGGTTTGGTATTACCTGCAGACATGTTGGTATTAGATATGCATGTGCACGATGTGATTATCGGTATGGATTGGCTCGTAGCTTATAGGGCCACGATTGATTGCTTCAGCGGGAGCATTATTTTTACCATTCCGGGGCAAGAGATGTTTGTAGTGGCGATGCCTCGCCAAGAGGGAGGATCGACCGCTCATCTGTATTATATAGAGGAGGATACCTCTAAGGAGGTTGTGATTCCTTTAGATTCTATCCCGGTTGTCAGGGAGTATTCGGATGTGTTTCAGGAGATACTAGGCCTACTCCCTAGTCGAGAGATAGACTTTGTTATAGACTTATTACCAGATACGAGACCTATAGCACGCGCACCGTACCGTATGGCTCCAGCTGAGATGAGGGAGTTACGGGATCAGATTGAGCAGTTGTTGGGTCAGGGGTTTATTCGGAGGAGTACTTCACCGTGGGGTGCCCCTGTGTTGTTTGTGAAGAAGAGAGATGGTTCACTGAGATTGTGTGTGGACTACCGGGAGTTAAACAAGGTCACGATACGGAATAAGTATCCGTTGCCTCGAATCGATGACCTATTCGACCAGTTGAGAGGAGTTTCTTGCTTCTCAAAGATTGATTTACGATCTGGATACCATCAGTTGCGTATCAGGGAGGAGGACGTCTCGAAGACTGCGTTCTTATCGAGATATGGTTCTTATGAGTTTCGGGTTATGCCATTTGGTTTGACCAATGCTCCACAGCATATATGGACTTGATGAATAGGGTGTTCTGGGATTTCCTAGATCAGTTTGTCATTGTGTTCATCGATGATATTTTGGTTTACTACCAGACAGATGAGGAGCACGCCGAGCATTTGAGACAAGTTTTGCAGACGCTACGTCAAAACGAGCTGTATGCAAAATACGAGAAATGTGGGTATTGGCTGAAGGAGGTTCAGTTTTTGGGGCATATTATTTCCGATCGGGGAATATCGGTTGATCCGGGGAAGGTATCCGCGGTGAGGGAGTGGGGACAGCCCACGACACCGACTGAGATCCGTAGTTTCTTGGGCTTAGCAGGATACTACATGAGGTTTATTCGGGGTTTCTCCATGATAGCGGGTCCCATGACACATCTAACTCGTAAAGGTGTGACGTTCATTTGGAGTGATACCTGTCAGTTGGCATTTGATGAGTTGAAGGACAAGTTAACCTCAGCACCTGTGTTAGCATTGCCGAGACCGGGAGTTGAGTATCTTGTTTACACCGATGCGTCCTTACAAGGACTTGGAGGTGTACTGCAGCAGGAGAGTCAGGCCATAGCTTATGCTTCCCGTAAGCTTAAGCCTCACGAGAAGAATTACCCTACCCATGACTTGGAGTTAGCGGAAGTGGTATTTGCCCTTCGTATTTGGAGACATTACCTTTTGGGGGAGAAGTTTCGATTGTTCACGGATCACAAGTCCCTACAGTACCTATTCACGCAGAAGGAGTTGAATATGCGACAACGGAGGTGGCTTGAATTCGTGAAAGATTATCAGTTCGATATACAGTATCACCCGGGGAAGGCTAACGTAGTAGCAGACGCGTTGAGCCGTAGACCTGTAGATGAGGTAGCGGAAGTGTGGAAGGCAAAGTGGAAGGAATTGGGACACCAGGATGCAGTGGCTCGATCATTCATGTCTGTGATGACTGTTACACCGCAGATTGTCATGAAGGTAGTGAGGGTACAGGCAAACGACTCGTTCTATCAGGAGTAGATAGTTCGATTATTGGCAGAGGGAGCCAAATCCTATACCGTTAGCTCAGACGGGGGATTACGCTTCAATGGGAGATTGGTGGTTCCGGAAGGGGAGGAATTGCGGCATGAGGTGATGGCAGAGTCGCACGGCTCACGGTTCGCGGTACATCCCGGAGTGGACAAAATGTACCAAGACATGAGACGTCAGTATTGGTGGAGAGGTATGAATAAAGATATTGCCGAGTTTGTTTCTAAATGCCCCACTTGTCAGCTAGTAAAAGTGGATCATCAGAGACCGGCAGGACTACTACAGCCGTTGGAGGTCCCGATGTGGATGGGGGAGAGCATATCCATGGACTTTATCACGGGGTTGCCTACGTCACAGAGAGGTCACGACTTCATTTGGTTAATAGTGGATAGGTTGACCAAAGTCGCTCATTTTCTACCCGTGAGGACAGACTACACTGCAGGACAATATGCCCAGCTCTTTATTTCTGAGATAGTAAGACTTCACGGTGTGCCCCTAAATATCGTGTCTGACCGAGACAAGATATTTGTTTCACGGTTTTGGGAGAGTTTTCAGCATGCTATGGGCACGGAGTTGCGGTTGAGTACGGCGTACCACCCACTGACCGATGGGCAGACAGAGCGCACAAATCAGATGTTGGAGGACATGCTACGTATGTGCACCATTGATTTTGAGGGTGGATGGGAGCAGTACCTTCCACTGGTGGAGTTTGCTTACAACAACTCCTACCAGTTCACCATTGGCATGGCTCCATTTGAGGCGTTGTACGGTAGACCTTGTCGTTCCCCAGCATGTTGGTTGGAGGTGGGGGACAACAAACTACTTGGGCCGGAAGTGATTCAGGATACTTCGGGAAGGATAGAATTGATTCGGAGTCGCATTCGGGTAGCTCAGGATAGGCAGAAGAGCTATGCTGATGCGAAGAGATTCTTCAGAGAGTTCCAAGTGGGGGACCAGGTTTTGCTCAGAGTATCTCCTATGAAGGGAATTATGCGTTTCGGGAAGAAAGGGAAGTTGGCACCGATATATGTTGGACCATTTCCTATTATTGAGCGGATTGGATCGGTTGCGTATAGGCTTGGACTACCGGGGCATTTACATCGGATTCACGATGTGTTTCATATTTCCTCACTAAGGAAATATCTCAGAGACGATTTGGCTCATTCTCACATCACTTTGGAGGAGATTGATCTACAGCCTGATAGCTCCTACGAGGAGGGGCCAATTGCTATTTTGGACTGAAGTGAGAGGAAACTGCGGTCAAAGATAGTTCCGTTAGTGCGTGTTCAGTGGCGACATCATAATGTCGAGGAGTCAACATGGGAGCGCGAGGATGAGATGCGCGAACGTTATCCAGAGTTATTCTTACCAGGTACTTTCTAGTTCCGAATTTCGGGACGAAATTCAGTTATTAGGGGGGAAGTATGTAATACCCCGTATTTTCATGATATTTATTTTGGGGATAATTTGAATTAAATGTGTATTCATTGGAAATTAATCCGGATAAAAATATTAACGAGATGTGAGAATATTGGAAATATTGAAATTATCACGAGATTAAAATACAGCAATTTGGGAAACTTTGTTGGGACGCGTGTGACAGTCGCGTCAGGAATATAATTATTTGAATTAAAAAGTGAATTTTATTTTTATCACCCGTATGGTCATTTTGAGTGCGACAACGCGTCCGGAAGGGTCGAGATAGTCAGAAAACACTAGCCGGGAGTTTAGTTTGG
Source organism: Sambucus nigra (assembly GCA_949130495.1). Classification (NCBI taxonomy): domain Eukaryota; kingdom Viridiplantae; phylum Streptophyta; class Magnoliopsida; order Dipsacales; family Adoxaceae; genus Sambucus; species Sambucus nigra. Next base: position 90,458,589 of record OX422208.1, on the reverse strand, counting down.
GTCCCGGGGTATTTTTAGGCCATACCGGCATCATAAAGGGTATTTTGGTAATTTTGTATTTTTGGGAATTAAAAGTGACGAAAATTAGAAATAGAAATCTGACTTCTTCTTTAACCCACTAAACCCACTAACTACACTAAGAGACTTAATGGGCTACGGGAGAAGTTGAAATATAGTCCCAACTTACCAAAAACCAAACACACCTCCATTGTCATCATCCTTAGAGAAACTTGTAGAGAGAGAGAGAAGGAAGAGAATTCTGCAGAAAGAGAGAGGGAGAACAACTTAGCTTTCAAGATTCAACACCAAATTCAGAGAAAGATTAAGGCAAGTGGTTTAACTTCATTTGATTCAAGCTATGCATTTCCATGTTTAGGAATTTTTGAAATTGATCTTGGAAGATGATTTAGACCCATAAATTGGAAGTTAAAAGCTATGAATTATGTTAGGGATTGCATGTAGTAATATTCTGGACGAATTATATGTTCTAAACAGAACCGGTGATGATCTAAAAATGGAATTTAGAAGTAGTTTATTGATGTTCTTGAATGAGGAAGAAATCTGGAAATTTTGATGTAGTTTTGATCTAAACAAAGCCTTTGAATGATGAATTATGGGTTTTAGAATGTTAATACTGTTGTAGGATGATAGTATGATGTTATGGTAACCTTGTCTTAGAGTTTCATGCTTGAAAATGTTGTTTTGGGACGAATTGGTAACTGCAAAACAAAGCAGTCCGTAACCACACCTGGTGCGTTCGATCGATCGATGTTCTTCAATCGATCGATCGACCACCATCGATCGATCGAAGGTAAAGGTCGATCGATCGACCTTCCCAGAATGAGTAAAGTTTTTCCCCTAATTAAATTTTAATGGTGTTAACCCTTGGATGATATTATTGGAGACCTTATGAATACCCTTAACCTTAAGGAAGACCAGTAGGCATGATTATGAGATTGGACCTTATTGGAACTCAATTTGAGGAATTATTCTAAATTAATGAAATTAGATAAGTGAGATAATATTTGGGTTAATAGTGTAAATTTGAATAATTTGATGAAATAAGGTTTGGGGCAGAAGTAAAGACCTTAGGTGCAAAGATGTTATATGTGGGAATAATAGTAACTTAATAGTCTATTTGAGATAGGTTTTAAGTTTAAGAAACTACGACGTGAGACGTGTCGACAATTTAATTTCTATGTTATCGGGATATTTGAAATATATGAATTTGGAATAATGGTATAAAGATATAGAGTATACCTTTATTAATATCGAGATATCTAAGATGTGTGAATGCTTAGTAGATAATTTTATGTGTATGACATACCTACCATACTTGCTATCACGGGAGGTTTACGCTCGCTTAGGGCCTTCTTATCCTTGTGTTGCCCGGATTTAGATTGGTTACCTCGATGAACATAGGTCATAGAAGGACTTATTGGGATATTAATAAGTTTGCTGATCGTGGGAGCGTAGGTATGTGCGTGACCCATGTGATGTGACTGTGTTCGCCTTCACTATTTGTGATGTTGTTATCTGAACGATTCCTGAGAGATTCGGAATGCGTGATCCTTATGTACGTGATGTACCGGGATGGATAGCAGAGTATGTGTGCACCGCAGCTTAGCTTTTGGGTGCTTGTATTGTATATTTATGATGTGAAAATATACGGTTAAACGAGAAGGAATTTACTATGTTAAATTGTGAGTATAGTTATGGTAATGTTATGTAGATAAAAAGGGAACTTATATCTATAAATGGTTTTGTTAATAATTGGGAATCCGAGAATTAAAGTAGAACTCTCTATTTAATTGTTAAGGTTGGAAATTAAACGTGAACCGAGTAGTAGTGTTAGAAACTCTTCAGAATTAGATAGTTATGAGATAACACATGAATGGGTACAGGAACGTTAGGAGTGCACAGTTAGACGAGAGGTGAGTATCTCATGTGAGAGCACGTCCTAACATGTATTTTGCATATACTGTTTTAAATGTTTTTAAAGCACTTGCAGGTTTTTAAAATATCTCCACATTCGGGCTCTGACCCGTTTGCTTTCAAATCTATTTTTTTGTAAAACCATTTTTAGGTGCCCAGCCACAAGGACACCATGCATAGGATTCTCACTCAGATGGCGAGCTGTAGCTGCTTGTGTAAGCTACAGGGATTTGCTTTTAGACGCTTATATCATTTGGATTCCATACTCAGTATTCCTCAGTTGTAGGGCATGTTGCCCAATTCCTATTAGAGACATTTCCATTTCAGTTTTTCAGACTTTGGCATTTATTGATTCAGTATTCAGTATTTCATTACTTACTTCAGTTGCGGGATTTTGTTGTGAGGAGTTTTTCCTCCAGATTTAGTTATATCATGTGTTGGTTATTCTATTATTTCGTTATGGTGAATGGTGATATTATTCTTGCTTTAAATCTTTTACTGCATGTTAATCAGGCTTTAATTAAAATTTGGCAACTTACTTTTTAAATACTAGGTGGTTAGTAATAATAAAAAAGTTTTCGACAGTGATGCTATTAACTGAGCCAACTTGGCATTTTGATTTAATTTAATAAAGGAGTGGCTACCCGGTATTTAATTAGTCGGGGTGTCACAGGTGGTATCAGAGCATCAGGTTCTAGTGTCCTTTAGGATCTGAACGGCTTATTATGTTTCCGCTGAGCTTTCTTTGATGTAGAGCCCTATATTTTAGGACTGTTGTATTCTTTTGTATATGCTACGTTCTTCAACTATTTTAAGTTTATAACTGCGAACTTATAGACTTTATTCTTATTTCAGAATGCCTCCACGACGTGCACCACGGGTTCCCAGGAATGCAACGCCAGAACTACAACCCGCACCAGTTCAGGGCATGATGAACGCCGCTGAGGTTGCAGCCATAGTAGCCCAGGCGGTAAATGCCGCACTTGCCGTAGTTCAGTAGGCACTGCCTCAGGCGCCGGTTGCCACGCCAGTACAGGGAAATGCATTCCCGTCTGCTTGGGAACGTGTACGTGACGCTTTCCAGAAAGCGCATCCACCAGAGTTTGCAGGTAGCTCAGATGTGGTAGTCTCGAGCCAGTGGAGGAAGGATATACAGCGGAACTTGAGGATGTATGAGTGCACGGATGTTCAGAAGTAGGTGCTAGCTACTTTCAAACTAGTTGGGTCTGCACTGCAGTGGTGGGAGTCTATTACCACCGTAGAGGAGAGGGATACTCTCACTATTCACGAGTTCTGGGTGCGGTTCGACCGCAAGTACTTTCCGTCAGCTGTTCATACGGAAATGAGGAGGAGGTTGATGAGTCTGAAGAAGGAGGGTAAGATCGTGGCCGAGTATGAGGCCGAGTTCACTAATATGTTGAATATCGTTCCAGATGAGATACCGACAGAAAAGAAGAAGATTGAGAAATTCACCGACGGGTTGACATGGAGGATCCGTCAGCATCTGTTAGGGAACCTTTCGTTGGACACTTATTCTGACGTGCTTAATGCTGCATTGCTCCATTGCCAGGACCAACGCTTTCACTTGACAGAGGGGAAGCGATCAGGAGAGTCCAGCCATCAGGGCAGGACAGGGGGAAATGGTGCCAGCGGGGCACAGTCAGCTCAGGGTCAATATAGGCAGAGTGATCAGTGTTCCCAGCAAGGGGACCATAAGTGGTTCCGATCAGGGGGTTTCAGGAACGGTTAGGGAGGATTTCGGAATGGCCAGCAGGGTCATAACGGCCATCAGGGTCAGTAGGGTCATAATGGTCAACATCAGCAGTTTCAGCAGGGCAAGCAGGGCCAAGGGAGGAACGGTAACGGCCACCAGGGCCGGGGACAGCAAGGTCAGAGAGGAGGAAACTTCCCAGGAAAGAGTTTCGTTTGTGGCAAGACTGGCCATAAACGCCAGGACTGTCCTGATAGGGGCAGGGCCCCACAGCAGCAGCAGCAGGGAGCTTGCCAGGAGCTGCAGAGGCCTATGTTTCTTGCCGCTCTCCCCGCACTGCCACAGATGGCAGCATTGCCACCCATTCCAGCAGTCCCGACTCAGCAGGGGCAGTTACAGTATGGACGTGTCTATAGCGTCCACCAGGCAGCAGTCCCACAGGCACCGCCCGTGATTGAGGGTACGTTTTCTATCCATGGCACTTTGGGTCGGGTACTGTTTGATACGGGGGCTACACATTATTTTATAGCTACACAGTTCGCGAAGGCGTTAGGGTTGTTAGCCACCGCGGAGAGCACAGTGATGTGTGTCGACTCACCATTAGGGAATGGGTCACATATATTCTTTATATGTCGGGGAGTGGAGGTAGAGATTGGTGGTTTGGTATTACCTGCAGACATGTTGGCATTAGATATGCATGTGCACGATGTGATTATCGGTATGGATTGGCTCGTTGCTTATAGGGCCACGATTGATTGATTCAGCGGGAGCATTATTTTTACCATTCCGGGGCAAGAGATGTTTGTAGTGGCGATGCCTCGCCAAGAGGGAGGATCGACCGCTCATCTGTATTATATAGAGGAGGATACCTCTAAGGAGGTTGTGATTCCTTTAGATTCTATCCCGGTTGTCAGGGAGTATTCGGATGTGTTTCAGGAGATACCAGGCCTACCCCCTAGTCGAGAGATAGACTTTGTTATAGACTTATTACCAGATACGAGACCTATAGCACGCGCACCGTACCGTATGGCTCCAGCTGAGATGAGGGAGTTACGGGATCAGATTGAGCAGTTTTCGGGTCAGGGGTTTATTCGGAGGAGTACTTCACCGTGGGGTGCCCCTGTGTTGTTTGTGAAGAAGAGAGATGGTTCACTGAGATTGTGTGTGGACTACCGGGAGTTAAACAAGGTCACGATACGGAATAAGTATCCGTTGCCTCGAATCGATGACCTATTCGACCAGTTGAGAGGAGCTTCTTGCTTCTCAAAGATTGATTTGCGATCTGGATACCATCAGTTGCGTATCAGGGAGGAGGACGTCTCGAAGACTGCGTTCTTATCGAGATATGGTTCTTACGAGTTTCGGGTTATGCCATTTGGTTTGACCAATGCTCCAGCAGCATTTATGGACTTGATGAATAGGGTGTTCAGGGATTTCCTAGATCAGTTTGTCATTATCTTCATCGATGATATTTTGGTTTACTCCCAGATAGATGAGGAGAACGCCGAGCATTTGAGACAAGTTTTGCAGACGCTAGGTCAGAACGAGCTGTATGCAAAATACGAGAAGTGTGGGTTTTGGCTAAAGGAGGTTCAGTTTTTGGGGCATATTATTTCCGATCGGGGAATATCTATTGATCCGGGGAAGGTATCCGCGGTGAGGGAGTGGGGACAGCCCACGACACCGACTGAGATCCGTAGTTTCTTGGGCTAAGCAGGATACTACATGAGGTTTATTCGGGGTTTCTCCACGATAGCGGGTCCCATGACACATCTAACTCGTAAAGGTGTGACGTTCATTTGGAGTGATACCTGTCAGTTGGCATTTGATGAGTTGAAGGACAAGTTAACCTCAGCACCTGTGTTAGCATTGCCGAGACCGGGAGTTGAGTATCTTGTTTACACCGATGCGTCCTTACAAGGACTTGGAGGTGTACTGCAGCAGGAGAGTCAGGCCATAGCTTATGCTTCCCGTAAGCTTAAGCCTCACGAGAAGAATTAACCTACCCATGACTTGGAGTTAGAGGAAGTGGTATTTGCCCTTCTTATTTGGAGACATTACCTTTTGTGGGAGAAGTTTCGATTGTTCACGGATCACAAGTCCCTACAGTACCTATTCACGCAGAAGGAGTTGAATATGCGATAACGGAGGTGGCTTGAATTCGTTAAAGATTATCAGTTCGATATCCAGTAGCACCCGGGGAAGGCTAACGTAGTAGCAGACGCGTTGAGCCGTAGACCTGTAGATGAGGTAGCGGAAGTGTGGAAGGCAAAGTGGAAGGAATTGGGACACCAGGATGCAGTGGCTCGATCATTCATGTCTGTGATGACGGTTACACCGCAGATTGTCACGAAGGTAGTGAGGGCACAGGCAAACGACTCGTTCTGTCAGGAGCAGATAGTTCGATTATTGGCAGAGGGAGCCAAATCCTATACCGTTAGCTCAGACGGGGGATTACGCTTCAATGGGAGATTGGTGGTTCCGGAAGGGGAGGAATTGCGGCATGAGGTGATGGCAGAGTCGCACGGTTCACGGTTCGCGGTACATCCCGGAGGGGACAAAATGTACCAAGACATGAGACGTCAGTATTGGTGGAGAGGTATGAATAAAGATATTGCCGAGTTTGTTTCTAAATGCCCCACTTGTCAGCTAGTAAAAGTGGATCATCAGAGACCGGCAGGACTACTACAGCCGTTGGAGGTCCCGATGTGGATGGGGGAGAGCATATCCATGGACTTTATCACGGGGTTGCCTACGTCACAGAGAGGTCACGACTCCATTTGGTTAATAGTGGATAGGTTGACCAAAGTCGCTCATTTTCTGCCCGTGAGGACAGACTACACTGCAGGACAGTATGCCCAGCTCTTTATTTCTGAGATAGTAAGACTTCACGGTGTGCCCCTAAATATCGTGTCTGACCGAGACAAGATATTTGTTTCACGGTTTTGGGAGAGTTTTCAGCAGTCCATGGGCACGGAGTTGCGGTTGAGTACGGCGTACCACCCGCTGACCGATGGGCAGACAGAGCGCACAAATCAGATGTTGGAGGACATGCTACGTATGTGCACCATTGATTTTGAGGGTGGATGGGAGCAGTACCTTCCACTGGTGGAGTTTGCTTACAACAACTCCTACCAGTTCACCATTGGCATGGCTCCATTTGAGGCGTTGTACGGTAGACCTTGTCGTTCCCCAGCATGTTGGTTGGAGGTGGGGGACAACAAACTACTTGGGCCGGAAGTGATTCAGGATACTTCGGGAAGGATAGAATTGATTCGGAGTCGCATTCGGGTAGCTCAGGATAGGCAGAAGAGCTATGCTGATGCGAAGAGATTCTTCAGAGAGTTCCAAGTGGGGGACCAGGTTTTGCTCAGAGTATCTCCTATGAAGGGAATTATGCGTTTCGGGAAGAAAGGGAGGTTGGCACCGAGATATGTGGGACCATTTCCTATTATTGAGCGGATTGGACCAGTTGCGTATAGGCTTGGACTACCGGAGCATTTACATCGGATTCACGATGTGTTTCATATTGCCTCACTAAGGAAATATCTCAGAGACGATTTGGCTCATTCTCACATCACTTTGGAGGAGATTGATCTACAGCCTGATAGCTCCTACGAGGAGGGGCCAATTGTTATTTTGGACCGAAGTGAGAGGAAACTGCGGTCAAAGATAGTTCCGTTAGTGCGTGTTCAGTGGCGACATCATAATGTCGAGGAGTCAACATGGGAGCGCGAGGATGAGATGCGCGAACGTTATCCAGAGTTATTCTTACCAGGGACTTTCTAGTTCCGAATTTCGGGACGAAATTCAGTTATTAGGGGGGAAGTATGTAATACCCCGTATTTTCATGATATTTATTTTGGGGATTAATTGAATTAAATGTGTATTCATTGGAAATTAATCCGGATAAAAATATTAACGAGATGTGAGAATATTGGAAATATTGAAATTATCACGAGATTGAAATACAGCAATTTGGGAAACTTTGTTGGGACACGCGTGACAGTCGCGTCAGGAATATAATTATTTGAATTAAAAAGTGAATTTTATTTTTATCACCCGTATGGTCATTTTGAGTGCGACAACGCGTCCGGAAGGGTCGATATAGTCAGAAAACACTAGCCGGGAGTTTAGTTTGGGTCCCGGGGTATTTTTAGGCCATACCGGCATCATAAAGGGTATTTTGGTAATTTTGTATTTTTGGGAATTAAAAGTGACGAAAATTAGAAATAGAAATCTGACTTCTTCTTTAACCCACTAAACCCACTAACTACACTAAGAGACTTAATGGGCTACGGGAGAAGTTGAAATATAGTCCCAACATACCAAAAACCAAACACACCTCCATTGTCATCATCCTTAGAGAAACTTGTGGAGAGAGAGAGAAGGAAGAGAATTCTGCAGAAAGAGAGAGGGAGAACAACTTAGCTTTCAAGATTCAACACCAAATTCAGAGAAAGATTAAGGCAAGTGGTTTAACTTCATTTGATTCAAGCTATGCATTTCCATGTTTAGGAATTTTTGAAATTGATCTTGGAAGATGATTTAGACCCATAAATTGGAAGTTAAAAGCTATGAATTATGTTAGGGATTGCATGTAGTAATATTCTGGACGAATTATATGTTCTAAACAGAACCGGTGATGATCTAAAAATGGAATTTAGAAGTAGTTTATTGATGTTCTTGAATGAGGAAGAAATCTGGAAATTTTGATGTAGTTTTGATCTAAACAAAGCCTTTGAATGATGAATTATGGGTTTTAGAATGTTAATACTGTTGTAGGATGATAGTATGATGTTATGGTAACCTTGTCTTAGAGTTTCATGCTTGAAAATGTTGTTTTGGGACGAATTGGTAACTGCAAAACAAAGCAGTCCATAACCACACCTGGTGCGTTCGATCGATCGATGTTCTTCAGTCGATCGATCGACCACCATCGATCGATCGAAGGTAAAGGTCGATCGATCGACCTTCCCAGAATGAGTAAAGTTTTTCCCCTAATTAAATTTTAATGGTGTTAACCATTGGATGATATTATTGGAGACCTTATGAATACCCTTAACCTTAAGGAAGACCAGTAGGCATGATTATGAGATTGGACCTTATTGGAACTCAATTTGAGGAATTATTCTAAATTAATGAAATTAGATAAGTGAGATAATATTTGGGTTAATAGTGTAAATTTGAATAATTTGATGAAATAAGGTTTGGGGCAGAAGTAAAGACCTTAGGTGTAAAGATGTTATATGAGGGAATAATAGTAACTTAATAGTCTATTTGAGATAGGTTTTAAGTTTAAGAAACTACGACGTGAGACGTGTCGACAATTTAATTTCTATGTTATCGGGATACTTGAAATATATGAATTTGGAATAATGGTATAAAGATATAGAGTATACCTTTATTAATATCGAGATATCTAAGATGTGTGAATGCTTAGTAGATAATTTTATGTGTATGACATACCTACCATACTTGCTATCACGGGAGGTTTACGCTCGCTTAGGGCCTTCTTATCCTTGTGTTGCCCGGATTTAGATTGGTTACCTCGATGAACATAGGTCATAGAAGGACTTATTGGGATATTAATAAGTTTGCTGATCGTGGGAGCGTAGGTATGTGCGTGACCCATGTGATGTGACTGTGTTCGCCTCCACTATTTGTGATGTTGTTATCTGAACGATTCCTGAGAGATTCGGAATGCGTGATCCTTATGTACGTGATGTACCGGGATGGATAGCAGAGTATGTGTGCACCGCAGCTTAGCCTTTGGGTGCTTGTATTGTATATTTATGATGTGAAAATATACGGTTAAACGAGAAGGAATTTACTATGTTAAATTGTGAGTATAGTTATGGTAATGTTATGTAGATAAAAAGGGAACTTATATCTATAAATGGTTTTGTTAATAATTGGGAATCCGAGAATTAAAGTAGAACTCTCTATTTAATTGTTAAGGTTGGAAATTAAACGTGAACCGAGTAGTAGTGTTAGAAACTCTTCAGAATTAGATAGTTATGAGATAACACATGAATGGGTACAGGAACGTTAGGAGTGCACAGTTAGACGAGAGGTGAGTATCTCATGTGAGAGCACGTCCTAACATGTATTTTGCATATACTGTTTTAAATGTTTTTAAAGCACTTGCAGGTTTTTAAAATATCTCCACATTCGGGCTCTGACCCGTTTGCTTTCAAATCTATTTTTTTGTAAAACCATTTTTAGGTGCCCAGCCACAAGGACACCATGCATAGGATTCTCACTCAGATGGCGAGCTGTAGCTGCTTGTGTAAGCTACAGGGATTTGCTTTTAGACGCTTATATCATTTGGATTCCATACTCAGTATTCCTCAGTTGTAGGGCATGTTGCCCAATTCCTATTAGAGACATTTCCATTTCAGTTTTTCAGACTTTGGCATTTATTGATTCAGTATTCAGTATTTCATTACTTACTTCAGTTGCGGGATTTTTTTGTGAGGAGTTTTTCCTCCAGATTTAGTTATATCATGTGTTGGTTATTCTATTATTTCGTTATGGTGAATGGTGATATTATTTTTGCTTTAAATCTTTTACTGCATGTTAATCAGGCTTTAATTATAATTTGGCAACTTACTTTTTAAATACTAGGTGGTTAGTAATAATAAAAATGTTTTCGACAGTGATGCTATTAACTGAGCCAACTTGGCATTTTGATTTAATTTAATAAAGGAGTAGCTACCCGGTATTTAATTAGTCGGGGTGTCACAAATTGTTCAGCACAACTTAAGGTCCTACGACTTGACCTCGACCTTTAGAATCGAACGTCACAACCTTAGGTCCTCAAAATTGATCTCAACCCTCAGAATTATGGTATAACTTTGGCTCGTAAAATTGGTCATCACAACCTTCGATCCTCATAATTGAGATTATCCCACATAATTGGTCTCCATAAGTTTAGGTACTCATAATTTATCTCATCCCATAAAATTTGTTGCCAGAACTTTAGGTCCTCAGAATCGACCTCGTCCTACAAAATTAATTAACACAACTTTAGGTCCTTAGAATTGACCTCGTCCCTTAGAATTTCTTGTCACAACCTCGGGTCTTCAGAAGTAACGCCGAACCTCAAAATTAGTTGTTATAACCTTGGCCCGTAGAATAAATTGTCACAACTCAAGGTCCTCAGAATTGACCTCGACCCTTAGAATCGTTTGTCACAACTTTAGGTCTATAGAATTGACCTATGACCTTAGAATGGGTTTTTATAACTCGAGGTCCTCAGAATTAAAATCGACCCTTAGAATCGGTCGTCCCAACTTTAGGTCCTTAGAATTAACCTCAAACCTAAGAATCGATCCTCATAAACTTAGGTCTTCGTAATTGACCTCGGCCCTCAGAATCAATTATCACAACTTTAGGTCCTTAAAATATATCTCAGCCCGTAAAATTAATCAACATAACCTTAGGTCCTTAGAATTTACCTTGGCCAGCAAAAGTGATCGTCCCAACATTAGTTCCTTAAAATTGACTTCGACCCATAAAATTAGTCTTCGTAACTTTAGGTTCTCCAAAAGTGACCTCAACCCATAGAATTGGTTGTCCTATATTTAGGTCCTCAAAATGACCTCGACCCTCATAATTGATCATCCCATCTTTAGGTCCTCAGAGTTGATTTTGGCCTCAAAATCGGTCGTTATAACTCAAGGTCCTTAGAATTTACCTCAGCTCACAGAATGATCATCACAACTTAAGGACCATAGAATTGACCTGGACCCTCAAAATTAGTCATCCTAACTAGGGGTGGACAAAAAAAAGACCGACCCGAATGGACCGAACCGAAAATTAAGGCTATTTTGAAACCGGTCCAAAAATCGGTTCACAAAAACTAAAAACCGATTAAACCGGTCCGGTCCGCGGTCCACTATATTAAAAGACCGATTTGGACCGGACCGGACCGATTCCCATATATATATAATAAAAATAATGTTATTGTGTTTCTTATGTATAGTTTTTGAATTAATGTATATAACTTATGAATTTAATTTGGAACATTTTATATATGTATAGATATTTTTTTATTTGGATTAAAAAAACTCATGTAAATATCACTTGGAGTTTCGAGTATTATTTTTTTGTATATATATTTGTGAGAAAAATAGATAAAAACATTCATAAAATGTACATATATATAAAATAGGGTCAGGACCGAATTTTACCCCGGACCGGACCGAAAAAAGTCTAGACCGAATTAGTAGGTTAACTGAATTAATCGGTCCGATCTCGGTCCAAAAAAATTGAGGACCGAATATTCGGTTCGGTCCAAAAAATAGGCAAAACCCGGACCAGACCGGACCGTGCCCACCCCTAATCCTAACTTTAGGTCCTCAGAATTAACCTCGGCCCACATAATTAGTCATTGCAACCTCAGCCCACTGAATTGTTCGATATAACTTTAGGTCTTGAGAATACACCTCGACCCTCAGAATAAGCCGCCATAACCTTAGGTTCTTAGAATTGACCTTGACCCTCAGAATTGGTCATTATAACCTCAACCCGTGGAATTGGTCATCATAATTCAAAGTCGTCAATATTGACACCGACCCTCAAAATCGGTCGTTATAACTTTAGGTCCTCATAATTGACCTCAAACCTGATAATTAATCGTTACAAATTTAGGTCCTCGGAATTGACCTCGGCCTTTTGAATTGGTCTCTACAATCTCAAACCACAGAACTAGTCATCCTCAGTAGAACTTTAGGTCTTTAGAATTGGCCTTGTCTCTTTAGGTTCTCAGAATTGACCTTAACCCACTGAATCGATCATCTTTATCTCCTTATGTCCTTAGAACTGACTTCGACCCACTAAATTGGTTACCCTAACCGCTTTGAATTAACAATAACATCTACTTAACCTTCTAAATCAATTATTCGTGTGCCTCTAAGTCCTTAGAATTTTCCTCGACCTACTGAATTGGTCATCCTCATCTTCTTAGATACTCATTACTGACCTCAACCCTCAAAATTAGTTACCCTCATCCTCTTGGGCCACATAATTGACCTAAAATTCTCTTCCCCAGCATCGATGTGGTGTCTATCATTCGATAGCCTTTACGTGTTCCAAGCTCTCCCTTCGATAAACTCTTTGTAAACACTTCATCCTAGGACATCCTAAGTACCTCCTTAGGTCCCTAGAACTAACTCGTTTATCACAAACCCTAGGTCATGCTCCGAGTACTGATTTATAGGCCACCGAGTGCTCCTGGTCCATATTTGACTCTGATACAAAAAAAATCTGAGCAAAATGCTCAATGAATCCTTAAAGGGCATTGAATTCCCTTTCCAACTATCTGTCAATGTGTGAATCAGCCTTATGGTTCGGATGAATGGCGTATTTCACTATTAAAAGTTGATCTAGAGGCAATCAACATTCTCTCCTATGATAAATCTTAACGAATCTTCGAAGGGCTTTGAATCCCATTCCCAATTGTCTACCTTGTGCACGAATTGGCCCTACAGTTGGAAGAACGATTCATTTTACCCTAAAAACTAATCTAGAGACCCTTGAATGCTACCAGGCTCCATTTGACTCCGGTTATCTCTCTATCTTGAGCAAATCTCAATGAATCTTTGAAGGGCTCTCAATTACCATTCTAATGGTGGACACTGTGTGCGAACTAGCCTCATGGTATATACGAATGACCCATTTTACTTCAAGGGATAACCGAGAACTTTCGAGACTCGTTTGACATTTTTTAACCCTCTGAACCAAACGAAGATGAATGAAATATAGAAGGTAACTAAAGTACCCTTTCCAACGGTCCGTCCCTTGTGCAAATTGACCATCCGATTCGAATGAACGATCCGTTTTCCTTCAAAAACTTCTTGTGTAGTAATAAATGGGAACCTATGGGACTCATTTGAACCTCGTATGGTTTCAAAATTAGGAGTGTCTTAATGGACCCTTAAAGGGATCTAAACACCCATTCTAATGATCTACCTTGTGCACAATTTTGTCTTACAGTCAACATTTTACTCTCATTTTTTTGAAAAACCTATTTCAGAATGTCAAATGGTGCCCCAGGGACCCTGCCAATCGACAGTGTGCCTAAGGTGCTATACTGATAGGAAGGTCCAGGACGATGCCGATCGGCAGTCCCCTTCGCCCTATAAATAGATGACATGACCTCATTTTTAAAGGCACCCCTAAATACCCCCTCAGCAAATTAGGGAACATTTTCTCAAATTATGAGTTGTTCCCTTTCCTAAAAATCCCATTTTCCCACATTCTCTTCCATCACTTTCTTACCTCCCTTGGTAATACCCCCCACCTCTCCATTCTACTTCCATACCATTACAATATCAGTTTATCTACATCTTAAGATCAACATCAAGCACTCACAAGGATGGCCAATTCTCCATCCCTTTCTCTAGTTCTTCCATTTTAGTATTAATTATCTTATTTACACTTATATATTTTTGTTTCATTACATCATATATATTAGTCTCAAACATGTATTAGTAGTATTCGCACATACTCCATTTTCACCCAAAAAATGGAAACAAGAAAAAAAGGGGTTTATTTATAAATTCCATACGCGGGATTCCCATCTTACACTCTCACTCTTAAAACACAACTTTCTCTCCGCAAACACATAAGAGAAATCCCTTGTTTGGATTAATGTATTAAACCCACATTATGTTATCTTCGAACTACGTGGACTTTTATGCCCCATGGGCTACATAGGTGTCTTGGGTTAACCCCGAGATTCAAGTCCTCCCTTTATGCATGTTTATATATTTCCCTCTTATGCCCCATGGGATACAAAATGTATTTTAACCTAATTTTTTTAAACATGGGTTTATTAGAAGGTTAATTTCAAGAGAAAAATGAAAAAAAATGAAAAAAAAAGTTTTTAGGGCCTACAACTATATGTGATGTATGGATGATATATAGAGCATGATGTAGGTGCACCTTCTCCTATATATATATATGTGTGTGTGTGTGTGTGTGTGTGTGTGTGTATATGTATATTCTTTATTAGTTCATATACTTATATGCTTATGTTCCATCTGATATACACATTCGCTCTTCGATAGCGATTCGTGATTTGACAAACACTAATATTTTATTCTGAATTATTATTTTTGAGAAGACTCCTAAGGATGAATTACTTACGTCCTTATCCATGAAGCGATTTGAATGATTCTATTCCTCACTTATATTATGGACATGAGAACACACTTTACAGAGTTTGATAAGAGAAGATTAACACATTCTCATGAGAGATCGAAATGACATGATGGGTGCCTAACACCTTGCTATTTCATAACTTAGTCCTCTTACCTTTGAAATAGTTGGTTTCGTAAGCATCAGTATTATCCTTTATGTCATTCTCTTGAGAAGGCAAAATTTCTTTTGCCTGATTAGTACAAAATAGGTCGGTAACTCTGTATCTCCACATTATCCCCCACATTGAGAATGATTAAGGAAGTATGAAAACCCCCTGTGCGCACTCGAGGGAATCTAGAAAGGGAGGCCCCGATTCGACCACAATTAGTCTTAAGCCAAGGATGAAATCCTTGTAAGTTGGAAGTTGGACCTTAGCTTAAACCTAGATCCAAGGATGAAATCCTTGCAACTATTTATTTTGGATCTTTAGACCTTGGTTTAGGTTTTGATCCAAGGCCAAAGTCCTTGAAATTTAATTTTGGGTCCTAAGACTTTAGTTTTCTTAGAGCCAAAGCTAAACTCCTCGTGGCTCTTAAAGAATGATGATATTGAATACATTACGAGTAATAAAAAGTTTGTTTTTCACTTCTCTTGGGCAATAAAATACATTATTTACAGTCAAATTGTGGGGTGACATATATCTCTTAAGGCTTATGATACCTTTGACGTTCCACCTTCATTTGGACTCTTAGTTGCGAGGGAAACTTTCCTCGTTTTGCGGGGCAGAGGTACACAGACTCATTAGTTCTATGTCTAGGATTTCTTGAGGGAGTTTAGATGTTGGCAGTGGTGGAGGTAAGACCTATAGTGAGACCACAGAGATCTTTTAGAGCATTTTTTTTACCTCTTCTAAGGAATGTGGATTTTTGTACATTCATGGACGTAATGTATTACTCTTGATCTTTTTTTAGTCTTTGAAGACCTCTCCCACTTCCTTAAGGTTTGGGAACCTCATTACCAACTAGTGGGTTGAGATAACAACTTCCAAATCATTGAGTGATGGCTTCATCATGATGAGATTGTAAGATGAGTGGAGGTCAACATTTATGAACTTGTTTCAAACGGTTGTGTAAAAATCCTTGGCACCAATGGTGAGGGGTAGAGTGAAATATCCTATGGAATATTCCGCTCTTTGCTGAACCTAATGAGAGGGGAGGTGACTGGATGCTTGTGCTTGGCACCAAGGCCCATGGCTTTAAAAGTGTCTAATAACAATATGTCTACAGATATTCCAGTATCAATCAATATTCTCCTCATGTTCGCATTTAGCATGATTGCTATAATCACAAAAGCATTGTCAGGAGTCAGCCGAACCCTCTTGACGTCAGTATCTAGGATGACCATCATTGGAACTTCCTTAGGGTCTTGATGTGGGAGAGGTACATGATTGATCTGTTGTAACAAAACCTTAAAAACCCATATATAATATATATTATATCTACAAGCAACCGTAAAGAATAAGATAATCACCTTAGTAGCCCTTAAAGTTTCAGAATTACCAAAATACCCATAGAAACATTAAAACTTCTCATTTAAACCATATCATATACTTAATCGTAATACTTATAATTTGCAATAATTATATAATCCTTCCTAACAAGTCTACAAAATTACACATTTACCCCCAAGACTTTCAAAAAAATATATAAAAATCCTTAAAACTACCCTATAAACTATCCAAGGGCCAAAATTAAAACTAAAGAAACTTTGCACTTCACCCCCTGACTATTTAGCTAGTTGGATGCCATGTAGGCACTTGTATCATGTGGTAAACACATGGTACCCATGTCACCCCACATGGTACCTAGTTTAAACCTAACCAAACCTTTTATTCCACCAATCTCTTCAACTTAACCAATAGTATAACTCCCCACCTTCACCACAATAAAAATTGACTTCACCTCAGTGGAAAAAACCAAAAAAATAGCATTTTGGTATCTTTATGATTTTATGTATCATCCCTATTTTTTCCAATCACTTACATTTCTAGGCATTCACATGTCGCGAATATGAGTTTACATGGAATTTCTAACGTAATGAATGCACTAAAACAACTTGAATATTAAAAGCCTCCATTAAAGCATGAGCTTTAGTGGTGGAATCTGTACCCCTCACTTTGAATAAGTTTCAAATTGGGAGAACTCAAGCCTTGGGTCTAAGGAACCTAGGTGCCTAGCTTAGTTCAACCCATAATGGATTTTGATGCCCCAAATCGAAGTTTTAAATTTACAGATCTAGAAATGTCAGAAACAAAATTTGCAAGCTAAGGAAAATCAAAATTCTTGAAATCAAACTAGTTGAACTCCATTTTGACCCTATATCATAAATATTTCCATGTCGTCGATAAATAACCTAAACACACGAATGTTAAAGACAAACTTACGCCATTTTTAGAGAAAATTAATAGCTCGAACCAATCAACCTCAATGCTTGAAACCAATATGGTTGGACTCCCCCCAAAAACTAGACAAATTTCATTCATTTGTCAACCTAAATTGTATTCTAATAATTTCTGAATTTGGGCTCAAAGTTTTCAAACCTTAAAGTCAACAAAACTAAGGTTAAGATGAAGTGTAATGCATGCGCACGAGTAGAGTCAAACCCAAGCACATATGAGCTTTGACCCAAAACGTGAGGGCGCGTATCCAATAAAAGAAATTGAGATTTTTTCCAAAAATTTAATTTTATTTTCTGGTCAAAATGATATATTATATCTCCCTGTTTGGTTTCCCAGAAAGCATTTTTTCGAGAAAATAATTTTAAGGAGTTTAAAAGCTAAAGTTATAATTTTCACTTAAACTCTAGGATTTTCCATCTATTTCAAATCAACCCTAGAACTTAAATCCATGTTCTTTTTCCTAACTACAACAAAATTGTCTCTTTTCAGCAATCTTAAAAATGAATAAAAATAAAAAAATATTGAAAAACTTAACTTTTCACAATTATATATTTAACCCCAAATAAAATTTTAAACTTCAAAATAAATTTATTTTAAACCCTAACAACTTAGAATTTCATTTTTACTACCATACTCTAAACATTTATGATACCCATGATTTAAGAATACCCGATTTACCCTCACGAGAATAAAGATCAGTTATAATTTACCCATAATTAAAAAAGTAGGTGATTATATTTCAATATTATTTTCGAGCTTGCACGCTTGAATTACTGCAATTGTTTATATCACTATATGATTGTACATGAACTCTTGTTCTCCTTTATGAACTCTTTAATGTAGTTTCTTAATACCGTAATTATTGATTCAATCCTTATCCGATTAAACCCTAACCTGATAGTTTCATGCAACCGATGATTTCATTTAAACCTAGTAGTATACTTATAATTCAGGAAATAGATTTTCTATATACCCCTGAAAGCGCTATTTGTCCTGTAGAACTCAGGGATTGAGTGCCTAGTTTTCGCTTGACATATGGTTGTCGCTCTTCCTAGTTGAGGCTCAATACTATTACTTTATCTTCAAAGGTTTTGGATTGATTATATCTCCAAGGGTTTTAGATTGATTTTATCCAAAGAGTTTATATTTTCTTATAAGAGTATTCCTATTCGTTTGAGGCTTCTATAACTGATAATTCTAGGTTATCTTGTTATATCTTGAACCCTTATCTTTATGACTCGATAATGCTAATCCAGTTATAATCACCAGGTTGTTCTTAAAAATATCAACAGACTTTGATATGCCACTTTTCATTATTGTTAACATTAACTTTCGTTTCAAATTACTACAAAATTATGATATATTATATGTACTTCATTGCCAGTTATGCTATCTAACAAACTCACATACATACACTTGTTACAGAAATAAAAGTTTTTCTTATTCATTTCCCTTGCAGATGGAAAATGATCTCAAAGAAAGAGAAATACCTCCCCACACAATTGATTTTTATTTTGTCTTACCAAGGAAAATCTTTTCGATTATGTATGTGTAGATAATAACTAGAGAATACGGTAGCACCAACTGGAATACTTTCACCACATCTTACAAACTTATGAGACCATATTAGTCTACATTTTATTTTTGTTTTGTAAATACTTTGAGATAAGTAACAAGTTGTTATGCATACACTTGAATAAAGTTATATTTTCTTTCTGTTGAAAAATTTGTTGTTATTTGATTGGTTTTATCATATACAAGATATTGGGGGTGACAACATGGTATTAGAGCGAGCACCAGGCTTTATGCATCTACGAGACTTCATAGATTTTATGTTTATAGGAGAGAATAAGAATATCGACTATTAAAAAATTATTTGTTACATTATGTAACGAATTCTATCTTACGGACGTGAATATCTGGGACGAGATTTACTTAGACATACGTGTCTCAACACATGAATTTTTTTGAACAAGCGATTAGAAATAAAGGATATGCCAATTGTGTTAAACTAATCGAAGTATCGATCAAGATTTTTCTATCTTTACCCCAAACATCAAACATAGTTTACTAATTGGTCACTTAATGGGATAAACACAAACCACAAGTCAAGCAAAGAGGTATTTTGAGGATCCCGAGTTTCTTCAACAAGCAGTTCATTCAGCCTAGGACACAGCACCACTAGAAGAACTTATAATTACTCCCATGACTCCCCAATGGACAAAGAACCTATTTCATCCAACACCAGTTGTTTCACTTCCATTGTCATTGATACATAAATCTCTCTTTCTTTTTTAGATTTGTGTGTGTGTGTGTGTGTGTGTGTGTGTGTGTTTGTGTGTGTGTGTATGTGTGTGTGTGTGTGTGTGTGTGTGTATGTATGTATATAACCTGAGTCCCCATCTCATGGGACCTTAAATCCCCCTTTCTCTAGGTTAGCAAGCCCATGCTGGTCCCCCATTTGGAAATTAATTAGGGACAAAATTGTTTAGCATGGCATAAAATTATTTCCCAACATGGGCAAGAATATTACTTCAAGGAAAACATAATGATTGTTCTGCCCAATACATTATATAAAATCTTCTGGCGTGGAATCATGTGCTAAAGGAATATCCCTTTATGTTAGATAATTCCTTTTGATGTTATTACCTTTTCTTTCCTCATGAACACATTTGGTCAAAAGAATTGGTGGTTGATTACAACATGTTTCTTTTTCTTGTGCTTTCTTGGACTAGGTGGTTTATTTACCCAATATATCTAAAAAGGTTAAGTCATGATTTAACACTGCCTTGCTACTCAATCATTCAAAAAAGTTTCCTAAGTGAGGTATTTCAATAGAGAGTGAAATCTCTTCTAAGTCCTTCCAAACCTCGTCCCTTACAGATATCGAGCAACATCACCAATATTACAATATGTCTCATAAATACGAATAACTCAAGTCAAAGTAAAATAAAAGGTTCTTTGAATAACTCCCTTGGGAAGGCTTCCTCGGTGCATTCTTCTAATGTTTAGACGAGTTTGCTTGCTTGCAGCTTCCTTTTCTCTTACTCCATCTTCATCTGTGCATCCTTTAGCTTTACTCGAGCTGGCTTATGAGCCACCACACTTGACTCCTCACACTCATTTGTAATCTTACTAATCTTTGTTGAATCATCCTCTAGTTTCATTAATAGGGGAGTTATCTCTAATTAAATGTCTATTTTTAAGATCCCCTACACTTACATTTCTTCTCAAAACTCTTATCTTATAGAATCTTTAAAACTTTTTAAACTTCCTTGGAAACCTAGCAATATCTTTAGGATCTAACTCACCCTCACTATCAGAATCCAACATATCATCCTTCCAGGCTTTCAAATCATTATCCTTATATTTCTTTTCTTCATTTTTGCTTTGGAAGAAATATGTTCATCTCATAGGTTTGTAGATTATCTATGGGTTCTTACACTCTCATAGTGTCAACACTGCCAAGAGAATTTAAGATCATGACTTTAGCATTAAATCTTTCAGGCAACGATCTTAAGATTTTTTGCACCATTCTTGGCTTGGGGATAGGCCTACCTAAGTTAAATGAGGACATCACAATAGCCGATAACTTATCATAAAAATCATCAAAAGACTCATGCTCTAACATTTTAATTGTTTTAAATTAAGTCGTTAAATTTTATAACTTGGAAACACTTACAGTGTTAGTGCCCTCATGTGTAGATCTTAAAACAGGCCAAGCGTCTTTCACACTCTCATATGTCATGATATGACTAAAATCTTCCATAGTGACATCATAAAATCTTCCATAGTGACATCATAAAGGATAACGTTTACACCCTTGGAATTAAACTTCAAGGATTTTTTTTAATCGTTGTCCAAGAAACGTACACTTTCGATAAACCACCCTTAGTGGGAGGAGTCCACCCTTGCTCAATCGATAAAAATGTCATTCTCCCTTTCAAATAAGGGTAGTTTGACCCATCAAACAACTGATGTCGGGTACTGGAACTTCCCTATAGGTTAAAATACATCTAAAAACCCTAAAATGCACTAAAAAATAACACGATAAGCTAGTGTAACATACTCGGATACCAATTTGAAAGTCGCTAATGATTCTAAGGGTTATAAGGATTGCAAGACAAACACCAATTTTTCATTTTTTAAATAATTACACCAATTTTAATTTTGTAACAATCAAACCCAAATATTTTCTAAACAGTTTACCAATTTATCTTAATATAAGAATTCATCTAGGTTATATAGAAAGAATAAAATAAAAGAAACCACAACACGTCAATGTATGAGGGAAACCCACAACGGTAAAAACCTCGGACGACCCCTCTACACAAGCCCACTACGATAAATGTCTATATATAAGAACAACTTAGACTTACTCAACAAATTTATGCCTTCAAGACTTTACATGCTTTTTTGTTCCCTGTCACCTTCTTCGTAGCCACTGTTGGACACCTTCAAATAGCCAACACAACGCATAAACTTTCTCACATCTTTGTATCCTACCGATCTTACTTGCCTCTTGATTGGTTTAACCCTCGTATAACACAAACACGGTCTCCACCACTCAAAATAACACTCAATAAAGAGCAAACATTATTGGTGCAAGAACACATGAGATCTTAAATAGACATATCAAGATTATTCTTGGATCTCAAACTAATGGGTATAAACCAGGGATTAAGAGGCTTTTGGTTAGATATAAAAATCTATTTTTGAAACCCCTAAAAAAATGTCAAACTTGATATAAATTGATTTTCACAATTTTAAGCTAGCACACACTTTGAAACAAGTCATTTGAATCATAACCATATACTCGTTAAAACTACGTTAACTATCTCATTCGAACAAAAACAAACTCATTCGAACGTCATCACTAATCTCATTTGAATGAATATAAGAACTCATTTATACAAGAACAACATCACTAATCTAAAATACAAGAACTTCATCACTAATCTCGTTCGAAAGAACTATCTAAACTCATTTGAATGAATACAAGAACTCGTTCAAATGAAACTACAAAACTCGTTAGAATGGACATGTAGATCGGAGTTAAAACCCAAAAATACTTTTTCCATGAAAATTCTTTTTGGTAAATAACCTCAATAAGTTAAAAATAATAAACACCCAATACGTATCCAAGGATCAAACATAATCCACATTCATACCTCATTGAGATACCATGGATGCTAAAGAAAAAACTCAAAATGATGTGATCATCTCTTTACTTGTCCGCTATTGTCTTCAATATGCATCTTAGGCTTGAAGGAAAAATTGAACTAAAATTCTAACCTATGACTCAACAAGTTTTGTCCAAACTGAATAAAGACAATATACACACAAACCGACTCTATGTGAAATTTTTCCTTATAGGTTTTATTGGGGTTTTACAAAGAGGTATCAACTTAGGTTAATCGATTACTTAGGGCTTTTATATTATAATTTTATGAATTTTTTATTGTGTGATTGTAGTAATTCATGTTAAATACGATGATGTTGTAAATAAGAATATATCTAATTTTAAGGAAGATATTTTAGTTGCAAACTGGAAGAATGTAATATCTCGTAAATATATGTGAATTATTTAATTAGTAAATGGATTCAATAAATAAAATGTGAATAATATTTATACAGACATATTATAATTAATTAGAAATTATTGTGAATTCATTGAAATTATATTTGACTATTTTTTAACACGTGACATGCTAGAGACACTGCACATTTCATTTTTCATTTTTGATCATGGTAAATATTCATTAGATATGTTGAATATATGAAGAGTTTTTTCAAACGTTAAATAAGTAAAATATAATTTTTATTAAATATTAGTTCTTAGGTAATTAATAGGGTGCTATTTTGCTAGCTAATATGGATTTTATTGCGAGTTTGAGGGAGATTAAGTGAGCAATATGAGGAGGTTGAGATACAAATGAATTTTCTATGTATTTTATTAGTTAGTTTTGATTAAAAGTAATAAAAAAGACATTAGGATGAATTTTGGTTGTTTAATAGTCTATACATGAGTTTAAGGCTCATTTAATGGGGTATTTCTGAGAGGATGTCAATGGTTAAATAGTAAAATGAAGTGAGGAAAAGTGGGAGACTAGACTTAACATGTTATTTTAAAACTACCAACTGATATATAAAATTATGTTAAGGTTTGTAGCCATTAAGAACCTTTTTAGGACAAAATTATAGATATTTAAGAGAGAAAGTAAAAGAGAATCTGTGAGGAAATAAAATGAACTTAAGAGAATTTTAAGTCATAATTATAGGACTTTTTAATAGAAGATGGAAATTACTAATATTTCCAAGTCAATATTTTTAAATATTTTCGTGCTTTGATTAGATTGGTGCATTTTTAAGCGATTAGAGGTAAGTGTTCTTCCTCCTGTGATTATTTTGTTTGCTACATATATTCACCCTTATTTACATACTTGATGAAGATAATATGGTCGAACTGGTTCCAAATGGATAAACGCATGGCACATCATGCGAGAGGCATATGGTGAGCGATTAGGCTAAGAGAGATCATGGATCTTAAAGGGATATAACCGAATTTTGAGGATCACATCCACAAATTGAATGATCGTAACTAATGGGACTCTATAACTCAGTCAAGATAAACACAATGAGGTGCTAAGGCTATAGGATGCCTAGGTCTATAAATAAGGACGATCTAGCTCACATTAAACTAACTGTAACTTTCATGTTATAACTTGGAGTCTCAGTTAGCATCCCTAGGACTCCAACTGCTACCATATGTTAGAATGTTAATAAAATTATATCATCCTTCTCCCATAGTGGTAGGCTAACCTCACGGTCAAACAATGTATATCCAATCTACTTATTATTATTATTATTATTATTATTATTATTATTATTATTATTATTATTATTATTATTATTATTATTATTATTATTATTATTATTATTATTATTATTATTATTATTTATGCACTCTAATATTTCTAGGGCTAATATGCAATTATAGATTTTATTATGGGTAATAACCCCTACAATTTGGTTCCATCTATGGGAAATCGAAGCTCTCACCACTATAAAATCCAGTAAAGGCTGAAATTCATAATGAGTAAAAACTAGTATGACCCCACTCACATAAGGAGTCATGTTAAGTTTGAAATATGCATCGTAAGGAGGGACCACACTCTTAATAGGTTGATATTCCTCCCAAGAGATTCAAGGTCCAGAGGACGGTCGCTTGGGAGATATGGACCTAGTCGGTGATATTGCACATCGCTGATCGATTGACTAGAGGTAAAAATTATCTCCCATATGGTCAACATTTAGGAGGAAAGGCTAGATGACCATGATTAGGATATTTCTCATTTGACGAAGCACGTGAATCAGTAGTCATAGGATCATAGATCATACTCTCGTACCCACCACCATGCCAAGAGGTGACCTCATTCTTCAACGAATCACGAATTGTATCAATCTTGTAGGGCTTCCCGTTTAAGGATCCCTCATATAATGCATTATCACCAATGATCTGATCATTATCTTGGGAGTAATTCTATCAACCGTAGTCACCGCTTGTCCTAGCCTACGGAGTCAGATCAAAGAATTAAGCTAACTCTTCCAAAAGTGGGACTAAACAAGATAAGAAGAGATCATCTAAGGGGGAACATACAGAAAGAGTTAGAAGGAAGTATGGACCCAAACCTTGTCAGGACTCCTAAAGATCTATACATGAAGGATTTAGGTCATGGTCCAACATCACCCTTTATTGAACAAATAGAGTCTTTTAAGCCCTTAAAGAAGTTTCCCATTCCAAAGGTTATAATATATAACGAAAAGATAGACCCTGTTCACTGCATAAGGCATTATCGGCAGGCCATGTCTCTATAGATCCACCATAATGACCTAATATGTCTAGTTGTAACCTCTACTTTTGGAGAAATTAGCCTCAACTGGTTCAAAATATGGCCTTCAGATTAATCTTCTCTTTTAGAGACTTGGCCGAGAAGTTCATGACTCAATTCATTATGAGAAGAAAGGATACTAAAGAGGTAGATTCCCCCATCTCTTTAAAAAGAATGGGTAGAGTCTCTCAAAAAGTATGTTTAGAGGTACTGGGAGCTCTACAATGATATTGATGACTGTAATGAAAACCTAGAGATCTCTTCATTTAAGTTTGGTTTAGAGCGATTAGATAACCTGTACTAATTATTAACGAAGAAGTCAACTCCACATGGATGATTGCATGTCTTTTATGTAGAAATACATCACGATGGATGAGGAACTCAATAATACAGAATCCCCATCCAATCAGAGGAAGAACAAATCCAATAAGGTTGCAAAGAAAGGAAATCAACCCTATTCATCCAAGAAAGGACCCAAGAATGAAGGCCCAAAGGGTCAATTTATACCTCAAGCCAACGAGAGTGGATACAAAGAACTAAAGATTGTCATCAAGAAACCTATCTATAATCTCATTCCACATACTAAAGACAATCCCTTCTTCATGAGGCCACCTAAGATGACCAGTGATTTAGAATACAAGGATACCAGTCTCGGGTGAACCTATCATTAAGACTACGGGGACCTCACAGAGAATTGCAAGATGTTCAAGAAACACATGGAGGAACTCATTAAAGTGGGGCACCTCAAGGAGAGTATTAGCATAATTAAGCCAAAAATTATGACCAATATCAACACGATCTAGAAGGTTGAGGAGTATGTACTACTAATAGGATTGGATGTTTCCATCCACAGTTATACCGACCTGCCTCAACAAACAGATAATATGCCTGGGGAGAAAGTTTAAATTACAGCCAACATCCAATAGGCATTCCCTGTAGACTTATCCAAGCCAATCCTAGCTAAGAGGGAAAGAAAATATATGAATACTGATCATTCCATCGTCTTCACTGATAATGACCTGGTCTGTATTAATTTGACTCACAAGGATGACTTGGTTATCACCTTACAAATTATAAACTTTGATGTAAGAAGAGTGCTTGTATACCAAGGAATCTCTTAAGAAATCATACACCAGATATTACTCTATAAGATCACTTTTAAGTTCAAGGATCTGGATACCAACGTCGGCCTATTGATTTGCTTCAATGGAGATAAAGAGAGCCCCTTCGAAAAAAATAAGTTGCTGATTAGGATTGGTCAATTCAACAATGAAGTATATTCCTTGTGATCCAATCAGAGTCGCCTTGTAACTTCATAATGGAAAGAGGATATCTATATGATATGATGGCTATCCCTACTTCCTTCCACCATAAGCTCAAATTCATGATCGACTAGTGAGTTATAGAGATCACAGGAGATCAAGCAGTGACACTATAAGGACAAATTTCTAATTGAGTTAATTTGTTTGTAATTGGGTTAACTTCGAAAAAAACATTTGAGCCATACGATAGGCTTTGTATCATCAATCTGCCAATCCAATTACATGTTTGATGAAGACATAGCAACCAAGTTTCAAATTTGTACACACCATGCCATGTTTATTGCGTAAAATTTATCTTCACATTTATCGAGGATCTCGTAAGTATGGATGCATTTTGAATATGGTCCTTGGAAATTTTTTAAAGGGTGTTTTTTAACAAAATTATTTTGAACTATTTTTAAAATGTTGTTTGAAGAAAAATAATTTTTTGGTTCTGGTCTCGTTAGAATGAGTTTTGAACATGGATATAATGAAAAGTTATTTTCATTAGAACAAAGTCTGATCTCGATAAAACGAATTTAGAATCTTGTTGGAATTAACATCTAACGAACATCAAATTATAATGCTCTATCTAGTAAAGTCAATCTCATTAGAATCTCATTGGAAGCTTGTTAGAATAAGAAAGCTAGTTATTTCTAACACACTTGAGTTTCGTTAGAAAAAAATGGGATTATCGATCGAACGAGATATGTTTTTTCACTCAAACGAGTTTGCTACTTTGAAATTTGTGTTTTACTATTCATAGGAGTATTGGGCACATTTTTTTTAAGAACTTTTGGAGAAAATCACTTCCCTACTCGTTTACTAAAGTTCCAAAACCCTAGTTTCACCCTTTGAGTTATAAGATCCATGTTCTTCATATTCATATGCTTTGATATATTTGGTTTATACACTAAGGTTTTTTTTTGTACATCTAGAGAGAACGTGTTTCGTGCGGTGGAATCCATACTTTTTATTTGCATGTGGTGAACTTTGTTTTTGTGGTGTTATCGTGAAGAAGCAATGGATTTCGTGTTCCAATCTATAGACGATTATTGAGCCTCATCGATGGATATCGAGGCGCGCATGGACTCGTGCATTGTGGTAGCTTGCGTGGGTGGACTCCTGCATTCCACTGTGGAGGAGCGATCGAAGATTGAAGATGCACCAATGCTTGTGGGGATCGTAGAATAAGTAATCTATCAACTTGCGTAATTCTATATCGTAAAGATCTGTCTCGTTGGACCGTTCGAGAATTTTCCCTTTTTGGTTTTCCTCATACATCGACGTGTTGTGTTGGATTTATATATTTTATTTTATTATCTTCTAGATGCATGTTTTAGGTTAAAATGATAAAATTGGATAAATTGAGTTTTTCAAAACAATGGTTTAAAATTGATGCACAGTTTTTATTGGGTTAATTTGTGTAAAGTTTTAATCTTTGAAATTAATAAAATATAAAAATAGACCCTTTTTTTGGATTACCATCCTTGCCTAAGCACATAGCATTCTCAAATTGGTATCAAAGCTAGAACACTAATTTCTCATGTTTAAATCCCATGTTTTTAGGCATGAATTTTAGTGGATTTGATGGTATTATAACCTCGATGTTCGATGGATCGAACTACGCATATGGAAAATATGTATGCAATCAAAACTTATAAGCTATAGATGGGAGTGTTTGGTTAGTAGTTGTTAAAGGGTGGTCTCCACTTATCAGTAAAGAAAGTTAAGCGATTCATTTAAAACTAATAGAATCATGGAGTGAGGCCGAGCATATGTTAGCACATTATATCTCTTAGGGTTTAAATGCTTTATTTTTTTTTATCACCCCGGAGGAGTTCCATTATATTATGACTTATGAGACGTCTAAAGATGCTTGGGACATACTGCAACTCACCCATGAATGAACTAGTGCTATTAAGGCTTCCAAACTCATTAACCTTACCACTCAGTTTAAAATGATTAAGATGTTGGAGAGTGAGATTTTTGATGAGTTTTACACTAGACTATCCAACATAATTAACTCGTCTTTTAACTTGGGAGAGAAGATACTCAATAACTAAGTAATCAAGAATATCTTAAGGTCGTTGCCTAAAATATATAATCCAAAAATAAACATTTTGAATTCCATGGGTACTTTAGATTCTAAAAGCATGAAGAGATTGTAGGTGACTTACAAACTTATGAGTATGACATGTTTACTTGTAAGAACGAGAAGGAAAAAGATAAGAGCATTGCTTTGAAATCTCATAAGGAGGAAACACATAGTTCAGATGATGAGTCTGACATTGAGTACAATGATATTGGCAAAGAAGTTCAAGAAATTTCTCAAATTCCACAGGCAATTGAAAGATGCAAAAAGGTTCAAGAAAAATATGCAAAACAAGGCTGATCACTTCCCTAAGAATAATAATGAGAATTTTAAGGGGATGAATCGGAGATATGTTATGGTTGTAAGGGTTATGGTCATATGGTTGATGAGTGCCCATATAAACTAAGGAAGGAGGGCAAGATACCGATAATGTATATTTTCACCCTTA
The DNA here is from genome assembly GCA_949130495.1 of Sambucus nigra. Classification (NCBI taxonomy): domain Eukaryota; kingdom Viridiplantae; phylum Streptophyta; class Magnoliopsida; order Dipsacales; family Adoxaceae; genus Sambucus; species Sambucus nigra. The sequence continues at coordinate 90,429,598 of OX422208.1, read as the reverse complement.
GTGATATTGATCTGGAAGAGGGACCATATTTCCCCATTGATCGCAACTTCACCGCGTTCATGGCTAGTCATGTGAGCTTTGATGAGAAATCTTCTCATGAAGATATTGTTATAGATGACACTTTTGTGGCCATATTTTGTGGATCCTAAGTGAGTGATCATCGAGAGAGTGGGGACAAAAGTGAAGATGAAAAAGAGGAGGAGGAGGAGAAGAGTGAACTCAAAATTCCTTTTTATGAGTTATATGTAAAAAAATTGAAAATGAAGAAGGCTAACTTGAAGTTGGAAGCTAAGTTGAGAGGGCATGTAATAGAGAATAAATATAGTGTTTAATTAAGGATATTAGGTCATGTGCGAGGACTCTTTGAGAGAAGATAGATTACATTAAGGGTGAAAAAGATAGTCTTCAAGGTTTGATAAAGTCTATGAAGAAATAGCTTCATGAGTTTGAGGAGTCAAAACGTTCACTCGAGTTGAGGATATTTGAGCTTGAATAGAGATTGAGAGATTCAAGTCGTGTCAATTTTGATTTGAAGTCTAGGTCGATAAAGTTTAGGTCCAAATTAAAGATGACAAGTGTTGAATTGTCTTTGATGATCAAAATTCTTCCACTACCCGATCCAAGACCATGTGTTTGAAAGAGTGGACTGGGAACATTAGGAAAGGTCAACCCTTAGGTAACACCCCTCGACGCGTTTCCAATTGCACTCATTGTTGTAGAAAAGGTAACCTTAGGATGTTTTTCTATGATCTTAATAACAATCCTAGTAAGTCTAACAATAGAGTCACTAAGGTTACCTAAACTCGAGAGCATCACATTGCACCTACATGGGTTAGAAATTTAAATTTAGAGGCTTTCCATATTAAACTTGTTGGTTCTATTTTGCTCATATATGATACTTACAATGCTAAATCTAATGGTTGATTGTGTTAGCATGTTTACAGACACTAGTTTATGCTTCATGATATATATATGCTTGCTAATTGTATGTTGTTTCTATGTTTTGAGTTTGTAATTTTCTTTTATTGAGTCATATTTAAAAATGCAAAAAGATTTTGTTTGTCTTTTGAGTTAGTTTGTTTTACAAAAAAAAATGGTATTTTCTTTTGAAATTTTATAAGAGCTCAAAAATATTTTAGATATTTATGTATTTGAGTTTTACACATTTGGTGTGTTTGAATCCAATTCATTCCATTTTTTCCATGTGACAAGGACATTTGGTTATGGCTGATAACACTTAGATTGTTCTTAATCATACTTGCATAGAGTTATTTCGAACTTGACTTTCTTTATGGATTCAACTTTATATAGGCCTCCACACACACGTGCAAACACTCTTTAAATTTTAACTTCATATATATGTTTGAGCTTTATGAGATGTTCTCCCATCAATCTTATCATTTACATATTTTATGACTCTAGCGGATTTGTGCATGTAAGAACCGTTGCCCACAAGATTTTTTTGTTTTAGTAAAAACTAAGAGGGTGCACGGGAAAGGGCTACCAAAGGATCAAAGATCCTATGTGGAAATCCCCCTTTGTCAAGAGCCCAATGAAAAGTTTAAAGGAAATAAAAATAGAAAAATTGCCAATGGCCGACATGTTTAGTTTTCTTGATTTTTAAAAAGTGGTAACTATAAAAGAATCGAGAGAAAAGAAATATGATATATGTTTATGTTTTGAAGGTTTTATAATTGAAGATCAACGGGTTTGCACAGTGAATACTAGTTATGCTTATTTTGTCACGATCCTATTGATTTGTAGACTCATTAATATTCTAGGCTTGTGTGCATTATGCTTATTTGTTCATATAGTCAACTTTATCTTATCACTTAAGGCCAAATCTTAGTTTGATAATGTTTTTCGATTAAATATAACTCCTTGATTTTATTTGAGTGTTTAGGTCATAACCTATTTATATCCAGTTCACACCCATTCATTCCATTCCACATGTTTGTACACATCAATACTATGTTAATGTGTAAAGCTTATGTGTTTTGTGTCGAGTTTTTGTGGGTATTTATACCTATATATATGTGACGGTATTTCATTGGTATATTTTTCATATATATATATATATATATATATATAGTATCATTTGTTTTCAGTCTTTACGGTTTGCATTTAATCCATATTTGTCATATGCTTTATCTTAGGATTTTTTTGGCATGCTATATGATCATATTGATACTATACTTCATTCCTTATTTATATTGATATCTTTTTGTAATGAAAATGATATGGTTTGATCACTGTATGGATTATTTGTGTTCTAGTTGCCATGTTGTGTGTTTTCTACACGTTACACCATTGCATGATTTTATTCCATCTTCCCTATTTCTTAATTCATATCACATGTTCACATACTTAGGGGAGATCTAATTTTTGGGGGAGTAATGATTTATGCTTTCTTGCTTTGTCTATTCCTGAATAAAAAGCGGTTGAAATATCTATATCCTTTCATGATTAGGATATCTTGATCTAGGGAGAGACGTCTTACCTAGGTTGAGATTGATTTAAACATTGTTAGAAGATTAATCTTTGCATTTGAAGATGTGTTTAAGTGTGCCATTTTACAACATGTGACAAAGTTTTCAAGTGTGAACAGTTACTCAAGTTCATGAGTTGATCAAATTGTACATTTTCCTTTTGGGATTGGGTATTATGTCCTTTTTGGGAGCTTGACTACCTATAGTATTTTTGCTCTGGTTTTGTCCCATAATATCCAAAGGGATAGATTTATAAGGACAAATTTTCAAACGAGCCAATTTGTTTATAATTGGCATAATTTTGGGCAATACATTTGAGTAATAGAAAAGGCTTTGTATTATCAATCCCCCAATCCTATGAGAAGTGTCATGAAGATGTAGCAGCCAAGGTTCAAAGTTGTACACATCACACCGTATTTATCGTGCCAATTTTTGAAAAATATGTTACTAAAGCCGTTTATAAAAATAAACTATTTAAGTAACTCCGATCTGTTTTTTTGGGAAACTCTTTTCGTAAAAACCAAACTATTTGAACACAAGATGTGTTTAACAAATCAGTATGTATGAGATCTATTCAAGATTTGAATAACAGGTTTATAAAGTAGTTTAAAAAACTTAAACTCAGCACAACCAAGAATGAGATGAGGAGATGTAGAAAGATTATGTTCACGATGTTTTTTACGTGGTAAAACCTCACCAATTGAGGAAACATCCACGACTCCCTCTACGGAGTAAAATGAAAAATCCACTAAAACAAATTTATGAGTTACAAACTATATAGCTAACATGCAAACAACTCAGACCTATATAAGTTTAGGAATGTACCCTCTGGTGTCCTTATAACTTCTCTGCAATTCTGATTGTAGATGTAGTTCTCCCAGGTTGTTAACTTCTGATTTGTTCCAGCACTTTACGTCGACTCTTTGTTCACAAGATCTTATTACCAACACTTTTCGTGTTGTAGGGTGAAAGTGTTTGTGAAGGTTCTCTCTAACACATGCATGCACACACACACACTTATTAAGTACAAACAATCCTAACAAATTACAGTAACACTATATGCTGTGATCTTTTCTTTTTCTTTCTTCTTACAAAACTTAGAACCTTATTTGACCTTTAAATCAATCCCAGAATCCACGGATACCTTGCTAAGAAGACAGACAAGGTCTTAATCAATCTCAGAATTTAGAAAAGCTTTTCGAGATTGAAAACCTCCAAGTGAGATTCCAAACTAGGTCAAAGGTTTAGTTTTACAAGAACTAGAAACAGAAAGCATTTATTGTTGATTTCAAAGTAAGCAAACGTTTTATAGAAAATAATCAACAATATATTTCTCAAGATGAGAAATAAAGAATGAAACTAAGTGTAATGTAACATGAATAACTCAGATCTGAAATTTCTATGAAATCAGAAAGTAGATCTGAGTAAAAGTTTAAGTTGAAAACAAGATCTAACGAACAAGAGGTTACAGCAACAATTACAAACTCAACTCAAACTCTCAAACACTCAAGAACACTCAGGGTAGTGTTTTGGATATGAAGGAGTTTTGAATAAGTGTTTGAGTTTGGATGGAAGAGTCTTTGACGAAAAAGGTTAGGGTTTCTAACTCTCTCTCTCTCTCTCTGGTTTTTCTCTTCTCTCTCTACTCTCTCTATTTCTCTCAGAAAAATGAAAATGGCAAAAGTCTTCGAAGTCTGAGAATAGGGTTCCTTTTATAGGGTGAAGAGAAGGTTCGAGAGACTGGATCAAAACCAAGGGCCATGATTAAGTCAAGTTAAATTGACTTAGATCGAAGGGTTCTAAGAACGCGATGCTTAAACAATACCTGATTGGTTTAAAATGTTGTACTGGGATTCACCAAGACAACATGCAGATCGTCGATAACCAACGATCCAAGGGCTAAAAACATACACGTTTATAACTCAGTAAAGAAACACAATCTCAGCCAATCAGATGAAGACAAGTGTTGGCCAATAACAGGATATGAAACGCGCATCCTAAAGAAATTAAAACCCCACCCTAAGGTTTACTCCGCTTTCGGATTCTACCCAAGGTAACATTAGGCCAATATTCCCAACAAAGTATATTTATAGACTGACCACAAAAACTTATAAATCAAGTTTTTAATTAAGAAAACCTTATTAAAAAATGTTTATAAAATCCCAAAAAATTATTAAAATTCAAACTTAGGGATTTAAACACGCTCAACATATGTACACACATTATTATGCAGTATGATATGCATTAAATAAATTCTACTGTGTGTGAGTGTTGGCAATTTGTTCTTGATCATTACAAGATAGAGAGATGAAGTAGTAAACCAATTTCTGAGGTTCTTTGGTTTCTAGGGAGGACATAATTTTGTCACAATTTCCAAACTAGATGAGCACTTATACAATATAGACTCAAGTGAGTCAAAAGTATAAGGGCTTCAATCTCCCCCTTTGGAAATATGAGACAAAATCTCCTTTGAGTCATCTAGTACTCGTAGGGCAACAAAAAATAAGAAAAACTTATTCCTATCAAAATTCTATCTACCCAATAGCTAGTAATCAAAAAGTACATAACTCAACTAAGTACATTTGAATACCCTATTACAACTATTAAGAGTAACTGTACAATAAGAACTTGCAATAGATCACTAAGATCAAGCTATTTAGCATATGTAAGAAATTAATAGACTCAAATTTCTCCCCCATGTTGTCTCAAATGGACAAAGGGAAAAACTTGGATAAACAGCAAAGTTATAACTCAACATAAACTATACCAATAGATTTACGTAATGAAATGAATCTATTATAATCTAGAGGTTTGGTAAACATATCTGCGAGTTGTATATCAGTAGGAAGATAATTGATTTCTAATTCCTTAGATTCAACCAATTCGCGTATAAAATGATGTCTTATTTTTATATGCTTTGTTCGCGAGTGTTGAACAGGGTTTTTAGAAATATTAATCGCACTTTGATTATCACAATAGAGATGCAATTGGTTTTCTTGAATACCATAATCACTTAGCATTTGTTTAAGCCACATTAATTGAGCACAACAGCTGCCAACAGCTATGTATTCAGATTCATCTATTGAGAGTGATGTGCATTTTTGTTTTTTACTAGTTCATCCTACCAAGTTATTACCAATATAATAACATGTTCCTGATGTGCTTTTACTATCATCAGTACACCCAGCCCAGTCAGCATCAGTGTACCCAATTATAGTGATTGGTGTGTCATTAGTGTACCAAAGTACTAGATTTAGAGTGCCTTTTACATATTTAATGATACGTTTAACAGCATTCAAGTGGCTCTCTTTAGGGTTACTTTGATATCGAGCACATACACGCACAGCATACATAATATCAGGATGCGAGGCAGTAAGATATAGTAAGGTGCCTATCATACTACGATACAGAGTAGGATCTACGGATTTTCCATTTTCATCTTTAAAAAGTTTTAGCGTAGTACTCATGGGCGTTTTAGCATCTTTAGCACTCTCGAGGACAAATTTCTTTACTATCTCTAAAGCGTACTTGGATTGCGATACAAATAATCCTTATGAATTTTGTTTGACTTGGAGGCCTAAGAAGAATTGTAGCTCCCCCATAAGGGACATTTGAAATTCCTTATGCATAGTTGCAGAAAAGGATTTTACTTCTGAGGGAGAAGTTGATCCAAATATAATATCGTCAACATAAACTTGAGCAATAGTGATGTGGTTGTCAAAATGTTTGACAAAAAGAGTTTGGTCATTTCCGCCTCTTTTGAAACCTTTATCTAAAAGAAAACTGGAAAGACGCTCATACCAAGCTCTAGGAGCTTGTTTAAGGCCATACAAAGCCTTTTTCAGACGAAATACATGATTTGGATATTTAGGGTCAATGAACCCTTTAGGTTGTTCTACATAGGTTTCTTCAGCCAGTATTCCATTAAGGAACGCAGATTTGACATCCATTTGGTACAGTGTAAAATGCATGTGGCAAGCTATAGCAAAAAGAAGACGAACAGATTCTAAACGAGTAATAGGAGCAAAGGTCTCGTTAAAATCTATTCCTTTTATTTGAGAGTATCCTTGAGCAACTAATCTAGCTTTATTTCTAATTATTATCCCATTTTCATCAGTCTTATTTTTGAAAATCCAACGCGTGCCAACAAACTTTTTGTGATCAGGACGTGGAACAAGATACCAAACATCATGAATGACAAATTGTAAAAGTTCTTCCTGCATAGCAGAAATCCAGTGAGAGTCATGAGAATCATTCAATGCCTCATTTGCATTCTTTGGTTCCACAAGGGAAACAAAACATGCATAATGTGCATAATTTCTTAGTTGGGATCTTGTACGCACTCGCTCACTAGGGTTACCAACTACTTTATTTATGGGATGATCTTTAGAAACCCAGTTAGGTACTTCAGGTGTCTCAATAGGTAATGAATTATCCATTTCAGAGGAGTCATTTTCTAAAATATTTGTAGACTCTTCCTCAATAGTAAATTCACCAGTCTTGCTTTCTACAGTAGTGTCATTACCAATTACATTTATGGATTCCATCAAGGTTTTAGTGTGAAGATTATACACTCGATAAGCTCTACTGTTAGGCGAATATCCTAGAAATATGGCTTTATCTCCCCGGCTCTCAAATTTGGATAAGTGTTCCCTATCTTTGCATACATAACAAGTACTGCCAAAGGTTCTAAGATATTTGAGATTTGGATTTTTATTGTACCAAAGTTCGTAAGGCATTTGTTTGGAATTCTTTCTAAGATAGACCCTATTTATAATGTGACACGCAGTACGAATAGATTCTACCCAAAAATATTTAGGTAAATTCTTGGCATGTAACATAGCACGTGCCATCTCTTGGAGGGTATGATTCTTTCTCTCCGCAATACCATTCTGTTGAGGGGTCTTAGGAGCACTGAACTCATGTTTATAACCATTATAGTCACAGTATTCTATAATACTAGTGTCTTTGAATTCACCACCTCTATCACTATGAATTCTATTCACTTGAGTATCCTTCTCATTTTCAATCCTAAGAAGAATTTTTAGGAAGGTTTGAAATGTTTCAGACTTTTGTTTTAAGAAGGCTACCCAAGTAAATCTAGTGAAGTCATCAACCAAAACAAGGATGTAACTGTGTCCACAGAGACTAACAGTTTGGGAGGGACCCATTAGGTCCATATGGATGAGTTCTAAGGGATTAGAGGTAAGAATATCTTTGACTTTCTTATGAGGTGCCTTAACAATTTTACCTTCCTGACAGGAGCCACAAATAAGATTGGGTATGAGTTTGATTTTAGGAACTCTTCTAACTATTTCCTAAAAAGTCAGTCTACTAAGATTATAGTAATTTATATGACCCATTGTGTTATGCCATATCTCATTGTCATCCATTCTGGAAACATTACAGATTTTAGAATTGTTCATGACAGTGTAGCAATTGTCAGGAGTTCTGAATCCAGTAATTATGCATTCACCTTTTTTATTTAAAATTTTGCAATTGTTCTTTGAAAAGGTAACAGTATGATCTGAGTCATAAAATTACGATATGCTAAGTAGATTTGCCTTAAGAAAGAATAGGAAGTCCATCTTCTTGGAAAGTTCCTTTGCCTATGATTTGAGATGAAACTCCATCACCAAAAATGACTTTACCACTAGCAAAGCTGGTTTTGTTTAAAAGTTTAGTTTCATCACCAGTCATATGCTTAGAACATCCAAAGTCTAAATACCAACCGAATGATGTGTGTTCAGCTTTTAAAGAAGTAACAACAACATTACACTTCATCTGAGATAATAGATCATCTTTTATAACCCAAATTGCCTTAGTTTTCATCTTGCGCTTATTAGCTCTCAATTGATAAAATTTGCGAGCTTTGGATTTTTGCTGAAAAATGTTTTGCGCATGATTTTGAATTTTGTGAAAGACTTGAGCATTTGGTTTAGGAAAGTGCTTAGGATTCCTTCTAGGAAATGTTCTTTTAGGTTTGGTCTTTCTCTTTCTATAATTAGAGTTTCTATCTGGCTATCTAGGAAGTATATAATTGTTGCGGTTCCTCCTAGAATAGTTAAAGTTCTGATAGATATGAGGATTATAGACAGGTTTAACTAGTCTCCTAGCATAGCAACTATCAAAAGAGTGACCATATATGTCGTAGTAGAAGCAATAAAGATTGCTCAGAATTGGGGTCTCCTTAGGAAAGTTTCTAAACAAAGGTTTTGAAGAGTTTTGAGGTTGAACTCTATTACTAGGTGTTACAGTCTTGTATGCAAACTCACTCTTCCTAATAGAAGGGCAGACGTATTTAGCCTTAGGTGAACTTTCATGTTTAGAGCAACTTGATTCCCCAATGTTAAAATTTTGGTGTTTTGAATCAAACTCAGTTTTTAGAGAATGAAAGTCTGGGCATGTTTCAATAGGTCTTTTGCCTCCTAACACAAACTTGATAGGTTCAAAAGATTTTGTTTGTGTTTTCAAATTGGGGCAAAACCCTATTCCAGTTCGATCATCAGAATTGGTTTTTGATTCAGCAACTAATTCATCAAAACATTTTGAATTATTTTCAAATTTTGTAAATTTTTTGAAAACAGTTGTTGTCTTTTCTTTAGTTTGCTCCAATTCTAACAATGTTCCTTTGTATTTTTTCTCCAGAGTTTCATTTGTTTCTTTTAAATTTCTGAGTTTTTCATCAAACATTTTGATTTCGCTTTTATGAGTCAAACATTGGGTAGTATACTCTTCAGCATTTAGTTTGACTATTAGGCTTAGATCTTCCAACTTTTTGGTAAGTTCTTTCACAATTTTTTCTAGTCTAGCGCTTTTCTTGAGAGTTTTAGCATAAAGTGTGTGAATGTCTGGGAGGTCTTCATTGTCCAAGTCACTAAGTGTGGTGTGTGGACTGACCCCTAAAGATTCATTTGTTAAACTCACACACCCATTGACATCGTCATTATCGCTATCCCTTTGACTCACACACCCCGAGGTAGAACATGCAACATTCTCAGTAATCAAAGCATCTAAACCAGTATAAACATGATTCTCAATAGCAGGAGTAGAGTTACTAGAAACATTTTCATACACAGTCATAGGCACATCATCATTATATATGATCTTGGCAAAGAAAGACATGCAAGGGTCAAAAACATCAGATGACTCAGGTTCCTCCTTTTTAGAGTCACTTGAATCATCCCATGTTTTGCAAATGTTAGCTCTAGTGTGTTTGTTTTGGGTGTTCAAGTTAACTCTACAGTCTTGTGCAATGTGCCCCAGTTTACCACATCTATAGCATTCAGTCTTCTTAAGGTCTCTATTAGGTCTAATATGATAGTCCTTGTGATTTTTGTCATGGTTTTTCTCACGAGGTCTGTGATTAGAGGAAGTTGGATAATTTGAATTTCCTTATTTATTTGCCACTTTGTTTCTAAACTTAATGATTTTCTTAAACTGTTTTGTAATTAAGGCAATCTGATTGTCCAAACTCTCTATATTGCATTCCTCATCAGAGTCATAAGTGGGGAATTTAAGCTCAGGCTTAGTTAACTTAGAAGAGAAGCTCAGATTGGAACTAGTCTGTTTCCTATGGGTTTGGGTCAATTGTTTCTTTAATTCTAGTTCCATTTCCACAGTTCTTAGTTTACTACTAACTAATTCAGGAGTGAGATTTTGATCACACATTTCCTCAATAGCATATCTTTTGTTATCAAATTTCTGTGGTAATGATCTTAGAATTTTAGATACAATTTCATGTCTGTCATAAGTCACCCCATTAACATGCAGTTTGATCACAATATCAATCAGGTTCATATAGAAGTCATCAAATGAATTAGTCTCAGACATAATTAAGGATTTATACTGCTGAATGAGCATTTGAGTTTTAGCAGCATTAACTCTAGTGTCTTCTTTATGAGCAGTAACCAAGGTGTCCCAAGCTTCCTTAGAAGTGGTACATGATGAGATTCTTTTGAACTCATGTTCATTTATGGACATAAATATGGCATTCTTTCCTTTGTTATTATTTCGAGAAACTTATTTCTCTTCTTGAGTGAACTCACTTAATGCTTTCTTAACCCTCTCATTACTTCCTTCGGTGGCTGGTTTTGTAGGAAAAGTGTAACCATTTTCAACAATGTCCCAGACATCATCTCACATAGTTCCTTGAATGAAATAAATCATCCTTACTTTCCAGTAAGCAAAATTGGTTCCATCAAAGATTGGAGGTCTGGTCAAGTTACCAAATCTTTCATTTTTCTCGTCCATATTTGATTTTCAGAAACACAGGATCTCTTTTGAAAGCAGTTTACCAAGCTCTGATACCAATTGAAAAATATGTTACTAAAGCCGTTTATAAAAATAAACTATTTAAGTAACTCCGATTTGTTTTTTTGGGAAACTCTTTTCATAAAAACCAAACTATTTGAACACAAGATGTGTTTAACAAATCAGTATGTACGAGATCTATTCAAGATTTGAATAACAGGTTTATAAAGTAGTTTAAAAAACTTAAACTCAGCACAACCAAGAATGAGATGAGGAGATGTAGAAAGATTATGTTCACGATGTTTTTTACGTGGTAAAACCTCACCAATTGAGGAAACATCCACGACTCCCTCTACGGAGTAAAAGGAAAAATCCACTAAAACAAATTTATGAGTTACAAACTATATAACTAACATGCAAACAACTCAGACCTATATAAGTTTAGGAATGTACCCTCTGGTGTCCTTATAACTTCTCTGCAGTTCTGATCGTAGATGTAGTTCTCCCAGTTTGTTAACTTCTGATTTGTTCCAGCACTTTATGTCGACTCTTTGTTCACAAGATCTTATTACCAACACTTTTCGTGTTGTAGGGTGAAAGTGTTTGTGAAGGTGCTCTCTAACACATGCATGCACACACACACACACACTTATTAAGTACAAACAATCCTAACAAATTACAGTAACACTATATGCTGTGATCTTTTCTTTTTCTTTCTTCTTACAAAACTTAGAACCTTATTTGACCTTTAAATCAATCCCAGAATCCACGGATAGCTTGCTAAGAAGACATACAAGGTCTTAATCAATCTCAGAATTTAGAAAAGCTTTTCGAGATTGAAAACCTCCAAGTGAGATTCCAAACTAGGTCAAAGGTTTAGTTTTACAAGAACTAGAAACAGAAAGCATTTATTGTTGATTTCAAAGTAAGCAAACGTTTTATAGAAAATAATCAACAATATATTTCTCAAGATGAGAAATAAAGAATGAAACTAAGTGTAATGTAACATGAATAACTCAGATCTGAAATTTCTATGAAATCAGAAAGTATATCTGAGTAAAAGTGTAAGTTGAAAACAAGATCTAACGAACAAGAGGTTACAGCAACAATTACAAACTCAACTCAAACTCTCAAACACTCAAGAACACTCAGGGTAGTGTTTTGGATATGAAGGAGTTTTGAATAAGTGTTTGAGTTTGGATGGAAGAGTCTTTGACGAAAAAGGTTAGGGTTTCTAACTCTCTCTCTCTCTCTCTGGTTTTTCTCTTCTCTCTCTACTCTCTCTATTTCTCTCAGAAAAATGAAAATGGCAAAAGTCTTCGAAGTCTGAGAATAGGGTTCCTTTTATAGGGTGAAGAGAAGGTTCGAGAGACTGGATCAAAACCAAGGGCCAGGATTAAGTCAAGTTAAATTGAATTAGATCGAAGGGTTCTAAGAACGCGGTGCTTAAACAATACCTGATTGGTTTAAAATGTTGTACTGGGATTCACCAAGACAACATGAAGATCGTCGATAACCAATGATCCAAGGGCTAAAAACATACGCGTTTATAACTCAATAAAGAAACACAATCTCAGCCAATCAGATGAAGACAGGTGTTGGCCAATAACAGGATATGAAACGCGCATCCTAAAGAAATTAAAACCCCACCCTAAGGTTTACTCCGCTTTCGGATTCTACCCATGGTAACATTAGGCCAATATTCCCAACAAAGTATATTTATAGATTGACCACAAAACTTATAAATCAAGTTTTAATTAAGAAAACCTTATTAAAAAATGTTTATAAAATCCCAAAAAATTATTAAAATTCAAACTTAGGGATTTAAACACACTCAACATATGTACACACATTATTATGCAGTATGATATGCATTAAATAAATTCTACTGTGTGTGAGTGTTGGCAATTTGTTCTTGATCATTACAAGATAAAGAGATGAATTAGCAAACTAATTTCTGAGGTTCTTTGGTTTCTAGGGAGGACATAATTTTGTCACAATTTCCAAACTAGATGAGCACTTATACAATATATACTCAAGTGAGTCAAAAGTATAAGGCTTCAATTTTATCTTCACATTTACCGAGGATGTCTTAAGTATGGATGCATTTTGAATAGGATCCTTGAATATTTTTCCAATGTGCTTGTTTTGTAATAAAATTATTTGGAAATCTTTTAAAAATATTTTTGGAAGAAAAATATTTTTTGGTTATGATCTCCTTAAAACGAGTTTTGAACATCATTAGAATGAAAAGTTGTTTTCTTTGGAATGAAGTTTGGTCTCGTTAAAACGTCTTTGGAATCTCGTTGGAATGGACATCTAGCAAGCATCAAATGAGAATTCTCTATCTAGCAAAGTCAGTCTCATTTGAATGAGAAAGCTAGTTCGTATTAACGAACTTGAGTTTTGTTAGAACAAAATAGGATTTAGTTCGAATGAGATATGTGTTTTCATTCGAACGAGTTATCCTTCTCAGAACTCGTGTTTTACTATTTATAGTCATGTTGGACTCATATTTTTTGAACTTTTTGGTAAAATCACTTCCCAACTTATTTACCACAATTCCAAAACCCTACTTCATCCTTTGAGTTTAAATATCCAAGTTCTTCATATTCATATATTTTGAGATCTTTAATCCGGGCACTAAGGTTTATTTCTCTATATCGGGAGAGGATGTGTTTCGTGCAGTGGAATTCATACTTGCTGTTTACACAAGGTGGACGTTGTAATTGTGTTATTGCTATGAAGAATTAGTGGATTTTATATTTTAATCCATAGATGGTTATTGAGTCTATCGGTGTACGTCGAGGTGTGCATGGACTCGTGTGTTATGGAATCTTGAATGGTTGGAATCCTGCATTGCGCTGTGGAGGAGTGGTCGAAGATTGAAAACGTGTTAAGGCTTGTGGGGATCGAGTAGTTAAGTAAGACATATCTCAACTTGTGTAATTTTGTATCATAGTGATCTATTTGGTTGGATTGTCGGGTTTTTTTTTCCTTTGTGGTGTTCCTCATACATTGATGTTTTGTGTTGAATTTATTTATGTTATCTTCTTATCACATAGATGCATGTTTTTGGTTAAAAATATAAAATTGGATAAATCGGGTTTTCACAAAAGGTTTAAAATCGGTGCATAATTTTTACGGGGTTAATTTGTTTAAAGTTTTAATCTTTAAAATAAAAAAATCTAAAAATATACTTTTTGTTTGCAATACAATCCTTGCTTAAGCACATTGCATTCTAGGGCATGAAGTTATTCTATTTCAGCTATCAAAACAAAGAAGGCCTAATCCAAGAATGATCAGGATGAGGACAATTTGAAAGACAACCAGCCCAAGTAGCAACCAAAGGGTATTCGTCTAGGAGGTGAAGAAACTCGATTAGCTCTTACCAAAAAAATATTAGAGGAACTCATCTTTATTCCTTTAGATGCATTATAGATGGAGACGACTTTCCTCATTGGCTCAGAGTTGCCCCAAAGACGAAGCAAAGCATCTTTCTCACTTCCTCGGAAAAAATGCATACGTCTTCGCATGGGATCCCTAAAACCTCCTAGGAAGAGGCCTAGAGGTTACTTTCCATCTATTTCACATGGATCCAAGTGTAAATCCGATGAAGCAGAAGATCAAGAAGTTGGCCCTAGAGAAGGTGAAGGTTGTAGAAGCTGAAGTTGATAATTTTCTCTAGGTTGGCTCAATCAAAGAGGTCCAATTCCAAAATTGGATCTCCAACGCTGTTGTCGTAAAAAAATGAGTGGAATGTGGATAGTTTGTGTGGACTTCACCGATCTCAACAAGCACTGTCCCAAGGATATTTTCCCACTACCTCGGAGAGATAAACTCGTGGATTCCACAGCGAGGCGTCAACAAATGAATTTTATGGATGCGTACGCCAGCTACTATTAGATACCCATGTTTGGCCTAAACTAGGAAAGACCTCGCTCATCATAATCTTGGTACTTTATTGTTACAAAATAATTCCCTTTAATTTGAAGAACGTACTGGAACTTATCAGAGGCTAGTCACCAAGATGTTCAAGAAACTAATTAATTCCACCATGGAGGTATATATGGACGATATCGTCATCGAAAGAAATAATTCTACCAATCACATCAGAGTTTACAGGATGAAGATCAACGCCTCTAAATGTGTATTTGATGTGTGTTATGAAAATTTTCTACATTACTTGGTGACTCAGAAAGGTATAGAGGCGAACCCATTTATTATCAAATATCTATAAGACATCATAGGAACGACCACTATCAGAGATATCCAAGTGGTTACAAATGTTAACGGCTCTAAATTGATTCATTTTAAGATCCTGGGACAAGTGTTGATCGTTCTTTCAAGCCTTTAAGAAAGACATCCCTACTATCCGTACAGAGGAATGCGATCAAACTTTGTAAGGGATTCAGCAGTACTTTCCCTTGCTGTCAACTCCCAAAGACAAAGAAGAGTTATACCTTTACTTAGCAATCTCAGGGCACGTAACTAACAAGGTGTTGATCTGTCTACATAATGGAGAGAAGAGACTAATCTACTACATGAGCCACACTCTTATTGAAGTAGAAACCAAGTACATGACCAAAGATGGTTTTTGCACTGATGACTGTCATAAGTTAATTGATCCACTACTTTGATGCTCATACGGTAATCCTCTTAAGAACATACCCCTAAGGGACGCTCTTAAAGAGGCAAACCTCTCCAATAGAATGTCCATATGGTCCCTTAATCCAGATTGGTTCGACATAAAATATAAACCCAGAACGACGTTTAGGGGTCAAGTTCTGGACGATTTCTTAGTGGAGTTGTAAACATCCCCTAGGGTAAAGGGTGAACAATATCATCTAGCTCTAGAGTCACTGGCAATAGCCTAAGACAAATGATTTTGGAATCTTTTTATGGATGGGGCATCAAATGAAAAAGGAAGTATCTTGGGAATAGTGGTGATGACACCATAATGTGGTCTCACTGACCAAGTTGTCAGATTAGGATTCAAAGGCCTAAATAATAAAGAAGATAAGAGGCTATGTTGCATAGCCTCAATAGGGTGATCGGCTTGGGCTCCTAATAAATTGGGGTGTATTATGGCTCAAAGTTGATCACCAACCAACCCAATGGGGAATATGATGTAAGAAATCCCATAATAATAGCTTACATAAATAAGGCGAGATGCTTCCTCCAACGGTTGAAGCCAGCCTTAGTTTAGAAACTCCTAAGGAATGCTAACTGCCATACAGATGCTTTTACCATAGTGGCATCCACCGTAGATAGAAATCTGAAAGAAATATCAAAGTGAAGTGCATAAACAGAACAAGCAATGAAGATACAGAGAAGGTTTTGGGCATCTTCCAGGTGGAATTAACTCCATCATCTCCTACTTAACAACCATCAGGATACCCCAAGATGAAAAGGAAGAACAAAAGTTGAAAATTAAATTGACTAGGTTTTACCTCAACTCCGATGGGAAAAAATATTTATGATCATTCGTCATCCCACTACTAAAGTAAGTTCACCCAGATCAAGTGGAAGGAATTTTGAGCGAGATGCTCAAAGGCAGCTGTAGAGCACATATAAGTGGAATATCACTTTCTTATAGGGTGGTTTCTCAGGGATACTAGTGGCCATTCATGCGAAAGGACTCTGTAAGGTTCGCCTAAAACTACCCAAAATGTAAGATGTTCTCACCAATGATCAAGCAGACTATGGGAGATTTGAACCCCCTTACAAGTCCGTGTGCTTTTTCCCAATAGGGCATGGACATTGTGGGGCCGCTACCTGTTGCACCAATAAATCAAGGTACCTAATAACAATGACCGACTACTTTACAAAGTGGATTGAGGCCTAAATTCTCACCCACATCAAAGAACTGGATGATAGGTAGACGAGCTCCCATCTGTTCTTTCGGTATACTGAACAACCGCCAAGAAACTAAAAAATGATACTCTACACTCCCTAATTTATGATATAGAGGCAGTCATCCATTAAAAGATCGGACTTTTAACACTCAAATCAGAGGCATTTAATGATAGCCATAATAATTACTGAATAACCCATGAGTTAGATCTGGCTGAGGAAAGAAGGGAGCAGGCTCTAATACATCTATATTCTTATCAACAAGAACTAGAGAGACAACATGATAAGAAGGTCATAGTCAGGGAATTCTAGGTCAGTAATCTATTCCTTCGAAACTTGATACTTGCTTCAAAGAATCCATCAAATGGGAAGCTTGCACCGAATTATGAAGGACATTATCGAGAAGCTTCCAAAGGAGGTAGGGCCTCATACAATTTGGAAAAGTTAGATGGGAAAGTAGTTATAAGGTCATGGAATGCCATAAACCTGTAATACCCCGTACTTTTGACTATATTTATTTTTGGGATTAATTAATTAAATTGCGTATTAATTGATAATTAATCCGGGTTATAAATACTAATGAGATGCGAATTGGTATTTGATTATGTGCATATATGATTATATATGTATTTGGTATTATGAAAATTGTCGTGAGATTTATATACGGCATTTTAGAAATTTTGTTGAGACGCGTGGGACCGTCGCGTCACGGTATAATATTTTGATAATAAAAGTGAATTTAAAATCTATAATCCGTATGGTCGTTTTGAGTGTGCCAACGCGTTCGGAAGGGTCGAGATAGTCAGAAAACACTAGCCGGGGGTATAGTTTGGGTCCCGGGGTATTTTTAGGCCATACCGGCAACTTAAAGGGTATTTTGGTAATTTTACATTTTGAGGAATTAAAAGTGACGAAAATTAGAGATGTAAATCTGATGTGGATTAGACCCATTAAGCCCATTAGCCAACCCATATTAACCTAGAAAGCTACGTAGGTTATCATTTAGGTTTTCTAAGTTTCCCCAAATCAAAACCCTAGCCACCTTAAGCCACCATTGGAGAAGAGCTTGGAGAGAGAGGAATTTCTGCAGAAAACTGCATCTAGTCTACACCAAATCCGGAATCAAACCAAGGCAAGTGACTTTATTCCATTTAATTTCTGAGAATGTTTCCTCCATGTTAGAAAATTTGGATTTATGGTTTGTTCTTGAAGAAAATATGAAAACCCATATAGTTTAGATTATAGAACTTGAGAAATTGTGAAGAGAATTGCATGTAGTATGATAGGTAGATGTTTTCCCTTATAATAATTGTGATTTGAAGGAATTAAAACGAAATAAATTTCTGGGATTTGATGATGATATAAACCTAGGGTTCATGTTCTAGAGAAATTGGGAAAAGTGTAGAGATTTGTAAATTTGGTTGATGTTATAATGATCCAATCCTTGAAAACATGTTAGGAGATGATGTAAATATGTTTAGGATGAATTAGTGACCCTAAAACGTTATTGGGATGAACCTTGGAAGAGATTAGAATTGATAAAAATGGTGAAAAACGATTTGGGAAAATTTCTGGGCCGAAACTGGTAGCTCGTTAGAAGCAGCCCCGGGTCGTTCGAACGAGCTCGTTCGAACGAGCTTCTAACGAGTTGACCAGTCGTTACTAACGAGTAGGGATTTCGTTCGATATCTCGTTCGAACGAGATATCGTTAGAAGGGACAGTTCGTTCGAACGAACTGGGACCTCGTTCGAACAGCCTCGTTCGAACGAGACTTCTAACGACCTGACAGTCCAAACTCGTTCGAAGCCTCGTTCGAACGAGACTTCTAACGAGCTGGAAGTTTGGTACTTTTTGGACTGTTTTGACTTTTGGAGTTCCGTAAACTTGTTCGAGGATATAGTTAACCTTCCAACGATGATGTAGTGATAGGTTTGGGACATTTGGGTATTTATGAGAAGAAATTTACGTACGAGAGTGTATTACATGGACGGTTTGGGTTGAGATGTGAGTATCTACTACGACGTGAGATAATTATGACGCGTATAATTACAAACCAGAATAGTATGAATTGTGATAAGTATAAGCTAGTACGAGTATGCGATATGTACTACGATTAAAATACGGTATTACTAAGACGTGTGTTTACTTAGTATTGGTATATGGATTGTGTGTATGACATACCTACCATACTTGCTATCACGGGAGGTTGCGTTCGCTTAGGATCCTCTATTCCTTGTGTGCCTACGGGGGGGATATAGACTGGTACCTCGATGAACATAGGTCATAGAAAGACTTATTGTGATATTAATAAGTCCGCTGACCGTGGGAGCGTAGGTATGTGCGTGACCCACGTGATGGTGACTGTGTTCGCCTCCACTACTTGTGAATTTGTTTTATCTGGACTATTCCTGGGAGATTCGGAATATGTGATCCTTATGTACGTGATGTACCGGGAGGGATAGCAGAGTATGTGTGCACCATAGCTTATATTGCGGGGTGCTTGTATCGTATATTTATGATGTGAATAATATACTTTTAATTAATGGAAATCCTCCTGTTAATATTGTGAACCTATTACGGTATGGTTTCGAGTTATATAATGAGTTAATTGACACTTATATATATGGCATATTTAGTAACTGAGTTTACATTAAACTTTTTAATTACGAGCGTTATTATGTTAATAGAACCGAGTATTATGGGCAGGACCTTTGGCAGTCTAGCTAGATATGTTGTCACTTAGCTAGTAGTATGGGTAGTTATAGATGGGTACTTGCGTTAGGAGTGCACAGTTAGACGAGAGGTGAGAATATAATGTGAGTGCACGTCCTAACATGTACTTTGCATTTAATGTTTTAAATGTTTTTAAAGCACTTGCAGGTTTTTAAAATATAACTCCACTTTCGGGCTCTGACCCGTTTGCTTTTCAAATATTTTTCTTGTAAAACCTTTTTAGGTGCCCAGCCACAAGGACACCAAGCATAGATTATCCATTCAGGTGATGAGCTGTAGCGGTTTGTGGAAGCTACAGGGATTTCCAAGTAGACGCTTCTATCTTTTGGATTCCAGAGTCACTATCTATCAGTTGTAGGGCATGTTTCCCATTTCTATTTAGAGCATCGTTTACATTTCAGTTTTCAGACTTTAGCATTTATGGTTTCAGTATTTAGTTATTCTTTTCAGTTATGGGATTGTAGTGAGGAGTTTTTCCTCCAGACTTTAATTACTGTTATGTGATGGTTATTCGTTTTACTTCAGTATGGTGAATGGTGTTATTTATTTCTTCATTACATTTGTTGCTTGTTAATCAGACTTAAATTAAAATTTGGCAACTTGCTTTTTAAATACTAGGTGGTTAGTAATATTAAAATGTTTTCGATAGTGATGCTATTAACTGAGCCAACTTGGCATTTTGAATTAATTTAATAAAGGAGTAGCTACCCGGTATTTAATTAGTCGGGGTGTCACAGGTGGTATCAGAGCATCAGGTTCTAGTGTCCTTTAGGATCTGTACGGCTATTATGTTTCCGCTACGTTTCTTTGATATAGAGCCCAATATTTTAGGACTGTTGTACTCTTTTTGTGTATGCTTCGTTCTTCAGCTATTTTAAGTTTATAAACTGCGGACTTATAAACTTTGTTCTTATTTCAGATGCCTCCACGACGTGCACGACGAGTTCCCAGGAATGCATTGCCCGAACCCCAGCCCGCTCCAGTTCAGGGCATGATGAACGCCGCTGAGGTTGCTGCTATAGTAGCCCAAGCGGTAAATGCCGCGATTGTCGTGATTCAGCAGGCACCACCTCAGGCGCCGGTTGTCGCGCCAGTACAGGTTAATGCATTCCCGTCTGCTTGGGAGCGTGTACGTGACGCTTTTCAGAAAGCGCATCCGCCAGAGTTTGCAGGTAGCTCAGACGTGACAGTCTCGAGCCAATGGAGGAAGGACATGCAGAGGCATTTGAGGATGCATGAGTGCACAGGTGTTCAGAAGCAGGTGCTAGCTACTTTCAAGCTAGTTGGATCTGCGCTGCAGTGGTGGGAGTCTATTACCACCGCAGAGGAGAGGGATACCCTCACGATTCAGGAGTTCTGGGTGCGGTTTGACCGCAAGTACTTTCCGTCCGCAGTTCATACAGAGATGAGGAGGAAGCTAATGAGTCTGAAGCAGGAGGGCAAGACAGTGGCCGAGTATGAGGCCGAGTTCACTAACCTGTTGAATATCGTTCCAGACGAGATTCCAACAGAGAAGAAGAAGATAGAGAAGTTCACCGACGGGTTGAATTGGAGGATCCGTCAACATCTGGTAGGGAACCTATCATTGGCCACTTATTCTGATGTGGTTAACGCAGCATTGTTACACTGCCAGGACCACCGTTTCCATATGGCCGAGGGCAAGAGGTCGGGGGAGTCTAGCCATCAGGGCAGGACTGGAGGACATGGTGCCAGCGGGGCACAATCTGGTCAGGGGCAGAGGCAGAGTGAGCAGGGTACCCAGCAGGGGGATAATAAGAGGTTCCGGTCAGGGAACTACTGGCAAGGACAGGGAGGATTCCGTCAGGGCCATCAGGGTCCAAACGGCCATCAGGGCCAACAGGGACAGAATGGGCAGCAGTTTCACCAGGGCCAGTAGGGCCAAGGGAGGAATGGTAACGGCCACCAGGGCCGGGGACAGCAGGGGCAGAGGGGAGGGAATTTCCCAGGGAAGTGCTTTACTTGTGGCAAGACTGGCCATAAGAAGCAGGATTGTCCTGATAGGGGCAGGGCCCCACAGCAGCAGCAGCAGGGTGCTCGCCAGGAGCCATAGAGACCTATATTTCCCGCCGCTCTTCCCGCACCGCCACAGATGGCAGCTTTGCCACCCATTCCAGCAGTCCCAGCTCAGCAGGGGCAGCTACAGTATGGACGTGTCTACAATGTCCACCAGGCTGCAGTTCCACAGGCACCGCCCGCGATCGAGGGTACGTTTCCTATCCATGGCACTATGGGTCGGGTGTTATTTGATACGGGTGCTACACATTGTTTTATAGCTACACACTTCGCGAAAACTTTAGGATTGTTAGCTACGGCAGAGAGCACAGTGACGTGTGTCGACTCACCATTGGGGAGTGGGTCACTTATTTTCTTTATATGCCGGGGAGTGGGGGTAGAGATTGGTGGTTTGGTATTGCCTGCAGACATGTTAGTGTTAGACATGCATGTTCACGATGTGATCATCGGTATGGATTGGCTCGTAGCATATAGGACCATGATTGATTGCTTCGGCGGGAGCATTGTTTTTTCCATTCCGGGGCAAGAGATGTTTATAGTGGCGATGCCTCGCCCAGAGGGAGGATCGACCGCTCATCTGTATTACATTGAGGAGGATACCTCTAAGGAGGTTGTGATTCCTTTGGATTCGATCCCGGTTGTCAGGGAGTATTCAGATGTGTTTCAGGAGATACCAGGCTTACCACCCAGTTGGGAGATAGACTTCGTTATAGATTTGCTACAGGGTACGAGACCTATAGCACGCGCACCGTACCATATGGCTCCAGCTGAGATGAGAGAGCTACGGGATCAGATAGAGCAACTGTTAGGACAGGGCTTTATTCGCAGGAGTACCTCACCCTGGGGCGCTCCAGTTTTGTTTGTGAAGAAGAGGGACGGTTCACTGAGATTGTGTGTGGACTACCGAGAGTTGAATAAGGTCACGATACGGAATAAGTATCCGTTGCCTCGAATCGATGACTTATTCGACCAGTTGAGAGGAGCTTCTTTCTTCTCGAAGATTGACTTGAGGTCAGGATACCATCAGTTGCGTATCAGGGAGGAGGATGTCTCGAAGACCGCATTCTTGTCGAGATATGGCTCTTACGAGTTTCGGGTTATGCCTTTCGGTTTAACCAACGCTCCAGCAGTGTTTATGGACTTGATGAACAGAGTGTTCAGGGATTTCCTGGATCAGTTTGTCATTGTCTTCATTGATGACATTCTGGTTTACTCTCAGACAGAGGAGGAGCACGCCGAGCATTTGAGGCAGGTTTTGCAGACACTTCGTCAGAACGAGCTGTATGAAAAATATGAGAAGTGCGGGTTTTGGCTGAAGGAAGTCCAGTTCTTGGGTCACATTATTTCCGACCAGGGAATATCTGTTGATCCGGGGAAGGTATCAGCGGTGAGGGAGTGGGGACAGCCCACGACACCAACAGAGATTCGTAGTTTCTTGGGTTTGGCAGGATACTACAGGAGGTTTATTCGGGGTTTCTCAGAGATAGCAGGTCCTTTGACACATCTTACTAGTAAGGGTGTGCCGTACATTTGGAGTGATGCCTGTCAGTTGGCATTCGATGAATTGAAGGACAAGTTGACCTCAGCACTTGTGTTAGCATTGCCGAGACCGGGAGTTGAGTATTTGGTATACACCGATGCGTCTTTGCAAGGACTGGGAGGTGTATTGCAGCAGGAGAGACAGGCCATATCTTATGCTTCCCGTAAGCTTAAGCCTCATGAGAAGAATTACCCCACGCATGATTTGGAGTTGGCGGCAGTGGTATTTGCCTTACGGATTTGGAGGCACTATCTTTTGGGGGAGAAGTTTCAGCTGTTCACGGACCACAAGTCCCTACAGTATCTGTTCACGCAGAAAGAGTTGAACATGCGGCAGCGTAGGTGGATTGAGTTTGTGAAAGACTACCAGTTCGACATCCAGTACCACCCGGGTAAGGCTAACGTGGTAGAAGACGCGTTGAGCCGTAGTCCAGCAGATGAGGTGGCAGAGGTGTGGAAGGATAAGTGGGAGGAATTGGGACACCAGGATGCAGTGGCCCGATCTTTCATGTCTGTGATGACCGTTACACAGCAGATTGTCACAAAGGTAGTACGGGCGCAGGCCGATGACTCATTCTGTCAGGAGCAGATAGTTCGATTGCTAGCAGAGGGAGCCGAGTCCTATACCGTTAGCTCAGACGGGGGATTACGCTTCAATGGGAGATTGGTAGTTTCGGAAGGGGAAGAATTGCGGCACGATGTGATGGCAGAGTCGCACGGCTCACGGTTCGCGGTACATCCCGGAGGGGACAAAATGTACCAAGACATGAGACGACAATATTGGTGGAGCGGTATGAAGAGAGATATCACTGAGTTTGTCTCGAAATGCGCCACTTGTCAGCGTGTAAAAGTGGATCATCAGAGACCAGCAGGATTGCTACAGCCGTTGGAGGTTCTGGTGTGGATGTGGGAGAGCATATCCATGGATTTTGTCACGGGGTTGCCTACGTCGCAGAGGGGTCACGACTCCGTTTGGGTAATTGTGGACAGGTTGTCCAAGGTCGCTCACTTCTTACCCGTAAGGACTGACTACACTACGGGACAGTATGCCCAGCTCTTCATTTCAGAGATCGTGAGACTTCACGGTGTGCCCCTGAATATCGTGTCTGACAGAGACAAGATATTTGTTTCGAGGTTTTGGGAGAGTTTCCAGGAGGCCATGGGCACGGAATTGTGGTTGAGTACGGCTTATCATCCGCAGACTGATGGGAAGACAGAGCGTACCAATCAGATGTTGGAAGACATGCTACGCATGTGCATTATTGACTTCGGGGGTGGATGGGAGCAGTACCTTCCACTGGTGGAGTTTGCTTACAACAACTCCTATCAGTTCACGATTGGCATGGCTCCATTCGAGGCGTTGTACGGTAGGCCTTGTCGTTCCCCAACATGTTGGTTGGAGGTGGGGGACAACAAACTGCTTGGGCCGAAAGTGATTCAGGATACTTCGGCAAGGATTGAGTTGATTCGGAGTCGCATTCGGGTAGCTCAAGACAGGCAGAAGCGTTATGCTGATGCGAAGAGGTTTTTCAGGGAGTTCCAAGTGGGGGACCAGGTTTTGCTCAGGGTATCTCCAATGAAGGGGATTATGCGATTCGGGAAGAAGGGGAAGTTGGCACCGAGGTATGTGGGGCCGTTTCCTATTATTGAGCGGATCGGACCGGTTGCGTATAGACTTGGACTACCGGAGCACTTGCATCGGATTCACGACGTGTTCCATATTTCCTCGCTGAGGAAATACCTTAGAGATAATTTGGCCCATTCTCACATTGCTGTGGAGGACATCGATCTCCAGCCAGATAGCTCCTACGAGGAGGGGCCAATTGCTATTTTGGACCGAAGCGAGAGGAAACTGCGGTTAAAGATAGTCCCGTTAGTGCGTGTTCAGTGGCAACATCACAATGTCGAGGAGTCCACATGGGAGCGCGAGGATGGGATGCGCGAGCGTTATCCAGAGCTGTTTTTAGCAGGTACTTTCTAGTTTCGAATTTCGGGACGAAATTCAGTTATTAGGGGGGAAGTATGTAATACCCCGTACTTTTGACTATATTTATTTTTGGGATTAATTAATTAAATTGCGTATTAATTGATAATTAATCCGGGTTATAAATACTAATGAGATGCGAATTGGTATTTGATTATGTGCATATATGATTATATATGTATTTGGTATTATGAAAATTGTCGTGAGATTTATATACGGCATTTTAGAAATTTTGTTGAGACGCGTGGGACCGCCGCGTCACGGTATAATATTTTGATAATAAAAGTGAATTTAAAATCTATAATCCGTATGGTCGTTTTGAGTGCACCAACGCGTCCGGAAGGGTCGAGATAGTCAGAAAACACTAGCCGGGGGTATAGTTTGGGTCCCGGGGTATTTTTAGGCCATACCGGCAACTTAAAGGGTATTTTGGTAATTTTACATTTTGAGGAATTAAAAGTGACGAAAATTAGAGATGTAAATCTGATGTGGATTAGACCCATTAAGCCCATTAGCCAACCCATATTAACCTAGAAAGCTACGTAGGTTATCATTTAGGTTTTCTAAGTTTCCCCAAATCAAAACCCTAGCCACCTTAAGCCACCATTGGAGAAGAGCTTGGAGAGAGAGGAATTTCTGCAGAAAACTGCATCTAGTCTACACCAAATCCGGAATCAAACCAAGGCAAGTGACTTTATTCCATTTAATTTCTGTGAATGTTTCCTCCATGTTAGAAAATTTGGATTTATGGTTTGTTCTTGAAGAAAATATGAAAACCCATATAGTTTAGATTATAGAACTTGAGAAATTGTGAAGAGAATTGCATGTAGTATGATAGGTAGATGTTTTCCCTTATAATAATTGTGATTTGAAGGAATTAAAACGAAATAAATTTCTGGGATTTGATGATGATATAAACCTAGGGTTCATGTTCTAGAGAAATTGGGAAAAGTGTAGAGATTTGTAAATTTGGTTGATGTTATAATGATCCAATCCTTGAAAACATGTTAGGAGATGATGTAAATATGTTTAGGATGAATTAGTGACCCTAAAACGTTATTGGGATGAACCTTGGAAGAGATTAGAATTGATAAAAATGGTGAAAAACGATTTGGGAAAATTTCTGGGCCGAAACTGGTAGCTCGTTAGAAGCAGCCCCAGGTCGTTCGAACGAGCTCGTTCGAACGAGCTTCTAACGAGTTGACCAGTCGTTACTAACGAGTTGGGATTTCGTTCGATATCTCGTTCAAACGAGATATCGTTAGAAGG
Organism: Sambucus nigra; assembly: GCA_949130495.1. Classification (NCBI taxonomy): domain Eukaryota; kingdom Viridiplantae; phylum Streptophyta; class Magnoliopsida; order Dipsacales; family Adoxaceae; genus Sambucus; species Sambucus nigra. Next base: position 90,403,440 of record OX422208.1, on the reverse strand, counting down.
GACAGTTCGTTCGAACGAACTGGGACCTCGTTCGAACAGCCTCGTTCGAACGAGACTTCTAACGACCTGACAGTCCAAACTCGTTCGAAGCCTCGTTCGAACGAGACTTCTAACGAGCTGGCAGTTTGGTACTTTTTGGACTGTTTTGACTTTTGGAGTTCCGTAAACTTGTTCGAGGATATAGTTAACCTTCCAACGATGATGTAGTGATAGGTTTGGGACATTTGGGTATTTATGAGAAGGAATTTACGTACGAGAGTGTATTACATGGACGGTTTGGGTTGAGACGTGAGTATCTACTACGACGTGAGATAATTATGACGCGTATAATTACAAACCAGAATAGTATGAATTGTGATAAGTATAAGCTAGTACGAGTATGCGATATGTACTACGATTAAAATACGGTATTACTAAGACGTGTGTTTACTTAGTATTGGTATATGGATTGTGTGTATGACATACCTACCATACTTGCTATCACGGGAGGTTGCGTTCGCTTAGGACCCTCTATTCCTTGTGTGCCTACGGGGGGGATATAGACTGGTACCTCGATGAACATAGGTCATAGAAAGACTTATTGTGATATTAATAAGTCCGCTGACCCTGGGAGCGTAGGTATGTGCGTGACCCACATGATGGTGACTGTGTTCGCCTCCACTACTTGTGATTTGTGTTATCTGGACTATTCCTGAGAGATTCGGAATATGTGATCCTTATGTACGTGATGTACCGGGAGGGATAGCAGAGTATGTGTGCACCATAGCTTATATTGCGGGGTGCTTGTATCGTATATTTATGATGTGAATAATATACTTTTAATTAATGGAAATCCTCCTGTTAATATTGTGAACCTATTACGGTATGGTTTCGAGTTATATAATGAGTTAATTGACACTTATATATATGGCATATTTAGTAACTGAGTTTACATTAAACTTTTTAATTACGAGCGTTATTATGTTAATGGAACCGAGTATTATGGGCAGGACCTTTGGCAGTCTAGCTAGATATATTGTCACTTAGCTAGTAGTATGGGTAGTTATAGATGGGTACTTGCGTTAGGAGTGCACAGTTAGACGAGAGGTGAGAATATAATGTGAGTGCACGTCCTAACATGTACTTTGCATTTAATGTTTTAAATGTTTTTAAAGCACTTGCAGGTTTTTAAAATATAACTCCACATTCGGGCTCTGACCCGTTTGCTTTTCAAATCTTTTTCTTGTAAAACCTTTTTAGGTGCCCAGCCACAAGGACACCAAGCATAGATTATCCATTCAGGTGACGAGCTGTAGCGGTTTGTGGAAGCTACAGGTATTTGCAAGTGGACGCTTCTATCTTTTGGATTCCAGAGTCACTATCTATCAGTTGTAGGGCATGTTGCCCATTTCTATTTAGAGCATCGTTTACATTTCAGTTTTCAGACTTTAGCATTTATGGTTTCAGTATTTAGTTATTCTTTTCAGTTATGGGATTGTAGTGAGGAGTTTTTCCTCCAGACTTTAATTACTGTTATGTGATGGTTATTCGTTTTACTTCAGTATGGTGAATGGTGTTATTTATTTCTTCATTACATTTGTTGCTTGTTAATCAGACTTAAATTAAAATTTGGCAACTTGCTTTTTAAATACTAGGTGGTTAGTAATATTAAAATGTTTTCGACAGTGATGCTATTAACTGAGCCAACTTGGCATTTTGAATTAATTTAATAAAGGAGTAGCTACCCGGTATTTAATTAGTCGGGGTGTCACAAAACCTCATAATGTTTAATCATTAGGTAGTGAGTTAATGCCTTTTCCTTTTATTTTGTATGCACAATATAACAACATGAGATTGATTATCTAAGTTGTTCAAAATATCAATTTGGTTTATCAGTTATTAAAAAGTCACTTGAAAAGTGGTATGATCTGAAGTAGGTCGTTTAAAACCCACTTAAGGAGTGGTATGATCTAAAGTAGATCGACCTAGAAGAGGAAGAAAAATAATGTAAAAAATATGTTCTCAAACTCATACGTGAGTTGGTCAACTACATATGGCATTAAAAATCCACTTGAAAAGTGGTAGGATCTGAAGCAGGCCGATCAAAACCAATTCAAGGAGTGGTATGATCTAAAGTATATAGGCCTAGAACAGGCAAAAAAACACGTAAAAACTATGTGATACAACTCAAATGTGAGTTGGTCGACTATATATGGAATTAAAAACCCACTTGAAAAGTGGCACCATCCAAAGAAGGTTGGTTAAAACCCACTAAAGGATTGGTATGATCTAAAGTAAATCGACCTAGAAGGGGAAGAAACCCCACGTAAGAACTATATGGTCCAACTCAAATTTGAGTCGGTCGCCTACATATAACATTAAAAATCCACTTGAAAAGTGGTATGATCTGAAGCATGTTGGTAAAAAACAACTCAAGGAGTGTTATGATGTAAAGTAGATCACCTAGAAGAGGAAAAAACCCACGTAAGAACTATGTGGTCCAACTAAACGTGAGTTGGTCGGCTACATATGGCATTAAGCCCAGTTGAAAAGTTGTACGATGTATTATATTGGTCGGTAAAAATCCACAGAGTGGTATGATCTAAAGTATATTGTCCTGCAGGAGGCAAAAATCACACTCAAAAACTGCATTGTACAATTAAAGCAATAGCTAGTTGCAAATGATAGGCTCCAATGATTTACTTGAAAAATAAATCAGTATAATATAAGGAAAGATCTACTTTAAAATGGTGTTATCTAAGGTAGATTGACCTAGGAAGGATTAAAACCTTATTAAAACTGGCTTGAGTCAAGAATCTTCGTCCGTCTTTAATAAAATACCCTGGCTAAGTGACAAAGGTTGTCGAGGTTTAATGACGAACAACTAATTTTTCTTTATTTTTTAAAAGATATTAAGAGAACAAATAACACAAAGCAAATAATCAAACATTATCTGAAAGATTTGAATATAATGATAGCAAGGCTATATCACTTATGCAATAAGATAATAATGAAATAGGAAGCATAAAACTTTCCATTATTGGTTCAAAAATGGCCTAGGGCTGAAAAAATGACCACTAAGGGTAAAAAAGGAAAATTATATCAAAACCAAATTAAGAATTAGACTAGTTTCCCACAATAGATTGATTAGAGGACTCATTACTCTGAGCTAGAATAAAAGGGTAGCCCCTCAAGAACATTAAAGGAAGGGGGTCAAAAGAGAATTGGTCCAAAGCATCCATATAAGGGTCGGCTAGAATGTTCACCACCAGGGGGATGTTCAGCATAGGCGGGGTCACCTTCCCTAAAATTTTCCCTTTAGAGGCCATCCACCCAACCTTTGTTGAAGTTAATAGACTCATAATAGTCCAGGTGTGGAGGACTTCCATGACGATCGCCCCATAATCCTTGTTATATGTCCTTTGCAGGTCATCCTCATGGGTTTTATCCATCTAGATCCTCTGCTTCGGGAGGATGAGATTCTCCAAGATTTTATGCTGAAGAGAGGTCTTCAACTTAGACAATTTGGTGTCCACCCTGATGAACTCATTCTGAGTTCGCTCATCTTTCACCACTGCTCTAGTCTTGTCATCGGTCAATGTATTCAGTAATCTTCTAACTCCTTGCACTGGTCAGAGACCAGGTTATTAAAGGAAAAGTTACCCTTCAATGATGACTTAGTGATCTTAAATCATCTATCATCTTGGACAGTGAGGTCATGTTGAACCTGAATTCTTTGCACAAAGAAAGATAAAGGAGACAAAAAAAAAAATTGGCAGTGCAAATTAACTGAATGAAAAATGTTACTTACCAACACACTATGGCATATAACTTATTTATGGAGCCTCTCCAGGGTGAAGCCCCTGAGCTCTAAGATGTCAAACGGAAACATGACTTCCTCGGTGATGCAACATGCAACCTTAATGTCCTTATTGTCCGAATTATCCCTGGAAATAGGATCCTTCCCTTTATGGAAGGAGATCCCCTAATGACTACTATGTCACCCCAAGGGAGAGGAGTCTTTAAATCGTTGATAATAACTAGTCGATTGGAAATTAGGGAAGGTGGATGAGCATTGATAACTAGTGCTTCATCATTCTTCTTCTTCTTGGACCATTTGGCCTTCGCCAACTGGTGTTCTAACTCCAAGGATTCCTTCTCCCTAACGGAATTTAACTTCCTATTCCAGTACTCTTTAGAAGCAGCAATCTGATCGGTTTGTGTGTTTATAGACGATTATTTCTTCAGTTTATCCCTGGTAGCTTCCAGATCGACCTATCTCCTTAACACGCCAGTCATTTTTTATAGGTCGAAAAGAATTGGTAGAAACGAGAAGCCTTAAAATAGGTACTCTTAGGCCTCTACATCCTCCTAAAATTGACCAGACACGCCACCAAAGAAAAGATCGAATCAAGATCATCCAAGAATGAACCATGATCTTCTCTCTCTTCTTCTTATTTTTATTATTCTACTTCTTATTCTTGATAAGGTTCAAAGTGTGTTGAAATCACATATGTAGAAGATTCCCCTATGTAAGTGCCTCTATCAACTTAGATGAGAACATGGGTGGATGTCGGAATGGAATTATCACCAACTACGATGTAATTAGTGAACTAGACATCGGGGTTAGTTGTGAAGTCGACAAGATAATGGTAGGTGAGGTTATAACAGAGTAAGACGTGGGCCTCTCTGCAGTGGGGGGTGAACTCCGGGGGGGTCTAATATCTCCAATAATTTTCCAAATTGTCAAGGTTAACTTGGTAGTCTCACAACTTGGTATTCAAAAAGCGATCCTCAATAGAAAATTAGGTTAGTTAGTAAATAATGACTAACATTTAAAGAATTTAATATATTTAGGCGACCTACCAGGTTCCCCCTTGGTGGAAGGAACCCTAAGCCCATCAAATCCTTCACCAAATATATCCCAAAAAACCATAAGGATATTTTTCTCAATATCTTTTTAGGATCTAGGTAAATAGGTCACCAAATTATGAGACTTGTCCCTATCCTTGATTTGGTACAACTTGGTGCTTATGGAAAGCCCTTAATTTGTAGAAGTAATTAATCTCTTCAAGTCTTAGATTAATCCCACATGTTTGGTTTATGGCTACTATCCCTGTCATAATTCTGTGAAGCTACCATTTTCTTGGACATGGAGTGTTGCACAATAACAGGGCACCCTTATCAATAATAGATGAAGGGTAAAATGAACTCCCCCTTCTAGTATGGCTACTGTCAAGAGTGCATAGGGAAGCCCACAAGTTAACACTATCAGTAATTTCCTATTGATTATGGAATTCTTAAAGTTGTTAGGTGCTAAGACTTCGTATTTCCTTGCACGTCTAAACATGGGAAGAAGAAGAAGAAGAAGAAGAAGAAGAAGAAGAAGAAGAAGAAGAAGAAGAAGAAGAAGAACAACAACAACAACAATAATAAAATAACAAAATGAGAGCTTGTTGGAATCGAGAGAGAGAGAGAGAGAGAGAGAGAGAGAGAGAGAGAGAGAGAGAGAGAGAGAGTGAAAAATACCTCAGAAAATGGCAAGAATGCCAGGTATAAGCCTTGAAAATCCTTATACCTTTTGCTACTCCACATCACTTTAAACCCCATCATAATGCATAGGAAAAATCACTATGTGCCAATGACCCATTATTTCTCTGGGTAATGAAGCTAGACTCGTGGCTCTAAGATAAAGACAAGTGTGAAATCATGGCATTAGTAATTATTTGTATTCCTTGCGCGTTACTTAAAGGAAACACATGTAAAAAATAACTATGAATTAAATGGGCATATGGAAGGAAAATGATAGATAAGGCATGGTCAATCGACATGTTGGCCGATCATACGTGGCATGAGGATTACAAATAATGTATGGTCGATCAACGTAATTGATCGATCACCCGCACCTTAGGGGCAATTGAAGGGAATATGGTAGAACTAGTGCCATGTGTCCAAACATGTGGCACATCATACGATAGGCACTTGGTGAGTTATAGAGTCCCATTAGTATTAGTCTTTTAGTTTATTGATTTTTCGTAGCCTATTTTCTCAATAAGTGCCTCTCGTATGATGTGCCACGTGTTTGGACACATGGCACTAGCTCTGCCATATTGCCTTCTATATGGATCTTAAAGGGATATAACTGAATCTTGAGGATCATATCAATAAACTAAAAGACCATCACCGATGGGACTTTATAACTCAACCAAGGTAAAGACAAAGATTCCTAAGGCTGTAGGATGCTTAGGTTTATAAATAAAGATGATCTAGCTCATATTAAACTAATTTAAACAAGCACGTGATGGGTTGGACTCTCTACTATCATCCCTAGAATTCCAACTGTTGTTATTCCTTTGAAAGTTAATAAATTGATCTCCCTCCCTTTCCCCTTGGTTGTAGGTCCACCTCACATCTGAACCATGTATATTCTGTCTACTTGTTAAAATTTCTACACTATAATCTTTTTGCGGCTAATTTGCAATTCTCGCTTTTATTGTGGGACAATTACTCCTACACTTGTATTTGTGTTGTGTTGCATATTTATATGTATTACTTGTATATATGTATCATTATTGTATCATAGGGGATTATATGTTGTTATTTCCATGCCGAGTAGTTGGGAAAAGGATAATTGAATTATTTCTCGCATTGTTAGGTTGTAGAAATGCCGTAGATTAGTAATACCTAATTTGTGGTAATGTAATCTTGATAAAGATGTTAAATTGAGATATCAATGTTGTTATTGTTTTTGGATGATGCGTAGACATTACTTTTCCAAACCATTGGCTGGATAGGGTGTGCTTTCTGCCTAATTTCTTGTCTTTTTTCTCGTGAGCCATGTAATGGTCCATTGGGGGTATTAAGTTGTTTGTTATGGGATGTTAAACCATTATGGTAGAACGATGGTGGGAGAACCTTCCATGGCTCGTGATTGTGATTGTGATCTTATGTTTTTTGGGCTATGGAGTGTCAGAAGCATAATTGACAAAAGGGTGGGGTGAAAGTCCATACCGTACCAAGAAAGGTGCAGCGGAGATTTTGTTACATGTGAATCGGAAAGTGTACTAAAGCATGGTATGATCTAGGATTAAATATGATTGTCTTGGAATGTTGGTGAGTGTACATATGCGTGCAATTTTATATATATGTATGTAATATGTGTATATGTAGATCTCTTAGAGCATTTATACAAGTACATAGAGTTTCACGCTCACACCCCTGGAGTTTATATATGCATTTCAATTTTTGTACTAGTTTTGATTGATTATAACTACAATTGAGTTTGGGACGCATTGGAGCATTTAGAAGATCTATACCTTTTCTTGAAAGAAGGTTGTATTTTATTTTCCATAGTAAATTGTAAAAACGAATTTTAATATTAATGAAAAATGCAATTTTGTTATTTATTTATGTATTTTAATTTTGGCTTCCAAAAATATTTATTTATAAATATGTAAACAAATAAATAAATATGTAAATAAATAAAAGTATGCCTCTAATATGTGAATAAATAAATAAAAGTAACCCCACCTAATATTTAAATAAATAAATAAAATGATTCATTTATACCTTCAAGGATGCCTCTAATATGTAAATAAATAAATAAAATTCACCCTACCCTCGAGGATACGTGAAGAGTATACCTAGAATCTTTTTAAAATTATACTCATAATATATTAATAAAAAAATACCAGCCTCCGTGGATGTAGGAAATTTGTTAAACAACATACATCTTGTGTTATTTTAAGTGTTTGGTTATAGTTTTATATTTGCTGTCACTTTGAATTTTGTGATTGATTTTTTAAAAAACCATGAGTTTGTGCACTTAAAATTGGCATCATTCATAGGAACCAAGTTTTTTTCAATCTTTCTAGATAAGACCCAATCCTAAGTCTAAATCCATGGCCAACACATAATATCATAACCTTGTATCATCCGTCATCTTGGAAAATGGGAATGTAGTATCGCCTACATGACGAATGAGATCAATTATTCATTAACATTGAAGTAGGGACATTTTGAGACCCCGTTACCAACCCCGTGAGATCGTTCTTGCGTTTCATAAGGATGTATTAAGACACCCTATAAATTATGTATTTAGGATGATCAATCCTATATAACTAATTTATGGGAGTTAAATAATTAATAACATTCTATCAATAAGGAATAACATAGGAGTGAAATAAAAGTATGGATGGACTAAACCCATAGGAATATGCCAATAGTAAAAAAACATAAATATCCACATGTATAATATAAGTCAGAAATAAAATAACTGACCAACTATAATGCATTATAATTTATCTGAGTAGAAACTGAATAAATACATAAATAATTACAACCTATACTCCTACATAATTAAAATAAATAGTACAACACTAAATAACTCCTCAAGTGCAATACCTGCTAAGATAATAACTTCACTTAACACATCGTTTATGTCAATAACATAACATGTAATATTAGGTAATGAAAGAGGTTAAATCCCTCATTGCATGAAATCTTTTACTTAACCCAAAAGTTAAAAGAATAAATCATATTAAAAACACACGATTATCAAGATAAATCTCCAAATGGTTGAATAGTAACTTGTAAATAGCATCTCATTTGATCTTAGATAGAAAGTAGCACAATTCAAAATTATGATGATAACCTGTGACCTTAAGTCACACATTAACTACAAGGTAATCCTAAACGTAAGGATCCCTATTTCGATACAAGATACTAGCACTACCCTAGCGTAACTCATATAACAAATACCAAAAACTATCCTCTACTCATCTTTAGGAATCTACTCACTCAATCGCTATTAATTTTAATACAAGATTTAAACATCACATCATCTCCCAATTTTCAACTGACATTAGAATCATTGCATGGGATGTCTAAAAAATAAGATCCAAACAAGGACCCCCCCTGATACACTTCTATCTAAGTAAATTAATTATCCAAATTTAATAGTCGTTGAACCTAGATTTATATCCTAAACAATCTCACTTAAAGTACTTCCATAATCACAACTACAAGTCTCAAGGGACTATAATTAATACAACCACTTTCATCCTAGAAGGTGTAACCTCAACTCCATAGTTATATCCCATCTAGGGATATAAATACATAATATCACAAACAATGGTCACTAAGTATAACTCCACCCATTATGAATCCTAATAAAACATCTTAATAGCTTAATAATCCAAGTGTCCCACAACTAAAAACTATTTCATATGAAGTCGAGTATAATTAAATAATGATATAAACTATCATGAGCTACCCTCTACACAAGATATACTAATATATAATTGTAACTACGTGTCCTCTCACCTAGTCTCATACCTTAAAGTAAATTTAATGTCAACTCTCCAATCATATATAACGTCGTCCATATCGAACCGATTCTCTTACTTCCCCCCCTATAACTTTTCAATTTCATTATAAACTTACTTAAATTAAGGATATAATTTTAATTCTATCTTTCTGATCCATATAACTATCACAAACCTTTGATACACATAACGTGTATGACATAAAGTATCGAATGTGTAATATCGATCCATCACAAGAATTATAGGGCATACTCAAACACAACACATAAAATACCTCGTCCACTGCTAGTTATGAATATTAGGAGCTTCCACTCCTAAAGTCTCCAAATAAAAAAAATGGGAAAAATCCTATTATTGGGATTTATTCTTAAAACCATGTTTAAATCACATTTATTTTATGATAAAAGATCATATTAGTATATTTTGATATATTAATTATTTTTGTGGAAATGTCTTTTACTGTTTAAAATATATTGTATATCTTGATCAATTAGGCATTGTAGTAATTTGACTGAGTTAGGTTTGGCTTGATTGGAGAAGATGAAAATTTATGTTATAATGAAAGTAGGCAATTCACATCCTCAATAGGGAGTTGACATCCTATTTGTTAAGATGTGTGTATAATCTTACGATACTTATTTTATGATTAAGGAACATTTTTTATAGTTCAAAAAAGATTGAACCAATCAATCAGGAATGTATTGAACACAATAAAAGGCGAGATTTAAGTCTAGGTGTTAAATAGATTAAACATACACAATCTCAAAAATTTGCAAAGGTTGCATAGATTTTTAATCTCTAAGATTATGAGTATTATAATAATATTCACATAAATATTTCTTAAATTTTCAAGGGATGAGATTCAATTTATTGGGTCAATAATATTTGTAGTTCGGGCATTCATTGTCTGAATATTTTTTTAGATCATATTCCAGGGGAATTCGCATCATAGAGATATTCTGGATTGTAATAGTGCCTTGATAAACTTTTAAATTTTAATTCTACTAGTGAACCTAGGAACTGGATTTATATCTAATATCGCATCAAATAAGTTAAGATTGAGACAAATGAATAAATAAGAGGGTGAAAAACGATTCGCGACATATTAAATTTTACCAAGCAGATATTGAATGCTTAACGCGGGGAATCACATTATGTGCTATAAATCTTTGCAAAAAAGGCCTCACTGTGCAAGTAATTTTGAGATAAATAAGTTGGAGTGCAATTATAATTATTTAGTGTAATTAATTACAATTAAATAGAAAACAAAATGAATTATGGGGCGTGATATACGCTTTTCATATTTATGATTGGAATCCCACTAGCGTAGTCCGTATACCAAATATTAAGCCCAAAGATCTCTAAAAACCCTAATTTGCCCATGTCCACTTTATATATATATATATATATATATATATATATATATATGTGTGTGGGGGGGGGGGGGGGGGTTCAAGGAAGGTTAATAATTAGCATTAATAATTCTAAGGGTTAGAGAGCGAAAGAGACATACTCTTTATGATTTTGTGCGAGGTGGATGAGAGAGAAAGTGATTTTTCTCTTATTTCACCAAGTTTTTGAAAATAATCTAATACACTAAAGTATTAGGATTAATAAAATTCTCTTTTAACTCTTTTGTAAAAATCTTCAATGGTTGTATACACACACACAAAAAAAAAGTTTAGTTCTGGTTGGTGTGATTTTCATAGTCAAATGGATTTAAATTTGAAACAAAATGAGATGAGGACAAGAAAATTAGCACACGGTAATTTGATAACTAGGAATCCAGCGTAGTAAAAAATTCCTGGTATTTTAGTACCAAGACCACACACACAACAAGTCCACTATAACAATAGTTCAAGTACAATTTATAGATTAGAATGTGTAAATGAATAAATACAACTAGTACACCTAGTACACCAAGGTCAATATTATATATTCTCATAACTATAGAAAGTATATCAAATAATACAAATAATAGACTTTGTCGTACATAATCAGAGCTTCACACTCAATACAGGAGTATTAGTGAAGATACAAAAAATTTAAATTTTAATAAATTTTGGTTTTCTAAGGAGGTTAGATGTTCAAACCTAAAGACTAAATGAAAAGAGTCTTTAATTTAGGGTTTGCAGTTTCAATCGCGTGAAAGCAAATGGTCAGTTTTATGTGACTAAAGTTTTAGATCATGAGTTTTTGAAAATCACAGAAAGATCTACACGAATCTGAAAGGTAAAAACCAAATCTTCTTTTAAAAGTCTATAACATTTTTAAATAAAGATTTAGTTTATAAAAGTAGATCTACTAAACATGCCAGAGATATTTATGTATTATAAAAGCTTTAGATAGGTTTGGTCTAGAAAGATAGATTTCAACGATAGGGTTTGAAAAAAACTAGGTTTTGTCTTTAAAACATGTTGGCAGAGTTTATAACATACCAAACGTTACATGTAAAAGAAATTGACCCTAGAGATTATACCCCAACGAAGATCAACAAGCCAAATAGGAAAATAAAAAATCTAACGACATTTGATTGATCCAAATAAATAATCCACACAAGCTTCCAAAAATTTCAAATCTTAAAATTGTTTTAAAAATCAAAACCTAGAAAATCAAACACTTTTAAATAAATAAACCCTAAAAAACATAAATCTTTTTTTCTTCTAAAACCTCAAGCAAACATCTAAATACATAAACTCACATATTTCATTTGTAGCAAAAACAAGTGTTTATAAATAGGTTATGGAAAATCTCACAAAAGAAATAAGTTAAACAAGTTTTTAGAGAAAGAGGGGCTTGTAAAAATTTGGACAGAGTTTGATTTTAATTTGTAAATAATCCTGACTATTTTGAAATCTCAGCCCAAGCCCTTTATGTATAGAGGTTGAGGAATGTTGAGTGTCATAATTGTAATTCATCAACAAATAAAGGTATAAGGGTAAAAAGCTAAGGTTTTCAAAGGGTAAGATTAGCATCGTAGAAGAGATAGTTAGATAGAGGCACATGCGACATTAGCCAAGCCAATGTAGAGGACAATATTGTAAAAGTACCCTCAACAACCATAGTCTACACAGCCCACACACAAGGTTTACACATAGTCAAGTTGTGTGGGCCAAACCTCGCAACCTGATTGGTCAAAACCCAGGCATATGGTCGATAATCAAATGACCCAATATTAACCAAAACGTTATTGTTAATGATTTTTGCTGAATTAATTAAGAAGAAATATAACTATTTTAATTTGTTTCTTTTTAAATATTTATTTCAACAATTTGAAATTCAAGAAAATCATTAAAAAATATAAAAAATAATTTAAAAATTCTGAAAAATTATAAAACCATGAAATATATAATATAAGAAATATTTCGATATAAAATACATGTATAATGTATTAATACAAAAATAGAGGATATATTAATCAAAATTTAATTTAGGGTCTTAAAATTAGAATAAGGAGTTTAAAAACACTTTTTAGCAATGTGTTTAGTTGCAATGGCTCGAATATATTTTAGACTATTTTTACATAAATGAGCCAAAACAAAATTCTGTGGGATTTAAAGAGGATGTTTTTGAAAAATATGACGTTGTGTGATAATTGATTAAATTCGCAAATATCCAATCTGGCACACTTATTTAATTAGAGTCTATTTTTAAACCAAATTAATTTAGCCCTTGGCAAGATGCATGTTAAAAAAAAAGCAAAAAATCAAGATAAGCTTTAAGAGATAACCTCTTGTACGCATCCTCTCTTTTAACAAAACCTATTAGGAAACCATCACATAGGGGTGTATACGGGTCGGGTCTGGATCGGGTCTGGGTATATCCAGATCCGATCCGGGTATATTTTTAACGGATCGGGTCTTACCCGATTACCCGACGGGTCTCAGAAAATGGATCCAGACCCGGATCCGTTAAGGACCCGAATACCCGACCCGAATACCCGACCCGATTATATATATATATATATATATATATATATATATATAAACTGTTTTTATATAAAAACAGTTTTATATAAAAACAATATAAAAACTGTTTTTATATATATATAAATATAAGTAACAGTTTTATTTTATATATAAAAACAGTTTTATTTTATATAAAAACTGTTTTTTATATAAAACTGTTTTTATATAAATGTTTTTATATAAAATAAAACTGTTTTTATATATATATATATATATATATATAAACAGTTTTTTATAAAATATAACTTATATATATATAGGAGAAGGATCACAAGTGGACCAAAAGAATGGACTTTTTAATGGACTTAACAAAAAAGACTAATAACCCACTAATTTTAATTCCTTGGTGTAATGGGTTCGCGCCAGCGGCACCCAATAACCGAGACTTATTAGTCTTTTTTGTTAAGTCCATTAAAAAGTCCATTCTTTTGGTCCACTTGTGAACCTCTCCCTATATATATATATATATATATATATATATATATAAACAGTTTTTATATAAAACTGTTTTTATATATAAATATATAACTTATATATATATATATAATATTATATATAAATATATATTTATTATATTATATATATACACATTCGGGTCGGGTCCTTATCGGATCGGAGTCATGTATATCCAGATCCGATCCATTAACTAATCGGGTAATCGGATAATCGGGTCTATAAAATTTGCTCAGATCCGTTAATTTAGGTCGGGTCCGGATCGGGTCCGGGTCCAGACCCGGTCCATTGACAGCCCTACCATCACAAGCCAACCATTGGCTAAAGAAAAAAATGGCGCCCCACATAATTTTTACAGCTAACGAGTTTCCTTATAAAATGAGGAGAGACTTTTGGATGATAAACTCCTTTACATTTACATACCCATGCTAATCATTATGGCAATGACTGGCACACAAGAAAAAAATAACCCGGTGCCTATATTATATCCAACAGGGGCTTGCCTAAAACTTCAACAGGTATTAAGGCTAGTTCCTTTAAAAAATAAGGAGAGAGGTTTAGTTTAAAAAAAAAACTCCTCCAAAACAATTTGGCCTGCATAACCGCGTGGCAGGGCTTATTTTTGCACCAAGATTTACATGCAAGCCTTTAAAAACATTCACTAGTTGATGAAACCTTCAACTGAAAAAAAAACTAATTGGCCTTAAAAGGTTTTTTTAAAAAAAAAATCTTTTATAAAAAATATTTTTAAATGCCAACTGATTTTTTTAATTAAAAAAACTTTTGTTTCCAATTTTTGTCTTTAAATAAAACTTCTTTTAATCAAAAGATATTTTAATAAAAGTTCAAAAAAAATCCCAACACTTTAAATATAAAATGTAAGTGGAACTTAAACATAGTTTTATCAAAATTGTCTCATTGGAGCTTGAATGTTGATGTGCTCGGATCCAGAGTTTGTAGATGTTAGCATCCTTGACTCTTTGACGAGTTGTAGAGGTATACGACATAATAAATTGTGACGGACAATGTCCTTACAAATCTCCCCATATGTCTATGCCGGTACAAACTAAAAAATACGAATTATTATTCATAAGACTTACCTATACAAATCTACCCTCCAAAGACAATCATGGAAGGATAAAATGACAAGACTTCAAGCTTTCAAACTTTGCTTCAACAATCAATTTTTCAAAACTCCAAGCTTTTCTCATCAGGGTGTGCAACAATTTGATGTTAAGTCTTCGTACCTACACACATGAGATAAAACAAAAACCTCGTGACGTATTGAGTTTGAAATGATAAAAATATAATCAATGTTAGCACAATCAAATCTCCCCCTACTAAAACTCCCCCATAAAATCATAATTCGTTCTCCCCCTTTTTATTTGTCCGAAATAGACAAGAAAAAGAATAATTCTCATAGAGAAAATCGGGGTGTCACGGTAATCAAGCAAACAAACTATTTTTGAATTTTTTTAAAATTTTCATACAAAAATAAGATACAAAAATCACACCATGGAATTAAACTCAAACAACCAAATCATGGAAACGAAATGAATGGCTGTGAACACATTTAATAGGTAATTCAACTCAATCAATCATATGTTCACGATGCATATGTGTACTACTAACGAATGAACATCAAAAGTATCCTTAGGTGAAACAATTTGTTGAATTTAGATGACATCGACTTATGCAAATCAACAAATCAAAGTCAAAGTGATTTCCACCCCAATAATGTCTAAAACTATTTAGCGCTTTTTCAAGATTTTCAAGGACGTGCAAACCCATTTTAATTCTCCATCAAAACTCCCTCATATATATTTTCTTTTAGAGGTGAATAAACTAAATTCTCAAACTTTGGAGAATTTGTGTAAAAACCTAAATGGCCCATAATTTGGCATGAATTTCTTTTTATTTCCTTTAAAAACTTCGAGCTCTTTTCAACCTCTTTGGGCCCCGGATAATAAGATTCCTCCATTTTTTAGGTCCAATTTAACGGTGGCTTAGTTTTCGCAAAGGTCAAATAAACCTTTCACAACCCTTCCCCGTTTTCAAATAAAGATCACAATCGCACAAATGGTTCTTATATGCACAATTTTCTTATCAAATTTTATCGCCCTTGGATCGTTTTAAAGACAGGATTGAAGTGAAAACACCCAACCAACATGTGATAAGACAAGCACAATAATCAAACAAATCCGTGCATGTGTGCAATAAAGGAAATCATGAATCAAACATGTAGGAAGTAATACTTAATTACATCTTAATGACTCCAAACATTATAAAGCATAAAGATGACATGATATATTATCACAAAACACTATCAAATAGTTACATGAAAAAATGGAATGATGTTGTGACTCGGTCATCCTAAGTGTCCATCCATAAACGGTGTAAAAAAAATCTTTTAGGATTTTCTCAAAATTTTATCAAAATAAAATCTTTTTGAATTTTTCAAAAAAAATAAAACATAAAAAAATGATACATACTAGTAATAGGAAAATAATGACATCAAGGAAAAACATCCTATGCTAGTAAACAAGTCAAACCTTAATCGTTAGGTGCAAAAGGGTTTTTCAAAGGTGGTGACAACTTATGAAAAACCTCCATCAAATTTTGTGAAGTTTTGACTAAAAACTTGACTTGCACACCTGAATCTGCAAACTCTCTCATGTAGTTTTCAGGAGCATGTAAAGTATCATGTGTGGGTGCATGTGTGCCAGAAACACGTGTAGTAACAAAACGTGATACATAACCCAACTTAAAATAAAATTTCCTAAGGTGACCTCTCCTCTTACAATGTGAACAAACATAAATAGGCATAGGAACACCTCTCTCAAAAACTCTAGTACGTGCTCTCCTAGTAGGAATGGTACGCCTAGGTGAGTTAGGGTGAGACTCATGTGAATCTCTCACTAAAGTGGGAACCAGCTCGGGTGCTAATTGGGAAGTAGAAGCACGGTCATGACTTATTCCTAAATTCTCACCTTTACCCTTAAGAACCACCTTTTCAACCTTCTTAGGTGCGTTCTCAAAATTGACTTTGACCTCCCTGGCACGTTCGAGATCACTCTCGAGTTGGGATACACGTGTCGTCAGACTAGACAACGTGTTGGTCAAATCACACTTCTCCTTTTCTTAAAACCTCCTTCTCTCTCTCCAAATCTAAAACTCAACGACCTAAATCTCTATTATACTTCTTTGTTTTCAAGGTCTCGGTGTACAAATCTCTAAACGCTTTTTGGATTTCACTTTCATCTCCACTTTCACTCTCTCTTTCTCCCTCACTCGAAGACCACAAATCACTATCACCGCTCTCGTGTGCACTCTTGTGAGACAAAGTGAGTGTGCTCACATGACTAGAAAAAGCGACAACCATCCCTTGAGCTAAATCATCTCCAGACTCATCTTTCTCATTTCCCTCACTATCACTAAGTGTGGAGGGCATGGGTACTCTCTTTTTAAGCCACGTAGGACACTCAAACGACTTATGCCCCTTACCCCCCCCCCCCCCACATTCAAAACAAGTCAGATTCTCAAAAGCTTCCTCACATTCCTCATCTGAGTTATTCTCTTTTTCCCTCTCACCGCTTTCTTTGGCCTTTTATTTCTTTTTATTTTCTAAAAAAATCGCTTTTTATTGGAAGAATTATTTTTGTTCACGTTGAGAAATTTTTAAAATTTTTCACAAACAAGGGCATATCACTAAAATCAAAGTCTTCCTCATAATTGGACTCACAACCTTTTTCTTTCTTTTTCTTACAATGAGTCTTTAAAGCAATTCCATTATCCTTAGCCTTAATGGTTTTGAGAAACATGTCAATCTCATAGGTTTGAAGATCTCCTACAAGTTCTTCCAACTTAAGTGATTTCAAATTTTCTAAAGAGTTCAAAATAGTGACTTTAGGAATAAAGACGTTTGGAAGAGATCTCAATTTTTTTAACGACACGCGTGTTATCAATCACCTCCCTCAAATTAAAACATATGTTAACAATGTCCGACAAACGTGCATAAAAATCATCAAAGCATTCAGACTCAGACATGGTGATAGTCTCAAATTGGGTGGCCAAATTTTGTAATTTTGATTCTTTAACCATGTTCGTACCCTCTTTAAACGTGGTGCACATCATAATTCGGTGAAACTCATCAGGAGTGACTGCTCCAGAAATAGCACTCAGACCACGGGAATTAAAATTAGTCATTTTATAATCATCTTCACTCCAGGCTAACACGGGTTTTAAAGAGGTGATGTTATTAACGGTGACCGTGGGAGGAGTCCACCCATTTTCACAAAGCAACCAAACATGCTCGCCAATAGATTTTAAACTAGATTTCATGAAAAACTATTACTAAAGCCATTTAATAAAATATTAAACTATTTAAGTAACTCCGAACTATTTTTTTAGGAAACTCTTTCTTGAAATCAAATCAGTTTAATCACAAGATGCGTTTAAAAATGTGCACGAGATCATTCAAGATTTGTTAACAAGTTTTGAAAAACAAAACTAAAATAGTTTTAAATCAGAATGAGATGAGGAGATGTAGAAAGATTAATGACAAGAGATTTTTAACGTGGTAAAACCTCACCCAACTGAGGAAACATCCACGACTCCCTCTACGGTATAAAAAGAAAAATCCACTAAAACAAAATATAACAGTTATAAACTATATAACACACATGCACACAAATCAGACCTATACAAGTATAGGAATGTACCCATTGGTGTCCTTATAACTTTTCTGCAGTTCTGATTGTTGATGTTGTTCTCCCAGTTTGCTAACTTTCACTTTGTTCCAGTGTTTACGTCGACTCTTGTTTTAAGATCTTATTACCAACACTTTTAGTGTTGTAGTGTGTAAGTGTTTGTGATGGTGATCTAACACATGCATGCACACACTCACGCTTATTTTTACAAACAGTCCTAGAAAATTACATATCAGATGTATATGCTGTGATTTTTAGTTTCTCTCTTCTTAGGAAACTTGAACCTTGTTTAACCTTTAAGATTAACCCAGAATCCACGGCTATCTTGCTCAGGATACGTTTCAACATCTTAATCAATTTCAGGGTTTGAAAAGATTTTTTAAATTAAAAATCGCCAAGTGTGATTCCAACTAGGTCAAAGGTCTTGTTTCAAAAGAACTAGAAACAAAAAATGTTATTGTTGATTTTGAGTATGAAAACATTTACAAAAAACAATCAACAAAAGATTTCTCAAGACGAGAAACTATAAATGCAGATCTAGGTGTAATATAACATAAAATGCTCAAATCTATAATTTCTATGAATCAGAAACACAGATCTAGCCGAATGTTTAAGTTGGACACAAGATCTTAAAATGAAGAGGTTACAGCACGAAATCACTATCAAACCACTCTCAAAAACTCTCAAACACTCTAGATTGTGTTTGGTATAAAATTGGTTTTGATAAAAGAATTAGGGTTTGAAAAAGGGTTTGGACGAACAGGGTTAGGGTTTCTTTTATCTCTCTTTGTTCTCTCTTTTTTCTCTTCTTTCTCTTCTCTCTCTAAATGACGAAGTGGTAAAAAAAACTTCTGGAAGGCTAAGGGTTAGCCTCCTTATATAGAGAGCTGAGAAGGATCGAGAAGGGGGTTCGAAATAGAGGGCTGAGATTAAGTCTTGCCGCATTGACTTCCATCCAACGATTAAATGTAAGCGGTTGGTTATGAGGTGATAACTAGGACTTTTGGGTGTAGTCGTTGTTGAAATCCAAGTTATTCAAAATCCTCAAATACCTACAAAATATAACAATCTAAAGTGTAGAGATAAGTAAGGGTATCAATCCATTTTCAAAGGTGTAGGCTAGAGACAAATTCAATTGTAATTCACTTTTTATTTTCTTTTTGTGATTTTTCACTTTTCTACTTTTTTTAGCTTTTTCAATATTAAAACAATAGGGAGAGGTGATGATTTAAACTAAACTAAACAAAATGTGAGATGAAAACAACTAACTAGAAATTTACTAAAATGAAAAATAAGTCTAACACTAAGATAAGAAATAAAGTGGGGCAAATAATTGTGAGAACAATCAAGGAGTGGGATTACACCACAAATTTTAGTTATTCTAATTAATTAATTTAATTATTTGAATTCTCTCAAATTAATACCAAAATTACAAACCAACTCTCGTTGAAAGTGTAATTATAATATTAATCTTTTAGAAAATTAAGTTTAACACCCCACAACTCTAGAAAAATAGATCTACACCCCTTTTAATTAATCACCCGCTAGGATCGATCGATTAAAATTCATGTAAATCTTAGAAAATAATTTTAGAGTTGAAATTCAAGTTATAATACCCCACTTAAGAAACCCCTATCTCTAGTTCGAATCTAAAATGGGTATTATAACTAGAATTTCAATTTTCTCTCGAAAATCATTTACCCTCTCTCGAGGCGTAAATTTAAGGGTGAGGGGTCAAAATTAACATTCAAAGGGACTTTTCAAGTAATTAAACTAATTAAAATAAAATAACATCAAATAAGGGTTTATCCCCACCCCTTGAAAGGGGTTTTAGCATAACATGGTATAAAATTTGACAAATTAATAATCAAAGGCATAAACAAATAAAATAGAAGGGTAAGAGGACAAATCTTCAAACAAGTCTCCTTGATTTGTAAAATTGGACTCTAATTCTCCATTGAAATTGAGCAACATCCATTCAAATTGAGCTTTCCACAATATTCAATTACATACAAACACTTATTTGAATAACTCAACAATTAATTTCTCACAAATATCTAAAAAAAAATAAAAACAAAACTATTTACAAAAATATTCTATTTAATTTATTCTAACCTAACTCTCTACTTTTCTCTAAAATTTTCTCTCTCTATTTGATGATGAGTTAATTCCCAAATGGTATCTTGAGTCTTTTTTTATAGTAGAGGCATGACACACATGGCGCTAAGGGGTATTTTGGATAGACAAAGGTGCAAGTGGGTGTGTAAGATATTGGGTGAGGGTTAATTTAGGAATTTATTGGAGGGTGCATGTGGTTTGGGTGTGAGGTCATGTGAATGAGAATAAAAATATGATATGGTGAGGGATAATTTTGGAAATTGATTTTGAGTGGTTAGTTGGGGTATAATGGGTAAAATGAGGTTTAAAGGTTTAAGTGGTTGAGGGTGTTATTGGCACATGGGGTAATTTGGTCTTAGGGTTCGTTTGATAGCACAAAAATTCCAAGGCAAAATTCCCAAAAGTTGGAAAATTCTGGTATTTTTCAGCTTTTAGGCTGTTTGATAGCCTTAATTTGCCCTGGAATTTGATTTCTATGTACAATACCCCTTAAGCACAATTTGCCACCCTAGGGTGGAATTCAATTCTTTGGGGGGGGGGGGGGTCAGGTTTTTGTTTGCCATCTTTGGGTGGCAAATCACTTAAAACCAATTTTTTTTATAACTCTATATATTTCATAAATATATAAATATATATTGTTAATAAATATATAAATATATATATTTCGTATATTTTAATATATATACGTATATTTTATATATTTTAGCACATATATGTATATTGCGTATATTTCGTATATTTATATATATTTCATATATTTATATATTTCGTACATTTATATAATTTATATAATTCATATATTTTAATATATATTTATATTTCATAAATTTTGTATATTTCATATATTTCATATATTCCTTATATTTAATATATATTATTTACAAAATAAATATTCATAAATACATAATATATATGTATATATTCATATTATATATGTATATATTTTATAAATAATATATATTTAGTATATAATATATATATTATTTAAGAATATATACATATATAATATGAATATATATGTATATATTATGTATATATTTTGTAAATAATATATATTTAGTATATAATATATATATTATTTACAGAATATATACATATATAATATGAATATATATGTATATATTATGTATTTATGAATATATACATATATATAATATATATATGTATATATACAATATATATGTATATATACAGAATATAATATACATATATATTATATATATGTATACTAAATATATATTATTTACAGAATATATACATATATAAATGTAAATATATATGTATATATGTATATATTTATATATATGTATATATTTACAGAATATTCAGTATATATGTATATATTTACAGAATATTCAGTATATATATAATTTATTTACAGAATATTCAGTATATATATAATTTTTTATATATGTATATGTATATATTTACAAAATATTCAGTATATATATAATTTACATATATATGTATATATTTACATAATATATACATATATATATATATATATATATATTCTGTAAATAATATATAATTAGTATATTCATTATATAATATAATATACGTTCATATATTCATTTTGTACATTATTAAATGTACAAAATCTATTAAATATACAAAATCTATGAAAATATAATAGATTTAATAGATTTTGTATATTTAATAGATTTTGTACATTTAATAATGTACAAAATGAATATATGAATATATATATTATATTATTTGCGGAATATATATATTTCGTAAATTATTATTAATTTTAGAAAAAATATACTAAATATATGAATATTCCGAAAATTAATAATAATTTACGGAATATATATATTCCGCAATTTATATTAATTTTTGGAATATATATATTCCCCAAATAATATAATATATATTCATATGTTTTGTATATTTAATAATATATATTTATTATATATATATATATATATATATATATTCCGTAAACAAATTTTTCACATTTATATCTATTTTTCAGCTTTTGCGTTTGATAGAAAATGTGGAAAATTGATGATTTTCCAACTTGTATCAAACAGATACAAGTTGAAAAATATTCATTTGCCTTGAAATTATTTGTCCTGGAATCAAATGTCCTGAAATCATTTGCATTTTTCCAGTTTTCTATCAAACGAACCCTTAGTTTATTTGGTTTCTGTGTTTTGTTTATGCAGGTGAAGAAATCGTAGGTGGCTTTTGAGACGGGGAAATGGGTTTTTGGAAAATGGAAGATGGGTTTGGTTGTTGAATGGGTGTGGCTGAAAAAGTAGATCGAGGAGAGAGAGAGGCCGAACATGACGCCGGCTGGAAGGGGGGTAAGGGCAGGGGCGCTCGCCGTGGGAGTCGTCGAAGGAGGTCGGAGGTTGCGGTTTCTGGGCTACGCCGGCGTAAGGGGAGCAGGTCCGGGTAGGTGATGGGGCTAAGATTCATGCTGGACCGCTGGTGGTGGTTCTCGGGATAACGGGAGATGGGTCCGGGTTTTTACGGGTCATAGGTCCGGTTAGGTTGGAGGTTTGTTGTGGCGAGCACCGTGGTTGATATCGGGTTAGGACAGGGCGGCGCCGACAGTAACAGGGGTTGGAGGGGGTCGCAAAGTGACTTGGTTCCGGGTTTGATCTCGCCGGAGGTTTGGATGCTCTCCAGGATTGTTGGCCGGCGCTCGGTGTGCGACAGGTGGGATTGGGGCAGCAGCGGGTTGGGTAATAGATAGGGAGATGGGTGCGTGTGTTTGGTGTTGGAAGATGTGGGTTTGTGTGGGTGTTAATGGAGGTGTGTGATTATGGTGGTAAGAGAGAGAGAGAGTTGTGTTGAGGAAGATGAAGTGGGTGAGTGTGTAGGGGATCATGTGTGAGGATGAGGGTGTAGGATAGTGGTTGGGTGTAAGAGTATGTGGGGTTGAGTGAGGATAAGTGGGGTGTGTGTATTTAACTTGAACCTTTAAAATAAAACTAACTAATAAAAAATACAATAAAATAAAAATCTAAAAAAAAAAATTTATTCTAAAATAAAATAAAGATTAAATAAAAATAAAACTAAAAAGAAATAAAAAAAAAAAATAAAAATGTAAATGTAAATGTAAATGTATTAAACTTAAAAATTAAAGTCCTAAAAAAGTAAAATCTAATAAAATTAAAAATAAATTCCTAAAACTAATCCTAATAAAATAAGACTAAACTAAAAGCTAATAAAAATTAAAATAAAATAAAGTTATATTAATGAAAATAAAATAAAAAAAATAGAAAATAAAACCTAGAAAATAGTAAATAAATCTAAAATAAATTCTAAAAATAAGAATGACTCAAACTAAAAATTTTAAAAATAATAAAAGGCCATAAACAAAACACACAGAGGTTTGGGGTAAGTTTGGGTTAGGTTTAGGAACGGTTTAGGGTAGGCTAGGGTTACGGGATTGGTAATTAGCTCCATTCTAACTGCAAATTGCTTGGAAATAGAGCTTTTAACACCGCAACTGCAATTAACCTGCATAATTAACATTTAAGCACATAAGACCCATATTGTAGAGAATTTAGCAACTAAAGTACATCTATTCGGAGTATAAATTGTATAATTTTGGGTGCTTATCATGAGGCATTTGATTGGATGAGAGATGTTCGCAAGGATTGGGACAAGGATGCATGCAGAGTGTCGATTAACTCAATCCAAGGGCTAATAAAACACGCTAGTTTACTCTCTTAGAAGAAACACACATACATCCAATAGGGAAGAAACAGGTGTAAGGCAAATACCGGATATCAAACGCGCGTCCTAAACTTAAATACAAAGACACCCTGATATCTCTAGCGCTTTCGGTTCCCACCCAAGTGAACTTTTCAGGGATAAAACCAATAACCAGAATTTATATAAAAAACCCAAAAGTTTTTAATTGCAATTTTAATTAAAAAAATTGTTTTAAAATCATTAAAAATTCCCAAATATTTATTAAAAATTATTTTAAGGGAAAATAACACACACAACACACATACTATCAAATGATGCAACATATGAACAAGTTATGCAGTCCTAAAGTGTGTGAGTGACAGTGAATCTACCTTAATCAATCAAACAAAAGGAATGAACTGTATTGAAGAGTCTGAGGTTCTTTGGTTTCTAAGATGGGGACTTAATTTTGTCTCTATTACCAAACTAGATGAGCACTTATACAATGTAGACTTAAGTGAGTCAAGGGTATAAGATGATTCAATCTCCACCTTTGGAAATATGAGAAAAAATCTCCTTTGAGTCAACTTGGACTCGTAGGGAGACAAAAAGAAAAGGAAAAACCTAGTCCTATAAAAAAATTCTATCTACCCATTTCCTAGAAAGGCAAATTACATAACTCAAGTAATTACAATTTAATACCCTAACACAACTGTTGAGAATAACTGTGCAGAATACCGCAAATAATCACTAAGATCAAGCTCTTTAGAATATGTACAAGATAATTGAATTCTCATAAGACTCAAATTTCTCCCCCATTTTGTCTCAAATGGACAAAGGGAAAAAAATTATGCAAATCCAAGAGTTTATTCAGAAGAAACCATTCATATCGATTTACGCAAAGAAATAAATCTATTTAATCCAAAGGTTTGGTAAACATATCTGCGAGTTGCAAATTTGTAGGAAGATAATTGATTTCTAATTCCTTAGTCTCAACTAATTCGCGTATAAAGTGATGTCTTATGTTTATGTGTTTTGTTCGCGAGTGTTGAACATGATTTTTAGAGATATCGATCGCGCTTTGATTATCACAATAGAGATGTAATTGTTCCTCTTTAATTCAATAATCACATAGCATTTGCTTAAGCCAAAGTAATTGATCACAGCAGCTTCCAACGACTATGTATTCAGATTCAGCAGTTGACAAAGAAGTACAGTTCTATTTCTTACTACTCCAACCTACCAAATTATTACCAATATAGTAACATACGCCTGATGTGCTCTTACTATCGTCAGTACACCCTGCCCGATCGGCATCGGTATATCCTATTATAGTGATAGGAGTATCATTGGTGTACCAAAGTCCTAAATTTAGAGTGCCTTTAATGTATTTTATAATTCTTTTAACACAAGATAAATGACTCTCTTTAGGATTGTTTTGATAACGGGCACAGACGCAAACAACGTACATAATATCAGGACGCGAGGCAGTAAGGTATAGCAATGTTCCTATCATACTATAATATAAAGTCGGATCTACGAATTTTCCAGTTTCATCCTTAGACAGTTTGACCGTAGTACTCATGGGAGTTTCAGAATCTTTTGCACTCTCAAGGCCGAATTTTTTAATAATCTCTAATTCATATTTTGATTGCGAGACAAATAATCCTTCTGAATTTTGTTTGACTTGAAGTCCTAAGAAAAATTGCAACTCCCTCATAAGAGACATTTGAAACTCTTTATGCATAATTTCAGAAAAAGCTTTAACTTCGATAGGGGAAGTTGATCCAAAGATGATATCGTCTACGTACACTTATGCTATAATTATATATTTTTCAAAATGTTTGACAAAAAGGGTTTGATCCTTTCCACTTCTCTTAAAACCTTTGTCTAAGAGAAAGTTGGAAAGGCGCTCATATCAGGCTCTTAGCGCTTATTTTGGGCCATACAAAGCCTTCTTAAAACGAAAGACATGATTTTGATATTTAGGGTCAATGAACCCTTTTGGTTGTTCTACATAGGTCTCGTCAGTCAATATTACATTAAGGAAGGCATATTTGACATCCATTTGGTAAAGCGTGAAATGTAAGTAGCAAGCTATGGCAAAGAGAAGACGAACATATTATAATCGAGTAACAGGAGCGAAAGTCTTGTTAAAATCTATTCCTTCTATTTGAGAGTATCCTTGAGCAACTAATTTAGATTTTATTTCTAATGACTATCCCACTTTCATCAGATTTAGTTTTAAATATCCAACGTGTGCCAATAACCTTTTTGTGATCAGGCCTGGGTACAAGATACCAAACATCATGAATGATAAATTGAATAAGTTCATCCTGCGTTGCAGAAATCCAATGAGGATCATTCAATGCATCATTAACATTCTTTGCTTCCTCAAGGGAAACAAAACATGCATAATGAGCATAGTTTCTTAATTGAGATCTTATACGTACAGGCTCACTGGGGTTACCAATAACGTTTTCTATGGGATGATCTTTAGAAACCCAATTAGGTACTTCAGGTGTCTCAATAGGTAAAGAATCATCTATTTTCGAAGAGTCATTTACTAAAATATTTTCTGAGTCTTCTACAATAGTTGGTTCTCCAGTCTTACTCTCAACAGTAGTGTCACTTACAATTACGTTTATGGATTCCATTATGGTCTTAATGCGAAGGTTATAGACATGGCAAGCTTTACTATTAGGAGAATATCCTAGAAAGATGGCTTTATCTCCTCGAGTCTCGAATTTGGATAAGTGTTCTTTGTCTTTGCAGACATAACACATACTACCAAAGGTTGTAAGGTACTTAATATTGGGCTTTTTCCCATACCAAAGTTCATAAGGAGTTTGTTTTGAATTCTTTCTAAGATAAACTCTATTGATAATGTGACAAGCAGTACGAATAGCTTCTACCCAAAAATATTTAGGTAAAATATTGGCATGAATCATAACACGTGCCATCTTTTGAAGGGTACGATTCTTTCTCTCAGCAATACCGTTTTGTTGAGATTTATTAGGAGCACTAAATACATGTTTGTAACCATTATAGTCACAATACTCTATAACACAAGTATTAATGAATTGTCCACCTTTATCACTACGAATCCTATTTACCTGAGAGTCTTTATCATTTTCAATTCGAAGTAAAATCTTCAAAAAGGTTTGGAATGTGTTAGACTATTGTTTTAAGAAAGCTACCTAAGTAAATTTGGTGAAGTCATCAACCATAACTAGAATGTAACTGTGTCCACAAAGACTAACAGTTTGAGAAGGACCCATTAGGTCCATATGGATGAGCTCCAAGGGTTTAGAGGTTAGGATATATTTGACTTTCTTATGAGGGGTTTAACAATTTTTCCTTCCTGACATGATCCACAGACAATATTCAAAATAGGTTTGATCTTCGGAATACCTCTAACTATTTCTTGAGAAGACAATCTACTAAGGTTTTTGTAATTTATGTGACCCATTCGATTATGCCATATCTCATTGTCATCCATTCTGGAAATGTTACAGACCTCAGTACTGTTCTGAATAGTATAACAATTGTCCGGAGTCCTGAGTCCTGTAATTATGCACTCACCTTTTTCATTTAAAATTTTGCAACTATTCTTTGAAAAAGTGACAGTATGATTTGAGTCACAAAATTACGAAATGCTAAGTATATTAGCCTTAAGACCTTTTACTATAAGAACATTTTCAAGTAAAGGTAATCCTTCTTCTTGGAGTGTTCCTTTACCAATGATTTGAGATGATACACCATCACCAAAAACAACTTTTCCTCCAGCAAAGCTGGTTTTGTTTAAGAGTTTGGTATCATCCCCAGTCATGTGCTTTGAACATCCAGAGTCTAAATACCAACCGGAAGGAGTGTGTTCACCTTTTAAAGCAGTAATAACAATATTACACTTCATCTGGGGTAATAGATCATCTTTTCTAACCAAAACAGCTCTTGTTTTCATTTTGCGCTTATTTGCTCTTAATTGATAAAATTTGCGAGCATTAGATTTCTGTTGAAAAATGTTTTGCCCATGAGGCTGAATTTTATGGAAAGTGAGAGCATTTGATTTAGAAAAGTGTGTAGGAATCCTTCTTGGAAATGATCTTTTAGGTTTGATCTTTCTCTTTCTATAGTTAGAGTTTTTGTCTAGTTGTCTTAAAAGAACATAATTGTTACAGCTTCTCCTAGAATAGTTAAAGTTTTGGCACACATGAGAAATAGAGACAGGGTTGACTAAACGTCTAGAATAGCAACCTTCAATATAAGTCACAGTAAGAGCAGTATAGATTGCTCGAAGATGGTATCTCCTTAGGAAAGTCTCTAAACATAGGCTTGGTGAAATTTTGAGGTTGAACCTTATTCCTAGGGAGTACAGTTTGAAAGACCAAATCACTCTTCCTAATCGGGGGGTAGACATATTTAGTCTTAGGTGGACTTTCACACTTACAGCAACTTGTTTCCCCAATATCAAACTTTGATTATTTTTCATGAAATTCATTTTTTAGAGAATGAAAGTCTGGACAAGTACTATAAGTATTTTGCCTCCTGACACAAACTTAATTTGTTCAAAGTTTCTAGTTTGAGTCTTCAAATTAGGGAAAAACCCTATTCCAGTTCGATCATCAGAATTGAATTTTGAATCAGCAACAAAACCATCAAAACAATTTGAATTATTTTCAAATTTTGCAAATTTTTTTGAAGACTGTTGATGTCTTTTCTTTGGGCTGTTCCAATTCTAATAATGTCCCTTTATATTTTTCCTCCAGAGTTTCATTTTCTTCCATCAAATTCTTTAATTTTTAATCAAAATTTTTGACTTATTTTTCATGAGTTAAACATTGGTTAGTGTACTCTTCAGCGTTAAGTTTAACCATCAGACTTAGGTCTTCTAATTTCTTTTCACTACCTTTTCTAGTCTAGTGCTTTTCTTAAGAGTTTTCGCATAAAGTGTGTGAATGTCAGGGAGGTCTTCAGTGTCTGAGTCACTAAGTGCAGTGTGTGAAGTGACCCCTAAGGATTTAATTCTTGAACTCACGCACCCATTGACATCGTCATTATTGTTTTCCCTTTGACTCACACACCCCATAGTAGAACTAACAATATTCTCAGAAATTAAAGCATCTAAACCAGTAGCAGCATGATTTATAACAGCAGAAGTAAAGTTACTAGCATCATTCTCATACATAGGCATATCATCATTGTAGATTATTTTGGTAAAGAAAGTCATGAAAGTATCAAAACCATCAGAAGATTCA
The DNA here is from genome assembly GCA_949130495.1 of Sambucus nigra. Lineage (NCBI taxonomy): Eukaryota > Viridiplantae > Streptophyta > Magnoliopsida > Dipsacales > Adoxaceae > Sambucus > Sambucus nigra. The sequence continues at coordinate 90,373,972 of OX422208.1, read as the reverse complement.
GGTTCCTTATTTTTAGAATCGCTTGAATCATCCCATGTTTTGCAAATGTTGGCCCTAGTATGTTTATTGGCAGTGTTCAGTTTCACTCTATAGCCTTATGCTATGTGTCCTAGTTTTTCACATATAAAACACTCAATGTTCTTGAAGTCTTTGTTGGGTCTCAAGTCCTTATGATGTTTGTCTTAACCTTTCTCATGAGGTTTGTAGTTAGACTGATTTGGATAGTTTAGCTTGCCTTGTCTATTTGCCAATTTATTTCTAAATTTGACAATTTTCTTAAATTGTTTTGACATTAAGGCACTTTGATTATACAAACTATTTATATCACATTCCTTATCAGAATCATCAGTGGAAATAATAAACTCAGGTTTCATCAGCTTAGGGGAAAAATTCAAGTTGGAAGTAGTCTGTTTCCTATGGGACTGGGTCATTTATTTCATAAATTCTAATTCCATTTCCACAGTTTGAAGTTAACAGGAGTGAGATTTTGATCAGACATTTCCTCAATAGCATATATTTTATTGTCAAATTTCTGTGGCAATGATCTCAGAATTTTAGATACAATTTCATGTCTGTCATATGTTATCCCATTAGCATGAAGTTTGGTCACAATGTCACTTAATTTCATGTAAAAGTCATCAAAAGATTCAGAATCTGCCATAATTAGGGACTTATACTGCTGGACAAGCATTTGAGTTTTAGTAGCCTTAACTCTGGTATCACCTTCATGTGCAGTGGTCAATGTATCCCAAGCTTCCTTAGAAGTGGAACAAGATGAGATCCTTTTGAACTCATGTTCATTTATGAACATAAAGATGGCATTCTTGCCTTTGTTATTGTTTCGAGAAGTTTTCTTCTCTTCTTGTGTGAACTCACTTGATGCTTTCTTAATCCTCTCATTACTTCCTTTAGTGGCTGGTTTAGTAGGATAAATGTAACCATTTTCAACAATATCCTAGACGTCATCTCCTAAGGTTCCTTGTATGAAAGAAACAATTCTTACCTTCCAGTAAGCAAATTTGTTTCCATTAAAGAGTGGGGGTCAGGTCGAGTTACCAAATCTTTCATTTTTCTCGTCCATTGTTTTGATTTTAAGAAAATAATTTCAGAAACACAAGATCTTTTTTTTTTAATTCCAAATCTCTGATACCAATTGAAAAACTGTTACTAAAGCCGTTTAATACAAGATTAAACTATTTATGTAACTCCGAACTATTTTTTTAGGAAACTCTTTTCTAGAAATCAAATCAGTTTAATCACAAGATGTGTTTAAAAATGTGCATGAGATTAGTTCAAGATTTGTTAACAAGTTTTGAAAAACTAAACTAAAGTAGTTTTAAATCAGCACACTAATCAGAATGAGATGAGGAGGTGTAGAAATATTAATGACAAGAGATTTTTAACGTGGTAAAACCTCACCCAACTGAGGAAACATCCATGACTCCCTCTACGGAGTAAAAAGAAAAATCCACTAAAACAAAATATAACAGTTACAAACTATATGACACACATGCACACAAATCAGACCTATACAAGTTTAGGAATGTACCCATTGGTGTCCTTATAACTTTTCTACAGTTCTGATTGTTGATGTTGTTCTCCAAGTTTGCTAACTTTCACTTTGTTCCAGTGTTTACGTCGACTCTTGTTTCAAGATCTTATTACCAACACTTTCAGTGTTGTAGTGTGTAAGTGTTTGTGATGGTGATCTAACACATGCATGAACACACTCATGCTTATTTTTACAAACAGTCCTAGAAAATTACATATCAGATCTATATGTTGTGATTTTTAGTTTCTCTCTTCTTAGGAAACTTGAACCTTGTTTTACCTTTAAGATTAACCCAGAATCAACGGCTATCTTGCTCAGAAGACGTTTCAAGATCTTAATTAATTTCAGGGTTTTGAAAAGATTTTTAAAATTGAAAATCACCAAGTGTGATTACAACAAGGTCAAAGGTCTTGTTTCAAAAGAACTAGAAACAGAAATTGTTATTGTTGATTTTGAGTATGAAAACATTTACAGAAAACAATAAACAAAATATTTCTCAAGACGAGAAACTACAAATGCATATCTAGGTGTAATATAACATAAAATGCTCAAATCTCTAATTTCTGTGAATGAGAAACACAGATTTAGCCTAATGTTTAAGTTGGACACAAGATCTTAAAACGAAGAGGTTGCAGCACGAAACCACTATCAAGCCACTCTAAAAAACTCTCAAACACTCAAGATTGTGTTTGGTATAAAAATGGTTTTGATAAAAGAATTAGGGTTTGAAAAAGGGTTTGAAAAAGGGTTTGGACGAACAGGGTTAGGGTTTCTTTTCTCTCTCTCTGTTCTCTCTTTTTTTCTCTCTCTTCTCTCTCTAAATGACGAAGTGGTAAAAAAAACTTCTGGAAGGCTAAGGGTTAGCCTCCTTATATACAGGGCTGAGAAGGATCGAGAAGGGGGTTCGAAATAGAGGGTTGAGATTAAGTCTTGCAGCATTGACTTCCATCTAACGGTTAAATGTAAGCGGTATGTTATGAGGCGTTTGATTGGATGAGAGATGTTCGCAAGGATTGGGACAAGGATGCATGCAGAGCGTCGATTAACTCAATCTAAGGGCTAATAAAACACGCTGGTTTACTCTCTTAGAAGAAACACAAATACATCCAATAGGGAAGCAACCGGTGTAAGGAAAATACTGGATATCAAACGCGCGTCCCAAACTTAAATACAAAGACCCCTTGATATCTCTAGCACTTTCGATTCCTACCCAAGTGAACTTTTCAGGGATAAAATCAATGACCAGAATTTATATAAAAACCCCAAAACTTTTTAATTGCAATTTTAATTAAGAAAAAAAATAATGATTAAAAATTCCCAAATATTTATTAAAAATTATTTTAAGGGAAAATAACACACACAGCACACATACTATCAAATGATGCAACATATGAACAAGGTACGCAGTCCTAAAGTGTGTGAGTGACAGTGAATATACCTTGATCAATCAAACAGGAGGAATGAATGGTATTGAAGAGTCTGAGGTTCTTTGGTTTCTAGGATGGGGACTCAATTTTGTCTCTATTACCAAACTACATGAGCACTCATACAATGTAGACTCAAGTGAGTCAACGGTATAAGATTCTTCATTTCATGCGAGCTTTCCAATAGGCATAATTATTTCCCTAAAAAATAGGAACCTTATTAAATGAACGCTCCATTGAAAAATTGCAATTTTTCACAAACATGATTTTTCAAAAAAAAATCAATATCACACGATTTTGCGAAAAATAGGGATACACATTAAATTAGCGTAACCCGCTCTGATACCAATTTGAAAAATATGACGTTGTGTGATAATTGATTAAATTTGCAAATATCTAATTTGGCACACTTATTTAATTATAGTCTATTTTTAAACCAAATTAATTTAGCCCTTTTTAAGATGCGTGTTAAAAAAAATCAAGATAAGCTTTAAGAGCTAACCTCCTGTACACGTCCTCTCTTTTAACAAAACCTATTAGGAAACCATCACAAGCCAATCATTGGCTAAAGAAAAAAATGGTGCCCCACATAATTTTTACAGCCATCGAGTTTCCTTATAAAATGAGGAGAGACTTTTAGATGATAAACTCCTTTACTTTTATATACCCATGCCAATCATTATGGAAATGATTGGCACACAAGAAAAAAATAACTCGGCGCCTATATTATATCCAACAGGGGCTTGCCGAAAACTTCAACAGGTATCAAGGCTAGTTCCTTTAAAAAACAAGGAGAGAGGTTTAGTTTTAAAAAAAACTCCTCCAAAGCAATTTGGCCTTCATAGCCACGTGGCAAGGCTTATTTTTGCACCAAGATTTACATGCAAGCCTTTAAAAAAATTCACTAGTTGATGAAACCTTCAACCGAAAAAAAAAACGAATTGGCCTTAGAAGGTTTTAAAAAAAACTTCTTTTATAAAAAAATATTTTTAAATGCCAACTGATTTTTTTAGTTAAAAAAAACTTTTGTTTCCAATTTTTGTCTTTAAATAAAACTTCTCTTAATCAAAAGAGATTTTAATAAAAGTTCAAAAAAAATACCAACACGTTAAATATAAAATGCAAGTGGAACTTAAACATAGTTTTACCAAAATTATCTCGTTGAAGCTTTGAGTGTTGATGTGCACTTGTAATTCGGATCCAGAGTTTGTAGATGTTAGCATCCTTGATTCTTTGACGACTTGCAGCGGTATACCACATAATAAATTGTGACAGACAATGTCCTTACAATTTTCAGTTTCATTTGGTGGAGCAGATACTACAAGATCTAAGGAGTTTTGCACGTTTAAATAATGATTAGGTGGTTAATGATAAAATATATCTCCTTCATCAACTCTTTCTCCGATATCAAATCACCTTTAAGGTTTATATTACGCCGTAATTTTGAGGATTTGGATTGTTTTGTTCCGTTAGAAAAAAAAAATCGACACTTATATATGTATGAGTGACTCAACATACTTATAATCCACATGAGCAATTGAGTTCCATATGATATGTTGTGATTGGTTAATAGCTGACACTACTCTCTCTCCCTTTCAAACACGCGCAAGCATGCGCACACATACACAGGGAATTGATGGTAGTCAGTAAAATGTGGAAGAACAAGTAATTAAGAAATAACTCAGCATATTAACAAAAGGACAGTGTATGGCCTTACTTTCCCTATTTCAACACAATACGATTTTAGACCTTTCCACTTTGGTGATTTGCAATGTTTATCATTCTATTTTTTTGTCAAAATTTCATAACATACTAGGCCTCAATCTTTATTTCATTATATAGAATTAGGAAGGAAAAGTTGGAATCAGCAGAGTTCGTAATGTTATTATGATGTTAGCTTGTAAACCAGTTAGGCAGTTACTATTCTCTAGAATTGTTATCACCGTAATACATATTGTGTAAACAAGCCAGTACAATTACAGTATAGCTTATACCTAGAAGGAATCTTGATTTGTTATTTGGGTTTCTTTTGGACATTTTGGTTCATATCCTCTTCATCATAAATAATAGAAGAACCGAGCCTTTAGTACTAAATAAAGACACACAAATGAGAAAACCAGAATTTTGCTAGGTAGAGATATGCACACCACGTTTCATGTCCATTTTCTTCTGTGTGAAAGAAATTGCCTCACTTGTTATTAGTTTAGATACCATCTAGAATACATAAAAAGATGTCAATATGACCACATAAAGAGAGAAGGTCATATAGGAAGTACAAAATATTGAGAACTAAGAAAAACCATTACAAATTGATAACATAAATTAGTAATGGGACATACGGGTTATTTCTAAGAGTGCATGGTGAGATATATTGGGTATTCGTCTTCAACTACTAATTGGACATACGTGTTATTTTCTAAGAATGCATGGTGAGATTGGGTAATGGTCGTATTATCTTTACAATTCTTCGCTCAATGCTGTTTCTTTGTAACCAACACATTAACAAAATGACAGGGATGCAGATAACTGTTGGTCCTGATATTCTCTATATTTAGAACTTGAGCTTAAGATCATTAGATTATCTAAATGTAGAACGAGTCTTTACCTAATCACGCGTTTGGTAAATTGGAATACAAAAATATGCACATTATTTGTTTCTTGAAGATTTAAATTAAACTATTATTAATTTGTTAACATCTAATGATAGTGTTTTTATTTAACGAGCGTAATTTATAAGATATACAATGGGTGAAGGTTATAGTGTTGGAGAAAACAATTTGGAATTGACATTTAAACGCGAAAGAATTTCAATCCTATAGATCTTTGATTAATAATGCATTGAAAATCAAACAAGAATTAGGTTTAAAGATAAAAAGTAGGGTTTCAACAATTCAGACCATATTCGTATGAGGAGAAATTATTTGATAATGAAGAAGCTATTGCTTCCCATCCAAGGTTTCTAAAAACCTTGCTTAACTTTCTATAAAACTTGAATCTTCTAGTGTATGATCATTTCCAGAACTAGGTAGGTTTATGGGCACCTTTTGAGATGAAAACACATCCTTATGAGTAAGCTATGATGATCTATTTCTCAACCTCTTCACAATTTCATTTTCTCTCACCCATCTCAAACACTAATGATGGTCAATAATGATTAAAATCCTAACCCACACTTTTTTATACAATCATAAGAGGTGGGTTGGGCCAAACTAGAATTTTTGAGAGTTTGGACCTAACTATTTGGGTATATGGACTACACTAGAGATCCAAGATAAATAATTAAATTAGCTTCAAATAAATACTCAGAATCTCAATTATCATTATCATACTTGTTTTCTTTCTTTATTTAATCATAGTTATTTTCAATAAATAATTATGACTACACTACAATTTAAATATATGAAAAATCACTCAGATATATTGAGGTCTTATTTTTAAAATTGATTATAGTACATAATATGATTCCCCATGCTAAGCATATGATAACCTCTTAGTCAAATCAATTTACTGTTAATCAATTTTAACTAACAAGTAATAAATTGCATTGATTCTCAGACTTAACGTGTATACTACATCGCCATAATAATTAAATAATCCACCAGTCGGGTTTTACTTAGTCAAAACAAACATATAAGTCTATCAACGGGGTATCCGAATCCATAATATCCACTGAAAGCGAATTCCTCCAAATTATGATCTTAGACCCACTCATACATCTGTCACCCAATACGCGGAGATCATTCAACCCGATATAAAATCATATTTCACTCACAATGATCAAATTGACATTGACACAAGTCTTACAATCCTCATAATTCTCGGAATTAAGAATTTATACATCATTTGCAAAAGGTGTGAGATTGCTCCAGTGTTATCAAGACAGCCTCTAGAATCAAATCTCACGGATGGTCTTATACAATACATTCTTGGGATGTACCAATCATAATCCTTATTTGTCAAATATTTAAAATATTGCAATGCACGAGCTATTACGAAATAATGAATGTAAGCATGGGTCGAACCTGAAGAGATTTAATCAATTTTATAAATCATTGACTTTTTAGTTAGACGATAAAGCACAAAGATGAGTAGTATAATCTATAACTAAAAAAAAGCAATTAATGGATGCAACCAAGAATATGTAATTAATTATGGGAGAAACTAGAATTTATGAACCATTTATCAATTTTAACTAATATTATGCATTAATTTAATTTCGTCATTCCTGATTTAATAGTTGAAATTAAAACGAATTCCCCCCCCCCCCCCCCCCCCATTCAATTCGAAAAATAAAATATTTAAGTTCATATATAATTTAACGTCTCTAATTTAGACAGCTGAAATCCCTATCCCCTTAAAAATATCATTTTTAAGTTTTAAATGTAGTCTTTAAGTATGGACTATCAAAAGAATCGAGTGCAAGCATAAGTCATCAAAAAGTACTCACACTAAAAATTAAAATATGAATTATCAATTTTAAGTTCTAAGTTCTCAGTTATATTTAAACATGAGATATCAAATAATTTAATGTAAGTGTAAACCGTAAAAAATTACACACTTTAATTCTTAAAATACTAATTAACAATCACTTCCAAAGTTTTAAAACATATTATCGTATCGTTTTAAATGAATGCTGAATTTTAAAGCATTTAAACATATCGGAAATGAACACAATATTAAACTAAATATATAATACTAATAAAGTATGATAAATTTCAGCTAATCCGAGTAGAAAATTTACGCAACCATAATGAACGACATAATAAAATTGCAAGAAAGAATATAGATTTTCATTAATGATTAAAACTTACAATACTTGTGCATCTTAATTATGGTTGACAAAATCCTCCCCACAAAAGTAAAACTCTTAGCCCTCAATAATGATAAACTCTCTAAATAAATGCTTTAAGAAATTGTGTGAATTTGTGAGCCTAAGGTTTCTTTATAGGCCAACAAGTGAGATGTTTGGGTTGAGATAAAATTGCATTCAATTGGTTGTATTTGATTTGTTAATTATCTCATACGATCTTCAAAAGAGTTTGAAACAATTGGGAAGTCACTTTTTAAGTAATTATCCTCAATTTTCATCAGTATTCATGTCACTATTCACCTCACTATTCACACCACCAGCTTTAATCGCATTTTTTATTCCCTAAACTTTAACATCTCATTTTCGTCTGAAATTCAAAGTTATGAGTCTTTTCAAGGCCTTTACGAAAATATATGATATGGCCTCAATGGACACTCGGGTAATTTTATAGAAAAAATATTTAGTACAGCTATCAACCGTGCGTGTCACGACGTATTCTAACAATTTTTGCATATCGACTCATTTGTTGTCCAAACTCCCGGGGTACCCATAAAAATATAAAATAAAAATAATTAATTCAAATTTAGGGTCATAAAAGTTTAGAAAATTATATAATTATATACTAACCCCCAAAATTCATAAGTTGCTCGTTTTAATTCGAAATTCAACCAAATTTCATAGAGAACTTTATTTTGCTTAAGTAAACATTTAAAAATTATTATTAGGCACTTAAAACTTTTGAAATTATGATTCTATCCCCCGAGATTACTAAAATTGTATTTTTAACTCGAATTTTATTCAAACTTGCATTTTTCTTTTACAAAAATGACTCTAATAGTTCATTTTTTACAAAATCACGGCGCTAACAAGGACTAGATTTAGGCATAATTCATAAAAAATAATTCATTCATCAAATAACCCCAAGCCTAAACTTTGATAGTCCTCGAGTAAAACTAAAATTTTAAGATCAAACTCACCTTCGTAGGAAACACGATTGCACTTAGGATGTGCAACAAACCGTTAAACCTCTAGGTTACCCTACTTGACGAGTTTTGTCTCATGGGGGTTTATAGTAAATATACCCATAAAATTAAAAAACTTGACTCAATACAAAAGACACAAAATTAATAGAACCAAGTTTGAACGCAAACTTTTTAAATATAGCAGAATTTCACTTCTCAATCTCAAACTTATCGCAGGTGTGTGCATAACCAATATAACCATCCATTTCAAAAGATTTGATCGTTACGTTTCTTATCCAAAAGTTCGTTTTGATTTCAAAATTTCAAGGGATGCACTTACAATCGAACACACAAAGATGGTAATTTTCTCTCGGCACATGTAAATAAAATAGTAAATTTAAATGAACAAATTTCACATATACATAATCCAAAACGACTTTTTATAATAAAGGAAAATGATCTCATGAAAGAAAAATCGATTACATTTTGAAAATATTGAATCACACCATCGATTTTATTCATCTTCTATCCACATTATAACTAACTTCACTTAAGATCGAATATGACTTTCTTCAGCTGTATTATAGGTGTTGATGTCAAAAACTAGATTCGATCAAATTAATTAATCACAGATAAATATAGTAAAGAAATAAGTCAAGAGATTTTTAAAGTGGTCCGGCCTTAAAGAAATACCCTACGTCCACTGTCTTGTATTACGTGGTGTTTGCTTTAATCTCGATTATGTTTGCTTATGATAGCTTACCCTGCCATGAGGGTATTACAATGTATTTATAGCCCTTGGGATGCTAGTGTGAAAAGACAATATGTCGTTATTGAATGGGAATTTACATCTGTACATGATAAAGAATAGTCATTGAATCTGTCTTTATCGTTTCATCTTCTTAATAAGTTGCTCAGTACGCTGAGTAGCTTGGCGCCTTGAGTAGCTCCGTATGTTGAGTTCGTGCCACGTTGGATGACACGTATCTTCATATAATTTCTCCACGCCAGCTGACTAGTTTTTGTATTAACAGAAGCCCCCAATGTTTCACAGTTGAGTTTTGATATGAGAGTGTGGAACATTATACCCAAAAGCTTCTCGGGCATATTTATCATATGTCGTTTGATTACAGACCTTCAACACTTGTAAAATTTTCCACTTAGCATAACAATTTTGAGCGCGAAATGGAAAACTTGTAAATATTTCAATTTTTTGGCGAACGCTTGGGTACTTGCATCATTTTTCCTTTGATTAGCCGCCGAAAATGTAATTGTCGTCCTTTATGATCATTACCTTTCCCATTTTCCAAAGCAGTGTATATAAAGGCGATAAAATCAGATTATCTTCTACCTTTTGCCATCTAGATTCCCAAACTCTTTGTCTTCTCGCTTTTCTTTTTACGATCATTCTTTCTATCATCTGGCTTAGTTGATTTCTAATTAATTTTCTATAAGAGCTTCTTCCTTCCTTCTTCTTTATTTATTTTAGCTGTCATGGTTTACCTTATCGAGTCATAGGATAAGTTTAGGGCCGACTTTGGCATTCCTTCTTGGGTTGTTTTGGAAGAACCTCCTTGCCCTTCTGATTTATTTTCTCTAGTTGAGGGACACTGGTTTCCCTATATTTTTTTTAGCAGAATGTGGTATTTCTTTTCCGCCTAATCCCCTGTGTTTGGAATTTTGCCAATATTTTGATATTGTACCTGCAAAAGTAGTTCCAAATACATGGAGGGTAGTTAATGGCGTATATAGGTTACATCAAATTCACGAAACTCGTCTAGGGATTCCTGAAATTATGCACTCCTTTTATTTAAAAACTAGGTTTTCTAACAGAGCTTTAGTGGTCAATCTCCCTGATTCTAATAGGGATTATTTTGAACATGGGTTTCTGATGAAAATTTGGTAACACCCCCCACTAAAGGGGAAAAACGTGTACTAAGGTCCCAGATATCCACTTTATGGCAATGGGATAGGTTGTTTTGTTTTTCAAACCAGCTTTGCTTTTGTTTGATAAAATGTGTCACTGACTTGTACCTTTTGTTTTGCAGTTGATAGTAAAACAAAACCCCCAAAAGAGAGTAATATTAATATAAAAGATTTAAAGCTCATCTGGGGTTTGCATCAATTAATTGTTGGGGAGCACGTGAAGTCTGCTTCATATTTGTTGAGATATAAGAATACCACTTCCTTTTTTATTGCTCGGCTTCCTGCTCCTCCTTTGGTGATTGACCTTGAGCAAGCTCCATCATCTTCTTCAATTATTGAAGAATCTCCCTCTAATTTGGGTACTTATATTGCTGATCTGATGATGAAGAAGAGGAGAATGCCTAATCTCTTTTCCAAGGTTATCCCTGGTACTGATGGGGCAAAAAAGAGCAAAAAAATATCCTAGATGAAGGGACTAAGAAAAAGGATATTTCTCCATCTGGGGGAGAAGTTATAGCTGCCAAAGAGATCAGCAAGAAACCCCGGTTACTCCAAAAGAGGCAGCACTTTTGATTAAAGGGGTTATTATTATTCGAGAAGAGATAACACCTTTGATTGAAGAGGCTGGTCCTTTGAAAAGATTGAGAAAAGGGTCTTGCTGAGAAGACCGTTGATGATGTTGTTCAACCTATTGGGGTTGAAGTACCTTCTTTGAGGTCTAGTTCTCCAACTCTCATTACTCCTGGCTTGGCCAAGAAATTAATCTGGTGTGGAACTCTTCTTGATTGTCGAGCTGCTAAGACTTCTACTCTTCGGGGGAAAGCCACTGACTTGACAGCCCAACACCTTACATCCGTAAGTGTCATTATAACTGTCATTTCAATTATGCATGTAATTTTCATATTCTGATTTGAGTTTATCTTTTTTTTTGCAATTTTTGGTGTATTGCAATAATATTCTAGAGAAGGACGAAGCTATCAAAGATGCTTCCTCTTTCAAAGAAGTAGAATAGGACCTTGCTGGGTTATTAAAATTTTTGGAGGATTCCCGACAGAAGTATAAAGATGTATAAACTGCCTGGGAGAATAAAATCAATGCTGCTGAGACAGCTCAACAACAAGCTCTGGATACTATAAAGGAGGCTGATTTAGCTAGGAAGAGATCTAAGGATGCTGCAAAGGAGGTGGATCTAGGTTGGCAATAATCTATAAATGCTTCCAATGAGGCAGAGGAGAAATTAAAGGTTGTCACTTCTAGCAAGGAGGACGCTAAGGGCAAGCTTGAAGAGGCTGAATGACGTAAGAAAGAACTTGAACAGAAAATTAAATCTGTTGAAGATCAACTTAGAGAGAGTGTTTCCTCAGAGAGGGCGAAGGGAAAAGTTTCTATGAAGAAGGCCTTTAGCTCTGGCTGGGACAAAGGATGGAACAAAGCTGTAACTATTGCCTCTACTCAAATGGAGTATGCATATTTGAATTTCTTTAGGGATGGATAGGTTGCAGCATTAAAGGAGTTGAACGTTGCTAAGGATTCTGAACTACTTCAAGGACATGTTCATGGACCTCCTCCTGCTATTAAAGAAGAAGAAGAAGAAGAAGAAGAAGAAGATGAAGCTGGATCTGATGAATCCTCTTTGATGATAGTAGAACAAACACCTGCTGTCGCTACCTCTCAATCCTCCGAGCAAGTTCACCAGACAACAACTTCCACCGAGCAACATCAACTGCCCACCGAGCAACCAAAAAGTTCTTTAAAATTAGTTGAGGATGTTATAGGAGAAGCTGTAATGTTGTTTGGAAATTTTTTTGCTTTTCTCTATTTTTCCCTTTTATTTTGTACTTTTGGTTGTACCCTCCTTTATTTTGATCAATAAAATGGACTTGTTGCTTATTCTGAATTTCTCCTTTACTCTTCAATACTGTTGTGCTATTATTGATCTATTTTTACTTATTTTTGCTAGTTTATTGCCAGGATGGAACTGTTGTCAGCTCATGATACAGAGTTGATGAAGAAGTGTATAGATTACTTCAAAGCTGGCCGTGTAGATTTAACTAAAGCACAAATAATAGATATTCTTGGATCTGACGCCTATGAACGAGCAATTAAGGCTTACCAGTATTTAAAATGTCTACTTGATCAGGCTGTAGCAAATAACGTAGCTTACTACGAAATGATTGAAGATTTTCAAGGAATGATTGAAGAACTTCAACTTCAACACAAGGAAGCCACTGCTCTTATGCATAAAGGTTTTGAGAAGAAGTACCAACAGTTGAGCGCTGATCGAGGTTATGAAAAATTTATCTCAGCCCATAATAAGAGAGAGAGTGTGCTAAAACTTGAAGTTATGGAACATAGAAACATTATTAAGCTATTAGAGATATTGCTTTAAGAGAAGAACTGAGATAGCTAAATTCTGCTTCTCCCTCTGGAGCTCTAGTCCCAGTTAATAATTAAGGTTTTTCCTTTTTGGAGACTGAGAATGTCTCATTAAGAGAAGAATTAGAGGCTTTGAAAAGAGTTAGACCTGCATCCACTTTCGGGGGTAAAACAAGAGATGGTCGGAGCAGTATTGAAGAGATTAGAGCTCAACAGGCTTTAGAAAATCAAGCTTTGGCTGAGATGTCCCAGAAAATTCAAAATCTTACCGAGCAACTTTCCAATCAGAGTTCTGCATTATAGAATAAGGAAATTTTGGTGAAGAGGCTTCATCATCATGTTGAATAATTAACTTATCAATTTCACAAGTAGCCCAGAGAGTTCTGGATAAAGGGGATACAATGAAGCTTTATATCATCTTGATGCCAGGTTGAAGCAATCAAACAATGAGGGATACAAACAGGGATGGTTGAATGCTCTAACTGTGATGAAGGTTGAGCAGGTAACTGAACTATATGATTGGTATGAGCCTGGATTACTTGATCTACTAGTACCATCGTTTCACCTAGATGTTAGCTGGATTCTAGTTAGCTCTATTCCTCAATGTTTGATTTCCAAATACCTTGGTGATTATAGTCTCCATGAAGAATTTTACATATCCAGACCTCCTCATTTGCAAGACCGATCAAGTTCAAGCGACACCAGAATGTTGCAGGACCTAAACTTTTTCAATTCTTCTTTTACTTTAGATGATCCTCCAGCTAGAATGGATCCTATGCCTAAATCTCAAGGAAAGAAACTAGTAGAATAGGCTATTTGTATTTTGTTAGTAAATGAAGAAAAAGTATCTCTTTGCAATTTTATTTCCTTGGAAATAAAATAAATGTATGATCAATTATAATAGTACTGTATTTTTCAGTTATTGAGCATATATATATATATATATATATATATAATAAAGGAGGAGGGACTTTGTGCCACATCATACAATATTTGCCACATCATATAGCCACATCATACAAAACATATATAAACAAGTTTTGTATGTATATACAGATTTTGTCTAAGCCAACTGATATGAGTGTTTTACACTATATTTGGTCCCTTTAGTTTTTTGCGTTGATTCCTTGGACACAATAAAAAATCTTTGGATAATTGATTCTTTCGTTGGAACTCATAGCCACTAGAGTGGCTGGAATAGACAACCCCCTGCAGCTTTAAACTCTGAGAAAATAAAAGGAGCCAGTAAAAGCAGGAGGAAGACTATGTTAACACAAAATTGGACAGCCTGACACTGTATTCGTACGAACTCATCAGACACTTCTTCACACTGCTTCACACCTCTTCCTTCACGCAAGCTTTCACGCAACTTCTTCTTCATATCTATATAAGTTTGTGTATACAAAACATATATAAACATATTTTGTACCCACGTGTCAAGTGTAATTAAACTAGATGCGTTTGCACCCAAAACATCTCGAGCCTCTCAAAACATCTAAACAAGCACCTCGAGCCTCTCAAAACATCTATTCTCTCACCAACCCATCTACGAAACACTTCTCTCACTCTCTCTCATAACCTCTTCTACTTCTCTCTCTCCCATCGAACATAATTCAACCATCTTCCCTTCTACTTATCTCTCTCCCGCCGAACATTTCTCTACGAAGCTTTGATCTGAAGCTTTGTTTCGGTAGATCTGAAGCCGTAGATCTGAATCTTCTACTTCTCTCTCTCCCACCGAACATTCCTCACAATAGCCGTAGATCTGAAGCCTTTTCAACTTTTTGGGTTTAATTTTTTTGTGAATTTTCACTTTCTTGGATTTTATGGTTAATTTGTAGGTGACTTTTCACTTTCTTAGGGTTAATTTGTATCAGGTAGGAGATGCTACACCATAAGCCACACCATATTTGAGATTTGGTTGCTTTGGGCTTTGTTTTTGTAGGTCTCGACCTCTACACCACAAGCCACAGCAATAAAGGGTCTCAGTTTGGGTGTTTGATATGGTAACACCATGGATTTAACTTCTCATACTCTCTCTCTCTTTTTTTGTTTCAAAACAGGATATCGATTTTCGATTTACGAGGTCTGATCAGGTATGGGGGTTCCTATGGGTTTAGTTTTTGTTTCAATTTGTAGTTTTAACATATGAGAAAAAATGTATCTTTCCTTTTAAACTCTTTGATTAAAATTTACAGTTTTAATCGACGTAGCTGGTGAATCCTATTTTTCTTCATCTACTTTGTGATGAATTTTGTCTTAACATATGTTGTTTTGTAGGTGTTTTTGAGCTTATCTTTCTATGTTCAATTTTATTATATATACATATATTTCTTGGACCAAGTCTAAGTCTATATTCTTTATCTAACTACTTCTTTTAAAGTTGAAACTGAAATATGTTGCTTGGACTTTTTTTTGTCATCACATGATTCCATGATTTTAGTCATCACATGATTCCACAGCCTTACAAAGAAGCTTCCGAAACAGTGTAAAAAGTGAGCCAATTGAATCATCTATTTTAGTTATCACGTGATTCCATGGCCATCTGTTCATGATCAAAATTAATTTCGTGTTGGACCAATTAAATGGTGTACAAATGGTTTTATATGCATATTGTTTGGTTTAGTTATCTATTTTCCCTTAATCAATAAAGAAGGTCTCTACTTTTTAGGTACACAAGTATTTTATTAGAGTTAACTAATAAGTACTAAATGCAATTTGTTATCACTAACATGAAGTTTTCATACATTTGTCACTTCTATGTGCAAGAAATTCTCTCTTATTGGTGGTTCAAATTATTTCAGTGGTCTCATATATTGGTAGATTACTATGCAGATGTATTGGATTCCTATGGAATGTATTTTAACTAAAGTTTTGTTTTCACCGTGCCATTGGCAGGGACACTCTATTGAATTGAAACTTAACGAGTTTGGATTATGTTGAGCCTACACCTATCAACCAAGATGTGGAAATATTTTCCTACTTCTTCTACTTTGTGCGATGCAGATTATATATAAAAAAACTAAGGTGTTCTACACAAATTCACTAATGAAGATGTTTCACTGGGAATGTTTGACTGCGAGTTGAAGGTTGTGTAAGGGAAGTTTTATGATCCCACGGAGAATTGGATTGATGCACAAACTGTACTATTTTACACTGATAAACAAATACTTATATGCATTTTGTAAAAATGTATCTCCACAAACATAGCAACAAGCTACGTGAATGTTTGTGACCACAACATGCTTTTTGCTCAATAAAATATGACATAATTTTCTTTCCTTTTAAAAAACTTAAACGGTCATATTTTATTTTGATGTTGGATTCTTATGTGGGCATTTATTTTTATTGTTGCTTAATAAATGTTTGAATTAGTTACATGGTGCAACTCAAGTTTGTTTTATTTTTTAAAAGTACTTTTATTATTAACATTGTGTAGTGATGTTGGGAACTAATGTCATGGAAAGTCTATGGCAAGAAAGAAGGTGCTTGGGAACTAATGTCATGGAAAGTCCAATATTGTTTTGTGTTGTGGTATTAGTGATGAACATATTTTTTTTGTAAAGGTTTGATTCTCTCATGTATCTACTGATTTGATTTTGTTATTGAGATGTCATTGTGCTCAATTATGTTTTTATTATTTATGATATATGTATCGATGAAGGGCAGTTTATATAGGGAGGTTGCAGTCATGTGATTTATTTTTTATACTTGAGTAGTTAACTGTTGTAGACATGTTGGCAACCACTAGAAGGACTAAAAATGGAAGGCTTAAAAATTTTTGGGCTCAAGAAGAAGGTTTCATGCCAGGCCTCCAATTTTTTAAATAAATTAAAGGACTCCATTTACATATATAGAAAAAAGTGATAACTATTGTCAAATAGGGTGAATAATTTTAGAGTTTTTCTAAATACATATAATTTTAGAGTTTTTCCAAGTACATACAAGTCTTGGGCTAAAAAATGACATGAATTATTGTTCATGAGAGAAATAATATTTATGTATTATAGAGGGTAACACATTAACTTATATCCCGTGTGTCTTATTTTTCTACACCTAATCACTATTACGAAATATCTGGACGATTTTATAATCGTGCCATCGGCACGGGTACACCCTAGTGTATATATATATATATATATATATATATATATATATATATATATTTGAATGAGCATTTTGCCCTTTTTGATTTGATTGCCTAAACAATGGAACTTTTGCCCCATGTATTTTTCTAGTTGTAGTGACTTATCACCCATAGGTGCCAAAGCAATGGAATTTTATCTCATGTTCTTGCTTAGTTGTGACAATCATTTAAGTAAATAATTGCCCTGGTGCCTAGGCAGTCGATATATTATCCATCTTCTTGCCTAGTTTAGATGCCTCTTGGTTCACCCATATTCAAAACGACCTTGACTCGCTTGATTATTTTACCAACATTTTTGGCATTTATAGTAATGCCGACCAACTTTATTGGTGGTGTTTGGCTGATGCCGACCAACTTTGTTGGTTTTTATGCCATTGCCAACCAACTTTGTTGGTCGAAAAAAGTTTTTTGGCTCTAAAGTTAAGTGTGTAACACGAGTACTCCGAAAAAAAAATGAATGGGGAAATCATCATTTTTATTTATACCGAGATAATTGGGTACATGGATAGTTATATTACTGGTAGTATTTTCACAGGTGCTCAGCATTCCAAGCATTTTTGAATTCTTCCCCTTCAAGAGTTTCTATTCGGTAAGTTCCAGGTCGAACAATAGATGTGACACGATATGGCTCATACCAATTTGACTCCAACTTATTATGAATTTGAATCACTTTCTTGAGAACATAATCACCTTCCTTGAGATCGTATTTCTTGACCCTTTTATTATAGAACATGGCATCCTTTTATTGATAGGCTGCATTGTGGATTGCCGCATCTTCTCTGACTTCTTCGAGCATGTCCAAGTCCAAGCATCTCATTAAATCACTCACTGGAGAATTGAAGTGAAGCACCCTGTGAGTGGGTAACCCTAGTTCGGCAGGTATCACTGCTTCACTTAAAAAGGGCAACATGTAAGGAGATTCCCCAGTTGCTATTCGAGGAGTTATTCGGTAAGCCCATAACACTGAGTGCAACTCGTTGATCTAATTCCCTTTAGCATCATCCAATATCTTCTTCAACCCAGTCAGGAGAGTTCTGTTTGTCACCTCGGTTTGCCCATTACTTTGGGGATGACCTGATGCATAATGGATTTTTTACTGTTGGATTGTAGACAGTATGCTGTGAACTTATCATTGTCAAATTGGGTACCGTGATCGATAATAAAAGCATGGGGCAGACCGTATCTATAAATAATATTCTTCCAGATGAATTGATAGACTCTTTCGTAAGCTTCCACCCATTTTGTGAACTAATCAACAGCCACCATCAAGTATTTGAATCGTCCTCTTGTAGTTGGCAAAGGCGTAACCAAATTTGTTCCCCACATAGAAAATGGCCAAGGTGAATTGATTGGTGTTAGCAACGCCTGAGGAGTTCTTCGTATAGTAGAAAATCGTTGACACTTATTGCATTTCTTCGCATAAGTCGTACAATCAGCGCTCATTGTTGGCCAATAATACCCCTATGAATTTATTCTCTGTAAAAGAGTTCTACCTGCTATGTGAGCACCATAGGTTCCTTCATGAATTCCTTCTATTAGATCTTTAACTTCTATTGGATGAACACACCTTTTCAAACCAGCTATCACACCTCTTCTGTACAGAACTCCATTGTTCAAGACATATCTGGTAGACTTATACTTCAACCTCTTGGCTGCAAGTTGGTCGGCTGGTAAAGTACCTTCTTCGATATAAGACCTGATGGAATCCATCCAAGAAGGTCCCATATCCAAGGCGATAAAATCCACCATAAAATCTTCATCAATACTTCTTCTTGCAAGTACTTCAATGGGGATTGTTCTTCGTAGCTCGGTGCGCATAGCTAAGGCTAACCGAGCAAGTGCATCTAGTTTTGCATAATCCAGTTTTGGTATTCTAATTATTAAGACAGCTGCCAGATGATTTAGTTAAATACATCAATATGAATTCCCCTTTTACTGCGTAAAGACTTAGCATCTGATTCACCACTAGTTGCGAATCACTGAACACCACAACTTGCTCTGCATTCATCGATTTAGCTTAGTTGAGGCCTACAATTACGGCCTCATACTCAGCTTCATTATTGGATGCCTGGAAGTGGAAATGCAGAGAATATTCTATGTCTATCCCATCTGAACTGTTGAGAATAATTTTAGCTCCGCAACCTATTGCACACGAGGATCCATCGACATATAAATTCCATATAGGAATATTATCATCAAATGCTTGGTCTGACAAAATCCCTTGATGAAATATCTTATCCTTCCTTTTTTCATACTTCTTCCTCAACTCTTACACCTTACCAAAGGATTCTGGTTTATCGGTGACCCTCCATTATGGAAATTCTTCTGCTGGGAGTTGTTCGGGGATATTTTTAGTTGATCCTCCAACATCCTCGAGTTTCTTTGCATTAGCCCCCTATTGATCGAAGACATCTGGGTAGGTAAATTCAGTAATGAAATTTTCCACTGCTTATCCTTTGAGAGAGTATCTTGGCTCATAGACAATGTCATATTCCCTAATTCCACTGCGCAATACATCAATCTTCCAGACTTTTTTGGCTTATATAAAGCCAGTCTAAGTGGTATGTCAGTATAGACCACTATTGTATGGGCTTAAAAATATGGTTTCATCCTCCTGCTCGCTTCAATCAATGCCAATGCTAACTTCTCCACTTTTGGATACCTGATCTCTGCTCCCCTGAATGCATTGCTCGTATAATAAACTGGTTTTTGCACTCCAGCTTTTATTCTTATCAAGACGAATTGACTGCACTTTCAAAAACACCTAAGTATAAGTATAATTTTTCTCCCATTATCGGCCTGGATAATAAATGAGGTGTCCCCAAGTGTTTTTTTTAACTCTAATGATGCCTTCTCACATTCGTCATTCCACTCAAAGGTCTTTCTGATCACTTTGAAGAATGAAAGACATCTATCAGTTGCTTAGGAGATGAATCTGTTGAGAGGTACAACACACCCCGTAAGGCTTTGCACTTTCTTCTTAGTAGTTGGAGATTGTAACTCCAGTAAGGCTTTTATTTTTTTAGGATTTTCTTTAATACCTCTTTGATTCACAATGTACCCAAGGAACATGCCTTCTTGTACGCCAAAAATGCACTTGATCGGGTTCAGCTTCATCTGGTACTTCTTCAACTGATCAAATGTTTGGCTCAAGTCACCTATGTGGTCAGTAGCTTTCTTGCTTTTGGTCAACATGTCGTCGACGTATACCTCCATATTTTTGCCAATCTTCTCCGCAAACACCTTATTTATTAGCCGCTGATATGTAGCACCTGCATTTTTTAGACCAAAAGGCATAACATTATAATAATATATTCCTCATTGAGTGATGAAAGAGGTACTCTCCCTGTCTTCTGGTTTTATTTTAATTTGATTATATCCAGATTAGGCATCCATGAAGCTTAGAAACTCAGGCCCTGAAGTTGCATCTACTAGATGATCTATCCTGGGCAGAGGGAAATGATCTTTCGGGTAAGGTTTATTCAGGTCTGTGAAGTCCACACACATTCTCCACTTGTTATTACTTTTCTTAACCATCATAACATTATCTTGCCAATCAGGATACTTCACGTCTTCGATGAAGGAAGCTTTTTACAGCTTTTCCACTTCTTGTTGAATAGCTTGGTTCTTCTTTGAGATAAAGACTCTTCTCATTTTCTTTACCGGCTTAATCTCCTTATTGACATTGAGCATGTGACATAAGAAAGATGGGTCTATCACCAACATATCTTCATGACTTCGTACAAATACCTATTTTCTATGCTTAAAAAATTCCACCAACTCTTGCTTCAACACTGGATCAAGTGAAGCACCAATTTGAGTTGATCTTTCTACTTGCTCGTAATCCAGAATAATAATTTTTGTTTCCTCCATGACCTGACCTTTAACGAGTTTTGTTTTATCTCTTGGGTCTAAGGTTTCAATCTCAGACTCATGAGATTCATCCACTTGATAAGTGGTTGTTTTCTTCCTATCATTCTCCAATTCTTCTTGCTCGACAGATGAAAAATAGCATTCCTGGGCTACTTTTTGATCGTCCTTCACAATTCTAACCCCAAAGTTGGTCGAGAACTTTAAACACTAATGTACAGTGGATGAAACTGCTTCAAACTTGTTTAAACCTACTCTCCCCATGATTATATTTTAGGCTGACTGGATATTTTTATCCATCATGAAGAAATGCACCTTCTCTGATTTGCAAGCAGGCCAGGTACCAATCAACATGTTTAATTTGATCGTTCCTAGTGGAAAAACTTTTTCTCCAGAGAATCCGATAAGGGTCCTATGACACGGCTCCAATTGACCAAGTTTTAAGTTCAAACTATCGAAATAAGGGTAGAACATGATGTCGGCCGAGCTACCATTATCCACCAGCACTCTTGAAATGATTACATCCTTCATCCTCATTTTTATCACTAGAGTATCATCATGAGGATACAAAATGCCTTCTAGATCATTTTTAGAAAAAGTAATGACCAGCTTATCTTTATTAACTTTCTGCAGATGATCTTCTTCTGCCAAGTTTATACGTTGTATATAGTAACAGGCTTGAGCTTCTTTGAGGTAAGCTTTCCTTTCAGCGGTATGATCTCCCCCTCCAACATCTCCACCTGTAATCATGTTACAATTGATTGAACCAAAATAAATTAAAATTACCTCACGTCCAGGTTGTCTTAGCCTTTTTGGGAGATCAAGATCATCTTTGGGATCGCCTTCATGGTCCCTTTTCTTATTTTCTCTTGGTCGGCAGGGAGATTTGGATCTCTGCCGAACTCTGGCATTTGTCTTCCCACCATTCTGGTGATCAACATACCTGTTCAACTTTCTGCGTTTAATGAGGGCCTCAATTTCGTTTTGAAGAGCTACACACTGCTTGGTTGTGTAATCGTGATCTTTGTGGAATTCACAATACTTGAATTTATCCCTTCTTTTGGGAGCTAATCTCAGTTTTTCTAGATAATTCAGTTCCTCGCTGTTCTTAATTTCCTCCATAACATGATTTATGTCCACCTTTAAGGGAGTATAATTGGTATACTTCCTCAAGTGTTCCAACGTTTCTTTGCCTTTCGACTGCTTGCTCCCACCATTATATTTGTGATCTTTCCTCTTCAACTTGCCTTCAGCTTTAGCTTCTACCTGTGACTCAGCATTCTTTTTCTCAGCCATTGCCTCCTCGGCATTCATAACTTTGGCTACTTTAGCCATCAATTCATCCATGGATTTAGGGGGATCCTTGGTTAAAGTGTAATACAGCTTGTCTAGCAAAAGACCATTCATGAGAGTTATAATGACTATTTTCTCTTCATAGTCTATGACCTCCTGTTTCTCGTTGTTAAAATGAGTGATATAATCCCTGGTACTTTTTCGTACTTTTTCTCTAACGCTCAACAGATGTGCTACCCTTTTAACTGGCTTTGCACCAAAATAAAAATTTCCTATAAAGAGCTCTACCAGTTGATGGAAGGTCACAATCTTCCCCCGAGGAAGGCTGTTATATTATATCTCAGTAGATATAATAATAGTTCATGAGAATGCTCTTCACCTCATTTCATTTGGGACTGCATAAATACCTACAGCAACTTGGTACTACTCTATGTGGAGAACATGATCAGTTTCTCCGTCATACTTAAGTGTGACCATAGGAGCCTTGAACTTTGATGGTGTGAAAAAATCCTCAATTGCTTGTACAAATGGATATCCTTTGATAAAGGTTCTTTGGAGAGGGTTTTTGGCCTTAGCCATTTCCCCTAACTTGTCTTCCAATCTCTGAATTGATCCCTTCCATGCATCATTACCAGCTTCTGATTTGTTTATGTTCGCATGAGCAACTGATAGCGCATAATTCTCCTCTTAGGATCTTTCTGTATGAGCTGCAGGCCTAGAATTGGGATGTAATTGGGCGGAGCCTTCCCTTAAATCATTTGGTCGTTGAGAATTTCTCGACGCAATCAGAGGAGGATTTCTATTCCTCCTTGGGCCCAAACGATCGAAGGGTGAAGCTCTACTCAACCTTTCCAGGGCGCTTATTCGTTTTGGAATTAAAGTGACATTTTCTTAAGAATCCAAAATTCTTATAGGGGAAGTTAGACTAGGGTGATAGGATGGATCAATTGAGTTCCTAGCAAGATGGAGTTCAGTGCGTTTGGAGTGTGAAGACGATGGACGCATGATTCTATGGACGCTTCTTTGGCCTAACTGGGTAGATGCTCCAATTTGAATAGTTTGAATGAACTGTCGCATGGTTTCCTGAATAGCTGTTTGTCCCCTGGATAAATTCGCCAGGATTCCTGTGATATCATTTGCATTTGGATGAGCAAAAGGGTTTTAGGAGGATTCCTGACATTATTCCTCTTTCTAAACTCTGGGATATTCGCCATGTATATAATAACTATTTAGTGAAAAACTCTACGTATAGTCGTTCCCACAGACGGAGCCAATCTGTTGATGTGAAAAACTAGATTTGATCTAATTAATTAATCACAGATAAATATTAGTAAAGAAATAAGTCAAGAGATTTTAAAGTGGTTCGACCTTAAAGAAATAGCCTACGTCCACTGTCTAGTATTACTGGGTGTTTTCCTTAATCTTGATTATGTTTTCTTATGATAGCTTACCCTGCCATGAGGGCATTACAATGTATTTATAGCCCTTGGGCTGCTAGTGTGAATAGACAATATGTCATTTTTGAATGGGCATATACATCTGTACATGATGAAGAATAGTCCTTGAATCTATCTTTGTCGTTTAATCTTCCTAACAAGTTGCTCGGTATGTTGAGTTCGTGCCACATTGGATGACATGTATCTTCATATAATTCGTCCACATCGGCTGACTAATTTTTGTATCAACAATAGGCTTGGGTTTTAGCTAGAAAGAATGTATTTTTAGATTTTATAATTTTCTGAGAATGGGATTTTTTGTATTGTGACTTTTAGGCACTTTTTCTAACCTCTATTTTCATTTTTTATTTTCAAACTCACATTTTTTTCTTTCATTTTTCCCTTTTTTTATTCTTTTCTTATCACACATCATTGTTATAACCTACTTTTCTTTTTTCCCTTTCCTACCGTAACTTTTCCCTAATTTTCTCAGAAAAAAATGTCTATGAAATATATTCATTGGCTTCGAACTCCTAGCTGGAGTTAGGTTGACTTATTTTTCATTTCGGCTCATATGGTCTTGCAAAAGAATAATATAAAAAGGTTTGAATTTAAGCTTAATTTTGGTCTTCCAAACAATGGCCTAATCTCATTTGTCAAGTTTCGTTAAGTTAATTTATGTCTCAAGATAGCATATTAAGGCTTCAAGTGCTTAAGATTCAAATTTTGACTTTTTATTTCCAATAATCGAAAAAAATAAAGAATTTGAGATCATCAATAAATTTTCACTGAAGGAAAGTTTGAGTTACTTTAACTCAGATTGATTTAAATTTCTCGAAAACGATGAATATCACAAAATTTGAGTTATTTTAACTCGAATTGATTTATATCTCTCGAAAACAGTGAATAGCACAAAATATCACCGAGTTAAAATCTCCACATTTATTCATTAAGTATATTATCTCTCACCTCATTATCCATTTTCGATCATATTATATGACTAATGTGTAAAAAACTTATAAGTTGAAAGATCCATGAATTAATTTCATATTAAGAAATTATTCCAAAACTCAATTATATTGATAATATTTTTGGATTTTTGAAAATTTTCTGATTTTTATAATATTTTTTTCAAAAATACCATCCTTTCCCCAAACCTAAATTTCACATTGTCCTCAACGTATTCTCAAATAAAAAATATGGATAAAGAAAATAAAGTAAAGAAGTAAAAGGATGATATTACCTGTGAACGTGAGTTTGCTATCGACATCCAAAGTTAACAAATGCATGTTAACTATAAAAAAACTAAAATAACCTAAAAAATAAGAAAGAAGAAAAAACTAATAATATACAAAGCCATGACAAATTCCATCTTAACCATAAATTAATAATCGAAATAGTTCTCTCTCATTCCAATTAATAATCTTTGTAGGATATGTACAAAAATATCATAGACTTGATTGTGTTACCTCACAACACAAATTTCAAACTTAAACTTATGGTAAAAAGGGTGCTCACCGACATCATCAAGAATAAAGAATTCTAAATCATGCGAATCATATGTCGATGCATCATAAATGGGTAACAAATCACAATAAGGATTCAAATATTTAATATCTTTTTTTCAAAAATAGTCACATAAAATTGGGAATGCAGGCTCCTCTCCCAAATCTGAGAGTTTACGAAAAGCACAAGAATAAGAGGTATCACGTGGGTATATAATTTCTTCATAAAAAATGAAAGGACCGTCATAATAACTATAATTATCACTAAATTCGGATGACGAATCCTCAAATAATTTTTCTCATGTATAAGACAAAGTAACATTTTCCTCACATAAAATAGAAGAAAAATCTCGACAAAAATCAACATTCAAATCATCACAAGTATTACATGCGTCAATATTGTCAATTTTTTTCTCCTCAAAAATTGTTTATCCTCGATTAATTCATAATTATTTTTACAAATTTCATCATTATTTCATTTATTTAACTGTTTCCAATTAATATATGTTGGTGGATAAATAGTGAATAAAGGAGTTGGACTCCTATCTACACCTTTTTTAATTTCTTTAAAAATAATTACTCACTCATCTGACTCAAATTGAAATATGTAGTCATCTGAATTTTTAGTATTTTGTAGCCACACCTTCAAAGAATCAATAGAGGAATATGAAAAAGATGACGGGATATATATATATATATATATATATATATATATATATTGACTTTTTGACTTTTCTTTAATGCAAAAGCAATTAAAATTAACACAAAACCACGTAAACTACCACAGAACAAATTGGTTTATCTAATTTAGTTGCGAGGAAATTCAATTTTAAAATCTAGTTTTTTCGAGATTAATCGACGACAATGGGAGTCTCCGAATTAATCTCCCTAATTAGACAACTCTTGTTTCCGTAATTAGACAACTCTTACTCTTTGACAAGGGAGAGTTCAAAATACAACCAATTACGGTTATCACCTCAAATCCCGATTTTACCTTTAGGTAAGTGGTCGGTATGAAGACTCTTTGAAAACCACCGATCCTAGACAACGCAAAAAGAAACCGATTTGACAAGTTTGCGTTAGATTAATTTTAATTCTAGCCTCATTGAGAGTTTTTTTATGAGTTATGTGATATCCGAAAGGCCAACGTCTAATTTATTTTGAATTAAAAGTGATGACTCGGGTTAAAAAAATACTCAGTTAATTTAATGATTTTTGGGCCAAGATCCCCACCTTATCTTGTAAGTGGCTTTTTCCCTTAATTCAAAATAATGCAATGTGTTAATTAAAATATGCAAAAACAAAACCACATAAGCACCACGCAATATGTACCTCTGACATGGACTTTTTACGGTTATTTTTTTACGATGGATCGAAGTTTAAATTGATGTCGATCGGGGAGAAATGTCGCCTATTAGTCTTCCCCAAGATTTCCTTGTACCTGTGGCAAGATTGGACAAGTTTCTTTCACGTTAGCACACCATTTCATGCTTTTACGATATTTTTCTTCACATTTTTTTTTTGCTTTTTTTTTAATGTATTACTGAAAAATAATACAAAAACAACTACACCAAGCATAAATTGTGACACCAAAAAAATCTAAATTAAAAATAACACAATGCAAGCAGTAACGGTCTAGTTTAATACGAAAATGAAGAAAACAATGAATAAAACAAACAAGCACACTATGAAATATTTTATGTCGGATCCACTCATCAATTTTAACTAACAAAGAATAAAACAAACAAGCACACTAGGATTTCGGATCCACTCATCAATTTTAATTAATATTACGAATTAACTTAATTTGGTCATTCTCGATTTTATAACTCAAATTAAACTGATTCCCATTGCGTTCAGTTCAACAAACAAAACAATTAAGTTCACACAAAATTTTACGTCGTAATTTAGACGGTTGAAATCTCAATTCCTTTAAAAAAAATCAATTTTAAGTTTTAAATATTTTCTTTAAGCGTGAACTATTAAAACAATTGAGTGCAAGCATAATCTGTTAAAAAGTACTCATACCAAAAATTAATATGAATTATCAATTTTAAGTCTTAATGTTGTATTTAAGCATTAGATATCAACAATTTATTGTAAGCATAATCCATTAAAATTTACACACTTTAATTCTTAAAATATGAATTAGAAATCACTTCCGAAGGTTTAAAATACACTATCGTGTCGTTTTAAATGAATATCACATTTTTAAAGCATTTAAAATATGTCGGGAATGAACACGAAATTAACTAACTACATAATATTAATCAAGCATGATAAATTTCACATAGTCCTAGTAGAAAATTTACACTGGCATAATGAACGACATAATAAAATTGTAAGAAAGAATACAAAATTTCATTATTGATTCAAACTTACAATATTTGTGCCTATTAATTAATCTTGACAAAATCCTCCCCCCAAAAATACAATTCTTGGCCCTCAAATAATAATAAACTCTCCAAAAAATGCTCTGAAAATTTGCGTGAAATTATGAACCTAAAGATCCTTTTGATAGGCTATGAGCTGAGGTGATATTTGAGTTGATAATTATCTCATGGGATTCTGGGGAGAATTGGAAAAAAATTATATATTTTTTAATAATTATCCCTAATTTTAGTCACTAATCACGTCATTATTCATAACACTACCTTTAATCGTATTTTTTACCCTAAAAATTTCAAAATCTCATTTTCGTTTAAGCTTAGAAATTGTGGATCTTTTAGGAACCTTTCCCAAAAACTATGGCACGGTCTCAATGGATGCACAAGTGGTTTTATAAAAAACATTTAGTAGACATGTGTCAACCGTGTCATGTTCCGACGTATTCTAACAAGTTTTGCATAATGACTCCTTTGTGGTCCAAACTCCTGGAGTACCTGTAAAAATGCAAAATAAAAATAATTAATTCAAATTTAGGGCCATAAGTTTAAAAAATGACATAGTTACCCTTTAATTACACTTTAACCCCCGAAATTCATAAGTACCTCGTTTTAATTGGGAATTCAATCCAATTTCAAAGAGAACTTTATTTTTCCTAGTTAAATATTTAAAATTATTTTTAGGTACATAAGGTTTCTAAAATTATTGTTTCACCCATTGAGGTTACTAAAATTGCATTTTAACTTGTGTTTTATTCAAACTTGCATTTTTCTTTTAATTTAGAAAAATGACTCTAAAATGTCATTATTTAAGAAACCACGAGCCTAACAAGGCCTAGATTTGGGCATAATTCATACAAAATAATGCACTCATCAATCCTCTATTGAAGTATCGTACAATTTCTCGAACCATTATACAAGTTCCCATAATTTAAGATAAACTACTATGATTTGATTGCAACCATTCCAATAAGGTCTCAACTCCTTATGTAGATTGTGAACATTTCAATAGTTATGGAATCGAAATCCAAATCTCTTAGTGATCAACCCAAAGTCGTCTTATCAGAATTCGTACTATGGTATATTTACCAGCATGTCTGTAATGTATTTAAATAAAATATAAGTCATTCTTGTAACCATTTTTCAAAATGAATTGACACACTTTTACTTTAAAGTAACCATCATACATGGTTTTAAGAATAAAACTCCAACAATATCCAACTTAGTCTTAAAGCCAAGTATCTATCTCCCAATGATCTACACAAAAATTTTCTACTAATCGATAGAAGGATTAACCAAGCATTATCTGATATAACCTTGTGATAATCTTATCACCCATTTGTTCGATCTCTCGAACTAGGTGAAACCAACATTCAATGCATTTAACTCTTTATGTGTTACGAGTCATCTCGAACTTACAATTGTACTGCTACATACACTAAAAGGCATAATATCTAATTGCAATTAAAATAATCTCACCAAAGTTACCTAAGAAATAATCGATACAAATAGCCTCTTTTGTAACCTCCAAAGTAGAATCAACTTAGGACTCCCTGGTGGAGTCTAAAAACTAAAATTTCTTCACTCCTCCAACTAATAGCTCAACCTCCCTTGGTAAACACATATTCCAAGCTAGAAAAACTTAGACTCCTTATTTGACTTAAAGCCTAGTATTTACAGTATAAAGGAATAAGATTATTAAACTAAAATCTATTAACCATGCCTAAGGCATAATAAATTTTAGTTTAGTACACAATAAAGCACTTATGAGGCTGTCTATCGCCAAAGCACTATGTGTATTCCTTATTCCTCTCATCTATCAAGTGTCCTAAGGCATTGATCCCTGGGCAGAATGATTTCATTCTTGAAAAGAAAATCTTTCCATGGAATCCTTATGTTAATCCTATTTGTAATACATTGGTATAATCGACTTGGGATAAGACCAACATTCTTTGCAATTGAACTAGAAAAATCTTGATCATAAGGATGTGCTTGGATTTTCCTAAGTACTTTATATCGAGTATCTAGACAACCAATCTCCTATGTGAGACAATGCATCCACTTCGTTCCCGATTAGGTAAGAATTATCCACAAGTTGTACTAGAAATACCACCATATTTTCGTTATGATTCATATTCAAATAAGTACTTTGGAGCTTTTATCATAACCAAAACTTGATTACTTGGTTAAGCCAAATTACTCAAGGCCTTGATGTTAGCTTAAATCCATAAATGAATCTTACAAGCTTACATCACTTTGATTTTTCTAAATTCTTACTATGTACTTGTCAAGACAATCATTCAAGAATGTAGTCTTAGCGTTAAATATCCTAACAAAATTTAGCATGGTTGCAGCGAGAAGGTTTGCTCATAGTAAATCCCCTATCTTTTTAAGTAAACCCTTTCGCAAGCCTTGTCTTAAAGGTTTTCACCTTTCCATCTATATATCTTTTAATTTCTCGTAGGTCGACTTACACTCGATGGGGTTTACTCCATCAACAAGTCTACAAATCCTAAAACTTTATTCAAATACATCGAACCCTTTTTGTATCCATAGTCACAAGTCAAAATAAATGTCTTTATCTTAGAATGCCTCATTGTAGTTCACTGGAGCCGATTTTCATTTTCCTGGGAATATATCGAATTGATCACCCAAAACACTAACCATTCAGGATGACTCATGATGCTCATGTTACGACGTGGCGTCACTTTCTATCTAATATAAGTGACACGTATGCCCTGATAATTGGTATCGCTCCTATTACGATAAGATAGTATATTATTGATATCAAGTTATATTTCATCATATAAATGCTCAAATAACATTAGTAATATAATGTTGCATTTTGTCTTATAAGTTGAACATACACTTAGGCCTGTGGTTTATTACACAATCCTCTTCTAAGAATTTATCAGTGACGCAATCAATGACCTTCTTGTATTTAGGAATACATTTTTTCCTTTGGGATAACCAATAAAGAGACATACCTCCATCGTTAATTTCAACTTCCTTAGCCCCTTCCATAGCATAAGTGTCGGGCACTCCTAAATCTAAACATATCCTAGAATAAACATGCGCCCCCTTCAAAGTTCACTGGTAGATGACGAGGTTGATTAAGAAGAAACAGTATTCATAATGTATATGCTCCTCTCTTATATAATTAACCAATGAGAATGTTGTAGTTCTAAATAACCAACCATAAACACCATTATATCCAAAAGAGTCATATTCCTTCCTTTCTTCAAAACCATATCGAAGTGTAATACCCAATCTAGATAATTTGGATAAAATCCCAACCTCCTGTAAATGATCCTTTAGCTGTCCTAAGAGGTAAACACCTCTATGATCAATCATAAAATTTGGATTAGTTGACCTCACCCATGCTCGACCTTAGCCTTGCACAATTTAAACATCAAAGGATTTAGACTCGTGGTCCATAAGATAAACACATCCATACCTTCAAGTAATCATCAATCGAATCGATGAAGCACTCAAAACCACCTCTTGACCGAAAAATCACCGAGTCATACTAATCGAAATGAACCATTTGTTATACATCTTCGGCTCTTTAGGTTTGTGCCATGAAGGACCCTTGGTTAGTTTACCTTCTAAATGGGATTCAAAACTAAAAGTAACGCCACTTCTAGTGAACTCAATTTTCCATTTTAAACCAGTCTTCGAATTCCGTTTAAATATAATAAACTAAGTGTCAGTGCCATAATTATGTTTGGTTATACAAGAAAACTTTTTCATAAATAATTTTCCATTGCATTATCCAATTCAATATTTAGCAGTATTAGTGAGATAGAACTTATAATGTATAAATTATTTCCCAAAGTACCATAACAAATGAAAGATTTCCAATTTTAATATACCAATTTTATAAAATCAATCGAATATCTGTTCAAAATCAATTTAGAAAATAGAAATCAACATTTCTAAATCCCAAGTACATTAATAATTTACCAACATTACCTTTATGTCATAACCATTTTCTGAAAGACATCCTTATGATTATAATGTAACCTTATTATATTTCCCATAAGTAGGAACACCTTTTTTAGGTAATTGCCCAGTTAGTATGACCCTTTGTAACGAGTTATAGTCTTGATTTGCGATTCTCAAGTCCATATACCATGTTTATCGTAGATCGAACAATAAATAACATATTTGATTTTAAGAGAAAAGCATTACCATGTCCCTTTACTTACAAAGTAGGGAAATCCATACATTATTTCATAAAATTTCTAACTACTTCTAGTGAGTATACATGTGTTTCAGCCATTTCACTAACACTGAGGAATATGAACCTTTCTTTACCCAAACTATTATACCTGAGACTTAGACTTATACTCATACTTCCCTTTATGGAATAAAGTAAAGGTCTTCTTACAAAACTGAAACAAACTTTGATTATCGATGATCTTCACTTTTGGATTATGAAATGCTATCGGGTTTCCTATCATGTCTAATCCAAAGAATACTTTGTTCAGAAAATGATAAAATCATTCTAAGGATGTAATTCTTAATTAAGTGTCATCAACCAATGATGGGTGTTTACAAATTCTCATCGGTTAATTCTGTAAAATCAAAGACGTAAATATAGAACTTTCTTGTAGGGGGGACCGAACACATGTAATAGTTAATTTAAAAGAATCACCATATATTTTAAAATATCATGATTCCTTGATTAAAACTATTCGTGGAGGGCTAATCTAGCTTATGCAATGAGTTAATCATATCATAATTTTAAAATACGTCTTTTTTCACTTAATCCTCTGTAAGACTTAAATCCCCTAATATAAAAAAACTAGACGTAACCCCCTAGATTTTAGCACCGTTACAATTTTTTTTTTACAGAACCTCACTTGTTTGTATTTTGACTTACGCCTATATTTTGGGGGATAGAAATACCCTCTTCTTCATCTTTTTCCCCAAATCAGAACCTAATCTAGCTCAAAATGAGTTAACCCTTCATTGTACGCTTCAACAACATGCTTGTTTTACCAAGAATAATTACCACTGGGATTAGATACTATAGGTTGTGGATGTGGAAATAGAAGTTACATAATCAACTCTTCTTTATACATTTTTTCAATGCAAAATATTATTAACGGAATTGATTCATTATTATTTTATTAAGATGCAAGGACATGCGATGGGGTGAATTGTAGAACTGAATGATATTTTTTAATATAAGAAGCTCCTTAATAACTTAAAAGTAAATAAATTTTAGAGTTGGTTTGGAATATGCAGTTCTGGCTCTTATCATCATAATACACATATAATTAATAAATAAAAAGAACTTAACTAATAATTTTTCAGTTAACATCAAATTCAATCATGTTAGGGCATATAAATCATACATGCAAGTGTGATTTATCAGATGGATTGATAACTTAAAATACTTGGGGGATTCTCAACCGTTGTCTCCATAAAAAGAGTTGGAGGCACTACAATTGTTGAACATGAGGATCCACCATTAGGAACCCTCCAACTTAAACTCGGGATGAGACCCACTGTGTAAATGGGTCTAATATTTAAATCTATTATAAATTTTTAGTCTCATAATTTTGCTAAACCATTCAAATAATGAAACTCCATGGATTTTCACTTTTAGGGTTTTAGTGCTAGGTTATGATTTGGGAATGAAGATATAGAAGAGAGTACATATATATGGGGTAAGTCAAAATACTAGTTAATGAGGGTTTTTTAATAGAAGAGCAAAGATGTTAAAATCAAGGGGGTTATGTCTACTTATTTAACATTTAAGGGGGGGAAGTCAAAATGCGTTATTATTATTATAGGGTGTTAAATAAAAAAAATCGCTATAAAATATTGATGAGAATTATTTCTTAAAAAAGTTTATTATCCTCTAAAGATAGAACAATGTTGAGAAAGCTAGTGAACCCTAGGTTATTTATGAAAAACACTGTCAAAATTTACTTTTCACAATTTTAATGAACTTTGCACCAATTAAAATAAAAACTGCTATGTGAAATGGTTTTTCAATTTTATTCTTGACCTAAGCATGCATCTAGCTGAGTATAAGAAAGAATAAAATAAGTCAAACACAGCACATCAATGTACGAGGAAACCCCACAATGGGAAAAACCTTGGACAACCCTGCCACATAAGTCCACTACGATATAGGACTATTTAGAGGAATAACTTAGACTTACTCACAGACACGACACCTTCGAGACTTGATGAGCACCCTCGTTACTTATAACCTTCTTCGCAACTACTATTGAATGCCTTCCAATAACTTCACAATGAAGACGCATTCCCATAACTCGATATCCCACCTATCTTACTTGTCTTGTGAGCGGTTCGGCTGCTACTGAACATAAACAAAATCTCCACCGCTCAAAATTCTCACAATATGAAGAAAAATCAAATATGGTGCAATACAGAAGATATCTTAAACAGACATATCTATGTAGAATTATTAGAAACTTGGGTGTAAACAAAGGTTTTTAAGTCACAAGATACACCTCGAAAAAAAGTTTTCACAAAATACCTTTAAGAAAATTAATGCCAAAACTACATATTTATAGAAAACACATATTTTGAGGTAGCATATTTTTTGAGGCAGTTTGTTTAAAAAAGTATATATAGTTCGTTCGAATAAAACCTTATCTATTTTGAACAAAAAAACTCGTTTAAATGAAGATGTCAATCTCATTCAAACGAGCTTCGAACAAGCTTTGAATAATATATCTATGATTACCTAAAATACCTCATTTATTATTCGTTTGAAGATCGTTCTAATAACATTCACATATCATTCAAATGAACTGTACAAACTCGTTTGAAAGAGCTAAGACCATAAGATATTTTTCTTTCAAAAAACATTTTATGAAAAGGCCTCAAACAACTTTTATAAAGCAACACCCAAACTAAAATTAGGGATTAAACACAAATATGTTTTCATACCCTAATTCAGATCCCTCAGATGTTAAAGACGAAACTTAACACGTAACCTAATGTATCCTCGATAAGGTTTTAACTTTGCCTTATGGTCTTCAATCACACATTATAGTCATGAATGACACAAAACTCAAGTCCTAATATATGACTTAAACAAGCTTTGTCCAAACACGAAATTAAGCCAATATATAAAAATTAACTCGATTCGAAAATTTGTCCTTATAATTATCCCCCTTTGGATATTCCAAGACAAAACTCAAAATGAAAAATGATTGGGCCATTAATCTCACTAAGACTTAATTCCCAACCTCAAAAGGAAAAATATTATAGATACTTGACCTACACAAACTTGAGTAGCTTTACTCTTGTGTAAACCTTTATCGCATTGTGGCTAACTTGCACACATAAACATAACTTCAAATGCAAAGATAATATAACAATATATAAATCACATATAGAAAACCCTTCACCTTCGTATAACTATCTATACCTAAGAAAGGGTGTCTCTTCCTAAGAAAAAAGAACTCCCACACATAAAAAAAAAGTTACATACTATTTCTCCCCTTTTTGGTTCAGGAATAGACAACGAATTAAGTACATAATAATAAAACATTTCTCTCCAGTAACACCAAATCTTCCCCTACGTGAAGCATGGGAATCATAAAGAAAAATATACATATCATGCAATGGTGTGAAGCAATTCATGCAACAAAAATAATTTGGTAACACTAGCACAAATAATCCAAACTACAAACACATGATATCAGCTATGATGCAAGCATTTAAGGATAAAATACTAAGATATTAATAACATAAGCCAATATAAATCAAAGATTAAGTATACGACAAACATGAATTCAATGAAAATGCAAAGACTCAAAACATAAAACATACCATATATATATATTTACACATATACAAATGAATGAATACTACATATAGGTATAAATGACCACTAAGGACGCAAACACATAAGCTTTACACACTCATTGTCACATCCTTTTTTTGGTATGAATGAACAAGAGGTACACAAAAAATAATGAATTAAATTTAAGGCAGAATAACATAACATTATTCATTATTAAGTAGTTTTACAGAGGGTTGTCCCACCCCATGCGCGAGATACATTTTTTAGTACAAACTATAATGTCGAAAATCGAAAAGTACCACTCCTTACTCCCATTTCGCTTATTCTCTACCCATATAGTAACACACACAAATAGGTGACCGAATTCTGTATCTAATAGGGAAGAGATATTATCCTCTTTTTTCGTGATCATTTGGAGAAAAAGGGAATTAGCACAAATATGATAAGCAAGTTCTACCATATCTATGACAAATATATGTATAGATGAGAGTTGGAGTGTATATATAATTAGTGTTTTAGAAACTCTAAAGAAGTAAAGTTGATAATGCCCTACTTATGAGTTTATAAAGAACATTAAATTTTTTGAATTAATAATCCCATACTTACTAGTTAATTAAGAGAATATGATTGATTACCAGTTCATTAAGGATCATGTAAAGAAAGTCAAGTATTCTTAAACTAATAATCCCATACTTACCTATTCACTAAGGGGTATAAACATAATTAAGCCATCAGTAAAACAAAAGTAATAATAATAATAATCAACCAAAAACATTTGGGGAAAAGTAATCAGCTAGGCACACAATTAAAGTGACACTCATATGTATGTAGCAATAATCAAGGCTCTCAATCATTTGATACCATTAGTACAAGTAAAAAGTTTCATGGGATAACACGTTAGTCTACTTGTTAGTTAGTATTAATGCTTACAATATCATGGCACAACAGTGCAGGGGTAACAGAATCAATAAGGGACATGATACCAGTTATTATGTGAGATGAGTTAAATCGATCCATAGTCAAATTCAAATACCAATGATAAATTCAAATATCGATGGCATGTAACAAAATATGTAGTATGCCTGTATTATAACATGCATACACAAAGAGTAAATAGGAGAAATCACATAGTGACATCAATAGCAGTATGTCAAATAAGCAAAGTTTACTATGGAAAAGGTAGGAAAAACCTACTTGCTCAGTATATCGATTGGATTTATATATCACAAGAGGATATTGAGAAGAGTTGGTTCTTGATTTTCTTTATACAATATTTAGGTGTGTTAGTATTTGGGATTAGGTCAATTAGTTTGTACTTATACTGTATCTTTAAAGTTTTGAGGGTTTAATTGCAAATATTTTGGGTCTTTAAAATACTGGATTTGTGATCATTTTTGAACTATGGTGCAAGAGACATTTTGTCTTAAAATATTTTGAAGTATTCGTAGACAAAATTTGGGGATCAAATTCATAGTTAGAAAGGTAAAGAGGGGTCAAATTATAATTAGAAAATATTCTTAAGTTAAAACCTCATTTTCCCGTAACTTAGGCTTTGTTAATCCAAACATGATCTTACCTTATACCATTACAACCAGAAAAAGTAAAATAAAAATACTGGAAATAGTTACAGAAATTTCTGATTGGCCTCTTGCTCGCACATGCTAGGTCAATACTTCTAGTCAAAAAGTTCATCTCCTTCCCCTGACTTTAGGGTTTCTAATTTTTGACTTTGAATAACTCCTTCATTTCTAAACCATTTGAGATGATTTCTAAACAAACTCAGCCTAATTTTTCACAAGGAATTTGAATATATAAGTTTTATGGATTAAGATGCGGCATATCTCAAGTTCTAGAGTTGTGTGGTTTTTTAAAATTTTGACTTAACATTCATGAATTTTAAGGATATGGTAGGGATTATTATGAAAATGGGCATTTTCTATTATATATAGGAGTAGATTGGTTTTGATTTCAAAGGTTGAGATGGATTATACGTATATAATTTCAAATTTTCAGTTTTTTAGTTTGAAACACACTTTCAATCGATGTGAGCCTACTAGACACATTCATGGCTATTGAGCATTACACTCGAGTTTCTTAGGTTGTAATGAAGCTCAAGCTTAATGGTGTAATTTCACATTTTTTTATATTCTACACATAAAAGCTTGCATATTATAATTGTTCTACGTATACTAACTGAAAATAACTCATAAATCATGTTGTACCCGGTTTAAGTGAAATTTTGAGTTTTTGAACTGAAGTTTGAGGTGTCTTAAAAACTAAAATGGTGGGGTATTTGTACTACATACTCAGGGGATTTGATTGATGGATTTGAGCTAATTATATGAAATTTTCAAGGTTAGTAAATGTAACTCACATGTGTGTATGTTGTACACTTGTGCTTTTGAACTTATTTTGCTAATGTGGTGCACTAGGTGGTCAGGGGGTTTACTGAAATTAATAAAATTTGATGTCTCGTTCTTGGTTGGTCTTGTAATTACATTTATAGCCTTAACAGTATACTTTCCGTAAAGTATAGTTTTTTTATAATTTTAGAAAGTTTCAGGGGCTCAAATTGTGTTTTTATATTAGTTAAAGTTTAAGCGATTAATTTAATATAAATTTGAGGCATAGGAGTGAATTCTAAATCAAGTTATATTAATTTAAAATTTCCAGGGGCTATTTTATAAATATTAAAATTTCGGCGGGTCTAGGTTAATTTAGTAAAATTGTAGTTGCTTAAGTATAGTTTCTTTCTTCTTAACAATACTTTCGAATTTGAATCCTTTATAAGGGTTAAAACAATAGTCTTAGGTATTTAGGGTCGATTTTTGAAAATCCCGATTCTGCAGTCTACCTACCTAAAGAAAATTCGTCCTCGAATTTTACCTTCAAATAAGTCGGGGTATTGATCCTTCATTGCTTGCTCTGGTTCCCATGTATTTTCTTGCTGATTTTGATTTTCACAAAGTACTTTAACTAAGGGAATTTCTTTATTTATGAGGTACTTCACTTGGCGATCCAAAATTTGAATAGGGAATACTTCAAATTAATGGCTTGGTTTGATAGAAATGTCTTGCCATGTAACGGTATGATATGGATCAAAAATATATTAGCATAGTTGTGACACATGAAATACATTATGAATATTGAATAATTCGATAGGTAATTCTAATCGATAAGAAATGGAGCCAATTCATTTAGAAATTGTGAAAGGTCCAATATATCTGGGGATAGTTTTCCTTTCTTTCCCAAGAGTAAAATTAGTTTTCCTTTCAAAACTACTTGATCATTAACTTGAAAATCTAAGGGTTTTTAACGTTGGTTTGCATAACTTTTATGTCGATCTTAGGTTGCCTTTAATTTCTCTCGAATTTGTTGTATTCTTTTGGTGGTTTCCTCGATTATTTCGGGACTAAATTATTTACGATTTTTGGATTGTATCCAGCATACATGTGATCTGCAAGGACTTCAGTATAAAGTTTCAAATAGAGCAGCTTTAATACTGGATTGATAACTATTATTATATGAAAATTGGATAAGGGGCAAGTATACATTCCAATTGTCAGACATATCTAAGGTATAATCACTTAGCATATCCTTTAGGGTTTGGATTGTATGTTTATATTGTCCATTCGTTTGTGGGTGGAATGCGATACTTAAATAAAGTTTAGTACCCACTTCAGTTTGTAATGCTTGCCAAAACATTCCTACAAAACAAGAATCTTTGTCCAATACAATGGATAAAGGAATTCCATGTAATCGAACAATTTCTCGAATGTGGAGATTGTTAATCTTTTAGAACGAATCAGTGGTATTTAAAAGTATAAAATGAGTATATTTGTTAAGTCGATCTACTATTACCCAAATAAAATTATATCCTTCGGGCGTACGAGATAGTCCACTGACAAAATCCATGGTAATATGATCCATTTTCATTTGAGAATTCGTAAAGGTTAGAAAAATCCACCAGGGTGTTGGTGTTCTATCTTTACTTGTTGATAAGTAAGAAATTTCCATAACAAATTTTATCATTTCTAATATTTGGCCACCAATATCGATTCTTAAAGCATGGTAAATTTTGGAACTTCGAGGGTGAATCACAAATTTTGAATGATGAGCTTCTTACAATATTTTCTCTCGAAGAGTTGCATCATCTAGTACATTCAATCTATTTCTAAATCGTAAACCTGTGTCCTTATCATATGAAAAGTCAGGATTTTTTTCAAAAAGGTTTGTACAACAGAATCTTAGGTTTGATTGCCTAAATTTTCTCTATCAACTCGGGATAAGCAATAATGTTAAAGAATTTCACAAAAATAGTGATTAATCGCAGGTTATATTGCTTAATGGTAGCAATAATATCGTAGGAAATTAAAGTGTGGAGTCTTCCTACTAGATTTAGACTTAAAGCGTCGGCTACTACATTGCCTTTGCCTGGATGGTAATTTAATTTAAATCGATAATCTTCCAAAAATTCAATCCAGTGTCGTTATCTTAAATTCAAGTCCTTTTGGGTAAAGATATATTTCAAACTTTTATGTTCCTAAAAGAGTTGGAAATTTACACCATTAAGGTAACAACGCCAAATTTTTTATGCAAAAACTATAGCGGATAATTCAAGATCATGGACAGGATAGTTACGTTCATTAGTTTTGAGTTGTCATGACCCATACTCTATAACTTTCTCATTCTGCATTAACACACATCCTAACCCATATAATCAAGCGCCGGTATATACATCGTAGCTTACGTCACTAGAAGGAATAGTGAGGATAGGAATAATAGTTAGTTTGTTCGCCTACACTTGGAATGATTGGTTACATTCTTCAGCCCATACAAATGGAACTTCCTTCCTAGTTAGCATTAAAAAGGGAAGTTCAATGTGAGAAAATCCTTCTACAAAATGAGATAATATCCAAGTAATTCTAGAAAAAAATTTATTTCAGTATTATTGGTAGGATTTTTCCATTCTAAAAAGGCTAAAATTTTGGCTGGATCGACTTGGATGCCATTTTCAAAAATCACATATCCTATAATTTTGATTTCCTTCATTGAAATATCATATTTTTTCTTTTTAGCATATAATCGATGGTTTCAAAGAGTACTTAAAATCGCATATAAATGTTGGGCATGTCCTACTAGATTATGAGAATACATGAGAATATCGCCAATAAAAACGATAACGAACTGGTCAAGAAAAAGGTCAAAAGATTCTATGCATTAGATCCATAAAAAGTTGTGGATGTGTTTATTAATCCAAATGACATTACAATAAATATGAAATGTATGTAATGATTTCAAAAAGCAATTTTTGAAATATGTTCCTCTCTAACGCGTAATCGATGATAACCAAATCATATATGTATTTTAGAAATGACCTTTATCCTCATAGTTGATCAAATAGATCTCCTATTTGGGTTAAATGATACTTATTCTTAATAGTTATTGAGTTCAGTTCATGATAGTCTATGCATAATATAAAGCTTTCATAATGTTTCTTGACAAATAGTACTGGAGCTCTCCAGGTGATGAACTTAGTCGAATATAACCTTTCTCTAAAAGATCATCTAATTGGGTACGGAGTTCTCGAAGTTCTAAAGTATCCATTCAATACGGAGGTATCAAAATAGGAAGTGTATTAGGGTAAGGATAGATACCAAACTCGATTTCTCTGAAAAAGATAAATCCTGGTAAATATTTGGGAAAAATATCTTCGAATTGTTCCAATAGATTAGGAATTAAAGAAGAGATATAGAGTTGGAAACTTGAGGGTTCCGATGGACCTGATCCTTGAAATAAAAAAGTACAATTATCTTCATTTCAAAAACTAATTTTATTAGCATGGTAATCGATATAAGCATGATGTCTTGATAAAACAACCATTCCAATAATAATAAAGAAAGCACAAATATCTAAAAATATCAAATTAACAAGGAGTGTTCCAAGACGAAGCTGAATTTTACAATTATTATAACGTTGTGTTAGTGTATTGATTTCACATGTTGTTAATTCGATATCGAATGGTGCAAAAGATGTAGGTAATAATTTCAAAAATTTAGCTAGTCTTAAACTAATAAAATAATGTGTTGATCCTGAATTAAATAAAGTATGTGCAGGAAAATATTGGAAAATTATCATACCATCTGTCCCTTCATGGGAATTTTGTGTCAGCGGTATGGCATGATTTTTTCCACCACTTGGGGATGGCTTAATTCCTTTAGTGGAGTTTGTCTTAGGTTCATTTTTAATAGGACAAGATTTTGGATTTTATGAGGGTTTGCTTAGCTGATGACGAATTAAAACATATTTTATCTTAGGACACCGAATATGTCCTACTTAATGACACTCATGATAATGGATTGTTGAGCGTGTTATGTTATGAAAAATTTGAGAATAATCTTGTCCATTCGAGTTTGAATAAGGGTGAGGTCTATAATGAGTTGGAGTCCTAATAACATGATTGTTTATAGAAGTAAGGGAGAAGATCGGATTATGGCAGAAGAATTTTGTTCCAGAATTGTCGCAATGTCAATAAGTTGAGAATACTCATGGATTTGTAAAGTAGCAATCAAATTCTTAACTCTAAAATGTAATCCTCTTTCAAACTTCTTGCACTTCTTTACCTCAGTATCTATATATTCAAGAACATAACGAGATAATTCCATAAACTTGGCCTACCGATAGATTAGCTTGTTGTAATTATAAGAAGTCAATAACTTGTTAATCTCGCTCAGTCTCGAAAAAATAATTTTTGAAGAAA
The DNA here is from genome assembly GCA_949130495.1 of Sambucus nigra. NCBI lineage: Eukaryota > Viridiplantae > Streptophyta > Magnoliopsida > Dipsacales > Adoxaceae > Sambucus > Sambucus nigra. The sequence goes on along the minus strand of OX422208.1, from coordinate 90,331,726 downwards.
ATTTCCTCAAATTCCTCCTAATTAAAATTAACAAAATTCTGGTTATGTAACACTGCTTGCCACCAGAAATCAACTTCACCTTCAAACATATAGGTTGCTAAAGTTACTCGGAGATTAGTAGCTATGCCTACTACATTCATAATTTTCATAATCTAGCATATCCATTTCTCAGCGTCATTGGAACTTGGATTTCCAAGAAAAGATGGAGGTCATTGCCTTATAAATTCATTGAGAAAATTCGTCCTACAAATTTCTTCAAAAATGCCCTCTGGAGTAGAATGAGTTGTTTGTTATTATCGGGCTAAAAAAGTAAGTTCCTGAAGACGTCTCATGATTTCTTCAATTTTAGTTTATTCAGTTTGAGTTCCAGTGGAGGGAACTCGAAATCTAAGCATCCTAAATAGTAGAACAGTTTAAATAATAAGAATCATAAACAAAAATAAGCCACAAGCCTAGTATATTTCAGATGACGAGTTATATGATACGTTGGCCTCATATATTACAATATATATTAGTGCAACTATGGTAATTAGTTTATCTCCTAAAGTTTTAGTGCATCATACTATCTACAATATCTAACTATATGATCCATACTAAGAGATAACTTTTAACTTTGGATCATTTAAGTAGGGACAATAACTTCATTACTTGAACTGGACACTGGACTGACTATGTAATCTCCCTGATCCGAACCATTAGCTGAGTCATTTGTAGTACCAGGAGAATATTCACCATATACTTCACCATTGGATGTGGCATCGGGATACAACGGTGGAGTTGGCAGCTCATCTGCAAGTATAAGATTTATGGCTTCTTGAAAAATTACCGGATTATTCACATAATCATCCACTTTCCTCCTGACTTCCATTTCACCTAGAACTCCATTTTCAAGGTCTAGTCTTTTGACATCACTACTCGTGTCTACATAGTCCTCCTTGATTCCACGAACCATTTCTCTTAATTTTGCTATTGCCTCTTTTCTAACTCTAGTTTCCCATCGATTGTTTGGTTCGATGTCTACATTGAATAAAAGTGTGTTCCAAATATCCATGCTGCAAAATGAAAATACTATATAATGATTGTAATAAAAGAAGTTATGAAAAAAATAAAATAACTAATATTTATTTCCTGATCGCATAGAAGGATACCCGACGATATGTTTAAATTTAAAACATGCTCTGATACCAATTTGTCACACCCTGCTTTTTGGTATGAATGAACAAGAAGTATACATTAGGCATTGAGTTAAAGTTAAGGTAGAATAACATAACTTTATTCATTATTAAGTAGTTTTACATAGAGTTGTACCACTACAGGGGTGAGTTACATTTTTTTAGTATAAACTATAATATAGAAAATCGAAAGGCACCATTCATTGCTCCCATCTGGCTTATTCTCTGCCCACAGAGTCACATATACAAGAAGGTTACGGTATCCATCTCTAATAGGGGAAAGATATTATCCTCTTTCTCCGAGCTTATCTGGAGAGCGTAAATATGCTAAGTAGGATCTACCAGTTTTATAACAAATATATGTATAGATGAAAGTTGAAGTTTGTATAGAATGAGTGGTTTAGCAACGCTAAACAACTAAAGATTATATTTCCATACCTATCATTTTATAAAGAACATTAAATTTCTTGAACTAATAATCCCATACTTACCAGTTCATTAAGCATAATGTAAAGAAAGTCAAGGATTCTTTAATTAATAATCCCATATTTACCTGTTCACTAAGGGGTTGAGAAATAATTAAGCCATCACTAAAACAAAAGTAATAATAATCAACCCAAAACTTTTGTGGAAAAGTAATTTGCTAGGCACACAATTGAAGTTTCATTCATACGTATGTAGTAATAATCAAGTCTCCCAATCATCTAAGATCATTAAGCCAAGTTAAACGTTTCGTGGGATAACACGTCAATCTAGTTTCTCGTTAATACTGATGCTTACATTATCATGGCATAAAAGGGTAGGGCTAACTGAACCAATAAAGGACATGATATCAGTTATTAAGTTAGAAGGGTTAAATTGATCCATAGTCAAATTCAAAAACTGATGGTATGTAAAAAAAATATATATAGTATGGAAGTATTATAACATGCACATACTAAGAGTAAATAGGAGTTATCACATAGTGATATCAATAGAAGTATGCTAAATACACAAGGTTTACTATTGAAAAGGTAGGCAAGCCTACTTGCTTGGTATATTGGTCGGCTTTATATATCACGATAAGATATTTGGAAGAGTTGGTACTCGATTTTCTGCATACAATATTTGGGTATGTGAGTATTTAGGATTAGCTCAGCCAGTTTGTACTAAAATTGTATCTTTTAAAGTTTTAGGGGTTTAATTTTAAATATTTTGGAACTTTAAAATACTGAATTTAAGATCATTTTTTAACTATGGTGCAAGAGACTTTTTGTCTTAAAATATTTTGAAATATTCATAGACAAAATTTAGGGATCATATTCATAGTTAATAGGTGAGGAGGGGTTAAATTAAAATTTTGGAAAAGTATTCTTAGGTTAAAACCTTATTGTTCCATAACTTATGCTATGTTAATCCAAACACGATCTTACCTACTACCATTTTAACCAGAAAATAAAATAAAAATATTGCAAAAAAATTTAAAAATTTCTTATTGGACATGCGGTATGTCAACGTTTCTGGTCCAAAAGTTCATATTCTTCCCCTCAATAGTTGACTTTGGAGTTTTTTATTTCTGACTTTGAATAACTCTTTCATTTCTAAACCATTTGTAATGATTTCTAAACAAACTCAATCTAATTTTTCATAAGGAATCTGAATATATAGGTTTTACAAATTGAGATGCAACATATCTCAAGTTCTAGAACTGTTTTTTTTTTTAATTTTGACTTAACATTCGTGGATTTTAAGGATATGGTATGGATTCTTATGAAAATGGGTATTTTATGTTATATATATGAGTAGATTGGTTTTTCTTTCAAAGTTTGAGATGGATTATACATGGAGAATTTGAAATTTTTAGTTTTCTAGCTCGAAACACACTTTCAATCAATATGAACTTAATAAACACATTTATGGCTATCGATCATTACACTTGAGTTCCTTAGGTTTTACTGAAGTTATACATAGCTTCAAATCAAAGTTTGGAGCTTTATATGGAAACTCACCATTGTAGCTCAGTCTTTAATGGTATAATTTCACATTTTTTCTATCCTACATTGTTATACACGTAAAATCTTGCATATTATGATTGTTCTATCTATACTAACAACAAAAAAAGCAATTGGAATTGAAAGAACTGAAAATAACTCATAAAATCATACTGTACCTAGCTTGAGTGAAATTTTGAGTTTTTGAATTGAAGTTTGAGGTGTGTCTTAACTACTAAAATGATGGGGTATTTGTATTACATACTAAGGGGATTCGATTGGTGGAATGGGGTGGTAGATTTGTGTTGATTATATGAAGTTTTTAAGGTTGGTAAATGTAACTCATATGTGTGCATGGTGTACACATGTGCTTATTAGCTTCTTATGATCATGTGGTGCACTAGGTGCCTAGGGGGTTTAGTGAAATTAATAGAACTTTATTGTTTGGTCCTTGGTTGGTCTTGTAATTATACTTATAGCCTTAAAATATACTTTTCAAAAAGTATAGGGTTTTTTATAATTTTAAAAAGTTTCAAGGGCTGAAATTATGATTTTATGTTAGTTAGGGTCTAAAGGATTAATTTAATATAAAGTTAAGGCCTAGGGATGAAATATAAATCAAGTTACATTACTTTGAAATTTTTAGGGAGCTATTTTATAATTACTAAAACTTCAGGGGGTCTAGGTTAATCAGTAAAATTGTATTTCTTTAAGTATAGATTCTTTCTTCTTCAAAAGACTTTTGAATTTGAATTCTTTATACGGGCTAAAATAGTAACCGTGGGTACTTAGGATCGATTTTTAAAAATTCCGGCTCTTACACACATAGTATAAATGTGTCTAAACATGGTGGTACGAAGTGACAGGACATGAATTCAAAACAAAAGATAATAACCCAATCACTCAAACATGTCCAAGTGTATCTATTTTCCCGCAACAATTTATCAACATTCATTTTAGCCTCATTTTTCACACAAAGAACTCAAAAGGACAAATAAACACAATGCACACTTTTCTATAAATTTTGATGATTCTCAAATCATTAGTATCAAAATAATTAAGCTCAACTAGGACTCATTATGCAAAACTATTGATCTTCAACTAAATACTCTAATATATATATATATATATATATATATATATATATATATATAAATTTTAAAGCAACAATAAAAAAAATTGGCGTTGAATTTTTTTCTATTTTTATTGCCTCTCAGTCTTTTTAGGTTTTGGCCAACTGTGGCTTTTCATGCAAGAGAAATTTCCCTTTTTGTAGACCTTTCCCGCACACTCATATTTTTTACAAAATATCGAACAAATTCATGGACAATGGCTTTTACATACACAAATCTCCCTTAGTAATTTTTTTATGTATATGACAAGATTGTTGGGAGAACGCCTAACTTAGCTCATGTGACGTATGAATTTAAAATCCAAAAGAGCTCGTGTAAAATGTATGTGAAGGCATATTCAAAGTGAATCAATTATGCAAATCAATTTCAAACTACTTCATGTAAACACGATTAAGAACAATCCAAGCAATGAAAGTTAAAATGAAATGTCCTAGTCACATGGATACATGGAATGGATGGGACTCAAGCACACTGATATGCAAAACAATATGTGTCAAAATAATATACAAAAAAACCAAAAAATCTTTTTGAGTTTTTAAACATTTTTTAAAATGATTCCATTAAAAAAAACTCAAAATATAAACATTTTTTTTGTATTTTTTTCAATAAGACAAAAAAAATAAAAAATACAAATACAACAGATATACATGTCATAACATTAGAAAATATATAGCATGAAGAATAACACTAGTGAAAAATATGCAATCACAATCACTTATAAGATATAGAATGGGATCAATCATGTGAAAGAAAATGAAGGCCAACAAGCCTAACATTTATCACCTCTAAATTAGATCTCTTAACTCACATAGATGTAACTTGAAGAACCTTGGTGACACTAGTCTTATTCTTCTTAGAACCTTTTCTAAGATCATAACATAAATGCTTGAGGTGACATTTCCTATGATAATGTCTGGAAGTAAAAACACGAGGAATTTTACCTTTAGGTTGATCTTTTCTAATGTCCCTACCTTTGTTTGGCTCTCTCAAATGCATGGTTTTTGATTTAGCAGCGAAAGTATGAATATCATCTAAGCCAATCCAACATTTTTAATCTTCATTTTTAATCTTTGATCGGATAATGCCTATCATTTTATCAACCTCTCTGACCTAGATTCCAAATCAAATTTGAAATTACACAATTTTCTTAACATCTCCCTTAACTCCATAATCCTAGACTTGAGCTAATGCCTAGACTCTATAAACTACATAAGCTCTTTCTTTAAAGCCTCCATCGAACGATAAAGGCAATATATCTCTCCCTCAAAGTAAGCTAGCTTCTTTTTAAGAGTCCTCCCATGTGACCTAACATCCTCAATAAATTTACCATTATTATCCCCTATGACATATTCATTCACCTTAGCTTCTAAACATAAGTTGGCATTTTTTTAACTTCAACAACTGGTTGTACAACTCCCAAAAGGCCACTTAAATATAACTCTCCTCCTCTTCATCTTCTTCATCATCGATCCTCCATTTCTCACTATTGTTAAAACCTAAAGATCAAACCTTAAAACCATTATGCAGATGATCCTCTTCATCGGGGGAAGACACATCACTTAAGCCCATATGACTGGCCATGAACGTGGTGTAGTTACCATCCATTGGGGAATTAACTTCCTATTCTGGTTCACAATCACTAAGGATGGTATTGTATACATTCGATTCCTTAGTCTAGTAGGATATTCACGAGAATAATGCCCAAAACCTTAGTATTCAAAGCATTTGTCTCGATCATCCACCTTCTTAGGACCATCCCTTTTTATTCTTATCATGGTAGACAAAGTTCTTAGGTTTATTTTCAAAAAATTTCTCAAGACTCTTCTCATCTCTAAGCTTAAGAAACTTCTTGAACTTCCTAGAAAACCTAGTTATCTCTTCAGCATCAAGTTCACTATCACTATCAGAATATAACACATTTACTTTTTGAGCTTTCATGGAAATACCCTTTTCTTTGTTTTTTGAAGGACACATATTCATCTCATAGGTTTGCATATCACCTACAACTTCTTAGACTCTCATAGAGTCGACAACACCCAAAGAATACAGGATCGTGACTTTGGCATTAAATCTTTTAGGCAACAACTTTAAGGTTTTTTGCATATCTCTAGACTTGGGTATAGGCTCAACTAACTTGAACGATGAGTTGATAATATCCGACAACTCCAAATATAACTCATTAAAAGACTCAATGTCTAACATCTTAATCATCTCCAACGTAGTAGTTAGATTTTATAACTTGGAAAACCCAATAGTATTTTCTCCATTGTGTATGGATCGCAAAATATCTAAAGCATCCTTAGCGCTCTCACAAGTCATAATGCATTTGAACTCTTCTGGGGTCACATCATAAAATGACATTCACATCCCTGGAATGACAAGTTGAGGCATTCTTTTCATCCATTGTCCAAGAAGTTTATGCTTTAGGAGCACCACCTTTAGTGGGAGGGTCTACTCATACTTAACTGAGTTTCAAATTTTCCCATCTATCTATTTTAAGGAAAATCATATAAGAGCCTTCCAATAGGGATAGTTTATCTCATCAAATAATGGAGTCCAGTCAATGGAACTACCCTCTTTCATTAAAATCCATATAAACCCTAAAGAAAAATTAGGGATCTAACATAGCAAACTAGTGTAACCTGCTCTGATACCAATTTGAGAAATCCATGTGCCTCGAGGGTTTGAACATAAACACCATCACGTTTTAATTTTTCACAATTTCAAAAAAATTTGTACCTTTTAAAATCATAAGTGTTATGTGAAACATTTTTGCCAATTTTAGTCTTGGCCTAAGCATGAATATATGCGAGTATAAGTAAGAATAAAGTATGAAAACCAAAACACGAGGATGTACCAGAGCAACTTAGACTTAATCACAGACTTTATGCCTTCAAGACATGATGCGCTTCCTTATTTCTTGTAACCTTTTTTAAAGCCACTGTTGGATGCCTTCCAACAGCCACAAAGTTGAGGTGCGTTCGCACATCTTGGTATCCCACCAATATTACTTGTATTATAACCATTCCAATCATAGCTCAACATAAACATGGTCTCCACCACTCGAAACGTTAATAGTATGAAAAGAAAGCATATATGGTACAACACATAAGAGATCTCAAATATACATACAGATGTAGGATCCTTAGATCTCAAACTTGGATGTAAACTAGGGTTTGAGAGGCACAAGATAAATAATGGAAAAATATTTCCAGACCTGAGTATTTATAGGTAACACGAATTTTGAGGCGACACATTTTTTTAGGTTGTTTATTCGAATATAGATTGTTGGAACGAACATGTGAATCTCATTTGAACCATCTTTGAATGATTTTTGAGTGATATATCTATGATTAAGAGACGTCTACTATCAGTACAATCTGGATTTCCTGACCTCGTTTGATGTTCATTTGAAGGCCATTCTAACGACATTGACATCTCGTTCGAACAAATTGTACAAACTCGTTCCAACAAACTTAAATAAAATAATATTTTTCTTTCAAAAAAGATTTTATGGAAAGGACTGAAATAATTTTTATAAAACAACGTCTAATCTAAATCTAGGGATCAAATATGTACTCATACATTTGTTGAGATCCCTTAGATGTTGAAGAAGAAACTCGATTGGTAATCCAAAGTATCTTTAATGATGCTTTAACTTTGTCGCATGGTATTCAATCACACACCATAGGCTTGAAGAACACACAACTCAAGTCCTAATCTATGACTCAAACAAGTTTTATCCAAACACGAAATTAAGCCAATATATACAAATTGAGTTGATTCGAAAATTTGTCCCTATAAATGTCCACTTACAATTTCATTCTTTGAAACTTATTCCATTTAAAACTTTAATACTAATTCCAGTGAGAAAAAATGAATTTGTTTTTCAAATATTATCATTGTGAAATTGAAAAAATTAATTTCCAATTAAAGAAATGAGAATTTTTTATTTAAATTTTAAAGTGGTGTCCCTCAACCATCAATTTTTAAAATTAATTCATCACACATCCTAGTTTTTTATGAAGTGAGATAATTTTCATCTTCCATTTTTCTATTCAGATAGTTCATAGCCGATAAATTTCGAACTCACTCCTAATGACAGTGACTCCATGGGGAAGGATATCAAATGTTGTGTCTAAGTGTGCACCACCAGGTCACTCCTTGAAATAGAACCTACTCATGAAGGACTTTATCACTTAAGAATTTTAATGAATCCTTGATGCCTTGATTAATTCCATCCGTAGTTGGGCCACCCTAACTGATGCGAAGAATGAACCACGTCTGATTCATATAACACCGATGGAGACCGTGGGGTTTATGTTAAAACTCCTCTCCCACATAGTATTTTAAAACTTAAGGGTATTGAAAAACAAAACATTCTATTTTGAAAGACCAAATTAAAATACTTGGTAATTTCTAAATTTACTTATGTGAAATAAATATCTTGATCTCATATTTTAATTTTTCTTAAATTAAAATTTTATTTTTTCTTAAATTAAAATTTTAATTTTAATTTTCCAAAAATAAAATCTGAATATCTCAATTTGACTCGAACCTTAAAATTTAATTACCATGATTTATTTCAATTTAGGAAAGAATATACAAAATGGATTTTTAAAAAAATGGTGGTTTTGGTGTGTCTCAAACTCAAAGTCCATGTTGTTCATAAAATGGGCTTCTCTAATTATTCCAGTTGGCATTCCAAATTATGTAACATAATAATAAAGACAAATACATACAAATTATTAAATAAAAGCCAAAAAAAACAATAAGCACAAATATTTCCATATCCATCATGGTCTGGACTCCTTACTGAAGTACAACTCTTAAAGCCCAAGAATTTTTGCAGTATGAGAATTCCCTTTGACATAGAGTCCAACACGAAGTAGACTTTATTACAACTATGAGTTCTTGTTGATCTTTACTTCTCAAAAAACTCCTTTGCATCCTTTCGGAATGATTGAAACAAAGAACTGGAGCAAGAAGTGTCAAAAAACATCAAAATCCTCCAAAAAGTGAATCTTCATAGGGGATTGATCGATCAACCAAATAGGTTGATAGATCGACTATGTCGGGGACAACCTTCTTCTTTCTTTTGTTTGTCATGAAAAAACCTCTATAAGTGAGCCAAAACTTCACCAAACTCCATAATACATTGCTCAACACCCAAACCCATGTAAATACACGATTCTAACAGTAAATAAACATTACAACCTTCTTAAAGCTCCTCCAAATACATCGATATTGAAATAATTACAAAAACTTAATTATTACAACCATATCGAATAACTACGGACAAGCCACTGTAGGATCCAATCACAAAAAATAATTAAATGTGATCACGATGGAAAGGATATAAACATATAATCTCTATAAAAATTAGTATGATACCAAAGAAAAATTGTACAATCATACAACATGAAAAAACTAGGGTTTTATTGTAGACAATATGGACCTTTTCAATACATGATCAATTACAATTGTGTCTCTGATACCAATTGTTGTAGAAAACAACTTTGGATTGAAATTTAAAAAAACAAATCAGGCCTATTAATATTTGATTAATCATGCATTGAAAAGAAAACGAGAACTAGGTTTAAAGATTAAACCTAATGGTTCAAGAATTTATACCATAACGAATTTTATTATGATTTGTATGAAGAGAATTTATTTAATCATGAAGAAGATCTTTCTGCCCATCCAAGGTCACCAAAAACCTTTCTTAACCTTTCGTAAAGCTTGGATCTTCTAATGTATGATCCTTTCTATATCTAGGTAGGTGTGTGGGCACCTTTTGAGATGAAAACCCTTCCTTATGAGTGATATTTGGTGGTCTCTCTTTAGGCCTCTTCATAAAAAAGTGAATTGTGTTTTCTCTCACCTCTCCCACACCTTTATATACAAGTATAAAAGCTAGGCTTAGGATGAATTATCTTTTTTAGAGTTTGGACCTAACTACTTGGGTACATGGACTACCCCAGTGACCCAAGATAACTAATTAAATTAGCTTTCAAATAAATACTCAAAAATCCCAATTACCATTATCGTAATTATTTCCTTTCTTTACTTAATAATAATAATTAATTCAACTAAGTAATTATGATTGCACTCCAATTTAATTATCTCATAAACCATTTGGATATAATGAAGTCTTACTTGCAAGGTTGATTATAGTAAACAATATGATTCTTCATGTTAAGTGTCTGGTACCCGCTTGGTCAAATCAATTTATTATTAAACGATTTAAACCAAAATCTAACCAATTTTCGTGATCCTCATACTTAACTTAATTTTTACTCCATCGGAATTATAAAATAATCCACTGATAGGGTTATACTTGGTGGGAAAAAACATATAAGTCTATTAAGGGGGGATCATAATCCATGGTATCCCCTGTACACGGATTCCTTCAAATTATGATCTTAGACCTACTCACATAACTTTCATGTAACACCCCGTATTTTTTATAACTTAAATAATTATGTGATTAACTATTTTGTGGGATTAATTTAATTAATATGCGAGAATTAATTGATGATTAATCCGAATTTAAAAATAAATATTAACTAGCGTGACAAGGGTTAATACTTATTAACGAGAATTATTGAATATTACCGAGTGAATAAGTAATATGGAATTCTTGAATCTGATAAATTGTCGAGAGTGAAATATACGACAGTTTGGTATATTAAGTCGGGACACGCGTGTGAGTCGTGTCAGGACTAACTGAATGGAATATAAAGGTAAATTATTTTTAAGCAACTCGTATGGTAATTTCGGGTGCACCGTTGAGTCCAGGAGGGTCAAGATAGTCAGAAAACACTACATGGGTATTTTATTTAGACTCCGGGAGATTTTAGGCGAAACCGGCACCTCATAGGGGTAATTTTGTAATTTTAATTTTTGGAGAAATTAAATGGACGAAAATTGGGAGTTTATTATATCATCCACAAGAGGTTCATTAGGGTTAAGATATACAAAAGTAAGGAACAACCACAGAGTGTGTGAGGGAGAACAAGTTCCAAGAAGGAAGGCCCAATTAGCACCACCCTTCACAACTACCACCACCATCATGTAGATCGGAACAGGAGGAACACACCCATACCAACAACATCAAGAGATCAGACGGTTCCTTCGAGGCAAGTGTTTATTACTTGCTCCTTTTTAGCAATAATTGTGTTTATGTTAGAGTAAATAAATTTCCCCCATGAATTTGATGATAATTATGATGAAAAATAGAGGAGTTTCTTGCATATTATTGGGTCTGAGATTATAAGAGATTAAATTCCTTCATATAGATAGGATATCATCCACGAATTTATAATAATTTCCTTGAACAAATTTGGGTTATAGTAGTTCTTGAATTGAAATTGGAAGAACTAGGGTTTTAATGGTTTGATTTGGGGATTTAGTATTTAATTCATGTATTGTGAAGAATTAGTGATTCTAAGTTGTTAGAAATCATCCAATTATGTTAGAGCATCAATTGGGATTGTTGTTTGGGTGTTTGGGAATGAACAGTAGAGGTTTTAGAGATGTTAATGGTGGAAAAATGCTGAAATCTGGGCTAGAAGACGAAACAGAGCATCTCGCGCGATGTCGCGCGTAGTCATTCGAGCGAGATAGAGATGTCAGCGAAGTCACTCGATCGACACGTGGCAGTCGTTCAAACGACGTTTCCATCTGGTTCGAGCGACGAGGTAAATTCTGGGAATTTTCTTAGAATCCAATTTTGGAATTTTCTGTTTATTGGAGTGAGAGGAACTTCCAGTTAATAAAATTTAAAATGAGACAAGTTTACGAGAAAGTGTGTGAGATTTATACTTTACATATTTTGAAAAGATGACTTACCTTGAAGATTACGATAGAGTTATGGTAATCTAATAATATTATACAATACGTAATAATGAGAATAAAATACGTATGGTAAGTATGCAACTAGGTTGGGAGAATACCTATAAATTTTAATAAGATGTGTGTATGCCTATTATTTGATATTTTTGTTGAAGTGCGCTAATGGGAGATAGCCCGGGGTGCAAGGTTATGTTGTTTAATACACTAAAGGGTTATAACCCGGGGGTATAAGGTTTTTTTATTTAGTGAACTAATGGGAATTCAAACCGGGGGTGAAGGACTGGAATATATATGTATAGGGATGTTATGACTATGTATATACATATATATATACATATATATATATATATATATATATATATATATATATATATAAATGTGTGTGTGTGTGTGTGTGTGTGTGTGTGTGTGTGTGTGTGTGTGTGTGTGTGAGAGAGAGAGAGAGAGAGAGAGAGAGAAATTTTACTAAGAGAATCTAATAGTTATGGCAACAATGACATATGAAACAATCTTAATGAGATGAAGATTCATATACTCTAAGAGTGAACATGAAAGATAGTAAAATGTGATAGACTACTTATGGGTTATTGTATGGGTGATACAAAAATACTCCTGTTGAATGTAGATAGTGTTAAGTGACTTTGAACTAGTTAACTTGTGTAGAATTATTACTAGTACTAAATAGAAGATTCGATAGGATTGCACAGTTGAAGAGAGGTGAGAACTTCATGTGAGAGCACGAATCTAACATGCACATAATACTTGCTTTAAGGCAGTTTTAAATACTTGCTAAAACATATTTTTACACATTGGGCTCTGACCCGTCTCTTTCATCTCTTTTCTCTCTTGCTATATACATATGTATTATATCAGGTGCTTAGCCACAGGGACACCAGATTTAGAAACTTGGATTGCTTGGCATTCTACGACTGATATGGAAGATGTAGGTATTTTCATTAGACACTCCTATCATTTCTCTCAGTTCATCTAGACTTTTCGTCGCCCATTCCTTAGACATTTTATCAGAGATTATATTTAATTTACTTCTATTCATTTTAGTTGGATTTAGTTTTACTATGGATCTATGGTTTAGAGTTTTGAACTGGAATGTTTTATCTAGTCGTATTTATTTCAGTACGTGATTCGGATTTATTATTTATTTTATTCAGTTGAATAGTGAATGGATTATATTTAAATTCTTGGACTTTATAAATATAATTTTTGGTTACAATTTAAAAAGTAAAGTATTTTGGCACTAGCTTAATTTATATTAGGTGATTAATAAAGTTAATGTTTTCGACGGTGATGCTAACAATGAACCAACCGAACATTCTGTTTTAAAATTTTATAAAAGACTGATCACTCGATATTAAATTGGGCAGAGTGTCACATGCCACCCAATATGAGGAGATCGTTTAATTCAATATAAAATCTAAGCGTACCCATAGCAACCAAAATGACATCTTCACAAGCATTCCAATCCTCATAATTCTCGGGATTAATATTATATGCACTCTTTACAAAAGGTGTGATATTTCCTGAGTCTAATTAAGATAACCCTTAGACTCAAATCTCATGTATGGTCCTGTTCGATACATTCCTAGGAAGTATCGATCAAAATCCTCTATTGAACTATCGTACAGATTCTTAAAACAATTATATATGTTCCTATTATTTGCGATAAACTACTAAGATTGCATCTTAACCTCTATGATGAGGTTTCAACTCCCTATCTAGGTTATGAATGTTTCAATAGTGCTAGGGATAGAATTTCGATATCCTAGTGATCAACCTAAATTGTTTTACCAAAATTCCTACTGAGGTCTATTGACCGACATGTTTATAATATATTTAAAACAAATGTGAGGCGTCCTCGTAATCGTGATTCTTATTTCAAAGTGAATTGACACACTTTTACTTAAAAGTTATCATCATACATGGTTTAATGAATAAAACACCAACATATAGGGTGTTATATGTTCACATTAAAAGGGTTTAAGACTTTATAAGATATGTGATCAAGAATTCAAAAAATGAATATATGTTATGTCCATGTACATGATGTAGAAATGGTAAAAGTTATAAAGGTGTCGATGTTGGGTTGAATTTGCTTAAGTGGGGTATCCAAAAAAACAATAGCTTACGGGTATTCTACGAGGACAAAGAAAATGAGTTTATTCCAAAACACCCCTTCAGGGAAACGGTAGAAGTAGGGAACATCTGTGTTTACATGATAGGTTAAAAAACCAAATTCGCGATGCTTACGGTATCCATTAAACGTCAGATGACCAATATCAGTGTTGATGTAAAAAATTAAATTGTCTCTAATTATTTAATCACAGATAAAATAAATAAGACAAAAGAAATTTTAAAGTGGTTCAGCCTTGAACGAATGGCCTACGTCCACTGTTTTTGTTATTATTGATTGTTTGGGAATTCTCAAGATAGGATTTATCTCTAGAAATTTCGGGTCCCTTTACAATGAGGATGATACAATGTATTTATAGTCCTGAGGCTGTACATGTGAAAGGATCCTACATAGTTATCCAATGAGCGTATACATATGTATGACAATAATCAACATTTAATGCGCATTTAATCCTATTAATTATCTGATAATAAATGCTCTGATCGAGGTGCAGCTCGGACCGCCTAAGCTGCTCGGACCGCCAAAGTATCTCGGTATCCATGAGTTGCTCGGTGCAGTAAAGTTCCTCGGAGAGCACCTACTGCTCGGAGTATCTGAATTGGTCGGGGAAATTGAGTTCCTCGAAGTCAAGGTGTTATTCAGAAGTGTTTGTTATTGCCACGCGATTGTCACGTGTCTCCACTTAATTGAGCCATGTCAGCAGACTAAATTTGGTATCAACAGAAGCCCCCAATGTTTCACAATTCGAGACTGAGGAGTGTGGAACATTCTTCTCGAAATATGGCGGGATTAAATGGTCATCCTGAATTTTAGGAGCGTTTTCTTTGCATTTATTTTCCTTTTCGAATTCATAGAATTAGACTTTTCGAATTTTTCTAACTGCTTCGATCTTCGTGCCCTTTTTGTCCTTTTAGCCACCGGTAGCATAAACGTCTCCCTTTGTAATCATTATTTTTACCTTTTCCCAAGGTAAGGTATTTAAGCGTTGTACAAAATCTTATCATCTTTTACTTTTTCAAATCTGTATCTTTGAGTTTTCCATTTTCTTTCTCTCTTGTGCGTTCATCCTTTTCATCGTTCGTTGTCAACAGATCCATCCTTTTTCTGTAAGATCTTCTTCCTTCTCTTTTATTTCCTTTATTCATCATGGTTTACCTTGTTGAGTAGCTTGATAAGTTTCGTTCTGATTTCTCTATTCCTTCATGGGTTGTTTTGGAGAAACTTTCTGAACCTTCAGATTATTTTCGTTTGGCTGAGGGACATTGGTTCCTCGGTCTCTTTGTAGATGAATGTGGATTTTCTTTTCTCCCAAACCCTTTGTGTCTGGAATTCTGTCAATATTTTCACGTGGTCCCTGCAAAAATAGCCCCCAACACATGGAGAATAGTTAATTGAGTTCATAGATTAAATCAGATTCATGAAACCCGTATAGGAATTTCAGAAATTATGTTTTGTTATAGATGGGTTGTTGGTGACAATACTTTTTATTTAAAAACTAGGTTTTTAAATAGGGCTCTAGTATTCAATCTCCCAGATGCCAATAGGGATTACTTCGAGCACGGTGTTGTTATGAAAAATTGGCAACACCCTCCACTTACTGGAAATGATGTGTACCAGGGTCCTAGATGCCCTCCCTATGGCAATGGGATATGTTGTTTTTATTTTATTTTATTTTTGAAATTATGCTTTCTTTGTGTTTGATAAAATGTGTCACTGATATTTTAATTTTCATTTATTTAAAGTTGACAACAAGAGAAAATCTCCAAAAGAGACAGAAGTTAATTTAAAACATCTGAAACTTATCTGGGGTTTGCATCAGACTGTTGCCGACAAGCATATCAGATCAGCTTCATATTTGCTGCAGTACAAGAGTTACACCTAATCTTTTACTACTCGTCCAGTGATAAGTTATATTGAACTAGTGCCAGTTCCTGAAGATTCTTCTCCTGAATCACACATTCCTCTTAGTGATAGAATGAAGAAAAGAAGAGCTCCTGCCCTCTTCGAAAAATCTGCCTCTACTGCTGGAGAGGCAAAGAAAAGCAAGCATGATGTCCCAGAGGAAGGGACAAGAAAAGTTGATGCACCTCCACCGGCTGCTACTATGAAGGTTGCCGAGAAGCCCCCAGTGGCTTCGAGCAAGGTCGCTACACCAAGCGAGGTTATAGTCATATCCCTGACCAAGACTACATCCTTGGTCGAATCTATTCTTGTTCCCCGAGGAAGCTAAAGAAGAGCTCCTCGGTCAATTTGGCTGAATCCATCTCTCAGCCTCTAACTACTAGAAGTGGTGTTCCCACTTTCGTTGCTCCGAGTTCTGCCATGAGCTCGGTGAAATCTTGGATCATCCCCGAGATCCAAGGTATTGAAGAAAATCTTTCCCAATATAGGGTTCACGTTGGCAGCTCAGCACATTACCTCAGTAAGTATTGCTAATCCAACCTTTCATTTTTCAATGTTATATCCTTGCACTGACTTACAGTTATTTTATTTTTCCATTTGTAACTTGTTTCAATACAATTCTGAAGAAAGACGAAGCCATCAAGTCGTCCATCTCCTCAGGTGGTGTAGAGGAGGCTTTTGTAGGTCTGACGCAATCTTTAAAGGATTCTCGTCAGAAGTATGTTGATGATAAGGCTGCTTGGGAGAAGCAGCTTAATTCCACCGAGTAGGAAAGAGATCAGGTTGTTGAAGTCTCCAAGGGGTTGGAGAAGAAAATAAAAGACTTGGAGGAGAAAAAAAAAGAGCTCGATGAGAAGCTCCAACATGCTGGAGAGTTTGAAAACAAGCTCAAATCTGTCGAGGAAGAACTAAGTAGACTTCGTGACGTTGGTCGTCAGATGGAAGAGGCAGAAAATAAATTGAAAGATACCAAGGAACTTCTATCTGAGAAGCTTTCCTCGGAGAAGGTGAAAAGGAAATTGGTTGTTAAAAAGTCCTTCAGCGCTCTGGCTGGGACAAAGGATGGAATAAGGGTCTGGCTGCCATGATGTCACAAGTGGAATATGGTAGCCTTAAGTACTTTAGGGATGGTTGGATCGTTGCTTTGAAAGAGATGAATGTTGATGAAAATTTCAACCTGTTTCAGCGACACATCCCTGGCCCCCCTCCAATTCCTGAAGAAGAAGAAGAAGACGAAGCTGCCTCTGAGGAATCCTCTATGGTGATGGGAGATCAAATTTCTCATCCCCCAATTGTCCAGTCTTCCTGCGATCAACTTCAACCATCCATTATTTCAATCGAGCAGCTTCCAGCACCCACCGAGCAACCTTCTGTGCCATCCGAGCAACTGTCCTCTTCGTCCCAGCCTTTCGAGAAAGTTTTAGGAGACAAGGAGAAGGTGTAGAGTTGTTTGGACTTTTCTCTATATTTTATTTTCTTTATTAAATGTAACTCTGAACTATGTACTTCTCCTTTATGATGTAATAAAATTTGAAATTTTGACTATGCATACTGTTGATTCTCTTATTCTTGCTCTGTTTGCACTCTTATTGATTCTTGCTATCTCTTCCTTTTACTAGTTTATGGCCAAGATGGAATTGTTATCTGCTCATGATACAAAATTATTGAGACAATGCAATGAATACTTCAAAGCTGGTCACACAGATATGACTGAAGCTCAGACTGTTGATATCCTCGGTCCAGACGCTTCAGAGCAAGCAGTCGAAGCCTACCAGTACTTAAAGTGTCTGCTCGACTGGGCAGTGGCTAATAATGTAGCATATTATGAGATGATTGAAGATCTCCATTGCACTCTCGAGGAGCTTTAACAACAATACAAGGAATCTACAGCCCTCTTGCACCAAGGATAGGAGAATAAGTATTAGCAACAGAATGCCGATAAGGGATATGACAAGTTATTTGCTGCTTATGATGTGAGGGAGAGAACTTTGAAAACCGAGGTCGAAGAGCACAGGCATATAACAAAGTTCCTGGAGCAGGAAAATAATAACCCGTGAGGAGAGGTATCCCAGCTGAGGTCTGCAACCTCTACCTCAAATGCTTTGGTCCCTGTGAACGACGAGGGATTCTCTTTCTTGGAGGTCGAAAATGCCAATCTGAGAGATGAATTCGAAACCTTGAAGATCATTGGGCCTTCTTCATCTGCTCGGGGACGAGCAAGAGCTGTTCATCTTACTATTAAAGAGCAAAGAACCCAATCAGCTTTGGAGAATCAGGACTTTCAGCTAAAGGCAAAGAACCAGGCATTGTCTGAGATGTCTAAGAAGATCCAAGCCTTCGACGAGCAACTGGATGCCAAAAATTCTGCCTTGGAGAATAAAATAAATCTGGTAAAAAATCTTCACGAGCAGCTAGAAAGATTAACCTATCAGTTCCATAAACATCCTAGAGAGTTCTGGATGGCTGGTTATAATGAAGCCCTTTATCACCTTAACGACCGGATCCAGCAGTCGAACAACGAGGGGTATAAGCAAGGACGGTTGAATGCCTTGGACGTGCTACAGCTGGAACAAGGTCATTATTTGTGGGATTACCATAATCCTGGATTGCTCGACCTGCCAGTGCCACCTTTCAAACTCGACATGAGCTAGATTCCTACTCGGGCCATCCCTCAATGCCTGATTTCGAAGTATCTCGGCGACTATAGTCTTCATTCAAACTTAAAGATATCTCGCCTAGAGCACCTTCTTGATCGCCCATCTATGATGAACATCAAGATGCTCAAAGACCTTAATTTCATAAATTCCCCTTATGCCTTAGATGATCCTCCTACTGGCGAGGAACCTGTTTCAAAAGCAGAAGGGAAGAAACCAATAGAGTAGGAATCTTGATATAATAATTAATATGTATTTCATTCTCAATGTATTTTGTTTTGGATTTAATGAAAACTTCTATTTTTCTTTGCCATCTTGATTACCACTGTCTTGTAAGACATTTCTTTTTATTTACTGACGAATGTGCATGTATATATGTTAAAAAGATAGAAATATTTTGTGTGACTTTAAATTGTCGACCAACTAAAGTTGGTGAAAACTTATTGTTGACTATACTAAATTGATGATAATCATCTAACGACCAACCAGGGGTGGTGATATTTCATTTTTTTTACCAATTATATTGGTAGTTTAAAATGCCATAAGTATCAAGAAATTTATCACTTTTTAATTTTAAGTCCCGAAATGTCTTTCAATTATTAAACCAACTGTTTCCGACCAACCGGAGTTGGTGGTTTTCTTCCCAGCCAACCGGAGTTGGTATTTCTGGGAAATATATTTCTTCCCGACCAACCGGAGTTGGTGGATTTTCTTCCCAACCAACCGAAGTTGGTATTTCTAGGAAATATTTTTATCCCCGACCAACCGGAGTTGGTGGATTTTCTTCCCAACCAACCGAAGTTGGTATTTCTGGGAAATATTTTTATTCCCGACCAACCGGGGTTGGTGGATTTTCTTCCCAACCAACCGGGGTTGGTATTTCTGGGAAATATTTGTATCCCCGACCAACCGGAGTTGGTGGATTTTCTTCCCAACCAACCGGAGTTGGTATTTCTGGGAAATATTTTTATCCCCGACCAACCGGAGTTGGTGGATTTTCTTCCCAACCAACCGGAGTTGGTATTTCTGGGAAATATTTTTATCCCCGACCAACCGGAGTTGGTGGATTTTCTTCCTAACCAACCGGAGTTGGTATTTCTGGGAAATATTTTTATCCCCGACCAACCGGAGTTGGTGGATTTTGCCGAGTAGTGTGTAGCACTAGTATATCGCGAAACAATTTCAACAAAAGGAGAGAATTGGGTAGAACATTCATATTTTATTCATACTGAAGAAACTGCATTACATGAGGATTTTTATCACTGATAATATTTGCGCAAATGCTCTGCATTCCTAAACTCCTCCCCTTCTAAAGTTTCTATTCTGTAGGTTCTTGGTCGAACAATTTCTGTAAAAATTCGCTTCCAGTTTGTTGTACTTTTGGATTACTTTCTTCAGCACATAGTCCCCTTCTTTCAGGTCGCATTTCTTCACTCTCTTGTTGTAGAACAAAGTTGTTCGTTGCTGGTAAGCAGCATTCCTGATGGCTGCTTCTTCTCTAACTTCCTCGAGCATGTCCAAGTCTAACCTTCTCATCAAATCGCTGACAAGGGAATTGAAATTCAGTACTCTGTGTGTTAGGAGGCCCAACTCGGTAGGTATAACAGCTTCACTTCCAAACGCAAGCATGTATGGAGATTCTCCTGTTGTTGCTCATGGAGTTGTACGATAAGCCCACAGTACTGAATGTAGCTTGTTGATCCATTTTGCTTTTGCGTCATTCAGTCTTTTCTTCAAGCTATTTAGCAGCGTTCTGTTTATCACTTCAGTTTGTACATTGCTTTGGGGATGGCCTGGTGCCGAGTGGATCTTCAAGATATTTGACGGATGACAATAGGCAGTGAACTCCTCGTTGTCAAATTGTGTTCCATCATCGGTGATAAATGCATGGGGAAGACCATATCTACAAATGATATTTTTCCAAATAAATTAGTACACCTTTTCGTACGTCATGTCGAAAAGAGGCTCGGCTTCTACCCACATAGTAAAATAATCCACTGCGACGACGAAATATTTAAATCTTCCTCTGGTCTTTGGAAGTGGACCGACCAAGTCAATTCCCCACATGGCAAATGGCCAAGGGGAAGTAATGGGTGTCAACAATGCTTGGGGAGTTCTTCGGATGGAGGAGAAGCACTGACACTTGTCACATTTCTTGGCATAGGCTATACAATCAGCCCTCATCATTGGCCAGTAGTATCCTTGCGTCATTATTCTTTGCAAAAGCGTCCGACCTGCTACATGGGCTCCACACGACCCTTCATGGACCTCTTCAATCAAGTCTTTCACCTCGGAAGGATGCACATATCTTTACAAACCTGCCATAATTCCTCATCTGTATAGAATACCATTAGTCAGTACATAACGAGCAACTTTAAACTGTAATTTCTTGGCTGTGAGTTTATCAATAGGTAATTCTCCCTCCTCAATATATGCCCTGATGGGATCCATTCAAGATGGCCCTAAATCAAGGGTAATAAAGCTTATCATCAGATCTTCTTCTATGCTCCGACTAGCTAGAACTTCAATTGGGATTGTCCTTCGTAGCTTGGTACGAGTAGCCGATGCTAATCGAGCTAAAGCGTCTGCTCTTGCATTCTCCATTCTTGGTATTTTGACTTGTTGAACAGTAACAAATTCCGATACCAACTCCATCGCCTTTGCATGGTATTTAATCATCAACTCTCCTTTTACTGCATATACACTGATCATTTGGTTTACAATCAACTATGAGTCACTACATACGATTATCTGCTCTACATTCATGGTTTTTGCCAGACTAAGACCTATAATCATCGCTTCATATTCGGCCTCATTATTAAAAGCTTGAAATTGAAAGCGCAGAGCATATTGTATATCGACCTCGTCTGGACTTTTCAATATAATCCCCGCTCCACTACCTGAGGTGCACGATGAGCCATCCACATACAGGTTCCATATAGGTATCTCATCCTCAAATGTCTTATTGGACAAAATTCCTCGATGGAATATTTGTTGCTCCTTTATCTCCATTTCTACCACACCTCGCTGCTCGTCGACCTTCTCCTCTTGCTCTCCAACCAACTTAAGTTGATCGGGGTTTAAATTTGATGATCCTGTAATATCCACAGGTTGGTCGGTGTTCAGCTTTTTCTCCTTGGGGGTATCAGGATAAGTGAACTCTGCTATAAACTCTACTACTGCTTGCCCTTTTAGTGATGATCTAGGCTCATAAATTATATCATATTCACCGAGTTCTATTACCCAATACATCAATCTCCCTAATTTTTCTAGTTTATGAAGAGCTTGCCTCAACGGCATATCGGTATATACAACAATGGTATGAGCCTGAAAGTATGGCTTCATTCTTCTACTCGCTTCGATTAGCGCCAGTACTAACTTTTCCAGTTTTGGATATCTGATCTCTGCTCCTCGGAAGGCCTTACTAGTGTAATAAATTGGTTTTTGTACTCCATCCTCTATTCTTATTAATTACGAGCTAACTGCATTTTTCAAAACTTCCAGATACAAGTACAACCTTTCTCCCATCACTGGTCTGGACAACAGTGGAGGTGCTCCCAAATATTTTTTCAATTCTTGAAAAGCTTTCTCGCATTCTTCATTCCATTCAAAAGTCTTTCAGAGCGTTTTAAAGAATGGGAGGCATCTATCAGTTGCTCGCGATACAAATCTGTTAAATGCTGCTACTCGCCTTGTAAGACTTTGTACTTCCTTCTTCATTGTTGGGGATGGCAACCCTAACAGAGCTTTAATCTTTTCAGGGTTTGCTTCAATGCCTCGTTGATTGACAATATACCCGAGAAACATGCCTTCTCGTACTCCAAATATGCACTTGGTCGGGTTCAACTTCATTTGATATTTATCTAATTGATCAAAGGTCTGGCCTAAGTCAACTAGATGGTCAGCAGCTCTCTTGCTCTTTGTCAGCATATCATCAACATAAACTTCCATATTGCAACTGATTTGCTTTGTAAACACCTTGTTCATCAGCCGCTGATATGTTGCACATGCATTTTTCAAACCAAAAGGCATAACATTATAACAATAAGTTCCTCTAGGGGTAATGAAAGAAGTACTCTCCATGTCTTCAGGTTTCATTTTAATCTGGTTGTAACCTAAATAAGCATCCATGAAGCTTAGCAGGTCGTTTCCCGAGGTAGCATCCACTAATTGATCAATTCGGGGCAAGGGAAAATGATCCTTTGGACATGCCCTGTTGAGGTCGGTGAAATCTACACACATCCTCCATTTGTTGTTCTTCTTTTTCACTATTACTACATTTGTTAACCAGTCTGGATATTTAACATCTTCAATAAAGCAAGCTTTTTGGAGCTTCTTGACCTCCTCCTATATAGCTTGGTTCTTCTTGGGGCTGAACACTCTTCTTCTTTGCTTCACTGGCTTGATCTCCTTATTCACATTGAGCTCGTGACATAAAAATTTTGGGTCTATTCCGGGCATATCCTCATGACTCCAAGCAAAAGTTTATTTTCTGCTTTTTAAGAAAACTATCAATTCCTATTTTAGTGAGGCATCTGACGACGAACCTATTTGAGTTGTTCGTTCAGGGTGTTCGTCGTCCAGAATGATATTTTCAGTAGCTTCCACCACCTGACCTTTCACGAGTTGAGACTCGTCTCTAGGATCCAATGTTTCAATTTTTGCACCCTCATCCACCTTATAGGTAGAAGTTTTTTTCCTAGATTCCTCCAATTCCTCCTGCTCGGCATATGAATAGTAGCATTCTCGAGCTACTTTTTAATCACCCTTGACAACTCCTACTCCAAAATTGGTTGGAAATTTTAGGCATTGATGTACCGTAGATGGTACTACTTTGAATTTCTTCAATCCTACCCTTCCCATGATGATATTGTAGGCTGATTGAACATTCTTATCCATCACGAAGAAGCGTACTCTTTCTGTTCGACAAGCAGGCCATGTACCAATGAACATATCCAACTTGATCATCCCAAGTGGAAAAACTTTCTCACCAGCAAAATCGAGGAGGGGCCTATGATAAGGCTCCAACTGAGACAACTTTAGATTTAAGCTGTCGAAGCACGAGTAGAACATAATATCAGCCGAGCTACCATTATCTACTAGTACTCTTGAGATCATTACTTCCTTCATCCTCATCTTGATCACCAGCGGGTCATCATGAGGATACACGACACCTGCGAGGTCATTCTTAGAGAAACCGATGACCAATTTTCCTTGTTTACTTTCCTCGAGCGATCATCTTCAGCCAAGTTTATTCGTTGAATATATGAACAGGCTTGAGCCTCATTGAGGTAAGCTTTTCTTTCTGCAGTAAGGTCTCCACCTCCTGCATCTCCACCTGTAATAACGTTATAATCAAATGATCCAAAACGTATTAAAAATACCTCACGTTCTGGCTGCCTTGGCCTTTTGGGAAGATCGGGATCGTCTTCTGGATCATCTTCATGGTCTCTTTTCTTATTCTCATCTACTCGACGAGGATATCTAGACCTCTCTCTTGCTCGGTCGCTATTTCTTCTTTCATTTCTACGATCAACATACTTTGTTAGTTTTCCTCGTCTAATGAGTGCCTCGATCCCATTCTAAAGAGCTATGCAATTCTTGGTCATGTGGCCATGATCTTTATGGAACTCGCAATATTTGGCCTTATTCCTCTTGTCAGGGCCTGACTTCATTTTCTCCGTCCAGTTTAACTCCTCGCTGTTCTTGATTTCTTCTAGAACATGGTTGATGTCTACCTTCAAAGGATTATAATTTTCAAATTTCTTTAATACCTCCCATGATGGATTTGTTTTTGAGTGCTTGTCACCACCATTGTTCTTATGCTCTTTATTTTTGGCCTTATCAACCTCCACCTTGGTCTCTTTGGTATCCATATTCTTCTTTGCAGCCATAGCCTCCTCGGAATTCATGATCTTGGCCGCTTTTTCCATCAGTTCTGACATGGTTCTGGGTGGATCTTTGGCCAAAGTGTAGTACAACTTGTTAGGCAACAGTCCACTCATCAGAGCAGTAATCGTTGTCTCTTCCTCATAATCAATAACTTCGAGTTTCTCGTTATTGAAACGAGTTATATAATCCCTGGTGCTCTCACCTACCTTTTGTCTAACACTTAACAAGTGCGCTACTCGTTTAATCGGTTTTGCTCTAAAACAAAATTTTCTAATGAAGATCTCGGCCAGTTGAAAGAAAGTTGAAATCTTACCCCGAGGAAGATTATTATACCATATTTGAGCAGATCCTGTAAGAGTTCCTGAGAATGCTCTGCATCTCATCTCATCTGGCACAGCATAGATGTCAGCAGCAGCTTGGTATTGCTCTATATGAAGGACATGGTCGGTTTTTCCATCATATTTAGGAGTTATAACAGGTGCTTTGAACTTCGACGGTGTGGAAAAATCCACAATTTCTTGTATAAAAGGTGTCCCTTGGACAAAAGTTCTTTGGAGAGGATTCTTGGCCTTAGACATTTCCCCTAGTCTATCCTCTAGCCTCTGAATAGAGCCTTTCCACGCATCATCCTCATGCTTGTTTGTTCGAGCAACTGATCATGTTGAGTTCACTTCCTGAGATTTTTCATGACGAGCAGTTGGTCGTGATTGGGCAGAACCCTCCCTTATATCAGATGGTTGTCGGAAGTTCCTCGACACAGCTTTGGGAGGACTTCTATTCCTCCTTGGGCCCAAACGATCAAAAGGAGATGCTCTACTTAATCTCTCCAGTGCACTAATCCTTTCTGGAGAAATAGTGACCTTTTGTTCAGTATTTGTGGCTCGTACTAACGAAGTTTTACCTGGTTGATAAGAAAAATCATCAGATCTCTCAGTACGATATGAATCGGTATGCCTAGTACGCGAAGAAAATAAATAGGTGTTTCTTTGAACACTTCGTTGTCTTGAATGGGTCGGTACTCCACCCTGGATAGTTTGTATGAGCCGTCGCATAGTTTCTTGCATGGCTGTCTCGCTTTGGGACATATTTGTCATTATTCCGGCCAGATCTTGGACGTTTGGTGGAGCAGATGGATTTGGGGAGTTTTCAGCGTTTCGATTGCTAGATTCAGGATTGTCAGCCATTGTTGATGAATTATTTTTCGTGAAAAACGATAATTAAAGTTGTTTTCCCACAGACGGCGCCGATCTGTTGATGTAAAAAATTAGATTATCTCTAATTATTTAATCACAGATAAAATAAATAAGACAAAAGAAATTTTAAAGTGATTCAGCCTTGAACGAATGGCCTACATCCACTGTTTTTGTTATTATTGACTGTTTGGGAATTCTCAAGATAGGGTTTATCTCCAGAAATTTCGGGTCCCTTTGCAATGAGGATGATACAATGTATTTATATCCCTGAGGCTGTACATGTGAAAGGATCCTACATAGCTGTCCAATGAGCGTATACATCTATATGACAATAATCAGCATTTAATGCGGATTTAATCCTCTTAATTATCTGATAATAAATGCTCTGATCGAGGTGTAGCTCGGACCGCCTAAGCTGCTCGGACCACCAAAGTATCTCGGTATCCATGAGTTGCTCGGTGAAGTAGAGTTGCTCGGAGAGCACCTACTGCTCGGAGTATCTGAATTGGTCGGGGAAATTGAGTTCCTCGAAGTCAAGGTGTTGTTCATAAGTGTTTGTTATTGCCAGGCAGATTGCAACGTGTCTCCACATAATTGAGCCATGGCAGCGGACTAAATTTGATATCAACAATCAGGCTAAGATGTTCATCGGGAAGAAGATGACCGAGCTCAAGAATAAGGTTCTACAACTCATTTTATTGATAAGGTAAAGCTAGATAATGATTATATATGACTAAAAGACATAACAGCGAAATCTTTGTACACAAATTGCAACAAAGATCACATAACATCGTATGCCATGATTGGTGTGAAAATGTGAATAATTGTTTTGGTTAGTTAGGCAGTATTATGACAAAAATCCTTTTCTAGACAAAGAAACTTTTACCCAAAAAAATCACGACCTGGAAAATAACAAAAAATTAAGAATATTTTGAAAGGTTTGGGGATGATGTACAAATGCATTCGTGCCTACAAGTATGACTATGTAACACCCCCTATTTTTTGCACATGCAATTGATCGGGTTGACACGCTAAAGATATGACATGCTATACAATCTATATTATTCTCAACATAAACGATAAATTAAAATGGCATTATATAAAAACAATCCATGAGATAGTAGTAGTAGTAGTAGTAGTAGTAGTAGTAGTAGTAGTAGTAGTAGTAGTAGTAGTAGTAGTAGTAGTAGTAGTAGTAGTAGTAGTAGTAGTAGTAGTAGTAGTAGTAGTAGTAGCAATTTTCTTGTGCTGCTTGCCTAAGTTAGCAATTTTCTTTTTCTTAGCCTTCTTAACGTCTAGGAGCCTCTTCTTTAGCTCTTCAGTTTCCTTAATAATATACTAGGCCTGCTTGATCTTGGATCCACTCTCCTTGATCCATAATTGCATGTTGTGAAGGGAAAGCACGGACTACAAAATAGTAAAAAAAGGAAAGTTAGCACCAGACGAGATAACATAAAAATAATGAAAAGTTAAAAGAATTGATACCGGGGTATCCGGGTGAAGAGAATAATCAATGACCCAAGAAGAGTCCTAGGAATTTAAGAATTGGTTGTCACACTCGAGCATGATTGATCCAATAGCATCTTGGGCCCTTGGTTGGCTGTCGATTAATGAATCAGTGATCATGGTGAGCTGAGGTAGATAAGAAGCAACCATAGTATAATCAAATTTAGGGATGGACGTGTTCCTCGTAGATTTGGATGATACGTCTTTTATTTATGCTTGAGGTGGGTCGGCACTAGTTCCCTCTGGCACTTCCTTCCACTTTTTTGATCCTTTAACTGTGGAGGGACCTCCGGTGGTCATCTTTTTAGTGGATGAGAGGGAGCAATTTTTCTCCCTACTATCTTAGAGAAAAGATTATCAGTAACAGGGGCTACTATTTGTGAAACTTCATCTGGAACTTCAGTTGGATGATCTGCAGACAAAGCAAATAATAAGTGTCAGTTGGAATAAACTAAGAAAAGATGAAAGTAAAGTTAAAGAAATAAACAGTAAAAAAGATTTAAACTTACACAGCTTGATATGGGGGTCAACCCCAAGCCCAGTCTTGGATAAAATATCCAGCTCCATCAGAGCCTCAAATAAAACCATCCCCTTCTTTTTACCACAAGTACGACAATGATCAATATTTCTCCGACCATCTATACTGAGGTCAGGATCAAGCTTTATGGACAGATGCCTTACCCCACTTTGGGGGAACCCTCGACTCGTTAGTGCTAAATGGGACATCGCCATCAAAATCCAAAGTACTGGAGCTAATAATACCGAGACTTCCAATCATAATTAGAAGTTTGATTTACATGGATGGGTTTACTTTCAGAATTCCGAGTCACAAAATAATAGTATCACGGTGCATATTTTTGGGTAGAGACCATGTAATAAGACCTAAAAATGCTAACTGGAAGGTTGGCCATGTATGCCATCTTCCAAAGTTGAATTTCTCCAAGAAATATCCTCCATGCATTGGGGTTAGCTATGCAGGGGAGAGCCTAATACTTGCAAGGATGGAATTGATAATCGGATGAATCGATAATATGAAGCCGACCTTAAACATCTTCTTATAGACATCAACCTCGCCTTCTATTTGGCTACTGAATGCTCTCTCATCCTCGGAGGGGACTCTCATCCCAATAGAGGATTTAACAGTGTAGAGGTGTGTCAAAAAAATTAAGTCCGTATCCCGAACATTACTTGGGATAATTGAGGCATATAATGTGTCTAGTTCATCCTCATCACTATACTTATCCCCATCCTTATCATCTGCTGAAGCTTGACCATGGGCATACCTACTCGTAAACTTGACTTTAGTCATGGATATGATTAGAATGGCCATTGGTGGCTCATAGAATTCCACATCTACTCACAGCTCACAGTTATTTGAGACTTCAACGACCTCAGGGTTAGTGCTTTCTGACTAGTCTTTTGGTGTTTGGGGGTAACCTATGTTACTAGACTCTGTTGTCTAACTCTAGCTCAGGCGAGATCTAGGAACCGACATTACTTACTCAAAAGAGTCAACCCAACCCTAAACTGATATTTTTGAGGTCTAGGGATGTGATCTAGGCTATAGCCTGGGGAATAGATGGACTGAGAACCCTAGAACAAGCTACTAATATTAAGTCACTGATAACACTAATGACAACTGCAGGTTTGACTGGATTTGAGTAAGTTAGGAACAAAAGAGGAAGAACCATAGATAAAGGAACTGGATTTAGGGTAAGTAAATATTCGGATTCGGCTTTCCTCTTAGTCTCGGCCTTGACCTTACGAATATCCCAAAGGATACATTATTTGAGATGGAGAAAGTATTCTTCTACCTCGTATAGTCTACGGTACATAAAAAATAGAAACAACATTTGACTTAAAGATCTACCAATGGAAACTTAAATGTATTTAACCTAGAACCAGTCAGAAATAAGTTTGAATATTATTGGAGAAGAAGACCAGAGAACCCACCGAAAAAGCTAAATATTGCCTGAAAAGTGACATTTCCTCCAAAACACTAACGTCATTACCCACTATAACATAAATACCACCTTAGAAACATTAAATATACCCCACTTCCACTAGAAATTGTCTCCAAAAAATGCAAAGTTTCGCCAGAGAAAAATAAAAATAAAAATCTACTAATAAAAAGGGGAAACAAAGTTAAAAGAAGGTTTCCTGAGAAGAAAGGAAGCTTGGAACGAAGAAAAGGAAGGGATTGTCACCTGCAATTAGACGAATGGAGGAGGGAGAAAACTTGTTCTCTAGTTTTCTATGGAAACTTAAGTAGGATAGGTTGAAAAAGATAGATAAAATGAAGTTTTTTGAGGTTTTTAAACCTTATGATGATTAAGCACACTTCCCAATACACCATCATTAGGGCACAACTCTCCAAGGCACATGTTGTCTCCACATCTTGGGCTACAAGCCACATAATACCCATCTAACAAGTGTCCACTTAAGGACACAAAAATATCACCTCTGTCAAGATCTTGAAATGGCACTTTTAACACCTTACCAGTCCACTCACGTCACCAAGGCTCCCTTTAACATTGAGGGGATGTCTCATTATAAGGGGTCAGACGAATTTACACCTCAGCCTCCTATATACATTGAAGGCTAAGGTCTAAGGGTAATTGATATACACAAGTATGACTTCATCTCGACGAGACTCAGGCTGACATCATGACCCTTTTCAGTGTAACTCAGATTCATCCATATATGGGCCCACGTCTCGGTGGCCCATGCCAAACAATCTAGGCCTCTGAGACCCAATTAGGAGAACATTTACAATTGTTCATCAAGGGTACCACTATGCCCATAACTCGATGTTTCCAAGTATCGACCCTACCATATATCATCCATGTATGACATCTTCAATCCGAGAGTAGTTATATCATTTGAAGAGAAAGTGTTACACTCATCCTCATCCGCCAGGAAGGCCCCCTCAATAGCCTCATCCAAGTCGATTCGTCACAGAGCCGACATCAGTCTTTCATGTGGAACATGTAATTTGGACATCGATGGGACACATGGAAGAAAACTATTATGTATGATCTGCACCATGTGAGGAGAATATTTGTTCATCATGATATACACATGAAGGAGATAGTTATCACACTCTCATTCGCTTATTCATCTCATGCATAACAGATGCATTCTTGGGGGAGATACTGCATAACCCTAACCCTATAAAAAGCTACTTTGTCATCCTTAAAAGGGAGGAAAAAATATAAATCCCTATTTTTATGATGTTGAATTCTACCTACAGAGAGAGAAAGTTTGTAAACTCCATTAATAGTCTTTAACCATATTTTATAGTGAGATATTCACCTATTTTCACAATGAAGTAAGTCCAACCCAAACCATTTACATTCATGTGTCTTCCTTATCTCTCATCCCTTCTTTTAGTTACATATATCTCTTATACCACTACCCTAATTTCACCATTTTAAACCGATCTAAAATTTGAGTTACTTATTGATTTGAGGCGATGACATCTCTAGTGTCATCAAACTGTAAAGAGAAAGCTTGAACAAATGAGAGATAGTCTCATAAGTGAATGGTTAGGATCTCAACCATCCCAAGTGGTTCATTTACATCTATCCAAGTCCTGACACATCACAACTCTTTGCATGCACCACTCAATGTAATATCCTTCCTAACACAATATCATAGTGATGTAAATCGCATTGGTTAGATAGGTTATTACAATCATTCATTTAAGTGGATCAGTATTTTCACTTGAAATTATTTTGAAGTTCAATACGAGGCTTTTGATGATACCACATTTAAGTACTCATTAATTTCAAGAGTTCGTAACCTTTTACCATCCCCCATGCAAGGGAAAACATCTAAAAGTCAATCAGATACCTCTGTCAAACCAATATTCATCCCCAAAGACCATGGTCACCTTTAGGAAGGGCCCACATTAAAATAAAAGATCTTCATAGTATCCCAAGACTACAAGAGACTTAGTCTTTCTACTATACTCAAAGGCTAAGCTTGGAGACATCAGAAAAAATGGCTTCAAGTCTTAAACTATTTCGTCAGACCTTCGCATAGCAAGAAATAACCTATGTTGGGTACCTAATCCATCTTTGAAGGCTAAATCCATATGATATGTCACAAGACTAAGATTATACCATTTCAAGACGACCTTAATCACTCCAAGACCCTTCAGACATCCGATAATGATTCTACAACTTCTCTGATGGATAGGTAGAATGTACAGTCTTATCTACCACTACCACTCACTCTCAGTGGCATTAAATTCTTTTATCCCCGTTAAATGATCTGATTAACTAACTGACACCACATTCAAGTCTTTCACCAACACTCTATCATGTTAATATAGATGTCAGACCTCAGAGCAACCCCGTTTATGCTGTTGTAACCCATTTATTTTATCTATAAAAGGATGGTTATAGATGGAAATATCGAGGAAGGTTAAAGTCAACAGAATACATCTAAAACAAATATTATTCAACTAATGGAGAGAAAAATCATCTATAAATACCCGGAGTAGCTAAGAAGTTTTCTTCTCTTAGGTGTTTATTACTATAATCCTGGCTAACCCACTATTAGCTTTGTTTAATAGAAGGATTAGATCACATACCACCTCCCACACATTTTGTTTTGCATTGAGTTTTAAACTAAGATAATGAAATCCTGGAAAAGTCCATTAGTTACTCCTTAGTGGCCCTTTGATCAGTTACAGATACCTCAGACCATCTTAGCCAAAGCCTAACAGGTCCCTAAATTTTAATATTCTCATGTATGATATAATATATAGAGTAACACCCTTTGTAGTGGATATAGGATCCTCAGTTGAAGTTCAAACCACTTTATATATTTCACTTTGACACATCCTTCGACTGATTATTTTGATAATAGCAAAAATTACAAATTGATATACTAATTATCCTAATTCCACGGCTATGGACTTCTCAAGAATGAATTATTATCAAAATGAATGGATATTATCTCTTTAATATGATCGATGGACTATTTATTCTCTCATACACTAATCTTTATGTGAACAAAATAATTCTAACATCGTATACACACTGCCCTAATACGGATAAAAAGTTTATCATCAAATGACTATTGTCATGCACATAGGATTAACGTGATGCCTCGAGTAAATTATTACATGTATTTTTTGTAGGTCAAACACTTAATTAACACAGTTAAAACACCATTATGTGTTATAGATTTTTAATGTTCAATGTACATGATATGTAAGACACATTTATGTGTATTAATTAATATCCCTATTAAAGTATCTTTAAGTTGAACTACACTAACGGTGGTTATATCACATGGTATCTTGAAGAAGATACATTGAATGTATGTAATTATCATTAGGAATGATTTATAGATGAGAGTATAGTAGTTAAGACCTCAAGATCACGTTCCATTATTATGATTCAACCTCTCAATAATGTTATATTGAACTTAATATATAAAATAACTTTCTAAGAGAGATAATAAAAGATAAAAATAAATAATAACTATCATTTATTAGAAATAATGAGCTTAAAAAATATAATGAAATAATTAGTTTAAGTGCATCTCCAACATTACCATGGCATGCTCAAATATGACATGAAGACGGATGTAAATGAAAGCCTTTTGTAAAGCCCAAATTTAAAAAATGAAAAGATTAGCTTGGTTTAACATAAGGTACTTTATATTATTTACAATTTTAATTACAATAAATAAAACCAAAAACTTCTTTTTCCAGCATTTATATTATTAAAATTTACAACGTTAGTTTTTATTTAAACACTTGTATGTTTAGGTTGAATTGATTTTGTTTTCGATGAGTAATATATATAATAACGAATTATTTAGTTGATAATTAGTCGAAAATTAACTTAAAGAACAAAAGCATTTTAGGTTTTTAGTACAAGAGACATTTATTTATTTTCCTTATCTTAGTCAATTTTCCTAGTGATTAATAAGATGATCCATATTTTGGTTTAATTGATTTCTCCCATCTTTTAGTTTTCTTAAATGAAAAAAAACATATTCATACGTAAAGTTTTAGATCTCTTTACTTTACCTTTTAATATTATTAAGTTAGGATACCTTTACCATAACAAGTATACCTATAAAAAATACTAGCATGTAACCTGCGCGATGCGTGGGCGTCTAATAAAAAAATATTTAAGATTTATTTAAAACAATCATAATAATATAAATTGATAATAGTTGATATAATTTGTAAATATATCATGATTTATATTTTATGGTATGAGTAGGGACAATTATTCAAAATTAGGGGTGACAATTTTGGCACGATGGAGTGATACGATTCGAATTTGGTCCAAAATTGACACAATGTCATTTTGTTTTATGTACGGGCTAAGGTTTTAGGCATGAAAGTGTGTCAAAATTATAATTCATAAATTGTAAATAATTTCTATCATTGACAATCTCAAACTAATCCATATTTTACTGTGTATTTAACATACAAAAAAAGTCGAAGAGATTCAAACTAATGAAAGGTTGCCAATGGTATAAAAATTTTGTATGTAAATGGTAACTTCACGTCACGTACCAAACCTCTTTAGAAATTTACGTAGTCGACTCCAATAATTAGGAAAAAACTTTGTTGAGTTGACTACACAAAATTTGAAAGAAGTCATGATAGTACAGTGGAAATGGTAAACTATGTACAATCATTATCATTTGTTTGAAAAAATATAAGGTTATTTTTTTCATCACCCAAACACTAAGTAAATAAGGTGTTCCTGAACTCATGAACTACATGGGCATCACCACTTGTTTGTTTGGGAGATAAATTCAAATCATAAGTAAATTTAAAAGAAAACAACTAATTTCTTTTATATATAATCGCTAAAATCCCAGCTGAAAAATAGAGGTAAGATAAGTGCTCACAATAGTACAAACAACTTTCCATTTTCCCCGAACATCCCATTATACCAAAATAAACCATACAAAAATTCAATTACGGTAGCAACCACATAAAAATCTCAAAAAAATCTGTATGATTTATTAAACTTCCAATTGTATGAAAACTAGGAAGTTGTTTGGAATTTGAATGAAAAATATTCCAATTTTCATTCAAACTTACAAGTGACTTAAATTGAAATTTATTTACGATTTAAATTTATCCTCTTAAAAAGTGATGAAAATTTATGTCCCAAAATTTTTTATTTATGATTTGAATCCAACCACAACATTCCATTTTTTTCCCGAACATCCCATATATTTAAATTTCCATGTGCCTTGAATGAAAATGTTGACGAATAATCTCACTAATGTCTCCATTGGAATTGTGAGTCTACTACTAATCTTGCCAATAAATTTATTTTCCTTGATAAAAATAAACGAAATACATTCAGAAAAAAATCCAATACATACATGAATGGATAAACACATGTATTCTATAGAAATATTTATTTTAAACGAAAAGAAAAAAAAATCAAAAATAATGAACCTTGAAAGAACCCCAAAAAATAAGTTGATCCCCTTTTAATAAAATGCCCCATTTGTAGAAACAAAATTTGAAAAATGCATAACTGACACAAATTATGTACTTCTAGCAGAATGCAACACGGATACCCATATTTCATGGGAAAAAAATGAACATAGATTTAATTTCTCACCCTCACATAGTCTGGCAATGGCGCACAAGCCCTATCTATTTTTTTTACTATAGTGTAGTTTAGAGTAAATTACATATTTAATGTAGTTTTAAATGACACCAAAACTTCATCCTATCTCAATTAGTCCCTAAACTAATCCATTTGATTGAATGTGGTCCTTCCGTCAATTTATTCTGGTAAGTTTAATGCAATGGGCAATAAAATTGTCAATCCAATTTATACTCTAAAATAAACCACACTTCTAAAATATGTAACCCAGAAACTATCCATAATAATCCCTAATCCTTAGTGTTGATGTAAAAAACTAGATTTGACCTAATTCTTTAATCATAGATAAAAATAAATAAGACAAAAGATTTTTAAAGTGGTTCAGCCTTGAAAGAATGGCCTACGTCCACTGTTTGTGTTATTGCTGACTGTTTTCAGAATTCTCGACAATAGGTTTACCAAGAAATTCCGAGTCCCCTGCTAATGAGGAGGTTACAATGTATTTATAGCCTTGAGGTTGTATATGCAAAAGAATATTACATAGCGTGTACATCTGTATGATAATGATGAGCATTTAATGTGCAGTTAATCCTCTTAATTACCCGGTTATAAATGCTCTGTACGAGATGCAGCTCGGACCACCTAAGCTGCTCGGACCGCCTAAGTAGCTTGGTATACATGAGTTGCTCGGTATAATAAAGTTCCTCAGAGAAGACTTATTGCTCGGAGCGCCTGAGTTGGTCGGGTAGGTTGAGTTCCTCGGAGTCAAGATGTTGTCCAAAAATGTTTGCGAGTGCCATGTAGATTAACACATGTCTCCATATAATTGATCCACGTCAGCAGACTAAATTTGGTATCAACAGAAGCCCCCAATGTTTCGTAGTTTGATGTTGAAGAAAAGTATGGAACATTGTACTGCTTAGTTTTTCGATTTGTATGTTTTTTAGGAAAGCATTTGTTGTATATAACTCCTTTTTAAATGTTCAGTATCAGACTTTATAAATATTTTGAATTTCCATAAGCGCTTCATTTTTCGTGTCGTTTTCTTCTTTTTAGTCGCCGGATACGCAATCGTCCTTCCTAGTAATCATTGTTTTTCTGCATTCCCGGGGCAAAGTATTTAAACGCTTCAGAAAACTCGATCGTCTTTTACTTTTTTAAATCTGCATCTTAGAACTTCTCCACTTCTTCTTTATCTTGTGCGTTCGTTTCTTCCATTGTTCGTTGTCAACTGATTCACCCTTTTCCTGTAAGATCTTCTTCCTTCTCTTTTATTTTCTTTGTTCATCATGGTTTACCTTATTGAGTCGCTTGATAAATTTCGCTCTGATTTTTCTATTCCTACATGGGTCATATTGGAAGAGCTTTCTGAACCTTCTGACTATTTTCGTTTAGCTGAGGTACATTGGTTCCCCCGTCTCTTTGTAGCTGAATGTGGCTTTTCTTTTCCTCCAAATCCCGTATGTTTGGAGTTCTGTCAGTTTTTTGATGTTGTTCCTACGAAAATAGCACAAAACACTTGGAGAATAGTTAATGGAGTTCATAGGTTAAACCAAATTCCTGGAACTCGTTTAGGAATTTCAAAAATTATGTTTTGCTATAGATGGGTTGTTAGTGATAGCACATATTATTTAAAAACTAGGTTTTTAAATAGGTCTTTAGTTTTCAATCTCCCAGATGCCAACAGGGATTACTTCGAGCATGGGGTTGTTATGAAAAATTGGCAACATGCTCCATTACATGGAGATGATGTATATCAGTGTCCTAAATGTCCCCTTACGACAATGGGATAGGTTTTTTTATTTTATTTTTGAAATTATGTTTTCTTTATGTTTGATAAAATGCGTCATTGACATTTTAGTTTTTTGTTTATTTGCAGTTGATAGCAAAAGAAAATCCCCCAAAGAAACTGATGTCAATTTGAAGCACTTAAAACTTATCTGGAATTTACACCAAACCGTTGCTGACGAACATATCAGATCAGCCTCGTACTTGTTGCAGTACAAGATCTACACTTCATCTTTTACTGCTCGTCCAGTGGTAGGTGACATCGACCTACTACCAGCTTCTGAAGGTTCCTCTCTGAATCAAATATTCCTCTGAGTGACAAAATGAAGAGAAGAAGAGCTCCTGTCTTCTTTGATAAATCTGCCTCTACTGCTAGAGAGGCAAAGAAAAATAAACCAAATGTTCCAAAAGAAGAAATAAGAAATATTGATGCACCTCCTCCTGTTACTGCTAAGCAGATTGTCGAGAAGCCCCTTGTGGCTCCGAGCAAGGTTGTAGCTGTTTCTCCTCCACGCGAGGTTATCATTATATCACCGACCAAGACAACATCCTTGGTCAAGAATGCTCCTGCTCCTATGAGGAGGTTAAAGAAAAGCTCTCTTGAGAGACCAGTTGAAGCAGTCTCTCAGTCTTTAAATGTTGAAGGTGGTATTCCCACCTTTGTCCCTCTGAGCTCTACTATGAGCTTGGTGAAATCTTTGATTATCCCAGAAATCCAAGGTGTTGAAGACAATCTTTCTCGGGATAGGGTTACCACCTTGGCAACTCAACATATTGCCTCGGTAAGTATTACTTAGTCTAAACTTTCATTTTTCAATGTTATGACCCTGTACTGACTTACAGTTATTTTCTTTTTCCAGTTAGTAACATGTTTTAATACCATTCTGAAGAAGGATGAAGCCATCAAGTCGTCAATCTCCTAGGGAGGTGTAGAGGACGCTTTTACTGGATTATCCCAATCTTTAAAGGATTCTCGTCAGAAGTAGGAAGAGGATAAAGTTGCTTGGGAGAAATAAGTTAAGTCTGTCGAGCAAGAGAGAGATGAAGCTGTGGAGGCCTCCAAGGGTTTGGAGAATAAATTGAAAGAGTTTGAGAAGAAGAATACGGATCTTGAAGAGAAGCTCAAGAGTGCTGCAGAGTTGGAGAACAAATTCAAAGCTGTTGAATAGGAGGTTGGTAGACTCCGTGACGTTGATCGTCAGAGGCAGGAGTTAGAAGGGAAAATGAAGGATTCCGAGGAACTTCATACTGAAAGGATTTCCTCTGAAAAGACAAAGAGAAAAATTACGATTAAAAAGTCCTTTAGCGCTGGCTGGGACAAAGGTTGGAACAAAGTCCTAGCTGCCATGTCCTCTTAGATGGAATTTGCTAGCCTTAAATACTTCAGGGATGGATGGGTCGCAGCTCTACAGGAGCTAAAGGTCTCTGAGAGTTCTGAGCTATTTCAGCGTCATGCTCATGGTCCTCCTCCCTCTCCTGGAGAAGAAGAAGAGGACAAAGCTGCCTCAGAAGAGTCTTCGATGATAGCTGGGGATCAGGTTCTTACTGTTGAACTCCGCTACGAGTAGCCCCAGCCAACCAACATGTCTATCGATCAGCTTTCTCTGCCCTCCGAGCAACTTACTTCTTTGTCCAAGCCTCCTGAGGAAGTCTTAGGAAGCAAGGAGAAGGTTTAGAGTTGTTCGGACCTTTCTCTTTGCTTTTTATTTTTTTATTGAATGTAATTTTGGGCTATGTACTTCTCTTTGTGATATAATAAAATTTGAACTTTCGGTTGTTTATATTGACCTTTTCTTCTACTTGCTCTGTCTTTATCATTATTGATCCTATTTATGGCTTCTCTTTGCTAGTTTGTGGTCAGGATGGAACTATTATCAGCTCATGATACAGATTTATTAAAAAAATGCAATGACTACTTCAAAGCTGGTCATGCAGATCTGAGTGAAGCTCAAGTCATCGACATCCTTGGTCTAGACGCTTCTGAACAAGCAGTCGAAGCCTACCAATATTTGAAGTTCTTGCTCGACCGTGCAATTGCCAACAATGTGGCATATTATGAGATGATTAAAGATATACAGGGTACCATCGAGGAACTTCAACAACAATACAAGAAATCTTCAGCCCTTTTGCATCAGGGGTATGAGAAAAAGTATCAGCAACTAAATGCTGACAAAGGATACGATAAGTTAGTCGCTGCTTATGATATTAAGGAGAGGACTTTAAAGACCGAGGTTGAAGAGCATAGGCAGACCGCAAAACTGTTGGAGCAGGAAAATAATAACTTACGAGGAGAGATATCTCAACTGAAATCTGCAGCATCTACCTCGGAAACCTTGGTCCCTGTCAATGACGAAGGTTTCTCGTTTGTGGAGGTTGAAAATGCCAATTTAAGAGAAGAATTGGAAACTTTAAAGAGAATTGGACCCTCTATATCTGCTCGCGGATGAGCAAGAGCTTCTCGTGGATGAGCAAGAGCTGCTCGGGTTACTATTGAAGAGGCAAGAACTCAAGCAGCTTTGGAGAATCAAGCATTCCAGTTGATGGAGAAGAATCAAGCATTAGCAGAGATGTCCAAGAAGATTCTGACCCTCGAAGAGCAACTTTCTACACAAAGCTCTGCCTTGGAAAATAAAACAAATTTGGTGAAGAATCTTCACGACCAGCTAGAGAGGTTGACTTATCAGTTCCATAAGCAGCCCAGAGAGTTTTGGATGGCTGGCTATAACGAAGCCCTCTACCACCTCGATGACCGAATCCAGCAGTCAAATAACGAGGGGTACAAGCAAGGATGGCTGAATGCACTGTGTGTGCTGCAATTGGAGCAGGGTCACTACTTATGGGATTATTACAATCCTGGGTTGCTTAATTTTCCAGTGCCTCCATTTAAGCTTGACATGGGTTGGATTCCTACTCGGGAAATTCCTCAGTGTCTGATCTCAAAGTATCTTAGCGACTACAGTCTTCATTCTAATTTTAAGATATCTCGCCCGGAGCACTTACTTGATCGGCCATCAGTAATGAACGTCAGGATGCTCAGAGATCTAAACTCCATAAATTCTCCTTACGCCTTAGATGATCCTCCTGCTAGAGTAGAGCCTGCTTCAAAGTCATAAGGGAAAAAGGCAGTAGAATAGGATTTTTGATGTAATATGTAATTTGTCCTCTATGTAATATGTTCTGATTTTAATGAATGGACTTTTGGTTTTCTCTGCAATCTTGATTGTCATTATTTTATAAAATATCTATTTTATTCTTCTGATGAATGTGTATGTACATCTTGTAAGGAAACAAAAATGTCCTATGTTATTTTAAATTGCCGACCAACTGGAGTTGGTGAAAATTTATTGTTGACCATTCTGAGTTTGTAATAATTATATGACGATCAACTGGAAATGGTGATATTTTGTTTCCCGGCCAACTTAGAGTTGGTTGTAATTTGATATGCCATAAGTAAAGAAATTGTGTTTTACTAATCACTTTGTAATTATAAGCCACGAAACTACTTCCATCCCATGATCTTGCTTAAATAATTGTTTCCGACCAACCGGAGTTGGTGGATTTTTATTTTATCGACCAACCGTAGTTGGGAGGGTTTATTTTACCGACCAATCGTAGTTGGTGGACCGACCAACCGTAGTTAGGAGGGTTTGTTTTACCGACTAACCGTAGTTGGTGGACCGACCAACCATAGTTGGGAGGGTTTGTTTTACCGACCAACCGTAGTTGGTGAATCTACCAACCGTAATTAGGAGGGTTTATTTTACCGACCAACCATAGTTGGTGGACCAACCAACCGTAGTTGGGAGGGTTTGTTTTATCGATCAACCGTGACCAACCGTAATTGGTAGGATTTTTGTTCTGAACTTGATGCGTAGTGTGCAGCACTAATACTCCAAAAAAAATTCATCAAAAGAAGAGAATTGGATAAAAACTTCAACACTTTATTCATACTGAAGAAAACTTCATTTACATAGGAATCCCTACTACTGATAATACTTGCGTAGATGTTCTGCACTCCATGCATTCTTAAATTCTTCCCCCTCCAAGGTTTCAATCCTGTAAGTTCCTGGGCGAACAACTTTTGTTACTCTGTAGGGTCCATGCTAGTTAGCTTCCAATTTATTGTGCTTTTAAATTACTTTCTTTAGCATGTAGTCTCCTTCCTTCAAATCACACTTTTTTACCCTCTTGTTGTAGAACAGAGCTGTTCGTTGTTGGTATGCAGCATTCCTGATTGCTGCTTCTTCTCTAACTTCCTCGAGCATATCCAAGTTTAATCTTCTCATCAAGTCACTGATAGGAGAATTAAAATTCAGCACTCTGTGTGTGGGGAGACCCAGCTCGGCAGGTATAACAGCTTCACTTCCAAATGCTAGCATGTATGGAGATTCTCCCGTTACTGCTCGTGGCGTAGTACGATAAGCCCACAGTACAGAATGTAGCTCGTTGATCCAATTTGCCTTCGCATCATCCAGTCTTTTCTTCAAACCATTCAGCAGCGTTCTGTTCGTCACCTCAGTTTGTCCATTGCTCTGGGGATGGCCTGGTGCAGAGTGGGTTTTCAATATGTTTGACTGATGACAATATGCAGCGAACTCCTCGTTATCAAATTGAGTTCCATGGTCTGTGATGAATGCATAAGGAAGACCATATCTACAAATGATGTTCTTCCATATAAATTGATACACCTTGTCGTATGTCATATCAATAAGGGGATCAGCTTCCACCCACTTAGTTAAATAATCCACCGCGACTACGAGATATTTAAATCTTCCCCTGGTCGTTGGAAGTGGCCCGACCAAATCAATTCCCCACATGGCAAATGGCCAAGGGAAAGTAATAGGTGTTAGCAATACTTGGGGAGCTATTTGGATAGAGGAGAAGCGTTGACATTTATCACATTTTTTGGCATAGGCTATACAATCATCCCTCATCGTCGGCCAATAATATCCCTGGGTCATTATTCTTTGTAAAAGCGTCTGACCTGCTACATGAGCTCCACAAGACCCTTCATGGACCTCTTCAATCAAATCTTTCACTTCGGAGGGATGCACACATCTTTGCAGACCTGCTATAATTCCTCGTCTATATAAAATGCCGTTAGTTATTACATAACGAGCAACTTTAAACTTCAGCTTTTTGGCCGCGAGCTTATCAGTTGGTAAAACTCCTTCTTCAATATATGCCCTGATGGGATCCATCCAAGATGGTCCTAAATCAAGGGTAATAAAGTTCATCATCAGATCTTCATCGATGCTCCTGCTAGTCAAAATCTCTACTGGAATTGTTCTTCGTAGCTCGGTGCGTGTGGCTGAGGCTAACCGAGCTAAAGCATCTTCTCTTGCATTCTCCAATTTTAGCATTCTAATTAACTGCACAACGTTAAAGCTCGATATAATCTCCATTGCTTTTGCATAATACTTGATCATCAATTCTCCCTTTATTTCATACACTCCCAGCATTTGATTTACGATCAGCTGTGAGTCACTGAATACAATGACCTTGTCTGCCCCCATGGTTTTTGCTAAGCTAAGACCTACAATCATAGCTTCATATTCATCCTCATTATTAGAAGCCTTAAATTGAAAGCGCAGAGCATACTCCACGTCGATTTCATCTGGGCTATTTAAAACAATCCCTGCCCCAC
This sequence comes from Sambucus nigra, assembly GCA_949130495.1. Lineage (NCBI taxonomy): Eukaryota > Viridiplantae > Streptophyta > Magnoliopsida > Dipsacales > Adoxaceae > Sambucus > Sambucus nigra. Next base: position 90,289,253 of record OX422208.1, on the reverse strand, counting down.
AGCCTGTACTGCAAGATGATCCATCCACATACAAATTCCATATAGGTACTTCATCCTCAAATTTTTTATCGAATAGAGTTCCTCGGTGGAATATTTGTTGCTTCTTTATATCCTCCCCTAGCACTTCCTGCTGCTCGTCAACCATCTCCTCTTGATCGTCAACCGACTTAAGTTGGTCGGTGTTTAAATTTGATGATCCTGTAACATCCACAGGCTGGTCGGTATTCAACGTTTGCTCCTCGAAAGTGTCAGGATAAGTGAATTCTGTGATAAAATCTGCTACTGCTTGCCCTTTAAGCGATGATCTAGGCTCATAAACTATGTCATATTCACCAAGTTCTACTGCCCAGTACATCAATCTCCCTGATTTCTCCGATTTATGAAGAGCTTGCCTCAATGGCATATCGGTATACACAACTATGGTATGAGCCTGGAAGTATGGCCTCATTCTTCTACTCGCTTCGATCAACGCTAGTGCCACCTTTTCCAGTCTTAGATATCTTATCTCTGCTCCTTGGAAGGCCTTGTTAGTGTAATAAATTAGTTTTTGCACTCCGTCCTCCATTCTTATGAATGCCGAGCTAACTGCATTCTCCGAAACTGCCAGATACAAGTACAATATTTCTCCCATCACTGGCCTGAAAAACAGTGGAGGTGCTCCCAGGTATTTCTTCAACTCTTGAAAGGCCTTTTCGCATTCATCATTTCACTCGAAAGTCTTTCGGAGTGTTTTGAAGAATGGTAGACATCTGTCAGTTGCTCGTGATACGAATCTATTAAGTGCTGCAACTCGCCCTGTGAGACTTTGCACTTCCTTCTTCGTTGTTGGAGATCGTAGTCCCAATAGAGCCTTAATCTTTTCAGGGTTTACTTTAATTCCTCGTTGGTTGACAATATACTCGAGGAACATGCCTTCTCGTAATTCGAATATGCATTTGGTAGGGTTCAACTTCATTTGATATTTATCTAGTTGATCAAAGGTCTGGCCTAAGTCAATTAGATGATCAACAACTTTCTTTCTCTTCGTCAGCATATCATCAACATAAACTTCCATGTTATAACTGATTTGCTCTGCAAACACATGGTTCATCAGCCTCTAAAATGTTGCACCTGCATTTTTCAATCCAAAAGGCATTACATTATAACAATAAGTTCCCCTAAGGGTAATAAAATAGGTACTCTCCCTGTCCTCAGGCTTCATCTTAATCTGATTGTAACCAGAGTAAGCATCCATAAAACTCAACAATTCATGCCACGAGGTAGCATCCACCAGTTGATCGATTCGGGGTAGAGGAAAATGATCCTTTGGGCATGCATTATTGAGATCGGTGAAGTCTACACACATCCTCCATTTGTTATTTTCTTCTTCACCATCACCACATTAGCTAACCAATCAGGATATTTGACATCCTTAAGAAAATAGGCTTTTTGGAGCTTCTCGACTTCTTCTTGTATATCTTGGTTCTTTTCGGAGCTGAACACTCTTCTTCTTTATTTTACTGGCTTGATTTCCTTGTTCACATTGAGCTCGTGACATAAGAACTTTGGGTATATCCCTGGCATGTCTTCGTGGCTCCATGCAAAAGTTTGTTTTTTGCTTTTTAGAACCGCTATCAGCTCTTGTTTTATTGATACATCTAGTGAGGCACCAATTTGAGTTGTTTGTTCTGTATGCTCGTCGTCCAGAATAATATTCTCAGTAGCCTCCATGACCTGACCCTTAACGAGCTGAGACTCATCTCTTGGGTCTAAAGTCTCAATCTCTGCGTCTTCTATCTCATCAACCTGATAAGTAGTAGTCTTCTTTCTGAATTCTTCACGCTCTTTTTTCTCGGTAGATGAATAGTAGCATTCTCGAGCTACTTCTTGGTCACCCTTCACAACTCCTACTCCAAAGTTGGTTGAAAACTTTAGGCATTGATGTACAGTAGATGGGAATGCTTTGAACTTCTTCAAACCTACCCTTCCCATGATGATATTGTAAGCTGATTGGATATTTTTATCCATCACGAAAAAGCACACTCTTTCTGTTCGATAAGTAGGCCATATACTGATGAACATATCCAACTTGATCGTCCCAAGTGGAAAAACTTCCTCGCCAGTAAAACCGAGGAGGGGCCTGTGATAGGCTCCAACTGAGACAATTTCAGATTTAAACTGTCAAAGCATGAGTAGAACATGATGTCCGTCGAGCTGCCATTATCCAGTAATACTCTTGAAATCACTACTTCATTCATCCTCATTTTGATCACCAATGGGTCATCATGAGAATATATGACACCTGCGAGGTCGTTCTTAGAGAAACCGATGACCAGTTTATCTTTGTTCACCTTCCTCGAACGATCATCTTGAGCTAGATTTATTCGTTGAATGTATGAACAAGCTTGAGCTTAATTGAGGTAAGCTTTCCTCTCTGCAGTGAGGTCTCCACCTCCTTCATCTCCACCTGTAATAACATTACAATCAAATGATCCAAAACGAATTGAAAACACCTCACGTTCTGGCTGTCTTGGTCTTTTAGGGAGATCGAGGTTGTCTTCTAGATCATCTTCATGATCTCTTTTCTTATTTTCTTCTTCTCGACGAGGAGATCTAGATCTCTGTCTTGCTCGGTCGTTATTTTTTCCTTCATTTCTACGATCAACATACTTGGCCAGCTTTCCTCGTCTGATGAGCACTTCGATTTCATTCTGAAGAGCTATGCAATTTTTGGTCGTGTGACCATGGTCTTTATGGAACTCGCAATATTTGGCCTTATTCCTTTTATTAGGATCTATCTTCATTTTCTCAGGCCAGTTTAACTCCTCGCTGTTCTTGATCTCTTCCAGAACATGGTTTATATCTACCTTCAAAGGAGTATAGTTTCCAAATTTCTTCAACTGTTCCAACGCTTGCTTTGCTTTTGACTGCTTGTTACCACCATTATTCTTCTGATCCTTCTTCTCAATCTTCTCGGCCTCAACTTTGGTCTCCTTAGTGTCCATGCTCTTCTTTGCAGCCATAGCTTCCTCGACATTCATGATTTTGGTTGCTTTTGCCATTAATTCTGACATGATTCTAGGTGGATCTTTGGCCAAAGTGTAGTACAATTTATTTGGCAATAGTCCACTCATCAAAGCTATAATTGTTGTATTTTCCTCGTAATCAATAACTTCGAGCTTCTCGTTATTGAAACGAGTAATATAATCTCTGGTGCTCTCACCTGCTTTTTGTCTAACACTTAACAAGTGTGCTACTCATTTAACTGGTTTTGCTCCAAAACAGAAATTTCCAATAAAGAGCTCGGCCAGTTGAAGAAAAGTTGCAATTTTTCCTCGAGGAAGATTGTTGTACCATATTTGAGCAGATCCAGTGAGAGTTCTTGAAAACGCCCTGCATCGCATCTCGTCTGGAATAGCATAGATATTGGCAGCAACTTGGTATTGTTCTATATGAAGGACAGGGTCAGTTTTTCCATCATATTTAGGAGTCACAACAGGTGCTTTAAACTTTGATGGTGTGGAAAAATCCACAATTGCCTAGATAAAAGGTGTCCCTTGGACAAAAGTTCTTTGTAGAGGATTTTTTGCCTTAGCCATTTCCCCTAGTCTATCCTCTAACCTCTGAATAGAGCCTTTCCATGCATCATTTCCCTCCTCAGGCCTGTTGGTCCGAGCAACTGATCATGTTGAATTTGCCTCTTAGGATCTTTCACGATGAGCAGCTGGTCGGGACTGGGCAGAACCTTCCTTTAAATCAGAGGATCATTGAGAGTTCCTCGACACCATTCTAGGGGGACTTTTATTCCTCTTAGGACCCAAGCGATCAAAGGGAGAAACTCTACTTAATCTTTCAAGAGCACTAGTCCTTTCTGGAGATAGAGTGACGTTTTGTTGAGTGTCTGTGTCTGTATCTCGTACCGAGGAAGTCCTTCCAGGATGATAAGAAGGATCATTGGATCTCTCAGTACGATATGAATCGGTGCGTCTAGAATGAGACTCTTCTGGGAGTGACGTTCGTCTAGTTCGTGAAGAAGGTAATCAGGTGTTTCTCTGAATGCTTCGTTGCCCTGACTGGGCGGGTGCTCCACCCTGGATAGTTTGCATAAGTTGTCGCATGGTTTCTTGCATGGCGGTCTGGCCCTGAGCCAAATTAGCCATTATTCCAGCCAGATCTTGGACACTTGGAGGAGTGGATGGATTTGGGGGGTTCCCAGCGTTTCGATTACTGGATTCAGGATTATCAGCCATTGGTGATGAATTATTTTGGTGAAAAACGATAATTACAGTCGCTTTCCCACAGACGGCGTCAATCCGTTGATGTAAAAAACTAGATTTGACCTAATTCTTTAATCACAGATAAAAATAAATAAGACAAAAGATTTTTAAAGTAGTTCAACCTTGAAAGAATGGCCTACGTCCACTGTTTGTGTTATTGCTGACTGTTTTCCGAATTCTCGATAATAGGTTTACCAAAAAATTTCGAGTCCCCTGCTAATGAGGAGGTTACAATGTATTTATAGCCTTGAGGCTGTATACGCTAAAGAATATTACATAGCTGTCCTATAGGCGTGTACATCTGTATGATAACGATGAGCATTTAATGTGCAATCAATCCTCTTAATTACTCTGTTATAAATGCTCTGTACGAGATGCAGCTCGGACCACCTAAGCTGCTCGGACCGCCTAAGTAGCTCGGTATACATGAGTTGCTCGGTATAATAAAGTTCCTCGGAGAAGACTTGTTGCTCGGAGCGCCTGAGTTGGTCGGGGAGGTTGAGTTTCTCGGAGTCAAGATGTTGTCCAAAAATGTTTGCGGGTGCCATGTAGATTGACACATGTCTCCATATAATTGATCCACGTCAGCAGACTAAATTTGGTATCAACATTTAGTTAACCATAAAATGAATTCTAATTAAACCTAATATTTAACCAATTCACAATCTCTAAATCTTAAAAATGGGACATGTTACGGAGTTCTCCAACAACTTCCTCTTTGTTCGGTGACTTTCCTATACCACCTACATTCCGGCAAACCCAATCCCCTATCACCCCGGCGAAATCACAAAGCCTAGCGGCCCACATATATGTATAATCGATGTGTAAAGATTTGAGCACACCACAAATCGAATTTTCCAGATTATAGTTTCAGACTCGCATATATATATATATATATATATATATATATATATATAATAATGTTCTTGTGCGGATTAGTCCGCATTTTAAGAATGCGGACCGGAGAGGTGTCACCTAACGGTGCACCTAGAAACTATCGTCTAAATTATAGGCATACTCTTTTTCTTTTCTGGACTCACTGCCAGGTGACACATGTCCGATCCGCATTCTTAAAATGCGAACTAGTCCGCACAAGAGCAGGACTGCAGGACTGTATATAGTCCTGCTCTTGTGCGGACTAGTTCGCATTTTAAGAATGCGGATATATATATATATATATATATGCAGAGATGACAATAGATCTTGGTGTAATTTTTTTCCCGGACAATAGATCTTGGTGTAATTTTTTTTCCGGCAATCGCATGGACCTCCGACAACATATATGTATATATGGATGACAATAGATCTTAGTGTAATTTTTTTCCGGCAATCAGATGGACATCTGACAACAGATATGTATATATGGCTCCAAATACATACAAGTCGGCATATATATATATATATATATATACCTAGAGCGGATCTCATGAGGACCTCTCTTTGCATATCGATGGCGCGGACCAATTTTGATAAAATAGTAAAACAAATATTTTTGAGCTAATTTTTTTATATAGTTTTTAAATATTTCAGTAGGGCCATATAAAAAAAATCAACTCAAAATGAATTTTTTTACTATTTAAAAAAAATCGGTCAAACTTTATAAAATCGGTCAAATTTTATCAGTTTTTAACAACTTAAAAACAACTTAAAAAGTGACAAAGTTTGACCGGTTTTTTTAAAATAGCAAAAAAAAATCATTTTGAGCTGATTATTTTTTTATGGTCTTATTGAAATGTTTAAAAATCATAAAAAAAAAAATCAACCCAAAAATATTTTTTTTACTATATTAAAAAAATGATCTTCATTCAATGTCCTCAAACTGGGATCCCACTTGATCATTTCCCTATATATATATATACCCCACACACACACATAAGTGTTCTTAAATGTGAACCAAACCAAGGAAAACAGAGGGAGAATAGAGGGAAGCAGAACAATAGAAGAGAGAGAGAAACAGTAGTCACCGAATTTATGTGATTTTTGGACAGACTTTAGTCATTACAGACGACTGTGGCTAAGCTAGTTGAGAAATCATCCTCCACTTAACAGCCAATAGATATTATGTAATTAAACTTTTGCCTATCAAAGGCAAATAAATATTTTTACAATGAGTATTTACCAACTGCAAGATCAGTTAAGATAATAATTGTCTATACATTATGCCAATACAATGATCATAATTCAGCCATCGATTTCATTCTTGTCATAATCTGGAATATATGCAGACCCCTACTAAATGCTTCATTGACGAGGATCCTCATCTGCATAGGCTGAAACCTAGGCATCCACGATAGCACTGCCACATGGATCATATAATCACTCCAAACACAATATCATACATGAGATGAGAGAAACCGAAATAACAGTCCCCCAAACCATACTATTTGCAAAAAAGGTCTCAATACTTGTGCAATCAAAATAAAACCCCACCCAGTCAGAACAAATGCTAAGAGACTCGTGAAAACATCGAGAAATTTGAATTCAGTGAACTCCATCAAAAGAATGTAAAACCCCGATTTTTATAAAAAGTAAACATAGAGAATAGTGGAAAGAGAATCAGATATACAAAAGGGAGTTGATTTGTTAATTTATATATATATATATACATATTGATATTAGTAGAGAGAGGGACGGAGTAAGAGTCACTAAAAAGTAAGGTGCATAGGAAAAGTTTTTTTTAGACTTTTTATATATTAAAAAATTAAATAGAGAATTAAGGTAAAGGTCATGTTCCTTCCTATATTTGGATTTTTAGGACAATATTTTTCAAGTTTATAAATCTAGTCCCTGTGGTACAATAACATTTATTTTTTTGGTCCGCGCCAGCGGCACTATTTTTCACCATTTTTCATGGAATTTTTTGTACAGGGACTAAATTTATAAAATTATATGGAGTGTCCTATTTTTATACACTTTGCGCATTATAAGGACCTTTTTCCAAAACCCCCTTAAATTAAAATAGGAGAAATGAGTAGAGCAATGGTTTGGTGTATACAGGGCCGGTGCTAAAGGTTTTGGGGCTCAAGGCAAACTTGTAAAATGGGACCTTAATATAATATTTTTTTTTTTTGTAAAATATATATTTTTGTATTTTTACAAGATAATAGGAAATGAACAAAATATATAAACTGCCAGAATACCAATGATAAATATAATATATCATTTTTAAACAACCCACCCTAGCCAAAAGACCTATAATTATCACTCAAGTACTCTTCTTCCTCCCCCCCGAAAAAAAGTAAACAAAGCAAGGATAATAAACTGAAAATATTAATTAAAATAGGACCTTCTCGCCTTTTTTGTTGCAAAATCACTAATCAAGCTTGGATAATCAAGTTTTTTCACCATATCCTTTTCAATAGATAATAATGTTAGTCCATTCAACCTCTCTTGTGACATTGTTGATCGAAGGTAAGATTTGATCAATTTCAACTTTGAAAAGCTTCTTTCTGCAGTTGCAACGGTGACTGGTATAGTCAATAATATTCTGTAAGCTATCCACGCATTTGGAAAAGTCCCATCCATTGTATGCAAATAATTCAACACATCAACGGCTTTTTTCGCTTCATTTGGCAAGTATTCTCTCAACAATTTTAACTCCAAAAATAAGTCCTTACCATCAATATCATAATGGCTTCCATGTCTGAGTTTTTCTTCAAGGTTGTCACACTAAGTCTTCAAACTATCATCATCCATGGACTTGAACTTCTTCAAATCAAATAAAAACCCTTCATAACATTGGAATTGTTCAAACCTACTCTTGAGTGAAGAAATAGCTTGATCCACTAGATGTAAAAAGTAATTGATTCGAAATGATTCTTCGACTGAAAGTTCTACCTCTTTACTAAGTGTTGACAGCAAACAACAAATTATGCCAAATAACCATACTTAATAAAAACTCAAAATTCTCCATGTCATTAATTGCCAATGATTCGGCTTCGCTTTTTGTTTTCGGTTCCTGATCCACATTTGCTAAGTGAATTAACGCATCTCTTAATTTTTTGGCTTGAAATCTTACTGCTTTAACACTGTCAAGGCGACTCTCCCATCGTGTTTGTGACAAAGACTTCAGAGTTAAACCTTCAACATGTTCTTTCAAAATATCCCATCTCTTGGTAGAAGAAGAAAATAAAGTATAAAGTCGTTGTACAACACTAAAAAAAGAAACAGCTTTAGAACAAGAGTTTGCCATATTACAAAGTGCAAGGTTAAGGCTATGACAACCACACGGAGTATAAAATGATCTTGGATCTACTTCGAGTAACCTATTTTGAACCCCTTTATTTTTTCATTCATATTAGATCCATTATCATAACCCGGTCCTCTTACATCACAAATATTAAGTCCCAAAGTCGCCAACACTTCTTCAAGCTCATTAGAAAGCCCTAATCCCGATGTATCATCTACCTTTAGAAATCGTAGAAAAAACTCCTCCACATTAATTTGACCTTTTGAAATATCAACACAACGTATAATTAAATTCATTTGTTCCTCGTGACTTGCATCTGGAATACAATCTAGTATGACAGAGAAATATTTAGCTTCTTTGATTGTGTTAATGATTTCACGTTTGACCTCACCCGCTAACAATTCAATAATTTCATTTTGGATTTTGTGGCTAAGATAATGGTTGTGGATTTCACCACTTTGATAACGTCGAATATGCTCTTTCATTATTGGATCAAACTCCACAATCATTTCAATTAAACCTAAGAAATTTCCATTATTTTCTTGATATATCTTCTCATTATATCCTCGAAAAGCCAAACAGTTCTTGGCTAGTGCTTTAACAACAGAAATTATCCTCACTAATACTTCTTTCCAATGCTCTCTCTCTTTATTTATCATTTGTTGTACCTATGAATCAATTGTTTCATTTTTTTTCAATCTCATTTCTAAATCAAGCCAACTTTTCATGCAAGAAATATGTTCATTACCCCCCTCGTGACTTATAATCCTCTAACATCATTAAAAAAGAATACAACCTGATTTATTAAATATTGTTGGATAAAAAAAATTACAACATTTACAACAAAAAATAAATAATAATATTTTTTTAGTTAATGATAGATTAATAACAGATTTTTAGATTAGTAACATTTTTTAAGTTAACTAAAAAAAATTAAATAAAAAAACGCAACCTTATTTATTAAAACAAAACACATAAAAAATTAACATCATTAAAAAAGAATACAACCTGATTTATTAAATAATGCTGGATAAAAAAAAATTATAGCATTTAAAACAAAAAATAAATAATATTATTTTTTTAGTTAATGACAAATTAATAACAGATTTTTAGATTAGTAACATTTTTTAAGTTAACTAAAAAAAATTAAATAAAAAAATGCAAACTTATTTATTAAAAGAAAACACATAAAAAAAATTAACATCATTAAAAAAGAATACAACCTGATTTATTAACTAATTCAAGATAAAAAAAAATTACAGGGGCGAAAAAAATTACACGGGAAAACAAATTACATGGGAAAAAAACAAACCTCTTGACCTTGAATATATTTGGATTGAAAGAAAGTTGATCTTGCCTTGAGAGTATTGTATATAAAAAGGGAAGGGGTTAAGGAACTTAAAGAGCAAATAAGAGAGCGAGAGACGGCTGTTTGTTGGAAGGAATTAAAAAGGTTAGGGTTTAGTTTTGGTATAAAGAATAAAGGGGTGTTAGTGGGTTTTTAGTCTAAGAAGTTTTGGGCCAAAAAAATTATACAACACACTTATAAAAATATTGGGCCTAAAAATTTATGTCAAATTTGGGGGCCCAAGGCAGTTGCCTCGTTGGGGCCTACCCCTTGGGCCGGCGCTGGGTGTACATATTAGATGTCATTAACCTCTAATACTATTGTAGTAGAGGTATAATATAGATAAGAGCTGCCTTAAAAAGGAGTTTCCATGCTAATTATAGAAGGCCTTATATGAGGTAATCATTTATAAATAATCCACGTCTCTTTTAGTATTTAGTTTTTCGCTTAAAATAAAAAAATGTATATTTCATTACTAGATAAACCCAGTGGTCAGGTCTTTCACCCTCATGTAATAACTTGAGGGCTGGTTTTCCTTCCCTTCTCCTCTCGTGTGAAAAAATATTTATATTACTACATCTCCATTTTATAATAAAATTCGTATGTTCAAATCCTCTAGAAGATATTTATCAAATGAGCTATATATTGTATGGTAGCTACTAAAAAAAGGTAATGAATATTGTAATTTTAAACATTCTTATGTTTTTAGCTTAAATACGATTTTTTTATGTATGTAAATTTGAATGTGGTATATAAATTATAGACACTGACACGAGCACGAAACGGGACAATAACAATAAACAAGTGACATCGACATGTACCAAGGGTATTCTATGAATACACGTATTAGAAGTGTCAAACATATGTTTAAATGTCACCAATGTATCGGTATCCCACATGGCACGTCACCTAATAATATTCAGTTAAAATATATAGTACTATACATTTATTTCTAAAATTCATATATCCTCACTAAATTTTAAGTATACAGTATGGTTAGACGAAATATACATAAGTACTGATTCACTCTAAAAATTATCAGCAAAAGTTTAAAAGTGCCACAAAAGATCATTAAAAAGTGTTGCTAAATATCATTTTGGAGTGTCGGAGTACTCATTTGGAGTGTATTTATCCACACCCTAGTTTTTATATGGGTATGAAAACTCATATATACATAATTTATGGTTAACAAGTTTTTTACTAAGGTTTATTAATAGGTTGATAACATGTACATAGCCTTTTTTAGGGCTGATTTTTATAACCAACTTCAATAGGGGTTGAATTTTATAAAAACTGATGACTGGGGTTGCATCTAGTTATCTAATTTTGTTCATAAGTTTTACGCGTATTAGAAAGATATGTGTTATATATGTTCATGCAGTGTGTTTAATAGAAATGATGGAGAAGACAAAATTTTCCAATGCAATATTTTTGTAAGTCAAATTTTCCATGGAAAATTTCCAAGTTCAAAATTTCTTTTTATGTGTTTGATTATAGTTGTGCAAAAATAATTGAGTTTCTTTAGGCTTAAACAATGAAATTTTTCCTTTAAAATTATTTCTTTAGGTGGGAGGTAAGAAAATAAAGAAGTTAACAACTGAAAAATTTTCATACTTTGATGAGCTTTAGATTCTTTATGGTTGAAAAAAATTTCAAAGAAAGTTAGTGCAATCAGACACCCCCAATATTAAAAAGTATGGAATCTCACATATTTGCTTAGGGAAATTTTGTTAATCAAACACAACCCTTAGAATAAAATGTTTACGAACAATTAAGACCCGTTTGGTTATGTATTCAGAAAAGTCAATTTCAGAATTCTTTTTAAATAAAATTTTTAAATTTAGTTTTTTGTATTTATAAATATTGGTGTGCGTTTGGTAAACATGTTTTAAAATTTAATTTTCTCAAAAAATTTAAATCTAACAAACAAAATTGGTAAATTATGAGTGCCCAATTTTGTATAAAATATGTCTAAATCTAGGCCTTGTTGGATCCGTTGTATCATAAATAATGATCATTTAGAGTTATTTTAGTAAATAAAAAGAAAACCACAAGTATGAATAAAATCTGAGTCAAAAATACAATTTTAGTAATCCCAGGGGTTGAAACCATAATTTTAGAAACTTATGGGTCTAAAATAATTTTTAAAAGTTTATCTAGGCAATGTAAAGTTTCTCCTAAAATTTGATTGACTTTGGAGTTAAAATGAAAAAGTTAAAAAATTCGGGGTCTAAAATATAATTAAGGATAAATTAATAATTTATTAAACTTTACAGCACTGAATTTAAATTAATATAAGTTATTATATATTTTCACAGATACTCTTAGAGTTTGGTGAAGATTTTAGGTCATTTGGTGAGGATATGAAGAAAATGTGAAAGAATTGAAAGAGTTATAACCTTTGGCGGCCAAAGTGGGAAAAAGGAAAATAAGGAAATTGCTTTGATTTATAAATAAACCAAGCAATATAATAAATGAAAAACCATGGTGGCTAGTCACGCCCAAGGGACACCCAGAGGTGCTGAATTTGATTCCCAACAACCCTTTAAATTTTTAGTAAAAATCACGAGATCTAAATAGAGCCAAACAAACGTTGCCTTAATCGTGTCAGGAACGATCCGTACCTACACTCGTTATTCTATAATAGTCCATGCACGTGTGATAATTTTAATTTGACAATAAATTTTTGGCACCATTGTAAAGGATTTATTTAATTTTTTTTAAACAAAAATTGTGACTTTCAGAGTTGTTTGTTTTACTCTTTGCACTTTTGTTATAACAATTCCATAAAAATACAATAAAAAAATTGAAAATTAGAAAATAATTCTTCGTCCTGAAAATTTTCAGATTTTGTTTTCCTTTAAGTAGTCTAAAAAAATTTCAAAATTAAAAAAAATCTGAAAATTAAAAAAAAATTATTATATCCAGTACTAATTTTGTTATTTCCAGAATATTGAAAAAATCAAAATTGTTTCATAAGTATGCTAGGTAATTTTGTTTTGTTTTAAATACACCACTGGTGCGCACATCGTGTTATTTATATTTTTTTGTCGCACTTTCCGCTTAGTGTAGTTTTTTGTGTTGTTTTCAATAGCACATTTCAAAAAATATAAAAAGATAAAAAAATGAAAACAAAAAGGGCAAAAGTGAAGAAAAGTATGCAACAGTGAGCAGATGTGAAGAATACTTGTGTAATCTTGTCGCAAGCACAAGGAACATGTGGCACCCCGACTAATTAAATACCGGGTAGCTACTCATTTATTAAATCAATACAAAATGCCAAGTGGGTTCAGTTAATAGCATCACTGTCGAAAATATTTTAATAATTACTAACCACCTAGTATTTAAAAAGTAAGTTGCCAAATTTTAAATTAAGTCTGATTAACATACAGTAAAAGGGTAATGAAAGAATAACAATCATTCACCATAACGAAGCAATAGAATAACCAACAAAATAATAATAAGCCAGAGGAAAACTCCTCACAACAATCCCACAACTGAATAAGTAAAACAATGTATCCGGAATTAATTACATGCCAAAAGTCTGATAAATCTGAAATAGGAAATGTCTCTAATAGAAATGGGCGACATGCCCTACAACTGATGAAAGCTGAAATATAGAGTCAGGATAAATGAAGCGTCTACAAGCAAAGTCCTGTAACTTCCACCAACAGCTACAGCTCGTCACCTGAATGAGGATCCTAAGCATGGTGTCCTTGTGGCTGGGCACCTAAAATGGTTTTTACAAAAATAGATTTGAAAGCAAATGGGTCAGAGCCCGAAAGTGGAAATTATTTTAAAAACAGCAAGTATTTTAATAACATTAAAACAATGAATGCAAAATACATGTTAGGACGTGCACTCACATGAAGTACTCACCTCTCGACTAATTGTGCACTCCTAACGTACCGTACCCATCTAAGTGACATTCATATCTAACCAAACCGTAATAAGTTCTACCCCTTACTACTCGATTCTCATTATACATTCTAACGTTATCGATTAAATAAAGGGCTTTACTTAAACTCAAATTCTCAATTAGTAGCAATACAATTCACTATCGGTTAACCCGTTATGTTTTCTCAAAACATTACCAATTATATTCACAATACCAACATGAAAGTTCCCATTATTTAAGTGTATATTATTCACGTCATAAATATACAATATAAGCACCCTGAGACTAAGCTGCGGTGCACACATACTCTGTTATCTATCCTGGTACATCACGTACATAAGGATCACGCATTCCGAATACCTCAGGAATCGTTCTCAGATAATAACAATCACAAACAATGGAGGCGAACACAGTCACATCACACGGGTCACGCACATACCTACGCTCCCACGATCAGCAGACTTATTAACATCCCAATAAGTCCTTCTCTGATCTATGTTCTCGAGGTACCAATCTAAATCCGAGCAACACAAGGATGAGATGGCCCTAAGCGAACGTAAACCTCCCGTGATAGCAAGTATGGTAGGTATGTCATACACACAAAATCATATACATATACTAAGTATGCACACATCTTAGTAGTCACCATAATTTATTTGTGGTACACTTCTCATTCTCGTACCGATTTATAATGTTACACAATTTACATATTCCCGGTTAATATAATTATTTAAGCCGTCAATAATTCTCGCATCGTAATAGTCACTCACGTCCTATTCCTCAATTTCCATTCAATTCGAGTCACACTTCTATGTTTTACTCCTCAATATATCCCAAATATCCCAACTATAACAATCTATCATCAAGGGAATGTTATCTCTACAATTAAACAAGGTTACGGGACACGCGAAATCAAAAAAGGCTAAAAAAGCCTAAGCTGTCAGCTCGTTAAAAGTCTCGTTCGAACGAGGTTGTTCGAACGAGAGTTCGTTCGAACGAAGTGGACCTTCTAACGAGATCTCGTTCGAACGAAGGCATCGAATGAACATCCCTCTCGTTAGAAGTCAAACTGTCACTCGTTAGAAGCTCGTTCGAACGAGCTCATTCGAACGACCTGGGCAGGTCTTCTAACGAGAGGCCAGTTTCGAGCCCAGAAATTCCTTATTCGTTTTTCCAACTTTTCTTCACCTCTAATCACATTCAAACATCAATCCAACAATTGTTAAAGGTTTCTAATCATTCCTAAACGTACTTAGGTCATATAATAACATGTTTATGGTGTTAATTCATCCTAATCATCACCCAATTATCAAGTCTTTACATTTTTCCCAAATTTCAAGAACATGAACCCTAGAAATTTTTAAGATCATCAATGGTCATAATTTAAATCCGTTTTTGTTTCATACAAGATATATTATCATCAGAATAATCACCTAAATACGATTCTACATGCGAGTCCTCATCAAAATGTAAGTTTCTAATTCCAATTTAATGGGTTTTCATCAATCTCCCAAAAACAATGAAATTTTCAGAAATGTCTAATCATGGAAGAAACATTCAATGCAATTAACGTAATTAAACCACTTGCCTCTGATATATCTTTGAATTTGATGTTGAAGATTGAATTGTTCTCTCTCTCTCTGCAGAATTTCTCCTCTCTCTCTACAACTTCTTCTCTAAAGATGACAATGGTGGCTAGAGGTTGTCTTAGGAAACCCTAAACCTATTTCCAATAACTCCCGTAGCCCATTAAGTCAATTAGTGTAGTTAGTGGGTTTAGTGGGCAAAGGTTAAGTCAGATTTTAATTCCTAATTTTCGTGGGTTTTAATTCTCAAAATTCCAAAATTACTAAACTACCCTTATACGTTGCCGGTATGGCCTAAAAATGCCCCGGGACCCAAACTAAACCCCCGGCTAGTGTTTTCTGACTATTTTGACCCTTCCGGACGCGTTGGCGCACTCAAAATGACCATACGGTTAATAGAAATAAAATTCACTTTTTAATTAAAATAATTATATTCCCGACGCGACTGTCACACGCGTCTCAACAAAGTTTCTCAAATTGCCGTATATCAATCTCACGACAAATTTAATAATTCAATATTCATAAATAGCCATATCTACTCATAAAAATCAAATACCAACTCGCATCTCGCTATTATTTTTATCCGTATTAATTCCCAATTAATACACATTTAATTCAATTAATCCCATAAATAAATATCACAAAAATACGGGGTATTACATACTTCCCCCCTAATAACAGAATTTCGTCCAGAAATTCGGAACTAGAAAGTACCTGGTAAGAACAAATCTGGATAACGTTCGCGCATCTCATCCTCGCGCTCCCATGTGGACTCCTCGACATTATGATGTCGCCACTGAACACGCACTAACGGAACTATCTTTGACCGCAATTTCCGCTCACTTTGGTCCAAAATAGCAATCAACCCCTCATCGTATGAGCTATCAGGCTGGAGATCGATGTCCTCCAAAGCAATGTGAGAATGAGCCAAATCGCCTCTAATATATTTCCTTAGCGAGGAAATATGAAACACATCATAAATCCGATGCAAGTGCTCCGGTAACCCAAGTCTATATGCAACAGACCCAATTCGCTCGATGATAGGGAATGGCCCCACGTATCTCGGTGCCAACTTCCCCTTCTTCCCAAATCGCATAATCCCCTTCATAGGAGATACTCTGAGTAAAACCTGGTCCCCCACTTGGAACTCCCTTAAGAACCTCTTCGCATCAGCGTAGCTCTTCTGCCGATCCTGAGCTACCCAAATGCGACTCCGAATCAATTCTATCCTCGCCGAAGTATCCTGAATCACTTCCGGCCCAAGTAGTTTGTTGTCCCCCACCTCCAACCAACATGCTGGGGAACGACAAGGTCCACCGTACAACGCCTCAAATGGAGCCATGCCAATGGTGAACTGGTAGGAGTTGTTATAAGCAAACTCCACCAGTGGAAGATACTGCTCCCATCCACCCCCGAAATCAATGATGCACATAAGCAACATGTCCTCCAACATCTGGTTTGTACGCTTGGTTTACCCATCTGTCTGCGGGTGATATGCCGTACTCAACCGCAATTCTGTGCCCATGGCCTCGTGAAAACTCTCCCAAAACCGTGAAATAAATATCTTGTCTCTGTCAGACACGATACTTAGGGGCACACCATGAAGTCTCACTATTTCTGCAAGAAAGAGCTGGGCATACTGTCCCGTAGTGTAGTCTGTCCTTACGGGTAGAAAATGGGAAACTTTGGTCAACCTGTCCACAATTACCCAAATGGAGTCGTGACCTCTCTGTGATGTAGGCAACCCCGTGATAAAGTCCATGGATATCCTCTCCCACATCCACATCGGGACCTCCAATGGCTGTAGAAGTCCTTCCGGTCTCTGATGATCCACTTTTACCAGCTGACAAGTGGCGCATTTAGAAACAAACACGGCAATATCTTTCTTCATCCCGCTCCACCAATATTGTCGTCTCATGTCTTGGTACATTTTGTCCCCACCGGGATGTACCACGAACCGTGAGCCGTGCGACTCTGCCATCACCTCGTGCCGCAATTCCTCCCCTTACGGAACTACCAATCTCCCATTGAAGTGTAATCCCCCATCTGAGCTAACGGTATAGGAATCGGCTCCCTCTGTTAATAATCGAACTATCTTCTCCTGACAGAACGAGTCATCTGCTTGTGCCTTTACCACTCTCGTGACAATCTGCGGTGTAACAGTCATCACTGACATGAATGATCGGGCCACTGCATCTTGGTGTCCCAACTCCTTCCACTTAGCCTTCCACACCCCTGCCACTTCATCTACTGGCCTACGGCTCAACGCGTCTGCTACCACGTTAGCCTTCCCTGGGTGATATTGGATATCAAACTGATAATCCTTCACAAACTCAAGCCACCTTCGCTGCCGCATATTCAACTCCTTCTGCGTGAATAGGTACTGTAGGGACTTGTGGTCTGTGAGCAATCTAAACTTCTCCCCCAAAAGATAATGTCTCCATATCCGAAGGGCAAATACAACTTTCGCCAACTCCAAGTCATGAGTGGGGTAATTCTTCTCGTGAGGCTTTAGCTTACGGGAAGCATAAGCTATGGCCTGACTCTCCTGCTTCAATACACCTCCAAGTCCTTGCAAAGACGCATCGGTGTAGACTAGATACTCAACTCCCGGTCTCGGTAATGCTAACACAGGTGCTGAGGTCAACTTGTCCTTCAACTCATCGAATGCCAACTGACAGGCATCACTCCAGATGAACGGCACACCTTTACGAGTCAGATGTGTCAAAGGACCTACTATCTTCGAAAATCCCTGAATAAATCTCCTATAGTATCCTGCTAGTCCCAAGAAACTACGGATCTCCATCGGTGTCATGGGCTGTCCCCACTCCCTTACCGCGGATACCTTCCCCGGATCAACGGATATCCCCCGGTCGGAAATAACATGCCCCAAAAACTGAACCTCCTTCAGCCAAAACCCGCACTTCTCATATTTTGCATACAGCTCGTTCTGACGTAGCGTCTGCAAAACCTGCCTCAAATGCTCGGCGTGCTCCTCCTCTGTCTGGGAGTAAACCAGAATATCATCAATGAAGACAATGACAAACTGATCTAGGAAGTCTCTGAACACCCTATTCATTAAGTCCATAAATACGGCTGGAGCATTGGTCAAACCAAAAGGCATAACCCGAAACTCGTAAGAACCATATCTCGTTAAGAATGCAGTCTTCGAGACATCCTCTTCCCTGATACGCAACTGATGGTATCCCGATCGCAAATCAATCTTGGAGAAAAAAGAAGCTCCTCTCAGCTGGTCGAATAAGTCATAAATTCGGGGCAACGGATATTTATTCTGTATCGTGACCTTATTCAACTCTCGGTAATCCACACACAACCTCAACGATCCATCCCTCTTATTTACGAACAACACAGGGGCACCCCACGGCGAAGTACTCCTCCGTATAAACCCCTGACCTAACAATTGCTCAATCTGATCCCGTAACTCTCTTATCTTAGCTGGAGCCATACGGTAAGGTGCGCGGGCAATAGGCCGAGTTCCCGACGTCAAGTCGATCACAAAGTCTATCTCTCTACTCAGAGGTAATCCAGGTATATCCTGAAATACGTCGGCAAACTCTCTAACAACGGGTATCGAATCAAGTGGTATCACCACTTCCTTAGATGTCTCCTCCTCTATATAGTACAAATGAGTGGACGATCCTCCATCAGGACGAGGCATCGCCACTAAAAACATCTCCTGCCCGGGAATGGCAAAGATAATTCATCTACTAAAATAATCAATCATGGCTCGGTACGCAACAAGCCAATCCATACCAATAATGGCATCATACTCGGTCATCTCTAATACTAACATATCCGCGGGTAAAGTAAACCTCCCGATCTCTATATCCACGCCTCTACATACACGTGAAATCACGGAACCCCTACTCAACGGTGAATCTACACAAGTAACCGTACTCTCAGCGGTGTCTAATAACCCAATGGTGCGTGCAAATCTCATAACAATAAAACAGTGTGTAGCCCCCGTGTCAAACAAAATACGCCCCATAGTCCCCTGAATAGAGAACATACCCTCAATGGCTAGTGGATCCTGTGGGACTGCGGCCTGCTGAAGCTGATATACTCTCCCATACTACAGCTACCCCTACTGAACTGGGACCGCTGGAATGGGTGGTAATGCTGCCATCTGTGGTGGCGCTGGGAGGGCGGAGGGAAACATAGGTCTCTGCGGCTCCTGTCGAGCACCCTGCTGCTGCTGCGGGGCCCTTTCCCTATCAGGACAGTCCTGGAGCTTATGGCCAGTCTTGCCACAAACGTAACACTTCCCCGGGAAGTTCCCCCCTCTCTGTCCCTGCTGCCCCCGACCCTGGTGGCCGTTTCCATTCCTCCCCTGGCCCTGTTGGCCCTGCTGAAACTGCTGTTGACCATTCTGACCCTGCTGGTTCTGATGACCGTTCGAACCCTGATGGCCCTGCCGAAAACCTCCTTATCCGTGCCTGAAGTTCCCCGATCTGAACCTCTTATGATCCCCCTGCTGGGAACCCTGATCACCCTGCCTCTGCCCCTGAACAGAATGTACCCCACTGGCACCATTTCCCCCAGTCCTGCCCTGATGGCTGGACTCTCCTGACCTCTTGCCTTCAGCCATGTGAAAGCGATGATCCTGGTAGTGTAACAGTGCAGCGTTAACCACATCAGAGTAAGTGGCCAACGATAGATTCCCCAACAAATGCTGACGGATCCTCCAAGTCAACCCATCTGTAAATTTCTGTATCTTCTTCTCTTCTGTCGGTATCTCGTCCGGAACAATATTCAACAGATTTGTAAATTCGGCCTCATACTCGGCCACAGGCTTACCTTCCTGTCTAAGGCTCATCAACTTCCTCCTCATTTCCGTGTGAACAGCTGACGGAAAATATTTGCGGTTAAACCACACCCAAAACTCCTGTATAGTGAGAGTATCTATCTCCTCCACGGTGGTAATAGACTCCCACCACTGCAGTGCAGACCCCACTAGCTTAAAGGTAGCTAGTATCTGCTTCTGGACATCGGTGCACTCATACATCCTCAGGTGCCTCTGAATGTCCTTCCTCCACTGACTCGAAACCACAACATCGGAGCTACCTGCGAACTCCGGTGGGTGTGCTTTCTGAAAAGCCTCACGTACACGTTCCCAAGCAGAAGGGAATGCATGTGCCTGAACTGGCGCGGCTACTGGCGCCTGAGGTGGTGCCTGTTGAACTACGGCTAGTGCGGCATTTACCGCCTGGGCCACAATGGCTGCAACCTCGGCGGCATTCATCGTGCCCTGAACTGGTGCGGGCTGTGGTTCTGGAGTTGCATCCCTGGGAACCCGTTGTGCACGTCGTGGAGGCATCTGAAATAAGAATGAAGTCTATAAGTTCGCAGTTATAAACTCAAAATAGCTGAAGAACGTAGCATATACAAAAGAATACAACAGTCCTAAAATATAAGGCTCTACATTAAAGAAAGCTCAGCGGAAACATAATAAGCCGTACAGATCCAAAAGGACACTAGAACCTGATGCTCTGATACCACCTGTGGCACCCCGACTAATTAAATACCGGGTAGCTACTCCTTTATTAAATCAATACAAAATGGCAAGTTGGTTCAGTTAATAGCATCACTGTCGAAAACATTTTAATGATTACTAACCACCTAGTATTTAAAAAGTAAGTTGCCAAATTTTAAATTAAGTCTGATTAACATACAGTAAAAGGGTAATGAAAGAATAACAATCATTCACCATAATGAAGCAATAGAATAACCAACAAAATAGTAATAAGCCAGAGGAAAACTCCTCACAACAATCCCACAACTGAATAAGTAAAACAATGTATCCTGAATTAATTACATGCCAAAAGTCTGATAAATCTGAAATAGGAAATGTCTCTAATAGAAATGGGCGACATGCCCTACAACTGATGAAAGCTGAAATATAGAGTCAGGATAAATGAAGCGTCTACAAGCAAAGTCATGTAACTTCCACCAACAGCTACAGCTCGTCACCTGAATGAGGATCCTAAGCATGGTGTCCTTGTGGCTGGGCACCTAAAATGATTTTTACAAAAATAGATTTGAAAGCAAATGGGTCAGAGCCCGAAAGTGGAAATTATTTTAAAAACAGCAAGTGTTTTAATAACATTAAAACAATGAATGCAAAATACATGTTAGGACGTGCACTCACATGAAGTACTCACCTCTCGACTAATTGTGCACTCCTAACGTACCGTACCCATCTAAGTGACATTCATATCTAACCAAACCGTAATAAGTTTTACCCCTTACTACTCGATTCTCATTATACATTCTAACGTTATCGATTAAATAGAGGGCTTTACTTAAACTCATATTCTCAATTAGTAGCAATACAATTCACTATCGGTTAACCCGTTATGTTTTCTCAAAACATTACCAATTATATTCACAATACCAACATGAAAGTTCCCATTATTTAAGTGTATATTATTCACGTCATAAATATACAATATAAGCACCCCGAGACTAAGCTGCGGTGCACACATACTCTGCTATCCATCCCGGTACATCACGTACATAAGGATCACGCATTCCGAATACCTCAGGAATCGTTCTCAGATAATAACAATCACAAACAATGGAGGCGAACACAGTCACATCACACGGGTCACGCACATACCTACGCTCCCACGATCAGCAGACTTATTAACATCCCAATAAGTCCTTCTCTGACCTATGTTCTCGAGGTACCAATCTAAATCCGGGCAACACAAGGATGAGATGGCCCTAAGCGAACGTAAACCTCCCATGATAGCAAGTATGGTAGGTATGCCATACACACAAAATCATATACATATACTAAGTATGCACACATCTTAGTAGTCACCATAATTTATTTGTGGTACACTTCTCATTCTCGTACCGATTTATAATGTTACACAATTTACATATTCCCGGTTAATATAATTATTTAAGCCGTCAATAATTCTCGCATCGTAATAGTCACTCACGTCATATTCCTCAATTTCCATTCAATTCGAGTCACACTTCTATGTTTTACTCCTCAATATATCCCAAATGTCCCAACTATAACAATCTATCATCAAGGGAATGTTATCTCTACAATTAAACAACGTTATGGGACACGTGAAATCAAAAAAGGCTAAAAAAGCCTAAACTGTCAGCTCGTTAGAAGTCTCGTTCGAACGAGGTTGTTCGAACGAGAGTTCATTCGAACGAAGTGGGCCTTCTAACGAGATCTCGTTCGAACGAAGGCATCGAACGAACATTCCTCTCGTTAGAAGTCAAACTGTCACTCGTTAGAAGCTCGTTCGAACGAGCTCATTCGAACGACCTGGGCAGGTCTTCTAACGAGAGGCCAGTTTCGAGCCCAGAAATTCCTTATTCGTTTTTCCAACTTTTCTTCACCTCTAATCACATTCAAACATCAATCTAACAATTGTTAAAGGTTTCTAATCATTCCTAAACGTACTTAGGTCATATAATAACATGTTTATGGGGTTAATTCATCCTAATCATCACCCAATTATCAAGTCTCTACATTTTTCCCAAATTTCAAGAACATGAACCCTAGAAATTTTTAAGATCATCAATGGTCATAATTTAAATCCGTTTTTGTTTCATACAAGATATATTATCATCAGAATAATCACCTAAATACGATTCTACATGCGAGTCCTCATCAAAATGTAAGTTTCTAATTCCAATTTAATGGGTTTTCATCAATCTCCCAAAAACAATGAAATTTTCAAAAATGTCTAATCATGGAAGAAACATTCAATGCAATTAACGTAATTAAACCACTTGCCTCTGATATATCTCTGAATTTGATGTTGAAGATTGAATTGTTCTCTCTCTCTCTCTGCAGAATTTCTCCTCTCTCTACAACTTCTTCTCTAAAGATGACAATGGTGGCTAGAGGTTGTCTTAGGAAACCCTAAACCTATTTCCAATAACTCCCGTAGCCCATTAAGTCAATTAGTGTAGTTAGTGGGTTTAGTGGGCAAAGGTTAAGTCAGATTTTAATTCCTAATTTTCGTGGGTTTTAATTCCCAAAATTCCAAAATTACTAAACTACCCTTATACGTTGCCGGTATGGCCTAAAAATGCCCCGGGACCCAAACTAAACCCCCGGCTAGTGTTTTCTGACTATTTCGACCCTTCCGGATGCGTTGGCGCACTCAAAATGACCATACAGTTAATAGAAATCAAATTTACTTTTTAATTAAAATAATTATATTCCCGACGCGACTGTCACACGCGTCTCAACAAAGTTTCCCAAATTGCCGTATATCAATCTCACGACAAATTTAATAATTCAATATTCATAAATAGCCATATCTACTCATAAAAATCAAATACCAACTCGCATCTCGCTAGTATTTTTATCCGGATTAATTCCCGATTAATACGCATTTAATTCAATTAATCCCATAAATAAATATCAGAAAAATACGGGGTATTACAGAACACTCGGGGGTGACTGAAATATATGTGGCATTTCTTCCCAATCGATGTCAACTTAAACTTTAGCTCGACATAAATAGGCGACCTAAAAAGTTCACATCGGAGGTACGATTTTTTTCTCCTACGTGGTTTAATTTCACAATTAATTTAGTATGTTGCATAAGTTTACTTAGGGATAAAACCCGTGTAAAAAATAAGATATGAATTTCGTCACCCTTTCTTAGCTGAAAAATCACTAATTAACCAAGCATTTATATATCCCAAGCCACTACAATTAATTTAAAATCAAGTAGACGTTGGCCTTAAGATATCACATAGCTCGTAGAAAACCTCTTAACGAGACTATAATTAAAATCTATTCTAATACGAACTTAGCAAATCAGTTCCGTTCACTTCATCTAGGATTGGTGATTTTTAATATGTCTTCAAACCGACCACCTACCTGGAGGTGAAATTGGTATTTGACGTGATAACCGTAGTTGGTCATCTTTTAAATTTTATCTTGTCAAAGAGTAGACGCTGTCTAATTAAGGAGAATAATTCACAGACCCTCATTGTCATCATTAATCTAGAGAAAACGGAATTTTAAAATTGCAATTCCCCTCACCTAAATATATTTTTGCACGATATTATATAGTTATATTTCTTTTACATGACTTGTAATGACATATACTCTGAAGTTTTTAACCAATTTTCTATTTTCACTTAGCATCCTTCTTTTCTTTTTTTTATTAAAAAATATCTTTATTGAATCAATAGAGATAAAAGCCCTCTCTCATGGCTTACAAGAAAATATCAAACTATGAAGACAAAATTCAAAGAGAAATTACAGAGGCCTTTTCTGAATCTACTAAAATAGATGCTCTAATATCATTAGGGAGATCATTCATGTGTTGCAATTCCATAAATAATTTTTGTACACTAGCGTATAACTTGTGCCTCCCGCGGTTTCCATCTAATCTATTTTATACTCTAAAATGCTTAATAAGGAACTAATTATAGTTGATTGTAAGATTGTCCATGTGTGATTGATTTTTTACCCATCTTTCTCTTTCATCTCTACGCGCATCTGCCTTCGCTCACCTTTTTATCTTCCGTCCTTTCATTACCTATCCAAACATTATATTGCCATAAGGAAAGGAAAAGAAGAGCAAAACTACACATACCCTCATTTTGTACCCTTTTTCATACCCTCAAATAAGACAGGGCAATAAGTGATTGTACTTTATTCCCTAACATGACTCACAACAACAAGGTACAATCACTTAATGCAAATGGTATGAAAAAGAGTAAAAAAAAAAGATACACATAGTTTTATTCGAAAAAGAAGCGTTCTCCCTTTTGAAGCCAACCAGAATCTTAGGGAGAGCTTCATTTGATGGGATTTTTTGCAAAGTTGACTGCCGAAATACGCATCGGCGATGAGAATCGGATTTGGATTTGAATTTTGTAGATTATTTTTACTATTAGTTGAATCTCATATTTTATGTTGTCACTATTCTTTTTTATTTTTGTTCATTTGTTCTTTTTTATTGTTCAGTCAACTCACATGTAAGAACCTCCATTATAATTAATTCCATTTCTTCCTATTCTATTATATTTATTGTAAACAATTTGTGTTTGTTTAGGTGCCAATTTGGCGATTTGGGTGCTATGATAGGTTTGGATTTGGAGTGTTCATGAGAAATGTTGGGTTATATTCATATGTTGTGTGGATTAGTAGATTGTGTTACAATAACTTTCCTCACGCTGGCTTGCAACATGTTTCCTCTCTACACTTTTTTTGTGTAACCATTTTAACTAAGTTAATATCTGGTTGTCTTTTTGAGATGTTGTTTCTTTTTTGCCTTTTTACACAATAAACTTTCATGGCACAATATATGGATAATATTTTGGGGAGTTATTCAAGACCATTTAACTATATCAGCGTTCTCACAGTTTTATTTTATACTTTCAGATTATTTAAACTAAGGTAAACCAACGTAAAAATTAGTGTTTCTTATGAGATGTTGGGAACATATTGATTTCGGAGACGAAAATACTTCTGCTTTGACTTGTAAGGTATTTGAGTCAGGATTGTGTGATAGGTATCGAATTAAATATTTTTCAAAGTAAATTTTCATTGATGTTGTTTTGTCAATCTTATTTTCACCAATTTTTTTATAGAACTACAATGAAATAATAATAATTATACTGACTCTTCAAATCAAATATTTTCATTGGGTTGTGGTATTTTTTATTTGTTTTTTTGTACATTCTATTTGTTGTAGTTTATTGTTATTTTTTCTTTAAATATTTTATATTTTAGTAGGTCACCTAAAAACACCAAAACTCAAAACTGAAATTGGTATCTATTATGTTTGAGTTTATGCAAAAACAGTTGTAAACTTATATTTTTACCGTATTCCTCTTTATTTAGTCTTTATAAAATAATAATTTTAATGTGTATGCTAATGTGATTGTTAACACTGTTTAAATCATGAATATATAATTTATTTATTATTATCATTTATAGGCAATATGGCATTATTTTGTCAAATTGGTATCTACTTACAAGATATTGTAAAGCATCTTTACCAAGTGCATTACCTTGAAAGAAAATGTGCCTCTTCGCGAAAATTATTGTGAAAAATAGGCATGCGACTTTTTAATGCATAAAAAAGTTATTAAACGTAAAATTTACATCTTTCTTAGGATTAAGCATTATCATTTTTTTTAATTTATCTCCTACGTTTTACACACTCATAAAAATTATCCAATTAGCGAGGATGTAACTATTGGGATGGAGACAAGAGGATATATAAACCATG
This sequence comes from Sambucus nigra, assembly GCA_949130495.1. Lineage (NCBI taxonomy): Eukaryota > Viridiplantae > Streptophyta > Magnoliopsida > Dipsacales > Adoxaceae > Sambucus > Sambucus nigra. The sequence continues at coordinate 90,262,718 of OX422208.1, read as the reverse complement.
TCATCTTTCTTAACTTCATATTATCCATATTTTGTTTGAATAGTATTTAAAAGATGGTGGTAAAAAAATATCTAATTGATCTAAAATTTCGATCCATGTTTTTTCTTATTAATTATGTTTCGCATATTACGTCTCATCCGCGCATCGCGCGATAGTTATAATTAATAATCAAACAAATCCTTAATGAATTGCAATTAACGTATATTAAATATTACATTTCTTTGAAACAAAAAATAGTTGACCGGTTGAGAAAGTTATACCCATTCTGTTCTTATAAATGGGAAAATACATGTCAAATGCCGTGTTAGCAACCAATGATAATAGAAAAGACAATAAGGAACTTCTTGTTAGAAGGTTTGAAATTCAATGTACACAAACACTTACCTTTAAAATGACAAAGGAAGCCCAAAACTTCTTATATGGGCCACTATCCCGTGCATTGGTAACCATTTTCCTCATCATATCCGTTGAACAAAAAGCTGAACCCCTTATTGGGCTTGGACCCAAATCGTTGCACGTTCCATAACACAATTCAAAGAGTATATATACACCCTCATTAAGTACCACAAAAATAAAACATATTTTTTTTTTTATAATAAAAAGTTAGAAATGTAGTAAAAAAGTAGATAAGATAGTCAGTAAGAATTGAATTCTACTGCCCCGAAAAAGAAAGAAAATGTATCACTAATGCTTCTCTTCATCCCATATATATATTTTTAACTTTTTTAGAATGAATTATTATATCTACAAATCGAACTTATAGTCAATTATTATCTACGAATTCACGTTGGTGAAGTTGGCTTGCGTCCTAATACATGTCCATAACATTTCATGTTGGACATTTTTATGTAATGGGAGGGTAAAAAATATTCTCATTATCAAACATGAAGTAATTTTCTTTTAAATCTTTTCTAAAATATTTGTAAAAGTGACTACATGGGAGATTATTGTTTCAAAATTCAAGTGACTAATTTTATCATCTTTTCTAAAATATTTGTACTTCTTATATGTTGAGACTACCGGGGGCAGATTTCTTTGAGCTAATGCTTAGGTCAATCTGGATTGTAGTGGTCATCTATGACTTATACTTCCCCCATTTGCACACAAAAATTAGGTATTATTTTTTAGTTTGAGTGTATTATTTTTTGTAATTGAGATCTACGGATGGAGTGGGGTCGGGGGAGCCATTTTCCTCCCCGCCTTCATTCACGTTTTTTCGGGGTGCAAATTCTCATTTGGGAATTTATCGGGGAACATGCCCCCTTGCAAGGACCGATTCAATTAAAATTTATATTTTAGTTTTTACCTCTTTTAATCCTAAATTCAAATTTTAATTATGTATGTAGAATACTAACATGTAAGCATATTTTTATTTTGTAAATGTACAATAAAGTCCTTTTACTTTTAAATTATAATATAAATAATGATTATATATTTAAAAAATATAATATACCGAGGGATCCCGACGGGAAATATATCGGGGATCATCTTGATGCGAGGACCTCGTTCCTCGCTCTCGAACCCAAATCAGGAATTAAAAATATCCCATTATTCGAATATTACCGCAAATTCCTCACCGTTAGAGGCGGATCCCCATAAGGGCCCGCAATCGAGGGAAATTTTGTCATCTGCATATTGATATTTGGGATAAAAATACACTAATTAAACAACTAGATATTTGTAAAAGAGTGGATAGAAGAACAAGAATTTAAAGTAGGCACGTGAAATATTTAAAATTATAGATGTGACTAAGCCATAAACCATCTTAGGCAATTGCCTAACGCGCCATGGTTGGGATGAGCCCATTTTATCGGCATAACCTAATAATTTCTAAGAACTAATTAGTCTTTATGATTTAAGGAAATTAAATTCAGGAAATCATGATGATTAAAAGTATTTGTCTAAATTTTTAAGGGGTCATTGAACATTTTCCTCCAGCTACTTTGTTTAGCTACTTTGTTTAGTTTACAGATTCACACTCGATAGTTTTTATATTATATCACTGGTTCCCATTTTTGACGGAATCCGTCCAGTCAAAGCTTTTACAATTAAATTTTATGCAAATATCCATTTTACCATTAAGTTTTGGGTGCCAAACTAATAAATGGACAAGTTAGTTGGGAGCCATTCTCACACGACACAAAAAAATAATATATTTTTAAAAATTAAAAAACAAAAAGAAAATAATTCATAGGATTTTGTAGTCCAATTGATTATTCCCAACTAAAATGATTAAAAAATTATATAATTTTTATATTAATCGAGAATTTTTGTTATTTTAGAAGCTCTTTGAAAAAAATGAAGACATTTATTCGTGTTATATTTTCAATTTTTTAATCGAAATACTTGAAAAAAATAAAAAAAATCATTTTAAACTATATTTATTAATATAAAGTGAGGAAATTGATTTTTTTTTTATATAAAGTTCAATAGTTTTAGTTTTTTGTTTTTTAAATCAAAATGTTGAAAGACTGATTTTTTTTTTATAAATTTCAATTGTTTTGAAAACTGATTTTTAACAGTTTTGAGGGTGCCAAACTATAAAGTGAACAAATTAGTGGGGGATAAAGGCCAAATGACATATAATCTTTAACATATGCTACAATATGAGGCAATCAAATTATTTTTTTCTTATTAAATATTAATTACGATTGGTGTAATTGTAAAAACAATAATAAACTATACATGTTTTTTCAGTTCCGCCACAGGAATTTGTTATATCCGGTAAATTATTTACAAAAAAAAAAACATAAAGAAAACTATTTACAACATGTTGAATTATATTGCCATTCTTTATTTTGTTTACTTTTGGTTTATTTTAAGTTTACTTAAATGTGCATTAGGCATGTTATAAAAGTAGGTTACACGGCCGTTTATATTTTGGGGCCCGATAATTCTTAGTAATTGTAGCTTGGGATATACAAGTTTTTATATTTCGAGTTGATGGTTCATTTTGACGGATTTCATTAGTTGACCCAATTAAACCATTAATTCCTTGTAGATTCCCAATATATCCTAATTGGGCTATGTGAAGTGTTTAAATTAACTTTGTCCTTGCTACAAACTTTTAATATGTAATTTTAATTAATATATAAGTAAACAAACAAGTAAAATGAAATGATTAATATAACGTCAATCGTAAGTAAATATTTTATTTAGTTTTGATTAAACCCTTATTTTAGTTATACTTTGTCAAATTTTCACTAAGATAAACCCTTAAGAAATAGATATTGAATTAAATTATCGTTGCACGTAGTCTTTTTTGTTCCACTTTCTGGACCATTTTCTTTTAACCGTCAACAACAATAAAAATAAAAAGATGTTACTAACTTAGTTAGTTATGATTTCTTCATTTGATTCCACTTAACAAATTAAGAAAATGGAAAATTGAAAGAGCGTGGAGTTGGATCCCCGGTGATTAAAAATCTCAATTAAAATCAAGGTTAATTTCCTTTTAATTAAATAGATGCGGAAGCGTTAAATACAAGTGATGGTCCAACAACAAAACAACAAGGTTGGGTTTTAATATCTTGAGAAACAAATTAAACCAAGTTAATCCAAGTCCTAGAATTTTGCCTAAGTCATAATTAACAATTATACATAGTTAGGCGAAACCAATTTTAGCAAATGACTTGAATAAACCAACTTTACCCAATATTTAATTTAAGTCCCAAATTAAATGAGTGTGATAATTAAACCCGATTTTATCTTGAATTAAACCTAAAGCATGCGTTCTAAATGATGAGCAAGATAAAATAAACAAAGTCACACAACACCGCGATGTACGAGGAAAAACCCACTAACGGGAAAAAACCTCGGGACGGCCCTAGCCTCAAATCCACTAAAAACGGTATTACAAAATACAAGACAAAAGACTTACTTCCTAAACTCGAACCCTCTCAAGCCGTGATGCTCCTTCTTGTATCAACCTCCAATTAACGGATAACCAACGGAGCTCCACCGTGGTCTCGGACTTCACCGATCGGGCAATTAGGCACACCGTCACCCAAGCTTGGAGCCTTTCTCCAAGTGAGTAAAACCGCAACAAATGTCTTCTTCTTTGTGATGGGAAATAGAAGCAAACCCGAAACGTCTCTTGAATTCAGTAGAGAAAACCGGTGCCAAAAACTCCAAGTAAGGATATGTATATATAGAACTTGGAATAAACAACAATGGGTGTAAACTAGAGTGTGTATGAATTTTCCATTAAAATTTAACACTCAAAACATGAACATTTTCCCTAATTAATTTTGCTCTCAAACTCTCTCTAAGAGTTGGATATGGAATGGAAAAGTTGGATTGGAAAATGTCATTCCCGCACATAATATTGCATGAAAAAGTTGGTTAAAAACCAAGTGGGGAAAGCGGGAGAAAACTGCAAAAAAACTGCTCAAAACTGTTCCCGCCCTGACGTCTCGTTCGAACGAACTTGACTCTCGTTCGAACGAGACTTCTAACGAGCGACCAGCCTGGGCTCGTTAGAATCTCGTTAGATATCTCGTTAGAACGAAAACTCGTTCGAACGACATATCGAACGACATATCGAACGAGATTAGGGTCGTTGGCAAACTCGTTCGAACGAACCTGGTTCGAACGACAAAACTCGTTCGAACGAAATCTGGTTCGAACGAAAAAACTCGTTCGAACGACATTTCTAACGAACGTCCAGAAAGTTTGAAAAATTCGATTTTGGCCCAGAAACTTTTATGAACTTTTATATACTTATTTCTAAGTTTCTAATTGATTCTTTCTGAAAAATAAAATGCAGTTTTTATTAACCTAACACCCATTAAACTTTGTTCCAAGATCTTATATAAATACAATTACATTCATACCTTGGGAGCATGGAACCTTAGTTGATGACGTACAAACAAGGCACATAAACTACGGCATGTTGATGATGCTTTATACTCTTTGCCGCTACGTCTTCAACAAACACTTCATAGGTCTTGAATATTACAATTAAATAAAATCCTATGAATAAATGTTTTTGTCCGGAATTGAGCCAAAACTATATATGGACTCAATTGGAAATTTGTGTCCTTACAAATCTCCCCCTTTGGCTATTCCGGGACAAAAACCAAACAAAAATCCTAAAGGGCCGTCAAGCTCTACTAGACTCAAAACATAACCCGCCCAAACTTGACTCAACCCAAGGATCAAACGCTTTGCCATAGAAAAGATGCCGCTTTAGAATAATTCCTGCACACTTAAGCAAACTCATCAAATGCATAGGGAATATCAAAATATTCAATGCAATTAATTAACTACTCCCCCTAAATTAATTCTCCCTTTAAACACATGACCTACTTAGAAAGACGTCTCCCCCTAAGATAAATCTCCCCCAAATGAAGATACGATAATAATAGGATTAGATACCATTTCTCCCCCTATCATCATTCTCCCCCTTTTTGTTCGGGAATAGGCAAAGGATAAAGAACTAATAAACAACATGTGAAAGCTTAAAGTGATAAGACATGAAAGCATATGGGCAATAAAAGCAGGGCAAAGACAAACAAATATCTAATATATATATACTATAAAAATACCAATAAGTACATGCATATATAGATAGATATAAACACACACATGACACAAAATACAATAAGTTTGCACACTCGTATGGCAAAAATGTGTCATATGGAAACGGAAGTGTAGGGGTGTGAACTAGCAACAATTAAATTTAGACCCAAACACTTAAGAAACGTTCACGGAGTTCTCATTTGATTGCAAACTTCATCACAGTTAAATATAACCTCATGTGACAATATAAAGATTGAAATCAATGAACAAACATACACAATGCATACAAGCCTAGCATGATGATGATTCTACAAACCAAATAGAGTCATGACATTAAAGACAACTAGGATAAACGGACATTGTGCAAACCGTTGATATACCATCCAATTCTCCCTCAATAAGCATATATATTCTTATGTTTTTGAATGAATATATCATACAAACATAGGCCTTGGCAATTGCTTTCTATTAAATGCCAAATATTCTGTTTTTAGGCCTTTGGATCACGTATTTCTTTTAGATCCAATCAACGGTGGCTTACTATCGCAAAGGATTTAATTCATCCTTTCGGAGCCCTTCCCCGTGCATATATCAATTTATCATGTTTTCATTTTTCACACAAATCTCACATGCAACGGATTTTGACATGCACTAGTCCTCCTAGGTCATAGATATGTAGATGACTAGATTGATAGGAGAACACCTCAAAAAGCTCAAATATAACATGTGACATTAAGATTTCAAAAGAGCTCGTGCATGTGTGAATAGAGGCATATAGAAATAGAATCCATTTAAACAATACAAAATCCAACTACTCCATATAAAACATGGTAAAGAACATTTTAAGGATTGAAAATCTAAACCAAAAGTTCTAGCCACATGGAAGCGTAAACGATAGGATTCAAACACAAATATATGCCACATAAAGTGTGTCAAACAAAAATACACACAAAACAAAATCTTTTTGAGTTTTTAACATTTTTAAACAAAAAGAAATATTTACTCAAAAGGACAAACAAAAATCATTTGTATTTTTCATTAATCTTAAATGAAATAAATAAAACACAAATGATAAACAAAAATCTTTTTATATTATGCAGTCAAATCAAACACAAAGAATAATACAAAAAGATAAACAAGTCATAATTTCTGGCATGTGATATGCAATAAGGCAATGACTAGAAAATGACTAAACAAGCATACATTTAGCATATGAATATAGCATGAAGTACAAACGCTAAAGTATGCAAACACTAACACATTCATCCATTAGATTTAGCAAGGGAGGAAGGATGTGAAAGTAAATGAGAATCAAAATCCCTATTTTGCAACCAAGTCGGATTTCCTAACCCAAATTAATGAAGAATTACTATCTTGGGGTGTAGGAACGTTAGCTATCGTGGTTACTTTACTATGGGATTTTCTAGGAATTCGTTTAAGATCAAAACAAAATTTCTTAAGATGACCTTTTCGACCACAATGTGAACAAGTGAAAACATGTCGAAAAGATTTACCTAAGGAGTGATCTTGAAATGCATTCCTAGTAGATTCTCCTAAAATGTTGGTTTTGACTTTAGGGTTAAATTCATTACAAGTATTGAAGCCTAAACCAAAAGTGTCATTTTTAACTTGGATCATTCCTAACATTTTATCAAGTTTTTCCGAACGACATTCCAAATCAAATTTGACATTACTAGAATCTTTTAATTTATTTTCCAATTCTAAAATGTTAGATTCTAGTAAAAAATTTCGCTCTTCAAAAGCAAGAAGCTCCTTTTTCAAGGATTCCATTAAACCCCTAAGGCTATCTCTTTCGCCTTCTACGTATTCTAGCTTCTCTCGAAGAGTCCTCTCACGTGTCCTAAGGTCTTCTATTAAGGCACTATCATTAACGACCTTGACACTCTCTCTTAAAATCGCTTCTAACTTCAAATTAGCTCTTTTCAATTTAATAGATTCTTTATATAATTCATGAAAAGCATTTTGAAGTTCACTCTCATCAACCTCTTCTTCATTTTCACTCTCTCTTTCTTCTTCACTCTCACTATCATCAAAAATAAGAGAATCATGTACAATGACCTTGGAAGTGGCATGTGCTATAATTTCATCATTCGATGAGTTCTCATTATCACTCACATGACTAGCCATAAAAGCCACAAAATTTTTCTTAGTTGGGGAATCGGGCTTTTCTTTCTTATCACTATCACTAAGGGTTGCATTATATGAAATAGGTCGCTTACCATCTTTCCTTAGTTTAGTGGGGCACTCATAAGCCTTTCATTACTAGGTTTAGGGATCTTATCGGCTTTAGAAATCTTCTCGTTTTTATCATGTTTAGAAGATTCATGTTTAGAAGATTCAAATTTCTTAAAATTATTTTTATATTTATCTTTGTTGAATTTAAGAAATTTTCTAAATTTACGAGCAAATAAAGCCATATCTTCCGAGTCACTATCACTATCGCTCTCTACTACTTGTTTAACCTCTTTTCGGGCTTTTAAAGCAACGCCCTTTTCGATTTTCTTTTCATTTTTAGAGGGAAACATATCCAGTTCGTAGGTTTGTAAATCACCTACAAGCTCTTCTAATTTCGTAGAGGCTAAAGTGGGTAAAGAATTTAAAACGGTCACCTTTGGAATAAATCTATCGGGTAGGGACCTTAAAATTTTCTTTACTACACGGTCGTCAGGAATTTTCTCTCCCAAGTTAAAAGATGAATTAACAATGTCAGAAAGTCTAGCATAAAATTTATCAAAAGTTTCTTTTTCATCCATTTTGATAGTTTCAAATTGAGTGGCGAGGTTTTGGAGTTTAGAAGCTTTAACGACACTCGTTACTTCATGAGTTAATTGTAAAATATCCCAAGCTTCTTTAGCGGTCTCACACGTCATAATGCGTCGGAATTCATCCGGTGTGACAGTGCTAAATAAAGCATTTAAACCACGGGAATTAAAATTTGCAAGCTTAAACTCATTTTCAGTCCATCTATCGATGGGTTTGGGAACACGTTCATTTTCAATTAGATGAGTTGGTGGGGAGTACCCGGTAACAACAGACATCCAAACACGTTCATCGATAGATTTAAGTGCCGATTTCATTCGCGCTTTCCAATACGCGTAGTTAGAACCATCAAAAATAGGAAATTTTGAAAATGGGGAAAAATCCATTTTAGCCAAAAATTAAAAGATCTTTACGAAATAATTTATCGTTTTTGGCTCTGATACCAATTTGAAAGAGCGTGGAGTTGGATCCCCGGTGATTAAATAATCACAAATTAAAATATAATTTCCTTTTAAATAAAACAATATAGATGATGCGGAAGCGTTGAAAGATGAAGGTTCAATAATTAAATAAAACAAGTCTTAGTTTAACAAATCCAAGTCCCAGAATTTTGCCTAAGTCATAATTAACAATTATACATAGTTAGGCGAAACCAATTTTAGCAAATGACTTGAATAAACCAACTTTACCCAATATTTAATTTAAGTCCCAAATTAAATGAGTGTGATAATTAAACCCGATTTTATCTTGAATTAAACCTAAAGCATGCGTTCTAAATGATGAGCAAGATAAAATAAACAAAGTCACACAACACCGCGATGTACGAGGAAAAACCCACTAACGGGAAAAAACCTCGGGACGGCCCTAGCCTCAAATCCACGAAAAACGGTATTACAAAATACAAGACAAAAGATTTACTTCCTAAACTCGAACCCTCTCAAGCCGTGATGCTCCTTCTTGTATCAACCTCCAATTAGCGGATAACCAATGGAGCTCCACCGTGGTCTCGGACTTCACCGATCGAGCAATTAGGCACACCGTCACCCAAGCTTGGAGCCTTTCTCCAAGTGAGTAAAACCGCAACAAATGTCTTCTTCTTTGTGATGGGAAATAGAAGCAAACCCGAAACGTCTCTTGAATTCGGTAGAGAAAACCGGTGCCAAAAACTCCAAGTAAGGATATGTATATATAGAACTCGGAATAAACAACAATGGGTGTAAACTAGAGTGTGTATGAATTTTCCATTAAAATTTAACACTCAAAACATGAACATTTTCCCTAATTAATTTTGCTCTCAAACTCTCTCTAAGAGTTGGATATGGAATGGAAAAGTTGGATTGGAAAATGTCATTCCCGCACATAATATTGCATGAAAAAGTTGGTTAAAAACCAAGTGGGGAAAGTGGGAGAAAACTGCAAAAAAACTGCTCAAAACTGTTCCCGCCCTGACGTCTCGTTCGAACGAGACTTCTAACGAGCGACCAGCCTGGGCTCGTTAGAATCTCGTTAGATATCTCGTTAGAACGAAAACTCGTTCGAACGACATGTCGAACGACATATCGAACGAGATTAGGGTCGTTGGCAAACTCGTTCGAACGAACCTGGTTCGAACGACAAAACTCGTTCGAACGAAATCTGGTTCGAACGAAAAAACTCGTTCGAACGACATTTCTAACGAACGTCCAGAAAGTTTGAAAAATTCGATTTTGGCCCAGAAACTTTTATGAACTTTTATATACTTATTTCTAAGTTTCTAATTGATTCTTTCTGAAAAATAAAATGCAGTTTTTATTAACCTAACACCCATTAAACTTTGTTCCAAGCTCTTATATAAATACAATTACATTCATACCTTGGGAGCATGGAACCTTAGTTGATGACGTACAAACAAGGCACATAAACTACGACATGTTGATGATGCTTTATACTCTTTGCCGCTACGTCTTCAACAAACACTTCATAGGTCTTGAATATTACAATTAAATAAAATCCTATGAATAAATGTTTTTGTCCGGAATTGAGCCAAAACTATATATGGACTCAATTGGAAATTTGTGTCCTTACAAAAATTATTAATTCTCTTTCTTTTTCATTGTTGTATGTGAAAATTACTCTCCTACGTGGACCAATGATAAATGTACTCTTGTCCTCCTACGTGACCGACCAGCAACCAAGATTGGTATCATAAACACTTAGTCGGTTGAAGGGCCGACCAACTCCATAACGCCAACTATCAGGAAGATCAAAAGTTACTCGGGTGGAATGTCAACCAACAATGAATCCCAAGAGTTTCATTTATTGTACATGGATATAAATGCCTGGCAATATAAAGGCATTCCATATCTAGGGTTTTATACCATTATAAATACAAAATACTCCCTCAGCTAAAGGGACAATTCGAATCACCCATATGCACACCATACTGAGCTATTGTAAACCCTACGAAATGATGCCAACAGTGAATGTAGGCTATTTTATAGCTAAACCACTTTAAAAACTTCTTCTCTTATGCATGTGATTTGATTAAGATACTATATTTATATTTGTGTTTATTAACATAAATTAAGTCCATTTTCAGACATCAACATATTGGCGTCATCTGTGAAAAATGACTGTTAATCAGCGTTTTCTACTTCACATATTTAATTCTTTAGTTGGAAGAATGAATACTGCCCCTGAAGCAGCCTGGCGACTGCAGGAAATAATCAAGAAATATCCTCTCCCCTGGTGACGTAGACCTCCAAAGGATCTTATTCAATTTGGATAAGGGACAAGAGGCTATGCAAGAATCAGTCAGAATGTTGGCTCGTACAATGCAAGACAAGTCCTCCAATTATAGAAGAGATATGCCACCTCCACCAGCCAAAAATAAAAGGAGTTATCATTCTCGTTCTTCTCATGATAGGTCATACTGTCCAAGCGCAACTTCCTCATTCCAATAAATGGATTACTATGATGGTTGATTTTTTTCCTAAGAAAGACCAAGTGTCTTGGAGAGGCTAAGCAGGGAGTCTTCTTTTGATCATCTAGATTCCCGAGTAACTAGAGGTCAGCAATGGGATCAGGAGTGTCATCGTGAATACAAAGAAATGTCCACACGATCTAGGATCAGTATGAAGGGCTCTACTCATGCCGAGTAGACCTCTTACGAAAAGAGTTCAGCACATAAACACAATAAAGTCGCCAAATCAACCTCGACTAAATCTAAGCCAAAAGAAAAGTCCTAGAAGGGATCCGTGAAATGGTTGGAAGATCTAGTAGGTGAAATGGACAAAACTAAGAATCCATAACAAATGAGTTTTATTAAAGGCCCACCTTTTATCTACGCCATTATGGACTACCCCACACCTTCCAAGTTCAGGATACCGGTGGTCACTCCCAAGTATGATGGGAAAACTATTCCAGTCATGCACATAGAGCAATATCAAGCTGTTGCTGATATTTACTTAGTGCCCAATGAGATGAGGTGTAGAGCTTTCTCCAGTTCCATCACAAGACCAGGCCAAATCTGATATACTAATCTCCCTAAAGGTAAATCTCTAGTTTTCATCAATTAGCAAAATCAATCATAGATAACTTTTTATTTGGGGCTAAGCCGATCAAGAGTGTCACTCATCTCTTGATCGTGCAAAAAAATCCAGGAGAAAGTACTACATAATATATTACGTGTTTTAACAATGAAAAACTAGAGGTGGTGGATTATGAGGAGAAGACAGCCATTACCGCACTTATCGGTGGCTTACTCGCTAAAGATCTTTGTTACGCTTTAATGAAGAATCCACCCAAAATCATGACAGAATTAATGGCTAAGGTTGGAAAGATAATGAATGCCGAGGAGGATATGGCAGCTAAGGAAGCTCCTGAGACTAAGTGCGAAAGCCAGAAAAATAATTATAATTCATTCAATAAGGATTAAGTTTGATAAGATCAACAAGTTGTAATACCCCGTAATTTTATTGATTTTATTTAATGGGATTAATTAAATTAAATGGGATAATTATTTGGAAATTAATCCGGATGTAAATAATAGCGAGACGAGAGTTGGTATTTGATTATGATAATTATGTTGAATATCACTGAGTGAATATGGTAATATATGATTAATGAATTTATTAATATTGTCTTGAGTTATAAATACGAAAATTTCATAAATTAAGTTGGGACGCGCGTGTCAGTCGCGTCGGGAATCAATTTAATAGATTTAAAGTAAATCATATTTGTATCATCTGTATGGTCATTTCGAGTGTGCCAACTTGTCCGGAAGGGTCGAGATAGTCAGAAAATACTATCCGAGGGTTTAGTTTGGATCCCGGGGCATTTTTAGGCCTATTCGGCAACCCGGGATGGTATTTTAGTCATTTTAAAATTTGTTGAACTGTAACCTACGAAAATTGGGTTTTGTTTATCAGCCAACCTTAGGGCCATTATCTGTCCAAACCAAATAGTGGATAACGTGAAAATAGAGGAGAATTTACAAGGGTTTCCAAGGCCATAACCACTACACACCACCACTATCGTTGGATTTGTGACCGGATAGAGAAGGAGAACCAACCTTTATTGTCATCAAAGGATCAGAACTTCTAAACAGAGTCTAGTGATTTATCTTGCAAAGATTCAAGACATATAGTTTACATGATAGTGTAGATTTGATATCTTATCATAAATAGTGATTTTTATTGTGAAATTGGAGAATTAAACCTTTAATCTGAGTAGGTTGCATGTAGATACACTCCTGGTCATATACTAGTTACGAAATCTTGATCCATGGTAAAGAATCAGGAATTTTTATGGTGTTATATGAAGATCTTGAAGAAAATAGAAGAAATAGGTTTTTTATAAAAAAAATATGTGATTTGATCCCAAAAATTGCTAATCATTGTTGGTTTAATGATTCTAATACGTTAAACTTTATGCATATGTGTTGGTTTGATGATTAGAATACTTGGTTGGGAGTTTGGGACGTTGTAATGGAGGATTTGGGTGTAAAATATAGAGAATCCATAACTATTAATGGAAATTCTGGGCAGATACCTGTTCGATCGACTCAAGAATGTCAATCGATCGGTGGATTGATCGATCGACCCCTTTCCATCAATCAATCGACCCTTTCTGATTTTTGTAAAATTGTTTCCTTTAAGGTTTACCGAATCCCAAGCTTGTAAAAAATTGTAATGTGACTTATAAAAGATTGTGGGACTTGATTGAGGTCAGTAGGATCACAATTAGTGCCCGAAATATGTTATACCTTATGGAATTTAATGGGACTCTTAGGGATGCTTACCGAGTGAGGTACAGTTAGAAATTACTTAAATTGAGAGCGAGTTTAGGTGGATGATGATGTAAGGTTAGGACCAGTAGCAGAGAGACTATAAATACTGAGATAACGTTAGAAACTTGCGGGGGACTTAGTAACCTATTTGGGATAGGGTATGTACTCGGAGTTATACGTCAAGAATTATCACGCTAGACCTATTATGTAGAATAAATGGGAAAATATTATAATATATTCGAGACATATGATATGGGGCTGGAATATACCTTTACTAAAATGACTATTACCTAAGTTGTGTGAATACTTAGTATATAAATCATTATGTGTATGACATACCTACCATACTTGCTATCACGGGAGGTTGATTTTTGGGCAAGGGTCGTTTTATCTTTGTGTCCCTTCGGGGGGATTTAGACTGGTACCTTAAGGACATAGGACTGTGAATGACTTATTTATGAGTAGATAAGTCAGTTGACCATGGGAGCGTAGGTATGTGCGTGACCCTTGGGTATGTGAACTATGTTCACCTCCACTATGTGTGATTTGTATTAAAACAGTTCCTGAGTGATTCGGAACACTTGATCCTTATGTATGTGATGTACCAGGATTCGATAGCAGAGAATGCGTGCACCGCAGCTTAGCCTAGGGGTGCCATATATGTATATACGTAATGGGTGATTTATATATGTACTTGTGACTGATTCACTTCTACTTAATAGATGCGAATAATTAAGGAATTTAATTGGCTTAAGAACATTGTAGACTCAACTAATTTTTTAGCTAAGTAATCTAATTACTGAATGCGTGAGTTACAAATATATTTTATTTAAATAATACGGGTGTCATCTAAAGTAAGAACCGTTTGAATGGGGGTCGAATAGACTAGACAGTCAGTGGTATAACTAGCTGGTATTTAAAAGATGCGTTAGGCGTACACAGTAGTTGAGGGGTGATAATCTCAAGTGAGGGCACATGACTAACATGTTTAATATATGTGTTGTTTAATATTGTAATTTAAACACTTGCTATATTTTTAAACTATTTCCACCTCGGTCTTTGACCCGTTTGCTTCCAAATCTATTTTTCTTGTAAAACATTTTAAGTGCCCAGTCACAGGTACGCCAAGCCTAAGAGTTCCATTCTTTTGACGTGCTGTAGCTACTGTGGAAGTTACAGGATCTCATTACTAGATGCCTCCTCACCTATCCTTGCTTTTTTGGGGAGTTATTTATTCCAATTAGGGCCTATTGCCCATTCTATTCAGTGACAACAGTTTTAGACTTTCAGTTATTTCAGTCTTGGGATTTATTTACTTCATTCAAACATTGGTGTTGGATTTATTTACATTGATATTATTATTAGAGTGTTTACTCTAGACATCAGCTATTCATTCTTTGATTATCTTATGAGATTGACGGTCGGATGATGATTTAGATTATTTTATTGTCAGTCGGATGATGATATAGATTATTTTGTTATTGGTTAAATTAACACATTAAAATTTTGCACTTCACTATTTTAAATATTGGGTGGTCAGTAATTAATTAAATGTTTGCATTAAATGTGTCCATGATGCCTTTCAGAAGGCCCACCCTCCGGAGTTTGCAGGGAGCTCCGACGTTGTTGTATCGAGCCAATGGAAGAAGGACATTCAAAGGCACTTGAGTATGTATGAGTGTACAGATGTGAAGAGGAAGATACTTGCGACGTTTAAACTGGTAGGAGCAGCATTGCAGTGGTTGGAGTCCATTACCACCTCCGAGGAGAGAGATGTTCTTTCTATTCAGGAGTTCTGGGTGTGGTTCGATCGCAAATATTTCCCCTCAGTAGTTCAGACAAAAATGAGGCGGAAATTGATGAACCTTAAGCAAGAAGGGAGGTTAGTGGCAGATTATGAGGTCGAGTTCACCAATCTTCTGAACATCGTTCCCGATGAGATTCCTACTGAAGAGAAGAAGATCCAGAAGTTCATGGATGGGTTGACGTGGAGGATTCGTCAGCACCTGCTAGCGAATCTCTTGTTGGCCACCTATTCGGATGTGTTTAACGCAACGCTACTTCATTGTTAGGATCACCGCTTTTATTTGTTAGAGGGTAAGCGAGCAGGAGAGTCCAGCCAGCAGGGCAGCACAGGGGGTAATGGTGCCAGCGGGGCACAGTCAGCTCAGAGTCAGCACCGACAGGGTGATCAAAGCTCCCAGTAGGGGAATTCTAAGATATTCAGATAAGGAGGTTTTAGACATAGCCAGGGAGGTTTTAGGCATGGCCTGTAGGGCCAACAGTAATTTTAGTAGGGCCAAAATGGCCAGGGTAGGGGTCTAATGGCCATCAGGGCCATAAGCAGTAGGCTTAGAGAGCGGGAAACTTCATAGGGAAATGTTTCACATGTGTCAAGATTGGCCACAAATGCCAAGAGTGTCCTGAGAGGGGCATGAACCCGTAGCAGCAGCAACAACAGGTTGCTTGACATGAACCCCATAGATTGATGTTCCCCGCCTATCCCCAACACCACCACAGATGCCAGGGCTGCCACCTATTCCAGCGGTCCCAATTCAGCAGGGCTAGCTCCAGTATGGTCGGGTTTATAACCTTCAGCAGGCCGCAGGCCAGTAGGATCCACCCGTAATTGAGGGTATGTTTTCTATTCGGGGGACTATGGGGCGTATTTTATTTAACACGAGAGCCACACATTATTTTTTTTCCATTAGGTTTGCACGCGCTATGGGATTATTAGATACCGCGAAGAGCACTGTCACTTGTGTAGATTCATCGTTGACTAGGGGTTCTGTGATTTCCTTTATATGTAGAGGTATGGGTGTAGAGATTGGGAGATTTACTTTACCTGCTGACATGCTCGTATTAGATATGTCCGAGTATGATGCGATTATTGGTATGGATTTTCTAATTACGTATAGAGCCATGATTGATTATTTTAGTAGGAGTATTATTTTTGCCATACCTGGTTAGGAGATGCTCCTAGTGGCGATGCCTCATCCTGAGGGAGGATCATCCACTCACTTGTACTACATAGAGGAAGAGACCTCTAAGGAGGTGGTGAGACCACTTGATTCGATTCCAATTGTTAGGGAGTTCACTGATGTATTACAAGATATTTCGGGATTACCTCCTAGTAGAGAGATAGGCTTTGTTATAAATTTGGCATCGGACACTCGGCCGATAGCCTGCGCACCTTACTGTATGGTTCCAATGGAGATGAGGGAGCTACGGGATCAGGTAGACCAGCTGTTGGGTCAGGGGAGTACTTCACTGTGGGGTGCACCTGTGCTATTTATTAAGAATAGGGATGGATCTTTGAGGTTGTGTGTCGATTACTGGGAGTTGAATAAAGTCACGATACGGAATAAGTATCCGTTGCCCCGAATCGCTGACTTATTCGACCAGTTAAGAGGAGTTGCCTTCTTCTCAAAGATTGACATGAGATCGGGATACCATCAGTTATAAATCAGGGAACAAGATGTCTCGAAGACTGCCTTCTTGACGAGATATGATCCTACAAGTTCAGGGTTATGCCTTTTGGCTTGACCAACGCCCCAGCCGTGTTTATGGACTTAATGAATAGGGTATTCAGAGAGTTCCTGGACCATTTCATTATTGTTTTCATCGATGACATTTTGATTTACTCCCAGACCGAGGAGGAGCATGTTGAGCACTTGAGGCAGGTTTTACAGACATTACGACAACACGAGTTGTATGCAAAATATGAAAAGTCACTACACCAAATCTGCCAAATTTTCATGATCGTTGACCTTGACAAGTTGGACTTGTCAAGGTCAATGACGGTGACAATTCTGGGAGTGACAAATTTTTTTGTCACGGACTTATCATAGTCATTGACCGCGACAAGTTCGTTAGAATTGTCACGGTCATGTCATGAGGCTTGACCATGACAAGCTTTGTCACGGTTAAGGACCGTGATAAAACTGTGACAGTGTTTTAAAAAATTGTCACGGTCAACGACCGTGACAAGTCTGTGACAACTTCCTTTGTCAAGGACTTGTCACTGTCATTGACCGTGACAATTCTGGGCAGAATTAAAAAAAAATTGCTGGACAGTATGTCCACTACCACTGCCCAGCAGTATATATATACCTATTATAGCGATGTTGTACCTATTCAAACATTATATATCCAGATAAAATAGAGATAGTGCAAATATACATTCAAAATAGAAATAATCCCGTACCTGTTCAAAACTTTGGCATTCTCCACAAAGTACCTTAACTGTTCAACTCCATTGTTCCACCCCAATCCCGTAATTTCGATTGTCTTTAGGTGTGATCTCAAATAATCAGGTACATACCATTCCAACCACGATGTCCCGATTTGTTCACAACAAAATGAAAAACCCTAATATAAGAAGAAACAACATCACCATCAATTATCTCAAATCTACAAACTATTTAGCTGGAAGTGATATTATGAACCCTTGACGTACCTCAAAGATAAGAACCTCTACAAGAGGGCAACTTTTGAGAAAATCCAGCCCCAATTTTCAGTTCCAGTTCCACTATAAGAATCAGCCACTGCAAGACACTGCACAAGAGTGTAGTGCCACCCAATAAGCAAATATTCATAAAAATCAAAATCAAAATCGAAAATGAAATTTAAATATTCATATAAATATAAATACATTACCTATAGTGCCACCCAAATAGTTAACTTGAGCTCATATGGCACCTCCTTCCAACTAATGTACCCCGGGCAATCGTGTCAAATATAATTCCTTTCATATCTGAACACTAAGAAATGCCATAATCCTATGGAGTTATGCTCTGCAAATTTCTTCCAACCGTTGTGTAGCCAAACATCACCAGTTGAAGTTGTCAATTCCACTTTCCATATTTTCCCATGTTTTGCTAGAGGTTCCAAGTGGTGGGGTATGGAAAGTGTAATTGACAACTTCAACTGGTGATGTTTGGCTACACAATGGTTGGAAGGAATTTGCAGAGCATCACTCCATAGGATTATGGCATTTCTTAGTGTTCGGATATAAAGGATAGATGAAGAAATTCAGTCTCCTCTCCACAAATAGGACACCCCAAATAACTATGTACTAATCACCTATTAAAGGTAAGAAGAGTATATTCATGGATTAGTATAAACAAAACTTAAATTTCAAATTCAAATTCAAATTCAATTTATAATAGAAAATTCCTCCAAAAGTAACAACTTTAAGCCACTAAAAATATTATACAGAAATTATGCAGTCCCAAACTGTCCAAACGCATTGGAATATTTCGGTACAAATTGGAATATTTATTACAAATTGAAAAATTATTTAAAATTCGGGTTATCATAAAAAATGGATTGATATTCGGTAGGAGCAGCCAAGTCATCCACACTACTATTTAGACGTTTTGGCGCGTGTTGGACAATTGACCACGGCTCGTTGTTGATATACTCCGAGTAAAACACTTGGTTAACCTTTTGAAATGCACAAACAAATGGCTCATCGCTCAAGTGGTCGTTGCTCTTCAACTTGGACAACTCAACCATGATCAAATTGGTGACATGATCAACTTTATAAGCATTTTTATCCTCAACTCTTACCCAGTCACAGTAAAATATAACCTCTTTAAAGCTTATATAATCCAATTCAAATATATTTCGGATTACACCATAGTAAGTCATTTCAGCTTCAACGAGGTTTTTATCTTTTGCGCTCGCTCGAGAGAAAGTAAGAGCCTTGTATGAAATGCCCGAGTTCTGTACATTTGTACTTTCCACGTATACTTTAGCACCAAAAATGTAACCGTTCAATCGATACTTTTTGTACTCTTGTGCCACGAACAAGGGTCCAGTGGCTAGACGAGCAAGCCTTGATGTCGCATCACCTGCCTTTAAGAGCTGAGAATATAGATAAATTAATTATATTAGTTGTAAAATTTGAGTGTAATGTAACGTTATATAATAGCCATTTTTATTATAATTACCTCTTGTGTCAACCACAGCCTCAATTCGCTGTCTGATTGTACCATTGTTTTTTATCTTTATTGTTCTCACAGGCTTCATATTTTCTGCATATTACAAAATTAATTATGTATAAAATAATCTAAAATAATGTTAAACATTATAATAATCGAAACTTACTTTTTCCATTCTTCGACATCTTCATGTGTGTCAAATAGATAACGAGCTACTTATTCATGTTGCAAACTCGTTAATTTCACTCGTTTTCCCATCCCATGACCACCATCATCGACGAACTCATCAGTGTCATCAACTGTAGTCAAGTCAGGCATATATTCCCGAGTATATATTGATGATTCCACGGTTATGTATTCCTCTGCAATTGATCCTGTAATGTATTGCGTATTCTTGACATAATCTTTAAAAACATTCATCAATCTTTCAAACGGATACATCCACCGATATCTAACTGGACCACAAAGAAGTGTCTCATCGCATAGGTGTACCAATAAGTGAACACTTATGTCAAAGAATGATGGGGGAAAGTACTTCTCCAACACACAGATCGCTTTGGTCATCGCCAATTTTGCGGCCACTATGTGTTCTCGATTGACTACCTTCTCACACAAGAGTGAGAAGGTAATACTAATTTGCATAATAGCCCTCCGCAAATCCTTGTGCTTGGAGAAACAGTGCTTAAACATTAGAGGAACCAATTGCATGATCCCATGCCAATCGTGGGACCTACACTTATGTAAATCATGTGTAGCACAATTCATAATCCTTTGCAAGTTGGACGAAAAAGTAGATGGGGCCTTCAAATTATATATTGTGTCTAAAAGCACCTTCCTTTCCCCACTCTTCAAAGTAAACGCACTAGGGGGAATATTGATCTTCCCTACTATCTTCTTTCAACCATAGTTGTGGCTTAAGTTTCAACGATTTAAGGTCTTTTTGTACATTTTCTCCATCCTTCGAATGACTCCCCCCAAGGCAAGTGCCCACAATATGTTCAACGAAGTTCTTATTTGCATGCATCACATCCAATACATGATGCACCGAGTTATTCTTCCAATAAGGCAATTCAAATAAAATTGACCTCCTAGACCATGACTTTCTTATCTCAGTTTCATTACCAGTTGGGGTCTTCTTATGCTTGACATTCTTAAATTTGGGATTCCTACCTGGCATATTAGGGTCACATTCAGAAGATTTACTTTCAATTTCTGAACCCAATAGTTGTCTCGGCGGTAGCCTATGTTCAACCCCGCCCAATAAAAAATTGGAACCTTTCTCAAATCTAAAACTATGAGTCGGGGGTAAAAACCTCTTGTGGCAATGGTATACATTTTTTGAGCTAAAGGATAGAAGAAGAGATTCAGTCTCCTCTCCACAAATAGGACACCCCAAATAGCCATGTACTACACAACCGAATAATGTCCCATAAGCTAGAAAATCATGAATTGCCCACATCAACATAGCTTTCAGCGTAAACTCTTCTTTTCTAAAAGAGTCAAATGATTGCACACCCTCTTCCCATAACTCATTTAATTCTTATACCAAAGGAGCCAGGTAGACGTCGATGTCATCACTTAGTGCCTTTGGCCCAGGTATCAACAAAACCATCATCGAAAATTTAGGTCTCATACACTGTGAAGGAGGGAGGTTGAGTGGGGCTAGGATCACTGGCCATACACTCTAATTGGTGCTTAGATTTCCAAATAGATTGAAACCATCTGTTGATATAGCAAAATGAATGTTGCGTTGTTCTCGAGAAAAATCGATATAGTCATAATTCATCCTCCTCCAGGCAGTAGAATCAATAGGATGACGCATGATATTACCCCCTACTTCTTCCCTATCATGCCAAGTCATTGCCTCCGCCATCCATGGTACTGTGAAAAATCGCTTTAATCTAGGCCCAACGGGAAAATATTTCAATACTTTTTTAGGCACTTTTGAGGTTGTGTCTTTCTTACTAGTAGATTGGACATATCTAGGTTCATCGCATACCTGATAACGATCGAGATTTTCATACTCCTTTCGGTATAGTATGAAGTCATACACACAAGCATGAATCGATTTATACTTCATTACCAAACCTTTCAAACTGTTCTTCATAACAGGATAGTTATTTGGAAGTGTATTCTCCTTGGGTAATAATCCCTTCACCCATTTCAGAATTCATGTCACGCCATTGTCGGATAAACCGTATTGCGTCTTCAAACTGTGCAAACCAACATGGCATGTAAAGTTATTTGATCTTTCTCACAACCAGAGTATAACGATTGGGTCACCATAAATTTTAAACTTTGGTAGTCATCGTCAAGTTTTATCGTGATATCTTCACGAGCACTTGAACCTTCTACATCATCAGTAACCTCATTCTCTTCTGCTTCATAAACTCCGTACGCATCATCAACTAAATCCTCTAACATATTATGATCTACGTCGTCCCCTTCTACATCTATCCTACTTGTTGAAGGTTGTTGTGAAGGTTGGTCGGGGACAAAAGGAACTTTCAATTCACAGTGAAAACACTAAAATCGATAACTATTTTGCATACCCGATCTTAACAAATGTAGTTCAACTGTTTTCCACTCAAACACCTTACCATTCTTACACCTAGTACACGGACATGAAAACTCTTCATCATTCTGACATCTCTTTGCATATTTCACAAATTCGTTAGCACCTCTGCGAAACACATCCCCCATTCTATTTGTCTCACCCATCCACTCTTTGTATTTCGGATATCCCATCACAGTGTAACACCCCGCATAATTAAATACCGGATGGCCAGTCCCATACCAAATTAAAACAGAATATACAGTTGGCTCATTCTTAGCATCACTGTCGAAAACATTTACAACTCACCTAATACTCAAATAAGCTGGTGTTAAAAACTTTCCAAATTTTAATTTAACAAAATCCTTTTCCAATAACACAACACATTTTATTCTACAACACAGATCACTAAATAAATAACTCAAAAGAATTTAAATGCAACTGGAATAAACATTCCCAAATAATATAAATCCTTTACAATAATCCCAACAATGTTAAATGTATTAAAAAGTCCCGAATACAATAGAATTTGACCTCAATAGAAAAGATAACTGAATCCTTTGGGCGACATGCCCTAACTAAGAATACTGTGAATCAAAAGATGATAAACGTCTAAGCAAAACTTCCATAGCTCCATATCTCGTCACAATCAACTATGGTTGGCGTCCCTGTTGCTGGACACCTGATATAGAGATACAATAGAAGAGAAAATATGCAAGGAAACGGGTCAGAGCCCGAATGTGTAGAGTATTTTTAAAATAGCAAGTATTTAACAAGTGCAATAAAGCATTTATTATGTACATGTTAGATCCAACTCTCACTTGCTATTCTCACCTCTCAACTAGAGTGCACACTTAACGTTTCCTATTAACCTCCTAGTTAATGGTTCCTCTTTTCTAGTCTCCATATTATAATTCCATTCCCATATCATAATCCCCGTATGTCCCATACCATACGTCACATTATTATTCATTTCTATATTTCTCCATTATGATTTAGTTTCTCATTAACATGAATCATTACTCATTAAACTGAATCATTTCTCATTAACATGAGTTAATCTTTTCAATTCTTTAAGAATAAACATTCATTAACTTAATTCCATTATCTTTCTCTATTCACCGTTATCTACAATTATCACCGTAGATAGATATAAACACAATTTATAATTATGTAACCATTTAATCCATTATATATATATATATTCATATATAATACAGCACCCCGAGTCACAGCTGTGGGGCAATGCATTACTCTGCTATCATGTCCCATCATCGCATGTCGCTGAATAAGGGACTACAGGTTCGGTAAGATTCCACGAACCACAAACAATAAACAAATTGGAGGCGAACATAGTTCTCGTATCCATGGGTCACGCACATACCTACGTACCCACAGTCAGCGGACTTATCAACTCCCCGATAAGTCTTTCATAGACCTATGTTCTCGAGCGACAAATCAAAGATCCCATGGAATCATCAGGATATGACTGCCCTCACGCGTAAACCTCCCACCGATAGCAAGTAAGCTAGGTATGTCATACATATAATCATCAATCAATCAAATAGGTATTATCATACCTATAATATAATATCATTAAGGTAATTATCACTACCCAAGATATTCCCCATACGTAGCATTATATCTCTTTTAAATTCCACGTATTAAAATATCATATCTTTACTTCATAATTTAATTATCCTCGCATCCTATAACATCTCTCCACTACTGACGTCGTTAAGGTTCATGCGCGGAATGTCTCGCAAAGCGAAATCCAAACAAGGAACCCCTCCAATACACTACTACTTAACTTAGTCGATCGAGGAGGTACGAAAACTTAAACTATGCGATCGGGATAACCTCATAACCTCTTTCAACCAAATGTGTTCCAAACTCCCATTTCTATCTAGGAGCCATACCAATACGCTCTTATAATATAATTATTCTCGTATCCTAACATCACTCCACTCCCGACGTCGTTAAGGTTCATGCGCGGAGCGTCTCGCAAAGCGAAATCCAAACAAGGAACCCATCCATTACACTACTACTTAACTTTGTCGAGCGAGGAGGTTTGTCAACTTTAAATGCGTGATTGGGATAACTTCATACCCTAAGGCTACCCTCTCTCAATGTACAAGATTCAAATAAGATTTTCCTCAACATATATTCAGTAAGAAGTCACTAATATCCTACTAGTCCATAACATTATTTCTCCCGAACTACTACGAGTTTAGTTATCCTTTTTAATTACGGTTAAAACCGATAGTTTCAAATCTCTTATAAACACATATTCTTACACTTAGGATTAAACCCTCTTGTAAACTTAAGGATACCCAGGTGTTATATAAAATCCCCCTATTGGTCCTATCTCAAAACCTCATGCATCACCATTTAGATTTTAACAAATGAATCTAGCAATCGAAATTCCATTCAATATAATTTCCAACATTTTAAATCACTCGAATCCAAATAAAATTTAATTCAACTATTATCAAGGGTTTACTGATATTTTCTAGGTCCCATAATCTCCAAATAATAATCACCAAAGATCCACAAAAAGGTTTGGGATAAGAATCATCATTTAAAAAGAAACAACTTTACATAAACTGGGGAGGTCGATCGATCGAAGGCAGGGGTCGATCGATCGATCCCTCAGTTCCAGGCCTGCATTTTCTGCAACTACGGGTTTAACAACTTTTGATCATTTAAACCTTCATCTAAACATACCAAATGACTTATAAACTTTACTTCATGATATATCAACATATATGAACGATTTCCAATACTCTAAACATCCTAGAATCATCAAAGGATTGGATTAAAAAGCATGTTTATCTCCTTATTCCCAGAAATTTATTAACATAACCTCTTCAAGAACATAACATTGGTTTCCATCATTTATTCAACAAATTCATGACTAATTCGTGGATTATTATCATCCTAACACATGAGTTAAATTCCTATATCATTTCAGTTTTCCAGAAATCCATTTAATACTCCATTATTTCTTCCAAACAATAATAATCTTCTCTTTTCATATTATTCTAACATGGACAATATACAAACTGAATTTGCCATTATTAAACACTTGCCTTTAGTGTAGATCTGATCTTTTGGTGTAGTTTATCTAAGTTGGTTGTCCCTTCTCCGGTCAAACTCCGGTGGTGGTTGGTGGTGGTGAACCTTGGTTCTAGTTCTTCTCCTTCCCAAGTGACTTTTCCCTTCCCAAGCACTCTCACACTCTCTCTAGGAAGATGGCTGCTCTTATATGTGAAGAGGAGATGAATAACTCCCATTCACTTAATCTATCAATACTTATAATAGTTCCAAATCCGAAACACTATTCATCCCCCCTAGAAAAATGACCAAAATGCCCTTTCGGGTTGTCTATTCATTCCCAAATGACCCGAGACTCAAAATTGACATCCAAATAGACTTTTCTGACTATTTCGAACCTTCCGGACGCAACGACATAGTCGAAATGACTATTAGATCGATAGAAAATAAATTTCCTTTTTAATTTAATAAACTAGTCCCGACACGTCCCATACCGCGTCTGACTAAAAATATAAATAACCGAATTTATATCATACAGTCATATCAATGACATCACATTCATATATTACCTAAATATCTTTAAGTAATATTCAGAACCATCCATATTCATATCCACAGTCCGGATAAAACCCAAATGAATTAATTAATAATAAAATACAATTAATCCATTTATTTAAAATATAACCCATTTTAAAAGTCATTTAAAATTACGGGGTATTACACACAACTACCACAACTAATCACCTATTAAAGGTACGAAGCGTATATTCATGGATTAGTATAAACAAAACTTAGATTTATAGTATGTTTCATTTAATTATGTCTTATTTATATTCAAATTCAATTTATAATAGAAATTTATATTTCCTCCATCTCCTCTAAAGGGTGAGTGGTCCTATCCCATTCAAGACCGCATTTTTCTGTAATATACTTAACAGCTCATGCACATTGTTACGGTTTGAAAAAAATTCGGCAGCATATCCCCATAGTTCTCCAAGCACGCGACGTAGATTGGCAAGTGTGAGTGTTATTTCAAATGATCAATTCAAATAACAGTCACTCTTGTCAATCTAGTATGTACCCGGAGAACATTGGGATACGACTGCATAACTTCCTCCAAAAGTAACAACTTTAAGCCACTAAGAATATTATACAGAAATGATGGAGTCCCAAACGGGACAATTAGAGAGATCTCATTACAGGAGTAATGACTCTCGAACGGGTTTAAGGGCTATTGAATGCGTACGCATAAAAACTAGAAGGCTAGTATCTATGCGCACTATATGTAATTTCAAGTATGTTTCATTTAATTATCATACTATATATATATTGTTTGATATACAAAGTAATTTTGAAAAAAAGTTGAAAAATCCCACCCACATATGGACAATAATCCAGTGGTCATGCCACTTTTAAAACTAACCAACCCAACATCGATCCACTATAATCCAACAGCAATGTCAACAACAAATGTGTATCCCGTACTCCTTCTAATTCATCTACTCAATTAATTCATTTCATCAATTAAACTAACAATTAAAGTATACTTTTATTAATTTACTAATTTACAATGAGGGGCAATCCTACTTTCATATGAAATGGGCACTAATTATTAATTTACTTTCATATAAAACTATACAATTAAAGTTATACAATTGTTGAGATTGCCCCCTCCCCCCCACCACCGTACCACCCCCTGCCCTCGCCACACACACACACACACACACACCACCACCACCACACACACACACACCACCACCACCACCACCACCCCCTGCCCCTCCCCTCCCCTCCCCTCCCCCCACCACACACGCACACGTACACACACACACACACATGTGCACATACACCCCACCCCCCCACCCCTTCCTCCCCTCCCCCCACCACACACTAGCACACACATATATACACACACATATAGAAATAAAAGAGAAAGAGAGGAAAAAAAACATACCTTAGAGAGAGAGAGAGAGAGAGAGCTCGAAATCGCTTAGAGAGAGAAAGAGAGGGAAAACAAAAAATGGTGGGAAAAAAAGAAAGCATAGGGTTTTTTTTACTAAACAAATTGTCACGGACGTGTCACGGTCATTGATCGTGACAATATTATAAGTATTTATCACTATCATTGATCGTGACAAGTCCGTGACAACTGCACTTGTCACGGACTTGTCACGGTCAATGTCCGTGACAAGTCTTTGTCACGGCCTTGTCACGGTTAACGACCGTGATAAAAAAACGCATGTTTTTTTGTCACGGTCAATGACCGTGATAAGGCTGGCCGGATAAAGGGTGCCAATTTAGCCTTTTTGGTGTGGTAAGGGAAGATTTTGGTTGAAGGAGGTACAATTTTTGGGGCACATCATTTCTGACGGGGGATATCTGTTGAACCAGGGAAGGTATCAGCGGCGAGGGAGTGGGGACAGTCCATGACACCGATGAAGATACGTAGTTTCTTGGGCCTAGCAGGATACTACAGGAAATTTATTCGGGGATTCTCGAAAATAGCAGGTCCATTGACACATCTGACTCGCAAAGGGATACCATTTATCTGGAGTGATGCCTATCAGTTGGCTTTTGAAGAGTTGAAGGACAAGCTGACCTCAGCACCAGTGTTAGCATTGCCCAGGCCGGGAGTGGAGTATCTAGTCTACACTAATACGTCCTTACTAGGACTTGGGGTTTACTACAGCAGGAGAGTCATGCTATAGATTATGCTTCCCGTAAGCTTAAGCCTGACGAGAGGAATTACCCCACCCACGACTTGGAGCTAGCGGCTTTTATATTTGCACTTCGGATATAGAGACATTATCTCCTAGGGGAGAAATTCCATTTATTCATAGACCACAAGTCATTACAGTTCCTCTTCACGCAGAAGGAGTTAAATATGCGTCAACATCGGTGGCTCGAGTTTATGAAGGATTATCAGTTCGATATCCAATACCACCCAGGGATGGCTAACGTGGTAGCAGACGTGTTGAGCCGTAGGCCAATAGGTGAGGTGCCCGATGTGTGGAAGGAGAAGTGGAAGGAGTTTGAGAATCGGGATGTCGTGGCCCGATCATTCATGTCTGTGATGACAGTTATGCCCCAGATCATTACGAGAGTAGTAAAATCTCAGGCAGCAGACTCGTTATGTCAAGAGCATATAGTACGATTACTAGCAGAGGGGGACGAGTCTTATACCGTTTGTTCAGACGGGGGCTTACGCTTCAATGGTAGACTAGTTGTTCCTGAAGGAGAAGACTTGCGACATTAGGTGATGACATAATCGCACGATTCGCGATTCATGGTACATCCAGGTGGGGATAAGATGTACCAGGAAATGAGGCGACAGTACTGGTGGAGCGGGATGAAGAGGGATATTGTCGAGTTCGTTTCAAAATGCTCCACTTGTAATCTAGTAAAAGTGTACCATCAAAGACCGATAGGACTTCTGCAGCCATTAGAGGTTCCTATGTGGAAATAGGAGAGAATTTCCTTAGATTTCATCACGGGATTACCTACATCTCAGAGAGGTCACGATTCCATATGGGTAATCGTGGATCGGTTGACCAAGGTTGCTCACTTTCTGTCAGCCTGGACAGACTATACTACAGGACAATATGCCCAGATCTTTATAGCTGAGATAGTTAGAATCCACGGGGTGCCTCTCAATATTATATCTGACAGGGATAAGATATTTGTGTTCCAGTTTTGGGAGAGTTTCCAGGAAGCTATGGGAACGGAGTTGCGGTTGAGTACAGCCTATCACCCGTAGACAGATGGGCAGACCGAGCGGACGAATCAAATGTTGGAGGACATGTTGCATATGTGCATCCTCGACTTTTTCGGAGGTTAGGAGCAGTATCTTCCACTAGTGAAGTTTGACTATAATAGCTCCTACCATTTCACTATTAAACTTGACAACAATGCCCAATTAAAATCTCTTGTCAAATTGTGACAAGATTTTCTATACAAGTTCAAGTTGGGATATTAAATACAAAGCCTAACATCTACATGACAAATTATTTACCAAAATAGATTATACCAAATTTTATCTTCAAGATTTAGTTGACTTAATCTAAGTGTGGAAAGATAAACAATATAGAACAACACCAAAGCGTACGAGGAAAATCTCACAATGGGAAAAAATCTTGGGCTGACAAAATGACAAATGTACCGTGGTAGAGTCATATAACTATAACAAATAAACTAACAACCGTTGAACATTATAAATGACTAGACATTATTTCCCACCATATCCTCTATAGAGAGTGACTACAAGCCCCGAACGCTACATAACAGTAATCGGTTTTGGTCTGTAACCAATGTTGTCAAGTCCTTATGCCAAAATAATCTTCTTCAAAATAAAAGCAGCATCTCCATTTTTAGTTTGAATAGAACTCTGTGTTTCACCACTTGGAACAATGATAAGATGCCTCCTTGGAATTTATTACCCCTTTATAGGTGTGTCATGACCTAAGGTGAAAGAGTTTTCTAAAAATAAATGGCTTAACTCACAAAATATATCTTTGACGTATATAAAATCTAAAAATAACACAAGAATAAATTAGAAAGAGATTTGATGAAGGGTTTCACAAGATTTTAGACCAATAAGTTTACCTCAACATAGTTCTAGATTTTAAAATCATTTAAACAAAAAATATCACAAAAATATATAGAAGAGAAAAACAAGAGTTAAAACTTGGATGAATATAAGATTCAAAAAGAATTTTTTATTAAAATATTTTTCTTTCATAAATGATTCGTGGGCCAACAAAATTTGGCTAAAATATTTTGTCCACAAATAAATCACACTCACACTCTTTCAAATGAATCCTAAAATGCTTACTTATACACATGATCTTGTAATTAAAGCTTGGGGAGATAATTATATAAGTAGTGGATTTACATAAGGTGGCAAGGTGTAAAAATAGAAAAGATATGGAAAGCTCTTTAGTTTGAATGAATATCAAGAAAGATGTGCATAATCTTAGTTCAAAAAGTAACTTTTTGAGATATTAAACATGTATCACCGCAAGGTGTCTCCAACGAGCTATTTTGTCGATGTGACAAACCTGAAGCGATCTAGGTCACACAATAGTTCAGACTTTTTGAACGGGCACATAATGTCGGAGTTTCATTGCAGTGAAATTTTACATCTGTGTGAGGTAACTTTCACGAGGGTACAAGGCAAACCAAGGAATAAAATCGTTGGAACAAGGCGCGATGAGCGAGATATCATCCCTACAGGGAGAGAAAGCCTCGTTACGAGAAGGACTCCTGTGATTGACCTTAATAGTCTTTATGAAATGAAATTTGTAATATTTTCATAAATGTTTTTGTTGCATTTCATTAAAAAGACCAAAGATCGATATTAACATAAACACACATACAAACATAAAGTATTTTCTAATAAAGACAACATGTGTGAGTAAAATGTGTATGAGTTTACATGTCCGTTTACTTCACAATAGGGCTATAAAAAGGATACGCGTGAAGATGAGGATGTTTGTTGAGTGATTTGCATGATGCTTTGCCAGAACGACATCAAAGACAAGACTCAAAGTATATTTGATCGACGGAATAAGACAATCTAGTTCTATTGGGGATCATGAGTAAAATTCATTATCTTATAAGGCCTATATTGATGCTTTGGATGCCATAACTTTATATTGATCCTCTTATGATATCATTGATTCTTATCCTTTATCTTCTTAACTTTTTCACATATTTTTTCCTATGTTTCGTTGTTATTAATTTATCTCATAATTTTTAATTGACATGGGCTCTAGTGATGAGGAATACAGTTGTTTTATACCTTATTCTTACTTTAGAGGTTTTAACTTTACCTCAACCTACTATAATATTGTAATACCATGGCTTTTATTTTTATTTTTATTAAATTATTTATGTGTCAAATGGCATTTTATGGACTATTTATAATTTTTGCATCGCTTACGACCCATACATATTGTCCATAACATGAAAATAGGGTCGACACATTTATTCTCTCGCTCGAAATAGAATATTTTTCATATAAAACGGACAGTAGCACGAGATTAAAAACATATTATTTTTTATTATTATTCGAATTACAGTGTGTATAAATTAGCACAATCCTAAAGTAATGTCAACGTGAAAAAAACACATTAACGTATCCTACACGTCCCAGTACTAATTTATAGTTTGATGAAATTTCAAATTATAAAAATTATAATTGAGTATCAAGGACATTCAGTTGAATGATTATCCAACTGAGTGTGTGTTGACTGTGCAGCTTAGGAATACTATAAATCGAGGCCTGACTGTGTAGCTATAGAAAAAATTGCACCTCTTTTCATTTGAAACCAAATGGGTTCATTATCTCTCACTCTCTCGCAAAGAAATGTCAAGAACTTTGCATTTTAAGAAGCCTCTCCAACCCTTGTTCAAATCCCCAAAACCCACGAAGGAAACACCAACAAGCCTCTGTCAAAATCACCCGAAACAGCTGCCAAATCCCTCTCCCTCTTTCCCATTCAGAACTTCCGGTCCTTTCATTCTTCCCCTACCAAAATCACCATCGCAGACCTCCTCCACCCTTGGCCAAACAAGTTTACCCTTCTTCCCCTTTTCCTATTTCATTTTTTTGTTCATTTATTTCTTCTTCTCTCACTATTGCTGCCATTAAAGAAGCTCGAAGCTTCTGATTATATATATATATATATATATATATATATATATATATATATATATATATATATATATATATATATAAAATAAGGTTCTAAAAAATATAGGGCGTGACCGAGGCGTCGAGGCCAAGCCCTAAGCCATGGAAGCCTTGGTCGGCCTTAGGCGTAAAAAGACGTGAAAATGCGTTTAGGCATTTTTTTAGTATATTTTAACATTTTTAACTATAACAGGGCTAGTAAAAATGTTAAAATGGTACATACCTTAAAATATGTCTGAATATATGCAAACTAAAATACAATTTTTTTAAATACTAAGAAAAAAAGAAAAAATGCGCGTTTTTTTATAGGAGAGGCAGGTAGGTTTGGGATACCATTTGTCTTTTGATTGTTTTGAATAAGATATTGGTGTGATTTTTAAAAAAAGCCTTTAAAGGGCGATATCATTTCACTAAAGCGTTTTTGTTTTTAAAAAAAATGCGCTTTAGCCTTTTACCAAGAATAAGGAGCAAAAGGCTTAAGACGAGGTGTTTCTCCCAAGCCGCAAGCCTAGGCGCACCTTTTAGAATATTAATATATATATATATATATATTAAAATACCCTGAATCAGCAGTTACAACTTAGCGTCGTTAGATAATTTTTTTGTACCACCTCAGTTACGACTCGATTTGATTTTGGGTAGTTTAATTTCAAATTGGGTAATTTGGATTAGGAAATATTAATTGGGATTTTTTTTATTTTGAGTCCCTATTTATACTCGGTTACGTTTTCATAAACACGAATTTCCAAACACATATGAATAATCGTATTTTTTTTTCTAAAAATGTGTATTTGAGTCGGTGTCATTTTTCTGTTAAAATATATATTTTAAAAGAGTTATAATACCAAACAACTAGAGGTTATGTCGTCGTTATAACCCGAGACTATATTACGAATCGTAATTGTTAAAATTGTGCTTATGCAGGCATTGAACTACTTATTTTATTGTGCTGGCCAATTTTGGAAGTGACATTACCACTGGATAATTGTCCAAATAAGGGGGAGAATTTTCAACTTTTTTCTGATTTTATTTTTTCACGAACAATAAATTATCATATTAATATATTCGAGGAATATAAATGAAAAAAATAAATATAAATTTTTATCAGATCAAAAATAATATCTGATCGGGATAATATTTTATTTGAATATAAAATTATTGTTTATTCAAATTGAAATTATATTTTAAAAAATTGAATCTTTTGACTCCCTTTAACGATTATTTTTTGAAAAACTCTTATTATTCCATTACCGAGATACTTTCTATTTTTTTCATCAAACAAAAGAAAATTATTATTTTAGTAATGTAATTACTAAAATTATGTAAGTTCGATTTTAAAAATAAACCAAGTTATAGCCCGATTTCTCCAAACATTTTGAACTTTCTACGTGTTAAACCATTTATATAAATTTAGATTCATATCATTACTATTAAATGTAACATTTTACATTATTTCGATTCATAAACTGGATACTGCAGTTTATCATTATATACAGAATTCATATATTACGTATTGTCATATAATAAGTTTCATTCATAGTTATCAAACGACATGAGATATCATAACCCCCGAACCATTCTTCTAAAAACAACGATATAACCACTCTCATTTCGAGCACAAATGACTACGGGAACTGGAACACAATAATGAAAAATCCGTGAATGACAACATAAAGCTTATGAAACACAAGTACGTTTTCCCTACCTTTTCAATAGTATTCTTTGTGTATTTGACATACTGCTATTGATATCACTATGTGATAGCTCCTATTTACTCTTAGCTTGTTCATGTTATTGTACTGTCATACTAAATATTTTGTAACACATCATCGGTATTTGAATTTATCACCAGTATTTTAACTTAACTAAAGGATCAATTTTAACTCTTCTCATCTAATAGCTGGTATCATGTTTCATATTGATTCAGTTACCCTAGCACTTTTGTGTTATTTTTACCGTAAGCATTAGTATTAACTAGGGCGTAGGGAGTAGACTGATGTGTTATCCCACGGAACATTCTAATTGGCCTACAGGTTTCAGATGATTGAGATCCGTGATTATTATTACATAGGTATAAGTGTCACTTTAATTGTGAGCATAGCAGGTTACTTTTGCCCAAATGTTTTGGGTTGATTACTTAATATGATGGTTTTTCTGATGGCTTAATTACTTCTATACCCTTTAGTGAACTAGTGAGTATGGGATTATTAGTTCAAAGATCCTTGACTTTCTTACATGATCCTTAAACATTGTTATCAGGAACTATTGTTCCATTACATTTTACTACAACAGTAATTTTTTTTTATATAAACCTTAATGGACCGGTAAGTATGGGATTATCAGTTCAACTTCATTATATGACCCTTAATGAGCTGGTAAGTATGGGATTATCAATGCATACTCCTTAATTTAATTTAAGGGATACTATGAAAAAAACAATTGCTTCTCCTTTATTAATTTTATAATTATTGAACTCTATACACATTCCCAACTCACTGTATATTTATACTTGTTATAGAACTCGTAGAGACTATTCACCAATTTTACTTATTTCCTTCGAGTTATTTTGCCTAGGTTCCAATAAGCAATGATAAATACTTCAGAAATTATACTGCAAAAGTTGAGAGATGCTGAGAAATCATAAAAGAATAAGCATTTTAAACTACAGTGTAAGATAGTTTATCTTTTATAAATTCTTAATTAGCATAGTATGCATGGTTCAATTTTGATTTAGTATTATTTGAAACGTTCGCCCCCGAGAAATTAGGGTGTGACAAGTTTGTATCATAGCCAATCTTAAGTTAGTTTATACAGGACCTAAGTTAAGATTGTGACTAGGAAAGTTTCCTAATGTTATAAGGTTATTAGGATATCAACGCTTAGACATGCATCAGGAATATTAATCTTAAAGTTGCATGATGAGAATATGAGATACTAGGATATTTTCTAGGGAAATATTATAAGGATGGAAGTGTAGTTTTAAGGTTGAGATGATTAAAGGATTGCGATAAATATTCTAGAAGTATAATTTTGAAATTAGAATTGAGGCAAATACTTGAATTTTATTGGGAAAAATCTTTGAGATTTTTGGTACTGTCAACGATTTGATTGGGGATTTAGAGATATACTAAGAAAATTATCCTAGGAAGGGATTGCATATAATATACTCTTGTAAATTTATACATACAGTACTGTTCTTTGGCCTACACTATTCGATTGACCCTCTCCTCGAAATGATTTACTTCATTTGAAATTCCAAAAACTTTCATCTTTGAAAGTTATCACACTTTTAATTGACCTTTTGTGATCATTCTTCGTATTGTACTCTTTTTATACTATATGTTATTCCCATTAAATTACGAGACTAGATTGATTATGTTTGATGGTACCTGAATAAACTTATATTGGAGAAAGTATGAATGAATACTTGATGAGAATTGAAAAAATGTATTTATGATAAAGTAGAAGTATCAGCAAGGTTAAATTGAATCGTTCTACTCTTTAGAACGTAACGGCACCATCTATTGAATTATATTACACAAACAACATTTTCCCGAGTTTGACACAACCGTGAGATTGAATTATTATTAATAAACCCCTACCATGTACGTTTACAACCATTATCAATTATTTTTCTAAATTATAGTGATTCAGGATATCATTGAAAAATTTAATATTCTAAAAAATAATACAGAAATTCTATCGAAACATAATTTCTTATCCATAAATAAGTATAACAGTTGTGATAAAATGGAAGTTTATTTAAAACCTTCATATGATTTTGACACCACGGGTGTATTGGTTTAATAAACCATATTTTTGAAGAAACTTTACATTGAAACCTAAATAATTTTGTTAATAAGCAATATAGATTTTCACCCATGGGAGGTGATTTTAATCTAGTATTATTTCACAAATTGCTCAAATCTTGATACTTTATGAACTCCTTTGTGAGATTTAGAATATCTTAGACTTAATATAATTTTAAACCCTATGTTAATATTGGAACAATATGTTCAAGTTAACTTGATTCTATTGAATCTATTTTCTTACATAGAAATATAACTAGGAAATAAACTAAAGTTATACCCACGACAATATAATTTTCATGTACGACTTAGATTATCGAGTGCCTAATTTTATTTATGCCTCTCTTTACAGTTTTGGCTTGATCATGTTACTATATCTCCAGTTATCTGGATTGATTGTCTCCAATTATTTGTATTGATTTCTTATTTGTATTTCTATTAACCCTAAGCCTCTAGAAGAGATAATTGTAAGTTATCTTATTTTAGAAACCATCTACAACCCTAAATTTTTTTAACCTAATATTCTTAATTCCCATAACAACATCATATAAATTATGGAATATTACTTCCGATGAATTATTGTTATACCTACATGATATCGCCAAAGTTTTTATCTGAAATAAATTATTGTTAACCTTAATCAACGAGGCATTTATATCGTTCCTCGATAATCAGAAACCCTTAGCCTGAGAGTATTCATTCATTCCCTTATTCAAGGACCTAAGAAACTATTGGGAAGATATAGTAGACTTGAGAAAGACTTAAGGCAACCAAGATACATTAGACCCTTTAGAAGTAGCAACTATAATTATTCTAGGACCTATTAGTTAGAATTATCCACAAAATTATTTAATACCCCTCAGGTGTTACATGTGCTCTAGTTGAGCCGCTATATTCCAAACCCAATACATGTCAACGTTATGACTACACCGATAACCTAGGTTTTTAAATTAAACTTCCTCTGGAACTCCAGACTATTGTTACCTTATACCGTTCACTTATCCCTGATCCTAAGTAGTTCATGATACTTTCACAAACTCCTTCAGTGAATGTTCTTAGACTCAATAATGAATATTTTGGGATATATAGTTATTAGATTCAAAATTTTATTGTAAGCATGTTTACATAATTTCTCGCTAAACTTATTTGGAATATAGTATTTTATGACCCTTTAGAATTCTAAGTAATATATTCTAACCATTTAAGTTAATAGAAAATCCTATTTACTCTCACTTCTATCTTCTGCATAAATATAGGAAACCCTAAGTCTTTAATTGTATGGAAAGAAATCCCAAAAGGTGAGTTTAAATTATAAACGTTTAAGATACATTTTCACGCAAAAAACTGAATGTAAGGCAGAAGCATGAATATAATTTTAATGATTACTGATCCAAACTAAATAAACCATCTCTAAAAAGTAAATGCTATAACCAAAACTTTAAGTCAAAGCCTGTCGAAAGATTTAACGATGTAATTTCTTAGACTATTGTTGATACCCTATAACCATATGATTTACACTACCTCACAAATTTTATGTTAACCAACTAATATTTGTTACCAAACCTTGAGAAAGATGAACTTAGAATAATCACTTCCAGATATCCTTATATTACAATCTTAAATCGAAAGTTAGACTCAATGATTATCAAGCGATAAGGAAACAAATTTTCAATTTTGAGATAGATTACATATACCTAATGAATTTCTCCAAATTTCTTTTGTTCCCAGAATCGAAATGAGATCACATCCCCTTGTATTTTATTTGTAAAATACGTCGTACGTACCAAGGATGTAATTTTATATATGGATGACATTAAACAAACTTACTAAATTTGTCGTTCCCTCCAATTGGGAATTATTTGTCCATTCCAAAAGCTCAGTACTAGGATTTACTGTAAGATTATCGACATAAACAACCCAGTCGATATACATAGAACCTCAAGTTACATTGAATGTTGGAATAAAGACATGTTTTTAGATTATACCAACCACTCCATTTCCCTCTATGTCTATCAATTAATTTTAAAATTAATAGCACTTGCTTAACATATTTGTTCTAATTATTTTCCTCTCGATAGCCAGGAAAAGAGGATAGTATCCTTTATTTTAAGACACACAGATCATATTTCTCCATATGTAGAGCTATATTGAACATCACTGTGACACCCCGCCTAATTAACCCCGGGTGATCAGTCCTAAATTAAGTTAGAACAGGTTTCTCAGTTGGATCATTCTTAGCATCACTGTCGCCTTTTTAATTACTAACCACCTAAGTGAGAAAATTAGACCGGTGCCAAATTTTATCTTCCATTAACTTAAAAGAAACTCATGCGGAAAATAAAGTCACACAATTAATCTTAATTAATTAAAACAACCATACACAATAAAATGACTAACCGAATAAACCATCGGCCCAAAATCCAACAAATATAAAATAAAGACAAGTAATCAATCTCAACAAGTCTGACAGAAACTAAATGAACTGTGAGCGACATGCTCGAAATAACTGATAGGAGTCTCTACACTAGAATGAAAGAATGAGGCGTCTATCAAAACTCCCACAACATCCACATATGCTGCAGCAACGGATATCCTGAAATAGAGTCAAGCCTGGCGTCCTTGTGACTGGACACCTAAAAGGTTTTTAAATTTTTTATAGCAAGGGTTAGTACCCAAAAAATATTTGAAAAACATTTAACAAATGGTTAACTTGCAATAATAAATAAATATGCATGCTCTCCATATTTTAGTTAGTGCCGCACTCCCTTGAGGACATCCGCACCCCTCCTCTAATGTGCACTACTAATGCCTTAAATAAATTCACCTAGTTTTTCATCGTGTGACTAGATAAATTATAAAGCCCTTTGTAAACACCCTACTCTTAACCGAGTATACCTTAATTATGATTTTTAAGTTATTATCGTCATTAGCTTAATTAAATCATTTTCCTTTTTAATTTCATATAACACTCGCACCTGTTATGCACATAATACATTTTTCACTTTATATTAATTATCCCATACATAATTATTTACCTAATTATATATTTAGTCATATTGCAGTATTCACAAGCATACTGAAATAACATTTAATACTAGTAGTTTCCCCGAATGAAGTCTCACCGGGTAGAAATTTCCTAAAGTGCTATCCCACTAGGTGTAATCACATAACCTAGTTACCCCAAGTCAGAATTTATCACTAACTTGGTTAATGCATATACATTGGAGGCGGTCATATTCCTTCCGTGAAAGTGAGATGCCCCTCACCCATATAAGGAATGCTATGACCTGGGATTATACTCGCCCTACTCCTCAAGCTAGGGGATCCATCCACTACGCGCAACCTCCCCCTATAGCACTAGAGAATATAATAACAATAATATCTATCACTGATATTAAAGCACACCCATATATATATACATATACTATCGAACACCGTATATATATATATATATATATATATATATATATATATATATATATATATATATATCCCGGCTATATCGTGTACTGCCCGTAACACAGGCCTATTCCATTTTACAATGAGTTTGTGGCCCAACTCGAAGTATTAATTAATTTTTACATTAATTTCTTTTGGTATCACCCTAACCAATATATCCGGACTTACTTTCGTGGCCTGAATTAACATCACCCGAGTCTTAACCCTCGAATCTAAATTATTTAGCCTTTCCCGAAATAAAATTTATATCTCGGTATTTCTCAACCGTTGTTCCCGGACTTGTTCACTATATCCATATTTAATCCTTTCGAACAAACTTTCCAAAAATTCAACCTTAGTGTGTCACACCTAATTTCTCCAAAACCCAACAAATTTAAATTATGATGTCACAGTAAGCCACCTTCAAATTCTAATTAATTTTATTCACTATTAATTAGATTTTAAATTCATGTATTAATTGCTCACCAATTTAAGGCAAAATAAAAATTATGTTAAATTAAATTTTTTCTCCATATAAAGGAAAACTGGGCGAACTGTCAAAGTCTGCCGACCATCGATCGATCGACCCCAGACTTTCGATCGATCGATCGAGCAGGTCTTCGTCTTCTTCGCGAAGACAGGTTCGGCCATGGACGAATTTCTTAAAACCCTAATTTCTTCTACTAGTAATCTCAAGCCCTCTTAACAATAATACATGTTAGAAACCTTATTAGGGATCTCCATAATGTCCACCAACAACATTAATTCGTCCATTATCTACTGATTTCTAAGTTTGGGGAAAAATTCATCTTTCACTCTTAACCCATTTACACCCCAAAATTCCTTCATCAAATTCGTTTCTAATTATCCAGATATCATTCTACCAGATATATATTAACTTACAATTATCAGATTTTACATGAATCCTAACCCAAATTCGTAAATCAGATTATTGTTTTCAAAATCTCATGTTTATCCCATTAACACCCAAAATGAATTTCAATTAAACACCTCACATAAATATGAATTAAAAATCAGATTTAATACTACAGCAAGTCATCCACTTGCCTTAGATTTTGTAGAGTCTGATTTTGGAGATGAATTCCAAGGTTGAAGATAACTCTTGTTGGCTCTCTTGTAATCCCCAAATCTGCCTTTAACTGCTATTAGGGTTCCTTAACAAACTAATCCTTTTCCTAAACTCACATCAGCTGTTTTCTTATTTCTTCTAATTTATCAATTAACCTAAATCCCGTTTTTTGCCTAATGGGCCAAGCCCAAGTGACCCAAATGCACCCGTGTGGGCCCGGCTATGCCTAAAAATGTCCCGTGACCCGTTTACTACCCTGGGTACACTTTTCCGACTATCTCGGCCTGTCCGGACTCAACCGTACACTCAGAATTGGCATCCGAATTAATTTCTAAAAAGTCCTTAATTCACACCCAAATTAGTCTATACCAACTCTCGGCTGAAATAAGTACATATCCCGTCATTAATATCCAAAATGACGTAAATACAATATTACTATTCACTTAGTAAATAGGTTTTCCTTAAATATTAACCATTTATTTCCCGATTAATATTTAAATAAAATTTTCCTTAATTAATTCAATTAAAATTACGACTCACAAGTAATTTTCAATTCTCGAATTAATTAAATATTTAATGCGTGAAAATACGGGGTGTTACATACTCCCCCCCTTATAAAGGAATTTCGTCCCCAAAATTAGGCCATACCTGTGATGAAAAGATCTGGATATTGTTCTCGTATATCCTCCTCCCGCTCCCAGGTAGACTCGTCAACGTTGTAATGACCCCACTCTACTCTAACTAGTGGAACAACCTTGGATCGTAACTTCTGCTCGCTACGGTCCAGAATAGCCACCGGTCTCTCCTCATATGAGATGTCTGGCTGTAAATCAATTTCCTCGAGTGGAATGTACCAGAAATCCCTCTCGGAACTGCGATATTTCTTCAGCAATGCTACATGGAACACGTCGTGTATCCGCTGAAGGTGCTCCGACAATGTGACACCCCGCCTAATTAAATACCGGGCGATCACTCCTTTATTAAATTAAAATCAAGGTGAACAATTGGTTCATTCTTAGCATCACTGTCGTAAAAATACTTTTCCAATTTAAACACCCTAAATAATTAAGCTAAGTGTCAAAACCATTTAAAACCTTATTCTCATTTTATTAAATCCGGTTATAAAACCTTAAACCATTAACATCTAAAGAGTCACACATTAAGAATAAAAATAGAATTGAACATACACGAATTTAATCATCAATAATAAATCCCAACATTTACAACACTAAAGGAAAACATCCTGACGGTAATAAATCCCGAAATAAAGGTACTGAAAGTAAAAATTTCAATCTCTGACAATACCAACTAAATAATAGAAAGAGGGCGACACATGCCCCTGCTGGATAAAACTGAACTAGGAATAGAATCAAATGGATGAAGTCGTCTAAACAACAGGCCTGCAACTCCTACCTAAGCTGCAGCACGTTCCTTCCAAAGGATCCTAAGTAAGACGCCCCTGTGGCTGGGCACCTGTAATATATATATATATATATATATATATATACAAGAGAGAAAGAGAAATATAAACGGGTCAGAGCCCGATAGTGTATATGATTTAAAAATTCGTTTAGCAAGTATTTAAATTGATTACAGGCCAATGCAACAACATATTAGTGCGACACTCTCTTGAGAAATTCCCACCTCTCTTATAATGTGCACACCTATCGCACTAACCTTCCCAGTGGTCTATCTCATCATATATCACGCTATCCTTTCCCAATGGTTTAACTTATCTTAGGTTATTCACAGGATTCAAAATTTAACGATTCAATTGTTTGAAAAGAATATTTCAATTAATAACCAAAGTTCTCATTTTAACTTTATTAATCAATAAAGTTTTCCAGTGTCATATTACACTTTCTCAAAACAAGTATTTACAATTTGAGTCATCAACCATGTCCTACATATCAAATCACAGTAGGCAGTTCCACATTTCAGAATTTTATATATATATTAACCACTCGTAAAATATATATATATCATAACAGCACCCCAAATAAAAACTATGGTGCGGGCATACTCTACTATCTAATCCCCGTATCCCTCGTACTAAGGGAAATACAAATTCGGAATCACGCTCGAACTGTATTAACACATACTCAAACAATATTGAGGCGAAGCATAGATTCCAAGTCTCTAAGAGGATGGCATATGTCTGCGTCTCTTAGGACCGTCTGAACTATGACTGCGATAGCCTGTACCAAGGATAACTATACACAAACAATATGAGGCGAAGCATAGATTCCAAGTCTCTAAGAGGATGGCACATACCCGCGTCTCTTAGGACCGTCTGAACTATCAAATCTATAGCCTGTACCAAGGATATCTATCTTCTAGGGTATGAGTCAATATCCCCTATAAGGCAACATAGGATAAGATCGTCCCAGCGCGGCAACCTCAGGGATAGCAAGTAGCGTGGGTATGTTTTTCACAAGTATATAATATATGCATACACAATCATATAAATATACCACTTTTATTATATCAATTTAGGTTTATCCAATCACCCACATTCACAACATTTATCGTTATTTTCCCATTATTATTTATCAAGTATAATGGTTCGTTTCTAACTTTAATTCGAAGGGTTTTTCCAACTTACTACGTAACCCTCATGGACTCTATTCTTCCAAATGTACAATTCAGTAGATATCCATTTATGTTCCAACGTAACTCTCTCTTACGTGTCTCTCCCCTTTAATATATACTTACATTATCCCTTATGCAAAATATCCCAAAAATATAGATTTTGCCTTACATTAAAGGATTTTGAATTTTATTTTCAAAGATGAGAATTTCAAACGGTTTCGAAATCGGAATTAAAATGAGTTTTAATTGAATTTTTTTTATTACTTAGAAGAGTCCTCAAAATATAAAACTCTCTAAGAGTCCTCAAAACATAAAACTTTCTAGTAAAAATAATAGTTTTAGAAATTCGACCATCTGATCAAGTTGAATTTTTGTCAGTAGTCCTGTCTCGCCGTTCGCTACAACATACTAAAATTTTAAGCAATTCCAATGGTCCGATCATCCGAAATAATTTTTTTAGTGTTTGTATCTGATTAGAACTCTTTTCTTAATCAAACTCTTAATCCTTTACATGACAAAGGGTTTCCATAATATCATATAGATCATCACTACATGCAATTTTCTATCTCAAATTGGGTTTTTCTTCCATACAATTCATCCTAATCATTCCTAAACTAATATGAAAGATGCATCAACGAAATAAGCAAGATAAACACTTGTCTGAGATTTTTGGTGTTCTGATTTGCAGATGATTTTGGTGTGGTTGCGTGTGACACCCTGCCTAATTAAATACCGGGCGATCACTCATTTATTAAATTAAATCAAGGTGAACAGTTGGTTCATTCTCAGCATCACTGTCGATAAAAATAATTTTCCAATTTAACACCCTAAATAATTAAGCTAAATGTCAAAACCAATTTTAAACATAAACTTCCAAATTTTATTTAAGAAAAGATTTATTTATTTTATTAACAAAGATCAATGAATAAGATTCACGCCACACTAAACTGGAACCAAAAATCCAATATATAAAACATCCATCAACGAATGCCAACATACGAGACAATAAAGTAATACATCCATCTTGAACAAAATCCCATAATAACGAACTAGGAAACAACTGAAATAACAATGTCCCAACATAAGGAAATAATGGAAAGGGCTACACATGCCCATCTGAATGAAAATGCTAGGAGTGGATCTGAATGAACGAAGTCGTCTAATCAAAAGACCTGCAACTCCCACCTAAGCTGCAGCGCGTTCCTTCCAAAAGATCCTAAGCAAGACGCCCCTGTGGCTGGGCACCTGAAATACATACATATATATACAAGGGGGAGAGGGAGAGAAGAAACGGGTCAGAGCCCGAAAGTGTGTGTTATTTAAGATCAGTTTAGCAAGTATTTAAATTGATACAGGCCAATGCAACAACATATTAGTTCGACACTCCCTTGAGAAATTCTCACCTCTCTTCTAGTGTGCACGCCTATCGCACTAACCTTCCCAAATGGTTTAACTTAACATTTAGATCATACTAACCTCCCCAATAATTTAATTTATCTTAACTTACACATAAGTTTTAAAACCGAACAATGTCAACGTGTAAAAAGGTTACTTTCTAGTTGTAGCACAACTCACATTTTAACTTCATTAATTTATAAAGTTTCCCAGTGTCATATTATACTTTCGCAAAACAGTATTTATTATTTGAGTCAACAACCATGTCCTACTTATCAAGTCACAGTAGGTAGATTGAATTCCATAATCTCATATATATATATATATATATATATATATATATATATAAACTACTCGGATAATATATATATATATATTAGCACCCCAACTAAGATTATGGTGCGGGCATACTCTGCTATCCAATCCCCGTATCGCTCACACAAAGGGAAATACAAGTTCGGAATCACTCTCGAACTGTATTAACATATACAAAACAACATTGAGGCGAAGTATAGATTCCAAGTCTCTAAAAGGTCAGTACATACCCTCACGCCTCATAGGACCGTCTGAACTATCGAATCGATAGCCTGTACCAAGGATATCTATCTCCTAGGGTACGAACCAATATCCCCCAAAAAGCAACATAGGATAAGGTCGTCCCAGCGCGGTAACCTCAGGGATAGCAAGTAGCGCGGGTACGTTTTTCACATGTATATAATATATGCACACACAATCATATAAATATACCAATTTCATCATATTAATATAGGTTCCTCTCATTACCCA
Source organism: Sambucus nigra (assembly GCA_949130495.1). Lineage (NCBI taxonomy): Eukaryota > Viridiplantae > Streptophyta > Magnoliopsida > Dipsacales > Adoxaceae > Sambucus > Sambucus nigra. Next base: position 90,217,782 of record OX422208.1, on the reverse strand, counting down.
TAATTACAACATTTATCCTTAATTTCACATTATTAAGATTACGTATAAGGTTTCGTCTCTAACCTTAACTCGAAGGGTTTTCTCACTAATTATGTGATACTCGTGGATTCTAACTATCCAAGTAGTAAATTCAGTAGGTAGACGTCTATGCACCATCGTAAGTATTCGACGTAATCTCTCACTTGAAATACGTAGTTTCCTCATTCTTTAAATAATTGTCCCTAAAACCCAAATATCGTCACATAATAAAGTTCTTCAACACTTAATCATATGTCGTACTGGTCTCTCCTATATCCCAAAACATTTTATTCATAATCCCAAAAGTTATTCCACGGTAAATTAATTCAACTAATTAAACAAGGGGAAATAAGAGGCTGTCAGGAAGGGTCGATCGATCGACGACTGGGGCTCGATCGATCGAACCTTCGATCGATCGACGCTCTAGGGTCGATCGATCGATCAAACAGGTGTTTCGATTTCTGCAGAAGTGCAGTTACGGGTTTCATCACAATTCTTCATCCAAATGCATATTTTTCAACACTAATCGTCCCAAAACTTACACCACAAACATAATAACATATTACCAGATGTTTCTAACGTTAAGCATGCGTATAACCATCATTAAACATGATTTAACAACCTAAAATCTCATCTAATCATCAAGAACCCTAAGTTTTCTTAACTTCTGTTCTAATCAGTTTTTCTCCAGAATTTCCTTCTACATAATCATCAAAATTCGTGGGTTAATCATCTACATCATATAAGACTTCCAGAATATGGTTTTAATCTTTTCTACATGCAAATTCCTATAAAAAAGTGGGGTTTTCTTCCATAGATTATACTCCTAATCATTCCTAACTAATATGAATATTGCACCAACGAAAATACGCAAGTTAAACACTTGCCTGGGATTTCAGAGGTCTGGTTTCCTGTTGATTTTGGTGTGGTTGCGTTCTCCTCTTCGAGATCTACGTGTTGGTGGTGACGGCGGTGCAAACGGTGGTGTATTTTTCCTTGAATCACCTTGAGAGCTCTCTCCTCTCTTCTCCAATGGCCGTACTAGGGTTATGAATGTTCTAACCCTAAAAGGCTGACCTAAATAGCTGCTAAGGATGGCTGAAATTCGTGGGTTTAATTACCCTATTTTGTAAAATGACCAAAATGCCCTCCCGGGTCACTAATTAGGCCTAAAAACACCCCGAGACCCAAACTAAACCCCCGGGTACACTTTTCTGACTATCTCGACCCTTCCGGACGCGTTGGCGCACTCAAAACGACCATACGAGCAACTTATAAAATATTCACTTTTATATATTAATAATTAATCCCGACGCGACACGGGCGCGTCCCGACTAAAATTCCCAAAACTGCCATTTCATTCACTCGTGACATTTACTATAATCAATATCATATATTACTATGCTCATAAGTAATATTCAAAAATTTCATATAATTACTAACTCACGTCACGTCAATAATTATAACATAATTAATTTCTGGATTTTTATTAAATAATACACTCTCATTAAATTTAATAAATCCCCCCCCAAATTAACATAGCATAAAAATACGGGGTATTACATACTTCCCCCCTAATAATGGAATTTCGTCCCGAAATTCGGAAAATAAGGCATACCTGGAAAAAAAAAAAAACTCTGGATATCTCTCGCGCATATCTGCCTCACGCTCCCAAGTGGATTCCTCCACATTATGATGCTCCCACTGGACTCGCACAAGTGGAACTACCTTCGACCTCAATCTCCTCTCACTATAGTCTAGGATAGCCACCGGTCTCTCCTCGTAAGAGCTATCAGGCTGTATAAACTCATCTATCGCGATGTGAGTATGGGCCATATCATCTCGAAGGTATCGTCTCAACGACGAGATGTGAAATACATCGTGAATGCGATGTAAATGTTCTGGCAGTCCCAATCTGTATGCAACTGGCCCAATCCTCTCAATGATGGGAAATGGTCCCACGTACCTCGGAGCCAATTTTCCACTTACCTATGATGCAAACTATTGTTAAATGCTATTATTACGATATCAATATTTCAAACCTATAGTTTTCTCTTGCCAACACTATATGTTAATATAGTGAGATATCGTTATTTCCTAAACTATACACAACCTACGATGATTTTTACCAATACCACTATCTCGATAGTATGAGATTATTGATATATGACCGAACTTTATATAACCAATCGAGACGTAAAACTGTGTTACATAAACCTATGCAACGATAGACAACATAAACAAAGCTAGTAAAATTGCCTATTAATTAGATGAATGCTAGTTGTTTCTAATCCTAGGCTACGTCAAGTACTTCTTATATAGCAATGTTCTATAACCTATAAATAACGAAAGAATGACGTGAGGAGAACTGTCAAACTTATATAATAGATTTACACACTCGGTCAAATGTGTTATCATATAATAGACGTTGTAAGTACCACTAGCAGTTGTAACTCTCAGAATGTAGGAAATTTCGAGGACAATTTTTTTTTAAGTTGGGTCGAATGTAATACCATGACTTTTATTAAATTATTTAGATGTCAAATGGAATTTTATGGACTATTTATGAATTTTACGACATTTACGACCTGCACGTATTGTGTGTAACATGAAAATAGGGCCAACACGTTTATTCTCTCACTCGAAATAGAATATTTTTCGTATAAAATGGACAGTGGAATGATATTAAAACATATTATTTTTAAGTATTATTCGAATTATAGTGTGTATAAATTCACATAATCCAAAAGTAATGTTAACGTGAAAAAAATACATTAACGTATCCTGCACATCCCAATACTAATTTATAGTTGGATGAATTTTAAGAATTATAAAAATTATACCCAAAAAAAATTAAAATTGAGTACTATAGACACAGTTGAATGATTATCCAACTGACTGTGTACTAACCGTACAACTTAGGAATACTATAAATAAAGGCATGTACCTACATATTTTTTTTAACTCTTCTCATTTGAAACCAGATGGTTCATTTCCTCTCTCTCTCTCTCTCAAAGAAATGTCAAGAGCAGAAGCTCTGCTCCTTTATATTTCAAAACCCAAGAATCCTCTCCAATTCCTGTTCAATTCTCCGAAGCCCATGAAGGAAACACCAACGATCCCCTGTCAAAATATCCCGAAATCGCTTTCAAAACCCTCTCTCTTTTTCTAGATAACAATCTACAACCCTCTCATTCTTCCTCAACCAAAACCACCATCACTGACCTCCTCCACCCTTGGCCGGACATGTTTACCCTTCTTCCCCTTTTCCTATTTTACTTTTTTGTTCATTTATTTCGTCTTCTCTCTCCATTGATGCCATTAAAAAAGCTCGAATATTTTTATTATATATATATATATATATATATATATATATATATATCTGTGTGTGTGTGTGTGTGTGTGTGTGCGTGTGTGTGATCAAAGCGACCCTGACATAGCCATGGCCGACGACCTTAACACCCCATCTTGGGTTCAATTTCGTACCAGACCTGCTACCCAAATTCGTTTTTTATTTTTATTTTTTATATAGCCACACACACACACACACACACACACACACACACACACACACACATATATATATATATATATATATATATCTATATATATATATATGTAGAGAGAGAGAGAGGGGGGGTTCAATAGTGAACATAAAAGATGAACATTTTAATGAATATTAACAAAAAAACACCTATCACCCATTAATTTTAATTCCTATATTGTAATTGGTTCGCGCCAGCGGTAACGGACACACATATCGATCGAATATATTTTTTACAAACCAACAACCCCCCTACCCCACCCTCTTTATAGCCGATTGACCTTAACCCCTGCCATAACCCACCGTTACAACCTTATCCCATAAACCGTAAACCACATCAAGACATATATCTACCACCTCTGGCTTGATTAGACCCATTTCAGAACCGATCCATCTGCTCTGGACTTCAACCCCTGTAAAACCCAGTGTAGGTACCAAATTGTACATTTTACTCTATTGGATTTGGGAATACTCTGGATTGCCATTTTTCTCTTTTATTTGTTGAAGTTTTATGTCAAATCTGGTTCCTTGCTGTGATTTGTGGTAGATTATGTTAGTTGGGTTCATCCTTGGTTTGTGGTATGGTGTTGAGTTACTGACGGATTCATCACCTTTGTTGATTGGGAGGGTGATGCATAATATTTGTGAGGTGTGTTTATATTAAAAAAAATGCATGTTTGTTGTCGCTGACGCGGACCAGTTACAACATAGGAATTAAAATTAGTGGGGTGCTATGTGTTTTTTTTAATGTTCATTAAAATGTTCATCTTTTATGTTCACTTTTGAACCTCTCCCTATATATATATATATATACACTCAAATACCTAGAATCAGCAGTTCCAACTCAGCCTCGTTGGATGATTTTTTAGTTCGAACTCGGTTATGACTAAGTTTGATTTTGGGTAGTTTAATTTCAAATTGGGTAGTTTGGATTTGGAAATATTAATTGGGAGTTTTTATTTTATTATAAGTCCCTATTTATACTCAGTTATGTAAAATTTTCGTAAACACGAATCTCCAAACACGTACGAGTAATCGTAATTTTTTTCTAAAAATGTGTATTTGACTCGGTGTCATTTTTCTGCTTAAATATATTTTAAACGATTTATAATACCAAATTACTCGAGGTTATGTCATCGTTATAACCCGAGACTATATTACGAGTCATAATTATTAAAATTGTTATTATGTAGGTTTTGGACTGCTTATGTTGTTATGTTGGTCAATTTTAGAAGTGGCACGATCCAAATAGAGGGGGATTTAAATTTTTTTCTAATTTTATATTATCACGAACAATAAATTATCGTATTAATATATTCGAGGAATATAAATGAAAACAATAAATATCAACTTTTCTCAGATCAAAAGTAATATTTGATTGGGATAATATTTTATTTGAATATAAAATTATTCTTTATTCAAATTGAAATTTTATTTAAACAAATCGAATCGTTTGATTCCCTTTAACGATTATTTTCCTAAAAACTCTTATTATTTCATTACCGAGAAACCTGCTATTTATTTTTCATCAAACAAAAGAGAATTATTATTTTAATAATGTAAAAACTAAAATTATGTAAGTTCGATTTTACAAATAAAGCAAGTTATAGCCCGATTTCTCCAAACATTTCGAACATTTAACGTGTTAACCATCTATTTAAATTTAGATTCGTACCATTATTATTTAACGTAACATGTTTACGTTATTTCAATCCGTAAACTAGATACCGCAGTTTAGCATTATATATGGAATTCCTATAATACGTATTATCAACCATTCTTCCCAAAACATTGTTATAACCACTCTCATTTCGTGCACAAATGACTACAGGAACTGGAACGCAACAATGAAAGATCCATGAATGACATTCCTCTTAGGTACTTTGAATACTACCCTAGAATTGTTGAACAACTCCTTCTATCTCATTATTATATTAAAATACCACTGTATTTTAAATGTAGGGTTTGTCCCAAAACCCATGACACACATTAGTTGGAATGAGTTAATAAGATGTGTGTGGAAAGACTCTCATCTATGGATAATGCAAGTATCTTACGCATGATCTGTTTTCTTCGTCTCGGCATTTATGACCCATATGTCATTTCACGTGCCTTTTCCTTTTATAACCATGTCTGCAATCATTTCCCATTTAAGTTCGGTATGGTATGGCCCATGGCTGTTGATATTTGCCACTTGTTAGGGTTTTTGTTGTCGCGGAAGATGTCCACCAATTTATTCCTGAGAGTGGCTCAATTATTTTTTTCAAAATAGATAACTCTCACTTCTCACTTTCAAATTTCGTGAAAAAAAAGGTTTTCGTCCAATTACTTACCAACAATATTATTTCTTTATTCTTTTTTGTCTATCTAAACATACTTTTTATGCTAAATCCAAAAGTTTTATGTTGGAATTTACTTTCATTATTAAAGCATTGGTAAATAGTCGTAAGTTAAATTTGGCCTCAATTTTAAGTATAAAAGTTATGAATTATGTGGCAACACCTTCAATAAAAACTAGTAATCAAGGTGTCCTTCTTAGGTCTTTTAAAATGTTGGTTTATGCCTATTTTGCTAAATTTATCCATGATTTGCCTGAAATCACCCCTCATTTTCTCGACGAAAGACATTATAATTATCTTCCGTCCAATAAGTCCTTTGAAGAACATATTTCCATGTTTAGGAGGCTACATAAAGTTTGATCCCATGATGTCTCAAACCAATGATGGAGATTTTCCCCTATATATTCCTAACTGGAGGGTTCCTATCTTAAATCAGTTTAATCGTTATAAGACCTTTAAAGATCATTGGGGGAGATTTTTAATTTCCAGAGATCTATTTTGTGGGACTAAATCCTCAAAGCGCATAATTAGAAAATCCATATGTGAACTTTACCTACTAACCTAATTTTCTCGACAGTTTGCCTTTGCCCAAGCTATTCTTGTTCCTAAGAGGAGTTTAGACAATCCTCTTTTCTTCACCACATCTTCATTTCTGAATCAGAAAACTATTATGAGTAGTTTAGAGAGTTATAAAGAAATGATTTTAGCCTTCATCTTAAAAGTTCCCACACTCTTTATTGGGGAAACTAATGCATTTTGATAATTGGTTGTTCAACCATCTGGATATTAGAATAAACCCACATTATGTGTCTACTTTAAAAGCTCCCCTACCACTCTTGGTAAGGATAACTTTATGGTTTTTTATATTTCTTTGTTACGTTAGTGTTACTATTCTAAACAAGGTTATTGATTTGATTGAATTGTGGGTGTAGAAAATACGGGGAAACCAAAAAGAGTTGCCTTCTTCCTGGTCCTAAGAAGTTAGTTAGAGGAACTAATTCCCTAAGAAAATATGCTCCTTCGAAGAGAAGGAAGATTGTCCTATTAGTCGATAATGGAGATGAAGTAATAGGGAACAATCATGCGAGTTAAACGTCCTTGTGATGAAATAAGGACTTAGGGAGACCCTACAGGAGGATGAGGAAAAAGAAGAACAAATAACTCTTATATGCAAGCCTATTCAATCTTACAAATATTCATATACTTCCTCTATGCCTACTTATTCTCATTAACCCGATGTTGGGATTCCCCCTAACCAAATGTTCTAAGTGTCTGGAATGAAAAAAAAAACTAGTGCTATTAAGCTTTCTTTTAAAGACGTAGGGTTTGCTCATCCCTCATATCCAAGAGAAACTGAAGGTATTCAAATCATTGTGTACTCTTTTATGTTTTTCACTGCATCTTTTGACTTTTTAATGGTTTTTTAAGTATATTTTATCTTGCCTATGCCCAAAGCCTCCAAATGCTGAAGGAACCAAAGTTGTAAAGAGTCTTTCACCTCTAAGGCCTTATGTTTTGTTATAAAACTTATTGAGGCTCCATGATTTCCTACTAGTGAAAATGATGAAATTCCATCTCTCATTAAAGAAGTTAATGATGGTTTTATTCCCGGCTGTTCAAATCTTAAGAAGGTTAAGCAATATGGGGCAATATAACCCTAACCTTAATTCCCCTAATCTCGAAGCCTCAAATCCGCTTTCTCCTTTAGTAGATGACTTAATGTCTTTAAAATAATTGGTTCCTTTCCAAGAGATATTGAAACAATTTATTTCCAAAGGCTCTTCCGCCTCTACAACAATGGCTTCCTTTATCGACTTGGTATGGAAAATAAGTGCACTATTTGGGGCTAAATTTGTTAAGCCTATACGTCAATTCAACCATCCTCAAGATTTAGAATACTTTGAAGATTTATAGAGTCCCTTTTAAGTCATTAAATAATTTCACGTTTTTCTTTTGTATTTCAATTAGCTGTCTAGAGCTAGTCTAAAGATAGAAACATTAACACACAGACTGGCCAAGAAATAAAGAATCTCAATTACTCACTTTCAGAATACATATCTTTATTGGATGAGGCAGAGAAGGAAGAAACTACTTGTCTACAAACTAAGATTTGGTTTGTTTTCAACAGTCTGAATCTTTTATTTTAATTGAGTCTTTTAATTCAAGAAGAATCGAAGGACGACCTTACTGGACAGGGGGAGAGTTTTGGAAGAATAGTTAGCCGAGGTTAATGTTGAAATGACCAATATTGAGGAGTAAGTTGATGACATGTCTTCCAAATGGGATTATATGGTATTGGATCTTGAAGTAGCAACACTAAAATCTCCATTTTTTGTTGACAAACAACTTTGAATTCCATAACAAAGATCTGGGTATCAAAATTTTTAGGCCAAATTCAAGTCTTTTGTAATCCAACACTTTAATGGTGAATGAATGAAACTTTTGTTTTGTTTTGTTTTGTTTCTTTCATTTCCTTACCTCCCATATTGTAAGATAATATGGTTTTAGAAATTTTCCATTAGTTTTTCTCCCGTGAGACCTTCCATTGAAGTATTTGAGATCGTATAACCCACCTTTGAGAACTTTATGAATCCCAATGTCCCTTCCCATTTAGGAGACCACCTTCCAAAAGTTGGATCCTTTTACCTAAGTGGGAGCACTATTTTCCACATCAGGTCTCCTTAATTGAAAGTTCACTTATTCACTCTTTTGTTATATCTTCAATTGCTTTTTTTCTTTTGAACTAAGATATTGTTTAAGTTTCTCACCGTAGCTTCATCTATATTTTCCAATTATATATACACATATTATTGGTGCCCCTCAATTGTTAATTTGTTTTGAGACACCACCCTTAGTGGATTTTATATGATCTCAATTAGAAGTACAACATCGTGCCCATATGTCAAAGCTTTAAGGGTCACCCCTGTACTTGATCTTTTAGAGGTCTTATATTCCTACAACACTTCTGCAAATCGATTATAACAACCATTAGGGTTCTTCTCATAGGCCTTGCATAAAGTGTATTTTATCATTTTGTTTGGGGTTTTTAGTATGACGAAGATTTACTTAGATTAATCCCTAATCTCAAAGTGAATTCTAGTGCCATTACTAATTAAAAATACTTGCATTATTTGTGGTGATAGTCTAGGTAATCCTAAACATGTATACAATATCTTATAACAAGCCAATCACCCCAGTCTCGGTTACTAACCTCAAAGGTTTATCTTCTACCCATTTAGTGAAATAGTTTATCTCTACAATTAAAACCATGTACATTGAAGGGGGCATATTTTCCCGATCACATCTACTGCCCATCCTTGAAGTGGACAAGGTCTCATTACATACTGGAGATATGATGTTGGTAAATTCAATACAATATTTCAGAATAGTTTGCCAAATATAGCCATGACTTCTTAGCATCCACCTGATTTTAATTATTTTGACGTGCTCCACAAAGAACATCATGGACTTAAGATATGGATTTTAGGCTATCCTTCCTAATTAAATATTCCAGTATCATGTCATGAAAACTCTTCTTGAGTAGCATACCAGCGTACATTATACAGTTTATGGACCTTAATTTGACAAATCTATTAGCCTAAATGTTAGTATCCATTAAATATATAATTATAGGTTTTATCTAGTCATTATAAGCATCAATATTATCGATTTTCATCAAAGGTAATTTATTTTTTTAGTAAAGGTAATAATTTAGTAATATAATTCAGCTTTCACGTTCCTTTTAAGCTCTCATTAGGCTTAAATCCCAAGGTTTTTTAGCCATTTCATTGACCTCTTCATTCAAAAATATTGGTATATAATTCCAATTAATTACATTCCCGTATGCTTTAAATTGTTTCTCTATCGCCCATAGATTCATTGTATCTGAAGGGTTGTATCCTCCCTTCATCAAAAATTAAAGTTTTTTGCAGACAATAAGGTCATTACTATCATTGGGGATTACGATAACACCGATGGTGTTTGTACTATCATCCGTATTCTAGAAATCTAGCACAATACAAATGACTTGTTTATTTAAGGTTTTAAGATCAATATGCTCCCTCTCCCTACTGGAGATAACTTTAAAGACAAAGTTACTCTTGAATACAACCCTCACGAGAATGTCAATGTGATTCGGATGTTCAATAATATGCATTTTACGCCCAGAATGGGGCTAGGTAGCAAACAATAAAGAATCCTTAAACTAATTGTCCCGAAGATAGCTTGTCCACCTTGTGGTTTGGGGTATTAATTGTTCCTAGTTGAACCTATGGCTCTTAGATAGACTTATAGAAAAAAGGTGTGAAAGAGGGAAAAAGTAATTTCTGGAGATTCTAATCGGCATTTTATCAAAGAGGGTGAGGATTTGCCCTATTGCATCCTTCTGAAGCCACGGTATGATGTAATTGAAAAGAAACTGAAACCAGGATTTGATATTTTCTTCGAGGATAAATTCACCCGAACGAAGGGATCTAAGCGTGAGGTGAAGCCACTCAACATTAAGTCATTTGATTCAAGATATTATGATACATAAAGTAATGAGAGTACTGAAAGCGATTAGTCCTTCGATTTTGTTGAACTAGGGATGGACCTCTACATGATCCATACTGAGTTTGAATTAGTTGATCCTTTTAAGAAGAAATTCTTTCTTTCAAGACTCTCCTCTACTAGTGGAGCATTTCGGCCAATCCAACCGTTTCAACCCAAAGCCCTATTATCTACCACCTTGAGAATGAACTTGCTTTTACTTCTACTATCTCTAATTCAAATGTAAACAAGGCCTCCTTTGATGAGGTCTTCGAGGCTATTTTCCCGAACATATTATAAATGAAATAAATGAGGATTTTGAGTATCTTGTTATGCCTTATATTAATTGTGTTGATTTTAATAATAAAAAAATTGACGAATATGACTTAATGAATGGATACTTCTTAATTGGTCTTAATAAGGAAAAAACATAAAACAACATAACCACATCCAAATTAATGATGATAAGATTATTTCCATTAATCTTATAACTAATAGCACTTTACGCGATATTATGATATGGTCATCTCACAATGAGCATGAGTGGTCAGTATTTGGTGAGATTTTGAAGGAGTTTGTGGATGTCTTCACATGGTTTTACAATGAAATGCCTGGAATCGACCCATAAATCATGAAACACGAGATCTCTACCTATATATAGTGAAAACTTGTCAAGAAATAGTTAAGAAATATTCAACCTGAATGGTCCCTCAAAATCAAAGACGAAGTAATCAAGCAATTAAAAATGGGTTTCATCGGCATAACCAAATACCCAACTTGTCTTGCCAATATAGTCAATGTGGTGACAAAAATATCAACACAAACAATTTATAAAAAGAAAAAAATTACCATTATAAAAGAAATCGAAGCAATCACACAACACAAGAATATACGTGGTTCGATAAATTGCCTACGTCCATAGAGAGATCTACTGTTCTTATTAGGTAACTCTCGAGATGGTTTTTTTACATGCCCCTTGCCCCGGGCCAAGGGTACAATATATATTCAGTTGAAAAAAGAGAGAGAGAAGGAATGTTGGCAGGAAACACGTTAACTAAGTATCCCTTGAATATCTCATTCGAGATTTTGGGGATGGACTTGGTCACTTATTTCTATTCTAACCGTCACTTTGAACCCATTATTTGGGTCGGCTGCCCTTTATTTTTATTTAGGCTTTGTCCGGTTACTTTTATGGGTTCCAGTTGATAAAAAGGGTACCCACAATTGCCCCTAAAAGTTTAGGTGCCACAACTTGGGCTCAAAACTTTTAAATGGTACCCCGACCTGCTTCTTATAGTGCAGTTGCAATTCTCAAATTGTGAGGGGAGTGAATCATCACTTTTCCCCAAATCATCTTCTCTTATATTTTTTTTCATATTTCTATATAGTCCCAGCCCAATGTTCTCCAAACTTTTGGAAGATTGTAAATGGCATCCATAGAATAAACCATCTCTATGGCACTAATTTAGGCTTAGTTGAAATCTATTTTTTTACTCCTTTTCTCGTACCAGTTTTGGTCTTCTTTACGTGAAAGCGAGGAGTCCGTATAAGGTTTTGGTAGTGAATCTACCTAATTCCCATAAGGACTACTGGTCTTAAGGATTCACAGTTAGGAACTGGCAGTTCCCTCCTCAGATAGGAGGTGCGAGGTACATGGGAACTCGGATTCCTACTTGTGGGGAGGAATATACAGGTGGTTATTCAGTATCTTTGCCCTTTAATTGTCACTATAATGTTTTCTTCTTTTAATGTTTTCCTTTTCTTTTTTAGCAAAGTCTAAGAAATAGGATCCTGCTCTCCAAGAGATCCGAGCTGCTGAGTTGCTCAAGTCCTGGAATATAAGAGAATCTATTGTTGAAGGTGAACATCCCAGGTCGGTTGTTTTCTTGTTGGAATACAAGAACACTACCTCCAACTTCATCCCTCGTCCAGTTAAATCTATTTCTCATCTTGATATCCCAAAGTAAGAAGAGGAGGAAGAAAGTTCTCTCGAACCTATCGAGCTAGACGAGGAGGAGGGGAGAAGTTCAAAGTCTGGTGTTACTAGAGGTGAGGCAGGATCTCGTGAGGATGAATCCAGTGAAGAGGAGTCTGGTGGAGAGAGGTCCAGTGAGGAAGGTTCTAGTGCAGGTAGTTTTGGGTCAGAGAGTTCTAGCGAGGAAGATATGGCTCCTCCTAGAAGGAAGAACATGATTCTTGATGATGATGATGATGATAACGTCCTGTTGTCCAATAGGCTGAAGATCCAAAAGACCAGCCCTGGGGATACTGCTAGTGGTTCTCAGATAGCAGCTCATGAGAAGGAGCTGGAGAGGAAAATGAGAGAAGAAGTGAAGAGGTAGAGGGAGATAAAGAAAGAGAGAAGAGGAGAATAAGAAGAAAAAAGAGGAAAGAAGGAGAGTAGAGGAAAGAACAAAGAAGTCACATGATTCCCTGGTGCCTGTTGTTATTCCAACCGATGTGGCTTATATATCCCTGGCCCCTTACCTTACCACCATGTTGCTCTAGAGGGAAGTATTAATAGTGGACCGTGAGCGATCCTCGAAGATAGGTCCAGACCAGTTAGCCCTGAAGACAGATCAGGGGCTTGATTTGGTAAGGCCATTTCTTTTCTTCTCTGTTGTTTATTTTAGTTCTTCTTATCGTTTACCTTATACCTATTTATTTTTGTAGTTTTTATCTGACTATACAATCCTCTGCCACAGTTGAGATGGGTTGGATAGGAGAAATGTTGAGCTCAAGGAAAGCCTAAAGACTGCACAAGAGTCCCAGAAATCCTTTGAGAGAACTCTTATAGAAGTTGAGGCCTCATTTACCAAGGAGAGGGTTTGGGGGGCCAAGGAGATAAAGTAACTCCGTGAGGCATATGAGTTGGTTATGGAAGGCAAGCTTACCGTTACAAATAGAAACATGAAGCTCACTGAGAAGGTGACGAGCCTGGAGTTAGAGGAGGCTACGGTTAGGGAGAACAGGTACAACGAGGGATGGGAAGCAGCATATGAAGATGCCAAGAAGCAAATTTAATACATCTGTCGAGTGAACTTTAAAGAAGGTTGGGATCAAGCTTTGGTTGTTGCTGGAGTTTCTACTGACTCTCCTCTGTTTGGCGAGCACAATCGTGGCTCGAAACCCATTATTAATGAATAAACCCCAGCTTTCAGCCAACCTGTTTATCTTTCTGCTGATGTTCCTATCACTCCTGCTGGCGATGCCCCAGCACTTGGGGCAGTGTCGAGTGAGGCCAAAGCTAGTAAGGGAAAATATCCATCTCCCACAGAGCAGGTCGAGGTCGACCAATAGACTTTTAGGATTGTTTTCTTTACTTTTATTTTCTCTTTTTTGTTCTCTTTTCTTACCACTTCATGTATATGTACCTGGCTGGTGCCATTTTTTAATGAAGGGAGTTTGTTTTTGCTCCTGCTGATACATTTTATCATTTTAGTTCCATGTCTTGTAGTTTGTTGAACTTGATGATTATATTCCCGCCTCTTCTCGTTTAGGCCAAATCCTTGGTTCTAATGTAAGCGACCAAGTTCGTCAAGCATTAATCAAGATCTGTAAATCCCTCAGGATAAGGAACCAAGACTATGAGGATCAATTTGAGGTAGTTGCCAGGCTGAAGGATAGACTTATACATATAGAGGAGGTCAAAGCCTTTTTTTAAGAAGAGATGGATGATCTCAAGGCTAAGCTTTTTGATGCCTCTGAGATTAATCAGGTTGGAGAGGTTTTTGCAGTAGGATAATGATGCCTTAAAGAGGGAAGTTGCACATCTAATAGAGAATGCACCAAGCATTACCCCTCCAGTTGTACAGGGTTCTTCTTCATCAACTAGGCAGCGAGCTAGGCCTAATGACAGTGGTTCAGTTAGCGACATTGCCAAACTATCGGGAGATGTTCATAGGTCATATGTGATAGTTGTTAGGCTCCAGAGTGATATTACCCGGCGGAGGCACTTATTCAAGAAAGGTCCTCGACGAGTGTGGAAAGATGGGTACAATTAGGGATAGACGCTTCCACAAAGTTAAAAGAGGATGAGGAGTTATCCTTTATCAGAGGGTGGCTAAGTGCCCTCAGGGAGTTGAAGGTGCCTAAGAACTCTATCCTTTGGTATAGACATGAGATCAATCCCTCGTCTTTGGAGCCAAATCAATTCAGAAGGGATGATCGATGGATCCCAATAGATGCAATCCTGATGCAGATATTAGAGTCAAGCCTGGATGAGGTCGAGGAGGACTTTGACCCATACCCAGACGATGGTCGAAGGGCGCGAGTGGTTGATTACCTTGCTCAGCGACCTAGTCCTTCTTAGGATATAATTTACTCCTTCTTTGTTTTTCTATTTTATCATCGTTATATATGTAATTGTGAAACCTTGAGCAATAATTTTTTTATGTTTTGGGCAGTTGTCGACTAAACATGTTTCTGATTGATAATCTCTAGTGATTTTGGGCTTCTCGGCCGACTAAACATGAGCTTATTTTTGAATGAGTATTCCCCTAGTCCAGTATGCCATAGACTTACCATTCCAACTCACTTTATCTTTTAGGTTGTGTCATCACACTTCCTTATGCCTAAGTGGGGCGATGTCGAGGATACACCTGATTAGTGGATAATTTGCCCGACCAGGATTTTGGATCTAAACTATGTTGGCGACAAACCTGGGTTGGACATATTACCTAAGGATCCCCTGTAGGTATTTACTTATTATCGGAGTAACCTAGGAGGCTAGTTGTGTCACGAATAAAGGCCTGAGGAGGGTGATTATGTCAACCCTGTTGGGTTTGCACTTGAGAAGTCGATTTGGTATAAACCCAACCACCGTGGTACAATCGTAAAAGGCTGTCCTAAGAGATCTTTTAACTGGACCAAGTTGGTTAACTTGTTGTAATCTATGCTCTTTATAATATAGGTTAAAATAATGAAGCATGTAACTTGGAAAATATGCATATAATAAAATATACTTGAGATGACCAACACATACAAAATGCTCAGGCCAATTGATTTTTGTTGATCAGAGTGAGAGCAACATTAATTTGTAAATAAAAATTTGTCTACACTAATGATGCATAAGGAAATCTAGAAATAGAATTTCTTCAGGTTAGCCGCATTCCAAGCTCTTGGTATCTCCCTACCCTCCAGCGTTTCCAAGTGGTAGAATCCTTATAGGTCATCCCTTATCACCTTGAATGGTCCCTCTCAGTTAGGTCCTAGCTTGCCATCTGATGGTCTCACAGCGCTGCCAAGAAATTTTCTTAGGACGTAGTCTCCGACCTGGAATTTCCTTGGTTTGACTTTCTGATTGTATTGTCTAGCTAGCTGATGCTGGTAAGATTCTAGGTTAACTAGATCCAATTCTCGTCGTTCATTTGCTAAGTCAATCCCTCTAAGAAATGCTTCATTATTATGGCCTTGGTCGACTAACGTAGACTTCATGGTAGGAAGATCAACTTCTAAGGGGATGATTGCTTCCATTCCATATGTGAGTGTAAAAGGTGTCTCCACAGTTGCTCGCCTTGGGGTGGTGTGATAAGCCCAAAGGATGGGGGGTAGTTCATTTGCCCATACTCCTTTGGCTCGTTCAAGGCGCTTTCTCAATCCATCGATCACTGTCTTGTTAGAGGCATTGGCTTGACCATTGCTTTGATGGTATGCCACAGAGCTGAAGTAGTGCCTGATTCCATATTCGCTGTAAAAGCTTTGGAAGGGGCCACTCTCGAACTGGGTCTCGTTATCAATAATAATTATCCTGGGTATGCCGAAGCGCGTGATGATATTTCTCCATATGAACCTTATCATATCATTATCTTTAATGTTTGCCAGTGGCTCTGCCTCTATCCACTTTGTAAAGTAGTTTGTGGCCACCAATAAATACTTTCGATTTCCAGTTACACTAGGCAGAGGACCCACCATGTCTAGGCGCCATTAGGTGAAGGTCCCGAGGCTAGTTAAGGACTTTAGGTCATTGGCGGGTTGGTGGACTAAGGGTGAGTGCTTTGGCATTTTTTGCATTTTCAAACTTAGACTCCAGCGTCCTTCTGCATGTATGGCCACCAGTACCCTTCCTTCATTGCTCGGAACACTATCGATCTTCCTCCTGCATGACTTCCATAAATCCTTCATAGAGCTCGTGTAGAACTTGCTAGGCGTCCTTTGGATGAATGCACTGGAGGTAGGGGCTATTGAAAGATCTCTTATACAGCTTTCCATCAGGAGATAAGTGAAAGCGAGCGGCCTTGACTCTTATCTGATGGGTTATCATCTTATCAGTGGGTAACTTATCATTTTGTAAGTAATCTATAACGGGATCCATCCAGATTAATATGGAGGATTTACTTGGGGTTATGTAACTCAGTATCCTAATGAATACTGGGTTGCACAAGGAAATTAATTTGGATTGTTCTTCTCAAGTTGGAGTCTATTGCTGAGCTTAGAGCTGCTAGGGCACCTGCATGGCTGTTTTGTCCCCTAGGGAACTACTGACTATCAATTTAATCAAAGTTATCCATTAATCCCTTTACAACGGTGAGATAAGTTGCCATCCTTTCGTCCTTTATGTTGAAGTCGTCTCTTATTTGGTTGGAAACTAGTTGTGAATCGCTGAAAACTTGAAGGCGCCTCCCCCTAGCAACTGTGCTTTGCGTAGTCCAGCGATCAGTGCCTCGTATTATGCCTCGTTGTTAGAGGCTTCAAATCCAAGTCTAATTCCCTTCTTGAGCAATGTGTTCTCAGGAGTCACTAGAAGAATACCTACTACTTCCCCCTCGAGTTGGAGTCTTCATCAACGTATAATGTCCAAACACCTAAGCCTTCCTTTAGACGACTGGTTTCGGGGTGGTCTCAAGGCTTCTCCCCTGTGAACTCGGTAATAAAATCGACCAATACTTTCCCCTTGATGGTTATTCTTGGTTGAAAGTGGATATCAAACCTTCCAAGCTCGACTAACCACTTGAATAGTTGGTCAGAGAGATCTACTTTCCTTCAAACGGCCTTAAGGGGGTGTGAAGTAACTATGACGATGGAGTGAGCCTCGAAATAATGGTTCAGTCTCCTTGAGGCTATCACAAGTGCGTATGTGAGCTTCTCCAATGGCAGGTATCGCTGCTCAACTTCCAAAAGAGTTTTGCTCGTGTAGTAGACTGGATTATAGCTTCCTTCCCTTTCACATACTAAGGCAAAGCTTACATCATGGTCTGACACTGCTAGGTAGAGGTACAACGGATCATTCTGCCTAGTAATTAAGAGCAAATGGGGCCTATTAGGGTAAACTTTGAGCTCTTCTAGGGATCTCAAGCAACCTTCATCCCATGTTACTCCTTTGTTCCTTTTTAATAATTGAAAAAATGGTTTACATCATTCCTAAGACTTAGAGATAAACCGGTTGAGTACGGTGGGCATTCCTGTTAGCTTTTGTACATCTCTTACTATTTGGGGCGACGAAACTTTGTTGATGGCGTCGATATGGTCGAGCTTTGCCTCTATTCCTCTCTTACTGACTAAGTATCCAAGGAATTTTCTTGACTAGACACCAAAAGAACACTTAGTTGCATTAAGTTTCATTTAATACTTCTTGAGGATTTCGAAGGTCTTTGCCAGGTCAGAGAGGTGGTCATCCTTGAGCTTTGTGTTAACGAGCATGTCATCAATATAAACTTCAATGGTATCCCCCATCTAGTCTTTTAGCATCCTCGTGACTAACAACTGGTAAGTTTCTCCTATATTTTTAAGGCTGAAAGGCATAACTATATAGCAATATAAACCAATAGTGGTTATAAAGGAGTTTTTATCTTGATCTGGCACGTGAAGGGGGATTTGATGGTATCCCAAATATGCATCTAAGAAGCTCATCCTCTCGTGTGAAGTCGTGGCATCAATTAGTTTATCGATCTTCGAAAGGTGGAAACTGTCTTTGGGATAGGCTCTATTGAAGTCAGTGAAGTCGATACAAACCCTCCACTTTTTGTTACTCTTAGGAACCACTAGTAGGTCGGATAACCATTTTGGGAAATGAAATTACCGTATGGACCCTGCATCCAATAGTTTCTCGACCTCTTTCTCTACTTCTCTAGCCTTCTTCGGGGCTGTCCCGCGAGCCTTCTATGTAACTGGCCTAAAAGTTTGGTCCACATGTAGTTGATGACAATCAATGCTGGGATCAATCCCAGGCAACTCATAGGTTTCCCATGTGAAGATGTCCAAGTTGATCCGGAGTAGGGTAACTAGTTTTTTCTTCTTGCCATCAGTCAAGGAGGTGCCAATTAAAAACTTCTTTTCGGTTGAGCTACTCCCAGCTCGACCTCTTCCAGGTCTTCAACGACCCTTTCGGAGGTGAGGAGCCCGATTTCCTCCACTCCTGGTCGACCATAACTTAGCTACTATTTTGAGGGAATCAACCTCTCCTGACCTTCTTCCTTGCCTTTTTTTTACTCTCTTCTCCGGTTTGGGGCATATGGCTACGATAAAACACTTTATCGCGCATCCTGGTCCCCCTTGATCTCAACTACTCCTCGATCAGTTACACACTTCAATTTTTTGTGATAGTTCGATGGAATGACCTTCATTTCATGAATTCATCCCCGTCTGGGGATTGCTTGGTATGGTGATTCAATATCAACAATAAGAAACTCAATCAATTTGGAGATGTTTCCTACCCTGACTAGCAGGATAATCTTTCCTAGAGGGATTGTAACGTTCCCAGCGAATCCAACTAATGGGACAATGTTTTCCTTTAGATCTGCTATGCTAAATTTCAACTTCCAGAATAATTCGAGGTATATTACTTCGGATGAGCTGCCTTAGTCGACGAGCAACCTGTCGATATCCTAATTGGCAATCCTGAGTGTAATGACCAGTGCGTCATGACGCGGGGTTCTCACTCCCACCAAATCTTCATCTATAAAAACAATATGCTTATTATAATTAACGTCCTCTGGTCATCGCCAGTTCCCTGCCTGAGACTTGGCTGGGTCAATTTGGAAGACCTGCATAACTGCGATAATCTTCTTAACTTCCATTCAACTGCGTTCCCTTGAATTTGTTTGAGGTCTGATGCCCCATATATTACTGTAAATTCTTGGCCAACATCCTCCCTGAGGATAATATCTTGCTTCGGTTCGTCGTTCGCTGCTGCTTTATCTGTCTTCTTTTCTACGAACTCATTAAGGTGTTCGTCCTGGGCTAACTCCTCGAGGTGAGACTTTAGGGAGTTATAATGTTCAGTTTTATGTTCGCCCTCCTTGTGGAATGCGCATCTCAGTGCGTTATTCCGCTTAGAAGGATCTCCTCCAATATTTCTCGTCCATTTGATAAATGGCTCATCCTTGATCTTTGGTAGGATCTTGTAGATCGGCTCTTTGAAGACGGTATTTACGTCTTAAAATGCCTTTGAGGCATCGTTCTGGTTTCCATTCTTGGGGGCATTCTTGCCCCCATTCTCATTTCCTTTATTTTTTGGTTCAACCTTCTAAGCCCCTTTGCTTGCTTTCGTACGACCATTTTGCCCTGCATTAAGATGGGTCATATCCTCGACTTTAGCGTATTTCTCAATACGGTCCATTAAGTCATCGATGGTCGTCACATCCTTCTTAGTTAGGGACTGGTGTAAGAGGAAGGAGCTAGGCAATCATATTTTAAAGGATGCGATGGTAACCTACTTCGAGCAGCCCTCGACTTCATTAAACATCTCCCAGTACCTCTTTTCATACTCTGTGAGGTTCTCTTATGGCTTTTTCTTTATAATAAGCAAAGCATCTATTCTCTTCAGATGGGAACTGCTCGTAAAGAAGCAAGTTGGAAATAACTCAGTCAGAGATTTAAAATTCTTGATGGATCGATGAGGTAACTTATCGAACCACTTCAGGGCCATGTCGTGCAAGCTCAAGGGGAAGATTCGGCACATGAGTGCATTGTTATGACTCTATAGAGTCATTGCTTTCCTGTATTGCCTAACATAGTCGATGGGATCAGTTTTTCCATCGTAAATATTGAACCTGCGGATCGCGAACTTGATTGGGGCTTCCTCTTCTTCTATCTTCCTTAAAAAAGGGGACTTCATATGAATTTTTAGAGCTCGTATTGCTAGATCCCTTATTGATCTATCACTGCGGTGAGCTGGGTGCTGGTCCATCTCTATTCGGCCCAGACTTCGTATGTCATCGTCATGCTGATCAGGACTCCTGTACTGGCGAGCTGGTCACAAGTATTCAGAGTGGTTATTGCCTGATCTGTGTAATGATCCCACTTTTATATATATAGTTTGTTTTTACACTCTTGTGTTAATTATTATCTTATAAATTTTGTATTATTAGAAATATGGTATTATTGGCTATCAATATAGCAAACCCCATTTTTAATTACGAAAAAATCAACTGTAAATTGGATCAAATCGAAGTCTTATGACATATCTTAAGGTAAATAATAAGTTTTGGGGTAGAAAATATAATTTTATGAAACTTTAAGGACTAAAATAAAAATATAAGATTGTCCATTTTGTAAATAAAATATTTTCAAGGGCCTCTAAGAAATATTCAAAATATATAGTGTGAAATTACCAAAATACCCTTCATTTGTGAAATGACCTTTATACCCTTATCACCTTTCCACCACGTGCTGGTCACTCCCACCTTACACATGTCATCTTTAGAGAGAGAGCTAAAACACTTGTCATCATTTGGTGATATTAACACTGCAAGACCACTTCGGATCGCGACACCTCGGTGTTGAATCACCACTTCAAAAAGCCTAGTCATTAGACACGTGTCAACACCGTAATGCTTTTCGAAACCTATAAATAGGGCCTTAGGGTTCCTTTGAAACTCACACCAATTCCTTGAGAATTATAGTAAGAAAGAGTGATAGAAAGCTTGGGAAATATCTTAAGAAGGAGTTCTATAATTTCGAAGAAAGAATTCATTTCGTAGGTATGATTTTATTTAAATGTTATAATGTATTTTTATAGTTTTAATTTTGTGTTTTAGAGCTTTACTTAGTAGTTATGCTGGTAAAATACACTAAGGACTTCACTAATCAAAACTTAAAGTTTAGAAGAAATCCAAGTTGATTTTATTTTCATGTAAACTTGTTTGAAATTGTATATACGCTTTTAAAAATGATTTTTTTAAAGCAATTGCTCGTTATTATGGAATCCCATTTAAATAATTTTAAAGTCAAGCCCGGTGAAATTCTGTCTAGACAAGATGGTATTTAAGTGGTGCCTCTGTGACCCTCCATCTCTATTGGGAATGAATTCGGAAATGTTCTGTCTAGAGGAGATGGTATTTAAGCGGTGCCCCTATGACCCTCCATCTCTACTGGGAACCGACTGATTAGGAAGAACTATGAATTGAAACCTTTAATTACGATCAATAAGTTTTAAAAGTTAAGAAAATGGTTTTTGGCAATTGTTTGAAACAAGTTACTATTAAAATACAATATGTAGACTGGACCTTGTTTAGAACATATACTTAAACCTTTATTGTATTTGTTAGATTAACGTGCAATAGAAGACTCATTATCTATAATTTCGACCTCTATTTTGGGTGAGTACTCAATGCAATTTCTTGCGCATTTTGATCATATTATATTATGCAAACTATGAATATTTTGTGAAATGATTTTATTCTCAAAATGCATCTGATACTGATGATTTTGTCATTTGTTATATGTTTATATCTCTCCATATAAACATCTAATTTGAATTCTAAAATTATTGAATCGGCCTATGGAAACTCTCTTACTATGTTGGCCTTGACTACCGGGTGGAAATATTTGGGTGGTACCTTCCCAGCTGGTTTATCGCTGGTGTGCCCTAAATAAGGCGTTGTTTCAGATATCATGATTTTCTGTCTGTGTTGTTGCCGGGTGGAAACATTTGGTAACACTATCTGTCTGGGTATTAGAGCGTACATGGCCACTAAAACTGAATAATTGACACATGCTCAATTGTTTTATTTGCTCTGTTCTGAACTGTTTATTATGAATATATATATTGTCATCTACCTTATATATATTACTTGAAATTCCTATCTTTATGTATATACTTTATGCTCTAAATTGAATAGGTATCAATTTTTTGAAAAACCATGGAATGTCTGGAGATTGAATCTCATTCGACTTTTAGCTGACGTTGTATAAATAACCATTTTTCAGGAAATAATTAAGCTCGTGGATGGAACGAAAAAGGACTATGTTGAAGATTTAGCTTTTAAAGCTCTTTTTGTTACCTTAAGTAGAAATTTGTTTAATTAGATAGAGCATGTTTATCTCTTTGTGTCAAGTTGTAACTCGGTGATATTTTAATACAAATGAAGTTCCCCTTAGAAAGCTCTGATGATGTAATTCCTTCACTTTCAGTATTTTACGATTCATAACCATGTGATTATACTTCCGCTACATATAATTTAAAAGAAAAATTTTAACTCCAGAATATTGGATGCCTTAGTGGCATGTCAAGACACTCGTTCCCTACTATTTTCGGGTCGGGGTCGTGGCAGATGTGGTATCAGAGCATAGGTTATGAACCCGTAGACTACTGAGCATAGGTTTCGAATGTTATAGATTTTATGTTTCCATCCTTAGGAGATAGTAGTAAAAATCTAATTTATGTGATAACCCTCCCTATGTGTTATATTATTTATAATTGGTCTTTTAGTTTTCAATATTGATATAGTATAGTGGATCTTACGTTTGTCCATGACTGTAGAAAATGACCAAGAGAAGTTCATCAATGGGAACTAGTGATTCGAGTATAGATGGACTGGAAGGTGCATACAAGGCAATTGAAAGTCTAGCAAATATTGTGGAGCAGAAGGTGAACAATGGAGTACCAAAGAATCTTGAACTAAGTAGATGTACTATTGAACAGTTCAAGAAGTTGAATCCTCCATCTTTTAAAGGTACTCCTAACCCCACCGAGGCAGAAAGTTGGGTGATGCAGATGGAAATGATACTCGATGTTCTTATGTGTACCGACGAACAAAGGGTGTCATTTGCAACATTTATGTTAGAAGGAGAGGCCGAACATTGGTGGAGAATGACTAAGATAATACACGGGGAAAGGAATACTTACATAGGTTGGAATGATTTCTCAGTAATCTTTTATGAGAAATATTTTCCAGAAACGGTGAAAGACGAAATGGCAGCTGACTTCCTGAGTCTGGTGCAAGGGAATATAACGGTTAGTCAATATGAGGCAAAGTTTACTGAGTTATCCCGTTTTGCACATCATGTTGTAGCAACTGATGTTTTAAGAGCGAAGAAGTTTCAGCGTGGGTTAAGGTTGAATATTCGTAGTCGAATTTCCATCCTGAAATTAACATCATATATTGATTTCGTGACTAGGGCTACAATAGCTGAGAGGGATGGTGAGGAGTACAATCGAATTAGAGATGGCAAGAGGAAGTTTGGGGAACAAAAAGGAAAGAACCCGAATAATAGAAATTTCTTTAGGAACACATCCAATGTTTGGGGATCTAGTGATAACAAACAGTATAATAACTATACATGTCAGCAATGTGGAAAGATGCATGGAGGACGACCTTGTTATAAGGATTCAGGAGATTATTTTAGATGTGGACAGAAAGGACATCAGATAAAAGACTGCCCAAGCCCAACAAGGGTTCCGATAAAGCCTTCAAGTGCAAAGAAGAATCAAGACAAACAGGGTAGAGTTTTCGGACTTTCTGATACCCAAGCTTCTAATGCGGTAGTGTCAGGTACACTTTCTATATGTGCACAGCCTTTTAAAGCTTTAATAGATCCTGGTTCTACCCATTCGTTCATATCTATACATGTATTAAATCTCTTTCATAAATTGCATGAACCCTTAAATCATAACATACACGTTTCTACTCCTTCGGGTGAGCTATTAATGGGTAAATTAGTATACAAGGCTTGCCACATAGATATTGAAAGTCATAAACTATTTGTTGATTTGATAGTTTTAGACATTAGAGATTTTGAAGTCATTTTGGGGATGGACTGGTTAGCATCATATCATGCTAAGGTGGATTGTTTTGAGAAGAGTGTTATTTTCCAAATCCCTCACCAACCAAAATTTAGTTTTGAAGGAGCTGGCATCATATCTCCGATGTGTATTATTTCTGCAATGCAAGCCTATAGTTTTCTTAAGAAGGGATGTCAAGGATTTCTTGCAACTATTACCAGTTTGAAGATGATAGGGCCTAACTTAGAAGATATTCCTATCGCTAATAAATTTATGGATGTTTTTCCAGATGATTTACCAGGCCTACCTCTTAATAGAGAAATAGAATTTACCATTGTCCTTATTCCTGGAACTATACCAATCTCAAAACCACCATATCGTATGGCACCTTTAGAATTAAGAGAGTTAAAAGTTCAACTAGCAGACCTTTTAGACAAGGGTTTTATCAGACCAAGTATATCGCCTTGGGGTGCTCCAGTGTTGTTTGTGAAAAATAAGGATGGGACAATGAGACTATGTATAGATTATCGTGAACTGAATAAGGTAACCAATAAGAATAAATACCCCTTACGTCGTATAGATGACTTGTTTGATCAATTAGGAGGTGCACAAGTATTCTCTAAGATTGACCTTAGGTCGGGCTATCATCAATTGAAGATTAAGGATGATGATATTTCAAAATCAGCTTTTTGTACTAGATATGGTCACTATGAATTTCTCGTAATGCCATTTGAACTAACTAATGCACTAGCCACTTTTATGGATATGATGAATAGAGTCTTTAGGAAATATTTGGACCAATGTGTTGTTATTTTCATTAATGACATTCTCATTTATTCTAAGTGTATTTAAGAACACGAGAAGCATTTAGAGACAATATTACAAATCCTTAGGAAAGAGAAATTATATGCAAAATTAAAGAAGTGTGAGTTTTGGATGCCTAGTGTTTCTTTTCTATGACAAGTCATATCCAAAGAGGGAGTGTCAGTTGACCCTCTATCTAGGTTAACACAAAATAAGGTCAAATATGAATGGTCTGAGGAAGCCGAGAAAAGTTTTCAAGAACTTAAGAATCGATTAGTGACTGCCCCAATTTTGACTATTCCTTCAGGTACGAAAGGATTGGTGATTTACAGTGATTCTTTAAAAAATGGTTTAGGATGTGTATTAATGAAAAATCGAAAATTAGTTGCTTATGCCTCAAGATAGTTAAAACCACATGAACAAAATTATCCAACCCATGACCTGGAATTAGCAGCTGTAATTTTTGCTCTTAAGATATGGAGACACTACTTATATGGTGAGACTTGTGAGATTTATACCGATCATAAGAGTTTGAAATATATATTTACTCAGAAAGAATTGAACATGAGACAAAGGAGGTGGTTAGAATTGATAAAGGATTATGATTTGAATATTCTTTATCACCCAAGGAAAGCTAATGTAGTAGCTGACGCTTTAAGTAGGAAGTCTACACCAAATTTAGCATGTCTTATTACAAACCAGGAGGCTCTATTGAAGGATTTAAGAAATATGGAAATAGATGTTCGTATTTATAGTAAAGGTGGAATGATTGCAAACTTACAAGTACAACCCATATTGATGGAAAGGATCAAAATTGCACAAGTAAATGACCCACAACTGAAGAAGATTAGAGAAGAGGTTATTGAAGGGAAGCAAATGGAATTTGCGATACGGGATGATATATTGAGGTTTGGAAATAGAGTGTGTGTTCCACATGAAGCCCAACTAAAGAGGCAAATTTTGGAGGAAAGTCATTACTCGAGATTCACGTTTCATCCTGGAAATACCAAGATGTATAGTGATATTCGAGAAGTGTTTTGATGGAATAACATGAAAAGGGAGATAGAGGAATTTATATCTCAGTGTTTGGTTTGTCAACAAGTAAAAGCTGAACATTAGAGACCATCAGGATTGCTACAACCACTGCCTATCCCTGAGTGGAAATGGGAACATAACACTATGGATTTTATGACAGGTTTACCAAGGAGTTCAAGTGGTAATGATTCTATTTGGTCAATTATTGATAGGCTAACTAAATCTGCTCATTTTTTTGCCATTAAGATTACCCATTCTTTAGAAAAGTTAGATAAGTTGTATGTGAAGGAAATTATTAGGCTTCATGGAACCCCAATTTCAATTGTTTCTGACCGTGACCCTAGATTTGTGTCTCGCTTCTGGAAAAGCCTTCAAGAAGCAATGGGAACAAAATTGAATTTTAGCACTAATTTTCATCCTCAAATGGATGGACAATCAAACAGAACTATTTAAACCTTAGAGGATATGCCTAGGCCATGTGCATTTGATTTAAAAGGGAATTGGGATGATCATTTACCGTTAGTGGAATTCGCATATAATAATAGTTATCAAGCAAGTATTCAAATGGCTCCATATGAGGCACTCTGCTCCATATGAGGCACTCTATGGTAGAAGGTATCGGTCCCCTACATGTTGGGTAAAAGTTGCGGAAAGAAAATTATTGGGACCAGAATTAATTCAGATCACAACAGAGAAGGTGAAATTAATACAAGACCGATTTCAAACTGCTCAAAGCCGTCAAAAGAGTTATGTTGACAATCGACACCGACAGTTAGAATTCTAAAGAGGAGATAATGTGTTCTTAAGAGTATCTCCTGCAAAGGGAGTAATACGATTTGGGAAGAAAGGGAAGTTGAGCCCAAGATACATAGTTACTTTTGAAATCCTTGAAAGGATAGGAGCTGTTGCGTATAAAATAGCCTTACCACCTGAACTCTCTAGTGTACATAATGTGTTTCATGTATTAATGATAAAGAAATATGTCCCAGATTCAAAACATATCTTAAGTCATGAGCCTCTTCAAGTTAGAGAATATTTTTCGTATATTGAGCATCTAGTGGAAATTCTGGACCATAAAGATCAAATATTACGATCCAAGGTCATTCCGCTAGTCAAAGTATTATGGCGGAATCATTCTGTTGAAGAAGCAACGTGGGAGCGGGAAGATGAAATAAAGGAGCGATATCCATACCTATTTGGGAATTAATGTTAGTAAAGTTTGGGGACCAAACTTTTTATAAGGAGGGTAGGATGTAATGACCCCACTTTTATATATATAGTTTGTTCTTACACTCTTGTGTTACTTATTATCTTAAAAATTTTGTATTATTAGATATGTGGTATTATTGGCTATCAATATAACAAACCCCATTTTTAATTACGAAGAATCAACTGGAAATTGGATCAAATCAAAGTCTTATGACATATCTTAAGGTAAATAATAAGTTTTGGGGTAGAAAATATAATTTTATGAAACTTTAAGGACAAAAATAAAAATATAAAATCGGCCATTTTGTAAATAAAATATTTTCAAGGACCTCTAAGAAATATTCAAAATATATAGTGTGAAATTACCAAAATACCCTTCATTTGTGAAATGACCTTTATACCCTTATCACCTTTCCACCACGTGCTGGTCACTTCCACCTTACACATGTCATATTTAGAGAGAGAGCTAAAACACTTGTCATCATTTGGTGATATTAACACTGCAAGACCACTCCGGATCGCGACACCTCGGTGTTGAATAACCACTCCAAAAAGCCTAGTCATTAGACACGCGTCAACACCGTAATGCTTTTGAAAACCTATAAATAGGGCCTTAGGGTTCATTTGACACTCACACCAATTCCTTGAGAATTATAGTGAGAAAGAGTGATAGAAAGCTTGGGAAATATCTTAAGAAGGAGTTCTATAATTTCGAAGAAAGAATTCATTTCGTAGGTATGATATTATTTAAATGTTATAATGTATTTTTATAGTTTTAATTTTGTGTTTTAGAGCTTTACTTAGTAGTTATGCTGGTAAAATACACTAAGGAATTCACTAATCAAAACTTAAAGTTTAGAAGAAATCCAAGTTGATTTTATTTTCATATAAACTTGTTTGAAATTGTATATACGCTTTTAAAAATGATTTTTTTAAAGTAATTGCTCGTTATTATGGAATCCCATTTAAGTAATTCCAAAGTAAGGCCCGGTGAAATTCTTTCTAGACGAGATGGTATTTAAGTGGTGCCCCTGTGACCCTCCATCTCTACTGGGAATGAATCCTAAAATGTTCTGTCTAGAGGAGATGGAATTTAAGCGGTACCCCTGTGACCCTCCATCTCTACTCGGAACCGACTGATTAGGAAGAACTATGAATTGAATCCTTTAATTACGATCAATAAGTTTTAAAAGTTAAGAAAATGATTTTTGGTAATCCTTTTTAACAAGTTACTATTAAAATACAATATGTAGACTGGACCTTGTTTAGAACATATACTTAAACCTTTATCGTATTTGTTAGATTAACGTGCGATCGAAGACTCATTATCTATAATTTCGATCTCTATTTTAGGTGAGTACTCTATGCAATTTCTTGCGCATCTTGATTATATTATATTATGCAAACTATGAATATTTTGTGAAATTCTTTTATTCTCAAAATGCATCTGATACCGATGATTTTGTCATTTGTTATATGTTTATATCTCTCCATATAAATATCTGATTTGAATTCTAAAATTATTGATTCGGCCTATGAAAACTCTCTTACTATGTTGGCCTTGACTACTGAGTGGAAATATTTGGGTGGTACCTTCCCAGCTGGTTTATCGCTGGTGTGCCCTAAATAAAGCGTTGTTTTAGATATCATGATTTTCTATCTGTGTTGTTGTGGGGTGGAAACATTTGGTAACACTATCTGTCTGGGTATTAGAGCGTACATGGCCACTAAAACTGAATAATTGACACATGCTCAATTGTTTTATCTGCTCTGTTCTGAACTGTTTATTATGAATATATATATTGTCATCTACTTTATATATATTACTTGAAATTCCTATGTTTATGTATATACTTTTTGTTCTAAATTGAATAGGTATCAATTTTCTGAAAAACCCTGGAATGTCTGAAGATTGAATCTCATTCAACTTTTAGCTGACGTTGTATAAATAACCATTTTTCAAGAAATAATTAAGCTCATGGATGGAACGAAAAATGACTATGTTGAAGATTTAGCCTTTAAAGCTCTTTTTGTTACCTTAACTAGAAGTTTGTTTAATTAGATAGAGCATGTTTAACTCTTTGTGTCAAGTTGTAACTCGGTGATATTTTAATACAAATGAAGTTCCCTTTAGAAAGCTCTGATGATGTAATTCCTTCACTTTCAGTATTTTATGATTCATAACTATGTGATTATACTTCCGCTACATATATTTTAAAAGAAAAATTTTAACGCCAGAATATTGGATGCCTTGGTGGCATGTCAAGACACTCGTTCCATACTATTTTTGGGTCGGGTTCGTGACAATCTGGGTCTCTCTATTCTTTTTTAACCACGTCTTAGGCTTCTTCCTCGGCTGCGAGATTTTCTTTCCTGAGGGCTAGGAGTCCTATTGTGGCATCACCTTGTATTTTGACAGAGCTCTCTCTCCAGTCTTTCCTGTCATCTTTTGAGGGGGTATTCTTTGTAAACGCGGTGTGACACCAATTGATTTAATTCGCAAATTCACTTATTTAATTAGGTAATTCGGATTTAAAAAAACCAAATTCAAATTAAAATCAGTCCATGTGCGTGCAAGTGTAAATGAAATTAGGCAAGCAAGTGACACAGTAATTCAGGAAAAAAATCCCCTCAGGGCAAAACCTTTTATATTCTAGAACTTTGACAGGGTTACACGACCATTGACTTACATATAACTTCCCTCAAGCGTAATGCACGATGTATATGTCAAACCTTGAAAGCTTTAGCTAGAACTCAACAGTGGCTCACTCGTAGCCGTACCAATTTGGACACGCAGCCCAGACATGCCGTCTTGATTCCTTATAGGATCTCCCTCCACAATAGCTCTCGGCTCTCCAGTTGTACAGTTCCTCTCACAAGGGTTGAACTTTAGGCAAGGTATGGTTTGGGTTCCACAAAAGAACTCACACAAAATAAACTCTCTGGGATTTGTGAATTGTGAAAACAAATTTAAACCCTCAAAATTGTATTGGTGAAAAGGTAAACTCTCAAAAACGTATTCTGATCAGAACAAAATTTTCTCCACATGAAATACTGAATCCTAACACCTTATTTATAAAAAACTTTTAAGGCGGTGATGTGTCAGGTAAAAAGACTTCTCGTTCGAACGAACTGACATGTCGTTCGAACGTCGTCTGGTCTCGTTTGAACCAGATAGGATCTCATTTGAACGACCAGGCACAAATATCTAGATTCAATTTACAGAGTTTTAAAATATTTGGGGACTTAGAAAACAACACTCTTATGAATCTGAGAACAGTTTTCAAAAAGCTTTTATGATAAAAAAAATTTGAAAATCCATTTTAAATAATTCAAAAAATATTTTTTCATAAAAGAAAAATATTTTAATTAATTTTATTTTTTTTTATAAAAATCCCAACATTTTTATTAAAATGTAAATGGAACTTAACCAATTTACCAAGTTCGTCCTTGTTTGGCATGCTTGTTGAAGTTGACTTGAAATTCGGATCGTCCATTGTAGATGTGCGCTTTCCAATGCTTCGACAAACTTGTAGCGGTATACGACATACTAAAAGTGATGGACATTGTCCTTACAAATATCCCTCTATGTCTATGCCGGTACACAATAAAAACTATTTAAATTATCAAACTCAAAAATAACCTACACAAATCTACCCTCCCATAAACTCAAATGTGGAAAGATAAAGTGAACAAGTCTTCAATCCAACTTGGCTTCAACAATCAAATTTTCAAATCTCAAAGATTTTCTCATCAGGGTATGCAATCCAAATAATCTTCAATTGTACCTACACACATGAGACAAAGCAAAAACCACATGACGTATCGGGATTGAAATGATTAAGAAACATATATTAAATTAAGGCAATAATCAAATCTCCCGCATACAAAATATTCCTTATAATTCGTTCTCCCCTTTTTTATTTGTCTGAAATATACAAGGAAATAATAAACACTATAAAGCAAAGTGGGCTGTCACAGGAAACAAACCAAACATACTATTTTTCAATTTTTCAATTTTTTTATATAGAAAAAAAAATCACACATAATGAATTTTTACTAAGACGACCAAATCATGGAAACGGTATGAATGGGTGTGAACAAATTCGATAGGAAAATCAATTCAATCGTATCATATGTGAAAGATGCATAAGTTTACTCCTAACGAATGAACATAAAAAATAGTCCTTTGGTGTAAAAATGTTGAATTTTGATGACATCGTCTTAAATCAAAATCAACAAATCAAAGTCAACATGATTTTCACACCAATAACGTCCAAAACGATTTCGTGCTTTTTCAAGATTTTTAACGATGTGCATAACCGTTTTAATTCTCCAACCCAACTACCTCATATATATTTTCTTTTTGAGGTGATCTAAATTCTCAAACATTGGAGAATTGGTGAATAAACCTAATGGCCCATAATTGGCATAAATTTCTTTTTATTGCCATGTAATTTTTTTCGGGCTCTTTCAAACCTCTTTGGACCCAGGATAATTAAAATTCCTCAATTTTTAGGTCCAATTTAAACGGAAGCTGAATCGTAAAGGATAGATGTGTACCTTTCGTAGCCCTTCACCGTTTATAAAATTCACACAAACATATAGGAAACAGTACAAATACGCACACTTTTTATTATCTTATTTTATCGCATTTGGTTCGTTTTAAAAGTTAGGATTGAGATGAAAATACGTGACCAATATGTGATTTGGCGAGAACAAACATCAAACAAATCCGTGCATATGTGCAATAAAGGACAAAGTGAGTCAATCATATAGGTAGTAACACTATATTATCTTAAAGACTCCAAACTTTTTAACGCACATGAATGACACAATCTATTGTCTCAAAACACTATCAAACAGTACTTGGTTATCGTAAGTGTGCATTTATATAAGGTGCAAACAAAATACAAAACTCTTTTTGAATTTTTCAAAAATTTTCAAACGAAAAAAACAGAAAATCTTTTTGTGTTTTTCAAACAGTGTTCAGAAACAACCCAGCAGTACCAATAACATATAATCAGAATAAACAAGGACTGCAAATAAAATTCCAGGGGTCATTCGAACGAGAAGCCATATCAATCGAACGACAGGCGATCTCGTTCGAGCAATATGCAATCTCATTAGAATGAGAAAAAACACGAAATTCCCACATTATCTAGAATGACATGCAGTTTTGTCCAGTGAGAAAATTTTATAAAAAACAGTTCCTGGAATGGGCAAAAAGATCCAAAACAGTGCTAAAATAGTACCAAAAAATAAGAAAATCAAATAAATATGCTAACTAAAATAAAACAAATGGTACACACTAGCAATTGGCAAAGATGTCATCATATAAATCACCATATGCTAGCAAACATGTCTAGTCCTCAACCGAGAAGTGCGGTGGAGTTTTTCAAAGATGGTGACATATTTTGAACCAACTCCATTAGATCATGTGTAGTATTGACCAAAAACTTTATTTTCTCACGAATATGTGCAAACTCTCTATCATTATGTGAAAGCGAAGTATCATTAGTGGGTGTATGTGCGTGAACATGTGAAGTAGCATGATGTGGCACAAAACCCAACTTAGAACAAAACTCCCTAAGTTGTTATCTCTTCTAGCAGTGGGAGCAAACATAAACCGGTCTCGGAAATAATTTATCAAAATTTTTAAGATGTGCTTTCCTAGACGGACACCCATGAGAATAACTCACCAAAATGGAGATGGGCTCGAGTGCATTAAAAGCAGTGGATGCACCGTCATAACCTTTTCCAAAATACTCTCCATCATTCAAAATGGGATAGGGAACCATCTTATCAACCTTCTCTGATGCGTTCTCTAAAGAGGCTTAGACCTCATGTGCCCATTCGAGATCATCCTCAAGATGGGATACACGTGTTGTCAGACTAGACACCGTGTTGGTCAAGTCACATCTTTACCTTTTTAGCTCATTATTCTTTTCCTTCAATTCATAAATTCGAAGACCTAGATTCCTATTCAACATTTTTGTTTTCATGGTCTCGATAAAAAACTTTCTAAAAGATTTGCGGATCACACTTTCATCTCCATTCTCATCCTCACTCCCATCTTCACTTGACTCATCATCGACGCTCTCGTGGATGCTATTATCCTAGGACAAAGTGGAGGTATTCACACGACTAGTAAAGGTAACAATCATCCTTTGTCCTAAATCTTTTTCGAACTCATCATCCTCCTCTTTCTCTTCTCCATCACTATCGCTTAGGATAGAGGGCATGGAAACTTTCTTTCCCTCTATCCTAAGTCTAGTGGGACACTCAAATGACTTGTGCCCTTTCCCATCTCACTCAAAACATATTATCTTCTCAAGGTTCTCCTCACTATCTTTTTCATTCTCACCGCTTTCTTTGGCCTTGTCTTTCTTTTTGTATTTCTCCGAAACATCTTTATTGGGATTTCTTTATTTTGAAACTGGAGAAATTTTTTGAAATTTTTGGAGAGAAGGTCCATGTCAGAGTCGTCATCAGATTCAGATTCACATACGCTCTCTTTCATTTTTCTCTCTCTTATTTTATCCTCACTGGATCTCGACTGTGTCCTAAGTGCGACCCTCTTAGGCTTAACAGTTTGGGGAAACATACCTAACTCATAGGTTTGAAGATCACCTACCAACTCTTCTAACTTAAGTGTGCTCAAATTTCCCATCGAGTTTAAAATAGTGACTTTTGGAATAAAATGTTTTGGAAGAGATCTCAAAATCTTTTTCACAACCCGCGTGTTATCAATTGCCTCACCCAAATTAAAGCTAGTGTTGACTACGTCCAACAAACAAGCATAAAATTCGTCAAAAGTCTCAGTCTCTGACATAGTGATTGTCTCAAATTGAGTGGCAAGATTTTGTAACTTAGATTCTTTAACAGTGGTGGTACCCTCATGTGTCAATGTTAAAATATACCATGCCTCTTTAAACGTGGTGCACGTCATAATTAGACAGAATTCTTGGAGAGTGACAGCTCCAGAGATAGCACTCAATCCACATGAATTAAAATCGGACAATTTAAAATCGTCCTCAGTCGAGTTTGACACGGGTTTTAAAGAGGTGATGTTCTCAACAGTAACGGTGGGAGGAGACCAACCATTTTCAAGCAACAACCAAATGCGCTCATCTATAGCTTTTAAAGTATATTTCATGCAAGCTTTACAATAGGCAAAATTATTTCCGTCAAAAGTAGGTACCCGATTATATAAGTGATCCATCAAAGTTTAAAATAATTGATATAACAAAAACTTTTGCGGAAAATAGGAATTCACACTAAGATAGTGAAACCAGCTCTGATACCAGTTTGTAAACGCGGTGTGATACCAATTGATTTAATTCGCAAATTCACTTATTTAATTAGGTAACTCAGATATAACAAAACCAAATTCAAATTAAAATCATCCCATGTCCGTGCAAGTGACACAGTAATTCAGGAAAAAATCCCCTCAGGGTAAAACCTTTTATATTCTAGGACTTTGATTAGTTTACATGACCATTGACTTACATACAACTTCCCTCAAGCGTAATGTACGATATCTATGTCAAACCTTCAAAGCTTCAGCTAGAACTCAGCATTGGCTCACTCGTAGCCATACCAATTTGGACACGCAGCCCAGACACGCAGTCTTGATTCCTTGTAGGATCTTCCTCCATAATATCTCTCGGTTCTCCAGTTGTAAAGTTCTTCTCACAAGGGTTGAACTTTAATCAAAGTATGGTTTGGGTTCCATAAAACAACTCACACAAAATAAACTCTCTGGGATTTGTGAATTGTGAAAACAAATTTGAACCCTCAAAATTGTGTTGGAGAAAAGATAAACTCTTAAAAATGTATTCTGATCACATCAAAATTTTCTCCACACAAAATACTGAATCCTGACACCTTAGTTATAAAAAATTTTAAGGTAGTGACGCGTCAGGTAAAAAGACTTCTCGTTCGAACGAACTGACATGTTGTTCGAACGACGTCTGGTCTCATTCGAACCAGATAGGATCTCGTTTGAACGAATAGGCACAAATCTCTAGATTCGATTTACAGATTTTTAAAATATTTGGGGACTTAGAAAATAACACTCTTACGAATCTGAGAACAGTTATAAAAAAGATTTTATGATAAAAAAAAAATTTGAAAATCCATTAAAATAATTCAAAAAACATTGTCGGATTTCCTAGTTAGTCGGACAACCATGTCGGTCGGGATTCCTTATTGGCCGGATAACCATGTTGGTCGGGCTTCCTTGTTGGTCGGGCCTTTCTTATCATGCTGACTTGGACTTGTGCCACATAGGATGACACGTACTGGCTTGTGACTGGTCCACATAGGATGATAAATTTTGGTATCAACAACAGTTTTACCAAGCGGACTAAATTATTTAATATTGTTTAGCATGGGAATCTCATAATCCTGAGGATGATGAATTTATTGGGGACATGTTTGATACCAGCATCCCCACAGAACCAACCATGGAGGCCTTCTTTGCCTCACTCAGTTTTGAATTTCCAACAAGACATTCGGATGGTGGATTTCTCAACCCTAATGGAGATTTGGACGATCTGACCTAAATGGCCCACCTGGCCCCAATTGTACTCACGCTGACACATATGGGCAAATCTATCTCCATCTTGGCAGCTCGATTATTGTGGTAGGACCCACTGGCCCTGCAGCCGATGCCTTGCAACAAAAGACTTTGTTGACCTCAATTATGGAGGGACCCACGGGTCATTTTCGGAGGAATTATTTATTCCTTTTCTATTTGTATAAATAAGCAACTCTTCTCTCGTTTTATGTACATTTTACTTCTCTCTCTTTCTCTCTTTTATAAGTTTGCTCTCCCTTCTCTCTAAGTTTGTAATAATTCCGGTGATATTCCGGTAAGTACTTTGTAAGTTTTACTTCCGCTTTTAATATTATAACTGCTTGTCTGTAATATTGTCTTATTTCTAATGTCGAGGTATTATAACTACATTTATTTTCCCACGCACATCTCAC
Organism: Sambucus nigra; assembly: GCA_949130495.1. Lineage (NCBI taxonomy): Eukaryota > Viridiplantae > Streptophyta > Magnoliopsida > Dipsacales > Adoxaceae > Sambucus > Sambucus nigra. Next base: position 90,181,367 of record OX422208.1, on the reverse strand, counting down.
CATTTCGGAAGTTGCAATGTCGAGGTATTATAAGTTATTTTTTTAATGTTTAAAAAAATATAATATCATGTTTAATTATAATGTTTAAAAAAACTCAAAAAATAATTTATTTTCATAATAAAATGTAACAAATTGAAAAAAAATAAGTATTGTAGTTGCTTGGATGGAATGGTTAGGCGACTCTATCATAATACACAAGTCTTGCTATGACATTCCAATCATCGCACGTGACACTCTCGCAGTAGTTTGCCTGCATGGAGCATTCCAACTGCTGCCCCTTATCCTTTATGAGCATTTTACTCTTGAATTTGCATGTATGGAAGAATTTTATTATTATGTTCGATTTTTTAAATAGCCAAAATGAGAAAAATAATAAAATTAAATAGCTACTTTGATATCTACATTGAAAATGCTTTTTTTTATAGCTCCTTGAGATTGTCTTAAAATTACATTTTGCTATACAAGTGAATACTATTTAGATTTTATAAAAACACATAGGCTTGATTGTAATTGACCAAAAGAGAAATACAAATTGGACCCTTTTGTAGGCTTGTAAACGGATCAGAGAAGACAGTTTGGGTATACCTTAACCGTCTCCAAATCCGTTTAGTTTTTGGCGGATTAGGTCATTCCCGATTACCCATTTGGTTTCATTTTCTCTGATCAGTCCCGAATTTGCTAAGGACCATAGATCCTATCCATTTATCCGACCCACTTAGTAGTCATTAAAATTTATTTTTTAATTAAATCCTAAAGCACTATGTAAGAATAATAAGAATCCTATTAAGTGAGTAAATAATATTATTTTTCCTTTAACAAAATAATAACGTTAACCTTTTTAAACAAAAGCAATAACATGAAGCTTATAATAACACTATAGTACGACTGAAAGTATGGGTGCTTATAAATGCACCCAAAAAATATATTTCTGACACCAAAGTATCGATTTAAAAATATAGTGAACAGTATCTTGTATGCATTGTGTGGTGCTACGAAGATATTTTTGAGGTGCCTCAATCAAGACCTTAAAAATATACTTCCTCTGTTCCAAATTAAGAGTTCATTTTTTCATTTTGTATAGATTAATAATACATTCAATCAACGGTCAAGATACACTCTTGTTCTCCAACATAAAACTTAGTTTGTTGATTATGTCCGAAAAAGGAAAAGTAAAACCTTAATTCGAAACAACTTAAAATGGAATAGATAATTCTCAATTTGGGACGGAGGGAATATTATTTAAGCGCGTCGAATTCTAAAGTAATAAAACATAACATGTCTCAAATGCGATCTGTTTAATAAAACGATAATAAGGTAATCGAATATCCGGATATAAAAAAGGGTTCTTACAGTTTAGTACCTAGTAAGTAATTTTTGGACGATAAATTTAAGATAATAATTTTTTAAGCACTTAAGTCACTCAGACACCATTTACCCAATACTCTCTAATTTTTGAACGCTAACGACACTTATCCCCTACACCCACTTGCCTTGTCGGAGTTCTGACAATGGGGAAGGGGATGCAAGCTCAAACCTTTTTAAATATGTTAAAAAGTGTTATTTGATTTTAGAGTCTAAAATTTGATTATAAGAGGTGTATGTTCATGCATACAAAATGTGTTCAAACTCACTTAAAAAGAAAATATTTTAGAGACATAATTCTAAAATATAATTTGACGATTCAAACACATGTGCTTGTCTCGTTAATATATTTTGAATGAAACACACCAATTTAATAATGCTCAAACTATAGTAATAACATGTGAACGCTTTTCCAAATCGCCAAATTATATTTCAAAATGGAATTGCTCTAGCAAGACTCCACTTTAAAAAAAAAAATGGGTCCGGATGAACGTAGTTTGTTGCGTCTTCCCCACTCAAAATAACGGTGCACGATAAAGCAACGAAAACAGGGGACCCACGAGAATTTGGATGTGAAAATTAAAGTGGCGCCGCCGATTATTCCCATTTGACATTTCAATTAGTCACTAGACACGCATTTCAGCATTCTCCAGCTGGGCCAGGCGTCTTTTTTGGCGCCGCTTTGGGTGACCCACAACATTCTTGTCAGGCCACGCCCCAGTGGTCCTACTCACACTAATATTTTCTGCTCCCACTAACTAAACCCCGCGTGCCTCGCGGTTACTGGCCTTATGTGTAGCGTGTTTCATGCGAAAGAATGCGTCAGTCACAAGCACAAATTCAAGGATTCAACACAATTCACCCTTGCATAAGATTTCAGGATCTACTACAATTAGGGATGTTCGTCGTCCGATTCGATTTTAAGAATTTTTTTGAATCGGATCAATTTGATCGGTCTTTTAAAAGAATGGATCGAGATCGAATCGATAATGTTGATTAACCGATTTTAGTCGGTTCGATTTTTTATAGGGTCGATCTGATCCAACTCATCGCTCCTCACATTAATAAATTACATCATTTATAATAATACAAATACACCCGAATCTATTTTTTCCAAACATTAAAAACTAAAAAATATAAAAATTTGCAATTAAAACAACACTAATATTGGATTAAACTGTAATTTAAAGTAATCAAATATTGAAATATATAATTTAACTATTTATTTATCTTATATATATACATATATATGTAAAAGTATATTATTTTATATACAGTCGGTTCGGGTCGGTCCTAACAGGATTTTTGAAACTGTAAACTGTGGATCGGACCGACTAGGTCGGTCCGCTAAAAAAATAAACCGAGACCGGACCGATTAAGAAAAAAACCCGAAAAAAAGGATCGGTTCGATTCGGTCCAGTCGATTTTTTGAACACCCCTAACTACAACTGTACATCATCCTCAAAGGAAAGAAAAAAACACAACTTAAAAATTTACTTTTAAAGTATAATCTTGAAATAATTGCATAACTTACACTTATTCCCTATGGGTTTAAAAATGAGACTTACCGTGAGTGAGGTAAACATATTATTTTCTATTGAGCATGTATTCCTATATCATTGGTAAACAGGGACGGAGGAACAATAGGCCGAGTGGGGGTATAGCTTTTAGGCCTCATTTGATACGTCGTATAAGGAGTTCGGATATGATAAGAGTCGGACTGGATAGGATAAAGATGGACCGTATAAGGCTTTTTTCAATACTGCGTTTGCAACAGTTCCGAATAAAAAGATAGGATGTGGTATAATAATACAGTCATGTGCTTGAAATGCTCCAGATAGAATTAATTTATCTCCAATTTTCCAAAAAATACCATTCTTTTGTATTTAATAATCAAAAAATACAAAAATATATTGTTATCACATATTTTAACTCAATAACATAATATTTAATTTCACGTGGGATGTTAAAAAAATAATATTATGAGATGGACATATGTATTTGTATTTATAATTTGTACACACTCAATCACTAGTAATCACTTACACGCATACAAAAATCATGTGTACACAAATTAACTGCCAGAAATAATGAGATAGTAAAACAGGTTGCTTATTATCTTCTCTTTCGATTCAAAACAATTCAGTTGCAGAAAATTGCTTCAAGTCACAATTGAATAACATCGATTTTACCAAAAATAGTCGCCGGAAACATATAGAAACAAATAAATTAAATTGTACACAACTTTCAACTTGTCTAACATATAGGTTAATAATACATTAAAAAAATATGTGTAACAAAATATTAGCGGTGAATTAACAACACATAACTTTCAACCAATGTTTAAAAAGGCGAAAGGCGAAAGGCGAGGCGAGGCGTTTTAGTCGCGGAGAGGTGATGCGTAAGCCTCACCGAAAAGAAAAAAAAAAGAAAAATATTATTTAAAAAATACTAATAAAACAATAAAAATAAAATAACAAAGAAATATAAAATAAAATTACCAAAAAAAAAACATCCTTGAGGACTTTCTCACATAGTTTGACATTTTTTTGTTCCCTCGTGATAACTTGAAAAAAAAATCAATTTGAGAAAATCAATTTTAACATATTGGTTATTTTATAATATGACAATAAATTAATCAATGCAAAATTATATTGGCAAAATCATTTTTTTAGCTTCATTCACATATTGGTTATTTTATAATATAACAGTAAATTAATCAATGCCACTTAACAAGCAAATTTATTAACAAAACATTGATTTTCAAGCTAAGATTACAAAAACAGCAATTTTATTAAAAAAATAATAAAACATATCAACCTAAGTTTATTAAAAAAAAATAGCAACCTTTAAAATGTATTGGTTTCTTAATATATATTCAATTTAGTTAAAGATAACATATTAATCTAAGTTGAAAATAAAAAAACAAAAAACTTCTAAAAAAAAGTCATATTGAAGTTAATTTAGTGCATTTATTTCAAACAAAATCAAATTGACGAAATCAGTTTTTTAAGTTTCATTAACATATTGGTTATTTTTTAAAAATTTCTCTCAAGTTACAATAGTAAATAGTATAAGTTAAGTGTAGTTTAAAAAAAAAAAAGGACAAGACTTTTTTTTTGCGCCTCAGCAAAAAGGCACGAGGAGAGGCGAGGCGTAAGCCTCGAGGCGCATTGAGGCGTAAGCCTCAAATTCAATCGTGAGGCTTAAGTCTCGAGGTATTTTTTGCCGCCTCGCCTCGAGGGGTAAGCCTCAAACACCTTTTTAAACATTGCTTTCAACTTGTTTAGTAGGTGAGTTAACATAATATTTGCATCGATTTAAACTAAAATAGTAGTTCATGATAAAGCCACAAATAGAAAAAAAAAATAAGGATGTTACCTACCATGATGAAAAATATGAATGAAGAGTTATGTGAATCAAAGAGATCGCCGACTGCTATATGATACTTGAGATAGTACAAGTTGCGTGAGTTTTTTTTACAACTTAATAAGGGTGGAGTAGTAATTTTTAATCAAATTTTGACACCGTATAATTTTATACGACCATGGAGGTGGGATTTTTTTATCCCACTCCTTGTGGGATAAGGAGCTCACTTTGGATAACTTATTCCATCTTATATCCCATCCTAAATTACACCAAACATTGGATAGGATAATTTTATCTAATACGAACCTCTTATACGGCGCATTAAACGAGGCGTTACAGTTTTTTTTTAAATAATTACATATACTTATACTAAATATAAGTACAAAAAAATATATATTCAAACCAAGTTATGGGAATTTTTTAAAATAAAGGAACGATCACTTAAACCCTTAAACTAAATACACAAATACACGCCCCTATCACACACAACTGTCGCTCTTTGCTATCCCTCCTTCTGCTATCCCTTAAACCCTTAAACCAAATACTAAATTTCTTCTGCTATCCCCATTTTTCCACCCGCAACCGCTCCCACCCAACAACTCCGCTCAGCCCTCCTTTGTCCACTGTTCTTCTTTGTTCGTAGTATCGTCTCTCTCTCTCTCTCTCTCTCTCTCTCTCTCTCTCTCTATTATTTCTTTATCTGTTTATTAATTTGTTAAATTTTAACTTCTACATGACTTTTTAGTTTATTGTTAATTTAGTTGGTTATATTTCTATATTTCTTAGTGTTATTGTTATATTAATGTTAAATGGTTAATGTTTTGTTTTTGTTTAGTGTTATTGTTGGTTGATTTAAATTCTAGGGTTAATATGGAGAAAAAATTTAGTGTAATTTTAAATTAAAATGTTATAGTTTTTTATGCAATTGAGAATTTTGTATTAAATTGTTATAGGTATTTACAAAAATATAGGTGTAAAACAAATATTTTTTTCCAAGTGTTTGGAGGCATATGTAGAAATAGTTAAAACATTTATTTAACTTGCATTGAACTAAATATATTTATGTTAAATTTTTTTTTTTAGGGTTATAATGTTAATGTTTGTTAGAATTTGCTTTAATGTTGTTGTTAGTTAATATCTTAGGTTTACTTTTAAAACCTAAAACCTACACAAAAACCTAACCAAGACACACGGTTGACCCTCTTTCTTTCCCTCGCTCTCTCCACTCCTTCTCCTCTCCTCTTTCAACAGCAAGCAGCAGCGACACCGCCGGCTACCCTGCTGCCTCCCCTCCTCCTCTCTCGGTTCGGCCCAGTCACTGCACCAACCAACCACTTTCTCCTTCTCTCTCGGCAGCAAGCAAAACCTACATTACACATGGTATTTTTTTCAGTATATTTTAATTTGTTTTTTCAGTATGTTTTAATTTTTTTCAGTATGTTATATTATTTCGAGTATGTTTTGATTTTTTTTCAGTATGTTGCTCAAATATGTGGTAGTTAATTTGTTGTTGAAATTTTAATTAGTTGTTGTTGCTAAAAAAAACTCGTTGCTGAAATTTTAATTTTTTGTTGTTGGTAAAAAAATAGTTGTTGCTGAAATTTGTATGAAACTTCAATTATAATTAGTAGTTGAAAATCTAATTTGAAATATTGTTTCAGATTTAGGCATTGGTATTTTTTTTTAGTTTATTTTCTTATTTTATGCATATTGCTGAATGTTTTTATTTGCTGAATTTTTTTTCTTCAAATTTTATATTGTTGAGTTTTTTTTTTATTAGCTAAAATTTTCTTCAAATTTTATATTGCTAATTTTTTTTATTTGTTGAATTTTTTTTCTAATTTTTTAGGCCAAAAATAACGCATAAAACTCAAATTAATTTTATAAAAAATCGTCTCGGGACTTCCGCCCGAACCCCGTCAGCACTTGAGACTTTTGCACCCATTGACCAAAAATCCTGAATCTTCCACTGACTCTATTCAGTAATAAGTTCTATTCCTATTTGTCGAAACTGTAAGGACGTGTCGTTTAAATTTATGTTTTTCACAAATAATTCCCTCAATGTTCCAATAAAACCTGGAACTATTTCATTGGAAATACTCACTTTTTGAGATTTATAAGTTAAACGTAAAGGATACTCAATAGACATAATTCATCGAGGGTTTCTTGTAAATATATTAAAGTTCAAGATTTTTTTTTTTACACATAAGCTCTTTTTAAAACTTTAAATGAGGTAGTACCATAAGCAAATAATACAACACTCACTTTTACTGTTATTTTATTAAAACTAAAATTGAATTGCAAATTTGGTGATCATCATTGACATTGACAAAACTTAAGTTTTTATATTCACTAATTTATGAAACTGGCAGGCGTTTGTTTATAAAAAAAATAATATTTAATATTATTGTTAGCGATATTCATGTAGCCCTGCATAATAATGAGAATGGAGAAGCAAAGAGAATGTTTTTCTCTCTCCTCTCCTTTTTAAATTTAATGGACAGAGGTACTAATACTATGATGAGCTCTGTCCCTTGTTTTTGCGCCGCTTTGTACAGGACTTGCTTTAGTAAGAAAAACAAAGGTAAATTTGAGTGATACTTTTAAAATTGTACCAAAAATATCAAAAATTTGTAGTTGTCATATATATATATATATATATATATATATATATATATATATATATATATACACTAGTGAATGCCCGTGCCGAGAGCACGGCAATAATTTTGCCCCCGTAATAAAAAAATAAAAATTAAAGAAAAATAAAATAAAAATTAAAGAAAAAATAAAAAAATAGAAAATATAAATAAAAAAAATAAAATTGAAGAAAAAAAATAGAAATATAAATAAAAAAATAAAATTAAAGAAAAAATAAAAAAAAATATAAATATAAATTAAAAAAGATTTAAAAAAATAAAAAATATAAATTAAAAAAAATAAAATTAAAAAAAATATAAATTAAAAAAAATTAAAATTGGAAAAAAATATTTAATAAAAAAAAATTAAATTTACGCGTATTTAAAAAATATACATGTATTTATAATATTATAATAGTATATAATGGTATATATAACACAAAAAAAAGGAAAAAGAAAAAAAATAACTTTTAGCATGACATTCATGTATGGGCATGAAAGAGAAAAATGTCATGCATGCCAAAGTGAAGATATTTTGGCCAAAATTTTCAAAATCCATGCTCCTTTATTATATATATATATATATATATATATATATATATATATATATATATATATATATATATATATATATATATATATTGTTTTAGCACATTTCTACGGCGCTACATGTCTATTTTTTACTAATACAGTAACACAGACTACTTTAATAAATAAAGAATTAAAGTAAATGTCATGTTCCTTCTTAAATTTGGATTTTTAGGACAATGCTTTTCAAGTTTATAAATCTAGTCCTTGTGGTACAATAGCATTTATAAATCTAGTTCCTGTGGTACAATAGCATTTATTTTTTTGGTCCGCGCCAGCGGCACTATTTTTCACCATTTTTCATAAAAAAATTTGTACAGGAACTAAATTTATAAAATTATATGGAGTGTCCTATTTTTATATACTTTGAGCATTATAAGGACCTTTTCCCAAAACTCCTATATATTCTTTCGCCTCAGTTTTGCCTTTATTTATTCGACTTTTCCCGTCCTTTTCGCTTCATTTAATCCCTTCACATCTCCTTTACCTTATGCCCTTCTTTAACTCTCTCCCCCCATGCTCCACTTAATCCATATTTTCTCATCATAAATTTATGAAATCAATAAATTATTTCCCCATTTTTCCCTTCTTGCATTCGTGTATTTGTAACTCTATTTTTGTATAAGTCATCCTCATGTCCTTCAGGAGTTTCATGTTGGATAAGACATTATCTTATTGATGTGGTTATTCCTGTTTCTCTTAACCAAGTAAGAATAATCATAATTTTCATTTCTTAATGTTTTTTGTATTGTGTTTTTTTTCCTAATCTTTTCAGCTTGGAAAATGGAAGTTTTGAAATCTTATGGATTCAAATAAGATGCATCATCATCTTCATCTTCATCTTCTTAATTTTTTTCTATTATGTTTTTTTTCCAGTTTATGAATTATATATAATAGGTTTTCAAAATTGGTATAGTTGTCTAGAGATGCTAAGGTTTTCAGTGGTATTTCACCAAACTCTCTTTCTCGCTAAATCAATATTTGTACAAGTACACATACATTGTCCATTAGGTGTTTGAGAAAATACATGTCTTACAGTTTTAGAGTAACACAAATTATACGAGGGCAATCGGTTATTGATATGAATTTAAAGATACCAATCACTTTGGATGAAAGGGTGAGGCAATTGGGGGTCAAGGTTCTCTCCAAAAGTTGTTTTGCTTTGTTTTTAAAATATGCAAGCAATTTTGTTGAAATATAAATTTGAGTACATTTATTTTGTGTAATCAAACTCCTAAAGATTTTTTTCTACTCACCGAGACCGGAGATAAATTTGTGTTGGTCACACATCGCGTGGCCTGCATGCTAGTCAAATAATATTTTTAATGAACCCTATATGATTATTATACATTAACGAATGTGTTTGACAATTCATCCCACATTTAATTTTTGGATTAAATCGAGAGTCTTTTTAAAATTACTTTTCAATAGTAGATCTTATTGTTTGCAAGAAAAGAATAATATTATATTAAGTAGTAAGTTGAAGAATAATTCCAGAGACTCTCAAATTGTACTCATAAATCACACATGAGTGTATTGTAAAGCACACATTGGTTGTTGTGTGAGAACTCAATGAGATCCATTTAAAATATTATTTGATATGTGTTTGACAACTCGACAGGTCTTATATGTAATTGTAATATTTTCAGCCATCATTTTTGTTATTTTAGGAAAGCACCACAAACTTAGTCTTGTTACAAAAGTAATTTTAAACTCACATTTTATATAGACACAATTAATTTTCTTGAATGCATAGGTTACGAGGTACTTTAACTAATAAATTCTCGACTTTTAACATAACTCCTACTTTTTAATGTATTCTTAGAACTAACCCAATTTTGTAATCCCTCTAAACCCATTGTGTTTTGAGTGATTAATATAAAAAAAATTACAATTCATTATAGGATAAACCCTTTACAACCTTTTCATTAAAAAATACCACTAGATTTAAAAACTCGGATATCTTATATTATATTACCAAACACACATATTGCTCATCGCCCAACAAACTTTAAATCTAACATAATATTTATACACACGTATTTTATTCATCCCTATCAAATGTGGGATCCCCCTTTTTAAAAATCTAATAATAAAACCAAATAAAAATCGGAACGAATATGTAATCAAATCAATGTGCAACCACAAATATTCTTCTATTATTAAAATAGAAACCTTAAAATCTAACCCTAATTGTAACCCATCTCTCTCTCTCTCTCTCTCTCTCTCTCTCTCTCTCTCTCTCTCTCTCTCTCTCTCTCTCTCTCTCTCTCTCTCTCTTTATGTGGGTGCATGCATGCGTGCGCGTGTGTTGGATTATAGTCTCACTTCTCTTACATACGAATTTGCACAAGACGGGTGGTAGGCATTGGTGAAATATAACGATATTAGATCTGAAATTTTGATAGATATGCAAGAACCAATCCATATAAACACACGCATGTGAACCTAAATTCTTCATTAATGAACTTAATTATGTATAGATATATACCTAGATGGTGAAAATAATTGATTGCATATTTGCGTATGACACTAGGAGGGAAGTTGATCATGAACTCCACATTCAGTACTCATCTCATCCCTATAAATAGTGATAGTAATGGGAACTTTCTTCACACATTGTTGATGAGAAATTTAGAACTTATGAAGTAAGCAAAAGCATGGACATGATCTATATAGAAAAGTATAGAGATCACGACCCAAATCATTTTAATACCACACACTATATAAAAAGTAACCTTTATCACAACCCACATAAACACTATAAGCCCACTCTGGATACACCAACATTTAATAGATATAATCCTCATTCAAGTCTCTCTTTAAGTATACCGCTAAACTTTCACATATGATGTATGTTAATAGAAACCTCACACCCAATTTCGTAGCACCACCCTTGGATAGTTAGACTATCACGCATCGCAAATTATATCCCCCTCCTCTCACATGATAAATTAATTATCACTCATAAAACTATTGTATCTCAAAGAGTGAGATTTTTGCGTGGGATCAACGGATACACCAATTAAAATTATTTTCAAATTTTAAAATTATTAAACCCAAAAACGCCCCAAACGTCTATGCGATAAAAGTTTTACCGAGTCTTGAATCACCCATATTTTATCTTCTTAATTCAGGCAAGTGATTCTATAAATACAAAAAGATGAAACAATTACACAACATCGGATGTACGAGAAAAATCCCATGAAGAGAAAAAACATCGAGCCAAAATGAATGACAAATGTACTATGGTATAGTATTATAAATTGAAGACATTGACTAACAATCACATGCCATACTGACTGACTATAAACTATTTTCCACCATATTCCTTGAGTAGAGTGCCAATGACTGGAGAACGCTACACAACCACGACCGATTTTGGACTCGTCCAATGCCTTTAAATCTTATGCTAAAAAATATTCTATAAATTAAAGAAAACTTTGTGTTCCAATGGAACATGTGAGAAGACACCAATATATTTCTAACTTCCTATGATCTTAAAGGTTAATGGAAGTTATTGAAAGTGATTGGCTAACCAAATTAAACTCACAAGTACTTTTGAGATATAAAAAATATTTAAAGCCTCGCAAGAACAATTTTGGAAAATGGTTGTTCAAGTATTGAGAAGAAGTAAAGAAGCTTCAAACGGCTTTAAATAGCAATATTCAATAGGTATATAAGATGCTTATTATCCACGTAAAAAAGTAAATCTAGGATTCTTATTGTCCACACAAAAAAAGACACAAATGATCTTGTGGACACAAGCTTTATAAATCTAGGATGCTTATTATCGAGACAAAAAAGTCAAAAGCAAATCAACACAAAAGATATAGTTGAAAAGTGGTTTCCATAGTGTTAGAGGTTAAAAAGGTGCTAAAATGAATATTTTGTCAAATGAACATTCTTCATTAGCGCGATCAACGAAGGAACCTTTGCTGGAGTGATAGACTTTTTCGTGTTAGTGAACCAAGTAGCTCCCATGACTAAATTTTTCATCATTTAAGCATAGCGCGATCAGCGAAGTAAAAATTCATTGTGGCAAACAAGACAATAAAATTAAAAACAAGTCTTTTAAATACATAATATGCCATTTTCAAAGTATATTTATATAAGAAAGATATATGGAATACGTATATCAAAAATTTCCTCAAACACATCCATTGGTTTATCACATTTTTCAATTTAAGAAAATCCAATTTAAGTTGTGTTAAATCATGGGTGTTATAAGTCATATAAGTCCTTTAAATTTATCCTAAAATATCGTTCTCATTAATCATGACATGAGGTAGATCTCGGATGAAGATGAAGACGTTCGGTCCTGAAATCTCGATCATGAAGCTTTACAGAACAACTTAGACTATGACTCAAAGTGTTTTGATAACTAAAGAAAAAATCCTAAAGTCGAGGAAAGTAGATCATATTTCTTCTTTTATAATACCCCCCTTTGTTAATTCCATGATAGGACGCACAATTAAAGATTAAAAGTAAATAAATAAAATTTAATACCTATGACATGACATTGCCTGGACAAAGGTGTAAAGAAGGAAATACAGAGTTGGATGAAACATATGGGATTCCTCAACCATTCGTAACTCTTGAAACTTTTTTCCTTTCAAGCATTATCAAACACATCAAGATACCAATATATAAACCATTGACAAGAAAACAAAATTAATAAGATGAATACAAGACATTATAATGTAAGCATGGTCCATCTAATAACTAAATAACATATACCAAATTTATCTAATATTTCTACAAGATACGATATATAAACTTCATTGCCTAGGTCATCTATCACTGTTTCATTTTCATACAAACTATGTCATTATATCACATAATGTTACTCCTTGTTGATTGAACCTTCTTCCCGTTTTGTCATGGAATCGACAAAGAGAAAAATGATAAAATCAAGAAATATCTTCTCTAGGAACATAATGAAATATTTTCTAAGGAAATGAAGTTGAAAAGATAAAACCAAGCGACTGAAACAAATATAACACAATATATTATTTAGATAAAAGTTAAAAATAGGCGATGCACCACAGAAAGCAATATATAAGGCATCAAATATAACTATGATATGAGCAACAAACTTAATATATATGTCACCAAAAGTGTAAAAAAAAATCACCCCTAACTAAACTCTCCCCCAACAAGTTATAACATTAACTCTTTTCATGTGAAAAGCATAACCTAAAAATACAAATTTTATCTCTTTTTGTCCTATACTGAATTTTCTTTTATCACAAATTGATTCCACGGCTTAATAAAGACTTCCCTCCCTTTACGAAACTTCTCTCTATATTAAGAAAGATGAAGAGATTGAAAAACTGAATTAATAAGGACATAAAGAACGTAAATATGATATAATTAGATAAAATAAGCTTAGAGTGTGGAAAACATGATATGTAAGACAATAAGCACACGAATATATCAAGATTTTAGCAAAAATACTCAAAATATATTAAACAACAAGTTAAGCATAATGAGGAAAGAGTATAGGATTATAAGATTGTAAAAGATACCAGCTAATACTGGTTGAGACTGATTTTCAGTTGAAACCCCGATGTTGGGTGAAAAATGGTGATTTATATGATCCAATCCTAAAACTCAAAACATAAACATACCACAACAAAAGATTAAAAAAAATGCCACCTTTTTTTCGGCTAGGTGTTGTCACAATACTTGACCGTGACAAAAAAATATGCATGGGTTGTCATGATTAATGACCATGACAATACAAGTGATTTTTTTTATCATAGTCTTATCACGGTCCTTGATCATGACAAGGACCATGGTAAAAAAAGTAGGGATTTCAGTCCCTATAACCACCCTTCCCACCAAAAACTCTACACTTTCCCTCATCTCTCTCATCAACCAGACTCCCTCTCTCTCCAAGGTACAAAATACACCATTTTTTCACCCAAAGTTATGATATATATATATATATGGGTCGTGTGTGTATATATATATATATAAATATAGTTTTAGTTCTTTAATACATGTGTTTTCTTGTTGTAAAATAGTTGTATATACATGTATAGCTTAATATTATTATAAAATAACTTTTTCTAAATCTAGGTTTGAAGGTTTGAAAATTTTGAGTTTGATATTTGTTTTGTCTTGAGTATATGTATTTGTTTATTATAAAATAGTTGTATTTACATGTATTGCTTGATTATTAGAAAACAACTTGTGCAAAATCTAGGTTTGAAGGTTTGAACAATTTGACTTTGATATTTTTTTGGACTTGAATATAGATGTATGCTTGTTGTAAAATATTTGGATTTACATGTATAGGTTGATATTATTAGAAACAATTAGTGTAAAACCTAGGTTTAAACATTCTTATGTGAATATTTGTCTTTGATATTTGTTTGGGCTTAAATATATGTGTTTATTTGTTGTAAATGTAATAATTTTAGTTAAAAAAAATAATTTGCGAGTTTATTTAAAAGTGTGAAGGATTTTGGGATTTGTGGCTTAGATATTATTTGTTGTAAATGTAATCAAGAACACATCGTTCTACCATAATTTTCAAATTGATATGTATACATAACTTAGGGTTTAAAACTAGATTTTGAAAATTGGAATCGATTAGGTTATAAATAATTAAAACTAATTTTGTATGTATATGCGGATTAGGGTTTCAAGCTAGATTTTGAAAATTGAATTTCATTAGGTTATAAAGCAGAATTAAAACTAATTTTGTATGTATATGCAAATTAGGGTTTCAACATGACAGTGTTTCAACATTGTAATTTAAATATGATAGGTTATTAATTAAATTGCATTTATATCCGAGTTAACTAGTGATTCAACTACTCACAGGGATAAACTAAATTGTAAAAACACCCCATTTTTTCAGACGTGATAGGTAACAATTCCTACAAGTTGTTATGGGGTATTCCCTAAAAAAAGAGTCGATGTGTTAGAGAAATAAACTCGAGGATGTAAACTGTAAAGGTGCTAACGAGTTTGTAAAATTCGCAAAGAGGCGTCTCAATGATGAAGAGTTCTTCTGCACTTGTGCACATTGTAAAAGTGGGAAAGTGTTGGAGTAGAAAATAGTTAAACTACATCTTCTTAAATAAGCATACAAGACGATTACCGGGTGTGGTTTTTTCATGAGGAAATACATTGTACCTTTATCCCGGAACAATATCCACTAAAACCATCAAGTAGGATAATGGTGGCAGGACAGAAGAATCCCTTCACAGAGAATAATATGTTAGATGATCTAATATACGATGCTTACAAAGTTCATTTGGTGGAAGACAATGAAGTTTTGATAAGGAAGATAATGGATCTCATGGCAGAGGTTCTAGTGCTCATGACGGTGTTAGGATAAACCATTACGATGACTACTAAAGTCTGAAAGTCAAATAAACCCAACTGTTGGACCCTAACGTTGACAAATATCAAATAACTTTTCATACCATGGTTAGTTTGAATAGTCGTTATGGTTTGTCTGGCAATAGCATGATTGAAATTTTGAATTGGGTAACGGGTTTACTACCCAAAGAAAATACACTTCCAAATAATTATCCGAGTATAAAGAACAATTTAAAAGGTTTAGGAATGATCTATAGATCAATTAATGATTGCAAGTATGGTTACATACTATACCTGAAGGAGTACAAAAAATATTGATCACCGTCTAGTATGCCGGGAACCAAGATATGTGCTAAAGCATGGTTCTAATAATGAGAGAGTCACACTTTCAAAAGTTACTGAAAAAGTATTACTAAAGATAGGTGATGCCATGTCGTGGCTTGCTCGTCTCGCCACTGGTCCTAATTCATGGCTCTTGAGTATAAGAATTATCGACTAAACGGTTGTGCATTCTCATTGAGATTATATAAGAAAAATACATTGTTACAAAACAACGTCATTTCATATAAGGCTCTTAAGTATTACAGGGGAGTGCCAAAGACACAAACCTCATTGAAGCAAAGATGACTAGCAATGTTGTAATTCAATTTTTTTTAATTAGACTATATATATTTCAAAGAGTTTTCTTTTACTATGATTGGGTAATTTCTGGACAAAAATTCTTGTAATATCGATTCAATTACTAAGTTGATAATGGTAGGCTTGTCCAAGATAAAGTGAAACATGCATATGAATGATGCGCCGTTTGTTTGTGTATGTGAAAAGCACAAGAAAGTGTTTTCGCGAAGTATATTAACACCAAACTGTGGTCATTTGTCTTACACGCACCAAAGCATCTAACCAGCAACATGGATGAACTGCCTGCCCCTATCGGATATCAATCCATTTTGGATAACAACTCGAACATGAAAAATTTACACATACTTTATATGAGTAGAGTTATTTCTCTTGTAAAGTATATTGAGGATTCAAAATTTGTAATATGTATCTTGAAACAATATCAAATATTAATTTATTATTCGTTAACTCTAATGTTTGTCGTTATATTAAAACAATAAGACTAGTATGAACTTCCTAAACAAGAATTCTTGAATAGTGAATAACCAAGTCATATATTCACGACTAAGAAGTAATGGAATCTCTTTCGAATAATCCCTGTAAGGTGAAGGAATGTTGCAATGCCAAAAGAAGTATATTATTGAATATTGAATTCACCCGACCTGACAGTACCCATTTTGGGAATGTCCAATGCCAAAGTCACTAAATGGGTAAGTCGCCAATCACTAAAATAAAATATGTAATGTACTTTATCTAATGGGTTACGAGCGGTCATTTTACTAGATATTTCTAATATACCCTTTTGTGATTATTATTAAAGCATATATTCGGGTGGTAGGTGCAGGGCATATGATTTTAAAGCAGACTCCCTATTCATTAGATAGAGAAGATAGCCAAGATTTTATGATCTGCTATAGAACTTATTCAAATTTCAGGAGCTCGAACAATAGAGGGAAGTATGCTATAATTGATGTTATTACTTAGGCTATTTCTATTCATAGTTTATTATCAACTTCTACGAAAGAGGAAAGATGAGGATTGAACAAATATGCATCTTTAATAGGATATAAAGACTTTCTCAATATTAAAGGATTTTATTTAGGCAAGCCTTCCCTCACTATCGAATATTTTTTTTACGATTTTGATAGGTCTTGGGGGGTCTCCCTTATTACGACCTAGGTGTAATCATCATAAATGCTCACCATATCCCTTCTAATAATGAAAGTAGGTAGAATGAGCAACAAACACGGGCCTCCTCATTCTCAAAATAACAAACATGAGATATTTTAAAGTCACATGAGATCGATAACCAGTTACACATGCTTTCTCCCTAACCACTGTGCTAAAGCTCTTTAAAATGAGGAGAAGACCGTTTGATTCTTATATCCCGATTGAGTATTTACCTTTGATTTACTAATGAAAATAAGTGTGTTGAATCTTTTTATATTATTTAAATTCTTATATCCCGAGCTTTAGTATTTCCATTTGATTTATGTTATATATAATGCTATTAAAGCCTACTGTTGCCAGAATTTGACTTCATCAGCCCATCAAAACCCAAGAAAAAGCGAGCGTGACAAGGGATTGTCTTTCAATGATCCCCTAAAGTTTGAAAATCATGGGAGACTAGTTCAAAACAAAAAGAATCTAATTATAAGGGCATTAGATTTATTAAAATAATTAATTGGTCTCGGGTATGAAGATTCGAGGATTATGCCCATGGAGATGAAGATGGTCATTTGGGGGGCTTAGAGGTATGAAAATATTAATATTTATATTAAATATTTGACTTTCAAATAAGATTTTACTATTATTATATTTTTTAATGGTAATTCACTAACTTTCTTGTATTATATGTTTATTAGACAACAACAATTCAACTTTCCCCCTGAAGCGCGGGACAATGTATTGTCGGTTGTATGTGTGCAATGGAAGGCATGGAATAATAACCTAAGAACATGTTATTTAGGGAAGGATCGAGAGTCTGTGATCTAGTGTAGGGACACCGTTCCGAAGAAGGAGACAATCATGTTGGTCAACTGGTAGAGTTTTGTGGATAACAATGCGTCCAAGAGATAATTATCCTCTTGTGGCTCACGAAGGACTAACTGGTCAAATAAGGTGGATAATCACTACTTTGGGTATACATATTACGTGGAGGTGGAGCATATGATGGTATATTAAATGAATTTAAATTATATTTTATTTAGTGGTAAGTAAATTAATTTAATTTAGTCACATTTTTCTTTAATTCACTACACCAAATCCTGCGAATGGTCACCACGCCCAGTGGGTCACGGCCCAAGTCCGCGACCAGCTGGTCGCGGACTTAGGCCGTGAGTGGTCGCGGACTTGGGCCGTGACCCACTCAATATTTGGCGTGACCATATTTATTATCACACTAAATTATTGATGCTTTAGAAGTGGTCACAGACTTGAGCCGTGACCACTGTGGTCGCGGACTTGGGCCGTGACCAAGTCGTGACCATCTTAGCGCCAAACTCGTGCCAAAATTTCCTCCAAGCTTGGTCGCAGATTGGTCACGGCCCAAGTCCGTGACCCATGGCATGATTAAGAAGAGAGTACACACATTGAGGGTCACGACTTAGGGCTGTGACCATTTCTGGGTGTGGGTCACGGCTATGGGCCGTGACCATCCCTCATTTAAGCACTAGGGTTGGTGTAGAAGGGTTGCGCATCACAGATTGAGGGTCACGGCTATGGGCCATGACCATTTCTTGGTATGGGTCACGGCTATGGGCCGTGACCATACCTCAATCAAGCATGGAAAAGGGCCTCACATTGTGGGTCACGGCTCTAGGCCGTGACCAGGTCTGGAGAACCCAACTCTGCCTTACGTTATTTTTAAGGGTCGCTCTTATTAGGTCACGGCTCTTGGCCATGACCTGTTCCAGGTCTTAAAAAAAATACCTGCCGCTGCTTTCATTTATTTCATTTGGAGGTTGAGTTGGCTGCTGCTTTCATTTGGCGATTTTGGCAATTTTGACGGTATGTATTGATTCATTTGGATTTTATTATTTCTCTCTAAAGCCCTAATTTATGTGTATGTATGTGTAGATTTATGTTTGTATGTGTGTATGTGTGTGTATGTATAAAATTATGTTTATATGTGTGTGTGTATAGATTTATATGTATATGTATGTTTATGTCAATAAACCCTATATTGTATGTGTGTGTATGTATAGATTGTATGTGAGTAAACCCTAAATAGTATGTGTGTGTATGTATATATTATGTCAATAAACCCTAGATTGCATGTGTGTGTTTGTATAGATTATGCCAATAAACCTAGATTGTATGTGTGTGTATTTTTTTTTTGGAAAAAATATAATTAAATGGGTTTTTAATGAGTAAGAAAATTTACATCCACCTTGTCGTGATTTTATTGGGGGTTATATGCGTGCCATCATATTATATTAGGGGTTATATGCATGTCGTGATTTTTTGCACTACAATATATGTGTAAGTACTACAATATGTGTTATAAACAATTACGGTGGGTTGTTGTTGGGATTTCACATATACTTTTAAACTCTCATAACTTTCAAACCCAAACCTTAATAGTAGGACTCGTATTCATGCTTTCGTATACTTTTCTCAGGAAAAATGAGGCACGGTGATAATTACTGTCAACAAGAGTGGGAGAGGTTGCAATTAGATCGCACACATAAATATTTTATTAGCGTGCGTTATATAGAGGGTACTCCTATTTATAGGTACGAAAATAAAAAGATCGAAAAATTTAACTACCTTGTAAATCGTGGATTTGATATGCAGCAAGATTACTTGTTCGATCGTATTCTATTTTCTCTACCAGAAAACTGGGATGACTGTGACACCCCACCTAATTATTCCCGGGTGATCAGTCCTAAATCAAGTTAGAACAGGTTTCTCATTTGGTCCATTCTTAGCATCACTGTCGTCTTATTAAATTACGAACCACCTATGTGAGAAAAATAGACTGGTGCCAAATTTTTATCTTTCATTATTTAAACAAAAAAAAACCCATGCGGAAAATAAAATAATACAACAATCACAGATAACTGAAATTAATCATCCACAAGTAAAAATAATTAACCGAATAAACCATCGGTCCAAATAATAATAAATCCCGTAAAGACAAGAACGAACTCCCAACAAGTCTAATACAAATAATCGGAATGTGAGCGACATGCTCGAATAACTAATCATGAATTTCTACATTAAGATCGAAGAATGAGGCGTCTATCAAAACCCCGCAACATCCACATATGCTGCAGCAACGGATCCCTGGAATTTAGTCAAGGCTGGCGTCCCTGTGGCTGGACACCTAAAAGGTTTTGAAAATAGATTTATAGCAAGGGTTAGTACCCAAAACATTTGGAAAACATTTAACAAATGATTAACTTGCAGTAATAAATAAATATGCATGCTCTTCATATTCTAGTTAGTATCGCACTCTCTTGAGGACTTCCTTACCCCTCCTCTAATGTACACTACTAACACTTTAATTAAATTACCGAGTTATTCATCTCATGACTAGATAATTAACATAGTTTCTTTATACCCACCCTACTCTAACTGAGTATATAGTGATGATGATTTTTAAGTTATTAGTAACATCAACTTAACTAAAACATTTCCCTTTTTAAATTCATATAACTTCTACACTTGTTATACATATGAAACCACTCATATTTTTCATTACTAACCCGTATATAATTAATTATCCAATTATATACTTATAATCATAATTCAGCATTCACAATCATACTGTAATATATTTAACAACTTGCATCCACCCGAGTAAAATACTCACAGAATGTAAATTCTATAAAGTGCTATCCCACTAGGTACAATCACATAGCCTAGTTATCCCAAGTCAGAATTTCACACCAACTTGATACAAATAAATAATTGGAGGCGGTCATATTCCTTCCCTGAAAGTGAGATGTCCCTCACCCATATAATGGACGCTATGACCATGGGAATATACTCACCCTACTCCTCAAGCTAGGGGATTCATCCACTACGCGCAACCTCCCCCTATAGCACTATAGTATAAAATATCTAATCACTGATATTAATGTACACACTATATATATATACTATCACATCCGTATAAATATAAAAGTCCCGGCCATACCGTGCGGTAAATCCGTAACATAAGCCTATTAAAATTATTAAGAGTTTATGGTCCAACTCTAAATTTTAATTAAATTGCACCTTAATTAATTAAGTTACTTTTGGTGTCGCCCCCACCATAAATTTGGACGTACTCTCGTAGCCCAAAATAAATTTACCCGAGTCGAAATCCCCGACTCTAATTTATTAGCCTCTGTCTAATTAAATTATTACATTTCGGTTTCGCTCAACCAAATTTTCTGCCTCAAACCTTAATTAATTTATCTACAATTAATTAGATTTAAACTCATGTATTTAATTTCTCAATAATTAATTACATAAGATTTTTATATGAATTTCCCCTTTTTACATAATTAACTGGCGAAACTGCCAAGTTCTGCCGACCGTCGATCGATCGACCCCAGACCGTCGATCGATCGATCGAACAGGTCTTCGTCTTCTTCGCGAAGACAGGGCAGCCATGGACGGATTTACTCAAACCCTAATCTCTTCTAACATGAGTTGCAAGTCTTCTTATCACAGGTACATATTAGAAACCTTATTAGGATCCCCCAGAAAGTCCACAACAATCATCAATTCGCCCATAAACTACTGATTCATAATTTTGGGGAAAAATCTATCTTTATCCATAAACACATTTACACCCCAAATTTCTTCATCAAATTCGTTCTAATTTATCCGGATATCATTCTAACAGATACACATCAATATTCCAATATCAGATTTTTACATAAATCCTCATAAACTTTGGCAATTCAGATTAATATTTTCTTTTGTTTTTCAAAGCCCCGTGTTTATGCCATGAAACCCCAAAACGAATTTTAATTCATTACGTCACACAGATATGAATTGAAAGAAAGATTTAATACTATTGCAAGTTATTCACTTGCCTTAGGTTTCGTAGTGTCTGAATTTGAGATGGGTTCCAAGGTTGAAGATGACCTTTGTTGGCTCTTTTGAGATCCCCAAATGGCTTTGGCTGCTGTTAGGGTTTTCTAACCCTTTAATTCTTCTCTCTAATTAAGCTCAGCCATGTCCTTATTTCTTTTTATTAGGTTAATTTCCCTAATCCCATTTTTTTGACTAATGGGCCAAGCCCAAGTGACCTAAATGCCCCCGAGTGGGCCCGACTATGTCTAAAAACGTCCCGAGACCCGTTTACTACCCCCGGGTACACTTTTCCGACTATCTCGGCCCATCCGGACTCAACTGTACACTGAGAATTTGCATCCAGATTAATTTATAAAAATACTTATCCCCCACCCAATATAGTCTATACCGACTTCCGGATGTGATAAGTACATACCTCGTCATTAATACTCGAAACGACGTAATTACATTATTACTATTCACTTAGTAAATAAGTTTCCCTAAATATTAACCATTCAATCCCAGATTAATATTTATATATTATTTTACCATAATTAATTCATTAAATTACAGCACACTAGTAATTTAGAATTTCCGAATTAATTAAATTTTAAATGTACCAAAAATACGGGGTGTTACATACTCCCCCCCTTACAAAGGAATTTCGTCCCCGAAATTAGATCGTACCTGCGGTGAAAAGCTCTGGATATTGTTCCCGCATATCCTCCTCCCGCTCCCAGGTAGACTCGTCAACATTGTGATGACCCCACTGTACTCTAACCAATGGAACAACCTTGGATCGCAATTTCCGCTCACTATGATCCAGAATAGCTACCGGCCTCTCCTCATACGAGATGTCTGGCTGTAAGTCGATCTCCTCGAGTGGAATGTGCCCAAAGGCTCTCTCGCTCCTTCGATATTTCTTCAGCGATGCCACATGGAATACATCGTGTATCCGCTGAAGATGTTCTGGTAACCCAAGCTTATTCGCCACCGGTCCCACCCTCTCAATAATAGGGAAAGGTCCTACGTACCGCAGTTCTAACTTACCCTTCTTGCCGAACCTCATCACCCCTTTCATAGGGGATACCCGGACTAAAACCTGGTCCCCAACTTCTAGCTCCACATGTCTTCGAGAAGCATCATCATAACTCTTCTGCCTGTCCTGAGCTATCCGAATCCTTCCTCGAATCACTCTATCTTGGCAGATGTCTCCTGGACAATCTCCGGACCCAAGAGTTTGTTGTCCCCCACCTCTAACCAACAAGCGGGCGAACGACAAGGTCTCCCGTACAGTGCCTCAAACGGTGCCATGCCAATCGTGAATTGGTAAGAGTTGTTATACGCAAACTCTACCAAAGGAAGATATTTCTCCCATCCTCCCCCGAAGTCCAAAATGCACATTCTGAGCATGTCTTCCAGCATCTGATTAACTCTCTCAGTCTGTCCGTCAGTCTGTGGGTGATACGCTGTACTCAAGCGCAACTCCGTGCCCATTGCCTCCTGAAAGCTCTGCCAAAAGTGGGCGACAAAGATTTTGTCTCGGTCGGATACAATATTTATTGGTACCCCATGCAGCTTAACAATCTCTGCTATGAATAGCTGTGCATAACGCATCGTCTCAAAGTCTGTGCGTACCGGCAAAAAGTGGGCCACCTTAGTCAACCGATCCACCATAACCCATATGGAGTCGTGACCCCTCTGCGATACAGGTAACCCTGTGATGAAGTCCATGGAGATGCTTTCCCACTTCCACACGGGAATTTCTAACGGCTGTAGCATCCCTGATGGTCTCTGGTGGTCAACTTTCACAAGCTGACACGTGGCACATTTCGAAACAAACTCCACTATGTCCCGTTTCATCCCTGCCCACCAATACTGTCTCCTCATATCTTGGTACATTTTATCCCCACCGGGATGTACCGCAAATTTCGAACCATGGGATTCTGTCATAACAGCGTGCCTCAAATCCTCATCCGCTGGCACCATTAACCTCCCATTAAAGCGTAGGCCTCCTTCTGAGCTAATTGAGTAACCCGCTGCTCCCTCAGCTAACAACTGGCCCACCCTATCCCGGAAAATCTGATCCTCTGCCTGAGCCTTCACAACTCACATAATGATCTCGGGTGTGATGGATAATGCTGACATGCAAGCCTTGGCTACGTCATCCTCATATCGAAGCTCTCTCCACTTCGCTTTCCATACCTCCGATATCTCCCCAGTCGGCCTTCGGCTCAATGCGTCTGCTACCACATTGGCCTTACCGGGATGATACTGTATATCAAACTGGTAGTCCTTCACGAATTCTAGCCACCGCCTCTGCCTCATATTCAGATCCTTCTGTGTGAAGAGATACTGAAGTGACTTGTGATCCGTGAATAGAGTAAACTGCTCTCCTAGAAGATAATGCCTCCATATCTTCAAAGCAAAAACGACCGCTGCCAACTCTAGGTCGTGAGTGGGGTAATTCCTCTCATGGGGCTTTAGCTTCCTGGAAGCATAAGCTATAGCCCTTTCCTCCTGCTGGAGCACACCCCCAAGACCCCGTAAGGATGCGTCTGTGTAAACCCGATACTCTAGCCCTCCCTTTGGCAATGCAAGCACGGGTGCAGATGTCAACTTGTCCTTTAGCTCGTCGAACGCTAATTGACAATTATCATCCCACTTGAAAGGTACCCCTTTCCGAGTCAGATTCGTCAAAGGTCCTGCAATCTTAGAGAATCCCTTAATGAATCGCCTGTAGTAACCGGCCAAACCCAGAAAACTGCGCACCTCGGTCGGTGTCGTGGGCTGTCCCCACTCCCTCACCGCTGACACCTTATTCGGATCCACTGCAATACCCTGATCTGACACGACGTGACCAAGGAACTGTACCTCCCGTAGCCAGAATCCACACTTCCCTAATTTGGCGTAGAGCTGATGATCCCTCAGTGTCTGTAAAACCATGCGCAGATGCTCTGCGTGCTCCTCCTCGGTGCGCGAGTAGATTAGGATGTCATCAATGAACACGATGACAAACTGATCTAGGTACTCCTTGAAAACCCTGTTCATGAGATCCATGAACACTGCAGGTGCATTGGTGAGCCCGAAGGGCATCACCCTGAACTCATATGATCCATACCGCGACAAGAAAGCGGTCTTAGGAACATCCCCTCTCGGATACGCAGTTGATGATACCCTGACCTCAAGTCGACCTTGGAGAAGTAAGACGCCCCTCTCAACTGGTCAAATAAATCATCAATCCGAGGTAACGGATATTTATTCCGTATCGTCACCTTGTTCAGCTCCCTATAATCCACGCACAAGCGGAGTGAGCCATCTCGCTTCTTTACAAACAACACCGGCGCACCCCACGGCGATGTACTCCGCCGAATAAAACCCTGACCCAGTAGTTGCTGAATTTGTTCCCTCAATTCCCGCATCTCTGAAGGGGCCATACGGTAAGGTTCCCGAGCAATCGGCCTCGTCCCCGGTGCCAAATCGATAACAAATTCGATTTCTCTGCTGGGTGGTAATCCTGGTATCTCCTGGAATACATCCTCAAAGTCCCTCACTACAGGAATAGAGTCTAAAGGGACTACCACCTCCTGTGAGGTTTCCTCCTCAATGTAATATAAGTGAGTGCGCGACCCTCCCTCAGGAAGCGGCATTGCTATCAGGAACATCTCCTGTCCCGGAATGGAGAACACGATTGTCCTCTCATAACAATCCACCGTAGCCCGGTAACCTGCCAACCAATCCATGCCCAAGATGACATCATACCCCTCCATATCTAACACTAAGAGGTCTGCTGCTAAACTAAGCCTCCCAATCAAAATGTCTACTCCTCGACAAATCGAGCGAATCAAAGCCCCGCTGCCTACTGGCGACTCTACACTCATACGGAGGCTACCCTCTATCTCTAGTAACCCAGCCCGTTTAGCAAAATTAGATTTAATGAATGAATGTGATGCTCCCGTGTAAAAAAGAATGATACCCTCATGCCCATGAATGAAAAACATACCCTCAACCGCTGGCGGCGCCTGCTGTGCTGGAGGATTGGGAACATCCCGAACGTTATACACACGTCCGTAGTGCATCTGCCCCTGCTGCTGTGGGGCGGGTGGAGCTGGTGCTGCTGGCGGCATCTGACCCTGTTGCCCCTGCTGGGCACCCTGCTGATGGCCTCTGCCCCTCTGCGGGCACTCCCTCTTGAAGTGTCCTGGCTGTCCACAGGCGAAACAACGTTTCTGGTCGTCACCCTACCGTTGGCCCTGCTGGCCCTGACGTTGCTGGCCCTGTTGGCCTCCCCCATTGTTCCCTTGGCCCTGACGGCCCGGAGGAACCTGTTGTTGCTGATTAGGGCCTGGTTGCCCCTGCCTGAACCCCTGTCCTCCCGGTCGGAACCCACCAGGCTTAAACTTCTTAGCCTGATTCCCTTGCTGAATGATAATCTACTGCTGTGTGCCACTTGTCTCACTACTAGTAACCGCCTTGCCCTGCTGGCTCGGCTCACCTGCCTTCTTGTTCCCCTTAGCATGGAAATGATGATCCTGGCAATGTACAAGTGCGGCATTAACGACATCTGTATAAGTCACTAACGCCGGATTTCCAATCAAGTGCTGCCTGATCCTCCAGGCTAAGCCATCCATGAACTTTGACTTCTTCCGCTCCTCATCGCTCACCTCATTTGGCACAAAGTTTGCCAAACGGGTGAACTCCTCCTCATATTCTGCCACTGACCTGTCACCCTGTACCAACTCGCTGAATTTCTTTCTCATCTCAGACTCTACTGCTGGAGGGAAGTACTTGCGGTCAAACCGCACCCAGAATTCAGAAATCGGCATTAAATCCCGCTCCTCAGCGGTGGTAACGGACTCCCACCACTGTAAGGCTGCCCCCGACAGACGGAAGGTAGCCAGCATCTGTTTCTGCACCTCTGTACCCTCTAACATGCGCAGATGGCGCTGAATGTTCTTCTTCCAGTCACAAGCCTCCACCACATTGGTGCTACCTCGGAACTCAGGTGGGTGACCCTTCTGAAAGGTCTCCCTCACTCGCTGCCAAGACGGTGGTCCCACTGGAGCCTGGGGCTGTGGAAAATGAGCTGCAATAGCTCGCATCGCTATCTCGACCGCTTGGGCCACTATCACTGCCACCTGAGTGGTAGAAATCAACTCGGGTAGGGGTGGTGGTGGCGGTATCTGTGGCTCCTGGCGAGCCTCCCTCACCTCATCTCTAGCCTCAGCCCTCTCCGCTCTCTGTCTCTTTGGTGGCATCTGAAATAGATTGGATTGTATAAGTACACAATTTACACAAAAACTAATAGCAGGAATACGATATCTCACAAGCGGAAAATATAATCAACAGTCCTAATAATAGGGCTCTATAACAACCGAACGCTACGCTGAAACTTAGAAAGCCGCACAGATCCTCAGGACACTAGAACCTGATGCTCTGATACCATCTGTGACACCCCGCCTAATTAATCCCGGGTGATCAGTCCTAAATCAAGTTAGAACATGTTTCTCATTTGGTCCATTCTTAGCATCACTGTCGTCTTATTAAATTACTAACCACCTAAGTGAGAAAAATAGACTGGTGCCAAATTTTTATCTTTCATTATTTAAACAAAAAAAAAACCCATGCGGAAAATAAAATGATACAACAATCACAGATAACTGAAATTAATCATCCACAAGTAAAAATAATTAACCGAATAAACCATCGGTCCAAATAATAATAAATCCCGTAAAGACAAGAACGAACTCCCAACAAGTCTAATACAAATAATCGGAATGTGAGCGATATGCTCGAATAACTAATCATGAATTTCTACATTAAGATCGAAGAATGAGGCGTCTATCAAAACCCCGCAACATCCACATATGCTGCAGCAACGGATCCCTGGAATTTAGTCAAGGCTGGCGTCCCTGTGGCTGGACACCTAAAAGGTTTTGAAAATAAATTTATAGCAAGGGTTAGTACCCAAAACATTTGGAAAACATTTAACAAATGATTAACTTGCAGTAATAAATAAATATGCATGCTCTTCATATTCTAGTTAGTATCGCACTCTCTTGAGGACTTCCTTACCCCTCCTCTAATGTACACTACTAACACTTAAATTAAATTACCGAGTTATTCATCTCATGACTAGATAATTAACATAGTTTCTTTATACCCACCCTACTCTAACTGAGTATATAGTGATGATGATGTTTAAGTTATTAGTAACATCAACTTAACTAAAACATTTCCCTTTTTAAATTCATATAACTTCTACACTTGTTATACATATGAAACCACTCATATTTTTCATTACTAACCCGTATATAATTAATTATCCAATTATATACTTATAATCATAATTCAGCATTCACAATCATACTGTAATATATTTAACAACTTGCATCCACCCGAGTAAAATACTCACAGAATGTAAATTCTATAAAGTGCTATCCCACTAGGTACAATCACATAGCCTAGTTATCCCAAGTCAGAATTTCACACCAACTTGATACAAATAAATAATTGGAGGCGGTCATATTCCTTCCCTGAAAGTGAGATGTCCCTCACCCATATAATGGACACTATGACCATGGGAATATACTCACCCTACTCCTCAAGCTAGGGGATTCATCCACTACGCGCAACCCCCCCCTATAGCACTATAGTATAAAATATCTAATCACTGATATTAATGTACACACTATATATATATACTATCACATCCGTATAAATATAAAAGTCCCGGCCATACCGTGCGGTAAATCCGTAACATAAGCCTATTAAAATTATTAAGAGTTTATGGTCCAGCTCTAAATTTTAATTAAATTGCACCTTAATTA
This sequence comes from Sambucus nigra, assembly GCA_949130495.1. Taxonomy (NCBI): domain Eukaryota; kingdom Viridiplantae; phylum Streptophyta; class Magnoliopsida; order Dipsacales; family Adoxaceae; genus Sambucus; species Sambucus nigra. The sequence continues at coordinate 90,152,605 of OX422208.1, read as the reverse complement.
ATTAAGTTACTTTTGGTGCCGCCCCCACCATAAATTTGGACGTACTCTCGTAGCCCAAAATAAATTTACCCGAGTCGAAATCCCCGACTCTAATTTATTAGCCTCTGTCTAATTAAATTATTACATTTCGGTTTTGCTCAACCAAATTTTCTGCCTCAAACCTTAATTAATTTATCTACAATTAATTAGATTTAAACTCATGTATTTAATTTCTCAATAATTAATTACATAAGATTTTTATATGAATTTCCCCTTTTTACATAATTAACTGGCGAAACTGCCAAGTTCTGCCGACCGTCGATCGATCGACTCCAGACCGTCGATCGATCGATCGAACAGGTCTTCGTCTTTTTCGCGAAGACAGGGCAGCCATGGACGGATTTACTCAAACCCTAATCTCTTCTAACATGAATTACAAGTCTTCTTATCACATGTACATATTAGAAACCTTATTAGGATCCCCCCAGAAAGTCCACAACAATCATCAATTCGCCCATAAACTACTGATTCATAATTTTGGGGAAAAATCTATCTTTATCCATAAACACATTTACACCCCAAATTTCTTCATCAAATTCGTTCTAATTTATCCTGATATCATTCTAACAGATACACATCAATATTCCAATATCAGATTTTTACATAAATCCTCATAAACTTTGGCAATTCAGATTAATATTTTCTTTTGTTTTTCAAAGCCCCATGTTTATGCCATGAAACCCCAAAACGAATTTTAATTCATTACATCACACAGATATGAATTGAAAGAAAGATTTAATACTATTGCAAGTTATTCACTTGCCTTAGGTTTCGTAGTGTCTGAATTTGAGATGGGTTCCAAGGTTGAAGATGACCTTTGTTGGCTCTTTTGAGATCCCCAAATGGCTTTGGCTGCTGTTAGGGTTTTCTAACCCTTTAATTCTTCTCTCTAATTAAGCTCAGCCATGCCCTTATTTCTTTTTATTAGGTTAATTTCCCTAATCCCATTTTTTTGACTAATGGGCCAAGCCCAAGTGACCTAAATGCCCCCGAGTGGGCCCGACTATGTCTAAAAACGTTCCGTGACCCGTTTACTACCCCGGGGTACACTTTTCCGACTATCTCGGCCCCTCCGGACTCAACTGTACACTCAGAATTTGCATCTGAATTAATTTATAAAAATACTTATCCCCACCCAATATAGTCTATACCGACTTCCGGATGTGATAAGTACATACCTCGTCATTAATACTCGAAACGACGTAATTACATTATTACTATTCACTTAGTAAATAAGTTTCCCTAAATACTAACCATTCAATCCCAGATTAATATTTATATATTATTTTACCATAATTAATTCATTAAATTACAACACACTAGTAATTTAGAATTTCCGAATTAATTAAATTTTAAATGTACCAAAAATACGGGGTGTTACAATGACGTTATACAAAATATATTTCACACACATAATCCCGACATAGCCCTAACCTTGGTTACATTTTTGGAGAAGGCAGAAAAAAATCGACCCGTTATGGATACAACGGTGTACAGAGAGCATTGACATAGACTGTGATGTCTCGCGCCACATGCATGTAAAATTGAATCTTTCCAACAAGTTTAGAAATAGGGGATTCCGAGTTCATGTCACTGACATCTACACATCAATCATAGATACCCTTCCTCCTAGTTGTCCACGTGCAAAAATTCATAGGTTCTTACAAACTAATACCGAATGGATGGAGATCAGACACATTGAACTTATTCTAAAGTCTTACTTTGAAAAGGTATCTATCTATCTATATATATAATAACTAATTAATTAGTTATAATTTCATATTACTATAATTATTTAGTCACTTATATTTTTTAATTTTTGTAGATAATGTTGAGAGGAAATAACCCAAGGGTACCAAGTACCGAGGTAACACCACAACGAGGTTCACCATCTCGTGCAGAACCCGGATTCTCAACACCAATGGCTGAGCAATTCACAACTCCACCAATGGTTCACTCCTCACCAAGTCCAACTCCAAGTACTCCTACGCCCCAATCCAGCACTCCCGTTGCTTTAACGCCCCCATCCAGCACTCTTGATGCCTCCCGCTCAAATGAAAAGAAGCCTATTGTCTTTTCCCTTCTCAGGAATAACCCGACGGGTGATAGGAATGACGTGCTGAACTTTAAAGCTCGGTGTTTGTCGCTGGAAAAAATGAACGTGGGAGTTAGTGGATCAGATAATTGGAACCTTGTTGATCAAGCTGTCAAAGATGACATACATGACCAACTTTGCAAGCATTTCTCATTTCCTGACCGTTCCAAGAATAAGGTTTTATCCCGGGTTGCTGAAGGATTGAGGACATACAGGAGAAACCTTCGGAAGAAACATTTCCCGAAAGAGGCAGCGAGCTCAGATATTTTGGCTTTGAAAGAGAGAGTGCCTCCCAATGTTGAAATGCCATTAGATCAGTGGAATAAGTTTTTGGAGAATGAGGCGAAGGAAAAAAAGTCGGTCCAGAGGGATCAAAACAAAAAAAATAGGGCACAGAAAACTGATATCCATAGGTTGGGATCCAAATCATATGAGGATTCGAAGAATGAATGGGAGAGTAGGACAAAAGATGGTCCATATGCCAGTAAAAATCCAAATCGGTCCAACTTATTCCTTCATGTTCGACGGGACAAAGATAGTAAATTCACGCCGCACTTGGCTAAGACACAGTTAAAACGTTTTTTACTGAACCGTGGATAGTGGAGGCCATTACATGGCATGCTCGATGCGAGGTGGGTGGGAATTTAAGGCGTCATCCGATTAATTCACTCATCTGGCAAATTTCAAATGCACAACACCATGAATTTGGAAAGTAACTGTTGATACCAAAATTAATATGCTGACGTGGACGAATAGTATGAAGACACGTGTCGATCTACGTGGCACAATAACAGCGAGGAAGATCATTTACTGAATAACCGTGGTTGATACCGAGCAACGAGAATACACCGAGGAACTCTATCATGCCGAGGAACTCCATCCGAGGAACTATATCATCCCGAGATACTCTAAGCACTCCGAGGAACTCTTGATCAACGAGCAACTAAGGCGGTCCGAACTGCACCTCGGCCGTGTCATCAATTATCAGACGGACAACTGTTCAACTATTCATTAGATTCTTGACGCACACGCTGCATTAAATGTATTACCCATTCATATGTATATCATTTAATGTATTGGACCTTTCATGTACAGCCTTGAGGCTATAAATACCTTGTATCGATCCCATTCAAAGGGACCGGAATTTCTTGAGAGAACTTGTAATCAAGAATTCCACAAACACTCAGCAATAACATAACAGTGGACGTAGGCTTTATTCCTAGCCGAACCACTTTAAAAATCTTTGTCTTATTTATTTATCTGTGATTGAAGAATTAGAGTGATCTAGTTTTTTACATCAACAGATTGGCGCCGTCTGTGGGAAACGACTGTTGTTATCGTTTTTCATAAAAATCATTTGTCACCAATGGCAGATAATCCAGAATCCAGTAATCGAAATGCTGGAAATACTGGAAATCTTCCAAATCCATCTGCATCTCCAGATCTGGCCGGAATTATGACGAATCTGGCTCAAGGACAAACCGCCATGCAAGAATCTATGAGGCAACTCCTTCAAACTCTTCAAGGCGATGTACCAACTTATTCAGGGCAAAGGACTGATCATGGGCAATCACGATCCAGACGTATTGGATCATATCGCAATGGGGAATCCAATGATTCTTCTTATCAACCTGGGCGAACTTCATCAATACGGGCTACGGATACAGATCAACATATCTCTCTTTCTCCTGAGAGAACTAGCGCTTTAGAAAGATTAAGCAGGGTGTCTCCTTTCAGTCGGTTAGGACCAAGGAGGAACATGAGTCCACCTAGGGCTCCATCAGGAAGTTTTCGACCACCACCAGGTTCGAGAGAAAGATCTGCACAATCACGACCAATTACTCGTCGAGATAAATCTCAGGAAGCTACGTCAGAGCATTCAGTTGCTCGGACTAAACGGCCCGAGGAAGGGAATGAAGCATGGAAAGGTTCCATTCAACGATTGGAGGATAGACTGGGAGAAATGGCTAAGGCGAGGAACCCCTTACAGAGAACTTTTGTTCAAGGGACACCTTTTGTGCAGGCCATTGTGGATTTCCCCACACCGTCGAAATTCAAAGCACCTGTAGTGACCCCCAAGTACGATGGAAAGACAGATCCCGTACTTCATATAGAACAGTACCAAGCTGCTGCAGATATCTATGCTGTCCCCGACGAGATGAGATGTAGAGCATTCTCGGGAACTCTTACCGGATCTGCACAGATATGGTACAATAATCTTCCTCGGGGTAAGATTTCAACTTTTGTTCAGTTAGCCGAGCTGTTTATTGGTAATTTTTGTTTTGGAGCAAAACCAGTAAAGCGAGTAGCGCACTTATTAAGTGTTAGACAAAAATCAGGAGAAAGTACTAGAGATTACATAACTCGTTTCAATAACGAGAAGTTGGAAGTCATAGATTATGAAGAAAAGACAGCAATCACTGCTTTGATGAGTGGTTTGTTGCCTAACAAGCTATACTATACTCTGGCCAAAGATCCGCCTAAAAATATGTCGGAATTGATGGCAAAAGCGGCCAAAATCATGAATGCCGAGGAGGCTATGACTGCGAAGAAGAATATGGATAAAGAAGTTAAAGCGGAGGTCGACAACTCTAAAAAGAAAGATCAGAAAGATAATGGTGGTGACAAATATTCTAGGAATAACAAGATAAAGTTGGAAGCCCTAAAGAAGTATGATAATTATACTCCATTGAAAATGGGTATTAATCATGTTTTAGAAGAAATCAGGAATAACGAGGAAATCAAATGGCCAGAGAAACTGAAGTCAGATCCAGACATGAGAAATAAGAACAAATATTGCGAGTTTCACAAAGATCATGGCCATATGACCAAAAATTGTATAGCCCTTCAGAACGAGATTGAAACACTCATTCGAAGAGGAAAATTATCAAAGTATGTAGATCGCAGAGGTGAGAGGACAAATGAGGACAGAATTAGAAAGAGATCTAGATCTCCTCGTCGTGCAGAGGAGAAAAAGAGGAGGGACCATGAAGAGGATCCAGATGATGACCCCGATCTTCCCAAGAAGCCAAGAAAACCTGAACGAGAGGTATTTTCCATACGTTTTGGATCATTTCATTGTAACGTTATTACAGGGGGAGATGCAGGAGGAGGAGACCTTACTGCAGAAAGAAAAGCTTATCTCGGAGAGGCTCAAGCTTGCTCATATATTCAGCGAATAAACCTGGCCGAGGATGATCGTCCGAGGAAGGTAAACAAAGATAAGCTAGTAATTGGTTTTTCAAAAAATGACCTGGCAGGTGTTCTTTACCCTCATGATGATCCTTTGGTGATTAAAATGAGAATGAAGGACGTGATCATTTCAAGGGTGTTGGTAGATAATGGTAGTTCGGCAGACATCATGTACTATTCATGCTTTGATAGCTTGAATTTGAAATTATCCCAATTAGAACCTTATCACAGACCCCTTCTGGGTTTTGCTGGCGAGAAAGTTTTTCCACTTGGGACGATCAAGTTGGATATATTCATTGGAACCTGGCCTGTTTGTCGAACAGAAAGAATACGATTCTTTGTGATGGATAAGAATGTGCAGTCAGCCTACAACATCATCATGGGAAGAGTTGGATTGAAGAAGTTCGAAGCCGTTCCTTCTACAGTACATCAATGTTTGAAATTCCCAACAAATTTTGGAGTTGGAGTGGTGAAAGGTGATCAAAAAGTAGCTCGGGAATGCTATTATTCGTCGGCCGAGCAAGAAGAACTAGAAGGATCGATGAAAAAGACTACTACTTACCAGGTGGAGGAAGGTACAGAAATTGAAACTCTTGATCCCAGGGATGAATCTCAACTTGTAAAAGGACAGGTGATGGAATCTACAGAAAACGTTATTTTGGACGACGAACATCCTGAACGAATAACCCAGATAGGTTCATCGTTGGATATGTCGATAAAAGAGGAGTTGATAGCTTTCTTGAAGAATAGGAAAAATACTTTTGCTTGGAGTCATGAAGACATGCCAGGAATAGATCCAAACTTCTTATGTCATGAACTCAATGTGAATAAGGAGATTAAACCTGTAAAGCAGAGAAGAAGGGTGTTTAGTCCCGAGAAGAATCAGGCCATACAGGAGGAAGTCGAGAAACTCCAGAAAGCCCAATTCATTGAAGATGTAAAATATCCAGATTGGTTGGCTAATGTGGTGATGGTAAAGAAGAAAAACAACAAATGGAGAATGTGTGTCGATTTCACCGATCTCAATAAGGCATGCCCCAAGGATCATTTTCCATTGCCCAGAATTGATCAACTAGTGGATGCCACCTCGGGACACGAGCTACTCAGCTTCATGGATGCTTACTCTGGATACAACCAGATCAAAATGAAACCTGAAGACAGGGAAAGTACTTCTTTTATTACCCCTAGGGGAACTTATTGTTATAATGTTATGCCTTTTGGTTTAAAAAATGCAGGTGCAACATATCAGCGGTTGATGAACAAGGTTTTTACTGAACAAATCAGCCGCAACATGGAGGTCTATGTCGATGACATGCTCACTAAAAGCAAGAAAGCTACTGATCATTTGATTGACTTGAGTCAAACTTTTGATCAATTGGATAAATACCAAATGAAGCTTAACCCGACGAAGTGCACCTTTGGAGTACGAGAAGGAATGTTCCTCGGATACATCGTCAATCAGCGAGGTATTGAGGCAAATCCAGATAAGATCAAAGCTCTTCTAGGGCTGCGATCTCCGACGACGAAGAAAGAAGTGCAGAGTCTTACCGGACGAGTTGCAGCGCTCAACAGATTTGTATCTCGAGCAACTGATAAATGCATACCATTCTTCAAAACACTTCGAAAAACCTTTGAATGGAATGAGGAATGTGAAAAAGCTTTTCAAGACTTGAAGAAATATTTGGGAACACCTCCACTGTTGTCCAGACCAATAACAGGAGAAAAGTTGTATTTGTATTTGGCAGTATCAGAGAACGCAGTCAGTTCAGCGTTGATCAGATTGGAGAATGGAGTCCAGAAGCCAATTTATTACACAAGTAAGGCTTTCCGAGGTGCAGAAATCAGGTACCCAAAGCTAGAAAAATTGGCATTGGCACTAATTGAAGCAAGCAGAAGAATGAGGCCATATTTCCAAGCCCATACCATCATTGTTTATACTGATATGCCATTGAGACAAACCCTCCATAAGCCAGAAAAATCAGGGAGACTGATGTACTGGGCAGTAGAACTTGGTGAATATGATATTGTGTATGAGCCCAGATCATCATTGAAGGGGCAGGCTGTAGCAGATTTTATAGCAGAGTTCACATACCCTGATACCCCCGAGGAGCAAAAGATGCCTGCTGAGTTACCTGTGGACGATACAGGATCAACAGAAACATTTGCTGACCTACCTGTGGACGATACAGGATCAGCAGAAATAGGTCCAAACCAACCAAGGTTGGTAAAAGGACTTGTGGATGTAGAGAAATCATTATATTCAAATTCAGACCAGCCACGGTTGGTAAAAGAGTACGAGCAGATGACTGACGAGGAGCGAAAGATACCGGGGGATGATGGAAGAAAACAGCAGATATTTTATCGAGGAACTCTGACAGATAAGAAATTTGAAGACGAAATACCTACATGGAGATTATATGTAGATGGATCATCCTGCACAGCTGGTTGTGGAGCAGGAATTGTTTTGATCACCCCAGACGAGATTGACATGGAATATGCTTTGCGATTCCAATTCAAAGCTTCTAACAATGAAGCGGAGTATGAGGCCATGATAGCAGGTCTTAATCTAGCAAAGACTATGGAAGCACAACAGGTGATGGTATTCAGTGATTCTCAATTAATTGTGAATCAGATGATGGGAATATATGCGGTTAAAGGAGACTTAATGATCAAATATCATGCAAAGGTAATGAAATTGTTGACAGAATTTGATGCCATTCAATTGGTGAGAATACCGAGGATGGAGAATGTACAAGCAGATGCACTGGCCCGACTAGCATCAGCTACTCGTACCGAGATGCGAAGAACCATACCGATTGAAGTATTAGAAGGTCGGAGCATAGATGAAGATCTGACAACGAATGTGATTACTCTTGATTTAGGACCATCTTGGATGGATCCAATCAGGAAATATGTTGAAGAGGGCGAATTGCCGGAGGACAAACTCGCTGCCAAGAAACTGAAGTATAAAGCTGCTCGGTATGTATTAACTAATGGTATTTTGTATAGACGAGGAATTATGGCAGGTTTGCAGAGATGTGTACATCCTACCGAGGTGAAAGAATTGATTGAAGAAATCCATGAAGGATCTTGTGGAGCTCATGTAGCAGGTCGAACACTTTTACAAAGAGTGATGACACAGGGATATTACTGGCCAACAATGAGGGCTGATTGTATAGCCTATGCCAAGAAATGTGACAAGTGCCAACGTTTTTCTTCCATCCGACGAACTCCACAAGCATTGCTAACACCAATAACTTCCCCTTGGCCATTTGCCATGTGGGGAATTGATTTGGTTGGACCACTGCCGATCACCCGAGGAAGATTCAAGTATCTCGTAGTTGCAGTGGACTATTTTACTAAGTGGGTGGAAGCTGAGCCTCTTATCAATATGACGTACGAGAAAGTATACCAGTTTGTATGGAAGAATATCATTTGTCGATATGGTCTCCCTCATGCTTTCATCACAGATCATGGAACACAATTTGATAATGAAGAATTTGCTGCCTATTGTCATCAGTCGAACGTTTTGAAGTTTCATTCAGCACCAGGCCATCCCCAAAGCAATGGACAGACTGAAGTGACGAACAGAACATTACTGAATGGGTTGAAAAAGAGGCTAAGTGAAGCTAAAGCAAATTGGATTAATGAGCTCCAATCAGTATTATGGGCCTACCGAACAACTCCCCGAGCAGCAACTGGAGAATCACCATATATGCTAGCATTTGGAAGTGAGGCTGTGATACCGGCCGAGTTGGGTCTCCCAACGCATAGAGTGCTGAATTTCAACTCTCCGATCAGTGATTTGATGAGAAGAATGGATTTGGACATGCTCGAAGAAGTAAGAGAAGAGGCAGCCATTAGGAATGCTGCTTATCAACAACGAACAGCTCTGTTCTACAACAAAAGGGTGAAGAAATGCGATTTGAAGGAGGGTGATTATGTGCTGAAGAAAGTCATTCAGAAACAGAATAAACTGGAAGCAAACTGGCATGGACCTTACCGAGTTACAGAGGTTGTTCGACCTGGAACCTACAGAATAGCAACTCTAGAAGGAGAAGAATTTCAGAATGCATGGAATGCTGAACACCTGCGAAAGTATTATCAGTAATGAAAAATGTAAAGTATTTCCTTCATTATGAATAAAACGAGGATGGTTCATCATTTTCTTTCTGTTGAAAGTTTTTCGGGGAATATTAGTGTTGAACACTACACTGCTGGACAAGAAGAAGACTGCTCTACGGAGTCATGCTCTACGGAGTCATGCTCTACGGAGTCAAGCTCTCCGGAGCGCTCTACGGAGCAAAAGTGCTATAAGTAGCCAACCTCCTTTGGTTAGGAAGATAAGCTCTCCGGAGCGCTCTACGGAGCAAAAGTGCTATAAGTAGCCAACCTCCTTTGGTTAGGAGGATAAGCTCTCCGGAGCGCTCTACGGAGCAAAAGTGCTATAAGTAGCCAACCTCCTTTGGTTAGGAGGATAAGCTCTCCGGAGCGCTCTACGGAGCAAAAGTGCTATAAGTAGCCAACCTCCTTTGGTTAGGAGGATAAGCTCTCCGGAGCGCTCTACGGAGCAAAAGTGCTATAAGTAGCCAACCTCCTTTGGTTAGGAGGATAAGCTCTCCGGAGCGCTCTACGGAGCAAAAGTGCTATAAGTAGCCAACCTCCTTTGGTTAGGAGGATATGCTCCAAAGAGCCAAAAAGTTCGAAAGAACCCTACTACTCCTTTGATTAGGAGGTGTAGACCAGCATGATCAACTACGGTTGGTAAGACTTTATATACTCTCGCATTACAACTTATGTTTGTCGGGAGGTAACATTATTACAAAAAGTTCTTTAAAGAACAAAATATTGAAAACTGTACCAAGTATGGTTGGTCGGGGATAAAAACCCACTAATTGTAGTTGGTCGACGAGGATAAAAGTATTGACCTTAGTTGGTCGGACACATGTTTATATTTGAAAATTGAACCAAGTATGGTTGGTCAGGGATAGAAACCCATCAACTATGGTTGGTCGACAAACATTATTTATCCACCTTGGTTGGTTGGAAACAATTTTGAACAATTTCTGCTTATTATAAATTCTAATTTGGTTGATGAACCATATAATTTGCAAACAGAAAAATAGCTATTGGCAAAACAGAAAATGAAACTCTTTCATTAAGATAAAAATGTATTACATCTTACATGAATGTGCTAACTATTACATTAAAGATTCCTACTCTATTGGTTTCTTTCCTTTGTCCTTTGAGACAGGTTCCTCGCCAGCAGGAGGATCCTCTAGACACAGAGGAGAATTAATAAAGTTCATGTCCTTCAGCATTCTGACATTCATTATTGTAGGAGTATCCAACAGGTGCTCAGGACGAGATACTTCAACTTGAGAATGAAGGTTATAATCACCAAGATATTTAGAGATCAAACTCCGAGGAATGGAGCGAGCAGGAATCCATGCCATATCCAATTTATAGGGAGGAACATGCAAGTCTAGCAATCCAGGAGCATGATAATCCCATAAATAATGACCTTGTTCCAATTTTAATACACCCAGGGCGTTCAACCATCCCTGCTTATAACCTTCGTTGTTAGCATTTTCAAGGCGATCATCCAAATGGTAAAGAGCTTCATTATAACCTGCATTCCAGAACTCCCGAGGCTGTTTATGGAATTGGAAAGTTAATCTATCTACTTGCTCGAGAAAGTTCTTGATAAGAGCATCTTTATTATTCAGATCAGACTTCATCGCAGCCAATTGATCCTCTAAAGATAAATTTTTCTTAGATAAATCAGACAGAGCACGATCCTTAACATTCAGTTGGAATGCTTGAGTTTCCAGAGTAGATTGGGTGCGAGATTCTTCAACACTACGGCCAAGAACTCTTGATCGGCTCCGAGAAGCAACTGGAGAAATTTGCTCCTCGACGATTCTTCCTCGTCCCCGAGAACTCCTTCCTCGTCCCCGAGCAGTCACAGGAATAATAGACTTTTTCAAGTCATCCAACTCTTGCCTTAGTTTGGCGTTTTCAACCTCTAGAAACGAAAAACCTTCATCAGTAACTGGTACTAATGCATTGGAAGAGGAGGCAACGGATTCGTATTGAGCCAATCTTTTCTGCAGACTATTATTTTCTTGTTCCAGGATCTCGGTAATTTGTCGGCAGCCTTCAACTTCACCTTTTAGGGTCCTTTCCCTAATGTCATATGCAGCAATGATCTTTTTATGACCTGTATCAGAGGAAAGTTGTTGATATCTATTTTCATATTCCTCGTGTAATGAAGCCATCGATCTATTGTGCTGGCCTTGGAGATCCTTTAAGGAACAATGCAGCTCTTCAATCAATTCATAATAAGCGATATTGTTAGCTACAGCTCGGTCGAGTAAACTTTTCAAATACCGATAAGCCTCAGTCGCCTGCTCTGAAGCATCATGACCAAGAATGTCAGCAATTTCAGAAGAACTAAGGTCTGTATGACCAGCCCTATAGTATTGGTGACATTGCTGCATCAGCTCGGTATCATGAGAAGAGATTAATTCCATTCTAGCAACAAACTAAAGACAAGAAAAAGACAACAATCAACAAAGAATCATCAATAACGGCGATGAGTAAAGAAGTATTTTATTAGATCATAAAAGGATTACAGTGTTCGATTACAAATAATAAAAGATAAGAATGATACCGAACAACTTCACACCTTTTCCTTGTCTCCCAAGACTTTCTCGGGAGGCTGGGACGAGGAGCTCGGTTGCTCGGTGATAACAACAGCTTGGTCGGCAGAAATCCTCTCAGCAGGAGGAGGCATAGAAGAAATGTCCTCAATGACAGAGGGTTGAGAAGCAGAGATTGGGACATCCACAGCTATGGAAGATTCATCTGATGCAGGTTCATCTTCTTCTTCTTCCTCAATTGGTGGAGGAGGACCAGGGAGATGCCTTTGGAATAGCTCAGAATCGTCTTGGGTTTTTAGCTCTTGTAGAGCAGCTACCCAACCGTCATAGAAGTATTTCAACTCCCCATATTTGACTTGAGATGTCATAGCTGCAATCCCTTTATCCCATCCTTTTTCCCAACCAGCACTGAAATGTTTCCTAACTGCAACTTTTCTTTTCAACTTCTCCGAGGAGAGTTTGACATCCAATTGTTCTTTCTGGATTTTGATGTCTCGCAGGATAGACAGTTCTTCTTCTGCCTTCTTCATTTGGTCATCGCGCTTTTGCTGATTGACCTCTAAGATTTTCACCTTCTCCTCCAAATTCCTGGAGGTTTCAGCCATCTTCATCTTATCAGCCTCAGCTGCAGCCAATTTTTTCTCCCAGACAGTTTTCTCCTCGACGTACTGCTGGCGAGATTCTTTCACAGATTGGGCTAAACCCAAGAGGGCATCGTCAACATCGGACGAGGAACTAGAAGCTTTAATAGCTTGATCTTTCTTCACGATGGTATTGAAACAATTCACCAGCTGAAAGATAAGAAAAACAATAGAGTCAACACAAATACAAGATTTCAGGAAAAAGAAAAGAAAGACTAAAGGTATGAGAAATTTACTGAAGAAAGATGGCGAGCAGCAAGGGATGTCAGTGTATCCCTAGGAATCTTTTCATCAACCCCGAGAACCTCGGGTATAACTGAGCTCGTTGAAGAGCTCGGAAGAATGATTTTTGAAATACTACTACCACCAGCGGGTAGAGAAGATGCAGTTCCAGCAAGATTAACCGAGGATGATTTCCTCGATCTCTTCAAAGGAGGGTTAGCAGCATCAACCAAGGAAGAAGTCTTGGTCGGATATATTGTAATTACGTCAGCATTAACACTTTTCTTGCTCGGGGCCACTGGGGGCTTTTCGGCAAATTTGGAGGAACTGGCATCTACTTTTTTAGTCCCTTCTGGGACATCAATTTTACTTTTCTTTGCTTCAACAGCAGAAGAAATTTCACCAAATAGAGCAGGAGGAGCTCTTTTCTTGCCCATTCTCTGAGATAGGGGAATATGAGAATCTGAAGATGAACTTTCTGGTGTTGAGGCTGGTTCAACAGGGCGAGCAGTATAAGAGGTTGTGTAGCTCTTATACTGCAGCAAATATGATGCAGATCTAATGTGCTCGTCTGCAATCGTCTTATGCAAATTCCAGATAAGTTTTAAATGCTTGATATTCACTTCCGACTCTTTTGGAGTTTTTCTTTTACTATCAACTGCAAATAAATACATAAATCTCAGTCACACATTTTGTCAAACATGATGAATACGCAATTTCATAAGTAAAATAAAAATGAAAAATAAACCTATCCCATTGCCGTATGGGGGGCATCTGGGACCGTTGTATACTTCATTCCCAGATAAAGGCGCGTGTTGCCAATTTTTTATGACCAACCCATGCTCAAAATAATCTCTATTTGAATCAGGGAGGTTAACTACAAGGGCTCTATTTAAAAACCTAGTTTTTAAATAATAAATATTATCTAAAGTGGCCCATTTATAGCAGTACATGATTTCTGGGATCCCTATACGAGTCCCATGAGTTAGATTTAACTTATGCACCCCGTTAATTATTCTCCATGAATTGGGGGCTATTTTTGCAGGAACAAGGTCAAAATATTGACAAAACTCAAGACATAATGGATTTGGGGGAAAAGAAAAACCACATTCAGCAATGAAAAGACTGGGGAACCAATGTCCCTCAGCCAATCGAAAGTAATCTAAAGGCTCAGAAAGAACCTCTAGAGTTACCCAAGAAGGAATGGAAAAGTCAGAACGAAATTTCTCAGCAGATTCAACAATATAAACCATATTGAATAAAAGAGATGCAGAAGAAAGGAAGAAGAGCTTACAGAAAGAAAAGAGATATGTTGACAACGAACGGAAACAATGATGAACACACAAGAGAGAGGAAGAGAATAGAAAACTTGAATGCAGAAAAATGGAAAGTGTAGACGACGGTATGGTTACCAAAGGAGTTTAAATACTTTGCATTGGGAAACGGCGAAAGAAATGATTACTAAAAAGAAATTACTAAACTTCCGGCGGCTAAAAAGACAAAAGTTGCACGAAGATCGAAGCGCTTATAAAAAGGCGGAAACTGCGAAATGAGAAGGAAATTTGAATACAATGCTCCTAAAACCCAGGAAGGTCATTTAATATTACCATATAACGAGAAAGAATGTCCCATACTCCTCAAAGTTCGAAATATGAAACATTGGGGGCTTCTGTTGATACCAAAATTAATATGCTGACGTGGACGAATAGTATGAAGACACGTGTCGATCTACGTGGCACAATAACAGCGAGGAAGATCATTTACTGAATAACCGTGGTTGATACCGAGCAACGAGAATACACCGAGGAACTCTATCATGCCGAGGAACTCCATCCGAGGAACTATATCATCCCGAGATACTCTAAGCACTCCGAGGAACTCTTGATCAACGAGCAACTAAGGCGGTCCGAACTGCACCTCGGCCGTGTCATCAATTATCAGACGGACAACTGTTCAACTATTCATTAGATTCTTGACGCACACGCTGCATTAAATGTATTACCCATTCATATGTATATCATTTAATGTATTGGACCTTTCATGTACAGCCTTGAGGCTATAAATACCTTGTATCGATCCCATTCAAAGGGACCGAAATTTCTTGAGAGAACTTGTAATCAAGAATTCCACAAACACTCAGCAATAACATAACAGTGGACGTAGGCTTTATTCCTAGCCGAACCACTTTAAAAATCTTTGTCTTATTTATTTATCTGTGATTGAAGAATTAGAGTGATCTAGTTTTTTACATCAACAGTAACCACGCAACGTTCGTCTTGCAATCTCAACTGATGGGTTTAACCCTTTCGATAATTTAAGTACTAGTCAGAGTTATTGTCTAGTTCTCTTGGCGCCTTTAAGTCTTCCTTCAACATTATGCATGAGAAAGGAGTTCACATTGTTATCTTTGTTGATACCTGGGCCGAAGGCTCCCAGTGATGATATTGATATATTCTTAGCACCATTAATCAAAGAACTTAAAGAGTTGTGGGATAAAGTCTTGACGACGTTCGATTCTCATAAGGGTGAAGAGTTCACACTTAAAGCAATGGTGATGTGGGCGATCCACGATCTTCCTGCTTATGGGACCTTGTCCGGTTGTAATGTGCATGGTTATGATGGATTTCCCATATGTGGGGAGGAAACTACAACCTGTTAGTTAAAACATAGTGGTAAGATGAGTTACGCGGGTCATCGTAGATTTCTGCCGACCAGTCACCCTTTTAGGAACGACAAGTCTAACTTTTTGCCTGTCGGTCACGAGCGCAGAACGGCACCCATTCGACTTTTTGGTCAGCAAATTGAGGAGAAGGCTGCCACAGCGACTGCGGGGAATAGGTACGTAGGCAAACACCCCCATTTTGTAAACCTGAAGCATAAAGATAGGGATGATCCGAACGACCCTAGTAAAGCAAAGCCATGGTCCAGGCGATCAATATTTTTTTATTTTCCGTATTGGAAAGATCATCGTGTAAGGAATATAATTGATGTGATGCACACAGAGAAGAATGTTGCAGAATATTTGATAGGAATATGTTTGGGTGGATCTCATTCCAAAGATGGAGAGCGGGCCCGTCGAGATCTACAGGATATGAAAATAAAGAAGAGACTGTGGTTAAAAAAGAATCCAATGACAAGAAGAATTTCTATCCCCCCGACTGCTTTCACTTTGACTACTAGTGAGAAGAAGATCATCTTAGACACGTTGTTCAACTTGAAGAATCCAACTGGTTATTCTGGTAATTTACGTAGGGTAGTAAGCTACCAAGCAAATGAATTAAAACAGTGCAAGTCTCACGACTGGCACGTAATCATCCAATTAATCCCGCTGTTATTTCGGCATTGCTTCTCTGAACACGAAGATCTCCGTCGGGCAATTATGCAAATCAGTTTGTGTTTTACCCTACTTTGTGCAAAAGTGATAAACAGAAGGAACATTAAAGCTGCGAAATCAACTTTATCCAAGGCAGTTTGTGTATTAGAGAAATATTTTCCTCCGTCATTCTTCGATATCAGTATCCACCTACTTGTGCATTTATGCGATGAAGCTTTATTATGTGGTCCCCTGAGGTATCGTTGGATGTATCCTTTTGAGAGCTTGATGAAAACCTTCAAAGATTATGCAAAGAATACACGGTACATTGGAGAGTGGATTGCTGAAGAATACGTAATGGTGGAATCATCGCTATACGCTAGGGAACATATGCCAGAACAAGAGGTGAGGAGGTTTAATCCTCGTGGAGAACGAGTGATAGAGGAACCTGACGAGTTTGAGGACGAATTATCATTTGGGAACCCTAAAGAGGTGAAACTCACAAACCTACAATACGAGCAAGCAACTCAATATGTCTTCGAATCGCAAGATGAAGTCTAAGACTGGAGAGTGTGAGTATCTACTGAATTCTTCTTCTTTGATTATATGTATTTTTTATTTTATGATCTAAAATCTATAATTTTTCGGTAGGAAGTACGAGAACGAAATTGTCCAAAATCAAAGGAGAAATTGGACGACAACTGACTTTAGGGCATGAGTGTCAAAAGAGGTACTTTTCACATCTTATGTGTGCGGTTATTTATTTATGTGTGGTAAAAACATGCCCTAATATAAATTCATTTATAAATCCAGCTTCTAAAAAGAGGTGACGTCTCTTCCAGACTTGCACGCCTAGCAAAAGGTCCTAGTTTTCGTGCAAAAGAGTTTAAGAAATTCCGCACCAACGGTTTTGATATCATTTCATATCCATATGAGGAAAAGCTTTTGACGCAAAATGGTGGAATATCAATTTCTGCCTTGACCACCTGTATCGCTAGCAAAAGTGATAAAAATCCAAAGAATACGGTGCTAACCTATTATGGGATAATTAAACAAATCCTAGAACTTG
Organism: Sambucus nigra; assembly: GCA_949130495.1. Classification (NCBI taxonomy): domain Eukaryota; kingdom Viridiplantae; phylum Streptophyta; class Magnoliopsida; order Dipsacales; family Adoxaceae; genus Sambucus; species Sambucus nigra. Next base: position 90,135,369 of record OX422208.1, on the reverse strand, counting down.
ATTACTTGGATTTCACAGAAATCGTATTCTATTGTGATTGGGTAAAGGTGGAGGATACAACGAATGCCTGCAAAGTTGATCCCGGCTCCAAACTTATTCTGGTAGATTTATCAAAGCTGAAGACTAAAGACTGCATAGTCGACGAGCCTTTTATTTGTGCCTTTCAGAACGTAGAGGGTGAAAACATGGCGTTAGAGGGTGAAAACTCGAAACAACCCCCGAACAGCCCCGTGGGTGGCACCAACACCTCCCACGGGACCAATGTAACTCGTTGGAACTGACCGCGCAGCCACGACACTCCCGATTTAAGAATACGACGGTAATTTGTATATTTCTAGACTTAAGCAAAACATGGTGTTAGAGGGTGAAATCTCGAAACAACCCCTGAACGTCCCCGTGGGTGGCACCAACACCTCCCACGGGACCAATGTAACTCGTAGGAACTGAACCCACAGTCGCGGGACTCCCGATTTGAGAATACGATGATAATTTGCATATTTCTAGACTTAGGCTTAAAAATATGGGGTTAGAGGTTGAAAACTCAAAACAACCCTCAAACGGCCTCGTGGGTGGCACCGACATCTCCCACGACACCAATGTAACTCGTAGGAACTGACCACGCAACCGCAGTACTCCCGGTTTGAGAATACGACGGTAATTTTCATATTTCTAGACTTAGGCATAAAAACATGGCGTTAGAGGGTGAAAACTCGAAACAACCCCCGAACGACACCGTGGGTGGCACCAACACCTCCCATGGGACCAATGTAACTCGTAGGAACTGACCCTGCAGTCGTGGGTCTCCCGGTTTGAGAATACGACAATAATTTGAATATTTTTAGACTTAGGAATAAAAATACGGCGTTAGAGGGTGAAAATTCAAAATAACCCCCGAACGGCCCCGTGGGTGGCACCAACACCTCCCCCGGCACCAATGTAACTCGTAGGAACTAACCACGCAACCGCGGTACTCTCGGTTTGAGAATACGATGGTAATTCACATATTTCTAGACTTAGGCAAAAAAACATGGCGTTAGAGGGTGAAAACCCAAAACATCCCCCGAACGGCCCCATGGGTGACACCAACACCTCCAACGGGACCAATGTAACTCGTAGGAACTGACCGCACAGTCACGGCACTCCCGATTTGAGAATACGATGGTAATTTGCATGTTTTTAGACTTAGACTTAAAAACATGGCGTTAGATGGTGAAAACCGAAAACAACCCCCAAACGGCCCCGTAGGTGGCACCAACACCTCTTACGGGACCAATGTAACTCGTAGGAACTGATCGTACAGCCGCAGCACTCCCGGTTTGAGAATACGATGATAATTTGTATATTTATAGACTTAGGCATAAAAACATGGCGTTAGAGGGTGAAAACTCGAAACAACACCTGAACGACCCCGTGGGTGGCACCAACACCTCCCACGGGACCAATGTAACTCGTCGAAATTGACCGCACAGCCGTGACACTCCTGGTTTGAGAATACGATGGTAATTTGCATATTTCTAAACTTAAGCAAAACATGGCGTTAGAGGGTGAAAACTCGAAACAGTCCCCGAACAGCCTCGTGGGTGGCACGAACACCTCCCACGGGACCAATGTAACTTGTAGGAACTGACCTCGCGGTCACGGGTCTCCCGATTTGAGAATACGACGGTAATTTGAATATTTCTAGACTTAGGCATTAAAACATGGCGTTAGAGGGTGAAAACTCGAAACAGCCCTCGAACGGCTCCGTGGGTGGCATCAACACCTCCCACGGCACCAATGTAACTCGTAGGAACTGACCACGCAACCGCGGCACTCCCGGTTTGAGAATACAATGGTAATTCGCATATTTCTAGACTTAGGCATAAAAACATGGCGTTAAAGGGTGAAAACCCAAAACAGCCCCCGAACGGCTCCGTGGGTGGTACCAACACGTCCCACTGGACCAATGTAACTCGTAGGAACTGGCCGCGTAGCCGCGACACTCCCGGTTTGAGAATACGAAGGTAATTTGTATATTTCTAGACTTAGGCATAAAAACATGGCGTTAGAGGGTGAATTTCCAAAACAGCGTCCGAACGGCCCTGTAGGTGGAACCAACACCTCCCACGGGACCAATGTAACTCCTAGGAACTGACCGCGCAATCGCGACACTCTCGGTTTAAGAATACGATGGTAAATTTACATATTTTTAGACTTAAGCAAAACATGGGGTTAGAGGGTGAAAACTCTAAACAACCCCCAAACGGCCCCGTGGGTGGCACCAACACCTCCCACGGGACCAATCTAACTCGTAGGAACTGACCCCGCAGCCACGGGTCTCTCGATTTTAGAATACGATGATAATTTGCATATTTCTAGACTTAGGCATAAAGACATGGGGTTAGAGGGTGAAAATTGAAACAATCCCGAACGACCCCGTGGGTGGCACGAACACCTCCCAAGGGACCAATGTAACTCGTAGGAACTGACCGCGCAGCCGCGACAGTCCCAGTTTGAGAATACGATGGTAATTTGTATATTTCTAGACTTAGGCATAAAAACATGGCGTTAGAGGGTGAAAATTGAAACAACCCCCGAACGGCCCCGTGGGTAGCACCAACACCTCCCACGGGACCAATGTAACTCGTAGGAACTGATCGCGCAGCCGTGACACTCCCGGTTTGAGAATACGACAGTAATTTGCATATTTATAGACTTAGGCATAAAAACATGGCATTAGAGGGTGAAAACTCGAAAGAACCCTCGAACAGCCCCTGGGTGGTACCAACACCTCCTACAGCACCAATGTAACTCGTAGGAACTGACCAAGCAACCGCGGTACTCCTGGTTTGATAATAAGACGATAATTTGCATATTTCTAGACTTAGGCATAAAACATAGCGTTGGAGGGTAGAAAACCAAAACAACCCTCGAACGTCCCCGTGGGTGGCACCAACACCTCCCATGGGACCAATGTAACTCGTAGGAACTGACCATGCAGTCGCGGCACTCCCAGTCTGAGAAGACGACAGTAATTTGCATATTTCTAGACTTAGGCTTAAAAGCATGGCGTTAGAGGGTGAAAACTCGAAACAACCCCCGAACGGCCCCGTGGGTGGCACCAACACCTCCCAAGGGACCAATGTAACTCGTAGGAACTGACCCCGCATTCGCTGGTCTCCCAGTTTGAGAATATTTTGATAATTTGCATATTTCTAGACTTAGGCTTAAAAACATGGCGTTAGAGGGTGAAAACTCGAAACAGCCCCCGAACAGCCCCGTGGGTGGCACCAACACCTCCCACGGCACCATTCTAACTCGTAGGAACTGACCACGCAATCGTGGTACTATCGGTTTGAGAATACGATGGTAATTTTCATATTTTTAGACTTAGGAATAAAAATATGGCGTTGGAGGGTGAAAACCCAAAACAACCCCCGAACGTCCCCGTGGGTGGCCCCAACACCTCCCACTCGTAGGAATTGACCGCGCACCCGCAGCACTCCCGGTTTGAGAATACGAAGGTAATTTGTATATTTCTAGACTTAGGCATAAAAACATGGCATTAGAGGGTGAAAACTCAAAACAACACCCGAACGGCCCCGTGGGTGGCACCAACACCTCCCACGGGACCAATGTAACTCGTAGGAACTGACCGTGCAGCCGCGACATTCCCAGTTTGAGAATACGATGGTAATTTGCATATTTCCAGACTTAAGCAAAACATGGCGTTAGAGGGTGAAAACTCGAAACGACCCCCGAACGGCCCCGTGGGTGGCACCAACACCTCCCACGGGACTAATGTAACTCGTAGGAACTGACCCCGTAGCCGCGGGACTCTCGATTTGAGAATACGATGGTAATTTGCATATTTCTAGACTTAGGCATAAAAATATTGATATGTTGATAATTTTTACTCATATATGCAATTTTTCTGCTTGATTAATTTTTTTGTAAAACTACTTGGTTACTGATATTTTATTTATGTATCCTATCATTTGTAGGATTTTTGCGCGCAGAACAAATGAAGGAGGCAATGGTTTACAACATGAAGATTGTTTATATGTTGTGGACATTCAGGATTTTATTTTTTATGTGTTACAACCGTGCGGGCTTTTATTGTTTTGTTTTATGGTTGTGCGGGCTTTTATAATTTAATTATTGAATTTTATGGCCGTGCGGGCTTTATAATAAGCAGGTTTTACATTTACAGGTTTTGAAATGTCAAGAAAATAGAGGAAACTCTGGCCAATTTGTTTTAGTCTGTGAATTATTAAGACGTGTAATATTTTTAAGTTTGTATATATATTTGTTTATTAACAACGTTCTCCATTCGCAATTTGTGATTTTTTTTATTGTTTAGCAATAATAAATATTTGTAACACCTTGTACGCATCCAACGTTACACGTAGCAACTGACGGTGTACTCACAGGACCCCCAATTTTCAGATTGGACCAAAAAAATACATTTTTTTAATATTATAGTTAAATATGGTCATGGACTTTGTCCATGACCATTTTTATTTTTTTTCGTCACTCATAAAAATGGTCGCGGCCAAAGTCCGCGACCATTTTTTTCGTCACGGTTGTGGGTCACAGACTTGGGCCGCGACCATTTTTTTTAATTTTTTTGTCACGATCATGAGTCGCGGACTTTAGCCGCGACCAATTTGTCACGGTTGTGGGTCACAAGTGAGGGCCGCGACCAATTTTTTTTTTTTTTTTGTCAAGGTTGTGGGTCGCGGACTTTGGCCGCGACCAATTTGCCACGGTTGTGGGTCACGAATTAGGGCCGCGATCAATTCTTTTTTTATTTTTTTGTCACGGTTATGGGTCGCGGACTTTGGCCGCGACCAATTTGTCACGGTTGTGGGTCACGGATGAGGGTCGCGACCCCTCACGACATGGGTCACGGCCTAAGTCTGCGACCATCTGCCATGACCCCTCTCGGCCGTGACCATTTTTTGGTCACGAACTTGGGCCGCGAGCCACGAAAATGGTCACGCTCGAAATGGTCACGGGCCAAGTCCGCGACCCACAGCTTTGGTCAGGGATTTTGACCATGACCAATAGCCAGTTTTGGTGTAGTGATTTGGTTGCATTTTATGGGAGTTTGGGAGTGGCTTGAGGAAAATACATATATGATCGACTGCTATTTAAAAATTCGGATGAAGAAGGGAGAACCTGCTAATTCGAAGGTTTTCGAGACCATCACGTGTTTTTATATTATTTTAAGAGAGGGTAGAGGTGGTGCACAACAACCATAGTGATGCTTACACGACATCTTTAAGTACAAATGCATTCAGCCAAGTGTTGGGTCCAGATAGAAAAGTCCATACTAGGGGTGTTAGCTCTCGGATAGGAAAGTTGAAGTTGATGGGCGTTTCTTGCAGTAATAGTGGGTTATCCTCTAAGTTCTCACGTACAATCAAATACGAACTTAAAATTAAGAAGTATCCAACAAATGATGAACCCATATTCGAATGGGTCAAATGTAGAGTCACATCTAAAGGGAAGGGGGAAACGAAGGATGGTAGAAAAGGTAAGGAGAAGGCTAATGAGGGGACCACAATTCAAACCCCCTCATCGAATTAAAATGACTCATTATCCCGTACGACATGTACTCTACCTTTAACGTAACTATCCTAACATAATTTGTGACAACTCGGGAGAGAATGTGTATCCTTGACATGCGTGGAGGAGACCAAATTTCTGAGGGAGTAAAGGATATGAGCATCACTCTCGGTACCATGGTGCACAACCGCTCACTGCAAGATTTTGAGTCCCGAGTTTGGGTTACTGAGATTATGGTGGGGAAAGAGGATGAGGTATTGTGGTTGGACCATTAAGTCGATATCGGCATACTAATGACATGTTGGGGGTGTACATTCTCCTAAAGCCTTATTAAGTTTTTGTAAGATGTTGCATTTGATAAAAAATGATTTGCATAATTAACTTAAAAAATTTATTTGTTTTGATATATGAAATTAATGTATTTTCTTTTGATTTCATTACTAAGTCGTATAATATTGTTGATTGTGTTGATGTTGGCTTGAACAAAAATATGACTTTTGTAAATAGGTTTACTTCTAAGCAGTAGCTACTACCCAAGTTTTTTTTATTCACGTTCTATAGTTTTGTCACGGTCCTTGATCGTGACATGTCAGAGTTGTCACGATCAAGGATCATGAAAAAATCATAGACAAAAAGGATATGGTTAAAAAGGTGGTTTGCATAAAGTTAGAGGCTAAAATAGTGCTATAAATGTCCATTGGATTTCGTTAGATTGATTGATGGTCATCACCGTGACCATCGAAGGATCCTTCTCTGGAGTTTTTCTCCTCAGTGAACCAAGTAGCACATGTGACCAGATTTTCACCATTTAAGTTTTGCACATAATGCGACCAACAAAGTAAAACTTTAGTGCAGTGAACTAAGAAAAGTTTTTCAAAGTTGTTTTTAAAAAGGATTTTAAAGACACAATATGACCTATGTATAATATCTTTATATAAAAAAGATATCTATCATATGTATATGGAAAATCTCAAAATCCGCCTCACACACACACACACACACACACACACACACACACACACACACACACACACACACACACTAGTTTAACACATTTTCCAATTTAAGAAAATCTAATTTAAGTTGTGTTAAATCATGGGTATCTAAATTCAATTAAGTCCTTTACCTTTATCCAAAAGCATCAGTCTCATTGGTCATAGCATGAGGTAGATCTCAGATGAAGATAAAGAAGTATGGTCTTGAAATATTGAACATGAATCTTTTCGAAAAAACCTAAACTACAAATATAGTTTTTAAGTAATGGAATAAGACAATCCTAAAGTCGAGGGAACTTAAGCATACTTGTGCTCTTGCACTCTCACATACCTAACTAATCCCATCGCATATCGTAAGATCACTAATGCTAAAAACACACATATATTGGTAGCATAGGCCCATGAGGGATAGGTACGTACCGGTCTGGCTTGAGTTTTGCCTAATTTTTAGTCCAAAATGAATTATTCGATCCTAACCTTTTGTAGAACAAGATCGTACCAATTTAATAGCTAAAGCTCTAATTGGTCTAGGTAAAAAGCTATCTTTTTCAAAATTTCCTTATAAAAGATACTAATCTATATGCCAAAGAAAAATTAAGAAACACAATCTATATTTTTACGTGAATTGAAATTAAATATTCTAAAACATATGTATTTAAGCAAGGATTTACACAAACCTAAGGAAAAACCATGGCTTGTGCAGAAGAGTAAAAATGAGAATTTATATACTAGATTAGGAAATTAATAAATTGTTCCATATACACATCTAAAAAAGGTTCATAAATAAATGGGTTAATTACACTTTGTCCCCTCTAACTTTTTCACTTCATCACTCCTATTTTCATTTTCTAGACTTAATGGCCTCAAATTATTAAAATTCTTTAAGTTGTCCCTTACCCTAATAAACTTAAATTTTCAGGGAAAAAATTGAGAATGTGCATAACACGCGAGGACGTTTTGTCACAACATATATCAAAGGACAATTAAAGTTTCAAGAATTATTAAATTATAGGGAAAATATTTTAAATTTCTTAAAATTGTAAAAAAATACATTTAAAAAGTCTTAAAACTGTAGTCATTTAAATAATGAAATTGAATGAAATCATATAAAATCTCAAAGTTGCAAAAAATGAGTAAAAATATGAAAATTGTAGAAAATATTTTGGAAATATTTTAAAATACTAAAAAAATATGTAAAAAATAAAACATTATTGAGATATATTTAAATTATGGAAACACATTAAATTATATTCAAACAATTATAATTCATGAAAATAAAGGATCACATTTAGCGATGATACCAAGCACGATTTTAAACCTTAAATAGATCTCAAACCATGTGAAGAGGATCGAAATAGCAAGACCCAGGTTAGGGTATAGGTAGAAGGACCTCATCCATTCACTCTCTTGATCCATGAGAGGCTACATGCATGTAGTTTAAGTGTATGACCCATAAGGCTCCTCCAATGTAGCATTTAGTGTCTCTAGCCTCCATTAGACCTTAGTTCCCAAAGATAGATCTTCTATTTCGAGGGAAAGTCCTTAGTAGTCCCCTAAAATGTCCATCTGAAGAGATAAGGGTTATTGAATGATCCCTAAACAAAAAACAAAGGACTTTGAACTCATCTTTTCAATTCCTTAGGATAAAAAAAGGCTACCGTATGGAAATGACAACCTTAGCCCCCCCCCCCCCCCCCTTCACACCACAACAAGAATTAGGCCCACATATGCATGATTAATATAACTTAGTAGCTCATAACTATAACCTCATGATCATGAAATTACTCTAAGGATCAAGCCAGGCTTCTCAGACCAATTTGGAGGGTTTGTAGAAACTACATACACTATTCTATCAACCCCCGCTCACTACTTGCAATTTAAATTAGAGAAATAGATGCCACTTAATTCACTCAACGACCATATCCACTTAACTGCAACTCTTCCACTAGTTTTCAATACTTCCATAGTAAGGACAAATCTCAACCATGGCCGCCCATGCCTCAACAGTAACTTCCCATCTACTCCAACGGTTTGCTATATAAAGAGTTCTTGAGAAAGATTTAAAATATCAAAACCAAGTCATTCTATCAGTGCGTTAAAAGTTATTTTTAGCATTTGTAGAAGGAGTTCAGGCTACTTCTTGAATTTTCATGGGCAATATTCATTATTTATTAAGTGAGAATAAATTAATAAATGGGAATAATTATTAATTGTGTGGCTTAGTAATAATAATTTTGTATAATTTAGATGATAATTTAATATTTCATGCAGTATGATTTTCGTAACGCATGTTAGTAATTATTAATTAGTAATATTAATTATATGTGTAGGGTGGGGTTAAATGAATTAACCACCAACACTCTAATGAATTAACCCCGCATATTTGATCAAATAATTGATTTATGATTTATCGAGTTTTACTACAATCCGGACCCTGCACGGGCTGAGATATTATTATGCGCAATTTAATAAATTTCGCATTTGATGAATTACACTAGATAACACTCTAGTAATGATTTAATATATTCATTTAATATGCCACCACATATATTGTGACAAGTGGCACCATAAATATTGGACACTTGGTTCCATAGAGAACATGACATGTGTTAAGCCCACTTGAGGCACTTTTGCTATAAAAGAGTGTCTTCCCCCTCATTTTTTGAATAGTGGTCTTGGGGGCAAAGTAAGGAGATGAAATATAACTCTCCTCCCCCACGATCCTTTGGAGTTTCGTCATGGGTTTGATAGTAACGAGCGTATTTTGGTTGTTTCATTATATGGTATGTGGGCGTTTGAGAGGGAGTTCGTCAGATTTGGCACCCCCACGCACTGAAACTACCAAGACTGGGCATTCGAGAGGCGGCTCACCGAATTAGGCACCCCTCGAAGCACCAAAACCACCTAAATCGAGCTCTCTCCGGCGTATCGTACGGACCTACGAACTACGCAAACTTTGATTCCGCAAAGACGGATACGTAGGTGCAGCCACATTGCTTAAGTCTAGAACACGCTTGACACGGTGCCTCCTCAAATATGCACTTACATCTTCCATTTGGCGACTCCGCTGGGGAGGTATTCGTGATTTCGGTTGCGTAACACCTGGTGTGCACACACGGAGAACTCAGTGGCGGTGGAGCACTTTTCTTCAACAATGATAAGCATTATTTCTCATATTATATCATTTGCTGTGTTGAATATTCCATATATATTCCATATATATTTCTTTTATGAATATCATGAATCATATATATTGAGATACAATACATTCTGATATTTATTTAAAAAACAAAATAGTTTGAATATTTAGATAGATAGAATTAAAAATATATGTGAACGATTATGTTGCATGAAGAAAATATTTTTTTGCATTCCTTTATTAACTTAATTAACAAAGGTTGATTAATGAGAAGAGCGTATGATACATGCTTATCTTGAAAATTATGAGATAATACAAGCTTATGAGGATAGCATCTGTCTACATGGTATGTAACTCAAAAAAATTATAGATCAAATTTTAATAGCAGGTTGTGTAAGTCAGTACATGGGGCTATAAATTTATTCAGCGTTTCTAAAAAATCTTGTAGCTTTTATCAAAGCCGAAAGTAAAAATTTATATGTATGTCAGTAAAGGTTTCAGTTTTGATATATTAGACTAAGATATAGGCATGCTAGTTATAATCTTGGGACTATAAAAAAAATCATTAAAAATAATTTGCATTTGTTCAGTTTCAATATTGAGCCACACAATGCACTGACAAATTCAATCGAGTATGCCTCTCCAGTTGTACGAATGTACCGAAAATATTATTTTAGACGTACAAAGCTGATGGGACCACACATGGCGCTTATTGTAATTACCCATATGGCGCGTGTACAATAAAGCAAGTGTATCACATGTGAGCCTTACAAGACTGCTAAAACTCTCAGTCTCTCAAATGGGATTCCTCAAATTACAATACCCATTTCGGAGTTTCAACTTGCAAGCCAAAAGATGAAATATGGAAACAAAAACAAACCTAGTTAAATACTAGACCCAAATAAAAAAAATGTATTTTGGCAAGCTTTGTATGATCCATTAATGGAAAAATCGACCCAGTTCAAAATTCTACCACGTACAAAAATCTTGATCTCTGAGGCACTGCCACCTCTGAACAACTTTGGAGCCCCGATCCACCTCTGGTACACTTTCCGTCGAGTTTGACCTCCGAGGAGGTTTTCACGCCCGAACAATTACCTCCGAATAGATACCCCCGAACGGACTATATCCGAAAAGGCTTGATAGTCAATCCATATGATTCACGAGCTATCTCCATTTGAACTTGAACAAACTAATCACCTCCGAGCCACCTTCGGCGGAACCAAAACAACGATCCTCGAATAAGAATCTCTGAACAGGTATTCCGAACAATATGGACCATCGATTTATGAACAAACCTTACCTCCGAATAGGTATTCTAAGGATATTAGCCTCTGATCAAATTGATTTATAAACATCCAACTCCCATTCAAATGGGTATTTGACCTTACACTGGTTACCTCCGAGCTACTTGACCTCCGAAGAACCTGACCTTCGAGCAGGAATTCTGAACAAGAAACCTCCGATCTCCGAACAGTTTACTCCGAGGGGTTTTGACCCATGAGCAATTAGAACTCCGAGGACCTTGACGTCCGAGGAAGTTCCACCCCTGAACACACCCAGAGTGTGCGGGCTGCGTCCAAGATGGGAGAGCTGCCTCCAAGACGGGTTTTATACACTCGTGTATAATGGTTTTTGTTGTGGGCTGTGACTGGGTATGTTCTGATTATTTAGGGACTCTAAGTCCCAAGTTAGAAGGTCTTGTTTTTGTTTAAATATCAATAATAAGATCATTGATATGTTTAAAGTACTCGAGGTACCTCCTTTTATGGGTACAGACAATACGGTCGTAACGAACCACATCCAAAATAGTTTAAAAATACTCACAATATTAAGTATATGTCATCCGAGAAGGTTAACATTATTATTTTAAATTCGCATGTTATGAAATTTAATTTTGTGCGTGTTTCATTTATACACCCGAAAAATAGTATTCAAAATATTTGTAGCCTCGCATGAATTTAAGTTGCTCGAGTAGAAAAAATATTTATTTATGAAAAAGTCATACCTCTTAAAATTATGAATATTGTTATCCCACGAGGGACCATTTAATGACTTAGTACGAGCATGTACTCGAGCAATCTTGCCAAATTAATATTTTTTGGGCAAACATGTCAAAAATGGCACCCTTCGAACAACCATATCAAAATTATCTTTTTTTAGTGACCTTGACAAAATAATATTTTTGCGAAAAATTTGCTCAAGTCAAAGTACTTTGAGTAAGTGCCTCGGGGGAACATCCTCGAGCAGCCTTAGAGGGACCTCCTCGAGCAGCCTCGAGGGAACCTCCTCGAGCAGCTCACAAAATAAAAACTATTTTTCTAAAACTTAGCATTTTTCTCAAGTCATGGTACCTCGAACAGGTACCTCGAGCGACCTCACCCGCTGGGCCTCGAGCAGGTACCTCGAGCGACCTCTTGAGAAAGACTTAAAATATCAAAACCAAGTCATTCTATCAGTGCGTTAAAAGTTATTTTTAGCATTGGTAGAAGGAGTTCAGGCTACTTCCTGAATTTTCATGGGCAATATTCATTATTTATTAAGTGAGAATAAATTAATAAATGGGAATAATTATTACTCGTGTGGCTTAGTAATAATAATTTTGTATAATTTAGATGATAATTTAATATTTCGTGCAGTATGATTTTTGTAACGCATGTTAGTAATTATTAATTATATGTGTAGGGTGGGGTTAAATGAATTAACCACCAACACTCTAATGAATTAACCCCGCATATTTGATCAAATAATTTATTTATAATTTATCGAGTTTTACTACAATCCGGACCCTACACGGGGTGAGATATAATTATGCGCAATTTAATATATTGCGCATTTGATGAATTAAACTAGATAATACTCTAGTAATTATTTAATTTATTCATTTAATATGCCACCACATATATTGTGACAAGTGGCACCATAAATATTGGACACTTGGTTCCATAGAGAACATGACATGTGTTAAGCCCACTTGAGGAACTTTTGCTATAAAAGTGGGTCTTCCCCCTGACTTGTTGGATGATGGTCTTGGGGGCAAAGTAGGAGAGGAAATATAGCTCTCCTCCCCCACGTACCTTTAGATCTCCGTCATGAATTTGATAGTGACGGGCGAATTTTTACTGTTTCATTATACGGTATATGGGCGTTTGAGAGGCGTTTCATCGGATTTGGCACCCCCACACACCGAAACTACCAAGACTAGGCATTCAAGAGGCGACTCGCCCGATTAGGCACCCCCCGACGCACCAAAACCACCAAAACCGACCTCTCTCTAGCATATTGTATGGACCCACGAACTACGCAGACTTTGATTCTGCAAAGACAGATATGTTGGCGCAACCATATTGCTCAGGTTTGGAACACGCTCGACGCGGTGCCTCCTCAAATCTTACAATATGATTGTGGACTAGTTGTACGCGTAGAATAATTAAGTGTGTCGTTTTATTGACGTCGTGAGGTATCGTCATGGGTTATGGATAATATCGTTTAGTCTGGACTCTAGGATGACACGATGTCCGTTTATGTGTTTCTATCACTTTAAATTTTTCCCCGGAGTAAGTATACCCTTAAGATATATTTTGGTCTATTCGGGTAGCATTCGAGGATCTTTTAAGGGACCACATTTAGTCCTCATTAGGAGGTGCAGGAATTAGGAGTTTATTAATGACTTAAACTATCACAATTAGGTTATTAGATCCACTAAACATAAACCTAGCATCCTTAAATGCTTGGGAGAAGTTAGGAAGGCTCGGAGAGGAAAAACCAAGGTGATTTAAGAAGGGTTCTTCAATATTGGAATTCCAGGAAAATTTTCTTGCAATATTAATAAATAACGTGTTTCTTAATTTAGAATCATGAATTTCCATACAATTTCATGTTTTGAATTATATTGGAGAATTAATTCATTTGATGTTAATGATTAGGACCGATTAGGATTAATTGTTAATTAATCTCATGTTGAAAGTTAATGATTTGGTGATAAAACCTGAAATTGGTATCGAACAACTAGTGGAAATTATGTTAGGTTCCATGTTTAGATTTGTAGTTGCTTTTTAATCGAATCCATTGTTAATAAGTCTTAAAGTGAAAGATGTTAGGGATTTATAAATTTGTTCTTAGGGAATATTGGGTTAATTTAATTATTGATTGAAATCATGTTGAAAATCCTTGTTAATGATTAAAAAAATGTCATTAGGATTCTTGTCCCTAGAAGTTAGTTTTAGGTTATGTTATGATGTGGATTCGAATGGAGTCCTTAAAGGGGATTTAATGGAGGTTTTGAGGAGTTTTAGGGATGATTTTCATAGTTGGGGACGAAGCACATGGTCTTTTTCATTCGAATGAGGTTCCTATCTTGTTCGAATGAGGCACGCTTTGTCATTCGAATGAGGTGACTTTCATATTCCAATGAATTTGTGAAGAATCGAAATATGAAGGCACGGGAATTGGTTTCATATATTTTTTTATATTTTTGGATTTGATATGATTTTTCTACAAAACGAAGAGCGAGTCCAAAAGTTGAATTTGATGATTTTTAGTTGGGACCTTCATTTAGGATTACTAAACCTAATATACTGATGGATCAAACTTGGTTACTAATGAGGATAGTTATATAGGTTAGAGATTTAACTCTTGTATTATTGTACTTATATCCAGTGTTAGAATTTGGTTAGATTTGGTAAACGGGTGAGTTAGAGGTATCCTATTGTCATATGTATATATCGAGCTTAGCGAGTAACGAGTTAAAGTGTTCGGGAGAATTAATTCATGTCTTGAGAGGATATAGGTCGTGAAATTAATTTAGTAATTAAATGAGGAAACATACATGTATATTATGAAAGAGTGTGTGTACATATATAGAGGGGAAAATGTAATCATATTTTAAAGACAAAATAAACTAGGAGATTAGATTTAATAAACCTAAGCACTTAAAAATAATCTAATATTTAGGGATTTAGAATTTTTGGGTACGCTTGAGTGCACGCGGTATCCTACATGATGATATATATTTGACTTGGTTTTGAGATATAATAAACCTAATTGAGATAAGGATTCAATGATGTGGGATTTAGATGTTTGGGTATGCTTAAGTGTATATATATATATTGTGTGTGTGTGGATTATGCGAACATGACTTTACTCATGGTGAATCTATCAGCTGCGGGTTGCATTCGAAATCGAGACTATGTACCATGTGCTGATTGTGATGTGCTGGACGTAGTGGAGGTCATTATTTTAGATCATGCGATTAGTGGTTCCTACTTCGTAATGAGAGAAATAGGATTACCTAATTCATCGATAGGGTCTAGGTATGGTCCATCGGTGGTATCACTGCATAATGGTTACCCCATGTTTATGTATTTTTCTTAAGACCATTAGGTGCAGGCTTACCGATAGAGGCACGAGATAAACAGAAAGGTAGTTGGCTTCGTATGATGTAGTGTGTATATATATATGTATATATAATGGGAAAGAATTAATATATTCTAATGATAAACAATTACTAATGATTGATAATGAACTATATGTCATGTTAGATACTTTATATGGTTTATTTGAATGTTCCTTATGAGTGGCATTGCGAGGGTAGGTACTTAGGTTGTATTCTTATACGTGTAGATAGTTATATCCCTTTTCTAGGGTATAAAGTTTTTATTTATCCTTTAGGGTAGTTTGGATAATGTTGTATTTAATTAAAAGATATTAAAACATATAGAGCATTACTTCAATGAGAGTAAAAATATGTTAATGAAAACGTAGATGTGGGCGAAATCCTATTTAGGTAATTACTAGCCTTACATGTTAGTTGTTCGTTAAGTGATCGTACTTAATTGTCTAGACGTAGATACTTTTAGCGTAGTTAGGCCTTGGGATGGGACATGCACATAGTATTACACTTAGGTGAGGGGTGAGATACTTATTGCATGTGAGATCTGAAAGGTGGCATGTATTGCGAATAGCCTGCATTATTATTTATTGACATTGAAGTTAATTCTTGCAACTTTAGGATGCTGACCCAAATCATAAAATGTTCCCTCCAGACATTATAATTGTATAAAAATTTTCAGTAGGGCTAAGTAGTCAGAGTAGAAATTGCAGAGATCTAGCTTGTTATCCTTAGGGTGGAGTGGCTAGTTCATTATAGCTCTCAGTATATTCAAAGTTGATTTAGACGTGGTTATAGTTTCAATCTATTTGATTTTAGTTGGGGTATTATAATCAGAGGAGGTATCAATTGTATTCTTTTATTTAAAATAGTTTTAATAGGAGATTTTTTTATATAGTGAATTCAATTTTCACAGTTTAGTATTTTCTATTCATCATCTTTTATTGAGATCTTTAATATGGTGGTTTTAGATTATCATGGTTTTTGATTTGTCATTGATGTTGAGAATGATAGAAATTATTTTAGCATCCCTAGTATTTCATGTGCGGGTTGATCAACCGGGTGAAAAATCGAGATTGTTACAATTGGTATCAGAGCATTTAGGTCCTAGTGTCCTTAGAATCTCTGTTGCGTCCGTTTCATTTTTTCCCGAGCATTCCTTGATGTGTATAGAGCATGTTTTAAGATCATAATCTGATGTCATGATTACATGTGTGTTGACATCGTTCATTGTCATTTGAGAATTGGCGAGAATTTAGGAGTATTAGAGCTTAAAAAATCACGAGAATGAAGATTATTGAGAATTAGTGGTTAAATATAGGACGAGTGTTTGGAAAATTGTGTTCACCATAATTGTGAGGATTACTATGGGAAGTTATTGTGTTTAGCGGTAAAGTTTGCAACTTAGACATTTTTTTGGACACAAGATTAATGAATGTTTTTCATGTCGAGTCCATTTTTGGAAACATTATGGAATTCGAGTTTTTAAGGAGTCTATTTGAGTTTTTGTTCTGTTTATGGTAATTGGGATAGTGATGGACGTTTAGGCTTGTATAATGACCTTATGAAATTCTGTGCACCTAATAAAGAGGGCAATGGAATGCTTCATTTTAGAAAAATATAAGGATTTTGATGATAAATTTATGTGTAGTTAATTCCCATTAGATAGTGGAATTGGTGTTGCATCCAGATTTAAGCAAGGTTCATTTATAGGGTTAAACCATAGGTGATAAGGGTGATGATAATGTGAGAGTGTTTGGACTTAAGAGTAGGTTCATCATGTAGTTATGGAATATGAGTTGGAGACTAGTTAGAAATAATTTGTTGTACACCTGAGTGAGTGAAAATTGAAGAAGATAGTATTGATTTTCCTATTGGTTCGAGTTGAGACGACTCAATTAGGTATTTGTATGAGGATGTAGTTGTTTACTCATTATAAATGTGCATTTTGTTGTTGTATTAGTTATGAATAAGGTTTAGGAACAAGTAAGTTACAAGAGGCCCAAATAAAGGAGATGTTTTGAATGAGGGTTGTAATCGCGAAAGTAAGATTGAGAGTATTAGAGATAATTGGGGGAGAATGAAAGAGGATGTTACGACATAGCGAGTTGAGCCGAGAGAGAAAGAGAGAAAGGTCCTAAGATAAATAGTGATTCCAATTTTTATGATGTGTAGAGTATGGCCATATGGTTGGCAGGTGATCAAATGTGGATTCTGTGTATGGTATTATGGGACCAATGATGGTTCGGTTGAGGTTTTATAGATTTTATATTTTTGGCATTTCTACGGACATTGGGGTTATAGCTGGGGTTTCTAATGATTTGGGAAGTATCACCTTGTCGAGAGTAGGTGCAACGATGTGAGGATGTTAGGTTGGATGTTGACATAGTTCTTGGATTAGGTATTATAGACACCACATTCTAGGACCCCCTAAGTCTCTCCTTAGGTCCCTAGCACCTCCCTAATTCATTGCAAACCCTATGTCATACTTTGAGTACCGATCTAGAGGCCATCAGGCGCTCTCGATCCCCGTTTTACTCTAGTCAATTATATCGTTAGAGTCAAAGCTTAATCAATCCTCGAAGGGCACTGAATCCCCTTTCCAACAGTTCCCCACTTACGTGAATCGTCATAACAATTTTGATGAACGAACCATTTTACTGCTGAAAATCGATATGGAGGCCACCGGACGTTTTTGGGCCTCGATTTGACCCCAATCAACTTCATCATAAAAGTGAAATCTTAATGGATCTTTAAAGTGCACTTAAACCCCTTTCCAATGATCTACCCTGTGCGTGAAATGACAAAATTGTTCAAACGAACGAACCATTTCCCCCGAAAACTGATCCAAAGGCCACCGGATGCTCCTGAGCTTCGTTTGACCAATGTCAATCCTTTAAATCGAACGAGACTGAATGAATCTTTAAAGGTCATTGAATACCCTTTCCAACGGCCTACCCCTTTGCATGAATCAACTTTACGATATGGACGAATGACATGCTTTACTTCGAAAGGTCACCTCACACTTTCGAGACCCATTTGACTAAAGTCAACTCTATAAACCGAGAGAAACTCTTTGGAACATAAAATTTCCTCTCATAACCTTTCTAATGGTCCTCCCTATGCCCAATTCTGACTTACAGTTTGGACAGACGATCCATTCCCGTCCAACGATCATCTGCTAAAGGACCAACGGGTGCTTCTAAGCCCCGTTTGACCCAAAATCAACTCTCGAACCTGGGAGTGGCCCAGAGGAATCTTCTAATTTACTTTTCTAACACTATGCCCTGTGTATGATTTGGATTCATAGATTGCATCCTAAGACCATTTTTTTCGAAAAAAATATGCATGAGACTAAAGTATATTTTCTGCACACACACATATAATAAACTCCCGTTTGAATTTATGGGATAAACCCCAACCTTTTTCCTCATGCAAACTTCGTGGACTTTGATGCCATTATAGGCTACGTAGGCATTTCGGGCTAAAGCCCGAGACTCGATTCCAACTTTCTAATTTTTCGATTTTCCTATTTTCACACTTTCATCCTTTTAATTTTATCTATATATTACTCTATATATCATACTTGTGATTCATATTTGCATTTTATCTAACAAATATTATCATTTCATTATAACGATCATTATAACGTGCACACCATATTTCCTAATTATTATTTTGGGAACGTTCTTTTGGATGACCTCACTCTATCTTTCCCATGATATGTGCTGAGCGAGTCCGATCTCAATTTATATATACATGCACACACACTTCACGGTGAAATTAAGAAAAATAGTAACATAAGCCCATGAGAGACCGAAAGGGCAGGAGGGGTGCCTAACACCTTCCCATTTTGTAACTTAGCCCCCGAACCTCTGAACTATTGGCTTCGTAAGCATCGATTTTTCTTTGATGCCACTCTCTCGAGTAGGCGACATGTTCATTTTCCTGTTTTGTGCAAAATAGGCTCGCGACTTCATCTCTTTACATTACCCCACACCGTAGCGGCTGAAACGCTCCAAGAAAATGGGTGCAAGACCTTTTCTCCCTATCCTAGTACACGCGCGAGCGTCGAGAACCCCTCGAGATAAGAAAGAGGGAAAGAGCTAAATGAGGGATGGCCACAGTGGCGACTCTGCATGGGACACTTATCATAAAAGGAATAGACTCTATTTGCACGGGTGTTATCATTTTCTACTTGTGTGCATATCCACCTACTTGTATATTCCCTTTTTCTCCTCTATTATTTCTTACATATATCTACCTCATGCTTATATCACTCCTCACTCACACACTTGTAAATACTCTCCGTGTACACCTCACACTACTTACACGTAGGATCATTTATATCCACATGTTGCACACACCATGTAGAATATCCATGATTAGGTGTTACTAACACACACCTCCACTTATCACGCACCAATTGTAGTTGATCCATGCTTAGGTTCACTACTACCCACTCACCCATAGATAGTCACACATCACACACTCTCAAATATCCATGCTTAGTGTAATCTTCATGCTCCATGCTAGATTTCCTTTTTTGTACATTCTTCCTTATTAGTATATTGCTCATTATGCCAAATAATTACTTTTTCCATAATATACTAATCAAGAATCATGCATTTTGCACATTACATCATCAAAGAGCTTGGATATTGACCAAATTTTATACCGTAATCGGGGTCACTTTGTGATGGGCGCCGGACTGGCATGTCGTAGTTAGCCTAAGCAATATAACTCTCACCTTCCATTGGCAAAATACCTTTAACGTATATCGAACAGTTCCCCCCCGCATCGTACACTACACCAAAATACTAATTTTGTGACTGCCTTATTGTGAGTGCTAATGGGGGTGACAAACTTATCACTCCCAGGAGCAGTCACAAATTTTTTTGTAACTGCCTTTAGGAGTGATAAAATCTTTGGGTAATAAAAATTTGAGTCAATTGTTTGGTCACTGCTAATAACACTCACAAATCTTACTATATAATTAATTTGCGACTGCTATAAGCAGTCACAAATTTATAACTGCCACAAAGAGTCATAAATTTATTAGTAGGCTTAAGTTATGACTCTTATGAGCAGTCACAAAATTGTAACTGCTATGGGGAGTCACAAATTTTGGCCTAAGACTTAATTTGTGACTCTTATTAGCAGTCACAAATTTGTGACCGCTCATAGCAGTCACAAATATTTAATTTGTGACCGCTTATAGCAGTCACAAATTTGTGACCGCTCATGGCAGTCACAAATTTTAGCCTAATACTTAATTTGTGACCGCTGTTAAGGGTGACAATTTTTTTTTCCAAAAAGTTTAATTTCCCTCCTCTTTCCTCTCTCCTCTTCAAGCTCCCGCCCCCCTCTCTCTTTGCGCTCTCTCTCTCTTTTTACAAAGGTAAATTTCTCTGTTTAATATATTTTCTTGATGTTGATTTTTTTTGAAGGTTTTGTGTATTATCGTAGCCTAAACCAAATAAAAATACATCCATGTATGTTTTGTGTATTATCGTACCCTAAACCAAATAAAAACCCTAGGTAACTCATCCATATATGTTTTGTGTTGAAATTTTGCCAAAGGTCTCAATACATCCATTAGTTCATTCTCATTTTTTCAATCTTGCATTTTTGTACTTACAGTTTCGAGGACTAACAGTTGTTCATTTTGTGTTTGTGACTTGCTTGATTCAATTAGGTTGAATTTTTAGCAGCTAAAGGTATGTTTTTGTAAACAAGTTTTGTAGTTGTTCATTTCAAATGTGTGTATTTTACATTAACGTGTGCTTGTGATAATTATTATTGTTTATCACTTGATTTTGTGTTTTGGTTTAATTAGGTATAGAATGTCGTAATAATCTATTTAGTGCCACCAAAGATGAGCGTACTATTGCCAATGGTATGTACGTACTGTTTTCTTAAATTTTAACATTTAACGATGTTACATATTTCATTAGTTTTTGTATATATTATTTGTAGTGGTGATAGGTGGTTGAGGGTGAGCTAATTGAAAATTCGGACTGTCAATTGGTTGTTGTAATAGAGCATTTAGATTAAGCTACAAGAATATTTGTTTACTGTTTGTGTGAATTTTAGTTAGAATTATTGATATTTGTTTACTAGTTTGTGTGAATTTGTTTATCAGTACTGCGCGCCGGGAAAAAATTAAGATTATAAAATCAAGAAAGATTGGATTTTACTATAGTGAATTGTGATGAGTTTATTATGATATCGATTAAGGAGTAAGTCTAAATGGGCCATTTTACAAAGAAGATGTGAGAGGAGAAATTAGACATAGCCTATGTAGCAAGGACATGGGTGTCGTGTCCGATACGACACGGACACGTCGACACAACAAATCTAAAAAAATTAGGACACAACACGGCGGGGACACAACATCAAATAAATATTTTTTATAATTATTTATATATATAAAAAATATAAAAGATCACATTAATACTAATCTCATACTAAGAACAACATTAAACAATTCATTTTAAATTCATATAAGCATTAAGATATTAAATCCATTCTAAACATTAAACATCACATTGATATTAAATCCCGTAATAATCAAAATGCTAAGAAACATAACATTAGTCTTAAATCCATTCATAACATCAAACTTCGATCCAAACTAGTAAAAAACAACCAAAATGAATATAAAACCAATGAATCGAATGTATCCCCACCCACATTCCACATCTTTCTATCTCCTTCCTTGTAGTGCTTACTTTTGCTCGATAGAAGTCGAAGATTACTATGCATAAACATCAAGTCTTCTCCACGTTTTGGAGTCAACTTGTTTCTCTTCACAGTTGTTGATACCAAAATTAATATGCTGATATGGACGAATAATATGAAGACACGTGTCAATCTACGTGGCACAATAGCAACGAGGAAGTTCAATTTCCCCGACCAACTCATGTTCTCTCCGAGCAACGAGGATACACCGAGGAACTTCAGCACTCCGAGGTACTCTAGCGCTCCGAGGAACTCCTGAGCAACGAGCAACTAAGGCGGTCCGAGCTGCATCTCGGCCATAGCATTAATTACCAGATAATCAACAGTTCAACTATTCATTGAATGTTTATCATCTTGACGCACACGCTGCATTAAATGTATTACCATTTCATATGTATATCATTTAATGTATCAACCCTTTCATGTACAGCCTAAGGGCTATAAATACCTTGTATCACCCTCATTCAAAGGGACCGGAATTTCTTGACAGAATTTGTACTCGAGAATTCCCAAACATTCAGCAATAACATAACAGTGGACGTAGGCCATTCATATAAGGCTGAACCACTTTAAAATCTTTGTCTCATGTTATTTATCTGTGATTAAATAATTAGAGCGATCTAATTTTTTACATCAACAGATTGGCGCCGTCTGTGGGAACGATTGTTACTATCGTTTTTCACCAAAAATCATTCATCATCAATGGCGGATAATCCAGAATCTAGCAATCGAAACGCTGGAAATACTGGAAATCCTCCGAATCCCTTTGCACCTCCAGATCTAGCCGGGATTATGACGAATCTGGCTCAAGGACAAACCGCCATGCAAGAAACAATGAGGCAACTCATACAAACCCTTCATGGCGGTGCACCTGCACGTTCAGGACAGCAAAGTGGTCAGAGGCAAACTTATTTACTTTCTTCACGATCCAGGCGAACTGAGTCACGTCGTAATGAGGAGTCTGATGATTTCTCTTATCAACCTGGGCGAACTTCGTCAATAAGGGCTACAGATACTGATCAACATATCACCCTCTCTCCAGAAAGACCTAGTTCTTTAGAAAGACTGAGTAGGGTGTCTCCTTTTAGTTGATTAGGCCCTAGGAGGAATAGGAGTCCACCTAAGACCATGTCGAGGAGTTTTTGACAACCATCAGATCTAAGAGAAGGATCAGCACAATCACGACCAGCTGCTCGTCAAGATAGATCTCAAGAAGCTACCTCAGAACGATCAATTGCTCGAACCAATAGGACCGAGGAAGGAAATGAAGCGTGGAAAGGATCTCTTCAGCGGTTGGAAGATAGATTGGGAGAAATGGCTAAGGCGAAGAATCCCCTACAACGAACTTTTGTTCAAGGAACACCTTTTGTCCAGGCCATTGTAAATTTTCCAACACCATCAAAATTTAAAGCCCTTGTGGTGACCCCCAAATACGATGGAAAGACAGATCCTGTTCTTCACATAGAGCAATATCAAGCTGCTGCCGACATCTATGTCGTCCCCGACGAGATGAGATGCAGAGCATTCTCAGGAACTCTTACTGGAGCTGCCCAGATATGGTACAACAATCTTCCTCGGGGTAAGATTTCAACCTTCTTTCAGTTGGCCGAGTTGTTTATTGGCAATTTCTATTTTGGAGCAAAGCCAGTAAAACGAGTAGCACACTTGTTAAGTGTTAGACAAAAATCTGGTGAGAGTACTAGAGATTACATAACTCGTTTCAATAACGAGATGCTGGAAGTCATAGATTACGAAGAAAAGACAGCAATCACCGCCTTGATGAGTGGGTTGTTGCCTAATAAATTGTATTACACCTTGGCGAAAGATCCACCTAAAACTATGTCAGAGTTGATGGCAAAAGCGGCCAAAATCATGAATGCCGAGGAAGCTATGACTGCAAAGAAGAATATGGATAAAGACACCAAGGTGGACGTCGATAAGTCTAAAAATAAAGAGCATAAGGGCAATGGCGGTGACAAACGTTCCAGAAATAATAAATCATCATGGGAAGTCCTGAAGAAATACGACAATTATACTGCTTTGAAAATGGGTATTCATCATGTCTTGGAAGAAATCAAGAACAACGAGGAGGTAAAATGGCCAAAGAAACTGAGGTCAGACCCTGATTCGAGGAGTAAGGATAAATATTGCGAGTTTTATAAAGATCATGGTCACATGACCAAAAATTGCATAGCTCTTCAGAACGAGATTGAAACACTCATCCGAAGAGGAAAGCTAGCAAAATATGTTTATCGGGGAGGTGAAAGAAAAAATAACGACCGAGCTAGAGAGAGGTCTAGATCTCCTCGTCGAGCAGAGGAGAAAAAGAAGAGAAACCATGAAGATGATCCAGATGATGACCCCGACCTTCCCAAGAAACCAAGACAGCCAGAACGAGAGGTATTTTTTATACGTTTTGGGTTATTTGATTGTAATGTTATTACAGGAGGAGATGCAGGAGGAGGAGACCTTACTGCAGAAAGAAAGGCTTACCTTGGTGAGGCTCAAGCTTGTTCATATATTCAGCGAATAAATCTGGCCGAGGATGATCGTCCGAGGAAGGTAAACAAAGAGAAGCTGATCATTGGTTTTTCGAAAAACGACCTAGCGGGTGTTCTTTATCCTCACGACGATCCTCTGGTGATCAAAATGAGGATGAAGGAAGTAGTGATTTCAAGGGTGCTGGTAGACAACGGAAGTTCGGCAGACATCATGTACTATTCATGCTTTGACAGCTTGAATATGAAATTATCTCAATTGGAACCGTATCACAGACCCCTCCTGGGTTTTGCTGGCGAGAAAGTTTCTCCACTTGGGACGATCAAGTTGGATATATTCATTGGAACTTGGCCTGCTTGTCGAAAAGAAAGAATACGCTTCTTTGTGATGGATAAGAATGTGCTGTCAGCCTACAACATCATCATGGGAAGAGTTGGTTTGAAGAAGTTTGAAGCAGTTCCATCTACAGTGCATCAATGCTTAAAATTCCCAACAAACTTTGGAGTAGGAGTTGTGAAAGGTGATCAAAAAGTAGCTCGGGAATGCTATTATTCATCTGCCGAGAAAGAGGAGCTTGAGGAATCAAGGAAAAAGACTACTACCTACCAGGTGGAAGAAGATACAGAGATTGAAACTCTCGATCCCAGAGATGAATCCCAACTTGTAAAAGGACAGGTGGTGGAATCTATAGAAAATGTTACTCTGGACGACGAGCACCCTGAACGAGTAACCTAGATAGGTTCATCGTTGGATGCTTCAATAAAACAGGAGTTGATAACTTTCTTGAGAAATAGGAAGAAAACTTTTGCATGGAGTCATGAAGACACGCCAGGAATAGATCCAAACTTCCTATGCCATGAGCTCAATGTGAATAAGGAGATCAAGCCTGTAAAGGAGAGAAGAAGGGTATTTAGCCCCGAGAAGAATCAAGCTATTCAAGAGGAGGTCGACAAGCTCCAGAAAGCTCAATTCATCGAAGATGTGAAATACCCGGACTGGTTGGCAAATGTGATGATGGTAAAGAAGAAAAACAATAAATGGAGAATGTGTGTTGATTTCACTGATCTCAACAAGGCCTGCCCAAAGGATCACTTTCCATTACCCAGAATTGATCAGTTAGTGGATGCTACCTATGGGCACGAGCTGCTCAGCTTCATGGACGCTTATTCAGGCTACAACCAGATCAAGATGAAACCTGAAGACAGGGAGAGTACTTCTTTTATTACCCCTAGGGGTACTTATTGTTATAATGTTATGCCTTTTGGTTTAAAAAATGCAGGAGCGACATACCAGCGGCTGATGAACAAGGTTTTCACTGAACAAATCAGTTGCAACATGGAAGTCTATGTCGATGATATGCTGACAAAGAGCAGGAAAGCTGCTGATCATCTATTTGACTTAGCTCAAACTTTTGATCAACTGGATAAATACCAGATGAAGCTCAACCCGACGAAGTGCAAATTTGGAGTACGAGAAGGAATGTTTCTCGGGTACATTGTCAACCAACGAGGTATTGAGGCAAATCCAGAAAAGATCAAAGCTCTTTTAGGGTTGAGATCTCCAACAACAAAGAAAGAAGTGCAGAGTCTTACAGGACGAGTTGCAGCGCTCAACAGATTTGTATCTCGAGCAACAGATAGATGCTTACCATTATTCAAAATACTTCGAAAAACTTTCGAGTGGAATGATGAATGTGAAAAAGCCTTTCAAGACTTAAAGAAATATCTGGGAACACCTCCACTATTGTCAAGGCCAATAACGGGAGAAAAGCTGTACTTATACCTTGCAGTATCAGAGCATGCAGTCAGCTCGGCGTTGATCAGAGTGGAGAATGGAGTCCAGAAGCTAATTTATTACACAAGTAAAGTTTTCCGAGGTGCAGAGATTAGGTACCCAAAGCTGAAAAAATTGGCATTGGCATTAATTGAAGCAAGTAGAAGAATGAGGCCATATTTTCAGGCCCATACCATCGTTGTTTATACCGACATGCCATTGAGACAAGCCCTTCATAAGCCAGAAAAGTCAGGGAGACTGATGTACTGGGCAATAGAGCTCGGTGAATATGATATTGTGTATGAACCCAGATCATCATTGAAAGGGCAAGCTGTAGCAGATTTTATAGCAGAGTTTACATATCCTGATACCCCCGAGGAACAAAAGTTGCTCACTGATCAACCTGTGGATGTTACCGGATCAACAGACATAAGTCCAGACCAACTCCGGTTGGTAAAAGGGCTTGTGGATGTAGAAAGATCATCAAATTCAAACCCAGACCAACTCCGGTTGGTAAAAGGGCGAGAAGAGATGGTCGACGAGAAGCAAAAATTAACAGGGGAGGATGGAAGAGAACAGCAGATATTTCACCGAGGAACTCTATTGGATAAGAAATTTGAGGACGAGTTACCTACATGGAGATTGTATGTAGATGGATCATCTTGCACAGCAGGTTGTGGAGCAGGGATTGTTTTGAAAACCCGAGATGAGATTGATGTAGAATATGCCTTGCGATTTCAATTCAAAACCTCCAATAATGAGGCTGAGTATGAGGACATGATAGCAGGTCTTAATTTAGCAAAGATTATGGAAGCACAACAAGTGATGGTATTCAGTGATTCTCAATTAATTGTGAATCAGGTGATGGGAACATATGCGGTTAAAGGAGAACTAATGGTCAAGTATCATGCAAAGGTGATGGAATTATTAGTAGAATTTGATGCCATTCAGTTGATCAGAATACCCAGAATAGAAAATGCACAAGCAGACGCACTGGCCCGACTAGCATCAACTACTCGTACCGAGCTGCGAAGAACGATACCAATTGAAGTACTGGAAAGTCGGAGCATAGATGAAGACCTGACGATGAATGTTATTACCCTTGATTTAGGACCATCTTGGATGGATCCCATCAGGGCATATATTGAAGAGGGAGAATTTCTAGAGGACAAGCTCGCGGCAAAGAAATTGAAGTTTAAAGCTGCTCGGTATGTACTAACTAATGGTGTTTTGTATAGACGAGGAATTATGGTAGGTTTGCAGAGATGTGTACATCCCTCCGAGGTAAAAGAATTGATTGAAGAGATCCATGAAGGGTCATGTGGAGCCCATGTAGTAGGACAAACACTTTTGCAGAGGATGATGACTCAAGGATACTACTGGCCGACGATGAGGGCTGATTGTATAGCCTATGCTAAGAAATGTGACAAGTGCCAACATTTTTCCTCCATCCGACGAACTCCACAAGCATTGTTGACACCCATAACTTCCCCTTGGCCATTTTCCATGTGGGGAATTGATTTGGTTGGACCATTGCCGACCACCCGAGGAAGATTCAAGTACCTCGTCGTCATAGTAGATTATTTTACTAAGTGGGTAGAAGCTGAACCCCTTATCGATATGACGTACGAGAAGGTATACCAGTTTGTTTGGAAGAATATCATCTATAGATATGGTTTCCCTCATGCCTTCATCACAGACCATGGAACACAATTCGATAACGAGGAGTTTGCTGCCTATTGTCAACAATCAAACATCCTGAAGACCCATTCAGCACCAGGTCATCCTCAAAGCAATGGGCAGACGGAGGTGACAAACAGAACACTACTAAATGGTTTGAAGAAGAGGCTAAGTGAAGCTAAAGCTAATTGGATTAACGAGTTACAGTCAGTCTTGTGGGTTTACCGAACAACTCCCCGAGCAGCAACGGGAGAATCCCCATATATGCTAGCATTTGGAAGTGAGGCAGTAATACCTGCCGAGTTGGGTCTTCCGACACACAGAGTACTGAATTTCAATTCCCCAGTCAGTGACTTGATGAGAAGATTAGATTTGGACATGCTCGAGGAGGTTAGAGAAGAGGCAGCCATTAGGAATGTTGCTTACCAACAACATACAGCTCTGTTCTACAACAAGAGGGTGAAGAAATGCGACTTAAAAGAAGGGAATTATGTGCTAAAGAAGGTCATTCAGAAGCACAATAAGCTTGAAGCCAACTGGCATGGACCTTACCGAGTTACAGAAGTTGTTCGACCAGGAACTTACAGAATAGCAACTCTAGAAGGAGAGGAATTTAAGAATGCATGGAATGCTGAACACCTACGCAAGTATTATCAGTAATGTAAAATGTAAAGCAATTCCTTCATTATGAATAAAATGATGATGTTTCACCATCTTCTTCCTTTTATTACAAGTTTTTTGGGGAATACTAGTGTGATACACTACACTGATAGTTCGAGCGTGATCAACTTCGTTTGGTAAAATAGCGAGAACAAATTATACTCCTTTGGTTAGGAGGGGTACACTTGCGTGATCAACTTCGGTTGGTAAAAGAGCTTGTGGACAAGATAGTTCGAAAGAACCAGATAGTTCGAGCGTGATCAACTTCGGTTGGTAAAATAGCGAGAAAAAATTATACTCCTTTGGTTAGGAGGCGTACACTTGCGTGATCAACTTCGGTTGGTAAAAGAGCTTGTGGACAAGATAGTTCGAAAGAACCTGATAGTTCGAGCGTGATCAACTTCGGTTGGTAAAATAGCGAGAACAAATTATACTCCTTTGGTTAGGAGGCGTACACTTGCGTGATCAACTTCGGTTGGTAAAAGAGCTTGTGGACAAGATAGTTCGAAAGAACCTGATAGTTCGAGCGTGATCAACTTCGGTTGGTAAAATAGCGAGAACAAATTATACTCCTTTGGTTAGGAGGCGTACACTTGCGTGATCAACTTCGGTTGGTAAAAGAGCTTGTGGACAAGATAGTTCGAAAGAACCTGATAGTTCGAGCGTGATCAACTTCGGTTGGTAAAATAGCGAGAACAAATTATACTCCTTTGGTTAGGAGGCGTACACTTGCGTGATCAACTTCGGTTGGTAAAAGAGCTTGTGGACAAGATAGTTCGAAAGAACCTAATAGTTCAAACCCACGACCAACTTTGGATGGTAAAAGGGCGAGAACAACATTCTTAAAAATGCCAATTTTGGCTGGTTAAGAAACAAAATATGCCAACAAGTTGGTCGGATGGTAAAACCATTCCAGAAAATACAAAAAATTCCAAACTGAGCCAAGTATAGTTGGTCGGGGATAAAAACCCACTAATTGTAGTTGGTCAATGAGGAGAACTTATTGACGAGGAGGGTCCATCAACCTTGTTGGTCGGACACATTTTATGAAAACTCTCGCTAATTATACTTGGTCAACGAGTACAATTTTACAACCTTAGTTGGTTGGAAAATTTTTAAACATTTTTATACTCATTACTTTATTATTAAGTGATAGAACAACATTTTTGATACTTGTAACTGTTTATTACTAAGTTGGTTGATGAACATCACAAAATTGTTATCTTTTTAACAGATACATATGAACAGATGTAAAAGTGTTAGACAAGTACAAAAGAATAGCAATACAAATTTGCAAACAGAAAATGAAAGTCTTTCATTAAAATTCAAAATAAATTACAAGTTACATATGTGTGCTAACTATTACATTGAAAATCCTATTCTATTGGTTTTTTCCCCTCAGCCTTCAATACAGGTTCCTCGCCAGCAGGAGGATCATTTAATGTTTGGGGAGAATTGATAAAATTCAAGTCCCTCAACATTCTGACATTCATTACTGAAGGAGTATCCAAGAGATGCTCGGGACGAGATAATTCAATCTGAGAATGAAGACTATAGTCACCAAGATATTTTGAAATTAAGCTCCGAGGAATAGCACGAGCTGGGATCCATTCCATGTCCAGTTTATAAGGTGGTACAGGCAAGTCTAGTAGTCCAGGAGCATGATAATCCCATAAATAATGGCCCTGCTCTAGCTTTAACACACCCAGTGCGTTCAACCATCCCTGTTTATAACCTTCATTATTGGCATTTTCAAGGCGAGCATCCAAATGAAAAAGGGCTTCATTTTAGCCTGCCATCCAAAACTCACGAGGTTGTTTGTGGAATTGGAAAGTTATTCTTTCTAGTTGCTCGTGAAGGCTCCTGGCAAAAACATCTTTATTATTCAAAGCAGACTTCATCGCAGTAAGTTGATCTTCCAAAGATAGGTTTTTCTTGGACATTTCAGACAAAGCACGATCTTTTGCATTCAATTGGAACGCTTGAGTTTCCAAAGTAGACTGAGTGTGATCTTCTTCAACATTACGACTGAGAACTCTTGATCGACTCTGAGCAGGTGGAGAACTTTGCTCCTCGACAACATTTTGAATAGCTCTTCCTCGCCCACGAGAACCTCTTCCTCGCCCCCGAGCAGTAGTAGAGATACCAGACCTTCTAAGAGTATCCAATTCTTGCCTTAATTTGGCATTCTCAACCTCTAAGAATGAGAATCCTTCATCGGCGACCGGTACCAAGGCAGCGGAGGATGAAGCTGCAGATTCATATTGTGCCAAATTTTCTGCAAATTGTTGTTCTCTTGTTCCAGCAGCTCGGCGATCTGTCTGCAAGCCTCAACCTCACCTTTTAGGGTTCTCTCCCTAACATCATATCCGGCAATGATCTTTTTGTGGCCCGTCTCGGAAGAAAGCTGTTGATACCTATTCTCATACTCCTTGTGCAACAAGGCAGTTGATTCATTGTGCTGATTTTGAAGATCTTCTAGGGAATAATGAAGCTCCTCGATCAAGTCATAATAGGCCACGTTGTTGGCCACAACTCGATCAAGTAAATCCTTCAGGTACTGATAAGCCTCAATTGCTTGTTCTGAAGCATCATGGCCAAGGATGTCAGCAATTTCTGATACACTCAAATTTGTATGACCAGCCTTATAATATTCATGGCATTGCTGCATCAGCTTTGTATCATGTGCAGATATCAGTTCCATTCTAGCCACAAACTAATAAAGAAGAGAAGGCAAGAGTTAATAAATAAAAACAGACATAGCATCAACAATGAAGAGGAACAAAAAGATGTGATTTTATTACATCATCAACAAGATTACATCGTTTGGAATACAGAGGATAAGTAAAAGAAGAACAGAAAAAGAGTACCGAACAACTTCACACCTTTTCCTTGTCTCCCAAGACTTTCTCGGGAGGCTGGGACTAGGAGCTTGGTTGCTCGGTAGGAACAATGGTCTGATTAGTAGAAGCTGGGATTTGTTCTGGAGGAGCAGGCAATGACGAAATCTCCTCGGTGGTTGTCTGGTTGGATGGTGAAACAAGGACTTGATCACCCACTGTCATTGAAGATTCTTCAGATACAGCTTCGTCTGAAGACTCATCTTCAATAACTGGAGGAGGACCAGGGAGATGTTTTTGAAATAGCTCTGAGTCCTCACTCACCTTCAACTCCTGCAGTGCTACAACCCAACCATCATGAAAATATTTCAGACTTCCATATTTCACCTGGGTCGTCATAGCTGCCACCCCCCTGTCCCATCCTTTGTCCCAACCAGTTTTAAAGGACGTCTTCACGGATGTTTTTCTCTTCATTTTTTCTGAGGATAGCTTCTCGGACATAAGATTCTCGGTGGCCTTCAATTTGTTTTCCACCTCCTCCTTCTGGCGATTTACTTCTCGCAGGAGGGTCAGCTTTTCTTCAGCCGATTTCAATTTATTCTCAAGCTCCCCAAAGCCTGAAAGTTTCTCGGCATAATCTTTATTTTCTCTCTCCAAGTCCTTCACCTTATTACCCAGTTGTACCTTCTCTGCATCACACGCAGCCAATTTTTTCTCCCATTCAGTTTTATCATCGTCATACTTCTGACGGGAATCACTCACAGATTTAATAGCTTTCTCCAGTGCTCCCTCCACAGTGGACGAG
Organism: Sambucus nigra; assembly: GCA_949130495.1. Classification (NCBI taxonomy): domain Eukaryota; kingdom Viridiplantae; phylum Streptophyta; class Magnoliopsida; order Dipsacales; family Adoxaceae; genus Sambucus; species Sambucus nigra. Next base: position 90,103,292 of record OX422208.1, on the reverse strand, counting down.
GATCAAGAAGCTTTGATTGCTTCATCCTTTTTAAGGATTAAATTAAAACAGCTCGTCAACTGTAATCAAAATAGGAAAATGAAATCAGAAACAAACATGGGAAACAACAAAGGAAAATATAAAAAGCTCGGAGTAGATATACTTACTGAAGCCAAATGACGAGCAGCCAGAGAAGTAACCACATCCCGAGTAAGGTCTTCTTCAGTACCTTGCACCTCGGGGATGGGTGAAAATTTTGCCAAACTCATCGTAGAGCTCGGAGGAACAATAATTGGAACACCATCTCCACCAGCTGGGAGTGGGGGAATAGCTCCAGAAATACTGACCGAGGAGGATTTCCTCAATCTCCTCGGTGCCTTTTCAGCAACCTCAACCAAAGAGGAACTTTTGGTTGGTGAGATAGTGATTACCTCAACAGGTGCATCCTTCTGCACAGGAGTCACTGGGGGCTTCTCGGCAACCTTCTGAACAGCAACAGAAGGAGCATCATCAATTTTCTTTGCCCCCTTTGGGACATTAACCTTGGTTTTCTTCCCATCGCCAGCAGAGGAGCTCTCCTCGAAGAGAGTAGGAACTCTTCTCTTGCCCATTTTCTGGCTCAAAGGAATATGAGATTCCGGATCAGAGTCTTCAGGAATTTGCACTGGATCACTGGAGCTGACCACATGGCGAGCAGTAAAAGACGACGTATAACTCCTGTACTGCAACAAGTATGAGGCAGACCTGATGTGCTCGTCTGCAATTTTCTGATGCAAGCTCCAGATATGTTTCAATTGCCTTATATTAACTTCTGATTCTTTAGGAGTCTTTCTCTTGCTATTAACTTCAAACAAAAACAATTTGAAATGTCAATCATGCATTTATTCAAACATGATGAAGTCATAATTTCGAGAATAAAATAAAATGAGAATAACCTATCCCATTGCAATATGGGGGGCATTTGGGACCTTCATACACTTCGTCTCCGACTAAAGGAGCATGTTGCCAATTTTTGAAAACTAACCCATGTTCAAAATAATCCCTGTTGGCATCAGGGAGGTTGACTACTAAATCTCAATTCAAAAATCTGGTTTTTAAATAATAAACGTTATCTAAAACAGCCCATCTATAGCAATACATAATCTCAGGAATTCCTATGCGAGTTCCATGAGTTTGATTTAATTTATGCACCCCATTAACTATTCTCCATGTATTGGGGGCTACTTTTGCAGGAACAACATCGAAATGTTGGCAGAATTCTAAGAATAAAGAATTGGGTGGAAAAGAAAATCCACACTCAGCAATAAAGAGGCTGGGGAACCAATGTCCCTCAGCCAAACGAAAATAATCAAAGGGCTCAGGAAGATTCTCCAGAGTTACCCAAGACGGAATAGAATAATCATAACGGAATTTTTCAATAGATTCAATAATATAAACCATGGTGAATAAAAGAAGAAGGAAGAAGATCTTATAGGAAGAAAGGAGATCTGTTGACAACGAACGAAAACAGGGATGAACGCACAAGAGAAAGAAAGACTATGGAGAATTCGAAAGCAAGAAAATTGGAAAAGGTAGAGGACGGTATGATTGCTTGGGAAGTTTAAATACTGTGCCTTGGGAAATGGCGAAAGAAATGATTACAAAAAGAAACTATCGAACTTCTGGCGGCTAAAAGGACAAAAAGGGCACGAAGACCGAAGCAAAATGGCGGATTCTGCGAATTTGGAAGGAAATTCAAATATGAAGAAAAGGCTCCTAAAACCCAGGAAAGTCATTTAATATCGCCATATACCGAGAAAGAATGTTCCATACTCCTCAAAGTTCAAAATATGAAACATTGGGGGCTTCTGTTGATACCAGAATTAATATGCTGATATGGACGAATAATATGAAGACACGTGTCAATCTACGTGGCACAATAGCAACGAGGAAGTTCAATTTCCCCGACCAACTCATGTTCTCTCCGAGCAACGAGGATACACCGAGGAACTTCAGCACTCCGAGGTACTCTAGCGCTCCAAGGAACTCCTGAGCAACGAGCAACAAAGGCGGTCCGAGCTGCATCTTGGCCGTAGCATTAATTGCCAGATAATCAACATTTCAACTATTCATTGAATGTTTATCATCTTGACGCACACGCTGCATTAAATGTATTACCATTTCATATGTATATCATTTAATGTATCAACCCTTTCATGTACAGCCTAAGGGCTATAAATACCTTGTATCACCCTCATTCAAAGGGACCGAAATTTCTTGAGAGAATTTGTACTCGAGAATTCCCAAACATTCAGCAATAACATAACAGTGGACGTAGGCCATTCATATAAGGCTGAACCACTTTAAAATCTTTGTCTCATGTTATTTATCTGTGATTAAATAATTAGAGCGATCTAATATTTTACATCAACAACAGTAATAAAAGAATAAGTGTTCCAATTTCTCTCTGAACATGATGAAGAACAAGGTTGGCCAAGAAATCTTGTGGCCAAGGCTTGAAGCTTTGGTATTAGAAAATCCATGGAGATCCCATCACAAACTAGGATAAAGTACTCCTCTGTCATTTATAGAATCAAACTCATTAAACTCGTCAGAAAGAGATGAGAACTTCGCAAATTTAATGTTGACCATTTGACGTTCGGATGCATTTAGAAAGAATATCATCAAACACTTCTTTCTTTCGCTTGTGATTTCCACATCCTTATTGGGCTCAACACGATTTGCACCTCCATTGAGCCATTGTTGGCTATAATACCTAAGGGAAAAAAACAATTTTTAACTAAAAAATTAAAATTAAAAGTCAAATAACTAATTGAAGGAAATTAGGAACTAGTTAATGAGTTACCTAGGGTTCAATGAGTGTGCTACCCAGTGAAGGGGTGTGTTGCTTTTTCCCCACCTATTAACCAAAATGGTATGAATAACCTCATAAAACGATGACTCCTCATGTTCTTCCTTCCTCTCATGCCGATATACAACCGTTTTAACTTTTTCAATCATGCTATCCCACAAATCATACACCAAGTGAAGACATGGTTGGTCCGTATCGACAAGCCTTATCATCTCATAAATAGGCTCAGTAAAACGAAGGATATAGTCGACTTTATACCACCATATGTCACTCAATACTTTTTCCTTCATAAATTGGGCTTTCCCAACATCATCATCCTTATACAAATTCCACCTCCCATTAATGACCAATTTGGTACAGGAAGAGATCGGTATATTTGAAGATGGGTCAGAGGGGACGGTTTCAAAACTAGAATATAATAACTTGTTTGGAGAAGTTTTTATTCTTTGCAACATTGCTCAGCCTTATACAGTTCGAGTTTGCGAGTTATGTAGGCTTCTACGGCTTGATAAACAATCTTTTTCCAATATCCTTGAGATATATTTTCATGATGGGCGAAATGTATTGAACAACCTACTCGAGGTAATCTACCAGTAGCACTATGTCCACTGCCTCTGCTTATACACTTGATGTTTTTTAAATGCAATTTCAATCCATAAATTAGGTTTCAAAAGTGTTTGAATAGGAATTGTCATTTTCTTTGTTTATAGCTTCTTATGAATAAACTATTACATGCACCTCAGACATCTGAAGCAAAGTCTTCTAGCTCCTTGTTTGATTCTTCAGTGATTATGTTGGGGATCAGCACTGATAAATCCGCATCAACTACATTTTGGTCACTTTGCCATATGTTCTGATAAATCTACAAAGTCTTCTAGCTCCTTGTTTGATTATCTTCCTGGTCTTTCACTTCTTGGAAAATATATTTGAAATGATCCTTGTTCCATTTTTTGAGCTCACCTTTCAGTCTTTGAAGTTTCAGCCCAAAATCTCTCATCCCTTCTGTTAGATCCAATGAGGTGTTAGCAGAGAGCAACATTGGAGCATGATCAGAAGCTGTTCTATTTAGATGATGAATAGATGACTTCAAAAAACTATCAGCCCATTTTTGATTAAATAAACATCGATCCAGTCTAGCTAAAATAACCCCATCTTCATCTCTATTGTTACACCAAGTGAACTTAGATCCTTTATAACCCATATCCATGAATGTCAACAACATTTCCTCCCACTTTTTCTGATTGAGATGCTACAACATTAAAATATCCCATGACAATATGAAGATGAGCTTGACAACGATTTGAGATATCAACAAGATCATCCCAAAGAACCCTCCTCTCTTCTTTAGAACATTTAGCATAAACTAAAGTTAAATATAAATCCAAAATGAATCTTTGATGAACTATGTTAACTGTAATTTGTTGCTTAGACACATCCACCATATTATGCAGACCTCAAACCTCCAAAATAACCATATTTTCCCATTTTCATTAGCATAACAATTATCAAAAGCCCATTTTAATTTATAGCAATTGATTTTTAGAGGATCCACTTTTGGCTCAATAACAGCTATAAGACGCACTTTATGAATTCTCATTAATCTCTTAATTCTTCTGGATGATGATTTCTTTGCATCCCCTCTAATATTCCACACAATCAAATTTAACATTTAGAATTATTGCAATGGGATTGAGTGATACCTTTAGAGGATGATCTTGTTCTTCTCCTAAGCAAGGGGTCAATGAAAGCAGGTTCTAATGGTTTCTTAACCATAATGTCTTTTTTCTTTTTGAGTTGCTCCAACCTTTTATAAGCTTGAATCTTCTTTTCTAGCTTTTTACTGAATTCCATAAGATCTTCCAATAAAGAAAATTCTAAAAATTCATCTTTATCCCCATCAGTAGAATACATATAGCCAGCAGCCTTATTAGACTCATTATTTGGGATATTTGTCCCTCTAGGGGATAGAGATCAAGTGTCAACAATAACAACTTCTTTGGGAGCTAGGTCTTCATTATGAATTCTCAGAAAATGCTCATTAATTCGTTTGTAAATTCTTATATTCAGCTGAGGTCTTGGTTTTTGGTACTGCTTCTTTTGAAGAATTTCACCATCCATATCTATGTCTGCTTCAATGACTGACTTAGGAATTTGGTTAGTCTCATTGCTATATTGATCCACTATTTTGCACAGGTTTCCAGTTTTACCACTCTCCTCTTAATATACTTTATTCTCTTTACAGGTGTGATGATCCTCTTTCCTTTCGTTTGTTAGCACCTCAGAGTTGACATTTGCAGCACAGTTGGTATTTTCCTCATTGTAGAGGTCTTGGTAGAAATTGTCTTCCTTATTACATAGGTCTTGATTAATTTCCCCTATCTCAGTATTATTCTCCTCAGCAGGCAGTAATTGCTTAGGTCTGAATAGCTTTTCACCATATTGAACCTTATCACCTATGTTGACTTTACTGATTTGCTGCAGAATAGTTTCGTGGAGAACAATGGGATTTAACGACCCTGATTTAGGTTGCCTTTATCAGATATTGAACAGTATCAGATATCTTGTATTTAATTGGAAGATGTTGGACAATATCAGATTGCTTCACATGCTTGATAACTGATTGCCAACCGATAACTGATTGTGTTTGTATTTGTATCACATGCTTCACATGCTTGATAACTGATTAATTGGTAACTGATAACTGCTTGATAACTGATTCACAAGTAAATTGTATTTGTATCATAGTTATCAATTGGATTCACATATGAATTCACAGATTATCTTTATATCAGATATCAATTTTGGACAATATCAGATAACTGATTGACAACTGATTGTATTTGATAACTGATTGTTGTATTCACAGATGTTGAATACAATATTGATTCACAGACGTGTCATATCAATTTACTTGAATAATTCACTTGATTGTGTCATATTAATATTGTATTCACAGATGTTGTATTTAGTTGAACAATTCACTTGATTCACTTGTTTATTGATTCACTTGTATTCAGATATCAGAGTTGTATAACCGATTTATTGATTCAATTGATTCAATCTTGATTTATTGATTCATTTTATTCACAAAACAGAGTTGAATAACTGATCAATTTTGATGTTTCTTAGGGATGGCCCAAAACAGAGTTAACATTCCATTCCGCGCTCCAAAACATACTACTCCGATCAACATCGGGACACCTGATGCTCGCGTTGTCCATAATCTTCATCTTTTTCATCCAAAGCACTGTCCTCGTTCTCTAATTCTTAAACTTGACTATCACTGTCTTTGCAGTTTTGGTACGTATGATTAGGAGGGTAAGAACCAACACTTGAGGTGATTGAATCACCATGATAATTAGATTGATTTGATTTATGATATTCGTTTTTTTCTTTCTCACTGATTTTGTTATTTTTCAGTAATGAATCAATACTTTCATCCACTGGAACATGCCCATAGGTTTGGACATTTGAATCAAAGGTAACTTTATTTCTCTTGCTCAAGATCAACTGCTCATCACTTTTATCTCAACTCTGACCCTGAATTTATGGTCTTCTCTACTTTGTCTTTTCTGAAGACTCAATAGTTTGCAGGGGTTCTGGACTCATCTCTGATACTGAACTAAATGGAGATATTCAATTAGTATCAATAATGTTTGGTTGTGTTTATGGAGAGGAATATAGACAAGTAGTTGAAAATTTGATCATTTTATTAGATTCTTAGTATGTTATGAATATTGTACATTCTAAAGTATATGCTTATGCTGGTTCATGTGTTTGATTCCCAATCTTTAAATCACATGTAAGTTTTATTTCCCAGTTGGGGGCCCAAAACAGCCTATTCACACACACACACATTTACACACACCATAAAATGCTAAATAATTATCGAGAGGCATGAATATGAATTTATTTTTCCTTATTAAGAATCATCTACATATATACTCAAGCCATATGGTTCCTTTCTAACAGGGAGGATGTAGAAAGATTGTTTACGGGCATGCTTGCAGTATTCACGGGGACATTACTAGGCGATGATCTCTCAGGGGTGTACGCAAGTGGATATGTTCAGTGCTCACTATCACGCCCCCTTGCCTCAGCCCCTTCCAGGGTGCATATTAGAGTTGTTGTTGATACATTTAGACCGTAAGGTATCTACCTCTTTTTTAGATTTACATTGTCTCTTTATTTTTAATATTGGAGAATTTTATTTTAGTTTGAATTACATGTTTGATTTAGAAGTTAATTACATGTTTCATTTATTATGATTCATGTATTAATAAGTTGTATTCACGTAACGGGGTGCATGTGGTATGACTAATGTTTTTATTAGTATGGGTTGAAGGGACTGATTTAAGTCATTGGAGTTGATCTTTTTTTAGAATGTTGTTATGAAACTTATATGTTCTTACCAATAAGGGTCAAGCATTCTGGGTAATTTTATAAACCATATTAGGTACTTTTATAAACCATATCAGGGACTCGGTGAAAAAACTCATGCTGATATTGAAGAAAAACAAACAGATACAATTGCACCAGTTAATGAAATCGTTGGTGGCGATATTGCTGTTGTCTTTGTTTTAGAGGATATCAAGTTGGACTTTAGTACAAATAACTGGAACTTTTTAACAGGTACGGTTAAGAGTTATTGTACTTTAGTACTCGACTATACTCTGTTTTATACTTTTTTTTATGATCTGAGTTGAGAGTTGTTGCTTAGGTTTTTTACTTTTTAACAGGTATGGTGAAGAAGTATGCGACAAAATTCTGTTAACAGGTATGGTTAGTACTCTATCCAATTTTTTCCCTGTGTTTCCCTATATTTGTCTATTAGTTATTGGCGTCAATATAATTTTTTGAATGTAAATTATTCATTTTAACCATAACTCTTTTATTTTTTGATTTTTGTACTTGAACCTCTCCGTTGTTGGGGAAGGCACATTGACTTCGAGATATTAAAGGGTGATTAAAAAATAACCAGAGCACTTGAAGGTGTCAATTAGTTATATAAAGTTTGAAGCATCTTATATGGAAGAAGAATCTCTTCGTAAACAGAAGCTACAATTCGTTGAGTGTGCCGGAAGGATTTTTGATAGTGCAATTAACTACTTCAGAACAACTGCTCCTAATCTGAACGAGGAAAGAGATATGCTACATGAGGAGTGGCTGCATTCGAGAGAAGTTTTGGAGAACTCGGAGATGTGAATTTAGTTTGAGTGAAGCAGCCGATGTTACATGATCATGACATTTCATATCATCGAAGTGTTGTGTTGTTATTTTTTTTAGTTTATTTTTTATTCTATGTTCATTTTGTACTTGGCGCCCAAGAAGGGTTTGTTTGATGTTAAATTAAGTTTAAACAAGTTTTATGTGCACCGAATATTTTGATTCTCCGAAATATAAATGAAATGTTGTCAAATTTTTTAGACTTGTTATCATGATATGTATTTTACTTCCATTATTTCATCATTTTGTAAAAATATAAAGATATTTGTAATAGTTCTTATCACATTTAACAAATTCAATTTTGTAACTGCTAATAGCAGTCACAAATTTGTCATTCCTATTAGTTTTGTAACTGCTAATAGCAGTGACGAATATAAGATTCGTAACTGCTGTCAGCAGTTACGAATATAAGATTCGTGACTGCTGGCAGCAGTTACGAATATAATATTCGTGACTGCTGACAGCAGTTACCAATAGTAGTTACAAATTGGGGTCACCAGTCATCACCCCATAGGGGTTATAAAAAATTGTGACTGCTGTTAGGAGTTACAAATTTTCTTTTGTCACCCCCTAAGTTATGAGGGTAAATAGCAGTTATAAAGGTCATTTGTGAGTGCTAACAGCACTCACAAATCTCCCATTTTGGTGTAGTGGTACCTCTTGGACGAAGTCTTGACGGGAGGTATATAGCAGGAAACTCATCCACTTATGTCGAGCATATCGAATTAGCTCTCATTCGTACCATCCTCATGAGCTATATAGTGAGGCAATTCACATACACTCATGTATATCAAATGGCTTGACCACACCTACCGATTTCTCTCAAAAGCAAGACGTATTTTATGGAAGTCATGCCAAAGGGGTGGACCTATCCACTAACCCAATAACTGCAAACCCTCATATAGGCGTCAAACCTAGGGCACTCGTACTTTGATTGCCGATTACTACCCGAAACTTTGTTAAAATACCAGGTCGCCACGTCGCACAATCTTTCACTTGATTTCATCTTTTTTCAAAATGAGACTTGTCCATGAGCCTGGGAACAAGTCAAAACCATGTTTTACATATTTTTCAAACCCAATTTTTTCCAGGCTTAGGTCCCGTCCGAAATTTCTTTTGCATTGAGGTAAACCTAATACAAGCAAAAATATAATAAATAAATAATCATGTTGAGACTCTTCTCTCATCTTTCCTCCTTACCAATAGTGTTAAAAACCTTATTTTTCCTCTTTTCAAAATACCAAAATCATTTTTTCCTCCTTTTATAAAAAAAAGGCCAAAAATATTTTGTCTTCCTCTTTCTAAAATAAAATGTCAAAAACATTTCCCTACTTTTTCAATAATAAAAGTTTTTCCCTCCTCTCTTTGAAAAAGAAATTCGAATCATTTTCCTTCTCAGGTCGATCGCATACCTGACCCTTGGCCTAACTCTCTATTGCCTTCAGTCTTTCGTCGAATCGCCCTGAAGCTCCGTCAGTTCTCCCGTTACTTCCTCTGAGTCCAGAATTCACCTTTACCCGCTTTCTATGGAGAACGTAAACCTAGTGCCGAATGTGTAGCTTGATTTTATGACACTCCTATTCCAACTTACCGCCAAGATTGAAAACCTTCAAACCGAGGTTCATGAGATGCAGTAAAATCGAGGCCCTATTCTCGAAGAGCTCGAGGTTCTATTCCCTCTCGCTATGGGTCTGCCCGTACCTGGGCCTATTTAGGTCTTAGACGAATATCAGCATGCTCCACATGCCCCTTCTACTAATGGGCCACCTCCAGCTTAGCACACAATGCCGAATCTTGCCCAGCTAGGGGCTAACCTACCCATGACCGTTGATCCGAAGGAAGAAGAGTTGAACAAGGTCAAAAAGGACCTTAAGTTGTCGACCAAGAAGTTTGACTAGGTTCGAATCTCCGGGAACTACATGGATTATGCCTATATGTCTACCTACCCTAAAGCAAGGCTGTCGAAAAAGTTCAAGAGGCTCAATATTGAGAAGTTCGGGGGAGTGGATCCCCAATTATTCATCCCCAAAGTTACCACCGAGCCATGACTCTTCTAGGTGGCTTCGAGGAAATAATGGCCCAAATGCTCTAACAAACTTTGAAGGATAATGCTCTTCACTATTTTTTATCTCTCAAGGAATCTATAATTCGTAGTTGGGAGAATGTTGCCCATGAATTTATGTCACAGTACAAGTACAATGAGGAGCTAGAGGTTACACGCCATTATTTAGAACTTCTCAAGCAGAACCCTAAAGAAATTTCAGTAATTTCATAGCAAGATGGAGAGAGAAAGTGGACACCATGACCAATTGGCCTTCTAAAGAGGAACACATCAGTATTGTGAAGAAGAACTTCTTACCCCATGTCCAAGCGACGATGGGAGGAAAATACTACCCCAATTTTTTAGCCCTCCGAGAAGCAGAAGTGGAGATTTAAGAAAGTTTTTCCAAGGAAAAAGATGAGCCAAACAAAGCATCTGGACAATTCACTTCTAAAAAGTATGAGAAGCCTCCCAATGCCATATTTTTGACCATCAATAACATCTCTCAGTCTGCCACTTCATGGACATCGAAAATCCGCCCTAACCCAATCATAAAGGAATACACCGAGCTTCATGCTCCCCTCTCCAAAGTCTACCAAATCCTTTTGAGACAAAATCTTATTAGGCCAGTTGACCCTTGTCCATTACCAAACCCACTTTCTAAAAATTTCAAACTCGACACCCATTTTGATTTTCACAAAACTTTTGACCATACCACTGATTAATGCTTCCATCTCCAGAATATAATCCAAGGTCTGATTGACCGAGGTACCATCACCCCACCAATCAATCCTAAGACAAACACTAATCACAATCTACTCCCAAATTATGCAAGTGCTATCTTCCTAAAAGAAGACCCAGAATTTGACCCATTTACCCAGATTATACCTAGTAAATAACCATCATACCCGTATATTCACCTAAACCCCTCAACGTTTGCCCATATTTTTCCTACACGCTATGTGTTTTGCCGATCATGCCCTATCTCTTCTTACAATAGCATGTACAGCTGTTCCTACTCATTCCAGGGGAAAAGACATGGAATTTCCACCGGTATTAAACTAGCTCCTAGAGTTTGGGCTGGAATTACCCTCAGAAATGACCATTGACTACCAAAGTTTAGTGCACTATTCATGGAAGATCGAAAGTGGGATCGAGAGTCAGATAGTTGGGTGGTACCAACCGATAAAGTTAGCTTAGATGATGATGTCCAGATTATGGCAGACTTATTCTGACAAACAGATAAAATTTATAGTATGTCTAAGCTACTTGATGTTTTGAAATTACAAGGGCTCTTGATCCCTTCGCTTCTACATCTGCCCATTGAGTGGGAGGATCTATACAAAGAGGCCGTTGATTTTGTAGAGTGCATTGACTTCTCATGGAAGGATGACATCATTGCCTCCGAGTGGGGGGATGAATTCGATAGTTCAAATGAAGAGTAAAGCCCAGAAAGGACTAGCCCTGTAGTTAGTATATATGGAATGATACCATATGAGAATCTCCTAGGAGAGATCAACAAAGTGGCCAAACAACCCTAGATAGATGAAAAATAGAGTTTTTGTCTTTCCCTTCTTCTGTGAACCATATTACTAGATCTAGGAGGCAGTACCACGTTTTTAACTCTCAATCAGTAACGACGGATAAGGGAAAAGGTGTTGAGAAACTCCCTATGCTAGAAATCAACCTCGAGGAGAGCAAGATCCTAGATTAGTTGAGGAAAACTTAGGCTAACATCACTCTATGAGGACTCTTTATGTCTTCGCAACTGCACCAAAATGCATTGATTAAATATCTTATCGGGCCCATAGTCCCTCCTTCCACCATGCCAAAAGAACCAAATCATAACTGTGCTCTTAGTATCTCCGTCGAGGTCATGGGGAAGATAGTACTGCTTTCGTTCATTGACAATGGATTAACACTTAATGTTTATTCTCTAAGAACCCGCAACTGCTTGGAAAGTAGGAGACATTGCTCTAAGTTTCTTCGTGGTGTGTGCTTATGACAATAATCGTCGAGAAGTGACGGGTTTCATAAAGCTTACAATAGGGGCTGGCCCTATAAATCCCATTACCGAATTCCAAGTCATCGACGTCCCGTCTTATTTCAACCCATTGCTCGAATGACCGTGGATCCACAACATTAATGGACTGGCTTCCTCCTTCCATCAGAAACTAAATTTCTTCGCTAATGGGTAGGTCATCACCATCTTGGGTGACGATGATAACACTAAGAATGCAAGCACCAGTAATAAGATACAACGTCGGGAAAATGATATGCTCTTGTCAGTCTTCCAAGTCGAACCACTTCTGCTCCCAACATGGGATGATTTTAGAGATAGATTCTATCAAGAACACAACCCTCATAACAATGTCAATGTGATAAAGATGTTCAAGAATATAAACTTCATGCTTGGACTAGGGCTGGGATGAAGACAACAGGGAATACTAGAATTGATAGTGTTGAAAAAGGCCTTTCCCTCCATGTGGCCTGGGTTATCAACCATCATCAGAGGAACTTAGAATGCTTCACCAACCTCGGTTGAAGAGAAGGATAGAAAGTACCAAGACCGTCTAAAGAAATTTATTGAATGGGAGATTCATCAAGGAGGGTGAAGATTTTCCCTTTTATGGCTTTCATTAACTGTGATATGATCAAGTGGATAAGAAGATGAAGACAATAATGGAGATCTTTTTCCAAGATAATTACTCATGGGCCGAAAGCTCCCAGCATCATGTGCAATCTCTTGTTGAGAAGAATATAACTGTTACCAAAATTTTTAAGGGAAGTGACTCCGAGGACTCTTTCAACTTGCAAACACTATGGATGGCACTCTACATGATCCACTCAGGCACCACATTATCGAATCCATCCATCCTGATCAAGACTGTTGATGCACCCCTCCTTAACTGGAATGTTGAACCAATTCCACCCGTTGAAATGCAACCTAACCCAGATGTTTATCCCATTTGTACTTCTTTTGTTGTTTCTCCTTATTCTGATCACAATGTAATTGAGATCTACTTCGATGAGGTTCTCAACTCTATTTTTTCTAAGAATAAAATAAACGAATATTTTGAGTATCTTGTTGTGATTTACATTAACTGCCTTGATTCTAATCAAACTCTTGATGATGATGATTTTACAAATGAGAAATTATTAACTAATCTTAATAAGGTTAATTAAAAATAACATAATTGCATTCAAATTAATGAATATGAAACTATTGTTATCAATATTAGTTCTAGTAGCCAACTGCACAAAAGTTGGATATGGTCTACCCTTGACGAGCACGAGAGTGCGCAACTCGAAGAACTATTAAAGGAATTTATGGATGTCTTTATGTGGTTTTATGACAACATGCTTGACATTGATCCCGAGATTGCTCAACATGAGATTCTGATTCTCTCGGAATGCAAACCAATCAAACAGAAACTGCAAAAGCTCTGCACCGAATGGTCGCTCAAGGTTAAGGAAGAGGTGGTCAAACAATTGACTATGGGCTTTATTAGGGTGACCGAATATCCCACATGGATAGCTAAATTGTACCCGTAGTGAAATCAGGAGTAAAGGTTCGCACGTGCATTGATTACCGAGATTTTTGCTCCAAAGGATGATTACCCGTTGCCCAATATCGACATGATTATGGAAAACATGGCCAACCACGCTCTCAAGTCATTCGTTGATGGGTTTGTCAGATACAATCGGATCAAGATGTACCCTGAACATCAAGAAAAAACTTCATTCATTACACCCGGGGAACCTTTTGCTACAAAGTTATTCCATTCGATCTAAAAAATGCAGGGGCTACCTACCAAAGGGTTGCCACAACCATCTTGCATGATTTGATGCACAAAGAGGTTGAGGTCTACGTAGATGATATGATTATCAAGTTTAAGACCCGAAAAGGTCATGTTCATGATCTACGAAAGTTCTTTGAACCACTATGATGATACCAAATTCGACATAACCCAGAGAAATGTGTCTTTGGCATTACCAAAGGAATGATTTTGGGATTCATGGTTAGCGAGAAGGGGATTGAAGCAGATCTTGCCAAACTGAAAGCCATACTCGAAATGCCACCACCTCGAACGGAGTTGAAAGTTGGGGATTTCTAGTAAAATTATAGTATATCAGTCCGTTCATCAACAAGTTGACTTTTATTTGTTATCCTATCCCCAAAATCCTCCGAAAGGATTCCACCAAAGTCTGGAACGAAGTTTGTCAGGAAGCCTTTGACCAAATCAAGCAGTATCTAACCCGAACTCTATTACTCATGCCACCACAGCCTAGTCTCCCCTTACTACTATACTTGATCGTAACAAACACCGCAGCTGGGGCTCTACTATCCCAATACATTGTAAAATTCTGTAAAGAGAGGGTCATCTACTACGCCAGTCATAAACTGGTTGGATAGGAAGTCAACTACACTACATGAGAGAAAGCATGTGTCTCCCTTGTCTGGGTCACTCAAAAACTATGGCACTAAATGATCGCTTTAACCATTGGACTTGTGTCCTGAATGGATCCTATGAAATACTTACTTGAGAAATCTGCCTTCTCTAGCCGAATGGCTCGATGGTTAATGTTTCTAGCCAAGTTTAATATTATGTATGTCACACGAAAAGCCATAAAAGGAAGAGACATCTTTGAATACCTTGCTGACTACCCTATAGAAGAAGTCGATGTTTGGATTTTTGAGTTCTCGGATGAATATATCCTTTACACATCCCAAGAAGACCTCCGACGGCAAATGTTGTTCGACGATGCTGCCAATAAGAAAGGATATGGCATTGGGATACTCCTAATCACCCCTGATGACTCTCACACTCCTATTGCCATCAAACTAGATTTTTCCTTCATCAATAACATGACCGAATATGAAGTGTGCACAGTAGGTCGTAGAGTCTCTCTTAAGAAAGAAATCAAATGCTTAGATGTCTACGGATATTCATCCCTCATCATCGGCCAGGTCCTTAGAAGATAAAAAGTTAAGGATAAGAATATCTTACCCTTCCATGCCCACCTAAAAGAGCTGGCTTCCAAGTTATGAGATATCACCTTCCATTACCTGCCCTGAGCAAGGAGTAACTTAGGTGATGCCCTTACTACCCTAACCTCCATGATCGAGATGCCCGAGGGAATAATGATGGCCCTTTCCTAAAAGAAAAGCAAGCTAAACCAACCCACTTCTACCACATCGAATTAGTCATGTCTGAATGCTGGTGCTCGAAATTTGGTGCCTCTTAAAGCAGGGTAGGTACCCCTAGGATTCTAAAAAAAAAGACTGAGCAGCCCTCAACAAGCTGGCTACCCAGTACATTATCTGTAATAAATCACTATTTAGGAGAAAGTCTGATGGAACCCACTTAGACTGCATCGTAAGGGCTAACAATGAAGATATATAGATTACAATCCATAGTGAGGAATGCGGATCCCACATGATTGGCCATATTCTTCCCTAGAAGATTATCCGCCAAGGTTACTATTAGACTACCGTGGTTCAGGATTGGACCGCCTAAGTTCGAAGATGCCTTAAGTGCCAATAGTTTTCCAATCTCCGGCACTTGTCGCCATGAGAATTATACAACATGAACTTTCCCTGGCCGTTTTCCACATGGGCCATCAATATCATAGGGAAATTTACACCCAAAGACTCAAACGTGCATGAATTCATCTTGGTCACTATTGATTACTTCACTAAATGGGTTGAAGCTGAGTCATATGCTGCACTGAATGCCAAAAAGGTGGCCAAGTTTATTCGAAAAAATATCATCTACTAATATGGGGTCTAACATGAGTTATTATAAGACAACGAGTTATATTTCGAGGCAAAAATGACAAAATTAGTTAATGAGTATGGGATCCGGAGACACAAATCTCCTTCATACCGACCTCAAACTAATGACGAGTATAAGCCACTAATGAGAGCCTCAAAGAAATCATCAGTAAGACGATCGAGATTTATCGAGATTAGACCGATCAAATCCCTTACGCCCTTTGGGGCTACCACACTTCAGCTCGAGCATCTACTGGGGCTACCCCTTACTCTCCAATATACGACATGGATGCAGTCCTACCCGTTGATCTAGAAATACCTTTACTACGTGTCATGCTTAAGAGAAAAGTCAACGAAGAAGAATGGCATCAGAGACGACTTGACGAGTTGCCACTCTTATATGAAAAGAGGCTAAAGGCTTTATATCATATACATGGGTACCATCTCTAGATTGAGAGATCATTCAATAAAAGAGTTAAGTACCGCGACGTCCAAGAAGGGTACTTAGTCCTCAAAGAAATCATATAACCCGTCTAGGACCCCAGAGGGAAATTCAAGCCAAATTAGAATGGCCCCTACATCATGAAGAAGATTCGGTCCTATGGCGTCGCTATGATCACCGACCTCAATGGAGAAGAGATGGCCCGTCTAGTTAACTTGGATTGTCTTAAGAAATTCTACCCCTAGTCCGAAATCTTGGTGCACTACGACTCCTCTCATCTTCCTTCTATTAAAAAAAAATCTTAATTTCCCTCTACTCAGAATTATATGGGCCCTGATCCTATAAAAATCCTTTTTTCTTTTAGAAATAAAATTCAGAAAATTTTCAAAACCCTCAATGGTACGTAGGTAGATCATACGCTTTACATGATCATGATCCCCTTTTTTCATAAAATGCTACTGTTTTCTTACCTTTGAGAACGATAACTCATTTCATTATTTACATGACCAAACGGATTATGTATGCCTTAGTGATTGGTATAGATAATTCAAATGCAAAACTCATTAAGAGGCACAATAATATAATTAAAATTCTTTTTTATTCCATTATGAGAAATTTTGGCACGATTACAGGAAATATCAGCATAGGGAGTCAAACAACTATCGCCGCCAACCTTGACTGTTCAAAAAATGAAACCAAACAAAACTACCCCTAAATGAACTAAAAAAACATCCCCAAATTTATTCCCACAACCAAATACATAACCAAACACACAAAATATTCACAAAGACTATCAGCTTCACAAAAGACCCTACCCATAGCTGCCAAAAGATCCAGCCCCATCATCATTTACATATTGAGGTCCCCAAACTTCTCCTACCTAGATAGTCTGCTAAAGGCGCTCCATGTAATGGTAAGCCCACACTAGCCTAGGGAAAACCACTACGCCTCGCTCCATGGTGTCAATCATGGAAATTCATCTCAACCCAATGTCATCGACTAACATCTTAGCTACTACCCTACTCCATAGCCATTTCTTGTAATCCCCAAAAATTTGCTCAACCTTGCCAACAGATTGGGAAGGATAGGTCGATGACCGATGATTCGCATCTGCATGCCTTTCGTTAAATCCTCTATAAGAAAGAAGTCCAAGATATGGGAAGGAACAATTTCATCCCATCCAGTTTGATGCAGAAGACATTAGGGAAAATAGAAAGAAGTCTGCGAGAGGCCAACTAACCGAACATACTAGTATTCCCCCAGTTCCCGAATGGGCTTCAACTCACCCACCAGAGTACTAACCAACGTACACATCGAGCCCTATGATCCACAAACCAGTTTACCCAATTCTCGATATTCGGGCCAAAACTAATGAAATTCCAGGTGAAGAAATTTGACATAGCTACTAAGGTATATTCAGGGGGACCTCCAAACAGAATCTCTCAGACAACCACATGAACAACATGACAGGGCTTCCTCTCTAAAAATTAGAATGACCTTCCCGCCAAGCCTCTAGACCATTCAGTGTCTCTGCCAGTATCACCGTTATAGGATTATGATGATATGACTCCACGTAGTAATGGCAGTAATTTAAAGGTCCACCAGGAGGTCCCCGGTCACTAATAGTAACACTAAAGTTAAGCGAAGGGTGACTACTCCAGCGTAGCCTGCATCATTGATATCCCCTAGACGCACTGAATACAACATAGATTGGAGGGTGATCATTCCTCCATTAACCAATGACCAAGCCACCGAGGGTAAAAAATGGAGAGATTTCGCCAACAGTGCTCTAGAAGATCGAGAGAATTTGAGAATGGCCACCATCACACGGGGCTTTATCCCCAATATAATAGAAAACTCCTCGTACGTGTGCCTGAAGTGTTCCTGTTTGGTCAAATTTGGCACACTTTTGAGCTGTGCTAGATAAAACTGGCCATTTTAGAACACCTGATTCTGGCACAGTTCAAAACTGTGCCAGATTTAATCTGACATAGTTTTAAACTGTGCCAAATTACTTTTTTTGGTGTAGTGTCCAAGATTAAAGCAAAAGCAAAGGCTCCCATTGTGAGTAAGAGAAAGAACCCTCACATGGATGTGTCTAACTTCATCCCTGGTACTATCGCCTCTCCCCCTTCTCCTGTGAGGACTAGAGCTGCTAAGAGGAAAAAAAGGGTTGATGTTGATGCTGCTGCTCCTTCCACTCTAGACCAAGGGTTTGATACCGATGATCTTGGAGTGGAGGAGACCTATAGGACTATGAGAGAGAGGGGTTATGAGGCATTGGGCTTTTCTTACTGGGAGAAACAAGTTACATCTATTCCTATTGCGAATGGTATTATATTCGAACAGTCTTTACTTGGTGAAACTGTCTTTTACATAGTTTTGCCTGCTGGTTCCCCCTCCCCCTCTTTGTAAGAGGAACTAGTTGCCTATGGAAGCACACCTTCCTATGATGATCATAGTTCTTCTTCGAGTGATGTAGATGGTTTGGATTACTGTAGTGAATGCACTACTAACACTTATGCTTTGATATCAGTTTCGAGGGAGTCTTCCAGTGACGATCAGGAACCACATTCCCCTTCGAAGGTAGCTCCGCTACTAGAACCATTCCTTATAGTAAGAATATGCGTCCCGCTACTGTGAGTCTATCTTTACTTGGGACCTTTATGCATATGATTTTCTTGTTCTTTCATTATTGGCTTGTTTACTAATTATCTCTCTTGCAATTTTTTCACAGGTTACCTCCGCACAGGTGAGTGGTCCTTTACCTCCCCCACTACGTCATGCTCCTTTGTAGCAGGAGAGGAGTTTTACGCTTGTATCTTCCCGGGCCCTTTTTAGAGAGGTTTGTTACTCCCTCCAAGGGTGTTTGAAATTTTGATAAATCATAAATTACATTTCTGTGATCAAATGTCATATATTATTATTTCCTTATAGCTTTCATCTATGCATCCTACTAGCGTCAAGGTCGCTTCTGTGACCTCACGTTCTGCTTAGGTAGTTTTCTGACTTTCCCTATATGGCCAGTCTCATTATTCTCTTCTCTTTTTTATCTATTTTTCCTTGTGTTCCCTATCTATTTCTGATTGCAGAGGATTTTTCCTTCTAGACCTTCCACTTCATCTTATCTTGCTTTAGCAGTAGGCACTTCTACAATTGAGCCCTTAGTTACCTCGTTTTCAGAGGTCTGCTTATTCTTTTAGCTCATTTTTTTTTTTATTTTTCGTGCTTATGTCCTTTATCACTTTTCATTCCCCATGGACCTGTATCTCTTAGTCTCTCTTCTTCAGGAAGGTCCCATTATTTTCTTGCAGCTACTGTTTCATGGTTGTCCCCCTTAAGGAGGATTTTTTTCCCCCGGGTCCACATATCTATGAATGGAAGGCCTTTGATCTAACTTATCTCTCATGGGCCAGTATTTACTGTGGCCTCGATTGCCAAGCCTATTTCACAAGTTTTTTTTTCTACTCATGCATAAATAAATTCATCTCTCATAGTCATGATAATAACCTCCTTTAATGTCTGCAAGTCATCAGCATAGCCCCTGTTGTGCCAGTGGTCATCTTTCACTCTTCGTCCTTAGATAGGGCTCGGATATTCCATTATCTTCTTATCTGTTATTTTTCTAGCTAGCCTGTACTAACATATGCTCATTTCTTATTTCCTTTCAGTTGTCCCATGGTATTACTTCGTCGATGTCTCTTACTACCATTCCTCCAGCAGCCCCTACTACAGACAAGCTGCTTTTCCTTCTTACCTTCAACGAGAGCCTTGTCATAGTGCCCCTACCGGTAACCATTTCCTTCATGGGTATTTGGGTTTTATTCTATATACTTGTCTTCGTGAGGTAAGTGACTTGCTGACTCCTGCCTCTTTCTCTTCATTTACAGGCTAGCTTCGTGGAGGCTTCCTTATCCACCGCATTTGCCACCAGTGTTGCTGAGGCAGCCACTTTAAGAGCACCCTCAGTTCTTCCCCCAACTGTTGTGTATGGAATTACTCAGGTATCATATATGAGAGTAATTATTTCTATACCACTCTTTTAATTGGTATAAACCCTTTCTTCTTTTTGTTTTAAAATTTGTTTCCAGGCTAACATCGTCGAGGTTCCTTCATCTGCGAAACCTCTTACTAGTTCTGCCCTTATTGCAGCGGGGCTCTCAGCTAGCCCTTCAGATGAATCTATCGAAGTAAATACTTGGTTTGCCTGTACCACTTTTTATTAGTGTGTGTATATGTATAATGTGAAAATATTTTCTAATAGTTACATGTTTATATTTTCTCAGGTTAGTGTTGTGATCGCTCCAGTGATTGCGAAAAAGCATTGGAGGGTTAGCTGCGGGAGAGGTATTAAACTTTCATACCTTTCCCTATTTTCAACTTCCATTCTTTTTTTCTTGCTTTTACTGTGCAAGTATGCTTACCTCTGCCCTTATTTCATTATTTCTAGGCTAGCGAGGCAGCTGCTCTGGTAACTGTGAAGCACGTCTGCAAGATTGCTATGAGAGAGGAATTATACTAGCATATCTTCTACCTTTTTTATTTTTCTCCTTTTTCTTATTTCTTATACTGTGCAAATGCTCTCACCTTCACCCTTGTTTCATTATTTCCATGTAAGTGAGGCTGCTCGCGTAACTGTGGAGCCTATTAAGGGGATGGCTACGAGAGAGGTATTATATTGGCATACCTTCTCTCTTTTACTGTTTCCCCTTTTTTCTTCTTGCTTATACCGTGAAAGTGCTCTCACCTTCACCCTTGTTTCATTATTTCTAGGTGAGCGAGGAGGCTTCTCCAACATCTGTGAAGCAAACAGAGAGTACTATACTGCACCTAGCTTGGGGGTTGTTCCGACATCTGTCATACCCAAGTTACTATTTCCCAATTGCTAACTTGGGGGTTGTATTGATACTTTTCATTGCTATTTCTTGAGCCTAGCTTGTCATCCACCATTCGTCTGACCCCCTTCAAACCGATGGCAACATACTCACCCCCTTGAGTTTTGAGGTGAGCTCCCTATCATGGCCTTTTTCAGAGTCTGGATACAATTGTCATTGTCTTATTTCTCTTTTGACCCGTCATAAACACTTATTTTTTAAGGCTTTTATTGGTGGTCCAATGAGGTAGCTAATGAGGGGGATCCGAGTTCTGAAGCCACTCCCATAACCGATGATGCTGATTCTTATAGGGAGTCTACTTTCCTTACTTCTGAGATAGAATCATGCCATTTCGACGATGATGATGAGGTAAAGGCTCCTGCATCCTTTATGAGTAGACTATGGCCCAAGGAGCGATAACGGCGCTTCCGAACACATGAGCACTATATCTTAGATTTGATATTAGAGCATCATCCTGAGACATTCACATCTCATAGTGTACTTCATATTGATAGCCTCATGGTATTCAACCTGAAGGCTCTTAATAGCTATGTTCATGACTTCTTAGCCACTTCTCCTGCTGTGCTGACATACTTTGCTGTTCTTGGATGTACTTTGTGATTTACAGTAATTCTATTATTTTCACCTAGATTGACTTGATGCCAGAGTTCATTATTTTCTGAGCATTCCCTTCCGAAAGATGGTGAGACTTCACATATCCATACAGTCTAGGATTGAACAGCGACAGGCTGAGGCTATGAGGATTTGAGGTAAAATTGCATCACTTCAGTCTCAAATTGGATAACTTCAGCCCTGGCTTAACAGACTTGAGTTTGGTGACTAGGAGGATGAGGCCAAGTTGTCCAAACTGAAGGAGGAGTTCTTGCGAAAGGCTGGTCCATCATATGCTGGCGCCTCACCCGTGATGACTTATTTTTTGTTATTTCTAATGGATAGGCTATTTATTGCCTTTTACTATTTTTCTTTTCATATGTAAAGAAGTGATCATTTATAGATGAGAAAATTTTATTCTGTTTCTCTTGCACTTTTCTTTTCCTTTGCCCGCATCTATTTTTCTAGCATTTGTTTACTGAGGTCTGCTTTAATTTTTTATGAGCACTTGGTTAATTTAGGCTGCCCCATATACTACTGGGTACTTGCATTAATCTGAGCAAGTTATGTACATATACACATTGTTCTTTTAAGCTCAACAACCTATGACTGCGGGTTGTTCGCATGTTATCTGGGTAGGTTATTGGGCTATATGCTAGTGATGGAATACTATACAGGATGACTATGTGATATGGTTGGATGATGATGGATTTATCTTAGTATCTAAGGTTATGTGTGATGATATGCTTTTCTATTGTAAATGTTTTGGTTATTTTGAGAATTTTATGGCTAGTAACGACCTTAGTTACATGAAGTTATGTATGGTCACATATGGTATTAACATAGTGATGTTGTCAGAGTTACTAATGATAGTTAACGCTTATTAGAGTGGTTAGATGTTTAGAGATTTAAGAGTGGTTAAACACTCTATTGGAGTTAATGATGGGCAGAGGGTGTACTACCAGATAAATGAGAAAAACATGATGTTTTAGCATTATCGGATCGATTAACTTAAGGGGGTTTGGTATCAATTCTAGAAGAGGTGAGACTTTTGTTAAAATTATCACAAATTGAGATTTTTGTGGTTAGTGCATTGTTTCATGCTTGGTCTTGGTTAAACAAATCTCGATGATTGACTGCGCAAGGCAATAGTGTATCAAGAGTGTTCCTTCTTTGAATTTCGCTTACGAGATGTCCCATGCACGAAGCTTGGTAAGTGTCGGAGTTGAGAGACATTTTGGCTCTAGGACATTTGGTTTAATACCTTATACATCACTTATGTGGAGATATAACACATCGACGACTAGATATTATATGAGTTAAGGCCAAAGGGGTCAAGAGTGCAACATCGAGAACACTGATGGATGTTTGCACTAGTAATTGAATGACCGGGGTAATCTCAAGAAGAGAATTTTCATGGTGAATAAGGTATTAGAGTTTACTTTTATTATATAGTCATGAATTATATATGTGGTTGATTTTGGTGTGTATATATGCATGTTACATATGTGATATATGTGCATATGCGCACATGGTATAGTGTGTTTGGGCGCCCCAACCATGACACACTATGCTAGGCGTATATTATCCTTTTTCTCTTATCTCGTGGGATACGGGTACGAGATAATTATGTATAAGCCTATGATATTTGTGTGGATTACGTTTTGACATTATGCTTTAGTGAAGTTTGAGGACAAAATTCCTATACTAGGAGGAAAGAATCTAATACGCCATAATTTTATGGACTATATTTATTATTTATTAAATGATAATAAATTAATAAATGAGACTAATTATTACTTGTGTGGCTTAGTAGTGAGAATTTGGCATAATTAACATGATAATTCAATATTGGATGTAGTATGATTTTTGTAACGTGTCTTAGTAATTATTAATTGGAGATATTAATTGTATGACTGTGGACAAGGTGTACACATAGAATAATTAAGTATGTCGTTTATAGGCGCTGTGAGGTATTGCTATGGGTTGTGGGTAATATCATTTAAACTGGACTCTGGGGCGACACGGGTGTCCATTTATGCGTTGTCATAACTTTATATTGGCCTGGGGGACTAGGTATACCCTTAGGAGATATTTTGACCTATTCTGGATTGCATTTCTGCTCTTTTAAAGGCTCGAATTTAGGCCTCCTTAAGAGGTCCAGGAATTTGGAGTTTATTAATGTCTGAAACTATCACAATTAGGTTATTCCATCCCCTAGACATAACCCTAGCAGCCTTAAACACTAGGAAGAAGTTATGAATGCTTCGAGAGGAGAAAGAAACGGGATTCAAAAGGGGTTTTTCAATCTTCCAATTCCAAGAAATAATTATCTTACAATATTACTAAATAATGTGTTTCTTAATTTAGAATCATGTATTTTCATACGATTTTAGGTTTTAAATTATATTGGATAATTAATTCAAATGATGTTAATGACTTGGGCTTATTAGGATTAATGAGAATCTTCATAAGTAATGTTTGCATCATATTATTTTAAATATTTATGCATATGTGTCTTTTATTCTACACACTAGATGATTTGGTGTGTAGAGTTGGACTTACACACCGAAGATCGGATCATCGGTCATTGTAGAATATAAGTCTGGTTCACAATCTTATCTGGATATGGACATACCATCAGTAGGATTGTAGTACACTATTTTAATAGGTTTATCTTGATTATAGGAAACGGTATACTTTCGACTTATTGTGCTAGTACACTTTGTGTGTGTTGAATGGGACCAATTAGAGATAATTATCTTTATACTGACTATATAAGATAATGCACATCTCATGGTTGTTATGAGTGCTTAATCTCTTAATTCAAACATAATTGATGGACACGTGCACCAATTATTCATTACATTGACCTATTGGGTGAGATTCATTTATGGATCAATAAGCTTGGTAGATTGGGTAATGTTGATTAGTGTACGGTGAAAGTTAATTATGAATGGAATCCACGTCTCCGTATAGAGATTGATGATACCCCCTTGATGTAGCTTATAAGTTTTGATTATGTTAAAACCGGTCGATGGATTTAGTTATCCGACATATCAAATAAGTTAAGCGAAAGGTCTCAAGGAATTTATAAGAGGTCAATTAAATATAATTGTCAGTAATTTAATTTAATCGATGGGCATCTGTAATCTTAACGTGGGGAGATTATTAATCATGTACTAATGTGGAGCTCGAAATTATAATTTTGAGATAGTAGACTAGAGTGAAATTATTATTTTTTAGTGGAATGAATAATAATTTATATAATTATGGAATTAATTATAAAGTTTAATTAGGATTCCTAAATTCTGTAGGAAGCTAGTTTTCTATTTCTCCTTGGGGTCCCTGTGCTAGCCTATATAAGCAACCCATTATCTCCTAATAAGTGGTGGAGCAGTATGGATCATGAAAAAAACCTAAAAAGGAGTATTAGGGTCGTGATCATTGGTGCCCACACACCGATGACATGTATTGGCTTAAAGGAATAGCATGGAAGATCTCTAAGTCTCTTCCAAAGCTCTCATATTGTAAAATTAATTACAGCCAATCGGAGAGTAAAAAAATTGCGAAAGTAGAACGACGGGTTCCTTACATTTAGAGAAAGAGGCACAAGAAATTTCAAGTCATTTAGAGATTGTCTGATCCCCCTGCCTCACATATCTTTACGAAATTTCATCTATCCAGACAGACGCACAACACGTCATGGTACCTACTTGTTAGAGCCATAACTTGACAACCGTTGATCGGATGGGGATGAATTTTTTTTACGGGTTCCAGAGGAAGAAATATGTAAAATCCCTCAAAAGAACTTGTTTTGAAACAGTTATGATTTTTGAAAAAAATTATTTTCTTTTTGTTGTTGTCACATCGTTAAATTTATGACACAGATAAGTGTAACACGAAAGAGATCAAATCTCTACGGTTCAAGACAGATGGAACTGCAAAGGTATGAGATCTTGAATCTCTTATGTAGATACACTATGTGTAATTTTTTTGTCTTTCGATCTATACGCGTTTTCAATATACCCCTGGATTTTCACTCCAACAATTAGTATCAGAGACATGTTGATACTGCGTATAGGTTAAATTCAGCCATTTTATCCAATTAAAATAATTGTATATGTGCATGGATGTTAGGTAGAAAATAGATTTGTGCTAACTTTTATTTTGCAGCGATCTAATCCCACTATTATGGTCATGTATTTATATTTTTATTTTATGTGATTGGACACCACGATGGTTTATTCGTGGTTATATTTTGTCTGGATTAATGTAATAGTGATGTAGAATGTGAAATCCTTAATGGAGGCATATGGCATCTTTCATTTGTTACTATATTTCTTGTGACTCTTAACTTGAAGGATGACTGTTGAGTTAAGGATGACTCTTGAGTTAAAGGATGACTATTGAGTTTCAAGGATGACTCTTGGGTTCAAGGATGACTATTGAGTTCAAGAATGACTCTTGAGTTCAAGGATGACTCTTGAGTTCTCAAAAAAATTACTTCTTGACCATTATAGTCGGGAATCCTTATTTACTCAATTTTTTTATTTATGTTGATTTATGCCTATATTATTTATGTTTTAATTGTTGGGTTATTAATATGTGTTAATGGCCCTTAGAATTATGGACAACATGGAATACTGATCCGACCTTAGATCATGATTTTCTTGGAAGATAAATTTTTTGGTGGTTCATTTTAAATTCATTAAATTTAATGGGTTTTTATTTATTATTCAAATTTAATTTAATTTCCAGAATTATTTTAATTTAAAATAATTTTATTATATCTGGATAATTAAAATAAGGAAATTAATTATTTTAATTTGAATAAATAAATTCAAAAATCCCATTATTTTAAATGGACAATTTAAAATTAAACATCCTCCATGGTTATATGTTTAAATTTTTTTTAAATATGGGGTTTTAAGGTGTAATTAGAAAATATAAATTAAATTTCCGAATTTATTTTGTGAACATAAAGGAATTTAGAATTTATATTTATTACGCATGTTTTGGACGCACGAAAATTTGTGCAACCGCAAATTTTAACATGCGCCAATTACCCTTTATTTTTTTTTTAAAACATTAAAATTGTAGTTCTCTTTTCACAATCCTCACAAAAATTTTAAATTACTAAGTGGGAGAGGGATTTGTTCACAAACAAATCCACGGTCTCCACCAATGGTTTGTAAGGTTTCAATAACAAGTAGTTCCTCCAAAGAGGAATACTAATTATTGTGGTACCCACTGCAAATTTCCTTAGGGATAATTTTGGGCTCATATTTATATTGGCGGCCCCCAAATGACGAGTCTATGTGATATGAGATAGTCTAAATTTAGTTGGTGGTATATACTTAGACACAAAATTATAACAGGTTCTCTAAAGAGGAATGCTATGACTTTATGGGGCCGAATTGTCAGCTATTAATTTTATTTAGCATAGTCTTTGCTTAGATGGTAAAATTAAAGGAATTGGCCCGCCTAATGTGATTATGTATAGTAGGTTCTCAAAAGAGGAATGCTATTCAAACGGTAATTGGGATGCTGACGAATTCTTTTAAAATGGTAGAGGGAACCAAATTTAAATTGAATTCAAAGTTAATTTCTTGTCATAATATGTTCTTTATTATGTGATTCTCTAGTTTTAAATGGTAACTCCAATATCAACTTATTTAATACTCGGTTTTATATACCTTCTGGTAATAATTAAAAAGACTGAATTTAAATTAGACATAGTGTTGACGATTGAGAAATGCAAATGTGTATTTTCTTAGTGTTGTCTTGAATAGTCATATTATAAGATTTCAGTACGGAAATATGGAATATAAGTGGAAAAGATTAATGATATGACACAATATGACTTATTCGTTAAGTTAGATATCTTGTGACATTAGTATGAATCAGTGTCTAATGCCTATAATATGATGATTATCTCACATCTAATGTTTTATAATTAGGCCATATAGTTAGGCAGATTGCCATGAATTACTTTAACGGAATATTAGTATGATTGATATAACCTTAGTTATAAGATTATGTTTTGATGGTGATTTCTCATCTGAAAGAGCTAGAAATCTAAAGAGGTGAAATCGATGGGGAAACCCACATCGATATCCTCCTCAACAAAAGGTTTTATCATGATATCATAAAAGTATTCAAGTTACTGAAATAACTTCATTTCTTAGCCGAAAGGTTGATAGAAGCTAAAGTCAAATCATCAGCTATTAAGATGGAATTCAGGCAGTGGCTAGGTTTCAAAGATAATTAGCGAATTACATACTCACAAGTGAATTCACTAAGAGCAGTCAGAATACTAGTAGAAGTTAATAAGCTTATATTCTTTAAAAGAACAAAGTAAATATATTTTTTTTGCAAATTTTTTTTTTTAAATGTTTAATGGTTTGTTCTACGGTAACTGGATTGTAGAAACATGAGCCATTAATAATTGGTTTCAGGAAACCAGTCATCTAGAGATAGGTGAATTTATCTTCTATTGAGAATTTATAATTGCAGTGGGAGATGTGAGTATCAGTTTAAATAATTATAGATTAATTTTAAATGATTGCTTATAAGTATGTAAGAATAAAAGGAACTTTAGTTCAACTTCTACTCTTTTTATGAAAGGATATTTGTTTTATTTTAACAACACATATGTGTTGTTAAATGGCAATGAACAATATATTTATCTTTGGTACTAAATTAGATAATCATTATAAAATAAATCTCAGATTTTATACACCATAGTTTTTGAATAATATTCATGATTTATCACTAAATAGATAAGATTATTCTATACAAACCATAATATATCTATAGCACCAAATACTCAGGTCATTTTGTCTAAATGAATTCTAAATTAGCAGAAGGTGGATTCTTACATTCATTGAAAGTGGAGGCACTTCTAGTTAATGAATATGGTTTAAAAATGACTATGAGGTATTATAGCTACAGAAATATTAGAATTGGTTTATTATGATTGATGTAATTCTAGAACTACCTATTGAGGAATTTAAGAGTTACAGATCAATAGTTCGAATTATATCCATGAAGATTATGCCATAAGTTACTTTCAATAACGATGTGTCAAAGAAAGAAGAATTTTGGTTTCTTTCACACGTGATAAGATTCATGATGATTATTCATAAGATATAGATACACATATGTGAAGATTGTTTTTCAAGTCAGTTTTCTTTACTCCCATTAAAAATAATGGATCGTTTTCAACTAATTTTCGGTATTTTATATAATGGGTAGTGCAACACTTGTGTTGAAAGAAAACTTGAGAAGTTGGAACAAGTATATATGTTTAAATCTATATTCTAGATCACATTCCCAAAAACATTGTTCGGAACAAATGAAGGTTTCATAGGCTTATGAGAACTTCTTTCGTACCACCAGTATAGGTGAAAACATCACAAAGAAATAAGTATGACATTCTACCACCTTATTGTAGTGGGAGGATTGTCAATTCTCATAATGGTAAAAACCATATAAATGCATCATGAGTTGTACACCCGTAAAGGGATAACTTTATCATAGTGGGACCGTTTCTTACTCTTAGGATTGTCACCCTACGTCACCCCTAGAGAAGAAGATAAGAAATCCTGCAACTATAATAAGGTATTCCTTTACGAGGATGCATAACATTTTTGGAAAAGTTATGATATTTGGTACCATATAAATTCAGCAAGATGGGGTCATGCCCATCAATTGTAAATGAATCAAGTAAGAGAGGTAATCAAATTCGTGATTTTGATAAGTGGTTGGATGTGTTCAGTGTGTACGAAAGGAGTGATTGAAACATGGTGGTGTTTTTAGATACTAGATGTATAGATATATTTATCGTCACATAAGATGTAGGGATATGTCATAGAGTTAGACTGTGGTAGTCCAATCAATTCAATATAAAAACATTAGAAAATTTTATTACCTTTTTGGGATCAAATTAGCATTTGATCACTAGAAATAATGTACTTTTTCTTATCTAAGTTATCATATTCATATTGTGCTTTCGAGACTTTTTTATGCAATATTCCAAGA
This sequence comes from Sambucus nigra, assembly GCA_949130495.1. Lineage (NCBI taxonomy): Eukaryota > Viridiplantae > Streptophyta > Magnoliopsida > Dipsacales > Adoxaceae > Sambucus > Sambucus nigra. Next base: position 90,073,442 of record OX422208.1, on the reverse strand, counting down.
AAGACATTCACTCTTTCAGATTTGGAATTTGTGTTACTCTAGAATTGAACATTGTTTTGGTAGAATAAATATTAAAGTACCTGAAAAGGATTAATGAATATATATTTGGTTTCCATGTAAAGCGATAAGTATCTTTTAGTTTACTAACTCATGTATTCAGTCAGATTTAAGATTCCAGATAGCGTATAGTACCGCCTTGTATAAGAAATTATACATCAGGGAGTTTCTAGTTGTTGTGATTGCATTGATTGACAACTGGTATGCCTCTTACTTTAAGTGTGAGGTATGGTTTCTAGATGCACGATTCCATATCTTTGAGTATAAGTGGGAGATTGTTGGGATTGCATACTCAAAGTCACGGTTCACTAGTGAATTTTAGTATATCTATTTAATGAGAATCTTCTCAAGTAATGTTTGCATCATATTATTTTATATATTTATGCATATATATGTCTTTTATTCTACATAGTAGATGATTTGGTATATATTTATGCATATATATGTCTTTTATTCTACATAAATGAAGTTCAGATCACCGGTCCTTATAGAATATAAGTCTGGTTCACAATCCTAGATGGAGATGGACACACCATCAATACGATTGTAGAACACTATTTTAGTATGTCTATCTTGATTACAGGAAACGGTATCGTTTTGACTTATTGTGCTAGTACACTTTGTGTGTATTGAAAGGGACCAATTAGAGATAATTGTCTTTATACTGACTATATAAGATAATGAATATCTCATGGTTGTTATCAGTTCTTAATCTCTTAATCCAAACATAAATGATGGACACGTGCATCAATTGTTCCTTACTTTGACCTATTGGGTGAGATTCATTTATGGATCAATAAGCCTGGAAGATTGGGTAATGTTGATTAGTGTACAGTTAAAGTTAATTATGAATGGAATCTATGTCTCCGTATAGAGATTGATGATACTCTCTTGATGTAGCTTATAAGTTATGATCATGTCAAACCCGACCGGTGGATTTAATTATCCGACATATCAAATAAGTTAAGCGAAAGGTCTTAAGGAATTTATAAGAGGTTGATTAAATATAATTGTCAGTACTTTAATTTAATCGACGGGTATTTGTAATCTTAACGCGGGGAGATTATTAAGCATTTAATAACGTCGAGCTCGAAATTATAATTTTGAGATAGTAAACTAGAGTGCAATTATTATTCTCTAGTGGAATGAATAATAATTTATAGAATTATCGAATTAATTATAGAGTTTAATTAGGATTCCTAAATTCTAAATTCTATAAGAAGTTAGTTTTTATTTCTCCTTGGGGTTCCCATGCTAGCCTATATAAGCAAATCTTTGTCTCCTAATAAGTGGGGAATCAACATAGAACATGAAAAAAACCTAAAAAGGAGTAGTAGGGTCGTGATCATTAGTGACCACACACTGATGACATGTATTGGCTTAAAGGAATAGCATGGAAGATCTCTAGGTCTCTTTCAAAGCTCTCATATTGTAAAATTTATTACAGACAATCGAAGAGTCAAAAAATTCTGAAAGTTGAACCATGGGTTACTAATATATAAAGAAAGAGTCACAAGAAATTTCAAGTCTTTTAGAGATCGTTTGATCCACCAGCCTCACACATCTTTACGGAATTTCATCTATCCACATAGATGCGTGACACATCATAGTATCTACTTGTTAGAGCCATAACTTGACAACCGTTGATCGAATGGGCCTAAAAAATTTTCTACGGGTTCCAGAGGCCGAAAGACATAAAAAGTCAAAAAATATCTTATTTTGACGTAGTTATGATTTTTGAAAAAAATCATTTCATTTTTGTGGCTACCACACCATTAAATTTACGACACGGATCAGTGTAACATGAGATCTTGAAAATTTTATGGTTCAAGCCAGACGGAACCGCAAGAGTATGAGATCTTGAATATTTTATGTAGATACACCATGTGTAATTTTTTTTTGTCCTTCATTCTATACACGTTTTCAATATACCCTTGGACTTCTGCTCCAAGAGTTGCAGCATCATTATCAAGCATAATTGCTTGCAATGAAACTATAATATCAAGCATAATTCCACTAAAGTCGTAGAATTGAAAAGGATGATCAATAATTCCATTATGGGAGATGCATAAAATTGCGATCACTAATGAAAGACCATGGTATTAAAGAGCGCCACTATGAAGGAATGAACTTGAATAGTGACACTCCATGCCTAAAGGCTTAGTGGTCTTTCAGTACCCTATAGGCCGTGCTTTTTAGTTTAAAGCCTTCAGGCAAGACGTAAAGTCCACGACACTACCTAATATGGCACCTTGCAATGAAAAATACAATTCAAGCAAAGTCGCGTAGTCAAGATACTACTGAAAATTATAAAGTCTTATTACAAGAAGAGCTAGGCATGTGAAAATGCAATACAGGAAAGATAAAATCGTTCATTGCAAGTACAAAAACTGTAACCACAATAAAGTATTGTAGTAAATTGTGTAAGGAAAAGGTGAAAATCATACAAGTTATAAGGCTGTGGGACTAGAAAAAATTCATTCATCAAATGGAAGTTCAAATGTTTAATTATAGGAATAAAAAAATTGTTAATTTCATAAAAAAGAAGACATAGGTCATAGACAAGGATTTAAGACTCCGCGTCTCCTTCTTCATCACCTTCCTAGACCTCAAGGCTCGTCTCAGGTTTCTTTAACATGAAGGGTAGCTGCCACGTCTTATTTTTATTTCTTTACAAGCTTTTCAACCTTTTTAGCTCCACCTCACACTAGGTGTAGTGACCCACTTTTATATGTTTATATATAGTTTGTTCTTACAATTTTGTCTCACTTATTATTTGATAAATGTTGTATTATTACAAATGTGATATTCTGGATTCTTAATATGACAAAGCCCATTTTTAAATGTGAAAATCAACTTTAAAATGGGTCAAATTGAAGTTTTATGCACATTCTAAGCTAAATGATAAGTTTCGGGGTAGAAAATAAAATTTTATGAAACGTTAAGGACTTGGTTTTAATTAAGAAAGTTCTAGGGACCAAAATGAAAAATAAAAAGGGACTTTTCAAAAATAAAATATTTTAAGGGACCTGTAAGAAATATTTAAAATCTATAGTGTGAAATTACTAAAATGTCCTTTATGTGTAAAAGGACCCTTATACCCTTAATTGACACCTCGTGCTTACAAATATCGTCAATATAGATAAATCTAAAAACATGTGTCGCTGTTCGATAAAATAAGACTGCAAGACCCCTCCATTATGCGACACATCAACGCTGACTCACCGTTCTAAAAGCTTGGTCAGCTATACACATGTCACTGCCGTGATATCTTTAGAAAACTATAAATTTGGCCTTTATGATCATTTGAATTCACGCCAATTCCTTAGGAAATACCGAGAGAAGGCGTGGGAAAGGTTATGAAGAAGTTCTTTTCATCTTAAGATTAACGTGTGACCAAAAACTCAATATCTGTAATTTTGAACCTCCATTTTAAGTGAGTACTCTATGACTATTCTTGCGTAATTAGATTATATGATATTATGGAAACTATATATATTTTGTGAAATTATTTTATTCTCAAATTCACCTGATATCGATGATTTCGTAATTTTTTATATGTATATATCTCTCGATATAAACATCTGATTTGAATTATGAGTTTTTTTATTCGGCCTATGGAAACTCTCGTACTATGTTGGCCTTGACTATCGGGTGTAAATATTTGGGTGGTACCTTCCCATCTGGTTTATCGTTGGTGTGCTCTAAAAAAGGCGTTGTTCTATAGATCATGATTTTCTGTCTGTGATGTTAGCGGGTGGAAACATTTGGTAACACTCTCTGTCTGGGTATTAAAGCGTACATGGCCATTAAAATAAAATTGAATATATGACATATTTCTCAATTATTTATTTGTTATGTTCTGAACTGTTTATTCTGAAAATATATGTTGTCAGTTACTTTATATATATATATATTACTACAAATTCCTGTCTCTATGTATTTGCCTTATGTTATAAATTAAATAGGTATCCATTTTCTGAAAAATCCTGGAATGTTTGGAGATTGAATCTCACTCGGCTTTTAGCTGATGTTGCATAAATAACCATTTTTAGGAAATAAGTAGCCTCGCGAAGGGAACGTAAAAGGACTATGTTGAAGATTCAGGATCTCTTTTTATTACTTAAAGTAAAATATTTGTTTTATCATCTAGAGAATGTTTGGCTCTCTTATAATAAGTTTGAAATTTTGTCTTAAGTTGTAACTTGTTGTTACTTTTAATGTGTATGAATTTTCCTTTTAGAAAGCTCTGATAGCGTAGTTCTTTTATTTTTAATATTTTACGATTCATAACCATGTGATTATATTTCCGTTGCATTCATTATAAGAAATATTTAAAACAAGAATATTTATTGCCTTGGTGGCATGTCAATACGCTCGTTCCCTACTAATTTTGGGTCGGGGTCGTGACACTAGGTGTGCTCAGCATTAGAGAGCCTCTAAGAAAAACGAGCCTCCTTGGCATCGGGAAAGTTTTTCGCAACTGTGTGCCTCATTTCCTTTTAGCCGCGAATGTAGCTCTTATTCTTACCGAGACAAAAGTTATTAAAAGTCTTGAAAGATTCCATAGAATCTTTAGAAATATTCTTCAGGGCCACAGCTTGTTCATTAGAGTGAAGAAACTTAGGACCCGATATTGACAACACTTTCATCAAAGGATGAGTCTAGTCTAGGAGTCGCAAGTAATTCAGCCTCTGATGCTTTAAGAGACTCCACGACTTGTTTAATGTTTTTTTGGCCTTTTATTTATATTTTTCAGTTGCATCCCACTTCGCCGTGGTCTAAAAGCTAACATATTTTAAGGACGGAGTTACAGACTTCTTCCCAACTTCAAATGGGGAAGATTTTTCTTTTTCCACCTCTGCTTGGTAAGTTGCCTCCTTAGCCTTATGATGAGCATAAATTTCTTCACACTTGTCCCTCTAAATCATGGTATCCTCAATAGCCTAAGAGGAAAAATAAAATAAGTTAGAAAAAGTAGGCAAAACTTAAACTGAATGCTGTGAATATGTGTGCTTACCCTAAGAAGGCATTGGAGTTGGTAGTTTCCATGTCCTCGACATCTTCCTCAAATATAAATTTAAGGTCGAAGGAGTTGGAAACCCTTTTCATCTCCCAGACCGCATTAGTCGTTGTGACCCAAGGGGACTCTATTGAATGTCGTAACATGTGGCCGTAGCCGCGGAAGCACTACACTGCTAGTTGGGGTAGTGGTAGTGGCATTAACAAGAGGATTAGGCCATAAAGATGTCTCACTCGGCATAATATAGACGAAAGGATCTAGACTATTATCTTTCCCCTCGATAGTAGGAGAGGTTAATCCTACCTTAGTATTTATGGCAACGACATTATTGGCCTGTAGAAATCTTGACTCAATAACCGTGGCCTTATTTTCGACCACAATATGGATCTCATTTACTGTAGCAACATCCTTGTCCGTAACCATTTTCATCTTCTTGCCCCTAGTCTTTTTTGGGACCTGCTTCAAGCCGTGGACATTTTCCTCTTGCTCATCAAACTGGGAAAGAAATAACTATTTGTTAATCTCGATAATTGTCTCGCCTTTCCCTGTAATACCTACACAACAAAAGAATATCAGAAAAATAATTCAAGAAGTCTACGAACAATAAAAGACTTAATAGGACAAAATAGGTCACGACCTAGAGTTTTATCTCCTTGAACTTGTATGGTAGGTGAAATATGAGTTGGATAGGAACCAACACTCTACCAATCTTGCAAGGTGATAGCGAAAGTAAAGTCCTTAATTTTGTTAGAATTAAGGAGAGCGACCTCTATTCTATCCCTTCCATGTTTTAAAGGGGATAATCCCGTGTTAGAGAAGTAGACTAACCATGATTTATGTAATAATTTTAGTTATGGATTTATTGTTATAATAAAATTAGTTATTTCTATTTTAATGAGAATCATATATGGACATAATATTTTGCAGTAATTTATATATTGTTGGTGTCTTTTATTCTGCTCAGTAGGCATTCGGGTGTGTAGAGTACGACTTACACATAGAGGATCAGACCATCTGTTCGTATAGAATACAAGTTTTACCGTTCCTAGTTTTATATGGAACTAGACACACTATCAGTAGGACTGTAGCATGATATTTTAGTAGGTCTATCTTGAATATGGGAAAATGTATAGTTTCAACTTATTGTGTTAGTACACTTTGTGTGTATTGAACGGGACCAATTTGAGGTCACTGTTTTTATACTAATTTTATAAGACAATGTACACCTCATAATTATTAGGTTTACTTAAGGCTCTTTAACCAGATATGATTAATGGACACATGCAATGGTTATTCATTACTTTGAATTTCGATTGAGATTCAGAATTGGATAAATAATCTTGATATATTGGGTAATGGTGATTAATGTACCGTGAAAGTCTTTTATTGATGGAATACACGTCTCGGTATAGAGACTGGTGATACCCTCTTGAGATACTTATAAGTTTTGTATGTGTCAAACCCTACAGGTGGATAATGTTAATCCGACATTACAAATAAGTTTAGTTAGATCGCTCAAGGACTTAAAGAAGTTAATCAGATAAATTATCACTAATTTATTTTATTAATGAGTATTTGTAACCTTTACATGGGGAAAATTAAGTAATTAATAATGAGGAGCTCGAAATATAATTTTGATTTAAGGAGTGGAGTTGCAATTATAAGTATTTAGTGGTATTAATTATAACTATGGGATTGAGATTAGGATCTGAGAAGGATTAGGTTTTCTCAGGCCCATTAGGAGCCACATCCTTATCTCTCCTTAGGGTCCCTAATGTAGCCTATATATATGCACCTAAGTCTCATTCTTTCTCAACCTAGATGTCACTCTTGGATACTCAAAAGACCTAAGTTCTGACTTGTGATAAAGAGAGGCAGCAGAGAAGAAAGAGAAAAGAAAAAGGTGGTCACGAAATAGGAGTCCACCCTCTACTCGTGACTGTCCATATCAGGAATATAGTAGAAGACATGAGGTGAATCAAACCATCAAATATTTTATTCGTGCAAAGACGAGATCAAATAAAATAGATCTTGAAAGTTAAATCCTAATTCCGCCTTGCAGGATTTCATGTATGTGTAATTTTTTTATAGTTCAATCTATACGCATTTTCAATAGAAAATAAAGTTAGCACAGTTAAAAATATCAAATTAAAGCTCCGACCATATGAAATACTTTATAACCATCTAGTGGGGGTGACCCCAGGACCTCAGAATCTCATGGGACTTCTCTCACCCAGTTTCTATGGAGTGCATCTCCTATACATCCCCTGAGACATATAAATACTTGACCTTCCATATTTTGGTACTGTAGGGTTTCCCAATCGTAAGATACCTATTTTCTCTCCTTGGTCGTGATGTTCCTCTCAAGTTTTTGCTTCCAGACCACTAAGGATGCCAAGAGAAATATCCAGCTATTTAGATCAGCTTGGCTTGGGGCTAGATTCATCAGTTTGAGAATTTTCCCACTAGAATTGGCAATTTTAGTTGAGGAGGAAGGAATGAAGGGAAAAGAAAACTCCATCACTAGGGACCGTGGAACATGTTTTTTTTTTGTGAAGGGAACAATTCATATAGTCCCTTCAGTAAATTCACATGCCTCAACTAGACAACCATCCACTCTTAAGTCATAATACAAGGGTGATTTAAGTCCGTGGGTTCCTTCTCGGTTCAGTTCCAAGGCCTAAAGTCCCAAATTCACTATTCCTCATCTCTACTATGGTATGAACTTGCGCATTAGGAGCTATAGCCACTTCCTAGGCATTTCTCTCCCCTGACGTTTGATTATTTGTTAAACTAGTGTCCTCCCTATCTGTATAGATGGCCTTTGTAGTCTCCATAGAGTTCTTACAATCTACAGAGTCTACGGACTAAGGGTCAACATAAAAATCGATTGGGCAATCTAAAATATTATAACGTCCACTCACTACACCAAATTAGGCACATAGTCATTTTAGGGTGGTTACGGATTTGGTCCTTCACCAGGTGGTCAGGGCCCAAAGCGGTGGCCATATATAACATAGGAGTGACTAGTTCCATCACCAAGTATACTCATGGATGAACTTAGAGTTGGTCATGACCATCATCCCTAACCATATGGGTCATGGACTCTAACCGTGACCACGGTGTGACCATCATGGCACCAAATTCATGTCAAATTTCCCTCCAAGTGTGGTCATGGACCCAGGACGTGATAACATCCATGATCGATGCCAAAAATCCATCCAATAGGGTCATGGCTTTGGGTCATGACCTATTCAAAATGGTCTCGCATATAGGTCATGGACTTAGTCCGTGACCACAACTATTTCAATGCCCTAGTCATGGATGATGATGTGTAAAAAATATAGTCATCCAGATGGGTCACATCCTAGAGCTGTGACTCGTGTCTTCATATTAAAACTCAAACACTATTTTTCATTTCACCCGAAAATTTCCTCTCCCAATCTCTCAAACCCTAACTGTTCTCTTTCTCATTTTTGGCACAATCTCTCTCTCTCTCTCTCTCTCTCTCTCTCTCTCTCTCTCAATCTCAATCTCAATTTTTCTTCTTAATCTCTCTCTTAATCCATAAAAGGTAACTCTCAAACCCTAACATTTTGTATTTATATGTGTGTATTTTTGTATTTGTATTTTTATATGTGTGTGTACTGTATTTATGTGTTTATGTATTTGTGTATTTATATGTGTGTATATGTGTATATATGTGTGTATTCATGTATTTATGTATGCGTATGTGTGTACGTACTGTGTGTATATATGTATGTACTATATGTGTGTTCTATGTGTATGCATGTGTATTTGTGTATATGTTAAACTGATTTTTTTATTTAATTTCTTTCAAGCTTAAAGAGTATAAAATGTGGGATGCAAACTCCGGTCATAATGAAAAATATAGGGTGAAAACATGCAAGGAATTCTTCACCACTAATAACAGGGACTGCCTCCATGGCTTTCAGGAACTCGAGAAAAAAGTTATCAAAAACTTCACTGAGGCAAAGGATAAAGTCTTTTCCTGGAATCTCAGTGATGCTGAGCACTTGGAGTGCGTGGCAGAGTTGAGGACTTCTGCTGAGGAGAGATCCAGAAAACAATTAGAGGATGTTGCGCGAGATGATGAGGAAACTGAGACCGCAATCGAAGATACAAAATATGGATATGAAGATGAGGATGTAGCCTCATAGTTGACCATATTAGTCTTTTTGTAATCTTTTAGGGATGCGGCCATATTTTATGATCTCCCGATGTTTTGTGCTCTATATTATGTAAGGTTGCAGCCACGTTGATCATATCTTGTAATTTGTGAAACATTACTCTATTCAACTTATACAGGGCTGCAACCACTTTTTATGCATTTGAATATTAATACATCCTTTTACTGTAATTTATAATGGAGTACAATTATATTTTTGTTGAATTCCATTTCTTCTATTTTCTGTCATTTCTTTCCGAATGTATTACCCTAAACAGGTTATGGCCTTGCATTGTTTTCTATACTATGTTGAATGCTTGAATGTTTGCTCTTATTTGTAATAGAACTTTAGTAATTAGGATTTCATTCTAGTGATAGGCTACATATGTGTGGTACCTTGTTAAAAATTGACTGCGGCCTAAGAGGCTGTGACCATAAGCTTCAAATTGCTCAATCACTTCGAACTAGGATTAGAAATTCTGCCACAGTAATGTTGGCCCATTTTTTTTAATTAACTGGAGCTTCCTTTGTCCTTCAATACTATAGTTTAAATATTAGCTTGAACTTCAGATACTAGCTACAGCTCCTCTAAGACTGCTGCAATATTGATTTTGCAGTAACTTTTGATTCATTGCTTGTGGGAGTTACAACCAACAATGTTGGATATGGCCATGGGGAATTATTTCCCTTATCGCGGATGGTTGAGTCCTTGGCTCATAATAAGGAATGTTGCTGTAGAAATGTTGTAATGGTGGACTGTGAGAAACTAATTCTTTTGTTGCAGACAATTAAGTCTTAGGATCACTTTATATTAAGATGAAGAGAGGTGCCGCAGAATTATTGTAATGGTGGACTTTGAGGAACTACTTCCTTTACTGTGAACAATTATGTCTTTTGGCCACTTTAATTGACCGTAACTCCTTTCTTTTATCTTGGGGAATTTTCAAGCCTCCCCAAGCGGGGTTGTCAATAATCCATCCGTGGATGGATGGGTATTTTCAGGCCTCCCTAGGCTAGGAATTATAAAACTTCCCCTTGCTAGGTGTTTTTAGGCCTCCATATACTGAGTTGTCAATAAAGCCACCCACGACTAATAATGAGTATTATGATCCCTCAAGGCTAATCGACGCATCCAGAAAGCTGAGTGAGGGTATTGTGAGCCCCGGAGGATAATAGACGCATCCCAAAAGCTAAGAGTACGCATTATGAGCCGTCAAGGCTAATAGAAGCATCATGAATCTTCCAATGCCTTTTCAAGGTGATGTATATTATAGATAGATTATGGTTGTCACCCTTTCTTATCAATAGACTCCTTCTCTCGTAATAAATAATCTCCCGAGATAATTGGTCATTAAGTTACCTTCTGAAATCTGATAAGACAAAGATTTTTCACGAGGTTATAGACGAGGAGATCAAGAGTTGATACATGATTAAAACCATCATTCACACACAAACACACACACACACACACACACACACACACACACACATATATATATATATATATATATATATATATATATATATATATATATATATATATAGAGAGAGAGAGAGAGAGAGAGAGAGAGAGAGAGAGAGAGAGAGAGAGATAGAGGCTCACCTACATCATGATTTATACATCACACTGTACATCACACCTAGTTCTAGGTCTTAAGAAATATTTTTTTCAAATTTTTTATTTTTCTCTTAAAATTAACCTTCCAATCAACCTATTCAAAAAATTAGGTGAAAATTTACTTTGTAGCAATTTTTAAAAAATTCACAAAAAACTATTGGCGTAGACCCTTATTTATAAGGTATTTTGAGCAGTTTTTTGTGGCTTTTTAAAAAATAGCTACAAAATGTATATTGACCTAATTTTTTGAACATGGATTTATTGGAAGGTTAATTTCAAGTGAAAAATAAAAAATTTGGAAAAAAAAGTTTTTTAGGACCTACAACTAGGTGTGATGTATAAATGATGTATAGAACATGATGTAGGTGAGAATTCTCCTATATGTATATATATATATGTATGTATGTGTGTGTGTGTGTGATTTTTGTAAGGGAAATACAAAGAATATGTGTAAAAACTACACTTAAAAGATTTTAACAAAAAGTAGAAACTAAGGCAGAAGTTAAGCATCTGGCCTATTAATTTAGGGTTGCATCCCTTATGCTTCCTTTAGGAAACACTACAGCATTACCTGCCTTACAAGCCTCTCAGTCTCATTCTTAAAGGCATGGCATTTGTCAGTGGTGTGACCATGGTCCTGGTGAAAGTCACACTATTTGTCCCGGTCCCTTTTGTGCGGCGACGGACTCAGCTTCTCTGGCCATTTCAGCAACTTGTCCCATTTGATGCTTTCAAGAATGTCCTCAACACTTGAAGTCAATGTGGTATAGTTTTCACAAGACCTATTTGGATATGGATTTTCTTGCTTCCTCTTCAATGAAATGTGTGGGCCCCTATCTGTAGTGGTAGTGGCGTTTTGCTGAGAGTGGGCTGTTGCGGCCTCCAACATCATAACCCTTTGCATTAGGAAGTTAACTTGGACTTGGAGGGAGGCCTGGCTGTCATAAAGGTGGTTGACGTAGTTATAAAGTTGAGAAACCTCTTCATTGTATTACGGATCTGACCTAGAGCTTCCTTCCATGACTTCTACCTTGTTCATCTTTAGAAATATATACTCTGAGATGAACTAAACAGTGGTGAGAAAACTAGGGAATATAGAGAAAAATCTAAGTATAGTAATAAGGATAGTCTTTAGTAATCTGCAAAATTATACTGATGTGGCCGTGACTTATTGTACACATGTAGTTGCTACTGTGGCTTTGCCAAGGGAAAAATTGACCAGAATTGAGTCTGTGGACAATTTATCACAAGCCCTTTTTCCCTGGTGGTAAACTGAAAGCTTTGGACTAACTGCAGTATAAGGGCTATGGAATTCATGCCATTAACCTACCAGGCCACATCCTACTTGAGGCAGTGGAGCGGGTGATCCCGGAAATCGGACCCAGAACCTGAGTTTAGCTCATAAAAGAGGAACAAAATTGGTCTACTAGGAATCTACCAAGGACAAAATAAGCCTTAGGTGCAAAAAAAGCACAAATCTGGTAGAAAGCCCTAAATCATGGGTGTAAAAAGGAGAAATGAGTAAGTAAATCTCTTCCCTTGTTACCCACCTTTATGAGGTTATCGCCTTTTGTGTTTTTAAAAACTAACTAGGTAGGGAAACATCATTGGGGTATAGAAAATAGATCCAAGGTCATAAAAAATGACCTATATACAGTTCGAGGAATAAGGAACTCTCACGGGGTTTACTTGTAAATATATGATCTCAATAACCAAAATCACATCCATGGGATGATGATCCAGGGGTCCTCGTGCTTGAAATGAGGTGTTTGGAGCCCTAAGTAGGAAAAAACAAGATAGAAAAACCTCATTCCCACAAACGGCGCCAAAATAATGATATGAGAAATGGGACATACATCCTTCTCGATCAACGTATAAAGTATAAAGTATAGACAAAGCAAACAAAAAGGAGAGGAACACAAAATATAGGGCGGTTTAGTTATAAAAATGAGCATACGTCCACTTTGGTGAAGTACTTTCATTATACGTGTTTCATAATACAACGTTATGGTGCCGTTAGAGTCATGCAAGATAGAGAGGGTAAGAGAATACATGAGATTATATAAGTAGGCAACTCAGGATGTGGCCTATGAAGGTTAACAAATGTGGCTATGGTAGGGGGTGATCCCATTGGTGTGGTGATCTATATATAAAGAGAGATAATTGAGAGTTTGGCAGGACTTCTCCAAGCACTTTTCCTCCATTCAAATAGTGAGGCGATCACTTCTATTTATAGAAGTCATAAAGGTAGTGTCACGTGCATGGAGCACGTGATTTATGGATAAGATTTACGAATATGGAATCCTTTTAGATGCTAGACAACTATTAAGTATCAGATGTAAGAGTAGGGTTACGACCTTTTTTAACCCAGGCAGCGGCCAATGCTTATAAGAATGTAAATCCAAGGAATGGGTGCAAATAAAGGCATGAGAATAAAAGGGAAAACAAGCAAAAATATTTTCAATGAACAAATGGCAAAAAAGAGATAAAAATGGAAGGTTTGGGATCACCTCAACAACTTCGAAAGTCTTGTTTGAAATTTCCCTGATAGTCATCGAAAATTGCCACTTCTTCCCTAAAACTTTAAAATGCTAATAAGGCCTGAGATCCCAATTCATTTATAAAAGAGGTCACAAAAATTATATAGGATGGAAATCATACTTGGTCAATTTTTCGCGATTCAACAAAATTGTTCCCAATTTTGAATCCCCTTGATTCAAATAAACCATCCCAAAGTGATTTTAAACACGCTTCTAAGTTGAATTTAAGTGAATCTAGTTAAGTAAACCTAGATCTACAAAACTTAACCAATTTTAATTTAAATCATAAGATTAACAACGTTTATGTGAAATTAAATGTTTGCAAACAAACACAAATTAGTATGAGATAGATTCTAAAAGCCCCCCCCCCCCCCCCCCCACAACCTCCAATTTCAAATTCTACTTGAAAAAAAATTATAAAAGGAAAGAAGGTACCGCTCACAGAAGCACTATTGCGTATTCACCTATGAACCTTTAAACTCTCCCCCATAGAAAATGAAAATCCACTCCAATCTCCATGTAGTGAATGAAAAACTGCGGTCCTCCTTATAGACACATCACACCTTGATCTCCCCAATAGAAAAAAAATGCCTTCAATTTTAGTTCGTGGAGTCTTAGACCATAGCAATTTTTAAACAGTGATTTGAATTCACAAAGCTAGTGTAGGATCTGAACCAAAGCACTCTCAATTCTCTTCAAACGACATTAGACAAATTCTAGATCTATGTTTTGACAAAATAAGAGGGAAAATGAATTTGGAAAGAGAAACAAATATAAAATTATCTTAACCTCGAAAATCCTCTCAGAGATGTATTTTAGTTGTGAGGTTTTCAAATTTGTACAAAATGGAGGAAAATTGGTCTTTAAATAGGATTTGTAAATAATATCAAATGGTCATGCACACGGTTAGATCTGGCCCTGTGCATGATTCTATATAGTAAGGACATCATGTGCAAGCCGTATACACGAGCATAAAGCAGGAACGTGCACAAGAGATCAAAAAAGACTCATGCGAACTGTCAAGGCACAAAACATTTTCTTGAAAGATTAAGTGTTCAAAAGTATTGGACCAATTACTAAATCAATTTAAAAAAAAATATGTAAGATTTTTTTCGAACGAATTGATTCCCTTTTTGTCAAATCCTCACACCTTTCAAAATAAAGTGCAATTGAAAAAATATTTTGGAAAACATGCACATGTTTGTTTAGCTTTTTACAATTAACAAAACATAAATGTATATATCTTCTTCGCTTCAAATGAATGTACAGATCTGGAATTCTTCAATGAGTTGAGGTGCATGATCTTAAATCTTCAAGGTTCATTCAACCTAAAATATATTGTCTAACTCATAACAGATCAAGTCTATCTAACTTGATGGACTTTCCATAAGAATCTAGCCAACTTTTAAACAATATACAAAATTTAAAATATTATGTTCTAAGATAGGGAAACCTAAAGATGAAGATAAGGGATTTGGATGTGGAGGATATGGATATCACATTAGTATTTTCCCCACGAACTTGAGAAATAGTGATAAAAACAAATTATATATGGATGGCTTAAATGATCGAAAGTGATTCCACCTCAAATTTGTTTAGTGAGGAAGAAGGTTGTTGGGAATAACATGGCATTGGCATTTAAAATGTAGAAAATTTTCATCCCTAAAGATCTTTTCTTAGTCATGCATTGAAAAGAAATCAAGAACTAGGTTTAAAGATTAAACCTAGGGTCTCAAGAATAAAATACTTTTATGAATCATGTTGTGATTCGCATGAGGAGACAGAGGTAGAGGATGATGAAATCCTTGTTTCCATCTAAAGTATTTGAAAACCTTGATTAAACCATCTATATGCTGGGATTTTCTAATGTATGATCCTCCATTAAGTAAGGTAGGTGGGTGAACACCTTTTGATATGAAAACCCTTATTATTTTATCGAGATGTGATTGTATCTTTATCCCTTTTCACAAAAAATATGAAGAGTGTTTTCTCCCACTTATCTTAGACTCCAATGATCAATGATAAATGATTAAAACCCCTTTCCACACCTTTATATACAAGTACAAAAGGTGGGCTTTAGAAAAATTAGATTTCTTAAGACTATTAGACTTACTACTTAGGTATATGGACTACATCAAGGACCTAAGACAAATAATAAAATTATCTCTAAATAAGTACTCAAAATATCCCAATTATAATTGCCATAATTATTTCCTTACATTTAATCGTGAGTAACTCCACTAAATAATCACAACTACACGCCAATTTAATTATTTTGGAAATCATTCAGATATCATGAGGTCTTATTTATAAATTTGACTATGGTACATAATATGACTTCCCACGTTAAGTGTACATTTTCCTCTTGGTCAAATCAATTTACTTGTAACCAAGTTTAACCAAAATCTAATCAATTTTCTTGATTCTCAGACTTAACTTATTTTCTAGTCCACAAGGATTTTAAAATAATCCACCGATCAGATTTCACTTGGTGAAAACAAGACAGACAAGTCTATCAAGGGAGTATCATAATTCACGGTATCCTATGGATGTGGATTCCTCTCAATTATGATCTCATACCTACTTACAAAACTATCACCCAATGTGTGGGGATAATTTGACTCGATATAAAATCATTTTGCACCCATAGAAATAAATGAAACATTTGTGAAATAATTTCAATCCTTAAAATTTTCGGGATTAAGATTGTCGCATCCTTTGCAAATGGTGTAAGATTTTCCGAGTCGAATCAAGACAGCTCTTAGACTAAAATCTCACGGTTGGCCCTGCTCAATACATTCTTAGGATATATCGATCATAATCCTATTCTCAACTATCATACAACTTATTGAACCATCATACAGTTTCTTGTAGTTTGAGATAAACTACTAGGATTTTATCACAACCGTTTTGATAAGATATCATCTACCTGTCTAAGTTGTGAACGCTTTAATAGTATTAGAACCAGATTTCAATCGATCAACCTGAAGTCTACTCATTGGAATTCCTACTAACCTTTACTAACTGACTTGTATATAGTATATTTAAATTAAATATAAGGAAGTCTCCCAACCATGATTCTTATTTCAAAATGAACTGACACACCTTTACTTAAAAATAAACGTCGTACATGGTTTTAAGAATAAAACCCCAATAAAGGTAATGCAATTACTTTTATGCCTAGGCTATAGGAAGTATATTCTAATGATTATGTACGTAGGATGAGTGAATGTCATGTTAATTTGGTTAGTTCTAGTCCTTTAGATCACTATGAGAGAAAAATTCATGTTAAAATTGATATATCTAAAAATGTTTCACATGTTGATTCTTTGTCTAATGCTACTGTAAATTCTTATACTTCTTCCTCTAAATTATCTTATGGTAATGAAAGTTATTGTGATATTGAAAATTTGGGATAAGAATTTAATGAACTATACCAAGAATTACTAAAATTGTAGTGGTTGAACGTTAAGCTTGCCTTAAGTTATGCCAAGTTGAGAAAAAAAATAATTTAAACAAACTTGAAAAGTATTAATTTGGAAACCATGAATGAGTTTCTGGATAGCTTAAATGTTTAAATTTCATTCACTAATAAAGATAATGAGACCTTCAAGAAAGAAAATGATGAAATTGAGATTCAAAATGAAACTTTCAAAATATATTTTTAAAAGCAATCAATTTAGTTGAGAGAAGACAAAATTTAAAAATTGGACTTGTTAATAGATCTTCCAAACCTGACAAAATATTATGTGAGAATTGAAAAGTAAAGAATGATGAACATGACTTGGGATACTCTCCCAACTCAAATGATAAGAAGAAAGAAATTTTTTATTCTCACTGTGAGGCTACATTTTATTATGTGAGCTTGACTAACATGAAATATTCAAAGGGAAAAGAAAAAGTGGTAGTTGTACTTATATCTTTGCCTAAGGATAAGAATTAGTTTGATCTCTAGGTCAAAATTTGACCTGGTCAAAATTCTAGGGCCTATGGTTTCTCAGTTTGTGGGGAGAAAAGCCATAAATCTCTATTTTCTTTAAGAGCAAGAAGCTTGAAACAAAATGAAATTTAAAAAACCCTTACTAAGACCTCACCTTAATAAAAGATCACAAGATTTTTCCTTGTTGAAATTCAATTAGTCATACGGTTCAAAATTGAATAAAGTTGGCGGGTATACATCCTGAGTGGTTAAGAGAAAATAATATTTCTCTAGGAAATCAAGGGATGATTTGAACATCCTTTTAGATTGGTTAAATTGGTTGTCAATCGAAAGGTTAAGAGACTAGATGAAAGGATTGTAAGAGATAAGATTCCCTTTTAAAATGTGATAAGTATACCAAGAATTTTGACGAGGGGATTAATGAGATCCATGTATATGACTAGAGCTAGGATGAAAAAAATGAAATTCTTATTCCGAAAGAGACGAAATAAATTATTTCATGCCTTTTATTGATTTAGGAGACACATCGCCATCTACCTTGATTGGTAGGTTCACTTGTTCCCTAAGTAGTCTTGTCGAGTTTTTCCTTGTTGGCTTCATCCTAGGTAATATAAGTTCTTTGGAAAAACCTTCATGTATTAGGTGAGAGATTTATTGATATATCTTGGATTGTTCTTACATTTTGTTAGATTTTTTCATAAGATGAACAATTTATGGATTCATTTTCCTATTCCATCATATATATATATATATATCATTTCCTTGAAAATACAAAAAAGATTTTATGACTTGTTCTTTTATGTTGAGATTAAATGACTTTCATAGCCTCATAAATATATGTTCTCCTCTTTAATCAAAGACCATGAAATGAATTCTTTTGCATGAATTTGATAATTCACTTTTTCTGAGAATGCCCGTTACTCACAAAGGGTGATTTCAAATAAAAAAATTGCGACACCAATTTTAATTATGCTGGAACGACTTTTTAAACCGATTTTATCTTATTTATCCTAAACATGCAACTTTTTGATCAAATAGATAAATGAAACCACACAAATATAACACAGTCAATATGAGAAAAAAAACCTTTCGGGTAAAACCTTTTATTTCACTATAAACTGTAAATCGCAACTTACACGGATTACAATGAAATATGTAATGGATCAACACCCAAAAAATCCACAAGAACCGTAGCTCTATATCAGCAAGAAGAACCCTCGAGTCGTCCCAATGACCGTAGTCATTGTCGTCATCCCAGTACCTCTCTCAAGTGGTAGCTAGTCAGCCATGGAGAGGCTCTCCACAAAGTGTATGCAAATAGATACAAACAATCTAGGGTTCTAAACTAATTCACAAAAATAATATTCAAGGATGCTTTGGTGTGAATTAAATGGTGTTTTGACACACAAAACTTGAAAAACGTTTGCCCAGAATTTGGGACCGCATTTTCGTTAAAATATTTGAAAAAAAAGTGAACCACGAAACAAGTATTTATACTAATAAAAAATTCCTTGAGGTGGCACGTCGTTTGAGCGAGATGAGAGGCCGTTCGATCGATATAGCATCTCGCTCGAACGAGATGTCTATGTCGTTCGCGCGACAAGCACATGTCGTTCGAACGACAGGTACTTTTGTTTGAACGAAGCGAACGTCAAAAAATTCTTCGCCCCTTGACTTATAATTTGTTCTTCACAAACGAAAAAATCATGTTCGTATTTTTATAAAAACAAACATCCCAAATATAACTTTATGAATTAAATCAAAACTATAAATATATTTTATAACTCTTGGGATGTTGGGAAGTCTTCAAACTTTGGAGATCTTTGTGTTCGGGTCGTGTTGACATTACGTGACGATGTGTAACGATATACTCCAAACTAGCCTAAAGTTATGCTATGAACATTGTTGAAAAACATATTCTTACAAATATCCCCCTTTGGCTATTCCGGTAAAAAACAAACAAAATGTCTGAAACACCAAATTAAAATTAAAACTCTCATATTACAAAGTTACTAATACCCTTCCCAACACTAGAAAAACGAAAGGATATAGTTTCTTTGTCTTCAAAAACTTTGTCTTCCCTTTTGCAAACATGTCTTCATCCATGTGTTTGAGCATTCCACAATTAGGTATCTAAACACATGAGACAATAAACATATACGTTCGTAACACATTGAGTTTGATATGAGATAAACCTAAATCAAATTATCAAAGAGATAATTATTAATGAGATAGACATAAATCATATATCAAATCAACTCAAGTCTCCCCCATAACGCAAACTCTAAATCCCCCCCTTAAATCAAACTTATCTAAAAAAAACTCCATTTTAATTTACTCCCCTCCTTATTTTTATCGAAATAGACAAAACGACAAAGAAGGAAACCAATATGCATTACGTGCAAGGCATCACGACAACAAAACTCACCAAATATTTTTGAAAATTTTAATTTAAAAAAAATAACATATTACAAAAAATCATAAAAACAATCACAACACGTGACACAAAATACGTAAATCATACACAATAGCATAGTATCGATCTGTTCAAATGCGTGGAATGGAATGAATGGGTGTGAACTAAAACAAATGAATCATAACCCAAACACTCGAAAATGTTCAAGAAGTTCTAATCAACCGCTAAACTTTTCAAAACTAAGCATTAGCGTTTTGTGATAAATAAATTTGAACTTAATAAAACAAAACAAGCACAATGCACACATTCCTATAATTTTAATGATTCTACAAATCAATAGCGTTATGAAAAAATAAGCTCAACTAGGATATATTGTCATTGTGCAAACCCGTTGATATTTCCATCCAAACTCCCTCAAAATATTTATTTCTTTTTCTTTTGAATGAATATATCAAACTAAACAAATTGGCCCATTTATTGCATATTATTCTTTTTATTGCCATAATTTTTCTCGGCCTCTTTTAAACGATGGCTTTCACAACGAGTCAATTTTACATTCTCGTAGCCCTTTCCCGTGAACTAGTCATTTTTTCAATTCAAAACAAATTCCTCACGATAAACGGTTCTTACATGCACAAATCCTCCAAAGTCAAATAAACATGCAAATGACATGATTGATAGGAGAACATCTCACCAAGCTCAAATGTACATCATAAAGTTAAAATTCAATAAGTTCGTGCATGTGTGTGTATAGGCATCAACAAAGTCGAATCCATAAAGCAAATTGATGTCGAAACAACTCCATAAACTTGGTTAAGATTAATTCAAACATTTAGAGTCATAACCAAATGTCCTAGTCAAATGGAAATTGCGCAGTGAATTGGATCCAAACACACTAATATGCCACACCGAATGTGTAAAACTAAAATACATTAAGAACTGAAAATCTTT
The DNA here is from genome assembly GCA_949130495.1 of Sambucus nigra. Classification (NCBI taxonomy): domain Eukaryota; kingdom Viridiplantae; phylum Streptophyta; class Magnoliopsida; order Dipsacales; family Adoxaceae; genus Sambucus; species Sambucus nigra. The sequence continues at coordinate 90,052,708 of OX422208.1, read as the reverse complement.
TTGACTATTCAAAAAAAATCTTTTGTATTTTCAAAAAAAAAAAAACCAAAAATCTTTTTGTATTTTTCGAATTTTTTCAAAAAAAAAAATCTAGTACAAAAATTACATGTCAAAACACTAGCAAAAATATATCATGAAACTTCAACTAGTGTATGAAAAAAATCATGCAAATAATCAACGATATGAAATAGCAAGTGACACATCATTGTGACACCCCGCCTAATTAAACCTTGGGTGATCAAGCATTAATTTAATTTAAACATGTTTCTTAAATGGTTCATTCTTAGCATCACTGCCAAAGGCTTTTTAAGATACTAACCACCTACGTGAAATTAAGCTAGTGCCAAATTTTATCTTCCTTAAACAGAATAAACAATCCAAACCAAACGATACAATTTCAGCGATAATAAAACAATTCGCATAAATAACTGAATGCAGATAAAGTCTTGCCATAAACTACGGCTAAGGAAAAACCAACTCAAAATCCAGAATCAGAATAACTATAAAAGTACAGTTTGGACAACATGTCCCAACTAAGAATAGTAAAACTGAGATCCTACACTAGAACTGAAAAAGAGGAAACGTCTAAACAATGCCTACAACATCCACATGTGCTACAGCTCCCAAATCCCTGGAATGAAATCATGCTGGGTGTCCCTGTGGCTGGGCACCTAAAAGGTTTTAAAAAATTTACATAGCAAGAGTTAGTACTCAAAACATTTGAAAATATTTTGCAAGCAGTTATCACAATTGAGTTATTGATTACACATTTTAAGGTTTCGTACACTCCCTTGAACCTCCTCGCCTCTCTTTTATAGTGCATGTCTAACGAGGATACTTAGTTCACCTAGTTATACTACCCCAGATAACTAGATTAGAATACCCACTATATGTACCCCTTCACTAAGTTCCCATGACCTACTCACCGTAGTTTAATAATCCATATTTCATGTACTATAACCGTAGATAACTAATTTACTGCTTGTTATCCTTATTCTTGTAATAATTACATCACGCTATTTAATTATTACAAAGACATATACAATTCGTCTCAATATCTACTATTCTCAGTCTGTAGATTATGCACATAGAATACATTTTATCACACAATCATGTATTGAATATCATTTATTACTAACATATCCTTTTACCACACATGAAGGACTCTTGGTTTGGAATGATTCATCGACCCCAAGTGAGAGTTGGTTCGGAATGATCCATTGATACCAACTATTTATATATATATATATATACACACACACACACACACATATTCTGGTTTGGGACTCTTTCATCGCGACACCAGTTTAAGGTTTTGTTCGGCATTTTACATTGACCCCAAACGTATAATAACTTTATGTTAGTTAGGAATGTCTCATCGACCCTAACATAATTAATTTAGGTAAAATTCTCTTAACCCCAAATTTTATATAATTTAGTAGGTACACACCCGACCTATCAAATCATGCCCGTACGTAACATATTTTACTTATATTCACCGTACTCATTAATTTACAATTTATTTCACTATTGCATTTACTCGAGTATTCACGCAACTCTAAGGGCCCTAGTTACCCCTCCCCTAATTTAGCAGTTAAGTTAACTTTAACCTACTGGTATTTTTCGGAATTTACTCTCACTCTTTTCGTAGCTAAATTCTCATAATCCCAACATACGGCTCAATCGATCGTTCTCCAATCGGTCCATTTCTCCAAAATTTCCACTCAATCATTTATGAAGAAATCTAACGGTACACCTTCTGGTATTTATGAAGTCTCCTCATAGGTAAAATATCATCACTAAAGTTCCCATTAAGCGACGTTATTTAAAAGGAAACTTATTCACAAAATTCTCTAAAGTCCATCCAGGGTCGATCGATCGATGGGATATGGTCCATCGATCGACTGCTCGATCGATCGACATTCAAGGGTCGATCGATCGATCAAGCAGTGACAGACCCAGTTCATCTTCTTCACGCGGGTTTCACCATTTTTATCTATCTATCTTTCATGATAATCCACCATATTTGCAACTAACAATTTCTAATCATTCCTACATGTTCTGGGATGATTACTAATGATTTAAAACAACAAAAATCATTATAAATCTTGGACAAATTAACTAAAAATCTTACTAATATTCAAGAACCCTAAAAATACATTCTTTACATCTTTCATCATAATTCCAGATTTTTTGTTCTATTTAATCATCTAGTTTTCTATGATATCAGAATATTTGGAGATCCAAAAATGTCCTACATGCAATCCCTACCAATCATGGATCATAATCAATTGTTTTTCTCCCAAAAATATCATAAAAACCATGTTCTTTATAAAGCTTAAATATGGGTATTATAACTCAATTTATTTTGCAAATAACCACTTGCCTTATGATTTGTAGGGTCTGATTTCGTGGTTGTTGATGATGGTTGATGATTTTGATCCTTCAATCCTCCTTCCCAACAAATTTGTGGTGAAATCTCCTTAGAATTCCCCCTAATTCCTTCTTTTGCCTTAGGAAATTGCCTCTATCTCTTCTCTAATGGTTATGGTGTCTTTTCTTTATTTCTAACCCTAGCCTCAACTCTTATAATCTGATTTAGGGTTTCAAAATTCGTAGGTCTACTTACCCATAAATTTAAGGAGACCAAAATGCCCTCGAATGGTCCCGGTTTAGCCCGAAAATGACCCGGCACTCAACTAGTAACCCCGGGTACACTATTTTGACTAATTCGACCCTTTCGGAATCATCTGTGGAATCTAAATTATCGTTTGAGTCTTTTAAAATACTTTTCTAATCTCATCTTCAATTTTTGTCTACGCGTGACACTCGGTTGAGATAATCTCAGGTACGTCCATATAATCACTAGACCGTACATATCAACATTCCAAATTTACTACTCACATTTAGTAAATTTTTAATCGTAATATTAATCTTTATTAACATTATATCACATTAAATTAATCTACTCACATAATTTAAATAAAATTTATCACATTAAATTACTCTACTCACGTAATTTAAATAAAATGTATTTTCCTAATTAAGCAGAATTACGGGGTATTACAATCATGTGCAAGCATGTAAGACTCAACACGTCTAAAATCTAGCGTCTCTAGAAGTGATTTCCGAACCTAAATGGATGTGACACAATGACACGGGGATTTAGGAATCGATAAAACACTAGACTTCGACTTCTTAGGACCTCTTCCCAGATCAAAACAATATCTCCTAATGTGACATTTCCTACCATAACGTGAACATGTGAAAATGGGAGGAATGTTACCTAAAGTGTGATCTTTTCTAATGTCCTTGGAATTTGATGACCCTCTAAAACAAATAATGGCCTTGGCTTTAGAAACGGAAGCATTAGGAACATGTGTGCCATTACGATTACAACTAACACTACTCGAGCGTGGCGAATCATTTTTTAATAACAAAATTTTTGACTCTAGCAAAGAATTTGACTCTTCCAAAATTAAGGATTACTTCTCTAAATTTTCAATTATTTCTAGAAGATTATCACTATCACCCATAAAATAAGCACACTTATCCCTAAGAGTCTCTTCACCTGCCACAAAATTAATAAAAATATTTTTGTCCTCTTTGCACAAACACAAACTCTATAATTTTTCAAGTCCTCCAATTCTTTTTCTAAAAATAGGACTCTATCATCACTCTCCGTTTTGGACTATTTAAAGCATTAAAGTCACGGTCCAAAGCAATAAATTTCTTACGGTAAAATCTATTTAATTTCGAACCGTTTGCAAAATATCCATAGCGGATTTTAAATGAGAATTTTCTTTCACTAATAATTTAATTCTTTTTGCAAACGTCAAATTCAAACTATTTATATTATCAAAACAAGGCGAATCAACTGGGAGAAGAAACAAGCATAGAAGAGATGAAAAAAAAACAATCATTGAGAGATTGGTAAACAAGATCTAATGCAATAAATTAGCGTAACCCGCTCTGATACCAATTTGAGAATGCCCATTACTCACAAATGGTCATTTCAAATAAAAAATTGCAACACCAATTTTAATTATACTGGAACGACTTTGTAAACCGATTTTATCTTGTTTACCCTAAACATGCAACTATGTGAAAAAATAGATAAATCAAACCACGTATATACAACACAGTCAATATGGGGAAAAAGACCATTTTAGGTAAAACTTTTTATTTCACTATAAACTGTAAATCGCAACTTACATGGATTACAATGAAATCTGCAATGGATCAACGCGTAAAAAATGCACAAGAACTGCAGCTCTATATCAGCAAGGAGATCCCACTGGTCGTCCTAATGATCGCAATCATCGTCAGCCCAGTACCTCTCTCAAGTGGTACCTAATCATCCATGGAGTGCCTCTCCTCAAGTTGTATGCAAATAGATACAAACAATATAGGGTTCTAAACTAATTCACAAAAATCTTATTCAAGGATCTTTGCTTGTGAATTGAAAAGTGTTTTGACACATAAAACTTGAAGAACTTTTGCCCAGAATTTAGCACTGCGTTTTCATCAAAAGTTTTGAGAAAAAAGTGAACCACAAAATAGGTATTTGTACAATTAAAAAATTCCTTGAGGTGGCTCGTCATTCGAGCGAGATGAGTGATCGTTCAAGTGATATAGTATCTAGTTCGAATGAGATGTCTATGTCGTTCTCAAAACAAGCACATGTCATTCGAACGACATGATGTTTCGTTTGAACGAAGAAAACGTTAAAAAAGTCTTCATTCCTTAACTTATAAAAATTTATTTTCACAAACGAAAAAATCCTGTTCGTGTTTTTATAAAAACAAATATCCCAAATATAACTTTATGAATGAAATAAAAACTCTAAATACATTTTATACCTTTTGGGATGTCGGGAAGTCTTCGAACTTTGGAGATCGTTGTGTTCGGGTCACCTTGGCATTGCTGATGATGTGTAACGGTATACGCCAAACTAGCCTAAAGCTATGATATGAACATTGTTGAGAAACATGTTTTTACATTTTCAATGATTATAAGAAATTCATTAGAAAAATATTGCTATGTTTCTTAAATGTATATGTTGATATTTATTTCCTACACTTCACTGCACTATTAGCTTTGTAAATTTGATGTATTATTTGCATGTTCTTCGAATGAGATTTTCTATGATCGTAATTAAATCTCAAGATATAATTTGTTCAATGAAAGTTTCTACATTCCACCATGTGAGTGATGTGATAAAAATATATATTTGATGCAGTTGAAAAAGGAGCATATTTGAAAAACAAAACGAGATGTCATTAGAGAGATAACTCCTTATTTGAATTGAAATATTATTGGGAAATGAGTCTTCCAAAATGTGTGAGAAATCCTCCATTAGAAAAATTCAATTTTAAGACAAAAAATCCTTAGCCTAGTGATAAAATATGAAAGACAAGAAAAAACTCTCGTTCCACCCCTTTTAAGTACATTTCAAAACTACTACTTTAGTGGCATAAAGAAACATTATCATTTTTAAGGGGCTTAGGTGGTTAGAAAATAGCTTTGGTAATCTTAAAGGAGTTGGTAAAATGGTTAAATATAAAATTATTTATTTAATTCTCACGAAATGCTTATATGTTATAAATTGCTTACATGATTCTCATACTTTCTAGAATGAATCATGCCATGTTGATACCAAAATTCTTACTTATGATTTGATAAGAATTTTTAGGATTAGATATAAATTTGAATATGTTTCAATGATTCCATACTATTAAATTTGTAATCCTATGTTCAAATCAACCTACGTATTAAAATTGTTTGAAAACATTAATGAGCATATGAGAGTGCGGTGTGCTTGAAACCTAAACAAAATGAAGGTAGATAATTAAATTATCACGAAAATAGAAGTGATATTTTTATTTTATTTCTTATTGGTACAAAAGAGACAACCTAGGCCAACGTGTTGAAAAGTTTACCAATTATATAATACCAAATTTATGTTCAAATATATTTGATATAATTTGCATGCAATATAGGGAAAATAATCAAACAACATCAAGTCATATGAGAAAAAATCCACAACATGAAAAAATCTCGGGCCGGACTATATTATAAATACACTATGGTAGAGTATTACAAAAAGAAAACAATGACTTATAATCATACAATGCACTGATCAACAATCAACTCTTTCACATCATATCGTCTATAGAGAATGCAAATAACTTGAGAATGCTAAACAACCGTTATCGCTTTTGAATATGAAATTTGTTAAGAAGCCACGTATGCTTGGTTTACTAATTTGTATGATGTGAGTTTTCCTAAAGGTTTTGAAATTACTTAAAAAAAATTAGCATACTTAAACCTCACAATGTTTTTTTTATATATTCAAACAATTCTTTCAAGAGCAAGAATACACGCATTCTAGTCTAAGAACAAAGGTAAAAGTTTTTAGGTTTCAATAGGACTTGTGATCAAAGTTTACAAATCAAACACCTCAAAAATACGATGAGATATGTTAAGAAGATAAATAAAGGTTTAACTCTCTAGTATACTAAAACTAAAAAGCAAATATCTTAAAATAATTCTCTTTCATCAAGTGTCTTTGCTATATAAATTTCTCAATAGTTTTCGTTAGAGTTATAACAAATATAGATATTATTAAATAAAACTCTCCATATATATTAAGATATTCCAGTTGTGGAAGACACACTTAAGATTAGTGGGTAAGGTGACATCACAAAATAGATCAAATCACTTGAAATCAGAAAAGATTTGACTACTAAAAAAGTCTTCACGTTTTTTAAAAAGAAATTTTTAAAATATCTAGTACATAGATGTAAGTCGCTTTCGGTGAATTAAGGGCTCGCTGACATGAACAACTAAGTAATTTTATCTAGGTACAGTGAAGGAAGTCACGAGGAACACTTAACATTTATTTGGGTAAAAAATTTGAATGATATCGCGACTAGAGAACTCGGATCTTCACATCAACGAAGGCCTATTTCGCTTTAGTGAGTAAACAACAAAATTCCTATATATTATTTTTGGCCAATTAAAAGTTGTGAAGGATTTAAACGTACTCAAACCTTCATGTTACATACTTATGGTTGCGTGTTTTCATATTATAAATACAATACTTGAATGTGTATGTCACCTAAAACCCAAAACCAAATTAACACTCACATACAAAAATAAAAATTTCAATTTAAGAAAGATGAATTTGAGTTTGACAAAGTGTTAATGCCTTTTAAAAAGTCTAAATACCTCAATTAAGTGGTAAAATCAACATGTCGTGTTGATAAGTTGAAGCATATCAGAAGAAAATATAGCATATATGTGTTTTGCTAGAATGAACTCAAGGACTAAAAAGACACAAATTATGTTTTGCAAACGGAATATGACAAACTATTTATGTGTGGGGACATGAGTATACATATACTGTTATAATCTATGACTTTGTCTATTCTGTAAAAAAATATAGAAACAAATAATTATAGGAAAGTATAAGTAAACCTACAATCATATAACAACAATTACACAAGACCGACCAAAGGCATACATGACCTTATCAACCTATAATCAATTAGAATCCACTTTTTCTCTTGTAACTTGTTAAACTATCATACATTGACAAAGATAATAATGAGGCTAATGTATATAAAAGTACCTTAAACATATGTAATTACGATGAACAAGTTATGTATTTCAAAGTTTGAGTCATCTTAATCAAGTAAAGTTTATCACTGTCTAAATATGTATGAATTCGGGGATATCAATTTATGAATTGTACTTCACCCATTAATATATATACCTTCCTTGAGATCTTTTCATATAAAAAGTCCATTTTGATATTAAATTGAATCCCCTTAAATGTAATATTCTATCCCCCATAATTTATACCCTATTTTGTCATGGAAATTGACTAAGGCACGTAATTGTAATGAAAATAAAATCAAGATAAGAACCAAATTTAGTTTAAATGAGAAAATGTAAATTTTTATAAAAGTTGATTTTAAAGATAAATATATCTTAAATAGTTTTAGTTAAATTCATCAATCATATAAAGAGTTATACATAACTTAATAAGAATGATATATGATCAAATATGATAATCCTGAATAAAAATGTGATACATTAAACAAGCTTATCAATTATCATACTTTATAAAATATGTAGTTAAAATTAAACTATCCATGAAGAATCACAACCAAAAGATACATCAAAACGATAATAGATTTTAGGATTACAACATATATGTAAATAAATAAATAAATCCAAACTGAAAATCCAAAACAATACGTATGTAACAAATATGTCCAAAAATAGCACGTGGTACACCAAACTAAAACATTCTCCACCAGAGACACCATCATAATCAACATCTGGGCTAATCTTCATCCTCTCCATCAGATTTCGTGTCGTATATAATGCGAAGAGCACAAATCTCCCCACTGAGATCCACAATAATCCTATAAATGCTCAAAAACTCATGCTCATTAAAAGAGCATAGTCCCCCATATGTGTTGGTCTGAGCCTTTATGGACCGAGTTCGCTCAACAATGTCTGAATGAAGTAAATTTGTAGTTCATCCCATAGTGTAATTATGCTAATCCGTATGTAGATGAACATGAGAATCGGTGGAGGAATATCTAGACCCAAATACACCATGTGTGGAATGTGTCCTCTAATGACATGTCTAAGGACCTACATCAACATTAACTGCACCATATCTTGGATACTCACCATGTTCCTCCATTTTATTAATCTCATATTCTTCTTCTCCTTTTTTCATCTTCATCAAACTCCACAACATTGTCCATTTTCGATTGTGGAAGGAGCTTACTGCTTTTCTTCCTTCCATCAACGTAGAATTTGTTTGTGATATTTAAAGGAACCTTTTTAAAAAAAATCCTATTAATATCTTCAGATTTTGGGCCATTAACAATCGAAAAATGAATCTCCAAATTGGTAGAGAAGTTATCATGTTCCCTCTGCTTTCTAAAGCACTGCTCATAGTACAATTCAGCTCTTGGGCAAGGTCATAGGAACACTAGTTCCAATAGTGTATAGATATAGACAATATGGTGTTGGGAGAGGGGTATGATGCGGTTTTAGAATGATATGACCCAATATTATCATGAGAAAAAGATATTTATAGTCAAACATCTAGTTTTGTTCTATCGTATATTTCACTTAGCTTGTCCACAACCCATTTGTTATCTCTATCTAAACTCATCCATGGTTGGAGACTCACACCCTTAGTTAGGAAATCCTGGTCACTAAACACTTGGTAATTGATAGTTTTGACGAATAATTTCATTTACTATATTGATTAGAATTCCACATACTTCTTTTGGAAGGAGTTTTTATAGTTTTTCATCAAATTCATCATTTGAATAAAATTCCCTGACAATGTTAGGATAGACATTCACTTTTTCATCCCCATTAATGCACACATTCAACCATTTGTGCCGTGAAAATTCATTAAAAACCACCATCATGTTAATGGTTTCCCAATCTGTTGTCCCATAAAAAATAACCCTCCTCTGTTTAAAACAATGATTATAATGGAGTTCATGAGTAGATGTCTCAAACTGAATAGGTTCGGGTAGAACGTATTTGGCACGAGCAGATTTTAAGGGGGAAATAAAAAGTCTCACAAGAACATAGATACCTGAAACTAGATCTAATTCAAGATTTTAAATCTAAAATGAAGAGGAATTTTGTCCTAAATATGGGTAAAGTCTTAATCCAAGATATACATAACAATAAGTTATCATAGACTCTAATGGGCAAAAATTAAAATGAGTTTTTCACATACAATATGTTAATATAACAAAGCCTTATACAATTTGCACAAAATAACTATTATTAATTAATATAATCTCAAGAATTTAAACTAATTCCATCATTTATTGGGTTGTTAATAAAAAATAGCAAAAATTCCCAAAACGTTAGAATTTTTGACAATGCCCTTAAACTAAAGTGGAGTAAAGAAACTTACATGGTGATTCAATAGAGTGGTTGATGTTGGAACGAGATGAAATAATCTTTAATCAAGGAAAAATAATATAATATAGATAGATAGATAGATATATAGATAGATAGATAGATAGAGAGAGAGAGAGAGAGATAGAGAGTCTCGATTCACTAATGCCAACCATAAAGCTTAGCTAACGCAACACATAAACTTCGTTGGTCATGATCTTGACCATGGATTCTTCACCCCAAATAAGATTTCTTTACTAAAGGAGGCGAAATATTTTATGGGCTGCCCCTATGGCTAGAACTTTTATTTTAACTTTGTGTTTGCTTAAATGAATTGTCCATTTCGCGGGTTGCACCATACTTCGCCGAGGAAAATTTCTTTTTTGTTAGGTGTGCGAGGGACTCGGATTATAAACTTTACAAATTAAAGGAATAATTCCAGCGTACAATGTAACCATGTACATTAAGGTCTATATTATTAAATATATTGATTAATGAACATAGCATACACCTTTAAACATCATAATCAAGGTTTAAGATTATATCATTGAGATTGAATAGATATGCGTAAGAAATTAAAGGCTTAAAATATTTGTATATTCGATTAATCATAGTATGTATTGAATATAAATCATGTGAACATCAAAAGTGAATATGTTTGAGCCTTGAATGATGAAACCAATACCAAAGTTCAATGAAATATACTTTTGAAAAATATACTTTGATGTTTGTCATGAAAAAGTCTCATTTTAGTTGAAAGTTTAAAATGTTCAACTAACATTTTCGTCTTCCTCATTTAAAGAAATTTATGATTAAAATATTTTAGTCTTATATCCTTTGTGTTACCCAATTTTGGATAAATACAATTATTTGAGACATTTTTTATCAAATTTTTTGCATCTAGCAGCTTTGCACAAGCAAAAGGGTCAGAGAGCTATTTCTAACTTGTCAAAGGGGATTTACACAAACAAAATTTGCAACCCTAACCACATCATCTCTCATGATTTTGAATGATAATACATTTATCTTTTCAATTAACACCATTGAGAAAATTTTCATATTAACAAGGCATAAAAATAACACTTCTTTTTCAAATCACAATCAGTTTGAAAACCATGAAGCCTAAATGAAATTGTTTCATTTAATCTTTTGATTAAAGAATGATCAAGAATGTTTTATGGTGTCAAATGCATTAAATTTAGTGCATATACGCAATATTGATCAAGCTTAAGAGTTTTAACACTTACTTCCATTTCAAGCATAAACGAAAATAATAATCAAATACCATATACAAGAGTTCGTGCATTAGTCTAGCAATATGATCCAATTAACCTAGAAGAACATCATCAACACCTGTATCTAAAATAAATATGCAAGTTTGATAAACAAACAAAACACAAGGAATAGTATGGGAACGAGATAAGCCCCCCAAAAAATTTAGACGCATCGAGAAACCACTGTATCTAGTAGAGGTTGTGTAATATCCTATATTTTCATGGAATTAATAATTAAGTGAGAATAAATTATTCAGCGGGTTGAATTATTACTTGCGTGATTGATAATAATAAAAATGGTTAATTTAGATGATAATTAAATTTGGCTTATAATGTGATTTTTATAACGCATGTTTGTAATAATTAATTTGGGATATTAATTATGTGATACTAGATTTGTGTACGCATATATAATTAATAGTAATATATCTACGTCGTAAGATATTACCGTATATTATGGGTAATATCGTTTGGATAGGACTCGGGAGTGACACGGAGGCTCGTTTATGTATTTTTAGCATTTTTAATTGCACCTGGGGGTAGGTATACCCTTAGGACGAGTTTTAGATCAATCCATGTAGTATTTGAGGAAGAGTACGCTTGCGTTCAAATAAGGAAGTTATTTAATTAAACATAGCTTTTATCACTTGAGTCCTAAACATGCATCTATTTGTAATTAAATACGATGATGAAACATGCAAGAACACATATATGAGGAAAAATCCCCCAAAGGGGCAAAAACTTTTATTTTCAAAATAATTTTGTAAGAGTACGGCTTACACGGATTATAATGAAAATATATGACACAAAAATACCCTTGAGTGTCGGTTCTGTTGTCGGTGGCTGGAACAATCCCTTTCCAGTAAGACAGCAGTGAAGAAGAGAGCGGCTTCCTCACAAATTACTCGAGATGAGTAAATGATCTTCTTGATGGTTTAAAGATTCACACACATATATGGGAATGGTTTTGTGAATCAAAAAAGGTTTAGAAAACCTTAAAAAGTGAAGTCTTATTCTGGGTTGTTTTCGTAGAATTTTAAGATTGCAGAAAGACTTAAAAAACGTGTAGAAGGAGATCAGATATTTATACAAAAATCGAGGCGGTGGCTCGTTTGAACGAGATAGCCATGTCGCTCGAACGAAGGATAGAAGTTGTTCGAATAAAATCGCGCGACATGCCTATCTCGCGCGAACGGCTTCCAAAGTCGTTTGAGCGATGTCGTCGATCGAGGCAATTCACTTCTACACTTAGAAAAATTCTGCTTTTGATAAAAAATAAAACCAGACTCCAAAAATAATTTTCAAAAATATTTCCCAAATATTTATGCAAATATTTAAAGCTCCAATAAAACATATTACTGATAGAGTGTAGTGGAGTAGTGGGAATGAGCTGAGTAGCACGTTGCATGGAGCATGATGCATGTGATGAAAGTGGATGCATTGAATTCGGATAAAGGCCGTCGAGGATGATCGTGTTGACGTGCCGAATGTAGCGGTATCACACATATGAACTGTGATCTAGGAGAAAACAGAAATTTCCTAGAATCTACCCCGGACATTTATAAATTTATGTCCTTACAAATGTCTATGCCGGTACATACATAAAAAATCCGAATTATGCAATCAAATGACATACAAGATAGTATCCCCATTAAACCCTCAAACTGAGAATACTAAATGGCATGTCTTCCAAAACTTCAGCTCTCCGGTACCTTCCAAAACTTTTCTCATTAGGGTGTGTAATCAAATAATGACCAATGATGTACCTACACACATGAGACAAAGCAAATACCCGTGACAAGCAACATATTGAAATATAATGATATGCAAAAATTGATGATCAATTAAAGCTTAAGCGAATCATTCATGCAGCCAAACAACCAAAACCAATTCTCCCCCATAATTCTTCTCCCCCTTTTTATGATGTCCCCAAACAAACAAATATGAGAAGCAAAAATGAATGCACATAGAGAATGACACACGGTAATAAACTGCTATTTTTGTATTTTTCAAAATTTTTCATACATAGTATACAATAAATAATCACACCATGAAAGATCACAAAAATAACCAAGTCAATGATAGCGAAAATGAAGGGGTGTGATCAAATTCGATAGGAAAATCAATGCATACAAACATGACATATGTGCACTATGAATATCGGATACTCCTAACGAATGAACTCAAAGTCTTCCTTTGGTGTAAAAATAAATGGTAATATGAGACATTGACTCAATCAAATCAACAAATCAAAGCTCAAAGTGATTTCCACACCAATAACGTCCAAAACTGTTGCATGCTTTTTTAGGACTTTCAAGGAAGTGCAAACCCGTTTATATTCTCCAACCAAACTCCCTCAGATTTTAATTTTGAATAGAGGCTTTCTAAATTCTCAAACTTTGGAGAATTAATGGTGAAACCTAATGGCCCATATTTGGTATGACTTGCTTTTTATTGCCTTTACATTTTTTTGGGGCTCTTTTAACCTTTTTGGACCTCGGATAATAAAATTCCTCCATTTTTAGGTCCTTTTGAACGGTGGCTTTTGCGCAAAGATTAGATAAGAACCTTTTGCAGCCCCTCCCCGTTCTTAAACAAACATTCAGTCTCACAAAAATGGTTTTTTACATGCATTACAATCTTATCAAGTTTTATCGCATATTGTTAGTTGTACAGACAGAATTGAGATGGAAACACTTAAGCTAACATGTGATAGGCAAATACAATAATCAAATAAAGCCGTGCATGTGTGCAATAAAGAAGATAGGAGTTAAACATGTAGACAAGATATCACGAATCACATCTCAAAGACTCCAAGCAGTGTAAATCACATGGATGAAATGATGTAGCGTCTCAAATCTCTATCAAATAGTCACATGAAAAGATGGAATGAAATTGTGACTTGGCTATCTTAAATGTTCATCCATAAAAGGTGCATAAAAAAATACAAAAATCTTTTTGGATTTTTCAAAAGAATAAATAAATAACTGTACAACAAAGCAAAAGTACATATAAAACAAACTAGCAATAGGAATCATATGATATGAACATGAAAAAGCATCCTATCCTAGACATAGACCAACCCCTCAGTCAACTATACAAATCCCCAAGGACTTCCTAAGACTCTCAAATCTAAGGGCATCTAAAGGTTTCGTGAAAATATCGGCTTACTGACGGTCGGTGGGAACAAAACTCAGGGATACGACTTTCTCCTCAACTAACTGTCGTATAAAGTGCTCACGTATCCTGATGTGCTTTGTGCGCGAATGCTGGACTGCATTACGGGATATGTGTATCGTGCTCGTGTTATCATAGGAAATGGTCATGGTGTCCTGTGAAATCCCATAATCCTACAGCATTTCCTTCATCTACAAGAGTTGCGTGCAACAACTCCCGGCGACTATGTACTCAGCCTCCGCAGTGGACAAAAAGATGGAATTTTTCTTCTTGCTCAGCCACGAGACAAGAGCAGAACCAAAATAAAAACACCCACTAGAAGTGCTCCTACAACCATCTACATCCCCGATCCAATCGGCATCTAAATAGGCGAACAAATGGTCATCAGTATCAAAGGAATACCAAATACCGTATGAGAGAGTCCCACTCACGTATTTAATAATACATTTTAGAGAAAGTAAATGTGACTCTTTCGAGGACGCCTGATATCACGCACAGACTCCAACACTAAAGGCTATGTCGGGAGGACTGGCAGTCAAGTAGAGAAGACTACCTATCATACTCCGATATAAGGTTTGCTCTATGTCCTTGCCTGAAGTGTCCTTACGAAGCTTGGTAGTGGTACTTATAGGTGTACGTGCATGCTTAGCAGAGTCTAACCCAAATTTCTTCACTAGGTCTCTAGCAAACTTAGATTGGGAGATGAACATCCCATCCTCTAGCTGACGAACCTGGAGACCAAGGAAGAAAGTAAGCTCACCAACCATGCTCATCTCAAACTCATTTTTCATCTCCTCTTCAAAGTGATGATCATGTTGAGAGCACGTGGATCTAAAGACTTTGTCGTCCACATAGACCTGGGTAACCAAAATTGCACCGTCATCTCTCCTGACGAATAACGCCATATCAAATCCCCCTCTCTTAAAGCCACGGGCTAAGAGATATGAAGTAAGCCTCTCGTACGAAGTCGGGGGTGCTTGCTTCAAACCATACAAGGCTTTCCTCAGATAGTAGACGTGCTCCGGGTGCTAAGGGTCTTCAAACCCTTTTGGTTGTTCCACGTAAACCTCCTCCTGTAGAATGCCATTCAGAAAGGCACTCTTGACATCCATCTGATATAACTTGAAACGCAGATGACATGTGTGGGCGAGTAGTAGACGGACGGAATCAAGCCTCGCAACAGGAGAAAATGTCTCCCCAAAGTCTACACCTTCTATCTGTGTGTAGCCTTGAGTGACCAACTTAGCTTTATGTCTGATTATGGTACCATTTTCATCCATTTTATTCTTAAAGATCTATCTGGCACCTATCACATTTGTCTCACTAGGTCGGGGGACAAGTTCCCAGACATTATTCTTTTTAAACTGAAGCAACTCATCCTGTATAGCAGATATGCAGTGTTCATCCTTGAGTGCTTCTTTATGATTCTTGGGCTCGACTTTGGACGTGTAGCAAAAATGGCTAACAACATTCTCTAGCTGAGCGCGAGTCTTGACCCCTAGAGTGGGATCACAAATAATGGCAGAAGGGTCATGACTCTTGCAAACCCAAGAAGGTGTGTCCCCTAACATAGGAGTAGGGTCCACAGAGTGTGGGTGAGGTACACGTAAATCACTGCTAGGAATATTCTCATCCTCACACTGAAGTTTAGAGTCAATAAATGCCGAGGGTTCATCATCTTACGCGGTGACGTTTATTGACTCCATAACCTTAGAGCTCTTCAGGTTGAAAACCTGGTACGCTATAATATTCGATGAATATCCCAACAGTATTCCCTCGTCGCTTCGGGAGTCAAACTTTCCTAATTGCTCTCTATCCCGTAGGATGTAGCATTTACTCCCCGAAACATGGAAATATGCAAGGTTGGGCTTCTTGCCAGTCCACAACTCATAAGGAGTCTGAAGTGTGTGTGGACGTAGATAGACCCTATTCACCGTGTGGCATGCAGTAGACACTGCCTTCGCCCAAAATCTCCTAGAAACTTTATGACCTAGAAGCATAGATCTAGCCATCTCCTGGATCGTTCTATTCTTTCTCTCAACAATCCCATTTTGCTGAGGAGTCTGCACAGTAGAAAACTCATGTTTGATCCCAAGGCTATCACAATAAGAATTTACCTTTACTTCCTTATATTCAGTACCATTGTCAATACGTATCCAGTTAATAGTGACTCCGTGTTGATTTTGCAGGACACGACACTTGTTCTTTAAAAACTCTACAGCATAGGATTTCTCTCTCAGAAAACCTACAATGGAATATCTCGAGAAATAATCCACCATCACGAGGATATACCTCTTACCACCCAGACTCTCGGTACGAGTGGGACCTATAAGATCCATGTGTATAAGCTCAAGAATACAAGAGGTGGTAATGGAATGAAACTTCCTATAGGTACTAAAAATTTGTTTTCGCAACTGACAGAGTCCAAAAACCGTTGAAGTTGGCCTTCCAAGAGATGGTTAGCCACGTACTAGGTCCTTTTTAGCTAAGCGAGTTAGATCTCTAATATTTACATGACCTAGACGTTGGTGCCAAAGATCCATAAAAGTGATCGTGGCGCTGTTGCAGACAAGTGAGGATGTGGGCTCAGTCCCATAGCAGTTATCCTTTGTCCTCACCCCTTGCACTAAAATTTTACCGGCTTGATTATAGACCTTACAAGCGTCCCGATCAAACTTTACGGCAAAGTTAGCGTCGCACAGCTGGCTAATGCTGAGAAGGTTTGCTTTCAAACCTTTGACGTATAAAACATTTTCTAGCTTAGGAAATCTAGGTAACTCGACAGTACCATGTCCTATAATTCTATACTTGCTCCCATCTCCAAAGGTGACTCTGCCACCCTGATAATCCTCAAGAGATGTAAAAAATGAGGCATCACATGTCATATGTCTGGAGCACCCACTGTCAAAATACCACTGTGAGTTATTATGTGCTTTGAGAGCGACATGAACAACAAAGGCTTTTTTATCTTTCTTAGGTACCCAATAAGTAGTGACCTTTTGTTTGCCTTTGTTGTGGTTGGTTTTAGCTGGAATGTGAGAAGCATTCACTGACGGCAAAGACATCCGTCGGAATTTCTCCATCAAACACTGAGACGTGGCAGCTAACAACTCAACTCGCTCTCTCAGACTGGTAAAATTATCAGTATGCTGAGGTGGAGCAGTAGTACGTCATGTCCGACCCATACTATAGCAAAACTACCTGAGGTGGACTTTTCTTTTGCAATAAGTACAAAAGAACACAGTCAAATACGGACCATGGTTTGCTTTTCTTGATCGAACTCTCCTTCGAGGTTTTTAATGATGGCCATAAGGAGTCGTAGTAAACTCAGGAACTGGTCCGGGTGCAATTTGGGACGTGGAGGCACCATCATAACCTATTCCCTGCCTATCACCAAAACCTAAAGCGGGGCCGAGGAGCATCTTTCCCATTTTCCCAGATCTCCCCTCGATTTGTACCTTGACTTCCCGTGCTCTCTCCAGATCATGAGTAAGCTGGGCAAGAAGGGCTTCAAGTTTCTTTCGAGTATCCATGGAGGAATGAAGCTCACCCGTAAGACTATCCACTTGGTTAGTCAAGTCCCCTCTCTCTTTCTCAAAATAACTCTCTCTCTCTCTCTAAACAGACTTTCTTTCTCAACACAGGCAGACTCTCTCTCTCTCAGGGTGGTACAGGTGGAGGACTCTCTCTCTCTCTCGCTTTTCTTAAATCTTCCTCTAAGCCGGTGATCTTAAGAACTAACGCTTTGTTACGCTTTTTAGTTTTAAATGACTCAGAATATAACTCAGCGTAGGCGCGTTGAATATCACTCTCACTCTCACTTGTGACATACTCTCCCTCACTCACATCTCTCTCACTGTTGAGGTGTCCCTATGATGCATCATCCTCATAGTCGTGAGGAGAACTAGAAGTGCTCAGATGACTAGCCATGAATGCGGTGAAGTTACACTCATGCGGTGACTCGACTCCAGAATCCACCGACTCGACCTCACTGTCGTCACTAAGGATAGCATTAAGGACATATTTTCCCTTCTCTCTGTTCAACCTAGTAGCACACTCAAAAGCTCTATGACCCCTATCGTTGTACTCAAATCATCTCTCACTTTCTTTCTTAGGAGGATCTTTAAAATCTTTTTCATTTTTCTTTTCAAACTTATTTTTCTCAAATTTCTTTTTATCTTTAAAATTTCCATTTTTCTTAAATTTGAGAATCCTCTTGAATTTTTTTTGCAAAAAGAGCTAATTCATCTAAGTCAAAATCACAATCAAAATCTGACGAATCCGTCTCACTTTTTCTAGTTGACTCTCCCCTCTTTCTAGCCGACCCCTCATTCTTTCTCTCTTGGGCATTAAGTGCAATTCCCTTATCTTTAGACCTAGCAGTTTTAGGGAACATATCAATTTCATATGTTTGCGAGTCTCCTACAAGTTCTTCCAATTTTAGCATATTTAAATTACCCATAGAATTTAGCACAGTGACTTTAGGGATAAAACGCTTAGGCAGAGAACGAAGAATATTTTTAACAACTCTAGCATTAGGAATATGTTCACCAAGATTAAATCTAGTATTAACAATGTCAGAAAGCCTAGCATAAAAATCACCAAAACATTCAGTCTCATGCATGGTGATGGTTTCAAGTTGAGTTGTCAAATTTTGCAATTTAGACTCTTTCACAGCATTAGTTCCTTCATAGGTGAGTTGTAAAACATCCCATGCCTCTTTTGACGTGGTGCACATCATTATGCGTTTGAACTCATCAGGTGTGACAGACCCAAAAATAGCACTTAAACCCTTATAATTGAATGATGACCATTTAAATTCTTCTTCAGTCCAAGAAGTGACGGGTTTTAAATTGATCACAATATCAACAGTGACGGAGGGAGGAGTCCACCATCTTTCTACAAAAATCCAGACATGTTCATCAATAGCTTTTAATGCAGATCTCATGGGGTCTTTCCAATATGCATAGTTTGTCCCGTCAAAAATTGGCATTTTATTATATAACTTCTCCATTATGAACGCACTCGTTTTTCAAAAGTCAATTTTTCAGAAAATTGATATCTTAGAAAAAAATTGCGAAAAATTACGCGGTAAATTTGTGTAACTGGCTCTGATACCAATTTGATGAAGAGTGCGCTTGCGTTCAAATAAGGAAGTTATTTAATTAAACACAACTTTTATCACTTAAGTCCTAAACATGCATCTATTTGCAATTAAATACGATGATGAAACATGCAAGAACACATATATGAGGAAAAATCCCCCAAAGGGGCAAAACCTTTTATTTTCAAAATAATTTTGTAAGAGTACGGCTTACACGGATTATAATGAAAATATATGACACAGAAATACCCTCAAGTGTCGGTTCTGTTGTCGGTGGCTGGAATAATCCCTTTCCAGTAGGGCAGCAGTGAAGAAGAGAGCGACTTCCTCATAAATTACTCCAGATGAGTAAATGATCTTCTTGAAGGTTTAAAGATTCACACACATATATGGGAATGGTTTTGTGAATAAAAAAAGGTTTAGAAAACCTTAAAAAGTGAAGTCTTCTTGTGGGCTATTTTCGCAGAATTTTAAGATTGCAGAAAGACTTAAAAAACGTGTAGAAGGAGATAAGATATTTATACAAAAATCGAGGCGGTGGCTCGTTCGAACGAGATAGACATGTCACTTGAACGAAGGACAGAAGTCGTTCGAACGATATCGCGCGACATGCCTATCTCGCAAGAACGACTTCCAAAGTCGTTTGAACGATCTCGTCGATCGAGGCAATTCACTTCTACACTTAGAAAAATTCTACTTTTGATAAAAAATAAAACCAGACTCCAAAAATAATTTTCAAAAACATTTCCCAAATATTTATTCAAATATTTAAAGCTCCAATAAAACATATTACCGATAGAGCGTAGTGGAGTAGTGGGAATGAGCTGAGCAGCACGTTGCATATAGCATGATGCACGTGATGAAAGTGGATGCATTGAATTTGGATAAAGGCCATCGAGGATGATCGTGTTGATGTGCCGAATGTAGCGGTATCAGACATATGAACTGTGATCTAGGAGAAAAAAAAATTTCCTAGAATCTACCCCGTACATTTATAAAATTATGTCCTTACAGTATTTAAGGGTCATTTAAGGGGAAAAATAGGCCTTTATATTAGGTGCGGAAATTGAATATTTTAAATAAGGGTTAGAGTTCTAATTGTCATAATTCACAAGGTGGAAGCAAACCCTAACAGACATGGATCTTTGGGAGAAGCAGAGGAAGTCCAAGGAGGACAAACCACAAGGATCTAAGCCTACGATCGCCTGTTCTTCGATGTTCAGGAAAGAATATCTTCCAATCCTTGTTACGAATTTGTAATTAATTTATAATATGCGTTTTCCCCTGTTGAAATTTTGACATTAAAAGCATTTTTAGGGACTTTATTAATTAAGTTTGATTATATGAATGACTGCGCTAATTAAAAGTAATATAAATCGGGCATGCATTGAATACTTGTACTTTGACGCTTGGATTGTGAAATTGTTGGATGATATATTATAGATATGAGACATAATTGATGTTTTATCACGAGGAATCGTTATTATGAATTTTAACTATGATAACTTAAGGTTTATTTATTAAATTTATGTTAAATAGACCAAAAAGTTGTTTAATAATGACTTAAGTTGGAAAGATTGGATTTGCAAGTTTTGATTTTGATTTTGATGCTAATAAAACCGTAATATTGTGTAATAATGTTTAGAATCATGTTCCTACTTTTATAATTAAGTTGGGTTGGGTTTTTGTACTGATTAGAAAGCTTAGAACTCAACAACGGTGTATTTTTAGGTGTTAAACCCGTCGAGAAGACGAAGTACCATCATTTTGGGTGGCTCGATTGATTTGGCCGATCTATTAATGACCTCATAATTTGTCTTGCAAGGCCTTTTGTTTATTTGGTAAATTTTTTTAATGTAGTTTTCGTTCGGGGTTCTTTTCAAGGTTATTAAACTTAGTACATTGAGATGAAAAGATTAGTATAATTTTGAAGTGATTTCCTAGGGTTAGATGTATAACCCTTAAATGTTGTTAATGCCCTCTGGTTTAGAATTTGGGTTAGATTCAAGATACGCATGAGTGAGTAGTACCTTAGGGTTTTGTATATTTGTTGGGCTTCGAAAGTGAATAGCTAAAGTATTATAGGGGATTATTTCTGGTCTTGAGTATTCATAGGCTATATGATTAAATTATAAAATAAATGACGAGAATTATTTGTTTGCTAAGAGAGATTGTTTTAAGCTGTATAGTCATAAACTCATAGTTTAGATATGTATTAAACTAGGAGTTGAGTATGATAAGGTTAGAGACTTCATAAACCTAAATATGTGTAAATCAATCCGGCGATGGGGATTGGGGAAGTTTAGGATATGCCTTATAACTCCTAATATTCTTTGTAGTTGTATATGTTTAATAAAGTTTTGAGAGACAACAAACATAATTGAGATGATAATCTAGCATTTAGGAATTGTGATATCCGGGTACGATTGAGAATATGTGCTAACTTTTGTTTATATGTTTATATCTTGTGTGTGTGTGTAAATATATATATATATATATATATATATATATATATATATATATATGAGTTATTTGATTTCATGAACATACCATTACCCGTGGTGAATCTATCAGTCAGGATTGCGTAATATATGTGACCGGGCTTATTCCTGGCCATTGATGCATGGTATCTGAAGGTATTATATTTGATTATAAGTTCAGTCAGTATCGACTATGTAATATTTGGGGTTGATTATATGGCCATCGGTGGGCATTGGTATGTGGCTACCCGAAAGTGTGAATGCGTAGCGATGTACCACTTTCTAGGTTGTATGTATATTGTTTGAGTTTAATTCATTTGGTGTGGGACTCCTACGGGTATACCGAAAGAACAATGAGAAGGTCCCCGAGGGTAGATGCCTTTGGGTGGTTATTGTGAGAACATATAATTTTACATGTATGTTGTATCAGTCCAACGATGGACACATTGATATAAACCCCATGTTATATTTGCAAATGCATTTTATGTGATGGCGTTTATCATATCATTTTATTGACATTAGTTGGACTGGAATGGATTAGTAGTGTGGACATGTTATAATTCGGTAATGAACACGTTTAACTAAATATGCTAAAAACATAAAGAGTGCTACTTTATGTAACGAAAATAAAAGATATACATGTGCATTGGGGTGTAATCCTACTTAGGTAGTCAGTTACACTTTATGTAGATACTCGCATTTTCAGAGCACTTGTTACTCTAAAGATAAATAATTTTAGCATAATTACGCCTTAGGCTTGGACATGTCTATAGTATTATATCTATATGAGAGGTGAGGTACTTATTGCATGTGAGAGTCGGTGCATATTTATTGTAAATTAATCGCATGGTTTATCTTATTGTATTGGAGATAATTCTTACAACTTTAGGGTGCTGGCCAAAATTTAGAAATGTTCCCCCTGACATTATTATATATTTACAAGATTAACACGGCTGAGCAGTCAGACCTGTAGTTATGGAGATCTATCTTGGTATCCTTAGAGTTGGATATGTTGGTTCATTGTAGTTGTCATTTATATTCAAGAGTTCTTTTGGAGGTGGTTGATAAGTTGCTTTTTTTGCTTGTGTTCGTTGTCTTCATAAGCCACTCTCAAAATTCCATTGAGTACTTACAAAACTTGTTTAAAACAACTCGTATTGCGGTAAGTACAGGTATCAATCCAACTTTCAAGGTGAAACAATTAATGTGAATACTTACAATTTCAATTTTTTTTAATTAAAATACTTTTTTTATTCAAAACAAGTTCAAGGGAAAATTAACTAATAAATGATAAAATTATAAAATGACTAAATAATGAAAAAGAATGTGCAACCGAGTGTGAAATATATGAAAAGGTCAAGAGATGGGATTACACCGCATTATCAATTATTTTAATTTCTCAATTTATTAATTTGAAATATTTTGAGATAATATTAAATCGATAATCTAACTCTCGTTACAATTATAAATTTAATAATATATTTTTTAGAAAACTAATTTAAAAATGTCACACTATGAAAAATTAAGAACTATATTATTTTCAACAAAATTACCCGCTAGGATCAATTTAACAAAAACAGTCTGAATTCTGAAATTTCGCCACATAATTAATATTCAAAATTTGGAAAAAACTATCTCTAGTTCGATCCCTAAATTCAAATATTAATTTGTACAATTAATTTACTATCTCTCGATACATAAATTAATTGGTGATGATCAAAAATTAATTTTCCTAGAAATATAACATTAATGAAATCAATTAATTAAATTAATATCCTACGCAGTGCCTCCCACCCCTTAAAGGAGTGTTTAGCCAAAAATTCTCATGTTAGAATAAACAACAATCAATCAAATATAAAAAGATGCCATAAATTTGAATAGAGAAATAGAACACAATACGAAGGTCTCCTTGTCTAATTGTGTGTCTTGAAATGCATCTCAATTCTTCCACAATTTTCAGCACTTGATTACACCAACAAGCCTAAAAAAACAAGCCTAAAAATTATTCTAAACTAAACTAATTTTTTATTTTGGATTTTTTATGTACCTACTATGTACATAATATACACAGTGTCTCTCTCTATTCTTTGTCTCTAGTTTCTCACGTCTGTGTTTTTTTATATGAGAGTCCTTTCTTCCCTTTTATATGAGATGCCTTGCTTTTGTTTTAGAGTCCCACGATTATTTTTTTTGTTGAAGATTTTTTTGGGATTTCTTTTGTATAATTCCAAGGTATTTTGGAAGGGAGCACTTGGGTTTGGCTGAGGATATGGAGTCTTACGGGTTTCCTGGGAAGTCACGGGTTAAGGGGTAGGTCCGGGTTTAGGACACTGTGGGTATCAAGGTGGTTTAACTCGGTAATGGGTTTCAGGTTCGTGTCTGAATCGCAGGTTGGAGGGTTGCACCGAAGCTGCGTTCGGAGGTGGTTTGTCAGGTTGCCGACGATGGCTCCGGCTGGGGCGAAGCTGGCGGATAGGGGCAGGTGGGGGTCGGGTTATGGGGGAGCTCGGGTTTGGTATCCGGTGGTATAAGGTGGAGGTTGAGTGGTAGTGCGGTAATGGTGGTGGGTTTAATGGTGGAAAGAGATATGAGAGAGAAAAGGGTGTGTTGGAGAAGATGAAATGGGAGGGTTAGTGTGTGAGAGGGTGTATGGAGTTAGGGTGAGGGTGAGTGGGATAGTTTGTGTGTATGTTTGGTGTAGGTAAGTGGTATGTGTGTGTGTTTAATTTGTACAACGAAAAAAAAAAAAAAAACAATCTAACTAAAAAAATGAAATTAACAAAACTAAAAAAATAACATTCTAATATAAAAAAAACTCAAATAATAAAATAAAAGAAATAAAAACTAAAAATCTAAACGTTAAATAAAAATCAAAACTAAAGACCTAAAAAAGTTAAAATCTTATAAAACTAAAATAACTTCCTAAAAACTAATTTTAATAAAATAAAATAAAGATTAAAAATTAAATGGTAATAAAAATAAAAAAATCAGAATAAAGAATTGTAAAAATAAAAAATAAATTCGAGAAAATTCTAAATAAATCTAAAATAAATCCTAAAAATAAAAACGACTCAAACTAAAAATCTAAAAAAAAATAATAAAGGTACAAACTCAACACACACGCACAAAGCTCGGGTGAAGGCTAGGGCTAGGTTTAAGCTTAGGTTTGGTACGGGAAAAGGCTCGGGGCATCGGAACTCATCTAGGCAAGCTCAAAGGGACACCTGACTTCGCAGTCTCTTGAATTTCTTCGATGCATACTTTTGACGGCTATTGTGTCGCAATTAATTTGATTTAGAAAATTTGATACCGCGGCTGTGTAATGACCTGAGAAATAAACAAATACGAATATAAGACCATTTTAATTAAAACGGGCGAATAAAATGCATCTATTCGGGGCATAGATTATACAATTTTGGTTGCTTATCACACCATTTCGAAACAGAACATTGCTAATCCTCGAGCAAAATTAGAGAGAAAATAGAGATAAGTGACCAAAAGTCAGGCACTGGCGATTTCACTTAGCATGTGCAACAAGCCGTTAAACCTATAGGTTGCCCTATAGGACGGGTGGTGTCTTGTGAAGGTTTGCAGTGAATGTACCCACAAAATTCGCAAACTTATTTAAATGCCGTATCTGAGTAGATGATGAAATCCTATACAACCCAACTTAAAGGGCGTCAAAGAACACTGTATTCAACTATCAAAATAAGATATAAAATTACCTAATACCAAAAAGCGTAATCCTTCCTAAAACTCAACATTTGTTAATGTGAAACACTCTTAAGTATCATTAGAGTAATTCTTAGATTGCCTTTATAGAATCAAAGCTTTGACTTCAATTCTCACTGAGTATATCTCTCTTAATCGAAATCTTTGAGAATTGGGTAAGTATATCCCTATAGTGTGTGAGGATATGAGTAAATGTAAGCAAGTTCAAACGTTTCACACACTTTATTAAAAATGACGGATACTTGAAGAAAAATTTGATCTCATGAAGGATTGCTAACCACTATTTTGAGAATGTCAAATTATTCACCATATAATCTTCTCATTTGCCCAAACACTTTACCAAGGGTGAAAATGTGGTTTATGAAATGTATGAGGGGATAATAAAATGAATAAGATGAATGATAGGGTTTTTTAGAAGAGTGAGACACACTTTTAATAACTAATGTCTTCATTCTTTTGAATTTGTGATCTTTTTTATCGCATGCATTCTTTTTCTTCTTTTCTTCTTTTTTCTACTTTTTTTTTGTTTTCTTTTTCTCTTTTTTTATATTGCGATACATTTTTCTTTTCATAACACAAATGAAGACAATTTACATGGAAAATTTCAAACACTCTTTTTCTCAAAAATTATGGTAGTGATGGGTAATGACATATGGATGGTGTCTGGAACATATATGGGTAAGGAAAACATAGAATGATAATTGGTGGAGTGAAGGGTAAAAATGGTAAGTGTATGGTAAAATAGGTTTAGTGCTCGGGACAAACTACAAGACACTTGTTTATTACAACTCGAAAGTAATGTCATTCTTAGTGACTTAGCCAAATTTGATAAATAATGAGACTATGCAATGACTAAATGTAGTACCGAAAGCAACTTGAGTCAACTCGTGACTCTGAGATACGTAGAAATCCTCAAAAATGTGAAAACCTCAAATATCACGTGTTTAAGTCGCCACTAGTGATCTTTTAAGGATCTCTTGAGAATATAGTTGCTCTTCAACTTTTGATTGTAAACGTGATAGTGCAAATTGCTGAGTTTAGGAATTCATAGTGCAAGTACGCTTTTAAGAGGTATTATTTAATTTTATGAAAAAAAGCGTAATTTTAGGGCCGAATGCGGGTATTCCGAGATTTCTAAAAGAGGGATGATAGACAATATATTTCATAAAAAATTATTTTTAGTTGCACAAAAAGTTTATAATCATTTGTTTCTAAAAATTTCCAAAAGAGGTACGATTTTGATAAATTTTCCACCCCCAAACAAAAGAAAACATCATCCTCGATGTTTAAAACCATATATAAAAAATAAAAGTACAAGGGAGGAAAGTTATTACCATGCGATACAAAAATATGTTCAAGTCTAGAAATCATGTGAAAATCATTGGGTGATGTGAAACACCAATCCCAAACAGGATACGACTCACACTCAGAAATAATAAATGATGGGCTGCCTCTCGGTAGTGCTAAGTTTAACCTCTTCATCCAGACCAGACCAATCTCACCCTAAAGATAAGATCTATGAAAGTGCGGGGTGGAAGAAAATTTGGGTGATGAGAATCACCCCCAAACAAGACTGAAGCGTTAGTCTTGTCGGATAAAGGAAAAAAATGGGTCAATGCACTCGTATGGAAAATTTCATTACATGATGCAAAGCATCGATGGACCATGGGTGGGTGGGTAAGAGGGTACATGGATGAAGGGTAAGGGTGAGGGTGTACAGGCACCGGTCACGGGCTTTATTGAGCGTAAATGTGAGGGAAACAAGGGACCTATAAGAAAGGTGCTCTATTTGGTGGGGGAGGAAAAATGGTTTGGCAAGTGGAATAGAGTGGGGATCATATAAATCACATGACCGTTATATAAAGGGATGGTGATAATGGTCGCGACGTGACATGCCAGGGAGTTATCGATGGAAAAAATCAAGACCACAAGGAAGTGGTGTGCGTAAAGTAGCAAGGTCGGTGTCACGTATGGGGAGAGTAGCATGCAAACTCACATGGATGGTGGGGGCAATGAAAAGTTCACAAATGGGATCGTGGAGCACTAGGGCTGAGGGTGGGTATAGGTGAGGACCTAAAAGCTCAGATGTGAATAGGGAATAATAATAGCAAGGTCCGAATCAAGTGGTCGGGTGGTAGGGACGATGTGTGGGTCGGGTGGGACAAAGCGTGGGGGAAGATGATCTAACTCGAGAGTATAGGACACACACTCCTCGGGAAGAGGAAAGAAAAACTCATAAGGGAGTGTGAGTGTAAAAGTAAACGATAGAGTGATCAACTTATCCACTTGAAAGTCACCATCCGAAGTGGTGGAAAATCTAACGAGGCATCCAAATCCGAGGTAGGAGAATCAACATCAAAATATGACTCAACGGGAGCCAAGCATGGTGGGACATGATCCATATCCAAAGCGGTAGAAACCATCTCGGATTAAATATCGAGAAAATGGTTAGCACTCGTAGCCGGAGCTAACCTAGGATGAAGTGGTTCCTCGGGAACACATGCAGTTGGCTTAATAGATGTAGACTCATGCATTATTTTGGATTCAGCGGGAAAGGGACTGTGAAACTCAAGTGTGGGTTCATTTGTATAGGGCGGTGGGGGATCAGTCTCATAGGCAATGGATATGTCAAAAAAATTGTCAACTTAAGGCCCGGATCACGGGTTGGTCTCAACTGCACGATTCTTAGGAGGATAGGGTTGGTCACACTCAAAATTAGTGGCACTATACGACTCATTGTCACTCCACATGGGGGCAACAATGGGTTGACTAGGGGTGAAATCCAACTCGTTTTCACACTCAAAATCATTTAATCGTTGTTCAATCCTTTGAAGGGATTCAGATTGAGATTGAAGAGTGAGCGCGAACTTGTGCAAGAGACTTTCGAGAGAGGATGTTCAAGATGGTTGTGAAGTGGTAGTGTGTGGTGGTGGTGGTTGAGGTAGACACAACTCGCTAGAAACACTATGATGTGGAGAATACACATATGAAATGGGAGGAACAGGGCCAAGTCCATCATTAACGAGAGAAGTATCTCCGTGAGAGACAAAGGGTTGATCATCACGAGTAGCATAGTAAGGGGATTGATAGGAATGAGATGCATGAGGTTGCGATGACAACTGTTAGAAACCGTAAGAATCCACAACATGGCGTTGGGATTCATATTGCATGGAAGGCTGATCAGGCCTCCATGAATAGCTGGGGTACTCATACCCCTTGACATTAGATATGTCATGCGAATACGTCAAGGGTGGTTCCAAAATAGTGTCATCTGGATACACATGTTCCATGGTGGGTTCAGATGAAGAGAAAATAAATGGACACTCATGGGATAGACACTCAACACTGGAGGCTGTGGAAGATGAGATGTGTGCGTGGACGATAGACGAGTATCAATGGTGGGTGTGTGAGAGTTAAAGCCATGAATTAATGTACGGAGATTCAATTTAGGATCATCCTCAAACAAGCATCGAGAGAATGGGAAATGGCCAAAGTATTCTTGTAAAGGACGTTCTTTGGCCATAAAGAGAGGAATATTTTTGGGTTTTAAAATAGATTTCAAAAGAAAAGAAAATATTTTTAGGAGTTTTGACAATAAAAAAAGGAAAATATTTTTGGCATTTGGAATATGGGAAAAAAATCTTTTTGGCATTTGTGGAAATATTCAATATATATATATATATATATATATATATATATATATATATATATATATATATATATATATATATATATATATATATATATATATTTGGGCTTTTTCGAAAAAGGGGAGAAAATAGACGCTTGATTTGGACGAACTAATTAAAATCGACTACCTAAAGAATTGAATTGGACTCACACAAGTCCGGAAAAAACCCTAACGAGCACGTGGCCAATTATTATCTTAAAAATTAATGAAAGGGGTAGTCAAATTTTAATTAAGTTCGCAGGCGACAAAAATCACGGAATTTATCTTTATGATCGCCTGTTGCAAAAATGTGTCCTTACGGGGCTTGCTAGTTGATTTATTTTAAATTTAATGACAGCTAGGGTAGCACACAATGGATAAGAGAGTGAATTGGGTGATGAAATTCCTTCTCGTTTTAATGATCGGGTCCAGGTCTTAGGTAAATTAATTCATCAAACCATTCAATTTAAGTGCGATGCCGAAATTAAAAGCACACAGGAGCAATTAATCACAAAAAATGAACTCACTTGCAGAAGATTCGCGAGAGATAAAGAAATTTACCTCCCACAGTTTTTTCACACGGGGGGTGAAGATCGAGTTGAGTCGACCAGGGGGAGATCTCGCATATCTCAGTCATCCTCGGGAGTCCTACTGACCCAAAGTAGAGAGGCTTAAAAAATCCTCGCCTTTGGATGCCCTCTCTCTACCTTGTTCGGTTTTACTTTTTGCTTTTTGATTTTTATGAATAATTATAACATTGGAGTCGCCATTTATATTCAAGAGTTCTTTTGGAGGTGGTTGATAAGTTTCTTTTTTTGCGTGTGTTCATTGTCTTCAAAAGCCACTCTCAAAATTCCCCTGAGTACATACCAAACTTGTTTAAAACAACTCGTATTGCGGTAAGTACAACTATCAATCCAACTTTCAAGTTGAAACAATTAATGTGACTACTTGCAATTTCAATTTTTTTATTAAAATATTTTTTTTATTTAGAACAACTTCAAGGGAAAATAAATGAATAAATTATGAAATAACTAAATAATGAAAAAGAATGTGCAACCGGGTGTGAAATATATGAGAAGGTCAAGAGATGGCATTTCACCGCCTTATCAATTATTTTAATTTCTCAATTTATTAATTTGAAATATTTTGAGATAATATTAAATCGATAATCCAACTCTCGTTACAATTATAAATTTAATAATATCTTTTTCAGAAAACTAATTTAAAAATGTCACACTATGAAAAATTAAGAACTATACTATTTTCAACAAAATTACTCGCTAGGATCAATTTAACAAAAACAGTATGAATTCTCAAATTTCAACCCAGAATTAATATTCAAATTTCGAAAAAACCTATCTCTAGTTCGATACATAAATTCAAACATTAATTTGTACAATTAATTTACTAACTCTCGATACATAAATTAACTAGTGAGAGTAAAAAAAAAAAATTCCTAGAAATATAGCATTAATGAAGTCAATTAATTAAATTAATATCCTACGCAGTGCATCCCACCCCTTGAACGGGTGTTTAGCCAAACATTCTCATGTTAGAATAAACAACAATCAATAAAATATCAAAAGATGCCATAAATTTGAATAGAGAAATAGAACACAATGCACAAGTCTCCTTGTCGAATCGCGTGTCTTGAAATGCGTCTCAATTCTCCCACAATTTTCAGCACTTGATTACACTAACAAGACTAAAAAAACAAACCTAAAAATTATTATAAACTAAACTAATTTTTTTTATGTACCTACTATGTACATAATATACACAGTGTCTCTATCTATTCTCTATCTGTAGTTTCTCACGTCTGTGTTTTTTTTATATGAGAGCCCTTTCTTCCCTTTTATATGAGATGCCTTGCTTTTGTTTTAGAGTCCCATGATTATTTTTTTTGTTGGTGATTTTATTGGGATTTCTTTTGGATAATTCCAAGTTATTTTGGAAGGGAGCACGTGGGTTTGGCTGAGGATATGGAGTCTTACGGGTTTTATGGGAAGTCGCGGGTTAAGGGGTAGGTCCGGGTGTTGATGTAAAAAACTAGATTCAATCTAATTATTTAATCACAGATAAAAAATGAATACATAAATATAAGACAATGGATTTTTAAAGTGGTTCAGCCTTGCAAGAATAGCCTACATCCACTGTTTTTGTATTGCTGACTGTTTGCCCAGAATTCTCGATAAATGAGTACCAAGAAATCCGGAGTCCCCTTCTAATGAGGAGGTTACAATGTACTTATAGCCTTTAGGCTGTACAAATGAAAGGACAATGAGTTGTTATCTAGTAGACATGTACATCTGTATGATAATGATGAGCATTTAATGCGCAATTGTCTCCTTGATTTGGATGCGCTGTACGCTATGTAGCTCGGACCGCCTATGCTGCTCGACATGCTTGAGTTACTCGGGGCTCCTGAGTTGTTCGGAATATATGAGTTGCTCGGTAGAAGTATCTGTAATTGCCACGTGGGTTGACACGTGTCTTCAAAAGATGTGTCCACGTCAGCAGATTAAATTTGGTATCAACAGAAGCCCCCAATGTTTCATAATTTGATGTTGAAGAAAAGTTTGGAACATTTTGCTTGGGAAATTGCATAGATTATCGGTTTGTATAGTTTTTAGGAGAGCATTCGTTGTGTATAACTCCTTTTGAGTGCATAGTATCAAGCCTCATAAATATTTTAAATTTTCATGACCGCTTCGATATTTGTGCTCCTTTTCCTCTTTTAGCTGCCGGATACGCAAACGTCTTTCTTATTAATCATTACCTTTCCTTATTCCTGAGGTATGTATTTAAACGCAACAAAAATCCTATCGTCTTCTAGTTTTCAAATCTGTATTTCAGAACTCTTCATTTTCTCTGTCTCGTGCCTTCGTTCTTTCCATCGTTTATTGTTACCTGATCCTCTCTTTCTCTGTAAGATTTTCTTCCCTTTCTTTTATTTACTTTGTTCCTCATGGTTTATCTTGTCGAGCCGTTCGATAAATTTCGGTCTGAATTTTTAATCCCTTCATGGGTTATTTTGGAAGAACTTTCTGAACCTTCTGATTATTTTTCTTTGGCTGAGGGACATTGGTTCCCAAGTCTCTTTGTGGCCAAATGTGGCTTTTCTTTTCCTCCAAATCCCTTATGTTTAGTTCTGTCAATATTTTGACGTTGTACCTGCAAAAATAGCTCCAAATACCTGGAGGATAGTTAATGGAGTTCATAGGTTGAACCAACTTCATGGAACCCGTTTAGGGATTCCAGTGATTATGTATTGCTACATATGGGTTGTCAGTGATAGTACTTTTTATTTTAAAACTAGGTTTTTGAATAGGGCGTTAGTTGTCAATCTTCCTGACGCCAACATGGATTATTTTGAACATGGAGTGGTAATGAAAAATTGGCAACACCCACCATTAAATGGAGATGATGTATACCAAGGTCCTAGATGTCCTCCTTATGGCAGTGGGACAGGTTGTTTTCATTTTTTGAAATCTTATTTTTTTTGTGTTTGATAAAATGTATTACTGACATTTAATTTTTGATTATTTGCAATTGACAGCAAAAGAAAATCTCCCAAAGAAACTAACGTTAATTTAAAGCATTTGAAACTTATATGGAGTTTGCACCAATCTGTTGCCGAGGAACATATTAGATCTGCCTCTTACTTATTGCAGTATAAGAGCTATACTTCATATTTCACTTCTCGTCCTCGTCCATTTGTAGTTGATCTTAACCAGGTACCATCTTTTGAAACTGGTGTAGAAGGTTCTTCCTCTGAGTCAAACATTCCCATCACTGATCTAATGAAGAAGAGAAGAGCTCCTGCTTTATTTGATAAATCTTCCTTTACCAACGTGGAGGTGAAGAAAAGTAAACAGGATATCCCAGAGGAAGGGATGAGAAACATTGATGCACCTCCTGCTCCTACTGCCAGGAAAGTTATTGAGAAGCCCCCTGTGGCTCCGAGCAAGGTTGTTGCTATCTCTCCTCTAAGTGAGGTTATTGTCATATAACCAACAAAGACATCATCTTTAGTTGAAACTATTCTTGCTCCCCTAAGGAGGTTGAAGAAAAATTCTTCTGAGAGACCTGCTGAACCTGTCTCCCAACCTTCAAATGATGAAGGTGTTACTCCATCTTTTGTTGCTCCGAGCTCCGTTGTGAATTTGGTAAGATCTTGGACTGTCCTAGAAGTCTAAGGTATTGAGGACTCTCTGTCACGTGAGAGAATTACTACCCTTGCTGCTCAACACATCGCCTCAGTAAGTTTTATTAGTTTGAGTCATTCACTTTCTAATATTATGTTCATGTATTGACCTAATGTTATATCTTTTTTCAGCTGGTGACATGTTTCAACGGCATCTTGAGAAAAGATGAAGCTATCAAAGCTTCAAGCTCCTCGGGAGGTGTAGAGGAAGCTTTTGTTGGTCTGACTCAGTCCTTAAAAGATTCTCGTCAAAAGTATGAGGAAGATAAGGTTGCTTGGGAGAAGCAACTTAAGTCTATTGAGTTGGATAGAGATCAAGCTGCGAATGCCTCCAAGGAATTGGAGAAAAAGTTGAAAAAGTCTGATCAGAGCAACAAGGTCTTTGAGCTGAGCAACAAGGAGCTGGAAGTTAAGCTCAAATCGACTAAAGAGGAAGTTTTTAAACTTCAGGATGTTGAACATCAGAAGGTGGAGGTGGAGAAGAAATTGAAGTTTACCGAGGAACTCCATAGGGAAATGGCCTCCTATGAGAAAGCAAAAAGGAAGAAGGCAGTTAAAAATCCTTCAGCGCTGGTTGGGATAAAGGTTGGAACAAGGTCCTGGCCCTCCATGTCTTCGCAAATGGAGTATGCTAGCCTTAAATACTTTAGGGATGGATGGGTGGCTGCATTGAAAGAGATGAAAGTTGCTGAGAATTTTGAAATGTTCCAGTAACACACTCATGGCCCTCCTCCCTCTCCCGGAGAAGAAGAAGAGGATGAAGCTGCCTCAAACGAATCTTCAATGATGAATAGATATCAGGTCCTTGTTTCTCCTGTTGTTCATCTTTTTGAGAAGCCCCAACTAGCCAGTACTTCTCCCGAGCAGCTAATCTTATCCAACGAGCAACCAGTCTCTTCTTCAAAACCTTCTGAGGAAGTTATAGGAAACAAAGAAAAGGTGTAGAGTAGTTTGGGTGTTTATTTTGTTATTCCTGAATGTAATCTCAGACTTTGTATTTTCCCTTATGATGAAATAAAAATTCGAACTTTTAGTTGTTCATCTTGACTTTTTCTTCTACTTGCTCTGTCTGCATTCTTATTGATTCTTTCTATTTCTTCTCTTTGCTAGTTTTTGTCCAAGATGGAGCTCTTATCAGCTCATGACACAGAACTGATGAAAAAATGCAATGACTACTTCAAGGCTGGTCATGCATATCTGAATGAGGCTCAAATCATTGATATCTTGGGTTCAGATGCTTCTGAACGAGCAGTTGAAGCTTACCAGTATCTGAAGTGTTTACTCGATCGTGCAGTTTCCAATAATGTGGCATACTATGAGATGATTGAGGACCTCCAAGGAACTATAGAGGAACTCCAGAAGCAGTACAAAGAGTCCTCCACACTTTTACACCAGGGGTACGAGAAGAAATATCAAAAACTGAGTGCTGATAGAGGGTATGGTAAATTTATACCTGCTTATGAGAAGAGAGAAAATGTTCTGAAGCTTGAAGTCGAGGAGCATAGGCATATCGCCAAATTGCTGGAACAGGAAAACATTGCCTTACAAGAAGAGAATAAACAACTAAAATCTGCTGCATCTTCCTCGGTAGCCTTGGTTCCTGTTAACGATGAAGGTTTCTCTTTCTTGGTGTTCGAAAATGCCAACTTAAGAGATGAGATGGAAACTTTAAAAAGAGCTGGACCTTCCACCTCTACTCGCGGAAGAGCAAGATCTTCTTCTCGGGGATGAGCAAGGGCTGTTCGGATTTCTATAGAAGAGGCAAGAACTCAAGCAGCTTTAGAAAATCAGGCAGTTCAGTTGATGGTGAAGAATCAAGCTTTGGTAGAGATGTCTAAGAAGATTTTGAATTTCAACGAGCAACTCTTTGCCTAAAGTTCTGCCTTGGAGAATAAGGAAATTTTGGTAAAGAACCTCCACGAGCAGCTGGAGAGATTATCTTACCAATTCCATAAACATCCCAGAGAATTTTGGATGGATTGGTATAATGAAGACCTTTACAATCTTGATGCTCGGATCCAGCAACCAAATAATGAGGGTTACAAACAAGGGTGGCTGAAT
This sequence comes from Sambucus nigra, assembly GCA_949130495.1. Classification (NCBI taxonomy): domain Eukaryota; kingdom Viridiplantae; phylum Streptophyta; class Magnoliopsida; order Dipsacales; family Adoxaceae; genus Sambucus; species Sambucus nigra. The sequence goes on along the minus strand of OX422208.1, from coordinate 90,017,043 downwards.
GAACTGGGTGTGCTAAAATTGGATTGGGGCCACTACTTATGGGATTATTATGACCCTGGAGTGCTTCATTTGCCCATGCCACCTTTCAAGCTTGATATGAGTCGGATTCCTGCTCGGTCAATTCCTCAGTGCTTGATCTCCAAGTATCTCGGCGACTATAGTCTTCATGCAAACTTTGAGATATCTCGCCTAGAACATTTATATGATCGGTCATCAGTGATGAATGTTCGAATGCTTCGAGATGTAAATTTTATAAATTCTCCTTATGCCTTAGATGATCCTCCTGCTGGAATAGAACCTGTTTCAAAGGCAGAAGTGAAAAAATAATGGAATAGGATTTTTATGTAATGACATGTATTTTTCTCAGCATATGTAATTCTGCTTGATTTAAATGAAGAAATTTTTAGTCTTTTGCTATTTTATTTTTTCTATATAATTTCCAGAATGTTTTTGTTTGTGAATATAGGCATATTTTGATATGTCCATTCTATTTTAGTTTATAGTGATTTATCACTCTTTGATCCTAAGCGATGAAACAACTTACATCCCATGATCCTACTTAGTTTAACCAACCGGGGTTGATTGTATTTGATTTACTAACCAACCGGAGTTGGTGGTAATTGATTTGCCGACCAACCGAAGTTGGTGGTAATTGGTTTTCGACCAACCAGAGTTGGAGGAAATTGATTTACCCGACCAACCGGAGTTGGGGGAGATTGATTCCCGACCAACCGGAGTTGGGGGAAATTGATTTTCTGACCAACCAGAGTTGGTGGTAATTGGTTCCCGACCAATCGAAGTTAGAGGAGATTGATTCCCGACCAATCGGAGTTGGGGGAAATTGATTTTCCAACTAACCGGAGTTGGTGGTAATTGGTTCCCGACCAACCGGAGTTGGAGGAGATTGATTTTCCTACCAACCGGAGTTGGTGGTAATTGGTTCCCGACCAACCGAAGTTAGAGGAGATTGATTTTCCAGACCAACCAGAGTTGGAGGATTGATTTGTCGACCAACCGGAGTTGGTGGTAATTTGATTCCGAACTTGATGCGTAGTGTGTGGCACTAATACTCAGAAAAATTTCAACAAAAAGAGAGAACTGGGTAAAACATCCAATACTTTATTCATATTGAAGAAAGTGCATTACATAGGAATTTCAACTACTGATAGTACTTGCGTAAATGCTCTGCATTCCATGCATTCTTGAATTCTTCTCCTTCTACTGTTTCAATCCTGTATGTCCCTGGACGAATAACTTTTGTTACTCTGTAGGGTCCATGCCAGTTGACTTCCAGTTTGTTATTCTTTTGTATTAATTTCTTTAGCACATAATCCCCTTCCTTCAAATTACACTTCTTCACTCTTTTGTTGTAGAATAGAGTTATTCGTTGTTGATATGCTGCATTCCTGATTGCGTCTTCTTCCCTGACTTCTTCAAGCATATCCAGGTCTAATCTTCTCATTTAGTCACTGGCAGGAGAATTGAAATTAAGCACCCTGTGCGTAGGTAGTCCCAATTCAGCAGGTATGACATCTTCACTTCCAAATTCCATCATTTATGGCGACTATCCTATTGCTGCTCGTGGTGTGGTACGATAATCCCACATCACATAATGTAGTTCGTTAATCCAATTTCCTTTTGCAGCATCTAGTCATTTATTCAAACCATTCAACAACGTTCTATTTGTCACTTCAGTTTGTCCATTACTTTGGGGATGGCCTGGTGCAGAGTGGATCTTCAGTACATTGGATTGATGACAATATGCAGCAAACTCCTCGTTATCAAATTGAGTTCCATGGTATGTGATGAATGCGTGTGGTAGACCATATCTGTAGATAATATTCTTCCAAATTAATTGATAGACTTTGTCATATGTCATATCAATGAGAGGCACAACTTCCACCCATTTAGTAAAGTAATCTACCGCAACCACGAGGTATTTAAATCGTCCTCGGGTCGTTGGAAGTGGTCGACTAAATCTATTCCCCACATGGTGAATGGCTAAGGAGACGTGATGGGTGTTAATAATGCTTGGGGAGTTCTTCGGATAGAAGAGAAGCGTTGACATTTATCACACTTCTTTGCGTAAGATGTACAATCAACTCTCATTATCGGCCAATAATACCCCTGTGTTGTTATTCTTCGCAAAAGCGTCCGACCTGCCCCATGGGCTCCATAAGACCCTTCGTGGACTTCTTCGATCAAATTTTTCACCTCGGAGGGGTGGAAACATCTTTGTAACCCGGCTATAATTCCTCGTCTATATAAAATGCCATTGGTCAAAACATAACGAGCAACTTTAAACGTCAATTTCTTGGCTGCGAGTTTATCAGTCGGCAGAGCCCCCTCTTCAATGTAAGCCCTGATGGGGTCCATCCAAGATGGTCCTAAATCAAGGGAAATAAATTCATCATTAGATCCTTGTTTATGCTCCGATAATCTAGGATTTCTATTGGGATTGTTCTTCGTAGCTCGGTGCGTGTGGCAGATGCTAACCGAGCTAATGCGTCTGCCCTTGCATTCTCTAATCTCGATATTCTAATCAACTGTATTGCATTAAAACTCGATACAACCTCCATTGCCTATACATGATACTTGATCATTAATTCTCCTTTTGCTGCATATACCCCCAGCATTTGATTTACGATCAACTGTGAGTCACTGAATACAATGACCTGCTCTGCCTTCATGGTTTTTGCCAAACTGAGACCTACAATCATAGCTTCATATTCAGCTTCATTATTAGAAGCCTTAAATTGAAACCGCAGAGCATACTCCACATCGATCTCATCCGGGCTACTTAAAATAATCCTTGCTCCACTGCCTGTAGCGCAAGATGAGCCATCCACATATAGATTCCATATAGGTACTTCATCATCAAATTTTTGATCGAACATAGTTCCTCGGTGGAATATTTGTTGCTTCTTTATGTACTCCTCTAGCACTTCTTGCTTCTTATCGACCATCTTCTCTTTCTCGTCTACCGACTTAAGTTGGTCGGGGTTTAAATTTGATGATCTTGTAACATCCACAGGCTGGTCGGTATTCAATTTCTACTCTTCGGAGGTGTTAGGATAGGTGAACTCTGAGATAAAATCTGCCACTACCTTCCCTTTAAGCGACGATCTAGGCTCATAAACTATGTCATATTCACCAAGTTCTACTGCCCAGTACATTAATCTTCCTGATTGTTTTGGTTTATGAAGAGCTTGCCTTAACGGAATATCGGTATACACGACTATGGTATGAGCTTGGAAGTATGGCCTCATCCTTCTACTTGCTCCAATAAATGCTAGTGCTAATTTTTCCAGCCTTGGATATCTGATCTATGCTCCTAGAATGGCCTTGCTAGTGTAATAAATTGGGTTTTGCACTCCATCCTCCACTCTTATCAATGCCGAGCTCACTGCGTTTTCTAAAACTGCCAGATACAAGTATAGTCTTTCTCTCATCACTGGTCTGGACAACAATGGAGGTGTTCCCATGTATTTTTTCAATTCTTGAAAGGCCTTCTCGCATTCATCATTCCACTCAAAAGTCTTTCGGAGTGTTTTGAAGAATGGGAGGCATCTATCGGTTACCCGTGACACAAACCTGTTAAGTGCTGCAATTCACCCTGTGAGGCTTTGTACTTCCTTCTTCGTGGTTGGATATCGTAGTTCCGATAGAGCTTTGATCTTGTCAGGGTTCGCCTCAATCCCTCGTTGGTTAACAATATATCCGAGAAACACGCCTTCTCCTACTCCGAATATGCATTTGGTGGGATTCAGATTCATTTGATATTTCTCTAGTTGATCAAAGGTCTGGCCTACGTCAACTAAATGATCAGCAGCTTTCTTGCTCTTCGTCAGCATATCGTCAACATAAACCTCCATGTTATGACTGATTTTCTCTTTAAATACCTTGTTCATTAGTCGCTGATAGGTAGAACCATCATTTTTAAGTCCAAAAGGCATATCATTATAACAATAAGTTCCCCTCGGGGTAATAAAAGAGGTACTCTCCCTGTCCTCAGGTTTCATTTTAATCTAGTTGTAACCAGAATAAGCATCCATGAAACTCAACAATTCGTGACCCGAGGTAGCATCCACAAGTTAATCGATTCGGGGCAAAGGAAAATGATCCTTTGGGCACGCCTTATTAAGATCAGTGAAGTCTACACACATCCTCCACTTGTTATTTTTCTTCTTTGCCATCACCACATTTGCTAGCCAGTCAGGATATTTGACATCCTCAATAAAAGAGGCTTTTTGTAGCTTCTCTACTTCTTCCTGTATGGCTTGGTTCTTTTCAGGACTGAACACTCTTCTTCGCTGCTTCACTGGCTTAATTTCTTTGTTCACATTGAGCTCGTGACACAAGAAATTCGGATCTGTTCCTGGCATGTCTTCATAACTCCATGCAAAAGTTTGCTTTCTTCTCCTTAGGAATGCTATCAATTCCTGTTTTATCGATATATCCAAGGATGCACCAATTTGAGTTGTTCGTTCTGGATGCTCGTCGTCTAGAATGATATTCTCAGTAGCCTCCATAACCTGTCCCTTCACGAGTTGAGATTTGTCTCTAGGATCTAATGTTTCAATCTATGTATCTCCTATCTCATCCACTTGATAGGTGATAGGCTTTTGCCCTGATTCTTCACGTTCCTCCTGTTTAGCAGATGAATAATAGCATTACCGAGCTACTTTCTGGTCGCCTTTCACAACTCCCACCCCAAAATTAGTTGGGAATTTTAAATATTGATGCACAGTAGATGGTACTGCTTCGAACTTCTTCAGACCTACTCTTCCCATGATAATGTTATAAGCTGATTGGACGTTTTTATCCATGACAAAAAAGCATACTCTTTCTGTTATACAAGCAGGCCATGTACCGATAAGCCTATCCAACTTGATCATCCCAAGTGGAAAAACCTTCTCGCCAGTAAAACTAAGGAGGGGCCTATGATATGGCTCCAACTGGGCTAACTTCAAATTCAAAATGTCAAAGCATGGATAGAACATGATATTTGTTGAGCTACCATTATCCACCAGTACTCGTAAAAGCACCACTTCCTTCATTCTCATCTTGATCACCAATGGGTCATGATGAGGATATAGTACACCTGCTTGGTCGTTCTTTGAGAAACGAATGACCTGTTTGTCCTTATTCACCTTCCTCGGGAGATCATCTTCAGCCAGATTTATTTGCTGAATGTATGAGCAAGCTTGAGCCTCATTGAGGTAAGATTTTCTCTCGGCAGTTATATCTCCACCTCCTGTTTCTCCACCTGTAATGGCATTAGATTCAAACGATCCAAAATGGATAGAAAATACCTCACGTTCTGGCTGTTTTGGTCTTTTGGGGAGATCGGGGTCGTCCTGGTTATCATCCGGGTCTTCTTCATGACTTCTCTTCTTATCTTCTTTTGCTCGACGAGGAGATCTAGACCTCTGCCTTTCTTGGTCGTTGCTCTTTCCACCATTTTGGCGATCAACATACTTGGCCAGCTTTCCTCGTCTAATGAGCGCTTCAATTTCATTCTGGAGAGCTATGCAATTTTTGGTTGTGTGACCATGGTCTTTATGAAACTCGCAATATTTGGACTTATTCCTTTTGTCAGGATCCCCCATCATTTTTTTTGGCCAGTTTAGCTCCTCGTTGTTCTTGATCTCTTCCAGAATGTGGTTTATATCTACCTTCAAAGGAGTATAGTTTCCAAATTTCTTCAACTGTTCCAATGCTTGCTTTGTTTTTAATTTCTTGTTGCCACCATTGTTCTTCTACTCCTTCTTCTCAACCTTATCAGCCTCAACTTTGGTCTCCTTAGTGTCCATATTCTTCTTCGCATCCATAGCTTCCTCGGCGTTCATAATCTTGGTTGCCTTTTCCATTTGCTCTACCATGGTTCTAGGAGAATCTTTGGCTAGAGTGTAGTATAATTTATATGGCAACAGTCCACTTATCAGAGCAGTAATTGCTGTCTTCTCCTCATAATCAATTACCTCGAGCTTCTCATTATTGAAACGAGTAATATAATCCCTGGTGCTCTCACCTGCCTTCTGTCTAACACTTAGCAAGTGTGCTACTCGTTTAACTGGTTTTACTCCAAAATAAAAGTTCCCAATAAAGAGTTCAGTCAGTTGAAAGAAAGTCGCAATCTTCCCCCGAGGAAGATTGTTGTACCATATTTGAGCAGATCCGATAAGAGTTCCTAAAAATGTCCTGCATCTCATCTCATCTGTAACTGCATAGATATCGGTAGCAGCTTGGTATTGTTCTATATGAAGGACAGGGTCAGTTTTTGCATCATATTTAGGCGTTACCATTGGAGCTTTGAATTTTGATGGTGTTGGAAAATTCACAATCTCTTGTACAAAGGTGTAATACCCCGTATTTTTATGCTATAGTAATTTGGGGGTTTTGTTAAATTTAATGAGAGTGAATTATTTAATAAAAATCCGGAAATTAATTATGTTATAATTATTAACGTGAAGAGAGTTAGTAATTATATAAAAATTGTCGAATATTACTAATGAGCATAGTAATATATGATATGGGTTATATTAAAGGTCACAAGTGAATGAAATGTCAATTTTTAGAATTTTAGTCGGGACGCGCCCGTGTCGCGTCGGGACTAATTATTGAGATATAAAAGTAAATATTTTATAAGTTGTTCGTATGGTCATTTTGAGTGCGCCAACGCGTCCGGAAGGGTCGAGATAGTCAGAAAAATGGACCCAGGAGTTTAGTTTGGGTCTCGGGATGTTTTTAGGCTTAATTAGTGACCCGGGAGGGAATTATGGTCATTTTACAAAATAGGGTAATTAAACCCACGAATTTCAGCCATCCTTAGCAGCCATTTAGGTCAGCCTTTTAGGGTTAGAACATTCAGAACCCTAGAACGGCCATTGGAGAAGAGAGGAGAGAGCTCTCAAGGTGATTCAAGGCCAAAAACACCACCATTTGCACCACCGTCACCACCAACGCGTAGATCGCGAGGAGGAGAACGCAACCACACCAATATCAGCAGGAAACCAGACCTCTGAAATCCCAGGCAAGTGTTTAACTTGCGTATTTTCGTTGGTGCAATATTCATATTAGTGTAGGAATGATTAGGAGTGTAATCTATGGAAGAAAACCCCAATTTTGATAGGGATTTGCATGTAGAAAACATTATAACCATATTCTGGAAATATTATGTGAAGTAGATGATTAACCCATGAATTTTTGATGATATGTTAGAAGGAAATTCTGGAGAAAACTGATTAGAACAAAAGTTAAGAAAATATTAGGGTTCTTGATGTTTAAATGAGATTTTGGGTTGTTTAACCATGTTTAATGATGGATATACGCATGCTTAACGTTAAAAACATCTGGAAATATGTTATTATGTTTGTAGTAGGAGTTTTGGGACGATTAGTGTTGGGAAATATTGTTTTGGGTGAAGAATTTTGGTAAAATCCGTAACTGCACTTCTGCAGGATTTCGCAGACCTGCTTGATTGATCGATCGAGCCTAGAGCTTCGATCGATCGAAGGTTCGATCGATCGAGCCCCAGACCTCGATCGATCGACCCTTCCTGGCAGACTCTTATTTCCCCTTGTTGAATTAATTGAACATGATTCATCGTGAAATAATTTTTGGGCTTTATGAATAAAATGTTTTGGGATATAGGAGAGACCAGTAGGACATATGATTAAGTGTTGAGAACTTTATTATGAGACGATAATTGTATTTTAGGGACAATTATTTAAAGAACGAGGAAACTACGTAATTCAAGTGAGAGATTACGTCAAATACTTACGATAGTGAATAGACGTTTACCTACTGATTTTGCTACTTGTATGGATAGAATCCACGAGTGTCGCGTAACTAGTGAGAAAACCCTTCGAGTGAAGGTTAGAGACGAAACCTTATACGTAATCATAATAATGGGAAATTAAGGATAAATGTTGTGACTATGGGTAACGGGAGGAACCTATATTAATATGATGAATGGGTATATTTATATGATTCTGTGTACATATATTATACACATGTGAAAAACGTACCCACGCTACTTGCTATCCCTGAGGTTACCGCGCTGGGACGATCTTATCCTGTGTTGCTTTATGGGGGATATTGATTCCTACCCTAAAAGATAGAGATCCTAGGTACGGGCTATCAGATTGATAGTCGGACGGTCCTAAGAGACGTGTGGGTATGTACTGACCTCTTGGACTTGGAATCTATGCTTCGCCTCAACGTTGTTTTGTATATGTTAATACAGTTCGAGAGTGATTCCGAACTTGTATTTTCCTTTGTGTGAGCGATACGGGGATTCGATAGCAGAGTATGCCCGCACCATAGTTTAGTTGGGGTGCTGTTATATATATATATTATACGAGTAGTTAATATATATATATATGAGGTTATAAACTTTAAACTGCCTACTGTGATTTGATAAGTAGAACATGGTTGTTGACGCAATAATAAATACTTGCTTTGTGAAAGTATGAGATGACACTGGGAAACTTTATAATTTAATGAAGCTAAAACGGGAGGAGTGCTACAAATTGAAAGTAACCTTTTTAGAACGCTGACATTGTTCGGTTTTGAAAACTTATGAGTAAGTTAAGATAAACTAAATTATTTGGGAAGGTTAGTACGATAGGCGTGCACATTAGAAGAGAGGTGAGAATTCCTCAAGAGAGTGTCGAACTAATATGTTGTTGCATTGGCCTATATCAAATTAAATTACTTGCTAAACAAATTTTAAATCATACACATTTTCGGGCTCTGACCCGTTTCTTCTCTCTCTCTCTCTTGTATATATATATGTATTACAGGTGCCCAGCCACAGGGACGTCTTGCTTAGGATCTCTTGGAAGGAACGCGCTGCAGCTTAGGTGGGAGTTGCAGGTCTCTTGATTAGACGACTTCGTTCATTCAGATCCACTCTTAGCATTTTCATTCTGATGGGCATGTGTAGCCCTTTCCATTATTTCTTTATTCTGAGACATTGTTATTCCATTTATTTCATAGTTTCGTTATTATGGGATTTTATTCAGGATGAACGTATTACTTTATATCTTCGCATGTTGACATTCGTTGATGGATGTTTTATATTAATTGGATTTTTGTTCCAGGTTTATTGTGGTGTGAATCTTATTTATTGAAACTCTGTTAATAAATAAACAAATCTTTTTCTTTAAATAAAATTTGGAAAGTAATGTTTAAACTTGGTTTTGACACTTAGCTTAATTATTTAGGGTGTTAAATTGGAAAATTTATTTTTACGACCGTGATGCTAAGAATGAACCAAACTGTTCACCTTGATTTAATTGAATAAAGGAGTGATCGCCCGGTATTTAATTAGGCGGGGTGTCACAAAAGGGTGTCCCTTGAACAAAAGTCCTTTGTAGAGGACTCTTGGCCTTAACCATTTCCCCTAATCTGTAATCCAACCTCTGAATAGAGCCCTTCCATGCATCATTTCCTTCCTCGGGCCTATTGGTTCGAGCAATTGATCGTGTTGAATTTGCTTCTCGGGATCTTTCATTACGAGCAGTTGGTCGTGATTGGGCAGAGACTTCCCTTGGATCGGATGGTCATTGAGAGTTCCTTGACACAATCCTAGGTGGACTTCTGTTCCTCTTGGGGCCCAAATTATCAAAAGGAGAGACTCCACTAAGCCTTTCAAGAGCACTGGTCCTTTCTGGAGATAAATTGATGTTCTGTTGAGTGTCTGTAGCTCGTACTGAGGAAGTCCGACCAGGTTGATAAGAAGGATCATTAGATCTCTTAGTACGATATGAGTCGGTGTGTCTAGATCGCGATTCCTCAGGGAATAACGTTCTCCTAGTTCGCGAAGAGGGTAAACGAGTATTTCTCTGAACACTTCTTTGTCCAAACTGGGCCGACACTCTGCCTTGGACAGTTTGTATGAGTTGTCGCATGGTTTCTTGCATGGACGTCTAACCCTGGGCCAAATTAGCCATTATACCAACCAGATCTTGGACATTTGGGGGAGTAGTTGGATTTGGAGGGATTCCAGCGTTTCGATTACTGGATTCAGGATTATCAGCCATTGATAATGAATTGTTTTGGTGAAAAACGATAAGTACAGTCGTGTTCCCACAGACGGTGCCAATCTATTGATGTAAAAAACTAGATTCGATCTAATTATTTAATCACAGATAAAAAATGAATACATAAATATAAGACAATGGATTTTTAAAGTGGTCCAGCCTTGTAAGAATGGCCTACATCCACTGTTTTTGTATTGCTGACTGTTTGCCCAGAATTCTCGATAAATGAGTACCAAGAAATCCGGAGTCCCCTTCTAATGAGGAGGTTACAATGTATTTATAGCCTTGAGGCTGTACAAATGAAAGGACAATGTGTTGTTATCTAGTAGACATGTACATCTGTATGATAATGATGAGCATTTAATGCCCAGTTGTCTCTTTGATTCTCTTGATTTGGATGCGTTGTACGCTATGTAGCTCGGACCGCCTAAGTTGTTCGACACGCTTGAGTTGCTCGGGGCTCCTGAGTTGTTCAGAATATATGAGTTGCTCGATAGAAGTATCTGTAATTGCCTCGTGGGTTGACACGTGTCTTCAAAAGATGTGTCCATGTCAACAGATTAAATTTGTTATCAACACCGGGTTTAGGACGCCATGGGTATAAAGGTGGTTCAACTTGGTAATGGGTTTTGGGTTTGTGTCTGAATCACGGGTTGGAGGGTCGGGTCGGAGCTGCGATCAGAGGTGGTTTATCAGGCCGTCGGCGATGGCTCCGACTGGGGCGGAGCTGGAGGACAGGGGCAAGTGGGGGTCGGGTTATGGGGGAGCTCGGGTTTGGTATCCGGTGGTATAAGGAGGAGGTTGGGTGGTAGTGTGGTAATGGTGGTGGGCTTAATGGTGGAAAGAGATAGGAGAGAGAAATGAGTGTGTTGGAGAAGTTGAAATGGGAGGGTTAGTGTGTGAGAGGGTGTATGGAGTTAGGGAGAGGGTGAGTGGGATAATTTGTGTGTATGTGTAGTGTAGGTAAGTGGTACGTGCGTGTTTAATTTTTACACCGAAAATAAAACAAAATTAAGCAATCTAACTAAAAAATTGAAATTAACAAAAATAAAAAAATAAAGAAATAAAAAACTAACATCCTAATATAAAAAAAATCAAATAATAAAATAAAAGAAATCAAAACTAAAAATCTAAAATCAAATAAAAATAAAAATAAAAACTAAAGACCTTAAAAAAACTAAGAATAATTTTCTAAAAACTAATCCTAATAAAATAAAATAAAGATTAAAAATTAAAAGCTAATAAAAATCAAAAAACAAAATAAAGAATTATCAAAATAGAAAAGGGATAATTCAAGGCTAGTCCTATTTATTGGGTCACAGATGCATCAAATCCCATTGATTTTTTTCTAATGCACAAGTCCTTTTTCATTACAGACTACATATATTTAGACAAATATACCCTTACATATACGCATTTGAAACCCTCTCACTCTCTCCCTCTCTCTAAAAATAAACATATAATCTTACACTTTTTCTCTCTCTAATAGCCCCACCTCCACCTCCACCTCCACCTCCACCCCCACCCCCACCCCATCTGAGACTCACTGGAAACAGCTCACCGAAAAATCTCGCCTTAGTGTTTTTCTCTCCTCATTTCTCCCTATCTCTTCGTCTATTTCTTTATTTTTTTTGGTCCATGCCAGTGGCATCATCCCCCGAGCTAGAGAAGAAGAGTTTTTTCACCAAAAATGGAGGTTTTATCGAAATCGTAAATTTATCTGTTTCGATTTTTTTGTCAAAAAATATCGAATATGGGTGTTGTTTGATAGATCTTAACGAGTAGATTCCAAATATATAAATTTTGTGAATTTTGGATTTGTAGATTAGAAGTTATGGACTTTTAAAGATTTTGTGTTTTTTTTAAAATGATGTAATAGTTGGTTGGATGTATTTTGAGGGTGTATTTATCATTTTAATGTGTTGAGTTGGAAAATTAGGACATTTGACACCATTGACTCAGCCAAAGGATCTCTTGCCTCATTGACCAAGTGAATGGGACTTGAAAATAATTACCCCAATAGAAAGTAAATTCTAGAAAATTCTAAATAAATCTAAAATAAATCCTAAAAATAAAAACGACTCAAACTAAAAATCTAAAAAAAATAATAAAAATACAAACTCAACACATACAGAGCTCGTGTGAAGGCTAGGACTAGGTTTAAGCTTAGGTTTGGTACGGGAAAAGGCTCGGGGCATCGAAACTTATCTAGGCAAGCTTAATGGAACTTATGACTTCACACTCTCTTTGATTTCTGTGATGCATGCTTTTGACCTCTATTGTGTCGCAATTAACTTGATTTAGCACATTTGATACCGCGACTGTGTAATGACCTGAAAATAAATAAATACGAACATAAGGCCATTTTAATTAAAACAAGCGACTAAAATGCATCTATTCGGGACATAAATTATACACTTTTGGGTTCTTATCAGTGGTCATTGTTGTACTCCTCATTTAGTTCAGTTGGAACATCTACAGTCAAACATTGTTAAATTGTGAATTTTTTTTTTGGAAATCAGTTATTGTTGTTCAGTTTAATTATGTTATCGTCTTTTTTTCAGTTTTTGTCTTGGTTGGTTTTTATTCATTGTAGTTTTTAGTTTATCGTGATGCTTAGAATGATAAAAATTGTTTTAGTGCTCCCAATCATTTAAGTCTAGCCTGATCAATTGGGTGTGGACAATCGGGGGTGTTACAGATTGAGGGAATCATCTTAGGTTCCCTTTTTGTCTCTACATATATTCTTTTCATATTATCATTCAAAATCTATATTTGAGTCAAGATAAGAGACTTTGGCTTAGGTAGAGTGTTCGACGAATTTTGAATTCCTTTATCCTTATTGTTGTGAACATGTCGAGTATGTTTTATTTGCATTCCTTCCTAATAATTCTCAACTGAACTCCTATTTTTATTAGTATAGCTAGAACTGAAGGTGAGATTGAGTAAAAAGAAAAAAAATTCTAATACGACACAATTTATTACAATGAGGGAAGTTAAGTAATTCATGTATAGAAATACGTGATCGTACATCGAAAACAATATTTAAAATTTTTTGAGAAATAAAAGTATTCTCCTTCAAATTATTCACATCACCGTATTTATTTGAGATTATAAAAGATTTGAAAATATGTGTAAAATAAGGTAAATCATTTGATAGTGAAACATTTTCAGGAAATGCCAATCCATTAAAAATTCCATGTGTTGCTATAATCCAACTCTTTAATAGTCGTTCTAATCTTTTTCATAAGTTTGACATTGGATTCTTTAAAATTTATTTTTCAAAGTGTCCAATGAAATAATCAACTCATCTCTCTCCTTCTTAAAGGAGGATACACTTTAATCTTTAACCAAAGGCAATTTTTTATATTCAGTTCATCAAGAAATTTTAAGAACTCATTAAATCATAAAATAAGGGATTTAATTATAGGGTAAAGACAATGTCCATGAGATTAAATAAGTTGAAGAAATTAATTTTTTTCTTATATAAGAATGAGATTATTAAAAATGCAAGTTTTCTCATTTTCATTGGTTTTAATTTTTTCAAGTAAATAATCCTTTTCAACATAAAATGCGGAAGACGCATAAAATTCATTGTTCTTCAAAGCCTTTTCTTTTTCAAACTTTTTTACTTCGTAACAAGTTTCAAATTTTCTTAGTAAAACTTTTTATTTTAAAACTAGGTTATCATAAAAAGTTTGTTGATCATCTTCTTCGTCATCATTATCTCTATTGAGACTTTTTTTTAATGTCAATAGAGTGATTTCAAAATTTTGGACGGGGATACAAGTCCTATGAATGTATGAGTATTATATGCACCAATCAATTCATGCATACTATTACACAAACTTGACTCCATTTAAAAGAACACGGGATCACCCTCAAGGTAATTAAATTGATAAACGCGGGGAACCTCTCTGATAGTAATTGAGAGTGAGATGTTCTTGAAACCTAAATATAGTGAAAGTATCTAATTAAAATTATTTTCGAAATAAAAGAGATATTTTCCTTTGATTAGTTTTAGGTACAAAAGAGACAACCAAGATGTATGTGATGAAAAGAAAATCTGACAATGGGAACAACAATCGGGTCAAACTAAATGATAAATACACCATGATATAATATTATAAGTAGAAGACAATTACTTAGAATCATACAATGCAATGACCGACTATAAACTAGTTCCCAGCGTATCCTCGAAGAGAGCATTAATTTCTAGAGAAGGCTATATAATTGCGACTGATTTGAACTTGTCCAATGTCTTTCGAAACTATGCCACATAACCTAAATCCTCTTTGAATTAGGAAATGAACTTTGTTAAGAATCCACCTATGCTTCATTTACCACGTTTTATGATGTGAGTTTTCCTAAAGGTTTTTAAAGTTTTTAAAATGATTTGGCTTACTCAAACCTTACAATGTGTTTTGATTATTCAAACAAGTCATTCAAGAACAAGAATACAAGTATTCTAGTTCAAGAACATGGGTAGAAGATTTTAGGCCTAAACATGACTTGTGATCAAAGTTTGATGATAAAATACCTTAAGAATACAAGATATATGTAAAAGAATATGAACTATGGTTTAACTCTCCGGATTATTTAAACTAAAAAACAAATCTCTAAACAAAATCGATTTGATTAAGTTTATTTACGCTAAAAAATTCTCAATAGTTTTTATGGGGTTTTGAAGAATATAGATATTATGAAATCAAACCCTCTCTATATAACAAGCTCTTCCAGGCATGGAAGATAAGCTTGAGACAAATAGGATATGTGACATCACAAAAGGGATCAAATCACTTAAGTTCAAAGAAGATTTGGATGCCAAGAAAATCTTCACGTTTTCTACAAAGACATTTGCAGAATATCTAGTTTCCAGACTCGAGTCGCGATCAATGAATCAGGGGTTCACTGATGTGAAAAATTGATTCTCTTCAAGAATATTCCATCGAAGGAAGTTGCAAAGAACACTTGGTATATTTGTATTAAAACTTTGTATGATATCATGACCATAGAAATTAGGTCTTCGTGTCAGCAAAGGCCTATGTCGCTACAGTAAGTAATTAGTGAAACTCATATATATTATTTTTAGCTCAATAAAAATCTATGAAGCATTTTAACCTACTCAAATATTCATATGACATACTTAGGGAGAGAAGTTGAAAAGTATATTTTCTATTCGAAATTGTATACTTGGATATGTATCAAGACACGCACACACAAACGCACAAAATAAGTTATTAATTAACGAAAGGGTTAATTTGAGTGCGACAAAGTGTTTAAGCATTTTAGAAAGTCCAAATAACTAAATTAAGTGGTACAATCAATATGTCATCAAATTGATGTCAAGTTGTGAAGTCAAAGAATATTCGGAGCAAATGTATCATTGTTTTGCTACGACGGAACAACCTCAAGGACTAAAAGGTCACAAAGTACATTTTGCACATGGATTATGACAAACCATTTATGTGTGGGAAACATGAGTATTCATATACTCTAAGAGGATATACGCCATGTCATTTAATTAGAGATATTGGGATTGAGGGTATTACTTTCACTAATAAGTCTTTTCTAAAATTAAATTCCTTGACTTGTGTGAAATTTTGGTTGGTGTGAACACAGTCGAATTTTTTTACCATTCACATGGTTACCTTGTTCATCTATTGAACTGAGCTTTCTACCCAAATATGTTTGTATGAATATTTTTCCCCGTATGCACGATTAACATTTTAAGGCACTCTGCTAAAAAGAAGTCACATGACCTATTTTTGGGTTTAAACCTTATGAGTGACAAGTGTTCTAAAGAGAGTTAACAATACCCTATTCATGGAGAAATTTTGAACCCAGACACATAGTCCTTGGAAATTGTTTTGTTTCCTCTTTACTAGTTAAAAGACCTTTGAATTTATTTCAAACTTACATGCTCTCTCTAGATCGCCTTGTAGATCTAACATCACTTCTATGCATGTTCTCACTCTTAATTTAAGATTATATTAGGTTTTGATTATAGATTTAAGGGTTTTATGATTTCAAGCCATAACTTTTGTATTTTGGGGATTCTGCAAATTCGAATCATGTAATCAATTTCATTAATCTTTGGTTTATCCTAAATAGTTTTATTCCTTAAGATAATTATAGTGTTTGATCATGAACATTTCCATCGCTTTATTCATTCTATTATTTTTGTCATACCTAGGGTACTTTTGCATTATTTATTGGGTTTTGAGTGTGTGATTTGATATGAGAGCAATATTTTTATGTTGTCACATCACTTTACACATGTAAGGATGCATCTTTGTAGGTTTGATATTTTTTTCTTTGATCATTTCCATTTGTGTTCCTGTAATTTACGATTTTTTTAAGTTTTCAATAGTAAGACAAAGGATGTATATGCCTATCCCTAGTGGAGATCGCAGTTTTAGTGAGAGTTTGGTCACTGGTGCGACATAATATTTTTTACATCCTAATTTTTTGTATCACTACACTTCCGATGATCACATCAAGAAATCTGCCATAGAGCGAACTACCATTGAGGTCACATATGATAGTAGACCTCGTGGCAATTTTTTCCACCGAGAGGTCCAGAGCAAGAGAGGGGTCAACTTATTTCATCTCGAGATAAATCTAGAGGGCATTTTATGTGTGTATCTAACACTTGTCGTCATACCTAATATATTCTCCTTCTGGTTAGGTTAAAATGACGATGGTTAGTGAGTTGTATGCGAATATGCCTGTGTTGTCAAAAGACCCTTTAACATTGGCATTATTTATTTGTGGTTGTAAGATCATTCTAATGATGGATACTATTGTTACATATCTTCACCTTCAGTGTGATGAGGATTCCAATTTCTATATACAATCCAAGCATGGGATTTCTCATGATCCCCCTATGACTTTTCTCGCCAGAAAAAAATGGCTGAATCATTCAGCGTCACTTATATCCAATGTACCAATTTAGACATCTTATTGTTATTTACTATCTTTACCCACGTCGTGGGACTCAGGACTTCGATTATGAGTTTGTACAATTCATTCATGATATCATTAAATGTAAGTTAATTGACTTGCTCTTCATTATATTGACGGCCATTTGATTAGGTTCAGTTGATTCTTCTATAGATGCATTTCCCTTTGGGTGTGTAATTACTGCTTTCTTTATTCCCTTTATGTGCCATGCATATGTATACACCCCAATTTGTAATCGGTCTTGAGTACTTCTACTATATTTACGCCTTATAAAAATCCCAGGGGTAAATATCACAAACCACCCCTAAAACAATTGGGTCAAAACTAACATGAATAAAAATTTGAGGGGACAAAAATGAAAAAAACTAAACCTGCCAAAAGGACAAAATCCACCATTGGGGGGCCTCACCCTTTAACTGAAAGGTTAATTTACTTTGACCAAATGGTTAAAGCATTTAATTGAATAGTTGACAATCCTAGGTGATGATTACAGAATATCTACAATTGTACCCCAACCCTATATGTGTCTTATGCACACTGATGATGTTGTGATCAGCACAACTAGATTAAGAAAAGATTATGAGTAGCTTAAGCTCAATCACAAAAGTACAATAGAGTTGGATATATGTATATATGAGAGAAGGATATGAGGATAAGAAGATGAACTCAATGATTTAAAGTGGTTCAGCCAATTAGGCTTACATCCATTATGTGAGTGTGTGAGAAATCCACTAAACAAGGGCACTAATGTCCATGGATACAACACTCAAAGTTCTCTCTCTCTCTTCTGTATACAATTGGATAGAGTTTTGTTAGGGTTATGAATTAAGTATCCTTACACATGGAGAATATGAAGTTTATAGATAGGGTTTGGGGGGTGTAATGTACCCCCCAAGCATGTAATTAACATGTGCATGAGGAAACTCCAATTAAGATTAAGGCACTTATCCCTGGCACATGGATATAATAATGATGTAATATTCCCTCACATGAGGGAATTATCTTTTTATAACAAAATTGTCCCCGTGGGCATCCCACTTCTGCACTTGCATATTCTCGCGCTACTTGATGTCATTTGCTGGAAGCTCAGTCTGGTAGGATACGAGGTTGCTAACTCCAATAGGATGATCCCATGCTCACAGACATAAGTATGACTTGGGTAGAATACGAGGTTGGATTAGCATGACCAATCCTGTTATTGGCCATGGCAGAGTACGAAGCGGATCCTTGCAGAACACGTGGCGCTCTTGCGATGTCAACTTTCCATATGGTCGAGCCTAGTTAAGACGAGGTCGACCCTTATCAGGCCGACCCTGCCAATGACACGTGGATCCCTTATGACAACTCAGCCATGAGAGGTGATGCCACTCATCCTAAGAGGCGAGGGTACACTTTGGCCATATCAATCACCCCTAGCCCTTAGCCTTCTGTGTGAATAGGAGGTTGAGCGGTACGAGTTGCTGAGGGAACTGATGGGATATTTCTAATGTGTTGGTTGTATGTATCTTGATGGATGATTGGGTGACACATGTCACTGCTCTGGTGCATTGGCGTCTTCACCAAGTTTACTTGTGTGCCTGCACACTTAGGGTTTTGCGCCCTCAATGATGGCACTATTAGGAAACGTGCATAATCTTTAGGGGAGATTTAAAAACCCCAAAAAATTTCATTTCTCTTTCTTCCCCAAACAAACCTACACACTTTCTCTCCTTTTCTACAAAAACCTCCATAGCTGCCAAACTGCAAAAAACCTGCAAGTCTTCCTTTCTCAGGCCAGTTCCTGTCAACCTCCCTTGCCTCAAGAGCTTAGGCTTGTTCTGGTACCTTATTTACACCTGACTTTCTTCATTTCTAGCAATTCTAATTACTGTTTGAAATTTTCCAGTTGGTGTTTTGATTTTCTAGTGGTTATCTTTCCATTGTTGTGGGGTATTTAGGGTTAGAAATGAATTTTATTGGTGGTTTAGAGTGTTATTGGGTGGTTGCGAGGAGTTTTTAGGGTTAGACTGTAAGTGTATAGGTTTTCAGGGGAACTCTGGTCATCATCTCTGGCTGGTCTAGTTAGGGTTGTTCTTGGTGTTCTTAGGAAACCCTTTCAAATTCGCAAGGTTTGATCCTTGAGTCAACTACAGTCAAACTTTTAGTTTGTTTTCCCTTTATTACCTTTTCCTATTTTACCCAAGTGAAGCCTCGTCCTACGGATGATACAATCCATGTATAAGTTAGCAGAGTACTTTCCTAACCTGAAAGATAAGTGCTTTGACAAGATTAGGTAGATAGAGGAAGCCCAAGCCGAGAGTCGAAAGGCCGAGGATTTTCCAGTTTGTCTTATCTTTCCACCACCCTTGGCTTAAGTATACCCCGAAGTCGTTGAGACTGGTGAACCAATGTCAGATTCGTCTACAGCCAACCCTATGTCCACATCTCAACAAGCCGAGAGCGTGGATTCATATGAAGATACTATGGATTATTCCCCTATGCAAAGTGTAGCGTCTGATGTTGAAGAGGTTTCCTCTCCTATCTCGTCTTCTAAAGGAGTCGAGTCATTGCATGAATCTAATTCTGTGGAAATATTAGAACCTGATGTTGCGTTCCCTCCGCCAAAAAATTCCATTCCATTATCGGTTGTGACTGGAGTCAAGTTCATTGAGAGGTTTCCTAGTCGTGACTCGAACAACACCCAGGCCGAGGTCCCTGAGAATAACAGTGAGGAGGAGAGTGAAGTTGACACCTCCATCGTAGTGGAGTATGAGAGTACTGTATCTGAGGCTGACCTCTTAGTCTTCAGACACCTCTATGGTATAAATCCCGCTATTTCTATGAGGACCCCTCTTGAGAATAAGAGAGCCTTCCACGATCGAGATGGTGAGATCTGTGTCTACGAGAAGATGTTTAAGTTAGGTTTTCATCTGCCTATTCACCCAATAATCCAAGACATCCTTGATCACATAAACCATACCTCTTATCATCTATTTCCAAATGCGTGGAGAGTTATGATTGGATCAATCGTCCTTCGAAAGGATGTACATCAAATCGACTTCTAGTTCACATATTCCATGTTTGTTACGCACCATCATCTTCCATGACTCATCTAGGATACTATAATTTTATGGCTAGGAAGTCCAAAAAATAAATCTTATTAGTGACTCAGACCTCCAACCACAATTGGAAACCACGATACTTCTTCATTTTGGGTGCTTAAGAGTTCGGTCTGTGCTTAGAACTCCTCTGAGGTGGGTCAATGTCCCCATATCGGCTAGAGATAACCCGAGATTAAGCCTTGATGCCTACAAGAAGATTAACAAACTTAATAGCCAAGGTTATAAAGGTCGTATTGTGAGGTTTGAGCATCTGATGACCCCGTACTACCTTGCTCAGATAGGCCTGGGGGTGGCCCCTTGACTGAACTTCGTAAGTTGTTAATTTATTATTCTTTCTAAGTGATGCCTGGTACCTTTATATTGACGGTACATTAATTCTGAGACTTTTTCTTTTGCAGATCATCCAGAAAGAACTTTAGACAATCTTTGGAAGATGTCGACCCCAAATTTGAGCAAGCTTATTGATAGGCATGGCAATAAGGCTGCCCCTCCAACTGTACTACTAAAGAAGACTGTCGGCTCCAACATAACCGATGGTGTTGGGAAAAAGGGGAAGGTCAGCCAACCGATCCAACCTCTACTTGGCCTTCCAAAACTTAGCGTTCCTACCATGCCATACCTATTTCAAAGGATGATGCTCTCGCTTCTCGTTTATCACAACTGAAAGTAAGTGATAATAAAATCATTGGTCATAGTTTGAAGGCTATAGATGCCCTCGGCTCATCAACTCAGAGGATGACAAACATTTTCTTCAATCTATAGGCATCCCTCTGCTGGTTGAATTCTTCGTTCACCGAACAGTCCAGGTATCTTTAAGAAAAAACATTAACCGAAGTGTTTTCCCTTTATTTCCTATTTCTCGTACTTATGTGTCTACTTCTTATGTTGCAGAGTGAAGTTTCTCTTCACCGCTAGGCCAATTGGACTCTGAAGAGGTTGCCCTTAATCTAAAAGGGCTAAGATGCTGAAAAAGCAAAGAAGGCCTGGAAGGTCGACCTTGACAAGGTCAAGGGGGATCTGAGGAAGGAGAAAGATATGGTCGCCACTCTGAAGGCCGACCAGGATAAAGCTCTTAAGGCTAAGGACGAGAGCATTAAGGCCAATATTGATGCCACTGTTAAATTTGCCCTGGCAGCGCCTAAGAATGAAATCATTGCTGACTATAAAGTGTATGACAAATTTGTGGACTTCGGCTTTGATTATCTGGAGAGAGGCATCAAGGCTACTGGCCAATGGGAAGCTGTTAAACATGTAAAGATTGAGAGCCTGTCCCCGAATGAATTCGTGGGCCTTGGATTTGGTGACACTCTCCTCGAAGCTGCTCTAGCCAAGGTTGAAAATGCTAATGCTACTCCTACAGAGAGTAGTCCTTTGGATCTTACTGAGAACAATGAGGGCCTGGCTACCCATGATGATGTGGCTGAGGTCACCAATATCGGAGTTAACAAGAATGTACAGAAGGGTTATGGGTCATCCTCGGTCATTGGATATGTTTAGCCTCGAGGGTTCATGTGGTGACAATTATATTCAACAAAAATAAATAAGAAAAGCGCAATCACCAAAGGAAATAAAGAACATAAAATGTCAATCACAAAACACAGTATGTACGTGGTTCAACAAGAATGCTTACGTACACGGTGGTGCAGTCAGTATTATTTCCATATCCTCCAGGGAGTGTTTACAGAGAATACAAATCGTGACTTTTGACCCAGGCTTAGGGTTTGTTATATACATATTCTCTATGGGGGAGTGGGGTTGTTGGATTCCCCCACCTCCATATTCTACTCCTAGAATATCTCCTTACGAGATTCTAGAAGTGGACTAAGTTGAAACTAAATTCTGTTGAGATACGAGGGGCCAGACTTTGGGCCATTTTTATTAGGGCACTCGTCTGGGCCCATGATACCAAATCCGGGTACCCATAATTTCCCCTAAAGTTGTTGGGCCACAATTTGGTCTCAATAAATTTAAAAGGTTTGGCATAATGGCTCTTTTGTAAATTGTGTAACTCTTTCCAATGTTGAAGTTCTTTACTTGATTTTGGCGGCAACCTTCTTCGTATTCTGTGCATCATGATTGAGAACGTTTAAGGAGTCATTTGGAGTGGCATTTTTATATTGTCGTTTCAAGCTTCTTAGCGCTCTCTCATCTTCTGCGAGTTTTAGCTGTTGTGCCCTCTTCTCCAGTTCTTCATTTTCTTTGCTTTCAATCTCCCTCGTCATCTCGGCTTGTGATCTTACGTTGTCCAAGTTAAACTTTCATCTCGTAAGTCCCCTTTTCTCTCTCTCCTTGCTTTCTCTGTTGAGTTTTCTTTGAATTTGCAATTTAGGGTTTACAAATGATGAAGATAGGTAATAGATCAGTGTCTGAGTTTAGGAAGTTTTATAATATCCCAGAATGGGTAGAGATTGAGTGAGTCTCTGTCCCTAAGAATGTTAAAGAGATAGAGGGTGCTCATTGGATTCACATCTTGTTGCTTTCCCAATGGGGTTTTACTTTTCCTTCAAATAATTTGTTCCTGCATTTCTTTGGTTATTTCAACATCATCCCTGCACAGTGCTCGCCCAACGTCTGGAAGATAGTCAACGGTGTCCATAGAATAAATATACTTTATGGCACTAAATTAGGGATCGTTGAAATTTGTTTTTGTTATTCCTTATCTCGAATGAGCTCTGGTCTTCTTTACCTCAAGGCTAGGAGTCCTGACAGGGTATTGGTAGTAAATTTACCTGATTCCCACAAGGACTACTCACAAGAGGGCTTTCTTGCTAGGAATTGGAAGTTCTCCCCCCAGATTGAGGGGGCGAGGTCTGATAGGTTAGTGGTCCCCCTTTATGGGGAGGAGTTCATATGTAGGATTAATTTCTGTTTTTCTCTTTCAATCTTCTTGTTAATGCATAATTTTTTTGATATTCCTCTCCCTTCTTTTCAGCGAGGATAAAACATTTGGAATCTTCTCTTATTGAGGTTCGAGCTGCTGAGCTGGTCAAGGCTTGGAACATCAGAGAGCCTTTGGCTGAAGGTGAACATCCCCGGTCAACCGCTTTTTTCCTGGAGTACAAGAACATAGGGTCTAGTTTTATTGCGTGGCCTGTAGATAGCATTCCTATCCTAGATATATACTCGAAGAAGTTGCTATTGGCCCCATCCAGTTGGACGAGGAAGAAAGCAGTTCTGAAAATGATATTAGAGGAGGTGATGAAAGTGGTTCTGGTGAGGCGAGCTCCAGTAATGAAAGTTCTTCTAGCTCATAAGAGGTTTCTGAGGCTCAAGAGTCTTCAAGTACATCTAGTAGTTCTAGCGAGGAAATAGCTCCCCCTAGGAGGAACCTGATCTGTGATGATGATGAGGATGATGATGTGCTTCTCGCTCAGCGGTCGAAGAGGAAAAAATCCTGTAGTGGGGCTATGGCCACTGGTTCTCAGTCTATTGCTCATGAGCAAGAGAAGAAGAGAAAAGAAAAAGATCAGTTGAGAGAGAGAGAGAGAGAGAAAGAGAGAAGAGGAGAGGAAGAAGACTGAAGAGGAAAAGAAGGTGGAGGAGAGGAAGAGGGCATTGAAGGAGGAGGATATAGAGGAGGAGAGGAGAAGAGTGGAAGCAACGACGAAGGCTGGGTAAGCTTTAGTGCCCATGTCTGCATTACCAGAGGGGGCCTTGGTTTCCATCTCTGCCCAACTGGCTCCTGCGCTGCTCGAGAGAGCAGTCCTACCTGCTGATCACCAAAGGGCAATGGGGACTGACCAGTTAGCTTTACAAGAGAGTCAGAGGCTAGCCTTGGTAAGTCTGTTTCTTTTCTTTAACACTTGTAAAACTTTGTTTGCTACTTTGTTTTAATGCTTCCTTTTTACTTGCAGTTCGTGACTAACTTCACTGTGCTCTACTTCTCTCGTGAAATACTAGTGAATAAAAATGCTGAGTTGGAGAAGCAGAATGCTGCTCTGAAGGGGAAGAGTATCGAGCTCGATGCCATCTTGAAGACTACTGATACTGCTCGGATGCCCTCTTATCTTACCCTTGTTGAAGCCAATCGGGAGAGGTAGGCAACGGTCAAGGGTCTGAATGAGCTGCAATAGGCCTATAATTTAGTTTGCTCGAGCAAGCTAGTGGTGGCGGAGGAGAATCAGGTGCTGGTAGGGAAGCTGAAGGAGAAGGAGTCTGAGGCAGCTTCTCTAAAGGAGAGTTCTTACAATGATGGTTGGGACACGACGTATGAAGATGCCGATGTTCATATTGGCTACATCAGTCGACTAAACTTCAAGAAGGGCTGGAACAAGGCTCTTTTGGCTGCTGGGGTGGATACTGACTCACCCTTGTTCGATGAGCATGATCCATACCCAAAGCCCATTGTGGATGATTTGCCTACCCCGACCACTAAAGGCGTAATCCCCACTTCTCAGACTGCTCCTGTTAATGCCCCTCCTGCTCAGGGAACAACAGTTACCCCATCTGAGTGAGGTACTATCAGTGCAGTCAACAAAGGAAAAAAACCCTCTACTTCTGAACAGATTGAGGTAGCCCGTTAGCCTGTTCTTAGGACTTTATTTGTATTTTTGACTTGTTTGTAATGTTCCTCTATGATTGTCAATGTTCTTTGATCCTTTATGTACGAATGAAATGAAAAGACTTTTTCCCTCAGCGTACTGATTAATTTTATCTTTTACTTCTCTTTTAAGGCCTGTAATCGATTGATGTAGATGAATATATACCAGCCACTTCTCAATTAGGAAGAATTCTTGATCCTGATGTGAGTGCTCAAGTTCGCCAGACCTTCGCAAGAATTTACAAATTACTGCGATCGAGGAATAAGAGTTTCATAGATCAGTTAGAGATCGTGCTAAACTGAAAGATAGGCTTCGGGAAATGGAAGAAGTTAGAGCTTCTGTTCAAGAGGAAGTGAACACTCTGAGAGGAAGACTCCTCGATGCCACTGAGATTAACCAAGTCAGAGAAGTTTTGCAACAGGAAAATGAGTCCTTGAGAAGGGAAGTGTTGTGCCTTAGGGAGCATGCGCCGAGCACTGCACCTCATGTTTTAAGGGGTTCCTCTTCATCACGAGCTGGCATAGGACCAAGAGATGATCCCCTAGTTCTGTGAGGTTCTACCTCATCGACTGTTCCGCGAGCTGGTCCAAACATAAGAAATCCAGTTAGGGAAATATACGATCTCCGTGAAGATATTCGTCGAGCATATGTGATTGCTGCTGGGCTCCAAAGGGATGTCACACGACTGAGGCATCTGTTTAAGAAAGGACCTCGGTGAGTGTGGGCTGATGGTTACGACCAAGGTTGGGCAGATGCTCCGACGAGGCTGACAGAGTTTGAAGATTTTGCATTTATTAGGGGATGGTTGAGTGCCCTCAGGGAGCTACAAGTTCCAAGGAACTCAGTACTCTGGTACCATCATGAGATATCTCCTTCAAATTTACGGCCTAACCCTTTCAGGAGGGACGACCAATGGATCCCTATCGATGCTATCCCGAGGAAGCTGTTAGAGCCAACTACCAATAAGGTCGAGCAGGAACTAGCTCCTCATCCGAACGATGGCCGAAGAGCACAAGTGGTTGACTATCTTATTTAGAGGCCTCAGCCTCATTAGCATTTTACCAGCTGTAACTCTCTGTATATATATGTAATGAAGTAATGTAATATTGATGTTTTGAGCGATCTCGCCGACCAAACACGGGTTGTACATTCTTGTTGTAAATGTGATGAAGTAATATAATATCTATATTTTGGGCGATCTCGCCAACTAAACATGTGTTCATCATTTATCTCTCACTTAATTATCTTTGGCCCGTGATGGCTGACTAGATTGAGAGGGTTGCAATGTTGAGTTAGTTTCCTCGCAGTCCAGTATGCTTTTAAGATACCGTTCTGCCTCACCTTACCTTTTAGGTCATGTCGTCACACTCCCTTAGGCCTAAGTGTGGCAATGGCGAGGACACACCTGGTGCTGGATGTTCTATCCGAGCAGGTTTTTTTATCCAAACATAGTCTGGTGAATAATTCATTTTTAGTCTAATTGCCTAAGGATCCCCTGTAGGGCTTCATATATTGTCGGGGCAATGCTATGAGGTTGTTCGTGTTTCATAACGAATACTTGAGGAGGGTGATACCCTGCTTTTTTGCTTTGAGTAAGGTGCCTGTTATTTGGAAAGGCTGTGCAAGTTATAAAGTTCTCAGTACATGATTAACACTTAATAGAATGCAACTGCCAAACATCTTTCATTAATTCACAAGTAAATAAAAAATGAGTTGCCAATTCCAAAGATTTGATAAGAGAGCCAAGAAAAAGAAAAAGCTAGAAATAGAATTTCTTTAGGTTGGCTGCGTTCCATGCTCGGGGTATCTCTCTGCCCTCCAGCGTTTCTAAGTGATAGGCTCCTTGTAGATCGTCTCTTGTTATCTTGAATGGTCCTTCCCAGTTCGACCCTAGCTTGTCGTTTGATGGTTTTACTGCGCTGCCAAGGACTTTCCTTAGGACGTAGTCCCTAACCTAGAATGCCCTCGGATTGACCTTTTTTTTATATTATTTCGCGAGCTGTTGTTGATACCTCACCAGCCTTACTAGGGCTAGTTCTCTGCGTTCGTCAACTAGGTCAAGTTCAGTGAGTAATGCTGCTTCATTTTAGCCGTGGTCGACAAGGGTGGTTCTCATCGTTGGTAGGCCAGCTTCCAAGGGGATGATTGCTTCCATTCTATACATTAGTGAGAATGGAGTTTCCTCAGTTGCTCGCCGTAGGGTAGTACGGTAAGCCCACAAAATATGCGATAACTCACTCACCCATGCACCTTTGGCTCGCTCTAGTCATTTCGTCAGTCCATCGATCACTGTTTTGTTAGAAGCCTCGACTTGACCGTTGCTATGGGGGTATGCCACCGAGATGAAATAGTTCCTGATACCGTGTTCATTACAGATGTTTTGGAAAGGGCCACTCTCGAACTGTATTCCATTGTCAGTGATGATGGTTTTGGGGATTTCAAAATGGGTAAAATTATATTTTTCCATATGAATCTCATCGTATCTGCATCTCAGATGTTTGCCAGTGGCTCTGCCTCAATCCATTTGGTGAAATAATCTGTTGCGACCTATAGATACTTACGGTTACCGGTGGCGATAGGAAGTGGGATTACATTGTCCATTCCCCATTGGGAGAAAGGCCAGAGGCTGGTGAGTGATTTTAGGCCGCTGGCAGGTTGGTGAACCATAGGAGCATGTAGTTGACATTTTTCGCATTTGTGAGCGTATATTGCCGAATCTTTTTGCATATATAGCCACTAGTAGCCTTCCTTCATTGCTAAAAAAGCTAGTGACCTTCGTCCAATATAGCTTCCACAGATTCCTTCGTGAAGCTCGTTTAGAACTTGCTCGACGTCCTTTGGGTGGACACATTGAAGGTAAGGGCCGGTGAATGATCTTTTGTATAGTTTTCCCTCAGGAGACAAGTGAAAGCGAGTATCTCTGACTCTTATCTAATGAGAGGACTTTTTGTCGTCTGGAATTGTACCATATTTCAAATAGTCCCTCAGAGGGTCCATCCAACTGGGCGCTGACTTGATATGGAGTATGTGTTCAAGGTTTGGTGGCTCATTACTCTGGTTGATGCTCGGATGGGCGAGGAAGTCGATGGGTATCGTACACTTCAAGTTGGAATCGATCGCTGAACTTAAGGCTGCCAAGGTGTCGGCATGGATGTTCTGTCCTCTAGGAAATTATTGGACATGTACTTTCTCGAAGCTGGACATTAGCTCCCTTGCCAAGGCAAGGTAGGATTCGATTCTTTCATCTCTTGCGTTGAAGTTCCCACTTATCTGATTAGAGACCAGTTGTGAGTCGCCAAACACTAGTAGCTGCATTGCCCTCAGTGCATGTGCCTTCTGTAGGCTGGCTATCAAAGCTTCATATTCTGCCTCGTTATTGGAGGTCTTAAGTCCATGCCTGATCCCTTGCTCGAGGATTGTGTCCTCTGGAGTGACGACCACAATGCCTATTCCTGCCCCCTTTGAGTTGGAGGCTCCATCGACAAACAGTCACCAGATCCTACTGATGGATGTTCTTCCATTTGATTTACGGGTTGAAACTGGTCGTAAGGCTGTTCGCCCATGAATTCTGTAATGAAATCTGTGAGGACCTGCCCTTTGATTGTGTTCCTGGGCTGAAATTGGATATCAAATTATCCGAGATCGACTGACCACTTAGATAGTCTACCAGACAGGTCTGCTTTTCGTAGGACTGCTTTAAGGGGGTGTTACGTAAGGACGATAATAATGTGATCCTTGAAGTAGTTCTTCAGCTTCCTCGAAGCTATTACCAATGCGAAGGCGAGCTTTTCTAGTGGTAAATACCGCTGCTCCGCGTCTAACAAGGTTTGGGTCGCATAGTAAACTGGACGCTGGTTTCCAGCTTCTTTGCATACTAATGCAGAACTGATGGCATGACTAGAAACAACGAGTTATAAGTATAGGTAATCATCCTTTTGAGGCATAACGAGCAGAGGCGGTGAGCTGAGGTAAGCCTTGAGCTCATCCAGCGCTCGCGAGCAATCTTGACTCCATTATACTTTCTCATTTCCTTTCATGAGCTGGAAGAATGACTTGCACTTCTCAGAGGACTTTGAAATGAAACGGTTCAAAGCATAGAGCATGCCTGTGAGCTTCTGCACGTCCCGTATCGTGTGAGGTGGTTGTACCTTATTGATAGCATCGATCTGGTCCGGGTTGGTCTCAATGCCTCTCTTACTAACCAAATATCCGAGGAATTTTCCTGACTAGACACCGAAAGAACATTTATCGCGTTGAGCTTCATTAGGTATTTCCAGAGGATTTCGAAGGTATTGTATAGGTTTGAGAGATGGTCTTCTTTTCGCTTGCTTTTGACGAGCATATCATCAATGTAGACTTCCATGGTTTCTCCCATTTGATCTTTGAACATCTTGGTGACTAGCCTCTGGTAAGTTTCTCCTACATTCTTGATCCCAAAGGTCATAAATTTATAGCATTATAATCCAAAAACAGTGATAAACGATGTCTTATCTTGGTCTAGTGCATGCAGGGGGATCTGATGATACCCCGAATATGCGTCCAGAAAACTCATTCTCTCATGAGCTACTGTGGCGTCTACCAACTGGTCGATTTTTGGGAGAGGAAAATTATACTTAGGGTATGCCTTGTTAAGTTCAGTAAAGTCAATGCAGACTCTCCATTTCCCATTACTCTTCGGAACTACTACTGGGTTGGATAACCATATAGGGAATTGAACTTCCCGTATGGATCCTACTTCTAGCAGTTTTTCAACTTCTTTCTCTATGGATTTAGCCTTCTCTGGCACGGTTCGACGTGCTTTATATGTGATAGGCCTGAAAGTGGGGTCGACATGTAACCTATGGCAAACCACACTGGGATCAATGCCAGGCATCTTGTAAGGTTCCCATGCGAAAACGTCTATGTTTCTTCTCAGTTACACCATCAATTCTCTCTTTTCTTATTCTGTAAGAGAAGTTCCGATCAAGAAAATCCTACCTTCATTGCCTCCACTGGCTGTTATTTCCTCCAGGTTCTCGATGACCCTCTCAGAGGGGAGGAGCCTGGTCTCCTCCACTCCGGGCCTACCATATCTTAGTTGCTATTTTGAAGGTATCAAACCTTCCTGTTCCTCGACTTTCTCTTTGGACTTCTCGACCTTCTTCTCTGGTTTCGAGTGGATGGCTGCTATAAAGCACCTTCTTGCCATCGCCTGATCTCCGTGAATCTCCATCACTCCTCGCTGAGTTACGTACTTAAGTTTCTAATTGTAGGTCGAAGGGTCTGCGTTCATTGCATGTAGCCACCCCTGCCGAGGATATCTTGATATGGAGAGTTGATATCGACCACCCAAAACTCGATTATCTTGGAGACACTTCCTGCCCTTATCGGCAGCACGATCTTTCCCAATAGAATGGTCACTTTTCCAGCGAATCCAACTAGAGGGACAGTGGCTTCCTTCAAGTCAGCAATGCTTCATTTTAATTTCCTGAATAGGTCGAGTTACATTACTTCGAATGAGCTTCCCTAATCGACGAGTAGCTTGCCAACGTCGTAGTTGACTATCTGAGCATAATGATCAAAGCGTCATGATGTGGGATTCTCACTCCCACCAGATCTTCATCTATGAACACAATATGTCTGCTATAGTCGACGTCATCTGGTCGCCGATGCTTTCCTGATTATGTCTTTGCTGGATCGATCTGAAAAGCTTGCATTACTCCTCTAAACTTTTTTACCTCCATCCGAGATGAATTCCCTTGAATCTGCTTCATATCAGATGCCCCATGAATTACTGCTAATTCATGTCCAACATCGTCCTCGAGTACGTTATCAGGTCTTATTTCTACATTGGTAGTAACTTTCTCTGCCCTCTTCTCCACAAACTCGTTTAGGTGCCCAAACTGGGCCAATTATTCGAGGTGAGACTTAAGAGCTTTGCAGTGCTCAGTCTTATGTCCTCCCTCTTTATGAGAAGCGCATCTCAGTGCGTTGTTTCTCTTTGAGGGATCTCCTACCATCTTTCTGGGCCACTTAACAAATGGCTCATCTTTGATCTTTGTCAGGATCTTGTAGATTGGTTTTTTGAAGACAGTGTTCACTGCTTGAAATGGTTTTGTAACATCATTCTTGCCTCTATTCTTGGAGCTATTCTTTCCCCCATTCTTGTCTCCTTTCTTCTGGTTATTAGCTTTGTCGTTTCCCCTGGCAGCGAGCTTAGTTCGACCATTTTCCCCTGTTTTGAGGCGAGTCACATCCTCCACTTTGGCGTACTTTTCGATGCGAGCCATCAAGTCGTTGATGGTTGTGGCCTCTTTTTTCATCAGGGATTGGTGCAGAAGGCAAGAGCTGGGCAACCTAATATTGAAAGAGGCTATCACTAATTGCTCCAAGCAGTCCTCAACCTCATTGAACATCTCCCAGGACCGCTTTGCATAGTCCCGGAGGCTCTTTTGAGGAGTCTTTTTCATTATTAGTAAAGCATCCATCCTTATGGGATGGGAGCTGCTAGTAATGAAGCTAGCCATAAAGAGCTTGACCAGGGACTCAAAGCTTCTAATAGACCTGTGAAGGAGTCTTTCAAACAATTTCTGCACCACATCATGCAGACTCGAGGGGAAAATTCGGCATATTAGTGCATCCCGGTGATTTCAGAGAGTTATGGCTTGCCTGTACTGCCTAACGTGATCTATAGAGTCAGTTTTCCCATCATAGATCTTGAATCTTGGCATAGTAAATTTCTTTGGGGCTTACTCTTCTTCTATCTCCCTTAAGAAAGGGGATTTCATCTGGGTTTTGAGGGCTCTTCTAACAAGCTCCCTGGTCGATCTGGTACCGCGATGTGATGGGTGTTGGTCCATCTCCCTTCGGACCAAATTTTATATGTTCTCATTACTACGAGCTGGGCTCCTGAAACGTCGAGCCGATCACTGGTGCTCGAGTGAGCAGTCGCTTGACTCGTGCTTCTCACTCATATGGGATCCACGTCTAGGGCTCCTTCCTCAATTGTGAGACTTGCTCTCCCGAGGGCTAGGAGTGCGGTATGGACGTCGCCTAGTGCAGCGATGGAGCTTTTTCTCCATCCTTTTTAATTTCCTTTTGAGGCGAGCATTCTCAGCCACTTTCTTGCGAGCAGGCTCTCTCTTCTCTTGGAGCCTCTCCTCATAGACATCAATCAATCTGGAGATTTGTGTGGACCTTTCTGGTCCTTGGTTCTCCTCTAAGGCTGGCCTCTCTCGGGGAGCCCTATGATCTGAATGCCGAACTTCAGATATGATCCTGTGAGGGGCAGGTTATTCTTGGATATCTCCTGCCTGAGGGGCGTTGCTACTGTGACCAGACATTCTATCTTCTTTGTTGGTGAGGGCTTTCTCAAGGAAGACAAACATTTCCTACAGACGACGCTAATTGTGGTGACAATTATATTCAACATAACTAAATAAGAAAAGCGCAATCACCAAAGGAAATAAAGAACATAAAATGCCAATCACACAACATAGTATGTACGTGGTTCAGTAAGAATGCCTACGTCCATGGTGGTGCAGTCATTATTATTTCTATATCCTCCGGAGAGTGTTTACATAGAATACAAATCGTGCCTTTTGAGCCAGGCTTAGGGTTTGTTTTATACATATTCTCTCTGGGGGAGTGGGGGTGTTGGATTCCCCCACGTCCATCTTCTACTCCTAGAATATCTCCTTACGAGATTCTAGGATTGGACTAAGTCGAAACTGAATTCTGTTGACATACGAGGGGCCAGAATTTGGGTCATTTTTATTAGGCTACTCGTCTGGGCTCATGATGCCAAATCCGGGTACCCGCAGTTCCTTATTTATCATCTTTCGTGTTAAGGTAGTCAGCCCTGAGGGCTTTTGTATTTTACGAATTCTGCTATTTGTAACCTCTGATTATTAATGGATGAATGTTTGCTTTCCATAATTTTTATGTCTTGTGCTTGCTATATGTTGAAGTATGATACCACCAACTAATGATCTTTCCATAATGTTTCATCTTCATCTCATATTCACCAAATTAATGATGTTTAAGGTTTGAGACCACCAAACTAATGTTTCATCTCATACTCACCAAATTAATGATGTTTAGGGTCTGAGACCACTAAACTAATTATGTTTCAACTCATATTCACCAAATTAATGATATTTGAGGTCTGAGATCACCAAACTATTCATGTTTCATCTCATATTCACCAAATCAATGATGTTTAAGGTCTGAGGCCACCAAACTAATGATGCATCTCATACTCACCAAGTTAATGATGTTTAAGGTCCAAAATCACCAAAATAATGATGTTTCATCTCATATTCACCAAATTAATGATGTTTAAGGTCTGAGATCACCAAAATAATGATGTTTCATCTCATATTCACCAAATTAATGATGTTTAAGGTATGAGATCACCAAAATAATGATGTTTCATCTCATATTCACCAAATTAATGATGTGTGGGGTCTGAGATCACCAAATGAATGATGTTTTAATAATGAACCACACCCAAGTGATTTTAAATTTTGACTCACCAAATTATGGTGTTATGCCATACCCTTCTCATCATTTTGAGAGTGTATGGTTGACCATCGTCTCGTCCATGAACTGTTATCGTGACCGAGAGGTTTTTTTTCTAAAAGTTAATAATGTTTAAGATCCTAGATTACGAGACTAATGATGTTTCATCTCATATTCACCAAATTAATGACGTTTTAATAACTAACCACACACAAGTGATTTTGAATTTGGACTCACCAAATTATGGTGCTATGCCATACCCCCTCTCATCATTTTGAGAGTGCATGGTTAAGCATCGTCTCGTCCATGTATTGTCGTCTCGACTGAAAGGGTTTTTTCACTAAGTTAATAATGTCTAACATCTCAGATCACCGAACTAATGATGTTTTATCTCATATTCACCAAATTAATGATGTTTTAATAATTAAATTAACCCCACTTAGTGTTATTAAAAATACATGGATAGGGTTGGCCCCTTTCCAGATTATCATTTCACTAAGGTTGGGTTGTTACTATCTCACCACAATGATGTTTTATAGCTTGATTACATTTGGATCATATAATTTAATCGCTACAAACAAGATATGAGGGAACCCATGAAAGGTAATTTTCATTTCTAGATTATATCATACAATGGAAAAAGAAAATATACAAGATAATCTCCAAGATCTTTTATTGGTAGTATCTTCTTAAATGTTTGGCGTTCCAGGGGTTGGAGAAGGGATCTCCATTTAGATTTTCCAGCTGGTAGGTCCCTGGGACGACTTCATCAGTAACTCTATAAGGACCATGCCAGTTAGCATAGATCTTGTTAGGTTTGTGCCACATCCTTTTCAGATTTAAATCTCACATAGCTATCATCCTTGCTCTGAACCTCTTGTTATAGAACTTAGTTGTCCTCTCATGGTAGGCCGCTTACCTAAACTCTGCATCTTCTCTTCTCTCTTCAATCAGATCTAGGTGAAGTCTTATATCTGCCATATTTCCTTCAGGGTCATGCGTCTGAACTCTGTGAGTGGGGAGACCAATCTCTATAGGCTGACTTCTGAACCCTAAGCTAACATAAATGGGGTCTCCCCTGGGGTCGGCCAGGCGATGAGAAGAATTTCTTGATGACGACCCTTTTATAATATTTTTCTAGTGAGATTTTATTGAGCGAGGTACCATTGTCTAAGATTAGTGTATTAGGCAAGACTTATCTGCAAATGATGTTCTTCCACATGAACTGAAAGGTCTTCTTTTCTGTGATCTTGATCATGGACTCAACATCTACCCATTTTGAAAAATAGTTTATCGCCATAATCAAATATTTGTAATTAACCATGGCCCTTAGTAGATATCCAAGCAAATCAAACCCCCACACTGCGAATGGCCATGGTGAGGTGATAGACGCTAGAAGTTGATGGGGTTCATGAGGTATGGTGGCAAATCGCTGGCACTTGTCACACTTCTTTACATACTCGGCTGAGTTTTTATCCATGGTCGGCCACAATTAACTTTGGGTGACGATCCTCTTTGCCAATGATCTTCCCCCAATACGTGAACATCCTTCAAAATATAGTCTACTTTGGAGGGGTGGACACATATTAGCAGAGGTCCCTTCTTGTATAGCACGTCCGAGAACTTAGTGGCTTTACATATCAACTTCCTTCTTCTGGCCTAAGACTTCGACAAATTACCCTCTCTCATATACTGAATAAGGGGGTCCATCCAAGATGGTCCTAGGTTTAAATTGAAGCAAAAATTCAGCTTCGTGTTATCCTCTTCTATGGTTGGTCGAGGAAGGATTTCTACTGGCACCGACCTCTTGGTCTCTATTTGTGTGGCCGAGGCTATCCTTGCCAGAGCGTTGGGTCAGCTATTATCCAACTGATGCACCATTTTGACTTTGATCACATTAAACCCCTTCATCAGCATTCTAACCTTTTCTAGGTACCTTGCCATTCTGTCATCTTGGGCTTCATTAATCCCCAGGACCTGATTAACTACAAGTTGAGAGTCGCTATGGACTAAAAGTTGGCCGACATTGAGAGCTATGGAGATGGAGATTCTGGCTATGAGGCCCTCATACTCTTACTCATTATTGGAATCCTTAAAATTGAACCTTAATGCGTACTCTATATCTATTCCATTTGGGGTCGACATAATCAGGTCGGTTCCACTCCCATTTACACAGGATGAACCATCAACAAATAAGTTTCACATTGCCACTTCTGAAAATAACCCTTCTTAAATAACACCATTTCTGAGAAAAAACTTTTCAGTCTTGGTTGTAAGAGTTCTCCCCGTGCTTATCTTAGCATCTGCCTGTTTGGTACTTGTTTCGGCCAACTTTTCAAGATTATCTGCTTCAGACCAGGTGAACTCTATCATAAGGTCTGCTAAGGCACGTCCCTTGATTGCCACCCTCAATTTATAGACTATGTCATAATCTCCTATCTCAATGGCCCATGCCATCAACCTACCCGATTTCTCGAGTTTATGGATGACCTGTTTGAGGGGTGAGTCTGCCAAGATGACAATAATATGGCCCTAGAAGTATGGATTCATCTTTCTTGAATCATATGTTAGTGAATATGTTAGTTTCTCCATCTTAGGATACCTCTGTTCAGACCCTTGGAGGGCCTTGCTATTGAAATACACTGGTCTTTTCACTCCCTCATCATCTAGTACTATCGCCGCACTAATAGCCGACTCAGACACGACCAAGTACGGATAAAGTTTCCCTCCTTGAACAGGACGAGACAGTAAAAATGGATAGCCGAGATAAGACTTTATATCCATAAATGCTCTCCCGCATTCCTCGTCCCACTCAAAAGCTTTTTTGAGAACTTTAAAGAAAGGGAAACATTTATGAGTGGCTTTATAGATGAACCTGCTTAGAGCAGCCACCCATCTAGTGAGCCTTTGGACGTCCTTGATGATCTTTGGGCTCTGCATTTCTTTTAAGGCTTTGATTTTCTCAAGGTTTGCCTCAATTACCTTCTGATTTACGATGAATCCCAGAAATTTTCCATCTCCAACACCGAACACACACTTCACTGGATTGAGCTTCATTCTATACTCTTCCATTGTGTTGAATGTTCTTTCAGGGTCGTCCACATGTGTGTCGACCTTTAGACTCTTCGTAAGAATATCAGCAACATATACCTCCATCGTCTTCCCTATCTGATCTTCGAACATCTTATTCACTAGACGCTGATAGGTGGCACTGGCATTCTTCAGACCAAAGGGCATGACCTTATAGCAGTAGGTACCTTTCTTGCTGATAAAGGTTATCTTCTCTTCATCGGATGGGTTTATAAATATTTGGTTATAGACTGAGTAGGTATCTGTAAAACTTATCGATTCATGTCCGACCGTGGCATTTACCATCTTCTTAATACGAGGGATATGGAAGCTGTCTTTAGGACATGACTAGTTCAAATCAGTGAAGTCCACACACATTCCCCACTTTCCATTGTCTTTAGGTACTATAACACCATTTGAAAGCCCTTTAGGGTATATCACCTCTATTATGAACTCAACTTTCTTGAGATTTTAACCTCGTCTCTAATGACCTCTTACTTCTCCCTTGAGTATATCCTCCTCATTTTCTTTATCAGCTTTGCACCATCAACAACATTCAACTTGTGAGACATTACTTTTAGGTTGATCCTAGGCATGTCTTCATGACTCCACGTGAAGATGCTTTGTCTCTTCCTCAGAAATTCGATCAACTCATCCTCGATCTCTTGTTTTAGGCCTTTGTCGACCTGTATGGTTTTTTTTGGATCATCCTTATTGAGGACGATGGATTCTACCTCTTCCGTTGCCTCCCCTTTCTTTAGTTTTGTCTCGTCTCTGGGAGCAAGGGTGTCAATATTGTATATGGTTATTGCTTTCTTATGTACTTTTATCTCCTCTACTAAGTTAAAGTAGCACTCTCGTACTGATGTTTGGTTACCTTGAACTTCCCTTACTCCATAAGGAGTCAAGAATTTTATCATTTGGTAAATTATTGAAGGCACGACCTCAAAATCTTTGAGAGCTACCCGTCCTAATACGAGGTTGTAGGCCGAAAAGACATTATCATCCATCATAAAAAAGTTAATCTTCTTGGTCAGCCTCTTCGGCCACTCGTCTCCCATTTTGACATCAATTTCGTACATCCCCATAGGGTGAACATTTTCTCCACTGCATCCTATCAGAGGATGATGGTACAGGATGAGCCTAGCCCAGCTAAGTCCTAAGCCTTTGAAGCATGGCCAGAACATGACATCTCCAGAGCTTCCTCCATCAACTAAGATTCTTGGTACCTCACATCCATGTACCCTGGTGGTAATAATGAGAAGGTCGTCATGAGGAGCTAGGATACCTTTAAAATCTAGCCATGAAAAGCCGACTATGAGGGTTTTAATATCAACTTTCTTCCTTTTCTCGGGTTTAACATCAATAAAGGCTAAGCTTACAACCTTGACCTTAGTTATTTCCTTCACCTCGGCCAGGTGCGCCTTGCAATCGGCTACCTCAGAGCCTCATCTTGATAGGACACAATAAATCATGCCTACACCAAATGAAATCATGTTGATCCTTTTCACTAGGATGTTATCGTCGTTTGGTAGAAGATCCGGATCATCACTATCATCATTTGAAGGGTCATTCCACTTGGCGGGAGTGTCATCTTTGCATTTATCATTCCTCCTCTTCATGGGGTCGTCTCGATCTTGGTCATCTTAGCGTCGAATCTTATCAACATATTTTCTCAACTTACCATATTTCAGCATGTTTTCTATCTCGTCTTTGAAGGCAAATCATTTATCGATGATGTGCCCATGGTCTTAGTGAAACTCACACCAAATATTTCTATTCCTCTTATGAGGAGCGATCTTTAACTTTTATAGCAACCTAAGAGGCCGGTCATTTTTTATCTCATTCAGAATGTGCTCGTAGCTAACTGTTAGACGCGTGTAGTTCGCAAACTTGTCATCTATCGGCCTTTTCTTACTATCCTTCTCCATGGACTTCTAGCCATTTCCATTACTTTGGGCTCTCTTTTCTTCATCTTCTTCAGCGGTCATCACCTCCTCTGCGTTCATAACTTTCTTGACCGTAGCGAGGAGTTTAGCTATGGACTTTGGAGGGTCCTCGTCCTACTTCCAAATTAGCTTTCCTTTCTGAAGACCTCCCATAAGGGCTGTCATTGCGATATTTTCTTCATAATCTTTGACTTTCAGCATTTCGTTGTTAAAATGGGCTATATATTCCCTCAGAGTCTCGTCCTTCCCGTGTTTGATGTACAACAGGTGGGTCGTCTGCTTCCTAGGTTTCACCCCAAAGCATAAATTTTGGACAAAACTACCGGCTAACTGCGGGAAAATCCCTATTGAGTTCATGGGGAGGTAGGTGAACCATATGTGGGTTGCCCCAATCAATATGCTAGAGAATGCTCGACATCTCATTTCATCTGAGATTGAATATATATCGGAGGCCGATTGATAAATCTCCACATGATGCACCGAATTCGAGCTCCCGTCATACTTCACAGTAACCACCGATGGCTTGAACTTGGCCATGGTTCGATAGTTCAGTATCTTAGCCACAAATGGATGTCCTTCAGTATATCCCTTATGCAAGGAGTCTCGGATTTTTATGATATCCCCTATTTTTTTCTCCAACCTCTATATGGACTCATTCCAAGCCTTATCTGCTGCAACATTGACTTTTGTAGGGATAACATTTTCCTTGGGCCTTTCTCTACCGTCTGGCCGAGCTGATCATTTTATGTTAACTGGATGGGCCAAGGGTACCATATCTGCACACCTAGGTCGGCTGATGACCTCTCTTTCTTGTGAAGGTCTGTAGTCATCTCTCCTCTCATTTCTTTTTGAGCTAATAACTTTCCTTGATCTGGAAATATGGCTCCTCAAATCTTGTTGGGGGTCGAGCCTATCAAAGGCCGACCCTCTGCTTAGTCTGCCCAAGGATGGTTGCCTTGGTCTGCCATCTCGGATATGTCAACACTCTAGTTCTAGGCTCCACTATAGAGGGAGAACAGTGCCCCTAGAGATCTGATATGGTTCCTAACATTCTCTTTCTTCATCATCCTCATAGAGGTCGTCTCCTACCTCATCATCACTGAGTTCTTTACTTTGCCTCCCCAGGTGCAGACGCTTGGGGTCAGCAATGTCTCTCCACCTCTGCTATGGAGGGAGGTCTTTTTTTGGTGCCGAGGGTAGTCCCCTAGCTTGTTGATCATCAATACCTTCTCTGATGGTCGGGGTCACAAACTCTGCTCCAGTGCCGCCAGTCCTAGCCATGAAATTTTGGCTAAACATAGAAAATTGGTTTTGCATCTGTTGTTGGCTAGCTATGAGGGAGCGGAGTGCCATGGCTACTTCAGCTATTTCTGACTGAGGTGATTCTTGACTAGATCTTTCACCACCACCATGTGGTGGTTCCAGTTGATTCTCAGGAGGAGGATGTGGATCCATAACCATTGGTGTAAACTGTATGAGCTGTGAGCTGAAGAAAGAGAGCTTAAAATCTCAACAGGGGCTCCTTCAATAGTGAAATAACTCCACAAAGAGGTAGGACTAGTTCACCACCAGAGACTCCGATGAGTATATGATAAAAACATGGAAGTGAAGACTTTCCTCGTTCCCATAGATTATGCCAAATTGACGATGATGTGATCAGCACCACTAGATTAAGATAAGATTACGAGTAGCTTAAGCTCAGTCATATAGCAACAATAGAGATGGATATATGTATATATGAGAGAAGGAGATGAGGATAAAATATGAACTCAATGATTTAAAGTGGTTGAGAAAATTAATCCTACATCCACTGTGTGGGTGTGTGAGAAATCCACTAAACAAGGTCACTAATGGCCATGTGGGCATTTGATTTTTGTGGGAAAGATCAGCGTTCATTATCGTGGCTACGAAATTGTATACTAAATAGGAAGAGGGCATTCCTCTAAGAAGAGTAACCAAAGAGTATATCATATGAAGGTTTGGTATAGCCTGGGTGATCCTAACAAACAATGGGAAATAATTTATATGTAAGGATATGTCACTCCTTACTGACAAGTTTAAGATTGTACGCAACAACTCAACTATCTCCTACCCAAAGGGAAATGGATAAGCAAAGGCCACAAATAAAAATTTACTGAATATACTAAAGAAAATTCTTGAGGACATGTTGAGGGCATGGGATGAGAAGCTACCCATGGTATGGGTTTACCCCATTGTTACTTGTGTATGGGATCGAAGTTGTCCTATCGGTGGAATTAGAGGCACTAGATGAACACATAGATAAGGCAAAAGAGAACTTTAAAGTGTACACCCAGCAGTTGGACAAAGCTTATAAGAACCTAATCAAGACCAGGGTGCTTTAAGTGAGAGACTTGATCCATCACTCATCCACTCATCATCTCCGCAGCATGTCAGCTTTGAAGTTCAAACACAATTGGGAGGGATCCTATGTGGTAAGGGGGTAGGTAAGTCAGGGTACTGTCCGATCTTAGAGACGGAGAGTGACTGTCTTAATTCCATCGATTGCAAATGGCTGAAGAGGTATTATGCCTAGTCTTTTGTTAAAATTCATTTTTTTTGAAAAGTTGAGCAGCCTGCCCTAAAACTAGGAAGGTTTTTATAAT
The DNA here is from genome assembly GCA_949130495.1 of Sambucus nigra. Lineage (NCBI taxonomy): Eukaryota > Viridiplantae > Streptophyta > Magnoliopsida > Dipsacales > Adoxaceae > Sambucus > Sambucus nigra. The sequence continues at coordinate 89,976,239 of OX422208.1, read as the reverse complement.
AAAGCTAATAGAGTAATGAAGTCTTGTAAACAATACCCAATATGGAAGAAATGAATAATAGTTTTTTTAATCATTGCATTGTGATTCTTCTTTTGTTTATTTACCTGTTATATGATGTAGATATACCAGAATATTTTATTGCTAAAAAAATAAAATAAATAGAAAGACTCTTTACTAGTCTAGAAGAGGTTCCATGACAAAAGAAACTTTCCTCATTATACTGGGAGTATATCCATCCTAAGAGATAAGTATATTGAGTAAATTTCTAGAGACATAACAGATAATATTTCAGCCCCCACTAGGCTAGTAAGAGGTTGTTCTCCTAGTAATAACTAAAAAAAGATAATTTTTTATTGTTGCATAACAGATTTATAGCCTAGAGAAAAAAACTCTACCCTCTATTCTCAAGAAAATTTTAATTTTTGAGATTATCCTTTTACTTAGAAAATGTGTCGAAGGGGGTCTACCTCCCTCTCTCAAATCATTTTTTCTTAGACTAAAAGGTTCTTAAGAAAATTTTGGAACAAGGACCCCGTGGACCAGGGACAATTTCTGATAAGAAAATACCAATTTTTCTTTGTTTATGTTTTCAAATTATATTCAAAGTTTGAGGGAAGGACAAGGGCAAACCCCCTCTCGCAGCTATTCCCTGAAAATGAATGTGCAAGGAAAAAACTCCATAGTCACATGGGGTTGTAATAAAAAGTATAACTTGACAAGACTTATGCAAGTACCCCTTAACACACGGGGCAGTTCAAATGGTCCAAGTGCTCACAAAAAATGAGAGCATGTCATAGTCAACAGACATCAAAGTCCAAATAGTAGCAAAGAATAAACAGCATAATCGAACCCAACAAAGTTTTTTTCCATTAATAAATCAAACTTTCTTTACAAATGAAGAAAAGAAGAAAATACAAAATGAGGTCTACAAGGCAAGACCAACTACCCACTGGACAAAAAAAAGTCGTGACATAAATGCATATCGGCATAGGAAGAAACTACCTCCTCAACTAGCTACTCCTCTAGCGTGGACATCCTAGCCTCATCCTTCGCATCACTAGCCTCCAGTTTTGACTAGCATGACTGAATTTGACCCCTGATCCGAGCACGCTCAGCCTGACACTACTGAACTCGAGATTACCTAGATGTGTGAGGCCTCATCATATTCTTAAAAGAAGCACTCAGGAAAAGACGAACCGTAATGTCAAGCCAGTCCAGTTGAAAATAATAGCAGTGCTAGAGATCATGAAGATCCTAGAGGAATAATGTAACTCTCGTACTGGTCATGTTAGCAGGAGAGGTGGACATAAAGTTATGGAGGTGGCTAGTTAGGGGCCTTAGAGTGAATATCATGAGGATATTCATTTTGAGCACACTTTGAGGCATAAAAGTCTTGGTTCTCCAAGACTATCTCCAGTACTCCCTCTCAACAAGATGGAATCTCAAAGGCAACTCTGAGTGCTATAGTGCAATCATTAAAGGCCCTGGGGCCTCTACCGCTGTATCATCAAAGCCTGTGTTTTGAGACTCAAGCCCTGAAAGAGGAAGAGAGGAATCATCATCAGAGCCAGCATCACCGATAGCCTCAGAGCTCTGCTCTACCTCATCGGCTACCTCAGGAGGTTCACGGATTGGAACCTGCAAAAGGATAAGTAAAAATAGATAAATAACAAAGAAATAAAGAAGGTTTAGGTGGTGGAATATCAAAACTCAAATCAATTAAAAGGGTACAAAGCCTTACCCTATTGCCCAGAGCAGTCAGAATGCTTCCACCAATCCGAGAAGGCACTATATGACTCTGAACATTAGCCTGATAGAAAATAGGCAAGGGTTAGTAATTATTTTGTTAGAAAATAATGAAAAATGTAATAACTTTTTCAGACAAAAGTAAACTAGGTATGACAGTCTAATACTTGGGGAGTGCGCAGTACAGGACTCACAGTATGTCCCGCAAAACTAGGGTTGACAGCCTCGCTAACCTGAAAATAAGGAAACAGGGGTGTGAGGGTGAGCCTACTTGCATAGTAAAATCAAGAATAAAGGGGAAATATAAAGGAGAGTAAAGTTTTACAGTATAATACCTCTCTCCCAGCAACTTCCCCCGAATGTTCCACAGTAATGGGAACAACTACAATGCTAACCTGAAAACAAGGAAACAGGTTAGTGTTAGCAAACACTTGCACAGAAATACCAAGTTCAAAAGGTCTAAGTAGACCAAGAATTTACCTAGGAGCTCTCCTCTGAGACACCAGACAGAGATCTTGCAATGATAGGAACATGAGCAACACTGACCTGCGAGATAATAAAGTAGGGAAGTGTCAATAATCTCTGGCACAGATAATGTGAGTCAATGAAAAGATAAATGCATAGTATTGTATGTACCGGAGTAGTATCCTTCAAGACGCCTGACAGAGTCTCCTTGTACATAAAAACTGGTGTCATACTAACCTAAGAACTCAAATATAGGTCACGCAGGTCAAGGGACTGTAGCTACAGATATATTAGAAAAAGATCCAACGTCATCAGGCATATAAGAAAAAGGAAAGAATGACAAGTATAGCAAACATGGGAGTAAAGATAAGCATACCACTGAAATCATCCCAACAGAGTATGGAATAGGTCCCTCAGACAAGGGGACTTTAGTTACACTAGACTGAAGGCAAGAGATAATGGAAAATGTTCAAGTAAAAAGAGAGCACAAAAACAACTACTCTTATGTAAGGAAAGACCTGATACATGTGTGGTCACCTCTATGGAAATTGAATAAGGACCTACAAGTGGTGCTGGTGGATCTGTCTATGTGGTCCTCATCATAGGCGACATGGATGAAGAAGTCTCACTAGTTCCGGCTTATGAATAGAAAAAGAATCTAAGTGTTGACAAGTTTTCTATAGTTGCAAAGAAAGTATATAGACAAAGAGAAAAGTCAAGTCAAAGTAAGTAACGGTAGAGGTGCTATGACAATGCATCCATTGGAGACAATGGCAGCAGGAGCTTTTTCGACCGTATGAGCTACCAGAGGAACAACCGAAGAAGTGATTATAGAGGTTATAGTACGGACCAACTAAAACATGAATAGATTGAAACAAGACATGAGAATAAGATTCGAATGATAAATTAAAATGAGTTAAGAGATGAACGGCTCAAACCAGGTGTACCTGAATTCATTATAAGGAAAGAGGATGAAAGATGACTGGCGGAGTAGCCGCAATAGAAGTAGTGGCCTAATCATCACAAAGTCGTTCAAAACCACGTACAAATAAAGAAAGAAGCTGAGCCTAATAAGAAAAAACAATACTTAAGAAGAAGTGATAGCCTACATAATAAGCTCATTAGAAGTAATAGTGAAAATTGGCCGAGATGGTATGGGTTGGATGTGAGGCCTATTATCTATAGGAATGAAGACTTAGGAGATAGGAATCATCTCGAAAGGTGACAGACCTGGGGCAGTGACTCTTATAAGTTGTGCCAGTCCTCCAGTATAAGAAGGGCTATGTGAGGATAATCCCTACAAAGGATAAAGACAAAGACAATGCAATTATACATAGGGAATGGCAATGAACAGAGAAAGATGGCATAAGTGACAAGTTCAAAATACATCAAGAAGACCGACAAAAGAACCACTCATGCAGCTGAGGTAGGAAGTGGGGAAGTGTGGCTAGGAGGAATGGTCATCTATGGACACATAAAAGAAGAAAGACCACAAAAATATGTTTCAGAAATATAAAAAAGTTGAATTAAAAGAAAAGAATGGATCATTACCAGGATAAAAGAGGACGACCCAGAAGAGTCCCTTGTAGTAGTGGGAAATATAGAAGATAACTATAAATGCAAAAGGAGAACGAATTATATCAGTAAGAAGAAGGAAGAAGGAGAATAATACTTGAATAGGGAGGGAGAGACGAACTTCTCTACCCATACTCAAAGAGGATACCAACATGGAATTCCTTGCCCAAGGAAAAGGTCCCCAGGAAGGAGAAGCAGGTGAAGGATAAGTCATTGCAATGGAAACCCCCTAAGAATTCCACGAAGATAAAAATGATTTAAATATGAGTTATACAAGTTCAATCAAATAATAAGTGATGGAAAAGAAGTCAAGAGAAAAGATTTACAGCAATCGTGTCGGTAGTCTACCCATAGGGAAGATGTCCACTGGTGGGACTACTAGAGAATCTATCTTGATGTCCTCACTAGAGGACTCCCTCGAAACAAGCAACAAAGAAGAAGCATCAAGATATTGATCATCATGTGAGTTAATAGCACTCATCTCATTTCATGAAAAACTCTCATCATCACAGGAAGGAGTGCTTCTATAATCTACTAGTTCCTCTTCAAATAATGGAGAAGGGGAACTAGCAAGCGAAACCCCATAAAATCCAATTTCACTAAGTAAAGAGGAGTAAGGTATAGTGCCTTCACTAACAGGAATAGAAGTGGCAGGAGGCTCCACAGAATATAATCCCAAGTCTTCATAGCCCCTCTCGTGAATAGTCTGTAAGTCTTCTCCACACCTAAGTCATTAGTATCAGACCCCTGGTCTGGTGCAAAAGAGGGAGAAGTAGCCTTAACGGTAGATTTCTTCTTCTCTCTTTCCTTAGTCCTTATTAGTGGGGGAAGTAGGGTCAGCAGTAGTAGTAGCAGTAGTAGCAGGGGAAGCAATAGTAGTTGGTAACATCCACATCAGGATGCTTCCTTTTAGAAGCAGTAGGGACTTTTTCTTTTCCATTCCCTTTAACTTGGAAGGTTGTGGCTCAGGCTGTTTGGAATAGTTGGATTCATCTAGCAGGGGTCTTATCAAAACTGGGATAACCTTCTCGAGGGGGGTCTTGGAGATGGTGTTGCGGTGCCATAACATCTTTTGATTCCTTTTGACCAAGTACTTGTCATTATTAGTGATATTGGTGGAGATGCTCTCGTGGGGGACATCCTACACATAATTCTGAATAAGGAGGACTTGACTTTTTTAGAGAGTAAACCACAAATGGGTGAAAAATGATAGGTAATCTCGAGAAGGAACGAATAAACTCCCCAGATGGCTAACTCTATAAACCACACCCTCAAAAGAAAAGTTACTAAAAGCCTCCAGATATATCTCGGAGTGGGAGTTTCTCTAAGGATAAGAGGTTGAGTGAACACCTTGGTCATAACCAAATTGCCTCCTTACCCTCTCAGAGTGATAGTTTTTCACACCCTGGCCCAAATCAGACAAAAAAAGCAAAGTATAGGGCAAGAGCATAATGACGACATCAATGTGGGGGCAAGTGGAAACAGACTCAGCATCAGCAGGACAATAGAAAGTACCTTCGGTGGATGAGGAGGATCCCCAAGTGAAAATGCCACCTATTGTCCTGCAGTAAGGCCTGAAGGAGAAATCATAAATATTATTTATCAAAGGCCCGAGTGGGCCTTAGGGACCTTCTTGTGCCACCTCGCACCACAAGCAACATTATTGTGGCAAGCCAATTCCTCTGGTGCAAAATTAGGAAATCTCTCAAACAAAATTGATATATGGATGAAAGTGTTGGTGAAGTTAATGGCATCATGGCGCCCATAAGAATGCTGAATATCTACTTGAGGATGCTATAGACAAGTGTAAAGGGACCTCAATGTTAAAGTGGTGGAGGTGATTGGCCTCCCTCGAGAAAGTCCCACGACCAGGTTGAAAAGAAGCTCGCGAGGGGTGTCATTTGGCCTCCCTGTAAATAAGAACCTACTAAGAAAGGTAACAACAAAGGCTGCCAAATTTGAGGGGGAGGTAATATTTGGGCCCTTTTGACTCCTCAAAGCCCTGCTCTAGGTCTCACCCTTAGGCAGCTACTCAAAATCCTTGAACCAGTATAGCTGCCATTTGGTGAAGGAGTGCTTGGTAGTCCTAGTTTGATTGATAGCAACATGTTTAGAGAATTCACCCAGATTGAGTGGATCTCTCACACCATCCTCTACTCAATCTCATCCTTGGAACCATCAATAAGAACATGTTCTCCTAAGTAAGGCAGGGTGAGCATCTCGTAGATATCTTCCATAGTAAGAGTAAAATCACCCCATCGAGTAACAAAAGTGTGTGAGTCTGTACTCCAACGGGAAGTCAATAAAGTAGAGGGGTTGGCATGTTTAGCAATAGAGTAAGTTTTAAGACTCCTGACAGTGGTTAGAAGACTCAACTCCTCAATAACATCCTTGTGTGAGGGGGTGGCTAAGACATAGTCAACCCAAAGGACCCACTCGTCAAAGCACCTCCTCTAACCTTGATCTCAATATTGGAATGGGGAAAATCACCCTTATCAACTTCCACTCTATGAATAGAATGAGTTAAAATAATGATAAGGTTAGAGGACTCATTCAGACCCACACGGGATTCTTATTTGTCTTCTCCATAAACTCCAACTCAAAATTGGCAAGGGAGGACATGAAGGTATCTTCGGTACCAAAATAGGGGGAAAGTCGATGGAGGCCAAAGTCCCTCTTAGTGCAAGAAACCAAGTATTCCTTCTGCGATTTGGTATAAGTGATGGATGAGGGACCACCTAGAAGTGATCTTAGTAGACGAATCTCCCAAAGTGGCGGTGGTAGAATCCATAACGACTGAGGTGATAATAATGACTCTGGTGGCCAAAACCATTGAAAGAGTGATGGATATGGGCACTATATCCACTAACACCTTTCTAGTGGTGGTGAAAACAGCTAGAATAGGGTTTACAAAGGAAGAAGAGGCCATTTGTGGTGCGAATAGGTGAAGAAGATGACTGTTAAAGGCGGTAGCAATGGAGTTTTTTTATTTTCTCTCCCTCTCTCTATATCTATAGAAAGCTCAGTTTGAATGAAATGAAGAAGTAAAAGTGAAGAGGGTTTATAAATGAATTTTATACCCTATTAATCCCACACGCTTCTGTAAATAAAAAAAAAACAAATCATCCCCCAGATGATGGGATACTTTTTATCTTTTTAACATGTGTCACCTCAAGACCCTCAATGTGGGCCGATGTGATATACCTATTTAATGTCAATAGTGTCATCATGAGATTGAAATAAACTTTTTATATTCCAAGAAAAAGTAAATCATTGCGTACAAAACCCTTTGGTCTACCCAACACAAAAATTTTGGTACGAGGGGACTAATATAGAGGGGTGTTCATCCATTTGAAAAAATTAATTGGCAAGAAGGCCCATATGAAGGGGTATATCTACCAAAATTTATCAATGAAGGTTTTATATCAAGGGGGCATAGTCCCAAGTTAGGAAGCTACAGAAAGAAGGCAATATCAAGGGGGGATCATAATGAGCAACCCCCTTCAAAAGATATTGAAATCAAAATCAAATGTCTGTTGGACGAGGAGGGTCTCACTACAACGGGATCCTTGTTACAAAACCTTAGCCATAGAAATATAATAAGGATGAGGAGGGCTCACCATGGGCATCCCCTCATCCCAAAGCCCAACTCAAAACGTTAAAACAAGGATGAGGATGGTATGTCGTGAGAAGCCCCTCATTATAAGAACAAGGCCACATATAAATGTCTTGGGTGAGGAGGGACCATCACGAGTAGCCCCTCCTCCCAAGACTAAAATAAAAAATAAATGGCTTCGACAAGGAGGGACCATCAAGACCAGCCCCTTATCCCAAGACATAAGCCACAGAAAAAGGCAAAAGAAAGGAAACTCATTGTGAGAAGCCCCTTTTGCCTTAATTCACATATCAAATAAACGGAGGAAGGGAGAGGAGGTTCACCTAGAGTGGTCCTTCTACCCTAAATGCCTTACCACATAGATGACACAAGCTGAGGAGGTCCACCTATAGTGTCCTCCTCCTAAATATTTGTTGCCCTAAAAATAACAAAGTACAAATATTTACTTTGCTCTACAGGTAGCCTAGTTGAGCACGCAGGGCTTAAAGAGGACAATTGGGATCTCCTGGGAGTTTTATCTTAGGGGCTGAGGAACAAGGCTGGTTGAGCAAGCTCAACCACTTCTCACTTTAAGATAGAGATAATACAAGTAGAGAGACCCTAGTAGTCACTCAAGTCCTTACATAGCTCATACTTTGTCATAAATGAGGTGATTAACCAAAGGGCTGCTCATAAGAAATGAACTTTTTTCACAAAAGGATTTTAGAGAGGGTGGTCCTCGGGGCTAGTCTCAAGTTCACAAAGTCTGTACAATAAGTTAACATTTGAAAATATATGTGACAGCCCGCCTAATTAAATACCGGGCGATCTCTCCTTTATTAAATTAAATCAAGGTGAACAGTTTGGTTCATTCTTAGCATCACTGTCGTAAACATAAACTTTCCAATTTAACACCCTAAATAATTAAGCTAAGTGTCAAAACCATATTTAAACATTACTTTACAAATTTTTATTTAAAGAAAATGATTTATTTTTTTATTAACAACATTTCAACAATTAAGAATCACACCACAATAAACCTGGGACACAATCCAATTAATTTAAAACATTCGTCAATCGAATGTCAACATGCGAAATATAAAGTAACACCATTCAAACTGAATAAATCCCATAGTGACAATACTAGAAATAACTGAAATACAAATGTCCAATAACAACGGAATAATGGAAAGATCTACACATGCTCAACTAAATGAAAGTACTAAGAGTGGATCCGAATGAACGAAGTCGTCTAATTAAGAGACCTGCAACTCCCACCTAAGCTGCAGCGCGTTCCTTCCAAGAGATCCTAAGCAAGACGCCCCTGTGGCTGGGCACCTATAATACATACATATATATACAAGAGAGAGAGAGAAAAAGAAACGGGTCAGAGCCTGAAAGTGTGTTTGATTTAAAATACGTTTAGCAAGTATTTAAATTAATACAGGCCAATGCAACAACATATTAGAGCGACACTCTCTTGAGAAATTCTCACCTCTCTTCTAGTGTGCACGCCTATCGTACTAACCTTCCCAACGGGTTATCTTATTATTTTATCATACTAACCTTCCCGATAATTTAGCTTATCTTAACTTACTCATAAGATTTCAAAACCGAACAATATCATTGTTTAAAAGGATACTTCCAATTAACAGCACAACACTCGTTTTAGTTTTATTAATTCATAAAGTTTCCCATTGACACATTATACTTTTCAAACAAGTATTTCCGATTTATAATCCAGAATTATTTCTCACTTACTATATTACAGCAACATTTTAAATTTCCCAAATTCAGATATATATATTAAGCACCCGTATAATATATATATTCTAACAGCACCAACATGCAAACTATGGTGTAGGCATACTCTGCTATCCAATCCCCGTATCGCTCACACTAAGGGATATACAAGTTCGGAATCACTCTTGAACTGTATCAACATATATACACAAAACAAGATTGAGGCGAAGTATAGATTCCAAGTCTCTAAGAGGTCAGTACATACCCCACGCCTCTTAGGACCGTTTGAACTATCGATTCGATAGCATGTACCAAGGATATCTATCTTCTAGGGTACAAGTCAATATCCCCCATAAAGGTCCCATCGAGATAAGACTGTCCCAGCGCGGTAACCTCAGGGATAGCAAGTAGCACGGGTACGTTTTTCACACGTATAAAATATATGCATACACAACCATATAAATATACCGCTTATCATTATATCAATATAGGTTTCTCTCATCACCGATAATTACGATATTTATCCTTAATTTCACATTATTAGTATTACGTATAAGGTTTCATCTCTAACCTTAACTCGAAGGGTTTTCTCACTTATTTCGTGACACTCGTGGACTCTATTCTTCCAAGTAGAAAATTCAGTAGGTGTCACATTTACATTTCATCGTAACTCTCTTACGCGCCTCACACTTTAACATATCAATTTACTAACCCTAAAGTAAATATCCCATAAATACCATTCTCGTCGAATATTAATGATTCCAACACTTTTCATACGCCCTACTGGTCCTCTATGTCTCCCAAATCATTATACTCAGAATGACCAAGAATCATATCATGACAATTAGATTTTTAAATCATTTACAAAGGAAATAAGAGTCTGCCAGGAGGGGTCGATCGATCGAGGTTTGGGGCTCGATCGATCGAACCTTCGATCGATCGAAGCTCTAGGCTCGATTGATCGATCAAGCAGGTATTTCAATTTTCTGCAGAATTGCAGTTACGGGTTCTACCAATTTTCTTGATCCAAATACATGTTTTCCAACACCAAATGTCCAAGAATTCTACTACTAACATTATAACAGTATACCAGATGTTTCTAACGTAAGGCATGTACATATTCATCATTTAAACATGGAATTTCCACCCAAAATTACATCTAATTATCAAGAACCCTAGAATTTTCTTAAACAGTTTTCTAACAAATCTTTCTCCAGAATTTCTTTTTTATAATCATCAAAATTTCATGGTTAATTTCCTCTACATGGCAAGGGTTTCCAGAATCATCATAACAACCAATACTACATGGATTTTCCTATCACAGATTGGGTTTTCTTCTACATAATTCATCCCTAATCATTCCTAAACTAATATGAAGATTGCACCAATGAAAATAGCAAGTTAAACACTTGCCTGGGATTTTCAGAAGTCTGGATTGCGGCTGATTTTGGTGTGGTTGCGTTCCCCTTCTCGCGATCTACGCGTTGGTGGTGGCGGCGGTGCAAACCGGTGACTTTTTGGCCTTGAATTGCCTTGAGAGCTTTCCCTCTCTTCTCCAATGGCCGTACTAGGGTTTTCTGAATATTCTAACCCTAAATGACTAACCTAGATGGCTGATATAGGTTGCTGAAATTCGTGGGTTTAATTACCCAAATATGTAAAATGACTAAAATGCCTTCCCGGGGTACTAATTAGGCCTAAAAACGCCCTGAGACCCAAACTACACCCCCGGGTACACTTTTCTGACTATCTCGACCCTTCCGGATGCGTTGGCGCACTCAAAATGACCATACGAACAACTTATAAAATATTCACTTTTTATTTAACCAAATTTAGTCCCGACGCGACACGAGCACGTTCCAACTTAAATTTCTAAAATTGTCATTTAACTCACTCATGACATTCAATATAACCAATATAATATATTACTTTGCTCATTAGTAATATTCAACAAATTGCTCATAATTACTAACTCTCGTCACGTTAATAATTATAACATAATTAATTTCCGAATTTTTATTAAATAATTCACTCACATTAAATTTAATAAATCCCCAAATTAATATAGCATAAAAATACGGGGTATTACATACTTCCCCCCTAATAACGGAATTTCGTCCCGAAATTCAGAAAATAAGGCATACCTGGTAAAAAGAACTCTGGATATCTCTCGCGTATATCTGCCTCGCGCTCCCAAGTGGATCCCTCCACATTATGATGCTCCCACTGGACCCGCACAAGTGGAACTATCTTCGACCTCAATCTCCTCTCACTATAGTCTAGGATAGCCCCCGGTCTCTCCTCGTAAGAGCTATCAGGCTGTAAGTCGATCTCATCTATCGCAATGTGAGTATGGGCCATATCATCCCGAAGATATCGTCTCAACGACGAGATGTGGAATACATCGTGGATGCGATGTAAATGTTCTGGAAGTCCCAACCTGTATGCAACCGGACCAATCCTTTCGATGATGGGAAATGGTCCCACGTACCTCGGAGCCAACTTCCCCTTCTTCCCGAACCTCATCACCCCCTTCATAGGAGATACACGCAATAATACTTGGTCCCCACACTAAACTCCCGGAAGAACCGTTTCGCATCGGCGTAGCTCTTTTGCCTGTCCTGGGCTACCCGAATGCGACTCCTAATCATCTCAATCCTCGCGGAGGTCTCATGAATCACCTCTGGTCCTAGCAACTTGTTATCCCCCACTTCGAGCCAGCAAGATGGGGAACGACAAGGCCTGCCATATAAAGCCTCAAATGGAGCCATGCCAATCGTGAACTGATAAGAGTTATTATAAGCAAACTCTACCAGTGGAAGATGTGGCTCCCAACCTCCTCCAAAATCGAGAACACACATGCGTAGCACATCCTCTAACATCTGATTAGTACGCTCTGTCTGTCCATCTGTCTATGGGTGGTAAGCTGAACTCAGCCTCAACTCAATACCCATAGCCTCCTGAAAGCTTTCCTAAAAACGTGACACGAAAATCTTGTCTCTATCTGACACAATATTCAGGGGCACCCCGTGTAATCTGACAATCTCAGCGATGAACAACTGAGCATACTGACCCGTGGTGTAATCTGTCCGCACCGGCAGAAAATGAGCCACCTTGGTCAAACGGTCTACAATCACCCAGATAGAATCGTAGCCCCGCTGTGATGTAGGCAACCCTGTAATAAAATTCATGGAAATACTCTCCCACTTCCACGCGGGTACTTCCAATGGCTGAAGCAATCCTGAGGGTTTCTGATGGTCCAACTTCACCAGCTGGCAGGTAGAACACTTGGACACGAACTCAGCAATGTCCTTCTTCATCCCACTCCACCAGTATTGTCTCCTCATATCCTGGTACATCTTATCGCCTCCCGGATGTACTGCAAATTGGGACCCATGAGAATGAGTCATCACTGCATGACGTAATTCTGCTCCTTCTGGAACCACCAATCTCCCATTAAACCGCAAACCTCCATCAGAACTAACAAAATAGGACTGAGCACCCTCGGCTAGAAGTCGCACAATCTGCTCCTCGCAAAACGGGTCTGTGTTCTGTGCCCGTATCATTCTCGTAACAAATCTCGGGTGTGACTGACATTAGGGATATGAAAGAACGGGCTACTGCGTCCTGGTGGCCTAACTCCTTCAACTCTGCTTTCCAGGCGTCTGCTACTTCGTCTATCGGTCTGCGACTCAATGCATCAGCAACTACGTTGTCCTTTCCCAGATGATACTGTATGTCGAACTGGTAGTCCTTCATAAACTCTAGCCATCTGCGCTGACCCATATTCAGCTCTCGCTGAGTGAACAGGTACTGCAACGACTTGTGGTCTGTAAACAAACGAAATTTCTCTCCCAACAAATAGTGCCTCCATATCCTCAATGCAAAGACGACCGCTACTAACTCCAGGTCGTGGGTGGGGTAATTTTTCTCATGCGGCTTAAGCTTGCGGGAGGCAAAAGCTATAGCCTTCTCTTCCTACTTAAGTACTCCCCCAAGTCCCCGTAAGGACGCATCGGTGTAAACCAGGTACTCCATACCCGGCTGCGGTAACGCAAGGACTGGCGCTGAAGTAAGCATGTCTTTCAGCTCGTCGAAAGCCAACTGACAAGCGTCATCCCAAACATATGGTACTCCCTTGCGAGTCAAATTGGTCAATGGACCCACTATTTTGGAGAATCCCCGAATGAATCTCCTGTAGTAACCAGGAAACTACGCACTTCCGTCGGTGTTGTGGGCTATCCCCACTCCCTCACCGTTGATACTTTAGTCGGGTCAACTGCTATCCCCTGATCAGAAACAACATGCCCCAAGAACTGTACCTCTCGCAACCAGAATCCGCACTTCTCGTACTTAGCATACAACTGATGCTCTCGTAGAGTCTGAAGAACCTGCCTCAAGTGCTCGGCATATTCCTCCTCAGAGTGTGAATATATCAAAATGTCATCTATGAAAACGATGACAAACTGATCCAAGAACTCTCTGAATACTCGGTTCATCAAGTCCATGAAAACGGATGGAGCATTTGTGAGTTCGAACGACATCACCCGAAACTCATAAGACCCATATCTCGACAAGAAGGCAGTCTTTGAAACATCCTTCTCTCTAATACGTAACTGATGGTACCCCGACCTCGGATCTATCTTCGAAAAGAAAGTTGCTCCCCTCATCTGGTCGAACAGATCATCGATTCGAGGCAACGGACACTTATTCCGTATCGTGACCTTGTTCAACTCCCGGTAGTCCACACACAATCTCAGTGAACCATCTCTCTTCTTCACAATTAAGACTGGAGCGCCCCAAGGTGAGGTACTCCTGCGAATGAAGCCCTGACCTAATAGTTGCTTTATCTGATATCGTAGCTCTCGCATCTCTGCCGGGGCCATACGGTACGGTGCACGGGCTATAGGTCTCGTATCTGGCAATAAGTCTATAACGAAGTCTATCTCTCGACTGGGGGGTAGGCCTGGTATTTCTAGAAACACATCAGAATACTCCCTGACAACTGGGATAGAATCTAAGGGAATCACAACCTCCTTAGAGGTATCCTCCTCTATGTAATACAAATGAGCGGTCGAGCCTCCCTCTGGGCGAGGCATCGCCACTACAAACATCTCTTACCCCAGAATGGCAAAAAAACAATGCTCCCACCGAAGCAATCAATCATGGCTCTATAAGCTGTGAGCCAATCCATACCAATAATCACATCATGCTCGTGCATGTCTAAAACTAACATGTCTACAAGTAATACTAAGCTACCAATCTCTACCCTCACTCCCCGACATATAAAGAAAGTAAGCGACCCACTCCCCAGTGGTGAATCTACATATGTCACAGTGTTCTCTGCTGTGGCTAATAACCCTAAGGCTTTCACAAAATAGGTAACTATCAAATAGTGCGTTGCCCCAGTATCAAACAAAACTCGACTCATAGTAACATGGATAGAAAAACATACCCTCAATCGCGGGTGGTGCCTGCGGAGCTACTGCCTTTGGGAAGTTATAGACACGTCGCCCTGTAGCTTTCTCTGCTGAACTGAGGCTGTTGGAAAGGGTGGTGGAGATGGCTTCTGGGGTTCATTGTTAGCACATTCCTGTTGTGGGGCCCTATCCTTCTCTGGACAATTTTGTGATGTTCATCTTCTTGCAGGGAGTGGTTCTAGATTTGAATCGATTTTTACGAGAAAAGGGAGGTTTTACTAGGTGTTGCTTATGAAACTTCATGAAGACCTTGGAGGCAGAGTCCATTGAGGTGGGTCACGCCTCACCATATCCAATTATCCACATACCCCAATCACACTACCCTCATACACTCATCATAGTACCGGTCCTCAAAAAATGGAAAGTCAAATACAAAAAACTCCTACATTTTAATATTCATCTCGAAGATATAACTTCCTAATTCAGGATGTCACCTTCCACTACCTTTACCGCTTGATAAATAGCTTTGTCGATGCATTGGTAAACTTATCGTCCATAGTTGATATGCCTGAGGGAATAACGATGACCCCCTTTCATGTTCATAAGCAATCCCTGACAACTCACAGCTACCATATTGAGCTCCCTACGGAAGAATATCCATACAAAATTTGGCTATGGTACTATAAAAGTTTGGTTATGGTACGACGACATCTGATGCCTCCTCAAGTATGGCCGATATTCTTAATGATCTAATAAGAAAGACCGTATAACTCTTCTCGAGCTAGCATCTCACTATATTATCTTTGATAAGCCAATTTTCAAAAGGAACTTCGATAGAACCCATTTTCAATGCATAACATGGGCTGACATTATGTCATAATGTAGAAAATACACAACTGGGAATGTGGAGCCCATGTAAACGATCATAATCTTTCAAAGAAGTTCATTTGTTCGAGATACTACTGAACGACTTTGGTCCAAGAGTGCAATGCTTATGTCAGAAGGTGCATGCTAAAAATTTTCCAATATATAACACTTACCTCCCCGTGAGTTATATAACATGACTTCACTGTAATACCCCGTATTTTTGGCTATATTTATTTTTGGGATTAATTAATTAAATGCGTATTAATTGGAAATTAATCCGGGTTATAAATACTAATGAGATGCGAGTTGGTATTTGATTATGTGCATATATGATTATATATGAACTTGGTATTATAAAATTTGTCGTGGGATTTATTTACGGCAATTTGGAAATTTTGTTGAGACGCGTGGGACCGCCGCGTCACGGTATAATATTTCGATTATAAAAAGTGAATTTAAAATCTATAATTCGTATGGTCGTTTTGAGTGCGCCAATGCGTCCGAAAGGGTCGAGATAGTCAGAAAACACTAGCTGGGGGTATAGTTTGGGTCCCGGGGTATTTTTAGGCCATACCGGTAACTTAAAGGGTATTTTGGTAATTGTACATTTTGAGGAATTAAAAGTGACGAAAATTTGGTTAATAAAATCTGATGTGGATTAAACCCATTAAGCCCATTAACCAAACCATATTAACCTAGAAGGCTACGTAGGTTGTCATTTAGGTTTTCTAAGTTCCCAAATCAAAAACCCTAGCCACCTTAAGCCACCATTGGAGAAGGAGCTTGGAGAGAAGAATTTCTGCAGAAAAGTTCTACCAAACCTACACCAAACTCAGAGATAACCAAGGCAAGTGACTTTATACCATTTAAATTCAGAGAATGTCTTTTCCATGTTAGAAATTGAAGAGTTTTGATTGTTCTTGAAAGATTGAATGAAAACCCATGTAGTTGGAGTTTAGAACTTGATAATTTTGAAGAGAATTGCATGTAGTATGATAGGTAGATGATTTCCCTCATAATAATTGTGATTAGAAGAGATTAAAACGAATTAAATTCTGGGATTTGATGATGATATAAAGTTAGGGTTCATGTTCTTGAGATATTGGGAAAAAGTGTAGAGATTTGTAAATTTAATTGATATTTGGGTGGATTTATCCCTTAGAAACATGTTAGGATGTGACTATATATGTTTAGTATTGATTATAGACCCTAAAATGTTGTTGGGATGAACTTTGGAATTGATTAGAAGTGATAAAAATGGTGAAAAATGAATTGGGGAAAAATCTGGGCCGAAACTGGTCAGTCGTTAGAAGCAGCCCCCAGGTCGTTCGAAGGAACTCGTTCGAACGAGCTTCTAATGAGTTGACCAGTCGTTACTAACGAGTAGGGATTTCATTCGATATCTCGTTCGAACGAGATATCGTTAGAAGGGACAGTTCGTTCGAACGAACTGGGATCTCGTTCGAACAGCCTCGTTCGAACGAGACTTCTAACGAGCTGACAGTCCAAACTCGTTCGAACAGTCTCGTTCGAACGAGACTTCTAATGAGCTGGCAGTTTGGGCCATTTTGGACTGTTTTGACTTTTGGAGTTCCGTAAACTTATTCGAGGACATAGATATCATTCCGTAGATGTAGTAATGATAGAATTGGGACATTTGGGTATTTATGAGAAGGAATTTACATACGAGAGTTGTATTACATGGACGGTTTGGGTTGAGACGTGAGTGTCTACTACGACGTGAGAAATTATAGCGCGTATAATTACAAACCGGAATAGTATAGATGGTGATAATTATAGTTAGTACAAGAATGCGATATGTACTACGATTAAATACGGTATTACTAAGATGTGTGTTTACTTAGTATTAGTATATGGATTGTGTGTATGACATACCTACCATACTTGCTATCACGGGAGGTTGCGTTCGCTTAGGACCCTCTAATCCTTGTGTGCCTACGGGGGGGATATAGACTGGTACCTCGATGAACATAGGTCATAGAAAGACTTATTGGGATATTAATAAGTCCGCTGATCGTGGGAGCGTAGGTATGTGCGTGACCCATGTGATGGTGACTGTGTTCGCCTCCATTATTTGTGATGTTGTTATCGGTAAACTATTCCTGAGAGATTCGGAATATGTAATCCTTATGTACGTGATGTACCGGGATGGATAGCAGAGTATGTGTGCACCGCAGCTTAGTTCTCGGGGTGCTTGTATTGTATAATTATGATGTGAATAATATACATTTAATTAATGGGAATCCTCATGTTAATGTTGTAAATATATTACGGTATTGTTTCGAGTATAACATAACGGATTAGCTGATAGTAATATATTGTATAATGAGCATCTGAGTTACGTTAAATCCCTATCTTATTACGAGCGTTATATGTTAATAGAACCGGGTAATAAGGGTAGAAACTATTACAGTCTAGCTAGTTATGATGTCACTTAGCTAGTGGTTTATATCATTATAGATGGGTACTTACGTTAGGAGTGCACAGTTAGACGAGAGGTGAGAATATCATGTGAGTGCACGTCCTAACATGTACTTTGCATTTAATGTTTTAAATGTTTTTAAAGCACTTGCAGGTTTTTAAAATATAACTCCACATTCGGGCTCTGACCCGTTTGCTTTTCAAATCTATTTTCTTGTAAAACCATTTTAGGTGCCCGGCCACAAGGACACCAAGCATAGGATACTCATTCAGGTGACGAGCTGTAGCTGTTTGTGGAAGCTACAGGGATTTGCATGTAGACGCTTCTATCTTTTGGATTCCAGAGTCACTATCTATCAGTTGTAGGGCATGTTGCCCATTTCTTTTTAGAGACATCTTTTACATTTCAGTTTCAGACTTTAGCATGTATTGTTTCAGTTTATTTATTTCAGTTATGGGATTGTTGTGAGGAGTTTTCCTCCAGACTTTATTTACTCTATTGTGATGGTTATTCGTTTTACTTCAGTATGGTGAATGGTGTTATTTATTTCTTTACACTTGTTGCATGTTAATCAGACTTAAATTAAAATTTGGCAACTTACTTTTTAAATACTAGGTGGTTAGTAATCTTTAAAAGGTTTTCGACAGTGATGCTATTAACTGAGCCAACTTGGCATTTTCAATTAATTTAATAAAGGAGTAGCTACCCGGTATTTAATTAGTCGGGGTGTTACAGGTGGTATTAGAGCATCAGGTTCTAGTGTCCTTTAGGATCTGTACGGCTATTATGTTTCCGCTACGTTTCTTTGATATAGAGCCCTATATTTTAGGACTGTTGTATTCTTTTTGTGTATGCTTCGTTCTTCAGCTATTTTAAGTTTATAAATAGCGAACTTATAAACTTTGTTCTCATTTCAGATGCCTCCACGACGTGCACGACGAGTTCCCAGGGATGCAACGCCCGAACCCCAGCCCGCTCCAGTTCAGGGTATGATGAACGTCGCTGAGGTTGCAGCTATAGTAGCCCAAGCGGTAAATGCCGCGATTGTCGTGATTCAGCAGGCACCACCTCAGGCACCGGTTGCCGCGCCAGTACAGGCTAATGCATTCCCGTCTGCTTGGGAACGTGTACGTGACGCTCTTCAGAAAACGCATCCGCCGGAGTTTGCAGGTAGCTCAGATGTGGTAGTCTCGAGCCAATGGAGGAAGGACATGCAGAGGCACTTGAGGATGCATGAGTGCACTGATGTTCAGAAACAGGTGCTAGCTACTTTCAAGCTAGTGGGATCTGCACTACAGTGGTGGGAGTCTATTACCACCGCGGAGGAGAGGGATACTCTCACGATTCAGGAGTTCTGGGTGCGGTTTGACCGCAAGTACTTTCCGTTCGCAGTTCATACAGAGATGAGGAGGAAGCTGATGAGTCTGAGGCAAGAGGGCAAGACAGTGGCCGAGTATGAGGCCGAGTTCACTAATCTGTTGAACATCGTTCCAGACGAGATACCAATAGAGAAGAAGAAGATTGAGAAGTTCACCGATGGGTTGAATTGGAGGATCCGTCAGCATCTTCTAGGGAACCTATCGTTGGCCACTTATTCTGATGTGGTTAACGCTGCATTGTTGCACTGCCAGGACCACCGTTTTCATATGGCTGAGGGCAAAAGGTCGGGAGAGTCTAGCCATCAGGGCAAGACTGGAGGACATGGTGCCAGCGGGGCACAATCGGGTCAGGGGCAGAGACAGAATGAGCAGGGCTCCCAGCAGGGGGATAATAAGAGGTTCCGGTCAGGGAACTACAGGCAGGGATAGGGAGGTTTCCGTCAGGGCCATCAGGGTCCAAACGGCCATCAGGGCCAACAGGGGCAGAATGGGCAGCAGTTTCACCAGGGCCAAGGGAGGAACGGTAACGGCCACCAGGGCCGGGGACAGCAGGGGCAGAGGGGAGGGAATTTCCTAGGGAAGTGCTTTGTTTGTGGCAAGACTGGCCATAAGAAGCAGGATTGTCCTGATAGGGGCAGGGCCCCACAGCAGTAGCAGCAGGGTGCTCTCCAGGAGCCACAGAGGCCTATGTTTCCCGCCGCTCTTCCCGCACCGCCACAGATGGCAGCATTGCCACCCATTCCAGCAGTCCCAGTTCAGCAGGGGCAGCTACAGTATGGACGTATCTACAACGTTCACCAGGCTGCAGTTCCACAGGCACCGCACGCGATCGAGGGTACGTTTCCTATTCATGGCACTATGGGTCGGGTGTTATTTGATACGGGTGCTACACATTGTTTCATAGCTACACACTTCGCGAAAGCTTTAGGATTGTTAGCTACGGCAGAGAGCACAGTGACGTGTGTCGACTCACCTTTGGGGAGTGGGTCACTTATTTTCTTTATATGCCGGGGAGTGGGGGTAGAGATTGGTGGTTTGGTATTGCCGGCAGACATGTTAGTGTTAGACATGCATGTTCACGACGTGATCATCGGTATGGATTGGCTCGTAGCATATAGGGCCATGATTGATTGCTTCAGCGGGAGCGTTGTTTTTGCCATTCCGGGGCAAGAGATGTTTGTAGTGGCGATGCCTCGCCCAGAGGGAGGATCGACCGCTCATCTGTATTACATAGAGGAGGATACCTCTAAGGAGGTTGTTATTCCTTTAGATTCGATCCCGGTTGTCAGGGAGTATTCGGATGTGTTTCAGGAGATACCAGGCTTACCACCCAGTCGAGAGATAGACTTTGTTATAGATTTGCTACCGGGTACGAGACCTATAGCACGTGCACCGTACCGTATGGCTCCAGCTGAGATGCAAGAGTTACGGGATCAGATAGAGCAGCTGTTAGGACAGGGCTTTATTCGTAGGAGTACCTCACCTTGGGGCGCTCCAGTTTTGTTTGTGAAGAAGAGGGATGGTTCACTGAGATTGTGTGTGGACTACCGGGAGTTGAATAAGGTCACGATACGGAATAAGTATCCGTTGCCTCGAATCGATGACTTGTTCGACCAGTTGAGAGGAGCTTCTTTCTTCTCGAAGATTGACTTGAGATCGGGATATCATCAGTTGCGTATCAGGGAGGAAGATGTCTCGAAAACTGCATTTTTATCGAGATATGGTTCTTACGAGTTTTGGGTTATGCCTTTCGGCTTGACCAACGCTCCAGCAGTGTTTATGGACTTGATGAACAGAGTGTTCAGGGATTTCCTAGATCAATTTGTCATTGTCTTCATTGATGACATTCTGGTTTACTCTCAGACAGAGGAGGAGCACGCCGAGCATTTGAGGCAGGTTTTGCAGACACTTCGTCAGAATGAGTTGTATGCAAAATACGAGAAGTGCGGGTTTTGGTTGAAGGAAGTCCAGTTCTTGGGTCACATTATTTCCGACCAGGGAATATCAGTTGATCCGGGAAAGGTATCAGCGGTGAGGGAGTGGGGACAGCCCACGACACCAACGGAGATTCGTAGTTTCTTGGGTTTAGCAGGATGCTACAGGAGGTTTATTTGGGGTTTCTCAGAGATAGCAGGTCCTTTGACACATCTTACTCGTAAGGGTGTGCCATACATCTGGAGTGATGCCTGTCAGTTGGCATTCGATGAATTGAAGGACAAATTGACCTCAGCACCTGTGTTAGCATTGCCAAGACCGGGAGTTGAGTATTTGGTTTACACCGATGCGTCTTTGCAAGGACTTGGAGGTGTATTGCAATAGGAGAGACAGGCCATAGCTTATGCTTCCCGTAAGCTTAAGCCTCATGAGAAGAATTACCCCACGCATGATTTGGAGTTGGCAGCAGTGGTATTTGCCTTACGAATTTGGAGGCACTATCTTTTGGGGGAGAAGTTTCAGCTGTTCACGGACCACAAGTCCCTACAGTACCTATTCACGCAGAAGGAATTGAATATGCGGCAACATAGGTGGCTTGAGTTTGTGAAAGACTACCAGTTCGACATTCAGTACCACCCGGGAAAGGCTAACGTGGTAGCAGACGCGTTGAGCCGTAGGCCAGCAGATGAGGTGGCAGAGGTGTGGAAGGCCAAGTGGAAGGAATTGGGACACCAGGATGCAGTGGCCCGATCTTTCATGTCTGTGATGACCGTTACACCGCAGATTGTCCTCAAGGTAGTACGGGCACAGGCTAATGACTCGTTCTGTCAGGAGCAGATAGTTCGATTACTTGCAGAGGGAGCCGAGTCCTATACCGTTAGCTCAGACGGGGGATTGCGCTTCAATGGGAGATTGATAGTCCCGGAAGGAGAGGAATTGCGACACGATGTTATGGAAGAGTCGCACGGCTCACGGTTCGCGGTACATCCCAGAGGGGACAAAATGTACCAAGACATGAGACGGCAGTATTGGTGGAGCGGTATGAAGAGAGATATCGCTGAGTTTGTCTCAAAGTGCGCCACTTGTCAGCTTGTCAAAGTGGACCATCAGAGACCAGCAGGATTGCTACAGCCGTTGGAGGTCCCGGTGTGGATGTGGGAGAGCATATCCATGGACTTTATCACGGGGTTGCCTACGTCGCAGAGAGGTCACGACTCCGTTTGGGTAATTGTGGACAGGTTGTCCAAGGTCGCTCACTTTTTACCCGTAAGGACTGACTACACTACGGGACAGTATGCCCAGCTCTTCATTTCAGAGATTGTGAGACTTCACGGTGTGCCCCTAAATATCGTGTCTGACAGAGACAAGATATTTGTTTCGAGGTTTTGGGAGAGTTTCCAGGAAGCCATGGGCACGGAATTGCGGTTGAGTACGGCTTATCATCCGCAGACCGATGGGCAGACGAAGCATACCAATCAGATGTTGGAGGACATGCTACGTATGTGCATTATTGACTTCGGGGGTGGATGGGAGCAGTACCTTCCACTGGTGGAGTTTGCTTACAACAACTCCTATCAGTTCACTATTGGCATGGCTCCGTTTGAGGCATTGTACGGTAGGCCTTGTCGTTCCCCAGCATGTTGGTTGGAGGTGGGGGACAACAAACTGCTTGGGCCGGAAGTGATTCAGGATACTTCGGCAAGGATTGAGTTGATTCGGAGTCGCATTCGGGTAGCTCAAGACAGGCAGAAGAGTTATGCTGATGCGAAGAGATTTTTCAGAGAGTTCCAAGTGGGGGACCAAGTTTTGCTCAGGGTATCTCCGATGAAGGGGATTATGCATTTCGAGAAGAAGGGGAAGTTGGCACCGAGGTATGTGGGGCCGTTTCCTATTATTGAGCGGATCGGACCGGTTGCATATAGACTTGGGTTACCGGAGCACTTACATCGGATTCACGACGTGTTTCATATTTCCTCGCTGAGGAAATACCTTAGAGATAATTTGGCTCATTCTCACATTGCTGTGGAGGACATCGATCTCCAGCCGGATACCTCTTACGAGGAGGGGCCGATTGCTATTTTGGACCGAAGCGAGAGGAAACTGCGGTCAAAGATAGTTCCGTTAGTGCGTGTTCAGTGGCGACATCACAATGTCGAGGAGTCCACATGGGAGCGCGAGGATGAGATGCGCGAACGTTATCGAGAGTTATTTTTAGCAGGTACTTTCTAGTTTCGAATTTCGGGACGAATTTCAGTTATTAGGGGGGAAGTATGTAATAACCCGTATTTTTAGCTATATTTATTTTTGGGATTAATTAATTAAATGCGTATTAATTGGAAATTAATCCGGGTTATAAATACTAATGAGATGCGAGTTGGTATTTGATTATGTGCATATATGATTATATATGAACTTGGTATTATAAAATTTGTCGTGGGATTTATTTACGGCAATTTGGAAATTTTGTTGAGACGCGTGGGACCGCCGCGTCACGGTATAATATTTTGATTATAAAAAGTGAATTTAAAATCTATAATCCGTATGGTCATTTTGAGCGCGCCAACGCGTCCGGAAGGGTCGAGATAGTCAGAAAACACTAGCCGGGGGTATAGTTTGGGTCCCGGGGTATTTTTAGGACATACCGGTAACTTAAAGGGTATTTTGGTAATTGTACATTTTGAGGAATTAAAAGTGACGAAAATTTGGTTAATAAAATCTGATGTGGATTAAACCCATTAAGCCCATTAACCAAACCATATTAACCTAGAAGGCTACGTAGGCTGTCATTTAGGTTTTCTAAGTTCCCAAATCAAAAACCCTAGCCACCTTAAGCCACCATTGGAGAAGGAGCTTGGAGAGAAGAATTTCTGCAGAAAAGTTCTACCAAACCTACACCAAACTCAGAGATAACCAAGGCAAGTGACTTTATACCATTTAAATTCAGAGAATGTCTTTTCCATGTTAGAAATTGAAGAATTTTGATTGTTCTTGAAAGATTGAATTAAAACCCATGTAGTTGGAGTTTAGAACTTGATAATTTTGAAGAGAATTGCATGTAGTATGATAGGTAGATGATTTCCCTCATAATAATTGTGATTAGAAGAGATTAAAACGAATTAAATTCTGGGATTTGATGATGATATAAAGTTAGGGTTCATGTTCTTGAGATATTGGGAAAAAGTGTAGAGATTTGTAAATTTAATTGATATTTGGGTGGATTGATCCCTTAGAAACATGTTAGGATGTGACTATATATGTTTAGTATTGATTATAGACCCTAAAATGTTGTTGGGATGAACTTTGGAATTGATTAGAAGTGATAAAAATGGTGAAAAACGAATTGGGGAAAAATCTGGGCCGAAACTGGTCAGTCGTTAGAAGCAGCCCCCAGGTCGTTCGAACGAACTCGTTCGAACGAGCTTCTAACGAGTTGACCAGTCGTTACTAACGAGTAGGGATTTCGTTCGATATCTCGTTCGAACGAGATATCGTTAGAAGGGACAGTTCGTTCGAACGAACTGGGATCTCGTTCGAACAGCCTCGTTCGAACGAGACTTCTAACGAGCTGACAGTCCAAACTCGTTCGAACAGTCTCGTTCGAACGAGACTTCTAACGAGCTGGCAGTTTGGGCCATTTTGGACTGTTTTGACTTTTGGAGTTCCGTAAACTTATTCGAGGACATAGATATCATTCCGTAGATGTAGTAATGATAGAATTGGGACATTTGGGTATTTATGAGAAGGAATTTACATACGAGAGTTGTATTACATGGACGGTTTGGGTTGAGACGTGAGTGTCTACTACGACGTGAGAAATTATAGCGCGTATAATTACAAACCGGAATAGTATAGATGGTGATAATTATAGTTAGTACGAGAATGCGATATGTACTACGATTAAATACGGTATTACTAAGATGTGTGTTTACTTAGTATTAGTATATGGATTGTGTGTATGACATACCTACCATACTTGCTATCACGGGAGGTTGCGTTCGCTTAGGACCCTCTAATCCTTGTGTGCCTACGGGGGGGATATAGACTGGTACCTCGATGAACATAGGTCATAGAAAGACTTATTGGGATATTAATAAGTCCGCTGATCGTGGGAGCGTAGGTATGTGCGTGACCCATGTGATGGTGACTGTGTTCGCCTCCATTATTTGTGATGTTGTTATCGGTAAACTATTCCTGAGAGATTCGGAATATGTAATCCTTATGTACGTGATGTACCGGGATGGATAGCAGAGTATGTGTGCACCGCAGCTTAGTTCTCGGGGTGCTTGTATTGTATAATTATGATGTGAATAATATACATTTAATTAATGGGAATCCTCATGTTAATGTTGTAAATATATTACGGTATTGTTTCGAGTATAACATAACGGATTAGCTGATAGTAATATATTGTATAATGAGCATCTGAGTTACGTTAAATCCCTATCTTATTACGAGCGTTATATGTTAATAGAACCGGGTAATAAGGGTAGAAACTATTACAGTCTAGCTAGTTATGATGTCACTTAGCTAGTGTTTTATATCATTATAGATGGGTACTTACGTTAGGAGTGCACAGTTAGACGAGAGGTGAGAATATCATGTGTATGCACGTCCTAACATGTACTTTGCATTTAATGTTTTAAATGTTTTTAAAGCACTTGCAGCTTTTTAAAATATAACTCCACATTCGGGCTCTGACCCGTTTTCTTTTCAAATCTATTTTCTTGTAAAACCATTTTAGGTGCCCAGCCACAAGGACACCAAGCATAGGATACTCATTCAGGTGACGAGCTGTAGCTGTTTGTGGAAGCTACAGGGATTTGCATGTAGACGCTTCTATCTTTTGGATTCCAGAGTCACTATCTATCAGTTGTAGGGCATGTTGCCCATTTCTTTTTAGAGACATCTTTTACATTTCAGTTTCAGACTTTAGCATGTATTGTTTCAGTTTATTTATTTCAGTTATGGGATTGTTGTGAGGAGTTTTCCTCCAGACTTTATTTACTCTATTGTGATGGTTATTCGTTTTACTTCAGTATGGTGAATGGTGTTATTTATTTCTTTACACTTGTTGCATGTTAATCAGACTTAAATTAAAATTTGGCAACTTACTTTTTAAATACTAGGTGGTTAGTAATCTTTAAAAGGTTTTCGACAGTGATGCTATTAACTGAGCCAACTTGGCATTTTGAATTAATTTCATAAAGGAGTAGCTACCCGGTTATTAATTAGTCGGGGTGTTACATTCACCTCGGCCCTTCTCAACCTGGGGCATTGACATCATTATGAAAGATATTACCAATGCATCGAATGGGAATGAATTCATTCTCATCACCATTTATTAGTGTACTAAATATCTTAATGTTGAGTCTTATGGTGTGCTGAATGCAAAGAATGTAGCCAAATTCATCAGAAACAATATCATTTGTCATTATAGGGTCCCACATGAGCTGGTATCCGATAATAGGCTCCATTTTAAAGAAGAATTTATAGAAGAAATCAATGAATACAGGATTCAGAGTCATAAATCTTCTCCCCATTAATCGTAAACTAATGGGGTTATCAAAGTTATTAATAAAAGGATCAAATCCATAATCAATAAGATCATTGAAAGTTGCATAGATTGGGTCGATCGTATCCCTTACTCACTCTCGACAATCGTATGTCTGTCAGGATGCCCGCTGGGGCTACGTCAAGTATGGCATGGAATCAGTCATGCTTATTGATCTTGATATACCCTCTTTATGAGTTATGCTCTAAAGTCAAGTCAGAGAAGTTGATTATCATCAAAGACGTTATGGTGAACTTGAACTCTTAGATAAAGATATATTTAAGTACTTATACCACATACGGGGGTACCATCACTGCATTAAAAGTTAAAGAATGTGGAGTGCGAGAAAGCGATCTCATTGTCAAAGAAATACTAAAGTCCGTTTAGGATCCAAGAGGGAAATTATAACCAAATTGGAGTGAGCCATACCTTGTAAAGAAAATTCTGTCAGGTGGCCCCTCTATGCCCACAGACCTCAATAGAGAAGAAATGTCACGTCTAGTTAACTTGGACCGTTGCAATAAAATTTTCTATTAATTAGATTCTCATCGGGCTCCAACTCTTTTCAACTCCCTTCTATTGTAAAAATAATCTCTTATTTTCTCCCTCTACAAGAACTATGTGGGACCTGATCCTCTTAGAATCACCTTTTCAAAACTTACAGAACAGTTTTTCCTATCCCCACAGATGTATGTATGTAACTCATAGTCACTTCGGGGATGGTTATTTTTTATCAAAATATGCTATTCCTTTATTCCACCAATGGAAACTGGTCTCACTAATCATGTTAAATGAATAAAAGGATTATTTATGCTTTAGAGATCAATATATATAGTTCAAATAATAATTAATTCTTCCAAATGCCAAACAAGATGTAGCAAAATCATCATTTATTTAATTTATTTTAAATATGACAATTACAAGAAGTATCAGTGACAAAAAAAAAGTCCCTAAAACCTACATTAACTACCCATCCACCTATAACAACATAAGTTAACCAAATCCATACCTAAACTCAAACACTTAGTACTAAACATTACCTATATACTAGCAAAGCCTCACAGAATCTCCTTAACTATCAGAAGGCCCTACCTCATTATCACCGCTATTCCTCGAAGGCCCTAAATAATCCAAGCCCTAGAGTACTTCCATATACACTCTTTGAAACAATATATCTTGATCAGATTGGAAAAAACCATAACACCCTCCTTCTTAATTTAAAAAATAATCAGCCACCTCAGCCCAATCTCCTCAGCACAAACCTAAGCAACTACATTTCCCGATAACCACCTCAAATAATTCCCAAATATTACCCCAGGATCCTCAGTGTATTGGGACATATAAGTAAATGACCAACGACTCTTCCAGGAAGGCCCCAAGGTCATTCTCCATAATTCAGTCAAATCCCCCATAGAAAAAAGTTAGTTATGTGAAGAGGGACAATTTTTTCCCAGCCCACTTGACACAGAAGTCGCCAAGGGAAGTAAAAATAAGTTTGGTGAAGACTTACCATCCGAGAGTGCTGATAGTCATTCAATTGCAAGACAGGCTGCAACATGCCCCATTATGGTATAAACTAGCGAATGTGACTAGCTCCATGCTCCAAAATCCAGTCAACCCAGTTCCTCACAAAAGGACCATAACTATGGAAATGTCATGCAAAGAAATTTGGGACACCGATTAAATGATATTCGAGAGAATGTGCCATGCACAATCTCTCCGACAACCACATGAATATCATCACAGAACTTCTACATAGAGAGTTCATCAAAAATTCTTTTCAATCGTCAAGATGTTTAATGTCTCCAATAATATGATATTAGCAGGGTTATAGTGATAAAACATCCACACCATAATGTTGCAACGTATGGATTAGAAGTCATATAACTTTTCACCAAAATCATCCTAGCAATCAATCCCAAATCTATGACGCTAACAAAGTTGTTATCACCATAATATCTTTAACGCATAAAACTTAGCACCACCAGAAGCTTGATAATTCACCCACGCACCAGCATTTGGGCGGTATAGTTATAAAAATGTTGGGGTCGACACCCAGCACGCCATAAAATTATTTGTATGTGGGACACACGTTATCTAGGGAAAATAAAAACATATGGTCTTCAGGGTATCAGAATTGCAAAGTTGCCTCCAACATATTCCACTAAATTGGATATTTACGCCACAAAGAAGCCGAACGTGAATGCCTAGTAGTTGACATTGTATAGACGACTGGCCTTTAACCCCTAAGGGTAAGTGACAAAAGAATAAGTCATGGTAATGTCTATTTTAGAGAGAAGGAAATTGGTGGAACAAGTAAATGAGGGAAAAAGTTGAAATGTGGTTTGAAACTCCACCCAAAGGTCCTCTTTGATGCTTGATATTTTCCATAAGAGATGAAGTAATTCATATGTTGTTGTAATAATAGTTCCTAAGTACCAAGAAGTGCAAAAGAAGGAAAATTATTCCTGAAAAGCAACCAATCATGTAGGATTATGCCGATAGGCATGCTAAGGGTTATGCTGATCGGGACCCCTCCCACCAATTTTGGGAAGATTCCCTTTTCCATTTTCCCTTTTTTACCTCCTTCCTTTTCAAATAAGTCCCACTTTAAAATAACCTTTAAAAACAAGGGTTTCTCAAGAATTTCTTTATAGAATATTTTCAAAGATACGTGTTTTAATTTTTAAACATCTTTTCTTACTTTTCACCACTAAATAAAATCTCCAGTGGAAAATTAGTGGTGCATGTAGACTATATCATTAATTCAAGATAAATTAAAAATTAAAATGCATGATTTTATTTATCTATATCATTGCGTTTACATTTTTAAATAATAAAGAAAATAAAAGACCAAATTTATCAGGATGTACCCTGAACTTTCTGTCCTAAACCTAATCATAAACCACCACCTCAAGGATCCCAGCGAACATGCTTCCCGTGATGGAGAGAAAAGACCCCCTCCACTTTCAGAACCTGAATTTCCCTCATGATCATCAAAAGTTGTCAGTGGTGCAGCAAATGATAAAGTTATCTTCTTTACATGATTGTCCACAGAAGCCATCCAATCTCTGATACCATGCAACCATGGTGAAGACATGGACACATACAGTAAAAGATAAATCATGCAAAAATAAGCAAGTTAGTAGCATAGGAAGATATCAAAATCCACGTGCAAGAATAAAATGCTAAGGTCATACCTCCCTTTAAAGAACCTCCTCCAAGAATGGAGAGAACCCATCTATCATTGCCTGATGATGATGACGCACTAACACAATGTGGACTCCATCCAAATTGATGTGATAAGAATAAATAGAGAAATGTTGGATGGGAATGGCCTCCTCCGCCACTATACTGCTCCCTGATTCCCGCGTTGAAGGAACTGATGCACTATTACCAACCCTAGTCCCCACCGAAGGTGGAGGTGCTCCCTCCATGCCATGTAGGGATGGAATCATCATATAACTAGTCGCAAAATCTAGATAGTCATACCTTGACATCGTATTAGTATAAAACATATAGCGCTCGCGTCCTCATCCGACAACTCCTCTATTTCATCCTAAAAGTAGGAGGTGCCGACAATGGTACCTCCACCTCACCCTCCATCACCTATATCACCACCCTC
The DNA here is from genome assembly GCA_949130495.1 of Sambucus nigra. NCBI lineage: Eukaryota > Viridiplantae > Streptophyta > Magnoliopsida > Dipsacales > Adoxaceae > Sambucus > Sambucus nigra. The sequence continues at coordinate 89,945,895 of OX422208.1, read as the reverse complement.
TCTCTTGGGTACTAGATGTACCCAAACTTGTGCGCCAATAACCTCACCATTAGGGCATGAATGCACGTAGCCCATCTTCCCTCGAGACCAGACGCCAAGTATCAAACGCCACTTATCTTAAAATAAAAATTAATGATTAACAGAATCCATAAAATGATAAGGAAAATACAAAACATACAAAACAAATTAAGAAAATTAAATTTAACTTGATCACTCATAAGGGCACTCAGCATTGCCCTCACATTCTTCAAAGCCAAAAACTCCTTCGATACCCTCTTTGATTTCCTCCATCGATGCATCCTCGAGAAATTCTGCGGTTTACTTTCTTGAAAAGACATCAACCCCGTGTTGTTCCTAATCATCTCGTAAAACTACGTCTGCAAAAGACAACACAACTCTCTTAATGAAAATCCCAAAGAATAAAAAGTTAAGAAGAAAATGCAAAAAAAAGAGCTACGTCCAAAAAATACGTGGACCTCAAAAATGCCTAATGATGAGACCTCTTGAAAGTATACAAAGAACCATAGAGAGATGCCAATGTGATGCTCCCCTAATTATACATGTGAATCTCGAAAATGACCCGAAAGAAGTGAAAGAACCCCAGGTGGACGACATCACCACTTAGCGCCACTGTGAAGCCTCCTAGTAGAAGAAAATTAAACATGTAAGTTGCCTGCTGCACCTATCATCCGTCCATAATGTCTGTCTGATGCGCTAGTAAAGTGTCCTTTAACACCAACATCCTCATAGATTTCCCAAAAATAATTCGCCCAATGTCCCGCAGGGTAACCCAGATCGCGAACTCATGTATCTGCAGTATTCGATCCACCACAATCTGCTGACCCTCATACTCCATACCCGTCAGCTAGTGCATGTCTATCGACTGATCGTTATCTCACCCATGCCTAGGTGAAATTTATTGGTAGTGTCCCACTATCTCTTCACTAAACCATATAAAACCACTGACAATCTCGGCGTTTCATCCAAATCCCTATAAGAGGACCAAACCCTGCAACTTCCACCATTAACTACATTTCCCTAGGGAGCTTCCCCCATACCCTCTTAATCATCATGAATCTCTAAGAGAGCATGCCTGATGATGCAATGTCCACCTCCATAAGAGAAATAATCATTAATTCCTAACAAAAAAGAAATCAAAAAGAAAAAAGAAAATAAAAAGTTAACACTCACATCACCCCTTGGGTTCTTCACCCTCGAGAGCGATGATTCCTCGACTCCCTCAACAAAATCTTTTTGGCATCCACATATTCAATATCATGGTACACGTTCTAATTATCAATTGCCAGCGCACCTGCATGACGCCAATCAATGCCAACCCAATCGTTGATGTTTACATAAGGGTTATTATCCATGTCTTCCATGAATCCCTTGATAGAAAATCTCCAACAACTGATTTCTAGAGAGGGACGGATAAGGATTTTTCATTTTTTAAGGTGTTATTGAGGAAGGCTTCCCATTTATTTAAGGAACCAAGGGGTATGTCAATCAACAGTCCCTTGGATATTACCATCGATAGGTTCCCTTAGTGTGGTAAAAAACTTTCATGATTTCATGTCATTGTCAACAAAACATATCCCTACATATGCCTATCGTCATAACCCCGAAAGTTTGTTACAAAAAATAAAAATATACAAAAATCACCTGAACAATTCACAAAAAAATCTCCAAGTCCAAAACCCCAAAATCCATCAAAAACACAACTTTATATAAAAAAAAATCATCCATATTCAAAAATGCAAAATGCATTTAAAAATTAATCAAAAATACAAAAAATATCCTGAAAATTTCAAAAAAATTGGAATCAATATGCATAAGCATTAACAAATCACCAAATTTATCAAAATGCATTGCGCAACGTCCCAACATTCATTAGGTTTGTAAATATGAACTAGGCCAACAAAATTAGCATTGGCCCTATGAATAAGCTGAAATTGACCCAGATCACAGAATTGGACTCGAACCTCTAAATCAGGTTGCTTCCACTCCTTAAGCCCACATAATTAGTCTCCACCCTCTGAATCTAATCACGTCCACTCTTTAGGCTCACATAATTAGCCTCAACCCTCTCACTTAGGTCTTTTTTATTCTTTTGATTTGTAGAATTGATCTAGGCCCTCATAATTGGCCTTGAATCGGGTCCCTTTCACTTTTTAGCCCCTTAAATTAACTTAGGGCCTCAAAATTGGCCTCGACCCTCTGAATTAGGTTGCTTTCACTCTGTCGGTCTGTGGAATTCAATTAGGCCTCCAAATGTGCCTCGACCCTCTAAATTAGGTCTCTTTCACTAAGCTCAGATAATTGGCATCAACCCTCTGAATCGGGTAACTTTCACTCCTTAAGTCCTCATAATTGACTTAGACCTACATAATTGGCCTGGACCCTTTGAATTATGTCACTTTCACTATTTAGGCCCCTAGAATTATCCTTGAATCTATCAATCAGGTTACTTTAACTCTTTTAATCCACAAAATTGATCTAGGCCCGTAAAATTAACCTCGACAATCTGAATTAATTCGCTTTCACTCTTTAGGTAAGTGGAATTGACTTAGGCATGTAGAATTGATCTCGACCCTCTGAATTAAATTTCTTTCGATCCTCATACTCATAGAATTGGCTTCAACCCTCTAAATTTGGTTGAGTTCACTCTTTAGGTTAGTAGATTTGACCTAAGGTTCTCAAAACTAGCCTCGACCCTCTAAATTCGGTCTCTTCCATTCTTTAGGCAGACAAAAATAGCCTTAACCCTGTGAATCAGTTCTCTTCCATTCCTTAGGCCTACAGAATTGGACTTGACCCTCTGAATTAGGTTGCTTACTCTTTCTGAATCAAACCTTTACCCCCATCATTGACCTTTTTTAATGTATCTATTATTCAAAAACCTACTCTTATCCAAAGCTCATCCACCGAGGGTCTCTATAGACACTCAATTCTAGTATCCCCATCCTGGTTCCACTCGTGCACCTTCGTAGGTCCCAAATAAAATTTATTCAAACACTAAACTAAAGGGTATCGGATGCTTTCGAGCTCCGTTTGACTTTGGTCAACTCTCGAAATTGAGATTATTTTAATAAACTTTCATAGTCTCTAAATATCCTTTCTAACGATCCCTATCGTGCGTGAATATGCCTTACTATTAGCATTTACTTGTCATATTACTCTAAAACCCTAATCAAGAGGCCACCATGTGCTTTCGAGCTCCATTTGAATTTAGTCTGCTCACAAAATAGAGAGTATCTCGATCTATTTTCATAAGGATCTGAATACCCTTTTTAAAGATCCATATCATGCCCGAATCAATCTTATAGTTCGCATTTACTTTCTTTGTCCTCTATAACCCTAATCAAGAGGCAACTGGGTACTTTCGATCTCGATTTGACTTTGGTAAACTATTGAACCCTAGAGTTTCTTAATTAAATTTTATAGATCTCTTAGTCATCTTTCCAATGTTCCCAGTGGTGCATAAAATGGACTTATGGCATGCATTTTATGCTCGTTTTCCCAAAAAGTCAATTTTTGGACTGTCTACGCACCCCTGTCCCTCTGCCTATCGGCATATAGGTACTTTAATTAGATTACAAGTCAATGGGTATGATGATAGGTAGGCCTAGGCCTGTGCCGGTCGGTAGACCTCTCTAGCCCTAAAAATTTCCTATGGAAGCAGATCATGACCTCATTTGAAATGACCTTCTTTTTCAGATCCCTTACCCCTGTCCTCAAAATCAGTGAATAGATGTTTACACATTCCTTTTAAAACATTAGTTCAACATTCCATTACATCATCCACACTCCTCACCTTTCTTACCCACTTTACCACTATTACACCACCATCAAAATCAACCTACATTACCATAAAAGTCACAATTCAAGCTTAAGATAAGTCCTAATCCTACTAATTCAAACTTGATACTTTAGTGTTATTAATCACCTTTTTCACTTACTAGTATATTTTCCACATTTAGTTGTCATTTCATCACATTAATCACCTCTTTATTATATATATATTCACCAAATTTATTTTCATAAACTCAAAAAAAGAAAAAAAATGGATTTGATCCTAAAACCCCAAATTCGAATTTTCTTTCAATTTTTGTTATACGTTCCTAACTTATGCACGTTTTTCAACAAACTAGAATAAGGAAATTCTAGTTTTGGGTTCATTGGTTAAATCCCATACTTATATATTTTTGAAATATCTGGACTTTGATCGCGTTTCAATTTATGCAAGCGTCCTAAGTTTTTCTCGGGATTCAAGTACTCTTTTCTTTATTTTCACTTTATTTACTCTTTCTTTTATTAGTGCCATTTGTACGTGTATGCACACACGCTCGGGTGCGCACACACACATATGTGTGTGTGTGTGTGTGTGTGTGTGTGTGTGTACACATACTAATTTATATGTTCTTAGAAACCCCATCATCCATGCAGATTCACTTCTTCATAGTGAATTGTGATCTAGTGTGTTGCTCACATTATATTATATTTTCATATTTTTTTATTCTCTTTCATTTTTTTAATCCCATCAGACATGTATATCCACTTCCTCATAGTGGATATGATCCGCTGTATTGCATATAGAGTAGACTTTCCTCTTTATAATACTTTTAGCGACCCCATCAGACATGCATATTCGATTTTTTGCAATGGATTATGATCCAGTGTGCTACTCGCATTTCTGTTATCTTTTTAGATTAATTTTCTTTCCTTTTTAATTTATACTCCTTAGAATGACTCGTCCTCGCCTTCTTCATGATGTGGGTATGAATATTTTATTCTCACCTAATTCACTCCACACACATGGTACACTTAAATTTCGTTTCATCAGAAAAAGAGAAAATTATCCTAGCCCATGAGAGATCGAAAGGGAGGAATGGGTTCCTAACACCTTCCTATTTCGTAACTTAACCACCCGAACCCGTCATCTATTTGGTTTCATATGCGTTAGTTTTCCTTTGATTCCCTTTCACCGGTGATGGAGATATCTTTTTTTTGTTTTGAGCAAAACAGGTTGGCGACTCCATTCTTTATATTTTTACACCGCTTGACAACGACCAATTTATGTCTGTGGGAGCCTGCGAATAATGCACAAGTGGCATAAAGAGCATTTTCTTCCTTGATCCCTGCACGTCATATTCTTTGGGGGTGAACTTGTCGAATTCCATATTGTTGGAATATTATGCCCCCAATTTTTCAAATCTTTCATACTTCAAAAAGTAATAATTTTCTTTTTAGATGCGGAAGCGTGAGATGATGGTTCAATTAAAAACAAATTAACAAATTTTAATTTTTCTTTTCAAATTACAATTAAACAAGTGAAATATGATAAAACACACACATAATTTTAATTTCACTTAAACACAATTAATTTAACCCAAGTCCTAGAAATTTGCCTAACAATATTAATGAATCCAGTTTTGCAATTTTAGGCCAAACCAAAATTTGTCAAATTAAATTAAATGACTTGAATTAAATTAACATAAACATTACCCAAATTAAATTTGCACCAATTTAATTAAGTAGTTATTAAAACCAAATTTTATCTTGAATTACCTAAGCATGCGTTCTAGGTGATTTTGAAAAGGATAAAATAAACAATAAATCACTACGCCGCGATGTACGAGGAAAAACCGACAACAGAAAAAACCTCGGACGGCCCTAGCCTGAAGTCCACTAAGTATGGTTTTACAATTACAAGACATGTCACTTACTTCCTCAACTCGACCCCTTTCAAGCCTTGACGCATCTTGTTGTAAACACCTTCGCCTAGTAGACAACTCCGGAGCTCCACTAGCATCTTGGAATCCACCAATGAGACAATAGGTACAACGTCAACCACACATGGTGCCTTTCACCATGTGAGAATGCCGCAGCAAAATAATTGACTTCTTCTTTGAGGGATGTAGAAGCAAACCCAAACTTCTCTTATTCAATATGTAGAGATAAACCGGTGCCAAACACTCCAAGAAAAGTATATATATGGAAGCTTGGAATTAATAAACAATGGGTGAAAAACAAAAGTGTTTTTTGAAGATTTTCTTGAAAAATTAACACTTTAAACAATGAACTTTTTCTTGGAAAGTTGAACTCTCAAAACTCTCTATAGGAGTTAGAATAGTATGAAAAAGTTAAGTTAAAAAACTTGGTTCCCGCACTTACATATTCAGGTAAAAAGTTAGTGTGAAAAGAAGTGGGAAAGTGGGAAAACTGCTCAAAAACTGCCAATTAACTGTTCCCGCCAAAACTCGTTCGAATGAGATTTTGGTTCGAACGAAGTCTCGTTCGAACGAGATTTCTAACGAAGTTCGAGTGTATTAAAAAATGAACTCGTTAGAAATCTCATTGGAATTATCGTTCGAACATCATTCTCGTTCGAACGACATTCCAGTGGCCAATGTGGAAACTCGTTGGCAAACTCGTTCGAAGGACATTATTATTTGAACGACAAACTCGTTCGAACGACAATTCGAATGAACTTCCAGAAAGTATAAAAAATTGATTTTTAGCCTAGAAATTTTATATACTATATATTAAAGTTTTAATCAAATCTTTCTGAAAATAAACAATAGTTTAAATAAAATTCACCCGATGAAACATGTTCCAAGCTCCTATATATATATTCAAATTGCATTCATACCTTAGGAGCAATGGAACCAATGTTGATGACGTAGAAACGAGGCACAATAAACTCGGAACTATAATGAAGCTTTATACTCTTGGCCGCTACGTCTTCAACAAACACTTTATAGGCTTGAAGGATGGTCAATAACTCTATCCTATGACTCAAACGTTTTTATCCAAAATTGAGCCAAAACAACAAAGGACTCAATTGGAAATTTGTGTCCTTACAAATCTCCCCCTTTGGCTATTCCGGGATAAAAACCAAGAAAAATCCTAAAGTTACATCATGCTCTACTAAAATAATAAAAAAGTCCCACCCAAAATAGAAATACAATGCTTGACTCAAACAACCCAAGGATCGATATCTTTGCCCGATGATGAATGCTGCCACTTAGAAGAATTCCTGTACACTTAAGCAAGCTATCAAATGCATAGGGAATATCAAGAATATTAATTACATAAAATAAATTACTCCCTCTATATTAATTATCTCCCTTTATCAACTATGATCAACTTAGAAAGACGTCTCCCCCTAAGATAAATCTCCCCCAAACTAAGATGTGGTTATAATAGGTTTAGATACCATTTCTCCCCCTATCATTCTCCCCCTTTTTGTTTAGGAATAGACAAAGGCTAAAGAATCAAAACATAACTTATCTCCCCCAATTAAAGCATATACATCCTCTAAACTAAGCAAGGGAAAAATAGAATGGGATAATAAGCTAAAGATGCAATAGTGCATAAATTGATGAGAACATCAAAGGACATGGGCAATAAAATCATAACTAATCCAATAAATACAAACGGATACCAACTAAGATGCAAGAAACATATACTAATACGATATATAAGTATTAAGTATGTGATATCAACAAAGAATGCAACAAGCTGGATACCAATTATGAATAAAGCATACATGGACTAGACAGCAAGGCAAAGACAAATAAACTATCATATATATGTATACACAATAGATACAAACTAAGCATAAGTACACACATATAGATTTAAACACATAATAAGATAAGCTTTTCACACTCGTATGGCAAAAAGTGTCATATGGAAACAGAAGTGTTAGGGTGTGAACTAGCAACAATTAAATTTTGACCAAATCACTTAAAACATGTTCACGAAGTTCTCAATTGATTGCAAACTTCATCACATTTGAATATAACCTCATGTGATAATATAATATGGACTCAATGAACAAACATACACAATGCATACAAGCCTAGCATGTTGCTGATTCTACAAACCAATAGAGTCATGACATTGAAAACGCAACTAGGATAAACGGACATTGTGCAAACCGTTGATATACCATCCAATCTCCCTCAATAAGCATATATATTTGAATGAATATATCAAACAAAAATAGTCATTGGCAATTATTTTTCTTTTCAATGCCATAATTCTATTTTTAGGCCTTTGGACCACGTATTTCTTTTAGGTCCAAACAAACGATGGCTTACTATTTGCAAAGGATAGTAAATCCTTTCAGAGCCCTTCCTCGTGCACATTTATATTTATCATTTTTTATTCACAAATCTCACGTGCAATCAATTTTGACATGCACTAGTCCTCCAAGGTCACAAATATGTAGATGACAAGATTGGTAGGAGAACAGCTCACAAAGCTCAAATATACATACGAAGTTAAAATTTCAAATGAGCTCGTGCATGTGTGAATTGAGGCATATAAAAATAGAATCCATTTAAATCAACACAAAATCCAACTACTCCATGTAAGCACGGTAAAGAACATAATAAGTATTGACAATCTAAACCAAAAGTTCTAGCCACATGGGAGCGAAAAAGATGGGATTCTAACAAAAGAATATACCACATAAAGTGTGTCAAACTAAAATACACACAAAAAAAATCTTTTTGAGTTTTTGAATTTTGTAACCAAAAATAAAACATATTTACTCAAAAGACACACAAAAATCATTTGTATTTTTCATTAATAATTAATTACTAAAAGGGAAAAACAAAAGTGATAAACAAAAATCTTTTTGTATTTTTCATTTAATGCAAACAAAAATGATGGAAATATAATACAAACAGTAAACAAAAATCATTATTCTAGCGTGTGATTAAGCATGGAACATAGACTAGAAAATGACTAAACAAGCATACATTTAGCATGATAATATAGCATGAAGTACAAAAGCTAAAGTATGCAAATAAAACTAACACATTCAACCTTTAGATTTTGCAAGGGAGGAAGCATGTGAAAGCAAGTGAGAATCAAAAACCCTATCTTGTAAAGCTACCAAGTCAGATATCCTAACCCTAATTAAAGATGAATGATGATCTCGGGGCGTAGGAATCTTGACTACCTTGGTTGACATACGTTGGGTTTTTCTAGAATCTCGTTTAAGATCAAAACAAAATTTCCTAAGATGACCTTTTCGACCACAATGTGCACAAGTAAAAACACGTCGAAAATTGGTACCTAAGGATTGATCTATAACGGTTTTCCTAGGTGATTCTCCTAAAACATGGGTTTTGGTTTTACGAGTAGATTCATTGTAAGTATCGAAGCCTAAACCACAAGAGTCATTTTTAATTTTGATCGTTCCTAAAATTTAATCTAGTTTCTCCGAACGACACTCCAAATCAAATTTGACTTTCCTAGAGGCTTTTAATTTATTTTGTAATTATAAAATGTTAGACTCTAATAAAATATTTCTCTCTTCGAACTCGAGAAGCTACTTTTTCATTGACTCCATTAAACCTCTAAGGATATCTCTCTTGCCTTCAACATATTCAAGTTTCTCATGAAGAGTTCGCTCTCGTGTCCTAAGGTCTTCCACTAACGCACTCTCATCAATGACCTTGACACGCTCTCTTAAACTTGCTTCTAACTTTAAATTTTCTCTTTTTCATTTAATATATTCCTCATATAATTATTGGAAAGCTTTTTGAAGTTCACTCACATCAACCTCTTCTTTATTTTCACTCTCTCTTATTTCTTCACTTTCACTACCATCAAACACAAGGGAATCATAAACTACGACCTTAGAAGTGTCTTGTGTTAAAATTTCATCAATAGAAGATTTCTCACTATCAGTCACATGACTAGCCATAAAAGCCACAAAGTTGGGCTCAGTGGGGGAATCGGGCCCTCTTCATAGTCACTATCACTAAGGGTTTGATTAAAAGAAATTGGTTTCTTACCCTCTCTCCTTAGTTTAGTGGGGCACTCAGAAGTCCTATGGACATGCCCTTCACAACCAAAACACATATTTGACTCGTCCCTATTTAAATGTTCATTAATAGGTGTAGGGATCCTCTCGGCTTTGTCATGCGTAGATTTTTCAAATTTTTTAAAATCGTTTTTAAATTTATCTTTGTTAAATTTAAGAAATTTTTGAAACTTTCTAGAAAACATAGCCATATTATTCGAGTCACTATCACTTTCACTCTCTACTACTTGTTTTTCCTCTTTTCGAGCTTTTAAAGCAACGCCCTTTTCTATTTTCTTTTCAGTTTTAGAGGGAAACATGTCTAGTTCATAGGTATGTAAATCACCTATGAGCTCTTCTAGTTTTGTAGAGGCTAAAGTTGGTAAAGAATTTAAAACGGTCGCTTTTGGAATAAACCTATCAGGAAAGGATCTTAAAATTTTCTTTACTACTCGATTGTCGGGTATTTTCTCTCCAAGTTAAAAGATGAATTATCAATATTGAAAAGTCTAGCATAAAATTCATCAAAAGTTTCTTTATCGTTCATTTCGATGGTTTCAAATTGAGCGGTGAGGTTTTGGAGTTTTGAAGCTTTACGATACTTGTACCTTCATGAGTGATTTGTAAAATATCCCACGCTTCTTTAGCTGTCTCGCACGTCATAATGCGTCAGAATTCATCCAGTGTGACACCGCTAAACAAGGCATTTAAACCTCGAGAATTAAAATTTGAAAGTTTAAACTCATTCTCACTCCATCTATCGGTTGGTTTGGGAACACGTTCATTATCTACTAAATGAGTTTGTGGAGACCACCCGTTAACTACAGACAACCAAACCCTCTCGTCAATAGATTTAAGTGCCGATTTCATTTGCACTTTCCAGTACGCGTAATTAGAACCATCGAAAATAGGAAATTTTGAGAATGGGAAAAATTCCATTTTAGCCAAAAGTATTTAAAGGATCTTTAACGAAATAATTTATCGTTTTGCCTCTGATACCATTTGTTGGAATATTAGGCCCCCAATTTTTCAAATCTTTTATACTTCAAAAAGTAATAATTTCCTTTTTAGATGCGGAAGCGTGAGATGATGGTTCAATTAAAAATAAATTAACAAATTTTAATTTTTTTTTTCAAATTACAATTAAACAAGTGAAATATGATAGAACACACACACAATTTTAATTTCACTTAAACACAATTAATTTAACCCAAGTCCTAGAAATTTACCTAACAATATTAATGAATCCATTTTTGCAATTTCAGGCCAAACCAAATTTTGTCAAATTAAATTAAATGACTTGAATTAAATTAACATAAACATTACCCAAATTAAATTTGCACCAATTTAATTAAGTGGTGATTAAAACCAAATTTTATCTTGAATTACCTAAGCATGCGTTCTAGGTGATTTTAGAAAGGATAAAATAAATAATAAATCACTACGCCGTGATGTACGAGGAAAAATCCACAATGGAAAAAAACCTCGGACGGCCCTAGCCCTAAGTCCACTAAGTATGGTTTTACAATTACAAGACAGATGACTTACTTCCTCGACTCGACCCCTTTCTAGCCTTGACGCATCTTCTTGTAAACACCTCCGCCTAGTAGACAGCCCCGGAGCTCCACTAGAATCTTGAATTCCACCAATGAGACAATAGGTACACCGTCAGCCACACATGGTGCCTTTCACCATGTGAGAATACCGCAGCAAAACAATTGACTTCTTCTTTGAGGTATGTAGAAGCAAACCCAAACTTCTCTTCTTCAAGATGTAGAGATAAACCGGTGCCAAACACTCCAAGCGAAGTATATATATGGAAGCTTGGAATTAATAAACAATGGGTGAAAAACAAAAGTGTTTTTGGAAGATTTTCTTAAAAAATTAACCCTTTAAACAATGAAATTTATCTTGGAAAGTTGAACTCTCAAAACTCTCTCTAGGAGTTGGAATAGTATGAAAAAGTTAAGGTAAAAAACTAGGTTCCCGCACTTACATATTCAGGTAAAAATTTAGTGGAAAAGTGGGAAAAACTGCTCAAAAATTGCCAATTAACTGTTCCCGCCAAAACTCGTTATAACGAGATTTTTGTTCGAACGAAGTCTCATTCGAACGAGCTTTCTAACGAAGTTCCAGTGTATTAAAAAATAAACTCGTTAGAAATCTTGTTGGAATTCTCGTTCGAACATCATTCTCGTTCGAACGACATTTCAGTGGCCAATGTGGAAACTCGTTGGCAAACTCGTTCGAACGAAATTATTGTTCGAACGACAAAAACATTCGAACAACAATTCGAGCGAACTTCCAGAAAGTATAAAAATTTATTTTTAGCCTAGAAACTTTATATACTATATATTAAACTTTTAATAAAATATTTGTGTAAATAAACAACAGTTTAAATAAAATTCACCCAATGAAACATGTTACAATCTCCTATATATATATATATATTCAAATTGCATTCATACCTTAGGAGCAATGTAACCAATATTGATGACGTAGAAACGAGGCACAACAAACTCGACACTATGATGAAGCTTTATACTCTTGACCGCTACGTCTTAAACAAACATGTCATAGGCTTGAAGGATGGCCAATAACTTTATCCTATGACTCAAACGTTTTTGTTCGGAATTGAGCCAAAACAACAATGGACTGAATTGGAAATTTGTGTCCTTACACAGATTGCCACACAAATGGATAAAATTTGCCTCTTTCCAAAAGAATAGTTTCAAAAATATTGGGAACTTTTTTATTTTCAGGCGTATGTATTCCCTTCTTAATATATATATGTGTGTGTGTGTGTGTGTGTGTGTGTGTGTGTGTGTGTGTATGTGTGTGTGTGTCCACACCATTTTAATAAAAAGATCTTAGACTCATTTTGTCCATACGCACATTTTTCATCACTCTGGTACGTAAGTCTACAATAAATAAAAGCGAAATAAAACATATAAAGTATGAAACCATTCATTATTAAAAGGAAAGAACGATTAATTATAAAACAAGATGTTTGGACGAGAATCCCCTTACAAGCCAGAAAATGTAATGGCGATTCCTTGTGTTCACCCTAAGGGAACATACTACATACACGGGGTACCCCGAACAAACCCAATAACATCACCTAAGTGACTTTTGAGGAGAGTACAACAAATTCAACACAAAAATTGAAAAAAATATATTACCCTATTAACCAATCATATATGGGTTCTCTTACTCGAATCCATCAGAAGCCCTCAGACCTTGCATCTCGGCCCTCGTTCGAGATAAAGAAGCACCAACTGGATAAGAAGGATCCCTATCACACTTTATGAAACCCAAAGACAATAATACTTAGTAGTGGTGTGATATGCAGAGACCTCGGTAACTAGTTGGCGTAGAGCCAAATGTGGGGAGGACCATGAGGTCAGTATCTCTCGATGTTGGGTATAATTGACCAACACTTATTAAGAATTTAAAACATAGGAAAGTCAATTAGTTTAATACACAAGGCAAGATTTCACAAAGATACAATAAAAATATCAAAAAATATCACCTCAAGTCATTCACAAATAGAGCCTTATCTAGAGAAGGTAGTAATATTCCAAATGAGAAATCATACTAGAAAACATGGACGATTTGATCCTCTTCGTGGAGTACCATCATAAAAGTTTAGGTGAGCAAGACCAAGACAAAAATTAACATGAATGGTCAGAGGAGACAGAGTGAAAAATCCTATGGACAACGAGGTAACGTCTCCTATGCTCACTAGAACGATAGGCACAGAGGAGGAAACCCTCACGCCTATGGGACGACTGTCTGACAATGACAATATGAATGGGGCATTTCCCATGTTCGTAAAGATATGAGAAAAACATTTTTACGAGAACCACAAAGTAACATGAACAAATAAAACGATAGCATCGATTGGGCACAAAGCATCACTAAAATTAGTATGAAAGACTTGACAAAAATAAAAACCTTCAACTAAATCAAATAAGTTTTGAGCAACTGGAAATGGTTAACTGAATGGTTAAATGCCTGGCCATTTTCCACAAATTCTACCCCCTAAACTTTCCACCATTCAAACACCCACGCATACATCCAGGATAAAAGTAGGCCACCCTACTATTACCATTGTAGTTTCGATGAAGAGTTTCTACACGTTCACCCTCACAGTCGATCACCTTTGTGGAAGCCCCTATTTACAATCGGGGTTTGAGTCCTTCTCCTATTTATACGGTGTAAATATTTGCTTGGGTTTGTAAGCTTCGGAGAGGCTTTTTCTCCTTATTATATTAATAAAATGTGTGGGGGTACCGTCCCTCTTTGTTAAAAAAAATATATATATATATTTACACCGTATAAAAATCCCATGGATAAAAGAGGGAAACCACCCCCAAACAGGGGGTCAAAACAAAAGGAATAAAACTTTCATGGGACAAAAATGAAAAAAAATACCAAAAGGACAAAATCCATCATAGGGGACCCTTTAACCGAATGGTTAAAGGCCCCCATTCACCCCTTAACCGAACAATTAGAGCCTTTAACTGAACGATTAACAATTGTAGGTAATGATTCAAAATCTATACAATCTTTCCACATCCCTAAACTTGTTTACCCCACCCCTATCCACTATACACGTTGCATGAACTTTAACTGGATGGTTAATGGACCTATTATCAAAAATTCAAAGGACCCCAATATCCGAATAAAATGAGGTCCCCACCAAAATTCAAAAGCACCCTAAAACAAAAAAAATTATTCAGTTTTCTCACTTTCTTCTCCCCGAGCATTCAATAAACTCGAGCTCAATGAGAAAAATCATGAGTGAATTTCGTACTTTCGAAAAGTTTCTTCCTTGGAGAAATCCCTATTGAAGTTTGTCCTTCTAAAAATTTGTTTCATTTGTGTGTCCATCCCTCCCCAGTTGTATTTCTCCTTATCCATCTAGGGGGTCAGCGCTCGCGCATGTGGTGGAGAGAGAGGGAGAGGCATTTACCCTTTCCAGGAACGCTTTGGCCACCGTCTATGTGGGGTGATGTAAAGAAATAAAATCTCCATCCTATTTGGTAGAAAACAGGCAACCGAACATATTCCCTCCTCCAGAGAATAACATCAAAGACAAAGTGATGCTTGCAAAACCAATTAGATTAGAGGTTCGGGGGCTATGTTTATGGAATGGAAAGGTGTTAGCCACTCATCCTACCCTTTCGGTCTCTCATGGGCTTGTGTTACCATTTTTCTTAATTTCTCCATGAAGTGTGTGTGCGTGTATATATAAGTGGACATCGAATTTGTTCGACTCACATCATGGAAAAGATGGAGTGAGATCATTCATAGGAATGTTTCCAAAATAATAATTAAAAATTGATATGTTCACTTATCAAAATATTCATCGATGTGATCAAACGATAATACGTGTTAGATAAACCGTGACCACGAATCACAAGTATGATATATATAAATAATATATGGATAAAATAGGAAAAAAGAAGAAAGAGAAAAATAGGACTCTAGTCGGGTTTTATCCCAAGATGCCTATGTAAACTATAAAGGCATTAAAGTCCACATAGTTTGCATGCATCATGAGGGTGGGGTTTATCCCATAAATTCGAATTAGGATTTTATTATATGTGTGTGTAAGAAAAAGGTGTCTTTAGTTTTGAGAAAATTTGGTGAAAATTCCATTGGAATTTAAAGGTGTAACCTTTTTTTTCTTATTTAGGTTTTTTTTTATAGAAAATATATTATGTGAAGTATTATTAATAAAGTATTGAATATTAATATGTGTATGATCTAAAGTAAAAGCTAAATTAAGAACTTATATAACTAATGTGAAAATAAAAAAAAATTTAAAGAGAGAGAATAATTTTTCGACCTTCTTTGGAGACTTGGATGTTGATCTTGATTGATGATGAGCTTCCTTGAAAAAGGGTGAAGAATGTGGGGTTTTGTTCTACATTGGGTGTGAAAGGGATTGTAATGAAAGGTGGGGAAAGGTTCCAAACAAGGAAACATCACTCACTTAAGAAGAATATTATTGAGATCACTAAAGTTGATGTTTCTGAGGTTCCCCACAAGGTGATCTTATGCTCTCCTTATATAGGGTCAAAGGAATTTCGATTAACATTGTCCTTGCCTTGCCTATCGGCAGATAATCCTAGATACACTGTCGATGGGCAGGGAAATGGACTTGCAAATTGGCAGTCTTGTGTCAATTTTTCTGGAAAATAGTTATAAAATGCAATCCATATGTCCAAACCATGTATAAGGCAAACCATTGGAAAGTTTATTCAAAGAACTTTAAGAATCCTTGGGCCACTCTCGGGTCTGGGGGTTGACTTTGGGTCAAACGGGCGCTTACAAGAGATCTTTGGACGACAATGGATTTTTCATTTGAAATCGTAATTCTGAATCATGCACGGGTTAGACCATTGGAAAGGTAATGCAAGGAACTTCGATGTTTCAAGGAACTTCACTCAGTTTAGAGAGTTGACTTTGGTCATACGGGACCCGAAAGTGCACGATGCCCTTTCAGAGTAAAATAGGTCGTTCGTCCATACTGTAAGGTTGATTTGTGCATGGGGTGGACCGTTGGATAGCGTATTCGGTGACCTTAAATGATTCAGTTAGTCTTGTTCAATATGAAGAGTTAACCATGGTCAAATAAATCTCAGGAGCACCCAGTGGCCTCTAGATATTTTTTAGGGAAAAACAGGTCGTTCGTGCAAATAGTTAAGCTGTTTTATACATAGGGTGGACCGTTGGAAGGAAAATTTAGTGCCTTTCTAAGATTAATTGGGATTTATCTCCAAAGATGAAGTTGATTGGGGTTAAAAAGGGGCCTAGGAGCGCCCGGTGGCCTCCAGATCGATTTTTAGTATTAAAATGGTCCATTCGTCCACATCATTATGCCGATTTGCACACGAGATGGACCGTTGGAAAGGAGATTCAGATCCCTTCAAGATTCATTAACATTTTTTCTTAGACAATGAAGATTAATGGAGTCAAATGGGACTTGGGAGCACCCGGTATCTTTTAGATTGCTACTCAAAGTACGACCTAGGGTTTGTGGTGAACGGGGAGGTAATAGGGACCTCAGGAGAGACTTGGGGGGGGGGGATATAATGTGGTGTCTAGAAAGCCCCTCAAAGGGTGATCTTGGAATAAGTGAAAGCTCTCGAATATACACCACATGATGTTTTAGTAAATAGGTAAATTTACAGACCAAAGGGACAAGGATGATAATTTCAGAGTGTCGAGGTCGATTCTGAGGACATAAGGTAATGCTAGGGACGATCGATTCTACTAGTCGAGGTCAATTCTGAGGACCAAGAGTTGTGGCAACCAATTCTTCAGGTCGAGGTCAATTCTATGGACCTAAAGTTATGGCGACCTATTTTGTGGGTCGAGGTAAATTCTGAGAACCTAAAGTTATGGTGACCAATTATGTTGGTCGAGATAAATTCTGAGGACCTAAAGTTGTGGTGACCAATTCTGCTAGTCGAGGTTAATTATGCGAACCTAAAGGACTGTCGATCAGTTCTGCAGGTCAAGGTTAATTATTCTTTCTAGGGAGTCTTTAATTTACCTTTTGAAGACTCTACTAAGGAAGAGACATTTGGATGGGGATTATGTCCATTTAGGGGAGTTAAAATTCTTATGGTAGATAGATCGGGATAAAGTTTAGTTTGGAAATTCTGTTGGGGAAACAGTTGTTGACTTGAGGTTTTGGGATTCCGTTGGGGAATGTGTTTCTATAAGACGCTACCGGGGAGAGATATCCTACTGGATTATAGTTCTACTAGAGAAATTCGATTTAGAAATTTTGTTCGGGAAACAGTTAATGATTGTAGTGGACCCCGGGGATGTAGGCTCATCATTTTAGGGTTTAAATTGGGGATAAGAATGTGGTTTTAATCTGGAAGGGTATTTTAAGAGCTTGAAAATGGTTTTCTTACTGAAGAAATGTTCCAATATTTATTTGGCAATTTTAGAAAAAAATTGGAGAATTTTTGGAATTTTTTAGCATTTTTTGGGATTTTTTGTAAGAAATTTCTGGGGGACTGTCGATTGGTGCGAGGCAGATGTTGCCATTCTAAAGCGGCATGGTATTTTAGGCTGCCTTGGGAAGGGGAAGAGGTTGGTGATGATCAGTATAGGGTTCAATAGCTATTAGGGACGGATTGTGAGGGTTTCTCAGATAGTGGTGGATCGTATGCTGAGGGTGATGCCGGAGGTGGGGCAGGTAGCATTTGGATAGGATTTTTGAATCTATGTTGGGGATATAGGTGACCTTTTACCATTAAGGGATGTCTCCCCAATAAACGGGGGTGACAGGTCAGCATGCACAGATATGGCAGTTGATGGAGCATGATTTTGGGTAAGTCTAGTACCTAGGAGAGAGGGTTCTGGGGCAGATGAGGTGACATTCGATTCTAGTTCCTTCCCTTAGGGATTTTCTTGCAAGTTCATCGTTGACTATGGGAGATTGGCATCAACCATGTTGAATGCGTTATGTAGTGTCATTGCACCTGAAAAGAGACTTTAAAAAGTAAAAAAAATGTATGAGAATATGTCTTGATTGTCTTGATTTAGTGTCTTACTCTACATGTACTTATATTTGTAGCTGAGTTTTATTTTGAGAAAAAGCAGGAGAATGTGTTTTTGGAATAAGGAAAGGCCTTCGAGGCATAGTGGTAAATAGTTCCCTTTTAAGGGATTTATTTTTGGGAAAAAGTAGACAAAATGAGTTTTTTGGAATTTTTGAGTAGAGGAAGGCCTTGGAGTCTTGGTTGGTACATGTATGAGGAGATAGGAAGCTTGGTTATAAAGGGGATCTTGCCGCCTTTATTGGATTGTGCTGAATCCATTATGTTTTAGAGAATGTATTCGTGATGGCTTCGCTAGAGTTGTTGCTTTGGGCCTACATGGATTTCATATAGTTTTAATCTTGTGGTGGTGATATTAGAAAAGACCCTAAACGGTCTAGATGCTCGGCAGGAATTCCGTTCTGATTTTCTGAGAGGAAGCCTGTTATGCTGTTCTTATGGCTAGCTGAGAGATTTCGTTGAGTGGTCCTCCTGAATATCCCATGCCAGCTGTGTCGAATTCCTTTGCTCGTTATTTCATCAGCTTTGGCCCACCTATATAGAACTGGGTAAACTGGTTCATGGAGCAAGGAGATCGATGCCATGGTAGGGAACATGTAGCCTATTCTGGAACTGGTGGAATACCGATATGTTCTGTTAGTTGGCCTTCGGCAGACCTCATTATATTTCCACTAGCGACCCCTATGCCAAGTAGAATGGGAGAAAATTACTCCTTCCCATACCCTGGATTTTTTTCTAGTTGAGGATTTTACTAAAGGCTTGCACATGCGGTTGGGTTCTCTACGGGAGAATTGTCGATCGTCAATCCGTCCTTCTGATTATGTCGGCATGGTTTGGCATGTTTTAAGAGATTATCTGAAATGGATGTGGAAGAGGGTAGTGGCTAAGATCTTAGCAAGCGATACCGGACATAAAAGGTTTGTCATGTTTGACACTATGGAAGGGGTGTAGTGGTTTTCTCCATTCTTATTAGGGCATATTGTTCTATAGAGCACCTTCGGAATACCAACTAAGCCGGGGAAGTTTGGAGGCCTCAAGGAGAAGACGATGATGGGGCTGGGTCTTTCGAAAGATAAAGATAGGGTCTTTTGTGAAGCTGGTGTTTATTTTTTTAAAGCTTTTGTGGTGGATATGTGTTTGGTTATTTTTTGTCTATTTTTTGATTTATAGAAATATTTTTGGGAAGGTTTGGTTAGTTTTATTTTAGAGGTAGATTGGTTACGAGAGGGATAGTTGTTTGACTCTGTATGCTGATATTTCATGTAATTGTACTGAATTCTCCCCTTACGAAATAAAAAAAGGTTTCTAATTATAGCATTGTGCCTCTTGATTAGTTTTACATTTGAAATATCTATACCTATTGTTAAGGCATGCATAATTATTTTTTTCATGTAAAGGATAAAATGAATTGTCATTCTCAGAGGTAAGAAAAGAATAGCATTTTGTGAAAAAGAAGGAGGTCGTGCCCATGCAAAGCGTATGAGCTACCTACGTACCTCTAGGGGTTTTAAATAAATTATGAGTTTCATTTTAAAAGAAAAAAGTTTTTTAGAGGATCAAGCCCCACGTAGTTCTAAGTAAAGGGAAATGAAGAAGTTTTTTTAGAGAGATAAGAGGAGTCATAGCGTGCCGATATTTCGAACTAAGGGTCTGAGGTCACCAAACTGATGATGTTTATCCTCATAATTCACCAAATTAATGGTGGTCCGAGGTCACCAAATTAATGATTTTATCCTCATAATTCACCAAATTAATGGTGTTAAGGGTCTGAGGTTACCAAATTAATGATGTTTATCCTCATTATTCACCAAATTAATGATGTTAAGGGTCTGAGGTCACCAAGCTAATGATGTTTACCCTCATTACTCCCCAACTTAATGGTATTAAGAGTCTGAGGTCACTAAATTAATGATTTTTATCCTCATTATTCACCAAATTAATGGTGTTAAGGGTCTCAGCTCACCAAATTAATGACGTTTATCCTCATAATTCACCAAATTAATGGTGTTAAGAGTCTTAGGCCACCAAATTAATGATGTTAAGGGTCTGAGGTCACCAAATTAATGATGTTTATCCTCATTATTCACTGAATTAATGGTGTTAATATACATATACTAGTACAAAGATGTTAATAGAACACTGATGTTTCTCATTGATATTTACTTCTCCATAATTTGATACATGAATTACAAGAAAGAAAGACAACTACAACATCATAAGTAATATTTCTTCAAATGGTCGGCATTCCAAGGGTTTGAGAAGGGTTCTCCTTCTATATTTTCTAGCCGGTAGGTCCCTGGGACGACTTCATCAGTAACTCTATAGGGGCCATGACGATTTGGATGGAGCTTGTTGGGTTTTTTCCATGTTTTTTGAGAACTAGGTATCCCATAACTATCGGCCTTTCTTTCACCCTTTGGTTATAAAATCTGGTAGCTCTTTGTTGGTAGGCTACTTGCCCCACCAGCAACCTATATATATATATATATATATATATATATATATATAGTGTGTGTGTGTGTGTGTGTGTGTGTGTATGTGATAAATTATCCATATATATTTAATTATTTATCTCAATCAGTCAACCCCTGTTTAGGGGACTGCGTATGCATTTTTCAACATTTATATTTTAAAAGCCTAGTTTTTAACCCACTAGCTCTTTTTGTTGAGTTGACATGACATACTCAAATGTTAGATGAATGTTAATCAAATTCCATGACTATATATAACATGAAACAGACTTTTCAAACCCGTTCTCTGGAAAGCGCCAGTGAGCTGAGTTATTCCAAAATATTGATAAAACCAAAGTTTAAAATCAAATTATTCTCATCGCTTCTCTGAGCATGACGGAATGCCCGGATACATATTTTCTTACAAATACTTGTCAAACATCGACATTTGATTAATGTAGTTCTTAAAATATAAAAAAATCAATCTAACTCATGATGCAAATCCTATATTAATCACTAGGATCCATAAATATCGGAATATTATATACCTGATATCCCATCGCTTATACCCGTAAATATATTTTATTAGTTAGAACTACATTGTCTTTGATCCCATGTCCTCTTTGGTATGTAGGAGATATATTGAACCAAAATATATAAGACTAAGCCTTATAATATGTATCTTGACATATTATCAATTAAGGAGGCCTCCATCACTAGTCTAAATATGTAGTAATCAGTCTGAGGTGTACGACACCTTTGGGATTTTATTCATGTTAATAAGGGATACATATATCTCAATCGGTTGCTTCTGGTCCCCTCCAATCCTAAATATTCTCTTCTCTCTCTTTCTACACCTCCAAACTAGCTCGAAGTAACTACTAGTGATTGCCCAACAATCATAAAATGATATGCCAATCTTGGAGATCTTTGGGTTCACTCTCATTCTGAAACTCCACCGAACCTACTCTGTGTCCTATAGATAGATTATACCTCTCTCAAGCCAAGTCCTCCCACTTTGATAGACATAATGTTTGAACAGGTGTATAACCGAACGATGTAGGTGTTGATCCCAAGTCCACTTGGTTACATAGACGCAATATCGAGTCCTTTAAATGAGCACAAGACTCAACAGTATGTCTCTTGATATGATGTCACAACAGAGATGCATATATCTCCCATTCTACATTTCTATTTATCCTCACTACAAATGAGATATCATACTACCTCAAATCGTGACTTCTTGCGCATATGCACATATACCTTTAATGATCACCCGTAACCCAAGCCGAGATTTCTCAAACTCTTATCTACTCTTAATGGACACTTGTTACTCACATAGAGATTTTTCGCAGACTTACATATATATTAACATCCACCAATTATTCTAAAAATGCAAAAGCACATTTTCATACCCACAATGGTTTAAGCGATGTTCATACACCTCTCACTAATATTATTTTCATACATAAGAACCTATCAATGTTTTCAGGGATGCTTAAACTAAGGTGTCTAATCATGTTAAAAAGTAAACTCAAAAGTGACAAAATTGATGATACGAGAGATCGTCCCCTTGTTGTTCTCGTACCAGCAAATCAAGTAAAAAGTGCATAATAAGCAAATAGAGCAAGTGAAAGAGATAAAAGACAAGATATAAAGTGGTTCGGCTATAATAATGAGCTTACGTCCACTTTGGTGCCACACTCTCAATATATATATTGTTTGGTACATAGTAGTTGTGCCTAAAAAGGCGTACATGCATGTAAATAGAAGAAAATACATGTTTATGAGGATTCCGGTGGGCCGGAGAGATAGCTGCAATGTCGGCGAGTAGACCCCAAGCTGGATCGAGTGGTCTGGAGACCGTCGAGGAGAGAATAATCAGCTTTGAGCTAAGTGTTGGTGTAAGGAAATGGACCCCCCCTCTAGAGGTGTGAACCTCTATATATATGAGGTGTGAACTGTACTGCTGCTGTGATGAGAGATGTTACGTCCAGCTGATTAATGAGCTTAGGGGCCGCGGAATATATATTATAAATGGGGTTGAAGTCTGTATGTTCATGGCTGCGGTAGGTAGGGAATAAGTGACTGTAACCTATATGTTAAAGACCAGCATGTATGTAAGGCATTTATGTATTCAATAGGAATTAGGTCCACTGACGATAAATGATAACAGTTGCATTAGTGGTCCGCGGCAGGTGGTGCAATATCTGTACTATCAATAAGCCCCCAAGTCGTAGTGCCAAGAGATTGCGATTGGGGTTGTGGCTGAGTAATCAAGTCTTCTCAAGATGCTGCGATATTTCCAAGGAGACGCTTCGTCTTCCCGCGCCCTCTTATAGAAATTGTGCTGGCTATGGACTTCATTACGTTTCCCAAATCCTTGAGATCATATCGAGAGCGAATTTCTGCGCGTTTGTCTCCTGGCATTTTCTGGCAATCTCCAGCAGCTACGAGTGGTGGTTGTAAGGCGGTTGAAGGTGGTTCGAGGCTGAGCATTGGTGGTTTCTTCATTTCCAGGTAATTTTTTCAATTAACAACCTCTTTAATAGCTTTTTCAATTCACAATTTACAATTCATCAACTGAACTTCTGAATTTCTGCCTTTATGAATCACCCACTCTTGAATTATATCTGCTAAACTCATCATGAATTGAACTTACTTGAATGTGTTTTGTTGAATTGTAATCATGTTTACTACTTTCTAAACTTGTATTTCAGGGAAGTTCATATTGTAACTGAATGATTCTTCGTATATATTAGTTTCTGCCAATTTCCAAACTAATCGAGCCCATTTGAATTCATATAGTTGTTTGGAATTAAACTAGGTAACCGATCTTGTACTGAATCAATCTTCAATGTTGACCCAATAAATGAATTTTTCTGGTTGGGTTAGACTTTAGTGTTTCTGAAATCCCATTATGTTCTTGACGTTTTTGAGAGGGACGCTTTGTATTCTAGGTCTTTTGATCTTTGAATTTACCCAGACTAAATACTAACCTGTTTGAGTGAGTAGCCGCGGAAAGGTAAGATCCCTTTAGTAAATTAAGGTTGTCCTGAATCATTGTAGCCTTCAAATATTGATGTTTAAGAAACATTTGCAGCATACAAATATTGCTACAGTAGGCGTTAAACATAATGATGCGGTATGCAGAAAGTATAGGCTGCGGCATGTACCAAATAGAGGCTACGGCATGTACATATTTGGCTTCAGCTTGTAGTAACTCTTGTTTAATAAGATATTCCTTTCGAGGCTCTCAAATTATAGTCCGCTGCATTTATCCCGTAGTTTAATAACTACGGCATGTAAGAAGATAACATACCTGCTTCCCTGAAAATAATATGTCGCGGCCACAATTAACTTTTAGGGCTTTAGAACCCAACAATAGGTATACTTATCCAATTTTTCTAATCACTTCTATTTAGTCCTTAAATATATCATTATTCCTTCTGCGGCTTCTGATAGGCCTTTTAGGACCATATTGGCTGCGGCGCCTAACTGTGGACTCTCGCCATATGAATTTTGACCCAGAGGAATTTCTAAGAGGCTTTTGGAATAAACATTTTGGAGCATCTTGTAATACCTCATATTTTTATGGCTTTTAAAATTGGGGATTTATTCAATTTAATTTGAGGTATTAATTTAATATTAATCCGAAAATTACTTTTTTTTATATTTACTAGCATGATGTGAGTTAGTAATTATTGGAAATTTGTTGAATATTACTATATGAGTAAAGTAATATATTGGATTGATTTTATTAAAATTGTCACGAGTGAATAAAATGGCAATTATGGAAAGTTAATTCGGGAAGCGCCTGTGTCGTGTTAGGACTAAATTATTATTATTAAAGTGAATTAATTATAAGTCGTTCATATAGTCATTTTGAGTGCACCAAATTATTCGGAAGGGTCGAGATAGTCAGAAAAGTTTACTCGGGGATTTAGTTTGGGTCTCGGGGCATTTTTAGGCCTAATTGACACCCCGGGAGGGTATTTTAGACATTTGGTATTTTTGGGTAATTAAACTCACGAATTTTCTTAGTATTTATTAGCCATTTAGAGCTGTCTCTTGGGGTTAACAAACACAAAGCCTAAGCCAACCATTAGAGAAGAAGGTGAAGTAATTAGAGAAGAAGGTGAAGAGATTTGAGAAGAAGGTGAAGAGTCTTCAAGCAATCCAAGGCCTAGAACTCACCCGATTTCATCGCCACCACCACCAAAACGTATATCGCACGACGAAGAACGCAACCATATATTTTTCATCAATAAATCAGACCCTTGAATCAGAGGTAAATATCTATCTTGCTAAATTCCAAGTTAATATACCTTCCACGTTAGTCTAGGAATGAAAATCATAAGTTTTAATTGAACAATTATATGATTTGTAAGAGAATTTATATGTGTTGTAGGGAGAACCCATGTAGTCTAAAATCTTGATCTTATGTAGAGGATTACCCATGAATTTATTATGATATTTGGGAAGAAAATCTTGATTAAAATAGAGGGTGGTAATTATTCATGCAAAATTTGGTTTTATAAAGAGATTTGAGATTAAACCCCTTTTTGATTGATTCGTTGAGGATTTATTGATGTTGTTACGTTAGAACTTTTTTATGTACATTGCTTATACACTTGGATTACTTTGATGGGAGTTTGGGATGAAATTATAGAAGTTTGGAGGGGTTAGAATGATTGAACCCATAAGTTAAAATTTGCAGTAAACTGGGCAAGAACTGCTTAATCGATCGATCGACCAAGAGCATCGATCGATCGACAATCGATCGACCGACCCCCTTTCCTCGATCGATCGACCCCTCCTGGAAAATTGCATATTTTCCCCCTTTTTGTTTAGTCTAGTTAAAATGCTTAGGAACCCTTAATTATCATTGATAGAGTATAATGGGTTGTGAAGATGACCAATAGGGTCTAAGTAGACTCCATTGAGAGAAATTAATATGAGATGAAATTGTGTGTTAATGGGATGTTATTTAGACAATGGGAATTATGCGTATGTGTACTAGAAGATTAAGACTCGTGAAAGATTTAGACTAGAAGGTAAGTGAGGTTATACCTACTGAAATTTATACTTAGTGAGAAAGAATACTTCTAGAGATGAGAAGTAAGAACGAAGTAAATAATAAATGAGAATAAAAGAGACGAATCCGTTATGAGAAATAATTGAGTAAAATTTGTGTTGAGAATGGATAATAACAATTATGGGTCGTGGGCGAACCTAATTTGGAAAATATGAATATTTATATGTATGACTTTGTGAATGTGCATATATTATGTGTCTTCTTGCTATCGACGGGAGGTTTGCGCGTGAGGGTAGTCATGTCCTGATGAATCCATGGAATTTTTGATTTGTCTCTCGAGAACATAGGACTATGAAAGACTTATCAGTAAGTTGATAAGTCCGCTGACTATGGGAACGTAGGTATGTGTTTGACCCGTGGGTATGAGAACTATGTTCACCTCCATTATTTGTGATTTGATATTTTTGGTTCGAGGAATCTTTACCGAACCTATAGTCCCCTATACAGCGACGTGATGTATTGGGACAAGATAGCAGAGTAATGCAGCACCGCAGCTGTGTCTCGGGGTGCATTATAGTGTGTATATATATATATATATATATATATATATATATATATATATATGTTTATATATGTTTATAACATTGTAGGGGGGATTGAAGGTAATCCTGAGATTAGGGATAATTCCCTAATTAGCAACTGTGTTTGAGGATTAACGCAATAAGAGGCAACTCAAGTGTGGCAGTTTGGTGAGGCAGCTTGGTGAGGCAGCCTGGCGTGGCAACTCAAGCGTGGAAGCTTGGTGAGGCAGCTTAGCATGGCAACTCAAGCGTGGCAGCTTGGTGAGGCAGCTTAGCGTGGAAACTCATACTTCAGCTTGTTGTGTTAGTCATATTTTATCTTTGGTTACATTTACTGTAAGATATAACGGTTGTAATGATGTAACGAGAATAATAAAGAGTTTTAGTGTGAAGTCAAACGGTACTTGCGAGAGACCAGGCTTGGCAGGGCCTGGGAGAGCTGTCATGCTCTATCGAATGACCTCACCGTGGGAACTTTAGAGGGACTTGGTTTAGAGGATTGATAAGTAAGGCACCGTTGGGGCTTGTCCTGACCATCTTAGATGCACCTGGTAAAACACCGAAGGACCCTGACTGTGGAACCTCAAGCGCAGCAGCTTGGAGTTCCATCGGGCATTGAGTTATGGACCAAACATCTCTCTACTTAATGTCACATCTATTGTGGGTGATGTCACTAGCCATCTAAACAATGTTAGACATGCACTTGAGTAAACCACCGTGTTATTTGGGGCTGTCAGGCAGTTGGTAAGCCACCTCTGCGACAACAGTCCCCTGACACACGGTGGTTAGGCAAAAGGCATGTCTTGGCATTTAATGTTTATGACGTGGAGACAGCTAGTGCATCAGGTATTTAGTGTTGTGACATAAAGTATGAGGGATGTCTTTCATAGTTTTAATGACTGAGTTGCCTCGGGGGTGGTGTGGGGGGCTATTTAAGGACTCAACCACCTTTGAGGAAGAGAAGGACTTTTGGAGAGTTCAGAAGTTATTGCGAGAGAGAATACACACCAGAGAGAGTTATTGCAAACCAGAGAGTTTACTCACTCACCATTGTCATTTATTATAAAGCTTTCAATATTCGACAGAGATTCCTGAGGGTATCTGGTGAAATTTTACCTGATTACCAACGTGTATCTAGGGTGCTTACTTCTCTCTCCCTCTAGCTAGGTTACTTCTAAAGTTCATTACTATTTCCTGAGTTAGACACGAGAGCTTTGTGAGTTTAAGCTGAGTCTATCTTCATTGGGTTCATGTTAATGTGTTCCATCATTAATCCAAAGCTTTGGCCAATTAACTTGTCATTACCATACTCAATATGGGTTACGCCTCCATATATAATCTAAAGTACCCTCCTACAAACATCATTATATGTATTATAAGGTTAATATGTGGGAATAATTTGGGCTATAAAGAATGGATACATGTGGTTAATCTAGTTAGCGTGGGAACTATCACTAGGATGTCCTAGAGGAACGTTAGGGGTGCACACTAGATGAGAGATGATGATTCTCAAGAGAGTGTCGCATACTAACATGGTTGTGATATTAGCCGATAAGCATTTTAAATACTTGCTAAACTATTTTTAAAACTATTTTACACTCGAGCTCTGACCCGTTTTCTATCATTTCTTTCTCTCTTGCATATATATATGTATGTATTACAGGTTTCATCCACAGGAGCGTCATGGTTAGGTTCTTTGGATTGGACGTGCTGCAGCTTATGTGGGAGTTGTAGGCCCTTGCTTTAGACGACTTCATCATTTAATCAGTTCCTACTTTAGATCTTCATAGTTAGGGCATGTGTCGCCTGATTTCCTATTACAGTTGGATTTGTCAGAGATTTGTGATATTTCCAGCATTCGGTACTCCTCGTGAGTTAACTCTTGTCAGAATGATTTCATTTATAGTTCATAAATTGGTTTGGTTTATCTAGATGGTTTATATGGTAGTGTAGTTATTGTTATCCTTTTATTTATGTGACTCTTAAACTGTTATTATTAAAAAAAAATTCATGTTGGTATTAAATAAAGGAAAAATGAGGTTTTAAATGGTTTTGACACTTAGGCAGGGCCATTCACCTAGTTTTTAATTTAATAAAGGACTGATCACCCGGTATTTAATTAGGCAGGGTGTTACACCTCTCCTCCCAAACTTCCCTTTGTGCGGCCTTTGAAATCACTTGGAACTTTCCAGCTGAGAAATTGCCCCAACTGTGTGGTGCTAGATTCAGACTCGAATTCTGCGGACATGGAGGAAAAGGCCAATTCTAGCAACCAACCAATGGACATAGATGATAATTCTGCAGCAGGGGGGACATCTGAGGTTAGGGATATACCTGCTAGAATGTCTGGGGGAGCTGAGAGACCTCCTGTTGCACTTGGTATTCGCAACACTATAACCAAAGAGTGGGTTGATCAGGTGGCTGAAGCCTTTGAATTTATGGAGAACTTGATACGCTCATCACCTGCTGCGGAACAAAGGCCATGCATGACGCTTATTAACAATCGGTTCTGCTTCCCCCTCCACGCTTTCATTTATGGGTTACGACTACCTGTCCCTATTCCCATTAGAAGAATTTTCCACACAATGAGGTTAGCCCCAGCCCAATTAGATCCTAATTATTGGAGGGCCATTCTTGTAGCTATTGTACTACGGGAGAAGAAATTCAAGAGAGAAATTACTCCTATGGAGTTTTTCCATTTCTACCGCCCAAAGGAAAACTCCGTAAAGTTTGTAGGGTACTATTACTTTTCTGTCCACGGTAGAGACGAGACCCTTTATTCTGGGAGGCCTACCAGTGTAAAGAACTTGAATGGTAAATATTTTTTTTATTTTTGGAGAAGGGTGGGAGATCGAACCTGAAGAGACTGAGAGGGAGATAACCTTTAGGATGCCGCGACAATGGGTGTATCCCTCCAAACTTGGTAGGTTTTCAATTATAGTCGCTTCCCCTCTTTATAGTCTCATATTATTCTCCACACTTTTCTTTTTATTAACCTTGGTATTTTTTTGCAGTTCTTGACAATTTGCAGCTGAGTTAGCGATAAGAGAAGAGAGTTGGCAGGGCCGCAGTAGTTCCTGCTGAGGAGAAGAAGTTCATCACACTTGTAACCTCTTTCTCCCTTTTTGAAATGAGATACTTTACCAATAAATCTATTCCTAAAGAGATGGCCGCAGAAGGTAATAATCCTTTGACTTATTAATACGGAGACAATTATTTTTAAACTTCAGATTTTTACTGCTGAATTTCTTCTTTCAGGTGAGGAAGTTGATAGGGAGATTTTGGTTATCCAACTGGAAGAAATGGATGGGGACGCAGTTGTCCTTAATAACACAGTGAGGCAAAGGAAGAGGAAGAGGAAGAGGACAAAGTACAAAGCTCCTACCACAGTCCCTGCTGGTGGTCAAATTAATCAGGCTATGGATCGAACATATGTTGATGCGCCCTCACTCCATGTTGAGGGGTTAGTCCCTAACGAGAGATCTGAGGGTGACTTCAATAATGATATTGGAGCCAATCTGACCGCGACAGGGCTAATGTCAACCTCCGGACAGCTCGACGGTTGTGGCACTTCTCTAATCCATACCAATTCACCACCTCCAATAATAGTGGCTATAAATGCCAACCTGTCACCTCCTCAATGCCATTCTAGTGTTGGTCTTGATGGTCGTCCGTGGCCCCATCTTAGGCAACCCAACCCTGAATCTTCATGGGACACAACTGTGAGGGTTGTCCGTAGGATAAAGGGAGTCCTAGACGCCATGGACCTTAATCAACTCGGGGATGAAGACTATGATGACTTGGAGGATTATGGTCTCCACAGTCTGTTGAGGGTAAGTAAAAGTACATTTTCAGCTTCATTTTCAAATTTCAACTTCTAACTTTTAATCTCTTTACAGGCAACGTACCTCATGATTTCTCAAAAGAGGAAGTATGAAGTCCTTTATAGGCTGAAGGAGGCCGCAGACACCATTCACAATGTTGATTTGGAGAAGGCAAGAATTTACTCCTTTGAGGCTGAGAAGAAATCATATGTTGCAACTTTAGAAGCATACAAGATGAGTGTTGATGCTAGGGTTGAGGCTACAAAAAAGTCCAAAAATGACTCCGAGGAGAACTTTAACCAAGTCGTGGAAGCTCTCAAGGCTTCCCAAGATCAGACCGTGACTGCTGCCCAAGTTATGGAATTTTCCAATAGAAAGCTTGGACTTCTTCAAAAGAAGTACGAGGAGTTGGAGACCATGGCTGCTAACGATGCTGAAGAACATACCGCGGTAATTAAAAAAATGGAGGAAGACCATGTCGCAGCCCTTTAATTGTCAATCGACATCACTGTGGGGTCCTTCAAAGGTTCCAAAGACTTTTACCTCATCAATAATAGAGCCTAACTCTACGGCTACCAAGAGCTCAGGCATAGAGTCATTAAAAACTTCCCCGACTCTAAAGAGACAGCTCTTATCGGGGGCCTTGGTGATGCTGTGAATCAACAGTGCATTGTTGAGATGAAGGCCTCCGCTGAAGAGAGGGCAAGGCTAAGGGCTGAGGCAGAGGGTACGACAGCTGATGAGGAGACCATGATAGTCGTGAAAGGAGAAAAAGTTGAAGAAGAAGATGACGCTGCCTCTTAGGATTTCTAACTCTCTGAACATGGGCTACGTCCCTTAATTTCACTAATTTGACATATACATATGGTTGCGGCCCTTTAAACATTGTACTTCATTATCAAGGTTGCGGCCTCTTGTCTGTATAATTTTAATACTTTAATTTTTCGCCAAGGCTTCGGCCTTCGATCTTTTCTATTTAACTACTTCTTTACTCTCTTTTATTGTCTGCTTTGATACTTGTATTGATGCTTTTACATTTGAATTAATTTCTTGAATGCACTTGGTAAAATACTTCAATGATGCACTTACTCAAGTAGTTCGCGGTCTGCTCATTTTTCCTTTGAGATTGACAGCGGCTCCCTTTTCTTGTCGCGAAGCACTAAGTCTTTACTTTGATGTTTGATTGCTTTATTAAATGAGCTTGTAACTATATAAATTATTTATCCAAACAGGTTGCGGCCTATTCTTCTTTGCCTTAGACTTCTTACTTGTATTTTTCCTTGTAAGACTTCAAATTTTTCAATTGTCTGTGGCTATCTTCCCTCGAGCTGCGCTGCCAAGTAAAGATGGCTTTGGGGCTTTGACGCATCCACTCAATGAATGCTCTCTTTGAATGTCGCGACCATATTAATAGGGATGTGGCTTCTTTTATCCCTTGCCAAGAAATTGGTAACAACATGCTAGGTTAAGGCCATCCTTCTATATATTTAGCATGCTTCGTTATGACAGCAATACAGCATCCTTCGATTGCCTTTCATGGCCTTCCTTTGGTCGCTTCAATCAGGTTATTATCAGTCCCCCCGATCTTGGTGTTATAAAGCTTCCTCGAGCTATGTGGATATATATAAAGCGTACCCAAGCTATAATATGATTATCCGCAGACAATTAATTCATCGGCCCTTTCAAATATAGAATTATCCGTAGACAATTAAGTCTTCGACCCCTGTGGGTTATTTTCAGGCCTTCCCGGGTTAGGTATTATGAAGTTTCCCTAAGCTAAGATGAGATCACCAAGTAAATGATGTTTAGTCTCTATCCACTAAGTTAATGATGTTTGTTGGGGGAGTAACCTCCCTGGGCTAATGACGCATCTCGAAAGCTAAGAACGGACCCTATAAGCCCTTGCAGCTAATGACTCATCCCAATAGATGTTTTCAAGAATGTAACCATCATATGCTGAGATATAGTCTCCATAAGTGATGTTACTGACCAATTCAGATGGCTGCTTTCGCCAATTTCAATTACCGCTTGCTTTCAGACAATTAGGCGTCATGACGAGTGTTGGGGTCCATTTAGATATAAATTTTCTCGATATAATACGTTGTCTTTGGTTAGGGATCTATCTAAGACAAAAATTATTTTATAATATAACCTTTAATGGAAATGACAATCAAAACGTGGCACTATCAAGTGAACTTGATTTCATATATCTATTCATATATTCATGACTTTGGTAGGACAATACAAAGTTAACATGGAACTATTCAAAAGAGTTCACTAAGCACAGAAATAGATGAAACATAAATATGGGCATAAAAAGAGGGATGTGGCCTATCAGACTAGGATGGTCCCTTAGGCATCCTTGCAGAAGCGCTGCAGCACTCCCTGCCTTATGAGCCTCTCAATTTTATCTTTCAGAGCATAGCAGTGCTCGGTGTCGTGGCCGTGATCGTGGTGGAATTTGCACCACCTGGCTTTGTCCTTTTTATAGGGTAGAGCTCTCAGCTTCTCTGTCCATCTGAGTAGCTTATCCTCCTTTATGAATTCCAAGATGTTCTCAATTTGGAAAGCTAAGGGGGTGTAGGGCTTAGAGCTCCCCTCTGCTTTCTCTGATTTCCTTTTCTGGCTCTTACTGGCTGCTTTCGTGGCAGGAACTTCTAGGGCTGCGGAAGCAATGATCTTGGGTGTCGCACCCACATTGGGTGAGGCTGCAGCCTTAAGCATGAGGACCCTCTGAGTCAAATAGTTGACTTGGGTTTGGAGTGATGCGTGATTGTTACAGAGATGGTTGACGTGGTTGTACAATTGCACAATCTCATCTTTGAATTCTGTGCTCTGGATTGATTATCCTTCCATTTTCTTCTTTGTTGGTCTTTAAAATATATATATAATATGAGAAAAAACTAACAGAAGTGAGTGACCACAGAAATATAGTATGAATAGAGTTTGAAGTTGGGATGTAGCACTTGCACTGCTGCATGGTATTTACTGATGGGGTCGCGACCAGTGAGGCACATAAGTGTACTTCCATGGCCTTTTGAACAATGGAACTCTCCCAGGTTGATCTTCGAGTCCATTCCTTGATTCTTTTAAGCTACTGCGATCCATCTGCACTAGTAGAGGTCACGGCTAGAAGAGTAGTGGAACTATCAGGTCGCATATCTTACTAGGCAGTGAAGGGAACATACCTCGTGGAATTGAAATCCAGAAACTGAGTTTTTCTCCCGAAACACATGGAGAGCACACCTACTAGGGTCTATTCGGGATAAAATAACCTCTCGGTGCAAAAAATGGCACAACTTCAATGACAAACCCCAGATCATATGTCAAGGACAAGAAAAAAGGGAGTAGATATTATTCTTCCCTAATCACTCGTCTTTATAGGGCTAAAGCCCACCATGCTTTTCAGCATTATTTAGATGAAATGATATCACAGGGGTATGTAAAATAGATCTGAGGTCATAAAAAGAAAGACCCATAAACATATCTGAATATAAGAAATACCTATTTAAGGGTGTAAATATAAAATAGAGCTCAATAACCAAAATTTACTCATGAGACGATGATCCAAAAGATTACCATGAATAAAATAAGGTGTTTAAGAACTCAAAACATAGAGAAACAAGATTGAAATATTTCATTTCCCATAGACAGAGCCAAATTGATGACACGAGAGATCGTCCCCTTGTCGTTCTCGTACCAGCAAATCAAGTATAAAGTGCATAATAAGCAAATAGAGCAAGTAAAATAGATAAAAGGCAAGATATAGAGTGGTTCGACTATAATAATAAGCCTACGTCCACTTTGGTGCCACACTCTAATTATATATGTTATTTGGTACATAGTAGTTGTTCCTAAAGAGGCGTACAACCATGTGAATAGAAGAGAATACATGTTTATGAGGATTTCGGTGTGCGGGAGAGATAGTTGTGATGCCAACGAGTAGCCCCCAAGCTGGTCCGTGTGGTCTGGAGACCGTCGATGAGAGAATAATCAGCTCTGAGCTAAGTGTTGGTGTAAGTAAATGGACCCCCCTCTCGAGGTGTGAACCTCTATATATAGGAGGTGTGCACAGTATTGCTGCTGTGATGAGAGATGCTGTGGCCAGCTAACTAATGAGCTTAGGGGTCGTGGCATATATATTATAAATGGGGCCGTAGTCTGTATGTTCAGGGCTACGGCAGGTAAAGAATAAGTGGTTGCAGCCTATATGTTAAATACCATCATTTTTTAAAGGCATTTATGTATTCAATAGGAATTAGGTCTGCGACCAATAAATGATAACAGTGGTATTAGTGGTTTGCAGTAGGTGGTGCAATATGTGTACAATTAATAATTTCAATATCTTCAATAAGAATATAATTAAGGAATCATAAAGAACAAGTAGGGTGCCTAATATATTCCCCACTTGTAATTCGGCTCTTGAACCCTACGATAAGAATCTCCGAATTAATCAAAATCCTAAACATGTATTCGGATTAGCCTGAAAGGGTTAACCTGAACCTTTTTATTTATTTTTGTATAAAACAAACTGGTGCCTTTAAACAATCGACAACCCCTCGCACGGAACATTTAAAATAAGGCCTAAACCAGGAGCGTGCGACTAAAACTTGATATGATGTTAAACATCCTCCAATGGTAATCATCGAACCACTTAACCGATAAACCCGACCTCAGGGGGAAGTGGTGGACCGAGAGATAAACACTCCCGTGCCCCATGCGATTTCCCCCTAACACATCACCATTTGGATCCCATAACACCACAACATCACTAATGATGGTTATGTAACAATTATACATCTTATCATGCTTACTTCTATATCTCTTTCTAAGGGATAGGTTCGAGAACATTTGGTCATTGACCCTCTCATTTATCTACCCTAATAAGCTACTACATAGCCCTATGATATGATAGCTACACCTCAACCTAGATCTATTTCCCCTAGTGTGGAGTCATTTTATCCTGCCCAAAAAAATAACCTAAACTTGACCTCACCAAACTCCCAAAGGTAAACTATCCTAAAAAGAAGCCAAAGAGAGAAAACCCCATTAAAGAAATCCTACTATTCGATCAATGAGACCTTTTTTCATTTTATCATCCCCCTCCCCAGTAATCATTATGAAACATGGCGTAACTACCGTTAGTCGTCCATGTGTAAACTTATCAAAATCAACGTTCCTAAACCTTCTATCGTTCGAATAAAGAACCTAATTAGAGCCCTATAAAATAAGGTCCCCGCCAAACTTGAAAAGGCATCAAAACCCAACTTTGAACCGATTTTTTTAGTTTCTTCTTCACCAAGTATTTGAGATTCTCGAGCTCATTCTGATCAGTTGCAAAGAAGTTCGTACTTTGTAGAAGTTTCTTTCCCTATGAGAAAGTTCGTACTTTTGGAAAGTCACTTCAGTCCCAAAAGAGGTTTGTAATTCTGAAAATTCGCTTCTCCAAATGAACAAAGACTATCCTCGCGGTTGCACCCTGAATAAGTGTTTTTATATCAAATACTTGTCAAATATCAGACTTTAAATAAGAAATAAGTTTAACATATAAATATATCAATCCCACGCAACAGATATTATATATTTAGGACTAGGCTCCATAAATATCGTTATTTTGTATATTGTATTCCCGGGATCTCGTCACCTACATCGACAAATAACCTGTTTTTTGGAACTATATTGGATTTGATCCCACGTCGCCTTTGGAATGTAGGCCCTATACCTAACTGAATTCATGAAGCCCAAGCCTCATAATACGCCTCCCAGCGTATTATTTCTTAGGGATGCCTCCATATATAGTACAAACACCCCCATATATAATCCGACCTCGTTGTTAGAACTACGTTGGCTTTAATACAAACTATCCTTACATACGTAGGCGTTATACCGAACTAAACTCGTAAAGCCCAAGCCTCATAATAATCTCTCGAAGTATTATTTCTTAGGAATGCATATGTCCCTAGTCTTTAACTCCCATGACTTCTACCTCGACCTCCTTAGATGAGGATGTCTAGAACATGTAATCCTTAATACTACACCTTCAAACTAGCCTGAGGGTTAAACAATACCTTCAAGTTAATGAACCCTCCACGGGTCATGGATGTCTTTGTCGGTGACTTTAAGTCGACTCCCATTCTCAATCTCCACTGATGCAAATCTCGGGCCCCACAGATAGCTTCTTTATCTCCCAAGCCAAGCCCTATATGTTCACACACATCACGTCTGAACACTTTACCATCCTAACTATGTAAGCTTTAATATCGTGGCTACAAGAGTACATAAATTTAATATTGATCCCTTCTCATGAGATCGAGCATTGAATATGTCTCAGGATATATTATCCTGGCAGAGATGCACCCATCTTTGTCTTACCCCCTCCCTCACACATATCACAAATGAGAATCAAATTGTCTCAAAGTCATAATCTTTCGTGCACCCCCATGTAAATGCTTAAAAGCATACATACTATATATAACCAGACTATGAACCATGGATTATCCATCCACCCACTTGAAAATAATATTCTCCACTGAGATGTTGGAAGAAAAAGAACTATAATTGTAGTTGTTAACACTCTCATGATTAAGCGGTCCATTATTTATGTAAGACTCATACCTTGCATGATTATGACTTATATGAAGTACGAGTGTAGCCATTGAAACAACTATGATCTTCCTAAACTCAGGCATACATATTTTAAAGGACAGAAAATCACTATCCCTTGTCCCTAATCTCCTTCATAAAAAAACTAAGATATTAAGCTATCTGAAGTCGTGGCTTCCTGCGAAAACCTACACAAATGCTAAAAAGCATATATAAAATTGAACTACGTAGGATTTGACCCCAAGTCTCCTTAGGTATGTAGGTACAATACTAATTCCTTATCGTGAGTATAAGACTCAATAATGTATCTCTTGATATGCTGTCATAACAGAGATGCACCCATCTCTTATGTTACCTTTTTATCTCTCCTCAAACCTTGAAAGAGATATCAAAGTATCTCAAAAGTTGAGCTCTCTCACACACTTACACGCATACCATAGACCAACCATTATATAAGCACGGAGTCATAGACAAGCACCCTTATGTACCTACACTGGTTGAAGTGACATTCTCATACCTCTTACTGATATTGTCTTCCTACCTAAGCACCTCACGTTTAAGGTTCTCAACCTAAGGTCTCAAAACCAATTTTTAAAATAACTAAAAAGTAATCAATTAATATTAAGAGCGATAATAGGCATATAATTAAGGAAGCATGAAGAACAAGTGTATTTCCTAATACCTTCCCCACTCGTAACCAAATTACTAAACCCTCATAACAAGAATATCTGGACCAACTAAAGACTTAAACCTTCCAAGAGATTAACCCTAAAGGGATAACACAAATATTTTATTTATTTTGTGTACAACAAATTGGGGACCCTGAATAAACCAACCAAACCCTTTATTAGACGAAACACCTATGGTCCCAGGCCTAAAACTAGGGTTGTGTGACTTAAACTAGACATGGAATCAAATATTTTTTAAGGAAAAGTCACATAGACCCACATCGAACAGATAACCCGACCTCGAGGGGATGTGGCAAACCAAGAGACAAGCACTCTTAGACATCCACCATCAACACACAAAGGTTTCTCTCGCGCGCATCACCGCTTGAGGCCCATAATGCCACAGTGGCAAATCTGTTGGAGATAACTTAAGAGAACCGAAATATATTTATGCTTTATTACTAATATTCTTAATACCTCTCTATTGCATGACTACTTTACAAAAATTTTAAAACTATTTGTGACCTTAGTTTTGAGTCCCTCAATATGTACATAAGCGATTAGGTCTCCATGTACATGATTATACATTTTCCCTCAATTTATAGGCATGTACGAAGGACCTCACAATAAAATCAACATTAAAGCTTGAAAAAACAAAGATTACCTATTTTGCATCACACTCTACATATTCTTGATTTTCATATTGTTTAAACCATATACCCTTTAGCCCAAAGGCGATTAACCTAGAGGAAATTCGTACCTTATATCGTCACTTCACATGAAAATAGTTTCGTATTTAAAAAAAAATCACTCTCCCTAAGTGAACTTAGTACTTTTGAGAAATCTCTTCCTCGAGTGAAGTTTGTACTTTTGAAATGTCATTCTCCTTGAAGGCTAATTGCCGATGAATTCTCACTTTTTGCGCCTACCCATTTGGTATATCGAGATACTTCTCTCTTAATTCCAAAGTCTCAATAATAGGGAATGTTTAAAGTTTGTTCAGTACTGGGGTATATCGAATAGGCCTTCAAAACTATTTATTACTAGGGTAAAGTGGTTTAACATGTACCTAAAAGGTTTTTAGTCTAAACAAACTGGTATATCGTGATTTATGGCAATGAAAAATGATTCATCGATTACAGAATCACATCATCCTATTACATATACAGAAAAGCTCTAGGAACACACCTTATTACACAAAAAGAAAAGATATTTATGGCTTGTTCACTTTGACAAAAAATAAAAACAATTGGCAAGCAGGCGGAGGTAGATCCAAAACCCATTAAATTCCTGGCTAATTGTCTTCCCATTCTTAAAGGAAGATAAACAATATAAATCCGATAGATATCACCAAAACACATCTAACTTGTATTGTATTACCTTACCAACTTTTTACTTTAAGAATTAATAGACTGCAATCTGTTAGTTCATTGCTCCTCACACGAAAAATGGGAGCACACCCTTGTTTACCTGAATCTAATGGGACTATATTCAGTTCTTTCCCTAAAAAAATACTACCAAACCAAAAATAAAATACCATCAACATACGATTAAATAGAGATAAAAGATTTCATCAGAAACATGATGCATATGTGAGCCTTTATCCCCATGTGTATTGTCCTTTTGTCCAAAAAACCTGAACGAAAGTGTCCTGACTTTTTATGTAGTTGTTATCATCAGTAGAGAGATCACATAAAGTACTTACCCTAGAAACCCAAGTCCATTCTCTGTGCTGATGATTAGTATTCATCAGTGAGCTCCCCACCCACGACTGTCAATCTTGCTCCGCAGTATCCTCCATGTCTACCGAAGAAGACCAAGTTCATTCGCAATGGATCAAATTTTAAGACAAATTGAAGCCATCACCATCTCGCAAAATACCATGAAGTTTGATATCAAGGAACTGAACCTAGAATCAGTTTTCCAACAAGAGTCCACTGTTACAACTGAAATATGAAAGGACGTACTTTCTCCTCCCATCCCCAATACTGGAACACCGCCTGCGGTGGCTACCGAAGCAGTACTAGTTAATCCTCAGGATCTTCCTGCACTAGGTCTCACACTAGCTCCCCCTATTAATATTGTAGCCCCTATCTTCCAAGGACTATTGGCCCTCCCTAGATACTTTAAACCCTACCAGCTGTACCTTGAGTATCCAAACACTACCTTCAAAGTCACCCTCCAACCGAATCTATAGCACCTCCAACAGCAGATGATGTTGTTCCACCACCTTCCAATGAGTAATGAGTGCATTATTTTCTATATTTTATACCAAAATTTATAATTTGTTAAACCGATTTTATTTTTTTAATAGTTCTTATAACCATCTTGTTAAATAAGGAAAAATACAAGAATGGTTGAATTAGGAATCAAAATTATAATTTTATTTTTCTTGAGATAATTTGTGAAAAAGTTGACTAGTGAAACTTTTGCATGTAATGCTGAAATTTGGTGCAAATAGACGATCAACTAGAGAAAAGCACAAAAAATATAATGTTTAGGGTCGTTTGAAAAAATCCATCTTTACACTTGTATTTTTCATTCTCCAAATTGGCCAATTTTCAGCAAGCGTGTTTGGTAAGAATAAATAAGAGTAACCGAGTGGGAATATATTGAGTATCTTATTCCGATCCAAATACCAAATGGGGTTGCGTGTTGGATTATAATATTTCTATTTGGTCCCAACACTGTTATTTAGGTCACTGTTGAACACTTCTCAACTAATTCACCCCAATCGAACTACCTCGCCTCTTGGCCTATAAAAAAGACCATTGGACTTACCATTTTGTAGATAGTATTTAGAGAAAATTTTGAGAGAGTTTATTATTATTTAAGGGCCAAGAATTGTACTTTTGTAGGGAGGATTTGTCAAGATTCATTGTATACAAGAAATAATTATTTACTTGTTTGAATCATTAATGAAAATTCTTATTCATTCTTACAATCTCATTGTGTCTGTGATCATGTTAGCATAAATTATCTACTAAGACAAGGTAAAATTATCATGCTTGATTAGTATTATGTATTTTGTTTAATTTTGACTACATTCCCGACATGTTTTAAATGTTTTAAAAATTCAGTATTCACTTAAAACAAAACGAGAGTGTGTTTTAAATCTTAGGAAGTTATTGCTAAATCATATTCTAAGAATTAAAGTGTGTAATTTTTATGGGTTATGCTTACATTAAATTATTTGATATATCATACTTAAATACGGTGTCAAGACTTAAAATTAATAATTCATATTTTAATTTTTGGTGTGAGTACTTATTGATGGGTTATGCTTGTACTCGATTATTTTAATAGTCTATGCCTAAGGACTACATTTACAACTTAAATTTGATATTTGTAAGGGAATAGGTATTTCAGGTGTCTAAATTAGAGACACTAAATTTTGTGTGAACTTAAATGTTTTATTTTCCAAATTGAATGCTGCGAGAGTCGATTTAATTTGAGGTATAAAATCATAAATGCTGAAATTAAATTAATACGTAATATTAGTTAAAATTGATTAATGGATCCAAATCCTAGTTTCTTCCATAAATAGTTACATATTCTTGGTTTCTCCCATATATTGCTTGTATTTTAGTTTCATATTATAATTCTCGTCTTTACATCGTATCGTCTAGTTGGAAAGTCTTCCATTTAGAGAATTAATCAAATTTATGTGGGTTTGACCCGTACTTGCATATGATATACTATAATAGCCTATGCACTTGCGGTAATTTTTAAAATTTGACAACAAGCAGATCACACATGTCCAATCTGAAATGCGTCTCCTTCAGGAAGTCATTATAAAAATGCAAACCACCGAGGGCTCACTAACACCAAGAAGATGTCTCTCTATCTTGAATCCAAATTGCAAGAGAAATTTAAGATTCCAATCTTGAAAACCTATAAAGGACTAGGATCCCCAATCGCCCACTTATCCAATTACCACCTCCAGATGTAGGTTCGAAATGTAGGCCTATGGGTTCTAGAGATAATGTTCTCCTCCACTTTTTCCAGAGGACCTCTCACCTGATATATGAGACCAAATGTGAGGGGAATTCCAAAAGTTGGGATGATTTATGCCACACTTTCCTAACGCAGTACGAATACAATGAGAAACTCGGCATTACCCATAAAGACTTAGATATTTGAAAACACAAAGAAGCAGAGATAGTTGGTGCTTTCGTCACTCATTGGAGCGAAAAAGATGGTTAGATGGTCAACTGCTGATACGACGCAAGTATTGTTTATTTCACCCGTTAACCTACACATTATTAGCCCCCTCAGGTATCTTAATCCCTATATTTATGCGCGTTAACTAGACAACCTCAGATCTGTATAGATAAAAGTTTGGTAAGGGTTAATTAATCTTTTATAGGTGTTTTGATGCTTAGTATGAAGTTTGGATGAATTCCGGACAAGTTTTGTACAATTACGCACGCGCAAGGGTACTTTAGTCATTTCATAGTTTGGGCATCTGGTCCAACATCTTCACGGAAGTTGTATCCCTCCAATAAAGCTTTGTGTGCTCGCAAATGGTGCACGATTCCGAGTTCGAACAAAGAAGTTACGAGGCTTTTTGTAGAAGAGGATTTCATTTACCCCAAAACAGGGAAGGAGCTGCTTGGATGAGACCTGATGGATCGATAGATCGACCAAAAGGGTCGATCGATCAACTCCTCATTTTTTTCCTTGGTTCGAAGACAGTGGGCTCATCTCTGCTCGATCGATCGATCGACTATCAGGGTCGATCGATCGATCCCCTAATATTTTGACAACTTTCTTCCATTTCAATTCTTTTTTCTTTATTTCTTTTCCAACTTACTATATAAGAGATTTTTATTGTAATAAAAGATAGAAGATAGTTTTAGTATATAGTTTGGTTTAGGGTTTGGGTTTTCAGAGCTCTTCTTCACTTCTCTTTGGGATGACAACCATTTGGGCTATGTAAGCTGAACTATTCATCTCCCCCACCATTAATGTAGTTGTTCTTGTTTATTTCTTGCTTTGTAGTGTAATTTCATGATTTGTTAATTAGTTGTAGTTAACTATTTATTTCTTAATTAGTTTATTTGTTTGTTAATTAGTTTCATTTATGTATTTCCCTTAGATAAATAGGGTCGGGGTTGTATTCCGCCATTAATGGGTTTGAGCTCCGAAAACTAGGTTTTGTGTGAAATTGCGTTTAATTGAAACCTTGCGTATTAAAGTCGGATTATTATGCGTTTAACATTATTTTTCACGTAACTTTAGTGTTTATAGCGACAATCCGAATTTCATCCGCATGTGACCATTTTTGATTAAATATTTTTTCAAGCAACTTTGGGTTAAATTCTTTATTGCATGAAGTTTATGCTTAATTGTAAATGCTCGGTTAAATGCTTTCGAGCCGAAATTCTAATTAGTAGTTTTTTAGCCCGTGAACGTGTGGATGTGATCCCGACCCTCTCTTTACTTTTATGTAGCGTAACTTATTCTTTTATTTTGTCACCACAACCAACCATCACCTTTTCTTTTATTTATTTTAGTCTTTTATCTTTGAAGTTCTAAAGCAATTAAAATCTAAAATTCAATCACTCTCTGTGAATTTCTTACGATACCCTACTTACCATTGTGCTTGCCTCGCAAGCGTAGTAGTAGCTTAGGTTTTTGCATCGCGGAGGCTAAACACACAATGACTGTGTCCTCACACGAACACACTTTTTCGACGTGATAAAAATGGCGCCTACACCGGGTAGTATGTTTTAGATTATAGTTGTTTTATTATTTCGTATTATTTTTTCCTTTTGTATTTGTATTCTTTATTTTCTCCTATCTTTTCACTTATGCTAGATTATTTCGAGAAATTGAAATTTTGGCGCTTAATGCTTTTGTTGAGTTAGCTTATTTTGACGTGTATCACCATAACTCTTTAGATAATTTTAATTATTATGATAATAGTTCTCATAAGTACACTACCAAAACAATGCGAGAATGCCTACAATTTCTTGAGTATGAGCATCTTGCACGTGAAAATCAAGAAGCTATAGGTAATTCCTCATTGTCTCTAGATAGAACTTTGCGTTGTGGGAATTGTTGATGTAAAAAACTAGATCACTCTAATTCTTCAATCACATATAAATAAATAAGACAAAGATTTTTAAAGTGGTTCGGCTAGGAATAAAGCCTACATCCACTGTTATGTTATTGCTGAGTGTTTGTGGAATTCTTGATTACAAGTTCTCTCAAGAAATTCCGGTCCCCTTGAATGAGGATGATACAAGGTATTTATAGCCTTGAGGCTGTACATGAAAGGGTCGATACATTAAATGATATACATATGAAAGGGTAATACATTTAATGCCCTTAGGCTTGTGCGTCAAGGATAATCATTTAATGAACCAGTTGGACTGTTCGTTATCTGGCAATCAATGCTGTGGCCGAGATGCAGCTCGGACCGCCTTATTTGCTTGTCGTTAAGGAGTTCCTCGGAGCGTTGGAGTTCCTCGGAGTGTTGTGGTTTCTCGGGGTGTCCTTGTTGTTCGGAGCGAACATGACTTGGTCGGGGGGAAATAAACTTCCTCGTTGCTATTGTGCCATGTAGATTGACACGTGTCTTCTTATTATTGGTCCACGTCAGCAGATTAAATTTGGTATCAACAGAAGCCCCCAATGCTTCATGCTTGATAGTTTACTTGAAAGGATGGAGTATTTATTCTGCAATGTTGCTCAGTGCTCGTGAAATTCTTGATCTACCTTCTTGATTTGTTGGACATAAAGGGCATTATCTCCTGGACGACATATGATGCCGCTTGTAGCTTATCATAATCTTCAAGTATGTTGATTGGTTTGCTAGCCGACCTACTGCATTCTGTGAGCTAGTAGTGGACTTCGAAACATTTTCATATAACTTCTTCTTCAATATTGGTCGAGACAGTATTAGCAAAGATCTCAGTGCTGTAGATGATGATTTTGACTTCTACCTCTGCTCGGGGACGAGCAAGAGGTTCTCGGG
The DNA here is from genome assembly GCA_949130495.1 of Sambucus nigra. Classification (NCBI taxonomy): domain Eukaryota; kingdom Viridiplantae; phylum Streptophyta; class Magnoliopsida; order Dipsacales; family Adoxaceae; genus Sambucus; species Sambucus nigra. The sequence continues at coordinate 89,901,329 of OX422208.1, read as the reverse complement.
GACTAACAAGTGATTCTCGGACAGATCATCTGTGATGAATATCAGAATGTTGAAATATCTTAACTTCATAAAAGTCCCATTATGCTTTGGCTGATCTTCCTGCTGGCGAGGAACCTGTTTCTAAAGCAGAGGGAGAGAAAACCAATAGAATAGGAATCTCAATGTAATAGTTAGTACACAATTTAATATCAATGTAATAAATTTGGGTAATTCATTTTCAATTCAGTGAAAGAATTTCATTTTTGTTCGCAAATTTGAATTTGCTATTGTTTTGTAAATATCAAACACTTTATTATTTGTGCTTGCATAACAATATTGTATGGTTCATCGACCAAAAAAATTATAAGTATTAGTAATGTTGCTCGATCACTTAATAATAAAGTAATGAGTATAATTTATTCAAAGTGTTTCCAACCAACCAAGGTGGATAAATAATGTTTGTCGACCAACCACAGTTGATGGGTTTCTATCCCCGACCAACCATACTTGGTTCAATTTTCAAATATAAACATGTGTCCGACCAACTAAGGTCAATACTTTTATCCTCGTCGACCAACTACAGTTAGTGGGTTTTTATCCCCGACCAACCATACTTGGTACAGTTTGGAATATTTTGTTCTTTAAAGAACTTTTTGTAATAATGTTACCTCCCGACAAACATAAGCTGTAATGCGAGAGTATATAAAGTCTTACCAACCGTAGTTGATCATGCTGGTCTACACCTCCTAATCAAAGGAGTAGTAGGGTTCTTTCGAACTTTTTGGCTCCTTGGAGCATGTCCTCCTAACCAAAGGAGGTTGGCTACTTATAGCACTTTTGCTCCGTAGAGCGCTCCGTAGAGCTTATCCTCCTAACCAAAGGAGGTTGGCTACTTATAGCACTTTTGCTCCGTAGAGCGCTCCGGAGAGCTTATCCTCCTAACCAAAGGAGGTTGGCTACTTATAGCACTTTTGCTCCGTAGAGCGCTCCGGAGAGCTTATCCTCCTAACCAAAGGAGGTTGGCTACTTATAGCACTTTTGCTCCGTAGAGCGCTCCGTAGAGCTTGACTCCGTAGAGCATGGCTCCGTAGAGCATGACTCCGTAGAGCAGTCTTCTTGGTTGATCCTGTAACATCCACAGGTTGATCAGCGAGCAATGTTTGTTTCTCGGGAGTATTAGGAATCCTCCCAACCATTTCTGCATTGCATCCTGTAACATCCACAGGTTGATCAGCAAGCAATGTTTGTTTCTCGGGAGTATTAGGATCAGTAAACTCCGCTATAGCTTGTATTAATGGCATGTCGTCATGCATGGTATGGGCCTGGAAACACATCCTCCTTCTTCTACTTGCTTTAATTAATGCCACTGCCAATTTTTCCCGCTTTGGGTATCTGATCTTTGCACCTCTTCTTTCATTTTTGGGGATCGCAACCCTAACAGGGCTTTGATCTTGTCTGGATTTGCTTCAACGTCTCGCTGGTTGATGATGTACCCGAGGAACATTCCTTCTCGTACTCCAAAGGTGCACTTCGTCGGGTTAAGCTTCATTTGGTATTTATCCAATTGATCAAAAGTTTGACTCAAGTCAACCAAATGATCAGCAGCTTTCTTGCTTTTAGTGAGCATGTCATCGACATAGACCTCCATGTTGCGGCTGATTTGTTCAGTAAAAACCTTGTTCATCAACCGCTGATATGTTGCACCTGCATTTTTTAAACCAAAAGGCATAACATTATAACAATAAGTTCCCCTAGGGGTAATAAAAGAAGTACTTTCCCTGTCTTCAGGTTTCATTTTGATCTGGTTGTAGCCAGAATAAGCATCCATGAAGCTGAGTAGCTCGTGTCCCGAGGTAGCATCCACCAGTTGATCAATTCTGGGCAATGGAAAATGATCCTTGGGGCATGCCTTATTGAGATCGGTGAAATCGACACACATTCTCCATTTGTTGTTTTTCTTCTTTACCATCACCACATTAGCCAACCAATCTGGATATTTTACATCTTCAATGAATTGGGCTTTCTGGAGTTTCTCGACTTCCTCTTGTATGGCTTGATTCTTCTCGGGACTAAACACCCTTCTTCTCTGCTTTACAGGTTTAATCTCCTTATTCACATTGAGTTCATGACATAAGAAGTTTGGATCTATTCCTGGCATGTCTTCATGACTCCAAGCAAAAGTATTTTTCCTATTCTTCAAGAAAGTTATCAACTCCTCTTTTATTGACGTATCCAACGATGAACCTATCTGGGTTATTCGTTCAGGATGTTCGTCGTCCAAAATAACATTTTCTGTAGATTCCATCACCTGTCCTTTTACAAGTTGAGATTCATCCCTGGGATCAAGAGTTTCAATTTCTGTACCTTCCTCCACCTGGTAAGTAGTAGTCTTTTTCATCGATCCTTCTAGTTCTTCTTGCTCGGCCGACGAATAATAGCATTCCCGAGCTACTTTTTGATCACCTTTCACCACTCCAACTCCAAAATTTGTTGGGAATTTCAAACATTGATGTACTGTAGAAGGAACGGCTTCGAACTTCTTCAATCCAACTCTTCCCATGATGATGTTGTAGGCTGACTGCACATTCTTATCCATCACAAAGAATCGTATTCTTTCTGTTCGACAAACAGGCCAGGTTCCAATGAATATATCCAACTTGATCGTCCCAAGTGGAAAAACTTTCTCGCCAGCAAAACCCAGAAGGGGTCTGTGATAAGGTTCTAATTGGGATAATTTCAAATTCAAGCTATCAAAACATGAATAATACATGATATCTGCCGAACTACCATTGTCTACTAACACCCTTGAAATGATCACATCATTCATTCTCATTTTGATCACCAAAGGATCATCATGAGGGTAAAGAACACCTGCCAGGTCATTTTTTGAAAAACCAATTACTAGCTTCTCTTTGTTTACCTTCCTCGGACGATCATCCTCGGCCAGGTTTATTCGCTGAATATATGAGCAAGCTTGAGCCTCTCCGAGATAAGCTTTTCTTTCTGCAGTAAGGTCTCCTCCTCCTGCATCTCCCCCTGTAATAACGTTACAATGAAATGATCCAAAACGTATGGAAAATACCTCTCGTTCAGGTTTTCTTGGCTTCTTGGGAAGATCGGGGTCATCATCTGGATCCTCTTCATGGTCCCTCCTCTTTTTCTCCTCTGCACGACGAGGAGATCTAGATCTCTTTCTAATTCTGTCCTCATTTGTCCTCTCACCTCTGCGATCTACATACTGTGATAATTTTCCTCTTCGAATGAGTGTTTCAATCTCGTTCTGAAGGGCTATACAATTTTTGGTCATATGGCCATGATCTTTGTGAAACTCGCAATATTTGTTCTTATTCCTCATGTCTGGATCTGTCTTCAGTTTCTCTGGCCATTTGATTTCCTCGTTATTCCTGATCTCGTCTAAAACATGATTAATACCCATTTTCAATGGAGTATAATTATCATACTTCTTTAGGGCTTCCAACTTTATCCTGTTATTCCTGGAATATTTGTCACCACCATTACCTTTCTGATCTTTCTTCTTAGAGTTGTCGACCTCCACTTTAACTTCTTTATCCATATTCTTCTTCGCAGTCATAGCCTCCTCGGCATTCATGATTTTGGCCGCCTTTGCCATCAATTCCGACATATTTTTAGGCGGATCTTTGGCCAGAGTATAGTATAGCTTGTTAGGCAGCAAACCACTCATCAAAGCAGTGATTGCTGTCTTTTCTTCATAATCTATGACTTCCAACTTCTCGTTATTGAAACGAGTTATGTAATCTCTAGTACTTTCTCCTGATTTTTGTCTAACACTTAATAAGTGCGCTACCCGCTTTACTGGTTTTGCTCCAAAACAAAAATTACCAATAAACAGCTCGGCTAACTGAACAAAAGTTGAAATCTTACCCCGAGGAAGATTATTGTACCATATCTGTGCAGATCCGGTAAGAGTTCCCGAGAATGCTCTACACCTCATCTCGTCGGGGACAGCATAGATATCTGCAGCAGCTTGATACTGTTCTATATGAAGTACGGGATCTGTCTTCCCATCGTACTTGGGGGTCACTACAGGTGCTTTGAATTTCGACGGTGTGGGGAAATCCGCAATGGCTTGCACAAAAGGTGTCCCTTGAACAAAAGTTCTCTGTAAGGGGTTCCTCGCCTTAGCCATTTCTCCCAGTCTATCCTCCAATCGTTGAATGGAACCTTTCCATGCTTCATTCCCTTCCTCGGGCCGCTTAGTCCGAGCAACTGATTGCTCTGACGTAGCTTCCTGAGATTTATCTCGACGAGTAATTGGTCGTGATTGTGCAGATCTTTCTCTCGAACCTGGTGGTGGTCGAAAACTTCCTGATGGAGCCCTAGGTGGACTCATGTTCCTCCTTGGTCCTAACCGACTGAAAGGAGACACTCTGCTTAATCTTTCTAAAGCACTAGTTCTCTCCGGAGAAAGAGAGATATGTTGATCTGTATCCGTAGCCCGTATTGATGAAGTTCGCCCAGGTTGATAAGAAGAATCATTGGATTCCCCATTGCGATATGACCCAATACGTCTGGATCGTGATTGCCCATGATCAGTCCTTTGCCCTGAATGAGTAGGTACACCGCCTTGAAGAGTTTGAAGGAGTTGCCTCATAGATTCTTGCATGGCGGTTTGTCCCTGAGCCAGATTCATCATAATTCCGGCCAGATCTGGAGATGCAGATGGATTTGGAAGATTTCCAGTATTTCCAGCATTTCGATTACTGGATTCTGGATTATCTGCCATTGGTGACAAATGATTTTTATGAAAAACGATAACAACAGTCGTTTCCCACAGACGGCGCCAATCTGTTGATGTAAAAAACTAGATCACTCTAATTCTTCAATCACAGATAAATAAATAAGACAAAGATTTTTAAAGTGGTTCGGCTAGGAATAAAGCCTACGTCCACTGTTATGTTATTGCTGAGTGTTTGTGGAATTCTTGATTACAAGTTCTCTCAAGAAATTCCGGTCCCCTTGAATGAGGATGATACAAGGTATTTATAGCCTTGAGGCTGTACATGAAAGGGTCGATACATTAAATGATATACATATGAAAGGGTAATACATTTAATGCCCTTAGGCTTGTGCGTCAAGGATAATCATTTAATGAACCAGTTGGACTGTTCGTTATCTGGCAATCAATGCTGTGGCCGAGATGCAGCTCGGACCGCCTTATTTGCTTGTCGTTAAGGAGTTCCTCGGAGCGTTGGAGTTCCTCGGAGTGTTGTGGTTTCTCGGGGTGTCCTTGTTGTTCGGAGCGAACATGACTTGGTCGGGGGGAAATAAACTTCCTCGTTGCTATTGTGCCATGTAGATTGACACGTGTCTTCTTATTATTGGTCCACATCAGCAGATTAAATTTGGTATCAACAGGAATTAAAAAATGAATGACGAGGTTGCGATTTATGATTCTTGGATAAAGACAAATCTCCAACTCGATGAGATCATTTCTTCTTCAAAAAGCTTGGTTGAGGTTGAAGCTTGCATTTAACCTACATCCCTTTTTGAGGAAGAAATGATTAAGAGTAATCCAAGCACTGTCGATTGTTCTTCAATTCCTTTATCCCCTACTATTCCCGAACCATTAAATTTATCACAAGAATCAGTTGAAAGTCTTGAGTACTTTGACCAGATTCTTGGATGAGAATGTTATTTTGAGATGGTTCATCTCATGGTCTATTCACTTTCACTAACCCCACCTCCCCTTCCAGTTAAAGAACCTTGGGGATGTGATTTTAATTTTCTCGAGATTAATGTAGTCTTGTCTCCCTTAAAATCCAAAACCCCCATCATCCCTCTCAAACTTTTAATTGATGATGGTCCATTTCTTATGCCCTACACATGCCTTCTGTTTTTCAAACGGAACTCTTATTTTTTGGGAGGCATGCATGCTATGGAGGGTCCACCGTTGATCTTCTAAAGTCAAAATATTGTTTGGGTGGATCCTCAATTATTTAGACTTCAAGTGTATAGTTAGTGTGAAGTCTAAATAGTAGGTTGTGCATAGTTAGATTTTTATTCTTTCAATCTTTCTTTTTTTCTTCATTTTTAATTTAGTCTAGTGTATTTAGTTAAACTTTTTGCTATTGCTTTTCGTTATTCTCGGTACTAAATTGTTTTGTAGATTCTTTGGACTCGTACTCAATGGAGATCGATCCAATTTTGTGTTATATCATTATTTTCCTCCCTTTGTGTTGTGTTCTTAATGCGCTTTGAGGACAACGTAACTGTGACACCCCGCTTAAAATAATAACGGGTGGCCAGCCCTATACTACATTAAATCAGGAATCTCAGATGGCTCACTCTCAACATCAACAGACTATAGTAAAATAGATAAGGATAACTTCCCGAAACTATAAAAGCGGATGCCAAAAATTAAATAAAACATACAATGGAATTCAAACCAACAATATAGAACGACTAGAAAAAGTATAATGCACCCAAGTACCATGATAAAAGAAAGTGCTAGAATTAAAATGAAATGAGTACACAAAAGTAACTATACCCGAATAAGCTATCGGGTCACAGACAGTACAACAACCATAAAAAAGAAATATAAATAGCTACAAATAACTCCCGGGTATAAACCTGATATACAACATGAATCCTACCTAGATTTTCAAAGAAGTAGGAAGCGACTACAATCTAAATCCCGCCACAGTCCACAACTGTTATGGCTCCCAAGACTATGGATAGAAAAGAATCTGGTATCCATGAAGTAGGACACCAGTGGTAAACATTATATATATATATCAAAAATAAATATAAACGGGCCAGAGCCAGAGGTGTAAATTTTTTTAGCAAGTGTGTTAACCATGCATAATAAATATAAATGCACAATTTCGTAATTAGAGTGGAGTCACACTCTCGTGAAACCCCCAACTCACCTCTCAACTACAGCACGCACCTAATCGTGTCTAAGAATCTTAATTAAGTTATCCCACCCCCTTAAGGACACCTTATCTTACCATACGTAAGGCCTATACCCACATGACCTGCCATTCTAACATAACCCTCGAATCCTTTCCATTCTAATCACACTTAATGCATACTTTGTAATACACATAACATAAACGGTTATAGGATACCAAAATACTGCACCATGTTATCATCTTCCAGGAATTACTCACTTTATTCCAGAGTCACCACATATCGGACTATTATCACACCGCCATGGTGATAAAATCAATTATAACGTATGGGAAGCAGTCATAGTTCCTAACCGGCAAGTGATAACGACTCATACCCAAGACTTCTTAGCCCCAAATATAAAATCACACAAATAATAATAGACGACTATGACTTGGGAAATATCCACACCCTGCTCCTCAAGCCGGGGACTCACCCTTATCGCGCAACTTCCCATGATAGCATGTGCCGGGTCTGCTTCACACCATAAGTATATATATAATTCACACACACACACACACTATATATATATATATATATATATATATATATATATATATACATCCATATGATCACATCATATATACAAACCATCACACTCGGTATAAATATTCACGCCATAATTCACACACACACAATATATATATATACACATCTATACATACTATCTCTTGCCCGCATGTATGAATCTTTATAAACTCGGATATAAGTATACATAATCCTCATTATATTATCCGTCGTTCCAAGCGTATTTACTTAATTCGTTATATAAATGCGATCCCTCACTTGAAGCATATTCATCCATTATCCCTATGATATGAATAGTCTTCCAATATATCCAACATTGAGGTTATTAACCCAAAGTTTAACGCATGTAATAATCACTATACAACCCATCAAAATCCGAATGCACATAGATTTATCTAATAATAATCCCGACTATAGGTATACCCTTAACTAATAGTCTGCAAGCCTCAAGCTTAATCTTAAATTCATTTTATGATTTCATCATGTAGTGAAATACCCATCGTTAAATCACACATAGATAGGTAATGACTATTCCGACCATAATTTAACACAATCCTATTCTAGTCCATAGTAAAATCCACTCATTATCAATTTATCCTACGGTTCAGTTGCTCCTATGAACCCTTAACCTTAACGCATTCACAATTTATTCCTTGAGTTTTTCATTGCTAAGGGTACGTGATGTCTCTCTCTCATTGGTCCCCCAATCATATCTTAAATAGAATCCTATAGCTATAAGGATTCATCACAAATCTCGGCCTATAATTTCACACCATACCCTCACAACTCTCTCAAAGAGTACTTAACCTTACGTTATCTCTATGTTCACTTTTGACCTCTAATTAGAACTCCCATCCCTAATGAGGTTTCCCACCACCTCGATACATAACTCCTATGCATACATATACCCCCAAACTACTCCGATAAGCCCCCGCGATCATAACATGTGAGATACCCTCAAATAAAATCCAAAACGTAACTCTCGCATCATATAAATAAGTTCCAAATCGAGAAACCCAATCAAAATGGAATAAAACTTCTATACGTTCGTGTGTATGTTTCCAAAGAGATTTGATATGACCCCACCATCATAACATAGGAGAAAACCCTTATAAATCTCCAAAACATATCTCTTGCATCATATAGGAGGGTCCCTTATCGATAAACCCAATCAAAAAAAGGTAGAAACCATTCATGAAAAACTCCACAAAACAGCCCTGTTTCTGAATCGATTCGGCCCCTCCGAATCAATTCGGTCCTAGTAGTGAATTGATTCGGCCTCTCTAGACCTGTAAGTATGCTACATGCCGAATCGATTCCCAAGGGGCGAATCGATTCGGCCCTAAAGACCTGATGCTTCTGCAACATGGCGAATCGATTCGCAAAGGCCGAATCGATTCGGCTGTTCAACAGGCCACGAAATCGGGAAAATTCTCCAAAACCCAAACTCTCCAAAATCCAATTTATACCCTTCCAACCATAAATCCCTATCCCAATGAAGTTCCCAACCATCATTATTCATCCCAAACATGTTTCTAACCTTGAAACTCATCATATAACTACCCAACAATTTATAAAACCTCAATTGCAGGATTTTTACCCAAAATTTTAGGTTTTTTCATATAACCTAAACTCCAATTCTTTTATCCACAAATTATGAAATGAATTGCACAAATGAAATATTTAGAAATATTAAACACTTTCCTCGAAGTTGTAGAGGTTGGATCGTCCCCGGGATCGCTCATTGGCCGGAATCTCCAAGCTTTCTCCTCTTTCCTCTTCCTTTCTCCTTCTTTCTTTCTTTCTTCTCTTTTTCTTTTTCTCTTTATCTTAAATGAGATTGGATGAATTGATAAGACTATTAAACCTTTAAAACATAAATCCCAGTTTTAAATGATAATGCACACTTTAAATTACTCGTTTACTCCAACTCGAGTCAAACTAACTTAAAAATATTCCGAAATCGAAATAAAACCCAAGGACAGTCATTTCGACTATCTCGACCTTTTCGGAATCAATGGCGCACTCATAATCATCATCCAGAATACTTTATAACGTCCCCAATTTTTGGACTTCAATTTCCAACTTTTTTAATTCTTCCAATTTAAATAAATTTTATTTCTCCCGAAAATTTAGTTTCTCAGTCCCAAAGTCACGAGGTATTACATACTTCCCCCCTTACAAGAATTTCGTCCGTGAAATTTAAGATATGCTTAGGACTTCAAATCTCATCTAGTACTTACATCTACTCTCGAGATTACTATACCCATCTATACCAGTTCTCACATCGAACCATATAGATTTTAAAATCAAACTAGCTACCCAGGGCGCCCATACACCCTGTACCCGAGCTCAACTCATAAAAAAATAACCCGACTTCACTAGCCTCAAAATTGTGATATCACTCTCAGCATATTTCTAAAATAGCATATTAAGTATATATAAAAGTTTGAAATTTCCAATGATTGAACTTTTCTAAATTCCTGACATTCGCTACCTTCATGCGGGGGAGGTCTCGCAAGCGAAATCCAAACAAGGAACCTTCCCAATACACTAGGGTGCAGCTATGTCGGGGATTGAGATCAGTTGAACCACGATTAAGGTTTTATAAAATATTTTCGAATTATAGTTATTGCCCGAAGGCTTATATAATAATATAATATAAAATAATTCCATGTCTTTCGACACGCCAAACCAACATCTTATGTTCAAGACACAAGGCCTCAACAAATACAATACTCTAACCAATACCTAGTTCGCTAAACTAGCACAACCATGAGCTAAATTCCCTGCTCAACAATGAATCTTCTAAACTTTGAACCTCTCAGTTATACAATTCCTTTACATTACATCATTTCCACAAAGTAAGTCCTTCCTCCAAGAGAATTTTATACCCACTATGGTTATAGTGGCTAACCACTCGTTATACCTTACGCGCGACATTATAAATACTGCATAAAGCATGACCTAAACCCAAAGAAAGGTATTCTACCTTATACTTCCATAATCCAATTGTTTTACTTCATCCATGAATCCCTGTTCAAAGTCCTCTACTTCTCCCAGGACAATCTTTCTTCCTAAAGTCTATTTCCCCACAAGAAAAACATCTTCCCGAAAATCCTTCCTAACCATCCTGAAGTACAAGGAGCTATTGCGACCCCCAACAACTCCTTCAGTCCTACTCAATGGACCCAGATCTCCAAATTTCTTACTCCCTCTTCCAAGAAGGCGATACTCCAGACAATCTAACACCGCTACACACCTCACATCGGTAAAAGTTACCAACACCAGGTTTCCTAACAAATATTGACGAATTCGTCAATCTAAACCTACCAAGGGACTCACTAATCGCTTCTCAGTACTTACCTTATCAATCATAAAATTATCCACTCGAGTCAATTCTCCTTCTCACTCGACCACCATCGGATCACCTTGAATCACAACTTGAAATCTCCTCCTTATCTCCGCCTGAAATATGGAAGAAAAAAATACTTCCAGTCAAAACGTACCCAAAATCTGTTATGGGTAACGCATCCCTCATCTTGCCCCTTCCTGGATGACTTATTATTGGCGACGTCTGATATGAAAGTAGTTGTGTCAGAACGTCATTCAAGTGAGTACACCTCACAGAAAAAAAATAAACGTAGTGAACACAACAATCTTAATAGTAGGGCTCTACATCATGAACGCTTGGGGAATAACGCAGAAAACCTGCACAGATGCTAAAGACACTAGAACATGATGCTCTAATACCATCTATGACACCCCCCTTAAAATAATAACCGGTGGCCAGACCTATACTATATTAAATCAGGAATCTCAGATGGCTCATTCTCAGCATCAACAGACTATAGTAAAATAGATAAGGCTAACCACCCGAAACTATAAAAGCGGATGCTAAAAATTAAATAAAACATACAATGGAATTAAAACCAACAATATAGAACGACTATAAAAAGTAGAATGCACCCAAGTACCATGATAAAATAAAGTGCTAGAATTAAAATGAAATGAGTACACAAAAGGAACTATACCCGAATAAGCTGTCGGGTCACAGACAGTACAACAACCACAAAGAAGAAATATAAATATCTACAAATAACTCATGAGTATAAATCTGATATACAACATGAATCCTACGTAGATTTTCAAAGAAGTAGGAAGCGACTACAATCTAAATCCCGCCACAGTCCGAAACTACTACGGCTCCCAAGACTCTAGATAGAAAAGCATCTGGTATCCATGCGATAGGACACCTGTGGTAAATAGTATATATATATATATATATATATATATATATATATATATATATATAGAGAGAGAGAGAGAGAGAGAGATAGATATATATAGATATATATAGAAAAAAGAAATATAAACTGGTCAGAGCCCGAGGTGTAAAATTTTTTAGCAAGTGTGTTAACCGTGCATAATAAATATAAATGCACAATTTCATAATTAGAGTGGAGTCACACTCTCGTGAAACCCCCAACTCACCTCTCAACTACAGCGGACACCTAATCGCCTCCGGGAACCTTAATTAAGTTATTCTGCCCCCTTAAGGACAATTTATCTTACCATACGCACGGCCTATACCCACATGACCTTCCATTCTAACATAATCCTCGAATCCTTTCCATTCTAATCACACTTAAATATATTTTCACATATATGCCTTACTAGGCTATAGTGGTTCCAATTATTAACTTAAACCAGTTATAAATCTTAATACGTCACCCATTAACATTAAGCTTCAATATAAAATTGTATTCTCTAAGAAGTCATACATACAAGTACTAAGACAAAACTTCTCTCTACTCTCAACACTGCACTACGTTTCGTGCGTGGGGCGTCACGCAAAGCGAAATCCAAATAAGGAACCCTTCTGATACACTGCTCCTTGACACTGTCGATCGTAGGGATCCATCATGTCACCTTCATATATCGTACTACCTAAATAATGAGTATATTATCAAAGAACATAAATAAAATCTCTATTTAACTCCTTGAGGTCGATATAACCGCAATTGTCTCTGAGTATGATCTTTCGATCCAAATAAACTAGTACACCAAATCACCCAAGATGTACATCATGGAAACTCCATATCCTCTTCACATATAGGATAGACAAATATATATTTACTCTAAATATATAATCAATCATTACTTCCTATAACTACGTATACATAACACATATAATGCATACATTGTAATACACATAACATAAACGGTTATAGGATACCAAAATACTGCACCATGCTATCATCTTCTAGGAATTACTCACTTTCTCCTGGGGTCACCACCTATCGGACTATTATCACACCACCATGGCGACAAAATCAATCATAACGTATGGGAAGCGGTCATAGTTCCTAACCGGCAAGTGAGAACGACTCATATCCAAGACTTCTCACTCCCAAAAATAAAATCACAGAAATAATAATGGACGACTATGACCTGGGGAATATCCACACCCTTCTCCTCAAGCCGGGGGCTCACCCTCATCGCGTAACTTCCCATGATAGCATGTGTCGGGTATGCTTCACACCATAAGTATATATATATAATTCACACACTATATAAATATAAATCCATATGATCACATCATATATTCAAAACATCACACACGGTACAAATATTCACGCCATATATACACACATAATGACATATCTATATATATCTATCCATATATACAAATCTATACATACTATCTCTTGCCCGCATGTGTGAAGCTTTATAAACTCGGCTATAAGTATACATAATCCTCATTATATTAGTTGTCGTTCCAAGCGTATTTACTTAATTCGTTATATAAATACGATCCCTCACTTGAAGCATATTCATCCATTATCCCTATGATATGAATAGTCTTCCAATATATCCAACATTAAGGTTATTAAACCAAAGTTTAACGCATGTAATAATCACTATACAACCCATCAAAATCCGAATGCACATCGATATATCTAATAATAATCTTGACTATAGGTATACCCTTTAACTAATAGTCTGCAAGCCTCAAGCTTGATCTTAAATTCATTTTATGATTTCATCATATAGTGAAATACCCATCATTAATCACACATAGATATGTAATGACTATTCCGACCATAATTTAACACAATCCTATTCTAGTCGATAGTAAAATCCACTCATTCTCAATTCAGCCTATGGTTCAGTTGCTCCTATTAACCCTTAACCTTAATGCATTTACAATTTATTCCTTGAGTTTATCATTCCTAAGGGCACGCGACCTCTCTCTATCATTGGTCCCCCAATCATATCTTAAATAAAATCCTATAGCTATAAGGATTCATCACATATCTCGGCGTATAATTTCACACCATACCCTCATAACTCTCTCAAAGAATACTTAACCTTACGTTATCTCTAAGTTCACTTTTGACCTCTAATTAGAACTCCCATCGCTAATGAGGTTTCCCATCACCTCGATACATAACTCCTATGCATACATATACCCCCAAAATACTTCGATAAACCCCCGCGATCACAACATGTGAGAGACCCTCAAATAAACTCCAAAATGTATCTCTCACATCATATAAATAAGTTCCAAGTCGAGAAACCCAATCAAAATGGAATAAAACTCCTATACGCTCGTGTGTATGTTTCCAAAGTGATTTGATATGACCCCGCTATCATAAACCCCTTATAAATATCCAAAACATATCTCTTGCATCATATAGGAGGGTCCCTTATCGATAAACCCAATCAAAAAAAGGTAGAAATCATTCTAGAAAAACTCCACAAAACAGCCCTGTTTTCGAATCAATTCGGCCCCTCGGAATCGATTCGGTCCTAGCCGCGAATCGATTCGGACCTAGCGAATCGATTCGGCCCCTCTAGACCTATAAGTCTGGTATATACCGAATCAATTCTCAAGGGGATAATTGATTCGGCCCTAAATACCTGATGCTTCTGCAACATAGCGAATCGATTCGCAAGGCGCAAATCGATTCGGCCTTTTCAGCAAGCCACGAAATGGGGAAAATTCTCCAAAAAGTAAACTTTCCTAAATCCAATTTATACCCTTCCAACCATAAATCCCTATCCCAATAAAGTTCCCAACCATCATTATTGATCCCAAACATGTTTCTAACCTTGAAACTCATCATATAACTACCCAACAATTTATAAAACCTCAATTGCAAGTTTTTTACCCAAAATTTTAGGTTTTTTCATATAACCTAAAATCCAATTCTTTTATCCACAAATTATGAAAATAAATGCACAAATGAAATATTTAAAAGATTAAACACTTGCCTCGAAGTTGTAGAGGTTGGATTGTCCCCGGGACCGCGCATTGGTCGGAATCTCCTTGCTTTCTCCTCTCTCCTCTTCCTTTCTCCTTCTTTCTTTCTTCTTTTTTTCTTTCTCTGTTTCTCTTAAATGAGATTGGATGAATTCATAAGCCTATTAAACCTTTAAAACATAAATCCCAGTTTTAAATGATAATGCACACTTTAAATGACTCGCTTACTCCAATTCGAGTCAAACTAACTTAAAAATATTCTGGAACCGAAATAAAACCCAAGGCCAGTCATTTTGACTATCTCGACCTATCAGGAATCAATGGCGCACTCAGAATCATCATCCGGAATACTTTATAATGTCCCCAATTTTTGGACTTCAATTTCCAACTTTTAAAATTCTTCCAATTTAAATAAATTTTATTTCTACCAAAAATTTAATTTCTCAGTCCCAAAGTCACGGGGTATTATAGTAACATTTGAGTTAGGGGGTGTAGGATATTCTATCCATTTCATGTTTAGTCCAAGGATTTTAACACATGTTAGTTACAAAGCATGCTTTTTGTTAAAAATTAAAATTTTTTCAAAAATATTTTTTTTCTTTTTTCTCCTTTCTTGGGCATTTTGCCTTGTTTTCGATGATAAATTTCAATAATTTCCCAATCCATTAGACATTCAACGATGCATGTTCTCAATTTTAGATGTTATTAGACTTTAGTCCTCGAATCATTGATATTGTGAATAACTTCATGAACTAAACTCTATCCCTCGAGCACATGCACTTTCTTGTTCTATTGATTTGGTTTAAGACTTTTATAACTCGGTAATATTGTGTTGCATTGTATATACTTTCATCGAGTAAGCTTTATATCTTTCATCGTTTGTGAGTGTTATACACTATTCTTTCCTCTTTGAAAACGTTGAATTCGTCGATAATCTCACTATTATTTCATTTGATCGTTAATTAATTGAGTTCATTTTTTGGAATGTGTTACTTGAGCATGATTTTCATATATTTTTTTGAATTGATAATTGTGTAAACTTTATGAAATGATCATAGGCAATATTTGTTATATCACCCATATTAGCCTTAACCTCACCTTATATGTTTTCCCTAGTCAACCCCTTTGAGCCTTAAGAAAGCCTTTCGTTTCATTACCCAAAATCCCATAACCTACTCTACATTGCAGTTATAAACCATACATATTACCTTCCATACCTTTGTTTGGAATGATACTTGGGTTTGAATAATGTTATTGTTTTGTGGTTACAATTTGAGCATGAAAGGAGTGAGAAAAGAGGAAAGCATTGAAAAAGGAAAGAAAAAGAAAAAAGCCAAAGAAAAAAAAACATGAGAAAAAAAAAAGAAAGAGAAGGTTGTATATATGATTTATATAGTTCAATAAGCTTTGATTACTCTCCCATTGTCATATTTAATGCTTGTTATGGAAATCATATTCCAATTTTGAAATAGCCCACAATCTTTCCAATATCCCAAGTTTTTCATTTCCAAACACTTTCAATCCGTGTATATATCCTTCATTTCATAACCCGAGCCTAGACTATATTACAACCCTATAGAGTCATATGTGATCCTAAGGTGAGTTCAATTTAAAAGTCAAAATAGTTTTGATAATCTGTGAAAATGCATTTTGCCTCTTTTAATGTGCGATATGTTTCATTGAGATTACATGTTTTTCATTCTATATACAGCGTTCTTCATTTGTGACATGTGTGCGGCCTTGTTTCCATTTACATTTACTCTTTATGCCCGCATGTCCCGTGTATTACCTCCCTATTTCGAGTGAATTCATTTCATGAGCATAATGCCCATGAGGATATATTCTTGCTTTAATGTTTATCCGATTTATTTAAGTTTTGGCCAAATCATCCTATGCATGTGCTCTCCCCCCTCCTATTTTTAAAGTTTCAATTATATGAGGTACATTAAACCTTTTAATAACAACGTATTTTAGCTTGAATTCATTCAATATGATAATAACGTGTTTGAAATATTTTTTGTTGTTGTTGAGTTTGTCGCATGTTAGGTTGGTCATATTTTGAGTAAACTATATGATGTTTGTGGGTTTCATCCCTAAAAACCCTCACGAGATGACACTCATCCACTAGTGTAACCTAGGGGTTTAACGGCTTATTGCATACGCTAAATGCAATCGTTCGCCCGCGAAAGTGGCCTTATCCTTTTCTATCCCATTTTTATTCTTGTATCCTGCATTTGGTTTACTTGAAGTTCTTATTATTTCCTAGTTCAGTGCTAGGGAATAGAAATGTGTAAGTTAGGGGCTATGGTACGATGCAAATATTGCATATTTCACCCGTTAACCTACGCATTATTAGCCCCCGCAGGTATCTTAATCCCTAAATTTATGCTCGTTAACCATAAAACCTCGGATTTGTATTAGATATATGTTTTTCAAGGGTTAATTGAGCTTTTATAGGTGTTTCGATGCTTAGTATTAAGTTTGGACGCATTTCGAACAAATTTTATATAATTATGCACGTGCAAGGTCATTTTAGTCATTTAATTGTTTGGGCATCTGGTCTAACATCTTCACGAAAGTTGTATCCCTCCGATCAAGATTTGCATGGCTGCAAACGGTGTGTGATTCTGAGTCTGAATGAACAAGTTACGAGGCCTTTTGCGGAAGAGGATTTCATTTACCCCAAAATAGGGGAGGAGCTGCTTGGTTGAGACCTGATGGATCGATCGATCGACCAAAGGGGTCAATCGATCAAATCCTCAATTTTTGCCTAGGCTCAAAGATAGTGGGATCATCTCTGATCGATCGATCGACTGTTAGGGTAAATTGATCGATCCCCTGATATTTTGACAGTTTTGTTCCTTTTCATTTCTTTCTTCTTTATTTCTTTTCCAACTTACTACATAAGAGATTTTTGTTGTAATAAAAGATAGAAGATAGTTTTAGTAGATAGTTTAGTTTAGGGTTTGGTTTTTAAGATCTCTTCTTCATTTCTGTTTAGGATGACAACCATTCGGGCTATGTAAGTTGAACTATTCATCTCCCCCACCATTAATATAGTTATTGTTGTTTATTTCTTGCTTTGTAGTGTAATTTCATTCTTTGTTAATTAGTTGTAGTTAACTATTTCTTGCTTAATTAGTTCATTTCTTTGTTAATTAGTTTTATTTATATATTGCCCTTAGATAAATAGGGTCGAGATTGTGTTCCGCCATTAATGGGTTTGAGCTTCTGACGCGACTTAATATTTGTCTCAAAAGTGCGTATTTATCTAGGCTCAAGTGCAAGCCTTGTCGCTCAAGTAATAACCCGGTAAGTCGGGATCGTCTCCACAGGGATCAAAATTGCCAAACAATAACAAGGAAAATTACCAAACCTTGAAATGATTTCTTGAAAGAAATAAAAAGATGATTGATTTTTGAGAAAATTTCTAAAACTTTACTTATGAGAAACAAATGGAAATTAACAGCAAAATTTGGGTTTAACAATTTAGAGAAAATTAGGGTAGGGTACAATCCCTCAATCCTTAACAAATTATCTTTTAGAATACTAGAATTATAAATAAAAATTCTTGATTAAATCCAGTCCTTATCATCACTAAGCATTACATATATGAGGGTCAAGCCCGCATCATATGAAATCAAAGATCAATATAAAGCACTGAACGACAAATTATACATACAAAGCATTCTTAAACATCCCAAGTACCTAGGGCAAGAGAGATTAAAAGATATGACAATGCATATATGATTTTCATTCACGATTCAACCAATATTTTCATTTATTTTCTAATTTTCCATACAAATAATTTACCTTGGATTGAGTTCATGTACCCCAACCCTTGAGAAATTAGCTACTCATGATTTGGTTGAAAAACAAATTCACATATGAAATTATGAAATTGCAGAACATTGTAAGAACTTTGCAAAAATTAAAGCAAAAGAGAATAGAATGATATTACTTGAATTCAGCACAAAAACGGAATTGAGATCCAGAATACAAACTAGGGTTCCAGCAAATCTTGAAGGAAACGGAAATTTAACCTAAAAATCGGATCTACAAAACTCTCTCTAAAATTCTTAACCCTAGCCTCTTAACCTTTTTTTTGCTGCTCAAATGATGTAGAGCTTGGCTTTTTATAGCACAAATCATCCAAAGTCGGTCTCAAATGTTCTTGTGGAACAAGGTTCACAGCTACGCACTCATCAAATCTGCATAATAAATGGCAAATTAATGCCAGGCTTTCGCATTCCCGGATCGGTCCGGGTCTTAATCGGATCGGTCCGATATCCATCGGATCGGTTCTTTTAATTTCTTCCGGATCGGTCCGATAGTGTCCGGATCGGTTCGATTATTGCTTTCATCGGTTTGCCATCCATCCGGGTTGCACTGGACTTAGGCAAATCGGATCGGTCCGACTCCTACCCGGATCGGTCCGAATTTCTTCTTCTTTGACTTTTTCCTTGCAGCTTTGACTGGCCATATCTTCTTATCTAGACCTCCGATTTGGATGCCGTTTCTTCCTATGCTCTTGTGAACTCATTCTCTTCAACTTCCCTTTTGGTGGCACTTTCGATTTCTGAATGGAATTACACTTTTGCCCTTAGACATTTCTTGCTTGCATCTTTTCTTTTCTTTTGGATTCTTTCTTGCATTCCATTCGTGAAAACTTCATCCAACTTATACAAAAACTAGGGAAAGTTGTTAGGAATAAACAATGGAGTGATATGGCATAAAATTGGCTCAATTACATTGTTCGAGATATTAAAATCACTAAATTAAGGAGCTAAATTCTGAAGAATTTATGCTTGGTCAAATCCCCCTAACTTAGGACTTTGCACGTCCCGGGCAATGTATTTGAATCTAACCAACATTCATTTCTTGAAAACTTCTTTATTGAAATAGTATTCCACTTTCGCAGGCACGCGATTGCATTTAGCGTATGCAACAAGCCTTTAAACCTCTAGGTTACCCTAGTAGGACGAGTTTTGTCTCGTGAGGGTTTGCAGTGAATTTACCCACAAAATTCTTTATTGACTCAAATAAATATCAAAATACCTAAAAATTGTACAATTTAAACTTTTCGAAAAATAATCACCATAAATTCATATTCAAATGTCTCAAACCATAGTGTGTGTGTGCAAAGCCAAAAATTAAACCTCCAATTTCCACCAATTGAGCATTACGTTACTTTCCGAAAATTCGTTTTGATTCAAATTCTTACGGATTGCACTCACAAACGAATCACTCGGAATGTGGCTATTTTCTCTCGGTATGCATGATATAAAGAATAAATATAATGGAAACAAATTCATGCATACAAAATTGAAAAGAAGGAAATTTATGGTGAAAAGATCTCATCATCGGAATACAGTTATTTGGAAATGGGAAACATCACCTCTAGTTCACACCATTTAATCTCTCATATTATCATTTCATGTCTTAGCTCTCCACGCGGTAATTAATTTCGCCATTCGGACTCAGTTAGGACTTTTTGGGTTAAAAGGTGTAAAGGGTAAAAATATAAATGGATGGAATGTTCGGAATTGGAAAATATCTTTATGACGTCCATTTGTGCTTCTTCTTTTTTTCGGGCATTTGCTTATTTTTCTCTTTCTTTTCTTTTTTTTTTTTTTTTTTTTCTTGCCCCTTTTTATTGCACAATTTAGACTTACTTGATAAATTTTTCTTAATTTTCACAATTCCGGGCTATTTGGGTTTTTCGGGTTATCAAACGAAAGGATAACTTTTATTAGGCTCAAATTGGGTTGCAAAAGGATAATTTTATTTTTCACAACTTTTTATGGCTAATATTTTTGGGTAACAAACGAGGGCCTACTTCATTGTCCAAATTGCTAATCACATTACCATATGCATCTCGAGATTAGTTAAGTTTAGAGATATATTTAGCACGAATTTCGAGACAACAATTCACACATTTCCCATAACCGATCAAACAAAGGATTGAGATCATCAACGACTTATTAAAACACTGAAAAGAACTTTGAGTTAATCATAAACTCGGATTGATTTAAAAACTCATAAAAAATTGAAATGGTCGAAATCTCACCGGGTTTTATTAATCTCCACACTTATTCGTAAAGTCGTCAATTTTCTTTCAATTTCCATCTTTGGTCAATTTTGGCTTAGTGCAATTGAGATTTAACAATTTGAGACTTTAAATAGAATAAAGGTGATATTTTTGAAAAATTTAAATTCCAATTTTTATTTATTTTGAACAAAAATATTTTTGGCTTTTTCAATCATTTTTCAATTTTTTATTTTTTTATTTTTTTTAACATATATATGAATATAAGCGAAGTTTTATGAATACGCACCTGTCATTGCCCCTAACTCAATGATTTGCATTGTCCTCAATCAAATAGATAAGAGATAAAAAGAAGACAACATAAAGAGTGCGATAAATAAAATATGCCAATATCATATTAAGACTGTAGATTACAAACAAAATGTGGAAATAACTGTGTAAGCAAAACTACAACATAGGGATAAAAATCCTAACAAGGGTAGGGTATCCTAAGGGGCGGGTGGGGGATGGGAAGTACTGGGAGCAGAAGGATCATATGGATTATAATAGTAGGGAGGAAGAGGGGCCTCGGGTCCCGCTTGGAGGCGATACAAGTCGGCCTGCATACGCAGGACCAAACTCATATCCCTCTCGTAGGAGGACACATGTGCGTCAAAACGCGTCTCAAGAGAGAGAACGCGCTCATGCAAGAATGGATTCTCCGAAACGTAATACGGATCCTCCGTCTCATCATATTCTGCCTCTTCACCCTCCGCCATTTCCACGTCCTCCTCAGCAACATTCTCCTCTTCGTCGTCGTCTTCCTCACTAGAATCGTCGCCGTGCCGAGCACGGACGAGCTGAATTTACCGCTCACTTCGAGTGCGGGACTCTTGTCCTAAAGGTTTAGGAAGTTTGACAAGATCCTGAGGTGGTGCGATACCGGCATCTCGAAGCATTGAGGTGATGAGTCGACCATACGGAAGAGGAGTGCGGCCCTTTTTATCATAGGCCACAAAAAGGATATCGGTGTAAAATGTTCGGGCCAAATTGATCACGGTCGCCGGGTCGACGAGATGATATACCATGGTGGCTTGGCGAGGCCTCATCACCGAATCATTAGAAGTTTGCAAAATGTAGGCACAAACGATATGGAAAGTGAATCGTGCCTTGTCAGACAAGCGGCCGACGGGAAATGTCTCGGTGTTCCAAACCGCACCGGGTTGGATTCGTGAGATACAAACTTTTTTTGTGAGGACGGGATCGGGACTCGGATAGGCAAACTGATCGGGAGTGAGCACACCATATGATTCGAGTTTTCGCACCACGAGATCAAGTGAGAACGGGATAGGTATGGAATCCACAAAGGCTTGGGATTCAAATTCAGCCGTACGGACGAGAGATCCGTAAAACTGACGAACTTCATTTTCCCAAACGGCCTCATATGGTTCATTAAAGAAACGGCACCAGCCCCGTGACAGAAAAAGGGCGGTGACCGAATTAGGCATTTGATCCCATAACACTTGTCGCTCGATATGGATTTTTCGTGTAGGGCTGAAAAACTTTCGGCACCAATTGGCTTCTTGGCGGGAACGATACTGTCCATTTTCGTTGGGGAGAACTTCAATGGAGGTATATTTATGGGGAGCAACCATTAGTAGGGAGGAAGGAGATAGCTATGGAGATATAAGAGAGAAGATAGGTGGAGGTGTGAAGAAAATGGGTAGGGGGAGGTATGTATTTATAGGAATGAGTGGGTGAAATGGAGGGAATGAATGGGTGGTAAATGGGGGGGACGAAATTTTGGAGGAAGGGATGGATTGGGTGAAGTGAAAGGGTTTGGATTGAGGAGGTGGATCGAAGAGGTGTGTCTCTTTGGAAATGAAATCTGCAGAAAGTCGGACCGATCCGGTTTTGGGGTCGGACCGATCCGCCTCACCGGATCGGTTCTTTTTTTACCCCTGACCGATCCGGATGACCGGATCGGTTCTTTTATTTCACCGGACCGATCCGGTTGCTGGATTTCCAGAATTCTTCTTCTCTCTTCCTCTCCTCCTATCAATGCTCATACTCCACTCCAAAGATGATTTTTCAACCTCGCATACATCCAACTATCCTCGCAACTCATTGATAACGAAACAACCCGCACCCTTCGGATTCTCAACCCTCAGAACGGACTCTAACCTATAACCTCTACATCCTACGATGCATATGTACAACAATCACCCCATACATGTCGGGGGTGCGACGACCCTACTCTCTTCTTTCAATCAATCCCCATAAATGGGGTCCGACAACCAGATTGTGTCGGCTTCTTTAACCATGGCTTCCAAATAGGGCTTGAGACGATGCCCATTGACTTTAAAAGTGTTTCCCCCTTTCTCATCTATTATTTCAACGGATCCATGGGGAAATACCTCTTTCACAATGTAAGGACCAGACCATCGGGACCGCAATTTGCCGGGAAACATGTGTAACCTCGAGTTGTAGAGAAGTACTTTTTATCCCAAATAAACTCTTTCTTACGAATGATTCCGTCATGAGCTCGTTTCATTCGGTCCTTGGAGATTTTGCCACTTTCATACGCATCATTGCGCATTTCTTCCAACTCATTCAACTGAAGTTTACGTGTTTCACCGGCTTTATCCAATTTGAAGTTCACCCTTTTGATAGCCCAATACGCTTTGTGTTCGATTTCAACCGGAAGATGACAAGGTTTGTCATACACAAATCTAAATGGGGACATCCCAAGGGGATTCTTGTACGCGGTTCTATAAGCCCAAAGAGCATCAGTCAACCTAAGAGACCAGTCTTTCCGATTAGGATCAACTGTCTTCTCCAAGATATTCTTGATCTCCCTATTAGCAAGCTCGGCTTGGCCATTCGATTGGGGTGATAAGGGGTGCTAACCTTATGGACAATTCCATACTTCCGCATTAGTTTATCCATCGGCCTATTGCAAAAATGAGTTCCATTATCACTAATTATGGCCTTAGGCATACCAAAGCGAGAAAGTATATTTTCTTGAATAAATTTAATCACCACCTTGCTGTCATTCGTCCTTGTAGCTATAGCCTCTACCCATTTTGAGACATAATCTACAGCGATGAGGATGTATAGAAAACCAAAAGAAAGGGGAAAGGGCCCCATGAAGTCAATTCCCCAACAATCAAACAACTCCAAGACTAAAATAGGGGATAATGGCATCATATCACGGCGAGTAATAGCTCTCATTCTTTGGCATCTATCGCAAGTCTTACAAAAAGCATTCACATCCCGGAAGATTGTGGGCCAATAAAGACCACTTTGAAGGATTTTCGCAGCAATTTTATTTTTAGAAAAATGACCGCCACATGCTTACGAATGACAGAATCGAATTACCCCTTGGATTTCCTCATCGGGGACACATCTCCGGATAATTTGGTCAGCACAATACTTAAACAAGTATGGATCATCATAAAAGAACATGCGTGACCAAGTAATGAACCTCCTTCTCTCTTGCGGATTCCAACTAGAGGGAACAACTCCGGTGATAAGGTAATTGACTATATCAGCAAACCAAGGGAGAGAAGAGGTAGCAAATAAACTCTCATCCGGAAAATACTCGTCTATGGGAATGGGATCAATAGGTACGTCGGACGAGAGTCGTGACAAATGGTCAGCAACGACGTTTTCTACTCCTTTCTTATCTTGAATCGAGAGATTGAACTCTTGTAGGAGTAGGATCCACCTGATTAAATGAGGTTTGGCATCTTTCTTGCTCAAGAGATATTTCAGTGCCGAATGATCAGTGAAACAAAGGATAGGCGACCCAACAATGTAAGAGCGAAATTTGTCGAGAGCAAAAACGACTGCTAGCAACTCTTTCTCTGTAGTAGAGTAATTAAGCTGAGGGCCAGATAATGTTCGGCTAGCATAGTAAATAACATGAGCTTTCTTGTCTTTCCTCTGTCCAAGAACAGCCCCAATCGCGTAATCACTTGCATCACACATAAGCTCAAAGGGAAGCGACCAATCCGGAGCTTGCATGATAGGTGCAGAAGTAAGCATGCTTTTGAGTTTATCAAATGCTTCTTGACATGCTTTACTCCACTCAAATGGAGTGTCCTTCATGAGAAGATTACTCAAAGGTCTAGCGATGGCGCTAAAGTCTTTGATAAACCTCCTATAAAATCCAGCATGGCCTAGAAAGGACCTCACATCTTTAAGTGATTTCGGCGGGGGTAACTCAGCTATTACTTCAATTTTTGCTCGATCAACTTCAATTCCCCTAGATGAGACTATGTGGCCCAAGACTACACCCTCGGTAACCATGAAATGGCATTTTTCCCAATTGAGGACTAAGTCTTTTTCCACACACCGGAATAGAACTCTCTCAAGATTAGCTAAACAATGGTCAAAAGATGAACCGAAAACGCTGAAATCGTCCATGAACACCTCAAGACCTTTTTCAATCATGTCGCTAAAGAGACTCAACATGCACCTTTGAAAAGTAGCTGGCGCATTACATAACCCAAATGGCATATGTTTATAGGCAAACGTACCAAAAGGACATGTAAAAGTCGTCTTTTCTTGATCAAGAACATCCACTTCAATCTGATTATAACCGGAATACCCATCTAAGAAACAATAGTAAGGATGGCCCGCTACTCGTTCAATAACTTGATCGATAAATGGTAAGGGAAAATGATCCTTTCGAGTTCCGGCATTGAGCTTTCGATAGTCAATGCAAACACGCCACCCGGTGGTGGTGCGTTGAGGTATTAATTCTCCCTTTGCATTTTCAACCACAGTCATCCCTGATTTCTTTGGAACGACCTGAATTGGGCTCACCCATTTACTATCCGAAATGGGATATATAATTCCAGCATCTTGCAATTTGATTATTTCCACTCTTACCACATCTTTCATGGTTGGATTTAACCGCCTTTGCATCTCACGCGAGGGCTTCACTTCTTCCTCAAGATGGATTTTATGGGTACAAATCAAAGGACTTATACCCTTCAAATCTGCTATGGTCCAACCAAAAGTACTTCTATGCTTTCTCAACACATCTATCAACATACCTTCTTGCCCTTTTTCTAGATGGGAAGACACAACAACAGGAAATGTATCATTCTCACCTAAAAAGGCATATTTGACATGGGAAGGTAGTTTCTTCAACTCAAGACTAGGAAATCTATGTTCAGAGGGGACCATGGGTGTCTCCCTCGGAGGCAATTCTTCATACCTAGAAATCCAGTCAACCGCGCTCAAACTCTCGAAACTCTCTTCCTCTTGTAACCACATTTTTAACTCTTCCACCTCTCTCTCAAACTCAGTATAATCACTCATTTGAGCACCACTTTGCCCTAAGCACACTTTCAGAGCATCTCCTCCTATGATTTTTTCAATATTTTCATCAACCACTTCCTCAATAAGATCCACTTCAAGAATCTCATCCTCATCACCCATTTGGTTAGCGACATTGAAAATATTTTTCTCGAGAGTCATGTTTCCAAAAGTGAGTTGCATTTGGCCATTCCGAGTATTGATCAAAGCATTAGCGGTAGCTAAGAATGGTCGGCCCCATATAATTGGAACATGATTTCTCGTATGGGGAACAGGCTCGGTGTCCCAAATAACAAAATCAACGGGAAAGTAGAACGTATCTACTTGAACTATCACGTCTTCTACAATCCCACGAGGCACTTTGACTGCTCTATCCGCTAACTGTAGAGTGATTCGGGTAGGTTTTAAATCACCTAAATCAAGCTTCTTATAGATGGAGTATGGGAGGATGTTTACACTCGCACCTAAATCAAGCAATGCTCTTTCCACTCTCATTTCTCCAATGATACACGAAATGGTAGGTGACCCTGGATCTTTGAATTTTGGTGGAAGATCATTGAGAAGAACTGAGCTCACATTTTGTGCCAAGAAAACATTTTTCTTCACCTTAAGACGTCTCTTGACAGTCAAAAGATCTTTAATAACCTTCGCATATGCTGGAATTTGTTGAATAGCATCAAGGAACGACAAGTTCAATTTTACTTGCTTCAACACATCCATCACCTCGATACGCGAAGCACCTTTCTGGGGTGACTCTAAGCGTTGAGGAAATGGAGCAGCAGTAGGCGACTTGACTTCAATATCAGGCTCAACTTCCGCATCTTTCAATTCCTTTTCTAAGGAAGGTTCTTCAGACTCGGAAATTTCAGATTCCTTCACAATCTCGGGTTCCACTCCATCATCATTCACCTTTGGCAATTTAGGTGCTAGATCAATTACGCGGCCACTACGAAGAGTAGTAACAGCTTGACATTGTTCTTGCAAATCTGATGATGTGGAACAAACCGTGGTTTGACCTTGAAGAGGTGGTCTTTGGCCTTGGGCTGGAAGTTTACCCTTCTCTTGAGTATTCACCGCAGACTCCAACCTAGAGATGTTAGTATGCATTTCAGCGAACATTCGCTCAAATTTGGCATCTCTCTCTTTTTGGGATTGGATGAATTGATTGAAATTATCCTCAAGAGATCTCCTAGGTGGAGGTACATAAGGCCCGTGAGGTGGTACTTGCATAGGATTTGCCACTTGCTGAAATTGAGGGGGTTGTGGTAGAGTCATCTGTGGGTTAGGAACCATCCCACCTTGGGGTTGTCCATAATTGAACCCGGGATTCCTCCATGATTGATTATACGCATTCCCTTGCTGAGCATTATAATTTCCTCGATAACCTCCTATTGCATCAACCTGTTCAGTGTATATGGCCTTGTATGCAGGAATAGTAGGACATCCTTCTGTAGAATGGCCTGCATTACAAATGGCACAAACCTTCCCATTTCCGGCATGTACGGGTCCAGATGCATCTCTCAATCGCATATCTAGCATATCTCTGAAATTCTTCTCCAATTGGTCAAATTTTCGATCCAACAAAGTGTCCTTGTCCAAGTGATAAATACCGGACGCAGCAGGCAAGTTGGACACTTGTCGATTTCTATTTTGACTATTGGGATCAGAAGTATCCCATGCTTGGGTAGTTTCTGCCACATATTTCAAATGAGCCTCAGCATCGCTCGTACTTAACTCCCAAAAAGGTCTCTCACACAAGGTTTGAACAAGCTGTTTAGACGCTACAGTAAGGCCTTGATGGAAAAATGAAATCAGATGATGAGGTTCAAAACCATGATGGGGGCACGCATTAACTAACTCCTGATATCTCTCCCAACACTTATCAAAAGCCTCATTCTCATTTTGACGAAAAGCTTGAATTTGGGCTTTAACAGAATTGGTTTTGTGTTGTGGAAAAAATTTTGAGATAAACTTGTTTTGCATATCTCTCCAAGATAAAACAGAATTTGGAGGAAGGGACCATAACCAAGTTTTCGCTTTATCCTTTAAGGAAAAAGGAAAGAGCTTCAACCGGATCACTTCTTGTGGACAAGTTTGGTCTCCAAATGTCTCACACGTATCTTCAAATTCTCGTATATGGAGATATGGTTTTTCCGAATCCATCCCATGAAATGTTGGAAGAATTTGGATCATTCCATTCCTAAAGTGGAACTGACCGGCATTATACGGGAATAAAATGCAACCCGGGGTAGCAGTTCTCTCCGAAAATAAAAAATATTTCATGGGTTGATATGGTACATCATCCTCTCCCGCACCAACACCGACACTACCATGATCCGACATATCGCTACCGAAAGGTTCAGAATTCTCACTCAGGGTTTGACTCAAAGAACGACTTGTGATGGAATTATTAGGCGAAGGAGGTGGAACCCAAAAACGAGGAGACTCAGAATTTTCCGAACCGGCTTCGGCAATAGGATTTTCGTGAATTTGGGTGGGAGATGAATTCTGCATATAAGCACACAAGAGAAAGTATGAATTTTTTTTTTTTTTTATGAAATCACTTGTAGATAACAATAACTTTCTTGCAAATTTAACAATTTTGGATCCCCGGCAACGGCGCCAAAAACTTGACGCGACTTAATATTTGTCTCAAAAGTGCGTATTTATCTAGGCTCAAGTGCAAGCCTTGTCGCTCAAGTAATAACCCGGTAAGTCGGGATCGTCTCCACAGGGATCAAAATTGCCAAACAATAACAAGGAAAATTACCAAACCTTGAAATGATTTCTTGAAAGAAATAAAAAGATGATTGATTTTTGAGAAAATTTCTAAAACTTTACTTATGAGAAACAAATGGAAATTAACAGCAAAATTTGGGTTTAACAATTTAGAGAAAATTAGGGTAGGGTACAATCCCTCAATCCTTAACAAATTATCCTTTAGAATACTAGAATTATAAATAAAAATTCTTGATTAAATCCAGTCCTTATCATCACTAAGCATTACATATATGAGGGTCAAGCCCGCATCATATGAAATCAAAGATCAATATAAAGCAGTGAACGACAAATTATACATACAAAGCATTCTTAAACATCCCAAGTACCTAGGGCAAGAGAGATTAAAAGATATGACAATGCATATATGATTTTCATTCACGATTCAACCAATATTTTCATTTATTTTCTAATTTTCCATACAAATAATTTACCTTGGATTGAGTTCATGTACCCCAACCCTTGAGAAATTAGCTACTCATGATTTGGTTGAAAAATAAATTCACATATGAAATTATGAAATTGCAGAACATTGTAAGAACTTTGCAAAAATTAAAGCAAAAGAGAATAGAATGATATTACTTGAATTCAGTACAAAAACGGAATTGAGATCCAGAATACAAACTAGGGTTCCAGCAAATCTTGAAGGAAACGGAAATTTAACCTAAAAATCGGATCTACAAAACTCTCTCTAAAATTCTTAACCCTAGCCTCTTAACCTTTTTTTTGCTGCTCAAATGATGTAGAGCTTGGCTTTTTATAGCACAAATCATCCAAAGTCGGTCTCAAATGTGCTTGTGGAACAAGATTCACAGCTACGCACTCATCAAATCTGCACAATAAATGGAAAATTAATGCCAGGCTTTCGCATTCCCGGATCGGTCCGGGTCTTAATCGGATCGGTCCGATATCCATCGGATCGGTTCTTTTAATTTCTTCCGGATCGGTCCGATAGTGTCCGGATCGGTTCAATTATTGATTTCATCGGTTTGCCATCCATCCGGGTTGCACTGGACTTGGGCAAATCGGATCGGTCCGACTCCTACCCGGATCGGTCCGAATTTCTTCTTCTTTGACTTTTTCCTTGCAGCTTTGACTGGCCATATCTTCTTATCTAGACCTCCGATTTGGATGCCGTTTCTTCCTATGCTCTTGTGAACTCATTCTCTTCAACTTCCCTTTTGGTGGCACTTTCGATTTCTGAATGGAATTACACTTTTTCCCTTAGACATTTCTTGCTTGCATCTTTTCTTTTCTTTTGGATTCTTTCTTGCATTCCATTCCTGAAAACTTCATCCAACTTATACAAAAACTAGGGAAAGTTGTTAGGAATAAACAATGGAGTGATATGGCATAAAATTGGCTCAATTACATTGTTAGAGATATTAAAATCACTAAATTAAGGAGCTAAATTCTGAAGAATTTATGCTTGGTCAGCTTCGAAAACTAGGTTTTGTGTAAAATTGTGTTTTATTGAAACCTCGCGTATTAAAGTTGGATTATTATGCATTTAACTTTATTTGTCACACAACTTTAGTGTTGATAGAGACAATCCGAATTTAATCCGTGTGTGACCATTTTTTATTAAATGTTTATTCAAGCAACTTTGGGTGAAATTCCTTATTGCGTGAAGTTTATGCTTAATTGTAAATGCTTGGTTAAATGCTTTAGAGAAAGAATTCTATTTAGTAGTTGTTTAGCCCGTGAATGTGTGGATGTGATCCCGGCCCTCGCTTTATTTTTGTGTAGCGTAACTTATTCTTTTCTTTTTTCACCACAACCAACCATCACCTTTTCTTTTATTATTTTACTCTTTTATTTTTGAAGTTCTAAAGCAATTAAAATCTAAAATTCAATCGCTCCCTGTGGATTTCTTATGATACCCGACTTTCCACTGTGCTTGCCTCGTAAGTGTAGTAGTAGCTCAGGTATTTGCATCGCGACGGCGAAACACACAACGACTGTGTCCTCCCACGAACACACTTTTTCCGCCTAATTAACCTCCCTATAAAATGATCAAATAGAGATCATAATTAGGAACCTCCGAAAGTAAGTACAAAATTAACTCGAGACTTCTTGGATCCTGAACTTCAAGGTGACGCTCAATAACATTGGGTGAAAGATTAAGGAGAGTTTGGCTAGTAGGGATGTTAAATATGCTGAGGAACCTCGCTAAGATGTAAATCAGTTCTTCACCCGAAATATCTAACCTCTAAATTCTATATCTCACATAACCACCCTCGTGGTCATCCCAAAATCGAAATATCTCCCTATTTTTAATACATCCGAAGTTATGGTAGCTACCGTTGTGCCTTTCCAACAAGGCCCCATCCCAGAAACTACCAAGTTTTACCTCCTCCCAAAGAGTTCAGAGTTTAACCCAGACAACTCACTAATCTCCAGGCTCCCCTCAGTCGAGTATACATCTCCTTGCAAATGGATGGTCACCTGAGACCTCTCAAAGCTAGACCACCCCCTGCATTTCCAAATAAAAACTAACATGCTAACGGCCATTGTGAGCTCCATCAAGGACCTAACCACATTAGTGTAAATTGATGAGCCGTGAGGTTTGCCATCCAAGGCCTCATAGATGTCAAGAGCTTTATCCTACCAAAGCCAAATGTCACCATCAACTCTCTACTATATTATCCCAATCCTAACACCAATGCCCTATCAAATTCTCATATCCTAAACACTGACCCCTCCACACTGATTATCCCCATTCATGACAACCCTAGGGTGAGGACACACTCTCAATCCAAAAAATCTACCCATCTGGGGGCACCATCACCCGCCTTAAGAATCATTACAGAAACCAATCCCACCATCAACTATATGACTTTATTCATCATGGACATAAACTTTCTACAAACTAACCACTGTATCTTAGACTTACTCTTGGTCATGGAATTCATGCTCTCAAAAGATCCAGAATTCCCCACTCTTTCTCTGGGAGATATAGACCACTCATCCCAATGGGAGGAGATGTATGGCAAAGATCTACATGAGACTATGCATAACATCACTGGTGAACCAATCCAATCCACCGGATGGAGAGGGTAGACCTCATAGGAACATATATTTGCACTAATGGACTCTGATACAAGTAGCAACATTCACTCACCTAATAATTCAAACTCACTCTTTGTTACACCTTCAGATAACAGTGGAAGTACCACCTTCACAAATCACCAGAGGGAAGAACCCTTGATCTAAATGCTCCAATACCCTAACCCTTCATTTTAGATGAGAAAACGTGATAGACAACTCAAGGTAGATGATCACATTACCTGGAGGTACTAAGATCCCTACCAGTTATTATAAAAAGGGTAAGAAAAGTAAGAGCCCACAGTGCTCATAGAAACGTTTCATGAGAGGCAAAATTAAAATTTAACCCTAGGCCGACCAGATATGTCCCTTATCGAAGATTTTCTAGAGATAAATGTAATCAGCTTCGGCAAAATAAATAGCCCATGGACACCCAAGTAATGTTTTACACTACATATGATAGGTAATGAGAAATTCCCGCTCTATCCCCTCCTGAAGAAGATAATCCCTAAGTTCGCACCTTAGCTGTTATCCACATAATGAGACCAAGCATAGAAGGTGGCTTTGATCCTTCTCGACTGATAGGTTAAAAGCATAAGCCAAACCCCACCATGATAAACACTTCCTTCAATAAACCAAAACCTAGTCCAAGTACTGAAGTCACAAATACTGAGCCAGTTTACTACACCTGTCTGCTAGAGCAAGGCATCACCAACTGCTTTGATCACCTTTTGATCACCGAGGGTAACACCTCCCCGGGATTCGGAGATGAATATGTCCTCAGCCCCTACATATGGTAAATAATGACATAATGGGACTACCCCTTGGGAAAGGACTCAAACTCAAAGAATAAGGACCCATGTCCTTCTAAGCTCCCAGCATTCAGGATTATAAGTTTGGGATCGAGTATAGAGGTAATGCTGAAGAACTCGACCAACTTGAGAAATATGAGCATTGGACTTAACGCATAAAAAAAATAAAGTAACGCAATAAATAGTTTATAGCTAAGCCTCTCATTTGAAGGTTCACCCCTCTAGTTCTTCAATGGTTAAGGACAACTCCGGCACCCCAATGTCAGCATATACCAAAACATCCAGTCAATTGAATGGGCAGACTTACCCTTGGAAACACAGAACACCATCCGTGGGGCCATAAATATTGATTCTACCCCTCCTGAAGCCAACCCAGAAGAATCTTGTGTGAATTTTCTATCATCGTGAAAGAGTTAACCCTAGAAGAATCTGAATCCTCCTTCGATGATGAAGAGAACTAGGAGATAATATCGAATAATGACATCAGGTCAAGATCATCCATGTCAATAAAACCATCACCCGATGCACTGGACTCGACATATGATCAAGTACTAGAAATAATGGAAGAAGTCCCCACCTCTACCCAGGACTCGGATACGGACATATGGTGGACAGATGACTCCATGTTTTGAACTCCGTCCAAAACTCCTAATAGGGCTCGTAAAAGCCTGAAACTAGCCCATGCCTTGGATTGGACCTAAGTGATGGTCCCAAAACCAACACTGCCTACTGGCAACCCCAAATCCTTATTTAATCTTCTACTTCATCTACAACAACATGAACACGAAGAGGTCGACTTTGTAACAACCCCGATGATACCAACAAACAAAGAGGTCGACTTTGTAACAACCCCGATTTTTATAAATATGTATTTTTAAACTGATTTTGAAAAAATTCGAGAAAAATAAAATTTTGGATTTAATTATTTTTAATAATTAAAAATGTTGTTTTTATATATAAAAATAAGGTCTTAAGTGGAATTTAAATCGGGATTAAAATTTGGAAATTATAACTTTTTGTATAAAAATCGGGGGAGGATCCGAAATAAGGAGAATAAAAATAATATTTTCAGAAATTCCACCGTCTGATCAAGCTTAATTTTTCACAGCAATCATGTCTCGTCGTTTACTTCAACATGCTAAAATTTCAAGCCATTTTGACGGTCCGATCATCTGTAATAATTTTTTAAGTGTTAGTATTTGATTAGGACAACTCCTTTTGGTATATAAGCAAAGTGACGAGTTTATAACTTTTGAAAACACATTCTTCTAAACCCTAAGAGCAACAATCTCCTCTTTTGTATCATCTTCCTCCCTCAAAACCTTAACTCCATTGGAAAGCTATTTTCAATCCAAGTTTTGAAGCTTTCAACCGGGTTTTATTAAGAACAATTCTTTGCTAATTTTTCGAGAGGAATCCAACCCTCAACTCAGATTCTCTTCATCTTAATCAAAGGCATGAATAATCAATTCCTTTCCTTTATTATTATGCGTTTGAAGTGTTGCCTAAACTTTAATCTCATATTTTTCTTAAAATCAATTAGGAATCTAATTAGAGAAAGTGGACACATAAAACTTAGAGCTGTTTTTATAAAATCTCTTAATGTGAATAATATTCATAACCCTTGGGTGCGTAGGATTCATGAGTGAATTGTGGGTTTTGTTGGTGTAGGTTTCATGTAGAAAAACCCTAGTCTTGAATTAATTGATTTGGGGGCGTATAACTCACGTGATTTGTGTTAAGATGATGAAATTGGAAATATGATGTGTTAATGATGTAATCTCGGTGTATTTAATTTAAAATAATTCAATGAGATTAATTGGGTCTTTTGCCGATGTGATAATTAAATCAAGATTTAATTGAATTGGGTTATCATGCGTAGTTTGGTACATTGATTAATTATGCTTATTTATGTGACTTGTTGGTCTTATTAATTACCTTTGTGACGACGGGTTATTGGGTATTTATGCTCTCCCTATATTTTTGGATGCCTTCTAGGTATGGGACTAGTGGGTAGACATTTTGATGATTTACGCCTTCTAGATATGGGACTGTGAGGGTAGATCATCGCGTGTTTATCATTTTGGGGGTGGGCTGATTTTTGATACTTTTTCGTAGTTACGCTAGCCTAGGCATGAGACTAGGTTGAGATTTATGTTAGAATTTCATCCTATACATAGGATAGGACGTATTGAGAACTTGGGTACCCTGGGACTAAAGGGTATTTTGAGGATCTCACATTGATAAAAGGGTGGGGTAATTTGAAATTGTGAATATGAAAAAATTATGGATTAATACCTAAGATAAAAAGACGGGTATTAAAATATGTTGGCGACATAATCAGTGAGGGCCGACAGTTTAAACTGGACAGCCGGCGTTTTATGTCATGTCGTGCGTGGAACCTTGTCAATCAGCGAGGGCCGACAGTTTAAATGGGAAAGTCGACGTTTTAACGAGGGGATGTGTATTTTGGTGGAGAAATCATCCGTGGTGGGAGGACCGCTATAATGAGTTTTGGTGAATTATCACCAGAGGCTGGAGGACCGCCATACCTAATAATTATTGAAGTAAGAACATAAATAATTGAGAAATTTGGTAATTTGGGTTAATTAATAAAGATTAACTCCGCAGGACTTGGGAATTTAAAATCATATTGGTGTGTTCTTTTTAAATGGAGATTCCTGCGGGTAGATGGTTTTATATTTATCGCGTTGAACTATCTCGTTTAATTAAAATACTCTATTGTGATATTTATTGCATATAATGCTACTGTCTGGACTCAAGGATCCTATTTGAGGGGAGTAGTGTGTATTCATGCTCGGGGCTCCGACCTCGTGCGTTGACTAACTTTTCAGGAATTAGAAATTGGAGAAGCTGCATAGAGTTATTTCAGCAGTTTCTTGGAGGTGCAGTTGGAGTTTCTCAACCTTATGCGTGTTGATTTAGTTTAGTTTTCCATTCCTTCGTATGTACTTTGAGACACAGTTTATGGTTTTGATTGGGCCATTTGGTTCCAAAGTTGTATGGGTTTTATTCAGTTTTATATTATTAGAGATTAGTTTTTTTTTTGGAGTTTAGCATGTGATGGATCTTTTATCGTTTAGTTGTTGTTATCAATTGAGTTTGATTTAATTATTTATCTTGAGGATTGATTTATTTATGTCTCATATTTGTCTCATGCTAAGAATGGTATTTTATTGACTCACACCTGGCTTAGTTTTGGTGGCGGCCGACACCAGAATTTGGCGGGTTGTGACAGAATTCCTCACCAAGTTAAGATGATATTCCACTCCTTCGAACATAGCGAGAAAGGAGAAAATCCCCCTAAAAAATTATCACACCACCTCCTTAGGAAAAATAATATGATCCAGGAGAAACCTCATCGGAGATCAACTATCATCACCATCTGGAAGCAATTAGTTCCGCACCGAGAACACTAAGTTGCACTCATCCATTTTTTATCCTAAGCTTCTGTGCCTACGGATCGCACTCTGACTGAGATTTCAACTACTATCGGATCCATCACCTCATCATCATCTTCTTTGATGAAGACCTTCCCATGCAAGGTGGTAATAACATATTTGTATTGCACATCACAACTAAAACTTGCGGATAGAATGTGCCCCTGGTACAGATAGACAATAGGTCCACTATCAATGTATGCCCCCTTTGTACTGCCACCAGTTGAGGATACACCGCCTCAGAATTTACACCATCATCTACGGCCATTAGGGCCTATGATAACACTCATCGATAAGTTTGAGGGTCCATTGTACTAACCCTGATAATAGGTCATATCAAGTTTAATGTGGATTTTCAAGTACTCGATATCCCAGCCAACTTCAACCTCTAACTCGGGAGAACCTGAGAGACACCCCATGAGGGAATTACCCTCATCATTGCACATAAAGGTTAAGTTTCAGCTTTTCATTCTAAATCAAGAACGGTTGAGCCATAATCACCGACAGTAGTACCATTCCCCTATTGGATACCCACCACAACAGTAGCGACATATGCCTCAATGGACTTTGATTCATCCCACTTTATCACATGATACAACAGGAGTTAATAATTTATATCATAGCCGAATCATCCAAAAAAAATTTATATATTCTAGGATTCGGCCTTGGAAGAAACCAACAAGGAACCCTTGAAGGCATCACTTCCATGGAACATAAGGGAAAGTTTGTTCTTGATGATACCCCTAACATTAAAACTCAAACCCCTAGTCCAAAAGACCCCCAGCAAGGTGGGAATGGTCATTTTCTTCTCCAAGGAGAGGAGTTTTCCTATTATGAACTCCTCGATCAGAGGTGGGATGAAACTAAGAAATCCTTGTAACTAGGGATAGAGATCATCTACGAGGAAGGACTATAAATAGACCACAGGAATATCCATAAGTCCATTCAGAACAAGCTCAAATAATCATAGGTCACTAAGGGAGACAAGAAGAACTCCAAGATCAAATTTGAGTGGGGACTGCCCGAGTTATTTCCTGATGAAGTTACCCTAATAGCCATGTTGGGATCCTCATGTAATAGCTCTTACTTTTATATTTATATTTAATTGGATTGGATATTTAAATTATGCGTGTGACGCATCATTTAATTTAATTGAGAAATGATAAGAAAATAATAAATATTAATTTCAAATGAAATGAATTAATATTTATGTGACTATTTATTTTCTAGCGTGTTACAACAAATAATAATGAATTAAGTTGTAAGCAAGTAAAAGCGATAGAATTTAATAGCATCTCAACCGGGGCATGTGTGATTAAATTATAATCGGTTGAGATGGAAACATATTGATAAGTGACTCAGGGGATGATTTCGAGTGAACAGTTGATCTGTAATAGGTCAAAATAGTGAAAATTTAGTACCCAATGTTGTGTTTGGGTCTCGGGGTCTTTTTAGATTAATCCGGACTAGTTTAAATTACTTTTGGAGTTCTTAATGGTATACGTGAAGTCAAAAACGGGATTAGGCTTATATAATGAAGGTTTTGGGTTTGAGGAAATGTCATTTCACATATCCAAAGGTTTAGAAGAGTTATACTAAGAGTTTGAGAGCAAGTGAAGATAATTGGAAAGAAAATTCAAGAGTCCAAGTGAGAAATTGAAGAACAACTCAAGAATACTCTAGATTGAAGGATTGGAAGAATTTCTTGGAGGGTTATCAACATCTTCACCAAATTCAGATCCTACAAATATTAAGGCAAGTAATAAGTTTGCTACTTAAATTATGTGTTCAATTTTAATCATATCCTAGTTGGGAAAATATATTTTTGGGTGGTTTCACTAATAAATTATGGGATTTTTGGGAAATCATTTATATTCGGGAAATGATATAAAATCTGGAATTAATATTGATTGAGAATTCTGAGATTTAAGAATTGATATTTATAAGGAAAATGGGATATTCGAATGATTATATGATTTAGTAATTATAACAGTGAAATTCTTGATTATAATTATGAATCCCATGAATTTGATGTTAGAAATGTGAATTTTTGTTTAAAAGTGATTAGGAGCATCTATAGGATTGTTATCAATTGTTTTAAAGGAATTAGAGTTTTCATATGTATTGTGCAAAATATGAAATTTGATGAAAATTCATTTATTTCTCAAAATTGAGATTCTTCCTAGAATCGAATCGATTCGGCCCCCTTGGCGAATCAATTTAGGCAAAAGCCGAATCAATTTCGGCCTGCTAGCATTAAATAATTGTGCAAATTTTATTTATTTAGAGACAAATTAAATAATTGATGATGTTAGAAATCCAAGGTTGATATTTTATATTTCTGGAAATTGAATAATGTTGGTATTTGAACCTTGGGCTAAAGAGGACCTTTATTCGGGTTATGAATTTAGAATATTTGAGGAATATAGATAAATGTGAATAAATGTGATACGAATTCAAAAATTGGGATACGGGTTATAGGATATCACCTACGTGTCCAGGCTCATAGTTTAAATGTCAATTAATTTACTAAGTGAATAATTAACTCATTGAGTTTAAAATGGAGCTTTGAAAGATAATGTGTTTGTGCCATTAGTGATGGGCATGATTAAATAAATTAGTGGAGAAATATATATATATATATATATATAAACAAAGAGAGAGAGAGAGAGAGAGAGAGAGAGAGAGAGAGAGAGAGAAAGAGAGAGGCTCTCATGCACACCAAGTTTGCACATTAATTTTTTACCTATTTTTTAAAAATAGTAAAAAAATAATTTTGAGTTGAATTATTTTATATGGAATTTAAACATTTCAGTGGACCAATATAAAAAAAATGAGCTCAAAATAACTTCATTTGCTATTTTACAAAAACCGATCAAACTTTCACAGCTTTTAAAGTCCTTTAAAAGGTGCAAAAGTTTGATAGATTTTTTAAAAAGAGCACAAAATGTTATTTTGAGTTGATTTTTTTATATGGTCCCCTTGAAATGTTTTAATTCCATATAAAAAAATTCAACTCCAAATTATTTTTTTTACTATTTTAAAAAATCAGTGTGCAAATTTAGTGTTCATGAGAGTCTGCATCTCTCTCTCTCTCTCTCTCTCTCTCTATATATATATATATATATATATATATATATATATATATATATATGTGTGTGTGTGTGTGTGTGTGTGTGTGTGTGTGTGTGTGTGTGTGCGCGTAAGATATAATTATATGAATATTGTAAGATGTGAGTCCAGATTTGGGGAAGTATCGCTTTGAGCATATTTTAGACTTGAGCAACATTGTTGCATCTACGTATCTGTCTCTTCAAAGAATCAAAGTTTGCTTAGTTCTAGGGTCCATACGATACATCAAAAAACTCGATTTTTGGGTGGTTTTGGTGCGCATGGGGTACCGAATCCGGCAATCCGCCTCCAAAAGCCCGTATACCGTGTAAAATACGTAAAACTCGTGATGAAATCATGAAAGTCTTCTCATCAGTATAAAACCCGTGATGGAGCTCAAGTGATTCGTGGGGGGAGAAGAATTAGACTTCCTCTCCTTACCTTTCCCCTAAGACCATCATCCTCGCAAACGAGGGGGAAGCCCTCTTTTTATAGAAAAAGTGCTAAAGTGGGCTTGACATGTGTCATATTTTTCATGGAGATAAGTGTACAATATTTATGGTGCCACTTGTCACAATATATGTTGTGGTATCTCAAATAATTAATTTAAATCACTACTAGAGTAGTGTCTAGTTCACTTCGTCAAACTCGTGGTATACACGGTATATTGAATCGCGTGTAATAATATCTCAACCCATGTAGGGTCTGAATTATAGTAAAACTTGATAAATCATAAATTAATATATGATCAAATTTGTGGGGTTACTTTATTATAGTGTTAGTGGTTAATTTCTTTAACCCCACTCTACATTTTCCCCCTCGTATGCATAGTTGGTGTGTTGATGCTTTAAGTGAGACATATCACCTATACACACGAAATATCATTCACTATGTTTTAACTTTGTCTAAGCCATTATGTGATCACATTTGATCTATACCATGCGTATATGTACATATAATTTTAAGGGCTATTATTGTCGCCTCTATTTTTTGTTTTGGAGGAGTATTTTGGGGGTTTCCCCCATTCCATTAGTCGGTTTTGATATGTTCGATCATCCTGTGGATCGTGCGTAATGATCTCATTTCTCATTTCAGTTTCGTGATATACTTCTATCTCATATCTCACATTTTAGGCTTTGATCTCATGGGTTATTTTCGAAGAACCTCGTGATCATTCTTTTCATGCGAATGAAACACTATGAATAGAAGCAAAGAGTAAGAAAGAAAATATAGCTCCTTACCAATGAAAACCACTAGTTAAGGCTTTTTCGCAAATTCACACTTACGAGGT
Source organism: Sambucus nigra (assembly GCA_949130495.1). Lineage (NCBI taxonomy): Eukaryota > Viridiplantae > Streptophyta > Magnoliopsida > Dipsacales > Adoxaceae > Sambucus > Sambucus nigra. The sequence continues at coordinate 89,860,759 of OX422208.1, read as the reverse complement.
ACTTTATCAATGAAAACACACTTGTTAATATCTTTGCCAACTCCACCCAAATATGTGACTTAATAATAAAAACCACTTGTTAAGATTTTTCGCAAACTCCACCCAAATATATGACTTAACAATGAAAACCACTTGTTAAGATTTTTCTTTAACTCCACCCAAATATGTGACTTAACAATGAAAACCACTTGTTAAGGTTTTTCTCAAACTCCAACCAAATATATCACTTACCAATGAAAACCACTTGTTAAGATTTTTTTCAAACTCCACCCAAATATATGGCTTAACAATGAAAACTACTTGTTAATATTTTTCGCAAACTCCACCCAAATACGTGACTTAACAATGAAAATGACTTGTTAATTTTTTCGCAACCTCCACCCATAATAGGCGACTTAACAATGAATACCACTTCTTAAGATTTTTCGCAACCTCCACCAAAAATAGGTGACTTAATAATGAAAACCACTTGTTAAGATTTTTTCACAACCTCCACAAAAAATAGGTGACTTAACAATCAAAACCACTTGTAAAGATTTTTCGCAACCTCCACATAAAAAGGTGACTTAACAATGAAAACCACTTGTTAAGATTTTTTAAGCATCCTCAGTGTACCTAGTCGAGCAACCGTAAAGGTGATTTAGGAAAATTAGGGCTTTGAAATGACAACAATCTACCTGGTAGAGCAACCATAAAGGTGCTTTAGGTAAATTGGGGCTTGAGGATTTCCCAATCCTACTTAGTCAAGCAACCATAAAGGTGCTTTAAGGAAAACTGGGACTGTCACGTATGTCGAGATTTCTCGAAGCTATAATGCACCATATTGGGTGACTTACCACAATATTGGTAAGGTTTCTCGAAGCTATAATGCACCTCTTTGGGTAACTTACCATAAAATCGATAAGGTTTATCGAAGATATAATGCACCACTTTGGTCGACTTACCACAATATAGGTAAGGCTTCTCGAAGCTATAATGCACCACTTTGGGTAGCTTACCATTATATTAGTAAGGTTTCTCGAAGATATAATCCACCGCTTTAGGTGACTTACCACAATAACGGTAAGGTTTCTCGAAGCTATAATGCACTGCTTTGAGCGACTCACCACAAAATCGGTAAGGTTTCTCAAAGCTATAATGCATCTCTTTGGGCGACTTACCACAAAACTGGTAAGGTTTCTCAAAGCTATAATGCACCTCTTTGGGTGACTTACCACAATATCAGTAAAGTTTGTATGCAAAATCTGTATTAATGCTTCAAGTTTTCAGGGCAATTTGCTTGCCCCCTATCACATCACTAGAAATAATGCCATGTGGTCAGTGCTATGTGTGAGCCAACCAATGGCTATGTTGAACAAGTCTGGAGTCTGTTTTGGTGATGCCTCAATAATGATTGCTATTTTGTGACCAGGTCTGAGCACGCTTATCACTCGGGCTCCTAGGCAACTAAATATTACATCATACAATACTTTTCCACCTCTTTACTTTGTTTTGTCTTTTATCTCAAGACAAAGAAAAGTAAAGAAAACTCATACATCGGTTAAAACACTATATGAGTAAAATTAAATACATTTCCCTATGTGATATCCATAAAATTTAAAAATAAATCTCTTGAGTGTTTGGCTTTGACATCTGTAAGGCCTGATGTAATTGACAGAGCTGGATTTGCTCATGTGTGTTCAATATCTACAAGGATAAAAAATCAACTCTGATTTTCGCACAAAAACCATTAGTAAGTTGTAAGGCATATTATAATTCCTTATATAATTATGTGGGGTATATCTTTCCAATAGAATAAAATAAATTCAAAATCATGCCTTGAGGAATCGTAAAACATATTGTTCTATGCAATTTCATGATGCCGGTTTCATATGATACAATAAGCATCTCATACTTTTTCGATCTCATTTTTATAGCATAAAATGATAAAGTGCCAAAACATCATGTGGTGAGCCCTTGATCTCATGCCCCCATTATTTTATCAAAGCCGAAAAAACTCAAAATCATTTAAATCATAAATAGGATTAATGCAGTCAATAAACATGCTGAGTCATGTTGAGGTGAATAATAAATCCTAATTTTGAATTTTCACATAACTAATTTCATAATGTGAATAAATCATACTTCAATATAAATCGAATACAAGGTAGTGCAATATGTCGCTCCGGGTGACCATAGATGAGGTTGCTCAGAATGTTACGGTAACTGAGGCAGCTCGAGCTATTATAAATGAGGTAGATCGAGTTCCAGATTTGAACACATTTTTCTAAGTTTTCCAAAAAAATATTATTTTGCCAAGGTCACTCTATAAGTATCCTTTCGATGGGGTCATTCGAAGCATGTCGCCTTGACATCGTTGCCCGAAAATACTATTTTTTGTAGGGTCGCTCGAAAATATTATTTTGACAAGGTCGCTTGAATACATACTCGTTGTTGATGTAAAAAATTAGATCACTCTAATTATTCAATCACAGATAAATAAATGAGACCAAAGATTTTTAAAGTGGTTCAGCCTTAAAGGAAATGGCCTACGTCCACTGTTATGTTATTGCTGATTGTTTGGAAATTCTCGAGTACAAGTTTTCTCCAGAAATTCCTGTCCCTCTGAATGAGGGTGATACAAGGTATTTATAGCCCTTAGGCTGTACATGAAAGGGTTGATACATTAAATGATATACATATGAAAGGGAAATACATTTAATGCAGCGTGTGCATCAAGATGATAAACATTCAATGAATAGTTGAACTGTTGATTATCTGGCAATTAATGATACGGTCGAGATGCAGCTCGGACCGCCTTAGTTGCTTGTTGCTCAGGAATTCCTCGGAGCGCTAGAGTACCTTGGAGTACTAAAATTCCTCAGTGTATCCTCGTTGCTCGGAGAGAACATGAGTTGGTCGGGGAAATGAACTTCCTCGTTGCTATTGTACCACGTAGATTGACACGTGTCTTCGTATTATTCGTCCATATCAGCATATTAATTTTGGTATCAACAGAAGACCCCAATGTTTCATATTTCGAACTTTGAGGAGTATGGAACATTCTTTCTCGGTATATGGCGATATTAAATGATTTTCCTGGGTTTTAGGAACCTTTTCTTCATATTTGAATTTCCTTCCAAATTCGCAGAATCCGCCATTTTGCTTCGGTCTTCGTGCCCTTTTTGTCCTTTTAGCCGCCGGAAGTTCGATAGTTTCTTTTTGTAATCATTTCTTTCGCCATTTCCTAAGGCATAGTATTTAAACTTCCCAAGCGATCATACCGTCCTCTACCTTTTCTAATTTTCTTGCTTTCGAATTCTCCATAGTCTTTATTTCTCTTGTGCATTCATCCCTGTTTTCGTTCGTTGTCAACAGATCTCCTTTCTTCCTGTAAGATCTTCTTCTTTCTTCATTTATTCACCATGGTTTATATTATTGAATCTATTGAAAAATTCCTTTCTGATTATTCCATTCCGTCTTGGGTAACTCTAGAGAATCTTCCTGAGCCCTTTGATTATTTTCGATTGGCTGAGGGACATTGGTTCCCCAGTCTATTCATTGCTGAATGTGGATTTTCTTTTCCACCAAACCCTTTATGCTTAGAGTTCTGTCAGTACTTTGACGTTGTTCCTGCAAAAATAGCCCCCAATTCATGGAGAATAATTAATGGGGTGTATAAATTAAATCTATCTCATGGGACTCGTATAGGGATTCCTGAGATTATGTATTGCTATAGATGGGCTTTCTTAGATAATGTTTATTACTTAAAAACTAGGTTTTTGAATAGGGCTCTTGTAGTTAACCTCCCTGATGCAAATAGAGATTATTTTGAACATGGGGTGGTTATTAAAAATTGGCAATATGCCCCCTTAGTTGGAGATGCAGTATACCAGGGTCCTAAATGCCCCCCATATGGCAATGGGATAGGTTTATTTTCATTTTCCTTTACTTATGAAATTATGCTTTTATCATATTTGACAAAATGTATGACTGATATTTCATTATGTATTTATTTGCAGTTGAGAGTAAAAGAAAAACTCCAAAAGAATCAGAGGTTAATATCAAGCATCTGAAACTTATCTGGGGTTTGCATAAGAACGTTGCAGACGAGCACATCAGGTCTGCATCCTATATGCTGTAGTATAGGAGCTATACGACTTCCTATACTGCTCGTCCTGTGATTAGATCTGTTGAGCTAGCCTCAACTCCAGAGGATTCTTCTTCAGATTCTCACATCCCTTTAAGTTAGAGAATGGGCAAGAAAAGAGCTCCTCCTTCTCTATTTGATGACATTACTTCTGCTGCTGAGGCCAAGAAAAGCAAAATTGATGTCCCAAAGGGGACTAAGAAGGTGGATGTTGCACCTTCCAAAGCTACCGAGAAGCCCCCAGTGGCTCCGAGCAAGAAGGTTGCTCCTGTGGAGATGACTACTATCTTTCCGACCAAGAGCTCTTCCTTGGTTGAAACTGCTGAAGTCCCTTTGAGGAGATTGAGGAAATCGTCCTCAGTTAATTTGGCTGAAACTGTCAATCTGGCTGAAACCATCTCCTCTCTACCAGCTGGTGGTGTTGGTGTTCCAACCATCATTCCTCCGAGCTCTGCCATGAGCTCGGTAAAAACTTGGATCATACCCGAGGTCCAAGGAACTGATGAAAAGATTTCTAGGGATATGTTGACATCCCTAGCTACTCGTCACCTTGCTTCAGTAAGTTTCTCACACTCTGAATTTCCTTTCTTTCTTTGAATACTTGTATTTTTGTACTGACCTGTCACTTTTTCCCTTGTTTAGCTGGTGAATTGTTTTAACAACATCGTGAAGAAAGATGAAGCAATTAAAGCTTCCAGCTCCTCGTCGGGGGTAGAGGATGCTCTGCTGGGTTTGACCCAATCCTTGAAGGATTCTCGTCAGCAGTATAATGAGGACAAAGCTGACTGGGAGAAAAAGTTGTCTATAGTTGAAGCTGAGAAGGTGAAGCTGGCTGAGATCTCCAAGAGTTTGGAGAATAAGGTGAAAAGTTTAGAGGTCGAGCATCAAAAGTATGACGACAAGCTCAAGAACTTTGGAGAGCTTGAAGATAAGCTGAAAAAGGCAGAGGAAGAGTTATCCATCCTGCGAGATGTCAAGCGCCAAAAAGAAGAATTGAATGCGAAGTTGAAGACTGCCGAGGATCTTCTATCCGAGAAGCTCTCCTCGGAGAGACTGAAAAGAAAGCTCGCAGTTAAAAAATCCTTCAGCGCTGGCTGGGATAAAGTATGGGACAAAGGGATTGCTGCGATGACATCCCAAGTACAATACGGGAAGTTGAAATACTTCCGAGATGGCTGGGTAGCTGCCCTGCAGGAATTGAAGATCAAAGAGGACTCTGAGCTATTTCAGCTACACCTCCCTGGTCCTCCCCCACAAATTGAAGAAGAAGAAGAGGATGAGCCTATCTCTGATGAATCTTCCATGGCTATGGGTGATCAAGTCCCTACCTCTCTATCTTCTGCCAACGAGGATATTTCTTCCATGCTTCCTCCTCCTGAGAAAATTCCAACTCCTGCTGACCAAGCTGCTGTTACCACCGAGCAACCAAGCTCCTCGTCCCAGCCTCCCGAGAAAGTCTTGGGAGACAAGGAAAAGGTGTGAAGTTGTTCGGTATCTTTTCTATCTTTCATTATCATTTGTAATCAAACAATGTAACCTTTTTATGATCTAATAAAATACATCTTCGTTCTTCTCTGTTGTTGATGATTTGTTTTTGTTGACTGTTGTCTCCTCTTCATTAGTTTATGGCCAGGATGGAATTGCTATCTGCCAATGATACAAAACTGATGCAGCAATGTCACGAATACTATAAGGCTGGTCACACAGAGCTAAGTGTATCAGAAATTGCTGACATCCTTGGCCATGATGCTTCAGAATAGGCAATTGAGGCTTATCGGTACTTGAAAGCTTTACTTGACCGAGCTGTGGCCAATAATGTGGCCTACTATGAATTGATCGAGGAGCTTCATTGTACCTTAGAGGATCTTCAGAACCAGCACAATGAATTGGCTGCCCTATTGCATAAGGGGTATGAGGATAGGTCTCAACAGCTTTCTTCCGAGACAGGCCACAAAAAGATCATTGCTGGATATGATGTCAGGGAGAGAACCCTAAAGAGTGAACTTGAAGCGTGTAGATAGATTGTCGAACTACTGGAACAAGAAAACAACAATTTGCAAAAGGAGCTAGCACAGTATAAGTCTGCAGCTTCCTCTTCAACAGCTGTGATCCCATTGACTGATGAGGGATATTCCTTCCTGGAGGTTGAAAATGCCAAATTAAGGCAAGAGATGGATACTTTAAAAAGGTCTGGTATCTCTACTACTGCTCGGGGACGAGGAAGAGGTTCTCGTGGGCGAGGAAGAGCTGTTCAAAATGTTGTCAAGGAGCAAAGTTCTCCACTTGCTCGGAGTCGATCAAGAGTTCTCAGCCGTAATGTTGAAGAAGCTCGCACTCAGTCTACTTTGGAAACTCAAGCGTTCTAATTGAATGCAAAAGATCGTGCTTTATCTGAAATGTCCAAGAAAAACCTATCTTTGGAAGATCAACTTACTGCGATGAAGTCTGCTTTACATACCAAGGACCTTTTTGCTAAAAACCTTCATGAATAATTGGATAGATTAACCTTCCAATTCCATAAACAGCCCAGGGAATTTTGGATGGCTGGATACAACGAAGCTCTAGTTCATTTAGATGCTCATATTGAACACGCCAATAATGAAGGTTATAAGCAGGGATGGTTGAACGCCCTGGGTGTGTTAAAGCTAAAGCAGGGCCATTATTTATGGGATTATCATGCCCTGGGCTACTAGACTTGCCTGTACCGCCTTACAAACTGGATATGGAATGGATCCCAGCTCGTGCCATTCCTCGGAGCTTAATTTCAAAATACCTTGGTGACTATAATCTTCACTCCCAAATCGAGGTATCTCGTCCCGAACATCTACTGGACACACCTTCTGTGATGAACGTCAGAATGCTCAGAGATATTAACTTCATTAATTCTCCTCTCTGCCTGGAAGATCCTCCTGCTGGCGAGGAGCCTGTTTCAAAAGCTAAAGGAAAGAAACCAGTAGAGTAGGGATCTTAGTTAGTACACATGTAATATGTAATACATTTTGACCTTAATGAAAGAATTTCATTTTTGTTTGCAAATTTGTATTGCTATTGTTCTGTGCTTTTCAAATACTACGTATGTATCTGTTAAAAAGATAACAATTTTGTGTTGTTCATCAACCAACTTAGTAATAAACAGTAACAAGTATCAAAAATTTTACTCGATCACTTAATAATAAAGTAATGAGTATAAAAATGTTTAAATTTTTTCCAACCAACTAATGTTGTTAAATTGTACTCGTCGACCAAGTATAATTAGCGAGAGTTTTCATAAAACGTATCCGACCAACCAGGTTGATGGACCTTCCTCGTCGAAAAGTTCTCCTCGTTGACCAACTACAGTTAGTGGGTTTTTATCCCCGACCAACTATACTTGGCTCAGTTTGGAATATTTTGTATTTTCTGGAATGGTTTTACCTTCCGACCAACTTGTTGGCATATTTTGTTTCTTGTTTCTTAACCAGCCAAAATTGGCATTTTTAAGAATGTTGCTCTTGCCCTTTTACCATTCAAAGTTGGTTGTGGGTTTGAACTATTAGGTTCTTTCGAACTATCTTGTCCACAAGCTATTTTACCAACCGAAGTTGATCACGCAAGTGTACGCCTCCTAACCAAAGGAGTATAATTTGTTCTCGCTATTTTACCAACCGAAGTTGATCACGCTCGAACTATCAGGTTCTTTCGAACTATTTTGTCCACAAGCTCTTTTACCAATCGAAGTCGATCACGCAAGTGTACGCCTCCTAACCAAAGGAGTATAATTTGTTCTCGCTATTTTACCAACCGAAGTTGATCACGCTCGAACTATCAGGTTCTTTCGAACTATCTTGTCCACAAGCTATTTTACCAACCGAAGTTGATCACGCAAGTGTACGCCTCCTAACCAAAGGAGTATAATTTGTTCTCACTATTTTACCAACCGAAGTTTATCACGCTCGAACTATCAGGTTCTTTCGAACTATCTTGTCCACAAGCTCTTTTACCAACCGAAGTCGATCACGCAAGTGTACGCCTCCTAACCAAAGGAGTACAATTTGTTCTCGCTATTTTACCAACCGAAGTTGATCACGCTCGAACTATTAGGTTCTTTCGAACTATCTTGTCCACAAGTTCTTTTACCAACCGAAGTCGATCACGCGAGTGTACGCCTCCTAACCAAAGGAGTATAATTTGTTCTCGCTATTTTACCAACCGAAGTTGATCACGCTCGAACTATCAGTGTAGTGTATCACACTAGTATTCCCCAAAAAACTTGTAATAAAAGGAAGAGGATGGTGAAACATCATCGTTTCATTCATAATGAAGGAATTGCTTTACATTTTACATTACTGATAATACTTGCGTAGGTGTTCAGCATTCCAAGCATTCTTAAATTCCTCTCCTTCCAGAGTTGCTATTCTGTAAGTTCCGGGTCGAACAACTTCTGTAACTCGGTAAGGTCCATGCCAGTTGGCGTCAAGCTTATTGTGCTTCTGAATGACCTTCTTTAGCACATAATCCCCTTCTTTTAAGTCGCATTTCTTCACCCTCTTGTTGTAGAACAGAGCTGTGCGTTGTTGGTAAGCAGCATTCCTAATGGCTGCCTCTTCTCTAACCTCCTCGAGCATGTCCAAATCTAATCTTCTCATCAAGTCAATGACTGGGGAATTGAAATTCAGTACTCTGTGTGTCGGAAGACCCAACTCGGCAGGTATTACTGCCTCACTTCCAAACGCTAGCATATATAGGGATTCTCCCGTTGCTGCTCGGGGAGTTGTTCGGTAAGCCCACAAGACTGACTGTAACTCGTTAATCCAATTAGCTTTAGCTTCACTTAGCCTTTTCTTCAAACCATTTAGCAGTGTTCTGTTCGTGACTTCTGTCTGCCCATTGCTTTGAGGATGACCTGGTGCTGAATGGGTCTTCAGGATGTTTGATTGTTGACAATAGGCAGCAAACTCCTCGTTGTCGAATTGTGTTCCATGGTCTGTGATGAAGGCATGAGGGTGACCATATCTACAGATGATATTCTTCCAAACAAACTGGTATACCTTCTCGTACGTCATATCGATAAGGGGTTCAGCTTCTACCCACTTAGTAAAATAATCTACTGCGACGACGAGGTACTTGAATCTTCCTCGGGTGGTCGGCAATGGTCCAACCAAATCAATTCCCCACATGGCAAATGGCTAAGGGGAAGTTATGGGTGTCAACAATGCTTGTGGAGTTCGTCGGATGGAGGAAAAACGTTGGCATTTGTCACATTTCTTAGCATAGGCTATACAATCAGCCCTCATCGTCGGCCAGTAGTATCCTTGAGTCATCATCCTCTGCAAAAGTGTTCGTCCTGCTACATGGGCTCCACATGACCCTTCATGGATCTCTTCAATCAATTCTTTTACCTCGGAAGGATGTACACATCTCTGTAAACCTACCATAATTCCTCGTCTGTACAAAACGCCATTAGTTAGTACATACCGAGCAGCTTTAAACTTTAATTTCTTTGCAGCGAGTTTCTCCTCCGGCAATTCTCCCTCTTCAATGTATACTCTGATGGGATCCATCCAAGATGGTCCTAAATCAAGGGTAATAACATTCATCGTCAGGTCTTCATTTATGCTCCGACTTTCCAGTACTTCAATTGGTATCGTTCTTCGCAGCTCGGTACGAGTAGCTGATGCTAGTCGGGCCAGTGCGTCTGCTTGTGCATTTTCTATTCTGGGTATTCTGATCAACTAAATGGCGTCAAATTCTGCCAGCAATTCCATCACCTTTGCATGATAATTGACCATTAATTCTCCTTTAACCGCATATGTTCCCATAATATGATTCACAATTAATTGAGAATCACTGAATACTATCACTTATTGTGCTTCCATAATCTTTGCTAAATTAAGACCTGCTATCATGGCTTCATACTCAGCCTCATTATTGGATGTTTTGAATTGAAATCGCAAGGCATATTCTATGTCGATCTCGTCTGGGGTTTTTAAAACAATCCGTGCTCCACAACCTGCTGTGCAAGATGACCCATCTACATACAATCTCCATGTAGGTAACTCGTCTTCAAATTTCTTTTCTGACAGAGTTCCTCGGTGAAATATCTGTTGTTCTCTTCCATCCTCCCCTGTTAATTTTCGCTCCTCGTCGACCATTTCTTCTCGCCCTTTTACCAACCGGAGTTGGTCTGGGTTTGAATTTGATGATTTTTCTACATCCACAAGCCCTTTTACCAACCGAAGTTGGTCTGGACTTATGTCTGTTGATCCTGTAACCTCCACAGGTTGGTCAGTGAGCGACTTTTGTTCCTCGGGGGTATCAGGATATGTAAACTCTGCTATAAAATCTGCTACAGCTTGCCCTTTCAATGATGATCTGGGTTCATACACAATATCATATTCACCGAGCTCTATTGCCCAGTACATCAGTCTCCCTGACTTTTTTGGCTTATGAAGGGCTTGTCTCAATGGCATGTCGGTATAAACGACGATGGTATGGGCCTGGAAATATGGCCTCATTCTTCTACTTGCTTCAATTAATGCTAATGCCAATTTTTCCAGCTTTGGGTACCTGATGTCTGCACCTTGGAAAGCCTTACTTGTGTAATAAATTGGCTTCTGGACTCCATTCTCCAATCTGATCAATGCCGAGATGACTGCATGCTCTGATACTGCCAGGTATAAGTACAACTTTTCTCCCATTATTGGCCTTGACAACAGTGGAGGTGTTCCCAGATATTTCTTCAAGTCTTGAAAGGCTTTTTCACATTCCTCATTCCACTCGAAAGTTTTTCTAAGTGTTTTGAAGAATGGTAGGCATCTATCTGTTGCTCTAGATACAAATCTGTTGAGCGCTGCAACTCGTCCTGTAAGGCTCTACACTTTTTTCTTTGTCGTTGGAGATCGCAACCCTAAAAGAGCTTTGATCTTTTCTGGATTTGCCTCAATGCCTTGCTGGTTAACAATGTACCCGAGAAACATTCCTTCTCATACTCCAAATGTACACTTCGTCGGGTTGAGCTTCATTTGGTATTTATCCAGTTGATCAAAAGTCTGTCTTAAATCAACTAGATGATCAGCATCTTTCTTGCTTTTTGTCAGCATATCATCGACATAGACTTCCATATTGCAACTGATTTGCTCGGAAAAAACCTTGTTCATCAGCCGCTGGTATGTCGCTCCTGCATTTTTCAAACCAAAAGGCATAACATTATAACAATAAGTACCCCTAGGGGTAATAAAAGAAGTACTTTCCCTGTCTTTAGGTTTCATCTTGATCTGGTTGTAGCCAGAGTAAGCGTCCATGAAGCTTAGCAGCTCATGCCCCGATGTAGCATCAACTAGCTGGTCAATTCTGGGCAATGGGAAATGATCTTTTGGGCAGGCCTTGTTGAGATCAGTGAAATCAACACACATTCTCCATTTATTATTTTTCTTCTTTACCATCACCACATTTGCCAACCAGTCCGGATACTTCACATCTTCAATGAATTGCGCCTTCTGGAGCATGTCGACCTCCTCTTGAATAGCTTGATTCTTCTCGGGGCTAAATACCCTTCTTCTCTGCATTACAGGGTTGATCTCCTTATTCACATTGAGCTCATGACATAGGAAGTTTGGATCTATTCCTGGCATGTCTTCATGACTCCATGCAAAAGTTTTCTTCCTATTTCTCAAGAAAGTTATCAACTCCTGTTTTATTAAAGCATCCAACGATGAACCTATCTGGGTTACTCGTTCAGGGTGCTCGTCGTCCAGAATAACATTTTCAGTAGATTCCACCACTTGTCCTTTTACAAGTTGGGATTCATCTATGGGATCGAGAGTTTCAATCTCTGTATCTTTTTCCACCTGGTAGGTAGTAGTCTTTTTCCTTGATTCCTCAAGCTCCTCTTGCTCGGCAGATGAATAATAGCATTCCCGAGCTACTTTTTGATCACCTTTCACAACTCCTACTCCAAAGTTTGTTGGGAATTTTAAGCATTGATGCACTGTAGATGGAACTGCTTCAAACTTCTTCAAACCAACTCTTCCCATGATGATGTTGTAGGCTGACTGCACATTCTTATCCATCACAAAGAAGCGTATTCTTTCTGTTCGACAAGCAGGCCAAGTTCCAATGAATATATCCAACTTGATCGTCCCAAGTGGAAAAACTTTCTCGCCAGCAAAACCCAGGAGGGGTCTGTGATACGGTTCCAATTGAGATAATTTCAGATTCAAGCTGCCAAAGCATGAATAGTACATGATGTCTGCCGAACTTCCATTGTCTACCAACACCCTTGAAATCACTACTTCCTTCATCCTCATTTTGATCACCAGATGATCGTCGTGAGGATAAAGGACACCTGCCAGGTTTTTTTTTGAAAAGCCAATGACCAACTTCTCTTTGTTTACCTTCCTCGGACGATCGTCCTCGGCCAGATTTATTCGCTGAATATATGAACAAGCTTGAGCCTCTCCGAGGTAAGCTTTTCTTTCTGCAGTAAGGTCTCCTCCTCCTGCATCTCCTCCTGTAATAACATTACATTCAAATGATCCAAAACGTATGGAAAATATCTCTCGTTCTGGCTGCCTTGGCTTCTTGGGAAGATCGGGGTCTTCATCTGGATCATCTTCATAGTGCCTCTTCTTTTTCTCCTCTGTTCGGCGAGGAGATCTAGACCTCTCTCTAGTTCGGTCATTATTTCTTTTTTCGCCTCCCCGATCAACATACTTTGCTAGCTTTCCTCTTCGGATGAGTGTTTCAATCTCGTTTTGAAGTGCTATGCAATTTTTGGTCATGTGACCATGATCTTTATGAAACTCGCAATATTTATCCTTACTCCTCGAATCAGGGTCTGACCTCAGTTTCTTTGGCCATTTTACCTCCTCGTTGTTCTTGATTTCTTCCAAGACATGATGAATACCCATTTTCAAAGGAGTATAATTGTCGTATTTCTTCAGGACTTCCCATGATGACTTATTATTCTTGGAACGTTTGTCACCGCCATTACCCTTATGCTCTTTATTTTTAGACTTATCGACGTCCACCTTGGTGTCTTTATCCATATTCTTCTTTGCAGCCATAGCTTCCTCGACATTCATGATTTTGGCCGCTTTTTCCATCAACTCTGACATAGTTTTAGGTGGATCTTTCGCCAAGGTGTAATACAATTTATTAGGCAACAACCCACTCATCAAGGCGGTGATTGCTGTCTTCTCTTCGTAATCTATGACTTCCAGCTTCTCGTTATTGAAACGAGTTATGTAATCTCTAGTACTCTCACCAGATTTTTGTCTAACACTTAACAAGTGTGCTACTCGTTTTACTGGCTTTGCTCCAAAATAGAAATTGCCAATAAACAACTCAGCCAACTGAAAGAAAGTTGAAATCTTACCCCGAGGAAGATTGTTGTACCATATCTGGGCGGCTCCAGTAAGAGTTCCTGAGAACGCTCTGCATCTCATCTCGTCGGGGACGACATAGATGTCGGCAGCAGCTTGATATTGCTCTATGTGAAGAACAGGATCTGTCTTTCCATCATATTTGGGGGTCACTACAGGTGCTTTAAACTTTGACGCTGTAGGAAAATTCACAATGGTCTGTACAAAAGGTGTTCGTCGAACAAAAGTTCGTTGTAGGGGGTTCTTTGCCTTAGCAATCTCTCCAAATCTATCCTCCAACCGCTGAATAGAACCTTTCCACGCATCATTTCCTTCATCGGGCTTGTTAGTTCGAGCAATAGACCGTTCTGAAGTAGCCTCCTGAGATTTATCTTGACGGGCAAGTGGTCGTGATTGTGCTTATCCTTCTCTTAGATCTGATGGTTGTCAAAAACTCCTCGACATGGTCTTAGGTGGACTCCTATTCCTCCTAGGGCCTAATCGACTGAAAGGAGACACCCTACTCAGTCTTTCTAAGGCACTAGGTCTTTCTGGAGAGAGAGTTATACGTTGATCAGTATCTGTAGCCCTTATTGACGAAGTTCGCCCAGGTTGATAAGAGAAATCATCAGACTCCTCATTACGATATGACTCAGTACGTCTGGATCGTGAAGAAAGTAAATAAGTTTGCCTCTGGCCGCTTTGCTGTCCTGAACGTGCAGGTGCATTGCTATGAAGGGTTTGTATGAGTTGCCTTATTATGTCTTGCATGGCGGTTTGTCCTTGATCCATATTCGTCATAATTCCGGCCAGATCTGGAGGTGCAGAGGGATTTGAAGGATTTCCAGCATTTCCAGCGTTTCCAGCGTTTCGATTTCTAGATTCTGGATTATCCTCCATGAATGATTTTTGGTAAAAAATGATAATAACAATCGTTCCCACAGACGGCGCCAATCTGTTGATGTAAAAAATTAGATTGCTCTAATTATTCAATCACAGATAAATAAAATGAGACAAAGATTTTTAAAGTGGTTCAGCCTTATATGAATGGCCTACGTCCACTGTTATGTTATTGCTGAGTGTTTGGGAATTCTCGTGTACAAGTTCTCTCAAGAAATTCCGGTCCCTCTGAATGAGGGTGATACAAGGTATTTATGGCCCTTAGGCTGTACATGAAAGGGTTGATACATTAAATGATATACACATGAAAGGGTAATACATTTAATGCAGCGTGTGCGTCAAGATGATAAACATTCAATGAATAGTTGAACTGTTGATTATCTGGAAATTAATGATACGGCAGAGATGCAGCTCGGACCGCCTTAGTTGCTCGTTGCTCAGGAGTTCCTCGGAGCGCTAGAGTACCTCGGAGTACTAAAGTTCCTCGGTGTATCCTCGTTGCTCGGAGAGAACATGAGTTGGTCGGGGAAATGAACTTCCTCGTTGTTATTGTGCCACGTAGATTGACACGTGTCTTCATATTATTCGTCCATATCAGCATATTAATTTGGGTATCAACACTCGTGTTGATTTGTGCTTAATTATTTGAATAGTCTCAATCAGATGACATAAAATATTTATGCAACTTCAAATGGGGGTTCACGATTTTCTGACAAATTTTATTTTATTTATATATAGACTTTAATAAACCCAATCTCCCAATATAATAATGAGATTTAAACTTATGTACCAATTAAACATAAGTATCTTTATACTAGATATTACCCACAAAAACTCCAAGTGGTTAACACAATACACCCCATACCCGAGTTGCTTCTAGTCTTGGTACTTTGAAAAAGAACAATAGTAAAACACATGGTAAGTTATGGGATGGGAGAAGTTCGAGGGTATTCCTCAGTTTGGGGCAAAAAACAATGGTGGATCGGAGATTCCTCGTATTTTTCAAGTTTCGTCAGTTTTTTTCATCCGTGGTGATTCGTATTTTCCGAAGTTGGGTCGGAAGCACATGGTGATTTGTTTTTTTTTTTCAATTTTAAGCTCAGTCGGTTTTCACAACCTCAAACCTAGTTCAAAGGAACGAGGTTGTTTGGGAGGAGCGAGGTTGTTCGCGAGGAACAAAATTGTGCAAAGATCTGGGGTTGTTCAGAGGTAAGACTATTCTGAGACTCGAGACTGTTCAGAGATCTGAGGTTGTTCGCATATAGTTGTTCATAGGTTCACACGGAGTTCCTTGGATTTCGAGGTTGTTCTTAGGTGGAAGCTTCTCAAAGGTCTCCAAGGTTGCTCGGAGAGCACCATGTTCGTCAGATTTCAGTGGTGGCTCTAATTAAGCCCATTAATGGAAAAACATTTATTCGATCGCATTCTGGCGACGAGAGTCTGCCTCTCTCTCTCCATATATATATATATATATATATATATATATATATATATATATATAGGGAGAGGTTCACAGGTGAACCTAAAAGATGAACTTTTTAATGAACCTTAACAAAAAAATTCTTAATAATCAATTAATTTCAATTCCTATATTGTAGTTGGTCCGCGCCTGCGGAAACTGACACATGTGCGATCGATCCCTAATCACCCCAACCACCCCCCAACCCGCACCCCCCACCCCCATGGCAGCCCTGCTGTCATAAGGGTTGCTATAAGGGATACCATGGTGGTTGCGATTAGCAGGGGCGGGGGCGGGGGCGGGTGAGGGGGTTGGGGATCTATCGACACACGTATTCGTTGCCGCTGGCGCGGACCAATTACAACATAGAAATTAAAATTAATGAGTTGTTAGGTGTTATTTTGTTAAGGTTCATTAAAAAGTTCATCTCCCTATATATATATACTAGGGTGTACCCGTGCCGATGGCACGACAATAAATTTGTTATCATAATATTTTATACCCGTGTCGATGGCACGGTGATATTTTCTACTCGTGCCGATGGCAATGAGAAATAAAAAGTCAACATAAAAATAATTTAACTCAACCACTAGTTGACAAAGATAAAGGACAGATAAATTTGCTCAGGTACGTGTGCCAATGGCACGACGATAAATTTATTCCCGTAACATTTTGTACCCATATCGATGACACAATAATAAATTTGTTGCCATTATACTTTGTATTTTAAACGTGTCGCCAATAGTACAAATATAAATAGAGTTGGCCATCCAATAGTACGATTATCATATTAATCCATTGCTTGAGGCATGATTACGATTAGAATATTAACCCAATGCTAGGGTGCACCCGTGGCAATGGCACGACGATAAATTTGTTCCCGTGATATTTTATACACGTGCCGGTGAGACGACGATAAAAATTTTCCCGTGATAAATGTGTACCCGTGCCGATGGCACGAAAATAATTTGGTCGTCAATGTGCTCAGGCTTATCATACAATATATCACCCACTTGATCCCAATTCCCTCTAATCATTATTTTTTGTCATTCAAATTGGAAATACTAATAAACCATTTATCACACAACTAATTTTCTTGTGATGATTTTAGTTTTACCAATCCAATCTTTTTGTGTTTACATTAATTTTATACCCTACAGTGCTAATGGCACTTCTATACCAAAATTAGAATTAAATCATACAATTGGATTACTCATGGCAAAATATAAATCGAAAGAATGAAAACATATTTAAGCTCAATCTGTCAATTATATACCTCAAATTATATGCAACCACATGCAATGAATGCATTAACAATTTTTCTCTCACCTAGTGAACGACACTTTTCAACAATCTCCAACTTATTATTCTACTAAAAGAGGACAAAATTGACACTCACTTTTATAATGAATATTTTTTTAAGAAAATAGAATAATACCATGATCAACATAGCACGCCTTAACAAATTTATGCAAATGTTTATACATCTCTTACGGAAGTGAAATGGAAAAAAAAACAATTTCCATAACATGAGCAAACATGAAATAATATGATCAATAAGTAAAATATATTACATGAATCTCAACCCAATACATCAATTGATAAAAAAACAAATAGAGTACTTATCACCATTCAACTTGTTCAGTATGTGAATAAATTAAGCAATAGATTCCCGTGCCAATAGCACCACGTCATTTTCCATACTATATTTATGCCGATGTAGACTCGTGTTTTCAACACTTTTATTGTCACACAATATGCTTGAAGTGACCAAGTGTCACTCATCACCTTTAACAGACAACGTACTTAGTGTAAAAATCACACCAGCCTAATAAGTAAACCTCGCATTTGAAATGAAATGCAAAACTCATAAAATAAAAATAGACTTCAATTAATAGGAGTTAATTCGAAAAAAAAAATTACAACTTAGGAGACATGTGAACGGAGTACTCCATATCACATAAAAGTAAAGGTATATGTTCATGAATCTTACCAATTTGACCAAGCCCACATTACCTAATGGCTTAATTGAGTTCACATTCTTATTATAAGTGGAGAGTTAAAAAATAACCCAAACAAAAAACATTAAGAAATGTATAAAGAGGTTATTAGGCCATAAAACTCAAAGGAATATATTAGTCAACTTCCTTTAAAAAAACAAAAAAAAAAACACCACCACGATGATTAATATGATAATTTAATTGAATCTAAGAACCCATGTACTCATAAAGAACCCAAACTCATCTTTGAAGATAAGATGCACTAAAATATCTTTCAAGAACACTGTTACTTGAACTATTTATTTTCAATATCCATATCTGAGAAGGAACAAAAGAAGAACAAAATAAAACTACATTAAAAAAAAAAGTAGTGCCTAAAAACCAAGAGCACTCACTTGTGACTTAACTGAAGAAAATTAATAACATATATTTCTATATTAATCACTTTTCCAAGCTTATTTTAACGATGCTAAATTAAAAAAATGGAAAGGATAAATCTCACATTTGTTGTAAATAACTCGAGATATTTCCATAATAATCATTATATCAAGAGCCATTATACTAAAGGATCTACACAAATCTAACTATAAACCTATATGAAATAAAAGCAAAGTATATCAAATTTAACTTATGATAAAAAATCATTACCAAGAATAAAACATGGAATACATGAACCATTAAACCTCCCAAGATGAAAAAAAGTCACCGATACATGTGAAAAAAAGTCACTGATACATGAACACGTAAAAAAAATTATCAACAAAATTCTCTTATATTTCCTTTATTAACATCATAGCAACTAAAAACAAAATTTAGCAGCTCATAAATGAGTTGTTACAATATCCTATACACATATTAGCATAAAACAATATATTTAACAGAATATTTAATAGACTAAAACACCTATCATCCAATTTAGTTTTTATTTAAATAGATCCGATAGGATACCTTGAATGGTGGAGGAAGAGAGAGAATCATCAAAGAAACCTGAAAAATTAATCTAATTAGAACATAAAACACAAATTCATCCCAAACTCTATAAAATGGAGAATCAATCAACATAATGTTAAGAAAACAAAACATCTATGAGAACTTTCTTTTTAATGGAGAACATTAAAAGAAAAAAAACTTGACAAAAATATGCCTCCGTTCTGGCTAGTTTTTGCAGGACATATGGCAGAAATCGGGTGCAGGTGGAATCCACATGGTTTGGGAGGTGATAATCTGAAAGGGAGCTGTAGAGACCAACAAAAATCCTAAATACGTGTTGAATTGTTTGGATCTCGAAAAAAATAATAAATCGTTTTAAAATTCCTAGATCACAAAAGATCTGTTGGAACACAGATTCGTTAAAATATGATGCAAGTTAGAAACCCATCAAAATTTAAAAGAAATGCATATAAGAGATGCAACAACCCAAATGAAAACCCTATGACAATAATCTAAAAGAAATGTTAGTATTATTACTCAAATTTTTACAACTCAGATCTAAATTTTTTATCACTAAATCTTCAACTTCAACTTGACCCGGATGAATATTCAACTTCGCCGACCCAATAAAGGGTGAGTCTGAAATTATCTCTTACCAGACTGAGACCCATTAAAGGATGAATCTTCAACTTTGCTCTCCATCTCTACTTCTGAAGAAACATTATATCTTGACCCAATAAAGGATGAATCTTCAACTTCGCTCTCCATCTCTACTTCTAAAGAAACAAACCAGAAATAATCTCTAAGCAGACCTGAACTAAATTAGGAAAAAAAAAGACAAAGAAAACATTATACCTGACTGACAATGAGAATGAGGATTGACGAAACGATAACCCAAACCCACTAAAATAAGTGAACAAAAAAGAACTGAACAAAAAAAAGAACCCAAACCCACTAAAATAAATAATCTCTTATCATATCTGAACAAAACATTATACCTGACTGGGAATGAGAGATGATAAAGAAACTGTGAACATCTCTTATTCAGTAACTTTGAAACCCGTCAAACCTCGAAACACAGATTCGGTAACTTTGGCTTGGTTAGGCATCGCTTCTTGAGAGAGAGAGAAATAATCTCTTCTTCAGTTTTGTGCTAAGAAACGATAAGAGAAAAGTGATGGTAAAAGTGGTACACCCTTCTTCTGTTTTAAGATTACTTTGGGAAAATTGGGAACCATCTCGAGACATGGGACAGATGGGAAGGGAGTGGGTTTGTACCAGAGATGTGAAGAGAGAACGTGGACTCTTGTCTCAAGGAAGGAAATGATTTCATTAATCTTAACCGAGGGATACACACTCCCTTTTATCATCATTTCTAACCATAGGATAAACACTCCCAAGATGTAATCTCAACCGTCAGTTGATAAAGACCAAACCCCTCAACATGTAATCTCAACCGTTAGTTGGTCTAGAAAAAAAAAACCTTCTCCTTTATTATATATATATATATATATATATATATATATATATTTCTGTGTAAGATATAATTATATGAATATAATAACATACCCCTCTAGTACTATCATCGGAGGTTTTTCGACGTGGGTGATCTTCCCTGGCGAGTGAAGGTAGGGTAAATATAGTCCCCAAGACATAGCGCCACGCATCTGCCCTTAGGAAGTTAGAAATGAGGTAAATATGGGTAAGGTTATGGCTCACTATCGAGGAACCTATGACTTCCTCCAACGTTACTATTTTCCTATCGTAGTTCGGTGTGAGATTCCTATGCAGTAGCCAGGATGATGTGAGTATTGTTTGGGGAGATGATAGCATTGTAGAGACCCACATCCATTAAAGTGTTAATATTTTTAAAGGGTGACGGTTATACATATATAATGAGTGATATATATATATATATATATATATATATATATATATATATATATATATATATATATATATATATATATATATATATGGATAGAAAAATATAAATGGGCATGAAGGATTAAATATGAATATTAAAAACTAGTGAAAGTTATTAGAAATAATATAATAAATTAGAATTGAAAGTTATAATGGTTCGAATATGTGAAAGCTAAAATATATATATAAGATATTATAGGCACCACATTCTAGGACCCCCCCCCCCCCCCCCCCAAGCTTCTCCTTACGACCCTAGCACTTCCTCCTTCACTCAGAGGCCACCGGGCGCTCTCGAGCCCCGTTTGACTACCGATCAACTTTCTCACTAAAGCGAAGGCTCATTGAATCTTCGAAGGGCCCTGAATACCCTTTCCAATAGTTCGCCCCGTGTGAAAATCGACCTTACGATTCAAACAAACGGTCAATTTTCCCCCTAAAACTAATATGTATGGCACCGGGCGCTCCCGAGCCCCATTTGACACTAGTCAACTCTCTAACCTGAGCAAAGATCTTTGGATCTTCAAAGGGATATGAATTTTATTTCCAATGGTCAGCCTCGTACATGAATCAGTCTTACTGTATGGACAAATGACCCATTTCACTCCGAAGGTTCACTAGGAGCTTTTGGGACTCGTTTGACCTTGGTCAACTCACTGAACCGAGTGGAGATCTTTGGAATATCGAACGGCTGTGCATAACCATTCCAACGGTTTGGTCCCCTATGCGAATCAAACTTATGATTAGGATGAATGATTTGTTTCCCTCTTGTTTAACAGATCGATGATTGCTTCTAAGTACTATTTTAGCACAGTCAATTCATGAACTCGAGAGCATCCCAATGGATTTTTAATCGGATATGAATAGCCTTTACAATGGTTCATCCCGTGCGTGATTCAGACTTACGGATTACGTTTTACAATCATTTTCAGAAAATTTGTAGAGGAATGCCGAATGGCAAACCCATTTCCCTGCCTATTGGTAGTGTGTTTGGCGTTTCCTGCCAATAGTCCTTTTGAAAATATTTTGCAAGTATTTATCACAAGTTTTTTAAAAACAATTATTATATACAAATGTTAAGTTGGGTATGTTACCTTGAGTTCCTCACCTCTCATCTACACTTCGCACCTAACGTCTTCTACTGAGCCCACCTAGTCAAGCTACTCGATCTAACTAATCCTTATCCAGTCTAGCTCACCCGTACTGCCCATACAGTATGCTATAAAATACCCTAATTATAATTAGGTCCTTAGTTCAATTTCTCATTAACTTATCCCGTACCGCCCATACAATACATTACCGAATAATTAATAATTAACATTTCTCTTACGTTATTATTGTTACCATCATGTTAAGCTCTCACACCTACTTTATCTTTAGATACTCATTATCTATTGTTTCTAGTATTTACACTAAAGTAGATTAAGCATTGTTTTATATATATACGATTAAGTCTTCCTATTATCACACATAAGTAGATTAAATATTGTTTAGACATACACTATCTAGTCTCACTACTATCATACATAAGTAGGATAAAATGCCCAGGTATATATATGTATCACACACACACACACACACATTATATATATATATATATATCATCCATCAGACTGGCTACCGTGATGCAAAATTGTGTACTCTACTATCAAGTCCAAGTACCTCACGTACCTAATCATGGACTGTTGATTCGAATTGTCTTCCTCGAATCATAAATAAAAACAACATATATTGGAGGCGAAGATAGCATTAAGTATTTGGGGTTGCACATATGCCTAACGTACCAAAAAGACTTGCCGGCTTCACTATTTCTCTCACATAGTTATCCACTATTAGCACTATACTCTAGGGCACAAATCCAGACCTCACTAGAATCTTCAAGGTGGGATTTCCCACTCCGCTGGACCTCCACGATAGCAAGCAACGTAGGTATGTTCACATACATAAAAGCACATAATAGGCATACACACCACCTAATCCATATGTATATTCAGTATAGTCACACATACAACCTATAATAATGATTTTTACGTAGTATTTATTCTTTAAATACATATCGTGTTATTAATTCACAATGTTAACTCACTATCGTATATCCTCGAGTATTATTCTCTACCCAAAGTTCCTATAGATACCTCTTAAGTTAATTCAGTAGTTATTACACTTATACCTTACTGGTTATACTCTTAGATCATGGTCCACTCTTCCCAAAGCCCAGATTCCAAATTCTCGATTTGTAATCCACTCAATTTACTCTCGTCGGTTTAAAGTTGCAATCTTACCCACAATAAGATTTATCAAAGTCTTAACCGTATACTTTCGACTTCCTATAAGTCTTTAATTAATTATAAGATCAACCCCCAAGTTTCCCGCAATTCATCCCAAGAGTAAACATTATTAAAAAGGAAAAAAGGGAAATTTTGGGCAGTCGAATCTATTTGCCCAGGATGCCGAATCGATTTGCCTCTGGGCTGAATCGATTCGAAAAGTAGCAGGTCTCCTTCTTCCTTGTGTTTTTACGATTTCTCAACCTAATATCTTCCTCAAATCTCCATGAAACTTCACCAAATTTCCAAACAACATAACTAATCATCATATATATGTATATTGATGATTTCCAACGGAAATTAAATATTAATTCATCATAAATTCAATCCAAGAACCGATTATCCTCTAAAAATACATAAAACCTAGTTTATCATGTTCTTTATCTCTTTTAATCAAGATCCCATATTTCATTCATACAATTCATACATAATCCTCTGATTTCATGTTACCAACATTAAGGAATATCACTACATGCAAATCCTACCTCCAAAATATGCGTTTATACCATCAAAACCTCAAGATTCAATTCAAATCATCAAATATAAGACCCTACACTACATGGGTATTATAACTCTTAAAAAATAAGCAAGATAAACACTTGACTTTGGTCAAGCAAAATTGATTTCAATTGATGATGATGGATTTATTTGTCTTCCCCTTTAATTCACTCTCCAATGATGATGTTGGTGCAAGAATAAGGTTGAATCCTTTAAGAACTCTCTCTTAAGATTCAAAAATGGCTTATCCTTCTTCTCTAATAGATTCTTTTTGTTTTCTATCTTTCTAACCCTAGCCTCTCCCAACTATATGGTGATAAAGGCTTTGGAAATTCATGGCGACTCTACTAGGGACTGGCCTGCATTCTTTGAGGACAAGACTCTATTTTTATATGGATGTTATTATTCTCTGCATGTGTGTACACACCTACTTGTATGTTCCCATTTTCCTCTATTACTTCTTGTATATATCTACCTCATATTTATATCAATTCTCACTCACTTTTCACTTCACACACTTGTAAATACCCTCTATGTACACATCACACTACTTTCACTTGTATATAAGATCACTTATACACAAATGTTTCACACGCCACTAAGAATATCCATGATTAGTCTTCACTATCACACACCTACACTTATCACACTTGTATATATCTATGTTCACTTGCCCATATCACACACTTACTTATAAATATTCACATATCACTCACTCACATATATCCATGCTTAGTATAGTATTCATGCTCCATACTAGATTTACTTTGCATGATTGTTGTATATTTTTCCCCATTAGCATAGTATTTCTTTTACTCATTATGCTAAATAAAATAGTTCATTTTGCAGACTACATCACCAAGAGTCTTGCAATATTGACAAAAATTTTATCCCATACCACGGAGTCACGTTGTAATGGGCGCTGGTCCTGCGGGTCACAATTAGCCTAAGCAATATGACTCTCACCTTCCATTGGCATAGTACCTTCTACATATATCGAATGATTCTCTCCACATTGTACCGCTTGACTGAACTCCCTATAGGAGGTATATAGTAGGGAACTCGTTCACATACGTCGAGTATATTGAATTCTCTCTCACACGTACTATCCCCATGAGGTATATAGTTAGGAAATTCACATACACTCAGGTCTATAAAATGGCTTATCGACACGTACTTATTGCCCTCAAAAGCAAGAAGTATATCGTGGAAGTCATGCTAAAGGACATATAACCGACCATTAGCCCAACAAACTGCATAAACCTCATATAGGAATCAAAACTAGAGCACTCATATTTAGTTTATTGGTTGCTACACAAAACTCTGTCTAAATGTCGGGTCGCCATGCCGCCCATATTTTCACGTTATTTCGTCGTTTTTCAAAATAGGACCCTGCTCATAAGCCTAGAAACAAGTCAAACCATGTCTTATATATTTTTCAAACACAATTTTCCCAAGATCGGTTCCTATCCGGTATTTTTTGCATTTAGGTAAATCTAATAGAAATGAAAACATAATGATAATAGTCATCATATTTAGATCTTCTCTCTCTTTTTTTCCCTCCTTATTTCTTAAAAAATCAAAATACCAAAAACATTTTTCCTCCTTTTATCAAAAATACCAAAAAAAAATTTACTCTTTTTTAAAAATACCAAAAAATAATTCCTTCTTCTCTATTTGAAAATTAAACTCGAACCGTTTTTCCTTTTTAGGTCGATCGCTTACCCGATTCTTGGCTTGGCTCCCTATTGGCTTCGATCTTCCATCAAACCACCCCGAAGCTCCACCAGTCCCTCTGTTACTTTATTCGAGTCTGAAATCTACTTTCATTAACTCTTCATGGAAAATGTTGACCAAGCACCGAAGGTTCAGCCTAATCTGATGGCAGCTTTAGTCCAATTTAGTGCCAAGATTGACAACCTCCAAAACTTATGTCCATGATATGAAGCAAACTTAGGTCCAAATTCCTAAAGAATTTGAGGTCCTCTTCCATCGTACCATGGGTACACATGCTCCCGAACATGTATGGGTCCCAAAAGAATATCAGCAAGCTCCATGTGTCCGACCTGCCACCAGCTAGGGGTTAACTTTCTAGTGCCTATTCGTACTAAGGAGGAAGAACTGAACAAGGTCAAGGAATACCTCAAACTACTATCTAAGAAATTCGACCTAGTCAGGATATTTGGGAACTATATCGACTACATCCATATGTCTCCGTATCCTAAATCAAGATTGTCAATAAAGTTCAAGATGCTAGCCATCAAGAAGTTCAGGGGAAGTGGGACCCTAATTCTGCACCTTCTCAGTTATCACCGAGCCATGACCCTATTAGCACATCTGAAAAGATAATGGCCCATATGTTTCAACAGACTTTGAAAGAAAGTGCCCTTCGATGGTTCCTATCCCTCAAAGGCTCCATAATCCATAATTGGGAAGATGTCGTCCGGGAATTCATGTCTCAGTACAAGTACAGTGAAGAACTAGATGTAACATGCCCTGATCTAAAGATTCTTAAGCAGAACCCTGCGAAAATAGTTAGTAACTTCACAAGAAGGTGGAGAGAGAAAGTTGCTTCTATGACCAACACTACACTAAAATGCGTCTTTAGTAAGACAATTTTACCGTTACTAAAAATATTAGTAACACAATTTTTCCATTAGAAAAAAGGCATGGGGCACGAAGTTAGTAACGGGATTTTACTATTACTATTAATAACGGTAAAATTTTGCTACTAATAGTAACGGTAAAATTTAAAATTAGTAATGATAAATTTCTTTTACAAATAGTGACGGTAAAATTCAGAATTAGTAACGAAAAAATTCAAAATTAGTAAAGTTAATGTTCTGTTACTAATAGTAATGGTAAAATTTAGAATTAGTAACGAAAAAATGTCGTTAGTAATATTAATACATATTTTAAAAAAAATATTTAAAACCTCGAATTATCCACATTACACCATACTACAGACCATCACATCCTACAGACCATTATTTCTCTTCCAAAATATTCAATCCATAATCCAAAATATTCGAAGCATCACATTACACCACCATCACATTACACCATAATCCACAATCCAAAATATTCAAAGCATCCGATAGACCATTATTTCACTTAAACTATATTCTCCCTATATTTATTCTATACTACTGGAAAGGAACCAAATTTATATGGGATGCTAAATTCATCTTCATCATCATACTATAACAAATTTATTCTACTATCACAAAGTTATAGGATAAGTCTCAAGAAAAAGAAGAAGAAGAAGAGGCCTTGTTCTTGGTATTGTATCAATAAAAATCTCATTTCTTCTTATACGTGTTGTTTTCGATTGTGAGCACAATCTTTCTAGGCTCGTTGTTCTTGAAAGAGTTGCATAACGACCCTTTTTGCCAACCCAATTTTCTTTCCTTCTGTATGATTAGTGTATAAGATCCCTCATTGGTTGGAACAAATTCCTCTTTGTATCTCACTTCCTAACGTAATATTGTTAGGTCCCATTCAAAAAAAGTTCCTACATGTACATGGAAAATTTACATGATTATATATGCCATTGAATTGCTCTTCTAGATAGAAAAAAAATAGCAAAATAATAAACTTGAATTATGCAGTTTAAGAAAAAAAAACATACTTTGAAGGAAAACCCTTTGTGAGCTATAGAATTTGATGAAAAGACCCCCATTACCCCAAGTGTTCCGGTAAAAATATACCAAACAAATGAGGTTATGAGCTGCACAGAAAAATGACCCTCACCATCATTACCACTGACAGTAACGAGGTATCTTTGTGAAACCAAGTCCATAATGTGGCCATATCGAGGTTATGAGTTGCGTATTTGATTCTGTAAATTTACTTCCAAAACTATCTCAACAATTATTTACCATAGAGGTGATTAATCCATTATTTGACATCGCTTTCTAAAATTTAAATAAACCGAACATGATCTCAAGGTGATTACCATCATTCATTAAGTAAATGAACCAAACATAATCTCAAGCTCGTTTAATAATCGAGTTTAACTAAGCTCAGCTCGATTAGTTTACAGCCCTAGGCAAAAGAAAAAAAAACTCACGTGAGTGTCAGAACCTCCCCCTACTTCTACATGGAATGATGTTGATACAAAGGTGGCATCAAGAAGTAAGTCGACCTCTGATGAAGTGTTATTTATGTTAGAGGCTTCTAAGGGAACAACTGTTAGCGCATCCAAGAGATCACCAACCAAATTGTGTCCAAATAGATCCACTTGAGGAGAGCTTCCAGCTCCAGGTTCTGTCAAATAGTAAGGAAATTTCAAAAACAAATTAAATCATCACAAGCATAAATCAAGTTATCTCCCATACAAATATGTAAAAAATAATATGCATTAAGCTTCTAAAATAGTATGTGCATTCATTTTACTAATTCATTTTACTAATTCATTTTACTAATTCATTTGAGTAATTATTCCCAAGAACATATGTCACTAAGCTAATATTGCGGGTGGTTTTGACTTGGGTAAATCATTAATGATTAAAATTAGACTTTGGTACCAAGATAATTATTTTTAGAACTTTCGTACCTTTTCATTCACTAAATATAAATTTTAAGCAATGAAGGTGACAATCAGCCACGAAAAGTACACAAGTCCAAAAAAACAAATATGTTGGTACCAAATTCTAGTTCCATTAGCGATGTACTCGAACATAATGTTGAGAACATTTATTGAAAGGTTTTTAATGGAGGTAAGGATATTATAATCTAGCAAGGGAAGCATGACGGATACTGCAATATGTAAAAATGCAAATGTAAGGTCTAATTATGGATCATAAAAACAATATATGTACCTAAAATATAATAGAGTAACTTGCATCATATGGTATGAAAGAAAGTAGTCAGAAGATGCCTACACAAATCTTTGGATTATATAAAGTTCTGAAACAAGTAGCAATACAAAATTGCAAAGTGAATCAATACAATTCTGAATTATGGAGAATTGAGAATTGGGTGGGTTGTGTGTGTATCTATATATATAAATACATACATACATACATACATACATACATACATACATACATACATACATACATACATACGCATGTCTAGACTATGTGCGTATATCTTTTTGGGAGGGGGCATAAAGGAGGAGAACATACACAACATCTCTCTCATACCCCTATTGGCCTCTTTATTAAGGGAAATTTTAGTTTTCTAGTGTACCCATTGTAAAATTTTTTGCATTGGAATACTGTATTATACAAAACAGTAAGGTTGTACCCTACTTCCTTAACCAAACAAGCATTAACTTTGAGGTGTTTTCAAAACTGCCGCCAAACCAAACCCTAAACAAAAGTGCTTTACGACCTATAATGTGTACTTAATAACTAACACAAACTTATAATACTCTTAAAAAATGAAAATATATAAGGTTTAATATGAGTTTTTATTTTTAGATTTGAGTAAAGTTCTATTAAAAATTAAAAAGGCCCTTACCAACACCCATATGGAAAACATAACCTTCGTCAACATCAGGTTGATTTCGAGCACACATTGTAAACCAATATCGGTGATCTCAATGCACCACAAAAGACTAAAACATTGTAGAGCACCTTGGGCCTTGCTAGTTAATGGGAAAAGAGTCTCATCGGTGATCTTCCGTCTCAATGGCCAAACTATTTCGATTGTCCTCCACAAAGTGGGATCGTTTCGATCTGCATCGCGCAAAGACTCAGCTGAGTGATTTTCAAAATATATCTTTATGTGCTCACTTATATATGTGGAATTGTGGAAGACCCAAAACTAAAAAAAATTGATTTACATAAAATCAAAGTTTCCAACACATGTGATAGTGACTTAAAGAATCTATTTAAACAGATGGCTCATTGCAGTAGCACAACCTCGGCTTGCTTCATTGCAATAGCACATGCCTTGCAAACATCTCTGTATCCACATACAAAGGTGACTTTGCCAACAATCATGACATCTATTGCCCTCATGAGACCATCGAGAAATGAGTGTTAGCATCCATACAAGTTATCAAATTGGATCAGGAAAACTCGGGCAATGTTAGAAACTGAGAAATGTGAATCCTCTGTAACAGAATGCAACCCTTTCCTTTCAAACAATATGAAAACAATGAAGCTAAGGATTTTAAAAGAAGCATATTATTCATTCTCATCACTAATATGAAACTCGAATAGTAGTGTAAATACAAATAAGCAATCACTCAAACAAAATTACAAATAATTAGACTACAATACCTGAGATCTACAGTATTTCACCATGTTAAATTAGTTTAAAAATATCTTAGGTAAACATATTTTCAAGTGGCAATATCACTCGACACATTAATTATGTGTCTAGTTAACGTCCCTATCTGTGCAATTATGTCCATATAAAAAAATATTTTTTTTAAAACTACGTTGGATTAGACATTAAATGAAACATTTTTAGGAACTATACATCAATTTAAGAGAGCTAAGAATATATACGTGCACGCATTGATAAAAAAAAGGTTTAAAAGAGGACTTACATAGAATGTGAATAAAATAGGCACAAGTACACCTAATCTCCCCAAATGGTGAGGAAAATCTTGCCTGAGTTTTGTAGCAACAAAAATACAAAAAGTGGCGACAAGGGCTGAGAAGGAGGGTTCAGGATGAGGTGGAATGGATAAATGATGAGTTTCAATGATGCACTCCTGTCGTTCCTCCTTCTGTTGCCTTCCCTACCATCCTGGTTGATCCCACAGAACTAGGGTCAAAAAGGAAGAAAAATTCAAAGGTTCCGCGAAGTACTGGCGCTGTAGGTGCGAGGAAGAAGACTCTGGGTACCAAGTCCCAGAGGAAACGAACTCAAAATCTACATCTCTCCCCAGTTCCCTCTATTTCTACTTCCTCTCCTCCTTCACTAGTATTTATATCCTCCCATTCTCCCTCTGAGTCCGAGGTAAGTATGCGTGTTGTTGATTTTATTCGCATTTTTTTCTCGAAGGCTGCATCTGTTTAACTCTTAATCACTTCGATGAAGGAAGTTGGAGAAGAAAGACCTAGCCCCCCATGAGCCCTTTCGTGGGGGGCATTTCGGCTCCTCTCAGACCGATGAGAATCCTCCCCATTCTCCCATTATCAGGCTTACCTACTTCCGTCGTTTGACCTCTCAACGTGTGAAGGGTGCTGCTGTGGGGGGGAGTCCTTTTAGTCTGTGGGCATCTCTTCTCAACCAGAGACAGATCCCCCATTCCCTTTTGAATTATCACCTCAGCACGAGGTCCTTCTGCCCATCATTCCAGTTGCGAAAAGTTCCCCTGACGTTGAAATGGCATCGTTACTAGCCAACATTCTTCTCCCCCCTGTGCTGACTAGGCCACTAGCTACAGTTTCCCTTTTTGGTGAAATAACTGAGGTAAGTTACACTTAAAGGTATTTCTCACTTCTTCTGTATTTAATCCTCATGTCTAACACTTAGCTTTACGTTTGTAGCTTTCTGCAAGTCTTGCCCCACCCTTTTCTCTTGGTGGTTTGCATATTTCTGAGGCCAAGGTTGATGCTTCTACTCAGCATTGTGGTTCTTCTAGACCCACCAATGTTGGTACATCTCTTGAAACTCCTATTTTGTCCTTTGTACCTTTCGTTGGCAAGGGAGCTTTAACGTCCATTGAGGCTTCTTCAGTTGGGGGTGCCGTTGAGGCTTCCGAGGAAATAAGCTTGCCCTCTACATTTCCCATCGTTATGGCTTCCGTAGTGACTCCCATTCTTGCTCCCACTACTACTGAGGTACTTCGCTAGTTTATCTTCATTTCTCGTTGTTTGTATTTTATTCTTGACAATGTACAAACTGAAAGAGTCTCATTTCTCAATCTTTCAAACTTCACCTATAATGGTGACTTAACAATAAGAACACTTGTTAAGATGTTTTCCAAACTTCACCTATATCGGTGACTTAACAACGAAAATGCTTGTTAAGATTTTCCATAAACTCCACCTACATTGGTGACTTAATAATGAAAATGCTCGTTAAGTTTTTTCATAAACTCCACCTATATCGGTGACTTAACAACGAAAACGCTTGTTAAGATTTTTCATAAACTCCACCTATATCGATGACTTAATAATAAAAACGCTTGTTAAGATTTTTTCATAAACTACACCTATAATGGTGATTTAACAATGAAAACACTTGTTAAGATTGTTTCTCTTAACTCATTATTTCTTCTACCTATTCTCAGGTTGCATGGGAGAATTCTCCACCAGTTATTTCGCCCATCGCTTCACCCCATTGGGAACCCATTATCTTAGAAGATTCTAGTCACAACAATCAAGGTTCCACGACTGGTGCTGCTACCGAGAGCGAATCTGGTTGTGGGCTCCCTTTACTCGACTTACCTCCTCATGCCTTTTGCCTCATGGTCCTTCAGCATTCCCCTCAAATGCCTACCACCCATCACCTGGTAGTTGAGCAACTTATAAGCCACCATCCTGAGACTTTTACGGTGGATTGCCTGCGTTCCAACATCCCCGTGATGAGCTATAAGCTTTAGGGTCGTCAGCACTCCCACTTCAAACATTACTAGAGGCCTCCTCAACTAATTCCTGTGTTATCTGAGGGAGTTGGGTTATGATGGCTTCCATTGTGACTGGCTTATTGTACACTTAAAAACTTTGAAGAGTCAGCGACTGGATAGTCAAAGGGAGCTACTGCAGAAACATCGGGAGGATCAACGGGAAGAGGAGGCTAAGTTAGCAGAGTTAGCACCTCAGCTTGAAGCTGTTAATAAGGAGGTAGAAGATGTCGAAGAAGATCTTCATCTAGTGAAGCTGAAATGAGACAAACTCCTTATCGAACTTACACAAGCGCAAACGAGATTGGAGGTTTCTATAAATGCTCAACAGTCTTGCCTAGAAACTTCTTTGGGCCTTCCTGGAGATTTTTTCTCTGCTCCATATCTGTGGTTCCTCTTAGGTCAATGAATTATTGTAAACATTTTCCTTTTCTTCTTCTTCTTATGTAATTCTTGGGCAATAGCTCCCAATTTTGTAATGCCCCAAAGTTTATGAATGAATGAAAAAGATGTATGTTTTTTCTATGTCCTTTCTTGGAGCTATAATTGTTTTCATATATTATGGAGTTCTACAATTCTTCCATCTCCACTCTAGTTGCAATAGTAGACATCAAAAACAACTTGTATATTCATAATAAAAGCTAGATACAATAATGGTCTAAACTTAATTGCTTACACATGATAGACTTTCAACCATTTATTATTAACCTTGAATGGCTTGTCTTCTTCCATCTTAGAGATTAAGCAATACCCTGAATCATGAGCTTCTTTTACAATAAAAGGTCCTTCCTAATTTGCTGCAAACTTAGGTAGAGGAAGTACCCTGATGTGCTTTACTACTGCCTTCAAAATGAGGTCTCCCTCCAAGAACTTCCTTGGTCT
Source organism: Sambucus nigra (assembly GCA_949130495.1). Lineage (NCBI taxonomy): Eukaryota > Viridiplantae > Streptophyta > Magnoliopsida > Dipsacales > Adoxaceae > Sambucus > Sambucus nigra. The sequence goes on along the minus strand of OX422208.1, from coordinate 89,827,834 downwards.
CACTAAGTTATCATATGCCCTAGAGAGCTGCTTCGTATACATTTGAAAGTGTTGCATCGCATCATCTCTGTGTTCATCCAACGCTTCCAACATCACATGTCTATATTGAGGGAACATGCTACTTAGCAAGTCATATCAAGCAGAAGGAACTTCTAACTCTACCAGAAGAATCGCCTCAGACCCGTAAACAAGAGAGAACGGAGTTTACCTTGTGGGCTTCCTCTTGGTTGTTAGATAGGCCCACAACACGGCCAGTATCTTATCATCCCATGGTCCTGGAAAGTCCTCCATCATTTTATCCAAAATATTAACCAAGGTCTTGTTAGTTGCCTCGACTTGACCATTGCCCTTTGGGTATGCCAACGTTGAAGTATGATGAATAATGGAGTACTTATCTGTGAGCATCGTTACCTCTGAATTGATGAAAGGGGTTCCGTTATATGAGAGAATAACCTCTGGAATGCCAAAATGGCAAATGATGTATTCTCTGATAAAGTTGCCCACCACCCCCGTTGTTGCCCTTCTTAGTGGTATTGCTTCGGCCCACTTTGTAAAGTAATCTGTTGCTACTAGTATCCATATCTTCCCCCTCGAAGAATGATGTATTGCCCCTACCAGGTCGAACGCCCAAATGTGAAAACGATAAGGCATCGCTAGGGAGTGTAAGTCCATCGATAGGGCATGGATCATATTTCCATGAAGTTGGCAAGCCTTGCACTTTCGAACGAACTCAATAGAGTCTTTCTCCATTATTGGCCAATAATACCCCAATGATATCAACTGGTCACACAACTTGGCCCCTCCTATGTGAGATGGATCGTGCACCTGTTTGAGGACTTTGGTTACTTCTTCCTTCGTGATGCAATGCAATGGCTTGTTGAAGTAGCCCCTTCGATAAAGTTTCCCCTCCTGAATATAGAATCTCGGGGGTCTTTGCTTAAGTCCCATCGCATCAATCTTCTCCATTGGGACAACTACATATTTAATGAAGTCAATATAAGGTTGCCTCCAGTCTGCCTGAGTTTCAACGAAATGACATTTAGCTGCCTCGAAAAATAACTGGCACTTAGCGCACTTCCGTTGTAACTCTGCCGTGTCACGCTTCATTCTAGGCCAAAAATAACCCTCCCTTTTAAATCTCATGTAAAGAGGTATCTCAGTCATTTCGCAATGCTCTTCATGTGTTTTCTTTAACCTCTGCTCTACTTCTTCTGGGTCGATGCATCTTGATAACCATCCCCCTGCATTTCTGAAGTAAAGATTTCCCTGGTTTGTAAAGTATTGGTCTAGTTGCCTCAGCTCCATCGTTCCTTCCCCGTATTCCAATTGCTTTCTAATCTCTCCCCTCCAATCGCCATCCTCCTCCATCGGCAGAATTGACTGTACTACCGAAGGATCTATTCTTCATTAAATCATGACTGTAGTTGCATCATTCCTCATGACCATTTTATGGGTGATGGTGGCATAGGCTTCTGGATGAAGATTCATCATTAGAGGATGTCTCTTGATCTTCGTCCGATGGAACTAACTGAGAAGCCTCTGAATGATTGTTCGGTATGGTGTCAGGTTTAGGTGTTTCAATGCATATTCTCCATTCACTTGTTGAATTACCAAGTTCGAATCACCTTTGATACAAAGTGAACGAATCCCCCATCGAAGGGCCTCCACCAACCCCAGCACTAATGCTTCATACTCTACTTCATTGTTGGAATAAGGGAAATCTAATTTATAGGAAAGACAAATCTCCTCTATTCCTTTTGAAAAAATAACCCATGCCTCTCCTTTATTTTTCACCGAAGATCCATCAAACTGTATCATCCATTCTTCATTACTTGCATCCAAGTAATGGGCCTGTAAGTCATCTCCTAGAATACTTTCTTTAAGTGGCTCAAACGTCCTAGGGGAGAAGATTTCCAACAGGTCAGCGTACGCCTAGCTCTTGATCACGCGAGGGACCACACACTTCAAGTCATACTACCAATTAATATAGTTCTTGCTAGCAAATATTTAATAGGATCACATCTGGTTACAATATAAATTGTAAAATATAGCATATAATATCTAAGTTTTTGCGCTACAAAGACTAAGGATAAGCAATGATTTTCCAAGCTACTATATCTGACCTCTGGCCCATGTATGATTCTGTTGAGGTAGTAGACTGGTCGTTCTTTCCCGTCAATCTCCTGTGCCAGCAAAGCTCCGACGGACCTCGTGGTGGATGTGAGGTATAGCTGCAACGGTATTCCCGCCTTTGGGGGAACCATGGTCTGTGGTGAAACAAGCAAATTTTTCCACCCAGTAAGAGACTCCTGGTGAACCTCCTCCCACTTAAATTTCATGTTCTTTAGCAGAAGCTGCATCAACGGGTGCGTCATTTCGACTAATCCAGGCACAAATCTTCTAAGGTAAGAAACTTTACCAAGTTAACTTTTCAGTTCCTTCGTCGTTCTTGGATTGGGCATCTCTAAGAGAGCTCGCTGTTTGTCTTGGTCCATCTTTACTCCCTACCGATCAACCACAAAACCCAAACTTTCCACTAGTTAGTCCAAAGATGCATTTTAGTGGCTTCATCTTCAATTTATACTTCCTTCACCAAGCAAACATCTTCCTCAAATCGTTTAGATGGGACTCCTCCTTCCTCGATTTGATTACCAAATCATCCATATAAAACTCCACAAACTTGTGAAGGAAGTCATGGAAGATGGCCATCATTGTTCTTTGATAATTAGCCCCAACATTCTTTAGTCCAAACGGCATTACTTTGTACACGAAGTTGCCCAATGGGGTTATAAACATCATTTTCTCTGCATCCGTAGGGTCCATCTTGATCTGGTTGTACCCTACATACCCATCTATAAAGCTGTACATATCATGACCAGCTATTGCGGCTATCGATGGAGGGTAGAGGGAACTCATCCTTAGGGCAAGCCATATTCAAGTCCCTAAAGTCCATATAGATCCTTATTTGATTTTTATCTTTCTTACCCACGGGAATAATGCTAGACAACTAAAGTGGGTGTTGTATTGGTTTGATGAACCCTGCTGTCAGTAAGCGTTGGACCTCTTCCTTGATCTTTAAGTCTAGCTCAGGCTTTTATGTTCTCATTTCTTATTTCACTAGAATGGTCGAAGGCATCACGTTCAACTTGTGGTAGCTCACTTCCTCATCCAGCCCTTCCATCTCCGTGTACTTCCACGTAAAAATGTCTATAAACTCTCGAATTAACTCAACCAAGGCCTCTCATTTCCCTTTACTAAGATCTTTCGAGATAAAAATAGGCCTTAGATCCTCCCCTTCTTTTTCCAGGTTTAACTGCTCCAACTCTTGTGCCTGTGGCTTCGGTTGATCTGCCATGTAATCTGGTTCTTCAACGACTTCTTCCACAAATTCCTGTACGTTGGAGTTATCTATCACCATACACTGTCCCCGTTGATCTACCAGAAAGCACTCATATATCGGGTCAACCTCATTATCAGTTTCTTCGATCGCCCGTTCACGCCATTATAACTGATAAACCACGTTTCCTACTTCAGTAACTACCTTTTTACACTGCCTACTGGTAGTCACCACTGCCTTACTCTTCTTCTCTTTGGAAGCCTCAGCAACTCTTCCTCCTGAAAATTGACTCAGAACGCTTTGTCGTTGGACCTCATGCTCCATTGGGTCCGCTTTAGGCCTCATCCTGTCTTTGAGCTGCTTCGAAATGTTTTGGGGTCGAGGGACTATCTGATGGGCTTCTTCGGCCATCGTTCCTTTGTTGCTTGTGACCTCTTTATTATGCTCATTCAAGGGCCCAATCCTTTCTCTAATTGAGGGAACCCATGCTCCCTCTATTCTTCTTGTTAGGACCCGAACATCCTCCTTCAATTCTGTGTAAAATGCTACATCAACCAGGTGAGATTCCTTGACAGCAAAGGACCTCTTCGTAGCCCTAATGGACACTTTCGTTCCCTTGATATTTGCCTTGGCGTATTGGTGATACGTAGAAGGAACTAGCCATTGGTTGTACATCCACACTCCTCCTATCAACAGATGTTAGTAATTTACACTCTCTATTATATGGAATTTGATATGGGAACTCAGATTTCCCTTCACAATTCTCACATTCACATACCTGATGGACTTGGAAGACTGGTTGTCATATCCCGAAATCACCAAAGGCATGGGACTAACCTTTACTCTGAAATATTAGCTGCGTGGAAAGAGTTGATTGGCATAATATTGATGGAAACTCCATCATTCATAAGAGTCCTTGAAAAACTAACCCCGTTAACGCTCGCGGTCACATATAATGGTCTGTTATGAGGGAAACTTACGGCCTTATATGCGTCGCCGAAAGTTATCTCTGACAGAAACCTCTTTACTAACCTGACCATGGGTCCCTTCCATCTTAGCGAAGGGACTGCGTTCTTCCTCGTAATGTCAAGGATTACCTAGGTTATTTCCAATCTACTCTCCTTTGGTATCCCTACTTGGTCGAAGTACCAGGTAAACTTTAGGGATTTTAAAACTGCACAGTATTTTATGACTTGGTCTGCTTCCTCACCTTCAACGCTCTATACATCATCCACGTCTTTGGCGCTTTCTCATCGTAAGCTAACACTACGTTAGCCATTCCCTTAGTACAATATTCTAAAGATTCTTCAAACTCCTCATGCTTCGTCGTTAGCTCTCTTTCCTCTCTCTCAACCTCCTCATCATAGGCCACCACCAGATTGGTCCCATGCACTGGGAGTGGGTTGTCATTAACATTTTGCAAAAGGATTTTCAATGTTCTTGTCTTCATAGACTTATCGATGATTCTTCTTAGGGTGAAATAGCTCTCTGTTAGATGCTAGATCTTTCAATGAATTTGGCAATATTTGGGATCCATCCTTGTTGCAGCGTCGGGTTCCCCAACAGGAATGCCCTTTGGTTTATACACCGCTCCTCCTTGGACCATTTCATTATAACAGCTGACAGCCTCCTCCACTGTATAAGGCAATGGTGGTGGGTCTTCCCTATCTCTCCCAAACTTCCTCTTGTTGTCCTTCTTCTCTACCTTACCCCCATCTGCTCCTTCGATATACACTACCCGTGGGGGCTGAGACCTCCCCCCACAGGTTGTATCGACTTTCTGGACATCATGGGCACTACCACTGGGTTTGGTAATACAACTAACGAGATATTCCTTATTGCTTTTAGGAACGTCGAAAAAGTCCCCTCGCGCGTCTCATTAATAGATGGCAGATGTACTCAAGAAGTAGTCCCCCCACGCAGATCTGTAGAAACTTGGACTCTTTGTCCTCCTCCCTCACATAGAGGGACCTTTCCCTGAGCCTTCGAACGTAAGCCACCACTTCTTTCCCGGGTCGTTACATCTCCTTCCCCATTTGGGTCAAAGTAAACTCATATTCTGCCAGAAAGAACTTCTGGACAAACAAAACATGCATCTCCTCCCATGTGGAAACACTCTTGGGAGCTAAGTGAGAATACCAAATGTATGCCTTATCGATTAAGGATTTAGAAAATTCCCTCAACCTGAGTTTCTTGTTATTGTAATGCACCCCCAAGTGTTCAACGAAGCATTTAAAATATTCCTTCGGGTTTCCACCCTTGCCTGTGTATTTTTCAAAAATAGGAGGAATATAATCTTTTGGGTAGGGCTCATTGTTGTATTCTTAGGGATAGGTCATCCGAAAGTCATCGTAGACCGAAGCTACCTCGCCCGCAAACTGGGAGGAGGCTTACATGAATTTCAGCATCTCTTTCTGCATCTCCTTCCTCATCTCTTCTATGAGCGATGCCATTGAAGCAACGACCAACGGGGATATAGGCTGCATTCCCGTTGCAGCTGGAAAAATCATTACAGTTGGAGCTGTTGATACTCTTGGGGTTCCCACCGTTGGATTTACAATAGAGGCCATACTTTCTGGAACTGTTCCCGCTATGACTGCACTTGGTGGGGACGTTGGGGCCTCCCCTTGTGTCACGGAGGAGTTGGCTTCAAATCCTCTTAACACCGTTGAAGCTACGGGAGTTCACAAAAACTCATAGAATTTATTCATGAGGAGTGCTACTTGGGCTGGTCCCAAACCAGCGCTCGTTGAAGTCTGTACCACCGTTGGGAAACCTGTCATCACCTAGACTGTAGGTACCTCTAGTCGAGGGGATTCATCCCTGGAAGCCTCCAGCTTTCTCGTCGCCTGCTCTTCATTGTTTTGGATGTCATCAAAGTTAAGCCTTCGATTAAGGTTATCCTGCACCATACTCCGTGCTTAGAAGAATTCCTCCCCAGCGGAGTCGCCAAATATAAGAGGGTAGTTTAGATCAGATGGAGGCGTAACTCCTTTTGAGTACAGTAATGATAAGTTAAACAGCAACACTATTAATTAACCACAGGTCATACAAGCATAACTCAATGAAGATAGACTCAGTTTGAACTCACAAGTCTCTCATGTATAACTCAGAAGGTAACAATGAACTTAGAAGAAACTTTACCCAGAGGGAGAGAGAAAATGAGCACCCTAGATACACCTTGGCAGGTAGCCAAACACCCTCACCACCCTCAATCGTCTCTATCGAGTATTAAAAGCTTCGTAATAAATGACAATGGTGGGTGAGTAAAAAAATTGGTTCATAATAATATCTCTCTGATGTATATTCTCTCTAGTAAATGACTTATGAACTCTCAACAAGGAACGTGATCTATCCCCAGAGGTGGTTGGGGTCCTTAAATAGCCCCCCCCCCCCCCCCACACACACACACTACTTCCGAGGCACCTCAGTCATTAATGCCTGTGAAAGATATCCCTCATACTTTATGTCACAAACATTAAATACCTGATGCACTAATTATCTCCACGTCATAAGCATTAAATTCCAAGACATGCCTTTTGCCTAACCACTGTGTGTCAGGAGGCTGTCGTCACAGAGGTGTCTCACCAACTGTTTGACAGCCCCAAATACCACGGTGGCTTACTCAAGTGCAAATTTGACATTGCCTAGCTGGTTAGTGACATCAGATAAAGTGGATGTGACATTAAGTAGAGGGAACGCCCGATGGAACTCAAGGTTGTTCGCCCCGAGGTTCCACGGTCAGGGTCCTTCGGTGTTTTATCAGGTGTATCTAATATGGTCAAGATAAACCCCAACGGTGACTCACTTCTCAATCTTCCAAACCAAGTCCCTCCAAAGTTCCCACAGCGAGGTCGTTCGATAGAGCATGAAAGCTCTCCCAAGCCCTGCCAAGCCTGGTCTCTCGTGAGTACAGTTTGAACTCACACAAAATCATTATACTCATTACATATTTATAATCATTATAGCTCATAGTCGATAAAACAAAAGATACAACAAGACTAAATTAATCAACAGGACTAAAGGGCGAGCTCTCTCTGTCAGCTTCTTCGCTGGAAGGTCCCTCTGGGCTGCCACGCTGAGCTGCCTTAATCCCAAACACTGTTGTAAATGGGGGATTATCCCTAATCTCAGGATTATCTTCAAGCCCCCTTTACAATGAGGAATATGGTCAAAATAAGAGATCTAACATCTGGCCTAAATATAAACCTCCCCTGCAGAAAAAAAATATCTGCAAATACAAAACCAACAAATTTTCTAATTATTTAATACCTGTTGGATTACAATGGATAAAAAATTATATTGTTGGCTTTCCATGTCTGGTAAAGGCGTAAATCATCGGAGTCGCTAGTGGATCTAGATATGGGATCAGACATCTTTGGATTAGGAGGAGGAACCACATACATCTTCCGATTTTCAATACAATGCAATGTAATAATAACTATAATATTACACCAAATAAGTAATGACGTGGTATTCTTAGGGTTTTGACTAAAATGAATGAGAGAATGGGGTTTTAAATACAATACTTTGAAAATACATGAGACCAGAGCAAATGAGATGAGAGATGAGAGAGGAAAGTGGTCAGATCTGAGAGAGATAGAAGGGAGAAGAAATTTTAGGTTTTTGAGAGTTTTGCGTGTGTGAGCGGGGGTTTTTTGAGTTTTGGGGGGAATTTTAGTTGGAAAAATACCCATTTTCTAAAAAAATCAGTCTTAACATATTAAATCAATATTAGTAACACTTATATTAGATTACTAACGGTATTTTATTATGATAAATAGTAATAGAGTAATAATGTTAATAATAAAAAAATAGTTTGTTACTAAAAGAGTGTTTTGGTGTAGTGCAACAAACACTTTGAGGAGGAACAAGTCAGTATCATGAAGAACAATTTCTTGCCCCATATCCGAGCGACTATAGGAGGTCAGTATTATTCACACTTGCGAGCCCTACAAGAAGTGGGTGTAGAAATTAAAGAAAATGTTATCAAGGTAGAAGTTGAGCCGAGGAAGGTGACCAGATAGTTCATCCCCAAGAAGTATGAGAAGGCTTCTAGTGCTACAGTCTCAACTATCAATAATATCTTCCAACTTGGTACTTTTTGGGCACCCGAAAGTTTCCCTAATCCCACCATAAAGGGATACACTGAGATCTATGTTACTTTATCGAAAGTTTACCAAGCCTCGTTAAGAAGAAACCTCATCAAACCCTTGGATCACCCTCCACTATGAAACCCACTTCCTACGAACTTCAAAATCGATGCCCACTGTGACTTTCACCAATCTGCATGCCACACTATTGACCAGTGCTTCCATCTCAAAAAGGAGGTTTAAGGCTTGATTGACCGCAGTCTCATCGCTACACCAAAAAATCATAAACCCAATACCACTCATAACCCACTTCCTTTATATGCAAATGATATATTTCTAGAGAATGACCCATAATTTAATCCATCTGCTCAGATTTTGCCCAATAAAGCACCCATCATACCCGTAATTTCACCTATATCGCTCAAAGTTTGCCCATATTTTCTCCTACACCATACTTACTTCGGCGTCCAAGCTCTGTCACTTCTCATAAGGTCTTGTATTGTCCTCCGTGCCTGTTCTGAAAGGAAAGACCTGGATTTACCTGTTGTATTAAACCAACTCTTAGAGTTCGGCTAGAATTAACCGCTAAGATGATCGTCAATTGCTTTAAATTTAGTGGCTCGTTCATAGAAGCCCAAAAATGGGCTTGGGAGTTAGATAATTGGATAGTACCCATTGATGAAGTTAGTTTATAAAACGTAGTGCAGAATATGTCCGATACTTTTTGAGAAACGTGTAAAATTTTTAGTATTTATGAGCTACTCACTACTTTGAAGCTGAAGGGCGGTTGGTCCCTTCACTCCTGCACTTCCCCGTTGAGTGGGAAAATTTGTATGAGGAAGCCGTCGAGGTTATTAAATGAATCAATTTATCTGGGAAAGAATACATTTTCTCCATCAGATGTGGGGATGAATTTGACAGCTCAGATGATGAATTGAGTCAGGAAAAAGTCAATCCAGTAATCGGAATGTTCGAATTAATATCCTTTAAAAACCTATTGGGGAAAATCAATAAAGTAGTCGTTCAACCAAAAATTAATGAAGGAACGGGGTAACTGTTCTTCCCCACCTAAGTAAATCACATAACTAGATCAAAGAGACACCACAAAGGCCTGGTTCCTTATGTAACCGAAATAAATAAGGGAAAGAGAGTTGTCAAAGAATTTCCTATGCCATAACCAACTCAAAAAGACTCAAGCTAATATCACCTTATGGGGACTATTCATGTCATCCCAATTACACCAGAATGCTCTAATAAAACATCTCACCAGGCCTACCATCCCTCCTTCCACCACTCTCGAAGAAGTTGTAAATCTAGTTGGGTCCTTGACCTCCACTAGACTCATTTCCTTCTTTGAAGAAGAAATTCTGAAGATCGATCACATTTATAACTATGCCCTTAACATCTTTATTCAAGTGATGGGAAAGATAGTCTCACTCTCACTCGTTGAAAATGGATCCTCCCTCAATGTTTATCCGCTCAAAACCTTCAAATGATTGGGAATAAAAGTCAATGACCTTACTCCTACATCTGTTGTAGTGCATACTTACAACAATACCCACCGAGGGGTAATAGGGTCCATAAAACTCAAAATAGGGGCTCATTCTATCAACCCTATAAGTCATTGACATATCTGCATGCTTCAACCTGCAACTTGGATGGCCATGGCTTCATAGCATCAGAAATTGAAATTCTTCGCCAAACGGTAGGTCATCACCAATTTGGGTGATAACGATACCATAAAAAATGCCAACACCAGCAATCTGATATAAAAAATCTAGTATAGGATGAATAACATGCTTCTCTCCTACTTCAGAATTTATCCACTTCCCCTTCCAGCATGAGATAATTTCAAAGACTGGGTATGTCTAGAACACAGCCCTCATGAAAACATCAATGTGATACAGATGTTTAAGAACATGCATTTCACGCTCAGACTGGGTCTGGGGCGGCATTAACAACGTATAATTGAGCCCATAGTCTTGAAAGAGGCCTTTCCCCCACGTGGACCGGGTTATTACACTTCACCTGAAGAACTTAAAATGCTCTGCCAACTACAACTAAAAGGGGTTTAGAAGATGCAAAGACTGTTTCAAGAGATTCTTTGAACGGAAGATTTATCAAGGAGGATGAATACTTCCCTTTCTGCACCTTTCCTGAACCATGGTATGACCACGTTGACGAGAAGATGAAATGAGGGATGGAATTCTTTCAAGATAATTACTCTTGTGAGAAAGACTGACAACATAAAGTGCAACGTCTCACCAAGAGAGATGTAATAGTTACCGAGGTATCCGAGGAAATTGATTCTAAAGACTCATTCAACCTATAGACAATGGGGTTGACTCTTTGTATGATCCATTCAGATGCTACAAAATCGAACCCGTCCACTCTAATCAAGGATGCTGACAGGCCTCTTCTCAATTGGAATGTTATACCAATACAACCTGATGAAATTTAAACCAACCTTGTGTGACACCCCGACTAATTAAATACCGGGTAGCTACTCCTTTATTAAATTAATACAAAATGCCAAGTTGGTCCAGTTAATAGCATCACTGTCGAAAACATTTTAATGATTACTAACCACCTAGTATTTAAAAAGTGAGTTGACAAATTTTAAGTTAACTCTGATTAACATGCAATAAAAGGATAATGAAAGAATAACAACCATTCATCATAACGAAGCAATAGAATACCCAACAACATAATAATAAGTCCGGAGGAAAAACTCCTCACAACAATCCCACAAGTGAATTAAGTAAAACAATGTAACCTGAATTAATTACATGCCAAAAGTCTGAAATTCTGAAATAGGAAATGATTCTAATAGAAATGGGCGACATGCCCTACAACTGATGAAAGCTGAATATATAGTCAAGATAAATGAAGCATCTACTAGCAAAGTCCTGTAACTTCCACAAACAGCTACAGCTCGTCACCTGAGTGAAAATCCTATGCATGGTGTCCTGGTGGCTGGGCACCTAAAATGGTTTTTACAAAAATAGATTTGAAAGCAAACGGGTCAGAGCCCGAAAGTGGGGATTATTTTAAAAACATCAAGTGTTTTAATAACATTAAAACAATGAATGCAAAATACATGTTAGGACGTGCACTCATGTGAAGTACTCACCTCTCGACTACCCCTAACGTACCGTACCCATCTAAGTGACATACATATCTAACCAAACCGTAAAAAGTTATACCCCTTACTACTCAATTCCCATTATACGTCCTAGCGTTATCAAATAAATAGAGGTCTTACTGAACTCAGGTTCTCAATTATTATCAATACAATTCATTACAGGTTATCCCTTTATAGTTACTCAAAGCGTTTCTGTATATATATATACGCATAATACCAACATGAAAGTTCTCATTAATTTAAGTGTATATTATTCACGCCATAAATATACAATACAAGCACCCGGGACTAATCTGCGGTGCACACATACTCTACTATCCATCCCGGTACATCACGTACATAAGGATCACGCATTCCGAATCTCTCAGGAATCGTTCTCAGATAATAGCAAATCACAAACAATGGAGGCGAACACAGTCACATCACATGGGTCACGCACATACCTACGCTCCCACGATCAGCAGACTTATTAACATCCCAATAAGTCCTTCTCTGACCTATGTTCTCGAGGTACCAATCTAAATCCGGGCAACACAAGGATTAGAGGGCCCTAAGCGAACGTCAACCTCCCGTGATAGCAAGTATGGTAGCTATGTCATACACATAAGATCATATACAAATACTAAGTATACACACATCTTAGTAATCACCGTAATTTATTTGTGGTACACTTCTCATTCTCGTACCGACATATAATGTTACACATTTTACATATTCCCGGTTAATATAACTATTCAAGCTGTCAATTGTTCTCACGTCGTAATAGACACTCCCGTCTTAATCCATAATTTCCATTTGGTTCAAATCACACCTCTAGGTTTTACTTCTCTATATATCCCAAATGTCCCTACCATAACAATTTATCATCAAGGGAATGTTATCTCTACAATTAAATAAGGTTACGGGACACGCGAAGTCAAAACAGGCCGAAAAGCCTAAACTGTCATCTCGTTAGAAGTCTCGTTCGAATGAGGCTGTTCGAACGAGAGTTCGTTCGAACGAAGTGGGCCTTCTAACAAGATCTCGTTCGAACGAAAGTCATCGACCGAACATCCCTCTCGTTAGAATTCAAACTGTCAACTCGTTAGAAGCTCGTTCGAACGAGCTCGTTCGAACGACCTGGACAGGTCTTCTAACGAGAGGCCAGTTTCGAGCCCAGAAATTCCTTTTTCATTTTTTCCATCTTTTGTTCCACTCTAATCTCATCTAAACATCAATCCAACAATTGTTCAAGGTTTCTAATCGTCCCTAAACATACTTAGGTCACATACTAACGTGTTTTGTGGGGTTAATTCATTCAAAACATCATCCAAATATCAAATCTATACATTTTTCCCCAATTTTAAGAACATGAACCCTAGAAATTCTTAAATCCCCAATGAGTCTAATTAAATCCGTTTTTGTTTCATCCAAAATATATTATCATCAGATTAATCACCTACATACAATTCTACATGCAATTCCTCATCAAAATACAAGTTTCAAATTCCAATTTAATGGGTTTTCATCAATCTCCCAAAAATAATACAATTTTATCAATTTCCTACGCATGGAAGAAGCATTCTCTGCAACTAATGAAATTAAACCACTTGCCTTATGTGTATCTCTGATTTTGATGTCGAATTGATGAATGGTTCTCTCTCTCTCTGCAGAATTCTCCTCTTTCTCTCTCTACAAGTCTTATTCTCCAAGGTGACAATGGTGGCTAGGGTTTGCCTTAGGAAACTTTTTGGAACTAATTCCAATAACCCCCGTAGCCCATTACGTTATTAGTGGGTTTAGTGGGTAATTGCCAAATCAGATTTTTAATTCCTAATTTTCGTTTATTTTTAATTCCCAAAAATTCAAAAATTACCAAACTACCCTTTTTACGTTGCCGGTATGGCCTAAAAATGCCCCGGGACCCAAACTAAACCCCCGGCTAGTGTTTTCTGACTATTTCTACCCTTTCAGACGTGTTGGTGCACTCAAAACGACCATGCGATTAATATAATTAAAATTCACTTTTTAATTAAATAATAATATTCCTGACCAAATTGCCGTATATCAATCTCACGACAAATTTCATAATTCAACATTCATATATAGTCATATATACTCATAAAAATCAAATACCAACTCGCATCTCGCTAGTATTTTTATCCGGATTAATTTCCAATTAATACCCATTTAATTCAATTAATCCCATAAATAATTATCATAAAAATACGGGGTATTACATACTTCACCCTTAATAACAGAATTTCGTCCCGAAATTCGGAACTAGAAAGTACCTTGTAAGAACAACTCTGGATAACGTTCGCGCATCTCATCCTCGCGCTCCCATGTGGACTCCTCGACATTATGATGCCTCCACTGAACACGCACTAACGGAACTATCTTTGACCGCAGTTTCCTCTCACCTCGGTCCAAAATAGCAATCGGCCCCTCCTCGTAGGAGCTATCAGGATGGAGATCGATGTCCTCCAAAGAAATGTGTGAATGAGCCAAATCGTCTCTAAGATATTTCCTTAGCGAGGAAATATGAAACACATCGTGAATCCGATGCAAATGCTCCGGTAACCCAAGTCTATACGCAACCGGTCCAATCCGCTCAATAATAGGAAATGGTCCCACATATCTTGGTGCCAACTTCCCTTTCTTCCCGAAACGCGTAATCCCCTTCATAGGAGATACTCTGAGCAAAACCTGGTCCCCCACTTCAAATTCCCTGAAGGACCTCTTCGCATCAGCATAGCTCTTCTGCCTGTCCTGAGCTACCCGAATGCGACTCCGTATCAGCTCTATCCGTGCCGAAGTATCCTGAATCACTTCCGGACCAAGTAGTTTGTTGGCCCCCACCTCCAACCAACATGCTGGGAACGACAAGGTCTACCGTACAACGCCTCAAATGGAGCCATGCCAATGGTGAACTGGTAGGAGTTGTTGTAAGCAAACTCCACCAGTGGAAGATACTGCTCCCATCCACCCCCGAAATCAATGATGCACATACGCAACATGTCTTCCAACATCTGGTTTGTACGCTCGGTTTGCCCATCAGTCTGTGGGTGATACGCTGTACTCAACCGCAATTTCGTGCCCATGGCCTCCTGAAAACTTTCCCAAAACCGTGAAACAAATATCTTGTCTCGGTCCGACACGATATTTAGGGGCACACCGTGAAGTCTCACTATCTCTGCAATAAAGAGCTGAGCATACTGTCCCGAAGTGTAGTCTGTCCTTACGGGTAGAAAATGAGCAACTTTGGTCAACTTGTCCACAATTACCCAAATGGAATCGTGACCTCTCTGTGACGTAGGCAACCCCATGATAAAATCCATGGATATTCTCTCCCACATCTACATCGGGACCTCCAATGGCTTTAGAAGTCATGTCGGTCTCTGATGATCCACTTTTATTAGCTGACAAGTGGCGCATTTAGAAACAAACACGACAATATCTCTCTTCATCCCACTCCACCAATACTGTCGTCTCATGTCTTGGTACATTTTGTCCCCACCGGGATGTACCGCGAACCATGAGCCGTGCGACTCTGCCATCACCTCGTGCCACAATTTCTCCCCTTCCGGAACTACCAGTCTCCCATTGAAGAGTAATCCCCCGTCTGAGCTAACGGTATAGGACTCGGCTCCCTCTGTTAATAATCGAACTATCTGCTCCTGACAGAACGAGTCATCTGCTTGTGCCTTTACCACTCTCATGACAATCTGCGGTGTAACAGTCATCACCGACATGAATGATCGGGCCACTTCATCCTGGTGTCCCAACTCCTTCCACTTTGCCTTCCACACCCCTGCCACTTCATCTACTGGCCTACGGCTCAACGCGTCTACAACCACGTTAGCCTTCCCCGGGTGGTATTGGATATCAAACTGATAATCCTTCACGAACTCAAGCCACCTCCGCTGCCGCATATTCAACTCCTTTTGCGTGAATAGGTACTGTAGGGACTTGTGGTCCGTGAACAATCGAAACTTCTCCCCCAAAACGTAATGTCTCCAAATTCGAAGGGCAAATACCACTGCCGCTAACTCCAAGTCATGAGTGGGGTAATTCTTCTTGTGAGGCTTTAGCTTACGGGAAGCATAAGCTATGACCTGACTCTCCTGCTGTAATACACCTCCAAGTCCTTGCAAGGACGCATCGGTGTAGACTAGATACTCAAATCCCGGTCTCGGTAATGCTAACATAGGTGCTGAGGTCAACTTATCCTTCAACTCATCAAATGCCAACTGACAGGCATCACTCCAGATGAATGGCACACCTTTACGAGTCAGATGTGTCAAAGGACCCGCTATCTTCGAAAATCCCCGAATGAACCTCCTATAGTATCCTGCTAGGCCCAAGAAACTACGGATCTCAGTCGGTGTCGTGGGCTGTCCCCACTCCCTCACCGCGGATACCTTCCCCGAATCAACAGATATCCCCCGGTCAGAAATAATATGCCCCAAAAACTGAACCCCTTCGGCCAAAACCCGCACTTCTCATATTTTGCATACAGCTCGTTCTGACGTAGCATCTGCAAAACCTACCTCAAATGCTCTGCGTGCTCCTCCTCTGTTTGGGAGTAAACCAGAATATCATCAATGAAGACAATGACGAACTGATCAAGGAACTCTCTGAACACCCTATTCATCAAGTCCATAAACACTGCTGGAGCGTTGGTCAAGCCAAAAGGCATAACCCAAAACTCGTAGGAACCATATCTCGTTAAGAACGCAGTCTTCGAGACGTCCTCCTCCCTGATACGCAACTGATGGTATCCCGATCGTAAATTAATCTTTGAGAAGAAATAAGATCCCCTCAACTGGTCGAATAAGTCATCGATTCGGGGCAACGGATATTTATTCCGTATCGTGACCTTATTCAACTCTCGGTAATCCACACACAACCTTAACGATCCATCCCTCTTCTTTACGAACAACACACCACGGCGAAGTACTCCTCCATATAAACCCCTGACCCAACAACTGCTCAATCTGATCTCGTAGCTCTCGCATCTCTGCCGGAGCCATACGGTACGGTGCGCGTGCTATAGGTCTCGTATCTGGTAATAAGTCTATGACAAAGTCTATATCTCGACTGGGGGGTAGGCCTGGTATCTCCTGAAACACATCGGAATACTCCCTGACAACTGGGATCGAATCTAAAGGAATCACAACCTCCTTAGAGGTATCCTCCTCTATGTAATACAAATGAGCGGTCGAGCCTCCCTCTGGACGAGGCATCGCCACTACAAACATCTCTTGCCCCGGAATGGCAAAAACAATGCTCCCACCGAAGCAATCAATCATGGCTCTATAAGCTGCGAGCCAATCCATACCAATAATCACATCGTGCTCATGCATATCTAATACCAACATGTCGGCAGGTAATACCAAACTACCAATCTCTACCCCCACTCCCCGGCATATAAAGAAAATAAGTGACCCACTCCCCAATGGTGAGTCTACACACGTCACTGTGCTCTCTGCTGTGGCTAATAACAATAAGGCTTTCGCAAAATGTGTAGCTATAAAACAATGCGTTGCCCCCGTATCAAACAAAACCCGACCCATAGTGCCATGGATAGGAAACATACCCTCAATCGCGGGTGGAGCCTGTGGAGCTGCAGCCTGCTGAAGCTGGTATACTCTCCCATACTGCAGCTGTCCCTGCTGGACTGGGACCGCTGGAATGGGTGGTAATGCTGCCATCTGTGGTGGCGCCGGGAGGGCGGTGAGAAACACGAGTCTCTGCGGCTCCTGTCGAGCACCCTGCTGCTGCTGCGGGGCCCTGCCCTTATCAGGACAGTCCTGGCGTTTATGGCCAGTCTTGCCACAAACGTAACACTTCCCCGGGAAGTTCCCCCCTCTCTATCCCCGCTGCCCCCGGCCCTGGTGGCCGTTACCGTTCCTCCCTTGGCCCTGCTGGAACTGCTGTTAACTATTCTGACCCTGCTGGTTCTGATGGCCGTTCGGACCCTGATGGCCCTGCCGGAAACCTCCCTGTCCGTGCCTGAAATTTCCCGATCTGAATCTCTAGTGATCCCCCTGCTGGGAACCCTGGTCACCCTGTCTCTGCCCCTGAACAGATTATGCCCCACTGGCACCATGTCCTCCAGTCCTGCCCTGATGGCTGGACTCTCCCGATCTCTTGCCCTCAGCCATGTGAAAGCAGTGATCCTGGCAGTGTAACAGTGCAACGTTAACCACATTAGAGTAAGTGGATAATGATAGATTTCCCAACAAATGTTGATGGATCCTCCAAGTCAACCCGTCTGTAAATTTATGTATCTTCTTTTCCTCTGTCGGTATCTCGTCAGGAACAATATTCAACAGATTTGTGAATTCGGCCTCATACTCGGCCACAGTCTTACCTTCCTGTCTGAGATTCATCAACTTCCTCCTCATTTTTGTGTGAACATCTGACGAAAAGTACTTGCGGTCAAACTGCACCCAAAACTCCTGTATAGTAATAGTATCTCTCTCCTCCATGGTGGTAATAGACTCCCACCACTGCAGTGCAGACCCCACTAGCTTAAAGGTAGCTAGTATCTGCTTCTGGACATTGGTGCACTCATACATCCTCAGGTGCCGCTGAATGTCCTTCTTCCACTGACTCGAAACCACAACATCGGAGCTACCTGCGAACTCCGGTGGGTGTGCTTTTTGAAAAGCATCACGTATACGTTCCCAAGCAGACGGGAGTGCAGGTTCCTGAACTGGCGCGGCTACTGGCGCCTGAGGTGGTGCCTGCTGAACTACGGCTAGTGCGGCATTTACCGCCTGGGCCACAATGGCTGCAACCTCGGCGGCATTCATCGTGCCCTGAATAGGTGCGGGCTGTGGTTCTGGCGTTGCATCCCTGGGAACCTGTTGTGCACGTCGTGGAGGCATCTGAAATAAGAATAAAGTTTATAAGTTCGCAGTTATAAACTTGAAATAGATGAAGAACGTAGCATACACAAAAGAATACAACAGTCCTAAAATATAGGGCTCTACATCAAATAAAGCTCCGTGGAAACATAATAAGTCGTACAGATCCTAGAGGACACTAGAACTTGATGCTCTGATACCACCTATGACACCCCGACTAATTAAATACCGGGTAGCTACACCTTTATTAAATTAATACAAAATGCCAAGTTGGTCCAGTTAATAGCATCACTATCGAAAACATTTTAATGATTACTAACCACCTAGTATTTAAAAAGTGAGTTGCCAAATTTTAAGTTAACTCTGATTAACATGCAATAAAACGATAATGAAAGAATAAAAACCATTCATCATAACGAAGCAATAGAATAACCAACAACATAATAATAAGTCCGGAGGAAAAACTCCTCACAACAATCCCACAACTGAATTAAGTAAAATAATGTAACCTGAATTAATTACATGCCAAAAGTCTGAAAGTCTGAAATAGGAAATGATTCTAATAGAAATGGGCGATATGCCCTACAACTGATGAAAGCTGAATATAGAGTCAAGATAAATGAAGCGTCTACTAGCAAAGTCCTGTAACTTCCACAAACAGCTACAGCTCGTCACCTGAGTGAAAATCCTATGCATGGTGTCCTGGTGGCTGGGCACCTAAAATGGTTTTTACAAAAATAGATTTGAAAGCAAACGGGTCAGAGCCCGAAAGTGGGGATTATTTTAAAAACAGCAAGTGTTTTAATAACTGTTGATGTAAAAAATTAGATAGCTCTAATTATTCAATCACAGATAAATAAAATGAGACAAAGATTTTAAAGTGGTTCAGCCTTATATGAATGGCCTACATCCACTGTTATGTTATTGCTGAATGTTTGAGAATTCTCGAGTACAAATTCTCTCAAGAAATTCCGGTCCCTTTGAATGAGGGTGATACAAGGTATTTATAGCCCTTAGGCTGTACATCTAAGGGTTGATACATTAAATGATATACATATAAAATGGTAATACATTTAATGTAGCGTGTGCGTCAAGATGATAAACATTCAATGAATAATTGAACTGTTGATTATCTGGCAATTAATGCTACGGCCGAGATGCAGCTCGGACCGCCTTAGTTGCTCGTTGCTCAGGAGTTCCTCGGAGCGCTAGAGTACCTCGGAATGCTGAAGTTCCTCGGTGTATCCTCGTTGCTCGGAGAGAACATGAGTTGGTCGGGGAAATGAACTTCCTCGTTACTATTGTGCCAAGTAGATTGACACGTGTCTTCATATTATTCGTCCATATCAGCATATTAATTTTGGTATCAACAATAACATTAAAACAATGAATGCAAAATACATGTTAGGACGTGCACTCACATGAAGTACTCACCTCTCGACTAATTTGTGCACCCCTAACGTACCGTACCCATCTAAGTGACATACATATCTAAACCAACCGTAATAAGTTCTACCCCTCACTACTCAATTCCCGTTATACGTCCTAGCGTTATCAAATAAATAGAGGGCTTACTGAACTCAGGTTCTCAATTATTAGCAATACAATTCATTACAGGTTATCCCTTTATAGTTACTCAAAGCGTTTCTGTATATATATACGCACAATACCAATATGAAAGTTCTCATTAATTTAAGTGTATATTATTCACGCCATAAATATACAATACAAGCACCCGGGACTAAGCTGCGGTGCACACATACTCTGCTATCCATCCCGGTACATCACGTACATAAGGATCACGCATTCCGAATCTCTCAGGAATCATTCTCAGATAATAGCAAATCACAAACAATGGAGGCGAACACAGTCACATCACATGGGTCACGCACATACCTACGCTCCCACGATCAGCAGACTTATTAACATCCCAATAAGTCCTTCTCTGACCTATGTTCTCGAGGTACCAATCTAAATCCGGGCAACACAAGGATTAGAGGGCCCTAAGCGAACGTAAACCTCCCGTGATAGCAAGTATGGTAGGTATGTCATACACATAAGATCATATACAAATACTAAGTATACACACATCTTAGTAATCACCGTAATTTATGTGTGGTACACTTCTCATTCTCGTACCGACATATAATGTTACACATTTTACATATTCCCGGTTAATATAATTATTCAAGCCGTCAATTGTTCTCACGTCGTAATAGACACTCCCGTCTTAATCCATAATTTCCATTTGGTTCAAATCACACCTCTAGGTTTTACTTCTCCATATATCCCAAATGTCCCTACCATAACAATTTATCATCAAGGGAATGTTATCTCTACAATTAAATAAGGTTACGGGACACGCGAAGTCAAAACAGGCCGAAAAGCCTAAACTGTCATCTCGTTAGAAGTCTCGTTCGAATGAGGCTGTTCGAACGAGAGTTCGTTCGAACGAAGTGGGCCTTCTAACAAGATCTCGTTCGAACGAAAGTCATCGAACGAACATCCCTCTCGTTAGAATTCAAACTGTCAACTCGTTAGAAGCTCGTTCGAACGAGCTCGTTCGAACGACCTGGACAGGTCTTCTAACGAGAGGCCAGTTTCGAGACCAGAAATTCCTTTTTCATTTTTTCCATCTTTTGTTCCACTCTAATCTCATCTAAACATCAATCCAACAATTGTTCAAAGTTTCTAATCGTCCCTAAACATACTTAGGTCACATACTAACGTGTTTTGTGGGGTTAATTCATTCAAAACATCATCCAAATATCAAATCTATACATTTTTCCCCAATTTTAAGAACATGAACCCTAGAAATTCTTAAATCCCCAATGAGTCTAATTAAATCCGTTTTTGTTTCATCCAAAATATATTATCATCAGATTAATCACCTACATACAATTCTACATGCAATTCCTCATCAAAATACAAGTTTCAAATTCCAATTTAATGGGTTTTCATCAATCTCCCAAAAATAATACAATTTTATCAATTTCCTACGCATGGAAGAAGAATTCTCTGCAACTAATGAAATTAAACCACTTGCCTTATGTGTATCTCTGATTTTGATGTCGAATTGATGAATGGTTCTCTCTCTCTCTGCAGAATTCTCCTCTCTCTCTCTCTCTACAAGTCTTCTTCTCCAAGGTGACAATGGTGGCTAGGGTTTGCCTTAGGAAACTTTTTGGAACTAATTCCAATAACCCCCGTAGCCCATTAGGTTATTAGTGGGTTTAGTGGGTAATTGCCAAATCAGATTTTTAATTCCTAATTTTTGTTGGTTTTAATTCCCAAAAATTCAAAATTACCAAACTACACTTTTTACGTTGCCGGTATGGCCTAAAAATGCCCCGGGACCCAAACTAAACCCCCGGCTAGTGTTTTCTGACTATTTCGACCATTCCGGACGTTTTGGCGCACTCAAAATGACCATACGGTTAATAGAATTAAAATTCACTTTTTAATTAAATAATAATATTCCTGACGCGACTGTCACACGCGTCTCAACAAAGTTTCCCAAATTGTCGTATATCAATCTCACGACAAATTTCATAATTCAACATTCATATATAGTCATATATACTCATAAAAATCAAATACCAACTCGCATCTCGCTAGTATTTTTATCCGGATTAATTTCCAATTAATACCCATTTAATTCAATTAATCCCATAAATAATTATCATAAAAATACGGGGTATTACACCTTGTTGTTTACCCTATCTCTTCACCTGTTGTTGGTCTTTTTTCGGATATAAATGTAACCATTACCTCTTTTGACGAGGTTATCAATGATTTTTTTTTCTAAAAGTGAAAATAAACGAGGATTTTGATTATGTTATTGTGCCTTACATTAATTATTTTGATTATAATCAGACCCTTGATGTTGATACTTTGCAAATGAAAAATTATTAATTGATCTTAATAAGGTTAATAATAAATCAATATAATTGTGTTTAAATTAATAAGGATAAAATTGTTGTTACCAATCTCGGTTCTAGTAGCCAATAACGCGAGATTAGGATAGGGTTCACCCTTAACAAGCATGTGTGCTCGTAATTCGAAGAACTGCTAAAGGAATTCGTGGACGTATTTACATCGTCCTACGATGACATGCCCGGTATCGACCCAGAAATAGCTCAACAGGAGATATCGACATTCCCAAAATGCAAGTCGGTCAAACAAAAGCTAAGCAAACTCCGCACCCAATGGTCCCTCAAAGTCAAAAGACGTTGTAGTCAAGCAGTTGAACGTAAGCTTCATCCGTATGATCAAATATCCCATATGGCTCGCCAACATCATCCCTGTTATGAAATTAGGAGGAAAAGTACGAATGTGCGTCGACTACCAGGATTTGAACAAAGCATCTTAAAAGGATGATTAACTATTTCCAAGCATCGACATGATTATAGACAACACAGACATCCACACCCTCAACTCATTCATCAATGGATTTGTAGGATACAATCAGATCAAGATGTACCCCGACCATCAAGAGAAAACCGCATTCATCACCCCCTAGGAAACCTTTTGCTATAATGTCATGCTATTTGGGCTCAAGAACACTACGTCTACTTGATAAGGCCCTTCACCACCATCTTTCATGATTTGATACACAAATAGGTTGAAATCAAGTAAACGACGTGATTATAAAGTCTAAGACTCGGGAAGGTCACATTCTCACCCTTCAAAGTTCTTCAAATGGCTATGGCAATACCAAGTGCGGCTAAACCTATTGAAATGCATTTTCGTCATAAAAAAAGGAAAGCTTTTGGGATTCATGGTTAGCGAGAAGGGAATCGAAGCAGACCCAGCCAAGATGAAAGACATACTTGAATGCCACCACTAAAGGCAAAGAAGGAAGTCTTGGGATTCTTAGGTAAACTTTAGTACATCAGTCGGTTCATCAACCAGCTGACTTCCATTTGCGAGCCCATCTTCAAACTCCTCCAAAAGGATTCTACCAAAGTATGTAATGAGTCTTATCAATAAGCCTTTGATAGAATCAAAAAAATACCTTAACCGACCTCTAGTGATTATGCCTCTATAGAAATATCTCCCTCCACTCCTATACTTGACCGTAACAGATACTTCAGTAAGGGCTTTGCTAGACCCAATATATTAAAGAATCCCGCAAAAAAAGGTCCATCTACTATACCAGCCAAAAATTAGCTGGATAAGACGTCAATTTCACTTCCTTAGAGAAAGCATATGTCGCCCTAGTCTAGCTCACTCAAAAGTTATGGAACTACATGCTCGCCTTCCCCATCAGACTTGTATCCCGTATGGATCCCATTAAGTAATTACTATAAAATCCTAACCTATCCAGACGAATTGCCCAATGGTTGATATTGTTATTCGAGTTTGATATTGTTTACATCGCGTAGAAATCCATAAAATGGAGAGCCATTTCCGACTACCTTGTTGACTACCCTATGGAAAAAGCCGATGTTTGGGTCTCTAAATTCCCATATAAAGATATTATTTGGATCTCTTAAAAAGACATCAAAGAATATGAATAAATACGAGGCATGCATTATATGACTTAAATGTGTCCTCAAGAAAGGTATCAAACACCTAGATGTCTATGAGGACTCTGCCCTTATCATCATCCAAGTCCTTAGAAGATGGAAAGTCAAAGACGAAAAGCTCTTACCCTTCCATCCCCACCTATAAGAGTTAGCCTCCCAGTTCAAAGACATCACCTTCCACTCCTCACCTCTCACAAAGAACAACTTAATTAATTCCCTTGCTACCTTAGCCTCCATAGTCGGCATGCTCAATGGAATAACAATGACCCCCTTACTAATCCAAAAACACACTATACCAACCCACTCCTACCATATTAAGCTCGTCACCGAGGAAGATTCCAATATGGCTAGGTTCTGGTACTATGATAATTGGTGCGTCCTCAAACATGGTAGGTACTCCCAAGATGAAGATAAGAAAGACCATGTGACCCTTTACAAACTGGCTGCCCATTAAATCATCTGTGACATAGCACTGTTCAAAAGAAACGTCGATGGAACCCATTTGTACTCCATTGTAGGGGATGATTTTGAAGAAATGATGCATTAGATCCACAACAGGGAATGAGGATCCCCTATGAATGGTCATATGCTTGCTAAGAAAATCATTCGTCAAGGGTACTATTAGACCACCATGGTTCAGGATTGTACCGACTACATTCGAAGATGCCTCAAATACTTGTAGTGTGCTAACCTCCAACACTTACCTCCTCATGAATTACATAACATGACTTTTCCCTAGCCATTATCCAACTAGGGCATTAACATCACAGGGAAGGTCACACCCAAACCTTCAAATGGGTATGAGTTTATCCCAGTCGCAATTGATTACTTCACTAAATGGTTCGAAACTGAGTCATGTGCAGTGTTAAATGCCATAAAAGTAGCCAAGTTTATCATAAAGAACATCATCTGTCGATACGAGGTTCCCATGAGATAGTATCAGATAATGGGTTACATTTCGAAGCCAAGGCCATAGAACTGGTCAACGAGTACGGGATTCAGAGACATAAATCTACTCCTTACCGACCCCAAACCAATAGTGCCATCGAAGCCGCTAATAAAAACCTCAAAACCATCATTAACAAAAATGTCCTAGAGTTGCAGAGACTGGGTTGACCAGATACCTTATGCCCTCTGTGGATACCACTCTTCAATCAAAACATTTATTGGGGATACCCTTATTCTCTAGTATACGACAAAGAAGAAGTCTTACCCGTTGAGCTATAAATACCTTCCCTATGTGTCATGCTCGAGAGCAGTGTTAGAAAGAAGACTAGAATTAGAGCCACTTTGCCAAACTTTCACTCTTTGATGACAAGAGGCTGAAGTCTCTATACCACATATAAGGGTACCATCGCCGGATAATACGATCATTCAATTGAAGAGTTAAGGACTGTGGTGTCCAGTAAGGAGATCTTAACCTCAAAGAGATCATAGAACCCTTTTGGGAGCACAGAGGGAAATTCAAATCAAACTGGAGTGGAAAATACATAGTGAAGAAGATCCTATCAGATGGCGTCGCTATGCTCACAAACCTTGATGGAGAAGAGATAGCACGTCTAGTTAATCTGGACCGTCTAAAAAAATTCTACCCTTAATTTAAAATATCAGCGAGCTACAAAAATTCTCACCCCTTTTTTATTAAAAAAAATCTCTTCATTTCTCTCTACCCAGAACTTCTTGGTACCTGATCCTCTCAAAAAAAATTTCTTTAAAATGAAACTAAAAAAAATCCAAAACCCCCATAGGTACGTAGGCTAATCATACCCTTTATAAGGGCACTGTCCCCTTCTTCTTCATAAATTGCTATTCTTTTCTAACCTTCGAGAACGGGGGTTCATTTTATCATTTACATTAACAAAATATTATCAAAATTATTTTTTATTTCAAATAAGGAAATACGATGCCATTACATGAAATATCAGCGAAGGGAGTTAAACAAACCACTTATTTTCACTGACTTAAAAGCAGTCCTAAAATAACAACATTATCAAGATATACCAAATTTGCTTCAAAAAACCATAAAAGACATAAGCTCTCCCCCAGATTCATAAAAGCTTCAGAAAAACTATACCAACTTCATAAAATCTTATCCACAATCGCAAGAAGACCCAGCCTCATCATTATTAGCTCCCAGAGGTCCCCATATTTCCTTTGCTTGGTTAATATCCCGAATATGTTTCATGGAGCGGTACGCCCTGACCAGTTTTGAAAAAAAAACTAACCCCTTCCATAGTTTCGAAAAGAACAAACCACCTCTGGCCAGTCTCTTTCACCGGAATCTTCTCCACTCTTCATTTCCATAATCACTTCAAAGAGTCCCCGTGCACATGCCTAACTTTCCGGTACATTCGAGCCAACTTTGTGGTACATTCAAGCCATATGTGGAGGAGCTTTCGGGTGATAATCTCAAAGATAATTTTGTGGCAACCATCTTGGACAGATGGAGTATGGATTTTTATGGTTCATCGGATGAAAATAAAGAAGGAACAAGCGTCATCTTGAGGAAGAATGAGGAAAAAATTTGACTATTGTTTAAGTTGGATTTTAATTGTTCGAATAATGAAATCGAATATGAAGCGTTGGTATTGGGGTTGCTCAAAGCCCTTAGAATGGGCATCCAGTTCCTCACGATAAATGGGGACTCCACTTTGGTGGTCAAATAGGTGACAGGGGAGTTTGGCTTGAAGCACAGGAACTTGGCACCTTACTGAATAACTATACAATGATTGCTTAAGAAATTTAAGGTGGTGAAAATAAAAAGGCACCCTCGGACGATGAATCGGCATGCTGATGCTTATGCGACCATTACCCAGAAGATTGCTTTTGATGGAGAATTGATGTTGTTCGAATCACTAAGAGGACAGATCCCTTGACTATTCTGTAAATGCTGCCCACAGATGAGAGTGATGTTTGAAGGGATAAAATCATGATCTTGTGCAGTGTTTTATTACCAGAGGCAACTTGTACTACAAAAATAAAGTATATTGGCTGTCCAGATATATAGACCATGAGGAAGACAAAAAGATATTGATCGAAGTGCATGAAGATAGTTGCGAGACCATTGAAGTTCCATTATACAGAAGGGTCCAAAGAGCGGGTTATTTTTTTGCCTTCAATGAGGCAAGACGCTATAGTAGTATAGAGAAACTATGGGAAATGTCAATTATACTATCAGTTAGTAGAGTGTAATTTCATAGATCAATCTCAAGACTGGAGATAACTATACATGTACTTGATAGTAGATAGAGTGATGCCATCAGACAAAGATGATTCTACAAAGCTAAAGAGACGAGCACCCATATATTAAGTCCAAGACGGGAAGTTTTATCGATGAGGGGCTATCACGACAGGCCTCTGAGGTGAATCGGGGGGGAAGAAGGTAAGGAAGGGCTAAAACAAGACCATGAGCCATGCCATATTGGTGGTGCCAAACTTTATGATCAACTTACCACGTTAGGATATTATTAGCCTACGATGGAGAAAGACTCAGCGGAATTTTTTTATAAATGCAAGTGTTATCAACTGCATGGGAACATAATTCATGCTCCTTCAGTGGACTTATATTCTCTCTCCACGCCCTTCCCATTTCACACTTGGGCATTTGATCTAGTAGGGGCAATAAATCCCTCCTCGAGAGGAAAGATTTGGATACTCGTGGCCACTGCATGTTTTACTAACTGGGCATAATCCATATCGCTGAAAAGGGCCACAGCGAGGGTGGTCGCTCAATTCATGAAGGATTATAACATTTTCCATTTTAGCATCCCAAAGGTCTTGCTATCAGACAATTTCACTCCTTTCATGAATAGTTAAGTAAGCTTGCTGACAAATAAATACTCCATCATCCACCACAAATCAACTATGGCATACTCGAAGTGCAATGGGTAGGCAGAAGCTACGAACAAGACTTTGGTGAACATATTGGCCAAAATGCTAAAATATTTTTCGGGGCACATGGGATGATAAGGTACCTGAGGTTTTGTGGACTTATCGAACGAAAAAAAAGGAAACCAACGGAGTATACCCCATTTTCCTTAATCTTTGGAACATAAATGATTTTGCCAGTAAAATTCTAAGTACCTTCTGCTCAATACAACTTACGAAGTGCCATGCTTCCTCATAGCCAGCATATATAACTCAAAGCACAAGAGGCATATAGAGACAATGTTGTGAGGCACTTCAAGATGTATCGAAAACAATTCTATAGATCCCATAATCAAATGGTGAAGCTAAGGAAGTTCAAAGAAGGAGACTTAGTCTTGAAGGCTTGCACGAGACACATCAAGGGATTATCATTGCCTAAGTTTGAAGCCAACTAAGAAGGACACTACATCGTTCGAGCAGCTCATGATTCAGGCTAATGCGAGATATCCAAAGTGAAAGTTGATGTTACTTTCAAACTAAACAATAAGTGTCTCAAAACCTACTATGTTTGAACGTACTCGATTCACACCCATCACTTTCATCTTTTCCTTTATGTTTTGTTAAATACTTGTTTGGGAGAATGTTCCATGTAAACGTCAAATTATCTATTTAACATAGTATAAAGTCTTTTTGTTCTGAAAAATATTGAGTTATCTATTTAAATCACTTTGATGTATTAGCTCAGCCAATATTTAAACAAGGCAGAAAAGGAAAAGAACTAAATGCCAAGAATTTCATTCATATAAATATATATTATGATCACAGGCCACATAGATTCCAAACTTGAAAAAAATGGGAGATACAAACAAAAGGGAAACTTAAATAATTTTTTTACGGGGGAGTCCATTATAAAATACATATTAAACGAGCCAATAAGCCGGTGATGATGCTGAGGAAGTATTTGCTCAAGGATTCTTTGGTCAGAGATTAGATCAGCCAAGGATTGCTGGCAGCGCTCCCTTCTATGTTGCACATTATCCAGATCATGCTCACTCTTGAGTAACTTAGTGCGCGCATTCTCCACGTTTTGTTCAGCCACAGCTAACTGGGTCTCCAAGCTTACTAATTCCTCCAAGATGGCTACCTGCGAGCGATGAGAACTCTACAGCCGGTGATAAAGGGAAAGAAAGTCATCTTTCTTGAAGTCGTGCAGTATCTTTACCAACCAAGATAGTGAAAACCCATCATTGATAAGCACGTTCACCTTCCCCAACAAAGCCTTGATTATATTAGGGCTTAGAGACTCCATAGTAGTGTTGATAATTTTATCTAAAATGGTGTCCAGGCTAAGGAATATACAAGCCATCATCACGGGTATAGATTGGATGCTGCGAGAGGCAAATGTCAAAGGAAATCGGGTCAAAAGCTGCTCAATCAATGTTCGAGGACCATCAGTCATGATATGGGGGAAATCGAGCAAGGTATGCCCCATAACCACTTCAGGGGCCACCTCAAGAGGGTGCACATTAAAAGCACTATCACTCACAAAAGGGCGTCGCATGTGTGAAACACTATCACTTTCTTATACTAGGGAAACAACCATCTCGAGCACCCACAAACACTTGGGCCCATTGTTTGAACTTGCACACCAGGAGCCTCGCCTTGTGTTGCTAAAACAGCCATCATCCTCGCCTGTTCAATTTCATGTGCTACACCTTCAACTCCTGGATTGTGTACAGTCGACTGGTCAACTCCAACCTGAAACGCAAAAACTATCAAGTTAAAATTATATACAAGCTGACTTGCAAGAAGATTTTAAGTCCAATACAACTTGTCCCTCCTGACCCTCGGTTATGGGAGATTTTAAAACCAATATGACTTGGCCCGCCTGACCCTTGGTTATGGGAGATTTTAAGACCAATATGACTTGTCCCGCCTGACCCTCGATTATGGGAGATTTTAAGACCATGACTTAGCCCGCCCGACCCTCGATTATGGGAGATTCCAAGTCCTATTTATTAGACAATGCTAACAATATTTAAATATGCGAGTTAAATAAAATAAGAGCATACCTCTAGTTGTGGATCATCTGCGAATTTCCTGATGGCCATATGTATCAGATCTTCTTCCTCGTGTAAAGCTCCAGGAGCCACTAAGGGACACTGCTATGAGGGAACAATAACACTACTTCCCGCTTCAACAACTTCCTTCTGCCCCCTTCCTACCTGTCCCATAATAGCAACCTCACCCCCCTCTGGATGGAGGATTAAAGGCCCAAAGAGGGTAATAAGGACCTGGTCATTGGAGGGGGGAGGGACTAACGAGGCAGTTTGTTGAGGAAGAAAACCCTGTAAAGCACAACAAAAAATAAGATAAGAACAACAAAAGAAAGGCAAAAGGAGATCAAAAAATGAAAAGAAAAGTTTTACCATAATGTACAATATAACAATAACGAGGAATTTGTCAACTAACTCAACAGCATCGGAGCACCTGTGCCTGCTCACAAAAGAAGGCAGAGTCATGCGAATAACCACTACTTGATTTAGTATAACAAAGAGATTTAACTGCCCCTAGGGAGAAATTTTTAGTTACATGCGAGCCTGTAGGGGTATCTATCCCCTTAGGCGCAACTTCCTTCGAAGTAGGTGAAACCTTAACTACCTTCTCCAATAGGCCATTGCCTTCAACATCGTCATGCATATCACCACAAATTTCAATCTGAAAAAGAGAAACAGGAGTCAATATTACAAGTGGAAAAGAGGAAAAGTTATAAACTTAAAAGGGAGAATAGTAGACATACCTCTTCTTTCAAAACTTCTTCCAAAACATCCTCTAAAACTTCATAATATTGAGGAGGTGAAGTGGGATTACAAGAATAAACAATTCTCCTCAACCTACATCTTAGAATAAGAAAAGACTCTTCTTCCTCCTCCTCTTCTTCCTCGACTCCTTTCTCTTCTTCTCCTCCCTCATCATCATCATCGTCTTCATCACCTACCAACTCTTCACCAATAATTTCCTCTTCTTCCTCAAAATGCTCCTCCTCGCTCATCTCACCCGTTTCTTCTGACATAATCTTTATAAGGCTAACCAACGTCCTCTTCTTGCTACCTCCAATAGCTGGGGGATCGTAGGAACTCAAGAGGCCATCTTAGCTGACATAAAAGCCCTATATTCCACAAAAAAATTATCACAAGTCTGATGAAGCCATTTGAACATCAAGTTGATTTACTGAGTGGTCTGGGAATCGGGAGATAGATTTTGGGAGACCTTTGGGGTAACCTTAAGCTTTTTTTAAGGGCCTTCCTGGTAGCCCTCACAGCGACTCTAGTCGAAGCAACATGGGGAGTATCATCCCCTTTGACTGCCCTCGAGGGATAGGGGTAACAGTTGCTGCTTTAACTGGAAGGGAAGGTTGGATCATTTTCTTTTTCTTCACCACAACCTTATCCACAGGAGCCAAAGGAGGTAACTCAGAGGGAACAAGACTGTTGGTAGTGCTGAGAGGGAACAGAGAGCTCGAAGTAGTGCAATTCTTCAACCCTAACTCCGTCGGAGGGTACCTCTCAACATCAGGATACTGCAGCTCCTTAAGAATATTACTTTGAAAATATCCCAGTTGATTTGGCCAAAACACTGTCAGGTACATCATAGATCTTCCCTCTCGAGCTTCCCTGCTTAAGATAACAGGGTTTGCAAGGTAGTTGGAATAAATATTTACAACGGTGGAAGTGAAAAAGTCACTGCATGCGAAAGGGAAGTTGGTGGGTTTCTCTCGAGTGAAGTGGCTTAATATGGGATTGACTTGATCGTAGCCAAATTCATGGCTACACGGTGTGGGATATAAATGGAGTAAAAAGAGGACCATTTTGTATAAGAAGGCATAGAAGAGGAAATCAATATCATAGGAACATTGTTCACTAGGAAATTTCTAGCCAGTGCTTCCTCGATGGGGGTGACAGGACGCTTCACGTCTACAAAGAAGTAATTTGAAAAAACCTGATCAACCCCGATGTAAGGGCGAGGTATAAAATTTTTAACCTTATCAACTAAATACATGAACGGTTTCTTGAAACTCTTATGATTCCAATAATAAATGTGAGGGACTCTGATGGGATGAGAGATAGGATAACTGCCTGCTGGGGCATACTCTGGAAAGTGGGCATATAGAAAGGCTGTCAGGAGTACATGATTTGCATGATTGGAGACATTAAACCTATTGATTCTCCAAGATGATTCAGCTTGCATGTGATCTAACCAAGTATATAATGAGCTAAGAGTAATGGCATCCAGGGTAATCTTGACACCATTAGCCATGCAAATAGCCATATTGATCAGATTTTTCCTAAGACAGTCATGGGGTTTGCATGGGAGAAATATCTTTAACAGCACAACCCAAATGTAACCTGTAAGCTCCACCTTCGAATTAAACCCCTTCCCAGCTGGTGGGTACTCAAATACTTATTTCCCTTTTGGTTCTCCTTTGTCGCCTAGCGCGACTTAATCACGATCTTGTCTTCAATGAAGTAGAATTACCTTGTCACCTCTGAGTAAGTACATTTATTGTATGCCACCATACAATCCTTCACAATCGCCTCCAGCTCCTCTCGAGTAACCTTCTCGGCACTAGAGACAGCCTCCTCAAAGAAGGTGTTAAAATCTACCGCTTCCAAACCTAGCAACTCACATACAACCTCAAGGGTAATGGTGAACTCACCCCAGGAGGCCACGAATGTGTGGGACATGTGGCTCTAGAGAGATACAAATAACTAAAGAGTATGTTCTTCTTCGCAAGGGTGAGATCACCCAACCACCTAGTAGACGATAAACCAATCAAAGCTAATTGAACATAATACTTAAAGTGGATGTAGTTAATCCAAGGACCCAGTCCCTCGTAAGTACCTAAAGTGGATTCAAACTCCACCTTAAAAAATGGTTAATCACCTCGTTTAATACGGAATCGCATCACGGTGGCAGTTGGGATGTAAGTAAAAACCTGAGCATTATCACTTTCCTCCATTAACAAGTTCACAAACTCCACCGAAAAAAGATCATCGAGGAAATGTTCAACCACAAACCAGAAGAGATCGGACTCTCCAAAGTATGGTTCACGATGATATCATGCCCACTGGTTCTGACATGCCTAAGTACGAGGATAGGCGCCTCTGAAAGATTGAGTTCTTTTCACGATGGGTGCCATGGTAACAGAGAAGAAAGTGTGTGATTAGGGTTGAAGAGAAACCAAGGGATAAACGCTGGATTTTTCTCTCTCAAAAATCGCGATTGCAAACAAACCTATGGGTGATGGTTTGGGAATGCAAATATGCCCTTTTATAGGGGAAGCACAAACACCAAAAGGCGATAAATGGTAGTGCTTTAGGAAACGTAGTGACGATCAAGTTATCTCGCGTGGCTTGCATGCGCGCGTAGGGGCAGGAATTCAAAGGCCATAATGATGACGCTTTAAGAAGTGACACACTGATACCCTCGCATGAGGAAAATGCGTTAGCCCAAAGTCGCTACGTGTAAAGCACATAAGTAAAAGGGATAACTTCATTAAATGAGATACGACCAGATCAATAAATGGGGCATGCTTGGAGACTTTTCGACTTGGGGGAGATGAAGCGCTTTGGGGGGGATTTGAATAAAATCCCTTCACGTCCCCCAAGACAGCTATTACAAGCAATCAAAAATGCCCCATCAAGAAATGGCGTTCTCAGAAAATCTTAAGGCATTTCAAAGAAAGAAGTAGTTCGAAAAGAAGGACAAGATGAGTTCCTCACACAGACTTCTCTTTAAATAAGCATCCTAATATTTATTATTATATGATTATTCCATCCTATAAAACATTAAAATGTGCTGAAATTTCTGATTTCATCTGATCGTTCGAATAACTTTGGACCTCGTTCGAATGAGATCCATTCTTATTCGAACGAGAATTATAACGAGAGTCAAACATAAGCTTATAAATGGGTCAAACACCAACTCGTTCGAACAGAAAACTACCCTTGATTCGAATGACGGTGCACCTTGTTCGAATGAGGGCGTTCCAACGAGATTCCAGAGAATGATGGAAATTGTTCGGGTCCTTGTCGTTATATGGTCATTTGAACCTCGTTTGAACAATAGGCCCTTCCTTGTTCGAACGACTTGCCTACTTGTTCGAACGACAACCATAATTTCGCATAACAACTTTAAGTATTAAATCCCAATTCAAATTGCACAAGGAACACAAGAATGGTACAAATTTAACGTCCATCCATTTTGTTGAGTTCATGGCCTAAAGGCATATAAGTTATAGGGAATGAAGTACAAATCTCGAGCACGGGTGTTACAGATCATGCATCGAAGGTCTTTTCACTAAGTGGAGTTTTTCCTCATAGATTGGGGGTTGTGGGTTGATTTCTAAAATTGTATATAGTCTTATTAAAGACTATTCAGCTCGTTATAAACAAATAATCTTATTAAAGACTATTCAGTATTGTGTGTTGATTTCCAAAAGATTCAGTGTTATGTGCTGATTTCTAAAAGATTATTTGCATGTGTATACATTGTAAATAGTCTTATTAAAGACTATTTAGCTTGTTATACACAAATAATTCATAAAGACGATGTAAATCAACACACAACATTGTATATAGAAATTGATTTACATCATCTTTATGGATTATTTGTGTATAACAAGCTAAATAGTCTTTAATAAGACTTTCTCACCTTCCTTGTTATACACAAATAATCCATAATCCAAAATAATATTTACATTGTAAAAAAAGATACAAATATTTTTTGCTCTAATATATTAGATTTAATAATAACTTCTCTCTAAAAGTGTAAAGCTTATATTATTATCCAAACCAATGGCTCAATATGTCTTGTGAGATTTTCTCTCTCTTTTCTTTTAAAATCTCAATAAATTATTGACACGAGTATTGTAATGAATCTTTGATATGTTGGCATTTTTATGAGCTCTTATGTGAGTAAAAATGATGTTTGGTGAAGTAATTA
The DNA here is from genome assembly GCA_949130495.1 of Sambucus nigra. NCBI lineage: Eukaryota > Viridiplantae > Streptophyta > Magnoliopsida > Dipsacales > Adoxaceae > Sambucus > Sambucus nigra. The sequence continues at coordinate 89,792,999 of OX422208.1, read as the reverse complement.
TAGCATGTTAAAGAAAACTAGCCGTTATGAGTTGATGGGAAGAAGTTGCTTTTGAGTTTTCCAAAAAAATAGTCGTTATGTTGCAAATTACTCATTTTTAATCGACAAAATATTTTCTCTGGACAAAAAATTGTCCGAGTGGTTTAGTAAAAAGCTAGTCAGCTCCATTTACACAGTTTTAGTCGACTGAACTAGTTTTAGTAAATTAAAACAATTCATCTCAATGTGGATTGATTTTGAAACTATGTTTTAAATGTTTAAATGATGTGTTTGGTGTTTTTGCTTGTATGTATGTTATATCCAATATAATAAAAAAGTAAATAACAAAATACCCTTTTGCAATATTTTTTAAATCACTCAAAATCTTCTTGGATATTTTCGGAGCTTTGTTGATGTTGATAAACATTGTTTTGTTGTAATCTTTCGTGTTCTATTGTCATCTACTTTAAGGTTGATCATGAATCTTCTTTAAGTTGTGTTTTCTTTATATTTTAAGTATGCTGGATAATGTTAAGGACAATATGGTGAAGATAATGAAGTTTGTATTTATACCTATTCAACTTGTTGTCATCAATAGATATTTATTTATTCATTTTTATGAAATCTCATGGATTCACAAGAGCGATAAAAAAATATTGATTTTGTATAAAGTAGGCTTCACATTAAAAATAATACAATACTTTATCTTGTACTCTAATTGTTTCCTATTAATTACAATTAAAAATAACGCACAAACACATGTAAAATGAGTATTTTTTTATGAATATTTTTTAAATAATTAAGCATGAAATATGTATTTTGTTTGATAAATCTCAACAACATATTCTAAAAAATATATAGATTTTATAATAATAGCATATATAAATAAAAAGTATAACATTTAAATTTTTTGGATTAGAGAGAGCTAATGGACATGTGTCTTGCACTTAGGTAAGTTAGCAAAGACTTTTATGCTACACTTGGTGTATTGAAATTTTACACCAATTTAACTTTTATACTATTGTTGTAGGTGCTCTTAGAATGTTTCTTAGGCACTCAAAAAATTGTGGGCCTAATTCCATTTTTGAATTGAAAGAAAAAAAATTATTCAAAATTTGAGATCCATTAGTTAAGTGTATTTTCACTTAAGGGCCTAAAATCTTACATAATTGCAATTTGGGATCCATTACCCTTTGATTTTCACTTTGAGGTCTATTTTCACATACTTAAGGTTTGTAATGTTTTTGTAACATTTTACTACACATGTCCAAATTACAAATATTAAAACATGAAAATATTGTAGACTCCAAACTACAAATGAATCTAAAAATATGAATATCCTTAATTAAACCCTTTGCAATTGGCTAATTCCTACTCTCTTTTCTTTAAATGCAAAAGTTAAACTCCTTGGCGAGTTAGGTGAATCATCTTACTTTTATCTTATATTTTCTCATTATAAACACACCTTAAGTGCTAACTTTGTAAGAACATAAATAATTGCATCGATTTTATGCATCGGCTACACAAAATACTTGTACAGTTGATTAAAAATTGTACAAACATTTTATGCATTCGGTGCACGAAACCGATGCTAGTAGCACCCCTCTTGTAAGAAATACAAAGAGGTTCTCCATGCTAATAAAAGTTCAACATTTTTTCTTCAGAGTTGTCAACCGAGAATTGACAAAATTTCAAACAAAATAAATTAAATTTTCTAGTAAAAGTTGCCCAAAACAGCTTAAGACCAGTTTTAATAAATGAATTGAAGAATATTGTCCTTCTATATCGATACAGTTTTGCGATACATTTTGTGCGATACAGTAACGTGTCGCATCAATATTGATTAGTATCGCTGATACGAATTTATATTTGTAAAATAATAGTCAATTCCGATGCAAAATGTCATTACATCAAATCATTTTGTATTAAAATTCTGTGTCGACATAACGTTTATGTTAAAGAGCAACTACAACTTTCACTTGTAGTCGACAAAAAGCGTAATGAAAGAGGTGTGTTTTACCTTCACCTACTTTAAGAGTAGCGCGTGGTGGGTGGGAATAAGCCTAACACAAAATGTTTAAACTTGGAATAAAGGAGAGGAAGGGTAAATTAAATGGATGAAAAAGTAAAAGAGAAAATTAGAATTGGTAGTAGTAGTAGTTACACAACACATGGGTGGTGGCGGTTGGTGAGGAGCACGTTATAAAGCAGTGACACTCTTCTTCACGCGTGTGGGCCAACAAGATACGGTCTGCTCACGTAAAGCACAAGCTTAGATACTTGGACCGACACGTGTCCACCAGTAATAATCTTGGAGTCTTCAATTTTACATTTTGTAAAGTTGGTAAATCCAGATCCCTCTATTAGTGCGATTTTCAACGCCACAAGCGGCCACTTCTTTTTTATTTAAACTTTCTTTTGAAAAAGACTCCTTTTGTTTCAATTTATAAACACTACATATATAATAAAATATATTCAAGTGTCACATTCATATTCCAATTTAAAATACAAATCCATAAGACACATCAATCACATTTATATATATCTTATATGAAATTCTTACTATCTAGTGAGGAAAAATAAGAGTGATGTTATGCATTCATTGTCTAAGATTTATTTAAAAGTTTGGGTTTCTAATTTGAGTAATGCTATATGTATCAAGATTCTACACACAAAGATTGTACGTCAGATTCTTTAAAATGTTATATGGACACTAAGAAAAATTTTAAGTTATTTTCCCATTATGCCATGTGTGGTTTTAAAAATTCAAAGTTAAGCCATCTAATCTAAGATAGCTTAGCATAGCATAGCATAGCATATGTTCTAAGACATTTCTTATAATTATTTTAAAGCTTAAACTGTGTGCCTCAACAACACATATTTCATTATTGTATACTCTCTTATACTTAATTCATTTATCCAAAGCTTAATATGTTAACCATTCATCGATTATTACATAAAACTTATATAAAGTGTAAATAACCATTAATACACCATTAACTTATATAAAATGATAGGATGACTCTTGATTGAGATTTGAAATTGGGCCTCTTGCTGATATGGCGTGCCATCATTGGTTGATTCCTTATGAACGTTGGTCCGCGCCAACAGCACTAACGAATCATGACACGCCATGTCAACGAGTCCCAATTTTGAATCGCTGTAGAAGGACCCTTAACTTATTAATGTGTGTTAGTTAAAAAAGGCAATTGCATATAATCCATTTAGAATGAATGTTCTTCATTTCTATGGGTTAAAGAGAATTTTGATCCTAAAAATATGTTGAATTTGCAGACCCTACTATTTGTGGGCATTAACAAATATTATACGCACAAGAATAACCTTCTAAGTTTAATTATTTCACTAAAATTTTTACTTTTAACAATAATTCTAAATTGATTCTCATTTGGGACTTAATGCGTGCAACTCGCTAATGTGTTACACTCGTATCGACTTTTGTTTGGCCCCATTAGTGTTGATCATCGGATACGAGTCAATGTGAATGTGAGTTGTATTCATTGAGTCACAAATAAGAGTTCCCATATAATTAGTCTACTTTTAAAGAAAATTGTCTCGGATTCCAATTTTGTTTTGAATGGCATCATAAACAACTCTTTTCTCATTAATCAAATTGAGGCAACAAATCTAATTTTTTTCCTGTTGGCAAAAGAGAAAATGAAGAGAATTTGCTTTACTAGAATCAGTAAATTCTGGGCACATTTTTCAAATAAGATAATAACTCACTTGATGGATTCGACATCTTTAGCTTACAAACAAATTTTGACATTATTGAGAAAACTAATATGGTAATCTGTTTTTCTATAACAATAATGAGGCTCTCAAATCAAACTCTCGGATACGTAGGTCAGTGTTTTCAGTGGACCTCTCACACACCAATTAATGTATTATTGATAACGCACTAGAATCTGATTTGAAGATCTAATTTGAGAGTACCTAATATAACTATTTTTTCTATCCATATGAGTAAACATAATGCATGTTACGTAAAACTCCAAAGTTTATTAAGGATGATCTATCACTCCTTGAATGCACAATAAAGTAGTGAAAGGGTAGGAGAAAATAGGGACGTGATATCACATACTCACATAAATTTTGCTTTTTCTCTTATTCATAAATTCATGTCATATAAAAATTTCAAACAAATTATATTATTTATGATTCCATGTGATAAATTAAAAATAGTGCTATGGGTACAAAATAACTTCACAAAATCTCCACAAAAAGTAATGTTATTGGTGCCTTGATGGGACCCCATAATACAAAGCAATATTTAATAAGTAGGGGAGAGAATAGTAGAATCCACGTCAAATTTTATAGAGAATTTTGTAAAAATTTTTGTATTCATATCATTATTCATAAAATAATTGTTACACTCAATATTTATTAGTCTGAAAAACAATTGTTTAGAAAAAGCTTAAAACTTCATTGAACTAAAATTTCGTGTCAGTCCAAGATGTCAAACAAGTTGGTAACAAATGAGGAGAAAGTCAATGCATGGTAAACTATCACCATTAGTATCAGCTTTTGGTGGTTGATGATTAATCAAAAGAAGTTCAACATTTCAGACAATTTTTGGGAATTACAAGCACTTCCTTTATATGTTGAGGGATATTTGTTTTGAATAAACTGATTTATAAAACATAAATTCACATTATTGCATTAGCGTGTGTATGCGCGTGTGTGAAAAATGTGAAACTAAAAAAAAGCCTACTGCCCTTTAAGTAAAATTAATTAATTATATAGGCAACCTTATCTTATAAGCTAGATCATTTTAAAATGAGCCGACCATACAATAGTAGTTACTTTCAATCGCAAAAGTGCATACAGCTAAAGAAAATCCATTGTAGAATTACAGATTTGAACTTTTTAAGTCTATACTTTTTAAAATGGGTGTTTGAATGGCTCATGTAAAAACATATACAAAAAATTCAGTATTTAATTGTTTAAAAATGGAGCCACTTAATTTTGTCTGCCATTACTAGAGTTTCAGCCACCCAATTGTTGATATGGTCACGTTCAAAGCTTTGGTTAGTGGCCAATTTTGAGGAAGACCACTCCATACATGAAAATGAAAATGTTATTCAACAAGACGACCTGGCATTGACTAATTTTGTGAGTCTTCAAAATAAATAAATATATATATATAAGAAGTTGAATAAAAAATAGGTTAATTTAGAGTTCAAATTTGTTGATCCATTATTAAAGTGGACAATAAATTTGAACTCGTTAATATGTGTACGAGTGTATATAAGTCTCTTAGAACATTCAGCTAATTTCTTATATCTTGAGTACATGAGGCGGCATCTCACTTGAATTTTTGAAAAATTATTAGTACCCTTTCCAATATTTTGGATAATTTTTATCATATATATATATATATATATATATATATATATATATATATATATAGAGAGAGAGAGAGAGAGAGAGAGAGAGAGAGATGTAGGTCCTGTTCACATTAAGTTTGCACACGTACTGGTGCGCACATCTATTTTTTTAAATATTCAAAAAATAAATTTTGAGTTGAATTTTTTATGTGATATTTAAACATTTCACCAGACTTATATAAAAAAATCAGTTCAATAAAAATAATTTTTACTATATAAAAAAAATCGGTCAAGCTTTCTTAGCTTTTAAAGTGCTTTAAAAGTAGCGAAACTTTGACCGATACATGTCCGTGTTTGAGTATTCTATGATATTAATACTGTGTTATTTATATATTCTTCTAAATTGCAAGACCAAAGTATGTATTATACATACAAACTTACATCAAATATAATATACTAAAAAGTATTATTTATAGTTCACTATTATTTAAAAATTAAAATTATTGTTAATTCTGATAAGTAAAGTTAATTTTAGATTTTGGTGCTTCGGGGATGAAACATAAATTCTATTAGGTAGTCTTTGTTTATTCTTTAATTTCTATCATCCATGTTATTTAATATATGTTGCCTTAGGGCGTCATCCACGAGTCTTATTTTCTCATTGTGTTCGTGGATTTATTTAAACCAATGATAACTTTAAATTGTGTGAATGTGCTAAGTAAAAACTTCTTATCCTTGAATTTTCACCCCCAAACTAAATTTTGAATCTGCCAACGACCAATTCCACAATGTGATGTACTATGTTTAGATTGTCTCACTGAAATGACAAAGGTTACTATATTTTGTTCCCCAGTACTTTAAGTTAAATGACTAGTATTGACCCCATTTTAAATATCTAGATAGCTAGTCATACATTAGAGAGAGAAGGGGACAAATAGAGGTATAAATGAATATTTAAAACTTTGAATCTGTTCTATATTTGAATTCAAATTTTGCAAAAATTTATTCAAATAAGTATTCGAAAAATAAAATTTGGAGAGCACTTTTAAATATCTTGGAAAATGAATACAAACCGGCATTAAAAATTTGCATTCAAGGTACACCGTCCATAAAGTGAATATCCACTATTTTATTTTTATTTCATAGCATCTTAGTCATTTATGTTTTAGTCAAATTTTGATTATAAAATATTTTTTTTATCAATTAGTCTCGTTTACTAAGTATATTGTTTAATAGGTCCTACGATCTTTTTTTTTTGCTCCAAGTAGGTTTCATGCGAAAAAAAAATGTTTCAACAAGTCCTATTTGTAAACATGTAGTAAATATTCACTATATGTATAAATAGGATCTATTGAGAAAAAATATTTTGATAGGACTAATTACAAAAAATCTTGTGTAAATAGAACTAAAAAATACCTATTCAACTATTCGAATCCCTAAATTTCGATTCCGCATGCAAGTAATCAACTAGATAGGTTTGGGATTTAAGACTATCCCTCCCACCCTCGACTCTCACCGGAAGAGATCTATGGAATATTTGTTTTAACATCTTCTCCAAGAAAATGATCCTATATTTTTCTCTAGTCAATTATAGTAAAATATTTCATCTTATTAAAAATATTATGTAAAAGTTATTTTTGTTGAATTTTGGATAATTTTATACTAAAAATATTACGTACTTTTCAAGACTTACTCGTACATTGCCCCTGCCTTCGTATAAAATTCCAACTTGAAAGGTTTATTTGTTAGAAATAATATTAATCCTACTTAAATACTATATACTAGATATTATTTTGTTATTTAAGATATTTATTTAATTCACATGTAAGGAAAGTTACAGATTCTTTTAGGCAAAAGATTATTGGCAAATCCAAACCTTAAAACAAGAAAATGATCTGTCAATTGAATTTCAATTTCTTGATGATGCTGATTGAGATGGTAATCCCCCCCTTTTCAACTAATGATACCATGGTTTGCTAAAGAATAGACCTTTTATTTTAAATTCACACAAGTAGTCAACAATTAGAAGTTTATGTACCAACCACATGAGAAAAAATATATGAAAGGGTTTGGGTTTATTTAGTTGGATTTGAAAGTCTGGACTGTTTTCCTCTCCTGCCCCGTGTTTTCTAACGGGTAGTATTTGAATGTTACTGTTTCCATATTTGAACATTGAAAATAAAAATTCCGTATTTGAATATTGAAAATAAAAATTAAGTCTTTGTTTGATTAGAGGATTTTCCCCCTGAAAATCAATTAATTCTTAATTTCCATGTCTACCATTGTCCTAAACCTTTAATTTCAGAAATGACATGTGTAAAATTATCCATATTATTATGGGTCAATTATTAAATAGTCCCTACTATAAATATATATTTTTTAAAAAGGACACATATTTTTAGTTTAACCCATTTAGTCCCTCAAGCACTCAATATCCTCTTATTTTTAGAGGTCCGCGCCAGAGCCACTCCCTCTCCAAAATATGTGGCAAAGGACTTTTTGAGGCAAAATAAAAAAATTTGGACTAAATGGGTATTAAAAAATATCCGAGGGACTATTTGGTATATGTCCCTATTATTATTTACATCTTAAATCCACAATGGTTTTCAACCACATTGCACTTGAGAACATTTTGGCATCATTATAGATCATTTACCAATTTATTTGACCCTTTATTTTTTGTACATCTTAAGTGCACAATAGGTTTGGGCTACATTAAACTTGAGAAGGTTTAGGTATCATTTGAAATCAATTGCTTCTTATTTAATTTTCCAAATAGTAAAAATAATGCTAGGTCATTTTTTTTAGTATATTTATTTCCTAGAAAAGAATAAAAATAACATTAAAACATTTTCAAGAAATTACTAGTTTCTTTTCAAATAAAAATGGTCCGAAACGCCTTTAAGATATTTGAAATAAAAATTGTTTTAGAATTTGACTTGAATTAGAACTTTTGTTTTAACTTGATTTTGGAAAGTATTTTATTTTTAATTGAATTTAGTGTTTTATTTTCTTTGAACTCTTCTTTTGTATTGTAGTAGATTTTTGTATTTAAGTCTATGAAATGCTTCCTCCTTGATCAGAAAGATATAATTTTTGTGAGAGATTTTTTTTTTTGGTGTCTTGCGGAAACTTTTTGGCGTGTTTGATGAGTCTTTTATTCAGTAGTTTTTTAGCATTTAGTCATATCTATAAAGATTTATTAGACTTTAATCCCATGTGTTTTTAAAATTGTAAAAAATTCCATAATCATTCAAAATTGTCTATAACTTTTTTATAAACACTCATTTTTCTTTTTTCAGATAATGATACTTGTTTCGTATTTATTATAATAAAATCAACAATTAAAAAATAAAAATATGAGAGTGATCACAAAGAAATCTTTATAAATGGGACTAAATGCTTAAGATCCCTTTAAATTGTTAAGTTTTTTTTGTTTAATTTCACGGAGATAATTTTTTTTTGCAGATGGACCAAAACATCTTAAAATTGTAATCTTCTCCATTTACTGATATAAATCATCATTGGTTATTGATATAGACTTTATTAGAGATGGTAAAAAAAAATTTACAGCAAATAAATAGACTCTTTGTAACAAACTTTTACTAATATGTTTTTCACTCTACCCTAAGTAGAAATTCACTTATGCCATAGTATGCCACAAACTGAAGGATGGTGCTCTCCATATGATTATGAGAGAGATGATCTTACTTTCTCGAAGAAAGGTTATTTACTCACCAAGTAAAAGCACACAAATGTAAAAGAAAAAAACCCTCTTTCTAGAATAAAACGACGAGCTATATTATACACAAAAAGGAGTTATAGACAAAATCTTTTTGGTGTTTGGGTTTAGGGAAAAGGTTAAAAAACAAAATCATGATTCATCAACACAAAGTTAAAATGTAATTTTAGTAAACGTAATGTAAAAGCTTAGGTCATTTGTTCTTTAGTTATTATGATGTTGACATGTAAACTGAAGTAAAGGAGACAATCTATTATCTGTATGCTCAAGTAGTACTAATTTTATTCCATGTTTTATTTTTATTTTTATTTTTAATTTTCTTATACTCCTGTTTGATTGATTTCTTAAACTAGTAAAGTTCTTCTATTTTCTTGAAAAAACAAACCAACCTAAAACAAAAGATTGGACAAATCACACCATAATGTTAGTGAACCACTCAAGTTTGTTATATTCTTTCTCTCTCAATTTCTTTGGTTGATGCAACTAACGCCTCAAAAATAAAAATTGATATTTAATTTTGGATCAAATATCAAAAAGTCCCTCAAACATTATTTAATACACATTTAATCGGAACCTTTTATTTTGTACCAAAAAGTCCATTTATTCTCTTATCTTAAAAGTCTGCGCCAGCGGTATGGTAAAGCTTTTTTGGTATGGTGAATGACTTTTTGGTGCAAAATCAAAAGGTTTGGACTAAACGTGTATTAAAAAACAGCTCAAAGGACTATTTGGTATATGCCCCTTTAATTTTTGTACATTAAATTTGACGAATAAGTCCCTTGAATAGTTTCCAGTTGTTCTAGTTCCACGATTCAGTCTTTGTAACTTAAACATAAAACAAAGGGCTCAAGTCGATTTATTGATTTTGTCCGTTTTCACTCAAAGGAAGACCACAAAATATATGTAGAGAAAATGCAAATTTAATTTCAAGATTTGGAGTTAATTTGATTTTTCATTTCGTACTTTAAAAGTTGTAGACTTAACTTCAATTTACATTAAGTGATTCAATTCTAAACCTTTGTCATCGCTGCTAAAAAAATAAGATAATAGTTGATTTCCTATCCTACGTGACATTTTATTATTATTTGTCTAATAAATAGTTGACATGTGAAAAAAAAAATCAATGTACTAAAAATTACATCCTTTCATCTCCTATTTTAAAAAATTCTCACCCCCATCACGTCCCCTCCCCCCCCCCCCCCCCCCCCCCCCCCAAAAAAAAAAAATACCCCACACAATGCACCATGTCCTTGAAGTAAATGTTATTATAGGGAGAGAGAGAGAGAGAGAGAGAGTTTTCTTTTCTTTTTGTTTTATCCGAAACTGTAGAGAGAGAGAGAGGGAAATATGTACTCAGTTTGTGTTGTCAAGTGTATGGTGTATATATATATACGTTATCTTCCTCAAGCTTTCATATATTTCTTTTGATATTTGCATAATGAATCCCATGAAAATTGGAGCACGTTGATAGGTTATTGATAATATGATTGTTGATGGTTGACGAAAGGGAGACATAGGTGAGTTTGTGGCATTTGATATTCAAAATAAAATATGTTCATCAACAAAAAGAGCAATGGGTGGACTTTAGTTTTATGTGAGAGAATATGACTAATGCATGATTGTGGGGGAATAGTGGAGGTGGTACGTGGTGGTTGTGATAGTGTGTATGAGTAGTTGTGCCCTATTATTGACGTAAACAAACATGACTTACATTTAATTGACTTGCATTAGTTCTCTAAATGAAGGACTAATGAAGGTTTATAATGATATCACACTTCATCAAAATTGGCAACTTGCCACGGTCAAAAATCTTGACAGGGCAGCCTTGTTAAGATCAAAGACCGTGACAAGAATTGGGGTGACAATTCTTTTATCACAGACTTATCACGGTCAAAGTCCATGACAAGAATTGAACTTGTCACGGACTTTGACCATGACATTCAAGTCCATGACAAAGGAAAAATTGTCATGAACTTTGACCGTGACAAGTCTGTGACAAGTTTGTCTTTGTCACGGACTTGTCACGGTCAAAGTCTGTGATAATTTTTTCTTTGTCATGGTCAAAGTCTGTGACAATTCTGGACAGATTTAAAAAAAATGTTGGGTAATATGACCACTGCCACTGCCACTGCCAAGCAGTATATTTTAACCTGGTTTGGCATATTTAAACCTTTTCAAACAGTATATATCTCAAGCAACATTCATCAATTCATAAAAACTGAAGCCATACACATTAATTAAATCATATTATCAAACGATAATAAAAAAAATATCCAACATTCAATATGCATAACCAACGAACAAATTAATACAAATAATTGCCAAGGGGTTGAGTTTTCAACAAGTCTAAAGAGGAAGGTAGGTCACACTACATATGAATTGAGACAACACTCAATTTACTAAACGCCGCATTGTTCATCTAACAATAAGGATTCATTGTCTTTTTCGCGCACAATATGCGTGACTCGAACCCTTGCCTCAATTGGTTATAACACACGTCCATGAACCACACTATCCAGTTGTGTGTTCGGGTCCCTCAACCCCCTAGATACGGGCTTGCTACCCTATGTGTCTATTATATACATACTTGACCAACCAATTGTTGACATAGGTCATTCGATGGGGGTAAAGGTGGCAAATGGATCATATGCAGGTGACAAGGGGGTCAGCGGTGAAGGTGAGAGATCGAGAAGTGGCATCCTCGTCTACCGATTTCCCCTTTCCCTTACATGAGGTGGACCCTAATTGACGCTTCATGTACTAAAAGATATTGTGGATTATCACCTCCAACCTTTCTAACTTATCGTCATAGGTGTCCACCTTATGATCTAGTCCGATGTTGCTCGTCTCAATCTCGGTGAGCCTCGATGTCCCCACCCAAGAGGTTACCCACCATGTTCACCCCTTGTGATCCTCCCCGAGCACTTAACTTAGTGCGTCCGTAGCCAAAGATGCCTTGTTAGCATCAGACTGAGAGTTGTGCACTTCCTTAAGCTTTGTATGAAATGACAAAAAGTATACGATTAGTTAAGTTAATAAAAAAATTATAAGATAATTAAAAAAAGTAAACAATTGTAAGATATATTTATTATAACTTACAATTGTCTCTGCCATGCTCAGGGACACCTCCTTATCCTTGCCCTTCTTTGTCTGAATTACCACATAGGCATCGAGCCTATGTGGCCTACCGCCAAGGCCACTCCTCGTCTCCTAAAATAAAATAATGCAGAATTAGTAAGTAATGCAAAGTAATGCTAAATTAGAATAACATGAAACTAAAATGAAGGGAAATTAAAAACTTACTATCTTGTGCTCCACCTCTGTATAAGACGTACGCCCGGAGTAGTGCACGCCGACCTTTTTGGCCCAGTTTCCCTCCTCGGTTAACGAGAGGACAACTGCCAATCCGAGATCTCATTATCGATAAACTGTTGCCACTGCCTATGAGATCGGATCCTTCGATGGTACCGTATCACGGACCCTCATTATGGACTCCCAGTCCTGGCCAAAGTATAGTGCCCGCATATTTTTCTTCCGATCTCTCAATTGTTCGAACTTAGTGTCGCGAACATGGAGGGGCGAGCCGAATTATTCCTGTCAAACAAATACAAACCACAAAGAAAGTAAGTGTTAGTTGTATTTAAATTATAAAATATAATATAATAATATATAATTATAAAAATAAATAAAAAATAAAAATAAAGCGAGTAACTACCTATAGTGCCTATTATATGGCCATCTTAAGCTCGACGGGCACCTTCCTCCAATCCGTGTACCCCGGGTCGACGATCATCTTGAGCAACTCCAGGGCCCTAGCCTATAAGGTCATTTTGTTCTCGAAGTGGGATCGCAATTTGCCTCATTTTGGGGGCCTAGTGCCAGATGAGCCTTCCTCGTCTCCACTACCCTGTCGCCCTGATGAAGACATTTCCTACAAAAAAAATTATTATTAGTACAAACATGTGAATGAGAAAATGATCAAATCCAAATAAATAAAAATATTAAACTGTCATCCGATAATAACAAAGCAATAGAAGAATACAAGTTAACGACATTATAAATCTGAATATTGTTTCAATTTCGGGTCATGACACGAACTTTGAATAAATGCTTAAATTCATTAAAATCTAAATTAACATATTCACTAACCAAAAAACCAATTTCGATTCAAATCCACAAAAACTGATCAAGTCCAAATGAATTAAAATCATTAAACTGTCGTTCGATAATAATAAATCACTAGAAGAATACCCTTAACAATTCATTAGCACCTCAATGAACACACATCCCCTAGTCTATTTGTCTCACCCGTCCCCATAGTTCTCCAAGTACACGACTTAGATTCGCAAGTGTAAGTATTATTTTTATTTATCAATTGTAATAACACTTAACACTGCATCATCTAGGATGTACCTAGAGAACATTAAAAGACGAAAGCAAAACTTTCCCCAAAAGTAATAAGTTTAAGACATAAAGATCATTTTATACAAAAACTATGCCGTCCCAAATTGTCCAAACTAGACAATTCAAGAGATCTCATTACAGGGGTAATGACTCTCGAACGGGGCTAAGAGGTATAGAATGCGTATGCATAAGAACTATAAGGCTAGTATATATGCGCACTATATGTAATTTAAATTAGTTATAAATTACCATGGTAAGTATGTTTCATTTAATCGGTAGTAATATTTATGTTTCATTTATTCGGTAGTAACGTTTATAGTGATGATTTATACCTAGTTATGCTCCATTTCGAATTATTAATTGTTTAACAGCAAGGTTTTAAAATTTATAGTATGTCTCATTTTTGTCTTATTTATATTAGATGCCTAGGTCCAACCAATTCAATGGTCATCTAAATTTTTAAATCCACCAGCCAACAACAATTAAAGAATCCCAAACAACAATTCAAATAATAATGCGAAATATTAGAAATACTTAGGGCCAACCAACTCAATGGCCATCTAAATGTTCAAATCTACCAATCAAAAACAATTTAAGAATCACAAACAACAATTCAAATAATAATGCAAAATATTATAAATGCCTAGGACCAACCAACTCAATGCCATCTAAATGTTTAAATCCACCAATCAACAACAATTCAAGAATCACAATAACGTGAAATGTTCAATAAATGAGAAACATCTTAGCGCAATAAGGTGATATCATTTTTAAATTAGCACAATAAATAATAAGGTGACATCATTTTTAAATTAGCACAATAAATAATAAATTAGCACAATAGATGAATAATAAATTAGCACAATTAATTATAAAAATTAAATAAGTGCATTTGTTTGTGTGTGTGATTGAACTTAGTTTTATGGCTTTGAATTAATTTCATTTGAGGTTTTTTTAGGGTTTTCAAATTAATTAGGGTTTTCATTTGAAAATATTTTAGGGTTTTCATTCTAGGGTGTGTGTGTGTGTGTGTGTATATGTGTGTGTGGTATGTGTATGTATGATGTATGTGTGGTGTGGTGTATGTTTCTATGTGTCTGCGCATGTGTTTCTGTGGTGTGTGTGTGTGTGTGGTTTGAAGGAGAGAAAGAAAAAGATGTAGTAGAATGAAGATGGTCGCCGAAAAGAGAGGGAGAAAGTTTCTCGTCATTGTTGCTGCTTGTAGAGAGAGAGAGAGAGAGAGAGAGAGAGAGAGAGTTGTGTTAGGGGTAAGACAAAATGAGGAAACTGACTCGTTCTAATTAAAACCTTATCACGGTCAATGTCCATGACAGAATCATGACACGATCGTGACAACAACTTGTCACGGTCGTGTCATGATCAATGGCCGTGACAACAAATGCATATTTTGTTGTCACGATTTTTTACCTTGACAACATTGATTACTATTAGAGTGACAAATATTCAATTTTGGTTTAGTGTCACTTAATGTACCTTAGGGTTAAGTTTTCAATTGAAAGTGTGGAGCAGAAATCAAATTCACCCAAAACCTGGGGATTAATTTTGAATTTTTCCAAATATGTATGACAATATACCAACATTTATCCAAGACCATAAGAAAAATCATTGAGACCTCAAGTAACATGCTTATAGTTTATCATTTATTTTTATAGGACCTCAAAATAAAAAAATATCAACCCCCTTGGATCCTCAAAGTCCTCAAAGGATCACCTTCCCCACAAAAGACCACATAAAAGGTCTTTAATGAACTAACAAAACATCAAATAGTAATGCCCCCTAAGAGTTTTGTGTCCCTGGAGGATCACATGTAAGGCTCACGACCCTCCTAAAGGTTACTCATACCCGAAATGAGGCCCTTTAACCCTAATATAGATTTTCCTATTTAACAAAGAAACCAAGACCCTAGTTTGGAACCCCAAGTCCTTGCAAAAAATCCAAATGAGAAGAAATACTTCTTATGAGTTCAAGCAGGTCTCTTATAGCCTCAAAAAACCTCAAATGCTCGCAAAAACCTTGGGTTGGACTTTGTGACTTATCTATACTTAGAATGGGTTGGTGATCGCATGGTTTTTTCTTCCACCAACTATGACACCCCATATTTTTCACGCCCAATTGATCAGCTTGAACGCTAAACACATGGAGCACTAAATAATTTATGCATACTAGTACTTTTTGTGTTCCATATGCCTATATTTATGGTCGTTAACTAGACAACCTTAGTTTTGGATATATATATATATATATATATATATATATATATAGACATATATATATATGCTTTGCGGGGTTTAATTGAGTTTTTGTAGGTATTGGAACGCTTAAAGTGAGAATTGGTTTCATTTTGGAGAAGTTTCATTATCGAACGCTACTTCAAGGGTATTTTAAACATTTCACACTTTATCTTCGACTCAGTGGGATTCCATAGAAGCGTAGTTCATCAGGTTAGCTTCGCATGGCCACAAACGACACGTCGTTTGGAGTTCGAATGATCAAGTTATAGCCATTTATGTTTGGAAGCTTTTCCCCCTTTTTTTTGGACCAAAGATGACGAAAAAATAGAGGACCGGTTGGTCGGTGAATGGGATTTTTCCTTTGGACGAAATCAGTAGGCTTTTAACTAAGGTACCGATCGACCAATCCCCTGGCTGCGGTCGACTGGTATAACAGTTTTTGTCCGCTTCTTCCCTTTTTTATTTCTTTTTTTATTTTTCTTTTTTCTCTTTTGTAAGTTACTATAACTAGACCCCTTGGTTTATTTTCAAGTTATATTTCATTTTTCTCTTAGTTTAGGTTAGGGAGGTTAAGGGTTTGGAGGGAATTTTGAGTGTACCATTTTCTCGGGTTTATTCGTTATGGTTGTGTAGAACACTATTCATCATCTTCTTCATCAATCCAAGCTTCCATTGTTTGTATTTATTTACTTGATTTCTTTTATTTATTTATTTATTTTCTTTGTTAATTAAGTTTACTTTCTTGCATTTAAATACATGTCATTTATGATGCTTTCTAGCTAGGTTAACGTAGGTTGTGATTGATTGAACTCAGCTTGGTTTTAATGCATTGCTTTCCTTTGGTGATGGAGTTTATGCATTTAATTCGATTGGGTTGTCCTTGACTTTACGCCTAGGATATTTAACTGGGTATATCATGTATGCTCTGTGTTTATGACCTTGTGTGTGTAATTTTCGGGGTATTTGTGGACGCCAAATCATAGTAGGCCCTTATGCAAATTTAGGGGATGACAACTCTAGATTTAATTACTTGTAGAGATGAGATTCAATCTTAGTAAATTCGTAGTCCCATGTAGCCATTTATATTCATTAAATAGAGTTGAGGGATATTAGTCGCAACCTATAGTTTTTATTCCCTTTGTTAATCTTAGTTTAAATACCCATGCCTAGTTATCTTTTCTTTTTGTTAACAATTATCTTTTACACTTTTATTGAGAAGTATTAAACCAATATAGTTCTATCAACTACTCTCTGTGGATTTTCGATACCCGGATTGGCCGATATACTCCATTAAAAGAGTGTAGTAAATAGTTTAGGTTTTTTCATTGTGGTGGGATCCGAAAACAAATGGTCGGCGTAGGGTGACACTTGCACCACGATTTCCCCTACCTATGAAAATTGCGTCGTTGCCAGGGACTAGTTTGTTTTAGAATTTAATTGATTTAGTATTTCGTAGTACATTTTCTTTCTATTTTATTTTTTTTGTTAACAATTTTTGTAGGACTTCTACATTTGAGTGTCAAGAAATGCTTGAATTTTTTGGATGCACATCGTTTTGTGTAATTTTCCATCTTGAGTTTTCTTTGTAGTAAGCATGTCTTATTCCAATTTTTTCGATAATCGTAATGATAATTCTCAAAATTTCCCTACACCTATGACTTTTGGTCAATACTTGCAAGCCCAAAAAATTGAAACATCTAAAATGTATTTGGGTTTGTATTACCAAAGTCAAGTTACGGATTACCAAAATTTTGAGAATGATTATTCCAATTTTAGGCCCCAAGATCCTTATGATAAGCACGTTGAAACGATTTGCAATAACTTTCAATATTCTTATAATGATGATTTTGACTGTAGTTCCGATGGTAGTTTTCAAAGTTCTCATTTTCACGAATCCGTGCCTTGGCCTATGACTTTCGATGAGGGCTGGCACATTCTTGAAAATAAAAAAATTTGAAAACCATTATCGGGAAGAAAATCGTTGTTGGAATCATGAGTTGGATTTATTATTTGAATCCAACGACGATTTTTCTTTCGATACTTTTAAAGTTGCGGAATGTTTTGAACCAAATGAGGATTATGTGCCTACTTTGGAACAAACCATTCTTCAACTGGTCCATGGTATAATAGAGAATGAAAATGAGGAAGAAATGAACGTAGTATCCATTTGCAATGAAATGATTTCATCTTTGTCCCCCAAAGAAGAATATTTCATTAAAAATGATCTTATTTCCTTCGAAACTCAATCTTCAAGCGATAATGACTCATCTCTTGAGTTTGAATTTCTTTCGTCTCTATTTTTATTCTATATTGTCGAACCGATGCAAGTACTCGATGAAACAGTTCTGAACTTTAAAATGTTTAACCCTTTCACCGATGAGGATTACTTGCTCGAGTTTCTTTCCAGGAAGGCATCTTTGCCTCCATGTGTGCCACCTCCCATTCTAATTGCAAAATATTTGAGTGAAAAATCTATTTTTTTGCCCCCTTGTGTATTTGTCACGCATTTTATCCAAATCCCCCATCATCTCTCCAAAATTTTTAATTGGTGATGGTCAATTTCTTCCGCCTTACACATACCTTCCATTGTTTGAACAAAATTCCTATTTTTCAAAAGGTATGCATGAAAGGGAGGTCCCCTCGTTGATTCTCCAAAGTCAAATCGTATTTTGGGTGGACCCTCAAAAATTTTAACTTCTAGTGAATAGTTAGTTAGAAGTTAAAATTGTAGGTTTTAAATAGTTAGTTTTTTTTTTCTTTTTTCTTTTTTATTCTTACTTATGGTCTAGTGTAATTAGTTAAATTTTTGTTATTTGTTTTCTATATGTTGTACTAACATGTTTTGCAGAATCATTGGGCTTTTAATTTCGCGAGATGGCTCCATTTTGGGTAATCACATTGAGGACAATGTCATGTTTTAAGTTAGGGGGTGTGGGATATTCGATCCATTCATTGATAGTTTCTTTGATTTGATTATATGTTCTTTCCAAGCATGCTTTTCTTGTAAAAATTTAAAATTTTCAAAAAGATTTTCTTTCTTTTTTCTCCTCTGTTGGGCATTTTGCCTTTGTTTCCGGTGATAAATTTTAATAATTGCCCGATCCAATAGATAACTCAATGATGCATGTTATGGATTTTAGAAGTTATTAGACTTTACTCCTCAATTATTGATATTATGATAACTTCATGAATTAAACTTTAATCCCATGAGCACATGCACTTTTATTTCTTTATTGATTTGGTTTAAGATTTCTATAACTCGGTAATCTTTTATTGCATTGCATATACTTACACTTAGTGAGCTTTGGGCTTTTCTTCGTTTATGAGTATTATACAATTTTCTTTCCTCTTGGAAAACGTTACATTCATTGGTAATCTCACTATCCATTCATTTAATCGTTCATTAATTTAGTTCATTTTTTAAATGTGTTACTTGAGCATGATTTTCAAAGTTTGCTTTGACTCGAGAATTGCATAAACTTTAGGCAATTATCATAGTCCATCTTTGTTATATCACCCATATTGACCTTGACTTCACCTTAAATATTTTACTTTGTCAACCCTTTTGAGCCTAAATATAGCCTTTCGTTTCATAACCCCAAATCCCATAACCAACTCCACATTGAAGTTATAAGACCTATATATCACCTTTTGTACCCTTGTTTGGAATTATACTTGGGATTGAATGATGTTCGCATTATGTGGTTGCAATTAAGCATGTGAGAGTGAGAAAAGTAAAGAAAAGAAAGAAGTGAAAAAGAAAAGAAAAGAAAAAGAGAAAGTAGAAAATGAAATTAAACAAAAGAAAAAGAGAGAAAAATAGGAAAAGAAAGAAAAGAGAAATTTGTATATGTTGTGTATAGTGTTCAATAAGCGTTGTTTACTCTCTCCAAATCCCTATCTAATGCTTGTTATGGAATCATATTCCAAATTTTGTATTTTCCCACATTCTCCATTATTCCGAGTTTTCATCTCCGAGCATTTTGAATCCATACATAGTCATTTCATTTCACGACCTTAACCCCAAACCTACATTACACCCCTATAATGTCCTATGTGATCTTAGGGTTATTCAATTCAAAAGGTTAAATAGTTTCTATAATCTGTGAAAATACATTTCGCCTCCTTTAATGACGGTATCTTTCATTGAGATTACATGTTTTTTATTTTATATATAGCGTTCCTCATTTGTGGCATGTGCGCGGCCCTGTTTCCATTTTCATTTACTCTTTGCGCCTGCATGTCCTATGTATTACTGCCTATTCATAGTGATTTTGTTGCGTGTAATATTAGGTGATGATTGACTTATATGCACGCTTTAATGTTTAGTATCCGGTTTATATATATTTTTTACAAATCATACTTTATATGTGCTCGCTCCCCTCCCACATTTTAAGGTTTCAATTCTACAAAGTTCGTTCTATAATGTTAATAGCAAAAACTTTTGTGTGCAGTCATTCACTTTGCTAATAATGCGTTTGATTTTTTTTTGTAATTTTTAAGCTTGTCACATGTTGGTTGGGCACATTTTGAGGAAAAAATATGATGTTTTTAGGTTTCATCCTTGAAAACCCTCACGACATGACACTCGTCCACTAGGGCAACCTAGGGGTTTAATAGCTTATTGCATATGTTAAATGCAATCGTGTTCCCTACAAAAGTGACATTTATAGTTTCTATGCATATATAATTTTTGTACCGCCTTTTGTGGACTGATTTTGTTTGTTTCATCACTAGGGACTAGCAATGTCTAGGTTGGGGGGGGGGGGGGGGGGGGGTGATTAGTCACGAACATTCCATTTTCGCGCCCATTATCTTTATGGATTCTAGCTCTTTTTGTGTTCCTTATGCATATATTTATGCTCGTTAACCATACAACCTCGGTTTTGGATATATATATATATATGCTTTGCAAGGCTTAATTGGGTTTTTGTAAGTATTGGAATGCTTAAAGCGAGGATCGGTTGCATTTCGGAGAAGTTCTGTCATCGAACTCTACTACTTCAAGGGCATTTTAGAAATTTCACACTTCATCTACGGATCGGTGGGATTTCACGAAAGCATATTTCATCGAGTTAGCTTCGCGTGTCCGCAAACGGCACATCGTTTGGAGTTCGGATGATCGAGTTATAGCCATTTCCGTTTGGAAGCTCCCCCCCATGTTGGACCAAAGATGACAAGAAAACAGAGGACCGATCGACTAGACCCTGTCCACCGATTGACTGGTGAATGGTATTTTTCCTTTGGACGAAAGCAATAGGATTTTAAATGAGGGACTAGTCGACCGACCCCCTAGCCGCGGTCGACCGAGTAGAGCAGTTTTTGTGCTCTTCTTCCCTTTTTTATTTCTTTTTCTATTTTTCTATTTTTCTCTTTTATAAATTACTATAAATAGACCCCTTAGTTTATTTTCAAGTTATCTTTCATTTCTCTCTTATTTAGGTTAGGAAGGTTAGGGTTTGGAGGGGATTTTGATTGTGCCATTTTCTCCCTCCTAGGTTTACCCATATAGAGGGTTTATCCATTGTGGTTGTGTATAACACCATTCATCATATTCTTCATCAATCCAAGCTTCCATTGTTTGTATTTATTCACTTGCTTTCTTTTATTGATTTATTTATTTTCTTTGTTAAATAGGTTTACTTTCTTGCATTTAAATACATGTCATTTATGAGGGTTTTTAACTAGTTTAACCTAGGTTATGATTGATTGAACGCTCCTTGGTTTCAAGGGGTTGCTTTGCTTTAGTGATGTAGTTTAATCAGTTAATTCGATTGGGTAGTCCTTGACTTTATGCCTAGGATATTTAACGGGGTATATCATGTATGTTCCGTGTTTACGATCTCACGTGTGTAATTTTCGGGGTATTTGTTGATGCCAAAATCATAGTAGGCCCTTATGCCAGTTTAGGGGGAGACAACTCTAGATTTAATTACTTGTCGAAATAAGATTCAATCTCAATAAATTCATAGTCCCATGTAACCATTTACACGCATTAAACCGAGGTGAGGGATATTAGTCGCAACCTATAGTTTTTATTCCCTTTGTTAATCTTAAATCAAATACCCATGCCTAGTTATCTTTTCCTTTTGTTAACCACTATCTTTTACACTTTTATTGAGAAGTATTAAATCAATATAGTTCTAGAAACTAGTCTCTATGGAATTTTGATATTCAGATTGGCCGCTATACACCCTTAAAAGAGTGTAGTCAATAGTTTAGGTTTTTGCATAGCGGTGGGAGTCGAAAACAAATAGCCGACGTAGGGTGACTCTTACATTGTGGTTTCCCCTGCCTATCACTATGGTGATTGTTTTTTTTTTATGTTTGGAGTTTGGGGATAATTTTATGTATCTTGGTTTGGGTTAGGTTTTTTTATGAATGGTTTGCTCAATGGAAATGGGTGGTTGGTTTCACTCCCCTCATTGATACTTTGTGTAACAGTATCGTTATCCTTATTCAGAACTAAAAGTTGATTTTGAATATATTTTATTGTGCCTCTTGATGAGTCTTTTTCATTTAAGTTATCCACTCTAATCGCTAAGGCATACATAATGCTTTTGTTCATGTAAATGATTAAATAAACCGTCATTCTTAGAGGTTAGAAAAGGATAGCCTTTTGTGAAAAGAAGGGGATCGGACCGATGTATGGCATATGGTCTGCCTTCATACCTCTGGGGGTTTTGAGAACTGTCATGAGTTTCATTTTGAAAAGAAAGTATTTTTGAGAGGATCAGATCCCACATAGTTCTGGGTAGGGAAAATGAAGATTTTTTTTCAGACGGTCCAAGTTAACTGGACACACCATCTCTTGTCCACTGAGGTCTGTGAGCATAGTGGTGCCTCCTGAGAGAATCTTCTTCACGATATAGGGGTCGCTCCAATTCGGTTCGAATTTATCTTTGTGGTCCCAAATGGGCTCTATGATCTCTTTAAGGGTGATGTCTCCTTCTTAAACACTATGGTCCTTAACATTCCTATTGAATAATCATGTTATCCGACTATGGTACCCATCTATATGGTACATAGACTTCAGTATCTTTTCATCCAAGAGAGATAATTCATCCAAGCGGCTTGATGACATTCTTCTTCATCAACTTTGCTCTCGAGCAGGTTACAGAGGGAAGGTAATTACAGCTCAACGGGTAGAACTGCTTCCATACCATATACAAGAGAATAAAGGCTAGCCCTAATAGGTGTTCTAATTAAAGTGTTGTAGCCCAAAGTGTGCAAGGAATCCTGTCGGCCCAATCTCTACAACGCTTAGTCATCTTGATGATTATGGTCTTGAGACTTTTATTAGCAACTTCAATGACATCTATGGTTTGGGATCGGTAGAGATAATATTTATGTCTTTGAATCCTTTATTTGTCGACTAGTTCTGTGACCTCGGCTTCAAAGTGGATCCCATTATCTGACACTAACTCGTGGGGAACTTCATATCGACAGATGATGTTCTTTCTAATAAATCTGGACACTCTCTTGGAGTTTATCACCATGTATGACTCGACTTTGACCCATTATGTAAAGTAATCAATGGAGACCAAGATGGATTCGTGATCGTTTGAAGCTCTAGGAGTAATTTTCCCTATAATATTGATGCCCCAAGTGGAGAAGGGCCAAGGAAAGGTCATGTTATATAGTTATCGGTGAGGAAAGTGTTGGAGATTGGCAAATTGTTATAATTTGAGGCATTTTCATATATAGCGAGTGCAATCTTAAACCATGGTGGTCCAATAGTCCCCTTGAAGGATGATTTTTTTGGCAAGCATGTGATTGTTCATGTGGAGCTTGCATTCCCCACTGTGGATCTTTTGCATCATTTCTTCAACATCATCCCCTGCAATGCGGTACAAATGGGTTCCATCGAAGTTTCTCTCGAAGATTGCTTTATCACAGATGATATATTGGGTCGCTAGTTTGTGAAAGGTAACACAGTTTTTCTTATCAGCATCTTGGGGATACATACCATGTTTAAGGAGGCACCAAACATAGTACCATAACTCGACCATATCAAAATCCTCCTCCGTACTGAATTTGATGTGGTAGCAATGGGTATGCTTAACTTATTTCTGAACTAGGAAAGGGGCTATTGTTATTCCCTTGGTCATATCGATCATCGAGGCCAGGGTAGCAAGGGCATCAGCCAGACTGTTCTTTGCTCGGGGCAAGTAGTGTAAGGTCGCATCATTAAACTAAGATGCCAGTTCTTTTAGGTGGGCATGGAAGGGTAGGAGTTTTTTATCTTTAACTTTCCATTTTCTAGAGTATTTGGCCAACGATAAGGGAAAAGTCTCCCTAGACATATAAGTCCTGGATTCCTTTATAAAAGGAGATCTTGAGGCCTACAGTGCATGCCTCATACTCGATCATGTTGTTGGTATAAGGGAAGTCTAGATTAATGGCAATGGGGGTATAAGAGTCATCAGGGGCGATTAGGAGTATCCCAATATCGTATCCTTTCTTGTTGGCAGCTCTGTCAAAGACCATTTTGCCATTTGAGGTCCTCTTGATAGGTGCAGAGAATATAATTGTCAGGGAATTTAGAGACCCAAACATCGGCTTCTTCCATGGGGTAATTAGTAGGGGTGGCCATAGGCCCGAGGCCCGCCAAGCCCTCCCATCTCACCCAATCAAAAAATAGGGCTTGGGTAAGGTGAATAGGCCCAAAAAGCGGGCTTGGAAAAATTTTAGGGGCGAACTTGAGCATGAATTCTTAAGCTCGACGAGGCCCGATCCGACCCGAGAATTATGTATATAATATTAAAGATATAGATTTGTGTGTGTGTATAATAATTTATTATTAAAGTTTAAGACTACAAAGTTATAATTAAATATATAAAGTGGGTAACTTTTATAAATATAAAAACATATAATAAGTCTTTTTATGTAGAGTGGGGAACTTTATATATAGACTCTGTAATATATAAAGTTTAAAACATGTTTTTCATTAAAAAAAAATAGGTCTTTGATTAAGAAAAAATAGATTTTTTTATTTAAAAACACAGTAACCGGTCTTGGCCAACGGGCCTGGGTAAAGAGCTTTCAAATCTGGGCGGGCTTGGGATTACATAATAAGGCCAATCCAGGCCTGAGCGAGCTTGGGATAGCTCATAATTTTATGAGCACGACCCGAGCTCGATCGGGCCTGCCCAGGTCCGGCCCATGGCCACCCCTAGTAATTATCAAGGTAGTCATAGATAGCTCTCCCTTTCATAGCTTTCAGCATAATGTACACAATATCAAACTCCACTACTAACATCAACGACCGGGCTATTCAGATAGACAGAGAAGACTTTTCTAGCAACTACTTGATAAGATCCATATGGGATACTAGTCTGATGAGAAAAGCAAGCATGTAGTGCCATAACTTCTGCGTGACCCAAACTGGGGCAACACATGCTTTCTCCAAATCATTGTAGTTGACTTCATACCCAGCTAATTTATGGATGGCATAATTAATGGCTCTTTCCTTTGGGGATTCTTCAATGTATTGAGCTAGAAAAGCCCCAGTTGCAGTATCTGTAATGGTCAAGTACAGAAGGAGGGGGAGACCTAGTTACGGAGGTATTAGAACCGAAGGTCGGGTAAGGTATTGTTTGATTCGATTAAAGGCTTCTTAGCAGGCCTCATTCCAGATTTTAGTAGAATCCTTTCGAAGAAGCTTAAAAATGGGTTTGCAGATAGAAGTTAGTTGGATGATGAACTGGCTGGCATACTGTAATTTTTCTAGGAATCCTCAGACTTCTTTCTCCGTCCGTACCGATGGTATCTCAAGTATGGCTTTCAGCTTGGCAGGGTCTACTTCGATTCCCTTCTCACTGACCATGAATCCTAAGAGTTTTCCTTTTATGATGCCGAAAACACATTTTTATGGGTTCATCCGCATTTGGTATTGCCGTAGTCATTCAAAAAACTTTCGGAGGGTGGGAATATGACCTTCTCTTGTCTTAAATTTGATGATCATATCATCCATATAGACTTCTACTTCTTTGTGAATAAGGTTGTGCAGGATGGTGGTGGCAACCCTTTAGTAGGTAGCCCCGACGTTCTTGAGTATGAATTGCATGATAATGTGGTAGAAGATTCCCCATGGGGTGGTGAACGTGGTTTTCTCCTGATGGTCAGGGTGCATCTTGATCTGGTTGTATTTGAAAAATCCATTGACAAATGACTTGAGGGTGTGGCTATCCTTTTTGTCCACTGTCATATCAATGTTGGGTAATGAGTAATCATCCTTTGGGGATGCCTTATCCAAATCCTGGTAGTCGACGTACTTACGAACTTTTCCTCCTGACTTCGGCACAGGGATGATGTTGGAGAGAAATATAGGATATTCGATTATGTGAATGAAACCTACGTTCATTTGCTTGATCACCTCTTCTTTGACTTTAAGCGACCATTTCGGTGCGGAGCTTCCTTAGCTTTGTTTGATTGATTTTCATTATGGGAATGTTGGGATCTCATGTTGAGCTATTTTTTGGTCAATGTCGGGCATATCATCGTAAGAACATGCAAAGACGTCCACAAATTCCTCCAATAGTTCCTCAAATTATGCACACTTATGCTCGTTAAGGGTGGACCCTATCCTAATCTCACACTGATGGCTACTAGAACTAAGATTAATAAAAATATTTTCTTCATCATTAATTTGAACGAGATTATGTTATTTATTATTCTACTTATTAAGATTAGTTGAGAATTGTTCTTTTTCAAAATCATTATCATCAAGAATTTGATTAAAATCAAGACAATTAATGTAAGATATAGCAAGATACTTGAAATCTTTGTTTATTTCATTACTAAGAAAAACAACATTAAGAACATTATCAAAGGAGGTCTTAGTTATATTGATATCAGAATAGGGAACGACAACATTGGATGAAGAGATTTGGATAAGGTAAACAGTTGTGTGTCGGCTTGAATCTAGGCAAGTTTGACAGGCATGGCAATCTAGCTGAGGAGAGGTATGTCAGCATCTCTGATATGAGTAGACGGGTTTGAAGGTACGACATCTGAATGGATCATGCAGAGACTTAGCCCTAGTGTCTGCAGGTTGAATGAGTTCTTGGAGTCACTTTCCTCAAAATCTTCAGTAACTGTTACGGCTTTCTCAGCGAGAGGTTTAACTTCATATTGGTAATCGAAGGCCCAAGGGTTACTATCTTAAAAGAATATTTTCAGCCCTGGTTTTATCTTTTTATCAACGTGGTCATACCATGGTTCAGGGAAGCCATAGAAAAGGAAGTCTTCACCTTCCTTGATACACCTTTCATTCAAAGAGTCTATCTAAACAGTCCTTTCTTCTTCTAAGATTATTTTTTATCGTGGTCATCAAACTTCTTTGAGTTCTTCTGGTGAGGGTTAGTAGCCTAGACCGCATAGGGAAAGTCCTTCTTTAGGACTATAGGCATAAATATCCCTTATTGGAGTCGTCCTAGCCCCATTTCGGGCATAAAGTTCATGTTCTTAAGCATTTGAGTTATGTTGATGTTGTCATTATGGTTGTGCTCCGGACAAACATGGTATTTAAAACAATCTCCTACTGGAAAGGGAAGTGGATAAACTCTAAATACAGAGAGGATTATATCATTCATCATATGTTGGATTTCTAATACCAGATTACTAGTACTGGCAGTGTCTGAACTATCGCTATCCCCTAAGAATGTGATAACCTGGACATTGGCAACGAATTTTAATTTTTGATTGAGATAAAACGATACCCCTCGGATATTGTGGAGCTATGGACGACCCAAAAGAAGGTCGAAACATGCAGGTATGTTAATAACCTAGAACTCAGTGACAATATTAGTAATGACAGCCCCTATTGTGAGTTGATGGACCCTATTACCTCTTGGCGAGTATTGTCGTAAGCACGAATAGCTGAGGAAGTTGGAGTGAGATAATTGACTTTCAAGCCCAAGTAATTAAAGGTTTTGATAGGTAAAATGTTAAGGGAAGATCCCTTATTAACAAGTGAGACTGGGACTATCTTTCTCAATATTCAACGAAGATATTGATGACATAATTATGGTTAGGGCCGATCTTTGGTATCTATTCTTTGAAAATGAGATGATACTAAAAGAAGTTAGGACCCAACCATGTTCACAGCTTCTTCGGGAGTAGTTGAAGGAGAGACTATAGTCCCAGCGAGGAATTTTATTAGAGAATTTTAATGGTACTAGGAGGATAAGAAAATCCCCCATAAAGTGATGTTGGCTTAGGTTTTCTTGAGCTAGTCATGGACTTTTCTTTCTTCGATGGTTATCTCTCGCTTGGGAACTTTTTCGATAACTCCTTTTCCCATATATGTCTTGGTCACATAGGGAATCAGATCTTTGTAGTGTCTCCCTGATCTATTTATGTGATTTACTAAGGTAGGAAAGAATAGGAACCCCATGTATTCATTTATTTCTAGCTGAATAGCCACCTTCTTGATTTCCCCCAATAAATCTTTGAAGAATAACATTCCACACAAATTGGCTACTAGACTAGTGTCTTTTCGACTAGGTTCATCATCTGAGCTGCCAAAGTCATCTCCCTATCCATTGTCGACTATATC
The DNA here is from genome assembly GCA_949130495.1 of Sambucus nigra. Lineage (NCBI taxonomy): Eukaryota > Viridiplantae > Streptophyta > Magnoliopsida > Dipsacales > Adoxaceae > Sambucus > Sambucus nigra. The sequence goes on along the minus strand of OX422208.1, from coordinate 89,764,712 downwards.
CTCTTGTTAAAAGAAATCAATGCATTCAATAACCTCGATGACCTCATCATATAGATCTTCCCACTCAATGGGAAGGTGCACGAGTGAAGGGACCAGCTATCCCTAAATATTCAAAAGGGAGAGTAACTCCATAATACTATAAATTTCACATGTATGTCGGAATAAATTGGTCATGATCTTCACTACGTCATCTAGACTGACTTCATCAATGGGTACTACCCAATCATCTGACTCCCGAGCCCACTTTTGGGCTTTCATGAATAAGACACTAAATTTATGACAATCGATGATCATTTTTGCGACCAATTTTAGACCAAACTTCAAGAGTCGGTTCAATATAGCAGGTAACTCCATTTATTTCCCTTCAGACCTGGTACGGACAGCAATACAAGACTTTGTGAGGAGTGATGATACCAGAATTAGTAACACCGGGTCAAAGTGATAATGAGATCAAACAAGTACAATAATGGAATAAAATAAGCAATATAATAATAAACAAAATGGGATGAGGCAAAAAGGACACCAACACCAAAATTAAGTGGTTCAACCTATTGAAGGGATACATCCACTGTGCAGTGCGTGAAATCCACGAAAAGAGGTTCTAATGGCTTGTGAATACAACACTTGAGATTTTCTCTCTCTTACGGCGTGTTTGATAGAGTTTTAGTAGGGTATACAATAGACAATCCCTTATAATTTAGAACATGAAGTGTATTTATAGTGCATTGTGGGTGTAATGTACCCCTAGGTATGTAATCATCACATGCATGTGGAGGTTCCCAATAGCTAGTTGACACATGTCCTTCACACATGTAACTAATTATGATGCAATATTCCCTCATGTGAGGGGGAGATATTATTATAACGGTTTTTGTCCACATGGGATATGTAGCCCGCGCACTCACTCTCACGCATTTCCTAATGCACGCACCTTGCCTGCTGTCAAACCTCGGTCGACCATCATGGTTGAGTTCAGATTGTTCCTACATGGACCACTGAGGAGTTGACACCTGTCACGCTGAGTAGTCTCGACCTGTCTTCATTGCCTTGATAGGGGGCAGGGACAAGGGCCATTAATCCCTATAATTAATGCTTCGGGACATATCAATTAGTCAACTAAGGCCGAGGGCGAGTCTGATTCGGCCAAGTCATATTTCATCGCTTCTGGACATTTAATGGTGGTCATCCATAACCGAGGGGACTTAACCTTTGGACGAGGCTATACTTGGCATATCAATCACCCCTAGCCCTTAGACTTCAGTGAGAAAGGAAAGGATGAGGGATAAAGTATCCTCCTAGTGCAAGTCGCATAAACGCCTTTTCAGATGTCAGGTCTACTGAGATACCTCATGATGACTGGGCGGACACTTGGCAGTTATCTAGTAGCATAGCGTGTTGCCTAAGAATGATGGTTATAAGTGGCTCTTTGGGATTTGTACCCTAATTATGACTCTCATGTAAGTTGTTCACAATGATATGAAATATTTAAACCTTTTTGAAATCTTTTCTATTTCCCTTTTCTCTTTCTTTGAACTCCAGCTTTCTCTCTCTAGAATCAACCATTTTCATCACTATTCAAGCGCTCCCAGGCAAGCTTTAGGGCTTCTCTTGCTTCCCCATTCTTCAATATCTTCCAGGTAACCTCCTTCTGCCACTTTTTCTAAGCTTTTACTCTTTTCACATCGAATTCCATATTTTTTTAGCTTTTCAGCAATATTGTGGGTTTTTTGGCCACTGCGTTTGGTGATAGGTAGGTGGTTTTAGGGTTAAAAAGTGTGATAATTTGGTCGAGATAGTGGTTTTGGGATTTTCATTTGTGTATTTTAGGTGTCCGTCCTTCCTGTTACACCAACTTTTAGTTAATCCGTTTATTTACCAATCATCTTCTCCGGTGAGGTCTCAACTATTCTTGAACATTTTTGCTAACAAAAATGATTCACTTCTTTCTTTTAATCTTAAGGTCAAAGTTGGTCAAATCGTTTAAGTGTTTATCCCTTTCCAAATTGTTAAGTCTTATCTCGGCTCTTGTATTTTACAAAGGCTTTATAAATTAGCCAAAGAATTCCCCACACTTAGGGAGAAGTGTTTCCAAGAGATCCGTAGGATAGAAGAAGGGGACGAGGCTAGATGAAGATCCGACCCCCACTGGGTACGAATTATTTTTCCCTTTCCCTTGAAGACAATACACCCTTTATCCTTTGAAGTCGGTAAGGACGAGATGACAGGCTCATCCTCTACAAAAGTCGATAGGAAGGATTCTTTTGAATTGACTATGAGGATGCCTCCTTCTCCTCATGCAAACCCTGAGGAAATCGAGACCTCGTCTCGTGCCTCATCATCCATAGAGGTTGAGTCTTCAGGCTAAAGTGACTTTTCCATCCAAATTTTGGATGAGGAGGCTTCCAGTGACTCCTCGGTCCAAGTTATCTCTGAGTCAGCTGCAGAGATAGTAAACGTTTCTATTCCTCCAGTTGCCATTCCCCTTAGTGCAATGATTGATAGTGAATTTTGTGAGCAGTTCCCAGAGGGGTTTCCTGCTACTGGGATTGAGGGCGAGGAAGAAAACATGGTCGATAAAGAGAGTGAGTTCGGGGATGTGGACGATAATGACTACAAGGCTGAGGTGCTCATTGATTATACTTTTTTCGATCAATTCCAGTCTACCGTCAAAGAGTCTGCTCTTCTTCTTTGGAGACATCTTTACGGTGTACCGTCTGATATTATCATGTGTATCCCAGCTGACGATGAGAGAGAGTTCAGTGGCTGAGATAGGGAAATTGCAGTCTACGAACAAATGTTTAAGCTTGGATTTAGATTGCATTTTCATTCGTCTATTAGAGCCATCGTGGCCATCTTAGGGCTTCCTCCGGCTCATCTAGCACCAAACTCTTGGCAAATGATGAAGTGTATTTAAATAAAATTTGAGTCTTGAGATAGACTTGGGGATTACTGGCTTGTACTATGTATTTTACAGCATACCCCTCTAGTGTTATTATCGGAGGTTGAGCGATGTGAGTGAATCCCATGGATAGTGATTGTAGAGAGAGTATAGTCCTGAAGTCATATCGTTCGGTATTTTATTATGTGATATATTTTTGAGGTGAGATGTGTATGTCATGATTCGGTCTCACTCTTGGGAAAATATGACCGCCTCCACTAAGTTTGCGATATTTTTACCAAAGTTTGGTATGAGCTAGTCCGATTTGTGATGACCGGGTTAGAGTCAGCATACCTCAGATATGATAGTATTGTAGAGACAAGCATCCGATAGGTTATTACTTGGGAGGATGGTTACTATACGTGACATGTGTGTGAATGTTGTACCATACTAGTATGTATATAATACGAGTAAATAATTATATACGGGATAAATACATAAGGTGTGAATGTATTTCAAATATAAAAAGTGTGAACGGTATATGATCAAGTGGTATTCCATATATAACTAGAGTGAACGTTATATGATTTATTAGTATTTCAAATATAACTAGTGTGAACGTTATATGATTAAGGGATATTCCATATATAACTAGTGCGGACGTTATATCAGTAATTAAAGTTGAAATGATTAAATACGTTAATGAATAGAATAACTTATAAATCAAAGTAATGAAAACTAGGCTTAGAGTAACGTGATAGAAAGAAGTGTAACGAGGCTAGTTAGGTGGGGTAGCATAATTATTTGGGCTAGAAGGTCAGCATTGGGTGTGCACAATAGTTGAGGGGTGAGTAATTATTGCATCTCAAGAGAGTACGACACCCACTTAAATATGAAAAATGTTAATACATATTTAACTATTGCATCTTAATTGCTTGCTAAATATTTTTCAAATGATTTTGGTCTCTGAACCATGTCAAAATATCTTTTTCCAAAACATTTTAAATATCCAGCTACAAGGACGCCAAGCTTGATGACTCATTCCAGGGATGCATAGCTGCAGCATTATGGAGGCTTACAGGACTTTGAGTAGATGCCTCAGTAATTAATTCCTAGAGTAGGTGGTTGATTCAGTAGTTTAGTTTGGGCATGTTGCCCCTTTTAGTTGGTACATCATTTCAGTTTTATTTATCAGACAACGTAATTACATTCAGTATACTTTCTTTAGACTTATGGTTTGGATTTAGTTTTGGAAATGATGGTTAATTCGGTGCTCATTGTTTATATATTTATCGTGTGATGATTCAGACTTCTATATTTGTTATGGTTGATTTATTCCATTTTATTTTCCGCATGTTGTTATGTTAATGGGAGATAAAATTGACACGGACTTAATTTAACATAGGTAGTTAGTAATTTAAAATGTTTTCGACGGTTATGCTAAGAATGAACCCAAAGCGATTCCTGTTTATTTTGATAAAGGATTGATCACTCGTGATTAAAGTACGCAAGGAGTCATAGATGGTATCAGAGCATCAGGTTTTAGAGTCCATAGGATTTGCGTGTCTTACTACGTTTCCATCGTAGCGTTCTTTGATATATAGCCCTACTATAGGATTATTGTATTCCTCTGTGTACACACATTTACATTATCCTACTATTAAGTATAGTCGATGTGAATCATATACGAGTTCGGTTAGGTTTCGTACACCGAATAATATAAGACGATTAGCGAGGTCCGTTAGGAGGACTGTAGGAGGAGAGGCTCAGAAGAAGCCATAGAGCATTCTGGGAATGGTGACCACGATAGAAGACACCATAATTATTATTCAGGAAGAAGACGATAGGATAATTACTAGGGAACGATAGCTTCCTCAAGCACCGTCAAAGATAATGGTGGTGCGAATTCAAATTCACCCAGCGTAGTCGGTAAAGGGGGAGTTGGAGGGAATCTTTTTAAGACCCATCTGTAAGAGTTTGGGTAAGAGAAGAAGTGTGATGGGCCAATGGAAAGAGATAATCCAAAAGCAATTGTATAGGGTGGAGTGCAGTGACACCCAAAATTAATTTTTGAGCATATTTTTTTCTCATAGGAGCAGCATTGTAGTGATAGGAGTTAGTCACCAGAACCATGGAGATATCCTATTAATAATGGGAAATTTTGGGTGCGATTTGAACGTAAATCCTCTCATCAGCTGTTTAAATAGAGAGGCAAAGGAGGTTTCAGTATTTGTTTCAGAAGGGCCAGACAAGGGTCAGATATGAAGGAGAGTTGACTTGTTTAGCAAAACTTCGTACCCAACGAGAAGTTAAAAATGGACTCTTAGGTAGAATACCCAGGCGTGGATGGGGAAATCCGGCTAGGATGACTGGGGCCAATTTTGTCAAGGTCATATATTTATATGTTTACATTAACGCTTCCATGAGAAGGGATTCAAGAGAGTTGGAGAACCTAGCCGAAGGGCAAGACTGGATTTAATGGTGCTAGTAAGGCACCACAGAGGGGATACCCAGTAGAGGACTCGTTTAAATAATTCAAATTTATGGAAACTCTTACCAAATAACGGTGGTTTCATCTGGGACCGTCAGAGCCAGTAGTATGTTCCAAAGGGTAAGTAGAGCCTAGGGAACAACGAGGGTAGCGATCAGAGCTAAGACTACCAGGTCTGAGAGAAAAGTAATCCAGATATGGCTAGTGGGGTGAGAGAAAGGGGGAAAATATAGAGAGGTGTATTATGTGTGAAGAGTAGGACCACATGTGTGAATGTTGTCCGTAGGGAGTTAGTGGACAAGAATGGGATACCCAGTAGGGGCAACAGTTATAAGATTGTTATGTCCAGGGACCAATTGAACTGCCAGTGCTATTAGAAATTGAAAGTATTTTTTTTATCCTAGGGTGAATTGGGTATGTTTTGTGTGACCCGAGTGGGTCACATTAGTTCGTTAGCACTAGATTTGCGTGTGAAATGAGTTTAGTAGAGGTATTGTTAACAGTACTATAGTTTGTATATAATTACCGTTGAGTAGCGGGGGTCTTTTTAATTCCATCTGTTAGGGAGCGCGTGTGGACACTAAGGGGGTATATTTTAGTCGGATGGATCATCTTGAGAGATGATATTTGAGTATAATGTTATCCTGGGTATGGACTGGTTAGCGATGTTGAGCAATGGTGGACGGTTATAGCATGGCTATCTTGTTTGCTGTTCTAGGTGAGGATGTGTTATTTTTGCAATGTCTCACCGAAAAGAGGGTCGCGCTCACGGTTATATTATTTTATAAATTAGACTTCAGAGAGTACAGTTGTCTAGTTATATTCGATCTCGATGCGTAGGTACTTTGCTTATGTGATTTAGGGTATATCGGGTTTGTCGTCGAGCAACGAGATTGAGTTCGTTATTAATCTATTATGGGGAACTTAGTGATAGTGAGAGCATTGTATCGTAAGATGCCTTGAGTGGCATGGGCGTGAATGATTTGACTTAGGTGTAGGGGAAACTATTTTAGGTATCTTAGTTATTTGCCTTAGACCCATGAATCTTAATGACCAATAATGGTAGGTAGTAGTGTATCGGGGGGTTCCTTATTTGGATTTCACTTGAGAGACATCCCAAGCATAAACCTTAGCTAACGTCAAAAGTCAGGAGATGTGTGGTCCTTTGGATATGGATCTAGTACACTAGTTGTTGTATGAATGTGTGGTTATCCCTGAGAGTTGATAGTTATGTTATGACTTCAAAACTAGAGGAGTCGAGTATTACTTTGATGTATGAAACATTGTGGAACATTTTCACCACTTATAATCGAGGGAAATAACTTCAAGAATACTTAAGCTGGAGCTAGTAAGCCTAGTTTGAGTTAAATATGTTACGTTTTGTATATTTGTGTAGAAATGAATGGGGTATATGGTGTATGGGCGCCCTAGCTAGTTGAACTTCGAGTATCATCCGTAATGAGAAGATGTGGAAATGAATGTGTTTAACATAAGATCATGTGAATGATGGAGTTGACACATAGGGGCTTTGGGGCCTTTCCCCAGTAAAGGGAATGCTATAGCCGTTAGAATATAGGCTTATCCTAATAGAAAAGGTTAGGAAATTTTTTAATGAGGTACAATTACCAAGATTAAATGGTAAATACTGATGGAGTATTTTGAAGTAATGTGACTAGAATGGATTGGTCACTATATTGAACGGTAATGTATAAACAGTTGGGCAGAAGAGGATCGTTAGTAGAGGTGTAGCGGGAAAAACATAATATGTCAACTTTAGAAAGAGATGAATCATGGGCAAGGAGGTATCCACAACTATTAGTACCAAACTTATCCAAATTTCAAGGGTGAAATTTTTTGTAAGGGGGGAAGTATGTAACACCCCGTATTTCTGAGTATTTATAATTTTATTAATTCGGGTATTTTTATTAATTCGTATTATAAATCCTAGAAATTGAAAGAATAAAGAAGGAAGAAAGGAGGAGAGCTTTAGGAGCCAAAATCGAAGAGGATTTAGGAGTGTTATCACCAATTCATCTTCTACAACGCGTAATCAGACCCTATGAACATATAAAGGCAAGTGATTAACTTGCTTTCAATTTAATTTATAGAATTCATATTCATATCATGGTAGGTGTAGAAAAATCTGTTTTGGGGGAGGGTTGTCACATGTAAATGAAAATTTTGGAAATGAATTCATAGAAACATGATGTGATTATTAAATCATATGAAATCTGAGAATTGAACACTATATGATGGATAGAATCTTGATAAATAAACCTAAGGTAGATTCATAAAAAGTATATGATCTTGAATGGTTCTTATGAGGATTAAAGAAACCTTGAAACTGAATGTAGAAAATTGAAGAATTTGCCAAAAGTTTTGATAGCACCCCAAATGCATGCCATTTTCTGTGTAATTTGAATTAGATGATGGTCTATAGATGAAAATAAATATAATTATCTTAGTTTTCTAATAAGCTTTGAATGAGGTCATTTGGACCTCTCATTACAGCTATTTTAGTAAATGGTGTTTAATTTGTCAGAATACCTGAGTTACGCAGACGATTGGGTTAGTTTGGGTATTTTATCAAGATAATGCTACGTTAATTATTTAATTAGTGTAATTTTAAATAAAATTTGAGTCGTGAGATAGACTCGGGTAATATTAGCTTGTGCTACGGGTGTTAGGCAGGGTTTAACCAGATTTGTATTTATTTATTTATATATACGGGTATAGAGATAGTGTATATATTTATGTGTATTTTATAAATATCGGTGTGAATGATATTTATGTGAAAGCATACCCCTCTATTGCTATCATCGGAGTTGGCACGATGTGGGTGAATCCACTGGTTAGTGGTTGTAGGGAGAGTATAGTCCCCAGGTCATATCGTTCAGTATTTTATTGTGTGATTTATTTTTGAGGCGAGACATTTTGGGTATGATTCGGTCTCACTACCAAGTAAGTATGATCGCCTCCACTACGTTTGCAATATTTTTACCAAAGTTTGGTGTGAGTTAGTCCGACTTGTGGTAACCAGTTAAGAGTGAGCATACCTGGGATATGATATCATTGTAGAGACAAGCATTCGGTGAGTTATTACACAGGAGGATGGTTATTTTATGCGACATGTGTGTGAATGTTCTAGTAGATTAGTACGTATATAGTACGAGTAAATAATTGTACACAAGATAAATACATAAAGTGTGAATGTATATCAAATATAACTAGTGTGAACGTTATATGATTAAGTGGTATGACATATATAACTAGTGTGAACATTATCTGATTTATTAATATTTCAAATATAAGTAATGTAAACATTATATGATTAAGTGGTATTCCATATATAACTAGCACGAACGTTATATGAGTAATTAAAGTTGAAATGATTAAACAAGTTAATGAGTATAACAACTTATAAAGAAAAGTAAGGAATACTCAGGTTAGACTAGCGTGATAGAAAAAAGTGTAACTAGGCTAGTTAGGTGGGGTAGTATAATTAGTTGGGTTAGAATTTCAGCGTTAGGTGTGCACAATAATTAAGGGGTGACTAATATCTCAAGAGAGTGCGATAACCGTTTAAATATGAAAAGTGTTAATGCATATTTAATTGTTGCATCTTAATTGCTTTCTATATGTAGACACCTCATTCTGTTACCCCCTAACTCTCCTTAGATCCCTAATACCTCCACTCATCACTGTAAACCCAAGTCACGTCCCGAGTACTGACCTAAAAGCCATCGGGCACTCCCCGGCTCAGTTTGACCCAAAATTCAAACTCGTTGTCTCGACTGAGACTCAATGAATCTTCGAAGGACACTAAATACCCTTTCCAACGGTCCACCCCGTGCGCGATTCCGACTTACAATGCGGACGAATGATCCATTTGAGTTCGAAACCCGACCTAGAGGCCACCGGGCGCTCCCGGGCTCTGTTTGACCTAAGTCAACTCTTCAGCTTGACCGAGGCTAAATGAATCTTTGAAGGGAACTGAAAACCCTTTCCAACGGTCCATCCCGTGCACGATTCTGACTTTCCATGCGGACGAACGATCCGTTTGACTCCGAGAGGTCACCGAAGGCTTCTCGATCCCGATTGACTAAAGTTAACTCCCCGAACCGAGTTAAACTCTTTGGAATGTCAAAGTACATCTCCTAACCTTTCTAAATGTCCGTCTCGTGCGTGATTCGGACTTACCATGAGGACGAACGATCCATTTGCTTCCGAACGATTCCCCATCCAACGGACCGATAAACGCTTCTGAGCCATATTTAACCCAAAGTCAACTCCCGAACTCGGGAGCGGTATAAAGGACTTTCGAAGGTCACTGAAATACCTTTCCAACGATATGCCCCGTGTGCGATTCTGACCAACGGTTTGCCCTCGGCGGCCAATTTTTTGAAAAACCTAAAGCGCACTGCCAAATGGCAGGTCCCAGACCCTGCCTATCGGCACCTGCCGATAGGTAGTGCCATGGAAATGCCGATCGGCAAACCCCTGGGCCTATAAAAGGAGGCCTTGGCCTCATTTGCAAGGGAGCTCAGATCAGAAGCAAATCACTCTCAACGAATCCCAGAAACCTCTCTCGAAGGCAGCGTGATTTCAACTTCCAAATCCCTTTTTCACTTCCACTTTTAATCATCCCCTTCATCAAACTTGGTGAATTAACCACTCCCCATCATCATCCAAGTGCAAGGGCTGCTCCCCAACATTCAAGATCAAGCTCAAGGTCTCCAAGAAGGTCTAACTTTCTCAAACTCTCTCCTAAATTCTCTTAAACTTGCAATAACTTGTTTTCTTACTTATCACTTTTATTATCTCATCTCACATATCATAAATGTACTTTTTATTTAGTATTATTGCACATCCCATATTTTCATATAAATAAAAACCCAAAAAACAAGAAAAATAGGGTTTGCTCATAAATTCAAAGTAGAGATTCTCACAGTTTTTCCACACTTTTCTCATAACTAAAACACCTTTTTACACACACACATACATTCACAAATAAGAGATTTCCCCATTTGGATTTATGGGTTAAACCCCACCCCTCATTTTATATGCGAACTACGTGGACTTTGATGCCTTTGTAGGCTACGTAGGCGTCTCGGGGTAAAACCCGAGACTCGAGTCCTTTTTTCCACTTTTTCTCTTATTTTCTATCTTCTCTTTATCTCATTCTCTATTACATTCTATATATTCATTATTAGTGGCGTATTACTCCACATACGTTATCGTTCCCTTATGACGATCAACGCAAGGGTAATCGCGCAAATCCTATTTTCTACACTAATCTCACATTCCTACGGATGACTCGCTTTATCTCTTCCATGATACAGGTAAAGGATTCCTACCTCCATTCTATATATACACATTGCACACATATCACGGGGGGAAACACAAAGGAAAATAGCAAATGTTGATACCAAAATTAGTATGCTGATATAGACGAATAATAAGAAGACACGTGCCGATCTACATGGCACAATAGCAACGAGGACGTTTATTTCCCCGACCAAGTCATACTCACTCCGAGCAGCAAATGTACTCCGAGGAACTCCAACACTCCGAGGAACTCCTGAACAACGAGCAACTAAGGCGGTCCGAGCCGCATCTCGGTCACAGCATTAATTGCCAGATAATCAACAGTTCAACTATTCATTGAATGCTTATCATACAGACGTATACTCTTAAAGGGCATTAATTGTTTACCCTTTCACATGTACAACCTAAGGGCTATAAATACATTGTATCACCCTCATTCAAAGGGAAGGGATTTTCTTGATAGAATTACATATTGAGAACTCCAAAACACTTGGCAATAACAGAAACAGTGGACGTAGGCCATTCTTATAAGGCTGAACCACTTTAAAATTCTTTGTCTCATTTATATTTATCTGTGATTAAATAATTAGAAGCAAATCTAATTTTTTACATCAACAGATTGGCACCGTCTGTGGGAAACGACTGTTGTTATCGTTTTTCACCAAAAATCATTCATCATCAATGGCAGATAATTCGGAATCTAGCAATCGAAACGCTGGAAATGCTGGAAATCTTCCAAATCCCTCTGCACCTCCAGATCTGGCAGGAATTATGACGAATCTGGCTCAAGGACAAACCGCCATGTAAGAAACAATGCGGCAACTCATACAAACCCTTCATGGCGGTGCACCTGCACATTCGGGACAGCGAAGTGGTCAGAGGCAAACCTATTTACTTTCTTCATGATCCAGGCGTACAGATGCGTATCGTAATGAAGAATCTGATGATTTCTCTTATCAACCTGGGCGAACTTCGTCAATACGGGCTACAGATACTGATCAACGTATCACTCTCTCTCCAGAGAGACCCAGTGCCTTGGAAAGGTTGAGCAGGGTATCTCCTTTCAGCCGATTAGGCCCTAGGAGGAATATGAGTCCACCTAAAACCATGTCAAGGAGTTTTTGACAACCATCAGATCTAAGAGAAGGATCAGCACAATCACGACCTGTTGCTCGTCAAGATAGATCTCAGGAGGCCACGTCAGAACAATCAATTGCTCGAACTAATAAGCCCGAGGAAGGAAATGATGCGTGGAAAGGATCCATTCAGCGGTTGGAGGATAGATTGGGATAAATGGCTAAGGCGAAGAATCCCTTATAATGAACTTTTGTTCAAGGGACACCTTTTATACAGGCCATTGTGGATTTTCCTACACCGTCAAAATTTAAAGCACCTGTGGTGACCCCCAAATATGATGGAAAGACAGATCCTGTTCTTCACATAGAGCAATATCAACCTGCTGCCGACATCTATGCCGTCCCCGACGAGATGAGATGCATAGCATTCTCAGGAACTCTTACTGGATCTGCCCAGATATGGTACAACAATCTTCCTCGGGGTAAGATTTCAACTTTCTTTCAGTTGGCCGAGTTGTTCATCGGCAATTTCTGTTTTGGAGCAAAGCCAGTAAAATGGGTAGCACACTTGTTAAGTGTTAGACAAAAATCTGGTGAGAGTACTAGAGATTACATAACTCTTTTAAATAACGAGAAGCTGGAAGTCATAGATTACGAAGAAAAGACAACAATCACCGCCTTGATGAGTGGGTTGTTGCCTAACAAATTGTATTACACTTTGGCCAAAGATCCACCTACAACTATGTCAGAGTTGATGGCAAAAGCGGCCAAAATCATGAATGCCGAGGAGGCTATGGCTGCAAAGAAGAATATGGATAAAGAAACCAAGGTGGAAATCGACAAATCTAAGAAGAAAGAGCATAAGGGCAATGGCGGTGATAAGCATTCCAAGAATAGTAAGTCGTCATGGGAAGTCCTGAAGAAATTCGATAATTATACTCCTTTGAAAATGGGTATTAATCATGTCTTGGAAGAAATCAAGAATAACGAGGAAGTAAGGTGGCCAAAGAAACTGAGGTCGGACCCTGACAAAAGAAATAGAGATAAATATTGCGAGTTTCATAAGGATCATGGTCATATGACTAAAAATTGCATAGCCCTCCAGAATGAGATTGAAACGCTCATTAGACGAGGAAAGTTGTCAAAGTATGTTGATCGTAGAAATGAAAGAGGAAATAAAGACCGAGCAAGAGAGAGATCCAGATCTCCTCGTCGGGCAGAAGAAAACAAGAAAAGAAATCATTAAGATGATACAGAGGATGACCCCGATCTTCCCAAAAGGCCAAGGCAACCAGAACGCCAGGTATTTTCAATACGTTTTGGAACATTTGATTGTAATGTTATTACAGGCGGAGATGCAGGAGGAGGAGATCTTACTGTAGAAAGAAAAGCTTACCTCGGTGAGGCTCAGGCTTGCTCATATATTCAACGGATAAATTTAGCTGAAGAGGATCGCCCGAGGAAGATAAACAAAGAGAAGCTAGTCATTGGTTTTTCAAAAAACGACCTGGAAGGTGTACTTTACCCTCACGACGACCCTTTGGTGATCAAAATGAGGATGAGAGAAGTAGTGATTTCAAGGGTTTTGGTAGATAATGGTAGTTCGGCAGACATCATGTTCTACTCATGTTTTGACAGTTTAAATTTAAAATTATCTCAATTGGAGCCTTATCACAGACCTCTCCTGGGTTTTGCTGGCGAGAAGGTTTTTCCACTTGGGACGATCAAGTTGGATATATTCATTGGAGCTTGGCCTGCTTGTCGAACAGAAAGAATACGCTTCTTTATGATGGATAAGAATGTGCAATCAACTTACAATATCATCACGGGAAGAGTTGGTTTGAAGAAGTTCGAAGCAGTTCCATCTACAGTACATCAGTGCTTAAAATTCTCAACAAATTTTGGAGTAGGAGTTGTGAAAGGTGATCAAAAAGTAGCTTGGGAATGCTATTATTCAGCTGCCGAGCAAGAGGATCTTGAAGAGTCAAGGAAAAAGACTACTACCTACCAGGTGGATGAAGGTACAAAAATTGAAACACTAGATCCCAGAGATGAATCCCAACTTGTAAAAGGACAGGTGGTGGAATGTACAGAAAATGTTATTCTGGACGACGAGCACCCTGAACGAATAACCCAGATAGGTTCGACGTTGGATGCTTCAATAAAATAGGAGTTGATAACTTTCTTGAGAAACAAAAAGAAAACTTTTGCATGGAGTCATGAAGACATGCCAGGAATAGATCCAAACTTCTTATGTCATGAGCTCAATGTGAATAAGGAGATCAAGCCTGTAAAGTAGAGGAGAAGAGTATTTAGTCCCGAGAAGAATCAAGCTATATAAGAGGAGGTCGAGAAGCTCCAGAAAGCCCAATTCATTGAAGATGTGAAATATCCAGACTGGTTAGCAAATGTGGTGATGGTAAAGAAGAAAAACAATAAATGGAGAATGTGTGTTGATTTCACCGATCTCAACAAGGCATGCCCAAAGGATCACTTTCCATTGCCCAGAATTGATCAACTAGTGGATGCTACCTCGGGACACGAGCTGCTCAGCTTCATGGATGCATACTTTGGCTACAACCAGATCAAAATGAAACCTGAAGACAGGGAAAGTACTTCTTTTATTACCCCTAGGGGAACTTATTGTTATAATGTTATGCCTTTTGGTTTGAAAAATGCAGGTCCGACATACCAGCGGCTGATGAACAAGGTTTTTGCCGAACAAATTAGTTGCAATATGGAAGTCTATGTCGATGATATGCTGACAAAGAGCAAGAAAGCTGCTGATCATCTAGTTGACTTAGGTCAGACCTTTGATCAACTGGATAAATACCAAATGAAGCTCAACCCGACGAAGTGCACATTTGGAGTACAAGAAAGAATGTTCCTCGGATACATCGTCAACCAGCGAGGCATTGAGGGGAATCCAGAAAATATCAAAGCCCTTTTAGGGTTGCGATCTCCAACGACGAAGAAAGAAGTGCAGAGTCTTACAGGACGAGTTGCAGTGCTCAATAGATTTGTATCCCGAGCAACTGATAGATGCCTCCCATTCTTCAAAACACTTCGAAAAACTTTCGAATGGAATGATGAATGTGAAAAAGACTTTCAAGACTTGAAGAAATATTTGGGAGCACCTCCACTGTTGTCCAGGCCAGTAACGGGAGAAAAGTTATACTTGTACCTGGCAGTATCAGAGAATGCAGTCAGCTCGGCATTGATCAGAATGAAGAATGGAGTCCAGAAGCCAATTTATTACACAAGTAAGGCTTTACGAGGTGCAGAGATCAGGTACCCAAAGCTGGAAAAATTGGCATTGGCATTAATTGAGGCAAGTAGAAGGATGAGGCCATATTTCCAGGCCCATACCATCGTCGTGTATACCAACATGCCATTGAGACAAGCCCTTCATAAACCAGAAAAATCAGGGAGACTGATGTACTGAGAAATAGAGCTCGGTGAATATGATATTGTGTATGAACCCAGATCATCATTCAAAGGGCAAGCTGTAGCAGATTTTATAGCAGAGTTTACTTATCCGGATACCCCCGAGGAATAAAAGTTATTCGCTGATCAACCTGTGGATGTTACAGGATCAACAAACACAAGCTCAGACCAACTCCGGTTGGTAAAAGGGCGAGTGGATGATAAAGAATCAACAGACATAAGCTCAGACCAACTCCGATTGGTAAAAGGGCTTGTGGATGTAGAAGGATCATCAAATTCGAGCTCAGACCAACTTCGGTTCGTAAAAGGGAGAGAAGTGATGGTCGATGAAGAGCGAGAAATACCAGGGGGGATGAAAGGAAACAGCAAATATTTCATCGAGGAATTCTGTCAGATAAGAAATTTGAAGACGAGTTACCTACATGGAGATTATATGTAGATGGGTCATCTTGCACAACAGGTTGTGGAGCAGGGATTGTTTTGAACACCCTAGACGAGATTGGCATGGAATATGCCCTGCGATTCCAATTCAAAGCCTCCAATAATGAGGCTGAGTATGAGGCCATGATAGCAGGTCTTAATTTAGCAAAGATTATGGAAGCGCAACAAGTGATGGTATTCAGTGATTCTCAATTAATTGTGAATCAGATGATGGGAACATATGCAGTTAAAGGAGAATTAATGGTCAAGTATCATGCAAAGGTGATGGAGTTGTTAGCAGAATTTGATGCCATTCAGTTGATCAGAATACCAAGAATGGAGAATGCACGAGCAGACGCATTGGCCCGATTAGCATCAGCTACTCGTACCGAGCTGCGAAGAACGATACCAATTGAAGTATTAAAAAGTCGGAGCATAGATGAAGACCTGACGATGAATATTATTACCCTTGATTTAGGACCATCTTGGATGGATCCCATCAGGGCATATATTGAGGAGGGAGAATTACCGGAGGATAAGCTCCCTGCCAAGAAATTGAAGTTTAAAGCTGCTCGGTATGTACTAACTAATGGTGTTTTGTATAGACGAGGAATTATGGCAGGTTTGCAAAGATGTGTACATCCCTTCGAGGTGAAAGAATTGATTGAAGAGATCCATGAAGGGTCCTGTGGAGCCCATGTAGCAGGTCGTACTCTTTTGCAAAGGGTGATGACGCAGGGATACTACTGGCCAACGATGAGGGATGATTGTATAGCCTATGCTAAGAGATGTGATAAATGCCAACGTTTTTCCTCCATCCGATGAACTCCACAAGCATTGTTGACACCCATAACTTCCCCTTGGCCATTTGCCATGTGGGGAATTGATTTGGTTGGACCATTGCCAACGACCCGAGGAAGATTCAAGTACCTCGTCGTCGCAGTGGATTATTTTACTAAGTGGGTAGAAGCTGAGCCACTTATTGATATGACATACGAGAAGGTGTACCAGTTCGTTTGGAAGAACATCATCTGCCGATATGGTCTCCCTCATGCCTTCATCACAGACCATGGAACACAATTTGATAACGAGGAGTTTGCCGCCTATTGTCATCAGTCAAACATTTTGAAGGTTCATTCAGCACCAGGCCATCCTCAAAGCAATGGACAGACTGAAGTGACGAACAGAACATTACTAAATGGTTTGAAGAAGAGATTAAGTGAGGCTAAAGCTAATTGGATTAATGAGCTACATTCAGTATTGTGGGCTTACCGAACAACTCCCCGAGCAGCAACTGGAGAATCACCATATATGCTGGCGTTTGGAAGTGAGGCCGTAATACCTGCCGAGTTGGGTCTTCTAACACACAGAGTGCTGAATTTCAATTCCCCAGTCAGCGACTTAATGAGGAGATTAGATTTGGACATGCTCGAGGAGGTTAGAGAAGAGGCAGCCATTAGGAATGCTGCTTACCAACAACGAACAACCCTGTTCTATAACAAGAGGGTGAAAAAATGCGAATTAAAAGAAGGAGATTACGTGCTAAAGAAGGTCATTCAGAAGCACAATAAATTGGAAGCAAACTGGCATGGACCTTACCGAGTTACAGAAGTTATTCGACCAGGAACTTACCGAATAGCAACTCTAGAAGGAGAGGAATTTAAGAATGCATGGAATGCTGAACACCTACGCAAGTATTATCAGTGATGTAAAATGTAAAGCAGTTCCATCAATATGAATAAAACGATGATATTTAACCATCTTCTCTCCTTTTATTGAAAGTTTTTCGGGGAATACTAGTGTTTAACACTACGCCGCTCGGCAGTAAAAAGAAGACGATAGTTCAAGCTCAGACCAACTCCGGTTGGTAAAAGGGCGAGAACAAACCATACTCCTTTGGTTAGGAGGTGTACACTAGCTCAGACCAACTCCGGTTGGTAAAAGGGCGAGTGGACATGATAGTTCGAACTCAGAACAACTCCGGTTGGTAAAAGGGCAAGAACAAATCATACTCCTTTGGTTAGGAGGCGTACACTAGCTCAGACCAACTCCGGTTGGTAAAAGGGCGAGTGGACATGATAGTTCGAACTCAGACCAACTCCGGTTGGTAAAAGGGCGAGAACAAACCATACTCCTTTGGTTAGGAGGCGTACACTAGCTCAGACCAACTCCGGTTGTTAAAAGGGCGAGTGGACATGATAGTTCGAACTCAGACCAACTCCGGTTGGTAAAAGGGCGAGAACAAACCATACTCCTTTGGTTAGGAGGCGTACACTATCTCAGACCAACTCCGGTTGGTAAAAGGGCGAGTGGACATGATAGTTCGAACTCAGACCAACTCCGGTTGGTAAAAGGGCAAGAACAACATTCCTAAAAAGACCAACGTGTTTGGCTACGAAGCAAAATACTCCTAAAAATGCCAATCTCGGTTGGTTAGGAAACAAGATATGCTCTCTGATGATGCTGGGAATCTGCACCACCATGTGAGGTGTTTGCAAGCTTAGTATCGGTATAACAATGGCATCACAGCTATATACATAAGATAAGAGTGAGGTGAGGATAAGAGGAATGATACCCGAATATAAGTGGTTCAGCCAATCTGGCCTACGTCCACTGTGAGTGTGAATAATATCACTGAACAATGGCACTAATGGCCATGGGTACAATTCACTCAAGCTCTCTCTCTACTGTGTGTCTTTAGACAGAGTTTCAGCTAGGGTTTTTATCTTTGGATCCCTTTGCAAGGTAGGGGATGATCCCTTTATATAATGCCTAGGGGGTGTAATGTACCCCCTATGCATGTAATGTGCATGTGTGTGATTTCCTCACCAATGGGGGCATGACACTTGTCATGGCCTCATGTAGGTAATGATGATGAAATATTCCCCCACATGTGGAGAATAATATTGTTATAACTGATTTATGCCCAGGTGTCCTTATCCAAATGTCAATAGATGCTCGGCAGTCATGTTGGTGAATGGCCTTGGCCTAGATGAGGCCGAGCTATAAAGGTTAGTCGTCCGCTCAATCCGCGGAGTGTCATGAGGAGTCTCGGCCTGATATCAGCCGAGGTACATGTCGGCGTCTGCCTGAGCCGAAGCTGGGTATGCTGATGATTATTAACCTCTGGCAACCTCGGCCTAAGCCGAGGTAGGGTCCATGTTGAAGAACGCGGAGCTTCTTGTTATCTCGTCCTACTGTTGGCCGAGGTTACTATTCCTTGGTACATGAGGTCGATGTTGATATCTGCGACATGTGAAGTGTCCTTGGGGAGGTGCATACAGTAGTGTCGGCCGAGGCCGAGGTAGTCCTGGCCGAGGGATGATATCGCGGGCCCCCACCCACTGGTGGGTCGGTCATTGTCTCGGCTCTTATTTCGGCCGAGGTAAGTGTCCCTAGGCCGAGGTCATACTTGGGTATATCACTCTCAAATGCCAACTTATGTTGGTCGGGAGGTAAGATTATTCTAGAAAATACAAAAGTTCCTCGTAGAACAAAATATTCCAAACTGTACCAAGTATGGCTGGTCGGGGATAAAAACCCACTAACTGTAGTTGGTCGACGAGGAGAAAATATTCCAAACTGTACCAAGTATGGCTGGTCGAGGATAAAAACCCACCAACTGTAGTTGGTCGACAAGCACAATTTAACAACCTTGGTTGGTTGGAAAATTTTTCAACATTATACTCATTACTTTATTATTAAGTGATCGAGCAACATTACTAATACTTGTAACTTTTTTATTACTAAGTTGGTCGATGAACCACATAATATTGTCATGCAAGCACAAATATAAAGTGTTCGACAAATACAAGACAATAGCAAACAAAAATAAAACTCTTTCATTAAATTCCAAATAAATTACAGGTTATATTGATAATTACATGGATATGTATACTAACTGTTACATCAAAAATTCCTATTCTATTGGTTTTTTCCCTCA
Organism: Sambucus nigra; assembly: GCA_949130495.1. NCBI lineage: Eukaryota > Viridiplantae > Streptophyta > Magnoliopsida > Dipsacales > Adoxaceae > Sambucus > Sambucus nigra. Next base: position 89,745,129 of record OX422208.1, on the reverse strand, counting down.
GCTTTCGATACAGGTTCCTCGCCAGCAGGCGGATCATTTAAAGACTGAGGAGAATTGATGAAGTTCAAATCCTTCAGCATCCTGAAGTTCATCACAGAAGGTCGATCTAGAAGATGCTCGGGACGAGATACCTCGATCTGAGAATGAAGATTGTAATCATCGAGGTATTTTGCAATTAAACTCCGAGGAATGGCACGAGCTGGGATCCATTCCATGTCCAGATTGTACGGTGGCACAGATAAGTTGAGTACCCCGGGATCATAATAGTCCCACAGATAGTGTCCTTGTTCGAGCTTCAGCACGCCCAAGGCATTCAGCCAGCCTTGTTTGTAGCCCTCATTATTGGCATTCTGGATACGATCATCCAAATGAAATAGTGCTTCGTTGTATCCAGCCATCCAGAACTCCCTGGGCTGTTTGTGAAATTGAAATGTTAACTTTTCAAGCTTCTCATGAAGAATCTGGATGAAAAGCTCATTAGTCTCCGACACTGATATCTTTGCAGAGAGTTGTTTTTCCAGGTCTCGAATTTTCTTTGACATATCAGATAACGCCTGGTTCTTCGCCTTCAGTTGGAAGGCCTGGTTCTCTAAGGCAAATGCTGTCCTCTGCTCCTCGACAAGAACCCAAACTGCTCTTCCTCGATCCCGAGAAGCTCTTGCTCGACCTCGAGGAGATGTGGAAGTGCCCGACCTCCTCAATGTGTCCAACTCTTTCCTCAATTTGTCATTCTCAACCTCTAAAAATGAAAATCCCTCGTCAGTCACTGGGATTACAGCTGTTGAAGAAGAGGCTGCAGACTTCAATTGTTCTAGCTCTTTCTGCAAATTGTTATTCTCTTGCTCCAGCAGCTCGGCAATCTGTCTACATGCTTCAACTTCACCCTTTAGGGTTCTCTCCCTGACATCGTACCCAGCAAGGAGCTTCTCGTAGCCCTTCTCGGCATAAAGCTGCTGATACATCTTCTCATACCCCTCATGCAACAGGGCAGTTGATTCCTTGTACTGATTCTGAAGCTCTTCTAGGGTACATTGAAGATCTTCAATCATTTCGTAATAAGCCACATTGTTGGCTACAGCACGATCAAGAAGACATTTCAAGTATTGATATGCTTCCACTGCTTGGTCTGAAGCATCTCGACCAAGAATATCTACAATCTGGGATTTGTCCAAGTCAGTGTGGCCAACCTTAAAATATTCATTACACTGTCGAAGCAGAGTTGTGTCATGGGCAGACAACAATTCCATTCTAGCCATAAACTAGTAAAGAAGAGAAGGCAAGAGTTAATAAAAAAGCAAACAGAACATCAACAACATAGAGAAACAAAAAAGGTGATTTTTATTACATCATAGAAAGGAGTACAGTGTTCAGAGTACAGAGTACAAGTGACAAAAGAAAAACCGAACAACTTCACACCTTTTCCTTGTCTCCCAAGATTTTCTCAGGAGGCTGGGATGAGGAGCTCGGTTGCTCGGTGGAAATAATGAGTTGGTCGGCTAGGGCTGGAACTTGTTCAGGAGGAGAAGGCAGAGATGAAAGCTCCTCGTCGGCAGGCTGAGTAAGGATTGGATCACCCACTACCATTGAAGATTCTTCAGAGGCAGCTTCGTCCTCTTCTTCATCTTCAATATTTGGGGGGGGGGGGGGACCAGGGAGATGTTGTTGAAACAATTCTGAGTCCTCATTAACCTTTAATTCTTGCAGGGCAGCCACCCATCCATCTCGAAAGTATTTCAAACTCCCATACTGCACCTGGGACATCATTGCTGCTACCCCCCTGTTCCACCCTTTGTCCCAACCAGTACGGAAAGATTTTTTCACCACCAACTTTCTTTTCTTTTTCTCCGTGGAGATCTTCTCGGATAGAAGATCCTCGGTGGCTTTCAACTTAGCTTCCACCTCCTCCTTCTGAAGATTCACTTCTCACAGAAGGGACAATTCTTCTTCTGCCATTTTCATCTTGTTTTCAAGCTCCCCAGAGCTCTTGAGCTTCTCGTCATACTTCTTTTTCTCTCCCTCCAAATCAGTCACCTTATTTTCCAAACCTTTGGAAACTTCAACGAGCTGCACCTTCTCTGCCTCAACTGCAGCCAACTTCTTCTCCCAATCAACCCTATCCTCGTCATACTTTTGACGGGACTCCTTCAAAGACTGGGCCAAACCTAGTAAAGCATCCTCCACTCCGGACGAGGAGCTAGAAGCCTTGATCGCTTCATCCTTCTTCACAATGGTGTTAAAACAACTCACCAGCTGAAAAAAGGAGATAATGATAAGTCATCACAGATATACATGTATTGATGGAAAGAAAGAAAATTCAGAATAAGAGAAACTTACTGAGGAAATGTGACGAGTAGCCAGGGCTGTAAGCATATCCCTAGACATATTCTCCTCAATTCCTTGGACTTTAGGAATGGTCCAAGTCTTCACCGAGCTCATAGCAGAGCTCGGAGGAATAATAGTTGGAACACCAGCTCCACTAACTTGGAGCTGGGAGATGGTCTCGGCCAAATTGACCGAGGAGGATTTCTTCGGTATTACTGTAGCAGATTCAACCAAGGAAGAACTTTTGGTTGGGGAGATAGTGATCACTTCCAAAGGTGCATCCTTCTTGTTAGGAGCCACTGGGGGCTTCTCGACAGCTTTTTGAGGTGCAACATCTGTCTTCTTTGTTCCCTTTTGGACGTCAGTTTTGTTCCTTTTTCCATCTCCAGCAGAGATAGTCTCCTCAAAGATAGCAGGAACTCTTCTTTTGCCCATTTTCTGACTCAAAGGAATATGAGAGTCTGGTAAAGAATCCTCAGGAGCTGGCGCTGGTTCACCAGTGCTGATTACAGGGCGAGTAGTGAAAGAGGTTGTATAACTCCTATACTGCAACAAATATGAAGCAGACCTGATGTGCTCGTCTGCAACTTTCTGATGCAAACTCCAGATGAGTTTCAAATGCTTGATATTAACGTCAGCTTCTTTTGGAGTTTTTCTCTTGTTGTCAACTACAAACAAATACATATTGAAATATCAGTCACACATTTTATCAAACATAATGAAATCATAATTTCAGAAATAAAATAAAATGAAAATAACCTATCCCATTGCCATATGGAGGGCATCTGGGACCTTGATATACTTCATCTCCAATCAAAGGGGCATGTTGCCAATTTTTGATAACTACCCAATGTTCAAAATAATCCCTATTAGCATCAGGGAGGTTGACTACTAAAGCCCTATTCAAAATCTAGTTTTTAAATAAAAAACATTATCTAAAATAGCCCATCTATAACAATACATAATCTCAGGAATTCCTATATGGGTTCCGTGAGTCTGATTTAACCTATACACCCCATTAACTATTCTCCATGTGTTGGGGGCTATTTTTGCAAGGACAACATCGAAATAATCACAGAAATCTAAGTACAAAGGGTTTGGTGGAAAAGAAAATCCACATTCAGCAATAAAGAGGCTGGGGAACCAATGTCCCTCAGCCAAACGAAAATAATTTGAAGGCTCAGAAAAATCCTCCAGAGTTACCCAAGATGGAATAAAAAAATCAGAACGGAATTTCTCAAGAGATTCAATAACATAAACCGTGGCGAATAAAAGAAATGAATAAGAAGAAAGAAGATCTTACAGGAAAAAGGGAGATCTGTTGACAATGAACGAAGAAAAGGATGAACACACAAGAGAGAGAAAGACTATGGAAAACTCGAAAGCAGAAATTGGAAAAGGTAGAAGACGATGGGATTGCCTATGAAGCTTAAATACTTTGCCTTGGGAAACGGCGAAAGAAATGATTACAAAAAAGAAACTATTACGCTACCGGCGGCTAAAAGGACAAAAAGTGCGCGAAGATCGAAGCGCTTATTAAAATTCAAAAAGGCGGATTCTGCGAATCTTAAAGGACATGCGAATACGGAGAAAATGCTCCTAAAAACCAGGAAGGTCATTTAATATTGCCATATACCGAGAAAGAATATTCCATATTCCTCAATGTTCGAAATATGAAACATTGGGGGCTTCTGTTGATACCAAAATTAGTATGCTGATATAGACGAATAATAAGAAGACACGTGTCGATCTACATGGCACAATAGCAACGAGGAAGTTTATTTCCCCGACCAAGTCATACTCACTCCGAGCAGCAAATGTACTCCGAGGAACTCCTGAACGACGAGCAACTAAGGCGGTCCGAGCTGCATCTCGGTCACAGCATTGATTGCCAGATAATCAACAGTTCAACTATTCATTGAATGCTTATCATACAGACGTATACTCTTAAAGGGCATTAATTGTTTACCCTTTCACATGTACAGCCTAAGGGCTATAAATACATTGTATCACCCTCATTCAAAGGGACGGGATTTTCTTGATAGAATTACATATCGAGAACTCCAAAACACTTGGCAATAACAGAAACAGTGGACGTAGGCCATTCTTATAAGGCTGAACCACTTTAAAATTCTTTGTCTCATTTATATTTATCTGTGATTAAATAATTAGAAGCAAATCTAATTTTTTACATCAACAGCAAATATCCATGACAGACCGAAAGGGCGGAATGGGTGCCTAACACCTTTCCATTTCGTAACTAAGCCTCTGAACCCTTTTCGAATCATTTTGGTTTTGCACGCACCAGTATGTCTTTGGATGCCATCTTTCGGGGTGGCTTCCCCTTTTTCTTTTGTCTGTTCTGAGTAAAATAGACTGGCGACTCTGAATCTCTCTACATTTTTCACACCTCACAAAATCGACGCCGGCCGAAGCGCTCTCCCAAGAGGGGACGCCCAGGACCCGAAGGATCCCTTCCTCCCTCCGCGGCGGGGATCGGGGCATGTCCACAGTGGCGACTCTGCTGGGGATATGTTTTATTATATTTTTTGGGCTTGATTCTATTTACATGGATGCTATATTTGTTCATGTTCCCCCCCCCCCATATCTGCCTATCCCTCTTTCTCACATGTATATCCCATGCCTATGCTTATATTCACACACTTGTAGAAAATTCTCCATGTACACTTCACACCACGTGCACCTAGGATCACATATATATCCCCATGTTGCACCAATCACCCATCCATACTTGGTGTACCTTTTGAGGTACTTATACTTTGTTCCCGGTTTGGCATAATCAATAAAGGCATTCTCATCATAAGATACTAATAAGAGAATCATGCATGATTCACACGATATCACCAAAGAGCATTGATATTGACCAAATTTTACCCAGTAACTGGAGGGTCACTTCGTGATGGGAGCTAGTCCGGCAGGTCGCAGTTAGCCTAAGCGATATGACTCTCACCTTCCATTGGCCAAGTACCTTCGACGTCTATCGAACGGTTCCCCCGCATCGTACCGCTTTATCGAAGTCATGACGGGGGGTATATCGCAGGGAATTCGTTCACGTACACCAAGTATATTGAATTTTCTCTCACACGTACCGTCCCCACGAGGTATATGGTGAGGCAATTCATGTACACTCAGGTATATCAAATGGCTTGTCCACACGTACCGATTGCCCGCAAGAGCAAGACGTATATCGTGGAAGTCACGCCAAAGGGGGGAACCCATGCCGATTCACCCAACCAACTGCATACCCGCATATAGGTCTCAAACATAGGACACGCACTCTAGATTGCCAATTTCAACCCGAAACTCTGCCGAAATTCCGGGTCAGTCTGTCGCCCAATTTTCGCGCATTTTTAAAATAGGACTCTATCCGCGAGCCTGGTTACAAATCCAAACATAGCTTTGCATATATTAAGACCCCCACTTTTCCAGGATTGGGTCCCGTCCGACATTGCATTTAGGAGAATTAAATACAAGTGAGAACATAATAATCATGCTGAGTTCCGTCTTCAAAAAAAAAATCCAAAAACATTTCTCCCTTCTTTATCAAAAATCCAAAAACATTTATTCCTTCTTTATTAAAAATCCAAAAACATTTCTTCCTTCTTTATTAAAAATCCAAAAACATTTATCCCTTCTTTATCAAAAATCCAAAAACATTTCTCCCTTCTTTATCAAAAATCCAAAAACATTTCTTCCTTCTTTATTAAAAATCCAAAAACATTTTTCCCTTCTTTATCAAAAATCCAAAAATAGTTTCTTCCTTTTTTTTCTCAAAAATAAATCTCATCCTACGCCTTCTCAGGTCGATCGCACGCCCTTGGCCTGGCTCCCTATTGGCTTCGGTCTTCAGTAAAATCACCTCGGAGTTTCATCCGCTCCTCTACTACTTCTTCCGAATTCGAAATCCATCCATCTTCCATGGAGAATGTAGATCAAGCACCAGTCATACAATCGGATCTACCGATAGTCCTAGCTCATCTCGTGGCCAAGATTGACAACCTCCAAGCTGAGGTCCGAGAAATGCAACGAAACCAAGTTCCTATTCCTCAAGAGCCCGAGGCCCTGTTCCCTCGTGCTATGGGTCCACCCGAGCCCATGGGTCCCAGAAGAATATCAGCAAGCTCTACGTGCCCCTCCTGCCAATGGGCCGCCGCCTACCCAGCATCCAATGCCAAATATTGCCTAGTCTATGGCTAACCTGCCTGTGGTTGCTGATCCAAAGGAGGAGGAGTTGAACAAAGTCAAAGAAGATCTTAAGATGCTCACTAAGAAGTTCGACCAGGTCCGAATCTTTGGGAATTACATGGACTACACCCATATGTCTCCTTATCCTAAAGCGAGGTTACCCGAGAAGTTTAAGATGCCAAATATCGAGAAGTTCGGAGGGAGTGGACCCCCAATTGTTCATCTTCTCAGTTATCATCGTTCCATGACTCTCATAGGGGCTTATGAAGAGGTGATGGCCCAATTATTTCAGCAAACTTTGAAGGACAGTGCTCTCCGATGGTTTTTATCTCTTGAGGAATCCAGAATCTGTAGCTGGGAGGATGTAGCCCGAGAATTCATGTCGCAGTACAAATACAATGAAGTGCTCGAGGTCACCCGTCGTGATTTAGAACTGCTTAAATAAAACTCTGGAGAATCAGTCAGTAACTTTATAGCCCAATGGAGGGAAAAAGCAGCTACCATGACCAATCGGCCATCTGAGGAAGAACGGGTCAACATAGTGAAGAAGAATTTCTTGCCCTATGTCCGAGCAACCATGGGAGGACAGTACTACCCCCACTTTCGAGATATCAGAGAAACAGGAGTAGAAATCGAAGAAGGTCTTGCCAAAGCAGAAGTTGAACCAAAGAAAGTGTCCGGACAGTTCACCCCCAGAAAATATGACAAGCCTGCCAGTGCTACAGTCTCAACCATCAATAACATCTCTTAACCAACCACATCATGGGCACCAGAAAGTCTCCCTACCCCCATCCGAAGGGAATACATTGAGCGTTATGCTCCCCTCTCCAAAGTTTACCAAGCCGTGTTAAGCCGAAACCTTATAAAACCTTTGGATCCCCGTCCGTTACCAAACCCACTCCCAAGAAACTTCAAGACCGATGCTCATTGAGCCTTTCACCAAACTTCCGTCCATACCACCAACCAATGCTTCCACCTTCGAAACATAATCCAAGATCTCATTGATCGGGGTACCATCGCCCCACCAGGGAATCCTAAGCCAAACACTTATAACCCCTACCAAATCACACCAATGCCATCTTCTTAGAAGAAAACCCAGATTTCGATCCATCAACCCAAATCACACCCATATACTTTCCTAAACCTCTTCAACTTTGCCCATATTTCCTCTTACACCCTACCATCCCCATTGATCAGGCACTGTCACTCTTTACCAGAGCGTGCATCACTGTCTGGACCTGTTCTGAAAGTGGAAGTATGGAATTATCAGAGGTATTAAATCCACTCCTAGAGTTCGGGCTGAAATTGCCCTCACAGATGATTATCAATTGTCAGAGGTTCAACGCACTATTTTTGGAAGCACGAAAATGGGCCCGAGAATCAGATAGGTGGGTGGTACCAACCGACGAAGTCAGCTTAGATGATGTTGTCCAAATCATGGCGAAAATCAACAACATTTGCAGTATAACCGAGTTATTTGATGCTTTGAAGCTGTAAGGGCACCTGGTCCCTTCACCCTTACACATCCCCACAGAATGGGAAGACCTATATGAAGAAGCCGTTGAAGTTATGGAATGCATTGACTTCACAAGGGAAAACAGAATTGTTGCCACCGGATGGGGGGAAGAATTCGAAGTTTCAAATGAAGAACAAGCGTCAGGAGGAAATGGACCAGTAGCCAACATATGTGGGATGATATAATTTTAAAAACTCCTCGAAGAAATAGATAGGGTGGCAGAACAACCTGAGTTTGACGAGGAAACTGGATTTAAGTTTTTCCCTTCTTCAGTAAATCACATGACCAGATCTGGGAGACATTACCAAATTCCAAGCTCGCTACAAACAAATGACAAGGGGAAGGGCATTGAAGACCTTCCTATGCCAGAAATGACCCTCGAGGAGAGCAAAATCCTCGATCAATTGACGAAACTCAAGCTAACATCACTCTATGGGGACTTTTCATGTCTTCCCAGCTGCACATAAATGTCTTAATCAAATTTCTCACAGGACCCATAGTTCCTCCTTCTACCACACCAGAAGAAGCGGTGAATTTGGTCAGGTCCTTGACCTCCACCCGAATGCTATCATTTTCTGAAGAGGAAATCCCCAAAATTGGGGCGAATCACAATCATGCACTTAACATCTCCATCGAAGTTATGGGGAAGGTGGTACCGCTTTCACTCGTTGATAACGGATCCGCTTTGAATGTCTGCCCATTGAGAACCTTCAAATGTTTAGGCCTAAAAGAAAGTGACCTCGATCTAACCTCCACTGCTGTCCGTGCCTACGATAATACCCGTCGGGAGGTGATGGGATCCATAAAACTTGCAATAGGGGTTGGACCTATAAACCCTGTCGTCAAATACCAAGTCATTGATATCCCGACCTGTTTCAACCTGTTGCTCGGACGACCCTGGCTCCACAGTATAAAGGGTGTCTCTTCCTCATTCCATCAGAAATTGAAGTTCTTCGCCGATGGGCGAGTCATCACCATTTTAGGCGACGACGACAATACCGAGGGTGCAAGCACCAGCAGTCCAATTCTTAAGATACAGCATGGGTCAAATGATATGCTCCTATCAAAATTCCAAGTTGATCCACTCCTACTCCCGGCAGGGGACGGTTTCGAAGAAAGGGTTTGTCCAGAATACGACCCTTATGGCAACGTCAATGTGATTCAGATGTTCAGAAATATGCACTTCATGCCCGGACTGGGGCTAGGGCAAAGATAGCAAGGGATACTCGAGCCCATTGAACTGAAGAAAGCTTTCCCTCCTTGTGACTTGGGGTATCAGCCATCAAAATAAGAGCTCAAAATGATCTGCCAATCTCGACTAAAGAGGAGACTAGACTTCGTCCGAACTATCTCGGGAGATTCTTTAAATGGACCATTCATCAAAGAGGGTGAAGACTTCCCCTTTTGAGGCTTTCCAGAATCGTGGTATGACCATACAGATAAGAAGATGAAGCCTGGAATTGAGATCTTTTTCGAAGACAACTACTCATGGGTCGGGAGTTACCAATACCAGGTGCCACCGCTCATCAAAGATACTAAAGAAACTAAGGAAAGTGACTCCGAAGATTCCTTCAACCTGCAGACGCTAGGGCTGGCACTCTGCATGGTTCATTCAGGCGCTACATAACTAGATCCCTCTCATCTGATCAAAGCTGCTGATACACCTCTCCTCAACTGGCATGCTACGCCAACTCTACCTGTTGAAATCCCACCTAACCCAAATGTTTACCCTATTTCTTCTACTGTTGTCCATCCTTGCTCAAATGTAATCGAGACCTCTTTTGATGAGGTTCTCAATGTTGTTTTTCCTATCAATGAAGTAAACGAAGATTTTGAGTATCTTGTTGTGCCTTATATTAATTGTCTAAATTCTAATCAAACTTTTGATGATGATGATTTTGCAAATGAATAATTCTTAACTGATTTAAATAAGGTTAATAACAAACAACATAACCGCATTCAAGTTAATGAAGAAGAGACTATCGTTGTTCATCTCGGTTCTAGTAGCCAACTGCGCGAGATTAGGATAGGGGCCACCCTTGACAAGCATGAGCACGCACAACTCGAGGAATTACTAGAGGAGTTCGTGGATGTCTTCGCATGGTCCTACGATGATATGCCTGGTATTGATCCTGAAATAGCTCAGCATGAGATCCCCACTCTCCCAGATTACAAGCCAGTTAAATAAAAATTGAGAAAGCTCCGTACCGAATGGTCACTCAAATTCAAGGAAGAGGTGGTCAAACAGTTAAACGTGGGTTTCATTCGAGTGATTGAATATCCCACATGGCTAGCCAATATTATACCTGTACCGAAATCAGGAGGAAAGGTTCGAATGTGTGTGGATTACCGAGATTTAAACAAAGCCTCTCAAAAGGATAATTATTTGCTACCCAATATCGACATGATCGTGGACAACACAACCAGTCATGCTCCCAAGTCATTTGTTGACGGGTTTTTCCGATATAACTAAATCAAGATGCACCCCGACCACCACGAGAAAACCGCATTCATCACCCCATGGGGAACCTTCTGCTACACCGTTATGCCATTCGGTCTCAAGAATGCTGGGGCTACCTACCAGAGGGCCGCTACAACCATCCTGGACGATCTGATTCATAAAGAGGTCGAGGTTTATGTGGATGATATGATTATCAAGTTCAAAACTATCAAAGGTCATATTCCCTCTCTCTGGAAGTTCTTCGAACGACTGCGGCAGTATCAGATGCGACTTAATCCACAGAAATGCGTCTTCGGCGTTACAAAGGAAAAAATCTTAGGATTCATGGTTAGTGAGAAGGGGATAGAAGCAGATCCCGCCAGGCTGAAGGCCATACTTGAGATGCCACCTCCCCGAACAGATAAAGAAGTTTGAGGTTTCCTTGGGAAATTACAATATATCAGCCGGTTCATTAGCTAGTTAACCTCCATCTGTGAACCGGGCACTTATCATATAATTCAAATTCGATTCTTTAGCAATCCTGAACTCTCTACATCTATCCAAGATATTTTTATAAAACTTCTTTTTATACCATTCAAGACTAACCTGTTCTACACTCATCATAGACACTTTTTATACCATTCTTTAGCGGCCCTTATATTGTGAAGAAGATCTTGTCTGGCGGTGCCGCCATGCTCACTGACTTGGATGGGGAAGAGATGGCTCATCCAGTCAATCTAGACCGTCTCAAGAAATTCTACCCCTAGTCCGAAATCTCAGCGCGCTACGACTCTTCTCATCCCCCTTCTATTCTAAAAAAAAAAGAAGAAAAACTCATTATTTCCCTCTAGCCAGAATTATGTCGGCCTGATCCTCTACAAAAAACTATTTTAAAACTTTTCAAAAAACTCCAGAGGTACGTAGGCAGCTCATACATCCCACATGAGCACGACCCCTTCTTTTTCACAAAAATATATTCTTTTCTTATCTCCGAGAACGACAGTTCATTCTAAACATCTACTTGGACAAAAGGATTATGTATGCCTTAGCGATCGGTATAGATAATTCAAAACACAAAAATCATCGAAAGGCACAGCTGGATGATCAGAAACTTGTTTATTTCATTAATAAGAAACTACAGTACGGATTACATAAGAAAAAGGAACGGATAACTCCCTTCCCCCTACCACCATAAAAAACAGATAAAATCCCCCACACCTGTCACATAAATAAACTCCCCAGGAATCCTACCCATAGCTACCCGAAGAGCCTGCACCTCATCATCTACATCCTGAGGACCCCAAGTTTCCCCTAACTGAATGGAGTGTCGCAAACATTCCATGGATCGACGAGCTTTAACCATCTTTGAAAAGACCACAACACCCCCTTCCATGGTGTCAGATAAAATAAACCATCTTTGTCCAGTCTCCACTGCCAACATCTTGCTGACTACTTTCCTCCACAACCACCCCATATAATCTTTGGGGACATGCCAAACCTTCCGGACAGACTGAGAGGGACGGGTGGATGGACACCGATTTTCCCACAGAGATCCAAGCAACAAACGCAAATGCTTAGTCAAATCTTCTACTGGAAAGAAATTTGAGGTCCAAGGGGGCACGACCTGCGCCCAGCCAAATTGACGCAGGAGCCGCCAAGGGAAATAAAAAGAGGCCTGTCTGTGACCAACCAGCCGCACATATGAATACTCACCTAGCTCCAGAACAGGCTGCTACTGTCCCCACCAAGGCACTGACCAATATAGACAACGAGCCCCATACTCCACAAACCAATTCTCCCAGTTCTCGACATACAGGCCAATGCGGAGGAAGTAGTATGAAAAGAAGTTGGGTACAGTCGACAAGGGATACTCTGGAGGAGTCTCCAAGCAGAATCTTTCAGACAACCACATGAACAGCATCACAGGGCTACCCCTCAAAAAGTCATAACGACCTTCTCTCCAGGCATCCAGGCCATTCAGAGTCTCTGCCAATATCACCGTCATAGGATTGTGACGGTATGACATCCATGAAGTAATGGCTGCAAGTTGTGGGTCCACTTGCACCTCCCCAGTCACCAACAGCAATTTTGAAACCAAGCTCAGAACAACAGCTCTAGCATAGCCAGCATCACCTACTTCCCACAAATGCACGGACTGCAACACCGCCGGGAGGGAGATCATTCTTCCGGCAACCAATGACCTGGCCGCCGAAGGTGAAATACGGAGAAGCCCGACCAACAAATCCCTAGGAGAGCAGGAAAATTCGGGTAAAGCCGCAGCAACACTAGGATTCACACCTAGTATGGCGGAAAATTCCTCGTAGGTAGGACAAACTTCTTCCAACCCAAAGCGGAATACATGGTCTTCGGGGTACCAGAATTATATTGCCGCTGTCAGCATATTCCACTCAAAAGGCCGATTGCACCACAAGGAAACTCGACGCATGTTGAAAGCATCATAGTCGACATTATAAGAGCACATAGCTTCCAAGGCTTCGAGGTAGTTGACAAACTCGGTGCTACCAGGGAGATCCATCTTGTAGGGCAAAAAAATAGTGGGCAAGTGGATAAGGATGCAAAGGTGTGATGAAAATACTCCACCCTCACCCCCTTTTTATACTTGAGAACTCTCACAAAAGACATAATCCCTGTAGAAATCGAAAGGAATCCTACCCCACAAGGTACAAAAAGCTTAAGGGGGTACCAATCAAAGCCTTCAATTGATAGGACTAGACTGAACTGCCGATAGGCAGACCAGGGTGCTTGCCGATCGGTAACCCCCCAATTTTGGAAATTTCCTCCTTTCCTCTTTTATCAAATCAGAAAACTCAATGAAAATAAATTGATATTCGCAAAAGGATTTCAAGAATCCTGTTTTCTCCTTATAAGATTTCCCTTTTAAATAAAACAGCTTTCCTTTGAAAAATTCCAAAAATACTCCTGTTTTACGGTCTCAGCAGCAAAGTTGAAAAGCACATGTGCATGCATTCATTCATCATTAAAATAAAAGATAGTCAAAAAACTGCATTGCATTGCATATATATATTTTCTGTGTTACATCATTTTTATAGGAAATAAAGAAAAAGCCAAAAACATCAGGACTCAGCCCGAACCCACATTCTCTCTCTCTCTCTCTCTCTCTCTCAAGAGTTTCCACCCCTGCGACGCGCTCTCTTCCCCCTACGGCGAGACGACGCACCCCCACGACCCGAGCCAGAGTCTTCCCCAAATGAGGCTGATGACACCAAGCAAGAAGGAACAGGGACAACCTCCCGAATGTGGGCAGTCGCCGATGATATCCAATCCCTGATGTCTCTTAGCCAAGTGGTCGACACCCGAATTTGCTGCAAGGAAAAAAGGCAGAATCAGTATCAAGCAAAAGTAATCAAAAAAGAGGAAAAGGACCGAAAGGTTTACCGCAGGACGAAGGACCTCCTCCGTCAAACCTAACTCCTACGGATCCATCGCAAGAGGATGGTGCAGCATCGACACTATCCCTCCATCAGCCCGTCGGATGTTGTACGAAGGAGTGTGCAGCCGAACAAAAAGGACCTCCGGGGTCGCCGCCACCGCAAGTGCCGAGGGACGACCACCACTGTGGGAAGACCCCACCGCCTGACTCGAACCAGCAGGAGGGAAAGATAAGGCATCATGAATGCTGGGCGCCATCAACCAGCTCGTCACAAAGTCCATATAGTCATACGGCACAGTCGTATCAGTGTATAAAGCATAGGACTCGCTGATCATCGCCGCAATCCTCTCATGCTCCAGTAGTTATCGCTCCCGCCTCATAGACGTAGGAGGCTGCGCAAGTGGCACCACCACCTCCTCCTCAGCGATCTGACGAATCACCCTCTCCCCGAGGTACCAGGAATGGTCGAACTCATGCGCCAACAAGCGCCTCATCTGCGCGTTTACCCCAGTCATCCCCGTATCCTGAATAGCTGTCCCCCAAGGATAAAAGGTCACCTGAAAATCCCCAAGAAGGAATGAGTCAGTACAAGATCAGAAGGTGCAAAAACCAAGACCAAAAAGGAAAGGACCTTACCCGACCACTGGTCAGGTCATTTAAGACCTGACGCACCGCCTCCAGAGTGAGAGATCCCTTCGACTTCCGGTTGGCCTTAAGCCATCGGTACAATCGGTAGAAGTCCCCAACGGTGTCGTCCTTTAGAGAAATCAGTGGGGTGTTGCACCCAATAACCTCAAAGAACCACGTCTGAATTCACAAGCAAAAAGAGACGCACAAGGAAAATGTGAACGCATGAAAGGAAAATGCGAATGCATGAAATGAAAATGTGCAAAGTAAAGAAAACCTCAAGGAGATACGTGGCTCCAGTAAAAGTCTACCGGCAGCACCGGCTGAATGCATCCAGAGAAGAGTAAAGGGTCGCCAAGGTCAGACTCCCCCAATCATAGAAAGGGATGTTCGAAAACATCCTCAAGTATGGCAGAAACCACAAATGGACGACGTCGCCGCTCGACGCCACCATGAAACCTCCCAAGACCAACAAGATGAATAACTGGGCCATCTGCCTCACTTGTAGCCCATCCTCCACATCAACCACCCTGCTCAGCAAAACATCCTTCAGTAAGGACAGCCGGATAGAATCCCCATAGACTATCCTCCTCACATCACCAAGTGCCGCATGCACCGCCTCCGGCCTCACCCGTAAGGAGCGATCCACCTCTATCTGCTCCCCGTCACAATCCAGCTCTAGCAGTTGCTGCACATCTAAGGGAGTCATCGTCATCTCTCGGAAGCCAAAATGAAGGGTGTGGGTAGTGTCCCACCACCTCTCCCCCAAAGCACACAAAACTGTTGTCGAACGAGGTGTCTCATCCAGCGCAGTCGCCAACCTCCCAAAACTCGCTGATCATACCATCGAGCAAACCACAGGTGGAAGATGATCCCAAACATCCTTAAGCCTCGTCGTTCCGCGGGCACACATGTTCTTCAAAGAAATATTCGACTGGCAAGAGGAAAAATTCAGTCAAAGTTCAAGAAAAAGGAAAAATCACCCAAAAAGAAAGGAATGCCAAAGGTCAGGTTACTTACATAACCGCCGAGAATCACTCTCGAAGAGCGATGATGCGACGGCTCCCGCAGCAAGGTCCGCTCACCCGCAACCGGCTCGAATGCATCAAAGGCATTCTCATTCCCCAAAGCAAGGAGCAACCTGTCCCTCCAATCCCCATTCGCCCAGTCATCAATAGTCAACCACTCCCGGTGGACAGCGGTGCTCACAAAGGCGGCCATTTCTTGAAGATCGGAACATTAAAACAATTCGCAGAGAGAAATCGCAGAAAGAGAGAAGGCAAGAAGCTGTGAAAAATGAAGGGGATTCTCCCCCTTTATATTGGACGCCAATCGCCATGCCGATCGGCACGTACCTCTTCCATACCGATCGGCACTGTCTCCTCACCTTCTCGAGGCAGCCCAAAAGTCCGTGCCACTGCCGAATGGCACCCCTCAGTCTATGTCGGCCGGCACCCCCTTAAAATTTCGTACAGAAATTCCCAAAAAATACCGAAAAGCCTCGAAAATTCCCTAGAAAATTCCTAAAAATCCCAGGATGGATTTTGAACATTTTCATCAAGAAAATTTTCGCATTTCTTCAGGAAAAAATGCTTTTTCCCTATCGGAACCCTCAAAATCCAAGCGAATGACCTCTTAAGAAATGCGCCCGGATCGCCTAGTCACCTCCTCAGCAGAGTTTACAACCTCAAACCGGTTATCTCCCCAAATCAAGGAGACAAAGCCTCCCCAGCCATCGGCTACCCGATGCGAAACAATATCTCATGGTATTTTTCCTAGAAGAATCACTCGCCCCAGGCAATCTCTCCCAAAAGACGATCCAAGTCTTCCCCAGATCATTCATCGTTCCCCAGCGGAATCTCAAACCCAATTCTTATCCCCAGCGAAACCTCAAATCAAATTCTTATCCCCAGCGGAACCTCAAATCCAACTCTAATCCCCAGTGGAACTCTTTTTCTTTTCTCAAGGAAATGCAATCACTCTTGGGTCAGAATTGGCCCCGATCTTGGATCGTCACCCGAGTTAGGTCAGAATTGAACTCGGTCCTCGTTCGTCACCACTCTTTGGGTTAGAATTGGCCCCGGTCTTGTATCATCACCTAAGTGAGGTCAGAATTGACATCGGTCCTCGATCGTTACCACCTATGGGTCAGAATTGGCCTCGGTCTTAGATCGTCACCTAAGTTAGGTCAGAATTGACCTCGGTCCTCAGTCGTCACCACTCTTGGGTCAGAATTGGCCCCGGTCTTGGATCGTCACCTGAGTTAGGTCAGAATTAACCTCGGTCCTCGGTCGTCACCACTCATGGGTCAGAATTGGCCCCGGTCTTGGATCGTCACCTAAGTTAGGTCAGAATTGACCTCGGTCCTCGGTCTCACCACTCTTGGGTCATAATTGGCCCCGATCTTGGATCGTCACCTGAGTTAGGTCAGAATTGACCTCAGTCCTCGATCGTCACCACTCTTGGGTCAGAATTGGCCCCAGTCTTGGATTGTCACCTAAGTTGGGTCAGAATTGACCTCGGTCCTCGGTCGTCACCACTCTTTGGGTCAGAATTGGCCCCGGTCTTGGATCGTCACATAGGTTAGGTCAGAATTGACTTCGGTCCTCGATCGTCACTACTCATGGGTCAGAATTGGCCCCGGTCTTGGATCGTCACCTAAGTTAGGTTAGAATTGACCTCGGTCCTCGGTCGTCACCACTCTTAGGGTGAGAATTGGCCCCAGTCTTGGATCCTCACCTGAGTTAGGTCAGAATTGACCTCGTTCCTTGGTCGTCACCACTCTTGGGTCAGAATTGGCCCCGATCTTGGATCGTCACCTGAGTTAGGTGAGAATTGACCTCGGTCCTCGATCGTCACCACTCTTGGGTCAGAATTGGCCCCGGTCTTGGATCGACACCTAAGTTAGGTCAGAATTAACTTCGGTCCTCGTTCATCAACACTCTTTGGGTTAGAATTGGCCTCGATCTTGGATCACCACCTGAGTTAGGTCAGAATTGACCTCGGTCCTCGATCATCACCATTCTTTGGGTCAGAATTGGCCCCGGTCTTGGATCGTTACCTGAGTTAGGTCAGAATTGACCTCGGTCCTCGGTCGTCACCACTCTTTGGTTCAGAATTGACCCCGGTCTTGGATCCTCACCTGAGTTAGGTCAGAATTGACCTCAGTCCTCGATCGTCACCACTCATGGGTCAGAATTGGCCCCGGTCTTGGATCTTCACCTAAGTTAGGTCAGAATTGACCTCGGTCCTCGGTCGTCACCACTCTTGGGTCAGAATTGGCCCCGGTCTTGGATCCTCACCTGAGTTAGGTCAGAATTGACCTCGGTCCTCGATCGTCACCACTCTTGGGTCATAATTGGCCCCGGTCTTAGATCGTCACCTAAGTTAGGTTAGAATTAACCTCGGTCCTCGATCGTCACCACTCTTTGGGTCAGAATTGGCCCCGGTCTGGGATCGTCACCTGAGTTGGGTCAGAATTGACCTCGATCCTCGGTCGTCACCATTCTTGGGCCAGAATTGGCCCCGGTCTTGGATCGTCACCTGAGTTAGGTCAGAATTGACCTCGGTCCTCGATCGTCACCACTCTTAGGTCAGAATTGACCCCGGTCTTGGATCTTCACCTGAGTTAGGTTAGAATTGACCTTGGTCCTTGATCATCACCACTCTTTAGGTCCTCAGAATCGACCTCGACCCTTTGAATTGGTCACCCTCGCTCTTTAGTTCCTCAGAATCGACCTCGACCCTGTTTAGGTCCTTAGAATTGACCTCGACCCTCTGAATTGGTCATCCTCATTCCTTAGGTCCTCAGAATCGCCTCGACCCTCTGAATCGGTCACACTATCTCAGAAGCATCATGCGGTGTCTAATCGACGGCTATCATTTATTCCAAATTCACCCATCAAGGGGCTCTGTAGACACCTCATTTTGTTACCACTAACTCTCCTTAGGTCCCTAATACCTCCACTCATCACTGTAAACCCTGGTCACGTCCCGAGTACTGACCTAAAAGCCATCGGGCACTCCCCGGCTCAGTTTGACCCAAAAGTCAAACTCGTCATCTCGATCGAGACTCAATAAATCTTTGAAGGGCACTGAATACCCTTTCCAACGGTCTACCTCGTGCACGATTTCGACTTACCATGCGGACGAACGATCCGTTTGCATCCGAAACCCGACCTAGAGGCCACCGGGCGCTCTCGGGCTCTGTTTGACCTAAGTCAACTCTTCATCTTAACCGAGATTGAAGGAATCTTTGAAGGGCACTGAAAACCCTTTCCAACGGTCCATCCCATTCATGATTCTGACTTTCCATGCGGACGAACGATCCGTTTGACTCTGAGAGGTCACCGAAGGCTTCTCGGGCCCGGTTGACCAAAGTCAACTCCCCGAATCGGGTTAAACTCTTTGGAATGTCGAAGTACATCTCCTAACCTTTCTAATGGTCTGTCCCGTGTGTGATTCGGACTTACCATGCAGACGAACGATCCATTTGCGTCCGAACGATTCCCCATCCAGCGAACCAACAAATGCTTTTGAGCCATATTTGACCCAAAGTCAACTCCCGAACTCGGGAGAGGTCCAAAGTACTTTCAAAGGTCGCTTAAATACCTTTCCAATGGTATGCCCCGTGCGCGAGTCTGACCAACGATTTGCCCTCGGCGGCCAATTTTGCGAAAAAGCCTAAAGTGCACTGCCAAATGGCAGGTCCCAGACCCTGCCTATTAGCACCTGCCGATATGTAGTGCCATGAAAAGGACGATCGGTAGACCCCTAGGCCTATAAAAGGAGGCCTTGGCCTCATTTGCAAGGGAGCTCAGATCAGAAGCAAATCACTCTCAATGAATCCCAGAAACCTCTCTCGAAGGCAGCGTGATTTCAACTTCCAAATCCCTTTTTCACTTCCACTTTTCATCATCCCCTTCATCAAACTTGGTGAATTAACCACTCCCCATCATCATCCAAGTGCAAGGACTGCTCCCTAACATTCAAGATCAAGCTCAAGATCTCCAAGAAGGTCCAACTTTCTCAAACTCTCTCCTAAATTCTCTTAAACTTGCAATAACTTGTTTTCTTACTTAGCACTTTTATTATCTCATCTCACATATCATAAATATACTTTTTATTTAGTATTATTGCACATCCCATATTTTCATATAAATAAAAACCCCAAAAACAAGAAAAATAGGGTTTGCTCATAAATTCCAAGTTGAGATTCTCACAGTTTTTCCACACTTTTCTCATAACTAAAACACATTTTTACACACACACATACATTCAAAAATAAGAGATTTCTCCATTTGGATTAATGGGTTAAACCCCACCCGTCATTTTAGATGCGAACTACGTGGACATTGATGCCTTTGTAGGCTACGTAGGCGTCTCGAGGTAAAACTCGAGACTCGAGTCCTTTTTTCCACTTTTTCTCTTATTTTCTATCTTATCTTTATCTCATTCTCTATTACATTCTATATATTTGTTCTTAGTGGCGTATTACTCCACATACGTTATCGTTCCCTTATGACGATCAACGCAAGGGTAATCACGCAAATCCTATTTTCTACACTAATCTCACATTCCTACGGATGACTCGCTTTATCTCTTCCATGATACAAGTCGAGGATTCCTACCTCCATTCTATGTATACACATTGCACACATATCACGGGGGAAAACACAAAGGAAAATAGCAAATATCCATGAGAGACCGAAAGGGCGGAATGGGTTCCTAACACCTTCCCATTTCGTAACTAAGCCTCCGAACCCTTTTCGAATCATTTTGGTTTCGCACGCACCAGTATGTCTTTGGATGCAATCTTTAGGGGTGGCTTCCCCTTTTTCTTTTGTCTGTTTTGAGTAAAATAGACTGGCGACTCTGAATCTCTCTACATTTTTCACACCTCACAAAATTGACGCTGGCCGAAGCGCTCTCCCGAGAGGGGACGCGCGGGACCCGAAGGATCCCTTCCTCCCTCCGCGGTGGGGATTGTGGGATGGACACACTATATATTTTTCAAATGATTTTGGGCTCTAACCCGTGTCAAAATATTTTTTTCCAAAACATTTGAGGTGTCTAGCCATAGGGACACTAAGCTTGATGACTTATTCCAGGGATGCGTAGCTGCAACATTGTGGAGGCTTATAAGACTTTGAGTAGACACCTCAATTATTCATTCCTTGACTAGATTTCTAATTCAGTAGTTTCATTTGGGCATGTTTCCTCTTTCAGTTGGTACATGGACGATGTAGTTACGTTCATTTTATTTTCTTTAGACTTATGGTTTTTATTTAGTTTTGGAATTGATGGTTTATTCGGTACTCATTACTTATATATCTATCATGTGATGATTCAGACTTCTATATTTGTTGTGGTTAAGTTATTCCATTTTATTTTTGCATGTTGTTATGTTAATGGAAGATAAAAATTGACACCGACTTAATTTAACATAGGATGTTAGTAATTTAAATGGTTATTTACAGTGATGCTAAGATTGACCAAAATGCAATTCTGGTTTATTTTGATAAATGACTGATCACCTATGATTTAAGTAGGCGGGGTTTTACAGATGGTATCAAAGCATCAGGTTCTAAAGTTCATATGATCTGTGTAGCTAACTACGTTTCTAGCATAGCGTTCTTTGATATAGATCCTAATTATAGGATTTTTGTATTATTCTTCGTACACACATTTACTCTCTCTTACTATTTAGTATAGTTGATGTGAATCATATACGCGTTCGGATGGGTTGTGTACATTGAGCGATCTAGGACGACCAGCGAGGGCCATTATGAGGACTGCAGGAGGAGAGGCTTAGAAAAATCCATATATCATTTTGGGAGCGGTGAGAACGATAATAGACACCATGATTGTTATTTAGGTAAAGGACGATAGGATAATCACTAGGGTGTGGTAGCTTCCCCAAGATCCGTTGTAGATAACAGTGGTGCAAATTCAGACTCACCCACTGTAGTCGGTAAAGGAGGGAATCGGAGGAACTCTTTCGAAGATCCATCTGTAAGAGTTCGGGGAAGAGAGGAAGTGTGATGGGCCAATGGAAGGAGATAATCTAAAGGCAATTGCGTAGGGTGGAGTGCAGTGACACACATGAATAAATTTCAGGCAAAATTTTTGCTCATAGGAGCAAAGTTGTAGTGATAGGAGTTATTCACTAAAATCATGGAGAGATACCATTAATAACGAAAAATTTAGGGTGCGATTTGATCGCAAATCCTCGCATCAGTTGTTTAAATAGAGAGGTAAAGGAGGTTTTAGTACTTATTTTAAAAGGGACGAAAAATAGCTGGGCATGAAAGAGAGTTGACTTCTTTAGCAAAACTTCGTACCTGATGAGAAGTTGAAAATAGACTCGTGGATAGAATACCCAGGCGTGGATGGGGAAATCCATCTAGGATTACTAGTGCCAATGTTGTCAAGGTCGTACATTTGTAAGTTTACATTAACGCTTCCATGAGAAGGGAGTCAAGAGAGTTGGAGAACCTAACCGAAGGGTAAGACTAGATTTTAACGATTTTAGTGAGGCACCATAAACGGTATACCTAGTAGAGGACTCGTTGAAATAATTCAAATTAATGGAAAATCTTTCCAAGTGATAGTGGATTTAGTCGGGATCATCAGAGCTGGCAATATGTTTCGCAGTGTCAGCAGAGCCGAGACAACATCAGGGGTAGCAATCGGAGTCAAGTATACCAAGTTCGAGAGGAGGACAATCCCTACATGGACAGTGGTGCCAGAGAAAAGGGAATAACACATAGAGGTGTCTTTTGTGTGAAGAGTTGGACCAAAGGTATGGATCGTGTCCGCAGCGAGTTAAGGGACATGAACGAGATGCTCAATAGGGGAAACAGTTATAAGAAGTTTTTGGTTCGATTATGACGTGAGTGTTATATCCGTGGACAATTTGAACCACCAGTGCTATTGGAAATTGAAAGTATGAGTTTTATCCCAGGGTGAATGAGGTCTATTTTGTGTGACACGAGCGAGTCACATTAGTTCTTTAGCACTGGATTCGCGTGTGAAATGAGGTTTGTAGAAGTATCATTAATAGTACTATAGCTTGTATATAATTACCATTGAGTAACGGGTCTTTTTTTAGTTAGGAGGGTATATTTCAGTGGGATAGCTCATCTTGAGAGATGATATTCGAGTATGATGTTATCCTGGGTATTGACTGGTTATCTATGTTGAGCAATGGTGGGCGGTTACAACAAGCCTATCGCATTCGTTATTTCAGATAAGGATGTGTTATTTTTGCGATGTCTTACCAGAAAGAGGGTTGAGCTCGCGTTTATATTATTTTACGAAGTTGACTTCAGAGAGTACAGTTATCTAGTTGTATTAAATCCAGGTTCGTAAGGACTTTTATTATGTGATTTAGGGTATATCGGGTTTCCCGTCGAGCAAAGAGATTGAACTCGTTATTAATTTAGCGTAGAGAACTTAGTGATGGTGAGAGCATGGTATCGTTATATTCTTGAGTCACATGGGTGTGAACGATTTGACTTATGTGTTTGGAAAAGGATTTGAGGTATCTTAGTTATGTGCTTTGGACCCACAGATCTTGATGACTGATAATGCTAGGTAGTAGTGTATCGGTTCCTTGTTTGAATTTTGCTTGTGAGATAACCCACTCATAAACCTTAGCAAACACTGAAAGTTGGGAGATGTGCGGTCTTTAGGACATGGATCTAGTACACTAGTTGTTAAATGGATGTGTGGTTATAGCTAAGAGTTGATAGTTATGTTATGACTTAAGGCCAGAGGAGACGACTATTACTTTGATGTATGAAACATTGTGGAACGTTTGAACCACTTATAACCGGGGGAGATAACTTTAAGAATAATTAAGCTGGGACTATTAGGACTAGTTTGAGTTAAATACGTTATGTTTTGTATATTTGTGCATAAATGCACGGGTATAGGGTGTTTGGGTTCCCTAGCTAGTTGAACTTTGAGTATCATTCTGAATGAGGAGACATGGAAATAAATGTTTTGAACATAAGCCCATGTGAATGAAGGATTTGGCATTTGGGGACGTTGGGGGCTTCCCTAGTGGAGGGAATTCTATAACCGTTAGAATATAGGCTCATCGTAGTGGAAGGAGTTGGGCATAATTTTAATGATGTACTATCGCCAAGATGAAATGGTAAATAATGATTGAGTATTTTGAAGTAATGTGACTGGAATGTATTGGTCAATAGTTTAAACGGTAATGTATAAATAGTCGGGCAGAAGAGGACCGTTAGTAGAGGTGTAGAGGGAATAACATAATAGTTCAACTTTGAAAAGAGATTGAAATTGGGCGTGGAGGTATTTGCAGCTATTAGTACCAGACTTATCCAAATTTCTAGGGTGAAAATTCATGGTGAGGGGGAATGTATGTAACATCCCGTATTTCTGAGTATTTATTATTCAATTATTTTGGGTATTTCAAATTACACATCTGCCGTATTTTATTTGAATTAATTATTATGTGGTTGTTAATCAGGAGAGAGAATGATTAATATTTATGTAATATAATTACTAAATGAATAGAAAATGATTATTTTAAGTCATAACAAGTGATAGTGATGTGATAGTGTTTTATCTCAAACGGGAGTCGTGTGTTGACTATAAGGGAACGATATAGGAAATTACTATATAGTGATTTCGGATGGCGATTTCGAGGTCACGCTTGGTTCCAAATAGGTCAAGATAGTCTGAATAGTTTACCCGAGAATAGTAATTCGGTCTTGGGGCCTTTTTAGACATAATCGGGCACATATATGGGTTTTCAGGACATTTGGGCTTGGCTCGTTAGCCTAATTTTGATATTTAAGACTAAAAACCTTGGTCTAAGAGTTTGAGGAAGTCAAGGTTCGTATTCTAAACCCTATAAATTGAAAGAAGAGAGAAGGAAGAAAAGAGGAGAGCTTTATGAGCCAAAATCGAAGGGGATTGGGGAGTGTTATCACCAATTCATCTTCTACAATGTGTAAGCAGACCCTAAGAACATAAAAGGGCAAGTTATTAACTTGATTTCAATTTAATTTACAAAAATTCATGTTCATATCATGGTAGGTGTAGACAAATCCATTTTTGAGGAGGGTTTGTCACAAGTAA
Organism: Sambucus nigra; assembly: GCA_949130495.1. Lineage (NCBI taxonomy): Eukaryota > Viridiplantae > Streptophyta > Magnoliopsida > Dipsacales > Adoxaceae > Sambucus > Sambucus nigra. Next base: position 89,720,487 of record OX422208.1, on the reverse strand, counting down.
ATGAGATTTTGGGGAATGAATTCTGAGAATTAAACCCTATATGATGGACATAATCTTTATAAATAAATATAAGATTGATGCATAGAAAATATTTATCTTGAATGGTTCTTCCAAGGATTGAAGAAACCTTGAAATTGAATTAAGAAAATTGATGAATCTGCCAAAAAAATTGGTGGCACTTCAAATGCATGCCATTTTCTTTGTAATTTGAATTAGATGATGGGATATAGATGAAAAGAAAGACGTGGATCTTAGATTTCTAATAATATTTGAATGAGGTCATTTGGAATTCTGTGGAGAGAGTTCTAGGTTTTTTATAAAAGGGTGTTTAATCTGTCTGAATACCTGAGTTACGCAAACTTTAGCGTCATTTCAAATGCATGCAATTTTCTTTGTGAATTGAATTATACATTGGGCCATAGATGAAAATAAATATACGGATATTATATTTCTAATAAGGTTTGGATGAGCACATTTGGACTTCTGTGTAGAGAGTTATAGCTGTTTTAGTAAAGGGTGTTTAATCTGTCAAAATACATGAGTTATGTAAATTTTGGCGTCATTTCAAATGCATGCCTGTGTGAATTGAATTAGACAATGGGCCATAGATGAAAATAAATATATGGATATTATATTTCTAATAAGGTTTGAATGAGGTAATTTGGACTTCTGTGGAGATATTTATAGTTGGTTTAGTAAAGGGTGTTTAATCTGTCAGAATACCTGGGTTACACAAATTTTGGCGTCATTTCAAATGCATGCCATTTTCTGTGTAATTTGAATTAGAAAATGGGCTATAGATGAAAAGAAAGTTATTGATATTATCTTTCTAAATAGACTTTAATGATGTCATTTGGACTTCTGTGTAGAGAGTTATAGTTACTTTAGTGAAATGTGTTTAATCGGTTATAATATTAAAGTTGTGCGAAATTTTAATTTTTAATAATTCTAATGGGATAAAGACCCTTGGAATTCGAATGGGAATTTTGGATGGAAATAAGATGATTGGGTTAGTTCGGGTATTTTATCAACATAATGATACATTAATTATTTAATTAGTGTACATTTAAATAAAATTTGAGTTATGAGATAGACTCGGGGATTATTTGCTTATGCAATGGCTATTAGGCACGGTTTTGCCAGATTTGTATTTATTTATATATACAGGTATATATAAAGTGTGTGTGTGTATATATATATATATATATATATATATATATATATATATATATATATATGTGTGTGTGTGTGTGTGTGTGTTATAAACATCGGTATGATTGATATTTATGTGAAAGCATACCCCTCTAGTGCTATCATTGAGCGTTGCGCGATGTGGGAGAATCCCCTGACTAGTGAATGCAGGGAGAGTATAGTCCCCTGGTCATATCGTCCGGTATTTTATTGTGTGATTTATTTTTTAGGTGAGATATTTTGGGTATGATTCGGTCTCACTCTAGGGAAAATATGACCGCCTCCACAACGTTTTTGATATTTTTACCAAAGTTTGGTGTGAGCTAGTCGGACTTGTGGTAACCGGGTTAGAATGAGCATACATGGGATATGATAACATTGTAGAGACAAGCATCCAGTGAGTTATTACTCAGGAGGATGGTTACTAAACACGACATGTGTGTGAATGTTGTAGTATACTAGTACGTATATAATATGAGTAAATAATTATATACGGGATAAATACATTAAGTGTGAATGTATTTCAAATATAAGTAGTGTGAACGTTTTATGATTAAGTGGTATTCCATATATAACTACTGTGAGCGTTATATGATTTATTAGTATTTCAAATATAACTAGAGTGAACATTAAATGATTAAGTGGTATTCCATATATAACTTGTGCGAACGTTATATGAGTTATTAAAGTTGAATTGATTAAATAAGTTAATGAGCAGAACAACTTATAAATCAAATTAAGGAATACTCAGGTTAGAGTAGTGTGATATAATACAATATAACGAGGCTAGTTAGGTGGGGTAGCGTAATTAGTTGGGTTAAAAGGTCAGCGTTAAGTGTGTACAACTGTTGAGGGGTGAGTAATATCTCAAGAGAGTACGACACCCGCTTAAATATGAAAAATGTTAATGCATATTTAATTGTTGCATCTTAATTGCTTACTAATTATTTTTCAAATGATTTTGGGTTCTGACCCGTGTCAAAATATATTTTTCCAAAATACTTTAGGTGTTAAGCCACAGGGATACCAAGCTTGATGACTCATTCCAGGAATGGATAGCTGCAGTATTGTGGAGGATTGCATAACTTTGAGTATACGCCTCAGTTATTCATTCCTAGACTAGGTTGTTGATTCAATAGTTTCATTTGGGCATGTTTCCCCTTTCAGTGGCACATTATTTCAGTTTTATTTGTCAAATGATGTAGTTACATTCAGTTTATTTTCTTTAGACTTATGGTTTGGATTTAGTTTTGGAATTGATGGTTTATTCGGTACTCATTGTTTATATATTTTTTGTGTGATGATTCAGACTTCTATATTTGTTGTGGTTGAGTTATTCCGTTTTATTTTACGCATGTTGTTATATGTTAATGGAATAAAAAAATTCACCGACTTAATTTAACATAGGTGGTTAGCAATTTAAATGGTTTTCGACGGTGATGCTAGGAATGAACCAAATGCGAATCTTGTTTATTTTGATAAAGAACTGATCACTCATGATTAAAGTAGGCAGGGTTTCACATTTTATTTGATATATTTTTCTTGTAATATGATCATGGATTCGATTGGAAGAACTATGTTATGATTTAATGATATAATGTGATTGTAAGGTTTAGGTGACTATTTATGAAGATGGACTAGTTAATATAGTTAGTTCACTTTTGTTGAGTTGGTTAAAGACATTTTAAGTTCTGAGATGTTAATAAAAAAGATCAGTTGAAAGTTATGTATATTAATTACTACAGTTTATTGTGTTATACTCATTGAGTTTCTTTGCTCATGTATTCTTATGTTTGAAATTTTCAAGTTCTAAATTCTATTGCCAAGTCGAGGATGTCTGCAAAGATGCTATTGTACAAAGAGGAGAAAAATGGTAAATTAATTTATCAATATTAGTTTAATATAGTAATGATTTTATTTAGTTTGACTTTTTAAACTTAGTTATAAGAAATTGGGTTGGATTGTATCAATGTAAGTCTCATAACAACCACACAAAGACCCCAACCTTCAAGGGAAATTCTCATGCTTATATCGATAAACCCGTAGGAGTCCCTCACCTAACGGATTTGAAATTATACGGACATAAATGAGAACGGGGGATCTCTAGCAATCACACCACGTGTTAGTCACATACCTAAACTCGTCTGATGGGTTAGATCATCTGACTCTCTCATCATGAAGTGTAGACCAAATGAATATATGATATAATTATATCATCATGTAATCACACCACCGGCTATGCAAAACTCGGCCAATGGATCGAGTCATCCACATCTCACATCACGAAGCATAGACCAACTGAACATTTAGAAAAAAAAATATCGACCTCCACTAAGTCCTGCGCCATCATCCAGCTGTGCGATACATGGTTATAACCACTTGAATCTAAAAATCCCGACCGATAGATTCATCATGAGTAAGTGATATGTTCACACACACACACACACACACACACACACACACACACACACATATATATATATATATATATATATATATATATATATATATATATATATAACGTGTACCTTGAAGCGTACCCAAATCACCCAAATTCCCGAACGTCGAATTGTCAATTTAATTACAGGTTTACCATATTTCAAAACCTTAATTAAGTCTAACCTTACAACATAGCATACATAAACCATAACTAGGATAACGAGTAATCTCAAGCGTACCCAAATTGTACCAATCCCCTAGTCGGATCCACTATATTTTTAGGTTTATTCAGTCTTAAACCATTATAAAAATCAAGTCATAGCTTATCACGTCTCTAAACTATGTGCACATGCCTATAGATATATACTTGATCTCGTAATATGCATATATGTCATGACAATGGACCACTAATTTAATTAAAGTCTTATAATCTCTCGAAACCTTAATTAACACCCCAAACATTTAGTTTGTTACTCCTAAACTATATACAGTAAAAACCTACGTTAACTCTGCTCAATGATATATAGTGTATTCCCTTATTAAACTAATTTTTAAGTGCATAGAAATAATCCCAAAATCAAACTATTCCCCCAAAACCCAATCAAAATAGCCCTTGGCACATTCCCGCATTCTGCCTACAACCGGATCTAGGGCGGGTTCCGACGGAGGTTTCTTCTTCCAAAATGGCGGTTTCTCTTTACCTAACCTCGATGGATGCTTTTCAAGCATTCAGTACAGCAACTTACACACTACCAAATTTAAATCTAACTACTAGTCAGTAGTCTTAAACACTCTCCTAAACAAGTTATGATCAAAAACATCAATTAAGGGTCTAATTTCACAAATATCCCAAATTAAACCCGAGTTCATCTTTTACGCAATATAAGATCAATTTTTCATAAAATTCTAATCTAATCATCATATTAATATAAGGATTCAACTTATAAACGAAATTTAATCCTAAATATAAGTTTTAATAGAAGAATCACAATTCAATTTTAGATTTTTCTTCAAAAATCTTAAGTCGCTCAAATAAAAATAATTACCATTAATCCTAATTAACTCAATTTTAAAATATGATTAAGATATCGGATATCAATACTAAATGTACTTCTAAATCCCAAATCAAGTATAAGACACTGAAATCATAATCCAGTTATAGATTATACAATGATAAAGCTAGATATTTCTTACCTGAATATACGAACGGCAATTCCTCCTTTTGATCCCTTATTCTTCCTCCTCAAAGTTCTTCCCAAGTTCTTCGAAATCTATATGGCAGCTAGGGTTTTGGTTTTGTGCATAATGTGCTCAACTACCCATAAAAATATTCTAAACCCGAAGATCACTAAAACGCCTAATTTTGGGCCTCTAAATTTGCCCAAAATACTATCCAAACCACTCCAAAACTTAGCCCAAAAGTATACCTACCCACATAGGCCAAATCCAAACAACTAAAAAAAACATATTTGAGACTCCATGACACTCCAACATCTAATCCAACTGGCAATACCTCGCGCACACATGCTAATACCTCACAACATAAATAAATACAGAGTTAATTATCATACACGTAACACGTAGTCCAATATTATATAATTAATATCATCAATTAATTACTTGTAACACGCGGTACAAAAATTACATCACATGCAAAATATAATTATCATCTAAAATAAGCATTTTATTATTACTAAATCACACAAGTAATAATTAATCCCATTCATTAATTTATTTATCAATTGTTAAATAGTACACAAAAATATAGGGTATTATACCCATCCCTCTTGGTGAAGAATGTGTATAGTCATGTATTAAATCATATTTAATTCATTATAGCTAAAACTATTTATGACCCAATGGTCCTTAATTAAAATCCATCGTAACCTCCACTCATAGAAAACCTTAGATAAATGAATAGTCGTGATAAATATGTCATTACTCACCTCTTCCTTTAGTTTCCTATAAATGGAGTCATAGAGAAAGTATTTTAAATTATAAATATTAAATAAGTCACAAAATTATATATATACTGAGAGTGTTCTGGCATATAAATGGGCATCCGAATATTATAGAAAAAACACGACTTATCACAATGGTTCATACTAATTTATCAAGACTAGGTAATATTTTCTTTTAATTCATTTGATGAAAAAACTCCCATGTCTATGTGATAAAGTTTACCAAAATGGTTAAATTAAATTTTATCTTTTAAGATTATGGTTGTGAATTAAGATGTGGCAAAAATATTAAATCACACAACATAAGAACATACGAGGAAAAAACCCACAACTAGAAAAATCTCGTGTCGAAGAAATGATAAATGAATTATGGTACAGATTTACAAAGAGAAATTAGGACTTAGTCTAACTTCTTTAAAAATTTCATAACACACTCTTTCAAATCATAACTTCTACAACACAGAAGGAACCAATAACTAGAGAAGACTTTACAACTTCGACATGTTTTTGTTTGCAATCGATGCCTTCATAACCCAAATAAGTTCTTCTTTAGAGTCAATGAACCTCTAAGAGTATAGTTGTAATATCCCGTCCCAAATGAATATTCAATAATTGGGATTTATGTACTAAGTTGTTTTTAAGAACATTAAATTATTTTTTAATACAATATCTTAAACTTGAATAGTTTCAATTAAAAAGGTTGCGTGTTTAAGAATATGATTGTGACATTTCGAAATTAGCATGCCATTTCAAACTATTTAATTATTCATCATAGTTAAATTATGTCAACTACTTCATAATTAGAGAGTTTAGTACTTGATAGTTTTATAAGTTTTATGTAATATTATCATGGTTGACTGTGCAATTTTAGTTCCTTAATTAAATATATGTGAGAGATACATTTAAAAGTGTTGATATAATTAATTTTGATATGTTATTAATAGTAACATAAAGTGGGGGTGATGTTTAAGTGAACACAAGTGAAGTAAAAGGGTTAAAATTGTAATCTATCTTAAGTTAGGATTGTATATATATGAAAGTCTTACGGTTAGATGATCGAGGAAACAAATAGAAGCTTTGAAAATAACAAAAGCGGAAAAGACAGGGGATTATGGATTGTAGAATTTCAGATGAGTAAAAAAATTCATAAAATTCAGATTACTTTCGAAGGTAATTATTCCTTAATTAAAGTTGTTTATTGAATTATATAGATCATATCAATCGGTTTAGATTTTAACTATTGACTTATTTTGTGTTAGTGCCTTTTAGGGCCCTATTAGCATGTGTATGCTTTATAGGGTTATCAAAGTAAGATTAAATATGACTCCTAAAATAAAAGTTGTGTTAAAATACGTGAGGAACAAGATTATGTGAATTTATATTTTTTTAAATTATTTTGATATGTCACTCGTTAAGGCATATTAACCGAATACTGATTTTCAATGGATTATCTATTTAGAATTTGATATATTGACGAGAACTAAAGTTGTTGTGCTCAATTTATTAAGTATGGTGGTATAATTTTATGTACCAATTTTGTTAATTATTATTTAAGCATGATTAGTGTAAGATTTTAATTAATTAGTAACACGTTAACCTCTTGTAAGAATTGATTAGTATTATTTTAGCATTCAAAGTCTTATTATTTAATAATGGTTAAATAAAGTGATTGTGAGCGTATAGTTGATTATAAATGTAGAGAACATCCGAATGTGTGCTATATTTTAGTTAAATGAGTAAGTTTATAAAATTTAATCTTATTTTATAGTATACTCATTGTATTGGATTGTTAGGTTCTGACATACCGTTAGTGACTACAACTCAGGTTGACAAGGAAAAGAATAAGTAAACACACATCTGAGGCGAGTCGACTTAATAGTTTCATATTGATATGACAGCATATGTATATATATATGTATATATATATATATATATATATATATATATATATATATGCTGTCATATATATATATATATGTATATATATATATATGATGTCATATATATATGTATATATATATACAATCTATGGGATGTTAAATTATTAATATAAAGAGATTTATATAACATACAAGAAGTAGATATTGAGCTATAAATTTATAAAAGATTGTGATTATTTACTATTAAATTTTTATATGGGTGCATTTTATATAATGTGATGTATATTGTTGAGGCCATATAATTATGATATGTTTAGTGTATATGATTCATTAGATTGGAAACGATTACTATAGTGGTTATCATGATGGTTATAGGTATGGATATGGTTACGGTCATAGCTAGGTCATGATTATAATATGGGTTACAATTATGGTTAGCAAAGATATTGATTTTTGTTCTTGTTTAATATACTGATAAAGTTGGTGAAACTTGATAAGTATCACTATGTGCTTTGAAAGTTTAGTTGTTGATTGGATATAAATGTAAAATTTGATATATATATATATATATAATACTTAAAGGCAGCGAGATAAGTTGATTATAACTCATATGTGTCGGGTAATTAATTCAAACTGATGTTATTACGTAATTGACATAAAAATGTTATAGTCATAGAGGTAAAAGATGTTACGTATTTTACCCAAAGATAATTGCCAAAATAGCATTGATATGTTTTAGAAATAGAGGAAAGAGATATTGGATATTAATCCAAAGATACGTTGTTGCCTAAGTGACATAGATACATTAATTAATTTGATAAAATATTGGATAGTTGATATGATATAAAGTAATTGTGAAATAGATATTGGATGTTAATAACTTATCTTTGGATATTAATTACTATAGTTAAAAGTTAAGTTAATATAACTTAATCCAAAGATAAGTAGTTATAAAGTACTTTATATCCAATATCTCATTGAGCTATTTTTCTCACGTATTCTTATGTTTAAAAATTGCAGGTGTGGTGACAATTAAGTTCAGCACAAATTAACAAGAAAAGGCAATCACCGAAGCAAATAAAAATGTAAAGAATGCCAAATCACACGACACAGTATTTACGTGGTTCAGTAAGAATGCCTACGTCCACGGTGGTTCTCTCAGCATTATTTCTTTATACTCCGGGGAGTGTTTTACAGGTAATACAATACATGCCTTTTGCCCCAGGCTTAGGGTTTGTTATATACATGCTTGTACTCGGGGAGTGGGGGTGTTGGACTCCCCATGTTAGTCCATCACTTCCTATAATATCTCCTTACGAGATTTTAGGAAGAGACTAAGTTGTAACTAATTTCGGTAGGGATGCGGGGCTCCCAGGCTTTGGGCCTTTACTGGGATACTTGTCTGGGCCCGTGGTGGCTAAAATGGTACCCACAATTGCCCCTAAAGTTATTGGGACACAATTTGGGCTCAATAAATTTAAATGATTTGTCATAGTGGCTTCCTTGTAAATTAGGCAACCCTTTACAGGATTGAAAACTGATTTAGGCGGTAGCTTGCTTCGTGTCATGTGCGTTATGATTGGAAGCGTTTAAAAGTCCTTTGGAGAAGTAATTAATTGCTGTCATTTTAAACTTCTTCAAATTTTCTCATCTTAGCTAAGCTCCTACTGTTACGCTCTCATTCCCAGGTCATCATCTTTTAATCTCAATCTCCTCCATTGTCTTTGCTTGTGACTTCACGTCGTCCCAAGCCATGTTTCTATTTTGTAAGTTCTTCTTATTCTCTTTCTGTGCTTTTTTCTATTGCAATCTCCTTGCATTTGTAGTTAGGGTTTTATAAATGGAAAAAATAGGTAATAGGTCGGCAACTGAATTTAAGAAGTATTACAACATCCCAGGTTGGGTAGACATTGAGTGTGCCCCTATCCCTAAAAATGTAAGGGAAATAGAGGGCGCTCACGAGATTCACGTTCTTTTACTGTCCCAAGGGGGTCTCCCCTTTCCTCCAAGTAATTTTTTTTTGCATTTCTTTGGTTACTTCAATATTGTTCCCACACAGTGTTCAGCAAACGTTTAGAAGATAGTTAATGGTGTCCATAGAATAAACCAGCTCTATGGCACTAATTTAGGGCTTGCTGCAATATGCTTCGGTTATTCTTTCTCGCGAACAAGTTCTGGTATTCTCTGTCTCAAGGCCAGGAGTCCTGATAGGGTATTGGTAGTAAATCTACCTGATTCCCACAAGGATTACTGGCAAGAGGGTTTTCTTACTAGAAATTGGCAATTTCCTCCCCATACTGAGAGGTCGAGGTCTGACAGGTTCATGGTCCCCTTTTATAGGGAGGAGTTCATAAGTAGGCTTAATTTTTTCTCTGCTCTTCGATCTTCCTGTATGATTTTTCTGATATTCTTCTCTTTTGCTTTTTAGCGAGGACAAAGAATTTAGAACCTGCTCTCAGAGAGGTTCGAGTTACCGAGCTGATCAAAGCTTGGAACATTAGAGAGCCTTTGGTTGACGGTGAGCATCCTCGGTCAGCTGCTTTTCTTCTGGAGTATAAGAATATTGGGTCTAGTTTCATCGCACGTCCTGTAGACAGCTTCCCCGAGCTAGATATCACTGAAGAAGTTGTTGCAGATCCTATCCAATTGGAAGAGGAAGAGAGCAGTTCCGGTGAAGGTGATAATAGGGTAGGTTCTGAAGGTGGTTCCAATAAGGCGAGCTCTAGTGGTGAAGGGTCTTCTAGCTTGAAAGAGGTTTTAGAAGCTCAAGAGTCTTTCAGTGAGTCAAGCAGTTCCAGCGAGGAAGATATGGCTCCTCCGAGGAAGAATCTGGTCAGGGATGATGAGGATGAGGATGATATGCTTCTTTATAGGCGGTGGAAGAAGAAAAAGACAAAAAGTGGAGAAGTTGTCACTGGTTCTCAACCTGCTGACATCGGGTAGGAAAACAAGAGGAGGGAGGAAGAATAGTTGAGATAAAAAGAGAGAAAGAATGAAGAGGAGAGGAAGAAGTTTGAAGAGATAAAGAAGGTGGAAAAGATGAAGAGAGATGAGAGGGAGAAGAAGGAGAGGGAGAAGAAGGAGAGGGAAGAGGAGAAAAGGAGAGTGGAAGCGAGGATGAAGGTCGGTCAAGCTTTGGTGCCTGTGTCCGCGTTGCCCGAGGGGGCCTCTGTCGCCATCTCTCCCCAGTTGGATCCTGCATTGCTCAAGATAGCAATTTTTCCTGCTGATCGACAGAAGGCAATGGGGACCGACAAGTTAGATCTATAAGTGAGTTAGAGGCTAGCTTTGGTAAGTCTATTTCTATTTTTTAATACTTATAATATTATGTTCAATGCTTTCTTCTAACGCTCCCTCTTTACTTACAGTTAGTGATTGGATTCGCTGTTCTCTACTATACTCGCGATGAGCTAGTGAGTAAGAATGCGGACTTAGAGAAGCAGAACGTTGAGTTAAAGGGGAAAGGCGTCGAGCTGGAGGACAATTTGAAGACCACCAGCGAGGCCCAGAAATCCTCTGGTCTCGCCCTTGTCGAAGCCAACAGAGCGAAGGAAGCGATGATCAAGGATCTGAATGAGTTGGGGAAATCCTACGATCTGGTCTGCACGAGTAAGCTGTTCGTGGTTGGGGAATTTAAGGTGCTATCAGAGAAGGTGAAGAAGGTGGATTTTGAGGCTACTACCATTAAGGAGAATTCATACAACTCTGGGTGGGTTGTCGCATATGAGGACGCTGATGCTCTAAAATAAGCTACATCAGCCGGTTGAACTTCAAGAAGGGCTGGAATAAGGCTCTTCTGGCTGCTGGGGTGGATGTTGATTCACCCTTATTTGACTAGAATGATCCAGGACCGAAGCCTGTTGTGGATGAGGCTCCTACCCCGGCTATTGACAGTAGTGTTCCTACATCTCTCCCCATTCCTGCTGACACTCCCTCCGTTTAAGGAACAGTAGCTGCTCCATCTGAAGGAGGTGCTCCCGCTGCTGTTGACAAGGGAAAGCAACCAGCGACCTCTTAACAAACTGGGGTTGCCAGCTAGCCTACTTTTAGGACTTTTTTTGTACTTTTTGCATTGTTTGCATTACTCTCATTTAATTATCGATGTAATTGGACCTCTTTATTTGAATGAAATGAAAAGACTTTCCCTTTTGTATACTGATTCTTCTGCTTTTGAATGCTTGTATGGCCTGTAGTTGATTGATGTAGATGATTATATACCTACCACCTCTCAACTGGGAAGGATCCTTGGTCCTAATACGAGCAATCAGGTTCGCCAAGCCTTTATTAGGATTTGCAAGTCTCTCAGGCCGAGGAATAAGAGCTTTAAAGACCAGTCTGAGCTCGTCACCAAACTAAAGGATAAACTTCAGGAGATGGAAGAAGTTGGTTCCTCTGTCCAAGAAGAAGTGAACACTTTGAGAGCTAAGCTTCTAGATGCCTCTTAAAGAACTTAATTCAGAGAAGTTCTTCATTAGGAGAACGAGACTCTGAGGAGGGAGGTGTCCTGACTCAGGGAGCATGCATCGAGCGTTACCCCTCAAGTTTTATGAGGTTCCTCTTCATCGACTATTCTGCGATCTGACACAGGACCGAGCGACGCCCCTCTAATTTTGCGAGTTTCTACCTCATTGGCTGCTCCACGAGCTGGTCCAGATGCAGGGGATTTAGCTAGGAAGATGGACGAGCTCCAAGAAGATGTCCGTTGAGCATATGTGATTGTTGTTAGGCTTCAAAAAGATGTCACATGGCTGAGGCATCTGTTCAAGAAAGAACCTCGGTGAGTCTGGGCTGATGGTTATGACCAAGGTTGGACAGATGCTCCGACGAGGTTGACAGAGTTTGAAGATCTCACCTTTATTAGGGGATGGTTGAGCGCCCTCAGGGAGCTGTAGGTCCCCCATAACTCACTACTCTGGTATCGTCACGAGATCTCTCCTTCAACTATGAGGCCTAATCCTTTTAGGAGGGACAACCAGTGGGTCCCTATAGATGCTATTCCCAGGCAGCTATTAGAGCAAGATGCGAATGAAGTGGAGGAAGAATTGGCCCCTCATCCGGACGATGGCCGGAGATCGCAAGTGGCTGATTACCTTACTCAGAGGACTAATCCCCATTAAGATTTTCTTACTTTAATGTAACTCTTTGTAAATGTAATGAAGTAATAAAATATTTATGTTTGGGCGTTTTTCCGACTAAACATGTATTGTGTATTTTTACTTCATTAATTTTTCATTTGATTATCTTGGGCTCTTCGTAGCTACTAGATTTGATGTAGGTAAAGTTTTTTTGTTGTGTGAGTATCCTCCTAGTCCTGTATGCTTATGAGATACCATTATGCCCTACTTTACCTTTTAGGTCATATCGTCACACTTCCTTAGGCCTAAGTATGGAAATGGTGAAGACACACCTGGTGTTGGATATTCTATCCGATCAGGCATTTTGAGCCAAACATTGTTTGGCAACCAATTCGATTTGGCCGAGCTTCCTAAACGTCCCCTGTAGGGATTCATATATTGCTAGGGGCAATGTTAAGAGGTTGTTCGTGTTTTATAACGAAAACCTGAGGAGGGTGATTCCCTGCTTTTGTATCTTGAGTGATGTGCCTGTCGCTTGGAAAAAGTGTGCAAGTTATAAAGTTCATAACACAAAATTAACACTTCATAGGACGCCACTACCAAAAAATCTTTTATTAATCAAAAGCAATTAAAAAATGAGTTGCTAATTCCAACAATGCGATAAAAGATTAACGAAAAAACTAGAAATAAATTTTTTTTAGGTTGGTTGCATTCCACGCTCAGGGTATCTCTCTACCCTCCAGCATTTCCAAGTGATAGGAACCTTATAGGTCATCCCTTGTCACCTTGAATGGTCCTTCCCATTTTGGACCCATATTTCCATCAGATGGTTTTACTACGCTACCAAGAACTTTCCTTAGGACGTAGTCCCCAACCTGGAATGTCCTTGGATTGACCTTTTTATTATAGTATTTTGTGAGCTTCTGCTGATAGCTCACTAGTCTTACTAGGGCTAGTTCTCTGCGTTCGTCGGCTAGGTCAAGTTCAACGAGTAATGCTACATCATTCTGGCCTTAGTCAACCAAGGTGAATTTCATGGTTGGGAGCCTAGCTTCTAGAGGGATGATTGCTTTCATTCCATATGTTAGTAAGAATGGGGTTTCCCCCGTTGCTCGTCGTGGGGTAGTGTGGTAAGCCCACAGAATGTCTGGCAGCTCGCTCACCCACGCACCTTTGGCTCGTTCAAGTCGTTTCTTCAATCCATCGATCATTGTTTTATTGGAAGCTTCTATTTGGCCGTTCCTCTGGGGGTAGGCAACCGAGCTAAAATAGTGCCTGATCCCATGGTCGTTGTAAAAAATCTGGAAGGGGACGCTCTCGAACTGCATTCCGTTATCAGTGATGCTGGTTTTGGGGATCCCAAAGTGGGTAATTACGTTTTTGCCATATGAGTCTCATTATATCTGTGTCCTTGATGTTTACCAGGGGCTCTGCCTTATCCATTTCATGAAGTAGTCTGTGGTGACCAACAGATACTTGCGATTATCGACAACGGTAGGAAGAGGCCCATGATTTCCATTCCCCATTGGGAGAAAGTCCAAGGGCTGGTAAGTGATCTAGGTCGCTGGCAGGTTGGTGGACCATAGGAGCATGTAGCTGACATTTTTCACACTTGCGAGCATATACTCTCGAATCTCTCTGCATGTATGGCCACCAGTAGCCTTCCTTTATTGCTCGAAAAGCTAGCAATCTCCCTCCAATAAGGCTCCCGCAGGTTCCTTCATGGAGCTCGTGCAACACTTGCTCGACGTCCTTTGGGTGAACACATTGGAGGTAAGGGCCGGTGAATGATTTCTTATATAGCTTTCCCTCAGGAGATAAGTGAAAGCGGGCATCTTTGACTCTTATCTGATGAGCAACCTTCTTATCGTCTCGTAGTGCACCATCCTTTAAATAATCCCTCAGGGGGTCTATCTAACTAGGTGCTGATTCGATCTGGAGAATAAGGCCCGTGTTTGGCAACTCTTTGCTCTGGGTAATGCTCGGTTGGGCGAGGAAGTCTATAGAGATTGTTCTCTTTAAGTCGGAGTCGATTGCTAAACTTAAGGCTACTAGGCGTCGGCATGACTGTTTTGTACTCTGGGAAACTGTTAGACAATGACTTCCTCAAAGTTGGACATTAACTTTTTTGCTAAAGCGAGGTAGGCTGCCATTATTTCATCATTCGCGTTAAAGTTCCCACTTATCTGATTGGAGACCAATTGTGAGTTGCCGAACACCTGTAGCTGTTTTACACCTAATGCCTATGCCTTCTGCAGGCCTGCTATCAAAGCCTCGTATTTCTCCTCATTGTTGGAGGCTTCAAATCTAAGTCTGATGCTCTACTAGAGAATTGTGTCTTCTAGAGTAACGAGCATAATGCCTACTCCTGCCCCCTTTGAGTTGGAGGCTCCATTAATAAATAGTCGCCAAATTCCTTCTGTTGAGGGATTTTCCCCCTGATCCATGGGTTGAAGTTGGTCGCAAGGCTGCTCGCCTGTGAATTCCACGATGAAGTCGACGAGGACCTGCCCCTTGAATGCATTCCTTGGTTAAAATTGGATGTCAAATCGTTCGAGCTCGACTAACCACTTGGAGAGTCTTCCAAACGGATCCGCTTTCCGCAGGATTGCTTTAAGGGGGTGTGATGTAAGGACGATGATAGTGTGAGATTCGAAGTAGTGCTTCAGTTTCCTTGAGGCTACCACCAGTGCAAAGGCGAGCTTTTCCAGTGGTAGGTACTGTTATTCGGCGTCTAATAAGGTCTTGCTCGTATAGTAGACTGGGTGCTGGATTCCTGACTTTTTTTATACTAGTGCAGAAATGTCGGCATGACTGGAGACGACGAGGTATAAGTACAGGGAATCATTTTCTTGAGGTATGAAGAGCAAAGGTGGTGTGCTCAGATAAGCCTTGAGTTCTTCCAATGCTTTCGAGCAATCTTGATTCCACTCTACTGTCTTAGTTCCTTTCAAGAGCTAGAAGAATGGCTTGCACTTCTCAGAGGACTTTGAGATGAAACGATTCAAAGAGATGAGTATGCCCGTGAGCTTCTGTTCATCTCGTATCGTGCGGGGGGCTGTACCCTATTGATCGCGTCGATTTGGTCTGGGTTGGCCTCAATGCCTATCTCGCTAACCAAGTACCCGAGGAATTTTCCTAACTGGATATCGAAAGAACATTTTTCTCACATTGAGTTTCATTCAGTATTTCCTGAGGATTTCGAAGGTCCTTGATAGGTCTGAGAGATGATCCTCTTTACTCTTGCTCTTGACGAGCATATCATCAATGTAGACTTCCATGGTATCTCCTAATTGGCCTTTGAACATCTTGGTGACCAGCCACTGGTAAGTTGCTCCTGCATTCTTAAGCCCGAAGGGCATTACTTTATAACAGTATAAACCGACAGTGGTGATGAACGCTGTCTTATCTTTATCTAGTGCATACAGAGGAATCTGGTGATACCTGGAGTATGCGTCCAGGAAGCTCATCCTCTCATGAGCTGCTGTGGCGTCCACCAATTGGTCGATCTTTGGGAGGGGGAAACTTTCCTTAGGGCATGCCCTGTTAAGGTCAATGAAGTCTATACAAACTCTCCATTTTCCATTGCTCTTTCGAACTACTACTGGGTTGGAAAGCCATTTAGTGAATTGAACTTCCCGTATGGATCATGCATCCAACAGCTACTCTACTTCCTTTTCTACAACTTTGGCCTTCTTGGGAGTAGTTCGTCGTGCCTTCTGCACGATAGGCCTGAAAGTGGGGTCGACATGCAACCGATGACAAACCACACAGGGGTCAATTTCAGGCAGCTCGTATGGTTCCCATACGAAAATGTCTAGATTTCTCCTCAACAATAACGTTAATTACTCATTTTCTTGATCTGTGAGAGAAGCTCCAATCAAGAACATCCTGTCTTTCTTGCTCCCACCAGCTGTGATATCTTCTAGGTTTTCAACAACCCGCTCAGAGGGGAGGAGCCTGGTCTCCTCCACCCCGGGTCTTCCATACCTTAGTTTCTATTTTGAGGGTATCAAACCTTCTTGGTCCTCGATCTTATCTCTGGCCTTCTCGACCTTCTTCTTTGGTTTTGCGAGGATGGCCGCTATGAAGCACCTTCTTGCCATCGTTTGATCTCCGTGGATCTCCATTACTCCTCGCTCAGTCACATACTTGAGTTTTTGATGGTAGGTCAACGGAACTGTCCTCATGGCATGTAGCCACCCTCTGTCGAGGATAGCTCGGTATGGCGAGTCAATGTCGACTACCAGAAACTCGATCATATTGGAGACATGTGACACCCCGCCTAATTAAATCCCGGGTGATCAGTCCTAAATCAAATTAAAATAGTTTTCCCAGTTGGTTCATTCTTAGTATCACTGTCGAAAACTTTTTAATTACTAACCACCTAGGTGAAATTAGACCAGTGCCAAATTTTAACTCTGATTAATAAAATAATAACATGCGGAACAAAGTATAAATCAAATACTAACAAAAGAGTCTGAGAATAACAGCTAAGATAAAACAAAGTCTTGCCGAATAAACCATCAGCCAAAAACCAACATTATAACCAACTCCAATATGAATGAAAGTACTGAAGGATGACATTTCCATACTAAAAGCAGAAATCCTACACTAAAGTCGAAAAGATAAAAGAAGCGTCTAATCAAGGCCCTGCAACACCCACCTATACTGTAGCTCCGAAATCTCTGGAATGAAGTCACGCTTGGCGTCCCTGTGGCTGGACACCTAAAAGGTTTTAAAAAATATTTTACAGCAAGTGTTAGTTCACAAAACATTTTGAAGATATTTAACAAGTAATTTATCGCAATAAATATCAGTTATTGATTACACATGTTAGAATCACGCACACTCTCTTGAGTTTCTTCACCTTTCATCTATAATGTGCGCCTATTGTTCCTACCTAGTCTCGCTACCCACTTCTGCTAGGTCTCCAACATCTAAAAACCTCAAACAATTTATCTCACTAGTACCGCCCATACGGTACGCTATATTCTTCCCTTAATTTACATTAAGTCATTAGTTAAGTTCACTTTAACTTTCCCATACCGCCCCTACAGTATGTATCCGAACGTATAGTAATTATCATTACTCTTACATTATTATTATTACTTAAATATTAAGTTCTCACACTTAATCTATTCTTAGGTACTTACTACCTACCTTCTCTACTAATCACACTCAAGTAGATTATTCATACGGTATATATTTCACACACACATATACCTAATATATCATATCATGTTATCGATCCTATTTCACACATTAAGGACAAATGGTTCGGAATGTATCCTCGAACCTGGCTCAGAATGTCTCCTCGAGTAATGATCAGAATGTGTCCTCGAACACGGTTTAGAATGTCCCCTCGAACCTGGCTCGGAATGTCTCATCAAGCATAGTTCGTCATGTCTCATCGAACTTATCAATCCTATCACAAGGAAACACACAATAGGCATACATAACCCACATACTCATATAAAACAGTATGTATTCACACAACCCAATTATTCCCGTGTGTACGTAGTACTTTTCTCTCGTATACTTACCGTACTTATTATTCAACGATTTATCTCACTATTGTACATATTAGAGTATTCGCACACTCTAAGATCTATGGCTACTTATTTATTTATAACAGTAGTTAAACTATCTCTAACCTACTGGCATACACCTTATATTGAGGTGGACTCTCCCCGTAACTCAATTCCTAATTTTTGACATGCGACTCGATCGGTTTATCCCTATCGGTCCATATCCCAAGCCGTACACTCAACGACCATAACAGACCTTAATTATACTCCCTACTGGTCTTTATCAAGTCCCTCCATAGGCGTAATGACATCCCTAAAATATCCCCCCATCGTTGGAATTCAAGGAAACTTAATCAACAAAAATAGCCCAAAATCAGCTTTGGTCGATCAATCAACCAAATGTTTTGATCGATCGATGCCATCGATCAATCGACATTCTTGAGTCGATCAATCGATCGAACGGGTGCAGGTCTCCTTATTCCTTGTTCCACCATGTCTGTCTGATCCAACACTTCACCTTACGAAAATCCTTTCCAACATCATCCATCATCTTATAAATGTATAAGGATCATTCTCAACATAAATATATCATCAGAACCTCACTAAATCCATCAAGAACTATCCAAATCTAAATTTTTCTCAAAACCCTAGATAATTTAGTTCTTGATGGTTATACATCATAAACCGAGATTTAAATTCGTAATTATCAATATAGATTCATTTGTTATCAGTCCTCTACGATTGTAAATGCCAACTACATGAAATCCTACTCCACTATGTAATCCATTCATTCTTTTTCTCTAATAATTTCCAATAAAAACAATTAATTTAAAAATCCCTACACATGGGTATTATAACTTCTTAATTTGCAATAA
Organism: Sambucus nigra; assembly: GCA_949130495.1. NCBI lineage: Eukaryota > Viridiplantae > Streptophyta > Magnoliopsida > Dipsacales > Adoxaceae > Sambucus > Sambucus nigra. The sequence continues at coordinate 89,701,535 of OX422208.1, read as the reverse complement.
ACCACTTGCCTTGATTATGGTAGGATCTGATTTCGTGGATGATGAGGGTGTTTGATTGATTCCTTATTCAATCTCCCTTCCAAATTGATCTTGGTTGCAAGGAGTCCTTTGGAACCGTTTAAGCCTTCATAAAACTCTCTCTTTTTTCTCTCCGTTGGTTCCTCTCTATTTTTCTATGTTATGAACCCTAACTTAAGCCCCAAACCATCTGATATAACTTGCAAATTTCGTGGGTCTCCCCACCTCTATTTGCTATATGACCATAATGCCCTCAAGAGGTGTTGGTTTAGTCTACAATTGACCCGGGACTCAAACTGTACACCGGGTACACTTTTTCGACTAGTTCGACCCTTTCGGGACCAACCGTGCCCTCAAAATTACCGTTCGAGTCACTTTATAAAATCATCTCATTTAAATCATCGAATTAAATAATTTTCTCTAAATTAAATAATTTTTAAATCTCCAATTTAATTAAATTTCATATTCCCAAAAGTACGGGGTGTTACATACTTCTCCCCTTACAAAGGACTTTTGTCCTCGAAATTCAGATGAAGCTCTCTACCCTGCCTTAACCCTTTACTCTTAAGGCTACTAAATATTTTTTTTTGTTTCTATCCTTCCCTAATTGCGGATAATACTACAATTATTTACCTAACATTATCGATCGTTGAGATCTGTTAGACCCCCCCGATACACTACTACCTAACATTATCGATCGTTGAGATCTGTTAGACCCTCAATTCATAGTACGTGCCCCCAAATACCTGTCTCTTAACACAAAAGCATACACGCACACTCTTATGCTACAAGAGACAACATAAAATACCACGCCCTTACTATCATTAGTACTTGCATAAAATAAGCCCCTGGCTATCTCTCCTCGCTTGAAAATAACCCTGACTGCCCTGAATCACCTCAGTAGACATCCCTACTTCACAGGATAAAATATAACCATATAATCGCATATTAGTATTAGTCTATTATGCCACACATAATAACATGTATACACACATACCTAGGTCAAGCCTCTTTCAGGTGTTACCTATCAAAACACAATCTTATGCTGGAACCGAGAACCCGAAATCTTGATATATCTACCACTATAGCCTAAACAATTGCTAACCGGTCAAAACTCAACAATTAGTCTACTCAATTCTCATAATTCTCGATAGTAGTAGACTACCACGTCATGCAAGCACCCTTGGTGTACGCCTCCATTCTCTCTCATGCAACACAAAATTTTTGCTACCCCCCCGGTAACTAACCATCTACGTACCCAGTAAGTTTACTAATGCCACCGCATTCACTAATCCTGACTCTCTCACGAATTGGAGTGTTAACATTCTCATTTACGTAGCACCCATGTCATTTAAAAATTTCAATACTCATATGTATAAACATAAAAAAACATTCCTCCACGTTCTAGTCTATCATCCTGAAGCAAGATTTAGTCTCTTAAATATAATATTGAATCCTTTTCAAATCAAACGCATTAATGTGCCACAATCCACTACTGACTCCTCAGACACACAGAGGGGCCACCGGGTATCTCTAATATGCCAACGGCTCGTGCAAAACTAGCCTTAATAAACAATTTTAAGGCCCAGTATCAAACAAAATCCAACTCTCAAGATAGTAAATAGAAAATGTACCCTCTATCACGGGCGGTGTCTATGGAGCTAGTGGCATCGGTACGTCCCGGACGTTATACACACGCCCATTGTGCATCTGGCCCTGCTGCTGTAGGGCCGTTGCTGGAGCTATCAAAGCTCGATGTTCCTGCTGGCATCCTGCTGCTGAACCCCGTCCTGCTGTGGACATTGTCTCTGTCTGTGACCCTGCTGGCCACATATAAAACACTGTCCCAAAAATGGTCTCCTCTGGCCTTACTGTCCTTGCCTATCCCCCCCCCCCACCAGGTTGGTAACTTCCGGATCTGGACCTCTTGGGAAAGTTCCCCTGCCAAGAATTCTGCCCCCGCTAACTACCTGACTGCTGCTATGGTGCTTCACCGGCACTACTCCCATTGGCCTTGTTCGACTGGCTTGTCTCACCTCTCTTGCTCCCCTTCATATGGAAGCGATGATCTTGACAGTGTAATAAGGCTGCATGAACGACATCAGTGTATGTAACCAGTATAGGGTTACCTATCAAATGCTACCTGATCCTCCAGGCCAAACCCCCCATGAATTTTACTTTCTTCCTCTCTTCATTGCTTTCCTCATCTGGCACAAAATTAGCCAGGCAAGTAAATTCCTCCTCGTAGTCCTCTACCGAACGATCACCTTGAACTATTTCATTAAATTTCTTCGTCATCTCTGACTCTACTGCCAGCGGAAAGTACTTGCGGTCAAACCGCACCTAGAACTCAGAAATAATCATCAGATCTCTCTCCTCAGTAGTGGTCACCTACTCCCACCATTGTAGAGCTCCTCTAGATAGTCTAAAGGTAGCTAACATCTGTTTCTGAACTTCACTACAATCTAACATGTGTAGATGGCATTGGATGCTCCTCTTCCATTGGCAAGCCGTCACTACATCCGTGCCACCTTGGAATTTTGGCGGGTGGCCTTTCTGGAAGATTTTCCTGATGCTCTGCCAAGTGGGATGCCCTGGATAGGCCTGAATAACTTGGTCCACGGGTTACTGCGCCCGAGGCTGAGGAAAATGGGTTTCCATGGCCCTCATAGCTGTCTCTACGGCCTGTGACACTATCACCGCCACCTGAGTAGCAAAAATCATCTCTGGTGGTGGGGGTGGGGGTCCCTACTGATCCTGAGGGCCCTCCCTAGCCTCATCTCTGGCGTCTTCCCTCTCGGATCGCTCTCTCTTTGGCGGCATTCTGAAATAAAATTCAAGTTTGTATAAGTACACAGTTTAAAAAAACTTCTAATAGAATGACGATATCGTAAACACGCAAGGATAATTCAACAGTCCTATCAATAGGGCTCTTATTAAAATAACGATGCGTAGAAATTGTAGTAAGCCACACAGATCCTAAGGACACTAGAACCTGATGCTCTGATACCATCTGTGACACCCCGCCTAATTAAATCCTGGGTGATCAGTCATAAATCAAATTAAAACAGGTTTCCCAGTTGGTTCATTCTTAGCATCACTGTCGAAAACTTTTTAATTACTAACCACCTAGGTGAAATTAGACCAGTGACAAATTTTAACTCTGATTAATAAAACAATAACATGCGGAACAAAGTATAAATCAAATACTAACAAAAGAGTCTGAGAATAACAACTAAGATAAAACAAAGTCTTGCCGAATAAACCATCAGCCAAAAACCAACATTATAACCAACTCTAATATAAATGAAAGTACTGAAGGACGACATGTCCATACTGAAAGCACAAATCCTACACTAGAGTCGAAAAGATAAAAGAAGCGTCTAATCAAGGCCCTGCAAAACCCACCTATACTGCAACTCCGAAATCCCTGGAATAAAGTCACGCTTGACGTCCCTGTGGCTGGACACCTAAAAGGTTTTAAAAAATATTTTACAGCAAGTGTTAGTTCACAAAACGTTTTGAAAATATTTAGCAAGTAATTTATCGCAATAAATATCAGTTATTGATTACACATGTTAGAATCACGCACACTCTCTTGAGTTTCCTCACCTCTCATCTATAATGTGCGTCTAATGTTCCTAGATAGTCTCGCTACCCACTTCAGCTAGGTCTCCAACATCTAAACACCTCAGAAAATTTAGCTCACTAGTACCACCCATATGGTACGCTATATTCTTCCCTTAATTTAAATTAAGTCATTAGTTAAGTTCACTTTAACTTTCCCATACCGCCCCTACAGTATGTATCCGAGCGCCTAGTAATTATCATTACTCTTACATTATTATCATTACTTAAATATTAAGTTCTCATACTTAATCTATTCTTAGGTACTTACTACCTACTTTCTCTACTAATCACACTCAAGTAGATTATTCAAACGGTATATCTTTCACACACACATATACCCAATATAGCATATCCTGTTGTCGATCCTATTTCACACATTAAGGACAAATGGTTCGGAATGTCTCCTCGAACCTGGCTCAGAATATCTCCTCGAGTAATGTTCGGAATGTCTCCTCAAACACAACTCAGAATGTGCCATCGAACCTGGCTCGGAATGTCTCATCGAGCGTAGTTCGGCATGTCTCATCGAACTTATCAATCCTATCACAAGGAAACACACAACAGGCATACATAACCCACATACTCATATAAAACAGTATGTATTCACACAACCCAATTATTCCCGTGTGTACGTAGTATTTTTCTCTCGTATACTTACCGTACTTATTATTCAACGATTTATCTCACTATCGTACATATTAGAGTATTCGCACACTCTAAGATCTCTGGCTACTTCTTTATTTATAACAGTAGTTAAACTATCTCTAACCTACTGGCATACACCTTATATTGACGTGGACTCTCCCCGTAACTCAATTCCCGATATTCGACATGCGACTCGATCGGTTTATCCCTGTCGGTCCATATCCCAAGCCTTACACTCAACGGCCATAACGGACCTTAATTATACTCCCTACTGGTCTTTATCAAGTCCCTCCATAGGCTTAATGACATCCCACAAATTTCCCCCCATCGTTGGAATTCAAGGAAACTTATTCGACAAAAATATCCCAAAATCAGCTTTGGTCGATCGATCGACCAAATGCTTCGATCGATCGATGCCATCGATCGATCGACATTCTTGAGTCGATCGATCGATCGAACAGGTGCAGGGCGCCTTCTTCGTTATTCCACCACGTCTGTTCGATCCAACACTTCATTACACCTTACGAAAATCCTTTCCAACATCATCTATCATCTTATAAATGTATAGGAATCATTCTCAACGTAAATATATCATCAGATCCTCACTAAATCCATCAAGAACTATCCAAATCTAAATTTTTCTCAAAACCCTAGATAATTTAGTTCTTGATGGTTATACATCATAAACCGAGATTTAAATTCGTAATTATCAATATAGATTCATTTGTTATCAGTCCTCTATGATTGTAAATGCCAACTACATGAAATCCTACTCCATTATGTAATCCATTCATTCTTTTTCTCTAATAATTTCCAATTAAAACAATTAATTTAAAAATCCCTACACATGGGTATTATAACTTCTTAATTTGCAATAAACCACTTGCCTTGATTATGGTAGGAACTGATTTCGTGGATGATGAGGGTGTTTGATTGATTCCTTATTCAATCTCCCTTCCAAATTGATCTTGGTTGCAAGGAGTCCTTTGGAACCGTTTAAGCCTTCATAAAACTCTCTCTTTTTTCTCTCCGTTGGTTCCTCTCTATTTTTCTATGTTATGAACCCTAACTTAAGCCCCAAACCATCTGATATAACTTGCAAATTTCGTGGGTTTCCCCACCTCTATTTTCTATATGACCATAATGCCCTCAAGAGGTGTTGGTTTAGTCTACAATTGACCCGGGACTCAAACTGTACACCCGGGTACACTTTTTTGACTAGTTCGACCCTTTCGGGACCAACCGTGCCCTCAAAATTACCGTTCGAGTCACTTTATAAAATCATCTCATTTAAATCACCGAATTAAATAATTTTCTCTAAATTAAATAATCTTTAAATCTCCAATTTAATTAATTTCCATATTCCCAAAAGTATGGGGTGTTACAAGACACTTCCTACCCTTACTGGCAACACGATCTTTCCCAATGGGATAGTTACTTTTCCATCGAAGCTAACTAGAGGGATAGTGGCTTCCTTCAGGTTGGCAACGCTTAACTTTAACTTTCTGAATAGGTCGAGATTCATTACCTCGAATGAACTTCCCTAGTCGACGAGCAACTTATCGACCTCATAGTTGGCTATCTTGAGGGTAATTATCAAGGCGTCATGATGTGGGGTTCTTACTCCCACTAGGTCTTCTTCTGTGAACACGATGTCTTTACTGTAATTGACGTCGTCTGCTCGCCGACGCTTTCCTGACTGTGTCTTTGCTGGATTGATCTAAAAAGCTTGCATTACTGCTATAAGCTTTCTCACTTCCATTCGAGCTCAATTCCCTTGAATTTGCTTCATATCAGATGCCCCATGAATCACTACAAATTCATGGCCATCATCATCCTCGAGCACTTCATCGGGCCTCGTGTCTCCATTGGCGGCAACCTTTTCTGCCTTCTTCTGCACAAACTCGTTCAGATGCTCGGTCTAGGACAATTCTTTAAGGTGGGACTTAAGAGCCTTATAATGCTCAGTCTTATGTCCTCTCTCTTTGTGAAAAGCGCATCTCAGCGCGTTGTTTCTCTTCGAGGGATCTCCCCCCATCTTTCTGGTCCACTTAACAAATGGCTCGTCTTTGATCTTCGCTAGGATCTTATAAATTAGTTCTTTAAAGACAGTGTCTACTACCGAAATGCTTTCGAAACATCGTTCTTACCTCCATTCTTGGAGCTACCCTTACCCCCATTCTTGCCTCCTTTCTTCTTATTTTATTACCTTATCATTGCCCTTGGTAGCGAGCTTAACCCGGTCGTTCTCCCCTGCATTGAGGAGGGTCACGTCTTCCACCTTGGCATACTTATCGATACGAGCTATCAGGTCATCGATGGTTGTGGCCTCCTTCTTCATCAGGGATTGGTGCAGAAGGCAAGAGCTAGGTAGGATAATCTTGAAAGAGGCCACTACTACCTATTCCGAACAGTCCTCAACCTCATTGAAAAACTTCCAGTACCTCTTTGCGTAGTCTCGGAGGCTCTCCTGAGGCATCTTCTTCATTGTTAGTAAAGCATCCATCCTCTTTGGATGAGAGCTGCTGGTAATGAAGTGAGATGTGAAGAGATCGTTCAAGGACTCAAAGCTCCTAATGGATCTATGAGGGAGCCTCTTGAACCACTTTTGGGCTACATCATGGATGATTGAAGGAAAAATCTGGAACATTAGTGCATCCCTGTGGTTCTAGAGGGTCATGGTCTGCCTGTACTGCCTAACGTAATCGATAGGGTTAGTCTTTCCGTCATAGATCTTGAATCTCGGAATAGTAAATTTTTTGGGGGCTTCTTCTTCTTCTATCTCCTTTAAAAAGGGGGATTTCATCTGGGTCTTGAGAGCTCGCCGAGCAAGATCTCTGGTTGATCTAGCATCCCGATGAGCTGGGTGCTGGTCCATCTCTCTTTGGACCAAATTTTTTATATCCGCATCACCTCGAGCTGGGCTCTTATAATAGCGAAATGGTTGCTGTTGTTTGAGCAAGTCATCATCCGACTCATGTTCCTCAAATCTCTGGGATCTGCGTCTAGGGCTCCTTTCTCGGCTGTGAGACTTGCTCGCCTGAGGACTAGGAGTGCGGTATGGACGTCGCCTAGTGCTGCGATGGACTTCCCTCTTCGTCCTCTCCAATCTCCTTTTCAGGCGAGCATTCTCAGCCTCTTGCTTGCGAGCGGCCTCTCCTTGATCTTGGAGCCTTGCCTCATAAGCATCGATCAACCTGGAGATTTGTGTGGACCTCGTTGGTCCCTGACTTTCTTCTGAGGCCTGCCGCTCTGGGCGACCCCTTTGATCTGAACGTCGAACTTCAGATCTGATCCTGCGAGGGGCAAGCTGTTCTTGGATACACCCTACTTGAGGGGCGCTGCTGCTGTGTCCAGACATTCCAAATCCTTTGTTGGTGATGGATTTTTTAAAGGAAGATAAACATTCCCACAGACGACGCCAATTATGGTGACAATTAAGTTCAACACAAATTAACAAGAAAAGGCAATCACCGAAGCAAATAAAAAATGTAAAGAATGCTAAATCACACGACACAGTATTTACGTGGTTCAGTAAGAATGCCTACGTCCACGGTGGTGCTCTCAGCATTATTTCTTTATACTCCGGGGAGTATTTTACAGGAAATACAATACATGCCTTTTGCCCCAGGCTTAGGGTTTGTTATATACATGCTTGTTCTCCGGGAGTGGGGGTGTTGGACTCCCCCATATTAGTCCATCACTTCCTAGAATATCTCCTTACGAGATTTTAGGAAGAGACTAAGTTGTAACTAATTTCGGTAGGGATGCGGGGCTCCCAGGCTTTGGGCCTTTACTGGGATACTTGTCTGGGCCCGTGGTGGCTAAAATGGTACCCACAACAGGTACTAAATTCTACTTCTAAGTCTAGGATGCCTGGGTAAAAGCTAGTGGTTGAAGAAAGAAAATGATAAATTAGCTTATGAATGTTAGTTTAAAATATTAATGATTTTATTTAGTTTGATTATTCAAGTATAATAATAAGAAATTTGGTTGGGGTGTGTCAACTTGGTATCAAAATATTTGGTTATAGATTCTAGAGTTGAGAAAGGTCTAGATTGGCATTGGAGTTTATAAATGTGTGGTTGAGTCATATATATTAGTTGTGAATGATTTATAACAAATATGTTAACGAGTTATGTGATGGACATATATTGTTGTGATGGTGATTTGTGTAGAATTTTGTAGATACGCCAGTGATGAATGTGGGCAAGATTCCTAATATGAATAAGAAAATGTTTTTAATACATGATGGATGAGATGAAAAAAAAATTATAAACTAATGGTGAAAAATTGTTACAATTTTAAGACTTTGATTATAAATTATTTTTATTTTACATGTGTTATGTGGCTAGTGGTATGGGAGTTGTGATGTTAATTAATAATTATGATATGCATAGAAAGGAATGTGGATAATAAAGTAAAATAATTTATATATGATATATGCTAAGTATAGTTTGAAATTGCATTAGAAATGATGATTATATTTATTAATTTATTGATTGATATGTGAAAATATAAAAAAATATTTTTTATGCATAATTATAGGATTGTTATATTGAAAGATACCATAAATATATTGTATGGAATATGCTTGTTATGAAAACACACTATTAAGAAGAAAATAAATGATATGAATATGATACGGAGAGTATGATGGAAAAATTGGGTTGTGATGGAACTCTTTAAAATAAGAATCAAATGGGTAGTAATGTATAATGTAACTTGTAGAGTTTCGTAATAGATTGGTAAAAATTATATTTACCATTGAGCTTAAATTTATCTATTTATTGATAAATTGTGAGAATATTTTCTATATACACTAGTTGTATAAATTGAGATTATTATGAATCAATATGTAGTACTTGTAATGGAGATTGAGATTGAGCCATGTAATAGATATATTATTTTGCATATGGTTATATGATCTTAATGATTATTTATTTTTTGTTTGAAGATGTATAGTATTTAATGGATTGTTGATAGAAAATTTAGCAGATGACTCATATATATGTTCTATAAGATGTCTTAAAACTACGTTCAACATTCAGATGTGAGATATCAATAGAATACAATTGATAAAGTAGATGAAATAATTGAGTAAAAAAATATGATAAATGCAGGGTGTCAAGCTCTGAATATATATACATATTGTAGATAGTAAAGATATAAGTGGTGGTTTATGATAGGAGATCGATAGTTTTAGAGAGATAATGAGAGTAAGCTATGGATTAAGGGAAGAATGCTGGAAAAAAAATTATGTAATCGAGATAGATATTAAGTTATTATTGAAATGTATATCATAATTGTAGAAAGCTAAGATTGATTCATTGAGTGTGGATTGGATGCAAAGAGAGAGTATAAAAATTGTAGTCGGAAAGGTATTAGATTGGTGAAGTAGTGAAATTTCACGAGAAGATCAAATTGATAGATAATTATTGAGATAATCACTAGTCATAGAGTAAAATTGATTTGGTTACTATTGAAGAATCTAAAGTTATCCATAAAGTTTTGTTGTGCTGTTGTGTTGTTATATAACAATTTCAAGGACGGAATTTTCAAAAAAGGGGAAGATTGTAATATCCTATCCCAAATGAATATTCAATAATTAGAATTAATATGCAAAGTTGTGTTTAATTACATTGTAATACCCCGTATATTTTTTGAATAAAATAAAATTTAATAAGGATTAAATTAATTCTGTGAAATTAGTTAATCTGGGTCGTGAGTAGTTAGACTCAGTATTATTTATAAATTTTAGAATAAATCTAAAAAGGGATTTTATATTGAGTAAAAAAATTAATTACATGTGTCACGTCATAATTAAAATATATTTTTGGATAAAAATATTCGGGATACACTTTGAGAGGTATTGCGGGCTTGTTTGGACATTTTAGACCCTTAGTAATGGTCCCGGGGTGTATATATATGAGTTGGGTGGTTATCGGGCTAATTAAATTGTGTATTTGGGCTCATTTAGGGGTCCAAAGTTGGGACTTAAAGTCCAACTCATGAATTTAAGATTAACCTTATTTAATTAGAGTTAACCCACCCATTAGGAGTTACATCCAAGAACCCTAGCCACAACCACCCAGGAGGAAGAGGAAGGATCACCCTAGAAGGAGGAATATAGACTCCTATACAAATTTCAGCCAAGGATTCTCTTGATGTTCTTATTCAAGTTGTACTAATCTTATATTAATGTTGATACCATGATTAGAATAAGGTTTAATCATGTGATGGGACTGCATATAGAGAGACCTTTCAAATTGTGTAGAAATTGATGATAATTGTGTAACCCATGTTTAGATCGGTAACCCCTTGTATCAACTATGTATTCATGTGGTTTAAATGGAAGGTTAATTGTAGAAGATATGTTGTAGAAACCTCCATTTAGATACAAATGAAATAACATCATTCTAGGGATTGAATTCTAGAGCAACTCCTTGAAATTGAGAAGTCTATGAAATTGGGTGAATTAGGAATCATTTAAAACTTAAAGTGTCAATGTAAAAACTATTTTGCGCTATTTTCGTTATGAAAATGGCCATTACGTTTGCACAGCCTCGTAGAAAATCCTGCTTTCTGCATTTTGTTCTCTGATACGTTTTGTCCAAAAACGGCTCCGAAATTCCTGAAAATTACATTTTAAAATTTTGAGCAGATTCGTGGGGTAAATTTCAAGAAATATTATTTTTGGGTTGTTGTTCCGTTGGAGGTTGTCTCAATTGATTGATTGTGATTGTTATTATATACTTGGATGATGAACTACGAGGTTATAGGTCTTGGAGATAGATTTTTTCTATTACGGTCGCAAGGGCGCCAACTGCGTATTTTTCTGATTTTTTTTATTAGTTATGATTTTTCTATGAAAAGGTGTACGAGACCATATGAACAAGATGATATATGCGGGATTCTTGAATAGAGCTATATGAAATAAATAAATAAAAGGTCGGGATGTACCTAGATGATTTGATAAATTTTTATAGGGGCACATAGAAGATAAGACCCTAAAAGATACGATGATGTAAGGACATATTTTCATAGGTCCGTTATCAATTTATTAAGTCGTATACCGTTGCACCGTCGATGAGCATTCAAGAGACATCTACATCAAAGACGGATTCGAATTACTCAAGTTCTTCATCATTCAAGACTTCGCGAAGTTTACTTTGGTAAGGTTATGTTTTAAATACCTTTACTTTTCACTTAGAGCTTATGGGATATTTTTTCAAAAAATTTTCTAAGTGTTGGAGCGGACTTTTTCGTCAAAATTTGAGAATGAGGATTTTTTCTAAGTGTTGAAGCGGACATTAAAATAATGATTTTTTGCCGCAGTCGTTCGAGCGACATATCATGTCGTTCGCGCGAGATAGCATGTCGCGCGATCTCGTTCGAACGATAGTTGTCCTTCGTTCGAGCGACTTGCTATCTCGTTCGAACGAGACCTGTTTTCGAGGCGGCGCGTTTCCTTTAAATACTCATTATTTGGTAACGTTTTCATTAAGAAGTCATGGCGTTTTGATGAACAGAAAAATTGCAAAAGCAGAATCCTTTTTGGCCTCTTCCTTTAGGGTTTTAATCCTTTTTGTTTTCAATTCACAAAACTCCAATATGCTTTAGTGAATTGTTTTGGTGTTGAAGAACACACGTTGCTACTGTTTATCTTTGTGGGAAGAACTCTACAACCGAAGAGCTGCGTGCTATTGTGGAGGGAGTCCTTATAAAATTCACATCTCGTGGAGAAGCCGTTTCTCTTCTTCACTGTTGCCCTCCTGGAAAGGGAAAGTTCCAGCCGAGACATCAAAACCGACACCTGTGGGTATTTCGTATGTTACCATATTTCATTGTAATCCGTGTAAGCCTTTTTCTTACAAATTATAGTGAAATAAAAGGTTTTGCCCCTTTGGGGGATTTTTCCTGAAATTGTTTGTTTTATCGTGCATGCTTTATTTTATTGGATAAATCATCTAGATGCATTTTTTAGGGTTTAACTAAAATTTGGTATTAATTAAAATTGGAGTTTATTTGAGTAGTCGCAATATTTCCGTTGTAGCGATTCTACATATTGGTATCAGAGCTTATTTAAGCTATCACCATTCTACAAATTGGTATCAGAGCTTATTGGTAGCGATTCCCGTTTACTTGCACGTGATTCACCCCATGTGATATCTTTTGGTTGATTGTGTTAGATGTTTGTCATACACTACTGTCACATCATGGTAATATTCTTTCTAGTGTTATGACTCACTTTGACGTAGCGCACATTGATTTATTTGTTGCATTTGTGTGTTTCGCTACTGTTTTAGCACTGTTTGGGATCTGTTTGCACCTTTCAGGTACTGTTTTCACGAAATTTTTGCACTGGGCAAAACTGTATGACTTTCTGGTCAAACTGCGAAAATTTGGTTTTCTCGTTCGAGCGAGAACTGTACGTCGTTTGAGCGACATCTCTTCTCGTGCGAAGCCGCTTCTCGCGACATTCGTTGTCGTTCGAGCGACATGTTAAGTCGTTTGACCGACCTGTCTAGTTTTTCTCATGTTCCTCTGTTTCAGTATCCTGTATTCATATGCTTAGATTTTTGGTACTGCTGGTTGCTTTTGGAACAGTTTATATGCAGTTATTCGTAGTTCCCATGCTTATTTGATAAACACTGCATTGCTCGTTTAATCACACCTGCTTAGATTAATATATTCCTTATGTGATTTACTATTTGCTAGCATAGGTTGATGCTCATGACGATATTATGCCTATTGCTGGTTGTGCTATATTTGTGATATATTTCTTTCAAAATTTCAAAAAGATTTTTTTAAGAAAATTTTTAAAAAAAAATTCAAAAAGATTTTTGTATTTGGTTTTACACCGTTTATGGATGGACACCTGGGATGACCGAGTCACAACATCATTTCATTTTACATGTGACTATTTGATAGTGTTTTGAGACAATAGGTCAATTCATCGATGTGCTTTACAAAGTTTGGAGTCTTTGAGTTGCTATAGTGTTGCTACCTACATGTTTGACTCACTTTGTCCTTTATTGCACCCATGCACGGATTTGTTTGATTATTGTTCTTGACTTATCACATGTTGGTTGGATGTTTTCATCTCAATCTTGTCCTTAAAACGAACCAAGTGCAATAATAGGAGAGTAATAAAAGTAGCGCATGTAAAAACCATTGCCCGTGAGGAATTAATTGTTTAGTTTAAAAAAATGATGAGTGAACACGGAAAAGGGCTGCGAGTGAATAATAATCACGTCGTGAAAGCCACCGTTTGAAAAGAGCCCACAAAAAAAAATTAAGGCTATAAAAAGATGAAATATGCCAAAAATTTGGGCCAATAGGTTTTCTCTAAGTTGAGAATTTAGTACCTCTTCTCATATAAAGAATTGCATTATTATATATGAGGGAGTTTTGGATGGATATATCAATGGGTTTGCACGTCTTTTGAAAAGTTCTCGAAACGGCACTAAATAGTTTTGGACGTTATTGGTGTGGAAATCATTTAGACTTTGATTTGTTGATTTGATTAAGACGATGCCATTTAAATTCAACAATTTTTACACCTAAGGATTCTTTTGATGATCATTCGTTAGGGGTACACGTATGCATCGTGCACATATGATTGATTAAGTTTATTTACCTATCGAACGTGTTCACACCCATTCATTACGTTTCCATGACTTGGTTGTTTAAGTTTAAATCCATGGTGTGATTTTTGTATCATATTTTTTTTCAAAGTGGTATCTTATTTTTGTATGAAAAATTGAAAAATCCAAAAATAGTTTGTGAAGTTTTCTTGAGATATCCCTTTTCATGCGCGTAGTTTGATCCTTGTTTGCTATGCATTTTATCGTGACACTCCATGTTTTGATTTTTTTCTTCTTATCTGTCTATTTGGGGACATCATAAAAAGGGGGAGAAAGAATTATCATGTTATGGGGGAGTTTTTGCATTATAGGGGAGATTTGATTATTAATGCTTTATTCTTATATCATTTCAAACTCGATGCGTCATGAAGGTATTTTGCTTTATCTCATGTGTGTAGGTACAAATATTGATGATCATGATGTTGCACACCCTGATGAGAAAAGATTTGAGATTTGACGAAGATGATTGAAGAACAGTTTTGAGTTCTTGCAAATTTATTAATGTGAGGGTAGATTTGTATAGGCATTTTGATTTTTGATAATTCGGATTTTTTATGTATGTACCGGCATAGACATAGGGGGAGATTTGTAAGGACATATTTTCATAGGTCCGTTATCAATTTATTATGTCGTATACCGTTACACCGTCGAAGAGCATTCAAGAGACATCTACATCAAAGACGGATCCGAATTACTCAAGTTCTTCATCATTCAAGACTCCGTGAAGTTTACTTTGGTAAGGTTATGTTTTAAATACCTTTACTTTTCACTTAGAGCTTATGGGATATTTTTTCAAAAAAATTTCTAAGTGTTGGAGCGGATTTTTTCGTCAAAATTTGAGAATGAGTATTTTTTCTAAGTGTTGAAGCAGACATTAAAATAATGATTTTTGCCACAGTCGTTCGAGCGACATAGCATGTCGTTCGCGCGAGATAGCATGTCACGCGATCTCGTTCGAACGATAGTTGTCCTTCGTTCGAGCGACTTGCTATCTCCTTCGAACGAGATCTGTTTTCGAGGTGGCGCGTTTCCTTTAAATACTCATTATTTGGTAACGTTTTCATTAAGAAGTCACAGCGTTTTGATGAACAGAAAAATTGCAAAAGCAGAATCCTTTTTGGCCTCTTCCTTTAGGTTTTTAATCCTTTTTTTTTTCAATTCACAAAACTCCCATATGATTTAGTGAATTGTTTTGGTGTTGAAGAACACACGTTGCTACTGTTTATCTTTATGGGGAGAACTCTACAATCGGAGAGCTGCGTGCTATTGTGGAGGGAGTCCTTATAAAGTTCACATCTCATGGAGAAGCTGTTTCTCTTCTTCACTGTTGCCCTCCTGAAAAGGGAAAGTTCCAGCCAGGACATCGAAACCGACACCTGCGGGTATTTCGTATGTCACCATATTTCATTGTAATCTGTGTAAGCCTTTTTCTTACAAATTATAGTGAAATAAAAGGTTTTGCCCCTTTGGGGAATTTTTCCTGAAATTGTTTGTTTTATCGTGCATGCTTTATTTTATTGGATAAATCATCTGGATGCATGTTTTAGGGTTTAGCTAAAATTTGGGATTAATTAAAATTGAAGTTTATTTGAGAAGTCGCAATATTTCCACTGTAGCGATTCTACAAATTGGTATCAGAGCTTATTTAAGCTATCACCATTCTACAAAATGGTATCAGAGCTTATTGGTAGCGATTCCCATTTACTTGCACGTGATTCACCCCATGTGAGATCTTTTGGTTGATTGTGTTAGATGTTTGTCATACACTAGTGTCACATCATGGTAATATTCTTTCTAGTGTTATGACTCACTTTGACGTATCGTACAATTATTTATTTGTTGCATTTGTGTGTTTCGCTATTGTTTTAGCACTGTTTTGGATCTGTTTGCACCTTTCAGGTACTGTTTTCACGAAATTTTTGCACTGGGCAAAACTGTATGACTTTCTGGTCAAACTGCGAAAATTTGGTTTTCTCGTTCGAGTGAGAACTGTACGTCGTTTGAGCGACATCTCTTCTCGCGTGAAGTCGGTTCTCGCGACATTCCTTGTCGTTCGAGCGACAGGCTAAGTCGTTTGACCGACCTGTCTAGTTTTTCTCATGTTCCTCTGTTTCAGTATCCTGTATTCATATGCTTGGATTTTTGGTACTGCTGGTTGCTTTTGGAACAGTTTATATGCAGTTATTCGTAGTTCCCATGCTTATTTGATAAACACTGCATTGCTCGTTTAATCACACCTGCTTAGATTAATATATTCCTTGTGTGATTTACTATTTGCTAGCATAGGTTGATTCTCATGCCGATATTATGCCTATTGCTGGTTGTGCTATATTTGTGATATATTTCTTTCAAAATTTCAAAAAGATTTTTTTTAGAAAATTTTTAAAAAAAAATTCAAAAAGATTTTTGTATTTGGTTTTACACCGTTTATGGATGGACACTTGGGATGACCGAGTCACAACATCATTTCATTTTACATGTGACTATTTGATACTGTTTTGAGACAATAGGTCAATTCATCCATGTGCTTTATAAAGTTTGGAGTCTTTGAGTTGCTATAGTGTTGCTACCTACATGTTTGACTCACTTTGTCCTTTATTGCACCCATGCACGGATTTGTTTGATTATTGTTCTTGACTTATCACATGTTGGTTGGATGTTTTCATCTCAATCTTGTCCTTAAAACGAACCAAGTGCAATAATAGGAGAGTAATAAAAGTAGCGCATGTAAAAACCATTGCCCGTGAGGAATTAATTGTTTAGTTTAAAAAAATGATGAGTGAACACGGAAAAGGGCTGCGAGTGAATAATAATCACGTCGTGAAAGCCACCGTTTGAAAAGAGCCCACAAAAAAAAATTAAGGCTATAAAAAGATGAAATATGCCAAAAATTTGGGCCAATAGGTTTTCTCTAAGTTGAGAATTTAGTACCTCTTCTCATATAAAGAATTGCATTATTATATATGAGGGAGTTTTGGATGGATATATCAATGGGTTTGCACGTCTTTTGAAAAGTTCTCGAAACGGCACTAAATAGTTTTGGACGTTATTGGTGTGGAAATCATTTAGACTTTGATTTGTTGATTTGATTAAGACGATGCCATTTAAATTCAACAATTTTTACACCTAAGGATTCTTTTGATGATCATTCGTTAGGGGTACACGTATGCATCGTGCACATATGATTGATTAAGTTTATTTACCTATCGAATGTGTTCACACCCATTCATTACGTTTCCATGACTTGGTTGTTTAAGTTTAAATCCATGGCGTGATTTTTGTATCATATTTTTTTTCAAAGTGGTATCTTATTTTTGTATGAAAAATTGAAAAATCCAAAAATAGTTTGTGAAGTTTTCTTGAGATATCCCTTTTCATGCGCGTAGTTTGATCCTTGTTTGCTATGCATTGTATCGTGACACTCCATGTTTTGATTTTTTTCTTCTTATCTGTCTATTTGGGGACATCATAAAAAGGGGGAGAAAGAATTATCATGTTATGGGGGAGTTTTTGCATTATAGGGGAGATTTGATTATTAATGCTTTTTATTAATGCTTTATTCTTATATCATTTCAAACTCGATGCGTCACGAAGGTATTTTTCTTTATCTCATGTGTGTAGGTACAAATATTGATGATCATGATGTTGCACACCCTGATGAGAAAAGATTTGAGATTTGGCGAAGATGATTGAAGAACAGTTTTGAGGTCTTGCAAATTTATTCATGAGAGGGTAGATTTGTATAGGCATTTTGATTTTTGATAATTCGGATTTTTTATGTATGTACCGGCATAGACATAGAGGGAGATTTATAAGGACATATTTTCATAGGTCCGTTATCAATTTATTATGTCGTATGCCGTTACACCGTCGAAGAGCATTCAAGAGACATCTACATCAAAGACGGATCCGAATTACTCAAGTTCTTCATCATTCAAGACTCCGCGAAGTTTACTTTGGTAAGGTTATGTTTTAAATACCTTTACTTTTCACTTAGAGCTTATGGGATATTTTTTCAAAAAAATTTCTAAGTGTTGGAGCGGACTTTTTCGTCAAAATTTGAGAATGAGTATTTTTTCTAAGTGTTGAAGCGGACATTAAAATAATTATTTTTCACCGCAGTCGTTCGAGCGACATAGCATGTCGTTCACGCGAGATAGCATGTCGCGCGATCTCGTTCGAACGACAGTTGTCCTTCGTTCGAGCGACTTGCTATCTCGTTCGAACGAGATCTGTTATCGAGGCGGCGCGTTTTCCTTTAAATACTCATTATTTGGTAACGTTTTCATTAAGAAGTCACAGCGTTTTGACGAACAGAAAAACTGCAAAAGCAGAATCCTTTTTGGCCTCTTCCTTTAGGGTTTTAATCCTTTTTGTTTTTAATTCACAAAACTCCCATATGCTTTAGTGAATTGTTTTGGTGTTGAAGAACACACGTTGCTACTGTTTATCTTTGTGGGAAGAACTCTACAACCGGAGAGTTGCGTGCTATTGTGGAGGGAGTCCTTATAAAGTTCACATCTTGTGGAGAAGCCATTTCTCTTCTTCACTGCTGCCCTCCTGGAAAGGGAAAGTTCCAGCCGAGACATCGAAATCGACACTTGCGGGTATTTCGTATGTCACCATATTTCATTGTAATCCGTGTAAGCCGTTTTCTTACAAATTATAGTGAAATAAAAGGTTTTGCCCCTTTGGGGGATTTTTCCTGAAATTGTTTGTTTTATCCTACATGTTTTATTTTATTGGATAAATCATCTAGATGCATGTTTTAGGGTTTAACTAAAATTTGGGATTAATTAAAATTGGAGTTTATTTGAGAAGTCGCAATATTTTCGCTGTAGCGATTCTACGGATGAAAATATTATGATTAATTCGGGGAGAGTTTAAATAAAAAGAAACATTTATTTGAGATAAGTCGAATGTATGAGGTTAAAATTAACAATTAATTTCCTCAAATGATTACCGTACAACGATGTTAATTAGGAATGTATCTTAAGCCTAGGGGGATAAGTCTAAATGGTTAACCCCAGTTGTGATATTAGTTGAAGTGAAATTACTTGCCCATATTAGTGGATTTCTTATATATGTACACATAACCTTTTCACGTTAGTTGACTCCTTATATAGGTATATATAAACATTATTAAAAAGGTGTCAATAACTGTATAATTATTAATAATATGGAATGATTAAAGTTTGAGTCAAGAGGATAACATGCTAAGATTATTAAAGGTATAGGTAAGGGTAGTTAGGGATAACTATACCTATAATCTAGTAAAGTTAGTTTGGGGATACCTATACCTATAATGTTCTGGAAAGGTTAGTTGAGAAATAATTATGCCTATGTATTTAAAGAGAAATAATTGATGAAGTAAATGTGATTTTTAGTTAAAACGGGCAATGTATGGGGCTTAATATTTAATTGGGAAGTAGTCGTGAGATAACGACTTAAAATGAGATATGGGATAATTGATTAAAATGATATAATTAAGTAAAAAAGGCTTTAATTTATATGGATTAATATTTCCTTGGATTAAAGTAGTTATAGAGTAACTAATTATATATATTAGGTGATAATATGCATTTATATGTATTTGTGTGGACATACCAGTGGACTGTCCTATCGGCTCGGGGGTTCGCGCGTTTGGGCCACATACCACGCGTCGGCACAGGTGCACTTGATGATATGTATGCCATATAGATACTACGTGGAGGCTCCACCCACGGGAGGTAGGTGTTGGCGCTGGCCGTTCCTGTATTACTGCTGGGTATGGGTCGTATACAGGTGTCCTGCATACGATCACCCCTAACTTGTGTGTGTTTTGTAATGTCCGCTTAGGATAAGGGATTCATCCTAACTTGTCGATAGAGTACGAACGAGACACCAACGGTATGTATATATATATATATATACACACACACACACATTATAGTGTACCATCTATGGGAATGTGCCCTTTATAATCTAAAGATGTAGACAATGATTAATGATAATAAAGATGGGCTAATAAAATGTTGTGGATAATGAAGGACTAGATAAGTCCTAATGAATAATACAGCAGTCAGTTACTAATAAGAATAATAATTGGATAGTCTAAGAAAGTAGACAAACATTAAATAGAATGTAGAATGGTGTAGCCAATTATTAATGAGAATTTTGGTAATCTAAGAGAGTGAAACTTATAGTCTAACGGGGTAGTCGACAAGGAATATTAATTTAATCATTAAATGATATGAAGAAATAGACAATGGTTACAAGATATGATGACGTAAGATTTTGCACTTATTTTATGTAAATTGTGATACTTATATTATGAAATCTATTCGGGGATTGGGGTGTCAGACATGAGTAGCCACTTTTAGTTATTGCATAGCTGAATGGATTACTCTTTACATAACTGATTAAATAATGGAAGTTACAATTGGCATTTTTATTGAGGATACGAGTAAGATTGCTTCTAGATGAGAGGTGAGGTACTCATTACATGTGAGCATCGATGGGGAGACGTGAAGTATAAATTAGTAGAAAATTGCACATTTACTGGTGAAGAATGCTTGCACACCTCGGGCTCTGACCCAAATTATAAATGTTTTCCCCATAGGTATTCTTAATGACAGGGATGGCATGACTGACGACGGACCAAACTTGCAGTAGCATTAGACGTAGCGAATTTCGCTCCACTGATTCTAGTATGGGTTGTACTTCATATTTTTGTTATTTTATTTCATACTTAGATTTGTACAGGCATAAGCCCAAGGGTTATTTATATCATTTGTACTTAGCTTTACATTATGGATATTGTATGATAATTTAGTTTTTATTACTCATAAGTTGAATCAGTGTTATTCAGATGTACTATTCATTATGAATTTTGATATGAAATAAAGAAAATTTGCATTTCTTCAGTACTGAGAATGGTATAAATTGGTGATAAGCCCCATCTTTGATGTATCGAACCTGATCAGCCTTTATGTGAGAAAATGGGGATTGTTACACACATTAAACTAATTTTTAATAAAATATATTATTAAACTTGAATGGCTGCAATTAAAAAGGCTACGTGTTTAAGAATATGCTTTAGATATTCAAAAATTACCACGCCCTTTCAAACTATTTAATTATTCATAATAGTTAAATTATGTCAATTATTGAATAATTAAAGAGTTTAATACTTGATAATTTTATATGTTTTATATTATCATTGCTGACTATGTAATTTTAGTTCCTTAATTAAATATATGTGAGAGGAATATTAAAAAGTGTTGAAATAATTAATTTTGATATGTTATTAATAGTAACATAAAAAGAGGGTGATGCGTAATTTATCATAAGTTAAGGAAAAGGGTTAAAATTATAATTTTTCTTAAGTTAGGACTGTATATATATATATATATATATATATATATATATATATATATATGAAAGTTTTGTGGTTAGGTGCTGGAGGAAACAAATAAAAGCTTTGAAAATAACAAAAGGGGAAAAGGCTAGGGATTTTGGATCATCGAATTTTGTACGAATATTTTTTTTAATAAAACCCAGATTATTTTCAAAGGTAGTTATTCCTTAATTAAAGTCGTTTATTGAGTTGTATAGGCCATTTTTACCAGTTTAAATTTTAATTATTGAGTTATTTTGTGTTAGTTTATTTTAGGGCCCTATTAACTTGTGTATACTTTATAGGGTTATCTAAGTAAGATTAAATATGACTTCTAAAATAAAAGTTATGTTACGATATGAGAGGAACACGATTATGTGATTTATTATTTTTTTGGATTATTTTAATATGTCAATTGTTAAGCCCATATTAACCGAATATTGATTTTTAACATATTATCTATTTAGAATTAAATATGTTGACAAGAACCAAACTGTTGTACTCAATATATGGAGTATGTTGGTATAACTCTCTGTATCAATTTCATAAATTATTGCTTAAGTGTGATTAGTGTAAGATTTAGATTAATTAGTGACATATTAATCTCTTGTAAGAATTGATTAGTATTATTTTAGCATTTAAAGTCTCATTATTTAATAATGCTTAAATAAAGTGATTGTGAGAATTATAGTTGATTATAAATGTGTGAAACATACGAATGTATGCAATATTTTAGTTCAATTATTAAGTTTCTGAAAGTTAATATTATTTTATAGTATATCGATTATGTTGGATTTTTAGGTTCTGACACAGCGTTGGTGACTACGACTCAGGCTGACAACGAATATAATAAGTAAACACACATCTGAGGCGAGTCTACTCAATAATTTGATATTGATATAATATATATATGTGTGTATGTGTGTGTGTGTGTGTGTGTGTGTGTGTGTGTGTGTGTGTGTGTGTGTGTAGAGAGAGAGATCAATATATGAGATATTGATAATATTAAATGCTATAGACTATATATTGTTTTACGATATATAAGATGTTAAATTATTAATATAAATAGATGTATATAACATACAAGAATTGGATATTGAATTATAAATTCATAAAATATTATGATCGCTTATTATCACAATTTATATGGGTAGCATTTTAAATTATTAGATTGATGTAATGTATATTATTGAGGTCATATACTTATGATAGTTGGTGTATAAGATTTTATTAGATTGTAAATGATTAGTGCGGTGGTTATTGTGATCGTTATGATTATGGATATGGTTATGGTGATGGTTAGGGCTATGATTATAATTTGGGTTATAATTATGGTTAGTAAATATATTGATTTTTGTTCTTAGTTAATATATGGAAAAGTTGGTAAGACTTGATAAGTATGACTATGTGCCTTGAAAGTTTAGTCGTTGATTGAATATAAATATAAATTTTGACATAAATAAAGAGATGTTTGTAGCCTTAAAGGCAGAGAGATGAGTTGATTATAACTCAGATATGTTGGGTATTTAATTCAAATACATATTATTGTCTAAATGGTATAGAGAAGTTATAGTCGCAAAGACAAAAGATATTTGCATATTTTACCCAAAGATATGTTATTGCCTAAATGGCATAGATACCATATAGCCATAAAGGCGAGAGATATTGGATATTAATCTATAGATATGTTATTATACCAATGAAATAGAGATCTTATAGTAGTAGAGGTAAGAGATATTGAATATTAATCCAAATAGGTGTTATTTTCTATTGGAAAGAGATGTTTAATACTTTAATTCAGGTGATACGACGTGATTAGCTACTAGAGATATGATACACTTTATTTATGAGAACGTGGTAAGACCTCAAGATAAGGTATGGGCAAAAGGGTAAGAATATGATATGATTGAATTTTAAGATTTTGTTTATTTGATATGTTTTGCGAGTAATATGATCATGGGTTAGATTGAAAGAACTATGTTATGATTGAATGATATAAATTAATTTTAATGTTTAGATGATTATTTATGAAGATGGACAAGTTGATATGGTTAGTTTAATTTTGTTGTGGTTGTTAAAGATACTTTAAGTTAAGAGATGTTGATAAAATAGATGCATTGATTAAGTTAAAAGTTACATATATTAATGACTATAGTTTGTTGTGCTATACTTATTGAGCCATTTTTCTCACGTATTCTTATGTTTGAAAATGCAGGTACTAAATTTTTCATCCAAGTACAGGATGTCTGGGTAAAAGCTAGTGGTTGAAGATAAAAATGGTAAATTAGCTTAAAATAGTAATGATTTTATTCAATTTGATTTTTCAAACTTAATTACAAGAATTTGGGTTGGGGTGTGCCAACTTGGTATCAGAGCATTTGGTTATAGATTCTAGAGTTAAGAAGGTCTTGATTGGCATTAAAATTTGTAAATGTGTGGTTGAGTCATATAGATTAATTATGAATGAATAATAACAAATATGTTACAGAGTTGTGTGATGCACACGTGTTGTTGTGACGATGATTTGTGTAGAATGTTCAAGATACACGAGTGATTAATGTGGGAAGATTCCTAATATGAGAAAAAAATATAAACCAATAGTAAAAAAAATTATTACAATTTTAAGACTTTGATTATAAATTATTTGTATTCGATGTATGGGTTATGTGGTTAGTGATATGAGAGTTGTGATGTTAATTATGAGTTATGAGATATATAGAGAGAGGTATGGATAATAAAGTAAAATAAGTGATATATGATATATACTAAGTATAGTTTGGAATTGTGTGAGAAATTAGAATTATATTAATTAATTTATGGATTGTGAAAATATAAAAAATAATTTTTTATGTAAAAATGTATGATAGTTATATTGAAAGATAAGATAAATATGATGTATAGAATACTCTTGTTATGAAAACACACGGTTGGGAAGAAAACAAATGAAATGTTTATGATACGGAGACTATGATGAAAAGATTGGTTTGTGATGGAACTCTTTAAAATAAGATTCAAATGGGTAGTAATGCATATTGAAAAATGCAAAGTTTTGTAACAGATTGGTAAAATATTATATGCTAGTATTGAACTTGAATTTATCTATTTATTGATAAACTGTGGGAAGATTATTATATATACATTAGTTGTATATATTGATATTACTATAAATCAATATGTAGTATAATAATAATGGAGATTGATGCACTGTCATGTAATAAATACATTATTTTGCATATATTAATATGATCTTAATGATTATTTATTATTTGAATGTATATAGTATTTAAAGGATTATTGATAGAAAATTTAGCTAATGACTCGTGTAAGCTCTATAAGATGGCTTAAAACTACGTTCAACATTGAGATGTGTGATATCGATAGAATGTAATAGATAAATGAGATGAAATAATTGAGTAAAAAAGGACAAGAAGTGCAGGTTGTGAATCTGTGAATATATATACATATTGTAGATAGTAAAGATATACGTGTTGGTTTATGATATGAGATCGATAGTTTCAAAGAAATAATGAGAGTAAGTTATAGATTAAGGTCAAATCTTCCCAACCAAACTTTGACCAAGACCTTTCACCCAAACAAAATTTTCCCAGTCATCCAAAAATTTATAAATAAAATCCAAGATGAAGATCTAGACAATTCTGACTTGATGATTCTGGATAACCTTATGCTTTCTCCCAAAGGAACTGTGCTGCCAGCTAAAAACCAAGATGCCTTGATGAAACCCATTGTCTTATCTGATACTGAAGTGGATCAGTCTCTTAGCCCCCCCTTTATAGAGGAATTTATTTGTTTCTCTAAAGAGATTGATAAGAAATTAGCTTTACAAAACATTACTGTGGTTGGTACTGAAGCAGACTTGAAAAAAAAAACAGCTCCAAATCGCAGGCCCCCTGATCCTATGTTCAAGAGGTTAACTAGAGCTACTTCCAAGTTCTCAAAAGGTACTTCACCTACTGTCTCTCAATGATAAATTTCCTATGTTGGAATATTAGAGGGTTGTCTAACAAGCCCTCTAAAAGGAGACTCAAAAAACTTTGCAAGATTCATTCTCTTCCATTTATGGCCATATTAGAACCTAAATCCAAATTGGATCAGCTTGATCAGTTGCGTAGGACCATTAAGTTTGATGGAGGAGTGACTAATTCCAATAATAAAATCTGGTTTCTATGGAGGTTTGGAACTACCTGTGTTGAATTATTGAATGATGACCAGTCCATTTTAGTCAAAATCACTCATCCTCATATCCAATGTGAAGTTTTCATCTCCATTGTTTACGCGAAATGCTCCAGGCAGGAAAGAACTGATTTGTGGGCTAGCTTGTTGCAGCACAAAAATATCTCAAATAACCAGCCTTGGTTGATTACTGGAGATTTCAATATTGTTACTAAGAGTGATGAAAAGTTGGGAGGTCAGGAGATTGACTTCAGAGCTGTAGAAGATTTCAACAATTTCATCTCTACAGCTGCTCTTTTGGAAGTAAATTTCTCTGGTTCTAAGTTCACATGGCACAATAATAGAGATATTGATAAAATTTGGTCTAGACTTGATAGAGGGCTAGCATCAATTGAGTGGGGTGTTACCTTTCCTAACTTTTCTTTATCTCATTTAAACAAGACCTGTTCTGATCATTGCCCTCTTCTTTTCTCTATTCTTTCCCAATCTGATTTAATTAAAAAACCTTTCAAATTCTTAAATTTTTGGTGCCAGCATAGGGACATTAATTCTGTTATTTAAAATTCTTTGAATGTTGAGGCTTTTGGGAACCCTCTCAGAATATTCTCTACCAAGCTGCAAAGACTCAAATCTTCTCTAGTGTCTTGGAATAAAAGTTCATACAAGAATGTTTTTGAAGAAATCTCCAGATTTGAAGATGAGGTGCTGTCAAAGGAGATTATTTTTTAAAACTCCCCAACTGCTGCTAATAGGGACCAGCTATCTCTTTCTAAAGCAAATCTTCTCCAAGCTCTTAGTAAGGAAGAAAGTTTTTGGAGGCAAAAAATGAGAGGTAAATGGCTTTTGGAAGGAGACACTAACTCCAAACTTTTTCATAACTCTGTCAAGGCCAAGAGATTGAAGCAAATGATCCACAAAGTTAAAAATAAAGATGGGATTTGGATTGAAAATCTTGAAGGAGTGCAAAAAACTTTTGTAGATTACTTTGAAGACAGTTTTAAAGCTAATATCATTGATGGGGAAGATGACATTATTCAAGATATTGAGCTCTCTTTATCCACTGAGCAAATCTTCATGCTAGATGATATTCCAAATGCAGGGGAGATTTGGAGTGCCATCCAAGACCTTAATGAAGATGGCTGCCCTGGCCCTGATGGCTACCATGGAATCTTTTACAAAACCTTTTGGGAAATCATCAAAACTGACCTTATAAATGCTGTTTGTTATTTCTTTTCAGGTGGTGAACTCCCTAAAAGCTGGACTAGCACCAACATTATCCTCATTCCAAAGACATCTAATCCTTCAGTTTGCACAGATTTTAGGCCTATTAGCCTTTGTAATTTCTGTTTCAAGATAATTACAAAAATCCTTGCTTCAAGACTCTCTCAAGTTCTGCCTTCCATTATTGGCCTATCTCAAGCTGGCTTCATCAAAGGTAGAAAAGTGACTGATAATATTTTGCTTGCTCAAGAGCTTATGCAGAACATTGGTAAGAAGACCTATGGTTCTAATGTTGTCATCAAATTAGACCTATCAAAAGCGTATGACAGAGTTTCCTGGTTATTCCTCATTAAAACCCTTAGAAAATTTGGGTTCTCTGAAATATGGATTGATAGAATTTGGAGGGTTATTTCAAATAACTGGTTTTCAACTATTATCAATGGTCAAAGCACTGGTTTTTTCAAGTCTTGTAGAGGTCTCAAGCAAGGGGATCCCCTCTCTCCTGGTCTATTTGTTTTGGTAGCTGAAACTTTTAATAAAGGATTGCATAAGCTTGTTTCCAATGGCCTTATTAAACCTTATTCTCTCCCTAGAAACAGTCCCCTCATAAGTAACTTAAGTTTTGCTGATGACACTATTCTGTTCTGCAATGGGGGTACTCATAGCATCAAGAACTTGATCAAGTTTTTAAAAAAATTTGAAATTGCTTCTGGGCAATTAATCAATTTTTCTAAAAGCAGTTTCACTGTTCATCATTCCATCTCATCCAATAGAATTAAAACCATTGCCAAAATTTCAAATTTATCTTTCAAAAAACCTCCCATTAGATACCTTGGCTGTCCCATTTTTTATGGGAGAAGTAAGCATTCCTATTTCGAAGACCTGATCATTAAAATCAGAGCTAGACTCGATTCTTGGCATTCTAAATTTCTGTCTTTCCCAGGAAGAAGAACTCTAATATCTTTTGTCCTATCATCTATACCAGTTCATACTATTGCAGCTCTAAATCCTACAAAAAAGACCATTTCAATTATCCATAATCTTTTTAGTAATTTTTTATGGGGGCATACTAAGGTTTTTGGTGCTAAATTTCACTGGAAAAAATGGTCTGACCTCTGTTTTCCTATTGAAGAAGGTGGTCTGGGGTTCAGAAATATGGAAGATGTTTGCAATTCAGCCAGTTTGAAGCTCAATTGGTACCTGAAAACTAGTCCTAGCCTTTGGTCTGCTCTATACAGGGCTAAATACAAGGGAGGTGATACTCAAATCGGCTCAGCTTCTCATCGTAGAATTCAAAAATTTAGAAGCATCTCTGATCAATACTCAACTGTCATCAATGGAAACACATATTGGACTCCCACTCAAGATGGTTTGTTCTCATCTAAATCTGCTTGGCAACTTCTCAGATCAGCTAAACCTGTCTCTGCCGTGTTTAAATTCATTTGGAATCCAGGTATCCCAGAAAAAATATCTATATTTCTTTGGAAATGTCTGCACAATATTGTCCCTTTAGATGCAACTATTCAAGGAATGGGGATCCGTCTAGCGTCCAGATGTCGTTGCTGCTATAATTCATCTGAAAATATGCACCATTTGTTTTTTAATGGCCCTATTGCGCAATCAGTATGGAACCACTTTGCTCATCTGCTTGGTGTTCATGTTTCTTATTCTTCTCTCCACATGACGCTTATGTCTTGGTGGTTAAGGAGTCCCACTCAAGATTATCTCAAATTCATCTTTAGCAATGTTCCTGCTGCTATAATTTGGGAAATATGGATTTCCAGAAATTTATGTGTTTTTAATGGTGCTAAAATGATAGCCAAGAATATTATTCATCAAGTTTATGATCTTATCCAATCTTGTGCTTATCATAAAACCTTCAAGTCTTCTAACAGAAACTTTGATTTCATCATCCAATCTTTCAAGTTGAATGTTGCCTCTTATGTCCCAAATTACTTTCTCATTTTCCATTGGATCAAACCCCCGGATGGTTTTGTTAAAATGAATTGTGATGGAGCTTCCAAAGGGAATCCAAGTTTTTCCGGATCAGGTGGTATAATCAGAGATCACAGTGGTCGCCTTATCAAAGCTTTCTCATCTTTTGAAGGTGTTATTTCCAACAACAAAGCTGAGATTTTGGCCATTTTTAGGGGATTAAAACTTTGTATATCATTAAATCTGCACAATATCATTGTAGAATCTGATTCTAAATTGGTGATTGACATGCTTAATGGTATTACGAAGTCGATTCCCTGGTCAATTATTGAAGTCTTTTATGAAATCAAGCTCTTACAAGGCAATATTCAAGTCATAGTTCAGCATACTTGGAGGGAGAATAACAAGGTTGCAGACAGTCTAGCAAATCATGGAGTGGATTCTAAAGGTTACTCTTCTTTCAGCCAATCCAGTGATCTTCCTTTCTCAGCTAGAGGCCACTACAAAATGGATCTGCAAGGTGTTCAATCCATTAAAGTTTTCAAATAATGCATTTCTTATGTATTTTTAATTCTTTTTCTCTAGCTTGTAAAAGCCTTGGTAGGGCATTTCTACCTAGTTTAATAAATTTGTGATTTGATTAAAAAAAAAAAAAAAAAAAAGTTATAGATTAAGGGCAGAATGGTAAAAAAATTATGTAATCGATATATATGTTGGGTTGTTATCGAAATGTATATCATAATTTTAGAAAGATAAGGTTGATTCTTTGAGCGCGGATTGAATGAAAAGAGAGAGTATGAAAATTGTATTCGAAAAGTCATTCGATTGGTGAAGTATTGAAATTTCACGAGAAGATCAAATTGATAGATAATTATTGAGATAATTACTAGTAATATAATGAAATTATTTTGGTTACTATTGAAAAATTATAAAGTTAGCCATAAAGTTTTTGTGATGCCATGTGGTTATACAATAATTTCAAGGAAGAAATTTTCAAAAGAGGGGAAGATTTTAATATCCTATCCTAAATGAATATTCAATAATTAGGATTAATATGCTAACTTATGTTTAATTACATTAAATCATTTTTTTAATAAGATATGATATTAAACTTGAATAGTTGCAATTAAAAAGATTACGTATTTAAGAGCATAATTTTGATATTCTAAAATTAGCATGCCATTTCAAATTATTTAATTATTCATAATAGTTAAATTATGTCAATTATTGCATGATTAGACTTTAGTACTTGATAGTTTTATATGTTTATGTAACATTATCATGGTTGATTATGTAATTTTAGTTTCTCAGTTAAATATACGTAAGGTATATATTAAAAAGTATTGAAATAATTAATTTTGATATGTTATTAATAGTAGCATAAAGTGAGGGTGATGTGTAATTGATCACAAGTTAAGAAAAAATGGTTCAAGTTTTAATTTGTCTTAAGTTAGGATTGTATATATGTGAAATTCTTATGGTTAGATGGTCGAGAAAACAAATAGAAGATTTGAAAATAATGTACGGGGAAAAGACAGGGAATTTTGGATCAAAGGATTTCGGACAAAGGAAAAATTTCATAAAATCTAGATTAATTCTGAAGGTAATTATTTCTTAACTAAACTTAGTTACTGAGTTATATAGATAATTTCTACTGGTTTAGATTTTAATTATTGGTTTATTTTGTGTTAGTGCATTTTAGGGGCACCTATCGACCTGTGTATGATTTGTTGGGCTATCCAAGTAAAACTAAATATGACTCCTAAAACAAAATTGTGTTATGATACGAGAGTAATATGATTATGTGATTAAATATTATTTTGGATTATTTTGATAGGTCCTTTGTTAACGATCATATTAATCGAATATTATTTTTTAACAAGTTATTTATTTAGAATTTGATATATTAACGATAATTAAAGTTATTGTACTTAATTTATGGGGTATGTTGGTATAACACTCTGTTTTAATTTTATTAACTATTATTTAAGCATGATAAGTGTAAAATTTAAATTAATTTGTGATGTATTAACCTCTTTTAAGAATTGATTAGTATTATTTTAGAATTTAAAGTCTTATTATTTAATAATGCTCAAATAAAGTGACTGTGAGGATCATAGTTAATTATAAATGTGGGGAACATACGAGTACATACTATATTTTAAATAAATTTTCAAGTTTGTGAAAGTTAATCTTATTTTATAGTATATTGATAGTATTTCATTGTTAGGTTATGATACATCGTTAGTGACTATGACTCAGGTTGATAAGGGAAAGAATAAGTAGACACACATCTGAGCTGAGTCTACTCAATAATTTGATATTGATATTGATATGATATATATATATATATATGTGTGTGTGTGTGTGTGTGTGTGTGTGTGTGTGTGTGTGTGTCAATATATGAGATGTTGATAATATTAAATGTTAGGGAATATGAAGTGTCAAATTATTAATATAAAGATATGTATATAATGTATAAGAAGTAGATATTGAATTATTAATTTAGAAAAGATTGTGATTGTTTATTATCACGATTTATATAGGTAGCATGTTATATATGATTAGGTTGATATGGTAATATTGTTGAGGTCATATACTTGTGATATGCTTAGTGTATATGATTTATTAGATTGAAAATAATTAGTATGGTGGTTAT
This sequence comes from Sambucus nigra, assembly GCA_949130495.1. Taxonomy (NCBI): domain Eukaryota; kingdom Viridiplantae; phylum Streptophyta; class Magnoliopsida; order Dipsacales; family Adoxaceae; genus Sambucus; species Sambucus nigra. The sequence continues at coordinate 89,670,208 of OX422208.1, read as the reverse complement.
TGTGATGATTATGGTTATGGATATAGTTATGGTGATGGATAGTGCAATGGTTATAATTTGAGTTACGATTATAGTTAGTAAGTTTATTGGTTTTTGTTCTTGCTAGTATATTGGAAAAGTTGGTGAAACTTGGTAAGTATGGCCATGTGCCTTGAAAGTTTAGTCATTGATTGTATATATATATATATATATATATATATATATATATATATATATATATATATATATATATAGAGAGAGAGAGAGAGAGAGGCTCTCATATATACCAAGTTTTCATACTTACTGGCGCAAACCCATTTTAATAAAATATTAAAAAAATTATTTTTGATTTGAATTTTTATGTGATATTTAAACATTTCAATTGACCCATATGAAAAAAAATCAGTACAAAATAATTTTTTTACTATTTTTTAAAAAGCAGTCAAACTTTCATAGCTTAAAGTTCTTTAAAAATTGTGAAAGTTTGATTGATTTTTTAAAAATAACAAAAATGATTATTTTGAGCTGATTTTTTATATGGGTCTATGGAAATATTTAAATACATATAAAAAAATTCAACTCGAAAATAATGTTTTTACTATTTTTAAAAAATCGGTATGTAAACTTGGTATGTGTGAGAGTCTGACTCTCTCTCTCTCTCTCTCTCTCTCTCTCTCTCTCTCTCTCTATATATATATATATATATATATATATATATATATATATATATATATATATATATATATATATATCCTTAAAGGCAGAGAGATGGGTTAATTATAAGTTGGGTATGTTGGATAACTAATCCAAAGCGATGTTCTTTCCTAAATGGAATAAAGATGTTATAGTCGTAGAAGCAAGATATGTTGACTATTTTACCTAAAGATATGGTATTTCCTAAATATCATAAAGATGTTATAGCAATACAAGTACGAGATATTAATTCAAAGAGATGTTATTGTCGAAATGAGCCAGAGATGTTAGCCGTAGAGGCAATAGATATTGGATATTAATCCAAAGAGATGTTATTGCCTAAATGACATAGAGATGTTTATGTCCGTAAAGGCAAGGGATATTGGATATTAATCCAAATAGGTGTCATTATTTATTGGCAAGAGATGTTTAATATTTAATGCAGGTGACATGATATGCTTAACCACTAGAGATGCAAAATATTTTATCTATGAGAATGTAGTAAGGCATCAATACAAGGAAAGGTATGGTCAAAAGGGTAAAATTTTATTTATTTGGCATGTTTTGCGAGTAATATGATCATGGATTGGATCGAAGAAAGAGTTATGGTATGATCGAATGATATAAAGTAATTGTAAAGTTTAACTGAATATTTCTGAAGATGGACCAGTTGATATGATACGTTTAACTTTGTTGAGTTGCTTAGAGATACTTTAAGTATGAGATGTTGATAAAATATATAATTTAATTACGTTAAAAGTTATGCATATTAATTACTATAATTTTTGGGTTATACCGATTGAGCTATTTTCTTACGTATTCTTATGTTTGAAAATTGCAGGTATAAATTATAGTAATTTGCCTCCTCCACACTTTCAAACCCAAGGCTACATAGTTATTTTCTCAATACTCTTCGAAACTAAGAGTAATGGTTCTTCAAAAATATTTTTGATGATAAAAAAAATTCAAATATTTGAGGCATATATTTCTCTCCTCTTCTTAAGGTATTCAAGCCATTGATTTCGGGGTTTTCTCTTTGAGAAAACCTTAGAGATTTATTTAATCATCTTTGTGTTCAAGGTCGTTTTCTAAACTTTTGTTTATGAGTAAATGTTTTCTCTTATTTGGGTGGAAAAATTCATAATGTCTCTAACTTATCAATTCTACAACAATTCAAAAGTTTAATCTCATCTCCTAATAGAAGAATTACCAAATTAATAATAATCTCGTCACTATATTAATCTAATTATACGAACTTAATTTAATCAAATTTAAAAACAGTGGAGAAAATTAGACATAATTCCTTGTCTTGATTGGTTATGGAGTGTTTTGTCTTCCTTTTGACAATTCAAGAGTTTCCACTGAAGCTTCAACCTTTTTATTTCTCCCTAAGCCTCAACATATGGCTAGATGCTCCCAAGTGTGACTAGGGTTTGTTGTGAGGCTATTACGTTGACTAATGAGTTTATGATTTATTTTTATAATGATAATCCCCACATGTATACGCGGGGATAGGTTAGAAATAATTTAAAAGCTCCTAAATCATCATCTAAGTAGCTCCAAACTTAGCCTAATAGGCTATCCAATTCCCGACACAAAAAGTTAGATACAATACGTACTAAATCATGTTATTCCTCTTCTAAAATTAGAAGGTCTAATCCTTGATTAAGTCCTCTTAGTGATCCTTTTATTCCCCTAAAATTTCCTTATCTTATTCTCCTAAAATCTCCTTTGTTGCTAGGGTGATTTATGAGGGTTAAGTTTCTATTTAAACCCTCAATATTACAGGTCTCTTATGGGCCTAAATTAAGACCTCTAAATGAGCCCCCCCCCCCCCCCCCCGAAAATAAAATAAAAAATAAATAAAATAGATTCTCCCAAAACTCAGACGAAAGGGTACCTCACCCAATCCGGCATACTAAAAATACCACTCCACACCTCTGTATCCTTAGAGCATGGACCAACATGACTAACTCGAAATATAAAAGTAAATCACAATATTATTATTAATTTACGATTTGTTCACATATAATTTAAAGTCTTGATTTAAATTCAATTATAACACGTAATTCATATTCTAATAATTTACACAATCGACCCTACACAGAAGAAAATTCAAAATAATTATTAAAATATCATTTAATTAATTAATTAAAAATATGGGGTATTGCAATATTTCATTTAATAATGGATTTATGTCCTCAAATTTTAACCATACCAATAATGCACCTCTCACCCATTTAACTTACATCGTGTTGAATTTCTATATCTCCCAATATACTGATACATCTTGTTATCTCTTAAGGACTTCCAATGATCAGATCCACTCGGTCGAATATCCTGCTCAATTTCAATAGTCCTCCTACTTATTCTTGATAAAGATCACCTTCTCCGAGGTGTCCTTAATTCTGGACCAAGTAACTTTTTCCCCTTAACTCACTTCCAACAAATGAGGAAATGATAGGGCCACCCATTTGATACCTCAAAGTGCCAAAAATGCGATGTAAACATCTCATTATAGTCAGAAACAAATAACATTATGTCACTCTTCATGTTTGCCCACTAATTTTGGCTTATCATATCTTATTACGTCTTACCACCTCCGAGATATATTAAGAATCAGGACACATGAGCCTACATTAAAATGGCTCACAGAATCAACTACTAATTACTAAACTATCTCTAGTTAATCATATATACTATGGTATTAACAACAATTATCCTACTTCAACATGTCACAACACGATATCATCCCCAAACTTCCAATTAAAAATAAATCCATGCCTAGGACATCAAACTCAAATAAGGAACCTTATACACTTTTATTTAGCCTAGCCGATCGTCGAGGTCTATAATGTGAAGGATTTACAACATCAAGGGAACAAGCCAATCACACCAAGATACTACCATACCATAACTACCCTAATGGAGGGTTCACCCATTCTAAAAGTGATACTCCAGCTCCATGGGTCTAGTCAATCCAACAAAGCTAACAAATGCATTCACAACATTAAATAGGGAATAAATTTACTCATCCCAAATCCATTAGAGCATTCCAACCACTCATTGCATCTGAGAATCTAATCAATACAATAAGGATATACTGTCACTAGTTACCCTGTTAACACAACTAGTTACTTATTGTGTTGTCAGTACATGTTACCATACACACTCTTTAATAAATATAGGTTAGGCTACCCTTTGCAACCTAGTTCTCAAAACAACTCAACTGGTCATACTAAAAGTCACGTGCATCCTTCTGCGCTACGAGAAAGTCATCATTGTTTAATCAAATCATATAATTACTCTACTAAGTATGCACTCACTATCATATCACGAACCTAAGTACTCCTAACTCATAGCCATAACCAATAGTCACACTGATGCCATAAGTAAAAAATCATTATTATGACATCCACCATGTGAATCCATGATAGGGAACCACCAAGACCCATAAATAAGTAACATAAATAAACATATATGACACTCACATGGCCTACCAGTCACCAACATTAGGGCACGATTATGACCCATAAGAAAATATCATAACATATGGGACACTCAAACGATCCAATATTAACATAATATATATAGTATTTTAAGAGTGCAGACCGGACATGTGTCACCTGGCGGTGAGCTCAGAAAAGAGAGAGAGAGTGCCTATAATTTAGCCTATAATTTCTAGGCTCACCGCCAGGTGAAACATGTTCGGTCCGCACTCTTAAAATGCGGACTGGTATGCACAAGAGCAGTACTGTGTGTGTGTGTGTGTGTGTGTGTGTGTGTGTGTATATGGAGAGAGAGAAAGAAATCACATGAAATCCATCAAGTGAGAATTGGTAGGTTGTTGGATCCAAATATCAACTTCCAATAGGAACTCATATGTTGGGCGAATAATCCAAACAAGCAAAATCCGTATATACTCGTAACCTGCCTATTTAATCACTGATTCTTATAACTTACAGAATCTTCAATATACATACCAATCCTTATAGTGACTTCCATATGGACAGATGTCAATCATCGCTAAAACCATATTCTAGGGAATAACACAAGTTATAACCATGAGATTAAATCACTAGTCAATACACACATATAAGTAACTTAAGGCAAATCAACCATGCCCCCATTGTGTATAAACATGCATCATCAACCAATACACAAATGACATCAATTAACCTTTCTAGCATCTTAACATGCCATAGTGCTCACTCAACCCATGCATACACAAACAATATAAAGAATTAGGCATACCCGAGGCCTCTATGTATACATATACACACTATAGGTTTGCATCTCGACCTATGCAACACTAGGTACTCTTGCCTACTTATCGTCATTGAGTTGTGGATTTGTAAAAACTACCACACCTGAGCCCGATCTATAATATAATAGTTCATCATAAGTTTATGCACAACTCAGACATACATAAAATCCCAATATAACACTAGTGATAGGAATCAAAAATTGATAAAAAATATAATAAGTGATAAATAACTTAGGCACACTTTAGTTCACACATGATTGCTCCCAATCTATACTAGGTGCCATATGACCATAAAATTATGAGAAACCTATGGCTACTTCGAGGGTGTTGATGATAATGCCAATGATGGTAAATCTATGGGCAATAATCAAATCATCATTGGTTGTTGTCCGTACAACCCTGAATTTATATTCGTATACCTTCCAACTAGTCGTACATACTCTAAAAGCTTATAAAAATATTCGTAAATTTTCTTGAGCACACCCATGTGGCTCCTCCATCTATTTCGTAGCATTCATTTCTGTTTCTCCCACCGCCTATAAAAGGGATAATATTGGTTTTATTCGCACGAATATAACCCTTAATCGAATCGTGCTCAATCCCTAAGATTTTAGAAATCTCTATCTCCTTAACCTTTTACATAATTAATGCATCCATTACTAACTTTCTCACACATAGGCAAACCTATCTCACAAAACCCAATCAATAAAAACACCTCACCACTTATTTTTGGTTTCCACGTCCTTAGGTGTACTCATAGACTAATTCAACAATCTTTAGCTCATAATTCGCAACCATGTGGTGACCCTGCTCTAAGGTCAGAAGTTTTGTCATCTTCACCACCGAATCACATACGGGTGTTACCAATCATTTAATCTTTGCTCGTATCTCATTATAATATAAATGCATCCTCTCATCGTAACAAACCACACTTATTATCATAACCACACCACTCTTAACCTTCTACGACGTATCAATACATTTTTTCCTCCTTCGATGCACTCAATCATATGAAGGCATCCCACCAATCTCAATTGTAACAAGTTCTTTAAAAAATATGAGCTCTCTCATTTTATCAAATTCGGCAAGACGTAAGGAAAATAAACTATTTGTGATTATGAAAATCTATGAATTGCAGCTCTTGCTCCAATCATGATAACTTACGTAATCATCTTCACAGTTGTGACAAATCAATATTATCCAACCACTCGTTCCATCCTCAACCACTTTCTTGCAATGATCTTCATCATCTTGACCCTTTACTTTTCAGTACTTCTAGAGTCTCACTAACTCCCATGAGGTATTAAACGATGTATACACATGTGTTATCGTGACACAAGAATATAAAACCCTATGACATGCTCTAAACGTGTTAAAGAAATCTCGACAGAAAATAAAATGGGATCAGAAAGACCCTAAGGATTTATACCATGCTCTGATACATACTGTAACACCTCCTATTTTCCTAAGAAGAAGGTGGTCAACATAATACACCAAAAATTGGTGATGTTAAAAACTTTATATCATAATAAGAACTAATGAATAACTAAAGAAAATTAAAACCATCCACGACAGTATATGAAAGATATTAATTAAGATAAGATAACATATATGAGTAATAAAGGATTGAATTAATAAAACTAAATAAGTCTCCATATTAGAAATGTCTCAATTGCTCCAAAACCAAAACGGAATATAAATAACTTTTGAACCCACCGTGACCCATAATAAAAGCTTTATATGAATCAATAACTGAAGAGTTTAATACAATAAATACTAAAAGGAAATAAAGATCCTACAATCGAGGATAAAATGAACTGAATAATTTGAACACTACAAGTCGACATGCCCTATTCTGCTGCTCCAACATAATAACACCTGAAAAAGTTTTTATAAAAATAATACGGGTTATACCCCCACAATTTGTAAGAAATAACTTACTTTACGTACCAATATTAAATGTGACTCATTTACAACTCATGTCGTGCCCACCATAATTAACCCCCAAGGAATCTCACCTTACTTCTAACTAAGCAATTCCTAGTAATGCATGCCCATCCTACTTTAGGAATAACCATCAATGTAAGCACCCAAGTTCCAAAACTTATTGTGTAGACTACGTTACTCCTAATTCACAATACAATATAATATCGCCATTGATAATAATATGATAAGATTACTATCCATTTATAGTATCCTTACTTCACATAATGTCCAAATAGATTTGAGTCCTTTAATACGGGCTAACTACTATCATACATAGTAACCACGTAAACTCTACTCATCACTAGAGTAACTACGATACTACCGAATATTCTCGTACATTGTACCTCTCACTAGTCAAACTATTATTACACACGGTATCCACATAACTTAGTCCATAACTAGCCTAACTATCCAACTATCCACTATACAAGTAACTATTAAGCTCCACAACACCATACCGCTAATCATTCACAGAGTGTCACATGTACGTAGTTATCATATACTATACCATCCCTAAAAAATAAGCATTTTATCGTAACCATTATATCACAATTTAGTATCCTCGTATATATATATATATATATATATATATATATATATATATATATATATATATATATATATATATATATATATATATATATATATATATATATATATAATCATGAAATGGAGGCAATAATCCTTTCGGGGGGCCTCGTACCTTTATTGAGTCAATATATATGAGATCCCACTCTAAATGGATTGCAAACTTACACATCAAAACTGGGAAATTAGTATGTCATCACACCGCCGTATAATCACATATTAAGATTACAAGACATATCAAGCCTTATATGTCTCCCTCTCGCGAGACGGTTGACCAACTACACGTAGGATCGGGACATAGACGCATACGTCGCCTACGTCATTAGTTAGGGGCACAATAACCGGTCCGGTAAACCAATAACATCAAATCCTCATCGATAGATTCCCCAAGAATACACCCACCCATGCTAGGTCACCCACCCATGTTAGGTCCACTAATAGCACACAAGCATATATTCACCAATATACGTACACGAATATGATTTACCGTACTAACCGTACACATTGAACCATACATACCCCAGTTATAACCTTAATCCTGACCATATCTGTGCAGATCCGGTAAGAGTTCCCGAGAATGCTCTACACCTCATCTCGTTGGGGACAGCATAGATATCTGCAGCAGCTTGGTACTGTTCTATATGAAGTACGGGATCTGTCTTTCCATCGTACTTGGGGGTCACTACAGGTGCTTTGAATTTCGACGGTGTGGGGAAATCCACAATGGCCTGCACAAAAGGTGTCCCTTGAACAAAAGTTCTCTGTAAGGGGTTCCTCGCCTTAACCATTTCTCCCAGTCTATCCTCCAGTCGTTGAATGGAACCTTTCCATGCTTCATTCCCTTCCTCGGGCCGCTTAGTCCGAGCAACTGATTGCTCTGACGTAGCTTCCTGAGATTTATCTCGACGAGTAATTGGTCGTGATTGTGCAGATCCTTCTCTCAAACCTGGTGGTGGTCGAAAACTTCCTGATGGAGCCCTAGGTGGAATCATGTTCCTCCTTGGTCCTAACCGACTGAAAGGAGACACCCTGCTTAATCTTTCTAAAGCGCTAGTTCTCTCCGGAGAAAGAGAGATATGTTGATCTGTATCCGTAGCCCGTATTGATGAAGTTCGCCCAGGTTGATAAGAAGAATCATTGGATTCCCCATTGCGATATGACCCAATACGTCTGGATCGTGATTGCCCATGATCAGTCCGTTGCCCTGAATGAGTAGGTACACCGCCTTGAAGAGTTTGAAGGAGTTGCCTCATAGATTCTTGCATGGCGGTTTGTCCCTGAGCCAGATTCGTCATAATTCCGGCCAGATCTGGAAATGCAGATGGATTTGGAAGATTTCCAGTATTTCGATTACTGGATTCTGGATTATCTGCCATTGATGATAAATGATTTTTATGAAAAACGATAACAACAGTCGTTTCCCACAGACGGCGCCAATCTGTTGATGTAAAAAACTAGATCACTCTAATTCTTCAATCACAGATAAATAAGTAAGACAAAGATTTTTAAAGTGGTTCGGCTAGGAATAAAGCCTACATCCACTGTTATGTTATTGCTGAGTGTTTGTGGAATTCTTGATTACAAGTTCTCTCAAGAAATTCCGGTCCCCTTGAATGGGATTGATACAAGGTATTTATAGCCTCAAGGCTGTACATGAAAGGTCCAATACATTAAATGATATACATATGAATGGGTAATACATTTAATGCAGCGTGTGCGTCAAGAATCTAATGAATAGTTGAACAGTTGTCCGTCTGATAATTGATGACACGGCCGAGGTGCAGTTCGGACAGCCTTAGTTGCTCGTTGATCAAGAGTTCCTCGGAGTGCTTAGAGTATCTCGGGATGATATAGTTCCTCGGATGGAGTTCCTCGGCATGATAGAGCTCCTCGGTGTATTCTCGTTGCTCGGTACCAACCACGGTTGTTCAGTAAATGATCTTCCTCGCTGTTATTGTGCCACGTAGATCGACACGTGTCTTCATACTATTCGTCCACATCAGCATATTAATTTTGGTATCAACACTGAACCAAAGTCACCACATTAAAGTATAGCGTTAACACCTTAATTAGTTATCAAAAACCCCTGTAAGCATCCTAAAAAAACCCTAAGTCCATATTTAAAAATTATAACAAAACACACAAATACCCACCTCACTACCTAATCCCGATATTGCGGGTCTGAGGGATGCGACCATGACCTTAGGTGGCGTAGTCACGAAAATATTACTTACGTCTGCAGTTGTTCAGTCTATTTAACCAAAACGATGTCATAATATAAAATCAATCCATAACCTAACCAAATCGATTTCTTAACACACTAAATCATAATCAAATTTTTTTCTAACTTATAACTAGACCCACATAATCTCAATATCACCTCTAATGGTTGCTAAAAATATTTCTAACATTATATAACCATTTATTAAGCCAGATCCATTAAAATAAAGATTAAATCTCCACTTATAATAGGTGTTTAATTAGGGTTCACCTTAATTATGTCTTTAATAATTTAAATCATAAAATTCCAATTCTAATCATGTGATTCATCTGAATAAGCCGTCATATAACCATATGTAAACAATTTTAATCACTTAATAATATTAAAACTAAGGTATTCCATAAACATAAGTGAGATCTCAACCTAGCATGTGACCAATCGAAATTTACTATAACATAGCAATATTATAAATAATTTACATATAATACGTAGTAAAGGAAGTTATTCCTTGCTTAAAATTGGAAGATTGAATCCTTGATTAAATCCTCTTAGTGGTCATCTTGTTCTCCCAAAATTTCCTTCACTTATTTTTTCAAATTCTCATTTGTTTCTAAGGTTTTGTCTTATGTTTTATATGTGCAATTAGTGAGGGTTAAGTTTCTATTTAAATCCTTAATCCAGTAAGTCTCATATGGACCTAAAATTGGACTTCTAAATGAGCCCAAACCACTACCCAGATGCTCCCAAAACATAGGCTAAAACGGTAACTACCCTTAGGTCCTAATCCGACATCTAAAAACACCACTCCTGACCTCTATATTCCCCAAATTTCGGTCCAATGGTACTAACTTTAAATATAAAATATATCACAATGTTATTAATGTACGAATCATTCACATATAATTTACTTTTTGATTTAAATTCAATTATAGCGCGTAATTTATATTTTAAAATTTTACACAATCAACCCAATACACGAGAAAATTTTAATTTTTTTTAATTAAAATCCTATTCGTTTAATCAATTAAAAATACGGGATATTACATAGTCTTGATGATCGGTCATTAGACTCCATAATACCAAGCCCACAGATAAGTAATTACTTTGACTAAATTAATTAACACATAATCTAAATATCATACTGCAAGGAATTTATTTTAAATGAATTAATCTACGACGTAAAAAATTAAATCTAATACGTAAAATAGATAGATCTAACATATAAGAAATTAATCCAATAAATAAATGACAATGAATTAAATTTAAAATACTCAAAATCAGGTGGTATTTCAAAATAATTTATGCTTTTGATTATTTGAAATAAAAGTCTCACTTTTATAAAATTTAATTATAATCAAGTTAATAAAAAACGTCCATTTTGAGTTTAGCCCATTTATTTTTGGTATTCAATCAAACTCTTCTTATCTTTTTAAAAATTAAATTCTTATTATCGTTGAATACTTTAAAGTCCTTTAAAATGTTATGGATTCATCAAACCTCTAACACTCCTTTTAAGCATATTTAAAACATTTATAATTATAAAAATTATAAAGGACTAATCTTATAAAGTTCATAAAACCATAGAGTTATTAATGTGCTTGTTTTTATACATCTAATCATGGATTACTAAAATTAATATTTTAAATTAAAAAAGATAATCGACGGAATGGAGTGGTCATGCTAATTGACTTCTAAATGTGTCAATTATTGCGCATTATTCTAACTATAGCGCTACACCTTCCTGTAGTAGCTGGTTTTTCGCATGTGCCTCACTTTTTTTCCACTAGAATTGACAAATTTGATAAAATGCTACTCCTAATTTTACGAGTTTTGAAAGAAATGAACATTTTGGTCATTGCGTTGGAGAGCGAAAACAAGCAAAGCAATCAAGAAAAATAATAGTTTGCCATCCTGATTAAGGCCTTGAAGATGGTCTTATAACTAGTAATTTTCTATGTACTCATAAGATTAACAATTCAAACTTTATTGATATAACTATTAGGGTTAGTTTAGTGACCAGAGCTCTTTATCTCTTGTAAAAGTTTAAGGGTTTGATTTCCCATCATCTCTCCTATCTTTAAAAAAACACAAACTTTAATAAAAAAATCTCATTAATTTAAACCAAAAGTTGCTAAATATGTATCGTATTCTTGTCGAGTATTCTGTACAACCCATCATTTTAAACCAAATTCAAACCAAATGTATACTTGTCAATACCAAATTGATTTTTACTCCATAAATGGTAGATAAACATTGAGATCACAAGCATTTTATGATTGCAGAATACAGATTCAATTTGAATTTATTTCATAAAGGTGGACTATATAAAGTTTTTCATTTTTATCGTGTATCTAGTCATATTAGATTTTGTTTTAAATAGTATGAACGCTCCACCATATCTTCCAAATCTTGGAAAGCAACCTAAATAAATAAGAGTATTTTTTATAGAATTTCAATTTGGTAATACGATATTTGACTTACTTCCAATTTTGGAAAAAATTAGACATAACACCAATTTCATTCAAACCGACATCTATTACATGTAAATTGAACAAAGAGACATTATTTCATGCAAATTGATACTTTCATGCACAATTGTGGTGTTATAAGTAATTGTTCTAAAAAATTGGAGTTAGTTTAATATGGTATTATCAAATAAATTGTTCTAAAAAATTGGAGTTAGTTTAATATTGTATTATCAAATTAATTCTCATTGAATTTATTCTCATATTAAAAGAAGGCATTTATGTTCATATAAAAGCATTACAATTGCGCATGATTTATTTATGGGCAAGTAGGGTAAATATGAGGTATTAACCCCAAATTAATCCTCTATTCAACTTACATTTGGATAACTTTAATGTAACCATTGTTCAAGCTACCATTGAGCGTTAGTCGTCAGCGACCCACACGTTTCAACTCCCCTCATGTGAGTTGGGACTTACGACGTACGATTTTATGGGCTCACAGGTATTTTTTGTGTCTTCTAATTTAATAATTATTTTTCTATACTAAAATTGTTTGTGACTTATTATTAATTCTTTGCATGTTGTAGGATGTTTCGTCGAGCTGGGCAATCTTGTACCAACATATAATGATGACGATTAGATCAAAGTTAAAGAAATTACTATAAAATATTTTCCTGGGATATGCCATACAAGTTTGGAATCGGGAGGCATTGCATGCAATATTTTGAAAAAGTATCTCATGTATGCTAAGGATACTGATTTACTATCAATAATTATGGTGAGAGCATTCTGCTTCTATTTTTTTTATTCTTCCCCAATACTAAAGATCATTATAGTATAAGATGGCTCTCGATGGTTCGAAATGTGGATGAAATAGCCAAGAAGTTGTAATGACATAAATGTTTTGAGCAAGTAAATCATTTTTGTGATGTTCTTCACGGATAAAGTCCGCTGCTAAGTTTCAAACTTAACAGTTCGGATTACAATATGGGGTAATACCTCACCGACATAATTTATGCCCCGTATGCGACACTCATGTATACCTTTAGGAAACTAAGTAACCAAAAGGAGAAATTATTTGTGCAACAACAAGAGGGTGTTTGCAAAGACAATGAGCATGCATTCTAGGATGTACAATTAAGGTTTGCTTTTATTAGAGAACCTATGAGGCTACATAGTAAAGATAAAATTACAATGATCATGGACGCATGTATTATCCTTCATAATATGATTATTGAAGACGAGGGAAGGGACTTGGATTGGTGTAAAGAATATGATGACTTTCCAGAAGAAAACCTTGAACTTCAGCGGCACGATGTTGATGATCATTACGCTTACACATCGATAAATGTTCACATGCGCGATAAAAGTAACCCAAAAAATTGCACGTGGACCTGATGGAACCCTATACGGTATACTTAAATGAATGTATATTTGTAAATTATTTTGTGTTGCATGTTCCTTATTTTTATGTTTTGAGAAATCGTATGTTATGTTGATCATGGGTTTTAATTCGGTGAAGTTGGGATTGAGAAATGAAAGAGTAGTCTTCAGTTTAAGGTAAAAGGAAAATTAACTGATTGTTCGATACAAATATTTTAACACTATAAATTTAAGATACGCTTAATATTCGAACACCACATATAACAGCTACTGTTGAAATCTTTTAGATGACAAGTAATCTTGAAAAAATGAAATCTACCCTCTCTTACGATTCATTATTTCTTGGAATCGATATCGATGGAACTCCAACCGGGTTGGGTTAAGATATTATATGTCCATAAACATTATAGGTTCTTCGAATTTTCTTTCACGACTCTCTTCTCTATGCCGCTGCATTTGAATTTTCGTTTCTCTCATTTTTAAAGGCCATTGTAAGTTTAGGCCATATTATTGGCTCATTTCTCTATCTTCCTTACAATTCTTTACATATTTTTTGTTGAATGATGAAACACAATTCAATAATGCATTATTAACTTCAACATTGCTTGCCTTATCCTTTTTCGAATGAACTCGATCGACTTAAAAATGCTGTATATATTGTGAAACAATTACTTCAATTAAAAAAAATCATAATGTATTTATAAGAATATATATATAAAAAAAGATTACAACAAGCCCAATCTGTCTGGTTTGTTCAGTTTCTCCGATTTGTAATTTGTGCATATTTCAACTTTGGTACGTAAAGCATAACTTTCTTCTATATGTGGCCAAACCTTGTTTGTAAACTACCTTCAGGTCACACTTCGATTGTCTCCAGACGAGAATTAAAAGTTTCAGTAATGACATCCTAATAAGCTACACTTGGTTGAGACGAACCCTTCTCAGCGTCAGGGGTTTGATTCACGTAAGCACTACAAAAAATCTTGTCTCCCAGCGACATTATATTCGTATTGCGCACCATTGCCTATTGATGTTATATGAGCTTTATGACAGCTGTTTTTTTTGTTTTAAAGTACCTAAAAAAATTTAAATGAGTGATTGCGAGTTTGTAGGAATAACAAATTTGCAAAATAAATTAGCTAAATATTTGCAATAGTAATAACAAAATTTGCAAAAATATTTAGTTGTTTAAAAATATACAAAGTAACAAATAAGTTTTACTTAGAGGATAAAATAGAAAAATTAAAAATTTACTATATAGGGATTGCAAATAATTTTAGCAAAAAAAAATTGACTTAACTTGGAAAAAACTATTTGAGAAAAAGAGGTTTGAGGATGAGGGAAGTTTAAAACAAAAAAAAATGTTTGGTTTTATAAAGCTCAGAAGATCAAACAGTAATATTTTTAAAATATAAGGCAATGGCTATACAAGTTTCGGGCATAACACAATTTTCCATGAGAGAATAAAAATATAAATCTGAGACGGAACACAATTTGCCGCCTGAGATTTATACCGTTAAACGTTGACGTTTTGCTCGCTTTTTTCATTAATTTGAGTAGGGGTGGAAGCGGTACGATTTGGTCGGTAATGACCCCTTACCAATAACAAAACCAATGTTTGGATGGTAAAATCGTATGTACCGAATATACCGACCAGTACATCAAAATGTAAACCAAAACCAAATCGGTCGATAGTTCGGTATTTTTGGATTTTTTGTTTTGGTAATTTTTTTTTTCATCCTGGTAAATAAATAAATTACAAGCCAGTTTTATGCATTCGGTAAATCCGGTACAAGTTTTGATATTGTGATTTCGATAAATTTGGTTTAATTTTCAGTACAACATTTTAAACTCACTTAATCCGGATAAATTCATCCATTAAAACTTGAATTAAATGTAGATTGCACCAAGTCTAAAACTCCATGAGTATGAAGCATTAACTAAATGTCATAATTAATTGTTTCCACTCCAAATCAATAGACATAAAACTTCAAATTAAGAGTTGCAATCATTCGAAATTGTTTCTTGCAATGTTCAAATAAGCCAAAAGTAAGATGCAACTTTAAAATTGTTTTAATCAATTCTCGTCTCTTCATTCTTATCTTCATTCTTCTCTTTTGCCTCTAATTTTTCCACCTATAAATCAATACAAAAGAAAAAAATAATATTAAAAATACTTGAAAAAACAGTCCAAAATAGAGCCATTAAAACAACCTTTAAAACCTAACAATAACATTGAAAATGGCCAAAAAAACAGCCTCATAATAGCCTTAAAAACAACATTTAAAACCTAAAAACTGCCTTAAAAACAACATTTAAAACCTTAAAACAGCCATAAAATGGTCTAAAAATAGCTTCATAATAGCCTTAAAAACAACATTTATAACTTAAAAATAGCCTTAAAAAAGGCACAATAACAACCTTGAAAACAGCCGAATAACAACCTAAAAAACAACCTCAAAATGGCTTAAAAACAACCTCAAAATGGCCTAAAAACAACCTCAGAATGGCCTAAAAACAACCTCCTTAAATAGATAATGTAATATACCTCATGGTTCAAAATCTCAACGTCGCTCAACCCGAACCAATGTTCAATGCATTGAACTCATCCATTACACCTACAAGTGTAAAATAACAAAAAATAAACATCAAATGCATTTCAATATCAATAATAATATATAAATAAGATAATGAAATAAGTAAAATTAGAGCTTATGAATGTAAAA
Source organism: Sambucus nigra (assembly GCA_949130495.1). Taxonomy (NCBI): domain Eukaryota; kingdom Viridiplantae; phylum Streptophyta; class Magnoliopsida; order Dipsacales; family Adoxaceae; genus Sambucus; species Sambucus nigra. The sequence goes on along the minus strand of OX422208.1, from coordinate 89,653,897 downwards.
TTCATACAAGTTTCAATACTCTCAAGTGCCTCGAGTAAATCTTCAATTTCGATGGTTAGGGAGCTTCTAATCCAATCTTGAGCGCATACTAAACACTCCACCGATTTTGGTGTTAAAGATCTACAGAATGGATCAAGGACTCTTTTGCTTGTACTAAAAGCGCACTCGGAAGTAACCGATGTCATGGGAATGGCCAAGATATAACGTGCCATCAATGCAACTGGACGGTATATTGGAATTTTTCCTTGCCACCAAGTCAAAACATCAAAATTTTGATCATCAAGAGCTTTTTATACCATCATGTAAGTGTCGATCCAAATAATTCATCAATTTAACATTCTTTTTCCTCTTCAAATAGTTTGAAAATCCTTTTTTCTTCAAAGCACATTTGTCCACATTTCCAACGGAATTGCCCAAAATATCAACATTATAATGATGAACCTTACTTGAATCACTTTCCCCACAAGACTCATTTTTCGACTTGTAGTGAAAATAAATTTGTGACATCAAACTTTTTAATTTTTCAATAAAATCAAACACTTTACACTCTCTTTCTACTTCAGAAAGCGTGTGATCCTTGGAAAAATATTCATTATACCAATACTCCACATATTGCAATTTATGGCGAGGGTCCAAGACAATAACAATAACCAAAATTAAATTTAAAGAAGAAACATCACAATACTTGTCAAATTTGATATTCATTTTCATAGCCATGTCACGAAAAAATGGATCATCAGTCTCAAAATACTCCAAGAGTAAGACTTTAGTGGAAGTTACTCTATCAAAGTAAAAATTTGAAGTAATATAATGAGAATTAGAAATACGTTATGTTATAAGATAGAATTCTTCCAAATATGTGTGCAAAACTTTCACACTCCTATGAAGTCGCTTCACTATCTCCTTAATCTCAAGAATCACATCCCTCACAACAAGATTAATAATGTGTGCAAAACATCTCACATGAAGAAAATCCCCACCCAACAACAACCCACTTCTTTTGTCGAATCTTTTTCTTAAGTCATTAACACACCTATCATTATTTTTTGCATTATCAAGGGTGATTGTTGTCAACTTTTTTCTAAACTCCACCCTAGAAAGCATGACTCCACGACTTTAGAAATGGCCTCACCTTTATGTGGCTGTGGAAGTAAACAAAAATTAATGATTTTCTTTTGTAACTTCCAATTATTATCCACATAATGAGCGGTAAGACACATATACCCCAAATCTTGGATAGATGTCCACAAATCACTGGTGAGGGAGACATGTGTAGAGGATGTCATACAATAAGGCTTCAATTTTGCACATTCTTCAAGATAAATTTTGCCAACAATCTTTTGTGATAGTGTGTCGGGAAACTACATGAAACCTAGGATTTAACTATTTTACAAACAACCAAAAACCCTCATTCAACAACAAAACTAAATGAGAGTTCACAAAGTATAATCATTTTCGCAAGAGCCTTGAAAGCTATATCTTGATCAAACTTCCAGTTAATTTTTTGAGTTCCTTCTAGCGATAAAATTATTTGTTTATCAGTAATTTCAGATGGTGAATATTTTTTACATCTCCTTTTAAAATGATTCCACCACAAAGTAGTTCCATTAGCAAAAGGAGCATTAAATTTTGCTCCTCAATGGACACAATCACAAGTACCCATATATTTACCATCAACCATATGTCTATTCATATGAGTCCAAATGAGAGAACTACCTTAGTTTGTGATAGTTTTAGTACCTCCCTTCGTTCATTTTTGACTCACTTCAGTGCTACCCTTGCTTATTTTAACATCGTTATTATTTGTTTCATCCATCGCTGACATCTAATAACAAATACAAAATATAAAGTAAATAATTAATGAAGGATAACCCGAATAAGAAGTCAATACTTAATACTTTAATACAAAAAGACATAACATGTCATGTACTTCAATATAAGTTATAAAGCTAGAGAGTAGAAACATTCGAAAGTATTAGCAAAAACAATACCATTTAATCCATATCATAATAAAAAAGATACTATTTCTAAACCCTTTCAAAAAATAACCCCACGTGTTACTTTGATCCGTGTTATTAAGCCCCACTGTCCACATTTTCATCAACTTAGCATATTTTATCCGTTTCTGAGGGAAAAGGTCCTTAACAGACCACTTGTCAAGTTAATGTTTAGCATATATTTTTTATTAGTACGGACACGATCAACATGATTCCATTATAGGCAATCTCCCAAATGAGCCCAAAGTTTATTTGTCAGCTCAATCTTCGAAAAACGTTGTTTACAATATATGCACTCAATTTGTCCCTTTCTCTCAATCTTTGCATAATGCTCAAAATATTCATTAGTATCGTACTCCCAATTTTTTTTATCCATTTTCTCTTACCCATCACCTCAGTGATTGCTATGAGCTCGCAGACATTGCCTTTCAAAATCATTGTTGATTAAAACCTACAAGGAAAAAAAACTATAAAACCAAACCATTAAATCCGTAGAAAAAAATATACATATGTAATACCCCGTACTTTTATGGCCTTTAATTATGGGATTTATTAAATTTAATTGGGATAAATTAATTTAATATTAATTCGGATTTTAAATTGTATATTTACTAGCGTGACGAGAGTTAGTAATTATTGATAAGAATTACGTTGAATATTACTTATTGAGTAAAGTAATATATGAGATTGAATTTATTAAAATTATCGCGAGTGAATAACACGACAATTATAGAAATTAAGTCAGGATGCGCGTGTGTCGTGTCGGGACTAAATTAATGGAATGGAAAGTAATTTAATTATAAGTCGCTCATATGGTCATTTCGAGTGCTCCAATGTGTCCGGAAGGGTTGAGATAGTCATAAAAGTATACCCGAAATTTTAATTTGGGTCTCGGGACATTTTTAGGCCTCACCGATAACTCGGGAGGGCATTTTGGTAATTTCTAATTTTAGGCCTTAATTATGGACAAAAATTGAAGGGTTATATCAGATGGGAGTTAGAGTCCTCGAGGGTTAGAAACTTTAGAATTGCAGAGAGTCCAAGGAAGAGAGCAGAGAGAAGGCTTCCAAGGAGGAGAGCCACTAACCCTAGACCACTCTCACCAATTCCACCACCAATGCGTAGATCGGGGAACGAGGAGAGGGATCATACCCATCATTCTATACGATTTAGACTTTGGATTCCAGGCAAGTATCTAACATGTGTTCTTTAGTTGATAACACATCCATGCTAGTGTAGGAGTTAATTAAATTATGTCTTCATGAAAAATAATGTTGTTGGGAGATTATTATTGCAATTTTGGAGTAGAAACCATGTTAGGATGAATCTCTTATTATATGTAGAATATTATCCATAAAATTTGATGCCCAGTAGAGATAGAAATCTGAAAATTAAATGAATTCTTGAGAAAATTTGATGAACTAAGGTTAAATGATAATTTCTTGAATGAACCCATTTGATGACGAATCTTGAGGAATTAATGAATGTTTTACGTTAGAAGTCATCCATATTGGTTTATATAATGTTCATGATATTTTTTTGGGAGTTTGGTACATGTTAATGTAGTTTTGATGATTTAAGTTGGAAGAAATCCGTAGGCTTAATATGCAAATTTCTGGGCAAGAACTTCTTGGTCGATCGATCGACTCAAGAATGTCGATCGATCAACTGGATCGATCGATCGATTCAAGAATGTAAATCGATCGACCCCCTTTCATCGATTGATCGACTCTTCCTGAAAATGAAAATTTCTTCCCCTTTTAAATGTTAATCCAATCTCAATGTGTAAAGACCCTTGGGCATAATTTAAATATTATAATGGGACTTGAGGAGGACCAGTAGGGTATAAGTAGGGTCCGGGGAAGGCGATTTTATATGAGATTTAATCGTGGAATTTCAGGGATATAAATTGAATGGAAAATCGTGCGTACGTTAAATTAGGTCTTGCGATAATTAAGAGGGACTTAAATCAGTAGGGTAGTGCGTGTACATCTACTGATTTTATATTTATCAAGAGGGTACATTTCGAGAGTCTAGAAGTACTTAAGGATTTGCGGTAATTGAGAAAATAGAAAAATAATTTAATTATACGTAGAACTCGGGGGTTATGTGCCATGCATGGTTCGCATGTATTATGGGTCGTGAGTGTACCTAGCTGAATAATGTGTGTGTGTGTGTGTATATATATATATATATAATGTTGTATAGTTGTGTGTAATCATACCCACGCTACTTGCTGTTACGAAGGTTCCGCGCCAGGACAGTCTTATCTTGATTGGACATTTATGGAGGATATTGACTTGTACCCTAGAACATAGTATCCTTGGTACAGGCTATTCGAGAATGATAGTCAGACGGTCCTAAGAGACGTGAGGGTATGTGCTGACCTTTTAGTGACTTGAAACTATGCTTCGCCTCCAATATGTGTGTTTTGTGTTAATACAGTTCGAGAGTAATTCCGAACTACTATTTCCTTTTTTTACGAGTGATACGGGGATTTGATAACAGAGTATGCCAGGACTATAGACTTATGTGGGGTGCCCTATTAGTATATATATTATTTGTGATAAAAATATATGTACCTGTGATTAATCAATTGTGCTTGTAAGTAGATAGAATTGAGTAATTAATATTAAATGAGTTAAGTGGTTAAGAAATTAAGTTTGAATTGAGATAAATATAAGTGGCTTGGAAAATTCATAAGAAAAGGTTATCAGATATAAACTATGGTCATACGATCACTTGGATTTGGCTTGGTGAATGAAAATTAGGTTAGACTAGTTAACTGGGTTAGATTTAACTAGGTTAATTCGGTAGTACGTTAGGCATGCGGACTAGTTGAGAGGTGAGAATGCGCAAGTGAGTGTCGAAGTACTAACATGTATGTAATATCAATTGGTAAGCATTTTAAATACATGATAAACTATTTTTAAAGTTGTTTTACACTCGGGCTCTGACCCGTTTCCTATTATATCTTCCTTCTCTTGTATATATATACGTATTACAAGTGCCCAGCCACAAGGGCGTCAGGCTTAGATCTTTGAACTATTGACGTGCTGCAACTAGTGTGGGAGTTGCAGGTCCTTCAGTAGACGACTTCATCCTTGTCTTCTCATTCTCCTATTTAGTCATTTTTAGATAGGGCATGTGTCGCCCATTTTCATATTTCATTTAGTTCAGAGAGAGATTTGTACTCTTTATTATTTAAGTACTCAACTATTGTTGGGATTGTTTTAATCATTCATTTATCCTACAATTTGGGATATTATTTTGGATTGGTTAATCTAGCTTGGTTACTTCATTTGGATGGTTTGATTTTCTGTGTTTATAAAAATGGTTTCGGATATTAAATCATAACAATAGAACTTAATCCATAAAATTAAATGTTTTGACACTTAGCTTAATTATTTATTAGGTGATTAATAAAGAAAATTATTTTACGACAGTGATGCTAAGAATAAACCAATCGGACACTTTTATTTAATTTAATAAATGACTGATCATCCGGTATTTAATTAGGCGATGTGTCACAACATATTTAATAACTAAACTATATAAAAAAATATACATATTGAAACATACATAAGTACTAAAATATCAGTTTTTATTTAAAAAAATACTAAAAAAACTTTTTTGTTATGATACAAACAACAATGCAACAAAAGGGGCTAGGTTCCAAAGTTGGGTTCCAAAGCAACAAATCAATACACGTAAGTTGCTTTAACACGGAGAAATCAACAGCAACATCAACCACACACGCCGAAATCTATACACGCAATAATAACAACAAATAGAGAGAGGGAATCGTGTGTGATGTGTGCGCGTGTGTGTCGTGTTAATGTGATTTAACAGGGATGAGTGTGTGCGTGTTACGTGTGTGTGTCATGTGTGATGTGTGCGTGTGTGGCTGGCATTCGGACGGGGATGGGGAGACCGTAGGCCGAACGCCAAACGCCGGTGGAAAATAAAGAGAGGGAAGGAGATATTACCTTTCGTGTAGTTGCAGCTATTCGTTGGTCGGCTGATCTCCTCTCCTAATTTGTTGTGAAATGAAATGGAGGAAGTAATCTTTAGGGTTTGTGTGTTTTATATTAAAAGAAATAGATGGATGAGATTGATTTAAAATAGATGGTCGTGATAATTTTGAATATATATTTTTTTTAAATACAAATTTTATTTAGTAATTGGTACGGTAATTTCGTTAAATCAGTACGGTAAAATTGGTATGGTAAATCGGTACGATAATTTCGATAAATCGGTACGGTAATTTCGATAAATCAATTTTTTATATATAAAAACAAACACCAATCAAATTTTTGCGATATTTTCAATTTTAGTAAAATTAATTTTTGATTTTTAATAAAATAAAATAAAATAAAATTATTTTTTTTCGAATCAAAACAATATAGTACAATAAAAAGTCGTACCGCTTCCACTCCTAAATTTGAGTGTTGATGACCAAATATATTAGTTAATTTGTTGCCGTGGGAATGCTTTAACACGCGCTCGAAAGAGAGAGTAGGATTTTGCTTTCCAACTGTACCTCCCAAATTCTGACCCGGACACAGAGTGAATACAGAGCAGCAACTTCGTAACCTTAGCTTTTTTTTTTTTTTTTATGTCCAAACCCAAACTGTCCAAAGTCCCAAACCAACCATATTAACACCACCCTATACCCATCACCCACCACTGTGTCTGTGTGTAAGAGAGAAAATGAAATGATAACCAAAAGTGGTCTCCTCGTGTCTCCTCTTTGGGGTTTCTCTTTACCCATCTCCCTCCCTTACATATTCACATACACATACATATATTTGCATGGTTCAAGTTTCGGTCTTTGAGAAACAAGACTGTTGTGGTCCTAAACAAAAGAAAAAAGAATAGTTCAAAATCCGTTTGAGTTCCCTTGTTTGAACACTAAGTGTGATATTCTCGCTAGATCCCATACATGGAAGATCTGGGTATCGTGTTTGATGCTGCTACTGCATAGTTGTGAGTGACATTAGAAGAACAACACGACAAACTTCCGGCTCAACCCTCAAGACTAGGTACTTTGCATTCTTTTCTTCATTTTTAAGCCTTTGAATCTTTCAAAGCTTCATACCCAAGCTTTATCAAATGTGAACACTTACCCCACCTTACCTTACTATATATCATGCATATATATGTACATGTTGATGGATAGACACAACACAAAAGTGGGTTTTTAAAGATATGTATGCAACAGTCATAGTTGATGGTTATATATTATGTAGATAGTGGGGTTGTGTTGTGTTCCCTTGATCTTAGCATTTGAACATATCAACTTTATGTGTTATGAGTAAAACAAAGAATTGCTTATTTAGTTTCAAATTTAATTAAGCTTATACCATCCTAGAAGCTCTTGAATCTTTGAGAAGGTATTGAATTTTTTTTCCCTCTCTTTTAGAAGTTTTTGAACTAATATTCCTCAGTTAATGATTATTGGAGTTTTAGATTAGGGGTTTCCAATTGGCATAAAAGAGGGGTTTTCTTTATTGATGGCAAAATTTGAATTTTGCTTTATTTTATCCTACAAGTTCTTGAATATTTGAGAAGGAAGAGAATTAGTCTTTTTTTTTCCTTTTAAAATTTCCTAAGTTTTGATTTATGAAAGCCAGTGAAGGATTCTTCAGTCTAGGATCTCTGTTTGATTATTGAAGTTTCAGATTAGGGGTTTTCAATTGTCAAACAAGAAGGGTTCTCTTTTTTGTTTTGGGTTTTGCAAATTTGAAATTTATTTTGGCCTTGATTTTGAAGTGATGATGGCGGTGACATCGGCTTGCAAAGATAACAAAATGGATATGGACAATGGGAAATACGTTAGATACACGCCAGAGCAGGTTGAAGCTTTGGAAAGGTTATATCACGAGTGTCCTAAACCGAGCTCCCTTCGTCGGCAACAACTGATTCGCGATTGCCCAATTCTCTCCAACATCGAGCCAAAGCAAATCAAAGTTTGGTTTCAAAATCGAAGGTTTATACATATATACGAATTTATTATTTTCTTGTTCGATCCAATTTTGACATTTTGGGTTTTCTTTGATAGTTTTTGTGATCAATTATGTGTTCTGTGTTTTATTTTTAATGCAGATGTAGGGAGAAACAACGAAAGGAGGCGTCGCGTTTGCAAGGGGTGAATCGGAAGTTAACCGCGATGAATAAGTTGTTGATGGAGGAGAATGATAGACTGCAAAAACAAGTGTCACAGTTGGTATATGAAAACAGCTATTTTCGTCAACAGACTCAGAATGTAAAGAATTTATCTTTTAAATTTTTGCCAATCATTATTTGACTAAGTCCTGTTTTCTTGCTGAGAAAATATAAGAATAGGAAATTTTGAATCTCAATCTTTTTATTAATTAGGACTTGCGGGAATAATATTTATGTTTTTCTGTTCCTTAACGTTCTTGTCAATCGAATGAAGGGTAATTAACTATGTGAACAATTTAAATGCTTGATACTATCAAATTTTCTCCCTCTCCATGTTTTCTGAGGATGAAATTTGCTGTTGAAGAACAAATTTTTTTATTTACTTTTTATTTATTTTTGGTAGCAGGCAACCCTGGCCACCACAGATAATAGTTGTGAATCAGTGGTGACAAGTGGTCAACACCACTTGACTCCTCAGCATCCACCAAGGGATGCAAGTCCTGCAGGGTTAGTGGAAAATGCTTCTTTTTCTTTGTGCCAATTGTTGTTTATATGTACATTAATCTGTTTTGATGGCTTATGAGATTGTGGTCCTGTATTTTTTCTAGACTTTTGTCCATTGCAGAGGAGACTTTAGCAGAGTTTTTATCAAAGGCAACTGGAACTGCTGTGGAGTGGGTCCAGATGCCTGGGATGAAGGTTACTGCTTTCTTTAGTGTGATTTTTTTAATGTGTTAATGCTCACTCCATTCCCTTTATATATTATTAAATAAAAATTCAAACTTGCTAACCTTCTAAGCAACATGAGAACCTCATCATTTCAGTCACTATCCCACATTCCCATTCGTTTATTAAAAAAATCTTCTTCTTCTTCTTCTTCTTCTTCTTCTTCTTCTTCTTTCTCTTTCCTTTTTCTAGAAAGAGTAGATTTTATTTGCATTACTTGGTTTCTTTTTTTTTGCTCCCTCAGTTTGGAAGAAGAGAGTTAAGTTCATTTCAAATTTATGCTTTTGACATAGAACTTGAATTGATAGTCAGTTTCAGGACCTTTCTTCCCATGAATAATCATTGGGGAAAAAGGCAGAAAATCCTTAAACTATTGTACCCCTTGCATATATAAACTTTTGGTGCTTCAAATAACCAAAACTAAGAAAAAGTTGGAAATGCTCACTAACGTGCCACTAAATTTTTTTTCCTTTATTGCTATTTTAGTGAGTTCAAAGGGTATTTGCAACGGTTGCGATAATTGAGGATGGTTCTTGCAATTTTTTTTTCAACAGTTGCGATAATTGAGGATGTTTCTTGCAATTTAACTTCAATCACTCCCACAGAACATTGAATCATGCTCCTATCCTTTGTCATGATATTTTATTTCCTGTAACTTTTTTGTTCGATTTTCTTCATAATATGAACCATTATTTATTTATTTATTTATTCATATATCTTTCACTGGTCTGCCATTGTTGTAGGTTTTGCTACAAAATTTTCCTATAAAAGATTAATTCCATGTCTTTGCCTTCTAAGAAGTATCTTTTATTTATTTTTTGAAAAATTGATTAATTAATATATTTATTTTTATCTGTGCAGCCTGGTCCGGATTCCATTGGAATCATTGCTATTTCTCACGGTTGCACCGGTGTGGCATCACGTGCATGTGGACTTGTTGGTCTCGAACCTACAAGAGTAAGCCCGTGCTACATCACTTGTTAATGGCATTGTTTTTATTTCATTTTTATAATTTTCTTTTCATGGGTGGAATTTAGAGTAATATTAAACGGTGATGTCCAATCTATCCAGGTTGCTGAAATCCTCAAAGATCGGCCTTCTTGGTATCGTGATTGCCGAGCTGTGGATGTTCTTAATGCTCTGTCTACGGGTAATGGTGGAACTATTGAGCTGCTTTACATGCAGGTTAGTACGCATTGCTTTTTACTATCACATCTGGTCAAGTATCCTGTTGATTTATTCGACAAACTTTAATCTTATTCACTCAATTTTACAGCTCTATGCACCCACTACCTTGGCACCAGCTCGCGACTTCTGGTTACTTCGATATACATCTGTTTTGGAGGATGGTAGCCTTGTGGTATGTGCCTCCTAACTCTTCTTTGAAAATATCATGTATAATAGATATATACATAATGCTTGTGTAAAGAGCTAAACTAAGAACTATGCTTTTTAGAGTTAGATGCATTCTCTCTCCTTGTCGTTAAATGCGTCTAATGGTGGAAAACATAATCCTTATTTTAAGTCTTTAGTTTATTGCTGGAGAATTACCATATGCGCGCACGCAGAGACAGGCATATATATATATATATATGAACAATAAAGGTCGTACCCAGTGCATGCACAAGGCTCCCGCTTAACTGCAGGGTCTACGAGAGGCGGATGTTGGCTAACCTTACCCCCATATATGGAGAGGCTGCTCCGATGTCTCGAACCCGATCTCGAACTCTATATATATATATATCAGTAATATACCTAAAGAACTTACCTCATCTTTTTTGGGTGTAAATGAATGACTTTTTACATAAAATTTTCTGGAGATGATGTCACAGGCAAGTTTCGTCCAATAAATCAACCATCTAGTGGGTGGAATGTAAAATGGATATACACGTTGATTTTTGGTCATTGAAACTTTTGATTATCAGCTCACCTAGTAAGTGGCTGAATTTTTTGACGAAATTTGGTGAGGACGTTCTCCCAGTTGTGGAGATCATCTCCACCAAATATCCCAAAAGATTTCATTTATTTACCCACCAAAAGGGAAGTATATTCTTTAGACATGTTAAATGATGTATGTCAGAGATTCTGATTATATTTATAGATCTCTTTTGTTGTTCTATTGACTATTTATTTTTATTGAAATGTAGTGATTATGTTGCTCTACTCATATTAGGTATGTGAAAGATCACTCAACAACACTCAGAATGGTCCTAGTATGCCACCGGTGCAGCATTTTGTTAGAGCTGAACTGCTGCCAAGCGGATATCTAATAAGACCCTGTGAAGGGGGTGGATCGATTATTCACATAGTTGATCATATGGATTTAGAGGTATCTATGCTTCTTGTTATTTATGTCGACGTGCATATACTTTTTCCTCGTGTTGATAAAAAATAACAATTTTGATTTGCTTCATCAACTAGCCATGGAGTGTACCTGAAGTATTGCGTCCATTGTACGAGTCATCAGCGTTGCTTGCTCAGAGGACGACACTGGCGGTAGGACTAATATTTGCCCCCCTCCTCATATGAGTTCAATCTTCTTCTTTTATTTAAACATAAATTTATGTAATGAAGTATGTCTACTTTTTTTTTTATTAATGAGGAGTAATGTGTAAGAACTATTGTAAATGGAGAGAAAATGGGACATCGAATATCTCAATTTTCATGAAAATGACATTTTCTTTCAGGCTTTACGCCAATTGAGGCAAATTTCCCAAGAGGTTTCTCAGCCACCTGTCACTGGTTGGGGTAGAAGGCCTGCTGCTCTACGTGCACTTAGCCAAAGAATGAGCAAGTAGGTTATTTAGTTTTTAGAAATTTTACAAATGGACTAAAATAGTAATTGTTGGGCTTCACTGTCTATCATTATATAACCAATCACGCTGCCACATCATCTTGTGAGCAACTCTTTGTGCACATCTTTTGTCTAGTGTTGTTCAAATGTTACTATATCGAAATCTTGTTTGTATTGCTCGTCAGGGGGTTCAATGAAGCTGTAAATGGCTTCACTGATGACGGATGGTCAATGATTGAGAGTGATGGCATTGATGATGTAACCGTTCTTGTGAACTCATCACCTAGCAAAATGATGAGCACAACTCTTACATATGCCAATGGGTTTCCTTCTATGAGCAATGCGGTACTATGTGCCAAAGCTTCCATGCTTTTACAAGTAAGATTATAGAAACCCTTACACGTTTGCTTTTACAATTCGTAGCAATTAATATTAAGTTTTTTTCTTCCCTCTTCTCTAGCTTATTTTTCAGTAACTTTTCTTAATTTTTCCCCTTTTTTGTCAGAATGTGCCGCCAGCAATACTTCTACGGTTCTTGCGAGAACACCGATCGGAATGGGCAGACAATAGTATTGATGCCTACTCAGCGTCTGCGGTTAAAGCTGGTCCTTGCACTTTACCAATATCTAGGAATGGAAGCTTTGGTGGACAGGTTATTCTTCCATTGGCTCACACTATTGAGCATGAAGAGGCAAGTTACTTGGTTCTATTAGCATCTTTATGAGTGAAAAAAAATTCTTGGAGCCTGGTGTTCTATAATGTTGGGGCGTATTTATTTATTTTTACTTCTTCAAAACAGTTCATGGAGGTAATTAAGCTGGAAAATATGGGGCATTATCGAGAGGACATGATTATGCCTGGCGACATCTTTCTGTTGCAAGTACGTAGTCTTTTTTATATTTCCTCATAGTATAACATGCTTTACATACAATTCTTTTGCATCCTATTATATATATATAAAGCATATGTTTCATTGTTTTCACCCAAGAGTTGCTATTATTTATAAGCATTTCACTTGTCGTATTGTAGAAAAAAATTGGTTGAGGACTCTGCCTATGGTGGATGCCCGGGGTGGGGGGTGCGAGGGCGGGTTGGGGGGTCTTGGGTGGTGGTCCAAGGGGTCATGGCTCCTGCATGATTAAGAAATTTAAAAAATCCCCTACAACCTCCCCCTCCCAACCCACCCACGACCACCAACTCAATTTCCTGGATATGCCACTGGTCTCTGTTATCTTTTCTAACTTGTTAGACATGCCATTTTCAAATTTTGAATAATAAGCCAATTATATTTTTGGAATATCATTAGAACAAATTGCTGAAGGTCTTTCAGAAGTTGAAGCGGCTCACAATCTAAAAATAGTTCTAGAGAAAATTGGCACTGGGGTTTTCAGATTTTGTAAATTTGTGTTGTTTCATACTAGAGTCAATGAGTAACGTAGCAGTGGACGAAACATGTTGGCTTTGAGTGGGTAAAATGTATACCGACTCTTTCCTGTGGAAATTGTATGTGAGGACTACATGATGCTAATGTCCTTTTGTTCTTTTTCATATATTAAACCCTTAATAATTATCTTTAATGCGTATGATTTATTCATCGTTACATTGTTGATTCCTCAGCTTTGTAATGGAGTAGATGATAATGCCATCGGAACCTGTGCCGAACTCGTATTTGCTCCGATTGATGCCTCTTTCTCTGATGATGCTCCTCTTCTACCATCTGGTTTTCGCATAATTCCTATTGATGCTGGAGCGGTAAGTATTCAAAATTTCGTGTCAATCTTGTTGTATTTTTACATATATTTTATGTTTTTAATTAATCTTAAACATGATATAGGACGCCTCTAATCAAAATCGTACACTTGACCTTGCGTCTGCTCTTGAGGTGGGACCAGCCGGAAGTAGATCATCTGGCGATATCCTCGGGCAGAGTACAAGTGCAAAATCCGTTATGACCATCGCATTTCAATTTGCATTTGAGATCCATCTTCAAGAAAATGTGGCGGCTATGGCCCGGCAATATGTGAGAAGTATCATATCATCTGTTCAGAGGGTGGCCTTGGCACTCTCCCCATCTCATTTTGGTTCCCAAGTTGGTTCGGGACCCCCACCTGGCACTCCCGAAGCCCACACGCTTGCTCGTTGGATCTGTCAAAGCTACAGGTGCACTGCTTAAATGATTGTTTGTGCAACTTTATAATTAAACCATTTGGGATTCTAAATGCCCATTTTGGTTTCACCTATTGGGAGTTTAAAATTTTGTTGGTGTAAAATTGCAAATAATACATTATAAATATGTAATTTTGGACAAACTAGGATCTTACCCCGAACCAATCCAAATAGGGCCTCAGTGAAAAATGTGTAGTACTAGCTACCTGTTAACAGCTAATTCTTTTTCACCCTTGCCTCGCTAGAACACCTATGTACTTGGATTATGCCTTTTGGTGTTCTCAGGAAAAAAGGTTTAGATTTGTTTCCAACACACTTGTCATGAAACCATTTATAATGTGGAAATTTTGTTGCAAGTTGTTTTCCTGGTCATGATGTAGATATATTGTTGATCTTAAACAGGTACTTTCTAGGTGAGGAGCTACTCAAGTCGGTTAATGAAGGAAGTGAATCCATCCTCAAAACACTTTGGCATCACTCTGATGCTGTGATGTGCTGTTCTTTGAAGGTATTCTATTTTAATTTCTCAAAAAAAAAATACTGTAATTGAAATAAATTTCTGTTCTGTCATCTTATGAAGTTTATGCATTTTTTTTTGTGTGTTTCAATGGAGTTTGTACAAACAATCATTGCATTTTTATCAATTAGAAATAAAGCGGTTATACCTGTCCAATAAAAATGGAAAAAGAAGTGTGTGTGTTTAGGTATCACTATAGAATTATGGGAAGCTGACAATCCGTAAATGTATGCTACAGATAATCTGTATGTGATTTGGGAATAAAATGGGAACAAAATGTATCCAATTTGCTATCAATTAAATGCAATTCCTTTTGTAACATGAAAATAGTTAGATGTTCATGCTTTTATTTTTAAATACAACTTAAAGTCTATCTGATGTGCAGTATAGTCTAATAGAAGAGCAGAAAAAGTAATAACATATTTATATACATATTTTGGTATCAAAATATAAATTTGTTTCCTTATTTTAGACGTTTCGACCTATATATGTAATCTCTCCTTGACAACTCTCTTTCTCTCTCTCTCTCTCTCTCTCACACACACACACACATCCAAATACACACAAACATATAACTTTGTATCTATTGTTTGAAATCGATGCAGGCATTGCCAGTTTTCACATTTGCAAATCAGGCAGGACTTGATATGCTTGAGACGACTTTGGTTTCACTTCAAGACATTACTTTGGAAAAGATTTTCGATGAGCATGGAAGAAAGACCATCTGTTCTGAGTTCCCACAGATAATGCAGCAGGTTCGATACTCGTAAACCAACAACATAATTTAAAGAATTAAGTACGTTTAAAACTTCATTTATTAGTTGGGGGAGGTCACTACAATAAAAGTGAAATATTTTCAACTTTGAAAAATATTTCCTTTCACCGCAAGTTGAGAAATGTTTCACATCCGCCTAGGTGAAAAATATTTCAGTACGAACCAAAGTACCCTTAAAGGCAATGGTCTTAACTCGGATCAAGATGAACTTTTAATCTGTTTGTTCAACCATTATGTTGTCCCTTGTTCATGTTGTTATTTATAAGAATGTAAACTGGAGTCTTTCAGTTCACCAACACTCATGTGTTTACTCTTGGGCTATGCTAGGATCTTAAAAGTATTAGAGGAAAACAATAGTAAATAGAAAATATATTAAAAGGTTCAATAATTTGTAGCACACATGTTAAATTCTTTTTAGTGATTACTGAGTTAAGTTGATCTTAACATAGTTCACACTAGAGTTGATTCATTGCTAAGAAGACATATTGTCATAAACAACCTACATTTTCAAACAACAGATACAAAAATATAATATTTCTGTTTCTTACGTTTTGTTTTTTCCTCCTCGCTGTCGCAGGGTTTTGCTTGTCTTCAGGGCGGTATCTGCTTGTCAAGCATGGGAAGGCCAGTTTCTTATGAAAGGGCAGTAGCTTGGAAGGTGTTGAATGAAGAAGAGAATGCTCACTGCATAGTCTTCATGTTCATCAACTGGTCTTTTGTTTGACACTCCCAACAAAACAAAACATAGGATTAACAAGTATACTAGATTAGAACATTTTCTTTTGTTTTCTCCTTTCGGTTTGGAATGACCCCGAATGGCCTCGATATTGTAAGCAAGTTGTAGACCCCTTCGAGGTTATTTTTGTTATCCACACTTAGTTTTTTCCATTTCATCTTTTAATTTATAAATCTGTTTGTGTTATTTTGCATCATTTTTTTTGCGGTTTTCCAGTTTCGATGGTTATGAGAAGGGCCAATTGATCTGGCGTAAAATATTTATTTGTCTGGGTGGAAGGGAGTCATAAATATTTATTTATACACAGATAAAAATATTTCATTTAGAATTAAACAGACCCTAAAACAAAAAATTAAAAAAAGCTCATCCTTCTAGCACTTGTTGATTGAGATAAGGTCTTTGTCCCTAAATACTTTAAATCTCTTGTTGATTTCTATTTGTTACTTCAACTCTTTTGGTTCAGGTAAGTGAAACGTAAACGGGTTTCATTTAAATTTTAATAAATGCACATGTTATAATTATGTAATTTTGAACAACTAAAGGTGAACAATATATAATTCTATATACATAAAAACATATTTCACCATTTTACTTTTTAGCACCATGGAAAATATTTCCCCCCCACATTATGGCTGTGATTACTTCCACCATGTTGGTAGGGGAGATAATTTATGCCACAGTTTGTCTCGATTAAAAAGTGCATGGCCTTTCCGGGTGAACTATTCACTCAAAGCTCAATTAGAAGCTCGTATCTCAAACAAACAGATTGGTCCATTATTAATTGACCAGCTCATGGCAAATTGGGTCTCCCTTTGCCTTTATTTATTTATTTATTTTATGAAATGTGATTTAATTAAACAAAGCGCATAAGCCCAAAAGATACAAGCGGACACAAGCCCAAAGGCTGACCCAACAGTGGCAACAGCTGCACAAAAAAAAAAGGCACACAGGCAAAAAAAAAAAAAAAGAAGGCCCACAAAACACAAAGCAAACGAACTTAAAAATATCTTGTCATTTCTAGCTTTCCAGATGCTGTAGACAGTTACTGACAGACTGAGCTTTTGTAACAAACTTAAGAATATATTGCCAATATTGTTAAGATCCTTCACTACATCTTCAAAAAAGCTATCATTATTCATATTTTTTTTTTGGTGAAAACAGGAAAATTAAGAAACAGCAACAAAGAACAACAACCTACACAGCCTAGAACCCATCTTCCTTCATCTCCTCATCAAGCATCCTCAGGAATTCTTCCGGTGCTTCGTCATACTCTTTATATATTTCATCCATATCCCTCGCAACTTTTACCATAAAATCCGCAATAAAATTTCTAGCTCTTGGAATGTGCACGATATTGATTTTCAAGTCTTTTATCAGCTCCTTGCAGTCTTCAATAATGTTGGCCAAACTGTGATTCTGGGTATTCTCTTGGTTGATGAGGTTTATGGCATCAAGACAATCATTCTTCAGGCATACATTCCTCCATTTCTTCCTTAGAGCAAGATTCAATCCATGGAAGATTCCTTCTAGTTCCGCTCGCAGCGGGCTGGCGGTCCCTTGGAGTTTTCCGGTAAAGCCCAGGATCCAGTCACCATCTTCATTTCTAACCAATCCACCGAATGAGCCCATACCACTCCCATGGTCAAAACCACCGTCCGTATGAATGATGTAACGACCTGTAACGGGAAACGGTTCAGAAGTTAGTATATTGTGGTTTTCCCCACAAGCCTTTGCCCGCTTGGAAATACATGCTTCGAAAACATTTTTTGTAAAATTCATAACAAGGCGGGCAACTGTTTGTGGAGACTCAACAATATTATTAAAAATGTAGTTATTCCTAGATTTCCAAATATACCATAAGGTACTAATGAAGGCAATGTACCTTTTATTGTTTGAGTTACCCCAAACATTACAGTTAATCCAATCATTAACATTACCTGTTTGGTTAAGATCAAAGGAGTGGTCGAAACCAAGTATGTGCCAAATCTCCCTAGTGTGATAGCAGTCCCTAAAAAGGTGTTCAGTGTCCTCAAGTAGTCCACACCGTGGGCAGTCCCCATTTGTTGTAAGGCATCTTCTAACACGTTGCGCATTTGTAAGTATTTTACCATGGAGTAAGGTCCACAAAAACGTACATAACTTTGGCGGGACATTTAATTTCCATAACTTTTTCCAAACTTCCCAAGGTTGGTTTTCCAGATTTTTTGTAGCAAGGTAATGATAGCATGTTCCAATTGTGAACTCACCCTTTTTGCTTAATGACCAAGATGGCTTGTCTTCACGATGACCAATACGGGGGAGAGGGATGTTTAAAATATCGTTCTTAATGTCAGAGTTAAACTTATTATCAATCATATTACCATTCCATTTCCCGTCCTCGCCAATAAGCGTGTCAACATTTTCATTAATACAATTTCCCGGTTGTTCCACAGGGTTAATAACACACTTTCCAACCCACCAATCATTAAGTATGTTAATACTCTTACCATTCCTGACATTCCATTTGATGTTTTTCACAAGAGTTTCACGACATTTAACAATACTTTTCCAAGTATGTGATGACTTATTACATTTCTTCCACCTTCTAGGGTTTTGATTAATTTTATATTTATTTCTTAAAACATCCGCCCATATAGACTTGTCGTTGTTCACAATTTTCCAACCCAATTTCATGACATTAGCATGGTTATTTAACGCACTCTTTCTTAGACCCAGATCTCCATTAGCTCTGGGACTACACACTTTATTCCAGCTAACAATGTGAACCTTCCCCTTTTCATTATCATTAGTTCCCCATAGGAAGTTCCTATTAAGTCTATCAATCTCATTACAAGTCTTAACCGGAAGTATGATGTTTTGCATATTATAGTTAGGGATGGTAGATGTAACAGTTTGGATTAGCGTTTTTCTACCTGCTAGGGATAGTAATTTGGATTTCCAACCCGAAAGTCTTTTCTGAATCTTGTTGACGATGTCTTTAAAGTGGGATTCCTTTTTTCTACCATGGATTAATCTATTACCAAGATAAGTTCCTAAATCCTTAGTAAGACTCATGCCAAGCAAATGGCTAATGTTTAGTGCCTCCCCCTTGGATAAATTACGGGACGCAAAGATTTTAGATTTAGAATAACTTATTTTTTGTCCAGAAACATGACAGAATTCCTCGAGAGTATCACTGACAGTTTGACATGAAAGTTTATCATTTTCGGTGAAAAGAATGATGTCATCAGCAAACAGAAGGTGAGTAATGCGGGGACCTCCAGGTGAGGCCCTTATACCCACCCATTTATTACATTTAACTTTATCTAATATCATAGCAGACAAATATTCCATGCACATAACGAATAGATAGGGGGAGAGCGGGTCTCCCTGTCTGAGGCCTCTAATCGGATTAAAACTAGGGAGGGGGGCACCATTTCATAAAATAGACGTGGTAGTATTTTTGACACAACTCATGATTAGGCTGCATAAATCTTTGTCAATATTGAACCAGATTAGGACTCCCTCCAGAAAGTCCCAATCCACTCTGTCATAGGCTTTTTCCAAATCAATTTTTATAATGTAACCCCCCAGGTTGCCTTTAGTGTTCATTAAAGTGTGGATAATTTCTTGGGTGACAGTAACATTATCAGAAGCATGCCTCCCAGGGAGAAAACTCGCTTGGTGGGGGCTAATCTTACGGCTAAGAATCGGTCTAAGTCTGTCAACAATAATTTTGGCGAGGATTTTATAAGAAACATTGCAAAGAGTAATAGGTCTAAATTGAGATATATTTTCAGGATTATCCACTTTTGGAATAAGGGTAATAAAGCTGTTATTAAATTCCTTTGGAAAATACTTCTCCCTAAAACATTTTTGGCAAAAATCGAATATGTTTGTCGCAACGGTTTTCCAAAAATGTTGGTAGAAGATCGGTTGGACACCATCGGGTCCAGGAGCTTTAAGAGCTTTCATACTAAAAGTAGCTTTCTTAACCTCCCCCAATGAAATTGGGGTAGTTAAGAATATGTTGTCGTCCTCCACTAATCTCAATATATCCAAATTACGCAATTGACTTTGAATATCATAATTAAATTCAGCTCTGAATAATTCCTTATAATATTGGTTTACATGATTAGAAATGGTCTCATCATTATCAATCCAATTCCCATTTATATTAAGTTTTTTAATATAGTTCCTCCTTCTCCTAATAATAGTGGAAGTATGAAAAAATTTTGTATTCCTATCACCTTCATTTAACCACTGGATTCTTGACTTTTGTTTCCATAAGCTTTCCTCATGTTTGAGAATGTTATTAAATTCAGTCCGAAGATTATTTTCAAGTATGGTAAGGTTATGGGAATAGCACCTCTCTTGGGCCTTCTGAATGCCACTTAGTCGTCTAAGTGTACGCTTTTTATTTTTAAAAATGTTACCAAAAATGTTTTCATTCCAATTTTTAATATTTTTAGTGCATAGCTGAACATTCGTAAAAAGATTCGCATTATTAGCCCAATTACATTCAACAATATTATTGAAGTCTTCCCTGTCAAACCAGCAAGCAAGAAATCTGAACGGCTTCGGTAACAAGCAGTGTTTAGACATACCTTCCGTTCTGATGATTATAGGGAAGTGGTCGGACGCGGTCCGGGGAATGTTCTCAACGCTCGCATCAGGATGACTAAGGTTCCACTCTGCATTGGCCAAACCTCTGTCCAGCCTGATGAGAGTGTTAGCTAAACCCTTCCTGTTATTGGTCCAAGTCAACTTAGGTCCCGAACATCCCATATCAGTAAGCTTACAATTATTCATATTCTCCAGAAAGCTGTTGGTCTTGTTATCCTGCTTTTGATTCCCAAAACATCTCTTCTCAGACTCATCCACGTGATCATTGAAATCACCTGCCACCAACCACGGTATATTAATATTCTCAGAAATATCAAATAGGTTATCCCACAATTTTCTGCGCAGTCGCGGAATAGGGCTCGCATATATCGCAGAAAAAACCCACTCCTCATAGTTATTTTTGGTAACATATAACCATTATTAAAACACACTTTCCCCCAAATTTGCTTTGAAATTGAACATTTAAACAAGAGATGATTCCAGTTTTCCACTGAGAGCCCACGCATATCATCACTAATTATGCCCCCAAATCCTCAATTTATCTTGACATGTAATCCATAAAAGGAATTCCTTTCTTAAACCACACAGTTTTAGCACGAGGAACAATGTTCTTTTTCTGTCTTATATGCTTAATAGGTATCCTGCAGTTGAACATTCCATCCCCGACAATCTCCTAACTGACCCAATCTTCTTTATCCCTCTGAGGCTTCATACAAGTCCCAGTAAGGTCTAATAGATCATTAGAACAGGGTCTAGGAAAATTCCAATCATCTCCCCTATTAAAAGCAGAGGCTTTGTTCTGACTGCATCATTAACAATTCTCTCCCCATAATGTTTAATAAGAGGTCCATGTTCATGCCAATTATCAACCCAAAAAAATACTCCATCACCCTTACCAATGTGATATTTGATAAATGCCCTTGTTTGCTCTCTTATTTTCCATAACTTCTTCCAACTCCATGATGTATCAGCTGATAATTTTACTGTCCTTAACGACTCTTCCTTTAATTACTGAATGTACCCACTTAACCCATAAGGAATCCTTCTTCCTAGCAAGATCCCAAATATGCCTAATCATACAAGCCTTATTCCAAACAACTGGGTTTCTAATGCCCAACCCACCCTCATCAGTATTATAGTACACATCTTCAAAGCCACCTATTTATCCAAGTCTTTACTTTACTCAACAACCTCTCAACCAGAACAATACAATCATGGGCCTCAAGTCTAGTAAAGATAAGAGGAACACCTAGGTACTTCACAAGAAGTTGCCCTACTCTCATTCACCAGGCTTGCCAAATTTATCTTCTCTTCCTCATTAACAACAACAAAAAATATCTCACATTTAGTGTAACTAGGACCCAATCTAGAAAGGAGTTAAAATCTTTAAGGACTTTGTTAACTGCCATAATTGAATTCTAATCATCTTTTGCCATAATGAATAAATCATCAGCAAACATAATATGAGAGAGATTTAGACCCTCAGAATTAAGTTAAAAATTGAAATTGTCCTTACTAATACTAAACCTGATCTCTTCATTAAGAATCCAAGAAAAGGATTCCATCACTAATAAAAACAAGTATAGAGAGAGAGGATCCCCTTGCCCTAGCCCATTAGTGCCTTTAAACACCCTATTAATACTTACAGAAAACCTGGAAGTCATTACACATTCATTTATCCAATGGATGACTTCATGAGGAAACTCTATAACTTTCAAAACATCAATTATAAAATTCCAATTGAGAGAATCATAAGCTTTCATCAAATCAATTTTCATTGCACATCTAGGCTTCCCAGTGTTTTTATAGTACCCTTTCACTATTTCTTGCATAAGGAGAACATTGTCAGTGATGTTACTACCTTTAATAAATGTTGATTGCCTATTATTCACTAAATCAAGAGTAATACCACCAAGTCTTGTCACAATCACCTTAGAAATAATCTTGTATGTGGTATTGTGACATGAGATAGGCCTAAAATCCGTTATGGAACTAGGATTAAGAACCTTAGGAATTAAGCTAATAATTATACTATTCCCTTTCTTCAAAATTCTTCCATATTATAAAAAGTACGTAATTGCATCAACAATATTCTTCCCTACTATATCCCAATTGTCCTAAAAAAGTCCAGCATTGTAACCATCAGGGTCGGGGCTTTGTTTGAATTAATACTAAACCTGATCTGTTCTTTAGAAACAAGGGCCTATAAAATTATTCTTTAGTCTTCATTCAACCATCTTTGTCTAATCTATCTAACTCTTCCATAAGCAGAAATCCTCACTTTTTTTATTATCACCAAGTAATTTCTAGAAAAATCTCATGGCCTTCTCATGAACCACTTTATGCCCAACACAAATGTTGCCCTCTCCATCCATGATAGAAAGAATTTTATTCCTGCTGGTATGGAAGTTGACTTTTTTATAGATATAAAAATGATGTATTTTTGTCCCCAAGATTCAACCATTTAATCTAGCTTTCTGTCTGTAAAACTCCTCTTCAATATTTCTCAAATCCAAATATCCAAGATGACATTTCTTCCTGGCACAAATTAAATCTTCATTCCCATCATTAACCAAGAGATTTTTCTGGATCCTATCAAACTCAATCTTCTTTGCATTATATTCATCATTTTAAAATCCTTTTTCAGTAACTTCAATCTCTTTGCCATAGAGAACATGATATTTCCATAAATATGAATCTCCCACCCTTTCTTCAAAATGTCCTTAAAAGAACTATGTCTCATCCAAATATTTAAAAACTTAAAAGGTTTATTTATCTTTTCTCTCTCCAATTGAAAATTTAAGATCAAAGGGGAATGATTAGAAACTCTTGGTTAATCAGCATGAACTTCACACTCCATATATGCATTTTTAACAACTCCTCATTATGTAGAATTCTATCTATTTTACTCTGAATGTTGTCTTTACCCCCTCTACCATTACTCCATGTAAATCAGTTTCTCCTTATAGGATGATCATCAACAAGAATATTATCAATACATTCATTAAAGTCTTCTGTTTCACCCCAGTTTATACCATTACCTCCAACCCTTTCATTACTTCTCATAACAACAGTAAAATAATTGACGCAACTATAAATGTGTCTAAAGTACCGTGATTATATAGGCTAAAGTGAAAGCCTATCGCGTAAGTAATAAACCCGGTAAGACGGGGTCAAATTCATAAGGAAATAGGATGAATACTCGTGACGACGAATGGTAAGACGGTCAACCCTAACCTGACTCTAAAAAGAAACGAAAAAGATGATCGAACTGGGAAAATTTCTATCAACTAAATGCAATTTAATTAAAATAATTATGAAACTAAACATGCAAGAGTAAGCTAATTATGATTTACTATGTATGAATGGGAAAAATAGGTTTGAATGCAATCCCCCCGACCCTAGTACGTTTACCGTCTATAAAACTAGTTATGAATAAATAATTGATTAAATTCAGTCTTTATTAATCTCAAGCATTACATATATGAGGGTACTATCCCGTACCATACATAATCAAAGGTAAGAATAAAGCGGTGTCGTAATAGCTACACGCGCATCGCACTCTTAAACATCCCGGTTACCTAGGACAAACGAGATCAAAAGTCTTACAATGGTTGTGATCACCACACAACATGATTCGATCATTTACTTAATTCAGGGAACTAATTTTACATACATGCAAACCACATCGGGTTGAGTTCATGCATCCCAATCCCTAAAAGCCTAGCCTAGCATGGTGCAATTAATAAGAACTAGGGTTTGTACGATGCATGCAACTGAATTCATGATGAAATTACTTCTAAAGAAGAATAAAGATGTAACATCTACTAGGAATAAACTAATTATGCAAGAATTATTGAAATCAAATAATAGAGAAGAGAAAGAAATCAACTTTACTGTAGAAATTGTAATTGAGAATTAATAACTGTAATTTGTGAGGTTCTAGGGTTCTTCTCTACTTTCTCTCTCTAAAACTATGTAAAAAGAAAACTCCCCCATGTTTGGGAATCATTTTTAATAAATAACCTACGAAATTACAAGAGTTTTAGCCATGCAAGACTCTAGCTGGAAAACTGGATAATTATAAAATTTAACCTCCGGACCGGTCTGGCCTGATACTTCGATTCAGTCCGGTGTATACATGATCAGTTCGTTTTCTTTTTATATCGGATTGGTCCGCTTCACAAAAGTTAGAAAGTAGTTTCAAGGGTCCGAACCGGTTCGTTTTTGATGGAATCTGGATCAGTCTGCTTCATCAAACTTAGACATTTAAGTTCAAGGGGGCCGAATCGGTTCGTTTATGATGTAATCCGGATTGGTCCGGGTCCTTGGATCAATTTCTCTTCATTTTCTCATCAGTTTCTCATGATTATTTCTCATCTTTCAAGGCTCATAAATTTTACTCCGGGACTAAGATTTGGATGCCGTTTCTTCCTACGTGCTTGTAGACTCGAGGTCTTCAACTTTTTTTTTGGATTCTCGTCCAGATTCTAGATGCAAATTACTCTTTTAACCTTTTGACTTTTCTTCTTTTCTTTCGGTTTCTTTCTTTCTCTCATGCATTAAATACTTGCAAAGTTTATGAAGAATACACAAAACTCGGGGTATTTGTTAGAAGATGTTAGTATCACAAATATGAGATAAATCAACACATTTTACATTGCCCGAGGTGATAAAAGGCTCAAAATCAAAGGGATAAATCGGAAGAATTTATGCCTAATCAAACGCCCCTAACTTAGAACACTGATCGTCCCGAGAAATGTAAAAGAATCAAAAGCATGGTCAAACTCTAACTAGGGATAAAATATCTCTTTTGCGGGTAAACTATTGCATTTAGCATATGCAACAAGCCTTTAAACCCCTTGGTTACCCTAGTAGGACGAGTTGCGTCTCGTGAGGGTTTTCTAGTAAATATAACCACAAAATTCATTTTTGACTCAAGAAAATTCAAAATATCTAAAAATTGGACAATTTAAACTCCCCGAAAAAATAGTCACCTTAATATCATATTCACAAGTCTCAAATCATAGTGTGTGTGTGTGTGTGTGCACGAAGCCGAAAATCAAATCACAAATTTTCACCGATGAATCATTATGTTACTTTTCTAAAATTCGTTTTGATTTCAAAATGTTGCGCCCCGAATTAATTAAGTTAAACTCATCCTTGTTAATTAGCGATAAATTGCCTTAAATAATAAACAGTGCTTTAATTTAAATCTCTAAGGAAAAATAGCATGAGATTTTTTTTTCCAAAGGTATGTGTAGATGAAAACATAACTATATTTACATGTAACCTATAAGTACTACCCAACTTTACATAACCAAGATCTTTAGTTTAATATTTACACAACAAGATTCTTGATATTCAAACCATACTAGATATCCGTCACTCCCCCGTTTTAAGGTTCTAACTTGGCAGTGAACTCCTACTGATAGGCGTACCTGAAACATAACATTATAGGAATGTAAGCAACACAAGCTTAGTGAATGACCATATTCCACACATATAACCAATTCAAATAACCATTTTTATTTTCTAATGTTATAACCCAATAGGAATTGTGTGACTCTCACAAGCCTGGACCCGCCAGTCCAATTAACTCCCAGTTAATGGGGAACACCAAATCCCCTAATTAGGCCCGAGTACAACAAACCTTTAAATTGGATTAACGGGGCCACTGAATCCCGTAGGACCCACTAGTCCTTAACATTAGATAAATATCTCACTAGTCCATATCAATATATAACATCGCTTAACATTTTTAATCATATGCATATGTTTCCTAAATACGACATCACTCCTATAAGCATTTTAACACATGTGTTTAACTACACATTTCCATATGAACATATAAGTATCTATATTTTATAGGACAGGTCACTCATCTTGGATTTGGTGCTAATATTAATACCAAACAACTTTCTTGGTATGGTAGTATTAGCTGCTTCCCCACTTAACAAGTCAATGTCATTAGTATTTGAATACACCGATTAACATCAAACCCAGTAATACATCACATCATTTGGTCAATCAGAAATAACTAAAGAGAAATTAAATATGATACTTCACATTTCTATAACACACAATTAATTAGGGTTCTAACACAATTTCAAAATTAATTTACGAATTCGCTAGACAAAGTTATGCCCATTTTATTACAACCTTTTCCAAATCGTTTCTCAAGAACAACAACAACACAACTTCAACTTCCTGAAATTTTCATAATTTTTATACAATATAACTTTGCATGATATTCCACCGAATATCACTAAACATATTGAATAATACAAAATTTACGTTTCATAATTTTTAGGGCTCATTTTCTATGTCGAGCAAAATGTCAAACACCTAGTATGCATTCTTGCTCCTTTAGGGCAGATTTTAAACCAAAACTTCAAACTATCACCAAAGGTTCATTCCTTGGTATTTTTACCCAATTTTTGGATATGTTATACATGTATGAGTATATTTTACTCTCCAACTTGAATCACTCAATTACAATAAGTATTCCATGATTTATGACATTTTTAGCATAACTAGGTCAAAATAAAACATTAAGGCATAACTTCACATTTTTTTAAGCATACATAACCTTGACCTTGGCTATAATTCATGGAAACATATAATAAACATGTTTTAGCAGAAATATATATAATAATCATGAATTTTCTAAATCAAAATGCTTTACGAAAAGATGATGTAAATTTAGAACTTTAAAGTATGCATTTACGATCCTAGCTCCAGTTCTAACTTATGTTCTTAACCCATCCTTGTTCCAACACAATTCAAAAATATGGGTATCATTAAAATATATATCCAAATAAAAAATAAAAACATGACAAGTATATAACTCATCCATGTGACCAACTTTAATAAAAATATAATTACCTTACGAGGATTCCTCGATTTATAGAAATTTTTCAAAGATTTCTTCCTCAACTTTCTTCTCTTTCTCTCTCTTTAGGCAAAAATTGTTATTTATTATGAGGAAGAAGACATAACTCTCATTTATAATCAGAAATATGTTGTATAGTGGTCCAATAGCAATAGGGGTACTGGTAACATGTGATTGGTTGGATGAAAGGTTGAATTAGACAATTCCATTAATAACACATTTGTCCCACCTTGGTAAAATCTCCATTACTCACTATCACGGGCCCCGATTTACACCCTCTTCGTGTCTACGAGTAGATAACTTAAACATCTATAACTTTCATATTTTGTGTTTTCCCAGAATCATAAAATTAATACGCCTAATTTGGGCTCGAACAGGAAAGTAGCAATTTATCGAAAATCTCAAAACTTTCACATTTGGCGACTAAACATTGCCAATTTCGTATCAACACCCTAATTTAATTTTATAAACATAATCATTCACTAAAAACATAATTTATGATGCATTTAACCACATAACTAATCATATGTTCTAACCATGGTATCCCCGATCATAAGCTGAACTAGCACCTAATGTAAACAACACATATATCACATGATCATGCATCCCCTAAACATGATAATTAACATGCTTAACAAACATAACCAATTTATAACTTATAACTCCTAAGTTATAATTAATCATGTAATTAACCTTCCTAATCATGTTTTAGGACCTTACAATTCTACCCCTCTTATAAATATTTCGTCCTCGAAATTTAACGCATAAGAAACTTACCAAATAAATGAGGATATTGCTTCTTCATGTTATCCTCCCCTTCCCAGGTGGCATACTCCCCATTCTGACTTCTCCACATCACTTTAACTAGTGAAATGGTTTTACTACGTAAAACTTTCTCCTTTCGATCTGCAATAGCAATTGGTTCCTCTACATAGGTTAAGTCATCTTGAAGCTCTATCGGTTGTGAGATAAACACATGTGAAGGATCGAACACATACTTACATAACATGGATATATGAAAAACATCGTGTATTTGGGACAATTCTGGTGGTAACATCAATTTATAAGCTACAGCTCTAACCCGCTTCACTATCTCTTAAGGGCCAATGTACCTGGGAGTTAACTTTCCATTCTTCTCGGCACTTATAACCCCTCACCAAGGAGAAACACGTAGGAATACTCGATCACCTTCCTCAAATTTCAATTCTTTCCTTCGGTTGTCTGCATAACTTTTCTGTCTACTTTGTGCCACTTTTAAGTGATTATGGATAAGATTGATCTTTTCAATAGTCTGCTGTACAATTTTTGGTCCAAGAAGTTTTCGTTTTCCTACTTCAGTCCAACACACTAGAGTTCTGCATTTTCTCCCATACAAAGCTTCATAAGGAGCCATCTCAATACTCGAATGATAGCTATTATTATAAGCAAACTCTATTAGTGGCAAGTGTTCATCCCAACTTCCTTTGAACTCCAATACACAGATTCATAACATGTCTTCAAGTGTTTGGATCATTCTTTCTGACTACCCATCAGTATGAGGATGAAAAATTGTACTAAATTTCAATTTAGTCCCCAAAGCTTGTTGTAAACTAGGCCAAAAGTGAGAGGTAAACTTAGGATCTCGATCAGATATAATAGAAACAGGTGCACCATGCAATCTGATAATCTCATCCACATATATTTTTGCATATCTATCCATAGAGTATGTAGCTTTAATAGGAAGAAAATGTGCAGACTTAGTCAACCTATCAACAACAACCCAAATAGAATCAAACCCTCGTGATGATTTTGGTAAACCTATAACAAAATCTTAGTAACATGCTCCCATTTCCACTCAGGAATAGGTAAGGGATATAGTAAACCACTTGGCTTCTGATGCTCGACCTTCACTTGTTGGCATATTAGACATCTAGCAACAAAATCTACAATGTCGTGTTTCATTCCCGACCACTAATAACATTGTTTCAAACCTCTATACAGTTTCGTGCTCCCTGGATGCATAGAATATAAAGAACAATGGGCTTCCTCTAAAATTGTTCTTCTTAAATCAGGCACATTAGGTACACACAAACGGTTATCGTACATAACAATGTCATCATCAGGATTAGAAAATTCATTTACTTTACCCTTTTCACATTAGGTACACACAAACGGTTATCGTACATAACAATGTCATCATCAGGAATAGAAAATTCATTTGCTTTACCCTTTTCATATTATCTCTAACTTTCTCCAATTTTTTATCTCCTTCTTGTGCTTGTTTTATCCAGTCTATCAACGTGGGTCTAACATTTAAATATGCTACTATTCTATAAGACTCATTTGAAGTTAATTCCAAACCCATTAAAGCTAACTCTCTCAGCAGGTCAACTCGAATACAATAAATACAAGATACTATGCCTAGAGATTTTCTACTCAAAGCATCAGCAACAACATTAGCTTTACCCGGATGGTGATGTATCGTGCAATCATAATTTTTTATAAGTTCCATCCACCTTCTTTGCCTCAAGTTCAAGTCTTTTTGTGTAAACAAGTATTTTAAGCTTTGATGATCAGTAAAAATTTCCCAACTAACACCATATAAGTAGTGTCTCCAGATTTTTAATGCAAAAACTACTGCAGCCAATCCAAGATCTTGTGTAGGATAGTTACGTTCATGTATCTTTAACTGCCGAGAAGCAAAAGAAATTACCTTTCCATGCCGCATTAACACACAACCGAGTACTTGATACGAGGCATCACTATAAATAACTAAACCTTCTGTACCCATTGAGATAGTCAATACTGGAGCTGATGTCAACTTATGCTTTAAATTTTCAAAGCTTTTATCACAATCGCATCTCCACACAAACTTGTTCTCCTCTCTAGTAAGCTTAGTCAATGGCAATGCAATAGAAGAAAACCCCAGTATAAACCTCCTGTAATAGCCCACCAATCCCAAAAAGCTATGTATCTCTGTCACACTAGTTGGTCTTTCCCAATTCATTAATGCTTTTACCTTCTTGGGATCAACACAAATACCATCAACAGAAATAACATGCCCCAAAAATACTACCCTGTCTAGCCAAAATTCACATTTAAAAAATTTAGCATACAACTGCTTCTCTCGCAAGGTCTGTAAAATAATATGCAGGTGGTGTTCATGATCATCCCTACTACGAGAATATATCAAAATATCATCAATGAAGACAAAACAAAAGAATCCACGTATGGGTGAAATATACGGTTCATCAAATCCATGAATACAGCTAGTGCATTTGTTAACCTAAATGGCATGACAAGAAATTCATAATGTCCATACTTGGAACAAAAGGCAGTTTTAGAAATGTCACAATCTCTTACTTTTAATTGATGATATCCGGATCTGAGATCTATCTTATAAAACACTTTGGCTCCTTGCAATTGATCGAAAAAGTCATCAATTAGGGGTAGTGGGTATTTGTTACGGATAGTCACCTTATTCAATTGACGTTAATCGGTGTATAGTCTCATGGTTCCATCTTTCTTCTTCATAAAAAATATTGGGGCTCCCCATAGTGATACACTAGGCCTTATAAAACTACGATCTAACAAATATTGCAATTGTATCTTTAGCTCTTTTAATTCTGCAGGTGCCATACGATATGGTGCAATAGATATCAGTACGGTGCCTGGTTCCAACTCAATCGCAAATTCTACCTCACGGTCTGGTGCTAACCCTGGGAGTTCTTCTGGGAAGACATCTGGAAACTCATTAAATACTGGTATATCTGATAGTTTTCCAACCTCTTGTATTATGTCCACCACATGGGCACGATAACCCGAGCATCCTTTCCTTAGCAGTTCATAACATTTTGTAGCAAAAATCAAACATGTTGGAGTGACATTTCATTCCCCAATAAATGTAAATTCATGTTCACCCGGTAACTGAAACACTACCTCCTTTTTAAAGCAATCCAAACATACATGATATGAGGCTAACCAATTCATACCCAATATTACATCAAAGTCGCTCATATCGAGAGGTAATAAGTCAACTAGTAATTCTTTTTCACCCACTCGCACCACACACTCCTTATATACCCTCTCAATAACCCCCACCCCCACTGGAGTAACAATAGCTAAACCAGAATCTAATGATGATAATGGTTTATTAAGATGCAACAGATAAAGCAAAGACACAAAAGAATGTGTAGAACCAGGATCTATCAACACATAAGCATCTTTATCACCAATAGGAAGTGTACATGTCACTACATTAGGCATAACTTATGCATCTTGTTGCGTCAGTGCAAACACTCTGCCTTGGTCTTGGTTTTGAGACACGCCTCCTCTACCTCCCCTGTGTACTTTCGGTGTAGAAATCCTATCTCCTACTGTCACACTCCCAACTGAAGTTGTAGCTTCCATCGCTGGACAATTATTTCGTAAGTGCCTTGGTTGATGACAATGGAAACACAAAGGTGTCGTCTCAGCTATTGTAAACTCTCGAGACATGTGCCCTTGACCACCACTTCGAAAACAAAACACGGCCCTCAGTCCCATCATAGATGGATTTTCTGACCGATTCATCCCAGTCCTTCCACCTCGAGCTTGAAATCTTCCTCGTGCATTTTTATTATTTTTAAATTCTTGGCTCTTAGGTATTCCTCGTGATACACTCTGAGTTGAGGTTCCCGTCTCCCATCCATATGATCTTATACCATCATGTCTAGCTTTCTTCGAGTGTTCAACTTGCATTTCTTTTATTGACTTTTCTGACACCATGGCCCTATCCACCAAGTCCACATAATCCGTGATCTTCACATTAGCAACCATGCTTTTTATGCCTACACTCAGCCCGGTTTGAAACCGATCACATTTATGCTCTTCCGTCCTCACCAAGTCAGGTGAAAATCTAGATATAAATAAAGCTTCATACTCTGCCATTGTTCGGTTCCCCTGTTTCAACGTGATAAATTCTTCCTCTTTCTCTTTCCTATAAAGCCTTGGGAAATATTTTTCAAAGAACACCTTCACAAACCTCTCCCATGTAATTGGTGGAGGATTTGCTGGCACTACTCCCCCAATCGTAGTAAGTAACCTCTCTGTAGCATCCTTGCATCATCCTCCAATCTAAAGGTTGCTAACAAAACCTTTTGTTCATCTCGCACTTCCATCACCTTGAATATTGTTTCCATTTTTTGAATCCACCCCTCTGCCACTAATGGATCCGTAGTCCCCGTAAATGCTGGAGGACTTAACTTCATGAACCTCTCATGCAATTTATCCCTATCACCGCCATGTACTCCACCTCTTGCTTCTTCCACCAGTTGTGCCACAGCACGTAATATTACTCCCACATCATCAATAGGTTGTTGCTGCACCCCCGGTTCATCCACTTCAATATGTCTATGTCCTTGCTGATTATTAGGTACAAAGGATGCCTCACCTTCCGCTCTATCACGCGGATCATGAGGATTCATCACTCACTGCAATATAAATAACTTAAACAAAATACAATAGGAGCAGTTTAATATTAACATTGTTAGTCAAAATCCAAACACATAGCAAACTCACGTTCTAGTGTCCACGTTAATTTAGAGCCTCACACCCAGTCCAGAACCTAATAACCACGCTCTGATACCAAGTTATCGCGCCCTGACTTAATTAAGTTAAACTCATCCTTGTTAATTGGCGATAAATTGCCTTAAACAATAAACAATGCTTTAATTTAAATCTCTAAGGAAAAATAGCATGAGATTTTTTTCCCAAAGGTATGTGTAGATCAAAACATAACTACATTTACACGTAACCTATAAGTACTACCCAACTTTACATAACCAAGATCTTTATTTTAATATTTACACAACAAGATTCTTGATATTCAAACCATACTAGATATCCGTCACTCCCCCATTTTAAGGTTCTAACTTGGCAGTGAACTCCTACTGATAGGCGTACTTGAAACATAACATTATAGGAGTGTAAGCAACACAAGCTTAGTGAATGACCATATTCCACACATATAACCAATTCAAATAATCATTTTTATTTTCTAATGTTATAACCCAATAGGAATTGTGTGACTCTCGCAAGCCTGGACCCGCCAGTCCAATTAACTCCCAGTTAATGGGGAACACCAAATCCTCTAATTAGGCCCGAGTACAACAAACCTTTAAACTGGATTAACGGGGCCACTGCATCCCGTAGGACCCACCAGTCCTTTACATTAGATAAAGGTCTCACTAGTCCATATCATTATATAACATCGCTTAACATTTTTAATCATATGCATATGTTTTCTAAATACGACATCACTCCCATAAGCATTTTAACACATGTGTTTAACTACACATTTCCGTATGAACATATAAGTATCTATATTTCATAGGACAGGTCACTCACCTTGGATTTGGTGCTAATATTAATACCAAACTGCTTCCTTGGTATGGTAGTGTGGGTACCTGAAATTTAGAACCATGGGCCCGGACGAGTAGCCCAGTCCTGACGGCCCAAAGTCCGGGCCCCTCATCTCTTATATTGATCCGGTCTCCCCCACGTTTCCACAATCGGAAGTTATACGGGAG
Source organism: Sambucus nigra (assembly GCA_949130495.1). NCBI lineage: Eukaryota > Viridiplantae > Streptophyta > Magnoliopsida > Dipsacales > Adoxaceae > Sambucus > Sambucus nigra. The sequence goes on along the minus strand of OX422208.1, from coordinate 89,619,970 downwards.
ATGGAAAATGTGGAGAAACCCATCACCTCCACTTACCTACATGTACATGTATATATTAAACCCTAGGTCCGGGGTAAAAGGACAAGTTGTATTCTCTGTAATTACTCTCCGGAGTGTATAGAAATAATATCGACTGTACCACCGTGGACGTAGGCACATCCTTGATGAACCATATACATCCTTTGTTGTGTGATTGGCATCTTATATTCCTTGTTCTTTCTTGATAATTGCTTCTCTCGTATTTATTTGTGTTACATAATAATTGCCTCCACAATTGGCGCCGTCTGTGGGAAACGTTCATCTTTCCCTGAGAAGAGCCCACGTCAAGAAAGGAGTTTAAGATGTCTGGCCACAGCAGTAATGCTCCCCAAGCAGGAGATATTCAAGATCCACCTGCTCCTCGTAGTATTAGGTCTGAAGTTCGACGTTCAGATCAGAGAGCTCGCCTGGAAAGACCAGCTTCAGAAGAAATTCAGGGACCAACGAGGTCCACGCAGATATCCAGGTTGATTGATGCGTACGAGGCAAGGCTCCACGAGCAGAGGGAGTCTTCTCGCAGATACAAGGCTGAGAATGCTCGCTTGAAAAGAAGACTGGAAAGACTGGAGAGGGAGCTTCGTCCTGATAACAGGAGACGCCCATATCGCACTCCTAGCCCTCAGGCGAGCAAATCTCGCAGCCGAGGAAGGATCCCTAGGCGAGAATCTCAAAGGGACGAAGGAGGCGAGTCAGACGACGACCTCTGCGAACAGCTGCGAAGAGCTCGCCGCTACCAGAGCCCTGCTCGCAGCGACGAAAACATACGAAACATGGTCCGCAGGGAGATGGACCAGCATCCCGCTCACCACGGAACAAGATCAACCAGAGAACTCACGAGGCGAGCTCTCAAAACCCAGATGAAGTCACCTTTCACAAGAGAAATCGAAGAGGAGGAAGCTCCCAAGAAATTTTCCATTCCAAGGTTCAAGATTTACGACGGAAAAACTGATCCCATCGATCACGTAAGGCAATACCGACAGGCCATGACCCTCTGGAGTCACCGAGATGCCCTGATGTGCCGCATTTTTCCCTCGAGCCTTCATGATGTAGCACATAAGTGGTTCGAAAGGCTCCCCCACCGATCGATCAAGAATTTCAAATCCCTAGCTGAACTTTTTACGGCCCGATTCATTACCAGTAGCTCCCATCCCAAAAGGATCGATGCTCTACTAACAATGAAGAAAACGCCTCAGAAGACCCTCCGAGAATATGCGAAGAGGTACTGGGAGTTATTCAATGAGATCGAGGACTACGCGGAGGAAGTGGCAGTGGCCTCCTTCAAAATTGGGCTCCCTAGTTCTTCCCTCCTCTACCAGTCCCTGAAGAAGAAGGAAGCTATGACTATTGACGACCTAATGGCCCGAATCGAGAAATACACAAAGGTGGAAGATGTCACCCTCCCTAATACAGGAGAAAATGGTCGAGCTAAGCTCACTACCAAGGTAGGTGAGAAAACTGAGAACCAGAGGAAAGGAGGAAATAACGGAGGAAAAAATGGCTCCAAGAACGGAGGGAACCATGACGCGTCGAAAGTATTCCAGGCGGTCAACACCGTATTCAAATAACCAATTTATAAGATTCTCGCGAAGATCAAGGATGAGCCATTCATCAAGTGGCCCAGGAAAATGGGAGGAGATCCCTCGAAGAGGAACAATGCGTTGAGATGCGCTTTTCACAAAGAGGGAGGATACAAGACCAAGCACTGCAAAGATCTTAAGTCTCACCTCGAAGAGTTGTCCCAGTCCGGGCATTTGAACGACTTTGTGGAAAAAAGGGCAGAGAAAGTGACTGCCAACAGAGAGGCGAGACCCGACAACGTGCTGGAGGATGATGCTGGACACGAGTTCGTAGTAATCCACGGAGTATCTGACGTCAAACAGATACAAGGGAACTCAGCTCGAATGGAAATGAAAAAACTTACAGCGGTAATGAAGGCTTTTCAAATCGATCCAGCAAAGTCACAGTCAGGAAAGCGTCGACGAGCAGAGGACGTCAACTATAACAAGCATATTGTTTTCATGAATGAAGATTTGATGGGAGTAAGGACCCCACATCATGATGCCCTGGTCATTACACTCAGGATAGCCAACTTTGACATCGACAAGCTGCTCGTCGATCAAGGAAGTTCATCCGAAGTAATGTACCTCGACCTATTTAGGAAATTGAAGTTGAGCGTCGCCGACCTAAAGGAAGATACTGTTCCTTTGGTCGACTTCGCTGGAAAAATGACCATGCCCCTAGGCAAGATAGTGCTGCCAGTTCGTGCTGGGAACGTCTCCAAGATGATTGAGTTTTTGGTAGTTGACATCGAATCACCGTACCAGGCCATCCTCGACAGAGGATGGCTTCATGCAATGAATACGGTCTCCTAGACCTACCATCATAAGCTCAAGTATGTAACCGAGCGAGGAGTAATGGAGATCCACGGTGACCAAGAGATGGCGAGGAAGTTCTTCATAGCAGCTATCCGACCAAAGCCAGAGAAGAAGGCCGGTCAACCCAGCGAAAAATTTGAAGAGGGTGTGATACCTTCTAAATAGCTAATAAAATAGGGAAGACCTGGAGTAGAGGAGACCAGGCTCCTCCCCTCCGAGCGTGTCGTCGAGGTCCTGGTAGAAGTTATAGCCGAAGTTGGTGACAGTAGAAGAGTCTTCTTGATTGGAGCATCTCTCACCGACCAAGAACAGAAGGAGTTGACGACCTTGCTGAGACACAACGTAGACGTTTTCACATGGGAACCATACGAGCTGCCCGGCATCGATACTGATATGGTCTGTCATCAGCTGCACGTCGACCCCACATTCAAGCCAGTCATGCAGAAGGCACGAAGAACTGCACCCGAGAAGGCTAAAGCGGTCGAAAAGGAAGTCAAAAAACTGCTGGATGCAGGATCCATACGGGAAGTGCAATTCCCAAAGTGGTTGTCCAACCCAGTAGTAGTTCCGAAGAATAATGGGAAGTGGAGAGTTTGCATCGACTTCACTGATCTCAACAAAGCATGCCCTAAGGATAGTTTCCCCCTCCCAAAGATAGACCAACTAGTAGATGCCACTGCAGCTCACGAGCGAATGAGTTTCCTGGACGCATACTCAGGATATCACCAGATCCCCTTGTATGCCCCAGACTAGGACAAAACGACGTTCATCACAACAGTTGGGTTATATTGCTACAAGGTCATGCCATTTGGGCTTAAGAATGCGGGGGCAACCTATCAACGGCTGGTCATAAAAATGTTCAAGGATCAAATGGGAGACACAATGGAGGTCTACATCGATGACATGGTCGTTAAGAGCAAGAAGAAGGAAAATCACCTTTCAGACCTGTCAAGAACCTTCGAAATCCTCAGGAAGTACCGAATGAAGCTTAATGCGAGCAAGTGTTCCTTCGGTGTCCAGCCAGGAAAATTTCTTGGATACTTGGTCAGTAAGAGAGGCATAGAAGCTAATCCAGACCAGATCGATGCAATCAACAGGGTACAACCCCCTCGAACAATCTGGGACGTGCAGAAGCTCACTGGAATTCTCGCCGCCTTAAATCGCTTCATATCCAAATCCTCTGAGAAATGCAAAACTTTTTTCCAGCTTCTAAAGGGGAGTAAACTGATAGAATGGAGCCCAGACTGCTCGCGAGATTTGGACGAGCTCAAGGCCTACTTAAGCTCTCCACCGCTACTTGTCATACCATAGCAAATGGATTCTTTGTACCTGTACCTCTCGATATCCAATCACACAGTCAGCTCTGCGTTAATATGCGAGGTTGCAGGAATCCAACACCCCGTTTACTAGGCGAGCAAGACCTTATTAGCCTCCGAGCAAAGATACCTGCCATTGGAGAAGCTCGCCTTTGCACTGGTAATAGCCTCGAGGAAGCTGAAGCATTATTTCGAAGCTCATACTGTCATCCTCCTTACATCGCATCCCCTTAAGGCTGTCCTAAGGAAAGCGGACTTGTCGGGCAGACTGTCTAAGTGGTCAATCACGCTCAGCCGGTTTGACATCCAATTTCAACCAAGGACAACTATCAAGGGTCAGATCCTAGCTGATTTCATAGCCGAATTCACGGGCGAGGAACTCTCCGACCAACCTCAACCAACAAAGCAAAAGAAGAACCAAGCAACAGAAAGAACCTGGAAACTCTTTGTTGATGGAGCCTCCAACTCAAAAGGGGCAGGGGTAGGCATTGTCCTCATCACTCCAGAAAACACAATCCTCGAACAAGGAATCAGGCTTGGATTTGCAGCCTCCAACAACGAAGCAGAATACGAAGCCCTAATAGCCGGTCTCCAAAAGGCACAAACTCTAGGAGCAAAATATTTATAGGTGTTCGGAGACTCTCAGCTAGTCTCCAATCAGATAAGTGGAGATTATAATGCAAATGATGAAAGAATGGCAGCCTACCTCACCTTAGTGAGGGAATTAATGTCAAGCTTTGAAGAGATCAACATCCAGCAGTTTCCCAGGGGGCAAAATAGTCACGCTGATGCCTTAGCAGCCTTGAGTTCGGTAGTTGACTCTGACCTTAAGAGGGTCATCCCCATCGATTTCCTCATTTGTTCGAGCATTAACCACAACAGCAAGTTACCAAACATGGATCAAGTACTCCAGGTGGGATCAGCCCCCAGTTGGATGGACCCCTTAAGGGGATATTTAAAGGATGGCACGCTCCCAGATGACAAGAAAACTGCTCACCAGATAAGGGTCAAAGCTGCTATCTTTCACTTATCCACCAGAGGCGACTTTTATAAAAAATCCTTCTCCGGTCCCTACCTTAGATGCTTCCACCCAGGTGATGTCGAGCAAGTGATACACGAGCTTCACGAAGGAATCTGTGGAAGTCATATCGGAGGAAGGTCTCTAGCCTTTCGAGCAATGAAGGAAGGCTATTGGTGGCCATACATGCAAAAGGACTTCGCAGTATATGTTCGCAAATGCCTGAAATGCCAATTCCATGCTCCTATGGTTCACCAACCCACCAGCGATCTGAAGTCCCTATCCAGCCCATAGCCCTTCGCCCAATGGGGAATGGACATCGTGGGACCACTGCCTATCGCTGTCAGTAATCGCAAATACCTGTTAGTTGCGACTGACTACTTCACCAAATGGATCGAGGCTGAATCCCTGGCAAACATCCGAGATGCTGATATGATAAGGTTCATATGGAGAAATATAATCACTCGGTTTGGAATCCCCAGAACCATCATTACCGATAACGGAACGCAGTTCGAAAGTGGCCCCTTTCAGAACTTCTGTAACGAACATGGGATCAGACACCACTTCAGCTCGGTAGCCTACCCTTAGAGAAATGGCCAGGCTGAAGCTTCCAATAAAACTGTGATTAACGGATTAAAGAAGCGATTAGAGCGAGCCAAAGGCGCATAGGTAACAAAGCTACCCCATGTTCTATAGGCATACCGAACCACTCCTCGGTGATCAACAGGAGAAACCCCATTTTCGCTGACATATGGCATGGAAGCAGTCATCCCATTAGAAGTAGGTTTGCCAAAAATGAGATCCAACCTTGTCGACCAAGGCCTGAATGAAGAAGCATTGCTCGCCGAACTCGACCTAGCCGACGAGCGTAGAGAACTGGCCCTGGTGAAGCTAGCGAACTATCATCAACAGCTCGCGAAGCATTACAACAAAAGGGTTAGCCCGAGGGCATTCCAAATTGGGGATTATGTTCTAAGGAAGGTCCTAGGCAGCACAGTGAGGTCGTCAGACGGCAAGCTAGGCCCAAACTGGGAAGGACCCTTTAAAGTACCTAAAGACGATCTGCAAGGTGCCTATCACTTGGTAACGATGGAGGGCAGAGAAATACCACGAGCATGGAACGCAGCTAATCTCAAGAAATTCTATTTTTAGTTCTTTTTCTTGTATTTCTTTTGTTATGAAAACAAAAGTTCATTTTTTCTTATTACTAATGAAAGTTACTTAGTTGGTTACACTCTGATTGGTGACAGTTGCATTCATCACACATCTTTTCCAAATAACAAGCACCTTGATCACTACAGCAGGGGAATACCCCTCCTCAGGTCACCATCATAAAACACGAGAGACCTCTTAGCGTTGCCCCTGGCAATATATAAAGCCCTACAGAGGATTCTTAGGCAATACGACCAAGTCTTGTACTGGTCATCAAACCTACTTCGGTTGAACAAAATCCTGATCGGATGAAGACATCCAACACCAGGTGTGTCCTCGCCAATTGCCCTACTTAGGCCTAAGGGAGTGTGACGACACAACCTAAAAGGTAAGGTGAGGCACAATGGTACTTTGATATTATACTGGACTGGGGGGACACTTGCATGACAAAATAGAAGAAATCATAAAGAAGCAAGGGTACGAAAAGTAGGATATACACGTTTATTTGGCAAAATTGCCCCAAAACACAAACTTTTCATTAATCCATCTTACAACAATGATAATACATGTTTAGTCGGCGAGCTCGCCCAAAGCATTTACATTATCAAAAAAAATATATACAACAACTGGCAAAATCTCAAGGAGGTGGAAGCCTCCGGGCAAGATAATCAGCCACTCGAGCTCTTCGTTCGTCATCAGGAGCAGGAGTAAACTCTTCCACAACCTCATTCGCATCCGACTCCAATAATTGCCGAGGAATAGAATCGATGGGGATCCATCGATCGTCCCTCCTAAATGGGTTGGGCACTAGAGTGGAGGATGACATCTCATGACGATACCATAGCACCGAGTTCCTCGGGACTTGCAGCTCCTTCAAGGCACTTAGCCATCCCCTGATGAAAGAAAGCTCCTCGAACTCAGATAGCCTTATTGGAGCATCCGACCACCCTTGATCATAACCATCAGCCCACGCTTGCCGAGGACCTTTATTGAATAAGTGCCGCAATCGGGTGACGTCCCTTTGAAGCCCAGCAGCGATTACATATGCTCGCTGAACATCACCACAGAGTTCTTCCATTTCCCTATCGCGAAGTTCTTCTCCTTCCCTGCTTCTTCTCCTGGTGCTCTTACTAGCTGGCGGAAGGGGAGGGCGGGTAAGACTTCGCGACATGAGAGGGGTAACATTATGATCAACTCCAGCTCGCGATGATGAGGAGCCTTGTAATACTTCTTGAATGGTGCTCGGTGCGTGCTCCCTAAGTTGTAAGACTTCCCTCCTCAGCTCTTCGTTCTCCTGCTGAAGGAACTCCCTAACTTGGTTGACCTCGGTGGCCTCTAGGAGTCTTGTTCTCAGCATATTGACTTCTTCTTGCACTGAAGCACCAATGTCCTACATCTCCTAGAGCCTGTCCTTCAGCTTGACCACGAGCTCAGACTGCTCCTTATACTTCTGATTTCTAGACCTAAGGGACTTGCAGAGCTTAACGAGGGCCTGGCGAACTTCAGGTCCCGCATTGGGACCAAGGGTCTTACCCAACTGGGAAGTAGCAGTAATGTAATCATCCACATCAACTAACTATAAGCAAGAGAAAGAAAAGGGAGAGAAAGTAACAAATCATTACAAGCAAAAATGAAGCCTTTTTCATTAATGAAGAATGAAGTTACATAGAACTGAAAAAAGAAAAGTTTACAGAACGAAAAAAAGCAAAAATACAGAGCAATCCTAGTCGATAACTAGTTGACAACCTCAGGCGGCCCAGAGGTCGATGGCTCCTTTCCCTTGTTAACATCAGCAGGAGTACCGCCCTCAGCAGGGATAATCTCTGTTCCCACAACCAGAGAAATATCAGCAGGGGTCGCTTGAGGAACATGATCAGCGCCTTCAATAGCTGGGGTAGGAACTTCATCCACGGTTGGCTTCGAACCTGGGTCATGCTCGTCAAACAAGGGGGAATTGATGTCAATGCCAGCAGCCAAAAGGGCCTTGTTCCTGCCTTTCTTGAAGTTTAGAGGACTAATATAGTCTATCTGAACTTCAGCATCCTCATATGCTGCAGCCCAACCGGAATTGTATGAGTCCTCCTTGGCAGTGACAGCCTCAGACTCTTTCTTCTTCAGCTCTGCAGACAACATCCTGTTGTCCTCAACAACCACTAGCTTGCTCGAGCAAACCAGGTCATAGGACTGCTGCAGCTCCTTCAAGTCCTTGACTGTCACGCCCTTCTCCTTGTTGGCAGTAGCAAGGGCCAGATCGAATGAAATCCGAGTAGCATCAACGACTTTAAAGCTAGCCTTGAGCTCTTTACCCTTCAGCTTCAGGGCAACATTTTCCTCCTCCAGCTCGCTGTTTCTCTTCACCAGCTCGTCGCGTGAATGATAGAGCATGGAGAAGTCAGTAACGAACTGCAGAAAAAAGAAGGCATCAAAAGAGAAAAATGAGGTAATTCAAAACAACGTAGGAGGAAAAGGAAAAACCTTACCAGAGCAAGCCTTTGACTGGCCTGAAGGGCCAACTGCTCTGACCCTACCGCCCTTTGGTGATCAGCCGGGAGCACAGTTCTCTCGAGCAGAGCTGGGGCCAGCTGAGGAGAAATCGCCACAGAAGCCCCCTCGGGCAGTGCGGACACCGGGACTAAGGTCTGCCTAGCCTTCGTCCTCGCTTCTGCCCTCCTTCTCTCCTCCTCCTTCTCACTCTCCTTCATCTTCCTCTCCTTTACCCTCCTCTTCTTTTCCATCTTCTTCATCCCCTCTTCCTTTTTTTTTTCTCTCTCTCTCTCTCTCTCACCTGCTCCTCTTCCCTCCTTCTCCTTTCCTGATCCTGAGCGAAGGATCGGGAACCAGTAGCCATGACCCCAGAAGTAGCTTTTTATTTCTTCGACCTCTGTGCAAGGAGCACGTGGTCCTCATCATCATCGTCTCTAATCAAGTTCTTCCTCGGAGGAACCATGTCTTCACTTGAGCTGCTAGAAGTGCTCGACGATCTCTGAGCTTCAGAAACCTCCTCACGGTCAGAGGAACTGCTACTGTCAAGGCTCCTTCCACCCAAATTGTCACTCTCAGAGCTGCTCTCCTCCTCGTCTATCTAGATAGGCTATGCAGCAGTATCTTTGAAGGAATCGAACTCTGGTATACTATCCACTGGCCTCGCTATGAAGCTAGAGCCAACGTTCTTATACTCGAGCAAGAAGGCATCAGATCTGGGGTGCTCGCCGTCACCTAAGGGCTCCCTAATTTTCCAAGCCTTTACCAATTCTGAAAGACGAACCTCGTTGAGTGCAGGTTCCAGGTTCTTTGACTTCTCTGCGCAAGAAAAAGCAAAGAAGAGTTAGAAAGGTCATAAATCAGTAAAAGTTGAAACAACAGTACAATGTCTACCTATATATTCCTCCCCGTAAAAAGGAAAAGAGAACCTCTCAGACCTCGACCCTTCAAACTGGGGAGGGAACTGCCAATTCCTAACGAGGAAACCCTCTTGCTAGTAGTCCTTATGGGAATCAAGTAGGTTTACTACCAATACCCTATCAGGGCTCCTAGCTTTGAGGTATAAGACACCTGAACTAGTTCGAGAAAAGGAATAACAGAAATAGACCTCAGCAATTCCTAACCTAGTACCATACAACTGATTTATTCTATGGACGCCATTTACTATTTTCCACGCATTGGGCGAGCATTGTGAAGGAACAATATTGAAATAGCCAAAGAAATGCAGAAATAAATCATTGGGAGCGAAAATGAGTCCCCCCTGGGAAAGTAACATAACATGGATCCAGTGAGCACCATCTATATCCCTAACATTCCTAGGAGGGGAGGCACAACACTCAATAACTACCCACTCAGGAATGTTGTAAAACTTCCTAAATTCAGAGATTGACCTATTCCCAATCTTCGCCATTAGAAGACCTAATAAAAGCTACAAAACAAAGAGAAAGTACAAGGAAAGGGCACAGGAAACTTACAAAATAGAAGATCGGCTCAGATGATGAAGAAGCACGAGCTCAGACAACTAAGAAACAATGGAAAGGGAAATTGAGAGAAGAAGGTACGAGGCGCTAAAATTCTCAGAAGATGGAAGAGTACTGGAAAGGCTGAAGCGACGGGAGAAAAAGTGGCTATCCCAATAAGACTTCAAATTTTAATCATAGCGCACAATAAGCGAAGCGGGTGCCGCCAAATCAAATTCACAGTTTTCAAAGAATTGCAAATCAGCCATAATGGCTAATCATTTAAATCCATTAATCCATAAACATGGCCCAAAAAATTTAGGGGAAATTGTGGGTACCCCAAATTTAGAAACATGGGCCCGGACGAGTAGCCCAGTCCTGACGGCCCAAAGTCCGGGCCCCTCATCTCTTATATTGATCCGGTCTCCCCCACGTTTCCATAATCGGAAGTTATACGGGAGATGGAAAACGTGGAGAAACCCATCACCTCCACTTACCTACATGTAGATGTATATATTAAACCCTAGGTCCGGGGAAAAAGGACAAGTTGTATTCTCTGTATTTACTCTCCGGAGTGTATAGAAATAATATCGACTGCACCACCGTGGACGTAGGCACATCCTTGCTGAACCACGTACATCCTTTGTTGTGTGATTGACATCTTATATTCCTTGTTATTTCTTGATAATTGCTTCTCTCGTATTTATTTGTGTTGCATAACAATTGCCTCCACATGTAGTATTAGCTGCTTCCCCACCTAACAAGTCAATGCCATTAGTATTTCAATACACCGATTAACATCAAACCCAGTAATACATCACATCATTTGGTCAATCAAAAATAACTAAAGAGAAATTAAATATGATACTTCACATTTATATAACACCCAATTAATTAGGGTTCTAACACAATTTACGGAATTAATTTACGAATTCGCTAGACAAAGTTATACCCATTTTATTACAACCTTTTCCAAGTCGTTTCTCAAGAAAAACAACAACACAACTTCAACTTCCTGGAATTTTCATAATTTTTATACAATATAACTTTTCATGATATTCCATTGAATATCACTAAACATATTGAATAATACAAAATTTACGTTTCATAATTTTTAGGGCTCATTTTCTATGTCGAGCAAAACGTCAAACACCTGGTATGCATTCTTGCTCCTTTAGGGTAGATTTTAAACCAAAACTTCAAACTATCACCAAAGGTTCATTGCTTGGTATTTTTACCCAATTTTCGGATATGTTATATATGTATGAGTATATTTTACTCACCAACTTGAATCACTCAATTCCAATAAGTATTCCATGATTTATGCCATTTTTAGCATGACTAGGTCAAAATAGAACATTAAGGCATAACTTAACATTTTTCTAAGCATACATAACCTTGACCTTGGCTATAATTCATGGAAACATATAATAAACATGTTTTAGCAGAAATATATATAATAATCATGTATTTTCTAAATCAAAATGCTTTACAAAAAGATGATGTAAATTTAGGACTTTAAAGTATGCATTTACGATCCTAGCTCCAGTTCTAACTTATGTTCTTAACCCATCCTTGTTCCAACACAATTCAAAAATATGGGTATCATTAAAATATATATCCAAATAAAAAATAAAAACATGCCAAGTATATAACTCATCCATGTGACCAATTTTAATAAAGATATAATTACCTTACGAGGATTCCTCGATTTATAGAAAGTTTTCAAAGATTTCTTCCTTAACTTTCTTCTCTTTCTCTCTCTTTAGGCAAAACTTGTTATTTCTAATGAGGAAGAAGACATACCTCTCATTTATAATCAGAAATACATTGTATAGTTGTACAATAGCAATAGGGTTAGTGGTAACACGTGATTGGTTGGATGAAAGGTCGAATTAGACAATTTCATTAATGACACATTTGTCCCACCTTGGTAAAATCACCATTACTCACTATCACGGGCCCCAATTTACTCCCTCTTTGTGTCTATGAGTAGATAACTTAAACGTCTACAACTTTCATATTTTATATTTTCCCAAAATCATAAAATTAATACGCCTAATCTGGGCTCGAATAGGAAAGTAGCAATTTACCGAAAATCTCAAAACTTTCACATTTGGGGACCAAACATTGCCAATTTCGTATCAACACCCTAATTTATTTTTATAAATATAATCATGCATTAAAAACATAATTTATGATGGATTTCACCACATAACTAATCATATGTTCTAACCATGGTATCCCCAGTCATAAGCTCAATTAGCACATAATGTAAACAACACATATATCACATGATCATGCATCCCCTAAACATGATAATTAACATGCTTAACACACATAACCAATTTATAACTTATAACCCCTAAGTTATAATTAATCATGTAATTAACCTTCCTAATCATGTTTTAGGGCCTTACAATTCAACCCCTCTTATAAAAATTTCGTCCTCGAAATTTAACGCATAAGAAACTTACTAAATAGATGAGGATATTGCTTCTTCATGTTATCCTCCCCTTCCCAGGTGGCATACTCCAAATTCTGACTTCTCCACATCACCTTAACAAGTGAAATGGTTTTACTACGTAACACTTGCTCCTTTTAATCTACAATAACAATTGGTTCCTCCACATAGGTTAAGTTATCTTGAAGCTCTATCGGTTGTGAGATAAACACATGTGAAGGATCGGGCACATACTTACGTAACATGGATATATAAAAAACATCGTGTATTCGGGACAATTCTCGTGGTAACACCAATTTATAAGCTACAGCTCCAACCCGTTTCACTATCTCATAAGGGCCAATATACGTGGGACTTGACTTTCCATTCTTCTCGAATCTTATAACCCCTCTCCAAGGAGAAACACGTAGGAATACTCGATCACCTTCCTCAAATTTCAATTCTTTCCTTCGACTGTCTTCATAACCTTTCTGTCTACTTTGCGCCACTTTTAAGTGATTATGGATAAGATTGATCTTTTCAGAAGTCTGCTGTACAATTTCTGGCCCAAGAAGTTTTCGTTCTCCTACTTCAGTCCAACACACTGGAGTTCTGCATTTTCTCCCATACAAAGCTTCATAAGGAGCCATCTCAATACTCGAATGAAAGCTATTATTATAAGCAAACTATATTAGTGGCAAGTGTTCATCCCAACTTCCCTTGAACTCTAATACACAGATTCGTAACATGTCTTCAAGTGTTTGGATCGTTCTTTCTGACTGCCCATCAGTCTGAGGATGAAAAACTGTACTAAATTTCAATTTAGTCCCCAAATCTTGTTGTAAACTAGGCCAAAAGTGAGAAGTAAACTTAGGATCTCGATCTGAAATAATAGAAACAGGTGCACCATGCAATCTGATAATGTCATCCACATATATTTTTGTATATCTATCCATGGATTAAGTAGCTTAAACAGGACGAAAATGTGCAAACTTAGTCAACCTATCAACAACAACCCAAATAGAATCAAACCCTCGTGATGATTTTGGTAAACCTATAACAAAATCTGTAGTAACATGCTCCCATTTCCACTCAGGAATAGGTAAGGGCTGTAGTAAACCACTTGGCTTCTGATGCTCCACCTTCACTTGTTGGCATACTAGACATCTAGCAACAAAATCTGTAATGTCGTGTTTCATTCCCGACCACCAATAACATTGTTTCAAATCTCTGTACAGTTTCGTGCTCCCTGGATGCATAGCATATAAAGAATAATGCGCTTCCTCAAAAATTGTTCTTCTTAAATCAGGCACATTAGGTACACAAAAACGGTTATCGTACATAACAATATCATCATCAAGAATAGAAAATTCATTTACTTCACCGTTTTTCATATTATCTCTAAGTTTCTCCAATTCTGTATCTCCTTCATGTGCTTGTTTTATCCAGTCTATCTAGGTGGTTCTAACATTTAAATGTGATACTATTTCGTAAGACTCATTCAAAGTTAATTCCACCCCCATTAAAGCTAACTCTCTCAGAAGGTCAACTCGAATACAATAAATATAAGATACTATGCCTAGAGATTTTCTACTCAAAGCATCAGCAACAACATTAGCTTTACCCGGATGGTGATGTATCGTGCAATCATAATATTTTATAAGTTCCATCCACCTTCTTTGCCTCAAGTTCAGGTCTTTTTATGTAAACAAGTATTTTAAGCTTTGATGGTCAGTAAAAAATTCACAACTAACACCATATAAGTAGTGTCTCCAGATTTTTAATGCAAAAATTACTGCAGCCAACTCAAGATCGTGTGTAGGGTAGTTGTGTTCATGTATCTTTAACTGTCGAGAATCAAAAGCAATTACCTTTCCATGCTGCATTAACACAGAGACGAGTCCTTGATACGAGGCATCACTATAAATAACTAAATCTTCTGTACCCGTTGGGATAGTCAATACTGGAGCTGATGTCAACTTACCCTTTAAATTTTTAAAGCTTTTATCACAATCACCACTCCACACAAACTTGTTCTCCTTTCTGGTAAGCTTAGTCAATGTCAATGCAATAGATGAAAACCCCGGTATAAACCTCCTATAATAGCCCGCCAATCCCAAAAAGCTACGTACCTCTGTCACACTAGTTGGTCTTTCCCAATTCATTACTGCTTCTACCTTCTTGGGATCAACACAAATATCATCAACAAAAATAACATGCCCCAAAAATACTACCCTGTCTAGCCAAAATTCATATTTAAAAAATTTAGCATACAACTGCTTCTCTCGCAAGGTCTGTAAAATAATACGCTGGTGGTGTTCATGACCATCCTTATGTGACACCCCGCCTAATTAAATACCGGGCGATCACTCCTTTATTAAATTAAAATCAAGGTGAACAGTTGGTTCATTCTTAGCATCACTGTCGAAGAAATACTTTTCCAATTTAAACACCCTAAATAATTAAGCTAAGTGTCAAAACCATTTTCATACATACTTTCCAAATTTTATTTAAAGAAAAACATTTATTTAATTAAAAACAACATACTTACAATTAAGAATCACGCTGCAGTAAGCCAAATAATATAATACATTCGTCAGTCGAATGTCAACATATTAAAACTAAAACACAAGTCCATACTGAATAAATCCCAAAGAAACAATACTGGAAATGACTGAAATATAAATCTCCCAACAACAAATGAAATAATGAAAAGGGGCGACACGTGCCCAATAAATGAGAGTACTAGGAGTGGAGTCAATAACAGAAGCCGTCTACTCAAGTGACCTGCAACTCTCACCTAAGCTGCATCTCGTTCTTTTCAAGGGATCCTAAGCAAGACGCCCCTGTGGCTGGGCACCTGAAAATATACATATATATACAAGAGAAAGAGAGAAAAAGAAACGGGTCAGAGCCCGAAAGTGTGTTTGATTTTAAAATACGTTTAGCAAGTATTTAAATTGATACATGCCAATGCAATAACATATTAGAGCGTCGCTCTCTTGAGACAATACTCACCTCTCTTCTAATGTGCACCCCTATCGCACTATCCTTCCCATTGGTTTGTTTTATCACCTAACGCACTAGTCTTCCTAAAAGATTCGACGTAACATCACTTACCCGAAAGATTTGCAATTCACAATTTCATTTAAAAGAGATGTTCCAAATTGTAACCAAATTTCTCTATTTCTAACTTTATAAAAACAATAAAGTTTCACAGTGACATTTTATACTTTCACAAAGAAAGCATTTATTATTGAGTCAACAACCATGTCCTACTTATCAAATCGCAGTAGGCAGTTTAAAGTTCATAATCTCATATATATATATTAACTACTCGTATAATAATATATATATAACAGCACCCCAACTAAAACTATGGTGCGGGCATACTCTGCTATCCAATCCCCGTATCGCTCACACAAAGGGAAATACAAGTTCGGAATCACTCTCGAACTGTATTAACATATACAAAACAACATTGAGGCGAAGCATAGATTTCCAAGTCCAAGAGGTCAGTACATACCCTCACGTCTCTTAGGACCGTCCGACTATCAATTTGATAGCCCGTACCTAGGATCTCTATCTTCTAGGGTACGAATCAATATCCTCCATAAGGCAACACAGGACAAGATCGTCCCAGCGCGGTAACCTCAGGGATAGCAAGTAGCGCGGGTACGTTTTTCACATGTATATAATATATGTACACACAATCATATAAATATACCACTTTATCATATTAATATAGGTTCTTCTCATCACCCGTACATATGCCATTTATCCTAAATTTTACATTTATAGAATAACGCATAAGGTTTCATTCCTAATCTCAACTCGAAGGGTTTACTCACTTATTACCTAACACTCATGGATTATATCTTCCAAATTCTGAAATTCAGTAAGTGCCTTTATTAGATTCCAACGTAACTCTCTCACGCACCTCCCCCTTTAAAAATTCATAAATCTACCAACCTAAAGTCAATATCCCGTTAATACCATTCTCGTTGAAGATTAAAGGTTCTAACATTTATCCATATACCCTACTGGTCCTCAATGTCTCCCAAATCATTTTATTTAAGATGCCCAAAGATTATTTCACAATAAACTTATGTTAACTAATTTAACAAGGGAAATAGGAGTCTGCCAGGAGGGGTCGATCGATCGAAGCTTGGGGCTCGATCGATGGAACCTTCGATCGATCGAAGCTCTAGGCTCGATCGATCGATCAAGCAGGTCTGGGCAAAATTCTGCAGAATGCAGTAACGGGTTTTAACCAATATCTTCATCTAAAACGATGTTCTTCTATTCTAATAGCCCCAAAAATCCTACTATCATCATTATAACATTATACCAGGTGTTTATAACGTATAGCATGCGTGTAACTATCATTAAACATGGATTTATAACCTAAAATCATGTCCAATTATCAAGAACTCTACAATTATTCTTAAACAGATTTCTAATGAATCTTTCTCCAAAATTTCTTTTGTATAATCACCAGATTTCGTGGATTATTACCTCTACATGGCAAGGGTTTCCAAAATTTACATAAACATCAATACTACATGGGTTCTCCTATCAAAAAAAAAAATGGTGTTTTCTTCCATAGTTTTCGTCACAATTCAATCCTAAGCTAACATGAATATTGCATCAACAAAAATAGCAAGTTTAAACACTTGCCTGGGATTTTGGTATGCAGGTTCACGGCTTATTTTCGTATGGCTACGTTCCTCGTCTCGTGATCTACGCGGTGGTGGTGGTGGCGGTGCAAACCGGTGGCCTTTTGGCCTTGGATTGCCTTGGAGTTCTCTCCTCTTATCTCCAATGGCCGTCATTTGATTTGTGAATGTTCTAACCCTAAGAGGCTGACCTAATGGCTGATATAGGTTGGCTGAAATTCGTGGATTTAATTACCCTATTTTGTAAAATGACCAAAATGCCCTCCCGGGTCACTAATTAAGCCTAAAAACATCCCGAGACCCAAACTAAACCCCCGGGTACACTTTTCTGACTATCTCGACCCTTCCGGACGCGTTGGCGCACTCAAAACGACCATACGAACAACTTATAAAATATTCACTTTTATTTAACAAAATAAGTCCCGACGTGACACGGGCACGTCCTTACTTAAATTTCCGAAATAGTCATTTAATTCACTTATGACATTCAATATAACCAATATAATATATTACTATGCTCATCCTGTAATATGCAACAAATAACAAATTTTCAATAATTACTAACTCTCGTCACGCTAGTAAATATTTAAAGCAATATTCCGGATTAAAATTAAATTAATTTATCTCAATTAGATTTAATAAATCCCATAATTTAAAAGCTATAAAAATACGGGGTATTACATACTTCCCCCCTAATAACTAAATTTCGTCCCGAAATTCGGAAAATAAGGCCTATCCGTTAGCACAATTCTGGATATCCTTTTCCGTACACAACTAACTACACATTATGGCGCTCAATTACTATAGCCCTTTCTTCACAGCAACATTGTTTTGCATTCTCTTTGGAGACACTTCACATTGTGCTCCCAACCGACAACATTTGCATAGGTCACGCCTGTACGTTATACATTTCATTATTTCACTATCATTAGGAGGCCGCACCTCACTACATGACAAATACTCGGATTTATTCATATACAAAACTCCCATTCTGAGAAAATATTACGAACATTTGATCACTCTTGCTCGTCTAAAACAGTCGTGGAATTCTACCATAGTTATCGGATATTTTCTCGACCGATCCAAAAATTCTGATTATCTACTCTCCTCTAAACATACGGATGGAGAATAGTCGAGGTTCTTCCATAACAAAACCTTAATAAGTACCTCATATGCGACAAACAGGTACGAGTTCTTCTACAGAGCATTTTTGAAATCATCATACCAAGATTCCAAAATCTCCTTCACGTGGCTCCACTAATCTTTAATCACCATGCGCTTATTCTCTGGCTAAGGGTGATACATCCTACTTGAAACGAAATTTTATCTCCGCTGGTTCCTGAAATCCCATATCAAAGGTGAGATTCCCCAATCTCATCCTGATTCAGAAATTTATACTGCGCCGGATCATGCACTGGCGCGATCCTTCCTTTCAAAGGAAGTCTGGGGCATACTAGTTAATATTGTAAGCTAGTCCAAAGGAATATCAATCAATTCCCTCTCGGTGACTTAATTCGCAAGTTCGGTATAAACCCTTGATCTTGTTTTGAGGATGACAACTCATCCAAGAACTTTACCGACTTTACCAACCTCTTCCAATTTCAGTAATTTTCGATAATCACAAAATTCTTTGTTGATTCTCCTTTTTCAACCGAACCTTACCTATGGGCAGTGCATGTAGAGACTACTCACTACGTCTCGCTAAACATCGATTCTTCCCTTGAAATGTCTCACATTAAGTGACACGTAATATGCCGAAAGTTTCGACCCGTGCTCTTCTCTCCACGAAGCGCACTTCTGGATCTCTTATATTATACTAACATCATTACTCTTTGTAGGCACAAGTCGCTCTCACTCTTGACAAATAACAATTCTGCTCTGGGTCTGCTTCATAACAATTAAATTCTACTCTATTCAAGGAATACCAATCCTTGAATGGCTTCCTACAGCCTTCCAATCAAGTTAGGGCGTGATATTTTAATTTCACAATTATGTATGAATTATCGCCCCTCATGTGACGTTTAATCCACTCTATCACTTCCACTTCGTTATACTAGTCCCACAAACATTTATTTCACACGTCTATTACCACGTCCCTTCGGCTCGGACTATTTTAACTGCATCTAACCCAGATGCCCACATTTTTGCAACACCCCATCCGCCCTGGGAGAGC
Source organism: Sambucus nigra (assembly GCA_949130495.1). NCBI lineage: Eukaryota > Viridiplantae > Streptophyta > Magnoliopsida > Dipsacales > Adoxaceae > Sambucus > Sambucus nigra. The sequence goes on along the minus strand of OX422208.1, from coordinate 89,600,834 downwards.
GAACGGCGGCTACTCTCATGTAGGACTAACTAAATTCAGCGGAATAGAAGGAATAGGGCATTCAATTTCCATGACAATAAGAGAGGAATAATAATTCTCAACCTTCCTCAGATAAGTACAAAAATTTCTCAAATTTGTACAACAACCAAAATAATTCACTAACGCTCTATTCATCACAATGATTACATGTTATCTCTTGTATGATATGAAGTTCTTTTCAAATACTCCATGCTAAAAATCATTTTAACTCTTTATTCACCTAGTGTTCTGTACATGGTTATGACATTTGGGGTACCTCCAATCACCCTAGAAAATCAAAATTCTTAAATTCTCCTTACCATCGTTCCACTTCTCAACTCGTGGGGATAACTTTCAATGCTTTCCTGCCATATAATCCGGCTTCAATGACCTTAAAACAGAATTCAAATTCCAACTTACATATATAATTACTTGATCCTATTTCGACCAGAGTACCGTACTTATGGAATAGTGACCAAACGTCTCCCTATTTCCAACCTTACGCTAAGTTTCATGCGTGGGATGTCTCGCAAAGCGAAATCCAAACAAGGAACCCCCCCGCTACACTACTACCTAGCATTGTCGGTTATCGGGATCCTTTAGGTCCTCCGTCCATAGCGTGTACCCCTTATTCTGTCCCTTGACAGAAAAGTTGTAATTTCTACTGTAATTATGCTTAACGAATATCGTTTCCCAATTTTACTATCGTATTGGTTGATGGAAATTTCATTCTATTAACCTCGGATACATACGATCGGAATCCTCGAAATTCCCTTCCCTAATAATAGGGGTATAACTAATAACTCCCACATCTTTAAAGGATAAATATAACATCGCACTTTTCCTATCACTAAGTCCGGAGTGCTAAACATAATTCTGAGTCAAATCTTTTCGCTCAAGGGTAAATCCTGATACACACGGAATTATACTGACAAGGTCTACGCATACTATGGCATCGAATATCTCGAGCCCGCTATCTCTTCCGAAGTATCTAGGATAGATAATATAAGTGCAAGTCCAACCTTCTTACAGGTGAGGCCTTGCCCAAAACAAACATAAAACATGTTGCACCAATGCAACTACTCCGATAGCCTCGCAATCAATGTACACTATCATACTACCCATTTTATATAACATTTTATCAAAACTAATATTATACTCGTGTATCGCATCTCTACAACGAGTAATCTCTATAAAGTATAAAACACTGCTAATATACTCATTCATCCTTCGCGGATAGCACTAAAGAAAAATCCCGCTACACTAGGGAAAAATATTCACATAATGGTAACATTTATAATTATATGCATTAACTCGTCTCACATGCTAATATAACAATGAACAAAATATGGTGACTCGCTCGTGTCACATAAACACGCCGCATCCTCTAAGGATACAACCTATGCTTTCATCATGGCAATCGTCTTGACTGCACAAATGGTTTCGGACGTAACACATCTGTCCAAACCAAAACAAAATTATTTTAATCATTGCCTTTTACTAGGCACCATATTCTTGTCCCTTTTCTCATTTTGGAACATATTATCATGAGCGATCTCACTCCGCACAAAATACCTCAATGCATAATCCACTTACCACCTGTCCTACTAACCAGGTTAGGATTGTCCTTCTCTCGGACTTTAGTAGACTCGATTCCTGTTAGCCATCCCGGTTGTTCCCTTAGCCTTTTTAGGCCATAAAGATCATGTTACTATCTATAATAGTACTTACTGAATTTACCATCACTTGGTAAGAATTTAACTATTTGAAGCACTTAAATGGTTTTCCGGAAGTGTATCCACATCTTTTTGTGGTGCTATACCACCACTGATGTATTCAGGTTTATTCCCGACTAAATTCTTCGATTTCTTTAACCTCCCCCACAAAGAAGCGTTATCATCTATTTTGACAAAATATGACAATGTCAACCTCTGAATCGGTCGTCCATCAGAATTTCCTCCTCGAGTATTATCAACTATTATTACAAGTTGGTCTCCCACTTGGAGTCGTTTCCTCCACTAGTATCTACCTCTTCCGATACAAAATTCGCTAACGGTTAAGATTCATATTCACGGATGGACCCTTGACATGCCCTTCCTCGATGAGCTCAGAACCACATTTGCCTCATCCTGAACAGTTGAGGAAGGGACATACGGTCAACATTGTACCTAAGGTTCTCCTATAGGCATAGCATTCCACTTCTAAAATTGGTGGTTGAAATACAACCATTATAATTTCGTCCCGAAAGCCAAGAAAATTTTCTCTAAATTTTCACTTTCGGTTTGCCATACTCCGTCCTATATTTAAGCATATGAATACTTTACCTCATTTGGCTATAACAGCATTTGAAAATCCTTGTTGTACCTTAGTCGCCTTTCTAGTCGTGGATTCTCATGCCATAATGGAGGTGACCTCGACTACGGTCATCATCCTCGGATATATTTTATAATTTTCAATTGAGCCCTGCCTCCTGATGTACGCTTAACGGTCCTCTTCTGACATCTGTCATCGCTCGGCACACGCACACATCCGAACGAAATTAGAATTCACTAAAGTATACACATTACAGCAGGAGAACGAAATCTCGTCAAAGGAATCGACAATCCTAAACATAGGGATCTATAACAAACAAAGCAACGCTAGAAGCATAATAAGCCGTACAGATCCTAAGGACACTAGAACCTGATGCTCTGATACCACCTGTGACACCCCGCCTAATTAAATACCGGGCGATCATTCATTTATTAAATTAAAATCAAGGTGAACAGTTGGTTCATTCTTAGCATCACTGTCGAAGAAATACTTTTCCAATTTAAACACCCTAAATAATTAAGCTAAGTGTCAAAATCATTTTCATACATACTTTCCAAATTTTATTTAAAGAAAAATATTTATTTAATTAAAAACAACAAACTTACAATTAAGAATCACGCTACAGTAAGCCAAATAATATAATACATTCGTCAGTCGAATGTCAGCATATTAAAACTAAAACACAAGTCCATACTGAATTAATCCCAAAGAAACAATACTGGAAATGACTGAAATATAAATCTCCCAACAACAAATGAAATAATGAAAAGGGGCGACACGTGCCCAATAAATGAGAGTACTAGGAGTGGAGTCAATAACAGAAGCCGTCTACTCAAGTGACCTGCAACTCCCACCTAAGCCGCAGCTCGTTCTTCTCAAGGGATCCTAAGCAAGACGCCCCTGTGGCTGGGCACCTGAAAATATACATATATATACAAGAGAAAGAGAGAAGAAGAAACGGGTCAGAGCCCGAAAGTGTGTTTGATTTTAAAATACGTTTAGCAAGTATTTAAATTGATACAGGCCAATGCAATAACATATTAGAGCGTCGCTCTCTTGAGACAATACTCACCTCTCTTCTAATGTGCACCCCTATCGCACTATCCTTCCCATTGGTTTGTTTTATCACCTAACGCACTAGTCTTCCTAAAAGATTTGCCTTAACATCACTTACCCGAAAGATTTGCAATTCACGATTTCTTTTAAAAGAGATGTTCCAAATTGTAACCAAATTTCTCTATTTCTAACTTTATAAAAACAATAAAGTTTCACAGTGACATTTTATACTTTCACAAAGCAAGCATTTATTATTGAGTCAACAACCATGTCCTACTTATCAAATCGCAGTAGGCAGTTTAAAGTTCATAATCTCATATATATATATATATATATTAACTACTCGTATAATAATATATATATAATAGCACCCCAACTAAAACTATGGTGCGGGCATACTCTGCTATCCAATCCCCGTATCGCTCACACAAAGGGAAATACAAGTTCGGAATCACTCTCGAACTGTATTAACATATACAAAACAACATTGAGGCGAAGCATAGATTTCCAAGTCCAAGAGGTCAGTACATACCCTCACGTCTCTTAGGACCGTCCGACTATCAATTTGATAGCCCGTACCTAGGATCTATATCTTCTAGGGTACGAATCAATATCCTCCATAAGGCAACACAGGATAAGATCGTCCCAGCGCGGTAACCTCAGGGATAGCAAGTAGCTCGGGTACGTTTTTCACATGTATATAATATATGTACACACAATCATATAAATATACCACTTTATCATATTAATATAGGTTCTTCTCATCACCCGTACATATGCCATTTATCCTAAATTTTACATTTATAGAATAACGCATAAGGTTTCATTCCTAATCTCAACTCGAAGGGTTTACTCACTTATTACCTAACACTCATGGATTATATCTTCCAAATTCTGAAATTCAGTAAGTGCCTTTATTAGATTCCAACGTAACTCTCTTACGCACCTCCCCCTTTAAAAATTCATAAATCTACCAACCTAAAGTCAATATCCCGTAAATACCATTCTCGTTGAAGATTAAAGGTTCTAACATTTATCCATATACCCTACTGGTCCTCAATGTCTCCCAAATCATTTTATTTAAGATGCCCAAAGATTATTTCACAATAAACTTAAGTTAACTAATTTAACAAGGGAAATAGGAGTCTGCCAGGAGGGGTCGATCGATCGAAGCTTGGGGCTCGATCGATGGAACCTTCGATCGATCGAAGCTCTAGGCTCGATCGATCGATCAAGCAGGTCTGGGCAAAATTCTGCAGAATGCAGTAACGGGTTTTAACCAATATCTTCATCTAAAACGATGTTATTCTATTCTAATCGCCCCAAAAATCCTACTATCATCATTATAACATTATACCAGGTGTTTATAACGTATAGCATGCGTGTAACTATCATTAAACATGGATTTATAACCTAAAATCATGTCCAATTATCAAGAACTCTACAATTATTCTTAAACAGATTTCTAATGAATCTTTCTCCAAAATTTCTTTTGTATAATCACCAGATTTCGTGGATTATTACCTCTACATGGCAAGGGTTTCCAGAATTCACATAAACATCAATACTACATGGGTTCTCCTATAAAAAAAAATGGTGTTTTCTTCCATAGTTTTCGTCACAATTCAATCCTAAGCTAACATGAATATTGCATCAACGAAAATAGCAAGTTTAAACACTTGCCTGGGATTTTGGTATGCAGGTTCACGGCTTATTTTCGTATGGCTACGTTCCTCGTCTCGTGATCTACGCGGTGGTGGTGGTGGCGGTGCAAACCGGTGGCCTTTTGGCCTTGGATTGCCTTGGAGTTCTCTCCTCTCTTCTCCAATGGCCGTCATTTGATTTGTGAATGTTCTAACCCTAAGAGGCTGACCTAATGGCTGATATAGGTTGGCTGAAATTCGTGGGTTTAATTACCCTATTTTGTAAAATGACCAAAATGCCCTCCCGGGTCACTAATTAAGCCTAAAAACATCCCGAGACCCAAACTAAACCCTCGAACAACTTATAAAATATTCACTTTTATTTAACAAAATAAGTCCCGACGTGACACGGGCACGTCCTTACTTAAATTTCCGAAATAGTCATTTAATTCACTTATGACATTCAATATAACCAATATAATATATTACTATGCTCATCCAGTAATATGCAACAAATAACAAATTTCCAATAATTACTAACTCTCGTCACGCTAGTAAATATTTAAAGCAACATTCCGGATTAAAATTAAATTAATTTATCTCAATTAGATTTAATAAATCCCATAATTTAAAAGCTATAAAAATACGGGGTATTACACCCTACTATGAGAATATATCAAAATATCATCAATAAAGACAATAACAATAGAATCCACATATGGGTGAAATATACGGTTCATCAAATCCATGAATACAGCCCGTGCATTTGTTAACCCAAATGGCATGATAAGAAATTCATAATGTCCATACCTGGAACAAAAGGCAATTTTAGAAATGTCACAATCTAATACTTTTAATTGATGATATCCGGATCTGAGGTCTATCTTGGAAAACACTTTGGATCCTTGCAACTGATCGAACAAGTCATGCATTCGGGGTAGTGGGTATTTGTTACGGATAGTCTCCTTATTCAATTGACAATAATCGATGCACAGTCTCATGGTTCCATCTTTCTTCTTCACAAATAATATTGGGGCTCCCCACGGTGATACCCTAGGCCTTATAAAACCACGATCTAACAAAATTTTGCAACTGTATCTTTAGCTCTTTTAATTCTACAGGTGCCATACGATATGGTGCAATAGATATCGGTGCAGTGCCTGGTACCAACTCAATCGCAAATTCTACCTCACGGTCTGGTGCTAACCCTGGGAGTTCTTCTGGGAAGACATCTGGAAACTCATTAACTACTGGTATATCTGATAGTTTTCCAACCTCTTGTCTTATGTCCACCACATGGGCAGGATAACCCGAGCATCCTTTCCTTTATAGTTCATAACATTTTGTAGCAGAAATCAAACATGTTGGAGTGACATTTCGTTCCCGAATAAATTTAAATTCAGTTTCACCCGGTAACTGAAACACTACCTCCTTTTTAAAGAAATCCAAACATACATGATTTGAGGCTAACCAATCCATACCCAGTATTACATCAAAGTTGCACATATCGAGAGGTAATAAGTCAACTAGTAATTCTTTTTCACCCACTCACACCAAAGGAATTGGGATGATGAAATCGAATGAAATCTGGATTCTTAATGGATAAACTTGAAGAACACATAAGCTATGGTTTTTATGGGATTTTAAAGATAATCGGATCTTGAATCGAATTCGTGATGAATTAATGATTAATTTATATTGGGAATCATTACTATACATCTATATATTGATTAGCGTTTGAAATTTGGTGAGGTTTCATGAAGGTTTGAGGTGTCAAAATAGAGGAAAAACGAGTTAAAGAAGAAGAAGATTCGCACATCTGGTACGACAAACCAGTCCAATTTTGAGGGCGAACGTATCTGATTTATCTATATGTCAAAAGTGAAATTCGTATATCTTTTCATTAAGATCGCGTGGTTGTTGAACTCATATTTTTCTAATTTTTTTTAATTAGCTATGATTTTTCTATGGAAGGGTGTCTGAGATCGAAGTCTATAGTCAGAAATTAATTCAGGGTATAAAATCAGTTATGAACTATATGAGGACTTTGGGAATTTCAATAGACCTATAGTCGAGGCTTAGGATTATTCATAATGATGATAAAATTAAACTAGGGCCCACAAGACTTAACCGCTTGTGTTTCATATAAGGTATTTATGAATTGGGTTACAGGAAGAATAAACGATTACCTAAGGATTAGTACCATTATAATGGTGAGGAGTTAACTTCTGAAATTTTTTAAGGGATGATGATGACCCTTCGAGTAGAGAATAATACTCAGAAATATACGATAGAGAGTATATTATGAATAAATGACACGGTAAGGATTCGATAGATAAATACTACGTACATATGCTTTTATAAGTTGAGTGTATACCTATACGTATTATGTTTATAGGCTGAGTTTATACCTATACGAATTATTATTATAGGTTGAGTGCATATCTATAAAGATTTATTTTTATAGGTGGAATGTATACCTATAAAGATGATATTCATGGGTTGTGTGTATGCCTATGTGCAACATATGGATTATGTCGTGTGTATATCAAATATGCACTTTCATATGTGTCTGAACATACATACGCCACTTGCTATCACGGAGGTTCCCGCGCAGTGGGAAATCCCACCTTGCCTATTCCATGGAGGTCTGGATTTGTACCCCAAGACATGTAACTTAGGGCGGCTAACTATGTGTGCGTATTAGTGTGGTTGGCATGTCATTTGGGTATGTGAGGTATGTGCGTATTCCAAAGTCTTAATGCTACGTCCGCCTCCATTGTTTGTTATTTGATTAATGGTTCGAGGAGACATTCCGAACCGATAATCCATGATTAGGTACGATAGGTACTTGGACTGATAGTAGAGTATGCAAGTGCGCATCATTATGACCAGATAGGGAGATGCAATATATATATATATATATATATATACTCATGGATGTGAAATCTTACTTATATACGATAGTAAGGAGACTAGATAGTGTATATATAAAGCAATGATTAATCTACTTATGCGTGATAGTAATGAGACTGGATAGAGTATATCTAAAAGAAGCTAAATATACTAATGTGTATAGTAGGAAAGATAGACAGCGTGTGTCTATAGCAATATTTAAGTAAAGGAACTTAATGAAAGGGTCAGAACGATAAGATATGTGAAATGTTAACCGGAATTTAATAATAACATAAGGGATATATTAATTATTAAGTAGATTGATAGAGTACTGTATGGGCGGTAGGGGTTAGTTAAAAGAGAAATTTATATAAGGAATTAATGAGAATTAAGGGTATTCGATAACGTACTATATGGGCGGTGTGGGCGAGCTAGATCAGCTAGTAGTTAATTAGATACTTGTAATCTAGTTGTATTGGGTAGTTTGACTAGGTGGGACGTTAGGTGCGCACTATAGATTAGAGGTTAGGAACGCAAGCGAGAGTATGCAACCTAACATGTGTATATAATAACTGTTCATTTAAATACTTGCTAAATATTTTCAAATGGTTTTTACTTGGGCTCTAACCCGTATTTTCAAAACTTTTTCTAAAACCTTTTAAGTGTCCAGCCACATGGATGCCAAACTATATAATCTGTTCCAGGGATGAGAAGCTGCAACACTTGTGGATGCTTGTAGGATTTCGATAATTCGCCTCGGTCACTTCATTCCTAGAGTAGGAGGCAGTTTAGTTATTCCATTTGGGCTTATTGGCCATTCAGTTATTTATTTTATTTCAGTAGACTTTGTACTCAGGTTTACACTCTTTTTATGGACTTTATGTTAGACTAGGGGACTGATGGTTTATTCGGTATTGTGTTATTCATTATTTATCTTGTGTTGGATTTATATTATTACTGCGTGGCTGGTTAGTGATTAGAATTATTGTTCCGTATGTGTTATGTTAATAGAAAGATAAAAATTTGGCACCGACTTTTTGAATACTAGGTGGTTATTAAATGTTTAAAAATGTTTTCAATAGTGATGCTAAGAATGAATCAGATGGGAATCCTGTTATAATTTAATAAAGGCCTGATCACCCGGTATTTACTTTGGCGAGGTTTCAAAATATATACATATATATATATATATATATATGTGTGTGTGTGTGTGTGTGTGTGTGTGTGTGTGTGTGTGTGTGTGTGTTGTATTTATCTAATCATATATTATAATATATTACAAATATTTTAATCTAAGATTAAAAAATAAAGAAGGGGGATAGAAGAAAAATAAATATAAGATAAATTTATATACTTGGCCAGACCCAGACCCAAACACAATCCGATACAGATTCGGATCCAATATTGTAGATTTGATTATCCGAATCCGATTGAGTGCCTACTAAACGGATCTGGATCTTCCTAGATCTGGTTCGGACCCGACCTGTTTACAGGCGTAGCTACATGAAAAGAACCTTCCCAGAGAGTTATAGGCAGAATATGTTAAATGTTCATGTCACGTGATTAATCGATTACCTTTATGGCCAGATACTGAAAAATCCTTTTCATGTTCTATATAATTTGAAGCCAAATGTGAGTTACTTTCGAGTATTTGGATCACTTTGTTATGTTCATGCACCTAAAGGTAGTCAAACTAAACTAGACCCAATGGTACAAAATTATATTTTTGTTGGATATGAAGAACACATGAAATGATAGAGATGTATGGATTAAAAATAAAGAAAGTTATTCTCTCCCACAATGTGGTGTTTGACAAAGTGTCATTATACCAACCTGCTCTAAATTCGAGTAATGACACGACTTATCTTGTGGCTTTTCCTAGAGATGTTGCCTCCAGAGAAAGGGGACGCGATGTTGCCCCATCCAGAGAAAATATTCCACAAGATGAGACCGTGGTTTGGTGGTTAAGAAGACAAAGAAAGCAACCTGAGTATTTAACTGACTATGAAGTGTAGTTAAATCACAGCACTGCTGTGTCCTATTTTATCATGGGAGATGCCTGTGAATATAAGCCCAAATCTTATAATAAATCATCCCAGTTTCATAATATAAGCCCAAATATTACAATTAATCCATAAAATTGTTAGAGTTTTTCGATTCTCTAACATGAAATATCGTAGCCATATCATCAATTTAGTAAACTCTACTCTAAATAATGGTGAATCATCCCAATTTCGTAATATATTAAAAATATGGATTTTAATATAATTATGTAATTAACATGATTTTAACAATTATTATATAAATTGTCTAATTCAAATTATTCTAATATTAAATTAAGAATCCAATGAATAATAACATCATAGTACAACTTTAATTATATTCTTATACTAAAAAACTTTCCACTATTCTCAATTGGGTTGAATCCTTTAGTTAAAAATCTCCAATTCTTCCTTCTTTGTTCTTCATCCTTCCTCCCTATCTCAAGGGTTGTCCTCAAATGTATAAAATGGTTTATCTTAACTCTAGTCCTCTTTATATATTAATCACCCATAAAATTAGGATTAGTCCCATCATGGACCTTGACTATTAAGTCCAAAACCTAATCCAATTACTCTAAAGTCTAGCCCAATAACTATACTAAATTGTGGGCCTTTAAACCCATCATTATAATGTGTAACTGGACCTTCTACTATCTCAAAAGTTATCTACAAATAATCAAAATAATTAATTACTTTTTTAAAATAATAATTAATATTTTAACATATTTTTTGTTTAATTAATCAAATAATACACATAAATTAGTAACATCACTTGTCACTTCAAATAAATAAATTAATATCAATTAAATAACAATTTTATTAATCTAAGATTTAATTCACTTAAAATTATGGGGCATTACACTTACCTTGCCTCTATAGTCCTTTCTGCTAAAACTTGTCTTGTTGGGTCTGCTTTCATTGATCGTGGCCACATTGATCATAATTCCCTTGGATGTATTTTCCCTAATATATCACATTTTTCTACTATTGGAAACCTCTTGGGGTATATCCCCCCTATGTGGTTCCTTTTTCTGCGGAGGCCTTCCCTACCCGGGTCGAATCTACAATGTCTTTATTCATTGGGACTACTTTGACCTCGGTCTTCATAATCTTAGTAACTCTACACTTCAAATAGTTATGGAGGGCCTAATGATGCAGGAAAGTAACTCCCACCATATGATTGTAAGCGGTGACTAACGGTTTACCTGGTAAAACACCCTTCACATAAGGTATATGCCAACTCAAAATAAAATTTTCTTCCGCTGAAGCGGATGACATTAACATAGTTATTCTTCTCTATATTAATCTCTACAGATGCAGAAAGAAAAATATATTTAAACTCCTCCCCATATCGGCTATCATGTGATCAAATAAATGAGGTCTTCAAAACCATACTTTTAATGTCGCTACGAATGGTGAGTGAAAACATTTTCTATCGAACCACACTCTAAGCACTTGCTAAAGGTTTCACGCCCAAAAGTCCCCAACTATTGACCAAAGTTAACCTCATGCATGGGAACTCTCATAAAGGAAAGCCAAACAGGGAACCCTCCTGATGCACTCGGTCTTGTTCGAATCGTTTATCTGGAATAATAGCACAAAACTCGTTAGTGTTCCTTGTCATATAAAGTAAAAATCCTAAATGGAAAATCTCTAAAGTAATAAGAGAACACACAGAAAAGAGGCGGACTCACTCAAGATTCCTATGAAACTAGAACCTAGAATGCTCTGATACTAACTATGACACGCTGTAAAATTTGATAATAAATCAATAATGCCTAATAAAAACTCACGAGAATCAAACAATTGGATATTATTCTAAGCATGACTGAAATAAAAACTGAATGAATAAAAATAAATAACTAAACCATAATATCGGTAAACCACATAACTATGATACCAAACCAACCAACACTACTAGCACTATTGTGTAACCAAAATTGTATCAACATAAACCAAACTAATGAAAGAACTAATTTATACATATGACTGAATTGGATACATATAGTAGTAAAAAGAGTGAGCAAGCATGCTCGACACCTATATCTTAAATGAGTAGTAACTGATAGAGATACCAATAAAAGATCAGGGCGGAGGACATCGGCTTATGTCCTGGAAAGTAAAGTCAACAACAACATTAATAATAAGTCTACGAAGTATAAGAATATAACCTAGTTTAGGCTACAATATAATTATGCGTCTCCTTCTCGTCTTTTAGTATCTTGTAAGTCATCCCACACCTAATAGTCCTAGTTATCACAAGTGTCTACTTACATACCTAAGTGATCCCCATGATTACATTTATTCATCTCAATTGAATATTATTCTATACATCTCAAGTATATACATATAATCAAGAAACACATTTTATATCCAAATTACAGTTTGTTCTAATTACATTATAACTAGTCACCGTGGTACCGAAGATTGTTTAATTAAGTAATTAACACAAATTATTTATTCACACACATTGTTTTATTTAATTAATTAAAAATACTTTCTAGATACTTTTAATTAGTTTGAGATTAATAAACTCGTCTTGGGTGTGTATTTTCTTTGTTATGGTATGATAGAATAAGCCGTTTTGTTAGGTTGATTATTTTCAAAATTACACCTTGGGACCTATTATAGTTTGAACCCTTATCCTTATAACTCGATAATAACTTATCCACTTATAAATCATAATACTATTTATACAGGTATCAACAAACTCCCCAAAGCCCCTGTTCATTACTATTTATATATCACTTTGTTTTAGATCATTATAAATTGTGACATAACTCTTGACTTTTAAACAAACTCACATATCTAAATTTGTTATAGAAATAAAAGTATCGTCAAGAAATTATTTTCCTTCCAAATGGACAATGGACTATAAGAAAGAGAAATACCATTCACACCTATGGGTTTTGTTTCAGTTTTGCCAAGGAAAATATATTTAGTAATGTATATATGGGTGGTAACAGTACTCATTGGTACGCTTTTATTTCAACGTACCATCTCCTGTGATCTTTAATTTCCCATATAGCTCTATATGATAAGAAGCTCATGAGATTATTTTATTTCTGTTTTGAAGACTTCGGTCATGTAATGAGATGCTACACATCCAAATAGATAATGCTTTACTTTTCTTCCACTTAAATTATTTCTTATTATTGTTATTGTTTCTTAGTACAACTAGGTAAAGACCACTGATGTGACATAGAAACCATTTGTTTAACATCTTAAATTTAGTTTGGGTTTTGTACTTCCCATTGCATGACTAATCAAAGAATTTTAGTCTAAATATTTTTTTTGCATATACTGATCCCCTACAATATGTTTATAATAATTTTGAACCAGTACAACTCATTTCGAGTGATTTGAATGAATGGTTGCCCATTATCATTTTTCTTTCATTTTGTTTGTATGACCGGAGTGGTTTTGCTTTGTCCACTTATATAAATGAATGACCATTTGTTATGCGAAGAAGTGATTGGTTGATCGACCTTCAATAAAATAATTATCTTTTAGCGAATTGAATAAGTTCTGGTGTTTGATTCACCAACCACCATTAAGTTACGTAATCTTTGAAAGATGACCAGGATGAGGCATTCGGTTGATCGGCCATCAGTAAGCTAAATAATTTTGAAAGGATGGCTGGGCTGTTCGGTTGATCGTCTATCAGGAAGTCAATTAATTTTTTATGGGTGCCTAGTTGAGTCATTTAGTTGATTGGTTGTTAGTAAATCATTTAATGCTGTAAATAACTGACCTTCAACTGATTATCTTTGAAATTAAAAAACTTTTGTCTATGGTTGTATCATGCCCCTCAAAGAAGATTAACTGAGTGATTACGCATTCCCTTATTGACTTGTGCATGTCTGTATCTCTATTCTACCCCATCAGATCAGTTAGATCAGATCTGACGGGGTCGAATAGATAGCTCGATGAACATCAAACGTTTTTCGAGACTTGAGAGTCTTAAAAAATGCGTTCGAGATATTATCCAGTGTTTATGTTTTCAAGACATGGGAGTCCAAAAGAATTCATCCAGGATTTTGTCTAGGGTTTAGTTTTCATCTGATTGTTTTATTGGTGTCAATATTTAATTAAGTATCTATAAAAAAAATTTGGCGGGAAAGTATATGAACATGATATTGAAAATAAACATGAACTTTATTGAAATAATAATCTCAATTCGAGAAATGCGTTGATGGACACATCTGAAGAGGGAAATATGTGATTACAGTTCTAAATGAAGCAATAAAATAACTGCTAATCGAGATTGATAAATATAATAATGTTCTTTGCTGCTCAGGTATTCAACGGTAGTATCTTTAAAGGTTTTCCATATTTCATGGGCTAGGGAGAGTTTGTCATTTGTAGACTTTTATCTCGTATGTTCATGGCCAAGAAACACGAGTGACGATGTATGAAGCTTTCTAGTTATACTCTGATTTCTCATAGCTGAGATTCTTCATTATTTGGATTGCTTTCTGGAGAATAAGATTGCCTAATTTGAACGTTCAGTTCCTTACTCTTTGATTATAGTATAATCGACCTTCTTTTTCATGGAGTCCATTCTCATGGCCTCTTCCTCCATCTTCGATTCTATGAAGTCTAGAATAGGCCTCATAAATTCTTCATTATCTTGATATTTGAAGCTATAAACTCTGAGACTGGGCATCTAGATTTCGACAGGTATAAATGCTTCTGAACTATAAGCAAGGGCGAATGATGTTGCACCATTGGGTCCCCAAGTGGTCGTTCATTATGCCCATTAAACAAAGAGAATCTATCCACCCACAATCCATTTAAATTATCCCTCTCCGTATTTAGCCCATGTAGTATTATGCTATTGGTGATCACTACTTGACCATTAGATCTAGGGTTTCCAGGAGCATAAAAAAAGTGTTTGATTCTGAACTGATCATACAAATTATCGATACGGGTGCAATCAAACTTCCTTCTATTGTCAATGCTGATGGCACAGGGGACACCGTACTGACTTATGATGAATTTCCAAATAAATGAGTGGACCTTCTGATCTGTGATTCATGCTAGTGGTTCATATTCCACTCACTTTGTGAAGTAACCTATGGACGCTAAATAGAACTTGCAATCTCCTTTTTCGATTGGGAATGGTTCTAATATATCCATTCACGAAAGATCGAATGGCCATGGATATATAATCACTGAGATTTCTTCAGTAGGTGAAATTGATGGAATTTTCTATGCTCTGAAACCTATCAAATTTTTTGAACGTAACTTTTGGTGTCCTTGGTCATGGTCGACTAGTAATATCCTTGAGTTAAGGCCCTATGTGTTAAGATTCTCTTTATAGGGTGCCCCCTCCTATCGCTTCATGAAGTCTTCTTAGGACTGTGGTTACCTCCGTTGGGTGAACACATCAAAGGATCGATCGCATATACCCTCTCATATAAAAGACTCCATCATTTAATATTTACTTAGAAACCCTCTCTCATATTTTCTTTGGAATGATCATCCAAAAGTGTCCCATCTCTTATATACTGCACGTACTTAACCATCTAACTTAGCTCCTAATCCTCCATGTCGACTTCTATAACATCTTCTAGTTGAATGCTAGGTTAGTTAAAAAACTATATGAGGGAATTCTATTCGCCTGAAGGTGCTAGTCTAAAAAGTGCAAATTTTATTTGGATTGCTAAACACATACCAATTTTTAATTTTATAAAAATTAATTAACCCAATTAAGGTTGGACCAATTGAACCGATTATTGTGTAAAACCTAACGTGCAATTAGGATTATATAGCATGAGAAAATCAAAGCAATCACACAACACCCTGTGTACCAGGAAAACACAAATGTGAAAAACTTTTGACGGACCATCCATGCAAATTCACTATGATAAGGAATTAGACAAGGATGACATAATCCTTACACAACCGACTCGACTCCTTCAAGCCCTAATGCATATTTTATCCTTTGATCTTATCTTCACAGTGACATGTAGGAGTTCACCTACGCATTGCCACAACCTGCGCTTTTAACACGCTTCGGTATTCACCGATCTAGGCTAAATAATTATCAACGGATTAAAAATGGAGTCCACTACTTCAAATCGCCACTCACATGGAGTCCAACATATGGAAACAACAAATAGGTACGGAATCGAACCCATAAATATTTACTCGTTAATGATGATGAGTAAACAATCTTGGTGCACAAAACAAATATCTCAAACTAACATTCTAGTTTAAACTTGGATCTCAAAAACTTTGGGTGGAACTAGGGTTTGGATGCTTTTAAATTTATCTTTGGATTTTTACACAAAATACTCTAGAACAATTGATGCCAACCTCATTTTTATAGGAAACACGAAATTAAAGGCGACATATAAATTAAGGGCTCGTTAGAATAAAAAATATAGGGTCGTTCGAATGAGGTTTCACATTTCGTTCGAACCAAAAAAGAATCTCGTTCGAATGACCTGTCACCTCTCATTTGAATAGACTTTAAATGACATTCAAACAAAAATCTTCTAAAGAAAATGAAACCTCGTTTGATGTTCATTCAAACGAAAATCAATAACTTGTTTGAAACAGGCATTATGTCATTCAAACTACCTTACAAAATTCATCTGGATTGGAAGAAAATCTCGTTTGAACGAATGATTACAAAAATAATTTTTTCTTCTAAAAAATCATTTATAAAATATGCATCAAAGATTTTTTTTTTAAAACCAACACCCAAATGAAATTCAGTGGATAAAAAATAATATGCATTCATACCTTATGAGATCCATAGATATTAAAGACAAAACATGGCATGCAATATGAGATGATGATATATATGCTTTAACTCGGCTGCTACGGCCTTCAAGCATACACGCCATAAGTTTTAAATGATAAACCACCGCAAGACATAACCTATGACTCAATTGTTTTTGTACAAATGGAATCAAGACAATTATATACCAATTGACTCTATTGCCGATGTGTCTTTACATAGTCTATTCAAGTGATCGACTTTTGTGTTCTCCTCTCTTGGTATATGGAAGATTATAAAGGCCTTCAGGTGTCTTGCTAAATCATGGATCAACTTTACATTTCCCACTACCTAATTGACGATTACCTTAGAATTACTTAAAAATTCGACCTCGCCAGCCTTGAGGGATAATTCTAGTGATACTTTGACGACTAATGCCTCATACTTAAACTCGTTATTGGATTCTTATAATTGAACCTCATTGCATATTCTATTCTTGAACCGTTTAATGTATGTATAATGAGCCATACTCCATTACTAGTCTTATTAGATGACCCAAATTGGATGTTGAGCATTCAACCAATGGATGGATTTGATGTCTTCTATGATCGTAAATTCCTTTCAAAAATCTTCAATAGCTCACCCTTTTAGAGATACCCGTGGATTGTATTTAAGGTAAAACTAACTTAGCCATACTACCCACTTCATCATATGATCACAGATCTATAGTCGGCGACACAATTTTCTAAAAGGGTAGTCGACGAGGATGAACTATAGTTTGGGCCTAGAAATATGAGCTTGACTTTAAGTGCAGACTACAAGTACAAATGATAGATTTTCGATCTTGGGGTACTTGTGCTCTGCCCCTATGAATTCTAAACTCACATAATACACTAGCTATTATATCCCATTATTATCCCTGATAATGGCTGAGCTGTAAGTCAAGGATAGAATAACTAAGTAAAGGTTAAACTCTTCACCTGTAACTGTCTTAGAGAGGAGTGGGGTTTCGACTAGGTACGTCTTTAACTCTTGGAATGATTGTTTCACTTATCCATCTTAAAAAAAATATCCACAATGTTTGAAAGAAATACAAACACTTATTTATCGCTTGGATGATGAATCTATTTAAAACTACATCCCGATCGATCAACGACTATACCTCCTTAATTATCTTAGGTGTTTTCATGTTCAAAACAACTTGGATCTTCTCAAGGTTTGCCTATATCCTCCTAAAGTTAACCATGAAACCCAAAAACTTCTCAGAGGATACCCCAAATTCATATTTTATAAGTTCATGTTCATCTCGTACTTGTTGAGGATTAATAATATATCCTTCAAATCATTGATGTGTCCTTACAGCTTCAATATCTTAGGTAACATGTCATCAACATACACCTCCATATATGTCCCTATATGCCCTTCAAACAAAATATTGATAAGCCTCTGGTATGTTGCTTTAATAATCTTTAGTCCAATGGACATTAAGGTGTAGTCGTAAGTTCTCCAGTCAGTTTTGAATAATAAACTATTTTCATCTGCTGGGTGCACTCATATTTAATTGCAACCAGATTAGGAATCCATGAATAATATAATCTCATGACCTACCTTGGCATTAACCAATGAGTCAATCTAAGGAAGCATGTAAAAATTTGTAAGGCATGCCTCTTTCAGGTTCGAATAGTCCACGCATAGCCTCCAATTCTCATTCATCTTTCTTACCATCACAATATTGGATAAACACTTAAGGTACTTGACCTCCCAAATTAACTCACCATTATATAAATTTTCCACATCGATATGTAATATCTAGTTCTTCTCTGGGGTGAAGGTCCTCTTATTTTACTTACCAGACATCTCGCTGGATTAAATGTTAAATGGTGAGTCATCACCGAGGCATCTATACCCGATATATATTCATGACTCCATGTAAATGTGACATGGTGATTTTATAGAAATATCACCAACTATTCTCTTGCGAGGTTGATCAGGGAAGATCTTAAATACACCACCCATTTTGACAGTGTATTATATATTGAAATTAGGGTCGAATTCTTAATTGCCGACCCACTGATCGACTTTTCTGTTGGACCCAACACACCGATGTTGAATAATTCCTTCTTTTTCTTCATTGATGTGAAATAATAACTCCTAGAATGGGATCGACTTCATATCCTATTCTCATTTTGCTCGGTGTTAAAAATCAAAGATTTAGGGATTTCATTAAGACTACTGCATCCAATCGACTCAATGTTATCTGTCCTACCAGGATGTTGTATGATGGTAGTGGTCCTACTATAAAAAATTCCACTTATAGCATGGTGGAATTTGGGATTTTCCCCATAATAAAGGGTAGGTCTATTACTCTTTCATGGTATACTTCCTCCCTTGAGAAGACCGTAAGTGGTCCTTTTATTGACCTTATCCAAGTGCCTTCTAACTGCATCTTTTAGAATCAATCATTTTTCTTAATCTATGTATCTCTTTTATAATTCTCCCAATGGTCAAGTAGGATATGATAACATCAATCAAACAGGTCCATCACGTGGCATGACTAATTTATGAGAACAATTCAGGGTAAAAACTATACTCTCCTAATTTTTAAGGGGATTGGGCTTTTGGACTTCAATCAGTTCCATTTTTTTTCCTTTTTAGGTTGTTCGGGCAAAAGTAGATTCTCCTCTAAGTGCAAAACCCCTCATATCATGATAATTCTTTAGAATCTCTCAACAACCTTGACCTTATTTGACCGTTCTTGTCTACAATCGCACTCCTTAGATCGACTTCAATGATGACTGTCCTTACCTCAAGTACTTTTGTCATCCACACTTCTATCCCATCTTTCCACGATCTCCCTTAAATGTCCTCTCTTAATCAAGGAATCTATTTTGTTGTTCACGATATGAAAAACATTTGTATCATGCCCGTAGTCATGGTGGAAGTTACAGTAATGGTTGTATTTCCTTGTGGATGGTTGTCTTCTTATCCTATTCGACTACTTATACATTTTTAAATATGTTATTGTGGACATGACGTACCCCACCATCATGTCGAGTGGACTTAACTAATCAAATATTGTTAGGTCTCTTGCGGTGTTTCCCACCTAGACTTGTCATTTTTTTCGCCAATTCGCCTCTTGTTCTTCTTTCTCTTACCTCATCTTCCTTACGAGGATACAGAATACTGTTAATAGTGTGTTCAGTTTTAATCTTCTTCTTCTTCTTGACTTTCTGAATATAATCGATAATATTACTTGGAGGGTTCTTAAATAGGGAGTATATGTTAATCGTGTTGTAGAGGCCTTGTAATAATGCAAACACAACCACCCACTCATCCAAGTTATCAATTTGGAGAAGCTTGTTATTGAGGGTCTTGACGAATTCCCCCAAGGATTTATTTTTGGTATGGAGGACATTGAACATGTACTCGATCATCTTTTTATAAACCCGAATTTCGATGAATGGTCCTACGAAGAAATCATTAAGTTCTATAAAATAAGTATTTGAGTTTAGAGGTAGCCGACTAAACCAAGTATTATATGAGCCCTTCAGTATGGTAGCAAAGCCTCTGTACCTGATCTGATATAAGATGCCCAAGAAATCCATGTATGTTTCGTCATTGTATATGTGGTCCCGTGGATCTGATATTTTGGTAAAAAGGTCCATCCTAGGGAGCTTGAATGTTGGAGGCATTGCTCAATCAAGGTTTTAGTGGCATAATGGGGATGCACCACTAATGCCTTCATTGTGAGGTGCGAGAGGTTGATCAATCCTCCTGAATACTGATGCTTTCTGTAATGTGGAGGAGAGCATTGGTGGAGGAGATGGAATTACACCTTTGGCATTTTGATCGAGAGGGACGTCTTGGTTGAACTATTGTTTATTATCCTAGGGAGGGGGATTTAGTTGTATCCTATCCAGGATTTGGGATAATGTTTCTTAGAGGGCTTCTTTTGGTTCCATAAGGCTATGGATGGCCTGGGTGACTTGATGTCTATTCATGACTTTGCAAGTTGTCATTCCCACAAATGGCTCCAATTAAGTTGAGGTGAAAATTAGAACACATAACATAATAATAATGAGTGCAAATATAAGAAACTCTAAAAATGCAAGATAAACAAAATATGTATGTGGTTCATTTTGATGACCTACATCCACAAAGCAAAGGGATATGGGGAGTAGTTTTATTAAAATGGGAGTAGTAGTGATTCCATGCAACCATTTAAGTTCCTTCCTTCCATCCTACCCTGGCTTTGTATAACATCCTTACATTGAGGGTCCTATAATCTCATTCCAAATATTTGAGGGTGTGGTTACTTATGTGGTACACATGGTTGTCTCATATACACTTTTCCTATTCATTTGGGTAGTTGACCACAATAATAAGGAATGTGCAATATTTTATAACTAATGACTAGTTGACTAGGTCTTTGCTCTGATGAGTCAATCGTCTAACAAAAGGGAGAGGAGTGTTTGGTGGGATTTCCATATATGCATTTGTATATTCCAAAAAAAAGTTCCCTCATCACTTTCCATGCCTCCTTAGACATAACACACATCGAAACGCTCCTAAACTCACTAATGATGAAAAAGCAAAAGGTGCATTCAAATATTTAGTATTCCACCCATTATTTTCATGCCATTGCAATCCCAACTAGATTAGATTTTGGGGATCAACCCTCCAAAACAATATTTCAAAAATGTTCATCTAACTATATCAAATGTTTCACTATATGTACTTTCCAAAAGGTATAATAACTACCATTAAAGGTATAGGTAGAAGAAATGAACTTCCATAAATCTAATAAAAAGGATATACTACAGGGTATTAAAAGTACAAAAGAATGATACTCTCTCTAATTCCAGTTAAGAGTGAGAGATCTTGATGGTTTCTAACCAAATAAAACTTAATTATCGCTTAAAAGATAAATGTCTTTGAATAATATCCTAGAAGTCTTTGTAAAAAATATTTTATCAATATTATAATATAACCAAATTATATCTTCTAATTAAGAAGAGTGAAATTAATATTGTAGAAAGATAAATGAATTCAAACGACATCGGATGTTTGAGAAAAACCCACTAAGGGAAAAAAAACTCAAGACGAAATAAATGATAAATTTACTACGTTAGATATTTACAAAATAGTAAAAATTAACTTACAATCACACAATGTTCTAACTTAGGTATCCATTCTTTCCTACCGTATTCCTTGGAGAGAGAGAGAGCCACCGACTCGAGTATGCTATAGAACTATGATTGGTTTGACATCAACTAATGTTGTCAAATCGTACGCTAATTTTTTTTTCATTGAAGTGAAATAGCGCATTGTTCTACCAAGGACGTGTGAGGATATACTAAAGTTGAAAATATGTAGAAGAATCTTTTATTTCTTTAAAAACTCACAAAGTGTTTTTTAATTTATATGTGAGGATAAATTTCATAGCATGTCAATTTTGTAATATTTATTTTGCAATTTATAATATTGTCTTTATTCCTTTTGAAAAAAATTGCTTTAGTCATTGGTTAGGATTATGTTTAGTTTTTCCTTTAAGCTTATAATGCATATTAAAGACACTTATCGAACAAGTTAAAGAGACATCAAGTTCCATTTCGAGTTTCGTCTTCTTCCATGGGATATCAAAAAAGGTATGAATGGTGTATTATATTGATCTCTGAATTTGGTTTTGAGTGTTTATGTTTTTAAAGATATTATTGATACCAAATTTAGTTCGCTGACATGGACCAATCACATGAAGACACGTGCCAATTTACATGGTAAATACGAATACTCCAGAACGAACAAATCAAAACCACCGAGCAACTCAAGTGTGACGAGAAACTCAAGCTCTTCGAGCAACTCAAGCGTGTCGAGCAACTTAGGCGGTCCGAGCTACATAAGTGTACAGCGTAACCAAATCAAGAGAATCCAGGATATAATTGTGCATTAAATGCTCAGTAATATAGTACAGATATACATGTCTACTAGGTAACAACGCATTGTCCTTCCATTTGTACAGCCTCAGGGGATATAAATACATTGTAACCTCCTCATTAGCAGGGGACCCAAAATTTCTTGGTAAATCCATTATCGAGAATTCTGCAAACAGTCAGCAATAACAAATACAGTGGACGTAGGCCATTCTTATAAGGCTGAACCACTTTAAAAATCTTGTGTCTAACTTATTTTTATCTGTGATTAATAAATTAGAGATAATCTAATTTTTTACATCAACAGATTGGCACCGTCTATGTGAAACGACTGAAATTATCGTTTTTCACCAAAACAATTCATCACCAATGGCTGATCATCCTGAATCCAGCAATCGAAACGCTAGAATTTCTCCGAATCCATTTACTCCTCCAAATGTCCAAGATCTGGCTAGAATAATGGCTAATTTGGCTTATGGCCAGACGACCATGCAAGAAACCATGCGACAACTCATGCAAACTATCCAAGGGGGGGAACCCGCCCAGTCAGGACAACGAAGCATTGAGAGAAATACTCGTCTACTTTCTTCGCGAAATAGGTAAAGGTTATTCCCAGAGGAGTCTCTGTCTAGATGCACCGATTCATATTGTACTGAGAGATCTAATGATCCTTCTTATCAGCCTGGGAGGACTTCCTCGATACGAGCTACAAACACTCAACAAAACATCACTCTATCTCTAGAGAGGACAAGTGCTCTCGAAAGGTTGAGTAGAGTCTCTCCTTTTAATCATCTAGGTCCTAGGAGAAATAGAAGTCCTCCCAGGATTGTGTCGAGGAACTCTCAACAATCATTTTATATGAAAGAAGGCTCTGCCCAATCACGACCAGCTGCTCGTCATGAAAGATGCCAAGAGGCTGATTCAACACGATCAGTTGCTCCAACTAATAGGATCGAGGAAGGAAATGATGCATGGAAAGGCTCTATTCAAAGGTTGGAGGATAAACTAGGGGAAATGGCTAAGGCCAAGAATCCTTTACAAAGGTCTTTTGTCTGAGGAGCACCGTTCATACAAGAAATTGTGGACTTCCCCACATCGTCAAAATTCAAAGCACCGGTAGTAACACCAAAATATGATGGAAAAACTGATCCTATTCTCCATATAGAACAATACCAAGCAGTTGCTGATATATATGCTGTTCCAGACGAGATGCGATGCAGAGAATTTTCAGGAACTCTCACTAGATCTGCTCAAATATGGTACAACAATCTTCCTCGGGGGAAGATTGTAACTTTCTTTCAACTGGCCGAGCTCTTTATTGGGAACTTTTGTTTTGGAGAAAAACTAGTTAAACGAGTAGCACACTTATTAAGTGTTAGACAGAAGGCAGGTGAGAGCACCAGGGATTATATTACTCGTTTCAATAACGAGAAGCTCGAAGTTATTGATTACGAAGAGAAGACAGCAGTCACTTCTCTGATGAGTGAACTATCGCCAAATAAATTATACTACACTCTGGCCAAAGATCCGCCTACAACCATGGCAGAGTTAATGGAAAAGGCAGCCAAAATTATGAACGTCGAGGAAGTTATGGCTGCGAAAAAGAATATGGACACCAAAGAGACCAAGGTTGAGAGTGACAAGGATAAGAAGAAAGAACAGAAGAACAATGGCGGTAATAGGCAGTCAAAAGCAAAGCAAGCATTAGAACAGTTGAAGAAATTTGGAAACTATACCCCTTTGAAAGTAGACATAAACCATGTTCTGGAAGAGATCAAGAACAACGAGGAGCTAAATTGCCCAGAAAATGAAGACAGATCCTGACAAGAGGGATAAATCCAAATATTGCGAGTTGCATAAGGATCATGGTCATACGACCAAAAATTGCATAGCTCTCCAGAATGAAATTGAAGAGCTCATCAGGCGAGGAAAATTGAACAAGTATGTGGATCATTGAAAGGATGGAAAGAGCAATGACCGAGCAAGGCAGAGGTCTAGATCTCCTCGTCGAGTAAAAGAAGATAAGAAGAGAAATCGTGAAGAAGACCAGGATGATGATCAAGACGACCCCGATATCCCCAAAAGACCAAAACAGCCAAAACGTGAGGTATTTTCTATCCGTTTTGGATCATTTGATTGCAATGTTACTACTGGTGGAGACATAGGAGGAGGAGACCTTACTGCAGAGAGGAAAGCTTACCTCAATGATGCTCAAGCTTGTTCGTATATTTTATGGATAAATCTAGCTGAAGATGATCGCCCGAGGAAAGTAAACAAAGATAAACTGGTAATCGGTTTCTCTAAGAATGACCTCGCAGGTGTGTTATATCCTCATGATGACCCATTGGTGATCAAAATGAGGACGAAGGAAGTAATGATTTCGTGAGTATTGGTGGATAATGGCAGCTCGATAGATATTATGTTCTACCCATGTTTTGATAGTTTGAACCTGAAGCTATCCCAGTTGGAGCCATATCATTGGCTCCTCCTCGGTTTTACTGGCGAGAAAGTCTTTCCACTTGGGACGATCAAGTTGGATATGTTCATCGGGGCATGGCCTTCTTGTCGAACAGAAAGAGTGCGATTTTTTGTGATGGATAAAAATGTCCAATCAGCTTACAATATCTTTATGGGAAGGGTAGGTTTGAAATAGTTCGAAGCCGTACCATCTACAGTACATCAATGTTTAAAATTCCCAACCAACTTTGGAGTGGGAGTGGTGAAAGGCGACCAAAAAGTAGCTCGGGAATGCTACTGTTCATCTGCAGAGCAAAAAGAGCGTAAAGAATCCAGAAAAAAGACTACCACTTATCAGGTTGATGGGATAGAAGACGCAGAGATTGAGACTTTAGACCCAAGAGACGAGTCTCAGCTCGTTAAGGGTCAGGTCATGGAAGTTACTGAAAATATCATTCTGGATGATGAGCATCCAGAACAAACAACTCAAATTGGTGCTTCGCTAGATGTGTCAATAAAATAAGAGCTGATAGCGTTTCTAAAAAGCAAAAAACAAACTTTTGCATGGAGCCACGAGGACATGCCAGGGATAGACCCAGCTTTCCTATGTCACGAGCTTAATGTGAATAAGGAGATCAAGCCGGTAAAATAACGAAGAAGAGTGTTCAGCCCCGAAAAGAACCAAGCTATACAAGAAGAAGTCGAGAAGCTCCTAAAAGCTTGTTTTATTGAGGATGTCAAATATCCTGATTGGCTAGATAATGTGGCGATGGTGAAGAAGAAAGATAACAAATGGAGGATGTGTGTAGACTTCACCGATCTCAATAAGGCATGCCCAAAGGATCATTTTCCTTTGCCCCTAATTGATCAACTGGTGGATGCTACCTCGGAGCATGAATTGCTGAGTTTTATGGATGCTTATTCTGGTTACAATCAGATTAAGATGAAGCCTGAGGACAGAGAGAGTACCTATTTTATTACCCCAAGGGGAACTTATTGTTATAATGTTATGCCTTTTGGACTTAAAAATGCAGGTGCGACATATCAGCGACTGATTAACAAGGTGTTCCCGGAGCAAAACAGTCATAACATGGAGGTTTATGTTGACGATATGCTGACGAAGAGCATGAAAGCTGCTGATCATCTAGTTAATTTAGGCCAGACCTTTGATTAACTAGAAAAATATCAAATGAAGCTGAATCCCACCAAATGCATATTCGGAGTACGACAAGGCATGTTTCTCGGATACATTGTTAATCAACGAGGGATCGAGGTGAATCCTGACAAGATCAAAGCTCAATTGGAACTGCGATCTCCGACGACGAAGAAGGAAGTGCAGAGTCTCACAGGGCGAGTCGCATCACTTAATAGGTTTGTATCACGAGCAACCGACAG
This sequence comes from Sambucus nigra, assembly GCA_949130495.1. Taxonomy (NCBI): domain Eukaryota; kingdom Viridiplantae; phylum Streptophyta; class Magnoliopsida; order Dipsacales; family Adoxaceae; genus Sambucus; species Sambucus nigra. The sequence continues at coordinate 89,574,352 of OX422208.1, read as the reverse complement.
ATGCCTACCATTCTTTAAAACACTCCCAAAGACTTTCGAGTGGAATGATGAATGCGAGAAGGCCTTTCAAGAATTGAAGAAATACCTGGGAGCACCTCCATTGTTGTCCAGGCCAGTTACGGGAGAAATACTATATTTGTATCTGGCAGTTTCAGAAAATGCAGTAAGCTCGGTGTTGATAAGAGTGGAGAATGGAGTGCAAAAACCAATCTATTACAGTAGCAAAGATTTTTGAGGAGCAGATATCAGATATCCAAGGTTGGAAAAGTTGGCACTGGCGTTGATCGAAGCAAGTAGAAGGATGAGGCCATACTTCCAAGCTCATACTATAGTTGTGTATACAGACATTCCGTTAAGACAAGCTCTGCACAAACCAGAGAAATCAGGAAGATTGATGTACTAGGCGGTAGAATTGGGTGAATACGATATAATCTATGAGCCTAGATCGTCGCTCAAAGGGTAGGTAGTGGCAGATTTTATCGTAGAGTTCACTTATCCTGATACTTCCAAAGAGTAGAAATTGAATACCGACTAGCCTGTGGATGTTACAAGATCATCAAATTTAAACCACAACCAACTTAAGTCTATAGACGAGCAAGAGAAGATGGTTGACGAGCAACAAGAAGTGCTAAAGGAGGATATAAGGAAGCATCAAATATTCCACCAAGGAACTCTGTCTGACCAAGAGTTTGACAATGAGATACCTGTGTGGAATTTATATGTAGATGGCTCTTTTTGCATTACAGGAAGTGGAGCAGGAGTTATTTTGAATAGCCCTGATGAGATTGATGTGGAGTATGCTTTGCGTTTTCAATTTAAGGCTTCAAATAATGAGGCTGAATATAAAGCTATGATTGTAGGTCTCAATCTAGCCAAAACTATGAAAGCAGAGCAGGTCGTTGCATTCAGTGACTTACAGTTGATTGTAAATCAAATGTTAGGAGTGTATGCAGCAAAAGGAGAATTAATGATCCAATATCATGCAAAAGTAATGGAGATGGTGTCAAGCTTTAGCGTAGTACAGTTGATTAGAATACCAAGATTGGAGAATGCAAGAGCAGATGCCTTAGCTGGGTTAGCCTCAGCCACGTGCACCAAGCTACGAAGAACAATCCCAATAGAAATCTTGGCTAGTCGGAGCATTGAGAAAGATCTAGAGATGAACTTCATTGCCCTTGATTTAGGACCATCATGGATGGATCCTATCAGGGCCTATATTGAGGAGGGGGTTTTACCAACTGATAAACTCGCAGCCAAGAAACTGAAGTTTAAAGCTGCTCGTTATGTATTAACTAATGGCATTTTATATAGACGAGGAATTATAGCAGGTCTACAAAGATGTGTGCATCCCTTCGAGGTGAAAGATTTGATTGAAAAAATCCATGAAGGGTCATGTGGAGCCCATGTAGCAGGTCGAATGCTTTTGCAAAAAATAATAACGCAGGGATATTATTGGCCAATGATGAGGGCTGATTGTATAGCATATGCCAAAAAATGTGACAAATGTCAACACTTCTCTTCTATCCGAAGAACTCCCCAAGCATTGTTAACACCCATTACTTCCCCTTGGACATTTTCCATGTGGTGAATAGACTTGGTCGGACCACTTCCAACGACCAGGGGAAGATTTAAATATCTCGTGGTCGCTGTGGATTACTTTACTAAGTGGGTGGAAGCTGAGCCTCTTATTGATATGGCATATGACAAGGTGTATCAATTTATTTGGAAGAATATCATTTGTAGATATGGTCTTCCCCATGCATTCATTACTGATCATGGAACCCAATTTGACAAACAAGGAGTTTGCTGCATATTGTCACCAGTCAAACATATTGAAAACCCACTCTGCACCAGGCCATCCCCAGAGCAATGGACAAACTGAGGTGACGAACAGACCGCTACTGAATGGTTTGAAAAAATGACTGGGTAATGCAAAGGCAAATTAGATTAACGAGCTACATTCTATGATGTGGGCTTATCGTACTACACCGCGAGCAGCAATAGGAGAATCTCCGTACATGATGGCATTTGGAAGCGAAGCTGTTATACATGTCGAGTTGGGCCTCCACACACACAGGGTGCTGAATTTCAATTCTCCTATCAGTGACTTGATGAGGCGATTGGATTTAGATATGCTCGAAGAAGTTAGATAAGAAGCAGCAATCTGGAATGCTGCATACCAACAACGAACAGCTCTGTTTTACAACAAGAGGGTAAAAACGTGTAATTTGAAGGAAGGAGACTATGTGCTAAATAAAGTAATTCAAAAGAACAATAAACTGGAAGCTAACTGCCATGGACACTACAGAGTAACAGAAGTTGTTCATCCAGGAACCTACAAGATTGAAACCTTGGAAGGAGAAGAATTTAAGAATGCATGGAATGCAGAACATCTACGCGAGTATTATCAGTAGTAGGAGTTTCTATGTAATGGAGTTCTTTTTCAGTATGAATAAAGTGTTAAAGTTTCATCCAGTTTTCTTCTTTTGATGAAATTTTTTCGGAGTATTAGTGCTACACACTACGCATCATGTTCAGAATGATATCCACCAGCTAAGGTTGGTCGGTTAATAAAAATCCACCAGCTATGGTTGGTCGCTAAATAAAAATCCACCAGCTACGGTTGGTCGGTAAATAAAAATCCACCAGCTACGGATGGTCGGTAAATAAAAATGCACCAGCTACGGTTGGTCGATAAATAAAAATCCACCAGCTATGGCTGGTTGGTAAATAAAATCCACCAACTACGGTTGGTTGGTACCACCGATTTCGATTGGTCGGTAAATAAAAATCCACCAACTACAGTTGGTCGGTAACAAAAATCCATCAACCGGTTGGTCAGTAAGATAAAATCCACCAGCTCCGGTTGATCGAAAAAATCAGTTTTCTCCAACTCTTGTTGGTCGGGAACAAAAACCTCCAATTCTGGTTTGGTAAATAAAATCCACCAACTACGGTTGGTTGGTACCACCGACTTCGGTTGGTCGTTAAATAAAAATCCACTAACTACGGTTGGTCGATAACAAAAATCCATCAACCGGTTGGTCGGTAAAATAAAATCCACCAACTCCGGTTGATCGAAAAAATCAATTTTCTCCAACTCTTGATGATCGAGAACAAAAACCTCCAATTCTGGTTGGTCGGCAAATCAATCCAGATTGGCAGGACCATGGGATGTAAGTCGTTTTATTGCTTAAAGAGTGATGAGTCACTATGGTCAAAAAGTAAAACATAATGGATATATCAAAATATGCACAAACAAAGACATTCTTAAAAAATACTTAGAAGAAAATAAAATAGCGAAAGACAAACTTTTCATTCAAATCGAGAAGGATTACATATGCTGTGGAAAGTAAAAACCATTACATAAAGATCCTATTCTACTGTTTTCTTTCCCTCTGCCTTTGAAACAGGTTCTACTCTAGCAGGAGGATCATCTAAGGCTTAAGGGGAATTTATAAAGTTCAGATCTCGAAGCATCCTCACATTCATCACAGATGGTCGATCAAGCAAGTGCTCCGAGCGAGATATCTCAAAATTAGAATGAAGACTGTAGTCACCGAAATACTTGGAAATTAAGCATTGGGGAATTGCCCGAGCAGGAATCCAGCTCATATCAAGTTTGAAAGGTGGCACGGGCAACTCGAGCAATCTAGGGTCATAATAATCCCATAGATAATAGCCCTGCTCCAACTTTAACACCCCCAAGGCATTCAACCATCCTTTCTTGTAACCCTCGTTATTTGAATTTTGGATTCGATCATAGAGATGATAAAGAGCTTCATTATATCCAGCCATCCAAAACTCTCTGGGATGTTTGTGAAACTGGTAAGTTAACCTCTCTAGTTGCTCGTGGAGGTTCTTCACTAAAAGTTCTTTATTCTCCAAGGTAGAGCTTTGTACGGAAAGTGGCTCGTCGAGGTTCAGAATCTTCTTGGACATTTCTGACAAAGGCTGATTCTTCGCCACCAACTGGAATGCTTGATTCTCTAAGGCTTCTTGCGTTCTAGATTCTTCAATAGTAACCCGAGCAGCCCTTGCTCGTCCTCGAGAATATCTTGCTCGTCCGCGAGAAAAAGTAGAGGGTCCAGTCCTCTTTAAGGTTTCCAATTCATCTCTCAAATTGGCATTTTCGACCTCCAAAAAAGAGAAACCTTCGTCATTGACAGGGGCCAAGGCTCCAGAGGTAGATGCTGCAGATTTCAGTTGAGATATCTCTCCTCGCAAAACATTATTTTCCTGCTCCAACAATTTCACGATTTGCCTATGGTCCTCGACCTCAACCCTTAGAAATTTCTCTTTTTTCTTGTAAATAGCGATAAACTTATCATATTCTTTATCAGCATTGAGTTGCTGATATTTTTTCTCATACCCCTGATGCAAAAGGGCAGAAGATTCCTTGTATTGTTGTTGAAGTTCCTCGATGGTTCCTTGAATGTCCTCAATCATCTCATAGTATGCCACATTATTGGCAATAGCTCGGTCAAGCAGGCATTTCAAATACTGGTATGCTTCAACTGCTTGTTCCGAAGAATTTGGACTAAGGATGTTAACAATTTGAGCCTCGTTTAGATCTGCATGGACAGCCTTGAAGTAGTCATTGCATTTTTTCATCAGTTCAGTATCGTGAGCTGACAAGAGCTCCATCCTAGCCATAAACTAGTAAAGAGAAGAGATAGAAAGAATCAATGAGAATGCAGAAAGAGCAAGTAAAAGAAAAAGTTAAGACAAATAACCCAAAGTTTGAATTTTTATTTCATCAAAAGGTAAGTACAAAGTTCAAGATTACACTGGAAATGAATAACAAAATTAAAACCCAAGCATCTTTACACATTCTCCTTGTGTTTTACAACTTCCTCAGGAAGCTGGGATGAGGAAGATGGTTGCTCGGAAGATAAGAGCAGTTGCTCGTCTAAGGTACTGGTGGGCTAAAGTTGCTCGACTGAAGTGCTGGCAGGTTGAAGTTGCTCGTAGAAAGTTTGAACAACTGGAACAGGAGGAGCTTGATCTCCAATCCTCATGGAGGATTCCTCTGAGGCAGTTTCGTCCTCTTCTTCTTCTCCAGGAGAGGGAGGAGGACCATGAACATGATGCTGGAATAGGTCAAAATTCTCAGCGATCTTTAACTCCTGCAGAGCTGCAACCCATCCATCCCTGAAGTATTTAAGGCTAGCAAACTCCATTTGAGAAGACATAGCAGCTAGGCCTTTGTTCCAACCTTTGTCCCAACCAGCGCTAAAGGACTTTTTGATAGCCTTTTTCCTTTTTTCTTTCTCCGAGGAGTTCCTTTCTTTAAGGAGCTCCTCGACAGCTTTCAACTTCCCTTCCACCTCCACCTTCTGGCGATCAACTTCATAAAGTCTACCGACTTCCTCTTCAGCAGTTTTGAGCTTGTTCTCAAGCTCATCAGCATTCTTGAGCTTCTCCCCGAGCTCTTATTTCTTCCTCTCAAACTCTTTCATCTTCTCCTCCAAACCTTTGGAGGCCTCCACATCTCGGTCTCTCTCTTGCTCAATGGACTTGGCTTGCTTCTCCCAAGCCATTTTATATTCTTTATATTTTTGGCGAGAGTCCTTCAAGGACTGAGTTAAACCAACAAAAGCTTCCTCCACACCTCCCGAGGAGCTTGAAGCTTTAATAACCTCATCCTTCTTCAAAATACTGTTAAAACATGTCACCAACTGAAGAAAGAAAATTTTTGAGTCAATACCGGGACATATTAGTAAAAAGTGAAAACTTAAATACTTACTGAGGCAATATGTTGAGCAGCCAATGCAGTGACCCTGTCATGAGGAAGAGCATCTTCAACACCTTGGATTTCTGGGATGATCCAAGACTTCACAGAACCCAGTGCAGAGGTGGGAGGAACAAAACTGGGAATACCACTCTCAGCATTTAAAGCCTGAGAGATAGGTCTAGCAGGTCTCTCAGACGAAGTTTTCTTTGACTTCTTTGGAGGAGAAGGAATATCTTCGACTAAAGAAGAAGTCTTAGTTGGTGAAATGACAATTACCTCACTAGGAGGAGAAATAACTACAGCCTTGCTCCGAGCCATTGGGGGCTTCTCAGCAACTTTCTTGACACCCACTGGAGGGGGTGCATCAATGTTTCTTATTCCTTCTTCTGGAACATCCTGCTTATTTTTCTTCGCCTCCACCTTGGCAGAGTCTGATTTGTCAAAGAAGGCAGGAGCTCTTCTTCTCTTCATTATAATACTAATGGGAACGTTTGACTCTGATGAAGAACCTTCCACACTAGTATCAGCAGCTGGTATTTGGTCGATATCAACCACCACTGGACAAGAAGTAAAGGAGGAAGTATAGCTCTTGTACTGCAATAAGTAAGAGGCTGATCTGATATGTTCGTCAGCAACGGACTGGTGTAAACTCCAGATAAGTTTTAAATGCCTTAAATTGACATCATTTTCCTTAGGAGATTTTCTTTTGCTATCAACTGCAAATAATCAAAAATTAAATGTCAATGATACATTTTATCAAACACAAAGGAAGCATAATTTCAAAAATAATATAAAAACAACCTATCCCATTGCCATAAGGAGGACATCTAGGACCTTTATATACTTCATCTCCAGTTAAGGGAGGATGTTGCCAATTTTTCATAACCACTCCATATTCAAAATAATCCATGTTGGCATCGAGAAGATTGACAACTAACGCCCTATTTAAAAACCTAGTTTTAAGTAAAAAGTACTATCACTAACGACCCATCTGTAATAGTACATTATCTCTGGAATCCCTAAACGGGTTCCATGAAGCTGATTTAACCTATGGACTCCATTGACTATTCTTCAAGTATTTGGAGCTATTTTTGCAGGTACAACATCAAAATATTGACAGAATTCCAAACATAAAGGGTTTGGAGGAAAAGAAAAGATACATTCGGCCACGAAGAGACTTGGGAACCAATGTCCCTCAACTAAAGAGAAATTGTCAGAAGGTTCAGAGAGTTCCTCCAAAGTGACCCATGAAGGAATTGAAAATTCAGAACAAAATTTGTCAAGAGATTCAACAGGGTAAACCATGATGAACAGAATAATTAAAAGAAAAGGAAGAAGAGCTTACAGGAGAAGATTGAGGTCAGTTGACAACGAACAATGGAGGAAAAGAACGCACAAGATAAGGAGGAAATGGAAAGTTTGAAGACACAGGTTTGAAAAGTAAAAGACGATAGGATTTCTTGCCGTGTTTAAATACTTTACCTCGGGAACAGAAAAAGTAATGATTACCAAGGTAGATGTTTGCTCTACCGGCGGCTAAAAGGAGAAAAAAGGCACGAAAATCGAAGCAGTTAGAAAAATTTAAAAAGTTTGATTCTATGAATTCAAAAGAAGAAATAAATACAAGGAAAATGCTCCTAAAATTCAGGATGACTATTTAATCCCGCCATATTTCGAGAAGAATGTTCCACACCCCTCCTCAATCTCGAACTATGAAACATTGGGGGCTTCTGTTGATACCAAATTTAGTCCGTTGACATGGACCAATCACATGAAGACACGTGACAATTTACATGGTAAATAAGAATACTCCAGAACGAACAAATCAAAACCACCGAGAAACTAATGAGTGCCGAGCAACTCAAGTGTCACGAGCAACTCAAGCTCTTCGAGCAACTCAAGCATGTCGAGCAGCTTAAGCGGTCCGAGCTACATAAGTGTACAGCGTAACCAAATCAAGAGAATCCAGGATATAATTGCGCATTAAATGCTCATTAATATAGTATAGATATACATGTCTACTGGGTAACAACGCATTGTCCTTCCATTTGTACAACCTCAAGGGCTATAAATACATTGTAACCTCCTCATTAGCAGGGGACCCGAAATTTCTTGGTAAATCCATTATCGAGAATTCTGTAAACAGTCAGCAATAACAAATACAGTGGATGTAGGCCATTCTTATAAGGCTGAACCACTTTAAAAATTTTGTGTTTAACTTATTTTTATCTGTGATTAATAAATTAGAGATAATCTAATTTTTTACATCAACAGATATATTGAGGAATTTTTTTCAAAAATTACTTTGAAGAAAAATAGTTTTAGTTTTTAAAGTCCTTTGAACGAGTTTATGATGTTGTTCAAATAAATTTATGCCTTTGTTTCAAAAAAGTTTTGGTTTCATTCAAACAAAGTTTGGGGTGTTATTCAAGCCAGGTTTAAATGAGCTTTGGATGAAAAGTTCATGTCTTGGCAGAAAGTATCATTTTAAGGTCTCGTGATTCTTATTCAAATAAGATTTGGCATCTCATTTGAATAAACTTGGGTCTCATTCAAATAAGGTTGACTAAGTCGTTCGAATGACTCGTCTCGATTTTTTGTGTCGCCACCTTTTAACCTTTTTTTTATAAATTAAAGTGCTAGAAAATTTATTTTTAAGAGAGGGTTTATAAAAATAGTTTTCTATATCAAAACTATAGGATCTTATTACCATAATTTTTACCCATGCTTTGAGATCTAAGTTTCTACATATTATGCTAGTTTGAGATTTTATGTTTGAGCACAAGGATCAAGTTTACTCTCAATTGCTGTTTAATTTCTTTCTTACGATGGTAACTATGTTTTGTTGTGATGACGGCACTATAGACACCACATTATAGGACCCCTAAGTCTCTCCTTAAGTCCCTAGCACCTCCCCAATTCATAATAAACCCTGGGTCATACTCCAAGTACCGATCTAAAGGCCATAGGAATTTCCCAGACCCCGTCTGACTCTGGTCAACTTCATCATCAGAGTGAAATATTAATTAGTCTTTGAAGGTCTCTAAATCCTCTTTCCAATGGTTCGCCTCATGCATGAATCGGCATAACAGTTCGGATGAACAAACCATTTTACTACTAAAAATTGATATGGAGGTCACCGAGCGCTCTTGGGCCCCAATTTGACCACAATGACCCTCACTACCAGAGAAAAAGCTTAATGAATCTTTGAAGGGCACTGAAACCCCTTTCCAATGGTTTCCCCTGTGCGAAACGACATAACGGTTCAAACGAACAGTCCATTTTCCCTCGAAAACTGATCTAAAGTCCATTAGGCACTCCCAGGTTCTGTTTGACCAAAGTTAACTCTTTATATCGAACCAGCCTGAATGAATCTTCAAAGGGAGTTGAATACACTTTCCAATGGTCTGCTCCATGCACGAATCATCCTTACATTACGGACGATCGATCTATTTTACTCTGAAAGGTCACCGAGTTCTTATAAGCCCCGTTTGACCAAAGTTAACTCTCCAATCTGAGTGAAGCTCTTTGGAACATCGAAGTACCTCACACAACCTTTACAATAGTTTATCCCATGCGCGATTCAAACTTATGGTTCGGACAAATGATCCATCGTTATCCAATGATCTTTTATCCAAAGGACTAACAGGTGCTTCTAAGTCCTGTTTGATCCAAAGTCAACTACCAAACCTGGAGAAGCCCAAATTATTCTCAAAGTTCCATGAATTAACTTTCTTACGGTATGCGCCGTGCACGATTTGGACTCACGGATTGTATTTTACAACCATTTTTCCAAAAAATCTACACAAGACTACCAATTGGAAGGTCCATTTTCTTAGCTATCAATAATTTGTCGAGGGTTACCTGACGATAGTAATGATAAGGACAATGCCAATTGGTAGTACCCCTACCCTATATAAGGAGAGCATGAGCTCACTTCAAAAGGAACGCCGGATCCATCAATATCAGCGATCTCAGCAATAATCTTCTGTAATCAACGAATTTTCCTTGTGTAGAATTCTTCTCCACCTTTCATTGCCATAATTCTCATACCCAATTTATCAAAAATATCCTTCTCTGTCATCGTACATTTATCCCATCTTTCATGGAAGCTCATCAAGGATCAAGATCAAGCTTCAAGTCTCCAAATAAGGCCCAAACATCCTTCTCTCTTTAAGTTTCTTTATTTCTGCATTAGTTATATAAATTCTCAATTTAGATTTTACCTTAGATCAAACACATTAATGCCACATTTTTTATTAGTTATATTGCACCTAATTTATTTTCTATAAAAAAAACAAAACAAAGAAAAATAGTGTTACACCTATAAATTTCGACGGGATTCTTCATCACATTGTCTCGAAGCTAAAAATATATTTTCTACACACACATATATAATAAACTCCAATTTGATTTTATGGGATAAACCCCACCCTTGTGCCGCATGTGAACTACGCAGACTTTGATGCCTTTAAAGTGTGTCTCGGGCTAAAACCCGAGACTCAAGTCCTATTTTCCTATTTTTTATTTTCATCTTTTTCCTATTTCATCCATATATTATTCAAATATATCATACTTGTGATTCATACTTGCGTCTTATCTAACTCATATTATTGTTTCATTATAACGATCATTATCTCGATAAGTGCACACATCATATTTTTGTAATTATTATTTTGGGAACATTCCTATGGATGACTTCGCTCCATCTTTTCCATAATGCGAGTCGAGTGATTCCGATCTCCACTTATATATATATATATATATATATATATATATATATATATATATATATATATATACGCATATACAGCTCATGGAGAAATTAAGGAAAATAGTAACATAAGCCCATGAGAGACCGAAAGGGAGGGTTGGGTGCCTAAGACCTTCCCATTCTGTAACTTAGCTCCCCAAACCTCTGATCTAATTAGTTTCACAAGCATCAGTTTGTCTTTGATGCCACTATCTAGATACGTCTACATCTTCTTTCTCCTGTTTTGTGAAAAATAGGGTGGCGACTCTATCTCTTCACATCACCCCAAAACTGACGATGGATGAAGCACCCCAATGTAGTGAGGGGCGCGGGACCCTTATTTATCCCTCTTTATCCTCCTCACGAAAGCGGTCGGGGAGGAAAGAAAGAGAAAGAGGGAAGATCTTGAGATAGACATTGTGGTGACTCTACTGGGGACTTAATTGACTTAAGAGGGCTAGACTCTGTTTGCATGGGTGTTATCATTTTATACTTGTGTGCATATGTAAATACTTGTATAATCCTTTTTTTCTCTTCTATTACTTTTTATATATATATATATCTAACTCATGTTTATATCATCTCTCGCTCACTTTTCACTGCACACACTTGTAAATACTCTCCATGCACACCTCAAACTGCCTACACTTGTATATAGGGTCACTTATACTCACATGTTGCACGCACCACTTAGAATATGCATGCTTAGGAGTCACTAGTACACACCTACACTTATCACACTTGTATATATCCATGCTCACTTATACTTATCAACCACCACTTGTAGCTGATCCATGCTTAGATTCACCACCACACACTCACTTATAGATATTCACACATAGCTCACTCTCACGTATCCATGCTTAGTGTAATCTTCATGCTCCATGCTAGATTTACTTTCCATGATACTTGTACATTCTTCCCTATTAGTATAGTGCTCATCATGACAAATTAAATACTCTCTCCATAATATACTAATCAAGAATCATGCATTTTGCACACTACATCACTAAGGGCATGGATATTGACCAAAATATTATCCCGTACTGGGGGGTCACTTTGTGATGGGAGCTGGTCTGGCAGGTCGCAGTTGGCCTAAGTAACATGAATCTCACCTTCCATTGGCCAAGTATGTTAGATGTATATCGAATGGTTATTCCCGCATCATACCGCTTGACCGAAGTCATGACGAGAGGTATATAATAGGGAACTCGTCTATGTACGTCGATTATATCAAATTTTCTCTCACACATACTATGGGTACCTCAATTAAACATTCCAGCCTAGATAAGTAGCCCGCTTCAGTCCGGCCCAAAGTCTGTAGGCCACATGCATAACTAATTCAGTTTTGACCCATTCAACCCCTAAAATACCTCAAGAGATATTCTAGGAGTTATGGGTTAACGTGGAGGAGTCCATCACCCCTACTCTCCGAGAAACAACATGTATATATTAAACCCTCAGCCCAGGGCAAAGGGCATGCAATTATAAACACTCCCCTAGAGTAAAGAGAAATAAAATACTGAGAGAACCACCGTGGACATAGGCCTTCTTACTGAATCACGTATATCTTGTGTTATATGTGATTGGAATTATTTTAAGTTTTTTATTTATTATGGTGATCGCCTTTTCTTATTATTTTGTGTTGAGTTTAATTGTCACCATAATAGGCGCCGTATGTGGGAAATATTTATTTTCCTTTAAGAAAGCCTTCACCAATAAGAAGTTGGAATTTTTGGTCACAGTAGCAATGCCCCTGAAGTAGGGGATATTCAAGAACAACCTACCCCTCACAGGATCAGATCTGAAGTTTAATGTTCAAATCCTACGACTCGCCCAGAGTGGCAAGCTTCAGAGGGAAGTCAAGGACCAACCAGGTCCACTCGGTTTTCCAGGCTAATCGATGCCTATGAGGCCAGGCTCCAAGATAAAGAGGAGGCCACTTGCAAGTAAGAAGATGAGAACGCTCATCTCAAGAGAAAAATGGAGAAAATGGAGAAAGAACTCCATCGTAGTACCAGGCAATGATAATATCTCACTCCTAGCCCTTAGGGGAGCAAATCTCACAGCCTAGGAAGGAGCCCTAGATATGGATCTCAAATATTTGAGGAAAATAGGTCAGATGACAACTTTCCCGAAAAAAAACAATTGGCTCATCGTTACAGGAGCCCAGGTCGAGGAAATGATGACATATAAAATTTGGTCCGCAGAGAAATGGACCATCATCCATCATATCAGGGTGCCAGATCGACCACAGAGCTAGCCAAGTGAGCTCTCAGGACCCAGATAAAATCCCCTTTCTCAAGGGATATAGAAGAAGAAGCTCCTAAGAAGTTTATGATGCCCAGATTCAAGATCTATGATGGAAAGACTCATCCTATCGACCATGTTAGGCAGTACAGGCAGTCTATAACCCTCTGGAACCATAAAGACGCTTTGATATGACAGATCTTTCCATCGAGCTTACATGATGTGGCCCAGAAGTGGTTCGAGAAAGTTCTCCATAGACCCATTGGGAGCTTCGAGTCCCTGGCAAATCTCTTCACAGCTCGCTTCATTACCAGTAACTCCCATCCGAAGAGAATGGATGCCTTATTGATAATGAAGAAAATGCCCAGGAGATCCTGAGAGACTAAGAGAAGAGTTATTAGGATCTATTCAATGAGATCGAGGATGGCTCGGAGTAGGTCGTCGTGGCATCCTTTAAGATTGGTTTACCCAACTCCTCCCTCTTGCACCAGTCCCTCAATAAGAAGGAGGCCACAACCATCGACGACTTAATGTCCCGTATTGAGAAATATGCCAAAGTTGAAGATATGACCCATCTCAACATAAGTGAGAATGGTCACGCTAAGTTCACCAACAAGGGCAATGACAAAGTCGAGAATCAGAAGAAAGGAAATAAGAATGGGGGTAGGAGCACCCAAAGAATGGAAATAAAAATGATACTTTAAATGAATTTCAGGTAGTGAACACAGTTTTAAAGAATTAATCTACAAGATTCTAGCAAAGATCAAAGACGAGTCATTCATTAAGTGGCCTAGAAATATGGGTGGAGACCCCTTGAAGAGAAACAACACACTGAGATGTGAATTCCACAAGGAGGGTGGACACAAAACCGAGCATTGCAAAGCTCTCAAATCTCACCTTGAAGAGATAACCCAAGCTGGTCAGTTGAATGAGTTCATAGAGTAAAAGGCAGAGAAGGTAGATGGAGACCCGATAACGTGCTCGAGGAGGACATCGGCCGTGAGTTCACTATAATTCATAGGGCATCCGATCTAAAGAAGATTCAAGGAAACACAACTGAGATGGAAGTAAAAAAGATTAAGACAGTAATGCATGCTTTTCAAATCGATCCAGCTAAAATGCAGGAAGGAAAGCGTCGAGGAGCAGATGACGTTGACTACAGCAAACACATTGTGCTCATAGATGAAGACTTAGTGGGATTAAGGACCCCACATCATGATGCCTTAATCATTACACTCATGATAGCTAACTATGAGTTCGACAAGTTACTCGTCAACCAAGGTAGCTTATCCAAAATAATGTATCTTGACCTATTCAGAAAGTTGAAGTTAAGCGTCGCCGACTTAAAGGAAGCCACCGTTACTCTAGTTGGCTTCGCTGGTAAAGTGACCATCCCTTTGGGAAAGATTATACTACCAGTAAAGGCAGGAAATGTATCCAAAATGATCGAATTTATGGTGGTCGACATTGACTCACCCTACTAGGCCATCCTAGACAGAGGGTGGCTGCATGCGATGAAGGTCGTCCCCTCTACCTACCATCAGAAACTCAAATATGTGACTGGGCGAGGAGTGATGGAGATCAGGCAATGGTGAGAAAGTTTTTTATAGAGAAAAAGGTCGAGACAGCCAAAGAGAAGGTTGAAGAATAGGAAGGTTTGATACCTTATAAATTGCAGCTAAAATATGGAAGACCTGGACTGTAGGAGACCTGGCTCCTCCCATCTGAGGAGGTCATTGAGAACCTGGAGAAAATCGCAGCCGACTTTAATAAGAATGATAAGATGTTCTTGATCGGAGCCTCTCTCACAGATCGAGAGAAGAAGGAACTAACAGTACTTTTGCGAAATAACTTGGATATTTTCACATGGGAACCCTACGAGCTGCCTAGGATTGAGCCCAGTGTGGTTTATCATCGGTTACATGTTGACCCGACTTTTAAGCCGATCACACAAAAGGTATGACGAATTTCACCCGAGAAGGCCAGGGCCGTGGAGAAGGAAATGGAAAAGGTGCTGGATGCAGGATCCATACGGGAAGTTCAATTCCCTAAGTGGATGTCCAACCAAGTAGAGTCCGGAAAAGCAATGGGAAATGGAGAGTCTGTATTGACTTCACCGACATTAACAGACCGTGCCCTAAAGATAGTTTTACTCTCCCTAAGATTGACCAGTTGGTGGACACCATAGCAGCTCATGAAAGAATAAGTTTCCTAGACGCATACTCTAGTATCACCAAATCCCTCTACACGAGCCAGATCAAGACAAGACAACATTCATCACTAGTGTCGGGTTATATTATTACAAGGTCATGCCCTTTAGGCTAAAAAATGCAGGAGTAACCTACCAGCGGTTGGTCACCAAAATGTATAAAGACCAAATGGGAAGAACCATGTAGGTTTACATCTATGGTATGCTCATCAAGAGAAGGAAAAAAGAAGACCACCTATTAGACCTATCAAGGACGTTTTAAATCCTCGTGAAATATCAAATGAAGCTTAATGCAAGTAAGTGTTCCTTCGGTGTCCAGTCAGGAAAATTTCTCGGGTACTTGGTTAGAAAGAGAGGCATTGAAGCTAACCCGGACCAGATTGATGCCATCAATAGGGTGAATCCCGTCCGTACGATAAGAGACGTGAGAAATCTCATAGGAATGCTCGCTGCCCTGAACTGATTTATCTTAAAATCATTCGTAAGGTGCCAGTCGTTCTTCCAACTTTTAAAGAAAAGAAAAGATGTAGAGTGGAATGAGGATTTCTCGAAGGCACTAGGACTCAAGGATTACCTCAGTACACCACCCTTGCTTGTAATCCCTGAAGATAATGACTCTATACCTGTACCTCATAGTTTTCAATCACGCTGTAAGTTCTGCATGGGTATGCGAAAGAACGGGGATCCAACACCCAGTCTATTACGCGAGAAAAACTCTCTTGGACGCCGAACAATACCTACCACTAGAAAAGCTCGCCTTTGCACTTGTGGTAGCCTCGAGGAAATTAAAACATTACTTCAAATCTCACTCCATCATCGTCCTTACATATAACCCCCTTAAAGTAGTCTTGTGAAAAGTAGATCTGTCCGGTAGACTATCATAGTGGTCAGTCGAGCTCGGGTGATTTGACATCTAGTTTCAGCCAAGGAATGCAATCAAGGGACAAGTCCTCGCTGACTTCATCACAGATTTTATAGGAGAACATTCTTTCGACCAACTTCAACACATAGGCCAAAGGGAAAACCCTCGGTATAAGGTGTTTGGCGACTGTTCGTTGACGGAGCCTCCATCTCCAAAGGGGCAGGAGTGGGCATCGTAATGGTTACCCTAAAGATGCAATCCTCGAGCAAGGAATCAGGCTTGGATTTGAATCCTCCAATAATGAAGTAGAGTATGAAGCACTGATAGCAGGCCTACAAAAGGCACAGGCCCTGGGGAAAAGTAACTCCAAGTGTTCGGCGACTCACAACTGGTCTTCAACCAGATAAGTGGTGACTTTAATGATAGGGATGAGAGAATAGCGTCCTACCTCGCCACATCGAAGAAATTAGTGTCTAACTTTGAACAGGTCAACGTCCAATAGTTTACAAGAGGACAAAATAACCATGCTGATGCCCTAGTGGCCTTGAGCTCCGCGATTAAATATGACTTGAATTTTGATCGACTTCCTTGCCCAACCAAGTATTACCCAGACTGATAAGCTGCCAAACACAGGTTATGTTCTCCAGATTAAATCAGCCCCTAGTTGGATGGACCCATTAAGGGATTATTTGAAAGATGGTTCCCTACTTGATGATAAGAAGACCGCTCATCAGATAAGAGTCAAAGTTGCTCACTTTCACTTTTCTCCTGAAGGTAAACTGTATAAGATTTCTCTCACCGGTCCATACCTCTAATGTGTTAACCCAAAGGACGTCGAGTTCTGTACGAGTTCCATGATGGAATCTGTGGTAGTCATATTGTGGGTAAGTTGCTAGTTTTTCTAGCAATGAAGGAAGGCTACTGGTGGTCATACGTGCAGATGGATTCTGGAATATATGCTCACAAGTGCAAAAAATGTCAATTTCACGCTCTTATGGTTCACCAACCAGCCAACGACCTAAAGTCACTGATTAAGCATAAATACTGTATATTTATCCCCTTAATTTCGGTACCTTTTTGAAACCGAGTGATGCAATTGATATGGGTTTAACTCACATTTATGCTACTAATCTTCATTGGCAAATATTTCATGTTTTGTGTTTCTCTTATTTGTTTCACAGGTTAATTATGCAAGCGGTGCAAAAGAGAAATCAAAACAGTGAAAGAAAGGCTAAGAAGGCAAGTTCAAGGGAATTTTCATAATTCTTCAGCCTGATCTCGGAGGTGGGGCCAACTGGAAAGTTAAGAATCTCAACACAACAATAATACTGGCATAAATGGCACCCAAATCCGAGCTACGGTAAGAGTTATGCTCATTTGAAGTTGAGGAAAAATCCAAGAAAGAAAAGAAGAAATCAAGGAAAAATTCTAAATGATAGAAGAAAGAAAAGAAGATCCAAAACGAGTAGAAAATCTCGAACCACACTGTGAACCGGTTTGGGGGCGAACCGGTTCGAGGTACCTGTGAACCGGTTCAGGGGTCCTGATGCGTGAAATTTTCCTTGACAGCTGATTGGTCCAAAGAGTCCCATTTTGTTACAACTTCTTCTAAAACGTATTTGTACGAGGGTAATGACTTAGAAAACATATTTTTTCATAGTTTTGATTAGTTTTTGGTAGAGAAAAAAATAGAAGAACACCTAGGAACATAGTTTGAATTATAGCTTCAAGATTGATTCATTCTTGGTTTGTTTTCAAGTTTTAATCCAAATTTCATTCTTCTTCTTATTATTCTTGCATGGTTGTTTTTCTTGCACGATTTAAACAATTTATGGGTTCATAACACTTATTTTCATGTTTCATGATAGTTTCACTATGATTTCTCTCTCATTCAACGTAGTTAATTCATGCATAGTTAGGTTTAACATATCTGACTAGATTCTTTAGGGTCGGGATGCATGAACTCAATCTGATGTGATAATTGCATGTGTATAAAATTAATCCTTTAAATTTAATGATTTATTACAACCGTATTGCATGGAAACACAACCATTGTAGATCTTTGGATCTCATTTGCTTCAGGGTAACGGGGATGCTTCAGAATGCAATTCGAGTGTAACTATCGCAATACCTATTTACTCGTCCTCTGATTATGTATGGTGCGGGATTGAACCTCATATATGTAATGCTTGGGGTCAAATTAATCACTTAAATTTATGATTAATTTTATACTAGTAACACACTAGGGTTGAGGGATTGTATTCTCGTCCTGTTCTCCTCATCATATAGTTCAAGTTTTGATTCAATCATCATAAGTATTTTAGGTAATTTAGAATAGTTGAATTACATTCATACTTTAGTTCATTAGTCAACCATTTTCACAATTGCATCTAGTTTTAGTTATTTCACCAATGGAATCACCTTTTCCTTTTATTTAGAGTTAAAGTTAGGGTTCCTTCATCTGTCCAACATCGTTACAACTCTGTTGCCCTATTTCCCTGAGGATCGATACCTGACTTATCGAATTATTACTTGAGTGACAGGATTGCACTTGAGCCTAGAGAGTACACACTTTTGAGACACATTTTTAGTTACGTCATGTTTTTGGTGCCGTGGACGGGTAATTATGTAGACTTAGGATTAGATCAAGTCAATCTAAAACATTGACTAAAAATTAAAAAAAAATCCAAAAATATAAAAAATACAAAAAAATAAAAAATATCAAAAATTAAAAGCACAAAAAGATACACCATCTCTCATAAGCCTATTAATGCAAAATTCTGAACTCGCTCTAACTCCCCATAATACTCCAACCCACATTCACAAAAACCCAATAGTTGAGTACGACCTTGATAGCCCTCACACTCCTAACTCTCCACAATTCTGGGTTCCACCTCCCACACCGTCACACTCAATCGCAAATAACACTCTGTTTTTCCTCTTAGGACACACTTCAAAGCACGCTCCAAGCATACCAAGTGAGAACACAAAGTCTTTCAGTGAGAGAGACATGCCACAACACGGTAGTGCAACCACCAGTGTGGAAGAGTCCCCGTACCGCCCTTTGAGAGAACTCTTATATCCCGAGCGCACTGTCACTCCGGGATGAATTTTACTCCCGTATAATGCAGGGCAATTTCGCTTTAGGAATGGGATGATCCAAATACTTCCCACTTACCATAGAATGGATTCCGAAAATCCATATCTCAACATCATGGAATTTGAAGAGGCGTGTGAGACCCTCAACGATTAGACTTGCTCAAAAGATGTGATCCGCCTCAAACTCTTCCCATTCTCGCTAAAGGAAAAGGCTAAGACCTGACTATGGTCTTTACCTCAAAACTCGATTTCATCATGGAACGAGTTACAAGATAAATTTCTCAAGAAATTCTTTCCTACACATAGAACGAACTCCATCAAGGCTCAAATTCAAACCTTCCGATAATTAGAAAATGAGTCATTTGATCGATGCTACGAGCATTTTAATGAGTTAGTCACTTCGTACCCTCATCATGGACTTGATAAACTGCAAATCATTTCCTTCCTCCATAATGGGATGAATATAAACTCTAAAAAACTCGTTGAAGCCATGTGTGATGGTCGCTTTATCGACCTAGACGCCAACGATGTTGAGCTTCACCTGAGGTATATCGCTAAGACTACCCAAGCATGGGACACATCTGACCTTAATGCTCATAATCGAACGCGTCATGCAACCACCACTCCATCAGCATCCGACTTATTTTATCTGGAAAAGAATGCTATGATGGACAACTGACTCAATCTACTAGAGAAAGGAATGTAAGAAATACTTGAGGTTTGTGCAAGAGGACCAACTAAATCCATCCCAAACCCCATCGAGAAGGTGTGTGCGATTTTTGAGGTGGGTCATTCAACAAAGGAATGCCCGACAATACTCGTCTGCAAAGTTATGATTCAAGAGCAAGTAAGTGGTATAGGAGGATTTAAGGGCAATTCCCGTGATTCACACGGGAATTCTTACAACCCTTCATGGAAAAACCATCATGGTTTTAGCTATGGGCAATAACATGTTGCGATTAATCCTAATTCACATGTTTCCACTCCTCCACCATAGCACTTTCAACAAGCTCCACACATGCAAGGACACGTGTAATCACCACAACCTCAAGGGGCATATATCACTCCACCGCAGAGAAATCTCGAGGATACAATGAGTCAATTTATCAATTCCCAGAATGAAACTAATGCTAGATATGATCGCATGATCAGTGACATAAATGCAAATATTTCAAAGATGCAATCATCGTTGAGTATCCAAGAGAAGGGAAAGTTTCCTGCCCAAGGCCAATGATCGCCCCATGGTCAAACTAGTGTTAGCTCCACCTCGATAGAACATCAGGAGCAATGTCAAGCTGTGACCACTCTTCATAGTGGTAGAGTCATTGATTTATCACCTCCCGCACATGACACAACCAAAAACAAGGAGATTTCGCCCGACACGAAAGAGGCCGAAGATGTCCCCTTGAAAGAGAGTGATAAAAAAGACACTAATGCCCGAGGTATTAATGAAACCACCCACTATGTCACTATTTCCTCAAATGATGGTTCCTTCCCATAAAGGGACCTCCCGTGATGAAGTGCTAGACGTGATAAAGCAAGTACTGTTAAATTTACCGTTCCTCGATGCCATTAAGCAAATTCCCGCTTATGCAAAAGTCATCAAAGACTTGTTAACAGTGAAGAGGAAGATGGAGGTAAAGAAAAATGTATTTCTAGCACATAATGTGAGCTCCATTCTACTTAATGATCTCCCTCCAAAATTTAAAGATCCTGGTGCACCCACCATTTCCTGCATCATTGGAGAAAATAAAATTGAAAAAGCCTTACTTGACTTGGGAGAAAGTGTCAATATCCTCCCTTATGCCATTTATAGGAAACTTGATCTGGGTGACCTTAAGCCCACAAAGATCACTCTTCAGTTAGCGGATCGAACCGTGAAGATCCCAAGAGGTATAGTTGAGGACGTGATCGTTCAAGTTGACATTTTCTACTTTTCGGTAGATTTTGTCATTCGGGACACAGAACCCTCCTTCGCCTTGAGCAATCATGTTCCCATCATTCTTAGGCGCCCATTATTATCTACGGCTAATGCTATTATCAATAATCAAAATGGGCAGATGCAACTAACCATTGGGAACATGACCTTAGAGACTAACATATTTCATATAGCCTAATATACGGGGGAAGAAGATGATCTTCACGCGGTGAGATTCATCGACGACATCGTAGAGGAGTACTTTGAGGAAAATTATTATGGAGATACCCTAGGGTCCTGTTTAGTGTTGAGGTACGATAGTGAGGGGACGTATACTGAATTCGAGAGGGAAGTTGAGGAGTTGAGAGAGTTACATGATGAGAGAGTGTCGGACGAGGAGGCGGGAGATGTAAGTTGGGTTTCTCGATTCGAGGAGTTACTGCCAAGGGAGGCACGCATGGTTCCCTCCAGCGACAAATTTTTGACCCTCGAATTGAAGAAACTACCCTCCCATATTAAATATGCATACCAACAACTTCATACCCTCATATAGGCATCAAACCTAGGGCGCTCATATTTAGTTTGCTAATAAATACCTAAAACTTTACCTAAATTTAGGGTCGGCATGCCGCCCAAATGTTTGTGCAATTTTATCTTTTTCCAGAATGGGACCCTATCCATGAGCCTGGTGATAAGTCAAACCATGTTTTACATATATTTCCAACCCAATTTTCCCAGGCTCGAGTCCCGTCCGACATTTCTTTTGCATTCAGGTAATCCTAATATAAGTGAAAACATAAAACATAATAATTATCATGCTGAGACTCTTCTATCATTTTTCATCATTCCTTACCATAAGTGTCAAAAACATTTTTCTCCCTCTTTTATCAAAATACCAAAAATATTTTTCTCTAATTTTTTAAAAATACCAAAAACATTTTGTCTTCCTCTTTCCAAAAAATATCAAAAACATTTTCTTCTTTTAAAAGATTCTTTACTTTATCTTTCAAAAATAAATTCGAATCATTTTCCTTCT
This sequence comes from Sambucus nigra, assembly GCA_949130495.1. Lineage (NCBI taxonomy): Eukaryota > Viridiplantae > Streptophyta > Magnoliopsida > Dipsacales > Adoxaceae > Sambucus > Sambucus nigra. The sequence goes on along the minus strand of OX422208.1, from coordinate 89,552,488 downwards.
CAGGTCGATCGCATCCCTTGGCCTGGATCCCTATTGCCTTCGGTCTTCCATTAAACCTTCCCGAAGATCTGTTAGTTCTCCCAGAACTTCCTTCGAGTACAGAATCCACCTTCACCCACTCTCCATGGAGAATACAAACCAAGTACCGAATGTTCAGCTTGGTTTTATGATGGTCCTAATCCAACTTACCGCCAAGACTGATAGCCTTCGAAACAAGGTTCATGAGATGCAGCGAAATCAGGTCCTTATTCCCAAAGAGATCTAATTCTTCTTCTCTTGCTGATGATGCTGGAAATAGCACAACCCGTCAAGGTGTTTGTAAGCTCAATCAAGTGATAACAATGGCAATACAAGAGTATACTAAATATAAAAGATTCAGATGAGGAGAAGAGGAGAAGAGGATAAACACTTAGATATATAAGTGGTTCAGCCAATTAGGCCTACGTACACTATGCAAGTGAGTGAGTAAGGTAACTAAAATAAGTCACTAACGGCCATGGATACAATCTCCCAAGCTTTCTCTCTCTACTGTGTAATTTGACAGAGTTTCACCTAGGGTTGTAATTCTCGATCCTTTACAATGTTGGGGAAGACCCCAATATATAGTACCTAGGGGGTGTAATGTACCCCCTAAGAATTCCATGTGCATGTGCATGGAGATCCAAACAGTCTAAGGGTGACACCTGGCTGATCTCAACTAAGTAATGATGACCTCAATATTCCCCCACGTGGAGGGTATGATTCAGTTATAACAGATTTGTCCACGTGCTTCAAGCCATACATGTACGCATAGAAGCTCAGCTATCTTTGCTTGGTAGCAACCTCGGCCTTACTGAGTACGAGGTTGGTGTGTTATAACCCCTGCCTTGGTTGGGAGTTATATGTTGACCTTGGCTGGGATGTCAGCCTAGGTTAGATATGTGGAACGTCGACCAGGGCTGATATTGACCTGACACTTAATGCTCAGATAACAAGGCTGCTGATTCTAGGTCAAACCTGTAACGTCGGCGAAAGCTGAGGATGGGATCATTCATTGAGTCTAAGAGGATTTTCTGATTCTTGTGTGGCGCTTGCAATGTCGACTGGGGCCGATAATGATGTTGAAGGGTGGTTGAACACATGAGTCATTTCTAGCCTCGGCTAATGCCCAAACGAAGGTTGATGTATGAGGTAGATGTGATGTCGGTTGTGGATGACCTAATGGAAAACTGACCCCATAAGTCATGTAGACCTCGACTATTTTCTAATTGAGAGGTAACTAATAACGTCGGCCGTGGACGACTTTATGCTGGACGAGATTACTGATTATCAGTCTTGAGCCCTTGTTACCTCGGTTATTATCTAAGACGAGGTTCGTATCTCCGAGCTGGCAGGTACAATTTGGGCATATCAATCACCCCTAACCTTTAGTTACCTATGTGAGTAGGTGACTAAGGGGTATATATGTCCAAGGCTATATTTTTCTTGTGTACCAACATTTTTGACATGTGTCAACTTCTGAAGTGGATAGTGTGCCCGACCAGTACAATGATGATGATGGGCTTTTGGGCTCCTAAGGAAATGATGGGCCGTAGGACGCGTGTAATCAGTTTTGGGGTTTAAACCCTTCTTCATTTCTCTCATTCTTCCTACCCGAGCCTTCTGCATTTTCTCTCTCTTCCAAAGCTTGATCGAGGCTGCATCTTATGGATTTCTCTTGTTAATCCTCCCATTCTTCACCTCGTATATCATCAGGTATTACTTATTACCTTTCCTTTGCCATTTTTTCAGCCTTATTTTTCCATTTATTGCATTTTCTGGTGACATCTTGAGTTTTTCGGCGAAAGCTTGAGTTTTCCGATATCTCTTTGAGTTTTTTGGTGGACTTATTCTTGAAAGTTCTTGGCTTAATAAATTTCAAAAACTAAGTTTGATCCCTAGCTTAAGTTGTGCCCAGCTGTTTGTTTGTGGTTTAGAATCTTAAGTGTAGGGTCATCTGACTTATGCTCAAACCTCTTTATCAACTTCTAGTGGGTTTCCCTTCCCTTAGAGAGAAGACCCTTGCCAAAATCAGGCAAATAAAGCTAGTCCAAGAGGAAGCTCATAGGATTGAGGCCTTCCCCCTCAGGCTTATCTTTCCTCCACCTCTGAAGGTGATATACCTTGAGCCAGCCGAGATTACTAAGCCATCAGAGGATATGGTTGATCCCTCTCCCATGTCTGAGTCTGAGTCCTCTACCTCAGACCTTATGTATACTGACTCTTTCCAAGAGTCCATGGACTTCTCGATTAGGCTGGATCAGGTCCCTGATTAGGTCGAGGTTCAGAGTCGTGCCTCATCCCACAACGATGCTAACACTTCACGAACATCTTTCGATGTTGAAATTGTGGGGCAGAGTGTGGCCATTCCACCGCATATCGATGCTATCCTCCAATCTACCGCCACAGGAGCTGAGTTTTCTCATAGATTCCCATATGGTGTTCCTACGCCTGCCCAGGACAACGTTGCCATGGATGGGGATGATGGCCATGAAAGTGATGTTGATACCTTGGAGGCAGTCGAGATAGAGAGTACGATCACTGAGTTTGACCTATTAGACTTTAGGCACCTTTATTCCATAGGTCCTTCTATCAAGCTTAGGAGACCTCTGAGGGATGAGAGGGCCTTTGGTGGCCGAGATGGGGAGATATGTGTGTATGAGAAGATGTTTAAGTTAGGATTCCATATCGACATCCATCCAACTATTAGAGCCATATTGTCCCATATTAACTTGGCCCCCTCCCAATTATCCCCCAATGCTTGGAGGGTGATGATTGGGGCTATCATCCTTTGGAGGGAAGTCCATCACTCAAACCTTCTTGTCAGGGTCTTCACAGGGTTCTGCGTGCCATCCTCTGTCAGAAACCACCCGAGCTACTACCACTTCCTAGCTAGGAAGTCTGATAAGAAGATGCTGCCGGTCCCTCAGACCTTAAATCATAACTAGAAACCACGATACATCTTTATCTCAGGGGCATTGGAATTTGGTACTTGTGCTCCCTCTTCATCACTAGAGCCGAGGACCCCTCTTAGGTGGGCAAAATTGTCATTAGCTACCAAAACTGACCCTGGGTTAAGCCAGGAAAACCTATAAAAGGTCAAAGATCTTCAAGATCAGGGGGAGCTTGGTTGGATAGTCAAGTAAGAGCATCTAATGACCCCATACTACCTCTCTGAAATTGGCCTGGGGGGAAGTCCTTTAATCGAGCTTCGTAAGTGCTTATTACGCAAAGTTGTACCTCTCATTTTTTAATGTCTCTGATATACTAACTCACATCTATTTTTTGCGAAACGCCCAAAAGGTATCTCAGACGACTTGTGGGAGATATCTGCACCAAGACTTATCAAGTTGGTGAAAAAGGCTAGGTTCAATGCACCTCCTCCTCCACCTAAGTAGAACATCGGCACCTCTAGGGCGGGGCCAATGCTATAAAAAAGAGGAAATCCACCACTGCTGCCTCAGAGGATCAGAGGCATAGCAAAGACCAAAAGGGTGATCGTGCCTATCTCGTCCGATGATGCACTATCTGCTCGTCTAGAGCAATTGAAGATCAGTGAAAGCCTGATAGGTCATGGTCTGAAGGCGATGGATTCCATTGGCTCAATAATGATCGATGATGACAAGCGATTCTTACGCTCTATAGAGACCCCTCTACTAGCCGAGTTTTTCCTTCACAGGTCCATCCAGGTAGAGATTTTAACTTTTTTGGCTCTAAGTGTAACCTTGTCCTTGATATGGTTTGTCTTGATCTCTTATATCTGACTTTGTATTATAGGGAATCCTGTCCATGCACCAGTTCATTGACGGGACCCTCAGGAAGTTGTCCCTTATTGAAAAGGGAAAAAGGCTCAAAAGGTGGAGGCCTCTCTAAATGCTGAGGTTGAACATCTGAAGATCGCCTTAGAGGGGGCTGAGAATAAGGTGAAGCATAGGTACAGGGACATAACTAAGTTCCAGAAGGACCACTCCTCTGCCTTGAAGGCTAAGGACGACGTTCTTCAACAAAAGGTTAATGCTGCTGTGAAAGGTGCCCTTGAGGACGCCTTTGAGAAGATTTTGGTCGACTACAAGGTCTCGGACCAATTTATAAGCTTCATCTTTGAATACCTCGAAAGAGGTGTGAAAGCTACTGGTAAGTGGGCGGCCATCAACGAAAAAGAATCAGGGAGCCTGATAGCCTCGGACTTTATTGCTCTCGATTTTGCTAACCCTCAGTTTTCTCAAGCTTTACAAGATGTTGAGGATGAAGGAGAAGGTGTTGCTCCTACAGAGACCGAGGATGTCAATCCTTAAGATGATGGGGCCGAGGTTACCAACGTCGGCCAGGGTGATGGGGCCGAGGTTACCAACCCTGTGGCTGTAGACACCTAAACCATAATTTGTGAAGATTTATACTTGTAATTTTTGTTTCTCATCTGTAATTATTTGTAACCTCTGACAACATATTATAAGGCACATTGACTTGTAATTCTGACTTTTTTACGTTATATCATCTTCTTCTTAAGAGGATTTTTCTTCTCTTGATGAATGCTCCTTTGAATAGTTTTCTAAGTCATACGATGGTGTTTGTATTAAGGTATGAAGTCTTAATATAATGGTGTTTACATTAATTTCACCAAACTATGATGTTTCACCTCATAATTTCAACAAATGAATGATGTTTAAGGTCTGAGGTCATCATACTAAGATGTTACCCTCATAAATTTCGCCAAATGAATGATGTTTAAGGTCCGAGGTCATCATACTATGATGTTACCCTCATAATTTTACCAAATGAATGATGTTTAAGGTCTGAGGCCATCATACTAAGATGTTACCCTCATAATTTTCACCAAATTAATGATGTTTAAGGTCTGAGGTCATCCAACTATGATGTTTGACCTCATACTTGACCAAAGTAATGATGTTTTAAGGTATGAGGTCATTATACTAAGATGTTACCCTCATAAATTTCACCAAACTAATGATGTTTAAGGTCTGAGGTCATCCAATTATGATGTTTCACCTCAAACCTTGTCACCAAATTATGATATTTAAGGTCTGAGGTCACCATATAATGATGTTTCACCTCATATTTTTTACCAAATTAATGATGTTTAAGGTCTCAGGTCATCCAACTATGATGTTTCACCTCATACTTGACCAAATTAATGATGATTTAAGGTATGAGGTCATTATACTAAGATGTTACCCTCATAAACTTCACTAAACTAATGATTTTTAAGGTATGAGGTCATCCAATTATGATGTTTCACCTCAGACCTTGTCACCAAATTATGATGTTTAAGGTTCGAGGTCACCATATAATGATGTTTCACCTTATAATTTTCACCAAATTAATGATGTTTAAGGTCTCAGGTCATCCAACTATGATGTTTCACCTCATACTTCATCAAATTAATGATGTTTTAAGGTCCGAGGTCATTAAATTATGATGTTACCCTCATAAATTTTCACTAAATTAATGATGTTCAAGGTCTGAGGTCACCAAATTATGATGTTAACCTCATAATTTTTCACCAAATTAATGATGTTCAAGGTCTGAGGTTACCATATTATGATATTTAAGGTCTGAAGTCATCAAATTGTGATGTTTCACCTCAGACCTTGTCACCAAATTATGATATTTAAGGTCTGAGGTCACCATATTATGATGTTACACTCATTATTTTCCCCAAATTAATGATGTTTAAGGTTTAAGGTCATCAAATTATGATGTTACCCTCATTAATTTTCACCAAATTAATGATGTTTAAGGTCTGAGGTCATTAAACTAAGATGTTACCCTCATAAATTTCACCAATTTAATGATGTTTAAGGTTTGAGGCCATCCAATTATGATGTTTCACCTCAGACCTTGTCACCAAATTAATGATGTTTAAGGTTTGAGGTCATCAAACTAAGATGTTACCCTCATAGATTTCACCAATTTAATGATGTTTAAGGTATGAGGTCATCCAATTATGATGTTTCACCTCAGACCTTGTCACCAAATTAATGATGTTTAAGGTCTGAGGTCATCGAACTAAGATGTTCCCCTCATAAATTTTACCAAATTAATGATGTTTAAGGTCCGAGGTCATCAAATTATGATGTTACCCTCATTAATTTTCACCAAATTAATGATGTTTAAGGTCTGAGGTCATCAAAATAAGATGTTACCCTCATAAATTTCACCAATTTAATGATGTTTAAGGTCTGTGGTCATCCAATTATGATTATTTACCTCAGACCTTGTCACCAGATTATGATGTTTAAGGTCTGAGGTCATGAAACTAAGATGTTACCCTCATATAGTCACCACTAAAGCATGACGAAACAAAGTATTGATATGGGAACTACTATTTTGATTGACATTCTCTTCATAAAATGATTCATATATTACAAGAAAGTATCTGCAACATCATATGTAATACTTCTTCAGATGATCAGCATTCCATGGATTGGAGAAAGGTTCCCCTTCGAGATTTTCTAACCGGTAGGTACCGGTACAACCTCATCGACTACTTTATAAGGACCATGCCAGTTCGGCTGGAGCTTGTTTTCTTTTCGAAATGTCTTCTTCATCACCAGGTCTCCTACAGCTATAGGTCTTAATTTCGCCCTCTGATTGTAGAATTTTGTTGTTCTTTGCTGGTAGGTTGCCTGTCTGATCTCAGCGTCTTCCCTTATCTCCTTAATCAAATCTAGATCAAGTCTTCTCTCTTCCCCATTCTTCTAGGGGTCATAGGTTTGAACTCTATGAGTTAGGAGTCCTACTTCTATAGGTCTGACGGCTTCTAAGCCACGTGCCAACATAAATGGGGTCTCCCCCGTTAGTGTCCTTGCCGTTGTTTTGTAGGCCCATAACACTGTATAAACCTCTTCCGTCCATCTCCCCTTAGCTTCTTCCAATCTCTTCTTAATTCCATCGAAGATCGTTCGGTTTGTGACCTCAGTCTGCCTATTTGCCCGAGGTCGGCCAAGAGAGGAGAAGAACTTCTTTATCCCCACTCTTTCACAATATTTTTCTAAGGAAGAATTCTTGAACTGGGTTCCGTTTTCTGATATGAGGGTGTTTGGAAGCCCATGTCTGCATATGATGCTCTTCCAGATGAACTGGAAGGTCTTCTGCTCTGTAATCGTGATCATCGGCTCAGCCTCCACCCACTTGGAGAAGTAATCAACTACTACTATCAGAAATTGATAATTATTCACAGCTCTTGGCAATGGCCCCACCAAGTCAATCCTCCATACTGTAAATGGCCAAGTAGAACTGATTGGCGTCATAGGTTGATGAGTTTGATGAGGGATAGTGGAGAATCTCTAGCATTTTTCACACCTCTTCACATAGGTGACAACATCTTTGGCCAGGGTCAGCCACCAGTATCCCTGCGTAATTATACTTTTGGCTAAAGGTCTTACCCCTATGTGACTGGAACAAGAACCCTCGTGTACATACTGTAGGACGCGGGGGACCTTTGTGGGATGGACACACCTGAGGAGTGGTAGTAAAAATCCTTTCTTATACAGGACCTCTCCTATTATTAAGAACTTTACAGCTTTGTACCTCAACTTCCTCCTTTATAACTTTGATTCTGGCCGCTCTCCCTCTTTGATATATCTGATAAGGGGTTCCATCCATGAGTCTCCTAGGTTCAAGTTGGGCAAGTGGTGATAACCTCTTCTTCCTTAATGGTCGGTTTGAGCAGGATCTCAATTGGTACTATCCTTTTGATGTCTGTCTTTGTTGCTAAAGCCAACCTTGCTAGTGCATCTGCATGATTGTTGTCTTGTTAAAGTACCTTCTTTATCTTAACCTCTTCAAAGCCTTCTAGCATCATTCTTAACATCTTCAGGTATTTGTCCATCCTTTCATCCTTGGCCTCATATACTCCAAGTACTTGGTTGATGACCAACTTCGAGTCACTATGAAGTAAGAGTCGGCAAATTCTAAGGTCTTTTTCCAAGGAGAGGCCTGCTATCAAAGCCTCATATTCTTACTCGTTGTTTGATGTTTTGAAGTTGAACCTTAGCGCATATTCAAAGTTGGTACCATCCGGAGCTGATAGTATCATCCCTTTACCGCTTCCACTTTCGTAAGAAGACCCATCAATGAAGAGGTTCCAAAGATCTTCATTCGAAGGGAAGTTCCCCTTTGACAGGGTTCCTTACTTGAAAAGGTACCTGTCTTCCTCATTCTCAGCTACTCCTTTTCTGGCTCTGCTGGACTCAACCTCTTTCGAGTCTCGGAAGACGTTATTATTTGATCCTTCTGCGATCTCTAGGATATTCTCAGTCTCAGCCTCTTCCCATGTGAACTCAGTAACAAAGTCTCCGAGTGCCTACCCTTTAATGGCCACCCTGGGTTGATAAATAAGGTCATACTCTCCCAGCTCGATGGCCCAGGTCATTAATCTACCTAACTTACCAGGCTTGTAAAGGACTTGCCTTAGTGGGGAGTTAGTGAGGATGACCATAGAGTGGGCTTGTAAATAAGGTTTCATCTTCCTGGAAGAATGTATCAAAGCGTAGGCACTTCTTCATCTGAGGATAATTCTGTTCAGAACCTTGAAGGGCCTTACTATTGAACTATACATGCCTTTTTACCCCAACTTCTTCTCGTACTATGGCTGCGCTTATAGCTGACTCTGAGACTGCTAGATAAACATACAACTTTTCCCCCAAAATGAGCCGAGATAGGAGCAGGGGGGATTCGAGGTAGGACTTGAGTTGTTTAAAGGCCTTGTCACGCTCTTCGTCCTATTGGAAGGACTTTCTAAGCACCTTGGAAAATGGAAGACACTTGTCTGTAGCTCTGGAAATAAATCTGTTGAGGGCAGCGACTATTCTAGTGAGCCTCTGAACGTCTTTTATACTTCTTGGTGTCTTCATATCAACCAAAGCCTTAATTTTCTCAGGGTTAGCCTCTATTTCCCTATGATTGACTATGAATCCAAGAACATTTCCAGCTCCTACTCTAAAGACACACTTGGAAGGATTGAGCTTCTTTCGATATAAGTCCATGGTGTCAAAAGTTCTCTCCGGGTCGGCTACATGAGTGTAGTCCTTCAAGCTCTTCGTAAATATATCATCTATATATACCTCTATGGTCTTGATAATTTGATCTTCAAATATATTATTTACAAGACATTGATACGTGGCCCCTGCATTTTTCAAGCCGAAGGGCATAACCTTATAGTAGTAGGTCCCCTTGTCCGTGATGAAGGCTATCTTCTCCGAGTCTTCAGCATCCATGAAGATCTGATTGTATCCTGAATATGCATCCATGAAGCTCTTAAGTTTATGCCCTGCCGTGGCATCTACCATCTGATCAATCCGAGGTAAGGAATAACTGTCTTTCGAGCAAGACTTGTTCAGGTCGATGAAGTCTACGAACATCCTCCATTTTTTGTTAGATTTAGGCACAATGACAACATTTGATAACCACTCTGGGTATATGACCTCCCTGATAAATTCTGCCTCTTCCAAATTTCTGACCTCTTCCCTGATGACATCATACTTTTCGCTGGAGTAAACTCTTCATCTTTATTTGATTGGCTTAACATCTTCTTCCACGTTGAGTTTATAGCACATAACCTCTGGGTCGATGCCAGACATATCTGCGTGGCTCCAAGCGAAGACACTTTACCTCTTCTTCAAAAATCTTATCAGCTCTTCCTTGATCTCTGATCTTAAGGCCTTACTGATTTGGATGGTTTTTTTCAGTTCGTCCTCATTGAGGACGATGGATTCTACCTATTCCGTGACCTCTCCTTTCTTCAACTTTGTTTCATCCCTAGGATCAAGTGTATCAATGTTATACATTGTTGTTGCCCTCTTATGTGCCTCTCTCTCTTCCATCGAGTTGAAGTAGCATTCTCGCGTCGTGGTCTAGTCACCTTGCACTTCGCTTACCCCATAGGGGGTCAAGAATTTTAGTATTTGGTGGACCGTCGATGATACGGCCTCAAATTCCTTAAGGGCTACTCGTCCTATGATGAGGTTGTAGGTCGAGAAGACATTTTTGTCCATAACGAAAAAATTGATCTTTCGGGTCAACCTCTTAGGCCACTCATCTCCCATTCGCACATCCATCTCATACATGCCCAACGGATGGACCTTTTTGCCGTTGAAGCCCATCAACGAATGATGATTAGGTCCTAGCCAAGCTCTGCTGAGGCCTAGGCTCTTAAAACAGGGCCATAACATCACATCTTCTAAACTTCCTCCATCTACGAGGATTCCCTGTACCTCACATCCATGTACTCTTGTTGTTATTACCAAAGGGTCATCATGCGTAGCTAAGATACCTTTGAAGTCGAGTCGATAGAACCCAACTATAAGGGTATCCATATCAACCTTCTTTCTCTTCTGCTTGGCCTTTGAAGATGCCAGATTCACAACCTTTACTTTGGTCACTGACTTAGCCTCTGCCACATGAGCTTTACGGTCAGCTACATCAGAGCCAGCCCCTGCTAGTCCTCCACAGATGGTGTTAACACCAAAGGAGATCATGCTAACCCTCTTCACTGGGGCATTGTCATCTTTTTGTGGGAGGTCAGGATCGCCCTCATCATCACTGTCTGAGTCATCATCTCTTCTTGCTGGGGGATCATCTTGAAATTTGTCGTTTCTCTTCTTGGGGTCATATCTTCCCCTCTTAGGAGCCTTACCATCAACATACTTCCTCAGCTTTTTGGACTTTTACATCTTCTCGATTTCATCCTTCAAGGCGAAGCACTTGTCTGTCACATGGTCGTGGTCTTGGTGGAACTCACACCATAGGTTTTTATTCCTCTTATGCGGAGGAGCCTTTAACTTCTCCGGCCATCTCAGGGACCGATCATTTTTTATTTCATTAAGGATGTGTTTGTAGCTCACAGTTAGAGGAGTATAAGTGCAAACTTGTCATCTGCATACCTCTTTTTTCCATCTTTCTTTCTTTGGAACTTCCCGCTGCCACTTCCGCTCTCATCCTAATACTTTGCGGCCATAGCCTCTTCAGTGTTCATGACCTTTCATGCTATTGGAAATAGCTTTTCCATGGACTTGGTAGGGTCTTCTATAAGCTTCCATAACAGCTTCCCCTTCTGGAGTCCTCCAGTGAGGGTTGTCATGGCTATATTCTCTTCATAATCTTCAACCTCTAATTTTTCTTTGTTGAATCTAGCAATGGAGTCCCTTAGGCTCTTGTTCTTGCCTTGCTTGACATACAATAGATGGGTGGTCTTCTTTTGAGGTCTTACCCTAAAACAGAAATAATGAATGAACCGTTCAACCAAGCTCTTGAAGTTCTCAATAGAGTTCTTCGGAAGAGAGGTAAACCAGATGTGTGCAGCTCCCGTCAAAGTCCTTGAGAAGGAACGACACTTCATATCATCTAGTATTGAATAAATGTCTACCGCAGACTGGTACATCTCAATATGATGTATAGGGTTGGTACTACCATCATACTTAGGAGACACCGTAGGCGGTTTGAACTTGGCAGGGGTTGGGAAGCTCACATTCCTTGCCACGAATGGGGAACCCTTTGAGAAAACTTTTTGTAGTGGGTCTCGGCATTTGATGAGGTTGCCTATCTTCTCCTCAAAATGTTTAATGGAATCATTCCATGGTCTTGCAACGTTGGTTTGGTCGAGGTTGTCCCCAACCACCTCCAAGGGGTGAACTGAGGGTTCCCCAGCCGCTGGACAACATCAGCCGTTGACCTCTTCACAACAGTCTCGGCCTTGATGAGGTCGGCCCTCATGAGACCGATGTTCCCCCTCTTCCCTTTGAGACCCAAAGGAACATCGTGGCCTGGATAACCTCTGTCTTAAGTCATTAAATAGGCCGAGCCTTTGAAAGCATGACCCTCTACTTAAGCGATCAAAAGTTGATCCTCTTTGTTGGGTACCCACATCTCTTCTTCCCCCGCAACCTCTGCTTTGTTGGAGAGGACGTACTGTGTTATTGGAAACCTCATATGATTTCCAGCCGTCTTCAGGAGCATCCTCCGCCTCCATATCATCATACCTACCTCGAGGCAAGGGTTTCCTTGCCTCCCAAGATGTAAACGCCTGGGGTCAGTAACGTCCCTTCTCCGTTGAGGGGTAGGTTGGTCTTTTAGTGGTGCCTGGGGTGGTCCCCTGGCTTCATGATGGGGTTGAATCTCTACCGGAGTAGTCAGCTCTGGTGAGACCCCAGGTGGCCTCATTATATTTTGACTGAGCTGTGCAAATTTCTCCTTCATTGCTTGCTGCGTCACAGCAAAGGACTTCACGTCTGCTGCCCCCTCAGTCATTTAGGACTGGGGTGGTGCCTGGATGGAACCGGGTCCTCCAGCACTAGATGGTGGAGGAGGTGGTGGTAACTCCGGTGCCATATGCTAAGATTAAAGAGCTTGTTAGGAAGTGAGCTTAATACCTTAAGGGACCTCTTTTAATAGTGAAACAACTCCACGCAAGGGGTGAGGCCTGGTTCACCACCAGAGTCTTCGGTGAGGTTAAGCTAAAGAAGAGGAAGAGACAGCTTCTCATTCCCACAGATGGCGCCAAAATGATGATGATGGAAATATCACCACCCGTTAAGGTGTTTGTAAGCTCAAGCAAGTGATAACAATGGCAGCACAAGAGTATACTAAATATAAAAGATTGAGATGATGAGAAGAGGATAAAAACTTAGCTATATAATTGGTTCAGCCAATTAGGCTTACATCCACTATGCAAGTGAGTGAGTAAGGTCACTAAAATAAGGCACTAACGGCCATGGATACAATCTCTCAAACTTTCTCTCTCTACAGTCTAATTTGACAGAGTTTCAGCTAGGGTTGCAATTCTCGATCCTTTACAATGTTGGGGATGACCCAATATATAGTACCTGGGGGTGTAATGTACGCCCCAAGCATGCCATGCGTATATGCATGGAGACCCAGCCAGTCTAAGGATGACACCTGACTGATCTCCATGCACATGCACATGGCATGCTTGGGGGGTACGTTACACCCTCCAGGTACTATATATTGGGGTCTTCCCCAACATTGTAAAGGATCCAAAATTACAACCTTAGCTGAAACTCTGTAAAATTACACAGTAAAGAGAGAAAGCTTGAGAGATTGTTTCCATGGCCATTAGTGCCTTATTTTAGTGACCTTACTAGCTCACTTACACAGTGGATGTAGGCATAATTGGCTGAACCACTTATATATTGGTGTTCATCCTCTTCTCCTCATCTCAATCTCTTATATTTAGCATATACTTGTGCTGCCATTGTTATCACTAGTTTGAGCTTGCAAACACCTTGACTGGTGGTGCTATTTCCAGCATCATCACTTGCGCTATGGGTCCACCTGCACCTAAGCCTATTTGTGTCCCAGAATAATATCAGCATGCTCTACGTGCCCCTCCTGATAATGTCCCACCACCCACTCAACTCCCTATACCTAATCTTGCTTAGCCAGAGTCTAACCTACCAGTGCCTACCGATTCGAAGGAAGAAGAGTTAAACAAGGTCAAGGAGGACCTTAAGTTATTGACCAAGTCTAAATGTTTGGGAATTACATGGATTACACCCATATGTCTCTATATCCTAAAGCAAGGCTAATAGAAAAATTCAAGATGCCTAATATTGAGAAGTTTGGGGGCAGTGAGCCCCCAATTGTTCATCTTCGAAGTTACCACCGATCCATGACTCTCCTAGGTGAATCTAAGAAAATAATGGCCCAAATATTCCAACAAACTCTGAAAGACAACGCTCTTCATTGGTTCTTATCCCTCGAGGAATCTAGAATTCACAGTTGGGAGGATGTTGCATGTGAATTCATGTCGCAATATAAATATAAATAGGATTTAAATGTTACTCGCCATGATTTAAAATTTCTCAAGTAGGACTCCGAAGAAACTGTCAATAATTTTATAACAAGGTGGAGGTAGAAAGAGGCCACCATAACCATCTAGATTTCTGTGGAGGAGCAAGTTTGTATTGTGAAGAAAAACTTCTTACCTCATGTCCTAGCGATGATGAGAGGAAAATATTACCCATACTTCTAAGCCCTCCAGCAACCAGGAGTGGAGATTGAAGAAAGTATTGCAAATACAAAAGCTGTGTTAAAGAAGGTATCCAACCAGTTCACTCTAAGACAATATGATAAGCCTGCTACGGATTCGATCATCAATAATATCTCACAGTCTACTACATCTTGGGCACCAGAAAGTGGTGCCAATGCAGTCAGGATATAGTACATCGAGCTTCATGCTCCCCTCTCCAAAGTCTACTAAGCCTTATTGAGCCGAAATCTCATCAAGCCATTGGACCCTCATCCATTACCAAACCCACTTACCAAAAATTTTAAAATCGATGTTCATTGTGATTTCCATCAAAATATCGTCCATACCACTGATCAATGCTTCCATCTCCAAAATATAATCCAAGGTCTGATTGTTCGGGGTGATATTGACCCTTCTATCCAATCCTAAACAAAACACCACTCACAGTCCACTTCTAAATGATGCAAATGCTACCTTACTAGAAAATGATCCGAAATTTTACCCATCTACCCATATTTTAGCTAGTAAATAACTCATTATACCTGTATATTCACCTAAACCCCTTAAAATTTGCCCATATTTTCTACTACACCCGACTTATTTTGCCGACCAAGCCCTGTCGCTTCTTACAAGAGCATGCATTTTCATTCGTACTCATTTCAAGGGAAAGGATATGGAATTTCTTGTGGTACTAAACCAACTTCTGAAATTTCCCTCAGAAATAACCATTGATTGCCAAAAGTTCAGCACCTTATTCATGAAGGCCCGAAAGTGGGTTCGAGAGTCAGATAATTGGGTGGTACTCATTGATGAAGTCAATTTAGATGATGCAGTGCAGATTATGGTAGACATCTTTTGAAAGATTGAGGAGTTTTAGGGTATATCCGAGTTACTTAATGACTTAAATCTATAAGGGAGGTTAGTCCCTTCACTTGAGTGGTAGGATCTATATAAAGAAGCTGTGGAAGTTGTGGAATTAATTGACTTCTCATGGAAAGACAACATCGTTGCCACTAGATGGGGGAATGAGTTTGATAGTCCAGATGAAGAGCCAAGCTAGGAAAAGGTTAGCCTAATGATTAGTGTATGTGGGATGACATCATTTGAAGATATACTAGGATAAATCAACAAAGTGGCTGTATAACCCAAGATAAGATGAAGAAATGGGGTTTCTATTCTTCCTCTCTTCTGTGAACCATATAACAAGATCTGAGAGGCACTACTATAGTCCGATTCATCAGTCAGCAGAGACATATAAAGGATTAAGGTATTGTCAGGGAACTCCCCATGCTAGAAATGACCATCAAAGAAAACAAATACTCAACTAGTTAAAGAAAACTCAGGCCAACATCACCCTATGGGTACTCTTTATGTCTCACTAACTACATCAAAATGCCTTGATCAAATTACTTATCGAGCCCACAGATCCTCCTTCCACCACTACAGAAGAAGTCGTAAACCTGGTCGGGTCCTTAACCTCTACTAAAATGCTTTCCTTCTCTAAAGAAGAAATCCTAAAGTTTGTTCCTAATCATAACTATGCTCTTAACATCTCTGTTGAGGTAATGGGAAAGACAATTTGTTTCTCACTCGTTGACAATAGATCAACACTCAATGTTGGCCCACTAAAAATCTTCAACTTCTTGGGTTTGAAAGTAAGCGATCTTGCTCCAACTTTCATCGTGGTGCGTGCTTATGATAATACTCTTCAAGAGGTGATGGGTTCCATAAAGCTTACAATATGGGCTAGACCTATAAATCCTGTTACCAAGTTCTAAATTATAAATAGATCGATTTGTTTCAATATACTGCTTGGTCGACCGTGGCTTCACAGAATCAAGAGGGTATCTTCCTAGACCTTTCAAAAACTTTAGCCCCTTGTTAAGGGGAAGGTTATGGAGATGATGATAATACCAATAATGGAAGCCCCAGTAACCCAGTACTAGAGATACATCAGGGGTAGAATGATATACTTTTTTTTGTCTTCCAAGTCGAACCACTTTCACTCCCAATAGGGGATGATTTCAAAGATAGAGTCTGTCCAGGGCATAACCCTCACGATAATGTCAACGTAATACAGATGTTGAAGAATATGCACTTCATGCCCGCACTAGGGCTGGGATGATGACAATAGGGGATACTAGAACACATAGTACTGAATAACGCTTTTCCTCCATGTGGCATGGTTTATCAACCATCATCAGAGAAACTCAGAATGATCCACCAACCACAGTTGAAGAGAAGTTTAGAAAATGCCAAGACTGTTTTGGGGGATTCCTTGAATGACCGATTCATAAAAAAGGTTGAAGATTTTCCCTTTTGTGGCTTTCCATGGTATGATCATGAGGACAAGAAGATGAAGCTATGGATGGATATATTCTTTTAAAACAGTTATTCCTAGTCTAAAGACCCCAGCATTATGTGCAACCACTCGTTGAGAAGACTATAATTATTATCGAAGTTTTCGAAGGAAGTGAATTTAAAGATTCATTCGATCTATAGACACTGGAGATGACATCTTTATGATCTACTAGGCACTACATCGTCGGATCCATCTATCCTGATCAAGACCACTGATGCACCCCTCCTCAACTAGAATGCTGTACTTATTCCACCTACTGAGATGTAACCCAACCAAGATGTTTATCCTATTTCTTCACTTTTTATTATTCCTCCGTTTTCTGATAACAATATAATCCAGGCCTCCTTTGATGGGGTTCTCCATGTTATTTTTCCTAAGAATGAAATAAATGAAGATTTTAAGTATCTTGGTATGAATTATATTAATTGTCTTGATTCTAATCAAACTCTTGATGATGATGATTTTGGAAATGAATAATTCTTAACTAATCTTAATAAGGTTAATAACAAACAACATAACCGTATTCAAATGAATGAATATGAAATTATTGTTATCAATCTCGTTTCTAGTCGCCAATTGCTTAGAATAGGGTCCACCCTTGATGATCCTGAGCGCACGCAATTAGAAGAACCTCTAGAGGAATTTGTGGACATCTTTGCATGGTCCTATAACAACATGCTCTAAATAGATCCTAAAATTTCTCAACATGAGATTCCAACTCTCCCAAAATGTAAACCAGCCAAACAGAAATTACGAAAGCTACGCACCAAATGATCACTAAAGGTTAAAGAAGAGGTGGTCAAATAGTTGAATGTAGGCTTCATCCAGATGATCGAATATCCCACATGGATAGCTAACATTCTACCCGTACCAAAATTTAGAGGAAAGGTTCGCATGTGAGTTGATTATCGAGGTTAGAACAAAGCCTCTCCAAAACATGATTACCCATTTCCCAATATCGACATGATCGTGGACAACACGACCAATCATTCTCTCAAGTCATTTGTCGATGGGTTTATCGGATACAATCAGATCAAGACACCCCCTGATCATCAAGAGAAAATTTCATTCATCACCCCTTAGGGGAACCTTCTATTACACAGTTATGCCATTCGATCTTAAAAATGTAGGGGTTAGCTGTCACAACCATCTTACATGATCTGATACATAAAAAGGTGGAGGTCTATGTGAATGATATGATCATCAAGTCTAAGAATCAGGAAGTTCATTTTCTCACTCTCGAAAAGTACTTTGAATGATTACGACGATACCAGATGCAACTTAACCCAATAATTTTGTTTTTGGCATCACTAAAGGAAAGATTTTGGAATTCATGGTTAGCGATAAGGGGATTGAAGAAAATCTTGCCAAACTAAAATCCATACTCGAAATGCCACCACCCCGAACGGAGAAGGAAGTTATATAATTTTTGGGAAAATTATAGTATATAAGTTGGTTCATCAGCCAATTGACTTCTATTTGTTAACCTATCTTTAAAATCCTTCAAAAAAATTTAACTGAAGTCTGGAATGAATCTTGTCCAAAATCCTTTGAATAAATCAAGCAATATCTTATCCGACCTTAGGTACTCATGCCATCGCAACCTGTTCTCCCTCTACTCCTATACTTGACCCTAACAGACACCGTAGCTAGGGCTTTGCTATCCCAATACCTTAAGGAATCTCGTAAGCAAAGGTCCATATACTATGTCAACTGCAAATTAGTCGTGTACAAATTCAACTATATTGCCTTGGAGAAAGCATATGTCACCCTTGTCTCGGTCACTTAGAAACTATGACATTACATGCTCGCTTTTCCCATCAGAATTGCATCCCGAATGGATCCTATTAAATACTTGCTCAAAAAACCCGCTTTGTCTAGATGAATGGCCCCATGGTTGATGTTTCTAGTTGAATTCGATATCGTGTATGCCATGTAGAAAGCCATAAAAGGGAGAGACATCTTCGACTACCTTGTTGATTAACCCATGGAATAATCCAACGTTTAGATCATCAAATTTTCGGAAGAAGATATCCTTTTCACCTCTCAGGAAGACCTCCGGTGGAAAATGTTCTTTGATGGAACTACCAATAAAAAAGGATACAACATTGGGATACTCCTAATCTCCCCTGATGACTCCCATACTCCCATTGTCATCAAGCTAGATTTTCCCTACACCAACAGCATGATTTAATGTGAGGAATGCACTATAGGCCTCAAAGTCTCTCTCAAGAAAGGAATTTAGTGCCTAGATGTCTATGGGGATTCTACCCTCATCATCGGCCAGGTACTTAGAAGATGGAAAGTCAAAGACAAAAAGCTTTTACCCTTATACACCCACCTAAAAGAGCTGGCCTCCCAGTTTTGAGATATCACCTTCCACTACTTGACCCGAGTAAGGAACAACTTGGTCCCTTGCTACCTTAAAATCCGTGGTTGACATGCCTAAGGGAATAATGATTGACCCTTTCATAGTCCAAAAATAAGCTAAACCGACCCACTACAACCATATTGAGCTCGTCACAGAAGAAGACATTGATATGATCGAGTGCTGTTACTACGACATTTGGAACCACCTTAAGCACAGTAAGTACCCCCAAGATGCCAACAAGAGAGATCGAGCACCCCTTTAAAAACTGGCTACTCAATACATTGTTTATGATAAAGCACTATTCAAGAGAAACTTTGATGAAATCCACTTACACTACATCATAGTGGCTGACATTGACCAAATGATGCAGAAAATCTACAGAGAGGAATGAGGATGACATATGAATGGCCATATGCTCACCCAGAAGATTATTCGAAAGGGTTACTATTGGAAAACCATGGTTCAGGATTGCACAACCCATATTCGGATATGCCTTAAATGCCAATAGTTTTATAATCTCGAACACTTACCTTCGTGAGAATTATACAAAATGACTTCTCCCAAGCCATTCTCCATATGGGGCATCGATATCATAAGGAAAGTCACACTTAAAGCCTCCAATGGCCATAATTTCATCTTGGTTTCCATTGATTACTTCACCAAATGGGGCGAAGTGGAGTCATACGGAGTAATGAATGCCAAAAAGGTAGCCAAATTCACCTGGAAGAATATTATCTATCAATACGGGGTTCTACATGAACAAGTGACAGAAAACGAGTTACATTTTGAGGCAGAAGTCACAGAATTAGTCAACGAGTATGGTATTCAAAGACACAAATCTTCTCCCTTTCAACCACAAACTAATGGCGAAGTTGAAGCCACCAATAAGAACCTCAAAACAATCATCAACAAGATGACCGAGAGTTATCGAGATTGAGACGATCAGATCCTTTACGCCCTATAGGATCCGGGCATCTACTGGGACTACCCTTTACTCTCTGGTATCGACATGGAAGCAATCCTATCCATTGAACTTGAAATACCTTCATTACGCATCATTCTTGAAAGCAAAGTCAACGAAGAAGAATGTCCTCAGAGATGATTTGTCGAGTTGTCGCTCTTGGATGAAAGGAGGCTAAAGGGTCTATATCATATACAATGATAACATCACTGGATAGTGAGATAATTCAACAGGAGAGTCAAGGAACCTGGTGTCCAAGAAGGTGATTTAGGCCTTGAAGAAATCATATATACCATTTGGGATCCTAGGGGAAAATTCAAGCCAAACTATAGTGGCCCCTACATCGTGAAGAACATCCTTTCCAGTGGCACCACTATGCTCACTGACCTTGATAAGGAAAAGAAGTCTCGTCCAGTCAACTTGGACTGTCGCAAGAAATTTTATCCCTAGTTCGAAATCTCATCGCACTACAACTCCTCGCATCCCCCTTTTATTCTAAAAAAATAAAAAAATTCTTCATTTCCCTATATTCAGAACTATATGGGGCTTGATCCTGTAAAAAAAAAATTCTTTAAAAAATGAAACTTAGAAAATTTTCAAAACTGCCAGAGGTATGTAGGCAGCTCATACTCTTTACATGGGCACGATCACCTTCTTTTTCATAAAATGCGATTCTTTTCTTACCTTCGAGAACGAGAATTCATTTTACCATTTACATGAACAAAATGATTATGTATGACTTATAGATTGGTAGAGATAATTCAAATGTAAAAAACATCAAGAAGCACAACAATATAATTAATATCCTTTTTTATTCGATTATGGGAAAATTCGATAAGATTACACAAAATATCATCATAGGGAGTCATACAACTACCCTCGCCAAGCTGACTATCCTAAAACAAACAAAACCAAACCGAACTACTCCTAAACAAACTAACAAAACCTTCCCATATTATTTACCAAAAAAATCAAAAAATAACGAAACACATAACCATCACAAAATCTTCACAAATAATCACCAATTTCACAAAAGATCCTACCCGCAGTTACCGGAAGACCCATCCACATCTTCATCTACTCCTTGAGGCCCCCAAACTTCCCCTACCTGGATGGTATGCCGAAGGATATCCATAGAATGATAATCTCGGCCCAGCCAAGAAAACCACTATGCCCCCTCCATAATGTCAAACCATCCATGACCGGTGCCAAGACCTTGGCCACTACTCTCTTCCACAACCACTTCATATAGTCTCCAGAAATGTGCTGAAACCTGCTAATAAATTGGGAAGGACGGGTTAATGGTCGATGACTCTCACATAGATATCCCAACCGTATGCACATAACTTCAGTTAAATCCCCTACAGGAAAGAAATCCAGGGTACGGGAAGGCACAATTTGCTCCCATCCGACCTGACACAGGAGATACCAAGGTAAATAAAAGTAGATCTACTGGAGGCCAACTAACGGAACATACATGTACTCCCCCAGTTCCATAACAGGTTGTATCTCCCCCTACTAGGGCATCAAATAATACAAACCTTGAACTTCGTGCTCCACAAACCCGTTTACTTAAGTTATCTATGGTTGGGATAAAGATGATGAAACAATGAGTGAAGAAATTCGGCACAACAGCCTAGGGATATTCATGGGGAATGCTAAACGGAATCTCTCAAACAGCCACATGAATAGCATAACCGGACTACCTCTCAAAAAATTAGAACGACCTTTCCGCCAAGCATCTAGATCTTTAAGGGTCTCTGTTAGTATCACCGCTATAGGATTACGATGATATGACATCCACGCGATAATGGCAGCCAGTTGAGGGTCCACTATTAGGTCCCCAATCACCAGTAATAACTTCAAAGTTAATTTAAGGTCAATGACTCCAATATGGCATGCATCATTGACATCCCGTAGGCTCACATAATGTAGGACAACTGGGAGAGAGATCATTCCCCCAATGACCAATGGCCAAGATATTGAAGGAGAAATATGGAGAAGTCTCGTGAATAGATCCCGAGGAGATTGAGAGAATTCAAGCATGGCCACTGCCACAATGGCATTTGCCCCCAACATATCGAAAAACTCTTCATAGGTCAAGAAAACCTCGTCCAAGCCAATATGAAAAACATGATCCTCGGGATACCAAAATTATGCTGCTGCCATCAGCATGTTCAAGTCGATGGGTCGGTGGTGCCACAAAGAGACCCAGTGTAGATTAAAGGCATCATCGTCTACATTGTACGAACACATAGCTTCTAAATTCTTGAGATAAGAGGCAAATTATGCACTCATGGGAAGGGCCATTTTGGAAATAATAAGACACAAGATAAGAAATAAGCAAGAGAAAGAAAATGTGAATGGGTGAAGAAACCTCACCACCTTACCCCCTTTTATACTTGAAATATTTGGCTAAAAACAAGGAGTCTGCAAAAATTGAATGAAAGACTACCTCATCAAGTACTAGTAGCTGAAGAAAGTGCAATAAAAGCCTTGGGGTGATTTGATTGAACTAACCTACCGATAGGTAGGACAAGAGGCATGTCAACCGACATCCCCCATATTTTTAGAAAGTTCCATCTTTCCTTTTTTGTCAAAATCAAAAATAAAAAAATAATCTTTATTTCAAAAAATTCAAAATTTTTCTTCCTATATTTTTACCCATCCTGTCTCAAAATAATTTTTTTTTTCTCAAGTAATTTGAATCCTTTTTACAGTCTCAACAAATAAAGTAAAAAGTTCATGTAGATTATGTCATTTAAAGCAAAGATAAATAAATAAAAATCCCATTCATGTCATATTTTTTATATATATTTCCATAATTACATTTTTTACAGAAAAAATAAGAAAAATAACTGGACTCAACCCGAACCCCTAAACTTTCTTTTCTCTCTCCCATCCCTGTGACGCACGCGCTTCCCCCGAAGACGAGTTGATGAGACTCTGCTACCCAATCTGGATCCCTCCTCATCGAAATCAAATCCCGAATATGCACCGTCACAGAAGCAACCCAGTCTCGAATGTCCTTCAACCAAGTAGTCGACACCCGAACATGCTGCAAGAAAAACAAAAACAAAAATCAGTTAGTCTATAGAAAAAAGAGAAATAAAAAAAGCAAAGGAAAAAGAAATGAAAATATATAACTCTGGATGAAGGACGTCCTCATCAGCACCAACATCGCCGGGTCCATTGCATTAGGGTGATGCTCCATACTAAGCGATTGCCCTCCACTCAGTCGGATATTGTAGGAAGGAGGATCAAGCTATAGAAATGGGACCTCCGTCTTCACTGCCACCACTGACGATGACACACCACCAATACAGTGGGCATACCCCACCATCCGAATCGTACCCCTACCTGAAGCTGTTGGAGGCGGAGGCATACTCACAACATCATAGATATATGATGGTATTAGCTAGCTCATTGTAATCAAGGTAGTCGTAAGTCACCATCATATCCATATATAAAGAATCGGGCTCGCGAATCATCGTCACCTCCCTGGAGTCATTCAAAATCTCTCGTACCTTCCTCATATATCTCAAGGGAATAGTTGGTGGGACCTCCAAATTGTCCTCCATGATCGATCAGACTACTCTCTCCCCCAAATACAAGAATAACCAAACTTGTGCGTCAGCAGCCGATGATCTGCGCATTCACCCGGGTCACCCATGTGTGCTGGATAGCCATTCCCGAGGGATAAAAAGCCACCTGGATATTTCTAAGATGAAGTAAATACTCGCACAAACAAATAAAACTCCAAAATAAAGGATTCAAAAGATAAAAGAAGAAATAACCTAGTCGCTTTTGAGGATATTCAAGACCTGATGTACTGTCGATAAGGAGAGTGACTACTTTGACTTTCGATTGGACTTCTGCCATCTGACAGAGGCTCCCCACTGACTCATCATGCAAACTAATCAAATGGGCATTGAACCCGATCACCTAGTAGAACCACATCTACAAAAGGACAAAAGTCACCAATCACAAGAAATCAAAAAGCAAATGCAAAAAAATGAATAAAGGAAAAATACATAAAGAAAATTACCTCCAGAAGACACGTGGCTCCAGTAAAAGTTTGCCTAGAGAACCGGCTGAAAGAATCCAAAAAAGAATAAAGGGTCACCAAAGTCAGTCTCCTCAAGTCAAAGAGAGGGATATTCGAAAATACCCTCAAATATGCTAAAAATCATAGGTGGATGGTGTCGCCGCTCGATACCACAAAAAACCCTCCCAACAGCATAAAAATAAATAAACTATCCATCAGCCTCACATGCAGCTCGTCGGTTTCATCAATTCTTTGACTCAGTGAAACCTCCCAAAGAAGAGAAATACGAATCGAGTCCCCTAAAACTATCCACCCCACATCACAGAGCGCCGCATCAACTGCCACTGGTGTCACCCTCAGATACCGGTCCACCTCTATCTGTGTACCCTCACAATCGATCCCCAGCAGCTGTTGGACATCAATAGGGATCACCTTCATCTACCCAAATCCCAAGTGTATAGTGTGGGTAACATCCCACCACGTCTCCCCCAATGCACACAGAACGACCGTAGAGCGTGGGGTCACATCCAAAGAAGATGCCAAACGATCAAAACCCAAAGAAAAGACTACCTAGCACACCACTGTAAGAAGGTGCTCCCACAAATCCTTAAAGCCCTTCGTCCCCCAGGAGCGAAAGCTCGTAGAAGTAATGTCAGTCTACCAAAAATAAAAAGAAACCTTTAGTCAAAATTCAAAAGAAATAAGAAAATAGAATAAGAATGCTAAAAGTCATGCGGTACTTACATAGCCATTAGGGTTCCAAATAAATATCGAAACATTTCTTCAGCAGTAAAAACATTTTGTAAGCTCCCAAATCCCTCGCCAGATTAGAACCAAGTTATACCTAGCTTAAACCCTAAAAATCAGTGCAATCGCGTCCTATAAACCACATGCTTAGAAGTAATTAAATGTTTCCTCAACAAAGCTACATAATATCTTACCCGTTTCCCCAGCAAGAATTCTTGATTTAAACTCTTTCCTAGAAAAATTCCAATTTCCCCAAGCAGATCTAGAAGCCCTAATCGAACATCTTTCCCCAACAACATATTCCCCAGCTGAATCCTAAAAACCTCAAATTATTAACTTTCTCTGCAAGTTGAATTTCCAGACTAAGATTTTCAGTTCTTCTCAAAAGACATAATCCCCAGACATATGTCTCTTCCCCAGTATAGTCTCAAAAAAGGTAAATTTAAAGTTCCCCAGAAGAGCTATTCCCCACGCCTCTACTTAAGGTCCTCAAAATTGACCTCGACCCTCAGATTTGGTCGCTCCAACTTAAGGTCCTCATGATCAACCTTCACCGTCATAATTGATCTCCCTAACTTAAGGTCCTAAGAATTGTCCTCAACCCTCAGAATTGGTCGCTCTAACTTAAGGTCCTCAAAATTGACCTCAATCCTCAGCAGTGGTATCTCCAACTTAAGGTCCTTAGAAATGACCTTAGGCCCTTAAAATTTGTCACTCCTACTTAATGTCCTCAGAATTGATCTTGACCCTCAGAATTGGTCGCTCCTGCTTAAGGTCCTCAGAATTGATCTCGACCCTCAAACTTGGTCGCTTCAACTTAAGGTCCTCAAAATTGACCTCGACCCTCAAAATTCGCCCCTCCTACTTAAGGTCCTCAGAATCGGTCGCTCCTACTTAAGGTCCTCATAATTGACCTCGACCCTCAAAATTGGTCGCTCCTAGTTAAGGTCCTCAGAATTGACCTCGACCTTCAAAATTGGTTGTCCCTACTTAAGGTCCTCAGAATTGACCTCGACCTTCAGAATTGGTAGCTCCTATTTAAGGTCCTCATAATTGGCCTCGACCTTAGAATTGGTCGCTCCTACTTTAGGTCCTTAAAATGGACCTCGACCCTCAAAATTAGTCCCTCCTACCTTAGGTCCTCATAACTGACCTCAAACCACATAATTGGCTATCCCCAACATTCCCTTAGGCCCTCAAAATTGACCATGACCCTTTGAAACTGTCACCCTCATCACTTTGATCCGCATGTTTGACCTATATCCCAAAACATCATGTGGTGTCTATTCTACAAGTTTCACTTATTCCAAGTTCACTTATCAAGGAGCTCTATAGACACCACATTCTAGGACCACCTAAGTCTATCTTTAGGTCCCTAGTACCTCTTTAATTTCCTACAAACCCTAGGTCATACTCTGAGTATCGATATAAAGGCCATCGAGTGCTCCTAGGCCTCGTTTGACTCAAGTAAACTTCATCATGAGAGAGAAAGCTCAATGAATCTTCAAAGGGATCTGAATCCTCTTTCCAACAGTGTGCCCCATGCGCAAATCAGCATAAAGGTTCGAACTAACGAATCATTTTACTACTGAAAATTGACCTGGAGGCCACTAAGAGCTCTCGAGCCATGATTTGACCCCAATAAACTTCATCCTCAGAGAAAAAGCTCAATGAATCTTCGAAGGCGACTTTGCCATTTTTAAATATTAATTTCTTTTAAATGTAATTAATTTGAAGATAGATAAATTTGAGAATGTTTTTAAAGATGGTCATCTATAGGATCTATTAAAAAAATATTCTATGTTTAAGGTAATTGATCCATAAATCTTATTGTAGGTGGAAACCTTTTGTGGGCAAAGCAAATTAGTGATGTCATTTTGTTGGAGGTCATATGCTTCAAGATCACTGGTTTACTTTCCTGACAACATTTTATGTTAGATTAGATGGGGTTTTATATATTTTTCTAATGATAGGAGTGAAATATATGAAAAACTTATTATTACCATTAATGTTTTGATTAAAGAAACTTTGATTTAGATTGGTTGAAGTGATGTTGGAATTGTTGATTGTGTACGGGAATTTTACTTATATAAACTCTAATCATAGTTGATTGATAAATTGTATGTTATATATGTTAAAATGGGTGCCAAAGATTTCATATATTATTTTTAACAGGTTTTGTTTATGATTATATAGAATATATGCTGGAATGGATGTAAATCATGGAATGTATTATATTTTTTTAGCGCCAAAATTATTAAAGAAGCCTTCCTTTCTATCTCAAAAGGATTCCATAAGCAATGATATTTTGAGACGACTAATTTTCCCTTGCAAAAATACCATTTGGAACTGCTGTTATTATCTCAAAAATAGTTTAAAAGATGACTTTCTTACTATCTCAAAATGTTCCCATAAATGATGACCTTTGGAGAGGACTTAGTTCTGATCTCAAAAAACCATTTTAGGACATGTATTATCGTCTCAAAAGTATTTAAATCGGGGGTCTATTAAGACCCCCTTGATCCATCCCAAATTCGACCCCCTAAAAAAGTTGGGATGGCTAAAGTACATTTTGAGATAGCAGGAACACTGCCTCAAAGGCCAATTGTTGCAGTGTGTATAAAGGTTGTAAAATGAGTGACATATAGCTTGGATATGGAACATAGTGGTTCAAATTTGATTTGGTATATTTTCTTTTGTCTGTTTTGAAAACTAACCATTATTTTCTTATTCCACCAGTTTTTATTCAAGTGTGAGATTCTTATATATTGAAAAGATATTTTTAGAACCTTAGATTATGATTACTTAATATTTGATTGGTTGAATGCTCTAGAGTATCTTTGACGTACCCCTATATCTTATTGAATATATATTTGATGTGGATTTCAGTGATGTAGCTCTAACAAAAATACCACGGTTGAGTAATCTTCATAGTTTTATATTTTGTTGCACATGGTGTTGATTGAACTTCATCAATATATAGTTTTTCTCATCATGTGTTGAGTGATCATGTGATCAAACTAATCACATTAGAGATAAGGTTATCAAATTTATTTTTGTGAGTTTGACTGTTGTGGTTAGATTTTTTGTTTATTATTGTGAAAGAAATTAGGTTCATAAGTACGTGGCCAACATTATTCACTATGCTCAATATTGTCACAATCACCACAATCTTTACTCAACATATCTCCATTCAAACTATAATATCATATTAATATGCCTTCAACTTTAAAACATTAAAGTAAATCACATCAACCTATCACTTGAAGATAAAATTTCACTCTTACAAGAAACCTAAGCGGTGACATATAAAGTGATACTATTGCATCATTTCTATCCATGGAGTTTGTGAGGCAAGAGGCCTCCCTACAATTGATATTACTCCTAAGTTAAACCCCTCAAAGTGGATGTGATTCATCCGCCAATTGATAAAGAATGTGGTAATCCAGTGTAACAACCCCAAAAAATAAACCCTTTATGCTGGATGAAATCCATTACATAAAACTTTTTCAAAGAAAAATAACTAAATTTAAATAAGTGAAAAACACTTTCCATTAATCTAAATATATCTTCATTACACAAAAAGAAAATACATTTCATTTATAAAGTAGTTAAAATGCAATATTATTTTGTTAAAATAAAATAAGTACAAAGCTATTGTCAAGATGTCCTTTATCCCAATAATAAAAATACTACATGCCAATGCTACACTCGACTCAATACTTATTCACGTCCTTAATATATAAAACTAGGTTGGGGTGATAATGTTACTCAATCATTCCATTTAATAATCAAACCCTATAAATAAGTAAGGCCCCGTGATTCGCCAAACCAGCTATTGGACCTAACTAAATCAATCAATTGATTTTATGGAACAATAGGAGCGAGCTTAATTGATATCCATTTACAAGAGGACTCGTATATCATTCCAAGCTTACCCATGAACTTACAAGTTATCCACGTGTCTATATATACTCTTTATTTAACATATATAAATTTTATTTAAATGACACAAAATCTAAATCCCAAGGTATAAATTATCATCCTTTGGACCTCACTGCATATACCTATGCTTCCAAAATCCTATACAAAAGATGCTCGTCGTATATACATCAAAATAGTGTGAATCTATATTCATTCTCTTATTATCCATCCTCTTGTGATCCATATTTCAAAAAATAAACTTAAACTCCTAATCTCAAGGCATAATGGTTTCTTTTATCCTCTTCCTAAACAATGGCTTGATAACCCATTCATGACCTTAGTCGGCTTATGACACAAATAATATAAAAGTATCTAGAAAAGCACACCTCATCCATCAAGTGTTTAGCTAAGAAATTCATAACATCCATCGATACATAACTAAATAATAATTTTTTTCTCAAAAATATGTTCTTTTATGTAAAGGATCAATTTTCTATAACGATCATTGTATTACTGTACTCGAATCTACAACCCAAATATATCTTAATATCATCTAAAAAGTTTTTTTCAACTTTTACACAACATGCACATAAGGATATAACATGGGTGTACCAATGAGACTACTGTATATATATATATATATATATATCACAAATGAAATAAAAGTATACCCATAGGAGTGAACATGTATAAAAAATAAATAACTATGGGAGATCGAACCTATCAAAAGTTATTAAAATATTAACATTGAACAATACAACACCCCGTATTTTCAAGAGATTGATTAATTATGAGTAATTAAATGAATTAATAAGTAAGTTGTATTTACTATATTTTGAAAACGAGAAATTGAAGTTATTTACATGATAATAAGTTATAATGACTTAACTTGAGGAATTGATAAAGTTAAAATAAGTCAATTTGGAATTTCAAAGCTCATTCGGTTAATTGATGACATTTTTGGGCTAAATGTTTAATTATATAAAAGTGTATGGCCAATATAATAATTATTATGAGTTAATTAATGAGTTAGTCATATGGGGAATTTGGTTTAAGGTCAGGGGCATAGTGATCTTTGGAGCATTTCTTAAGGGTTTCGTTTAGGGTTTTAAATTAGGAGGGAACCATTTTTATTGTTTGTTGGCAATTAGCAAGGGCGAGCTTCTATAGCGGTCTTGTCCAGCCGCTGTAGTGGTAAAGGATAGATGCTATAGCGACAGGTTCCTTTTTATTTGGATAGTTAATCATGTTCTCCCAAATTTTGCATGAAACCTTTTTCTCTCTTTTCCTAAAGCTTAACTCACTATTTTCTCTCCTAAATTCAACCACCATTTTAATTCCTCACCCAAGTCAAGTTCCAATTACAAATATAAACCCTAGATTATTATTTTGTCCTTTAAAATAGAGTTTTAAATCATCTCAATGGGTTCAAAGAACTTTTAAAGAGTAAATTCCAAGGGTTTTATTTTCACCCAAGTAATACAAGTTTGAACCATATTTTGAAGCAAGTTTCTATATACTCTTTTCCTTTTATATATGTTTATGTTAAATTTCACATAAATATTTTTTTAAGAAATTAATACTTTTATTATCACTTATTAGAAGAAATGGCCTCTTATAGGTGTCTCATGACACTTACAAGGGTAGAACATATATTAGTAACCAAACATAAATGAAGCTCTTTATAGAATGGAGCCCTTAAAAAATGAGATGATGAAGAACAAATTGTAGCTAACTTGAAAAAACCAGAAGAAAGCATCTTGCACCATTGACTTCATTACATTATTGAAATTAGGCATGCCCCACTTATCTACTGTAATTAGGCCCTTTAACTCCCTTGGGAAATCTTTCACATTAGAGGAGAACCTATATTTGGCCTCTTTGCTTCCTATATTAACCAAGAAATCGACCACTTTTCTATCTTCCCTCAAAGTATGAATTATACTACAAGATAAGCCCTACAACATGCCTCTAATAGATTTAATGAACCATATTATGCTCCAGGGGCATTGGGCTTTATTATTCAAAATGTTCACTAGAGCCTTTGAATCACTTTCAATAATAAGATCATAATCCCATAAATCATCATAGTACTCCAATACTTGCTTCAAAGCCATTACCTCTGCCTCCATATTAGAAACCACTCCAAAGTTTACATGAAATGCCCATATGAAGTCCCCTGATTGATTTCTAGGCACCCCTACCTTCTTCGATTCCTGGATTCCTAATATAACTTCCATCTATTCAGTTTTAGAACTCCTAAAGGAGGATTCAACCACCTGAATTGCCTCCTATTGATTGGAGAGTAATAAATGATGATTATGGAAATAACACCACCAGCAAGTGATAACAATTTATACACAAGATAGTAAATGTATATATGTGAAGAAGGAGGTGAGGAGAAGTGGATGAACACTTGAATATAAGTAGTTCGGACAATCTGGCCTACGCCCACTGTGAGTGTATGTGAGTAATATCACTGAATGAAGGCATTAATGTCCATGGATACAATCTCTCAATCTTTCTATCTCTATTGTGTAAATTGACAGAGTTTTAGCTAGGGTTTCAATTATTAATCCTTTTACAAGGTAGAGGATGACCTCTATATATAGTGCTTAGGGGGTGTAATGCACCCCCCAAGCATGCAATGAGCATGTTCATGAAGATCCAACCAGTGCTAGGATAACACCTGAATGGTCTTAACTAAATAATGATGACCTCCATATTCCCTCACGTGGATGGAATGATTCAGTTATAACAGATTTGTCCACGTGTTCCAAGCCATACATGTACTTGTAAATGCTCAACTGTCTTTGATTGGTGCCAACCTTGGCCTGGATGAGTACGAGGTTGGTGAAGTTCAAATATTCCTTTGCCCGAGGTCAATATTCATGTAAACCTTGGCCAGGTCGGTTGGTTGAGGTAGATGTAACTTCGTCCTGGGCTGACCCATGTCATGATAATGGAGGTTATGAGGCTTTATAGACTGGCTAATAAAATATAACGTCGACCGGGGCTGATGTTTTTGATGGATGCTTGAACCCAGGTATAAGCCTTGTTAACCTCGACTATTACCCAATCGAGGTTGATGTATGAGGTTGATGCAATGTCGTCCTGGGATGACCTTCTGATGACGACCTAGTTGATAGGATTTTGAGGCTTCTGGGAACCTCAGATGAGAGAGTGGACAAGGTTGGTTTCTATGAAAAAGAGGGTACACTTTGGGCATATCAATAACCCCCTAGCCCTTAGTTACATATGTGATTGGGTGATTAAGGGGTATTCTAAGGCCGAGGCTAAGCTTTCTTGCAGGAGAACACTCTCTTAACACATGTCAATTTCTAAAGTGGGTAGCGTGTCTGACAGGCGTGCTGATGTTGATTTGCCCTTTGGGTTCCTAAGGCAATGATGGGACTTAGGATGTGCGCCAAAATGATTGAGGGTTTAAAACCCTTTCTTCTCCTTTCATCTTCATTTTTCCATTTCTTCTTGCCTTGGTTCTCTGCTATTTTCTCTTTATTCAAGAGCTAAGTTGCTACCGCATTTGAGGGTTTCTTCACTTCCAAACCTCTTATCCCTTATTTCATAATCATCCAGGTATCACTCCCAACCTATTTTCCTAATTTTGGGATTTTTTTTCTTATTTCTGCATTTTTTGGTAGAGTCTTGTGTTTTTCGGTGATAATTTTTGAGTTTTTCGATAGTCCCATGTATTTTCCGGTGACCTTATTCTTAGGTGTTCTTGGTTTGAAAACCTTGCACCTTCCTTATTTGATCTTTAGTTTAGGTTAAGTTAGGTTGTTTGCCTGTTTATAGAGTCCAAGTGCAGTATCCTCCTCCTTACGCTCAGACCACTCTATTAACTCATACAAGAGTTCCCTTCACTTAGAGAGAAGACCTTTGAAAAAATTAGGCAGATAGAGCTAGACTAAGCGGAAGCTCGTAGAACTGTGGCCTTTCCTGTCAGACCCATCTTTCCTCCACCTCTGAAGGTTATCTACCCTGAGCCAGCCGAGTCTGCTGAGCTAGTAGAGGTTCCATAGGAACCAACACCCTTGTCTGAGTCTGAGTTGTGTACCTCAGACCCCATATTTATAGACTCTTTCTAAGAGGCTATGGATTTCTCCATTAGGCATGATCAGGTCCCTGATCATGCCGAGGTTTCGAGTCGCGTCTCTTCACATTAGGGGGCTAACACCTCTCAGTCTTCTTCTAATGTAAAAATTATAGGGTCGAGTGTGGCCATCCCCCCATTTTCATTTCTATTCCCTTATCGGTCGCCATCGGGGTTGAGTTCGCTCAGCGGTTTCCCGATGGTTCCCTAGTATCTACCCAGGTCGATGTCACTAAGGATGAAGATGATGGGCATGAGAGTGACATTGACACCCCTGAAGAAATTGATATTGAGAGCTCCATTAGTGAGTACGATCTTCTGGATTTTAGGAACCTCTACGCAGTAGGTCCTTCCATTAGTCTTAGGAGGCCTCTGAGGGGTGAGAGATCGTTTGGTGGTTGAGATGGGGAGATCTGTGTCTATGAGAAGATGTTCAAGTTGGGTTATTGTCTCCCCATCCATCCCTTAATTCTAGCTATATTGTCCCATATAAATTTTCCCCCTTCACAACTATCCCCCAATGCTTGGAGGGTGATAATAAGGGCTATCATCCTTTGGAGGGCAGTCCACCACTTAGACCTTCCTGTTAGGGTCTTCACAGGCTCTTACGTCCCCTCCTCTTCCAAAAATCACCCTAAATATTACCACTTCCTAGATAGGAAGCCAGATAAGAAGATGTTGTTGGTTACCTATACCTCCAATCATAATTAGAAACCTCGATATTTCTTTGCATCCGGGGCATAGGAGTTTGGTCTCCATGAGGCATCTGGAACGTTGACTCTAAGGACCCCTCTGAGATGGGGGGAAATCTCTTTTACTTCTAGAACTGGCCCTGGACTTAGCCAGGAGAATATTCAAAAGGTTAATGACCTTCAAGATCAGCGGGAACAGGGTCGTCTGGTTAAATACGAACATCTGATGACCCCCTACTACATCTCTCAGACAGGGTTAGGTGGTAGTTCTTTGACAGAGCTCCGTAAGTATCATTTTTTACAAGTTGTAGTTCTTACTTTTCATGTCACTTATTTACTAACTCAAACGCTTCTTTTTGCAAAGCGCCCTGAAGGTATTTCTGACAACCTTTGGGAAATATCAGCCTCAAGTCTAGTAAAGTTTATGAAGAAGGTCGGCCATAATGCAACCCCTCCTCCTCCCAAAGAGAACATCGGCACATCCAAGGACGATGTTACAAAGAAGAGGAAGAAAACAACGGACTCAGAGCATCAGAAGCCGAGAAAAATAAAAAAGGGATCGTGCCATTCCTATCTCTTTAGACGATGCCCTTGCAACTCGTCTTTCTCAGTTGAAGATCAATGATAGTTTGATTGTCCATGGTCTGAAGGCTATTGATGCCATCAACTCTGTAATGACCGAGGAAGATAAAATCTTCCTACGCTCTATGGATATCCCTTTGTTTGATGAGTTTACCCTCCACAGATTAATTCAGGTACTGATTTCTTCTATTTTCCTCTTCCAAGTGTAACCTTGGATATCTTACATTAATGTTCTTATACATTTGACCTTCTACTGCAGCGTATATTGTCCATGCATCGTTTTGTGGACTGGACTCCAAAGAAAATGCCCCTGATCGAGAAGGGTCAAGAAGCTTTGAAAGTCCACGCCTCTTTGAGTGAAGAGGTTGATCGTCTGAAGGAAGAGCTGAAGAGGTCAACAAGCTAAATGAGGAGGTTCAAAAAAGAGGCAAGGATATGTCCAAGCTGAAGAAGGGCCATGAAGCATCTCTGAAAGCCAAAGACGACGCTCTGCAAGTTAAGTTGGCTACTATTATTAAGGCTTATTTGGAAGACGACTCAGAGAAGATTATTGCAGATTATAAGGTCTTTGATGAGTTCATCATCTTTGTCTTTGAATACCTTGAGAGATGTATTAAAGAAACTGGTAAATGGGAAATCTCCAAGGAACAAGAGTTCGGTAGTTTGAATGCCTCAGACTTTGTTAGTCTAGTTTTTGGTGACCCCCATTTTGCTCAAGCCTTCCAAGAGGTTGAGGATGACGGTTCTGCTCTTTCAAAGATTGTTCCCTTGGTGCCATTGAGACTGAAGGTGTTAATCCTCAAGCAGATGGAGCCGAGGTGACTAACGTCGGCCAACAGGACACCACTATGTCTGCAGATACCTAGGCCTGGTCCTGTGAAGCTTTAAGTTGTAATTTTTGCTTCTTTTTTCGTCTGTAATTTTTGTGAACTCTGGTAGCATATTTTGGTATATTTGATATGTAACTCTGACTGTTCAGTGGTAAATATTAATGCCATCTTCCTCAGACTATATAACTTCTTTTTATGTCTTCTCTTTCATGTTGTTTTAAAGTCTGAGGATATCATATAACGATGTTTACCTTAAGGTCTGAAGTCACCATATAATGATGTTTCTCACAATTTCACCAAACTAATGATGTTTAATGTCTGAGGTCATCAAATTATGATGTTTTACACCATAAATTTAACCAAATTAATGATGTTTAAAGTGTAAGGTCATCAAATTATGTCCTCAGTAAAAGCTATCATTTCATAGATAATATGGCAGAGGACAAAATTCACCTTAGAGGAACTATCCTCATATCTTCTTTAATGTCTATGGAACCATAAACACCAACAAATAATAGCTGGAACCACTTTATTAATTATATGATCATAATTTTCCCCATGTAGCCACCATATCATAACTTGATTTTGAATTTCAGTGTTAGTTGATATCTATACCACATGAAGCTTAAACATATGATCCTAAATAGATGAAGCTAATTCTCCTGCCTCAAACAAGTGATCTAATGTCTCCTCATTTGTATTTCCATAACAATGGAATTTTAATGGGCCTCTAATGCCTATTAACTTGATTTTATCATCAGGGCCTCTAAATTGTAGGTTTACAAATGAGATAGAAACCCATAGGATTCTTAGGGTATGATATTAATTAGGTGAAGTGTATTTACTCGCATGTGGTATATTAAAAATTTTCCATATTTATTAGCAGAGATTGTATAAAAAACCATCCCCACCCTATTTTTTTAATATATATAATTGACATGTTAGAGTTTTGTAATTTTCCTTGGAATTATGATAATTGTATTACAATTTGAGTAATTTATATATATTTAAAAGTCTAGTTAATAATTGAAAATTTCATGCAAGGTTAAGTTACACCTTTAACTTCGTGAGTAGTACCCTTGATACTAAGCACTTAATTGATGGAACCCTATGTATGGAATTTTATAATTGATGCCTAATTATTTATGAGAAGATTATATGTATGTATATCCTATGCTAAAATCTTGGAATTTTTTTTAGGATCTTATCTAATTATGTTCTTGAAATTAAGAAATGAACTTATTTTGAGAGAAACTTCTGAAGCCCTTTCAATTTCGTAAAAGGGATTCATCAAGTAGACGAATTGGAAGGAGTACGGGATAAAAAATTTGTTGGATTATAGGATTTGGTGGTTTTTACTTATGCTGAATGGTTTATGGTTGGGCATAAAGGTTGGTTACTTAAATGTTTACACTCTGAATTGAATTCTTCATAATAAAACCTTTATTAATAAATTGTCTTAAAAAATACCATATCTAAATAAAGTGTAGTGGGGGGAGGGGGTCCTTGTTTTGATATTTGTTTATGAGACCTCTTACACACAAAGTCTAGATATCGGTAGAAGCGACAACATGAGAATCATTAATTAATCAACACACCTTTATTTTAATGATTTAGTTTAAATGTACTTCCATATTAGACTTATTATGCCTTTAGCTACTAATGTAATTGTATAACATTTATCTAAATGTGCTATTTGAAAATGACATGAAGGATAGGGTAATGAGGTAATAATGATAGAACTATGATTGATGAAATACAAATGAAACTGCAATAGCTAATGATAGATGAATTAGTGAATGTGGATTCATGAGTGAGAGCAGAGAAACACCCTTATGTTGGCATATTTAAAGACTATAGTTTTTTATTAGGTCCTTGTTCTATCACATGGTGTGGTGGAAATTAGGCACTACGTAATAGGGTGGATGTGGCGTTTCTAGTACTGTAAAGCAGGTGGATACGATTGTGGGACGGTTTTGTATGGGCGTACCACACATTTTTGAGAAGTCTATGTTAAAAGGGAAGCTTGTTAGTTACGTTGTAACTAATTAAGAGGATTTTTAATTTATGAAATTCATGAGATATTTAAATGCAATGTGGGACATATTGATATACATTGGGCTATCATTATTGATTCTATAATTAACGAATTTATAATATATATATATATATATATATATATATATATATATATATATATATATATATATATATATATATATATATATATATATAATAAAGTAGCTTGGTTTTTGAAAATATACACATTTTTGATCGGTGCCACCTCCTTACATATTTTAATGGTTGAGATCACATCTATTTTTTTCCAAATTTACCCTTCAATTAATTAATTTCCCCCCTTTTTTAGTCATCAAATTTACCCTTTAATTAAAAAATCGGGGCATTTTGGTAATACACACACTACCTCATTTCACTTTCTCGATATCTCCGTTATCATATCACAAGGCTCGAGTCTCACCCAACTCATAACTCTCTACACTTATTTCTCACTATCAAACTCTCATTTCACTCTTTTTCACTCTCTATATCTCTTGCTCTCTTTCTATGTTATCCTCTATTTCTCTTTGTAAGGTATTCCACTCTCTCTCTCTCTCTACGATTTTACCTATGTTATGTTGTATTTTTTTGGGTGCCGATTTGGGTAGAAATGAAATCATTGTCCAGGTTTATTGTTTGGGTAAAAACCCGATTAGCTGTTTTGGATTAATGGGTTTGGATGTAGGATGTATGGGTTTTGGATGTATTCATGAGCCCAAATCGATCAAAAAATGATCTTGATTTCGGTTTTGCATGCATAGTTTATGCTGATATAGGACTGATTGGCCGAGGGTAATGTATTTTTAATTTTGGATCAAGAATTTTATGTTTTCATTGAAGGTCATAATGTTAGAGATTGAATTGATTATATATTGAAGTTGGTTTTAGTTGCTTATCTGGGAACTACCATAGAATGTCATTATATTACTGTGTGATGTTTACCCTTTCCAAATTAGTCAAAAGTTCATTGGACATAGATTATAGTCTTATAATGGGTTTAATATGGTATTTTTGGTCTATTTGATACATAATATATTTATAGAGAATCTGAATTAGATTTTGATAGTGTTGATATGCATTAATTTATATAGTTTTTGCACCGATTTAAAGGCTTACGTGACTTTGTACAGGTTGCCCATAAGACTCCTTTATCTCATGTCAGACTTTCTGGAATCCCACTTTGTTTGTATTTATCTTGGTGCTGCAATTTGACAAATGAAGATATGTAATTAATTGTGTTTCTTCATATTCCTTTGAGATTCAATTCAGAATATTATGTGATTGAATGTGTGTTATGGTGTCCCAAATTCTGTCTTCTATACAAATGGTTTTGCAAGTTGTTTTTTAAATTTGGTATGTATGTCATGATTTTTCATACAATAATTTTCAGGGATTGATAGGCTTTTGGGATTCACCTCCTTTATCGTACTAGAATTCCATTGGATTCCTTCTAATTCTGAATTTGGACCATAGTACATTTACATGTCGTGTCGTGTAAAATGAAAAATGACAAATTTTTAAGGGGGTTTTAATTCAGAACAGGTTTTGTGGGATGTTATTTGGGTGTTTCGTGTATACTCTGTTTTGGAAGGAGGGGTAATTTGTATGCTTTGAAGTTTATATGAAGAATTTTTAACCTTTAATGTCAAGTGATAATGGGATGGTTATTGTTTATTTTATTTTTACTTATTAATTTATCTATTGCATTGAAAAACATGATCTATGCATGTACTTTTAACTTGTTGTTACTATTTATGGATTTAACATATGCCTAATGCTGAAAAGAATATTCTAATTGCTTATATTTTTTAAGATGCTTCTTTGTATACTAGATTTGCTAAAACTTAATTTGTTCTCGATTATCAGTGGTTATAAGTCTTCCAAATTTACACAGTGGTATAGTTCACGTCTGCCAGTTACATTGCGTTGTTGGATAGCTTGATAAGTAGGTTGCACTGAGCAAATTGTATGTTTTATATTTAAATCTCTCATTCAGTTTCATATTAATAATTACATAATTATGATATGTTATTTCACTTTCAGGTGACAATTATTTAAAGTCGTACGTAGGTGTGTCGTAGGCAAAGTTCTGTAAAGATGCGTACATCAGATGAAATCAGGAGACACTATTGTGCAAAATGGGGATACAAGCATTTTGGGAGAGTGCATCATTGTGGAATATGGTTTGGTCACATTTGGAGTTTGTTTTACATAATATTTCTTATCGAATTTTGTATGCTAGCATTAAGTGAATATAATTTCCGCATTTGACTTGAACATGACCTGAATTCGTGTCAGAAAAACCCGACACGAGCTCAGCACAAACATGGAATTTGGGTTTGATTTCGTGTTACCGTCACGTCATGTGTATAATCTTGCAACTTCATTTCATATTTTTTTCGTGTGTCACCTAACTTCATATCATATCATTTTTTGCTTCCGTTTCAGGTTTCTATACGACCAATTGCACCAATGCACAACTGTTGTGGAGTTGGATGCACTATTTAGGCAAATTATCGTCACACGAAAATGAACGTTGATTCGGTACAATTTCAAATTGTATTCTTACAAATCATTTGTCTATTGTGCTGACTTGCATATTTTCTTACGGAAGTCAATTTTGTGTAATTCATGTTGTGGTTTCATATCGGTCTTAAATAGCCATTCCAAATATTAACTTCTAGAAAGTGGGTTTTTTTTTAGTTTCATAGCATTTTTTATGTTCCTTCCAGTCATAGTATTGGTATCTCAAAAATTCTTTATTGTCTTTACTCTTGGGGGCGTTTATCATTTGGTCTTTCTTTGTGCTTCAAGATCTAAAGAACCAGTTTACAAATCCACAGATCTTTGGGTGACCACCATGTCGGCAACCATAAATTATAAACGACGATTTAATAGTTTGCCAGATTGTGAAACGACGATATAAAATTTTCATCGACTTTTATTTTCTCTACTAATTCCGTCTAACTGAATGTGATGATTATGTTATAATTGCTAGTTGTGAAATTTTCATGGTGACTATTACTCTTCTTATTTTTGGGGGCTATAACATGTGTATTGGTTTTTATTTCATCACTGATCAGACATTTCAGAATCATAAATATATATATATATATATATATATATATATATATGCGTGTCCACGGCCATAAAAAGTTACAATTTACATTATTGATGGAGCTGAATTGTTGAATCGCTGAATTTTTTGCAAATGGGAACTTTTCTTTTTATTTTTACTTTCTTTCTTTTAGTAGTATAATGTTTCGTGCCATTGTTTACGTTGTAAAAAATTTAAAATAACTTTTATTCAAGACCATTCTTCACACCATATTTTGTAATTTTGGGTTCAAGTATTCCAGTTACTACAGATCCTAATCAAAATCATAGTAACAAGATTGGTATTCCCGAATTCTAGTTATTCAAGTCTACTTATCCTAATCACAATGTAGGCACGAATTTATATGATGGCAGCCTCATGGATGTGGGATTAAATGGCAGTAGGTTAATCTTGAATAGTGGCCCCTCCTCCTCCATGACTTCCAGAAGTGCCCCTCATCTCTCTCGGGTCTCTCCCTCGAGTCAGCAATTCGCAGCAGCAAGCAAAGCAAGTAACTTTTGATCTTTTTCTTTAATTCAATATTCAATCAACTGACACCATTGTGTGTACATGTTTCTTTAACCAACCTTTTCTTACTTTCATTTTTTTGGACTGATATTCCTTTTCAATTCCCATAACTAAGCTAATACAATATGAATTTATTACTAAGCTAATACAAAATAACTACTTTTGTAACTTTATGATAGTTAGTAACCGTAGGCATTCAATATGAATTTATAACATTTATAAATTAAATATGATTTCGTGGACCATTTTGTGTTGAATTATCAAATATCGTTTTTTTTGTATAAAATGATTTCATAGATGTTCTATTATTTTTTCGTTGTTCTACTTTTAATGCTTCATCACCCACATTTCTTAACAGGGGTTATAACCTCATTTAGCGACGGCATATGAAGACATCTCTTAGGTATCCGTCGATCTATTATTTAATTTGTAAAGGACATCTCTCTCTAAGTTTTTATACAACGTTTGATTGCCGATGTTGGTTTGGATGAATTCATCATGGATCGAACTCAGATACATAGCAATATGGTCCAGTTTGAATCCCTTTGTGTAGTTAACACTGATTGGTTTCAATATGTTAAAAACATATTATTAACAATGACTGGGTAGTTAACACTGATTGGTTGAATAATGGTCCAAATCTTTGTAAGGTAAGTTCTAGGCCTCTAACATTTCCTATCGTGTCTTGATATAACGGTACTGAGTTGTGTCTTGATTCAGCAGCAGTAACCCTCTTGATTCAGCTCCAGGCCTCGCAAACCCTGATGAAACAGCAAGAACCCTCTAGCAATCATGTACCAGATAATGAAACAGAGAATGGTTAGTTTAGATTTGAAGAGTTAAAATGCAGAGCAGGAGCAAGAGCATGGCGAGGGTTAACCGACCCTTAAATCCAACTACTACTAAAAAACCTCAACCTCATAAAAAATGACCCGCTCTTGATAGGTATCTTCAATTGTTCTTTAATATATACAAAGTTGAATTTGTTGGATATTTCAACTTAAAAAAATTGATCATCTATGGATGTTTTTAATGGTATTGACAGTTGCGTAGACCGAAGGGAAGTGGAATTTAGAGATATAGAGGCCAACAAAAATACTTAATGGATATCGCTACCGCTGCTGTAATAATAACACATCAGTTGTTGCTACAACAGAACATCAATTGCTATAATGAGTTAGAAATGCCTAACTTATATTTTCTTTCCAACTTATATTATTTTTTGTCATTGGCTTTCAAGGTTTCTTTCACGGCTTTCCAAAACTCCAAAATTTGATCAATGCCTAACTTATTTATTGTTTGAACTTCTCTGATCAGGCTCGAGCATGGGGCGTACCTTGGGCCCAACATTGGGCATGATGGAGACGTGGGATACTGCTTCGGAGAGAAGGTGTAATACTGCTTCAGAGAGAAGGTCTGCGATGGAGAACAAAACTCTAATTGGTGCTCGGGTTTAAACTCTTATGCTATGATCAACAACCCACCAATTGGTACGCCCAATTAAAAATAGGTCCCCATTTTCTTTTCTTTTTTTAATCTTTTTTTTATAAATAGATGATGTTTTCAGTTGATCATGATAACTAATATTTCTTATGATATATCAATAAGTATATTAATTTGTTCATACTTTCTTTCTTATACAAGTTAAGTTACCTCCGCTTATTGAAACTCGACTAGAAATAAAGCATTCATTTGAAGTTAATGATGTCCAATGCAAGTCTTTTCAGAGTTATAGGTATGCAGATTGATTATTGATCGACCAAAAAAATCACACTTAAGTTAAGTACAATGACATTGAGGGCACCTCATGTGTAATCTAAATGTCTATTTCTTTGGCGCACCTCAAGTGTAATCTAACAATATTTCTTTGCCACACCTCAAGTGTTTGAAAAATTGGGCAAGTGGTTGTTCTCTAACAGTTCTATATTAGTTGTTATTGATGCTATATTAACACTATATAGAAAGTTAACCACCCTAAAAAGAAAGGCTTTATAAGAATGATATAAACAGTCCAAGAACTATTTTGTATGCGTTTAAAGTACGCAATAATAGTTATCCTCACCGACATAACTATAATGTCTTTTTATTTCAAGTCCATATAATTAGTATGCTACATAAGTGAAATTAGATGAAAACCCCTAATTTATTATGTTTAGTGGAAGTCCATATAATTAATATGCAACATAAGTGAAATTAGAGTAAATATAGATTGTTACTTTCATCTTTGGCTATTTGCATTCTTATGCGTGTCTTCATTCACAAGTTCAACCCCAAGGCTCACGTCTGATTTTAGCTTCGATGAGCCTAATACTTTTAGTAACAGGATCCATAGGATGCTGAAGCTTGGCCTTATGATTGATGAGGACTAAAGTCAGGGTGATGCGGACATGCCACCATTGAAGGAATCAAATGAGGCTAATGCGTACGAGCCCAACACTTTTGAGTTGTGTTCATTGTGTGATGTTGTATGCATATTGAATTGTCTATTGTGATTCGTGCTATTTTCTGAGTTGAATAGTTGATATATACGAGGTTCAAAATAGACTGCTATTATTATTATTATTATTGTTATTATTATTATTATTATTATTATTATTATTATTGTGGTATTTTGTATTGTCCAAACAGGGTGGGTAGTCGTATAAATAAAGGAAATTCTGCCTAATTTTTATAAAATATTTTTATTATGAATTGAATTTGAGCAAAGTGTTATTATACACTACGCGACACTTTAGAAAATTATGCGTGCCTTCGAAAAAGTTGACCATGATTGATACTATAATTAAACATTTATGATTTGACCACAATTGATACTATGGAAATTTTTTCCATTTTGCGATTATTTAGTTTGAAAAATTTTCTTCGACATGAAATAGTATGTTTTTACCCATCACGAACACTATCCAAGTAAAAGCGATAGAACACAATGTTTTTTTAACCAATCACGAACGCAACCGTTTTGCACGATAGTCCTATAAATAAAGGAAATTATGGCTAAATTTTTCAAAATTACACTTTGTTTTGTCAGGGAACGAAATTTTTTTCGTTTTGCAATTACGTACTTTGAATTTTTTTTCCATTTTGTGATTATGTACTTTGAACATTTTCAGTGTGCCCTTCAGGCACGGGCATACGCTAGTGTATATATATATATATATATATATATCTTATTTGAGTTCGGTAGCTTAATGACTTACTACGATTTTGACCCAGATTTATTCATGACGACTTTCAAGTTCTATAGCTGGTCCTCCCATTTAGAGCTCTTGTTTAAAGCTAGCATAATT
Source organism: Sambucus nigra (assembly GCA_949130495.1). Classification (NCBI taxonomy): domain Eukaryota; kingdom Viridiplantae; phylum Streptophyta; class Magnoliopsida; order Dipsacales; family Adoxaceae; genus Sambucus; species Sambucus nigra. The sequence goes on along the minus strand of OX422208.1, from coordinate 89,508,861 downwards.
CATATATTGTTGTTCTAGTCAGCTTCAGTGGGGGATTTATGCCTGTTTATTACCTCATTAAACTATTATTTACTTTTTAGTTGAGAGAGATGTATTTATTTATACTTTCAGGTAGTATGTGTATTAGACAACGATACTTTATATGTATCAATTTTAAACTCAATTTTTGGCATGGATTTGGGAGTTGATGTTTGGATGTTTTCCTCTCTTATTATGGTTTTCTTACTCTATTATGAGTTTATATTAGAGGATTTTAATATCACATCCTTATATTTTATCATATGCCTCATTTATTCCTTTCATGCTCAGAATGCTATTTGATTGCTTTAATAATGCGTATAGTTTAATAATTGGACTTAATCAACCTGAGTATTAATATATACGGGGCATCACAGTTTGTACTAGAGCATTGTCTTAGGCCTGTAGGGTTATATGTTCTCTTGGAATTCTGCATATCATTCTTTGATACGTTTATTTCTTTGTACTTTTATTTTTGTTTCATTACTAATAGGATATCTATTATGAATTTTATGTGCCGCCTACGAGGAGAGTTGTATAAGCTAAAGCACCTACGAGGCCGGTTGATCTCGCAATGCCCGCACCGCAAGAACTAATTATGCTTGGTATTCTCACACCTAAGGCCCATGGGAAATACAATTTTAGTCCTTAAAAGTTATCTGAATTGATTAGCCAGGCAGTCCAAGAAGTCTTGGTGGAAGATAGACAGGAGATACCTCCTATAGTACCTCATCAAATAGCATTAGTTACAATAAATTGGGAGAAGATTTAAGGAGATTTCATGAAGAACAACCCACCCACATTCTCATGATCTATCAATCCTATAGTGCCACAACATTGGTGCCAGTACATCAAGAAACATCTATAATTATTGTAATGCACCAAGATGTTGAAGCAGGTTTTAGATACATTTAAGTTGGTCTCGGATGCTCTCTAGTGATGAGGAGGTGTTACATAAGTGCATGACTGAAAGAGGTTGACCTGTGGGGATTTTATGGCACGGTTTGATGCTAATTATTTCCAAAAATCAGTTCGGGAGTAGAAAAATACCAAATTTATTCTCCTTGAGTAGGGATCTAGTACCACATTTTAGTATAAAAGGTAGTTCACTAGTTTGTCACTTTTTGCACTTGATGATGTGGATTTGAGGAGAAGAATATGAGACATTATATGAAGGGGATATAATGGCCCATCAGGACGATTATTATGCGAAAACCGACCTTTACCACCTACACTTTGGTGGAAGATTTCGCATTTATGCATTTTTAGGATATGATATCACAAGAGGAAGATTAAAAAGGTGGAACAATTTTGTGGGGCCATAACATAGGTGAGTTCAAGAGGTGATTGAGCATGGTGTGTAGGACCTTTGATGCTAAGGTCAATGGAGTTATTTCAGGCCTGTGCAAGATACATGCTAATTTCACTTGTAGAGACCCCATCAGACTAGGCAATGGTAGCAACAATAACACTGACAATGATAATGACAACAAAGGGATTCTATTTAATGGTGTATGTTTTCAATGAAGAGTTAGGTGAGATAGATCCCAGGTTTTCCCAAGTTATAAGACTCGGGGGCAGTAGAGATAGGGCTTGTAGGTCTAGGGCTAGAGTTGATAGAACTACACCACAATGGCAATTTTGTAACTAATAGATTTTTTAATTCGTAAGTGTTTATAACACTTATAAAATTTACAACGGTTTCAGACACTTACAAACTTTGTAAGTGTTCGAAACCGTTGTAAAATTTATAATTTTATTATTTTCATAGCTAAAAGGAGTAACATATTTCCTAAAAAGCATAAACAACATTTTCCCTTGCTCGGCTCAATTCTCCCTCCCAAAATCATTGCGTGTCCTCTAAAAAAAAATCATAGAGGTTCCTTCAAACCTAAATTGCGAACTCCTTCGCACTCCAAAATTGCAAACCAAAATTATAAAGCTTCGTTCAAACCTAGGGCAGAATTGCAGACCAAAATCGCTAACCTAGGGCAGGATCGCAGACCAAAATTGTAGAGCTTCATTCGATTCAGGTATAACTCTCGATTCAGGTAAAACCTATGGCCCTCTTAGTTTTTTTGTTCAGATATTAACTCTCTGATTGTTTTCAATTGAAACCTAATCGTTATATGTCTTTTTCAATCTATAGGTATAACTCTCTTTTTCTCTCTTTCTATGTGTTTGCATGTCTATACACAAACACACACGTAAATGTTGGATGTGTGTGTGTGAACTTGTAGTCACGTGTGTGTAAAAGTAAATCTGTTGTTATGTGTGTATAAATGTTATAGGTACAAAAAATAAAAGGATTTTTGATGTGAATGATATGTTCCTTTTGTGATTCATTTGATATTAGTCTCTTGGGCCATTAATAAATGGATTTAGGTTATTGTTTCAAGTTTGATTATTAGGTTTACGGTATTAATAAATGTAAATGTTGAATATATACTAATAAACCCCAACACAGATGAATATATAAACAATGAACATACTATACAGACCAACAAGACCTACATATGCCTATTGTTTTTTATTATTAGGTTTACAAATATTGTTCTTTCATTTACAATTAATTAAACACGTCATATTTAGTGCCTTTAATTGGTGTACAATAATTCTATTTACATATCTAGTTCCACTTGGGCTTATATCACCCTAATTTAAATTAGTATTTCAGTTTGTCTGCTATCAACATGTTTGTTTGTCTAGATCCACAATGTTGAAACAAATAAAATATAAAAGTTTGATATGGATATGGTAAACTGTAAGAGTACATCAATGTTATTTACAAGTTGATCGTATCAGTAGGTTGAGTGGGAATGCAATTATCTATACGTCATATAAATATGGTGTTAGGGGTAGGCTGATTTAAATCACATTGGTGAATGAGTTGGGATAATTTTTTAATACTAGAGAACTAAAAAATTAATTTAACTAACATTATAAAATATTACTAAGAAGGAAACGACTTTTGGATTTTGTGTTATAGTTATCCTTTTTCAGGTAAGCACATTAAATGAGCATACCATAAGTTTTAACTTTGACATCTTGAAATTGTGCTGAAGTTTTAGGGATAAATATGAAAAAAAATTCTCAAACCGTTAATTTCAGTGTATTGGGGCATATCATATAATGTAGTCTGACTGTTTGTCCAATCATCTATGCATTAGGAATTCGGATCAACGGCGAGCATTTATTCTGCGACTTGACTAAATTTGACTCTCTATATCTCCCAAGTCTTTTAGTCACTTATAACTCTCTTTGATATGAGGTAACCTATCACTCTACATTAATTCTCGATTTAGATGATTAACATATCACTTTATATTAACTCTCTTTGATATGAGGTGATCTTCTTTGTGTGTATGTTGTTGTACACTGCGTGTGTGTATTTATGAACTATATATTTGTTGCTCATTCTCAAAGTTTCATTAAATCTTGATGCAACTTTACATTCTCTCTTCGTTATACGATTAATTATTTGATGTCCTAATTTGTTAGATTTAGAAATAATACCTTCGTATTCTACTTGCGTGAAAGTGAAGATACTTTAATGTTCGAATCGCATGCCGTAAATTGCATTTCACTTTCTATATTTCTTTAAAAATCTAAAACTTCAAAATATTAAGATCAAATTAGATGAGTTAGAGACTTGTTGGAGGTGTCACTTTTATAACCATTTGGTTTATCGAGAGTAATGACTCATATCAATTTCTTATATTTAGAAACACGAAGTCCCCAACTTATAATGGTTAGAAAGGACTTTGTATTATTTGGGATTCACCTATGTTCCGCAGGAAAGGATAATGATGTAAATATGTAAATTTATTGTGGTGAATTTGTATTGTTTGGGATTCACCTTCCTTTTTTGGTAGTTTGGTAGTTAGGCCTCCTTCTTCATTAATCTTCAATCTGATCTAAATATCATCATTATTTCCTACTAGTCTAAAGTTAAATGATTCTTCCAGTTCAGTTGGCTCACGTGAAAGCAAGGCATTAAGAACAAAAGTCTTAGTATGAGTAATTTATATGATGAAGGAAAGTGTACATCAGAGACACTGACCATGAGCTACCACAGAGGACTTAATGTTGAGGTAATTTATACATGTCGTGTTTTTTAGTTTTCCTCTTGTAAATACAACAAGAACACCTATAAAGAAACCATTATGGATTTCCACCCCTTAATTAATTATTTTACAGGTTACATTGCTCGATTTTTTAATACTTATGGGCCACGCATGTGTGTCGATGATGGACGTGTTAGCAATTTTTTTGCTCGGGTGTGAAGTTTTACACTTGATTTTTTGCATTCTCTTAAATAGTACTCCCATTTCATTTAGAAGTTCTATTTTTCTTTTGATCCGAGATCCAATATAAGTATTAAAGTACTAAATGACATGATATGTAAAGGAGGCCTGATTTTAATCACCATCACTTCACCATCTCTGTTGTTCCATACTTGATTTTTGTGCAAGAACAACAAGACAAGTTTGTACTGATATTCTATTTAATTTTTAAAAGGTAAAGGAAAATATTATAAATTCAATATAAGTAAGAATGAGGTCTTGATGGGTCTCCCCAAAAAATATTAGGCTCTTATTGTTTCAATATCGGACATTGTTAGCGTATGAATGTTAATATTTTTCATTAAAAAGGTGTGCTCGTCAGTACTAATTAGGATGTAATATGATCATGCCAGCATTAATGAATGAACCATTGACCATTTACGGGGATGGGAAGCAAACTAGGAATTAACAGTCCGCTTCCCTATGGAGTTCCTCATCTGATTTCTATTGCTGAACTTCATTAGTTTTCTTTTTTTCAGAAGCTGGATGTTAGTTCTTTGCTCATGGACAGTGAGAATCAGAAAGATTCCCCATCTTTTATTTTAGGAGTCCTATCTGAGACTTCTTATGAATTTAAACATAGAAGATCTTCGAGCATGTGGAATGATGATCTATCACATGGTGGTAGTACAATTACTGAATCAACTTAAGTTGGTTCACGACTGCCAAACGTATGTTTCTGTCTATTATTTTCTTCCTCATATGAATATTATATTATATGAAACTAGTAAAGAGTTATGGGTAAAATATGTAGTGATTGATTCAGTAATTAACAGTGGCCACGTATGATAAAGTTCCACCCCCAACCAAATGACATCTGCTACATTTATGATGTTCACTAAGTCTCCTTTTTGGTCCAGGCTTTTTTCTATTATCTTGATATAGAAAATGCCTTCACTCACTACATAATAATCAATCAACCCTATCATTTGTAACATTGGGAAGTGAAATGGCAATGCTTATCAGGGTTGCTATTGTCAAACTCCCGTAATTAGGTGGTTCATCAAAAGGTAGACGTGGAACTTGGTCGCTGTCAAACTTGAATACCCCCTTGAAACCCATAAACTTCTCAAGAAGTTCAATTAGATTTTTGGGATTCTATTTTTGTAGCTCTCTGAATGAATTGGTTCACAGAAATAGAAATGTTCTTTAACATTCATTTCGAAAGTTCGTCTTCAACTTCAAGATTCAAAACATAACACATAATTAATTGGTTCACAAAAATAGTTTTTTGTTATTTATGATTGACTTTTCAATAGAGTAAGATAAATACATATTAGTGCTCCCATTTTTGATCGTTTGCTAACAAACTCTTGTTGTTTCAATTGTTTGTACTTGAAGGATCAGCAGTCTATAATTATACTATGCGTAAATTGTTTTTTTATCTACTGGGGGATAGATTCAATGAAAAGATTCCACTACCCGATCTCGCCTCGTAATTTTCAGCTGAGCATTTCGAAGGGTTGCCTGTGTAGTTTGTAACGGTCACAGTGACAGGGATCAAGCTGTTGAGGTTTGGGTTATGAAAGAGTATGGAGTCAAAGATTCGTGGGTGAATTTATTCAATGTGGTCTTAAAACTCATCATCTATTTCTTGTTTGCAAATTTAATCGAATTTTGATGTTTTCGGAGATTCTTCTTTAGGTTCTTATAAAAGAAAGTTTTGAAGTCAGTTTAAGTGTCACTTTAGTTTAACACATGTTAGTTTAAATTGTTTATGTCGAACATATCATGAAGTATTGCATGAAAGTGTTTGGATATAATTGTTATATTTTTAGCTGTTTTTATTGTTTGTTATATGCGAGGTTGGTGGTATATAGTGCATAATTTTTATTTTTTAATATTTTAATTTATGTAAGTGTTCATAACACTTACAAAATGAACACTATTTTCATTACATATTAATATTTGTAAGTGCTTTGAACCGTTACAAAAAAAGTATATATATTTTATTTTGCAAGTGTTTATAACCGTTGTAAATTAAAGAGGGTTAATGAATTTTCCAAGTGTTCTAAATACTTGTAAACGAAATTTTTGCAAGTGTTTAAAACACTTAGAAATGTTTAATAGGCAAGTGTTCAGAACACTTACAAAGTTTTTTTTAACTGTTGTCAGAAACGGATATGTGTTCCCAATGAACACTTGCAAATGACATTTGCAACGGTTTTGAACACTTATAATTTTTTTGCAATGTGCCGATTTGTAAGTTTTATAAACACTTGCAAATCGCCTGTTTTGGTGTAGTGTAGGACCAGTAGTGTTAGGGCTAATAGGTCTTTAGGCCCCAATAATAATAACCCTAACTTCAGTACGGATGGGTATACTAGACTGTGCAGCCCCAATAGAAGGTCCCGAGGAAGGCTTAAGTGGTGGAAGGTACATTTTTCTATTTTTGGCACAATAGCTAGAGTTTTATCTGACATCAATGCCACACAATAATTCTTATCACATAGCTATGAGAAAAATTTTGATTTATTTCCTAGACATTTTTTATAGAGCTTTATTGATAACTACTCAGTTTGGTGTATCTAATCACATTTTGGAGACTTATGTTGATGTAGCGATAGACATTTGTATATTAATTTTTTTTGGTAGACTTATTAGTTATGGATAACCATTCTCATGATTTGATTTTGGGTAAATTAGTTGGTTACATATAAGGATCACACTGACTATAAGGGTTAGGGTGTTCTTTTCACGATACTACGGTAGAAGATGAACATTATAGCTATGCCTGGTCCAGAGGACAATGTCATAACATATTTGTATTTTAATGACGATGAGACTCAAGAGGAGACTACCGTTCTGTTTGACTCGATAACGATTGTTCGAGATTTGTTTGATGTATTTGAGGAGGTGTTGGGCTTCCTCCAGCCCAATAGACTAATTTTATGATTGACTTGACTTTAGAAACTAAGCTTATTTCCATGGCACTGTATTGATTGGATCCTTTAGAGATGAAGGAGTTGAGAGAAAATATAAATCAGTTGGTGGAGAAAGTATATATTCAACATAGAACATCACCATAGGGAATTCCAGTTCTATATGTGAAAAACAAAGATGGTTCACTATGGTAATGTGTTGACTATTGCAAGTTGAACAACCTAACGATGAGAAATAAGTAACCTTTCCCGAGGATCGATGATTTATTTGATTAGTTATAGGGTTCTTCATTATTCTCAAAGGTAGGTTTGGGATCGAGTTATGATTAGTTGAGGGTACGAGAGGAGGACGTGCCGAATACTGCCTTTTTAACTCGTTATGGTTCCTATGAGTTTAAGGTCATGACATTTAGGCTGACCAATGCCCCCACTATATTAATATATTTGATGAAGTGGGTGTTTTAGATGTACTTGGATCAATTTAACATCGTCTTAATTGATGACATCTTGAGTCATTCGCAGACCAAGGAGGATCATTTCGAGCATTAAAAATTTATGATTCAAACATTTTGGGAGAATAAGTTTTATGCTAAATTCTAGAATTGTGAGGTGCAATTTTTAGGTCATGTAGTTTCGGAATTGGGGCTATTGCTGGACCGAAGAAGGTGTCAGTCATGTTAGATTAGGGATAATCCATGACACCTATTGAGGTTGATAGAAATAACTTTTGCGTGTATAATTCGTCGTTGCTTGAAAAGTTCTTCAATCAAAACCTCAAATACCTACAAAATTAATAAACTCAAGTGTAGCGGTAAGTAAGGGTATCAATCCACTTCCTAGGGAGTAAAATAGAGACAAATTCACTTGTAATTCACTTTTTATTTTCTTTTTGTGCTTTTCCACTTTTCTAATTTTTTTAGCTTTTTCAATATTAAAATAATATGGTGAGGTGAGGTTTTAAACTAAACTAAACGAAGACGAAAATAACTAAGTAGAAATGTACTAAAATGAAAATTAAAGTCTAAACTAAAAATAAGAGATAAAGTGAGGTAAATAATTGTGCGAACAATCAAGGAATGGGATTACACCAAAAAATTTAGTTATTCTAATTAATTAATTTAATTATTTGAATTCTCCCAAATTAATATCAAAACTACAAATCAACTCTCGTTGCAAGTGTAATTTTAATAATAAAATTTTAGAAAATTAAGTTTAACACCCCACAACTCTAGAAAAATAGATCTACACTCCTTTTAATTAATCACCCGCTAGGATCGATCAATTAAAATTCATGTAAATCTTAGAAAATAAATTTATAGTTGAAATTCAAGTTATAATACCCCACTTAAGAAACCCCTATCTCTAGTTCGAATCTAAAATGGGTATTGTCACTAGAATATTGATTTTCTCTCGAAAATTATTTACACTCTCTCGAGGCGTAAATTCAAGGGTGAGGGATCAAAATTAACATTCGAAGGGAAATTTCAAGTAATTAAACTAATTAAAATAATATAACGTCAAATAAGGGTTTCACCCCACCCCTTGAAAGGGGATTTATCCTAACATGGTATCAAACATAATAAACAAATATTCAATAGGCATTTAATATAAAAGAGTAGAGAGAAGAATAATCAAACCAATTTCTTAAATTCAATAAACTTAAATCCTTGAATGAGAAGCATACAACCCTCCAATTGAGAATCCAAGTAATATGAAATTAAAATCAACACTCAATTAAATCTCAACCAATATTTAACCTCACAAATATCTAAAAAAAATAAAAAAAAGAATAAAACAAAAACTATTTACAAATGGTGTTTTTCCCTACAATTCTCTCTCTAAAAATTTTCCTATCTAAAAGCCTTCTTTTCTAAATGGGGTATTCATCTTCATTTATAGTAGGCATGGAGCATGGGGGTGTAGTTGGAAGAATTAAAATGCAAGAGCATGGGGAGTGTGCACATGGGGGTAAATTGGGTAATTGCTATAAGTGTGCATGTGGAAAAGGTGAGAGCATATGTGCATGGGGGTGTAAGGTCATGTGGAAAGTAGGAGAATGAGGTAATGGGTTAAAACATATCAGATTTGTTGAAAGGGTATTTTTTGGGTAAGAGGTTTTAGTTAGGGGGTAAAATGGGTAAAAGAGTTAAAGTTAGTTAAAGTGGCACATGGGTTTTAATTGGCCTTGGCTTTTTGGATTTGGTTTGGTTTGTCTTATGGAGGTGAAGAAATTCGTGTAAGGCTAGAAGGGAAATGGGTCTGGGTGAAATGGGTAATGGGTTTGGTTGGCTTTTTGAGGAAATGGGTATGAGGTTGAAGAAACATGGGGTTGATGGTCTGGGTTTTCAGGTTTCGACCGGCAGGGGCTTAGGCTGGGTGGCCAGAGTAAGGTGCAGTGGCATGTCGGGGGCTGCAGGTGAGGGTTCCGACCGGAGAAGGCTGCGACGGGGTTGGTCGGCGCGGGTATGGGATTACCGACGGAGGTTTGCAGGGGTGGTAATCGGGTAAGGGTCAAGAGAGAGAGTTGCGACCAGTTGGAGGCAGTGGCGGCGGGTGTCGACGAAGAGAGGGGAGAGGTCCGACTGGAGTGGACGAGGGTGAGAGAGAGAGGGGGGCGCTGTGGTTAGTCCGTCAGAGGCTTTCGCCGGAGGGGTGTTGGGTTGTCGCCGGTTTTTGGTTTCAAGCCACCACCAGCAGGTGGTGGTATTTTATTGGGATGGTAGATGGAGGTGGAGTTGTGGTGTTTTAATGGAGGTGGGTATGAGGAGAGAGAGAGAGTGAGGTTGGGAAGAAGATGATGTGTGGAGGATTAGTGTGTGTGTGAGGTGTAGGGTGTATGGTGGGGATAAGGGTAGGTAGCGTAAATGGGTTATGTGTGTGTGTGTCAAATTGTGACCCCAAAAATGGCACTAACTAATTAAAATTATTAAAACTAAAAAAAACTAAAAATCTAAAAATAAATAAATTCCTACTCTAAAAATAAAGATTCAATTAAAAATATAAAAATAAAAAGAAATAAAAAAATAAAAGTAGAATTCTATTAAACTAAAAATGAAAATCCTAAAAAACTAAAATATAATAAAACTAAGAAATAAATGAATTCCTAAAAATTTCTAATCCTAATAAAATAAGATAAAATAAAATAAAAACTAAGACTAAAAACTAATAAAAATCAATATAAAATAAAATTATAAAAATAAAAATAAAATAGAAAAATAGAAAATAAAATCTAAAAATTCTAAAATAAACCTAAAATTAAAATGACACAAACTAAAATTCTAAAATTTGATAAAAGGGCACAAACTCAACACACACACGGTTTAAGGTAGGCTTAGGCTAGGCTTAGGCTCGGGAAATTTGGTAATTAGCTCCATATTGTTGAAAATTGTCTTGAAATATAACTTTTGACACCGCAACTGCAATTAAGACTGCATATTGAACAATTGAGCACATAAGACCCAAATTGTCGAGAATTAGCAACTAAAGTACATCTATTTGGGGTATAAATTGTACAGTTTTGGGTGCTTATCACACCACCCCCAAATAGAGCGTTGCTAGTCCTCGAGCAATAAGATAAAGAGAAAGAGAAAGATAAGAAACCAAAAGTGTACCACTTTCACGGGCACTTGCGATTGCACTTAGCATGTGCAACAAGCTTTTAATCCTATAGGTTTCCCTACAGGACGAGTTGTGTCTCATGAGGGTTTGCAGGGAATATACCAATAAAATTCTTATTTAAAAAAATTTATTGAAAGGCAGTCAATCTCTTATTAGACGTAGAATAATCGCACAATCCATCATGAGCGAAATAATTTGAGAAATACAAGCTAGAATGTGTAAAAAGTTTAGCAAAGTAAATACTCAAGGCACATCTTTCCTAGAACTCAACGTGTGTGGTGTGAATCAGTCAAAACGGGTCGAGAATCATAAGAGTAATTCCTAGATTGCCTTATCGAAATCAACGCTTCAACTTCAAATCTCACTGGATATATCTCTCTCAAACGAACTCTTAAGATTAGGGTCAGTGTATCGCTCTTGTGTGTGAGGAGGTGAGTAAATGTAAGCAAGTTCAAACGTCTCACTCACACATAAGAAAGAACGAACAATAAGAAAGGAAATGATCTCATGAAATAATGCTAATCACTATAGTGAGAACGTCGAGTTATTCACCATGTTGACTTTCATTTGCCCGAACAACAAGGGGGAATATATAGATGATTATGGGTGAAGGGGAATGAAATGGGATGAGAAGGATATGATAGGAGGTGTGGTATGATGGATGGATGGTGGATCTAAGATGGATGCGATGGAAGAATGTATACACTTTAGGCACAAATGTCTTTATTACTAACTACAAAATCTCTTTCTTTTCTTTTCTCTCTTTTTTCTCTTTTTTTTTCGATTTTTCTTTTCTTTTTCTCTATTTTTTTTTCTATTTTTTCTTTTTTTTTGGCTATTTTTTTGTTTTTCTCTCTCTTTTCAAACTAACAATGAAGACATTTACATTTGAAATCACACTCATTTTCTCAAAAATGATGGATGATATATGAATCGGATGGGGTGTGTATATGGATGATGTAGGGAATATGGAAAAGCATGAGAATGTAATGGAAATATGATATGGGGAAAAGTGGTAGGTGTATGGATGAAAACCTAGTATTCGGGACAAATTTCAAGACACGTGTTTCTTACAACTCGAAAAAGATGTCATTCTCAGTGATCAACCAAAATTTTATGAAAGAAAATGGGATCATACAACGATTTAAAGTACGGACCCAAATGAAATTGAATCAACTTGTGACTCGGAGATTGCGTAAGACACTCTGAAAGGGTGAAAGGCACGAATCTCACAAGCTAAAGTCTCTACTAGTGATCCTTAAGGTTCTTTTTAGAATTGTAGTACTCCTCAACTCTCAACGTAATGATGTGATAAGTGCGCAAATTTTGTTGAGTCTAGAAATTCATGGTGCAAAATGCCTTGTTATGTATTACATAAGCTATTTAGAAAAAATATTCTCTAGCTTGATTCTTAGACTTAGAAAGATAAATGATTGAAAATTCACATCAATGAATGAGATGAAAGAAACTGAATGAAATTTTAAAAATCAGGTTCAAAAATAAATTTTTTGTCAAAAGAGGTACGATTTTGATAAAATTCCCCACCCCCAAACAAAAAGGAACATCGTCCTCGATGTTAAGTAAAATGATTTTTAAAATTAAGAGCATAAGGTAGGAAAAAGATTACCAGAATGAACCGCTAATGAAGTGGATAGATATCGCCAATAATAAACCTGAATAAATGATAAGAGGAAAAAAGTGTACAAGTCTATAAAGCATGTAAAGAATAGGGTGATGTGAAACACTACCCCCAAACAGGATGAGACTAGTACAAGAAACGCGGGCTGCCTCCTGGTAGCGCTAAGTTTAACGTCTTCAGCCAGACCGATGAAATCTCACCCTATAGATAAGTTCTATGATGGAACAGGGCGACAAAAAAATTGGGTGATGAGAATCACCCCCAAACAAGACTGAAGCGTCAATCTAGTTAGAAACAGGCTAAAGTGGTCAATGCACCTGTATGGCAAAGTGCATCACACGATGTAAAGCATTGGTGGACCATGGGCGGGTGGGAATTAGGGTAAAAGTGAGAGTGGAAAGGTATCGGTCGAGAGCTTTATTGAGCTTAAATGTGAGGGAAAGAAGGGACCTATAAGCATGATGCTCTAATTGGCTATGATAATGGTCGCGCCATGACACACTAGGGAGATGTTGAGAGACACCACAAGGAAGAGGTGTGCATGGAGGAACAAGCTCGATGTCATGGAAGTGGAGAGTAGCACCATAAAGACTCTCATAGATGGTGGATGATGGTTTCAGGTTAGGATCTAAAAATGTTGATGGAAACTTGAAATGTGTAAAATCAAGATCCAAACCAGGTGGTGGGGTAGAAGGAATAATGGGTGGGTCAGGTGGGATAAATGGTGGAGGAAGATGATCCAACTCAAGAGTGGGAGACACACACTCATTGGGAGGAGTAAAGGAATACTCACAAGGGAGTGTGGTTTCTAAATATGGAGTGATCAACTTCTCCAAAAAGGTATCATTGGTGAATGTGGTGGGTGGATCAAACGAGGCACCAAGATCGAAGATAGAGGAATCACTAAAAATATCGGGCTCAATGGGAGCCATGCATGGAGGGATATCATCCATATACGGATAGTTAGGAACTATCACGGATTCTATCTCGTGAAAATGATGAACACTCGTAGCCGGAGCTAACCTAGGATAAATTGATTCCTCGGGAACACAAGGGTGAAGCTAAATAGGTATAGACTCGGGCATTGTTTTGGATTCAACGGGAAAATGAGTGGGAACCTCAAAGTGGGGTGCATGATGACATGGTGGGATTAAATCAGGCTCACTAATGGAAGGTAAGTCAATACAATTATCGACTTGGGACCCAGACCATGGGATGGTCTCAACATCGAGATTCTCGAGGTGGTAGGGTTGGTCACACTCAAATTTCGTGTCACAAGAGGACACATCATCATCACACTTGGTGTCAACAATGGGTGGATCCATGGGAATATCCGACTCTCGCGCACACTCCAATTCATTTAACCTTTGTTCAAGCCTTTGGAGAGCTTGAGTTTTAATGGCTTGCTCTTGCTCAAGTATGAACTTTTGCAAGAGGGTTTCAAGAGTGGATGTGGATGAAGGTGTTGGTAGAATGATGGGTGGTGGCGGTGGGTGAGGTGGACACAACTCGCTATAATCGGGACTATATGGAGAATACTCATATTAAGTGGGTGGAGTGGGGCCAAGTACATCATACATGAAAGGACCGCTTTCGTGATGGAAAAATGGTTGATGCTCATGGGGTGCGTGGTGAGGTGACTGATCGTGAACAGGTGCACAAGGTTGCCATGACGACTGTTGGAACGTGTGAGGATCCACAACATTGGATTGGGATACTTATTACGTGGAAGGGTGATCAGGCCTCCACGAATAGCTCGAGTACTCACACAACTCGGGATTAGGTATAGTGGGGTAGTAGGCCGAGGTGGGTTCCGGGACAGTGTCAAATGGATACACATGTTACATGGTGGGTTCAGATGGATATGGAATGTAAGGGCACTCATGGGACATGTGATCAGCATAATAACAGTGGGTGCACAACAAAGGAGGAGGCACGTCGACACTTGACACCGAGGGTGATGGAATAGGAGGTGAATGCATGGATGGGTTAAGAGTACCAACAGTACTCGTGAGAGAGGTGAAACAACTAATAATATCATAAAGAGACGGCTCGGGATCACTCTCACACATGTCACATGTCAATGGAAAATGATCAAAGTAGTCCCATAAAGGACGTTCTTCGGCCATGTGGAGAGAAATATTTTTTTTGGTGTTTTTAAATTTTTCAAAATGAAAGAAAATATTTTTGGATTTATATTTATTTGATTTTTTTATTTTTTGGAAGAAAAGGGGTGGGGAAAGATATGGACTCTTTGATTTGACGAACTAACTAAAACCGACTACCGAAAAAATAGAATTGAACACACACACAAGTCAAGGATAAATCCTAAGTAGCACATAGCCCATTTTTATCTTAAAATTTAGTGAAAGGGTAGTCAAATTTTAATTAAGTCCGCGGGGGATAAAAATCACGAAAATATATGAGTGATCGCCTTTGCAAAAATATTCTCCTAGTGGGCTACCTAGTTGATTGATTTTAAATTTAGTGATGGCTAGGGTAACATACATTGGTAAGCGAGTGAGTCGGGTGAAGAAATCCCTTCTCGTGAGTGACTGGGTGTAGGTCTTAGTCAATTAATCCATCACACCATTCGAAAATAAATGCGAGAATAAAATCAAGTAAGAGCACACAAAGAACATAAACAAATTGACTCGCTAACAGGAGAGGCGCGAGGGTGTAGAAATGTACCTCCCACGGTTTATAGGCCGTGGGGTGCCAAAAAATTTGAGTCGATCGGGGGGAGATTACGCCTATCTCAGTCGTCCCGGGGAGTTCTACCAACCCAAGGTAGATAGGCTTATAAATCCTCACCTTTGGACAACCTCTCTCTACCTTGTCCGGTTTCCCTATCTCGCTTGTCTTTGATTATTACAAATTTAAATAAAAAATAAATGGTGTCTCTAAGCACCGCAATACAAGCAATGATAAAATAATCCTAAATACAAGTCTTATAAAATAAAAAAAAAAGGTACTAAAAATGAAAAAAAAAATGCAATACAAGTGAATCACAAAATTGAATCCGTTTCGAGCTTCACGATCCCAAGAATGGCAACGGCGCCATTTGATAGAAATAACTTTTGCGTGTATAATTCGTCGTTGCTTGAAAAGTTCTTCAATCAAAACCTCAAATACCTACAAAATTAATAAACTCAAGTGTAGCGGTAAGTAAGGGTATCAATCCACTTCCTAGGGAGTAAACTAGAGACAAATTCACTTGTAATTCACTTTTTATTTTCTTTTTGTGCTTTTCCACTTTTCTAATTTTTTTAGCTTTTTCAATATTAAAATAATATGGTGAGGTGAGGTTTTAAACTAAACTAAACGAAGACGAAAATAACTAAGTAGAAATGTACTAAAATGAAAATTAAAGTCTAAACTAAAAATAAGAGATAAAGTGAGGTAAATAATTGTGCGAACAATCAAGGAATGGGATTACACCAAAAAATTTAGTTATTCTAATTAATTAATTTAATTATTTGAATTCTCCCAAATTAATATCAAAACTACAAATCAACTCTCGTTGCAAGTGTAATTTTAATAATAAAATTTTAGAAAATTAAGTTTAACACCCCACAACTCTAGAAAAATAGATCTACACTCCTTTTAATTAATCACCCGCTAGGATCGATCAATTAAAATTCATGTAAATCTTAGAAAATAAATTTATAGTTGAAATTCAAGTTATGATACCCCACTTAAGAAACCCCTATCTCTAGTTCGAATCTAAAATGGGTATTGTCACTAGAATATCGATTTTCTCTCGAAAATAATTTACCCTCTCTCGAGGCGTAAATTAAAGGGTGAGGGATCAAAATTAACATTCGAAGGGAAATTTCAAGTAATTAAACTAATTAAAATAAAATAACATCAAATAAGGGTTTTACCCCACCCCTTGAAAGGGGATTTAGCCTAACATGGTATCAAACATAATAAACAATATTCAATAGGCATTTAATATAAAAGAGTAGAGAGAAGAATAATCAAACCAATTTCTTGAATTCAATAAACTTCAATCCTTGAATGAGAAGCATACAACCCTCCAATTGAGAAGCCAAGTAATATGAAATTAAAATCAACACTCAATTAAATCTCAACCAATATTTAACCTCACAAATATCTTAAAAAAATAAAAAAAAAGAATAAAACAAAAACTATTTACAAATGGTGTTTTTCCCTACAATTCTCTCTCTAAAATTTTCCTATCTAAAGGCCTTCTTTTCTAAATGGGGTCTTCATCTTCATTTATAGTAGGCACGGAGCATGGGGGTGTAGTTAGAAGAATTAAGATGCAAGAGCATGGGTAGTGTGCACATGGGGGTAAATTGGGTAATTGGTATAAGTGTGCATGCGGGAAAGGTGATAGCATATGTGTATGGGGGTGTGAGATCATGTGGAAAGTGGGAGAATGAGGTAATGGGTTAAAACATATCAGATTTGTTGAAAGGGTATTTTTGGGTAAGAGGTTTTAGTTGGGGGGGTAAAATGGGTAAAAGAGTTCAAGTTAGTTAAAGTGGCACATGGGTTTTAATTGGCCTTGGCTTTTTGGATTTGGTTTGGTTTGTCTTATGCAGGTGAAGAAATTCGTGTAAGGTTAGAAGGGAAATGAGTTTGGGTGAAAAGGGTAATGGGTTTGGTTGGCTTTTTGAGGAAATGGGTATGAGGTTGAAGAAACATGGGGTTGATGGTCTGGGTTTTCGGGTTCTGACCGGCAGGGGCTTAGGCTGGGCGGCCAGAGTAAGGGGTAGTGGCATGTCGGGGGCTGCAGGTGAGGGTTCCGGCATGGAGAAGGCTGCGACGGGGTTGGTCGGCGCGGGTATGGGAGTACTGGCAGTGGTTTGCAGGGGTGCTGATCAGGTAAGGGTCGAGAGAGAGAGTTGCGATCGGTTGGAGGCAGTGTCGGCGGGTGTCGACGGAGAGAGGGGAGAGGTCCGGCTGGAGTGGACGAGGGTGAGAGAGAGGGCCCCCTGTGGTTAGTCCACCGGAGGCTTCCGCCGGAGGGGTGTTGGCTATCGTCGGTTTTTGGTTTCAAGCCACCACCAGCAGGTGGTGGTATTTTATTAGGATGGTAGATGGAGGTGGAGTTGTGGTGTTTTAATGGAGGTGGGTGTGAGGAGAGAGAGAGAGTGAGGTTGGGAAGAAGATGATGTGTGGAGGGTTAGTGTGTGTGTGAGGTGTAGGGTGTATGGTGGGGATAAGGGTAGGTAGTGTAAATGGGTTATGTGTGTGTGTGTCAAATTGTGATCCTAAAAATGACACTAACTAATTAAAATTATTAAAACTAAAAAAAACTAAAAATTTAAAAATAATAAATTCCTACTCTAAAAATAAAGATTCAATTAAAAATATAAAAATAAAAAGAAATAAAAAAATAAAAATAGAATTCTATTAAACTAAAAATTAAAATCCTAAAAAAATAAAATATAATAAAACTAAGAAATAAATGAAATCCTAAAAATTTCTAATCCTAATAAAATAAGATAAAATAAAATAAAAACTAAGACTAAAAACTAATAAAAATCAATACAAAATAAAATTATAAAAATAAAAATAAAATAGAAAAATAAAAAATAAAATCTGTAAATTCGAAAGGCTATTCATTTTATTTGGAATAAGAGGTGTCCAAAGTAACTTCAACACTCTCACGGACAAGTTAACTTAAGATCTAGTTTTGGCCGTTCCTAGGAGTGGGGTTGAGTATTTGGTATTGTAAAAAGTGATGCGCCGTGTGCGATACTGATTATAAATAAATCTGTAAATTCCAACAAGAAACTTTTTTAATTAGAGTCTATTTTTAAAATAAATAAATTCAGCCCCTAAACATGTAACTACTTGTGTGCATGTGTCAAACCATCATAAACATAAATATGCTAACTCACAAATTTCATAAAAAATCCCCGAAGGGAAAAACCTTCTATTTCACTATGAATTAAATCGCAATTTACAATCATAATAAAATCTGCAATAAGTTTACCTCAGTAAACCTACATAGACACGCAACCTAGATCAGAAGTAGATATCCTCTCTACAAGACAAACTCGACATAGGATTTGTTCTTGGGTTCCAAAATAATTCACACACACTATTGGGCTCTTGTGAATTGAAAACAAAAGGAATTAAAACCCTAAAAGTGTGAATACAAAGAGTTATGCAAAAGAAGTTTCGTCGCTATTCAAAATCCTAGGTCTTCTGATTAAAAATGAAGTTGAAAAATACAATTTATAAAAATTCTAAGGCGGCACGTCGCTCGAACAAGATAGTAGTGTCGCTCGAACAATGCCACGTGTCGTTCAAATGACTTCGCACGACATCAGTATGTCGCTCGAACGAGAAAAATTTAAAACTAAAATTTTCTTTTTCTTTTTCTTTTCCTAGTAAATGTTCCGCCTTGAAACTTCGAAAGATATTTTTGACGAAAAACATAAAAACTCTGCTCCAACACTCATAAAGTTTTTGATGAAAAATATCCCAACACTTTAAATGAATTATTAAGGATTTTAAACACAACCTTACCAAAGTGAAACTTGCGGAGGCTTGACTGGTGAAAAAAACATGATATTCGGATATGTCTTCATGCATATGTGATCTTGAATATTCTTCGACGTTTGTAGCGGTATATGACATAATCAATTGATAATGGACATTTATAAAATTATGTCCTTACAAATCTCTCTATGTCGGTACAAAAAAAATTTGAAATTATCAATACATAATGCCTATACAAATCTAATACCCTCCCATGAACCCAAAACTGAAAGGTATTAAACATGCAAGTCCAATTCTTCAAAATCTTCAACTTCAAATCTTTACTCTTTTCTCAACAGTGTGTGCAACATAATGATCTTCAATTTTTTACCTACGCACATCAGACAAAGCAAATACCTTCGTGATTCATCGAGATTGAAATGATAAAAGAATAAATCAATCAATATAATCAAATCTCCCCTATAATGCAAAAACTCCCCCATAATTCGTTCTCCCCCTTTTCATTTGTTCGATATAGATAAGGAAATGAATAAACAAAATAAATATGAAATTTTCATGATAAAAAATGCATAGCAAATATGAATCAAATTATGCTCATGCAAAGGAGTAACTCAAAAGCTTCGACACTCTATTTTTTATTTTTTTCAATTTTTCATACAAAAATGAAAAAATAATTTTATAAAAATCACACACCATGAATTTACACTAAGACAACAAAATCATGGATTTAGAATGAATGGGTGTGAACATATTCAATAGGAAAATCAACACAATCAATAATAACATATGTGCACAATGCATACGTGTACTCGTAACGAATGAATCTCAAAATCGTCCTTAGGTTTCAAAAGTTTTGAATTTAAATGACATCGACTCAATCCATCAACACATCAAAGCTAGTAATGATTTCCACACCAATAACATCTTATACTATGTAAATGCTTTTTCATGATGTTGTAAGGACATGCAAAACCGTATTTCTTTTCTTTTCATCCAAACTCCCTCATAAATAATATTCATTATATTTGTCTTTTGAGGTGGCCCCTTTTTGGCGTATTTATCTTTTTATTGATTTTAAATTTTTTCAGGCTCTTTTAAATGTTGGCTTTGTGACACCTCTTCTTAATCTGGAGAATCATAGTCCATTGCATCTAACTCTTTAAACTTTGTTGTCATAATAAGGCATAAAGCAAGGATTATGCTTTATGTTATGTGGCAATGTTTATTTCTTTTTGCAAAAAAACCTAAATGAGAGAGAACATGTGTATAATGCAAAAAATGTGTTTATTTGATTTGATATTCAACTTTAGCGCCTAAGATTATATGAATTCACATCGCTGAGTATTGTATTTGATTTGATATACAAGCTTGAATGCATATGAGGCTTCCATGAAATTTGATGTTTATTCTTACATGTGTCATTTAATAACTTTGTTTTTAGTTTCTAAATTTGGTTTACTTATATTATTTCCTTCTTATATGCTTATCCAACTTACTTTATCAAAGACCAAGTCATTGAGATCAAACCTTTCAATATTGGAATTTTAAGTGTTTGGTAAAATGTTTGTTTGAGGTTATAACTTTAAAGTTTATTTATTTAAAGCAAACTTTTAAAGGCGTGATATAAGTGTTTGGTAAAATGTATATTCCTCTCATTTTATTCATTGCTCACTGACAATAATCTAAATTGATTTACACGTATACAACCCTATTACCTTTCATAAGGACATCTTCACAAGGGCACACAGATAGTGAAGAAAAACGTTTGAACTAGAATAAAGGAAATGTAAGTGTTTTTTTCTATTTAAAAAATTATTACTAATAAATGCATAATTTTTTTTATGAATTTGTTCTCAATATTTGTTCTATAATCACCTCTTATCAACATTTTCAAATTTTGTTACATGAGTTTATCGTAACCGATAGCACATGATCTTAGTTATATGTAATGATCATCTCTTTGCGATCTCTTTCAACAATTAGAGGTGGTTCTTATTACTGTTACAAATTGATTTTATCTCCACAACCTTTTTATTTTTATATCTCATACATTTTGTTTTAGTTTGATTCCTATTACGTATGTGGACTAATAAGTTCATTTTCATCTTTAGCTTGCTATTTAAAGGAGTTGTGCTACACTTTACCGGGTCAAACACTTTCATCTATAACAGCTTGACCAGTTTGGAAAATTGGAAAATTATTGCAATAGAATCTTGGCTAGTCGACCAATTACAAACTGAGTAGCTCGACCAACTTGGACACATACAACTACAACTACAGTAGCTTGGCCAGCTATGCCAATTATTTCATAATCGTCTATAAATTCTAAATCAATGATTTTATGTTTTATTCTAATGTATTACATGTGTAAGTTTCATTTTGTTGGTTTATGAATTTGATATTATTTTCTTTTCATGAGGGAGTTTTTTTTTATTACTTTATAGATTTTTATTTCAAATTGTTAATGGACCTTCATTCATGGACAATTACTATTGTTGTTGGGAGTTCTTTTATTTTTTAAAAAGGGGATAGTCGTATAAAGAAAGGAGATTTTGCCCAAAATTTCTAAAATATTTACAGTGTCCTAAAAAAACTTTAGGACTTATATTAGTTTTGTGGATATGATGTTATTTATGCGAGGTCAAAGATGGACTATTAGTGTTTCTATTGAATATTTTTTATTTATTAAACACGATGAATAGTCATATATACAAGAAAACCCAAAAAATTATAAATTATTTACAATTATTTGTGTCGTAAACAAGCTTTTTGACTTAATTGTACAAGATTCAATACTTTGGATTTGTTTTTACCTTATTGTATATTTTCGAAATGTAGTTATTGATGTGAAAGTTTTGTTGGGATTGTTAAATGAAAATATCTAAGAATATTTTTTTTGCGGTGTCAATGTTATGCTTTGGGACAACACAAGGCGATATGTTTTTTTGGAAATAAACACAACATGACATGACTTTATGTTATTTTTTATTTCTCATGAACACGACCCATTTATAATGTGAAATGACACGACTTACATGGTTTAAAATTTTGACAGCCAATGTAGTATGATGATACATGAAAATACGAGTAAAAATACAACTAAAACGATAATACACGATAACACTACTTATGAACACGACATTATATAACTCGAATTGAACAAATGAAACTTTTCCCATTTTTTAAAACAAAAAGGTTCGTACCATAGGTTATATAAAAAAATTATTTATCTGTTGCGAAATAAATACTTTGTATGATCCTATCAACGACGAACACTTTTAAAAATTAGCTTTGTGCCTTCAAGCACGGACATACCCTAGTGTATATATATATATATATATATATAAATCTCACTTGGAGAAATATTTTATTAAAAAATAAAGAAAAAATAGATGGATGACCGTTCTCTCCACAAGGATTACAACAAATGAGAGAAAAATAATCGATATCTTAAAAATAGAAAAACTAATGACGAGTCATATAAGTGACTCATCTCACAAGGAACCTATACGATGAACTAAAAAATGCAACTACTTTTTCGTTATTATTGTCTTGAGTCGAACCTCATGGAGATTGTAATGTTATATGATCTTCCATGTATGCTCTTCTTTGATTTTTGGAAACATTACATGCGAATAACCATTTGAATTTCTTCATAAAATTTCTTTAGATTCTTTTTTTTATGCTTGAAAATCCATCCGTTTTTTTAATCACATTTTGATCTTCTGAATTTCCACATTCGAAAGATTTTTATTAGTCTTGTATTACTTAGCCTTATTGTTCTCAACTTTTGGAAGTTTAAGATTACCAATAGAAGTTGATGGTGAAATATCCTATTTCCTATAAGAAAATTGAATGGGCAAATTATCAACGCAATCCATGTGTTGTTTAACAAAAATGTTGGTATTGATAATAATAACAAGAAGATTAATTAGAATGATACATCATATTGGATCTCTCATTGACCTAAAATTACAAATGTCATTAAAAATTTCTCGGTAATCATGTTATTTTCATCAAGATACAAAAAGACATCTTAGAAATCAATCTTGCAATAATGTTCCAATGTCTTCATATTATTCTAGGGTTATCATTTCTATAATAGAAATCTATAATAATATTGGATGAAAGGTGAGTACTAATCATTGAATACATAGTTATTTTTATCATGGCCAACATCATCCGGTGGGTACACTTATGTACATAGATGACTAATGTTAAACTCATCCCCTTCTACACATTGATCTGGAAGTGAACAAAATTGGACAGGTTTACATTATTTCAAAGATATTTCAAATATAGGTATGATCAAATGAATGTGATGTTGCAAAACTTGAGGGTAACTAATTAATTCTAAATTAATTATTAGTTGAAAAGATAATTCCCTTTTTGAAATAACAAAGGCTACAAAGCATTTCAAAAGTTTATCTCACAATTGATGATGATGCAAATAGCACTGGCAGCACAAGAGTATACTAAATATAAGAGATTGAGATGAGGAGAAGAGGATGAACGCCAATATATAAGTGGTTCAGCCAATTAGGCCTACGTCCACCGTGCAAGTGAGTGAGTATGGTCACTAAAATAAGGCACTAACGGCCATGGATACAATCTCTCAAGCTTTCGCTCTCTACTATATAATTTGACAGAGTTTAAGCTAGGGTTGTCATTTTAGATCCCTTTACAAAGTAGAGGATGAACTTTATATATAGTGCTTGGGGGTGTAATGTACCCCCAACGCATGCAATGAGCATGTGTGTATTGACCTAGCCAATCTGATGAAGACATATGTCACTGTCACATGTAGATAATGATGATAAAATTTTCCCTCATGTGAGGGGGTTGATTCGGTCATAACTGACTTTATCCACATGTTCTTATCCCTGCATATGCTTAGAAATGCTCGTCCATGTCCCTGACTGGTGCAACCTTGGCCTGGAAGAGTACGAGGTTGGTGAAGCCTGACTGTTGCTTTATTCGAGGTTATTCATGATGTTCTAGGCCCAATAGCAAAGTCGAGGTAAGACAGTTGGAGTTATAATGTAACCTTGGGTCGGGGTTATGTAGGAGTAGTTGGAACGTCGCCTGATTCCCAATCGAGGTTGATTATGAGGATGGTGGTAGTCTTTGCTGCCTCGGTTGATACCCAACCAAGGTTCATGTACGAGGTCGATGTGATGTCAGCTGCGGACGACCTGATGGATAAATAACCCCATGGATCATGAATACCTCAGTTGTTGCCTGATTATGAGGTAACTATAGCCGACCTTATGTTGGACAAGATCACTCGTTGCCAATCTGGAGCCCTTGTTACCTCGGCCATCTTCTTGTCCAAGCTTGGTGTCGTCAAGCTGTTAGGTACATTTTGGGCATATCAATCACCCCTTAGCCCTTAGTTACCGATGTGAACAGGTGATTAAGGGGTTTGTATGTTTGAGGTTGGAAATTTTTTATGTGCCAATATTTTCTTGACAAGTGTCATCTTCTGAAGTAGGTTGCGTGCTTGGCATGTACGATGATGATGGTCTTTTGGGATCCCAAGGCAATGATGGGCCTTGGGGTGCATTCAAGTAGATTTTGAGGGTTTAAACCCTTTCTCTCTCTTTCTTCTTCATTTCCTTCCATTTCTCCCACCTGAACCTTCTTCATTTTCTCTCTCTTCCAGAGCTTAATCAAGTTTGCATTTTGTCGATTCCTCTTGTCAATCTTACCATTCTTTACCTCGTATCTCATCAGGTGTTTCTTATTACCTCTCCTTTGCAATTTTTTTAGCGTTATTTCTCCATTTGTTGCATTTTCGGTATTAGCTTGAGTTTTTCGGAGGTAATTTAGGTTTTTCGTTGAGCTTATGAGTTTTTCGGTGGGTTGTTCTTGACTGCTTAAGGTTACAAATATTTCAAATATCTATGTTTGATCTTTAGCTTAGGTTATGCCAAGCTGTTTGTGGTTTAGAGTCCCAAATGTAGTCTCGCCCTCCTATGCTTAAACCTCTTTACTAGCTTTTAGAGTAATTCCCTTCTCTTAGGTAGAAGACTTTAGATAAGATTAGGCAAATAGAAAGAGCCTAAGAGGAAACTTGTAGGGCAGAGGCTTTCCCTCTTAGATCGATCTTTCCACCCCCTCTGAGGGTGATATACCCTGAGCCAGCAGAACCAGTTGAACTAGAGGAGACTCCGTTGTAACCCACTCTAATGTCTGAGTCTGAGTCATCCACCTCAGACCCCATGTTTGTTGACTCATTCTAGGAGGCGATGGACTTCTCCATTAGGCAGGATCAGGTCCCTCATCAGGCCGAGGTCCAAAGTCGAGCCTCGTCACATAACGAAGCTATCACCTCTCGCACTTCCTCTGATGTTGAGGTTATAGGGCCCAGTGTGTCCCTTCCACCACCTATTAACGCTATCTCCTTGTTATCTGTCACAGGGGCTGAGTTCTCTCAGAGATTCCCCACTGATGCTCCCACCCCTGCCCAAGCTGACGTTGCCCGGGATGAGGATGATGGTCATGAGAGTGATGTTGATGTCTCGGAGGCGGCCGAGATAGAGAGCAATGTCAATGAATTTGACCTCCTAGCCTTCAGGCATCTTTATTCTATAGGCCCCTCTATAAAATTTAGGAGGCCTTTGAGGGATCAAAGGGTCTTTGGCGGTCGAGATGGTGAAATCTGCCTATATGAACATATGTTTAAGTTAGGATTTCGTCTCCCCATTCATCCAATAATTACGGCTATATTATCTCATATTAACCTGGCTCCCTCCCAATTATCCCCCAATTCCTGGAGGGTGATGATTAGAGCTATCGTTTTATGGAGGGTAGTCCATTATTCAGACCTTCCCATCCAGGTCTTCACAGGGTGATATGCACCCTCCTCTACTAGGAATCATCCGAGTTACTACCACTTTCTAGCTCGAATGTCAAATAAGAAGATGTTACTGGTTACCCAGACTTAGAACCATAACTGGAAACCACGATACTTTTTCGCCTCAGGGGCATGGTAATTTGGTCCCTGTGCGACCTCTTTATCTTTAGAGCCGAGAATACCTCCGCGGTGGGGAAAGGTGTCAATGGCTACCAGGGCCCACCCTGGGTTAAGCCAGAATAACTTTTAGAAGGTCAAGGACCTTTAAGATCAGGGGGAGCATGGCCAGCTGGTTAAGTACGAGCATTTAATGACCCCCCTACTACCTCTCTGAAACTGGCCTTGGGGGGAGTCCCCTCACCGAGATCCATAAGTTACATTATTTTTTTAACAAGTTATAACTCTGATTTTTCTATGTCTCTGATCTTTTAACTTAGATCTTTTATTTTTGCAGAGCATCCAGAAGTATTATCAGACGATATCTGGGAAATGGCAGCCCCAGCCTCACCAAACTGGTTAAGAAAGTAGGTCTGAATGAACCTCATCCTCCTCCTACCTCTTCAAGGGCCGATGCTTCCAAAAAAAGAAAATCCAATGACCCTGCCCCTGAGGATCAGAGGTAGAAGAAGAAAACCTCTAAGGGGTATCGCGCGATCCCCAACTCTTTCGAGGACGCATTGGTTTCTCGTCTGGAGTAGCTGAAGATCGGTGATAGCCTTATTAGCCAAAGTATGAAGGCCTTGGACTCCATCCTCTCCATAATGACCGATGTCGACAAACGATTCTGCCATTCTCTGGACACCCCTTTACTGGCTGAGTTCTGCCTCCACCGATCTATCCAAGCCAGACTTTTGTTGTTGTTCTTGAAGTGTAACATCGGCTTTGAATTTCATTGTCTCTTGAACTTATGTGTCTGAATATGTTTTGCAAGGTATCCACACCATACACCAGTTTATCGACTAGACTCTGAGGAAGCTGCCCCTGATTGAAAAGGGAAGAGAGGCCCAGAAGACAGAGGCTTCTCTAAATGGCGAAGTGGAACGTCTGAAGACTGTCTTAGAGGAGTCCGAGAACAAAGTGAAGAAGAGGGAAAAGGATATGGAAAATCTCCTAAAAGACCACTCATCTACCCTGAATGCCAAGGACGATGTCCTCCAATAAAAGGTTGATGCTGTAGTGAAAGATGCCCTTGATGATGCCTCTGAGAAGTAGTTGGTCGACTATTAGGTCTCTAACCAGTTTTAAGTTTCAGCTTTGAATACCTCGAAATAGGTATTAAGGCCACTGGTAAATGGGTTGCGATGAAAGAGAAGGAGTTAAGTGATCCTGGCAGCCTCTGACCTCATTGGTCTGGGCTGGGCTAATTCTTAATTTTGCCAAGGCTTTACAAGAGGCGGAGGAAGAAGATGCTGCTCCTGCAGAGACTGCACAACCAGAAGCGATAGGGACTCAAGTTATTAACCCTCAAGATGATGGGGTCGAGGTGAACAACATCCGCTAAGGTAGTGGGGCTGTGACCACCAACCCTGAGATTGCAGATTCTTAGGCCGTACTTTGTGAAACTCTTATTTGTAATTTTTGTTTCTGATTCATATCGATGTGTAACCTCTGATAACATTTTCTATTAGCTTTTGACTTGGAATTCTAACTTGGTGCTATACCATTCTCTGAGGAGAACTTTGCTTCTCTTGCCTTTGAATGTTTTTATATATCGTGCATCGGTGTCTTCATCACTAAACTATGATATTACACTTTGTAATATATCACCAAATTAATGGTTATAAGGTCTGAGGTCATCCAAATATGATGATCACCTCAGACCTTTTCACCAAATTATGACATTCTAAAGGTCTAAAGTCATCAAACTGAGATGTTACCCTCATAAATTTTCACTAAATTAATGATGTTTAAGGTTTGAGGTCATCCAAATATAATGTTTCACCTCAAAACCTGTCACCAAATTAATGATGTTTAAGGTCTGAGGTCATCCAGATATGATGTTGCACCTCAGACCTTATCACCACATTATGATGTTTAAGGTCTGAGGTCATCAAACTAAGATGTTACCCCCATAAATTTTCACCAAATTAATAATGTTAAGGTCTTAGGTCATCCAACTAAGATGTTTCTCCTCAGGCCCCGTCGCCAAATTATGATGTTTAAGGTCCGAGGTCATCAAACTAAGATGTTACCCTCATAAATTTTCACCGAATTAATGGTGTTTAAGGTCTGAGGTCATCCAAATATGATGTTGCACCTCAGACTGTCACTAAATTAATGATGTTTAAGGTCTGAGGTCATCCAAACATGATGTTGCACCTCAGACCTTGTCACCAAATTATGATGTTTAAGGGCCGAGGTCATCCAAATATGATGTTGCACCTTAGACCTTGTCACCACATTATGATGTTTAAGGTCCGAGGTCATCAAACTAAGATGTTACCCCCATAAATTTTCACCAAATTAATGATGTTTAAGGTCTGAGGTCATCCAAATACGATGTTGTACCTCAGACCCTGTCACCAAATTAATTATGTTTAAGGTCTGAGGTCATCCAAATATGATGTTGCACCTCAGACCTTGTCACCAAATTATGATGTTTAAGGTCTGAGATCATCAAACTAAGATGTTACCCCAATAAATTTTCACCAAATTAATTATGTTTAAGGTCTGAGGTCATCCAAATACGATGTTGCACCTCAGACCCTGTCACCAAATTAATGATGTTTAAGGTCTGAAGTCATCCAAATATGATGTTGCACCTCAGACCTTATCACCAAATTGTGATGTTTAAGGTATGAGGTCATCAAACTAAGATGTTACCCTCATAAATTTTCACCAAATTAATGGTGTCTAAGGTTTGAGGTCATCCAACTAAGATGTTTCTCCTCAAACCCTGTCACTAAATTATAATGTTCAAGGTCTGAGGTCATCCAAATATGATGTTGCACCTCAGAACTTCTCACCAAATTATGATGTATTAAAGGTCTGAGGTCACCAAAGTAAGATGCTACCCTCTTAAACTTCACCACTAAAGCATAATAAAAAAAATAATTGACACGGGAATTGATCGTCTCATTAATATTCTCTCCACAAAGTGATACATTTACATAGAAACAATCGCTACATCACATGTAATACTTCTTCAGATGATCAGCATTCCATAGATTAGAGAAAGGTTCTCCTTCGAGGTTTTCTAGCCTGTAAGTCCTGGGTAAAACCTCCTCTATCACTTTGTAAGGGCAATGGTAATTTGGGTGAAGTTTGTTTGCCTTCTGTAATGTCTTTTTCAGCACTAGGTCTCCTACAGCTATGGGTCTTGATTTCACCCTTTGATTGTATGTCTTTTATGTTCTTTGCTAGTAAGCTACCTGTCTAATATCGGTGTCTTCCCTTCTCTCCTCAATCAAATCTAGGTCAAGTCTTATCTCCTCCCCATTCTTCTCAGGGTCATAGGTCTGAACTCTGTGAGTGGGGAGCTCTACCTATCTTGGTATAACGACTTCTGAGCCATGTGCTAACATAAATGGGGTCTCCCTCATTAGTGTCCTAGTCGTTGTTCAATAGGCCCATAACACAGCATAAACCTCTTCGGTCCATCTCCCTTTAGCTTCTTCTAACCTCTTCTTAATCCCATTGAGGATTCTTCTGTTCGTGACTTCGGTCTAACCGTTTTCCTGAGGTCGTCCAGGAGAAGAGAAAAATTGCTTGATCCCAACTCTCTCGCAATACTTCTCTAAGTAAGAATTTTTGAACTGGGTTCCATTTTTAGAGATGAGGGTGTTCGGGAGGCCATGTATGCATATGATGTTCTTCCAGATAAATTGGAAGGTCTTCTTCTCTGTAATCATGATCATCGACTCATCCTCCACCCAAAATTGGTCAATCACTACTATAAGAAATCGATAATTGTTCATAGCCCTTGGCAAGGGACCCACCAAGTCAATCCCCCATACTGTGAATGGTCAAGGGGAACTGATTGACATCATAGGTTAATGAAGTTAATGGGGGATAGTGTAGCATCTTTAGCATTTGTCGCACTTCTTCACATAGGCTGCACCATCCTTGGACAAAGTCAGCCACCAATATCCTTGCATGATAATCCTCTTGGCCAAAGGTCTTCCTCCTATGTGATTGGAGCAAGAACCCTCATGTATCTCTTATAGGATGCGAGGAACCTCTATGGGATGAACACATATGACGAGAGGTAACAAACATCCTTTCTTATATAGGACGCCTCCTATTATTAAGAAGTTTGCAGCTCTGTACCTCAATTTCCTCCTTTCTAGCTTTGATTTCGACAGCTCTCCCTCTCTGATATATCTGATGAGGGGGTCCATCCACGAGTCTCCTAGGTTTAAGTTAAGGCAAGAGTTGGCAACCTCTTCTTCCTCAATGGTCGGATTGAGAAGGATCTCGACTGGTACTATCCTTTTGATGTCTGTCCTTGTTGCTGAAGCCAACATTGCTAGTGCATCTACGTGGATGTTAATTTGTCGAGATACCCTCTTCATCTTCAGCTCTTCGAAGCCTACTAGCATCATTCTTACCCTCTTTAGGTATCTATCCATCCTTTCCTCCTTGGCCTCATAAACTCCAAACACTTGGTCAACAACTAACCTCGAGTCGCTTTGAAGTAGGAGTCGACCAACCCTAAGAGTCTTTGCCAAGGAGAGGCCTGCTATCATGGCCTCATATTCTGACTCGTTGTTTGATGCCTTGAAGTTAAACTTTAGTGCATATTCAACTTTGGTACCATCCGGAGCTGAGAGTATCAACCCTGCACCGCTTCCACTTTCGTAAGAATACCCATTAATGAAGCGGTTCCATACGTCTTCATTTGAAGAGAAGCTCCCCTATAACAGGGTTCCTTACTTGAAGAGGTACCTATCCTCCTTATTCTCAGTTATTTAGTTTCTTGATCTGTTGGAAACAACCTTTTTTGGGTCACGAATGATGTTATTATTTGACCCCCTTACGATCACTGGATTGTTCTCAACTTTAATCTCTTCCCACATAAATTCAGCAAAAAAATTTGCAAGTTCTTGCCCTTTAATGGCCACCCTAGGTTGATAAGTAAGGTCGTACTCTCCTAACTCAATGGCCTAGGTCATCAATCTTCCTGACTTCTCAGGATTGTGGAGGACCTGCCTTAGTGGGGAGTCAGTGAGGATGACCATAGAGTGTGCTTGAAAATAGGGTTTCATCTTTCTGGATGTGTGTATCAAAGCGTAGGCCAATTTCTCCATTCGAGAATAGTTTTGTTCAGACCCCTGAAGGGCCTTACTATTGAAGTACACATGCCTTTTCACTCCAACGTCTTACCATACTATGGCTGCACTTATAGTTGACTATGAGACTGCTAGATAAACTTACAACTTCTCCCCCACGATGGGCTGAGATAAGAGCAGGGGAGATCCGAGGTAGGACTTGAGCTGATTAAAAGCCTCATCACACTCTTTGTCCCATTCGAAGGCCTTTCTACGCACCTTAAAAAATGGAAGACACTTATTCTTCGCTCTAGAAACAAATCAGTTGAGTGCAGCTACTCTTCTAGTGAGACTCTGAACGTCTTTGATATTCCTTGGTGTCTTCATGTCAAGCAAAGCCTTAATCTTATCAGGGTTTGCTTCTATTCCCCTCTAATTGACAATAAATCCAAGAAATTTTCCATCTCCTACCCCGAAGACACACTTCACGGGATTGAGTTTCATTTTGTTCAAGTCTATAGTGTCAAATTTCCTTTCTAGGTCTGCCGTGTGAGTGCAGGCCTTCAAGCTCTTTGTCAATATATCGTCTACATATACCTCCATAGTCTTGCTAATTTGATTTTCAAACATCTTATTCACAAGACGTTGATACGTGGCCCCTACATTTTTCAAGCCGAAGGGAATAACCGTATAACAATATGTCCCCTTGTCGGTGATGAAGGTTATCTTCTCGGAGTATTCAGCATCCATGAAGATCTGGTTATATCCTGAATACGCGTCCATGAAGCTCATGAGCACATGCACTACCGTGGCATCTACCATCTGATCAATCCGAGGTAAGGGATAATCGTCTTTAGGGCAAGACTTGTTCAAGTCGATAAAATCTATGCACATCCTCCATTTTCTATTGGCTTTGGGAACAATGACGACGTTTGATAACCACTCTTGGTATATAATCTCCCTGATGAATTCTGCCTCTTCTAATTTTCTGACCTCTTATCTTATGATGCCATATTTTTCCCTAGAGTAAACTCTTCATCTTTATTTGATTGTCTTAGCACTTTCTGCCACATTGAGTTTGTGGCACATAACCTCTGGGTCGATGCCAGGCATGTCTGGGTGGCTCCATGCAAAAGCACTCTGCCTCTTCTTTAAGAATCTTATCACCTCTTCCTTGATCTCCAATTTTAAGGCCTTGCCAATTTGGACATTTGTTTTGGTTCGTCCTCATTAAGGATGATGGATTCTACCTCTTTCGCGACCTCTCCTTTCTTCAACTTTGTTTCATCTCTAGGATCAAGTCTATTAATTTTATACGTGGTGGTTGGTCTCTTATGGGCCTCTCTCTCTTCGGCTGAGTTGAAGTAGCATTCTCCTGCTACAGTCTGGTCACCCTGCACTTCCCCTACCCCATAGGGGTTCGAGAATTTTAGCATTTGGTGGACCATCGACGGCACGACCTCAAACTCCTTAAGGGCTACTCTTCCTATAATGAGGTTATAGTCCGAGAAGATATTTTCATCCATAATAAAAAAGTAATCTTCCGAGTCAACCTCTAAGGACACTCGTCGCCCATTCATACGTCCATCTCATACATGCCTAACGGATGGACCTTTTCATCGCTGAAGCCCATTAACGGATGATGACAGGGTACCATCCTAGCTCTGCTGAGGCCTAGGCTCTTAAAACAGGGCCAGAACATCACATCTGCTGAACTTCCTCCATCTATGAGAATTCTCTGTACCTCGCATCCATGCACTCTTATTGTAATTACCAAATGGCCATCATGCGGAGCTAAGATACCTTTTAAGTCAAGTCGGGAGAACTCGACTATAAGAGTGTCCATATCCACCTTCTTTCTCTTCTACTTGTCCTCTGAAGATGAGAAATTTACTACCTCTACGTTGGCCACTGACTTGGCCTCTTTCACATGAGCATTTCGATCATTTACTTTAGAGCCACCCCCGCGAGTCCTCCACATATGATGCTAACACTAAAGGATATCATTCCAACCCTCTTCATATGGGCATTATCGTCTTTTGGTGGGAGGTCTGGATCATCTTCATCATCACCATCTGAGTCATCATCTCTTTTTACTAGAGTGTCATCTCGATATCTGTTGCCCCTCTTCTTTTTAGGGTCATATCTTCCCCTTTTGGAAGCCTTACCATTAACAAACTTCCTCAGCTTTTTGAACTTCAACATCTTCTCGATTTCATCCCTCAAAGCGAAACACTTGTCTATTACATGGTCATGGTCTTGGTGGAATTTGCACTACATATTCTTGTTCCTCTTATGTGGAGGAGCCTTCAGCTTCTCCAGCCATCTCACAGGCCGACCATTCTTGATCTCATTGAGGATGTG
The DNA here is from genome assembly GCA_949130495.1 of Sambucus nigra. Taxonomy (NCBI): domain Eukaryota; kingdom Viridiplantae; phylum Streptophyta; class Magnoliopsida; order Dipsacales; family Adoxaceae; genus Sambucus; species Sambucus nigra. The sequence continues at coordinate 89,475,439 of OX422208.1, read as the reverse complement.
TTCGTAACTCACAGTTAGAGGAGTATAGTGTGCAAACTTGTTGTCTACAGTCCTCTTATTTCCATCTTTCTTTCTTTGGAATTTCCAATTGCCACTTCCATTCTCATCCTCATACTTCGCGGCCATAGCCTCTTCGGCGTTCATGACCTTTCCTACGGTTGCCGATACCTCTTCCATAGACTTGGGAGGGTCTTTCACAAGCTTCCATAGCAACTTCCCCTTCTGTCGTCCCCAATTAGGGCTGTCATGGCTATATTCTCTTCATAATCTTCAACCTCCAATTTATCTTTGTTGAATCTAGCAATGTAGTCTCTTAGACTCTCATTCTTTCCCTGCTTGACGTACAGCAGATGAATGGTTTTCTTTTGAGGTCTTACCCCAAAACAAAAGTTATGAATGAACCTTTCATCCAAGAATTTAAAGTTCTCAATTGAGTTCTTCGGAAGAGAGGTAAACCAGATGTGTGCAACTCCTGTTAAAGTCCTGGAGAAGGCCCGACACTTCATCTCATCTGGGATTGAATATATGTCTACCGCAGACTGGTACATCTCAATGTGATGCACAGGTTTGGTACTACCATCATATTTGGGAGACATCGTAGGTGGCTTGAACTTGGCAGGGGTTAGGAATCTCACTATCTTAGCCACAAATGGAGAACCCTCTAAGAACCCTCTTTACAAAGGGTATCGACTTTTGATTAGGTCTCCTATCTTCTCCTTAATATGTTGGATGGAGTCATTCCATGGCCTTGCAACATCAGCCCGATCGAAGTTATCCCTAACCACCTCTAAGGGGTGGACTGAGGGTTCCCCATACGTAGCACAACGTCGGCTGTTAACCTCTTCTTGTTCCATGTCTCGGCCCTGCTGGGGTCAGACATACTAGGGTCAGCCATGATGAGGCCGATGTTCCCCATCTACCCTTTGAGAGTCAGCGGCACTTCGTGACCTGGATAACCTCTTCCTTAGGTCATTTACTGGGACGAGCCTTTCAAAGGCTGACCCTGTGCTTAATCGATCAAAATATGGTCCTCTTTGTTGGGCACATTAACCTCTTCTTCCTTCACAACCTCGGCTCTGTTGGATAGGACGCACTGTGTTATTTGAAAACTTATATGGCTCCCAAAAATCTTCTAGAACGTCTTATGCCTCCATATCATCATACCTATCCTCAGGGCAAGGGTGCTCTTGACTCGCCAGACGCAAATGCATAGGGTCATTAATTTCCCTCCTCCGTTGAGGCATAGGTTGGTCTTTCGGCGGTGCCTAGTGTGGTTCCCTGTCTTCAGGATGGGGTTGAGCAACCACTGGAGTAATCATCTCTGGTGAGACCTCAGGTGGCGTCATCATATTTTGACTGATCTTTGTAAATTTCTCCTTCATTGTTTGTTGCGTTACAGCCAAGGACCTCAAGGCTGCTTCCACCTCAGCTATTTTGGACTGGGGTGGTTCCTGGCTGGAACTAGGTCCTCCAGCACCAGGTGGTGGAGGAGGTGGTGCCAATTCCTGTGCCATATGTTAAAACTAAAGAGCTTGTGAACGATATGAACCTAATACCTTAATGTACCTCTTTCAATGGTGAAACATATCCATGCAAGGGGTGCGACCTGGTTCATCACCAGAGTCTCTGGTGAGGTTAAGTGGAAAAAGAGGAAGAGACAGCTCAAACAGTACCAAAATGATGATACTGTAAACAGCACCACCCGTCAAGGTGTTTGTAAGCTCAAATCAGTGATAATAATGGCAGAACAAGAGTATACCAAATATAAGAGATTGAGATGAGGAGAAAAGGATGAACACCAATATATAAGTGGTTCAGCCAATTAGGCCTACATTCACTGTGTAAGTGAGTGAGTAAGGTCACTAAAATAAGGCACTAACGGCCATGGATACAATCTCTCAAACTTTCTCTCTCTACTGTATAATTTGACAGAGTTTCAACTAGGGTTGTCATTTTGGATCCCTTTACAAGGTAGAGGATGACCTTTATATATAGTGCTTGGGGGAGTAATGTACCCCCCACGCACTCATGCAATGAGCATTTGTGTATTGACCGAGCCAATCTGATGAAGACATATGTCACTGTCACATGTAGAGAATGATGATGAAATATTCCCTCACATGAGGGGGTTGATTCAGTTATAACTGACTTTATGCATGTGTTCCTATCCCTGCATATGCTTATAAATGCTCGGCCCTGTCCCTGACTAGTGCAACCTTTGCCTGAAAGAGTATGAGGTTGGTTAAGCCTGACTGTTTCTTTATCCGAGGTTATTCATGATGGTCTCGGCCCAGTAGGAAAGATGAGGTAAGATGGGAGGAGTTATAACGTCGGCTTAGGCCGGGGTTATGTAGTAGTAATTGGAACAACGGCGGATTCGCAGCCGAGGTTGATTACGAGGATGGTGGTAGTACCTGCTGCATCGGCTGATACCCAGCTGAGGTTGATGTATGAGGTAGACATGATGTCGGTTGTGAACGACTTGGTGGATAACTGACCCTATGGATCATGAAGACCTCGGTTGTTACCTGACTATGAGGTAACTAGTAACGTCGGCTATAGGCGACCTTATGTTGAACGAGATCACTGGTTGCCAATCTGGAGCCCTTGTTACCTCGGCCATCTTCTTGGTCGAGGTTGGTGCCTTTGAGCTGTTAGGTACATTTTGGGCATATCAACAATGTTTTATCAAGATCAGAATGCAATCTATTTTTTCTTCTTGTTAAGATAAGTGATTCTAATAATGTAAAGAATAAACACTTCACGAAAAACTAGATGTATGAGGAAAATCCTATTAATAGGAAAACACATTAGTCTGAAATGAATGAACTATGTACTATAGTCGATTTTTTTACACAAATAGAAAATAATGACTTATAATCACACAATTTACTAACTATCTATCAACACTTTCGCCCCCACATTCTCCATGTAGAGCACTAACAACTGAAGTATACTATACAATCAAGATCGATTTCCGCCTCGACCAATATCTTGTAATCCTCTGCGACCAAAGATGATTTTGAAGTGGAAGAATAGTTTGTTCCAAGGAAATGGAACCACGGACCACATTTAGGATGGTTGAAAAGATGTAGTGAAATTCATCAAGTGTTTTCATTTTTTTGAAAGTAAATCATATTCAAGAACAAAAATGTTTTGGGAATTTTTTTGTCAAAGTAAGGTAGAATAATAAAGTACAACTTTTTTTAATTCTAAAATGAATTAAAATAAAGTTTAAAAAACTATGATAAGATGAAAGAGTTTTGCCCTTGAACGCTAAGATATTTTCTACATCTCTATATTATGTTCTCATTTAATTTTAGATCACGAGATAAAGTTTAAATTATATACATACGTGAATAAAGTAAATTGGGATATAACTCAAGTGTATCAAATCCAAAGTTCAATACAATATTAATTTGGATTCCCATCTATGATTTTGTCTTAAAAAAACTATGAAAGAAATCTTTTGGAAATGGGAAGAAATTCATCTTGGAATCTAAGGAGTTTCGACCAACGTCTAACCGTCTGATAATTTTGAACAATTTTTTCAAAGAGATTGTCTCATATGTACCTGTTCTTTAATGCAATATGGCATGAACCTATATCTTTTTCTATACTAAAAAAGTGATATGACTCGGTGATCATTGAATTGTTTTTCATTTCCATAGATCACAATATATCGGCTATATGGACTGAAAAACTATTAAGGCACGTGTGAAACCACTTTAGCCTAGTACTAAATAGCTTTGAAAGCCATTCGATAGACCCTAGCACTTGGACAAAATTTAGTCATTCCCTGTCATCGAGACTTTAGGATCGAGAGAAATGATGCTCGATATAATAAATGTGTGGGAAAAAGGAGTGAGAATATACACCAGTGACTATACTTTTCGCTAACCACTTTTAGCCTCAAGGGTGTATGGTATAATCAATATAAAAATCAAGACTATGCAGTGTGTGATGAAAACACGTGATATTTATTTTTACATACATTGATTTTTGGTTTATTACAAGGTCCTTATGTCATACATATATGCTTGAAAGAATGTATAAGTACGTATATATGTTTTGAGGGACTCTAAAAGTAAGGCCGCTAAGAGGGTGATCATGTGAAGACACTATGGTGTTGCAACTATGGTGTTGCAACTATGGTGTTGTGGGCCCCAAACTAAACTCGGTGTGATCGGGATGGCTTCGTTAAGTTAGGTCCATATCGGCCTCATGGCATGTCGTCTCATTATTTTTTATTCCTTATGGGATGCGTGAATGCTTATCTCTTAGTCCTCCGTTTGTTTTTTAGGTCAAGTTGTCGGTTCGGTGACTTAATGATTTCCCCTTAGAAGTTATTAGACACAAAATCCAGTTTCTATCACACGCCCTTGTTTTAGGTCTTAGCAAAGATGTTTTGTGGGAGGGGTTATCGGCTGTTAAAAGTCACCAATTTATTTTATATAAAAAAAATAAATGGTTTGGGTTATCTCTTTCCAGATAATCCTAAGGAGAATTTGGGCCTACAATTGATTTAGAGATTCTTGTTGTGAGGTTCACGAATTGGGTTACGAGTGGGGAAAGTATTAAATACCCACTTATTCAACATGCTTCCTTAACTATATGATTATTATCACTCTTAACATTATGAGATTACTTTTTTATTTATTTCAAAACATGATTAGAGAACTTAGTTTGAGAATCCATTAAAATGTAGATAGGTTTTTAGGTAAAAAAGGTATTAGTGGGAAGTGTATGATTGACACTTAACCAGTGTATGTACACAAGAGTGTCTATATGCCAGTGTGTATTTGGGATATCAGGTGGACGCTATTATGAATGTAATTTTGTGAGAAATCTCGTCTTGGAGTAACTAATGGCCATTAATATGTATAAAAGTATGTGAGAAAGCTCATCTCGTGCAATAGTAGATCGTCTATAGTCTTTGTGTATAGGCGAGAAGTTGCGTCTTGAGCTAGTTTGATATATTGTTTGAAGTATGAGGCGATATAAAAATGCAACATGAGAGATGGATGCATCTCTATTAGTACAACACATTAAGAGCTGTATTGTTGAACATTATGCTCATGAGAAGGACTTGATATTGCACCTACATACCCAAAAGGACTTATGATTAAAGCTTACATAGTTTGATTGCACACATGTTCCAATGTGATGTGTGTGCAAGTGTGAAGACTTTGATAGAAAGGTGGAGAATCTGTCTATAGGACAGAGGGTAACTTCAGTGGAGGTTAAAAGTGGGAGTGGAACTGAACGCACCGATAAAGGCATAGTTTATTATGATTATCGGACAATTGCTAGTTGAATCTATTATCCTTGAGTGTAGTTTGGTGTCTTAATTCTAAGGATGTAATGCTTTAGACATCCTTGTCTACCTATGGGTACGGAGAGATCAAGGCATATTTAGGAGTGGAGGGGACCATAATCCACCGATAGAGATTGATATATCCCGTATCGACATGATTAAAATCCCAAAGGTGTCGTATGCCTCGGGCTGGTTGCTTCATAATTGGACTAGAGATGAAGGCATCCCTTATAGATAATACATTAAGATACATATTATAAGCCTTAGGCTTCACAAGTTTATTTCAGTATAGGCCTATGTATTGAAGAGGAATTGGGTGTTAAGCTGATGTAGTTCCAACAAATGGGACATAACTACAGGCATAGGCAACGGGATACTTGGTATACAATTTAGAACATTACAGTATTTATGGCGTTTAGTCCTTAATATAATTATTATGTTATGATTGGTATAATTATATGTTAAAAATACGTTAATCAAAGGTCGATGCATGACAAGTATTTGCAAGAAATCATATCTTCGGGTATGTCATCGTAGAGACGGGTTTTGTTCCCTCAGAGAAGTGGTGAGCGTAGTTTGATGTTAGGATTTGGTTTAGCAAAGGTTTGGACTGAGTCGACTCATTGAAACTTTACTGATAACAGTTTTGAAAATTATTTTTTAATGATGTACTTGGTCATAGAATTTGATTAACATTTATTTAACATATGAGTATCTCATTTTAGCTCAACAAATAGAGGTGATGTGTTAAAAACCAGGCTTTAAAATATGAACTATGTAAAGTGTCTACTTGATCCCCTAAATCAAGGCACGCTTAAATGAGATAAATATATACAAACAATTTATCATGATATATATATATATATATATATATATATATATGGGGTATTAACCCGATATTTCTATAGAGTGTTTTTACCCTTGTTGCGTGAGAGAATTTTTTCTCGGGGAGTGCCCCCATCAGGTGGCATCGTCCAATTGGGCGGAGCTTCATTTAGATGAGAGGAATTTTGCAGGGTAAGCACAGAGGTTTGCCTATGTATTTTGGAGGAAGTGGCTTTTTATAATAATGAACTTCACTCCATATTTCTTGAAGGTACAAAATTTCTAAAAGTACGAACTTTTGTTAAAATTTCTCAGAGGAAGCAACTTTGCGAAAGTAAAAACATCACTTGTAATTTTTTTGACTGAGCTCAAGTTTCTCAGATGCTCGGGGGAGAATAAAGTTAGAAAACCAAATCATTGTTGGGTTTTGGGGTGCTTTTGAATATTGGTGCGGACTTCCATTTACAGGAGCTGGTTGAGATCCTTTGACCATTCAGTCAAAGGCCTTGCAATGTGTATTGTGGATAGGGGTGGTGGAGATACATGTAGGGTTGGGCTAAGATTACAGAGATTTTGCAATCATTACCTGGAATTGTTAATCGCTTGGTGATGGATTTAGCGGTTTGCCTCTATCTGTTTGGTTAAGGGGCCCCCGCGATGGATTTTATCCTTTTGGAAGGTTTTGGTTCTTTCATTTTTGGACCCTCAAAGTTCGACTCTTGTTGGTTTTGACCACCTTAATTTTGGGGTGGTCTCCGACTTAAATACTAAGGGATTTTTATAGGGTGAAAATATAGGAGATGGACTCAAGCCCCGATTTCACATCGGGTTGTCCTCATTGGCAGCTGACTAAGAGGGTGATCATGTGAAGACACTTCATTAAAACTAGAATGGTCAAAATAGGCTTCCCTATTTTAAAATGAGTATGGATGTGGGTGAAAAGGTGTAGAAGTCTTCCGGGAGAGGAAAATAGAATTTTTAGGAAATGGCTAAGCATTTAACCATTTGGTTAAACATGGCTTTCTTGTGTGGTGAAATGTTTTCAAACATTTGACCATTTCCAGATGCTTAAAACCTATTTAATGCAGCTTGTGGATTTTTATTTTTGGGAAATGTTTCCTACTAATTTAGCGACGCTTTTTGTTTTGACTTGACGCTAGTGTTTCATTTCTTATCATTATCTCATCATTCTCTTCATATCAAAATGGACACAAGTAGTGTAGCAAGCTTCATGATAATAGACGCTCCATTCATACTATTATAAGGGTCACTACCAGTTCATGAACGAGATTCATCTTCCACAACCTTAATTCCAGTTATCATTGGCGAGGTTACTTCCTTATCAATTGGGCGCTCTATGCCAGCCGCATCGGCGAGGAGCAATGATCATTTTCTGTTTCCCATTCTCATATCTGTGTTTACTATGGTTCCATGATGAATACCACTTGGTTCACATCAACTAATGAAGATATGCCTTTAGAATGGTAGTGTTGTTGCTTGAACCAACATAATTTTTTAACGTCGTGAGTATTTATGCCAACTTAATTATGATTAATTCGGATAATTTTATAAAGATTTGCTTGGATATTAATGTTTCTTTGTTGTGTTTCTAGATTAGCAATAGGTGGTAGTGGATGCAACCGATTTTCATGTAGTGTTAATGCGCTGGACTTTTGCTCATTTGGCCCTTCACTATGTGGACTTAGAGGTGTATGCATATAGGACTATGGACTACGTGGGTTCATCCTCAATCTTGAGTAAGAGGAAGGAATATTTTCACACCCATTAGGTGCATCCATATTTGATGCGTGCACAAACATGATGGATTCATGAACTTCAGATGACGCATGGGCTGGACGTCGCCCATGGAAGAGGCCATATATGTGAGTAGTGATGAGTTAGTATTTTTGGATAACTTTTTTTGGGTGAATTTCTTATACTCCCCCCCCCCCCAAAAGAACATTTTTGCAGTCTTCTTGGGATGTCTAGCGGTTGACTTTGCGTATTTGTGTAGTAGGTTCCTTTAGGAGGAACGCAAGGAATCCCTAGTACACTTTTTCTCGTGTAAGGGGATTCTCACCAAACACCATGCTTTTTAAATAAACGCACCTATCTTTAAATGATGAATTGTTCATATTTCCATGTTTTATTTTTCCTTTATTTATAGTAGACTCATGAACCCGAGTGATAGAAAATGTGCATATGGAAAGAGTGAGTATAAGACATTTTATTAAAAAGGGGATACCGCATACAAAAATTTACACAAAAAGATAGATATACACATCGAACAAAATTTTCCTCATCTTTTTGAGACTTTTATTTTGGATAAAGTCAATTTTATCCGTTTGCTAGTGCATCGTTTGTTTATGTTTGTGTGGAGTGCAAGGGAAGGACGTTAACTCTCTTCGTTTGTGAACTGGCAGGATGCATTTGATGTATCTTTGGAATCAGAGTGTCATTTTTTAGCTAAGATAGGGTGTCATTTTGCGTGGATCCATTTGGTGAGTCTGCTCATTGATTAATTCATCCCAGGATGTAGGCGGTTTCGAGGAAGGTGTTTTTGGTGTCAATTTCTTTGAAGGGGGGGGGGGGGGGTATGGGGGTAGTATTCTTTCTAGTTAAGTTTTCTCAAATACTTTATATCATGGAATCAACCTTAATGTGTCGTTTATTAAGTAAGGATAACTCTGCAAAGTTCCAAATTGCCTTAGGGCACTATTTTATTACTTCATGTTTAGCTAATTTAAACAACGCCAACATTTTTTGAGTGAGGGGAAAATTACCATAATTAGGGTTTTACACCAAAATAGGACTTTTTGGTGTTTTTTTAGATCGGGCCCAGAGTTATATCTTTGGTTACCTACTATCTCCAATTCAAAGGCAACTCAGTGTCTGTATTTGATTATCTGTGATTATAATATAGGGGACAATTAGGTCTACGTATTTCTCTTGAATGAAAGTTGGGGGCTCAAAGTTTTGATATGACTTCAAGCGAAAGGTTGGTGACTCTACTGACCTTTAGGATTTAGGGTTAGGAATGTGTTTGGGTTTGTACAGTCTTCCATTATCACTAAGACCAATTTTTTCATATTAATTCAGTTTCTTCCTTTTTACCAGGGGATGTTCAAAGAAATAATTATTTCAATCGGTTGAGGTTGAAAGGTTGGGAAATGTGACTTTTCCGAGATCGATTAGGGTAGCTTCCCCACCAGAGTTTATATTTGTGAAGAGGTAGGGTTCTCCCTCATTTGGTGCAAGTTTTCCTCCAGGGGTCCAGGAAGGTTTGAGATCCCATTTTAGGACTTGGTCACTCTCTTGTATGTTTTTATTCTTGACACGCTTATTAAATGCTTGGGTGATACGCTACTAGTATCCTTGATTTTGATAAGTGACCTTTAGCCTCCTCTTATCGAGGAGAGCTAATTAATCATAACGGGCTTGGACCCAGTCGATTTCAGCCACCTAGATTTCAAGTAGGACCGATAATGAGAGTATCTCGAGTTCTTTGGGTAGCACTGCCTACATGCCATAAACTAAGGCCATAGAGTTTTCCTCTATAGTTAGATAACCCTAGAGGACGCTGGAGAGTTTTTCTGACCATTCACGGTAGGTCTTAGTCATCTAGGAGTTGATATTCTTGACGTTTTTGTGAGTATCTTTAACCGCTTTATTGTTTTATGGTATGTATATGGATGACTTATGTTGAGTAATTCTACATTCCTCTAGCAAATTTGACAACTCTTTCTCAAAGTGAGAAACCTTGTCTGACACCAATTTTTGGGTATGCTGAAGCGAAAAATGATGTTTCAACGTATGAATTTGGACACATTCTTGGTGTTTAGCACCTAGTAAGATTCGGCTCTGACAAATTTGGTGAAGTAGTCGATGGCGACTAGGATGAACTCATGTCTAGTGGATGATTAGGAGTAACCTCCCCAATGTTATTTATCCCCCGGACGGAGAAAAGTTAGGGTGAGGTCATGCAATAGATCTCTTGGGGAGGTAGATGCTACTGTCAAGCAAAAATTTAATATTTGAGGCACCTCCTTTCGTATTCCATCTAGTTTTTTTTCATTGGGAGTTTAGTAATATAATCTATAAGTCTTTTTTTGGAGAGGGTGCATTTAATCTTGTGCCGGACACATTCACCGCTATGGATTTTATCCATTATCTCAAGGGTATCATCTTTTGTGATGAATCTTAAGTGTATTCCATTAAATCCTCTTTTATAGAGTTGGCCCTTATAGATGATGAATTGGGCTACCAATTTTCTTAGGGTAAATCAATCATTCAAAGAGGAGTTGGGTGGGTAGTGGCTCTTGTTCAAGAAGTTCCATATATCATACTACCATATTGTATTGTACACATTCACGTAAGCATGCATTGGTTAATTTGTATTCTATTATTATATTTTGATTTATGGATGGAGTAATAGTTAAATATTTATTTTTGTATATGTAAACATGTTTGGAAAATGTACAGTATTTTTTTAGATGCAAAAACAAAATTCATTTTTTTTATAATTTGTCATTTGGTAAGGTTTAATTAAAAAATATATATATATACTAGTGAATACCCGTAACTGAAGGCACGACGGATTTTAGAAGCATCTGTTACACCAATTTCTTGGGCAATAATATCAAGGTAATAACCAGTAACAACAACTTTAAGAGTGAGGGGTGAAATTGTCTTATCATCTGAGCATGGAACCCATATTACTACGATTGAAGTGCTTTCCAATTTTTACTAACTAAAGATAGTTCAACTTTAGGAGGGTATGGGTCATGCCTTCGTATTGAAAGCTGCTCTTCAGAAGTGGACAAAGAAGCAGGTGATCTTACAACAGACTTCATTAAAAGTGGCATCACCAACAATAGGTTTGACATCACCAATAATGGGTTTGATTGAGTCTTAGAATTTATGCTCTTACATAAATTGATAACTTTCACATCATAGATGGAAATCATAGAAACATGAACGAAACCATTTAAAGCACCCTCTCTCTGAAATGTTGCTTTTAAGTGACCACTCAGTGGATGAATACATGGGAGGATGGCTTAAAATACAATAAATAACAGAGAAATAAGTTACCATTAGCAAATATGAAAACTATTTGCAGTGCTCTTCCACGTCGTCATATTCATAACACCCACATCCTATAGATTGAGATGACCCCATCCTAAAAAAAAGTTTCCAAGGGATGGAGTGAGAAGTAAGCTTAATGTGAAATATCAAGGGATACATTAAAATGTATATGTGTTGGACTACTCATTTAAAATAAAATAAAAAATAACGGAAAAACAACGACCAATCAGGTTAAACTGTTAAGTAGCATTTTAAAAAGTCAAGAAACTATAAATATTAAGTTTATGAGACATACAAAACAATTAAGACCAAATAAAATATTTGAAATAATAAAAAAATATGTTTACATAAATATTGAAAGGTGCTGCTAACATAGTAAGAAGAATGGCCATATTATATAGATATTTAGTCAATTTAAAATATGTTCATTCATCTTTATCCACCCAAGAACAGCAATAACTTTAAACTAGTCCCCAAAGGAATTTGGATACAAAAAACTTTGAAAAAAATTACTCACTACGATGAGACTAAATTTCCAATGATGTACTAGAATTTAAAGGGACATGAGGGAACCTGTAGGTCCAAACGCAGTGACTAAATAGAACAAAAAAAAGGAATGCAAAGCCTTTAGATCTTACACATTTCCTCCATTGAAATGGGAAAGAAATATAAAAGAAAAAGAAAAGTAAAATAACAAACACCAAGGCATAGTTCAAATAATTTAAAATTATACTGTCAAATAGGAGTTCATTCGAAAGAACTGGATGTATATAATTGTGTGAATGACAATAACCACAATTGCTTGAAATCATTACAAAAATATTAAAATGTTGAAATCTAGAACCCAATGACAATTTCAAATTGACTTCTACAAATTTAAAAGGAAAAAAATAGAAAGATGTGACAAATGATACAAAACCATTACCCAATTCATGTGACAGGTCTCACTACTTCACCCCTAAAAGTATCTTCATTTTGAAGAAACCTTTCAAGGTATTTATCCTAATCTCAATGAGAAGGATACATCATTTTCCTTGGAAGAGTGAATATTCAACCACCTAAGGAACAATAAGATTTTAACTAACAGTTGTGATTAGAACTCTCTCATCAATGTTAAAAAAATATCATTAAGCACTTTATAATAGTAGGTAAAACATAAAAATTATAATATTAGAGCAAAAAAATTATATTTGCAAACTAAAAATAGGAGTAAACATAGTGATGGAAAAAATGCAAGAGTAATTTGTTTAATTTTTATTATTATTCTACCCCCACCCCCACAAAACAGAGGTGCGGATGATATGTCATTATTCTACCCCACCCCACACAGCTAAAAATAAACCAACAAAATAATAAATATGTGTTCACATGATAAAGCTATACCGTCAAATTTTATGTCGTGCTAATTGGAACGAGCACTACATCAAATTTGCAACCCTAAGATGTTGTACCCCTACCATTGTTCTACCCTTAAAGTCCATCACATCTAGCCCACGTGGGCTTCTATCACCAGTTGCTTTTATCCCCCTTATCCAGACCTCTACTTCCACCAACTTTTTGGATCTTATCGACATTATATCCGTCAGAACTGGCATTGAAGAGGATGAAGAGGCAGCATGAGCAATCGTAACTCCTGCGACAACACTATTCGCCTCCCTCTCTCACTCCTGTATCACCAAATTATGAAAGACACGTCAACAAATCAAATATGGACCATTAATGCAAATGAACCCACCTAACTGCATAATTTTAATTCTAAATCCTAAAATATGCACACAAAAAATAATAGAGGTTATACTGCGGGTTAGTTTGAATGATGGTGGAAAAGAACAAATAGTACCTGCTAATTAAGACCAAAATTCCTCAAATCTGCAAAATAAAACCAAATAAATTAAAAATAAACTAAAAATTCCATAGTGCTTAGAATATATACTTTTTTGTGAGACTCAGAGAGAATGGAAAGAGAGATCGAACAATGAGACAAGCACTTACATGGGATAAAGATACTTACATGAAAACACCGAATAGGAGGATCAACCTCAAGCTCAAGCGCCGTTGGAAATCAAATAAATACCTATAAAGCACAGGTGTGGAGTATGAGTGTAGATATCCCACAAATTATGGCATCGGCTTGGTTATTCAGTGTCGGGTCGGGTGAAGCGATTCAATGTGAATATGTGACTCATAGAAAGTACATCAAGTTAGAAAAATTACTTAAAGATTTCAAATAACCTAAGAAAAGGAACTCAAAACACAAATCGAAAGATAGACATTAGTAGTACGAAACCAAAAAAAAGTTTAAACTAATATTCTATATGCTAATTAAAATTAAACTTGTGTAGGATATATATTTTCTTAATGATAATAGTAAAACATACCTGAATACATTTCTAGGATATAAACCCCTCATAGAAATGGATTCTAAGCCCCAAATTAATACAACAATCAATTATAAAATACTAAGAAGGTTTATAACATAATAACATGACATTACCATAATATCAAAAGCCATTAAACATACATATAATGACTGGTTAACTTAGGAAATACAAAAAACAACAGGCCTACCATATAATAATCAATGACATATTCTCCCTTCTGTATAAACCTTGCAACCGAAAATGCCAAGTCTTCATCTTGACGGTAAGGAACTGGAGCTCCAAAATTAGTAAACCTGGTTAACATAGTTAAGGCAACTACCATGCTGTTAATTTTAATTAAACACAATATAGATGATAAGTTAGCAAATTAACCATCAAGTCCAGGCTTCAGTCCACATCTTGGGTGTATATGCCTTGTTTGGAGAGAAGTAGTCATAGTAAAAACTGTTGCAATTATGTCCCGAACTACAAATTAATCAAGTAAAGGTAATTATAATTGAGTGTGGTACAATATAAGGGAAATGTCTTTTCAAACACACCACATAAAGAAATAGACATTAAGTACTACATTAAAGCTAAATGGCAACTTTTAAGAAAGTGATAAAACTTGTCAAGAACTTTTAACTTACCCAGAGATCTCTGCTTGCTATCTCCACTTGCTTATGAAACCCACATTATTAAACCCTAACCCATATTATAAATTATCCAGATTTAGTTTATCTATAACTCCAAACCATGACTTGAAAAGATGAAGTCTAAAATTGAAGAGTAAATATATTGAAGATGAAGCAGAACATGCGAGTAAAATGTTACATACATAAACGATTTCTCGAATCAAACATGGAGAAAAAAAAATGTGAAATCCTGTTACATTTTGAAAACAGAAAATAATTACAACAAAATACAACAACAATAGCTCTAGAAAAATCTTTTAGCGGAGTGGAAGAAGAATATGAAGGACATCTACAAAATAAAAAAAACAATTACAACAATAGTTAGTTGTAGAAAAGTCTTTGAGCCGAATGGAAGAAGAAGATGAATAATGGACTTTTGGCGTTGTGATGGAGGAACAATTTTGAATTTGTGTGAGATGGATTCATAATGGTGGGTTTAGAGAGAGGGGGGAGGGGAATCGTATGATTGAGGATCTAACATTGGAGGAAAGAGATATGGATGTTTTTAGTTTGGGCGGTATGTGAAAATCGTTTGGGCGGGATAAAAATTTGGGGGGTGGAATCACAGCCATTGATTTGGCAAGGGAAGATCTGGCCAAATTTGAAACGATATTGTTCTTTTTCATTTTGAGATTTCAAAAACCATGATATCATATTATATATATATATATATATATATATATATATATATATATATATATATATATATATATATATATATATATATATATATATATAATTTAATTGCATTAGTGTTTACATTCCAAAATAGTGGCAAAATAGGGTGACCGTTTAAAAACACAAAATATACAGTCACGATTTTGGACCGTGAAAAAATATTTTGTTTTTAACATTCTCATCCTTTTGGTCAGAGTTATGGACCATGACCACTAATGTAACCAATGAAAAATGTCGCACTGGGGAGGCAGGGTTTTGAATCGTGACCACCAATGTCACATTTTTAATTGGTCACATTAGTGGTCACAGTTCTAGACTTTGACCCACAGTGATAGGGTAGTCCAGGTTTTGGATCTTTAGTCACTTTGGACCATGACCAGCCCTCTAGGTCATGGTTTTGAATCGTTACCCGTGATTTTGTCACCCTTGATATGGTCACGATCCAAAATCATGACCCGTAATCTTTGGTCACGGGCAAAAACTATGACCATCATCCAGTTTTGGTGTAGTGTACTTAAGATATTAGCATTATTATTATTGGTATGTGTTTTATCATGTAGACAATAAAAGTACGGGATACTTCTTGATTATTGGTTTGGATGTTGGATAGTGATATTGGATTTCATGGATTGATAATAAACATATACTTTAAAACTCTTTCCATACCCACTCATAATAAACCCTAAAAAAATGTGTTTTAAAAATTACCTATCTAAATGTAATGTATCAGGGGGTTCCTTATTTGGATTTCACTTCGATGAGACGTTCAATGCACGAAGTGTAGAGAAGGGTAGTTGCGATGACTCAAAACATTAATAAAACTAATAAGACCTTACTTAAATGATTTATTTTACGAAAAGTTATACGTAATGATACCGATACCTTTGATTCTTATGAAATAATAGGCAGTGTCTTGCAACGTACTAATGAAATAGATAGAAAAATTGGTTATGTTCCATTCATATGCACAGTTCCAATTTACATCTATTTGCATAGGACACATATGTTAAAATAAAATAAAATTAAATTGTATCGGGTGAAAAATAATATATAGTTAATGATTAATTAGAGAAATTACTTGTAAGACTGATATTCACAACCTCACATATTTTTTTAGGAAAAATGAGGCACTATGATAAGCACTGGAAACAAGAGTATGAAAGGTTGCAACTTGATCACACTTATACGTTTTTTATTAATGCAAACCATTTATAGGGTACTCCTATTAGAAATTATAAAAATAAGAAGATCGAACAGTTTCTCAACCTTGAAAATCGTGGAGATCATCTCCAACAAGAGTAACTATTCAATCGTATTCTATTTTCTCTATCAAAAAGCCCAGTCGAGGCTGTAGAGAATATATTATGTGTACATAATCCCAATGTTTAACTGATCGTGCTTACACTGTTAGAGTATGCCAAAAAACTATTCACCCATTGTGGATACAACTACGGACATAGAGCATTAACCAAGACTGTGATGTCTTATGACATACGAATGTTATTGAATCTTGCCAATAAGTTGAAGAAAATATGATTCTAATTTCATGTCACAGACGTCTAGACATCAATCATAGATACTCCTCCTCCTTGTTGGCCATGTGCAAAAAACCATTGATATTTAAAAAGTACTATTAAATGGATGGAGATCAAACATATTGAACATATTTTAAAGTCATATTATGATAAGGTATTTACATATATATAGTCAT
Source organism: Sambucus nigra (assembly GCA_949130495.1). Classification (NCBI taxonomy): domain Eukaryota; kingdom Viridiplantae; phylum Streptophyta; class Magnoliopsida; order Dipsacales; family Adoxaceae; genus Sambucus; species Sambucus nigra. The sequence goes on along the minus strand of OX422208.1, from coordinate 89,458,768 downwards.
AGTCATAAACATGATTAGTTAGTTATAATGTCATGTTATAATATTGATTTCATCACTTATTATTCTTTTTATTATTGATAATGTCGGCCAACAATGGACAAAATGTACCAAGTAATGTGGTGACACCCCAACCAGGATTACCATCTCCTACACCCTAATAAGAATTATTGTAACTACATGCTGAGAATTCTCTAATCCACCATTGGTTCAGTCCACTATTCCTTCTATGAGGTGTCAATAAGCCCCTTTAACTCTAACGCCCTCACCCACCACTCCCGGCACCTCCGGAAAAAATAAGAAGAAGCCCATTATGTTCTCCTTCTTGAGAATAATCCCACTGGTTATATAAATGATCTCTAGGTATTTAAATCCCTGTATTTGTCACTCGAGAAAGTGAATGTAGGAGTGAAGTTAACAGATAACTGGAATGTAGTTGATCAAGTCATTAAGGATGAAATTTATGATCAAATCTGCAAGCATTTTTCATTCCCCTATCGTTCAAAGCAAAAGGTTCTTTATGGGGTTTCTAACCAACTGAGAACACATCAGAGAAACCTTTGATAGAGACATTACTTGAAAAGGACATCTACCTCTGACATTTTGATTTTGAGAGACAGAGTGCCTTCGAATGTTAAAATGTTGATTGATCAATTGAATAGCTTTTGGAAACTGAGGTGGTGGACAAAAATCTAGTCTAAGAGAGAATAATAAACAGGACAAGGAAAAAAAAATTGATATCCCTAGGGTGTAGAGGGAATGGGAAGATAGGATAAAGGGTGGTCTATATGCTAGTAAAAAACCTAATCAATCCAACTTGAATGTGCATGCCCGATGAGAGAAAGACAATAAATTCCCACCACACTTGATTCAGACTCTGGAATCAATCGATGACATTAGAAGTCAGTCTGGTTTAATCCCTTATGATGACATTGAAAATGATTCCCTAACCTAGGCCTTTAGAGCTATCAAAAGAGGGAGGACGAAGGTATCAGAGCCAAATACCAAATTAAAACACATTACACCTCTCGTGGATTAGAGAATCATATATTAAGCTAAGAGGAAAGTCGGTACAAGATAGATGGGGATCCTGGAGATTAAAAGTAACATAGGAGTATTGACGGGTGAAATTGGGTGCCTTGTGTCCTATTAAATCAAGGATTTTTGCCCTCGATGACTCCTCAAAGTTTTTCCTACCCTCCTTCTCAAGGTTTCCCCTATACTCCCTCTCAAGTTTTCTCCTCACAAATGTCGCCTCATTCAACATTTCCATCACAAATTCTTCCTCCTTCATCATTACCTTTCCATGTGTCTCTGCCTTCCACAGTCTATGGATTATCATCATCCACTCATGAACACCATAGCGAGCACTAATGTTTTTGGAATTTAATAATAGTAGGGTTATTGTCACATTCACACTCATCAACTTAATTATCGAAACTCCACTAGACAATCACCCTCTGCAGATGGGTGAGGCTCAGATACTGGTTGATGAAATATCTCACCGTTGCAGAGATATGCTCATTTATGTTGACATTAGAGAAGGGAATGCACTGAAATACTACGCAAATTATTTTATTACTTAGCCAGTTTATTTTTTGGTCAGTCTTAGGCCATTAACAATGTTTGATAACTTTTAGTATTTGAGAAAAAAGTTGTAATACTATTTTAATTTGAGTTTAAGTTGTGTTGAATAATTTGATTAAATTATGAATTGTGCGTTCTTATGTGAAACATGACCTTTGTTCCAACCTATTAATAGACGTGAGTTAAATCTTGAAGATTATTTAATGGATTTCCCACAACAAAAAGAGTGGATGGGGGGAGAGTAATCGAATATCTAATAATCATATAAAGGGCATTCAAGAATTCATTAAATACGCTTATAAAAATCTTAAAAGTGACAAGATTTCGTGTTCGTGCACCAGTTATATGAATGGAAAATATAAGTCTTTAAAAGATGTCGAGTCTCATTTACTAAGTGGGGAATTTGGTAGGATTATAGGATATGGGTATATCATGGTGAAAAGAATGTACCTTATTGTTTAAAAGAATTATCGATACCCGATCGTGTGATGGAACCCCACTGAGTGGAAGTGGTACATGATTTGCCAACACGTCGTTCTTTGACTAACCTAATTAATGATGCTTACAGAGTGCACCACCATCAAAACCACCGATCCATGGATACAAATAATGTGCACTATGACAAATTCCATGAACAGGTTGATGCTAAATTACCAAATGATCAGGAATATATTCGGTTGACAACTAATGTGGCTAGACCGTTGTATGAAGATCACGATAAAGATCACTCGGTATTATATGAAATTATTGGTTTACATAATTTGAAGCATCAATTTGGTTTTTCGGGCAACAACATGACCATAATTCTTAAGTGGGTTAAAGATATTCTCCTAAAAGTAAACATGTCACTAGATAATTGTGCTAGCATGAAGAAGGGCATGAAGGTTTTGGGTTTGGAGTAAAAATCTATTCATGCATGACAATATGATTTCATATTATAACACAACGAGCATGAAGACAAGGATAAGTGTCAAGTATGTAGTGAGCCTAGATATGTGGCATGTGGTAATGAAAAAGATAAGACTGCAAAATATCTCAAGTGATTGTAAGTTTCACAAAAGGTTTTGAAGTATTTTACCCTCGAACTACAATTGAAATGATTTTGCACCATACCGTGGATAGAAGAGGCCATGACATGGCACGCTTAATGCGAGTTGGGTGGGAATCTCTTGAGCCATCAAGTTAATTTACTTATCTTGTAACTTTTAAACTTATGACACCATGAATATTCAAAGGAATTGAGCAATGTCTGTTTTGCATTATCAACATATGGGTTAACCCTTTCATTAATTTAAGAACTAATTAGAAATACTGGCCAATTTTCATGGAATATTTACTTCTCACTCCAACACTGTGAATGAGAAAGTAGTTCACATTATTATCTTTATTGATACCCGAGTTGAAGGCTCACAAAGATGATATTGATATATTAGTAGACCCATTAATTGAAGAACTTAAAGAGTTATTACTCTCATAAGGGTGAAGAGATCACACTCAAAATAATGGTGATCTGGGAAAGGCACAGCCTTCCTGCTCATGGGATCTTATCCGGTTATAATTTTTAGGGTTATTATAGATGTGCCATATATCAGGAGGAAACTGAAGACGTAAGATGAGTATACGAGTCATTACAGAATTATGCTGACCAGTCACCCTTTTAGGAACCACAAGTTAAACTTCTTAACTATCAGTCACAAGTATATTAAGGTATTCTTGGCTTTTTGGTTAGTAAATTGAGGAGAAGGTAAGGGCTATGATTGCGGGGAATACATATGAAGGAAAACACCCCCACTTTTTAAACCAGAAGCATAAATCTAGGGATGATCCGAAGGAACCTATTAGAAAGAAGGCATAGTCTATAAGACCAATATTTTTTTACTATCCACACTAGAAAGATCATCCAGTGAGGTAGGTAATTGATGTTATGCGGATGAAGAGGAATATTATAGAACTTATGATAGGAAAATGTCTAGGTACATATCATTTAAACGATGGAAAGAGGGCGCACCGCAATCTATGTAAGATAAAATAAAGTAGAAATTATGATTAAAAATGATCCTACAACAGGAAGAATTTCTATCCCTCGGCTAATTTAACTTTGAATATTAGTGAGAAAAAGATCCTCTTAGACACGTTGTTCAACTTGAAGTCTCCAAGTGATTATTCTAATAATTTTTGCAAGCTAGTAAGCTACCAAACAAAATACCTAAAAGTTTGCAAGTCTTATGATTGGCATATCAGCATTCTATTAATCCCTTTTCAATCTAGGCATTGCTTCTCCGAACATAAAGATAATCTTCGATCAATTATGAAAATCAATTTGTTCTTTACCCTACTTTGTGCAAAACTTGTAAATAGAAAGCAGATTAAAGCTACGAATTCAACTTTAACCAAGGCAATTTGTGTATTAGAGAAATATTTTCCATTGTCGTTCTTCGATATGGGAATCCATCTGCTTGTTCATTTATGCAATGAGGCTTTGTTGTATGGTCCTGTTACGTATGACTGGATGTATCCTTTCAAGCACTTGATGAGAACCTTCAAAGAATACATAAAGAATATAATGTATTTTGGAAGGTCAATTGCTTAAGAATATGTAATTTTGGAATCATCTCTATATGCTTAGGAACATATGAAATAACAAGAGTTGAGGAGGTTAAATCCTCATGGAGAAAGAGTGATTGAGGAACCTGACAAGTTTGATGATGAACTGCCTTTTGGTAACCATAAAGAGGTGAGACTCACTAATCTAGAATACGAGCAAGCATCTTGTTATGTCTTCAGATCGCAATATGAAGTTGAAGATTGGAGAGAGTAAGTGGCTACATAATTAACTAGAATTATTCTTGTTTGATTATATTTATTTTATATATTATGATCTAAACTCTATAATTTACCTTTAGGCAGTACGAGAATGAAATTTCAAAAAATAAGAGACGAAATTTCACGAAAAATGATTTTAGGGCATGGATATCAAAAGAGGTAAATTTCATGGATATTCATGTGTGGTAAAATTATTCCCTAATACAAATTCATTAATAGATGCATCTTCTAAAAAGAGGCAATGTCTCTTCAAGGATTTCACGCCTAATAAAAGGTCACAATTTTTGGGCAAAAGAGTTTAAGAAATTCTACAGCAATTATTTTGACTACATTTCATATCGATTTCAGGAAAAACTTTTGATGAAAAATTATGAAATTTCAACTTTTACATTGACTACATGTGTTACTAGCAAAAGAGATAAAAATCCAAAAGATACAGTGCTAACCGATTATGGGATCGTCTAACAAATCCTGGAACTCGATTATCTAGTTTTGACAGAAATCATATTCTATTGTGCATGGGTGATGGTTGAGAACACTACGAATTCTTGTAAATTTCATCTTGGCTTCAAACTTCTCGTGGTAGATTTATCAAACATGAAGAGTAAAGAGCACATAGCTTATAGTTTCATTTGTTTCTTTGAGAACGTAAAGAAGCTATTATACTCAAAGTGCATAAATGATGGTAATTGGTCTATTATTGTTCATGTACCAAAGGGTATGACTACCCGAGTAAACACATTAAAGGCTCCTAAATAGATTCAATATGCTCTTGTTGACAACCCTAATTTGAAGGATCTTTTAGTTGATTTAGAGGATAATTGAGTGTCGAAAATTAGTTTACCCTTGAAAATACTATTTGTGTCCTATTATTATATTGTCCATTGACAATCCAAGTTGCATCCAAATTGTATCCTATTATCACATTGACGTTACATTTGATCTTTAGTTTGATTTATTAATGTTTAGTCTGATTTACAAATGTTTAGTTTAATTATGAATGTTTATGTGCATGAACACCTCGCACGGGACCAATATAACTCATAGTAACTGATTGTGTGGCCATGGGACGCTCGATTTGACAATAGGACTAAAATTTACAAATAACCAGACTTAGGCTTGAAAACGTGGTGCTAGAGGGGAAGACCCAAAATAGGCCAGGAATCGTCCCATAAAGGGCATAAACACCTCCCTTGGAGCAATTGTAACTTGTTGGATCTGACCGTGTGGTCACAAATTGCCAAATTTGAGAATCAAACTAAAATTTAAAAACACTAGACATAAACTTAAAAATATGCCGCTAAAGGGAAAAATAAAAAAATAACCACCAAATGGCTCCTTTAGGGCACAAACACCTAACATGGGACCAATGCAACTCGTAGGAATGGACCGCGTAGTCACGGGATGACTAGTTTGAGAATAGGACTAAAAGTTTCAAATAACCAAACTTAGGCTTGAAAACATGCCTCTAGAGGGGAAATACCAAAAACTGCCCCCCCACATCGCCATAAGGGGCACGAATACCTCGCATGGAACTAATATAACTTGTAGAAACTGGCTTTGTAGTCACGGGATGCTCAGTTTGTTAATAATACTAAAATTTGCAAAAAAAACTAAATTTAGGCTTGAAAATAAGCCGCTAGAGGCGAATAACCCAAAGGAACCCCCAAATGGCCCCTTAAGGGGAACAGACACGTTGTATGTCATAAATTACTCCTAGGAAGTGATTGCTTGAAAACGAGATTCCCGATTTGTGAATTGGACTAAAATTTGCCAAAAAAAATATTGGATCGATAACATGCTGCTAGAGGGGGAAAATCCAAATCAACTCTCAAACGACCTTGTAAGGGGCACGAACACCTTACACAGGATAATGTAACTCGTGAGAATAGGATTTTTTTTGCAAATAACTAGAATTAGTCTTGAAAACATGGTTCTCGAGAGGGAAACCCAAAATAGCCTTGAAATGGCCCTATAAGGGGCACGAACACCTCACAAAGGACCGATGTAAATCGTAGAAATTGACTGCATAGTCATGAGGTTCTTGGTTTGAGAATAGGAGCAAAATGTTGAAATAATCAGAGTTTGGCTTGAAAATCAACTACTAGAGGGGGAAATAAAAAAAACAAACCCAAAACGGCCTCGTATGTGGCATGAACACCTCGCACGGGACCAATGTAACTCTTATGAACTAACCGCATAGTCATGGGATACCCAGTTTCAGAACATGACTAAAATTTACAAATAACTAGACTTAGGATTGAAAACATGCCGCTAGAATAGAAAACCTAAACATCCCACAAACGGACCCGAAAGGGACACGGACACATAGCACGAGACTAATGTAACTCGTAGGAGATGACCTCGTAGTCAGGGAACCCCAGGTTTGAGAATAGGACTAAGATTTTCAAATAACTAGACTTAGGCTTAAAAACTTGCCTCCAAAGGGGAAAACCTAAAATAGCCGCTAAACAACCCATTTAGTGATATAAACACCTTGGACGGGATCAATGTAACTCGTAAGTCCTGATCGCATAGTCATAGGAGGATCGATTTCAGAATAAGTTTAAAATTTTCAAATAGCCAGCCTAATGCATGATAATATACTACTAGAGGGGGGAAATCTAAAAAAGTCCCGAAATGGCCTCCTAAGGGACGAACACCTCGCACGAGACTGATGTAACTTGTAGAAATTTATTGCATAGCCACGAGAAGCCCAACTTGGTAACAAGAATCGAATTTACAAATAACATGATTAGGGCTTCAAAACATAGTGCTAGATGGAGAAACCTAAAAAAGCCTCGAAATCATCCGGTAAGGGGAATGAACACCTCACACGGGACCGATGTAACTCGTAAAAACGGATTGTGTAGTCATGAGGTGCTAGATTTGAAAATGGGACTAAAATTTTCAAATAACCAGACTTAGGATTAAAAACAAATTCCTAGAGGAGGAAATAAAAAACAGCTCCAAAACGACCTCGTTTGCGGCATGAACACCTCTCACGGGATCAATGTAACTCTTAAGAACTGATCGCATAGTCACGAGATGCCCAGTTTGTGAATACGAATAAAATTTACAAATAACCCGACTTAGGCTTGAAAGCATTCCACTAGAATGGAAAACCCAAAAAATCCCCCAAATAGATCCTTAAGGGGCACGAACATAGCACATGGGACAAATGTAACTCTTATGGGAAAACCCAAAATAGCCTCTAAATGGCCCTTTTAATGATATGAACACCTCGCACGGGACCAATGTTACTCATAGGTACTGACCGCTTAGTCACAAGATGCTCGTTTTGAGAATAAGTCTAAAATTTGCAAACAACCAAACTTATGCATGAAAACATGATGCTAGAGGGGGGGGGGGGGAACCCGAAAAAGCCTCAAAACGAGCCCATAAGGGGAACAAACATATCGCACGAGACAAATGTAACTTGTAGGAACTGATTGCATAATCATGAGATGCCCATCTTGAGAACATGAACAATATTATCAAATAACAAGACTAAGACTTGAAAACATGCTGCCAGAGGGGAAACCCGTAAACGGTCCGATAAAGGGTGTAAAAACCTCGCATGGAACCATTGTAACTCGTAGGAACTGATTGTATTGTCACAGGGTGCCAAGTTTGATAGTAAGACTAAAATTTTCAAATAACCAGACACGGGCTTGAAAATATGACGAACACCTCACAAGGGACTAGTTTAATCGTAGAAACTGATCGCGCAGTCACAGAATGACTAGTTTAAGAATAGGACTAAAATTTAAAATAAACTAGACTTGTCCTTAAAAGCATCCTACTAGGGGGAAAACCCCAAACAACCTTCGAACGTCCCCTTAACAGGCACAAACCCCTCGCACGGGATAAATTTAACGCGTAGGAACTTTCTCCATAATCATGGGACACTAGGATTGAAAATAGTACCAAAATTTGTAAACAACCAGACTTAGGCATAAAAAATTAACTCTAGAGGTGGAAAACCTAAACCAGTTCCAAAATGGTCCCGTAAGGGGCACGAAAACCTCACACGGGTCCAATGTATCTTGTACGAACTGACCATGTATTCATGGGATAATCATCTTGAGAATAGGACTAAAATTTGAAAAATAATCATTTTACGCTTGAAAACATACTGCTAGAGGGGAAAATTGAAAACAACCACAAAACGGGCCCGTATATGTCAAGAACACCTCACACGAGATAGGCTTGAAAACATACTGCTAGAGGGGAAAATTGAAAATAACCCCAAAATGGCCCAATATATGGCACGAACACCTCGCACGAGAATAGTGTAACTCGTAAGAACTAACCGTATAGTCACAGGATGCTCGATTTCAGAATAGGACTAAAATTTATAAATAACTAAACTTGTGCATGAAAATATGCCGCTAGAGGGGACAACCCAAAATATCCACCGAAAATCTCCCTAAAAAGCATGAACACATCATAGGGGACCACCCTAACTCGTATGAAGTGATCGCTTAGCCACGGGACACCCATTTTGAGAATGGGACTAAAATTTTCAAATAACCAGACTTAGGCTTAAAAACTTGCAACTAGAGGGGAAAACCAAAAAGAGCCACCAAACGGCTCCTTTAGGGGCATGAACACCTCGCACGGAACAAATGTAACTCGTAGGAACTGATCATGTAGTCACGGAATAAAAGTTTGAGAATAGGACTAAAACTTGCAAAGAAAAAAACTTAGGCTTGAAAACATGGAGCTAGAGAGGAAAACCCGCAAATAGCCTCGAAACGATCCCGTAAAGGGCATGGATACCTCGTACGGGAGAAATGTAAATGGTAGGAACTAACTATGTAGTCACGGGATGCTTGGTTTCAAAATTGGACTAAGATTTTCAAATAACTAGACTTACGATTAAATATATACAACTCGAGGGGAAAAATCGAAAATGCCCCGAAACAAACCGGTATATGGCACAAACACCTCACAGGAGACCAGTGTGACTCATTGGAACTAATCGAATAGTAACGAGATGCCCGGTTTGATAATAGGACTAAAATTTGCAAAAAAACTAGAGATAGGCTTGAAAACTTTTCTTTAGAGAGGAAAATTCAAAACAACCTCCAAATGTCTCCTTAAAGGGCACAAACACCTCACACGGGACCAATGTAACTCATAGGATCTGATCGTGTAGTCGCGGGACACACAATTTGAGAATAAGACTAAAATTTGCAAATAACCATACTTAGACTTTAAAACATGGAATTAAAGAGGGAAAATTCCAAACAACATAGAAATGATCCCATAAAGCACACGGACACCTCACACGGGATCAATGTAACTCGTAAGAACTGACCGCGAAGTCACGAGATGCTCGGTTTGAGAATTGGAAAAAAATTTGCAAATAACCCGACTAGGCTAAAAAACATACTGCTAGAGAGGGAACATCTAAAGAAGCCTATAAACGGTCCTGTATATGGCACAAATACCTCGCACGAAACCAATCTAATTCTTAGGAACTGATCGCATAATCACGGGATTCCCGGTTTGAGAATAGGATGAAAATTTTCAAATAACTTGACATAGGCTTGAAAACTTACCTGTAGAAGGAAAAATGCCACACACCTTCCAAACGACCCTTTTAAGTGCAAGAACACCTCCCACGGGACCAATGTAACTCATAGGTACAGATCATGTAGTAATGAGACACCCGATTTAGGAATAGGAATAAAGTTTCAAATAACCAGACTTCTATGTGAAAACATGATGCTAGAGGGGGAAAGCCCAAAACATCCTCGAAACGAAACCTTAGGGGGCACGAACACCTCGCATGAGACAATGTAATTTATAGGAAATGAACTCAAAGATACAAGACACTAGATTTGAAAATAGGACTAACTAGAAAATAACTAGGCTAATGCTTAAAAACATGACGTTGGAGGGTAAAAACCTAAAACAACCCCCAAAAGGCCCCGTAGGGGAACAAATATGTCACATAGGACTAATGTAAATCGTAAAAATTGATCGCGTAGTAATGGATTGACCGATTTAAGAACTAGACTAAAATTTACAAATAACTAGACATAGGCTTGAAAACATGCCACTTGTGGGGAAAAACCCAAAGCGGCCTTTAAACGTCTCCTAAAGGGAACGAATATCTTACAAAGGACCAATATAACTCGTAGGATTTGACCGCATAGTCACGGGATGCTCGACTTGATAATAGGAATAAAATTTTCAAATAGCTAAACTTAGGCTTGGAATATATGGCGCTATAGGGGGAACCCCAAAAGGACCTTAAAATGGTCCCTTAATGCGAATAAATACGTCGCACATGAAAATGTAATTCGTAGGAACTGACCGCGTAGTCACGGGATGCTTTGTTTGAGAATAGGACTAAAATTTGCAAATAACCAGACTTAGGCTTTAAAATATGGCACTAGAGGGGGAAACCCAAAAGTTTCCCGAAACGATCTAGTAAATGAAATAAATGCCTCCTACGAAAATTGACTGCGTAGTTAAGGGTTGCTCAGTTTGATAATTGGACTAAAATTTACAAATAAACAGACTTACGCTTAGAAACATGCCTCTAGAGGGAAAAAAATAAAAAAAAACAACCCCCAAATGGCCCCATAAGAGGCACGAACACGTGACACGTGATCAATGTAATTCGTAGGAATTGAACGCATTGTCACATGACACCCGATTTAAGAATATGACTAAAATTTGAAAATAACCATACTTAGGTCTAAAAATATGGCGTTAGAGGGGGAAAACCCTAGACAGCCTCCAAACAGTTCCCTAAATGGTACGAATACCTTACAAGGGACCAACATAACTCGTAGGAACTAACCTTGTAGTCATGGGATTCATGATTTGAAAATAGGACAAAAATTCGCAAATGACCAGACTTAGGCTTGAAAACTTGCTGCTAGAGGCGAAATTTTTTAAATAGCCCCAAAATGGCCCTAGCACGAGATCGATGTAACTCATAGGAACAAATCAGATATTCACAAAATGATTGGTTTGAGAATAGGATTAAAATTTGTAAATAACCAGACTTATGCTTCAAGACATGCTAATGGAGGAGAAAACCCCAACAACCATAACCGGCCTTATAAGGGACATGAAAACTGTCACACCCTGCGTAATTCTGGCGTCGGCCACCACCAAAACTAAGCAGGGCGTGAGTAAATAAAATACCATTCTTAGCATGAGACAGATGTGATACATATAAAATTAATCCACAAGATAAAAGATAATCGATCCCAAAAGGTAAACCATCCAACTAAGCGATAAAATATCCATCTCCATGCTAAACTCAAAATAAATCCAATCTCTTATTAATATGAAATTGACTAATCTCCAACTGAATCTAGTGACATAACTGAATAATACCCATACAACTTTGGAACTGAATGGCCCAATCAAAAACCATAAAATGTGTCTCAAAGTAAATGCAAAGGAATGGAAAACTAAACTAAATCAATACGCATAAGGTAGAGCCACTCTAACTGGACCTCCAAGAAATTCTCCAAATAAATCTATGCAGCTTCTCCCAATACTATTTCCTGAAAAAGTTAGTCAATGCACGCGGTCAGATCCCTGAGCATGAATACACACTACTCCCCTCAAATAGGGTTTGTGAACAAAGACAGTAGCATTATACGCAATAAATATCACAATATAATATTTTAAATTAACCGAGATATTTAACCGCGATAAATATGAATCACTAACTACCCGCAAAAATCCCCATTTTAAAAGAGCACACCAATATGATTTTAAATTCTCAAGTCCCGCGTAGTTAAACTTTATTAATTACCCCAAATTACCAATTTTCTCAATTATTTATGTTCTTACTTCAATAATTATAAGGTATGGTGGTCCTCCCGTCGCGGGTGATGATTTACCAATATTCATTATAGCGGTCCTCCTGCCATGGGTGATAATTCACCAAATATGTCACACTTCCCCTTGCCAAAATGCCAGCTGAATCCGTTTAAACTATCGATCCCCCGAAATTTGACAAGGTTCCACACACGACACGACATAAATCGTCCTATGACCCATTTAAACTATCGGCCCCGACACATTATGTCACCATAAATTTTAATACCCATTTTTATTTTAGGCATTAATTCTCAATTTATAAGGTATCCCACCCTTCTAATCGATGTGATATCCTCAAAAATACTCAATAGTCCCATACCTAAGGGTCCCAAAGTTATTAATACGTCCTACCCTATGTATAGGATGAATTTCTAACATAAACCTCGTCCTAGTCTCATGCCTAGACTAGCGTAATGACGATAAAATGATAAAAATCAGCCCACCCCCGACATAATAAAGTCATAATAATCTGCCCTCACTAGTCCCATACCTATAAGGTGTAAATTATCAAAAGGCCTACCCACTAATCCCATATCTAGAAGGCATCCTAAAATATAGGAAGAGTAAAATACCCAACAACCCGTTGTCATAAAAGGCAATTAAATAATACCAACAAGTCACACAACCAATCATAATAAATCAACGTATAAAACTACGCACAATAGTCCAATTCAATTAAATCTTAATTTAATTATCACGACATCATAAACATCCAATTAAACTCATTTAATTATTTTAAATTAAATACACCGAGATTTCGTCATTTAAAACATCATATTTCTAGTTTCATTATCTCTACACAATTTACATGAGTCATACGTCCCCAAAATTCATTTCATTCAAAACCAAGGTTTTTCTACATGCAACCTACACAAATAGTACCCAAAATCCACTCATTAATCCTATGTACCCAAGGGTTATGAATATTATTCACATTAAGAGATTCTATAAAAATAGTCCCATAATTAGTGTCCACTTTTCCTAATTAAGTTGCTAATGGATTTTAATCAAAAACATGTAATTAAGTGTTTAGGAGACCCTTAAAATGCATAATACTAAAGGAAACGAATAGAGTATTCATGCCTGAGATTTAGTTGAAGAAAAACTGGTAGCACGGTTGGATTCCTCTCGAAAAATTAACAAAGAAGTGTTCTTGAAGAAACTTGATTAAACCTCAATTAAGCCTCCCAACACCTGTGACAAAAACTTCATTATGTTGGAGGTTAATGATTATGGTGGAGAGGAAAAACTTTTGGAAGAGTTCTCTGGTGAAAAACTTGGGAAAACGTTATTATGAGAAGTCCCCATATGGATTATTAGTCTTAAATACTAATTAGGAATCTTAATCCCACCCAGACACTACAAATAAAAGCATCGAACCGCCTCAAATATGGCATAGTCAATCGATCGATCGGGTACGCGGCCAATGCCATTCCCCTTTGTTTAATTCCATTTATTCAAAAATCAAATTTTCCATTAGTCACGGATGAAATCCGTGACAAATGTTTTTTTTAAATCTAAACTTAAAACTCTCATAAAAACTTCATTTTAAATTTGATTTCGATTCCGTTTGAAATTATACTTTCCAAATAATAAAACCAACATAAGTAATTAATAAAAATCGAAAAACCTAAAATTTTATTTTTCTAAAAAATTCCCATTTAATTAAATAAATCAATTATAAAAACACGGGATGTTACAAAAACCTCGCATGAGACCAATGTAACTTGTAAGAACTAATCGCTTAGTCACAGGATGCTCGGTTTGAGAAAAGATTAAAATTTGTAAATAACTAGACTTAGACTTGAAAACATGGCTCTAAAGGGGGAAACCCAAAACATCCAAAAATGGTCTCGTAAGGGGCATGTACACCTTGCACGGGAATTGATCGTGTAGTCATAAATCGCTAGGTTCGTGAATAGGATAAAAATTATAAAATAACCAGACTTAGGCGTGAAAACATGTTGTTAAAAGGGAAATTTTAAGACAACCTTAAAATGGCCCCATTAGGAGTACAATCACCTCATGCAGGACTAATGTAACTCGTAGTAATAGACTTCCTAATCACGGGATGCTGGGTTTGAAAGCAGGACTAAAATTTGCAAATAACCAGACTTAGTCCTGAAAACATGCCGCTAGAGGGAAAACCTAAACCATCTGCCAAAATGCTCCATAAAGGGTACGAACACCTCACATGAGACCAATATATCTTGTCAGATATGACCTTGTAGTTACGGGACACCCCATTTGATAAAATGACTAAAATTTTTAAAGAATTATACTTAGGCTTGAAAACTTGCCTATAAAAGGGGGAAAACCCAAAATCGACTCCAAATCGCCCCTTTCGGGACACAAACACCTCGTACGGGACAATATAACTCATGTGAACTGACCGCCTAGTCATAAGATGCCCAGTTTGAGAATATGACTAAAATTTAAAAATAACTAGATAGGCTTTGAAACATGGCGCTAGAGGGGAAACCCAAAATAATCGAAAAAATGTCCCCGTAAAGGGAATGAACACCTCACACGAGACCAATGAAACTTGTAGGAACTTACTATGTAGTGACATAACACTAGGTTTAAGAATAGTAAAAAAGTTTGTAAATAACCAGACTTCAGCTTAAAAACGTGTCGCTAGAGAGTAAAACCCAAAACAACCTCCAAACAACCCATTTAGGGGCACGAACACCTTGCATGTGACCAATTTAACTCGTAGGTACTGATAGCATTATCACATGATGCCGATTTGGAGAATAGGACTATAATTTTCAAATAATCTAACTTCGTCTTTAAAACATTTCGCTAGAGAAAGAACACCTAAAATAGTCCCCAAATGACCACGTAAGGGGAACAAACACCTCACAGGTGACCAATGTAACTCATAAGAACTGACTGTTTAGTAATGAAATGACTCGTTTAAGAATAGGACAAGAATTTTCAAAATAACCAGAATAAGGATTGAAAACATGGAGCTAGAGGGGGAAATCCCAAAATAAGCCAGAATTGGTCTCGTAAAAGGCATAAACACCTTGCATAAGAATTGACCGCATAGTCACGAGTCGCTTAGTTTGAGAATAGGATTAAAATTATTTAACAATCAGAAAGAGGCTTGAAAAAAAGTCACTCGAGGGGAAAGTATAAGACAACCACAAAATGGCCCCATTAGGGATACGAACAGTCTGCACGGTACCAATGTAACTCGTAGGAATAAACTGCCTAGTCACAGGATGCTCGATTTGAAAGTAGGACTAAAATTTTCAAATGACCAGACTTAGGCTTAAAAACGTGCCGCTAGAGGGGAAAATCTAAAGCATTCCCCAAACGACCCTATAAAGAGTACGAGGAACTAACACAAGACTAATGTAGTTAGTAAGAACTGACCTTGTAGTTACAGGAGACCCGATTTGATAATTAGACTAAAATTTTCAAATAACCATACTTAGGCTTGAAAACTTGCCTCTAAAGAGGAAAACCCAAAACAACCTCCAAACGTCCCCTTTAGGGGCACGAACACCTCGCATGAGACCAATGTAACTCGTAGTAACTGGATGCTTAGTACGAGATGCTTAGTTTGATAATAGGACTAAAATTTAAAAATAACTTAATGTAGGCTTGGAAACATGCCGCTAGAGGGGAAAACTAAAAACAACCCCAAATGACCCCATAAGGGGCATGAACACCTAGCATGAGATCGATGTATCTTGTTGGAACTGGTCGCATAGTCACTAGACACAGGTTTTGAGAATAGGACTAAAATTTGCAAATAACTAGACTAAAGCTTGAAAACATGCCTCTAGAGGTGTAAAAACCTATAATAACCTCCAAAAGGCCTCGTTACAGGCACGAACAGCTTGCACGGGACTAATATATCTCGTATTTACGGATTATGTAGTCATAGGATGCCTGATTTAAGAATAGGAGTAAAATTTACAAATAACCAGACTTAGTCTTGAAAATATCCCGCTAAAGGGGGAATCCAAAATAACCTTGAAATGGACTTCAAGGGGCATGAACTCCTTACACGAGACCAATGTAGTTTGTAAAAACTGGCAACATAGTCAGAGGATACCGATTTGAGAATAGGACTATAATGTTAAAATAACCAGACTTATGAAAACATGCTACTAGAGGGGTAAAATCCAAAATAGACCCTAAACGGCCCTATAAGCGGCACGAACACCTAGCTTGGGACCAATATAACTCATAGGAATGGATCGCATAGTCAAGGAATGATCGGTTTGACAACAGGATTAGAATTTTCAAATAACCATACATAGGCTTGAATACATGCCACTATAGGGGGAAAATCCAAAACAACCTCCAACCGACCCCTCAAGGGGCACGAACGCCTCACATGAGACCAATGGAACCCCATAGGAACTGACCTCGTAGTCACAGGATGCCTGATTTAAGAATAAGAATGAAATTTGCAAATAACTAGACCTAGGCTTGAAAATATGACACTAGAGCGGGAAAACCCAAAATAGACCAGAAATGGTGCGGCAAGGGGCATGAACACCTCGAACAGGAATTACTCTCATAGTTACAGGACACTCGTACTGAGGTTAGAATTTTTTTTGCAAATAACTAGACATAAACAGAAAACTAGGCTGCTAGAAGTTAAAAATCAAAAATATCTTGAAATGGCCCATTAGGGTCACGAACAACTTGTACGGGACAAATATAACTCGTAGGAACTGACTGCATAGTCACCGAATGCCCAGTTCGAAAATAGGACTAAAATTTACAAATGACGAGACTTGACCTTGAAAAATTTCCTCTAAAGGGTAAACATTTAAAACAACTTCCAAACGACCCCTTTTTGGGTATGAAAACCTCGTACGGGACCATTGCAACTCGTAGGTACTAACTATGGAGTCACGATATGTTCAGTTTGAAAATAGGAATATTTTTTCTAAATAACCAAAATTATTCTTGAAAACACACCGCTAAAAGGGGAAAACCCAAAACACCTTCAAAATGGCCCTGTATGGGGTGAAACACCTCACACGGGACCAACGTAACTTGTAGGAACTGGTTGCATAGTCAGGGCTTGTCCAGTTTGAAAATAGGACTAAAATTTATAAATAACCATACTGAGGTCTGAAAATATGCCGCTAGAGGGGGAAAACCCATACAACTCTTAAATGGCCCCGTGAGGGGTAGGAACACATCGAACGAGACCAAAATAACTTGTAGGAACTGATTATTTAGTCATGGGATGACCGGTTTGAGAATAGGACTAAAATTTTCAAATAACTAGAATCATTCTTAAAAATATGCCGCTACAGATGAAAAACCCAAAGCATTCAGCAAACGACCTTGTAAGAATACCTCAGAGGGGAGCAACGTAACTGGTAAGAACTGATTGCGTACTCATGGAATTATCATTTTGAGAATAGAACTAAAATTTATAAATAACGATGCTTAGGCTTGGAAATATACTGCTTGAAGGGGAAAACCCAAAAAATCCCCGAACGACCTCGTAAGTGCCATAAACACCTTGCACAGAACCAATGTAACTCGTAGGAACTGATCATGCGATCATGGGATGCCCTATTTGAGAATATGACTAAAATTTGTAAAAAACCAAACTTATGCTTGAAAATATATCGCTAGAGGGGAAAACCCAAAACATTCCACAAACGGCCCCGTATGGGGCACAAACACCTAATAGGGAACCAATGTAAGTCGTTAGAATTGACAGCTTAGTCACGGGATGTTCTGTTTGAGAATAGTATGAAAATTTGAAAATAACCATACTTAGGCTTGAACACATACCGCTAGAGGGGAAAAACTCAAATAACCCCCAAATGGTCTCATGAGGGGTGCTAACACCTCGCACGTGGTCAATATAACTCTTAGGGACTAATCACATTATCGCATGAAGCTCGATTTGCGAACATGACTAAAAATAATAAATAACAAACTTAAACTTGAAAACATGCTGCTAGAGGGGAAACCCAAAATTACCCCCAAATGGCCCGTGAGGAGAACGAACACCATGCACGAGACCAACGTAACTCGTAGGAACTGATCGCATAGACACATGATGCTCAGTTTGAGAATATGGTGAAAATTTACAAATAACCAGACTTAGGCTTAAAAATATGTCGTTAGAGAGGGAAAACCCAAAACTGTCGCAAACGGCCCACTAAGGGGCTCGAACACCTCGTGCGGTACTGATGTAACTCGAAGGAATTGATCGCATAGTCACGGCATGCCCAGTTTAGGAATATGACTAAAATTTGCAAATAACCAGACGTAGTCTTGAAAACATGCCGCTAGAGAAGTTTCGTATAGTCATGAGATGAATTTTATCAGAATATGACTAAAATCTGCAAATAACCACACTAAGGCTTCAAACGGCCCCATAAGGGGCATTATCACCTCGCACGGGACCAATGTAACTCCGAGGAATTGACTATGTAGTCACAAGATGATCGGTTTGAGAAGAGGATTAAAATTCTCAAATAACTAAACTTAGGTATGAAAATATGATGCTAGAGGGGAAAAACCAAAAACATCCCTGAAATGACGTCGAAAAGGACACAAACACCTCACAGGGAACCAATATAACTCATAGAATTTGACCAAGTAGTCACGAGACACCTGGTTTTATAATATGACTAAAATTTACAAATAACTAGACTTAGGATTGAAAACATGCCGCTAGAGTAAAAAAAAAACTCAAAATTTCCCCCCAAACGACTTCGTTAGGGAAACAAACATGTCGCATGGGGCAAATATAACTCGCAGGAGATGATCACATAATCATATGATGCTCGACTTGAGAATAGGACTAGAATTTGTATATAACCAGACTTAGGATAAAAAATATCCCGTTGAGGGAAAAATTCAAAAATGCCCTAAAACCACAATGTAAGGGGCACAAACACCTCGCATGGGACCAATGTAACTCATAGAAACTGACCACATAGTCATAGGACACTCAGTTTGAGAATATGACTAAAATTTATAAATAACCAGACTTAGGCTTAAAAACATATTGTTTGAGGGGAAAACCTAAAATAACCCCCAAAACAGGCCCATAAGGGGCATAAACACCTCGCACGGGACCAATGTAACTCGTAGGAACTTACTACTTAGTCATATGATTCTAGGTTTAAGAACATGACTAAAAATTGTAAAAAAACTGACTTGAGCTTAAATACATGTCGCTGGAGGGTGTAAAACCCAAAAGAACTTCCAAACATCCCCTTTAGGGGACCTCTCACCTCTCACGTGACCAACATAACTCATTGGTATTGATCGCATTATCATGGGATGCCCAATTGGAGAATAGGACTAAAAATGATAAATACCTCGACTTTGTCTTTAAACACATGCCAATAGAGAAGGAAAACCCAAAATATTCCCCAAACGACCATGATAGGGGCATGAACACCTCACAGGGGACCAATGTAACTCGTAAGAACTGACTGCATAGTCATGGAATGACTGGTTTACTAATAGGACTAACATTTACAAATTAGGTTTACAAATAGGTTGCTAGAGGAGAAAATTCAAAACAACCCCCAAATGGCCCCATAAGGGGCCTGAACACCTCGTATTAGACTAATGTAACTCGTAGGAACTAACCATGTAGTCACAGAATGTATAATTTGAGAATAGGATTAAAATTTTCAAATAACCTGGCTTATGCATGAAAATATACCCCTAGAGGGGGAAAACCCATAACAACCCTCAAATCACCCCGTAAGGAGCACGAACACGTCACAAGGGACTAGTGTAACTCGTAGAAACCGACCAAGTAGTCACAGGACACCCGAATTAAGGATAGGACTAAAATTTCACAAATAATAAGACATAGGCTTAAAAACATGCCGCTAGAGGGGAAAATCTAAAAATAGACCCCAAACAGCCCCATTAGGGGAACGAACACCTCGCACGGGAACAATATAACTTGGAGGAGTTGACTACGTAATCATTGGATGCATATCTTGAGAATAGGACTAGAATTTTCATATAACCAGTCCCAGGATCAAAAACATGTCGCTCGAGGAAAAAAATCCAAAATAGCACCTAGAAGGCCCCGTAAGGGGCACGGGAATCTCGCATAGGACCTATGTAACTCATAGAAACTGATAACATAGTCCTTAGACACTCGGTTTTAGAATATGACTAAAAGTTACAAATAACTAGACTTAGGCTTGAAAACATGTCGCTAGAGGGAGAAAACCCAAAACAACCCCCAAACGGCTCCACAAGGGGCACGAACACCTCACATGAGACTAATGTAACTCATAAGAACTGACTATGTTGTCACATGATGCTATGTTTAAGAATAGGACTAAAATTTTCAAATAACCAGACTTCATCTTGAAAATATGTCGCTAGAGGGAAAAACCCAAAATAGCCTCCAAACGTCCCATTTAGGGGCACGAACACCTTATACAGGACCAATGTTACTCGTAGGTACCGATCGCATAGTCACGGGACATCCGGTTGCATAATAGGACTAAAATTTGAAAATAACCAAACATATGCTTGAAAAGATGCCGTTAGAGAGGAAAACCCTAAATAACCTCGAAATGGCCATGTAAGAGGCATGAACAACTTGCACGGGATTGATGGAACTCATACGAACTGACCTCATGGTCACGAGACACCCATTTTGAGAATAGGACTAAAATTTTCCAATAACCAGACTTAGGCTTAAAAACGTGCCATTGGAGGGGGAAAATCCAAAACAACCACAAAACGACCCCGTAAGAGGCACGGACATCATATAAGAGACCAATGTAACTTATAGGAATTGACGCATAGTCACGGGATTCCCGGTTTAAGAATAGGGCTAGCATTTGCAAATAACCAGACTTAGGGTTGAACATATGATGCGATAGGGGGAAACCTAAAATAGCACCCAATTTACCCGTAAGGGGTACAAACATCTCGCACGATACTAGTATAACTGATAAGAACTAACTGCGTAGTCACGGGATGCCCATTTGGAGAATATGACTAAAATTGGCAAATAACCTCACTTAGTTTTGAAAACATGCTGCTAGAGAAGGAAACTAAAAAATAGTCCCGAAAACCCTACAAAAGAGACATGAACACCTCATATAGGACCAATGTAACTCGTAAGAACTATACGCATACTCACCGAATGACTGGTTTGAGAACATGACTAAAATTTACAAATAACCACACTTAGGATTAAAAACATGCTGCCAGAGGGGGTAAACCGAAAATAACCCTCTAATGGCCCCATAAGGAGTGGGACACCTAGCACAAGAACAATATAACTTATATGAACAGATCGCGTGGTCATGGAATGCTCGATTTTAGTATAGTACTAAAATTTGCAAATAACCGGGCTTAGGCTTAAAATTATGCCGCTAGCGGGGGAAAACCCAAAACAGTTGCCAAACGACCATCTAAGAGGCATGAACACCTCATAAGGGACCAATGTAACTTATTGGATCTGATTTCATAGTCACGGGATGCTCTGTTAGAGAATATGACTAAAATTTTCAAATAAACATACATAGGCTTTAAAATATACCCTTAGATGGGAAAAATCCAAGACATCATCCAAATGTCCCCATAAGAGGCATAAACACCCTGCGCAGGGCCAATGTAACTCATAGGAACTAATCGCAAAGTCACCAGATTCTCAGCTTGAAAATAGGATTAAAATTTGCAAATAACTAGACTTGGGCTTGAAAACATGCCGTTAGAATGTAAAACCAAAAAGTGGCCCCAAATGACCCTCTAAGGGGCACGATCACCTTTCATGGGACTAATGTAAGTTGTAGGAACTGACTGCGTATTCATGGGATGCCCGGTTTTAGAATAGGACTAATATTTGTAAATAATCAAACTGAGGATTAAAACTTACCGCTTGAGTGAGAAAACCCATAATGACACCGAAGCGGCCCCATAAGGAGCACAAACAACTTGCGCAAGACAAATATAACACGTAAGAATTGACTACGTAGTCACGGGAAGCCCGATTTGAGAATAGGACTAAATTTTGCAAATACTAGTGTGATTTTGTTGCTGATTACGGGTTTTTTCTTCGGGGTTGCCTAAAAATATTTTTTATTTTTTATTAAATAGATATGTTCACGATCTAAAGTCTTGACCCCCAATATTAAAAATATATAAATAGAAACATGGTCATGGTCTAAGACCGTGACCATGTTTTTATTTGCTTATTAAAAAAAGGGGTCATAGCTTTGGGTCGTGACCATTTTTCAATAATTCCCCCATGTGGTCACGGGCCTGGTCCGTGACCTAACAACTGATCACGACTCAGGTCTATAACCCCTAGTCCAAAATTGGTCATAGCTCAGGTCCATGACCCCCTAGTCATGGTCCAAGCCCATGAATATGGACCCATATCCTACCCCACAGTCTAGGCCATGACCCTTATTTTTGGTCATGGATAAAGTCCGTGACCGCGTTATCACGGGAACTTCGGTTTGAGAATACGACGATTATTTGAAAATATCTAGACATAGACTTAAAAATTGGAATTAGAGGGCGAAACCCTGAAACAACATACGAACGACCCCTTGAGAGGCACCAACACCTCACACGGGACCAATCTAACTCTTAGGAACCGACCCCGTCATCACAGGACCCCCAGTTTGAGAATACAATGATAATTTGAAAATATCTAGACTTAGGCTTAAAAATGGCATTAGAGGGCAAAACCCTAAATGGTCTCGTGAGAGGCACCAACACCTCGCACGGGACCCATGTAACTCGTAGGAACTGATCGCGCAATCACGGGGCCCCCAGTTTGAGAATACAATGATAATTTGCATTCATGAGGGATTAGACTTAAAAACATGGCTTTAACACCCAAAATACACCTGAATGACCCCGTGAGAGGCACCAATACCTTGCACGGGACCAATGTAACTCATAGGAATTGATCGCACGATCAGGGGACCCCCATTTTGAGAATACGATTATAATTTGAAAACATGTAGACTTAGGCTTAAAAAAGGCATTAGAGGGAAAAACCTCAAAACAACCCCCGAACGGTCTCGTGAGAGGCACTAACACCTCGCACGGGACCAATGTAACTCGTAGGAACTGACCGTGCGATCACGGGACCCTCGGTTTGAGAATACGATGATAATTTGCATATATCACGACTTAGGCTTAAAAACATGGCTCTAGAGTGCGAACACCTAAAACAGCCCCCGAATGACCCCGTGAGAGGCAGCAACACCTCGCACGGGACCAATATAACTCGTAGGAACTGACCACGTGATCACGGGACCCCCATTTTGAGAATACGATGATAATTTGAAAATATCTAATCTTAGGCTTAAAAAATGGCATTAGAGGGCGAAACCCCGAAATAACCCCCGAACAGTCCCATGAGAGGCACCAACACCTCGCACGGGACCAATGTAACTCGTAGGAACTGACTGAACGATCACGGGACCCCGGTTTGAGAATACGAGGATAATTTGAAAATATCAGGACTTAGGCTTAAAAAATGACATTAGTAGGCAAAACCTCGAAATAACCCCTGAACGGCCCCGTGAGAGTAACCAACACCTCGTACGGGACCAATGTAACTCGTATGAACGGATCGTGCGATCACGGGACCCATAATTTGAGAATACAACAATAATTTTCATATTTATAGACTTAGGCTTAAAACATGGCGTTAGTGGATGAAAACTCGAAACAGCCCCCGAACGACCCCGTGAGGGGCACTAACACCTTGCATGGGACAAATGTAACTCGTAGGAACTGACCGCACAATCATGAGACCCCTCGGTTTGATAATACGATTATAATTTGCATATTTCAAGACCTAAGCATAAAAACATGGCATTTGTGGGAGAAAACCCGAAACAGCCCCCGAACGGCCCCGTGAGTGGCACTAACACCTCTCACGGGACCTATGTAACTCGTACAAACTCACCGTATGATTACAGGACCCCCAATTTGAAAATACGATGATAATTTAAAAATATCAAGACTTTGGCAAAACATGGCGTTAGTGGGTGAAAACCCGAAACAACCCCCGAACGGCCCCATGAGTGGCACTAACACCTCGCATAGGACCAATGTAACTCGTACAATTGACCGCGTGATCAAAAGACACCCATTTCTGAATAAGATGATAATTTACATATTTCTAGACTTGGGCTTAAAGACATGGCGTTAGTGGGTGAAAATCCAAAATCGCCTTCGAACGGCCCCGTGAGTGGCACCAACACCTCGCACGGGACCAATGAAACTTGCACGAACTGACCGCGAGATAACGGGACCTCCGGTTTGAGAATACGATGATTAATTTTGATATTTCTAGACTTAGGCATAAAAACATTGCGTTAGTGGTGGAAAACCTGATACAGCCCACGAACGGCCCCGTGAGTGGCACCAACACCTCGTACGGGAGCAATGTAACTCATACAAACTGACCATACGATCACGGGACTCCCGGTTTGAGAATATGATAACAATTTGCGTATTTCTAGACTTAGGTATAAAAACATGGTGTTAGTGGCGGAAAAGCCGAAACAACCCCTGAACGGCCCTGTGAGTGGCACCAACACCTCGCACGGGACCAATATAACTAGTAGGAACTGACCGCGCAATCATGGGACCACCGATTTGAGAATACGATGATAATTTGCATATTTCTAGACTTAGGCATAAAAACATGGCGTTAGTGGTGAAAAAATCGAAACATCCCCACTGTTACAGCCGTGCGGGCTTTTGTTGTTTGGTTTTATGGTCGTACGAACTTTTATAATTTGATTGTTAAATTTTATGGCCGTGCGGGCTTTATAATAAGCAGGTTTTATATTTACAGGGTTTGGAGTGTCCAAAAAATAGAGGAAATGCCCAATTTATTTTTGGTCTGTGAATTATTAAGATGTGGAATATTTTTAAATTTGTATATATATTTTTTTATTAACAACGTTCCCGATTCCCAATTTGTGATTTTTTTAATTATTTTGCCGATAATAAATATTCAGAACTGTGCAGTCACAGGACCCCCGATTTTAGGATTGGACTAAAAAAGGAATTTTTTTTAAAATTATAGTTAAATATGGTCATGGACACATTTTTATTGTTTCCGTCGCACATAAAATGGTCGCGGCCAAAGTTCATCACCCCCAGTCGTGACGAAAAATGGTCGCGGCCAAAGTTCGGGACCATTTTTTTCCGTCCCGACGAGGGTCACGCACTTTGGCTACGACCAATTCTTATCATGGTTGTGGGTCACGACCAAAGTTTGCGACCATTTTTTTACTTTTTTTCCGTCGCGGCGTGGGTCACGGACTTTGGCCGCGATCAATTTTTGTCACGGTTGTGGGCCACGGACTTGGGTCGTGACTATTTTATCCTTATTTTTCCATCGCATTGTGGATCACGGATTTTAGTCGCAACCAATTTTGTCACGGTTGTGGGTCACGGATGAAGGCCGTGACCATTTTTTCCCCATCGCGGTATGGGTCACGGCCCAAGTTCGCGACCATCTGCCATAACCCACTGTGGGCCATGACCATTTTTTGGTAACAGACTTGGGCCACGACCCACGAATGGGTCATGCCCGAAATGGTCATGACCCAAGTCCACGACCCACAGTCTTGGTCAAGGATTTTGGTCTTGACCAATCGCCAGTTTTGGTGCAGTGATAAAGGTGTTAATAATGGTTTAACTTTAAACAACCAAGTGGTTTTTAAATTACCTTCTAAATTCACATTAAATTATGTTCCAAGATTTAAAAAAAAGCCAATGAAATGTCTCAGAAGGCTTCAGGTTTTAATATTCATGACAACTTTGAAAGAAAAGTTAAATCTTAGTTCCATTTATGTTTTTTGCCACTACAGCACAACATGTAGCCCTGGGTTAATATAAGGAACATTGATATTCAAGAAGATTAGATAAAGACATTAATTGAATATTTTACTGACCCAAATATCATGAGTGACAAGGATGTCGAACTAAGAGCAACTAGTTATGTTATGTATGCTGGAAAATTATTCAAAAGAGGTGTAATGCAATGATCCTAAAGTGCCTTAGTAAGAATAATAAATTGATAACCATGGCACAAGTCTATGACAGAATTTATGGGGCTCATAAGGATGGTCCTAAGATGTGATGGTTGTTAAGAAGGCATGAATTTTATTGGCCTTATATTGTAAAAGAATATATGGAGTTTCTAAAGGGATGTTAAAATTCCATAACACTGTCCTCTAAAACATGTGCATCCAACTACATTATGTAATGAAGCCTTAGCCATTCAGAAGGTCGGCTATTGATGTCAATGGAAAAATTTATACTCCATCCTTACCATTACACAGTTTTGTCTTAGTATCAATAAACTATTTCACCAAATGGGTTGAGGCAAAATCTTTTAAATCAATTACCCAAAATGAATTGGTGTATATCTTATATGACATTTTATGTAGGTTTAGGGTTCCATAAACCATAATCTAAGATAATCAAACCATATTTGAAACATAAATGGTGTTGGAATTTACTTAAGGTTTGGACAAACTTTAAGAAAAATAACATCCTATTATGACAAATCAAATGGTCAGGCTGAGGTAATAAATATGGTAATTTAGAACAACCTTGTAAATTGATTGAAAAAAAAATCAAAGGTATTGACACAATTTATTGCCACAAGTTCTATGGGCTTATAGGACCTTTAAAAGTTCAAGTATTAGGTGAATCCATATGTCATGACTTATTGTCACGACGCTATTCTACGAGTTGAAATTACTCTTTATTCATTGAGAGTGGTGGCCCAAAATGAATTAATAGTAGAAGGCTATGGCCAAACTGTGTACATGGAATTAAAGAACATATATGAGGATATAGTTAGAGCCTTAGATAGTATCTATGTCCAAAATTAGAAGATACCTGATAGATATAATAAGAAAGTGAGGAAAAGGACATTTAATGAATGGGACTTAGTCTGGGAAACCATTTTGCCTTAGGGATTAAAATATCCAACTTTTGGAAAGTGGTCCCTAAACTGGGAAGGGACATTACAAATCAATAGAGAATTGAAGGTGGATAGTTCCATTTAAGAAACATCAACAGTTATAATCACATGATAAAAACACAAGTTAGATTTCAAAATCCATATTATCTAACCATTAAGGAAGCAATGCAACAAGAACAAAATGCATAATTCAATCAAGTATTGGAAAATTTACATGCTAATAGTAATGTATGAATACAAAATACTTAAAAGCTATCCAAAAATGTTCATATGAAAATCTCTTGGTTCTAATTTCAACCTTCCACTCCTCAAACTGAGTTGGATTGTTGGTTAAAACCTTCATGTCACCAACCAATTGGACCAATGTTTGTTGACAATTATCCTCCTCCTCAATGGAGACATTTAATTTAACATTGAATCTAGACAATTGTTTCTCCAACTCCTCTTTCTGAGATAATAGGGAAATCTTTCTGCTTCAAACAACTCCCAAGTCTTACAGACCTTTAGCAGCCTCAGCTTTTACTTGAGAAATTGGCGATGTCTACAATCAAGGCATTATCCTCCACTGCTTCTTGGGTCATTATCGTGATATAATATGGGTGTGCATGAACACCGATGTTTAAAGCTCTCACAATACTTTCTTCCAGATCTTCAAGTTTAGAAATGCAGAGGAAGGTTGCCCCGAGCCCACTAAGAAATTTTAAGTTAATTAAGTTCTGAAATGGAATCCTGACAAAGCTTTGAAGCAACTCTAGAGCTTGTGGAACCTTCAGTTTCCAAGATGGAGGAGTTGGTTGAACTTTAATGAGATTTTGCAGCTGTTGTTCTACACTGTTAGTAGTGGTTTCTAGAATTTGAACTAGAGCCTTGGACTTGATATATTGAAGTTATCTATGGAAGGCAGTAACCTTTTTTTGTTTCATCAAGCTTCTTACATCCTTATCTGGAGGATTTACCTCTGTTTTAGAAGATGCTTATCTGAATTTTGAAGCACTTGGATTGGGATCATCTTCAGAAACTTTGGAATTTACATATAATTTTGGAACACTTATAGGAAGGTTAGAATCCTCCATGGACATTTTTCATTTGAGAACTTAGGTCCCAATTGCCTCACCTTTAAAGATGGGAATATGGATAGAAGTATCAATAATATTTGGGACTATTTCTTCCTCAAGAACTAGGGAAAGAATGTGGATCGAAAGCATCAACTATCTTAACAATTGGCTCTTTTTGTTGGGATTCTGGAGGAGGTGTCCTAGTTATTCTAATTAGGATTGACTTGTTCATGATGGATAAGACATCAATTGAACCTATGATAAGAGAAAAATAGTTTGAAGTCAAAGTTATTGGTGCAATGATGCAAAAATGATAAGAGTTCTTTCAAAATTAAGGGTATTCGCATGCATACAAATTAGTCTTAGTGTATATGTGTCCTTGCCATTATTTTCATGTGTTTCTTCTTGTGAATAATGAAAATAGTAAACATATGAGGTTTAATGGTGTGTGTAGTGCCTAAGGATATGCTGGTTGGATTGTTAGAATATGACCTTGAATGGACTGCTCGAATAAAAGGAGGTTCTTATTCCCCTACCTTTATATCTTCCCTCAAAGTGTCCTCCTCTAAACCCTCCTTTTTCTCAGAGGTTTATTTCCTTTATGAAATGAATCATAACCTTGAGGATGTGGAACTTTTATAAAGACAAGAAATGGATAAGCTAAGGTGAATATATATAAAAGTAAGAATATAAGAGGTAAAGAAAGACTTATTGGAAGAAGACGATTTCAAAGGCTATAGAATTGCATGCGATGGCTTTAAGAAAAACTTAATGTAGGGTGACCACCAATTAGTAAAAAACTTGGTCACTCATGCATTAAATTCAGCATAAACTATGCTAAAGGTATCTTAAAACTTATGATAGTCAGTTAGTCCTTTTAAAGAAACTACCTTTGATATTTGAGATGACATAGCAAACACACGAGTGCATACACCACATTCTAAGACCCCCTAACTCTCTCCTTAGGTACTTAGCATCTCCCCACAACACTAAAAATCGTAAGTCATATTCCAAGTATTGATCTAGAGGCCATCGAGCACTCTCGGGCCACGTTTGAGTCTAGTCAACTCTATCATCATAGCAAAATCTCTTTGACTCTTGAAGGGATTTTAATCTCCTTTCCAATGGCCCACCCCTTGCATGAATTGGCATAACGGTTCAGACGAATGAACCCTTTTACCATCAAAAATCGATCTGGAGGCCACCAGGCGCTCCTTACCCTCAATTTAACCCCAGTCAACTTCATCGTCAGAGCTAAAGATCTTTGAATCTTCAAAGTTCACTAAAATCCCATTCCAACGGTCCACCTCATTCACGAAACGGCATAACCATTAGGGCGAACAATCCGTTTTCCTTCAAAAATTTATTTGGAGGCCATCGAACGTTCTCGGGATCCATTTGAACAAGGTCAACTCTCAATCTCGAAAGAGACTGAATGAATCTTCGAATGAAACTTAATACCCTTTACAATAGTCCACCCCATGAGTGAAGGAGCCTTACGATAAGGACGAATGATCTGTTTTACTTCGAGATGTCATTGGGTTCTTTCGGGCCTTGTTGACCAAGGTCAACTTTCCGAACTGAGCAAAGATCTTTGTAATTTCAAGGTTCCTCACATAAACTTTCCAATGGTCCACCTCGTGCACAATTATGACTTACCGTTCAGACGAACGATCCTTTTTTGTCCGACGATCTCTCGTTCAAAGGGCAGATGAGCGTTTCCGAGTCGCGTTTGACACAAAGTCAACAATCTAACTCGAGAGCATCCAAAAGTACTCTTGAAGGTATTAGAATAACCTTTCTAATGGTATATCATGTGCACTATTAGGATCGCTAGATTGCATTTTACGACCATTTTTTTGAATAAATTTGCACGAGATTGCCAATTGGAAGGTTCATTTCCCTACCTGTTGATAGTGTGTATAGGGTTACCTACGATTTGGAAGGGATATAGATATTTTGATCAGTAGTCCCCTGACCCTATTAATAGAGGGAATGAGCTCACTCCCAAAGAATACCTAAAATCCATCATCATCAGTGATCTCTACAACATTTTCTTGCAATCAACGAAGTTTCGTTATGTGAAATTCCTTTCTATCTTACATACATATCCTTTCCATACCAAATTTGGAAAAATCCCATTCTCTCACATCCAACATTCATCTCAACATTCAAGAGAGCTCATCTAAGATCAAGCTTCAATACTTCAAAGAAGGTCCAAAATCCTTTTCTCTCTCTTCAAATTTCTTATTTTTGCATTAATTACATAAATTTATAATCTTGTTTTTTTATACTTTAGTTCATAGAAATTAACATCTCACCTTTTTATTAGTTATATTGCACATACTTTATTTCCTATGAACTGCCCGCCCCCCCAAAAAAAGATGGTTACATCTATAAATTCGAACGGGATTATCCATCACACTTTTTCAAAACTAAAACACATTTTCTATACACACACATATAATAAAATCCCGTTTGAATCTATGAAATAAACACCACCACTATGCCACATGCAAACTACGTGGACTTTGATGCCTTTATAGTCTACGTAGGCATTTCGGGTTAAAACCCCAGATTCGAGTCCAATTTTCCAATTTTCTCAAATTTTCCCACCTTTGTATTTTCATCCTTTTCATCCATACATTTTTTTAATACATACTATCCTTACTAGCATTTTATCCAACATTTAATCATTTCGTCATAGCGATCAATATTTCAATAAACACATAAATCATATTTTTTCTAAATATTATTTTTGGAACATTCCTATGGATGACCTCACTCTATCTCTTATATGGTATGAGTTGGGAGATTTTGATCTGCATTATATATATACGCACACACACTTCGCAAAAAAATAAAAGAAAATAATAACATAAGACCATGAGAGACTGAAAGGGACGGATGGGTTCATAACAACTTCCTATTTCATAACTTAACCCCCGAACCTTTAAACTATTGATTTCTTAAGCATCAGTTCTTTGAAGCTGATCTCTTGAGGCGGTGACATGTTCTTTTTCCTGTTTGTTGCAAAATAGATTGGCAACTCCATCTTACATTCACCCCACACCAACGATGGTCGAAGTGTTCCTAGAGTAGAGAAGGCACCATACCTTTTTTTTCACCTCCTTTCCCTCACACAACCCACCTAGGGAGAGGATATTGGAAATCCGGGGATGGCCACAATGAAGACTGCCTTTACTCCTCATAAGGACTAGTATGGACTGATAGAAGCCAAACTGTCTAGAAAATTGGGCAAGCAAGTGAAGTTCTATATAAGACTTGGACTTGGGGCCTGAAGGAGGTGAGGTTCCTTATTATAAATCCTTAGCAATAAAAAATCTCCCCGAACAGCGATTAATGTGTTCAATATAGGGATAATTCCTTCAAATTAGAACTAGCCAAAGTGGTGCCTCAGTGGGTGTCAACAGGAGCTTCAAATATATCCCTGGCCTATAAATTAGAATACCTCTAAACATAGTGATGAGATCTTTGAAGCTCTTATTACCAGGATTACAATGATAATAAGCACAATAATAGCTAAATTCAAAATTCTTTTTTATATGGCTAATGTCTAGAAAATATGCATGTACTAACTTTTGAAGGACCTATAGTGTCCCGCCTTGTTTTTCATTGAAAGGTTCTTCAATATGCTCAAAGAAACTGTCGTATAGAGATCCCAAAATATAGGTAGCAAGGGAAACTTTCTCACCCCTCATAAAATTGGCAACTAAAAAGGAGTATTCAAACATTACCAGTTGAAACATGGCATAAAGGACTTGTCTTGATAGCCAAAGAAAAAGAAAGAAAAAACACTCCTTGTCATCTAGATTATGAGTGCTTTTAATACGTGATTGCATAAATGTGGAGTGTGTTAGGTGAATGTTTTCACTTTTGAGCATTCATGGAATGTCAACTGATGACATGTGTGAGTGAACAACCTATCCTAGAGAGTTGAACCCAATGAATTGATAGATATCTTATACAGCAAGACCTGTCATCAAAAAATTAAATTTGAAGCAAGATGAATTATAAAACAAAATGGAATAAGGGAAAACGAAAAAATTAAGGTTCAATATCCCTTAAACTAAGTTTAATGGCATCGAAGATGCCAAATTTATCCATATTTATCGCTTTATTTCCAAACATGCAATGCTCCCATTTGGACCATTTGTCATTATCTAACTTGTTGGGCCAAACAATAACCCTTAATGTGGAATAGTGGCATGAGAAATCCAAGAGTTCACTAGCTAAAATTTACCAAAGCATAGACGAGCATGATTTAAAATACCTCACATAACCTTTCCAATACTCCACCCCGTGCACGGTTCTGACTTACCGTTTAGACGAATGATCCTTTTTTGTCCGACGATCTCATGTCCAAAGGATACACCAACACTTTCGAGCCACGTTTGACCCAAATTAAATAATCAGACCTGGGAGAGTCTCAAGTACTCTTAAAGGTATCTAAATTACCTTTATAACGGTATGTCCTATGCATGATTTGGATCAACGAATTGCATTTTACGATCATTTTTTCGAATAAATCTCCAAGAGACTGCCAATTAGCAAGTCCATTTCCCTGCCTATCGGCAATGTGTCTAGGGTTACCTGTCGATTGGCAGGGATATCGATATACCGATCAGTAGTCCCCTGACCCTATTAATAGAGGGCATGAGCTCACTCTATCAGTGATCTCAGCAACATGTTTTTGCAATCAGTGAAGTTTCCTTATGTGGAATTCCTTTCTATCTTACGTACCCATCCTTTCCATACTAAAATTGGAAAAATACTGTTCTCTCACATCTAACATTCATCTTAATATTCAAGGGAGCTCATCTAAGATCGAGATCAAGCTTAAATTCTTCAAAGAAGGTCCAAAATCCTTCTCTCTCTCTCTCTCTTCAAATTTCTTGTTTTTGCATTAATTACATAAATTCATAATGTTTTTTGTTTTGCTTTAGTTCATACAAATTAACATCTCACTTTTTTATTAGTTATATTGCACATACTTTTATTTCCTATGAACCCCCCCCCCCCCAAAAAAAAAAGGTTACACATATAAATTCGAATGGGATTATCCATCACACTTTTTCAAAACTAAAACATAATTTCTACACAGACACATATAATAAAATCCCGTTCGAATCTATGGGATAAACCCCACCCTTATGCTGCATGTGCACTACATGGACTTTGATGCCTTTATAGGCTACGCAGCTATTTTGGGTTAAAACTCGAGATTCGAGTCCAATTTTCCAATTTTCTCAAATTTTCCCATCTTTGCATTTTCATCCTTTTCATCCACACATTATTTTAATACATACTATCCTCATTAGAGTTTTATCCAACATTTAATCGTTTCATCAGAGCGATCAATATTTTGATAAACACATAACTCATATTTTTTCTAAATATTATTTTGGGAACATTCATATGGATGACCACACTCTATCTCTTTCATGGTATGAGTTGGGCAATTCTGATCTCCATTATATATACATGCGCACACACTTCATGGAGAAATAAAGAAAAATAATAAAACAATCCCATGAGAGATCGAAGGGGTGTGATGGATGCCTAACACCTTCCCATTCCGTAATTTAGCCCCCTAACCTTTGAACCTTTTTTTTCGTAAGCATCAGTTTGTCTTTGATGCCGCTCTCTTGAGGCGTCGACATGTTCTTTTTCCTGTTTTGTGAAAAATAGGATGGCGAATCTAACTTTTTACATTCACCCCACACCGACGACGATCGAAGCATTCCTAGAGTAGAGAGAGCGTGAGAACTTTATTTTTCACCCCTCTTCCCTCACATAACCCATCCGGGGAGAGGAGATTGGAAATCCGTGGATGGGCATTGTCGCGACTCCACTGGGTATAATTTTCATAAGATTACTGACTCTATTTGCATGGGTGTTATTGTTTGCTTGTGTGTGTATGAACCTACATGTATGTTTCCTTTTTTTCTCCTCTATTATTTCTTGTACATATATTCCTCATAATTATATCACTACTTACTCGAACACTTGTAGGTACTCTCCATGTACACTTCACAATGCATGCACCTAGGATCACTTATATCCACATGTTCCACAAACCACTTAAAAAATCCATGCTTAGGTGTCATTAACACACACCTCCACTTGTCACACTTGTATATATCCATACTCACTCACACTTGTCACACACCACTTTTATTTGATCCATGCTTAGGTTCAATACCATATACTCGCTTGTAGATATTCACGCATCACTCATATATCAATGCTTAGTATAATCTGCATGCTCCATGTTAGATTTACTTTGTTATACTTGTACAGTCTCCCCTGTTCAGTACAATGCTCATCATGCCAAATGAAGATAATCTCTTCAAAATATACTAATCAAGAATCATGCATTTTGCACACTACAACACCAAAAATCATGGCTATTGAGCAAATTTTTTCCTATAATTGGGGGTCACTTCATGATGGGCACTTGTCCGACAGGTCGCAGTTAGCCTAAACGATATGACTCTTACCTTCCATTGGTCAAGTTCCTTTGATATATATCGAACATTTCCCTTCGCATCGTACCGCTTGACCAAAGTCATGATGGGAGGTATATCGCAGAGAAGTCATTTACGTTCGTCGAGTATATCAAATTCTCTCTCACACGTACTGTCTCCAGGAGGTATATAGTGAGGCAATTCACGTACACTCAAGTTTATCAAATTTCTTATCCACATATATCGATTTCCCTCAAAAGCAAGATGAGTAATGTGGAAGTAATGCAATAGGGGGGAACCCTGCCAATTAACCCAACAACTGCATACCATCATATAGGCGTTAAACCTTGGACAATCATGTTTACTTTTCCGATTTCCACCCAAAACTCTGCCAAAATGACAAGTCGTCATGCCGCCCAAATTTTCGTGTGTTTTTGTCTTTTTTAAAGAAGGAACCTATACATAAGCTTGGCAAAAAGTCCAACTGTATTTTTACTATTTTGTAAACCCAATTTTCCCAGGTTCAGGTCCTATCTGACATTTCTTTCGGCATTTAGGTAAACGTAATACAAGTGAGAACATAATAATACTAGTAATAATCATGCTCATACCCTTTTTCTTATTTTTCTTCTTCACCAAAAGTATAAAAAAAAAAATTCCCCCTCTTTTATAAAAAAAATAAAAACATTTTCCCTTCCTTATACAAAAAATATTTTTCCTCCTTTTTACACAAGAACATATTGTCCTCCTCTTTTCCAAAAATGTCATAAAAAATTTATTCCTTTTCAAAAATAAAAGTTTTCCACTTATTTTTCACAAATAAATACAATTTTTTTTCGTTCTAAGGTCGATCGCATACCCGACCCTTGGTCTGGCTCCCTATTGGCTTCGGTCTTCTGTCAAACTGCCCGAAGGCTTTGTCAGTTTCCTCGCTACTTCCTTCGAGTTTGAAATTCACCTCCATCCACTTTGAATGGAGAATATAGACCTGGTACCGAATGTGTAGGCAAATTTGATAATGGTTCTAGCCCAACTCACTGCTAAAATTGACAACCTTCAAACCGAGGTTCATGAATGCAATGAAATTGGGTCCCTATTCCCAAAGAGATTGAGGTCCTCTTCCCTAGTGCTATGGATCCACCCATACCTGAGACTATTTGGTTCCCCAAGGAATATCAGTAAGTTCACGTGCTCCTTTTGTTAATGGGTCATCACCAGCCCAACACCCTGTGTCGAATCTTGTCCAACCAGGGGCTAACCTACCCATAACAGTTGATCCAAAGTTGGAATAATTGAACAAGGTAAAAGAGGACCTCAAGATGTTTTCCTTGAAGTTTAACCAAGCCAGAACCTTCAAGAACTACATGGATTACACCCATATATCTCCATATCCTAAACCAAGGCTACAAAAAAATTTCAAGATGCCCAACATCGAGAAGTTCGGGGGTAGTGGGCCCCAAATTGTTCATCTCTGAAGTTACCACCAAGCCATGACTTTCTTAGGAACCTCCAAGGAAATAATGTACCAAATATTCCAACAAACGTTGAAGGATTGCGCTCTCCGCTCGTTCTTATCTCTCTAGGAGTCCATATTCTGCAGTTGGGAGGATGTTTCCCATGAATTCATCACATAGTACAAGTATAACAAAGAGTTGGAGGTTACCTGATGTGACTTGAAACTTCTCAATCAGAATCCTGTGGAATTAATCACTAACTTCATAGCAAGGTGGAGAGAGAAAGCAACCCCCATGACCTATTGGCCTTCCAAAAAGGAGCAAGTCAGTATCATGAAGAAGAATTTCTTACCCCATGTTCGAGAGATGGTGGGAGGATAATACTACCCTCATTTTTTAGCCCTTCGAGAAGCAGGAGTGGAGATCGAAGGTCTTAACAAGACGAAGTTGAGCCAAAGAAAGTATCCGTACAATTCACAGTATGAGAAGCCTACCAATACTGGAGTTTTAACAATCTATAACATCTCTTAGCTTACCACCTCATAGGCACTATAAATCTTCCCTAACCCAGTCAAAAATGAATACATCGAGCTCCAAGCTCTGCTCTCCAAAGTTTATCAATCACTTTTAAGACAAAAAATTATCAAGCCATTCGACCCTCGTCCATTACTAAACCCACTTCCTAAAAATTTCAAACCAGATGCCCTTTCTGATTTTCACAAAAATTTCATCCATACCACTAATTAATGTTTCCACCTCCGAACTGTAATCCAAGGTTTGATTGACCAGGGTATGATCACCCTACCAGCCAATCCTAAACCAAACACTACCCACAATCCAGTCCTAAATCATAAAGATGACATCTTCCTAGATGAAGACCCAGAATTTAATCCATCTACCAAGATCGTACCTAGTAAATCGCCTATTATACCTATATATTCCCCTAAACCCCTCCAGGTCTACCAATATTTTCTCTTTCACCCTACTTGTTTTCCAGATCAGGCCCTGTCACTTCTTACTGGAGCATGTATTAGTGTTTTCACCCGTTCCGTAGGGAAAGCTATGGAATTATCAATAGTAAACCAACTTCTAGAGTTTGAGATGAAATTGCCATCCTAAATGACCATTGACTTTCATAGAATCATTACGCTATCTTTAGAAGCTAAAAAATGTGCTCAAGAGTAAGATAATTTGGTGGTACCTATCGATGAAGTCATCTTAGATGATGCCATCCGGATCATGGAAGACTTATTTTGGCAGACTGGTGAAATTTGCAGCGTGTTTGAACTGTTTGATTCTTTAAATCCACAAGGGCGCCTGGTCCCTTCGCTTCTACATATCTCAATCAAATGGGAAGATCTATACGAAGAGGTCGTTGAAGTTATGGAGTGTATTAATTTTTATGGAAAGATAATATCGTTACCACCAAATGGGGTGATGAATTCGATAGTTCAGATGAAGAGTAAATACCAACAAAGACTAGCCCAATAGTCAATGTATGTGGAATGATATCGTTTGAGGATCTTCTAGTGGAATCAATAAGGTGGCTGAAAAACTCGAGATATATGAGGAAATGGAGTTTCTATTTTTCCCCTCTTCAGTGAACCATATGACTAGATCAGGGATGCAGTACCTAGTACCGAACCCACAATTATTAGCGATCGATAAAGGAAAAGGTGTTGAAAATCTTCCTATGCCAGAAATGACCCTCGAGTAGAGCAAGATCCTCGATCAATTAAACAAAACCCAATATGACATCACTTTTTGAGGGCTTTTTATGTCTTCCTAAATGCATCGGAATGCCTTCATCAAACTACTCGTCGGACCCACAGTCCCTCCATTCACCACGTAAGAAGAAGAAGTGAATCTAGTCGTATCTTTAACCTCTACTAGAATGCTCTCTTTCTCCTAAGAAGAAATCCTTAAAATTGGACCAAACCATAACTATGCTCTCAATATCTATGTCGAAGTCATGGGTAAGATCGCCCCACTCTCACTTGTCCATAATGGATTAACTCTTAATGTTTATCCATTGAGAACCCTTAAATATTTGGGACTGAAAGTGAGAGACCTTGGTCTAACCTATGCCACGGTGCACGCTTATGATAATACTCATCAAGAAGTGATAGGATCCATAAATCATAGCATAAGGGTTGGACTTATAAATATCATTATTGAATTCCAAGTCATTCATATCCCGACTTGTTTCAATATGTTGCTTGGACAACCATGGCTCCATAGTATCAAGGGCGTGTCTTCTTCCATCCATCAGAAACTGAGTTGTTTTCCAATGGGCAGGTCATCACCATCTTGGGCGACGACGATAAAATTGAGAATACAAGCACTAAAAATCCACTACTAGAGATACAATATGTGAAGAGTTATATTCTTCTATCGGGTTTTCAAGTCGAACTACTTTTACTCCCAACATGGGATGATTTTAAAGATAGGATTTGTCCGGAGTATAACCCTCGTGGCAACATCAATGTGATCCAAGTGTTCAAGAACATGTTCTTCATGCCCCGACTAGGGCTGGGATGATTACAACAAGGAATACTAGAACCTATATCATTGAAAGAAGCATTTCCTCCTTGTGGTTTGGGTTATCATCCATCAAGAGATTAACTTAGAATGATCTACCAACCTAAATTGAAGAGAAGGATATAAAGAACTAAAATTATATCAAGAGATTCCTTGAACGAAAGATTCATCAATGAGGGTGAAGATTTCCCCTTCTGCGACTTTCTCGAATTGTGGTATGATCATGTGGACAAGAACATCAAACCAGGAATCGATATCTTTTTTCAAGACAACTACTAATGGATCAAAAGTTCCCATCATCAT
Source organism: Sambucus nigra (assembly GCA_949130495.1). Classification (NCBI taxonomy): domain Eukaryota; kingdom Viridiplantae; phylum Streptophyta; class Magnoliopsida; order Dipsacales; family Adoxaceae; genus Sambucus; species Sambucus nigra. The sequence goes on along the minus strand of OX422208.1, from coordinate 89,419,683 downwards.
ATGAGACCACATATTGGGAAGGTTATAGCTGATACCAAAGATTCTGAGGTATGTGACTCTAAGGATTCCTTCAACTTGTAGACACTAGGGCTAACACTCTACATGGTTAACTCAAGCACTACATCATTGGATCCATCCCGCCTGATCAAATCTGGTGATGCACCAATCCTCAACTAGAATTCCATACCCGTTCCTCTCTTTGAAATCCCACCTAACTCTAATTTTTATCTTATTTCCTCTTATTTTGTTGTTACCCCCTATTCTGACGTAATCGAGACTGATGATGCTGGAAACAGCACCACCCTTCTAGGTGTTTGTGAGCTCAATTCAATGTTAACAATGGCAGTATAAAGACATATAACAGAAGGAGGTGAGGAGAAGAGGATTCACACTGGTATATAAGTGGTTCAGCCAATCTGGCCTACGTCCATTGTGCGAGTGTATGGTGTGTATCACTATATGAGGGCTCTAATAGCCATGGATACAATCTCTCAAACTTTCTCTCTCTACTATGTATTTGAACAGAGTTTCAGCTAGGGTTGCCAATTTTGGATCCTTTGCAAGGTAGAGGATGACCGATATATATAGTACCAGGGGGGTGTAGTGTACCCCCATGCATGCAATGAGCATGTGTGTGTTGGTCTATCCAATGCGATGAAGACATCTGTCCATGTCACATGTAAATAATGATGATGAAATATTCCCCCCACGTGGGGGGAATGATGTGTTATAACTGATTTGTGTCCACGTGTCCTTGTCCACACATATGTTAATAAGTGCTCGACAGCCGTGCTTGGTCATAACCTCGTCCTGGAAGAGTCCGAGGTTAGTAAGGTTTAGCTGCCCATCTAATCCGAGATGATCCACTATGGTCTCGGCTTAAGTGAAGCCGAGGTTAGGTGTTAAGGTCAGCCTGGGCCGAGGTTAAGTTGGAATGTTCTTGGGACTTTGGTCGATTCCCTGATGGGGTTGACCTTGGTAGAGGTAAGTCTCATTGTAACCTCGGCCTAACCCCGGCCGAGGTTTTCATTCCCGAGTAAACTGACGAACTTCTGACCCCTATGAATCATACAGTCTCCCCTTGATGAGGTTTGTAGTGATGTCGGCCAGGGTCGACCTTGCTAGGGTCGAGGCCCATTGTCACTGATCCAAGGCATTTCCAACCTCGGCAATGTCTTGGCCGAGATTGTAGTTTCTGAGCCGAGGTGACACTTGGGGCATATCAATCACCCCCTAGCCCTTAGTTACATGTGAGAGCAGGTGACTATGGGGTCTCTACATCTCCGAGGTCTCTCTTGTGCCAATGGCCATTTAACACTTGTCAATTACTGAAGTGTGTTGCGTGCCTGGCAAGCATGTGATGTCAGATGTCTTTTAGGGATCCCAAGGCAATGATGGGCCTTGGGAAGTGTGCAATCATATTAAGGTTTTAAACCCTATTTTCCCTCCTTCCTTCTCATTTCTCTTTCCTGGCGTGATTCATTTCAGCAGTACTTTCTCTCTCTAGAAAAGCTTGTGTTCGTAGCACTTTGGTGGTGATTTCTCGCAGTCTCTTCCTTCTTTCTTACCATTTTTCCTTCAGGTATCCTCTGCCATACTTTCTTCTTCATTTTCCATTCTTCTTCTTACTTTTGCATTTTTCGGCTAGTTTTCAGAGGTTTTCGACGAGGGTTCCATTTTTTTGGCGAATAGTTCTTGCTCTAGGTTTTATAGTTTGATCTTTAGTTGAATCATTCCATTTGCTAGTTTTTGTTTGTTGTTTTAGGAGAGTTGTAAGTGTAGGGTCAGCCTCTGATGCTCAGACCACTTTACCAACTTCTAGAGGAGTTCCCTTCTCTCAGGGAGAAGACTTTAGAGAAAATTAGGCAAATATAAATAGCGCAGGAGGAAGCTCGTAGCTCAGAGGAATTCCCCCTCAGACCTATATTTCCACCACCCCTGAAGGTAGTATACCCTGAACCATCAGAACCCACTAACCAAGCCGAGTTACCTGCTGGACCATCACCGATGTCTAAGTCTGAGTCTGAGTCTTCCACATCGGACCCTATATCTGTGGATTCTTTCCAAGAGGCCATGGACTTCACAAATCAACAAGATCAGGTCCCTGATCAAACTGAGGTCTCCAGTCGGGCCTCATCCCATAAAAATTCAAGAACATCGTCCTCTTCCTCAGAGGTTAAGATTGTTGAACCGAGCATGGCAATTCCACCAATACTCGATGCCATTCCGCTGTCGGCCATCGCCGGGGCTGCGTTCGCTCAGAGGTTCCCAAGTAATCCCCCAACGTCTTCTCAGGCCAACATTGAGTTAGACAATGATGTTGATGATGACGTAGAGAGTGATGTTAACTTCTCTGACGCAGCCGAGATTGAGAGTTCAGTCAGTGAGGTCAACCTTCTTTGCTTCAGATACTTGTACTCCATCAGCCCATCTATAAAGCTTAGGAGACCTCTGAGGGAGGAGAGGGCTTATCACGACCGAGATGGTGAGATCTGCTTGTATAAGCAGATGTTCAAGTTAGGGTTTCATTTTCCCATCTATCCCATCATTAGGTCCATCCTAGCCTACATCAACTTGTCCCCTTCCCAGTTGTCACCTAATGCTTGGAGGGTAATAATTCGGGCCATCGTCTTATGGAGGGCTATTCACCACTCAGACCTTCCAGTCCAGATCTTTGTAGGTTGCTATGTCCCTTCATCTGCCAAAAATCATCCGAGCTATTACCATTTTGTATCTCGAAAACCTGAGAAGAAGATTCTTCAGATAACTCAGACTTTTAATCACAACTGGAAGCCTCGTTATTTCTTTGCCTCAGGGCCATGGGAATTTGGTCCATGTGCCCCCTCTTCCACACTAGAGCCGTGAATGCCCATAAGATGGGGTAAGGTCACAATGTCTACCAAGGCCAACCCTGGTCTAAGCCTGCAAAACCTTCAGAAGGTCAAAGACCTTCAGGATCAGGGGATGCATGGTATGCTCGTTAAATTTGAACACCTGATAACCCCCCACTACCTCTCTGAGACTGGTTTAGGGGGAAGTCTTCTTACAGAGTTTGGTAAGTGATTTTTATTCAAGTTATACCTCTGAGTTCATGCATGTCTGACTCTCTAACTCAGAACTTTCTATTTTGCAGAGAGCCCAAAGGGGATATTAGACGAGCTCTGGGAGTTGGCTTCACCGAGTTTGACGAAGCTTGCTAAGAAGACAGGTTTGAATGCTCCTCCTCCCCCTCCCTCAACCTCGAAGGCTCAGGCCACAAGGAAGAGGAATGATACTGACCCTTCCCCTGAGGATCAGAGGCAGAAAAAGAAAGGTGGGGACTCTGCCATCCCAATATCTTCTGCTGATGCCTTGGTTGCTCGCATAGAGCAACTAAAAATAAATGACAGCATAATAGGCCACAGTTTGTAGGCACTAGATGCCATCGGCTCTACCATAACCGAGGTTGATAAATGTTTTTGTCGATCAATGGACACACCTCTTCTGGTTGAATTTGGCCTCCACATGTCTATTCAGGTATGACTTCAGATTTTAGTATTATCCTCAAAGTGTAGTCTCTGATTTGACTTTCAACTCATATACACGATCACATAATTTGTAGGGCCTGGCCGCTACGCATCATCTCGCCAACTGGACTCTGAGGAAGTTACCCCTCATCCAGAAGGGTCAAGAGGCCGAGAAGGTGCAAAGCACTCTGAATGCCGAAGTAGACCGCCTGAAGTCTGAATTTAATGAGTCTGAGAAGAAGGTGAAGGGGTTGGAGAAAAAGATCTTCAAACTTAAAAAGGACCATGATGTGGCTCTGAAGGAAAAGGACGATGTTCTCCAGCAAAAGGTCGACTCTATGGTAAAGGCATCCCTTGAAGATGCCTCTGAGGGGATACTGGCTGATTATAAGGCCTCTGATGAATTCATGAGCTTCGACTTTGAGTACCTCGAAAGAGGTATTAAAGCTACTATTAAATGGGCCGCTGTTAAGGAGAAGGAGGCAGGAAGTTTTAAGGCCTCTGACTTCATAGGTCTGGGTTTTGCTAACCCTCAGCTTACCTAAGCCCTTCAAGAGGTTGAGGAGGAGGTCACTGCACCTGCAGAGACTGCACCTACAGAGACTGCACCATTGGATGATACGGAGATTGATGGAGCTAACCCCAGAGACGATGGGGACGAGGTGACCAACGTCGTCCAACAGAATCAGGCAGAGGATGCCAGCACTCTCCCCTCTAACCCTTAGGTTATTTTATGAATTTCTTTGTACTTTTGTAACCCATTAGTTGTAATCTCTGAAGAATATTATCATCATATATATTTTTGAATCACAATTCGATGACAACCTCTGAGGAGTATTTTTACTTCGTTTATTTTGTTTGTTGAATGCTTCTTTGCCATGTGATGTCTCTGAAGTCTTGTTGCAATGATTTGTTTAAACTCAATCAATAGTCTTACCTAAGACCTTGTCACCATAGTGATGTTATAAGGTCCGAGGTCATCAACTAAGAGGTCACCTTCATAATTAATTTCACCAAGTTAATGATGTTAAGGGTCGGAGGTCATCCAAGTATGGTGTCTGAGCTCAGACTTTGTCACCACTTAATGATGTTATAAGGTCTGAGGTCCTCACCTAAGATGTTATCCTCATTAATTCTTCACCAAATTAATGATGTTAAGGGTCGGAGGTTATCCAAGTATGGTATCTGACCTCAGACCCTGTCACCACTTAATGATGTTATAAGGTCTGAGGTCATCACCTAAGATGTTATCCTCTTAATTTTTCACCAAATTATTGATGTTAAGGGTCGAAGGTCATCAGAGTATGGTGTTTGACCTCAGACCCTGTCACCACTTAATGATGTTATAAGGTCTGAGGTCATCACCTAAGATGTTATCCTCATAATATTTCACCAAATTAATAATGTTAAGGGTCGGAGGTCATCCAAGTATGGTGTCTGACCTCAGACACTGTCACCACTTAATGATGTTATAAGGTCTGAGGTCATCACCTAAGATGTTATCCTCATAATTCTTCACCAAATTAATGATGTTAAGGGTCGAAGTTCATCCAAGTATGATGTCTGACCTCAGACCCTGTCACCACTTAATGATGTTATAAGGTCTGAGGTCATCACCTAAGATGTTATCCTCATAATTCTTCACCAAATTAATGATGTTAAGGGTCGAAGGTCATCCAAGTATGGTGTCTGACCTCAGACCCTGTCACCACTTAATGATGTTATAAGGTCTGAGGTCATCACCTAAGATGTTATCCTCATAATTCTTCACCAAATTAATGATGTTAAGGGTCGGAGGTCATCCAAGTATGGTGTCTGACCTCAGACCCTGTCACCACTTAATGATGTTATAAAGTCTGAGGTCCTCACCTAAGATGTTATCCTCATTAATTCTTCACCAAATTAATGATGTTAAGGGTCTGAGGTCACCCAAGTATGGTATCTGACCTCAGACCTTGTCACCACTTAATGATGTTATAAGGTCTGAGGTCATCGCTTAGATGTTACCCTTATAATTTCTACCATTAGAGCATAATGAAGCAAGAATCGACATGGAAACTGATCTTTTATTGATAACCTCTTCATAAGATGGTACATTTACATAACTTTTTACAGCATCATATGTAATACTTCTTTAGGTGATCAGCATTCCAGGGGTAAGCGAAAGGTTCCCTTCTAGGTTTTCTAGCCTGTAGGTCTCGGGTACAACCTCTTCTGTCACTTTATAGGGGCCATGCCAGTTTGGGTGGAGTTTGTTTGCTTTCTGTAAGGTCTTCTTCAGTACCAAGTCTCCCACGGTAATGGGTCTTGCCTTCACCCTCTGATTGTAGAATTTTGCTGCTCTCTACTGGTAAGCTTCTTGTCTGATTTCTGCGTCTTCTCTTCTCTCTTCAATCAGATCTAGGTCTAGTCTCCTATCTTCCCCATTTTTATCAGGGTCATAGGTATGAACCCTATGAGTAGGTAGTCCCACTTCTGTTGGTACGACTCCCTCTGAGCCGTGGGCTAGCATGAATGGGGTTTCTCCTGTTGGTGTCCTTGTCGTGGTTTTGTAGGTCCATAACATAGCATAAACCTCTCCAGTCCATCCATGAGTCTCATAGGTTCAAATTGAGACAAGGGTTGCATACCTCTTCTTCCTTAATGGTCACTTTTCCTAAGACCTCGATCGGGACTGTCCTTCTGACGTCTGTCTTCGTTACCGAGGCCAACCTTGCTAATGCATCTGCGTGGCTGTTACTTTGTCGAGGTACTCTCTTCAGTTTTGTCTCTTCAAAATATTCTAACATCATTCTCACCCTCTTAAGATACTTAGCCATTCTTTCATCTTTGACCTCATAGACTCCCAATACTTTATTGATAACCAGCCTTGAGTCGCTATGAAGTAGGAGTCGTCTTACTCCTAGAGCCTTTGCCAATGAGAGACCTGCTATCATGGCCTCATACTCTGACTCGTTGCTAGATGCCTGGAAGTTGAATCTCAAAGCGTATTCAATGTTGGCACCATCTGGGGCTGAAAGAATCAGCCCTGCACCGCTTCCATTGTCACAGGAAGAACCATCAACGAAAAGATTCCAAATGTTTGTATCCGATGAGAAGGCCCCTTCTGATATGATTCCTTGTTTGAAGAGGTACCGATCCTCCTCGTTCTCCGTTACTCCGCTCCTTATCTTCTTAGATACGGCCTCTTCCTAGTTTCGAAAGACGTTTGGTGCAACCTCTTTCAGTTCTCGGAAGACCTTGTTGTTTGACCCTTCAGCGTCCTCTAAGTCACTCTCTACCTCAACCTCTTCCCATGTGAACTCAACAACAAAGTTTACAAGAGCCTGCCCTTTGATGGATGACCTAGGTTGATAAACAAGGTCATACTCTCCCAACTCAATGGCCTAGGTCATCAATCTTCCAGACTTCTAAGGTTTATGTAGAACCTGTCTTAGTGGGGAATCAGTGAGGACGACAATGGAATGGGCTTGGAAGTAGGGCTTCATCTTCCTTGAGGCATGTATTAAGGCATAGGCCAACTTTTCCATACGAGGGTAATTTTGTTCAGACCCTCGAAGCGCTTTACTGTTGAAATACGCAGGCCTTTGGGGTTCCAACGTCTTCCCACACTATGGCCGCACTGATTGTCGATTCAGAGGCCGCTAGATACACGTACAATTTCTCTCCTACTATAGGCCGAGATAACAACAAGGGAGACCCAATGTAAGACTTGAGCTGGTTAAAATCTTTTTCGCCCTCTTCATCCCACTGGAAGGCCTTTCTAAGCACTTTAAAGAACGAAAGACACTTATCCGTTGCTCTGGAAACAAACCTGTTGAGTGCGGCCACTCTCCCCGTGAGTCTTTGGACGTCCTTAATGCTCCTTGGTGTCTTCATATCAAGCAAAGCCTTGATTTTTTCAGGGTTTGCTTCGATTCCTCTTTGATTGACGATAAATCCAAGAAACTTACCAGCTCCTACCCCGAAGACACACTTCGCGGGGTTGAGTTTCATCCTGTACAAGTCCATAGTATCGAAGGTCTTTTTAAGGTATGCTACATGAGTGCAGGCCTTTAAGCTCTTCGTCAGCATATCGTCTATATACACCTCCATAGTCTTGCCTATTTTCTCTTCGAACATCTTGTTCATAAGACGTTGGTATGTTGCCCCCACATTTTTCAGACCGAAGGGCATTACTTTGTAGCAGTACATCCCTTTGTCGGTAATGAAGGTTGTCTTCTCTAAGTCCTCCGCATCCATGAAGATCTGATTGTAGCCTGAATACGCGTCCATGAAGCTCATGAGCTCATGCCCTGCAGTAGCATCTACCATCTGATATATCTGAGGTAAGGGATAGCTGTCTTTTGGGCAAGACCTATTCTGGTCAGTGAAATCCACGCACATTCTCCACTTCCCATTGGCTTTGGGCACGATGACTGCATTCGATAACCACTCCGGATATATAACTTCTCTTATAAACTTAGCCTCTTCCAATTTTTTAACTTCTTCCCGAATGACGTCGTACTTCTCCCTAGAGTAAACTCTTCGCCTTTGTTTGATAGGCCTGGCATCTTTGGCCACATTGAGCTTGTGACTCATAACCTCAGGGTTGATGTCAGGCATGTCTGCGTGACTCCAAGCGAAGAGACTCTGCCTCTTCCTCAGGAAGTTTATCAGCTCTTCCTTAATTTTTTTCTTTAGGTCTTTGCAGACCTGGACGGTTTTTCCCGGTTCATCCTCATTGAGGACGATGGATTCTACCTCTTTCGCTGCCTCTCCCTTTTTCAACTTTGTTTCATCTCTTGGGTCCAATGTATCAATGCTATAAGTGGTGGTTGCCCTCTTATGTGCCTCTCTCTCTTCGGTCGAGTTGAAGTAACATTCTCATGCTATGGTCTGGTCAACTTGAACTTCCCCTACCCCATAGGGGGTCGGGAATTTTAGCATCTGGTGGACCGTCGACGGCACAACTTCAAACTCCTTAAGGGCTACTCTTCCTATGATGAGGTTATAGGCCGAGAAGACGTTTTCATCCATTACGAAAAAATTTATCTTCCGGGTCAACCTCTTAGGTCACTCGTCACCCATCCGTATGTCCATCTCATACATTCCTAATGGGTGGACCTTTTCGCCGTTAAAGCCCATTAAAGGGTGATGATAGGGTACCAGCCTAGCTCTGCTAAGACCTAGGCTCTTGAAGCAAGGCCAAAACATCACATCTGCTGAACTCCCCCCATCCACGAGGATCCTCTGCACCCTTGTTGTTATTACCAAAGGGTCATTATGCGGGGCTAAGATACCTTTGATGTCGAGCCTGGAGAACCCAACAATAAGAGTGTCCATGTCCACCTTCTTTCTCTTCTGTGCTGTATCAGAAGACATTAGATTTATAACTTCAAGTTTGGCCACTGACTGGGCTTTTGCCATATGAGCTTTCCTGTCAGCCACTTCAGAGCCACCTCCCGCAAGTCCTCCGCATATGGTGTCAACACCAAAGGAGATCATCCCAACCCTCTTCACCGGGGTGTTGTCATCTTTTGATGGAAGGTCAGGATCGTCTTCATCATCATCTTTCGAGTCATTACCTCTTCTAGCTGGGGCATCTCCACGGCAGCTGTCATTTCTCCTTTTCTTAGGGTCATCTCTTCCCCTTTTAGGAGCTTTGCCATCAACATACTTCCTCAGCTTTCCAGATTTTAACATCTTCTCAATCTCATCCTTCAAGGCGAAGCATCTGTCTGTAATATAGCCATGGTCCTGGTGGAACTCACACCACAAGTTTTTGTTCCCCTTATGCGAAGGGGCCTTCAGTTTTTTTAGACATCTTAGAGTCCTATCATTCTTGATCTCGTTGAGGATATGCTCACAGCTCACGATTAGAGGAGTATAGTGAGCGAACTTGTCATCGGGTGACCTCTTCTTTCCATCTTTCTTTCTTTGGGACGTCCCACTACTACCGCGGTTCTCATCCTCATACTTGGCGGCCATTGCCTCTTCGGCATTCATGATTTTTCTCGCAGTTGTCAGTAGCTCTGCCATGGACCTGGGAGGGTCTTCCGCGAGTTTCCACAACAACTTCCCTTTCTAAAGATCTCTTATGAGGGCGGTCATGGATATATTCTCTTCGTAATCTTCAACCTCAAGTTTCTCTTTGTTGAACCTAGCGATGTAGTCCCTTAGGCTCTCGTCCTTGCCTTGCTTGACATACAGTAGATGAGTGGTCTTGTTTTAAGGTTTTACCCCAAAGCAGAAGTTGTGAATGAATCGTTCGCCCAAGACCTTGAAGTTCTCAATTGAATTCTTAGGAACAGAAGTAAACCAGTTGTGTGTTGCTCCTGTCAGAGTCCCGGAGAAGGCCCTACACTTCATCTCATCAAGTATCGAGTAGATGTTCGCTGCTGACTGATACATCTCAATGTGATGTACAGGATTGGTGATACCGCCATACTTGGGAGACACCACGGGTGGTTTGAACTTAGCTGGGGTTGGGAAGCTCACTATCTTAGACACAAATGGAGAGCCCTCTGAGAAACCTCTTTGCAATGGGTCTCGGCTCTTAATGAGGTCTCCTATCTTCTCGTCAAGACGTTGGATAGAGTCATTCAATGGTCTCCTACCGTCGACCTGGCCGAGGTTATCCCCAGCCACCTCCAAGGGATGGACTGAGGGTTCCCCAGCCATAGCACAACGTCTTATGTTGACCTCTTCCTGATCTCTGCTTCTTCCCGCATGGGGTCGGCCTTGGTGAGGCCGACCTTGACCGTCTCCTCTCTGCGAGCCAGTTTCACTTATCGACCTTGATAACCTCTGTCTTATGTCATTTACTAGGCCCAACCTCTCAAAGGCTGACCCTCTACTCAATCGATCAAAATCTGATCCTCGATGTTGGGCCTCTTCACCTCTTTTATCGCCATAACCTCGGCTCTGCTGAAGAGGATGTACCGTATTATTCGAAACCTCATACGGCTCCCAACATTCTTTCGACACATCTTTCGCCTCTAGGTCATCATACCTGTCCTCCGGGCAAGGGTTTCCTTGCCTCCCCAGGCGTAGGCGCCTAGGGTCAGCAATGTCCCTCCTCTGTCGGGGCACAGTTTGGTCCTTTATTGGTGACTGGGGTGGTCCGCTGGAGTCAAGATGAGGCTGGGCAGCCGCCAGAGTGATCATTTCCGGTGAAACTCCAGGTGGCCTCATCATAGTTTGGTTGAGCTATGCAAACTTCTCCTTCCTAGCTTGTTGCATTGCAGCCAAAGACCTCAAGGCTGTAGCCACCTCCGCCATTTTGGACTGGGGCGGTGCCTGGATGGAACTAGGTCCTCCTGCTCCAGGAGGCAGAAGAGGCGGTGGTAACTCTGGTGCCATATGCTAACACTAAAGAGCTTGAGTAGCAGATGAGCTTAATACCTTAAAGGGCCTCTTTCAATGGTGAAGCAGCTCCACGCAAGGGGCGGTGCCTAGTTCACCACCAGAGTCTACGATGAGGTTAAGCTGAAGAAGAGGAAGTGTTTGGTTCCCACAGACGGCGCCTAAATGATGATGCTGGAAATAGCACCACCCTTCAAGGTGTTTGTGAGCTCAATTCAATGTTAATAATGGCAGTATAAAGACATATAGCAGAAGGAGGTGAGGAGAACAGGATTCACACCGGTATATAAGTGGTTCAATCAATCTGGCCTACATCCATTGTGCGAGTGTATGATGTGTATCACTGTATGAGGGCTCTAATGGCCATGGATACAATCTCTCAAACTTTATCTCTCTACTGTGTATTTGAACAGAGTTTCAGCTAGGGTTGCCAATTTCGGATCCTTTGCAAGGTAGAGGATGACCTCTATATATAGTACCAGGGGGCTGTAGTGTACCCCCCATGCATGCAATGAGCATGTGTGTGTTGGTCTAGCCAATGCGATGAAAACATCTGTCCCTCTCACATATAGAGAATGATGATGAAATATTCCCCCCACGTGGGGGGAATGATTTGTGTCCACGTGTCCTTGTCCACACATATGTTAATAAGTGCTCGGCCTCCTTGCTTGGTCATGACCTCGGCCTGGAAGAGTCCGAGGTTAGTAAGGTTTAGCTGCCCATCTAATCCGAGATGAGCCATTATGGTTTCGGCTTAAGTGAAGCCGAGGTAAGGTGTTAAGGTCAGCCTGGGCTGAGGTTAGGTTGGAATGTTCTTGGGACTTTGGCCGATTCACTGATAGGGTTGACCTTAGTAGAGGTACGTCTCCTTGTAACCTCGGCCTACCCCAGGTCGAGGTTGTCATTCCCAGGTGAACTAACGAACTTTTGACCCCTATGATTCATGCAGTCTTCCCTTGATGAGGTTTGTAGTGGTGTCGACCAGGGCCGACCTTGCTAGGGCCGAGGCCCATTGTCACTGATCCAAGGCATTTCCAACCTCGGCAATGTCATGGCCGAGGTTGTAGTTTCTGAGTCGAGGTGACACTTGGGGCATATCAGAGACCTCATTCAATGAGGTTCTTAATGCGGTTTTCTCTAATAATAAAATAAATTAAGATTTTGAGTATCTTGTTATGCCTTATATTAATTGTCTTGGTACTAATCAAACTCTAGATGTAATGGTTTTGCAAATTAACACTTCTTAATTGATCTTAATAAGGTTAATAACAAATAACATAATTGCGTTGAAGTTCATGAAGATGAAACTATTGTTATTAAGCTTGGTTCTAGTAGCCAATCATGCGAGATTAGGATGGGGTCTACCCTTGATGAGCATAAACGTGCATAGCTCAAAGAATTATTAAAATAATTTATGGATTTCTTCATATGGTCCTACGATGACATGCCTGACATTGATCCCAAGATAGCTCAACATGAGATTCTGACTCTCCCAGAATACAATCCGGTCAAACAGAAACTGCGAAAGCTCCGCACTAAATGGTTGCTCAAGGTTAAGGAAGATGTAGTCAAACAGTTGAATGTGGGTTTCATTGGTGTGATTGAATATCCCACATGGCTATCCAACATTTTACTCGTACCAAAATATGAAGGAAAGGTTTGCACGTGCGTTGACTACAAAGACTTGAATAAAGCCTCTCCAAAGGATGATTACCCACTATCCAATATCAACATGATTATGGACAAGAGAGCTAGCCACGCTCTTAAGCCATTTGTTATTGGGTTTTTTGAATATAACCAGATTAATATGCACCCGGATCATCAAGAGAAAACTGCATTCCTCACCCATAGGGGAAACGTTTGTTACACCATCATGCCATGTATTCGAAAAAATGCAAGGGCTACCTACTAGAGGGCTGCCACAACCATCTTGTATGATCTGATACACAAAGAAGTTGAGCTCTACATGGATGAGATGATTATCAACTCAAATGCTAGGGAAGGTCATGTTCCCACTCCCTGGAAGTTCTTCGAGCAACTATGAAATTACCATACTAGATGCGACTTAACCCACAAAAAATTATTTTTATCATTACCAAAGGAAAGATCTTAGTATTCATGGCTAGTGAGAAAGGGATAGAAGAAGATCCTGCCAAACCTAAAGCCATACAAGATATAAAAAATGTTTTTAAAGTCAATCCAAGGATAATGGCTCCGACATAGCCTACACCACCAACATCCTGTAGATACATAAAATGCAACACAATCGAGAGAGAGATCATTCCTACCAAAACCAATAACCGAGCCATCAAGGGAGAGATATAGAGAAGTCTTACTAACAGCTCATGAAGAGACCAAAAAAATTTAGTCACAGCCACCGCATCACTAGAATTTATTCCCAACATGGCAAAAAACTCCTCATAAGTCAGACAGACTTTGTCCTAGCCAAAGTGAAAGACATGGTCCCAAGGGGTACCCGAATCGTACCGCCACCATCAGTATGTTCCATTCAATAAGTCGGTTGAACCATAAGGAAATCTGACGCATGTTGAAAGCATCATAGTCTATATTATATGAGGAGATAACCTCTAGGTTTTCAATGTAATATGCGAATTCAACACTTTTGGGGAGATCCATATTTCAAAATGATGAGAGAAGAAGTAAGAAGTGAGCAAAAAAAGGAAATGTGGATGGGTGAAGATAATACTCCACCAGTACCCCTATTTATACTTGGAAAACTTAGCCAAAGAAAAAAGTCCTTTAAATCATAGAGGGAAACCTATCCCGCCAAGAAACAAGTAATCGAAGAAAGTGCAATCAAAGCCTTGTAATAATTAGACTGAACGGACCTGTCGATAGGTAGGACAAGGGTCATACCAATTGGCAACTCCCTATTTTTGGAAAGTTTCCTTTTTTCTTTTTTTGTCAAAAACTCAAAAAATTAATTTTTATTCTTCGAAATTCAGAATTTCTTCTCCCTATATTTCTACTTATCTAGTTTTAAAAACAATTTTTCTCTCAAATCATATTAAATCCTTTTTTCAATTTTAGCATCAAAGTAAAAAGTGCATATGCATTTAGTCATTAAAGAAAAATTCAACAAATCCCATTTCATTGGATATATATGTTGCTTTATTACATTTTTCTTACAGGAAAACAATATAAATAACGGGACTCATCCCGAACCACCAAACTCTCTCTCTCTCTCTCTCTCTCTCTCTCTCTCTCTCTCTCCTTAACCTACATTCTCTTTCTCTCACTTTCTATTTCCATATCTTCTCTTTTTGTCTCTTTTAATGACACCCCGTACCTGTGGCGTACGCGCTTTCCCCAACGATAAGATGACGAGTCTCTACTCCCTGAACTAGACCCCTCCCTAAATGAGGTAGATGACACCAAGAAAGACGTAACAGGGATCGACACCCGAATATGAGTAATTACAGAAGGCACCCAATTTCAAATGTTCCTCAAAAAATCGGTCGACACCCAAATGTGCTGTAAGAAAAAACATAAAAGAGAAAATCATTCAGTCTGAGGCAAGTAAAGAAATCAAAAAATCAAAAGGAAAATAAATAAAAGGTATACCGTCGACTGAAGGATGTCCTCTGTCAACCTCAGGTCCTCCGAGTCCATCGCTTTGGGATGATGTGACATATGCACTGCCCCCTCCATCTGTTCATTGAATGTTATAGGAAGGAGGAGCCAACTGCAGAAAGGGAACCTCTGATGTCATCGTCGTCGTCGATGTCGACGCACCACCTGCATTGTAGGCAAACCCCATTGGATGACTCGAGACCGCAGGGGGAGGAGGAATAATGCCATATATACTGGGTGGCATCATCCAGCACGACATGAAATTCAAGTAATCATAAGTCTCCACCTTGTTAGTATACGATGAATAAGGCTCGTCGACCATCGTCACCACCCTCGCATCCTTTGACATCTCCCGCTATGACCTCATATACATTGGGGGCCTCGCACGTGGAACCGTCAACTCGTCCTACACCACCTGTCAGACTATTCTCTTCCCCTAACTACCAGGAGTAGCCGAACTCGTGTGCCAATCGATGGCGCAATTGCGCGTTCAACAGGGTCACCTCCGTGTGCTAGATGCCCGTCCCCCAGGGATAGAAGTTCACCAGAAAAATCGCCAGGGAAAAATCAATATTTGAAATGATCATCAAGGAAAAATGGTCTCAAGAAGAAAGAAAGATTTACTTGATCACTCATTAAGCCGTGAAGACCTGACGCACTAGCCCTAAAGAAAAGGGACCGCCTCGACTGCCGGTTGAACTTCTGCCATCAGTATGTACGAAAAAAATCCCCCAAAAAACTCATCCTTCAAATCTATCAATTGGGTGTTCATTCCAATCACCTATTAAAACCAAATCTATAAAGGACAAAGACTCACCAATCAAAAGAATAAAATTCATAAAGGAAAATGCACAAAATAAAGCATACCTCCAAAAGATACCTGGTGCTAGTAAAGGTCTGTCGACAACATCAACTGAATGCATCCAAAGATGAATAATGGGCAGCCAAAGTTAAGTTCCCCTAGTGAAAGCGATGAATATTCAAAAATACCCTCAAAATGGAAAAAACCATAAGTGCACGATGTCGCCACTAAAAACCCGCCCAACAACAACATAATAAACAAATGGTTCATCTTTCGCACCTGTAGCCCATCAGTCTCGTCAATTAATCGAATCAATAAAACCTCCATAAAAAGGACAAACATATGGAATTCCCAGAGACTAGCGTCTCCACATCACCTAACGCCGTCGTCGGTGTCACCCGCAAAGCCTAGTCCACCTCTATTTAGTCCTCCTTATAATCCAACCCCAACAGGTGATGCACGTCAATGGGAGTCACTGTCATCTCCCCAAAGCCAAAATGCATGGTTTGGGTGGTGTCCCACCACCTCTCCCCCAAAGCGCAAAGGACAATTATCGACTGAGGCATCTCATCCAGCACAGACATCAATCTACCAAAATTGACTGATGACACCTCCCAATGCACCACCGATCGACAATTCCACAAAACATACCGATCATCACTACCCCTTCACCTACTTTATGTACCCCAAAATACCATTCCACTTTTATTTGGCACCTCCTACAACCTGCTAGTCATCGCCCTCCCTAAAATTTTATATAACAATTCCCCAAAAATGCCGAAAAATCTCTAGAAAATTCCTAAAATTACCAAATGAATTTTAGAACCTTTTTCACCAAGAAAAACATTTAATACCACATTTATTTTCCCAATGGAACATTTAATTCCCTAGAGGAACACTAATTCCAAAAATCAATTGGATATCCCCCCAGCAACATCTCCAAAGGACACCGCAGAAATCAAGGAATTCCTTAACAAGCTTGCACCTAATCCTCGAATTAATACCTTTACCCCAATGGAGTCTCCTAATTTCAATAAGAAAAATACAACTTAATACCTCAGAATTAGCTTTGACACACAGATTGGTCATCCCTACTTATGCCCTCATAATTGGTCTGACCCTCAGAATTGGTTGATACTACTTAAGCCCTCAGAATTGGCTTTGACCCGCATGATTGGTCATCTCTATTTAATCCTTCATAATTGTCTTTGACCCAAAGAATTGGTCATTTCTAATTAAAACCCTTATAATTGGCCGCTACAACGTAAGCCCTCAAAATTGGCTTTGACCTTCAGAATTGGTCGCTACAACTTAAGCCCTTAGAATTTGCTTCGACCCTCAGAACTGGTTACCCCTACTTAAGCCCTAGGAATTGGCTTCGACCCTTAGTATTGGTCACCCCTACTTAGGCCCTATCAATTGGCTTCGACCCTCATAATTGTTCACCCCTACTTAGGTCAACAGAATTGATCTCAACCTTCATAATTGGATTTGACCCACATAATTCGTCATCTCTACTCAATCCCTCCGAATTGGCTTTGCCCCGTATAAATGGTCATTTCTAGTTAAAGTACTCAGAATTGGCTTCGTCCCTCAGAATTTTCCACTATAATGTAAGCCCTGAGAATTGACTTCCACCATTTGAATTGATTGTTACAACTTAAGCTCTTAGAATTGGCTTGACCCTCAGAATTGATCACCCCTACTTAAGCCCTCAGAATTGGCTTCGACCCTCAGAATTGGTCACTGCAACTTAGCCCTCAGAATTGTCTTAGACCCTCAGAGTCAGTCACCCCTACTTAAGATGTTAGAATTTTCTTCGACTCACAGAATTGGTCAACCTTGCTTAAGCCCTTAGAATTGGCTTCGACCCTCAGAATTGGTCACCTATACTTAGGTCCTCAGAATTGACCTCAGCCCTCAGAATCGGTCTCTCCCATCTTAGGTTCTCATAATTGACCTCATCCCATAAAATTGGCTATTCCCAGTGTTTCCTTAGGCCCTCAAAATCGGCCCCAAAATCAATCATCCTTGTCCCTTTAAATCTGAAGAACCAACCTATTTCCGAAACTTCATGTGGTGTCTATTTGATGACATTAACTTGTTCTAATCTCACCATTGAGGGGATCTGTAGACACCACATTCTAGGATCCCCTAAGTATCTCCTTAGGTCCCTAACACCTCCTCCCTTGACGACAAACCCTAGGTCATAGTTCGAGTACCCATCTAGAGGCCATTGGGCACTCTCGAGCCCCGTTTGACTCCAATCAACTCTTTCATTAGAGTAAAAGATCTTTGAACCTTTGAAGGGATCTGAATCCCCTTTTCAAGTGTTCACCCCATGCATAAATTGGCGTAAACGGTTCAGACTAACGGACCATTTTACCACTAAAAATTGACATGGAGGCCACAAGGCGCTCCCGGCCCCCGTTTAACCATAGTCAACTTCATCGTTAGAAAAAAATCACTTTGAATATTCAAAGGGAAATAGCACCTCTTTCCAATGGTCTAACCCATGTGCGAAACATCATGACAGTTCAGATGAACCATTCCTTTTCCCTCAAAAATTGATTCGAAATCCACCGACAACACTCGGGATCCACTTGACCAAGGCTTACTTTTCAGCTCGAACGAGACTGAATGAATCTTATAATGGAACTGATTACCCTTTCCAATAGTCCACCCCATGTGGTAATCATCCATACGGTACGGACGAACGGTCGGTTTTACTCCGAGAGGTCACTGGGCATTTATGTACCCCAGTTGGCCAAGGTCAACACTCTGAACCGAGCGAAGATCTTTGAAATGTAAAATTACCTCTCATAACCTTTCCAACGGTCCACCCTATGTGTGATTCTAACTTACTGTTCGGATGAATGATTCGTTTCCCTCCGACGATCTCCCGTTCAAAGGACCGATGAGCATTTCCAATCCACGTTTGACACAAAGTTAACTCCCAGACCCGGGAGTAGCCCAAACTACTCTTGAACTTCTCTAAATTACCTTTCTAATAGTATGCCCCATGAACGATTTAGATCAATGGATTGCGTTCTATGACCATTTTTCCAAAAAAATCTGCACGAGACACCAAATTGGAAGGTCCATTTTCGTGTCTATTAGCAGTGTGTCTAGGATTACCTGCCGAATGGAAGGGCTAGGTCTATAACAATTGACAGTCCCCTGACCCTATAAATATAGGGCATATTATCATTCCTGAAGAAGACCTTAGATCCATCAGCATAAGTGATCTCAACAACATTCTCTTGTAATCCGTGAGGTTTCCTTATGTGAAATTCCTTTCCATCTTACATTCACATCCTTTTCATACCCAATTTGGCAAAATCTCATTCTCCCACTTCCAACATTCAACTCAAAATTCAAGGGAGCTCATCTGAGATCAAGATCAAGCTTCAATTCTTCAAATAAAGTCCAAAATCCTTTTATTTCTCTCTCTTTAATTTTTTTATTTTTGCATTAATTACATAAATTCATAATCTAGTTTTTATTTACTTTAGCTCATACACATTAACATCACACCCTTTTATTAGATATATTGCACATACTTTATTTTCTATTAAAAAACAAAACAAACAAAAAGAGGTTTACACTTATAAATTCCAACGGGATTATCTATCACACTTTTTCAATACTAAAACACATTTTCTACACACACACATATAATAAAATCCCGTTTGAATCTATGGGATAAAACCCACCCCTATTCCGCATGTGAACTACATGAACTTTGATACATTTATAATCTACATAGGCGTTTCGAGTTAAAACCTGAATTCAAGTCAAATTTTCCAATTTCCCAAAATTTTCCATCTTCATATTTTCATCATTTTCATCCATACTTTATTTTAATACATACTATCCTTATTAGTGTTTTATCCATCATATAATTGTTTCATCATAACGATCAATATTTCGATAAACTCATAAATCATACCTTTTCTAAATATTAGTTTGGGAACATTCCTATGGATGACCTCACTCTATCAATTATATGGTATAAGTTGGGTGATTCTGATCTCCATTATATATATACGAACACGCACTTCACAAAAAAATAAAGAAAAATAATAACAAAATCCCATAAGAGACTGAAAGGTCAAGATGGGTGCCTAACACCTTCCCATTTCATAACTTAGCCCCCAAACCTTTGAACTATTGATTTCATAAACATCAGTTTGTCTTTAATGCCGCCCTCTCGACGAGGTGACATGTTCTTTTTTTTTGTAAAATAGGTTAGCAACTCCATCACTTTACATTCACCCCACACCAATAAGGGCCGAAGCGTTACTAGAGTAGAGAGGGTACGAGACATTTTTTTCACCTCCTTGCCCCCACCCAACCCATCCGGGGATAGAAAATTGGAAATCCATGGATGGACACAATGAGGTTTGCCTTTACTCCTCAAAGGGACTAGAATGGACTGATAGAAGCCAAACTACCTAGTAAATTAGGCAAAAAGGTAAAGTTCTCCATAATACTTGAACTTGGGGCCTGATGGAGGTGAGCTTCCTTATTATAGATCCCTATCAATAAAAGATCTCCCAGAACATGGATCAATTTGTTCTATATAGGGAGAATTCCTTCAAATTAGAACTAGCCAAAGTGATGCCTCAGTGGGTGGCAACAGGAGCTGCAAATATATCCTTGTCTTATAAATTAGAATACCTCAAAGCATAGCAATGAGAGCTTTGAAGCTCTTATTACCAAGATTACAAGGATAATAAGCACAAAATAGCTAAATTAAAAATTATTTTTAATATGGCTAATGTCTAGAAAATATGCATGTAGTAACATTTTAAGGAACTATAGTGGCCCGCCTTGTTTGTCATTAAAAGGTTCTTCAATATGCTCAAAGAAACTGTCGTACAGATATCCCAAAATATAGGTAGCAAGGGAAACTTTCTCACCCCTCATAAAATTGGCAACTAAAAAGGAGTATTCGAACATTACCATTTGAAACATTGCATAAATGACTGATCTTGACAGCCAAAGAAAAAGAAAGAAAAAATACTCCTTGTCATCAAGATTCTGAGTGCTCTCAATACGTGCTTGCATAAATGTGGAGTATCTTAGGTGGATGTTTTCACTTTTGAGCATTCATGGAATGTCAACTGATAACATATGTGAGTGAATATCCTATCCTAGAGAGTTGAACCTAATGAATTGATAGATATCTTATACAAGAAGCAAGATGAATTCAAAAACCAAATGGAATAAGGGATAACGAATGGGTCAGGTTCAATATCCCTTTGATTAGGCATAAATTCTTCCAACTTTATCCCTTTAAGTTAGTTACTTTTAGCACCTCAAACAACGTAATCGATTTGATTTTATCTCATAATCTTGTTACTAACTTATTCTAACGAGTACACTTAGTTTCTGGTATTTTGTACTAATTTTACAGGTATTCAATGTCAATAAAGAAAGAAAGAAATCGAAAGAATCGAGAAAGAAAAGTCAAAAGGACAAAGGACAAAGTCATAATTTTTACCCGAAATTCGGATAAGGCATCTAGAAAAAAGTTGAAGATCTTTCAATCACGAATACATAGGAAGAAATGGCATCTCAATCGGAGTCCCAGGGTGAAAGTTATGAGCAGTCAAAGCTTGAAGAAAAAGTTAAAGGAAATTCGGACCGATCCGGATCGGACCGATCCGGATCGGACCGATCCGAAATGAAAATTTCTAGAGGACCTCAAATCGAAGACGGATTGATGCTGAAGGAAAATAAACGAACAGGTTCGTACCGAATCGATTCGACCAAGAAATAAACAAACCGATCCGGATTCTATCCAGACTGAACAGAAGGAGGACCGGACCAGTCCGACTGTCGAATTTTTATTTTTTACTCCTCCTCTAATGGAGAGTCCTAGTTCAGATAAAACTCTTGGAGTTTGGTAGGGTATTTAAACCCGAGTTATTATCATTTTAAGGACGGAGAATTTATCTAATTTTCCATTCTTTTTCAGTAAAACCCTAGTTTGAAGATAGATTACAACTTTTCATTCCAAGATTGAAGTTTATTCAGGCTTTTGTGATTACAAGTGATTTTAGTTAATGCTTTGAGTGTTTTGGTAAGGTTAGTGGTTAATTTGTTCTGTTTAATCTTCTTTCTACATCATTTTACAATTCTTCCTTAGTTTAATCATGATTTCCTGTAATTCAAAAATCGTTTTCATTAATTTCAGGATGGTAGGCTAGACTTTTAAGGGTCGGGATACATGAACCCAATCCAATGTGGTAGTTGCATGTGTATAAAAGTAATCCTCTAAATTTAATGATTTGATTACGACCGTATTGTGTAGGAATGCGAAAATTGTAGATCTTTCGATATCGTTTGCTTCAGGGTAACCGGGATGCTTTAGAATACAATTCGAGTGCAACTATTGCAATATTGATTTACTCGTCCTCTAATTAAGTATGGTGCGGGCTTGCACCTCATATACGTAATGCTTGGGAGTACTAAATTTCGGGTCTAATTAATCATTTAAATTTACAATTAGCTTTATACCAGCAATACACTAGGGTTGAGGAATTGTATTCCCGACCAGTTTTTCTCATCACATAGTTCGAATTTTTAAATCATTCATCATTAGCATTTTAGGTAATTTAGAATAGTTGCATTTCATTCATACTTAAGTTCATCAGTTAAACATTTTCAAAATTCGCATTTAGTTGTAGTTATTTCCTAAAACCAATCATCTTGTTCTTTTTCTTTAGAGTCAGAGTTAGGATTCATTCATCTGTCCAAAGCCGTTACAATTCCATTATCTTATTTCCCTATGGATACGATCCCGACTTACCGGGTTTATTACTAACGCGACAGGCTTTCACTTGAGTCTAGAGAGTACGCACTTCTGAGACACATTCTTAGTCGCGTCAAGTTTTTGGCATCGTTGTCGGGGATCTAGGTAGACTTAGGATTAGATCGAGTCAATCTAAAAATTTGACCAAAAATCTCCAAAAATCCAAAAATATATAAAAAATTGAAAAAGTACAAAAAGATTCATCGTCATCTCTCATAAGCTGTTAGTGCAAAATTCTGAACTCACTCCAACTCCCCATAATACTCCGACCCACATTCACGAAAACCCAATAGTTGAGTACGACCCTGATAGCCCTCACAGCCCTAATGCTCTACAGTTCTGGGTGCCACCTCCCACACCGTCACACTCAATCTCAAATAACATGTTGTTTTCCCTCTTAGGACACACTTCAGAGCGCACTCTGAGTATACCAAGTGAGGATATTGAATCTTTGAGAGAGAGAGACATGTCACAACACGGTAGTGAAGCCGTCGATGAGGGAGAGGCCCCATATCGCCCTTTGAGAGACGTCTTATATCCCGAGCGCACTGTTACCCCGGGATGCATTTTACTCCCGTACAATGCAGGTCAATTTTGCTTTAGGAATGGGATGATCCAGATACTTCCCACTTATCATGGAATGGATTCAGAAAAGCCACATGCCCATATTATGGAATTTGAGGAGGCGTGCGAGACTCTTAGTGATCAAACTTGTACAAAAGATGTGCTCCGCCTTAATCTCTTCCCATTCTCACTAAATGATAAGGCTAAGACATGGCTATGGTCTTTACCTCCAAATTCAATTTCATCATGGAACGAGTTACAATCCAAATTTCTAAAGAAGTTCTTTCCTCCACATCGAACGAATTCCATCAAGGCTCAAATTCAAACTTTCTAACATATAGAAAATGAGTCATTCAATCGATGCTACGAGCATTTCAATGAGTTAATTGCTTCGTGTCCCCATCATGGTTTTGATAAAACGCAAATCATTTACTTTATCCATAATGGGCTAAACATTAATTCTAAGCAACTCGTTGAAACCATGGGTAGTGGTCCGTTTGTCGACTTAGACGCCCACGATACTGAGCTTCACCTGAGGTATGTCACCGAGACTATCCAATCCTGGGATACATCTGACCCTAATGATCAAAATTGAAATCTTAAAGTGACCACCACTCCGTCGGCGTCCAGACTATTTCATGTAGAAAATAATTCTACGACGGACAGTCGACTCGATATACTTGAGAAAGGACTATGAGACCTATGTGAGGTATATGTAAGAGGACTAACTGGATCCATACCAAACCTCGTCGAGAAGGTGTGTGAGATTTGTGAGGCGGGTCATTCAACTGAGGAATGCCTGACCATACCCGCCTACAAAGTGATGCTTCAAGAACAAGTAAGGGGTATAAGAGGATTCAAGAGTAATTTCGGTGCACCGCACGGGAATTATTACAATAGTTCACGAAAAAACCACCCTAGTTTTAGCTATGGGAAACAACATTCTGCGATGAATCCTAATTCACATGTTTCCCCTCCTCTACCACCACACTTTCAATAAGATCCACACATGCAAGGACATGTGCAAGCACCACCACCTCAAGGAGCATATATCACTCCACCGCGAAGAAATATCAAGGATACGACCAATAACTTTATCAATACCTAGACTGCAACTAATGCGAGGCATGAGCACATGATCAATGACATGAATACGAACATTTCACAGTTGCAATCATCGTTGAGTATCCAAGAGAAAGGCAAGTTTCTTGCCCAGGGCCAAAGACCACCTCAAGGTCAAACTAGTGTTAGCTCCACCTCGACAGAACATCAGGAGCAATGTCATGCTGTGACCACTCTTTGTAGTGGGAGAGTCGTTGATTTATCACCTCCCCCACACGACGCAACTAAAGACAAGGAGATTTCGCCCGGCACGAAAGAGGCCGAAGATGTCCCCTTGAAGGAGAATGATAAAGAGTACACTAGTGAGGCCGAGGTAGTAGTGAAACCACCCACCGCGGCACTGTTTCCTCAAAGGTTGATTCCTTCCCACAAAGGAAACCCCTGTGATGAAGTGCTAGACGTACTAAAGCAAGTGAGGCTAAATTTATCTTTCCTCGATGCTATTAAGAAAATTCCAGCTTATGCAAAAGTCATCAAAGACTTGTTGACAGTAAAAAGGAGGATGAAGGTAAAGAAAAATGTCTTTCTAGCACAGAACATGAGCTCCATCCTACTCAATGATCTCCCGCCAAAGTTCAAAGATCCCGGTGCACCCACCATTTCCGACATCATTGGAGAAAATAAAATTGAGAAAGCCTTACTTGATATGGGAGCAAGTGTCAACATCCTCCCATATACCATCCATAGGCAACTGGATTTAGGCAACCTCAAGCCCACAAGGGTCACTCTCCAGTTAGAGGATCGAACTATGAAGATCCCAAGAGTCATAGTTGAGGACGTGATCATCCAAGTTGACACTTTTTACTTCCTGGTAGACTTTGTCATTTGGGACACAGAGCCCTCCTTCACCCCGAGCAACCATGTTCCTATCATTCTTGGATGCCCATTCTTAGCTACAGCTAATGCCATCATCAATACTCAAAATGGGAAAATATAAATCACTTTTGGGAACATGACTTTAGAGACTAACATCTTCCATATCGCCCAACAGACGGGGGAAGAAGATGATCTTCACGCGGTGAGCCTAATAGACGGGATCGTAGATGAGTATTTTGAGGAAAACTATTATGGAGATGACTTAGGGTCCTGTTTAGTGTCGAGCCATGAGAGTGAGGGAACGTACACCGCATTCGAGAGGGAGGTTGAGGAGTTGAGAGAGTTACTTGATGAGAGAGCGTCAGACGAGGACGCGAGAGATGTGAATTGGGTTTCTCGATTCGAGGAGTTACCACCGAGGGAAACACGCATGGTTCCCTCCAACGAAAAATTTCCAACCCTCGAATTGAAGAAACTCCCCTCCCATATTAAATATGCATACCTAGGAGAGGATGAGACATTTCCTTTTGTTGTCTCCTCTAGCCTAGATGAAGAGAAGGAGGGTAAATTGCTAAAGATTCTGAGGAAGCTTTTTGGTTGGTGCATTACTGATTTGAAAGGGATAACTCCTTTGATTTGCACCCATAAGATCCATATCGGAGACGATGTCAAGACCTCGAGAGAAATGCAAAGAAGGCTAAACCCTAATATGAAAGAAGTGGTGAGGACCGAGATCATTAAGCTATTGGATGTCGGGATTATCTACCCAATCTCGGATAGCAAATGGGTGAGCCCTATTCAAGTTGTCCCGAAGAAGTCGGGCATGACAGTGATTATGAATGCTAAAGGAGAGCTAGTCCCCCAACGTACCACCACCAGGTGGCGCATTTGCATTGATTACCGAAAACTCAATGCGGGAACTAGAAAAGACCATTTCCCTTTGCCATTTATTGATCAGATGCTTGAAAGAGTAGCAGGCCACCCTTACTATTGATTTCTTGATGGTTATTCCGTATATAACCAAATTGAGGTAGATGTCCTTGACCAGGAGAAAACAACTTTCACTTGCCCTTTTGGTACATTTGCTTACAAACGTATGCCATTTGGCTTGTGTAATGCACTCGCGACCTTTCAAAGGTGCATGTTGAGCCTATTTAGCGACATGGTCGAGAGAGGACTTATAGTGTTCATGGACGATTTCAGCATTTTTGGCACCTCTTTCGATCTTTGTCTTGAAAAATTGGAAAAGGTACTTGCCCGGTGTGTGGAAAAGAACTTAGTGCTGAATTGGGAGAAATGCCACTTCATGGTCTCTGAGGGAATAGTTCTTGGCCACATAGTTTCATCCAAGGGGATAGGAGTTGATAGAGCTAAGATCGATGTCATAGCCGATCTACCCCCACCAAAATCGCTCAAAGACGTGCGCTCCTTCTTAGGCCATGCAGGATTTTATCGAAGGTTCATTAAGCACTTTAGCGCCATCACTAGGCCCTTAAGCAACCTACTCATGAAGGACACCCCATTTGAGTGGACAGAAGCATGCCATAACGATTTTGAAAAACTGAAAGCCATGATTGTGTCCGCTCCCATCATGCAAGGTCCAGATTAGTTCTTACCATTCGAACTTATGTGTGATGCTAGCGATTATGCGATAGGGGATGTTTTGGGCCAAAGGAAAGACAATAAGGCTCATGTCATCTACTACGCTAGCCGGACTCTTATCGTACCACAACTCAATTACTCCACTACAGAGAAGGAGTTGCTAGCGGTAGTATTCGCTCTTGACATATTTCTGTCCTACCTTATCGGTTCTCCCATTACTTACTTCATAGACCATGCGGCATTGAAATACTACTTGCGAAGAAAGACGCAAAACCGCGACTCATAAGGTGGATCCTACTCCTACAAGAGTTTAATCTCCCCATTAAAGATAAGAAAGGAGTAGAAAATGTCGTTGCCAACCACTTATCACGGCTTTCGTTCGACGTACCTCGTGATCCTATACCCATAGATGAATACTTCCTGGATAAGAAACTCTTTTCTACCTCTTCTTTGCCCTGGTTTGCAGATTTAGTAAACTACCTTGTCACGGGAGTTGTCCCTATCGATTGGAAACCACAAGATAAGAAGAGGTTTATTACTTGGTCGCGCATGTTTTTTTATGATGATCCTTTTCTGTTTAAGTATTTCACTGACCAAATCAACCCACCTTGTGTATCGAATGACGAGATCCCGAAAGTCATCCAATTTTATCATTCAGAAGCTTGTGGAGGCCACTTTTCAACGAAAAAGACGGTCGCTAAAATTCTGCAATTCGGCGTCTATTGGACCATAATATTTTGGGATGTGAACAAATCCTGTAAATTTTGCAATAGGTGCCAAAGGATGGGAGCTATTACCCGACTAGGCATAATGCCATTAACCTCGATACTCATTATTGAGATCTTCGACTGTTGGGGTATTGACTTCATGGGCCCTTTCCCCCCGTCCTTTAGTTTCCTATACATCCTTGTTGCGGTCGACTACGTTTCCAAATGAGTGGAAGCCACAGCGACTAAGACAAATGACAACAAATTGGTGATTAAGTTCCTACAGGAACACATACTTTCCCTCTTCGGTGCTCTGAAAGCGATAATTAGTGATAATGGCACGCACTTTTGCAATAGGCCATTCGCGAAGCTCACGAGCAAGTATGGTGTCGTTCATAAGGTTGGAACGAATTATCACACACAAACGGATGGTCAGGCCGAACTAGCAAATCGGGAAATCAATAACATTCCTTAAAAGACAATCAATCCTACCCGAAAAGATTGGTCACTTAGATTGAACAATTCGCTATAGGCCTATCATACCGCATACAAAAATCCGCTCGGCATGTCCCCATTCCTCTTTGTGTATGGCAAACCTTGCCACCTTCCCGTGGAATTAGAGCACAAGGCGTATTGGGCGATTAAGGAGTTGAACTTTGCCATGGATAAGTCCAGTGAAGCTCTCAAGCTTTTAATTGAATGAGTTAGAAGAGATACGCAATGATGCATACGAGAATGCAAAAATTTCCAAAGAAAGGATGAAACTCGCTCATGATAACATCATTCACCGTAAAGAGTTTCTTCTCGGACAAAAAGTGCTTCTCTATAGCTCTCGGCTTCATCTCTTTTGGGGAAAGTTGCGGTCATGATGGTCTGGCCCGTTCATTGTGAAGAATGTTTTCCCTCACGGAGCTGTTGAGTTAGACGATTTTAAAGGGGGAAATACATTCAAAGTAAATGGACAACGCCTAAAGCCATATCTAGAGGCGTGTGTGGAATAATTTGACACCGTTTGGTTATCGGACCCCATTTACGGGATAGAGTGAGATGCTACAGTAAGGTCGTCGCACCCCCGATGCGTATGGGGTGAATTCTTATGTATAGTAGACGAGAGTCGTGTGAGTAGTGAGAGTCCCTAGGATTAGGGTGCAATAAGGTGCGAGCATTCACATGTTTTACGAAATTGAGTCAAATTGCGTTGATATTAGGAATCGAGAGGGTGTTGAACCAAAATTGATAGGAAGAAGTGTGGAGAGTTAAAAAAATTTGAAGAAGAGCGATTCAAATTAAGTTAGGTGGAGTAATCCAGCTCAATGCAAGAACCGGATCGGTTCTTTTATTTTGGGGCCGAATCGATCCGGTAAATAAAAAGCTCAAAAATTAAAAGGACCGGACTGGTCCGATTTTGTACCAACCGGATCGGTCCGATTTCTGCAGTATTTCCCCTTTCCCTAGGTGCCCCCCTTCTCCCCAATCCCTTCCCTTCCCTCCCAATTCGTCCCACCATACCCAACCCTTCAATTTCCCTCCCAAATACATCCCCTCTTTCCCTCCAAACCCTTTCCCTCCAATTACAAAACCTTACCCACCCCTCACCTATAAATACACACCCAATTCCCCCATTTTCCTCCACACCTCCAACCACATCCCTTATCTCTTCTCTCTACCTATTTTTTTTCCAGCAACCTCTCCTTGTCCTCATGGCCCAAAGATCTCCCCCATCAAATACGACTCCATTGAAATTCTACCCTCCGGCCATGATGAATTTCATTCCCGCCAAGAGGAGCGGTGTGCAATCGTTTCTTTGGTTCGGATCATAAACTCCACATGGAGCGCGCAGTATAATGGGCGGGGCTGCCCAATTCCGTCACCTCTCTTTTTATGCCTAGGGGTTGGTTTCGTTTCCTTAATGAACCATACGACGCGGTTTGGGCAGTCGAGGTCCGCTCCTTCTATTTCTTCCTTGTTCGAAGGGGCCAATTCGAGTCTCAAGACTATGTTGGCGGTAACGTCATTCCCTTTTCTTTGTCCCTTCTCACTGCCAAGTTGGGCGAATATGACGTTCCCGATGTTCAAGACTACACATACCTAAGGAACTGATTATGGAGTGAATTTCTCCCGACGTTGTATGGAGGGGGGAGACTGTCGTTGTTGGTCAACTTAACGAGAAAGCACGCCTCACATTCCAAATTGTGTGTTCTAACATTTTTCAAATGTCCAACGATTCTACGATGCGTCCCCATCAAGCCACATTGACATACCACCTCTTCAATCCCCACACCCCAATTAACCTGGCTCGCACCCTATACGCTGACATCATCATCGCAGCCATGGATGAGAAAGGTGCAGCCCCACTTCCATATGCACGCCTGATTACCTCCATTCTCAAATATACTGGCATTGAGGCGCCGCTTGATCGTACTCGCCTCCCCGGTCCCTTTGGACAGGGAACCCGCACTCGGAGCCCCAAACAGCTAGCCATCCTTCGGGCGAGGCGAGGAAGTGATGACGAGGACGATGCTACCTCGAGTGAGGAAGAGGAAAAAGAAGAGGCAGTTGCCGATGTGGAGATAGGAGAAGTGGGAGTAGACGAAGAGTCAGCCGAAGAAGAAGAAGACCCTGATTTCGAATGGGTGGGTAGAGACCTCATTAATCATATATCGGCCCTGGAGACACGATTCAGTAACTTTATGACCGACTACCGCCGCGATACAAGCATAATGTTTCATTTCCAAGCAGACTTGTACCGGGGCCAAGGGGATCCTAACGAGCCATTGCCATCCTACTTTTATGACTATTATGGCCCCGACGCACTCAGCTCTTCCTACCCACCGCCTCAATGAAGCTTTGTTGGTTTGTGGCAGTTTTAGTTGTTTGACATAATCACATGGTTGTATGCTCTTTACTGTTGTTGTACCACAGTCCCGTTTTATAAAAATCTGCATTTTCTCCATTTGTTTGTTTTATTTATCGCACTTCTTATTTTGCCTTGTTTAGATTTTAGTCCTTTTTGCTTGAGGACAATGCAAAAGTCTAAGTTAGGGGGGATCACAAGTGCGTATTTTTAAAATTCACAAATTTTCAAAAATGCCCAAAAATCTAAAAAAAATCATAAAATTTTGAAAATTCAAAAAAATATTTTTCTTCAAAATAAATAAAAATTGGAATTCAAAATTTTCAAAAATATCATTAAAAGTCGGTTTAAAGTCTCAAATTGTAAAAACCCAATACATAAAGCCGAAATTGATCAAAGATGGAAATTGTGCAAAAATTGACGACTTAACGAATAAGTGTGGAGATTAACAAACCCGGTGAGATTCGAGCCTTTCATCATTGTGAAAATTATAAATCAATCCGAGTTAATTTCTAACTCAAAGTTCTTTTCATCGTCTAAAAAGTCGTCGAGGATCTCAATCCTTTCATTTTGCTCGGTTATGAAAAATGTGTGTGATATTGCTTTGAAAAACATGCCAAAATTGATCTCTAAACTTAAGTCATCTCGAAACGCATATAGTAATGCAATTAGTATTTTGGACAATGAAGTAGGCCCTCGTTTGTTACCCAAAAATAGTGGCGATAAAAAGTTGTGAAAAATTATTCCTTTTGTAACCCAAATTGAGCCGAATAAATTTTTCCTTTTCGTTTGATAACCCGAAAAACCCAATTAGCCCGAAATTATGAAAATTGAATATTCAGTAAAGTCCGGAAAGTGCGTTAAAAGGGGCAACAAAAAGTAGATATTCTCAACAAAAATAGAAAAAAAAAGTGAAAAACAGGAAAAAAAAATAGGGAAAAAGAAGAAAAAAGTGAGCAATAGCCCGAAAAAAGCACAAATGGACATCATAAATGACTTTTCCAATTCCAACCTTCCCTATCATTTTCATTTTACCCAATATACCTTAAAACCCGAAAAAGTCCTAACCAAGTCCAAATTACGAAATTAGTTACTGCCTGGAGAGCTAAAACACCAAAAGATAATAAAAGAGATTGAATGCGTGAATAAGAGGTAATGTTCCCATTTTTAAAATCGTATTACGTTGATGAGATCCTATCACTACAAAATTTTCGTCTTTCTTATTATGTGCGTGAACTTGGTTCCAAAATATTAACTCTTTATGTCACTCATACCGAGAGAATAGCCATAATCCGAGAGATTCGTTTGTGAGAGCATTCCATGAAATTTTGAAATCAAAACGAATTTTTGGATAAGTAATGTAATGATCAATTGGTGGAAATTAACGGTTAAATTTCCGTCTTCGTAGACAAGCACTATGATTTGAGACTATTGAGCATGACTTGATGATGACTATTTCCTGGGAAAGTTTGAATTACACTATTTTTGTGTATTTTGAAATTTCTCTGAGTCGAATTTTGTGGGTATATTCTCTGCACTCACGAGACACAACTCGTCCTATTAGGGTAACCTAGGGGTTTAAAGTCTTGTTGCATACGCTAAATGCAATCTCTTGCCCGCATAAAAGGTATTCTATCCCAATAAAATGATTTCCAAGAGTTGAGACTTACTAGGATTCTTTTACATTGCTCGGGACTCGCAAAATTCTAAGTTAGGGGTATTTGATTAGGCATAAATTCTTCCAAATTTATCCCTTTAAGTTAGTTACTTTTAGCACCTCGAACAACGTAATCGATTTGATTTTATCTCATAATCTTGCTACTGACTTATTCTAACGAGTACATCAAGTTTCTGGTATTTCGTACTAATTTTACAGGTATTCAATGTCAATAAAGAAAGAAAGAAACCGAAAGAATCGAGAAAGAAAAGTCAAAAGGGTAAAGTCATAATTTTTACCCTAAATTCTTATAAGGCATCTAAAGAAAAGTTGAAGAGCTTTCAATCACGAGTACATAGGAAGAAATGTCACCTCAATCGGAGTCTCGATGTGAAAGTTATGAGCAGTCAAAGCTTGAAGAAAAAGTCAAAGAAAATTCAGACCGATCCGAAATGCAAATTTCTAGAGGACCCCGGACCGAAGACGGATGCTGAAGGAAAATAAACAAACCGATCCGTACCGGATCGATCCGACCAAGAAATAAACGAACCGATCCGAATTCCAGCCAGACCGAACCGAAGGAGGACCGGACCGGTCCGACTGTCGAATTTTTATTTTTTATTCCTCCTCTAATGGAGAGTCCTAGTTCAGATAAAACTCTTGGGGTTTCGTAGGGTATTTAAACCCGAGTTATTATCATTTTAAGGATGGAGAATTTATCTAATTTTCCATTCTTTTTCAGTAAAACCCTAGTTTGAAGATAAATTACAATTTTTCATTCCAAGATTTAAGTTTATTCAGGTTTTTGTGATTACAATTGATTTTAGTTAATGCTTTGAGTGTTTTGGTAAGATTAGTGGTTAATTTCTTCGGTTTAATCTTCTTTCTGCATCATTTTACAATTCTTCCTTAGTTTAATCATGATTTCCTACAATTCAAAAATCATTTTCAGTAATTTCAGCATGGTAGGCTAGACTTTTAAGGGTCGAGATACATGAACCCAACTCGATGTGGTAGTTGCATTTGTATAAAAGTAATCCTCTAAATTTAATGATTTTATTACGATCGTATTGCGTAGGAATGCGACAATTGTAGATCTTTGGATCTCGTTTGCTTATGCTTTAGAATGCAATTCGAGTGAAACTATTGCAATACCGATTTACTCGTCCTCTGATTAAGTATGATGCGGGCTTGAACCTCATATACGTAATGCTTAGGAGTACTAAATTCTGGGTCTAATTAATCATTTAAATTTACGATTAGCTTTATACCAGCAATACACTAGGGCTGAGGGATTGTATTCCCGACCTGTTTTTCTCATCACATAGTTCGAATTTTTAAATCATTCATCATTAGCATTTTAGGTAATTTAGAATAGTTGCATTTCATTCGTACTTAAGTTCATTAGTTAAACATTTTCAAAATTTGCATTTAGTTGTAGTCAGTTCCTAAAACCAATCATCTTTTCCTTTTTCTTTAGATTTAGAGTTAGGATTCATTCATCTGTCCAACGTCATTACAATTCCATTGTCCTATTTCCCTGTGGATACGATCCCGACTTACCGGGTTTATTACTAATGCAACAGGCTTGCACTTGAGCCTAGAGAGTACGCACTTCTGAGACACATTGTTAGTCGCGTCACCCTTAAACTAAGTTTAATGGTATCGAAGATGCCAGATTTCTCCATCTCTACCGCTTTGTTTCCAAATATCCAATGCACCCATTTGGACCATTTGTCATTATCTAACTTTTGGGGCCAAACCCTAACCCTAAATGTGGAATAATGGCATGAGGAAGCCAATAGTCTACTAATCAACATTTACCAAAGGTTAATTAGTGAGGGAGGTATGATTACACCATATAATTACCACACATTATTACTAAATAGAAATAATATCCGAGTAAAATTCATGGTATTAATAATAAAGGAAGCTTAAATAGTGGACACATGTCAAGACATTGGATGTGGATTAAGCACTAAGAAGCATTTATAGGACCACTAATGCACCTAGGCGGGAAAACCTAATTGGGTAACCTCCCTGCAATTATGTGACAATTTCATGGTATGAAACTCTTTTAATAAGAAACTTGATGATAAAGGAAAAAAGGACTCCCTCACCAAAAAACTATATTTACTCATTTTATCCTTACTTTTCATTTTTTTCATTTATTTACTGCTTTTCTTTCATTCAAAGTCGATTGTAAGGGATATCGTAACTTCTTTTACAATTTATTAAAAGTTTCTTCCATTTACATATGATTTCTTTTCCTTTCTTGCTACATTTCATACTGTAATCATTTACTTACCGCAATTATCTTTCTTTTATTTCAAAGATTTACCTTTATCATTTATGCAATTTTCAGTTTCTTTTTTTCAAGTCAATCGTATCAATTTAGTACTCACTCAAAAGTTTTCCTTAAGGGAAGCACAAGTCTTCGTAATTGAATCATCAAACGGTACACAACCGTTTGATATTATTACAAGGCCAAGATATATTAATTGGAAAGACCACAACCTTGCATGACACATTCGCAATTAAAATAATTATCCAAGAGAAGTGAAGACCCTCAAAGAGGTAGTCGTTAAGACATTATAATTAGTTAAGGATTTATTAGTCTGAATTAAATTAAGGTTTAAGAAAATTAAACAACAACCTTCCATATCCAATCATATACTTTTAATATAATCTACAGCAACCACAAACCAATGAGCCAATTTTTTTTTTTATCATGTACTCCTTTTAATCCACCTGCTGAATTATTCTATTTCCAACAACATAAAGAAATTGATAAGGGGATTGTATCAATTTCATATACATTTATGTTCAATTTCCAATTCCAAGAATACAATTCGATTAAAGGTATATAATCATAATTCAAGATTATAATCATGGGTCTATTAAATGTTCATGAAAACATATAAGGAATTAAACTCTAGTTATTACTTAACAAGCTCGAATTGCATCTATTAGGCATATATTCTCAAATGTACTAATCATGATGCTAAAAATACAACCCTAACCGGCGCATGTATTTACAATGTTAGATAACCCCTATTAAATCTTACTTATTCAACTTACAACTTAATTAGGCATTGTTCTTATAATTTCTATTAAGTCCCATTATTCCTAACTCAAATTGCATTGATTTACAATCTGCACGTATTCCATAGTTCAATTGTGTAAAGCCGGGTCATTTCATATAAATCTCAAAATGCTAAGGGGTTTCACCAATATTAATCCTAAATTTAGAGTATGGGTGAAATTAACAAATGTATACATAAAACGACAATAGTAGTCTAGTGACTTTCCTCGAAAATAACCCAAAACTTCATTTAATTGAGTTTGAAGATGTCCTTGAAAATCAACTTTGGAAACCCCCTTGAATCGTTTTGAAAAATTTCCTGAGTTGTTTTAAAACCTCTATTGAATCTTGCCTTGAAGTGTAGAATATACATCTAGGGTCTTATTTTTGTATTTAGGAAGTAATTTTGGGTGAATGATTAAGAGCTAATAAGGGTTGGGTTGGGTGGATAAAGTAGTATGTTAGATCATTTTAAAGAGAAAAACGGAAGGTTGCATGCACTAAGAGAAAAATAGGGGCTGAAACCCCTTTAAAACACATATGCCCACTATAATGGCTGGTACCCCACTATAGCAGCTGGCCAGGCCCGCTAAAGTAACCGTAAACCCAAAATGCGCCGCCAATGTAACAAAATTATCATGGTACTTCAAACCCTAAAGTTAATACACAAGATATTTTATAAATACCTTTATACCATTGTCCTTATTCCAAAACTCCTCATATGTCATAGTTACTACTTTAGACCCAAACTTTATTGTAATTAGACATGATACTTTAAAACTTTTAGAATTTACCAAATCAACTCTATATTTACAATTAATTTCATTTGAACTTAAATTATCACAAATAACTATAAATTAATTATTTAAATTGTATTATTAGTTCGAAATCCCAATCGATTGACTAAATTGCTGCAAATTAATTAATTATTAATTTTCTATAACTTATGGTGTATTACATTCTTCTTATCCTTATTATCAAAACTCCTATTATCTTTAAAGTTCACTAAAGAAGACGATGGTTGAACTGAAAAATGAAACTTTCTAAGTTAACTATCTTACGATAATGGGTTCATTTACAAGGTATAGGTTCTACTATAATGATTGGGTATTCGAGAGAATGTTTCTTCCACTTGAAACAACACTATTTAAATTTTTTTTTTTGTCATTATAGGAGCACATGAATTTCACCTTCCTTTTATTCTCTGCATATAGTAGTGGCAAAATGTGGCCCAAATAATAAAACAACCCATATTAGTCCAAGCATCTAAATATGGGGCTCATGTTTAAAAGCTATGAGTTAAATATGGGGCCCATATTTCAAAGCTATGAGTTAAATATGGGGCCCATATTTGAAAGCAAAAAATCAAATATGGAGCTCAATTTTAAAAGATACAAATCAAATATAATACTCATTTTAAAAAGTTATGAGTAAAATATGAGTTTTTTTTATATATACCTCGAATTGTAATACTTAATTTAGTAGAAAAATAATGGGTTGACCCAACCCATATTTGGTCCGCCCATATTTGGCCCGGCCCACATTTAACCCAACCCACATTTGACCCAACCCACATTTAGCCCAACCCATATTTGACCTGCCCAAATTAGGCCCAACCCATAATTTTGCCAGTGCTACCTGCATATGACTCGGCTAAAGAAGAAATCTCTAAGGAGGATGGTATAATGGGTTGTGATGTGGGGTCATGAGGATACAATGATCATAAGATATAGTAATCTAATTACGAAAACTTACACTTCTCTTATGTTTTGAATACTTACACCCTGGAAACATCTTTTCCAATTTTTCAGAGGTATCTTTCAAATATAACTTCAAAGTTAATGCAGGCAAAAGCTCGATCTCAATCATAGAGATTTTCTTCAATAAACACCTCTTAGAGTTTTCACTCTCTTGTAATGTTCTCCGTAAGTGCTCAACCTAACCAAGAAGAAATTAATTATTACTTCCCTTTATTATATGTGGTTCAGAAAACACCACTTTTTTTAAAGTCAAAGTCTTTCACTCACCAAAGCCCTTTCGTTTTCAAAATTGTCAAGCATGGTGGAAAATTCAATGGATTTTTTTTTTAATATTTGAGCATATACGATGATGACATCATTGGTCACACGTTCACCACTATCCAAAGTGTTGTCAGTGGTAATATCATCAATCATCGGAGGAGCATAAAATTCCTCCTAATCATCTGACTTGTCAAGCTTCCATGGTGTTTTAAATGTCACATAGTTATTACGAGGAGTCTCTTGATCCGAGTTTGAGTAATTATTACTAAAAATGGTTTGATAAACATCTGTTACATTACATTGACTCGATTTCACATGACATCCTTTGAAATGATTTCCTTTAAATGACATGTAGGATCTGTTTGATAGAAAATTGAAAAAATATAAATAATTTCAGAATATTTGATTTCAGGATAAATAATTTTAAGGCAAATGAATACTTTTCAACTTGTGTGTGTTTGATACAAGTTGAAAAATCATCAATTTTCTACATTTTCTATCAAACGCAAAAGTTGAAAAATATATATAAATGTGAAAAATTTATATATATATATATATATGTAATTTTTTTATATTTAATAATATATATTCAGATTATTAAATGTACAAAAATATATTTAGTATATATAATAATAATAATAATTATTATTATATTATTTATGAACAAATATATATATACCAAATATATATTATTAAATGTTCAAACTCTATGAAAATATAATATATTATTTATGGAATATATGAATATATATTATATTATATATTGAATATACTAAGTATATATTATTTACAGAATATATACATATATTATATATGCTATGCATGTATATTCTGTAAATAAAATATATTATTTATGGAATATATGAATATATATTATATTATATATTGAATATACTAAATATATATTATTTACAGTATATTATATTATATATTGAATATACTGAATATATATTATATTATATATTGAATATACTAAATATATATTATTTACAGTATATTATATTATATATTGAATATACTAAATATATATTATTTACAGAATATATATTATTTACAGAATATATACATATATTATATATATAATATAAATATAAATTATTTACAGTATATTATATTATATATTGAATATACTAAATATTATATTATATATTGAATATACTAAATATATATATATTATTTACAGTATATTATATTGTATATTGAATATACTAAATATATATTATTTACAAAATATATACATATATTATATATATAATATATATGTATATTCTGTAAATAATATATATTCAGTATATATATATATATATATATATATATATATATATATATATATATATATATATATATATATATATATATATATATATATTATAACATACAAATTATATAATTTATATAAATGTACGAAATATATAAATATATGAAATATATATAAATATACGAAATATACGCAATATACATATATGTGCTCAAATATATATAATTTATAAAAAATGTTCGAAATATATAAATAATAAAAATGTACGAAATATATAAATATATGAAATATTTATAAATATACGAAATATACGCAATATACATATATGTGCTCAAATATATAAAATATATGAATATATATACATACATATATATATATATATATATATATTAAAATATACGAAATATATATATTTACATATTTATTAACAATATATATTTATATATATGAAATATATAGAGTTATAAAAAAAATGATTTTGAGTGATTTGCCACCCAAAGGTGGCAAACAAAAACCTACCTCCCCCCAAAGAATTGAATTTCACCCTATGGTGGCAAATTGTGCTTAAGGGGTGTTGTACATAGAAAACAAATTCCAAGACAAATTAAGGCTATCAAACAGCCCAAAAGCTGGAAAATACCAGAATTTTCCAACTTTTCTGAATTTGTCTTGGAATTGGAAGACTATCAAACGGACCCATATAAGATTTTATGATGTTTGGGGAATATTTCTTATTCCCCCCACTGACTTGACCTAATTCCAACCTAGGATGCTAAAATTTTTGGTGGAGTTTGGTCAAAAAACTCTTTTTCTATGACTTGGAAATTTTCATACTAAGGAGGGACATATTATCCTCACTAACATCGAGGAAATCCAAAAACGAAGGAAAATTGTGATGTTTATCTTTAAAGGATTTTTTTTTATATTGCAACACCCCAACTAATTAAATACCGGGTAGCTACTCCTTTATTAAATTAATACAAAATGCCAAGTTGGTTCAGTTGATACCATCACTGTCGAAAACATTTTATTAATTACTAGCCACCTAATATTTAAAAAGTGAGTTGTCAATTTTAATTAAATCCGATTAACATGCAATAAGTAAATTATGAAATGCTAACAAAAGCACCACAACACAAAGACAATAGAGTAATCATAAAATAGTAATGAGTCTGGAGGAATACTTCTCACACAATCCAAATGCGAAAATAAACAAGTACCAAGTCTGTATCACTAAATTAATTACAACCCAAATTCTTGAAATAACTGAATTAAATAAAATGTCTCTTAAAGGAAATAAGGCGACATGCCCAACAGATGAGAAAAGCTGATAATATGGAGTCAAGATCGAAAGTGGAGGTGTCTATTGTCAAAGTCCTGTAACTTCCACGGCAGCTACAGTCCGTCACCTGAATGGAACTCCTATGCATGGTGTCCTTGTAGCTGGGCACCTAAAAGGTTTTTACAAAAATATATTTGAAAGCAAACGGGTCAGAGCCCGATTGTGGAAAATAATTTAAAATATAGCAAGTGTTTTAATGACATTAAAACAATGAATGCAAAATACATGTTAGGACGTGCTCTCACATGAAATACTCACCTCTCGACTATTTGTGCACTCCTAACGTACCCGTACCCATTCTAGTGATTCTCATATCTAACTAGTCCAAAAAAAATTCTAGCATTTCTATACGATACACACTTTGATGCCAACATCATTAATAAACTAGAGAGCTTTACATTAATTCTCGGTTTCCCAATTATTAGCATTACTAATATACTAGAGATCATCCATTTTATCTTTACATAATGTTGCTATAATTATACTCACATTTAATCAAGACAGTTCATTTCAATTAACAGTATATTATTCTCATCATAAATATACATTACTAGCACCCCGAGACTAAGCTGCGGTGAACACATACTCTGCTATCCAATCCCGGTACATCACGTACATAAGGACCACGCATTTCGATTCTCTCAGGAATCGTTTTCAGATAACAACATTCACACAAAATGGAGGCGAACATAGTTCACATCACATGGGTCACGCACATACCTACGCTCCCATGATCAGCAGACTTATTAACTTCTTAATAAGTCCTTCTTTGACCTAGGCCCTTGAGGTACCAATCTAAATCCACCACCCCCCCCCCCCCCGTAGGCACACAAATATTAGATGGCCCTAATCGAACGCAAACCTCCCATGATAGAAAGCACGGTAGGTATGTTATACACATAAAACCACATATACTAAGCATTCGCACATCTTAGATATCTCGTATTATTAATATAGGTATACTTCTCGTTATTATACCGTCATTTAGTGTTATACGATCACAAGTCCCCGATTTGTATATTAACGTTATCAACCCTACTCACGTCATAATTAGGTACTCGTTTCCTACTCCACAATTGACATCCGATTTTATTATAAGGTTCTAAGTTCAACTCCTCAACGTACCCAAATTCTCACAATTATACCCACTAATCAATAAGGGAAGGTTAATACTCCAATTAAATAAGTCTACGGAACGTTTGAAATGAAATCAGGCCAAAAAGGTCATTCTGTCACCTCGTTAGAAGTCTCGTTCGAACAAGTTTGTTCGGATGAAAGGCTTAGAACGAACTACCAACTCGTTAGAAGGGATACTGTCATCTCGTTATAAGTCTCGTTCGAACGACCTGGGCATGTCTTCTAACGAGATGGCAGTTTCAGCCCAGAAATTTTCTACTTCGTTTTTCTTTAATTTCTCACCCTTAAATCCATACTAAGATCATCCTAAATGAGTTTTAACGTGAATAAACTACTTTAAGTTATCCTAGTTCACTATTTAACATATAATTGGTGTCAATTCTTCCTAAATTAACATGAAATCATCAAGCTTCTCAAATCTTGTCTCCAATCCTATAAATATGAAGCCAAAATTTTAATGTCTACAATTACTTCCTCAAAAATATGTTTTTACATCATCAAAAGATACATTTCGTATATTAAGTTCATCCGATAACATTCTACATGCAATCCCTATATCATATTATGAATTCTACCTCAAATTTCATGGATTTTCATCAAACTTCCAAAATAAGACAAATATTCAATTCTAAGCATGGAAGAAACATTCGCTTGAAATTAATGTAATTAAACCACTTGCCTTAGATGTTCTGACTTGATGTTGAAGAATGAATGTTGATTCTTCTCCCTCTCTCTACAAATTTCTTCCAAAGATGGTGATGGTGGCTAGGGCTTCCTTTTGGAACTTCTTAAGGCTTTCCCTATAACTCCTGTAACCCTTTGACTTCCCAAATGTTGATAATGGCTTAGTGGGTTCTTTTCTAATATAAAAATAACTTCTAAAATTCGTGGGTTTTAATTCCCCTATTTTTAAAATTACCAAACTACCCTTTTGGGTTGCCGGTGTGGTCTAAAAATGCCCCGGGACCCAAACTAAACCCCCGGCTAGTGTTTTCTGACTATTTCGACCCTTTCGGACACGTTGGTTCACTCAAAATGACCATTCGGTTGATAAAAATAAAATTCACTTTTTAATTCAATTAATTACGTTCCTGACACGCGCGTCCCAATTGAATTTTCCAAATTTCCGTATATCTACCTCGTGACAATTTAGATATCATCAATACTCAAGTATTACCATATATACTCGAAAAAAAAAATTAACATCATAATAAAATACCATCTCACATCTCGTTAGTTTTTATACCCAGATTAATTTCCGGTTAATTCTCATTAATTCAATTAATCCCTTAAATAAATATCAATAAAATTACGGGGTATTACATACTTCCCCCCTAATAACAGAATTTCGTCCCAAAATTCGGAACTAAAAAGTACCTGGTAAAAATAACTCTGGATAACGTTCGCGCATCTCATCCTCGCGCTCCCATGTGGACTCCTCGGCATTATGATGCCGCCACTGAACATGTACTAATGGTATTATCTTTGACTTCAGTTTCTGCTCGCTTTGGTCCAAAATAGAAATCGTTCCCTCCTCGTAGGAACTATCGGGCTGGAGATCGATGTCCTCCAAAGCAATGTGAGTATGGGAAAAATTGTCCCTAAGATATTTTCTTAGCGAGGAAATATGGAACACATCATGAATTTTATGCAAGTGCTCCGATAACCCCAATCTATACGCAACGGGCCTAATACGCTCGATGATAGCAAATGGCCCCACATACCTTGGTGCCAGTTTCCCCTTCTTCCCAAAACGCATTATCCCCTTCATAGGAGATACTTTCAGTAACACCTGGTCCCCCACTTTATATTCTCTGAAGAATCTTTTTGCATCAGCATAGCTCTTCTGCGGGTCCTGAGCTACTCGGATACAGCTCTGTATCATCTTTATCCTTATCGAAGTGTCCTGAATCACTTCCGGTCCAAGGAGTTTGTTATCCCCCACCTCTAACCAACATGCTGGGGAACGACAAGGTCTACCGTACAACGCCTCAAATGGAGCCATGCCAATGGTGAACTGGTAGGAGTTATTATAAGCAAACTCCACCAGTGGAAGGTACTGCTCCCATCCACCTCCAAAGTCTAGGATGCACATACACAACATGTCCTCCAACATTTGGTTTGTCCGCTCGGTTTGCCCATCAGTCTGCGGGTGATAAGCCGTACTCAACCGCAACTCCGTACCCATGGCCTCCTGGAAACTCTTCCAAAATCGTGAAACAAATATCTTGTCTCGGTCACACACGATATTTAGAGGTACCCCGTGAAGTCTCACTATTTCCACAATGAAGAGCTGGGTATACTGTGCCGTAGTGTAGTCGGTTCTCACGGGTAGAAAATGAGCAACTTTTGTCAACCTATCCACAATTACCCAAATGGAGTCGTGACCCTCTGCGACGTAGGTAACCCCGTGATAAAGTCCATGGAGATGCTCTCCCATATCCACGTCGGAACCTCTAACGGCTGTAGAAGTTCTGCCGGTTTCTGATGATCCACTTTTACTAGCAGACAAGTGGCGCATTTAGAAACGAACACGGCGATATCTCTCTTCATCCCACTCCACCAATACTGGCGTCTCATGTCTTGGTACATCTTATCCCCACCAGGGTGTACTGAAAATCGTGAGCCGTACGACTCTGCCATAACCTCGTGTCGCAAGTCTTCCCCTTCCGAAACAACCAGTCTCCCATTGAAGCGTAATCCCCCGTCTGAACTAACGGTATAGGACTCGGCTCCCTCTGCTAGTAATCGAACTATCTGCTCCTGACAGAACGAGTCAATTGACTGGGCCTTTATCACTCACGTAACAATCTGTGGTGTAACAGTCATCACAGACATGAACGATCGGGTCACTGTGCCCTGGTGCCCCAACTCCTTCCACTTGGCTTTCCACACCTCGACCACCTCATCTACTGGCCTACGGCTCAATGCGTATTCTACCACGTTAGCCTTCCCCGGGTGATATTGGATATCAAACTGATAATCCTTCACAAACTCAAGCCACCGTCGTTGACGCATATTCAGTTTCTTCTGCGTGAAGAGGTATTGTAAAGACTTGTGGTCCATGAACTACCGAAATTTCTCCCCCAAGAGATAGTGTCTCCAAATTCGAAGAGTGAATATGACTGCCGCTAACTCCAAGTCGTGGGTGGGGTAATTCTTCTCGTGAGGCTTAAGCTTACGGGAAGAATAAGATATGACCTGGCTCTCCTGTTGCAGCACACCTCCAAGTCCTTGTAAGGACGCATCGGTGTAAACTAAATACTTAACTCCTGGTCTGGGCAATGCTAACACAGGAGTTGAGGTCAACTTGTCCTTCAGCTCATCAAATGCCAACTGACAGGCATCACTCCAGATGAATAGCATGCCCTTGCGAGTCAGATGTGTCAAAGGACCCGCTATCTTTGAGAAACCCCGAATAAACCTCCTGTAGTATCCTGCTACGCCCAAGAAACTACGGATCTCAGTCAGTGTCGTGGTCTGTCCCCACTCCCTCACCGCAGATACCTTCCCCGGATCAACAGATATCCTCTGGTCTGAGATGATATGCCCCCAAAATTGAACCTCCTTCAACCAGAACCCACACTTCTCATACTTTTCATAAAGCTCGTTCTGATGCAATGTCTGCAAAACCTATCTCAAATGCTCGGCGTTCTCCTCTTCTGTCTGGGAGTAAACCAATATGTCATCAATGAAGACGATGATGAACTGGTCTAGGAACTCTCTGAACACCCTATTCATCAAGTCCATAAACACGGATGAAGCATTGGTCAAGCCAAAAGGCATAACCCGAAATTCATAGGAACCATATCTCGTTAAAAAAGCAATCTTCGAGACGTCTTGTTCCCTGATACGTAACTGATGGTATCCCGATCGTAAATCAATCTTCGAGAAGAAGGAAGCTCCTCTCAACTGGTCAAATAAGTCATCGATTCTGGGCAACGGATACTTATTCCGTATCGTGACTTTATTCAACTCTCGGTAATCTACGCACAACCTCAACGATCCATCCCTCTTCTTTATGAACAACACAGGGGCACCCCACGGCGAAGTACTCC
Organism: Sambucus nigra; assembly: GCA_949130495.1. Lineage (NCBI taxonomy): Eukaryota > Viridiplantae > Streptophyta > Magnoliopsida > Dipsacales > Adoxaceae > Sambucus > Sambucus nigra. The sequence goes on along the minus strand of OX422208.1, from coordinate 89,375,388 downwards.
TCCGGATAAACCCCTGACCCAACAACTGTTCTATATGATCCCATAGCTCCCTCATCTCTGCTGGAGCCATATGGTAAGGTGCGCGGGCAATCGTCCGAGTGCCCGACGTCAAATCGATCACAAAATCTATCTCTCTACTAGGCGGTAATCCAAGTATATCCTGAACTACATCAGCAAATTCCCTCACGACTGAAATCGAATCGAGTGGCATCACCACTTCCTTAGAGGTCTCCTCCTCTATATAATACAAGTGAGTGGAAGATTCTCCCTCAGGGCGAGGCATCGCCACTAAAAACATCTCCTGCCCGGAAATGGCAAAGATAATACTCCTACTAAAATAATCAATCATGGTTCGGTACGCAACTAGACAATTCATACCAATAATCGCATCATACTCAGTCATTTCTAACACTAACATATCAGCGAGTAAAGTAAACCTCCCAATCTCTATACCCACACCTCTACAAATAAGGGAAATCATAGAACCCTTACTCAACGGTGAATCTACACAAGTAATCGTGCTCTCTGCAGTGTCTAACAACCCAATAGTGCATGCAAATCTCATGGCAATGAAGCAATATGTGGCCCCCATATCAAATAAAGTATGCCCCAAAGTCCCCTGAATAGAGAACGTGCCCTCAATAGCAGGTGGATCCTGTGGAACTGCGACATCATGGAGATAAAACACTCTCCCATATTGAAGTTGTCCCTGCTGGACTGGGACCGCAGGAATGGGTGGTAGTGCTTACATCTGTGGTGGTGATGGGAGGGCGACGGGAAACATAGGCCTCTGTGGCTCGTGTTGAGCACCCTGTTGTTGCTGCTGTGGGGCCCTGCCCCTATCAGGATAATCCTGACGTTTGTGTCCAGTCTTGACACAAACGAAGCACTTCCCCGAGAAGTTTCCCCCTCACTGTCCCTGCTGCCCACGGCCCTGATCGTCATTACCATTCCTACCCTGGCCATGCTGGCCCTGCTGAAACTGCTGTTGCTGAACATTCTGACCCTGCTAGCCCTGATGATCGTTCTGACCCTGATGGCCATGTCTGAAACCTCCCTGGCCATTCCTGAAACCCCCATATCTGAATCTCTTATGATCCCCCTGTTGGGAACCCTGGTCACCCTACCTGTGCTGTCCCTGAGCAGATTGTGCCCCGCTGGCACCATTTCCCCCGATCCTACCCTGATGGATGGACTCTCCTCATCTCTTGCTCTCAGACATGTGGAAGCGATGATCCTCGCAGTGAAGTAGTACAACGTTAACCACATCAGAATAAGTGGCCAAAGAGAGATTCCCCAATAAGTACTGACAGATCCTCCAAGTCAATCCATCCGTGAACTTCTGAATTTTCTTCTCCTCGGTTGGAATTTTATACGGAACAATGTTCAAGAGATTGGTGAACTCAGTCTCATACTCGGCTACGGTCTTTCCCTCCTGCTTGAGGTTCATCAATTTCCTCCTCATCTCAGTGTGAACAGCTGACGAAAAATATTTGCGGTCGAACCTCACCCAAAACTCCTGAATAGTGAGAGCGTCCCTCTCCTTCGCAGTGGTAATGGACTCCCACCATTGTAATGCTGCTCCTACTAGCTTAAAAGTAGCCAGTATCTGCTTCTGAACATCCGTGCACTCGTACATCCTTAAGTGCCTCTGAATGTCCTTCCTCCACTGACTGGATACAATAATATCGGAGCTACCTGCAAACTCCAGAGGGTGTGCTTTCTTAAAAGCATCACAAACGCATTCCCAAGCAGAAGATAATGCATTAGCCTGAACTAGCGCTACTGCCGGCGCCTGAGGTGGCGCTTGCTGTGCAACTGCGAGAGCAGCATTCACCGCTTGGGCTACAATAGCTGCAACCTCGGCGGCATTCACGGTGCCCTGAACTGGTAAAGGCTGTGGCTCGGGTTGTGCATCCCTAGGAACTCATTGTGCACATCGTGGAGGCATCTGAAAGGAGAGTAAAATCTTATAAATTCGCAGTTATTATCTCAAAATAGCTGAAGAGTGGAACATACATACAAGAATACAACAGTCCTAAAATATAGGGCTCTACATCAAAGAAAGCTCAGCGGAAACATAATAAGCCGTACAGATCCTAAGGACACTAGAATCTGATGCTCTAATACCACCTGTAACACCCCGACTAATTAAATATCGGGTAGCTACTCCTTTATTAAATTAATACAAAATGCCAAGTTGGTTCAGTTGATACCATCACTGTCGAAAACATTTTATTAATTACTAGCCACCTAATATTTAAAAAGTGAGTTGTCAATTTTAATTAAATCCGATTAACATGCAATAAGTAAATTATGAAATGCTAACACAAGCACCACAACACAATGACAATAGAGTAACCATAAAATAGTAATGAGTCTAGAGGAATTGTCCTCATACAATCCAAATGCGGAAATAAACAAGTACCAAGTCTGTATCACTAAATTAATTACAACCCAAATTCTTGAAATAACTCAATTAAATAAAATGTCTCTAAAAGGAAATAAGGCGACATGCCCAACAGATGAGTAAAGCTGATAATATGGAGTCAAGATCGAAAGTGTAGGTGTCTACTGTCAAAGTCCTGTAACTTCCACAGCAGCTACTGTCCGTCGCCTGAATGGAACTCCTATGCATGGTGTCCTTGTGGCTGGGCACCTAAAAGGTTTTTACAAAAATATATTTGAAAGCAAACGAGTCAGAGCCCGATTGTGGAAAACAGTTTAAAATATATCAAGTGTTTTAATGACATTAAAACAATGAATGCAAAATACATGTTAGGACATGCTCTCACATGAAATACTCACCTCTCGACTATTTGTGCACTCCTAACGTACCCGTACCCATTCTAGTGATTCTCATATCTAACTAGTCTAAAATAAATTCTAGCATTTCTATATGATACACGCTTTGATTCCAACAGCATTAATAAACTAGAGAGCTTTACATTAATTCTCGATTTCCCAATTATTAGCATTACTAATATACTAGAGATCATCCATTTTATCTTTACATAACGTTGCTATAATTATACTCACATTTAATCAATACAGTCAACTCGTTAGAAGTCTCGTTCGAACGAGGTCGTTCGAATGAAAGGCTTCGAACGAACTACCAACTCGTTAGAAGGGATACTGTCATATCGTTAGAAGTATCGTTCGAACGAGGTCGTTCGAACGACCTGGGCAAGTCTTCTAATGAGATGGCAGTTTCAGCCCAGAAATTTTCTACTTCATTTTTCTTCAATTTCTCACCCTTAAATCCATACTAAGATCATCCCAAACGAGTTTTAACATGAATAAACTACTCTAAGTTATCATAGGTCACTATTTAACATATAATTGGTGTCAATTCTTCCTAAATTAACATGAAATCATCAAGCTTCTCAAATCTTGTCTCCAACCCTATAAACACGAAGCCAAAATTTTAATGTCTACAATTACTTCCTCAAAAATCCGTTTTTACATCATCAAAAGATAAATTTCGTTTATGAAATTCATCCGATAACATTCTACATGCAATCCCTATATCATATTATGAATTCTACCTCAAATTTCATGGGTTTTCATCAAGCTTCCAAAATAAGACAAATATTCAATTTTAAGCATGGAAGAAACATTCGCTTGAAATTAATGTAATTAAACCACTTGCCTTAGATGTTCTGAATTGATGTTGAAGAATGAATGTTGATTCTCCTCCCTCTCTCTACAAATTTCTTCCAAAGATGGTGATGGTGGCTAGGGCTTCCTTTTGGAACTTCTTAAGGCTTTCCCTATAACTCCCGTAGCCCTCTAACTTCCCAAATACTGATAATGGCTTAGTGGGTTCTTTTCTAATATAAAAATAACTTCTAAAATTCGTTGGTTTTAATTCCCCTATTTTTAAAATTACCAAACTACACTTTTGGGTTGCCGGTGTGGTCTAAAAATGCCCCGGGATCCAAACTAAACCCCCGGCTAGTATTTTCTGACTATTTCGACCCTTTCGGACACGTTGGTGCACTCAAAATGACCATTAGGTTGATAAAAATAAAATTCACTTTTTAATTCAATTAATTACGTTTCTGACGCGACTGACACGCGCGTCCCAATTGAATTTTCCAAATTCCCGTATATCTACCTCGTGACAATTTAGATATCATCAATACTCAAGTATTACCATACATACTCGGAAATAATAAATTTTTAACATCATAATCAAATACCAACTCACATCTCGTTAGTATTTATACCCGGATTAATTTCCAATTAATTCTCATTTAATTCAATTAATCCCTTAAATAAATATCAATAAAATTACGGGGTATTACATATATATAATAGGTTCTTTGGGGTAGTAATTCAAATAGACTTATAAGTTTAAAATGATCCGTCTAACTCATTTACATTCATGGGTGTTTTAAGTATAGATCAATCTTATTTCATGGTATCAACCTTTCAACATAACTTAAAGGAAAGATACCTAAAGATCTTATCATTGAAGATACCATTTGTAATCACCTTGCCCAACAAAAATTTTGAAAGAAATATGTAATTTAATTAAGCATAGAATTTACCAAAAGTTTCATTCTCCTTCATGGAAAGGAGTTCAAAAAGAACATTGGCAAGGAGTTGAATCATTTAATGCTTCATGATGGAAGTGACTCAATAGGTTGTTCCCTAAACATTACATGGATTCCTTGACATTGATCACATTGAAATACGTCAAAACTCACTAATTGTGATGCAAATAAATTTCCATTCATACCCTTACCATTCAATCTACTCTCTCATGTCATTCTCATCCCAACTAGATCTTTTTGGAGAATACAACATTATCAATGATGATAACTTGGGGTCCAATCCATAAATTCATAACTATAGATTCGATCATCTAACAACATTATGTGCCCCATCAAACGAACCTTTCAATAGAAATAACTGCTACGATAAAAAAATAGAGGTTGGAGAGACAAACCACCACCCATATTGCACAAAGGATTTATTTTAGGGAATTAAAAAATAAGGTGACCTACTTTAATAGTCATTGAGAATGTGAGACCTTGAAAGTCGATAACCAAATAAACATTAAATATCAGTATAAAAGGTAATTTCCTTTTTTAAACAAGAAATGGTATAAAGCATCCAAAAAGTGTATATGAAAAAAATATTTTTTTATCAAGATCAAAATCTAATCAATTTAATTTTCTTATTAAGACATGTGATTCTAATAACTCATAAACATAAAACAATTAATAAAAAACTGGGTGCATAAATGTACTCTGCTAGAGATTAACAAAAATAGAAAAAAAATAACTTACATTCACACAATGAATTTACTTTCTATCAACTCTTTCACACCATATTCTTTGAGGATAATATTAATAGTTAAAGTATGGTACACAAATGCGATTCATTTCGGCCTCGATCAATGTCTTCAAATATTTCACTAATAAAATCTTGTTTTGAAGTGGAAGAGCACTTTGTTCCAAGACAATGGAACCACCAAGAAAATGATAAGTGAATAGTTTGGTTTCTCTTTAAATTCACAAAGTGTTTTTTAAGATTTTTAAAAGTAACCCATATTCATGAAAAAAAATAATTTTAATAAATATTGTTTTGTAACAAGATTGAATATGAGAGTGTAGATTTCTTAGATTCAAGAATGAATGAAAATAAACATGAATAACACAATAAAAAGATAAAAATTATCTTGAAACCGATGATATATCTTTATCTAAACATTGTCTTTCACCTTAATTGGATCAATGCAGATGTTGTTCATTATATACATAATTTTATAAAGAATAGTGGGACATAAATCAAGTGTGAGACATCCATATGTTAAGATAAGATCAATTTGGAGGCTCAACCATGATTTTGATTAGTCACAACTACCAAAGCAATATTTTAGAAAGAAATTATGAAAAGCAAAGGATCCTGCTAGTTTGTGAACCTATCGGGCTTCGCTCCAGCAACGGCTCAACGACACAAGGTCATGCCACAAGCCAGAGATTTTTCACGTGGTCTTTCAAATTATCACGGACGATGAATGAGACACTTTGAGAATACGAAGTCTAGCTTCAGTGCGAAGAACAACCAACGAAATAAGGTCACACCCAATGCCAGAGATTACTTATTTTGCAGAATTGGATAAAAGTCAAAATTTTCTTATCCAGTCTCTTACAAAGTAAATTCTAATCACAAAATATACATTTTAAACCTATGTTTTATATATGAAGAATATATAGAATCATGTATTTGGAAAATATTTAAAACCATATGGATAAATTAAAGATTTTTTTTATTTAAGAAAATACTTAACCAACTAGGTGGATTTAAGTCCTCTAGACAATATACCTTTATACTAAGTGATTAACTCGGGAAAATGGCATAAACGGTCCGATGTGAATTTTCAGAAGCTTTATGGAGACCTCTTGGACTAGACTCAAAGTGTGTTTTGTAAACGAAAAAAGATAATACAAATGACATGTGACATGAATATACCTATACTCTTATAAAATTTATGCAAACAAAAGAGAGGATACATCAGTCATTACAAAATATGGACTTATTTTTATTGATTTATGTCTTTTATAGAGGAACAAGTAGGTGATTTATGAATGGCTCATCAATGCCACGTTCATTCAACAAATAACAAATCACATTGGAAAATATTAGAAATTTTGTAAATGAATAAACCTTAACTAATCTGGAAATGAATGTTCTCTTTAAATAAGAGAACTTGACTTATTTTGAAATTCTATCTTAGCTATTATTGTACTTTGTATTATATTTTGGAGTAATTAAGTGTTGGGATAGGGTTATGATTAAACCCTATGGATTTGCAAGGGTTTTTAGGGTGATTTTAGGAGTAAGGATGGAATTTAAAATGATTACAAATGTGGGTTATGAGTGTACATGAGTTGTATGTATTAGTTACATTTTGAATAATTAAATTAACGAGGCAGAATAAGGGACAAAATGTGACTTAGGCCACTACAATGAGTGTTCTAGATGCTATAGTGAACAATGCCACTATAGTGGATTTGGGAGGCCATTATAGCGGGCTTAGACTTTCGCTATAAAGGTATAATTAGACATCATAGTAGGGTTTACTGTGTCTTTTGCGATTCACCTTTCAAATTAAACACTATATGGATAAAATTTCATTAGTTTATTAATGTTTATTCACACTAAAACATCGTAAAATTATTCTCTCTTTTTCCCACACAATACATCCATAACTAAACAATATAGAGCTTAAATTACAGACTTTTGAAGACTAATTCAAGAAAGAGTCGATTGAAATTTTTTATCATAAGTCAAAAAGGAGAATGTAAACATTTATACTTTTGGTGATTTCTTCTAAAATGCAAGATCTATATACTTATCTCCTATAGACTAACCTATCGTCAAAATACTTTTAGTAAGTTTAAAAATACACTACCAAGATAATTAATATTGTTCACCCAAATGGGTTTGAAATAATTTATATGAAAATAAAATGCTAACATTCTCATGTTTCCAAAATAATATGAATAAGATATTAATATACAATTGCACTAGATAATTTTATAATTCCTATAATGATTTTAATTGAGAAATTAGTGATAAGGGTATGAAAAACATATGTAGGCAATATTATTTAGAATAGTTAACCCATTCTTATGTAATTTACTTTAGTTTTATAATTGGGGGAAAAGGTAATCAAAACCTAGTTAGTTAGTTTTCAAAAAAAAAATTGCTAGTATGATATGATTTTATTCTTAGATTTTTTTTTTATGAAAAATTAAGTAGAAAGAAACATAAAATGATTTTTAAAAAAGGACTTAATTCACATATAATAATGCATTATATGTTGGGATATATGAAGGAAAGTATGGCAATAAACCTCATAGTGTTGGAGAAAAACTTGAAACTAACAATTTATGATTATTGATTAATAAATAATAAATATTATGTAGGCATGTTTCCTAAGTATTAGTGGGGTATATATATATATATATATATATACACACTAGTGTAAGCCCGTGCCTGAAGGCACGACGAAAATTTTCCAAAATACGTAATCGCAAAACGGTGAAAATGTACCAAATAATGTAATCGCAAAACGACAAAATTTTTCGAAGTGCATAATTACAAAACGATAAAAATTTTGTTCCCCAACGAAACAATTGATACATGAGTGTTTCCAATTTGGTGGGCGTATTGTCTTTTTAGGCTTTTTTTTTAATCAAACTTTAAATGCATATAACCAAATGATAACTATTTCATATACACTCTAAATTTTATGAGTCTTCAATATTATAAATTTCACCAAAATTTCTCAATTACACTATAAAAAACATGATAAAAGAAACGAATTTATGTTTCAATGTAGGGAATTGCGAAACGGCAAAAAAAATCAAATTTATTGATGACACGACGATAAATTTGTTCCTGTGATATTTTGTATATGTGCCAATGACACTTCGATAAATTTGTTCCCGTGATATTTGATATTTTATCCATGTCTCCAATAGTGCAAATAATTTTGTAACTCCAGCCCATTGGCGAAGAAGGATATATGATAATCTAAATTTTATTTGCAAATAATTTTTCAACTTGAGCCCACGCATGAACCAAGATGTAATTTTCTCCCGTGATAATTTCTTTTTTTAAAAAACATTACAATGCCACATATGGTATTATTCATCTTACACCTTTGCAAAATATTACCAAACTAAAACCAAACTTTGACTCTTTTATTGTTTAATCGGTTAAAAAAATCAAAATAAAAAATACCAAAACCAAACTTCCACTTGCCACATACAATCGGGGGTAAACCCATTTCCACCGAAAAATGTGACCTAAAATTATTATGTCACCCAAACTTACATATGACATTGGAGTAAAGTTTGACAGCCACACTAACTCAATTCCCTATTTCTCGAGACCTAAAATTATTATGTCACCCAAACTTATATATGACATACTGGAGTAAAGTTTGACAGCCACACTAACTCAATTCCCTACTTGTCAACAAAAATATTATGACCACCACAATCAATCAAGGTGAAAAATAAACTTACGACTAAAAAGTATAATATGGACAATATGAAATTAGAAAATGTATTAGCATTTTCGAAAAACAAATATGAAATTTATTTATGCACAATCATTATTTATTCACCCACTCAAATAGAATGACTAAAACACAAATACTAAATATGGACATTCGACAGGAGCCCATCAAGTTAGAATGTGGAATGGTATCCTTTCAATTATTTGATCAAGCAATTGTGGAATGTCCTACAAAAAAACATTTATGTTTGTAAGAATCTGAAGAAAAACTCATAATAAAAAAGCAAACGCTCCAAAAATAACTTAAGTAATATAAGGGAAATGTAAGAGCAGGAACTATACACCCTTCACCTCAAATCGGATCTGAAAAAAGCTCAAGTCCGAAACATAAATTATATATCTGCAATAAAAAATCATACAGAACCTAAAACTAAAACAAAATAATAGAAAAATCTTTTCCCATAGCTTTTGATTTGGGAAAAATGGTTTTTCCTGCACCAAAAAACACATAACTATTGTCAGGACTGTACACATTCACAATCCTCACTAAGGAAATATATGACTGGATCTACAAAATAATTTGCATACTAAACCATGACAGATCATAAACTAAATATGAGTTTAACTATAAACAACTAAAATCACTAACAAAAAAAAGGAACCAATAATAGATTTATTGAGTTTAAAATTAGAGGAAAGAAGCGTCATGTTAGTCTTAGCATCCTCTCCCATAGATTTATCGAAAACCAATATGTTGATAACGCTGAATTCCTTCATGAACAGATATAGCCTTTTGTGCTTTCTTTTCTTTTTAGTTCTCTCGAGCAACGTGCTTTGTTAAAAAGCACCAAAAATCCAAGATCTGAAAATCCAAAGTTCCCAAAAATTCAAAATTTGAAAACTAAAATACATGTACATAAGAGATCTTATAGCACTTCAAGCCTAAAAAAGATTTCTCCACTAAAAATTAAAAAGAGTATATATAAAACTCAACGGCTAATTCCGAACAGGTTCTTCCTTGCCTGTTGAGGCCATAGACAAACAACACCCATGGAAGTGGTGGTCTTCACACCACCTCTTCTTCGCGACCACCAACTTTAGGAGTCGAAAAATCTTGAAACAACCAAAAAAATAACTACCAAATCTGAATTAATCCAAAAACGTTTTTAGATGAAGGTCTATAAACTCAAAACCTGCCAACAACATAAGCTAGGGTTAGGCTCTCCGGTTTCTCGTTCTGGAGGTCTTCTACTCAGAAGAAGTCGATTCGCGACGCTTTCATAAACTCAAAATCAGGCGACCCGACCCTAATCTCACCACCAAATCGCCTTATCCCATCAGACCGGGTATACGTATATAAGAGAGAGAGGGGAGCTACCAGAGATGGATTCGAAAGCGATCAGGTGGTCGTCGTTCATACCCAAATGTGAATAACCAAATGCGATCAGGTGGCCGTCGTTCTGTCGAGAGGGTTTATTAAAAAAATAAAACCACCAAATGCTCACATGAATACCCAAATGTGAACAAAATAAATGTCGCACATCCTTTAAACACAATTAGATAATGTAATACCACCTTAAAAAAATCACAAATGTCGCACAACCCAGTCTGAACAATATATACCATCATAGAGAACACCATGTCATCTCCACTCCATTTTGAATTCAACTTCCCCAGTCTGCGTCATAGAAAAAAACAAAACAAAACAATAAAAGGAGAAGAAAAAATTAAAATAACAAAAATCAAATACCCAGAAAGTAAGCAGCCATCAATTAATCACTCCTCTTCCTTCAATTGATTTCTCCACATCCATATTCTAGTTAAATACCCTCTTGAAAAAACGTCATAAATACCCAAATAAAAACCTAACTTGCCTCCGAGACAGTGGGGAACGGTGACACCGCCGCAGCTCTAACTTACCTCCGAGACAGTGAGGAACGATCATAAATTCTACTGCTGATTAAAGTTAACGGATCAACCCTTGGAAATTCTCTGCACAAAACAAACAGATCCGCTCATTAAGTCATCCAAACATTTAACACCAAAACAAAAATTAACATTTTTTTTCTTTTTAACTGGTTTGGTATTGGAAATTTTTCTGTTGATGTGATGGTTGCACCGGACTTTGGTATTTGAGGGAGTGGGTATTTAACACAGGGAACGACTGGGGTTGTGAACGTTCTCTCTTCCTTGCTCTGTTTAACACACCAGCCTTTTTTTCAAATAGTTTCTTTGACGTAGATGGTTGGATGTTTATGCCGGTGGGGTGGATTTAGATTTCGGGAGAGAAAGTGAAAAAACATCAGATGTGTCTCTATGGTTTAGCTTGACAGAGACAAATATTGAGAAGCTTAATCGTGTTTTTTTCCTTGAGCCTTGCGCTCTGAGTGTCCTTTCTTCTTGAGCCTTGTGCTCAATAAAGTGGGTGGGCAGATTTTCAGACGTGTAAGATAGAGGAGGGGAATTAATCTTAATCTTAGCCCTTTCATTCTTCACATTCGTGGCTTTAATCCAAACCGTTGATGATCTTATCTCTTATGAAACAGTAAAAAGACCCTTGTCCCTTATTATATAGATATATATATACACACACACACACACTCTAAGGGGTACCCGTTCCGATGGCACGATATTAAATTTGCTCCCGGGTGTGTATGCTTATAGAAGACTCGCACTCCTATTTATGGTATTATTCACTTTAAGAAAAACTTTAAAATACAAACTTTGTAACACTATTTTCTAGCTACATGTTATGTAATACTAGATGTCACGCTTGTCCGTGTTGATAGTCCGTTGAAAATAATAAGAACTTTGGAATTAAGTCAAATATATATGATTTGAAATGTCAAAATAAATGTAACATAAGTGAATTTTTCTAAATATAGAAATTTTCCTACAACATCAATTTGTCTCATAAATATTTCATGTGTGCTACCAAAAAACTCACACTATAATGCTTTTTTTACACTTCTACTTAATTTACTTAACAAAACTCACATTATAATGTAAAACTTATCTATATTGGAATAATGTTCTAATCGTAGAATTGAGTCAACTTAAATTCAAATATTTAAAATCAACTCCGTCGTAGAGTAATACTAATTTTTTTTATCAAATAATGTTTAATAAAATTGTACTCATAGAATATTGTTAATAAAACCTTGGAATGACATAATGATAATTAATAATGGTTAATAAAATGTTTGAGGGAATACATAAAAGACACATCATTGTGAGAGTTAAAAAATACCAAAGTGTAGAGGGCACCATTTGTCCGTAATCAATACAAATAAGAATATGACGGGTGTCCACACTTAAGATTCTTATATGTATAGTGGAAAACATGTGGAACATGTATCACATACGGTACATGTCCTCATTTTTATTGAGCACGAGCACGTGATGACATCCACACACGGTACTCTTTCTCATAAAAATGTCCTCATAAATTTTTTCAATAAATTTCTATTACCTTTGTGGTTAATATCAATACACAATTTTTCATGGACTAATGAAAATGTATACATGTCAAAATGGTAAATTACTTTAAATTAGTTAAATACCGAGTAAATCAATTTGCACTTATAGAAAATGAATATCATGTTGAACAAAAAATTCTTTCAAAAATTAATAGTGAATGGACTCAGCAAAAATTCTTTACTCAACTAATAGTAAATGTTTTATTAAGAAAATTCTTCAAAAATTCATGAAAGAACTAATAAGATTTTTATTAAGCTTTTTGTAAGATTTAAAAATTCTTTACTAAACTAATAGTAAATGTTTAACTCAGTAAGTGAATTGACATCAAAGAATGTACATAGTATTGGTAGAGTAATCCAAACTCTTAAAATCGATTCTCCCAAAAAAATACCCATTGAATGTGTGGGTCCCCTTTCTTTTTCTACCTAACATAGTTAGCTGTAATATGAAAAAAAATCATTTAAATCTAAAAGAAAGTATCAGAAGAAAATCAAAACGAAAAATAAAGTCTAAGAAGATCATTTAAATAAGAAATCGAATTAAAATTTCAGATCTCTGGAAAGCAGGGGCGTTCAAATCGCTATGTAAACAGGTAAGAAGACTACAGATGTAGTGCATTTAGATCTAAAAATTGAATTAGAAAATTCAGATATTTTCAAAACAGGGCATTCAGATATTTGAATTTTTTTACACAAATGTACATTATTTTTTGAAAACCCACTTCGTGAACCACCCACACCAATTAGTTTGACCGATTTACGGGGTCGTCCTCTTCTATGTCAAAACCGTCGAGGAGAATATGGAACTCCCAAAACTTAAAAAATATAGTTACATGATCAATATCGAAACACCATTAGATAAAATCTAGTCTCTTAAACCCAAAACCGCTAAAGGGAAAATACCTTCTTTCATCCAACAGGAAGTGCGATATGTTATGGTTAAAGATGGAGAAGCATTGTCAGGCCCAAAAAATTCAAGATCTCAAAATCCAAAATCTTAAAAATTCAAGATCTGAAAATGAAAACTAATTCAAATAAAAACGAAAATGATGAACCATTTTGGATCTAAAAAATTATAAACCATTATGCCAAGCTGGAAAACACCCAAAACTTCCATTAAGACAAATCCCAATTAGCTATGCCTTACCATTCTTTGGCCAAAAAATTCCTTATGTATTCTAGGACCATCTTCTCCACCTCATCACTAAAATAAATGATAAATCTGTACACCCATCAAAACATAGAAAAGTACACACAATAACCATGATTAAATGAAACCCCCAACTTTTGTCAATCTTTACCCAACAACCACGCCCAGATTCTACTACACCCCCACCACTGAAAGGGGATACAACAGATCTCAAATATATGTTAAAACAAATTTGATCAGTAGGAGAAAAGAGACATAACTCATTAGAAACAGATAACCATATAAAAAGTTACATAGATAGATGATATAGAGCATATTAGAGTAGATCATATAATTTAAAAGCTATTAACATGGATGATATAGCAGATGATATAAAGCATGCTAGTAAATGATATGAGAGAGTGAAGGTGGAGCTTGGGTGAGAAATAAAGTGAAGTAGAGCAGATGTTGGACCTTGGGTGGTTCAGTTTACCATTGCATGAGAGAGAGAAATGGGTATTATTGTGATGTATTGTTGTGTAAAAAAATTAGACGGGTATAGTTTTACAGTGCACGTGGCTCGAGGTATAAGGGTTTGGGAAAATCAGACAGGGGAGTTAGTAAAAGAGCATATAGCTCGAGGTCTTAACTTTCAATCTCATCACATGAATCGTTTTGGACCTTTAGATTCGAAGTTAAACTTAGACATCAATTGAGAAAGATAGATACGAAATTTGGTTATATAAGTTTTGTATACAAAACCTTATGATATGGGAAAAAGTCCCTCCTCCCTTATATATATATATATATATATATATATATATATATATATAAGTAGTAAGGATATTTTTACTGTTCAATTAGTTTTTAAGACATTTAAGGGTTGAGATTTAAGCCACCTAGACACAAATGGAGGGATGAGATCATTTCCCCTATCTATATCTTACACGTCTGATATCTGCCCACACAGGGCTCGAGAAATATTGATAACGTGATTTCATATTTAAACAATTTCACCCACTATCTCTCTCTGTCTACTTACACAATCCTACCCACTCACTCACAAATCCCAAACAATCCCACATCCCACCAACTCACTCACTCGCATACTCTCTCTCTCCCTCTACACTTTCATAATCCCCGCCCTTCACGCACAAACCCCATTTTCCATTCGTCCAAAAAAATCTATTCTTGCTGCAAAAATTCTATGCGTTTATCAGCCCATCATCTCTCTACCTTACCATTTTTGTAGGAAAAAATGTACCACCAAGAAAACGCCCAGATCGGGTTTTCTTCACCTCAGATCGGACGTGAATAAAAACGCCCATTTTTTATTGTTACATTTTTGTTGGAAAAACGCCCATTTATTGGGCCCATCATCTCTCTAGCTTACCACCAAGAAAAACGCCCATTTTCTATGCACCACCAAGAAAACGCCCATTTTTTCTTTACCTCATATCGGGTGGAAAAATGCACCAACAAGATCGGACGTGAAGAAAAAATTCCCATCTTTTTTTATTTGTTGAACATTTTCTAAACCCGTTTATCTCACAGATGTGGAGGTTCATATCTTCCAAATATAGAGCAAAGGTAACTTATGTTTTGATTTGGGTGTAGTAATGTGTTTGGGTATGAGTGTTAGATTTGCTGAACATTTTTTTTTGCAGGTTCTGGACTCAAAGATCACAGATCTAAACCCGTTTCTCTCACAGATGTGGAGGTTCAGATCTTCTAAATATGGAGCAAATGTAACTTATGTTTTGATTTGGGTATTGTAATGTGTTTGGGTAGGAGTGTTAGATTTGCTGAACGTTTTTTTTTGCAGGTTATGGACTCAAAGATCCCAGATCTTGAAGCATGGGTGTGTGCCAACTACTTTTTCGCCTGAAATTTGTGTTTGGCGTGTGTGCTTCCTACCCCTTGGATGAGTTAGTCTCTCCTCTGAACACGACCCATTTAGTTCACGCTATCGAACAAGAATTTTTTTATTCTAAGTTAGTATTTGGATTTATTAGTTTTCTCTCTAATTTACTATTTGTCTACAATTTCCGATTTTGGATATAATTTTTGGTTTCCGATTTTAGTTTGTTGTGAGATGATTTTTTAATTTTTTGTTTTGGTTGACATCCAAAAAATTTCAGGACACGAGACACGGGGACTCGAAAGAGAGAAAAAGGGGATAAGTAAGAATTAAATGTCTTCAAAAAAGGATCAGTTTTTGAGCCACTCCTAGACAAAGGCGACTATGAAGAGGGTAGTCGTAGAAGATGGTGCTAGAAGATGTTGAATTTGGAAGAGGGTAAGAGGCAGGTGATGTTTTCACTTCCAATGATATTAATCAATGTAGAGCTTGACCTAGCCGCCTCTAGTCTCGCCAACTCATGAGCGAGATTAGAGGTAAAAATCGGTTCTTTCCCTTTCCATTTCCCTTTCCCTATCTAATAATGGTTGGGATGTTAATTTTTTACATGTGAGGGGTACTTTTGTACTTTTGGTTTTATTGGGTACTGGTATGTTGGCCTTGGCTTTGATTGTTTCTGTTAATTCATACATTTGGAGAAGTGGATAATGATGATACGACTCATATTTCGGTTTATCTTTCTTTTCCTTATGTTGTTGAAGCTTTCTTTAAAATTTTATGCATTCTTAACAATCGTGTGTACATATTGAATTTTTTTGTTTAATTTATGAACTTCTTATCACTCTAGAGGAATGAATCTTGTCAAAGAAGGAAATGATATAAATGAATGGGGTGGGGGAACTAAGAAAAGAATTTTATTCATTTTCCTCATTTTAAACAAATTTTAGACAGCTTTACTCTCGGCACTTCAGTGTTTAGTTTGTGTTTTAGTTTCTTTTGATCATGGTTTTTGCCTAATCAAGAAGAAGATCCAAGTACTCAGGATGCTTTTAGAGAGTTCAAAAATTATTAGGTGACTACGACTTATCTCCTTCCAATCCTAGACATAGTAGTACAAAAGTACATATGTAGCCAAAAAAATATCTCAAAAGATATGGTAGTTGTATCCTATGTTGCATAGTAAATATTATAGAGATGAAACTATTCACGGGAGGTTTTAAAATGGAAAATAAGTCATGAAATAGAAAATAAGGTTGTACTTAGTTTTTTAACATAATTTAAACAAAAAGTACATTTTGTATTCATATAAAAAAGCATATGGAGCCTATCAATGCCGTACTTACTTTTTGATTCATATATAAAAATTAATAAATAAAAAATTATGTTTATATATAAAAAAGTGTACATAATGGTTTTTACTCCATCTTTTCCATTATGTCGTGCCATTACTTTTTAGTTACACCTTAAAGGGGGGAAATTAAAAAATGTTGGCATTGAATTAAATTATTATGTATTAAACCCAAATAATTCAATTAATTAATGTATTTACTATGTAAACTTTGTTTAAAAAAAATGATCCTTCCATTGTGTTCCAAATATCATAATCTAGAAAGTTGTTGAACTAATGAGCAATGCCTAGAAATTAGTGAGCTATACAACTACCTAATCGAATTAAAGTAGAGGGCAGTTACTTCACTCCAATTGCATTTGAATATTTAACCTTAAGGGTTAACTTGGATCTCTACAGCTGATGGAAGTACCATGCAAAAAAGAGTAACTGATGGAAGTTAATCATGGAAGAAGATTGTGAAGTGACAAAAGTTGCTTCAACTTAAGGAGAAAAAATCATTCTTCCTACATTAAATGCCAACAATTATCTAAACTGTGAAATCAACTTCAATTATTGTTTTATTTACATACAACTTTTATTTTCAATAACTTAATATATATATATATATATATATATATATATATATATATATATATATATATATATATGTAACTTATGTGATGGTAATGATAGGTCACTAACAAAAATGCACTTGGATAAAATTTCGAGCGTGCCATCGACACAAGCACAATTTTATTACGGGAAAAAAATTATCGCCGTGCAATCTACTATAGGAGTCATGACGCGCACAACATTGGAAATTATGACCAAATTTTTAAAATTACACTTTGTTCTGTTGGGGAACGAAATTTTTTCTGTTTCACAATTACGTACTTTGGAAAAATTTTATCGTTTTGCGATTAAGATGGTTCGTGTAAGGGTTTTTCGTCAATGTTTTAACATATTATGATGTATGGTCCTATCAATGATGTACACTTTCGAAAATTAGCATCGATTAAATAATTTTGAAAAAAATATCCAACCCTAAGAAAAATTGACCATAATTGATATTTTGGAAACTATACTATAATATAAAACTTTTATTATTTGACCACACGATTCATATACAAGAGAATTGTCATTGTGCCTTCAGATGCGCATGACTTTGGAAAGTATGATGATTTTTTTAATATTACACTTTGTTTTGTTAGGGAACGAAATTTTTTCCGTTTTGCAATTACATACTTTGAAAAATTTCTCCGTTTTGCGATTACGTATAATTTGAAAATTTTCAGCGTGCCTTCAGGCACGGGCATACCCTAGTATATAATAAAGGAGGAGGGGATTTTGCCACATCATATACCTTTGTATACAAAATCTATATAAACAAATTTTGTATCTATCTATCTAATAAAATAAGGATTTAAAATTGTGCCACATGGCCGAAAGTTGGAATCATCCCCACTAAACTTTCATGAGTCTACAAAAAAAATGGACTGACACACAAGGAATCACGAATCTTAAAAAATTGGATTCACAGTTCACGGGTCTCGAAAAAAATGACTGTACTTTCACTTTTTTAATTATCCAACTTAACTTTACTTTAATTTGAAAACTTACGTGTAGAGACCCACCAATTCATAGACTTCCTCCAACATCTCATGGCCTCTTACTCAATGGAAGTCCAGCAGATTCTCTTTCTCCCACCGAGAATGTTAACAATTTCAGAACTGGAGGTACTTCTCTCTCTCTCAAAACTCCCTAATGTTAATTGGTGCTCCATATCTGATAAAGTGTGCATGAAGGAACCCTTTTTTATTATTCTCTCTCTTCAAGGTGGAAAATATATTTGAGTAAAACTGTTTGAGCTCAAGATGGGTCAACTTTGGCATATATAGTACGACTTCGGGGTTAAACCCACATCGATTACTTACTCTACGTTTTTATTTTCATTTTCATTTGGTTCAGAGGTGACGAAAATGGTCATTTCGAGTTGATGGAGGTTTGGAGTTGTGTTCGAAAATGGTGGCCTTTGTGACACCGCCTATTATCTACCATAAATAAGTAGGGGAGAGGTAAAAAATTCCATTCAGTTTTATGTTTTGTCTTCACTATTTACTATTTACTAATTGAGGTTTCCACTCAAGGTCTGCCGTGTGTTTTGACTGAGAGTTTTTGGCTTTGATCGATTTGCAAGTGGTTGGCAGGTGGGTTATTGATCGAGAGATTTCTAAGGTGTACCTGTCAGAATTTTGAGCCCAAAAAATGGCATATTTTTTATGAACCAACAAGTCAAGGTTTTTAATTTTGTGTTATAGATCTAAAATAACATCTTTCGTTTTGATCCTGTCAGAATTTCAGCCAAAAAAATGACCCAGTGAGCATTATATTACCTTTTCAATTTGTGTTTTTCTTTTAATAAGTTTTTAAAAGTGTATTTTTAATGCATCTGGATTTAATAAGGTACTCTAGAAAATATGGTTTTCAGTTGGGTTCAAGTTGAGGTTTGGTGCTGGGTTGGTGCATGGATTGAGTTCGAGAGCTAAGAAGGTGAGGTTCAAGTGGGTTCGAGTTGAGGTTTGGTACTACCCAGCAGCAAGTGAGGAGGGGCTTGCAAACAGGTGAAACATAGGGTGGGGGTTAACGTTGGTTTTGGTTTAGGAGAGAGAGAGAGAGGGAGAGAGAGAGAGAGAGAGAGAGAACAAATGAGCTTTGAGATGTTGCGTGTGTGGGGTGCAACTGGGTTTCATAGATTAGAGAGGGGAGAAGGGTGTTTGGCAGACTCCTTTTTTCTTTCATTTCTCAACCTCTATTTATTTTTGTTTTTTTTAAATGGGAAGACAATATTCATTTTTATAAATATGTTTTGAAAAGCACATTCTTTTTCTCAACCTTTATTTGTTAGTTTCATATAAAAAAGCACATTCTTTTTCTCAACATTAAATTATCATTCTTAATATAATGAAAATGTGTTGGGACTACATTTTTATTTTATTTTCAATCCTATATATACCTTTTAATTGGTTTGGAGAAGTGCTATTTGTATTATTTTTTTTGTCAAACTTGATTGATTTAGTAAGGATTGTTTAATGTTATTTTCTATAAAACTTGCCACTCTTTAACACATAGCTCGAGGTATTAAAGAAGGAAGCAATGTCTCATCAATCTTTTGTCAAACATTGAAGACTCAAAGCCATGTTATGATAGTCGATTTACAAAAATTCAAGTGGCCACCTTAAATCATTTGGGTAAACTTTATAAAAATAATATTTTTTTTTCTTTCGTCAAAATCGAATAAAAGATTATTTAAATCTCATGTTTAGAATTATATGAATAAAATGACGGAATCGTGATATTGGATGTTGAATTTACATAATATCAACCTTTTATATTATTAATATTAATATTTAAAAACATGACTGGATTTTATTCCCTTTTTGTTTGGGAATGCAATCAAATCATTGTTTTTGTAGGTTCTCATCAAACACATTATGCTTCATATTTTTCGTCATTTGATATTTAACATGTTGGTTCATCATTTGAAATGTCACTCTTTTTAGGAATGTAATAAAATTTTAGAGCTTATCATCAAACATGTTAGGCTTTTTATCTTTTTTTTACTCAATAATAAACATGTTGGGTTGGAGTTTAAATCCTAATACATGGGGAGAGTTCAACATTTTAATATTCTTGAAAGAAAAATTGACTTTTATTTCATATATTTTGTCATTTGCTATCACATATAAATACTTGTATAAATACATTGTGTTCATATATACTTAAATGTATAAATGCATCGTGTGTCTTATTTTGTTCGACCTATTTTGTATTACAAAATATTCAAAATATTTTTACAATCGTGCCATTGTAAAAATGCATTGCGTGTCTCAAGGTGATTTGACCCCTTATAAATCTCATTCCCAAAGACCTCAATGCTTACTTATATTTTGCATGGAGGTATCAACAGGTGTAAAACATTGGAAAGTTGAAAATAATAAATGATGGAGCTAAAAGTAATGCAGTAAAAAATAATTATTTATTTAAAATGAAAAATATAACGATTATCCCATCTTCAAATAATAGTATATGGCCTTGGAAGCTACGAGTATATTTTTTGTCCTAAATGCAATTTATTGTAAATTAGTCCAAAAAGTGATGGTTAAATGTTTAATAAAAAATAAGCATGTGCCTAGAAAATATTGACACTTTTTCCATCATATTTTCTAAAGCATAAAATATTTGATTAGTTTATTCTTTGTATCGTATTTTTTATTTTTGTTATAAACCAATAGCTGTTTCGATTTGTTACATTGTTTTAACATTTGTTAATAGGTGATTTGGTAATTTTTTTATAGTCTTGAACATTTTTTATATGTTTTGTGTTAGAATGACAGGAAAGTATCCCATATCTTATTTTAAAAATCATGCCATCATGTATGGTGAAAGGTTTTCTATGTTATTCTTAAGCAAAAATCTGAAATAAATGTTTGCAATAAATTTGGCTTAATGTACTACTGCTCTAGATTAATTTAACTTCCATTCTGAGGTTAATTATTTGCAAATAATTAATTTTGTTATACTAGACTATTTGCTATCTAAATTGAACTCCATAAAATTTGAATTGATAACTTTACACTTAATGGTTTTACCAAGTTTAGGTCTATAAATAGCGTTAATATAAACTGAAAATTATATTTAAAAAATTTAATTTATGGGTTTTTCTTAAGAAAGTTTTGGAATACACATGGTGTATTTTTCATAATTTTATTGTATCGCTATTATTTAACCCGTGCCATCGGCAAAATGTGTGTTATTTTGGTGTTTGGAATATGTCATTTACTTGGTGGAGTGGAAGAAAATACAAATACCTGGAGAGTTGTTGAACATTTAATCTTCCTTGAATGTAAAATCGACATTTAATATTCACCGTGTCATCGACACGGGTACACCCTAGTATATATATCTTAGGAGTCATGTCATGTTTAGCGAGGTGTGGGAAAGAAATCTGAGTCATAGCTTTACTATGATAACGGTTTATATGGGTATCATATCTACATATGTGGCACCGCGGGGTACCAAGTCATGTCGATAGTCTCGATGGGATGATGGATTATATGGTTGTCATGTATATATGTGTGGAAAGATCTAACCCTTAATCGTGGCCTGACTACAATTGTGGAATATAATAATAGTATATTTATACTACTATATATGGATGGAAGATCTTTGAATTTTTATGGAGGAGTCATTAACACTTATAAGAAATGTGATGCTTTACTATATCGTCTCTAATATTTTGGATCATGTATCTGTACTTTTTTCAATGGAACTATCAAACTTTTTGTTAGCTCTTTCAGGTTATCGTCGTGCATGTCTTATGGATTGGACATAATATCTTGTTCTGGATATCAGTCGACTTAGTCTCAATGATCATTTTTAGTGTAGGTTTACTGATCTTTATTATTAAGTTTAGTAATTTTCTTATTAGACTTATGGTTTTTTATTTTGGATAGGGATCCCCATATGTTGAGGGATTCTTGATTAGTGGGAGAGTGCATATGGATTATGTCAATTATGTTATAGCTTGTATACCAATAATCTAGAATGTAATTATTTTATGAGGTGTTTATCGGTTGCCTTCATTCTTATTTACATGGCGTGTTGAATATTTTCCACCTTAAATGTGTATAATATGAGTTGTGACACTAGACACCCTAGTTCTCGCGACCATCTCCACAACACTAGTATTTGTTTATCGACAGGACTCCCCTTTTTCAGAATCTTCCTCTTGTGTGTGTATAACTTTTGGGTTCCTCCATTTATCTATAGAAAGACGAAATCCTCCTTGGTGGATGTAGCCCAAATTTGGGTGAACCACGGTATATCATTGTTATTGCTTTGATTGTTTGTTGCTTGTAAGCTCTTATTGTCTCTTCATTGATATTTGGTTGAATCTATTGGGAGTTTGCACACTAGTTGATTTATGGAACAAGGTATTCGGTGTTTTCCGCACACCAAGTGTTTGATAAAATCCCCGAGTGAGTTTTATCTTCTTGGTTGCTAGAGATAGTCTTGCTTTAGCGCAACAAAACATAGCAACACTAAACCATAACTGGCGTTTAATAACAGTACTTTAACATTATAAAAATAATTAGTAACGGTAATTTTTTGTTAGAAAAAAGGCATGAGGAAAAAAATAGCAATGTATATTTATCTTTACTAATAACGGATTTACCAACGGCATTTTACCATTACTAATATTGAATTTGCTAATGGTATTTTATCATTTGTAATTCTAATTTAGTAACGTACTTTTTTATTTACTATTTCAGCCTTACTAACGAATGATTGTTCTACTATTATACAATTTTGAAACGCTTTTGTTTGATTTTGTAACGGTAAAGGTCCATTAGTAATATTAATAAAATCCAATATCCTTCTTAAACATGTACTGAATTGAAACAAATTCAACTATGCTTATAACACTATTCAAATACCAATAACATATACAAAAATAATCACATAACAAGGAAACTATATTCAACATTTATATTTTATTTAAGCCCCCACTCTTAGTTTTTAAAAGAAACTTCAATACCGAGAATGATACACATAGTATTACTTTGGAACAAAATCTCATCCAATTAATTATTTGTCCTCCCCAATTTGAATTTTTTTAATCCCCCGTCTCACTTTTATGGGATATGGGTTGTCCACAGCTGCCATAGTGTGTGTTTTCTCTTCCTCACTGTTGACGTTTGCATTGACTATGTTGTTTTCGGCTTGTTCATCATCATATGAATCATGCCACAATTTTTCAGCATCCTCCATATCCAATTCAATCACATCCGTTATAAAATCTATAAGAAAAATTACATTTAATTCATGATAGTGACAACAAGGTTCAAATTGCAAGTCAAAAGCACAAATAAGTCGAAACTAGTATGCCGCTATAAGGTTGAGATCCACTGTATGATGCAGAACCTGGAAAAATAAAAATTGTTAAAAACATAAATAAACCAATTAACAAAAAGTAAGTGATAGTTCCCAAAAATTGTATACTTAATACTAATATAGTTGAACAACGAACCAACTTATCAAATAAAAGTAATTATACCCAAATCCCTTTGATGAAACCACATAATCATTTTTTAAAGGTACAATATAATATTGAACTTCAAGCGAACTTACAAAACTAAAAAGAAAAGTATATTTCTTAATGACGTAAATATAACATTCTGAGTATAAACACAATGTGACAATTAATCCCAATATTCTAAGTATTAACACAATGACGTACATGTAAGGTATAATTTTCTTCTTCTTATTTTATGGGATTATTGGAATTGGTTTCCTTGTTGTTAGGGTTGTAATTCACCTTTGTTATATTACAATTTATCAAGTAAATATCATATCTATTCTTTGATGCCTTGATCAGTCAATGAGCTAGTTTTTGACAAAATTAATTAATACATACTAATGTTGAAAAGAAAGATAACTTTCAATAAGAATAATAATTAAAAAAGGTTTTGGTGTTTGTAAAGAAGACTAAAAAAAGTTTTGGTGTTTGTAAAGAAGACTAAAAATGTTTTTTTAGTCAATATAGAACCAAATAATTAAAAAGGTTTTGGTGTTTGTAAAGAAGACTAAAAAAACTATAGGTGCATTAAAACCTAAACCAATAAAATTCCATTATCTAATTTTCAAAATAAATCGAGTTCTCATATAAAAATGCTCATTGAAATTAATATGAGAATAGATATTTCTTATATGAAAACTCAAGTAACAAATAATCCTTACAAATAGGAAGTGCCAATTTTAAAGAAGCATTCTTATATGAAATTATGACTCAAACAACAAATAATACATATTGTAATTTATAAGAGGATAGGGGACAAGTAAATATCAAAAGGTAGTTGAATACAAAAAATTTGTAGGGGATCGAATAATTTGCTAGGCCCATTCACCAATTTGGATGACCAACCCACTACGAGACAGGACTGATCGACCTAACTCAGTCAGATAATTTTACTTGTGTATTAAATACGTGCTTAAATGGATGATGATAAGCTCAAATTGGTTACCAACAATCTCAAAGAAATATTCAAGGCAACCTTTTGAGCTATAGCTCTGCACGAAGAATTACGTATGCAATTCAACCTCTTGAATACGACTATAAATAAAAACCCTCATCCCCGGTTCAAGGGGATGCAACTTTGTAATCTAGAGAAAAATTAATAAGAAAATAGTGACCTTTCCATGAACGTAGGCAAGTTATCGAACCAAGTATATTATGTATTGTACGTGTGATTGATTTACTTTCTTTATTTGCTTGCTCTTGTGCGATCATTTATAGTGATTAGTTTTGCACTCAAAATTGGAGATATCTCTTTTTTCCTACAAAAGAAGCAACCAAAAGTAATTGACACGATGTCTCACCATATTAGTAACCTACCTCACGTCGGCGATGTACAGGCTGACCCCGTTCCTCCAAGGATCCGGTCGGAAATATTCCAAGAGACAAATACCAGGTTTCTTCATCAAAGGCTACCTTCTGAAAAACGTCATGGGCCACATAAGTGTGACACTCCGACTAATAAAATATCGGGTAGCTACTCCTTTATTAAATTAATTCAAAATGCCAAGTTAGTTCAGTTAATAGCATCACTGTCGAAAACATTTTAATGATTACTAGCCACCTAGTATTTAAAAAGTGAGTTGCCAAATTTTAAGTTAACTCTGATTAACATGCAATAAGTGAAATGTAAAGGATAACATAACCATTCACAATAAAGTCCAACTATAGTAAATCAACAAGTAAAAATGAGTCTAGAGGAAATACTCCTCACAACAATCCCAAAATGGAAAGAAATAAAACAAGTCTGCATCCTGAATTAATTACAAACCAAAAGTCTGAATAACTGAAAGAAATGAAATGTCTCTAAAAGAAATGGGCGACATGCCCTACAACTGATGAAATCTGAATATAGAGTCAAGGCAAATGAAGCGTCTACTAGCAAGGCCCTGTAACTTCCACAACAGCTACAGCTCGTCGCCTGATTGGAAATACTATGCATGGTGTCCTTGTGGCTGGACACCTAAAAAGGTTTTTACAAAAAGTAGATTTGAAAGCAAACGGGTCAGAGCTCGAAAGTGGAGAGTATTTTAAAAACATCAAGTGTTTTAATAACATTAAAATAATGAATGCAAAATACATGTTAGGACGTGCTCTCACATGAAATACTCACATCTCGACTAATTGTGCACTCCTAATGTACCGTACCCATTCAAGTGATTCTCATATCTAGCTAAACCGACATAAGTTCTAACCTTCCTACTCAATTCACACTATGAATTCCCAATGTTATCACTTAAATTGATAGCTTTACTTAAACTCGGACTCTCAATTATTAGCATTACCATTTACTGGAGGTTATCCCCTTATTTATCTTCTCAAGGAGTTACTATAAATTATTCTTATAATTAAACATAACAATTCTGTTCATTTAACCGTATATCATTCACATCTTAAATATACAATACAAGCACCCCGAGGCTAAGCTGCGGTGCACACATACTCTGCTATCCATCCCGGTACATCACGTACATAAGGATTACAAATTCCGAATCTCTCAGGAATTGTTAGAATAAGCACAACACACGAAAATGGAGGCGAACATAATTCAACATATCCATGGGTCACGTACATACCTACGCTCCATAGTCAGCTGACTTAATAACTCACAATTAAGTCATTCCCTTGAACTATGTCCTCTAGGTACCAATCTAAATCCGGGCACACAAGGATTAGTTGGCCCTAAGCGAACGTAAACCTCCCGTGATAGCAAGTATGGTAGGTATGTCATACACATAAAATCATATACATATACTAAGCATGCACACATCTTAGTAATTACCATAATTTATTAGTGGTATACTTCTCATTATTATACCAATACACGTGTCCCCGGTTTATATATACACATCATCCATTATCCTCACGTCATAATTAGTTATTCGCGTCCTAATCCACAATTACCATTTGGTTCAAAACATTCTTCTATATTTTACTCCCCAATATATTCTGAATATCCCAACTATCTCAATTAGTCATCAAGGTAATGTTATCTCTGCCATTAAACAAGGTTACGGGACACTAAAAATCAAACCAGGCCAAAAAGGCCATTCTGTCAACTCGTTAGAAGTCTCGTTCGAACGAGGTCGTTCGAACGAAAAGGGCATCTAACGAGATCTCGTTCGAACGAAAGGCATCGAACGAACATCCCACTCGTTAGAAGTCAAACTGTCAACTCGTTAGAAGCTCGTTCGAACGAGCTCGTTCGAACGGCCGGGGCAGGTCTTCTAACGAGGTGAAAGTTTCAAGCCCAGAATTTTCCTATTACGTTTTTCACCAATTTTCTCACCTCAAAACTCCTCCAAAAATTATTCCAACAATATTTTAAGGTTCCTCAACATTCCTAAACATTCTTAGGTCGTAATCTAGCACATTCATGGGATCAAATCCTCCTATACAACACCTAATTATTTAAATCTCCCAAAGTTTTCCCCAAACCTTATTAGTATGAACCATAGAATTTAAAGTCATCAATTTCCATATATAAATCCGTTTTTGTGGTATAAAAGATGTAATTCTATCAGAATAATCACCCAAAAAAAATTCTACATGCAATCTCTTTATCAAAAAGTAAATTTCTAAATCCAATTCAATGGGTTTTTATCAATCTCCCAAAACAAATGAAATTTTCATAAATTCCTACGCATGGAAGAAACATTCATTGCAATTAACGTAATTAAACCACTTGCCTCTGATCTTTCTCTGAATTTGATGTTGAATTTATGAAGGTTGGTCTCTCTCTCTCTCTTTCTCTGCAGAATCCTCCTTCCTCTCTCTCTCTACTAGTTCTTCTCACAAGATGACAATGGAGGTGGGGGTTGGTTTTTGGTAAGTTTTAATCTTTCCTTAACTTCTCCCGTAGCCCATTACTTAGTTTAGTGCTGATAATGGGTTTGTGGGTTTAATGATAAATCATAATTAAACTCTAATTTTCGTGGATTTTAATTACCAAAATTCTGAAATTACCAAATTACCCTTTTGGGTTGCTGGTATGGCCCAAAAATGCCCCGGGACCCAAACTAAACCCCCGGCTAGTGTTTTCTGACTATTTCAACCCTTCCGGACACGTTGGCGCACTCAAAACGACCATACGGTTAATAAAAATAAAATTCACTTTTTAATTAAATTAGATATTTTCCTGACGCGACTGTCACACGCGTCCCAACAAAATTTCCAAATTGCCGTATTTCTATCTCGCCACAATTTAGTATTCTCAATATTCATATATTGTCATATATACACATTATAATCAAATACCAACTCACATCTCGTTAGTATTTTATCCGGATTAATTCTATCCAGATTAATTCTCAATTAATTCGCATTTAATTTAATTAATCCCATAAATAAATATCGATGAAAATGCGGGGTATTACATACTCCCCCCTAATAACAGAATTTCGTCCCGAAATTCGGAACTAAAAAGTACCTGGTAAAAACAACTCTGGATAACGTTCGCGCATCTCATCCTCGCGCTCCCATGTGGACTCCTCCGCATTATGATGCCGCCACTGAACACGTACTAAAGGAACTATCTTTGACCGCAGTTTTCGTTCACTTCGGTCCAAAATAGCAATCGGCCCCTCTTCGTAGGAGCTATCGGGCTGGAGATCGATGTCCTCCAAAGCAATGTGAGGATGAGCCAAATCATCTCTAAGATATTTCCTTAGCGAGAAAATATGAAACACATCATGAATCCTGTGCAAATGATCCGGTAACCCAAGTCTATACGCAACAGACCCAATCCGCTCGATGATAGGAAATGGTCCCACGTATCTCGGTGACAACTTCCCCTTCTTACCAAATCGCATAATTCCCTTCATAAGAGATACTCTGAGTAAAACTTGGTCCCCCACTTGAAACTCCCTGAAGAATCTCTTTGCATCAACGTAGCTCTTCTGCCGATCCTGAGCTACCCGAATGCGACTCCGTATCAATTCTATCCTCGCCGAAGTATCCTGAATTACTTCCGGCCCAAGTAGTTTATTGTCCCCCACCTCCAACCAACATGCTGGGGAATGACAAGGTCTACCGTACAACGCCTCAGATGGAGCCATACCAACGGTGAACTGGTAGGAGTTGTTGTAAGAAAACTCCACCAGTGGAAGATACTGTTCCCATCCACCCCCGAAGTCAATGATGCACATCCGCAATATGTCTTCCAACATCTGATTTGTACGCTCGGTTTGCCCATCGGTCTGCGGATGATAAGCCGTACTCAATCGAAATTTCGTGCCCATGGCCTCCTGAAAACTCTCCCAAAACCGTGAAACAAATATCTTGTCTCGGTCAGACACGATATTTAGGGGCACACCGTGAAGTCTCACTATTTCTGCAATAAAAAGCTGGGCATACTGTCCCGTAGTGTAGTCGGTCCTTACGGGTAGAAAATGAGCGACTTTGGTCAACTTGTCCACAATTACCCAAATAGAGTCGTGACCTCTCTGTGACGTAGGCAACCCCGTAATAAAGTCCATGGAGATGCTCTCCCACATCCACATCGGGACCTCTAATGGTTGTAGAAGTCCTGCCGGTCTCTGATGATCCACTTTTACCAGCTGACAAGTGGCGCATTTAGAAACAAACATGGCGATATCTCTTTTCGTCCCGCTCTACCAATACTGACGTCTCATATCTTGGTACATTTTGTCCCCACCGGGATGTACCGCGAACCGTGAGCCGTGCGACTCTGTCATCACCTCGTGTCACAATTCCTCCCCTTTCGGAACTACCAGTCTCCCATTGAAGCATAATCCCCAGTCTGAGCTAACGGTATAGGACTCGGTTCCCTCTGCTAGTAATCAAACTATCTTATCCTGACATTGTCTGTGCCTTTACCACCTTCGTGACAATCTGCGGTGTAACAGTCATCACAGACATGAACGATCGGGCCACTGCATCCTTGTGTCCCAACTCTTTCCACTTTGCCTTCCACACCCCTGCCACTTCATCTACTGGCCTACGGCCCAACGCATCTGCTACCACATTAGCCTTCCCCGGGTGATA
Organism: Sambucus nigra; assembly: GCA_949130495.1. NCBI lineage: Eukaryota > Viridiplantae > Streptophyta > Magnoliopsida > Dipsacales > Adoxaceae > Sambucus > Sambucus nigra. The sequence goes on along the minus strand of OX422208.1, from coordinate 89,345,403 downwards.
TTGGATATCGAACTGATAATCCTTCACAAACTCAAGCCACCTTCGCTGCCGCATATTCAGCTCCTTCTGCGTGAATAGGTACTGTAGGGACTTGTGGTCTGTGAACAATCAAAACTTCTCCCCCAAAAGGTAATGTCTCCAAATCCGAAGGTCAAATACAACTGTCGCTAACTCCAAATCATGAGTGGGGTAATTATTCTCGTGAGGCTTAAGCTTACGGGAAGCATAAGCTATGGCCTGACACTCCTGCTGCAATACACCTCCAAGTCCTTGTAAGGACGCATCGGTGTAAACTAGATACTCAACTCCTGGTCTCGGCAATGCTAACACAGGTGCTGAGGTCAACTTGTCCTTCAACTCATCGAATGCCAACTGACAAGCATCACTCCAAATGAACGACACACCTTTATGAGTCAGATGTGTCAAAGGACCCGCTATCTTTGAGAAACCCCGAATAAACCTCATGTAGTATCCTGCTAAGCCCAAGAAACTACGGATCTCAGTCGGTGTCGTGGGCTGTCCCCATTCCCTCACTGCGGATACCTTCCCCGGATCAAGAGATATTCCCCGATCGGAAATAATATGCCCAAAAAACTGAACCTCCTTCAGCCAAAACCCACACTTCTCATACTTTGCATACAGCTCGTTCTGATGTAGCGTCTGCAAAACCTGCCTCAAATGCTCGGCGTGCTCCTCCTCTGTCTGGGAGTAAACCAGAATATCATCAATGAAGAAAATGACAAACTGATCTAGGAACTCTCTGAACACCCTATTCATCAAGTCCATAAACACGGCTGGAGCATTGGTCAAGCCAAAAGGCATAACCCAAAACTCGTAGGAACCATATCTCGATAAGAAAGTAGTCTTCGAGACGTCCTCTTCCCTGATACGCAACTGATGGTATCCCGATCGCAAATCAATCTTTGAGAAGAAAGAAGCGCCTCTCAACTGGTCGAATAAGTCATCGATTCGGGGCAACGGATACTTATTCCGTATCGTGACCTTATTCAATTCCCGGTAATCCACACACAACCTCAACGATCCATCCCTCTTCTTAACGAATAACACAGGGGCACCCCACGACGAAGTACTCCTCCGAATAAACACCTGACCCAACAACTGCTCAATCTGATCCCGTAACTCTCTCATCTCAGCTGGAGCCATACGGTAAGGTGCGCGGGCAATAGGCCGAGTGCCCGACGTCAAATCGATAACAAAATCTATCTCTCTACTCGGAGGTAGTCCAGGTATATCCTGAAATACATCGGCGAACTCACTAATAACGGGTATCGAATCAAGTGGTATCACCACTTCCTTAGAGGTCTCCTCCTCTATGTAGTACAAATGAGTGGACGATCCTCCCTCAGGGCGAGGCATCGCCACTAAAAACATCTCCTGCCCAGGAATGGCAAAGATAATACTCCTACTAAAACAGTCAATTATGGCTCGGTACGCAACTAGCCAATCCATACCAATAATGGCATCATACTCGGTCATCTCTAACACTAACATATCCGTGGGTAAAGTAAACCTCCCAATCTCTATACCCACGCCTCTACATACAAGGGAAATCACGGAACCCCTACTCAACGGCGAATCTACACAAGTAACCGTACTCTCGGCGGTGTCTAACAACCCAATGGTGCGTGCAAATCTCATAGCAATGAAACAATGTGTAGCCCTCGTGTCAAATAAAATACGCCCCAGAGTCCCCTGAATAGAGAACATACCCTCAATGGCTGGTGGATCCTGTGGGGTTGCGACCTGCTGGAGCTGATACACTCTCCCATACTGAAGTTGTCCCTGCTGAACTGGGACTACTGGAATGGGCGGTAATGCTGCCATCTGTGGCGCTGGGAGGGCGGCGGGAAACATAGGCCTCTGTGGCTCATGTCGAGCACCCTGCTGCTGCTGCTGTGGAGCCCTGCCCCTATCAGGACAATCCTGACATTTGTGGCCAATCTTACCACAAATGAAACACTTCCCCTAGAAGTTTCCCCCTCGCTGTCCCTGCTGACCACGACCCTGGTGACCGTTACCATTTCTGCCCTAGCCTTGCTGGCCCTGGTGAAACTGCTACTGTTGACCATTTTGACCCTGCTGGCCCTGATGGCCGTTCGGACCCTGATGGCCCTGCCTAAAACCTCCCTGTCCGTGCCTGAAACCCCCTGATCGGAATCTCTTAGAATCCCCCTGCTGGGAACCCTGATCACCCTGCCTATACTGACCCTGAGCTGATTATGCCCCGCTGGCACCATTTCCCCCTGTCCTGTCCTGATGGCTGGACTCTCCTGATCGCTTCCCCTCTGTCAAGTGAAAGCGGTGGTCCTGGCAATGGAGCAGTGCAACGTTAACCATGTCAGAATAAGTGGCCAACGAGAGGTTCCCCAATAAATGCTGACAGATCCTCCAAGTCAATCCATCTGTAAACTTCTGAATCTTCTTCTCTTCTGTCGGTATCTCATCTGGGACAATATTCAGCAAATCTGTGAATTCGGCCTCATACTCGGCCACAGTCTTACGCTCCTGTCTAAGGTTCATCAACTTCCTCCTCATTTTCGTATGAACAACTGACGGAAAATATTTGCGGTCGAACCGCACCCAGAACTCCTGTATCGTGAGAGTATCTCTCTCCTCTGTGGTGGTAATAGACTCCCACCACTGCAATGCAGATCCCACTAGCTTGAAAGTAGCTAGTATCTTCCTTTGAACATCGGTGCACTCATACATCCTCAAGTGCCTCTGAATATCCTTCCTCCACTGACTAGATACCACAACATCGGAGCTACCCGCGAACTCCGAAGGGTGTGCTTTCTGAAAAGCATCTCGAACACGTTCCTAAGCAAACGGGAATGCATGTGCCTGAACTGGTGCCTGCTGTACAACGGCGAGAGTGGCATTTACCGCTTGGGCTATAATGGTTGCAACCTCGGCGGCATTCATGGTGCCCTGTACTGGAGATGGCTGTGGCTCGGGCTATGCATTCCTAGGAACCCGTGGTGCACGTCGTGGAGGCATCTGAAATAAGAGTAAAGTCTATAAGTTCACAGTTATAAACTTAAAATAGCTGAAGAGCGAAGCATACATAAAGGAATACAACAGTCCTAAAATATAGGGCTCTACATCAAAGAAAGCTCAGCGGAAACATAATAAGCCGTACATATCCTAAAGGACACTAGAACCTGATGCTCTGATACCACCTGTGACACCCCGACTAATTAAATAACGGGTAGCTACTCCTTTATTAAATTAATTCAAAATGCCAAGTTAGTTCAGTTAATAGCATCACTGTCGAAAACATTTTAATGATTACTAGCCACCTTGTATTTAAAAAGTGAGTTGCCAAATTTTAAGTTAACTCTGATTAACATGCAATAAGTGAAATGTAAATGATAACACAACCATTCACAATAAAGTCCAACTATAGTAAATCAACAAGTAAAAATGAGTCTAGAGGAAATACTCCTCACAACAATCCCAAAATGGAAAGAAATAAAACAAGTCTGCATCCTGAATTAATTACAAACCAAAAGTCTGAATAACTGAAAGAAATGAAATGCCTATAAAAGAAATGGGCGACATGCCCTACAACTGGTGAAATCTGAATATAGAGTCAAGGCAAATGAAGCGTCTACTAGCAAGGCCCTGTAACTTCCACAACAGCTACAGCTCGTCACCTGACTGGAAATACTGTGCATGGTGTTCTTGTGGCTAGGCACCTAAAAAGGTTTTTACAAAAAGTAGATTTGAAAGCAAACGGGTCAGAGCCCGAAAGTGGAGAGTATTTTAAAAACAACAAGTGTTTTAATAACATTAAAATAATGAATGCAAAATACATGTTAGGACGTGCTCTCACATGAAATACTCACCTCTCGACTAATTGTGCACTCCTAACGTACCGTACTCATTCAAGTGATTCTCATATCTAGCTAAACCGACATAAGTTCTAACCTTCCTACTCAATTCACACTATGAATTCCCAATGTTATCACTTAAATAGATAGCTTTACTTAAACTCGGACTCTCAATTATTAGCATTACCATTTACTGGAGGTTATCCCCTTATTTATCTTCTCAAGGAGTTACTATAAATTATTCTCATAATTAAACATAACAATTCTGTTCATTTAATCGTATATCATTCACATCCTAAATATACAATACAAGAACCCCGAGGCTAAGTTGCGGTGCACACATACTCTGCTATCCATTCCGGTACATCACGTACATAAGGATTACAAATTCCGAATCTCTCAGGAATTGTTAGAATAAGCACAACACACGAAAATGGAGGCGAACATAATTCAACATATCCATGGGTCACGTACATACCTACGCTCCATAGTCAGCTGACTTAATAACTCACAATTAAATCATTCCCTCGAACTATGTCCTCTAGGTACAAATCTAAATCCGGGCACACAAGGATTAGTTGGCCCTAAGCGAACGTAAACCTCCCGTGATAGCAAGTATGGTAGGTATGTCATACACATAAAATCATATACATATACTAAGCATGCACACATCTTAGTAATTACCATAATTTATTAGTGGTATACTTCTCATTCTTATACCAATACACGTGTCCCCGGTTTATATATACACATCATCCATTATCCTCACGTCGTAATTAGTTATTCGCGTCCTAATCCACAATTACCATTTGGTTCAAATCATTCTTCTATATTTTACTCCCCAATATATTATGAATATCCCAACTATCTCGATTAGTCATCAAGGTAATGTTATCTCTGCCATTAAACAAGGTTACGGGACACTAGAAATCAAACCAGGCCAAAAAGGCCATTCTGTCAACTCATTAGAAGTCTCGTTCGAACGAAATGGGCATCTAACGAGATCTCATTCGAACGAAAGGCATCGAACGGACATCCCACTCGTTAGAAGTCAAACTGTCAACTCGTTAGAAGCTCGTTCGAACGAGCTCGTTCGAACGACCTGGGCAGGTCTTCTAACGAGGTGACAGTTTCAAGCCCAGAATTTTCCTATTACGTTTTTCACCAATTTTCTCACCTCAAAACTCCTCCAAAAATTATTCCAACAATATTTTAAGGTTCCTCAACATTCCTAAACATTCTTAGGTCGTAATCTAGCACATTCATGGGATCAAATCCTCCTATACAACACCTAATTATTTTAATCTCCCAAAGTTTTCCCCAAACCTTATTAGTATGAACCATAGAATTTAAAGTCATCAATTTCCATATATAAATCCGTTTTTGTGGTATAAAAGATGTAATTCTATCAGAATAATCACCCAAAAAAAATTCTACATGCAATCTCTTTATCAAAAAGTAAATTTCTAAATCCAATTCAATGGGTTTTTATCAATATCCCAAAACAAATGAAATTTTCATAAATTCCTACGCATGGAAGAAACATTCATTGCAATTAACGTAATTAAACCACTTGCCTCTGATCTTTCTCTGAATTTGATGTTGAATTTATGAAGGTTGGTCTCTCTCTCTCTCTCTCTCTCTCTCTTTCTTTGCAGAATCCTCCTTCCTCTCTCTCTCTACTAGTTCTTCTCACAAGATGACAATGGAGGTGGGGGTTGGTTTTTGGTAAGTTTTAATCTTTCCTTAACTTCTCCCGTAGCCCACTACTTAGTTTAGTGCTGATAATGGGTTTGTGGGTTTAATGATAAATCATAATTAAACTCTAATTTTCGTGGGTTTTAATTACCAAAATTCTGAAATTACCAAATTACCCTTTTGGGTTTCCAGTATGGCCCAAAAATGCCCCGGGACCCAAAATAAACCCCCGGCTAGTGTTTTCTGACTATTTCGACCCTTCCGGACACGTTGGCGCACTCAAAACGACCATACGGTTAATAAAAATAAAATTCACTTTTTACTTAAATTAGATATTTTCCTGACGCGACTGTCACACGCGTCCTAACAAAATTTCCAAATTATCATATTTCTATCTCGCGACAATTTAATATTCTCAATATTCATATAATACCATATATACACATTATAATCAAATACCAACTCACATCTCGTTAGTATTTTATCCGGATTAATTCTCAATTAATTCGCATTTAATTTAATTAATCCCATAAATAAATATCGATGAAAATGCGGGGTATTACAATAAGTCTATATAAATCTCTAGTTTGGTCGACAGGTATGAAGCTACGCTTCAAGAGAAGGAGGATACCACATGCATCTAAATGTAAGAGAATGCTTATCTCCACAGGCGGCTAGAAAAAATAGAGTGAGAACTCCATGGAGATAATCGAAAATTCAATGCGTGAACTCCCAATTCTAAGGCGAGGAAGACTCGTTGCCAAAGGAGGAGTTCTAGGCATGATCGGTATTGATCTGAATGTTATCGATTAGAAAGGAGCCACATAGACGATGATCATCAGAGAGATGATATAAGGATCTTGGTCTAGAGAGAGATGGATCAACACCTAGCCAATCGAGGGGCTAGGTCTATTAAAGAGCTAGCAGGAGAGATCTCAACATGCATATGAAATTCCCTTATTTAAGGGAAATTGAAGAAGAAGAGCCCCCCTAGAGAAGTTTATTTTTCCAAGGTGTAAGATCTGTGATGGATAAAATGACCCCATAGACTATGTCAGGCAATATATGTAGGCCTTGACCTAGTGGAGCCACACAGACTCCCTTAGATGTTGTATTTTCCCTCCTATCCTGCACTATATAGCTCAAAAGTGGTTTGGGAGACTACCAAACAGGTCCATTAAGAGGTTTAAGGCCCTCGTTGAGGCCTTCACTACTCGTTTCATTACATGCAGTTCCCACTCGAAGAGGATGAACTCACTACTCACTATAAAGAATAAGAAGCCATATGAAACTCTTGGCAAACAAATGGTATTGGGAAGTTTTTAAAGAAATAGTGGACTGCTCAGAGAAATTTTCCCTAGCATCCGTTAAGATCGATCTATCGACCACATCCATATTCCACCAGTCCCTTATAAAGAAGGAGGTTAACACCATCGATGACCTCATAGCGCGTATTGAAAAATATGCCAAGGTTGAGGATAAAGTTCACGCTAGTCCTGGGGAAACTACTCACACCAAAGCCAATAAGGGAGGAGGAGAAGTCCATAATCCCATGAAGGGGAACAAGAACAGGGGAAAAAATAGTTTGAATAATGGGAACAAGGTTGATCGCTCAAAAGCCTTTAAGGCTATTAAAACAGTATTCAAAGAACTGCTCTACAAGATCTTAGGAAAAATAAAAGACCAACCATTTGTTAAGTGGCCTAAAAAGATGAGTGGAGATCCTATAAAGAGGAATAACGCGCTGCGATGCACATTCCATAAGGAAGGTGGCCACATAACAAAAATATGCAAAGCTTTGAAATCTCATCTGCAGGAGCTGGCCCAGGATGGGCATCTAACTGAATACATATATAAAAAAGATGATAGGTCCATAACCAATGGCGACTAGAGGTCAGACAACGTCCTTGATGATTATATGGGATAGGAGTTTATAGTAATACACGAAGCCTCCAACCTCAAGAAAATTCAAGGAAATGCTGTTTGGATAGAACTGAAGAAGGTGTCGACTCTCATAGAGGCCTTCTAACTTGACCCCGTGAAAAATTAGACTAGAAATCTACGACGACCAGAGGACGTCGACTAGAACAAACATATCGTCTTCACGGAGGAGGACTTAATTAATGTAAGAACCTCTGACCACGATGTGCTCGTAATTACCCTTAGGATTGAAAATTGGTACGTTCACAAACTACTAGTATATCAAGGGATCTCATTTATGGTAGTGTACTTAAAGATCTTCCACAAACTGAAGCTTAACCTGACTAATCTTAAGGAGGCGACTATTCCATTTGTTTGATTCGCAGGAAAAATCATAATGCCAATGGGGAAGATAGTCTTGCCAATGGTGGTAGGGAATATTTTAAAAATAATTGAGTTCCTAGTAGTGGATATTAATTCTCCCTACCATGCCATCCTGGGGAAAGGGTAGCTTCAAGATATGAAGGTCGTGTCGTCCATCTATTACCAGAAACACAAATGTGTCACTGATCGGGGAGTAGTGGAGATTAGGGATGATGAAGCCACCATCCGAACATGAAAAAAGAGAAAGAAGGAAAAATTATTTATCCCAGAGGAAGACTAATATGGGGAGACTCCTTTGAAATAGAAACTATGGTACGACCAACTAGGGGTGGAGGATACCAGGTTCCACCGCACAAACAAGGTCGTTAAAAGCTTAGAAGAGGCTAACGTTGATGATAACCTCCCACAGAGAAAGTGTTTGATCATGACAACACTTATTGATCACAATAAGAAGGAGATGATAACCATTCATAATAATAACTTGGTCGTATTCGCTTAGGATCCCTAAGACCTACCCGGGATTGATCCTGAGGTAGACTACCACCTCCTTCACGTGGACCCAACTTTGAATCCAGTTTTGTCCATCCATATATCTTTCCCCTTCTTGGTGGGGGAAAAAGTGGGGAGAAAGTCTCGCTCCCTCTTTCTCTAGGAGAGCTTTGACCGTCGTCGATGTGGGGTAATGTAAAAAGATGGAGTAGCTAGCCTATTTTTCACAAAACAGGCAAAACAAAAGTCACCACCTTGAGAGAGCGACATCAAAGAAAAAATTACTCTTATGAAACCAATAGTTCAGAGGTTCGGGGGCTAAGTTATAGAATGGGGACGTATTAGGCATCCATCCCGCCCTTTAAGTATCTCATGGGCTTGTGTTATTATTTTCCTTAATTTCTCCGCGAATTGTATATGCTTGTATATATAAATGGAGATCGTAATCGCCCAACTCATATCATGGAAAAGATAGAGTGAGGTTATCCATAGGAATGTTTCCAAAATAATATCTAGAAAATACGATGTATGCGTTTATCGGGTTATTAATCATTATAATGAAACGACAATACATGTTGGATAAAACTCCATTGTGAATCACAAATATAATATATATTATATAATGTATAGATGAAAATAATGCAAACTCGATAATGAGAAAATTGGACAATAGGAAAATCGAACAATTGGAAAATTCATAAATTATACTCGAATCTAGGGTTTTAGCTCGAGAAGCCTACGTAGCCCATAAAGGAATCAAAGTCCACGTTATTGGCATGTGACATAAGGGTAGGGTTTATCCCATAGATTCAAAAGAGAATTTATTATATGTGTGTGTGTAGAAATGTATTTTTAGTTTTGGGAGATTGTGGTGGATAATCCCGTTGGAATTTATAAGTGTAAACTGATAAGCACCCAAAACTGTACAATTTATACCCCGAATAGATGTACTTTTGTTGATATTTCTCGACAATATGGGTCTTATGTGCTTAAATGTTTGTCATGCAGGCTTAACTGCAATTGCGGTGTCAAAAGCTACATTTCGAGGCCAATTGCTAGAATAGAGCTAATTCTCTCTCCCGTACCCTAACCAACGCCTAAACCTAGCCCAACCTTGTGTGTGTTTTGTTTGTCCCTTTTTATTAATTTTTAGATTTTTAGCTTGATTCATTTTTATTTTTAGGATTTATTTTAAATTTATTTATTATTTTCTAGATTTTATTTTCTATTTTCATATTTTATTTTTATAATTGATTTTGATTAAGTTTTTATTTTATTTTGATTTTTATTAGTTTTTAATTTTATTTTTATTAGGATTAGTTTTTTTTAAGATTTTATTTTTTAATTTTATTTGATTTTACATTTAATTAGGATTTTAATTTTAAGTTTTATTAGATTTTATTTTTATTTTATTTCTCTTTTTAGTTTCAATTTCAATTGAGTCTTTATTTTATTTTTAGAGTAGGAATTTATTTATTTTTAGATTTTTAGTTTTAATTATTTTATTTTTAATTAGTTAGTTTCATTTTTAGGGTCCAAATTACACACACTCTTACACCCTACTTCTATAGACACTCTTACACCCTAATACAACCAACCCCTTAACCCTCATCGACATCCTACTAACATATACCCCCACACACACCAAAACTTTCTTACCCTACACCCTCACCAAACCACATCCCTACCAGCAACATCTCTCCAACCCTCTCCTTCCCTCGCGACCACAACAGCAACGTCCGGTGGCCGGCGTCGACCCTCCTGCCAACCCGTCGGAGCGACCGAGACCCCCTCCGGCTTCATCTCAGGCTGGGGAAGACCCACCTTCTCCCTCCTCTATCCCGCCGGCGATCACCTTGAACCCAGCTCCGGTCGGAGCTGCGACGACCCAACCTTTCTCTCTCCATCGAACCCTTATCCCAAACCCCGGCGCCGGCGTCGTCAGTCCCCCTCCGGTCCCCCAAACCCGACCAAGCATAATCCAATCCACAACCCATCACCTCTAAGTCAAACCCATTTCCATTTACCATTTCCCAAACCCAAACCCACGATTTCTATCAGCCTGCCAAACCAAATCCAAAAAGCCAAAACAAAACCCATTTAACCCATGTGCCACTTAAACACCCTTTATTCCCCTTTTCCCATAATAATCCCAGGCTACCCTCTTCTAACCTTTACCCAAAATGCCCTCATAAATCACATCTGTTTTTTATCACCATTACCTCATTTTTCCCACCTTTCCACATGACCTCACCATAATCACATGCTCTCTTCTAATTCCTAAATTACCCTCACCTTTATTTCAAAACCTCTCCCCATTTTATCCTACATCATGAACCTTCCAAAAATAACTTTTGTTCCATGCCTTGTACAAAAAGAAGATGAAGACCCAAATTTAAACAAAAAAACTTTTAGATAGAAAAATTCTAGAGAGAGAATTGTAGAGAAAATTATCATTTGTAAATAGTTTTATTTTATTCTTTTTATTTTTTAGATGTTTGTGAGAAATTAATTGTTGAGTGATTCAAACGAGTGTTTGTATGTAATTGAATATTGTGGAAAGATCATTTTGAATGGATGTTGCTCATTAGAGTCCAATTTTACAAATCAAGGAGACTTGTTTGAAGATTTGTCCTCTTACCCTTCTATTTTATTTGTTTATGCCTTTCATTATGAATTTGTCAAATTTTATACCATGTTAGGATAAAACCCCTTTCAAGGGGTGGGGTAAAACCCTTAATTGATGTTATTTTAGTTTAATTAGTTTAATTACCTGAAAAGTCCCTTTGAATGTTAATTTTGACCCCTCACCCTTAGATTTACGCCTCGAGAGGGGGTAAATGATTTTCGAGAGAAAATCGAAATTCTAGTGATAATACCCATTTTAGATTCGAACTAGAGATAAGGGTTTCTTAAGTGAGGTATTATAACTTGAAGTTTGAACTCTAAATTTATTTTTTAAGATTGACATAAATTCTAATTGATCGATCCTAGCGGGTGATTAATTAAAAGAAATGTGATCTATTTTTCTAGAGTTGTGGGGTGTTAAACTTAATATTCTAAAATGTTATTATTAAAATTACATTTGCAATGAGAGTTGATTTATAGTTTTAATATTAATTTGGGATAATTCAATTAATTAAATTAATTAATTAGGATAGCTAAAATTTGTGGTGTAATCCCACTCCTTGACTGTTCTCACAATTATTTACCTCATTTTATCTCTTATTTGTTAGACTTTATTTTTCATTTTAGTAACTTTTTAGTTAGTTGTTATCATATCACTTTAGTTTAGTTAGTTTAAATCATCACCTCACCTTATTGTTTTAATATTCCCTTGAAAAATTCATAAAAAAAAATAGAAAAATAAAAATAGAATAAAATGCAAATGAATCTATATATATGTCCTCTCAAATTTTGTGTTTCACCCTTAGATTTGGATTGACTCCCTTACTTACCCTCTACACTAGTTTTGTTATAATTTTGTAGGTTCAAGGGAATTTTTGATTGAAAGAAGTTGCAACAACGACAAATCTACATTAGAGGCAAAAGTTCTTTCTATCATAAACCTCTTTTCTTTGTTTTGGTTTTTTATAGGAAATAAAGTATGTTTAATATAACTAATAAAGGATTAGATGTTAGTGTGTATGAACTAAAGTAAAAGCTAAATTAAGAATTTTTGTAACTAATGCGAATATAAAGAAATTTAAGAGAGAGAAGGATGTTTTGACCTTGTTTGGATAATTGAGGCTTGATCTTGATCCTTGATGAGCCCCCTTGAATGTTAAGATGAATGTTATACGAAAGAGAATGAGATTTTACAAAATTGGGTATGAAAATTATGGGAATGAAAGATGGAAAGTAATTTCACAAAAGGAAACTTCGTTGATAGTAAGATAATGTTACTGAAATCACTGATATTGGTGGATCTAATGTGTGCCTTGAGAGTGATTTCATGCCCTACATTTATAGGGTAGGGGTACCGATCGGCATATCCCTATCCCTATATATCGATAGGTAACCCTAGACACACTATCAATAGGCAAGGAAATGGACCTTCCAATCGGAAGTCTCATGCAGATTTTTCCAAAAAAGGTCATAGAACACAATGTGTTAATCCAAATTGTGTGAAGGTCATACCATTGTAAAGGTAATTTAGGTATCTTAAAGATTACTTTGGTCCATTCCCGGATGCGAGAGTTTACTTTAAGTCAAATGGGGCTTGAAAGAGCTTATCGGTCCTTTAAACGGGAGATTGTCAGACGATAATGGATCATTCGTCCAAACTGTAAGTTAGAATTGTGCATGGGGTGGATTATTGGAAATGTTATCCGAGTTACTCGTACCTTCTAATGATCTCCTCCTTGTTCAAGGAGTTTACTTTGGTCAACTGGGGCTCAGAAGTGCCCAGTGACCTTTTGGAGTAGAATGGGTCGTTCTTCCGTACCGTAAGGCTGATTTGCGCATGGGGTGGACCGTTGGAAAGGTTATTTAGTCCCCTTAGAAGTTTTATTTAGTCTTATTGTAGCTGAAGAGTTAACTTTGTCAAACGGAGCCCGGGAGTGCCCAGTGACCTCCAGATTAATTTTTATTGGAAAATGGATCGTTCGTTCAAACAGTTATGCCATTTTGCACACAAGGTGGACCATTAAAAAGGGAATTCATTTAACTTCAAGGATTCATTGAGATTTATCTCTAACGATGAAGATGATTATTATCAAGTCAGGTCCCAGGAGCACTCGGTGGCCTCTGGATTGGTTTTCGGTACTAAAATAGTCCATTTGTCCAAACCATTATGCCGATTTATGCATGGGGTGGACCATTGGAAAGGGGATTCAATGAAATTCAAGGATTCATTGATCTTTCTCTTTGATGATAGAGTTTAATGGAGTCAAACGTGGCTCTAGAGAGCCGAATGTCCTTTAGATCGGTACTTAGAGTACAACCTAGATTTTGTAATGAAATGGGGAGGTGCTAGGACCTGTGGAGAGACTTAGGGGGTTATAGAATTTGGTGTCTATAGATCCCCTCGACGAGTGAGATTAAAATAAGTGAAAGTTTTCGAATAGACACTACACAATGCTTTTGGAAAGAGGTTGATTCTGCGGACCTAAGGGACGAGGATGACCGATTCATATGGTCATGGTCGATTATGAGGACCTAAGATAATGCTAAGGATAGAAAATTCTGCAAGGCTAAGTTAATTCTGAGGGTCCAGGCCAATTCTGAGGGCTTAAGTAAGTGTGACCAATTTTTAGAGTCAAAGATAATTTTGAGGGCTTAAGTGGGAGTAACCAGTTCAAAGGGTCAATGTCAATTATGAGGACCTTAAGTAGGAGAGACCAATTCTGAGGTCCGAAGCCAATTATGAGTACCTTAAGTAGGGACGACCAATTCTGAGGGTCAAAGCCGATTATGAGGGATTAAAGTAGGAGCGACCAATTCTGAGGGCTTAAAGTAGAAGTGACAAATTCTGATGGTTGAAGTCACTTATGAGAGCTTAAAGTAGGGGTGACCAATTCAGAGGGTCAAAGCCAATTATGAGGTCTTAAGTAGGTTTTAATTTTTGTGGGAAAATTTGGGTACTCCCATGGGGAAGAGATCTAATGCCTTCTTATAGGAGGCTAAGGGACAATGACTTCTATAAGAAGGCGTTATATTTCATCATTTTTCATGGATTTAAGATCTTCTATCTACTTACTTTTCTTTCTATGAACTATTATAGCATTCTTCTCTTTTCCAAGACTAAGAAATGGAATATTTCTCAAGTAGTGCGGTCCCATGGTGCGGTTGAGTGTTGATGACTGGGCTCATATAGAGTGGTGGGATAGGGCACCCCTAGTGCCGGGCAATGAAAATGTCTTTGACTCATTTGATCCAGTTACGAATGATTAGACTCTTTTGCGTGAGCCTGTGCACTATCAATCGTCTAGGGTAGTGAACCCTAGTGGTTACATAAACGTTAATGACATTTGGTATTTCCCTTTTTCTTTGTGTATTTCCTTATTCTTTTTAAATTTTGACATGGGTTCTTCCTTTTCCTTTGGTAGACTAATATATCTAAGTCGACCCTATGTTCCCGGGTGACGAAGGGGTTTAAGGATGTCTGGGAGAACCTTCCTCCAGTGGTGCATTGGGTGGTTTCAATATATGCTTTTAGCACTTTGGCGTTTGCATTGGATGAGATGCCCCGTTCGACGATTGTCCTCTGTGTCTTGGGAGAGATGTGTTGGGATACCACCCACACTATGCATTTTGTTTTTGGGGAGATAATGGTGAATCCCATCGATGTACAGTAACTGCTGGGGCTAGACTATAAGGGGGCCTAGATAGAGGTGGACCAGACTTTGTGAGTGACACCGACGACGTGGAGGTGGCATTGGGTGATGCTAGGAGGATAGTCTCAGGGGACTCCATATGTCTCTCTCTTTTAAAGGAGGTTTTGTTCAGTCCAATGATTGATGATACCAACGGGATACGAGTGTGGCAGATGGACTGTTTATTTATTCTTTTTCTGTTGGGAGGGTTTTTTGTGGCGTCGAGCGACAACATCGTCCATGTGTTATTTTTGCCTTATTTGAGGGTATTTTTTTAATAACCCTATCTTTGACTGGGGGAGCCTTACCATGGTGATCCTTTATTTGTCATTGGATGAATTTAGCCGATGCTTCCGGTAGACCTTTACTGGAGACACATATCTTTTGGAGGTATTCTTTTCTTTTTTTCTTTTTTCCTTTATGCGTTTTCCCTTATGCTTTTTCCTTTATGCATATTTTTTCATTCCTTGATTGCTTTGTTCTGATTGATGTCCCTTGTCTTTTTTTAGTTGTGGTTTTATGAGGTGATTGGGCTTAACACCCATTTTATACGTTTAAAGTATGAGTCGGTGGGGGACTTCTGCCATATATACCGATGGAAGAAGTCCAACCGATAGTCAAGGCAGTCTCTTTCTTTGTCGGTGGTGCGTCAAGTATTAAATGGTCTGACGAGTGATCAGGTAATTTCTTCTTTTCTCTTGAGATAATTTATTCTTCGATGTCCTTTTTAAGATATTGATTTTCAACTAGGGAACTTGCAAGTGACCTTCTATACCTAGGAGACGTCCATCTAGCACACGAGTGTGACTGGGGAACGCACAACTGCGACGGTTGTTGGCCCATGAGTTCGGCTACTGCTGGTATCTGGGGGAGAGAGTAGTCTGAAAGGTGGTGGAACACGAGGTGATGATTACACCTGTGATGCCCTCGAGGTACATTATGCGAGTGAGGGAGATGTCGGAGGAGGCGAGGGTAGCGAAAATGGTCGGCAATCCTTACTCTTCGTATACCGACATGGCAACAACCTATGATTATCTAGATTTTATGTCGAGCTGGCTAAAATCACCCCGCATATATGGCGTTATGCCTCTTCTTCCTACGGTTTCCAGTAGAGAATGAGTCAGCTAGTGGGGTCTTCCCACAATGCGGGTAGCGCGTCAACGTCAGTAGTTGTGGCAACATCAGAGGTTCCATTTCCGTGGGTGGCTCATCCTTCCTAAAACATCAGATTGCCTGGGAGAGGATCGATGAGTATGTTTCATCTCTCTAATGTGATGGACCAGAAGGGGGGATCAAGGACATCATTCAACCAGAGGTATAACTTTTATTTCTTTAACTTTAGGCTGAATGATTTCCTCTATTCTTATTTTTCTTATAACACGTCCGGGTGTCGACCACTTGGCTGAGAGATATCCGGGACTGGTTGTCTTCTGTGATCACTCATATTATAGAGTTGATCACGGTTCCTTCCTATTTGGTGCAATCTGCTTCATCTGGGGAGAGGTCTAGATCAGGTAGTGGAGTCTCTTCAGCTCGTCACTGGGGAAAGAGTGTATGCCGCAGGAATGGGGGGTCTTATAGAGAGAAAAAGGTGAGAGAGAGAATCTTTTTTGGGGGGGTTTTGGGCTGAGTACCATTGTCTTTATGTTTTGTTTCTTCAAGATAAATGTAATGAGTCTATATACATGGAATGAGATTTTATTAATTTATCTTTGCTTTAATGACTTAATGCACTTTTTACTTTGCTGCGCACACCGTTAAAATGATTATAATGACTTAAAAATAAATTTATTTTGAGAAAGGATAAGTAAAAATTGGAGGAACTGGCCTAAAAAATAAAAATAATTTTTTTTTGTATTTTATAAAGAAGGGAAAAAAGATTTGCTAAAAATGGGGAGATGTTGATCGACATACCTCTTGTCCTGCCTATCGGTAGGTCAGTCCAGTCGAATCACCCCAAGGATTTATTACACTTTCTTTAAATACTTTGTCCTTGATTGGGTAGGGTTTGATTTGGATTTTTCAGGACCCTTATCTCGAGCTAAGTGTTTCAAGTATAAAAAGGGTAAGGTGGAGTGTTTTCTTCATCCATCCAAGTTTCCTTTCTTTTGCTTATTCCTTTCTTCTTGCCTTATTATTTTTAACATGCCTATTCCATTTAGGGTTGAATTTGACTCTTACCCTGATAACTTAGAGGCTATATGCTAGTATAATGTAGACTATGACGCCTTCAACCTGTGTCAAGTTTTTTTAATGGCGTAACCGGTCCCTTGATTGGAACATACTGATGGCGACGGTACAATTATTGTACCCCTAGGATCATGTCTTTCATTTTGGCTCGGAAGAAGTCTGCCCTACTTATGAAGAGTTTTCTGCTATGTTGGGGGTAAATCTCAGTGTTACGACCACCATGCCTGAATTCTCTCAGTCCCCTCGAGTACTGTTGGCAAAAAATTTCCATATTTCACCATGGGTGGCTCGATAATTGGTTACTGGCGGAATGATTTGCCTCCCAACTGTGTTATATTATATGCGTCTATGGGACGTTGGTGATGTAGGAAATACCGGAGCTATCGCCCTTGGCTTACTTTTAGTGTTATTATTGGTGATCAGGGCCCTACCAGTGGACCCCCAGCTTTCTTCCATCACTGCGTGGATATCATATCATCACAATCCTACTGCGGTGATACTGGTAGAGACCTAAAATAGTCTAAACGCTTAGCGAGAAGGCCTTTATGAATTTTTGAGGGGCAGCCCAGTTATGTTGTTCATGTGACTTTTTGAGAGATTTCATTTGGCGGTACCTCCTGAATGCCCCTTGGCTCTTGATATAAATTTCTTCACCCATTATTTTATCCGCTTTAGCTTGATTGTTGAGAACTGGGAAAACTAGTTTATGGAGCATAGGGCTCGATGTTTGTGTTGGTCGGTACCTTAGTAGGGGGAGTCGCAGCCTATTCTTGAACTGGGGGAATACCAGTATGTTTGATTGGTTGGACTCCAACATAATTTTTTATACTTTCCCTATTTGCTTTTGCATCAAGTTGGATGGGAACATATCATGCCTTACCATGTTCTGGACTTCTTTCCTGTGAAAGATTTGATGGAAGGCTTGCCCATGCGACTGGGCTCTTTGTGGGAGCATCGTTGGTCGTCTACCCATCCTTCCTAATCTGTTGGAAGAGTTTGGCATATTTCTCGGGACTTTCATGAAATGGATGTGGAGGAGCGTAGTGGCTAAATTACTGGCTGAAGAGATCGTCCAGAGATGGCTCACCATGTTTTACACCATAGAGGGAGGTGTTGTGGTTTTCCCTAGGCTTCTCCTAGCTTACCATTCCATGGAGTGCCTTCGATATTCCATCGAAGCAGGGGAAATTTGAGGACCCTAGGATGTATATGATGATGGGGTTGGTTCTTTCGGAAGTTGCGAGTAGGGCCCTTTATGAAGCTGGTGTTTTTTGTGAAGCCTTTGTATGGTGTTATGTATCTCGTTTTTTCTTTGGTTGTGCGGGAACAGTTCAGGAGGTTTGTTTAATAGTAGTTTTTCTTGTTTTGTTATTAGGAAAATAAGGTTAGGTTGGTGGGGGAAGATGTTTGACCCCCTACGCCATTATTTGTAATAATATTGAAATGGAATAAAAAAATATTTTAATTATATCGCTATGGCTTTTGATGAGTTTTGCATTTGAATTATCTATACCAATCGCTAAGGCATACATAATCCTTTTGTTCATGTTAATGATAAAATGAATTTTCATTCTCGGAGATAAGAAAAGAATATCATTTTATGAAAAAGAAGGGGGAGTGCTCATGTAAGGTGTATGAGATGCCTATGTAACTCTCGGGGTTTTGAGAATTATTGAGGTCCATTTTTAGAGGATCGTCGAAAGCCAATTGGAAAGCATCATTCCAAACATATGGAACCCCTTTACGAGTCAGGTTCGTCAATGGACCCTCTATTTTGGAGAATCCCCGAATGAATCTCTTGTAGTATCCGGCTAACCCCAAAAAACTACGCACTTCCGTCAGTGTCGTGGGCTGTCCCCACTCCCTCACCGCTGACACTTTACTCGGGTCAAGAACTCATAGGACCCATATCTCGTCAAGAAGGCAGTCTTTGAAACATCCTTCTCCATAATACGTAGTTGGTGGTAACCTGACGTCAGATCTATCTTCGAAAAGAAAGTTACTCCCCTCAGCTGGTCGAACAGATCATCGATTAGAGGCAACGGATACTTATTCCGTATCGTGACCTTGTTCGACTCCCGGTAGTCCACACATAGCCTCAGTGAACCATCTCTCTTCTTCATAAATAAGACTGGATCGCCCCAAGGTGAGGTACTCCTACGAATGAAGCCCTGACCTAACAGCTGCTCTATCGGATCTCGTAACTCTCGCATCTCCGCCAGAGCCATACGGTATGGAGCACATGATATAGGTCTAGTATCCAGTAATAAATCTATGACAAATTCTATCTCTCGACTGGGGGGTAGGCCTGGTATCTCCTGAAATACATCGAAATACTCATGAACAACTGAGATCAAGTCTAAGGGAATCACAACCTCCTTAGAGGTATCCTCCTCTATGTAATACAAATGAGCGGTCTAGCCTCCCTCTGGGCGAGGCATCGCCACTACAAACATCTCTTGCCCCGGAATGGCAAAAACAATACTCCCACCAAAATAATCTATCATGGCCCTGTAATTAGCGAGCCAATCCATTCCGATAATAACGTCATGCTCATACATATCTAAGACTAACATGTCTGCAGGTAATACCAAGCTACCAATCTCTACCCCCACACCCCGACATATAAAGAAAATAAGCGAACCATTTCCCACTGGTGAGTCTAGACACGTCACATTGCTCTCTGCTGTGGCTAACAACCCTAAGGCCTTCGCAAAATGCGTAGCTATAAAATAGTGCGTCGCCCCAGTATCAAATAAAACCCAACCCATAGTACCATGGATAGGAAACATACCCTCAATCGCGGGTGGTGCCTGTGGAGTTGCTGCCTGGTGGACATTATAGACACGTCCATACTGTAACTGCCCCTGCTGCACTGGAGCTGCTGGAATGGCAGGTAGGGCTGGTACGTGAGCTGGGGCTGGGAGGGTGGCTAGAAAAAGTGGCCTCTGTGGCTCGTTACGAGAACCCTGCTGCTGTGGGGCCCTCTCTCCCTCTGGACAATCCTGGCGCCTATGGCCATGCTTGCCGCACACAAAACATCGGTCTTTGAAATTTCCTCCCCTCTGTCCCTGCTGACCGCGACCCTGTTGGCCGTTACCGCCCCGCCACTGGCCTTGTTGGACCTGATGGAAATACTGTCGGCCCTACTGCTGACGGTGTTGGCCTTGTTGGCCCTGCTGATTAGGCTGACCCTGCTAACCCTACCTATATCCCCCAAATTCATGCCTAGAATCACCCGAACGGAATCGCTTGGTAGGGTCCCCCTGATGGGAACTCTGCTCGTTCTGACGAGTCTGTCCTTGAGATGTCGGTGCTCCACTAGCACTACTACCCCCGGTCCTGCCCTGTTGGACGGACTCTCCTACTCGCTTGCTTCCCTACAGATGGAAGCGGTGATCCTAGCAATGTAGTAAAGCAGCATTAAGTACATCAGTGAAAGTACTCAGAGATAGATTCCCTATAAGGTGCTGACGGATCCTCCAAGCTAACCCGTCCATAAACAACATTATCTTCTTACCCTCAGTGGGTGCCTCATCTGGAACTATGGTGAGAAGTCTTGTGAACTCCTCCTCATACTCAGCAACGGTGAAATTCTTCTGCTTCAAGTTCAGTAATTTCTGCCTCATCTCAGTCTACACGGCGGGTGGAAAGTACTTGCGATCAAACCGCTCCCAGAATGACTGAATCGGGATCGTATCCCTCTCCTCCGAGGTGGTGGCGGACTCCCACCACTGCAAAGCGGCCCCCACCAGCTTAAAGGAAGCTAACAACTGTTTCTGCACGTCTGTGCACTCATACATACGCAGATGCCTCTAGATATCTTTCTTCCATTGGCTGACGATGACAATATCTGAACTACCCGAGAACTCAGGGGGATGCGCATTCTGAAAGGCATCTCTCACCCACTCCCATGCAGTTGAAAGCTGTGCATGTACTGGCGTCACTGCTTGAATCTGGGGTGGAGCCTGCTGTACTACCGCTAGTGCGGTATTCACCTCCTGTGCAACAATAACGGCTACCTCATTAGCACTCATCGTACCCTGAGCCGGAGCTGCTGGCTGCTCGGCTTGGGCACGCCTATCCTTTGGTGCACGTCTCGGAGGCATCTGAAATGTGAAGAAATTTATTAGTCTACAGTTATTATCAAATCTCAAATAGCTGAAGAAGTTAACATAAAAGCAAGAATACAACAATCGTAAAATAGGGCTCTATAGCAAAAATGTTAAGCTGAAAGCGAAATAAGCCATACAGATCTTATGGACACTAGAACCTGGCTCTGATACCACCTGTGACACCCCGCCTAATTAAATATCGGGCGATCACTCCTTTATTAAATTAAAATCAAGGTGAACAGTTGGTTCATTCTTAGTATCACTGTCGTAAAAATAACCTTTCCAATTTAAACACACTAATTAATTAAGCTAAGTGTCAAAAACCTTTTTAGACATTACTTTCCAAATTTTATTTATAACCAATGATTTAAAACTTTACATAATTCAATGTTAACGTATCACACCACAATTATCCTGGAACATATAATCCAAATAATTTAAACATTTAACAACTAAATCCCAACATTAAAACTTAAAATAAAACATCCAAACAGTAATAAATCCCAAAGTGATAATACTAGAAATAAATGAATCACAATGTCCAATAAAACAAATGGATAATGGAAACGGGAGACACATGCCCAACTGAATAAATAAGCTAAGAGTGGAATCAAATAAATGAAGTCGTCTAACCAAGAGGCTTGCAACTCCCACCTAAGCTGCAACACGTTCCTTCCAAAGGATCCTACGTAAGACGTCCCCGTGGATGGGCACCTGTAATATATACATATATATACAAGAGAGAAAGGAAAATAGAAACGGGTCAGAGCTCGATAGTGTAAATGATTTAAAATTTGTTTAACAAGTATTTAAAATGTTTACAGGCCAATGCAACAACATATTAGTGCGACACTCTCTTGAGAAATTCTTACCTCTCTTCTAATGTGCACGCCTATCGCACTAATCTTCCCAACGGTTTATCTTATCTTAGGTTACTCGTAAGATTTAAACTGAACAATTTAATTGTTTAAGAGGATAATTTCATTTGATCACAAAGTTCTCATTTAAACCTTATTTGCTAATAAAGTTTCCCAGTGTCCAATTATACTTTTCAAACCAGGTATTTCCAAATTTAAATCGTTATGATTCATTTCCTACTTACCATAAAAACAATAGGGAGTGTCAAATTTAAGAAATTCATATATATATATATATATATATATATATATATTAAATACTCGTATAATATATATACTCTAACAGAACCCCACATAAATATTATGGTGCGGGCATACTCTGCTATCCAATCCCCGTATCACTCGTACTAAGGGAAATACAAGTTCGGAATCACTCTCGAACTATATTAACACATACACAAACAATATTGAGGCGAAGCATGGATTCTAAATCTCTAAGAGGATAGCACATGCCCCCACGTCTCTTAGGACCGTCTGAAATATCGATTCCATAGCCTGTACCAAGGATTTCTATCTTTTAGGGTACGAGTCAATATCCCCCCATAAAGGTCCCATCGAGATAAGACTGTCCCAGTGTGGTAATCTCAGGGATAGCAAGCAGCGTGGGCACGATTTTCACACATAGATAGCATATGCATAAACACAGTCTTATAACTATACTACTATTATCGTATCAAATTAGGTACATCTCATAATCCATAATTATGACATTTGTCCTTGTTTCTCATTATTTAGTTATCACGTATAACCGTTCATTTCTTACTTTAATTTGAGGGATCATTCCAACTTATTACGTAATACTCATGGACTCTATCCTCCCAAGTGTAGAATTCAGTAGGTACTCATCTATTATTCCATCGTAACTATTTCACGCGTCTCTCCCTTTAATACACAACCCCATCGTCCCTTATGTGTAAGCATCCCAAAAATGTAAATATCGTCTTAGATTAAAGGTCTCATTGTTATTCATAAGTCCTACTGGTTTCCTTTACCTTCCAAATTATTTTAATAAGGATGTCCAAAGATTTCTACTCATTTAATTTGAATTTAACTATTTCAAAGGGGAAAATATGAGTCTTCCAGAAGGGGTGGATCGATCGATGTCAGGAGCTCGATCGATGCGTCGATCGATCGACACCCCTGGTTTGATCGATCGATCAAACAGGTATACGAATTCTGCAGATTAACAGTTACGGGTTCAAACATCCAACCTCAACCAAATCAAGGTTTTTCACACCCAAACTCCCTAAAACTCGTACTACAACCAGTATACACCCATATTATACATCTTCTACGTAAAGCATGCAAATTTTCATCAATAATTATGGATTAATAGGCCAAAACTCATATCAATCTCAAGAACCCTAGAAATTTCTTTAACACGGTTCTAATCAGTCTTTTTCTAGAAATTCTACTCCTAATTCATCCAAAATTCGTGGTTAAGCCTCTACATATGAAGGGGTTTCCAGATTTTCATTCAAAACATTACTACATGCGATTTTTCCTATCTCCAATATGGATTTTCTTCTATAAAACTCATCCTAATCACCCTAGGCTAACATGAATGATGCATTAATGAAAATAAGAAAGATAAATACTTTCCTGGAAATTTCAAAGTTCTGATTTGTGGACGAATTTGGTGTTGTCGCGTTCCCCGTCGCGTGATCTACGCGTTGGTGGTGGTGGCGGTGCAATCGAATGATTTTTTGGCCTTGGACTGCTTGGAAAGCTTTCTCCTTCCCTCTCTTATGGCCATTCTAATGTTTTGAGTCTGCTAACCCTAAAGGACTATTCCAAATGGCTGATATAGCCTAATAATTTTCGTGGGTTAGTTACCCAAAAATGCAAAATGTCAAAAATGCCCTCCCGGGGTGTTAAATAGGCCTAAAAATGCCCCGAGACCCAAACTAAACCCCCGGGTATACTTTTCTGACTATGTCGACCCTTACGGACACTTTGGCGCGCTTAAAATGACTATACGAGCAACTTATAATTTATTCACTTTTATTAATCAATATTTAGTCCTGACGCGACACGGGCACGTCCCGACTCAAATTTCCAAAATTGTCATTTTATTCACTCTTGACATTTAATAGAACCAATATTATATTACTTTACTCATTAGTAATATTCAACAACAAGTTTTCCATAATTACTAACTCACATCACGTTAATAATTATAAAGTGATTAATTTCCGGATTTATATTAAATTAATAACTCTCATTAAATTTAATAAATCCCCAAATTAATATAGCATAAAAATACGGGGTATTACAAGATGTTGCAAAAAAAATTCTGGGTGTGTGAGAAGAGCTTGAGATACATAAAACAATTGTAATAACTTCTCCCGTGTCGAGTTCTAGCGTGAACATAATATGAGCAACCTATGGTTTTAAATAAGAGTCGATACTTTACCTTTTCAATTCGGAAATAAATTTCAACTTTCTGAATGCGTTACATATTTTTATTACGCAGCTATCAACAAATCAAAAGTTGACACGTGTCTAATACGCCCCATAAAATTATGTCCTTACCGCATACGTTACATATCCAGAAATCAATATTTAACAATGGAAAATCCTGTTTATTTTTTTGTCATAAGAACTTCTCCTAACCCACATCACCAACAATTGATGAAAAGTATGAAGTTATAAACCTTGAAAACATTAGTTGGAGGTTATCGCATAGACTTTAAAAGATGCAAAGTTTGAAAATTTAAAAGTTCATTTTCATGCAAAGATTGTGGGTGCGAGCTTTGGACATTCCCTAATATAATTAATTAACAAAATAATTCAACTATATATCATGGAATTATTATTTCTCTTGAACTTAGTCACTTTTTATGAGTTATTGGTTGTATCAATAGATCGTATTTGTTGTTTTACGAATTCTATTATTTTATCACATGAGTTTGTAATAGTTTATTGGAAATTATAGTGTAAAAAATATATAAAACGTATTGTTTCAAAATAATATGGAAAATATCCATGCATCGCATGGATTGCATGCTAGTTTATAAAATACTAACAACTATGCACGCTTGAATTCATAAGAAGAATTTGTTGAATTATTTATATGTTGTTATTTAACTATCTCATTTTGACGATTCCAATTCATGGTTTATTAAAAAATTATAGGTTTCCAATCATTTCATATCAATTCTAGAGATTAATAACATAATCAAGATAAATACAAAATCCATCGCATACAAATAATATATTAGCTAAGACACAAACCCCTAGCCTATTTATCAACCATTTTGATCATTTTATTAGATGTGTGCTAGTCATTGCCCTTCCAATTATCTTTTGTTGTTAAATTAGAAATCAACACCACACCTATATGTATATAAGAAAAAACGTTTAACCATCATTGGACCTAGTACATCGACTAAGTAATCCAAACAAGGAAATCTGTATGGAACATAGTACGTTGACACTAAATGTCAATTTTCTTATAGTGTAAGTTTTCCAATAGACAACATATAATCATTGTTAACAATTTTCAACTTGGATTGCAAACTTTTATTCGCGAGATTGCACATGATTCTCTTCACTTGAAATTGATTCGTTTAGTGTACCATACATGATTTTTATCAATAACTCCATCGAGGGAATGATTAATATACACGTGACATAATACTCTTTCGTCTATGATTTTTATTGGCAACCTTGAAATACTAAAAGGTGAGGTCATGGTGAATTTGCAATGGTTTTTGGTTCAATTTAAGAGAATCGGGGTTCAGGTGGTGTGCTTGTTATTGTATGCAAAATATATGAAAAGGTTGAATAATTTTAGAGAAATCTTTAAAATTGTACAAAAAAATCAAATTTGGTGAAATCTCACATGTGCATTAGTTCTTTTTTATGTAGATCCATGCCCGTTGTATTGATCAATACATATTTGATACATCATCAAATTTTTATTTTATGTACAATGTGAGAGTCTTTCTAAACTCACTCAAAAAAAAATTCAATTTTTTTCGTAATAATGAAAAATTAGTTACGACATTAAAATGTTTCCAGTGAAAGTGATAGTAAAGGCTAATTTGACACTCCATCACGTGCCAAACAAATCCTAGTGCCAAGGGTCGGTACGAGTTTATGTAGATTGTCCAGCCTTTTATTACGCATTTAGAGAAACCCTAATGGTATAATAAATCTTTAAATATACATTTTTTAGTTATTTTAATGGATCTATAAATGTTAAAAATACACTTTAGTAATATATTCAGGGTTCAAATTTAACTCACGCTTCTAGAGCTATGCCAAATGCCACGAAATATGAAGTTTCTTATGAACATGAGAATAAGTTTTGAAACGACACATCAAGTTTCATGTGAGATTGGATGATTTTGTCGAATTTTAATAATAACCCCCAAAACTTTATTCTAATAATGAAAATTCATTCATACACTTTTTATATTATTAATTCAAACTTAAAAAATTACCACTTTCTTCCTCCCATAATCCATTTATTGTATTGTAAAATATTTTATGCACATCATTTTCAGAATAATTATTTTATCCATTTTATTTTAATATATAAGAGTAGAGGTAGAATAGTAAATAAAGATAAATGGAAGGAGGGATCGTAATTAATAAGGGTTGGACTCTAGATAATCATAGCATGTAGTGACGAAGCTAGGATTTTACACCCGGGCGGGCTAACTTAATAGTGATTTTAGAGGGTTCAGGGGCGGGAGCCCCCGAGTTAAATTTTTTGAGGTTATTTTTGAGTATTTACCAATAATTACTTTTAAAATAATGAAAAATAATGTTAATTAATAATTCAATACGTACCTAACAATTTATAATATTAAGTGGGCGGGCTCCTTTGTTTGAATAAAAAGGTTGGTTACTTAAAGTTAAATGGGTTAATATTTTAGGGTGGGCTAGGTAATTATTTGGGTTGGGTTTACATTAATAAATTAAAATTTTCTTGGCTGGACCTGGGAAATTTCCCGGCCAAGCCCTCTCCTAGTTCCACCCCTGATAGCTGGACACATGGTGTGTCGTTTTGACTCTAGATAACCATACGACATCATTTGTCTTGCTTTTTCTTTTTTTTATTAATCCATATTCTAAATTAATAATATAGGCATTAAAACCATTTGTTGAGTTGGATTCCAATTTGAAGAATCCAAAATCTATTTCTACAATAGCCATTAAAGACGTTCTTTGTGACTAATAAATGAGGATGTATCTCTCCCTCTCCCCTAGTGTTTTACACCAATTAAAACTAGCATCACCGTCGAGTACACCCACTATGTGTGTTCATGTGATAAACTTAACCCTTAAGACAAATCACTAAAGATGTCTTAAGGCTCGTTAGCTCAATAAAGTTTTGAATATAATTTTTCACAATCTTGGAGTTGTTTTTAAATTTCGACTAATGTCTTAAAAATATTATTGAAAAATAAAGTATTTTATCCACAAATAAATATTTGTATTAGTTCATCTCGCTACTATGTATTTAAGATTTATTCTAAAATATATTAAATTAGATTATATTAAATTGTACAATATATGCACCCCCCCCCCCCCCACACACACACACACACATATATATATATATATATATATATATATATATATATATATATATATATATATATATATATATATATATATATAGTAAATGATCTAAAATAACATGCTTAACCTCGCAAGATTCATTTGTTGTCAATTCATCATAGAGTAAATAACTATTTCCTTCTCTTCTGCTATAATATATATAAGAAATATACCTTATTTGGTATGAATTTTATCACCTTTTTATTTTGCAAGGCCTGATAGAATTAGCATTGTAGTTTTTTTAGGTAAACTGTGAATATATATTAATCCAAAAGGAAACAACATAAGAATATTACAAATAAGCCCAAACTCCAAGAAACAGATCGACCAGCTAAGTTCTAAAAACCCTAGCCCAAAATAGGTAGGGCAAAAAAACAATGGACCAAATCAAATACCCAATATAAGATATTACTTACAAAAATCTAACCCATCAAAATAAAATAAAAAAGATGACTAAACCAAGACCATTATCCCACTAACCACGTGTAGTCGAAAAAGTCTAACTAAGAAACACGCATGATACCACTGAAACACAAACCGATCACAACTAAACACCTACTGTTCTTGTCTGACACCAATATCAACAAGATGCAAAATCAAAAAAATAACAAGCCAAATCTCATCAAACCTCAAAAGAGAAAAACTCGGTTAGAAATTATTATACATTGATAATAATTTAATTGAATTAAAATCATTATTAAATTAATTCTGTAGATATAATAGTTTCGTGAAAGGTTTTGTCCATCCAGGGACGGAGCCAGGATTTTGTGAGAGTGGGGCTAATTTTAATGGACATATTCGGGGTTTCGATGGAGGGAGCCCCTAAGCTGATTTTTTTAGGTTATTTTTAGTGATTATCAAAGTACTACTTATATTTATTTAATATAATGGCAAGATAAAAAAATATTGATTGATTAAAGATTTTAAACCCAAAATGTGGAAGCACTTTCAATATATTTTATAAATAGAGATTGAGAGAAAGGAGACATACCTTTTTTTTAAATCTCCATAAGGTAACTTTTTTAACAAAAAAATAAAATAATTTCATCAATCTCAAATTTAATCCAGACTAAAAATATCTTTAAATTAATAATAAAATTGACCCTAAATATTAAACCAATAATAAGTGTAAAATAATTATAATAAACATTAACCATTTACCGTAATATGTTGTAACCATTAGCAACCTTGACTATGTATAAACTTCGAAATGAGTTAGACAATTTGAAACTCTTTACTTCTTGAGATAATCACGTGGAGAATTCTGAAGCTTGAATTGTGCACATCTGTTTGCCTTGGTGTGGAAACCTATTCGTATATGGAGATGATTGTCATCAACTTATCTGTGTAATTTTATTTTTCAAAAAGGCTACGGGTGCTTCCGCCTCCACACAGCTCAACATCACGTCGTCCCTATGTCCATTTGTTTATGTTTGTGATCATTAAAAAATGACACAACTATTAGTGAAAAATGAGGTTTGTTCGTGAGTGGTTGTACTATTTTTAGAGGAAATGGTTTTTCATAAAGGGTATGTCTTTTCATGAAAGGTGTCTGCTTTTCTCTAAATAGGGCACCACTCCCTTTTTCTACCAACACAAAAAATTTCCTAACCATTTTCTCTCCCTCCTACAATCTATATACATAATTATGCACTTGTTTGAAGTAGATTTTTGTGTTTGAAGTACAAACATTTTTCAACTTTGCTGGAGTCTTAACATCTTGAAGTACTGCTACCGCCAAGGATGAAAAAATCGTTCTACCTTGGAAGATGATTATTTACAACCTTGAGTGATGATACTAGAAATGGTATCACCAAATATATGTGAGAGGTAAGCTCAAACTAGTGTATCAATGGAGTATGAATGGGTATAAAAATATATAAACATATGAGGTAAAGAGGAAAATAACACAAAATATAAGTAGTTCAGCCTATTTAGGCCTACTCCACTATGTGAGTGTGTGTGAAATCCATCAAGAATGGGATCTAATGGCCTTGGGATACATAACACTCAATATTTCTCTCTCTATTGTATTTTTTATAGAGTCTCAAATAGGGTTTACAATGATCCATCCTTTACAAAGGTGTAAAAGTCAAGTATTTGGTGCATGGGGCTGTAATGTAGCCCCTAAGCAAGTAATAAACATGTGTGGAATGCTACTAGCCAATGAGGAAGAGTCACTTATCTCTATCACATGTAGGTCATGATGATAAAATATTCCCTAATATGTGAGGGATATATAGTTATAACAATTTTGGTACACGTGAGATCTGCAACCCATGCGCACACTCTCACGTGTTCCTTAATGTATGCACTTTACTAATTGGCTGCCTTCGACCGTATGTCCAAGCTAAGGCCAAGGTGTTGATCTATGGTACATTGGGAGAATGATTCCAATCCTGTTGTATAGTCTCACCCTGTCTTCGTCGTTCGGATAAAGGTCGAGGACGAGGGTGATAGTTCATGGGATTAATGAGGCAAGACATGTTGATATGTCTTAGAAGCCGATGCCGAGACTCCCACTGGCCGAGGATGACTCAGTTCGGGTAGAGTCCATGGTTGGGTCATAACTTCTTTTTCTAGGTGGATTGGTGATGGTCGACCTCGATCAAGGTAATGTAATTCTGGACGAGGCTACACTTGTCATATCAATCACACCCAACCCTTAATCTTCAATTTGAAATGATGGATGAGGGATAAATCATCGTTTGATTATGAGATGAATATGCATCCTTTCATGTGTCAGATCTTAAGAGTTCGATGAAGATTATATTGACACTTGGCAGTTATCCCGTGGAATGGCATATGGTCCAAGAATGATAGTTATAAGCTGTGCTTAGGGCTTTATGCCCTAATTATGACTTCCATGGATGTTTTTCACAATGATTATTAGTATTTAATTGGTTTTGATTTTTTTTTATCTTTCCACTTCTCTTTCTTTATGCGCCAACTTTCTTTCTTTATAACCAACTTATCTTTATCTCTTCTATTCAAGCATTTTTTGCCAAGTTCACCACATTTCTTGAGGTTATCATCCCATCAAACTCCTCTAGGTGCTCCATTTTCCAATCTTTGTTAGCTTTTCGATTATTTTTAGCTATTTCATCATTTCTGTTTTTTTTTTGCGATTGCTTTGTTTTTTTGGCTACTATTTTGGGTAGTTTTAAGGTCATTTGAGGACTGAGTGTGGCAGATGTGAAGTTGGGTGTTCAATTGGGGGTTCCCCAACCATTTTCCAGTTTATTTTTCCCTTTTCAACTTTTTTGGTCAAGCTCTGATAGGATTCTGATCATCGTATCCAATTAGGGTTAGTTATGTTTTTGGGCTATTCTCATTGAAAACTATTCAACTTCCCATTTCAATCCTTTGGTCAAACCAAGTCAACCTTTAATTTATTTGTACATTTTATCACCTTATTTGCTCAAGTCTAATCTCGGCTTCTTTGATGCTAAATGAGCATTACAAGTTATCAGAGTAGTTTCCCACTCTTAGGGAAGGGTGTTTCCAAAATATACGTAGGTTAGAGGAAGAGGAAGAGGAAGAGGAAGAGGAAGAGGCTAAGCGTAGAGCTGACTCCCGCTGGGTACGACCTATTTTTCCCATATCCTTAAAGACCATCTTACAATATTCCTATGAGGTCGGCAAAGACGAGATGACTAACTCGTCCTCTACTCCAACAAATAGGAGAGATTCTTTTGAAGAAGAAATGAGGATATCTCCCTTACATACTATGGAAACCGAGGCAGCCGAGACCTCAGCCTAAACCTCATCATCCAGATAAGTCGAGTCCTCTGTTGGAGATGATTCTTCACTCCAAATTTTTTACGAGGGTTCTTCTAATTATTCTTCAGTCCAAGTCATCTCTAAACAGGTTGAGCCAACTATAAATGTTACCATCCCTCCATCTTCCATCGCTCTCCAATCCATGACTTCAAGTAAGTTTCAAGAGATATTTTCAGAGGGGAAACCAAATGGTAAAAATTAGGTTGAGCATAAGAAATAAAACCCACCCGATGATGGGAATGACTGAGGCTGAGGTACCAATTGATTATACCTATGTCGAGACCTTTTAATAACCTGTGAAAGATTTTGATCTTCTCCTCTAAAGACACCTTTGTGGATAAGAAATTAATGTCATCATGTGTGTCCCAGATGATGATGAGAGAACATATGGTGGACGAGAGGGTGAGATTGCTGCATAAGACCAAATGTTTAAGCTCAATATTAGATTTCCTTTCCACCCCTTTGTACAAGCCATCTTGTCCAGCCGAGGGCTTACTCCGACTAAAATCGAACCAAACTCTTGGCGAATCATCCTCGGTTATGTTTTATTATGGATGAATACATATATGGAGGAGCCCTTAGTTGAAATTTTTAAAGCCCGTTACAATGTGTCATCCTCCAAAAGCAGTCTGGATACTACTATTTAGGGGCTAGGAAGTGTGATAAGAAAATAATCCAAGTCACCCAGACCTCAAACCACTGCTGGAAGTCGAGGTTCTTTTTAATTTTTTGGGCATGGTATTTTCAAATGGAGGCTGACCCTTTCGATGATGAGTCGAGAGTTCCACGTGATTGGGGAAAACCGTCTATGTCGACCAAATTGGGCCCCGACCTCAGCATTGAAAACCGAGAGAGGGTTAAATATCTTCAGAGCCAAGGGAATATGGGAGACCTTCCTAAATTTGAGGATTTATGGCTCATAATTTCCTAGAGAAGGTTATCTTCGGGGTTGATCCCTTTTATCGAGCTATGTGAGTGATCTTACTTTTTTCCCCAGAGAAGTCCTTTATTGGCTATTATTTTTATGACTAATCATTTATGTTCCTTCTTTGCAAATCGTCCACCACATATATGAGACGATTTACGAAACATGAAGACTCCTAGCCTGAAGAACATTTTAAACAAGGGGGAAAACAACCCCAGAAAAAGACAACTGTTGGTGGGACTCCTAACCATGAGGTCAGATAGAAGAGGAAGGTGTCGGTCCCTCCTATTGACATATGTCGAGATAAAGATACAAGGCTGAGGGTGAATTCTCCTTCTCGAGGGGTCGAGTCCTCTTCAGGGGATTCCTTCAAAAGATTTTGGGTGGCGAACCTTGCTCAACTCTAGGATAACCCCTCATCAACCATATCCTATGTGAGGAGATCCAAGGCTGTTTTACTTGCCTTCCCTTCTAAGGGAGACTTTGAGTTCTTGGAGAAGATGCCACCTTTGAAGAACTTAGACTTTGGTTTTCATCACTTGGGACATGTATCGGCTCTATAAAACTTATATGTCATCTCATACATCCTTTTCCTTCATTTGGTTATAATCTTTGCACATAACATTTTTACAAGTTGTATGGGCCCTCGCCTCATCAAAAAATAGGCCATAGAGAATGTACCAAAGTTTTAAGAGGGAGAGAAGGCCATTGGAGACTTGGTCAACCTGAAGAAGAAGTATGGTGAGCGTCAATAGGAGCATAGGATGGGTCTAGACAAGATCAAGTATGACCACTTCGAGATTCTTAAGAAGAATAAGGATGGGGAGCTGACTACTCTGAAGACCTAAGTCGCCAACCATGTTGTTAACTTGACTGCAGTCGTACAGAAGGCTAAGGATGAAGTGCTATTGGATGAGGCATGTAAAAGATTAAGGACGAGGAAATAAATTCCAACAAATCATCAGACGAGTTTTTTGACTTTTTTATAGTGCACTTCAAAAGAGGTCTCAAGACATCTTGCCGATGGGTCATCACCAAATTCTCCGAGGTCATCTCCTCTAATACCTCTGAACTGAAAGCTCCCGGTGTGGATCATCCTTTAATGGAGCTATCACTAGAGTATATTGTGTCTCTGGCCATGACTGGGGAAGATGGTGCTATGGCAGTGGTCCCGCTTAAAGCTGGCATAGATGCTGTTTCTTATCATACTCAGGTTGAGGTAGACACTGAAAGGTCAACCATAAATGTCGAGCAGACTCGAGTCGACAAAGATACTAGTGAGTCTACCCTGAATGTAGAGCCAACTTTATAGGGTGGTCATCTGTAACCAATACCCTTCAACTTGTAATAGACTTTTTATGAACACTTTAATGATTTCTTAAAGTCTTTTTTAACTAAATTTGTATTTTAACACTCTTGAGTATTGAGCCAACTCACGTCTATCCTCCTATTTGAAATCAATGAATGTTATTTCCTATTGTACTTATGAGTTTTCTTTATTTATTTGCACGTGTGAATGCTTCTTATGTTTTAACAAGTAACCATAACCAAATGGCTTATAATATTGAGATCACTAATTAACAACTTCTTTAAGACATCGTGTAATCCTTAGATGATATAAATAATACTGACTAATTTGGATTCGCCAAATTATGGCGCTATATCACAAGTCCCCTCTCATCATTTTGAGAGTGTGTGGACGAGAGCTACCTCGTCCATACACTGTCGTCTGGGCCTAGAGAGTTTTCCCACCAAATTAATGATGTTTAAAATCAACTATAATAAAGTGATTTTTGAATTTGAATTCATCAAATTACAGTGTTATATCATAAGTCCCCTCTTGTAGTTTTGAGAGTGTATGGACAAGATCCATCTCGTCCATGCACTATCGTCTCGATCAAGAGAGTTTTTACACTAAATTAATGATGTTTAGAATGAACCACAATAAAGTTTTTTTTGAATTTTAATTCCCCAAATTATGGTGCTATATCACAAGTCCCTTCTCATCGTTTTGACAATGGATGGAAAAGATCCATCTCGTCCATGCAAGGTCGTCTCGATCGAGGGATTTTTCCACAAAATTATTGATGTTTATAATGGACCACAATAAAGTGATTTTTGAATTTGAATTCACCAAATTATGGTATTATATCACAAGTTCCCTCTCATTATTTTGAGAGTGTATGGACGAGAACTACCGAGTCCATACATTGTCGTATCGCTCGAGAGAGTTTTTCCACCAAATTAATGATGTTTAAAAAGAACCACAATAAATTGATTTTTGAATTTAAATTCACCAAATTATGGTGTTTTATCACAAGTCCCCTCTCGTCATTTTGAGACTGTATGGACGAGATCCATCTCGTCCATGCACTGTCATCTCGGCCGTGAAAGTTTTTCCACTAAATTAATGATATTTAAATGAACCATAATAAAGTCAATTTTGAATTTGAATTCAACAAATTATGGGGTTATACCACAAGTCCCCTCTCATCGTTTTGAGAGTGTATAGACGAGATCCATCTCGTCCATGTACTGTCATCTCGGCCGAGAGAGTTTTTCCATCCAATTAATGATGTTTGAAATGAACCACAATAAAGTGATTTTTGAATTTGAATTCACCAAATTATGGTGTTATATCACAAGTCCACTATCTTCATATTGAGATATATGGACAAGATCCACCTCGTGCATGAACTATTTTCTCGGTCGAGAGAGTTTTCCACCAAATTAATGATGTTTAAGATGTTGTTTCCCCCCTCAGTGTTACTGAGAGTCCATGGGCGAGGTTAACCCCACCCGGACTATCATGTCACCGAGAGTGAGTTTAAGCTACTTCCCCACGGATGATGTTCTATAGCTTAGGTTGAACTGATTCATACAATGTGGGCTACTCATATAGAAAAATGGGAGAGAACACTTAGGAATTTTTTCATTCACAACTTTCTTCTCATATACTGTTACATTGATAAAAGAAATTCATTAAAATTTTCTACCGATAAAGATTTTTGAGATGGTCGGCATTCCAAGGGTTGGAGAATGGCTCTCCTTCCAAGTTCTCCAATCAATATGTTCCTAGAACCATCTCTTCAATCACCCGGTAAGGACCATGCCAGTTAGGATGGAGTTTGTTGGGCTTCTGCCAAGTCTTCTTTATAATAGGTCTCCTACTGCAAATGGTCGATCCTTCACTCTGTTATTGTATAATTTTACTATTCTTTACTCATAGGAAGCTTGCCTAACCTTAGTATCCTCTCTCCATTATTCTATAGGATCCAGATCCAGTCTATGCTCTGTAGTATTTTCCTTTAGGTCATATGTTTGGACTCTTTGAGTTGGAAGATCAATCTTTATCGGAACCAAAACCTCTGAACCATAGGCCAGCATAAACGATGTCTCCCCCATTGGTGTTCTCTCCGCTGTCCTATAGGCCCATAGGATGGAGTGCACCTCTTTAATCCATCTTCCTTTGGAATCTTCCAGTTTTTTCTTGATTCCATCAAGAATTATTCTTCTTATCACCTCAGTTTTCCCATTTTCTCGGGTTGTCCAGGAGTTGAAAAGAGCTACTCAATGTTGACCTTCTCAGAGTAATTCTCCAAGGATATATTCTTAAACTACTTCCTATTGTCTAAGATCAAAGTGTTTTGTAGGACATAGCTGCAAATAATGTTCTTCAAAATAAATTGGAAGGCATTCTTCTTTGTTATGGTGATCAATGCCTCTACCTCCACACACTTAGAAAAATAATCAATAGCCACTATCAGATATCATTAGTTACCCAGAACACTTGGAAATGGTCCTACAAAGTCAATCCCCTATACTACAAACAACCAAGGGGAAATGATAGAAGTGAGAGGCTAGTGATTTTTATGAGGGAAACTGGCGAACCTTTAACATTTGTCATATTTCTTCACATAACTACCTGTATCCTTGGCCAATGTTGGGCACCAATACCCCTGTGTGATGATTCTCTTCGCCAGCGATCTTCCTCCAATGTGGATGGAGAAAGATCCCTCATGATCATCCTTTAAAGTAAACTCCACCTCATTCGTATGGACACATTTGAGTAGGGGGAGGAATCATTTCTTGTATAGGACATCTCCTATGATAAAGAATTTTATCTCTTTGTACCTCAAATTCTTTTCAGCTTTTGAACTGGGTAACTCCATGTCTCTAATGTATCGGATGATGGAGTCTATCCATGAATCTCCCAGGTTCAAGTTCAAACAAAACTCCATAGTGTCATCCTCTTCTTCAATGATCGATCGATGTAAAATCTCCACCAGTATCGACCTTCTAATTTCTGTCCTTGTGGCCAAAGTTAATCTCGCTAAGGCATCGACTTGATTTTTATCTAACTAAGGGATACTCCTTAGCTTCACCTCCTTGAAGTTTTTCTAGCTACCTTTACTCTTCCTAGGTACTTGTCCATACGATCATCCTTGGTCTCATATACCCCCAAAACCTAATTCACTACCAATCTGGAGTTACTGTGAACCAAGAGATGGCTGAAATTCAATTCTCTGGCGAGGGGGAGACCTGTCAGAAGAGCATATTCGATGATAATTATGTATGGGGCTCACACGATCAATCATGCTCCACTTTCTTCTTCGCATGAGGAGGCTTTAACAAACAAGTTCCAAATATTACCTTCCTTGGAAAAAGTTCCCTCTTCCAGTGTCCCATTCTCAAAAAGATATCTCTCTTCCTCATTCATAGTCACTTTACCTCTTTTCGTTCTCATCTTAACATCAGTCGGGGGAGGAATATTTTCTTTTTTGGCTCATAAAACAGAGTTTTAATTCTTTATGATTCAGCCTCATACCATGTGAATTCAAATATGAAATCAATTAGGGCCTACCCCTTGATGGATAATCTTAGATGGTAGAAGATATCAAATTCCCCCAACTCTATTGCCCAGGCCATCAACCAACCCGATTTCTCAAGTTTATGGATGACCTGTCTATGAGGGATTTCGACGAGGACGACCATAGTGTGTGCTTGAAAGTATAATTTTATTTTTCTCGAGGCATGAATTAAAGCATATGCCAGTTTATCCATCTTAGGATATATCTGTTCGACCCCTTAAGGGCCTTACTATTGAAGTACATTGTCTTCTGCACACAATCCTCATCTCTAACCATTGAACCACTAATGGACGACTCCGACATGGCTAGATATAAATATAAATTTTCTCCCTGAAATGGTCTTGACGAAAGGAGTTGAGAGCCGAGGTAGGTATTTAACTCTCGAAAGGACTTATCATACTTTTCATTCTGCTTAAAAGTTTTCTTGAGTACCTTGAAGAAGGAAAGTCACTTATCGATAACTTTGGATATGAACCATGTTCAATGCTGCTACCCATTCAATTATCCTCTGAACATCTTCAATCATCGTTGGAGTCTTTATCTCTATTAGATCTTTGATTTCATCAAGGTTTCCATCAATCCCCCTTTGATTCACAATAAAACCCAGGAAATAATCTTTCTCTACTCCGAAGACACACTTAGAGGGGTTAAATTTCATCTGGTACTCATCTATGGTATCAAAAGTTCGCTCATGGTCGTCCACATAAGTGTCAATTTTAAGACTCTTCGTCAGCATGTCATCGACATACACCTCCATGGTTTTCCCTATCTGGTCTTCAATCATATTATTTACCAATATCAGATATGTCACCCCGATGTTCTTCAGGCTGAAAGGCATGACCTTGTAATAGTAGGTCCCTTTGATGGTAATGAAAAATGTCTTCTCAACATCAATTGGGTCAATAAAAATATTATTATAGCTAGAGTAGGCATACATAAAACTCATTAATTCATGGTCGGTTGTGGCATCAACCATCTGGTCTATCTTTGGCAGGAGAAAGCTATCTTTAGAGCCTTCCTTGTTCAAGTCCGTGAAATCAACGTACATACTCCACTTTCCATTCGCCTTAGGGACGATGATAACATTTTCTAACCATGCAGGTTAGATGACTTCCTTGATGAAATCGACCTTCTCAAACTTCACTTATTCTCTAATGACATCGTACTTCTCTCTAGAGTACATTCTACTTCTCTGTCTAATCAGCTTTGCATCCTCAACCACATTGAGCTTATGATAGAGGACTTTAGGATAAATACCAAGCATATCCTCATGGATCTAAACAAAGGTTATTTTCCTCTTCCTCGGAACTTTGATCAAATCCTACTTAATCTCCTTCTTCATGGCCTTATCGATTTAGACGGTTTTTTTGGCTCGTCCTTATTGAGGAATATTGATTCCACCTCCTCACCATCTTCTCCCTTTTATAGCTTAGTCTCATCTTTAGGGTAAAGAGTATTAATGTTATAAGTTGTAGTGGCCCTCTTATATGGCTTTCTCTCTTCAAACGAATTGAAGTAGCACTCATGTTCCTCAACTTGGTTACCCTGAACTTCCACTACCCCATAAGGAGTCGAGAATTTAACCATCTGGCAAAACTATTGAGGACACGACTTCCAACTCCTTGAGGTCTACTCATACCAAGATTATATTGTAGGCTGAGTAGACATTCTCATCCATAACAAATAAATTAATCTTCTTTATGAGGCCTTTTAGATAATTGTTCTCCATTCCAACTTCCATCTCGTACATTCCCAAAGGCTGCACTTTCTCCCCACTAACACCAATGAGAGGTTGGTGATATGGGATCAACCTCTTCTTGCTCAACCGCAGACCCTTGTAGCATTCCCACAATATCACATCGACTGAGATTCCACCATCGAACAATATCCTAGGAACTTCATACCCATTCACCAAGGTAGTGATCACCAAGGGGTCACAATGTGGTGCTAAGATCCATTTAAAATCCATATCGAGAAATCGATGATCAGGGTGTTCATTCAATTTTTATTCTGTTGACCTTCTTGGGCTCAACCGTTGTCGAGTGCACTTCTTTGAGTTTTGGAAGAAGAGCTTTGTCCTCTACCATGTGAGCTTTTATGTCATCAATTTCCTTTCCACCGCCTACAAGTCCTTCATAGATCATTTTCACCCCAAGAGAGATCATATTTAGCTAACATTTAGGATCAACTATGTTCGATGGGAAGTCTGGGTCTGCTTTATCGTCATCGTCTGAAGAATTGCCATATTGGATTGTCGAGACATCAGGCCTTCATTTATCATTCATCTTCTTTTGGTTGTCATCTCGGTCACCCTTTGAACCTCCCTTGTCCACATACTTTCTCAATTTTCCAGCTTTCAATAATTTTTCAGTCTTATCCTTGAGAGTGAAACATCTGTCGGTTGTATGGCCATGATCTTGGTAAAATTCACACCATAGGTTCTTATTCATCTTGTGAGGAGGATCTCTCAACTTCTCTGACCATCTCTGAGATCGATTATTCTTCATCGCATTCGGGATATGCTCACGATTGACCGTCAGTGGGGTATAGTCAGCGAACTTATTATCCATTGACATCTTCTTGCCATCTTTACACTTCTTTGCATCCTCTACATTCATAACTTTCCCGGTCGTACCTAGGAGTTCATCCATGGATTTTAGAAGATCTTCGGCGAGCTTCCAAATGAGCTTTTTGATAAGCACCCAAAACTGTACAATTTATACCCCGAATAGACGTACTTTTGTTGATAATTCTCGATAATTTGGGTCTTATGTGCTTAAATGTTAATTATGCAGGGTTAATTGTAGTTGCGGTGTCAAAAGTTATAATTCGAGGTAACTTGCAGTAATATGGAGCTAAATACCCAACCTTGTAACCTCACTCGAGCCTAAGCCTAGCCTAAACCTACCCCGAACCCCGTGTGTGTCTAATTTGTCCATTTTTATAATTTTTTAGATTTTTAGTTTGTGTCATTTATATTTTTTAGATTTATTTAGTATTTTCTTAGTTTTATTTTCTATTTTATTAATTTAATTTTTATTAGTTTTTAGTCTTAGTTTTTATTTTATTTTATCTTATTTTATTAGGATTAGAATTTTTAGGATTTCATTTGTTTATTTTTAAATTTATTTGATTTTACATTTATTTAGGATTTTAGTTTTAGTTTATTAGATTTTATTTTTATTTTATTTCTTTTTAGTTTTAATTAGTCTTTATTTTATTTTTAGAGTAGGAGTTTAATTTTAAGATTTTTAGTTATAGTAGTTTTATTTTTATTTTATT
This sequence comes from Sambucus nigra, assembly GCA_949130495.1. Lineage (NCBI taxonomy): Eukaryota > Viridiplantae > Streptophyta > Magnoliopsida > Dipsacales > Adoxaceae > Sambucus > Sambucus nigra. The sequence continues at coordinate 89,305,081 of OX422208.1, read as the reverse complement.
ATTTTTAGGTGTTCAAATCATACACACATACCAAACACACCCCAACTAACTCCCCTACAACCTCACCCACACATTAATCCTATACACCCCCATCACACCCTACACCCACCTACTTCATCTTCAACCCCCAACCACCTTATCTCTCCTCTCTCTTTCCCCATTAACAAACCTCAATTTACACAACCACTCCATAACCACCAACAAAAACCCAACTCTTACACCATATCCCCATAACCAGAAACCCGAACCCCCCTTGTCCGCCCCTGCCCCCTCTCCTCTCACCTCACCTCCGAACCCGGCAACAACCCGAGCTAACCCAGTCGCCTCGGCCAGAACCTCCAACCGCGAGTCCGACACGAACCCTCTCTCTCCTTTTCCCGACATGACCCAGCAGCCCCAACCGGTGACCCCCTTACCATCTCCGGCGTCCTAAGCCACTGCAGGCGGACAACTACTCCCGGCGCCTAACCGCGACCTACCTCCGTCAATCTAGTCCGAACCCCATACCCGAAAGCCTCGGTTCAATCCTCCAAACTTGTAACCCAATTCCTATCTCACGTTTTCATCACCTGTTAACAAACCAAAGCCATGACCAAGTCAACCAAATAAATCCACATGCCACTTAAACCTCTTTTAAACCCCTTTTCCTAATATACCCTTAAAAACCCCCAACTAACCTTTTCTATCTCAATACCCAAAATGACCCCAAACCTCTCATCCCCAAATCTGATTTTATTTCCTCACCTCACTACCCACATGACACACCCCAAACCACATGCACATTTATACCAATTACCCTATATACCCCATGCTCCATGCCTTGTATAAAATGAATATGAAGACCCCAAATATAAAGGAGAGCTTGGAGATAGGAAAATTCTAGAGAGAGAATTGTAGAGAAAATTATCATTTGTAAATAGTTTTATTTTATTCTTTTTATTTTTTTTAGATATTTGTGAGAAATTAATTGTTGAGTGATTCAAATGAGTGTTTGTATGTAATTGAATATTGTGGAAAGCTCATTTTGAATGGATGTTGCTCAATTTCAATGGAGTATTAGAGTCCAATTTCGCAAATCAAGGAGACTTGTTTGAAGATTTGTCCTCTTACCCTTTTATTTTATTTGTTTATGCCTTTGATTATTAATTTGTCAAATTTTATACCATGTTAGACTAAATCCCCTTTCAAGGGGTGGGGTGAAACCCTTATTTGATATTATTTTAGTTTAATTAGTTTGATTACTTGAAGTTTCCCTTTGAATGTAAATTTTGATCCCTCACCCTTAGATTTACGCCTCGAGAGAGGGTAAATGATTTTCGAGAGAAAATCGAAATTCTAATTATAATACCCATTTTAGATTCTAACTATAGATACGGATTTCTTAAGTGGGGGTATTATAACTTAAATTTCAACTATAAAATTATTTTCTAAGATTTACATGATTTTTAATCGATCGATCCTAGCAGGTGATTAATTAAAAGGAGTGTAGATCTAGTTTTTTAGAGTTGTGGGGTGTTAATGTTAATTTTCTAAAATATTACTATTATAATTACACTTGCAACGAGGGTTGGTTTGTAATTTTGATATTAATTTGGGATAATTCAAATAATTAAATTAATTAATTAGAATAGCTAAAATTTATGGTGTAATCCCACTCCTTGATTGTTCTCACAATTATTTTCCTCGCTTTATCTCTCATTTTTAGTGTTAGACTTTATTTTTCTTTTTAGTAACATTTGAGTTAGTTGTTATCATATCACTTCAGTTTAGTTAGTTTAAATCATCACCTCACCTTATTGTTTTAATATTGAAAAAGCTAAAAAAAGTAGAAAAAGTAAAAAGCCCAAAAAGAAAATAGAAAGTGAATTACAATTGAATTTGTCTCTAGCTTACTCCCTAGGAAGTGGATTGATACCTTTACTTACCTCTACACTTTATATTGTTATATTTTGTAGGTAATTCAAGGTTTTGATTAGAAGGAGCTTGTACAAAAACGAAAAATATACGCAAAAGTCTTTTCTATCAAATGGCGCCGTTGCCATTCTTGGGATTGTGAAGCTCGGAGTGGATTATATATTGTAGTTCATTTATTTTTTTGCACTTTATTATTTTTTGTACCATTTTTTGCATTTTATTAGAAGGCTTGTATTAGAATTTTTATCATTGCTTGTATTGCGGTGCTTAGAGACATCATTTCATTTAATTTAAAATTTGTAATAATTGAAGACAAGCTTGATTGGGAAACCGGACAAGGTAGAGAGAGGGCGTCCAAAGGCGAGGATTTAGAAGCCTCTTTACCTTGGGTCGGTAGGATTCCTGGGGACGACTGAGATAGGCGTAGTCTCCCCCCGATCGACTCAACATTTTCGGCACCCCACGGCGTAAAAACCGTGGGAGGTAAATTTTTTAAACCCTCGCGCCTCTCCTGTTAGAGAGTCAATTCTTTTGTGTGCTTTGTGTGCTCTTATGTGATTTTATTCTCGCATTTATTTTTGAATGGTGTGATGAATTAAATTACTAAGACCTACACCCAGTCACTCACGAGAAGGGATTTCATCACCCGACTCACTCGCTTATCATTGTGTGCTACCCTAGCCATCACTAAATTTAAAATCAATCAACTAGGTGTCCCAATAGGAGAACATTTTGCAATGGCGATCACTAAAATATTTCTGTGATTTTTTATCGCCCACGGACTTAGTTAAAATTTGATTACCCTCTCACTAATTTTGAAGATAAAAATTGGCTATGTGCTAGTTAGGATTTCTCCTTGACTTGTGTGTGTGTCCAATTCATTTTTTGGTAGTCGGTTTTGGTTAGTTCGTGCAAATACAAAGAGTCCATATTTTTTCCCCACCTTTTCCTCCAAAAAAAAATCCAAAATTTTTTTATTTCATTTTTAAAACAAAAAAATCAAAAAAATATTTTCTTTCTTTCATTTTACAAAAAAATCCAAAAATATTTTCTTTCTTTCCTTTTTAGAGAAAAATCCAAAAATATTTTATTTTTCTCATTTTTAGAAAAATCCAAAAATATTTTCTTTCCTTTTGAAAAAATTCCAAAAAATTAAAAAAATAATTCTCTCCTCATGGCCGAAGAACGTCCTTTATGGGACTACTTTGATCATTTTTCATTGACACGTGACACGTGTGAGAATGATCTCGAGCCGTCTCTTTATGATATTTTTAGTCGTTTCACCTCTCTCACGAGTACTGTTGGTACTCTTGACCCATCCATGCATGCACCTCCTATTCCATCACCCTCGGTGTCAAGTGTTGGCGTGTCTCATCCTTTGTTGTGCACCCACTGTTATTATGCCGATCACATGTCCCATGAGTATCCATACTTGTCATATCCATCGAAACCCACCATGGACCATGTGTATCCATATGACACTTCCCCGGAACCCACCTCGACCTATTCTCCCTATATACCCAATCCCAAGTTGTGTGAGTCCCCGAGCTATTCGTGGAGGCTTGATCACCCTTCCACGCAATACGTATCCCAACCCGATGTTGTGGCTCCTCACACGTTCCAACAGTCGTCATGGCAACCTTGTGCACTCGTTCACGACCAGTTCCCTCACTACGCACACCATGCGCATCAACCATTTTTCCACCACGAAAGCAATCCTTTCGTGTATGATGAACTTGCCCCCCACACACACTTCATATGAGTATTCTCCATATAGTGTCGATTATAGCGAGTTGTGTCCACCACCACCACTCATCATTCCACCAACACCTTCCTCCACATCCTCTCTCGAAACCCTCTTGCAAAAGTTTATACTTGAGCAAGAGCAAGCCATTCAAACTGAAGCTCTCCAAAGGCTTGAACAAAGGTTAAATGAATTGGATTGTGAGCGAGAGTCGGATATTCCCATGGCCCCACCCATCATTGCAACCGAGTGTGATGATGATGTGTCCTCTTGTGATACAAAATTTGAGTGTGACCAACCCTACCACCTCGAGAATCTCGATGTTGAGACTATTCCATGGTCCGGGTCCCAAGTCGATAATTGTGTTGACTTACCTTGCGATAGTGAGCCTGATCCAACCCCACCGTGTCCACATGGACCCCACCTTGTGGTTCCCATTCACCTTCCCACTCCCGTAATATCCAAAACAATGCCCGAGTCTATACCCATTGAGCACACTATGTGTGTTCTTGATGAACCACTTCATCTTAGGTTAGATCCGACTGGGAGTGTTCACCATTTTCCCAAGATAGAATCCGTGATAGTTCCTAACTATCCTGATGTGGATGATGTCCCACCATGCATGGCTCCCATTGAGCCCGATATTTCTAGTGATTCCTCTATCTCTGATGTTGGTGCCTCATCTTACCCACCTACCATATTCACTCATGCTACTGTTATGGAGAAGTTGACAACTCCATCTTTAGAAACCACACTCCCTTGTGAGTATTCATTTACTCCTCCCAATGAGTGTGTGTCTCCCACGCTTGAGTTGGATCATCTTCCTCCACCATTTATCCCACCCAACCCACCCATTATCCTTTCCAACCCACCACCTGGTTTGGATCTTGATTTTACACATTTCATGTTTCCATCTAAATTTTTGGATCCTAACCTAAAACCATCCCCCACCCATGAGAGTATTTGTGGTGGTACTCTCCACTTCCGTGACACCGAGCTTGTTCTTCCATGCACACCACTATCTTGTGGTGTTGATTTTTCTTCTCGACAGCTCCCTGGAGTGTCACAACGCGACCAATATCATCGCCCATTTATAGAATGGTCGTGTTATTTCTATGAACCGCACCCTATTCCACTTACCAAACCATATTTCCTCCCTCACCAACTTGAGCACCATGCTTATATTGACCTAGTTTCCCTCACCTTCTGGCTCAATAAGGCTCGTGATCGATGTTTCATCACCCATGCCTTTCTCACCTTTACCCTAATACCCACCAACCGATGGTCCACCGATGCTTTGCATCGTGTGATGCACTTTGCCATACAGGTGTATTGACTCGCTTTAACCTTTATCCAGCAAGACTGATGCTTCAGTCTTGTTTGGGGGTGATTCTCATCACCTATTTTTCTGCCACCCCGAGCTTTCATAGATCTTTTCTTTAGGGTGAGAATGGTTCGGTCTGGCTGAAGACATTAAACTTAGCGCTACCGGGAGGCAACCCGCGTTTCTTGTACTAGTCTCATCCTGTTTGGGGGTGGTGTTTTCACATCACCCAATGCTTTATCATGCTTATATACTTGTACACATTTTGTCTCTTATCATTTATTCAGGTTCTTTATTGGCTACATCTTTCCACTTCATTAGCGGTTCATTCTGGTAATCGAGGACGATGTTCCTTTTTGTTTGGGGGTGGGGAATTTTATCAAAATCGTGCCTCTTTTGAAAATTTTGAATTTTAAACCTGATTTTTAAAATTTCGCGCAGTTTATTTCATCTCACTCATTGATGTGAATTTTCAATCATCCATCTTTCAAAAGTCTAGGAATCAAGCTAAAGAATATTTTTTCTAAATATCTTATGTAATACATATCAAGGCATTTTGCACTATGAATTCCTAGACTCAACAAAATTTGCGCACTTATCATGTCATTACGGCTTAGAGTGAGGAGTACTACAATTCTAAAGAGAACCTTAAGGATCACTAGTTGAGACTTTAGCCCGTGAGATTCGTGTCTTTCACCCTTTCAGAATGTCTTACACATCTTCGAGTCACAAGTTGATTCAACTTCCTTTGGGTCCGCATTTAAATTGTTGTATGATCTCATTATCCTTCATTAAAATTTGGCTTGATCACTGAGAATGACATCTTTTTCGAGTTGTAAGAAATGCGTGTCTTGAAATTTGTCCCGAACACTAAATTTTCATCCATACACTTACCACTTTTCCATATCACATTTCCATTCACTCACCCATTATCTTTCCATATTTTCCCCATCCATATACATTACCCACACCATCCATTTATCATTCCACTCATATATCATCCATCATTTTTGAGAAAAAGAATGTTGACTCCAAATATTAAATGTCTTTAGTGTTGGTTTGAAAAGTGAGAGAAAAAGAAAAAAAAAGAAAAAAGAAAAAAAAAGAGAGAAAAGAAAAGAAAAGAAAAAGAGAGTTGTAGTTAATTTTTATGTAATAAAGACATTTCTGCCTAAAGTATAGAACACTCTTCCATCATATACATTCATCCATCATCCTTTATCATTTATATCACCAGCATATCCACCATCCACCCATCATATCATCATCCCATCCTATCCTACCTCACCTCATCCCACATTTCCCATTTCATTTTCCCCTCAACCATAAACATCATTATTTCCCCTAGGTGGTCGGGCAAATGAAAGTCGACGTGGTGAATAACTCGACGTTCTCACTATAGTGATTAGCATTCTTTCATGAGATCATTTTTCTTTCTAATTGTTCGTTCTTTCATATATGTGTGTGAGACGTTTGAACTTGCTTACATTTACTCACCTCCTCACACACAAGATCGATACACTTACCCATATCTCGAGAATTCGTTTGAGAGAGATATATCCAGTGAGATTTGAAGTTGAAGCATTGACTCCGAAGAGGCAATCTAGGAATTACTCTTGTGATACTCGACCCGTTTTGACTGATTCACACTACACACGTTGAGTTATAGGAAGGATGTGCCTTGAGTATTTACTTAGCTAAAATTTTTACACATTCTGGCTTGTATTTCTCAAAATATTTCTTGTGATGGATTGTGCGATTATTCTATGTCTAATAAGAGATTGACTGCCTTTGAATAAATCATTTTCACAAATAAAGAATTTTGTGGGTATATTCCCTGCAAACCCTCACGAGACACAACTCGTCCTATAGGGCAACCTATAGGTTTAAAGACTTATTGCACATGGTAAGTGCAATCTCAAGTGCCTGCAAAAGTGGTATACTTTTGGTTTCTTATCTGTCTCTTTCTCTCTATCTAATTGCTCGAGGACTAGCAACGCTCTGTTTGGGGGTGGTGTGATAAGCACCCAAAACTATACAATTTATACCCCGAATAGACGTACTTTTGTTGCTAATTCTCGACAATTTGGGTCTTATGTGCTTAAATGTTAATTATGCAGGGTTAATTGCAGTTGCGGTGTCAAAAGTTATAATTCAAGGCAACTTGCAGTAATATGGAGCTAAATACCCAACCTTGTAACCTCACTCGAGCCTAAGCCTAGCCTAAACCTACCCCGAACCCCGTGTGTGTCTAATTTGTCCATTTTTATTATTTTTTAGATTTTTAGTTTGTGTCATTTTTATTTTTTTTAGATTTATTTTAGATTTATTTAGTATTTTCTTAGTTTTATTTTCTATTTTATTAATTTTATTTTATTTTATTTTTATAAGTTTTTAGTCTTAGTTTTTATTTTATTTTATCTTATTTTATTAGGATTATAATTTTTAGGATTTCATTTGCTTATTTTTAAATTTATTTGATTTTACATTTATTTAGGATTTTAGTTTTAGTTTATTAGGTTTTATTTTTATTTTATTTATTTTTAGTCTTATTTAGTCTTTATTTTATTTTTAGAGTAGGAGTTTAATTTTAAGATTTTTAGTTATAGTAGTTTTATTTTTATTTTTATTTTATTTTATTATGTTTAGGTGTTCAAATCATACACACATACCAAACACACTCCAACTAACTCCCCTACAACCTCACCCACACATTAATCCTATAAACCCTCGTCACACCCTACACCCACCTACTTCATCTTCAACCCCCAACCACCTTATCTCTCCTCTCTCTTTCCCCATTAACAAACCTCAATTTACACAACCACCTCCACAACCACCAACAAAAACCCAACTCTTACACCATATCCCCATAACAAGAAACCTGAACCCCCCTTGTCCGCCCCTGCGCCCTCTCCTCTCACCTCACCTCCGAACCCGGCAACAACCCGAGCTAACCCAGTCGCCTCGGCCAGAACCTCCAACTGCGAGTCCGACCCGAACCCTCTCTCTCCTTTTCCCGACCTGACCCAGCAGCCCCAACCGGTGACCCCCTTACCATCTCCGGCGTCCTAAGCCACTGCAGGCGGACAACTATTGCCGGCGCCTAACCGCGACCTACCTCCGTCAATCTAGTCCGAACCCCATACCCGAAAGCCTCGGTTCAATCCTCCAAACTTGTAACCCAATTCCTATCTCACGTTTTCATCACCTGTTAACAAACCAAAGCCATGACCAAGTCAACCAAATAAATCCACATGCCACTTAAACCTCTTTTAAACCCCTTTTCCCAATATACCCTTAAAAACCTCCAACTAATCTTTTCTATCTCAATACCCAAAATGACCCCAAACCTCTCATCCCCAAATCTGATTTTATTTCCTCACCTCACTACCCACATGACACACCCCAAACCACATGCACACTTATACCAATTACCCTATATACCCCATGCTCCATGCCTTGTATAAAATGAAGATTAAAACCCCAAATATAAAGGAGAGCTTGGAGATAGGAAAATTCTAGAGAGAGAATTGTAGAGAAAATTATCATTTGTAAATAGTTTTATTTTATTCTTTTTATTTTTTTTAGATATTTGTGAGAAATTAATTATTGAGTGATTCAAATGAGTGTTTGTATGTAATTGAATATTGTGGAGAGCTCATTTTGAATGGATGTTGCTCAATTTCAATGGAGGATTAGAGTCCAATTTCGCAAATCAAGGAGACTTGTTTGAAGATTTGTCCTCTTACCCTTTTATTTTATTTGTTTATGCCTTTGATTATTAATTTGTCAAATTTTATACCATGTTAGACTAAATCCCCTTTCAAGGGGTGGGGTGAAACCCTTATTTGATATTATTTTAGTTTAATTAGTTTGATTACTTGAAATTTCCCTTTGAATGTTAATTTTGATCCCTCACCCTTAGATTTACGCCTCGAGAGAGGGTAAATGATTTTCGAGAGAAAATCGAAATTCTAATTATAATACCCATTTTAGATTCGAACTAGAGATAAGGGTTTCTTAAGTGGGGTATTATAACTTAAATTTCAACTCTAAAATTATTTTCTAAGATTTACATGAATTGTAATCGATCGATCCTAGTGGGTGATTAATTAAAAGGAGTGTAGATCTATTTTTCTAGAGTTGTGGGGTGTTAAACTTAATATTCTAAAATATTACTATTATAATTACACTTGCAACGAGAGTTGGCTTGTAATTTTGATATTAATTTGGGAGAATTCAAATAATTAAATTAATTAATTAGAATAGCTAAAATTTGTGGTGTAATCTCACTCCTTGATTGTTCTCACAATTATTTTCCTCACTTTATCTCTCATTTTTAGTGTTAGACTTTATTTTTAATTTTAGTAACTTTCTAGTTAGTTGTTATCATATCCCTTTAGTTTAGTTAGTTTAAATCATCACCTCACCTTATTGTTTTAATATTGAAAAAGCTAAAAAAAAGTAGAAAAAGTAAAAAGCCCAAAAAGAAAATAAAAAGTGAATTACTTTTGAATTTGTCTCTAGCTTACTCCCTAGGAAGTGGATTGACACCCTTACTTACCTCTACACTTTAGAGTGTTATATTTGGTTTTGATTAGAAGGAGATTGTACAACAACGAAAAATATACGCACAAGTCCTTTCTATCACTTTCCTTTCTGCAATCCTCCTACCAGGGAAGTCATAACAATGCTCTCTTCATAATGTTTAACTTCCGATTTATCTTTATTGAAGCGAGCTATATACTCCCTCAGACTTTTATTCTTTCCTTTCTTAACGTACGTCAAGTGTGTCGTCTTCTTTTGGGGACTCTCTTCGAATAAAAAATTATGTATGAATCTCTCTGCTAAGTTCTTGAAATTTTCTATTGAGCTTTTGGGAAGGGAGGTGAACCAAACATGAGAAGCACCTGTAAGCACGATGGAGAAGTCCTGACACCTCATCGCTCGTCTAAGACTGAGTAGATATCATCAGCGGATTGATATTTCCTTATGATGGACGGGATTAATGCTCTCGTCATATTTTGATGTGACTACTGGGGACTTGATGTTAATCGGGGTTTGATAACTCACAATCTGTGTCACAAAAGGGGAACATTCATTGTAACCCCTCTGCAAAGGTTCTCGACTCTTCTGTATATCCACTACGTTATCCTTCAATTACTATATGTAATCATTTCAAGGCCTCTCGATCGCAGCTGTAACCTCTCTCTTGGCCTGAACAACATTATTTCCATCCACCTCACTATTTGCTGGGCAAACTGAGGGATCTTTGCCAACCGTCCTCTGTCGGTTGTTGACTTCGCATTTCTCCTCTTCTCGTCTTCAAAGATATCTATGGTCATCACATTTTTCATCCATCCTCATCTTACTGATCGTCCTCATCATCATAGCATTCCTGAACCGGACTCCCTGGGCATAAACGCCTAGGGTCGGCCATGTCTCTATACTTTTCCTATAGATGGACCTATTTATGTGGGGCCTGGGGTGGTCCTCTAGATGCTAGATTCGGGTGGCCGTCTCTTAAGGCCAGAGTTATCATCTCATCTTCAGCGCCAACGGGTCTAGTTATAATATTCTAGCTGAATGCAACAAGATGCTTTTGGATCTTTCATTGGTTATCCTCCAATGAGCGTAGCATGACGCCACCTCAACCATTTATGACTAGGGAGAGGCTTGACTGGAGCTTAGGCCAATGCCCAAAGGTAGATCAGAGGCCATATCTCCGGTGAACTAGTAGAGATAGAAATCTAAAGAAAAGCCTTAGATGCTCAACTAGAGCTCTTTCAATGGTAAAACATGTCCACCTGTGTGGAGCTAGATCACCGCAAGAGAATCTGATGAGTACAATCTAAGAAAATGAGGAAGAAGATATACCTTGTTCCCATAGACGACACCATATTGAAGATATTACAAATTGTATCACCAAATCTATGTGATAAGTAAGCTCCAACCAGTGTATCAATAGAGAATGAATAGGTATAGAAACATAAAAAAAGATGGGGAAGAAAGGAAGATAATACAAAATATAAGTGGTTCAACCTATTTAGGACTACTCCACTGTGTGAGTGTGTGTGAAATCCACTAAGAATGGGCTCTAATGGCCTTAGGATACATAGCACTCAAGATTTATCTCTGTACTGTGTTTTTGATATAGTTTTCGGTAGGGTGTACAATGATCCATCATTTATAAACATGTAGAATACAAGTATTTATAGTGCATGGGGGTGTAATGTACCCCCCAAGCATGTAATAAGCATGTGTGGAAAGTCCCTAACCAATGAGAAGGCGCCAGCTATCTCTGTCACATGTAAGTCACGATGATCAAATATTCCCTCACGTATAAGGGAGATGTTGTTATAACGATTTTGTATACGTGGGGTCTGCAACCCATGCGCACACCCTCACGTGTTCCCCATTGGATTCGCTCTATACTATATCTTCCCTCGATCGTATGTCCAAGTTGAGGCTCAGGTGTTGGTCTATGGTCCATTGAGAGAATTGAACCTGTCCCATTGGATGGTCTCGTCCTGTCTTCATCGTCCAGATGAAGGCCAAGAATGAGGGTGATAGTTCATGGGATTAATGAGGCAGGACATGTTGACTGGTGTTCCAGGTCGAGGCCAAGTCTTCCACGGACCTAGAATGAGTCAGTTCGGGCTAAGTAGATGGCCGAGTCATAACTTCTTATTCTTGGTGGATTGGTGATGGTCGGCCTCGGCTAAGGTAACATAATTCTAGACGAGGCTATACTTGGCATATCATTGAGCACCTATTAAGGGAGCAAAATCACCTTAAGGACAAAATGTGAATTCGTTGGGCTCGAATTCATATATCAATTTTAAAGTTAGTATCATTACTTTTGTTTAACAGATTACTTGTAAGTTTCTTTCCTTATTATTAATAAACATTATATATTTATTATTTACTTGTTTTATTCCGTTTTAAATTGTTGAAAATTGTTTATTTTATTTTCTGAAATAAATATCTAGAATAGCAATCTTAAAACGATTTTTTATTATTTTTTTGGATTTTCTAAGGAATTATTTTCATAAATTTACATAACAGAATTAGTTTCATTTATTAAAATTTTCTATTTTGCATAAATAGATTTTTTATATACTATTATTCTGTTATATACTTGTTGCATATATAATTTGAACATAAAATAGTCTTTGTTACTATTATAATTGTGAAAAATACATACATTCGTTTTTTTTAGCATAAATGGCTATGACTTCTAGTAATTATGTTGTGCGTACGGTTAGCACACCATTGGGGAAAAACCTGAAAAATTTAATGGCACAAATTTAAAGCAAAAATTTAATGGCACAAATTTTAAGCGTTAGCAACAAAAAATGAAATTTTAAATGACTGATTTGAATATGGACCAATTCCTCGATGAAGAATCTTCTACTCTTGATAAAAATGAGACGAGTAAAGAGAAAGTCATGACAGTTGACGTGTGGAAACACACTGATTTCTTGTGAAAAATTATATTTTTAATGGACATGAAAATACACGATATAATGTGTATTGTAATGGTAAATTAGCTAAAGAACTTTGGTAGTCTTTGGACATCAAATATAAAACCGAGGACACCCAAATGAAGAAATTCGTTGTCGGTCATTTTTTTAATTATAAAATAATGGATGTTAAAACTGTGATATCCTAAGTTCAAGAACATCAAGTTATTCTTCATGATATTCATGCAGAGGGTATGTATCTTATATAATCATTTTAAGGGGCATCAATTATTAAAAAATTGCCACCTTCTTGGAAAGAATTAATAAATTATTTAAAACATGAATGTAAAGAGATGAAACTTGAGAGATTAAGTCTCCATTTGAGAATAAAAGAAGATAATCGAAAATCTCAGAAAAGAAGTGGAGGAAATGAATCCTTCGAGTCTAAGGCTACTGTAGTGGAAGACGGATAAAAAACTAACAAAAAGAGAAAGCACAATGGAGAAGGTCAAAGCAACGGATCTAAAAGTTCTAAGAAGTTCAAAGGAAAATATTATAGCTGTGGTAAATCCGGGCAACACTCTAGGTTCTTTGGAAAGCCGAAGAATGCAAAGAAACAAAATGCTCGAACAAATGTGATAAAAGTAGATGGGCTCTCTGCGGATGTCAATGACATCAACCTATCTGTTGCTGTTTTCGAATGTGACTTCGTTAGCAACAACAAATATTGGTGGGTTGACACTGGTGTTATGCTTGATATATGTTCCAATAAATAGATGCTCTTCTCTTATAACTTAGTTGAAAATGATGAACAATTGTACATGATAAACGCTTCAACTTTTAAGGTTAAGGAACATGGAAATGTGATGCTAAAGATGATAAGTGACAAATAACTCACTCTTAATGATGTGCTTCATGTGCTTAATATTCGCAGAATTTTATTTCCGGATTTATGCTAAGCAAAAATGGTTTTAAGTTAGTGTTTATTTTGGACAAATTTGTCCTTAATAGAAATGACATATATGTATGCAATTCCCATCTCAGTGACGGGTGCTTCAAAATGAATGAATAACCATGGTACCAAATAATAACAAGAAATTTCTTTCTTCTTATTTTCTTGAGTCCTTTAATATTTGGCTTGAACGACTAGGACATGTTAATTATGATAAATTACCCATATTAGCTTCTTTAAATTTGTTGCCCAAATGTGAATGAAATCCTAATCATAAATGTAAAGTATGTGTAGAATTAAAAATGGCAAGAACACCCTTTTGTTTATTCGAAAGAAGTACCGAATCTTTGGACTTAATTCACATCGAAATATGTGATTTGAAACTTGAAAAAACTAGAGGTCATAAAACGTATTTCATTACTCTTATTGATGACTCCACTTGATATTTTATGTATATTTCCTAAGAAGTAACGATGAGGCAATTGAAATGTTTAAACTCTACAAGAATAAAGTTGAGAATCAACTTAGCAAAAAGATTAAGGCAATAAGAAGTGATAGAGGTGGTGAACAAGAATCCCCGTTGAACAATTTTATTTGGAACATGGAATCATTATCCAAACTACTGCTCCTTATTCACCTCAATATACTGGTATTGCTAAATGAAAAAAATAGACATTAAAAGAAATAATGAATGCTATGTTTATAAATTCTGGGCTACCACACAACATGTGGGGGGAAGCGTTGCTTTCCGCCAACTATATTATCAACAAAATGCCTCTTAAGAAAAATCACAATATACCTTATGAACTATGAAAAGGTCATCAACCTAACTATAAATAGTTAAAAGTGTGGGCGTGTTTGGAAAATATAGTGATACTTAAACCTAAAAAAGTTAAAATAAGACCAACGACCATTGATTGCATATTCATTGGTAAGCCAACAATAATAGTGCATATCGGTTTCTTATCAATAAATTTGGTATTTTCAACGTGCATTTCAATACAATTATTAAATCTAGGGATGCGATATCTTTTTGAAACTTTTTTTCCTTGTAACATGCAAAGTAAAATGAATTCGCATAAAAGAACTCATGATTCAACAACTAGTAATTAAGAGATTACATATAATAATGTTATAAATGATAATGGACCTAGGTGTAGTAAAATCTCAAGGATGTCGACATCATTTGGTCCATATATTTTAACTTATTTACTAGAAAATGACCCACAAATGTTTAAGGAAGCAATTTCCTCTCCTGAGGCTTCTTATTGGAAAGAAGTTGTTCATAGTGAAATTAAATCCATATTGCAAAACCATGCAAAGGAACGATTGGATCTTCCACTCGGTAATAATCCATTAGGATACAAGTGGATCTTTAAACGGAAGATGAAAGCAGATGGTTCAATTGAAAAATATAAAGCAAGGCTTGTAGTAAAAGGTTACAAGCAAAGAGAAGGACTAGATTACTTTGATACTTATTTATGAGTTACAAGAATTACATCTATATGGATGTTAATAGTAACAAAAACATTAAATGGACTCAAAATACATCAAACGGATGTAAAATCATCATTCTTAAATGGAGAATTAGGCGAAGAGATATATATGGAAGAGCCCAAAGGGTTTATTGCTTCTGGACAAGAGAAAAAGATATGTTGATTGGTCAAATATCTTTATGTGTTGAAGTAAGCCATCAAATAATGGCATGCTATGTTTGATAATGTCATGATGTCAAGGGGATTCAATATCAATGAGTGTGACAATTATGTATATGTTAAGATCACTTAAAATGGGTATCTTATAGTGTGTCCATATGTTGATGATATGCATATAATTGGTTGCAGTGATAACATAGTCAAAGATACCAAAAGAATGTTAACTATTATATTTGACATGAAGGACATGCGTGTTACTGATGTTATTTTAGGACTCAAAATTTCTAAAATAGTTGATGGTTTAATATTCTCTCAAACACATTACATGAAGAAGGTACTTGATAAATTCGAGAAGTATAATATTATACCAACTAAAATACCGGTTGATGCCAACATACACCTCACAATAAACAATGGTGCATTATATTACAACTAGAGTCTTCTCGTATAATAGGAAGTCTCATTATGTCATGAACTGCACCAAAACGGATATAGCCTACTCTGTAAGTAGACTAAGTTGTTATACGAGTAATCCAAGTAGTGATCATCATAAATCCATTGTTAGGGTTTTAGGGTATTTAAAACATACAAAAACTTTAGACTACACTACAACAAATATCCAGCTACACTTCTACGGTACACAAATTCTAATTGGATATCTGATTTGAAGGACTCTAAGTCCACTAGTGGATATATCTTTACTCTTGGTGGTGCAGCCGTGTCTTGGAAATCCTAAAAATAAACATGTATTGTGAGATCTACTACGAAATTTGAATTTATTGGTTTGGATAAAGCTGGAGAAAAAGATGAATCGTTAAGAAACTTTTATTTTCATACATTGTTATAGACAATCCGCAGTGGGAAAGGCACATAATACCATGTATAATGTTATATCTAGATATATTCATCATAGACATAATTCCATTATGAAACTACTCTCTAGTGGAATTTGTTAAGTCAAGAGATAACATTGCGGATCTGATTACTAAATGGCTAGAGATCTAGTAGAAAGATCATTAAAGGAAATGGGCTTAAAGCCTATGAACTAACCAAGAATCGACATGGTGGCAACCTAACCTATTTGACTGGAGATTCCAAGTTCTAGGTTCAACTGGACAATCGAACTGTGTATGACTCAGTACGCAGTATATATATATATATACACACACACATAAAACCCATATGACTTCTATATTTTGATATGTTCAAGTACGTATTGCAGGATACTCTTTATAGATTTCACCTATGTGAGCGAGAAGGGGATACTTCTATGATAATTTGAGAAGGAAAAATTATCTAAAATACTTATGAACCAGGTGGTGTTCAAGGCCAAAATAAACACAAACGTGAGAACCAAGAGTATTCGAAGAGAACTGGGTTACTTTTGTTATCTTGGTTTACAAAAATGGATGATAGTTCAAGGCATATGGGACACTGATTAACTAAGGACATCTGATAGATACTCACTAAGAAAAATTCAAAGTCTTTAGCTCCATTTGCCGATCCAGTTTTCTTCTACTGTAATCGAACATGAATACATTTCTTCTGTTGGATGTTATACAAAGACAAATTTTCATTAATGTGGGGGATTATTAGAAATTATTATACTATAATAATAATTTTAATTGAATGAAAATTATTATTAAATTAATTTTATAAACACAATGGTTCATGAAAGGTTGTGTCCATGCGTGAATGGTTGTGATTATTCAAAAATATAACAATTGTTCGTGAAAGATGGTGTATGTTCATGAGTGGTTATGACTATTCATAAGCGACATGATTATTCGTGAAAGGTTATGTATTTTCATGAAAGGGTGTCTACTTTTATATAAATAGAACACCACTCCGTTATTTTACCAAGATTAAAAAATTTCCTAACCATTCTCTCTTCCTCCTACATTCTGTATTTGTAATTTCACTCCTGCTCGAAGTAGAATTTAATTTTCGAAGTAAAAACATTTGTCGATTTCTCCAAAGCTTTGACATTAAATTCTTCTACCATCAAGGATGAAAAATTCCTTCTATCCCAAAAAACTATTGCTTACAATCTTGAGCAGTTATTGAGGGAGGAAAATTGTCTTAAGGACACAACGTGAATTCGTTGGGCTTGGATTCTATTATCGATTTTGAAGTTAGTATTGTTACTTCTTCTTCACGAATTACTTATAAATTTATTTCCTAATTATCTGGAATAACACACCATGGCAATAAAACCCTAACCAAACAAAAGAAATAGCCATCATAAAAACCTTCAAAGCTTATAATCGACAACGAACATGACAAAATTAATAAAACAACCCTTAAAATCCAAAGCCCATAGCTTTCATTTATAAAAAATCCATCATACAAACTCCAACAAGAAGAAAAACTTAGCTGAGAGCTTAGGACCTCATAAAAGCCACAAGATGTGAATATCAAGGAATAAACCATAGATGAAGATAGTAACATAACATGCATTAGGGATCATCACATTCAGAGCTTCACACACCATGGAAAATTATGATGAGAGATTAAAACACCACAAAAGGAAGAGAAACATCAATTAGAAGGGTAAGCTTTAAGAAAAATTATAGTTCTTCATCAGATAATTTAGTTGGAAGCGTCAAGAATGAAAAACCACCAAAAAGCTAAAATTCTCAAAACCCTTCAAGTATAAAACACCCTTTCTTGCTCAAAACCATATTCATGTAGTATTTGATGGTCTATATGATAATCTCCAAACATAATTAACTTATTTACTAGATTTTTAGAAAACTCTAAGAAATTTCCTACCCTTTGAATATGGACTAGTTTTTAATTTTAATTTTTACTTTATTCCTCTTGCATGTAATTTCTTTCATGGTTCTTAAAATTTTTCTATAAAAACCATCTAGATTTTTTTGAATATTCTTTAATTATGTTATTTCTTTCCTTACACACATAATATATGGTAACATATATGGCCAATTTTTAATGTCAGTTTCAAACACCTCTCTGCTATCAATGAGGATCTTAGTTTCCTCACTTAATGGTTTAACATTTCTATAGACTCCATAATTTTTTATACTCTTCTCCCAACATCTTTTAGCAAACATACAATTAAAGGAAAAATACTCACTTGTTTCTATAGCGTTATCACATAACATACAACTATTATTATTAATATTCCCCAACTTATGAAGTTTCTCCTTTGTCCAAATTTTCTCAAGGTAGACCAACTAGATAATGAAAGAATATCTAGCGCTATGCTTTTTGAACCAAACCACCTAAACCAGACTACTTAGGGTTTATGATGCCTTAGGTAGTTATAGGTATCGTTTCAGTTATATTTCCCATCTCTAGTAATATCCCAAGTGATTTATTCTTCTTCATTACTTTTAGGTTGTTCCAAATTCTTTGCAGTCTCTAAGTTTTATTGAATTCTGATTAGGTAACCTCCAGCTATTTATGACTATAAACTCCTCATCTTTGGCATAGATCTTACTAGTTTCATTGTAGACAACTATAAGGCCATATTTATCAATGAGGGAAACATTAACATGCCATTTATCCACCTAAAAATTAATATTCTTATGGCACACCATAATATCTATAACTAGATTGATCGGGTCAAAAAGAAATATACATGAGTAGAAACACTAAATACCGGGCAATCACTCCTTTATTAAATTAAATCAAGGTGAACAGTTGATTCATTCTTAGCATCACTGTCGAAAAATAACTTTTCCAATTTAAACACCCTAATTAATTAAGCTAAGTGTCAAAACCATTTTTTTTAGACATTACTTTCCAAATTTTATTTTATAATCCAAGATTTAAATATTTACAATAATTCAATATTAAAGAATCACACCACAATTATCCTGGAACATATAATCCAAATAATTTAAACATTCAACAACTAAATCCCAACATTTAAAACTTAAAGTAAAACATCCAGACAGTAATAAATCCCAAAGTGACAATACTAAAAATAAATGAATCACAATGTCCAATAAAACAACTGGATAATGGAAACGGGCGACACATGCCCAACTGAATAAATAAGCTAAGAGTGGAATCAAGTAAATGAAGTCGTCTAAGCAAGAGGCCTGCAACTCCCACTTATGCTGCAACGCGTTCCTTCCAAAGTATCCTACGCAAGACACCCCTGTGACTGGGCACCTATAATATATACATATATATACAGGAGAGAAAGAAAAATAGAAACGGGTCAGAGCCCGATAGTGTAAATGATTTAAAATTTGTTTAGCAAGTATTTAAAATGTTTATAGGCCAATGAAACAACATATTAGTGCGGCACTCTCCTAAGAAATTCTCACCTCTCTTCTAATGTGCATGCTTATCGCACTAATCTTCCCAACGGATTATCTTATCTTATATCGTACTAATCTTCCCAATGGTTTAACTTATCTTAGGTTACTCGTAAGATTTAAAACTGAACAATATAATTGTTTAAGAGGATAATTTCATTCGATCACAAAGTTCTCATTTAAACCTTATTTGCTAATAAAGTTTCCCAGTGTACCATTATACTTTTCAAAACAAGTATTTCCAAATTGAAGTCAAGATTCATTTCTTACTTACCATAACACAGTAGGCAGTTCCAAATTTTAGAATTTCATATATATATATTAAATACTCGTATAATATATATATATATATTCTAACAGCATCCCACATAAGAATTATGGTGCGGGCATACTCTGCTATCCAATCCCCGTATCACTCGTACTAAGGGAAATACAAGTTTGGAATCACTCTCGAACTGTATTAACACATACACAAACAATATTGAGGCGAAGCATAGATTCCAAGTCTCTAAGAGGTCAGTACATACCCTCACGTTTCTTAGGACCGTCTGACCATCGATCAGATAGCCTGTACCAAGGATATCTATCTTCTAGGGTACGAGTCAATATCCCCCATAAAGGTCCCATCGAGATAAGACTGTCCCAGCGCGATAACCTCAGGGATAGCAAGTAGCGCGAGCTTGATTTTCACATGTATATAATATATGCATACACACAATTATATAAATATACTACTTTTATCATATCAATTTAGGTTCATCCCATAACCCATAATCACGACATTTATCCTTATTTTCCCATTATTTGTTATCACGTATAACGGTTCATCTCTAACTTTAATTTGAGGGATTATTCCAACTTACTACGTAACACTCATGGACTCTATCCTCCCAAGTGTAAAATTCAGTAGGTATCCATCTATTTTCCGTCGCAACTATTTTACGTATCTCTCCCTTTAATATAAAATTCCATCGTCTCTTATATATACAAACACCCAAAAATGTAAATCTCTCCTTACATTAAAGGTCTCTTAATCATTAGTAAATCCTACTGGTCATCTTTATCTCCCAAAATATTTTAATAAGGGTGTCTAAGGAGTATTCTTCATTTAGAATTAATTCAACTATTTTAAAAGGGAAAAATAGGTCTGCCAGGAGGGGTCGATCGATCTAGGGCAGGGGCTCGATCGATCGAACCTTCAATCGATCGAAGCTCCTGGCTTGATCGATCGATCAAGCAGGTATGGCGAATTCGACAGTTAACTAGTTACGGGTTCTATCACACAACCTCATCCAAATCCAGATTTTTCATTCCCAATCGCCCAAAAATTTGTACTACTAATAGTATAAACCCATTTTATACATCTTCTACGTAAAGCATGTAAATTTCCTTCAATAACCACGGATTTATAGGCCAAAAACTCATATTAATCTCAAGAACCCTAGAATTTCTTTAACCTTGTTCTAATCAATCTTTCTCCAGAAATTCCTACTCCTAATTCATCATAAATTCATGGTTAATCCTCTACATGTGAAGGGGTTTCCAGATTATCATTCAAATCATTAATACATGCGATTTTTCTATCTCCAACATGAATTTTTCTTCTACCAAACTCATCCTAATCACCCTAGACTAACATGAACGATGCATTAACGAAAATAAGAAAGATAAATACTTTCCTGGGATTTTCAGAGTTCTTATTTGATGAAGAATTTGGTGTGATTGCGTTCCCCGTCACGCGATCTACGAGTTGGTGGTGGTGGCGGTGCAACCAGATGAATTTTCGGTCTAGAATTTTCTTTGAAAGCTCTCTCCTTCCCTCTCCTATTGCCGTCACTTGTCTTTGGTTGTTTTAAACCTAGAAGGAAACCTTATACATCTAATATAACGCTTGAAATTTTGTGGGTTTAATTACCCAAAAATGCAAAAATGACCAAAATGCCCTCCCGGGGTACTAATTAAGCCTAAAAACGCCCCGAGACCCAAACTAAACCCCCGGGTATACTTTTCTGACTATCTCGACCCTTCCGAACACTTTGGCACACTCAAAACGACCATATGAGCAACTTATAATTTATTCACTTTTATTAATAAATATTTAGTCCCGACGCGACACGGGCGCGTCCCGACTCAAATTTCCAAAATTGTCATTTTATTCACTCTTGACATTTAATAGAACCAATATTATATATTACTATACTTATTAGTAATATTCAACAAGTTTCCCATAATTACTAACTCACATCACGTTAATAATTATAAAGTAATTAATTTCCGGATTTATATAAAATTAATAACTCACATTAAATTTAATAAATCCCCAAATTAATATAGCATAAAAATACGGGGTATTACACTAATATGCATAAAATAAATAACTAAATAAAATAATATAAATGAGAAAACATAAGCATCTGGTACCATAATAATCAATAGCAATAAAATCCATCGCAGAATATATAATTGTCTTATATAGTAAACCGACTCCAACTGAAATAGTAACTACTACAGTAATCGACAGAACTAGAATGTGAATAAAAATAAGAGGATGATAACAAAGACTCAACACCTACACCCTATAAGACCTACAACTGAAGGGGGTGCAAGTAAATGGATCAAGGCTACGGCTGTAATGACAGCCTAGATCTTGAAAAATAGATTCAGCAACAACATAAAAAGTAATGACACATAAAATAAGATATTAACTGAATTAGGGTTGCAATCATAACTACACACTCTCCTCTCATATTTTCATCGTTTTTATCTTATCCCAATATAAACTACCCAAAATATAGCATGCGTCTAATCCCAAGCCCAAGTAAACCCCATGATTAATTATTAATATTGTTGTCAATAAGATATAATTAAATGGCTCCATATCAACTATCATTGTGCACATATCTAATATAATATCAATATAACAATGATAGTCAAAAGTCTAATATCCACATAAGTATGGTTCCAATCACATACTAGAAAGTGGGCAACGCATAAGCTCGTGCATAAATACGAAGCTCTATACCTATTGTCTTCGGGGATCACTCGTGCATACTAAGTATAATTATAGGTCCTCCCATACCTATGACCTTAAGGAATCACTAAGGGATAAGTAATTATTCCTTCCCATCACTCATATAGACCTCTATAATGATTATATGAAGACAACCCCCAAGTATTCCCCCTTGGGATACACGTACATTAGTTATAGGACCCGGGGTAAAAATGACTAAGGTCAGCCATTCGTTACCACCGGGGTACCAATGCGGTCAACGCTTTACGCACCCTATAAGGAAATACCTCCTAGTACATCCCCCCATAAGAAATCGCACATGCTATGCTTAAAAAACAATCAAATCAATCAGAACTAAACCTTACATTAGGGGTTTGTAATCTAATCTCTTCTTTTATTAGTTTCAAGTCTAACCATAACTAAAATTCCATAAGTTTTAAACCTAACCCACAAGGTTACTTATAGGATTTTATAAAATAGTTACCCATACTGATTTCTATAACATTAATTTATCCATTCAGTCCCTTAATTGAAATAATTAATACTAGGTATAAAGAACCACCATAAATAGTCCTCCCGTTAGTTTCCTCCAAACCCGAATTGATTCTCGTTTGATGTGAATCGATTCACCCCCAAGTTCGTGTCAAGTTCTTCCAAAAACCTAAAATCCTCTAAAATCAATAACAACTAATCTCATATCTATTGAGTTCCTCTACAGTAAGTCACTTAGGGATTTTTCCAATTAGATCTAACATGTCTAGGTTAAGGCTAATTACATATTAATGTAATTTCCTAAGAAATTAGTCCTAGGTCCGATATTTTCCTCTACCAAATGAGACCAAATACCACTATACATGGTGCAAAACTCTACCCAATCCGTGCACTAACCCAATAGACCTAAAACCCACAAGTTTCGGTAAAAAACGATTATTCTAGACGTCCCTATAGGGGTTTATTCTTAAAACCATGTGTGAAATATTTTAATATTGATTAACAAAGATAAGTTTAATTCATTTTGAAATAAAAATTAAGTTTGTGAGAATCCTTTAGGTTTGTTTAATATATTGTTTTATATAAATTTTGGTTAATAGATCTATTGAGGAATTCTAGCGAATCGAATTTGGGATAATCATAAGGATATTGGAATTCAATCTCTAGTGTTATCATCTAAAATTAGTGTACTTAAATGGGCCTTAGCAAAGGTACACTCAATCTAAAGTATAATAGATAAATAGATATAAATTATAGAAATTCTATTATAGAGTAAACAACAAAGGGAGATGAGAGAAAGAGATGGAAATCGAATTTACGTGCTTTTTCTAATGTGGTGCCTACATTCATAGGTGTAGTGTTTATTGTATAGATTCTAATGGGAAAGTCATAGATGAACAACAGTTACAATCTCTCATGATCATTCTACAAAATGGACATCATAACAGTATGGAAAATATATCTCCAATCTCTTACAATGTGGGATATTGTTATATATATAAGCTATTAAAGGAGAGCAAAGATAGAGATAGACAAATGTCATGCCTTTATAGGTTAGGCAGATACACCATTACATGTAAGTGGGAGAATGATCATAGAGTTAGTTACAAAGCACATGGGTGAATATTTACATATCTCCTATGTGTGTACAAGATGTGGCTGCTTCTGTCATCATCTTATCACATGGTACATGCCTGAGCAAACATTGATAAATAACATCATTGACTCACATTGGACTAACATCATTGCAGTTGTGGACAAGTCAAATGTTGTCTTTGGAATGTCCTATAATGTGTTTCATATTTATGGTATAACAAAAGTATCCAAGAATTTACTTATGATTGGGTGGGTTCTATGGAGTGTTGGATCTTCTGATCAATTGTGGGGTTAATTGAGAGAGTGAAGTATTAACAGAAGAATGTTGTTAGCTTCCTGAGTTTTGGACATCTTAGAATCTTATTAGTGTGTGCCGATCAGATTGACTTGTGTTTTTTCTTAAAACATTGATTTTCACATGTGTTGAGCATTGGGGAGTGTGTCAGGCATGGCTATGATGCATACAACTAGGGTAGCGTGTGTCAATTCTGCAAAGCGTCACTTACTATCCCTAGGCATAATATCATGTATTGAATTAATAAAGGTAATGATAATCTCTTTGAATGAATAAAACACAAATTTAAAATTCTTTAGAAACCAATTTCCTTCAAGGAAGCATTTTTAGAGAGAGAAAATGTTTTTGGCTTCCAATCTCTTTCGTCTCTGGCTAACCATCCATTCCCTCTACTATCTCTCATTGAATTCTAATCTGAAAACCTATTTTTCGATTAGATTTTCGATTTTTTTGTCATTTATTGACAAAGGTTAGGAACTACCTAAGTCGTATTCAACCTTTTAATGTTTTAGGTACATCATTTCTCTCCCTAACTCGTTATTAAGATTTTTTTCTATAAATTTCCACAAATTTCCACGCGATTTCAATTTGTTTAACTACTTGTTATTGGTTTTTCTTGTTGTTGGTATTTCATTGGAAAATCACATGTGTTTAGGTGGATATTGAGTTAGTTGGCTTGGGCTTTTCCATTTTTAGGTCATTCTCGATTTTCCTCCAAAAATCTGCTTTGTCTCCAAATAGTCTTCATTTTGCCTCCCAAATGAATTTTTTGATGAGTTACGAGCCTTATGTTTAGAGTATTTAGCTGAATCAGAGAAATATTTACCTGAAATCATTTCTAGAAGGTTCCTCATATCTCTCGAGGTTGTTAGACCTAGGGATGATCCTGGTGAGTCTAAGTATACTCCCATGGTAGCCTGTTTGCTAGGTTTGCACCACAACCCACAGCTATAGAGCATAGTTCTGATGAATTCTCAAAAATCGTCGGTATTTCTTAAGTTAGCCACCCTATGGGTGGTCAGAAACTTGCGAATAAGGTGTTCAATATCTCAGTTGTTGACTTATACACCTCTCCAGATAAAGCTTTGTCTAACAAGTCTAGATCCTCCATATCTCCTATAGTTATTGCTCTCACTAAGGAAAGTATTTCAGAAAAATCTAATTCTCGAGACCCAACTACTACACATCCACGAAATCATGGTTGTGATATCAACAAGGATGAGTTGAAGGAGTTTAGGGATATGTATGACATTCCCATTAGCATTTCCTTGAGACTACCTAATTGTGATGGGGGACTCTATGATTCTCCCAATGCCAATGATATATGTTTCCATATTTAGGCCTTGCAAATATGATTCCAATTTCCCCTTCACCCGATTATAAGGTCTATTATAAAGGGTTATAGAGTGGCTCTAATGGATTCCACCCAAGTCTTATAAGACCATTTTAGGGTCGAGGGTTTACTGGCCAGCCATACTAGCTTTGACTTAACTCAGAATTTTTTTAGATTCGTGTATATCATGAAAGACAATGACAAGGCCAATGTGTATTTTTATTTTTCCCCTAGAACGTTTAACCTAAAGATGGTAAAATTTATTCGGACGAGAAATCATAGTTGGATGAATTTTTTCGTGCACATAAAAGGTTCTTATGAGTTCCGTTTTGATGTGACGAAATTTTTTTGTAGTGTCCCTCATGATTGGTGTAGAAAAGATCACATTGGTATATATATTGTCAGTGTGATTTGTACTTCTATTATTATTTATTATGTGTTGACTTTGATTTTTCTTATTTTTTTATAAAGAAGAGATCTCCGAAATTATCATCCATTCTGATGCAGTTAGTGCTAGACACTTGCACTCCAAACCTAGTCAAATTTGAGAAACTTTTCTCTATGAGAAAATTTATGAAGCTTGGATATTATACTGTGCTTACCCTATAGATGATCAAACAACCTTAGTGGCTGAGGGCAACACTTCTACTGAATAGGGAGGACCAACTGAGCAATAAGGACTAACCGATCAAGTTAAAGAATGTATAAGGATTTTTTATATCTACTCATATTAATCTTACAACTTTGACTTAGAAGAAATGGCGTGTTTTTGTTCAACTTTTTCCCCTAGTTTGTCGCCTCTTTAGGTTGAGCCCTTATCAATAATGGCCCCTCTAGTGATTGATCGTGAAACTATGGAAATGATTAGGAAGAAGAGACTTGACGATGAGGCCAAAAATAGAGGGTCGATGCCAATGACAGGGAAAAAATAAAGTTGATGCCAAAAAGAGAGATAATGTTGAGTCCCATAAGAATGTTGACGAATATGCTTCCAAAAGGCAGACCGAATTTGATGTTACTGCTACTGTCGCTCCAAAAGATAAAAGAAAGGGGAAGAGTGTTGCATTAGATGGTGCGCCACCCCCATCCAGTTAGAGGCCTAAGGATGGTCCCGTGTCTCAACCCAGTCCCAAACAATAAAGGACCAATGTCCCCAGGGAGAGGGTCCAGATCGGTGGGTATCCTTCTTGGCATTTGTTTCGGGGTGGGGGATCATCTTCCCTTTTATGATGATATGCAACCTTTACCATTAACCCCGTGAACCCGATGATGTTGGAGTAGCTAAAAAAGTGTGTAAACTCTATCTTTTACAATATAAATAATGTTAGTGATATGTTTTGTTATCATGGTTATACACCGATTTACATTTTCTTAATTTTGCTAAAATATTTTGCATTGTGTCAATCTTTTTTGCCTTTCTTTCAAATAACGGTGGGTACCACTATCTTAAGGGATCAACTAGCGACGTACCAGAATGCTTAAGACAATAAGAGAAAGACTAATGTCGATCTACTTAACCACCATGAGACCATTTATGAGGACCTAAACACTGCACGGACTGATTATGATAAGGCCTGAACTGAGCTTAAGGATAAGGACAACCAACTTTTGGTAAACATTCAAGCCTTGAGCCAGTTGGAGATAGAAAATAAGTAGTTGGAGGAGTAGATTAAAACAGATGTTATGGATCTCAGGAGTTTGGACAAAGCACAAATGAATAGGTCTGAAGAGATAATTTATGATACTCTTAAGGAAACCACTAAGGCCGTTAAGAGAGCAATTGAGGCCCTTTCTCATGCTGAAGAGGAGGGTGTTAGGAAGTATAAGTCATGTGCTAAACATACAATTGACCCGATGGCCATCTTCCTAGAGAAATATGGCGACCTAAAGAAGAGGGTCATTAATATTTAACCCAACATCGCTAAGGTCGTCGAAACATAGGAAGGGGATGATGGTTAAGCAAAATCTTTAGCAACTAAGATGGAGGAGATGGATGTCTATGAGTCTGATGCTGAATATGATGAGAACATGGAAGCCAATCAGACTATTACTGCAAAGACTACTCATCCCGTTACTTTGAAAGTTTCTTAAGACACTGTCATGGTTGATGCTCCTGCTGCCTCTGCTTCCTAAATTGATCAAGGGACTATCTAGAATCTTAAAATTCCTTTAGGAACTGAGAATGTGGCTTAGTACTCCTGATTCCATGTCCTTGCAAAGCTCTTATATTTTCCTCGCCATATTTTGTAATTAAAAATTGGAATTATGTTTGCCTTTAGTCTTAGAAATTGAATGTGATTAAATTTCTTATTTGCATGCCTATATATACTTTGAATTTCTACCAATTATTTTGCTCAACTAAATTCTTAGCCACCACTTATAATTAAGGTTTATTTGCAAAAATATTTCTGGCAAGTAAATGTGGCAAGATTTCATCCACCTTATAGTTAGTTCTAGTCTTATGGACTCATGGTGGGATTTTATCCACCTACCACGTCAACTCACGAGATTCTTGATGTTGTGGTAGGTTTTCTAGTAGTTTAAACTTACGATCGTGTGGTCGGATCTTATCGACTTGATATGCCTTAATAGCTAATAGTTTTTTACGAACCTGAGTTATCCTAACTTGGGATGTACCAACGCTTATGCCTGTTTACTGGTTGTATGGATGGATATTATCGTCCTGACCATGTGCTAGTTGGTTACCTGAGTTGACCAAATGTACTTAGATCTATCCTTGCATTAGTCAATTATGATCGGATCTTATCGTGCATATCACTGCATTAAATTTCTTAGATTTGGCTAAAACTTCTTGATTGTGACCTATCCAAAGATTAGGTCATACAAGAAGTGTGTTTTGATCGCGTTTGATGTTCTCGACTCTGTGATGTCTTCGGCCTAGGCCTTTTTCACATCTCTTATACAAACCAAATATACTGTGAATAATACTTAAAAACATGAAATCATAACATATGTAGAAGATGAAGTTTTAATTCTCATTCATTACTTGAAGACATATTATAAGGAAATAAAAATTACTTGCATGGTGTTTTAGCCTTCAGATCTATAATCTTCTCATCACTGGTAATATCTTCTTAAGTGATAAGAGTTCCACAGTTTCCTAAATTTTTCACTTTCTAATGTCTCAATTCTATAGGTTTCAAGTCACATGACAACAAATAATATATACGGTCCATTCCAATTGGGTTCCAACTTGTTCCCTTTATAAATGAACTTCTTGAGAATATAGTCTCTTTAATTTAAAGTGCTCAATTTTACCATATAATTTTAAAATCGAGCAATTCTTTATTTATAGGCTGCTACCCGTAGTGTTGCGCTCTCCCTTACTTCTTCCCCAAGATCCAGATTAGTTTTTATCATTAAATTTTTCCCCGGTGAGTTAAAGTTGAGTACCCAATGGCTCAGTAAGCCAATTTCGGTGGGCAATATCGATTCAGTACCAAACACCAACATGAATGGAGTCTTGCATGTTATCATTCTCAATGTTGTCCTATACGCCCAAAGAACACTCCATATATCATCAATTCAGTTACCCATTGCATCATCCTTCCTTTCTTTCATTCTGCCCAGGAAATTTTTGTTTGTCACCTCTATATGTTCACTGCATTGTGGGTGACCAGGTGCTAAGTGCAGTTTCTAGATCGTTGAACATTTATAATAATACTTAAAATAATTATTGTCGAACTGAGTACCATGATTCATGATGAAGTCATATGACATCCCGTAATGTCAAATAATGTTGTTCCATATAAAATGGAAGTATTTTTCATAAGACATATCCACCAGGGGCTCGAACTCTTCCCATTTGGTAAACTAATCCATGGTTATGACCACATATCTGAATTGGCCCTTTTCCTTCAGTGGTTGTCCTACCAAATTGATCCCCCGCATGACAAATGTCTAAGGGGATGTGATCGGTGTAAATGAGGCTATTGGACTCTAATGAACCATGACATATTTTATGGAACTTATGACACTTCCTTGCATATCCAATCTTCTTTTATAGTGGGTTAATACTAACCTTGAGTGTCCACTCGTTTCACCAACAATTAGTGGGATCCACACGAGGCCTCATGAATTTCTTTTATCAAGTAAATAACTTTATTGAGATGGATACATTGAGTAGTGTCACAATAAAACATCTTCTGAATAGGAATTTGCCTTCAATTCGTAACTTTCTTCCTTGTAATAAAGTCTTCATGTTTCCATTACATTTGTCGAAACCGCAATAGTCTCCTAATATTCTCTAATGGGATCCATCTAGGATGGCGTCATATCTATCTCCATCATTAAAACACATTTTTTATTTGTACAACGTTGCATCAATACTTCTGCATGTATTGTGATTCTCAGTTCGTCCTAGTTGTTGACAGTAGACATTACAATGTGTTTTCCCTTGTGTTTTCAAATAATGGTATTTTGATCACTTGTACAGTCGAGAATTTTGACAACAATGCTTTAACCTTAGACAAGTTTTTCATCATTTATTCTTCTCTTACCTGATAAACTATGAGGACTTGGTTTACCATGAGCTGTGAGTTTTTATGCATTGATAGTAAGTCAACACCTTGTGACGATGTCAATCTCAGGCCTTTTATGAGGTATTCATACTCTGCCTCATTATTGGAGGCCTCAAAGGGGAACTTGAGGGCATACACCACATCAACCCTATCCGGTGTTGTGATTATCAAGCCTTCTCCATTGTCGTTGGCAAACAATGAGCCATCCACGAACAACTGCAAAATTGGGGGTTCTTATTTAAAGTTTCCTTCAACTAGGTATCCTCTGTCTAGCCTTTTATTCTTTTCGAGACAATAATTCTTGTCTATCAATAATGTGGTCGACAAAACTTATTGATATATCTTCCACAAAAGTCTTCTCAGTTGTCTTTACCGCTGAGCTCTATTTAAGATAAGTCTACTCGAATTTCTTCACTATTGAGCTTTCTTCAGTATAAGTATGCTTTATTGTTATTTCTACTGAGATCTCTTTCGTGGAAGTCTTCTTGATAGCTTTATTTTTATACGTAAAATCAACTATAAAGTCGACCACTACTTTGCCGTTAATTCTTATTCTAGGTTCATACTGCATGTTGTACTCCTAGTTCTACTTCCTAGGCCATAAGTCAGCTTGATTTCTCAGGCTTATGAATTGCTTGTCATAGCAAAAAGTCTATATAAATAATAATTTCCACTTCCCGGTACGTCTTGATGGTGTAGTAAATAGGCCTCTACACTCTCACTTGTTTGTGAATCAACGTTGAACTAATTACTAACTCTGATACCGCCACATAGAAATAGATTTTTTAACCTAAGACTATCCTTGACAACAATAATATAGACCCCGAGTTCTTTTTGAAATTCAAGAATATTACCTCACACTCGTCATTTAGCTCGAAGGTATTGCATAGCACATTAAATAATGGACGACATCTATCAGTAGATCTTAACAAAAACATGTTTAATGCTACCACACGTATTGCCAACCTTTGAATACCCTTTTTGATCGATGGAGACTTCATATTAATCACTGATTAGATCTTGTTAGGGTTAGCCTCTATACCCCTTTTATTAACTATAAAGCCTAATAACTTCCCCTTTTTTACCCCAAAGACACATTTCATGGAGTTGTGCTTCATTTGGTGCTTTTTCAGTTGATCAAAAATTCGTCCAAGATCATTGACGGGTTCAACAACTTTTTTTATTTTCATCAGCAAATCGTCGACGTAGACTTTCATGGTTTTGCCAATTTAATCTTCGAAAACCTTATTCACCAGCCTCTAATATGTTGCACCACCATTTTTTAGCCCAAATGGCATAAGAAAATCTTTTTATGTTATAGGCCTGGCATCCTTTATTATGTTGAGTGGTAAGGAATTATTGATTTATCCCAGGCATGTCCTCATGGTTCCCAATGAACACATTCTTTCATGTCCTCAAGAATTCTGCTAAGTAGTTTTTAGGAGATGGGTCTATTGGCGAGTCAATTTGTGTTGTTCTTTTTATGTGCTTGTCATCCAAGATCACATGATTTATCTCCTCAACTATTTGTCCTTTGACTAACTTATATTCATCCCGATGATCCAATGTCTCGATCTGATAAGTAGTAGTTAATTTGTTTCGCTCCTTCTACTTTACCAATGTGTAGTATCACTCTCGGTCCTCTACTTGATTTCATTTCACCAAGCTAAACCCATAGCTTATAGGGAATTTAAAAAACGGGTGAACATTAGACAAAACAACTTTGAACTTCTTCAATCCAACCTTTTTATATATGATGTTGAATACCAAGTGGACATTTTCATCCTGGATGAAAAATGAATCATCTTTGTTCGGTAGGTTAGCCAGGTGCCGAACATAACCTCAAGATCAATTATTCTTAAATACCTTATCCCACGAAAAACCGATGAGTGGCTTGCGATATGTCTCTAACAACCTCAAATTCATAAAGCATATATAAAATAGGACATCAACTAAACTTCTATTATCAATCAGGATCCTTACCACCCGACTCTCATGCACCATCATTGTGATAACTAGAGGGTCATCATGCGAGAAAAGAAAACCTGACAGGTTATCTTTAGAAAAAGAAACCAATAACAAGACGATCTTTATTTACCTTTCAAGGGAATGTTTCCATAGCGCCAGTCAAGAGTATCCATCGAACAAGTGCATAAGCCTTCGCCTCATTAAGATAGGCTTTCCTTTATGTCGGTTTATCTTCACCATCAGTGTGACCTCCTTCTATGAAGTTACACCCAAAAGAGGTCATCTTGACTTTATATAAGGTATCATTAGGCTTCTTGAACAAGTCTTGATCATCCTCCAACCATTATCCCTACCCTTTTTCTTCTCGCTTTCCTTTTTATAAGGGGATTCAGATTATTTTTGGGTTTCTAGTCATCATTCCTATGTGATTGAGCACCTTTATTAACATAGTTTGTCAGTTTTCATCCTTTGATGAGGTTCTCAATCTCGAACTTAAAAGAGAGGTAATTTTCAGTGTTGTGGCCATGATCCTTATAAAACTCATATTACTTGCATTTATTCCTCATGTTAGGAGGATCTTTAAATTTTCCCACCCATTGCAACTCGTTACTCCCCAAAATCTCATCGAGGATATGGAGCAAACTTATAATAAGTGGCGTATGCTCATCAAACTTTTTGGACATGCCAGCCTTCTTATTATCCTTGAACTCTTTTTTCTTTTCCAATATCCTACTAGTATCGCCCTTAGAATGGCTCAACTCCATTGCCACATAGCTTCTTTAGCGTTCATAATCTTATCAACTTTGGCAAAACAGCTCAAATGTTTTTCATGGT
The DNA here is from genome assembly GCA_949130495.1 of Sambucus nigra. Lineage (NCBI taxonomy): Eukaryota > Viridiplantae > Streptophyta > Magnoliopsida > Dipsacales > Adoxaceae > Sambucus > Sambucus nigra. Next base: position 89,272,160 of record OX422208.1, on the reverse strand, counting down.
AGCTCCTTATCCAATGCCCAATATAACTTTCTGGGAAATAAACCACTCATTATTGTTATGATTGAGATGTTCTTGTCATAATCGATTACCTCCAACTTCTCGGTGTTAACACAGGTGATGAACTCTCTAGTTATTTTATCTGTCTGTTATCGAATGCTTAACAGGTGATCCTCCCTCTTACCTGGCTTTGTTGAAAAGAAGAAATTACTAATGAAGAGATCGTCCAACTACTAAAACTTTAATATTTTCCCTCTCGCTCTGTTATTTTTTTAGATTTGAGCTAACCCAGTGATAGAGAATGGTCTATAATGCATCTCATCGGGAATTGAATATATATTAGTATTTTATTAGTACTGCTGCACATACATCATGGAGTTAGATTTTCTATCACATTTTGGAGTGATGATAGGTGGTTTAAATTTTTCAGGCACTGAATAATCCATTATTGATTATGTAAATGGTGACCCATGGACAAAACCCCTATACTAGGGGATCTAGGTATTTTTAATTTTTCCTAAGTGATCCACTCAATGTTAAATGGACCCCTTCTAGGGATATTATTCCTTCTTCTCCTTCACTATGATAGACTTCCCTACTCGTTCTCGTCTTTCAATTGCGCTATCTTCCTAAGAAATCTACTCGGATTGGCCGACTTTCATACACTTGTCCTAGATCTGGTCGAGCAATCTGTCTTCCTCATCTCGAACCTCCTAGGCTCTTCCCTATGCTCCTTGGGATCTCTTGGCTTCCTTTACTAGTGTGCCCTCACTGATCTTGGGCACCAAAAATCAAATGCATAGCCTCCTCTTATCATTTCTAGAACACTTGGCCTATCCATAAAATAAGTTTATTCATCATCATCTCGTTCTGATGGTGAACATTTCCCCTGGGCTGTAGGACCTGTCATATTATAACCCAACATACTTGGACCGACTACCTCCATCTTGCCAGTACAAGTTTAGCCTCATTGATTTCTCTACTTCTCTGTCATGGTGAGGGTTTATCCAATATTTACAAGGGAGGGAGGTGGAAGATCACGCCTCATATAAGAATTTTTACCATTTATTGGGGGTAACTGCATCCTTTTTGGGTCTATTCTATCGGTCCAAAAACATCAACGTTAACGGTTTCATATTTTCTTGCAACACTTCCTAGCGTAGCCATACTTATTAGGAATCCCTAGAGGTTAACCATATCGAGAGGTATTGAGGGAGGAATTTATTTTACAGCGTGACAACTTGTTGGGTTATCAACCATGTTTCACATAATTCACAGGAAATGGAGTTTCGTAAATGACAAAATAAGGTTTACCAAAATGGTTGCAGAAATCGTGGTAAGATGAATCCAAAGAAAGGAAAAGTAGATCCAAGTGAGGATTCAAGGAATATATATAGAATTAAGAAGAAATTATTGATTAAAATACTCTAACCGAATGAAACATAGATGAATCTGATTCGATTAACAGTTTTCTCAGAACAGGTTATCCTCGAGTTACAAAAATCAATAACGGAAGAAGAAACGAATGGCTTGCCGATTCTCGCAGATGGAGCTAATTTGTTGTTGTCTAAAAGAACTATAATCACATGGGACTTAGCAGTGGTACACTAAATATAACCATAATAGATAAAGAGATATAAATTGTAAAAAATAATAATCTAGAGTAAATAATAGAGAGAGATGAGAGAGAGAGAGAGAGAAAGAGAGAGAGAGAGAGAGAGAGAGAGAGAGAGAGAGATTGAAATTGGGTTTACGTGATTCGCCCCTAAGTGATGCCTACGTCCAGAGGTGGGGTGTTGAGTGTATAGATTATAATGGGAAAAATCCATAGATGACCAATAGTTACAAGATCTCATGCTCACTCTAGAAATGGATAGTATAACAGTATGGAAAATATATCTCATTCCCCTTAAAATATGGGATAACATGCTATATATAGGCTGTTATAGGAGAGAGAAATTAAAGAGGGACATGTGTGTCATGCCATTATAGGTAATGAAGGTACACCATTACATGCAAATGGGATAATAATCATGGATTTAGTTACAAAGCACATGAGGTAATATTTTTATATCTCTCATGTGTGGGATGTTATTGTTATTGAAGTCATACTATCACATGGTACCTGCCTAGGAAAATGACGTTAACTAATGATGTTGGCTAACACTGGACTGATAGTGTGAATACAGACTGCTAGGACTATCTGACCGCCCTCGTAACTATGGATGACCAAATTGATTGTTGAACTAACCTCATTATTATTGTGGATGAGGCCACATATTATTCGATATTTATGGTATAAAATGTAGCATTGTTGAAAAGTTCTCAACTTAGATAGGTTGTTGACATACTATCGGAATGGTAGCGATATAATCCTAGTAGTTCATCTCAAACTACGGGAACATGTATGATGGTTTGACAAACTGTACAATAGTTTAACAAAGGATTGTGATTGGTATACCTCATGAATGTATTAAACAAGACCGCCCGCAAAATTTTAGTCTAAGGGTTATTTTCATTAGATTCAGGCAATCTCATACCAGTTGCAAATGATGCATGTATTCTTAATATCGAGAGTTATGAGGATTAGAATGCTTATGTGATTGTTGATTTGATTGATGTGAGTGGAATTTAATCTTAGATTGAATTAAATGATCCCATTATATTGGGTTACAGTTATGTAAGTGGGTCTAAGATCTTAATTATGAGGAATCCACATCGGGGGATACCTTAGATTGTGAAACCCACTAGATAGTCTTATAAGATTTATTTCCATCGGTACACCTAATTAGTGAATTTTTTATAATCCGATGGATTTGCAAAATAATTAAGTTTGAGAATCAAGGAAGTAATTAGATGTTGGTGCAAGAAAAATAACGATAAATTTATTTTACCAAGCGGGTATTGTAAGCTTAACATGGGGATCATATTATGTACCACTATCCACTTTGCAAAAAAGTCCTCATTATATCTGAGTGATTTCTGCGATAATTAATATGGAGTGTAGTTATAATTATTTGATTGAATTAATTATGATTAAATAAAGAAAGAAAAGAAATTATGGTAAATTCAATTTGGGATTTTGAAGTATTTATTTGGAAGCCGACTTCATTATTTATCTTTGTCCTTAGTGTAGTCTATATACCGAAGTAGTTAGATCGAGACTCTCAATTAACCCAATTTGACCAAAGACCATCTTTTGTACTTGTATATAAAGGCGTGGGTATGATTTTTAATTATTATTATTCATTATTAGGGTTCGATAGGGGTGAGAGAAAATGTTGTTCAAGTTTTTGTGAAGAGGCCTACAGATACCACTATACCTTAATCAAATAGTTTTTATCTCAAATGGTGCCAAAACACCTACCTATCTTTAGGGAGGATCAAACATGAGAAGATCCAAGATTTATAGAAGGTTAACTTACCTTTTGGAGATACAAAAGAAGGGTGCACTTCATCATCAACTAATACTTTTATCCCTATTGGATTGCAACCATATCCACAAAGGTTTTCTAAACCCGAGTTTTGTTCTTCAAACCTTGTTTTGGTTTTAAATATTTCTATTGTTTGATTAATAGAAGATTGAAGGGCTAAACTTTTTATTCCACATATATTAATTCTTGACAATTGGTACGGAAGCCTTTGGTTTAGATTAATCATCCATTAGTAGGTCCAAGTTTTCCAAATAACAAAACCCTAGTTTTACATGGTGTGGGATTAGGTATCTTTATGTATGCTATTGTACGAACATGGATTTACATATTTTATTTTATTATATCCCATCCATCATGGCTACGCATTATTTGTTTGTGTGAACAGATCCTACGGTGGTTCTTATGTACTTATTTTTGCTTCTAGAATTGATATGGTTGTAATAATTAATTTTTGTAATTATTTCATTATCGATGCATTTGGAGGAAATTATGAGCAGATGTATTGTTTATTGACACTTATAATCATGTATTTGTGTGGGTTTGAGTGTTCCTTAGAGTTTCATGAATAGTTGGAAGAGTTATGGTCGTTTAGCATTAAAAATCCCATAGGAATAAGAAGTTGTCATGTACATGTCTTTCGTATTGATTCCAATAGAGAACCAGATCAATTCGAAAACTCGAATTGATCCAAATTAGGCTCAAATCGATCCGATTGGGAACATGACTTTTTTTTTGTCTTGGTTATTTGTTGTTTTCGGTGGCTTTTCATGGTGGTTCTTCCTCATCTCTCTTCCAGACTAGGTTGGATCACTGTCCAAAAGGAAAGAAATTAAATAACTCTTGTTTGTGATAAATTTGAAGTTTCAAGGTTATATGATCTTAGTTTAATTCGTAGAATACACACACACCCAATCCAATTTTATTATTAGTTATAAAGAGGTATTTTCCAATCTCAATTTAAATGCAGTTTCACAAGTTTGCAAGAACAAATTCCAATTATATTCATTTTATCCTAAGCATGCATCTAGGTGATTTAATAAAATGAAATGCAAAAATCCCAACCACAACACGCCGATGTACGAGGAAAACCCAAATGGGAAAAACCTCGGACGGATGGGCCTAGACAAAATCCACTACAACAATAGGTTTTACAAGAGACTCAAAAGACTTACAGACATTGACTCACTCAAGACATGCTTATGCCGTCCTCGACCTCTGAAGTTGTAGTCCGCGAAGCTCCAATGCGTTGCTCAACACTCCTCGTGTTGCGGTATCCACCGAAGCCCAAAACCACCGTCTCCTCAAAGCTTGAATGCAGAGATCCACCGCAAACTTTCTTGTTGAATATGAATTTGAATAAAGGGGTTTTGTTTTAAGAGATGATAAAAATGTTGGAGTTGATTTTTATCAAAAAGAGGGAAGTTGTGGAAAAGGTTCTCATTTGAATAATGAACTTCCTTAAGATATAAAACTGATTTTCGTCCATATGAAAATAACTGAAAAGTAGTGGGCAAAAACAGTTATGGGATAAAACTGCATAAAAAATAAGTTTAAAAAATCAAACCTGGCAAAACTCGTTCGAACGACTTCTCGTTCGAACGAGATATCTAACGGCGTGCCAGTATAGAATTATAGAGGTCGTTAGAAACCTCGTTTGAACAAGGTCGTTCGAACGACCTTCTAACGAACTTCTAACGAGCCACCGGTAAAGGCTGTGGTAAGTCGTTAGATCCAGGTCGTTCGAATGACCTGGATTAAACTTCGAACAAGATTATGAATTTTGCCCAAAGTTGTCCAAATTTATTTCAAGGATTTATCAATATTAATATTGCTTATTTATGAACATTTTCTTATTTGAAAAATTCTTGATTAGTCAAAATACTCCAACACATAAAATTGTATTTTGGTCATATACCTTTGTGGGATAGATAGCATGGCATGAATATTGATGAAGCATGAACTTTGGATGCGATGCTTGAATCTTTGCGTTGAATGATGCTGTATGACCCAAAATTGCTTTGTCCAACGAAATAAAGCCAAGTTAATAAATGACTCGATTGGAAATTTGTCCTTACAAATCTCCCCCTTTGACTATTCCGGGACAAAACAGAATAATAAAAAATAAATAAAAGACAGAATTTGCTAAGCCAGCCGTTTCTAAGGCCCGTCCCAAAACCCCAAAAAAAAGGCAGACACACAGACAAGACTGACGAGCTACAAAGGAGTAGGAGATGTATCCTACACACATGAAACAACAAATTCATAAACGCATGGGGAAATAGAGAGTAATTATATATAAGACAATGTGATAGCATATTTTGTGAATGGTACATGAACGTCTCAATATTCAATGTTAAGAGTTTAACTCCCCCTAAATTATGCATATGGTCAACATTAAAATCAATTAGGAAATTCAATTATAATTACCTTCAATTATTATTAAATTCAATGAATATTAAATTCAATTAATTTACCAAATTTATCCAACTCCCCCTAAATATGAATTCTTATGAATAAAAGTTTCTCCCCCTTTTTGCTCGAAAAAGACAAAGGGATTAGGGGCCTGCAATATAAAAGAGAAGAGACAACAAAGCAGGAAATAGAAATAATGAAGAATAACAATGAACATACTGAGAATGCATTAAGTAAGGGGAAAATGGGAAAATGAAGGTTCATACAATGAAATAATCAAAGAAAATGAATCCAATACACGAGAGTAATAAATCACTCATCCTCACAAAAAAATAAACATGAAATGAGCCAAGCACATCAAGAGGCAGGAGCATCGGGTGGAGTGTCATCGGGAAGAGAGCTGGTGCCGGAAGAGCCTGCCCTGCGGCTCATCTCCATACGGCGGATGGCATCAACATGCTCTAAAAGGAGAGAGTCTCGATGAGCCTGGGCTTCATCTCGACGAACTTGGGCTTCGTCCCGAGCAGCATCTCGACGGGCTTGGGCCTCACGCTCCTGCTGCATAATCAGTATAAGCTCCTGCATAAGTGCCCGGTCCTGACGGTGATCCTCCTGAAATTGTTCAACCCGTGAACGGAGAAACATAAAATCCTTCGACGCGACGGGTGCGGGAATATGGGAAGGTGAGGGGCGATGGATAGAGTGGGAGGGGGAGGGACGACTAAGGGCGGGGTGAGAGGAAGCGGCGGAGTGGGAAGAGGTGGAGGGGGTGAGGGGAGGTGTATCCGGTGGAAAATGACCTTGAGAGCGACTAACAGAGGTCATGTCAACGGTTTGGTATTTAGTGGTGGGGATATCGGTGGAGACACGGGGGCAACCGGCGGTAAGACAAAAACGAGTGATAATGGCCGCAAAAGGGAGGGCCTGTCGAGTGGGGCTGGAGGGAAGGATCCTAACAGACCGAATCACACTAAAAAGATAGGAGGGGAGGTCAATGTGAGCCCGAATGCTGATAGCAAACATGAGGTCCACGTGCTGTTTTGTGATTTGAGTGGTGTTGGCACGGGGGAGAAGGCAGGCACATACGATCCAATTAAGGACCATAAAGTCAGGATGTAAATTTTTATGGAAAATAGTGACTGTGTCGGGAGAGAGAAACCTAAAAACAGTACTAAAGACAAGAGTGGGATCGGGACATGTATCGAATGTCCAAGGGAAAGAGGGATGAGTTACCCGAGGGAGGGGAAGGAGTTGAGCTATGGAGTCGGGAGAGATTATAATCTCCCGACCACGCACCCTAGAGTAAAGGTGAGTATCCTTGTTGATCAGGCCAAAATAAAATTCCCGAACAAGGTCGGGAAAAAAGACATCCGTGAGAGAGAAGAGAGGGTCCCACCCTAAATCGAAAATCCACGAATGCACAGTTGTGCCGTGGAGAGAGTGGAGATTAATAAATTTCTCCCTAACAACGGAATGGGAAGCGAACCCTTGGGTGTGATATAGGGTATGTTTGGCAAGGGTCCTCCAACGCAGTTTAAGGTCCGGAATGGCACGGGATTCCTCATCAGAGGATGAGGTGCGTTCCTCGAGGGATGCGCTAAGGCGGCGTTGGCGACGGTTACGTGCCATGAAAAAAATGATAGAACCTAGAACCTACCCGAACATAGTCCAACCAAACCACCAATGACACCAAGAAACCAACAACCAATCAGCATAATTCCCATTCTCCTTTAGAAATAAAAAAAAATTTTGAATAAAATAAATTCCATGAATAGTAAATGAATTTTCATTTGGGAAAAAAATAAAATATTCATGGGATATATTGTAATCAGGGGCAACATATACAAATACACAAAAGAAGATAGCCCCCCAAAAAATGAGAGATATACACACATGCATATATAGAAATGTTGGGAAAAAATTGAAAATCGATTTTGAAAATAGGCCCCAACAGCAAATATATATATATATATATATATATATATATATATATATATATATATATATATATATATATTTATATATATATATATATGATATGTGTGTGTATATCGATATTGAGATATATAGTATATATTTTAGAATAGATCGATATATAGATTATAGAATAGGTATATAATATATATATATAGATAGAAAGATATATGAGTATCTATATATAAGAAAATAGAGGGATATACATATATATATATATATATATATATATATATATATATATATATATATATATATATATATATAAGTATACATATATCGGAAGAGAGTAAAAGAGTAAAGAAAAAAAATACCTGGAATGGAAGATGAAGAGGCAGCACAACTCGGTAAATGAGGGAATGGAGGAAGGGTTGAGGAAATATGAAATAGGGGAAAAAGAAAGAGAGTGGGAAGAGGGAAAATCGTGGGAGAGAGAGAGAAAAGGAGAGGGGAAAATGGAAGAGAGGGGTAAGAGAAATCTGGGAAAGAGGGGAAATGGGGGTGTTGGGAAGCGTGGGAAGAAAAAAATGGAAGAGGTGGCAGTTTTTGAAAAGAGAATCTGACTGTTTTGAAAGTAGGTCGTTCGAACGAGGGATGTCGTTCGAACGAGGATTTCAAACGACGAGACAGTTTCACCTTGTGAGAAAACTCGTTAGAAGTTCGTTTGAACGAACTTTGTCGTTCGAACGATATTTCGAACGATGAGACAGATTCGACTCGTGAGATAACTCGTTAGAAGTTGGTTCGAACGAGAATTTCGAACGAATTTTTTTTATTTTTTAAATAAAAATATCAGAAAATATAGTGCAAAATACCATAATTTCAGGAATTGAGATGGCCAGAATAATGCCAAAATGTGATTTTATTAATCCTAGCTCGAGGCAACATATCCAAATAGTGGGAGCGAGAATGTAGGGGTGTGAACAATACGAGTGAAAGTTTTTAGCCACAACATGGTACAAGTGCGTAATGCCAAACAATATATACGTGCAATATTCACTCAGATTAGCCTTGTGTAAAAAAAATAAAATATTGTTGAACAATTAACCACGAATGTAACAAGCATACAAAATAGATGATTCTCTCGCCAATAATGTCACAAGGAGAAAGCAATAAATGGATGAAATGTGCATGCCCGTTGATCTTCAACATATATCTCCCATGAGTAACATTAGATTGAGACGTATCTTTTTGAAGACTCAATCAAGCCTATTATTTTGGCTTTGGCATTATATATATATCATTTTCAATGCTTCTATTTTAGACACACAACTGAGAATGCAAATGGTGGCTTTTCACGCAAAAACTTTGATGTTTTTCGCAACCCGATTCCATTGCTTGAAACGGAAACCAACCGGAAGAATATAATCATTTTGTTTCAATCCGGGCAACGGATGATCATGCACAATTTCGATTGCTTATAGGGGATGTGACAGGATTGAGAAGACAACACCAAATCTCACTTTGCAAGAACAATGTGAACAAGATATTCGTAATATTCCGTGTACAGTGTGTGCAAAAAGGTGAAGATGTGAGGAAATCACAAAATTATATATCATAAAAGAGCATTATTGTGCACAAGATAAACAATGTATGGATTAACTATTCATCGAAAGCCACGTGAACATGGAAAAACATAGGGATTTGAATACATCGCCCACAAAGCCATATGGACAAAAGTTTTTGATAGCATTTCTAACCATTCCCGTTTTCCTTGAAAATAAAGAAGAAATTTTTTTTTTTTTTGAGATTTTTGAATAAAATATATACAAAGGAAATCTAGTTCATAGGTATGAAAAAAATATACAAGTGAAGCAACCTAAACTAGATAAAAGGCTTCGATCTCAATCAATGGAGCAAACCCCAATTGATTTCCTAAGGTTTTCAAACCTAAGGGCATCTAGAGGTTTAGTAAATATATCCGCCAATTGCTGATCGGTAGGAACGAAGCTTAGAGAAACAATTTTCTCTTCAACCAAGTCACGAATGAAATGTTCACGGATCTTAATATGCTTGGTTCTAGAATGTTGAACGGGATTACGGGAAATATGAATTGCACTAGTATTATCACAATATATAGTCATAGTGCCTTGGGAAATACCGTAATCTTCCAACATTTGTTTCATCCAAATGAGTTGAGTGCAACAACTCCCGGCGGCAATGTATTCGGCCTCCACCGTGGACAAAGAAATAGAATTTTGTTTCTTGCTCATCCATGAGACAAGCGCACTTCCAAAATAGAAGCAACCGCCAGATGTACTTTTACATCCATCAACATCTCCTGCCCAATCGTCGTCTGAATATGCCGATAGACAATCATTGGTGTCAAAAGAGAACCAAATGCCAAAAGACAGGGTCCCACTAACATATTTGATGATACGTTTAATAGCAAGTAAATGAGACTCTTTTGGTGCGGCTTGATAACGAGCAAAAACTCTGACACTAAAGGAAATATCTAGACGACTCGCAGTTAGGTAAAGTAAACTACCTATCATACTTCTAAAAAGTGTATGCTCTACATCCTTTCCGTCGGTATCTTTACTAAGTTTAATAGAGGAGCTCATAGGAGTACGAGCATGTTTAGCAGATTTGAGTTTAAATTTCTTAACGAGGTCTTTAGCATACTTAGTTTGGGACAAAAATATCCCACTTTTGAGTTGATGAACTTGAAGACCTAAAAAGAAAGTAAGCTCACCTACCATACTCATCTCAAATTCATTGTGCATTTCTTTTGAAAAAAGTTGAGTATGTTTATCACATGTAGATCCAAACATTATGTCGTCGACATAAACTTGAGCAATAAGGATACCTTTTTCATCACGCCGAACGAAAAGTGTCATATCTACTCCCCCTCTCAAAAAGCCACGAGAAAGGAGATAAGAGGTGAGTCTTTCATACCAAGCACTGGGAGCTTGTTTTAAGCCATAGAGAGCTTTCTTGAGAAAGAAGACATGAGTAGGATGTGTTGGGTCCTCAAACCCTTTTGGTTGTTCAACATATACTTCCTCTTGGATAATACCATTCAAAAAAGCACTTTGACATCCATTTGATATAATTTAAATTGAAGGTGACATGCTATGGCAAGTAGAAGGCGAACCGATTCTAACTTAGCAACAGGAGAAAAATTTTCTTCAAAGTCAACACCTTCTATTTGGGTATATCCTTGAGCAACTAATCTAGCTTTATTTCGATCAATGACACCGTTTTCATCCATTTTATTTTTGAAAATCCATTTAGTGCCAATGACATTGGTATTAGAAGGTCTAGGGACTAATTCCCAAACATCATTTTTCTTAAATTGAAATAGTTCTTCTTTCATAGCATTAATCCAATGTTCATCTTTTAATGTTTCTTTAAATTTTTTAGGTTCAATTTTAGAAGTATAACATAGATAGGTAACTTCATTTTCTAATTGCGCCCTAGTCTTGACACCTACCTCGGGATCTCCTATAATTTGTGAAGTGTCATGATTTTTACGCACCCAAGGAGTAAATTCCTTTTTCTTGGTAGTTGGAACAACCAAATCATTTAGAGAGTCAATATTTTCAACATTTGACACATCATCACACTCACAGGACAAATCTTCCTCATTATTAATTTGTGTGGCCGGAGCGTCATCTTTTATGACAACATTAATGGATTCCATTACTTTAGAGTTACTTAAGTTGAAAACTCTAAATGCACTACTATTTTGAGAATATCCTAGGAAAATACCTTCATCACTCCGTGAGTCAAATTTTCCTAGAAGTTCTCTATCTCGAAGAATATAGCATGGACTTCCAAACACTCTAAAATAGGACAAATTTTGTTTCTTACCCGTCCATAATTCATATGGAGTTTTGTTAGTGTTAGGACGCAAATAAACTCTATTTACTGTGTGACATGCAGTGTTAACCGCTTCGGCCCAAAACCTACGAGGCACATTTCTTCCAAGGAGCATAGATCTTGCCATTTCTTGGATCGTTCGATTTTTTCATTAAACTATACCATTTTGTTGAGGTGTTCGAACGGCCGAGAATTCATGTTTTATTCCTATTTCATCACAGAAGGCAATCACACCGGATTCCTTGAATTCGGTTCCATTATCACTCCTAAAGCGCTTTATGGTAACACCGTGAAGATTTTGGAGAGCTCTACATTTAACAGTAAGAAAGTCAACTATTTCAGATTTTTCTCTTAAAAAACCTACAATAGAGTATCTAGAGAAATCATCCACCATAACCAAGATGTATCTTTTTTCTCCTATGCTCTCGGTACGAGTTGGACCCATAAGGTTCATGTGTATCAATTCTAAGACACGAGATGTTGTTATCGAGTTTAAATTTTTATGAGGACTTTTAATTTGTTTTCCAAATTGACACGGTCCTCAAATGGTGGACGTTGGCTTTCCTAGTGGTGGTAAGCCTCGAACAAGCTCTTTTCTCACAAGTTTGTCAAGATCTCTAAAGTTAACATGACCTAATCTTTGATTCCAAAGTTCGGTTGAAGAGGTTTTTACATTATTGCAGACTAAGGAAGATTTTGGAATGATTCCATAGCAATTGTCACTAGTTCTAACACCATGTAAAATAGATTCACCTGACTGATCATAGACGATGCACTCCGATTGACTAAATTTCACATCAATATTATCATCACATAGTTGGCTAATACTTATCAAATTAGCCTTTAGACCATCAACATAAAGGACATTTTCGAGTTTAGGGAATCCTGAGATTGCAATAGAACCTCTACCAATGATTTGCGACTTGCTACCATCCCCAAAAGTTACTTTACCATCTTTATGGTTTTTGAGAGTGGTAAATGGAGATTTATCGCCAGTCATATGTCTAGAACAACCACTATCAAAATACCATTGAGAGGTATTTTGTGCCTTTAGTGCAACGTGAACGACAAAAACTTTCTTGGTTTGAATTTTCTTAACCCAAGCTTGAGTAGTTTTCTTTCCTTGATTGGCTCTAGTCTTATAATTAGAGTTATTTCCTTGGACTTTAGAAAATCTAAGAAACTCTTCCATTAGATTTTTAGAAGTATTGACTAGATACTCGACTTGACTCTTAAGATTAGCTGAGGAGCTATAGGGTTGTTTTGAATTTGTGAATTGAGGGTTCTTTCCAAGTTTGTAGCAAAAATCTTTAAGATGACCCCGTTTGTGACAATATGAGCATACATAGGGTTGCTTTGGGCCGACTTTTAAAGGTTGCTTAGTGGGATTTACTTTAGGAACTTTAGATTTTGTAACAAACTTAGCAACAGGTTCAGATTTGACTTTTGAAGAATTTCCTTCTTCATATCCTATACCCTTTCTCTCTTGATACCCTTTCTCCTTATATCCTAAAACAGGACCTAGAAATAATTTTCCCATTCTTCTTGAATTGTCCTCGAGTGTGACTTTAACTTCACGAGAGGACTCGAGATCTTTTTCAAGTTGGGCTATTTTAGCTTCTAGAGATGTTCTATTTTCTAGAGACTCATTAAGATCTTTGTTAACACTTTCTAAGGAGATAATCAAGTCACATTTTTCTTTACCAATCATGATAAGCTTTTCAGAAAGAGATATTTTAATTGCCTCGAGTTGACTAACTAAAGCCTCCTTCTCCTTCAGGCCTTTAAACTCTTTTTCTAAAGTTAAGACTTTTAAGGTTAATCTTTTGTTGACTTTTTGAATGCGAAGAGATTCATTGTAGAGTTCAGAATAAGCAGTTTGTAGTTCACTCTCATCTATATCACTATCTCTCCCTTGTTCATCACTACTGGTAGAATGAGTAGAAACAACCTCTAGATTTTGTTCAGAATTGTCAACATTAAGGTATGACTCACACGAATTACTAGCAAGGCTAGCCATAAAGGCAGTGAAGTTATTTCTAGACGGGTTAGAGTCATCAGAGTCTTCAGACTCATTATCAAGGTCACTTAGAGTAGCATTGTAAATGGCTTTTTCTTTGCCTTGTCTTTTAAGTTTTGTGGGGCACTCGAAAGCTCTATGACCACGTCCCTCACATTCAAAACATCTCTCCGAATCATCCTTCTTAAAGTTGTCTTTATTGAACTTCTTTGAATCCTGATTAGTGAATTTTTTATTTCCTCCTTTGTTTTTATTCTCAAATTTAGGTTTTTCAAATTTAGAGTTTTGTTTTTTAAACTTGAGAATTTTTTTAAATTTTTTAGCAAATAAGGCTATATCATCAGAATCAAAGTCAGACTCATCAGAATCAGACACATCAACTTTCTTAACTTTTAAAGCAACTCCTTTATCTTTCCCTTTGTTATCTTTAGGAAACATATCTAGTTCATATGTTTGCAAATCACCAACAAGTTCTTCAAGTTTTAAAGTATTTAGGTTTCCTAAAGAATTAAGAACAGTGACTTTAGGAATGAATCGCTTAGGAAGACATCTAAGTATTTTCTTAACAACTCGATTTTCAGGTATTTTTTCACCTAAATTAAAGCAAGAGTTAACTATGTCAGATAAACAAGCATAAAACTCATCAAAAGTTTCAGTTTCTTTCATGGTGATAGTTTCAAATTGTGTAGTTAAATTTTGAAGTTTTGATGCTTTAACAACACTAGTTCCCTCATGAGTAACTTGAAGAATGTTCCAAGCTTCCTTTGACGTTTCACACGTCATTATACGAAGAAATTCATCGGGAGACACGACACCAAATAAGGCATTTAATCCTTTAGAGTTAAAGTTACACCATTTTAAATCTTCCTCACTCCATTATTCAATAGGAGTCAAAATACGTTCATCATTAACAACCATAGTAGGAGGGGACCATCCTCTTTCAACAGTGACCCAAACACGTTCATCAATAGATTTAAGAGCGGATTTCATACGTGCTTTCCAATAGGTATAATTTGTTCCATCAAACAAAGGTAGTCTATTCGACGAAAAACTATCCATATAACCTCCAGGATTCATCTAAATAACTTTTAGAAACAAGCTCTGATACCAATTTGAAGTTGCAAGGTTATATGATCTTAGTTTAATTCGTAGAATACACACACACCCAATCCAATTTTATTATTAGTTATAAAGAGGTATTTTCCAATCTCAATTTAAATGCAGTTTCACAAGTTTGCAAGAACAAATTCCAATTATATTAATTTAATCCTAAGCATGCATCTAGGTGATTTAATAAAATGAAATGCGAAAATCCCAACCACAACACGCCGATGTACGAGGAAAACCCAAAATGGAAAAACCTCGGACGGCTGGGCCTAGAAAAATTCCACTACAACAATAGGTTTTACAAGAGACTCAAACGACTTACAGACATTGACTCACTCAAGACATGCTTATGCCGTCCTCGACCTCTGAAGTTGTAGTCTGCGAAGCTCCAACGCGTTGCTCAACACTCCTCGTGTTGCGGTATCGATCGAAGCCCAAAACCACCGTCTCCTCGAAGCTTGAATGCAGAGATCCACCGCAAACTTGCTTGTTGAATATGAATTTGAATGAAGGGGTTTTGTTTTAAGAGATGATAAAAATGTTGGAGTTGATTTTTATCAAAAAGAGGGAAGTTGTGGAAAAGGTTCTCATTTGAATAATGAACTTCCTTAAGATATAAAACTGATTTTTGTCCATATGAAAATAACTGAAAAAGTAGTGGGCAAAAACAGTTATGGGAAAAAACTGCATAAAAAATAAGTTTAAAAAATCAAACGTGGCAAAACTCGTTCGAACGAGTTCGTTCGAACGACTTCTCGTTCGAATGAGATATCTAACGGCGTGCCAGTATAGAATTATAGAGGTTATTAGAAACCTCGTTCGAACAAGGTCGTTCGAACGACCTTTCTAATGAACTTCTAACGAGCCACCAGTAAAGGCTGTGGTAAGTCGTTAGATCCAGGTCGTTCGAACGACCTGAATTAAACTTCGAACGAGATTATGAATTTTGCCCAAAGTTGTCCAAATTTATTTCAAGGATTTATCAATATTAATATTGCTTATTTACGAACATTTTCTTATTTGAAAAATTCTTGATTAGTCAAAATACTCCAACACATAAAATTGTATTTTGGTCATATACCTTTGTGGGATAGATAGCATGGCATGAATATTGATGACGCATGAACTTTGGATGCGATGCTTGAATCTTTGCGTTGAATGATGCTTGATGCTGTATGACCCAAAATTGTTTTGTCCAACCGAATAAAACCAATATAATAAATGACTCGATTGGAAATTTGTCCTTACAAAAGTCTACTTTAAGTTTCACTTTTTGTTAAAGGGAAGACTTAGGCAACAAGGATTCTTAGTCATTAAGAGTTTTACTTCAACAAGAAGTTTAGGCCATGACGAAAAGGGGATATTTTATCCTTTTATTTTTTGTTGTATTTATTTATTTATTTATTTATTTGCATTGTTTCATTATTTTATCCTGTTGCATAATGCGTGCACTAGTTATTTGGATAGTTAAAAACAAACATTTTTTATAGGCCAGATGGATTTTAATTTTAAGAGCGGCCTAGATGACAATTTTCTTCAAAAATTTGTGTTGTATTTATTCTTTTCTAAATTGAATTAAATTGGGGTAATTAAATTTAAGGTGTGAAAAAAATCCATATTTTTTGGTTTTATTTTAGGAAAATTTAAATTATTATTTTTATTTCACGAAAATTTAAATGTGAGATCAAGATATTTAATTAATATCAGTAAATTTGGAAATTACCAAAATTTAAATTAGATCTTTTGAAAATTGAATAAATTGTTTTTACAAACCCTCAAGTTTTTAATAATTAGGATAGGGGTTTCAACATAAACCTCATAATACCATCAGTATTTTAAAACCGTGATGTGATTAATTCCTCCTGTCAAATTAATCAAGCCCCCATAAAATGGTCTTAATCATTGCATCATAGAAATTTTAAAATTCTTAAGTGATAGTTTAATGAAATAAAATATGAGTGTCTTCGATCCTCCCACCGAGGAAGTTCTACACTAGCGGGTTGAATTTCATTTATAAGAACTGGTGGTATACACTTTGACATAATTTTTTATATCCTGCCCATTGGATTCATTGTCATAACTTATGAGACTGAAAGTCGTCGACTATTCAATTATGTTGGATAGAGAATCCTAAATTGTCCAGATACATAATTGAGAGACGAAAGTATGTCTAGTTCAAGATGAAGTGGTTTAAGATCACATTATGAAATCTCACTTTATAAGGGAACTTGGATGCTCGATGGGATTTTACTTATAAAAACTCATGGTGAGTGATCCCCCATTAAAACAAAATATAAGTTAAATTGTCACATGTATATTTTGAAAAATTAATTATCATTTCAAAATTTATGATTCTCAAATTTCAGAATGGGATCGTCATCCAACCCACTTGATTCAATATTAAGGATACAAAGTTAATCAGAACGAACTATACATATTAGAAACGCAATCTACACATTGTTTTAACTACCATGGACTTTAAGTTTATCTTAATGGAGACCTTCCCTGCCAAGCTAGAGGAAGGGGAACCCAAAAGGGATGTCTAAGACTACCAGAGGAGAAAGCCTGATCATATGGCTTATTGCTATATATTAGCCTATATGACTAATGTGTTACAGCACCAACATCATCACATGTCCACTGCTTATGACATGATTCTGAATCTGACGGATATGTTTAAGCATCAGAACCGTATTGCTAGGTTAGATGTTGTGGAAAGGTTGATCAACACCAAAATGCATAAGGATACTCCCATAATAGAGCATATTTGGAAGATTATGTCCATCTTATGGTAACTTGAAGTTCTTGATATGAAATTGATGTGGAAATCGAAGTTGATTTCGTGCTCCAATCATTACCAGAGTCCTTTAAACAAATTCTCCTAAACTATTATTTGAAAAAATTTGATTACTCACTGGTGCAACTGCTTAACGAACTACATGTTATATAGCATATCAATAGGCATAAGGTTGTGTTCCATGTTACTGAGAAAGGCACATCTACTCTTGTCTCGAAAGACAAGAAGAAGAATAAAGGAAACCCTCAAGCATAATCGAAATTGTCAGGAAAAAATTAAGCCCCAGGGAGCAGGGAAGAAGCAAAATGGTAGGTGTTACATTTGTAAACAGGAAGCACATTAGAAGCAATGGCCCATCTTCTTAGCTAAGAATAATGGAAATGGTAATTTCTCCTACGTCAATAAGACATTTTTTTTTATGTCATCTACCGGTACCTAGTTTGTAGATTAGGGATCCATTAATCATGTCGTCAATTCTTTGAGGGAGATCAATAATTGAGGCGTGTTTCTATTCATGGATGATCATCACAAGGCAACAGTAGTAGCATTATGAACTTTGGTTTTAAATCTTTGTGAAGACAATAAGTTATTATTGGTAGATTATTTTTATGTTTATACTGTTAGAAGAAATTTACTTTCAATTACTAAGCTTGTGATGAACGGATACATGGTTTATTTTAATAAAAGAGCCTTTTAAAAAATCAAAAATGGCAATTCTCTTATCTCTTTTAGTACATTGGAAAATGATCTTTATTTTATAATACATATCTCATCACTAATACTTTATATTGAATTGAATAACTTAAATGGATATAACCAAAAGGGAAATGAACCTTCTAAATTAAACCAAACATATCTTTGGCACTTACGGTTGAGTTATATCAATTTAACAAGGATACAAATAATTTATTCAAATGGAAAATTGAGTTCAATAGAAGTGGACACACTTTAAGTATATGAATCCTTATTAGAGGATCAAATGACTAAGAGGTTATTCACGACCAAGGGGTATACAGTCAGAGATGTATTGGAATTGGTTTATTCTGATTTGTGTGGGCCTATGACCATTCGATTAAGAGGTGGTTATGAGTACTTCACCACTTTCATCAATGATTACTCGAGGTATGCATATGTTTACCTTTTAACCACAAGTATGAAGCATTTGATAAGCTCAAAGTATAAAAGGTGAGGTGGAGTGTATGCATGGTAAACTAATCCACACTCTACGATTTTATCGCGAAAGGGAAAATTTCTTAGAAAATTTTAGGCAACACCTATCGTAGTTAGGAATTATAACCCAATTGTATGCACCAGGCACTCCACAGCAAAATGGGGTAGCACAAAGAGAGAACATAGCTATTATGGATACTTTTAGATCCATAATGTGTCATTTGAATATGCCAAATTCTTTTGGGGGTTATGCAGTAATGGTGGTCACATTATTTAATGAACTTAGTTCCTTCTAAATCAATCTCCACGGATCTTGAAGAACTTTGGAATGTGTGCAAACCTAGTCTAGGGCATATTTGAATTTAGCGTTTCCTGCACATGTACTGAGGAAGGAGCCTAGGAACTTAGAATCAAGGATGTAAGTGTGTCTCCTTGTAGGTTACCCAAAAGGAACCATGGGTGGTTTATTTTCTAATCGAAAGGACCATAAGGTGATTATTAGCACAAATGTACATTACTTAGAAGAATATAATATGATAAACCACAAGCATAAGAGCAATATTATCTTGCAAAAGCTAAGAGGAAAAGAGAAGAAACTACTTTAGGACCATCTGTTAGGATGAAATACAACATGATGTCGATAATACATTGCCTAATAGTAGTGTGTTCATTACTGATGATCAGGATATGGGTGTCCCTAATACTGGATTACAATTGGAGCCACATCATAGGGGGTCAGGCATAAGCGTAATAGGTTGGTTTATTAAGGAGAGAACTTTGGTCAAATCCTAAAGGAACATGAACTAGATCCTAATTACTATGACGAGGCACTCTAAGACAAGGGTCTCGAGCTTTAGCTCAAATATATGAATACTGAGTTGGATTCAATGTATTCGAATCAAGTATGGGAACTTATAGACTTTCCAGGTGGGATAATACCCATCAAATAGAAGTGGATATACAAGAGCAAGATAAGGGTAAAGAAAAAGTTGAAAACCTTTAGTGCATAATTTTTTGTGAAAGGTTTCACTCAGAAAGAGGGGGTCGACTATGAGGAGACATTTTTTAAGATAGCCATGATTAAGTCTATTCGGATTCCCTTTTTCATTTCTACGTATCTCGATTATGAGATTTGACAAATGTTTGTTAAGATTGCATTCCTAAATTGTAGTCTTAACAAGTGCAAATGTATGGTACAACCCATGAGATTCATAACAATGGTCCAAAAAAGAAAGGTGTGAAAGCTTAAGAGATAAATTGATGGACTTAAGAAAATTTAAAGATCTTGGAATATCTGATTTGATTAGGCAATCAAATATTTTAGTTTTGATCAATGTTTATATGAAACTTGTGTATGTTAGAAGAATGTCCAAACTATGGTGGTATTTGTAGTACTTTACATAAATGATATTGTCCTAATAGATAATGACGTGGGTGTATTATTTAGTGTAAATGTATGGTTCTTTACTTAGTTAGATATGAAGTACTGAGGAAAAGTCCGTCCGGGATCAAGGTATTGCGTGGTAAAAAAAATAGGATTTTGGTCATATCCTAAACTAATTATATTAAAAGAGTGATCACAAGGTCTATCATGCATGATTACAAGAAAAGGGTTAGACCCTTACATGCATGGAATTCCTTTATCTAAGGATCAGTGTCCTAAGACACCTAATCAGATAGAGATGATTATGCATGCTATGGTCCGTACTAGACTGAGTATTTGTTATGTCGTTGGCATCGTCATCATATTCCAGTCTAATCCAAATGAGGAGTACTGGATAAGTGTAAAGAACATTATCAAGTACCTGAATAGGACTAGAGATTATGTGTTGGTTTGCTGAATAAAGAGTTTATTACCCATTGAGTACACAAACTTAGACTTTTTGTCGGATAAAAATTATAGAAAATCTTCCTATGGATATGTGTTTACCTAGGAGGTGGAGCCATAATTTGTACTAGTTTCAAGAAATGATTTATTATTGATTCGACCATAGAATTTGAGTATTTTGCCGCTTCATAGGGAGTAAAATAAGTACTTTGACTTTGAAACTTCCTAAGTGACTTGGGTGTTGTTCCTTAAGTACAATTGAATATTATATATTATTATGCCAATAATGGTGCGGTTGTAAATTAGAAAGAATGAAATAGTCATCAGAGGGGGAAGAACATTAAATGCAAGTGTCACCTCATTTGGGAGATCATGCAGAGGGGCAATATCATCATGACCAAGATTGAAACTAAGTACAATCCGATGGATCCTTTTAATAAAATCTTACCAGGTAGGACTTTTAACAATCATATATAAGGAATGGGAGTCAAGTTCATGTCCACATGGCTTTAAGACAAAGTAAAAGATTGTTGGGATTTATTCTTAAAAGCATATGTAAATTTTTTTATTATTGATTCATAAATGATTGTTTTATTCATTTTCAAATAGGAATCAAGTTAATGAGATGCTTTATATTTGTTTAATATATTATATTATATAAATTTTGATCAATAGATCTAAGTAGGAATTCTAGTGAGTTGGCTTCAGGTTGATCGCAAGGATATTGGAATTTCGACTTTAGGACAATTGAAAAGTTTACAACCTAGACAAGGAGTTAACATCCTATAAAAATGGTTGTTCTAAAATCTTAGTAGTGAATCTCAAACTATAGGATACTATATGATGGGTTGAGAACTTATGAGAGAGTTAACATAGGATTGTGATCAGTACATCTCAGTAATTTATTGAACATGACCACCCCTGAGATTTGAGTCTAAGGTCTATTTTGTTTAAACTTGAGAAATCTCACACCATTTGAAAAATGTGCATTCATTCTTAATTCCGAGAATTATGAGAATTGGAATTCTTATGTGAATGTTTCTTTTATTTCCATAGTTGTGTTTCAATCTTAGATTGAATTAAATGATCCCTAAATATTGGGTGAAAGTTATGTAAGTAGGTATGAGATATTAATTTGGAGGAACATTGGGGGAAAATTATGAAAGTACCCTCTTGATAGTCTTACAAGTGTTGTTTTCCCCAGTAAACCTGATTAGTGGATTACGTATAATCCGGTGGAGTAGCAAAATAAGTTAAGTTTGAGAATCAAGGAATTGATTAGATATTAGTTAAAATCCATTAACGGAAAATTGATTTGATGAAACGAGTTTCGAAAGATTAACAAGGGCAATCATATTATGTACTATTATCAACTTTGAAAAAAATACCTCATCGTATCCGAATGATTTATGAGATAATTAAATTTGAATGCAGTCATAATGATTTAGTGGAATTAGTTATGATTACAAAAAGAAAATAAATTACGGTAAATGTAATTTAGAATTCCAAAGTATTTATTTAGTATTTATTTGAAAGAAAATTTATTTATTTGTTTTGGATCCCTATTGTAGTCAATATACCCAATTACTTAGGCCCATATTCTCAAGTAATGAGTGTGGCCCAAGCCTACCTTTTGTACTTGTATATAAAGGTGTAGGAAAGGGTTTTAAATATTATTATTTATCATTAGGGTTTTAGAAGGGTGAGAGAAAATATTATTCACATTTTCATGAAGCGTCCTAGACAGAGACCACCATATCTCAATTAAAATCAAGGGCTTTCATCTCAAAAGGGGCCCACACGCCTACTTATCGTTGGGTAGGATGATATACTAACAGATCCAAGATTTATAGAAGGTCAAGCAAGCTTTTGGAGATCGAAAATAAGCATCACTTCATCATCAATAAATACTTTTCTCCCCATTGTATTGCAATCGGATCAGTAAAGGTGTTCCAAACCCTAGGTTTATTCTTCAAACCTAATTTTGGTATTAACTCTTTTTATTGTACGATCAATCAAAGATTCAAGGGCTGGGAATATTTATTCCTCGTACATCGATCACCAATAGTCCTAATTGCTAACCAAAAATATTATATTATTATATTAATTAACTATTTCAACAAACTCATATATTAGTTCGTATGGTTCTAAATATCAATTGAATAATTATTTATTAGTTAATCGTGACATCGAGAGAATACTCCAAATAAGGGAACCCCCAACCATTCCATGGTCGCCCGTAATACATAGTCACTTCCAAAATTTTTATTAATGGATTTCCATATATTAAATTCCATTTTCACAAATGAATTAAACAACACGTATAAAACATAAATAGTGTCATCATATATCAAGCATAAAATTAAAACAAAATCACTAATTCAAATTTTGCGCAAAAAATACCGAGGTAATACAATAATTAATGTTACCCACATGATACTTTATAAGATTCCCTGTTGTATCTCTAATTTTTCACAAATTTCTCCAAGTCCAAGAGCTATCCAATTTTATTTTTGCCCACCACAAGCTTTTTTTTAATCACTTCAGTGTGAATCCACTTTACCCTTATGGAATATTTTTTGCAATATAGATTCCATAAATATCTCAGCATACAAGCTATATTCTAGGCAAGAAGAATTTTAATACCAAGCCCTCCTTGATCTTTACGTGAGAAAATGGTTTCCCAATAAATTTTAGCTCAAATTTTCTTCATTAATACACCAGTTTATAGGAAATTCCTCAAAAATTTAATCAATGTTTTAATCACTTTTTTAGAAGAATAAACAACCTAATCAAGTGTATTTTTAATACTTCTATGCATTGAAATTACTAGTTCAACTCTCCAAGAATAGGATAAACATCTAGATTTATAACTTTCAATATTCTTCATAATCTTCTCAATTAGGATATTATAGTCCTCTGCTTTTAATCTAGTTGAGATAATTGGAACAACCATGTATTTTACAAGGAGATTACGTTGCATCATAGCTAAAACCTCATTCAAAAGATCCGTGCCTTGTTCTTTCACCCCCAACAAAATAGATTTCCCTTTTTTCATACTCCGCTTCAAACTAAACTTTTCAATAAATTCTTTAAGGGCTCTATCAATTACTTTTAAAGTACCCTCTTCAGCTATCACATGGGATACAATTTTACATCTGGCTAATCATATTAACGATTTACATTCCAATTATTTGAATGGTGTCCAAACTCTATATGATATTTTTGATAAAGGACCCAACTTACACAGACATGCACAAATGTATTAATATGTATTGATAATTTAGTTTAGGTTACATTGGCCTTGAGAATATGGGGGCCTGAGGAGAATTCTCTGTATGAGGCCTTTGAATTTTATTTTAATTTATAATAAACTACAATTATTTATTATCATAATATTCTAAAAACCAATATATTTTCTCCCCAAATTCAAGTGTGTGTTAGAATTTAAATTGAGTATATCATACAAAAACAAACGTGCTCGCTCAAAAAATGATAAAAAACTATATTATTTTGGATATTTTAGTTTAAAGTTTAGACTAATTTAATTTAAATTGTAAATAATAATGGCAATGAAATCTAAACTCAAAATTTTAAATATTTTGGGGCTTTAAAATATGGTGTTAGAAGTAAATTTATATGTAGGTGTATTTCTTTCTGCATAATTGGACCAACTGTGACTTATTTGTTTATATATATATATATATAAGAGGGACAGACCCCCCCCCCCCCCCCCCCCGCCCACACACACACACACACACCACCATATTTTTAATTTTGAGGATAAATGGCCTCTCCCAACTTAGATACAAAAAACGGAAAAGAGAACTTTGAAAGCAGTAAATATGGGTCTTTATGATGGCCCCATTACAAAAAAGCAAACCTAAAATCAATTAAGGAATCCAGTTCAACTGACAATCTATAGATTTCAACTGAGCTAGGCATTGATCTCTTACTTTGAACAAGTTTTTCCAAGTGTTATAGACACCAAGTGATACATACCACTTTTCATATATCCATTTAGCATATACTTGGAACAAAGAGAATGTTCAAAAAATCAATAATACCTAGACCACCTATGCAAAGGAATTCCCATTTCTTCCATTGATACTTCCTCCTTGTTCTTCATTACAACCTCAAATTATTTTTATTAAGAAATTAATGAACTTTGGACATGAATACTTTAGCAGGAGAGATAGAGGAAAAATTATATACTAGAATTAAGGATAAGACATGTTTGAGAAGGATTAGTCTTCCACCACAGGATAGGACCTTTGATTGCCACCCTGAAATTTTAGCTCTTAATGTATTAACGAGGTTTTCATAGTACATTACCTCATTTCTTCCCTTGAACAAAGTACACCCCAAATATGTGATAGGAAGCCCCTTAATATTGAGGCCAAATATTTCATTAATTTTTTATTTGAATTGAGGTATACTTTTTGAATCCACTCTGAAGGTACTATTTTTGGTGTTAACTTTCTGATCTAATATATGACAATATTTATGAATAAAATCTCTCAACTTCTTGATGGATATCTTGTATCCTTTGTAAAACATAATAAGGTCATCTATAAAACCAAGGTGACAAATTAAAGGACTATCACTTGTTAAATAATAGGGCTTGACGCTTCCCGCAACCATCAACTTGTTTAGTCCTCTAATAAAATACTCAATTGCAAGAATGAAAAGACTATGGGATGATGGATACCCTTATCTTAGATCTCTAGAAGATTTGAAATATCCTTATTGATGACCATTAATTACCACTAAGAACCACTTATTAGATATGAACCTCCAAATAAGATCAATCCATCTCTACCTAAATCAAAAAGAACTTAGGACTTGAATAAACAATCCCCAATGAAACCTATCATAAGCCTTCTCCATATCTAGTTTGAAGATCGCATAGCCACCATGAACTTTCTTCCCCAAATTTTGGACCATCTCTTTAGGTAGAAGCACATTATTAAAACAGCCCAACCCTTAATGAGTCCACTTTGATTTTGAGAAATGAGCATATGTAGCACTTTGGAAAGACTACATGATAATATCTTAGTGATGATTTTGAAATAAAAATTACAAAGACCTATTGGCCTTGGGTCCCCACATATTTTTAGAGCCTTCACTTTAGGGATTAAAACCACTACTATACTGGACTAGCTTTGAGTAATATCACATACTGCAAAGAAAGAGTTAACAACATATAATAAATCTTCTTTAATGAAATTCCACCAATTCTTGTAGAAATATCCCCCAAATCCATCTGGACCTAGAGCACCATCTTCATTAGGATCTCTAATGGCTTCAAGGGTTTCCTCCTCATCTATGAATGCTTTTAACTTCTTCTTAACCTCATTTATTATAATGGTGGGAATAATATCACTTGCTTGAACCATAGTAATGAATTTGTCTACCTAAAACACTTCCATCTTCATCTCTAAGGTAATGTATCATCAACTTATAGTTTTTGACCTTCACATAGCTATGAAAAAACTTAGAATTTGAGACTCCTTCTTTAAGAAATTAAATTAATGATTTTATCTCCAGTATACCTCCTCACTTTCATTATCTCTCGTCAGTTATGCCTTGCCTTTATTCAAAGCTTCTTTAGTAACTTCACTACTATTAAATTCATAGTTGAGTTCCAATTGAAGATTTCCATATGTAAGGACACAAGTCTCCGATTGAGTCTTGATGTAGTGTTGGCTTAATTCCGGACAAAAATATTTGAGTCATAGGATAGTTTTCTAGTGTATCCATTCAAGCCTATGATGTATTAGTTGAAGATGTAGCGGCCAAGATTATAAAGCTTCATCACATGCCGGGTTTAGTCTGCCTCGTTTCTACGTTAACAACATTGTTCCAATGCTCCTAAGGTATGAATGCATTTTTATAGATATAGGAAGACTTGGAATAATTTTATAAAGGGAGTAATTTTATTTTAAACTGAGGTTTATTTTTAGAAGGTTTCTTTATAACTTTAAAATAAAGTTTCCGGCTTAAAATCGAATTTTGACCATTCTGGAACTTCGTTCGATATTGTTGTTCGAACGAGTTTGCCAACTAAGTTTTCCCATTGGCCTTTGGAACTTCGTTAGAAGGTTCGTTCGAACGGAAATCTCGTTCAAATGAGATTTTCAGCGGGAAATTTTTTGGCCAGTTTTTTGGCAGTTTTCTTCACCACTCCACTCTTTTGTTCCCTCTGATTTTTCGAGAATTATTTATGCACGGGAACTAACTCTTGGTAACCAACTTTTTCATATTCTTCCATCTCCTAGAGAGAGTTTTTTTTAGAGTTTAATTTTTCTATGAAAATATTCATGTTTTGAGTGTTTTATTTTCCAAGAAAATCAGCCTTAAACACTGTTGGTTTACACCTATATTGTTTATTCCAAGTTTCAATATATATATCCTTGCTTGGAGTGTTTGGCACCGGATTTTTTTCTACACCTCAAAGAAGATAAGTTTGGGTTTGCTTCTACATCCCACAAAAGAAGAAGATTGTTTGTTGTGACATACCCACTTGGAGAAAGGCTCCTTGTTTAGGTGGCAGTAACCAAAAAAGTCCGATCGGTGGATTATGAGACCGCGGTAGACCTCCGTGGTTATTCGCTAGACAAAGGTGTGTACAAGAAGGAGCACCATGACTTGGACAGAGTCAAGTTAAGTGTTGTAAGTCTTACTATCTTGTACTTATAAAATCATACTTAGTGGATTTGAGGCTAGGGTCGTCCGAGGTTTTTTCCCGTTATGGGTTTTTCCTCGTACACCGCGACGTAGTGGTTGTTTACTTATTTTATATTTTGCCAATTCACATTACATGCATTCTT
Organism: Sambucus nigra; assembly: GCA_949130495.1. Taxonomy (NCBI): domain Eukaryota; kingdom Viridiplantae; phylum Streptophyta; class Magnoliopsida; order Dipsacales; family Adoxaceae; genus Sambucus; species Sambucus nigra. Next base: position 89,244,763 of record OX422208.1, on the reverse strand, counting down.
AGGTAAAAGATAAAATTGGAATATTTAATTTTCTACTAAATTTGTTTGGGTAAAAATTAATTTAATTCAAGTCAATAATTTTATTAGATAAAATTTGCTTTGGCCTAATTTGCAAAAAGGAATTAATTAATTGTTAGGAAAATTTCTAGGACTTGGGTTGAGTTAATATGTTTAAGTGAAAAATGTCTTTCTTATTTAATTTAATGCCACTTTGAGTTTAGTTTAATTTTAATTTAAAAGAAATTAAAATTTGTTGTTTGCATGTTGTATTGTTGAACGATATTTATTCTGCATCTAGAAGGAAATTATATTTTTAAAGTAAAAGTTTTTAAAATTGGGGGTCCTATTATTCCAACACCATCCTCTAAGTATTTAACATATTGAAACACATCTTTAATGGTATCTTTGTTCCACATTTTTAGAACTCCTTTAAGTATCTTAAGCTTCATTCCAAACATTTTAATCCCCACTTCATTAATATCATCCTCCTAAGATTTCTGGACAAAATCTTGAAATTGATGATGGTTACACCACATATGTTAAAACTTGAATGGTTTAGGAATGGAATCTAATTAGGATTGGATTGTTAGAAGAATATGATCATGGTCCGATGTAGATATGTTTCGATGATTGGCCTTTGAATTGGGATAAATAGTAATTAAATTTTGACTTACTAGACATCCATCTAATCTAGCCATAATTAGGTCCTCCTCTTTTCTATTATTGTATCGTGTGAATCTTATACCATAATATCCCAAATAAATGATATAATTATCCTCTATGGCTTGACTAAAATATTCAACAATATCATTCCTTTTTTAATTTCTCATGTTGAGAAGAAACAACATTAAAATCCCAATTCACTAATTGAGGAATATCAGAAAAATTACCTGTTATAGAAGATAGTTAATCCCATAAATCGAGTCGTTCATTGTGGTTGCATTTGGCATACACTATAGTCATTACGATATTGCTCTTCATAGAAGAATGACTAATTTGTAAACTCAGTTGTTAGGGGTTGTCAGTAAGGCATTGCAGAATGACATTAAATCTCTAAAACATCCATATTTTCCCATTAACATTGCTCCAGCACCCTTCAAATAACCATTTCCTTCTATAGTTATCCATTTGTAAAGAATCCACCTTAGGCGCAAGGAGAGTAATAAATGAAATTTTATGAATCTTACAAATAATTTTACGTCTTATATTTGAAGATTACTTGGTAGCCCCTATAATATTCCATGCTATAAAATTTATCATTAAGACTTAGAGGATTCTGACTGAGTGTTAACTTTGGGGGAAGACTTTTGAATTCTTCTATCATTGGATCTAGAATTTTTCCTGACTTCTTCTTTTTAATGCTCTAATCAGTTTTAACCATCTTCAAATGGTCTATCTTATTCTTCAACATGCTCAACCTCGTCTTGTTTTCAATTCTTCTAGCAGACAGTTGGAGTTATGTAATAAAAGGAGTATGATAAACTTCATCATCTTCAACATTAATTAAATAGAAAGTCTTTGAAGCTAAGTTTTTATCAAGTTTAGGAACATCAGTTCTTAGAGGAGATAAAGCATAGTTCTCATTGATTAGGAGTTCATCACTTTCTAATTCTTGGTTATGAATATGGCCTATGTGGCCTTGAATTTTTCTGCATTTAACTTGTCATTCCTTCCTTTACTTAATACGAACCTTGTATTTATTATGATGTTCAACTTTCTCTATTACTTGGATTTCCTCCTGATCTGCCTCATTATCAAAAACTTCCCGATCATCATCACTATCAAAATCTTCCACTCTATTATCTCTCCTAAGATTATTACAGGGTTCAACTATTTTTACCATGTCCTCTTGCTGACCATCAGTATCAATCTTCTCAATTTCTTTTCAAGATATTCTTGGGGATTATATCACCTTTCTTCACTGTACTATGCACATTTTTTGGTAATAAGAAGATGCAAGAATCCTCATCAAGATCCTTCTTATAACGATTCTTGCAATAGTTTAGCTTATTTTCTACCAGAAACCCTTTTCTCCAAAGCCTATCAAAACTCTCTTAGATATTTTCTTTCTGGGGGAAACTTCTACACAAACATGAGCTACACTTGGCATGTTTATCTCAACTATAGATCATTGTTTATAGATTGTCCAATCAGATAAGAGTGAGGATTTGGAAAATAAAAGAATTGGGGGTTGATGAAAGGATATCAATACACACCACATTATAATACAACCTAAGTCTCTCCTTGGGTCTTTAGCATTGCCTTATTTCACTACAAACCCTAGGTTATACTCCGAGTACCGATCTAAAGGACACCGGGTGCTCCCGATCCCCATTTAACTTTGGTAAACTCTATCGTGAGAGAAAAATCTCATTGAATTTTTATAGGGCTATGAATGCCCTTTCTAATGGTGTGCCCCGTGTGAAAATCAGCATAACGATTCAGACAAACGGACCATTTTACCACCAAAAATTGATCTGGTGACCACCGAGCACTCCCAGGCTGTGATTTGGCCCCAATCAAGTTTCTCGTTAGAGTGAAAGCTCTTTAAATCTTCAAAGGGAATTAAAACCCATTTCTAATGGTTTTCCCTTGTATGAAATGGCATAACCATTCAGATGATTATTTTTTCTCTTAAAAAATTATTCGGAGTTGATTGGGCTCTCTCGGGCTCCATTTGACCAATGTCAACTTTTTAGCTCGAACGAGACTGAATGAATCAGCCTCAACGTACGGACGTACGACCCATTTTACTTTGAAATATCACTAGACGCTCTAGGGCCCTAGTTGACCAAAATCAACTTTCCAAATTGAGTGAATATCTTTAAAATATCTAAGTACCTCGCATAACCTTTCCAATATTCCACCCTGTGCACGATTCGGACTTACGTTTCGGATGAACAATCCATTTTCGTCCAACGATCTCCGATTCAAAGGATTGATAAGTGCTTGTGAGCCCTGTTTGACCCAGATTCAACTATCGAACCTAGGAGCATACCAAAGGACTCTTGAAGGTCTATGAATTACCTTTCTAACGGTATGCCACATGCTTTATTTGGATAACGGATTGCGTTTTATGACCATTTTATCGAAAAACTCTCCACGAGACTACCGCTTGGTAGGTCCATTTCCCTACTTATCGGCAGTGTTCCTATGGTTACCTGCCGAATGGTAGGGCTATGTCTATTCTGATCGACACCCATAAACCTATAAATAGAGATAATGACCTCACTCCTAAGACACACCTCAGATCCATCAATATCAGTGATCTCGGAGCAACATTCTCTTGTAATCAATGAAGTTTCCTTGTGTGAAATTCATTTCCACCTTTCATTTCCATCATTTTCATACCCAATTTAGCAAAATCTCACTCTCACATCCAACATTCATCTCAACATTCAAGGGAGTTCATCAAGGATCAAGATCAAGCCTCAATTCTCTTAAGAAGGTCCAAAAATCGTTCTCACTCTCTTTAAATTATTTATTTTCCCATTAGTTACATAAATTCTTAATCTATTTTTTTTACTTTAGTTAATACAAATTAATATCTCATCCTTTATTAGTTATATTGCACATACTTTACTTTCTATAAAAAAAACAAATAAAAGGAGGGTTACACCTATAAATTCCAATGGGATTACTCGCCATAATTTATCAAAACTAAAATATATTTTCTAGACACACATATAATAAATTCTCATTCAAATCTATGGGATAAATACCACCCTTATGCTGTTTATGAACTACGTGGACTTTGATGATTTTATAGGCTATGAAGGCATTTCATGTTAAAATCCAAGACTCGAGTCCAATTTTTCAATTTTTTCATTTTTTCCAATTTTCCCATTTTTGCATTTATCTCCTTTTGATCTATACATTATTTTAATATATATTATATTTGTGATCTTTATTGGCATTTTATCCAACATATATTATAATTTCATCATAAGTATCAATACCTCGATAAATGAATACATCGTATTTTCTAGATATTACTTCGAGAACATTCCTATGGATGACCTCACTCCATTTTTTCATGATGTGACTTATTCGCTTCTGATCTCCATTTACACACACACACACACACACACACACACACATACACACACTTCACATAGAAATAAAGGAAACAGAAACACAAGCCCATGAGTTACCGAAAGGGAGGGATGGGTGCCTAACACCTTCTCATTCCCTAACTTAGCCCTCAAACCTTTGAAAGAACTATTTGTTTTGTAAGCATCATATTATCTTTGGTGCCGCTCCCTCGAGGTGGTGTATGGTATTTTCCTTATTTTGTGAAAAATAGGATGGTGACTCCATCTCCTTACATTCACCCCACACTGAAGATGACCTAAGCGCTCTTAGAGAAAGCGGGCGTGAGACCTTTTCTCCCCACCCCCTTTTTCCCCCTATCGAGAAAGGAAAGGGAGAGATCCGGGATTTCCACAGTGGAGACTCCATTGGGGATAATTTTCATAAGAGGGATAGACTCTATTTTCATGAGTGTTATTATTTTCTTCTTGTGTGTGTATGCACCTACTAGTATGTTCCATTTTTTCTCCTCTACTATTTCTTATACATATCCACCTCATGCTTATTTCACTTCTCACTCACACACTTGTTGATACTCTCAAAGAAAACTTCACACTACTTACACATAGGATCACTTATGCCCACATGTTGCCCTTAGAATATCCTTGCTTAGGTCTCACTAACACACACCTCCACTTATCACACTTGTCCTACACCACTTAGAATATCAATGCTTAGGTGTCACTAACACACACATCTACTTATCACACTTGTATATATCCATGATCACTCACACTTGTCACACACCACTTGTAGTTAATCTATGCTTAGGTTAACTACCACTCACTCACTCATAGATATTCACACATCTCTCATCCTTACATATCTATGCTTAGTATAATATTCATGCTCCATGTTAGATTTACTTTTTATACTGGTACTTTCTTCCCTATTAGTTATAGTGCTTGTCATGACAAATAAAATACTCTCTCCATAATATGTTAATTAAGAATCATCCCTTTTCCACACTATATCATCAGAGAGCATGGATATTGACCAAATTTTTTCTCGTAACTGGGTCACTTCGTGAAGGGAGCTGGTTTGATAGGTTGTAGTTAGCCTAAGCGATATGACTCAATCCTTCCAGTGTTCAAGTACCTTCAATGTATATCGAACGGTTCCCCCGATATTGTACAGCTTGACCGAAGTCATGATGGGAGGTATATCACAGGGAACTCATTCACATACGTCGACTATATCAAATTTGCTCTCACACGTATCGTCCCCACGAGGTATATACTGAGTCAATTCACGTACACTCGGGTATATCAAATGGCTTGTCCAAATTTACTAATTGCCCTCAAAAGCAAGGCGTATATTATGGAAGTCATGCCAACGGGTGAAACCCTTCCAATTAACCCAACAACTTCATACCCTCATATTAGCGTCAAACCTAGGAAACTCATATTTACTTAGTCGGTTACTACCTGAAACTATGCTAAAATGACTGGTCGGAATGTCGCTAAAGTTTTCACATGATTTTATCGTTTTCAAAATGGGACCCTATCCATGAGCCTGACAACAAGTCCAACCCTGTTATACATATTTTTAAACCCAATTTTCCATGATCGGGTCCTTTTCGGCATTTCTTTTGCATTTAGGTAAACCTAATACAAGTGAGAACATAATAATAATAATAATAATAATAATAATAATAATAATAATAATAATAATAATAATAATAATAATAATAATTATCATGCTGAGACCCTTTTCTCGCTTTTCCTCTTTCTTTACCAAAATAGTCAAAAATATTTTCCCCCTCTTTCATGAAAATACCAAAAGCATTTTTCCTTCTTTTTGCCAAAAAATTTTTTCCTCCTTTTTATCCAATAATATTTGTCCTCCTCTTTTTCAAAATGTCAAAAATAGTTTCTTTTTATAATAAAAGTCTTTCCTTCCTCTCTTTCAAAAAAAAAATTGAATCTTTCTCAGGTCGATAACATACCCGACACTTGGCATATTCCCTTATTGACTTCGATCTTCCATCGAACCACCCCGAGGCTCCGTCAATTCCCTTGATACTTCCTTCGATTCTCAAATTCACCTTCATTCACATTCCATGGTGCAATCAGATTTGGTGATGGTGCTAGCCAAACTCACTTCTAAGATTGACAACCTTCAAATAGAGGTTCATGAGATGTAGAAAAACCAGGTCCCTACTTTTGAAGATATTGAGGTCCTCTTCCCTCGTTCTATGGTTTTACCTGCATCTGTACCTATTTGGGTTACTGAGGAATATCAGCATGCTCCAGTTTCCCCTTATACTGATAGGACACCACCATCTTAGCTCCCTATGTCGAATATTTCCCATCCAGGGGATAACCTACCCGTGACCGTTGATCCGAAGGAAGAAGAATTGAACAAATTCAAGGAAGACCTTAATATGTTGACGAAGAAGTTTGACCAAGTTTGAATATTTGAAAACTATATGGATTACACTCATATGTCTCCCTATCCTAAAGCAAGGCCGCATAAAAAGTTCAAGATGCCTAACAATGAGAAATTCGAGGGTATTGAACCCCAATTGTTCATATTCGATTTTAGTACCGAGTTATGACTCTCCTAGGTGCCTCTGAGGATAAAAGGGCCCAGATGTTCCAATTCACTTTGAAGGACAATGCTCTTCACTGGTTCTTATCTCTCGAGGAGTCCTGGATTCGTAGTTGAGAAGATGTTGCCTATGAATTCATGTCATAATAAAATTATAATAAAGAATTGGAGGTTACCCATTATGATTTTAAACTTCTTAAGAAGAATCCCGGGAATCAATCGGTAACTTCAGATCAAGGTGGAGAGAGAAAGCAGTCACCATGACCAATCGGCCTTTCAAAGAGGAGCAAGTCAATATTGTGAAGAAGAGCTTGTTATCCTATGTTCGAGCAACGATGTGAAGAAAGTAATACTGCCATTTCCTAGCCCTCCGAGAAGCTGGAGTAGAGATTGAAGAATTCTTGCCAAGATAGAAGTTGAGCCACTACAAGTATCTAGATAGCTCACTCTCAGAAAGTATGAGAAGCCTGCTAATACCACACTTTTAACCATAAATAACATTTCTCAGCCTTCTAATTCATGGGCATAAAAAATCCTCCCTAACCAAGTTAAAAAGGAATACACCGAGCTTCATGCTCCCTTCTTAAAAGTTACCAACACCTTTTAAGCCGAGATCTTATCGAGTCATTGGACCCTCGTCCATGACCAAAATAGCTTCATAAAAATTTCAAGCCTGATGTCCATTGTGGTTTCCATTAAAATTTTGGCCACACCCCTCACTAGTGTTTCCACCTCCGAAATGTAATTGAAGGTCTGATTGACTAGGGTATCATCACCCCACCAACTAATCCTAAGACAAACACTACCCTAAATCCACTCCCAAATCATATAAATTCCATATTCCTAGAAAAGACCCAGAATTTGATCCATCTACCCAGATTGTACCCAATAAATCACCCATCATACCCATATATTCCCTTAAACCCCTCTAAGTTTGCCTATATTTTCTCCTACATCCTAAATATTTTTCCGATCAGGCTCTGTCACTCCTTCCAAAAGCATCCATTGTTATTCGTACCCATTTTGGAGGGAAATATATGTAATTATCAACAATATTAAACTAGTTTTTAGGTTTCGAGCTGAAATTGCCCGCAGAGATGACCATTAGCTGCTAGAGATTCAGTACACTATTCTTGGAAGCTCTAAAATGGTCTCAAGAGTTAGATAATTTCATGGTACCTATCGATGAAGTCAACTTATATGATGTCGTCCAGATCATGGCAAACTTATTCCGATAGACTTGTGAAATTTGCAGTATGTCCAAGTTACTTGATTCTTTGAAAGGGAACCTAGTCCCTTCATTTGTTCATATCTCCACTCAATGGGAGGATCTATATGAAGAGGACATCGAGGTCGTGGAGTGCATTGACTTTTTGTGGAAAGGTTATGTCACTTCCACTGGATGGGGAGACGAATTCGATAGTTTTGATGAAGACAAAAGCATAGACAAGACTAGCCCAGTAATTAGTATATATGGAATGATATCATTCCATGAGCTACTAGAAAATATCAACAAAGTGGCCGAACAACCCGCGATAGATGAGGAAATGGGGTTTTTATTTTTTCCCTCTTCTGTGAACCATATGATTAGATCATAGAGGCATTACTAGGTTCCAATGCTTCAATCATCAGCGATTGACAAGGAAAAAATTGATGAGAAACTTCCTATGCCAGAAATGACCCTCAAGGAGAGTAAGATCCTCAAACAATTGAAGAAAACCCAAGATAACATCACTCAGTGGGAACTCTTTATGTCCTTCTAGCTGCACCGAAATGGCTTGATTAAACTACTCACCCGACCCATAGTCCCTCCTTCAACCACTCTAGAAGAAGCAGTGAATCTAGTCGAATCTCTAACCTCTTATAGAATGCTCTCTTTCTTCGAAAAAAGAATCCCTAAGTTTGGTCCAAATCACAATTATGCTCTCAATATCTCCCTCGAATTCATGAGATAGACCGTCCCACTTTTGCTTGCTGATAATGGATCAATTCTTAATGTTTGCCCAATAAGAACCCTCAATTTCTTGGGACTGAAAGTGAGCAACCTTGCTCCAACCTTCTCCGCAGTGCTTGCTTATGATAATACTCATCGAGAAATGATGAGATCCATAGTGCTTGCTGTGACACCCTGCCTACTAAAATACCGGGTGGCCATCCCGTGATCAAAATAAAACGATGGTCTCATATGGCTCATTCCTAGCGTCACTGTCGAAACCATTTTAAAGTTACTAACCACCTAGTAATTTAATTAGACTAGTGCCAAATTTTATCTTTCATTAATTAACAACAGGGAAAAAATAAATAATAATAAAACCATTAACACAACTAATAACATAATCCCACACAGATGAATAACATAAATAAAGATAATTGAATCAACTAACGACTCAATAGTAAAATATAACAGTAACTGAAACAATAAAATGAATACACAAAGTTTGATAAGTAAAATAAAAAAAAATCTGAGGGAGGCATGCCCAAATGATTACTGAAAAGTTTCTACACTTGGAATAGATGAGAGAAACGTCTATAGAAATGTCATGCAACTTCCACATGAGCTGCAGCTACGCATCCCTGGATTGAATCCTCAAATTGGGTGTCCCTGTGACTGAACACCTAAAATATTTTGGAAATGATTTTGACATGGGTCAGAGCCCAAGTAAAACATTTTGAAAATATTTAGCAAGAAGTCAAATTGCAATAATTAAATATGAATGCACACTTTTCATATTTAAGCTAGTGTCGCACTCTCTTGATATATAGATCACCCCTCATCTAATATGCACACTTAACGCAAGACTTCTACTTTTCTTAGTTAAGATGCCCCGCCTAACTACCCATAACAAATCTCCTTATACATACTAACTCATTGTACCCACCCGTATTACCCATACAATATGTTACCGAATTTCCATGTCTTTTATCCCATTATAAATTTCTCATTATATGTTATTTCTCCCCATAATATAGTTATTTTTAATGTCACTATATTTCACTTCTAATAAGCCCACAAAGTAAAATAAAATGACACATATACATATATCATCTTGTTATAAATATACTAACACTGGATCGCTAACCTGAGTTGCGGTACGAGTATACTATGCTAAACACATGTAGTAGAATAAATCACAAGTGTGTATATATATATATATATATATATATATATATATATATATACAATACATCACCCCTAGGCTGGTAGCTGCGGTGCATGCATACTCTACTATCAAGTCCCTGTACATCACATACAGTACAAAGGAATACGTATTCTGAATCACTCTAGAACCATATCAATACAAATCACACATATTGGAGGCGAGCATAGTTAACATACCAATGGTTCATACAAATCCTACGCTCCCATAGTCAGCGGACTTATCAAATCACTGATGAGCCCTTCACTGTCCTATATTCTAAGGTACAAGTCAAGTATCCCCCCGAAATCTCCTCAACATAAGACTGCCTCTTTCACAACCTCTCGTGATAGAAAGTATGGTAGGTATGTCATACACATAATAAATTATACAAATCAGTATAGGTATACACAACCTATATCATATATTCCATATATAGTATATATATCTCCCGAATGTCCTGCGTATTATTTAATTCCAATTACACTTCTTATCTTATATTCCCGAGTATCACTGACTACTCGAAGTGTGCCAATTATCCTTTAAAATATTTCAGTAAGTAATTCACTCATATCCTACTGATCTATGTCATAAGTTCGCTCATCCCCCAAATCCGTTACATTTCAAATTACATCGATTAATCTAATCAATTTCACACTCATTAATTTATTAAAGTCGTGTCATCCAACACCAATACTCCAACTCACTCATATGGTTTGAATCTTCACCCTTTAGAATTTGGTACACAAAAATCCACTATTAAGGTTAACACCTCTCGTTAAGTTCATTATTCGATAGTTTATTATATGTCTCTATAATAAATTAAACCATCTAATATGTGCCCAACCCTGTAGCACTAGCCCCGACCCTCAATTTAATTACTATCACCATAATTATTTTTGCCCAAGTGGTGTCATTGAACCAAAATACTCGGACTCCCTTTATTGGTTTGTATTTTATCCTTTTAGAATTCATTTCACCAAATTTGGTTAATAAGTTTGACATCATTATTAAATTTAATAGTCCTTAATACTCATCCCATAAGACTCTAAGTAATAGGTTCCATTTAATTTATATAAATTAAATTCCACCTTAAGATACGAGCCCGTATGCTAAATTCATCCAAAATTTCCATTATAATACGTTCGTATATTTTCGACATATATTATCGAGTGTCGTTCATTATAAATACTCCTAAATCTATACCCTATATTCATCCCTATCTAATCCAAGGATAAAATAATAATCATTTATATTTTTCCAAAGTCCTTCACTCATCTACGGACATCTCCAAATAAACGACATTTATTTCTTCCTAAAGATGTCGGTCTCACTCACCCGATCGTAGAAAAATCATACCAAACCCAAAAAAGATGATAAAAATATGGGGTCGGAGCTCACGCGACCATGAGGAAAAGATCTACAATCTCATGTTTTACAATAACTTAAGGGGTCGATAGATCAATGAATTGGTTCGATCGATCGATCGACCAAATATCAATGACCTTCCCCGACTAATTTTTTCACTATTTTTAAACTCCAAAGATTTCCAACTTTAATCCAGACCTCGATTACTCTATCTCCCATATTTATTTCATCTGCAACATGTTCAAATAATCATATATGACATTAATCGTCAGTGATTTTCATTCAAGTTCTAGGGTTTATAAATTGGGTTTTTTCTCAATATCCCTCAAATCGGAATTCTCAATTCGATTCAACAATCCGAATTAAACAACAATTTCTATAGGTTTTCAATTATAAATCATATTCTAGCCTCATATTATATTATTCTAACATCAATTAAACATCAATTTCACCCTTAATGCTTAAATCCCCAAAACCCAGATTTCACATGTGATACCCTCCAAAAACGAGTTTTGCTATATAACTCATCCCAAAATGAATATGGTTTACACCCACCATGATATGAATTGCAATACCACAATTTAAATGAAAGAAAGTTTTACTTCTTGCCTAGAAATTTCATAGAGTCTGATCCTTTGTTATGGATGGATATTTTGATGAAGAACACATCAATCTCCTCTTGGCTTGACTCATAAAAGATCTCTCACTTGATCCCTCTTTTCTCCTCTTCAACTAGGGTTTTTTAAAAGGAATTATGGCTTCCATACCCTCTCAAATTTTGATTTTCTTATGTCAATCCCATTTTCAGGCAGTGGTCTTTATTAAAAAGGCTCAAACACTCCCCTGTGGGTCCGATTATGCCTAAAAATGTTCCGAGACCCAATTACTATTTTGTCTATCTCAACCCTTCCGGACTCAATTATGTACTCAGAATCATCATCTGAGTTAATTAACTAAAATATCAAATTTCAACCTCAAATTTCGACACATGTATTCTTAAAAGAAAGAACCCAAATTAATTTAATTATCAATTCTCCAAATTATCAATTCAGCTTAAATTCTAATTCTCCAAATTAAATAAATTATTTATCGTAAAAAATATGGGGTGTTATATACTTTCCCCTTTACAAAGGAATGTTGTCCTCGAAATTAAGATGAGTCTAGTACTCCAAGCCTCGAATACTTCCTTACTCACATGTATCTAAGATCACTACACATATTTCTACTCCTTATGATCGCGAATTTTATTTAAATTAAATTAATTATCCAGGGTGCCCATACATCCTATACCCGTACATAACTGCACAAATTATACCTGACTCAACTAGTCTTAAATTATAATATAACTTTCAACTTACTGCTATAACTACCTGAATGCATAATAGCCAAGGTACCAAAACTATGTGCTAGTGACTAAACATCTCCCCACTTTCCAACATTGTGCTAAGTTTCATGTGTGGGATGTCTTGCAAAGAGAAATCCAAACAAGTAACCCCCTGATACACTACTACCTAGCATTGTCGATCGATGAGATCCGTTTGGCCCTCAGTCCATAGCACGTACCCACAAATCTCGTATCCTGAAATGAAAAGTATACTCGAACATTTTCATATTACCAAAGACATCGTACAATTTAGCTCCCCTTACTATCACTAGTATCTTAGCGCGAGTCAATCACAAGATATATATCCTCGCTTGTTACTAAACATATCCACTCTGAATCTCATCAGTAAACATCCCTACTTACCAAGATCAAATGCAATAATACAGACATTTTCTCATAAGTATATTATACAATGTGCGATAATATATATACACAAATATATAGGTTAGACCCTCTTTCAGGTGATAACTAGCACATGTAAATCATATCTTAGAACAACGAACACAAAGACTCACCATATTATATACTATAGCCCAAACATTTCAATATAATTATCAGTAACATCTCGTACGTAATATATTTATCTCAAGCTCATCTCCCCACTCTAGGCATGGCTACATCATACGGATATTCTCGATTACACCAATTTGCAAATTAAGTCCTTCTCAACCCTGCCCCACCCATTAACTTGTGGTGCAAAAATTTTCTCAGTGCATCCTTCGTAGCACTACTTGGTCCCAATTTCCATGTACCGTATTAACTCTCAGATTAAAGTGTTTCCTATACTCGATTAATAATTTAACATTTAAAATCGATGCAATAGAATCCAACAACGTGTGGCTATTCCCAACATTTATTACGATCTGTGTGTGTAACCTCCTGTAATGAAGTTCAAAAGAACTTTCCCCAATGCACTATCCCCTAGCATTGTCGGTCATCAAAATCCGTGCATTCCAAGAACATAACCAAGATATCATAAATTTTGTCTCCCAACACATAATCAAATCATCTATGACCATGTCCCTCAAGGCGTCACACGATACTATGCTCTCACTATCACTAAGTTCTTTGCACTTACACAACAATGAGTTAAATCTTTCTACTTAACGGTAAACTCGATATACCCTGAATCACATTAGTAAAAGTCCCTATGCACTGGGATCCAATATAACTAGACCTGTGTACTCTCTAAAGTCTACTTTATAAAAATATCATCGCAAGATATCATAAAAATACCCATCCTACCCCAGAACAGCAAACATGTAACCGCTCACCGTCACTTAACAGTTCGTACTTAGGATAGAACCATACCTTGAATATTACCTCTCAAAATGAGATAGCCTCATAAGATATATATATCCTCTCAGTGTTCACACCCGCTCCCATGCGGATGGATCTAAAGAGAGCCCCTCTACTCAATGGTGAATAACCACACACTATAATTATATTTACGATACCTCTACTAAACCCATTTCACATGCGAATCTATAATAACACCCATTGTTCTAACAGAATTTTTCCTATCCTGGCTTGTGTATTTTCACCACAAGTTCATTTTCAACTTATGGACCCTTTTTTGATTCTCCATATCCAACTCATTGGGTATAAAGTTCACTAAACAAGTAAACTCTCCTTCATGTTCGACCACTTTCCTGCCCTTCTGAAGTAGGATTGAATTCCTCTACCCACCATTTAAACAACTGATAAGGGGATTTGAGGTTAGACCGTACCCTAATTTCCTCATTATTCATAGTACCTATATATGGATGTGGTGACTGACTCCATCACCTTACGTCTCTCCTATGAGCTAAAAATTTGTCTGAAATTTAACCCTTGGTGTCAATACACTCCATGATACTCAATTGCCTTTGGTTTATCTCTTTCCATTCACTCGTTACACTCCCCCTCTTTCTTAAATCCTCACGGATTTCTCTTCAAAGGAGTTCCCCCGACTCCACCCCTTTACCGAATACACTGGGTGAGTCAAAATATGCACCAGTGCTTTCTACGAAGGTGTTTAGGGAAACTAATGCAGACTGATGTTTATCCTAACGCCATCTATCATAACCAATAATTATTGTGAATTCAATCGCGTTCACCATTTCCAAAATATTTCGCGCCTTCTACTTAGCCTCCCCTCCTGTAGTCCTTCTAACAGACCTCGCTGGTTGTCCCAAAGTTGTTCCATGTGTGAAGTCCAACTGAACTCGTATATAAATCGCATCAATTATACTTAATCGCAGAAGAAGGTAAGTTGTATGTCTGAAGGAATATAATAATCCTATAATAAGGCTTTATAGCAAAGAACGCTACGCTGAAATGTAATAAGCCTCACAGATCCTAAGGACTGTAGAACATGATGTTATAATACCATCTGTGACACCCCACCTACTAAAATACTAGGTGGCTAACCCGTGATCAAACTAAAATGTTGGTCTCATTTGGCTCAATCTTAGCATCACTGTCGAAATTTTTTTAAAGTTACTAACCACCTAGTAATTTAATTAGACTGGTGCAAAATTTTATCTTTCATTAATTAACATCAAGCGGAAGATAAATAATAATAAAACCATTAACACAACTAATAACTGAATTCCACATAGATGAATGACATAAATCAAGATAACCGAATCAACTAACGATTCAATAGTAAAATACAACAACGACTGAAATAATAACCTGAATACACAAAGTCTAATAAGTAAACTAAATATAAAATCTACGGGAGACATGCCCAAACGAGTACTGAAAAGTTCCTACGCTAGGAATAAATTAGAGAAACGTCTATAGCATTCTCTTGTAACTTCCACATGTGCTGCAGCTATGCATCCTTGGATAGAATCCTCAAACTAGGTGTCCCTATGGCTGAACACCTTAAATGTTTTGGGAAAATTTTTGACACGGGTCAGAGCCCAAGTAAAATATTTTGAAAATATTTAGCAAGCAGTTAAATTGCAATAATTAAATATGTATGCTCACTTTTCATATTTAAGCTAGTGGCACACTCTTTTGAGACATAGCTCACCCCTTATCTAATATGTGCACTTAACTCTTGCCTTATAACTTTCCTAGTTAAGCTACCCCACCTAACTATTCATAACAAGTCTCTTTCTACATACTAACTCATTGTGCCCACCCGTATTACCCATACAATATGTTACTGAATTTCCATGTCTTTTATCCCATTATAAATTTGTTAGTATATGTTTATTTCTGCCCATAATATTGTTATTTTTAATGTCACTATCTTTTTGTTCTACTAAACCCACACAGTAGAATAAAATCACATTTATACATTTATCACTTTGTTATATAAATACTTTCACTGCACCCCTAAGCTGAGTTGCAGTGCGAGTATACTATGCTAAACACACGTAGTAGAATAAATCACAAGTATATATATTTATCAAACTAATTATATATATACAACACGACACCCCTAGGTTGGGACCTGCGGTGCTTGCATACTCTGCTATCAAGTCCCAATACATCACGCATTGTATAGAGGACTACATATTCCAAATCACTTTGGAACCATATCAATACAAATCACACATATTGGAGGCGAACATAGTTCACATACCAATGCGTCATGCACATACCTACGCTCCCATAGTCAACAGATTTATCAACTCACCGATGAGCCCTTCAGAGTCCTATGTTCTGAGGTACAAGTCTACTATCCCCTCGAAGGTTCCTCAAGATAAGAATGTCTCCATCACAACCTCCCGTGATAGCATGTATGGCAACTATGTCGTACACATATTAAATCCTACAAATTAGTATAGGTATACACACAACCTATATCATATATTTCATACATAGTATATGTCTCCCAAATATCCTACGTATTATTTAATTCCAATTACACTTCTTATCGTATATTCCCGAGTATCCCTCGCTACAAGAAGTGTGACAATTAACCTTTAAAATATTTTAGTAAGTAATTCACTCATATCCTACTGATCTAAGTCATAGGTTCGCTCATCCCCCAAATCCGTTACATTTCAAATTACACCAATTAATCTAATAAATTTCACACTCAATAATTTATTAAACTAGTGTCACCCAAATACAACACTCCGACTCACTCATATGGTCCGTATATTCACCCTTTAGAATTTATTGAAAGAAATCACTATTAAGGTTAACACTTCTCATTAAATTCACTGTTCGATAATTTATTACATATGTGTATGATAAATTAAACCGGCTAATATGTTCCTACTCCCATAGCACTAGCTTGAGAAATATCAGAGTCAAAACCCCGACCCTCATTTTAATTACGATCACCTCAATTTATTTTTATCCAAGTGGTGTCACTAAACCAAAATTCCTAGACTCCCTTTATTAGTCAGTATTTTAACCTTTTAGAATTTATTTCACCAAAATCGGTTAATAAGTTTGACATGCTTATGAAATTTAATAGTCCGTAATACACATCCCATATGACTCTATGTTTTAGGTTCCATTTAATTTATATCAATTAAATTCCACCTTAAGATACCAGCCCGTATGCAAAATTCATCCAAAATTCCCATTCGATTACATTCGTATATTTTTTACATATATTATAGAGTGTCGTTCATTATAAATACTACTAAATCCATACCCCGAATTCATCCCTATCTAATCCAAGGATAAAATATTGTTCCGTTATAATTTTCCAAAGTCCTTCACTCATCTACGGACATCTCCGAATAACCAAAATTTATTTCTTACTAAAGATGTCAATCTCACACACCCTATTGTAGAAAAATCATATCAAATCCAAGAAAATTAGAAAAATACGAGGTCGCCGCCCACGTGACCTTGATGAAAAGATCTACAATATCATATTTTACAATAACTGAAGGGTTTGATAGATCGACGAATTGGGTCGATCGACCAAATAACATTTATCTTCCCCGATTGCTTTTTCCACCATTTTAAACTCCGAAGCTTTACAACTTCAATCCAGACCTCGATTACTTTATCTCCCATATTTATTGCATCTATAAACATGTTCAAATACTAATATATGACATTAATCCTCAGTGATTTTTATTAAAATTCTAAGGTTCATAAATTGTATTTTTCTCAAATCCCTTAAATCACAAATCTCAATTCGATTCAATAATCCGAATTCAACAACAATTTCTATAGGTTTTCGATTCTAAATCATATTCTAGACTCATATGATATTATTCTTACATCAATTAAACATCAATTTCACCCTTAATTCTTAAATCCCCCAAACCCATATTTAACATGTGATACCCTCCAAAAATTAATTTTGCAATAATAACTCATCCCAAAATGAATATGGATTACACCCACCATGAATGAATTGCAATACCGCAATTTAAATGAAATAAAGTTTAACTACTTTCCTGTAAATTTTGTACAGTCGGAACCTTTGATATAGATGGACATTTTGACGATGAACACATCAATCTCCTCTCCTCTTGACTCCTAAAAGCTCTCCCACTTGATCCCTCTTTTCTCCTCTGCAACTAGGTTTTTATAAAATGAATTATTACTGTCATACACTCTCAAATTTTTGATTTTATTAAGCCAATCCCCTTTTTAGGCTTGTGGTGTTTATTTTAATGGCCTAAACACTCCCGTATGGGTTCGATTATGAGTAAAAATACCTCGAGACCCAAGTACTAACCCCGGGTACTCTATTTTGACTATCTCGACCCTTTTGGACTCAACCGTACACTCAGAATCATCATCCAAGTTACTTAACTAAAATCTCAAATTTCAACCTCAAATTACGACACATGTATTCTTATAAGAAATAACCTGAATTAATTTAAATCTCAATTCTCCAAATAAATTGAATCTTCCAACTTAAATAAATTCTCCAAATTATAAATTTAGTTTAAATTCTAATTCTCAAAATTAAATAAATTATTTATCCTAAAAAAATGGGGTGTTACACTTGCAATAAGGGATAACCCTATAAATCTCGTTACTGAATTCCACGTCATTAGCATCCCGACTTGCTTCCCGATTGACCATGGCTCCAAAGTATCAAGGGTGTGTATTCTTCCTTCCATCAAAAAATAAAGTTCTTCACTAATGGGTGGGTCATCACCATATTGGGCGACGACGATAATACTAAGAATGTAAGCACTGGTAATCTGGTAATAGTTATACAACATGGGGTAAATGATATGCTTCTGTGAGGTTTTTGAGTCAAACCATTTTTGCTACCTTTAGGGGATGATTTAAAAGATTGAATTTGTACTGAACACAACCCTCACGGTGATGTCAATGTTATACATACATTCAAAAACATGCACTTTATGCCCGAAATGGGGTTGGGATGACGATAATAGGGGATACTTGAACCCATAGTATTGAAGAAAGTCATGCAACCTTATGTCTTGGGTTATCGACCATCAACTGAGAAACTCGAAATGCTCCGCCAACCTCGATTGAAGATAAGGTTAGAAAGTACAAACACTGTCTCAGAGAATTCCTTGAATGGAAGATTCATCAAAGAGGGTGAAAATTTCCCCTTTTTCAACTTTCTAAAACCATAGTATAATCATGTGGATAAGAAGATGAAACCAAAAATGGGGACCTTTTTCCAACACAGCTATTCATGGGCTGAAAGTTCCTAGCATCATGTGCAACCGTACGTTGAGAAGACTTTGGTACCGGAGGTTCCGAAGAAAGTGACTCTGAAGATTCATTAAACTTACAGACACGGGGCTGACATTATGTATGGTCCACTCAAGCGCTACATCATCGAATCCATCTCGCCTGATCAAAGCTGTTGATGCACCTCTCCTCAGCTGGAATGTTATGACGGTTGCCCTTGCTAAAAAATAACCCAACTTCCATGTTTATCCCATTTCATTTTCTTTTGTTGTTCCTCCCTATTTTGACGTAATTGAGACCTCCTTCGATGAGTTTATCAACGTTGTTTTTCCCAATAATCAGATAAACAAAGATTTTGAGTATCTTAATGTGCCTTACATTAATTGTCTTTATTCTAATCAAACTCTTGATGATGATGATTTTACAAAAGAATAATTCTTAACTAATCTTAATAAGGTTAATAACAAATAAAATTATCGTGTTTAAATTAACAAAAATGAAACTTTTGTTATTAATCTCAGTTCTAGTATCCAACTACATAAGATTAGGATAGGGTCCACCCTTGACGAGCATGAGTGTGTGAAACCTAAATATTTATTGAATGAATTTATGGATGTCTTCATTTGGTCCTATAGCGACATGCCTAACATTGATCCCAAGACCACTCAGCACGAGATTCCGATGCTCCCAGGATGCAAACCGGTCAAATAGAAACTGTGAAAGCTCCATACCGAATGGTCGCTCAAGGTTCAGGAAGAAGTGGTCAAACAGTTGAACATTGGTTTCATTCGTTTGATCGAATATTCTACATGGCTAGCCAACATCATACTCATGCCAAAATTTGGAGGAAAGGTTCGCATGTGCATTGACTACCGAGATTTGAACAAGTCCTATCCGAAGGACGATTAGCCGCTACCAAATATCGACATGAGTGTGGATAACACAACTAGTAACGTTCTCAAATAATTTATTGATGGTTTTTTGGACATAATCAGATCAAGATGCACCCAAATGATTGATAAAAAATCGCATTCATCACCCATTGGGGAGCATTATCCTACACCGTTATGCCATTTTGTCGAAAAAATGTAGGGGCTACTTACGAGAGGTTTGACATAACTATCTTGCATGATTCGATACACAAATAAGTTAAGGTCTATGCAGATGATATGATTATGATGTCTAAGACTAGGGAAAGTCATGTCCATGCTCTTCAGAAGTTTTTCTAGCGACTACAGCAATACTAGATGCGACTTAGCCTGCAAAAATATGTTTTTAGAGCTACCAAAGGAAAGATCTTCGGGTTCATAGTTAGTGAAAAGGGGATATAAGAAGATCCTACCAAATTGAAAGCCGTAATCTAAATGCCACCACCCCGAATGGAGAAAGAAATTGAGTGATTCCTTGGAAAATTACAGTATATCAGTTGGTTCATTAGCCAATTGGCTTCTACCTATGAATCCATCTTCAAACTCCTCCCGAAGGATTCAACTAAGGTTTGGAATGAATATTTCCAGGAATCCTATAATAGAATCAAGCAATATCTAACCTAGCCTCCGGTACTTATGCCACCTCAACCCGGTCCTACCCTACTCTTATACCTGATCGTAACAAACACTGAATATGGAGATTTATTGGGCCAATACCTTGAAGAGTCCCATAAAAAGCGATCCATATATTACGCCAGTCACAAGTTGGTCGGTTATGAATTTAACTAAACTGCCTTGGAGAAATCATAAGTCATCCTTATCTAGGTAACCCAAAAATTACAACACTACATGATCCCTTTTTTCATCAATCTTGTGTCGCAAATGGATCCTATCAAATATCTGCTCAAATAACCTACCGTGTCTAGCCAAATGACCTGATGGTAGATATTTCTTGCCGAATTTCCTATTGTGTATGTCACGTAGAAAGTCATAAAACAAAGAGCGATCTCTGACTACATCGCTGACTATCCTATGAAAGAAGTCGATGTTTGGTTCTCCAAATTCCTAGATGAAAATATCCTTTGTACCTCCTAAAAATTCCTCTGATGTAAAATGTTCTTCGATGATGCTTCCAATAAGAAAAGGTATGGCATTGGTATACTCCTAATTGTTCCTAATGACTCTCACGCTTCCTTTGCCATCAAACTAGATTTTCCCTCCACCTATAATATGACCGAATATGATGCATGCACGATAGGACTCAAAGTCCCTCTCAAGAATGGAATTGGATACCTAGATGTCTACGAGGATTCAACCCTCATCATCGATTAAGTATTAAAAAGATAAAAAGTCAAGGACGATAAACTCTTACCCTTCCATGAACACCAACAAGAGTTGGGCTCCCAATTCTAAGATATCACCTTTTGTTACCTACCCCGAGTAAAGAATAACTTAGACGATGAAATTGCTACCTTAGCCTCCATGATTAACAAACCGGAAGGAATAAAAATGTCCCCCTTCCTAGTCTAAAAGTAAGTTAAACCAACCCACTACTACCAAATTGAACTCATCACAAAAGATGATCCTGATACAGTCGATTGTTGGCAGTATGATATTTGGCACCTCGTCGAGTATGATAGATATCCCCAAGATTCTAATAAGAAATACCGAGCAACCCTTCGCAAATTAGATGCCCATTGCATTATCTGCAATAAAGCACTATTCAAGAGAAATTTCCATGGAACCCATTTACATCGCAAGGGCTGACATTAAAGAGATGATGCAAAAAATCCACAGTGGTGAGTGCAGACCCCCCATGAATGGATATATGCTTATCAAAAAAATATTAGATAGATTTACTATTGGACTACCATGGTTCAGGATTGAACTGCCTGTGTGCGGAGGTGTCTTAAATGCCAATAATTATCCAATCTCAAGACTCCATGACAATTGTACAACACGACTTCTCTCTGGCCGTTCTCTATATTGGGCATCGATATCATAGGGAAATTTACACCCGAAGACTCCAATGGGCATGAATTCATCTTGGTTGCCATTGATTACTGATGATACCAAAAATTTTATCACCAAGTTAATGTAGTATGCAGACTCAAATCAGTGTATCAATGGAGTATGAACAAATATAAAAATACAGAAGGAAATGAGGCAAAGAGGGAGATAACATAGAATATTAGTGGTTCAGCGTATCCATGCCTACTCTACTATGTGTACGTGTGTGAAGTCCACTAAGAATTGGCACTAATGGCCTTGGAATACAAAACACTCTTGTTTTTCCCCCTCTATTGTGATTTTGATAGAGTTTCATCTAGGGTTTACAATGATTGATCCTTTAAAAAGATGTAGAAGAAAAATATTTATAGTGAATGAGGGTGTAGTATACCCCCAAGAATGTAATAAGCATATATGTAATGTTCCTAGAAAAAGAGGAGGAGCCATCTCTCTCTATCACATATAGGTTATGGTAATCAAATAATCCCTCACATGTGAGGGAAATGTTATTACAACGGTTTTCTTACACATGGGATCTGCAACCCACGCGCACACTCTCACGCATCCCCAATGCACGCACTATGCTAGGTGTCATTTACTGTCATGGTAGAGGCTAAATTATTGATATATGGTCCTTTGAGGAAATGAAACCTGTCCTATCAGGAACTCTTATCCTATCTTCATCGTCTTAAGAAAGGATGAGGATAAGGGTTTATGGTTCATAAGATTAATGTGAAAAAACATATTGATTGATATTCCAAGCTTAGGACGATATTACCCACAAAGATCCATCGACCGAGTGAATACTGGATGATTCAATCCTAACCGAGTCATAATTCCTCAGTCTGGATGGATTGATGATGGTTGACCTTTATCGAGGTAGTGTAATCCTAGATGAGGCTATACTTGGCATATCAATCACCCCTAGACCATAATCTTTAATGTGAAATAAAGGCTGAAGGGTAAAGTGTCTTTCAAGTACGAGCTGAATAGGTGTCCTTTCAGGTTTCAAATATGCAAAGTTCGATGAAGATTGGACTGACACTTGGCAGTTATACTGTGGAATGGTGTATGGTCAAAGAATGACAACTATAAGTGGTACTTAGGGCTATGTGCCATAATTATGACTTCCTTATAATTTTTGCACAATGATTATTTATATTTAATTGAATTTGAAATTTTTTTATTCTTACAACTTCTCTTTCTTTGCGCGCCAACTTTCTCTCTCTAGAATTAGCTTATCTCTTTCTCTGTTAAATTATTTTCCAGCGAGTAATCTTGTTTCTTGAGGTGATTATCCTTCAAACATTTACATGTACTCCAATTTCCCATTTTTGCTATCTTTTCCATTGCATTTTAATCCATTTTAATACTTTGAATATTCTCGCAAATATGTTAAGTTTTTTTGCGGCGGTTTTGGGTAGTTTTAAGGCCATTTGAGGGTTGGTTTTGGAATTTTTGGAGTTTGGTAGTTAATTGGGGTTTCCCCCAAAAGTTTCTGGCTTTGTTGTTCCTTTTAGGCTTTTATAGCCAATACCGGTGAGGATTCCGATTGTCTTCTCTAGTGAGGCTTAAATGTGTTCTTGGGTTGTTATTATTGAAATTGTTGAGCTCCCCTTTTTAATACTTTAATCAAACCCAATCAACCTCTAAGTTGTTCGTACATTTTAGCTCCTTATTTTCTCAATTATAGGCTCGTCTTCTTTAATGCTAAAGAAGTTGTATAAGTTAGCAGAGAAGTTTTCAACTTTGAGGGAGAGGTGTTTCCACAAGACGTGGGGTAAAGGAAGAGGACGAGGCTAGGCATGGAGACGACCCCTACTAGGTATGACCCGTTTTTCCCATCCCTTTAAAGACCATCTTCCCCTCTTCCTCCGAGGTCGACAATGACGAGATGACTGATTCTTCCTCTACTCAATCGACATGAGAGATTCATTTAAAGAATCAATGAGGGTGTCTCTCTCACATACTATGGAACCTAAGGCAGTTCAGATCTCATCTCGGACCTCATCATCCAAACAAGCCATTACTATAGGGTGAGACGATTTCCACTCCAAAGTTTGGATGATGAGGCTTCTAGCGATTCTTATGTCAAAGTTGTCTTTGAACAAGCTGAGCCAACTGTTAATCTTCCCATTCCCCCATCTTCCACCCCCTCCAAGCTATGATTATAAGTGAATTTTAAGAGATATTTATGGATGGGAACCCAAATGCTAAGAATGAGGCCAAGGATAGGAATGAAAATTGATGACAATAGTGACTCGAGGATGAGGTACTCGTTGATTACACCTACGATGAGAACTTTCATTTTACTATGAAAGAATCTCATCTTCTTATCTGGAGAAACATTTATGGAATCATGTTTGATGTTATCATGTATGTCCTACCGATGATGAGAGAGAATATGCCGGCCAAGAGGGTGAAATTAGAGTATATGAGCAGATGTTTAAGATCGGCATTAAATCACCTTTCCACCCCTCTGTATGAGCCATCATGTCCAGCCTAGGGCTTAATTCGACTCAGGTGGCACCAAACTCTTGGAAAAGCATCCTCGGCTATGTTACCTTGTGTATGAACAAATATATGAATGAGTCCTAAGTAGATATTTTTAAAACCTATTATAATGTGTTGTCTTCCAAGACCCAACTCGATTACTATCATTTAGGGGCTCTAAAGCCCTATAAGAAAATAATTCAATTTACCCAGACCTCGAACTATTTTTGAGGCTTGGGAGTTCTCAGCTGATGCCAACCCTTCTGATGCTATGCCTATAGTTTCTTGAGACTAGGCCAACCCCTCTATGTCGAATAAATTGGAGCCCAACCTTAGCGTTTAAAATCGGGAGAGGTTTGAATATCTAAAGAATTAAGGAAGCAAAGATCTTATTCCCAAATTTGAGGATATTAGGACTCTTATCTTCGTAGAGAATACTAACCTCGGGTTTGACCCCTTAGACGAGTTGTGTGAATAATCTAACTTTTCAATTCTAAAGTCTTTTATCGGCTATGATTTTCATGACTAATCATTTTTGTTTCTTTTTTACAGATAGTCCTCCACGCATATTAGATGATTTGTGGAATATGACAGCCCTCAGCCTGGAAAATGTTCTAAATAAGGGAGGCAAGAAGACCATAAAGGAAACCACTACTGTTAGGAGATCCAATACGGAGGCTGGATATAAGAGAAAAGAACCACCTCACCCTGCTGCCATCCATCGAGATAGTCATATGAGGCGGAGAATAGAACCTCTACTTCAGACAATTCCTAGTTCTTCTAGATCCAACTCATCGTTCGGAGAATCTTTTGACCAAGACTAGTCATCTAACATTGCCCAACTGTGGGCTTGTCCAGGTTTAGTTCTTACATCGTCATCAAGATTTAAGAGAGTTATGCTTGCAGTCCCATCTATGGAGTAATAATAGTCCTTGTCCAAGATACCTCATCCTTAGGTCTTCGACTTTAGCCTCCACTCCATGGCTCAAGTACTTGCCTCTTTATGAGAATTTTATCTCATCTCTGGCAATTTAAGTATGTTTTGACATTTTTTCTCATTCGTTTATAGTCTATATGTGCTCTTTCCTTGGCCACTAAGTGGATGTCCGAGAACTACTCAAAGGTTCGGGAGGCTGACAGGGCCTTATGGTCTAAAAAAGAGATGAAGAGCAAGCTTAAAGACAACACATATGACTATAAGAAGTACCTTGATACCTTAAAGGAGAGATATGAGGACTTAAAGGTCAAATATGAGCTCTTATAGGAGAAATATGAAGCTTTTTCTACTCTTACTTCCCAATACTCTGAAGATCTTGAAGCTGCCATCACTAAAGCCAAAGACGACGCTCTATCGATCGAGGCTATTCAGAAGATCAAAGATGAGGCCATAGAAGCATACAAAACATCTGAAGAGTTTATCGGCCTCGGTATGGAGTTTTAAGAGAGGTTTTAATACGGCCTACAGTTGGGTCGTCACCATGTTTGTTGAGTTCATCTCCTCTATTAACTTTGAGTTGGCATCTCTCAACATAGAGGATCCTTTTATGGAGCCATCTATAGAATACGTAGAGTCTTTGACTATTGGTGAGGAAGATGAGTTGATGGCTGAGTCCCCACTTGGACTTGACATAAATGTTCCAACCGACCCTAATAAGTTCGAGAGGGATATTGGAGGGTCGGTCGCCAAATCTAAGTAAACTCAACTCGACAGAGGTTCTGGGCAGTCTGCCTTAAATATGGAGCCAACTGTATAGGGTGGTCGTTTATGACCGATATCCTTTTATTAATAATAAACATTTTGTGAACACTTCATAATTTATATTTGAATACTTATGAATATTGAAGGAAGCTAAGTTTATCCTCGTATTTGAAATGAATGAATGTTGCTTCATCTCATATTTACGAATTGTCTTTATTTGCTTGGATGCTTGAATTCTTTTAATGTTTTAACAAATGACTAATTTTTATAACATGAGCATCTTCTTGTTTTTATATGAGATAAATGTAGATGAATAATTTGATTTTACCAAATTATGGTGTTATATTCATAAGTCCCCTCTCATCTTTTAATGGTGTAAGGATGAGAGTCATCTCGTCCATGGACCGTCATCTAGGCCGAGATATTTTTCTAACAAATTAATGATGTTTAATATGAACCACTATAAAGTGATTTTTTAATTTCAATTCACAAAATTATGCTAATATATTCGCCAGTCCCCTTTCATCATTTGGAGAGTATATGGACGAGAGTCATCTCGTCCATGCACCTTTGTTTGAATCGAGAGAGTTTTTCCACTAAATTAATGATGTTTAAGATGAACCACAATAGAGTAATTTTTGAATTGGAATTCATCAAATTATGGTGTTATATTTCCAAGTCCCCTCTCATCATTTGTAGAGTGTATGGACGAGAGTCATTTTGTCCACGCACCGTCATCTCAATCGAGAGAGTTTTCACCAACCCTATCCAGACTATCATGTCATCGAGAATAAGTTAAAGCTAATTCACCATGAATGATGTTCTATATCTTAGGATGAACTAATACATTCATTCTGAACTACTCATACAACAAAATATGAGAGAACACGGGGGAAATTTTTCTTTCATAACTTTCTTTTCGTAATCTGTTATATGGATAAAAGAAATTATTAAAAAAACTCATACTAATAATATTTTTTGAGATGATCGTCATTCTAAGGGTTTTGCCAATGTCTCTCCTTCCATGTTTTCCAGATGATACATTCCCAGAACCTCCTCTTCAATGACTCTATAGGGTCCATGCCGGTTGGGGTGGAGTTTGTTTTGTTTTTGGCACGTCTTCTTTAAAACTAGGTCTCCTACTCCCAATGGTCAGGCCTTCACACTCTTATTATATAATTTCACTGTTCTCTGCTAATATGTAGCTTGCCTAATTTCAGCACCCCCCCTACTCTCTTTTACTAGGTCTAGATCCAGTTTACGTTATGTAATATTTTCCTCTAGGTCATATGTCTAGAACGTGTATGTTAAAAGACTAATCCCTATTAGCATCACAACCTCTTAACCATAGGCCACCATGGATTAGGTCTCGCCCCATTGGTGTCTTCTCCATCGTCCTATTGGCTCATAGGACGACGTGAACCACTTCAGTCAATCTTCCTTGGGCATCTGGTAGTTTTTTTTATTCCATCAAGAATTGTTTTATTCATCGCATGTGTTTTCCCATTGG
Organism: Sambucus nigra; assembly: GCA_949130495.1. Lineage (NCBI taxonomy): Eukaryota > Viridiplantae > Streptophyta > Magnoliopsida > Dipsacales > Adoxaceae > Sambucus > Sambucus nigra. The sequence goes on along the minus strand of OX422208.1, from coordinate 89,216,991 downwards.
CCTAGGGTTGATCGACCCTCTCGTAGTACTTATCCAGGGATCTGCTTCCCATTATCTGTGATTAAATTGTTCGAAAGACCATATCTACAAATAATATGTACTAAATATATTAAAAGGATTTCTTCTCTGTTATGGTAATCATCACCTCAGCCTCCATCCACTTCAAAAAATAACCGATAGCTAGAATCTGATATCGATAATTACCCAGAGTCCTTGGCAAATGTCCTACCAAGTACATCCCCCGGATTACAAACGGCTACGGGAAGTCATAAAAGTCAGAGTCTGGTGAGGTTTATGGGGAATGGTGGAAAACCTTTGGCACTTGTCACATTTCTTCACGTACTTAGTTACATCCTTGTCCAGTGTCGGCCACCAATATCCCTGGGTGATAATTCTCTATTCTAATGATCTTTATCCCATGTGACTATAGCAAGATCCCTCATGCAAATCCTTCAAAAATATACTCGACCTCAGTTGGATGGACATATGTGAGAAAGGGGAGGATGAATCCTTTCTTGTATAGGACATCTCCTATGATGGATAACTTCACAGCTTTGTACCTCAAATGTTTCTTCTCAGCCTTTGAATCGAGAAACTCACAATTTCTGATGTATTGGTTAATGGGATACATCCATGAGGCTCCCAGGTTCAAGTTCAAACAAAATTCCACAATGCTATCCTATTCTTCAATGGTTAGTCGATATAGGATCTTTATCGGCATTTCCCTTTTGATCTTTGTCTTAGTGGCGGAGGTTGTAAAGGCATTATTTTATAAGTTCGTTATCAATTAATTAGTTCGTATACCCTTACAACTTTCGAAGAAGTTCAAGAGCAATATACATCAAGACGGATCCAAATATATCAAGGTTCTTCATCAAAAAGACTCTGCAAAGTTTACTTTGGTAAGGTTATGTTTTTAATACCTTAACTTTACACTTAGAGCTTTGGAATATTTTTTCAAAATATTTTCTAAGTGTTGGAGCAAAATTTTTCGTCAAAATTTGAGAATGAGTAATTTTTCTAAGTCCTGTAGCATACCTCATTTTTTACTCCAAGTCGTTCAAGCGAGATGTCATCTCATTCGAGTGACATGTTGATGTCGCGCGATGTCGTTCAAATGACTCGTGTACATCATTCGAGCGAGATCCCTATTTCGTTCGAGCGACTGAGGCGGCATGTTTTTCTATAAATACTCATTAAATGGTTTTATTTTCATTAAGAAGTCCCAGCGTTTTGAAGACAGAAAACTTCGAAACTGCAGAATCCTTTTAAATTCTTCTTTTAGGCTTTAATCTCTTTTTGTTTTCAATTCACAAAAATCCCATATTCTTTGGTGATTTGTTTTGGTGTTCAAGAACAAACTTTTCTTTCGTTCAACCTCTGTGGAGAAGGAATCTCCATATTTGATCGGAGGATACCGAGCGTAGTCATTCTACGTGTGGACGAGCCGAAGACGACGAACCGACACCTGGAGGGTATTTCGCTGTCTCTCGTATCTTTGAAGGTTTGTTGAAGGAACCGTGCATTACACACTTTTTGGCGATTATCAGGTTGTATGTAAGTCAAAGGTCTTGTGAATTCTTGAAAGTGTTATAAAAGGTTTTACCCGAAAGGTTTTTTTTCCTGAATCAGTCGTCTTTATTTTTTCATACATGGTTTGAATGATTTATGACATTTAGATGCATGTTTAGGGGTTGATTTAATTTTGTTTAAAAATAGACTCTAATTGAAGAAGGTTTACTTGGAAACTTGTGAATTAATTTAAATCAGTATCACACACCGCATTTATTCGTTTGAGAGGCTAATATCGCCAAAGCATCGACTCGATTGTTGTCTAGTCGAGGGATCCTCTTTAGCTTCACCTTTCTAAAATGTTTCATCATTGCATTTAACCTTACGAGGAACTTATCCATTCTATCATCAATGGCCTCACATACTTCCAATATTTGATTCACCACTAATTTGGAGTCGCTATGAACAGAGAGATGGCCGAAATTCAAGGATCTAGAGAGGGAGAGTTCTGCCAGAGGAAACTTATACACCGATTCATTGTTACATGGCCTTAAAATTGAACCTCATAGCATATTCAATGTCATTACCATCTAGGGCCGACACAATAGCGCCTGTTCCACTTCCTCCCTCGCATGAAGAGCCATCAACAAATAAGTTCCATATTGTTCCTTCTTTGGAAAACTTACCCTCTTCCAGTGTCACATTCTTGAAAAGATATCTCTCTTCCTCATTCTCAGTCACTTTACCTCTTTCTATGCTCATCTCGGCCTCGTTTGGGTGGAGGCATATTCTCTTTTTTGGCTCAAAAGATAGAGTTTCAATTCTTTCTGCTTCGGCCTCACCCCATGTGAATTCGACTACAAAATAAAACTAGGGCAACCCCTTGATGGCTATTCTTGGTTGGTAGATGATATGAAATTCCCCCAAATCTATTTCCCAAGACATCAACCTACCTGATTTCTCATGTTTATAGATGACCTATCTGAGAGGGAAGTTCGTGAGGATGACTATAGTGTGTGATTAAAAGTACGTTTTCAATTTCCTAGAGGCATGAATTAAATCACAGGCCAACTTCTCCATATTAGGATATCTCTTCTCGGCCCCTTAGAGGGCCTTATTATTGAAGTACACTAGCTTCTGTAAACCCTCCTCATCCCTGAAAATTGCACCACTGATGGATGTGAGGACAAAATTTTCAATTGAGTCCGTTGTGTAGTTTTGACTTATTTTCTGAACAAAACACGTTTGACTCACAGGGAGATTATTTGTGATGATCCAACAAGGATTATGATGAATTGAAGTTTATTGAAGACGTTGTGGCAAAGATTTAAGTAATTATTTATGTCGAAGGTTAAATTGGTGCAAGTTTATTTGTCTTCGAGTTTAGTTGCATTCCGAGATCACTCGAGTACGAATGCGTAATGTTAATGGGACTCAGAATTCATTTTAAATTGTTTAAGAATGTTAGTTTTTCATTAAATGTTTTAAAAATAATTTTAAAAGAGTTTGGAATCGTTTGTACTTCGTTTATTCTAAGATAAACATCACTTAGAGTTGTGTTAAAATCAAACACACGATGGTATGTCGTTTGAGCGACATAGGTATTTCGTTCGAACAAGATGCCACCTTAAGGAAATTATTTAATGGCGTATTTGCATAATATTTCGAGGTGTCTGTGCATTATACGAAAATAGTTTAAATCCAGAACGTTATTTGCATATATTTTCTAAATCTAAACACATCATTAGAGTTTCAAAGATCTGAGTTTTCATTACTATATGCTATTATGATCATTGGTTACACCAAGAAGTGTTTATTCTACATTGAATATTGTTGGTTTTGCATAAAATAAGCGATGGAGTTCGTGTTCAGATTCCGTAGATGTTACAAGCCATATAAGTTGATACCGAGACATATGTGGACGCGTGTGTTGTGGATGAGCACCGTGGAAGGACTTTTTGTGTGGGCACTGTGAGAGGAGTTGTTTAAGATCAGGAGAGCATCAAGTCTCGTGAGGATCGAGTCGTTAAGTAAGACTTATGTATGTTTTTTATAAATCTACATTCGTAGTGATTGTATGGCTTAGGTTGTTCGAGGTTTTTTCCCTTAGTGGATTCCTCTCACATCCGGCGTTGTGATTATTATTTACTTTATTGTACTTGCTTTAATAAATAGATGCATGTTTAGGATTAATCAATACAAGATTTGGTTAACTTAAAATTGGTTCTAACTTGGTGCGGATTAAACGTTAAAAAAAGGTTTTTCACGAACAGATAAATTGTTTTTTCATCCTTAAAACACTTTTCGCATAAGAAAAAAAGGGGACCTACAAAGTGGTATCAGAGCAGGTTGCATTAAGTTTTTGCGTAGATCCTTGTTTTGTTCTCTTTGGGTGATTACTTGCTTATCTCTCTTAGTTTGTTTATTTTTCTCTCGATGGAATCTCTTAGTTTTGATGAATCATGTCTTTTGAATTTGAAGTTTGCAAAACATATTGAAATTCTGGAAGAAGAAAATTATCGTTTTAAAAATATAATTGAATATTTGCAACATTTCAATCTGAAAGAGATATCATTCGCGAGAAGCTTGGAGCTTTACATGGCAGCTATGAATTTTTAAAGGTTTCCAAATAGGAGAGTGATGATAGAGTCCTTGTTTTAGAGAAACAGTTGGAGGACTTGAAAAATTATAAGGATTGTGTCGTTGATGAAAAAAATTTAATAAATAATTTTGTGGCATGTGAAAAGACTCTTAGGGATATGTTTGCTCACATTGAGGGGGAGCGAGATAACCTTCTAGGGGAAATTGAAAATCTAAAGAAGGAGTATAAGAAGTTTGAGGAGTCTAATGGTTTGCTTCAGTCAAAAAATTTTAAGGTTAAAAAGGATTTAAATGACTCAAGTAGTGACGTTAGCGGTTAATCTTGTGCTAGTGGTTCGAATGTCCAAGCCAAAGCCATAGTTTATTTTAGAGTGTAAATCACATTCGAGGGTGTTATAAAAGGTCAACCTAAATTTTCCATTCCTCATTATGTTTTCACATGTTCTCATTGCGGTAGGAAAGGTCACCTTAAGAATTTTTACTATAATCTTAGACAAGACCCTAGGATGTTTAAACGTAGTGTCCCATCTGTTCCCAAAACCCATTTTTCTAGGTACACACCGGTTTTGATTAGAAAATCCATTTTGGAGATACTAAATGACTCGTTGGTTTACTCTCCCATGCACGCACATGATTCTTCACTTGCTATTTCTTATGGTTGATTGGATGTCCATGTTCTTCATAGGCTAGTCTTTCCATCTTGACTTATATCTTGCTAATGTTATGGCACATCTATCATTTTGTATTATATTTTTCATATATTGAGTCTTATTTGAAAAATAAAAAAAGATTTCATTTTTGAGAAACTACAAAAAGATTTTTGGCTTATAATATTTTTGAAAAATTCAAAAAGTTTTTTCTTTTATTTGAGTCAAAATAAGTTGGAAAGCCAAAAATATTTTCGGTTGGTTTTTGTTTTTGAGTTTACATGTTTGATGCATATTTGTGTGCTTGGACCCCCATCCTTTATTTATCCATGCGGCTAGGACATTTGGTCATAATTATTAATGCTTAAAATGATCTTAACCATTGTATTATGGGTTTTTTTTGAAGTTGATATGTTTTTTGACTTGACTTTGTATATATGCCATCTTTGCACAGATGCACGAGTTTATATGAATGTTTGACGTCTATTGCATTTTTGAGTTTGCTGAGATGTTCTTATCTCAATTTTGTCATCTATGCGTAAGTATACATAAGGATGAGGTTTTAATGTAAGAACTGTTTAACGTGAGAACTATAATTGAAAAAATGTTGAGTGCTCATGGGAAAGGGTTTCGGGAGTGAAAAATTGACTCGTCGTGAAAGCCACTGTTTAAAAGAGCCTGACAAAAATTAAAGCCAATAAAAATAATCATATGCCAAAGTATGGGCCAATTAGTTTATGTTCATTCCAAAAGAAAAGTATGAGATATTTGAGGCAGTTTGGATGGATAATGTAAACGGGTTTGCACTACGAATCCTTACATTGAAAAATCGTGTCATGACACTATTTTTTGTAGAATCGTCACAATTTCGGATTTGTGAGCATGCTTGATTGTTTAGTTCACACTTTAATTGTCACATACGGATAAAATATAGTTTGGTGATTTATAGCTATCAATTAGAGCATCTTTATCATTTTGATGTGTTGGAATTGTGATTGATTTGTTGTAGTTCATGACCATACAATCCATGTTCATGTTTCAGCACATCGGTACTATGTTAGCATGTAACTCATATTGTTTTTGTAGTTTTCGTTACTGTTTGGACGTTTTCTGCCACTTCCACTTAATTTTTTCACGAAAATTTTTCATTGGGAGAAATTGTTTGATTTTCTGTAGAGGATGTGAGAATTTGATTTTCTCGTTCGATCGAGAACTCAGTGTTGCACGAATCTTATCTCGCGAGAAGCCAAAGTCATTTGAACAACAAGGATACTTTGTTCAAACAACATACTATAATTTTTATTCCTGTTTCAAATGCTTGCTTCTTATGGTTATACATTTTTGGTACTGCTGGGATGATTATGCTTAGTTTATTTATGCAGTTTACTTTGATAGATTTGATATTTTACTGCATTGGATTGTTTATTCACACATGCATAGATTGTTGATTCCTATCTTGTGATTACTATTTGCTAGCTACAAATTTTATATTCTTGATATTTATTAGTTGGTTGTTTCATGTTTATCTTTTCACCAGTTTGTCTATTCGAGACAAAAAGGGGGATAGATTTATGTGATGTAGCGGGAAATTTTTTGTGATGATCTTGGTATCCCGATTTTATTGTTGTTTACATGTTGATATAATGTTTTGCTCACATAACAAATGATTTGGATTTATTTTTACATATTGTTTATATCATTTCTTCCTCCATGCTTCATTGGGTATTTTTCTAGTTCATGTGTGTAGGTATGCTTTAAGAGATTCGAGATTTCAAGACTACATCATATTCAAACATTCAGAGACAATTCATATTTTTCGGACCATCATTTACTAGTCTTGTCTTGTATTTTTATTTTTGGTTTTATGGGATGGGATTTAGGCAACAAACGGCTTAACGGACCGACTTAGGTATTTCACTGTTGGTTTTGTCCCGGAATAGTCAAAGGGTGAGATTAGTAAGGACAAAATTTCCAATTGAGTCCATTGTATAGTTTTGACTTATTCCCGGAACAAAACACGATTGAGCATAGGGAGAGTTTTTGTGATGAAATAAAGTTTATTGAAGACGTTGTGGTAAAGCTTCAAGGAATTATTTATGCTGAAGGTTTAATTGGTGCAAGTTTATTTGTCTTCAAGTTTGATTGCATTTTGAGATCACTCAAGTATGAATGCGTAATATTAATAGGACTCAAAATTAATTTTCAAATTGTTTAGGGATGTTATTTTATTATTTAAATGTTTTAAAATATTTTTAAAAGAGGTTGAAATCATTTATACTTCGTTTATACTAAGATAAACATCATTTAGAGTTGTCTTAAAATCAAACACACGATGGTTTTTGTTCAAATGACTCTCATAGTCGTTCGAACGAGATGACTATTTAGCTTGAACAGAGATGCCACATTAAGGAAATTATTTAATGGCGTGTTTCCATCAGATTTTGAGGTGTGTGTGCATTCTATGAAAATTGTTTACAATCTAGAACGTTGTTTGCACATGTTCTAAAGCTAAACACATCCTTAGATTGTCAAAATCTGAGTTTTCATTACTATATATTATTGTGATCATTGGTTGCACCAAGAAGAGTTTGTTCTACATTGAATATTTTTGGTTTTGCGGAGAAGAAGCGAAGGAGTTCGTGTGCCAATTCCGTAGAAGTTACAAGCCATATCGGTGGACACCAAGATATAAGTGGACGCATGTGTTGTGCACGAGCACCGTGGAAGAAGGAATTTATGTATGGGTACTTTGAGAGGAGTGGTTGAAGATCAGGAGGGCAACAAGTCTCGTGGGGATCGAGTCGTTGAGCTAGCCTTGTGTCTGTTTGTTGTAAATCCACATTCATAGTGATTGTCTGGCTTGGTTTGTCCAAGATTTTTTTCCCTTAGTGTATTCCTCGTACATCTAGCATTGTGAGTATTCTTTACTTTCTTTCACTTGCTTTAATCACTAGATTCATGTTTAGGATTACTCAATATAAATTTAGTTATGTTAAAATTGGTTCCAACTTGGTGCAAATTAAAAGTTGGAAAAGTATTTTCCATAAAAAGAGAAATTGTTTTGTCATCCTTAAAACCTTTCTGCATAAGAAAAAGGGGACCTACAAAATGGTATCAGAACAGGTTGCATTAAGCTTTTGTGTATATCCTTATTTTGTGCCCTTTGGGTGATTTCTTGTTTATCTCTCTTGGTTTGTTTATTTTTCCCTCGATGGAATCTCTTAGTTTTGAGGAATCACGTCTTTTGAATTTGAAGTTTGCAAAACGTATTGAAATTTTGGAAAAAGAAAATTCTCGTTTTAAAAATATGATTGAATATTTGCAATTGTTTCAAACTCAAAGAGATATCATTCATGAAAGGTTTGGAGGTTTACATGGAAATTATGATTCTTTCAAAGTTTCTAAAAACGAGAGTGATAATAGATTCCTTGTTTTAGAAAAAGAGTTGGAGGACTTCAAAAATTCTATAGTTTGTGTCGTTGATGAAAACATTTCGATAAGTGATTTTGTGGCATTTGAAAAGACTTTTATGGATAAGTTTTCTCACATTGAGGGGGAGCGAGATAACCTTCTAGAGGAAATTGAAAATCTAAAGAAGGAGTGCCGAAAGCTTTAGGAGTCTAATCGTTTGCTTGAGTCGAAAGTTTTGAAGTTGAAAAAGGATTTAAATGACTCGATTAGTGACTGTAGTGGCTTATCTTGTGCTAGCGGTTCGAATGTCAAAAAGAAAACCATAGTCTGTTTTAGAGTGTAAACCACATTCGAGGGTGTTAGAAAAGGTCAACATAAATGTCTCGTTCCTCATCGTGTATTCACATGTTCGTATTGTGGTAGGAAAGATCACCTTAAGACTTTTTGCTATGATCTTAGACAAGACCCTAGGAAGTTTAAACGTAGTGTCCCATCAGTTCCCAAAACCCATTTTTCTAGGTACACACCGATTTTGGTTAGAAAATCCATTTTGCATATACTAAATGATTCTTTGGTTTATTCTCCCATGCATGCACATGATTCTTCACTTGTTATTTCTTATGGCTGATTGCATATCCATGTTTTTCATACGCTAGTCTTTGCATAATATTTATATCTTTCAGGTGTTATGAGACGTGTATTATTTTGTATTATATTTTTCATTTATTGAGTCTTATTTGAAAAATAAAAAAGATTTAATTTTTGAGAAAATACAAAAAGATTTTTGGTTTATTATATTTTTAAATAATTCAAAAAGATTTTTCTTTTATTTGAGTAAACTTATGTTGAAAACCCCAAAATATTTTCGGTTGGTTTTCATTTTTGAGTTTACATGTTTGATGTGGGATATTGGTGTTCTTGGACCCCCATCCTTTCATTATCCATGTAGCTAGGACATTTGGTCATAATTATTAATGATTAGAATGATCATAACCATTGTATTATGGAGTTGTTTCGAAGTTGATATGTTTTTTTATTCGACTTTGTATATACGCCATCTTCGCACAGATGCACGAGTTTGTATGAATGTTTGACATCTATTGTATATTTGAGTTTGGTGAGACCTTCTTATCTCAATTTTGCCATGTATACATAAGCAGACATAAGGAGGAGGTTTTCATGTAAGAACCGTTTACCGTGAAGATTATAATTGAAAACATTATGATTGTTTGGGGGAAAGTGTTGCGGGAGTGAAAATTGACTCTTCCTTGAAGCCACCATTTAAAAGATCCCGAAAAAAAATTAAAGGAAATAAAAATAATCATACAACAAAATATGGGCCAATTAGTTGATGTTCATTCCAAAAGAAAAGTTTGAGATATTTGATGGAGTTTGGATGGATATTTTAAACGGGTTTGCACAACGAATCCTTACGTTCAAAAATCGGGTCATGATGTTATTGCTTGTACAATCATCAAAATTCCGAATTTGTGATCATGTTTGATTGTTTAGTTCATTTAACGCACAATTTAATTGTCACATATGGCTAAAATAAAGTTCGATGATTTATAGCTATCAATTAGAGCTTCTTGATCATTTTGATGTGTTGGAATTATGATTTATTTCATGACCATACATTTCATATTCATGTTTGAACACATTGGTACTATGTTAGCATGTAACTCATATTGTTTTTGCAGTTTGCGTTACTGTCTTGCTACAGTTTTGACATTTTCTTCCACTTCCACTTAGTTTTTTCACGAAATTTTTTCACTAGACGAAACTGTTTGATTTTTTGTACTGGATGTTAGAATTTGAGTTTCTCGTTCTTGCGAGAACTCAGTGTCGCACGAATCTCATATCGCGAAAACCAAAGTCATTTGAACGACGGGGCTACTTCATTCGAACGACATACTGGATTTGTTTTTCCTATTTCAGTACCCTGCTACATATGGTTATATATTTTTGGTACTGCTGGGATGACTTTGGTGATTTTGTTTATGAAGTTTACTTTGATAGATTTGTTATTTTATTGCATTGGATTGTTTAGTCACACCTGCGCAGATTGTTGATTTCCATTGTGTGATTACTGTTTGCTAGCTACGAATTTGATATTCTCGGTCTTTATTAGTTGGTCGTATCATGCTTATTTTTTCACTGGTTTGTCTATTCGAGGCAAAAAGGGGGATAGATGTATGTCTTTTAGCTGGAGATTTTGTGTGATGAGCTTGGTATCATGATTGAAGTGTTGTTTACATACTGATATCATGTTTTGCTCGCATAGCAAATAATTTGGATTTATTTTTACATATTGGTTTATATAATTTATTCCTCCATATTTAATTGGGTATTTGTCTATTTCATGTGTGTTGGCATGCTTTAAGAGATTTGAGATTTCAAGACTACATCACATTCAGACATTCAGAGACAGTTCATGCTTGTCGAACCATCATTTACTAGTCTTATCTTGTAGTTTTATTTTTGGGTTTGTGGGATGGGATTTAGGCATCATATGGCTTAACATCCCGACTTAGGCATTTCACTGTTGGTTTTGTCTGGGAATATTCAATGGGTGAGATTTGTAAGGACAAAATTTATAATTGAGTCCATTGTTTAGTTTCGACTTATTCTCAAAACAAAACTTGTTTGAGCATAAGGATATTTTTGGTGATGGATTAAAGTTTATTACAGATGTCGCGGCAAAGCTTCAAGGAATTACTTATGCCGAAGGTTTATTTGGTGCAAGTTTGTTCGTCTTCAAGTTCGATTGCATTATGAGATCACTCAGGTATGGATGTGTAATGCTTATAGGACTCATAATTATAAATTATTTAAGGATGTTATTTTATTAATTAAATGTTTTAAAATATTTTTAAAAGATTTTGAAATTGTTTACACTTTGTTTATTCCGAGATAAACACCACTCTGATAGTCGTTCGAGCGACATGCCTATGTCGTTCAAACGAGATGCCGTCTTGAGGAAATTATTAATGGCATGTTTCCATTAGATTTCAAGGTGTGTGTTCATTCTGCGAAAAACAGTTTACCATTCATAACGTTGCTTGCACATGTTTTCTATGGTTTTCTAAAGCTAAACACATCCTTAGAATTTCAAAGATCTGATTTTTCATTATTATATACTATTGTGATATTTGGTTGCACCAATAAGAGTTTGTTCTACATTTAATATTGTTGGTTTTGTGGAGAATAAGCGAAGGAGTTCGTGTTCCAATTTCATAGATGTTACAAGCCATATTGGTGGACACCGGGACATACGTGGACGTGTGTGTTGTGGACGGGCATCGTGGAAGAAGGACTTTCTATGTGGGAACTATTAGAGGAGTTCTTGAAGATGATAAGAGTGTCAAGTCTCCTGGGTATCGAGTCGTTGAATAAGACTTGTGTCTATTCATTATAAATCCGCATTCATAGTGATTGTCTGACCTGGGTCGTCCGAGTTTTTTCCTTTAGTGGTTTCCTCGTACATTTGGCGTTGTGAATATTCCTTACTTTATTTTACTTTATTTAATCACTAGATGAATGTTTAGGATTAATCAAGATAAAATTTGGTTAAGTTAAAATTGGTTCACAACTTAGTGCAAATTAAAAGTTGGAAAAATATTTTTCATAAAAAGAGAAATTGTTTTGTCATCCTTGGAACACTTTCCGCATAGGAAAAAGGGGACCTATAATTTCCAACTCTGACACGACCATATACAGATATAATTTCTCCTAAAACTGGTCTTAACAGTAAGAATGGACTGCTGAGGTAGGTCTTTAACTCTTGAGAGGGCATATCATACTCTTCATTCCACTCAAAAGATTTAATGAGTACCTTGAAAAAGGGAAAACACTTATCAATAGCTTTGGATACGAACATGTTCAATGTTGTTACCTGTCCAGTCAACCTCTAAAAATCTTTTATCCTTATTGGAGTGTTCACCTCCATCAAAGATTTAATCTTCTTAGGGTTGGCCTCAATCCCCCTTTGATTCATAATAAAGCCCAAAATTTTAGCTGCCCCTACACTAAAGACACACTTCGAGGGGTTGAGTTTCATATGATACTCATCTATACTATCAAAAGTTCGCTCAAGGTCAGCCACATGAGTGTCGGACTTGAGACATTTTATCAGTATGTCTTCGACATTCACCTCCATGTTTTTCCCCATTTTCTCTTCAAATATCTTTCTTACCAATCTTTGGTGTGTTTCCCCGGCATTCTTCAGGGCGAAAGGCATAACCTTGTAGTAATAAGTCCCCTTATTAGTAATGAAAGATGTCTTCTCAACATCGTCTGGGTGCTTGAATATCTGATTAAAGATTGAGTAGGTGTCCATAAAAGTCATTAATTCGTGAACAATAATTGCATCAAGTATATGGTCTATCCTTCATAGGGGGAAGTTGTCTTTGAGGCATGCCTTGTTCAGGTCTTTAAAATCAATGCACATCCTCCACTTGTCGTTATCCTTGGGGATAATGACGACATTTGCTAACCATTATAGATAAATGATTTCCCTAATGAAGTCGGCCTTCTTCAACTTCTTCACCTCTTATTTGATGGAATCATATTTTTTCTAGAGTACACTCACCTTCTCTATCTAGCCGGATTTGCATCCTAGACCAAATTGAGTTATGGAATCGGACCTTCGGATCAATGTTAGGCATATCCTCATGGATCCAAGAAAAAATGTTTTGTCTCTTCGTCAGTAATTTGATTAGATCCTCTTCAGGGCCTTACCGATTTGGATGGTTATTGAGGATGACGGATTCTAGTTCCTCGGCAGCTTCTGCCTCCTTTAGATTAGTCTCATCTCTAAGTTCAAGGATATCAATGTTATAAGTTTTTGTGGCCCTATTATATTCCTTTATCTCTTCAGTCGAGTTCAAGTAGCATTCCCGTGCCTCAACTTGATCATCCTTAACTTCCCCTACTCCATAAGGAGTCAGGAATTTAATCACTTGGTAAACTGTTGTGGGCATGGCATCAAACTACTTGAGGGCTACTCATCTAAGAATTATATTATAGGATGAGTAGACATTATCATCCATCATAAATAAATTGATCTTCTTTACGAGTTATTTTGGCCAACTGCTCCCCATTCTAACTTCTATCTCGCAGATTCCCAAAGGTTGAACCTTCTCCCCATTGAAACTAAAGAGAGGTTGGTGATATTGGATTAACCTCTTCTTGATTAACCCCAGACCCTTGTAGTAGTCCCATAATATCACATCAGCCAAGTTTCCACCATCGACCAATATCTTGGGAACTTCATACCCATGAACCAAGGTGGTGATCACTAAGGGGTCATTATGTGGGGATAAGATCCCTTTAAAATCTAACCTTGAGAAAATGATAATTAGGGTGTTCACATCAACTTTTATTCTCTTCATGTTCTTAATCTCAACAGATTTTGAGTACACTTCTTTGAGTTTTGGAGGAAGAGCTTTGGCCTCTGCCACATGAGCTTTTTTGTCAGTAATTTGCTTTCCACCGCCTGCTAGTTATTCGCAAATCATTTTCACCCCTAGAGAGATAGTATTTAGCTGACATTTAGGATCAGCTATCTTCGGTGGGATGTCTGTATCTACTTTATCATCATCGTCTGAAGCATCATCATCCCATCTTGTTAAGGTGTCAGGCCTGTATTTATCATTCCTCTTCTTCCAGGTGTCATCTCGACCACCCTTTGAACGTCTCTTATCCACTTACTTCCTTAATTTTCCATCTTTCAACATTTTTTCAATCTTATCCTTGAGAGTGAAACACTTGTCGATTGTATGACCATGATCTTGGTGAAATTCACATCTCAGAGATCAATCATTATTTATCTCATTCGGGATATGCTCACAGTTGACTGTCATCGGGGTGTAGTCAACGAACTTATCATATGTCGACCTCTTATTATCATATTTACCCTTTTTGGGGATTTTACTTCCACTTCTTGCTCCTTTCTCATTGTCTCCTTTGGAATCCATTGCCTCCCCCGCATTCATAACCTTCCCGACTATAGCCAGGAGTTCTGCCATGGATTTTGGAGGATCTTTGGCTAGCTTCCAGAGGAGATTTCCATTATGAAATCCTCCCATCAGGGAAGTCATAGGAATGCCCTATTTATAATCTTTAACTTCCAATTTCTCTTTATTAAAGAGAGATATATACTCCCTCATACTTTCATTCTTTCCCTACTTAACGTACAAAAACTGCGTCGTCTTCTTTTGGGTCCTCACTCCGAAGAAAAAATTATGTATGAATCTCTCTACTAACTACTTGAAAGTTTCTATTGAGTTTTTGTGGAGGGAGGTGAACCACATATGAGAATCACCCGCAAGTGTGTTGGAGAAGTCCCACACCTCATCTGGTTCGAGACCGAGTATATAACAGTAGTAGATTGATACATTTCCCCGTTATGGACAGGATTAGAGCTCCCGTTATATTTTGGTGTGATAGCTAATGGCTTGAATTTAGTCGGGGTTAGATAACTCACAATATTTACCTTAAAGGTGTAACCTTTCTTATAACTCCTCTACTAAGGGTCTTGAATCTTTTGTATATCCCTTATCTTGTGCTCCAATCAATGTATGGAATCATTCCAAGGCCTCCCGACCATAGCTGCAACCTCTCTCTCGGCTTGGGCAACATTATCTCCAACCCGCTATCTATCAGTTGGGAGAACTGAGAGCTCTATGATAGTCATCCTCTTTCAGTTGTTGACCACACATTGCTCCTCTTCTCGGCCTCAGAGATATCTACGGTCATAACATATTGCATTCCTCATGGAGCCTTCAATACTTCTGAGTTTGGAGAGATGGTTTCTCAAATAAACTTACACGTCGGGCCTAGTAAAGGCCCACCCTCTGCTTAGCCTATTTAAAGTTGATGCATGAGGCCTACAGTAGCAGCTTCGCCATCGATAGTTTTCCCTACTTTGCTAAAGCAAACATATAGTGTTTCTGAAAATATGATTTAACTCCCATCATTTTATGTTATCCTCCCCATCATACTGATTGTCCTCATTATCATGCCATTCTTGAGCCAGCCATCCTAGGCGTAAACGCCTAGGGTCGTCCGGATCTTTACACCTTTGCTCGGGAGGCACCTCTTTGTATGGTCTTAGGGTGATCCCCTAGCCGCTGGATCCAAGTGTCCTTATCTGGCAGCCGGAGTTATCATCTCATCTAAAGCGTCGGCTGGTCTAGTTACAATATTTGGCTGAATACAATAATCTTCTCTTAGATCTTTCGTTGGCTATCCGTAAATGAGCGTAGCACCGTCGCCACCTCAGCCATTTTGGACTGGGGTGGGGCCTGGCTAGACCTTAGACCAATGCCTTGAGGTATATCGAAGGCCATTTTTTTAGTGAACTAGTAGAGATAAAAATACGAAGAACAGATTGAGAGGCTCAATATGATCTCTTTTAATGGTGATACGTGCCCACTTGAGTGGATCTGGATCACCACCAAAGAATCTGGTGAGTTGAAGCGAAACAAAGATGAGGAAGAAGCTACAATTCGTTCCCAAAGATGGTTCCAGATTAATGATACAAGAAAGTGTATCACTAAATGAAAACTCAAACCAGTGTATCATTGAAGTTTGAACAGATATAAAAATATAGAAGGAGATGAGGAAAAGAGGGAGATAACACATAATATAAGTGGTCCAACCTATCTAGGCCTACTCTACTCTGTGTGTGTGTGTGTGTGTGTGTGTGTGTGTGTGTGAAATCCAGTAAGAATGGACAGTAATGGCCTTGGGATACAAAACTCTCAAGCTTTCTCTCTCTAATGTGATTTTGATAGAGTTTCAGCTAGGGTTTATAATGATCGATCCTTTATAAAGATATAGAAGATAAGTATTTATATTGCATAGGGGTGTAGTGTACACCTAAGCATGTAGTAAACATGTGTGAAATGTTCCTAGATAATGAGGAGAAGCTAGATATCTCTGTCACATAAAGGTCATGATGATCAAATATTCCCTCACGTATGAGGGATATGATGTTACAGCGGTTTTGGTACACGAAGGATCTGCATCCCACGTGCACACTCTCACGTATCCCCCAATGCTTGCGCCCTACCAGTTGTTCGCCCAAGGTCGAGGCCGAATTATTAATATATGGTCTATTGAGGAAATGACACATGTCCTATTGGGAAGTCTTATCCTGAGGAAAGTCGAGGACGAGGGTTTATGCTTCATAGGATTAACGTGGAAAAACATGTTGATTGGTCTTCTAAGACTAGGTCGAGATTCCCTATGAAGATCTATCAGTCGAGTCACTCATGGCCGAGTTAATCCTGTCCGAGTAAAAATTACTCACTCTAAACAGATTGGTGATGGTCGGCCTTAGCCAAGGTACTATAATCCTGGACGAGGCTATACTTGGCATATCAATTATTTCACCAAATGGGTCGAAGTCAAGTCATAAATAGTTCTAAATAACCATACATAACGGAACACCAAACTAAAACAAGCCATAACTATTCCTAAACATTCATTCCCATAAAATAACCATACATAATCGAACACTATATGATGGTTTCATAATAAAAACTCACCCGAAATCCTACCCACAACTGCTAGAAGAATTGTCCCCACCACCATCTACATCTTCAGGTCCCCAAACTGATGGAATACCTTAGTAGATCCCTGGAATGATAATCTCGGACTAGCTTAGGGAAAGCCACAATACCTCCTTATATGGTGTTAAACATGGAAAACCACCTCTTCCCGGTCTTCTCAGCTAGCATTTTAGCCACTACCCTCCTCCCCAGCCACTTTATGTAGATTAGGAAGGACAGGTCAATGGTCGACGATTCTACCATAGAGATCCCAACTGCATGCACAAACATTTTATCATATCTTCCATGGTAAAGAAGTCTAATGTCCAAGGTGGCACAATCTTCTCCCACCCAAATTTACGCATGAGCCGCCATGGAATGTAGAAAGAAGTCTCCCAGAGGCCAACCAACCGAACATACTAGTATTCCCCCATTTCTTGAATGGGTTATGTCTCTCCCCACCAAGGCAGTAACCAATGCAAACCTCGAGCTCCATAAATAATTTGTCTTCGTTCTTGATATCCAAGCCCATGCTGATAAAGTAACGAGTAAAGAAATTCAGCACAACAACTTAATCTCGTTCAAATAACTTCTTTCGAACGATAAAACCGGGAAATAAAAACAATTCTTAGTGCAAAGTTTGTTCGAATGACCAAGGAATCTCGTTCGAACGAGATCCCTAATTCGTTCGAACAACTTTATAGAAAACCCAATTTTCTATTAAAAACCCAAGAACTTCCATGTGAAGTTTTAAAATGATTTTATAAGAAAAATATGAAGTCGTTTTAACAAAAGTTTTATCAAAAGATACCCATAAAATATCCAAGTCTCTATATATAATTAATGCATTCATACCTTTAAAAACTTTGGATAAATTGAAATGTTGATGACGATAAACATGGCATGAAAATCGCTACTCGTGAAATCTTCATTTTAGGATTGGCCGCTACGTCTTCAACTCAATCTTCATAGGCTTGAAAGGACACAACAAAATTCTATCCTATGACTTAATTATTTTTGTCTATAATTAAGCCAACACTAACACATTAACTCAATTGGAAATTTGTCCTTACAAATCTCTCTCTTTGGCTATTAGGGACAAAAGAAATAAAAATCATATGGGCTTTCAAGCTCCTCTAAAAAGATACAATCCCACCCAAAAATAATAAAAAATTACATACATTTGACTGACACATAGTTAAGAAGCTTTCCTTGCTTTAAAATATTACCACTTAGTATAAAAACCTGCACATTTAAACACCGGATCAAATACCTAGGAAATATAACAATATAAAATGCATAAATAGATTCTTACCATTTATCTAACATGATCAACCTAAGAAATTCGCATCTCCCCCTAATATAGATCTCGCCATATTAAAAGGGTTAGATACCATTTTCCCCTTTTTGTTCAGGAATAGACAAAGATAAACAAGCATAAAATAACCAATCTCTCCCCAATTAAAAAAAAATTATCCCCCTAAATGAAACAAGGGATGAGGATAATGGAAAAGAAAGTATATCATGCGATGGTGAATAAAGTGACAAGTACAATAAATCCACATGCAAACAAAAGAGTAACTAATCCAAAGATAAGTGCTTTTATCAACACAAAGCATACATGGACTAGATAGCAAGACAACAACCAAAAAAAATAATAAATTATATATAGAGATACTCAAAGGATACAAATGATGAACAAGCACACATATATAGGTATAAACACCACACAAGACACAAAATACAATAAGTTTTCCACACTAATGTAACATCCCTCCTGCTCGGGGAGAGCGAATGGAGCGCCACTATCGATAAAACTAAACTAATTCCATAATAACAATGTGTATAGAGCATCTAAAAATCCCACAATATAAGAGAAACTACTAATCTCAATTTCTTCAAATTAAATACAACAAAAAGTTCCCTCGAATAAAATAACTAAAGTAAATCTCCAATGCTCTATACATCAAAATAAATAAATACAAGTCTTCTCATCTTATATTAAAATTCTTCCCAAATAATCCACGCTAAAAATCATCCCAATTGGTCCATAGCGTTCGAATCCACAGTAACCTGCCAACTAAAAGAAAATATGGGTAAGTACACAATACGATAGGAAAGATGCTCAACAAATAGATTAACGGTGAATAACGCATAACAACACGATTAAGAATATTCAAATCAAATGAAAATATCAAGGCATTTATCAATAAATTTCTCAACAAAACATTAACCGGGTCACCAGGCGTCACCCCATCAGCATATGCTTTATCAAGTCATAGCCCCAAGAAGTAGGAATTTTGGCGGGTGCCCAAGATCCATTCCATATTAAAATCTCATGACAACATTCTCAACAACAATATAATGATGCCACATGAATCAAAATAATTCAACAATTATTTCTCTAGATTTCAAATATGAGTTCAATAAAACATGAAATCAACGGCATAACTCTCGAGATATTTAAAAAGCATATTGTGTAAAACCCCATACCTCAAAATCATCACATAAATTCATCCTCAAAATCTGATTGCACCATCACATTCCTCTTGCGAAAATAATCAAATCACATTCTAGCCCCAACACGAGATAACCTCAAATAGGCCCATATTAAAACTCAAAAAAATTAGATCAAAAAATTATTCGAATCTCTGATCCAACTTCAAATTTGGATTCTACGCGAAAAACTGAGTCAGATATGTGTTTTGTGTTTTTCGCAAATCTCATTCTAATGGACTAAAAAAGAAGATCTAAAAATTCCAAATTGACTCTTCTCATTCCACTCATTTTTGCCTCTTTGGATTTCGTGTTTGGCCTCTCTTTTTCATCTCCCTTTCCTTATAATCACCCATAATATTCCTTATATAACCCCTCACTCAAACCCTAGCTTGGTGCCTAAGCTAACTCATATTACTATATTTCCCTTTAATTCAAAATTATCAACTTTACATATTTAAGCCATTATAAAATATCCAAAAATAATTTAAATTTAAATGTTTGATTCAATTTCAAACCAAAATAAATTATTTTATCCCTGATTAATAAAATAATAATATTATCAAAATCTTATACAATATTCATAAACAAAGCCCTCGAAATTACGAGCTATTACAACTAATATAACATAAATGTGTATAAATAACCATGTGGTAAATGGAGTGAATGGGTGTGAACTAAAGACAAATGAATTATAACCTAATCACTAAGAAATGTTTCAAGGAGTTCTATTTGAATGCAAAAATTTAACAACTTAGATATAGGCACTTGTGACTATATAAATTGAACTCAAAGGAGAAACAAGCACAATGCACATAAGCCTAGATTTTTGATGATTCTATAAACCAATAGAGTCATGACAAAATAAGAACTAGGATACATTATCATTGTGAAAACCCGTTGATATATCCATCCAAACTCCCTCAAGCATAATAATTCCTTTTTTTTCTTTTGAATTAGCATACCCAACTAAACTATATAGGCCTTGGCTATTTTTGTTTATGCCACAATTTTTAGGCACTTTCAACAGATAAACTATAGGCCTTGGCATATATTATTTTTATTAATGCCACATCTTTTATAGGCCTTTTCCCTGCATCCTCATATTTTGTTAATAAAATGCAAACAACTTTCACGTGCAACAGTTCTTACATGTAAAAATCCTCCATAGTTACAAAAATATGAAGATGACAAAATTGGCAGGAGAACATCTCACTTAGCTCAAATATACATGTGAAGTTAACATTCAAATAGCTCGTGCATGTGTGAGGGATGCATATAAAAGAGACTCCATAAAGCAATTCAAAATCAAACTTCTCCATGCAAGCATGATAAAAATCATTTTAAGAATTTAAATTCATAACCAAAAGTTGTAGCCACATGGAAGCGAAAAATAAAATTGAATTCGAACACAAGTATCTGCCATATAAAATGTGTTGACCTAAAATAAAAAATTATTTTTGAGTTTTTCTATCTTTTTTAAAACAAAGAATCAACGACAAAAATAATCAACTCAAAAGACAAAAAAAATCTTTTTGTTTTTTTTCAGTAAGACTCAATAAATAAAATAATACAAAAGATACACATATCATAATTTTAGCACAATATATATATATATATAATGAAGTATATAGTAGAATATGACAAACAAACATACAACTAGCAAAAATCTATCATGAAGCACAAAAGTTAGTGTATGCAAATAAAACTAACATAATCAACCTTTAGATTTAGCAAGGAAGGAATCATGTGTGTAGGTAAATTTGTGTCATAAAATCTATCATGTAAATATTCAGAATTGGATATCCTAACCCACATGAGTGAAACATGACACTCTCATGATTTGGTGACCTTGGCGACTATACCCTTTAACTTTCTAGGACCATTTCTATGATCAAAATAAAACTTCCTAAGGTCCCCCTTTCAACCACAATGTGTGAAAGTGAAAACATGGAATGAAGTATTACCTAAGGATTGATCTTTTCTAGTGTTTCAATACGATTCTCTCAAAATCATGTTTTTTGGCTTTATTAGCGAAAGAATTTTGAGTATCAAAACCAACAACACACATGTCATCTTTGATTTGGACGATGCCTAAGATTTTATCTAACTTCTCCGACCTACACTCCAAATCAAATTTGGCCCGACTTAAGTCTTTCAACTTCTCTTCGAGTTCCACTATTCTAGACTCAAGTAAACATCTACTCTCTTCAAACTCGATAACTTATTTCTTCACAGCCTCCATTAAACCTCTAAGGCTATCTCTTTCACCTTCAACATACTCTATCTTCCCACGAATAGTTATCTCACCTGCCTTAAGATCATCAATTAAAACACTGTCATCATTGTCTATTGCACGTTTCCTTATTTTTTCTTCTAACTTCAAGTTTTCCCTTTTTAATTTCAACGAATCCACATACAACTGATGAAAGGCTACTTGCAGTTCACTATCCTCCTCGTCTTCTTCATTATAACTCTCTTTTCCACTCTCTTTACCATCAAACTCATGGAATTCACAAGCAATGGCCTCGAAAGTGTTATGTATTAAGTTATCCTCTATGGAACACTTTTCATTATTTCTCACATGACAATCCACGAATGCGATAGAATTGCGCTCAATGAGGGAATCGGGTCCTCTTCCTGTTCATTATCACTAAGGGTGGCATTATATGAAATAAGTCTCTTGACCACTTTCCTTAGTTTAGTGGGACACTAGAATTCCCTATGGACATAACCCTCACAACCTTAACATCTATTTGACTTATGCCTATTAAGATCTTCATTACTATTTTTAAGGAATTTATCGGATTTATTATGCTTAGACTTATCAAACTTCTTATAATCATTTTTAAGTTTCTCTTTATTAATCTTGAGAAATTTTCTAAACTTCGTAGCAAACAATGCCATATCTTTCGAGTCAATATCAAACTAATCATCTGGGATCGATGTTTCCTCCTTCCGAGCTTTCAAAGTTATTCCTTTATCTTTTAAAAAACGCTCACCTTTGGAATAAATCTATTGGGTAAAGACGTAAAATTTTCTTTACGACACGCTTATCGGGTATCTAATCTCCCAAATTAAAACATGAATTCAAAATATCGAACAATCTTGCATAAAACTCATCAAAAGTCCCACTTTCTAACATTTTAATGGTTTCAAATTGAGTGGTGAGGTTTTGGAATTTCGAAGCTTTAATGACAGTTGTACCTTCATGAGTGAGTTGGAGTATATCCCATGCATCCTTAGACGTTTCACACATCATAATACAGTAAAATTCCTCTGGTGTGATCGCACTAAAAAGAGCGTTTAAACCAAGGGAATTAAAGTTTGCTAACTTAAGCTCAGTCTCATTACATCTATCTACATATTTAGGTACACGAACTTCTCCTTGTAGACATGTAGGTGGAGACAAACCTTTAACGACAGACAACCAAACTCGCCCATCTAGCAATTTAAGTGCCGACCTCATACGTGTTTTCCAATACCCATAGTTGGAACCATAAAAAACACGAAATTTTGTAAAAGGTATAATTTCCATATTTTAAACCCAACAATGAACATAAGGATTTCAACATAATAATATAGCATTCCTGCTTTCATACCAATCTAAGAGTACCAATTTTCTTCAAATTAAAAGATATGCTCTTGATACCATAATTTTTAAATTCAAAATGAGATGCTTTACAAATTTTAATTTCTTCAAAATTAAAATAAAATTAAACTAAATGAATATTTAAATTTCCACTTAAACAATAATTAATTTAAGTTCTAGCTATTCCAAACAAACCAAGCATGAATATTTCCAAATTAAATTATTTGACTTGAATTAAATTAAAATTACCTAAATTTAAGCCAACACCAATTTACACAAAAGATGTGATCAAACGAAATTTATCTTTTTAAGACTAAACATGCATATAAGTGATTTAGTAAGATAAAATAAACACACAACCACAAGATCACGATGTAACACCCCGCCTAATTAAATACCAGGTGGCCAGTCCCATACCAAATTAAAACATAATATACAGTTGGATCATTCTTAGCATCACTGTCGAAAACATTAACCAATCACCCAATACCCAATTAAGCTGGTGTTAAAAACTTTCCAAATTTTAATTCAACAAAAATCCATTTTTAGTTTAAGAATAACACTACACATTTTATTCTACAACATTGATAACCGAACAGATAACCCAAAAGAATTTAAATGCAATTGGAATAAACATTCCCAAATAATTTCTCAATACAGTAATCCCAACAATATTAAATGTATTAGATTGACACGAGTACAAGAGTATTTGACTCCGATAGAAAAGATAACAGAATTCCTTTGGGCGACATGCCCTAACTATAAGAATACTGTGAATCAAATGAAAATAGGCGTCTAAGCAAAACTCCATAGCTCCATAGCTCGTCATAATCCGCTAAGGTTGGCACCCCTTTCGCTGGACACCTGATATAGAAGATACAATAGAAAAGAAAATATGCAAGCAAACGGGTCAGAGCCCGATGTGAAAATGATTTTAAAAATTACAAGTATTTAACAAGTTCAATAAAGCATTTATTATGTACATGTTAGTATCGAACTCTCACTTTCTATTCTCACATCTCATCTAGAGTGCACACTTAACGTTTCCTATTAACCTCCTAGTTAATGGTTCCTTTTCACCAATTCCATAATATGATTCCATTCCCATATCATAACTCCGTATGTCCCATACCATACGTTACATAATCCTTCTTATACATTTCTCATTTATATGAATCGTTTCTTATTAACATGAATCATTTCTCATTAATATGAATTAAGCTCTTCAATAAATATTCATTAACTTATTTCAATTCTTTTCTCAATTCACCGTTACCTACAATTAACACACAGTAGATGATTAAACCACAATATAACCATTCATTCATTTAATTCATTATATATATATATATATATATATATATATATATATATATATATATATATATATATATATATATATATATATATATATATATATATATATTCATATATAATACGGCACCCCGAGTCATAGCTGTGGTGCAATGCATTACTCTGCTATCATGTCCCATCATCGCTAGTCGCCGAATAGGGGACTAAAGGTTCGGTAAGGATTCCACGAACCACAAATATCAACAATCAAATTGGAGGCGAACATAGTTCTCGTATCCATGGGTCACGCACATACCTACGTTCCCACAGTCAGCGGACTTATCAAATCCTCGATAAGTCTTTCATAGACCTATGTTCTCGAGCGACAAATCAAAGATACCATGGATTCATCAGGATATGACTGCCCTCACGCACAAACCTCCCATCGATAGCAAGTAAGATAGGTATGTCATACACATAAATCATCAATCAATAAAATAGGCATTATCATACCTAAAATATAATATCAACAAGGTAATCACAATACCCTAAGATAATTCCCATATGTAGCGTTATATCTCTTAAATCCTACATATTAAAATATTACGACTTTACTTCTTTAATTCAATTATTCCAGAGTCTCACTCATTACTCAAGGTTCAAATAGGTTTTTCCTCAACATTTATTCAGTAAGACATCACCAATATCCTACTAGTCCATATCATCTTATCTCCCGAATTACTACGAATTAAACTCTCCTTTAATTAGGGTTATAACCAATTGTTTCTAATCTCTTATAAACACATCTTGTGTTAACTAGGATTGAATACCATCATCACATCATTCACACTATATGACTTATCAACAAAATCTACATCCTCGCATCCTATAACATCTCTCCACTCCCGACGTCGTTAAGGTTCATGCGCGGAGCGTCTCGCAAAGAGAAATCCAAACAAGGAACCCCTCCAATACACTACTACTTAACTTTGTTGGTCGGTGAGGTCCATCAACTTCAAATACGCAATCGGGATAACCTCATCCCCTCTTTCAACCAAATGTGGTCTGAACTCCCATCTCTATCTAGGAGAGATCCCACTAAGCGCTTTCACTACACTCAGTCCTTGCGCAATCAATAATGAGCTTAAACTCAGTCCTTGATGCTCAAATTGTAACCCTAAGGCTACCCAGGTGTTATATTAAATCTCCACTACTGGACCTATAGTTAATCCTCATGCATACAAATTAGAATCCAACACATGAATCTAGCAACTGAAATTTCTTTCAATTTAATTATCATAATTCTAATCAATTAAATCCCAATCAAATCAATTCAATTCTTAACTAGGGCTTACTGATCTTCTCTAAGTGTCATTATATACAATTAATAATCACCAAAGATTTATAAAAGGTTTGGGATAAGAACTAGCATTAAAAGAAACAACTTCACAAATTATGGGGAGGTCGATCGATCGAAGGCAGGGGGTCGATCGATCAATCGCCTAGATAACAACCCAGTTTTCTACATTTCTTCTACTACGGCTTTAATCACTTTTAATCATTCAAACCTTTATATTAACTTCCCAAATTCCTTATAAACCTTACTACATGATATAACAACATATGTGAATGATTTCTAATGCTTTAAACATCCTATAATCATCAAGAGTTTGAATTAAAAGCATATGTTTAACCTCTTTTTCCAGAAAATTATATACATAATATCTTCAAGAACACACCATTGATTCTCTTCATCTCTTCAACAGATTTATGATTATTTCGTGGATTACTATCTATCTACAACATGAGTTTGATTCCTATAAACTTCCATATTTCAGAAATCCATTAAAAACTCTTCATTATCTTCCAAACATGTAAAAATCTCATCTTTTTATAACTATCCTAACATGGACAATATACAAACTTAGATTGCAATTATCAAACACTTGCCTCTAATGAAGAGCTGATCCTTTGGAGTTGTATATCACAGGTGGTTCTCCCTTTTTTCGGCCAACTTTCGGTGGTGGTTGGTGGTGGTGACCTGTGGTCTTTAGTTCTCCTCCTTTCCAAGCAAGCTTTTATCTTCCCTAGCAACCTTCTCCTCTCTCTAGGAAGATGAATTTTCAATTTTGTGTAGAAGAGATGAAATGAACCTACGTACACTAATTTCCAAATATTTATAATGAGACAAAATCCGAAATCACTATTCATCCTTCTTGTAAAAATGACCAAAATGCCCTTTGGGGTTATCTTTTCATTTCCAAATGACCCGAGACCCAAATCCAACATCCAAATAGACTTTTCTGACTATTTCAACCCTTCCGGATGCAACGACGCAGTCGAAACGACTATAAGGTTGATGTAAAAATAATTTTCCTTTTTAATTTAACGAATTAGTCCCGACACGTCCCATACCGCGTCCGACTAAAAATTCAAATTACTGAATTAATAACTCACTGCAATATCCATAACATCACATTCATATATTACCTAAATATCTTTAAGTAATATTCAGAATCACTCATTTTAATATCCACAATTTAGATAAAACCCAAATGAATTAATTTATAGTAAAATCCAATTAATCCATTAATTTAAAATATAACCCATTTTAAAAGTCATTAAAATCACGGGGTATTCCATACTTTCCCCCTTATAACAAAAATTCGTCCCGAAATTCAGAAAGACAAATCATACTGGTAAGGTTAACTCTGAGTATAAATCTCACATCGCAAGTAATCTATGTCGTACTGCCCATACAGTACATTAACGAAAATCCCCCATTGATGTTATACGCCAAGCCTCACCATATAGTTCCAACTGAATCGAATATAAACTTTATCCAATCTTCCCTATACCATCCTCGTAAAAAATTTTGGGAAAAAATTATCCTTAATCATTATGTAAATACATCTTAAAGTCACAATTACTTATAGTTTCACAATTATGAAAAATACTACAATCCAACCATCCAGGGCGCCCATACACCCTATCGTACAACTTCCATTATAATATTTATTGAAAAGTTTATAAACTCATATCCTAAGGACCTAACTTATTTCAACTTCCAACGCATATTAGTTTCATGCGTGGGTGTCTCGCAAGCGAAATCCAAACAAGGAACCCCTCCAATACACTACTACTTAACTTTGTTGGTCATGGAGGTTCGTCAACTCTAAATACGCAACCGGGATAACCTCATCCCCTCTTTTAACCAAATGTGATATGAACTCCCATCTCTATCCAGGAGCCATCCCACTAAGCGCTTGTACTACACTCAGTCCTTGTGCAATCAATAATGAGCTTAAACTCAGTCATTGATGCTCAAATTGTAACCCTAAGACTACCCATGTGTTATATTAAATCTCCTCTACCGGACCTATACTTAATCCTCATGTATACAAATTAGAATCCAACACATGAATCTAGCAATCGAAATTTCTTTCAATTTAATTATCATAATTCTAATCAATTAAATCCCGATCAAATCAATTCAATTCTTAACTAGGGCTTACTGATCTTTTCCATGTCCCATTATATACAATTAATAATCACCAAATATTTAGAAAAGGTTTGGGATAAGAACTAGCATTAAAAGAAACAACTTCACAAATTATGGGGAGGTCGATCGATCGAAGGCAGGGGGTCGATCGATCGATCGCCCAGATAACAACCCAGTTTTCTACATTTCTTCTACTATGACTTTCATCACTTTTAATCATTCAAACCTTCGTATTAACTTCCCAAATTCCTTATAAACCTTAGTACATGATATATAAACATATATGAATAATTTCTAATGCTCTAAACATCCTAGAATCATCAAGAGTTTGAATTAAAAGCATATGTTTAACCTCTTTTTCCAGAAAATTATATACATAATATCTTCAAGAACACACCATTGATTCTCTTCATATCTTCAACAGATTTATGATTATTTTATGGATTACTATCTATCTACAACATGAGTTTGATTCCTATAAACTTCCATTTTTCAGAAATCCATTAACAACTCTTCATTATCTTCCAAACATGTAAAAATTTCATCTTTTTATAACTATCCTAACATGGACAATATACAAACTTAGATTGCAATTATCAAACACTTGCCTCTAATGAAAATCTGATCCTTTGGAGTTGTATATCACAGGTGGTTCTCCCTTTTTTCGGCCAACTTCCGGTGGTGGTTGGTGGTGGTCACCTTTGGTCTTTAGTTCTCCTCCTTTCCAAGCAACCTTTTCTCTTCCCTGGCAATCTTTCACTCTCTCTAGGAAGATGACTTTTCAAATTTGTGTAGAAGAGATGAAATGAACCTACGTACACTAATCTCCAAATATTTATAATAAGATAAAACCCAAAATCACTATTCATCCTCCTTTTAAAAATGACCAGAATGCCCTTTTGGGTTGTCTTTTCATTTCCAAATGACCCAAGACCCAAATCCAACATCCAAATTAACTTTTCTGACTATTTCAACCCTTCCGGATTCAACGACGCAGTCGAAACGTCTATAAGGTTGATGTAAAAATGAGTTTCCTTTTTAATTTAACAAATTAGTCCTGACACGTCCCATACCGCGTCCGACTAAAAATTCAAATTACTGAATTAATAACTCACCGCAATATCAATAACATCACATTCTTATATTACCTAAATATAAGTAATATTAAGAATCATTCATTTTAATATCCACAATTCGGATAAAACCCAAATGAATTAATTTATAGTAAAATCCAATTAATCCATTAATTTAAAATATAACCCATTTTAAAAGTCATTAAAATCACGTGGTATTACACACGATGTATGAGAAAAAACCACATTGGGAAAAATCTCGGATGGCCCAACCACATGTCCACTAAGTATGATTTTACAAAAGACACGACAAAGGACTTACCTCCTCTACTTGACTCCCTTTCAAGCCTTGATGCTTCTTCTACCTCCGCCTAGTCGATAACTTCTAAATCCATTGTCGTTTGGGTATCCACCGATGGGGCCCAACTACCGTCAATTACACACGAATCTTTTCTCTATCTACACACCACGAATCAACACACTCTGTCCTCCATAAGGAACCCAGTGCCAACAAGATGATCTCGAACAATATATATATATATATATATATATATATATATATATATATATATATATATATATATATATATATATATATATATATATATATATATGTTGGAACTTGGATCAAAGTAAACTATATGGGTGTAAACTTATTTTTGTGTAAAGATCAAATCATTTGTTTTCACCAAAACAAAGACACTATTTTATTAAGGATTTTTCTGTTTCAAGTATTTGGAAAATTTGAAAAAGTCATATAAAAATACTGTGTTCCCACACCTTTAAAAAATAGGTAAAAAGTAGAGGGAAAGTGGGAAGTTAATAAAACAACTGTAAAAAAACTACCAGGTCGTTTGAACGACTTTTGAATGTCGTTCGAATGACTTCATTCTAACGAGATTACTGACAAAAAATTGAACAAAACAACGTAATCTCATTAAAACGAATTTGTTCTAACGAGAAAAAGAGAAATAAAAATAATTATCGTTAGAAAGTTCATTCGAACGACATGGGAATCTCGTTCAAACAAGATCCCAGATTCGTTCGAATGGCTTTACAGAAAACACAATTTTAGTTAAGAAAAAACAAGAACTTTCATGTTAACTTTTAAAATAATTTTCTATGAAAAATATAATTTTAACAAAAGTTTTATCAAAAGACACCCATAAAAATATTCAAGTCTTTATATATAATAAATGCATTCATACCTTTAGAGAAGAAAAATTAAAATGTTAATGATGATAAACACAACAGGAAAACTTGTACTGATTATATATTCACTTTAGACTTTGTTGTTGTGTCTTCAACTCAATTGTCATATGCTTGAAAGGACACAACAAACATCCACATTATGACTCTATTAGTTTTGTCTACAATTAAGGAAACACTAACAAATTGACTTAATTGGAAATTTGTCCTTATATTATTACATTTTTCTTTACATGAAAACATAAAAATAACAAGAAAGAAGAACTTACCTATAAATATCTAAAATATCATCAAAGAAAAATGGTCTCAATAAAGAAGAATTGACCCGATCGCTCGTCAGCCCATACAAGACCTGACGCGCGGTAGCCAAAGAGAGAGTTTGTCTCGACTGCCGGTTGGACTTCTGTGATCGGTACATATGGAATAAGTCCCCCATCAACTCATCCTTCAAACCTATCAAGTGGGTGTTAAGCCCAATCACCTCATAAAACCACATCTGTAAAGGACAAAGGTTATCAATCAACGAATGAAAAAGGAAAAATAACTCTAAAAGATATGTGGCTCCAGTAAAATTCTATCGGCAGCACCGACTGAAAGCATATAAAGATGAATAAAGGGTAGCCAAGGTTAGTTTCCCCCGGTCAAAGATATGGATATTCAAAAATACCCTCAAGTGCGACAAAAACCACAAATGGACAACGTCGTTGCTCAAGACCACTAGAAATCCTCCCAGCAAAATAAATAAATAAATAAATGGGCCATATGTCACATCTATAACCCATCTATCTGGCCAATCCTTCGGCTCAAAAGTGTATCATGCAAAGCAAAAATACGGATCGAGCCTCCAAAAACTATCCATCCGACATCACCCAGCGCAGCATCCACCGCCGTTGGTGTCACCCGTAAAGTCCAGTCCACTTTTATTTGGGCCCCCTCACAGTTTAGTCCATCAACTGTTGCACATCGATGGGAGTCACCATCATCTCCCCAAAGCCAAAATGCATGGTGTGGGTGGCATCCCACCATCTATTGAGGCGTCTCATCCAGTGTACACTCCAAACTGCTAAATCCAGCTGATGAAACCACCCAATGCACCACCGGAGGAAGGTGATCCTAGACATCCTTGAACCTCGTAGTCCCCTAGGAACGCAGGATCGACATAGATATATCAGTCTGTCAAAGAAAAAAGAAAAACCCTTAACAAAATTCAGAAATAAATTACGAAAATATACCAAGTAAATAGGAAATACCAAAGGTCATTAACACTTACATAACCACTAGGGTTAAACACCCTAGAGAACCGATGGTTCATTGGCTCATGAAAAAGAGTCCACTCATCTGCAACCGGCTCGAACGAGTCAAAGGCATTCTCATTACCTAGTACTCGAGGCTCCCTGGCCCGCCACTCCAAATTGTCCTAGTGGTCATGTGGACCACACTTCTTGAAAAATCTGCCATTTCCTAGTCTTAGAAGAGAAAACAATGCTAGAACAGTTCACAGAAAGGAAAGGCAGAATATAGAAGATTTGAAAGTTGTGAAAAATAAAGAAATCTCGCCCCTTTTTATATGAGGCTAAGGGGCATCCTGATCAGCAGTCCCTAGCCACATACCGATCAACACTATCCCTTATCCTATGCGAGGTAGTCCAAAATACCGTGCCACTACTGTTTGACACCACTTACATCCTGTCGATCGGCACTTCCTTGTAATTTTGTACAAAAATTCCCCAAAAAAATAATAAAATCCTAAAAAATACTTCAAAAATTCCTAAAATTACCCAATGAATTTCAGAACCTTTTTCACCAAGATTTTTTCAAACCTTTCAAATCCCTAATTCACTATCTCCCCGCAATGTCTCCAAGGAACACCAAAGAGATCATATATAATTCCCCAACTGGACTGCACCTAATCCTTGGATTTATATGTTTTACCCAATGGAGTCTTCAAACTTCCCTAAGAAAACTATCCCAAATAACTTCCATTTAATCCCTCATAATTGACATTGACCCTCAGAATTGGTTATCTTTACTAAAGCCCTCGAAATTGGCTTGTACCCTCAAAATTGATCCCTTTTACTTAAACCATTATAACTGGCTTCGACCCTTACAATTGGCCACCCCTAATAAAGCCCTCAAAATTGGCTTCGACCCTTAGAATTTGTGACAACTCGACTATAATTATGATAAATTATATTTAAATCATGCTTACCTTATGTGATATGAAGAATATTTTATTAGTATGTCTAATGTTAAGTGATTATGTTTAATTTAATCCTATTTTCATAAATCATGAAATGTCGAATTATTTACAAACACAAAATTTTGTTGTTTTCGATAGAAATGTCCTTGTTTAATTCTAGTTTTGACCTTTATAACATAATAATTAACTTGAGGTGAAAACTATAAAATTGTATACATATGAGTTAGGGTTGTAACACAATAAGCGGTACATCAAACGGATGTACGAGTAAGAAGTTAGGCCAAATTTTCGAACAAGGGGCAAATATGTCAATTCCCTTTAAGTGGTAAATTGTCTTTTATTAAACCAAATGGTGTAATTTGACTGGCTGGATTGGGAGGCAGCCTTGACCGACTTAAACTCTCCCTTTAACTTATTTCTTCATCAAATTAATCCCTAGGTTCAGTTCCAAGTGTTGTTAGCTTGAGGAAAGAGAAGGCAAAAGTTCAGGAAGAAAAGTGAGGAGAAAAGTGTAGAAAAAATTATAGAAATTATGTAAAAGTCCCGAAGGTAATCCTAATTGAAAATCTTGTTATTTTTCATACATTTATGATTTATATGATATAAATACTTGATTTTTTTATTGACCTTTCATGATTGGGTGCATATGTATGTATATATTCAAGTTTAAGTTAAGTTGAATGCATAAACCCTTAAAATTGCTTTGTATTGAAACCCCTTTCATTAAAACTTGAATATATTTTTGTGTGATTACTATAATTGAGAAATTACAATTGGATATGAAAGTATACTCAGATATTGATATCATATCCAATAATTAGGATTTAACTCCTTGTGGTTAGGCTGTAGTGATGGTTGAAATTTGGTATATAGTTGCTGTTTGTATATTTCATTTCAGTATGCCTTGAGTTATGTCAAGCTTTTGACATAGCAAATGAAGTTAAAAATTTATGCAAATTTAATTATGTACTATTCAGTATGTTTACCGAAAATGGGTTGAAAATCATGGAAAGCTATACTGTAGAAAAACTATGAAAATTCTTTGAATTCGAAGGAATAATAGAGGAACTTGTAGGGATGATTTATTGTGTTGTAAAGGAATGGCCATAACTTTCTCTAGGAAGCTTAAAAAATTACACCGTCACTTGTAATGGAAAGTATATTCATATATGTTTTCATATTGATAAGGTTAGACCCCTTTATTTTTAAAATTTAGGAATATAGGATGGTTGAATATAGAGGGCAATAATCTGAGGCCATATTGGATACCCCATGAAAGAATATTATTATCTCCTCTTTCCAAAGAGTATTTTGAGTACATGTTTCATGTGTATATAAATTGAGAAGCATAATTTCATATTTACTTGGCTTTGGTTATAAATTCCTTGTGAGGTATTTCCTATAGTTGAATGTTCATAACTTTATCAACATGTGTACCATTGTTTTGTCTTTACTCATGTTTCATGGAATGTGACTGAAGTGGAATTATATTGTTGTTGTATAGTCTTGGAAAGTTACATAATTATGTTAAGATAATACTTATGATTGAGATTCAGTACTGATTTAGTTGGATGAACATGTGTAAGGTCTAATCAACCCAGTTCAACTCCACCCGAAGGAAACATAAATACATAGTTGACAACCCAAGGTGAGTGTAGTCACTAGAATGATGTATTTGTATACTATTACGAATATGATCATAATGTTATGAATATAAAATTATTCATTTCAGTTTACCGAAATGGGAGGTTACTCCTCGACCCGAAATGGGGGAGATTTGTCTATTAATGACAAGGGGTTACTCCTCGACGAGGAAAGGGGGAGAATTGTCTATTTAAACAGGATATGTGAATCATGATTCAAAAAAGTTGGTCATTCATTTTGAATGAGACGGATAAGTTTATACATATGTATATGGACATGATTTATTGCATTTTAATTCATGCAGTAGTATAGTAGTGATGCATTCACTGGGCTATTTTTGCTCATGGTTCTTATGTTCACATTTTTCAGATAATGCGATGTCACTGCCAAATCTTGGAGGTCGGGTTGGGTTAGCCAGGAATGGGAGAAACAAGGATTTTGTGTAAATGTAAATGATGTAATTAAGTTACCTTATCCTTCAAGAAAGTTTTTATGGACATGACCACTCTGATGTTGTAAAAAGGCTTTCAGCTATATGGATTTATAATGATGACTCTAAAATAAAAACTCGTGTTTATGGTTTAGTTAGATTAATTATGATTTGACTCACTTTGACTTTCCGACTTAATTATAAGTAACTGGGTTGGGGTGTGTTAGCTTTTGGTATCAGAGCCTAGGTTTTAGAGGTTTTAGAGTGATAAGAGTCTAGATTTGGCAGTGAATGTTAGAAATATATTTTATTCGATTCTAACGATTATGTTAGGAAAGATATGTATATATGCATGTTGTTATATCTTTGATTCATTTCAGATATAAGAGAATGGAATGAGGAAATGTAAATGTGATAATAGAAGATGAGGCTTCAAATATTCCATCAGAAGCGGAGGTTGAGCAACCTATTCAAGTAAATGTGGAACTCGAGCTAGAACAACTGACAAATATGTAAAAAATGGCACGTGCTATAACTCTAATTGCGAAGCAGCAAGCTAGATTTATATCTCAGATGGAAGAACAACATACTAGGAAACTGGAGGCACAAACATTGGCTACGGCTGAGTAGGTGATACACCGGGAAGAAAGGAGTACTTCATATGAGATATTTATTAAGATGAACCCACCATCGTTTGAATGAGCAATTGATCCAGCAGAGGCAGAAGTTTAGGTTAAAGAGATTGAACTTATATTTGGGGTGATAAGGATGCCTGAAAATCAACGAGTGACCTTGGCGACGTATATGCTAAAAGGAGAAGCTAAGTACTGGTGGGATGCCATAAAACATTTGTTGATTACTCCAAGAGGTGGGAATGTGATCTCATGGGATGATTTTGTTAAAGCCTTATTTGATAAGTATTTTCCCCCAATGTATCGAAAACAAAAGGAGAAGGAATATTTCATGTTGAATCAGGGAAACATGATTGTTAGAGAATACGAAGCTAAGCTTACAGCCTTATCTCGGTTTGCTTCGAGGTTTATATGGAATGAGGAAGATATGTGCAGCTGATTTCTTGATGGACTAGAGTTAGTTATTAAATCAAGTCTATCGGCTTTAGAGACTATTAATTATTTAGCATTGGTGAATAAAGCCCTCCTGGTAGAAAATGACGTGAATGAAGCAAGAGGGAATCGAGAACGAGGTGTAAAGAGAAGCAGATTCGATCCAAGTTATCAAAAAGGTAGTGATACAGAATATTCGAGACTTAGAGGGAAGAAATCCCAGTATGGTAGAGGCATGGGAGATAGTTCCCAAAGGAGTGAAGCAAGTGGTGTAAGAGGTTCAAGAGTTTCAGCACAAGGAGATCCGAATGTGTGTTTCTTTTGTGGTACATCAGGCCATGTAAAGAGAAATTTCCCAAAGTTACAGAATATATAATGTTTTAACTGTCATCAGAAGGGCCATCTGAGAAAGAGTTATCCTATGTTATCAAGAGAGATTTTAGTCAATAGTGTGGGCCCTTATAAAGGATCATCTCCAGGGAATGCAACCAGGGGAAGGGATACAGGACAAGCAAGTGGATCGAGGGTAGGAGGAAGAGTGTTTGCAATGACACTGCAAGATGACCATGCTACATCGAAAGTGGTTATAGGTAAACTCTCTATTCCCAATAAAGATTTATATGCACTAATTGATCCCGGATCTACACATTCATTTATGGCATTACATATTGTTTCATATTTGGGTAGACTATGTTCATTTCTCAATTGTGCCTTATATATTTCTACCCCAATGGAAAGTGTAATTCTGGTGGAGCATGTTTATAAAGATTGTGTTTTACGAATGGGTGAGTGAGATTTCTATGTTGACTTGATATCATTGGCCATTCGAGATTTTAATATTATATTGGGGATTGATTGGTTATCATCGTATCATGCTTCCATTGATTATTTTCGAAAAGAAGTTACATTTTCCCTTCCTGGTGAACCCGAGTTCCAGTTTACATGGGAAAGGAATGTTGTCCCTAATTGTTTCATCTTAGCAATTAAGAGCAGAAAGTTATTGAGTAAAGATTGTACGGGGTATTTATCTTATGTTGTTAATACTAGTAAAGAGACAGTTAAAATTCAAGATATACTAGTGGTTAGAGAATTTTCTGATGTCTTCCCAGAGGAATTGCCAGGATTGCCACCCGATAGGGAAGTAGAGTTTTCCATTGAATTAATTCCAGGTACTGGTCCAATTTCTCTTGCTCCTTATAGAATGGAACCACCACAGTTGAAAGAATTGAAATTGTAATTACAATATCTAATAAGCAGAGTTTTCATTCAGCCTAGTGTTTCTCCATGGGGAGCCCCGGTGTTATTTGTTAAAAAGAAAGATGGGACAATGCGATTATATATTTATTATCGGCAATTGAATAAGGTGACCATTAGGAACAAGTACCCTCTACCTCGTATCGATGATTTGTTTGACCAATTACAAGGGGGCCACAGTATTTTCGAAGATTGACTTGAGATCGGGTTACCACCAATTGAAAGTAAAGGATAGTGATATTTCCAAAAACAGCTTTTCGGACGCGATATGAGCATTATGAGTTTTTGGTGATGCCAATTGGATTAACTAATGCTCCAGCAGTTTTTATGGATTTGATGAACCGGGTATTCCACCCTTTCATTGCTTCATTTGTGATTGTATTCATAGACGATGTGTTGATTTACTCGCGTAGCATGGAGGAACATAAGAAACATTTGAGACTTGTATTGCAGATTTTGAGAGAGAAGAAATTATTTACTAAATTCAACAAGTGTGAGTTTTAGTTGAATGAGATTGTGTTTTAGGGCACGTTGTCTTAGGAAATAGGATATACGTTGATCCAAAGAAGGTATAAGCGATTGTTGAATGGGAGAGTCCTAAGAATGTGACAGAAATTAAGAGTTTCCTAGGATTGGAAAGTTCCTATCGCAGATTCATTAAGGGGTTTTCAGCAATAGCATTACAATTGACAAAGTTGACTCGTAAAGAAGTGAAGTTTGTATGGGATGAAGAATGCGAGAGGAGTTTTAAAGAATTAAAGAATCAGCCAGTTTTAGCCCCTATACTTACTATTCCATATGGAATGAGTCTTTTGTGATCTATACAGATGCTTCATTTTAGGGGTTCGGATGTGTTCTTATGTAGAATGGGAAGGTAATAGCATATGCTTCCAGACAATTAAAGATGCATGAACGAAACTACCCTACAAACGATTTGGAGCTAGCAGCCATTATTTTTTTCTTTAAAGTTGTGGAGGCATTACTTGTATAGTGAAACTTGTGAGATATTTACAGATCATCAAAGTTTGAAATACTTGTTTACACAAAAAAATTGAATTCGAGACAAAGGCGTTGGATAGAGCTTATTAAAGACTATGACTGTACCATCCATCATCATCCTGGGAAGGCCAATGTAGTAGCACATGCTTTGAGTCGAAAATCATCAGGGATTGTTTGTTGTATACGGTGTGCCCGTGTTGGAAATATTCTTGACTTGGCATCGATGGGGATTGAATTGAAGTTTTCAAAAAGTAGAGGATTATTATCACATGTCACAGTGAGACCTTTATTGGTAGAACGCAAACAAAATTTGCAGATCAGTGATCCATTCCTTGAGATGAAGAAACAAGAAGTGCAGGACAGTAAAGAGAATGACTTTGACATTAAGAATGGTGAATCGTTGTGTTATAAAAACAGGATTTGTGTATCGAATGACCCACCCTTAGAGAAGGATATATTAGAAGAGGAAGATAGTTTCATTTACTCTATGCTCCGGGAGGTACCAAAATGTACAGAGATTTGAAAGAGTATTATTGGTGGAACAATATGAAATGTGAGATTACAGAGTTCGTAGCTAAATGTTTACTATGCCAACAAGAAAAGGCGGAGCATCAGAATTCGGTAGGATTATTGCAATCGTTGCCTATTCCGAAATGGAAGTGGAAGCATATAAAGATGGATTTTGTTACAGGATTACCACGGTCACCAAAGAGGCATGATTCTATTTGGGTTATTGTAGTCCGATTGACGAAGTCGGCCCATTTTCTTCCAGTTAAGACCACCTACACTGTGGACAAATATGCACGTATGTATGTTGATGAGATTATCCATTTACATGGGGCACCAATATCAATTGTATCTGATAGAGATCCAACATTCACTTCTAAGTTTTGGCCTCGTTTACAGAATGCCATGGGCACAAGTTTGAAGTTCAGCACTACATTTCATCCACAAACCGATGGCAATCTAAAAGGACGATTCAAATATTAGAAGACATGTTACGAGCTTGTGTATTTGACTTCAAAGGTAGTTGGGATGATCATTTGCCATTGATGGAATTCTCGTATAATAATAGTTATCAGTCCACCATCGGTATGGCTCCGTATGAAGCTTTATATGGGAGGAGATGTAGAACGCCTTTGTGTTGGGCTGAAGTGGGTGAAAGGAAAATATTGGATCCTGAATTAATAGATCTGACGACTGAAAAGATCAAAATTATTCCGGAACGGATAAAGATAGCACAAAGTAGGCAGAAATTTTATGCAGATAAGAGGAAGTATCCATTGGAATTTCAGAAGGGAGATTTTGTATTCCTGCATATTTCACCATGGAAAGGCGTTATGAGATTTGGGAAGAAGGAGAAACTAATTCCAAGATGCATTGGACCATATGAGGTGTTGGAAAGAATTGGGACCCTGGCATATAGATTATCTTTACCTCCGGACTTGTCCCGTTTACATGATTTGTTTCACGTATCGATGCTTCGTAAGTATTGGTGGATCCATCTCATCAGTTGAAAACTCAACCAATTGAACTGGAGGAAGACTTGTCGTATATCGAGGAACCATTGAAAATTATTGATCGTAAGGAGAAGGTATTGAGGAATAAAGTTATTCACTTAGTTAAAGTTATGTGGATGAGCCATGGAGTTGAAGAATCGACTTGGGAAATGGAGGATAGCATGAAGAAACAGTATCCCCATTTGTTTGGTAAGTGACCTTTATATTAAATTTCAGGGGCAAAATTTCTAAGGGGGGTGAGTTGTGATAACACGAATATAATTATGATAAATTATATTTAAATCATGCTTACCTTATGTGATATGAAGAATGTGTTATTAGTATATCTAATGTTAAATTATTATGTTTAGTCTAATCCTATTTTCATAAATCATGAAATGTCGAATTATTTACAAACACAAAATTTTGTTGTTTTCGATAGAAATGTCCCTGTTTAAGACTTGTTTTTAACTTTATAACATAAAAATTGACTTGAGGTTAAAACTATATAATTGTAGACATATGAATTAGGGTTGTAACACAACAAACGGTAAAACAAACGGATGTACGCATAAGAAGTTAGGCCAAATTTACGAATAAGGGGCAAATCTGTCAATTCCCTTTAAGTGGTAAATTGTCTTTTATTAAACCAAAAGGTTTAATTTGATTGGTTGGCTTGGGAGGCAGCCTTGGATGACTTAAAATCTGCCTCTAACTTATTTCTTTATCAAATTAATCCCTAGGTTCAGTTCCAGGTGTTGTTAGCTTGAGGAAAGAGAAGGTAGAAGTTTAGGAAGAAAAGTGAGGAGAAAAAGTGTAGAAAAATCCGTAGAAATTACGTAAAAGTCCCGAAGGTAATCCTAACTGAAAATCTTGTTATTTTTCATATATTTATGATTTATATGGTATAAATCCTTTATTTGTTTTTTGAACTTTCATGATTGGGTTCATATGTATGGATATATTCAAGTTTAAGTTAAGTTGAATGCATAAACCCTTAAAATTGCTTTGTATTGAAACTGCTTGCATGCAAACTTGAATATATTTTTGTGTGATTACTAGAATTGAAAATTTTCAATTGGATATGAAAGTAGACTAATATATTCATATCATATCCTATAAATAGGATTTAACTCCTTGTGGTTAGGCCGTAGTGATGGTTGAACGTTGGTATATAGTTATTGTTTGTATATTTCATTTCGGTATAACTTGAGTTTTGTCAAGATTTTGAT
This sequence comes from Sambucus nigra, assembly GCA_949130495.1. Lineage (NCBI taxonomy): Eukaryota > Viridiplantae > Streptophyta > Magnoliopsida > Dipsacales > Adoxaceae > Sambucus > Sambucus nigra. The sequence goes on along the minus strand of OX422208.1, from coordinate 89,176,775 downwards.
ATAGCCCATGAAGTCAAAAATTTATGAAAATTTAATTCTGTACTATTAAGTATGTGTAATGAAAATGTGTTGAAAATCATGGAAATTTATGATGTATAAAAATTATGAAAATTCTTTGAAGTCGAAGGAACAACTGAGGAGCTTGTATGTCAGATTTCTTGTGTTGTAAAGAAATGGTCATAACTTGCTCTAGGAAGCTTGAAAAATTACACCGTCACTTGTAATGGAAAGTATATTCATATCTGTTTTCATATTAATAAGGTTGGACCACTATATTTATAAAATTTTGGAATATAGGATGGTTGAATATAGAGGGTAATAATTTGAGGCCATACTGGATACCCCATGAAAGAATATTGTTGTCTCCTCTTTCCAAAGAGTATTTTGAGTACATGTTTCATACGTATATACATTGAGAACTATACTTTCATGTTTACTTGGCTTTGGTTATAAATTCTTTGTGAGGTATTTCCTATAGTTGAATGTTCATAACTTTATCAACATGTGTACCATTGTTTTGTCTTTACTCATGTTTCATGGAATGTGACTGAAGTGGAATTATATTGTTTTTGTATAGTCATAGAAAGTTACATAATTATGTTAGGATAATACTTATGATTGACATTCAATACTGATTTAGTTGGATGAACAGGTGTAAGGTCTAATCATCCCCGTTCAGCTCCACCCGAAGGAAACATAAATACATAGTCGACAACCCAAGGTGAGTGTACTCACTGGTGTGATGTATTTGTATACTATTATGAATATGGTAATAATTTTATGAATATAAAATTATTCATTTCAATTTACCAAAATGGGAGGTTACTCCTCGACCCGGAATGGAGGAGATTTGTCTATTAATGACAAGGGGTTACTCCTCGACCATGAATGGGGAATAATTGTCTATTTAGACAAGATATGTGAATCATGATTCGGAAAAGTTGGTCATTCATTTTGAAAGATCCAGATAAGTTAATACATAAGTATATGGACATGATTTATTTCATTTAAATTCATGCAGTAGTATAGTAGTGATGCATTCATTGGGCTATTTTTGCTCATGGTTCTTATGTTCACATTTTTCAGGTAATGCGATGTCACTGCCAAATCTAGGAGGTCGGGTTGGGTTATCCAGGAATGGGAGAAATAATTATTTTTTGTAAATATAAATGATGTAATTAAGTTAACTTATCCTTCAAGAAAGTTTTTATGGACATGACCACTCTGATGTTACAAAAAGGCTTTCAGTTATATGGATTTATAATGATGACTTTGAAATTAAAACTCGTGTTTATGCTTTAGTTAGATTAATTATGGTTTGACTCACTTTGACTTTCAGACTTAATTATAAGTAACTATGTTGGGGTGTGTCAGAATTTGTTGCTTATACTTAATCCCTCATAATTGGCTTTGAACAACAGAATTGTTCACCCCTACTTAAATCCCTCAGAATTGTCTTCAACCTTCCAAATTGGTCACTTCTACTTAATCCCTCAGAATTGGGTGCTCCTACTTAAGCCCTTAGAATTGTCTTGGACCCTCAGAATTTTCTTCAAGCCTCATAATTGGTCACTTCTTCTTAAGCCCTGAGAATTGTCTTTAGTCCTCAGAATTGGTCACCTCTACTTAAGCCCACATAATTTCCCGCCCCTACTTCAGCCCTAGGAATTGGCTTTGACCCTAATAATTGGTCTCCCCTACTTAAGCCCTCAAAATTACTTTTGACCCTCATAATTGCTTTCGACCCTAAGAATTTATCACCTCTACTTAAGCCCTCAAAATTGACCTTTACCCTCAGAATTGGACACTCCCATCTTAAGCCCTCAGAATTTTTTTTGACCCTAAGAATTGGCCCCTCCTACTTAAGGTCCTCAGAATTGTCCTCAGCCCTCAGAATTGGTAACTACCATTTAAAGCCCTCAGAATTGGCTTTGACTCGTGAAATTCGCCGCTCCCTCTTAGGTCCTCACAATTAATCTCGGCCCTCAGAATTGGTCGCTCCCATCTTAGGTCCTCATAATTTACCTCGTCCCTCAGAATTATCTATACCCGGTATTACCTTAGGTCCTCAAAATCGACCTTGAGCCTCTGAATCGGTCATCCTTTATCGCTCTTAGTCCATAGAATCGACCTCCTTCCCAAAACATCATGTGGTGTTCGAAGACTTTCATTTATTACAATCTCACTCATCTAGGGGTTCTATAGACACCACATTATAGGATCACATAAGTCTCTCCTTAGGTCCCTAGAAGCTCTCCATTTGACTACAAACCCTAAGTCATACTCCGAGTACCTATTTAGAGGCCATCAGACGCACTCGAGTCCCGTTTGAGTCTGGTCAACTCTATCGTCAGAGGAAAGATTTTTAAATATTTAAAGGTCTCTGAGTCTCATTTCTAATGGTCCTCCCCGTGCACTAATTGACATAATGATTCGCCCGAACAGATCATTTTACCACTAAATATCGATTTCGAGGCCATCGGGGGCTCTCGGGCCCCGATTTAACACCAGTCAACTCCGTCAATAGAGTGAAAGATCTTTGAATATTGGAAGATAATTAAAAATACTTTCTAACAGTATACCCCATGCATGACAAAGCATAACAGTTCGGACGAATGATCCATTAACCCTCAAAAACTGATCTAGAGGCCATCGGGTGCTCTCGAGCTCCTTTTGAACATAGTCAACTATGCAAATCGAACGATATTGAATTAATCTTATAAGTACACCTAATAACCTTTCCAACGGTCCACCACATGCGTGAATCCACCTAATAGTATGAATCTATAACACATTTTACTCCAAAAGGTCACCGGGCGCTCTCGGGCCCCGGTTGACCAAAGTCTACTTTCTGAACCAAGCGAAACTCTTTGCAATTTCAAAGTACGTTGGATAAACTTTCCAATGGTCTACCTGGTGTGTAATTCGGACTTACGGTTTGGATGAACGATCAATTTTCGTTTGACGATCTCCTATTCAAAGTATCGAAAAACACTTCTAAGCCTTGGTTGACCCAAAGTCAACTCTCGGACCCAGGAGGGGCCTAAAGGAATCTTGAAGGTCTCTGAATTACCATTTTAATAGTATGCGTTGTGCACAAATTGATCAATGAATTTTATTTTATTACCATTTTTTCAAAAGAATTTGCATGAGACTACCAAATGGTAGGTCTATTTCCTTGCCTATCGACAACATACCTATGGTTACCCGTTGATTGGAAGGGGAAGGGCCATGATGATTGGCAACACCCTTATCCTATATAAATAGAGGGCATGACCCGACTCCCAAGACACACCTAACATTCATCAATATTGGTGATCTCAGCAACATTCTCTTACAATCATCAAAGTTTCCTTATGTGAAATTCCTTTCCACCTTTCATACCCATCCTTTTCATACCCAATTTAGAAAAATCTCATCCTCTCAGATAAAAAATTCATATCAACATTCCTTGGAGTTCATCAAGGATCAAGGTCAAGCCTCAATTCTCCAATGAAGGTCTAAAAATCCTAATCTCTCTTTAAATTCTTTATTTTTGCATTCGTTACATAAATTCTTAATCTAGTTATAACATTATTTCGTACACATTAATATCTCATCCTCTATTAGTTATATTGCACATACTTTACTTTCTATAAAAAAACCAAAACAAAGAAATAGAGTGCTACACCTATAAATTCCAACGGAATTACCCACCACAATTTCTCAAAACTAAAATACATTTTCTACGCACACACATGTAATAAATTACCATTTGAACCTATTGGATAAATCTCACCCTTATGACACATACCAACTAAATGGATTTCGATGCCTTTATACACTGCATAGGCATTTCGGGTTAAAATTCGTGACTCAAATCCAATTTTCTAATTTTTCCAATTTTCCCATTTTTGCATTTATCTCCTTTCATCTATATATTATTTTAATATATATTATATTTTTTATCCTAATTGGCGTTTTATCCAACATATAGTATCATTTCAACATAATGATCAATATCTCGATAAATGCATACATCGTATTTTCTAGATATTATTTCGGGAACATTCCCATGGATGACCTCCCTCCATGTTTTCCATGATGTGAGTTGGAAGACTTCGATCTCCATTTATATATACATGAACACACATTTCACGAAGAAATAAAGGAAAATAGTAACACAAGCCCATGATAGAGCGAAAGGGCGGGATGGGTGCCTAACACCTTCTCATTCCGTAACTTAGCCCCCAAACCTCAGAACAATTGGTTTCATAAGAATCAGTTTGTCTTTGATGCTGCTATCTCGAGGCGTCAACATGTTCCTTTTCCTATTTTGAGAAAAATAGGTTAGCGACTTTGTAATACCCCGTATTTTTTCTGATTTCAATTATGAGATAAATTGAATTAAAAATGTGAATTATTTGGTAATTAATCCGAATTTAAATACTAGAGAGATGAGTGTTAGTATTTGATTATGATAATTATGTTGAATATTACCGAGCGAGTATAGTAATATATGATTATGAAATTATTAAAATTCTCATGAGTGGAAAACATGACAGTTTTGGAAATTAAGTTGGGACGTGCGTGTTAGTCGTGTCGGGACCAATTTAATGGATTATAAAGTAGTTTATTTTTATGTCATCCTTATGATCATTTTTAGTGCGCCAATGTGTTTCGAAGTGTCAAAATAGTCAGAAAATTCTACCTGGGGGTTTAGTTTGGGTCCCGGGGCAGTTTTAGGCCAAACCGGCAACCCGGGAGGGTATTTTAGTCATTTCCTATTTGATCAATAGTGACCCATGAAAGTTAGAAAGATTTATCATCTTCTAGGTTATAGCCTTAGGGTTTTCAACACTAAAACTCATATACGTCCATTAGAGAAGAAGTGGAGGAAGTTCCCAAAGGAGAACCACCATTCTTAGGCTTTTTGCACCACCATCACCACTATCGGATAGATCGAGAAGAGAGGGTCACTCCTATATCATCTTTTGCAAAGGATAAGAACTTACACTTCTAGGAAAGTTATTTAACATGCAATAATTCAGTTTATATATTATCCATAATAGTTTAGAATTGGAGAAAAACCTTGAAAAATGATGAATTAATGGATTTAGAGATTTAAATCTTAATCTTGGTAGGTTTTGCATGTAGATTAACTTTTGGAAATATAGCAGTCATGAAATCATGATCCATGGGTAGAGAATTATGAAATTATGTCGAGTTATATTATGTTCTTGAAGAAAATAAAAGAAATAGGTTTTCATGAAATATACATGATTTGATCCAAGAAAATGATAACCCATAATGACCTGATGATTCTAAGACGTTAGAATTTATGTGTTTATGTTGGTATATAATGTTTGGAATAAATATTTGGGAGTTTGGGACATTATAACAGAGGATTTGAGGGTTAAAATAGATAAAACCCGTAGGCTAAAATATGCAGAAACCGTAAGCTAATATCTGGCGTTTTTGTTTGGTTTTGTTCCATGTATTGGAGGAAAAAACACTGTTATGTTATGTTCTATTCTATTTTTTTTTTTTGCATTTTTCTTCATTTCAATATTTTATAACCAAGACCCCGGATACAACTTAAGGTATCATCACTCATAGTTGAATATTTATGCTCTCCGTGATTAGTGTAATCTCCCTGGCGCGACTTTGATATGACACCAAGATTTATAAGAAAAGAACTTCAAAACTTTTCTTCTTCATGTTGGTAATAAATTTTTCTTTTTATTCCGGTAACACTAGTAACATCCATTACGCACCTATCTTGTGACACTAATAGAGGATTTCCCAAATCATCCCTACTATAATTTTTGCTACCTGAGCAAACTACATCATGAGTATCTTATCTCACTTGATTATCATTCGTGTGAAATTCTCCATCCTACTTGTGGACTATCTTGTTGAGTTCATTGTGCTCCACATGTTCCTGAATTTTCCGGTTAGCATCAACAATGTCATCCACTTCATGCTTGCTAGTGTATGGAACCTTTACTCCCACCTTCTGCCTGATATTTATGTCATAGTCGAATTTCATGTTTTTTCATGGAACATAACTATCAGAACACTGTGTACCGCTTGAGACCCCAGTATATGAATTTGTTGTTATATCATTGACCGATTTGGAGTTTTTTCCTGGAACATATTGGGGCCTCAAATCACTATGTTTTTTCAGGCTATATATACGACACTCGGAACACTTGAATAATTGAGAAGGTTTATGCGATAAGATATGTGATCTTGAAGCTTTTGGCTTATTAAACAATTCCAATGATGGTGAAGACATTTTCAAACCTAATGGCTTCGATATTTGAATATTTACATATTTCATATTCTTACTAATATTGCGAGTGTTCTGAGGTAGACAAACTGCAGCTGCTGCAGATCCATCTAAGCCTTAAAGAGAATATGCTTTCGTAGATGGAACTACTCTATCTGAAATTGACTTTAGGCAACTATTAACTTTGCTAATAGATTGTGGTCGTGAATTGGTTGACGAGTGTGTTTCCTACAACGGAGAGTTAGCCAAATATCTTCTAGAATGTTGAGGTTCAACTTTGCTTTATTGTGGAAACCTTTGACAATTTGAGAGGAGCCTTTCAATCCAATATTGTTCTGAACTCTAAAAAATATATTTTTAAATTAACTATTTTATAACCAATGCAAAGCAAGAAGAAGAGAGAGAAAATGATGTTCAGAGATGAGGTGAGAAATTAAGTTATTTTAATCTTAATTTTATTTAGCTACTCATTTCTAATATATATATATATATATATTAGATTCTTGTATCAGAAGTTTCAAAATAATCGGGATTTTATTGTATTTGTTAATCACGGGGCTGCTCAATAAGCTTATTTGAAGAAAAAAATGCATATTTTTATTAGGAATGCAATGAAAGATGCTAAAGAGAACCACACATATTTTATGCCAATTAACATCGGGTAAGTGTATTTATTATCTTAAGTTGTTATAATTGTATCAAAACATAGTTGTATCATTGAGGTTTTTTCACCAGGTACTGCAACAACCCATAGGTTTTAAAGATACTCTCCCTCATTCTTAACGAGGCAACTTTTATCTCTCCTTTCTTTGTTTCATTTGGGCTTCTCCAACTAATCTATATTAGACACAATTCAAAGTCTTGGAATTGATTACCATTTTGAGGATGAAATTAGTGTATTAGTGGAAAGATTCCGGTTGCTCCAACATAACGGCAACCACATTAGTACCGGTAAGTCTTGATTTTGTTACTTACTATGTATACATTTTTGTAACCATAGAATAAGTTAAAGTTATTAACCTTTTTATTTTCAAATTACAGATGATTTTGAAAAATTTATGGACGAGAATGAGTTATTTGGAGATAACAATTATTTGGAGATAACAGTGCTTAATAGCAGTATCCAACCAAAAAATAGAAGTGTACATTAGTTGTTTCCAATAACATTGAACATATCAAATGGAAGCATTTGTATTTAAAGGTGTTATGGTGAATGTAACATTAAACATATCAAATCTTTTATAAGTAAGGTTCAAATAAGAAATTAGTTAGAATGTGAGGTTATTGTAGCTGCAAATTCAAGTTACAAACACGAACACTTTCAATATTTTAATATCATTTGTATATGAGTCGGTTTGTTTGTTTTACAAATAATTTAAGTACATGGTTTGGCAATTGAGGTTTGATCTTCAAATTAGTGACAAAATACTTATAATTGTTTAACTTCAACTTTGTGCATAAACTATATTGGCCGAGAGTTGATAGCTGAACATTCATTTATTGGGGGATCCTTTCTGTTAGTGGAGATATGGTTCAATCAAAGTTGACCATTGATATGGGAACCACTATTCACTAGTACAAATCTTTACATATGATTAAGAGGACAGCTAGAGAGATTACACAAGTTTTTACAACTTTGATCACTCATACTGATGGCGATGATGATGGTATGTATTATGAGACTAACACTGAGGATTAAGAAGATCACATTCTTAATGTTAAATGCCAAATTGACCTCAAGTCATAGTTTGAAAATTGAGCAGACTGAAGGATTAAACTTGAAAAATGAAAAAATGCTAAATTCCAAATTCTAAATTCATCTTTGGTCATACTTTGAAAGAGCATATGTGTGTCGGTGGGGTGGATTATTTTAGACTTTTTAAATCCAAGTTTTTCTTTAGTTTTATCTTTTCGCTCTATTAGTTGATCAGTTTTGTTAACGCAACTCCATTCACTGCATTTTCCTAATGTACTTGAATAAAGTTAGAGTTAGATTTAGTTAAAAAATCTAGAATTAGTTAGAGTTGAGTTGGTTATAGTTTTTAGTCAGTTTTGTCTATAAGTTGTTAGTTTACTTTGTATTCTTTAAATACACGTATCTTTTTTTGTATTTGATACAATGAGAAATGCAGTACCAACTCTGTCTTCATACCATATTTGTTATCAGTGAAAGCCTATCTTGGTGTGGTAGTGTTACTTTCACCAGCCTCTTTTTTATGGGTTGTAAAAGTTGTAGTTAAGTTTGTGCTTTAGCAGTACAATCTTGTTGTGGTAGTGCTATTATTTGAAATTCATATAATTTTGTTATTTATCCTCACATTGGAAAGGAAAGTGATTTGGTTGGTTAAGAAGTTTTTGTCTTAAGCATGAAAATCCCATCTGTGGATATTGATAATGATCAAGAAATTATGGCAGTAGATGGGGATGAAAGTGAATGAGATGGTCATTCAGGTAACTAAACCTCATAGCTTTAGTTTCACTTTTTTATGTTGATGTTAAATTTGAAGAAAGGATTACTAATTATTTTTATTTTTTCCCATGATATATGTAGTCTCTGAAGAAGTATCTCACATTCTAAGCAATTAAACTAAAGTTGAGGTCTCCATAGGGCCAGAGATTCCTGATCTGGATTCAATGAAAAATACCTCAATTTATCGTAATTCGACGAATAATATGAAATTTGAGGGTCACATTAAAGGCGGGGCAAGAAATTTCAACTCTTTATTAAACATATATATATATATATATATATATATATATATATATATGTATGTATAATACTTGGCATATTGGCATTTGAGAACTATTAAAGTTAACGATGTAAAACTCTAATGGGCAACTTTCCTTAGAATTAAAATTTATTTTCTACACATGCTTTTTATTTTAATATTTGTCTTGAAATCAATTTAAAGTGTTAGTGGTATCGAAAGGAGGAAGAATTTTAGGTTCGAACTGGGAATATGTTAAGTACGATAATGTTAATGAATATACATTACTGACTTATATCTTAAATCTTAATATAACTATTATCTTCAACATAACATTCTATAAGGCCCTATACAACCGGGTAATGTTGAATGTGGGTTTTACGTATTGAAGTTCATGAGATATCTAATGGAGAATTCATCTCAATCTACTAAACTAAAGGTAATAAATATTTATTTAATAATTTTTTGTTTCCCTTCTAATTACTTTTATAAGGGACAATTGAACACAACTTGTGTTATTTGATTTGTTATATGAAGGAGTTGGCTGAAAAATCAACCTATGAAAATCATGAGATAAAAGAAGTTTAACATGAGTTCATCGATTTCATTTGAGATTATTTTTAGTAATCTACAGTTGTAGACAACTTTGGCATATCTTTTTAGGTGCCTTTTTTTTTCTTCAATCTAATTAATTACTTTGTGTCGGTGTTAATAATGTATAATGTAGAGAATCAAAATACTATGTATGAAAATATAACAAAATCATAATTAATATTATCAAAACACTATAAAAATATGATGTTAAGAATAATGTTGTTATTAGTGAATGGACGGGGTGAGATTTATATTATCGTTGTTGTTGATGATGATGTTGAAAGCCCAAGGTGGGCTTTATTTCGTTGACAATGAATGCCTGGGGTGGCCTTTATTTTTTTGATGGTGAATGCCCGGGTTGGGATTTATGTTATTATCGTTGGTTAAACATGTCATGTTTAATTTTGGATTATTAAAAAAATAAAGGAAATTCGGTTAAAATTTTCACTAAACCTTCCCCATTTATCTTTTCCTCGCATAAAAAAAATGAAGTAAAAATTAACTTTGAGATTCTGCAAATGTTTTGTGATCCCCATTTTAGACTCTATAATGTCTTTAATTATGAATCCCCAAGGTGGTCTTTATATTATTATTATTGATAGTGAATGTGCATGTGCATGGTTGTATTTGTATTATTATTGTTGATAGTGCGATGATGCTAAGATTTAGCACCACCGGATAAGTGATAATGAGCTCAAACAGTAGTAACCATGGCAGCCATAGAGATGTATAGGTGTATAAGTATGTAGAAGGGGATGAGTATAAGAGGAAATAAGACAATGATGTATAGTGGTTCAGCCAATTTGGCCTACATCCACTGTGAGTGTGTGATCCACTAAGTATGGGAACTAATGGCCTTGGATACAATGCACATAAGCTCCTCTCTCTCTCTACTGTGTGTACAAGTAGATTTTTAGCTAGGGTTACAATAAATTGATCGATCCCCTGTAAGGTTGTAGGTGACAAGTATATATAGGTCTTGGGGGGTGTAGAGTACCCCCAAAGTATGCATGGTGCATGTGAATGATGATCTAGCCAATCCCCTGTTGACACCTATAGATGCCAAATGATGACATAATATTTCCTCACGTGAAGGTGTGATTTTGTTATAACGGTCTCCCATGTGCCATGTGAGCTTCACGCACACTGTTCCACGTGTCTCTCAAACCACGCGCTGTGATGATGTCAGCCTCGGCCTATGAGCAGAGGCCGAGGGAAAAGTTCCTTTCGATAGTGAGTTTGGACTAATTTAGGCCTCGTACTGTCGTTCCCTCGGAGGGTCGTCCAAACCCTGATGAAGGGTCGGCCACCTGAGGGGTCGTCTGGAACTTGATGAAGGGTCGGCCCCCTGAGGGGTCGTCCGGAGCCTGATGAAGGGTCGGCCCCTGAGGGGTCGTCTGAACCTGATGAAGGGTCGGCCCCCTGAGGGGTCGACCGGAGCCTGATGAAGGGTCGTCCACCTGAGGGGTCGTCTGGAACCTGATGAAGGGTCGGCCCCCTGAGGGGTTGTCCGGAGCCTGATGAAGGATTGGCCCCTGAGGGGTTGTCTGAACCTGATGAAGGGTCGTTCCCTGAGGGGTCGTCCGATTGGAGGGTATATATGGGTATATCAATCTCCCCCATCCCTTAGCCATAGGTGCTGTTGAGATGGCTGAGGGATAGTGTTGTAATTGAGATGCGTGTATGATCAGTTAGGTGAGTGACACCTGGATGGGCACTCATTGCCACTTCAGTTTCCTAGGCATGGCGGCTGCACACTTTGCCTGGGGATTTGTGCCCTAATGATACCCTTCTGGGTTAATGGGACCACTCATTACTAAGGTATTTAAGAGATTTTTGAACTCTCTCTCTATTTTTCTTCTTCTTCTTCGCGCCCAAGCTTTCTCTCTCTCAAGTCTCCAGCCTTCCTTCCATTTTTGCAGCTTTCGAGCCTTCGACTTAGCAGCTTCACCCTTTCTCTTCAGGTAATCTTCCGCCACCAATACCCTCTTCACTTTCATTTTTTTTTTGCTTTTCTGTTTTAGGCTCGTAGGGCTTGATTTGGGTTGTTTTACAACTTTTCCGGCGACTGTCTTCTGAGTGTTCTTGAATTTCTTGGGTGTTCTTGAGTGAAAATCATTGATTCCCCTTGTTTTAATCCAAAAGTATAATTTGGTCAACTGAACACTTGTTTGTAGCTAAGTTCCCCAAATTCCTCCAAGTCTAGGGTCTCCCCCTTTAATGCTTAAGAGGCTTTATAGTTTAGTATCTGAATTCCCTTCCCTGAGAGAGAAATTATTTGTTGAGATCAAACGAATAGAGGAAGAAGAGGAAAGGAGACGAGGGGCCGACCCTAATTGGGTATGACCCATCTTTCCTATTCCCCTAGCCACAATAAAACCATTTGAGTCGTCTGAGTCTTGTGGGTCATCCCATCGTCCAGCCGAGTGTCAGTCAAGTGAGATGGACGAGAGATCATCCTCGCCAACTGGAGCTGGTCCTTCTGGTAGAGTAGAGACATCTGACCTAAGCCCGAGCCGACAGGCCGAGGGTATGGTTCCCTCCGAGGCTGTCCCTGTGACAACCCTAACTCCACATTCCTTTTAGATGGCCTTTCCCCAGGGGCCTCTGGAAGATGATGAGGCCGATGGAGAGGGGACTGAGGATGAGGGCAATGATTCAGATGACCAGTTTGATACATCCCATGCCTCGTCCTATACCTCCTCAGTTAGGGATAGCGACCTCTTATTGTTGAGACATGCCTATGGAGTGCCCCCTAGCATAACCATGAGGGTTCCCTCTAAGGACGAGAGGGTTTTTGAAGGTGATGAGGGAGAGGTTGCTATGTATGAACAAATGTTCAAGGTAGGTGTCAGACTCCCTTTACATCCTGCCATCGTAGACATTTTATCGGCCCTTGGCGTTGCCCCCTCTCAACTTCCTCCCAATTCCTGGAGGACGATACTTGGTTACATCTCCCTGTGGAAGAACTCTTTCACCGATGAGCCCTTGGTCGACATATTCTTGGCCTGCTACAATATCACCTCCTCGTCCAAACAGCCTAGATACTATCATCTAGGGGGGAGGAGGTCTGAGAAGAAACTCCTCCATGTGGAGCAAACCTCCAACCACGATTGGAAAAAGAGATTCTTCTTAGTCTCTGGGGAGTGGGAGTTCTCCGATGAGGCATCCCCTGTTGTCGATGGTCCGAGGGTCCCCTGTAGATGGTCTAACCCATCAATGAAGGCTAGGTCAGACCCCGAACATAGTCTGGAAGAAAAGGACATCGTTGAGTATCTGAGGGGACGAGGGAGAGGGGGTGAGATTGTAAAATTTGAAGATTTGATGACCCACCGGTTCCTCAAAGAAGCTTGTCTGAGGGTCGGCCCTCTGATAGAACTATGTGAGTTATACTGAACGTTTTCCATTCTTTACTTATTTTTGAAGTGTTTCCTCTTTATCTCTGTACTTTTCTTACGTGTCGTACCCTTTTCAGGTCGTCCTGCAGGTGTATCAGACTACCTTTGGGAAATGACTGCTCCCAGCTTACTATCCGACTTGGCCAAGAAGAAGGGTAAGGAGTCTCAGCAGGCTCTGAGGAAGACGAAGGTCGCTGAGCCGACGGTTGTTGAGCCGACCGTCGATAGCCACAAAAGAAAGGAGCCCGAGGCTCCTGTTGACCCTCGGTCGGATTCTCGGACGAGGGCCAAGTATCTGAAGGGACTGCTTCTTCATCCAGCATGGGGGCCTTCTGGTCCCAGAACTTGGCACATCTCAGGGCTGAGCCCTCATCACTGATCACAAACTTGAGGGCAGCCAAGTCCTCAATGTTTTCTGCTCCCTCGGCCGCTGATTACCAGTTTCGGTCAAAGATGCCTCCTGCCAAAGTGTACGACTATGGTCTGCACGCCCTTGCACAGGTATTGGTCTTGACCCACTTCTTTAATTTTATTCTTTCACCAACTATTTCCTCAGCCTCTTGACATCTGTTTATTTTTATTGTGCAGTCTGTATGCGCCTTTACTTCGGCCACCAAGTGGATGGCTGAGAACCAAGCAAAGTTCCATGAAGCCGAGAGGGCTATTCAACACGAGGCAGATATTCAATCGGAGCTTGATACTGCAAGGGTCGAGTTGGAAAGTACCAAGACTGAGCATGCAAGGATCCTGGACCAGCTGACGAGGCAGCACGACGAGGACCTTAAGGCCAAAGACTTGCTTATCAAGGAAAAGGACGAGGCCTTGACCAACATGGGGGTCAAGCACAAGACTGATCTTGAAGCAGCTATCAGGAAAGCCGAGGCTGATGCTGTTGAGGCTTATAAAATTTCTAACGAGTTTTAAGGCTTCGGCCTTGAATATTTAGAGAGAGGAATTAGGACGGACTGCCGGTGGGTCGTCCTGAGGTTTACTGATTTCGTCTCCTCGGTCCGCCCATCGATTGAAGCAGTCAGATTGGACGACCCTCTGATCGCCGAGGCTCTGACTCAGGTGGAATCACAAGTGCAAGTCGAGGGTGTCGGTACATCTGAGGATCAGTCGGTTGTGGTCATTGAAGAAACCCCTCTGGTAGATGTTGAGGCCTTGCCCTCCGATATTGTCCCATAGGGTGGATGTCTGTAGCACATACCCTCTTAATGTAATTATCATTTTTGTACTCTATTTTGTATAACACTTGGCATTTCATTTATTCTATCATCACCTTTACTGTCTTCCTTATTTGCCTTTTGTATGGTTTGCGTTGTGATTTTTTTTTTGTATAATCACTAACCTCTCCCTCGTCTTTCTTGAGGACAGTGGTGGGGTCGTCCCCTCCACCGGCCCTCATTATAGCCGAGGGATCAAATTACCAAACTAATGGTTTTTAATAAAGTTTTCCCTCGTCTTTCTTGAGGACAGTGGTGGGGTCGTCCCCTCCATTGGCCCTCATTATAGCCGAGGGATCAAATTACCAAACTAATGTTTTTAATCAAGTTTTCCCTCGTCTTTCTTGAGGACAATGGCGGGGTCGTCCCCTCCACTGGCCCTCATTATAGCCGAGGGATCAAATTACCAAACTAATGGTTTTAAATAAAGTTTTCCCTCGTCTTTCTTGAGGAAAGTGGTGGGGTCGTCCCCTTCACTGGCCCTCATTATAGCCGAGGGATCAAATTACCAAACTAATGGTTTTTAATAAATTTTTCCCTCGTCTTTCTTGAGGACAGTGGTGGGGTCATCCCCTCCACTGGACCTCATTATAGTCGAGGGATAAAATCACCAAACAAATGGTTTTAATGTTTTCCCTCGTCTTTCTTGAGGACAGTGGTGGGGTCGTCCTCTCCACTGGCCCTCATTATAGCCGAGGTATCGAATCACCAAACTAATGGTTTTAATGTTTTCCCTCGTCTTTCTTGAGGACAGTGGTGGGATCATCCCCTCCACTGGACCTCATTATAGCCGAGGGATCAAATCACCAAACAAATGGTTTTAATGAAGTCTTCCCTCGTCTTTCTTGAGGACAGTGGTGGTGTTGTCCCCTCCACTGGTCCTCATTATAGCCGAGGGATGACTTTACCCAACTAATGATTCTATGCGCACAAGATGAGGGGAAACACTGATATTTCTCATTAATTTTCAAAGTATTCTGCCGAAGTAGTACCTATTACAATTATGGCCCATCAAGACCTAACAACATTACTGATAGTATTTTTTCAAATGATCTGCATTCCAGGGGTTGGAAAAGGGTTCCCCCTCCAGGTTTTCTAGCCTATAGGTCCCTGGGACGACTTCATCGATGACCCTATATGGGCCATGCCAATTAGGATGGAGCTTGTTGGGCTTTTGCAAAGTCTTCTTGAGGAACAAGTCCCCCACTGCGATTGGCCTCTGTTTCACCCTCTGATTGTAAAACCTTGCGGTCCTCTGCTGGTAGGCTTCCTGCCTTATCTCAGCGTCCTCCCTCCTTTCCTCAATCAGGTCCAAGTCGAGTCTCCTCTCTTCCGCATTTCTCTGGGGGTCATACATTTGGACCCTATGAGTAGGAAGTTCAATATCGGTGGGGATGATGGCTTCTGAGCCATAAGCTAACATGAATGGGGTCTCTCCGGTAGAGGTCCTCACTATCGTCCTGTATGCCCACAGCACGGCATATAACTCCTCGACCCATTTTCCTTTTGCCTCCTCAAGCCTCTTCTTGATTCCATCTAGGATTGTCCTGTTTGTAACCTCTGTCTGCCCATTGGCCTGAGGTCGGCTAGGGGTGGAGAAGAATTGTTTGATACTTACCCTTTCACAGTACTTCTGAAGAGAGGTATTTTTGAACTGAGTCCTGTTATCCGAGATGAGGGTGTTGGGGAGACCATATCTGCATATCACATTTTTCCAGATGAACTGGAAGGTCTTCTGCTCTGTAATCGTGACCATTGGTTCGGCCTCCACCCACTTTGAGAAGTAGTCAATCGCTATGATGAGGAACCGATAGTTATTGATAACTCTCGGTAAGGGTCCTACCAGGTCGATCCCCCATATTGCAAACGACCATGGGGATGTAATGGAGGTAAGAGGCTGATGAGGTTGATGAGGGATGGTGGAAAATCTTTGGCATTTATCACACTTTTTTACATATGTTGCGGCATCTTTCCCCAAGGTCGGCCACCAGTAGCCTTGGGTGATCACCCTTTTCGCTAAGGATCTACCCCCAACATGGCTTGAGCACGATCCTTCATGCTCATCTTGCAAATTGGAAGGGACTTCTGAGGGGTGCACACACCTAAGTAGGCGGAAAAAAAAACCCTTTTTGTATAAAGTGTCTCCGATGATAGTGAATTTTACAGCCCTGTATCTCAGCTTCTTCCTTTTTTGCCTTGCTTCTGGCATCTCTCCCTCTTTAATGTATCTGATCATAGGGTCCATCCATGAAGCCTCCTAAGAAACATTCAGGAAATTGCTAAGTGTTCCCTCGGCGTCTTCAATAGTTGGCTGTTGCAAAATTTCTACTAGGACCGTCCTCCTGATGTCTGTCCTAGTTGCCGAGGCCAACCTCGCAAGGGCATCAGCACGGCCGTTGTCGAGCCTAGGTATCCTCTTTAGTTTTACTTCTCTGAAGCCTTTCAATAATGACCTCAATTTCTCATAGTACCTAGCCATCCTCTCTTCCTTATCCTCGTAGGCTCCTAGTATCTGATTCACTACTAGCCTTGAATCACTATGGACCAAAATCTGGCCGACACTAAGAAACTTGGCCAAGGAGAGGCCTGCTACCAAGGCCTCATATTCAGCCTCGTTATTGGAGGCTTTGAAGTTGAACCTCAGGGTGTATTCAACGTCTGTGCCATCGGGTGCTGATTGTATCAGTCCAGCTCAACTTCCGTTGTCACAAGAGGACCCGTCAACGAAGAGGCTCCACATAGTCTTTCCCTCTGAAAAATTTCCCTCGGAAAGGGATCCCCGTCTAAAGATGTATATTCCCTCTTCGTTTTCAGTCGTTTTCCTTCTATCGGTGCTCGTCTCAGCCTTATCTGTAGTCGTGTCGGTGAGCTCACCCTGTCGGGTATCTATCTTCCCGAGGCTCTCATCCTCGGCCTCATCGCCTTCCCAAGTAAACTCAGCCACGAAGTCTACCAGCGCTTGCCCCTTAATGGCCGTCCTAGGCTGATACACTACGTCAAACTCCCCCAGCTCTATAGCCCAGGCCATTAGCCTACCTGATTTTTCTAGCTTGTGTAGGACCTGCCTAAGAGGAGAGTCGGTGAGGATGACCATTGTATGGGACTGGAAGTACGACTTCATCTTCCTTGAGGCATGGATCAAGGCGTAGGCTAAATTCTCCATCCTCGGGTATCTTTGCTCTTCCCCCTGAAGTGCCTTGCTGTTAAAATATACAGGCTTCTGTACTCCATCTTCGTCTCTCACAATGGCTAAACTGATGGCCGAATCTGAGATGGCGAGGTATACATAAAGTTGTTCACCCTGAACGGGCCGTGACAACAGCAAGGGAAACCCTAAGTATGACTTCAGATCCCTGAAAGCCTCATCACACTCTTCACTCCATTCGAAGGCCTTCCTAAGGATCTTAAAGAATGGAAAACACTTGTCTGTGGACCTACACATGAACCTGTTCAAGGCAGCAACTCTCCCTGTGAGTCTCTGAACGTCTTTAATGGACTTGGGGGTCTTCATCTCAATAAGGGCCTTTATCTTTTCGGGATTGGTCTCGATGCCTCTTTGGTTGATAATGAACCCAAGTAACTTCCCTACTCCAACCCCGAAGACACACTTAGCCGGATTAAGCTTCATCTGGTATTTGTCCATCGTATTAAAGGTCCTCTCCAGGTCTGCCACATGATCCTATGCCTTCAGACTCTTAGTCAGCATGTCATCTATATATACCTCCATAGACTTCCCAATTTGGTCTTCAAACATTTTATTTATGAGGCGCTGGTATGTTGCCCCCGTATTTTTTAAGCCAAAGGGCATGACCCTGTAACAGTATGTCCCCTTGTCAGTGATGAAGGCTGTCCTCTCTGAGTCTTCAGGGTTCATGAAGATCTCGTTATACCCTGAATAGGCATCCATGAAGCTCATGAGCTCATGGCCTGCGGTAGCGTCTACCATCTGGTTAATGCGGGGGAGAGGGAAGCTGTCTTTGGGACAGTGCTTGTTGAGGTCTGTGAAGTCCACACACATTCTCCACTTCGGAATGTGTGCATTGGACAGCCATTCGGGGTAGATGACCTCTTTGATAAATTCAGCGTCTTCAAATTTTTTGACCTCATCCCTTATGACCTCATACTTTTCTCTAGAGTAAATTCTCCTCTTGTGCTTTACCGGCTTCACTCCCTCTACCACATTGAACTTGTGGCACATGATTTCAGGGTCAATCCCCGGTATATCCACATGACTCCATGCGAATATGCTTCGCCTTGTCCTCAACAGTTTAATGAGGTCTTCCTTGATATTGGGCTTCAGAGATTTGCCGATTTGGATGGTTTTTTCCGAGTCATCCTCATCGAGGATGATGGATTCTACCTCTTCTGCGGCCTCTCCTTTCTTGAGCTTCGTCTCGTCCCTGGGGTCTAGGGTATCAATACTGTAAATGGTTGTAGCCCTCTTGTGTGCCTCCCTTTCTTCAACAGAGTTGTAGTAACATTCTCGCGTTGTCGTCTGGTCTCCCTGAACTTCCCCCACCCCGTAAGGGGTAGGAAATTTGATCATCTGATGGACCGTAGACGGCACATCTTCAAACCCCTTGAGGGCCACACGCCCCAGTATGATGTTGTAGGCCGAGAATACATGCTCATCCTTCACAAAGAACCTGACCTTCTTGGTAAGCCATCTCGGCCACTCGTCCCCCATCCTAACATCGACCTCATACACTCCAAGGGGATGAACCTTTTCTCCACTGAACCAAATCAATGGATGATGGTATGGGACGAGTCTAGCACGACTGAGACCTAAGGCTTTGAAGCACGACCAAAACATCATGTCTGCAGATGAGCCGCCATCTACTAGGATCCTCGGCACCTCACACCCGTGCACCCTGGTAGTGATGACGAGAGGGTCATCATGTGGGGCTAAGAGGCCTTTGAAGTCCATTCTTAAAAATCCCACTATCAGAGTGTCCATATCAACCTTCTTCCTCTTTTCTGACTTGACATCCAGAGAGGTTGAGTGTACCGTCTTCGTCACTTCCTTGGCCTCAACCACATGGACCTTCCTGTCAGCGACCTCAGACCCTCCTCCTGCTAGACCCCCGGAGATCATTCCCACTCCGAGCGAGATCATATTAAGCCTCTTGACAGGGCCGTGGTCGTCTCTCGGCGGGAGGTCAGGGTCGTCCTCATCATCAGAAGGGTCGTCCCCTCTTTTTTGAGAACCTTCTCTACATGCATCGCCTCGCTTCTTTCTGGGGTCGTCCCCGCGGTCCCTCTTGAAGGCACCTTTGTCGACGTAATTTCTGAGCTTCCCTTCTTTCAGCATCTTCTCAATCTCATCTTTCAGAGCGAAGCATTTTTCTGTTACGTGGCCGTGGTCTTGGTGAAATTCACACCACAAGTTCTTATTCCTCTTGCTGGGGGCTGCCCTCGGCTTCTCAGGCCACTTCAGGGACCGGACACTTTTTATCTGATTGAGAATCTATTCACAGCTGACCTTTAGAGGGGTGTAACCAACAAACTTGTCATCCGTAGACCTCTTCTTCCCCTCTTTGTTCTTCTTAGGGTATCTACCCCCACTAGAACCTCCTTTTTCGTCTTCATATTTTGCAGCCATCGCCTCTTCGGCATTCATCACCTTCCCTGCTGTCGATAGCAATTCAGCCATCGTCCTCGGAGGGTCTTCAACAAGCTTCCATAACAGTTTCCCCTTTTGGAGTCCTCCAATCAGGGCTGTCATAGCTATGCTCTCCTCATAGTCTTCCACCTCCAGCTTCTCTTTGTTGAATTTGGCTATGTAGTCTCTTAGACTCTCATTCTTCCCCTACTTAACATTGAGCAGGTGGGTAGTCTTCTTCTGTGTCCTCATCCCGAAGCAGAAATTGTGGATGAACGGGTCTGCCAACTGCTTAAAGTTTTCAATGGAGTTTTTTGGGAGAGACGTGTACCAGACATGTGCATCCCCAGTCAGGGTACCAGAGAAGGCACAACACCTCATCTCATCCAAGATAGAGTATATGTCTGCTGCTGACAGATACATCTCCACGTGATGGACGGGGTTAGTGCTCCCGTCATATCTTGGGGTGACCACAGGTTGCTTGAACTTTGATGGCGTGGGGAAGTTGACTATCTTTGCCACAAAGGGTGAGCCTATGGTGTATCCCCTCTGAAGAGGGTCACGGCTCTTCAGTATGTCACCAATATTATCCTCCAATCGCTGGATCGAGTCATTCCAGGGCCTCACAAGGTCGGCTTGGCCAATGTTATCCCCTGCCACCTCTTTAAGGTGGACAGAGGGTTCTGCTGCGGTGGGCCTTTGTCGGCTGTTTACTTCCCTTTGACCATCATCCCGTCCTTGGGGTCGGTCATCTGCTGCCTCCCTCCTGGACCTCGCAGCACTTCTTGACCTGGAAAAATTTTCCCACAGGTCATTTACTGGGCCCAGCCTCTCAAAGGCTGACCCCCTGGTCAAGCGATCAAAAGTAGAGCCTCTCGGGCGATCATCAGGATTTGGTCTCCCACACTTTCTTCTACTATCCTGGAGAGGTCGTACAGTATTGTTGGAGACCTCATACGGTTCCCAGCATTCTATTGGGGTCTCATCTCCCTCCAGATCGTCATACATGTCCTCAGGGCAAGGGTTTCCTTGCCTCCCCAGGCGTAGATGCCGGGGGTCAGCAATATCCCTACACCGCTGAGGGGGTGGAAGGTCTTTGCGTGGTGCCTGGGGTGGTCCCCTAGCCTCATGCTGTCCTGGAGCTGCTGCCGGAGTAATCATCTCAGGTGAAACCCTTAGTGGTCTTAGTATGTTCTAGCTTAGAGCCGTGAACTGCTCCTGCATCATCCGTTGGCTTGCTGCCAGAGATTTTAAGGCAGCCACCACATCAGCCATCTCAGACTGAGGCGGTGGCTGACTGGAACTGGGTCTTCCCCCATCATCCGGCAGGGGAAGCAGTGGCGGTGGCATTTCAGGTTCCATGTGTTTGAGCTGTGAAAAGATGAACTGGAGAAAATATTGGTGAGCTTGGGAACCTTAGTGGGTCTCTTTCAATGGTGAAACATCTCCTCTTAGGGGGAGTGCTGGCTCACCACCAGAGTGCCCAGTGAGGTCAATCTGTACAAAGGAAGAGATGTCTTCTCGTTCCCATAGACGGTGCCAGACTGATGATGCTAAGATTTAGCACCACCGGATAAGTGATAATGAGCTCAAACAGTAGTAACCATGACAGCCATAGAGATGTATAAGTGTATAAGTATGTAGAATGGGATGAGTATAAGAGGAAATAAGATAATGATGTATAGTGGTTCAGGCAATTTGGCCTACATCCACTGTGAGTGTGTGATCGACTAAGTATGGGTACTAATGGCCTTGGATACAATGCACATAAGCTCCTCTCTCTCTCTACTGTGTGTACAAGCAGAGTTTTAGCTAGGGTTACAATAAATTGATCGATCCCCTGTAGGGTTGTAGGTGACAAGTATATATAGGTCTTGGGGGGTGTAGTGTACCCCCAAGTATGCATGGTGCATGTGAATGATGATCTAGCCAATCCCTTGTTGACACCTGTAAATGCCAAATGATGACATAATATTGCCTCACGTGAAGGTGTGATTTTGTTATAACGATCTCCCATATGCCATGTGAGACTCACGCGCACTGTTCCACGCGTCTCCCAAACCACGCATTGTGATGATGTCAAGTCTGGCCTAATTTAGGCCTCGTACTATCGTACCCTCGGAGGGTCGTCCGGAGCCTGATGAAGGGTCGGCCACCTGAGGGGTCATCTGGAACCTGATGAAGGGTCGGCCCCCTGAGGGGTCGTTCGGAGCCTGATTAAGGGTCAGCCCCTGAGGGGTCGTCTGGAACCTGATGAAGGGTCGGCCCTTGAGGGGTTGTCTAGACCTGATGAAGGGTCGGCCCCCTGAGGGGTCGTCCGGAGCCTGATGAAGGGTCGGCCACCTGAGGGGTCGTCTGGAACCTGATGAAGGGTCGGCCTCCTGAGGGGTTGTCCGGAGCCAGATGAAGGGTCAGCCCCTGAGGGGTTATCTGAACCTGATGAAGGGTCGACCCCTGAGGGGTCATCCGGTTGGAGGGTATATATGGGTATATCACCCGCGATGGGATTTATACTGTTGTTGTTGTTGTTTTGGATGATGATGAATGTTTGAGGTGGGCTTTATATTGGTTTTGTTGGTTAAACTTGCGATGTTTAATTTTGGATTACTAAAAAATAGAGGAAACTATGTCAAAATTTTCATAAAACCTTCCCCATATATCTCTTCCACGCGTTAATAAAGAATAAAGTAAAAATTAACTTTGAGATTATGCAAATGTTTAATTGTGATGTCCATTTGGGCCTTTATATTGATGTTGATTTTGAATGCCCAGGGTGATATTTATTTTATTATTATTGATAATGAATGATGTCCGGGGTGGGATTTATAATGTTGTTGTTGTTGATGATGCTAAATACGCGGGGCAGACTTTGTGTTATTATTGATGGGGAATGCCCATATTAGGCTTTATATGGTGGTTGGTTAAAAATGTCATTATTTTGGATTATTAAAAAAGCGGAAGAAATTCTGCTGAAATTTTCATGATACTTTTTCCATTTATCTCTCCCACGCCTTAATAATGAGTGAAGTAAAAATTAACTTTAAAATTATGCAAGTATTTATTTTTTATGCTTGATATTATATTAGAATATCATTATTGTTTGAGCTATATTCTTTATATGGCTAGTCTGTTTTAGTTGTTAACTGCTATTTATTTCCTTCTTTTGTTCAGATATCGATCCCGTTGTTGCCTATTGCATATCCGATGTAGCTGTTGCTAAATTGGGTTTCCATGCTACAAGAATGAAGATAATGTTGCAGCTTAATTTGCAAGTTTTTATGTCTGTAGTATAGGTCAAGTCATATTGGTATTTGGAATTTTCTACTTTGAGTAATGAAATTTGTGCTTTGAATTTGCAAATAGTTGTTTTATGCATTACATGTTTGGGATATTTGAATAGTGCAATGCAAAAAATGAAAGGAAAAAAAACTTTTATGACAGCTTACAGTTCACATATAAAAACATATATGTTTTATGAATGTTTTATGTACGCTGTCATTATAATTAACAAATTAACCTTCTTAATACGTACCTTTTATGACGGTTTGTATGGAAAACTGTCGTAATAGGATGGTTTATTATGACAGTTTTGTCCACACCAATTTTATTCAGACACGCAACATTATTTTTAATGAGGGTTTGTACGAATAACTATCATAATAGGATGTTTGTTTTCACAGTTTTGTCAACACCAATTTATTATGACATACAACATTATGACGGTTTTTAAAATTTTGAACACCGTCATTAATAACCTTTTATGACCCTTTTTACCTGTCATAAAAATGTCTATTTCTAGTAGCGCGCGCCCTAAACAACTAAGGTTTAAATACCTTGCGTGATATGTCATTACGGTCGTGTATTAATTACCAAGAGTAGAATAAAGTCACGATATGGAATAAGTATCCGTTTCCCCGAATCGATGACTTATTCGATCAGTTGAGAGGAGTTGCCTTCTTCTGGAAGATACACTTGAGATCCGAATACCATCAGTTGCGTATCACGGAGCAGGACGTGTGTAAGACTGCATTCTTGATGAGATATGGATCCTAATAATTCAGGGGTATGCCATTCAGGCTAACCAACGTGCCGGCAGTACTCATGGACTTGATGAATAGGGTGTTTAGAGAGTTCCTTAAACAATTTGTCATTGTATTCATAGATGACATTCTGATATATTCTCAGACTAAAGAGGAGCGTGCCAAGCATTTGTGACACGTGTTGCAAACACTAAGCCAGCATGAGTGGTATGCCAAATATGAAAAGTGTGGGTTCTCGGAGAAGGAGGTTCAATTGTTTGGACAAATTGTATCCGACAGAGGGATATCGGTGAATCCGGGGAAAGAGTTAACGATAAGGGAGTGGGGATAACCCATGACATGGACAGATATATGTAGTTTCTTGGGTTTAGCAGGATATGACATGAAGTTTATTCGGGGATTCTTGAAGATAGAGGGTCTGTTGACACATTTGAATTGCAAGGGGGTGCCATTCATCTGGGATGACGCCTGTCAACTAGCATTCGATGAGCTGAAGGACAAGTTGACTTCGACACTAGTCATAACACTGCCCAGGCCGGTAGTGGAGTGTCTATTCTATACTGATGCGTCCTTACAGTGACTCGGGGGTGTGCTTTAGCAGAGGATCAAGCTATATCTTATGCTTCCCAAAAGCTTAGGCCACATGAGAGGAATTACCCAACCCACAACTTGGTCCTAGGGGCAGTCGTGTTTGCCCTTTGGATATGGAGACATTATCTTTTGGGGGAGAAATTATGATTATTCACAGATCACAAGTCAGTGCGGTACCTATTCACTCAAAATGAGTTGAATATGCATCAGCATATGTGGCTTGAATTTTTGAAGGTTTATCAATTCGATATCCAATATCACTCTAGGAAAGCTAACGTGATTGTAGACTCGTTGAGCCATATACCGATAGGTAAGGTGGCTGAGGTGTGGAAGGGACACCAAGATGCAGTGGCCCGATCATTTATGTTTGTTACGATAATTACGCCTCAGATTATTACGAAGGTGGTAAAGGCTCAAGCAACGGATTCATTCTTCTAGGATCGGATAGTGCAGCTTCTAACACAGGGGGATGAGTGTTACACAATTTGTTCACATGGAGGGTTGCGCTTCAATGGGAGATTGGTTTTTCCTGAGGGTGAGGACTTGGGACACGAGGTGATGACAGAGTCACATGGTTCATGTTTTGCGGTACATCCTGGTGGGGATAAGATGTACCAGGATATGAGGCGATAGTACTGGTGGAGTGGAATGAAGAAGGATATTGCTGAGTTTGTTTCGTAATGTTCCACGTGTCATTTGGTAAAAATGGACCGCCAGAGTTCGTCGGGGCTCTTACAGCCGTTAGAGATCCCTTTGTGGCAATAGGAGATCATTTCCATGGATTTCATCACGGGGATTCCTACATCTCATCGAGGTCACGATTCGATTTGGGTGCTTGTGGGTTGTTTGACCACGGTAGATGACTTTCTACCAGTTTGGATGGACTACACTATGGGACAGTATGCTCAGATTTTTTTAGCCAAGAGAGTGAGACTTCAGAGGGTGCCCCTTGATATTGTGTCCGACCGGGACAAAATTTTTGTGTCCAAATTTTGGGAGAAATTCTAGGAGGTCATGCGTATGAAGTTACGATTGAGTTGGGACTATTACCCGGAGACTGACGGGCAGACTAAGAGAATGAATCAGATGTTAGAGGATATGCTGTGAATAGGTATCCTAGATTTTGTCTGAAGATGTGAGAAGTATCTTCCACTAGTGGAGTTTGTCTATAAAAACTCCTACCAGTTTACGATTGGCATGTCTCCATTCGAGGCATTATATGGTAGACCTTATTGTTGTCCAAAGGGCTGGTTATAGGTGGGGGACATCAAGATACCTGGTTCGGAGGTAATCCAGGATACTTCGGTAATGATAAAGATAATTCAGAGCCGTATTTGGGTTGCTCAGAATCGACAGAAGAGCTATGCCGATGCCAACAGGTTCTTTCAGGAGTTCAATGTGGGAGACCAAGCGTTGCTGAGAGTATCTCCTATGAAGGGGGTAATGCATTTTGGTAAGAAAGGAAAGTTGGCACCGAGATATGTGGGGTCATTCTCTACCATCAAGCGGATTGGTCCAGTTGCTTATAGACCTGGGTTACCAGAGTACTTGCACAAGATCCATAACGTGTTCCATATTTCTTCATTGAGGAGATATCTTTGGGATGAGTTAGCCTATACTCAAATTACTTTGGAGGAGATTGATTTTCAGCTTGATAGTACCTACGAGGAGGGGCCGATTACTATCCTCGACCATAGTGAGAGAAAATTGAGATCGAAGATAGTACCTCTAGTACGTGTTCAACAGCGGCATCATAATGCCGAATAATCTATCGGGGAGTGCGAGGATGTGATGCGTGACAAATATCCAGAGTTATTTTTACTATATATACCTTTATTTAAAATTTTTTGGACGAAATTCCATTATTAGGGGGGAAGTATGTAATACCCCGTATTTTTACTGATTTTAATTATGGGATTATTTGAATTAAAGTTGTGAATTAATTGGTAATTAATCTAAATTTAAATACTAGCAAGATGAGGGTTAGTATTTGATTATGATAATTATGTTGAATATTACTGAGCGAGTATAGTAATATATGATTATGAAATTATTAAAATTGCCATGAGTGGAAAACATGACAGTTTTGGAAATTAAGTTGGGACCCGCGTGTTAGTTGCGTCGGGACCAATTGAATGGATAATAAAGTAGTTTATTTTCATGTCATCCTTATGTTCATTTTGAGTGCACAAATGTGTTGAGAAGTGTCGAGATAGTCAGAAAAGTCTACCCGAGGGTTTAATATGGGTCCCGGGGCAGTTTTAGGTCAAACCGGTAACTAGGGAGGGTATCTTACTCATCTTACTATTTGATCAATAGTGACCTACGAAATTTAGAAAGGTATATCATATTATAGGTTAGAGCCTTAGGGTTTTGACCACTAAAACTCACAAACGTCCATTAGAGAAGAAGTGGAGGAATTTCCCAACGGATAGCCACCATTCTTAGGTTTTTTGCACCACTATCACCACCATCGGATAGATTGAGAAGAGAGGAACACTCCTATATCATCTTCTCCAAAGGATCAGAGCTTCCACTTCTAGGAAAGTGATTTAACTTGCAATAAATCAGTGTATATATTATCCAAATAGTTTAGAATTGGAGAAAAACCTTGAAAAATGAAGAATTAATGGATTTATAGATTTAAATCTTAATCTTGGTAGGTTTTGAATGTAGATTAACTTCTGAAAATATAGGACTCAATAAATCATGATCCATGCGTAGAGAATTATGAAATTAAGTTTAGATATATGATGTTCTTGAACAAAATATAATTAGTAGGTGTTTTATGAAATATACATGAATTGATCTAACAAAATAATAACCCATAATGACTTGATGATTCAATGATGTTAGAATTTATCTGTTTAAGTTGGTATAATGTTTGGAATAAATATTTGGGAGTTTGAGACATTATAATAGAGGATTTGAGGATTAAAATTGATGAAACCCATAGGCTAAAATATGCAGAAGCCGCAGGCCAATATCTGGTGGATCGATCGATTGACTCAAGAATGTCGATCGATCGACGATCAACGACCCTTTCCTTCAATCGATCGACTCCTCCTGAATGCGTGCTATATTTTTCCTTTTAAGGTTTAACCAATACCGACTTTTAAGAATTTTTGGTGTGGACTATTTGAACATATTGGAACTTAGGGAAGGTCAGTATGGGTGTATTTGAGGCCCGGAAAATATTGATTTAGTTCGGGATTAAATTATAAACTTCGAGTGTCTGAAGAGTAAGTTACGGTTTGAAATTACCGGAACTTGAATTTAATTCAGATAAATAATATCTTAAGGTTCGAAACAGTAGTAGAGGGACTTTAGATTACTGAAATAGCCTTAGAGACAAGTGGGAGACTTAGTAACCTTTTGGGATAGGTTTAAGTACTCGGATTTATACGACGAGAGTTGTCAAGCTCAACATATTACGTAAAACAATCGGGATGAAATGATACAATATATGAGACTTATAATATATCGGATAGGAGTATACCTATATTGAAATGATGATTAATTAAGTTCTGTGTGTTGCCATTCCCCGATCCTCGTGGTAGGAGGGACGGTGAAGAGGGGGAGTCTTCAACGTCAAGAGGATCTTGATCTCACGCATCCCTCTCGAGAGCGCTTCGACCAGCATCGGTGATGAGGTGACAAATGTAGAGAGATGGACTCGCTAATCTATTTTACTCAAGACAAACAAAATAAAAAGGGATCCATCCCAAAGGACAACATCCAAAGACATACTGATACATACGAAACCAAAATGATTTGAAAATTGTCTGGAGGCTAAGTTACGAAATGGGAAGGTGTTAGGCACCCATTCCGCCCTTACGGTCCCTCATGGGTTATTGCTATTTTCCTTTATTTCCTCATGGTATGTGTGCATGTATATATGTAGTAGAGATAGGAATCATTGACTTTCATCATGGAAGAGATAAAGCGAGTCATTCGAAGGAATGTTCTTAAAAGTAATATTAAAAATAGGATATACGCGATTATCCTAGTGTTGATGGTTATAATGGAATGATAACGCACAGGGAATAATACGCCATCGTGAACAAATATATAGGGAGAGTCTAAGAGAGTTAAGTTTAAAGAATATAGAAAAAATAGGAAAAAGGTTGGAAATGGACTCAAGCCTCAGGTTTTACCTCGAGACGCCTACGTAGCCTATAGAGGCATCAAAGTCCATGTAGTTCGTATGAAAAACGAGTGGTGGGATTTATCCCATTAATCCAACCGAGGACTTATCTTATATGTGTGTGTGTAAAAAGTGTTTTAGTTGTGAGAATAGTGTGAGAATTCCCATTTGGAATTTATAAGCAAACCCTCTTTTTCTTTTTCTTTTTCGGGTTTTATTTATATGAAAATAAGAGATGTGAAATAATACTAGATAAAAAGTATATTCGGATAGATGAGAGAATAAAAGTGCCAAGTAATAAAACAAATTAATGCGAATTTAGCAGAATTTGAAGAGAGAGTTGAGAAAGTTGTACCTTCTTGAAGATCATAAGCTTGATCTTGGATGTTAGAGAACAACCCTTGCATTTAGGTGACGATGGAGGGTACTTAATTCACCAATTTTGATTAAAAAGGTGATGAAAGGTGAAGGTTGGAAAGGGATTTGGATGTGGAAATCACGTTCACTTCGAAAGGGGTTTTCTGAGCTCACTGAGAGTGAAGGATTTAAAATCTTATCCTCTTTGCAATGAGGTCAGGACCTCCTTTTTATAGGCCCAGGGCATTGACCATCGGCATATCCCTGGTCCTACCAATCGGCAGGTGTGTTTAGGCACACTGCTGATAGGCAAGGTTTGGAACTTGTCGTTTGGCTGTCTCTTTCAGGTTCCTTCGGAAAATCAATCGAAGATCGTAAACCGTTTATCCGAATTGTGCACGGGATGGGCCATTAGAAAGGTATTTTAGAGACCTTTAAAAGTTCTTCGGACTGCTCTCAGGTATGGGAGTTGATTTTGGGTCAAATGTGGCTCAAAAGCGTTTGTCGTTCCATTGAACGGGGAATCATCGTACGCAAATGGATCGTTCGTCCGCATGGTAAGTCAGAATTATGCATGGAGTGGACCGTTGGAATGGTTAGGATATGTACTTCAACATTCCAAAGAACTTGACTCAGTTCGGGGAGATGACTTTTATCAATCGGGGCCTGGAAGCGTTTAGTGAACTTTTGGAGTAAAACAGATCATTTGTTCTTATCGTAAGTCAGAATCACGCACGGGGTAGACTGATTGAAAGGGGTTTCAGTGACCTTCGAAGATTCATTTAGTTTCGGTCGATCTAAAGAGTTAACTTTGGTCAAACAGAGTCTATGAGCATCCGGTGACCTCCTGATCACATTTTGAGGGAAAATGGTTCGTTCGTCTTCACCGTATGTCATAATTGCGCACAGTACTGACCATTAGAAAGGGGATTCAGTGCCTTTTGAAGATTCATTCAGTCTCGATCGACTTGAAGTGTTTGAATTTTAGTCAAACGGAGTTTGAGAGTGCCCGATGACCTTTAGGTCAATACCCGGGGTATGACATGGGTTTGTAGTTATGAGGGGAGGTTCTAGAGAACCTACAGTGAGGTTAGGGGATGTTAGAATGGGGTGTCTATAGAGCCCCTAGATGGGTGAGTTTGGAATAAATGATAGCCGTTGAATAGACACCACATGATTCCTTTGAAAGATGTCGATTCTGAGGTCCTAAGGATGAGGGTGACCGATTCAGAGGCTCAAGTCCGATTCTGAGGGACTGAAGATGAGGGTGACCGATTCAGAGGGTCGAAGCCAATTCTGGGGGCTTGAAGATGAGGGTGACCGATTCTGCAGGATGAAGCCAATTCTGAGGGCTTAAGTTGAGATGACCAATTCTGCGGGTTAAAGCATTTTCTGAGGGCTTAAGTTGGGATGACCAATTATGCGGGTCAAAGACAATTCTGAGGGCTTAGGTTGGGATGACCAATTTTGCGGGTCGAAGCCAATTCTGAGGGCTTAAGTGGAGATGGACAATTTTGAGGGCTTAAGTGGAGATGACCAATTCTGTGGGTCGAAGTCAATTATGATGGCTTCAATTGAGATGACCAATTCTATGGTTCGAAGTCACTTCTGAGGGATTAAGTTGAGATGACCAATTCTGCGAGTCAAAGCCAATTCGAAGGGCTTGAAGATGAGGGTGACCGATTCTACGTGTCGAAGCTAATTCTGAGGGCTTAAAGATGAAGGTGACCGGTTCTGCGGGTCGAAGCCAATTCTGAGGGCTTAAAGATGAGGGTGACCGATTATGTGGGTCGAAGAGAATTCGGAGGGCTTGAAGATGATGGTGACCTATTTTGCGGGTCGAAGCCAATTCTAAGGGCTTAAGTTGAGATGACTAATTCTGGGAGTCGAAGCCAATTCTGAGGGCTTAAGTTTAGAAGAGCAATTAGGCAGGCCGAAGCCAATTCTGAGGGCTTAGGTTGAGCTAACCAATTCTCCATGTCGAAGCCAATTCTGAGGGCTTAAGTTGAGATGACCAATTTTGTGGGTTGAGGCCAATTCTGAGGGCTTAAATTTAGATGACCAATTCTTTGGGTTGAAGTCAATTCTGAGGGCTTAAGTTGAGATGACCAATTCTGTGGGTCGAAGCCAATTCTGAGGGCTTAAGCTGAGATGACCAATTCAGAGGGCTTAAATTGGGATGACCAATTCTGCAGGTCGAAGAAAATTTTAAGGGCATGAATTGAGATGACCTCGGGGAACTCTGTCGGGAAATTTACCTCATGATTTTGATTTGAGATGGGGAGATGATTACTGGGGAAATCCTCGTATCTTTTGGAGATTTTGACATGTACTAGCTAGCTTGATGCTGTAAATTCCACTAGGGAAGCAATTAGGTGGTCCATGCTTTGCTCGGGGAGACCTGAGACCTTTGGGGTACTTTTAGAGGTCCCCTGGGGACATTGTCGGGAGGAGATTTACTTGTCTTTTTAGAGTTCCACTGGGGAAATAGGGGTTTCGCTTGAGGCAGTGTAAAATTTTCTTGGTTAAAATATTCTAAAACCCCTCTGGTATTTTTAGGAATTTTCGAAGGATTTTTTAGGGTTTTTTGGTATTTTTTTGGGAGTTTCTGTATGAAAATTTGAGGGGGGTGCAGATCGGCATGGTGTAGAGGGAGCCATTCGGCAGTGGCACAAACTTTTGGACTACCTCAAGAAGGTAAAGGGTCAGTACCGATCGATAGGCGGGGGTGCAGTGCCGATCGGCATGATTTGGCATCCAATAAAAAGGGGGCGGGTTCCCCTAATTTTTCATAGCTTCTTGCCTTCTCTCTTTATATGATTTTCTTTTGCGAATCGTTCTAGCATTCCGCAATCTAAAAAATGGCTGCTTTTGTGAGCACTACAGTACATCGGTAGTGGTTGGATATTGACGACTAGGAGAATCTGGAGTGGAGGGCTAGGGTGCCTCTTGCTTTGGGGAGTGAGAACTCTTTTGATGCATTTGAGCTGGTTGCGGATGAGCAGAATTTTCTATAGGAGCTATCACATCATCGCTCTTCAAGGGTGGAGAACCCTGGCAGTTACGTAATTAAAATGACTTTTGGCATTCCCTTTTTTGTGGTTTTCCTTTTTTCTTGGATTTTTACAAGGTTTTTCTTTTCGCAGTCTGATGTTTCTTTGTTGACTATATGTGCCCACGGGACGATGGGGCTTAAGGATGTCTTGGAGCATCTTCCACCGATGGTGAGTTGGGTGGTATCATCAGCAGGCTTTGGGAGGTTGACATTTGTACTGGATGAGATGCCTCGTTCGACGGAGGTTTTATGCGCTCTGGGGGAGAGGTGGTGGGACACTACTCACACCTTCCATTTTGGTTTTGGGAAGATGATTGTGACTCCCATAGATGTGAAGTAGCTGTTGGGGCTGGATTGTGATGGAGAGCTGATAGAGGTTGATTTCTATTTATGAGTGAGGCCGGAGGTAGTGCGGGCGGCGCTAGGTGACGTGGGGAGGATAGTGTTTGGGGACTCCATCCGTTTATCCCTGTTGATGGATGTTTTGCTGAGAAGGGTGATTGATGTGGAGGATGAGCTGCAGGTGAGGCGATGACCCGATTATTTATTTTGCTGGTGTTCGTGGGATTTTTGGTGTCGTCGAGCGACGATGTTTTCCACTTATGGTTTTTTCCATACTTGAGGATGTTTTTGAACATCCCTCTCTATGATTAAGGGAGTCTGACTTTGGTGACCCTTTATCTTTATCTGGATGCATTTAGCCGGTGCTCCCGGCAGACTTTTACTGGAGCCACATATCTTCTTGAGGTATTCTTTAATTTGCACATTTTCCTTTCATGCATTTGCATTTTCCTTACGCATCTCTTTTTTATTTTGGATTTTTATCTTTGGTATACATGGTTTTATGAGGTGATTGGCTGTAATACCCAGTTGATTTCTCTCAAGGATGAGATCGTTGGGGACTTTTGCCAGTTGTATCGGTGGCGGAAGGCCAATCGGTAGTCGAGGAGGTCTCTCTTTATAGGCGGTGCATCAGGTCTTGAATGGCCTGACCCATGATAGGGTAAGATTTTTTCTTTTTCAGTCTAAGACCTTTGTGTGATCGAATTCTGTATTTGACTTATATCTGCTAGGGATTTTTCAGGTGATTTTTACCTTTGGGGAACGACTGTTCAGGACACGGGGTTGACTGGAGTGAATGCATAAATGAGGCATTTGTTGGCATATAAGTTTGTCCACTCCTGGTATCTCGGGGAGATGGTGGTCCGACAGATTGCCGAGGAGGAGGTAGTGGTGCACCTATGAGCCCTCCTATGTGTATAAGGCGGGAGCGACTGTTGCTAGAGGATACGAGGATCACGGTGATGATTGGAAAGTCCTATATCTGGTACACCGATATGGTTATGACGTATGGTTATATAGAATTTATGATGAGTTGGATGATGGAACCTAGCATATATGATGCACTACCCTTCTTTCCCATGGGTTTCAGTCGGCTAGTGGGGTCCTCCAACAGCTGTGGCGGTTCGTCGACATCTACGACGACGGCGACTTAGGAGGTCCCCTTTGTGGAGTTGCATACTCCTTCATACAAAATACGACAGGAAGATGGAGGGACGTTGCCTATGTTGCATCTTCCTCATGTGATGGACCTGAAGGAGTTGGGTTTGATAGAGGAGGTTCTTCATCCTTTGGTATATCTTTCTATTATTTTCCTTTACTTCTTTTTGGTTTATTTTGATCTTTTCTTCTTGATACTGATTTTGCCTTTTCTTACAGTAATTCCGGGTGTCCACCACTTGGCAGAGGGATATTAGGGACTAGATATCTTCGGAGACTGCCCACATTCGGGACGCGGTTCATGTTCCTTCTTTCTTGGTGCCGTCTGCATCATTCGAGGAGGAGTCTGGTTCAGGTAGCGGTGGTACGTTATATCGCCATAGGGGAAAGAGACTGCGTCACAAGGATGGAAACTCTTAGGAGAGAGAGGGTGAAGGGTAAGTGAGAGAGAGAGAGAGAGAGAGAGAGAGAGAGAGAGAGAGAGAGAGAGAGAATGAATGTGGGTTTGGGATGAGTCCCGTTGTTTTTACATTTCTTTATTTTCCTTCAAAATAATGTAACACAAAAACATATCTATGCAATGTAATGGAATTTTTTTATTATCTTTTATTTAATGATGAATAAATGAATGCATGCATGCATATGAGCCTTTTGCTTTGCTACTGAGACTATAAAAAGAAATATTTTTGTAAGTTTTATTCACAACGAATAATTATAAAAAGATGAAAAAGGGAATTTGAAATTATGTTTGAGAATATCAATTTATTTTTATTGAGTTTTCTAATTTTGACAAAAGAGGAAAAAGGTAAGTTTCTAAAAATAGGAGGTTGCCAATCGGCAAGACCCTTGTCCTGCCTATCGACAGGTCAGTCCAGTCCCATCAATTCAATGCTTTGATTGGTACTCTCTTCAACCTATGGTACCTTGTGGGGTAGGGTTCCCTCTAATTTTTATAGGAGTTATATTTTTTTGTGAGGGATTTCAAGTATAAAAAGGGGTAAGGGTGGAGTGTTTTCACCACACTCTCACTTCCTATCTTTCTTATTTTGTGAGATGACTCTCCCTGCCAGTGTTGAGTTTTCTAACTACCTCGAGACTTTGGAGGCAATGTCCTCCTACAACGTCGACTATGATGCTTTCAACATGCGTCAAGTCTGTTTATGGCGTAATCCGCCCATAGTGTGGAACATACTAATGGCGGCGGTACAACTTTAGTACCCTGAAGACCATGTATTCCACTTTGGCTTGGAAGAAGTATGTTTGACTTATGAGGAATTTTCTGCCATGTTGGTAGTAAATCCTAGTGTGGTGGCTACTATGCCTGAATTTTCTCAGTCTCCCCGGAAGTTGGTTGTTGGGCTTCTCTGCATCTCACCCTCGGCGGGTAGATCCATGGTTACTGGAGGAATGATTTCTCTTCCGATGGTGCTATAGTCTGTGAATTTACAGGAGGTTGGTGATGCTGGATATACCGGAGTTGTCATTCGGGGTTTGGTTTCAAAATTGTTGTTGGTGATCGAGGAGCTGCTGGTGGACCCATAACTTTCAGCTATTACTTCGTGGATGTCCTACCGTCGTAATCCTAAGGAGGTGATACTGGTAGAGACTCTGAATGGCCTGGATGCCTGGCGAGAAGGTCGTTCTGACTTTCTAAGGGGTAGTCATGTGATGCTGTTCATGTGGTTGTCTGAAAGATTTCCTCTAGTGACTCCTCCAGAATATCCTTTGTCAGCTGTACCCAACTTCTTTTTGCGCCATTTCATCAGTGTTGTTCTGAATATTGAGAGCTGAAAGAACTGGTTTGTGGAGCATAGGGGCCTAATCTATAATGGTCAGTGCCTTGGTGGGGATAGCTGATGCCTATTCTGGAAATGGGAGAGTACTCATATGTTCGGTTGGTTAGTCTCAGATAGGCCTCTTTCTATTTACCGTGGCGACTTCTGTGCCAATTTGGCTGCGAGCAGATTGTGCCACCTCGGACACTGGATTTCTTTTCGATAGAAGATCTGACGGAGCATTTGCACATGCGTCTTGGCTCTTTGTGGGAGAGTCGACATCCATAATCTCATCCCTCTCAGTCTGTTGGGAGAGTTTAGCACATCCCTGGGGATTATATGAAGTGGTTGTGGAGAAGAGAGGTCAGCAAGATGTTGGCAGTGGAGATCGGACAAAGGTGGATTATTTTATCTAAAACCATGGAGGGAGGTGTGGTATATTTTTCGAGGTTGGTTCGAGCTTATCGGTCCATGGAGCATCTGCGGCACTCTATTCAGGGAGGGGAAGCTGGGAGACCTGGATATGTAGATGAAAATGATGGAGCGGACTCCTCTCGTAGCTGTGGGTAGGACACTTGGAGAGTTTGTTTTGTAATGGGGAATAAATTTGGGAATTTTATTTAGCTTTTTAGGAAGGTAGGTGGAAGGGATTCATCCGTTCATTTTCTTATGTAATTGCACTGTAATCTCTTATTAGTGAAATAAACATATTTTTTATCGTCTAGCTGCGCCTTTTGATGAATTTTGTATTTTGAATTATCTAAACTGATCGCTAAGGCATGCATAATCCTTTTGTTCAAATATATGTTAGAATGAACTGTCGTTCTCGGAGATAAGAAAAGAATAGTTTTTTTTTAAAGAAAGGGTCCTGCTCATGTAAGATGTATGAGCTACCTACGTACATTTGAGGGTTTTTAAAAATTTTAATTTTTTTGAAAATGATTTCTGTAGAGGATCAGGCTCACGTAGTTCTGGGTAGAGGGAAATGGAGAGATTTTTTTTAGAATAGAAAGGAGATGAGAAGAGTCGTAATGCGTCGAGATTTTGAACGAGGGGTGGAACTTCTTGAGATGGTCGAGGTTGACTGGATGAGACATCTTTTCTCCATCTAAGTCGGTGAGCATGCCCGCATCGCCAAACAAGATTTTCTTCACAATGTATGGGTCGCTCCAATTGGGCTTGAATTTCCTTCTGGGGCCGAGATGGTTTCTACTTTTTCTTTGAGGTCTAAATCCCCTTCTCAGACACCGCAGTCCTTGAATCTCTTATTAAATGAACGCACTATTCGATGATGGTACCTTTGTATGTGATACATCTCTTTTAATCTCCTTTCATCCAAGAGTGATATCTCATCGAGGCGACTTTAATGCCAGTCCTCCTCACTATCTTGTCTTTCGAGCATGACAATAAGGGAAGGGATTTATAGCTCCAAGGGTAGGACTGCTTCTATTTCGTAGACTAGAGAGTAAGGGGTATCCCCAGTAGAGATTCGAATTGAGGTTCGGTAGCCCTAAAGGGAATAAGGGATTCGGTCGACCCAATCTCGATAACTTTTGATCATCTTACTGATGATGGCTTTGAGGTTCTTGTTCGCAGCTTCGACTGCACCATTGATTTGAGGTCGGTAGGGCGAATATTTGTGTCTCTGAATCCCAACTCGTTGACCACTTTGGTGACTTCTTCCTCGAAATGCAGCTCATTATCTGACACTAGCTCGTGCGGAACCCCATATCGGCTGATGATATTTTTCTTAATGAATAGGGCCACTTTCTTGGCCTTCAGGACTGCGTATGACTCGACTTTGACCCATTTGGTTAAGTAATCAATGGAAACTAGGATGAACTCATGCTCATTGGAGGCTTTGGGTGTAAATTTCCATATGATGTCGATACCCCAGGTGAAGAACGGTTAGGGAGATGTCATGTTGTATAATTCTCGTGGACGTAAGTGTTGAAGGTTGGAAAACTGTTGGCATTTGAGGCATTTCCCGACATAGGCGGTGCAATCCTGGATCATGGTGGTCCAGTAGTAGCCTTATCGCATAATCTTCTTGGCAAGCATGTGACCGTTCATGTGGGGCATGCATTCCCCGTTGTTGAGTTTCTGTATTACCTCTTCAATATTAGCCTCTGTGATGTAGTGTAGATTGGTTCCAACGAAGTTTTTCCTAAACAGTGCTGGGCGACCAGTCTTCAGAGGGTTCCCTGATCCTTCTTGTTGGAACCCTCAGGATACTTACCATGCTTGAGGAGGTGCCAGATATCACAGTACCATCAATTGACTAGCTCGGGATCTTCTTTTGTGATGAGCTCAATGTGGTAGCAATGGGTTACTTTATCTTAGCTTTGGACCAGGACGGGGCCATTGTTATTCCTTAAGGCATGTCGACCATGGAGGCTAGGGTAGAAAGGGCATCGGATAGGTTAGTTTTTGCTCGAGGTATGTAATGGAAGGTGATGTCCTAGAATTGAGAGGCTAGTTCTTCTAAGTGGGCATGGAAGGGTCGGAGTTTCTCGTCCTTGACTTTTCATTTTCTAAGAACTTGACCAATGATGAGGGAAGAATCCCCATAGACATATAGGCATTGAATAACTTTATTGAGATCAACTTTGAGGCCTATCGTACATGCCTCATATTAAGTCATGTTGTTGGTGCAGGGGAAATCCAATTTGATGGCAATGGGAGTATGGGACTCATTTGGGGCGATCAAAAGTATCCTAATGCCATATCCCTTTTTATTGGTCGCACCGTCGATGAACATTTTCCATCAAAGATCGTCTTGAGCGGTATAGAGGATGTTTTCATCTAGGAATTCATAGATCCAGTCATCATCTTCTTCTGTGGGGTATTTAGTGATGTAGTCAAAGATGGATCTTCCTTTCATGGCTTTCTGCGTGACATACACAATAGAAAACTCAACTAGGAGCATCAACCATCAATCCATTCGGTTGGATAAGGCGGGTTTCTCAAGCAGGTACTTGATGGGGTCCATTTGGAATACAAGTTTAATGGAGAAGGCGCGCATGTAGTGTCACAACTTTGGGCTGACCCAAATAAGAGCGACGCATGCTTTTTCCAAAGTAGTGTAGTTAACTTCATACCCGACCAATTTGTGACTAACGTAATAGATGGATCTTTTTTTAGGTAATCCTTAAGGTATTAGGCTAGAAAATCCCCAACTACAGTGTCGATTATGGTTATAGAACTAAGGGGAAACCAGGTTGTGGTGGCATGAGTATCGGAGGTTAGGTCAGATATTATTTTATTCAGTCAAAATCTTCTTAGCAAGCGTCGTTCCAAACTTCAGTTGAATCCTTTCAGAGGAGTTTGAAGATAGGTTCGCATATGACGCTTAGCTGGATGATGAACCGACATATGTATTGCAATTTCCCAAGGAAACCACGGACTTCTTTCTCCGTTTGGTGAGGTGGAATCTCAAGTATGTCTTTTAGCTTGGCAGGATCTTCTTCTATCCCTTTCTCACTGACCATGAATCCCAAGAGTTTTCCCTTTGTAACGCTAAAGACACATTTCTATGGATTGAGTCTCATCTCATATCGTCGCAGTCGTTCGAAGAACTTATAGAGAGTGGGAACATGACCTTATCTAGTTTTGGATTTAATAATCATATCATCCACATAGACCTAGACTTTTTTGTGAATCAGATCATGCCGGATGGTTGTGGCAGCCCTCTAGTAGGTAGCCCCAACATTCTTGAGACCAAATTGCATAATAGTGTAGCAAAAGCTTCCCCATGGGGTGATGAACGCGATATTTTCTTGATGATATGGGTGCATTTTGATTTCGTTGTACCCGAAAAACCCATCGATGAATGACTTGAGATCATGACTGGTTGTGTTGTCCAAGATCATGTCGATATCAGGTGAAGGTAGTCATCCTTTGGAGAGGCTTTATTCAAGACCCGATAGTCTACACACATCCGAACTTTCCCACCTGATTTTGGTATAGGCACTATGTTGGTTATCAATGTGGGATATTCGATCACACGAATGAATCCCACGTTCAATTATTTGACCACCTCTTCTTTGACTTTGAGAAACTATTCGGTGTGAAGGTTTCTCAACCTTTGTTTAACCGTCTTGTAATCTAGAAGAGTGGGGATCTCATGTTGAGCTATTTTAGGATCAATGTCGGTCATATCGTCATAAGACCATGCGAAGACATCCACGAATTCCTTCAATAATTCTTCGAGTTGTGCGCACTCATGCTCATTGAGGGTAACCCCTATCCTAATCGCGCACAGTTGGCTTCTATAATCGAGGTTAATAATAATAGCTTCTTTTTCATTAACTTGAATGAGGTTATGTCGTTTGTTATTAACCTTATGTAGATTAGTTAAGAATTATTAATTTACAAAATCATCATCATCAAAAGTTTAATTAGAATCTACATAATTAATGTAATGCACAACAAGATACTCAAAATCTTCATTTATTTCATTGATAGGAAAAATAGCGTTGAGAACCTCATCGAAGGAGGTCTCGATTACATTTGTGCAAGGATAGATAACTGAAGAAGAAATGGGGTAAACATTGGGGTTAGGTGGGATTTTAACAGGTAGAACAGGTGCAGCATGCCAGTTGAGGAGAGGTGTATCAGCAACTTTAATCAGGTGGGATGGATTCGGTGATGTAGTGAGTGAATGAACCATGCAGAGTGTCAGCCCCTGTATTTGTAAGTTGAAGGAATCTTCGGAGAAACTTCACTGAGAATCTTTGGCATCTACGATGAGTAGTTGTATATGGTGTTCGAAACTTTCGGCCTATGGCCAGCTGTGCTAGACAATGATCTCCATCCCAAGCTTCATCTTCTTGTCTGCATGGCCATACCAGGGTTCTAAAAAGCCACAAAAGGGGAAGTCTTCACCCTCTTTGATGAATCGTCCATTCAAGGAGTCACCTGGGATAGCCTGGATGCAATCTAGTCTTCTCTTTGGTCGAGACTGGCGGATCATTCTGAGCTTTTGTTCTGATGGTTGATACCCCTAACCACAAGGAGGGAAATCCTTTTTCAGCACAATGGTATCAAGTATACCTTGTTGTCGTTTCCCTATCCCCAGTCCGGGCATGAAATGCATGTTTCTGAACATCTTAATCACATTTATGTTACCATGAGGGTCGTATTCCGGATAAACCCTTTCTTTGCAATCGTCCCCTGCTGGAAGTAGAAGTACTTCAACTCCGAATCCTAATAGGAGCATATCATGTGACCCTTCCTGTATCTCAAGGATTGGATTACTGGTGGTTGCACCCTCAGTATTATTGTCATCGCCCAAAATGCTGGTGACTCGTTCATTGGCGAAGAACCTCAATTTCTGATCGAGTGAGGAAGACACACCCTTGATACTGTGGAGCCAAGCTCATTCGAGAAACACGTTGAAAGAAGCTGGGATGTCAATAACTTGTAATTCAACGACTTGGTTTATAGGGACAACCCCTATTACATGTTTTATGGATCCCATCACTTCTCGACGAGTATTATCGTAGGCACATACAACAGTGAAAGTTAGAGCGAGGTCACTTTCCTTCAGTCCTGATGTGTACGATCCATTATCCCCTTAATGGGAAGACATTCAAGGAGGATCCATTATCGATAACAGAGAGTTGTACGATCTTCCCCATAACTTCGACGGACATGCTAAGTGTATGATTGTAGTGTGGTGCCCAATTCTGGGGATTTCTTCTTCGGGAAAGGATAACATTCAGGTAGAGGTCAAGGATTCGACTAAATTTACCACTTCTTCTGGTGTGCTAGAAGGAGGAACTTTGGGTCCAGTGAGAAATTTGATCAAATCATTTTTGTGCAGCTGGGAAGACATGAAAAGGCCCCACAGAGTTATCTTAACTTGAGTTTTCTTTAGTTGATCAAGGATCTTTCTTTCCTCGAGGGTAATTTCTGGCATATGAAGGTTTTCAACGCCCTTCCCTTTGTTATTGACTGGTGGTAAGCTTGGAATCTGGTAATGCATCATTGATCTAATCATGTGATTTACTGAAAAAGGGAAGAACATGAAGCCTATTTTCTCGTCGATCTCAGATTTTTCTGGCACCTTGTTTATTTCTCCGAGGACCACACATGTCAGCTATCAGGCCAGTTTTCTCTAAAGCCTGCTCTTTATTTAAATCCTCAAATTCTTCCCCCCATCCAGTGGCAACAATTCCGTCTTTCCATGTAAATTCAATACATTCTATAACTTCAATGGTTTCTTCATATAGGTCTTCCCATTCTGTGTGGATATGTAAGGGTGAAGGGACCAAGCGTCCTTGTAGCTTCAGAGTAACAAGTAACTTGGTCATACTACAAATATGATTGGTTTTACCTGAATAATTCTGCCATAATCTGGACAACTTCATCTAGGATGACTTCATCGATTGGTACCTGATTGGGCACAAATATTGTATATTTATCCCCCTAATTTCAGTACTTTTGTGAACCCGAATGATGTAACATATATGGATTTGATTCACTTTTATGCTGCTAACCTTCTTGGCGAGTATTGCGTGTTTCGTGCTTCTCCTATTAGTTTTACAGGTTAATTATGCAAGCAGTGCAAAGGAGGAAACAAGACTGTGCAAGAAAAGCTAAGAAGGCATGTTCAAGGGCATGTCGGTAATTTTTCAGCCCGATCCGGAAGAAGAAGTCAACTGGGAAGTTGAAGAGCTCGGAACAACGAGCACATTGGAAGAAACGGCACCCAAATCCGAGCTACGGTTGAAAAGTTATGCTCAGTTGAAGTTGAAGAAAAATCCAAGAAAAGGAGAGAAAAACCAGAAAAAAATCTAAGTGTTGAGAGCAAGTCCAGGCTGGTACATGCGAACCCCACCCCGAACCGGTTCGGGGGAGCGAACCGGTTCGCTGTACCTGACACGCGAATTTTGTCTTTCATTTGGATTGGTCTCCAAGTCTCCTATTAGGTTTAAAAGACTCAAAACTTGTAAAAAACGTAAGCATTAACCTAGGAGCAGCTTTGAGGGTTATTTTGAGAGAGTTTTTGATAGAGAAAAAGGAGAGAAACATCTAGGAACATCAAGGGCATAATTTACTTCAAGAATTCATTGTTTCGGGTTTGTTTTTACCAGTTTTAATTCAAGATTCTTGTTCCTCATTATTGTTCTTGCATGCTTAGTTTTCCTAATTGATTCAACTTGTTTTCGCATTCATAATACGTATTTACATGTTTAGATTTAGTTTTATCATGAATTCATACACATGCAACGTTATTATTTCATGCATTAGTCCATTTAACATGTCCGGCTAGGTTTTTCAAGGTTGGGATGCATGAACCCAACCTGATGTGTTAGTGCGTGTGTATAACGTCGATCCGCTGAATTTAATGATTAATTTAAATCGTATCGCGTAATTTCTTAAGAGTTGGAGATCTTTATATCTCGTTTGCCTCTGGGTACTCGTGATGATTTAGAGTCCAATTTGAATGCAATTACCGCGATACCGATTTACTCATCCTCAGATTAGGTATGACGCGGGCTTGAACCTCGTATACATAATGCTTGGGAGTACTAAATTCCGGGTTTGAATTAATCGGATAAATTTATGATCAACGTTATCACTGCATTACACTAGGGTTGGGGGATTGTATTCCCATCCTGTCTTCTCATCATTTAGTTAAAAAGTTCAATTCAATTCTTCATTCCTCATTTAGATAATTTAGTTAGTTGCATTTTTCATTATACTTTCATAATTGCATTTAGTTTAATCCATCTCAAAAAGCCAAATCAATCTTTTTCTTTTCTTTTAGAGTCATTGTTAGGATTCCTTAATCTTATCCCGTCGTCACAACTCTTGTTGTCCTTTTTCCCTGAGGATCGATACCCGACTTGTCGGATTATTACTTGAACGATAGGCTTGCAATTGAGCCTAGAGAGCACACACTTTAGAGACACATTCTGAGTCGTGTCAAGTTTTTGGCGCCGTTGCCGGGGAATTAGGTAGACTTAGGATTAGATAGAGTTAATCCAAAACTGTGACCAAAAATTAAAAAAATAAATAAAAATAAAATAAAATTAAATTAAAAAAATAAAATTCCAAAAAGATTCACAACCATCATCTCTCCTGAACTTAATGCAAAATTCTGAAGCCACTCCCACACCCCATAATACTCCAACCAGCATTCACGAAAATCCGCTTGTTGAGTATAATCCTGACAGTCTCCACACTCCACAAGCCCCACAGTTCTGGATCCCACCTCCCACACCGTCACACTCCATCTCTAGCAACACTCCCTTCTCCTTCGTAGGACACACATCGTGCACACCCAGTGAGAACG
This sequence comes from Sambucus nigra, assembly GCA_949130495.1. Taxonomy (NCBI): domain Eukaryota; kingdom Viridiplantae; phylum Streptophyta; class Magnoliopsida; order Dipsacales; family Adoxaceae; genus Sambucus; species Sambucus nigra. The sequence goes on along the minus strand of OX422208.1, from coordinate 89,133,203 downwards.
CCGAGTCGTCGAGTGAGAGAGAGATGTCGCAGCACAGTAATGCAACTACCGGTGAGGAAGAGCCTCCGTACCGCCCGTTGAGAGAATTCTTATATCCCGAGCGCACTGTCACTCTGGGATGCATTATACTCCCGTATAATGCCGGGCAATTTTGTTTCAAAAATGGGATGATCCAGACACTACCACATTATCACGGTATGGATTCTGAAAAGCCATACCTCCACATAAGGGAATTTGAGGACGTGTGTGATACTCTCAACGATCAAACCTGCACACAAGAGGTAATCCGCCTCAAACTCTTCCCCTTCTCGCTTAAAGATAAAGCCAAAGCTTGGCTATGGTCTTTACCTCCAATCTCGATTCCATCCTGGAATGAGCTACAGTCCAAATTTCTCAAGAAATTCTTCCCAACACATCGAACAATCTCTATAAAGGCTCAAATTCAAGCATTCAGGCAACAAGAAAATGAGCCTTTCCATCGATGTTATGAACGTTTCAACGAGTTAGTGGCTTCGTGCCCCCATCATGGATTTGATCCATCACAAATCATCTCCTTTATCTATAATGGGTTAAACCTTAATTCTAAACAGCTTGTTGAAACCATGGGAAGTGGTCCATTTGTCGATCTAGATGCCCATGACGCTGATCTTCACATGAGGTATGTTGCTGAGACTACCCAATCCTGGGATACCTCTGATCCGAACGCTCAAAACCGAAATCGACAATCTACCACAGCTCCGTCGACATCCGGTCTATTCCACGTAGATAAGAATTCGATGTCGGACTGTCGGTTGGACACCATTGAGAGAGGACTGCGAGATTTATGTGAGGTAGTTGGATCCATCAAGAATCCCATCGAAAAGGTGTGTGCAATTTGTGAGGCGGGACATTCAACTAAGGAATGCCCGACGATACCCGCCTGCAAAGTAATATTACAGGAGCAAGTTAATGGTATAGGAGGCTTTAAGGGAAATTTCGGTGCCCCGCACAGAAATTCATACAACCCTTCGTGGAAAAACCATCCCGGTTTTAGCTACGGACAACAACATGCCGCAATGAACCCTCCTTCGCATGTTGCCCCTCCTCCTCCACAACAATTTCAACAAGCTCCACACATGCAAGGACATGTGCAAGCACCACCACATCATGGAAATTATATTCCGCCACAGCGGAGAACTCTTGAGGATACTGTGAATCAATTCATCAATAGCCAGGCCGCAACCAATGCCAAGTATGATCGTCTCATTGGCGACCTAAATGCAAACCTGTCTAAGATACAATCCTCGTTGAGTGTCCAAGAGAAGGGAAAATCCCCTTCCTAAGGCCAACGACCTCCCCAAGGTCAAACTAGTGTTAGCTCCACATCCACTGAACATCAGGAGCAATGTCAAGCAGTGACCACTCTTCGTAGTGGAAGAGTCGTTGATTTATCACCTCCTCCACACGACACAACAAAAGACAAGGAGATTTCGCCCGGCACGAAAGAGGCCGAAGATGTCCCCTTGGACGAGAGTGATAAGGAAGGCACTAGTGAGCCTGAGGTGGTAGTTAAACCACCCTCCGCAGCACCATTTCCTCGAAGGTTGATTCCTACTCAAAAAGGGACTCCACGTGATGAAGTGCTAGAAGTTCTAAAGCAAGTGAAGCTGAATCTACCTTTCCTTGATGCCATTAAACAAATTCCAGCCTACGGCAAAGTTATCAAAGATTTGTTGACGGTGAAAAGGAGGATGAAAGTTAAAAAGAACGTCTTTCTAGCTCAGAACGTGAGTTCCATTCTGCTAAATGATCTCCCGCCTAAATTCAAAGATCTCGGTGCACCCACCATATCATGCATCATTGGAGATAATAAAATTGAGAAAGCCTTACTTGACTTGGGAGCAAGTGTAAACATACTTCCTTACTCCATTTATAGGCAACTTGACTTGGGCGACCTCAAGCCCACAAAGGTCACTCTCCAATTAGCGGATCGATCAGTGAAGATTCCACGAGGCATAGTCGAGGACGTGATCGTCCAAGTGGACACTTTCTACTTCCCGGTAGACTTTGTCATTTGGGACACGGAGCCCTCCTTTAACTCAAGCAACCATGTTCCCATCATCCTTGGTCGCCCTTTCTTAGCTACAGCTAATGCCATCATCAACACAAGAAATGGGCGAATGCAACTCACCTTTGGGAACATGACCTTGGAAACCAACATCTTCCACGTAGCCCAAAATGCAGGGGAGGAAGATGACCTTCACGCGGTGAGCCTCATAGATGAGGTAGTAGAAGAGTACTTCGAGGAAACTTTTTGTGGCGACGCCTTAGAGTTATGTTTAGCGACGAGCTATGAGTGTGAGGGGACGTCTACCCACTTCGAGAGGGATGTTGAAAGGTTGAGAGAATTACTCGATGAGAGTGCGTCGGACGAGGACGTGAGAGAGATTGATTGGGTTTCTAGATTCGAGGAACTACCTCCAAGGGATACACATATGGCTCCTTCCAGTGAAAAATTTCCAACCCTCGAATTAAAGAAACTCCCCTCCCATATCAAATATGCATACCTAGGAGAGGATGAGACATTTCCTGTTGTTATCTCCTCTAGCCTAGACGAAGGGCAGGAGGGCAAATTGATGAGAATTCTGAGGAAGCACCAGGGTGCTTTTGGTTGGTGTATAGCTGATTTGAAGGGGATAAGTCCTTTGATTTGCACCCACAAGATCCATCTCGAAGAGGATGTCAAACCCTCTAGAGAAATGCAAAGAAGACTGAATCCCAATATGAAAGAAGTTGTGAGAACCGAGATCATCAAACTATTGGATGCCGGGATTATCTACCCAATCTCGGATAGCAAATGGGTGAGCCCTATTCAAGTCGTCCCGAAGAAGTCGGGTATGACTGTGATTGAGAATACCAAGGGAGAGCTTGTTCCCCAACGCACCACCACCGGTTGGCGTGTTTGCATTGATTACCGGAAACTCAATGCGGGAACAAGAAAAGACCATTTCCCCTTGCCATTCATCGATCAAACGCTTGAGAGAGTTGCGGGCCACCCTTACTATTGTTTCCTTGATGGTTATTCCGGATATAACCAAATTGAGGTAGATGTACTTGACCAAGAGAAGACGACTTTCACTTGCCCGTTTGGTACGTTTGCCTACAAACGTATGCCATTTGGCTTGTGTAATGCACCCGCGACCTTTCAAAGGTGCATGTTGAGCTTATTTAGCGACATGGTCGAGAGAGGACTCGAGGTGTTCATGGACGATTTCAGCGTTTTTGGCACCTCTTTCGATCATTGTTTAGAAAAATTGGAAAAAGTACTTACCCGGTGTGTGGACAAGAACTTAGTGCTGAATTGGGAGAAGTGTCATTTCATGGTCACTGAGGGAATAGTTCTTGGTCACATAGTATCATCCAAGGGCATAGAAGTTGATAGGGCTAAGATAGATGTCATAGCTGACCTTCCCCCACCGAGATCGCTTAAAGACGTGCGCTCATTCTTGGGTCACGCCGGGTTTTATCGAAGGTTCATTAAGGACTTTAGCGCCATCGCTAGACCCTTAAGTAACCTTCTCATGAAGGATAACCCGTTTGAGTGGACCGAGGCATGCCAAAGCTCCTTTGATAGATTAAAGAACATGCTCGTGTCCGCTCCCATCATGCAAGTTCCGGATTGGTCCCTACCGTTTGAACTTATGTGTGATGCGAGCGATTACGCAATTGGGGCCGTTTTGGGCCAACGTAAAGATAAGCAAGCTCATGCCATCTACTACGCTAGCCGGACCCTTGCCGGACCTCAACTCAACTACTCTACCATGGAGAAGGAGTTGCTAGCGGTGGTATTTGCCCTTGATAAGTTCAGATCGTATCTCATTGGTTCTCCTATCATTGTCTTCACCGACCACGCGGCTTTAAAATATCTACTCGCGAAGAAAGACGCCAAGCCGCGCCTCATAAGGTGGGTCCTACTCCTACAAGAGTTTAATCTCTCCATCAAAGACAAGAAAGGAGTAGAAAACGTCGTGGCCGACCACTTATCTCGGCTCTCATCCGACGTACCTAGTGATCCCATACCCATAGACGAGCACTTTCCGGATGAGCAACTATTTGCCACCTCTTCTTATCCCTGGTTTGCGGACATTGTAAATTATCTAGTCACGGGAACCGTCCCTCCCGATTGGACACCGCAAGATAAGAAGAGGTTTCTTAATTGGTCGCGCATGTTCTTTTACGATGATCCCTTCCTTTTTAAATATTGCGCCGACCAAATCATCCGACGATGTGTACCGGATGACGAGATCCCAAAGGTCATCCAGTTTTGTCATTCGGAAGCATGTGGAGGCCACTTCTCGGCGAAAAAGACGGCCGCTAAAATTCTGCAATGCGGCCTCTATTGGCCCACAATCTTCCGGGATGCAAATGACGCTTGCAAGTCATGTAATAGGTGCCAACGAATGGGAGCCATTTCTCGACGCGACATGATGCCCCTTACCCCCATACTCATCATTGAGATATTCGATTGTTGGGGTATTGACTTCATGGGTCCTTTCCCCCCATCCTTTGGTTTCCTATACATCCTAGTCGCGGTAGACTACGTTTCTAAATGGGTAGAAGCTATTGCTACTAAGACTAATGACAACAAAGTGGTGATAAAGTTTCTACAGGAACACATACTTTCTCGCTTCGGAGCACCGAAAGCGATAATTAGCGATAATGGCACGCACTTTTGCAATAGGCCATTTGAAAAGCTCATGAGAAAGTATGGGGTCGTCCACAAGGTTGGGACGACCTATCACCCACAAACGAATGGGCAGGCCGAGCTAGCAAATCGGGAGATCAAGAACATTCTTGAAAAGACCGTCAATCCTACCCGGAAAGAGTGGTCCCTTAGATTGACCGATGCACTTTGGGCCTATCGTACCGCGTTTAAAAATCAACTTGGAATGTCCCCTTTCCGTTTTGTGTATGGCAAACCTTGTCACCTCCCTGTTGAGCTCGAACACAAAGCGTATTGGGCAATCAAGCAATTGAACTTTGCCTTGGACAAGGCCGGTGAAGCCCGTAAGCTACAATTGATTGAGTTAGAAGAACTACGCAATGATGCGTATGAGAACGCCAAAATTTCAAAGGAGAGGATGAAACTTGCTCACGATAGCATCATTCGACGAAAAGAGTTTCATCCCGGGCAAAAAGTTCTTCTATACAACTCTCGGCTTCACCTCTTCCCAGGCAAGTTGCGGTCACGATGGTCTGGCCCGTTCGTGGTAAAGAATGTTTTTCCCCATGGCGCTGTTGAACTAAACGATTTAAAAGGGGAAAACACGTTCAAGGTAAATGGACAACGCCTAAAGCCATACCTAGAGGCGTTTGTGGATGAGGTCGACACGATTTAGTTGTCGGACCCTGTTTACGGGGTCAATTGAGCTAAGCGAGTGAGGTCGTCGCACCCCCGACGCGTATGGGGTGATTTTGTGTGTAAAATAGTCGTGTGTAAATAGGTTAGTTAGGAGTCCGGAGCCTGCGTTGCATGAGAGATAGGTTAGCACGTTTTTCGAGGGTGCTAGTACGCTTTTCAAGGTCGTATTTGAGGAAGTTTTTGAGAGCCCGAGGGTCTAGAAGGGCTTTAGGGGCCGTATGCACAAGTTAGGGGATGAGAGAGCACTTAGAAATGAAGAGAAGAGTGAATTTCCTCGATTGGACCAGCCTGGTACCCCCGAACCGGTTCGCTGTACCTGTCAGATTCTTCCCCCCTTCTTCTCCAAATTCATTCCCCTTCCCTCCATTCTTTCCCCCTTCTTCCCCCTTCGTTTTTCTTCCCTCCAAATCTTTCCCTCCTTCCCAAATTCATCCCAATTCATTCCCTCCACCCTCTCCTTCCCAACCTTTCACATTTCCCACCAAAAACACACCCCTTCACACCTATAAATACACCTCACCCCTCCTCCATTTTTCACACCAAAACATTCTCCCTCACTCTATTCTCACCATATTTTCTCCCATATTTTCTCCCTCTCTCTCCCTCTTTTCCATCAAAATGCCGCGCCGCCCCGCTCCCCGCCCAAAGAAATATGATGAGACCACCATACTTGATGACCCGGGGAGGGGGGTATTCCGATGCGTCCTAGAACGCCATTGGTCCGAGATCTACTTCTCCTCCACGCGCGCCATTCACATCGAGCGCTTCGTGGATTGGGACACCCTTCCGGGCGAAGTCACCGCCCTTTTTGACCGCCGTGGGTGGTGGTCATTCCTCGCCCCTACGTGCAATACCGTGTTTGAGACCGCCATTCGTCAATTCTATGCGACCTTGGTTCGCAAATCTTCCACACTTCACGAGGCGTATCTCGACGGTATCACCATTCCCCTCTCGGCAGCTCTCATTGCACGCAAAATGCGTGCCAAAGGGGTGATCCTCCCCGTACCCTTCCAATACCCCAACAATGGTGCCCCACACTCAAAAGACGAATGCATTGCCCGCATGGCACCCGGGGCGGAATGGACACGCGAATCCTTCCCCATTGGTGGTTTGGCCGCCACGGTCCGCTTCACTCACATCATCGTTTGTGGTGCCATCCACCAAACCACCAATGACTCGGTGGTCCGGTCCCGTCACGCCAATTTCCTCTACTATTTTTTGGACCCCGAGAGCACCATCAACCTTGCCCAAGTCTTCTACGCGGATATCATCAATGCCGCCTATGACGAGAATGGCAAGGTAGCCCTCCCATACGCCCGTTTCATTACGGAGCTCTTGATGGATGCGGGAGTGGATGAACCCGGAAACCAAATTCGACTTCCTCGCCCCGTAAGCGGCACGTCCACAACTCGTAGTGAGCGCCAAATGCGCGTGGCTCACCCCGACCGTCCTATTCACGAGGAGGACGTGGCCGAGGAAGCTCCCGATGACCCGATGATGGATGTAGACGAGGAAGAATTCGAGGATGAAGAGGATGATTCCGATTTCGAGCCCCCGGGGGCCAACTTCGATAGGCGCATTTCGGCGGTTGAGGCCCGTCTCGACGGGTTCATCAACCAATACAATCAAGACCAAGCGGACTACCGAAGGGACACCCGGATGATGTATCAACTTCAAGTCCATCTTCACCAGCTCAACTTTGGCGGTCCTCCTCCCCCCTTCTTTTATGACCCATATGACCCGAATGCACCAAGCTCTTCCCACCCACCTCCCCCATGAGCTTTTATTGTTTTTATCTTTTGGTTTAATTGTTAGTGGTGGTAGGGATTGCACATTGTTTACAGTTGTTTACCCATTTCTTATGTAACACAGGCTTCTCTTGGTTATAATACAATCTTGCATTTTTTCATATTTGTTTGTTTTATTTTTCCGCACTTTTTATTCGCCTTAATTTTGATTTTAGTCCTTTTTGCTTGAGGACAATGCAAAAGTCTAAGTTAGGGGGGGTCACAAGTGCGTATTTCTAAAACTTCACAAATTTTCAAAAATGCCCAAAATTTCCAAAAAAAAAAAATCATAAAATTTTGAAAAAGCCAAAAATATTTTTGTTCAAAATAAATAAAAATTGGAATTCAAATTTTTCAAAAATATCATTAAAAGTCAGTTTAAAGTCTCAAATTGTAAACATTCAACATACACAAAGCCGAAATTGACCAAAGATGGAAATTGTGCGAAAATTGACGACTTAACGAATAAATGTGGAGATTAACAAAACCCGGTGAGATTCGAGCCTATCACGTTTTGCGAGATTTTAAATCAATCCGAGTTAATTGTTAACTCAAAGTTCTTTTTAGCGCTTAATAAGTTGTCAAGGATCTCAATCCTTTCATTTTGATCGGTTTTGAAAAATGTGTGCAATATTGCCTTGAAAAACGTGCCAAATTAGTCTCTAAACTTAAATTCATCTCGAAACGCATATGGTAACGCAATTGGCATTGTGGACAATGAAGTAGGCCCTCGTTTGTCACCCAAAAATATTGGCCAGAAAAAGTAGCATAAAATTACCCTTTGCAACCCAAATTGAGCCGAATAATTTTCCCTTTCGTTTGACAACCCAAAATAGCCCGGAATTGCGAAAAATGAAAAAATTCAGAATATAAGTCCGAAAAGTGCAACAAAAAGGGGGCAAAAAAAAAATAGAAGAATGCTCAACAAAAATAGCAACAAAGAAAAAAAGAAAAGAAAAAAAAAATAGAAAAAGAAGAAAAAAATGAGCAATAGCCCGGAAAATGCACAAACGGACATCACGAATGACTTTTCCAATTCCAACCCTCCATACCTCCTTTATTTTACCCAATGCAACCTTTAACCCGAAAAAGTCCTAACCGAGTCCAAATTGCGTAAATTGAGTACCGCATGGAGAGTTAATACACCAAAAGATAATATAAGAGGTTAAATGCGCGAAATAGAGGTGATGTTCCCGTTTTTAAAACCGTAATCCGTTGAAGAGATCCTTTCACCATAAAATTTCCGTCTTTCTAAATGCATGCGTGTATTTGCTTCCATTATATTTACTCCTTATATCACGCATGCCGAGAGAATAGCCATAATCCGAGAGATTCGTTTGTGAGTGCATTCCGTGAGAAATTGAAATCAAAACGAATTTTCGGATAAGTACGTAATGATCAATCGATGAAAATTGGCGGTTATATTTCCGGCTTCGCACACACACACTACGGTTTGAGACTTGTAAATATGATTTGATGATGACTATTTTATGGTAAAGTTTGAATTGTACAATTTTTGCATATTTTGAATTCTCTTTGAGTCGAATTTTGTGGGTACATTCACTGCAAACCCTCACGAGACACAACTCGTCCTACTAGGGTAACCTAGAGGTTTAAAGGCTTGTTGCATATGCTAAATGCAATCGCTTGCCCGCGAAAGTGGTATTCTATCCCAATAAAGTCCTTGAAGTGTCCTTAACTCTTAATTTCATTCTTTTACATTGCTCGGGACGCGCAAAGTTCTAAGTTAGGGGGGTTTGATTGGGCACAAATATTGTATATTTATCCCCCTAATTTCAGTACTTTTGTGAACCCGAATGATGTAACATATATGGATTTGATTCACTTTTATGCTTCTAACCTTCTTGGCGAGTATTGCGTGTTTCGTGCTTCTCCTATTAGTTTTACAGGTTAATTATGCAAGCAGTGCAAAGGAGGAAACAAGACTGTGCAAGAAAAGCTAAGAAGGCATGTTCAAGGGCATGTCGGTAATTTTGCAGCCCGATCCGGAAGAAGAAGTCAACTGGGAAGTTGAAGAGCTCGGAACAACGAGCACATTGGAAGAAACGACACCCAAATCCGAGCTACGGTTGAAAAGTTATGCTCAGTTGAAGTTGAAGAAAAATCCAAGAAAAGGAGAGAAAAACCAGAAAAAAATCTAAGTGTTGAGAGCAAGTCCAGGCTGGTACATGCGAACCCCACCCCGAACCGGTTCGGGGGAGCGAACCGGTTCGCTGTACCTCCGAACCGGTTCGCTGTACCTGACACGCGAATTTTGTCTTTCATTTGGATTGGTCTCCAAGTCTCCTATTAGGTTTAAAAGACTCAAAACTTGTAAAAAACGTAGGCATTAACCTAGGAGCAGCTTTGAGGGTTATTTTGAGAGAGTTTTTGATAGAGAAAAAGGAGAGAAACATCTAGGAACATCAAGGGCATAATTTACTTCAAGAATTCATTGTTTCGGGTTTGTTTTTACCAGTTTTAATTCAAGATTCTTGTTCCTCATTATTGTTCTTGCATGCTTAGTTTTCCTAATTGATTCAACTTGTTTTCGCATTCATAATACGTATTTACATGTTTAGATTTAGTTTTATCATGAATTCATACACATGCAACGTTATTATTTCATGCATTAGTCCATTTAACATGTCCGGCTAGGTTTTTCAAGGTTGGGATGCATGAACCCAACCTGATGTGTTAGTGCGTGTGTATAACGTCGATCCGTTGAATTTAATGATTAATTTAAATCGTATCGCGTAATTTCTTAAGAGTTGGAGATCTTTATATCTCGTTTGCCTCTGGGTACTCGTGATGATTTAGAGTCCAATTTGAATGCAATTACCGCGATACCGATTTACTCATCCTCAGATTAGGTATGACGCGGGCTTGAACCTCGTATACATAATGCTTGGGAGTACTAAATTCCGGGTTTGAATTAATCGGATAAATTTATGATCAACGTTATCACTGCATTACACTAGGGTTGGGGGATTGTATTCCCATCATGTCTTCTCATCATTTAGTTAAAAAGTTCAATTCAATTCTTCATTCCTCATTTAGATAATTTAGTTAGTTGCATTTTTCATTATACTTTCATAATTGCATTTAGTTTAATCCATCTCAAAAAGCCAAATCAATCTTTTTCTTTTCTTTTAGAGTCATTGTTAGGATTCCTTAATCTTATCCCGTCGTCACAACTCTTGTTGTCTTTTTTCCCTGAGGATCGATACCCGACTTGTCGGATTATTACTTGAACGATAGGCTTGCACTTGAGCCTAGAGAGCACACACTTTAGAGACACATTCTGAGTCGTTTCAGTACCACCCAACTGTTTAACTCTCGGTCCTATTTCCATGCTTCTAAGAATAGCATACTGAACCTCTAGAAATAAATGATCATCTGTGATGCGACTCAGATTTTGTCTCAAACGTGCCTACTCTCTAGGCTCAAGTGCAAGCATGTCGCTCATGTAATAATCCAATAAGTCGGGTATTGATCCTCAAGGAACTAAGAAAATGAAGTTGTGACGATGGGAAAAGACGAACGAATCCTAACTTTGACTTTAAAAAGAAAAAGAGAAAATGATTTGGTTTTGGGACTGATTAAACTAAATGCAATTATGAAATCATGAAAAAATGAAATTATACTAAATTACCTAAATTGCAAATGAAAACATGATTTAAAACTTTTAAACTATGTATGATAAAAACAGGACGGGAATACAATCCCCTAACCCTAGTGTATTGCAGTTATGATACTAATCGTAAATTTAACTGATTAATTTGACGCAAAATTTATTACTCCCAAGCATTACGTATACGAGGTTCAAGCCCGCGTCATACTTAATCTGAGGATGAGTAAATCAGTATTGCGATAGCAACACTCGAATTGCATTCTAAATCATCCCGGTTACCTAGAGGTAAACGAGATATAAAGATCTACAATTGTTGTGTTCCTACGCAATACGGTCATAAATAATGACTAAATTTAGAGGATTAATGTTATACACATGCAACTAACACATCAGGCTGGGTTCATGTATCCCGGCCTTAGAAAATCTAGCCTATCATGCTGAAAGTGATGAAAACAGAGTTTGATTTGCAGAAAAACATGATTAAACCGTGGAAAATTAGTGGAATGATGTAAAACAGAATTAAATAGATGAAATTACTTACTAATATTACCAAATCACTCAAAGTATTAGCTATAATTACTGGTAATTACTGAAATATGATCAAAGCTTCAATCTTCGAATTAAAAGAACAAACTGTACCTAAACTAGGGTTTCTGAAAGAGAGAGAGGAAAATTAACTACAATTCTCCGTCCTAATAATAATAATAATAAAATGGGTTTTTATACCATATAAAAATTCAAGAGTTTCAGCTTCACTAGGAGTCTCTTTATGAGAAGATAAGATTTTTAGAATCTCGATGGCCGGACCGGTCCGGGCCTTAGGCAGACCGATCTACCTCCCATGCGAATCGGTTCTTTTTATTTCCAGGTGGACCGGTCCGGGGGTGGACCGGTTATTTTATTTTTCACCCTTCTTCGGTTTTCTTTTGATCCGAGGTCTACTGGAGTTTTGCAGCGCGGACCGATCCGGGGTATGGGCGGACCGGTCTACCTCTTTGACTATTTGCTCAACTTTGACTGCTCATATCTTTTGTTCTGGGACTCCAATTGAGGGGCCATTTCTTCCTATTTGCTCATGAATGTGATATCCTCAACTTCTCTTTAGGTATCTCATCCGAATTTTGGGTGGAAATTACAATTTTGCCCTTTCGTCTTTCCTTCTTGTCTTTCTCGATTCTGCCGATTTCCTTCTTCCGTTTCTTGACATCAAATACCTGTAAAATCACTACGAAATATCAGAAACTCGGTGTACTCGTTAGGATAAGTCAGTAGAAAGATTATGAGATAAATTCAAATCGATTACGTTGTTCGAGGTGCTAAAAGTACCTAAATTAAGGGATAAATTAGGAAGAATTTATGCCTAATCAACCCCCCCTAACTTAGAACTTTGCACGTCCCGATCAATGTAAAAGAATCCTAGCAAGGATCAATTCTTGAAAACATTTTATTGGGATAGAATACCTTTTTCGCGGGCAAGCAGTTGCATTTAGCGTATGCAACAAGCCTTTAAACCCCTAGGTCACCCTAGAAGGACGAGTGGTGTCTCGTGAGGGTTTGCAGAGAATATACCGATAAAATTCGACTCAAAGAAAATTCCAAATACGCAAAAAATTGTGTAATTCAAACTTTTCCAGGAAATAGTCATCATCAAGTCATATTTACAAGTCTCAAATCATAGTGTGTGTGTGCGAAGCCGAAAATATAACCGCCAATTTCCACCGATTGATCATTACATTACTTATCCGAAAATTCATTTTGATTTCAAATTCTCACGGAATGCTCTCTCAAATGAATCACTCGGATTGTGGCTATTCTCTCGGTATGCGTGATATAAAGAGTAAATGTAATGGACGCAAAGTCATGCACACAAGTAGAAAGACGAAAATTTCATGGTGATAGGATCTCATCAACGGATTACGGTTTTAAAAATGGGAACATTGCCTCTTATTCGCGCATTCAATCTCTTTTATAATCTTTTGCTATATTAGCTCTCCACAAGGTAATCAATTTGGCAATTTGGACTCGGTTAAGACTTTTTCGGGTTTTAAGGTGTAATTGGGTAAAGAGAAAATGGTAGGAAAGGTTGAAATTGGAAAAGTCATTTATGATGTCCATTTGTGCTCTTTCCGGGCTATTACTCATATTTTTCTTCTTTTTCTCTATTTTTTTCTGTTTTTCACTTCTTTTCCTTTCTCAATATTTTTGTTGAGCATTTCTTTTTTTTTTCTTGCCCCTTTTTATGCACTTTTCTGACTTACATTCTGAATTTTTCCATTTTTCACAATTCCGGTATATTTGGGATTTTCGGGTTGTCAAACGAAAGGGAGAATCTATTTGGCTCAAATTTGGTTACAAAAGGAGAAATTTTTTGCTACTTTTTATGTCCAATATTTTTGGGTGACAAACGAGGGCCTACTTCATTGTCCAAAATACCAATTGCATTACCATATGCGTTTCGAGATGAATTTAGGTTTAGAGATCACTTTTGGCACGTTTTTCAAAGGAAAATCACACACGTTTTTCATAACCGATCAAAATAAAAGGATTGATATCCTCGACGACTTTTTAGGCGCTGAAAAGAACTTTGAGTTAACAATTAACTCAGATTGATTTAAAAACTCACAAAAAGTCATAGGCTCGAATCTCACCGGGTTTGTGAATCTCCACACTTATTCGTTAAGTCGTCAATTTTCGCCCAATTTCCATCTTTAGTCAATTTCGGCTTTGGGTATGTTCAAATTTACAATTTGAGACTTCAATTTGACTTTTAATGATATTTTTGAAAACTTTGAATTCCAATTTTTATTTATTTTTAACAAAAATATTTTTGGATTTTTTCAAAATTTTATGATTTTTTTTGGAAATTTCTGGGCATTTTGGAAAATTTGTGAAGTTTTAGAAATACGCACTTGTAACCCCCCTAACTTAGACTTTTGCATTGTCCTCAAGTAAAAAGGACTAAAATCTAAATAAGGCAAAACAATAAGTGCGATAAATAAAACAAATAAATGGAGAAAATGCAGTTTTTATTACAAACAAGACTGTGGTACAATTACAAGGAAAAGCATACAAAATGTGAACAGGAAAAACAAATAAAAAGCTGCCAGAACCACATCAAGCTTCAATAGGGCGGGGGATGGGAAGAATCGGGCGCGTCGGGGCCATAGCGGTCATGGTAATAGGATGGCAGTGGCTCATTGGGCTCCCCTTGGCGTCGATAGATGTCCGCTTGAAAGCGGAGTATTAAGCTCGTGTCGCGGTGGTAATCGGTCAAAAAGTTGCCAAAGTTCGTTTCAAGTGCCGCCATTCGATTTGAGAGGTCGCTTCCCGCCCACTCAAAATTCGGGTCATCCTCCTCGTCCGCCGACTCTTTATCCGGAATGACATCCCCCATTTCGACATCTGCACCGTCTGCCTTTTCCTCCTCGTCACTCTCGCTCGAGGAATCCTCTTCTTCACTATCACCACCCTGCCTTGCCCCAAGGACAACTAACTGTTTGGCGCTCTTAGTGCGGGTCCCTTGTACAAAAGGACCGGTAATGCGAGTATGATCGAGCGGCGCCGCTATGCCAGCATCCTTGAGGATAGAAGTGATCAAACGGGCATAGGGAAGTGGGGAGGCAGTACCCTTCTCATCCTTGGACGCGTTGATGATATCGACGTATAAAGTGTCGGCCAAGTGGATGGAAGTGTGTGGGTCAAAGTGGTGATAGGTTAAGGTGGCTTGTCGGGGACGCATGGCGTAATCGTTGGACGTTTGCAATATGTTGGTGCACATAATCTAAAAAGCGAGGTGCGCCTTCTCGTTAAGGCTTCCAACGGCGACGATTTGCCCCGTCCAAGCCACATTCGGTGCAATGCGTGCCATAATAACTTCCTTGTCGACAAGGGGGGACGTTCCGTGGATAGGTGAAGTCTTGAACGTCCCGAACATCGTACTCGGCCAACTTGGCCGTGAGAAGAGCCAATGAAAATGGGATGACATTCCCATCCACGTGAGCTTGGGCCTCGAATTGGCCCGTCTGAACAAGAGTGCCATAAAATGAGCGGATTTCAGTTGCCTAAATCGCTTCATAGGGTTCATTGAGGAATCGACACCAGCCCTGAGCCATGAATATGGAGGTGATAGAGTTTGGCAGCCCGGTCCATTGGACGGCGTGTTCCATATGGAGTTTGCGATCCAAACCGAAGAATCGATGGCACCTTAGATCCTCTTGGCGGGAGCAGAACTCGCCATGATCGAAGGGGTGGATATTGGTGGAGTCATACTTGGTGGGGGCAGCGCGTTGGGCCATGGAAACAACAGGGATTTTTTCTTGGAAAACTAGAGAGGGAGAAGAGAGGATTTGGGTTGAAGGTGTGAAGAGAAAGGGAGGGTATTCATGTGTATTTATAAGTGAAGGGGTGAGTGTAGGGGTTGGAATTGGAGGGAAAGGGTTTAGAGGGAAAAGGGGGTGAATTTGGGAAGTAAAGGTTGGGGTTGGGAGTTGGGAAAACGGATTGAAGGGAATGAATGGGATTGGGGAGAAGGGGGTGAATCATGGGAAGGGAAAAATCAGATATGTAGAAGGCGGACCGGTCCGAGGGAGGGGAGGACCGGTCCGGCCCTTTAATATTCAGAAAATCCGACTAGCGGACCGGTCCGCCTTAAAATTAAAGGAACCGGTCCAGGGGCGGACCGATCCGGCCTTAATTAAAGGAACTGGTCCTGCCTAGGATTTATGGGCTGTATTTTTCCCAATCTTAATTTCGATCGCTCTTCTCCAAAAATTTTCACTTTCACAACATACTCCCTATCAATCTGGACTAAAACCCTCTCGATTTCGCTGGTCAATGCCCTTTGACTCGATATTCCCGAAACATGAATGTTTTTTTGTCGAATGTACCTTAATCCTATTGATGCTCACTACATACACGGCTCTCACAACACACGCAACTCTCACCACACACGCGACTTTCACCCCATACGCATCGGGGGTGCGATGACCTCGTTGTAACAGCTCACTCTACCCCATAAACGGGGTCCGACAACCAGACGGTGTCGACTTCTTCTGCACACGCCTCTAGATATGGCTTTAGGCGTTTTCAATTCACTTTGAATGTATTTACCCCTTTTAACTCATCTAATTCAACAGCTCCGTAGGGTAAAACATTCTTCACGATGAACGGGCCAGACCATTGTGACCTCAACTTACCCGGAAATAGATGAAGTCGAGAGTTATAGAGAAGAACTTTTTGCCCGAGAAGAAACTCCTTGCATCGAATGATGTTATCGTGAGCGAGTTTCATCCTTTCTTTTGAAATTTTAGCATTCACATATGCATCATTGCGTAGTTCTTCTAACTCATTTAATTGAAGCTTGCGGGCTTCACCGGCCGTATCCATGGCATAATTCAATTGCTTAATCACCCAATACTCTTTTTGTTCTAGCTCCACGAGAAGATGGCATGGTTTGCCACACACAAAGCAGAAAGGTGACATATCGAGTTGATTCTTATATGCGGTACGATAGGTCCATAGTGAATCGTTCAATCTAAGTGACCAATCTTTTCAGGTAGGATTGACGGTCTTTTCAAGAATGTTCTTTATTTCCCGATTCGCTAGTTCGGCCTGCCCATTCGTTTGCGGCTAATAAATCGTTCCAACCTTTAGAACGACACTATACTTTCTCATTAGCTTCGTGAATGTCCTATTACAAAAGTGCGTGCCATTATCGTTTATTATCGCTTTCGGAGCATCGAAACGGGAAAGTATGTATTCTCGCATGAACTTTATCATCACTTTGTTATCATTCGTCTTGGTAGCTATAGCTTCCACCCATTTAGAAACGTAATCTACCACGACAAGGATGTATAGGAAACCAAAGGATGGGGGGAAGGGACCCATGAAGTCAATACCCCAACATTCGAAAATCTCAATGATGAGTATGGGGGTAAGAGGCATCATGTCTCGTCGAGTAATGGCTCCCATCCGTTGGCACCTATTGCAAGATTTTCAAGCATTGTTTACATCTCGGAATATTCTGGTCCAATAGAGGCCACATTGAAGAATTTTAGCGACCGTATTTTTCGTCGAAAAGTGGCCTCCACAAGCTCCTGAATGACAAAACTGGATGACTTTTAGGATCTCGTCATCCGATACACATCGGCGGATGATTTGGTCGGCGTAATATTTAAAAAGGAATGGATCGTCATAGAAGAACATGTGCTACCAAGTAATAAACATCTTCTTATCTTGCGGTGTCCAGTTGGGAGGGACGACTCTCGTGACAAGGAAATTCACTATATCCGCAAACTAGGGTAAAGGAGAGGTGGCAAAGAGTTGCTCATATGGGAAGTATTTGTCTATGGGTATGGGATCACTAGGTACGTCCGACGAAAGCGGTGATAAGTGGTTGGCAACGACGTTTTCTACTCCTTTCTTATCTTTAATGGAGAGGTTGAACTCTTATAGGAGTAGGATCCACCTTATGAGGCGCGGCTTTGCATCTTTCTTTGCAAGTAAGTATTTCAATGCCGCGTGGTCAGTGAAGCAAGTAATGGGAGAACCGATGAGATACAACCGAAATTTATCAAGGGCAAAGTCTACCGTTAGCAACTCTTTCTTCGTGGTAGAGTAATTGAGTTGTGGACCGGTAAGAGTCCGGCTAGCGTAGTAGATGACATGAGGCTACTTATCTTTTCTATGGCCCAAAATAGCCCCTATCGCATAATCGCTAGCATCACACATATGTTCGAATGGCAAAGACCAATACGAAACTTGCATGATGGGAGTGAACACAAGCATGGTTTTCAGTTTTTTAAAAGAGCTTTGGCATGATTTCGTCCACTCAAATGGGGTGTCCTTCATGAGTAGGTTGCTTAAGGGTCTAGCGATGGCGCTAAACTCCTTAATGAACCTTCGATAAACCCCGCGTGGCCCAATAAAGAGCGCACATCCTTAAGCGATTTTGGTGGGGGAAGGTCAACTATGACATATATCTTTTCCCTATCAACTTATATCCCCTTGGATGATACTATGTGGCCAAGAACTATTCCCTCGGTGACCATGAAATGGCATTTCTCCTAATTCAGCACTAAGTTCTTTTCCACACACCGAGTAAGTACTTTTTCCAGTTTTTTGATTTAAAGGTCGAAAGAGGTGCCAAAAACGCTGAAATTGTCCATGAACACTTCGAGTCCTCTCTCGGCCATGTTGCTAAATAAGCTCAACATGCACCTTTGAAAGGTCGCGGGTGCATTACCCAAACCAAATGGCATACGTTTGTAGGCAAACGTACCAAAAGGGCAAGTGAAGGTATTTTTCTCCTGGTCAAGTACATCTACCTCAATTTGGTTATATCCGGAATAACCATCAAGGAAGCAATAGTAAGGGTTGCTCGCTACTCTCTCAAGCATTTGATTAATAAATGGCAAGGGGGAATGGTCTTTCCATGTTCCCGCATTGAGTTTCCAGTAATCAATGCAAACGCGCCACCCGGCGGTGCTACGTTGGGGAACTAGCTCTCCCTTGGCATTCTCAATCACTGTCATGCCCGACCTCTTCGGGACGACTTGAATGTGGCTCACCCACTTGCTATTCGAGATTGGGTAGATAATCTCGGCGTCTAATAACTTTATAATCTCGGTTCTCACTACTTCTTTCATGTTTGGATTTAGCCTTCTTTGCATTTCTCTAGAGGGCTTAACATCCTCTTCGAGATGGATCTTGTGAGTGTAAATCAAAGGGCTTATCCCTTTCAAATAAGCAATGCAACAACCAAAAGCACTTTGGTGTTTCCTCAGAATTTTCAACAATTTATCCTCCTGCTCTTCGTCTAGGCTAGAGGAGACAACAATAGGAAATGTATCATCCTCTCCTAGGTATGCATATTTAATATGGGAGGGGAGTTTCTTTAATTTAAGGGTTGTAGATTTGTCACTGGAGGGAACCATGCGTGTATCCCTCGGAGGTAACTCCTCGAATCTAGAAACCCAATTAACGTCTCTCGCATCCTCGTTCGACGCACTCTTATCGAGTAACTCTCTCAACTCTCTAACCTCCCTCTCGAAGTCGATGTACGTCCCCTCACTCTCGTGTATCACCACTAAACAGGACTCTAAGGCATCGCCGCAATAATTCTCCTCAAATTACTCCTCACTACCTCATCTATGAGGCTCACAGCGTGAAGATCATCTCCCCCCCCCCCCCCCCCCAATATGTTGGGCTATGTGGAACATGTTGGTCTCTAAGGTCATGTTCCCAAAAGTGAGTTGCATTCTCCCATTCCGAGTATTGATGATGGCGTTACCGTAGCTAAGAATGGGCTCCCAAGGATGATGGGAACATGGTTGCTCGAGTTTAAGGAGGGCTCCGTGTCCCAAATGACAAAATCTACCAGGAAGTAGAAGGTGTCAACTTGGACGATCACGTCTTTGACTATGCCTCATAGGATCTTCATGGTTCGATCTGCTAATTGGAGAGTGACCTTTGTGGGCTTGAGGTCGCCCAAGTCAAGTTTCCTATAGATGAAGTAAGGGAGGATATTGACACTTGCTCCCAAGTCAAGTAAGGATTTTTTTATTTTGTTTTCTCCAATGATACAGGAAATGGTGGGTGCACCGGGATCTTTGAATTTAGGCGGAAGATCATTTAGTAGAATGGAGCTCACGCTTTGTGCTACAAATACATTCTTCTTTACCTTCATCTTTCTCTTTACCTTCAACAAGTCTTTGATGACTTTAGCATAAGCTGAAATTTGCTTAATGGCATCGAGGAAAGGTAAATTCAGCTCTACTTGCTTTAGTACTTCTAGCACGTCCTCATATGGGTTTCCTTTATAGGAGGGAATCAACCTTTGAGGAAACGGCCCCGCGGAGGGTGGTTTCACTACTACCTCGGGCTCACTAGCGTCTTCTTTGTCACTCTCACTTAAGGGGACATCTTCATCCTCTTTCGTGCCGGGCGAAATCTCCTTATCTTTCATTGTGTCATGTGGGGGAGGTGATAAATCAACGACTCTCCCACTATGAAGAGTGGTCGCAGCTTGACATTTCTCCTCATATTCAATAGAAGTGGATCTAACACTAGTTTGACCTTGGGGAGGACTTTGGCCCTGGGTAGGAAACTTGCCCTTCTCTTGGACAGACTTGCATTTATGTCGCCAATTAGACGATCATATTTAGCATTGGCTGCAGTCCGGCTTGTGATAAATGGATTCATGGTATCCTCGAGAGTTCTCTAAGGTGGCGGGATATAAGATCCTTGATGTGGTGGTGCTTGCACATGTCCTTGCATGTGTGGGGCTTCTGGAAAGTGTTGTGGTGGAGGAGGGACAACATGTGAAGGAGGGTTCATTACGGCATGTTGTTTCCCATAGCTAAAACCGGGATGGTTTTTCCATGAAGGGTTGTATGAATTCCCGTGCGGTGCACCGAAATTACCCTTAAATCCTCCTATACCACTAACTTGCTCCTGAAGCATTACTTTGTAGGCGAGTATAGTCAGGAATTCCTCAGTTAAATGACCCGCCTCACAAATCGCACAAACCTTCTCGACGGGGTTTGGTATGGATCCAGCTGGTCTTTTTCCATATATCTCGCATAGGTCTCGAAATCCTTTCTCAAGGGTATCCAATCTACTGTCCGTCATAGAATTCTTATCTATGTGAAATAGGTCGGACGCCAACGGAGCGGTGGTCACTTGACGATTTTGATTTTGAGCGTTAGGATCAGATGTATCCCACAATTGGGTAGTCTCGATAACATACCTCAGGTGAAGCTCAGCCTCGTGGGTGTCTAAGTCGATAAAAGGACCACATCCCATAGTCTCAACAAGTTGCTTGGAGTTAAGATTCAGCCCATTATAGAGAAAAGAGATGATTTGTGCTGCATCAAATCCATGGTGGGGGCATGAAATAACTAACTCGTTGAAACGCTCATAACATCGATGAAATGGCGCATTTTCAAATTGTCTGAACGCTTGAATTTGAGCCTTTATGGAGATTGTTCGATGTGTTGAGAAAAAATTCTTGAGAAATTTTGATTGCAACTCGTTCCAAGATGGAATTGAGCTTGGAGGTAAAGACCATAGCCAGGTCTTAGCTTTATCTTTGAGCGAGAAGGGGAAGAGTTTGAGGTGGATCACCTCTTGTGTTCAAGTTTGATCATTAAGAGTATCGCACACATCCTCAAATTCCCTAATGTGAAGATATGGTTTTTCAGAATCCATACCATGATAATGAGGTAACATCTGGATCATCCCATTTTTGAAACGGAATTGCCCGGCATTATACGGGAGTATAATGCATCTTGGAGTGACAGTGCGCTCGGGATATAAGAATTCTCTCAGCGGGCAGTACGGGGCCTCTTCCTCACCGGCAGGTGCATTACTGTGTTGTGACATCTCTCTCTCACTTAACGACTCAGTGCTCTCACTTGGTGTGCTCGAAGTGTGTTCGGAGGTGTGTCCTAAGAAGTAAAATGGAGTGTTATTATAGATTGAGTGTGATGGTTTGGGAGGTGGAATCCAGAACTGTGGGGCGTTTGGAGTGTGAGGGCTATCGGGGTTATACTCAGCGATTGGATTTTCGTGAATGCTGGTTGGAGTATTATGGGGTGTGGGAGTGAGTTCCGAATTTTGCATTAATGGCTTATGATAGATAATGGTGAATCTTTTTGTGCTTTTTGAATTTTTTTATGTTTTTGGATTTTTGGAAATTTTTGGTCAAAGTTTTGGATTGACTCGATCTATTCCTAAGTTTACCTAGTTCTCCGGCAACGGCGCCAAAAACTTGACGCGAGTCAGAATGTGTCTCAGAAGTGCGTAATCTCTAGGCTCAAGTGCAATCTTGTCTCTCAAGTAATAATCTGATAAGTCGGGTATCGATCCTCAGGGAACTAAGACAATGAAGTTGTGACGACGGGAAAAGACGAAGGAATCCCAACTTTGACTTTAAAAAGAAAAAAAGAAAATGATTTGGTTTTGGGATTTGGATTGATTAAAATAAATGCAATTATGAAATCATGAAAAGATGAAATTATACTAAATTACCTAAACTGCTAACGAAAACTTGGTTTAAAACTTGAAAACTATGTATGATAAAAACAGGACGGGAATACAATCCCCCAACCCTAGTGTATTGCAGTTATAATACTAATCGTAAATTTAACTGATTAATTTGACCCAGAATTTAGTACTCTCAAGCATTACGTATACGAGGTTCAAGCCCGCATCATACTTAATCTGAGGACGAGTAAATCAATATTGCGATAGCAACACTCGAATTGCATTCTAAATCATCCAGGTTACCCAGAGGCAAACGAGATATAAAGATCTTCAATAATTGTGTTCCTATGCAATACGGTCGTAATCAATCACTAAATTCAGAGGATTAATGTTATACACATGCAGCTAACACATCAGGCTGGGTTCATGTATCCCGACCTTAGAAAATCTAGCCTATCATGCTGAAAGTGATGAAAATAGAGTTTGATTTGCAGAAAAACATGATTAAATTATGGAAAATTGGTGGAATGATGTAAAACAGAATTAAAAAGATGAAATTACTTACTAATCTTACCAAAGCACTCAAAGTATTAGCTAGAATTACGGGTAATTACTGAAATCTGATCAAAGCTTCAATCTTGGAATTAAAAGAACAAACTGTATCTAAACTAGGGTTTCTGAAAGAGAGAGAGAGAGGAAAATTAACTACGATTCTCCGTCCTAATAATAATAATAAAATGGGTTTTAATACCCTACAACAATTCAAGAGTTTCAGCTGCACTAGGAGTCTCTTTAGGAGAAGATAAGATTTTCGAAATCTCGAAGGTCGGACCGGTCCGGGCCTTAGGCGAGCCGGTCTGCCTCCCATGCGGATCGGTTCTTTTTATTTCTAGGCGGATCGGTTTAGGGGCGGACCGGTTCTTTTATTTTTCACCCTTCTTCGGTTTGCTTTCGATCCGAGGTCTACTGGATTTTTGTAGCACGGACCGGTCTGCCTGTTTGACTTTTTTCTCAAGTTTGACTACTCATATCTTTTGTTCCGGGACTCCGATTGAGGTTCCGTTTATTCATATGTGCTCATGAATGTGATATATTCAACTTCTCTTAAGGTACCTCATTTCGAATTTCGGGTGGAAATTACACTCTTTCCCTTTTAACTTTCCTTCTTGTCTTTTTTTATTCTTCCGGTTTCCTTCTTCCATTTCTTGACATCAAATACCTGTAAAATCACTACGAAATACCAGAAACTCGGTGTACTCATTAGGATAAGTCAGTAGCAAGATTATGAGATAAAGTTAAATCAATTACGTTGTTCGAGGTGCTAAAAGTACCTAAATTAATGGATAAATTAGGAAGAATTTATGCCTAATCAATCTGTGAGGGAAATTTCAGCCAGAACTCTAGGAGTTGGTTTAACATTTCTTATAATTCCATACCTTTACCTTCAGAATGGGTACGGACATTGATGCATGCTCTAGTAAGTAGTGACAGTGCTTGATCAGCGAGGCTAACAGGGTGTTGGAGGAAATATGGAAAAGTTTGAAGAGGTTTACGAGAGTGTATGGGTGTGATTTGAGTTGAGGGATCAAATTCTGGGTTCATTTCTAGGAGGATAGCATTGGCATGACTTGGGAGCGGGTTGTGAGTAGTGCTTGGCTTAGGATTGGCTAGTGGGGCAATGGTACCCTGATCAATTAGGCCTTGGATTATGTTTAGGAGGTGAAAACATTGGTTGGTGGTATGGCCAGCGGTTTGGTGAAAGGCGCAATGTGAATCTGCCTTGAAGTTTCTTGGGAGTGGATTTGGTAATGGATGGGGGTCCAAGGGTTTGATAAGCTTTAGGATTAATAGGGATTGACAAACTTTGGAGAGGGGGGAATGGAGCTCGGTGTATTCCTTTTGGACTTAGATAAGGCGGCTTTCTGGTGCCCATGAGGTGGTTGGTTGAGAGATGTTGTTGATAGCACAGACATGCTTATCATATTTTCTTGGGGTGAACTATCCGGACACTTTATTTTGTTGAACTTATGTTTTAGCAAGACCTTCCTCCATTTATACTCCTGCTTCTCTGAGAGCTCAAAAATGGGGATAGTATTGTCCTCCCATTGTTACTCGGACAAGGGGTAAGATGTTTTTCTTCACTCAGTTGACTTGTTCGTCCTCAGATGGTCGATTGTTAATGGTGGCTACCTTTTCCCTCCATCAGGATATGAAGTTACTGACTGATTCCCCATAGTTTTATTTAGAATCTCTAAATCATGGTGGGTGACCTCAAGACCTTCGTTCTATTTGTACTGCGATATGAATTCACGGGCTACATCCTCCCAGCTACGGATTTTGAACTCCTCGAGAGATAAAAACCATCGGAGAGCGCTACCCGTCAATGTTTGTTGAAATAATTGGGTCATCACTTCTTCAGAAGCCCCTAGGAGAGTCATGGAACGGTGATAACTGCGAAGATGAACAATCGGGGGTCCACTTCCTCCAAATTTCTCGATATTTGGCATCTTGAACTTCTCGGGTAACCTCGCCTTAGGATAAGGGGATATGGGGGTGTATTCCATGTCATTTCTAGAGATTCTGACTTGGTCAAACTTCTTTGACCTTGTTCAACTCTTCCTCTTTTGGATCAATGATCCTAGGCAAGTTAGCCCTAGGCTGGGCAAGGTTTGCATAGGAAGCTGGGTAGGCGGTGGCCCATTAACAAGAGGGGCACGTGGAGCATGCTGATACTCTTTGAGAACCCAGATAGGATAGGTTGGACCCATAGCACGAGGGAATAGGGCCTCGGGCTCTTGAGGAATAGGAACCTGGTTTTATTGCATCTCTCACACCCTAGTTTGAGGTTGTCAATTTTGGACACGAGCTGAGCTAAAACTGCTGTTAGATCTGGCTGCACAACTAGCACTTGATATGTGTTCTCCATGGAAAGTGGATGGATACCGGACTCAGTAGAAGTAGCAGGGGAACGGACGGAGCTTCGGGGTGATTTGACTGAAGACCGAAGCCAATAAGGAGCCAGGCCAAGGGCATGCGATCGACCTGAAAAGGCATAATATGGGATTTATTTTTTACAAAAAAGGATGAAAATATTTTTGATATTTTTTTTCTTCTTGAGATTTTTTTTTGGATTTTTGATTAACAAGGGAGAAATGTTTTTGGATTTTTGATAAAGAAGGGAAAAATGTTTTTGGAAGACGGGTCTCAGCATGATTATTATTATTATTATTATTATTATTATTATTATTATTATTATTATTATTATTATTATTATTATTATTATTATTATTATTATTATTATTATTATTATTATTATTATTATTATTATGCAAACCTATGTCCGGACTTGTAACCAAGATCACGGGCAGGGTCCCATTTTAAAAATGCAAAAAAATTTGGGCGACAGGCTGACCCAGAATTTCGAGTCGAAATCGGTAATCTAACATGTGTGTCCTAGTCTTGACACCTATATGCGGGTATGCAGTTTGTCTGGGTGAATCGAAAAGGGTTCCCCCTTTGTCGTGGCTTCCATAATATACGTCTTCCTTTTGAGGAAAATCGGTACGTGGGGACAAGCCATTTGATATACCTGAGTGTATGTGAATTGCCTCACTAAATACCTCATAGATACGGTATGTGTGAGAGTGAATTTGATATACTCAGCGTACGTGAACGAGTTCCCTGCGATATACCTCCCGTCATGACTTCGGTCAAGCGGTAAGATGAGGGGGAACCGTTCGATATACTTTGAAGGTACTTGGCCAATGGAAGGTGAGAGTTATATCGCTTAGTCTAACTGCGCCCTGCCGGCCCATCGCCCATCATGAAGTGACCCTCCAGTTACCGGACAAAATTTCGTCAACCACAATGCACTTTGTTTATGTCGTGTGAATCATGCATGATTCTCTTATTAGTATCTTGTGATGAGAGTATCTTTATTGATCATGCCCAACCGAGAGCAAAGTACAAGTACCAATGGTATACCACGTATGGATGGGTGATGCGTGCAACATGGGGACATATGTGATCCTAGGTGCACGTGGTATGAAGTGTACATGGAGAATCTTCTACAAGTGCGTGAATAGAAGCATAAGCAAGAGGTACACATGAATAGTAAAGGGGGAATGAAAAATAGGGGAAAATATAAGGAAATATAACACCCATGTAAATAGAGTCTAGCCCTCAAAATAGAAAGTCCCCAGCATAGTCGCCACTGTAGCCATCACCCGATCCTCGCGACGGGAGGGACAGAGAAGAGGGGGCGTATTCAACGTCGAGAGGATCTTGGTCTCGCGCATCCCTCTCAGTAGAGCTTCGGTCGGCGTCGATGATAAGGTGAAAAATGTAGAGAGACGGGGTCTCTAGTCTATTTTACTCAAAACAGACAAAAGAAAAATGGAGCCATCCTGAAGGACAACATCCAAAGACATACTGATACATAAGAAACCAAAATGATTCGAAAAGGGTCCAGGGGATAAGTTACGAAATGGGAAGGTGTTAGGAACCCACTCCTCCCTTACGATCTCTCATGGGTTATTGCTATTTTCATTTATTTCCCCGTGATATGTGTGCATGTGTATATGTAGTGGAGATAGGAATGATTGACTTGTATCATAGAAGAGATAAAGCGAGTCATCTGTAGGAATATTCTTAAAAGTAATATTAGAAAATAGGATATACGCGATCATCCTAACGTTGATCATTATAATGGAACGATAATGCAGACGGAATAATACGCCATCAAGAACAAATATATAGAGAGAGTCTAACATATTAAGTTTAAAGAATATAGAAAAAATAGGAAAATGACTCGAGCCTCGGGTTTTACCCCGAGACGCCTATGTAGCCTATTGAGGCATCAAAGTCCACGTAGTTTGTATGCAAAATGAGGGGTGGGATTTATCCCATAAATCCAACCGAAGAATTCTCTTATATATGTGTGTGTGTGTGTAAAAAAGTGTTTTAGTTGTGAGAAGAGTGTGAGAATTTCCATTTGGAATATATGAGCAAACCCTCTTTTTCTTATTTTTTTTGGATTTTATTTATATGAAAAAAGAGGTGTGCAATAATACTAGATAAAAAGTATATTAGTATATGTGAGATGGGAGAATAAAAGTGCTAAGTAATAAAATAAATTAATGCGAATTTAGGAGAATTGAAAGAGAGAGATGAGAAAGTTGGACCTTCTTGAAGATTTTGAGCTTGATCTTGGATGTTGGAGAGCATTCCTTGGATTTGGGTGATGATTGAGGGTAATTAATTCACCAAGTTTTATGAAAATGGTGATGAAAGGTGAATTTTAGAAAAGGATTTATATGTGGAAATCACGCTGACTTCGAGATGGGTTTTCTGAGCCTGCTGAGAGTGATGGATTTCAGATCTTGTCCTCTTTGCAATGAGGTCAAGCCCTCCTTTTTGTAGGCCCAAGGAATTTACGATTGGCATAGTCCTGGTCCTACCAATTGGTAGGTGTGTTTAGGCACACTTCTGATAGGCAGGGTTTGGAACCTGCCATTTGGTAGTCTCTTTCAAGTTCTTTCAGAAAATCGGTCGTACAGTGAAAACCATTGATCCGTATTGTGCATGGGATGAACCATTGGAAAGGTATTTCAGAGACCTTCAAAATTATTTGGGCTACTCCTAGGTTCGGGAATTTTATTTGGATCAAATATGGCTCGAAAGCGTTCGTCGATCCTTTGGACGGGGAATTATCGGATGCAAACGGATCGTTCATCCACATGGTAAGTCAGAATAGCGCACGGGGTGGACCGTTGGAAAGGTTAGGAGATGTACTTAGACATTCCAAAGATCTTGACTCAGTTCAATGACCTTTCGAAGTAAAATAGATCAATGACCTTTCGAAGTAAAATAGATCATTCGTTTGTACCGTAAGTTAGAATCACGAACGGGGCAGACCATTAGAAAGGTGTTTCAGTGACCTTCGAAGATTCATTCAGTCTCAGTTAAGTTAAAGAGTTGACTTCGGTCAAACAGAGCCTGGGAGTGTCCGATGACCTCCTCATCAAGTTTTGGGGGAAATGGTCGTTTGTTCGCACCGTAAGTCAGAATTGCGCACGGGATGGACCGTTAGAAAGGGGACTGAGTGCCCTTTGGAGATTCATTCAGTATCGATAAAGCTGAAGTGTTTGACTTTTGGTCAAACGGAGCCTGGGAGTGCCCGATGGCCTTTAGGTCAGTACCCGGGTTATGACTTAGGTTTGTAGCGATGAGGGGAGGTTCTAGGGAACCTACGAAGAGGTTGGGGGTGTTAAAATGGGGTGTCTACAGTGTGATTACCTAATATATGGATTAATGTGTATGACATACCTACCATACTTTCTGTTAGGGGAGGTTGTAGGAAGAGGACAATCTTATCTTGTGTGCCTTTAGGAGGATTTAGATTTTGTACCTCAAGAGCATAGGACTGTGAAGACGTATTTGTGAGTAGGTAAGCCAACTGACCATGGGTTCATAGGTATGTGCGTGACCCATGGGTATTTGAACTATGTTCGCCTCGAATATGTGTGATTTCTATTGATATCCTGAATGATTCGGAAATCGTAATCCTTACGTACGTGATGTTTCGAGATTTGATAGCAGAGTATGCATGCACCGTAGCTTAGCCTCAGAGTGTTGTATTAGTATGTATATTATAGTGTTACATATATGTACTTGTGATGTATTCTACTGTGTGAACTTAGTAGATAAGAGAAATAATGAAACCTAAGATATTGCTAGTATGGGAATACTTAACTTTAGATTGTGAGAACTCCTCTTCCAAATAAAAGATGAACATCATTCAACATAGCATATCTTGGGAAAAGTGTGGGGGCACTATAGGTGATAGCTTAGGGGAGTAATGTATACAGACTAGTTAGGTAGTAACATAATTAGGATGAGTTAAGGGAATGCGTTAGGCATGCACTTTAGTTGAGGGGTCAGGAACTCATGTGAGAGCACGTGACTAACATGTATATAATATTTACTATTTAGTGCAATTAAACACTTGTTATTTTTAAAATGTTTTCACCTCGGGCTCTGACCCATTTACTTCCAAATCTATTTTGTTTTTGTAAAAAACCTTTTAGGTACCGAGCCACAGGGACGCCAAGCATAGGAGTTACATTTTTTTGACGTGTTGTAGATGTTGTGGAAGTTATAGGATCTCGGTATTAGATGCCTCCACATCTATCTTTTCTTCCTTTGGAGTTATTCAAATCAGTTAGGGCATGTTACCCATTCTTATTCAGAGGTAGCTGTTTTATCTCAGTTGTTGGATTTATTTTATTTAAACTCTTATATTGGGATTATTTGACATTGAGATTATATTTGGAGTGTGTACTCCAGACTTTGTTATTTATTTCTTTTGATTATTCCTTTGAGATTGTTTAAGTGAATATTATATGGTTTGTTATTCATTACTTAGTTGTAAATTAATTTAATTAATAAAATTTGGCATCTCATTCTTTAAATATTAGGTGGATAATGACTAATTATATGTTATTTGATAGTGATGCTAAGACTGAACCAACTTGATATTCTATATTAATTTTTTATAATTACTCGGTATTTAATTAGACGGGGTGTCACCGACTCCATATCTTTACATTCACCCCACACAAACGAAGGTCAAAGAGCTCTTAGAGAAATTCGGTGTGATACTCCCCCCCCCCCCCCCCCCCTCTTCCTTTTTTCCCCCACCGGTAAAGGAAAGGGAGAGATCTGAGATGGACATAATATTCATATATGATAAAGGATGATATCAATGTCATAGCTGAAGTCTAGTGTCGATTTGAAAATCTCATTGGAAACCTTCCTACATACCATGTGTCTCACATCCACATCGTTTAAAAATCTTCTTCTGAATTCAATATCATTAAAATATTCTTATTATTGAGGAGGCCAACATTGAAGGTTGTTTTGAGTGAAAAGGTTTTGAATATATGCCTTATAACTTTCCATCGAGGGTCTATCATGAGAAAACTTCCCAACTAAAGCATGTCCAAATTGTTTAGAGAGTATGTCAATATCTTTACTAAAAAACATGACAACAGGCTCTCCCTCGAAAGTTGAAGGAGGTTTACATGTAAGGTCATGATGAGACGTTGAAGATTTTGAAACCACATAAGCAAATGATTGATTCGAAATTGTTTTGATATAAAGGGGTCTTGGATCAACGTGGGAAATGGGAGTTTGGTTTTCCATGCAAACACTAATTAGGGTTCAAGAAAAGAAGAGCGATAACGGCTCTAGAGAGAAAGAGAGAGAGGAGAGAGAAAGAGAGAGAGAGTGAGGGAGTTATTTTTATTCATTTTAAGGTCTTTTCCAAAAATGTGTTTTATTCTATGGAAAATAAAATAACATAATGTAACTCCTTATTATTAAATAAAGGACCTTATGCTTATTTAAAAATATATGTGACCAGTTAGGATACTAGTACTATTGTGTACGTAGTTAAACGGATTTAAAATAAAGGTATACATAATATATTATTTTTTTTAAATTGGGACCCCTATAATTGACCAAAATTTGAGGGCTTGAGGAGATCGGCTATTTTCCCTCGCCTTAGGGATGTCCCTGAATGTTGCAAAAACTCAGGATCAAATTAGATATGATAATTAAATTTCCTGTAGCATTTGTGTATTTATAGACACAAATATTAGAATTTTTAAGTTTTTTCCACCTCTCGAAGTATTTAAATGAATAGGAAAAGAGCATTTTGAATCATTATGCTAGAAGAGAACAAAAAAGGAAGAAAATATAGCTTTCGATAATTCAACTTTCACAAAAGCATGCTAATAAAGTGCTAGTTGTGATAAAATTATGCTATTTTAAGGTAACTTTTATCAGAGTTCTATCAGATATAAGGCTATCACAAATTTTTTTAAATAAAAATCATTATGTAAAATGTTATCTGAACAATTTTTATGAGGATCTAAACAATCTTATGTTATAATGTTTGATAATAGGTAATGTAGGATCATTAGATTCAATTATTTAATTTCATATTGATCTAATGTTAATTCTTTACCAAGGGTCTCAAATAAAAATCACATATTATACACTTGTCTTGTAAGCAACATATCTGAGGGAATTAAAGTGTTAGATGATTTTAGGATTATTTAACCTTTAATGTTTATTTATTTTACTATATTAAATCTGGCCAATGTGATAAAGTTTTTTTACCTTTATAATCAAATGTGTTATATCTTTTTTTAAAGTCTCTAAATAATCTCACAAACTGTCATAAAAGATTCTCAAAAAATAAGAAATATAACTATGATGTTTTTGTTTGTCAAATTTCAATAAGGGGTTGTAGCAGCCCCCATTTCTCACTTAAAGGATGACCTGACTCGATACACCGAAGATGGGGCTTATCAACAATTTATACCATTCTCAGCACTGAAGAAATGAAAATTTTCTTTATTTTATATCAAAATCCACAATGAATAATACATCTAAAAAAATTGATTGAACTCATGAATAATAAAAAAATAAATCATTATACAATGTTCATAATGTAAAGTTAAGTACAACTGATATAAATAAACCTTTGGGATTATGCACTTACCGTACAAATCCCAGTATGAAATAAAACGACAAAAAGATGGAAGTGAAATCTATACTAGAATCAATGGAGCAAAATATGAAGCGTCCAATGCAACTTCAAGTATAATCCGTCGTCAGTCCTGCCATCCCTATCACAAAGATTACACGGGGGGGAGGGGGGGGGGGAATTTATAATTTTGGTCAGAGCCAGAGGTGTGCAAGTATTCTTCACCTGTAAATATGCAATTTGTTACTAACTTATAGTTCACGTCTCCCCATCGACGCTAACATGTAATGAGTACCTCACCTCTCATCTCATATCCTCAATAAAAATTCCAATTGTAACTTCTATTATTTAATAAGTCACACAAAGAATAATCCATTAAGCTATGTAATAACTAAAGGTGGGTACTCATGTCTGACACCCCAATCCCCGAATAGATTTCATAATATAAATATCACAATTTACATAAACTAAGTGAAAAATCTTACGTCATCATATCCTGTAACCATTGTCAATTTATTCATCTCATTTAATGATTAAATTCATATTCCTTGTCATCTACCCCGTTAGACTAAAAATTTCACTCTCTTAGATTACCAAATTATTACTCATTAATAATTGGCTACACCATTTCTCAAACTATTTAATGATTGCCTACTTTCTTAGACTATCCAATTATTATTCTTATTAATAACTGACTACCGCATTATTCATTACAACTTATCTAGTTCTTAATTATCAACATCATTTCATTAGCCCATATTTATTATCATTAAGCATTGTCTACATATTTAGACTAAAAGGGGCACATTCACATATAGGGTACACCATAATGTGTAAATAAAATATATATATATATATATATATATATATATATATATATATATATATATATATATATATATATATATATATGCAACACACAAGGGCATCTATCGTAGGTATCTCGTTCGTGCTCTATCGGCAAGTCCGTAGGAATTCCTTATCCTAAGCGGACATCACAAAACACACACAAGGCGGTCCCTACGCAGGAAACCTGTATATGGCTCATACCCAGAAGTAATACAATAACGGTTAACACCCACACTTACCTCCCATGGGTGGAGCCTCCACGTAGTACCTATATGTCCTACACATCACCAAGCCCCCTGTTCCGACGTGTGGTATGCAGCCCGAATGCGTGAACCCCGGAGCCGGTATGACGGTCCATTGGTATGTCCACATAAATACATATAAATACCTATTATCACCCAATATGTATAAGTAATTACTATATAACTACGTTAATCCAATAAAATCTCAATCCATGTAAATTACAACCTTCTTGAATTAATTATATCATTTTTAGTCAATTATTCCATGTCTCATTTTAAGCCATTATCTTACGGCTACTTCCCAATTAAATAGTAAGTCTCATACATTGCCCGTTTTAACTGAAAATCCATTTATTTCATCAATTATTTCTCTTTAAATACATAGGCATAGTTATTTACTAACTAACCATTATAGAACATTATAGGTATAGTTATTCCCAAACTAACCTTCCTAACACGATTATAGGTATAGTTCTTCCTAACTACCCTTCCCTATACCTTAATTAATCTTAGAATGTTATCCTCTTGGCTCAAACTTTAATCATTCCCGATTATATAATAATTATACACTTCTTGATACCTTTGTAATAAGGTTTATATGTATATAATATAAGGAGTCAACTAACATGAAAGGGTTATATATACATATATAAGAAATCTACTAATATGGGCAAGCAATTTCACTTAACCTACTATTATAACCGGCGTCAACCGTTTAGACTTATCCCCATAGGTTTAGGATGCATTCCTAAATAACATCATTGTACAGTAATCATTTGAGGAAATTAAGTGTTAATTTTAACTTTATAAATTCGGCTTATCTCAAATAGGTGTTTATTTTTATTTAAACTCTCACTGAATTAATCACAATATTTTCATCGTATCTTTTCGGATCTTATCCTCTATGTGCCCCTATAAAAATTTCTCAAGTCGTTTTATGTATTTATTTCATATAGCTCTATTCAAGAATCTTGCGTGAATCATCTTGTTCATATGGTCTCGTTCACCCTTTTGAAGAAGCATCATAACTAATTCAAAGAATATAAAAAAACATATGTGGTCGGTGCCCATACGATCGTAATAAAAAAAATTATCTCCCAGACCTATAACCTCGTAGTTCATCATCCAAGTATAGAACAACAATCACAATCAATCAATCGAGACAACCTCCAACGGAACAACAACTAAAAAATAACATTTCTTAAAATTTACCCCACGAATCTGTCCAGAATTTTAAAGTACAGTTTTGAGGTATTTCAGAGCTATTTTGGGAGAAGACGTATCATTAAAGAAAATGCCAAAAATGGAATTTTCTATGAGGCATTGAGGACGGAATAGACATTTTCGGAACCAAAACAACGCAAAATAGTTTTTAAGATGACGGTTTAAGTTTTAAACGATTCCAAATTCACCCAATTTCATAGACTTCTCAATTTCAAGGAGTGGTTCTACAATTCAATCCTTAGAATGATGTTACTGCATTTGTATATCGATGGAGGGTTCTACAAAATATCTTCTATAATTAACCTTTCATTTAAACCACATGAATACATAGTTGATATAAGGGTTTACGGATCTAAACATGGGTTACACAATTATCATCAATTTCTACACAATTCAAAAGGTCTTTACATATGCAGTACCAACACATGATTAAACCTTATTCAAAGCATGGTATCAACATTAATATAAGATTAGTACAACTTGAATAAGAACGGAAAGAGAATCCTTACCTTAAATTTGTAGAGGGGACTTTCTTCCTCCTCCTAGAGTGGTCCTTAATCTTCTGCCTGGGGGGTTGTGGCTAGGGTTTTTGGATGTAACTCCTAATACGTGATTTACGTCTAATTAAATAAAGATAATCTTCAGTTCCCGAGCTGGAATTTAAGTCCTAACTTTGGACCACCATTTGAGCCTAAATACATAATCTAGTTAGCCCGATGACTACCAAACTCCTATACACACACACACACACACACACACACACACACACACACACACTCACACACACACACCGGGACCATTCCTATGGGTTTAAAATGCCCAAACGAGCCTCTAATACATCTAAAAGTGTGTCCCGAATATTTTATCAAAAAATATATTTTATTTGTGAGGTGACACACGTAATTACTTTTTTTACTCAATATAAAATTCTTTTCTAGATTTATCCCAAATCATTAAAGTAAAAATTCTAAAATTTAAAAATAATACTGAGTCTAACTACTCACAACCCTGAATAACTAATTTCACCAAATAAATTTAATCCTTTTTAAATTTTATTTTATTCTGAAAATATAAGGGGTATTACATTCTCCCCCCTTTATAACGAAATTCTATCCTTGAAATCCGAGGTAACATAAAGTCATTTTTTATTTGCACCTTTACATTATGTTTATGCCAGTTTGTCCATACTCATATTCCATGAGATAAATGAAAAGGCTCATCTATGCCTATCATAACTCCACTAAGGTGCCCATATATTCCACATTATATTAATGCACACACATATTATTAAAAGTTATGAATAATACATATACATCTAACATGTACCATTAATACCAAGCATATCCATACAACAAGTATACCAACACATACGTACATTAAAATAAATATGAGTTCACTCAACTCTCGACTTTTGCCAATCTCATGCGTGGGACGTCTCGCAAGCGCAATCCAAACAAGGAACCCTCCCGATACACTACTACCCAGCTTAGTCAGTTATCAAGGTCCATCGGCCCAAGGCAAGGGAAAATAAAAATAACCATTTGTGCTAATCATAAAAATTTCAATATTTGTTATTTTTCAAACCAACCACTTATCTTATTATAAGAGTTATACCAAACCAATTTAGAGTCGACAACTCTACCATGATCGATATCGCAATTACCACAATCTAGGTAGGACATTCTCTACCCGTATTTTCTTTATAAGGAAATTAGTCATTTCTAATTATCTAAAGGCATATACATTTTACTCAGGTCTACCATTACAACTGTAATGATAACATCACTATACCAACACTACATACGGTCACATATAATCTCAATAATCGAAGTTGTCACTAGTCTTACTTATACTTTGTTGCCTATACTTGCTAAGGAAATACTTTCCCAAATCATACCATCACGTCATCTCGCAAATGATTTTCCCCCCATAAATGACCCTTGCTCCCACCTGAGCATTGCCCGATTTATCCCAAAATTTTGAGTTTATTCACAAACATTTACCTCCTTGAGTTATTAAAATTTATAAACCACACTCACATGTTTCTTCCCAATGTATACTTAACTTTCTAAAGGTTCTTACACGACCTAATTTCCCATTGAGATTCATTCCTTCAAAACTAGGCTTACCCATAAAATTTATCACAATAATCCTCACGGCTATGGTGAACACCAATTCTAACCAATCTTGTTTTTCAGACATGATCACAACCCATAGCAGTCCACATAAAATTAACATATCCAAAGTAAGAATAATTCCCTTCTCAGGAAAAATATCGTACTCCGAAATAGCAAATAAATAATCTTAAAATAAACATAAGTCTCCTAGTATACATGTCTATGTATCCATACACCAATGAAATAATATTCCTCCTCACCCATGAAAGTCAATGCACAGTATTCTCCCTAAACACAAAGTCTATCCTTTCCAAGGTATTAATAAATCCCAAGTGAACAGTAAGTCCCAATATCAAACCAAACGTATCACATATACTCTAAAGTTGGAAAACACCATATTTACCACGGAGACTACCACTAGTTTCTTTTTCCCCAATAATTTTATCTATAATCCGATTCCCAAATATCGTTCTAGGTTATAGTTTGCACGAACTAATCTCTGCTGATGTATTATTTTACATTACCATATCCTCAAATTTTCTAAATGTCTTCCTTTATTTTACTATGCACCATATTGCCTAAATTCTCGCAATTCGAGCAAGTGACTCACACGAAGGTCTCTATGACTCTCTCTTCAAAACTAATACTTTTCTCTAACGGGTAGTACAAATAGAAAAGAGTATAATGATTCCTAATCGTAGGTCTTTACATCAAAGGATGCAATGCAGAATGCACCAGGATCAAACACAGATCCTAAGGACACTAACTGTAACAACCCTCATTTTCTCATATAAAGGCTGGCCAGACTCGATACACCGAAGATGGGGCTTATCAATAATTTATACCATTCTCATCACTGAAGAATTGAAAATTTTCTTTATTTTATATCAAAATCCACAATGAATAAAACATCTGAATAAAATTGATTCAACTCGTGAATAATAAAAACTAAATCATCATACAATGTCCATGATGTAAAGCTAAGTACAACTAATATAAATAAACCCTTGGGCTTATGCCCGTACAAATTACAGTACGAAATAAACACTACACCAAAACTGGGCTAATTTTCATAGACTTTATCCCTAACCAGGAAGGGTGGGTCGCAGATTTCGTCCGTGACTAAATCAGGCGTGACCAATTACGGTGGTCCCAAATCCCTGACCCAGAGTCTGGCCACAAATCCCTTATAGTGAAAGATGTGGTCACGACCCATTGCTCTGACCCTAATTGTATGTGTGTTCATGACAAAAATTAATGATCGAATCAAGATTAAAGACCCGCAAGTCACGGACTTCCACCGCGACCAGTTCTCTGTGCCGTCCATATTTGTCATAACTGAAATCCGTGACCAAACTTAATGAATATATGATATTTTCACGGCTTAAGGCCATGACCATCCTTGCTCTACATAAAATATTGTCACGGCTTTGGGCCGTGACTATACTTACTGTGTATGAAATATTATCGCGGCTTCAGGTCATGACCAATTTTAATAATAAAAAAAATCCTCGAATCGGGAGGTCAAAATGTCAATTGCTGCAAGTCCTCTATAGGTGACCTCGAGGAGGTCCTGTGCTCTCAAATTGGGGGTCCTGTGCTCTAAAATTGAGGGGTCTCGTGACCACGCGATCTCGGGACCCGTGTAGGCATTCTGAAATATGGGTTATTCTCTCAAACCGGGGGTAACGTGGCCACGCGGTCAGCTATATGTGCTACGTTGGTCCTGTTCGAGGTGTTGGCGCCTCTCATGGGGCTATTTGGGGGATGCTAAGGGGTTTCACCCCCGATGGAACCTTTTTAAGCCTAAGTGTGGATATTCTTTGTTATGGCCCGTGCTCTCAAACTGGGGGTCCCCTGGTAATGCGATCGGGTCATGTGGGCTACGTTGGTCCCGTGCGAGGTGTTGGCACCGCTCAGGGGGGCGTTTGGGGGGCGCTAAGGGGTTTTTCCCCCTGACGGAACCTTTTCAAGCCTAACTGTGGATATTCTCTTTTATGGGTTGTGCTCTCAAATCGAGAGTCTCATGGCCATGCGGTTGCCTCATGCGGGCTACGTTGGTCCCGTGCAAGGTGTTAGCACAGCTCATGGCGTTGTTTAGGGGGCGTTAAGGGGTTTCGCCTCCCGACGGCACATTTTCAAACCTAAGTGTGAATATTCTCTGTTATGGGTTGTGCTCTCAAACCGTGGGTCCCATGGCCATGCGATCGATTCTTACGGGCTATATTGGTCCAGTGTGAGGTGTTGGCACCACTCACGGGGCCGTTTGGGGGCGCTAAGGGGTTTCTCCCCCTATGGTACCTTTTCTAGTGTAAGTATGGATATTCTTTGTTATGGGTCGTTCTCTGAAATTGGGGGTCCCGTAGCCACGCGGTCATCTCGTACGGGCTACGTTTATCCTGTGCGAGGTGTTGGTACAGTCACGGGGACATTTCGGGGGTACTAAGGGATTTCCCCCCCGACGGAACCTTTTCAAGCCTAAGTGTTGATATGTTCTGCTATAGGTCATGCTCTCAAACCAGGGGTCCCGTGACAATGAGGTCAGCTCGTACGAGCTACATTGGTCCCATGCGAGGTGTTGGCGTCGCTCACGGGGCCCTTTGGGGGACACTAAGGGGTTTTGCCACCCGATGGAACCTTTTCAAGACTAAGTGTGGATATTCTTTATTATGGGTCATGCTCTCAAACCGATGGTCCCGTGGACATGCGGTTGGCTCGTGCGGGCTACATCGATCTCATGCGAGGTGTTGGCAGGGCTCACGGGGCCGTTTGGGGGGATCTAAGGGGTTTTGCCCCCCGAAGGCATCTTTTAAATCCTAAGCATGGATATTCTCTGTTATGGGTCATGCTCTCAAATGGGGGGTCTCGTGGCCACGTAGTCGGCTCATGCGGGCTCCATTGGTCTCGTGCGTGGAGTTGGCTCCGCTCATGGGGTTGTTTGGGGGGTGCTAAGGGGTTACACCCCTTTATGGCACCTTTTCAAGCCTAAATGTGGATATTCTCTGTTATGGGTCACTCTCTCAAACTGGGCATCCCGTGGCCATGTGGTCGGCTCATGCGAGCTATGTTGGTCTCGCGCGAGGTATTGACACCGATTATGGGGCCGTTTAGAGGGGGATAACGGCTTTAGCTCCCCCCCAGATGGTACCTTTTCAATCCTAAGTGTAGATATACTCTGTTATGGGTCGTGCTCTTAAATTGGGGGTCATGTGGCCTTGGGATCAGCTCATGCGAGCTATGTTGGCCCCGTGATAGGTATTGGCGTAGTTCACTAGGTCGTTTGGGGGCACTAAGGTGTTTCACCCCCCGATAACACCTTTTTAAGCCTATGTGTTGATATGATCTTTTATGGGTCGTGC
Source organism: Sambucus nigra (assembly GCA_949130495.1). Taxonomy (NCBI): domain Eukaryota; kingdom Viridiplantae; phylum Streptophyta; class Magnoliopsida; order Dipsacales; family Adoxaceae; genus Sambucus; species Sambucus nigra. Next base: position 89,094,048 of record OX422208.1, on the reverse strand, counting down.
CCTCAAACTGGGGGTCCCGTGGCAACGCGATCGGCTCATGAGAGCTAAGTTGGTTTCGTGTGAGGTGTTGGCACCGCTCACTAGGCCCTTTGGGGGTCCTAATGGGTTTCGCCCCCCGAAGGCACCTTTTCAAGCGTAAGTGTGGATATTCATTATTATGGGATGGGCTATCAAACTGAGGGTCCCGTGGCCACACAGTCAACTCGTGCGAGATCTGTTGGTCCCATGCGAGGTGTTGACACCGATCATGGGGCCTTTTGGGGGGAATCAAAGGGTTTCATCCCCTGAGGGCACCTTTTCAAGCCTAAGTATTGATATTCTTTGTTATGGGTCATTCTCTCAAATTGGGCATCCCAAGGCCACACGATCGGCTCGTGAGGGCTTCGTTGGTCCTGTACGAGGTGTTAGCGCCGCTCACAGGGCCATTTGGGGGTACTAAGGGGTTTCACCCCCAACTGCACCTTTTATAGACTAAGTGTGTATATTTTCGATTATGGGTCGTGCTCTCAAATTAGGGGGTCTCGTGGCAACGTGATTTGGTCGTGCAGGCTACGTTGGTCCATACGAGGTATTGGCTCTGCTTATAGGGCCGTTTGTGGGGCGCTAACGGGTTTCGCTCACCGACGGAACCTTATCAAGTCTAAGTGTGGATATTCTCTATTATGGGTCGTGCTCTCAAACCAGGGGTCTCGTGGCCATGCGGTCGGCTCGTGCGAGCTACGTTGGTCTGTGCGAGGTGTTGGTACTACTCACGGGGCCATTTTGAGGGCACAAAGGGATTTCTCCCCCCTACGGTACCTTTTCTAGTGTAAGTGTGGATATTATCTATTTTGGTATGTGCTCTCAAATTGGGGGGTCCCGTGCCCACGTGGTCGTCTCGTATGAGCCACGTTTGTCCCGTGCATGGTGATCGCTCCCCTAAAAGGGCAGTTTGGGGAGGGGGGGGGGGAGTTAAGGGGTTTCCCCTCTAATGGCACGTTTTGAATCCTAAGTGTGGATTTTCTCAAATTATCGTCATATTCTCAAACCGTGGGTTCCATGACCACGCGATCTTACATTGGTCCCGTTCAGGGTGATCGCTCCCCTAAAGGAGCCGCTTGGGGGGGGGGGGGGGGGGGGCTAGGGGTTTCACCCTCTAATGGCTCGTTTTTAAGCATAAGTGTGAGTTTTCTCAAAATATCATCATTTTCTGTAACCACGGGTCTTGTGACCACGCGGTCGGTTCCTGGGAGTTAAATTGACTCATACGGGATCAATTTAACTCGCAGGAACCGAATGCATGGTCACGGGATCCCTGGTTCTAGAAAATGATGATAATTTGAGAAAATCCACACTTATGCTTGAAAATGTGCCGTTAAAGGGAGAAACCCCATAGAAATCCCCAAGCAGCCCATTTAGAGGATCGATCACCGTGCACGGGATCAATGTAACTCAAAGGAACAGATCGTGAGGTCACGGGACTCACGGTTTGAGAATATGATGATAATTTTAAAAAATCCACACTTAGGCTTTAAAACATGCCGTTAGAGGGGAAACCCCTTAACGCCCACCCTACAACCCCTAAAGAAGCTTGAACACCTCGTACGGGACCAACGTAACTCGCAAGTCAACAACAAGCCAACAACTAATAATTATCCAACATCCAAACCAAACAAAAGGAATAATTGTCTCGTACTCCTTCTAGAATACTATCCAACATCAAGTCAACAACCAATAATTATCCAACAGCCAAACCAAACAAAACCAATAATTATCTTGTACTCCTTTTAACATACTATCTAACAACAAGTCAACAACCAATAATTATCCACCGGCCAAACCAAAAAGATCTATAATTACTCGACAGAGCATAACATATTATCGAAAGTTAACTTACATAAATCATATTAAACATTTCTAATAGTAACTAAACATTCATACATGAAAGTAAAGAACTAATTGAATGTCAACATCAAAATAGGATACATATAAGATTGACAAGGTTAACATAATATTTTGATACTCAATCTTCCTCTAAATCAACTAAAAGATCCTTGAAATTAGGGTTGTCATCAAGAGCTGACTGGAACTCTTTTGGAGCGTTCAATGCATCCACTTTAGTATTCATATCCTTTGGTGCATGCACAACAATAGACCCATTGCTATCGTTTCTGCACTTGGAGTAGAAAACATTCTTTACGTTTTAAAAGGCACAAGTAAATGGCTCGTCGACTATGAGATCTTTCCTCTTCAGCTTTGATAAATCTACCATAAGTTTGGAGTCAGGTCCAACTTTGCAATCATTCGTAGTATCCTCCACCTTTACCCAATCACAATAGAATAAAATTTCTATGAATCTAAGTAATCAAGTTCTATGATTTGTTGGACTATCCCATAATAGGTTAGCAGCGTATTCTTTATATTTTTATCGATTTTTCTAGCGATACAGATGGTCAAGGAAGAAATTGATATTCCACTATTTTACGTCAAAAGTGTTTACTCATATGGATATGAAATGAAATCAAAACCTTTGGTGCGGAATTTCTTAAACTCTTTCGCACGAAAATTAGGGCCTTTTGCTAGGCCTACAAGCCTGGAAGAGACATCACCACTTTTTGGAAGCAGCATTTATTAATGAATTTTTATTAAGGCATGTTTTTATCACACAAGAATAAATAAGCACACACATAAGATGTGAAGTTTACCTCTTTTGATACCCATGTCCTAAAATCAGTTATCATACAATTTCTCTTTTGATTTTGAGAAATTTTATTCTCGTACTTCCTACGGGTAAATTGTAGAGTTTAGATCATAAAATATAAAATACATATAATGAAAGAAGAAAAATTCAATAGATACTCACTCTCTCCATTCTTCGACTTCATCTTGCGATTCGAAGACATAACGAGTTGCTTGCTCGTATTGTATATTTGTGAGTTTCACCTCTTTAGGGTTCCCAAACGGTTCATCCTCAAACTCATCATGTTCCTCGATCTTCAAGGATTGAACCTATTCACCTCTTGTTCTAACATATATTCCCTTGCGTATAACGATGATTCCACAGTTACGTATTCTTCAGCAATTGACCCTCCAATATACCGTGTATTATTTATGTAATCTTTGAAATTTTTCATCAAGCGCTCAAAATAATACATCCAATGATACCCAACAGGACCACATAATAAAGCTTCAGCTCATAAATGCACAAACAAGTGGATGTTGATATTGAAGAATGATGCAGGAAAATATTTCTCTAATACACAAACTGCCTCGGCTAAAGTTGATTTTGCGGCTCTAATGTGCCTTTTGTTTACCACTTTTGCACAAATTAGGGTAAAACACAAAATAATTTTCATAATTTCCTAACAGAGATCTTTGTGTTCAGAGAAGCAATGCCGAAATAATAGAGCGATTAATTGGATGATTACATGACAGTCATGAGACTTGCACTGTTTTAAGTCATTTGTTTGGTAGTTAACGACCCTCCATAAATTACCAGAATAAACAATTGGAGTCTTGAAGTTGAAAATTGTGTCTAAGAGGATCTTGTTCTCATTAGTAGTCAAAGTGAAAGCAGTCGTAGGGGTAGAAATTCTTCTTGTTGTGGGATCAGTTTTAACTAGAGTTTCTTCTTTATCTTCATATCCTATAGATATCTATGGGCCCGCTCTCCACATTTGGAATGAGATCCACCTATACATAATCCTATCAGATGTTCTACAACCTTCTTCTCTGTGTGCATCACATCAATTACATTCCTTACACGATGAACTTTCCAATACGACAAATCAAAAAATATTAATCGCTTTGACCATGGTTTTGCTTTATTAGGGTCGTTAGGATCTCCCCTTACTTTATGCTTTAGGTTTACAAACTGGGGGTGTTTGCCTGAGTAATTATTCCCCGCAGTTACAGCCACCACATTTTCCTTGATTTCTGACCAGAAATCCGAGCAGGTTGCATCCGACACTCGTGACCAATAGGATAAAAGTTAGACTTGCCATTCCTGAAATGGTGACTAGTCGGCAAAAATCTACCATGACCCGTGTAACTCATCTTACTACTATACTGTAGCCAAATGTCTTTAGTTTCCTCCCCACATATGGGATATCCATAATAACCATGAACATTACAACCGGACAAGATCCCATAAGCAGGAAGGTCGTGGATCTCCCACATCACCATTTCTTTAAGTGTGAACTCTTCACCCTTGTGAGAGTCCAAAGTCGTCACGCCTTTATCCCATAACTCTTAAGATCTTCGATTAATGGTGCTAAGAATATATTAATATCATCACCCGGTGCCTTAGGCTCGGGTATCAATAAAGATAATAATGTGAACTCCTTTCTTATGCACAGTGTCGAGGGGAGACTTAAAGACGCAATTAGAACTGGCCAATAACTTTGACTAGTACCTAAATTACCGAAAGGGTTAAACCCATCAGTTGAGATTGCAAGATGAACGTTACGTGGTTCTTTTGCAAATTCATGGTGTCGTGCATTTGAAATTTGCAAATGAGTAAATCAATCGGATGAAGTATCATATTCCCACCCACCTCGCATAGAGCGTGCCATGTCATCGACTTCACTATCCACGATACACTAAAAAATCATTTTAACTGTCGCCCAAGTGCAAAATACTTCAAAACCTTTTATGGGACTTGTGAGCTCTTTTGATATTATGCAGGTTTTTCATTTACCTTCTCACAAACGACATATCTAGGCTCACCGCATACTGTACATTCATCCTTCTCTCGGTGTTCGTTGAGATACAATATGCAATCATACTTCGATGCAATAATAGATTTGTATTTCAATCCCAAACCCTTCGAGCTCTTCTTCATGGTAGAATAATTGTCTGGTAACATGTTCTATTTTGGGAGAATTTCTTTAACCCACTTAAGAATTTCGGCTACACTGTTCCCAGACAAGCCAAATTGACTCTTCAAGTTATGCAAACCAATCATTTCAAATAATACCTATTTATCTTCATCGTAATCTTTATACAATGGTCTAGACACATTGTCTTTCAACAGTATGTATTCTCGATCTCCTGGTAGTTCAGTATCAAATTATTCATTGTGCGCATTATGTGTCTCCATAGGTTAGTGGTTTTGGTCATGGTGGACTCCATAAGAATCGTCAATTAGGTCGATCAATGGAAGATGTGTTGGTGAATCATTTACCACTTCCACTTGTTGGTGTTCTATTAGGTGGTCGGTTACCATTAATTCTTCGGGAACATAAGGTACATGCCTTTCACTTTGGTATGTACAGTTGTTATAATCTTGACAAATTCCCCATATTATTAAATGTAACTCAACATCTTCTAAAGATTTATATTTTTCGTTTGAACAATGGGTGCACAGACACATAATATTCGCACTTTGAAGGTTCTTAAAAGCGTATCTAATAAATTCTTGAATGCCTTTAACATAACTATTAGCTATTTGGTCAGTCTCCCCCTCCCCCCCCCCCCCCCCCACCACTCTTCGTATTGCAGAAAATCCTTTTAATAATATTCAAATTGCAGTCTTGTGTTATCATGATAAAATAAATATCATGTTGCATAGTAAAACCCTGATATAATATCAAAGCAAAGAACTAATATAGTCAACAACGTACCAATGAATCAAACAATGCAATAACTTAAAGACAAGAACACACCAATCAACGATACTAAAAAACTACTTAAACTCAAATTAAATAAATTTGTCTACTAATATTATTACAACATAAGAAACATGTTACTACATCTTCATCAAGCAATAAACTATCCAAGTGGTAACAGAGTCTACATAATTTTTCAAAAAATTCCCTTCTCCACTGTTGATGTGCATTCGAACAGTTTCACAACCCTCATATACTGTATAAACCACGATCTGAAACTCACCCTCCTGCAAAGGTCGATTATGTACTAAAGTTCCTACGACAGTGGACGTGAGCGTGCAGACCCCAACAAAAAATTTATCGCTCAGGTCCTGTATATAGTATTTCTCGCCATAGTCATCTTGGGTTGTTGACGATGATCCAAGACCTGTGCCATGCTGAGGTGCTGAGAAAGGGAATGTTGAACGAGGAACCAAAATGTGTTGGGGAAATGGAGAACGAGGAAAAATTTGACGAATCCCTAGCATCTGTGGAGGGAAACTGGGATGCATTTGGGGTTGCAGGGGCATACGAATAGTTAAAAAGGACACAATCTGTGCAAGTTTATCATTTACACCTCCCAATTCATTTCGAATCCCCACTATATCCCCTTCATTCCTAGATTGATGATCATCCCTAGACGCGAAATGCTTATTAATAGAAGAAATCTCATCCATGAGAGGTGCGGTGTGTTTGAATCTTGATTTTTACATATGTGACCCCAAACCTCCCGTCCTCCCTCTGTGGTCCTTCCCAAAGGTTTGTGCAATGGAATCATTGTCAATATCCTTGATCAGCATTCAATCTGACTGACTGCTGATATACTCTATTGATTCCAGGACAAGTAAGGAAGGAATTTATTATCTTTTTCCCGTCTAGAATGCACGTACAAGTTGGCCCTATTCAGTGTTTTTTCTTAATCCAGGCTACCTTTTGTAATGGTTGTCCACTCGTTCTTTAAATCTTCATAAGATTTCGAGACAAGACGATGGACACCAATTGCTTGGCCATATTCTGCTTGTTTTTCTCCCTTTGCAACATTTTGGAGTCCTTCGTCTCATTCTCTGAAAAATCATTCCATTGAGAGACTGGCATATCAACGGTTGAAGGGACTTTGTCTTTGAGCGCCAAAATGTTGGAGCTTGACTGTCCCTTAGGGAAATTCTCCTGCCTAAGGTTTCTCCGATATGTTCAAAGTTTTTCAGCAACCCTAGAAAGCACCTTATTTTTTGAGTTAGAAGAAAATGAAAGCTGTTTGCTGAGTTGCTCGTAGATGTCATATTTAATATCTTTATCTACGAGGTTCCAATTGTCATCTCCTCCCACTCCCACATTCACTTTTTCCAAGGACAAACACTGGGCTTTAAACTGATGAAAGTGATTCTTATCCCCCGTGGGGTTATTTTGCAAAAGAGAGAACCCAATGGGTATCTTCAAAACTGACCCAGTAGTTTCAGGAGGGTTGACTGTACCTATTCGATTAGTGGGATAAGTACCTTTGCCTGCTGAAACTCGGTGTAGGGGAGTGAATAGTTGGTGGAGTTGAGTATTTCTCACCAATTGGTGATGAAAATTCTCTTTATGGCTGTTGGTTGTTGTTGGTTGGAGCTTTGGTTCCATTACCGCCATACATTATCTACAAAAATAATAAAATTTAAATGTGTATCTATAATATTAGATGCATAATTTCAAAGTTCAATATGAAAATATAAATAACAAAATAATTTTTTGACCATATATTATAATCTACCTGTTCATGATAAGACGTTAACAAAAGTTCAATGTGTCTGATCTCCATCCATTCTGTATTTGTGTTTTAAAACCTACGAATTTTTGCACATGGCCAATTAGGAGGAAGCGCATTTATAATGGATGCATAGATGTCGGTGACATGAACTCGAAATATCATCCTCTTCAACCTATTGGCAAGATCGAGTTTGACGTGCATACATCGTGAGATATCACAGTCTTCGTCAATGCTTTTTGTATGTAATTCTATCCATAATGGGTGAATTTTTTTTCAGACTTCTCTAACAGCGTAAGCAAGGTCAGTGCTCTATCGGGATTATGTACGCGATATATATATATTGTATAGCTTCATCCCAATATTGTGGCAGGGAAAATAGAATATGATCGAACAAGTACTCTTGTTGGAAACTCCACGGTTTACAAGGTAGTTAAATTGTTCGGTCTTCCTATCCCCATACCAATAAATCGGAGTACCCACTTAATGAGGATCATTAATGAAAGAGGTACGAGTGCGGACCAATTGCAACCTTTCATACTCTTGTTGCCATCGATTATCATCGTGACTCATTTTTTCTGAGAATAATGAACGAGGGCGTGAATATGATTCCTATAAATAATGGCCCTAATGAATCATTAACTAGTTATTGTTTACGAGGGCATGGATATGATTTCTATAAATAGTGTCTCTAATTAATCATCAACCGTCAATTTATTATGTTTTGAATACCTACTTTTGTCATTTAACCAAACAATCCCTAAAATTAACCCTTATGTTTGGTATTTTTTTAATGGTCTCGTATTTTTTTAATGGAGAGGTATTTTTTATATATTTCAGCCCCAAACTTAAACCAATAATATACATAAAATTATAATTTTCCCTAGTTTGAAAATTAAACCAACAATATACATTAAATTAAAATTTTCCCTAGTTTAAAACTTAAACCAACATTAATCATATATATGTATTTTTTTCTAGAATACATGCACAATACACAATGATAATTTATACACACCTATGTACAGAATACATACACGTATACACACACCCATAGAAATACACACACACACACACACACATAAATACACACACATAATGAAATAAATAATAAGGGTTTGGAAATACACACACATAATGAAATAATTAATAAGGGTTTAAGATTATATCCACACTTATACACACACACACACACACACACACACAGAAATAAACACGCATATACACAAAGTAATACACACATGTATACACACACACACACATATATATACACAAACACATAAATACACACATAAATACATGCACTTAGTGAAATAACTAGGGTTTGGATTATCTTTGAGATAAAGAGAATGAGAGAGATTGAGATTGAGGGAGGGAAAAGTGTTTCGAAGTTTTCGAGGTAAACGAAAACATGTTCTATGTTTTATAAGTATAAAGACCATGGTCACGTCTTTTGGTCGTGACTCCATGACATGACCCCTTTATTTTTAGCACGTCAACGTGGAAACAAGACCATGGTCATGGTCAGAAGTTGTGACTCAATCCTCATAATGGTCACGGTCCTAAGTCGTGACTATAATGGTGTGTATTTGGGCCCCAGGTCACGGTCATAAGTCGTGACCCCATCCATGACCACACTTAGCGGGAAAATTTTGTCATAATAGTCACAACTGGGTCTCGATTGTCATCCGTGACCCATATGAGTCACGGGTAAAGGTCGTGACCACCTACAAGTCGATCCATGACCACACTAGGTCTTGGAAATGGTCACGCTCATTTTCCATGTCGTCATGGCTTTAGGCCATGACCAACCGGTCATGGCTCTTAGACATGACCCCATTTTCGTGACCATTTTTGGTTTTTGGTATAGTGAAAATGAATAAAAGACGGAAGTATAACCTATATTAGAATCAATGGAGTGCAATCTGCTACGTCCAATGAAACTACAAGTCTGATCCATCATTAGTCTTGCAATCCCTATCATTAATAATACCTGGGGGGGAAATATTTTTAGTTTGGGTCAGAGCCAGAAGTGTGTAAGAATTTTTCAACAGTAAATATGCAATTTGTTACTAACTTATACTTCATGTATCTCCATCGACGCTCACATGTAATGAGTACCTCACCTCTCATTTAGAAGAAGTCCTACTCATATCCTCAATAAAAATTCCAATTTCAACATCTATTATTTAATTAGTCATGCAAAGAATAATCCATTCAGCTATGGAATAACTAAAAGTGGGTACTCATATCTGACACCCCCAATCCAGAACAGATTTCATAATATAAATATCAAAATTTACATAAACTAAGTGCAAAATCTGACATCATCATATCTATTAACCATTGTCTATTTCTTCATATCATTTAATGATTAAATTCATATTCCCTGTTGTCTATCCCATTAGGCTAAAAGTTTCACTCTCTTAGATTACCAAATTATTATTCTCATTAATAATTGGCTTCACTATTTCTCATTCTATTATATGTTTGTCTACTTCCTTAGACTATCCAATTATTATTCTTATTAATAACTCATTGTCGCATTATTCATTAGAACTTATCTAGTCCTTAATTATCCTCATCATTTCATTATCCCATCTTTATTATCATTAAGCATTGTCTACATCTTTAGACTAAAAGGGGCACATTCCCATATAGGGTACACCACTATGTGTGTATATATATATATATATATATATATATATAAATATATATATATACACACACACACACTACACCAAAATGGCCAAATGATCACCTTTCAGCCGGCCACCCTTGTCACGGTCATTGACCGTGACAACAAACACGGGTTTTGTGTCACGGTCATTGACCGTGACACTCCCGTGACAAAGTATTGTCACGGTCAATGACCGTGACAATACTTAAAATAATTGTCACGGTCAAGGACCATGACAAGTCCGTGACAATTTACACAGCAAAAAAGCCCTACCCTTTTTTTCCCCACCGATTTTGGTTTTTCCCCCTCTTTCTCTCTCTAAGCGATTTCGAGGTCTCTCTCTCTCTCTCTCTCTCTCTCTCTAAGGTATGTTTTTTCCTCTCTTTCTCTTTCATTTCTATACGTGTGTGTATATATGTGTGTATATGTATGTGTATGTGTATATGTGTGTGTATGTGTGTGTATATATGTGTGTGGTGGTATGTGGTGGGGGAGGGGGCAGGGGGTGGGTTGTGTGTGTACGTGTGTGTGTGTGTGTGCAGGTGGAGTGGGGGTGGGGTTGGGGGAGGGGGCAGGGGTGGGGTGGGGTGTGTGCGTGTGTGCAGGTGTGTGCGTGTGTGTGTGGCGGGGGGAGGGGATGGGGGGGGGGGGGTGCGGTGAGGTGTGTGTGTGTGTGTGGTGGGGCAATCTTAATAATTTTATAGCTTTAATTAATAAATTGTATAGATTTAATTGTAATTTTAATTGTATAGTTTTAGATGAAAGTAAATTAATAATTAGTGCCCATTTCATATGAAAGTAGGATTGCCCCTCATTGTAAATTAGTAAATTAATAATTGTATACTTTAGTTGTTAGTTTAATTAATGGAATGAATTGATTGAGTAGATGAATTAGCGGGAGTACGGGATACACATTTGTTGTTGACATTTTTGTTGGATTATAGTGGATCGATGTTGGGTTGGTTAACAGTAAAAGTGGCATTACGACTGGATTATTGTCCATATGGGGGCTGGCATTTTTTAACTTTTTTTGAAAATTACTTTGTATATCGAAAAATATATAATTATTATTAATTATTGGATTATTGACCATATGGGGGTTGGCCAATGTGGGTTTTTAGGTGTATCTGGTGGGTATTCTTTAGTGGTTAATTCTAGATATTATTAATAAAGATTAGTAGGGATATTTTGGTATGGTTGAAAATGGATATATTATTAATAATTATTGTGTGTGGTGGGGGGCAGGGGGTGGTGTGTGTGCATGTATGTGTGCGTGTGTGTGGTGGGGGTGGGGGCAGGGTGGGGCAAGGTGGAGGAGGGGGCAGGGATGGGTGGTGGGTGGTGGGGTAGGGGTGGGGGTTGCATGTGTGTCTATGTGTGTGTATGTGCGTAGTGTCCCTTATAAAAGAATTGATTGATTATTATTATTTTTATTAAATTAATATATGATTGCCCCTTATTGTAAATTAGTAAATTAATATATGATTGATTATGAAAGTAGGATTGCTCCTCTTTGTAAATTACTAAATTAATAATTGTATACTTTAATTGTTAGTTTAATAGATGAAAATAATTATTGTGTGTGTGGTGGGGGGAGGGGATGGTGTGTGTACGTGTACGTGTGCATGTGTGTGGTGGGGGAGGGGGTGTATGAAAGTAAATTAATAATTAGTGCTCATTTTTATATGTAGTAATTGTACATATTTGCATGTCTTCTTCTAATTTTTTTATCTGTACTAATAACATTTTTTATAGCAAATGTATCCTTCAGGTATTAAGGCGAGGATGATGATGCTGGTTATGATGATGTTGTCTGGGCTCGGTGGTAGCGGAGGCGACGAGGGCTCCTCGGCCCCTAGGCTGCCAAAATATGGAAAATTTGGGATTACCATTGAGAACAAGTAAAAGCTATTAGCGGGATCCCTCGAGCTGGTAAAGACGGTCATCGGTCCAGGGTATATGAGTTGGAAGGAGGTTCCTTATGATCTCAAGTTAGCTATTTGGGCGACACTACAGGTAATATATTTATATTTATATGAATATTTCAATTTCAATTTCATTTTATTATTTATATTTATATTTATTCGCAACTAACATTGTATTTGTTGTACAGGAACAATTCAACTTGGATCCAAAGCTACACGATTTTCTCTTGGAGCAGTTGAGGGAGCAACACAAGAGGTGGAAGAAAAATATGCGAACACGGTACTTTGGGAAAGCACGGTACTTTGGGAAAACAATTAGGGTTTCATACGTAAATGTGTAAATATCCAAATATATGTTGTACCCTTAAGTATAAATACCCAAATATTGGTGGCTAATACATAATGATAAGTAATTAACCCTTTGGAATCTCCCCATTGTTGGTTTCATACGTAAATGTGTAAATGATGATTCTCCCATGTTTAAGACGCTTAAAGTTCAATTTGAGAATTTTCTCACAGAATAGTCATAATAGGAATTGGAATTGGGACTTATAATTATTATTGTTAATTTAATTATGACTTTAATTGGATATAAATGAGTTAGGAGCCTTTAGATTCCCCTTATTAATTGTTGATCTTAAATTACTAAGTAGTTAGTTTGAATTTATGTTTAGGATTTTTAATAATTGTACATATTAGATGTTGTTGTTTTGGAATTTAGAATTAAGTTCTTAAACATTAATATTACACCGTAACAGTTGAAACGGATAAATTGATTAATAAAATATAGCTTTAATGATGATATATTTATAAGACGTGATGAAATGAATTAATTGAGTAGATGAATTAGAAGGAGTAGAGGATACACATTTGTTGGATTGTTGTTTTTGTTGCTATTCGATTATAGTATAGCGACATTAGGTTGGTTAATTTTGGCGATGACTGAAGAAATTTGTGCGTTGGACAAGTACTTTCCTCCATCATTCTTTGACATAAGTGTTCACTTGTTAGTACACTGTAACACCCCGCCTAAAATAATAACGGGTGGCCAGCCCTATACTATATTAAATCAGGAATTCCAGATGGTCCAGTCTCAACATCAACTATCGGTACTATATAATATAGGACTAACTACCCAAAATCATATAAACGAGATGTTATAAAAATTTAAAACTTGCAACATACAATAACCCAAAGCTATAAAACTACTAAAGAATAAGAGAGATGCAGGGAATAACCATAATAAATAAAATGCTAGAAATAAAATGAACCAATTAAATACAACCGAATGTACTACAAAAAGTAGATCCGAATAAGCTGTCGGATCACAGCAAATACAATAACTGAAATGGAATGAATATAAATATCTATATAAATATCCCTATGATACAAACCCGATATACAACATGAATCCTACCTAGAATTTTAAAGAAGTAGGAAGCGGCTACATGAAACATCCCGCAACAGTCCGCACCTGTCACGGCTCCCAAGACTCTGGATAGAAAGTCATCCGGCATCCATGCGGTAGGATACCTGTGGAAATATATATGTATATACAAGAAGGAGGGATAAGTAAACGGGTCAGAGCCCCGAATGTGTAAAATATTTAGCAAGTGTGTTAATCGTGCATAATAAATACCGGTGTACTTAATTTCATAAATAAGTAAGACCGCACTCTCGTAGAACCCCAACTCACCTCTCATCTAAAGGCGCGCACCTATTCGCGTCCTCAAATTTTAGTTAAATTACCCCCATTGATTTTAGGACAACCTAACTTATCAGGCCTAGCCTATATCCACGAGAGCTACCTTCCCGTCATAATCTAAGGATCCACCCATTTCTAATCCTAATAGATTATGATTACAACAATTATGCCATAATAGGCTTTACGGGTTCCGATATAATTTAACCAATTATAATCCTTATAAAGTACCCCTATATATATATGGGTAGAGCACTATTATTTAATTTAGAATAAATATGCATACAAGATTGTTATTGACAAACTTCCCTCCAATTACAACGTTGCGCTGCGTTTCGTGAGTGGGGTGTCTCGCAAAGCGAAATCCAAACAAGGAACCGCCCCATTACACTACTCCCTGACAACGTCGATCCTGGAGATCCATTATGCCACACATAAATATCGACAGAACTTCTCTCTACTCTCAACAATGTACTACATTTCGTGCGTGGGGAGTCTCGCAAAGCGAAATCCAAACAAGGAACCGCCCCGTTACACTACTCTTTGACTATGTCGATCATAGAGATCCATAATGCCGCGCATACCCTATACTATTACTACTAACTATAACTCCTAAAGAAAGAAAGAAATAAAAGAAAGGAAAGAAAACAAGTAAGATAAAAGAAACGAACCTCCAATACTATCCTTGGGATGATGTAACCGAAATAATACCTTATGTGCGATACATTAACCCCCATCAATCTAGTACGTACACCATAATCATCTAAGATGTAATTCATAAAAGTCCATATCCTTTCATCTATAGGATATATATATATATATATATATATATATATATATATATATATATATATATATATATAGGTATTTATTACTAACCGTATATATATATCATCATCAATTCAATAGACAAGTGTACATACTACATATGATGTACAAGGCCATGCACATAATATACCCGACTATATATATCGCCGATAAACTGCATCAGTGCTATCATCTTCCCAGTGCCCGGCTCACGTAGCAATACTGGGGCCACCGTTGTGGGACTAAACGACACCCATCTCGTGGTAAACACACGCACACGACGTCCGGGGAAGCGGTCATAGTTCCAACCGGCAATGAGACGAAACATACCCACCACGTCTCATCCCAAAAATATATATCTATATGTATAATAATCACAAGGGACGACTATGACCTGGGGAATATCCACACCCTGCGTTATAAGCCAGGATGCTCACCCTCTACGCGCGCAACTTCCCAATGATAGCATGAGCGGGGTATGCTTAACCAAATAAGTATATATATCATTCACATGCATAATATATATAATCCATATGATCCGATCTTGTGATCAAATAATAAACCATCATATACGGTTTAAATATACATACCATGTATGTTCATAACATAAATATATCCATACATTTATATACATACGGATATATATATCAACACATATACACATATCCTTATATCTATATATGATAAACTAATTCTCGTTCATATGCATAAGATATATATATATATATACCTGGCTATAAGTGTACAGAGTCCTCAATATACAAGCCGTCACCATAATTCTTTTAATTTACCTCTATACGTGAATATAATCCCATACTTGAAACATATTCGATCATTTTCCTATGATGAATAGTCTCCCAAACCATATGTATATATCTATACCTATATATATTCAACATTAGGGCTATCACCCAAGAGTTTGCGTAGGAATCCTTCATTCCACATTTCATCCATATCTCCGAATACATTAAAGAATCTAATAATCATTTTGACTATCGGTATACATATAACTAATAGTCTATAAGCCTCAAGCTCATTCTTTCAATCATCAAATAATCTCATTTCCCTCGATTTCGATTATGGTTCGGTCACTTTGTGAATACCCTAATCTAAGATCTCTCTAAGAGTTCTTAGCCTCACATCACCTCTATACTTACTTTTAATCTACAATTAGGATTCCCAATTCCAAAGGGTTTCCCCAAAATCTCTATACATAACTCCAAATACATACATGGATACATTTCTCCCAAATTACCCTAAGGAGTCCCCAAAATTCTAATGTGTGAGAAACCCCTTGTGTGTCTCCAAGAACATATCTCTTTCATCATAAGAGAAGGATTCCAAATCAATAAACCCAACCAAAAAGGGTTTGAATTCACTATGGATAAAATACCTCAAAATGCCCTGTTTTCGAATCGATTCGGCCCTATTCCGAATCGATTCGGACTACCGAATCGATTCGGCCTCCCAGGCGAATCGATTCGGGTCCAAAGACCTGGGCTTCTGCAATAGGCCGAATCGATTCGGCTTGGGGTCCGAATCGATTCGGTCAATGCAGACCTGCCAATTTACCAAATCGAATCGATTCGCTAGAGGGGGCGAATCGATTCGGACCTGCAATTTTTGAAGGTTTCATCTGCATCTTCAAAACCCACGAGTTTTAAACCCTTAATTTCTCATTCTAACCCCCAAACCTTCATCAAATCATGATTTTAAGCCCATTAATCAACCCAAAGTTGATCCCAATCATTTCTATGTCATTAATTCCATATTTAACCATTGATTTCAAGATTTAAACCTAAAATCTAGGTTTTGACATTAATACCCAAAAACCATTTCTTTACCCCACAATTTATGAAATGAAATACACAAATAGCTATTTAGCAAGATTAAACACTTGCCTCAGATTTGTAGAGGTTGGATCGTTCTCGATGTCGCGGTAGGGCCGGAAATCCCAAGCTTTTTCTTCCTCTCTCTCTTCTTTCCTTCTTCTTTCTCTTCTTTCTCCCTCTAGGGCTTTTCTCTCTTTCTCTCAAATGAGAAATGGCTTCATCCGTAAGCCTCCACCCCTTTTAAAACAAAATACCAGTTTTAAATGTTAATACACACTTTAAATGACTCGTTGACTCCAATTTAAGTCAAAACAACTTAAAAACATTCCGGAGCCGAAATAAGACCCAATGACAGTCATTTTGACTATCTCGACCCTTCCGGGATCGATGGTACCCTCAAAAATATCATCCGGAATACTTTGAAACGTCCTCTATTTTTGGACTTAAATTCCCAAATTTTAAAATTCTCCAATTTAATTAAATTTAATTTTCCCAAAATTAAATTTCTCAGTCTCCAAAGTCGTGGGGTGTTACAATCTTCCCCCCTTACAAGAATTTCGTCCGCGAAATTTAAGATAAGCCTAGGACATCAATATCATCTAGTCCTTACATCAATCCTCAAGATCACTAAGCCGATCCTTTCTAGTTCTCACGTCGAACCACATAGCCTTTAAAACAAACTAACTACTCAGGGCGCCCATACACCCCGTACCTGATCTCCACTCGTAAAATCCTAATCAGGCTCCATTAGCCTCAAATTGTAAGATAACCCTCGGTAATATAATCTATAACATTATACTAAATATATAAAAGTTTGAAAATTTCCACTGGTTGAACTCTCCACAATTCCTGACGCTAGCCACCTTCGTGCGGGGGAGGTCTCGCAAGCGAAATCCAAACAAGGAACCCTCCCAATACACTACTGTGTAGCTAGGTCGGGAATTGAGATTAGTTGAACCAGGGTTAAGGTTTTATAAAAAGATTTCCATATTTTAGATATCGCCCGAGGGCCTATACAATAATACAATATAAATATATTCCGCGTCTTTCGACACGTCAAACAAACATCTTATGTTTAAAACACAAGGTCTCAACAAATACAATGCTCTAGCCAATACCTAGTTCTCAAAACTAGCACAACTATGAGCTAAACTATCCGCTCCTCACAAATCTACCAAACTCTAAACCTCTCAGTTATGAAATTCCTATACATCATATTAACACCTTTATATAAAATAAATCCTTCCCTCATTGGGATTCTAAAACTTCCCTATTATCTCGTTACGAAAAGATGTATCATCTCCCAAGATGCCATACCAAGGCCACACTTGTTCACTTCCTTCTCTAGGAAAATTCCATACCCCCTAGCGGTATAGCGGCTAGCTACTCATCACACCTCACACGCGACGTTCCCACTATCGCACAAAATGTAACTTAAACCCAAAGAAAGGTATTCTACCTTATAATTCCATAACCCAATGGTTTCACCTCATCCAAGGATCTCAATTCAAGACCCTCTACGTCTTCCAGGACAATCATTGTTCCTAAACCTATTTCTCCATAAGAGAAACATCTTCCTCAAAATCCTTCCTAACCATATTGAAGGGCAAGGCGCGATTGCAACCACCGAAAACTCCCTCCGTCCTACACACGAAATTGAGTCTCCAAAGGCATTCTCCCTCATCTTAGAAGGAGATACTCCTAATATTGGGACAACTACACCAACCTCACCTCGGTAAGAGTCACCAACATTAGGTTTCCTAACTAAGGTTAACAGATTCTCAATCTAAACCTCCCAAGGACTACACTACATGCCTCTCCTCGGACTTACCTCACTAAGACCAAGATTCGCCACTCGAGTAAATTTCCTTTCTTACTCAACTGCCGATAAATCACCTCAAACCACTGCTAGAAATCTCCTCAATATTTCCTCTGAAATCGGGGAAAACAAATACCCCCGATTAAAGTGTACCCAAAATATGCTATGGGTTCCGTACTTCTAAACCTATTCTTTCCTAGACGACAAAATCTAGGCGACGTCTGAAATGAAACAAGAGCAATTGTTATCAGAACGCCAATCAAGTGAATATACTTCACAGAAGAAAACAACGCAATGAACACAACAGTCCTAATTATAGGGCTTTATGTCAAGAACGTTAACGGAGGAATGCATAAAGCTCGCACAGATCCTAAGGACTCTAGAACCTGATGCTCTGATACCATCTGTAACACCCCGCCTAAAATAATAACGGGTGGCCAGCCCTATACTATATTAAATCAGGAATTCCAGATGGTCCAGTCTCAACATCAACTATCGGTACTATATAATATAGGACTAACTACCCGAAATCATATAAACGAGATGTTATAAAAATTTAAAACTTGCAACATACAATAACCCAACGCTATAAAACTACTAAAGAATAAGAGAGATGCAGGGAATAACCATAATAAATAAAATGCTAGAAATAAAATGAACCAATTAAATACAACCGAATGTACTACAAAAAGTAGATCCGAATAAGCTGTCGGATCACAACAAATACAATAACTGAAATGGAATGAATATAAATATCTATATAAATATCCCTATGATACAAACCCGATATACAACATGAATCCTACCTAGAATTTTAAAGAAGTAGGAAGCGGCTACATGAAACATCCCGCAACAGTCCGCACCTGTCACGGCTCCCAAGACTCTGGATAGAAAGTCATCCGGCATCCATGCGGTAGGATACCTGTGGAAATATATATGCATATACAAGAAGGAGGGAGAAGTAAACGGGTCAGAGCCCCGAATGTGTAAAATATTTAGCAAGTGTGTTAACCGTGCATAATAAATACCGGTGTACTTAATTTCATAAATAAGTAGGACCGCACTCTCGTGGAACCCCAACTCACCTCTCATCTAAAGGCGCGCACCTATTCGCGTCCTCAAATTTTAGTTAAATTACCCCCATTGATTTTAGGACAACCTCACTTATCAGGCCTAGCCTATATCCACGAGAGCTACCTTCCCGTCATAATCTAAGGATCCACCCATTTCTAATCTTAATAGATTATGATTACAACAATTATGCCATAATAGGCTTTACGGGTTCCGATATAATTTAACCAATTATAATCCTTATAAAGTACCCCTATATATATATGGGTAGAGCCCTATTATTTAATTTAGAATAAATATGCATACAAGATTGTTATTGACAAAACTTCCCTCCAATTACAACGCTGCGCTGCGTTTCGTGCGTGGGGTGTCTCGCAAAGCGAAATCCAAACAAGGAACCGCCCCATTACACTACTCCCTGACAACGTCGATCCTGGAGATCCATTATGCCACACATAAATATCGACAGAACTTCTCTCTACTCTCAACAATGTACTACATTTCGTGCGTGGAGAGTCTCGCAAAGCGAAATCCAAACAAGGAACCGCCCCGTTACACTACTCTTTGACTATGTCGATCATAGAGATCCATAATGCCGCGCATACCCTATACTATTACTACTAACTATAACTCCTAAAGAAAGAAAGAAAGAAAAGAAAGGAAAGAAAACAAGTAAGATAAAAGAAAAGAACCTCCAATACTATCCTTGGGATGATGTAACCGAAATAATACCTTATGTGCGATACATCAACCCCCATCAATCTAGTACGTACACCATAATCATCTAAGATGTAATTCATAAAAGTCCATATCCTTTCATCTATAGGATATATATATATATATATATATATATATATATATATATATATATATATATATATATATATATATATATATATATATATATATATATATATATAGGTATTTATTACTAACCGTATATATATATCATCATCAATTCAATAGCCAAGTGTACATACTACATATGATGTACAAGGCCATGCACATAATATACCCGGCTATATATATCGCCGATAAACTGCATCAGTGCTATCATCTTCCCAGTGCCCGGCTCACGTAGCAATACCGGGGCCACCGTTGTGGGACTAAACGACACCCATCTCGTGGTAAACACACGCACACGACGTCCCGGGAAGCGGTCATAGTTCCAACCGGCAATGAGACGAAACATACCCACCACGTCTCATCCCAAAAATATATATCTATATGTATAATAATCACAAGGGACGACTATGACCTGGGGAATATCCACACCCTGCATTATAAGCCAGGATGCTCACCCTCTACGCGCGCAACTTCCCAATGATAGCATGAGCGGGGTATGCTTAACCAAATAAGTATATATATCATTCACATGCATAATATATATAATCCATATGATCCGATCTTGTGATCAAATAATAAACCATCATATACGGTTTAAATATCCATACCATGTATGTTCATAACATAAATATATCCATACATTTATATACATACGGATATATATATCAACACATATACACATATCATTATATCTATATATGATAAACTAATTCTCGTTCATATGCATAAGATATATATATATATATATATATATATATATATATATATATATATACCTGGCTATAAGTGTACATAGTCCTCAATATACAAGCCATCACCACAATTCTTTTAATTTACCTCTATACGTGAATATAATCCCATACTTGAAACATATTCGATCATTTTCCTATGATGAATAGTCTCCCAAACCATATGTATATATCTATACCTATATATATTCAACATTAGGGCTATCACCCAAGAGTTTGCGTAGGAATCCTTCATTCCACATTTCATCCATATCTCCGAATACATTAAAGAATCTAATAATCATTTTGACTATCGGTATACATATAACTAATAGTCTATAAGCCTCAAGCTCATTCTTTCAATCATCAAATAATCTCATTTCCCTCGATTTCGATTATGGTTCGGTCACTTTGTGAATACCCTAATCTAAGATCTCTCTAAGAGTTCTTAGCCTCACATCACCTCTATACTTACTTTTAATCTACAATTAGGATTCCCAATTCCAAAGGGTTTCCCCAAAATCTCTATACATAACTCCAAATACATACATGGATACATTTCTCCCAAATTACCCTAAGGAGTCCCCAAAATTCTAATGTGTGAGAAACCCCTTGTGTGTCTCCAAGAACATATCTCTTTCATCATAAGAGAAGGCTTCCAAATCAATAAACCCAACCAAAAAGGGTTTGAATTCACTATGGATAAAATACCTCAAAATGCCCTGTTTCCGAATCGATTCGGCCCTATTCCGAATCGATTCGGACTACCGAATCGATTCGGCCTCCCAGGCGAATCGATTCGGGTCCAAAGACCTGGGCTTCTGCAATAGGCTGAATCGATTCGTCTTGGGGTCCGAATCGATTCGGTCAATGCAGACCTGCCAATTTACCAAACCGAATCGATTCGCTAGAGGGGGCGAATCGATTCGGACCTGCAATTTTTGAAGGTTTCATCTGCATCTTCAAAACCCACGAGTTTTAAACCCTTAATTTCTCATTCTAACCCCCAAACCTTCATCAAATCATGATTTTAAGCCCATTAATCAACCCAAAGTTGATCCCAATCATTTCTATGTCATTAATTCCATATTTAACCATTGATTTCAAGATTTAAACCTAAAATCTAGGTTTTGACATTAATACCCAAAAACCATTTCTTTACCCCACAATTTATGAAATGAAATACACAAATAGCTATTTAGCAAGATTAAACACTTGCCTCAGATTTGTAGAGGTTGGATCGTTCTCGATGTCGCGGTAGGGCCGGAAATCCCAAGCTTTTTCTTCCTCTCTCTCTTCTTTCCTTCTTCTTTCTCTTCTTTCTCCCTCTAGGGCTTTTCTCTCTTTCTCTCAAATGAGAAATGGCTTCATCCGTAAGCCTCCACCCCTTTTAAAACAAAATACCAGTTTTAAATGTTAATACACACTTTAAATGACTCGTTGACTCCAATTTAAGTCAAAACAACTTAAAAACATTCCGGAGCCGAAATAAGACCCAATGACAGTCATTTTGACTATCTCGACCCTTCCGGGATCGATGGTACCCTCAAAAATATCATCCGGAATACTTTGAAACGTCCTCTATTTTTGGACTTAAATTCCCAAATTTTAAAATTCTCCAATTTAATTAAATTTAATTTTCCCAAAATTAAATTTCTCAGTCTCCAAAGTCGTGGGGTGTTACATACACCTATGCGACTAGGCAGTTCTTTGCAGTTTAGTTAGATATCGATGGATGTATCCATTTGAAAGATTGATGAAAGTTTTGAAAGATTACGTCAAGAATACAGGATACATTGCAGGATCAATTGCAAAGGAATACATCATTATGGAGTCATCAATATATACTCAGGAATATATGCCTGACTCGACCATCTTTGATGACAATGATGAGTTCGTCAATGAAGGTAGTAATGTGATGGGCAAACTAGTGAAATTAACAAGTTTACAACATGAACAAGTAGCTCGTTATCTATTTAACACACATTAAGATATAGAAGAATGGAAAAAATAAGTTTAAATTATTTTAAGCTTTACATTATTTAGATTATTTTATACATGATTAATTTTGTAATACATTCGTGACATTAATTTTATGCAAAAAATATGAAGCTTGTGAGAACAATAAAAGACAAAAAACAATGGCACAATTAGACAACGAATTTAGGTTGTGGTTGTCACACGAGGTAATTATAATGAAAATGGTTGTTATATAACGTTACATTACAATAAAACATTACAACTAACCTAATTAACTTATATATATTCTCAGCTCTTAAAGACGAGTGATGTGACATCAAGGCTTGCTCGTCTAGCCACTGGACCCTTGTTCATGACACAAGAGTACAAAAAGTATCGATTGAACGGTTACATATTCAGCGCAAGGGTGTATGAGGAAAGTACTAACGTAAAGAACTCGGGCATTTCATGCAAGGATCTTACTTTGTTTCCAGCGAGAGCAAAAGATAAAAACCTCGTTGAAGCTGAAATGACTTACTATGGTGTAATTTAAAATATATTTTAATTGGAATATGTAAGCTTCAAAGAGGTTGTATTTTATTGGTATTGGGTAAGAGTTGAGGCTAAAAATGCTTGTAAAGTTGATCCTGGTACCAATTTGATCATGATTGACTTGTCCGAGTTGAACAGTAATGAACACGTGAGCGATGAGCCGTTTGTTTGTGCATTTCAAAAGGTCAAGCAAATGTTTTACTCGGAGTATATCAATAACGAGTCGTGGTCAATCGTCTTGCATGTGCCAAAGCGTCTAAACAGTAGTGTGGATGACTTGGCTGCTCCTACTGAATATCAATCCATTTTTTATGATGACCCGAATTTGAAACAATTTTTAGATTTGTAATAAGTATTCCAATTATCGAATAATATTTTAGTGCTTTTATCGAACATGAGTTTACTGCTTTTAATTCATTTGTACTTGATCATTTTCTCTCTTTATCTCTTTCCTTTGTGTGTGTGCGTGTATATATATATATATATATATATATATATATATATATATATATATATATGTGTGTGTGTGTGTGTGTGTGTATGTGTGTGTGTGTTGGGGGGGGGGGGGAGTTTTACACTATTTTATAAAATTACTTCATCTCATGACCCATTCGAGAGTGGCATGACCATATAAAATGTTTGTATGCCTTGTTCAGGTGTGTGTGTGCTGGTGTGTTTGTATTCTTCTAATTCATTTGGATTTGTACTAATAATAATAATTTTTTACAAAAAATATCTCCTTCGGGGATTAAGGCAGGTATGATAATGATGATGTCTTCTTCAGGGCTTGGCGGTAGCGGAGGCGACGAGGGATCCTCGGCCCCTAGGTTCCCCAAATGGGGTAAATTGGGAATGACCATTGAGAAAAAGAGAGTCTTATTGACTAGATCCATCGAGTTGGTTAAGACGATTATCGGCCTGGGGTACACCCGTTAGAGGGAGGTGCCAAATGAGCTCAAGTTAGCTATTTGGGCGGAACTACCGGTAATGTATTTATATTTATATTTCAATTTCAATTTATTCACAATTAACTCCTAAATTGTTTTTGTTTTGTATTTGTTTGACAGGAACAATTAAGCCTACCCCCAGAACTCCGCGATTCTGTGTTGGAGCAGTTGAGGGAGCAACACAAGACATGGAAGAAGAATTTATGGGCCTGGTACTTTGGGAAGACCCAGGACTTCATTACTAGAATGCGTGAGCCCGTCCCGTCGAAGGAGCCGATCACGTTGACATATTGGTAAAAGTTTATTGACAATGAGATCGAGGAGTGACAATTGGCATCCCGTCATTCGGGGAGGGAAAATTGAGCAAAAAAGAAGGACATGTACTACTCCGTTTGGACCTATTACACTGACGTGGAGCACATGATGGTAAGTGTTTATTTTTCTATAATTATAGAAATATGTTATTCTACATTATTTTACTTTGCATTACTTACTAATTTTGCATTATTTTATTTTAGGGGATAGGGAGTGGCCCTGGGGGTAAGCCACACAGGCTCGATACTTATGGGGATCTTCGGACGGAGAACGGGAAGTACAAGGAGGTGTCCCCAATCGTCGCGACCACGATTGTAAGTAATCCGACAGTTTACTTTTTGTTAATTATGTTATAATTTTTTAGTTTACTTATTTTACTAATTATGTGCTTTTTGTTGTTTCAGGCAAAGCTTAAGGAAGTGCATGAGTCGCAGTCTGATGCCGACAAGGCATCTTTGTTCACAGACACACTCAGACAAGTTATTGGCTCTGATCGCAAGGGGAGGACAATGGGGTGAGGTCGCGAGTGTCCAAATCTAGGATCATCGGATTAGAGACGAGCGACACCAGGTTGACTCGAACGGTGGATTCACATGACGCGAAGTTATCCCGTTTGGAGGCGATGGTCCAAGATATGTACTCATTCATGAAGCGTACGTTGGGAGGAGATCATAAGGGTAAAAGGAAGGAGAAGGCGGTGGAGGAGGAGGTGCGGGAGCATGAGGTGCAGGATGACGGGGATGTGGACCTTGCTGCTTCATCACCGACACCTGCGTACTTCGATGATCCACTTCCCTATTTGGCTCCCTTCAACAGATCGATGTCGACACTTGGTTGGCCGAGCGTGTTCAAATTTGACATATTTGATGGACAGCGAATAGGGAGGGGGTTGAGGGACCCGAATATCGTCCAGGTTGGAATAGTTCATGGACGTGAGCTTAAAGAGATCGAGTCCAAGGTGCTGGTAACACATGTGATACCCGGGAAGGAGAACTCCCTATTGTGGTTGCGCGAACAATGCTGCACGATCTATATTAGTGGGTGTGTCAATTCGTATATCGTGTGGCCTACTCACCTCCTCACATTTATCGCAGACATGTAGTGATATTATTTTTAACTTGGTACATTTGAATTATATTTGGATTATATGGTCATGCAGATTGTTTCTATTTTGAATGTATATTTGCATTATCTTTAGTTTATTTTGATATATGATGTTTGAATAGGTACAACATTGCTATAATAGGTACAAATATACTGCTGAGCAGTGGTAGTGGCCATACTGCCCAGCAGATGTTTTAAAAATTCATCCCAGAATGATCACGGTCATTGACCATGACAAGTCCTTGACAAATAAGGTTGTCACGGACTTGTCATGGTCATTGACCATGACAATATTTTTAAAAAGGGTCAAGGATTTGTCATGGTTATTAACCGTGACTAAACTTGTCACGGTCAGGGACCGTGACGCGACTGTGAAAATTCTAACGAACTTGTCACGGTCAATGACTGTGACAAGTTCGTGACAGAAAAATTTGTTTCGCCCCGCCGTCATTGACCTTGACAAGTTGAACTTGTCAGGTCAATGACCGCGACAATTCGGCAGATTTGGTGTAGTGATATATATATATGTATATACACACACACGACACAGAGGGGCATCTACCGTTGGTGTCTCGTTCGTGCTCTATCGGCAAGTCTGGAGGAATCCCTTATCCTAAGAGGACATCATAAAACACACACAAATTGGGGGCGGTCCCTATGCAGGACACTTGTATAGCTCTATTCAAGAAATATCGTGTAAATCATCTTGTACATATGGTCTTATACACCCTGTCGTAGAAAAATCATAACTAATTAAAAAAAAATCAGAAAAATACGCGATTGGCGCCCATGCGAGGTAATAAAATAATCTATCTCTAAGACCTATAACCTCGTAGTTTATCATCCAAGTATAGAACAACAATCACAATCAATCAATCAAGACAACATCCAACGGAACAACAACCCAAAAATAACATTTCTTAAAATTTATCGCACGAATCTTCCTAGATTTTTTTAAATATAGTTTTGAGGCATTTTGGAGCTATTTTTGGAGAAAACAGATCAGAGAACAAAATGTAGATAACGGCATTTTGTATGACGTGAAGAGAACAGAATGGCCATTTTTGGAACCAAAATAACGCAAAACGGTTTTTAAGATGGCGGTTTAAGTTTTGAATGATTCCTAATTCACCCAATTTCATAGACTTCTCAATTTTAAGGAGTTGTTCTAGAATTCAATCCCTAGAATGATGTTATTGAATTTGTATCTAGATGTAGGGTTCTACAATATATCTTCTACAATTAACCTTCCATTTAAACCACATGAGTACATAATTAGTACAGGGGGTTACAGATCTAAACATGGGTTACACAATTATCATCAATTTCTACACAATTCAAAAGGTTTCAATAGATGCAGTCCCAACGCATGATTAAAACTTATTCTAAGCAGGATATCAACATTAATATAATATTAGTACAACTTGAATAGAACAGAAAGATAATCTTTGCCTGAAATTTGTAGAGGAGCCTTTATTCCTCCTCCTAGGGTGGCCCTTCCTCTTCCTCCTGAGTGGTTCTGGCTAGGGTTCTTGGATGTAACTCCTAATGGGTTGTTTCACTCTAATTAAATAAGGTTAATCTTCACTTCCCGAGTTAGACTTTAAGTCCCAACTTTGGACCCCCAAATGAGTCCAAATACATAATCTAATTAGCTCGATAACTACCCAACTCATATATATATAATGCTCAAACAAGCCTATAATACCCCTCAAAGTGTGTATCGAATATTTTTATCAAAAAAAATATTTTAATTCTGACTTGACACATGTAATTACTTTTTTTACTCAATATAAAATTCATTTTTAGATTTATCCCAAATCATTAAAGTTTAATTCTAAAATTTAGAAATGATACCGAGTCTTACTACTCACAACCCAGAATAACTAATTTCACCGAATTAATTTAATCCTTATTAAATTTTATTTTATTCTAAAAATATACGGGGTATTACAGGGGATTCGTGATAGTCTAACTCAATATAATAAAGTAAATGGGGTCAAAACATCTATAAATTTTAAATTTTTAGATGAAACAGTGACAGTCGGTTTATTGAATGCCTAGCTTAAGTATTATATTTAATAGAATTAGTTTTTATATTTGGACCCCAATTATTTTGTAACATTTAGTTTAAGTCCCATAATTTTCGACCCTTGGACTTTGGTGTGCAAAAACGTCATAAAAACTCATAAAAGGTCACAAAATATTCTCAATAAGCATCATAAAAAAATATTCTCATGCATTTTCAAATGCCATTATTGACAAATTAAAAATATCGGGGATAAACTCAATTTGCCAAAAACATAGGATTCAAACCCAAAATAAACCAATTAGAAAATAACTGAATGGATTATGTTTTATTTATTCAGATGGAATCATCCTTTCTCACAATATACATCCAAGATCCTCATGATTTATTAGAGATGAGTTTGAGAGATATGTTTCCACTAGAGATACACCATTCAATTTCAACCACATTATTTTCCCCTCCTCTCGATGCTACCAAATCCTGATTATAAGTTATGTTGTTTTATGTTTAACCACATTAATAATGTACTTAAAATTTTTGAGTTAGTTAAACTTTCAACCTTCAATTTTTCTCCTTTTTTTCTCACCACCCCTACTTAAGTCTAAATTGCCCCCTTTAAATATATATTTTATAACCTTACAAGTGATTTTATAAATAAACAACCTTGTTAATATTGAATTATAAAACAAATACTCTCATGTGACATGTACATGAATATATTTTCATCCCAAATGGTAACACTCTTAGGGTTTAGGGGATAACTTAGACTATTTTACTAAGTGAAGGGGGTTAACTCTAAAATATAGAAGTACAGAAGGTGGTGAAGTGAAAATGGGGATAAAGTTAGAGGGAGAGAGTCCAATTAACTCAAATATTTATATAAAATGTCGTCGTTCTAATCTTATTCACAAAAAAATATTAAATTTATAAATTTGTTTGTTTAGTACAACTAATTATGGCTAAAAGCGTTGTTTTTTACTGTTTTTCAATGCATTTTGATTTTTTTTCCCAACCAACGCCTTATATATAAATGCATTAGCTAACAACGATTTTAAAAAAGCATAGTTAATTATTGTTCTTCAAGACAATGAAATTTAAAGTGTAATATTTTTATGAATAAGTTTAAAATTATGCTTTAACCCGTTTAGTTCCTAATACAAAAATTAATACATGATTAATCTACACCTTTACCACACTCCATGTTTAGTCCCTAATCATCGCATCGTTCCTTTTAGTTTTGTAGAAAGATCAATTTAACCTCAACTCAAGTCCTCGACATACAATAACTGCGGTCACTTACATAGATTATTACCAGTCACTTGAGAGAAGTTCCAAAATCAAAAGCAATCTACAAAAGTAAAAGAAATCAGCATTAATAATAAATCAAACAAATATGTGATTAAGCCAATCAGTAGATTCTTCCGTGAATTCCCAAAAGAAAAATCATATATGTTTTCAATTTATTTGTTTGTTTGAAATTAATTACAATTGCGTTATCACGTTATTTATTCCTTTTAATTTCATTAGAATTATGTTATTATATTGTTGAATTGAATGTCAAGCCACTAAAGAAGAAAAAAATGTAATAATTGGTAAGTCTAAACCATAACTACGCAAAATTAATATATTCAAAACTTTCAATACCATCATCACATGATTTTTTCAAAGGACTTGAGGTGTAAAATATAAAACTAAAAGAAATTACTACATTAGATCTAAAACTAGGTATATCAAAAACTATTTTATCATTTGCATGAAACTATATACATATATGTTCTTATTCTATGAAAATATTACGGTAATCTTAATGTTTGTAAATTTATTATTTATTCAACTAAGTTAGCTCTAACTTACTTTATTTTAATTGATTTTGAAATGAAACACAAATGTGTTATGTTCTTTTATTAGTGCTATTATATAAACATTACATTGGTTATAGTATAACTTCATTAATTAAATCACTGTTACATAAATTTCTTTCTCATACATATTCAAATTTAATAAATCTTATTTATAATGACTTATAAAGTCTCTAACATAATGTCTTATGGGTACTAAATTAACTATTAGGGTATATTGTGTAAGATAAAGAGATTAATGTGGTCAATTGGGTGTAGCAAGGTTACTAATAACACTTGAGTGTACTCATTAAGTAACTAATTATTTATGAACACTACTTAATATATTTTTTCACATGTCCTTTGTGATTTCACTTTCATGAAGGAAATTAATTTGGTCACTTCTAATTCATTAATTTGTGTTATTGTAATTTTTAACTTCACTACTATGGTATACTAAAGTCATTATGTCCATTATATTACTTATAGTGTCATTTGATCAATAAAGTCATTTTTTATCAATGAATTTACTTATAAAGTGTTTATTGAAAGATATAATCAAATTGAGATTCCAATTTTTGAATAACCACATAACGAAACTCAGATTCTATTTATGGCTATAAAATGAATTATGTCAACTTTTGAGAGTGTGTGGCATTCCCCGATAGCTACCCAAATTAAATAATATATATGTTATAATTAAAAGGAATTATTTTTCTTTAATCCAAATTCAGACAATAACTAATCATAATGTTTAAGTGACAAAACATGATCTACAAAAACGATTATTTTATTAACATATTTTCATCAATAATTTTAGCATAACTAAAATGCTGAAACGTAAATGATACACTTTTGACAGGCATTGTACGAGGAAACACTTTCAAGAAAAAATCCTTACCTAAACAAACTTTTTACACTAGTATTGGTAAAGGATTACAAGAAGGGAGAAATGACTTAAAACTTGAACCTCTTTAAACTGAATAATGTGCAACAATGTAACAAACCCTTTCACTTTGTAGTAATGAGAGTAATTAAAAATCCCTATATGACCACTCTCAACGTTGGCAACCATGTTGATAATGTCACAGTCTAACTTTTCAAGAAATCCTCTCTTAATGTTGGAAATGAACTTTACTCCAAGTAAATCCGAATTAAGAGAAGCCAAAGGATAAAACCTATAGAATATGTGAGGATGTCCATTTTGTTGATGGTGTAGAAAATACTTAGATTAACTAAAAAAATCTCACATTTTTATTTCAAGACTAATAAAAAACCATAATCAATAACAAAATATAATGGAAAATAGTTTTATCAAAACTAGATTCAGTATGAAAATCTTACTATCTATATTTAAAAATGGATTAAGGAACTTGAAGAATGCAAAGATGAAGGATTAATATTTTTCTCTTGAAAGTTGGATATATATTTTTTTCTTTTTCCAAATAAAAATTATTCTATTTTCTAATGGAGAAAATGGACAACTCTTGGGTTTTATATCCAATAATGAAAGGTAAGTGGGTGATAAATCTCAAGTGTTCTGCATAGGAGTGTTCAAAAAACCGACTGGACCGAACCGAACCGAGCCGAACCGACTCTTTTTTTTTGTCTTTTTTCTTAATCGGTCCAGCCTCGGTTTATTTTTTGGAGGGACCGACCTAGTCGGTCCGGTCCACGGTTTACAGTTTCAAAAACCCTGTTAAGACTGACCCGGACCGACTTTATATAAAATAATAATTTTTACATATATATGTATATATATAAGATAAATAAATACTGAGAATATATATTTTAATATTTGATTAGTTTAAATTATAGTTTAATCCAATACTAGGTTTGTTTTAATTCCAAATTTCGGTATTTTTTAGGTTTTAATGTTTGGAAAAAAATAGAGTCGGGTATATTTTTATTATTATAAATGATGTAAATCATTCATGTGAGGACCGACGGGTTAGACCGGATCGACCCTATAAAAAATCGAACCGACTAGGATCGATCAACTGACATTATCAGTCCGGTCTTCATCCATTTTTTTAAAGGAGTCGGTCCGATCCAAAAAAACTTCAAAATCGAACCGGACCGGACCGCGAACACCCCTAGTTCTTCATCCAAAGGTAAAGAAAGAATTTATTTTGGCTATTAAATTTTGATTATATCTTGGCACAATATCATAGGTAAACCTATGTAAACATAGTAAAAAGTAAAAAAATCCAGTAAGCTTACAGATCTATCATGAACGTGAATGATGGTCATTAATGCGTAGGCTCAACGACACTAGGTCTCACAACAACCAATAGTTTTTATATGGAGGATTTTAAAGGTCAATACCAGAGAGTAAGATACCTTACTGAAGCAAGGTACTACTTCACTGTGGTAACCAACCAGTGAACCAAGTCATGCCTGGAACCCAAGTTTTTCAGTTTGAAAACTTATACGGAATTTGTAATTTTCTTATCGAACCTATGGAAAATTAATTTCTAAATAAATAAGCTACATTTCAAACATAAGTTTTTATAAATGGTATATATTTCTTCATATATTTTACAATATCAAAATCCTCAAGGTTGAATCAAAATATTTTTCAATTTAAGAAAACATTTAACGATTGGTGTAAAATATAAGTCCTCTAATCAATACTACCTTCACCGTGAAATTCTCAAAATTTAGTGTACTTTGAGAAACTTTCATGTTAAATATTTGGTGAAGTCTGGTCTTGAAATCATAAATGTGAAGTGTTTATAAGACCTCTTAGACTAAACCTCAAAGTGAATTTTAGTAATAGAATAAGAGAAATTTAAAAACTGAGGGCACATTATCATATGTGTGCTCTTACAATATCCCATTTGTCTATTTCGGGGAAAAACACATTATATAAAGATTATATGAAAATGAATCAAATCGACAACCTATGACTTGCCCTATCTAAACACACAAAAGATATGATTTAATTTTACTAGAATCAAATGACACAAGATGGTCAAACAACCTTCAAAAGATTAGTTGTACTTTTTTTTGGTATACAATAGTAAACATATCAAAATATTAATCTGTAATCTAAAGACATTAAAATTATAAACAATGGGATGGAATACAAGATATGGTAATGTAAATCTTTCATCAAATCATAAAAATATATTTTGATGAAGACATCAAAATATGAGGACAACTTTTGAACTGAAGCATTATTTATGTATGTGGTGCGTCCATGGTTAATCTACAAAACATCCCTTGCTTTCTTAGACATGGTACAATTTGTTACTCATCTAAAATCACCAATACTAACGGCTACCAATAGACCATTTAAGCCTTTGGTATTATTTATTTTTTATCATTGACATCCTAACTAAGTTGAATCTTTTTCTTTTTGGATTCCATCGATAAATTAATGGGGTATTCCTAACCCTATTCTATAGTATTCCATGTTCTTCCATCCATGAACTGCAAATAAGTTCCCATTTTATCTTCCAATAGTAATAATTTCTACCATAAAAAATGGTGTTTAGTTACAAGAACTTCCCTCCATTAAACACACAAATAGATCTATCCTCGGTAATAAAACCTAAAAATAAGGGGAGCAAATTTCATACAAGTTGGGAATGTGTGTGTCTCGATGATAGCTACCTAATGAAAATTATATTTAATTAAAAATAAATATTTTCTTTTTTATCTAAATTTTGCAAAAAACTAATCCTAATGTCTAAGTGACAAAACATGATAACGTATGTTCATTAAGTGTATTAAGATAATAAAAATATACAAAACTTAATCACAAAATTGGGATGAGGATTTATATGAAGAAACTCTTCGAAGAGAAAACCTTAGGATAATCCAACACCTTGCACTAGTATAGGTAAAGTCTTACAATTAGAAAAAAGTGACTTACACACTTTAACTTCTTCGAGACTCAATAACTCACAACCTCCATAACCAGAAGTTTCCACCTTGATATAGCAAGATCAAGAATGTGTCATTTTTTAAGTATTGACCTTGCCACACATGTAGACCCTATCGATAATGTCACGTTCCAAACATTCGACAAATGTTCTTTTAAAGTTGAAAATGAATTTTTCTACAAGTGAATCAGAACCAAAAGTAACCAAGGGCTAACACATATAATATGTGAGGATATCCTATTATTTGCTGGCGTAGATAATGTTTGTGATAAGTAAAAAAACTCACATAGTATTTTTCTTGCTTGAAAGAAAATCATACTTAAGAACAAAATATTTTGAAAAATAATTTTTGTCATAACTAGCTTGAGCATGAAAATCTTAATTTCTAGATTTAACAATGAATCAAAAACTTAAATAACATAAAGATGAAGGAATAATATTTTTTTTCTCTTGAATTTTGAGAATATTTTCTCTCTTTTGTTCTAAAAGACCTTCTCTTTTCTACTGGAGCAAATTGAGAACTCCTAGTTTTTATATACAAGAGTAAGAGTCAAATGGATAATAAACTCAGGTGTTGCTCGTCCAAATATGAATAAAAAAATATATTTTGGTTTCCAAATTTTGATTATGTCTTGACACAATCGCCAAGTCAATCTTATGAAAAGATCTTAAAAAGAACAAAAAGTCAGTAGGCCCATGGACCGATCACGAATGTGAAGGATGGTCTTTGATGATGCAAAGGCTTAGTGACAGTAAGTTGTTCCATAAGACAAAGTTCTTAGACATAGGATTAAAAAGGTCTCAGCCAATAATGAAGACATTTAACGAGCGTGAAGTCATGTTTCTCTATGAAGTGCAAACATTAAACAAAGCAATGCCTGGAACCAAAGTTTGCATGTTTTGAAAAATGTCACGAAGCTCAAAATTTACTTTTCCAATTTATGACCAAGAAAATTCAAATAAAAAACATGAATGTCAAACATAGGTCTTATATAAAAAGAAAATATTTCATCATGTATTTGGAAATCTTAAAATCTTCAAGGTTAAATTAATATATTTTTTAATTTAAGAAAACATTTAACCAATGCGGTAAAATCTGAACCTCTAGTTCAGTTTTACCTTTACCCTATAATTTCCAAAATTTGGGTTGCTCTAGTAAACCAGTACACCTAGAATAAAAAAAATGTCACTCCATCTTGGTCTTAGTTCAAAATCGTGACAACATTTGTCACAATCCAACACCATGACCACTAACTAAAGAACATGAAAAGGATCGTGACCAATTACAGGAGTGATATTTATCAAAGGGATTATTTGTGCATCATTGCCTCGTTACTCGTAGTCAAGGACCGTGACTTTTAATGTTGAAAAAATGGCACCAGCGTGGTCATTATGGAGATCACGGTCTTTAATTATGACTCTAATGTTAAAACCGTGACTATAATGCATGAAAGTGATTCATGATACTTAACCATGATCATGGCCAACCCTGAGTTCAATATGTTCACATAAATTTGGTCAAGGTTGTGATGATGACAACGATCCTCGACAATGTAGTGGGTCACAGTCCATGACCGTTACCACAAGCATTGTGTGTAATTATATTATTGAATTCAATATGGTTACGAACATTGTAACACTCAATGAACTTTACCTAATTTTAGATATATACACCCTTTAGGATTTAATTTTCCTCGTTTATCTCACTCTCTCTATGAAACCTACAAAGATTTCTCTCCCTATGTGTTTATAGATTCTTCTTCCACCATACATGTATCCAAATCTCTCTCTCTCTCTCTCTCTCTCTCTCTCTATATATATATATATATATATATATGTGTGTGTGTGTGTGTGTGTGTGTGTGATTTAGATCAACACACTCTCTCACTTTATGCGATTCGGTTCACCTTATTTGTATTTATATTTTCATATAGTTATAAATATACATATATATAATTAGGGTTTGTCAAATCGTATACTATTAATTAGAGTTTTGCTTACGAGATTATTCTTACAATTAGGATTTTAGTATTGTATACTATTTCCCTCATTACTGTGCCCCTCCCTGAAGTTGGATTTAAGAAACCCTAGGGTTTTGCTGATGAGATTTTGCTAACAATTAGGATATTTTTTTAAAATATATAAAAAGATAGGGTGGGGGGAATTAGTACAATGTTGATTGAAATTGTACTACTATATCATGTTAAAAATATAAGAACAATATTGATTGGAATTAATTTTATTAACATTTTTCGATTCTTTTCATGTGTGCATGTAATTAGAGAACAATTATTTAAGCTTACGTAATTCCAGCTTCTTTGTTTATTCAGGTAATTTGACTTACCTTTTGATTCATATAAAATAATCATAGATATATTTTTAACTTCTTTGTTAATTATTGTGACTATATTCACCCATTCTTTAAGTGGTTTATATTTGGGTGAACACAAATTCGTGGAAGGGCTTTATTATTTGGTGGATACATAGTAATTCCAAGATTAATTGAATTAAAATTGAAAAAAATGGACTTGTGGTGTTTCATTGATTAATTGGAAAATATTAATTACTTTTGGTCGTAGACACTAGTCAGTTCTCTGATGAACTTAAGTGATGCTGATATTATGCGGATGAAGGATATCGTTACATGGAGGATGATCCTTCATTTCATTGAGAGTTCGTGTATTATTTAATTTTTTGTTAATATATATATATATATACTTGGTTGACTGTTGTTTCTGTGTTCACCCCTTCCTTAAGTGGTTGATATATAGGTGAATACAATGTAGTGGAAGAACTTTATCATTTGTTGGACATAGTAATTCTAGGATTAATTCAATTAAGATGGAACTAAAATTGAACTTGACGTGTTTGATTGATCAATTTAAAAACGTGAAATACATGTGGACTTATCGTAATGATAAGATTAATTGAACTAATAATCCTAGTATTTTTATATTATCCCACAAGGAATAAAAAACTTTTATACCTTTTTAGTATGCTCATCCTCATTTTAAAATATTAACCATGTTCACACCCCTCTTATTATATATCTCTTCGGGATAAAATTAGTCATCACAATAAGCACTTGTAAGGAAAAATTGAGAGGTTACAATTAGCCCGCACAAAATCTGCTTTTAATAGTGTGCAACATATAGAGGGGAAACCCGTTTATGGGGCTGGTTAATTTATTATTGTAATTACCTTATAAATTGTGGACTTGATGGTGCGGAATTTATACCTGTTCGATCGTATAATCTTTTCCTTGCCAGAGTGGTAGGATGAGGCAGTAGAGCATATACTTTCGTATTAGAATCTCCGGAATGCATTATTAATTGTAACATTATTAGAAAAGGAAGAAAAAATATCCAACCATTATGGATAAGATTTCATCAATGGAGAATGCATCTAGATTGCGATGTGTCACGACATATGTACCAAAAATTGGAGCTTGCCCAAAACTTGAAGAAGAAAAGGATTTTGAGTTCCCGGTGTCGACATTTATAAGGTACTCGTAGATACACTTTCACATAGTTGACTAATTCAATATTTCCATCATTTTTTAATAAATAATTCCATGTGCAAGAAAATCAGACACATCATGTTTTTTAAAGAGAATATATAGCTTTCTTGATAGAAATAGAGAAGAAAGTCCCTTTTCTAGTGGCTCATAAAAACAGAAACATAATTTTTTACAAGTCACTTTAAAGTCGAGAATAAAATCTCTTAAAACATACGATTGAGAGCTTATATAAGGAAACGCACAGAAAATGTTGAAAACCTCCTCATGGACGTGTGACATAATGCTAGGAAGAATTTTACATAAAATGGATCTAATGTTCCCACCTCTCGTGTAGGTCCACCAACCCATTATATGATTTCTTTGGCTTGAACTATTAAATGAATTCAATAAGCACCAACCGCTTAGGGAGCGAACCCGCATACATGAAGTATACAAAGCCAAAAAGAAAGAAGAAAAGAAAGGAAATACAGTCTGAAGCAATCTTGATACCCCAAAAAAGATGATCACCGGTCTCCTTCATGAAAAATTCACAACATCGACATTTGGGCACCCAGTGGATTTTCATTTTCCACAGGAACTCATCTACAACTATTCCATTATGAAAAATAGGCCATACAAAAAACTAGATTTTTGTGTGAATGTGTTTATCCAAAATAAAGCTATATGAAAATTGTGTGTCAAAGTATGGTTTAATTGTTTCCCATGCAGATTTCATCGTAAACAACCCATTCGGTCCCTGTTTCCATATAAATGTAGAATTCATCTCACAGTTCTCCCTAAAAATATCAGTTACACCTTGCATGCTCAACCAACAGTAAGAAGCTCCAGAAATTACCCCACGATAGTTTTGACATTCCAGCACTTTGTATTTACTCTAAAGAAACGTATCCCACAATGATTCCTTGATCATGAAATTCCACCAAAGTTTAAGCGCAAATGCATCTGTGATATCATAAAAGATCCTTAAACCAACCCCTTCCTCACTGGTTTTAGAACATACCGTCAACAATCTAACCCATCAATGGGAAGACTTATCAACTGAATTTCCCCAATCAAAATTCCACTGTCATTTTATTTTTGTCCAAGATTACTGAAGTTGTTGGATCTATCGTTGCCAATAGGTTGTATAACATGGCATCTGACTTGTGTTTTATTAAAACGCACCTACCAACCTGTATAAACAAAATTGAATTCCACTGATTAAATTGAGACTCCATTTTATCCAAAAAATTGCTGAAGTGAGACTTTAGTTTTCGGGCAACAAAGAGGAGCACCCCCAGATAAATAATGGGCATCGACTTATACTTGAACCCAATTGTCTTCTATTATGTGTCGCCTAAAATATGAGCTTTTTGGCTAAGAATAAAAGAGCTTTTCTCCAAATTAATAATCTTTCCCGAGGCTGCCACGTACTCGTGCAAAAACCACATCATATTCTTTATGGGATTTTTGGTTCCATTAGCGAAAAATAAGGATGTCATCTGCATAATAAATGCAAGAAATAATGGGGCAACCTCGATTAATCAAATAAAATAGTTAGTAACCAATCCAGTTTCCACCAATTTTTGGATACCTCAATTCAAAACCTAAGAGGCAATAATAAAAAGGGCTGGTGAAATGGGGTCTCCTTGACACACCCCACATTTTGATTTGAAAAAACCATAATTTTTACCGTTAACCTAGATCGAATACTAGAAATCTGAAATAACTCTCCAAATTAGATCAATAAAAACTTCATAAAACCAAAGTTTCATAAAATTTTGATGATCCATTAATACAATCGGCCATATACCTTCAACATATCCAACTTTAATGTCACGTTTGAGCCTCTCACCTTATTGTTAAAAGTGGTGATAAGCTCTTGGGCTAAGAAGACATTATCTAGAGTTGTCCTCCCTTTTATAAAACCCGTTTGGGATGGCGAGATTATTTTCGGTAACACATTTCCTAGACGCTCATTCAAAATTTTGGAAGTAATTTGCGAGAAAAAATTGCATATACTAATTGGCCTAAAATCGCCACACGCCTTAGGATTATCATTTTGAGGAATTAAAACAATATTTGTCAAGGACAAACTTAAAGTTCATTATAGACCTGAAACAACCCAAGAATGGATCGATACAAATTGTTCTTTATAACATCCCAACCCTTTTTTTGTAGAACTGCCGATTAAATCCATTGGCCTATCTGCACTATTGGTATCCATCTTAAAAATAATGTCGTGAGCCTCTTACATAGTTGGAACCTCCTTAGTAAAATGTTAGCTTCAGCAGTGACCGCATTCGAAATAACATCCCAAAGAGAGTCATTTGGTAAAATAGAGTTTTCGTTGGAGAGAAATTTTTGAAAAATAGGAAACAATAACTTCTGCAATCTCATCGGTATTTTTCCTCTACTAGTTATCATCCCCTTTAATTCTATCTATTCTAAGATTATTCTGCTTTTTTTAGCCCAAGAATGAAAATGAGTTGAGTTCAAGTCAGCACTCGCCACCCATTTTACTTGAGCCTTTTGCCCCCGATAATCGTCCTCCGTCCTAAGATAAGCCATATATTCTTCCTGAGCTTAATAAAAAACCTATCTCGTGTCACCCAAGGGATCACACAATCGTATAAAAATTTCATTTCCAACATTTTGTCTTCTGCCTCTTTTACCTGTTGAAAAATGTCCTGAAAATCTTTTTTACTCCACACATTGCAACTAACTTAAAATGTTTAAGTTTGCTAGAAAACTGTTATAAGGGCCTACCCCCAGCAAGGTGTTGCGGCCATGAGGATTAGACTAAAGGAAAGAATTCTTCGTGTTTTGCCCAAAAATTCAAAAAATGAAATGGTCATGCATGAGAAATATACAAGTCATAAATTAAAGCAACCAGGGACTATGGTCCGACTTTATTCGATGAAGGTATTCCACCGAACAAATAAAAAAGTTCTGAAACCATTTGTCACTACCCAAAATTTGATTTAATCGAGCCTAAATTCTAGATGAACCATCACGATTATTACACCAAGTGTATCTTGAGCTTGAGAACGAAAGTTCATGTAACCCAATAATAGACATAGTAGCGTTGAAGTCTAGCACACATCCCTATGTATGGCATTACCACCTATATTTTCCTCCTATTTAGAGACAACATCAAAGTCGCCACCAACCAACCACGGATTAAAACAAGTCATACCAAAATTGTTAAACTCTTCCCAAAGCTCCTAACACTCCTCCCTATTACATTTGGCATAGAAGGCAGTGAAAAAAATGGCTTTTTAAGATAAAAATGTTAAACTTCAATCGTAAGTGATTGACAGGAGTCCCTAACAAGTTTTACACCCCAATTTTCCTTTCATAGAAGCCATATTATATTTGAGCAGTTTACCATACAACCACTAAAATTGATTTTTCCCATCCACCATGTTTTCTCCCCGATAAAAGGCTCCATTAAAGTAGTAACACTAAACTCATGAATCCGCATTAGTCTCTTAAGATGTCTAACAGTAGGTAAATATCCTACCCCCTACTGTTTCAAGAAATTATTTTCATCATCGAGAAACAAAGGAGTTTGGATTTTAAGACTTTGTACCTCCGGACCTAGTGACGATCATGGGCACAACTGGCTTTGAATAATCCATGTGGGGGTTTAACCACGGAGTACATTCTAAATCCTTAATGGATTTGTCAATATTTAGAAACCTAGCCGACATTGAATCTGAAAGTTCTTTCCCATTCGATAAGAAAGTAATTACATTATCCTTTTCGGAATCCGAACAGTATATAGCTTTCATTCCTTCAAATGACTAATCTTCAAATTTCGGTGGGGTCTTGGAGAAACAGATAATCTACACAAAAGGTCATCTTTAGCTTCAACTTTACGTAACTTAAGAAAATCCACCATGTTTAGATCCAAGATTTCGCCCTCCTCCATGTCAACACTATCATCAACAATATTTAACAGAACATAAGGGTTAGGGTCATGTAGAATAGAATCCTCAAGCAACACCACTGTTGAAACAACATTAACCTCGTCCCTTTGCATGGACATGCATGGTGAACTGGGGGTAGGTATTTCGTTACATTCACGTGAAGTTCAAGGGATAGATGTTAAAATTAATGCATAGCTGCTGTAGGGATAATTAATGTACCTTTAATGTGTGCCTAAGTGGTCCTAAAGTCTAGTTATTGTACCTACTTTGTAGGGAAATTAATATGTCTAGTTAGTAGAAAAATCTGAGCACATAAATGTATCCAATCACTCAAGTTTTAAGTATGTAATCTGCTGAAAATAGCACTTCTCTCTCTAAGAACAAATTTGTCTTCTCCAACTTATCTCCAATTCTTTCTTCACTTCTTCACTTCTTCTTCTAATACAACAATATATTTCTCGTTTAAACTCCGACAAAGTGGTATCAGAGCCCTTATCAGATCAAGAACTGGGTGTATATTCTTTGCTGGCCGGAAAACAAATCCGATGAAAAGTGAAAGAGAGTTTATGGCAAGTTTTAGCAACCAAATGGGTACCCAATAACCCTTTAATCCAATTTTTCATGGAGAGAACTTTGGTTTTCGGTCTGTAAAAATAAAAACCATTTTCCTTTCATTTGATTTATATATTGAAGATGGGTTTGATGAACCGGAGGATATCACGGCTTTACTGGAAGCTCAAAAGCAAAAGTTGAAGGAGCACAAGAAGAAAATGTAAAAGCTTTAAGCCTAATCCAACAGAGGTTAGTTGAAATAATATTTCCAAGAATCATCAATGCAAACAAAGTAAAAGAGGCTTGGGATATTTTACAAAAAGAATTCAGAGGTACTTTGAAGGTAAGGGCTATTAAAATTCAGTCTTTAAGAAGAGATTTTGGGAATATGAAGATGAAGGATGTGGAAATATTGAAAGATTATTTCTCTAGATTAATGGAGATTGTGAATCAAATGAAAATATATGGGGAACAACTTTCTAATCAAAGGATTGTTGAAATTTTTTTGATTAGTTTGCCGAAAAAGTATGACCCCATTGTTGCCATTATTGAAGAAACCAAATAAATAGACACTTTTAGTGTTGAAGAATTGATGGGTTCCATTAAAACATTTGAACAAAGGTTGAGTAGACACTCTGAAAAATCCGTTGAGAGTGCCTTTCAATCTAAGCTCAATGTTGGGGCAAACCATGTTTTGATCAACCCAAAGGTGAATCTTCAAGAGGTGGAAGACATGGAAGATGAAGAGGAACAAACACTCGAGGAAGAGGTAGAAATAATTTTGAAAGAAGAGAAAGTAATGAAAGTTTTAATGAACAAAAGTGTAGTATTTGCAAGAGAAGTAGACATATTGATAAAGATTGTTGGTTCCGGGGAAAGCCACAATGTCACAATTGCAAGAAATTTGGGCATGTTCAAAAAGATTGTCGGCTCGAGAACAACCAATAAGCTAACTTCACCGAAGAACAAGAATGTGAGGGGAATTTTTTTTTTGCTCGTCAAAGTGCATCGGAGCAAAGAAATGATTTGTGGTTTCTTGATAGTGAATGTAGTAATCACATGACCGGAGATCAAAATATTTTTACCTCTATGCATACTTCTTCTAATTCTCAAGTGACGATGGGTAATGATGCCTTAATACAAACAAAGGGCAAGGGTACTATAGCCATTGAGACGGACAAAGGTACAAAGTATAATTGAGATGTCTTACTAGTTCCGAATTGAGAGAAAAATTTCTTGAGTGTTGGGCAACTTTCAGAACATAGGTACACTATTCTCTTTGAAGAAGACTCGTGTAAAATTTTTAACAAAGGGGGGAGAAGCTAAGTTGTTACAAAAATCAAGATGGAAGAGAATATAAGTTTTCCTCCTGCTTTTCGATACTCAAAGAATGTGGTTGATGACATATGGCTATGGCATAGAAGATATGGGCACTTTAATTTTTAAAGCATGAAGAATTTGCATCAAAAGAGCATGTTTACGGGCTGCCAAACATCCAAGAAGTAAATCGAGTTTGTGAAGGATGCGCTCTTGGAAAGCACCACCGAGAGACTTTTCCAAAGGAGAAAGCGTGGATAGCTAAAGCACCATTGGAGCTTGTTCATACCGATGTGTGTGGACCAATGAAGAACATTTCTCATACCGGTAAAAAATACTTCATTACCTTTATTGATGATTTTACAAGAATGACTTGGGTGTATTATATGCGGTAAAAATCAGATGTTTATGCCATTTTTAGAAAATTTCACAAACTAGTTGAAAAATAATGTGGTCACTACTTGAAAATTTTGAGAAGTGACAGAGCTGGAGAATACAACTCTAAGGTGTTTGATAAATTTTGTAAAGATATTGACATGAAAAGATAACTAACTGTTGGGTATACTCCACAACAAAATGGAATGGCGAAAAGGAAGAATAGAACCATTGAGGAAATGGCAAAATCCATATTACATGAGAAAGGGTTGCCATATACTTTTTAGGCTGAAGCGGTGTATACGACGGTTTATTTGATGAATAGATGCCCTACAAAGGCCATAAAAAAACAAACTCCATTTGAGGCATGGAGTGAAAGAAAACCCTATGTGAACCACTTGAGGGTGTTTGGTTGTATTTTCTTTGCTCATGTCCCTAAAGAAGTGAGACACAAGCTTGATGAAAGTAATGAAAAATGTATCTTTGTGGGGTATAGCTCAAAATCAAAGGGCTATAGACTCTTTAGCTTGAAGAAGAATGACCAAGTATAAATTCTTCTGAATTTAATGTGACATCCCGCCTAATAAAATACCGGGTGATCAGTCCTATATCAAATTAAAACAGGAATCCCAGTTGGATCATCCTTAGCATCACTGTCAAAAACTTTTTAAAACTTACTAACCACCTAGTATTCCCAAAACTGGTGCCAATTTTAACTTTTTAATTAAACAAAACAGTACATGCAGAATTAAATATAAACCATTCACACAGCTGAATAAATCAACTGAATAATAATTTAAATAACTTGCCGAATAAACCATCGGCCACCAAAGTAAAATAATCCAATACAAACATCAAACACCTGAAGGATTACATCTGAAAACTGTACTGAGAAGTCTGGGCGACAAGCCCTAAATAAAACTGAACTGAGAAATGATTCCTACTCTGGGAATGAATGAATGATGCGTCTAATCCAAAATCCTGCTAGCATCCACATATACTGCAGCTCCGTGTCCCTGGAATAGAATATCAATCCTGGAGTCCCTGTGGTTGGACACCTAAAAGGTTTTGAAAATATTTTTATAGCAAGGGTTAGAACCCAAAACATTTTGAAAATATTTAGCAAGTGAATTAACTGCAGTAATTTAAAATGCATGAATGCGCTTCATATTTAAGTTAGTGTCGCACACCCTTGTGGACATTTTCACCCCTCCACTATTGTGCACACCTA
This sequence comes from Sambucus nigra, assembly GCA_949130495.1. Lineage (NCBI taxonomy): Eukaryota > Viridiplantae > Streptophyta > Magnoliopsida > Dipsacales > Adoxaceae > Sambucus > Sambucus nigra. The sequence continues at coordinate 89,049,721 of OX422208.1, read as the reverse complement.
CCGGTTACCTTAACCCCACCTAGTTGTACTACCCTGTCCAACTAGTCCTGGTATAACCTTCCCTTGTTGTACTACTCTAACCCGAGTATAATGATTCTTGAATTATAAGTTATTTCCCAATTAACTTAATTAATTCCTCTTAAACAGCAGCATATAACCGTGTCACAAGTTATATAAAGTACATACATCACACACTGTATTATTCCCACAAATGATTAACTTAATTAATTTCTCATTAATTAACTGCATATAACTGTAACCCGAGTTATATAAAGTAAATACATCACACACTGTATTATCACCTACATATAATATTTACTACCATATTATACGTACCTTTACTAACATCCACACATGTATCATATGTGTATCCATCCTTCCGAGTTTACCCTCACCGGATGATTCCCTCTAGAATGCTATCTCACTAGGTGTGCTCACAAAACCTAGTTTCCCCAAGTTAGAATCGCTCACTAACTTGGACCAAAATATAAACGAATTGGAGGTGGTCATATTCCTTCCCTGAAAGTGAGATAAATCCCTCACCCATATATACCGGACGCTATGACCTGGGGATATACTCGCCCTACTCCTCAAGCTAGGGGATTCACCCACATCGCGCAACCTCCCATGATAGCATTAGAGTATTTAAATTGAATAAATATCTAGTCACTGATATTTACTATCACACACAATATATACACATATATATATACTATCACTACCCGTATATATATACTATGAACCCCGATTTTACCGGGTACTCAAAATCCCGTACACTGCCTGTAATTTTCGTACACTGCCTGTAATTTAATGTCACACACAAGACATACACGTATATATATATACTATCACTACACCGTATATATATATATATTAATAACCCCGGCTTTACCATGTACTCAAAATCCCTTACACTGCCTGTAATTTCCTAAGTCTGTGGCCTGAATCAATGTAATTAATTTTCTCACTTAATAACTTATTCTCTTCCCGAGTCTATGGTCCGACTCTAATATAATTAATTCACACCTCAATTAATATACTACTTTCCCCGAGTCTATGTTTCGACTCTCCTTAAATTAATTAACACACATTTTAATTTAAAACCTCCCCAAGTCTATCGCCCGACTCTAATTAAATTAATTCACACACATTTTAATTTAATACCAATCCGAGTCTGTGGTTCGACTCTAATATAATTAATTTACAAATTAATTAATCAACCCAAATTTCGAGTCTGTGGTCCGACTCTAATATAATTAATTATCACATTAATTAATAAGTACCCTTCACGAGTCTCCAATCCGATTCTGATTAAACTAATTATCCCACCCATTAATTTAATCATACCCGAGTCTACAAACCGACTTTAATTAAATTAATTAACACCCTTATTAATTTAATCCTACCCGAGTCTACAAACCGACTCTAATTAAATTAATTAATACACTTATTAATTTAATACTACCCGAGTCTACAATCCGACTCTTATTAATTTAATAACTTGGTGTCACCCAACCATTATCCCCTGACTCACTTACTTGGATCGTATCTTAATATTCTCCCGAGTCTATGTTCCGACTCCAAATTAATTACTCTCTCTCAAAAATAAATTTAATACTTTGGTGTCACATAACCAACATACCCGGACTCACTCACTCTGTCCATTTTTACATCTCATATTTTCTTTCCCACATTTTTCGCCCACAATGTGTCACACATTTATCTCCATAATTTCCCAATTATATTTACCTATAATTACCAACATACGCGGACTCGCCCACTTGGTCCATAATTAAGTATCTCCCGAGTGTATATCCCGACTCAAAATTAATAAGTTTATCTCCAAACTTAATTCACTACCTTGGGGTCGCATGACCAATATACCCGGATTCACTCACTTGATCCGTACCTCATTATTTTGGAATGAAATCTCTCAAATTCATCCATTAAATGCCCCACATAAACTCATCCTAGTCCCAATTACTTTCTCCCATAATTGCTAGGAATATGTGTTCCATATTTATTTATCACTAATTAATATTTGGGAATTAAATTTCTAATTAATTTTCCCCTTATATACAAACTGGGTGAATTGCCCAGAATTTCGAATCATCGATCGATCGTCCCTGACTTCGTCTTCTCCAAGAAGCAGTCCCTCCATTAACGAAAACCTTAAACTTTCATTCTTTCCCCTGGACTAACCCAAGCCCAATCAACCCTATTTCTACATAAGAATTGGATCAAAGTACCTTATAGAACATCAAACTGAAATTAAATTTCACGATTTCTTACTTTTTCCCGATTTGGGTATTATCCGGGTTTCAAATCCCCAATACGAATTTCATTTATTTTAACAGCAATTAACCATCTACTCTCACTGGTTTTAACATCTGATTCAGTCCTCTACATTCTAGATTCATAAACACGATCAATCTCCCCCTTAATCTTATTAAAGTATATAAATTTACAAAAACCCAATTTAAATTTTGGTGACACGCCCAAAACGAATTTTCATACACACATCACTATGATATGAATTGATTATCAAACTTTTAGAAATCACAACAGTTAACCACTTGCCTGTAAGTATTCGTAGTGTCTGATCCGTTGGCGTAGTCCCTCAATTTGGCTCCAATAACCTCCAATTTGTTCTTGATTTGCTTTCCCCAAAATCTCCTCTCAAACCCTAGGTTTAGAGTTATGTTGGCTGCCATTCTTTAATCTCCCCATTAGGTTAAAAACCCTTAATCCCGTTTTTCACCTAATGGGCTTAATTAAAGTGGCCCAACTCACCCCGTGTGCGCCCGACTATGCCCAAAAATACCCCGAGACCCAATTACTACCCCCGGGTACTCTTTTCTGACTATCTCGACCCATCCGGACTCAACCGCGCACTCATAATTGGCATCCGAATTAATTTATAAAAATCCTTATCTCACACCCAATTTAGTCTATACCGACTCCCGGCTGGGATAAGTGTACACCTCTTCATTAATACTCGAAATGACGTAATTAAATTATTAATATTCACTTAATAAATAAATTTCCTTAAACATTAACCATTCATTCCCCGATTAATATTTAAATATATATATTGCCATCATTAATTCAATTAAAATTACAACACACCAGTAATTTAAAATTCCCGAATTAATTAAATATTAAATGCACAAAAATACGGAGTGTTACATTTAGACCCTTAAGTTAGTGATTTTTATATCCCGAACAAGGTAATTGAACCATTTTTATTCCATATCATTGCCGTTGACTGTTTTTAACAATTTCCCCGAGTTTCGTGTATTTCTGATGAATTTTTTTAGGAATGGAGTGCAAGAAAGAGAGAAAGAAATCGGAAGAAAGAAACAGAAGAAAGGAAGAAAAGTTAAAGGGCAAAAACGTAAAGTTATACCCAGAGTTCGAATTTGACACCTAAAGGGAAGTTGAAGAGCTTGATTTCACAAGAGCATCTGAAGAAACGACACGCAAAATTGGAGCTCGTGATCAAAAGTTATAGCCAGTTAAAGAAGAAAAGGAAAAGTCAACTTGGAAAAAATCGGACCGATCCGGTGTAGATACGGACCGATCTGAAATGACCCAAGACCAGTAGACCCCAGATGGATGACAAACCAATGACAGCAGAACCGATCCGGTAGAATAAAAAAAGAACTAATCCAGTGGCTGGAAAACGGACCGATCCGAGGGCTATATGGTCCGGTCATGTGAAATCCTGGCATTTATTATGAAGATGTTGATGTGCATAGCTGGTGAAATCTTGCGCAACAAGCGATTCTGGCTGTCAAATTCGTACTAATTGGTTCTATAAAATCCCATGCCCTACCTCATTCTAGGGGGTCGATTTTGGGAGAGCAATTCAGAAGTTAGGAAATTTTCATTTTCTTGGGTAGGAGTTTTCATAAACCCTAGTTTGTAAGGTTGAGAGAGACAAAATTTCTGGATTCAAAGTCTTTTCCTGTTGCTGAACACAAGTATAACAATTCCATTCTCTTATTTGGTATCTATGTTAGTTAAATTTCAATTGTATTGCAAATTATTTCCAATGTTTGGTAGGTCTATAATTCTGTGTATGAATTTGTCTTCTAATCAAATCATGTCTAGCTAAATTCTTAAGGGCTGGGGTACATGAACTCACTCCGAGGCAAATTACTTATGTAGAAAATAGAGGGTAAATTAAATATGGACCGAATCGTGGAAGGAAATTACATGAACATGCAAATCTTTTAATCTCTCTTGCCCTAGGTTCTTGAGATGTTTAAGAACGTTTTGCAAGTGTAATTGTCCATTCACCGCTTTATATTTACCTTTGATTTCATATAGTGAGGGCTAGATCCTTCATATATGTAATGCTTAGGATTTATAAAGATTGGATTTAGTCAAGAATTTTAATTTACAATTCTAGTATTCTACACGGTAATTAGTTAAGGTTTGAGGGATTTTACCCTACCCTATTTTCTCTTATTTTTCAATCTAATTTCTCCACAATTTTTTAGGGTTTTCTTTTCTTTGAGTATATTTTATTCCAATTGCAATTTCTCATCATCAATCATCTTTATATTTCTTTGGAGGAATCATTTCAAGATTTAATAACTTCTCCTACAAAAGTGCCAATTTTTTATCCCTGTGGATACGATCCCGACTTGTCGGATTATTACTAACGCGACAGGCTTGCACTTGAGCCTATAGAAAATGCACTTTTGAGACAAATTCTTAGTCGCGTCAAGGAACAGAGTGATTATTTGTAGAGATGTGATTTTTGATGAGAAAGCTTTTTGGGATTGGGAAGAAAAAAAAATCAAGTTATCACCTTTAAGGAAGAATCACAGAGCGTTGAAGAAGATGAACAGAAAGATGTAGAAGTTCCTTAGATGTCTCCAAATAAAGGTCGAAATGCAAGTCCACAATCATCCTTAATTTCTCCATCAAGCTCAAAGTCCTCATCTCCAAGAAGAATAAGAAGTCTAATTGATGTGTATGCTACATGTAATTTTTGTGTAGCTAAAGGAGAGACCTTTGAAGATGCTAAAATTGAAAAATTCTCACAGCTTGCAATAGAAGAAGAAATTTAGGTTATTGAGAAGAACAAGACTTGGGAATTGGTGGAGAGGCCTAAAAATAAAGAGGCCATTAGTGTGAAGTGGATTTACAAAAGCAAGGTTAATCCGGATGGTTCAATCCAAAAGAACAAAGCAAGACTTATAGCAAAGGGGCATTCTCAACAACCCAAAATTCATTTTCAAGAGAAATTTGCACCCGTGGCAAGGCTTGACACAATTAGAGCACGTGTTTCCATGGCCACTCAAAAAGGTTAGTTTTTGTATCAACTTTATGTAAAATCTGCATTCTTGAATGGTGTGTTAAAAGAAGTTGTGTACGTTGACCAACCTCAAGGATTCATGATGAAAGGTGAGGAAGAGAAGGTATACAAGCTGAAAAAGGCTTTATATGGCTTGAAGCAAGCTCCCAAGCATGGTATAGTGAGCTTGATGCATACTTCAATGAACAAGGCTTTCAAAGAAGTAAAAGTGACCCAACCTTGTACATTAAAAGAAGCGGGGCAGCAGGTATTCTTATTGTCTCTCTTTATGTTCATGACTTTGTGTTTACCGGTAGTGATGCAAAAATGATTGAAGATTTCAAAAGTGACATGATGAAAAAAAATATGAAATGAGTGATTTGGGTCTTCTAAATTACTTCTTGGGCATTGAAATTTATCAACAAGAAGATGGTATTTTTATTTTCCAAAAGAAGTATGATAAACCCTGCTTGAAAAATTCAAAATGATGAATTGCAAATCGATGGCTACACCTTTGGTGGTTAATAAAAAATTAGTGCAAGAAGATTGAAGCAAAGAGGTTGATGCATCTATTTATAGAAGTTTGGTTGGAAGTTTGTTGTACTTGACGGCTATAAGGTCGGATATCACGTATGTTACTAGTTTATTGTCTCGATACATGCACAAGCTAAGTCTAACTCATTTTGGGGATGTAAAAAAAGTGTTGAGGTACATCCAAGGAAATTCTAATTTTGGCATCATGTATAAGAAGAATATTGAGATAAAGTTACATGGGTTTTTTGATAGTGGTTGGGCTAGTTCTATTGATGATGTGAGAAGTACTTCCGGGTATGTAATTTCTCTTGGCTCTGAAGCGGTTTCATGGGCAACAAAGAAGAAACAAACGGCAGCGCAATCATCTGCCGAGGCCGAATATGTGTCGTCATAATTGGCAACTTCACAAGCGATGTGGATAAGAAGAATTTTGGAGGATGTTGGTGAAAAGAAAGGAGATTCTACTCCAATACTTTGTGATAATCAATCCGCGATTGCCATGACAAAGAATCTCGTGTACTATAGTCGCACCAAGACATTGAAATCAAGCTTCATTTCATTAGAGAGGTGGTGGAGGATGAATAGATTCAACTCAAATATATCAAGATCAAAGAGCAAGTTGTGAATATCTTCACCAAAGCTCTACCTAAGGACAAGCTTCAATTTTTTAGAGAAATGATTGGTGTTCAACAATTGCATTAAGGGGGAGTGTTAAAATTAACGCATAGCTATTGTAGGGGCTGTTGTAAGGATAATTAATGTGCCTTTAATGTGTGACTAAGTGGTCCTAAAGTCTAGTTATTGTACCTACTTTGTAGGGAAATTAATGTGTTTAGTTAGTAGAAAAATATGAGCACATAAATGTATCCCATCACCCATGTTTTAAGTATGTAATCTGCTGAAAATAAAGACAACACTTCTCTCTCTAAGCATAAGTTTGTCTTCTCTAACTTATCTCCAATTTTTTCTTCACTTCTTCACTTATTCTTCTAATATAATAATATAGTTCTCATTTAAACTCAAGCAACACCAATTTATTTTCAAAATTAGGAGCAACATATGGGGCCTTATCATTATATATATCACCTACATTTTTTGAATTATCATAAGTTTTAGAGTTGTTCACCACATTGGCCTCCTCTATTACTTTTCCTTTATTTTTCTTCATAATTATTTGCCAACCCTTTTCTCCACCCACAATTGCATTTTTCTCAAACATCGTAGGACCTTCATCCTTATCTGATCTAACCACGGTTTCATCTCCATGACCAATAGCATTATCTAACATCCCTTGCATCTTGAAATTATGCACCTCTTTATTAACACAAACTTTAGTCTCATGCCCCGATTTATAGCAACAACAGCAAAATTATGGATGTTTTCATAAGAAATTGGCTACCAAAAACCCTTGGTTCCATAATACAACCACAACCCTTTGGTAAGTTCATTTTCCTGGTCTACCACGACACAAACCCGAGCCATGTTTGGTCTATAAAGAGTTGTTGTTTCTTCGTCTAATTTTAAAGGTTTACCGATAATATTTACTATTGAAAACAAAACTGATTTGGCAAAAAAATGCACAGTAATGTTCGGTAGGTTAATCCAAATAGGTACGATCAAGAAATCTATGTTGTGTTGAACGTCTATAGTCCTTTTGATCATATGCATGGGGGAACAATGCACTTGCCATTTTTTTCGCAGCTACATCCGAGTTTAATCTTCTTCGCAATTTAGTCGTTCCACGATATGCCTATTATCCAAGAACTCGACATGAAATTCTCCTTTTAAGGAAAAAGTGTGAAATTTTTTGGGGATGGTTGCAAAAGACGGTCTTCCGAAAGGAAACTGGCCCACAAGAGTATATTTCAAAGGATTTGCCAACAAGGAAAGCTCACCTTCTAGGAGGGAAGGTTCTCCCTTGAAAAAGCTGCCAGTTTGATGTCAACTTTTACAAAATTGTTTGATTAGGCTATACAAGTTTTTAAGGATTTATGATCATCACACGAGATATCAGGGCGTTTGGAATCTTGACTAGGGTTAGCCGCTATGGCAGTAGCCAAAAAATGTAGGGCAAAGTGAAAGAGAGATAGTATGTATATATATATATATATATATATTTTTTTTTTTTGACACATCGAGCATATATCAAAAGTTCTTATCGAGCTATAAATCTATGCTTTATTTAAAAAAAATATATCTTCTATTATGACCTAGATGAAGGTGGTGGACGCTACTAATTGTTATAAAATTGATCTTGCCATAAAACTTGTCATGGTAGATTTATCCAAGATGAAAAGTAAGGATCGTATGGTCGATCAACATAAAGAAGGTATTCTACTGAAAGTGCATAAATAAGGGCAACTAATCTCTTGTGTTGTATGTGCTAAAGGGTATGACTACTCATACAGATGTATTATAGGTCCCTGTAAAAGTTTCAGAATACTTTTGATGGTAACCTTAATTTGATGGATCTTTCCTTAATATATACGATGATTGAGTGTTAATACATTATTTTATTGCAACTTGATATTGTAAACTTAGATGACGATTAAGTATGATACATTAATTTATGTTCATGTATTATTTTATTCTTAAATTTTTTTTAAGTTCATATTTGCTTGCCTATGTTGGGTGTTACTTTATAAGTAATGATAAATAGTATCCTTGTATATGTAATCAAATGTCTTTTATTTCAAATTGAGTATATGCAACTCTTATTTTTTGGTTCCATTGATTCCTAATTAATTAATTACTTGTTATAAGATTTGTAGTTGGTTCACATATATGTGTGGATGCTCGTTCCAATAGCAAAAATAAAATTTTAGTTTAAATGTTTCTTTTTACAACATCGTTTGTGTGTGCAATGTGTTATGTATATATGAAATTATCCAAGTCAGTTTTCATTGAAAAAATCTTTAGGTGACATACTCTAATTAATTTAAGCACGAATAAGGGCCTAAGAAAAATAGTACACATATTTATTATCATGTCTGGAATTAGAAATGTTAGATAAAATGTTTTTAATGACTATTAAGTGAATAAAAAAATATGCACTGAGAACAAAATAACAACGTACCTCAAAACTACTTATTAGGTAGTTAATAAATGCAAGAGTTTTACATATAAACGATATTTCAATATCTTATATAAAGATGATTTGGGGATTCATTCTTATTGTAAAAATGCATTTTATGAATAGTAAAATACCGTACTTATTATATTGATGTTTACTATATGATTCATTCTTATTTTTGATAAGATGAGCTCTAGTCGGGGCGGACACGGACGTCCCTAACAAAGAGATTTCATATGCTTTAGAGATAACAAGGAACATAAGCAGTTTATAGAGGTCGCATGCTCTCTATAACAAGTTGAAGACGAGGGGCCCCAAAACTTTTATGAATACTATGTCCAACAACATAGCATTAAGTATGAAATTCATTGGATTTTAATATTATTAGTTTGGATTCATGTCATTTTGGATTGGCGAATTAATATTATTAGTTTTGGATTGACGAATTAGTTAATTAGTTCCATAGGCGAATTTTCTAACGGATTTTAAAACATGTACAAGATTTTTTTAAAAGTGACGTATCAAAATTATTTATTACAATAAGTTAATTATGGGTCACACATAACACCCATGATGATAACCGTGACAAATTTGTCCAGAGTCATGGTGTGGGCGATGGTCATAAATCGTGACAAGCACCGTTTAGGTAATGAATTGAGTTATGGTTTTTTACCATAATCAGTGATAACACTGTCATAGTGGTTATCAGGGATCAGGGCCGTGACTCATGGATTTATTGGTAACAATCCCCAACCATGACCATTTCTAAAAATTAAGGTTTTGAATAGGTCTGTGACTAGTAACTAGGGTTATGGTTTTTTACCATGACCCCAAAAATGGTTACTCTAGATTTTTTCATTAGTTTGAACAATGATAATTTCTCGTTTTTAGCATCGTGAACTTCCATGATAAATCTTTAGTGAAGTTCAGTCTTGAAATCATAAATGTGATGCTTTCTGAAGACTGATTGCCCTAAAACTCAAAGTGGGTTTTACCAACATAATAAGATAATAGAATAACCGAGGGAATATAAGTATACATATGCTCTTACAACTTTAATGGGATTTTTAGCATTTATAGTAGTTTATGAGAGGAGGATTGTGATTAGTTGGTGGGATCCAAATCTAGGAATAATGAGGCATAGTTTAATATTATAGGTAACATGCAATGTCAATTGTTGTTATTTTCCCAAATGCATTAGTGTAGGTTGCAATAAGATAGTTTGCCATTAAAAAGGGGAAAAATATCACATATGCCAATAATGATAAGGATAAAATTGTGTTTGTGTGTAAACAATGGTTCCATTAGGCTATTTTTTTATTCTGAAGTAAACGTGAATTAGCAATGTAAGTGATATGATAATTTGTAATTTTCATAGCTGCACATTTATTTTTGACAAAGAACATGTAATACACTCCACCTATATTCTTATCCATATTTGTAATACATTAACCTTTGTTTCAGTATTTTCATCTCCTTTCTCTTATTATTTTATAATAGATTTTTCTTACATTAAATGTGATATATCCAAACTCCAATAATGCAAATAATAACTTTAAATATGAATTCAAGGGTCTAACATTGAGAAATTATTGTGTAAGGTCGCAAGAGTAATAAAGGCATGTGATTTGAACTGTTCAATTAAGGAAATTATAGTGATTAAAGATAATTCATATCAATGATTGAGTGGCAGTCCAACAAGATGCTTGAGTAAGTCCCACTTCACCCAGTTTTATAAAATTAACATGTTATTGAGCATATTACGTGAGGGTTAATATACTAAATGGAAGGGATAAAACCATAATTACAAAATTGGAGAGAATTAAGGTAATTTAATGGATATTACATAAGATACAGTGGATAAAATGATGTTGTATCAAAGATAAAATCATTTGTCCATTGATTTAATAGAATGTGGGATAGAAGAAGGAATAATCATCATCATGTGTACCAAGGTAAATTCTAGAAGATAAGTTTGAAGTTGTAGGACCATTTGTGGAGAAATTAGTTATAATTTGAGTGAAATAATTTATGGATTTAAAAGGTGGGATTTTACTCAAATACCATGTGAAAATTTGGCAGTGTCCCTTTATCAATTTAAAGAAGGAGTAGGAAAATATGTCAATCAAGGATACTCTATTTATTGTTATGAAAACCTACTTAAACAGTACTTTCGTCCATATCATTAATCGATTTCCCACACCACTCTTTCTTAGCAAGCTCCTTTTGAAGGTCTTTATGGCAAGGTCCCTTCTTATTCTCATCTTAGGGTCTTTGGGTGTCTTCCATATGCTACTAATGTGAATGTTCCTCATAAATTTCCCCTCACGCCAAACACTATGCTTTCCTTGGTTACCCGGTCGATCAAAATGCTTACAAGATCTATGATATTACCACTCTTACAGTCTTCACTAGTCGTGACATTATTTTGTTTTATCTTTCCTTATGTTTCCAGTCCATCCACTTTCCCAAATTTAGCACATGTACTTGCTCATTTTGTTCCTGACCTTTTCCATTTGGGATTATTTTCAATTGTACAACCCACACCACCACTAGAATTAGTCCATCCTATACCACCACTAGAATGGATCAAGCTTGTTTCCCTACTAGAATCAGTTCCTCATTATAGGCCTCCGGATCCACTTTTTCCTTTGGTTCTAGTCATCCCACTCCCACTAGTCTAATTCATCCACCTCCAGCTAGTCCTCATCCCATAGTAGCATTACATCATTCTCAACATCCTTATGTTCCTCTCCGGATTTACATGATTATGTTTGTAACTAAGTTACTTCTCACCATCCATTATCGCCTTTATCGTCTAGTCCAAAAAAATATATACGATATCCTCTTTGTAACTGTATCTCTTATCATAGTTCCTCACCCCAACACCGTTCCTTTGTTGCTACTATCCATTAGGATGTCGAGCCTATATCTTATACCCACTATACTAAAAACAACAATTTGTCACGATTTAAAATGGTGCCAGATCAAATCTGACATGGTTTTGAACTGTACCAGAATCAGGAGTTCTGAAATGGCCATCTTTTTCTGGCACGGTTTATAAGTGTGATATATTAGCCAAACAGAAACACTTTTGGCACACTTTAAAACCGTGCCAGAGTTTGATATTTAGGGAACTCTTTTGGCACACTTTATAATTGTGTCGGATTGAGTATATTTTAGTACACTTTTGGCACGGTTCAAAATCGTGCCAAAATTGGATACACTTTTGGCACGATTTTGAACTATGCCAAATTTTTGGATGAAGTAAAACAATTAATTATTTGAAAACAAGAAAATTCACAAATTGCGTATGTCACAAGTTGTTGATAAACTAATGTACATACAAACTTCAAAATATTACAAGTATTAATAGGTCATAGACCATAAAAAATTGGGCCGAGTTTCCTCTATTTTCTAAATATTCTAAAACCTGCTAATATAAAACCTACGTAATGTAAAGCCCGAAGGACATAAAATATAACAATAAAATTAGAAAAGCCCGCACGTCCATAAAAGTTAATAATAAAACTACAAAAGCCCGCACGTTCATAACACAAAAAATATATAATCCTGAATACGAAAAACATTACATAAATAATTTACTTGTTGTAAACCATTGAATTCTTCGTGTTCGGCATGAAGATAAAAGCTAACGATAAAATGTTATCCTGCAAAAAAATAGGATACAAAAAAGAAATGATATTAGTAACCAAGCAATTTTAAAAAAAAATCTTATTCAAGCTGAAAAATTGCATATGCGAGTTACAATTATATTTTCATTTTCAAATCGAAAGTCTTGTGGGTACGTGATTAGTTCCTACGAGTTACATTACTCCCATGCGAGGTATTAGTGAATCTTATAGGGCCGTTTGAGGAATGGTTTGAGTTCTCACCCTTAAACAATATGTTTTTAATAATAATATAAATATTTTTAAATTACTGTCCTATTCTTAAACCAGGAGACCCATGAGTTTGCAGTTAGTTCCTATAAGTTACATTGGTCCAGTGTGAGGTGTTCATGCCTCTTACGGGGCTATTTGGGAACTGGTTTGGGTTTTCAACCATTAACGACTCATTTTTAATCCTAATATATATATTTTCAAATTATCGTCATATTCTAAAATTGGGAGACCCATGACTACGTGGTCAGTTCCAACATGTTACATTGGTCCCATATAAGGTATTCGTGCTATTACGGGGCCGTTTAAGAGATGGTTTAGGTTTTTACCCTCTAACGGCATGTTACCTAGATATTTTTAAATTATCTTCATATTCTCAAATTGGAATACCTGTGACTACGTGGTGAAGTAAGAGATGTCAGTGCCTCTTACAGGGCTGTTTGAGGGCTGGTTTCGGTTATCACCCTCTAAAGGCATATTTTTAAGCCTAACCTAAATATTTGCAAATTATCGTCATATTCACAAATTGAGAGACCCGTGACTATGCAGTCAGTTCCTACAAGTTACAATGGTCTCATTCCAGGTGTCCATGCCTCTTACGTGGTCAGTCGGTACGAGTTTGGGTTTTCACCCTTTAACGGCTTATTTTTAAGCCTTATATATATATATATTTTCAAATTATTATCATATTCTCGAATGGCGAGACCCGTGACTATGAGATCAGTTCCTACAAGTTACATGGGTCCCGTGGGAGGTATCCATGCCTCTTACGGGGCCATTTGGGAGATGGCTTGGGTTTTCACCCTTTAATGGCTTGTTTTTAAGCACAATATAGACATTTTTAAGTCATCATCATATTCTAAAATTGGGAGTCCCACGGCTACACGATCAGTTCATGCGAGATGCATTGGTCCCTTGCAAGGTGTTAGTGCCTCGTACGGGGACATTTCTATGCTGGTTTAGATTTTCACCCTCTAACGACATGTTTTTAAGCCTAATCTAGATATTTTCAAATTATCATCATATTCTCAAATCGGAAGACCCATGACTACGCAGTAAATTCCTATAAGTTATGTTGGTTTCGTACGAGGTGTTCATGCTCTTATCGGGCCATTTGAGGGCTGGTTTGAGTTTTCACCCTTTTAACGACTTGTTTTTAAGCTTAATCTAAATGTTTAATTATCGCCATGAACTCACAGAAGGAGACCCGCAACTACGTCGTCACCTCCTAGAAGTTACATTGGACCCATGCGAGGTGTCCATGCCTCTTACGGGACCGTTTGGTGGTTGGTTTGGGTTTTCACCCTTTTAATGGCTTGTTTGTGAATAATGTGACAATTAAACACACTTTTATCTGTCCGAAAAGTGTCTAACTTGCATGTGTCAGTATCCATGTGTTATCCATGAGTGGATACTTCACATCCAGTGAAGAGTTCATGCGTTCTAGTTGAACATTCAATATTTATAACTAACATGAGCATTAGTATTTCTCAAACCAGGGACATGTATATTAAGTTAACACTAACATGCCAACATATTCCTCATCTCTCAAACCATCGAATAAAACATGTAAGTTTTTCCATTATGCATTTTCGAGATCATGAAAATAGAGTCTAAATGATATAATTAGTAAATTCAACTCAAATTTGTGCAGGAGAAATTGATATATCCAACTTATCTAAGTACATGCAACTAAGTGGATCTATATATATTTCTGATATGGAAAACACCAAAAGGAGATGTGAGACTAAAGAAAAGAAGAGAAGGCAAAAGATATGTTTGTGTGACTACCTGTTAAGTAGGAAAATTTCATTGCATTGACTATGAATTGGAACCTTCTCTTATCTCGCATTTGAAGGTGATTTTGTTTTTTTGTCTCTAGAAATCCATCTCTTATATTCATACCTAATAAATTATAATTAATTAGTACAAATAATACAATGCTTTTAATCTTAATACCATGAAAGATATTGAAGGAAAATACGGTTATTAAAAATGGCATTTCAATCAACAGACTCATACTTTGCTGAAATGAAATTCTAAATCCCAATTATGTCATAGTTATGAGGCAGCTCAGCTTCCTATTAGCTATTTAATTTGTCATTTCCAATTGCTGAAAGCAAATACCAATCAAACAAACTTTTAACTAACAATTTCTTCGCTCGTAAAATGATGTCTAACATGAATTACTGAAAATAAGAAACTAAAGTGAGATGCTCACATTGAATAAATGCAACTTGATCTGGAAGCTAAGTGTCCATTATAGCAGATATAACCTACAACAATAATAATAATAAGAATTTGTATAAGCATATTGAACAAACAAAAGTGTCATTTTTCGTTGCTAATATTAGCAGTAGTATTTCAAAATTTTAAAATATCTCGAATATAGAAACACTTATGATAAATTCCTTCTTGAGTGGTGCCATTCGATAGTGTTCACCATAAACCTTCCCTGAAGAAACATATATTCTAGTTTCTTTTAGATAGCCTATTTCCTGAAGCATCCCCGCCTCTTTATGAACGCTCTATAATATATATATATATATATATATATATATATAATCTGATCAAACTAATAAGATAACAGATTTTATTTCACAGTATCAGTTGTATATTGCACAATGAAGGTGAATATTTTACGTGTCTTCATAGGTGAGGTTTTGATTTTACCATATAAACCTGTAGGTTTATAAATAAGGTGGGAATCATTGTCACAAAAGGATTATCATACAACTTAAACTTCTTCATAATGCACTTTGGGGTCTAAACTTCTTCAAGTAGATACAATACTTTTTACTATTTGAATTTTTTACAGGTAAAAGTTATTTCTAATGTTATGGAGATCTTTTTTGTTGTTTGTGCATTTAACAGTTAGTGTAATTATATTCCCTGTTAATTGATGAATAGTGAGCCCTAAAATAAAACCTAATAAACAATTTATTTATTTACATTTGTGTAAACTATATGCAGTCTTTAACAAAATCATAACAGTAGGTGCCTAACAACAATAATTTCCTAATAGTTCATCTATATAATTAAATGAATTCTCTTGAGTAATCATGTGGATCCCTAGTGGTGGCTAGCGCTGCCTCTTAATGATACATGAAGCGTGAGTCCACTTTGATACATGGTACGTTATTTTTTTTATTATTCAGTATGTTGGGGTACTTATGTTGAAACGTTGTTCAAGATTGTGGTTTTCTTATATTTTTAGGGTCATCATTGCTCTAACATAAATGAAGATATTAGTATAGGTTGCTCTAACATATATGCATATATTAGTATTTTTAGGATCGTTGTTACTCTAACATTATGTAGTAAGTTTATATCTCTTTAAGTTTGTTATGCATATTATGTACTTGGTGTTCTAGCTTAGGTAAATTATGCAATTAAGAGTGCGCTGCGTATTTAACATAGCTACAAGTTTTCTCTAATAGTTGGATGTTGTAAAGTCGAGACCAATGATACGATCGTCATCCATATCTCTTGTACTAGGAATCCGTTACCCCCAATTCTTCCATTTTTTGATGTCATTGACGAAGTACTCATTAAATCTCTTAAGGGTGTGGCGTTTGTGGTTACTTACACCATGTGCCTGCATCGTATCTTCAGGACTGTAATGCTTGTGGAAGTAACTTCAGACGAGTTCTGCTTCATTAAAGTTTGCTAATTTGGTCGGGTATTTTGGCAACACTTTATATTTGGTTTCTGGAAGACATATTGAAGTTTCAAATAGGGGGATTTAAGGGTTATTTTAAGATCTTTGTATGGAATAATGGAAATTTTAATGTATATTATGCAAATATTATTAATGCAAAGTTCCTATTATTAGTCATATAGTGGGATATAATAGTGATAAACCCCATTCAAAAAGTAAAAACCTTGGAACCGACCCCTTCTTTTTTATTGGTCAAGTTTCATATGTTACGGAGGACCCCACGTTGATGCCTAAGTCATTGGAAACTTGATAAACCTCAAAACAAGACCCTAGTGCATGAACCTCATGTTCAAATGAGCTAGTAAACTTAATAATATATAATCCCAACTTTAGACAAGTAATACTTATAAAAGAAGAGTATATTATAATAAAATGACTGACCTTGAACTCCATCTTCTGATCCTCATGATATTTTTTTTCTCGTGTCAGAATTATTTCGCCAATCACATAACTGCATATACAATCACATTAATTACTGAACTAGAATACTAAGAACAAATAATTCCATTGGAAAATGTAAGGAGCAAGATATATGAAAGATAAACCAATCACACACTAACCCATAATTGGTGATTTAGGCAAAATGAATGAGATGTCTCGGACACCCAAGGCACGAACTGAACACCTGGCCCAACAGTAGGACTGCTACGTTGATAAGCTTCTCGATGACACTCATCTCTCTCCCATAGAATGTCACAACCACAATAGAATTTGAAAAATAAAATAAGAAAAAAAGAAGTCGTAAGAGCTTTGACTTGATGTGAATACTCAAAAACTTTCTCAATTTTCCTCCTCTTCTATTGGGTAGAGCTTCGATTTAAGGTGAAACTGGAACCTGTTAATGAATTAATATATTTTCCACTTTTATGATTCATTAAAGAAAGCCAAAACAAGAGGCAGAATTGAACGATGTGTTTTGTGACAGACAACAGATGTTACCTGAAATGTCCTATAAGTATCAAAATATTTCCCATTTTAAACCTTTTGTTCTTGTTTGGTTTGAGGTTGGTATTATGGTGAATTCACATATAAACAATATCATTCATGAATTACCTAACTAGAATACTAAGACCAAATACTTCCAATAGAAAATGTCATTGAACAGACTATGGGCCTGGAATTTGAAAGAAACTTAGTTTTTTCTTCTAGTCAAGAATTAGATAAGTCGGGGAGGTTTATACAAAAATTGAGTGAGAATAAAGAAGCATTGTTGGATCGCACACTAAACCAACCCTCATAAAGAATTGATGCAGTTTGCTTTTGTCTAGTTTTCTATTTCTAAGTGGATTGTAAACTTTTGCAATTCTTTTTAGAGTTAAATCAAATTTAACATTAAACTTAGCATACACAATCATACAAGAATCATTTGTGATCTACTATTCCTTCAACTTAGGATCAATGTGAATGTGTCGTTAATATTGATCCCATAAATGTGATGAAGATTATGAATACATCAATTACGTTGCATCATTTATATGATATCTTTGTAATAATTTCGCATTATGAAACATTGTGGTCTAATCAAACATATTATTAATAGTGACCTACGCAAACAAAAGTAGAATTAATCAAACTGTATGTTGATGTATAAAAATAATGATCTCCAAATAGTTAATATGAGTAGATTAGTATAAATTAGGAAGATTTCAAAGAGGTAAAGGGTCAATGCGTTGCTAAGCTTTTGTGAGCAACATAAGCAAAAAGTAACGAATGTCTTCATTTTGGAATTCCATCGAACACTTAGAGAACACAACAAAAATTTGGCAATTGTTGTAATATCTGTTTTGTTAGAACCAAAATTCAACAGGATTCAACAACAAACAAGCCCAAATAAAGCGATTTAAAATAATGACTTATAATATTTTTCATGTGACTCTTCCACATCACATTGATCCGTTATGAGTACAAATACGGATATTGCAAGGTAATTTTTTTTTGAAATGAATACAAACCAAATGATATTTGATTTTTATAAATTTTCTCTTCATGGAAACAATTTCTGAATAAATATGATGATAAATACCTAACTGCAATAACAAATTAAAACAAAATATGCCATATAAAAAAATTAATCAATTTCTAAAAACCCCTATCATTACTAAGTTATTCCATACTTATCAGAACCCACTACAACAATTAATTTCACCTTAACATATAAGATTAGACGATTTCTCCTAAGCAATATAGAATTATTATTAGCGTTGCTATTTGAGTTTGATTAGATATATCTTGCTTTAGTAGATTTTATACTCTTTAATTTAGGAAAGTTATTACAAATATTTGTTTAGAGTTAGTTTGATTTGTAATGTATTTCTTTGTAAATATTTTGTTTAGAGCTGGATGGTTTGTAATATCATTGTACATATTCTATTTGGAGATTTTTAGTTTGTAATATTGTTATCATTGTACATATTTTTATGTTGTTTACATTGGAATTTCGGTATGATACAATCAAGTCATAAGTATGCTAAAAAATATAATTACAAATTACTTCAAATAAAAGTGCTAAGAGTAAAGTCACAAGTATGCTAAATAATACGCACACATCTACATAAATTTTACGATCTAATTTAGTTAACATAAAAGTTAATTCTCAAATCAAATCAGATCTGAAAATATACCAGTAATGACTTTGTTTTAAAAAAAATTGAACTAAACAGGAGGAATGTCTCAGTTCAAAGATAAATTTTAAACAACAATGTTTTGACAAATAACCCGACTTAGCACAAAAATACATGTATGAAAAGAAGATGTAGTAGGATCATTCGAGAAATCATACCAGAAAATGAACATTCCAAAATTCAAAACCAGGTTTCGTTTCACAGATGGATTTCCTTAGAGAAAAGATCAAAATCGCGTTGCGTTTCTCCCTGGGCTTCCTTAGATCCGTTTAGAAGAAATCTCAGACCTTGTAGAACCAAAACTCATATCAATTTACCGTTAGTAAATAGATAATGATATGTACAACCCTAAACAAGTGATTAGAGAGACGAAAACAGAATGAGAGTACTGGGAGAGTTCGAACTGAGTAAGTGAAATATGTTTAAGGAATTTTATATTTTAGTCAAGTGTACTCAATTTTGGCACACCTAAAAATAGTGTCAAATTTTGGCATTATTTTAAAGTGTGCCAGATTGTCATTAAACTGTGATAGAATTTGTCACAATTTAAAACTGTGCCAGATTTTCAATATCAGGGTGTGCCAAATTGTTATTTTTGGTGTAGTGACCAAAGCAGCTTCTCATGGCCACTAGCAAGAAGCGATGCAATCTAAATTGGCCACTTTAGAGGCAAACCACAATTGGTCTCTCACTTCTCTCCCTCTTGGAAAAAATCCTATTAGTTGACGTTGGGTTTATAAAATCAAGATTCACTTGTATGGCACCATTAGACGTTACAAATCTCATTTGGTGGAAAAAGTTTACACACAACTGGAAGGTATCGATTATCATGACACTTTTCTCCCATTGCTAAAATGATTATTGTTTGTTTACTGCCTCTGGAAGCTTCCCAAAATTAGTTTCTTCACCATCTTGATTTCAATAATGCTTTCTTTTATGGTGATCTCCATGAAGAAATTTATATGTCTTTGCCTCCTAGTCTTCAGTGACAGGGTTAGAATCTAGTGTGTCGCCTAAACAAGTCATTATATGTGATACCCCAATTATTAAAATAATGGGTGGCTAGCCCTTATTAAAATAAAAGAGGAATCTTATTTTTCTCATTCTTAGCATCACTGTTTAAATCAATTAATTACTAACATCCTCTTATTAAATAAAGCTGAGTTTTAATTTTAATTTTTATTTATAACAACATACCCAACCCACAATTTAGTTAAACAACTAAAGTAAATCCACAATAAAAATATAAATCTGAAACATGAGTCTATTACATGCTAAAACCTTAACCAAATAATCAATCGATTCAAACAAAACCATACAACAATTCCAAATAAAATGAAATAAAATAAGTCATCCAACTTAGGAAACATGACTAGAAATAAACCCGACCCTATCTAGAATGTGATGAAAGAAAAGACTATAACAATATTCTACAACATTCACAATTGATACAACTCCACTACCTGATAGAACGATCAATCTTGGCGTCCCTGTGAATCGACAAAGGTTTTGAAAATAGATTTGATATGGATCAGTGCCCAAAAATCTTTTAGAAAATCTTTTACAAATAATTAAAATGTATCATTCATTATACCCATTTTTCATATTTTAAATTGGTGTCACACTCTCTTGAGACATTGCTCATCTCTCATCTAAAGTGTGCACCTAATGTTTGAATTTTAACTGCCTAGTTATGCTACCTGTCTAACTAGTCCCATACAATCCTTCATTGCATTCGCTATCCCATTACCACGTATTTTACCGAATTAATACTAATTACAATTGATAATTATAATCCTTATTTTTAATCTAATAACGAAAGTCATTAACTTTCATGAGTTAATTCAACATTATCCGCACTTAATGTTTAAGTCATGTATACTTTTTTACATTAATATACATAATATTCACATCATAACACACACACACACACACACACACACACACACACACACACATATATATATATATATATATATATATATATATATATATATATATATACAATCCTGCTCTTGTGTAGATTAGTTCGCATTTTAAGAATGTCGACTGGACATGTATCACCTGGTGGTGAGCCCAGAAGAGAGAGAGAGTGTGCCTATAATTTAGCCTATAATTTCTAGGCGCATCATTAGGTGACACATGTTCGGTCCGCATTCTTAAAATGCGGACTAGTCCTCACAAGAGAATTATTATATATATATATATATATATATATATATATATATACTCATTATATACGTATACCTATTGTCCCTCCGAGATAAAACTCCCAGAGATATGGTTATCTGGTGTGATATTCTTCAAGAGAATGCTTCCTCACCCTGGAAACACCGGGACAGAATTGCCTGACGTACTCAAAAATAAAGAGAATTGGAGGCGATCATAGTCCAGAGACAATGAGCATGATTATACCAGTATTAGCTCACTTGACTCCAACTTTATCAGACATGCATGGCACTATGATCTGGGGTCGATACTTTGCCTGCGCTCACTCCCCAGGGAGAACACTCACATCGTGCAACCTCCATTGATAGCATCCCTAGAGTGGTATATTTAATTAATTATATCCTTCACACACACACACACACACACACACACACACACACACACACACACACACACACACACACATATATATATATAGAGAGGGGGGGGGGGGGGGTCCTGTGCACACTAAGTTTGCACATCATTATTTTAAAATAGCAAAAAACATAATTTTGAGTTGATTTTTTTTTTCATATTTAAACATTTCAAGGGACCCATATAAAAAAATCAATTGAAAATAATGTCTTTTGCTATTTTAAAAACATAGGTCAAACTTTCATTGTCTTAAAGCACTTTAAAATGTGGGAAAGTTTGACCGATTTTTTTAAAAGAATATAAAAAGTTTTTTTTTGAGTTGATATATTTTATTTAGGTCCCTCGAAATGTTTAAATATCACATAGGAAAAATCCACTCAAATCTCTTTCTCTCTCTCTCTCTCTCTCTATATATATATATATATATATATATATATATATATACATACATTTCAAATTTCCATTTATTCGTGTCTGTCACTCTTGGCACATATAAATCATTTTTACAATATTGTTCGTTTCCATAATTAATTAATCATTCACTAAATTAAGTAATTAAATCTTGTCATATAAATTTTTAGTTACGTGTTACTTTCACTCAACCCGTATCCCAATATTTTTTAATTTTCATTCAAATTCCATTATTCATTTTTGAACAAAATTCTTCCCATTTATTATAACTTGCATCCTCGATAAATCTCAAATAATTTTGACCCACCATCTCAATTCATATATTTTTTTTAGAAGTTCACAATTTTCTCTAGATATTTAATTCAATCCCCTAATTAACATTTTAATCTTTTCTAAAAAAACAGCACAACTGTCCATGGCAGGGGTTCGAACCGATTCGGCTTTGGGGCAAACCAGTTCGCCCCTGAAAATTTGTCTCAGTTTTCCCAACCCAAATTTCAGTAATTTCAACCTAAAAATTAATCATGAATATAATTTATTTCAATCTCCATTTTTCTTTATAATTTTATATCAATAGGACTTATCATTATATATAATCATCATCTAAATATGTAAATTTCACGGGGATAAATTTTATCTTTATATTCTATATCACAAATTCAATCACAAGTTTTCTCTATATTAGTTCCACTATATATGAACTCATAATCCCTAAGTTTCATAATTAAAATTCATGCATAATTATCCATCATCATACATCAAAATCCATTTGCATAATCCTTTTCACCAAATCCCAAAGTTTGACAAGTGAATTCCACCCAAAATAATTTTTCCAATTTTAATATGACAGAAATTGAAAGCATAATTATTTATCAAGATAATCATTTGCGTTAATAGTTTTTAGTGGTTGAATTTGATGAAGAGGATGATGAATCTCCTCGAATCCCTTCCCCAATCTTCAATCCATTAGTGTTCTTGAGTTATTCTTCACTTTCTCACTTAAACCTTTAAGTTTCACTCTAACTCTTGGTATCTCTCAACTAAACGTTTAGAATATGAGAATGAACCTTTATTTTTTACTCATCCTTTCAATATATAAGTATAATCCCAAAATTGGCTTTTCATATACCAATAAAATGGCCAAAATAGCTTTGAATTAACCCCAACTAGTCAAAAATCCATTGAGACCCAAACACAACCCTTGGGTACTTAATTTCTACTATTTCAACCCATTTGGAATCAACCGTGCACTCGAAATCACCATTCGAGTCACTTACCAATATTTTTCTATCTCAACCCTCTTAAATAATTCTCGGTTATGATATTAATAGTTCCTTCCGTGCTTACTCACTTATGACATAATTCAATTCTATTTACTATTACACACTAGTAAATATATTGTCACATAAATATTAATTCATTTCACATCCAAAATAATATTTAATAATTTCTTATTATTTATTGATTTAATAAAATTACGTGTCACCCGCATAATTTAATTATCAAAATAAATATATATAAAACTACGGGGTATTACATACTTCCCCCTTGAAAATGAATTTTGTCACCGAATTTCGAATATACCTAGTACTAAGAACTTTGAATCCTAATCCACATGGCATTCGAATGTATGCATAATCAAGTTGTGACAACATTTTGTTACCTTCATTATACACTCGCTAGTGGTACCATCCTGACTGAAGTCCTAGTCGTTACGGCCAAAGATTAAATACAGTTCTATTCATATCATTTCTTATCATTATACTATATCATTTGTGATGTCTCACCTATATGATGATATGCAAAACTATCGTGAATCCACTAACAATGCACCAATAAGACAAGCATATACTCCACTTGCTCTATCATCTCAATGTTGGAAAAGTCCCCACTTCCCTAGGTGAGAACTTCCTTTCTTACCCAAATCACATAACTACGTGCCTAAGAGACACCCACAATAATTTTTGACAACTCACGTGATTCTTTAACTCTTCGATTCACGATGACGTAACTCTTACAATGTTCCTGAACTATATGCAAATAACTCGATTATCTCAATCCCAATCGGTCAAATCTAAATCACGTTCGACCCGCGGAACATATTATTTCTGCACCCTTAACCATCCATAGGGAGGATGACAATACCTCCCGCCTCATGTCTCAAAAGGTGTCTTTCTAATAATAGCTGGTATGAGTCATTACATGCAACTTTACTGATGGTAATTACTCCTCCCAATTACCTTAAAGTCTAGAATACGCATATCTTGCACCCCTTAATATCTTAGTTACTTTTTTCCATTTACCCCTAGGTCATAACAATGTTGGGCAACGCCTTGTGCTAGTTCATTCCCTCTCTTCAATGAAGTGTTGGGGACGCTGCCCGATAGTGCAACTCTCCCAAATTAATAATAATTTCTCCATCTTGATCAACTAATTCCACAAATACAAAAGAACTATTGACCTATTCATGATGGTTGTAACCCAATATTAAACATCATCAGTCTACCTATCCACTCCATCACTGGAATCACCGGTTATTGAAAAATTTTGGTGGATCATCCCAGACTAATATTTTCCCATCAACAAGCAGTGCACTTGGAGACAACTTCACTCTGTCTCACTCCACACCGATACATAAGCTCAATATCCCACATCACATGGTACCTCTTACCCCCTTTCATGGGATAATTCAAAAATCGTGACCACGTGTTTGCTCCAAATTACGCACATTTTGGGTCCCCCTCGCCTAGTAAAATCAACGTCCTACCATGCATAAGCCACCCTCGACATTTGATTGAATAAGGTTTCGCTCGATTCTCTTAAACTTGTTACGTATTCCCTTGGCTAAATAGAATTCCTTTCTTATATCCCCGGTCCCCGTACCCATCTCAAGTGTGATAACTCTCCTTCCTATATATATAATATATATTAGGACTATATCCTTCCTAAACCATAGTTCAACCCATCATACTTTTTCAATTTAGCTTATATTACATAATAGTCATATGATTTAATACATTTATTACCATATCCCCGTTATCCCAGATGACTATGAAACTCAAACTAATTAGGGTGCACACACACCCTCTATCCCGTGCATATTTGCAAAAACTTCATAGATATAACATTTTTATTTCAAAATCAACCCCACATGCTTGACGTGGCTATATAGTAAAGATATTCTCGATCACCCCACTACTCGTGACTTAAATATTCTCAAGATTGCTGTAACACGCCGCCTAATTAAATATCAGGTGGCCAGTCCCGTACCAAATTAAAACAGAATATACAGTTGGTTCATTCTTAGCATCACTCTCGAAAACATTCACAACTCACCCAATACCAAATTAAGCTGGTGTTAAAAACTTTCCAAATTTTAATTCAACAAAATCATTTTTAGTTTACGAATAACACTACACATAATATTCTATCACAATAATAACTGAACAAATAATACAAAAGAATTTAAATGTAACTGGAATAAACATTCCCACATAATAATCCAATACAATAATCCCAACAATAATAAATGTATTAAAATGGCACGAATACATGAGTATTTGACTCAGATAGAAAAGAGATAATTGAGTTCCTTTGGGCGACATGCCCTAAATAAAAGAACACTACATAATGTGAATCAAATGAAGATAGGCGTCTAAGCAATAATCCATTGTTCCATATCTCGTCAAAATCCTCTAAGATTGACGTCCCTGCTGCTAGACACCTGATATAGAAGGTACAATAGAAAAGAGAATACGCAAGGAAACGGTTCAGAGCCCGATGTGAAAATGATTTTTAAAACAGCTAGTATGTAACAAGTGCAATAAAGCATTTATTATGTACATGTTAGTATCCAGACTCTCACTTGATATTCTCACCTCTCAGTTAGAGTGCACACATAATGTTTCCTATTAACCTCCTAGTTGATGGTTCCTCTTCACTAGTTTCCATAATATGATTTTATCCCATGTCATGACCCCGTATGTCCCATACCATACGTAATATAATCATTCATATATGTTTCTCATTAATATGAATTAAGATTTTCAAATATATAAGAATAACTATTCATTAACTTAGTTCAATTCTTTTTCTCTATTCACCATCATCTACAATTATCACACAGTAGATTAATCAAACCACTCTATATACATTTATTTAATTCATTATGCATATACATATATAATACGGCACCCTGAGACACAGCTGTGGTGCATGCATTACTCTTCTTTCATGTCCTGGTATTGCAGGTCACCGAATAGGGGACTAAAGGTTCGGTAAGGATTCCTCGAACCACAAACAACAACACAAAAATTTGGAGGCGAACATAGTTCTCATACCCACGGGTCACACACATACCTACGTTCCCATAGTCAGCGGACTTATCAACTCCCCGATAAGTCTTTCATAGACCTATGTTCTCGAGCGACAAATCAAAAATCCCATGGATTCATCAGGATATGACTGCCCTCACGCGCAAACCTCCCGTCGATAGCAAGTAAGCTAAGTATGTCATACACATAAATTATCAATTAATCAAATAGGCTTTATCATCTACCTATAGATATAATATCAACAAGGTACACACACTACCCTAAGATAGTTCCCACACGTAGCATTATATCTCTTAAATCCTACGTATTAAAATATTTTGACTTTACTTCTTTAATTTAAATATTCCAGAGTCTCACTCATTACTCAAGGTTTAAATAGGTTTTCTTCAATATATGTATTCAGTAAGACATCACTAATATCCTACTGGTCCATATCAACTTATCTCCCGAACTACTACGAATTAAACTTTACTTTAATTAGGGTTATAACCGATTGTTTCTAATCTCTTATAAACACATCTTTAATCACTTAGGATTAAACCATCTTATAATCCTAAGGCTTCCCA
Source organism: Sambucus nigra (assembly GCA_949130495.1). Classification (NCBI taxonomy): domain Eukaryota; kingdom Viridiplantae; phylum Streptophyta; class Magnoliopsida; order Dipsacales; family Adoxaceae; genus Sambucus; species Sambucus nigra. Next base: position 89,022,665 of record OX422208.1, on the reverse strand, counting down.
AATGATTTATTAAATTTCCCCTAGTAGACTTATCCTTAATCCTCATGCATTCAAATTAGAATCCAACACATGAATCTAGCAAACAAAATTTCTTTCAATTTAATTATCATAATTCTAATCAATTAAATCCCAATCACATTAATTTGGTTCTTATCTAGGGCTTACTGATCTTCCCCAAGTCCCATTATGTCCAAGGTACATTCTCTCTATATCGAAATAATTAAAGTATGAATTCTCACATAATTTTCCCAAAATTCTTTCCTATATGAATTTACTATTTGGTAATTTCTCTCACTCCAATAAACCAACAAACTCAGAACTGGACTCTAAGAAAAATTCCCAACAATTCACCTTATCATTTGAACCAGAATGACATGTCGTTCGAACCAGAATGACATGTCGTTTGAACCACTTCCAATTTCGTTCGAACAACTTCCAATGTCGTTTGAACGACTTTGCGCGAGATCCCCATCTCGTTTGAACCACTTTGCGCGACTTCGCACGAGACCTACTGTTTCGTCTTCTTTACCAAATTTCAGCGCTTTTCACCATTTTTAACCTAAAAACCTCTCAGATTCAACATCCAAAATCTCATCATCAATATTCATCAACTCCTAACAGGTTATAAATCATTCCTAACCTCCTAGGATCATCAAGAATTTGAATTAAAAGCATATATTTATCCTCTTTTTCCAGAAAATTATATACATGATATCTTTAAGAACACACCAATGATTCTCAGAATTTCTTCAACTTAATGATTATTTCGTGGATTACTATCTACCTGCAACATGAGTTTAATTCCTATATATTTCCATTTTCCAGAAATCAATTAGCAACTCTATCTTTATCTTCCAAATATGTAAAATCTCAATTTTTTTTATAACTATCCTAACATGGACAATATACAAACTTAGATTGCAATCATCAAATACTTGACTCTAACGAAGTTCTGATCCTTTGGGGTCGTATATGATAGGTGGTTCTCCCCGTTTTCGGTCACTTCCGATGGTGGTGGGTGGTGGTGACCTTTGACCCTTGTTTCTCCTCCTTTCCAAGTAAGCTTCTCTTCTCCCAAGCAACCTTTCACTCTCTCTAAAAAGATGACCTTTCAATTTTGTGTAGAAGAGATGAATGAACCCACGTACAACTAATCTCCAAATACTTATAATAAGACAAAATCCGAAATCACTATTCATCCCCCATGTAAAAATAACCAAAATACCCTTTTTGGTTGTCTTTTCATTTCCAAATGTCCCGAGACCCAAAGCCAACATCCCAATAGACTTTTCTGACTACTTATATCCTTCTGGATGCAATGACGCACTCGAAATCACTATAAGGTCGATATAAAAATAAGTTTCCTTTTTAATTTAACAAATTTATCCTGACACGTCCCATATCGCGTCCGACTAAAAATTCAAATTACTTAATTAATATTACACATCCATATCAATAAACTCACATTCACATATTACCTAAATATCTTTAAGTAATATTCAGAATCATTCATTTTAATATACACAATTCGGATAAAACCCAAATGAATTAATTTATAATAAAATCCAATTAATCCATTAATTTAAAATATAACCCATTTAAAAAGTCATTAAAATTACGGGGTATTACATACTTCCACCCTTATAACATAATTTCATCCCGAAATTTGAAAAGATAAATCATACTGGTAAGGTCAACTCTGAGTATAAATTTCACATCGCAAATAATCTATGTCATACCGCTGAAACAGTACATTATCGAAAATCCCCATTGATGTTACACCAAATCTCACCATATAGTCTCAACTGAATACAATTTAAACTTTAAGCAATCTTCCCTATACCATCCTCGTGAAAAAAAAATGATCCTTAATCATTAAAAAAAATAAATCCTAAAATCATAACTACTTACTGTTTCACAATTATGAAAAGTACTACAATCCAACCATCCCTTACACCCTATCGTCTATCTTTAATTATAAAATGGATATGGTTACCCGCATAATACTCTGATTTACCGCAATGGTTATAAACTCATATCCTAAAGACCTAACTTATTTCGACTCCCAACGATTGTTAGTTCCATGCGTGGGGTGTCTCACAAGCGAAATCCAAATAAGGAACCCCCTCGATACACTACTACATAAAGTAGTCGGTCATCGAAACTCCTTAGGTCCTTAGTCAATAGTATATAACCTCTCTACAGGTTTTATCAATTTCAAAAAAAAGTCTACTCATCTACCCTATTGTTAAAGACAAGATGTTGGCTATAGTATTACATACGCTCTCATATACCACAATTCAATCCACGTCGATAGTCACATCATGTTCGAATATGCCTAAAGTAAGTAATTCCGTGACAAAAATCTGACCTACGTGATGACATGTAAAAATATAGGTGGCCGACAACCCCTCGGTGAGTTTGCGTAAATAATAGTCCTATAGGCTAAGTTTAGTAACCCTTTTTCACATACAATATCAATTTCTACAAAAATCAGTATGCGCCTCATAACTCCTTAGATAGAAAACATACCCTCATTCGTGGGTGGTGGTTGTTAACTCCCACTATTATAACTTTGCTCTGATGAGACAAGAAAAATTTTACCCCAAATTTTTAGTTCTAGTTAACCACACTCCACTATAGGTCCAAGCCTTTGAATATATTTCCTTTATTGGGTAACACACCCAATTCCCGTATTTCTAGAACTTCTACTGATGACAATCCTCAACTTTCCATTTTACCCTCTCCCAAGCGTACTACATTGGGCGAGTCTAATTTGGCATCACCTTCGACTATAGCAACACTTGGATTTTGTAGGCTGCGTCCTAACCGTCTTCACAGTCATGGCCTCTCATGCCATAATAGGGTTGACCTCGACTACGGTCATCATCCTCGAACATACTTCATAACCTCCTAAGTACGACCTTTGCTATTCGTCCAATGCCCCTCATCTACCATACTTCTTGTACGAACCCGTCCGAACGCAAATGCGATTCACTAATATATACGTTATAGCTAAAGAACGAAATCTTACCAAAAAATCAACAATCCTAAACATAGGGCTCCATATCAAACAAAGTAATGTTGAGCTGAAAGCACAGTAACCCGTACAGACCCTAAAGGACACTAGAACCTGATACTCTGATACCACCTGTAACACCCTTCCTAATTAAATACTGAATGTCCATTCCCATAGTAAATTAAAACAAAATATACAGTTGGCTCATTCTTAGCATCACTGTCGAAAACATTTACAACTCACCCAACACCCAATTAAGCCGGTGTTAAAAACTTTCGAAATTTTAATTCAGCAAAACCATTTTTAGTTAACGTATAACACTACACATATTATCCTATCACAATAATAATTGAACAGATGACACAAAAGAATTTAAATGTAACTGGAATAAACATTCCCATATAATAATCCAATATAGTAATCCCAACAATAATAAATGTATTAAAATGACATTAATACAAGAGTACTTGACTCAGACATAAAAGAGATAATTGAGTTCCTTTGGGAGACAAGCCCTAAATAAAAGAACACTACATAATGTGAATCAAATGAAGATAGGCGTCTAAGCAATACTCCATAGTTCCATAGCTCGTCAAAATCCTCCAAGGTTGGTGTCCCTGCTGTTGGACACCTGATATAGAAGGTACAATAGAAAAGAGAATACACAAGGAAACGGTTCAGAGCCCGATGTGAAAATGATTTTGAAAACAACAAGTATGTAACAAGTGAAATAAAGAATTTATTATGTACATGTTAGTATCGAGACTCTCACTTGATATTCTCACCTCTCAGATAGAGTGCACACATAACGTTTCCTATTAACCTCCTAGTTGATGGTTCCTCTTCACTAGTTTCCATAATATGATTCTATCCTATATCATAACCCCGTATGCCCCATACCATACGTAATATAATCATTCATATATGTTTCTCATTAATATGAATTAAGCTTTTCAAATCTATAAGAATAACTATTCATTAACTTAGTTCAATTCTTTTTCTCTATTCACCGTCATCTACAATTATCACACAGTAGATTAATCAAACCACTCTATATACATTCATTTAATTCATTATAAATATACATATATAATACGGCACCTTGAGACACAACTGCGGTGCATGCATTACTCTGCTATCACATCCCAGTATAGCAGGTCGCCGAATAGGGGACTAAATGTTCGGTAAGGATTCCTCAAACCACAAACAACAACACAAAAATTTGGAGGCGAACATAGTTCTCATACCCACGGGTCACGCACATACCTACGTTCCCATAGGCAGCAGACTTATCAACTCCCTGATAAGTCTTTCATAGACCTATGTTCTCGAGCGACAAATCAAAAATCCCATGGATTCATCAGGATATAACTGCCCTCATGCGCAAACATCTCATCGATAGCAAGTAAGCTTGGTATGCCAAACTCATAAATTATCAATTAATCAAATAGGCATCATCATCTACCTATAGATATAATATCAACAAGGTACACACACTACCCTAAGATAGTTCCCATACGTAGCATTATGTCTCTTAAATCCTATGTATTAAAATATTATGACATTACTTCTTTAATTTAACTATTCCAGAGTCTCACTCATTACTCAAGGTTTAAATAGGTTTTCCTCAATATATATATTCAGTAAGACATCAGTAATTTCCTACTAGTCCATATCAACTTATCTCCCGAATTACTACGAATTAAACTTTCCTTTAATTAGGGTTATAACCGATTGTTTCTAGTCTCTCATAAACACATCTTCTATCACTTAGGATTAAAGCTTCTTGTAACCCTAAGGTTCCCCAGGTGATTTATTAAATTTCCCCTATTAGACCTATCCTTAATCCTCATGCATAAAAATTATAATCCAACACATGAATCTAGCAACCGAAATTTCTTTCAATTTAATTATCATAATTCTAATCAATTAAATCCCAATCACATTAATTCGATTCTTATCTAGGGCTTACTAATTGTCCCTAAGTCCCATTATATCTAAGGTACATTCTCTCTATACCGAAATAATTAAAGTATGAATTCTCACATATTTTTCCCAAAATTCTTTCCTATATGAATTTACTATTTGGTAATTTCTCTCACACCAATAAACCGACAAACTCATAACTGGACTCTAAGAAAAATTCCTAGAAATTCACCCTGTCGTTTGAACCAGAAAGACATGTCATTCGAACCAGAATGACATGTCGTTTGAACCACTTCCAATTTTGTTTGAACCACTTCCAATGTCGTTCGAACGACTTCGCGCGAGACCTACTGTTTCGTCTTCTTCACCAAATTTCAGCCTTTTTCACCATTTTTTAACCTAAAAATCTCTAAGATTGAACACCCAACAACTCATCATCGATATTCATCAACTCCTAACTGGTTATAAATCATTCCTTACCTCCTAGGATCATCAAGAGTTTGAATTAAAAGCATATATTTATCCTCTTTTTCCAGAAAATTATATACATGATATCTTCGAGAACACCCCAATGATTCTCAGAATTTCTTCAACAGCTAAATGATTATTTCGTGGATTACTATCTACCTACAACATGATTTTAATTCCTATATATTTCCATTTTCCAGAGATCAATTAGCAACTCTATCTTTATCTTCCAAACATGTAAAATCTCAATTTTTTTTATAACTATCCTAACATGGACTATATATAAACTTAGATTGCAATCATCAAATACTTGCCTCTAATGAAGGTCTGATCCTTTGGGGTTATATATCACATGTGGTTCTCCCCTTTTCCGGTCATTTCCGGTGGTGGTGGGTGGTGGTGACCTTTGACCCTTGTTTCTCCTCCTTTCCAAGTAAGCTTCTGTTCTCCCAAGCAACCTTTCACTCTCTCTAAAAAGGCGACCTTTCAATTTTGTGTAGAAGAGATGAATGAACCCACGTACAACTAATCTCCAAATACTTATAATAAGACAAAATCCGAAATCACTATTCATCCCCCATGTAAAAATGACCAAAATACCCTTTTTGGTTGTCTTTTCATTTCCAAATGACCCGATACCCAAAACCAACATCCCAATAAACTTTTTTGACTATTTCTATCCTTTTGGATGCAACGACGCACTCGAAATGACTTTAAGGTCGATACAAAAATAAGTTTCCTTTTTAATTTAACAAATTTGTCCCGACACTTCCCATACCGTGTCCTACTAAAAATTCAAATTACTGAATTAATATCACACAACCATATCAATAACATCACATTCACATATTACCTAAATATCTTTAAGTAATATTTAGAATCATTCATTTTAATATCCACAATTCGGATAAAACCCAAATGAATTAATTTATAATAAAATCCAATTAATCCATTAATTTAAAAAATAACCCATTTTAAAGGTCATTAAAATTACGGGGTATTACAATTGCCCACCTATAGACTAGTGGTGTTAACGTTTCTAGTTCTTTGTACACCATGCTACCTCGCTTCACTAGCCTTATATAATATAATAGCTCTCATCTCAAAGTGTTTTGTCCACACATGCCATGATTAACATTAAAATTGATTCCCTAGCATCCAATAATGTCTCCTAGCTCTCTATGTTTATTAAGAGTCATACATGGAACATCACGTAACTAAAATCGCCCAACGAATTTCCCTAGTGCCCTATCACATGGCACTATCGGTTATAAATATCCATTGCCACAAAATAAATTACGGGACATCCAAAGTCCTACTACCAAATATAGAAGTCTAATATTTAACTCACACATCTCCAAAGGAGTCATACAATACCGGGCTTATAATATCACTAAGTCTCTAACGCTAAATCAATAACGAGCTAAATATCTTTGCTCGACAAAAAAAACCAATATCCCTAAATCAAATTAGTATAGTCCATACGCATCAGAATCAAATATAACGAGAAAATTATATTTATTGAAGTTTCCATTTCAACATAATATATATGCGACTCAATCCTCTTTCACGTGAAAGATCGCAAAAATAACACATTTTTCCCTGGAACAACAAACACGATAGCCTCACTATAACCGTTCTAGATTTCTCAATCACCCTCTAGCCATTTCATACCTAGGATAACATCATAATCGTATAACATCTCTTTAAAATGGGGAATTCTACAAAAAAATATCCTCTCAGTGTCCACACCCGCTCCCCTGTAGATGGAATGAAAATGAGTCCTGCTACGCGATGGTAAATATGTACACATAGTGATACTAATAATACATATTCGCAGCCCAACTCACTCATAAATCTAGTGCCTAACCAAAATACATTGATGCTCTCGTATCACATCAAACCCATCCCATTTGTCCATTAACAAAATTTATACTTTTAATTGCCAATGTCTCTAGCTATTTAAATGGTTCTTATACGGAGTACTCACATATAAACTACACTAATACTACTGTAATATTTTCCCCTGTTTTCCACCCTATTCCTGTCCCATATCTCCTTTCAGACACAATCGACCCATATGGTTCATCTTTATAAATATAAAGAAACCCTTTGTGTAATCCCCCAATCTCTAGCCCCACTAGTCATGTCGGGTTTGCCTTGGTCACTAGACCTTCTGGCCACCTATATGGTTCCCTTTGCCCCTCTTGCCCTACAAAATGAATTACTGGCCTTGGTGTCCTTTTCTAAATCCACCGTCATTCGGTCTCAATTCTCTTTGATTTAAATCTTTTAAATGGGTCTCCTTTCTAGGAAATTCTCTAGTGGTGCCCCATAACACCGATACATCTAGTCTTACTCCTCTGGATAAACTTTCCCACACTTTTGGCTTCCATCACATGGAAGTGTTGATATGGATATAATAATAATATGGAATTAACAACTGTTGATACCAAAATTAATACGCTGATGTGGACGAATAATGCGAAGACACGTGTCAATATACGTGGCACAATAGTAACGAGGAAGTTCATTTCCCCGACCAATTCATGTTCCCTCCGAGCAACGAAGATACCCCGAGGAACTCCAGCACTCCGAGGTACTCAAGCGCTCCGAGGAACTCATGATCAACGAGCAACTAAGGTGGTCCGAGCTGCATCTCGGCCGTATCATTAATTACCAGATAGACGACAGTTCAACTATTCATTGAATGTTTATAATCTTGACACACACACTGCATTAAATGTATTACCCTTTCATATGTATATCATTTAATGTATCGACCCTTTCATGTATAGCCTCATGGCTATAAATACCTTGTATTATCCTCATTCAAGGGGACCGGAATTTCTTGACTGAACTTGTAATCGAGAATTCCCAAACACTCAGCAATAACGTAACAGTGGACGTAGGCCATTCTTATAAGGCTGAACCACTTTAAAAATCTTTGTCTCATTTTATTTATCTGTGATTGAATAATTAGAGTGATCTAATTTTTTACATCAACAGATTGGCGCCGTCTGTGGGAAATGACTGTTGCTATCATTTTTCACCAAAAATCATTTATCATCAATGGCAGATAATCCAGAATCCAGTAATCGAAATGCTGGAAATACTGGAAATCCTCCAAATCCATCTGCACCTCCAGATCTGGCTGGAATTATGACGAATCTGGCTGGAGGACAAACCTCCATGTAAGAAACAATGAGGCAACTCATTCAAACTCTTCACGGCGGTGCCCCTACCCATTCAAGGCAAATGAGTGATCGTGGGCAATCGCGATCCAGGCGTGCTGGGTCATATCGTAATGAAGAATCTAATGATTTTTCTTATCAACCTGGGCGAACTTCATCGATACGGGCTATGGATACAGATCAACATATCACCTTCTCTCCGGAGAGAACTAGCGCCCTGGAAAGATTAAGCAGGGCATCTCCTTTCAGTCGGTTAGGACCAAGGAGAAATATGAGTCCGCCTAGAGCCCCATCGAGAAGCTTTCGACCACCATCAGGTTTGAGAGAAGGATCAGCACAATCAAGACTAGCTACTCGTCGAGATAGATCTCAGGAAGCTACGTCAGAACAATCAATTGCTCGGACTAAGCAGCCCGAGGAAGGAAATGAAGCTTGGAAGGGTTCCATTCAGCGATTGGAGGATAGACTTGGAGAAATGGTTAAAGAAAGGAATCCCTTACAGAGAACTTTTGTTCAAGGGACACCTTTTGTGCAGGCCATTGTGAATTTTCCTACACCATCGAAATTTAAAGCACCTGTAGTGACCCCTAAATATGATGGAAAAACAGATCCTGTTCTTCATATAGAACAATACCAGGCTGCTGCCGACATATATGCCGTCCCCGACGAGATGAGGTGTAGAGCATTTTCGGGAACTCTTACCGGATCTGCACAGATATGGTACAAAAATCTTCCTCGGGGTAAGATTTCGACTTTTATTCAGTTAGCCGAGTTGTTCATTGGTAATTTCTGTTTTGGAGCAAAGCCGGTAAAGCGAGTAGCGCACTTGTTAAGTGTTAGAAAAAAATCAGGTGAGAGTACTAGAGATTACATAACTCGTTTCAATAACGAGAAGTTGGAAGTCATAGATTACGAAGAAAAGACAGCGATCACTGCTTTGATGAGTGGATTGCTACCTAACAAGTTATATTATACTTTGGCCAAAGATCCACCTAAAACTATGTCGGAGTTGATGGCAAAAGCGGCCAAAATCATGAATGCCGAGGAAGATATGGCTGCGAAGAAGAATATGGATAAAGAAACCAAGGTGGAGGTTGACAAATCTAAGAAGAAAGAGCAAAAAGGTAATGGTGGTGACAAGCACTCCAAGAATAATAGGACGTCATGGGAAGTCCTGAAGAAATATGATAATTATACTCCATTAAAGATGGGTATTAATCATGTTTTAGAAGAAATCAAGAATAACGAAGAAATCAAGTGGCCAGAAAAACTGAGGACCAATCCTGAACTGAGAAAAAAGGGCCAAATATTGCGAGTTCCATAAAGATCATGGCCATACGACCAAAAATTGCATAGCCCTTCAGAACGAGATTGAAACACTAATTCGAAGAGGAAAGTTGTCAAAGTATGTAGATCGCAGAGGTGAAAGGAAGAATGATGATAGGACTAGAGATCGTTCCAGATCTCCTCGTCGGACGGAGGAGAAAAAGAAAAGAGATCATGAAGATGATCCAGATGAAGACCTCGATCTTCCAAAGAAGCCAAGACAGCCTGAACGAGAGGTATTTTCCATACGTTTTGGGTCATTTGATTGTAATGTTAATACAGGAGGAGGTGCTGGAGGGGGAGACCTTACTGCAGAAACAAAGGCCTATCTCGGAGAGGCTCAAGCCTGCTCATATATTCAACGAATAAATCTTGCCGAGGATGATCGTCCGAGGAAGGTAAATAAAGAGAAGCTAGTTATTGGTTTTTCAAAAAACGATTTGGCCGGTGTTCTTTACCCTCACGACGATCCCTTGGTGATCAAAATGAGGATGAAAGATGTGGTGATTTCAAGGGTGTTGGTAGACAATGGTAGTTCGACAGACATCATGTACTATTTATGTTTTGATAGCTTGAATTTGAAATTATCTCAATTGGAACCTTATCACAGACCCCTTTTGGGTTTTGCTGGCGAGAAAGTTTTTCCACTTGGGACGATCAAGTTGGACATATTCATTGGAACTTGGCCTGCTTGTTGAACAAAAAGAATACGCTTCTTTGTGATGGATAAGAATGTGCAGTCAGCCTACAACATCATCATGGGAAGAGTTGGTTTGAAGAAGTTCGAAGCAGTTCCATCTACAATGCATCAATGCTTAAAATTCCCAATAAACTTCGGAGTAGGAGTTGTGAAAGGAGATCAAAAAATAGCTCGGGAATGCTATTATTCATCTGCCGAGCAAGAGGAGCTTGAGGAATCAAGGAAAAAGACTATTACCTACCAGGTGGAGGAAGGTACATAAATTGAAACTCTCGATCCCAGGGATGAATCCCAACTTGTAAAAGGACAGGTGATAGAATCAACGGAAAATGTTATTCTGGACGAGGAACACCCTGAACGAGTAACCCAGATAGGTTCATCGTTGGACGCTTCAATAAAACAAGAGTTGATAATGTTCTTGAGAAACAGGAAGAAAACTTTCGCATGGAGTCACGAGGATATGCCAGGAATAGATCCAAACTTCTTATGTCACGAACTCAATGTGAATAAGGAGATCAAGCCTGTAAAGCAGAGAAGAAGGGTGTTTAGCCCCGAGAAGAATCAAGCCATACAAGAGGAGGTCGAGAAGCTTCAGAAAGCCCAATTCATTGAAGATGTGAAATATCCAGACTGGCTGGCAAATGTGGTGATGGTAAAGAAGAAGAACATTAAATGGAGAATGTGTGTTGATTTTACTGATCTCAACAAGGCATGCCCAAAAGATCATTTTCCATTGCCCAGAATTGACCAACTAGTGGATGCTACCTCGGGACATGAGCTGCTCAGCTTCATGGATGCGTATTCTGGTTGCAACCAGATCAAGATGAAACCTGAAGACAGGGAAAGTACTTCTTTTATTACCCCTAGGGGAACTTATTGCTATAATGTTATGCCTTTTGGTTTAAAGAATGCAGGAGCGACATACCAGTGGCTGATGAACAAGGTCTTCACCGAACAAATCAGTTGTAACATGGAAGTCTATGTCGATGATATGCTGACAAAAAGAAAGAAAGCTACAAATCATTTAGTTGACTTAGCTCAGACATTTGATCAACTGGATAAATACCAGATGAAACTCAACCCGACGAAGTGCACATTTGGAGTACGAGAAGGAATGTTTCTCGGATACATTGTCAACCAGCGAGGCATTGAAGCAAATCCAGATAAGATCAAAGCTCTTTTAGGGTTGCGATCTCCAATAACAAAGAAAGAAGTGCAGAGTCTTACAGGACGAGTTGCAGCGCTCAACAGATTTGTATCCCGAGCAACTGACAAATGCCTCCCATTCTTCAAAACACTCCGAAAAACTTTTGAGTGGACTGATGAATGTGAAAAGGCCTTTCAAGACTTGAAAAAGTATTTGGGATCACCTCCATTCTTGTCCAGGCCAATAACAGGAGAGAAGTTGTACTTATATCTGGCGGTATCAGAGAATGCAGTTAGCTCAGCATTGATTAGATTGGAGAATGGAGTTCAGAAACCCATCTATTACACAAGTAAGGCTTTTCGAGGCGCAGAAATCAGATATCCAAAGCTAGAAAAATTGGCATTGGCATTAATTGAAGCAAGTAGAAGAATGAGGCCATATTTCCAGGCCCATACAATCGTCGTATATACCGACATGCCATTGAGACAAGCCCTTCATAAGCCAGAAAAGTCAGGGAGACTGATGTACTAGGCAATAGATCTCAGTGAATATGATATTGTGTATGAACCCAGATCATCCTTAAAAGGGAAAGTTGTAGGAGATTTTATAGCAGAGTTTACATACCCTGATACCCCCGAGGAGCAAAAGGTGCTCGCTGACCAACCTGTGGATGTTACAGGATCAACAAACATAAACCCAGACCAACTTCGGATGGTAAAAGGGCTTATGGATGCAGACAGATCATCAACTTCGAGCTCAGACCAGCTCCGGTTGGTAAAAGAGCGAGAAAAGATGGTCGACGAGGAACGAAAAGTGTTGAGGGAGGACGGAAAGAAGCAACAAATATTTCACCGAGGAACCCTGTCCGATAAGGAATTTGAAGACGGGTTACCCATATGGAGATTATATGTAGATGGCTCATCTTGCACAGCAGGTTGCGACGCAGGAATTGTTTTGAGCACCCCAGACGAGATTGACATGGAATATGCTTTACGATTCCAATTCAAAGCCTCTAATAATGAAGCTGAGTATGAGGCCATGATAGCAGGTTTAAACTTAGCAAAAGTTATGGAAGCACGACAAGTAATTGTATTCAGTGATTCTCAATTAATTGTAAATCAGATGACGAGAACATATGCAGTTAAAGGAGGTTTAATGGTAAAGTATCATGCAAAGGTGATGGAGTTACTGATAGAATTTGATGCCATTCAATTGGTGAGAATACCGAGGATGGAGAATGTACAAGCAGACGCACTGGCCCGACTAGCATCAGCTACTCATACCGAGCTGCGAAGAACGATACCAATTGAAGTATTGGAAAGTCGGAGCATAGATGAAAACTTGGCAATGAATGTTATTACCCTTGATTTAGGACCATCTTGGATGGATCCCATCAGGATATATATTGAAGAGGGAGGATTGCCAGAGGATAAGCTCGCTGCCAAAAAATTGAAGTATAAAGCTGCTCAGTATGTATTAACTAATGGTATTTTATATAGACGAGGAATTATGGCAGGTTTGCAGAGATGTGTACATCCGTCCGAGGTGAAAGAATTGATTGAAGAAATTCACTTTTACAAAGGGTAATGACTCAAGGATACTATTGGCCGACGATGAGGGCTGATTGTATAGCCTATGCTAAGAAATGTGACAAGTGCCAACGTTTTTCCTCTATCCGACGAACTCCACAAGCATTGTTGACACCTATAACTTCCCCTTGGCCATTCGACATGTGGGGAATTGATTTGGTGGGACGATTGCCGACCACCCGAGGAAGATTTAAGTACCTCGTCGTCGCAGTAGACTATTTTACTAAGTGGTTAGAAGCTCAACCCCTCATCGACATGACGTACGAGAAGGTATACCAGTTCGTTTGGAAGAATATCATCTGTCGATATGGTCTCTCTCATGCCTTCATCACAGACCATGGAACCCAATTTGATAACGAGGAATTTGCTGCTTATTGTCATCAGTCGAACATTTTGAAGGTCCATTCAGCACCAGGCCATCCTCAAAGCAATGGACAGACTGAAGTGACGAATAGAACACTGCTAAATGGTTTGAAGAAAAGGCTAAGTGAAGCTAAAGCTAACTGGATTAACGAGCTACAATCAGTATTGTGGGCTTACCGAACAACTCCTCGAGCAGCGACTGGAGAATCACCATATATGCTGGCATTTGGAAGTGAGGCTGTAATACCTGCCGAGTTAGGTCTCCCAACACACAGAGTGCTAAATTTCAATTCCCCAGTCAGCGACTTGATGAGAAGACTGGATTTGGATATGCTCGAGGAAGTCAGAGAAGAGGCAGCCATTAGGAATGCTGCTTATCAACAACGAACAGCTCTTTTCTACAACAAAAGGGTGAGGAAATGCGATTTAAAAGAAGGAGATTATATGCTAAAGAAGGTAATTCAGAAACATAATAAATTGGAGGCAAACTGGCATGGGCCTTACCGAGTTACAGAAGTTGTTCGACCAGGAACTTACCGAATAGCAACTTTAGAAAGAGAAGAATTCAAGAATGCTTGGAATGCTGAACACCTTCGCAAGTATTATCAATGATGTAAAATGTACAACGGGTTCATCAATATGAATAAAACGATGATGTTTTCACCATTTTCCTCTCCTTTGTTTGAAAGTTTTTCGGGGAATACTAGTGTTGTACACTACGCTGCTCGACAGTAAAAAGAAGACAATAGTTCGAAAGAACCAAAAAAATATACTCCTTTGGTTAGGAGGCGTACACTAGCGTGACCAACTAAGGTTGGTAAGATAACTAGTGAACAAATAGTTTGAAAGAACCAAAAAATATACTCCTTTGGTTAGGAGGCGTACACTAGCGTGACCAACTAAGGTTGGTAAGATAACTAGTGGACAGATAGTTTGAAAGAACCAAAAAATATACTCCTTTGGTTAGGAGGCTTACACTAGCGTGACCAACTAAGGTTGGTAAGATAACTAGTGGACAAGATAGTTCGAAAGAACCTGATAATTCAATAATCAACTACGGTTGAGGGAAGAACAATATCATTTGATTTGAAAATAAGCCAACAAGTTGGTCGGAAGGTAAAATCATTCCAGAAAATACAAAGAATTCCAAACTGAACCAAGTATAGTTGGTCGGTGATCAACTATACTTGGTCGACGAGGATAAATTATCGACCATGGTTGGTCGGATACATTTTAGGAAAAAGTTTACCAAGTATGGTTGGTCGGGGATAAAAACCCATCAACTGTAGTTGGTCGACAAGCACAATTTAACAACCTTGGTTGGTTGGAAACAGTTTAAACATTTTATACTCATTAAGTGATTGAGCAGCATTGATACTTGTAATTTTGATTACTAAGTTGGTTGATGAACAGCATCATATTATTATCTTTTTAACAGATACATATACACAAATATAAAAATGTTTGATAAACACAAGACAATCGCAATACAAATTTGCAAACAGAAAATGAAATTCTTTCATTAAGATAAAAATGTATTACAAGCTATACATATGTGATAATTATTACATTGAAAAACCTATTCTATTGGTTTCTTTCCTTTAGCTTTTGAAACAGGTTCCTCGCCGGCAGTAGGATCTTCTAAGCAAAGAGGAGAATTGATGAAATTAATATCTCTGAGCATTCTGACGTTCATCACAGAAGGTGTATCCAAGAGATGCTCTGGACGAGATAATTTAGTCTGAGAATGAAGACTATAGTCGCCAAGATATTTTGAAATTAAACTCCGAGGAATGGAACGAGCTGGGATCCATTCCATGTCTAATTTGAAAGGTGGCACAGGCAAATCTAGTAACCCTGGAGCATGATAATCCCATAAAAAATGCCCTTGCTCCAATTTCAGTACACCCAGGGCGTTCAACCACCCCGGCTTATAACCTTCATTATTGGCATGTTCAATCCGAGCATCTAAATGAACAAGGGCTTCATTGTATCCTGCCATCCAAAATTCCCTGGGCTGTTTATGGAATTGGAAGGTTAATCTATCTAATTGTTCGTGAAGGCTCCTGGCAAAAACATCTTTATCATTCAAAGCAGACTTCGTTGCAGTAAGTTGATCTTCCAAAGATAGATTTTTCTTGGACATTTCAGATAAAGCCCGATCTTTGGCGTTTAATTGGTATGCTTGAGTTTCCAAAGTAGATTGAGTGCGAGCCTCTTCAACATTGCGGCTAAGAACTCTTGATCGACTCCGAGCAGCGACTGGAGAACTTTGCTCCTCGGTAACATTTTGAACAGCTCTTCCTCACCCACGAGAACCTCTTCCTCGTCCCCGAGCAGTCACAGGAATAACAGATCTTCTTAAGTTATCCAGTTCCTGCCTTAATTTGGCATTCTCAACCTCTAAGAACGAGAAACCTTTATCAGTAACTTGTACTAAAGCAGTGGAAGATGACGCTGCAGATTCATACTGTGCCAACTTTTTCTACAAATTATTGTTCTCTTGTTCCAGCAACTCAGCAATCTGCCTGCAGGCCTCAACTTCACCTTTTAAAGTTCTTTCCCTAACATCGTATCCAGCAAGGATCTTTTTATGGCCTGTTTCAGAAGAAAGCTGCTGATATCTATTTTCATACTCCTTGTGCAGCAAAGCAGTTGATTCATTGTGTTGATGTTGTAGATCTTCTAAGGTATAATGAAGTTCCTCGATCAAGTCATAATAGGCCACGCTGTTGGCCACAGCTCGGTCGAGTAAATCTTTCAAGTACCGATAAGCCTCAATTGCTTGTTCTGAGGCATCATGACCAATGATGTCGGTAATTTCTGATCCACTCAAATTTGTATGACCAGCTTTATAATACTCACGACATTGTTGCATCAGCTTTGTATCATGTGCAGATATCAGTTCCATTCTAGCAACAAACTAAGGATGAGAAAAAGACAACAATCAACAAAAACAAATCATCAACAACAGAGATGAACAAAGATGTATTTTATTAGATCACAAAAGGATTACATTGTTTGATTACAAATACTGAAAGATAGAAAAGATACCGAACAACTTCACACCTTTTCCTTGTCTCCCAAGACTTTCTCGGGAGGCTGGGACGAGGAGCTTGGTTGCTCGGTGGACACAACGACTTGATCAACAGTTAAAATTTTCTCAGGAGGAGGAGGCATGGAAGAAATGTCCTCGTTGGCAGAAGGAAGAGAAGCAGGGACTTGATCACCTATGGCCACGGAAGATTCATCAGAGACAGGCTCATCTTCTTCTTCCTCCACAATTGGTGGGGGAGGACCAGGGAGGTGTAGCTGGAATAGCCCAGAATCTTCTTTGATCTTCAATTCTTGTAGGGCAGCTACCCAGCCATCTCGGAAGTATTTCAACTTCCCATATTGAACTTGGGATGTCATCGCAACAATCCCCTTGTCCCATCCTTTATCCCAGCCAGTGTTGAAGGATTTTTTAACTGCGAGCTTTCTTTTCAGTTTCTCCGAGGAGAGCTTCGCATCCAATATTTCTTTTTGGCCCTTGATATCTCGTAGGGCGGATAATTCTTCCTCTGCTTTCCTCAGCTTATCCTCAAGTTCTCCAAAATTCTTGAGCTTGTCGTCATATTTCTTATGCTCAACCTCTAAACTTTTCACTTTATTCTCCAAACTCTTGGAGATCTCAGCCATCTTCACCTTCTTGGCCTCAACTGTAGATAACTTTTTCTCCCATTCAGCTTTGTCCTCGTCATACTGCTGACGAGAATACTTCAAAGATTGGGTTAAACCCAACAGAGCATCCTCTACACCAGACGAGGAGCTGGAAGCTTTAATTGCCTCGTCCTTCTTCACGATACTATTGAAACAGTTCACCAGCTGAAAGATGAGAAAAACAGTAAAGTCAATACAAAATACAAGCATTCAGAGAAAGAAAGAAAACTCAGAGTGTGAGAAATTTACTGAAGCAAGATGACGAGTATCTAGGGATGTCAGCATATCCTTAGAATTTTTTTCATCAATTCCTTGGACCTCGGGTATGATCCAAGTTTTTACCGAGCTCATTGCAGATCTCGGAGGAATGACGGTTGGAACACCAACACCACCAGTCGGTAGAGAGGAGACAGTTTCAGCCAAATTGACTGAGGATGATTTCCTCAATCTTCTCAAAGGGACTTTAGCAGTTTCAACCAAGGAAGAACTCTTGGTCGGAGAGATAGTAATCACTTCCACAGGAGCAACTTTCTTGCTCGGAGCCATTGGGGGCTTCTCGGTAGCTTTTGAAGGCGCAACATCCACCTTCTTAGTCCCCTCTGGGACATCAATTTTACTTTTCTTGGCCTCAGCAGCAGATGAAATGTCATCAAATAGAGCAGGAGGAGCTCTTTTCTTGCCCATTCTCTTACTTAAAAGGATGTGAGAATCTGAAGAAGAATCCTCTGGAGTTGAAGCTGGTTCAACAGGACGAGCAGTATAAGAGGTTGTATAGCTCTTATACTATAGCAAATATGATGCAGACCTGATGTGCTCGTCTGCAACGTTCTTATGAAAACCCCAGATAAGTTTCAGATGCTTAATATTAACCTCTGATTCTTTTGGAGTTTTTCTTTTACTCTCAACTGCAAACAAACACGTATTAAAATATCAGTCATACATTTTATCAAACATAATGAGTTCGTAAATTCAGAAAAGAAATAAAATGAAAAATAAACCTATCCCATTGCCATATGGAGGACATCTGGGACCGTTGTATACTCCATCTCCAACTAAAGGGGCATATTGCCAATTTTTAATAACCACCCCATGTTCAAAATAATCTCTATTTGCATCAGGGAGGTTAACTACAAAAGCCCTATTCAAAAACCTAGTTTTTAAGTAATAAATATTATCTAGAACGGCCCATCTATAGCAGTACATAATTTCAGGGACCCCTATACGAGTCCCATGAGTTAGATTTAATTTATACACCCCATTAATTATTCTCCATGAATTGGGGGCTATTTTTGCAGGGACAAGATCAAAATACTGACAAAACTCAAGACACAATGGGTTTGGTGGAAAGGAAAAACACATTCAGCAATAAAAAGACTGGGGAACCAATGTCCCTCAGCCAAACGAAAGTAATTTTGAGGTTCAGAAAGCTCCTCCAAAATTACCCAAGATGGGATGGAAAAGTCAGAACGGAATTTTTCATGAGATTCAATAATGTAAACCATGATGAATAAAAGAAGAAGGAAGAAAATCTTACAGGAAGGAAGGAGATCTGCTGACAACTAGCGAAGGAAAAGATGAACGCACAAGAAAGAAAGAGAGAATAGAAAGCTTGAATGCAGAAAATTGGAAAAAGAAGAAGACGGTATGGTTACCTAAGAAGTTTAAATACTTTGCCTAGGGAAGCGGCGAAGGAAATGATTACACAAAAGAAACTATTGAGCTTCCGGCGGCTAAAAGGACAAAAAGGACACAAAGATCGAAGCACTCTTAAAAATTCGAAAAAGGCGGATTCTGTGAATTTGGAAATAAATTCAAATACGATGCTCCTAAAACCCAGGCAGATCATTCAATATTTCCATATACCGAGAAAGAATGTTCCATATTCCTCAAAGTTCGAAATACGAAACATTGGGGGCTTCTGTTGATACCAAAATTAATACGCTGATGTGGACGAATAATGCGAAGACAGGTGTCAATATACGTGGCACAATAGTAACGAGGAAGTTCATTTCCCCGACCAATTCATGTTCCCTCCGAGCAGCGAAGATACCACGAGGAACTCCAGCACTCCGAGGTACTCAAGCGCTCCGAGGAACTCATGATCAACGAGCAACTAAGGCGGTCCGAGCTGCATCTCGGCCGTATCATTAATTACCAGATAGACGACATTTCAACTATTCATTGAATATTTATAATCTTGACACACACGCTGCATTAAATGTATTACCCTTTCACGTGTATATCATTTAATGTATCGACCCTTTCATGTATAGCCTCATGGCTATAAATACCTTGTATTATCCTCATTCAAGGGGACCGGAATTTCTTGACTGAACTTGTAATCGAGAATTCCCAAACACTCAGCAATAATGTAACAGTGGACGTAGGCCATTCTTATAAGGCTGAACCACTTTAAAAATCTTTGTCTCATTTTATTTATCTGTGATTGAATAATTAGAGTGATCTAATTTTTTACATCAACAACAACAGTTGCATATGTTTTCCAAGCCAAATTTTCCATAAGTGATGGTGAATTCTACTCGTGATTCGATCATGAAACTTAAGGACCCTATTTGCCTTCCTATCCACCTTAATTGGGTATGAAGTTCACTAACCAAGAAAATTGTTCCTCATACTCGATCCCCATCCAACCCTCCTATGACTAGTACTGAAACTTTCTTCACATCTATTTTTGAATAACAGATGAAAGGAGTTACGATCAAACTGTACCTAAAATTTCTCAATGCTTTCAAGTATATCTCTTCTATGCTGCAATGACTACCTCCCATCACTACAACACTTCTCCTATGAGCCTACAAATCTCCCAAAATTTAATTATGATTTTTAATGCACTCAATAATACATAAATGTCTTTGGATATTCTCCTTCCATTGGATAGATAATACACGTACGCACATTCCTCGAACCCTTGTGAATGGACCTTATCAAAAGCACTTCGACTCTCTCCCACATTGACTGCACTGTGTGAGTCTAAATTGGCACCACCGTCTGCTATGGTATTACTTGGGGAAACTATTATGCTATAGCAGTCATCACAACATTATCTACCCGAGCAATAATATTGGTCACTTCTACTACGACCATCATTTCCAGAATAGTCTGTGGCTTAGGCCTCTCCTCTCCTTGGGTAATCTTCCTAACGGCCTTCGCTGGTTGATCGAGGTGTAAATCGAGCGTCCGTGTAATACGCTATTCGTTGTTTTAGGCTTCCAACCTCTATATAAAAAAAACTAAACTTGTAACTGCACTTCTTAAGGAGTATAGTGGCGAGTCTGGGTATCGAATCCACAGGGAATTAGGACGTGTGAACGTGACGACAAAGGTAAGGTAGTTTAATTCTAAAGTTGATGTTAAAATAAAAGAAAAGAAAAAGATGATTGTATTTTATGGATTTTATCTATGAATTAACTAGATTCAATTAAAATAACCTATGCATGCGAAATTAACTAACTAAGAAGGAATTAATATTAATGAAGAAATGGGTTAAGAATACAGTCCCCCAAACCTTAGTGTGTATGCCAGTAGAAAATTAGTCATAAATTAGAAAATTGATCAGACCCAGTCTTTATTACTCCAAAGCATTACATATATGAGGTTCAATCATTCATCATACATAATCAAAGAATGTGTAAAGCAGTGTCTCAATAGTTCACGCGCGTTGCATCCTTAAGCACCCCGGTTACCTAGGACAAATGAGTCAAAAGATCTACGATGGTTGTGAAACTATACAATATGATCTAATCACTTATTTAATTTAGAGGACAAATTTTTTATCTATGTATACCACATCGGGTTGGGTTCATGCATTCCCACCCTTAAAAACATAGCTTAGCATGATTAAAATAAAAGAAAACTTAAAATTGAAAGTGCAGAAATTCATAACTAAATCTAGAAAATTGAGAACGTGACTTGAATTGGGATTGGAATACTAGAAACCAACAATTAATTAAACTAACTAGGAAAGCAGTAAAGACAATAAATTAAAATTACTTGCAATGGATGAATGATTAATCTAGAATAGATCTTTGAATCTTGAATAGTTGCCAAGCTTCAAAACTAGGGTTCTTGGATACAAGAATCCTTTAAAAACTAACTACTAGCTGCCTACAACTTGATAAAAATAACCCCCCTCACTTCCTAATAGGGTTTGCCCTTTTATAATACCTAAATTTGACTCTTCCATTGCCTCCCCACGTTTTACAACTAATAAAAATGACTTAAACAAGAAATTTCAAGAGTTGTCTCTTTAGTTCTGAAAATGACTCTTTAGTTCTCCAAATGACTCTTCATTATCTCGCAACTTCAAACCCTCGTAACTTCTTCACCCTAGCTCGGATTGAGATGTCGTTTTTTCCAGTGTTCTTGTAATTGGAATATCTCCAATTTCCAATTGGACCCACCTCTGAACTAAGGCTTAAAAATTATGAAAATGCCCTTGAACTTTACATTTCTGGCTTTCTTTCACTGTTTTGAGTTCTCCTTCGCACTAACTTGCATGAAATACCTATAAAGCACATGAAAAATACAAAAAACACGGAATACTTGCCAAAATAGGTTATTAGCATAAATACGAGATAAATCCAAGCTATTTACACTGCACGGGATCATAAAAATACCGAAATTCAGGGGATAAATATAAAGAATATGTGCCTAATCACACCCCCTAACTTAGAACTTTGTGCGTCCCGAGCAATGTAAATTAATCTAATCAACATTCCACTCTTAAAATTCCTTTATTAAAATAAAATTCCACTTTCGTAGGCAAGCGATTGCATTGAGCATATGCAACAAGCCTTTAAACCCCTAGGTTACTCTAGTAGGACGAGTTTTGTCTCGTGGGGGTTTGCAGTGAATACACCCACAAAATTATTTATTGACTCAAATAAATATCAAAATACATAAAAATAGTACAATTTAAACTTTTCAAAAAATAGTCACCATAACTTCATATTCAAGTGTCTCAAATCATAGTGTGTGTGCAAAGCCAGAAATTAAACCTCAAATTTCCACCGATTGAGCATTATGTTACTTTTCGAAAATTCATTTTGATTCAGATTCTTACGGATGCACTCACAAATAAATCACTCGGATTGTGGTTGTTTTCTCTCGGTATGAATGATATAAAGAGTAAATATAATGGACACAAATTCAGGCATACAAAATTGAAAAGAAGGAAATATATGGTGAAAAGATCTCATCATCGGAATACAATTATTAGGAAACGAGAAACATCATCTCTTAATCACACCATTGTAATCTCTTTTACTATCTTTTCATATCTTATCTCTCCATGCAGTAATTAATTTCGCCATTCGGACTCTGTTAGGACTTTTCGGGTTAAAAAGTGTAAAGGGTAAAATTGTGAATAGACGGATTGTTTGGAATTAGAAAATGTCCTTATGACGTCCATTTGTGCTTTTTTCGGGCATTTGCTCATTTTTCTCTTATCATTTTTTTCTTTTTTTTTCTTGCTATTTTTCTTTTCTTGCCCCTTTTTTATTACACACTTTAAACTTACTTGATGAATTTCTAATTTTTCATAATTCCGAACCAATTGGGTTTTTTGGGTTATCAAACGAAAGGAAAATATTATATTAGGCTCAAAGTGGGTTGCAAAAGGATAATTTTTCACAACTTTATTATGGCTAATATTTTTGGTTTAAACAAAAGAGGGCCTACTTCATTGTCCAAATTCCTAATCACATTATCATATGCATCTCGAGATTAATTAAGTTTAGAGATATATTTAGCACGAATTTCGAGACAACATTTCACACATTTCCTATAACTGATCAAAACAAAGGATTGAGATCATCAACGACTTAACAAAACACTGAAAAGAACTTTGAGTTAATCATAAACTAGGATTGATTTAAAAAATCATAAAAAATTGAAAGGCTCGAAATCTCACCTGGTTTGATCAATCTCCACACTTATTCATTAAGTCGTCAATTTTCTTTCAATTTCCATCTTCGGTCCATTTTGGCTTAGTGAATTTTGATTGCTAACAATTTGAGACTTTAAATATAATAAAGGTGATATTTTTGAAAAATTTAAATTCCAATTTTTATTTATTTCGAAGAAAAATATTTTTGGCTATTTTCAAAATTTTTCAATTTTTTATTTTGAAATTTTTGAAATTTTCTAAAGAAAACACGCTTGGAAAGAACATGTGATTGAATCAATGAATCTAAATAATAAACGAGAAGAATATCCTACACCCCCTAACTTAAATGTTGCATTTTTCTCAATACGAATCAGGAACACAACATATAGAAAGGAAAAGAAAGATATTACCCAAAATGGAGCGATCCACGAAAAGTACGTACGAACCCATTGAATCTGCAAAACACGTTAGAACCAAGCATAGCAAAAAGAATAACGAAAACTCTTAACAAATTACTCTAAACTATAAAAAAAGGAAAAAGGAAAAGCTAATTATGTACAACCTACGATTTGAACTTCTAATAAGTTAAACACTAGAAGTCAAAAAATTTGAGGGTCCACCCAAAATACAAATTGAATTTGAGGGATTAATGGTGTACCCTCATTAGGATGCATGCCTACTAAAAAATAAGAATTCCGTTTGAAAAATGGAAGGCATGTGCAATGCGAAAGAAATAAACCATCACCTATTAAAAAATTTAGTGGGATAATGAAGAATTTGGGTGCATAGGGGGACAAGTACCATTGAAATCCAAGAAAAATATCATCACCTCCTATATATTTTTCAATTAGTATGGGAAGCAGAGAACACAAACACAAAGAGTCCATCTTGAAAAATAATTTAAGCAAAGAGTCCTTGTCCTCAAAATCTTCTCCCCCAAAACTTTCAACTGGATCTGGTGGAGTGACACGTCTAAGTGTGTGGCCCGTAAGATGAAGCATCTAAAAATAACACTCCCATACAAGAATAGGATCAACATCCTCAAGACATTCATCTAGTTCTTGTGATGGATTTAATGGTTCGATAATAGGGAGGACACAAGGATACAAATGATCTTTAACCTCAATAGGTTTTGATATATTTATAAGAGGTTGATATTCAAAAGTACTTGGATCACTCTCAATGATTTCATTCTCAAAAGTATTAGGTGAAGCGCAAGTCTTGACTTTCTCTAAGTTGTCCAAATAATCATTCAACTCCTTGCATGTTGCTCTAATTTTCAACTCTGTAGTAGCAAGGTCATCAGATTGCTTTTTGATAATAATCAAGAGTTCTTCCAAAGTAGGCTTCCTTGGTTCTAGCACCTCGGATTCCTCATTTGGTTGAAAATATTCTTCAACTTTAAAAATATAGGAAGAAAAATCCTCATTGGGTTCAAATAATGCATCTAACTATTGCTCCCAATAACGAATTTTTTCCCCATATTCTTTTTCAAGTCTTTTTTCTTCAAGCAATTCATTTTGATAAATTTGGATGGCCTTAGCACTGGGCTTGTATTTATGAGACTCATCTTTAGTGATATTGATCCAATGTTCATAAGTCTTGAGCGCCTACTCCTCACTATTATCATAACAATTAAATCTACCAAAAGAGTTAAAGTAAGACATTTCAAATTGGGCAATTCAAAAACGTGACACCCCTATTTTTGGATTTTTTATTTTTATTTTTAATAAAATTCGGGATTAACCAACCCAATCTAAAGTCTACCTAATTCTCCGGCGACAGTGCCATTTTGATCGAGGTGTAAACCGAGCGTTCATGTAATACGCTAGTCGTTGTTTTAGGCTTCCAACCTCTATACAAAAAAACTAAACTTGTAACTATACTTCTTAAGGAGTATAGTGGTGAGTCTGGGTATCGAATCCACAGGGAATTAGGACGTGTGAACGTGACGACAAAGGTAAGGTAGTTTAATCCTAAAGTTGATGTTAAAATAAAAGAAAAGAAAAAGATGATTGTATTTTATGGATTTCATCTATGAATTAACTAGATTGAATTAAAATAACCTATGCATGCGAAATTAACTAACTAAGAAGGAATTAATATGAATGAAGAAATGGGTTAAGAATACAGTCCCCCAAACCTTAGTGTGTATGCCAGTACAAAATTAGTCATAAATTAGAAAATAGATCAGACCCAGTCTTTATTACTCCAAATCATTACATATATGAGGTTCAATCCTTCATCATACATAAACAAAGAATGTGTAAAGCAGTGTCGCAATAGTTCACGCGCGTTGCATCCGTAAGCACCCCAGTTACCTAGGACAAATGAGTCAAAAGATCTACGATGGTTGTGAAACTATACAATACGATCTAATCACTTATTTAATTTAGAGGACAAATTTTTTATCTATGTATACCACATCGGGTTGGGTTCATGCATTCCCACCCTTAAAAACATAGCTTAGCATGATTAAAATAAAAGAAAACTTAAAATTGAAAGTGCATGAATTCATAACTAAATCTAGAAAATTGAGAACATGACTTGAATTGGGATTGGAATACTAGAAACCAGCAATTAATTAAACTAACTAGGAAAGCAGTAAAGACAATAAATTAAAATTACTTGCAATGGATGAATGACTAATCTAGAATAGATCTTTGAATCTTGAATAGTAGCCAAACTTCAAAACTAGGGTTCTTGCATACAAGAATCCTTTAAAATCTAACTACTAACCGCCTACAACTTGATAAAAATAACTCCCCTCACTTCCTAATAGGGTTTGCCCTTTTATAATACCTAAATTTGATTCTTCCCTTACCTCCCCACGTTTTACAACTAATAAAAATGACTTAAACAAGAAATTTCAAGAGTTGTCTCTTTAGTTCTGAAAATGACTCTTCAGTTTTGCAAATGACTCTTCATTATATCGCAACTTCAAACCCTCGTAACTTCTTCACCGTAGATCGGATTGAGATGCCATTTTTTCCAGTGTTCTTGTAATTAGAATCTCTTCAGCTTTCCAATTGGACCCACCTCCTAACTAAGGATGCAAAATTACGAAAATGCCCTTGAACTTCACATTTTTGCATTCTTTCACTGTTTTGAGTTCTCCTTCGCACTAACTTGCATGAAATACCTATAAAACACATGAGAAATACACAAAACACGGAATACTTGCCAAAAGAGGTTAGTAGCATAAATATGAGACAAATCCAAGCTATTTACACTCCACGGGATCATAAAAATACCGAAATTAAGGGGATATATATGAAGAATATGTGCCTAATCACTGATCATCCTCCATTTTTAGGCAAAAGAAACCCAAACTAACTCGTATAAGATTTACTTTAATTATACACAATAGGAGGAGAATGTAAATTATAATAGGAATCGACTGTCCTAAGCATAGGGCTCTGATACTATCTGTGATACCCCGATTATTAAAAAAAGGGTGGCCAACCCTTATTAAAATAAAACAGGAATCTCATTTGTCTCATTCTTAGCATCACTGGTGAAATCAATTATTTACCCACCACCTCTTATTAAATTATGTCGATTGTTAATTTTAATCTTTATTATCAACAACTTGTGACACCCCGCCTATTAAAATACCGAGTGGCTTGCCCGTGATCAAAATAAAAATTTGGTCTCATATGGCTCATTCTCAGCATCACTGTCGAAAAACTTTTTAAAGTTACTAACCACCTAGTAATTTAATTCGATTGGTGCCAATTTTATATTTCATTAAATAATAATAATGCAGAAATATATAACAGTTAAACAATAATACAAACTGGTAAATAAATCCAACACAATTGAATAATATAAATAAAAGTAACCGAATCTACTATCGGTTCAACAATAATATGCAACAGTAATCTGAACAATAAACGGGATACACAATGTCAAATAAATAACTGAACACAACATCTGAGGGCGACATGCCCAAATGAATATTGGAGTAAAGTTCATACACTATAATAAATGAACGAAGCGTCTATAGTAAGTCATGTAACTTCCACATGAGTTGCAGCTATGCATCCCTGTATAGAATATTCAAACTGAACATTCCTGTGGTTGGACACCTAAAAAGTTTTGAAAAAGATTTTGACATAGGTCAAAGCCCAAGTAAAACATTTTGAAAATATTTAGCAAGAAGTTAAATTGTAGTAATTAAATATGCATGTACACTCTTCATATTTAAGTTAGTGTCGCACTCTCTTGGGGTATAACTCACCCCTCATCTAATGTGCACACCTAACGCTTGACTGCTAACCTTTCCTAGTTACATAACCCCACCTAACTAGCCATATCAAGTCTCTTTCTACATACTAACTTGTTTTGTGCACCCGTATTTCCTATACAATACGTTACTAGATTGTTTATATCAATTATCCAATTATGAATTTCTCATTATATGTTTAATCCTCCACCACTAGAGTTGTTTTAGATGTCACTATCTTTCACATCTACTAATTACACATCGTAGAATAAGTCATAAGCGTATATTTATCACCTCGTTATACATGTACTAACCCGATACATCATCTACCAAGCACACACACACACACACACACACATATATATATATATATATATATTAGGGAACCCCTATGCTGAGACCTGCGGTGCATATATATACTCTACTATCAAGTACCGGTACATCACGCACTATATAAATGACTATTGGTTCAGATTCTCACTCAAACCATCATCACAAATCACACATATTGGAGGCGAATATAGTTCCAAGCCTATGAGCTGCGCACATACCCATGCAACCATATGACCGTCAACTTATCGTTCTCACGGATAGGCCTTTCCTAGGTACTCTATTCTAAGGTACAAGTCTAAAATGTCCCCAATGAGCTCATCAGGATAAGATAGTCAAGGACGCGAAACATCCCGTGATAGCAAGTAGCGTAGATATTTTTATAAGACTGTCCAGGATGCGACCCCGACTCTTAATTCTATAAGTAGTAACTTACATTCATATTTTTATTTCAAGATACTAAACACATCTCAATCTAGTCCGTATCATAATTTCATCCAAAATTTTCATAATAATCCGTTCATATACTTTCAAGTGTTGTTCATCCTAAACATTCTAAATCCATACTCCGAATTCACTCATATCCGATTTCAAGATACAAATAATGTTCCTTAATATTTTCCAGAGTCCTAAACTCATCTATGGACATACCTAAATAATCCATATTCAATTTCTCACAAAGGATTTCAGTTTCAGACACCCTTCCATAATAAATTCATAACTAATTCAAAATAAAATTTGAAAAATACGAGACTAGCGGCCACGGGTTCGTAAAAATCTATCTCCATGTCCAAAACCTAGGGCCATTTGAACGAGATAAATGTCTCATTCGAAAGATATTCTAATCTCATTTGAACGAGATACATTATCATTTGAATGACGTGCAATGTCTTTTGAACAACTTGTAATGTCGTTTGAAGATCCGCTGCTGCTTCTTGTTCTTCCTCGCGGCCTATCTTTATTCCATTAACGAACCTAAGATCCTCATTTCTTAACCCAAAAAATTATCATAATCATCCTAACATTTAAACCATCCTTTAACCAGATTCAAATCATGGATCCAAAGCCTAACCAACATCGATTTATCACATTAACTGACAAAAATCTAAATTGGATTTAACGATTTTGTTCTACACCCGATTTCTCCAAAATTGATTTTTAAATCCAAATTAAACAATATAGATTATTTATCTACCACTAAAAATCATATATCATATCTTTTGATTTATAACACAACAATAATCGTACCTTTAATCTATATAATTGTCCAATTCATGAATACCCGTTTTCTATGCGATAGCCCATCCAAAATGAGTATGATTTACACCCACCATGATATAAATCGAACTATTAAAAATTAAATGAAAGAAATTTTAACTACTTGCCGAAATAATTTCGTAGTGTCTGATTCCTTTGTTGTAGACAATATTTTTGATGAATAACAACTCAATCTTTTCTTAGTTTGGCTTCTAAAATCTCTCCCACTTGATCCCTCTTTTCTCCTCTGTAACTAGGGTATTCTTAAATTAATTAAGGGTGCTACACCCTCTCATATTTAGTTTTTATTCTTCCAATCCCGTTTTCAATCTTGTGGGATTTATTAAAATAGCCCAAACACTCCCGCGTGAGCCCGATTATGCCTAAAAATGCCCCGAGACCCATTTACTATCCATGGGTACTCTTTTCCAACTATTTTGACCCTTCTGGACTCAACCGTGCACTCAGAATCGCCATCCAAGTTACTTAACTAAAATCTCTATTTGTCATCCTCAAATTACGACAAATTTATTCTTAGAAGAAATAACCCGAATTAATTTAAATCTTAATTCTCCAAATAAATTGAATCTTCCAACTTAAATAATTCTCCAAATAAAATAATTTATCCAAATTATCAATTGAGTTTAAATTCTAATTCACCAATTTAACTAATTTATTTATCCTTAAATTAAATAAACTATTTATCCTAAAAAATACAGGTTGTTACATACTTCCTCCCTTACAAAGGAATTACGTCCTCGAAATTCAGATGAGTCTAGTACTTCAAGCCTCGAATACTTTCCTACTCACATGCCCTTAAAATAGTTACCCATATCTCTGCCCTTGTAATCGCGAAATATATTAAATTAAATTTGTGAGGGCAAAAAATATGCCGACATAATAGCATGACACCTGGCGAGCACCCTGGTCAAGATGGTGAGCAACGAACGCTCCAACAAGATAGGGATGACTAGATTCCTTAATAAACTAGAAGATTGAGGAGCAGTATCTGATTCAAATCAAACTCCACGAAGATAGGACTCATCCATTTTTGTAACCCTAATGTAACCCCTAACTCTGTATAAAGGGGACACCCCTCATTGTGAAAGGGATCTTAGAAACTAGAGAAACATATTCATGTAAACTCTCTCATCATTCTAATGGAACACAATAGTAGCCCCGTGGATCTAGGCCATTCATAGTCGAACCACGTAAATCTTTGTCTCTCTTTTATTTATTATTGTGCATACATCGTGGTACATGGTCACACCCCATATCCCAGATTTTTTTACACAACAATTGGCAGCGTCTATGGGAAACGATATAAAAAGTCTTTCCTTCTCGTTGACGAGACGAGAATTTACATTGCGACGTGATGGTTTACACGCATAAAATCTCATAAAGATCTAAGTTTTCTTTTTCTATCTCACGTGAGCAGTCACATATTCTATACATATATCATTTCATTGATACATGATTTCTCAAACTTTGTATTTATAAATATTGTATTCGATTTTCATTCATCTGCAAATCTGTGCAGCAATATTATTTCTGGGTAATTTTCATTATTTTTCAAGATGAATTTCACTGGCGGAGGTCTACGAGGACTCCCTAAATATTTGGAGTCTCTTGAAAAACTCCCTGTTACACGCATTTATTTGCTGGGATACATCATATCTAGATTCCCATATCCCAAATTTTCTGGCAGGGGTAACCATCTAAAAGGTTTCTCTCTCATGAGAGATATTGACCACATCTTTACAAAAATATCGAAGGAAATTATCTCAACAGATATGTTTTCACAAAGGTATACAGATTCTGGGAACACAATCTTACCAGGAATCTAATCTCCGTTCGCACAATTTGTGCTAAAAAACTGTAATCACGAAGAAACTAACGAGTTTTCAGCCATCTCTCCGATCATATTTGACCTATAAAATGGGGACTATCATCAACCTAAGCAGACTGCTCACATCTCAACCCTACAGTAGCAGAATCACAACTCTGTAATCAAAACTCAGTGTGAAATCAATAATAGAAAAAAGACATAAATCACCGGATTCTTATATGCACCAAATCTTTCATTCTCTGGTCAAAACCTACCTGCCCTGGTCATATGAATTTGCAACTGCCATTCTCTCAGTGCTGGTTGGCAATGACGTGCGAGGATCCTAGGGTAATATCACCAGAGCTTGGCGAACACTACATAGCAAGTCTCGAACATCAACGACATTGTCAGAGGTCGACAACCATTATATGAAGCGTACCACGCCTCAGCTACAACGCTGGACCATAATCACTGGTCGGTGGAACCAACCCATGTTTTCGAACTGTATCTCTTCCATCGAGCACCAACAAGGGATTTACCAGATCCCCTGGTGGCTGGCGACTAGTTTGCGACTACCATTAGTTGGTCGGCGATAGGGACGAGCAAGAACGAACACAACATCAGCTGGTCAGTGGAAGGGATGAACAGTGATGAGCTCGGAGGAGATCACCATTAGACCAAATCACTAGTCGACGGTGAAGGCGAACATGCCCCTATGCAAAGGTTACAACACAGAACAAAATATCTTTGAGGCTGTTTTTTTTTTTGGCAACAACACCTTTCTTCTAGTCGACGATAACGTGTGAGGTCCATAGAACAACGTCACTGAAGGTTGGCGACCAATATATGAGGCATTTCACATCAGATACGATGCCAGACCAACCTTCGTGGTCAGCAAGCAGTATGCTACCGTGACGAGCTTAGAGAGATATCGACCAAAATTAGTGGTTGGTGGAAAGTATTTGAGACTGCTTCAGCACACCCTCCATGTGTTTTAATAAACACATTTAAAATGCATTTGGAGCACGAGTCTCACTGGAGATTTAAAACTCCTTGAAGTTATTGAAATTAACATTTGTTCTTTTTTCTTCTTCCTTCACAACCTTATGTGGCTTTATGAGGAAACATATTTTTGAAACCAACCCATATTTGAGTATTTGCTTTGATTTCTAATAATTTTTGCAAAAATTATAAATCAACCCTGTATCTTACATTTGAGATATATTTGACTAATTTTTGCATTGCACCGTTCTCTCTGATTTTTTTAGGGGACCACATGACTTTAATACAATTGTTACAACGATTTTAGCTGGCACTTTTATGCGGCCTTATTACAAATTATTTTGTTCACATAAATATGGGGGGAACTTATAGAGCACTCATGTCATTTATTCGATCATTTTAATTTTCAATATTGTCATCTAGATACAACAATATAATTTTCCCAGAAGGAGATTGTTGATTATTTAGCACAGCCCCGACGGATGCTCGGGCACGGTAATCTAAATAAAACTTCATCACAAAAATTATTGGATCGTTCATTCGATATTATGAATTTTTTTCCTCGGCAAGTGGTCAAGAAAGTGTGCATATCCTTTTATTTAGCCTCAATAGATGGTTGGGAAATTTATTAACATCCACAGGTGCAAGATTCAGTCCCGACGAATACTCAGCCACAATCTTAAGCTCTTGGAAATCTTATAAGTGCTCCGGTAGACGCTCAAGCACGTATCGCTCGCTATATCTACTCGTTACTGTACATATTGGCCCCGACAGACTAGCCAAACACCACTTATTTTATCCATGCTCCAACGAATAGTTCGACACGCTACAACACTTTAGACCCAACAAGTGTTTGGGCAAAATTATTATCACTCCAATTGATGCTCGGGTTCTATGATTCTTAACTTGAAAGATGTTTAGGCACATTCAAGATTCATCTCGAAAGATGATCATTAAAATATTTTCATGTATTTAGTCCCGAAGATATCTGCCGCACAAGTCTCATTTTATCCCTAATGGATAGTTGGACATGATAATTCTTATATTCAGCACAACCTCAATTGATGGATACACATATTTATTTGTACATTGTTCATTTCTGTCTCATAATATTTCATTTGCTCACAAATTATGCTCATGGTTATTATCATCATAAATTTTTTATAAAGGGGATATCTATACTTTATACTTCACAATTGTCACTACACAATTTTCTATGAAAATAATTTTTTGAAACCAACTTGTGATTGAGTATTTGCTTAGAGATATTTGCAAAAATTCTAAATTAACTCCTATATCGTACATCTGGAAATATTTGACAAATTTTGCATCTTTTATTCGACTTTATTACAATTATTTTGTTCACATAAATTGTGGACCGCACTCATAGAGCACTCATGTCATTTATTCGATCATTTAATTTTTAATATTGTCATCTAGCTATTACTGGTTATAGCAATGAATGGTCGGTGTAATATTTTTACTAATACTTAGAGTAGTCCCGACGGATGCTTGGGAACGGCCATCCTCGTGATATTTTATCATAAAAATTATGGGATCATTCATTTCATTCATTCAATAATATGAAATCTTTTCCTCAGCACATGGTCAAGCAGATACACATTATATATTCCTTGACTGAATAAGAGTATCACATCATAATTTATATTTGATTTAGCCTCGACAGATGGTCGATCAAGTTATTAAATACCACATGTGCAAGATTCGGTCCCGACGAGTACTCGACCACAATCTTAAGCTCTTGAAAACCTTATTAAGGCTCCGACAAATACTCGAGCATAAATCATTTGCTGTATTTACTTAGTATTGTACTGCTTAACTCTGATAGACTAGTCACTATTAATCATTTAGCTCTGCGATTCTTAACCTGAAGGATCACATGGCATATTCAAGGTCCATCTTAGAAATTGATCGGCAAAAGATTTCTATATATTTAGTCCTGAAGATATTTACCACACATGTCGCAGTTTATCCCCAACAAATGGTTGGTCAGGATAATTCTTATATTAAGTCCCGATAGATGGTTGTCACAGTCGATTAATGATTCACATTACATTTATTATTGTTATTCAACCCTAATAAATGGTTTGGAAATTTAGTTTTCACTAACACTGTAGGATCGTTCGTAATATCAGCTGGGTCCTTTTTGCCTCGATGGATGCTCGAGCATGGATCATTTGCAATATCTACCAGATCCTCTATAATTTTTGCGTCGATAGGCATTCAAGCATCATTTATTTAATCTGGAAATCTACTTTTCACTAATATTGCAGGATCGTTAGTAATATATGCTCATTCCTTCATAATCTTGCCTTGATGGATGCTCGGGCATCATTTATCTTGACAATGCTCCTACAGATGCTCGAGCATGGATTGTTCATAACATTTACTAGATCCTTTACAATTTTGCCTCGACGGACCTCAGCTTCGATGGATAGTCGACATTATGTGATCATGTCTCAAGATCCAATGAATAGTTGGGCAATGCAATTCTTATTCAATTCATCCTCGATAAATGGGAAGTTGGGCAACCTGTATAACAAAGTTCCAATAACTCGTAAAGCAGTATGGAGTACAACGATCAAGTATATTTATCAACAAGAATGGATCCAACATATAGGAAGTCACGTATCCAATAAGTTCATAATCAACTGTGGTTCCTAAAGATTGAAGTTAATCATCACCGGACTTCTCTTTATCCACTCCATCTAGCGATTTCATGGTTTATGGACGAATCACGTTTCATCTCCACCAACCGGCTTCATGGTCTGTTGACTTAAGAATTTTTGGCCCACCGACCTGCGAACTAAGGATGTCACAACCAGGCACCCAAACATTATTTCCAATCTTATGTCCAATCATCGTCGACTTATGTCAGGGTCTGCCCTTACTGGTCGACGAATAAAATATATTGGCAGGAACACTAGACCACCCTGAATGTATCAGTAACATTGTCAGACAACCCATGGTGATCAACGGTCACTAGGAAACGAATTAACGTGTCATTAAAACCAAAATATCCACTCCGGAGGAACAATGTTTCTTGAATGCCACATCAAATCAATGCCTTTCTGCACAAAGATGATTTGAACTCATATCAATTTCTTTAGATGCGAGAGCTATATGGAGTCTTCCACAGTCTCCTGGAACCACCATTCTTGTTCAGCGAACAAGTGTGACCCGAGGAATAATTAGGCATACTTATCATCTCGGTTATACAGATCAAATAACTCGATGGACGGTCGAGAAGTCTTCTCTTCACCACCCGATTGGGAGCTCCATGGCAACGATGACACGTGAACAGATTTACCGCAACATTTAAAGAAAAATTGAAGTGGCCAACTCAAGATGGCTGCCATCATGGTTAACATTGACATTAGTCTTTCAAACGATGATTAGGATTAAGCTTGATTTAATTACAACAACTATCTTGTTTGTTTCAATTAAATTAAGGAAGTACTCAGGCCTTTGTCATCTCCAACCACAAATGGCCTCATGAGTTGCCCAGGCAATAATAAAAGACATACGGGTGATCCCTAGGCAAAAAGCCAGCTAAGGTTAGTCTCCAACTATATTGGTCGGTTAAAATCCTGAACGTGTGGATGGCCCTTAAACCAGGTGCATTTGTGCCATCGTCTTTTAGGCTTAAGGAAGTGTGATGGCACAACCTAAAAGGTAAAATAGACGGATATTTACATGCGAGGCATTAGAAAATGGAAAAATGCGAAAAAATTGACATTACATTGACTTGCGGGAAAGGCCTAAGTACAATAAGCATACTTATTACATATCAAATATTATAAATCTAATGCAGAGTCTTACCCTAACTAGGTACATGCTCGAGAAAGCCTCTGCACATAGGCCTGTGGTCGGCCTCCCGAATTGGATCACATGAAAAACCTAATGCAGGGCCTTACCCCAACTAGGTACATGCCCAAGAAGCCTCGGCACATAGGCCTGTGGTCAGCCTCGCCAAGTGGATAATATGAAAAACCTAAAGCAGGGTCTTACCCGGACTCGGTAGATGCCCGAGCAAGCCTCGGCACATAGGACTGTGGTCGACCTCTCCAATTGGACCATATAAAAAACCTAATGCAGGGTCTTACCCCGACTAGGCATATGCCCGAGCAAGCCTCGGCACATAGGCCTGTGATCAGCCTCTCTAATTGGACCATATGAAAAACCTAGTGCATGGTATCCCTGACTAGGTACATAACAGAGCAAGGCTCAGCACATAGGCATGTGGTCTGCCTATTCAATTGGACCATATGAAAAATCTAATGCAGGTTCTTACCCCGACTAGGTACATGCTCAAGCAAGGCTCGACACATTGGCCTGTGGTCAGCCTCACCAATTAGACCATGTAAGATCAAAATACAGGGAAATGCCCTAAACTGAATGCACGCTCGAGAAAGCCTTAGTAAGTGAATTCTTAACAGGCCTATGGTCGGCCTTACGAATTGGGTCATGCGATAAAATATAACAATGAACTACGTTCGACCTGATCCCATAAGGGTACGTAGGTAGCTCCACACTTTTGAGTCCATTTCCTATATCAACTTAACGTCTCTCAACTCAAGCCAAACATTCATCTAAAAAACTATAAAGGTAATAAGATCAATCAAATAAGGCTTAAAAGTTGAACGTTAACTCAAAGAACGGTAGTCCAGTTCACATCAATAACTGCACATGTTTAAAGAGATTATTGACTAACTCCCAGCTCATCTCGGAATCAACTCAGCTGGACTGCAACCTGTGGGGCTATTGTGAGGGCAAAAAATATGCCTACATAATAGCATGATATGTGGCGAGCAACTCGATCAGGATGGTGAGCAACAGATTCTCCAATATGATAGGGATGACTAGAATCTTTGATAAACTAGAAGACCGAGGAGAAGTATCTGATTCAAATCAAACTCCACGAAGATAGGACTCGTCCATTTTTGTAACCCTAATGTAACCCCTAACTTTATATAAAAGGGACACCCCCCCCCCATTGTGAAACGGAGCTTAGAAACTAGATAAACACATTCATGTAAGCTCTCTCATCATTCTAATGGAACACAGCCCCCGTGGACGTAGGTCATTCATCGTCGAACCACGTAAATCTTTGTCTCTATTTTATTTATTACTATGCATACATCGTGGTACATGGGCAGACCCCATATCCCAGATTTTTTGACACGACAAAATTAATTACCCAGGTCACCCATACACCCTCTAACCATGCTTATCTGCATGAAAGCCACTCGGTTCTACTAGCCTTAAATCGTAATATACTTTAAACTCACAGTTATAACCGCATATATATATATATATATATATATATATATATGTGTGTGTGTGTGTGTGTGTGTGTGTCTGTGTATGTGTGTGTGTGTGTGTGTGTTTATGTGTGTGTGTATTATAACTGAGGTACCAAACCCATGTCCTGACGACAACACATCTCCCCACTTCCAATGTTGCGTTAAGTTTCATGTGAGGTACATCTAGAAAAGTGAAATCCAAACAAGGACCCCCCTCTAAACTACTACCAAACATCGTTGGTTGTTGATATCCGTTAGGCCCTCAGTCCATAACACGTACCCCCAAATTCCCTTCTCCTAACATAAAAGTATACTCGTCCACTTTCTTGTTACAAAAGACATCATACAATACTGCTCTCTTACTATCACTAGTTTCTTAGCTCTAATTAATCACGAGTTTTATTTCCTCAATGAATAATAAATATATCTACCCTTAATCCCATCAGTAAATGTCCTTACTCCCCTGGATTAAATATAACAATACAAACACTTTGTTATAAGTTTATTATGCGACACAAAATAATATATATAGTCTAGACCCTCTTTCATGTGATAACTAGCACAAATAAATCATATATCGAAATAGCGAATACAAATTCTCATCTTACTATATACTACAGCCCAAAAATCCCGATATAATTATCACTAACATATCATACGTAACACACTTATCTCAAGTTCATTTCCGCACTCTCTTAGCATGGATATATCATATGGGTATTTTCGATTACCCCACACTTTTCAATTTAATTATTCTCGATACTGCCCCACCCATTAACTAGTGGTGCAAACGTTCTCTCAGTGATTCCTTTGTAGCACTACCCGGCTCTCCGGGCTATATATCATAATAACTCTCAGCTTAAAGTGTTTCCTTTACACGCTCGATAATTTAACATTTAAAATCGATGCATTAGTATACAACAACGTCTCACTACGACCAGCGTTTATTAAGTTCCATACATATACCATCCCACAACGAAGCCCAAAAGAAATTTCCCCAATGCACTATCTTGTAGAATTGTCGGTCAACGAAATCTGTGGTTCCCAAACACACAATTGAGATATCACCAATTTTTGTCTCCCACTATATAAATCAAATAGTATATTCCTAATTTTTCTCAATACATCACATGATGCGATACTCTTATGATCACTAAGTTATCTTAAACGTAAACCACAATGAGCTAAAACTCTCCGCTCAATGAGGAACCCGATATACTCTGAATCACCTCGGTAAAAGTCACTATGCATTGGGATCCAACATAACTAGACAATTATACTCTCTGAAGTTTATTTCATTAAATTCCATCATGAACTCGACCCCCTCTCAGGTGAGACATCCCAAAATTATACATCCTGCCTCGGAACAGCGAACACGGTTGTCTTGCTGTAATCGCCTATCATCACACAACAGTCTATTCCTAGGATTAAACCATAACTCGAATGTCCCACTCAAAATGAGCCATCCTCATATAATATATCCTCCTAGTGTCCACACCTGCTCCCCAATAAATGGAACTAAAGAGATCCCCACTACTTAACGGTAATTATACACGAACTATAATATTATTACCGATACTTATACCACGCCCATTTCACATGCGAATATAGTACTAATTAACTACTTTGATTCGCTCGTGCCACACAAAGTAGACCCCAAATCATTCCGGGATAAAATCCCATACTTCAAATTTCCAATAGCACTCGCGGTTCAAATGGTTCCCGGACATAACACCCTAGTCCCAACCAAAACTTCTTATAACTGTTTCCCCTACTGGGAATCCCATTCTTGTACCCCATTTCTCTCCAGACAAGATCTACACATATGTTCCTAATATTTACACATAATAACCCTCTATATCTCATCCCCCCTTCCCTTTCCCCACATTCTATGTCGGGGTTGTCCTTCGCATGGACCTAATGGACTTGACCCTGATTGCTGCAACCGTTGTCCTTTTGGCTCCACTTGCCCTATGGGACTCATTGTCAGCCTTGATGGCCCTGACTGAATCCACCATCACCTGATAGGAATTCTTTTGATCTAAATCATTACAAAGGGTCCCCTACTAAGTATACCCTCTTGTGAAGCCTCACTAGAACTGTTAATTCCATTCTTTCCCTTTGGTTAGATTCTCCAACTCTCTTGACTCTCTTCTCATGATAATGACAACAACTATACCAATACTTATCTTCAGACTTCCTTATCCATGATTGTATATTCTACCTAAGAGTCTATTATTAACTTATGGACCTTCTTTATTCTTCGTATCCACCTCATCTGGTACGAAGTTCGCTAAACACTTCAATTCTTCTTCATGACCGACCACTGTACGACCCTTTTAAAATAAGTCTTCAAAGCCCCTTTACCTCTCTGTTTAAATAGTTTATGAGAGGATTTGTGGTCAAACCTAACCCCAAACTCCTCGTTACCCATGATATCCCTCCATGGTTGTGGTAACCAACTCCCACTACTACAACGTCACTCCCATGAGTAAAACAAAAATTGCAAAATTTAATTATAGGTGACACTACATGCCACCCTACACAATTGTCTTTGGATCTTCTCCTCCCAATGCTATGGTGATTCCTATCGCGGTCCTCATCCCCAGAATATTACATGACTTCAGTTGAGCCTCCCCTCCAGTAGTCCTTTTAACGGCGCTCACTGATCATCTTAACAATGTTCGATGTATGAAGTCCAACCGAACTCGTATAATAATCACATCAACTTTACTTAATCGCAGTAGAATGTAAATCGTATATGTGAAGGAATAAAACAATCCTATAATAAGGCTCTATATCAAAGAACACTACGCTAAAACGTAAAAATGTACACAAATCCTAAGGAATCTAAAACTTGATGATTTGATACCATCTGTGACACCCTGCCTATTAAAATACTGGGTAGCCAGTTCGTGATCAAAATAAAACATTGGTTTCATATGGCTCATTCTCAGCATCACTATCGATTCTTTTTTAAAACTTACTAAACACCTAGTAATTTAATTAAACTGGTGCCAAATTTTATCTTTCATTAAATAATAATAATGCAAAAATAAATAACAATTAAAACATCACATAAAATGATAAATAAATCCAACACAACTGGATAATATAAATAAAAGTAACCGAATCAACTATCGATTCAATAATAATATACAACGGTACATTGAAAAATAAATCGAATATACAATGTCAAATAAATAACTAAATACAACATCTGAGGGCGACATTCCCAAATGAATACTGGAGTAAAGGTCCTACACTATAATAAATGAACAAAGCGTCTATAGTAAGTCCTGCAACTTCAACATGAGCTGCAGTTGTGCATCCCTATATAGAATATTCAAACTAGACGTCCCTGTGGTTAGACACCTACAAGGTTTTGAAAACGATTTTGACATGGGTTTGATCCAAAGTTAAATGTATTGAAAATATTTAGCAAGAAGTTAAATTGCAGTAATTAAATATGCATGTACACTCTTCATATTTAAGTTACTATCGCACTCTCTTGAAGTATAACTCACCCCTCATCTAATGAGCATACCTAATGTTGTCCTGCTAACCTTTCCTAGTTATGCTACAGCACCTAACTATCCGTATCAAGTCTCTTTCTTCATACTAACTTATTGTGCCCACTCGTATTTCCCACAAAATACGCTACTTAATTCTTTATATCAATTATCCAATTATGAATTTATCATTATATGTTTAATCCTCCGCCCACAAGAGTTATTTTAGATGTCACTATCTTTCTCATCTACTAATTACACACCGTAGAATAAGTCATAAGCATATATTTATCACCTCATTATATATGTACTAACCCGATACATCATCTACTGAGCACACATAGAAAAATAAACCACAAGTATATATATAATACGACACCCCTAGGCTGAGACCTGCGGTGCATGCATACTCTGCTATCAAGTCCTGCTATATCACGCCCTATATAACGGACTATTGGTTCAGTATCTCACTTGAACCATCATCACAAATCACACATATTGGAGGTAAATATAGTTCCAAACCTATGAGCTTCACACATACATATGCACCCATATGACCGTCAGCTTATTGCTCTCACAGATAGGCCTTTCCTAAGTTCAATATTTTGAGGTACAAGTCTAAAATCCCCCCAATGGGCTCATCGGGATAAGACTGTCCACGACGCGAAACCTCCCGTGATAGCAAGTAGTGTAGGTAAGTCATACACATAATGAATCATACAAATCAATATAGGTATATAGAAAATCTATATCATATATCCCCTACGTATCATATATATCTCCCGAATATCCTACATACTATTTAATTACAAATACACTTCTTATCGTTTATTCCCGAGTATCCCTCACTACTCGAAGTGTGCCAACTATCCTTTAAATTATTCTAGTAGGTAGTTCACTCATATCCTAGTAATCTAAGTCATAGGTTCGCTCATCCCCCAATTTCGTTACATTTTAACTTGCACCGAATAATCTAATGAATTTCACCTTGATTAATTTATTAAAGTAGTGTCACCCAACTGCAATACCCCAACTCCCTCATTCGGACCGTACTTTCACCCTTCAAAATATATTAAACCAAGTCCCACTATTAGGTAAAACACTCTTTATTAAATTTGATATCCGATAATTTTCTATATATATCTATAATAAATTAAACGAATACTCCGTGCCTAACTCCTATCGGACTAGCCTAAAAATATCCGAGTCGCGACCCTGACTCTTAATTCTTTAGGTATTAACTTACATTCATATTTTTATTTCAAGATACTAAACACATCTCAATCTAGTCCGTATCCTAATTTCATCCGAAATTTCCATACGAATCCATTCATATACTTTCGAGTGTTTTTCATCCTAAACACTCTAAATCCATAATCCGAATTCACTCCTATCTAATTTTAAGGTAAAAATAATGTTCCTTAATATTTTCCAGAGTCCTACACTCATTTACGGGCATCCCTAAATAATCCAGATTCGATTTCTCACAATGGATTTTGGTTTCAGACACCCTTCCATAATAAACTCATTATGAATTGGAAAAAAATCAGAAAATTACAAAACTGGAGGCCACACATTCGTAAGGAAAAGATCTATATCCATGTCCAAAACCTAGGGTCATTTGAACAAGATAACAATCTCATTTAAATGAGATTCTAATCTCGTTTGAATGAGATACTATGTCATTTGAACGACGTGCAATGTCTTTTGAACGACTTGCAATGTCATTTCTTCTTCTTCCTCGCGATCTAACTTTCTTCCATTAAAGAACCTACGATCTTCATTTCTTGACCCAAAAATTTATCCTTATAGTCCCAACATTTAAACAGTCCTTTAACTAGATTCAAACCATGGATCCAAACCCTAACAAACCTCAATTTATCACATTAACTCTGAAAAATCTAAATTGGTTTTCACGATTTTGTTCTACACCCGATTTCTCCAAAATTGATTTTTAAATCCAAATTAAACAATATAGATTGTTGATCTACCACTACAAATTATATATCAACTCTTTTGATTTATAACACAACAGTAATCGTACCATCCATATATATGATTGTCCAATTAATAAATACTCATTTTCTATGCAATAGCCCACCCAAAACGAGTATTATTTACACCCACCATGATATTAATCGAAATACTAAAAATTAAATGAAAGAAAGTTTAAATATTTTCCTGGATAATTTCGTAGTTTCTGATTCCTTTGTTGTAGACAATAATTTTGATGAAGAACACATCAATCTTTTCTTGGTTTGGCTCCTAAAGGATCTCCCGCTTGATCCCTATTTATCCTCTACAACTAGGGTTTTCTTAAATGAATTATAGCGTCCACACCCTCTCACATTTAAGTTTTATTCTGACAATCCCATTTTTAATCTCGTGGGCCTTATTAAAATGGCTCAAACACTCCCGTGTGAGCCCGATTTTGCCTAAAAATGCCTTGAGATCCATTTACTATCCGAGGTACCCTTTTTCGACTATTTCGATCCTTTTGGACTTAACCGTGACCTCAGAATCGCCATCTGAGTTACTTAATTAAAATCTCCAATTGTCATCTTCAAATTACGACACATGTATTCTTAAAAGAAATAACCTGGATTAACTTAAATCTTAATTCTCCAAATAAATTGAATCTTCCAACTTAAATAAATTCTCCAAATAAAATCATTTCTCCAAATCAACAATTTAGTTTAAATTCTAATTCACCAATTTGATTAAGTTATTTATCCTAAAAAATAGAGGGTGTTACACAACTTACCCAACCCACTATTTAGTTAAAAAAACTAAAGTAAATTCACGGTAACAAGATAAATATGAAACATAAGTGTATTACATGCCAAATCCTTAATCAAATAACCCATCGGTTGAAACAATAACCATACAACAATTCAAAATAAAATTAAATAAAATAAATCGTCCAACTTAGGAAATATGCTGAGAAATAAAAGTGACCATATGTAGAATGTGATGAAAGAAATGACTATAACAATATCCTCCAACATCCACAGTTGCAGCAGTTCTAGGACCTGATAAATTAATCAAGATTGGCGTTCGTGTGGCTGGACACCTAAATGGTTTTGAAAATAAATTTGAGACGGTCCAGCGCCCAAAAATCTCTTAGAATTTTTTTTGCAAGTAATTAAAGTGCATAATTAATTATGCCCATTCATCCTTATTTTAAATTGGTATCACACTCTCTTGAGACATTATCCACTTCTCATCTAAAGTGCGCACCTAATGTTTACATTTTAACCGCCTCGTTATGTACCCGCCTAACTAGTCCTATAGCATCCTTAGTTCTATACGCTATCCCATTACTACCTATTTTACCGAATTAATTCAAATTACCATTAATAATTATAATCCTAAATTATAACACCTTAATTAAAGTCATTAACTTTTACGAGTTAATTCAACACTATTCACACTTTATGTGTGTGTGTGTGTGTGTGTATATATCACTCAGAATAAACGTATACCCATTATCCCTCCGAAATAAATCTCCCTAAGATATGGCTATCTAGTGTGCTATTCTTCGGACAATACTTCATCACCCTGGAAATTTCGGGACAGAATCTACCTAAAAATAAAACATATTTAAGGCGATCATTGTCCTGAGCCAGTGAGCATAATCATACCAACATTACCTCCCAACCTTATCAGTCATGCATCGCGCAACCTTCATTAACAGCACCCCTATAGTGGTATGTTAAATGAATTATATCATTCACGATATATATATATATATGTATACTGTCTTTGTACCTGTATACATATTTCTCAAAATTCCGTATATCAATGCCTATCACTGGTAACACAT
The DNA here is from genome assembly GCA_949130495.1 of Sambucus nigra. Taxonomy (NCBI): domain Eukaryota; kingdom Viridiplantae; phylum Streptophyta; class Magnoliopsida; order Dipsacales; family Adoxaceae; genus Sambucus; species Sambucus nigra. The sequence continues at coordinate 88,978,013 of OX422208.1, read as the reverse complement.
ATAAACCATTTTTAAAATATTGTTCGTATCTATAATTAAATAATCATTCATTAAATTAATTAACTAAATCTCATCATATAAATTACTAGATATGTACAAGTTTCACTCAACCCATATCCCTATATTTTTGAATTTTCATCCAAATTCCATTATTTATTTTCGAATAAAATTCTTCCCACTTATTCTAACTTGCATTCTTGATAATTCTCAAATAATTTTAACTCACCATCTGAATTCATATATTTTTCCTAATGTTCACAATTGTCCCTAAATATTTAATTTGATCCTCAAATTAACATTTTAATCTTTTTTTTAAAACAACACAATTGTCTGCGACACGGTTTCGAACTGATTTGGCTTTGAAAATCTATCCGAGTTTTTTCAGCCCAAATTTCAGTAATTTCAATCTCAAAAATATTCAACAACATAATTTATTTCAATATTTATTATGCCTGATAGATTTTATATCAATGGGTATCATGATTACATATAATTATTATCTAAATATGTAACTTTTATGGAGATAAATTTCATCTATACATCCTATATCACAAATTCAATCACAAGTTTTCTCTATATTAATTCCACTACATATTAAATCATAATTCCAAAGTATCATGATTAAAATTCATCCATAATTTTCCATCATCATATGTCAAAAATCATTTGCATAATCATTTCCCCAAGTCCCAAATTTTGACATGTGAATTCCACGAAAAATAATTTTTCCAACTTCAATATGACAGAATTTGAAAGCATAATTATTTAGCAAGATAATCATTTGCATTAATATTTTGTAGTGGTTAAATTTGATGAAGAGGATGAGGAATCTCCTCGAATCCCTTCCCTAATCTTCAATCCCTTAGTGTTCTTGAGTTATTCTTCACTTTTTCACTTGAACCTTTGAGTTTTATCTATAATTCTCTTTACTTTCACTCTAACTCTTGTTATATCTCAACTAAATCTTTTAGAATATGAGAATGAATTTTTTTGTTCACACATCCTTTCAATATATAAATAGAATCCCAAAATTGGCTTTTCACATACCAATAAAATGGCCAAAACAGATTTTAATTAATCTCAACTAGTCTAAAAAACTCCCGAGACCCAAACACAACCCCCGGATACTTAATTTTGACTATTTCAATCCATTTTGAATAAACGGTGCACTCAAAATCACCATCTGAATCACTTATCAATGTTTTTCTATCTCAATCCTCATAAATAATTCTCAATTAAAATATTAATAATTCCTGTCGTGTTTATTTACTTATGCCATAATTTAATTTAATTTACTATTACACATTAGTAAGTATAAGGTCATGTAAATATTAAGTTATTTCACATACAAATTAATGTTTAATATTTTTTCATTATTTCTTGATTTAATTAAATTGTGTATCACCCACATAATAAAAATATCCAAATAAATATATATAAAACTATGGATTATTACATTATATGGTTTAAATCAAGCTTCCTATCAATGGTTTGCCAAGTTTTGTACAGATATCCAAGCTTCCGAATTTATTCAATCGAAAGTGTATTACTCGTTGTTCACATATCAAAAAGGGCAAACCTTTACATCTTAGTTGGTATATGTTGATGATATTCTTATTATGGGTTATTGTCTCACTATTATATCTACTCTCAAGCAATTCCTGCATAGTCATTTTCGGATTAAAGATTTAGGTGGTTTGTAATAGTATTCAGGCATTGAAGTCTCTTGATCAAAGAGAGTATTTCTATCTGATAACAAAAATACACTTTGGAAATTCTAAAAGGTAGTGGATTTTTGGGTGCTAACCCTGTAAACTTTTCCATGGAGTAAAACCTAAAGTTCTCGGATGAAGGTGAATTGCTTGGATATCCATATCAATAAAGGCGACTTGTGGGACGCTTAATTTAGTTGACTATAACTCGAGAAGATATAACTTGTTCAATACATTTGCTAAGTAGATTCATGAACAACATGTAAAGCACATATGGAAGTTTCCGTACGTGTGCTACGTTATTTGAAAAGTAGTCGAGGACATGGTTTGTTTTTTTCTTTTCAGAATAATTTATCTTTGTGAGCCTTTTCTGATTCGAATTAGGCTGGTTGCCTAATGTCTCACAGATCCACTACAAGAATTATGTTTTTTTGGGATCCTCTCTTATTTTTTAGTAGACGAGTACGCATAAAACCATGTCTCTCTCCTCAGCAGAAGTCGAATATAGAGACAGGATGGGCACAAGCTGTGAAATATGTTGTTTGCGCTGATTGTTGAAAGATTTGTGAATATTGCATCTGATATCGACATAGTTATATTGTGATAACAAAATCAACCTTGCACATAACAGCTAATCCCGTCTTGCACGAAATACCAGACTCATAGATACTTGGCACTTTATTCAGGATAAAATACAAGACTGTTCGATTATAACCAAGTATGTTTCTTTAACAAATTAGCTAGCGAGCGTGCTCATTAAGCCATTCGAAAACGAATTTTGCTCTACCATGGTATGCAAGTTGGTAGTTTTGACATTCACTCTACGACTTTATGGGGAGTGTTGATAAGGTCAATGATATCCCAATAATTATAGGATAAACTAGGAAAATACGTATTGTATTAGCTGTAAAGTTTTAAATTTCCATTGTCTTTTAAATTCTTAGAATATCTTAGTATAATTATAGGAATATCTTATATAAAGATAAGTTCTCTGATTCAATGAGAGTCATTTAAGGAAAAATATTTTATTCATTATTTTACGGACTATACACTTAATAAATGAAAATAGTGGTGTGCGAAAGTGTTAATAAATGATATTGACGGTGATCCCAAATAATTATATGGCACATACACAATAAAAGTATAATGAGTAGAAAGACACACAAACCAGAAGATAAAATATTTAAGTCATTCACTATTTTTACTACGTCCACTAATAACTCAAATCAATTAACAAATAGGTTACAAAAGAGGACTTTCACAAATACACTCCAAATAAAAAATACAATGTGTATTTTTCTATACAGATGTTTAACTAAATAATCTCTATATACTTAACTTTATTTTTGGAGTTTGGTATGTCTTCCATATTTCGAATGACATCCCTTTTATAGGGAAGATTGGAGGGACAACTCCTCAAATTAAGGAGCAAATTGGAGAAAGTATGGGACATCTTACAAAATCCACCGAAAGCATTTACCTTTTCTTCTATCCACCACCGAAAGAAAATTTTATTTTTTTCTTTTGAAGGATCTCCACCTTGGCGAAATTTTACAAGTCACCTTGTCAGACATTTGCCAACCAAAAAGTGACTTCTCCACCATGGCAAGATATGAAATGCTCCACCTAAACACAAAACAACCTTTTATCCCAAATGATCTAAATATCCTCCAAATGCGCTCATAAGCTCTATACACTTGAAGGTATTAAAATTCTAAGTACAATGATCAATTTCAAATAGTGCTCAAACTTGATCGTAGTTATAACCTTCATCGGCATATGTGTAGGATTATCCGCAGTTCTTATATTTTTAGGACAATAATCCCCTCATCCAAAATTGCTTTAAAAAAGTGGAAATTAATGTTGATGTTCTTTTTCCATGAATTATGAACCTGGTTGTTTTCTAGGTGGATGGGACTCTGACTATCACAAAATACATGCACATGATCTTGAATAATCCGAAGTCTGTAATAAAACCACGAAGCCAAATATCTTATTTAACATCCTATGATGCTGCCGTATATTCTACCTCTGTAGTAGATAAAGAAAGTATAGACTATAGCGTATAACTTTAGCACACTAGCCCCTAGGCTACTGTAAACACATAAACAGTAGTGGACTGATGTTTATCCAAATCACCGACAAAATATGAATCTACATATCCAAACATATGATGAATGGGAATGAATCCTTCTCAAACTTTAAACTAACATCTATGGTACCATGGATGTATCGTAAGATCTATTTCAAAGATTGAAATTGTATATTTTATTGATCATGCATGTATCTACTCACCATACTAATAGCTTTTGAAATATCGAACACCATACACACCATTATGTACATCAAACTTCCTACTACATTAGTATAGGGAACATGAGTCATTTTGAAATCTTCATCATCTGTCTTTGGATATTCCATGGCACTTAGCTTGAAGTGTTGGGCTAACGGAGCACTTGAAGGGTTGGTTTTAAAATATATTCCAAAATTCTATAATACCTTCTTCACATACTATTTTTGTGACAAATAAATAATTCCCTAGAACGATCTTTGTGAATCTCCATGTCAATTATTTCCCTTACCTCACCTAGATCCTTCATCTCAAATTCACCGCTTAACTGAATTTTTAGTTTATTGATCTCCACCTTGATCTTCGAAGAAATCAATATATTATCAACATATAAGATCAAATAAATAAAGGACCCATAACGAAGTTTATGAAAATACAAATAGTATTTATTAGCGTTTAAAAATGGATTCAAGTTTGTATTAGATAGAAGCGATCCAATTAAAAATGACAAATAATTAATAAGTAGTGGATGTAAATGGATGGACATGGAGATGAGTATAAGAAGAATAAAATCAAGATGTACATGGTTCAGTCCTAAAGAATGAGCCTATATCCACGGGTTGCTTTGTCATACTAGTATTAGATTCGTACAATGGTGTAGTATATTAGTCCAAACAATAAGAATATTCTAAATATTCATACTAATCAATAAGTAAAGTGGGTTATTACTTGCCTCAATACCCACTGGGTATTCATCCTTTTATAAGGATTCCCATTAAGGGAATATTAGCTTGCCAGAATGGGCCATATAGGAGGATAGAGCTAATGAAGCTTTCACAAATACTTTAATGTTTTACCCATTAAGGGAAGGTTATGCACATGTTGGATGTCTGGCATGCCACGCACATGTTATTGGTCAGTCACTGACATTACAAGATATATCCTAGCCTTGCTGGCATCCACCTAATCAGCTAGGTGAAAAGGAGGTTCAGCTCATTACGGGTTTAGGTCCTTCCATGACATTTGTTTAGTCCAGGATAAGGTCTTTCACACTATTTAGTGGTTTCATATGATTCTATTCAGATCATGAGTTCAATATGCTATAACAAATACCCCCAAGACTTTGGTCACGACTCTAAAAAAGTTAGTGACGTTTATTATAAATTATCTTAAGTTAACATCTGTTGGTCCACAGGTGGTAAGTTTTTTTGCTCGGACTATTGAGATGATTAACTTGTTTTGGATAAAATTTCAAACTTACTTAAGTTTGCTACATGTCGGCAATCTAACGTGCCAACATTTTAAAGGGTGCCTAAGGAACATGCTTCAATCCTTTATAAAAAGAGAGGAAAATTTTTATTTTGATCAATTGCATACCAAAGTGTTCCAGGTTATAAGAGAAAGAAATATAAAATTGATTGTTATAGTCTTTTTAGAGAGAGATAAGGAAATTTTTACCAAACCAGATTTCTTTCTTCGTGTAATCATTTCTCTTTTTCTTTGATTGTTCCTTTGTTTATGATTTTCTTTTCTGTGTTTTGAGTGTCTTCAATCTAGGATTTTTCTTATTTTTGGGGTTCACCTAGGGTTGTACTCACTTCAATGCATGGGTGAGTCATAAATTTTTTGGAAATACATCTATATCTTGCACCGCATTTACCATAGTGCTTGTTTTTAGAGATTTCCCACTACTCTCTAAGTTCTCAATCATGAAGATGAACCAAAAAACCCTAATTTATCCCCAAATTAGCTTCTTCCACTGTGTCAGCTTCAAAACTCCCAAGTGTTAAGCACATCAAAATTTAACATCTTGGAGAAACTGTAAATATTAGAGTTAGGGGGGGGGGGGAGGAAATTATGTTCAGACCAATGATATCACTTTTTTTGTCCAATTGTATTCTAAAGAGAAAGTATTGATCACTTAATAATCCCTTTCCACCAAACTAGAAGAGGTCCCTCTAACAAACGAACAAATGGGCTTTGGAGAGGATACCACCACTTCTTATGACCCAACCACCTCCGATGTTAGGTGGTACAAAATTGATGTCAGAGCCGAAGACCTTACTGACCTGACAGCCGTATATTTCCTTCTTGATGACATACCCATTAGGATTTCGAACTTATAAGAGATGTATTACGATATGATAAATGTCGAGGATGTTTGTTTCCATCTTTGGGGTCTTCAAGTTAGAGTCCGTGTTCCACTCAATCCTTTAATAAGATCCAACTTAAAAAGGTCTGAACTGACCTTTACCCAGTTTTCTCATAATGCCTACAGGTACATTATTGGAGAAATGATATACTAGAAAAGTATGGGTTGTTTGATATAGATGGGGATATATTTAGGTTCATGTATAGTTTAAAAGATAACCACAAAATCCTCGATTACTACTATTTTCTCCCAAGAAGTCTAATACAAAGATGGTGCAGGTTACCCAATTTAGCATAATTTGAAGACCAAGTTATTTTATATTTTTGGTGCGTGGGAGTTCTTTCCCAATGACCCAAAGAAAGGGATTAACATTCAAGGACTGGTTTCCCTTTGACCCGATTTCTGAAAAATCCACCTTACTTGACAAGAGGCTGGTAAGGCTGATTAGACGAGTATGTACCTTAAAGCCTATGTACTATGAGAATGTATACACCCCCAATATGTTTAGGAGGAGGATGAACTATTTGAGTATCAACACTATTAATCTTGATGTTTATAATCCACCCAAGCTTGTTGATGATGATGAAGAGAGTTCTGAAGAAAAGGAGGTGAATGAGGTAGAGGTCGTCCAGGTAGCATATGACAATAATGAGGTCGAGAAGGCGGTATAAGATAGGTTAGATATATTTATAGGTGTTAGGTCATCTTTTACTTCATATCTTAATTGATTTCTAACTGCGTTTTATCCATATTTTACTGCATCTTTAACTCTAAATTGTTACTCGTTTATGGTGTCACTGCAAACATTTTTAGGGGCAAGTTAAAGGAGATCATAGTTAAACAACTCCAAGAGCTGGATGAAAAATCAATTACAAAAAGGTCTAGAGAAGAGGCTCATGCTAAGCAATGTAAGGATAATCCCTCTAGGCTCTCAAATGTTAAAGCAACAAAGTTGGCCATTGAAGAGGCCAGGAAAAAAGGTTTGTTGATAAGGTAAAAGGAAAATTCTCTTAGGGGAAGTAAGGGGAAGAAAAATATCTTTAGATGAACCAACATCAAAGGATACAAAGTTACCCAAGCATACTGCCTAGCGGCTATCAAGAGGACGGAACTTATCGTCTCTATATGGTCCTGATGGTCCCTTTGAGCTTGACCATTCAATGAGCAAGGAGGAACTATTGGAAGACCCTAATTCCATACTTATTAATGCTTCCAATACTCCCGAGGTCTTGGATTATATGGGTTACATCCCTAACCTCAGGTTCATACAAAGCCTGGATATTGAAAACTTGTGGAAGTTTTCTTCCTACAAGGTCTTCACTATAAGTTGAATCAACTCATCTTTGATTTTTCTTTTACTATCCAATTTTTTTCATTTAACTAATTTATTTCATTTATTCCTTCCCAAAGTATCATAGCTACCACCATTCTAAGGAAGAAAGCCAAAGCAGTTGAAAATATATGTAATAACATTAGGATTGCCAAAACAGAGCTTAAGAAGAAGATTAAATCCCTTGAGGAGGATCTGACCAAGGCACACAATAAGCTACAGGAAAGTGATGATCACATGTTGCGTAACGTGGAAGATCTAAATAAGGATGAAGGGGATTTCAATACTTTTAAGGGTTAGTTTGATGTTATGAAGGTCAAACTCTTTGAGGCTCTAGTTTCTTCTTCTATGGTTAGAGAATAGGTTGTGAAGGCCTTCAAAGAATATGAGGAATATGTTATTGACACCACTATGGCCTTACTCAAAGATTATGGGGAGGTAAAAAATATGGTAGGGATGATGATGAAAGGAATCACTTGGATGAGGATAAGGAGGTTGCTCACTGAGCTAAGGAATGACCATCTTCTGGCAAGGAGCTCCAAGTACTTGAGGAGAATAAGGTTGTTTAAGAGGACCCTTCTCCTAGAGGGAACCCAAAATTGGCTTCTAAAGATACCGATGCTTAACTTGCTTTCTTTTTTTGCGTAACTTTTATTTTCTTGTAATCATTCACTTGTGAAGCATGAACCAATGAAAAATCATAGAATATTTAAACAATTTATGAATTAATACAAATGACGTTTCATTTATATCATTCTTCGTGTAACATTTTAGAATTTCTAATATTTATTTGTTGTTGATTAACGTAATTATATCTGGCCAAATTTTCATTTTACTCCAGGTTTTATTTTGAGCATTACTAGTAGTTCTTTTTAACATTGGCTTACTATTTCCTTTAGGGATGAGTTGTTTAAGATTTCCAATTCAGAAGGGTGTGTGGTCGGATCTTATTGCCACACCCTTTTCCAAGAATTTTGTGCATCCAAGATGTGCATGAATCAATTAGTTTGTTTATCCTTTTTGAGGGAATCAAAGGTGTGTATAATCCAATTTAGGAAAGTTATATGATCGAGTCTTGTGAATGAACCCTCTTCTAATTATTTTGTCCAGTCAAACACGTGTATGGATCAATTGTGCTGGCTAAGACCGACCTAATTTATAATTTTTATCATAGTCAATCAAAATTAGGAATGGTATGTGATCTGATATTATCGATACACCCTCTTCCAAGTATTTTCTATAACCAAATCTTGGATAAATTGATTTTGATAGGGGCGAACTGATCTATAATTTTTATAAATGCTCATAAGAAACGGGTAATCATACAAAAGCAATAAGAGGTAAAAAGTGTCTTCATATATTGCCTTATGTTCAAACAAATTTTATAATCTCCAACTGTAATCATCTTCATGAATAACTAAATGTCTTTTAAATGATAGTACCTCTTGAGGTTCTCATAATTCCAAAGATCGTTAAACGGTTACCCTTTTAGACTTTCAATTCGATACTGTGACACCCCGACTAATTAAATACCGGGTAGCTACTCCTTTATTAAATTAATTCAAAATGCCAAGTTGGCTCAGTTAATAGCATCATTGTCGAAAACATTTTAATATTACTAACCACCTAGTATTTAAAAAGCAAGTTGCCAAATTTTAATTTAAGTCTGATTAACATGCAACAAATGTAATGAAGAAATAAACAACACCATTCCCCATACTGAAGTAAAATGAATAACCATCACATAACAGTAAATAAAGTCTGGAGGAAAAACTCCTCACTACAATCCCACAACTGAAATAAATAAACTGAAACAATACATGCTAAAGTCTGAAAACTGAAATGTAAAAGATGTCTCTAAAGAAATGGGCAACATGCCCTACAACTGATAGATGGTGACTCTGGAATCCAAAAGATAGAAGCGTCTACATGCAAATCCCTGTAGCTTCCACAAGCAGCTACAGCTCGTCACCTGAATGAGTATCCTATGTTTGGTGTCCTTGTGGCTGGGCACCTAAAATGGTTTTACAAAGAAAAAGAGATTTGAAAAGCAAACGGGTCAGAGCCCGAATGTGGAGTTATATTTTAAAAACCTGCAAGTGCTTTAAAAACATTTAAAACATTAAATGCAAAGTACATGTTAGGACGTACACTCGCATGATATTCTCACCTCTCGTCTAACTGTGCACTCCTAACGTAAGTAGCCATCTATAACGACCCATACTCCTAGCTAAGTGACAACATAACTAGCTAGACTGCCAAAGGTTCTACCCATATTACTCGGTTCCATTTAACATAACCACGTTCGTAATTAAATAGGGGTTTAACGTAAACTCAGTTACTAAATATGCCATATATATAACTATCAGTTAACTCATTATATATCTCGAAACAATACCGTAATATTTTTACAACATTAACATGAGGATTCCCATTAATTTAATGTATATTATTCATATCATAAATATACAATACAAGCACCCCGCGAACTAAGCTGTGGTGCACACATACTCTGCTATCCATCCCGGTACATCATGTACATAAGTATTACATATTCCGAATCTCTCAGGAATAGTTTACCGATAACAACATCACAAATAATGGAGGCGAACACAGTCACCATCACATGGGTCACGCACATACCTACGCTCCCATGATCAGCGGACTTATTAATATCACAATAAGTCTTTCTATAACCTATGTTCATCGAGGTACCAGTCTATATCCCCCCCGTAGGCACACAAGGATTAGAGGGTCCTAAGCGAACGCAAACCTCCCGTGATAGCAAGTATGGTAGGTATGTCATACACACAATCCATATACCAATACTAAGTAAACACACATCTTAGTTATACCGTATTTTAATCGTAGTACATATCGCATTCTCGCACTAACTATATTTATCACAATCTATACTATTCCGGTTTGTAATTATACGCGCTATAATTTCTCACGTCGTAGTAGACACTCACGTCTCAACCCAAACCGTACAAGTAATACAACTCTCGTATGTAAATTCCTCCTCATAAATACCCAAATGTCCCAAGTCTATCACTATATCATCAAAGAAATGCTATCTATATCCTCGAACAAGTTTACGGGTCTCCAAAAATCGAAACAGTCCAAAAAGGACCAAACTGTCAACTCGTTAGAAGTCTCGTTCGAACGAGTGTTCGAACGAGTTTGGACTGTCAGCTCGTTAGAAGTCTCGTTCGAACGAGACTGTTCGAACGTGATCCAGTTCGTTCGAACGAACTGTCCCTTCTAACGATATCTCGTTCGAACGAGATATCGAACGAAATTCCTACTCGTTAGCAACGACTGGTCAACTCGTTAGAAGCTCGTTCGAACGAGTTCGTTCGAACGACCTGGGGACTGCTTCTAACGAGCTACCAGATTCGGCCCAGATTTTCCCCAATTCATTTTTCACCATTTTTATCACTTGTAATCTCTTCCAAGGTTCATCCCAATAACGTTTTAGGGTCTCTAATTCATCCTAAACATATTTACATCATCTCCTAACATGTTTTCAAGGATTGAATCATCATAACATCAACTAAATTTACAAACCTCTACACTTTTTCCCAATTTCTCTAGAACATGAACCCTAGGTTTATATCATCATCAAATCCCAGAATTTATTTCGTTTTAATTCCTTCAAATCACAATTAATATAAGGGAAATCATCTACCTATCATACTACATGCAATTCTCTTCACAATTTTTCAAGTTCTAAACTTCAAACTACATGGGTTTTCATTATCTTTCAAGAACAGTTGTAATTTATCAATTTTCTAACATGGGGGAAACATTCTACGAATTTAAATATGATTAAAACACTTGCCTTGGTTTGATTTCTGATTTTGGTGCAGGTTTGGTGAAGATTCTGCAGAGTTTCCTCTCTCTCTAAGCTCCTTCTCCAATGGTGGCTTAAGGTGGCTAGGGTTTGATTTGGGGAAGATTGTAAACCTAATGTTAGCCTCCGTAGCTTAAAGGGTTAATATGGGTTGGTTATGGGATTAGTGAATCAATATCCACATCAGATTTAATTAACCAATTTTCGTCACTTTTAATTCCTCAAAATGTAAAATTACCAAAATACCCTTTAAGTTGCCGGTATGGCCTAAAAATACCCCGGAACCCAAACTATACCCCCGGCTAGTGATTTATGACTATCTCGACCCTTCCGGACGCGTTGACGCACTCAAAACGACCATACGGATTATAGATTTTAAATTCACTTTTATTATCAAAATATTACAACGTGACGCGGCGGTCCCACGCGTCTCAACAAAATTTCCAAATTGCCGTATATAAATCTCACGACAAATTTTATAATACCAAATACATATATAATCATATATGCACATAATCAAATACCAATTCGCATCTCATTAGTATTTATAACCCGGATTAATTTCCAATTAATACGCAATTTAATTAATTAATCCCCAAAAATAAATATAGCCAAAAATACGGGGTATTACATACTTCCCCCCTAATAACTGAATTTCGTCCCGAAATTCGAAACTAGAAAGTACCTGCTAAAAACAACTCTGGATAACGTTCGCGCATCTCATCCTCGCGCTCCCATGTGGACTCCTCGACATTGTGATGTCGCCACTGAACACGCACTAACGGGACTATCTTTGATCGCAGTTTCCTCTCGCTTCGGTCCAAAATAGCAATTGGCCCCTCCTCGTAGGAGCTATCCGGCTGGAGATCGATGTCCTCCACAGCAATGTGAGAATGAGCCAAATTATCTCTAAGGTATTTCCTCAGCGAGGAAATATGGAACACATCATGAATCCGATGCAAATGCTCCGGTAACCCGAGTCTATACGCAACCGGTCCGATCCGCTCAATAATAGGAAATGGCCCCACATACCTTGGTGCCAACTTTCCCTTCTTCCCGAAACGCATGATCCCCTTCATCGGAGATACCCTGAGTAAAACCTGGTCCCCCACTTGGAACTCCCTGAAAAACCTCTTCGCATCAGCATAACTCTTCTACCTGTCTTGAGCTACCCGAATGCGACTCCGAATCAACTCAATCCTTGCCGAAGTATCCTGAATCACTTCCGGCCCAAGCAGTTTGTTGTCCCCCACCTCTAACCAACATGCTGGGGAACGACAAGGCCTACCGTACAATGCCTCAAACGGAGCCATGCCAATAGTAAACTGATAGGAGTTGTTGTAAGCAAACTCCACCAGTGGAAGGTACTGCTCCCATCCACCCCCGAAGTCAATAATGCACATGCGTAGCATGTCCTCCAACATCTGATTGGTGCGCTCTGTCTGCCCATCGGTCTGCGGATGATAAGCCGTACTCAATCGCAATTCCGTGCCCATGGCCTCCTGGAAACTCTCCCAAAACCTCGAAACAAATATCTTGTCTCTGTCAGACACGATATTTAGGGGCACACCGTGAAGTCTCACAATCTCTGAAATGAAGAGCTGGGCATACTGTCCCGTAGTGTAGTCAGTCCTTACGGGTAAGAAGTGAGCGACCTTCGACAACCTGTCCACAATTACCCAAACGGAGTCGTGACCCCTCTGCGACGTAGGCAACCATGTGATAAAATTTATGGATATGCTCTCCCACATCCACACCGGAACCTCCAACGGCTGTAGCAATCCTGCTGGTCTCTGATGATCCACTTTTACAAGCTGACAAGTGGCGCATTTCGAGACAAACTCAGCGATATCTCTCTTCATACCGCTCCACCAATATTGCCGTCTCATGTCTTGGTACATTTTGTCCCCTCCGGGATGTACCGCGAACCGTGAGCCGTAAGCCGTGCGACTCTGCCATCACATCGTGCCGCAATTCTTCCCCTTTCGGAACTACCAATCTCCCATTGAAGCGCAATCCCCCGTCTGAGCTAACGGTATAGGACTCGGCTCCCTCTGCAAGTAATCGAACTATATGCTCCTGACAGAACGGGTCATTAGCCTGTGCCCATACTACTTTCGTTACAATCTGCGGTGTAACGGTCATCACAGACATGAAAGATCAGGCCACTGCATCCTGGTGTCCCAATTCCTTCCACTTAGCTTTCCACACCTCTGCCACCTCATCTGCTGGCCTGTGGCTCAACGCGTCTGCTACCACGTTAGCCTTACCCGGGTGGTACTGGATGTCGAACTGGTAGTCCTTCACAAATTCAAGCCACCTACGCTGCCGCATATTCAATTCCTTCTGCGTGAACAGATACTGTAGTGACTTGTGGTCCGTGAACAGCTGAAACTTCTCCCCCAAAAGATAGTGCCTCCAAATCTGTAAGGAAAATACCACTACTGCCAACTCCAAATCATGCGTGGGGTAATTCTTCTCATGAGGCTTAAGCTTACGGGAAGCATAAGCTATGGCCTGTCTCTCCTGCTGCAATACACCTCCCAGTCCTTGCAACGACGCGTCGGTGTAAACCAAATACTCAACGCCCGGTCTCGACAATGCTAACACAGGTGCTGAGGTCAATTTGTCCTTTAACTCATCGAATGCCAACTGACAGGCATCACTCCAGATATATGGCACACCCTTACGAGTAAGATGTGTCAAAGGACCTGCTATCTCCGAGAAACCCCGAATAAACCTCCTGTAGTATCCTGCTAAACCCAAGAAACTATGAATCTCAGTCGGTGTCGTGGGCTGCCCCCACTCCCTCACCGCAGACACCTTCCCCGGATCAACAGATATTCCCTGGTCGGAAATGATATGCCCCAAAAACTGGACTTCCTTCAGCCAAAACCCGCACTTCTCATATTTTGCATACAACTCGTTCTGACGGAGTGTTTGCAAAACCTGCCTCAAGTGCTCGGCGTGCTCCTCCTCTGATCAATGAAGATAATGACAAACTGGTCTAGGAAATCCCTGAACACTCTGTTCATCAAGTCCATAAACACTGCTAGAGCGTTGGTCAAGCCGAAAGGCATAACCCAAAATTCGTAAGAACCATATCTCGACAAGAACGCGGTCTTCGAGACATCCTCCTCCCTGATACGCAACTGATGGTATCCCGACCTCAAGTCAATCTTCGAGAAGAAAGAAGCTCCACTCAACTGGTCGAACAAGTCATCGATTCGAGGCAACGGATACTTATTCCGTATCGTGACCTTATTCAACTCTCGGTAGTCCACACACAATCTCAGTGAACCGTCCCTCTTCTTCACAAATAAAACTGGAGCGCCCCAAGGTGAGGTACTCCTGTGAATAATGCCTTGTCCCAACAGCTGCTCTATCTGATCCCGTAGCTCTATCATCTCAACTGGAGCCATACGGTACGGTGCGCGTGCTATAGGTCTCATACCCGGTAGCAAATCTATAACGAAGTCTATCTCACGACTGGGTGGTAAGCCTGGTATCTCCTGAAACACATCCGAATACTCCCTGACAACCGGGATCGAATCTAAAGGAATAACAACCTCCTTAGAGGTATCCTCCTCTATGTAATACAGATGAGCGGTCGATCCTCCCTCTGGGAGAGGCATCGCCACTATAAACATCTCTTGCCCCGGAATGGCAAAAACAATGCTCCCGCTGAAGCAATCAATCATGGCCCTATATGCTACGAGCCAATCCATACCGATGATCACATCGTGAACATGCATGTCTAACACTAACATGTCCGCAGGCAATACCAAACCACCAACCTCTACCCCCACTTCCCGGCATATAAAGAAAATAAGTGACCCACTCCCTAAAGGTGAGTCGACACACGTCACTGTGCTCTCTGCCGTAGATAACAATCCTAAAGCTTTCGCGAAGTGTGTAGCTATGAAACAATGTGTAGCACCCGTATCAAATAACACCCGACCCATAGTGCCATGGATAGGAAACGTACCCTCGATCGCGGGCGGTGCCTGTGGAACTGCAGCCTGGTGAACGTTGTAGACACGTCCATACTGTAGCTTCCCCTGCTGAGCTGGGACTGCTGGAATGGGTGGCAATGCTGCCATCTGCGGCGGTGCGGGAAGAGCGGCGGGAAACATAGGTCTCTCTGGCTCCTGGCGAGCACCCTGCTGCTGCTGTGGGGTCCTGCCCCTATCAGGACAATCCTGTTTCTTATGTCCAGTCTTGCCACAAGTGAAACACTTCCCTGGGAAGTTCCCTCCCCTCTGCCCCTGCTGTCCCCGGCCCTGATGAAACTGCTGCCCATTCTGTCCCTGTTGGCCCTGATGGCCGTTTGGACCCTGATGGCCCTGGCGGAAACCTCCCTGTCCCTGCTTGTAGTTCCCTGACCGGAACCTCTTATTATCCCCCTGCTGGGTACCCTGCTCATTCTGTCTCTGCCCCTGGCCAGATTGTGCCCCGCTGGCACCATGTCCTCCAGTCCTGCCCTGATGGCTAGACTCCCCCGACCGCTTGCCCTCGGCCATATGAAAACGGTGGTCCTGGCAGTGCAACAATGCAGCGTTAACCACATCAGAATACGTGGCCAACGATAGGTTCCCTAGCAGATGCTGACGGATCCTCCAATTCAACCCATCGGTGAACTTCTCTATCTTATTCTTCTCTGTTGGTATCTCGTCTGGAACGATATTCAACAGATTAGTAAACTCGGCCTCATACTCGGCCACTGTCTTGCCTTCCTGTTTCAGACTCATCAGCTTCCTCCTTATCTCTGTATGAACTGCGGACGGAAAGTACTTGCGGTCAAACCGCACCCAGAACTCCTGGATCGTGAGGGTATCCCTCTCCTCCGCGGTGGTAATAGACTCCCACCACTATAGTGCAGATCCCACTAGCTTGAAAGTAGCTAGTACCTGTTTCTGAATATCAGTGAACTCATGCATCCTCAAATGCCTCTGTATGTCCTTCCTCCATTGGCTCGAGACTACCACGTCTGAGCTATCTGCAAACTCTGGCGGATGCGCTTTCTGAAAAGCGTCTCGTACACGCTCCCAAGCAGACGGGAATGCATTAACCTGTGCTGGCGCGGCAACCGGCGCCTAAGGCGGTGCCTGCTGAATCACGGCAATCGCGGAATTTACCGCTTGGGCTGCTATAGCAGCAACCTCAGCGGCGTTCATCATGCCCTGAACTGGAGCGGGCTGGGGTTCGGGCATTGCATTCCTGGGAACTCGTCGTGCACATCGTGGAGGCATCTGAAATAAGAACAAAGTTTATAAGTTCGCAGTTTATAAACTTAAAATAGCTGAAGAACGAAGCATACACAAAAAGAGTACAACAGTCCTAAAACATAGGGCTCTATATCAAAGAAACGTAGCGGAAACATAATAGCCGTACAGATCCTAAAGGACACTAGAACCTGATACTCTGATACCACCTGTGACACCCCGACTAATTAAATACCGGGTAGCTACTCCTTTATTAAATTAATTCAAAATGCCAAGTTGGCTCAGTTAATAGCATCACTGTCGAAAACATTTTAATATTACTAACCACCTAGTATTTAAAAAGCAAGTTGCCAAATTTTAATTTAAGTCTGATTAACATGCAACAAATGTAATGAAGAAATAAACAACACCATTCCCCATACTGAAGTAAAATGAATAACCATCACATAACAGTAAATAAAGTCTGGAGGAAAAACTCCTCACTACAATCCCACAACTGAAATAAATAAACTGAAACAATACATACTAAAGTCTTAAAACTGAAATGTAAAAGATGTCTCTAAAGAAATGGGCAACATGCCCTACAACTGATAGATAGTGACTCTGGAATCCAAAAGATAGAAGCGTCTACATGCAAATACCTGTAGCTTCCACAAGCAGCTACAGCTCGTCACCTGAATGAGTATCCTCTGCTTGGTGTCCTTGTGGCTGGGCACCTAAAATGGTTTTACAAGGAAAAAGAGATTTGAAAAGCAAACGGGTCAGAGCCCGAATGTGGAGTTATATTTTAAAAACCTGCAAGTGCTTTAAAAACATTTAAAACATTAAATGCAAAGTACATGTTAGGACGTACACTCGCATGATATTCTCACCTCTCGTCTAACTGTGCACTCCTAACATAAGTACCCATCTATAACGACCCATACTCCTAGCTAAGTGACAACATAACTAGCTAGACTGCCAAAGGTTCTACCCATATTACTCGGTTCCATTTAACATAACCACGTTCGTAATTAAATAGGGGTTTAACGTAAACTCAGTTACTAAATATGCCATATATATAACTATCAGTTAACTCATTATATATCTCGAAACAATACCGTAATATTTTTACAACATTAACATGAGGATTCCCATTAATTTAATGTATATTATTCATATCATAAATATACAATACAAGCACCCCGCGAACTAAGCTGTGGTGCACACATACTCTGCTATCCATCCCCGTACATCACGTACATAAGGATTACATATTCCGAATCTCTCAGGAATAGTTTACCGATAACAACATCACAAATAATGGAGGCGAACACAGTCACCATCACATGGGTCACGCACATACCTACGCTCCCATGATCAACGGACTTATTAATATCACAATAAGTCTTTCTATGACCTATGTTCATCGAGGTACCAGTCTATATCCCCCCCGTAGGCACACAAGGATTAGAGGGTCCTAAGCAAACGCAAACATCCCGTGATAGCAAGTATGGTAGGTATGTCATACACACAATCCATATACCAATACTAAGTAAACACACATATTAGTTATACCGTATTTTAATCGTAGTACATATCGCATTCTCGCACTAACTATATTTATCACAATCTATACTATTCCGGTTTGTAATTATACGCGCTATAATTTCTCACGTCGTAGTAGACACTCACGTCTCAACCCAAACCGTACATGTAATACAACTCTCGTATGTAAATTCCTCCTCATAAATACCCAAATGTCCCAAGTCTATCACTATATCATCAAAGAAATGCTATCTATATCCTCGAACAAGTTTACGGGTCTCCAAAAATCGAAACAGTCCAAAAAGGACCAAACTGTCAACTCGTTAGAAGTCTCGTTCGAACGAGTGTTCGAACGAGTTTGGACTGTCAGCTCGTTAGAAGTCTTGTTCGAACGAGATCCAGTTCGTTCGAACGAACTGTCCCTTCTAACGATATCTCGTTCGAACGAGATATCGAACGAAATTCCTACTCGTTAGCAACGACTGGTCAACTCATTAGAAGCTCGTTCGAACGAGTTCGTTCGAACGACCTGGGGACTGCTTCTAACGAGCTACCAGATTCGGCCCAGATTTTCCCCAATTCATTTTTCACCATTTTTATCACTTCTAATCTCTTCCAAGGTTCATCCCATTAACGTTTTAGGGCCTCTAATTCATCCTAAACATATTTACATCATCTCCTAACATGTTTTCAAGGATTGAATCATCATAACATCAACTAAATTTACAAACCTCTACACTTTTTCCCAATTTCTCTAGAACATGAACCCTAGGTTTATATCATCATCATCAAATCCCAGAATTTATTTTGTTTTAATTCCTTCAAATCACAATTAATATAAGGGAAATCATCTACCTATCATACTACATGCAATTCTCTTCACAATTTTTCAAGTTTTAAACTTCAAACTATATGGGTTTTCATTATCTTTCAAGAACAGTTGTAATTTATCAATTTTCTAACATGGGGGAAACATTCTACGAATTTAAATATGATTAAAACACTTGCCTTGGTTTGATTTCTGATTTTGGTGCAGGTTTGGTGAAGATTCTGCAGAGTTTCCTCTCTCTCTAAGCTCCTTCTCCAATGGTGGCTTAAGGTGGCTAGGGTTTGATTTGGGGAAGATTGTAAACCTAATGTTAGCCTCCGTAGCTTAAAGGGTTAATATGGGTTGGTTATGGGCTTAGTGAGTCAATATCCACATCAGATTTAATTAACCAATTTTCGTCACTTTTAATTCCTCAAAATGTAAAATTACCGAAATACCCTTTAAGTTGCCGGTATGGCCTAAAAATACCCCGGAACCCAAACTATACCCCCGGCTAGTGATTTCTGACTATCTCGACCCTTCCGGACGCGTTGGCGCACTCAAAACGACCATACGAATTATAGATTTTAAATTCACTTTTATTATCAAAATATTACAACGTGACGCGGCGGTCCCACGCGTCTTAACAAAATTTCCAAATTGCCGTATATAAATCTCACGACAAATTTTATAATACCAAATACATATATAATCATATATGCACATAATCAAATACCAATTCGCATCTCATTAGTATTTATAACCCGAATTAATTTCCAATTAATACGCAATTTAATTAATTAATCCCCAAAAATAAATATAGCCAAAAATACGGGGTATTACAGATACGTATCAAATCGTGCAACTTTATCCACACCGGAAGGACCATGCCAATTTTCTTCTAACTTATCGGACTTGTATGTGACCTTCTTCAAGACATAGTATCCTTCTTTGAGAGTGATCAACTTGACTCTTTTATTATAAAATATTATCATGCACTATTAGTAAGCTACTATAGTGAGTGTTGTTACCTCCCTGACTTCGTCAATCAGGTTTAGATCCGGTCTTCTCACAAGATCACTTTTGGGAGAACCAAAATTTAGAATCATGTAGCGTGGGTGACTGACCTCAACAAGTAAGGTGTTTCTCCTTTTGCTTTTTGTAATTGTGACACCTTGCTTAATTAAATGCAATGATCTGTCCTTTATTAAATTAAATCAGAATATCCAGTTGGTTCATTTATAGCATCACTATCGAAAACATTTACTTCATTAATCACCTAAAAAATTAATTAAGCTAGTGTTAAAAACTTTTACCCTTTTATTATTATATGAAAATTTCAATCATTAACAACAATGGCCATTCGCAAGGATAAATAAATAGTGAATAATACACAATATAACTGAACTAAATGAAACTGTAATAAACCTCCCAGTTAATTAACTTTAAAACCATCCAATCATAGTAATACTAAATTTAACTGAAAACTGAATACTGAAATAAAATGAGTACAATGTATCTTCAACATATATAGAAACGGATAATGGGAGACACATGCCCTAACTGAAATGACTAAGCATGAAACAGAGATTATAAGGTTGGAGGCTTCTAAATATGAGGACCTGCAACTCCCACACTAGCTGCAGCGCGTCAAATCGTCTGACGGTCTAAGCCTAACATCCCTATGATAGGACACCTAAAATAGTTTCACAAGAGCAAATAGATTTGCAAGAGACAGTTCAAAGCCAAATTGTAAAACATTCTAAAACATTTTAGCAAGTATTTAAAGAACAATAAAGCAAATATTATATATATGTTAGTTTTTCGAGCTTTCACTTGAGATCTCACCTCTCAACTATTGTGCACGCCTAACGTAGCTCTAGCTAATTCGAGTTATCGTTATCACGCCTAACTAGATCGTAGTCATAAACTTTATAAACTATCACTCTTAGTAATGTTCCGTATTTCCCACATAATATATATTATTAAATGTTTCTACATTTACTATACCGAGTAAGAGTGTTCACAATAAGGTTAAGTGTTCACATACTTAAGTTATTTAAGATTTCATTGTCTTGCTTATCAACAAATTTCACACAGTAGATAATAGAACAAACATATATATATATATACTAGGGTATACCCGTGCCTGAAGGCACGTAGATAATTTTCCCCCCAATATTCGTATGCGTGCTTATGACATGACACCACCACCAACTACCACAAACACCCAATTCAACAACCCACACCTAAACATAAAAGTGAACCAAACTCACACTGTGAAATAAATGACTTGTTACAAATTACTTAGACTATTAATTATACAAACCTAAAACATTAACAATCCAAACAATCGAAACAACCAAAAGTATCACAAATAATAAAAACATCCAACTATATCCCTCCAATAAGTAGTTGCCACTAAATATAACAATATGTTTATTTTACATTACCTCAAAGGTGAAAAAAAAGAGAAATATGATATCAAACACATAAGAATTGGATTCCCACACACTTTTCTCTTTTTAAGGAATCAACGAAAAGGACAAACTCGAATATATATTCTCTACATTCAAGTTCATTTAATGATCTGATACCAAACTTCAAGATTTTCCATCTTGTACCTACTTAAAACCCAACATGAAAAGCTACTATATACATAGATTTGAAGAATAATATTTTCTTCGTTATTAATGTTTGCAGACTCTAGATCCCCATGATATATTATTCCCTCTTGAATCTTTGTTAGTGCTTATTCTATTTAGCTTCGACAATTAATACTCCCACCGATTCATCCAATCTTCAAATTTCTCGACAGGGCTTTGTTTTTAGTCGAGAAAGCAAATTGAGGCCATCAGACAAATTCACATCATACAAAGCTCTATTATGTCCATTTGATAAAGTCCCATCAGCCTCTTATACTCTAATGAGCCTCCTTGTGTAGTCCTCTATTTGGTCATGCAGTGACACAACGGGGTGGTACTTTAGGGATAATTTATTGAATGACATATCTACACAAATCTGGAAAGAAAAGGAGTTCTGATCAATATTTTAGAAAGATGCGTCCTGAAACATATGCATAAATTGGTTCCTTAAACAATAAAATGAATTATGCCATTTAAACAAAACCTAAATTTCAAGGAGATGGATTAAAACCACACATTTGGAACCATGATGGTCCTCACATTGGAGGCCATCAGTGATAGAAGAGATCCTCATAAGTATGCCCTAAAAATCAAAAGGATGCACATCCCAAGTCTCACTTTCAAAAATTACCAAAAGTAGACTTTAACGTACATCCCAAATCTGGCATTCGAATGTATAAAACAAAAGACAATTCTAAATAATATTTTTAATGGGTTTAAACAATTGATAAAAAGAACATCAAACAAAAATTGTCAATCAGGACAATAACAACTGATAATATATAAAAATAGAACCATTAAATTTGCTTTCTTCGTGAATAAAGATAATAAACATAAAGAAAAGTCATAGAAATTATTTATGGAAGGTTAAATAGAAATATATGTTCTTGTTCGTACTTACTAATTATTAGTCCCCACTTGTCCTTTTAGTTCCTGAAATGTCAATGGACATCATATTCACATGCCCAATCAAATGTATACCCGGGGTTTCTAGTTATTGAATTTGCTTTTACTGCAGTTATATTCATAGTGCACAATTGCAGTAACATATTCACAGTACACAATTGTAGCAGTTATTAAATCTTCTACAATTGAAGCATAACTCGTTCCAAAATGTTCAAATGAAGAGGATACAGACTCTACAGACGGTGACTTATTAAAGTATCATTGCAGATTCCCCAAATAACTTATGAAAGTATCATTGCGGGCACAACAGATTGCTGACAAACCTGTAGGCATATTGTAGTCATTGGGACTGTTTGTTTTAAATTTTCAATCAGGACAATAACAACTGATATTATATAAAAATAGAACCATTAAATTTTCTTTCTTCATGAATAAAGATAATTAACATAAAGAAAAGTCATAGAAATTATTTATGGAATGTTAAATACAAATATATGTGCATGTTCGTACTTACTAATTATTTAGTCCCTACTTTTCCTTTTAGATTCTGAAACGTCACTGGGCATCATATTCACATGCCCAATCAAATGTATGCGCGGGGGTTCTAGTTATTAAATCTGCTACAATTGTGGCAGTTATATTCACAGCGCACAATTGTAGCATCAGATTCAAAATGCACAATTGTAGCAGTTATTAAATCTGCTACAATTGAAGAATACATCATTCCAACATGTTCAAATGAAGTGGATACATACTCTACGGTAGGTGACTTACAAAAGTGTCATTGTAGATTCCCCAAATGACTTACGAAAGTATCATTGCGGGCACAATAACTTGCTGAAAAACTGTAACACCCTGCCTAACTAAATACCGGGCGATCACTCCTTCATTAAATTAAAATCAAGGTGAACAGTTGGATCATTCTTAGCATCACTGTCGTAAAAATAACTTTTCCAAATTTAACACCCTATTTAATTAAGCTAAGTGTCAAAACCATTTTTAAACATTACTTTACAAATTTTATTTTTTGAAAATAAAGATTTAATTATCTACAACAATTTAATATTTAAAGAATCACACCACAATAATCCTGGAACGTATAATCCAATTAATTTAAACATTCAACAACTAATTCCCAGCATTTAAAACTTAAAGTAAAACATACATGCTGAATAAATCCCAAAGTAATAGTACTAGAAATAACTGAAATACAAATGTCTCAATAAAACAGATAAATAGTGGATAAGGCAACACATGCCCAATAAGGAGAATGATAGAAGTGGAATCAAGTAAATGAAATCGTCTAAGCAAGTGGCCTGCAACTCCCACCTAAGCTGCAACACGTTCCTTCCAAGGGATCCTAAACAAGACGCCCCTGTGGCTGGGCACCTGTAATATATACATATATATATATATATATATATATATATATACAAGAGAGAAAGAAGAATAGAAACGGGTCAGAGCCCGATAGTGTATATAATTTAAAAATTCATTTAGCAAGTATTAAAATTGATTACAGGCCAATGCAACAACATATTAGTGCGACACTCTCTTGAGAAATTCTCACCTCTCTTCTAGTGTGCACACCTATCACACTAACCTTCCCAACGGTTTATCTTATCATGTATCTCACTATTCTTCCCCAATGATTTCACTTATCTTAGGTTACTTGCAAGATTTAAGACTGAACAATACAATTGTTTAAAAATAAGACTTCAGTTAGTATCCAAAGTTTTCATTTTAACTTAATTAATCAATAAAGTTTTACAGTGTCATATTATACTTTCTCAACACAAGTATTTACAATTTGGGTCATCAACCATATCCTACTTACCATATCACATTAGGCAATTCCAAATTCCAGAATTTCATATAAATATTAACTACTCCTATAATATATATATTATAACAGCACCTCACATAAAAACTATGGTTCGGGCATACTCTACTATCCAATCCCCGTATCACTCGCACTAAGGGGAATACAAATTCGGAATCACTCTCAAATTGTATTAACACATACACAAACAATATTGAGGCGAAGCATAGATTACAAGTCTCTAAGAGGAAAGCACATACCCGCGTCTCTTAGGACCGTCTGAACTATCATTCCAATAGCCTGTACCAAGAATATCTATCTCCTAGGGTACGAGTCAATATCCCCCATAAGGCACACGAGATAAGATCGTCCCAGCGCGATAACCTCAGGGATAGCAAGTAGCGTGGGTACGTTTTTCACACATAGATAGCATATGCATACACAATCATATAACTATACTAATATTACCATATCCATATTATGTATATCTCAAATCCCATAGTTACGACATTTATCCTCATATCTCATTATTAGTTATCACGTTTAACGATTCGTCTTTAACTTTAATTCGAGGTATTATCCCAACTTACTATGTAACACTCATGGAATCTGTTCTCCCAAGTATAAATTCAGTAGGAATTCATCTATTTTTCGTCGTAATCATTTTTACGTAATCTCTCCCTTTAATACAAGATTTCATCGTTTCTTATGTAATTATCCCAAAAATACAATTCTTGTCTCACATTAAAGGCCCCAACATTATTCATATGTCCTACTAGTCTTCCATATCTCCCAAAACATTTTATTAAGGATGTACAAGAATTATTTCACATCAACTTGAATTTAACTAATTTAAAAAGGGGAAATAGGAGTCTGCCAGGAGGGGTCGATCGATCGAGGTTTGGGGCTCGATCAATCAAACCTTCGATCGAAGCTCTTGGCTCGATCGATCGATCAAGCAGGTATGCGATTTCTGCAGTTTTGCAGTTACGGGTTTCATCCTCTAACCTCAACCAATTCCATATTTTTCATTCCCAATCGTCCCAGAATTTGTACTACTAATATTATATCATCATATTATGTATTTCTTACGTAAAGCATGTAAATTTTCGTCACTAACCATGGATTAACAGCCCAAAATTTATGTAAATATCAAGAACCCTAGAAATCTCTTAAACATGGTTCTAACAAATCTTTTCCAGAATTTTCTTCTCCTAAAACATCAAAATTTCATGGTTTAATCCTCTACATGTTAAGGGGTTTCCAGAATAACAATTAATTCATCACTAAATGCGATTTCCTATCTCAAATTTTAGGTTTTCTTCCGTAAAACTCACCCTAATCATCCGTAGACTAACATGAGTGATGCATCAACGAAAATAAGAAAGATAAACACTTGCCTGGGATTTTTGACGTTCTGGTTTGGTGCCAAATTTGGTGTGGTTACGTTCCCCGTCTCGCGATCTACGCGTTGGTGGTGGCGGCGGTGCAAACGGATGGGTTTTGAGCCTTGGATTGCCTTGAGAGTTCTCTCCTCTCTTCTCCAATGGACGTTCTAGAGTTTTGAGTTTTCTAACCCTATATGATAACCTAGACATCTGATATAACCCCTTTAATTTTCGTCGGTTTAAATACCCAAAAATGTGAAATGTCCAAAATGCCCTCCCGGGGTACTAATTAGGCCTAACCCCCCCCCCCCCCCCCGAGACCCATACTAAACCCCCAGGTACACTTTTCTGACTATCTCGACCCTTCCGGACGCGTTGGCGCACCCAAAACGACCATACGAACAACCTATAAAATATTCACTTTTATTAATTAACATTTAGTCCCGACACGACACAAGCGCGTCCCAACTTAAATTTCCATAATTGTCATTTTATTCACACGTGACAATATTATAAAAATAAATCTCATATATTACTATACTCATCAAATAACATTCAACAAATAAGAAATTTCCAATAATTACTAACTCTCGTCACGCCAGTAAATATTTAAAACAACATTCCGGATTAAAATTAAATTAATTTATCTCAATTAAATTTAATAAATCCCATAATTTAAAAGCTATAAAAATACAGGGTATTACATACTTCCCCCCTAATAACGGAATTTCGTCTCGAAATTCAGAAAATAAGGCCTATCGGGTAGCACAATTCTGGATATCCTTTTCCGTACACAAACTAACTACACATTACGGCGCTCAATCACTATAGCCCTTTCTTCACAACAACATTGTTTTACATTCTCATTGGAGACACTTCACATTGTGCTCCCAACCGACAACATTCTCATAGGTCACGCCTATACGTTATAAATTTCATTATCTCATTATCATTAGGAGGCCGCACCTCACTACATGACAAATACTCAGATTTATTCATATACAAAACTCCCATTCTGAGAAAATTATACGAACATTTGATCACTCTTGTTCGCCTAAAACAGTCGTGAAATTCTACCACAGTTATCGGATGTTCTCTCGACCGATCCAAAAACTCTGATTATCTACTCACCTCTAAACATACGGAAGGAGAATAGTCGAGGTTCTTCCATAACAAAACCTAAATACGCACCTCGTAAGCGACAAACAGGTACCAGTGCTTCTACAAAGCATTCCTGAAATCATCGTATCAAGATTACAAAATCTCCTTCATGTAGCTCCACAAATCTTTAATCACCATGCGCCTATTCCCTGGCTAAGGGTTATACATCCTACTCGAAATGAACCTTATCTTTATTGGTTCCTGAAATCCCATATCAAAGGTGGGATTCACCAATCTCATCCTGATTCAGAAATTTATACTGCGCTGGACCATGCACTGGCGTGACCTTCCTTTCAAAGGAAGTCTGGGTCATACTAGTTAATATTGTAAACCAGCCCAAAGGAATATCAATCACTTCCTTCTCGGCGGCTTAATTCACATGTTCGGGATGAACCCTTGATCTTATTTTGAGGATGGCAACCCATCCAAGGACTGTACCGACTTTACCGACCTCTTCCAATTTCAGCAATTATAGATAAACACAAAATTCCTTGGTGTATGCCTAAGGTTCCACCCGTGCTCTTCTCTTCACGAAGCGTACTTCTGGACCTCTTATACCGGACTAACATCATTACCCTTTATACGTGTGAGTCGCTCTCACATTTGATTACTAATAATTCCGCTCCGAGTGTTCTTCATAATCATTAAATACTGCTCCATTCAAGGGATACTCTTCTTAAGTGGCTTCCCATAGTCTTCCAATTCAAATTAGGGTGTGCTATTCTAATTGCACACCTATGTATGGATTATCGCCCCTCATGTGACGTTTAATCCACTTTATCACTTCCACTTCGTTAAACTAGTCCCACAAACATATATGACACACATATATGATGCACGTCCCTTCGACTCGGACGATTTTAACTGCAGTTAACCAAGATGCCCACATTTTTGCAACATCCCGACTTCCCTAGGAGAGCGAATGACGTGCTACTCATGTGTAGAACGAACTAAATTTCAACGAAATAGAAGGAATAGGGCATTCAAATTCCATGACGATAAAAGAGAAATAACAAATCTCAACCTTTTTCAGATAAGTTCAACAATTTTCCCAAATATGTATATTAACCAAAATAAATCACTAACGCTTTATTCATCAAAATAATTACAAGTCATCACTTTTGTATAATAAAGTTCTTTCCAGATAATCCATGCTAAAAATCATTCCAACTCTTTATTTGCCTCGTGTTCTGAACGCGGTTACGACATTTGGGTACTCTCAATCACCCTAGAAATCAATTTTTTTTTTAAATCCTCCTTATCATCATTCCACCCCTCAACTCGTGGGGATAACTTCAATGCTTTCTTACCACACAGTCCGGCTCCAGTGGCTTTAAAAAAAAATTCAATTTCCAACTTACATACATAATTACTTGATCCCATTTAGACCAGGGTACCGAACTCATGGAATAGTGACCAAATGTCTCCCTATTTCCAACCTTACGCTAAGTTTCATGCGTGGGATGTCTCGCAAAGCGAAATCCAAATAAGGAACCCCCCCGATACACTACTACCTAGCATTGTCGGTTATCAAAATCCGTTAGGTCCTCCGTTCGTGGCATGTACCCCTTTATTCCGTCTCTTGACAGAAAAGTTATAATTTCTCCCGTAATTATGCCTAACAAAGAACGTTTCACTAATTTCACTATAGTTCAGTATAGGTTGATGGTAATTACATTCTATAAACCTCGGATACATACGATCGGAACTTTCAAAATTCCCTTCCCTAATAATAGGGGTATAACTCTTAACTCCCACATCTCTAAAGGATAAATATAACAATGCACTCTTCCTATCACTGAGTCCGGAGTGCTAAACGTAATACTGAGTCAAATCATTTCGCTCAACGGTAAATCCCGATACATACGGAATTATACTGACAAAGTCTATACATACTTTGGCATCGAATATCTCGAGCTCACTATCTCCTCCGAAGTCTCTAGGATAGATAATATAAGTGCGAGTCCAACCTTCTTTCAGGTAAAGCCTCGCCAAAACAAACGTAAAACATGCTGCGCTAATGCAACCACTCCGATAGCCTTGCAATAAATGCTCATTATCGTACTAACCATTTCTATAACATTTTATCAAAGAAAATACTATACTCGTATATCGCATCACTACGATGAGTAACCTCAATAAAATACGTAACACTGTTAATATACACATTCATCCTCCGCGGATAGCACCAAAGAAAAATCCCGCTATACTAGGGAAAAATATTCACATAATGGTAACATTTATAATGATATGCATTAAACTCATCTCACATGCTAATCTACCAATGAACAAAATATGGTGACTCGCTCGTGTCACATAAACACGCCGCATCCTCTAAGGATACAACTTATACTTCCATCCTGGCAATCGTCTTGACAACACAAATGGTTTTCGGAAGTAACACGTCTGCCCAAACCAAAATAAAATTATTTTAATCGTCGTCCTTTACTAGGCACCGTATTCTTGCCCCTTTTTCTCACTTTGGAACATATTATCACGAGCAATTTCACTCCGCACCAAAATACCTCAACACATAATCCACTTACCACCTGTCCTACTAACCAGGTTAGGATTGTCCTTCTCTCGAACTTTAGTAAAACCGATTCCTGTTAGCCATCCCGGTTGTTCCCTTAGCTTTTTAGGCCATACAGATCATGTTACTATATATAATAGTACTTACTGAATTTACCATCACGTGGTAAGAATTTAACTATCTGAAGCATTTAAATGGTTTTCCTGATGTGTATCCACATCCTTTTGTGGTGCTATACCACCACCGTTGTATTCAGTCTTATTCTCGACTAAATTCTTCGATTCCTTTAACTTCCCCCACAAAGAAGCATTATCATCTATATTGACAAAATATGACATTGTCAACCTCTGAATCAGTCGTCCATCAGAATTTTCTCCTCGAGTATTATCAACTATTATTACGAGTTGGTCTCCCACTTGGAGTCGTTTCCTCCACTCGTATCTACATCTTTCGATACAAAATTTGCTAATGATTATGATTCATATCCACAATTGGGCTTCTGTCATGACCTCCTGCGATGAGTTCAGAACCACGTTTGCTTCTCATCCTGAACAGTTGAGGAAGGAACATACTGTCAACACTATACCTAAGGTTCTCCTATAGGCATAGAATTCTACTTCTAAAATTGGTGGTTGACTCCAACCATTATAATTTTGTCCCGAAATCGAAGAAAATTTTCTCTAAATTTTCACTTTCAGTTTGCCACACTCCGTCCTATATCTAAGCCTTTGGATACTTTACCTCCTTTGGTAAACACATACAATTTTCGCATTTCTAGAATTCTCACTGACCGTTATCCATATGTTTTGTAACACGTTGGTTGAGTTTACTCTCGTACCTCATTCGATCATAACAGCACTTGGAAATCATTTTTGCGCCTTAGTCGCCTTTTTAGTCGTGGCTTCTCGTGCCGTAATGGAGGTGACCTCGACTACGGTCATCATCCTCGGATATATTTTATAATCTCAACTGAGCCCGGCCTCCTGATGTCCACTTAACGGTCCTCTTCTAGCATCTGTCATCGCTCGGTACACGTACACATCCGAACGAAATTAGAATTCACTAATGTATACACATCATAGCAGGAGAACGTAATTTCGTCAAAGAAATCGAGAATCCTAAACATAGGGCTCTATATCAAACAAAGCAACGCTGAAAGCATAATAAGCCGTACAGATCCTAAGGACACTAGAACCTGATGCTCTGATACCACCTGTGACACCCCGCCTAATTAAATACCGGGCGATCACTCCTTTATTAAATTAAAATCAAGGTGAACAGTTGGATCATTCTTAGCATCACTGTCGTAAAAATAACTTTTTCAAATTTAACACCCTATTTAATTAAGCTAAGTGTCAAAACCATTTTTAAACATTACTTTCCAAATTTTATTTTTTGAAAATAGATATTTAATTATCTACAACAATTTAATATTTAAAGAATCACACCACAATAATCCTGGAACATATAATCCAATTAATTTAAACATTCAACAACTAAATCCCAGCATTTAAAACTTAAAGGAAAACATACATGCTGAATAAATCCCAAAGTAATAGTACTAGAAATAACTGAAATAAAAATGTCCCAATAAAACAGATAAATAGTGGAAAGGGCGACACATGCCCAATTAGGAGAATGATAGAAGTGGAATCAAGTAAATGAAATCGTCTAAGCAAGTGGCCTGCAACTCCCACCTAAGCTGCAACACGTTCCTTCCAAGGGATCCTAAACAAGACGCCCCTGTGGCTGGGCACCTTTAATATATACATATATATACAAGAGAGAAAGAAGAATAGAAACGGGTCAGAGCCCGATAGTGTATATGATTTAAAAATTTGTTTAGCAAGTATTTAAATTGATTACAAGCCAATGCAACAACATATTAGTGCGACACTCTCTTGAGAAATGCTCACCTCTCTTCTAGTGTGCACACCTATCGCACTAACCTTCCCAACGATTTATCTTATCATGTATCTCACTAATCTTACCCAATGATTTCACTTATCTTAGGTTACTCGGAAGATTTAAGACTGAACAATACAATTGTTTAAAAATAAGACTTCAGTTAGTATCCAAAGTTTCATTTTAACTTTATTAATTAATAAAGTTTTCCAGTGTCATATTATACTTTCTCAACACAAGTATTTACAATTTGGGTCATCAACCATGTCCTACTTACCATATCACAGTAGGCAATTCCAAATTCCAGAATTTCATATATATATTAACTACTCGTATAATATATATATTATAACAGCACCCCACATAAAAACTATGGTGCGGGCATACTCTACTATCCAATCCCCGTATCACTCGTACTAAGGGGAAAACAAATTCGAAATCACTCTCGAATTGTATTAACACATACACAAACAATATTGAGGCGAAGCATAGATTCCAAGACTCTAAGAGGAAAGCACATACCCGCGTCTCTTAGGACCGTCTGAACTATCATTTCGATAGCCTGTACCAAGGATATCTATCTCCTAGGGTACGAGTCAATATCCCCCATAAGGCACACGAGATAAGATCATCCCAGCGCGGTAACCTCAGGGATAGCAAGTAGCGTGGGTACGTTTTTCACACATAGATAGCATATGCATACACAATCATATAACTATACTAATATTACCATATCCATATTAGGTATATCTCAAATCCCATAGTTACGACATTTATCCTCATATCTCATTATTAGTTATCACGTTTAACGATTCGTCTTTAACTTTAATTCGAGGTATTATCCCAACTTACTATGTAACACTCATGGAATCTATTCTCCCAAGTATAAATTCAGTAGGAATTCATCTATTTTCCGTCGTAATCATTTTTACGTAATCTCTCCCTTTAATACAAGATTTCATCGTTTCTTATGTAATTATCCCAAAAATACAATTCTCGTCTCACATTAAAGGCCCCAACATTATTCATATGTCCTACTGGTCTTCCATATCTCCCAAAACATTTTATTAAGGATGTAAAAGAATTATTTCACATCAACTTGAATTTAACTAATTTAAAAATGGAAATAGGAGTCTATCAGGAGGGGTCGATCGATCGAGGTTTGGGGCTCGATCGATCGAACCTTCGATCGATCGAAGCTCTTAACTCGATCGATCGATCAAGCAGGTATGAGATTTCTGCAGTTTTGCAGTTACGGGTTTCATCCTCTAACCTCAACCAATTCCATATTTTTCATTTCCAATGGTCCTAGAATTTGTACTACTAACATTATATCATCATATTATGTATTTCCTACATAAAGCATGTAAATTTCCATCACTAAACATGGAATAACAACCCAAAATTTATGTAAATATCAAGAACCCTAGAAATCTCTTAAACATGGTTCTAACAAATCTTTTCCAGAATTTTCTTCTCCTAAAACATCAAAATTTCGTGGTTTAATCCTCTACATGTTAAGGGGTTTCCAGAATAACAATTAATTCGTCACTACATGCCATTTCCTATCTCAAATTTTAGGTTTTCTTCCGTAAAACTCACCCTAATCATACCTAGACTAACATGAGTGATGCATCAACGAAAATAAGCAAGATAAACACTTGCCTGGGATTTTCAACGTTCTGGTTTGGTGCCGAATTTGGTGTGGTTACGTTCCCTGTCTCGCGATCTACGCGTTGGCGGTGGCGACGGTGCAAACGGATTGGTTTTGAGCCTTGGATTGCCTTGAGAGTTCTCTCCTCTCTTCTCCAATGGCCGTTCTAGAGTTTTGAGTTTTCTAACCCTAGATGATAACCTAGACATCTGATATAAACACTTTAATTTTCGTGGGTTTAATTACCCAAAAATGTGAAATGTCCAAAATGCCCTCCCGGGGTACTAATTAGGCCTAAAACCCCCTCCGAGACCCAAACTAAACCCTCGTGTACACTTTTCTGACTATCTCGACCCTTCCGGACGCGTTGGCGCACTCAAAACGACCATACTATAAAATATTCACTTTTATTAATCAACATTTAGTCCCGACACGACACAGGCGCGTCCCGACTTAAATTTCCATAATTGTCATTTTATTCACACGTGACAATATTATAAAAATAAATCTCATATATTACTATACTCATCCAGTAACATTCAACAAATAACAAATTTCCAATAATTACTAACTCTCGTCACGCTAGTAAATATCTAAAACAACATTCCGGATTAAAATTAAATTAAGTTATCTCAATTAAATTTAATAAATCCCATAATTTAAAAGCTATAAAAATACGGGGTATTACACAAACCTGCAGGCATATATAGTAGTCATTGGAACTGTTTTTTTCAAATTTTCAATCAAGACAATAACAACTGATAATATATAAAAATAGAACCATTAAATTTGCTTTCTTCATGAATAAAGATAATAAACATAAAGAAAAGTCATATAAATTATTTGTGGAAAGTTAAATACAAATATATGTGAATATTCGTACTTACTAATTATTCAGTCCCTACTTTTCCTTTTAGTTCCTGAAACGTCACTGGGCATCATATTCACATTCCCAATCAAATGTATGCCCGGGGGTTCTAGTTATTAAATATGCTACAATTGTAGCAGTTATATTCACAGTGCACAATTGTAGGATCATATTCACAGTGCATAATTGAAGCAGTTATTAAATCTGCTACATTTGAAGAATACATCGTTCCAACATGTTCAAATGAAGTGGATACGGACTCTACGGTAGGTGACTTACAAAAGTGTCATTGTAGATTCCCCAAATGACTTACGAAAGTATCATTGCGGGCACAACAGCTTGCTGACAAACCTATAGGCATATAGTAGTCATTGAAACTGTTTTTTTCAAATTATCAATCAGAAAAATAACAACTGATAATATATAAAAATTGAACCATTAAATTTTCTTTCTTCATGAATAAAGATAATAAACATAAGGAAAAGTCATAGAAATTATTTATGGAAAGTTAAATACAAATATATGTGCATGTTCGTACTTACTAATTATTTAGTCCCTACTTTTCCTTTTAGTTCTTGAAACGTCACTGGGCATCATATTCAGATGCCCAATCAAATGTATGCCTGGGGTATCTAGTTATTAAATCTACTACAATTGTAGCAGTTATATTCACGGTGCACAATTGTAGGATCATATTCACAGTGCACAATTGAAGCAGTTATTAAATCTGCTACAATTGAAGAATAGATAGTTCCAACATGTTCAAATGAAGTGGATACAGACTCTACGGTAGGTGACTTACAAAAGTGTCATTGTAAATTCCCCAAATGACTTACGAAAGAATCATTACGGGCACAACAACTCGCTGACAAACCTGAAGGCATATAGTAGTCATTGGAACTATTTTTTTCAAATTTTCAGTAGGGACAATAACAACCGATAATATATAAAAATAGAACCATTAAATTTGCTTTCTTCATGAATAAAGATAATAAACATAAATAAAAGTCATAAAAATTATTTATGGAAAGTTAAATGCAAATATATGTCCATGTTCGTACATACTAATTATTTAGTCCCTACTTTTCCTTTTAGTTCCTGAAACATCACTGGGCATCATATTCACATGCCAATCAAATGTATGCCCGGGGGTTCTAGTTATTAAATCTGCTACAGTTGTAGAAATTATATTCACAGTGCACAATTGTAGGATCATATTCACGGTGCACAATTGAAGCAGTTATTAAATATGCTACAATTGAAGCATACCTCGTTCCAACACGTTTAAATGAAGAGGATACATACTCTACAATAGGTGACTTACGAAAGTATCATTGCATATTCCCCAAATGACTTACGATGGTATCATTACGGGCACAATAGCTTGCTGACAAATCTGCAGGCATATAGTTTTCATTGGGACTATTTTTTTTAAAATATTAAACTATCCAATAATTTACCGGGGCAATACATGATCTTGTGGATTAAAATAGGAAATATATATATTAGAGAAAAGAAACAACATCATATTATGCACACAATGGTGTGAATCAAAACAAAAAATGGATGGACGGAAATATATGCTTAAAGTTATATCAAACACCTATTATCCTTAAAGTTATATGAAACACCTATTATCCTTAATATTTTAAGAGAATTGTATGCATAAACTTTACAGGGCAGTGACACGCTGGATGTGATAGTCCGAGGAAAGAAAAGAATGTAGTAGAATTTACTTAAAATTTTATCATTCCATCAAAAGTAATAGTTCTTGTTCTGTTTCGTGTGAAGTAGGGATCTTATGTTTATCCCAAAATGCAAAAAATGTGTCAGTTTAAGTGAAGAACATATAAAAGTCTTAGTCAAACATAAGTGGTACAACATTAAGCGTTATTTATAAATTACTAATAACTAAATTACAAATAAAAATTGATAAAATAAAAATATCCTTATACATTGGCGTTATTTATGGTCCTCTATGAAATGCCTGCGTCGTGAATGTCTCCTCCCCTATGAACTATGTACTCGTCACAATAAAATAATTGAGAGAAGTTTATTGACTTCATTATTAAAAATATTCTTTTCCAAAAGAATGGATTCCAAAACATACCAGTGTTAGTAATGCTGAAGCTCTCTTGGAAAATCCCAAATGTGGCTTCACCAAACAAGCTCTTTTTGTCACTGAAAATGACAGATGTGGTGAGCAAAGTGCAATGAAGACTTGAGATAAAAATAAATCTCCGATATTATTCAAGGTGTAAAATATCTTCTACAATAATTACATCAGAACTTAATGGACAGCTAATACACATTTAAGAGCATAAATATTATATTAAGTGCTTAAATTGCTTAATGGACAGATGATTTTGTCACTTGGGTTCGTGCAACATATCGGATCACTTGGTTTTGGAAAATGGATGGTGAACAAATACCAAAAAAATTTGGTTTAAAACCAATTAGATCTGATTTGGTAACACGATAGCATATTAATTGATATAAAAAGAGAACAAATCGGTTGATTGGGTGTACTAAAGGTGTGGCAACTGGAGTTTGTGCAACAAAACCAACTCAGGTTTTAGGAGATAAGGAATATTGAAATAAATCTAACTCTTAAGAAATATAAAAATTGAAAACATAAATCAAATATTGAAATAAGGACTATTCAAATAAGAACCAAAAATACAAACTTCTAACCTATATCAATTATTATGTTTTCAAACCTCCATATCGATGTCAATCGAATGATCTCTTGCACCATATCATAAAATACGATACGAAAGAGAGATTACCTGAGAAATGCTGAGAACTAATATGTAAACAACTATCAAACCCTCACTTCGATATGCAATATTTTCAATTTCGATCATATGCATCTCTTTGCACTGGATCGCTTAAAACCTGATAAGCTTCCCTTAATACCTGGTGACATTGATATTTATTATTCACAGAATTTCATATATAGGAGGTGAGAGATAAATTTTCCTTCTTTCTTCTTCAATCAAAACACGTAAACAATCAAGATAGCTCCATTCAGACATCTTTAATTCAAGAATTAAACAATTAAATGAGAAATCATCATGGTCGTTGAAAAGCCATTTGACTGAAAAGGAAATAAAGAAAGGGGGAATAGATTCTATGCCTTCCCTTATATTTTAAATCAATCATGTTTTTATCAACAATCAAGTAGTGTACCTGGAAGACCTAATTATCCCACTAATATCATCCAGAATTGTCAACTTTTTGCGGTTGCCTTGGTATAGCCTCAACTTCCTTTAGATAGCCTTGCTGAGATTTAGAAAGACGTGGAATTAGGGGAACATCATCAATACAATAGGAACATTTGTGCAAAACAGTGCTTACCTCCATCATAGTAAAGATGAAATTAGGAATAGTGAGCAATGTTCTGCTTCCAACATGGACAAAAGTTTCAACGGTCAAATGCTGATACCTGAGTTCAAATCTTTGGAAATTCCAAATCAACTCTGCAGTGGAACAGATAGTGAATGAGGGATAAGGAATTGGTATTGTTGTATGTAAGGGCAAGGGCAGTGGTGAGGCGTGCGAATAAGGAAATCAGAAATTGGAGGGTAGTTACCTATGAAATCGGTGTCACATCGAATGGAAGAAGGTGTTACAATCATGATCGAGTAGGCGATCAAGAAGAAGCTATTTCAGTTCCCTTAATAAATTAACAATTTTAGTTCTCTTAAAAACCAAGAAAAAATAAATAAACATATTATAGCCATGTCATTGCATTTCCTCTGAGCTATTTCCAAATTTTTTT
The DNA here is from genome assembly GCA_949130495.1 of Sambucus nigra. Classification (NCBI taxonomy): domain Eukaryota; kingdom Viridiplantae; phylum Streptophyta; class Magnoliopsida; order Dipsacales; family Adoxaceae; genus Sambucus; species Sambucus nigra. Next base: position 88,940,447 of record OX422208.1, on the reverse strand, counting down.
TAGCTTATCTTGCTCTTCCAGAAATGCAGTCGTACGCACTGTTAACACCTTGTTATTCACACAATTCGTCAATATTAATATACCCATCATAACGATGGTCAGACTGAAGATCGAATATGGAAAAGGAGTTAACATGTATACCTTATTCAAGCTCCCAATTTGCGTGCACATCACGATTCATGTAACGATAATGACAGAAAAATAATTCATAGAATTTTTGGAATAATCAATAAGCCTAATAAACTTTAATAACCAAACTGGAACAAAAATAAAATAGTAGTTTATAAATTAAGAAGAGTTAAGCATAGGCACGTTAACGCTTTTAACTAAAACATGCCAATTCATTGTGTCGAGAAAAAGGCCATGCATAGTTTCTAAGACATGCCCACACACCTTGTTACATACACATAAATACACTGCATGCATAAAAGTTATTAACTTTTTAAATGTATGGTGAAACAACTTAAAAGGGACTGCAACCTTGACTATGAAACATGTTGTCGAGACAGTTGCATCTGGATCTAGTCAATCACTCCCATGAGTATTAGTGGTTTGGGGGTTACTGATTTGTCCTCTGACTTCCAACTCCAAAAATCAACACCTCATGCGACTCAAGTACTAGAAAATTAGATTACTTCAAAAAGAAAACCCATCTGACCATCTAAAATATCTAACAATAGAATATATTCCTGACCATTGGCACTGAAGTCTTGCCTAATGCGACTCAAGAACTGGGACAAAGGGACTACAACATTACACTATGAAACATGTATGGTGATTTTTTTAAAATATACTACACTTCTCATTTTTGTTTTAGTCTCACCCGTAACTTATTTTGATCAGCCACTAAATATAATTTTCACATATAGGAAGGAAGAACCAAATTTAGGAAGAGAGGCTTGTCCTAAGGAAGCAAAATATTTAGAAAATCATTTTGTCTAAAATAATGATCTTTATATCACCAATGCTAAAAAAACTCACTTGACCATGAACTTTCACAAAAGAATGCTGATGAACTTTCACAAAAATTAAATCATGTAAAAACTCCACAAAAGAAAGATTAGCTTACATATTTTAAAGTACAGTTGAAGCGATAGGCAGCTTGTGTATATGTTATGGTAAGTCAAAGATGTAGAAACAATCATAACATCCAAGATTCAAAGTTTCCCTCAAACACCACGCCCACATTTTGAATCCAAAAAAATGAACATTAGTCAGTCAAATCAAAATACTACTAAAAATGAAGCTTCCCTCAAACATCACGTCCCCGTTTTGAATGAAAATCCCATACCCAAATTTGAAACCTAAAGATTTTCGAGGATCGAGGAGAGTGCACAGAATGAGAAGAGGCGTTGTTAAGAAGATGTCAGGGGTACAAAAATCATAAGCGCTAACAAAGCTACTTAATTTGATAGTGCTCGCCTAAATTTTATATTTGAAAAATCTACTGTTAAAATTACCAAATAAAAGACTAATCAATTCAGTAATGTATTCAGTAAAATAGTCCTCGTGAGAACAAATTAAATAAATAACACTATGCATAAAAGTAGAAAAATAATGAAAACATGTGATACACCAACTACCATTTCCAACAAATTCCACTTACAAAGTTGAATTGCAATTTTTCAATATATACACTAAATGTTGAATAACTTCAAAGGGTAAAACATAAACCATATACCATATTACAACTTTGTATTTCATAAACCTAGACCATAAACATGTGACACACTAAGAACTGTCTTGATACTACTATCGGCCCAAATGTGTAGAATTATAGAATTATCGAAAGGATTACCAATATAGAAGAAACACACAATAAGCATGTCAAAATTTAAGTTACATACCAAAATGTAAATCTTCCCAGAAATACAGTCGCACATACCGTTATGGTATAATTTGAGATTGAATACAATAAAAGAGTTAAGTGAAGAGGTGCCTGCAATATAAGCATTTTCTTATGCATGTGTCACATTAGAACAAATAGGAAAAAGAGAAACTATATTAATAGTCTCTCACAAAATTGAAAACCTAACTTGGAAAAGATATATAGTTTAACTACTTGAAATTGAAATTAACAGCTCTCTACTCAATCATAGGAAAGATAAGGAGAAAAAGTTATGCGAAACTTAATTAAAATTCACTATATAATTACCTAAATAGAACTCTATCCAAATAAATACACCAAACCAATATCCGAATAACTACCGAACTCTTCTATTCCACCAAAGCCATCATCCTTGTACTGCGCATAAACTAATGCAACCTAAAAGAGAGAATATCACATACCATAAGCCCCCAACACCCCTACAATGTAAAAGCATTCCAATAGATATTGATCATATGCCTATCCCTCTTCAAACTATGAAATTGCCCCTAGCTATTGTTCGAACAAATAGAGGTGCATTGACCGGGGGCTTCATCCCGACTATGGAAAGTCGGGTGCCTATGGAGTTGTAACGCTTCCTTTTTCTATCAGAGAAGAAATCAATATATTTTTGGCTGGATTTGTACCCCACATAAAATCTTCAGTTTAGGGATGAATATCTTACCTTTAAAGTTGCAGAGACTCCACGGGAAAGTTCTGATGAGATTTATACCTGATTTGACCCAATCAAACAAAGATATCCGAGTCATCCTCCAAGATTTGATTATTAAATTTATTCGTCTGAAACACAATCAAGATCAAACATTAAAAACACAAAAATGTACACCATATTTGCAAAATAATACATTCTGACTTACATAGTTACCACAAATCGATAACAAAATACAATAGACCAAAATCGAAAGCTAAAAAAGGAAATAAACAATTGGGTCAATAATACATAAATGACAATCATATAAAAGGAAATCTTGGTCAAGCATTTCACCAAACAGTTGTCATGCAGCATTAAGAATGTAAACCATCAAAATAATAAATGTTTCCTAACATTTGAGGCTATTCAAGAACATGACCACCTGAACCCCACATAAATTTATTTTGAACAAAACCCTTAAAGTATAGAAAATATGACATATTTAGACCCATCTTACCCGAAACCCTTTAACCCCTAACCCGACCACCCATATGACCTATTTAGACGCATCTTACCACTCCAACTCATCCATATCCTAAACCACCCATTAAAACACCAAGGTTTAACCCATGCCTAACCTTATAACCCGCTAACCCAGTAGACCCACAACCAACCTGAAACCCAAAACCCTTTTTGAAAACCCATTTTTACTCGGTCAAAATAGTAGCTTCCTTAAAAGAAACCAAAGTCTTACCTATGAGAATGCCGAGATCCATTGATGCAGGAACCACATATGCATAGTCACCTTCACCTCTTGATTACGTGAAAGAAAAAGCAAAAAAGAGGTGTTGGTTAGGTAAATCAAACAATACACATCTAACATTGGTTAGGGAAATTGAACAATACCCATCTTACGACTCAAACTCATCCATATCAGAGCTATAATACACCTTTATAATCAAAAAAAATTTAAGAACAAATGCAGACACATCTAACATTGGTTAGGAAAATCAGACAAAAGGTGCATTGGTTAGGGAAATCGGACAAAAAAACTAATTAGACAGAAAGCGGTATGATAGAAGAGGGGATCGTGAGAGATAGAGAGAGAGGGTTTGAGTTGAGTGTGTGTGCATCGATTCTTGATATTTTCATTGGGAAATGAGAGTTCAATAACAGCCCGTGGCCGTCCAGCACTAATTAGAGTTAATAGGTATAATTTTCTATTTTACCCATGAATTTGAATTAGAGTTGAGAGGGGGAAAGAAAATGAAGGGTTAAAAAAGAGGGGGAACTCAAATATGTAAGGGACAAAAATGGTAAGAGGGGTATTTTAATTTCAACCATTGGATCGTTACATTGTTGGTTTCGATCTAAACCGTGAAGTATCCTCCCATCTTATGAATAGTGAAAACATCATTGTAACTTATATATATATATATATATATATATATATATATATATATATATATATCACTATACTATATATGCACTAATACGCCACCCCTAGACTCAGATGCGGTGCATGCATTTTCTACTATCATGTCCTGGTACATCACTCACTGTATAAATGATTGTCGGTTCGGTATCTTTCACGAACTATAAATACAATAACATATATTGAAGGAAAAAATTGTTCCAAGCCTATGGGTTACGCACATACCTATGCACCCATATGACCGTCATCACTACCATTATCACAGATAGCCCGTACCTAGGTTCCATGTTCTGAGGTACTAGTCAAAAATCCCCCGAAGGCTCATCAGGATATGACTGTCCTGACGCGTAAACCTCCCATGATAGCAACCAATGTAGGTATGTTATACACATAATAAATCAAGCAATAGGTATTCAAACAACCTATAAAAATGTAGGTATACACACAACTCGAATATTATAATTCATACATAGTATTATTTTTTTCTCACTAATACTACCGACATATTTATTAACTTACAAATATTCTCCCCATTGAATTTTCCCCAAGGATTATTCACTAGCCAACAATCTTTTAACGTAATTAACCCAATTCTTCCACTATTAATTTACCCTAATAATCATCATGGGTTATCCCTTTTCCTTCGATTAACTACGTCCCAAGGTTTTAACTCAAACAGAATAATTATCCCAATACTTATTCGTCTCACTTTATGTAAACCTAATCTCCTCTTTAGGTATAATGTCCTTATTATATAACAACAATCACAATCAATCAATCTACGCAACCTCCAACGGAATAACAACTACAATAACATTTCTTAAAATTTCCCTCACGGGCCAATTTCATAGACTTCTTCAAATTCAAGAAATTATTCTATAGTTCAATTATAACCATCAACACCAAGATTTCTTCAGCAAGATTAAATATAATTCCATGGGGTTTCTTACTACCAACATGGAGGATCCTATTCTATAACAATTTGACCTAAGATAATGATATATGTCTTCAAAAGTTCATTCAAATCAATTGAATTTCATAGTTAATTCATCCTAAACTAACATGGATATCATATATGCTATAAGTTTGCACGACTTAACACTTGCCTCTTTGTATGTAGGTCTGATCCGTTGAATAAGATGGTTAGATTGGTGTTCCTTTCTCTCTGATCTAAAATTCGACGGTCTCGGTGCTGAAATCAGTGTAGAGGTGGTGGTTCTAGACTTAGAAATCCTCATATGTCCTCTTTGTTTCTTCCTCTTGTTTGTCACGTAACTAGACCTAAACCCCACTTTTTAATCAGATATAATAACTTAGAAAATACAAATGACCAAATTGCCCTCTCGAGATGTCGATTTGGTACAAAATTGACTAGGGACCCAAATTAAACCCCCGGGTAGACTTTTCTGACTATCTCGACCCTTATGGACACTTTGGCGCACTCTAAGTGACCATTTGGATGACTTGAAAATAATTCACTTTTTATTTCAGTAAATTAAGTCCCGACACAACAAACACGCACTTCCCGACTTAATTACCGTAACTGTTGTATTTCTCACTTGCGATAATTTTACACAAATTCATAATCATATATTACTTTATTCTCTACGTAATATTGAATATAATTCATAACAATAAATACTAAACCTTGTCTCGCTAGTTAATATTTATTTTAATCCGAATTATTTATCAATTAATTTTACCATATTTAATTTAATTAATCTCATATTTAAAAATCATTAAAAATATGGGGTGTTACATACTTCCACCCTTACAGGGGAATTTCAACCCAAAATTCAGAAAATTAAAGTATAGCTGGTACGAACAACTCATAATATTTTTTGCGCACCCCATCCTTATGCTCCCAAGTAGACTCCCAACATTATGATATTCCCACTGGACCCGTACAAGTGGAACTACCTTCGACCTCAATATCCCCTCTCTATGGTCTGAGATAGCCACCGGTCTCTCCGCACATGAACTATCAGGCTATAGGTCAATCTCCTCTAACGCAATGTGAGTGTGGGCCGACTCAGCTCGGAGATACCACCTCAGCGACGAAATATGAAACCCATCCTGAATACGATGCAGGTGCTCCAGTAGCTCAAGCTTGTATTCCAGCGATCTAATCCTTTCGATGATAAGAAACAACCCTATGTGTCTTGGTGCCAATTTCCCTTTCTTTTCGAACCTCATTATCCCCTTCATAGGAAACACTTAAAGTAACACCTGTTTTCCCACACTAAACTCTTGAAAGAACCTCTTAGCCTAGTCGTAGCTTTTTTGTCTATCCTGGGCTACCCGTATACGACTTCGAATTATCTTAATCCTGTCCGAAGTATTATGAATCAACTCTAGCCTGGGTAGCTTGTTGTCTCCCACCTCTAGCCAACAAGTAGGAGTACGACAAGGCCTATCGTACAATGCCTCTGATAGTCCCATGTCAATCGTACACTAATAGGAGTTATTATACGCAAACTCCATCAGTGGAAGATATCCTTCCCAACCTCCACTCGAATCAAAGATAAACACTCACAACATATCTTCCAACATTCGACTCGTCCTCAGAATTTATATATGTCTTAGTATTAAAACTTCAGATTCAAACACTCAATGTATCCGAACGTACTCAAAGTTAATTTCGTAATAATTATTTTGATACTTCCATTATACTTATACTAGTGCCACCATTATGACTGAAAGTTCACCCCTTACTATCCCAGATTAGCTACAAGTCATTGCCACTCTTATATGCTGATATATTTCTTTAGGTATTGCCTGTTTAATGACATATCAAAACATCGTGAAACCCACTAATAATTCTTCAAAGAGACGAGCCTACACTCTATTGTCTCTTTTATCTCCATATTGGAAAGTTCCTTATTTCTTAGGTGTTAATTTTTCTCGATGCTAAATCTCGTAACTCTCCCCCTAGGAGGACCTCGTGATAAATCTTGACCACTTATGTCAGGATCCAAGCTTAGTTTTTGGTGGTATACTCTCACTACCATCCTGAATTATATTAAAATGACATCCTAATCACTCACATCTTAATCACCTCCTGTCTACCCTCGTGAGGATTTTACATCTCCAGCTGGTTATGACGTAACTCTCATCATATTAATTCTCTATTCCGAGTGGCTCATGTTTATCCCCAAATATTTCAAATGTAACCTCTTTGTACTGCTCAACACTCTAATCACCCATTTATGTCTACTATTCAATTTCTAGTGTCTTACCTCACTCACAATCCACTATATTCTCTTTATCTCATTTTAGTACTACCTCAATTTTACCCATGCCTTTACCTCATTATTTCATATGCTGTCACGTTCTCACCTCATGACTGATATTGAACATTTTAACTAACTACGATGCCCATACACCCTATGTTTGGTGCATTTCAGCACAAATCAATCGAACGTAATATACTTGCATCACACGTAATATACTTTGGCATGACTATACGCTGAGGTTATAATCAACCACCCAACTAGTTGTAACATAATTATTTACTAGGTTGTCCCACTAATTTACTCGTGTTGTAAACGTTGTAAACTTGTTATCTCTTTGAAATTATATGGCTCCACCGGCCTTAATTCCTAATAACAATCAAATATCTATTATATTAACATATGTGTACAATAGCTACGGTACTAAACCCAAGTGCTAAAGACCAAACCTCTCCCAACTTCCAACGTTCGCTAAGTTTCATGAGAGGGATGTCTTGCAAAGTGAAATCCAAACAAGGAACCCCCCGATACACTACTATCTAACATTATTGTTCGTCGAAATCCTTTAGGTCCTTAGTCCATAACATGTACGCAAGAATTCCCATCTATTGACATACAAAGTCTACTCGTCCACTCTCAAGTCACCAAAGACAAAAAATAATACGACCCCCTTATTGTCACAAGTTCGCAGTGCTATATATAATAATGAGCTATATATCTTCGCTTGACAAAGAATATAAAGCACCCAGAATCAAATCAGTAAAATGTTCCTAAGCACTGGGATCAAACATAACTGGACAACACACTCACCTAAGTCCTTAACATTTCCGTATCTATATTTAACATCAAGTATATAACTCTTTATATTTGATCATAATATAACATGCCATATATGTAAGTGGGATCAACCCTCTTTTAGTCTATGCCTCGTAAAATAATGCATCTCAATCGGGAGTAATAAGCGCGATAGTTTTATCACACAACTTACTACCGCTCAAACTCTCGGTATCCCATTACTACATACAGTCATAATGAGTCCTACTTTCTTAACTCTCAAAAGTAGTGATTCATAACATCAAATTCTCTCATCTCCCATAACCGCTCACCTATGGGTGACACTGAAATAATACCTGTTACCCAATGGTAAATATATATATGATAAGGCTAATATTGTCAACCCACTACACCCGACTCACCCTAGAATTTAGTGTCGATAATCATACAATGTTATGCACTCATGTCACCTAAACTAATCCCGTTTTTTCAAGGGTGGAATAAAAATATTACCTCCTTTTTGTATTTTCCTTTCCTGATCGTCGGTTCCTTAAACGTACTCTTGCACCGAAAATGACCCCCACCCCGTTACAACGATTATACATCTAGGATTTCCTCCTACAGTTTCTCCATGCCTCGATTTGGGTAATTCCATATTTTATTATGGACTACACTTTCTTAAGTGAAGCATCGATGCAAAAAACTGTTCTCATTGTAACAGCCATTGGAGAAACGCCCATGTCCCGGATCCTAGCCCTACTGGCCTCCTCCGTCCTTCTATTTTATCCCAACGTCCCTAAGGAACGGATATGTTGCTGACATTGCTGGTACTACTTAAACCCACCACTCTTGGGTTAGTAACCCCTAACCTGACTCCCTTTGCCCGATTTCCTTTACCAAAAATCCCGCTCCTCCTGCTATTGTGCTCCAGTGGTACAGTTCCTAGTTTTACTAGTCTCACTATCTTCGTGTCAAAAAGTTCAACAAAGATGACCATACTCTCTATACATAGGACACCTTCCTACTCCATCCCCTATCTTTGGCCTCACTAGCCATGTCGGGGTGTCCTCCTCTCCAACTTGGTAGTCTTGGGACCAATTGTTACTTCAATTGTCTTTCTCGTTATGCTGGGCATATGGAACTTATTATTGGCCTCTATGGCCCTGATTGACTCCATTGTCATTTTATAGGAATTCAATCAATCAAAATCATCTAAATGGGTTCCCTATTGGTTATACTCTCATGTGGTGCTTCACTAACACCATTAAGTTTAGTCTTGATCTTCAGCTAGAATCTCTAACCCTCCTGGCTCACTTATTCTAAAAGAGCTGACATAAACTTGTAAACGTACAACCTTGACGACATCGACATTAGTCATCCTAGCTGGGTTCCTCATCCATACTTTTTTTATTCTACTCACGGGTCCTTTATCTACTATAAACCCTTTTTTCTACACCCATTTGCCAGGTACGAAATTTGTTAAGCAAATTAACCTTTATCTCACTATCGGTCTCTATCTTATCCACTTGTGGTAGATTTCAAAATTATATTCGCATCTCTGCTAAAAAAGCAAATAGAATACCTCATGGTTAAGTCGTACCCGAAATTTATCGTTGAATTTCATACATACTTCATTATATGTGGCCATTGACTCTCATCACTTAATACCGCTCCTATGAGTTAAAAATTTACCCGAAATTAAATTATGGGTGTTGTTGAAATTAACCCTAAATAGTTTCCTTGGGATTATCTTCTTCTATTGGCCCATTAAAATTTCTCTTCCCTGCATGTTTATAAATGGCTCTTCAAAATAGTTCTTCCGATTCCCCCTTATCGGCTTTGCTGAATGAGTCTGAAATTTGCACCACCGTTATCCACTACGATGCATGGAGAATTCGTTGTTCCCAAGTGATTATTTTATTATTACCCTCTTGAACAATATTCGTAGTAACGCTAATCGCTATCACCGTTTCTCGAATACTCTATGTCTTCTGCTATGCCTCTCTTTTTGCAATCCTCTTAACGTACCTCGTTGGTTATCCCGTAATGTTCGGTGTATGAAGCCTAACAAAACCCGTATATGAATTTTATCAATTACTTAATAACAGGAGAACATAAGTTGCAAACTGACGCGACTAAGAATGTGTCTCAGAAGTGCGTACTCTCTAGGCTCCAGTGAAAGCCTGTCGCTCAAGTAATAATTCGATAAGTCGGGTATCGATCCTCAGGGAAATAGGACAACATGGTTGTAACGACGTTGGACAGTCGAAGAAATCCTAACTCTGACTCTAAAGAAAAGGAAAAGATGATTTAAATGGTAAAATAACTACAACTAGATGCAATTTTGAAATAATTAACTAATGAACTAAAGTATGAATGGAATGCAACTATTCTAAATTACCTAAAATGATGATGATGAGTGACTTAAAACTTGAACTATATGATGAAAAAATAGGTCGGGGATACATTTCCTCAACCCTAGAGTCTTGCAGGTATAAAACTAATCGTAAATTTAAGTGATTTATTAGACCCAGACTTTAGTACTCCCAAACATTCCGTATATGAGGTTCAATCCCGCACCATACAAAATTAGAGGTCGAGTAAAGCGGTAACGCGCGATAGTGAAACTCACATTGCATTCTACAGCATTCCGATTACCTGGAAGCAAACGAGGTCCCAAGATCTACAATGGTTGTATTGCTACATAATACGGTCGTAATATATCATTAAATTCATGGGATTAATTTTATACACATGCGACTAACACATCAGGCTGAGTTCATGCATCCCGACCCTTTTAAATCTAGCCAGACATGTTAAACTGAACGATGCATGAAATAATTACGTTTCATGTGAAAGAACTCATGATGAAACTATATTGAAACATGAAAATATGTGTTTTGAACCCATAAATTGTTTGAATCAAGTAAGAGAAATAACCAAGCAAGAACAATAATAAGAAGAATGAAACTTGGATTAAAACTTGATAAACAAACCCAGAATGAATCAATCTTGAAGCAAATAATTCAAACTATGTTCCTAGGTGATATTCTACCTTTTTTTTTCAAAAAATATGAAAAAAATTCAAGAACCCCCTTTCCTAAGTCATTAGCTTCGTACAAATACGTTTTAGAATGAGTTGTAACCTAATGGAACTCTTTGGACCATTCAGAACAAAGGAGCAATTTCGCGCATCAGGACCCCCGAACCGGTTCAGAGGGACCTCAAACCGGTTCGACCCCGAACCGATTCAACTTAGGTTCGGGAATTTTCGCTGGTTTTGGGCCTCTTTTTCCTCTTTTCAACATTTAGAATTTTTCTCATGTTTTCTTCTTTTCTTCTTGGATTTTTCCTCAACTTCAATTGATCATAACTCTTCAACCGTAACTAGGATTTGGATGCAGTTTCTTCCATGGTTCTCATTGTTATGAGGTTCTAAACTTTCTAGTTGACTCCTCCTCTAGGATCCGGATGCAGAATTACCAAAATACCCTTGAACTTGCCTTCCTAGCCTTTCTTTCATTATTTCGATTTCTCTTTTGCACCGTTTGCATAATTAACATGTAAAACACATAGGAGACACACGAAACACGAAATTCTTACCAAAGAAGGTTAGTATCACAAATGTGAGTTAAATCCATATCAATTGCATCACTCGGGTTCATAAAGGTACCAAAATTAAGGGGATAAATATACAATATTTATGCCTAATCACAAACGTAAAGGAATACAACAATCCTATCCTAAGGCTCTATATAAAAGAATGCTACGCTAAAACGTGAAAAGCCACACAGATCCTAAAGACTCTAGAACTAGATGCTCTGATACTACCTGTGACACCTCTCTCAATTAAATATCGGGTGATCAGTCCTTTATTAATTAAATCAGAATATCCAGTTGGTTCATTCTTAGCATCATTGTAAAAAACATTTACTTCATTAATCACCTAATAAATTAATTAAACCAGTGTCAAAAAATTTTAATCGTTTTATTATTATATGACAATTTCAATCATTAACAACAATCACCATTCTCAAGGATAAATGAATAATGAATAATACACTATCTAACTGAATGAAATGAAACTGGAATAAACATCCCAGTTAAATTACTCTAAAACTATTCAATCGTAATAATACTAAATTCAACACAATACTGAAATAAAATGAGTACAATATCTCTCTAACATATATAGAAACTGAGAATGGATGACGCATGCCCTAACTGAAATGACTAAGCATGAAACTAAGATGATAAGGATGTAGGCGTCTAAATATGAGGAATTGCAACTCCCACACTAGTTGTAGCATGTAAAATGGTCCGACGGTTTAAGCCTGGCATCGATGTGGCTGGACACCTAAAATAGTTTCACAAGAGAAAATACATTTGCAATTGACGGTTCAGAGCCTGATTGTAAAACATTCTAAAATATTTTAGCAAATTTTATAAAACATGGTAAAGCAAATATTATATACATGTTAGCTTTTTGAGCTTTCACTTGAGATTTTCACCTCTCAACTATTGTGAACACCTAACGTACCTATAGGCCATTCCAGTTATCGTTATCACACCTAACTAGATCGTAGTCATAAACCTTATAAACTATCACGCTTAGTAATGTATCGTATACCCCACATAATATATATATTATTAAATGTTTTCCCATTTACTATACCGAGTAAGAGTGTTCACGATAACGTTAAGTGTTCACATACTTAAGTTATTTAAGATTTTATTATCTTTCTTATCTACAAATTTCACATAATAGATAATATAACCAGCATATATATATATATATATATATATATATATATATATATATATATATATATATATATATATATATATATATACTAATACGTCATCCCTAGACTCAGCTGCGGTTCATGCATTTTCCGCTATCATGTCCTGGTACATCACGCACTCTATAAATGACTGTCGATTCGGTATCTCTCACGAACCATAAATAAAAACCACATATATTGGAGGCGAACATAGTTCCAAGCCTATGGGTTACGCACATACCTACGCACCCATATGATCGTTATTACTATCTATATCGCAAATAACCCGTACATAGGTTCCATGTTCTAAGGTATAAATAAAAAATCTCCCCGAAGGCTCATCAGGATATGACTGTACCGACGCGTAAACCTCCTGTGATAGCAAGCAGTGTAGGTATGCATACAGATAATAAATCAAGAAATAGGTAATTACACAACCTATAAAAATGTAGGTATCCACACAACTCGAATATTATAATTCATACATAGTATTATTATTTTCTCACTAATACTACTGACATATTTATTAACTTAAAAATATTATCCCCATCGTATTTTTCCCAAGGATGATTAACCACACAAAAATCTTTTAACGTAATTAACCCAATTCTTCCACTATTAATTTACCCTCATATTCATCGTGGGTTATTCCCTTTCCCTCGAATTAACTATGTTGCAAGGTTTTAACTCAAATATAACAATTTTCTCAATTATCCCAATATTTTTTTTGTCTCACTTTATGTAAGCCTAATCTCCGCTTTCGATATAATGTCCTTATTATAGAACAACAATCACAATCAATCAATTTAGGCAACCTCCAACGGAATAACAACTAAAAACAACATTTATTATAATTTTCCTCATGAATCTTCCTAGAATTTTAAAATGCAGTTATATCAGACACCAAAATGTAGAAAACGAGATTTTCTAGGAGGCATTGTGGACAAAATAGCCATTTTCGGCGCCAACACAACTCAAAACATTTTCTAAAATGACGATTTAGTTTACCCAATTTCATAGACTTCTTTAAATTCAAGAATTTGTCCTATAGTTCAATCATACCCATCAAAACCCGAATTTCTTCATCAAAATTCAATATAATTTCATGGGTTTCAAACTACTATTGTGGAGGATCATATTCTATATTAATTTCACCCAAGATAATGATATATATCTTCAAAAGTTCATTGAAATCAATTGAATTTTATAATTAATTCTACCGACACTAACATGGATATCACATATGATATAAGTTTGCAAGATTAAACACTTGCCTCTTTGTTTGTAGGTCTGATCCGTTGAAGAAGATGGTTAGATTGGTGTTTATTTCTCTCTGATCTAAAATCCGACGATCTCAGTGGAGAAATCGGTGTAGAGACGGTGGTTCTAGCCTTGGAACTCCTCTCCTCTTCCTCCTATGGCCTCTCTCTTGCTTCCTCTTGTTTTTCACGTAACTAGCCAAAAACCCCCTTTTCTAATAAAATATAATAACTTAGAAAATTCGTTGGTTTAATTAATCCAAAAATACAAATGACCAAATTGCCCTCTCGGGATGTTGGTTTGGTCAAAAATTGACTAGGGACCCAAATTAAACCCCCAGGAAGATTTTTCTAACTTTATCGACCCTTTCACACACTTTGGCGCACCCGAAATTACGATTTGGATGACTTAAAAATAATCCACTTTTTATTTCATTAAATTAAGTCCTGACCGGATTGACACGAGCATCCCGACTTAATTATCGTATTTCTCACTTGCGACAATTTCACATAAATTCATAAACATATATTACTTTATTCTCTATGTAGTATTGAATATAATTCACATTAATAAATACTAACCCTTGTACCATTGGTTAATATTTATTTTAATTCGGATTAATTATCAATTAATTTTACCATATTTAACTTAATTAATCCCGTATTTAAAAATCATTAAAAATACCGGGTGTTACTGTAATGTTGTCTTATTGGCCCACAACACACTTTGTAGTTAATTTATCCAATTTCACTTGGCTTCTTTCATCCTCTTCTTTATCCCATCCAACAGAGTTTGGTTCATGAGTTTGTTTGCCTATTGCGTTGTGGATAAGATGATGATGAATGCATTTTTTTATGTTGTCCTTGTCACAATGCACTTAAAACCCATTATTATTGAACTAGGAGAAGTGGTCGGCAATAAAACCGTGACGGATCCCATACCTGTTGTTCACATTCTTCCATATGAATCGGGAGATGTTTGCATATATCATCTTTATGAGTGGTTTAGCCTACACCCATTTTGTAAAATAATCCACTATAACTACCAAATATATGAATCTTCCTATTGTTTTTGGCGGTGGTTCAACTAAATCAATACCCTAGGTG
This sequence comes from Sambucus nigra, assembly GCA_949130495.1. NCBI lineage: Eukaryota > Viridiplantae > Streptophyta > Magnoliopsida > Dipsacales > Adoxaceae > Sambucus > Sambucus nigra. The sequence continues at coordinate 88,925,336 of OX422208.1, read as the reverse complement.
GTAAAATGTGAAGGTGATATGATTGGCACCAGCTCTGGTCATGATCTTTTGTCTATCAATCTAAACCTATGGAATTTATCACACCTCTATGTGTATTCTTCACAGTCTTTCCTCATTGTTGGCCAACAATATTCTTCGATAGCTATTCTCTTCTTCAGCATTCGACTTTCAATATGGGCGCACATGACCCTTAGTGTATTTCTTTCACTAGGTTTGGTCTTTCCATGTAGTGAACACATCTCATTATTTAGATAGTAAAACCTATTTTCTATAGCACTCCCTTATCCATGATGTACTTGGCAACATTGTAAAGAAGACTTCTTGCATACTTCTAATCAGCTAGTAAGACGAGCTCTCAAAGTATGTGATAATTGGGTCCATCCAAGATGTACCCATAGTTATATGTAGGAAATTTACATCTTCTGCATCGATGATCCTTTGTAATAAGATTTCTACAGGTATCGTTCTCCTCAGGTAGGCCCTAATAAATGCTATCGGACGAGCTAATGTGAATGCTCTTGTATTTTCAATTATGGGGATTCGAATCATTTGGAGTGCTTTTAGCTTTGGAATTAGTAATTTTACCCCAATAAGATACTTTAACATGCTTACCTCTCTTGCTTTATATTCCCATAACACCTGGTTCAACACTAGTTATGAATAACTGTGAGCCATTATCTAATCAACTCCAAGTGATATAGGCAACTCTAATATGGAAATTAAAGCATTGTATTCCACTTCATTATTGGATACATAAAATTTAAAATGTAAAACATATTCTATGTTATCACCATTAGGTGTGTTGACTATCAAATCAACTCTTCTATCACTTGCACATTGATATGCCCAAAGTGTACCCTCATACTCTGAGTAGTAACCTCGGCTAACCTCATAGTCGAGTCATCACAAAGATCACAATAGACATCAAATAGGTCATCCTTCACAAGGTCGGCTCCACATTCATCAACCTTGGCTCATCAGTAGTCGAGTTCAGTAATAGCCTCATGGGCTCAACTTTGGCCTTTGTCATGCTATGCTTCAGCCGACACCACAGCTATGCCTAATACCTAACCTCATCCAGTCAATTAGGTCAAGGTTATAGGATTCACCAACATCATACTCGATTGAGTTGAGCTTCAGTCGATGACGCTAGATGTCTGAGCATACGCAAGCACAAGAAAGACTTGGAACACGTGGACAAAATCGTTATAACCAAATCATTCCCCTCGTGTGAGGGAATATTCAGTCATCATTATCTACATATGGCACATCCAGGTGTCTGCATGAGATTGGATAGATCCTCACACTCATGCTCATTGCATGCTTGGGGAGTACACTACACCCCCAAGAACTATATATACTTGTCTTCCCCTTCCTTGTAGAGGGATCGATACTAAAAACCCTAGTGAAAGCTCTGTTAAAAGATATAGTAGAGAGAGAAAATGAGTATACTATATCACAAGGCTATTGGAGCTCTTATTTTATTAGTGAAGATCACTCACATGCACAGTGGACGTCAGCCTAGATAGGTTGAACCACTTATATTGGAATGTTTTCTCCTCTTCTCCTCATCTCTTTATGCCCATATTAATTACTTGATTCCATTACTATTCTTGTTTGAGCTCAACAACACCTTAACCCGGTGGTGCTATTTTAAACATCATAAGTTTGGTGCCTTTTGTGGGAACGCGAAGTTATATCTCTTTCTTCTTTAAGCTTGGCCTCACCGGAGACTCTGGTGGTGAGACAGTCCTCCCCATTTATGTGGAGTTGCTTCACCATTAAAAGAGATCCATTATGGTCCTTCAAGCTCACCAGTCTCTTAATCACAGCTCGAACATATGGCACAAGAGTTACCGTTACATCTTCCACCAGTTGGTGGTGGAAGGACCAGTTCCAACCAAGCACCGCCGCAGTCCGAGATGGCTGAGGTGGCTACAGCCTTGAAGTCTTTGGTGGCTAGTTAATAAGCTATGAAGAAACAATTTTCCTAGATCAGCAAAAACATGATGATGAGGCCACCAGGAATCTTGCTGGAGATGATCACTCCAGCAGCTGTGGAAGAACAACACCGGGAGGCCAGGGGACCACCCCAAGCACCACGCAAAGATCTACCTCCTCCATAGTGGCGGAGAGGCGTTGCTAACCCTAGGCGATTACACCTGGGGAGGCAAGGTCACCCCCTCCCTGAGGAATAGTACGACGATGTGGAGGTAGAGGATGCTCTAGTGGAAAACAGGGAGCCATATGAGATTTCTAATAACACTGTACGACCTCATCATCATAGTCAAGGTCAGTGTGGTAGACGAGATTCCGATGTTTTCCCAAGAGGTTCAACATTTTATCGATTGAGCAGAGGGTCAGCTTTTGAAAGGATTGGCCCAGGCAATGACCTAAGGGAATGGTTATCAAGGTCAAGAAGTCTTGCTAGATCCATAACAGAGGATGGAGATTGTCGGCCCCTTCATGGACAACCCCCACATGACCGTGATGGAGGCAAGGGGGAGGTTAACAGCCGACGTTGTGCTGCAGTAGGGGAACCACCAGTTGAACCCTTGGAGATGGCAGGGGACAACCTCGACCAGGCCAACGTTGCTAAGCCATGGAATGACTCAATTTAAAGGCTTGAAAATAAGATTTAGGATATTCTAAGAAGCTGAGACCCCTTGTATAGGGGGTACTCAAAGGGTTCACCCTTCGTAGAAAGGATCGTCAGCTTTCCAACCACGACCAAGTTCAAGCCTCCTGTAGTGTCTCCCAAGTACGATGAAAGCACCAACCCTGCCCATCATATTGAAATGTACCAGTCATCAGTAGATATCTACTTCATCTCTAATGAGAAGAGGTTCCGAGCTCTCTGAAGAACTTTAACTGGGATGCACATGTATGGTTTACATGTCTTCCGAAGAATTCCATTGGAAACTTTTAAATGTTGCTCGGAAGCATTTGTCGGTCCATTGGAAGGGGAATCGTTCGGACACAAACGGATCGTTCGTCCGCATGGTAAGTCCGAATATCACACGGGGTAGACCATTAGAAAGGTTAGGAGATGTACTTCGACATTACAAAGAGTTTGACCCAGTTTGGAGAGTTGACTTTGGTCAACCGGACCCGGGAAGCATTCGGTGACCTCCCGAAGTCAAACAAATCATTCGTCCTCATAGAAAGTTGGAATCGTGCACGATATGGACCGTTGGAAAGGGTATTTGATTCCCTTTGAAGATTCATTTAGCCTCGATCGAGATTAATAGTTGACATAGGTCAAACAAAGCCCGAGAGCGCTCGGTGGCCTTTAGGTCAGGTTTCAGACGCAAAAGGATCGTTCGTCCGCATAGTAAGTTAGAATTGCACACGGGGTGGACCGTTGGAAAGGGTATTCAGTGCCCTTCAAACATTCATTCAATCTCGGTAGAGATGAAAAGTTTGACTTTTGGGTCAAACTGAGTCGGGGAGTGCCCGATGACCTCCAGGTCAGTACTCGGGACATGACCTGGGTTTACGGTGATGAAGGGAGGTACTAGAGACCTAAGGAGAGTTAGGGGGTAACAGAATGGGGGTGTCAACAGAGCCCCTCGACGAGTGAGTTTGGAACAAATGATGACCATCGAATAGACACCATATGATGCTTTTGAGGGAGTATGATCGATTCAGAGGGTCGATGCCGATTCTGGGGGCCTAAGGAGTATGTTGGGGATGAATGACGATTGGAGGTTTAGGTCGATTCTGAGGACATGAAGTAGTGTTGGGGAGGGTGACCAATTCTGCCAGTCAAAGCCAAATCTACGGGCTTAAGGTGAAGATTTAATAACCGAGGCCAATTCTGACCTAAAAGTGGTGACGACCGAAGACCGAGGTCAATTCTGACCTAAATCAGGTGACAATCCAAGACCAGGGCCAATTCTGACCCAAGAATGGTGACAACCGAGGATCGAGGTCAATTCTGACCTAACTTAGATGACGATCTAAGATCGGGGCCAATTCTGACCCATGAGTGGTGACGACCGAGGACCGAGGTCAATTCTAACCTAACTAGGGTACGATCCAAGATCGGGGCCAATTCTGACCCAAGAGTGGTAATGACCGAGGACAGAGGTCAATTCTGACCTAACTAAGGTGACTATCCAAGATCGGGACCAATTTTGACCCAGGAGTGGTGACAACCGAGGACCGAGGTCAATTTTGACCTAACTAAGGTGACGATCCAAAATCGGGGCTAATTTTGACCCAAGAGTGGTGACGACCGAGGACCAAGGTCAATTATGACCTAACTCAGGTGACGATCCAAGATCGGGGCTAATTCTGACCCAAGAGTGGTGACGACCGAGGTCAATTCTGACCTAAATCAGGTGACGATCCAAGATCGGGGCTAATTCTGACCCAAGAGTAGTGATGACCGAGGACCGAGTTCAATTCTGACCTAACTCAGGTGACGATCCAAGACCGGGGCCAATTCTGACCCAAGAGTGGTGACGACCGAGGTCAATTCTGGCCTAACTAAGGTGACGATCCAAGACCGGGGCCAATTCTGACCCAAGAGTGGTGACGACCGAGGATCGAGGTCAATTCTGCCCTAACTAAGGTAACGATCCAAGACCGGGGCCAATTCTGACCCAAGAGTGGTGACGACCGAGGACCGAGGTCAATTTTGACCTAACTAAGGTGATAATCCAAGACCGGGGCCAATTCTGACCCAAGAGTGGTAACGACCGAGGACCGAGGTCAATTCTGACCTAACTAAGGTAACGATCCAAGACCGGGGCAAATTCTGACCCAAGAGTGGTGACGATCGAGGACCGAGGTCAATTCTGACCTAACTAAGATGACGATCCAAGACCGGGGCCAATTATGATCCAAAGATTGGATAAAGATTGGGTTTTCATTCTGCTGGAGAAAGAGATTTGTGATTTTTATCTGAGTTGGGGAGCTGATAGCTAGGGAAGCTTTTAGGAGACCTTGCAGGGGGATAACCTATTTTGGGTGTTGTAAGAGAATTCCGCTGAGGAAGGGATCAGGTGATCCTTAGGGATCCTCCGGAGCTTTGCCGGGAGGAGTTTTCACTTGGTTTTTGAGGATTCTACTAGGGAAGAGGAGTTTCGCTTGAGGGAATGCGCAATTTTCTTGGTAAAAAGGCTTTAAATCCTTCCTGGGATTTTTGGGGATTTTTCGAGGCTTTTTGGCATTTTCTGGGAATTTCTGTATGAAATTTAGGGGGTAGTGGTGGTGCGTCATCTCGCCGTAGGGGGAAGAGAGAACGCCGCAGGGGTGGAAGCCCTTGAGAGAGAGAGAGAAATAATGTGGGTTCGGGCTGAGTCCCGTTATTTTTGCTTTTTCTTTTTATTTCCTGCACAATTGATGTAACACATAACACAAATTGATGTAATGTAATGGAGTTTTTTGATTATCTTTTATTTAATGATGAATGCATGCGCATGCGCTTTTTACTTTGCTGTTGAGACCGTAAAAAGGAATTTTTTTGGAATTTTTTTGAAGTAAAGTTTTTGATTAAAAAGGGGGAAATTTTATAAGGATAAAAAGGGATTTTGAAATTCTGTTGAGAATGTCAATTTATTTTTATTGAGTGTTCTGATTTGACAAAAGGGGAAAAGAGGGAAATTTCCAAAAATGGGGGGTTGCCGATCGGCAAGCACCCTGACTTGCCTATCGACAGTTCAGTCGAGTCCCATCAATTGAAAGCTTTGAATGGTACCCTCTTCAGCCTTTGGTACCTTGTGGGGTAGGATTCCCTCCGATTTCTGCAGGGATTGTGTCTCTTGTGAGGGTTATCAAATATAAAAAGGGGTAAGGGTGGAGTGTTTTCATCACACCTTTGCATTCTTATCTACTTGCCCACCATCTCTTAGCCTTGCAAGATGGCTCTCCCTGGTAGCACCGAGTTTTCCAACTACCTCGAAGCCTTGGAAGCTATGTGCTCTTATAATGTCGACTATGATGATTTCAACATGCATCGAGTCTCCATGTGGCACAATCGTCCTATTGAGTGGAATATGCTGATGGCGGTGGTACAACTCTGGTACCCTGAAGATCATGTATTCCGCTTTGGGTTGGAAGAAGTTTGTCCTACCTAAGATGAATTTTCTGCCATGCTGGGTGTAAATCCGAGTGTTGCTGTAGCTTTGCCCGAATTTTCCCATTCTCCTAGGCACTTGTTGGTCGGGCTTCTTCATATTTTGCCTTCGGCAGTCAGATTATTGGTTGCTGGGGGAATGATCTCCCTCCCGGTGGTGCTGTAGTCCGTGCATTTGCGAGAAGTAGGTGATGCTGGCTATACCGGAGCCGTTTTTTTAGGCCTGTTTTAAAATTATTGCTGGTGACTAAGGAATTGCAGGTGGACCCACAACTTGCAGCCATTACTTCATGGATGTCATACCATCGCAATCCCGCGACGGTGATATTGGCGGAGACTCTGAATGGCCTGGATGCTTGGAGAGAAGGTCGTTCAGACTTTTTAAGGGGTAGCCCTGTGATGCTGTTCATGTGGTTATCTGAAAGATTTCACTTGTTGACTCCTCTAGAATATCCCTTGTCGGTCGTACCCAACTTCTTTTCATGCTACATCATCCGCGTTGTCCTGTATATTGAGAACTAGGAGAATTGGCTTGTGGAGCATGGGGCTTGCGATCTATATTGTTCAGTGCCTTGGTGGGGGCCGTTGCTGTCCGTTCTGGAGGTAGGAGAGTATTCATATGTGTGGCTGGTTGGTCTCAGGCAGACCTCTTTTTACTTCCCTTGGCAGTTTTTACGCCAATTCGGCTGGGCGCAGGTGGTGCCACCTCGAATCTCAAATTTCTTTCCGGTAGAGAATTTGACTGAGCGCCTGCGTCTGTTGCTTGGGTCTCTGTGGGAAAATCGGCGTCCTTCGACCCGTCCCTCTCAGTCTGTCGGGAAGGTTTTCCATCTCTCCAAAGATTATATGAAGTGGTTGTGGAGGAATGTAGTTAGCAAGTTGTTGGCAGTGGAGAGCGGACAAAGATGGTTTATTTTATCTAACTCCATGGAAGGGGGTGTTGTGATTTTTTCGAAGATTGTTAAGGCTCATCAATCCATGGAATGTTTACGGCACTTTATTCAGGCAGGGGAAACTTAGGGTCCTCACGATGCAGATGTCGAGGGTGTAGGCTCCTCTGGTAGCTGTGGGTAGGACTTTTGGGGAGTTTGTTTATGTGATAGGTGTGGGGATTTTATTTGGCTTTTTATGATAGTGGGGAAGGGAGTTATCCGTTCCTTTTTCTTTATTTAATCCATACTGTAATTTCTTATTAATGAAATAAATAAGTTTCTTATCATCCAGCTGTGCCTTTCGATGAATTTTTTATTTTGAATTATCTATACTGATCGCTAAGGCATACATAATCCTTTTGTTCAAATAATTTTAGAATGAACCGCCATTCTCGGAGGTAAGAAAAGAATAGTATTATGTGAAAAAAAGGGGCCTCACTCATGTGAGGTGCATGAGTTGCCTATGTACCTTTGGGTTTTTTTGAAAAGTTTTAAAATAGTTTCTGTAGAGGATCAGGCCCACGTAGTTCTGGGTAGAGGGAAATGAAGAGTTTTTTTTTTAGAATAGAAGGGGGATGAGAATAGTAGTAGCGCGCCGAGATTTTGGACTAGGGGTAGAATTTCTTGAGACGGTCCAGATTGACTGGACGAGCCATCTCTTCCCCATCTAGATCAGTGAGCATGGCGGCACCGCCGGATAAGATTTTCTTGACAATGTAGAGGCCGCTCCAATTGGGCTTAAATTTCCCTCTGGGGTCCCAGATGGGTTCTATTATCTCCTTGAGGGTTAAATCCCCCTCCCGGACACCGCGGTCCTTGACTTTTTTGTTGAATAATGCGCTATTCGGCGATGGTACCCCTGTATGTGGTAAAGACCTTTTAATCTTCTTTCATCTAGGAGGGCTAGCTCATCAATACGGCTTTGGCACCAGTCTTCTTCACTAACCTTGCTTTCGAGCATGACACATAGCGAGGGTATTTCCAGCTCCACAGTTAGGACTTCTTCCATGTCGTAGACCAGGGAGTAAGGGGTAGCCCCAGTAGAGGTTCGGATTGAGATTCGATAGCCCCAGAGGGCGTATGGGATCCGATCGGCCCAATCCCTACAACTTTCGATCATCTTGCTGATGATGTCTTTGAGGTTTTTGTTGGCGGCTTCAACTGTACCATTAGTCTGAGGTCGTTAGGGAGAAGATTTGTGCCTCTGAATCTCGTACTCGTTGAGTACTTCTGTGACTTCTGCGTCGAAATACAACCCGTTATCTGATACCATCTCGTGCGGGACCCCATATCGGCAGATGATATTTTTCTTGAGGAATCTGGCCACTTTCTTGGCATTCAATACTGTGTATGACTCAACCTCGACCCATTTGGTGAAGTAATCGATGGCAACCAGGATGAACTCATGTCCGCTTGAAGCCTTTAGTGTAACCTTCCCTATGATGTCGATACCCCAGGTGGAGAATGGTCAGGGAGAGGTCATGTTGTATAATTCTCGCGGAGGCAAGTGTTGAAGATTGGAGAATTATTGGCATTTGAGGCACCTCCAGACATAGGCGGTGCAATCCTGGATCATGGTGGTCCAGTAGTAGCCCTGCCGTATGATCTTCTTAGCGAGCATGTGACCATTTATGTGGGGTTCGCATTCCCCGCTGTGGATTTTCTGCATTATTTTCTCAATCTCAGCCCCTACGATGCAGTGTAGATGAGTTCCATCTAAATTCCTCTTGAGTAGAGCTTTATGACAAATGATGTTGGGCGACCAGTCTTCGAAGGGTTGTTTGATCTTTATTGTTGGAACCCTCGGGATACCTACCATGTTTGAGGAGGCACCAGATATCATAATACCAACAATCAGCTAGTTCGGGATCTTCAGTGGAGATAAGCTCAATATGGTAGCAATGGGTCAGTTTGTCTTGCTTTTGAACCAGTAAGGGGGTCATTGTTATTCCTTCGGGCATGTCGACCATGGAGGCCAAGGTGGCGAGAGCATCAGCTAGGCTATTCTTTTTTTGGGGTAGGTAATGGAAGGTGATATCTCGAAATTAGGAGGCTAACTCTTCTAATTGGGCACGAAACGGTTGGAGCTTTTCGTCCTTGACTTTCTAGTTTCTGAGCACTTGATCGATGATAAGGGCAGAATCCCCATAGACATCAAGGTATTGAATACCTTTCTCGAGAGCAACCTTGAGGCCCACTGTGCATGTCTCGTATTTCGTCATGTTGTTAGTGCAAGGGAAATCCAATTTAATGGCGATGGGAGTGTGGGAGTCATCTGGGGCGATTAGGAGTATCCCAATGCCATATCCCTTTTTGTTGGCAGCGCCGTCAAAGAACATTTTCCATTGAAGGCGGTCTTGAGTGGTGCAGAGGATATTTTCATCTGGGAATTCAGAGATCTGGACATCTGCTTCGTCTATGGGGTAATTGGTGAGGTAATTAGAGATGGATCTTCCTTTAATGGCTTCCTGTGTGACATACACGATATCAAACTCGGTTAGGAGCATCAACCATCGGTCCATTCGACTGGATAAGGTGGGTTTCTCAAGCAGGTATTTGATGGGATCCATTCGGGATACAAGTTTGATGGGGAAGGCGAGCATGTAGTGTCGCAACTTTTGGATAACCCAAATAAGTGCGACACATGCCTTTTCTAAAGAAGTGTAGTTGACCTCGTACCCGGCCAATTTGTGACTGGCGTAATATATGGCTCTTTCTTTGCGGGATTCTTCAAGATATTGGGCTAGCAAAGCCCTGGCTGCAGTGTCGGTTATGGTTAGGTATAGAAGCAAAGGGAGACTAGATCGTGGTAGCATGAGCACTGTAGGTTGGATTAAGTATTGTTTGATTTGGTCAAAAGCTTCTTGGAAGGTCTCGTTCCAAACCTTGATTGAATCTTTTCGAAGGAGCTTGAAAATCAGTTCACAGATGGAGGTTAGCTGGCTGATGAACCGGCTGATATATTTCAATTTCCCAAGAAAACCTCGAACTTATTTCTCTGTTCGGGGTGGTGGCATCTCAAGTATGGCCTTCAGCTTTGCAGGATCTGCTTCTATCACCTTTTCGCTGACCATGAATCCCCAGAGTTTTTCCTTTGTAACACTAAAGACACACTTTTGTGGATTAAGTCGTATCTGATACTGTCACAGTCGTTCGAAGAACTTTCGGAGAGCGAGAATATGACCTTATCTAGTTTTAGAATTGATAATCATATCATCCACATAAAACTCGACTTGTTTGTGAATCAGATCGTGCAGGATGGTTATGGTAGCCCTTTGGTAGGTAGCCCCAGCATTCTTGAGACCAAATGGCATGACAGTGTAGCAAAAGGTTCCCTATGGGGTAATGAATGCGATTTTTTCTTGGTGGTCGGGGTGCATCTTAATTTGGTTATATCCGGCAAACCCGTCGATGAATGACTTGAGAGCATGACTGGCTGTGTTGTCCACTATCATGTTGATATTAGGTAGAAGATAATCATCCTTTGGAGAAGCTTTGTTTAAATCTATATAATCTACACACATTCGAACCTTCCCGCCGGATTTTGGCACAGGTACAATGTTGGCTAGCCATGTGGGATATTCGATCACTCGAATGAAACCCACGTTTAATTGTTTGACCACCTCTTCTTTGACCTTGAGCGACCATTCGGTGCAGAGTTATCTCAATTTTTGTTTCACTGGCTTGTAATCTGGGAGAGTGGGGATCTCGCGTTGAGCTATTTCAGGATCAATGCCGGTCATATCATTATAGGACCATGCGAAGACATCTACGAACTCCTTCAGCAATTCTTCGAGTTGTGCATGCTCATGCTCGTCAAGGGTGGCCCCTATCCTAATCTCGCGCAGTTGGCTACTAGAATCGAGATTAATAATAATGGTATCTTCTTCATTAACTTGAACGTGGTTATGTTGTTTATTATTAACCTTATTTAGATCAATTAAAAATTGTTCATTTGCAAAATCATCATCATCAAAAGTTTGATTACAATTCAAGCAGTTAATATAAGGCACAACAAGATACTCAAAATCTTCATTCATTTCATTGATAGGAAAAACAGAATTGAGAACCTCATCAAAAGAGGTCTTGATTACATTTGAGCAAGGATAGAAAACAGAAGAAGAAATAGGGTAAACATTGGGGTTAGGGGAGATGGGTCCAGTTGAGGAGCTGAGTATCAACAACTTTAATCAGACGAGATGGGTCCATTGATGTAGTGACTGAATGAACCATGCAGAGTACCAGTCCTAGTATCTATAAGTTGAAAGAATCTTCGGAATCACTTTCATCAGCCTCTTCGGCATCTTTGATGAGTGGTTGTACTTTGTGTGGGAAACTTTCGGCCCATGGGTAGCTGTCTAGGAAAAATATCTCCATTCCCAGCCATATCTTCTTGTTTGTGTGGTCATACCATGGTTCTGGAAAATCATAAAAGGTGAAGTCCTCGCCTTCTTTGATGAATCGTTCATTTAAGGAGTCTCCTGAGATAGTTCGGATAGAGTCTAATCTTCTCTTTGGTCGAGACTGGCGGATCATTCTGAGCTCTTGTTCTGATGGTTAATACCCCAAGCTGCAAGGAGGGAAAGATTTCTTCAGTTCAATGGGCTCAAGTATCCCTTGCTGCCTTTGCCCTAGCCCCAGTCCGGGCATGAAGTGCATGTTTCTGAACATCTGAATCAAATTAACATTGCCATGAGGGTCATATTCTTGACAAACCCTTTCTTTGAAACCGTCCCCTATCGGGAGTAGGAGTGGCTCGACTCGGAATCCTGATAGGATCATATCATTTGACCCGTGCTGTATCTCAAGAATTGGACTGCTGGTGTTTGCCCCCTCGGCATTCTCGTTGTCGCCCAAAATGGTGATGACTCGCCCGTCGACGAAGAACTTAAATTTCTGATGGAGTGAGGAAGACACACCCTTGATATTGTTGAGCCAGGGCCATCCGAGCAACATGTTGAAACAGGCTGGAATGTCTATGACTTGGAATTCAACGACGAGGTTTATAGGGCCAACCCCTATTGCAAGTTTTATGGACTACATCACCTCACGACGGGTATTATCGTAACCACGCACAACGTCGGAGGTTGGAGTGAGGTCGTTTTCTTTCAAGCCTAAACACTTGTAGGTTCTCAATGGGAAAACATTCGAAGCGGATCCGTTATCGACAAGGGAGAGTGGCACAGACCTCCCCATAACCTCAGCGGAGATATTGAGTGCATGATTGTGATTCAACCCAATTCTCGGGATTTTTTCTTCAGAAAATGATAGCATTCGGGTAAAGGTCAAGGATTCGACCAGATTTACCGCTTCTTCTGGTGTGATAGAGGGAGGAACTATGGGTCCAGTGAGTAATTTGATTAAAGAATTTTTGTGCAGCTGTGAAGACATGAAAAGCCCCCATAGAGTGATGTTAGCTTGAGTTTTCTTCAGTTGATCGAGGATCTTGCTCTCCTCGATGGTCATCTCTGGCATAGGAAGGTTTTCAATGCCCTTCCTCTATCATTTACTGGTAGTGAGCTTGGAACCTGGTAATATCTCCCTGATCTGGTCATGTGATTTACTGAAGAAGGGAAGAACATGAATCCCGTTTCCTCGTTAATCGCAGGTTGTTCTACCACCCTATTTATTTCTTCGAGGAGTTCTTCAAATGATATCATTCCACATATGTCGGCTACTGGGCCAGCTCTTCCTGCAGCTTATTCTTCACTCGAATCTTCAAATTCTTCCCCCCATCCAGTGGCAACAATTCTGTCTTTCCATGTAATGTCGATGCATTCCACAACTTCAACAGCTTCTTCATATAGGTCCTCCCATTAGGTGGGGGATATGTGTGATTTAAGGGACCAATCGCCCTTGTAGCTTCAAAGTGTCAAGTAACCCGGTGATACTGCAAATGCTATTGGTTTGCTCAAATAATTCTGCCATAGTCTGGACAACATTATCTAGGCTGACTTCTTCGGTTGGTACCACCCACTTGTCTGAATCTCGATCCCCCTTTCGTGCCTCCAAGAACAGTGTGCTGAACTTCGGGCAATCGATGACCATCTGTGAGGTAAATTTTAGCCCAAACTCTAGGAGTTGGTTTAACACCTCTGACAATTCCATACTTCCATTTTCAGAACGGGTACGAATAGCGATGCATTCTCTGGTAAGGAGTGACAGTGCCTGATCAACGTGGTTAGTAGGATGTAGGAGGAAATATGGGCAAGTTTGAAGAGGTTTAGGAGAGTATATGGGTGTGATTTGAGTTGAGGGATAGAAATCTGGGTTTTCTTCTAAGAAGATGGCATTGGTGTGATTCGAAAGTGGATTGCGAGTAGTGTTTGGCTTAGGATTGGCTGGTGGGGCGATGGTACCCCGGTCAATGAGATCTTGGATTACGTTCCGGAGGCAAAAGCATTGGTCAGTGGTATGGCCGACAGTTTGGTTGAAGGCGCAATGAGCATCGACCTTGAAGTTTATCGGGAGTGGATTTGGCAATGGACGGGGATCCAAGGGTTTGATGAGGTTTCGGCTTAACAGGGCTTGGCAAACTTTGGAGAGGGGAGCATGGAGCTCAGTGTACTCCCTTCGGATGGTGGTAGGGAGGCTTTCTGGCGCCCATGATGTGGTTGGTTGAGAGATGTTGTTGATGGTTGATACGGTAGCACTGGCAGGCTTGTCATACTTTCTAAGGGTGAACTGTCCGGACAACTTCTTTGGTTCAACCTCTTTTTTAATGAGGCTTTCCTCGATTTCCACTCCAGCCTCTCTGAGAGCTCGAAAGTGGGGATAGTATTGTCCTCCCATCGTCGCTCGGACAAAGGGAAAGAAGTTATTCTTCACTATGTTGACCTGTTCTTTCTCGGATGGACGATCGGTTATGGTAGTTTCTCGCTCTCTCCACCGAGTTATGAAGTTACTGACTGATTCTCTAGGGTTCTGTTTGAGCAGCTCTAAATCACGATGGGTGACCTCAAGCTCTTCGTTGTATTTGTACTGTGATATGAATTCTCGGGCTATATCCTCCCAGCTACGAATTCTGGATTCCTCAAGAGATAAAAACCATCGGAGGGCATTATCCTTCAAAGTTTGCTAAAATAACTGGGCCATCACTTCTTCAGAAACCCCTAGTAGAGTCATGGAACGATGATAACTGCGAAGATGAACAATTGGGGGTCCACTCACTCCGAACTTCTCTATATTTGGCATCTTGAATTTCTTGGGTAACCTTGCTTTAGGATAAGGAGACATGTGGGTGTAGTTAATGTAATTCCCAGAGATCCTGACTTGGTCAAACTTCTTGGTGAGCATCTTGAGATCCTCTTTGACTTTATTAAATTCCTCCTCCTTTGGATCAACTACCACAGGAAAGTTAGCCATAGGCTGGGCAATGTTTGGCATTGGAAGTTGGGCAGACAGCGACCCATTGGCAGGAGGGGCACGTGGAGCATGCTGATATTCTTCTGAAACCCAAATAGGCTCGGGTGGGCCCATAGAACGAGGGAATAAAGCCTCGGGCTCTTAAGGAATAGGAACTTGGTTTTGTTGCATCTCTCGAACCTCAGTTTGGAGGTTGTCAATCTTGGAGACGAGCTGAGCTAGGACTGTCGTCAAATCCGGCTGTATGACTAGTGCTTGATCTGTATTCTCCATAGAAGATGGGTGGATTCTGAACTCGGAAGAAGTAGTAGAGGAGCTGTTGAAACTCCGGGGTGATTTGACTGAAGACCGAAGCCAATAGGGAGCCAGGCCAAGGGCTTGCGATTGACCTGAAAAAGCATAGGATGAGATTTATTTTTGAGAAAAAGGGAAGAACTATTTTTGGATTTTCGATAAAGAAGGGTGAAATGTTTTTGTATTTTTGATAAAGAAGGGAGAAATGTTTTTGGATTTTTGCTAAAGATGGAAGAAATGTTTTTGAATTTTTTATAAAGAAGGAAGAAATGTTTTTGGAAACGAAACTCAGCATGATTATTATGTTTCCACTTGTATTTAATTCTCTTAAATGTAATGCCGGACAGGACCCGAGCATGGAAAAGTGGGGGTCTTAATATATGCAAAGCTACGGTTTGGACTTGTAATAGGGCTCACGGACAGGGTTCCGTTTTAAAAATGCGTGAAAAATTGGGCGGTAGGCCGACTCAGAATTTCGACAGAGTTTTGAGTTGAAGATGGCAATCTAAAGTGCATGTCCTAGGTTTGACACCTATATACGGATATGCAGTTGGTTGGGTGAATCAGCATGGTTTCCCCCCTTTGGCGTGACTTCCACGATATACGTCTTGCTCTTGCGGGCAATCGGTACATGTGGACAAGCCATTTGATATACCTGAGTGTACGTGAATTGCCTCACCATATACCTTTTGGGGACGGTACGTGTGAGAGAAAATTCGATATAATCGACGTACGTGAACGAATTCCCTGCGATATACCTCCCGTCATGACTTCGGTCAATCGGTACGATGCAGGGGAACTGTTTGATATACATTGAAGGTACTTGGCCAATAGAAGGTGAGAGTCATATCGCTTAGGCTAACTGCGACCTGCCGGACCAGCGCCCATCACGAAGTGACCCTCCAGTTATTGGGTAAAATTTGGTCAATATCAATGCTCTTTGTTGATGTCGTGTGACTCATGCATGATTCTCTTATTAGTATCTTATGATGAGAATGCCTTTCTTGATTATGCCAAATAGGGAGCAAAGTATGAGTACCCCAAAAAGGTACACCAAGTATGGATGGGTGATGCGTGCAACATGGGGATATACATGTGATCCTAGGTGCACGTGGTGCAAAGTGTACATGGAGAAATTTCTACAAGTGGACGAACATAATCATAAGCATGGGATACACATGAGAAAGGGGAACACGCAGATATGGGGGGGGGGGGGGGACACAAACAAATATAACATCCATGTAAATAGAGTCAAGCCCACAAGCAAAAACACATAGTCCCCAGCGGAGTCGCCACTGTGGCCATCCCCGATCCTCACCGCGCGGGTGGGTGGCATAGAGGAAAGGATCCTTCGGGTCCCGCGCATCCCTCTAGGGAAGCGCTTCGGCCGGCGTCGTTTGTGGTGTAAAAATGTAGAGAGATTTAGAGTCGCCAGTCTATTTTACTCAAAACAGACAAAAGAAAAAGAGGATGCCACCCCGAAGGTTGGCATCCAAAGACATGCTGGTGCGTGCGAAACCAAGATGATTCGAGAAGGGTTTGGAGGCTTAGTTACGAAATGGGAAGTTGTTAGGCACCCATTCCGCCCTTTCGGTCTCTCACGAATATTTGTTATTTTCCTTTTGTTTCCCCCCGTGATATGTGTGCATGTATATATATATATATATATATATATATATATATATATATATATATATATATATATATATATATATATATATATATATAAGGAGGTAGGAATCCTCGACTTGTATCATGGAAAAGATAAAGCGAGTCATCCGTAGGAAGATATAAGGGTAATATTAGAAGAATAAGATTTACGCGATTACCCCTACGTTGGTCGTTATAAGGGAACGATAATGCATGTGGGTAATACGTCACTAAGGGCAAATATATAGAATATAAGAATATTAGATTTAGAGAAGATAGAAAATGATAGAAAAAGTGGGAAAAAGGACTCGAGTCTCGAGTTTTACCCCGAGACGCCTACGTAGCCTATAAAGGCATCAAAATCCACGTAGTTCGCATACAAAATGAGGGGTGGGGTTTATCCCATAAATCCAAATGGGAAATCTCTTATTTGTGAGTGTGTGTGTGTGTGTGTAGAAAAAGTGTTTTAGATTGTGAGAAAAATGTGGAAAAAGTGTGAGAATCCCTACTTGGAATTTATGAGCAAACCCTCTTTTTCTTATTTTTTGGGTTTTATTTATATGAAAATAGGAGATGTGCAATAATAATAAAATAAAAAAAGTATATTAGGATGTGTGAGATGAGATGATAAAAGCGCTAAGTAAGAAAACAAGTTATTGAGAGTTTAAGAGAAGGTAGAGAAAGTTGGACCTTCTTGAAGATCTTGAGCTTGATCTTGAATGTTGGAGAGAAGCTCTTGCACTTGGATGATGATGGAGAGTGTCTAATTTACAAAGTTTGATGAAAAGGATGATGAAAAGTGGATGTAAAAAGGGGATTTGGATGTTGAAATCACGTTGCCTTCGAGAGAGGTTTCTGGGATTTGTTCAGAGAGACTTTTATTAGATCTGGGATCCCCTTGCAAATGAGGTGAAGGCTTCCTTTTATAGGCTCAGGTCACTACCGTTCGGCATAGACCTGTTCATGCCTATCGGCAGGTCCCGATAGGCAGGGTCTGGAACCTGCCGTTTGGCAGTGCGCTTCAGGCTTTTTCGGAAAATCGGCCGCTGAGGGCAAACCCTTGGTCAGAATAACGCACGGGGCATACCGTTGGAAAGTTAATTCAGATATCTTTGAAAGTCCTTTGGACCGCTCCCGGGTTCGGGAGTTGACTTTGGGTCAAATATGGCTCAGAAGCATTTGTCGGTCCATTGGACGGGGAATCATTCGGATGCAAACGGATCATTTTTCCGCATGGTAAGTTTGAATCATGCACGGCGCGGACCGTTAGAAAGGTTAGGAGATGTAATTCAACATTCCAAAGAGTTTGACCCAGTTTGAAGAGTTGACTTTGGTAAACTAGGCCCGAGAAGCATTCGGTGACCTCCCAGAGTCAAACAGATCGTTTGTTCGCATGGAAAGTCGGAATCATGCACGGGATGGACAGTTGGAAAGGCTATTCGGTGACCTTTGAAAATTCATTTAGCCTCAATTGAGATAAAGAGTTGACATAGGTCAAACAGAGCCCGGGAGCGCTTGGTGGCCTTTGGGTCAGGTTTCGGACACAAACATATCATTCGTCCGCATGGTAAGTCAAAATTGCGCACGAGGTGGTCCGTTGGAAAGGGTATTCAGTACTATTCAAAGATTCATTAACTATTGGTCGAGATGAAGAGTTTGAATTTTGGGTCAAACTGAGCCGGGGAATGCCCGATGGCCTTCATGTCAGTACTCGGGACATGACCTGGGTTTACGGTGATGAAGGGAGGTACTAGGGACCTAAGGAGAGTTAGGGCTTAACATAATGGGGTGTCTACAATTGACATTAACTCTCGCTACTGCACCATCCTTATAAAAGGGTGGCTGCACACCCTCAGGGTAGTGCCCTCAACATATCATAAAAAACTCAAGTGTATTGTAGAGTGAGGAATAATGGAGATCAAGGGAGATCAGGGAATTTCTCAAAAGTTATTTATTACTGCTATCAGACCTAAGAAAGAAAAGAATACAGAGAAATAAGTCATCCCTAAAACATTTTATGATCAAGCCACTCTATCCATATTGTAATTAAAGTAAGGAAGGTAAGGGGTAGAAGAGATAAGGGTTAACCCCGCAGGTAGAGTCGTCAGCAAAGTTGCTTTTGACGAGAGCCAAAAAAAGGAAGTTTTGAATTGGCACCATACTATCCAACAAAAAAGGAAGGGATTGACTGCTTTTATAAAGAAAAACCTAGATGTGTTCGCATGGTAACCATATGATATGTCTGGGATCGATCCCAAAGTCACCAGTCATCAACTTCATATTGACCCAACATTTTCCCCGATCACATAGAAGGCTTGCCACACTATTCCAGAAAGGTCCAAGGTAGGGGAAAAAGAGGTAGAGAAACTTCTAGAGGCAAGGTCCATCAGAGAAGCTCAATTCCCAAAATGGCACTTAAATTAGGTGGTGGTACGAAGGAATAATAGTAGTTGGAGAGTATGTGTGGAGTTCACCAACCTCAATAAGGCTTGTCCCAAAGACAGTTTCCCTCTACCAAAGATAGATAAGTTGGTCGAAGTCATAGCTGCCCACGAGTGGATGAGCTGTAATGCCTCGACCCAGTTTTATGTGTTACCCGTGTTAACCCGGTATGACCCGAGCGTTAGGTGTGAAGTACAATGAAAAACCTATATAATATTGCTAATCCAGTTTTAATTTAATTAACGTTTTACTTGTTTAACATGTGATTCTAATTTCAAATTAAACTACGCGAGGGACCTATAGGGGGGTAACCCAGATTCCAAGCATACAAAGCTACTAACATAAAATAAAAGAGATTACTTACCTGTATAACTCTCTCAAAATATAAAACCGCACCCAACCTATCGTAACAGAATGAGGGAGTGAGACAAATGCTTAGTGGAAAATTTACAAAATGCAGTATGGAATCCAATGGCAGAAACAAGACTCCAACACATTATGCTTACGTGCACATGCAACTACCTTGTGTGGATATATATATATATATATATATATATATATATATATATATATATATATATATATATATATATAAAGTAAAGTATAAAACTTATGTATGTCATAAGCTTACTTGATGATGTCATCTATGGTAGTTATTCCCGCACTTCCTATTTTATCTTTGAAAATTTTGGATCCCCTCCCATTTTGTTACTTTCCAAACCTGCACTTCAATTCAAAATTGATGGTATTTTGGTGAAACTCACAATGCTTCTCTAATTTCTCCCCTCGCTCAGACCCTATTTTCTTTGTCACACAAAAATTTCTCCCCCGTTATCTCATTGGAAACTCAAAATTTATGGGACGCATAAACATCCCCACAACTTCAACCGTCGCCCCTCATCCATGCCACTCTTCAGGCCGTTGTAAGAAATGGGGTTTTGATTAGGTTTAATTCTTTTGATTTTCAAAATAGGGTTTATTTGGTGTGTTGATTTTGGATTACAACCTAAAATAGGGTTTATTTGGGATTTTTTATTTTGTTTGAAGACTCTGATTGTGTGTTAACTAACGACTTGATGTTTTGATGTAATTTTTTTTCTTCATATTCAGATCGAACCTCATTTCCAGACATATCACTCTTCAAATATCAGGCATATTAATTTCTCTCTTTCACCCTTTTCTCCAGCATACGACCTCTATTTATCTCTTTTCCTCCTTCCCTCACGCCGAAATATAAATAAACAAAACCGAAAGTTTAAAGGTTTCGATATGGTGATTTTTGCTATACATGTATATTTTTGTATATATATCTATAACATTTTATGTTTTTGGCAGCGCTAGGACGTGGTTGAGTTTAGGGTATTGATTTTGGCTTTGTAATTTAAGGTTTTATATCTTAGGTGCTGACAAAGGAGAAGACCCACTTGGATATCTACATGTGTGGGGGTTAGGTTTCCAAAAATGGGTGGGGGAATTAAGGACTTTTGAAAATTTTAATTTGGGATCTACATAGTGCTGATCTGTTTGGGGAATTTTTTATTTTTGTTGAAATTTTAAATTGGGGATATATAATGTTGAAATTCGAATTCAGGATCTACATTATTGAAATTTTGAATTGAGGATCTTTTTATGCAATGTTTTTTAATGTATTGTAAATTTTATTGCAATCTCATTAATCCCTTATTTCAGGTATTATTAGCGCGTGAAAATTGTATACTTTCTAGGTATATGTGAAAATGCCCAAATGTATGTTTACTATCCATTGTGAAATTACATTGTCATTATCTTCATCTTTGTTCTAATTGTCCACCACTAGTTGCATCTTTGCGGGTCTATTTGCAGTTACCCTCTAGGGTTCACTAGTTTATTTTTTGGGGGATTTTTAAGATTTGGATAGGACACTTAAATACTAATAAGATCTTTATTATAAATCCTTTTGTTCTTTATGTTGTTTATATTAAAGTTCTTTGCTTTAATTGTTTATTAATGCTTATTTTTGTGTTTCTTAATATTTTCATGTGGTATAAGGAACCGTTAATATATTCTTTGTGCTGATTATATCATGTTAGTATATGAATGTATCAAATTGTACAAAATATTATAAAATGGGATTAGGGACATTTGCACGGAAATTATTTGATGTTTTTCTTTGCTTAAAATAGGAGATGAAATCAGATAATCAATGATGTTCAAGTTCTTTAGCACTTTATGCTCTCCTCTTATTTCTTATTATACACGAGAATCGTTTGACTTCGAGTCTATAATTACATGAGATGTAATTATAGGAGTCTATAATTACACGATAGTGTGCCCATATTCATGATCAACATTAATAGTTTACCTTGGTTAATTTGAATTTTTCTCTATTTTTGTGTGTTCAAGCTGCATTGTATTTTCTTTACTATTTTCCACTTAAATATATGATTAGTTATTTACATAGGTACAATATTTGAAGAAACGACAAAGAAAGAACAGTGCACCTCAAAATGGTAACCACGATAGTTCATTCTTACCACTCGATTATTTTTGACTTCCACGAATCTTTATAATTTGTTTTACATTTATTTAATTTAGCCTTTCTATTTTATTTTGTCGATATTTCTCATTCTCTTTTGTTTGAATAAGACCAAGCTGACCGAGAAAGTCGGAAGGGTAAGATGGTAGAATGATAAGACTAAGAAATAATCCCATTTATAGAGTCGTGGAAAGATCCATGCCTTGAAATCTACGCTTTTATTACAGTTGCCTTACAGTCGTACTACACCTGCCCTTAGGAGCTATCAACTTTCAAAGTTTCAGTACGGTTGAATCGGATGCAAGGGACACCTAATCTATGTGCATCACAGCGTGCAATTTTTCTATTGGCCAGGGACACTTAATTAGTGTTTTACTTTTTCTTAATTTCTTTGATTGGGTTATATGCTCTCTTAGAATGGGGCACTTATTGGTTAGATTTATTGAGAACAAACTATGTTGTAACTGATAGTAAAGAAAATGGTATGCCTCTTACATGTTTGGGCCAATTAAGAAATAAAGGTGGTCATGCGCAGGTGCAAAACAATTGATTGAGATGCTAACATATGCCGAGGGAGCAGAAAATGGTCTTGAATTCACTATTTTGAGGCCTTTTAACTGGATTGGTGCACATATGGATTTCATAGCAGGGGTGGATGGTTCCAGCGATGGTGTCCCCAGGTTTCTAATGTGTTTTAGTAATAATCTACTATGGGTTGATCCCCTCAAGCTCATGGATAGTCAGGAATCTTTCTAGAATGATGTTATAGTTGATTAAGTGGCGAAGGCTATGGCGATAGTGATCTCTAAAAGTCACCTTGCTATATCTCTCATAAGTGAGTGTTTTTATAAAATGACTTTGATTTTTTTATACCTGTTTACCTGTTGTGAATTTCTTATGAAATTTTTGTCTTCAATTCATACGTTTTCTTGAGGTTTACTTTGGATTCGAAGCATGCCTATATGTTTCCTTTATTGGCTATCATGTTCGTTTAATTCATATGGGTGAATGCTTTTTAATTCACCTATATGTTGCCTTTACTTTGGGATGCTTAATTTTAATTCAATTCTAATTTTGATAACTAATTCTAGGTTACGAATATATGTGTGAATGATTCTTTGGACACTCTATTAGTACTCGTTTTGTTTTCCACATTTGAATTTATTTATTATTTGAAAAGTGTCAAGTCATGAAAATGCAAGAAAATGTTCGGAAAGCCTATTCCATATCGTTGTTTATTAAAAGACGAATCTCACATAAATCGCAGTTTATTAACCCTAGGAGTTCTCTCCCCCCTAAATTTTTATATGGTATTCAAAAATTTACTTTGAAGATTATCAGTTCATTTGTTCATGTATTGATCTTATTCTTCTGTTATTTAGTGTGTTTTCAATACAGGTATCAAAGATTCTGAAAATTATGCTTCTCTATATGGGTGACATTCTTCAGTCAATGTGAATTTAGGTTATTCTTCTGTTATTCAATCAATATGCCAGTACCAAATATTTATGAAAATTATGTTTCTCTATCATTTTAGATGAGTGTGGCTAACATTCTTCTGTTATTATTTGATTTCATTTGTTTTTTAATGATTTTAGGTTCCATCTTATATCATCAGGAATAAACCAACTAAAATTATAAAAATTTTCTTTGATCCGTTCTTTATGTGTGCTCTTGGGAGGCATATTATGACCCATCTGCAATCCCCAATGGAGAGAAACTTGTGCTGGAGTCTTCACTATTTTTATGCAACTGTAAGTAGAACTAGATCCTTAGGAACATCTCTCTTGCGCCATGTTATACCGGGAGAACCCAAAGGTGAATACTAGGATAAGTGAAAGCCCTTATATTTACATAATTCCTCCTGTTTGGTCTGCTTCCATGAAGGATGACACTCCATTTGATTGAAAGCAGGGGGAAAATTTTGGTGTGGATTCCCATTCGAATAAACTTTTAAATGAGATGTTATAAATTTATAATATGTAACAGTTAAGACAATACAAAGTTTGGTTCGTTGTGATTGGTGTTTGGTGACACACTTTTTTTATTGGATTTAATGTTGATATTTTTATACACTAATGCCACTACTATTCGAATTTTTACTATTTTAATGATTTTTTAAAGATTATTGAGCATAAGAGAATTCCCCTCTTATCCGAGCAGTTCAAGCAGGGGACTAATTTTCTAGGTTTCCGTTTTTTGAATGGAATCAATCTGAGCCACTGTTCGAGCAGTCCGAGGTGGTGTTTCTTTTTTCAATAATTCTAGGTTAATTCTTATATCTTGATTCATTAGGTTAACTCTTATTTCATGACTCATTACGTTCACTCTTATTTCAAGACTCATTGGTTTGTCGTGTTTGTCTTAAATGTTTCTAAGGGACAATATAAAATGCTACGCGTCCCCAAACATGCCTTCACATATCCCAAAAATGTATCAGGTCATTGAAATGTAAGGTAACGTCTTTCGCGATGAAGGAATGAATAAAATGGGAGGGAGGTTAAAAAAAACAAATGGTTTATCCAGTGTGATGTAAGTTTGAAAACTGTCTTGGTATGTGAACTTTTGATTCATATTATCTTGCATAAGCACAGTCAGGCGCAAGTGTGGCGCCTTGGGTGGGCATAGGCAAGGTGCATAGAATTTGGCATGCACCAGAGGGACATAAGCGCTAAACGCAGTCAAGCGCTAGGCACGCTTCAAGTATTATTTTTCTCCTAATTCTGTATATTCTCGAGAAAATGACTCTTCTTATTTAATTTTATTTTTACCTTCTGTTCTAACAACAAAAATCCAACTTGCTTTCCCTCTTCTCAGACTTATCTTTTTTCTACCATTTTTTCCTTTTTTTGCCTACTTTCTTCTACGGCTGGCTTCCCTTTTTCTTCTCAGGCTCTGCCATTTTAAGGCCTTTTCAGACTTATTAGTTCACTATTTTGTTTTTATATTTTTATGCATCTTTTAATATGAGTTTTTTTCCTTTTATTTTTCTATCATATATATATTCTAATGGTTTTGCCTTTTTTGCAGTGGCTATTTCAGTTAGGCAGATTGAAAGTTGATAACAATTCAACCTATTGACTTTTAATTTCTTTGAATGAGCTATAATATTTTAAAACTAATTTTTGATAAACATTCTCTATAAACTAATTTCTTTTAATTTGATTTCTGGAAAAATAACATTGTTTTAGGCATGACAATTGTGGATTAAAGTAATTAGATACATACATGTTGGGTTTCTTTATGTCCAAGATCACTCTACAGATAGACCAACCGTAATTGTATAACTGTAGGTGTAAATGGCATTTTAGTTGCAGCAGTATTTTGGTTTCATTTGGGTTATACTCAAACATTGGCTCTTTCTTGCTTCCTTTATGTTTGTCTATCTTATAATTCTTGTAATGCATTCACACACTGTAGGAGGGGCTTAATGATGAGCCTCTCATCAAATTATTAAATGAGATTAGAGATGGTTAATATTGACAAAAGTCCATGTGTTTATGCAACTGTGGTATTATTATGTGCGTCGGACATATCACGGGTATTTGAATATTATTTACGTATTGTCTAGAGAGTATTCTAGTATTGAGAGTTTTGACATATATTATGGGACACATGCCACTTAAAAAAGGACATGTGTCACCATGGGTTATTTGACATGTGGCGACCCACTTGGGTTGGTTTTGCTATAAATAAGCCTCAACCCCATACATTTGAGAGAGATCTTTTTGGGAGAGAATAGTGATTTCTTGTCTTGTGAGTTTTTAGAGACAATTTTAGAAAAAGAGTTTTGGAGAAGAGTTTTGAGATGAGTTTCTCCACCTTTCACCTCTCGAGTTCCACCATAATGACTCTTTCGGCGAATAGTATGAACCCACGAACTACGCTGACTTTGATTCCGACTAAGACGGATACGTAAGCGCAACCGGAGTTGTTCAAGTCAAATACGCGCTAAAATCCGATATTTCCCCAAAATTAGACTACTCCCTTACATTTGTCGACTCCTATGGGGAGGTATTCACTATTTGTTTTCGTGTAACGCCTCACTCATGCTCGAAAAAGTGGTGGAAATAAAGGAAATGGATTGAGAAAGCATTATAACAGAAAATACTCAAATCAGACTTGTCCGTGTTATTTCACATTATTTTAGATAAGTATTTACCATCTCTCTGCATCTTAATGCTCCTTTATATTTATTGTAGAAATTGTAGCATGACATGTTTATTTCATACATATGTTTAGTCAAAATGATATAAGATGTGAGAGCCACTGTAATTTGATTTGAGAACAAATATTTTAGTAATCTGAAATCAGTGAATTATTGAATATCTGGATCAAACTTACCATTGCCTTTCTTTGGTTGATCATCTTGATATATCTATCAATACATTCAGAGCATTTCATAAGTATCACTCGTCATTTAAGATTGAAGCAGTAGTTCACTATTTATTATGGATACAAAGTTGGTCTTATTTTCAATAAAAATACATATCTGATTATGAACTTGTGTAAAGACTGTTTTGTAGAGTAACACTTTTTATGACAAGAGAGGATATAAAAAAAGGAGACTGTCATGAAGGAGATATTTCTTGAAAAAGTTACTGATGTACCTCGAGTAAATTACTTGACAGACTGTACTCTTGTAAAAAAAAGTCGCCGAAAGAAGGAAGTTACTACAAAAAACACATTTATGGACAAGACCACATGGTTAATGAGTAGGTGTCATCAATTGAAAAAAAAAGTAGGACTACAACAACCTAAAGACTCTAGAAGAATATATTTTTAAAATCTTTGAGATGTCCATAGCGTGTGCGCCTTAACCAATAGTACACTTTGATATGACGTGAGAAGATAAATCTTTTGATATTTTTCATAAGTGCTTTATACATTTTTGGGGTCAGAAAATATATATGGTCAACTACAGAACTTGATTAGACTTATTTTATTGAGAAACCAACAAACCCTTGTTCTGAGGAACCTCACCTCGATAGAAACCAATGAATCTTTGCTCCGAGGATCCACTACCCGATGAAGCTCAGACTGGTGGGCAATAGTTAAGAAAAAAATATAGTGATGCTATCCCGTTCCATGGTTGGGATAGAATTCATCGCCAATATATCTGAAGGTTGAACAAACCCATCAAAATATCCATCACAAAAATAGAATCTCAAAATACAAAACTATTCTTACCAGGGAAACCATGGATCCATGATCCCAGATGGCCATAGATGGTAGGCCGGTATCCATGTCATTGTTCGAACTGTGAAAGATCTCCGGACGAGAGTTGTCTGCAACGGTAATGGAGCGGCCAACCTCAGATTAACAACTGAATGACCACGGATAGTTGTTGGTATAAATGAACCATGGGAGTTTCAATGAAGGGACAGTTTTGAAAAAACATCCGACGAACCTCCGGTGTTAATGGGGCGCCTGATTCAGCAAATATTTTTTGTAGAAAAAGGGGAAAAAAACAAGAGTAGCTCCAAATCGATGAAATTTGTGGAGTTGCGAAAAATCGTTCAATGTAAAAGACCATTTGAGGTTTTTAAAGTTTCAAGTTAGAAATGGCTTAGGTTGGTATTTTGTTTTTGAAAGAAAAAACACACACACTGTGGGTTTTCGTGGATTATTTGGGTTAAAACGATGTGCTGATGTTGTGCACACCTACTTTAATTGTTACTAAGACTCTTCCTTTTAGAGATGGGTTTTGATTTTTTAATTTTGAGGTTACTCTAAAATTTATTATTAATCATAATAAGAGCCTATATAAGCCCATGATTAAAAAAATATTGAGTGATTAATGCACACTACCGTTTATGATGTGTATACATAATATGCATGTCGAGAATCAACATATGATTTATGGTACCTTTCTATTTTGAATTCGGTCCGTTTAAAAGTAAAAAAATAAGAGAGGCATAATGAAGGACACATTTGATTATTTTATGTCATTTACAAAAGTTATTCTACGAGTTTAAAATATATTGAATATAGTGGATCGATCTTGAATTTATTTACGATACATCTGGAGATTTTGTATACGATGAACCATGTCACCTAAGATACAATTATTGTGATTTTCTATTATGATATTTCGTATGATATATTTGTATGTTATATTATAACATAAGGTTAAAAATGAGTTAGAGGGAGCGTAATGAACCTTTATCTAAATAGACAGATTTTAGAAAATATTTTGTAAATGTTATTTTATAGCGGGGGATCATGTTGAAACGTGACTAAAATATTACGAAACAACTTGAGTATTTGTCACAATTCAGAATTTACCTTGACATTTTACACACTCTTGAGTTCGATAGGACACGTGCTTAAACGATATTAAATTATGCACGATACACATACAAGTATGGGTGATTATGATTCATTACACAAATATCCCTTGACTTTAATTAACTTTTATTTTATGACATTAATTAAAATAAAATAAAGGGGGCATGATGAGAATTGTACTTGAATATTTACTGAATTTTACTAACATTTGCAATATTGTATAATTGGGTCAGAATAGATATTATTTTGCAGAAGCTTCTGAATGAGCAGATATTGTGCGACGCATATATAAAGTCATTGTTCAATGACATGACAATTTGAGATACACCCCATGAAATGTAATAATTAAGTTGCTTTCATTTTTTTTCTTCTGGGTGGGAATCGTAAATGATATATGTAATTTATTTTATTTTATTTTATCTTGAGATAAAATAAAATAAAGTGGGCAAATGGATATTATGATGTAACGTAGCTTATAGTCTAAAGCTTCTTCGACATCATCCATGCCATGGTTAGATTGATGAACCTTCAGAGTATAGTAATGTCCAAGTAGACCATTACAAAAGTTTCTTCAACTTCTTTCGCAAAGAGTTTAGATGAATTAAATAGTTGTCACTCAGATATTGATAAAGTCGTAGTCATCATTTAGATATGACATCATATTACAAGAACTTTGCAAGTATTATGGTAAGTCTTCTTCAGAAGTGTATTATAAAAATCCGATGAAACTGGTAAGTGGTTGAACCACGGTCGTTGTTACTTGACTCGTCCGAACAAGTTGGTCATCGATGAAAATAGACGAAGGACCACGCTCGGTTTGTTATTCGACAGTTATGGGCTCCTGTCCTAAAACAGTGATACAGAAGAATGAGTTAACGAAAAAATACGAAAAATCTTAACAAGTATTTTCATTGTTAAGTCACCGTTATAAGTGGATTTTACAAAAATCTTAACAAGTGTTTTCATTGTTAAGTCACCGTTATAGGTGGAGTTTACGAAAAATCTTAACAAGTGTTTTCATTGTTAAATCACCGTTATAGGTGGAGTTTATAAAAATATTAACAAGTGTTTTCATTGTTAAGTCACCGTTATAGGTGGAGTTTACGAAAAATCTTAACAAGTGTTTTCATTGTTAAGTCATCGTTATAGGTGGAGTTTACAAAAATCTTAACAAGTGTTTTCATTGTTAAGTCACCATTATAGGTACAGTTTACGAAAAATCTTAACAAGTGTTTTCATTGTTAACTCACTATTATAGGTGGAGTTTACAAAAATCTTAACAAGTGTTTTCATTGTTAAGTCACCGTTATAGGTGGAGTTTACAAAAATCTTAACAAGTGTTTTCATTGTTAAGTCACCTTTATAGACGGAGTTTACGAAAAATCTTAAACAAGTGTTTTCATTGTTGAGTCACCGTTATAGGTGGAGTTTACAAAAATCTTAACAAGTGTTTTCATTGTTAAGTCACCGTTATAGGTGGAGTTTACAAAAATCTTAACAAGTGTTTTCATTGTTAAGTCACCATTCTAGGTGGAGTTTACGAAAAATCTTGACAAGTGTGTTTTCATTGCTAAGTCACCTCTTACGGTGGAAAAAAATCTTAATAAGTGTGTTTTCATTTGTTAAGTCACCTCTAATGGTGGATTTTGCGAAAAACCTTAACAAGTGTGTTTTCATTGTTAAGTCACCTCTTACGGTGGAAGAAAAAACTTAATAAGTGTGTTTTCATTGTTAAGTCACCTCTAAACAGTGGAAGAAAAATCTTAATAAGTGTGTTTTCATTGTTAAGTCACGCCTAACGGTGGAGTTTACGAAAAACCTTAACAAGTGTATTTTCATTGTTAAGTCACCTCTAACGGTGGAGTTTGCGAACAAACCTTAACAAGTGTGTTTTCATTATTAAGTCACCTCTAACGGTGGATGAAAAATTCTAACAAGTGTGTGTTCATCATTAAGTCACCTTGTAGGTGTGAGTTTGTGAAAAACATTAAAAAGTGGTAATTTGATCTAGTCAATAATACGTACATGCACAAGAAACCTCATTGTGATTAAAACAAGTCAAAAAACATTTGCATGCACTAAAAGATTAATCGAGGACAATGAAGTAGTTATTATGTAAACCGTAATAATACTTTCACCAAGCGTAGTTGAGAATGATAAAAGAGAACGATGAAGTAGTTATTATGTAAACCATAATAATACTTCCACCAAACTTGAGAACGATGAAGTAGTTATTATGTAAACCATAATAATACTTACACCAAGATTAGTTGGGAATGATGAAAGAGAATGCTGAGGTAGTTATTAGGTGTCCATGATAATACTTTTTACCAAAGCAGAAGTTATGAACAATCACAATAAAAACGTGGATGCATGTTCATTTAAGTAGGAATGGGGGCAACACTCATTGTATATCATCATATGAAAAGAATGATAATGAGGTCATTTATAATAACCTATGAGATTATTACCCATGATCCACAGGTCGATCGAACATAGGAAAGCTGACTAAAGTTGTTTCGTATATACAGTCGATATATTTCAGACATGTATCAATATATCAACTACATGTATGAGGGAGCAAATGTAGGAGGGGCTTAATAATGAGCCTCTCATTAAATTATTGAATGATATTAGAGATGATTAATATTGACAAAAGTCCATGTGTTTATGCGACTGAGGTATTATTATGCGTGTCGAACATATCACGCGTATTTGTATATTATTTACGTATTGACTAGACATTATTATAGTATTGAGAGTTTTGACATATATTATGGGACACTTGCCACTTAAAAAAGGACATGTGTCACCACAAGTTAGTTAACATGTGGCGACCCACTTGGGTTGGTTTTGCTAAAAATAAGCCTAACCCCCATACATTTGAGAGAGATCTTTTTGGGAGAGAAGAGTGATTTCTTGTCTTATGAGTTTTTAGAGAGAAATTTAGAAAAAGAGTTTTGGAGAAGAGTTTTGAGATGAGTTTCTCCACCTTTCACCTCTCGAGTTCCACCATAATGAGTTTTTTGGCCAATAGTACGAACCCACGAACTACGCTGACTTTGATTCCGACTAAGTTGGATACGTAGGCGCAACCTAAGTTTCTCAAGTCAAACACGTGCTAAAATTCGATATTTTTCCAAAATTAGACTACTCTCTTACACACACTATTGTAACATGAGTGTTGTAGAATGTTCTGGTGACATGTTTTGGTAATGTATTCACTCACATTACTTGAATGTGCTGGGTTTTTGCAGAAAATTCGATTGGGGGTCTTTGTGACTCCCCGCCTAATTAAATACTGGGCGATCACTCCTTTATTAAATTAAAATCAAGGTGAACAGTTGGTTCATTCTTAGCATCACTGTCGTTAAAATACTTTTCCAATTTAAACACCATAAATAATTAAGTTAAGTGTCAAAACCATTTAAAACCTTATTCTCATTTTATTAAATCCGGTTATAAAACCTTTAACCATTTACATTTTTTGAGAGTCACACATTAGGAATGAGAATAGAAATGAACATTCAAGAATTTAACCATCAATAAATAGTCCCAACATTTACAACACCAAAGGAAAACTTCCTGACAGTAATAAATCCCTAAATAAAGGTACTGAAAGTAAAAATTACAATCTCTGACAATACCAACTAATTAATAGAAAGAGGGCGACACACGCCCCTGCTGGATAAAACTGAACTAGGAGTAGAATCAAATGGATGAAGTCGTCTAAACAACAGGCCTGCAACTCCCACCTAAGCTGCAGCTCGTTCCTGCCAAAGGACCGTATGCAAGACGCCCTTGTGGATGGGCACCTGTAATATATATATATATATATATATATATATATATATATATATATATATATATATATATATATATATATATATATATATATATATACAAGAGAGAAAGAGAAATGGAAACGGGTCAGAGCCCGATAGTGTATATGATTTAAAAATTCGTTTAGCAAGTATTTAAATTGATTACAGGCCAATTGAACAACATATTAGTACGACACTCTCTTGAGAAATTCTCACCTCTCTTCTAATGTGCACACCTATCGCACTAACCTTCCCAATGGTCTATCTCGTCAAATACCACACTATTTTTCCCCGATGATTTAACTTATCTTAGGTTATTCGCGGGATTTACAACTGAACAACACAAGTATTTAAAACGTAAGATTTCAATTTGTAACCAATGTTCTCCTTTTAACTTTATTAATCAATAAAGTTTTCAAGTGTCATATTATACTTTCTCAAAACAAGTATTTATAATTTGAGTCATCAACCATGTCCTACATATCAAATCACAGTAGGCAGTTCCAGATTTCAGAATTTCATATATATATTAACTACTCGTATAATATATATATCATAACAGAACCCCACATACAAACTATGGTGCGGGCATACTCTGCTATCCAATCCCTGTATCAATAGTACTAAAGGTAATACAAGTTCGGAATCACTCTCGAACTGTATAAATACATACACAAACAATATTGAGGCAAAGCATAGTTTCCAAGTCCAAGAGTCAGTACATACCCTCACGCCTCTTAGGACCGTCCGACTATCGATCCGATAGCCCGTACCTAGGATTTCTATCTTCTAGGGTACGAGTCAATATCCCCCATAAGGCACACGAGATAAGATCGTCCCAGCACGGTAATCTCAGGGATAACAAGTAGCGCGGGCATGATTTTCACAAGTATATAATATATGCATACACAATCATATAAATATACCACTTTTATTATATCAAATTAGGTTTATCCCATAACCCACATTCACAACATTTATCCTTATTTTCCCATTATTATATATCAACTATAATGGTTCGTTTCTAACTTTAATTCGAAGGGGTTTTCAAACTTACTACGTGATTGGACATAAATATTATATATTTATTCCCCTAATTTTAGTGCATTTGTGAACCCGAGTGATGTAACCTATATGGATTTGATGCACATTTATGCTACTAATCTTCGTTGGCAAGTATTTCGTGTTTCGTGCTTCTCTTATTGTTTTTATAGGTTAATTATGCAAGCAGCGCAAAAGAGAAAGCGAGACAATGAAAGAAAAGCTAAGAAGGCAAGTTCAAGGGAATTTTGGTAATTCTGCAGCCAGATCCCGAAGGAGGAGTCAACTGGAAAGTTGAAGATCTCGGAACAACGAGAACACTGGAAGAAACAGCACCCAAATCCGAGCTACAGTTGATGAGTTATGACTTATTGAAGTTGAAGAAAAATCCAAGGAAGAAAGGAAAGAAAACAAGAAAAATTTCCAAGTGTTGAATGGAAGAAAAAGCACCCTAGACCAGCAAACATTCGCGAACCCAGGGGCGAACCGGTTTGGGGGGCGAACCGGTTCGGGGTACATGCGAACCGGTTCAGGGGGCCTGATGCGCGAATTTGCCTCCTTTATTCAGATTGGCTCTAAGGTTTCCTTCTTATACAACATCAAAATTTCGTGGTTTAATCCTCTACACCACAAAAGGTTTCCAGAATATCATTTAAGTCATCACTACATGCAATTTCCTATCTCAAATTGGGTTTTTCTTCCATATAATTCATCCTAATCATTCCTAAACCAATATGAAAGATGCATCAACGAAATAAGCAAGATAAACACTTGCCTGGGATTTTCGACGTTCTGGTTTGGTGCCGAATTTGGTGTGGTTGCGTTCCCCGTCTCGCGATCTACGCATTGGTGGTGGAGGCGGTGCAAACGGATGGATTTCGGGCCTTGAATTGCTTTGGAAGCTCTCTCATTCCCTCTCCTATGACCGCCACTTGTCTTTGGTTGTTCTAACCCTAGAAGGCAACCTTAGACATATGATATAACCCTTGAAATTTCGTGGGTTTAATTACCCAAAAATATAAAATGACCAAAATGCCCTCCCGGGGTACTAATTAAGCCTAAAATAGCCCCGAGGCTCAAAATAGACCCTCGGTATACTTTTTGGACTATCTCGACCCTTCTGGACACGTTGGCGCACTCAAAACGTCCATACGGATAACTAAAAATATTTCACTTTTATTAATCAACATTTATTCCCGATACGACACAGGCGCGTTCCATAATTGTCATTTTATTCACACTTGACAATATTATAAAAGTAAATCTCATATATTACTATACTCATCCAGTAACATTCAACAAATAACAAATTTTCAATAATTACTAACTCTCGTCACGCTAGTAAATATTTAAAACAACATTCGGGGTTAAAATTAAATTAATTTATCTCAATTAAATTTAATAAATCCCATAATTTAAAAGCTATAAAAATACAGGGTATTACATACTTCCCCCCTAATAACGGAATTTCGTCCCGAAATTCGGAAAATAAGGCCTATCAGGTAGCACAATTCTGGATATCCTTTTCCGTACACAAACTAACTACACATTACGGCGCTCAATCACTATAGCCCTTTCTTCACAGCAACATTGTTTTACGTTCTCATTTGAGACACTTCACATTGTGATCCCAACCGACAACATTCGCATAGGTCACGCCTATACATTATAAATTTCATTATCTCACTATCATTAGGAGGCCGCACCTCACTACATGACAAATACCCGGATTTATTCATATACAAAACTCCCATTCTGAGAAAATTATACGAACATTTGATTACTCTTGCTCGTCTAAAACAGTCGTGGAATTCTACCACAGTTATCGGATGTTCTCTCGACCAATCCAAAAACCCTGATTATCTACTCACCTATAACCATACGGAAGGAGAATAGTCGAGGTTCTTCCATAAAAAAACCTAAATAAGTACCTCGTAAGCGACAAACATGTACGAGTGCTTCTACAGAGCATTCCTAAAATCATCGTATCAAGATTCCAAAATCTCCTTCATGTAGCTCCCCAAATCTTTAATCATCATGCGCCTATTCCATGGCCAAGGGTGATACATCCTACTCGAAATGAAACCTTATCTTTGTTGGTTCCTGAAATTCCATATCAAAGGTGGGATTCACCAATCTCATCCTGATTCGGAAATTTATACTGCGCCGGACCATGCACTGGCGCGACCTTCCTTTCAAAGGAAGTCTGGGTCATACTAGTTAATATTGTAAACCATCCCAAAGGAATATCAATCACTTCCTTCTCTACGGCTTAATTCACATGTTCAGGATGAACCCTTGATCTTGTTTTGAGGATGGAAACCCATCCAAGGACTGTACCGACTTTACCGACCTCTTCCAATTTTAGCAATTTTAGATAAACACAAAATTCCTTGGTGTATGCCGGAGGTTCCACCCGTGCTCTTCTCTTCACGAAGCTTACTTCTGGACCTCTTATATCGTACTAACATCATCACCTTTTATATGTGTGAGTCGCTCTCACATTTGATTACTAACAATTTCTGCTCCGAGTGTTCTTTATAATCATTTAATTCTGCTCCATTCAAGGAATACTCTTCTTAAATGGCTTCCCACAGTCTTCCAATTCAAATTTGGGTGTGCTATTCTAATTGCACACCTATGTATGGATTATCGCCCCTCATGTGACGTTTAATCCACTATATCACTTCCACTTCGTTCTGTTAGCCCCACAAACACATTTTTCCACACGTCCATTGCCACGCCCCTTCATCTAGGACGAGTTTTAACATCAGTTAACCAGGATGTCTACACACCCTATAAACCGGGCATACTAGCGTAAGCATCATATACGCTCTATACTAATAAACAAATTCTTTGTTTTCCCTGGTGCTTGCAGCGTGATTACAACACTTTAATCATCCTAAAAATTAAAATTTTAAATCTTCCTTATTATCATTCCGCCCCCTTAACTCGTGGTGACAAAGCAAAACTTTCAATGCTTTCTTACCACATAACCGGCTCCAATGGCTTTAAATCAAAATTTAACTTCCCACTTAAAGACATAATCACTTGATCCCCTTTCGATTGGGGTACCGAACTCATGGAATATTGACCAAACGTCTCCCTATTTCCAACCTTACACTAAGTTTCATGCGTGGGATGTCTCAAAAATTGAAATCCAAACAAGGAACCCTCCCGATACACTACTGCCTAGTATTGTCGGTTATCGAGATCCGTTAGGTCCTCCTTCCATAGCATTTACCCCTTTACTCCGTCTTTTGGCAGAAAAGTTACATTTCCTCCCGTAATTACACTTAACAAAGAACATCTCACCAATTGTACTATCGTTCAGAATTGGGTGTTGGAAATTGCGTTCCATGAATCTCGAATACATACAATCGGAATTTGAAACTCCTTCCCCTAATAATAGGGGTATCACTCTTATTGCCCTCCTATCTAAAGGATATATATAATAATGTACCCATTCTATTACCCAGTCCTGAGCGCTACCCACAATACTGAGTTAAAACTTTTCGCTCAACCGTAAACCCGATACACACTGAATCATAACAACTAAGTCCCCTCGCACCTGTATCGAACATCTCGAACTCAATATCCCCTCCGAAGTCTCTAGGATAGATAATATATAAGTGCGGGTTCAACCCTCTTGCAGGTGAGGCCTTGCCAAAATAGAACACGTTGCACTAAAGCAACTACTCCAATAGCCTTGCAATAACTGCCTACTATTGTACTGGCCATTTCTATAAATTTGTAATTAATAACATACTATACTCGTATAACACATCACTAAAACGAGTAACCTCAATAAAGTATATAACGCTGTTAATATACTCATTCATCCTCCTCGGATAGTACTAAAGAAAAATCCCGCTACACTAGGGAAAAATATTCACATAATAATAATAACGTTTAAAATGATATGCATTAAGGTCGTCTCACATGCTAATCTAGCAAGGAACAAAATATGGTGACTCGCTCGTGTCACATAAACACGTCGCATCCTTTGAGGATACAACTTACACTTCTACCTTGTCAATCGTCTTGACTGTGCAAATGGTTTCCGGACGTAACACTTCTACTCAAACCAAACAAAATTTCTTTAATCGTTCCCTTTTACTAGGCACCGTATTCTTGTCCTTTTTCTCACTTTGGAACATATTATCGTGAGCGATCTCACTCCGCACAAAATACCTCAACACATAATCCACTTACCACCTGTCCTACTAACCATGTTAGGATTGTCCTTCTCTCGGACTTTAGTAAACTCGATTCCTGTTAACCATCCCGGTTGTTCCCTTATCTTTTTAGGTTATAAAGATCCTGTTACTATCTATAATAGTACTTACTGAACATACCATCACTTGGTAAGAATTTAATTATCCGAATCATTTAAATGGGTCCCCTGATGTGTATCCACATCCCTTTGTGGTGCTATACCACCACCGTTGCATTCAGTCTTATTCTCGACTAAATTCTTCGATTCCTTTAACTTCCTCCACAAAGAAGCGTTATCATCTATTTTGACAAAATATGACAATGTCAACCTCTGAATCAGTCGTCCATAAGAATTACCTCCTCGAGCATTATAAACTATTATTACGAGTTGGTCTCCCACTTGGAGTCGTTTCCTTCACTCGTATCTACCTCTTTTGATACAAAATTTTCTAACGATTAGGATTCATATTCACGAATGGACCCCTGACATTCCCTCTCTCGATGGGTTCTGAACCACATTTGCTTCTAATCCTGGACAGTTAAGGAAGGAACATACGGTCAACACTGTACCTAAGGTTCTCCTATAGGCATAGCATTCTACTTCTAAAATGGGTGGTTGGCTCCAACCATTATAATTTCGTTTCGAAAGCCAATAAAATTTTCTCTAAATTTTCACTTTCAGTTTGCCACACTCCATCCTATTTTTAAGCCTTTGGGTACTTTACCTCCTTTGGTAAACACATACGATTTTCGCGCTTCTAAAATTTCCCACTAACAGTCTCTACACGTTTTTGTAATACATTGGGTAAGTTTACCATCACACCTCATTTGACTATAACAGCATTTGAAAATCATAGCTACACCTTAGTCGCCTTTCTAGTCGTGGCTTCTCGTGCCATAATGGAGGTGACCTTGACTACGGTCATCATCCTCGGATATATTTTATAATCTCAACTGAGCCCTGCCTCCTGATGTACGCTTAACGGTCCTCTTCTGACATCCGTCATCGCTCGGCACACGCACACATTCGAACAAATTAGAATTCACTAGTGTATACACATTATAACAGGAGAACGAAATCTCGTCAAAGGAATCGACAATCCTAAACATAGGGCTCTATAACAAACAAAGCAACGCTAAAAGCATAATAAGCCATACAGATCCTAAGGACACTAGAACCTGATGCTCTGATACCACCTGTGACACCCCGCCTAATTTAATACCGGGCGATCACTCCTTTATTAAATTAAAATCAAGATGAACAGTTGGTTCATTTTTAGCATCACTGTCATTAAAATACTTTTCCAATTTAAACACCCTAAATAATTAAGCTAAGTGTCAAAACCATTTAAAACCTTATTCTCATTTTATTAAATCCGGTTATAAAACCTTTAACCATTTACATTTTTAAGAGTCACACATTAGGAATCAGAATAGAAATGAACATTCAATAATTTAACCATCAATAAATAGTCCCAACATTTACAACACCAAAGGAAAACTTCCTGACAGTAATAAATCCCTAAATAAAGGTACTGAAAATAAAAATTACAATCTCTGACAATACCAACTAATTAATAGAAAGAGGGCGACACACGCCCCTGCTGGATAAAACTGAACTAGGAGTAGAATCAAATGGATGAAGTCGTCTAAACAACAGGCCTGCAACTCCCACCTAAGCTGCAGCTCGTTCCTGCCAAAGGACCGTATGCAAGACGCCCTTGTGGATGGGCACCTGTAATATATATATATATATATATATATATATATATATATATATATATATATATATATATATATATATACATACAAGAGAGAAAGAGAAATGGAAACGGGTCAGAGCCCAATAGTGTATATGATTTAAAAATTCGTTTAGCAAGTATTTAAATTGATTACAGGCCAGTGCAACAACATATTAGTGCGACACTCTCTTGTGAAATTCTCACCTCTCTTCTAATGTGCACACCTATCGCACTAACCTTCCCAATGGTCTATCTCGTCATATACCACACTATCTTTCCCCGATGATTTAACTTATCATAGGTTATTCGCAGGATTTACAACTGAACAACACAAGTATTTAAAACGTAAGATTTCAATTTGTAACCAAAGTTCTCCTTTTAACTTTATTAATCAATAAAGTTTTCCAGTGTCATATTATACTTTCTCAAAACAAGTATTTATAATTTGAGTCATCAACCATGTCCTACATATCAAATCACAGTAGGTAGTTCCAGATTTCAGAATTTCATATATATATTAACTACTCGTATAATATATATATCATAACAACACCCCACATACAAACTATGGTGCGGGCATACTCTGTTATCCAATCCCCGTATCAATCGTACTAAAGGGAATACAAGTTCGGAATCACTCTCGAACTGTATAAATACATACACAAACAATATTGAGGCGAAGCATAGTTTCCAAGTCCAAGAGTCAGTACATACCCTCACGCCTCTTAGGACCGTCCGACTATCGATCCGATAGCCCGTACCTAGGATTTCTATCTTCTAGGGTACTAGTCAATATCCCCCATAAGGCACACGAGATAAGATCGTCCCAGCGCGGTAATCTCAGGGATAACAAGTAGCGCGGGCATGATTTTCACAAGTATATAATATATGCATACACAATCATATGAATAGACCACTTTTATTATATCAATTTAGGTTTATCCCATAACCCACATTCACAACATTTATCCTTATTTTCCCATTGTTATATATCAAGTATAATGGTTCATTTCTAACTTTAATTCAAAGGGTTTTTCCAACTTACTACGTGATTGGACATATATATTATATATTTATTCCCCTAATTTCAAGGCATTTGTGACCTGAGTGATGTAACCTATATGGATTTGACGCACATTTATGCTACTAATCTTCGTTGGCAAGTATTTCGTATTTCATGCTTCTCTTATTGGTTTTACAGGTTAATTATGCAAGCAGCGCAAAAGAGAAAGCGAGACAATGAAAGAAAAGCTAAGAAGGCAAGTTCAAAGGCATTTTGGTAATTTTTCAGCCAGATCCCGAAGGAGGAGTCAACAAGAAAGTTGAAGAGCTCGGAACAACGAGAACACTGGAAGAAACGACACCCAAATCCGAGCTACGGTTGATGAGTTATGACCCGTTGAAGTTGAAGAAAAATCCAAGGAAGAAAGGAAAGAAAATAAGAAAAATTTCTAAGTGTTGAATGGAAGAAAAAGCACCCCAGACCAGCAAACATTCGCGAACCCGGGGGCGAACCGGTTTGGGGGCGAACCGGTTCGGGGTACATGCGAACCGGTTCAGGGGGCCTGATGCGCGAATCTGCCTCCTTTATTCAGATTGGCTCTAAGGTTTCCTTCTTATACAACATCAAAATTTCGTGTTTTAATCCTCTACATCACAAAAGGTTTTCAGAATATCATTTAAGTCATCACTACATGCAATTTCCTATCTCAAATTGGGTTTTTCTTCCATACAATTCATCTTAATCATTCCTAAACCAATATGAAAGATGCATCAATGAAATAAGCAAGATAAACACTTGCTTGGGATTTTCGGCATTCTGGTTTGGTGCCGAATTTGGTGTGGTTGCATTCCCCGTCTCGCGATCTACGCGTTGGTGGTGAGGCGGTGCAAACGGATGGATTTCGGGCCTTGGATTGCTTTGGAAGCTCTCTCCTTCCCTCTCCTATGGCCGTCACTTGTCTTTGGTTGTTCTAACCCTAGAAGGCAACCTTAGACATCTGATATAACCCTTGAAATTTCGTGGGTTTAATTACCCAAAAATATAAAATGACCAAAATGCCCTCCCGGGTAACTAATTAAGCCTAAAATAGCCCCGAGACTCAAACTAGACCCCCGAGTACACTTTTCGGACTATCTCGACCCTTCTGGATACGTTGGCACACTCAAAACGACCATACGGATAACTAAAAATATTTCACTTTTATTAATCAACATCTATTCCCGACGCGACATAGGCGCGTTCCATAATTGTCATTTTATTCACACTTGACAATATTACAAAAGTAAATCTCATATATTACTATACTCATCCTTAACATTCAACAAATAACAAATTTCCAATAATTAATAACTCTCGTCACGCTAGTAAATATTTAAAACAACATTCCGGATTAAAATTAAATTAATTTATCTCAATTAAATTTAATAAATCCCATAATTTAAAAGCTATAAAAATACGGGGTATTACAGTCTTCTAGTGGCAGCTATAATTAACTCAACTCATAAGACTGGTGTTACGGTTATTTTACATCATACATGTTATGAGAATCAAGGGGAAGCTCAACTATTTGTCATCGACCCGTTTTGGGGATATGATGAGGGCTATCGTCAAGAAAAGAAAGCCCGGTCTCATGATGGTTATGCCAACTTCCATCGCTATCCAGTGAAAGCTTTGGATCCGAAAGGTTGGTTTCTTCATGTACTATGAATGCCAATGGATAATTGAAAGGATTTTCCAAAACTGGCCCAATAGGGAAAGAGTGCGCTGACTTATGGCCAAATATTTCTCGTGTCTCTAATGTTATTATTTAGGAGGAAGAGTTTTGAGTAATAGGAATACTCTCTATTTTGTTCGGTCCACAAAGATTTTTCATTTCAATGGTATTTGTATTTGCCATATGGAATTTTGTATGGAGTAAGAGTTCATCCTTTGTTTTAAACAAGAGGATTTTTTAGCTTTTTGTCTTCAGTTGTGTGAAGTCTGATAGCAAGTAAGGGGAACATATACAAAAAAATACTATTAAAGTCAGTGGTTTGTGACTTTTGTGATATGTTAGATTATGAGTTCGTTTATGAATGTTAAGTTAATTTTTAATGCAGTAGGGGGTAAATATTTTGACTATTTAATAAAAATTATAGGAAATTACTATCAGAGAATACCCAACAAATACTATGGACCCATTAAATGCATCCTAACCAAGCTACCGCCCAATAAAGGTATAAAGGAAATAGAGAAAAAAACACTCTAATTTGATTGATTCAAACACGGACTATAGCAATTACATACTTTAGAAATTTTAATCCTACTATGGACCCATATTTTAATCGTTTTGCGATTGCGTACTCTTAAAATTTTTGCCATCTCGCAATTATTTACTTTGAAAATTAGCGTCGTGCCTTCAGGCACGGGCATATATATATATATATATATATATATATATATATATATATATACTTAAAGCGTGAAAAAATTTTACTTTCAAAAACCTTATTTTTTTTTTTTTTTTTTTTTTTTTTTGAGAAAAAGCCTTATATTATTAAATCAAACTGGAGAAAAAGCCTCCCCAGAGTGGCACTTACAAAATAAAAGCAACTTAACAACAGTAAAATGAAGCTTTACAAGAACCATTGCGAATCTAAGAATCCAAAATTCTAACATAATGGCATCCAATAGCATCCAATTTGCAGGCACCCCTGACCATTCTAGGTAATTCTGGAAGAGTTTTGAAGAATTTTCCTTCTTGAAGATTAATCCCCACATTTGGCAATTTGTCAGCTACCATATTTGATTCTCTATAACAATACTTTAAAGAAAATTTCATTTTAGATAGCATAGATCTTATATCCTTAATAATCTTAAAGAATTTCCAAGGTGGTTTCCAGGAATTACTTATGACTTTCACCACCATCAAAGAGTCACATTCTATGAGGACATTAACAATCTTGAACTGTAAACACAATTGAATCCCCTTTTGTAAGGCAAGAAGCTCCACCTCTGAATTAGTTGCAAGATGACCTGGGAAAGCATAGGCAAATATCACGTGAGACTTCTCATTCCTAACAATACCACCATACCCACTAATACCTGGATTTCCCTTTGAAGCACCATCAACATTAAGCTTATACAAATTTGCAGAAGGGGGGATCCATTTAATTAAGGAATGGAATCTAGAACACTTCTTAAATGAAAGATTAAACATCTCCTGAAGGAGACACTCATTTGAGAATACCATACCACTGCATAAATATGAAATCATCCTAATAGAGTTTGTAATGATGTTTTGGTGCCTAAATTTGTATCCCTCAAACAAACAAGAATTCCTGGCTTTCTAAATTTCCCAACATATCACTATGGGGATCTCTTTGCAAAGGAACCTTTGATAATCTCTTTTTCCTGATCTAAACCACGAGCTCAGAATAGCAGTAGACATATGGTTCATATCACATTTAATTCTCTTATGATTCGAAAAAAATTCCCATACTAGTTTTACCTCTGGACATTGAAGGAATAAGTGATTACCTGTTCTGAGTTCTTTAGGCAGGCCTGGCATCGCGAAATCAATAGAATTCCAACCTTTTGGATGTTATCGTCTAGGGGCAGAGAGTTATTTAGGATTTTCCACATGTTTATAAAGAGCTTAATAGGTATATGAGGATCCCAGATTCTTTTGTAAGTAATAGAATTTGGGTAACTGCTCTTCATTGCCTTGCACGCTGAAGAGAAAGAGAATTCTCCCTTGTTATCCATATTAATTCACCTTAATCTTGTAAAAGATTTTATTTTTTTTACATTTTGACATTTATCACTTTATTTAACACACATGGTTAAATTCTTGAACAACTACGCTTGGTTTGATCGAAAGTCATTTCGTTACCGAAATTATCCTTTTCATTTTAACCAATTCACATTTGTATTTTCATTGAAAATCACCCGTTCAAAACACATGAACA
The DNA here is from genome assembly GCA_949130495.1 of Sambucus nigra. Lineage (NCBI taxonomy): Eukaryota > Viridiplantae > Streptophyta > Magnoliopsida > Dipsacales > Adoxaceae > Sambucus > Sambucus nigra. The sequence continues at coordinate 88,881,984 of OX422208.1, read as the reverse complement.
CTGTGTTAGAAAATATGTATTAGCCCTTTGAAAACCTTGCATAACACACCCTTGTGTTAATTATAGGTTAAATCTCTTAGGTTGCTTAACCACCCATTTACCCATTTACTTTACCCTTTTTTATACTCTATGGACATTAATTAATTACACATTTAATTGTCCATTTTATCCTTGACCGGAACATTTGTTACTTCATATAAGTTAGGTTGGCTTAAAACATTTTTACCACACAACCCATTTCTTGACATGTTCCTTATTTCTATATCTTTTTCTTAGAATCTTCCAAAAATCGTGTGCTTTAACGGGCTCCACACTGCAGGCGATGCCACTATATGCTCTGGGTGTTTCACCCCAGGGCTCAGAGCCCTCTTTATTTTCTAGTGTCAGTCGAATTCCTTTTTAATGTGTTTTAACACCACATTATTCCACTTTCCATTTTACCCAACCGAAGCCAAAACATGAGGTTTCACCCTAACTTGTGCTACACTTTGAAAATCATCATTTCACGTCCTTTACACTTTAGCTTTGATTTTATTCCAAAAATCATGTTCACTAGGACTATCATGTGTAACACCCTTTCCTATTCCACTTTACATAAAATTATCATTTTACCTAGTTATTTCTAAACAAATATTTTCATAAGTGTTAATTTTTCAAAACACCATTAAGTTAATTACACTAACTTCTTAAGTGTTTAACACCCTGACACCCTTTTTAACCCTTTGGAGTAACATTATTCTTAATAGGAAACAACTTATTTCATTACTTTTATTCCAAGAATCATTTAACATATGAGACTACTTAATAAAAAAATTTCCATTTTCTTTATTAACACATGTAGTCTTATAACCTTACACTTATCACACCTATAATCCCCTTTTTGCACATTTGAAGACTATAATTTCTACTATTTTATTTTTATTTTTTTATTTCATGGTAAAACCCAATAAAACTTCTTTAAACTTGTTTACATGTCCATTATCAAAATACTATAAGTTTATATGCATGAGAAGATTGATTTTAATCTTAAAATCCTATCGAATGGGTTAAACATACATTTCACTCTAGAAATTCTTAATACTTGCAAAAATATACTTTTCTAGACTAAAGGACATTTTATTTCTTAAAAATTCAACAAATGTCCCAATTTTGTAAATATTCCTTTTTACAAGATAAATATCATTTCAAAATATTTTGTTCCATAAAATGTTTAACACCAAACTCCTTGAAATTTAATCATTTACACAAAAATCACTTTTCTAAGAAATCTTTGAAAGACCTATTCTTAATTTATTCTTCAACAAAATAAGCATTCTTCCAACATTTTATTTCATTAAATGTTTATACACCAAGATTTACTGAAATGTCTCATTTTTTGTTCAAAACCATTAAAATCCATTTTTTTGAAATATGAATCTTATATTTCATATGCGTCCTACTCTTAATTTCGACAAGTAGGACCAATACTAGAAATAGAGTAATAAATCTAAGAGTAAAATGTTTTACATCTCAAATGTAGCTTCAAACCATTGAGGAAGATGGCAACCTCCCACCCCCAAATGTGGCCTTAAAGAGGTTGCCTTACTCTACAAAGTCATCGTTCAATAAAGATACATAAAAACCATTTTTAAGCTCCACCAAAACCTACTTCTTCTTGCTTCTTCTTTTTCAAAACCCCCAACAAACATCTCCAAATCCATAGATCCACTCATTAATGATGGAAATCGCACACATGGCTCAAGTATGGATGAATATATGTGAAATAAGGTGGTATAAGGTGAGGAATGGTGGTTTGTGTTGGTGGGAGAGAGTAACAACGTTAAAATGGTGGAGGAAGACCACCCCCCCCTCTCTCTCTCTCTCTCTCTCTCTCTCTCTCTCTCTCTCTCTCTCTCTCTCTCTCTATTTATCTCTCTTGTAACTAAAAATAATCCCAAATGAGCCTAAATAACCCATTTAAAAACCCTCCAAGACCTAAGAATCCCATTTGTATCCATCTGGCTTACCATATTTTGACAACTGAACAATACAAGGGCCAGAAACATGACAACGCATAAAGACAATGAGATCTAAAAATTCGAAGCGCCTCATTTAAACAAGACTGCCCCTCGTCCAAATGTGAAGGGTGTATCATTTTATCCCTAGCTTCTAACGACCTTCGAATGATCTTGATCAGTTACACAATGGGATTTCATTCGAACCTCGTTCGATCCTTTACTTTGAACGAGCCTTAGTTCTCATTCGAATGACCCAACTTTCGTTCGAACGACCCTTATTAGATTTCCTTAATTTTTCTCAAATTTTAACCCACAACTTCTACTAATTATTATCAAGCATCCAAAAAAAGTTAAATCATTTAAATTTTTTTTACAAGAACTAAAATAATTTATTAAAAGTGAGTGAAGAAAAGCCCTTCACTAATGGCTTACAAGCAAGAGACAGAAAAATCTGAGATAAAACCTAACAAGTATCTAGTTTTAGAGCCTTTGTAAGGTCGATCTTTAAAGGAAATTTTCACATCTTTACGGACAAGATCAATAATTTTTGAAGCCTTCATGATTTCCCCTTCATATTCCTTTTTATTTTGAGCACACCAAATCCTCTAACAATTGTAACAAGGTAGCATAATAGAGATCATAGATTTATGTTTTTCCATCTTAAATTTAACCACCAATACATGAGAAGCCTTTTAAGAGAGGAAAAATTAAATCTATACCCCATAATGCCTGAAAAATGGTTCCAAACTTGTTGAGCAATAATACTAGACCCGAACAAGTTATCAAAATCATCTTTTAGAGGATTGAAGAAGAATCTACACTTTGAAGTTAAGAAGATATGAAGTATTTTTAATTTTTGAGTCTAAAGGATGAGAATGTTGGATAAGTCTTCACATAAAGAAAGAAACCTTTAGAAGAATTCTTGGATTCCAAATGACTGAGAAAGAAAAAAGAGTGCAGTTTCTGTAACGACCAAGGTCCCAAGCTGATTTTAATGTGAAATTGCCATCTGAATTTGATTTCAACACAGTGCACTTATTAAAAGTTATATAGAAATTAAATGAAATATATTTTTTTTGGGGGGGGGGGGGGGGTGTTTAGAAACTTCTCCCATTAGGGAATTTTTACCCCGAAATTCTAGATCCATCATTTTCTTTAAATTCATGGGTCTACTAATTCTCGTTCTAAGTCATAAAAATCCTCTAAGGCGATATCACTGAAGTCCTCAATACTAAGATTACATCACGTGCCCTCACATATAGCTTGCCACCAAATGCTCAGCATGCAACATTCCATAATCGACATCGAGTGTCCACTTACTTGATGATTATACTCGAATAATTACTAGGACTACCTATGCTAGTAACCAAAGCATACTGACGCATCCACGGGAAACCCTTTCTAGTGATCAATACTCATCCAAAAGTGAACCATAATACAACCAATCATCAAATTCATTACCAATGACCATTTCCAATCTTAGGACAACACATCCTGTGTCCCACGAATTTTTGGGTTATCCTGACTACCCAAATTTTACCTCAGCTTGACATTATCCGTATATTGCTAATTTTTCACTCCGAGAAGTAATATACACCTACCAAATCATCACCATGTGTTCAACTAACACCTTAAGCTTCGTCACTCTGATGACTTTAGTACTACTCTAGGCATCTCACCTTTGATCACTCACTTGAGCCTCGCACCAACCCATTCATCGTGGCAAAACAACACCATGTGCTAAGTTTCCTCGAGTTCTAATACTATAAAATATCCTTAACTCATCATCCCTCTCTTTCTAATAAGAGCCGCTAACTTCCATACTATCCAGTAAAAAGGTCACTAGTCCTAAGGAAGGCAATTACTACGAGCAGGCTGTGCATCTAAAAGCGCAGCCACCTACACATTGAACTTTGTTCAAGATCACGAATACCTAAGAGAGGATGCACCCAGTTCCCAAACTGCTTTGACCATACCCATTCAACCGCACTCTACCAGGCCCAACCGCGTCGTACCATAACATGGCACCAATCCGAGTTACCATACACTTGAGGATACCGATCCCTGATTATTAAAGACGAAATGGACAAACATGATTCAGAAGGAACACACAACTATTACAAGAAAATCCCGACCATACGCGTCAGACTATGATTTTTGAAAGTGAACCTATGCCGTATTCTCAAAGTCTTATCACTCTTCCCCAATGTTATCACTAGGTACTACTCCTAACCCCATGCTCTGGCTTGGGTCCCCAACCATGAGGAATCGAACCACAACCGTTCATTCTTGCAAGACAAACGCAATGTACAAACTTATTATTATCAAGAAAGTCAAATCCCGACCTCCCTTCTTGGGAGTAAGGCCCTCCCCTTCATATCCTTGCCCATATGCACCATTTTGATCGATGAATTCCTAACACCCTTGTCTATACTGATCCCATCCATTTATTGGTGATGACGTCAGTAACCAAATCCACTTAGGTTAAGTCTACCTACTATATCGTAATCGTAACCTGAATTTCCCTCAGGCAGTATTGTGTCCTTCGACTATACGAGATTGTCACCAAGCTTAATTCCAAGTTCTACCCAAACTGAACACACGTGACGACAACACTAACTGTTATTGGCACTTTAAGGGTATTAGGTACACCCAAGGCTAAATCTTTTAATCCGTACTGGCTTGGCAAGACGTACCAATAACTAGTCCTTACCTTGCTGAGACTATCCTAGAATATACTGTTAACACACGCTAACATCCTAATCACACTCCGATATTATCCAAGCTCGGTTTCCATTTTCATGTCTCCACACGGTGTCATCGGCCTAACTCTAAAATATATTTCCTAGTACACCTTAAAATCGAGTTTCACAACACCAATACTAGTCATTTCATGACATCCCAGCATGACGCCCACAACGACACAAGCTTTCAACTTACCTAAGGGGGTTACACCACCTATCTGGGCCGATTCAGGAAGCCTCACCCAGCATGTACGCTATTTGGCTCTTCTAATCCTTGACCAGTAACCTGAGATTATCTCCTAAACCTCAACACAATAATTACTATAATGCCAATGCTCCCTCACTCTGGACTTAACTGGCCTCTTGAGGACACAAAACACATTCCACGTAAAAGTCTCCAAACCCGACAAGATTTCATCATCCATACTTTTATCATTGTTGGTGTCCTTTACAAACATTTTAGTACCCATATCATTATTATTAGGTGCTCACAATGACACTAGTCTATAAACTTCTACATATGGCGCACCTTAACCATACAACACCTTAGAACGTCACAATAAGTTAATTTCCATACCGAATGATGCCACACACAATTCGTCCAATGGACAACCCAAGATGCCTTTAAACTACACTCACACTAGGATTACCTTGCACCCAACCATTAATTCAGTGGATAAAATGATCCTTATCACTTAGATAATAATATTATCTCTCCTCTAAATGCCTGGGTCAATAAGCCACGTACTAAATCACACCTAATACTACTAAGGATTCTGGTAGGATACAAGATGTCGCCTACAACCTGTAAACCTCTAGGTCTACATCACCGACATCGCTAAAGATCCAATTCCTCAAATCACATCATATTTTTTGAAACCCCGACCTAAAAGACTACCTAGAGTTCACTCCAAAGTTTCCTCAACCATTGTCGTTGCATACGTAATATACTTATCATAATTTTCTCGTAACTCTCATCATACCCTATGAGGTACAACCTTCAATCAAGTTTCACCAAGACACTTACACCAGTTTTCTCTTATCGACTCAAACTGAGTACACAACCCAACTGTTGACCAACATGGTTCATCATGACCACTAAATGATTAATTTCCTTACGACGTGATACCATCCTAAGGATCGAATTTAGCTAACATCATCATTGGTACTAACTACTCAAAGTACCTATTAAGATAACTGGACGCATCCCTATCGCAACCCAATACTTCTTAGGTGTGGCGCACTAACCACCTAATCACCACAGTTGACTTTGCATAAGTCATGTTTCTAATTCAATAGATGTCATTCCCAATTTTCTACCTCTCGATTGGATTCTCATATGAATATGGATTGACACAAAAGAACCTCACACTAAAAACCTACGATGTCAGCATAATTGGGTTGCACGGACACTCATGACTTACTGGTATGTTTAAATCAAAACTATGAAAGCAATAAATGACAACTAACTTGGTCCCCTGCCATTCGGCAAAGAATTAACCCGTCGTGCCAACCTCATTGACTTCATTATCGAGGACACAGACTAAACCATCACCGAAACTACTGTGACCGACATAAACCAACACTGACGTCGAAAGATCCAATACCGATATTACCAAATCACTCCCGAAAAGAACCTTGAACCTAGAGCTCTGATATTATTTGTAACACCTCGACTCAGTTTTATGGGTTACCCGTGGTCAATCCGGTTCAACCTGAGCATTAGGTGTGAAGTGAAATGAACAACCTATGTAATGTTGATAATGTAGTTTTATTTTAATTAATGTTTAACTTGTTTAGCATGCGATTCTGATTTCAAATGAAACTATGTTGGGCACCCGAGGAGAGTACCTTGGAGTCCAAGTATACAGAGCTACTAATGTAAAATAAAAGAGGGTACTTACCTGTATAACTCTCTCAAAATATGAAATCGCACCCAAATTGCCATAACAAAACGAGGGAGTGAGCAAAATGTTCACTGGAAAATATACAAAATGTTGTATGGAATCAAATGGTAGAAATAAGACTTTAACACATTATAACTACGTGCACATGCAACTACCTTGTATATATATATATACACACACACACACACACTCTTAATGCATGGAACCGTTTTACTTCAGAAGACCTTATATATACAGATTAATTCACATTAATCTTGTAAAAGACTTCCTTTGTTTCATTTTGACATTTATCGCTTTATTTAGCACGCAGGGTTAAATACTTGAACAACTATGCTTGGTTTGATCGGAAACCATTTCTTTACCGAAATTAACCTTTTCATTTTAACCAATCCATATTAGTATTTTCATGTAAAATTACCCTTTCAACACATGCGAACACTGTCTTAGAAAATACGTATTTAGCCTTTGAAAACCTTTCATAACAAACCCTAGTGTTAATTATGGATTAAACCTCTTAGGTTGCTTAACCACCCATTTCCCACTTACTTTACCATTTTCTATACCTTATGGACATTAATCAATTACACATTTACTTGTCTATTTCATCCTTTATCGAAACATTTATTACTTCATTTAAGTCAGGTTGACTTAACACATTTTCACTACACAATCCAATTCATGACATGTTCCTTATTCCTTTAACTTTTTCTCGGACTCTTCTAATAATCGCGTACTTTAACGGGGTCCACACTACCAACGATGTCACCATATGCTTCGGGCCTTTCCCCCAGGGCTCCAAGCCCTCCTTAATTTTTTCGGTGTCATCAGAGTTCCTTATTAATGTGTTTTAACATTTTAAAAATGTACATAATATTCCACTTTTCCTTTTATCCGGCCGAATCCAAAACTCAGGATTTCACCCAACTTGTGTTCCACTTTGAAAATCATCATTTCATGTCATTTACACTTTCGCTTTGATTTTATTCCAAAAATCATGTTCATTAGCACTATTATTTGCAACACACTTTCCATTATTTTTATTTCATAAAAATGTTCCACTTTACGTAAAATTACCATATTACCCATTTGTTTCCAAACTCACCTTTTATTTCATTTTTACAAGTGTTAATTTTTTAGAACATCATTAAGTTACTCACACCAACTTCTTACTTGTTTAAACACCTTAATACCCTTTTTAACCCTTTGGAGTAACATTCCTTTTAATAGGAGACAACTTATTGTATTACTTTTATCTTCAGGAATCATTGAATAAATAGGACTATTTTATAAGAAAATTACCATTTTCTTTATCAACACATGTTGTCTAACAACCGTACACTTATCACACCTATAATCCATTTTTCACACATCTTGAAGACTATAATTTCTACTTTTCATTATGTTATGTTTAAACCCAACAAAACCTTCTTTACACTTTTTTATATGTCCATTATCAAAATACTACAAGCTTATATGCATGAGAAAAAAGATTATCAAATGGTTTAAACATACATTTCATTTAAGAATTTCTTAATACTTACAAAAATACTCTTCTAGAATAAATGACATTTTATATCTTAAAAATTCAGTAAACATTCAACTTTTGTAAATATTCCTTTTTACAAGATAAATATAACTTCAAAATATTTTATTCCATAAAACGTTTAGCACCAAACTTATTGAAATTTCATCATTTACACATAAATCACAAATTTTCCTAGAAAACATTGAAAGACCTATTCTTAATTTATTCTTTAACAAAATAAACATTCTTCCACATATTATTTCATAAAATGTTTAAATACTAAGTTTTCTTGAAATGTCTCATTTTTGTTCAAAAAGATTAAAACCCATATTCTTACAACTCACAAAAATATTAATCTTATATCTCATATGCATCCTACTCTTAATTTCTACAAATAAGACCAATACTATAAATAGAGTAACAAATATAAGATTAGATTATTTACGACCTCAAATGTAGCTTCAAATCATTAAGGAAGATGGCAACCTCCAAACTCCAAAGGTGGCCTTATAGAGGTTTCGTTGCGCCACAAAGCTAGATTTTTAGAAAGTTCCACAAAAACTCCTTTTAAGCCCCATCAAAACCTACTACTAATACTACTATTGCTACTACTACTACTACTACTACTACTACTACTACTACTACTACTACTACTACTACTACTAATACTACTAATACTACTAATACTACTATTGCTACTACTACTACTACTACTACTACTACTACTACTACTACTACTTCTACTACTACTACTACTACTACTACTACTACTACTACTACTACTACTACTACTACTACTACTACTACTACTACTACTACTACTACTACTACTACTACTACTACGACTACTACTACGACTACTACTACGACGACTACTACTACTACTACTACTACTACTACTACTACTACTACTACTACTACTACTACTACTACTACTACTGCAATTACTACTCCTCCTCCTCCTCATCCTTCTGCTGCTGCTGCTCCTATTGCTACTGCTACTACTACTGCTACTACTACTACTACTACTACTACTACTGCTACTGCTACTACTACTACTACTACTACTACTACTACTACTACTACTACTACTACTACTACTACTACTGTTGCTGCTGTTGCTACTACTACTGCTACTACTACTAGTATTGCATGATGAGACCTATACTTATGTATTGCATGATGAGAAAATATTTACCTTATGCGAGGATGATTTGTTGTAACGATTTTGTTCAGAAGTCCCATTGATACCAAGATCACTTGTTTTATGAGAATTATTAATATTGTCTCTACAAGGCCTCGGCAGATGGGGTATCCTTATATGTGGACAAGGCCAAGGGTGATACTTGATTCCGAAATGGTATAGCCGATCTCAGCCTGATGATGCTGCATGGGGCCAACACATAATAAAGCTTAGACATGATGATGCAATGGCCTAAGACTATTAATAGCTTTCATGAGCAAGAGTGGATGTTCGCAAGAGTTAGTCTCTGAGGATAAGACTATTTGGCCTGACTAATCATGATGTGTGCCCATATAAGGATAAGTTTGAGATAAGCTGAGAAGGGGCATACTGCTAGGTTAAGTTTCGTCAAGACGACGTCATACTTATATATATCAATCACCCCTAGACCTTAGTCTTCAATATTAATGGGAGGTTGAGGTGTAAAGTCCTCTATCATTCTATAATTAGATATCCCCTAAGTTTTAAAGTATATATTGGTGATGTGAGTGGACTGGAGTGATGTCATAAGCATCCTTTCATATTTTGGCAAAAGTGTCCTTTCAGTGCCCCAGGTGGACACCTATTAACCCATTGGTGGTATGACGTGCTGCCCAAGTAATAATGGAAGCATGTGTGACCTGGGAAAATGTGACCTAATGATTTTGACATGGTAGTATCCCACCACTTGAGTTGGTATTTAAATCAACCATTTTATTTCTCTCTCCTTTTTTACTCATTTCCACTTTTTTGAGTTTTTTGGCAACCGCAGCATTCCTCTCTCTTTCCATTATTATTTTGTTCTCACAAAAGTTTATTCATTCTTATCCTTCCTTTCTGGTGTTCTTCCAATTTAAGGAAACTTATGTCTCCCATCCTAATCAATATATCATCGTTTCTTGTATTGGTTTGCGATTTCTATTCTTTTTTGACAATTTTCTATATTTTCCAATAACAATTTTTTGTGGTTCAAGGATTATAATGGTGGTTCTAGGGTAGCATTTAGGTTTCTTTAGGCCTCGTAGTTGGTATTTTGAAAATAGTTAGGGTTTGTAGGCACTACTTAAGACTTTCGATGATCTTTTTGGTGAAGCTTTTAATGTTCTTGACTATTTTTTTAATCACTGTTTAACTTCTTTTGTTAGATCTTTAAATCAACCATGGTCAAACACCACTTTAGTTTTTCATGTACCATAGATTGTACGAGCTAGAAGACATATTTTACCCTCTTAGAGTGTGAATATGATGAGATATTCGTAAGGACATGACCGAGGCTAAGAAGAGGGCCAAATCTAAGCCTAGACTTCCCTTGCACCCAGTACCTTTGTTTGTTGTTCGTCCCCCTCTGCTCTTAACATACCCCTCCTTGGCTGAGACTAGGGTTTTGATCAAGCTTGTCTGCTTCATGATCTCAAGATTCTTTATCCACCTATTTCCCAGGTTATAGTCAAGATCATATTCCCAAACCTCCGAATTATCGATGGGGAGCTAAGACTGATTCTCTTGAGGAAGCCATGTAAATCCCTAACTTTTATCTAGAACAGAGTGGGGTTGCCCAGTCGTCCAACCAGGGTCATCCCACAATGCCATCTCGTCCACCATATGGCTTTAAACCTGATGTCTTAGACATTTTTGATGATGATGAGCCGAGAGTTGATGTGGCATACCGCATGCCGCCAATGGCTATTCCCATATCGACTATGATATAGGTCGATTTTACTAATTAAGATCCAGATGTCCAGGCTCATGTTGATGATGAGGAGGATGAGGATGAAAAAGAAACTTGATACAACTTACGCCTCATCCATCCTAAAAAATGTAAGAGAAACGGACTTGATACTTTGGCGGCACCTGTAGGTTGTCAAATCTTTAATTAGGATGGGGGTCCCTTGTGAGGATAATAGGGCTTTTAATAGATAAGAAGAGAGTGAGGTTATAGTGTATGAGTAGATGTTTAAGATCGTTTTTCACCTATCGATTCATCCTAATATAAGGGAGATCCTTGCTTCTATTAGCCTTTCCCCAACCTAATTAACCCCCAACGCATGGAGGACACTTCTTGGGGAAGTTCAGCTGTAGAAGTTAGTAAATTAGGTCGACCATAAAATTGACATATTTTGTGTTTGTTACACTATTTCCATGACTAAGTTTGCGCTGTTCTACTTCCATTTCGTGGCTTAGTTCTCCCATAAGAAGTTTGATCATATAAACCATACTTTCAACCATGATAGGAAGTTTTGATATTTTTTCATATCTTGTGACTAGGAGTTTGACAGTAATATCCCTTCTGGAGTCGATGAGCCGAGAGTCCTCTAAAAATGGGCCAATGTATCAATGGCATCCAAGCTTGACCCCGACCTCCACATAGATGCCAGGACGAGCACCGACCATCTCCGTACCTCCGGTAAGGACAGTGAGATTATCGTCATTGAGTTTCTAGTTGATTCTGATCCATTCTCTAAAAGTGGGCCGAGGGTTAACCCATTGACTGAATTGCATAGGCTTCAAAATTTTCTTAAACTTTACTATCTTCTTTTTGGTTATGATTTGGCTGATATTCATTTACTTGTTTTATTTACCTAATCGTCTAAAAGGAGTATCAGATAAGATATGGTTTCTCCAATCATCAATAATCTTTTGTTCTATCTTATTGGTAAGATAATAAAACCGACATAGAATCGATAGAAAATAATAGCTGGTGGTTCCTCATTCGTCGAGGGATTAAAGAAACAAGATGTGCCTCAATATGATATCACTAATGCACCCCCTCCAAAAAAGAAAAAAAGGATGCCCCATGTAAGACAACCAAGAATTCCAACATACCCATCTCTGAGGATACCATGATGACCACATTCTTACTCAACTCAGTATAATATTCGGTTCTTTGATCGACAATCACAAGAGGACCTAAGAGGCCGTTGGTGAGATTATCCCAGAGTGTGACAATCGATACTTCAAAACCTAGGATACCTCTCAGGTCATAAATTTTTCTCTACATCGGACTTCTCAGGTAAAAAATCTTGCCTTTCCTTGCCTGTTCTTTTTCAATATAAAGCATTATGTTGTCTAATACTAACTTGGTATTCTTGTATTGAAGTCTATGATCACACTTCAAAATATCCAACTATGGGCAACCGAGGTCGATCAAAAGATAAAAGTAGTCGAGACTTTTCTTTCTGAGAATAATAACTTAAAAGAATAGCTAGAAATAACATATCCTGATACGAGACACATACTTCTCAGCAAAGAGAGTTGCACAAAGAATGGCTAAAGATGTAGAGGCTCGACCTTCAGGACAAAATTGATGACATGAATAAAAAGATGGAGTTGGTCAAGAATGAAGATGCTAAAATCAGGGTTGTTATTGATAAGGCAATCTCAGCCTTCAAGGAGTCTGAAGATTTCTCAGATAATGCTATTCAGTACTTGAGGCAGGGTGCTAAAATTGCTTACCATCGAGTGATGAAGATGCTCCCAGACTTGGCATCTACTAACCCTCAAATCACTAAGGTTCTCAAGCCATTTAGCCTGGCGGGTTCGGAGAGTATAAAGGCCTTGAACTAGGTACAAGCCGAGGCTAAAACTTTGACTTTGGCAACCGAGACAATAGTGTTGGATCCATAGATAGGCAATGGAGAAATTGGTGATCAGGAGGGGACTACTACCAACCCTCATGAAACTGTTAGAGCACCGGCTGAGGCCAAGAATACAATTGCTAAGAATTGATTTTTTATCTCTCTACTAAGTGACCACTTGTGGTCTTATGCCTCATTTGCTATATAACCTTGTTTTGAATAATCTTATTTTTTAAATATTGATGGTCTGTAACATTTTTACTTTTAGTTACTCTGAAATTTTTTTGTGTAACCTTTGTTGTATGGCAAGTTTGAATGCCTTTGAACATCAATTTTGAGCAATGATTGCAAAAAAAATTATGACTTGGGAGTCCGAGATCTGTTGGGATCACTAACTCATACCCATAAGATAGCATGAATAGTGTCTCTCCTGTTAGAGTTCTCTCGGTTGTTTTATAGGCCCATATATTCCATGTAGCTCGTCGATCGACTTTCCTTTCGCGTCTTCAAGATGGTCCTATTTGTGACTTCCGTTTTTCCGTTAGTCTAAGGTCGAATGGCGAGGAGAATAATTTCTTGATGTCAACCCTTATATAATACGCTTCCATAAACTTGTTCTTGTATTGTTTGCCATTATCAAATATCAAGGTGTTGGGCAAGCTGTATTGATAAATGATATTTCTCCATATGAACTTGAATACCTTTACTTTGGTAACTTTTATCATCGCTTCATCCTCCACCCGCTTTGAAAAGTAATCAACTCCCACAATCAAATATCTATAATTTTCTTCCACTCGAGGAAGAGGGCCGATAAGATCTATCCCTTATATCGTAAACGACTATGGACTGTTATGGATGAGAGTAAATGATGAGGTTAGTATGGCATGGTCGTGAACCACTAGAACTTATCACATTTCTTAACGTATACATTGACCAAAAGAGCATCCTCCCACATATCTTTGACAAGACCCTTCATGCATATCTCAGATAATAAATTTTATCTATAAAAAATGCACACATATGAGCAGTAGGAGCAGGAAACCTCTTTTTAAAGAATGTCACCTATGATGGTAAACTTGGGGGCCAGATATTTCATCTTCTTCCTCTCATCCTTCAATTCTGGTGACTTTTCATTGCTAATATACTCAATTATGGGGTCCATCCAGGATTCCTGAAGATTTAAGTTTAGATATAAACTCATGTTAATGCTCGGCTTCATCAATATTTCAACAGACACAATGCTCTTAATCTCAATTTTAGTTTTCGATGCAAGGCATCGTACGGCATCGTCTCTACTGTTCTCCAACCTCAGAATCCTCTTCATTTTGATTTCTTCAAAATTTGCCATTATTTTTCTTACTGTAGCCCAGTATTTTACCATTTTCTCATCTTTATACTTATAGACCCCTAGCATCTGATTGATGACCAGTTGAGAATCATTATGGGCTACCACATGGCTGGCATTAATTGACTTATCTAGAGAGAAATCTTCCAATAGGGCCTCATACTCCAATTCATTATTTGGTGCCATGCAATTGAATCTTAAAGTGTACTCAATGTTCATCCCATCTGAGGCTGATACTATCAATCCTTCTCCACTACCGCTTTCACAAGATGATCTATCCATCGTGAAGGGAACCTTGTCTAAAATGACATTCACAAACAAGAATGTTTTTCTCCAACACCATCCAGATCTTTCTTGACCACTATCTCTCTTTGGAGACATACTAGGACTTCAACCTCTTCTTTAATTTCATGATCACCATCATTCACAACCTACGTGAACTCACCATGAAGTCTGTTAATGCTTACCTCTTAATTGCATTACTGGGCTGATAAATGATGTCAAACTCAACTTCCTCTACTGGTTAAGCCATCAGATTACATTATTTATCGATCTTATGAATGACTTGCACCAAGGGAGTGTTAATGAGCACCACCATGATATGGGCTTGAAAATAGGGCTTCATTTTTCTTGAGGTATATATTAGCCCATATGTTAACTTTTACATTTTTAAATAATTCATCTCTACCCCTTGCAAAGCTTTTCTATTAAAATAAAGTGGTTTCTGAACTCTATCGTCAACCCAGATAATGGTTGCACTGATGGATTACTCTGAAATAGCCATATATATGAATAATTTCTCCCCTAGTATCGGTAGAGAGAGCAACATTGGAGAGTCGGTAAATTCTTTATAGTTCCTCGAAAACCTTTTCACATTCCTTTTCCCAGATGAAGGCTTTTGTTTAGATTTTAAAGAATGGAAAACAGTTTTTGGTCTCCCGAGAGATAAACTAATTAAGTTCTACCACTCGTCCTGTTAATCTCAGAACGTCTTTAGTGTTCTTCAGCATTTGCATCCTTTACTTATCCATCACGTCAAAAGTTCGCACTAAGTCGGCCATATGTATCTTGACCTTCAAACTCTTCATCGACATATCATCTATATACACCTCCATGGTCTTCCTAATCTGATCTTCGAATATCTTATTGACCAATTTCTGTTAAGTTGACCTTGCATTCTTCAGGCCAAAATACAGTATTTATAGTAGTAAGTTCCTTTATAAGTGATAACGTATGTCTTCTCAGCGTCCCTTTTATCCATGAAAATATGATTATACCCTGAGTTTGTGTCTATAAATCTCATAAGCTCATATCCAGTCGTGGCATCAACCATCTGGTCGATTTGAGGTAAAGAAAAATTGTCCTTTGGTCAAGCTTTTGTTGAGGTCCATGAAATCCACACACATCCCCCACTTGCAATTCTGCTTTATTAGGATGTTTGCAATCTCTAATTTCTTAATCTCATCTTGGATGACCTCCTACCTACCGCTAGCAAAGGTTCTGCACCAATGCTTTATTCTCTTTGCACCCTTGTCGATATTGAGCTGGTGGCAAATAATTTCGGGGTCAATCCTTGATATATCCCCATAGATCTAGGAAAATATGCTCTATCTTTCTCTCAAGATCTTCACCAATTCCTTCTTTACTTATGGGTTTTAGGATGAACTGATTTGGATGGGTTTTTCTGGCTCGTCCTCATTGAGGATGGTGGATTCTACCTCGTCGACGGGTTATCTCTTTTAAGCTTTTTCTCATCTCTTGGGTCCAAAATGTCAATATTATAGGAAGTCATCTTCCCCTTATGAGCATCTCTCTCCTCGGTCGAGGTGAAATAACATTCTCGAGCTTCTATTTGGTCACCTTGCACTTTGCCTACTCTATAGGGAATCAAGAATTTTATCATTGGTTGGTGCATTGTTGAAGGTACGACCTCAAACTCTTTCAGCGGTACTCTCCCTAAAATAATGTTGTAGACCTAGAAGACATGCTCGTCCATTATATAAAAGCTAACCTTCATGGTTAGGCACCTCAGCCAGGTACCCATACAGACATCCATCTCATATAGTCCAACGGATGAACTTTCTCTTTATTGAAGCCAATTAGTGGTTGGTCGTACCGAACTAAACTCTTTTTGCTGAGTTTTAGGACTTTGAAGCACTCCCAAAACATAACATAGGCTGAGCTCCCCCCATCAACTAAGATACGAGATAAAGAATAGCCATAAACTCGCGTACTGGTGATAAGGGGGTCCTCGGGTGGAGCCAATTTTCCCTTAGAATCCAATCTAGAGAATCCTACCACAAGACTATCCATGTATACTTTTTTAAATTTTTTCGGCATTGCCTTTGTCTCTGCAGAGTTTACTTCAATCCACTTTGATGTTGCCTTCACTTCAACCACACGAGCCTTTCTATCTACCGTCTCAGTACCTCCACCTGTTAGGCGAACACATAACTGTTTGACATCAAGGGAAATCGTATGCAAAGATCCTTTAGCTTTCGAAATGTTTTCTAGAAGGTCAAGGTTATCATCTCCACTGTCGTGAGACTTCTTTTCATTTTTATTTTCCTGCACTTCCCTTTTACACTTGTTATCCTTTCATTTATTACATATTTTCCTTCCTTTATCTTTCCCACCATTCTTATCCACGTACTTTTCGAGCTTCCCCTGTTTCAGTAGTTTCTCAATCTAATATCTAAGGGCAAGGAATTTGTCAGTTGTATGGTCGTGGTCAGCAATTTCTTTTATATCTCTTATAGGGAGTAGATTTAATATTTTCAGGCCACTTGAGTTCTTCATTATCTTTAATATCATTCAACATCAAATTTGGGCTTATAGTCAGTGGTGTATACGTGGTAAATTTATCATCATTCGACATTTTCTTCCCCTATTTATCCTTGCTCTTATCGAACTGTCCATTACTAGTATCCTTTGTATCCC
The DNA here is from genome assembly GCA_949130495.1 of Sambucus nigra. Taxonomy (NCBI): domain Eukaryota; kingdom Viridiplantae; phylum Streptophyta; class Magnoliopsida; order Dipsacales; family Adoxaceae; genus Sambucus; species Sambucus nigra. The sequence continues at coordinate 88,864,729 of OX422208.1, read as the reverse complement.
CCTCTTAGCCACTATGGCCTTCTTCGCATTCATGGTCCTCTCGATTGTGGCCAGAAGTTTTGTCATAGTTTTTTGAGGATCCACTGAGAGTTTCCATACAAAATTTCCTAGTTATAGACCGCTAATAAGGGATGTCATCTCAATGTTCTCATTGTAGTCTTCCACCTCTAATTTCTCCTTATCAAAGTGAGAGATTTACTCCCTCACTGGTTCATTTTTTCCTTGTTTAACATTCAAGTGACATGTTACGATCTTTGGCAGCTTCATGCTGAAGAAAAAATTATGAATGAACATCTCGGGTAGTTACTTATAATTCTCTATAAAACCTCTCGGCAAGTTGGTGTACCATACAAGCGCCGCACCTGTAAGGGTACTTAAGAAGGCTCCGCAATTCATCTCTTTGGGTGTTGAATAAATGTCGATTGTCGACTGATACATTTCAATGTGATGCACGTGATTCATTCTCTCATTATACCTCGATGTCACACTCGTCGATTTGAACTTTGTCGGGGTAGGATAACTAACAATCCTCGGAACAAATAGAGACCCTTCCATGTATCCATTACAACTGGGGTCTTGGTTTTTGATTGTATTGACGACATTATCCTCTAAACTTTGAATATAAATGTTCCATGGCTTCTCGTTCGCCACTATAATATCCCTCGTTATTTTTTTTGTAACTATCTCTAGAACTGGCTCCAAACCGAGAGTCCTCTACTGTCGGTTGACTTCTCTCTAGTCCTATCTTTTTCAGTCTCTCATCATTATGACAATTATTTTTCTTGGTAGCGCAGACATTATGAGAGCGAGAATGTTGGTCACATCCTACCTCAACCTTAAGACCAAGACGATCAAAAGTTGATCCTCTACTCAACCTGTCAAATGCCAGGCCACTTTAATGACTCCGGGGAGTATGCTTAATTCTATTACCTTAGTAGGTTTGTGGTGTTATTTCTCTAGGGCGGCATGTGTTGCCTAAAATTTCATACCTATGCCAACACTCTGCCTCATCACAGTCTTGATCATCAAGGCCTCCTTGAATCTTCTATATAAGGCAGAGACATCGTAGATCTATAACATCACTCTGCCTGTGATGATGCTGTGCTTATTTGGCTGGGGCTGGGGGTGGTCCCCCTATAGTTGTGGTCTTCACCTCTCTGGCTATTAGAGTTATAATATTAGACATTGGATCATCAGGAACCCTAACCCTCACGCTTTTACTGAAGGTCATAAAATGTTGTTGTATTTGACATTGACTGGCTTCTAGAGTTCTCAGCGTTGCCGCCACATCAACCATTTTTTACTGTTGAGGCGGATGACTAGAGATAACCTCAGTGTTACATGGCGGATCAGTGCCCATCTCATATTAGCTTTATCCAAGTAATAAAGGGAAAAAGATAAAATCACAAAAAACTAAAAATGAGTTGATTTAGAGAAAACTTGATGGGCACCCATTCAATGGTGATTCAGTTCCAACAACGGTGGATCTGAATCACCACCAGAGGCAAAGAGGAGTGTTCAAGGAATGAAGAAGAAGATAAAAAATAATAAGAAATAATATTTTCCCACAAATAGCACAAAAAATGATGATACGTAATATCACCCCCAGCTAGTGATCAACTCAAACTTTTAGGTTTTTGTAACCATGGTGGAATAAAATAATAATATAAGAGATCACGATAGGTAGAAGGGATGAGAGACAAAGAGAATACAAGCCATTAAGTGGTTCACTCTTACATTCACTATGAAAATAAGTAGTGTTTCTACTATAATATGAGGTAAGAGGCCATTAAAGTGTTTAAAATATCTTTGACTCTTAACAATGGTACTTTAACAGAGTAACATTAGGGTTTACCATTCAATCCTTTTAAAAGATGAAGGAAACATCATTATTGGGGGTGCATAATGTCACCCCCATCATGCAATCTATGTGCATGAGGCCATTGAGCCAGTGAAAGAGCGACAACTGTACAGTACATGTGCATTATATGATCCATAAATATTCCCCTCACGAGGGACTAATTTGTTGTAATGGTTTTGTCCACATGTTCCATTGATGCCTAGATCACATGTTCCATGCGAATTATTGATGTCGGCGTTATAAGACGGAGAATGATGGGGTAGGTTTCCACATGGACGAGGTCGAGGTTGATACATGATTCCCAAATGGTATGGCTGATCTCGGCTTGATGATGCTGCATGGCATTGGAATATAATAAAGCTAACACATGATGATTCCATGGCCTAAATTTAACAATAGATTTCATAAGAAATAATATATGTTCTTGGGAGTTAGTCTCAGAGGTCGAGGCTATTTGTCCTAACGAATCATGACATTATAATATATAACGACGAGTTTGAGATAAGATATAAGGCGACATGATGATAGAATGAGTCTTGTCCAAACGAGGTCATACTTATGTATAATGGCTAAAAATAAAATGGTGCGTGACAACATAAAAAAGAGATTAGAGAAAGCAAAGGGAGCTTGGGTGGATGAGCTTCCTCATGTTCTGTGGGTATATCGTACTACACCTAAAAAGCCTACTAGGTAAATGCCCTTTAGTCTAACATATGGAATGGAGTATATTATTCCTCTGAAAGTTGTTCCGCCAACCACGAGGTCCATCATTACCGAGAAAGGTTTGAAAGACGAAGTTATGAGCACTGAACTTGAAATAACAAAGAACAAGGGAACATTCCATGATAAAACTAATTTCCTACCAACAATAGTTAGCTAAATAGTACAGTAACGATGCCAATCTGAGGGAATTTCATGTTAGGAATTATGTCCTCAGAAAAGTGCTCAGCAGTTACAAAAAGCCTTCAGATGGTAAATTGGGACCTAACAAGGAGGGACTATTAAAGGTCATCACAGACGATCTACAAGGGGTTTATTATTTGGAGACAATGAAGGGAAATGAGATACCCAGGGCTTCGAATTTAGTCAATCTCAAGAAGTTTTACTTTTGAGTTGACTCTTGTTTAAGTTATTTCTAGTTTAATTAGTTTTTGTAAATTTTTATTTCAGAACTTATGATGCTGGCAATATGATTTTGCATTTTTGATAAAAGCCCAAGTGGCTCAGTTATTTCCTTAACGTTGTTCCAAAATAAAAGGCTTACATTTTAAATTTGTGATCATAATATTGATCAACATTACCTTATTCTAATTACAATTATAAATTGTTCAATTAGAAATAAACTTAAGGTCTTAAGGTCCTCGTCATGAAAAATATGAAGACCTCATGAATCTCCCAGGTAAGGAAAAGACCTATGGGGGATACCTTGGCATTAAATGAACCCAACTTTGGTCAGATAAAAATTATGGATGGGCGGATGGACCTAAAACTAGGTGCATTCTTGACATAATCTATTTAAAGCCTAAAGTGGTGTGACGACACAACTAATGTTAAGAAAAGACAATAAAATACATGATCAACATAATGGAATGGAAAAATACAAAATGATGATGTTATCAAAATAAGTTGTTAAAAGTTATAAGTTACAAAAAGTCCATTTATAATAATTAAAGGACAAAATAAATAAAAGTTATTATCAGCTAATAAGAACAACAACAATGGCTCTTCTTTAGCTATCATCAGGATCTGGTGAGAACTCATTATCACTCTCATAAGAAGTCGAGTATATTTTGGCCAATAGGAGATGGACAAAATCCAACGAAACCTAACTTTGTTCACTGTCAAAGGTAAATGCTTATAAATCAGACACTCAACTTGGTACATATACCAAAGATGAGAGTCGTTGGGAAATATTAATATCCCCAAGGCATTTAGCCAACCATGATAATAAGGTAGTTGTTTTGTCTTATCTATTTTGATGGGGGCATCAATCCACCCTTCATCATAGTCAACAGACCACGCTACTCGAGGACCCATCCTTAAGAGATAATGCAGTTTAAATATGTCACGACTAAGACCTAACGTTACAACACGATCCCTTTTGCAGTCATCCTCTGTTTATCAAGTTTCTTCTTGAGGATTCATTTTCATCTTTGAGAAAGTCCCCATAATCCCTAATATCCTTCGCTTCAGCAAGATGCTCCTACAAAGAGTTCACCTCTTCCTCCAGGAGAGTGCCCACATCTTCTAAGTCTTTCACATCATCTATCAGCTTGGTCACTAAGGTAGACTGGCCTTTATAAGCATCAGTCATCTTATTAAGGGACTTGTGAATAAAAATAAATGCAGGATGAGATTGGGCACTTACCTCCCAACCAAGAATGGCATCAATATTGATAGAAAAAGAAGTCTCTTTGGAAATATTGGTATGCTATAGAAAGCAATAATAAAAAGGGAGATCTTAGTAATAATTTAACATAAAATTAAAATTCACAATAAAAATCTTCCATTGATAATAAAAATAGGCATGTCCCTTACAAATAGAGACTAAAGGAAAAATATAAGTGTGTGTTGGCTAATTATTTTTAACTAGTATCCTTGATCTTGATCTGCTCCTTGGTCTATGGGTATTTTCTTTTAGAAGTTATAGATGAAGTCTAGTCAGCTGGGGAAGCCGTGGTAGCCTCCTCTTTATTTTTTGGCGGGGAACCATGGTTGTGCTCACCAAAGTGCTCATAATCAACTGGAACATTTACCCTTTCCGAGACAGCGTCCATGACCTTCTTAAAGATGGAATTATTGATGTAAACCATCCGATATTTAGCATTTTAACCCTTAGCATAGATGACCTCCTTAACTGAAGAAATATCTTCAGAGTCCTTCTTTAAATGATCATGTTTGACCACAAGCTGGTCGTTATCAACCTTTAACTTATCACGATCATTCTTCATCATGATCATGGCATCTATGGTGGACCTATTATCTCCGTCATATGCCCTTTTGGTAGCACTAAGGCTTCCTTGTAATTATCCAAGGCCGTTGTCAGATCCTTATTTAGTTTGGATTGGTCTGAGCGGCTTTCCAAAATGGTGACGAAGTCTACCAAAAATAGGAAACATATGAATAAAAAGTTTGTCAAAATACAAAATGAATAATCCAATAACTCCAAGTAGACAATAGGAAATTCAACTTACTAAAAATAACTTCTAAGCATCATGAGTTGAGAGTTGGTCGTATGAAAGCTAACTGACCTTCTTATGATTAGACCCGATCATGCCCTATTCAATAATATAAAGGCCAATAAGGGGTTCTAGGCCACTAACATCACCTGTTGAGGTCTCCGAGAGGTGGGGGAATCCACCTTCTTGGAGGGATATAGAGGCATGAAAGAAAGGTCTTTATCCTTTAAGCCCTTCTCTCGAATTGGTAAGTCTAATTAAGTGCGAAAAGGTCCCTCTTGTTCAGTCCTCTTTGAGGACTTGGCCTCGAGGGAGGAGGGATTGATATCGTCATCTTCGATCAGAAAAATTCTTTTTCTAGAAGCCATTGAATCTTCTTACTCGATAGGGATGGACTCGATGCTTAAAGATTCAAACGAGGAAGAATTAGAATCTTCCTCACTTGCTAAAGGAAGTGGAATATGAAGAATTATATGTATCGGTTGAGCTGTGAAGCTGCTAGTAAATTTATTTTACTCAAGGAGAAAGGATGCATAACATGCGTGATCACCTCCTTGAGCCAAGGTCTTCCTCAAGTTCCAAAAATTGAGGAGTTATTCCCTATTGATTTGAGCTGGAGAAGGTTCTTTCTTATTCGATCAAGCTAGTTAAAAAAAGAAAGAAATTTTACGAGAAACATATAATCAAGTAAAAATTTAAGATCAAGAAAAAATAGAGTGTTAACATATATCACTCCCCTATTCTGGGCACAAAAACCCATGGTATTTCTCGCGCCTCTAAAAGAGGTGGATGTTGTACTTCCCTATAAATTTAAATCAGACTTCAATTAAATTAGTTTTGAATTCGGAAATTTTTGGGGTTGATTATTTTTGGTAATTAAATATGTTGGTTTTCATTTCTGGAAAGTGATATTTTTAATCGGAGTTGAAATTAGGTTGAAAATTTAATATATATATATATATATATATTATTGGCATCTCCCAAGACCGAATCGATTCGGGCTACTTTGGTTTGTTATAGAGTTTGTTTTTAACTCAAATTTCACCAACTATTTATATGCTAATATTTCTGGGTTAGGAATTTTGAAACTAATTATTCTCAAAACTAAAAGTAGCAGCCTCTCATATTTTATTATCTCCTTCTACCTCCAAACCCTATCCCCATTTAAACCAAAATTTCAGTCCAAGTTTTGAAGACCAAAATCATATTTTTTTCAAGATTATCCAATAGAAGACTTTTGTCATCTTTTTTTAAGGATCACGTTCATACATTCATATTTATTCAAACTAATCTTAGGCATCGTTACCTCTATTTCTTTTACTTAGTATTACGCATAGTAATTATGGCCTACACACTAAATACATGTGTTTTCTTGAAACAAATTAGAGACATTAGTTAGGGAAATTGGAAGATGAATCGAGACAGTTTTTATGAAACTTTCTAATATGAATGAAGATTTAAAACATTGCATGTTAGGTTAGAGATCTGGGTTTCGTAGAATTTAAGATTCTTGCATGTATATTTTTACATAGAAACATCGTTTAACGAATTATTTTATCATGTTATATCATGTTGACCTTGTGGATGTTGTGTCGTAGATAAATTCTTGTTGTATAAATTCGATAACATGATTGTGATTAAAAATTTAATAATTTGATGGAAAAGTATTGTTTACTTAATATTATGATTAAACGAAGATTAATTGATTAAGTAGTGATGTGTTGTCTAAATTGGCAGGATTATTATGATACATGGAAATTTAGCCTTATGCCTCATATTTATTTTAATACACTCGACACCGCGGAGACGACGTGATTATGGGATATATAGGGCTCTCAGCTTTATTGGGTTTGCTTTCTAGGCATGGGACAAGTTAGTAGGCCTTTGGATTGTTATCACTTTCTAGCTATGGAACTAGATAGTGGTGACGATTTACAAATATATTTTCCGTGGTGGGGCTGATTATTAAGTGTTTTCGTGCTTTAGTGCGCTTAGGAGTGAGTCTAAGTGGTGTTTGTTAGTTATTTTTCTTCCTAAACTATAGACTAGAAAATACTTGTGGATTAGAAACCTTTAGGTATGGGAGTAAGAATGTTTGAGGATTTTTTTGTCGATAAAAAAGGGGGGATAATTTGAGATAAATGAAAAAACTTGAGAAATTGAGAATTAATGCCTAATATAATAAATGGGTATTAAAATATATTGGCAACACGAGTATGTGTAGGGCTGACAGTCAAAAGGGTCGACTGGCTATAATGACGTGGGTGTTTGTGGAGTCATGAGTATTTGCGGGCTGATAGTTAAACTGGCTGATGGATACAGTTACGTGTCATGCGTGGAACCTCACGAGTATGTGCAAAGCCAACAGTGAACCGAGTTAACTAGCCATAATGAGGGGAATGAGTGTGGTGCAGAACTTTTAGCTGGAGTACCGTAACTAAAATGATGTAAGACGTTAAGCAAAAGTCCCATAATGGATATTTATGATGGATAAAAAAATCATCGGGTTAGTAGAATTAAATTAAATAATTAGCTGTTTTGATACGTAAATAATTGGATTTGGACCTCGGGGCTGACTTAGACATCGTTACATGGTAATTCATTTTTATTTATTGATTATTATATCTCGTTTAATTTAAAATATTCTACTGTCGTGTTTATTGTGTATAATGTTATTGCCTCGGTTCAAGGACCCTATTTAAGAGGTGTAACTTGTATCCATGCGGTGGGCTCAGACCCGTTGCATTGACTAATATTTCAGGTTTTTACTGGAGTAGCTGCATAGGAATTATTAGAGATCATTCGGGAGGTGCTGCTAGAGTTTATTTTATTTACTCGCTTTACTAGTATATGTTTACTTTTATTCAATCGATTTACATTATGAGACTTCATTATGGATTTCATTGAGTCATTTGGTTCCAAAGTTGTCTATGGTTTCAATCATTTACTTTTATTGGATTATTTCATTTGGAGTTTTAATAAATTAGAGTTGGATTCAAACTTTTAGAGATGGAATGTTTGAGTTTTATTTTTCTTGAATGGATTTATATTATTAAAGAAAATTGGTATTTATTGTGAAGAAAATTTTATGTCTCATATCTGCCACATGCTAAGAATGATATTCCATTTAGCAACGCCCGCGGCCGATGCCAGGAATACACAGGGTGTTATAGATGGTATCAGAGCATGGTCTAAGGTCTCGTAGGTTGTGAGTCCTTTTAGCTTTCAAGATAACAATCTTCAATTCCCTTTGTTGATTCATACTCCTTAAGGTATTTGGGTCCACCATACATGTTAGCTGTGTTTCTTGGAGATCGGGAGTTTTCTGTTAAGGACATTGTAGGCATTAAGGTTAAAACTAGTAATCTTGAAGTGAAGATACTTAGAAGTGATTTTGGGTAATCGTATTTATTTTGGATATCGTTAGGGTAGACGTTGGGTATCTCTAGTTTCAATTTGGTGATGTGATTTGATCTGAGGACATTAGTCTTCGATGACTTTTGGAGAGAGAATCAAGTGGTGATACGAGGGAGAGCATAGTACGTCATTATTTTCATAGACGTATTTATATATATAGTTGAGATATATATTGTATTTTGTTTAAAGGGTAAGTACGTGTGGGGTTGGGTGTATGGGCACCCAATTTTAATATTCTATGGGTAGTCATATATAAGCCTTATTTTATTTGCCCGACTTTATTTTTGACGTTTTCGCTTCGTCTAATTTTGAGGACGAAATTACTGCGCTAGATGGAAAGTATATAACACCCCATAAATTTAAATCGACTTTAATTAAATTAATTCAAAATTCGAAAAAAATGAAATTTATGAGGTTAATAAGTTTTAGTAATTAAATATGTTGGTTTCTATTTTTTGAAAGTGAGATTTTTCATCGGAATTGAAATTGGAGCGAAAATTTGATATATATATATATATATATATAAAGGAGCATGGTTTTTGAATTTCCAAAACGTAAAAGCACAATAACGCTTCAGATTTTGCCACATCTTTCCCTTTCCAAATCTACGGTTCTGACCCACTCACAAATTTGTTCGCCCGCCTAAACATTTCACGGATACCGCCCAAACATTTCAGGACCATTTCACTTTTGTTTCAAACACCAGTTACCTCTCTCTCTCTCTCTCTCTCTCTCTCTCTCTCTCTCACTCACTATTATCGAAACAAAAAATAATATCTCTCATTCTCTATTTTGAACCACACTAGCATGAATTCCTATCTCACAAATCCATGACCATTTTCATGTTTGATTGAAGGTGAAATTAAAATTTTAGTTTATGTGCTTTCCAACATATTTTTTTATTTTGAGTTTGGGTTTACAGGTACTTTATTCATCTCTCTAATTTGATTTAATGTTTTTGCTTTTTGTGTAGATCGAAGTTTAACCCTAATCATGTCCATTTTTCTAAATCATGTTTGTTTGCACGTGAAATTAAGATTTGAGTTTTTATGCTTTCAAATGTATTTTTTTAATTTGAGTTTGGGTTTACAGGTACTTTCTCATCTCTCTCTAATTTGCTGTAATGTTTTTTCTTTTTGTGCAAATTGAAGTTGAACCCTAATCATTTTTTGACTTAATGTTTTAGTTTTACTTTTTTCTTAAATAAGGGCTCCTCCTGATTTGAGATTGAAGTTTTTAGCTTTTCCTTTTTGGGGGGTTTCTTGAGATGGTAAGGAAAAAAATACTATCTATTTTCCTCTTTTGGCTCACCCCACAACATCACTAAATCACCCGTTCAAAATGATTTTAGTTCCAAATAGTTTTTTGTTGCAATTAAATTACACTTAATAATTTTTTTCCATTTCAGAATGGGATTCTAGTTGTTCCTGTACTAAAGCCGATATTTAGGATTTTTTTGTTCATTTTTATTAATTCATTAAAGTGTTGTGTGATAAAAACGGGATTTCTTGCTCACAGAGTTAACTACATAGGAAGTCAGAGTTAAAGAGGGGGGGGGGGGGGGGGGGCATGAGCTTGCAAATTTTCATTTGGTGTTTGTAATGTTTAAGGACTTTGAAATCCTAATATTTTGATCGCTCACTTTCCTAACCATGTTTTATTTCATCGGTGCTCCATTATGGGGGTTTTGGGATCAAAATCTAGGTTTAAATTTCAATTGAGTTTTTAAAGTGAGGCATTTCTTTTTATTTTTAGTTTTTAAATAGGGTGATGTTAATACATTTGGTGTTTTCGAATAATTTTATTTTAACAGATCAATCCAATAGAATTTATGAAGTCGCAATCATCTTCGACATATGCCAGTCTCTACATCATGGTGAGTCTTCTAAATTTCAATTCATGAAGTCTTTAGTAAAAAATTGGAAGATCACTTCCTTTTTTAATTTCTCACTCCCGTGAACACTTTTTTGGGTCTCTGCTCTTTTTCGGGTGTAATAAGGGTTTGGATACAGTTTTTCAGGTCTATATTTTATAGATTCCAACTCTGGATGCTTAATTAGTTACTTAATATTTCTTTATAAGTTTTGTTAAGGGATAATTGAAAGGAAACCTTCGAGATTTGTCCTTATCGATGGATTATAGGAAACTTCCTTTTATTTTGAACCTTTTTTTAATTTGATACTTTAAATTTTATTCAAACATTCGGTATGTTTTATACATTTGTTTTTCTTGGTTAATCGTGCTTAAGTTTTATTCGCACAGTCTTCAGGTTTAGTACAACTTATTACCCAAAGTGGGGTGATGGTTTATATGTATAAGCCGTTTTAAAACTTGTAGTTTACATCTACCTGTTATTTGTATGAATGCGTCTATACTGCAATGTTATTTTTTTTATGACTTGTCATTTTTTATTGATAAGGCCTTTTCCTCTACGAGATTGGGACTATGGATGGAGAGTGGTGGTGACTATTGTATCTGTAAGGGCCACCCCTAGAAACTTTTCAGTCACCCCACTAAGCACCATTTCGATGTAATTTTTTTAACAACATTTGATTCTATGTATTTGATTCTCTTCTCTTTATATTCTAATATTCTTTAAGGTTTAAAGTTACTTAAGATTCAAATAACTATTTTTTATAGAGGGTCCATACATCCCAAATCACTTGTCCCATTTTTTTTCCTATTACTATGGTTTATTTTTTTGTAAGTTACTATGGTTTGCTTTTTTTTCCGTATTTCGATTCTAAATCAGATTTATATTGGTTTTGGGCTCGAATGTTTTTATTTGAATGTAACTCTACTATTGTAGGTGATACTGTAACACCCCGCCTAATTAAATACCGGGTGGCCAGTCCCATACCAAATTAAAACAGAATATACAGTTGGCTCATTCTTAGCATCACTGTCGAAAACATATAAAACTCACCCAATACCCAATTAAGTTGGTGTTAAAAACTTTCCAAATTTAAATTTCAACAAAACCATTTTTAGTTTAAGAATAACACTACACATTTTATACTACACTGATAACACAATAAATAACTTAAAAGAATTTAAATGCAATTGGAATAAACATTCCCAAATAATATAAACCTTTACAATAATTCCAACAATGTTAAATGTATTAAAAAGTCCTGAAGACAATAGTATTTAACCCCGATAGAAAAAGATAACTGAATCCTTTGGGCGACATGACCTAACTAAGAATACTGTGAATCAAAAGATGAACGGCGTCTAAGGAAAAACTCCATAGCTCCATAGTTCAACATCATCCGCTAAGGTTGGTGTCCCTGTTGCTGGACACCTGATATAGCAGATACAATAGAAAAGAAAATATGCAAGGAAATGGGTCAGAGCCCGAATGTGTAGATGATTTTTAAAACAGCAAGTATTTAACAAGTGCAATAAAGCATTTATTTTGTACATTTTAGATCCAACTCTCACTTGTTATTCTCACCTCTCATCTAGAGTGCACACTTAACGTTTCCTATTAACCTCCTAATTAAAGGTTCCTCCTTTCCAGTTTCCATATTATAATCCCATATCATAATCCCCGTATGTCCCATAGCATACGTCACATTATTATTCATTTACATTTCTCATTTATATGAATCGTTTCTCATTAACATGAATCATTTCTCATTAATATGAATTAAGCTTTTCAATTCTGAAAGAATAATCATTCATTAACTTAATTACATCATATTTCTCTATTCACCGTTATCTACAATTATCACTGTAGATAGATTTAACCACAATATATATCCATTCAATCATTTAATCCATTATATATATATTCATATATAATACGGCACCCCGAGTCACAGCTGCGGTGCAATGCATTACTCTGCTATCATGTCCCATCATCGCAGGTCTCCGAATAGGGGACTAAAGGTTCGGTAAGATTCCACGAACCACAAACAACAACAAACAAATTAGAGGCGAACATAGTTCTCGTATCCATGGGTCATGCACATACCTACGTACCCACAGTCAGCGGACTTATCAACTCCCCGATAAGTCTTTCATAGACCTATGTTCTCGAGCGACAAATCAAAGATCCCATGGATTCATCAGGATATGACTGCCCTCACGCACAAACCTCCCACTGATAGTAAGTAAGCTAGGTATGTCATACACATAAATCATCAATCAATCAAATAGGTATTATCATACCTATAACATAATATCAATAAGGTAATATCACTACCCTAAGATATTTCCCATACGTAGCATTATATCTCTTTTAAATTCCACGTATTAAAATATCATATATTTACATCATAATTTAATTATCCCCGCATCCTATAACATCTCTCCAATCCCGACGTCGTTAAGGTTCATGCGCGGAGCGTCTCGCAAAGCGAAATCCAAACAAGGAACCCCTCCAATATACTACTACTTAACTTTGTCGATCGAGGAGGTCCGACAACTTCAACTATGCGATCGGGATAACCTCACACCCTCTTTTAACCAAATGTGTTCTAAACTCCCATCTCTATCCAGGAGACACACCACTACGCTCTTGTATTACACTCTGTCCTTGCGAAATCAATAATGAGTTTAAACTCAGTCCTTGGTGTTCAAATTGTAACCCTAAGGCTACCCTCAATCAATACACATGATTCAAATAGGTTTTTCCTCAACATATATTTAGTAAGAAGTCACTAATATCCTACTGGTCCATAACATTATTTCTCCCGAATTACTACAAGTTTAGTTCTCCTTTTAATTAAGGTTAAAATCGATAGTTTCAAATCTCTTGTAAACACATCTTCTTTCACTAGGATTAAACCCTCTTGTAAACTTAAGGATACCCAGGTGTTATATTCAATCACCCCTACTGGTCCTATATTAAATCCTCATACATCCCCATTTGGAATTTAACAAATGAATCTAGCAACCGAAATTCCATTCAATATAATTTTCATCATTTTAATCACTTGAATCCAAATCAAATTAATTCAAATCTTATCAAGGGTTTACTGATATTTTCTAAGTCCCATAATATCCAAATAATAATCACCAAAGATCCACAAAAGGTTTGTGATAAGAATCAACATTTAAAAAGAAACAACTTTACATATTCTGGGGAGGTCGATCGATCGAAGGCAGGGGTCGATCGATCGATCCCTCAGGTCACAGCCTGGTTTTCTGCATTTTCTGCAACTACGGGTTTAACAACTTATGATCATTTAAACCTTCATCTAAACATCCCAAATGACTTATAATCTTTACTACATGATATATCAACATATATGAACGATTTCCAATACTCTAAACATACTAGAATCATCAAGGGATTGGATTAAAAAGCATGTTTATCTCGTTATTTCCAGAAAATTATCAACATATCAACTTCAAGAAAACATCAATGGGTTTCATAATTTCTTCAACAGTTTCATGACTATTTCGTGGATTATTATCAACCTAAAACATGAGTTTAATTCCTATATCATTTCAGTTTCCAGAAATCCATTTAATACTCCATTATTTCTTCCAAACATGAATAATCTTCTATTTTCATACTATTCTAACATGGACAATATACAAACTTAAATTGCCATTATTAAACACTTGGCCTTACTGAAGGTCTGATCCTTTGGTGTAGTATATCTCAGTTGGTTGTCCCTTCTCCGGTCAACCTCCGGTGGTGGTTGGTGGTGGTGAACCTTGGTTCTTGTTCTTCTCCTTCCCAAGTAGGCTTTTCCCTTCCCAAACACCCTTACACTATCTCTAGGAAGATGGCTTCTCTAATTTGTGAAGAGGAGATGAATAACCCCCATACACTTAATCTACCAATACTTATAATAGTACAAAATCCGAAATCACTATTCATCCCCCTTAGAAAAATGACCAAAATGCCCTTTCGGGTTGTCTATTCATTTCCAAATGACCCGAGACTCAAAATTAACATCCAAATAGACTTTTCTGACTATTTCGAACCTTACGGACGCAACGACGCAGTCGAAATGACTCTAAGGTCGATAGAAAATAAATTTCCTTTTTAATTTAATAAACTACTCCCGACACGTCCCATACCGTGTCTGACTAAAAATATAAATTACCGAATTTATATCATACAGTCATATCAATGACATGACATTCATATATTACCTAAATATCTTTAAGTAATATTCAGAATCATCCATTTTAATATCCACCGTCCGGATAAAACCCGAATGAATTAATTAATAATAAAATCCAATTAATCCATTAATTTAAAATATAACCCATTTTAAAAGTCATTTAAAATTACGGGGTATTACAGATACACCTTGACTTAATTTGGTTATGTTTTAAACACATTACCCTGTTGGTGTCTAATAGTGGGTTACTTGTTAGTTTGGGACAACTATGTTTATGTATCCCTATTAAATGGTTCGAGCATAAAACTAGTAAATTAATTTGTATGCTATGCCTCTTATTCCACAATACATTATTGTCTATTGTTTTAGCCGTTATTAATTAGCATGTCATCCTTATTATATTGTCCATGCATTATTTGCTATTTTGACCTTCCTTGACCAATGGGATTATTAGTGTGTCATCCGTCTTTATTGACATAGATTATTTGTGATGGGACAAAGACAAATCAGTGGGATTAAAAGGAATAGGATTATTTATGATGTAGAGAACAACTTTAGGATACTTGATAAAGAGGAATTCCAAAATACACTTGATACAAAGGTCAAGGCCTCCAATATGAGAATGCAACTGCTCTCATGTAGGTCAATTTCAATGAAAGATCACAGCTTTGGCCTCATCCCAACTTACAAGCCAGGGTTTTCTCATTCAAAGTTTTTGTCCCCATTGTTCTGTACATCAATAATGTTGGGAGAACTTGATTGCCTAACAGAGAATCCACAGTTTAGGGGTTAGAGGCTGGAAGACACAAAATACTTTAGTGGGAGCTTGGTTGAGACAAATAAGCTTAAGCCAGAAGCAGTTGCTACTCTGAAACAGTCGTCTTCCTACAATACTGATAGGTCCATTAAGAAATTTGATTCAGTTGGGGGTCAAGAGGGGACAAATTCATCAATTTCAAAGTGCATACCACTATCCATGATGGGTTTGTTTATTAAGAAGACAAAAAGTGAGTCAATGAGATCCCCTGTGTTCGAGGGACCAAGAATATCATCTGTTGGAGCTGACAATTTGCGAAGCACATCAACTAGTGACCATAAAAGGATTACAGAGCCGTGTTTGGGGAAGAAACAATCGAAGAGACTAGATTCGTGTGTATTACATCTTATTTGCATTGTCATTTCGGTGGACTATTTTTTCTTATGTTTTGATTTCCTATGTAGTTAACTAAAAGATATGTATGCAGAGTTGATATGGTTGCATTTATCAAGTATGAGAAGGGAAATTTGAGCAATAAATGAGCAAGAAATCCTATTTTTATTAGAGAAAAAAATCAGAGTTAACTACAAGAAATTAGAGTTTCAAAAGGGGAATTAGAGTTGATTTCTTGCTCAATTAGATATGTATCCAGAGTTCATATATATATTTTTTTATTTTAGTGAGGTTAATGATGCTGACAACTCATTTCTTGCTCGCAATTGTTAACGGTGTTTCCAATTTGTTTCTATTTATATGCTCATACCTGTATATTGATATTATTTTTCTTTTTCATTTTTATTATAATGTTAAACTGGTATGAGCTCTTAAATTGGTATAACCATCATTCGGTGATTAGGTTTGTACTGAGTTATTAATATGTCTGGAGAAGAGGAAGAAAGTGCTATTGAGCTAAAAATGGAGTTCAGCTTTTGAAGGCTAGGTGTTTAATCAATTATGAGGTTGCCTTGGTAGTTGAACACAAGTATGAACAACTTCATCATATGTCTGAGGATACAATGAATCATGTTTCTCAAGTGGTTGAGAATTTATTGCAATATGTGAAAATCTTTAGTATCTATAAAAATCCCGATGATGTTAGACAAGTTCGAGAAATCCTGAGTCGATACCAATTGTGGCAGAATTTGGGTTTTATGTTTTAGGAAATCTTTGTCACTTCACAAATATCACATGGAATTGAATGAGAATCCCATGAAAAAGAGATAAGGGAATAATCCAATACTACAAACATATTTCCTTTCTTGATCCTTACTAGATGCAATTCTTAAAACAAAAAGTGAGTAAAACCCGCCTTCACTTAACATATTTCTTGAAGTAAAGATATGTTGCGACTTTTTACAATGAGCAATCTCTACCTCAACTGAACCTTCAATCTCCCAAGTGGAGCTGCTACTCCTCTTAAGAAACTGTAACTCATAAAACCCATTAGAATTAAAATAAAAAGAAGAAGAGAAGAAGAGAAGAAGAAGAAGAAGAAGAAGAAGAAGAAGAAGAAGAAGAAGAAGAAGAAGAAGAAGAAGAAGAAGAAGAAGAAGAAAATGATGATGAAGAGCCCCCAAATGACGACGAAGAGGTAAACAAACACTTTGTTTTGGAATTCTATTTAATCTCCCCTGAAAAAGACCTCCTATTGATTTTTTATATATAAAATTGATTAGGATCTTACTATAGTCACACCAAGTAGTGTTTTCCATAAATGAGGTTATGCAATAGAAAAAATCGAGAGTGCCTTTAGACACATATCAACAATTATTTTATTTAGGATTGTAAGTTACATGTATAATTTTTAACTTGGCAGGGGAGTGTTGAAGCAATGGATGATTTACAAATAAAGTTTGGGCACAAATGAATCTTTTCATCTTTGTTTTTCTTTTTTTTCTTACACTTATTTGTTTTAGTTTTTAGTTAGGGGTGTAAGGAATCCAATCATATTTTATTGGAGTTTTGTAGTGAAGTATTATTGTTTCACAGTTATTCACCTTCATAAATATTTTTGTTCCATAATTATTAATGCATGTTTACATATTTGGTGGGGCATTTTTTTTTCTTGGGAAGTTGCCGATAATGGTTTCGGGTGTGCTCAAATTTGGTGTATATTGTGATTTTTTTAGTGTTAGTATTATTCATTGTTGTATTAGTATTATTTTATCATCATTTTGTTTGTAAAGTTGCTGATAATAATTTTTTTATTAGTTTATACAATGTTCGGGATGGATTATTTGTATAATCGAGTGGTTTTGGTTTCTTAAACATGTGGATCGTCTTATAATTAGAAGAAATTCTGCCCAAATTTTCTAAATCATGTACACCTTGTTGTATTTTATAATAAATTCTATGATTAAAAATCTTAGTTGACGCAGTTTTTTGGATTTTTAGTCGATAAAAAACTACTTTGTCCCGTGGTATACTTATGCCATACATGTCATAAGAATGTGTTATATCTTTTGCATAGTTTGAACCGTGCCAAATTAATGATGTTTAACCTTATAATTTTACCAAATTAATGACGTCAATGGTCCGAGGTCACCAAGTTAATGATTTTTATCCTCATAATTTCCCCAAATCAATGATGTTAAAGGTCTGAGGTCACAAAATTAATGATGTTTATCCTTATAATTTCACCAAATTAATGATGTCAAAGTTCTGAGGTCAGCAAGTTAATCATGTTATCCTCACAATTTCACCAAATTAATGATGTTAGAGGTTTGAGGTCACCAAATTAATGATGTTTAACCTCTTAATTTCACCAAATTAATGATGTCAAAGGTATGAGGTCACCATATTAATGATGTTTATCCTCATAATTTTACCAAATTAATGATGTTAGAGGTCTAAGGTCACGAAATTAATGATATTTAACCTTATAAATTCACCAAATTAATTATGTTTGAGATACATACACTAGTATAAGGATGTTAACAGAACACTGATATTTACTTCTCATTGATATTTTACTTCTTCATACTTTGATGCCTGAATTATAAGAAAATAAGACAACTACAACATCATAAGTAATATTTCTTAAAATGGTCGGCGTTCCAAGGGTTTGAGTAGGGTTCTCCTTCTACATTCTCCAATCGGTATGTGCCTGCGATGAATCCATCAGTTACCCTATATGGGACATGCCAATTTGGATGGAGCTTGTTGGGTTATTGCCATGTATTCTTCAAAACCATATCTCCCACAACTATTGGCCTCTCTTTCACCCTTTGATTATATAAGTTGGTTATCCTCTGCTGGTAGGCTGCTTACCTCACCTCAACATCTTCTCTCCTCTCTTCAATCAAATCAAGATCAAGTCTTCTCTCTGTTTCATTTTCCTGAGGGTCGTACGTCTGAGATCTATGAGTAGAAAGGTCAATCTCGATAGGGATGACAACCTCTAAACCATAGGCCAATATGAATGGGGTCTACCCTGTAGGAGTCTTGACTGTCGTCTTGTAGGTCCATAGCACAACGTATAATTCTTCAATCCATATTCCCTTTTCCTCTTCTAGCTTGTTTTTAAACCCATTAAGGATCATCCGATTTTTCACCTTTATCTGCCCATTTGCCTGGGGTCGGCCGGGAGAGGAGAAGAATTTTTTGACTCCAACTCTTTTATAATATTTCTCTAAAGAGATATTCTTAAACTGCGTCCCATTGTTTGAGATTAGGGTATTTAGGAAACCATACCTGCAGATGATGTTTTTCTAGATGAACTGGAATGTCTTTTATTTTGTGATAATGATCATCAGCTCGGCGTCTACCCACTTAAAAAATTAATCGATCGCTATAATCAAGTACAGATAGTTATTCACAACTTTTGGCAAGGATCATACCAAATTGATTCCCCATACTGCAAATGTCTAGGGAGATGTGATGGAGGTCAGAGGTTAATGAGGCTGGTGGGGAATGGTAGCAAACCTCTGGCACTTGTCATATTTCTTTACATATGCTGCTGCATCTTTGGCTAGGGTCGGCCACCTGTATCACTGAGTTATGATTCTTTTGGCTAATGATCTTCCTCCAATATGGCTATAGCAGGAACACTCATCTATATCTTTTACGATATTCGGTACCTCATATGGATGAACACATCTAAGTAAATGGAGAAATAATCATTTTTTGTACAAAGTGTCTCCTATTATGGAGAATTTGGCAGCTCTCTACCTCATCTTTCTTCTTTCGACTTTTAATGAGGGTTTCTCACCCTCTATGATTTATCTGATAAGAGGATCCATTCATAATGCTTCCATGCGTAAATTCAGGCAAGACTTGAATATGATATCTCCCTCTTCAATTAATGGTCGAAGCAAGATCTCTATCGGCACTGCTCTTCTGATGTTGATTCTTATAGCTGAGGCCAGCCTCGCGAGCGTGTCAGCTTGGCCGTTGTATAGCCGAGGTATTCTCTTCAGCTTTATCTCTTTAAAGTTTTCCAACATCGATCTTACTCTTTTCTAATATTTAGCCATTCTCTCGTCCATGGACTCATATACTCCAAAGATTTGATTTACCACCAGTCTTGAGTCACTATAGACTAAGAGTTGTTCGATATTTAGAGCTTGGGTTAAAGAGAGACCTGCTACTAAAGCTTATTATTCAGACTCATTATTGGAGGCATTGAAATTAAACCTTAAATCATACTCTATATCGGTGTCAACTGGTGCTGACACTATTACTCTCGCACCACTTCTATTTTCGTAAGATGACCAATCAACAAAGAGGATCCTTACATCATCGTCCTTAGAAAATTTTCCCTTTGTCAGGGATCCTTGTTTGAATATATACCTTCCCTCTTCATTCTCATTTTTCTTTCCCTTAACTGTTCTTATCTCAGCCTTATCCATGGAAGGGCCGGTACCTTTTTCTGGTGGGTTGACTGCAATCTCACCTTTTTCTTTTTCAACCTCGTCCTTGTCCAAAGTGAAATCTGCCAAAAAGTCATCTAGCTCTTGCCCTTTGATTTCCACCCTTGGTTGGTAGACAATGTCAAATTCTCCCCACTCATTTTCCCAAGCCATTAGTCTCCCTAATTTCTCAGGTTTATAGATGACATGTCTGAGCGACGAGTCAGTGAGGATGGCTATTGAGTGGGCTTGGAATTACGGTTTCATCTTTCTAGAAGCATAAATCAAAGCATAAGATAACTTATCCATCCTAGGATATCTCTGCTCAGGTCCTTGGAGATTTTTGCTGTTGAAATGCATTGGATTCTGTACCCCATCCTATTCTCTCACTACAACAGCGCTACTGGCCGACTCTGAGGCGGCTAAGTACACATATAAATTTTCTCCTTATACTGGACGGGATATAAGTAACGGAGAGCCGAAGTAGGACTTGAGCTTTTTGAAGATTTATCACATTCCTCACTCCATTCAAAATATTTTCTAAGGATTTTAAAAAATGAAAGACATTTATCTGTAGCTCTAGAAACAAACCTGTTGAGGGCAGCCACTCGTCCAGTAAGTCTCTGAACATTTTTAATAGTCTCAGGTGCCTTCATTTCCAGCAAATCTTTTATCTTCACTAGATTAGCCTATATTCCTCTTTAGTTGACAATGAAGCCTAAAAATGTTTCGACTTTGACCCCAAAGATGCATTTGGCAGGGTTCATCTTCATCCTGTATGCATCCATGGTATCAAAGGTTTTTTTAAGGGTGGCCACATGAGTGTCGACCTTTAGACTCTTCGTTAGCATGTTGTCCACATAAACCTCCACGGACTTTCGAATTTGATCCAAAAACATCTTATTTACCAGATGCTGATGTGTAGACCCTACATTCTTCAAGACAAAAGGCACGAATTTGTAGCTATATGTCCCTTTATTTGTAATAAAGGTTGTCTTCTTTGAGTCAGCCGGCTCCATGAAGATTAGGTAGGTAAAATACACGTACATTTTCCACTTACCATTGGCCTTTGGCAGTATAACGGCATTAGACAGCCACTCTGGGTAAATAACATCTCTAATGAAATCGTCTTCTTCGAGCTTCTTAACCTCATCTCTAATAACATCATAATTTTCATGGCAGGAGATCCTTCTCCTCTGCGTAACTGGCTTGGCATCTTCCACCACATTAAGCTTGTGACACATGATGTTGGGGTCAATACCTGGAATGTCTACATGACTCCAGGTGAAGATGCTCTATCTTCTCTTTAGGAACTTAATTAGCTCATCTTTAATCTATGGATTTAGGTTTTTTCCTGCCTGAATGGTTTTTTATGGCTCATCCTCTTTGAGGATGATGTATTCTTCCTCTTTCGTGGCCTTTCCCTTTTTTTTTTATCTTTTTCTCGTCTCTTAGATCAAAAGTGTTAATGTTGTAGATGGTTGTAGGTTTTTTGTATGCCTCTCTTTCCTCCTCAGAGTTGAAGTAGCATCCACGTACTGATGTTTGGTCACCCTGAACATGCCTTACTCCATAACGAGTCGATAATTTTATCATCTGATGGACTGTTGATGGCAAGACCTTAAACTCTTTGAGGGACACTTGCCCAATTATGAGGTTGTAGGCTGAGAAGACATTCTCATCCATGACAAAAAAAGTTGATTTTTCAAATTAGCCATTTTGGCCACTCATCCCCCATTCTTATATCCATATCATACATCCCCAATGGGTGAAATTTCTCTCCGTTGAAGCCGGTCAGTGGATGGTGGTAAGGGACGATTCTTGCCCAACTAAGCCCCAATGCCTTAAAATATGGTCAGAACATGACATCTGTCGAGATTCCCCCATAAACTAAAATCCTCGTCACCTCGCATCCATGCCTTGGCTTTTGTAACTGCCTTTGCCTCTACTACATGAGCTTTTTTGTTGGCTATCTTAGTGCCTCCTCATGATTGTCCCCTTCACATCATACTAAAACCAAAAGAGATCATGTTTAACCTCTTTACTGGGATAATGTCATCCTTTGGTGGGAGGTTCAGGTCATCACCGTCATCGTCTGAGGGATCATCATGCCGGGAAGCGGCATCTTCTCGGCACTTGTCATTACTTATCTTCCTAGGGTCGGCTCGACCACCTTGTGAAACTCTAGTATACACATACTTCCTTAGCTTCCCGAACTTCAACATCTTCTCAATCTGGTCCTTTAAGGCCAAGCACTTATCAGTCAGATGACCGTGGTCTTGGTGGAATTCACACCATAAATGTTTGTTCCTATTATGAGGAGGAGCCTTTAGCTTCTCTGGCCACCTTAAAGACCGATCACTCTTGATCTTATTAACGATGTGTTCACAGTTGACATTCAACGGAGGGTAATCTGCAAACTTATCATTAGTCGACCTTTTCTTCCCATCCTTCTCTTTATGAAACTTTCTTCCACTGTTGTTTCCTTTCTCATCCTCATACTTAACAGTCATTGCTTCCTCAATATTCATGACCATCCCAGTTATTTCTAGTAACTTGACCATTGACTTGGGGGGTTCTCGATAA
Organism: Sambucus nigra; assembly: GCA_949130495.1. NCBI lineage: Eukaryota > Viridiplantae > Streptophyta > Magnoliopsida > Dipsacales > Adoxaceae > Sambucus > Sambucus nigra. Next base: position 88,841,990 of record OX422208.1, on the reverse strand, counting down.
GCTTTCGTAGTAGCTTTCCCTTTTGGAGACCTTCGATGAGGGATGTCATACCTATGATTTCTTCATAGTCCTCTACTTATAACTTTTCCTTCTCATTTTTCCCTTTCTTGACATAAAGTAGATGGGTCGTCTTTTTCTGAGGTCTCACCCCAAAACAGAAGTTGTGGATAAATCACTCGGCCAAATATTTAACGCAAAGTCAACTCCGGAACCCGGGAGCGGTTCAAGGACCTTCGAAGGACACTAAATTACCTTTCCAACGGTATGCCCCATGCACGATTTTGACCAACGGTTTACCCTCGGCGGTCGATTTTTCGAAAAAGCCTAAAGCGCACTGCCAAACGGCAGGTTCCAGACCCTGCCTATCGGCACCTGCCGATAGGCTGGAACAGGTCTATGACGATCGACAGTGACCTGACCCTATAAAAGGATGCCTTCACCTCATTTGCAAAGAGAGCCCAGATCTGATAAAAATCTCTCTAAACAAATCCCAGAAACCTTTCTCGAAGGCAGCGTGATTTCAACATCCAAATCCCCTTTTTACTTCCACTTTTCATCATCCTTTTCATCAAACTTGGTGAATTATCCACTCTCCATCATCATCCAAGTGCAAGATTTTCTCTCCAACATTCAAGATCAAGCTCAAGATCTTCAAGAAGGTCCAACTTTCTCTACATTCTCTTAAATTCTCTTAAACTCTCAATAACTTGTTTTCTTACTTAGCGCTTTTATCATCTCATCTCACACATCCTAATATACTTTTTTTATTTTATTATTATTGCACATCTCGTATTTTCATATAAATAAAACCAAAAAAATAAGAAAAAGAGGGTTTGCTCATAAATCCCAAGTAGGGATTCTCACACTTTTTCCACATTTTTCTCACAATCTAAAACACTTTTTCTACACACACACACACACACACACTCACATATAAGAGAGTTCCCATTTGGATTTATGGGATAAACCCCACCCCTCATTTTGTATGCGAACTACGTGGACTTTGATGCCTTTATAGGCTACGTAGGCGTCTCGGGGTAAAACCCGAGACTTGAGTCCTTTTTCCCACTTTTTCTATCATTTTCTATCTTCTCTAAATCTAATCTTCTTATATTCTATATATTTGCCCTTAGTGACGTATTACCCACATGCGTTATCGTTCCTTATAACGACCAACGTAGGGCTAATCGCGTAAATCTTATTCTTCTAATATTACCCTTATATCTTCTTACGGCTGACTCGATTTATCTTTTCCATGATACAACTCAAGTATTCCTACCTCAATTATATATATATATATACATGCACACATATCACGGGGGGAAACAAAAGGAAAATATCAAATATTCATGAGAGACCGAAAGGGTGGAATGGGTGCGTAACACCTTCCGATTTCGTAACTAAGTCTTCGAACCCTTCTCGAATCATCTTAGTTTTGCACGCACCAGTATGTATTTGGATGCCATCCTTCGGGGTGACTTCCTCTTTTTCTTTTGTTTGTTTTGAGTAAAATAGACCGGCGACTCTGAATCTCTCAACATTTTTACACCACAAACGACGCCGGTCGAAGCGCTTCCCGAGAGGGACGTGTGGGACCCGAAGGATCCTTTCCTCCACTCCACTCGCCCGCGCGGCGAGGATCGGGGATGGACACATCTACCACTAGAAACTCAATGAGTTTAAAAATATTTCCTCCCCTTACTAGAAGAACTACTTTCCTTAATGGCATGGTCATTTCTCTAGAGAAGTCAACTAGAGGGATGATCTCATCCTTTAGGTCTCTCATTTTCTATTTGAGCTTGTGAAAGATCTCCAAGTAAATTACTACGAAAGAGATACCTTGATCCACTAGAAGCTTATCCACATTATAATTTTTAATCCTGAGAGGTATTACTAGTGCATCATGGTATGGGGTCCTCACCCTCATCAAATTATCTTTCGTGAAGACTATGTCTTTGTTGTAGTCCATATCCTCTGATCGCCTATGTTTTATATCTTGGCTTTTGACGGGGTCAATTTGAAAGGCCTCCATCACTATCTTGGACTTATTGAGTTCTTTCTGAATTGCATTGCCCTGGATCTGCATGGGGTCTGATGCCCAATGAATAACGAAAAACTCATGCCCCATCTCTTCGTCCAAATATTATCTGGTTTTGGGTCAGTATTAATGGCGATATGATTAACATTCTTTTCTATATACTCATCCAAATGCCCCTCCTCAGTTAACTCCTCTACATGGGACTTGAGAGCTTTGCAATTCTCTATATTGCGTTTGTTCTCCTTGTGGTAAGCACATTTGTTTGCATTATTCCTCTTGCTCGAATTAACTCCCATCTTCTTCGGTCACTTGAGGAATTATTGGTCATTGATCTTGCTTGAGATTTTATAAATTGGCTCCTTAAAATGGTATTAACTGCATAGAATGCCTTTGACGAGTCTGCCTTATTCTTGGTTCTGGATCCTCCATTCTGCTTTTTCCTCCCCTTCTTTGAGACATTTTCCTTGTCATTTTCTTTGGTCGCCTTTTCACAACTATTCTCTACTTGGCTATGTTTGATCACATCTTCCACTTTGGAATACTTCTTAATGCCAGACATGAGATTATCAATGGTTTCCACCTTTTTCTTGGTGAGGGACAAATTTAAAATGGAGTTAAGGGGTAAGCCAATCTTGAACAATACTACAACGACCTACTCTGAGCAATCTTAATTATCGTTAAAGGTTTCTCAATATAGTTTGTCATATTTTGTTAACATCTCTTATGGTTTCTTACTCATGGCGAGGAGAGAATCCATCCTCTTTGAACGTGAGTTGATGGTTATAAATAGAGTTGTGAAGGCCTCTACAAGGGACCTAAAGCTCTTGATTGACCTGTGGGGTAGCCTTTAGAACTACTTCTCAGCGACGTATTTTAGGTTGGATGGGAATATACAACACATGAGAGCGTAGTTATGGTTCCATCTTCACCAAACATTGCTCGAGACATGTGTTCTCTTTAATTTGGAGGTGTGTTACCTCCTCTTACCAGTTGAGTCATTCTTCATAAGCATCGACCATCCAGGAGATATGTGTTGATCTGGGTTGCTCATTGCTCTCCTCGGAACGATGTTATTTGGGGAGAAATGTTACATTTCTATCTTGATGAACCTAAATCTGACTTTGAGTAAGGACAACTTAACTCGTAAGTCACAAGCAATGGGTGCATTATATGGGTAAGACATTATTTTCACTCTTTGGTTTCAAGATTCTTTTGGAAAAGAGAATTTCTCCCACATATGGTGACAATTGTGAGTGAATGTAATCAGAATTTATAATGCTAAAACAAAATAAATTTGAAGAGTGTGTAAAGATCATGACACACGTGATTTATGTGATAGGGGAACTGCCTACTTCCACGGAGGGTTTCTCAGTTTTTAATAATTATTTTAGAGATTCAGAATTACATTCACCATTGCCCTGGGGTGGGTATTTTATTAAGAGTGGTTAAGATATACACGAGATCTCCTATCTTCTTAATGGATCATTGATTGATACCTATTTATCTCCTTCGAGAATGTAGGTAATCAAAATGAGTCTTCATAATTATCCACGTGATGCATCTTCATAATTATCCACGTGATGCTAAATATGACTTAGGAAGCATGTTGGGCCTATTTTTATTGCCCAATATTGGGCTATTATGGTTTAGCACACACACCTAGTAATGCACTCTGTATTTGTTTCATCCTTTTATTGACGGATGCTTAACAAGTGAGCTACCATCTTATTAGGTTTATCTCTGAAGAAAAAATCATCAACAAAGAGGTCGACCGGCTGCTTAAACTCAAATATTTCCCCTCTTGGTAAACCGTTATAAAAATAATTGAGTGGGTCCTATGAGAGTTCTTCAAAAAGTCCTGTAATGCATCTCGTCGGCTATAGAGAATATGTCGCATGCTGCTTAGTAATGCTAGACATACGAAATTGGGCTTAACTTTCCTTCATACATGGAAGTGATCATAGTCAAAAGAAATTTTATAGGTGTGGGATAACTAATTATAGAAGTTGTGAATGGAGATCCTTCAATAAACCCCCCTTGTAGTGGATTTTTTTATTTTGATGATATCGCCTACACGGTCCTCTATCCTCTTGATGGATCCCCTCCATAGTTGAGATACCTTGGCTACTTTGTTATATTTTCTATAAATTTAAGTCGAGCACTGCTCTCTTCAGCTAACCTATTCATAATTATTTGATGCACTGGTATTGCATATTAAACTATTCTCTCCTTTTGGATCTTCCCTCTTATATACTACTCTTCTTTTTCCTTCTTCGGGATGTGGATGTGCTCGCGCCCCTATCCTTCCTAACTTATCAAACACTGGTACTGTACTAAGCATTTTAAAATCACTCATGCATTCGTCTGAATATATTTCTTCATCATCATCGCCATTTAACATCATGATGGAGGTTTTACTTGGTCGGTATGAGGATCTTTTAGGTTCAGACCCATGTGTCCGAGCAATCTGCTGGTCTCGAGTCTCAGATTTAGTCTCCTAGGATTTTCTAAAGATTTTACTTGTCTCTCTTGCCTTTTATCTATGTGGGGGTAGGAAGAGGTGATTCCCTGGGTTTTCTCGGACTTTTTTCCAAGGATGGGGTGAATGAAGCTGGTTTTGGTCGATCGTGCGAAGATAGTACACTTTGGCTGAGTTGTCTCATATTTTTTTGCATAGCTTCATGGATTTTAACTAAGTTATGCATGAATCCTACCAAATCCCCTACTCCAATAGGGGTGGATGGTGGTAAAGCTTCCTTTTCCCTACTACTTTTTGGTTCTTCTGCAGTTGTTATAAAAATTCCTAGGAAAAAAAGTAAAGATGCCGAAATAGAGTATGACTGAATTATTTATAATTTGACATATGGGCTATTTCAGGCTAGAATTGAAAGTTTATGGGTGCGGTTTGCATGGAATTTGTTAATGGAACACTAAATCAAGGATTTTAGTCAAGAAATCAAATAAATTTACTGATCAAATTAGCAAGTTGACTGTAAGTGAAGTTTGGAGGATTTTACTGAAAACTCCAAACTTTTCGCAATTGGAAATTTGGAATTGGGTGTAGGCTTTAGTCTTTTTCATAGACGAAGCCATTTTGTTCTCGTCTAAAAATGAATTCAAGTTTATCTTAGCTAGATGAGATCCAGTAAGAGATAACCAATAATAAATAAGTAGTGAATGTAAATGCATAGATATGGATAAGGATATGAACATTAAATTAAGAGGTACGTGGTTCAGACCTTAAGAATTAGCCAATGTCTTATTATACTAGTATTAGATTCCTTCAGTGGTTTTGTATCTTAGTCCAGGCAATAAGAATGTTAGGGATATTTCTGTTAATCAATGAGTAAGATGAATTATTTCGTTCCTCCATCCCTGTGGGGGATCCGACCTTTTATAGTGATTCCCATTGAGGGAATGTTTGTTAACCATCATGGTCCAGGTGGGAGCATCTAGCTAATGGATAACTCACAAATACTTTAATATTTGACCCATTAAGAGAAGGTCCTGGACATGATAGATGTCTAATGTGTCACGCACATGATCTTAGCGACTCATAATGTTACATGCTATCGATTGGCCTTACTAGCGTTTAGCCAGTCCGCCCACATGGAAATGAGGTCGAGATCTTTGTTGAGGCGAGGTCCCTAGATGACATTTGTTCAATAGGGTCTAAGGTTTTTCACACTATTGACTTGTTTTATACGATTCTCTTCGAATAATAAGTTTTTTAAGAAATATGGTATAAGAGTAGTCATAATTACTCCTCGTGTATTTCTGCCCACACATAAACCAACCAAATCGTTTGTACCACTTCCTTGGACTTTGCTTCAATCTATAAAGTGATTTTCTCAATTTCCAAGCCCAATTCTATTTACCTATAGCCTTGTACCATTTTAGCTGAGTCATATAAATTTTTAACTCCAAATCTCCATGTAAGAATATTGTTTTTATGTCAAGGTGTTCCAACTCGAGATCAAACTACGCTACCAATGCTACGAATTGAAGACTGCTTCATAATCATGGAAAAAACCTCGTTATAATCGATCCATTCCTTCTATGCATCGCCTATTACCGCTAACCTAGCATTAAATCTTACACTATCTTTCTTACAGAATCCTTCCTTCTTGGAGTATATCCACTTGCAAGTAATGTCTTTTTTTCTCTTTCAGAAGTTGAAATAACTCCCCTGTCTAGTTCATATGAAGAGACTTCATCTCCTCATCCATTTTCTTCTTCTAATCTACACTTTTTGAGCTTCTTTCGTCTTCTCTGTAATTAAATGGAATTTCATCTTTAGCCATAGGTACTGCATATGCCACTATGTCAATAGTAATCTATCCAAGTTTCCTTTTTTAAATTCTTTTTGGTCTATTAGCTATAATAGAATATGATTATCGAGGAGACTCATGAGTAGGATCCTCTACCTCATATGTTCTTGTCTCATCATCTTCTGAATTTATGAGGAGTTTTGATTGGACAATTGGTGGCTCAAACTCCACCTACTGCGAAACCTCTTTAACTTTGTGCTCCCTAGGAGAAATCTTTAACATTAAAGATTCATCGAATGTAAATTCCCTAGTATTTATGATATTTTTCATCTCGAGGAACCAAAGTATATAACCCTTCACTTCATCACTAAAGCCCTATAATATGGCTTTCTTGGCTCTAGGATCCAACTTCATTCCCTAACATGAAAATATGGAGGGGATAAAGATCAAAATTTATAGAAAGTTTTCCCAACCATACCTCCATGGGTGTTCTATCCTCATTCGTAGCTACAAGAACCTATTAATAAGGTGACATGCATATGTAACAGTTTTAACCCAAAATTCCTCGCCCAAACCATTATTGGACAACATGCATCACTCTTTTTCCAAAAATTTGTGGTTCATATGTTTGCCCACCCCATTTTGTTGTGGTGTATTTCTGATTGTGAAGTGTCACAAAATCCCCCTGTCCTAACATACTTGCAAGAATGGGTATGACTTGTATTCACTCGCATTGTCTGACCTTAGTCTTCTAATTTTTTTTGTCAATTAAGGTCTCTATCATCTTCTTCCACTTTAAATTTTTTTCAACACTTCATCCTTATGTCGCATGGTGTACACCCAAACTCGTCTGGATAAGTCATCCGCAAAAGACGCAAAATAATGCTTGCCTGCCAAAGATGAAAATTTGGTAGGTTCTCAAACATCCACGTGAACACAATCAAGAGCTCCTTTGTACAATGTACTGATATGCCAAACTTGACTTTTATCTGGTTTCCCTAAACACATTATTCACTAAATACCATCTTGTAGGTCTTGGAAAATATTAATAGACCTTATTTTACTAATCCCTACAAAGTCTTTTATCTTACATGTTCTAAGCGTACAAGCCATAATCTGGTAGCATCGGATGCAACCTGCTCTGAACTTTCTGAGGTTGTTAATTCACATGTAACTGTATTTCCAAGGATAAAATACAAGTTATTCTTCTTTTTACCCTTTTATCATAATTAGGTCACCACCACTACAACAATTCCTATGATTGGTCATGGCTTGGGGGTCACGAACCAAATCCATGGCCAACTCGTCACGACCCAAAGTTGTAACCGTATTAAACTTTGGTGTGACTATCTCCATGACTCAGTGTGGTCATTTATGCTCTTGGAGATGGTAATGGACCAAATCACTGACCACTGTGGATCATGGACAATAGCCGTAACTATGGCATGACCATTATGGTGCCAAATTCGCGCCAAATTCCACTCCAACTGTGGTTAGGATGGGTCATGGACCAAATCCCTGACTAAATCCATTATCAATGCCACAATACACACAGTAAGGTCACGACTTTGGGTCGTGAACATTCCAAATTAGTCACGCACGTTGGTCACAGACTAAGGCCGAGACCATCTCTATATCGACATCCTGATCACTACTACTAACATGTAAAAAATTAGGGTCACGCAAGTTGGTCATGATCTAGAGCCATGACCAGTGTCTTTATACTAGAAGCTCAAACCGGTTTTCATTTTTCAATGGAAAATTTCCAAGACCTTAAATATTTCGCTATGATTTCCAACCCCTTTCATTTTCAATCTCAAGTTTTTCAATCTCAATCACAAAGGTAGAACTTAAACCCTAATATTTTTTATTTTGGTATTGGGGCATTTGTATATATGTGTGTTTTGTCTACGTGTGTATTTTTATTTATATGTGTGTATATACGTGTGCATATGTGTGTATATTATGTGATTTTTGTGTGTATGTGTGCATTGCATGTGTATTGTGTGTGTATTATATGTGTATTGTGTGTGTGTGTGTGTGTGTGTGTTTAGTTATGAATGTATTTATATGTTTATATGTGTGTGTATTTGACATGTTTCAAACTAGATATACGATATTGGGTACTTGGGAAATTTTGGGCATATATGTGTATTTGATTTGTTTTTTAAAACTATATATATGTGTGTGTATTTGATTTGTTTCGAACTAAGAGATTTCAAGCTAGATACAGGTTTAAAATTGGTTACTTTGAAAATTTTATTTTGTAGGTTACCAGACAATTTTTCTTCTTTTATTGTATTTGTCAATGCTAAACATGTACATTAGTTAACTTGATATGACAGTTTTTTTATCTTTATTATTGGTGAAATTGGTTAGTACATTAGCAATTCTGTAATTCTTCTAGCAATGCTAAACATATAAATTATCAACAGATTTTAGCAATTCTTTCATTCTTTAGTTTAAATATGAATCGCAAACATGTAGTAACCGACCGCGTAGTTGTGGGACTCTCGATTTGAGGATCGGATGAGAAATTTAAAATAGACACACTTAGGCTTGAAAATGTGTCACGAACAGGACGAGACCACCAATGGCCTCCAAACGTCACCACGAGTGGTACGAACAACTCGTCCACATCCAATGAAATATTTAGAAATCAATCGCGCAATCGCAGAACTCCCGGTTTGAGAATATGACCTGAATTTGAACATTAGGACACTTAGGCTTGAAAACGTGCTGCGAGCGGGCCGAGGCCACCAATGGGCCCCAAATGGAAATGCGAGTGGCACGAATACCTTGTGCGCATCTGACGTAAAACGTACAATTGGTCGTGAAATCACGGGACTCTCGGTTTTAAGTATATGACATGAATTTCAATACAAACACACTTAGGCTTGAAAACGTACAGTGACGAGGCGAGCACATCAGTGGCTCCCAAAAGGCACTACGAGTGGTACGAACACCTTGTGCACATCCAACGTAACACATAGCACACTACACCAAAATACGCCATTAGTAACACAATTTTACCGTTACTAAAAATAGTAGTAACACAATTTTTCCATTAGAAAAAAGGTGTAGGGCAAGAAGCTAGTAATGGTAAAATTATGTTACTAATAGTAACGGTAAGTTTCAGAATTAGTAATGGTAAATTTTGTTACAAATAGTAACGGTAAAATTCAGGATTTGTGACGGTAAAATTTTGTTACTATTAGTAATAGTAAAATTCAGAATTAGTAACGCTAAAGTTTTGTTACTAATATAATGAAAAGTTAAAATTAGCAACAGAAAATTCATGTTACTAATAGTAACAGAAAATTCGAGATTAGCAATGGTAAAATTATGTTACTAATAGTAACGGGAAAATTCAAAATTAGTTACGGTAAAATTATGTTACTAATCTTAGTACATATTTAAAAATATATATTTTTCAAGATCCAATATCCTGAATTTAAAATCAGGAACACTAATTAAATCCTAAGAACATATACAAAAATAGTGGCCTAATCATATTTCAAACTAACCAATTCAAAAATAAACATGGCAACCTAATCATATTTCAAACTAAAAAGGGAAATGAAAAGCTTCAAACTTCAACACAATCTCATAGCAAGGCACCAAGGTAAGGAAACCAATCAAGCAAACAAACTTTTACAACATAATTTGTAAGTTAAAGGTAAAATAGTTTCAATATGTAACTAAAGTAACCCAAAAACTAGCAACATCCTTTCTCTCTTCCCTATATAATATTCCTTCTTCCTATTTATAGAATTATCAACTCTACTGAAGATAACAAATAAACTACAAACAACCATAGTAATAGTCTGTAAAAATTATACAAATAGTACGCAATGTACCAACAATGGTGTTTGAATTCTTATAGTACTTAATATACTTGAACATAGGTCAATTTGGTCCTTTCTTGCAGTGGTGAGCACCTACATAAGCAAAGAAAAATATAGTTAGATAAAGGAAAAATTAATTCATATTTTCAAACTAAATGACCATTTATTCTCTATTTTTAGATATATAAATTTGTTTCCCAAAACACGCCATTATAGAGTCCTAATTCTAAATCCATATACTCCAAAAGTATAAAAGGTCTAATTGCGAATATAAAACAAAACACAAAGACCCCAAGATATAAACTCAATAACGCAAACACTATACATGATCAAACACTATATATGTATAAACAGTGTCAAAAACTATATATTTATTTAGAGTGTGCCAAGCTTATAAAAATATGTCTGTTATAGTTTCTCCAATATGAGTTGTGTTTAAAATATGATTCCACATGATACTTACTCCTAAGAATGGTCAAGACAACCATCACCACAAATAATAATATATCCAGCCCCAGTTATAAACATATGAAAACACTTACAAATATACAATAAGAAACAAGAAAACGTACCGAAAGGAAACCAACTTATAGGAGTGTTTCTAACACCATTGACATCAACATTGTTGTATCCCACAGCCATGTTATTGAAAGCCTTTCCCCCTGCTCTACTCAATGCCGAAAACAAAGTCTTTCCCCAATCTTCAGTTAATTGAAACTCACACACACAACATAACTTATATGATTAACCAAACGAAAGACCGTTTTTTATACATATACATATACATATGAGAACACATATTACCTGCCCAATTAGAAACAATGAAACTTATTATATACATTATCATGTTCCCTTTCTTCTGTATTCAACTATTTCAAAATTACATCATCTCAAACAAATTAAATTAAATAGTAGAGTTCACACGCAGTGTCTGTGCGTTCATCAACTGGAATCACTGATTTATCATCTATTACTTATTTTCTTTTTGACTGGCATGGCCTACCTTATAATATGCTAAAATACTTATTTTATTTGGTGGTTAACACAAAAGCAACCCTAAACAATATATGTAGTATAAAATCAAGACTAGTAAGATGATATGCCCAGAAAGTCATGTGCAACTTAATAATATGGACAAAATGAAAAAGATAAAAAATTGCTACAATCGGCAAAAAATTAAAAATAAAACGTTTATCTACAAGGTTATAATAAAGTGCCTCAGCACTTCACCCCTCCCCCCCCCCCCCCCACCCCCCTCTCCCCACAAAAAAACCTGCAATAAAAGCTACTCCCTTTGTCCAACATTAACAGTCAAACTTTCCTTTTAGTCCATCTCAAATTCATTGTCATGTTTCTACAAAAAGAAAATAAAACTAGGTGATATTTCAAAGTTACCCTTTCAAATACCTATGAAGAACAACGTAAATACCATTTTAGGATGATAAATTTGGAAAGTAATTTTTTTCATGAAAATGTTAAGACTTTCAAACAACAATTATAAATTTGGGATGGAGGGACTATAACAAAACTAATGATGCATCTTAGGTACAAATTGTTGCGGATTCTAAGAGTAGTGATCATAAAAAAATAAGTTCCCCAACATTGGTAAGTAGAACCATAAAAGATTATGGTGACAGAGTAAGAGGAAGACGAAGATCATGTATAAAAATGCTAATAAAGAAAAAGTTACATAAAACCAAATAAGATTCAAGAATTAGGGAGAGAACGGTACTGAAGAACATGTGGCAGTTACCAATGGTGATTAAAGTACCAAAATTCTAGAAAGTATAAAAAAAAAGGAGTGATGGGAAAAAAAGCATAAAGGGAAAATGACATGAACACAGTACCTGAAAATGTGAGCTGTTGAGGCATCGAGCAATCTGGCGGAATAGAAGGACCATACATCATTGAAACCCTGTAGTCTGGGTAGCTTCCAGAACTTCCTACAGCTACATCACCTCTTTAAAACTAATAATTATCGGCCAATACTTCAATAAAACTCGAATCACCGTGTCTGCTAGCTTTACATCTTTCTCCACAAATTCGATGATGCAATACGACAACTGGTGATGATACATTAATACACATTTGGGTTTGTGAAGGGGAATCAATGCATGAACAAGGAACAACTTGTGCTATTCCTCTAAAAGCATGTTAAACCCATTGATTATACTTCCAAAGATCTCAAGCAAACTCTGTGATCCCATTCTCAGACGATAAATCTATGAGACTTAACTCGTTCAGTCCTAAAACGCTATCTTCCATCCCTAACATTCACGTAAACCCAATATTCAATATTGAAATCAATGTGACGATGATAACATGTAAATATCACCAATTATGTTCTTTTCAGGAAACATGTAATGAAATAGGAAAATTGTACTCGAACAAATAATCCAAAGTCAGCTAAATTTGAATGAAGGTAATAAATATATAGCTTTCTAGGGGCATTATAAACAGGACTTTCTTGAGCATCATGATTCATTATAAAGGAACTATCAAGTTCTGGTAAGAAACACCAAAATGGAGGTAAACCCAGTTAGTTTTCTATAATGTAGATATATTATACTCGATATGGTATATTAACAGAAGGTATAACAGTCATTTGAAGTTTTTTTTCAAAATGTGTTATTCAAGACAAAAATTGTATTATTACTAACAATAGATTAAATAGTAGATGTCAAAATTTGGAACACTACTTTTGAAGATCTAGTGCGTGAACACACCATTTTTGGATCGTGTGAGCCCCCCCGGTCCTTTCCCATAAAAAATCTATCATTCCTTTTTCAAGCTATTTTGCAATGTTGATAACAATTCTAATATGAGATCGTAAGGGTCGTTAGCAACTAAGGTTTGGTGGGTCTCAGTTGGACCAAGTTCCCATGGGAGACCAGCCCTATTGGTTCCAGTCCATCGAGAAGCTCCTGTACCTCCATCTTGACCTATAATCAAGACATGATAAGTATGACCCTTTACAACTCCACTAGAAATTACTCCAACACCAACTTCAGAAACCAACTTAACGCTTATTTGAGCAGATGGGTTTGCATTCTACAAGAGACGACAAAAAAACATCAGATGAACGAACATCCTATAAATTAATAAGTTTTATTTATTCCTCAAATATCAAAGTCCATAACTCCATATATCAACTTGAATTGAGTAATACACACAAACCAGTATATGAATGTTAGCTTCAGATCATGAATCAATTGGGCAAGATCTTAAATCAAATAGATGTCATGATGGGGAGGTGGGCTAATTAATCCAATGCCAATAATAGAATTTAGAGTGATAGCAATGTCACCAATAACCTTATGACCAGGAAGCTCTCCACCTTCACCAGTCTTTTCTCCCTGTTATAATGAAATCCAAAGTTCTTTAAAAAAATTCTACTCACATTTAATAAATAAGTTTAGTTTCCATTTAACCTCACCAAATGTCAAATGTAGGTTTTGGTTAAAGATGCAAAGACACCTAGAGGTTCTTTGCAGGCACAACAACATCTGTCCATGAACATAAATTCATAAACAAGAGGAATCTCTGTTCTAACTGGAATACAGGGGATAAAAGGAATAGATGAATACCAACGGAAAAAACATAAAACTGGATACATATTTTCAGTAACAAATGACATTTAAATATACCTGAGCCATTTTTATCTGCAACTCATCAACATTTGTAAGGTAATAGTTTGGAACTTCGAATCTCCCGCTTGCCACCTGCTTAATTGCACTCCTCCTTGGGATATTTGAACCATCTGAAAGAGGTTCCATACGATATGGTTTCTCACCTCCCTCACCTATAAAAAGCTGCATAATATATAAGCCTAGAAAAAGAAAAAATAACTACATCGAAATAAATTTAGTCCAGAAAGAAGGAACCCCAAGTCATAGAGAAAATCTCAAATATGAAAATCCAACACATTAAAATGATAAAAAAAGACTGACTAAATTTTGACATACAAAATTCACAATTGGCATAATAAAGCAACTCGAATAATTTCCAGTTTGATATACATAATTGAACAAACAGACATAATTTGGCATAATAAAGGCCAACATTTACACAACCATATTTTGTTCAGTTTGATATTCACAGTTAATCAGACAGACATATAGATAGATGAATTACAATGAAAGTAAAAAAACTGGGAAAAAAAGGTCCAATAAGGTCGTACCTGTGTTCAACTTTCCCCCAATTTTGTTCATAGCCATAGCAAGAGTTGTGTGTGCCTCTAACGATATGGATCCATAACTATCATATCTCCAAAACCCTTTTACAATCTCACTTGATGGTTCCACTTCCTCCAAAGGAATCTTCACGTCTAAATCTGTCTTCAATTCTCAGATTTGAAGATTTTGTTTGAGAGGGGCAATCGAGGAGGTGTGAGAGAGGTGAGTCGTGTTTTATTTGGGAGGGAATTAGAAATTAGGGTAATTTTCATTTTGGAGGGAAGAATTAGGATGGACAAATTACACACATATTATTTTTTTAGTGAAGGCGTAATATATTTTATTCTTTTTGTGTTTTTTTTAATTTGGAAATTAAAATTACTAAAACATTTAGTAAATTAGTAACGGAAAATTATCGTGGGAATTAGTAACAGTAAAATACTGTTAGTAATTAAAAAAATTGGTCTGTTACTAATAGAGTGTTTTGGTGTAGTGTCAACCGGTCGCGCGGTCGCGAGACTCCCAGGTTGAGAATATGAATGAATTTTAACACAGGCACACTTTGGCTTGAAAACATGCTACGAGCAGACCGAGACCTCCAATGATCCCAAATAGTACCATGAGTAGCACGGACACCTTGTGCGCATCTAACGCAACACATAGTAACTGGTCACGGGACTCCCGATTTGAGGATAGGATAAAAATTAGAAAATAGAGACATTTAGGCTTGAAAATGTATCATGGGGGAGGCACAACCAGTGTCCCCCAAATGGAGCCGTGAGGGGAATAAAAACCTTGTGCGCTTACAACATAACATATAACAATCGGCAGCACAATCGCGAGACTCCCGATTTGAGAATAGGACACGAATTAGAAATCAGGCACACCTAGGCTTCCAAATGTCTTGCGAGTGCGATGAGACCACCAAAGGCCCCCAAATGGAACTGTCAGTGTCATAGATATATCGTGCGCGGACAACGTAACACGTAGAAATCGACCAAGTAGTCGCGGGACTCCTGTTTTGAGAACAGGACCCAAATTTGAACACATACACACTTAGGCTTGAAAACGTGCCGCTAGTTGGCCGAGACCACCAACGGTCCCCAAATAGCACCGTGAGTGGCACGAGAAAATAATTCACATTAATCATAACATGTTGCAATCGTTCACTTAGTCACATGACTCCTAGTTTGAAGATAGGATATGAATAGGAACATAGGCACACTTAGGCTTGAAAATGTGCCATAGGAGACGAGCACTACCAGTAGCAATAAAACGGCACCGCAAGTGGCACAAACACCTCGTGTGCGTCCAACGTTAAATTTAGCAACTGGTTGCGCAGTCGCGGGACTTCCGATTTGAGAATATGACCCAAATTTTAACACGTGCACACTTGGGCTTGAAAACGTGCCGCGAGTGGGCCGAGACCACCAATGGCTCGCAAACGG
The DNA here is from genome assembly GCA_949130495.1 of Sambucus nigra. Classification (NCBI taxonomy): domain Eukaryota; kingdom Viridiplantae; phylum Streptophyta; class Magnoliopsida; order Dipsacales; family Adoxaceae; genus Sambucus; species Sambucus nigra. The sequence goes on along the minus strand of OX422208.1, from coordinate 88,826,210 downwards.
CACCGAAAGTGGCATGAAGACCTTATGGACATCCAATGTAACACGTAGCAACTAGCCACGCAGTCGCTGGACTACTGGTTTGAGGATTCGACACGAATTTGAACACAAACACACTTAGACTTAAAAACGTGTCGTGGGGGGGGGAGCACTCCCAGTGTCCCCCAAATGGAACCGCAAGTAGACCAAACACCTCGTACGTGTTCAACATAACACGTAGCAATTAGTTATGTAATTACGGGATTCCTGGTTAGAGGATAAGACACGAATTTGACAACAGGCACACTTAGGCTTGAAAACATGTCGCGGGGGGCGAGCTCGCCCCCCGCCGGACCCCAAACGGTAATGTGAGTGTAATGGACACCTCGTAAGTGTTCAATGTAACACAGAGCAACAATTCATGCAATTGCAAGATTCCCGTTTTGAGGATAGGACATGAATTTGAAAACAGACACACTTAGGTTTGAAAACCTGTTGCTAGGAGGCTAGAACCCCCAGCGGTCCACAAATGGCACTGCGAGTGGGACGAAAACCTCGTGCACGTCCAATGTAACACATAGCAATTGTTCGGGAAATCGCAGGAATCCCGATTTGAGAATAGGATCCAAGTAATTCGTATTTTTTTGCCAATAAAATATGGTCACGGCTCTGGGTTGTGACTATATATTTTTCAAAGTTGAATATGGTCACGGTCACGACTCTGGATCGTTACCATATTTAATTTTTTTATTACAGTTAACTAGGGTCACAGTTCAGAGTCGTGACCATTTATCGTGATTTTTTGGGTTTAGGTTCATAGACGTGACCATACTCTAAATATATTATAATTTGTCACAGGTGTTAGATGCAACCACTTGCATCAGAAAATTTGCAGCATTATACTGAGTAACGACTTGGGTCCGTGACTATTTGGAGGTATCTCAGGTCTATTGTCACGGTCATTGTCCGTGACCAGTTGGGAGCCTATTCATTCTTGGGTTAGGTCCCATGTATAAGTCCATGCTCCGTGATGATAGGGTCCATGACCACCTTCTTCGTTCAGGGATTGGGTGAGTGACCCATGGATTTGGTCACGCTCAATTTGGACATGGATAAGGTCCGTGGCCCATGGTCTTGGTCACAGCCCAAGTCATTGACAATTCGCCTAATTTAGTTCAATGCATATGAGACCTTTAGTTCGTGACCCACGAATCGCAAGCACGTAGAAACCAATAGTGTAGTCGCGGGACTCCCGGTTCGAGGACATGACAAGAATTTAAAAATAGACACACTTAAGCTTGAAAATGTATCGTAAGCGAGATAGGACCACTAATGAACTCCAAACGGCACCAGGGGTGGCACAGACACCTCGTGCGCATCTAACTTAACACGTAGAAATCGATCGCGCAGCCGCGGAACTCCTAGTTTGAGAATAGGACCGAATTTGAACACAAACATACTTTGGCTTAAAAACGTGCGCCGAGACCACAAACAGCCCCCAAATGGCATCGTGATTGGCACAAACACCTTGTGCGCATCCAACCTAACATGTAATAACCGTTCGTGCAATCATGGGACTCTCGGTTTCAGGATAAGACAAAAATTTGAATACAAACATACTTAGGCTTGAAAATGGACCGCGGGGGGCCGAACACACTAGAAGCCCCCAAATCTCACTACTAGTGGAAAAAATACCTTGTGAGTGTCCAATGTAACACTTAACAACCAGTCCCGTAGTCATCGGACGCCCGATTTGAGAATTGGACCCGAATTTAAATATAGGCACACTTTGGCTTGAAAACATGCCGCGAGCGAGCCGTGACCACCAGCGGCCACAAACGGTACCATGAGTGGAATGAACACCTCGTGTGCATCCAACGTAACACGTAGCAACCGTATGCACAGTCACGGGACTCTTGGTTCGAGGATAGGACACGAATTTAAAAATAGACATGCTTAGGCTTGAAAATATGTTGCGGGGGAGGCACAACTAATGGCCCCCAAATGGCACGGCAAGTGTCATAATTACTTTGTGTGTGTCCAATATAACATATAGCAACCGGAAACACAATCGTGAGATTTCAGGATAGGACAAAAATTAGAAAACAATCACACTTAATCTTGAAAACATGTCGCGGGCGGGCCGAGACCACCAACGACCCCCAAATGGCACTGCCAATGGCAAGGACACATCGTGCGGATCCAATGTAACACGTAGAAAATGACAAAGAATTCGAGGGACTCCCTGTTTAAGATTAGGACCCGAATTTGAACAAAGACACACTTAGGCTTAAAAACGTGTCGGGAGTGGGCCGAGACTAGCAACGACCCCTAAACAGCACCACCAGTGTAACAAGAACCTCGTGCATGTTAAACGTAATATGTTGAAATCATTGGCCCAGTCACGAGATTCCTAGTTTGATGATAGGACACAAATTTGAGCACATGCACATTTAGGCTTGAAAGCGTGACGCAGGAGGCGGGCACCACCTGCGGCCCCCAAATGCCACCGCAAGTGTCACAAACACCTCTTGTGCGTCCAACGTTAAATGTATTAACTAGATGCGCAGTCACGGGATTCTCGGTTTGAGAATAGGACCCAAATTTGAACCTATGCACACTTAGGCTTGAAAACGTGTCGCGAGCAGGCCGAGACTTCCAACTGCTCGCAAACGACACCGCGAGTGGAATGAACACCTCATGCGCATCTAACATAACACGTAGCAATCGGTCACACAGTCGCGAGACTCCCAATTTGAGGATAGGACACGAATTTGAGCATTGACACACTTAGGCTTGAAAGCGTGTCGCCAGGGGGGGGAGGGAGCAGCACCTAAACGGCACTGCGAGTGGCATGGTTATCTCATACGCGTCCAACGTAACACATAGAAACTATTCATACGATTGTGAGATTTTCATTTTGAGGATAAGACGTGAATTTGAAAACAGACACACTTAGGCTTGAAAACGTGCCACTAGGAGGCTGGCCTAGAGCTGTTAGACGTGACTTGTGACAATTTGTCGTGATTTTTTTTGTTTCGATTCATAGACATGAACATACTCAAAAGATATTATAATTGGTCACGGATGTTAGACGCAACCACTTGTGTGACCATTTACAGCCTTATACTGAGTAACGGTTTGGGTTCGTGACTAGTTGGAGGTATCTCAGACCCATTGTCATGGCCATTGTTCATGACCAGTTGGAAGCCTAGTCATGCTTCCTCCGTGATGACAAGCGCCGTGGCCACCTTCTTTATTAAGGCATTTGGTCCTTGACCCATGGATTTGGTCATGCTCAATTTGGTCACGGATAAGGCCCATGACCCATAAGCCTGGTCACGACCCAAGTCCGCCAAAATTTTCCTAATATGCTGTTGCGCATATGAGACCTTCACTCCATCGAATTTTAATATGATCTCATAACTCTTAGATGTCAAAGCGCCAAGCGAGATAAGATTTTTTTTTAGGTTCGATACATATCGAACGTCTTCCAGCACTCAATAATTCCACTATGCAACTTCAATCTAATTTTTTATATCCCTTTTTCTTTAGTAGGCATGATCATTGACTATCAAAACAACTCCACAATCTATCTCCTTAAAGCTAGAGACCCATTCCCTAATGGTATACATATGATAGGAACAACCCGAATCCAAAAGGATTTTTGGGGGACTTGATCCAAATGATGAAATAGATAAAAACAAATTCAAAATCTTTCTTGTCACTTATGGGGTTCTTCATCTCCTTCTTTAACCTAGGACAATCTTTCTTCCAATACCCTTTCTGGTGACAAAAGGCACATTCATCTTTGGCGAGAATTCTCCTACCTAAAGTTGATGCTCCACCTCTCGATTTGGATCAAGATCTTCCGCGGCTAGAAAAATTTATTTCATTTGCTCTACTACAAACTGTTAACGCTTCAGATGTTGAGTCTCTATATACATCCTTATTCTTCTTACGAACCTCATTATTCCTTAATGTATTGAAGAGGTCAACATATTTTATTTCCTCATTTTCGTACAGTAGTGTGGTAATGAGATTTCGTACCAATCAGATAAAGAATTTAACACTAACATTACTTTATCCTCATCAAGAATTTCAATATCCAACTTTTGCAAATCATCAATAATTTTGTTAAAATTGTTCAAATGCTCAAACATAGAAATACTTTTTGTGTACGAGGACCAGAAGTGTTTCTTCTTCACATAGAGACAATTTTCAACACTCTTCATCATGTACTTGTCCTCCAGTTATTTTCATAATTCTGTGCCGAGATCTCGCGCATATAAGGATATTTTTAGGACCATATACCAAATAGTCCCTCGAACATTTTTAATACATTTTTAGTCAAAGCTTTTTTACTTTTATCCAAAAAAATCCCTCAAACACTCTGAGCGAAGAACTCCGGTGACGGTCTTCGGAGCTCCGGCAATGGGGGGTGGGGTGGGGATAAGGTGGGGTGTGTGTGCCGCTAGCGCGATCTTTTAGAAATAAGAGAATATTTGTTAAATGGGAGTTTGGGGGACTTTTTGGAATAAAATAAAAAAGCTTCGACTAAATGTATATTGAAAAATATTTGAGGGACTTTTTGATAATTGATCATATTCCTTATCCTTGTCAGGATAAAGAAGAATATGACCACAAGCCTTGCAGTTGATTTTGTTTCAGTTACCCTCCATCATGTTTTCTGGCATATCTACAAGAGCAATTTTCAGCTCTTGTTGAACTAAGACATCCATAATTTTACATTGCTACATGCTGATGTTTCTTTTCCCATCGAATTTTTTTATGTCAAATTTTACAATTGCCACGTTTCAAACGATCACAGTAAAAAAAAAAAAAAATTTAGACAAAAAAAATTCAAATTTAGAATTTTTTTTGGCTATGAATAGTAATCATATGAATAGTACTATACGTATGGTTATTTATCCACCAAAATAATATCCAAATGACTAGATCAGAGGACCTTGGCTCTGATACGAAGTGTGTCAACAAATAATATTGATTGTGCCTCAAATAATAATATGACACATGCATAATAAAAATATAATGAGTAGAAAGATAGCCAAAGAGGAAGACATGATATCTAAATAGTTCACTAATTTAATTAGGTTTATTAATTACTCAGATCAATTAACAAATGAGTTACAAAAGTAGAATCTAGGGGTGTAAGCGGTACGGTTTGGTCGGTAAATAGTGGATACCAATACCAAAATCAAACTTTAGATGGTAAAACCAAACCGTACCAGTTTACCACCCGGTACACCAAAATCAATACCAAAACCAAACCGGCTGGTATTTCGATTTTTTCGGTAATTTTGGTTTTTTTTCTGGTTTCGGTAAATTCTGGTTTCTTCTGGTTTCTGTAAATTTTGATTTTTTTCTGGTTTCGGTAAACAACACTAAAAGTCCCAAAAAACCAAAAACAAAACCAACAAACTTTTTTAAATATTAAAACCAAAACCAATTTTTTGTGGTTTGGGTAAATTCAATACGGTAATTTTGGTAAATTTGGTACGGTACGGTTTCTTCTGGTTTCGGTAAATTCGGTACAGTATGGTAATTTCGGTACGGTTTTTTCTGGTTTCAGTAAATTCGGTACGGTAATTTCGGTAAATCGGTTTTTTAAATATTAAAACCAAAACCAACCAAGTTTTTTGCGGTAATTTCGGTTTCGGTAAGACTGGTTTCTAGTAATTTAAAATATGAAACCAAAACCATTTTTTTTCGGACCAAAACGGTACGATACGGTACGGTAAAAACCCGTACCGCTTCCACCCCTAGTAGAATCTCACATATACATTCCAAATACAAAAATATAATATATATTTTTCTATAAAATATACCAAATAAACTCTCTACAAATCTAATATTTGTGTGAGTGGGTTAAGAGTTTGCATATCTAATATCTCATCATATGATGTTATTTCTGTCTCTCTCGTCATATTATTTATGCTAGGCGATTAGAGAAATTTATGCCATAACAATAATTGTGATACCTTTTAACAATTCTTCCATATGTTGGTCTACATCTATGAGAAGATGGAATGACGTGAAACATACAATCTTACATCTCGACATCGTGTCGAACGCCACAACGAGCCCCCCTGTTCCCCACATTAGACTCCACAAATTGTGTTAAGTGGGTTGTTGTTTCATATAATAGTTTTGCACGTGTATCCTATTATAATTTATCATTACACATTGATCTCAAAGACAGTACACAGCTGTCTGAATCAAAGAAACAATATTGAAAATTGTCCTCTACTCATTCCGTATTTGTGTGTACAATTGCTTGACTCGTACCTGATTCATCAATTGTCGTGTATAGTTCGTGTACTGACGTATTATATTTGTGTCGTGTCTAAGGGGTAGATTCATAGAGTTATTAATGACACATATTTGTGTGTTAGAGTGTCCAGGGGATCAATATGTTGCAACCCAAGGACTAATATTATTGTGGATCCTTTAATTGGTTAGTTTTTGAGTCATAATGGGCGACATATTCGGTAGAAATTTGAAGGGATCCGTTAAGCGTTAAGCGTTTCATAAACGGAGAGGAGGGATATGGGATTCTCTAGTGTGGCAGAAGTGGGAGACATTTATGCGTCCCATGTCAGGTGCAGAACTGTTTTGCACCCCATGCCCAAGCGTAAAACAGTTGTCCGCCCCATCCCATTTTCAATGGTTATATTGTGCATCGGATATATTGCCACATAGGTCACGTACAAGACTTTTGTCCGCCTGGCCCCAAGTGCAGAAATGTTTCCGTCCCATCTCATTTTTAACGATTTTGCATTGCGGGACGCACCATTTAACTGATTCCATAAACCGATAAGTTTATGAGATCTCATTATGAATAGCTAATGGATTTTCCGGTCACGATTGTTTAGTTTCTCATTTTAAGCCAAGAAAGTAATTCGTCCGTGTACTTTAGTTTGAAATACAATTTTATTGATGGATGCACTCAACTCACCTCCCGGCGTTAATCAAAATGTGACTAGAAAACATAGGTCAGTTCAACATTATTTTAACATGACAAGACGCATGCTTTTTTTACCCTCTTGATCAAGAGAACAACCTTTCGAGATATTGGGAGGAAAAGCAGCTTTATGAATGGAAAAGTTTGGATCCAAACAGACTTTTGCATGGTCTCCAAGGACGATAATTAAAATCTTTGAGACTTTTAAGATAGAACACTTGAAATCATTTCCATGCCAGCAGTGTAATACTGGTTTGCTCATTTGTAAAATGTCAGCTAGTTTAAATTTATGTGTTTAGACTGATCTTTAGGTGCGGAATCTTCTAACTATGCAAAGCAAGCCCTCTCATGAGTTCTCATTGAGGAAAAGTGGAAAAAGGGTTCTTGTATAATAAACCATCATTGAGCAGAGGGGAATATAAGGGAAAACAAATGAACGAAAGGGAAATAACAGAAGCATCATCATTATGGCATAGAAGGAAAAGTGGGTCACAAGAAAGTTGTGGCCAAGCCTGGTTGGAAAGAGCCCCTATCCCTAAATGCTCCCCCTTTTTGACCTTATTAACTAATAACTATAGTGCACTTAGTGCTACTAAAAGAATTTAGCCATGTTAATCCACCATTACGGGGTATATTATAATTCGGATAAAAAATGGGGTATGCTATAATTGACACATTCCTATAGTCAACGTATTCGTTAGTGTTTGGAATTCAAATAAATATTGACTAATACATTTTCAAGGTACGACAGTGTGTAAAGATAGGGATCCATCTAGATCTTTTTCACTATTTCCATTTTTTCCCTTGTTTCTAGTTAATTGCCTTTTTTACGAAGAGTTTTAAATCTTAACGCAGGCAAGGAAAATGGTTTTTCAATATTTGGGTCGAAGTGTAGACAAGCGAGTTGAGAAGAGGAAATACGGGAGTCCATCATAGACAAGCGAATTGAGCAGAGGAAAGACGGGTGTCCTTCAAAGATCAATCGACTAGAAGAAGAAGATTGTTGACTAGAGATGTGTTAGTCAAATTGTATCACAAAATAGTGTCACTATGGATTTCGTTTTTTTTTTAAAACCAATCACTTTGATCATTTAGACATAAAGCATGGCCTTGTTTGTAGGTGTATCTTGAGAATGTATAAATAGACCGTTAAGAAAGTAAAACCGTGTAGGGCAGTTTAAAAGATCTTGGAGCTGCTCAACCTATTCTCATATGATAATGTGTTGGATATATAAGAGTTGTGCAAACATTTTATGTCACCGCAAATAATTTGTCCACGTATTAAACGCAAATCACATATCGGGAGAAGGGCAGATTGTTAGTCCCACATTGGGAAATCAAAAGATTACATATACAAAGAAAAATATAACATCTTAGACCCACAGCACCTATTGCTATAAGAAGAAATTATTAATGAAAGACATTGCTTTCTATCTACGGTAGGTTTGAATGATGCCTCAAATTTTTGTGGAGTCTGTGTTATCAATTGTTCTGACCAAATTATTGATAATAAATATTAAATTATATGACAGCGTCATAGTGGGTCTCTATAGAAATAATCAGATCTTAATACTCATATAAAGAAGATATAACATAACGCATCACTGTATCAATTAGAACAAGAATGCCATTGCTTTACTAAGTGGCAACTAAGGTTGATCATGAGTCTACATGCTCGTTTGGTCAATACTCACTAGTAGAGTCCTTTCCGTGGAACGAGTCTGTCATGTCGAGTCATGTTCGTATCATTTTTTATTGTGTACAAAAATCATATTAAAATATAACCTGTTACATTAATATGTCGTGTCATGTCGTTTTCAGTGATTATTACCCATTGAAATCATGAGTTATTTTTAATCGTATCTAGCTGATACAGCAGCTCATTATTAAATACAATTAGACCCATTCATTCTTTCATTGACATTAGTAACTCCCACATTTAGTTAATTTCATTATAATTAAATTAGCAATAAGAAACATGAACTCTTTATACGTCCCAACCATACATCTTATTTGTTTAAATTAATACGTCTTAACGAGTCTTATCGGGTAAAAACGTGTGAAGGGAGTCAACACTAATCCGACCTGTTAACTATAATATTTTATCCGGTTCGCACTGATATGACCTGAAACCTTTGTCCACTCATTAACTTATAACATTATGTCGGTTCGTGTCATGTTACCATGTCGCGTCTCATTCTATTGAGTCTAATTATTAATAGGGCTGAATTTTTTTATCCAGGCCACTATAAGTCTATTATAATGGGTCATAATACATTAAATCAATATATTGATATGAGAAGGATCTCCATAATATCCTACGTGCATAACTTGATATGTAGCACCATAAAATCCATAACTTATTTGGATTTAGAGCAAGATGTACATAATTTTTGTTGGAAATTTTTTTAATGGCCAGCTGAAGAATAAAAATTTTTGGATAGAAAAAGGAAACTTTGCTCTTTTATTTATTTCTCACTTTTTCTTGATTTTTTGCTTCAAAGGCTTGCAATTAGCCTATATATAACAACTAAGGCATCATTTCAGTTTCTAACCTTTGGGCTTGAAAATAAATACCCATTAAATCAAGACTCTTGACGTTTCATATTTTTGAACTTTTGAAATTCATATTGTTTTTTGTCTAACACCCCGCTTAATTTGTAATTTTCATAAAACCCTACACGGGTTAAACTTCTCCGTCAAGGGCATTTTGCTATAAAATAACACTTGATCTTGAATTCCACCACTTTCCAGTGCGACTTTTACCATGGCTATCTCTTTTGAAGTTTAACATAAAGTGTGATATATTCATGTTGACACGCTTGATTTTCTTATCTACCTGTACGCACCATCGGTTCTTTTGTCTTTCATTTATCGTTTTCTCATTTTTCTGGATCTAAGAACAACTCAATATCCACCCAACATGTGTCGCTAAAGCACCTTTTTAACCAAATTGTGAAGAAGAATTTTTTGTCAAATTTTTTGCCTTGAATATTCATTGTAAAAAAATGTTGCAAGTTACCACATTAATTTATCATAAAACCTTTTTTTAAGAAAATCCTCATCTATTGGATCAATAAAAGGTTTCACTCCTTTAATTTGTTGGTCACCAAATAAAATTTCTGAAAATTTGTTCCCTTCATAACTTTCTTTTTCAAAATTTCCATCCTCTATTTGATCAAAATTTTGTGACCAATACAATATCGACAAATATTCACATTCACAATTGGAGGTTTTTGTCTCTACTTTTCTCCAAATATCATTTAGAGTGCAAACCTCCAACATCGTTCCAAATTTCTTGATGCATTGCTTTTTGTAAAATTTTGAGTACCTTTTTTTTCATTTCTTCAGCTCTTTTGGATAATTTACCGATTGGTTATTCAAAATGCACATTCCATAAATCACATTCTTTGAAATATAAAGTGAGCACACTCCTCGTTTGTGTCATCAATTTCTCACACACGAACTTCATTTTAAAATTTCTCCAATCACCTCGGCTATGATACCACGATTGGAATTTTTTTAATGGGCAACGACATAATATAATATTTTGGATAGAAAGCAGAATAGAAACGAGAACTTTTCTCTCTTATTTTCTTCTCACTTTTTGTTTGATTTTTTTTTCATCTTCTTCTTTCCTCAAAGGCTTACAATTAGCCTGTATATAACAATTGACACATTATTTCACTTTCTAACCTTTGAACATCAAAATAAATACCCATTAAACCAACACTCTTGACTTTTCATACTTTTAAACTTTTCAAATTACAAATTATTATTTATTTGTAACAATTTTTTGAAACAAGTCTAGATACTTTGAATTATTAGATTGCGGAGTAAATAATTGGACTCCGTCCAAGATCTCCAATTCATTGAGGGATCACCACAGAAAGATATATTTTTCTGAGGGACACTTTTGTGAAGAAAAATACTAAGTGGACTTTACCTAACTATTAATAATTACGAGGAAACTTTTTCCTAACTTTATATTTAACTATTCTTAAGACTTTGCAAACGCAATGTATGTAAAAGTTTTCTACATTTATCCAAAGTGCAAAAACACATGATTAAAATTCCATTCACATAAGCCCTGTACATAGAAAAATTTGACTTGAAGGTGTTTCATATAATCATATTACAATAGCCTTGCGAGATTACTTGGTATCATGATCATATATCTTACTATTTAACTTTATTTCTCCTTTTTTTATATAGTCAACTGATAATTAAACCCTAGATTATAGGAAAATATTTGAATATTAAGGTCTATGTACTTACGCATGCAAACCCTTTGACTAGTACTAGTTACTTTGTATGTGAAATATAAGCATGCATAAAAGGTTTATTTCTTCGCTGTGTAAATAGGCTTTAGTAGCAGGTTTGTTTTTTCTGTACTGTAGATTTTTTTTTTTTTTTGCCTTCTGTTCATTATGAAGAATATTAGACAATGGGACAAAAGATATCATTAGACCATCGGAGGGAGTACAATGGTCCCTCTAAGAATGAGAATTTAGCTGTTGACATAATTCACTCTTGATCAAGGACCATTTCATTTCCTTATGGGTTGTTCTTATATGGGCTGCTTTTATATGGCTATTGTATAAAAAGCTGGATCTGGGAAATTCTAGCCATTTGATTGCATGTGGACTATACACAGTTGCCTCGGAGAACCTTTACTATTATAAAATTAAGACTAATCAGAGAGGAACACCACTTGAACTTGAAAAAAAAAAAGAGAGGAACACCATTTTAGGACAATGTTAACTTACTGATATGTAATGAACAGGGCCTGCTAAAAAATTTATGAAAAATGATAAGGTCATGTGAAAAAAAGGTGTACAATAGGCCCGTTTTTAAGGTATTAATTTTAAAAAATGCATCCACATATAAGATATAACAAATAAATCGAAGGAGAATGCGGTTGCCCATCTCGCACCGGCTCAGAACCACCCTTGTAATGAATTTATTCTTTAGTCAAACTTTGAAGTAGCAAAAACAATAGAGGAAAAAGCATCCAGATACCGTAGAGGTGGCAATTTGGATTAGTCGTGTCATTTTCGAGTCACGTTGATTTTTATTTGAGTATATGTTTTGGGTACTCTTAAATCTATACAAGTTAATCGTGTCAATTTCGGGTCGTTTCAGGTTATTACCATAAACGGATTATCGTGTCAAAAATTGTCAGCGCTAAGATACCGTGGTGAAAAAGTACATTCTCTTAAGATCAATTTTGACTCATTTTCATCAATTTTCATGAAAGTCTAGAGTTGTGTTAATTAGGGAATAGGCTAATTAGATCAATTTTGACCCGATTTGAAATCAAATAGGGAGTAAGGGATCAAGTGAAAGTAGGGGAGGTCCATTTTTTTATCAAGTTTGATTGTGGTTGGGTATGAATGAGTGGTGAAAGGATTAAAAGAGGTTCGGTCAGATTAGGGTAAAATTTGGAGATTAGGGTTTGGGGTTTGGACTGTAGAGGAGGGTGGGGGAGTATTTCAGAGGGTGGAACAAAAGATGGAGCTGAATTTCGGAGTGTAATGGTGGTTGTGTGACGGCAGGAGGTGGTAATGGTGGAAGAAAATGAGATGGTAAAGAGTGAAAAAGTGGTGGCTAAAAGGGTTGGTATCCCCACAATTTAGCAAGGATGGAATCTAGGGTTTCCATTCACTCGATTCCTATATGGACATTTATGAGTCTAACGATTTGATGTGAAGGTTTGTCCGAGTTGGAACCACAATTAGATATCCACTTCACGCACCATGGCAAACATTAAGAACAAACACAGCTCTTATACTATATTAATGTGAATCGGTGAATGTGAAAGCGTTGTTATTATAACTAGACAACAACTATTAACTACACAACACCACCACCAACAACAAATACATCTAAGCTAAGAAAATGGGTTTATTTCTCTCTATATATTCTCTTTCTAATTATTTAAGTGTAAATACAAATGAATGCCAAGAACCTATTTATAGGAGGAAATTACTTCGTAAACAAGTAATGATCCAAAAGATTAAAAATGACAACCAATAACTAAATATGACTAATTAGCACCAAACATGCTTTGAGAGCAATTGAAGACTAAAAATAAAAAGAAATGACAATATTATCCTAAACTAAAATACGAAATAAAAGTTAGTCTTCTACCGAGAGTACAACCACGCATTATGTATCTCTACGAATCACAAAACACATCAAAAATGTATTCACATATAAGTTGTAACAAATAAATCGAAGGAGTTTGCAGTTGCCCATTCGCCCCGGCTCAGAACGGCCTCTTGTAATGGATGTATTCCTTAGTCAAACTTAGTAGTAATAAAAAATTTACACACTAACTAATTGATTAAAGGATGCATTTCTTCTTTACACATTTGTACGCAAAATTTCCTTTAATATCTATCTATATATCCATCTATACGTCTACACATATTCCACAAGTTGATATGAGGATGAGAGGGAAAAAAAACTGATGTCTCTAAGACATCAAAACTTTGATATCCAAGGCATTTTTTTAAGATATCAAAGTTTTGATGTCTCAGAGATATCAAATATTCTTTTGGGTGAAGAAGAATGAACAAAAAACCTAAAGAATAGGAATTTGAAATCTTCTGCATTTAAGTTTACTAGTGAAATAATACGCTAATCGAAATCCAAAGTTTGGTTGGTAATAGAAAATGACATAAGAATGAAAAAATCTATCAATTTTAGTAACACATTATTTTAATTTGAAACTTGTCTCTTGCAAAAAGATAACTAAGACATTCATATTTAGTTAAGTTTCCTGCCTTTAGGAACTTTCTAAAATAATTTTATTTTTTTTAACAAATCTACTAGTATTTACATAATTACATATTCAATTGAGGATTTTGGAATTACAACTGAAATAAAATATTTGAGCATGCCTTTTCTGGATCCGAACCCGTCAAAACTAGGGTTGTGTTTTTTTCCCGAACTTTCTGATTTTTCCGATTCCGATCCGATTTTTTTCCGAATTTGGAATGAAATTTTAGCTTGCCGATTTTCAATTTTTGATTTTTCCGAAAAAAATAGGATCGAAATTCGGAATTAATTCTGAATTTTCGATTTTCCGATTTTTCCGAAACTATGCCGATCCGATTTTATTCCGATTTTTCGGAATTCTTTTCCGATTTTTTGAAAGTTTTTCATATCCCACTTCGGTTGGGAGAGGGAGAGGGCTCTAAAATATGTTGCATAAACGGAAAGTATCCTCCTAACTTCTACACAAATGAAAAAAATTGGTAAAATCCTCATGTATTTATATGTTAGGTTAAGCCATTTTCTTTGTTTCAATAAAATAGGAATTTCGAGTAATTGAAAATCTATAATTTATTTTTTTGAAATTTTGGAATTTTCTGGATTTTTAATATATTTTGTAAATTTTTGATTTTTTTCCGATTTTTGTCGATTTTCCGATTTTTTCGAATTCTGATTTTTTTTAATTTTTCGAAAAAATAGGATCGAAAATCGGAATAATTATTTTATTTTCGAAAAAATTGAATTTCTTTTTCAAAGAGGCATTTTCCGATCCAACCTGACCGAAACACAACCGTAATCAAAACGCAAACGAAGTCTTCACTCTCCTTCAACGTATCTTTTTTATTGCATAATATTTTAAAAAAGAAAAATGAAAGAAACGATTGTTACGAGACAGGAGAATCAGCCCTGGGCCTCATATTTGCCCACACCCATCTTTATCTTTCTTGTGTCTATCACTTTATTATGCGTCGAGTTTATTTGCAATTTGATTGGATAATTCATTGATACATCCCCTCTCAACACTGGTGTGGTGGGGTTGGAGGTAGCCAAACAGGGACCACTCCAAAAACTATGAAACGTACAATGAGAAAATGCCACTTTGAAGTAGCAAAAAACAATAAAGAAAAAAAGCATGCAGATAGGAATAAGCTGTATGTGGTGAAAAAGTGCATTCTCTTTAGCTTCTCTGCAACTGTCTTCTCTCTTTTTCACTCTTCACATGAAAATGTAATTCCCACTGTCAATATTGCAGGTAAAAGGAAGAGAATTTTTCGAGTGTCTTTTCAACTTTCACATACCCATTTGCAATTTAGTTCACAGAGAGGATAGGTTAAAAAAATCTTTATTTCCTTGCAGGTCATGATGCTCACCAAGGCACTATTGTGATTGGTAATGTGGAAAAGCAAAATTTTACCCACCCACATATTTTAACTAACCCACACACAATATTATATTTTTTTCTTTCAAAACAAAATATTCTATTTTTTTAACCCATACAGATGCGTAGGCCCAATTTTAATTAAAAAAAAATGGAGTCATTGTGAATTAAATTATGTTAATAATTATTTTAAAATGTAACAATAAGATTAATGTATAATTTACAAAACTTCAAAACTTTTCATATACAAAGTAGAGAATGTATACTTAGCTGATCCATTTCAATCAAGTTAAATTTGTAGAGTTAGAAACATACAAAGTAATAACTCTTCTAATATACTTTCGAAATGTTTTTTACTGACGTGTCACTAGTCCACAAAAGAGAAAAAAAACTACTATTATAATTTTTATATGTGAAAGGACTAATGCAATGGAGACATAATATGGGGATGATTTATAAACATTAGATACGCATTTACGTGTCATTTCTATACACCTTTAAAACCATCTTCTGGGAGCAAATTTCCCCCCACCCCACCCCACCCCACCGCACCCCCCCACCCCACCCCCACCCCCCCAAAAATGTAAATATTCAAATTTGCATCCCAAAAACGGATTTGTGCTCGAGTGCTATTTGCATACCTACATGCCTCTCATCAAGTCAATTGTTGCGGCAACATTACTTTTGCGCTAGTTGACTTGTCGTGGGGTATGTAGGTATAAAAATCTCATTTTCAACAGCACGAGCCTCATTTCAACTCCCAAATTAACCAAATCTCAAAGCAATTCTCTCTGACACAAATTACATTATGAGGAGATTTGTAGGCATTGATGCGTCGACTCGCACGGCGTGAGTTCGTCACGTGCGGTTCAGCATGAGATCCGTGACTTTGGTCTTTCAGACGGACAGAACATCATGGGCGCACACCATTCGTACATTGCACAAGACAATAGATCCCAACGAGCCATAAATAACAAGGATGATTTTATTTTTTAATTATTGATATTTCTTGCATTATTGTATTGAATATTTATAGTTAATGTATTTTGTCGTTAGCTAGTATAATTAATTAATAAATTTTGAATTACGATGTATATTAATTTTATGAAGTTAGTTAATTAATTTTAAATCACAATTAAATTAACATATGTAGGTGGCAAAATCCTTCTTTGATGATTCAACACAATCAAGTCGAGCGGAATATAAACTCACAATGACACAACACATAATATACGTGATTCAGCAATGTGCCTACGTCCACAGGGTGTTTTTCTCTTTTTATTAATCAACTATTTATAACAAAGATTACATGCACCTTTTTCCAGGGGTGTGAATTACATTTATAGAGAACATAAAGAGAATGAGTCGTGTTTGACTCTATGGCCTTGGAATGCTATTGTGATCTAGTCAAGCGAATCCAAGCTCGAGACTTTCGTTGATCGACACCTCTCTTGTTCTTATCGCCAAGCTACGATCATTTATCAAGTTTGTTGGACACATGTCACACTCTCCCACTAGGTTGAATAATTCTTCCACAATTTCCTGCAAAGAAGTCTGAATCAGGTGTAAAGGTTTAACCACATGTTGATTCCTGATGTAGGTCGACAACGATGTTTAATCTCCCATAGAAGCTATGGTTGGATAGTATCAATACATGGTTTTTTAGGATGAAAATTGACTTTGTTCTGCATGTTGAATCTGGTGAATACGCTTATAATTTGCACATAGTTTTTAGAGGTACCCTGGTAACTATATCCTGATGAGACTAAGAGGCGGTTACGTGCATGTCAGCTGTCACATTGGGTCTCGTTTCATATGATGAACCGTCTAGGAAGTTGAACCAGACAATTTTTTTTCCCTACCACCATTTTTCAATGCATTCGATCCTCTAACCTTTTTCAAAATCAAACCAAAGCTCTTTATTTTCTTCACTTATTGAGTGTCTTCTTCTCTTTTATCTCTTATCTGTAATTTTTTTCATTAGTAATCATTTTTATAATTTCCTATTATTCTGCTTTCTTGAGTCCAAAAATGATTTATTCGGTGAGAGAGAGGCCTGTAAGAGAGTTTATAGAAAAAATTATATCCCTCACTGGGTCGTAATAGATTTTAGGGAGAAACCCACGGATTATTATAACATTATGGCTGGACATTAAATGTTCACCCAGTTTATTGCTAAAGCCAGTGTGACCTTCCTTCCAAACAAATTATTTTTGAACTTTCATCAATACTTCAACATAGTTCCTGCTCAATGTACCCCAAACACTTATAGTATAGTGAATGGGTTCCATAGGATCAATGAGTTATACCAAACTCACATGGGGATTGAAGATATCAAATACTTTTATTCATGGGTGCAAACAAATGATAATACCGTATATTTGAAGGCAATGAGGACGTAGAGAGTGTTAATTGTTAACATATCTAACTCTAATAAACGTTATTGGTCTCATGTCTTTATTTTGAAGCAATGGGAACATCCACATGTTACTGAGGGTGGTGAACCCTAGAGAGGATTCAAGTGTCCTATTAGGAGCATAACATAGGTTAATTGATGTCTTGAGTTGCTTTTCATATTGTTCAACCAATCCTTGAATAAATGCTTACTGATATTGTTCCTATTTTTTGTGTTATGAAGAATCTTCTAAGAAAAAAGAGCCCGACGAGACACACATCAACTTTGACAAGCTGAGTAAGGTCTAAAAACTTAAGACTCCTTTGACTACTGGTGGTGAACATCTCAGTTCAGCATCCCTATTATTGGAGTATACCAACACCACCACTTAATTCGTTGTTACTCCCATGGATAAAGAGACGAGATTTTATTTTTTACTAGGATCTACTTTAGGCTCCTTTATGTTTAGGACATAACCTTCATCACAGTTGCTATTCCCTCTCCCTCAAAAGTATAAATTCATTTGATAAGAAAAATAACCAGTTTTTTGGATGAGTTCGACATTCGAACTTCTCTAAAATCTCGGGTCTCCAAGAGGAAGGAGGTCATCGAACAATCCAACCTAGTTATTTTGACAAATTCCCATGATAAGTCGCAAGCTCAACTTGTGAAGAATATTAAGACTTGTACCAATCTTATAAGTGTTGCTCTTCCCACCAAGAAGGGGGACGCCCCTAGCAAGGGAAAGTCTCCAGTTTTGATGTCGATGGATAAAAGTCCTGACTTGGCCGCCGCCCTACTGAGAGTGGTCACTTTATAGTAAAACAGAGACAAATTCATAAGGATGTCGACCAATCAACTAGTTTCTCATGCTACCCATGCGTTGTCTTTGGTAAGTCTTTAAGTTTTTTCTCAAACTTTCACTTAAAATGTTTGTATGTTATAATAACTTTTTATTGTCCTTTTCTTTGTAGTTCCTAGTGGACTTTGTCAACATACTAGACAAAAGAGTTGACTTGGGCAAAGCTAATGCCAAACTGGAACATCCTTTGGATGAGACCCAGAAGGGCTTAAAGGATAATCATAAGGGTTATGATACTGAGAAGAAGGCCAATGACTTAGAAGTGGCCAAGATAGTTTAAAAGAATGAGAAGCTAGATAAGTCCGCTGAAGAATTCGCTCAGACCTTGTCAGCAAAGGACCAGGCCTACGACCAAGGGTGGGGTGATGCATTTGGCCAGGCTAAGAAATGGATAAACTAAATTCATATGTCCAATCTCAAGAAAGGATGGAAAGCGTCTTTCGTCACCTTGGGTGTCCTTCCTAAGTCTGAACTCTTCAATGAGCATGACCCAGTCCTACCTAAAGCTAGACGAGGAGGAGGGAGAGGCTTCAGGCAGAGGCCAAGGGAAAGATAGAGTGGAATAGGAAAAGGAGGCCACAGACCCGAACAAGGGATTGTCCACTCAATAAAAGGTGAATTTTTGTAAGGCTAATCTAGTTAGATTATCCTAGAACAACTTATTCTCTATATTTTCTTCTCTTTTTTATTTTGAATTGTAAGGGATTTCCTATCCTTGTACTTTAATAAAAACACTATGCTTTGTCCAAGCTGTTCTCTTCATAATTCCTTTTGATTATTGGTAAATGCTTATTTCATCTTCCGATTTCTAAGTATCTTTTTTTGTCTCTATAGTTTGATGAAAAGTTTACCTTGGTGCCAGTGGATCGAGAAGATGAAAATCTAGACTTAATCCTTGGTAGGGAAGCCACTAGGAGATCTCAAAAAGAATTCCAATCAGTTAGGCTATCACTTCAAAACATGATTAGCACCTATGGCAAGCAGACCCAAGTGATTACTTCTTTTATAATAGCTTTGACCTTATAGTAATTTGGAAATAACAAATTTGGTGTTCCATTTGCAACAATAAGAAAGATAATTTCATTAACGGAACTGTAAATCATTAAAAAAATATAAACTTACTTGGAACAAGCTAATACTTTTTAAAAAAATTCGAAGACTGGTCGCATCCACGCACTAGGAATTTCTCCACCCCCATTATTTATAGATGGTAGTCTTCTTAGATGTTGTCTCTAATGACTTTAAAGGGGCTTTTCCAGTTAGGACCTACTTGTCATATGATGGTTTCCACGTGCTGCCGATCACCTTTTTCAGGACGTAATCTACATCCCGAAACTTCCTCGGATTGATGCATTTGTTTTATTATTTAACCAACTATTACTGGTAGGAAGCTAGTTTGATCAATGATAGTTATATCCTTTTTCATCGAAGTCGAGCTCAGTCTTTATGATTTCTCTATTCAGGCTTTAATCATAAATAGTTGTTGTTGATACGAAAAATTACCCACTTATGTGGACCAATCAGAAATAGACATATGTCATCCACTGTGGAAGTAATCCTAGTCAGCTAGGCATAATCACCGACCAGGGCCTGGAATACCGACCAACACCAGGAAGCCCGACCAATGGTTTGGAGGCCGACTAACTTTATCAGAGAACGAAAACAACAAGAAAAATTATAGACATTATGTACTGACATTCCTAATTTGTAAAGGTAGTCCATCTTTTAACAGTACATCCATTTGTCTCCGTACTGAGCTATAAATACGTTGTAATCCTTTCATCAAGGGAAAGTGATTGAAAGGCAAACACAAGGAAATAAGAAGTATAGTGACGTAGGATTTTCTACATACCCCGAACCACTTTTAAAAACTTTTTATCTCTGTCTTTTACTTACTTATATTTATCTGTGATTGAAGAATTAGGTATATTGTAGTTTTTTGCATCAACAGATTGGTGTCGTCTGTGGGAACGTATTGCTAAACGTTTTCATTCTCGTTCATTTATCCAAAAATGAATGACATTCCCAAATCCAGTGCCAAAAATGATGGCAATCTGCCTATTCCAGATGTTCCTCCAACAAATAATGATTTAACTGGAATCTTGATTAGTCTTGTCAGATGACAGGAGGCTATGTAGGATATTATTACGCAGTTGGCCCAAACACTAAAAAATAGATATCCCACCTTATCTAGTCACATGAATAGAAATATGTCACCACCACCTCCAAGAACTAGCAGGGACAGTCAATCCAGGACTACCACAGACACATCTTATCGCCCACGAGTAAGTTCTTCTCTTAGAACTTCATAATCTTATAATGAGAAATCCTTTACTCCTGAAAGATTAAGTGCTTTAGAAATGTTAAGAAGATCATATCCCTTTGATCAACTGGGACATAGAGGGAATAAAAATGTTCCCAAGGCATTGTCGAGAAAAACTCGATGGCCAGCCGATCAACGTGGGGGATCAGACTAATCCAGATCAGACACCCGATGATCTATCCATACCGAGCAAACTTCACATGAAAAGAGATCATCACAAATAGTTGGTCATAATAGCTGAGCTACCACTCATAAATCTGATTTTAGAAATAATGCATGGAAGGTCTCTATTCAGCTATTAGAAGATAGTTTGGCAGAGATGGTAAAGGCAAAGAATCCTTTGCAATGAAGTTTTGTGAAAGGGTCTCCTTTTGTTCAAGTTATTGTATATTTTCCTACTCCTTCGAAGTTCAAAGCACCTGTGGTTACTCCCAAATATGATGGAAAAACTAACATTGTTCTTCACATAGAGTAGTATCAAGCAAGAGAAGATATTCATATTGTTCTTGAGGGAATGAGATGTAGGGCATTCTCAAGTACAATCACAGGTTGTGCTCAAATTTATAGCCTTCCTCGGGGATAAATTTATAGTTTCAACTAGCTTGTCGAACTATTTATTGGTAACTTCTGCTTTGGAGCCAAACCGATAAAAGGAGTAGCTCACCTGTTAAGTGCGATGCAGCGAGTAGGAGAAAGCACTAGGGATTACATCACTCGATTTAACAATGAGAAGTTAGAGGTGATTGGTTACGAGGAAAAATAGCTATTACAGCTCTTATGAGTGGACTTCTCCCCGAGAAACTTTATTACACTCCTTTCAAAGATCCTCCCAAGACCGGGACTGAATTAATGGCAAAAGCAGCCAAGATAATGAACGCCGAGGAAGCTATGGCAACAAAATAAGGCTCAGGCATGAAGTCTGAGGGGAAAACTAAAAATAAGGAGCAGAAGGATTCAAGGCAAAGGAAGATTGATGACAATTTCAGGAAATACAATAATTACACTCCATTAACGATGGGCATTCACCATGTTTTGGAAGAAATTAAGCACAACAAGGAGGTACGTTGACCCGAGAAGCTAAGAGCACCTGCTGGGAAGAGAGATAGATCTAAATACTGTGAATTTCATAAGGACCATGGGCATGCTACAGATCGTTGTATTCCTCAGCAAAATGAGATAGAAACCCTAATCTAATGAGGAAAATTGGACAACCAAGACCACAGAGGAGCTCGGTGTAGGTCAAAATCTACGTGCAAGCCCAGAGAAAAGAAGAAAAAAAAATCCTAAAGATGATCCCTACTTCCCCAAAAAACCCAAGCAACTAAAGAGTGTGGAATTACACTTAGTTTTGGTACCTTTGATTGTCAGATGATTACAGGTGGATATCACACTACAGAGAGAAAAGCTTACCTCAATGAGACTTAAGCTTGTTGTTACATCCAAAGGATCAATCTAGTCGAAGAAGATAGGCCAAGGAAGATCAATAAAGAAAAGTTGGTAATTGGGTTTTCCAAAAATGACTTGTCAGGAGTTCTCTACCCCAATGACGCTCCTATAGTGGTTAAATTTAGATACCGGGACATAATAGTTTCCAGGGTTTTGATTGATAA
Organism: Sambucus nigra; assembly: GCA_949130495.1. NCBI lineage: Eukaryota > Viridiplantae > Streptophyta > Magnoliopsida > Dipsacales > Adoxaceae > Sambucus > Sambucus nigra. Next base: position 88,803,898 of record OX422208.1, on the reverse strand, counting down.
TAGTATCTCAGCAGATATCATGTTTTATTCATATTTTTAAAAGATGGATTTGAAGCTCGATCAATTAGATCTATACCATAGGCCTTTGATCATTTTTTCAGATGAAAAAGTTTATCCTTTGGGCACAATCAAGCTGTAGGTGTTACTCGATACCTATCTACCAAGTCAAACCAATAAAGTTGAAGCCTATAATGCCATCATAGGCCGAGTATGATTAAAGAAGTTTGAAGTAGTTCCCTTAATAGTCCATCAATATTTGAAATTCTCGACCAACTTTAGATTAGGTTTGGTTAAGGGTGATCAAAAATTAATCCGAGAATTCTATTACTCCTCTGCCAAGCAAGAGCATCTGGAAGAAATAAAGAAGAAGACCACCACTTACCAAGTGGACATTATTGAGCCCAATAGCCAATCTGAGGTGGAAACTTTAGATTCAAGAGAGGAGACAGAGTTGGTAAAAGGATAAATTATGGAAGTAACGGAGAATATCATATTAGATGATGATAAGACAGAACAAATTATACAGGTGGGATAAACTCTAGACCATGTTCTTAAACATGAGCTAGTGACCTTCTTGAGACAGAAAAAGTACGTGTTCGCTTGGAGTCATGCGGACATGCATAGGATTGATCTCAATTTCCTCTATCATGATCTCAATGTCAACAAAGATGACAAGACAGTGAAGGAAATGCGTAGAGTATTTACCCCCGAGAAGATCCAGTCTATCCAGAAGGAGGTTGAGAAGCTTCAGAAAGCCTCATTCATTGATGATGTGAAATATCCAGATTAATTGGCTAAAATTGTTATGGTAAAAAAGAAAAACAACAAATGGAGAATGTGTGCAGACTTCACAAATTTGAATAAAGTCTACCCAAAGGACCACCATCCTTTGCTCGGGATTGATCAACTTATTGGTGCTACATCGGGGCGTGAACTATTGAGTTTTATGGATGCATATTTTGGTTATAACCAGATTAAGATGGAGCCCGACGATAGGGAAAGCACATTACTCCTCGAGGAACTTGTTGCTATAATGTTATGCCATTTTATAAGGACACAGTTCTCCAATTGAGTCTCATTATAGTTTTGGCTCAATTCTGGGCAAAAACGTTTATGTCATAGGATAGTGTTCAATGTACCTATTCAATCCTATGACGTACTAAAGTTGACGATGTAGTGGTAAAGTTTAAAACTTCATCAAAATGCCGAGTTTAAAGTACCTCGTTTCTACGTCATCAACATGGTTCCATTGCTCCTAAGGTATGAATGAATTTTAATATATATATATATATAGGAGCTTGGAACATTTCATATTGGGTGTAGTTGATTTAAAACTGCTGTTTATTTTCAGAAAGATTTTATTAAAACTTTAAAATAAAGTATATAAAGTTTCTTGGCTAAAAATAGAAATTTCCAAACTTGTTGGAAGTTCGTTCGAATGAGTTTGTCGTTCGAACAATAAAGTCGTTTGAACGAGTTTGCCAACGAGTTTCCAGATTGGCCACTGGAATGTCGTTCGAAGTTTCGTAAGAACGAAAAATGATGTTCTAACGAGATTTCCAACGAGATTTCTAACGTGTTCACACTGGAACTTCATTAGAAGGTCGTTCGAACGAGACTTCGTTTGAACGAAAATCTCGTTCAGACGAGTTTTGGCGGGAACAGTTTTTTGGCAGTTTTGAGCAGTTTTTGACCCACTTTCCCACTTCTTTTCCCACTATCTTTTGACAGAACTTCTTAAGTCCGAAAATGAACTTTTTTTAATTAACTTTTTCATTATCCTACATCTTCTAGAGAGAGTTTTGAGAGTTCATCTTTCCTAAGAAAAAGTTAAAGTTTAAGTATTCATTTTTCAAAGAAAAATCCTTTAAACACTTCGTTTCACCCATATTGTTTATTCCAAGTCTTATATATATATATATACTTTTCTTGGAGTTTTGGCACCAGTTTTTATCTCTACCGTTTTGAAGAGACGTTTGGGTTTACTTCTAAATCCCAAAAAGAAGAAGATATTTGCGTCGATTTATCCACTTGGAGAAAGGCTCCTAGTTTGGGTGATGGTGACCATATAAAGCCCGATCAGTGGATTCCAAGATCGCGGTGGAGCTCCGTGGTTATTCGCTAGGCAGAGGTGTATACAAGAAGGAGCGCCGGGGCTTGAGAGGGATCGAGTCGAGTGTTATAAGTCTACTGTCTTGTATTTGTAAAAACCATACTTAGTGGATTTGAGGCTAGGGACATCCGAGATTTTTTCTCGCTGTGGGTTTTTTCTCGTACATCACGGCGTAGTGATTTATTTTTTATTTTATCTTTTGCATAATTCAGCTAGAATGCATGCTTAGGTAAAAAGATAAAATTTGGTTATATCATTACTTGTTTAATTTATTGAAATTTAATTTTTGGGTAATGTTTAAGTTAGTTAATTCAAGTCATTAATTAAATTTGGTTTGGCCTAATTTGATAAAATTAACAAATAAGACTGAGGCAAATTTTTAGCACTTGGGTTAATTAATTGGGTTTAAGTGAAATCAAAATTATGTGTGTGTTCCATATTAATTTCACTTTGTTTATTTTTTATTTAGAAGAAATTAAAATTTGTTAATTAGTTGTTTAAGTTGAACCATCATCTTCGTTTCCGCATCTAAAAAAGGAAATTACTTTTTGGTAGATAAGATTTTCAAAACCGGGGGTTCCTAACATTTTCAAATTGGTATCAGAGTGGGATCGCTAAATTATTGCGTTTAAGATCCTTTAAATTTTTTGGCTAAAATGGAATTTTCCCTGTTTTTAAATTTTCCTATTTTCGATGGTTCTAATTACGCATATTAGAAAGCACGGATGAAATCGGCAATAACATCTATCGACAAGAGAGTTGTGTTGTCTGTCGTTAACGGGTGGTCCCCACCTACTCATTTAGTTGATAATGAACGTTTTCCCAAACCCGCCGATAGATGGAGTGAGAATGAATTTAAACTTTCAAATTTTAATTCTCGTGGTTTAATTGCCTTGTTTAGCGTGGTCACATCGGATGAATTCCGTCGCATTATGACGTGTGAAACCGCTAAATAAGCTTGGAATATTTTACAACTCACTCATGAAGGTACTAGTGTCGTTAAAGCTTCAAAACTCCAAAACTCCAAAACCTCACCACTCAATTTGAAACCATCAAAATGAATGAAAAAGAAACATTTGATGAATTTTATCTAGACTTTCCGATATTGTTAATTCATCTTTTAATTTGGAAGAGAAAATACCCGATAACCGAGTAGTAAAGAAAAATTTAAGGTCCCTGCCCGATAGATTTATTCCAAAAGTGACCATTTTAAATTCTTTACCCACTTTAGCCTCTACGAAATTAGAAGAGCTCGTAGGTGATTTACAAACCTATGAACTAGACATGTTTCCCTCTAAAACTGAAAATAAAAAAGATAAGGGTGTTGCTTTGAAAGACCGAAAGGTTAAAAAATAAGTACTAGAGAGTGAAAGTTATAGTGACTCGGAAAACATGGCTATGTTTGCTAGAAAGTTTTGAAAATTTCTTAAATTTAACAAAGATAAATTTCAAAATAATTTTAAAAAATTTGAAAAATCTACGCATGACAAAGCCGAGAAGATCCCTAAAACTCCTAAAGAAAATTTAAATAGGGATGAGTCAAACAGATGCTTTGGTTGTGAAGGGTATGGCCATAGGGCTTTTGAGTGCCCCGCTAAACTAAGGAAAGAAGGTAAGAAACCAATGTCTTTTAATGCAACCCTTAGTGATAGTGAAAATGAAGAGGGACCAGATTCCCCCACTAAGCCCAACTTTTTAGCTTTTATGGCTAGTCATGTGAGCACCGATAATGAATCTTCTCATAAAGATATAAAAACACATGACACTTCTAAGGTCAAAGTTTATGATTCCCTTATTTTTAATGTTAGTGAGAGTGAAGACAAAAGAGAGAGTGAAAATGAAGAAGATGTTAATTTGAGTGAACTTCAAAATGATTTTCAAGAATTGTATGAAGAATCTATTAAATTAAAAGAGCAAATTTGAAGTTAGAAGTGAGTTTAAAAGAGCATGTCAAGGTCGTTGATGAGAGTGCCTTAGTGGAAGACCTTAGGACACGAGAGAGAACTCTTCGAGAGAAGATTGAATATATAGAAGGCGAGAGAGATAGCCTTAGAGGTTTAATGGAGTCAATGAAAAAGGATCTTCTCGAGTTTGAAGAGAGAAATCTTTTGTTAGAGTCAAGAATTTTATAATTAGAAAATAAATTAAAAGAGTCTAGAAAAGTTAAATTTGATTTGGAGTGTCATTCGGAGAAATTAGATAAAATTTTAGGAACGGTCCAAATTAAAAATGACAATTGTTGTTTAGGCTTTGATACTTGTAATGAATCTATTCATAATGACAAAACTCATGTTTTAGGAGAATCATCTAGGAAAGCCTTTAAAGATCAATACTTACGTACCAATTTTCGACGTGTTTTTACTTATGCACATTGTGGTCGAAAAGGTCATCTTAGGAAATTTTGTTTTGATCTTAAACGAGGTCTTAGAAAATCCCTTCGTAATGCAACCGAGGTAGCCAAGATTCCTACACCCCAAGATCGTCATTCGTCATTAGTTTGGGTTAGGAGTTTCGACTTGGTAACTTTAAAAGATAGGGTATTTTATTCTCATTTACTTTCACATGCTTCCTCCCCTGCTAAATCTAAAGGTTGGATGTGTTAGTTTGATTTACATACTTTAGCTTTTGTGCTCCATGCTATATCATTATGCTAATTGTATGCTTGTTTTAATCATTTTCTAGTATGCTCCATGCTTAATCACATTCTAGAATAATGATCTTTGTGTATCTTTTGTATAATACTTCTTTCATTTTAGTTTGCATTAAATGAAAAATACAAAAAGATTTTGTTTATCATTTTTGTTTTATTTTTGGTAATTTAATATTAATGAAAAATACAAATGATTTTTGTTTGTCTTTTGAGTAAATATTTTTTTTTGATAAAAATTGTCAAAAACTCAAAAAGATTTTTTTTTTGTTTTAGTTTGACACACTCAATGTGGCATATACTTGTGTTAGAATCCCATCTTTTTCGCTCCCATGTGGCTAGAACTTTTGGTTTAGATTGTCAATCCTTATTCTATTCTTTACCATGCTTACATGGAGTAGTTGAATTTTGTGTTTCTTAAATGGATTTTATTTTTATATGCCTCAATTCACACATGCACGAGCTCTTTTGAAATTTAATCGTCACATGTTATATTTGAGCTCTATGAGGTGTTCTCCTATCAATATTGTCATCTACATATTTGTGACCTAGGAGGACTAGGGCATGTCAAAATTCGTTGCACGTGAGACTTGTGAGAAGTAAAATGATGTATATAAATGTGCATGGTGAAGGGCTCCAAAATGATTTATTATCCTTTGTGAATAGTAGGCCACCATTTGTTTGGACCTAAAAGAAATACGTGGTCCAAAGGGCTAAAAATAAAATTATGGCATTAAAAAGAAAAATAATTACCAAGGCTTGTTTTTGTTTGTTATATTCATTCAAATATATATGCTTATTGAGGGAGATTGGATGGTATATCAACGGTTTGCACAACGTCCAGTTATCCTAGTCGTACTGTCAATGTCATGACTCTATTGGTTTGTAGAATCATCAAAATTCTAGGCTTGTATGCATTATGTATGTTTGTTCATTGAGTTCAATCTATATTTTCACATGAGGTTATTGATACATCACGAATATTGCATATTTGCTCCCTTTATCTTTATGCATTCTAGAACTTTTACGTTCTTAATGCCTATATTTATGCTCGTTAACCAGATAACTTCGGATTTGGACATATATATGTTTTGCAGGAGTTAATTGTGCTTTTGTAGGTATTGGAACACTAAAAGTAGGGTTCGATTGCATTCCAGAGAAGTTTTGTCAGCAAATGCTACTTCAAGGGCAATTTGGTCTTTTCAAACTGACTATTTTTATGGAATCAAGTTACCAACAGGTATATCATCAAATTATCTTTCCGTAGCCGCTGACCGTGCATCATTCTGACTCCGTATGTGGAAGTTATGCCCATTTTCGAAAGGTTTTGGTATTTTCTTCTACTTCAAGGGCCTTTTGATAATTTCATACTGAATAATTTGGAGTGTTTCAAAATAGAATCATGTAGATAATTGAATTAGCTTTGCGTAGGTTCTGACCACACCTCATTTTGATTCCTTATGAGGGAGTTATAGTCGTTTTCGTGCAACGCGTTAAAATTGGTTCAAAAAGGAAAAGTGGGTTGTCTCTAGCCCAAGGCAAATCTCAAAACCGCGGTCGACCAGTCCCAAACATGAGATTGACCGGTCCCATCAGATATGGATGCAAATTGACTTATTTTGGGTTTTTTGTCTGGGTTTTCGTGGGGGGTTTATTTTGGGGTATAAATAGTGTTAGTGGCTTTTCTTTGGACATATATTTAATTTTAGGTTAGAGAAATTTGAGGATATTTGTGGAGTACCCCTCTCCTCCATTTTCTTTGGTGTATCCATTTAATGTAAGATCCTATTACTATTCATTATCTCTTTTCTTTTGTTTATGCTTTGTGCCCTAGTTTTTCATGTTTTCCATTTATTTCAAGTCTAATTTAATTTGTGTAGTGGAATTTAATTAGTTGGTTTATTTATGTTGTTTATCATGATTAGTGGCTAGTTTAGTCTAAGTTGTATCATATTGAACTCACCTAGGGTTGATGTGTTGCTTTGCTTTGGTGATGGAGTTTACGGGTCTATTTCGAGTGCGTTGTCCTAGTTATTACGCCTAGGGGATTTGACGGGGTGTATCATGTATGCTCCGTGCTTACGGCCTTGCGTGCATAATTTTCGGGGTATTTGTTGATGCCAAAATCATATTTGACTTTTATGCGAATTTAGGGGTGTGACAACTCTTAGTTTAATTAACTGTCGAAACGAGACGCAGTATTAATAACTCGTCGACCCATGTAACTATTTTATACTAATTAACTAGGGGTGAGGGATATTCGACGCAACCTATAGTTTTTATTCTCTTTGTTAATATAGTTTAATTTTCGCACGCCTAGTTTAATCTTTCTCTTTATTATCTTTTCTTTTTAGTTAGAAAATTATCTTTTACACTTTTATTGAGAAGTATTAAATCCATTAAATTCTAGCAACTCGTCTCTGTTGATTTTCGATACCCGAACTTGGCCGCTATACTCCCTTTTTGAGTGTAGTCATAAGTTTAGGTTTTTGTATTGAGGAAGTGAAATGATAACAACGATTAGCGTCTTGACACGCGCTAATTTTCACCCTTAATTAGTTATATTCAAATGTGATGAAGTTTGAAATAAATTGCGAACTTCGTGAACATGTTTTAAGTGTGTGGGTCTAAATTTAATTGTTACTAGTTCACACCCCGACACTTTCGTTTCCATATGACACACTTTTGTCATACGTGTGTGAAAATCTTATTGTACTTTATGTCATATGTGGGGTTTATACATGGTATATGTGTGTGTGCGTTAATGATATTTATTATATACATATATATGGTAATTTTTTTTTGTCTTTGCCATTTTAGCTAGTCCATTTATGTTTTAATTCATAATTGGTATCTATCTTGTTGCGTACATTGTTTGATATCACTTGCTTAGAATCTTATTTGTCAAAATGGTATAATTTTTTTTCGCATCATATTTGGTATTCATTAATATTTGTATGGATTAGTTATGTTATTGTTGCCCATATACTTTCATGTTCTTATCACCTTATGCATCATCTTATTTATTAGTTCTTTTATCCTTTGTCTATTACTGAACAAAAAGGGGGAGAATGAGAGGGGGAGAAATGGTATCTAATCTTATAATAATCGTATCTTAGTTTGGGTGATTTAACTTAGGGGGAGACGTCTTTCAAAGTTGATCATTGTTGATGAAGGGGGAGAATTAATTTCGGGGGAGTACTTACTTTAATTGCACTAAATATTTTGATATTCCCTATGCGTTTAATTTGTTTTCTTAAGTGTGATGGAATTATATTCTAAGTGGCACCTTTCACCGGCAAAGATTTTGATCCTTTGGGTTATTTGAGTCAAGCAATGTATTTTTATTTTGGGTGGGACATTTTTGTCAGTCTAGTAGAGCTTGACGGCCCTTTAGGATTTTTTTTGGTTTTTGTCATGGAATAGCCAAAGGAGGATATTTGTAAGGACACAATTCTCCAATTGAGTCTCATTGTAGTTTTGGCTCAATTCCGGGCAAAAACATTTATGTCATAGGATAGTGTTCAATGTATCTATTCAAGCCTATGACGTACTAAAGTTGAAGATGTAGCAACCAAGTTTAAAGCTTCATCAAAATGTCGAGTTTAAAGTGCCTCGTTTCTACCTCATCAACATGGTTCCAGTGCTCCTAAGGTATGAATGCATTTTAATATATATAGGAGCTTGGAACATTTCATATTGGGTGTAGTTTATGTAAAACTGTTGTTTATTTTCAGAAAGATTTTATAAAAAATGTAAAATAAAGTATATAAAGTTTCTGGGCTAAAAATAGAAATTTTCAAACTTTTTGAAAGTTCGTTTGAAGTGTCGTTCGAACGAGTTTGTCGTTCGAACGAGTTTGTCATTCGAACAATAAAGTCATTCGAACGAGTTTGCCAGCGAGTTCCCAGATTGGCCACTAGAATGTTGTTAGAACGAAAAATGATGTTCTAACGAGATTTCCAACGAGATTTCTAACGAGTTCACACTGGAACTTCGTTAGAACCTCGTTCGAACGAAAATCTCGTTCGAACGAGTTTTCGCGAAAACAGTTTTTTGACAGTTTTGAGCAGTTTTTAACCCACTTTTCCACTTCTTTTCCCACTATCTTTTGACAGAACTTCTTAACTACGGAAATGAACTTTTTCTAATTAACTTTTTCACTACCCAACGTCTTCTAGAGAGAGTTTGAGAGTCCATCTTTCCTAAGAAAAAGTTCAAGTTTAAGTGTTCATTTTTCAAAGAAAAATCCTTTAAACAATTTGTTTCACCCACATTGTTTATTCCAAGTCTTCTTATATATATATATATATATATATATATATATATATATATATATATATATATATATATATATATATATATATACTTTGCTTAGAGTTTTGGCACCGTTTTTTATCTCTAACGTTTTGAAGAGACGTTTGGGTTGTTGATTTATTCACTTGGAGAAAGTCTCCTAGTTTGGCTGACGGTGACCATATAAAGCCCGATCGGTGGATTTCGAGACAGCGGTGGAGCTCCGTGGTTATTCGCTAGGCAAAGGTGTATACAAGAAGGAGCGTCGGGGGATTAGAGGGATCGAGTCGAGTGTTGTAAGTCTGTTGTCTTGTATTTGTAAAAACCATACTTAGTGGATTTGAGGCTAGGGTCATCCGAGGTTTTTTCTCATTGTGGGTTTTTTCTCGTGCATCACGGCGTAGCGATTTATTGTTTATTTTTTCTTTTTCATAATTCACCTAGAACGCATGCTTAGGTAAAGAGATAAAATTTGGTTATATCACTACTTATTTAATTTGGTGCAAATTAATTTTTGGGTAATGTTTAAGTTAGTTAATTCAAGTCATTAATTAAATTTGGTTTGGCCTAATTTGATAAAATTGACAAATATGACTTAGGCAAATTTCTAGGACTTGGGTTAATTAATTGGGTATAAGTGAAATCAAAATTGTGTGTGTGTTCCATCTTAATTTCACTTTGTTTATTTTTTATTTAGAAGAAATTAAAATTTGTTAATTCGTTGTTTAAGTTGAACCATCATCTTCGTTTCCACATCTAAAAAGGGAAATTACTTTTTGGTAGATAAGATTTTCAAAACCGGGGGTTCTTAACGTTTTCACATTTGGTTTGAAAAATGAATGTGCTACTTACTAGAGGCTGGTAAACTAAGTCTTTGAGTAATAGATAGGTAAAAACATGGAGGTATACGTAAATGACATGCCGACAAAGAGAAAAAAAATCCTCTAATCATATTGTCAACCTCAACCAAACCTTTGATCAACTAGAGAAGCTCTAGACGAAGTTGAATCCGACCAAGTGCGTATTCGGTGTCCAAGAGGGCATGTTTCTCTGGTACATAGTAAATCGTAGGGGAATTGAGGCTAACCCTAATAAAATCAAGGCGTTGATTGAAATCCAGTCCTCGACCTGCAAAATGGAGATACAAAGGCTTGTTGGGCAAGTAGCAACATTGAACAAATTTGTGTCTAGAGCTATAGAGAGGTGTTTACCAATCTTTAAAGTGTTCAGTTAGACTTTTGGATGGAACTATGAATGCGAGAAATATTTTATAGAGTTGAAAAAGTATACGGGGTCACCCCAGTTGCTCTCCCAACCATTTTTGATAGAAAAATTGTATTTATACGTTGTCGTGTCTGAGTCAGCTATAAATTCCGCATTGATACGGGAAGATAATGGAGTTCGAAAGCCATTTTACTACACTAGTAAAGCCTTTCGAGTAGTAGAAATTAGATATCCACGTTTGGAGAAATTAACTTTGGCATAGATTGAGGCATCCGAACGGATGAAATCTTACTTCCAAGCACATACCATTGTGGTATACACTGATATGCCTCTTCAACAAGCTCTGCATAAACCTGAAAAGTCTGTGAGATTAATGTATTGGGTAGTAAAACTGGGGGGGTACGATATTGTATATAAGCCAAGGTCCTCATTAAAGGGCCAAGCTGTGGAAGACTTCATTGCAGAATTCACCTATCTGGAGGTCCCCTAGAAATAAAGAATACGGGAAAAATGAACCCCAACTGAGGTCATCACCGACCAACATCCCAAGAAGACCCCGGCGGGGGAGATCTCAGAAGAAGTTGCTACCGACCTATCGAAATAATCAACCAAAATGCAGGATATGGCTAAAAGATATGAAAAGGCAAGGAATAAAGTATTCCATCATATGATATTATCAAACAAAGGGTTTGACAATCATATCCCAATATGGAACTTTTGTGTAGATAGATCATCACGTGCAACAAGAAGTGGATCAATTATTATACTCAACACTCCTGATGGGATATATATTGAGTATGCATTGCGAATCCAATTTCCGACCTCAAATAATGAAGTAGAGTATGAAGCATAAATGATGGTATTAAGTTTAGATCAAACACTAAATGCCGAGCAAGTTGTGGCACACAGTGATTCTCAGTTGGGGGTCAATCAGATCATAAGTTTGTATGGAGACAAAGGTGAATTGATGAAAAGGTACCTTGCCAAAGCTATGGAGCTTATATCCAATTTGCCTGTTGTTCGAATGAGCAGAATTCTAGGATTGGAGAATGATTGGGTTGATGCACTTACTCGGCTAGCATCATCAACCAGAATTGAGCTCAGGAGAATCATTCCCATCGAAATTTTGGACAATTGAAGTATTGATGAAGACTTGATGATTAGTGTCATTACAGTAGACATGGTACTATCCTAGATGGATCCAATCAGAGCTTATATTGACGAAGGAATTCTTCCAATAAACCCAATTGAGGCTAAAAATCTTAAGTACAAATTAAGATATATGTTGGGTACTAGAGTGAGATTCAAGAGAAGATGCAATACCCCGTATTTTTATGGACTTTAATTATGGAAATAATTAAATTTAATTAGGATAAATTAAGTTAATATTAATCCAAATTTTAAATGGAATATTTACTAGCTTGATGAGAGTTAGTAATTATTGGTAAGAATTATGTCGAATAATTATGTCGAATATTACTAGATGAGTAAAGTAATATATGAGATTGAATTTATTAAAATTGTCGCGAGTGAATAATATGACAACCATAGAAATTAAGTCAGGACACGCGTGTGTCGTGTCGGGACTAAATTAATGGAATAAAAAGTAATTTAATTATAAGTCACCTTTATGGTCATTTCGAGTGAAATAATGTGTCCGAAAGGGTTGAGATAGTCAGAAAAGTGTACCCGAGAGTTTAGTTTTGGTCTTGGGACGTTTTTAGGCCTAACTGGTAACCTAGGAGGGCATTTTGATAATTTTCAATTTTAGGCCTTAATTATGGACGAAAATTAAAGGGTTATGTCTGATGGGAGCTAGAGTCCTCGAGGTTTAAAAAAATTAGAGTTATAGAGAGGCTAAGGAAGAGAGAAGAGAGAAGGCCTCCAAGGAGGAGATCCACTAACCCTAGACCACTCTCACCAATTCCACCACCAACGCGTAGATCGAAATAAGGGAATCATTCCTATACCACTCTAATCCATCGGACCAGACCTTTGATTTTCAGGCAAGTATCTAACTTGTTGTTTTTTAGTTAATAACACATCCATGTTAGTTTAGGTGATGATAAATTTATGTTTTCATGAAAGATAAATGATAATTGGGAGATACATATTGAAATTCTGAATAGAAATCATGTTTGGACAACCCTATTGTTATATGTAGATGATTAACTATGAAATTGATGTTCAGTAGAGGTTAAATTCTGGAATAATTAGGAAAATATTGATCATGATGATAAAAATAGGGTTCTTGTTGTATTAATTTGAATTAACCCTTTAATTGATGACCCTTGATGAATTAGTATATATTTTATGTTAGAAATCATGTATGTAGGGTAATAAAACTGTTGGTTTGATTTCTTAGGAGTTTGGGAATAATTAATAGAGGTCTTGAGGATTTATGTTAAGGAAACCTGTAGGTAAAGAATTGCAGAAACTCGTCTAAGAACTACTCAATCGATCGATCGACTCAAAAATGTCGATCGATCGATCCCCTTTCATCGATAGATCGACTCCTCGTGGAAATGAAAACTTTTTCCCCTTTTAAATTTTAATCCAATTTCGATGTGTAAGGACCTTTGGACATAATTTAAATATCATAATGGGACTTGAGAAGGACCAGCAGGGTATAAGTAAGGTCCGGATAAGACGATTTTATATGAGATTTAACTGTGGGATTTCGAGGGTCTAAATTCAGTGGGAAATCGTGCGTACGTTAAATTAGGTTAGGTCTTGTGAGAATTGAGAAGGACTTAGACCAGTAGGGTAGTGAGTGCACACCTACTCATTTTATGTTTACGAAGAGGATAAACTTTGAGAGTCGATAAGTACTTAAGATTTGCAGTAATTGAGAAAGTTAAAAGAATGATTTAATTATACGTAGAACTCGGGCGTAATATGCCACGTATAGTTCGAATATATTATGGGTCGTGGGTGTACCTGGCTGAATAATGTGAATATATATATATATATATACACACACACACACTATTGTATATTTTTGTGTAATCATACCCGCGCTACTTGCTATCACGGGGGTTCAGCGGCGGGACAGTCTTATCTTGATTGTACCTTTATGGGGTATATTGACGTGTATCCTAGAACGTAGCATCCTTGGTACAGGCTATCCGAAAATGATAGTCAGATGGTCCAAGGAGACATGAGGGTATGTGCTACCTCTTAGTGACTTGGAACTATGCTTTGCCTCCAATATGTGTGTTTTGTGTTAATATAGTTCGAGAGTGATTCCAAACTAGTGTTTCCCTTTTGTACGAGTGATACGGGGGACTTGATAGCAGAGTAGGCCAGCACCATAGACTTATGTAGGGTTCCCTATTAGTATATATATTATGAGTTCTAAATATATACCTATACATGTGATTCATCTACTGTGCTTGTAAGTAGATAAAATGGAATAATTAATATTAAACGAATTAAGTGGTTGAAAACTTAAGTCTGAATTGAGATGAATATAACTAGCTTGGAAAATTCATAAGAAAAGGTTATCAGATATAAACTATAGTCATACGATCACTTGGATTAGGCTTAGTGAATAAAAATTGGGTTAGACAAGTTAATTGGGTTATATTTAACTAGTTTAATTCGATAGTACGTTAGGCGTGCACACTAGTTGACATGTGAGAATTCTCAAGTGAGTGTCAAGTACTAACAAATATGTAATATCAACTCGTAAGCATTTTAAATACTTGCTAAACTATTTTTAAAGTTATTTTACACTCGGTCTATGACCCGTTTCCTGCTATCTTTTCTTCCTCTTATATATGTATATATATATATTACAGGTGCCCAGCTACAGGGGCATCAAGCCTAGATCTTTGGACCACTGACGTATTGCTTCTAGTGTGGAAGTGTAGATCCTTACCGTAGACGACTCCATTCTTGTCTTCCCACTCTTCCATATAGTTATTCTCATATAGGGCATGTATCGCCCATTTTCATATTTCATTTAGTTCAGAGAAAGACTTGTACTCTTTATTATTTCAACATTCAACTATTGTTGGAATTATTTTATTTATTTCCTTGTCCTGCGATTTGAGATATATTATTTGGATTGGTGAATCTACCTTGGTTATTTCATACGGATGATTTGCTTTTAATATTATTATTTGTGTTGGTAAAAATGGTTTCGTATATTAAATCATAACAATAATTCTTAATTTATAAAATTAAATGTTTTGACACTTAGCTTAATTATTTATTAGTTGACTAATAAAGAAAAATTCTTTTTCGATAGTGATGCTAAGAATGAACCAACCGGACACTTTGATTTAATTTATTAAGGTACTGATCACCCGGTATTTAATTAGGTGGGGTATCACAGGTGCTATCAGAGCATCAAGTTCTAGAGTCCTTTAGGATCTATACGACTTATTATGCTTTTAGCTTAGCATCCTTTGATATATATCCCTATATTTAGGATTGTTCTACTCTTATTTATGCGATTATGTTTTAAGCTATTTGAGATTTGACAATAAATGTGGACTAATAAAATTCCTTCTCGCTTCAGATGCCTCCAAGACAAGCCCTGAAGGATAAAAATGCCCAGCTAGAGTAGCCAGCAACTCAGGCTCAGGGAATGAATAACGCAGCTGAAGTTGTCGCAACAGTTGCTAAAGAAGTAAATACAGCTTTAGCGGGAGTGCAGGCCCTAGGTTCAGGCTGTGGCACTAGTTCCAGCTCAGTTTCTCACTACCTGGGAGAGAGTTAGAGATTATTTTTAGAGGGCACATCTCCGAGAGTTCTCGAGCAGTTCTGACATTCTCATCGCGAGCCAATGGAAGAAAGACATCCAGAGGCATCTCTACATGTACGAGTTCACAGACATTCAGAGATAGTTACTGGCTTCCTACAAGCTAGTGGGGGCCGCCTTACAGTGGTGGGAGTTACCACCTTGGAGGAAAGGGATAATATGATTATTTAGAGCTTTTGGGTACTGTTTAATCGCAAATACTTTCCTTCCGCCCTGTAGACTGAGATCAGGTAAGAACTACTGAATCTCAAATAGGAGAGTATGACTGTCGCGAAGTAATAGGAGGAGTTCATGATACTGATTACTATTATGTCAGATGAGGCACCTACCGAAGAGAAGAAGATTCAAATGTTCATGGATGGTTTGACCTCGAGGATTCTCAAGCACCTCTTAGGTAATCTGTCATTGGGTACTTATACTGATGTACTCAATATCGCCTTATTACATTGCCAAGACAATCGTTTCCACCAGTAGGGGAGCAAACGATATGGAGAGTCTAGCCAGAAGGGACAGACAGGAGGTAGTAGTGCCAATTGGGCACCAACAGCTCAGGGGCAAGTCCGTCAGGGTGAGCAGAGTTTATGTAAGGGGAACCCAGCTAAGGGATTCCGATCTGGAGACTCTAAGCAGGAACAGGGAGGCTATAGATAAGACCAGTAGGGCCAGTCTAGCCAGGAGGGCCATCATCGTTATTAGCAGGGCAAACAGCGGTATCAGTAGGGCCAGTGGAGGGGTGGTAATGGCCATCTGAGCCGGAGACAGTAGGGAAAGAGGGGAGGAAACTTCATGGGTAGATGATTGGGTTGTGGTAAGAATGGCCATAGGCGTTAGGATTGTCCCTGAGGGGATAGGGCCCCACAGTAGCAGGGTGGCCATCAGGAGCCACAGCAACCGATCTTCCCAGTCGTCCTCCCAGCACCACCAGGATGCACGCCTTACCATCCATTCAAGTTATCCCAGTTCAACAGGGATAATTATAGTATGGAAGCGTTTATAACGTCCACCAGGCGATAGCACCTCAGGCGCCACCCCAATTGAGGGTAAGTTTCCTATCCATGGTACTATAGGGCGCATTTTATTTAACACTGGGGCATCACACTACTTTATAGCCACTAGCTTTGCACGAGCCACCGGGCTGTTAGACACAACAGATAGTACAGTGACGTGTAGAATCACTGTTGGGTAATGGGCCGTTAATTTTCTTTATATATAGGGGAGTAGGTATAAAGATTGAGAGTCTGATTTTGCTTGCCGATGTGCTAGTTGTAGATATGCATGAGCACGATGCCATTATAGGCATACATTGGCTTGCTCCTTATAAATCCATGATAGACTATTACAGTAGGAGTATTATTTTTGATATTCCGAGTCAGGAGATATTCCTGGTGGCGATGCCTCGTCTTGAGGTAGTATCATTCGCCCATTTATATTACATAGAGGAGGAGACCTCTAAGGAGGTAATGATTTCTATTGATTCGATTCCCGTAGTTCGCGAGTTTTCTAATGTGTTTCGGGAGATACTAGGGATGTCGCCTAGTCAAAATATAGATTTCGTTATAGATTTTATGTCAAGCACTCAGTTGATAGCTCGAGCACCATACCGTATGGCTCCAATTGAGATGAGAGAGTTGCGTGATCAGATTGAGCAGATGTTGGGACAGGTCTTTATCCATAGGAGTACCTCGCCTTGGGGTGTTACCATGTTATTTTTGAAGAAATGAGATGGGTCATTGAGGTTGTGTGTAGATTATCGAGAGTTTAAAAAAGTCACGATACAGAATAAGTATCCGTTTCCCCGAATCGATGAC
This sequence comes from Sambucus nigra, assembly GCA_949130495.1. NCBI lineage: Eukaryota > Viridiplantae > Streptophyta > Magnoliopsida > Dipsacales > Adoxaceae > Sambucus > Sambucus nigra. The sequence goes on along the minus strand of OX422208.1, from coordinate 88,787,039 downwards.
TTGTTCGACCAGTTGAGAGGAGCTGCCTTCTACTCAAAGATAGACTTGAGGTCGGGATACCATCAGTTACAAATTAAGGAGTATAATATGTCGAATAATGCTTTATTGATGCGTTACGGATCCTAGGAGTTTCGGGTTATGCCATTTGGACTAACCAATGCTCCAGCCGTGTTCATAGACTTAATGAACAGGGTGTTCAGAGAGTTACTGGATCAGTTTGTCATTATCTTCATAGATGACATTCTGATTTGTTCCTAGACTAAGGAGGAGCATGCCGATCATTTGGGATGGGTTCTTCAGACTCTACGAGAGCACCAACTGTATGCTAAGTATGAGAAGTGCAGGTTTTGGCTACGAGAAGTCCAGTTCTTGAGGCACATTATTTCCTCCAGGGGATATCCGTGGATCCGGGAAAGGTGTTCGCAGTGAGGGAGTGGGGGCAACCCATGACACCGTCAAAGATCCATAGTTTCTTGGGATTGGCATGGTACTACAGGTAGTCCATTCGAGGATTATCGATGATATTGGGTCCATTGACTAATTTAACTCACAAGGGGGTGCCGTACGTATGGTATGACGCTTATTAGTTATCTTTCGATGAGCTAAAGGATAATCTGACTTCGGCGCCGGCCCTTGCTTTACCCAGGTCAGGAGTAGAGTACGTGGTGTATACTGATGCTTCCCTACAGGGACTTGGTAGAGTATTTCAGCAGGATGAGTAAGTTATAACTTATGCCTCCTGCAAGCTTAAGCCTCACGAGGGGAATTCCCCCACCCACAACTTAGAGCTAGCAATGATCGTATTTGCCTTGCAGATTTGGAGACACTACTTATTGGGAGAGAAAATTTTCCTATTCATAGACCACAAGTCAGTGCAATACCTGTTCACTCAGGAGTTGAACATGCATCAGCGCAGGTGGCCGGAGTTTGTGAAGGATTACCAGTTCGAGATACAATACCACCAGGGAAAGGATAATGTAGTTGTTGAGGCCTTGAGCCGTAGGCCAGTAGGTGATGTGGTGGAAGTGTGGAAGGCGAAGTGGAAAGAGTTCGGACATCAGGAGGCATTAGTTCGATCCTTTATGTTCGTCATGACAGTCACACCACTCATTATTACAAGAGTGATCCAGGCTCAAGCAGATGATTTATTTTTTCAGGATCAGATTGTACAACTTCTAACCTAGGGTGCAGAGTCCTACTCAGTCAGTTCAGATGGAGGATTGCGATTTAATAGGAGATTAGTGGTCTAGAAGGGAGAGGACTTACGTCATGCAGTAATGACAGAGTCGCATGGATCTCGATTTTAGGTATATCCCTGAGGGGATAAGATTTACCATGATATGAGGTAATAATACTGGTGGAGTGAGATAAAGAAGGACATTGCGGAATTCGTGTCCAAGTGTGCCACCAATCAGTTGGTAAAGGTGGACTATTAGGGACCGCCAGGGTTACTTCATCCGCTAGAGATCCCTATATGGAAATGGGAGAGAATTTCCATGGATTTCATCACTAGGTTGCCTACATCAGAGTGGGGTCACGATTCTATATGGGTAGTAGTGGATCGATTGATAAAGGTAACTCAATTTCTGTCGGTGCGGATAAACTACACTACGGGATAGTATGCCCAGTTATTTATTATTGAGATAGTTAGGTTGCATGGGGTGCCTCTGAATATTGTGTTTGATAGAAATAAGATTTTTAAGTCATGCTTCTGAGAGATCTTTTAGGAGGCTATGGATACCGAGCTGCGATTGAGTACGACATATCACCCGTAGATAGATGGGAAGGCTGAGCATACTAATTAGATGTTGGAGGATATGCTATGCATCTGTGTCCTTGATTTTGGAGGAGGATATGATCAATACCTTCCTCTGGTGGAGTTCTCTTATAATAACTCGTACCTGTTTACGATTTGCATGGCCTCGTTCGAAGCGTTGAATGGAAGACCTTGTCATTCTCCCACTTGTTGGCTCAAGCTGGGGGACAACGAGCTACTTGGGGCACAGGTGATTCAGGAGATGTCAGACATGATTGAGTTGATCAGGAGTCACATTCGGGTAGCTCAAGACAGGCAGAAAAATTACGCCGATGCAAAACGGTCTTTAGGGAGTTTAGCGTGGGGGACCAAGTATTACTACAAGTGTCTCTTATGACGGGAGTGATGAGGTTCGGGAAGAAAGGTAAATTGTCTTCGAGGTACGTATGAGCATTCCCTATTATGAGAGGATTGGACCGATGGCATACAGACTTGGGTTGCCGCACCACTTGCATCGTATTCATGATGTGTTCAACATTTCGTCGCTGAGGCGGTATCTTTGGGATGATTTGTCTCACACTCATATTGCGATATATGAAATTGATTTTCAGCCCCACAGTTCTTGTGTGGAGAGACCAGTGGCTATCCTAGACCGTAGTGAGAGGAGATTGAGGTCGAAGGTAGTCCCACTTTATAGGTCCAGTGGGAGCATCATAATGTAGAGGAGTCCACTAGGGAGCGCGAGGCAGATATGCGCAAAAAGTATCCTGAATTGTTCTTACTAGGTATGACTTATTTTCTGAATTTCGAGACAAAATTCCGTTATTAGGGGGGAAGTATGTAATACCCCGTATTTTTATGGCCTCCAATTATAGGATTAATAAAATTTAATTCGCATAAATTAAGTTAATATTAATCCGAATTTTAAATTGAATAATTACTAGTGTGACGAGAGTTAGTAATTATTGGTAAGAATTATGTCGAATATTACTAGATGAGTAAAGTAATATATGAGATTGAATTTATTAAAATTGTCGCGAGTGAATAATATGACAACCATAGAAATTAAGTCAAGACACGCGTGTGTCGTGTCGGGACTAAATTAATGGAATAAAAAGTACTTTAATTATAAGTCACCTGTATGGTCATTTCGAGTGTGATAATGTGTCCAAAAGGGTTGAGATAGTCAAAAAAGTGTACCCGGGAGTTTAGTTTTGGTCTCGGGACGTTTTTAGGCCTAACTGGTAACCTAGGAGGGCATTTTGATAATTTTCAATTTTAGGCCTTAATTATGGACAAAAATTAAAGGGTTATGTCTGATGGGAGTTAGAGTCCTCGAGGTTTAGAAACATTAGAGTTACAGAGAGGCTAAGGAAGAGATAAGAGAGAAGGCTTCCAAGGAGGAGATCCAATAACCCTACACCACTCTCACCAATTCCACCACCAACGCGTAGATCGAAATAAGGGAATCATTCCTATACCACTCTAATCCGTCTGACCAGATCTTTGATTTTCAGGAAAGTATCTAACTTGTTGTTATTTAGTTAATAACACATCCATGCTAGTTTAGGTGATGATAAATTTATGTTTTCATGAAAGATAAATGATAATTGAGAGATACATATTGAAATTTTGAATAGAAATCATGTTTGGACAACCCTATTGTTATATGTAGATGATTAACTATGAAATTGATATTCAGTAGAGGTTAAATTCTGGAATAATTAGGAAAATATTGATCATGATGATAAAAATAGGGTTCTTGTTGTATTAATTTGAATTAGCCCTTTAATTGATGGCCCTCAATGAATTCGTATATTTTTTACGTTAGAAATCATATATGTAGGGTAATACAAATGTTGGTTTGACTGTTTGGGAGTTTGAGACCAATTAATAGAGATTTTGAGGATTTATGTTAAGTAAACCCGTAGGTAAAGAATTGCAGAAACTGGGCCAAGAACTGCTTGATCGATCGATCGACACCTCGACTCCTCCTGGAAATGGAAACTTTTTCCCTTTTAAGTGTTAATCCAATTTCGATGTATAAGGACCTTTGGACATAATTAAAATATCATAATGGGACTTGATAAGGGCCAGTTGGGTATAAGTAGGGTCCGGATAAGGCGATTTTATATGAGATTTAACCGTGGGATTTTGGGGGTATAAATTGAGTGGGAAACCGTGCGTACGTTAAATTAGGTCTTCTGAGAATTAAGAAGGACTTAGACCAGTAGGGTAGTGAGTGTACATGATTGAGGTGGAAACCAAGCGTCCGTGTAAATACATTAGTCGTTGTTATCGGCTTCCAACCGCAATACAAAAACCGAAACTTTAACAACACTCTTATGGAGTATAGTGGCTAGTCTGGGTATCGAATCCTCAAGGAACTAGGACGAGTGAACGTAACGACAAAGGTAAGACTGTTAACCCTAACTTGACTCTAAAAAGAAACAAAAAGATGATTGAGATGGGAAATAACTAATTAACTAAATGCACACTAAATTAAACTATTGCAATAACTATGTGAGAAAAGTTAACTAACTAAGAATGACTTAATAAGAATGAAGGGGAAATAGTTTGGGAATATAATCCCCTAAACTTAAATGTGTATGCCAAGTACAAAACTAGTCGTAAATTAGTTAATCAATCAAACTCGTTCTTTAGTACTCCTAAGTATTACATATATGAGGGATCATTGCCCGCACAGTATATAAGAAAAGGATGAGTAAAGCGATGTCAGATTACCTACACGCGTGTTACACTCTTAAGCATCTCGATTACCTAGGGCAAATGAGATCAAAAGTATTACAATGGTTGTGATCACCATACAACACGATCTAATAAATTATTAAATTTAGATAACTAATTTTATACCCATGCAAACCACATCGGGTTGGGTTCATGTATCCCAACCCTTAAAAATCTAGCCTAACATGGTGAAATTAATGAAAACTATGTTATCTACTTTGAATGAACTCATAATTGCATGGAAAGATATTTTAAACATGAGAAATAATAATGAAAATGTTGGAAATAAAAGTTGCCAAGATTGAAGAACAAGAACATGCAAGAAGAAGTCAAAGGTTGAAGAAAAACTGGAAAAGCTCTTGAATTAAAGGTGCAAAATATGTAAATTCTTATCCTAGTTGTTCCTCCTTGATTACGAGCTTTTATATAAATGAAATCTCCATAACAAGAGTCCTAATGACTAAATATATAGGCCAGAGGTCGTTTAGAGGAGTCCCCAAAACATAAAACTCTTTTGTGTAAAAGACAAGGACAAAATAAAAATTCCATATCTGGTAATTTGTCACACTTAGAAAGCGTGACTAATTTTCTAATGGATCTAATGCGTGACTAATGGCCGGATCGGTTCGGTTTTTAATCTCTTCGGTTCGGTTCGACCTTAACAATTTTTTGTTAGATTTCTTTCTCAACTTCAAATGGGCATAACTTCTTCACCGTAGCTCGTATTGGGGTGCTGTTTTTTCCAGTGTTCTTGTAATTGAAAGATCTTCAACTTTCTAGTGACCCACCTCCAAACTAAGGTTGTAAAGTTATGAAAATTCCATTGAAATTCCCATTTCTTGGTTTCTTTCACTATTTTGAGTTCTCTTTTTCATCTTTCTTGCATGAAATACTTGTAAAACACATAAGAAATACATAAAAAAAAAAAAATACTTGCCAAAAGGGGTTATTATCATAAATATGAGACAAATCCAAACTATTTACACCACACGGGCTCATAAAAATATCGAAATTAAGGGGATAAATGTGAATAATCTATGCTTAATCAGTACACCTGTTGATTTTATATTTATCAAGAGGATACACTTCGAGAGTCGAGAAGTACTTAGGATTTGCGATAATTGAGAAAGTAAAAAGAATGATTTAATTATACATAGAACTCGGGCATTATATGCCACGCGTAGTTTGAATATATTATGGGTCGTGGGCGTACCTAGATGAATAATGTGAATATATATATATATATATATATATATATATATATATATATATATATATTAAAAAGAATGATTTAATTATACATAGAACTCGGGCATTATATGCCACACATAGTTTGAATATATTATGGGTCGTGGGCATACCTGGATGAATAATGTGAATATATATACACTATTGTATATTTGTTTGTAATCATACCCGCACTACTTACTATCACGGGGGTTCCGCACCGGGACAATCTTATCTCGATTGGACCTTTATGGGGGATATTGACTTATACCCTAGAACGTAGCAACCTTGGTACAGGATATCCGAGAATTATATTCAGATGGTCTTAAGAGACGTGAGGGTATGTGATGAACTCTTAGTGACTTGGAATTATGCTTCGCCTCCAAGATGTGTGTTTTGTATTAATACCGTTCGAGAGTGATTCCGAACTAGTGTTTCCCTTTTGTAGGAGTGACATGGGGGACTTGATAGCAAAGTATGCCATCACCATAGACTTATGTGAGGTGCCCTATTAGTATATATATTATGAGTGCTAAATATATACTTATACATGTGATTCATCTACTGTGCTTGTAAGTAGATAAAATGGAATAATTAATATTAAACGAATTAAGTGGTTGAAAACTTAAGTCCGAATTGAGATGAATATAACTTGCTTGGAAAATTCATAAGAAATGGTTATGAGATATAAACTATAGTCATGCGATCCTTGGATTAGGCTTGGTGAAAGAAAATTGTGTTAGACTAGTTACCTAGGTTAATTCGATAGTACGTTAGGCGTGCACACTATTTGAGGGGTGAGAATTCTCAAGTTAGTGTCAAGGTACTAACATGTATATAATAGCAACTGGTAAGAATTTTAAATACTTGCTAAACTATTTTTAAAGCTATTTTACACTCGGGCTCTGACCCATTTCCTGCTATTTTTTTTTCCTCTTATATATATATATATATATATATATATATACAGGTGCCCAACTAGGGCTGTCAATGGACCGGGTCTGGACCCGGACCCGATCCGGACCCGACCAGAATTAACGGATCTGAGCAAATTTTATAGACCCGATTATCCGATTACCCGATTACCCGATTAGTTAATGGACCGGATCTGGATATACATGACTCCGATCCGATAAGGACCCGACCCGAATGTGTATATATATAATATAATAAATATATATTTATATATGATATTTTTACATACATATATATATATATATATATATATATATATATATATATATATAGTTATATATTTATATAAAAACAGTTTTACATACATACATATATATATATATATAAACAGTTTATACACTGTTATTTTTATATATACAAAAAACAGTTTATACACTGTTATTTTATATATAAGATAGTATACAATACAAAAAACACTTTATACACTGTTATTTTTATATATACAAAAAACAGTTTATACACTGTTATTTTTATATAAAAATAATATATATATGTATATAAAAATAATATATATATGTATAAACTATCTTATATGTATAAACTATTTTTTATTATATATAAAAAATAATATATATATGTATAAACTATTTTTTGTATACTATCTTATATATAAAAATAACTGTGTATAAACTGTTTTTTGTATATATAAAAATAACAGTGTATAAACTGTTTTTTGTATACTATCTTATATATAAAAAATAACAGTGTATAAACTGTTTATATATATATATATATATATATATATATATTATTTTTATATATAAGACAGTTTATACATATATATATATTATTTTTATATAAACTGTTTTTTATACATATATATATTATTTTTATACAAAAAACAGTTTATACATATATATATATAAAAATAACAGTGTATAAACTGTTTTTATATATATGTATATATATATATATAAAAACAGTTTATATAAACTGTAAATATATATATATATATATATATATATATATAAACAGTTATACAGTTTATATATATGTATATAATCGGGTCGGGTCTCCGGGTCCTTAACGGATTCGGGTCTGGATCCATTTTTTGAGACCCGTCGGGTAATCAGGTAAGACCCGATCCGTTAAAAATATACCCGGATCGGATCTGGATATACCCAGACCCGATCCAGACCCGACCCGTTTACACCCCTATGCCCAACCATAGGGGCATCAGGCATAGATATTTGGACCATTGGCGTGCTGAAGCTAGTGTGGAAGTTGCAGGTCCTTGTAGTAGACGACTCCATTCTTCTCTTCCCAATCTTCTATTTAGTTATTTTCAGATAGGGCATGTGTCGCCCATTTCTATATTTCATTTAGTTCAGAGAGAGACTTTTACTCTTTCTTATTTCAGGATCAAACTATTGTTCGGATTGTTTTATTTATTTCCTTGGCCTGCGATTTGGGATATATTATTTGGATCGGTTAATCTAGCTTGGTTATTTCATATGGATGATTTTTTTTGATATTATTATATGTGTTCGTAAAAATGGTTTCGTATATTAAATCATAAAAATAAGTCTTAATTTATAAAATTAAATGTTTTGACACTAAGCTTAATTATTTATTAGGTGATTAATAAAGAATAATTATATTTTGACAGTGATGCTAAGAATGAACCAACCGAACACTTTAATTTAATTTAATAAAGGACTGATCACCCGGTATTTAATTAGGCAGGGTGTCACAGAAGGTTAACAGCTACCCTGCAACGTTGTGTTCACCCAACAGAGGTTAAAGACCTAATAAAAGAAGTTCATGAAGGATATTGTGGAGCTCATGTGGCAGGAAGATCATTACTACAACTAATGAATACTCATGGGTATTACTGTCCGACCATGAGGGAAGATTATACAACCTTTGCAAAGAAGTGTGAGAAGTGCCGTAAGTTCTCCAATATTCTCAAAACTCCACTTCCAACTTTGACCCCCATTACTTCACGTTGGCCATTTTCTATTTAGGGGATGGACTTGGTCGAACCATTGCCGACCACCTGAGGAAGATTTAAGTACTTGGTCATAGCTGTTGATTATTTCACCAAATGGGTTGAAACAGAACCATTAGTGGATCTGCCCTATGAGAAGGTCTACCAGTTCATCTTGAAAATATTATTTATAGATATGGTTTACCATATTCCTTCATTACTGACCATGGCAGCAAGTTAAACAATGAGGAGTTTGTAACATATTGTGCCCAATCTAAGATTCAAAAGTTGCACTCTACTCCAGGTCATCCTCAAAGAAATGGGCAAAATGAGGTCACGAATAGAACTTTACTCAATGGGTTGAAAAAAAGACTTGATGATGCTAAAGGGAATTAGATAACTGAACTAAACTCAGTTTTGTGGGCATATAGAATAACTCCAAGAGATGCTACTGGAAAAATACCATACATGCTAGCATTTGGGACAAAAGTAGTCATTCCAGCTGAAATAGGTTGGCCAACTCATAGAGTGTTAAGCTTTGATTATCCTATCAGTGATTTGATGCGAAAACTAGACCTAGACATGCTGGAAGAGGTGCATGAAGATACAACCTTGAGGAATGCTACCTATCAACAAAGAACAACATGCTTTTATAACACAAGGATTAAGCTGCCCAACTTAAAAGAGGGGGATTATGTACTTAAGAAAGTGATTAACAGAACCAACAAACATGAAGCTAACTGGGATGGACTATATCATATCTCGACAGTTGTGCGATGAGAAACTTATAGACTTGAAACTCTAGAGGGGGAAGAATTCAAAAATCCTTGGCATGCCGAGCATATTAGGAAGTATTACCAGTAATGTAACAAGAAAAATCTTTATAATTGATTAGCTTCAGTATAAATAAAATGTTGGGTTCTTCCATTTTATTTATTTTTTGGGGAGTACTAGTGATATGCATCCCCACAATCCCCAAAAATACTTGGTCAGCAGACATTCAATAGTTGGTCAAAACAAGCAATACATGATCAACGACGTATAAAATACCAAGTCAAGATAGTATTTTAAGTCCTCAATACTTAGTCAAGATAATCATCAAGACAATCAGGGATAAAGCTCTATAAAATAATCAACAAGTTTTATCCAAACTGGGTAAAATGAAAGAAGAACATTATGAATATTCCTGAGTAAGAATGTAGACACACATTCCACATATGCATGGTCACCACTGGTAACTAATTCTAAACCTAAAACTTTAGGTTCATTAGTAGAACCTATGGCAATACCACGGGAGACTAGCACTGAACTTGGATTTTAATCTAGGTGTACTAGTGGAACCTATGTCCACATCAATGGTAACTGGTATTAAACTTAGAAATCTAAGTATATCAATAGAACTTATGATAATCTTATTGCCAACTGATACTAAATTTATGAAAATACCTAAGTGTATCAGTAGAACTAATGAAACAACAAAGTCATTCAGGCATCCAAAAATTAATAATATAAGTTAATAAATCACATTTCATTTATATTAATGATGTTTACATGAAAATATTGTGTACAAATGAAATATAAGAACAAACTATTCTCAAGATTATTCTACTGGACACTTTCCTTCAGATTTAGAAAAGCTCGGGGCTATTTTCATGCCTGCTGGAGGATCATCCAATGTGTATGGAGAATTGACAAAGTAAAAATCATGAAGCAATCCTATTACTACTGCTCGGAGTATTCAATAAATGAGGATGCCCAATTATTTCCATTTCATCACGCAAACCATAATCTCCTAAATATTTGGAGATCAAGTATTGAGGAATTATTTCTACAGGGATCCAACTAACGTCAAGGTTGAAGGGACGTTTATTACAATCCAAGAATCCAGGATTAGCCCAGTACCATAGTTTGTTGTCATGGCCAACCTTCATAACTGTTAAGAAATTGGTCCAACCCTATTTATAGCCTTTGCGCTGAGCTTGACTAAAATGATCATCAAATCATCCAAGATCTTCATTGTACCCTTCCATCCAAACTTCTCTAGGTTTTTTGTGAAACTGGAAGGTTAATATTTCAACTGGGTGTTGTAATTTCTTCAGCACTCCGTCCTTAATTTGTAATTGAGAAGACTAGGTGGAATGTTGCTCGTCTTGAGTTTGGATCCTTTGAGATATCTTATCAATGGCTAAGTTCTTGGCCTTTATCTGTGTAGCCTTATTGGCAAGCGTTTGTTGATTTCTGGCCTCATCAGTTATAAGTCGGTTAGATCTAGATATTGGTCGGGAAGTAGAAGCAGTTTTGGATTTATTTAAGGCTTCCAGTTCCTCCATTAACCTAGCATTCTCAGTTTCTATGAATGAGACCCCTTCATCAGCAACCGAAGTTGTAGAAGGAGCCTTCAAGGAATCTAGTTCACTAATTAATTTATCATTTTCTTCCTTTAATAACTTGGCAATGGCTCTAGCTTCATCAACCTCACACTTAAGTAGGAATTCCTTTTTCCTAATGACAGAAAGGTGCTTCTCTAATTTCTCCTCAAATCCCTAAGGCCCACTCAAATCCTTATACTTGGCCTTATAGTCAGCATTAAGCAAAGCCTTTGCCTCATTATGATCCTCTTTAAGTTCTTCAATCATTACAAAATAAGCCACGTTATCAGCCACATCCCTACCTAGAAGAAATTTGAGGTAGATATATGCATCCTTAGCTTGATCAGTAGAATTCGTGCCGAGAAAGTCTGACAGTTCTTCATTAATTAAAGTCATGAGGCCCGCTTTGAACAAATTGTTATAGCGCTTAAGTATATAAGAATAATTGGAAGAAACATGTTCCATCTTGGCTATGAACTAGAAAAATGAAGTAACAGTTCCTCAACAAAAGGAGAATATATAATAGCTAAAGATACAACAAACAGTATAAATTATTTTTTTTATTAATATATAAGAAAGTTATAAGTATAGAAGAAAATGAATAAAAGAAATCTAAAAATACAAAAGCCAGTTGTTGAGAAAATCTACACCTTCTTGTAAGGACATATTTTTATAAGTCCGTTATTAATTTGTTATATCATATACCGATACACCGTCGAAGAGCATTCAAGAGCAATCTACATCAAATATGGATCTGAATTAATCATGTTCTTCATCAAAAAGACTCCGTGAAGTTTACTTTGGTAAGGTTATGTTTTAAATACCTTTACTTTTCACTTAGATCTTTTGGGAGATTTTTAACAAAATATTTTCTAAGTGTTGGAGCGGACTTCTTCATCAAATATTGAGAATGAGTATTTTTTCTAAGTTTTGAAGCGGACCTCGATTTTGACGCCCGGGTCGTTCGTGCGAGATCAACATCTCTTTCGAACGAGATTGGAAGTCGCGCGATGTCGTTTGAACGACATGCGTCCTTCGTTCGAGAAACATATTCTTCTCGTTCAAATGAGCACGTTTTTTGAGGCGGTGCTTTTTTGTATAAATACTCATTAAATGGTAACTTTTTCATTAAGAAGTCCATACGTTTTCCACAACAGAAACACTGCGAAAATAGTGTTCTTTAGGCTTCTTCCTTTAGGGTTTTAATCCCTTTTTGGTTTCAATTCACAAAACTCCCATATGCTTTAGTGAATTATTTTGGTGTTTAAGAATAACTTTGATTTTGTTCAACCTCTGTGGAGAAGGCATCTCCATGTTTTATTGGTGGATACCGAGCGTAGTCATTCTACGTGTGGACGAGCCGAATATGACAAACCGACACCTGAAGGGTATTTTGCTGTCTCTCGTATCTTTGAAGGTTTGTTGAAGGCACTGTGCATTACACACTTATGGGCGATTATTAGGTTGTATGTAAGTCAAAATTCTTGTGAATTCTTCAAAGTGTTATATAAGGTTTTTACCCGAAACGGTTTTTTTCCTATATCGGTCGTATTTATTTTTCACGCATGGTTTGAAAGATTTATCATACTTAGATGCATGTTTAGGGGATAAATTAATAGACTCTAATTAATTAAGGTTTAATTGGAAACTTGCGAATTAATTTAATCAATTATCACACAGTCATGTTTTTACAAATTGGTATCAGAGCGGGTTACGCTAATTTATCACGTGATCCTGATTTTTCAAGGATTTATTTTTTTGATGCAATTTGACTTCTCACGTCGACAAATTGGTATCAGATTAGGTTACACTAATTTGTTACGTATTCCTATTTTTCGCAAAATTGTGTGATATATATTTTTTTTAAATAAGTTTTGTGAAAAATCGCAATTTTTTAATGGAACGCCCATTTAATGAGGAGCCTATTTTTGAAAAATTTGACGACCGTGCTGAAAATTTAAAAAGTTTGAATTTGAAACTTTACAAAAGAATTAATGTTTTGGAAAAATAAAATTCTCTCTTTAATAGTAAGATTGAATATTTGCAAGCGTTTCAAACTCAAAGTGATATTTGTTGTGAGCACTTTGGTAATTTGTGTATTGATTTTGATTCTTTGAAAATTGTCAAAAAGAAGAGTGATGAGAGAGTCCTTATTTTAGAGAAGGAATTACAAATTTTTAGGGTTCCCGTTTGTGCCGTCGAGGATAAAAAATTAATCGATGATTTTACGGCACGTGAAAAGACTCTTAGGGATAAGTCTGTCTTTGCTAGAGTCTAATTCTTTGCTTGAGTCAAAAATTTTGAAGTTAAAAAAAGATTTGACAGACTCAAGTAGGTTTGATAGTGATGGTAATAGCTCATTGTGTTCTCATGTTTCTAATGCTAAAGCCAAAACCATTATTTGTTTTAGAGGATCAACTAATTCCAAGGATGTTAGAAAATATCACACTTTATGTGTCATTCCACCCGTTTACACATGTTCATATTGTGGTAAGAAAGGTCACCTTAGGAGATTTTGTTTTGATATTGGAAGAGGTCCTTGGAATTCTAATTCTAGTGTTTTGTTAGTTCCCAAAACCCCGTGTCGACGTGTTACATCCACTTGTGTTAGGAAATCACTTTTGGATACGCTAGATTTTAGAATAGTTGATTCTCATTTGCTTACACATGATTCTTCTCTTGCCATATCATATAGATGATTCTGTTCCCATATTTGTCATACACTAGTTGTTGTTTAATGATATATATTTTCTAGTGTAATGACATGTACTTTTTATATATATTTTTTGTTTTGAAAAATACAAAAAGATTTTATTTTATTAAAATTTTTAAAAAATCCAAAAAGATTTTTGTTTTTTTTGTTTGCACCGTTTATGGATGGACACTTTGGATGACAAAGTCCCAACATCATTTCATTTTTTTATATGACTATTTGATAGAGTTTTGAGACAATATATCATGTCATCTTTGTTCTTTATAATGTTTGGAGTCATTAAGATGTAATTAAGTGTTACTACCTACATGTTTGACTCATGATTTCCTTTATTGCACACATGCATGGATTTGTTTGATTATTGTGTTTATCTTATCACATGTTGGTTGGGTGTTTTCACTTCAATAATGTCCTTAAAACGAACCAAACGCGATAAAACTTGATAAAAGGTTGTGCATATAAGAACCGTTTTGTGAGTTTGTGTGCTTTGTTTGAAAACGGGAAAGGGTTGCGAAAGGTTCATGTTGCCTTTGCGAATACTAAGCCACCGTCAAATTGGACCTAAAAAATGGAGGAATTTCATTATCCGGGGTCCAAAGAGGTTTAAAAGAGCTCGAAAAATTTAAAGGTAATAAAAAGAAATTCATGCCAATTATGGGCCATTTAGGTTTTTGCACGAATTCTCCAAAGTTTGAGAATTTAGTTTAACACCTCTAAAAGAAAATATATATGAGGGTGTTTGGTTGGAGAATTAAAAAGGGTTTGCACGTCCTTAAAATTCTTAAAAATGCGCTAAATAGTTTTGTACGTTATTGGTGTGGAAGTCATTTTGACTTTGATTTGTTGATTTGCATAAGACGATGTCATCAAAATTCAACAATCTTTTCACCTAAGGATACTTTTGATGTTCATTTCGTTAGGGGTTCACATATACATCATGAACATATGCTTGATTGAGTTCATTTACCTATCAAATGTGTTCACACCTATTCATTCTATTTCCATGACTTGGTTGTTTGAGGTTAAATCCATGGTGTGAGTTTTGTATCATGTTTTACATATTTTACAAATTGTATTTTTTTTTTGTGCAAAAAATTGAAAAATCAAAAATTAGGTTGGGAGATCTTTTTGTGATACTCCTTTGCATGCTCGTAGTTTGATCCATGTTTGCTATGCATTTTTTCATGAAACTCCATGTTTTGATTTTTTTTCTTCTTATCTGTCTATTTGGGGACATCATAAAAATGGGAAGAAGAATTATCATGTTATGGGGGATTTTTTGCATTATGGGGGAGATTTGATTTATTAATTCTTTATTCTTATATCATTTCAAACTCGATGCGTCACGAAGGTATTTTGCTTTTTCTCATGTGTGTAGGTACAAAGATTGAAGATCATGTTGTTGCACACCCTGATGAGAAAAGCTTTGAGATTTGACGAATACGATTAAAGAAACGTTCTGAGGTCTTGCAAATTTATTCATGGGAGGGTAGATTTGTATAGGCAATTTTTTTTTTATAATTCGAATTTTTTATTTATGTACCAGCATATACATAAGGGGAGATTTGTAAGGACATATTTTTATAAGTCCGTTATCAATTTATTATGTCATATACCGATACACCGTCGAAGAGCATTCAAGAGAAATCTAGATCAAAGACGGATATGAATTAATCATGTTCTTCATCAAAAAGACTCCACGAAGTTTACTTTGCTAAGGTTATGTTTTAAATACCTTTACTTTTCAGTTAGAGCTTTTGGGAGATTTTTAACAAAATATTTTCTAAGTGTTGGAGCGGAATTTTTCGTCAAATATTGAGAATGAGTATTTTTTCTAAGTTTTGAAGCGGACCTCGATTTTGATGCCCAGGTCGTTCGCGCGAGATCGTCATATTGTTCGAACTAGATTGGAAGTTGCGCGATGTCATTTGAACGACATGCGTCCTTCATTCGAGCGACATATGCTTCTCGTTTGAACGAGCACATTTTCCGAGGCGATGCGTTTTTGTATAAATACTCATTAAATGGTAACATTTTCATTAAGAAGTCCATACGTTTTCCAGAACAAAAACACTGCGAAAGTAGTATTCTTTAGGCTTATTCCTTTAGGGTTTTAATCCCCTTTTGGATTTCAATTCACAAAACTCCCATACACTTTAGTTAATTGTTTTGTTATTTAAGAACAACTTTGCTTTTGTTAAACCTCTGTGGAAAAGGCATCTCCATCTTTGATCGGTGGATACCGAGCGTAGTCATTCCACGTGTGGACGAACCGAAGATGATGAGCCGACGCCTGAAGGGTATTTCGCTGTCTCTCGTATCTTTGAAGGTTTGCTGAAGGCACTGTGCATTACACACTTGTGGGCGATTATCAGGTTATATGTAAGTCAAAAGTCTTGTGAATTCTTCCAAGTGTTACAAAAGGTTTTTACCCGAAAGGGTTTTTTTCCTATATCAGTTGTCTTTATTTTTTATGCATGGTGAAGATGTGAGTGGCCCGATATGTGTGCTTTAAATGTGCACTAAACCAAGTTGTGAAAAACCCAATTCTTACTTTAAACCAATTTTATCTTGATTAATCCTAAACATGCATCTAGTGATTAAAGCAAGTAAAGTAAAGTAAATAATACTCACAATGTTGGATGTACAAGGAAAAAACCCAAAATGGGAAAACAACCTCGGATGGCCCTAGCCTGAAAATCACTATGGACAATGGTTTTACAAAGACAGATTAGCCTTACACTAAGAATCGATACCCACGGGTCTTAACGCTCCTTCTGATCTTCAACCGTTCTTCAATAGTTCCCATGCATAAATTTCATCTTCCACGATACCTGTCCACAACACACGCGTCCACGTATGCTCGGTGTCCATCGATATGGCTTTGATTCGTCTACGATGTCGAACAAGAAGTCCTTCTCTTTTCTTCACCGCAAAAACCTTTGATGTTCATTGTATAAAACAAACAACTTTGGTGCAGCAAGATCACTTAAACATATAATAATGATAACTGGGATCTTCGTAAACTCTAAGGATGTGTTTATGCTTTGTAAACCTTAGAAAACATGTGCAAAACAAGTTTCTGGTCGTATACAGTTTTTCAGAATGCACACCTTTGAAATTATAATGAAAACAGTGTTTAAATAGGATTTAAATGTTGCCTCGAAAACCATGTCATTCGAACGATATGAGGAACTCATTCAAGCGACATCGCATCTCATTCGAATGAGATTGGATGTCGTTTTAACGACAGCGCGAAAGTTTAACTTTTTGACTTTTTGTTTAAAACGTTTATTCTAATGAAAGATCAAAAAATGTCAAACTCTTTTATGAGTTTATCATCATAAAATGTAGTGTAAACCTTTAAAATACTTTTAAAACATTTAAAAACATTTTTCATTATAAAAATTACATCCTTATCTTTTATAAAATAATTCTAAGCACCATTAATTATACGCATTCATACCTGAGTGATCTCGGAATGAAACTAACTTTGAAGACGATTAAACTTGCACTAATTAAACTTCAGAATGATTTAATTATTTGAAGCTTTGCAGCAACGTCTTCAGTTTCTTCAATACGTCATAGACCAAGTGGGATCGTGACAAATTCTCACTATGACATATTACAAACACAGTTTTGTTCACGGAATTAAGCTAAAACAATACATGGACTCAATTAGAAATTTATGTCCTTACAAATCTCCCCCTTTGACTATTCTGGGACAAAACTAAAACAGTGAAATGCCTAACCGGGACGTCAAGCCGTATGACACCTAAATCCCATCCCATAAACCTAAAATAAAAAATATAGGACACAGACTAGAATATGTAGCACTAACAAGCATGAACTGTCTGAATGTGATGTAGACTTGAAATCTCGAATCGCTGAGGCATACCTACACACATGAAACAGACGAACAGATACCCAGTGAAGTATGGAGGAACAAATGATACCAATTTATATTTCTAATAAGAACAAATCATTTGAATCATGTGGGCAATTATTTGATACCAATTTGAAACAAATATAATCAAACAATATGTAAATTCATATATCAATAGTACCGCTAGTACCTCTCAACAAATCTCCCCCTACATCACATACATCTCTCCCCCTTTTTTATCTCGAATAGACAATCCGGTGAAAAGATAAACCAATATGAAATATCTAGCATGAGAATATGATACAAATTTTAATCAAGTTGATACCAATTTGATAATTGAAAACCGCTAGATCATGAAACAACCAGTTAAATATAATCAAGCAATAATAAATCAGTAGCTAGTAAACCAAGGAATCACACAAAGAATATCACAAATTAATCAGGTGTGATAAACGGACTCATATGCAAAATACCAATATGGAACATAAAAGAACCTACATATAAACCAAACAGTCCGGAAATGCTTCCCGCGGAACTAAAAATATATCAAATTAAACCAGTGGACTGCAGACCAATCAGAAGACATTTTTCAGCCAATCGTTCGAACGAGCCAGAGACTTCGCTCAAACGAATAAGGAAGTCGCTCGAACGAAGTACAGATGTCGTTCGCATGAGATGAGTTATCGTTTGAACGACTTCGCGCGACCTGCCCAAATTTCTCAGATTCCCAGAAATAATATAAAGTATTGCCCAGTGAAAAAAATTCAACAAAAAAATTCCAGGAAGGGCCTGACAGATGAAAAATAGAGCTAAAACAGTAGGCTTTTCGCACAAAATGCAAAAAACTCATCAAAACTAAAAATGCGAGTTGCATGCAAACATTGTACCGATGTGCTTAAACATGGACATGAAATGAATGGGCGTGAATCTAAAACAAATGAGTCACAATTCCAACACATTGAAATGATCAAGAAGATCTAATTAATAGGGTTAAATCATCAAACTTTAGCATAACCATATGACAATTAAAGTGTTATCTTAATGAACTGAACATACTACATGCACACATATCAAGAATTTTGATGATTCTACAAACAATAGCTTCAACTTGCAATGTTTCAACATTAGTATTAGTTGTGCAAACCCATTTAATTTTTCTCCAACCAAACTCCCTCATATATATATATATATATATATATATATATATATACTTTTTCAAGTTCTTATGAGATTTCTAGCATTCTCAACTTAGAGAAAATCTTATTGGCCCTTTTCTCATCTTATTGCATTTTCTTTTGGGCTCTTTTAAATGGTGGCTTTCATGACGAGTTAATTTTGAACTCTCGCAGCCCTTTCCCGTGAATCACTCATCATTTTTACGAATTTTAAATCCTCGCGGTAAACGGTTCTTACATGCACACTTCTCCTTAAGTTTACTTATGCATCGATGACAAGATTGAGATAAGAACGCCTCACCAAATTCAAATATGCAACAGAAGTCAAACATTTATATAAACTCATGCAAGTGTGCGATGTTGGCATATATACAAAGTTGAATCAAAGTTCATATCAACTTCAAAACAACCCCATATAAACAATGGTTAAGATCATTCGAAGTATCGATAATAATGACCAAATGTCCTAGCCACATGGATAATGAAACGATTGGGGGGGGGGGGGGGCAAGCACACCAATATGCCACATCAAACATGTAAACTCAAAAATAAAAAGTGAACATCTTTTTGGCTTTTCAAACATATTTTGACTCAAAGAAAAGAAAAATCTTTTTGGATTTTCAAAAGTTTTCTCAAAAACAAAATCTTTTTGTATTTTTCAAATAAGACTCAAACAAATGAAAACTATAATACAAAATGATACACATGTCATAATACTAGCAATGAATATATCATGAAGCATACTAGTATATGACAAACATGGAAAAACTATCATCCTTTAGATTTAGCATGGGAAGAATCAAGTGCACCCAAACGAGAATCATGAAGTTTAATTCCTAAAGCCACTAAATCCGATTTCCTAACCCAAGTAGGTGTAAAATGACGCATGGGGGTTTGGGTAACCGGTGCAAATTTATTCT
Source organism: Sambucus nigra (assembly GCA_949130495.1). Taxonomy (NCBI): domain Eukaryota; kingdom Viridiplantae; phylum Streptophyta; class Magnoliopsida; order Dipsacales; family Adoxaceae; genus Sambucus; species Sambucus nigra. The sequence goes on along the minus strand of OX422208.1, from coordinate 88,767,340 downwards.
TAAACTTCCTAGGAGCTTGTCTAAGGTCGTAACAATAACGCATAAGGTGACCTTTCCTACCACAAAACGAGCAAGTCTAGCGGTGGTGGGAATGATTACCTTTATGTGGACCTTTTCTAACCATCCTAGTGTTTCTCACACGTGTGGGGGGAATGGTAACAACTCTCTCACCAAAACCTACACCTCCCCTATCTTCCTTAATTTGGATGGTGCCTAGGATCTTATCTAACTTCTCCGACCTAGCCTCCAAATCAAACTTGACTCTAAACGAGTCTATCAATATCTCATCCAACTCGTGAATCCTAGACTCGAGATAACGTCTAGACTCCTTAAACACTAAAATATCCTCTTTCAAAGACTCCATCAAACCACGGAGATTATCTCTCTCTTTCTCCACAAACTTTAATTTCTCCCTAAGCTTCTTCTCTCGTGCCCTAAGATCCTCAATCAAACTATCATTATTTTCTATGGCAAGCTCCTTCAACTTAGATTGCAATTCTGAGTTAGCCTTTTTTACCTTCACCGTTTTGGCATACAACTCATTAAACGCATTTTGCAATTCTTTCACATCAACCTCCTCTGTGTCACTCTCTTCACCCTCACTAATATGGGATACACTCAAAACCTCCTTGGAAGTGTTATTTACATGAGTTTTATCGTCGTCGCTCACATGACACGCCATAAACGCAACAAAGTTACGCTCAATGGGGGAACTCTCTCCCTCTTCTGGTTCACTATCATTTAAGGTGACATTATAGACAACGGGTTGCTTTACCTCTTTCTTAAGTCTAGTGGGACACTCCTTAACTTTGTGACCGTATCCCTCACACTCAAAACACTTATCCGACTCATCTCTCTTAGGCTTTTCAAACTTATCCTTAGAGGTGGGATCTACTTTATTGTTCTTGAATTTTTCAAATTTCTTGGCATCTTTCGATTGATTTTGAAACTTAATAAATTTTTTAAATTTCTTTGCCAACAAAGCAACATCCTCAAAATCGGAATCGGTATCTGAATTCGAAACTTTAATTTCCTCCTTTTGGGTTTTCAAAGCAATAACCTTTTCTTTCTTAGGCACTTTCTTGGAGGTAATCATGTCGATTTCATAGGTTTGTAAGTCACCTACAACCTCTTCTAGTTTCGTTGACTCTAACCTACCCAAGGAGTTTAAAATGGTCACTTTCGTATCAAACCTACTAGGCAACGGACCTAAGGATTTTCTTAATGACACGGTTGTCGGGAATTTTCTCACCTAGGTTAAACGACGAGTTGACAATATTGGACAACCTAGCATGAGACGCATCAAAGGTCTCACTCTCTAACATCCTAATGGTCTCAAACTATGTAGTGATATTTTGAAGTTTTGATGCCTTAACCATGCTAGTGCCCTCGTGAGTGAGTGCCAAAATATCCCAAGCGTCTTTTGATGTTTCACAAGTCATAATTCTATTATATTATTTTTGTGTGACATGTGAAGAAATAACAAGCAGACCCATAGAATTATATTGTGCAAGTCTTTGTTCAGTTTCGGTCCATGACTTAATAGACTTTAAACTAGTGACCTCACCTACAATAATGACAACGTGTGTCCAACCTTTCTCAACTGCAAGCCAAACACGCTCATCAATAGATTTCAAAGCACATCTCATTCTCATTTTCCAATAAGTGCAATTAGTGCCATAAAAAACAGGAGTTCGAGAAAATTCATTATATTCAGAATTCATCTTTGAATACACACGGGATCACAAAATAAATAAAAAATATTTTCTATCTCTGATACCAATTTAAAAACGTGAGTAGGCAAATTGTATCAGAAAGTAAGTCCTCAAAAAATCAGGATCACGCGATAAATTAGCGTAACCCGCTCTGATACCAATTTGAAGATGTGAGTGGCCCGATATGTGTGTTTTAAACAAAACCAATTTTTCTCCGAAAAAATCCAACTTTTAAATGTGCACCAAATCATGTTGTGAAAAACCCAATTCTTACTTTAAACCAATTTTATCTTTATTAATCCTAAACATCCATCTAGTGATTAAAGCAAGTAAAGTAAAGTAAAGAATACTCACAATGCCGGATGTACGAGAAAAAAACCCAAAACAAGAAAACAACCTCGGACGGCCGAAGCCAGATAAACACTATGAATAATGGTTTTACAAAGACAGATTAGCCTTACATTAAGACTCGATCCTCATAAGTCTTGACTCTCCTTTTGAACTTCAACCGTTCTTCAATAGTGCCCACGTAGAAATTTCGTCTTTCACTATTCCTGTCCACAAAACATGCATCCACGTATGTCTCGGTGTCCACCGATATGGCTTTGATTCGTCTACGATGTCGAACAAGAAATCTTTCTCTTTTCTTCATCGCAAAACCCTTTGATGTTCAATGTGTAGAATAAACAACTTTGGGGCAGCAATATCACTTAAACATATAAGAATGATAACTCGGATCTTTGCAAACTTTAAGGATGTGTTTGTGCTTTGTAAACCTTAGAAAACATGTGCAAAATAAGTTTCTGATCGAATACTGTTTTCCAGAATGCACACCTACGAAATTATGATGAAAACACTATTTAAATAGGATTTAAATGCCGCCTCGAAAAACGTGTCATTCGAACGACATGAGGAACTGATTCGAGCAACATCCCAACTCGTTCGAATGAGATTGGATGTTGTTTAAACGACAACGCGAAAGTTTAACTTTTTGACTTTTTGTTCAAAACGTCTTTTCCAACGAGAGATCCAAAAATGTCAAACTCTTTTACGAGTTTATCATCATAAAACGTAGTGTAAACCTTTAAAACACTTTTCAAACATTTAAAAACATTTTTGATTATAAAAATTACATCCTTATCTTTTATAAAATAATTCCGAGCACCATTAATTATACGCATCCATACCTGAGTGATCTTTGAATGAAATTAACTTTGAAGACGATTAAACTTGCACCAGTTAAATTTTGGCATGATTTAATTCTTTGAAGCTTTGCCGCAACGTCTTCAATTTCTTTAATACTTCCTAGACCAAGTGGGATCGTGACCAAAATTCTCCCTATGACATATTACAAACACAATTTTGTTCACGGAATTAAGTCAAAACAATACATAGATTCAATTGAAAATTTATGTCCTTACACATGGTTTGAAAGATTTATCCTTCTTAGATGCATGTTTAGGGGATGAATTAATAAACTCTAATTAAATAAGGTTTAATTGGAAACTTGCGAATTAATTTAATCAATTATCACACAGTCACATTTTTACACTTCTCTCTATCAGTTCTAACTTCAGCTTGATCAGCAGAAGAGATGGATGGAATGACTTACTCGATTAATGGGAGGACTGATTCAACAACATTTTTAGGTTAGACAGCAGAAGACTCAACCACTAGAGATGACTCCCCAAAACCAAAATCATCTTCAACTTCATCGTCCATGTTGTGGGGAGATCTAGGTTCATGCCTTTGAACGAGTTCAGAGTCTGCTGCTATGTCGAATTCCTTAAGTGTAGTCAACCAACCATCCTTGAAATATTTTTCCATTTCATACTCAATCTGAGCAGAGGCAACAGTGTTAGCTTTATCCTATCCCTATTGAAGGAATTTTCTCTAGCCTTCTCCCTTTTAACCTTCTTAGCAGTTAGGTTCTTTATCAGCTCAGCCATCAGCTTCTGAGCTATAGCAACCTCATCCTTAGCCTTCTCCCGAGCTTCCTCAGAAGTTTTTATTTTATTCTCCCAAGTCTTTTTTTCAGTTTCTAATGCTTGTTAGGAGTTAAGAAAATACTTCATGAGATCAGTAAAAGCCTCCTCAACATTGGTTGAAGAAGAACGAAGAGCATCGTCCTTCTGCAACATTTAGTTGAAATCAACCAGGAACTGCAAAGAAGAAAGGAAAAATCAATACAAGAAGTCAAGGATAAAATACAAAGTATGAAAGAGAAAAATAAGAATTCTCACCATGGAAAGACTTTGAGCAGCCCTTTTAGAAATTTTAAGTTGGGGCATAGAGGAAGCAGAACCCTTGTGGTCTAGAAGTGTACCAGACTTAATTAATTTCCTGGAAAAGCCAGGACCTATGGATACAGAGGATCTAGCAACAGATGGAGTAACACCGACAAAGCTCTGTTGGTCGACATCAACAATTCCTTTAACATGCTTAGCAGCAGGACCTCACCTCAATCTTTGTAAGAGGGAATAATCTACTGGGGGCTTCTTCCTAACATCATCATTCTTTTTGGCCTCACGATCCACAAGCTTGTGGGTTCCAGCAGCAACATTATCTCTAAAAAGGTTGGGAAAAATTCTTTTACCCATAGCTGCAGAAAGAGGAACGTCTGATTCCAAAGAAAAAGAAGGGCCAACAATAAGTTCATCACTACCTGATGAAGTGAACACTGGGTCTTGGTACACGTCAAGAATAATGATAGGAGCAACAATAGAATGTCCGACAACAAAGGAGGTGACATAACTCTTGTATTTCAACAAGTATGATGCTGACCTAATATGCTCTTCACCAATTTTTTGATAAAGGCCTCAAAGAATCTTGAGCTCGTCAAGGTTAGTGTCACCCTACTTGGGACACTTCTTATTCCGATCAACTGTAATTAAACAAATAACCAATGTTAATTAATATTTCAGCAGATAATTTGACAACATAAGAATATAATATATATTTAGAATAACCTATGCCATGACCCTCTTGAGGCATCTTCATCCAATATATACTTCTTCCCCTTCAAGAGGTACATGGATTTGAAAACGTGCCATGGGTTTGATTAAGCCATGGATACCATTAAATAGTCTCCAGGGGGCTACTCTAGCAGGTACAATGTCAAAGTATTTACAAAATTCCAGACAAAAATGATTTGGGGGAAAAGTAAAGTCGCATTCAGCAACGAATAAGGATGGGATCTAGTGACCTTCAAATAAAGAAAAAACATCTATAGGGGGATTGGGGAACTCTAAGTCTATCCACTCTGGTATATTCCATTCCTTTCTAAACTCATTTAGAGAGACAACAACTTAAACCATGATTCGTATGAAGAAAAGGAGAAAGAGAAAGAATTCTTATAAGAATTCAGTAAAAACTAGAAGATAGGAAGAATGATTGCACGAAAGCTCAAAGAATTTTTAGCAAAGACTTAGAAGGTTTGAGGTAAGAGACAACTAAAAATGTACCATCTTTTGTAGATTGCCTCAGAAATTGGCAGGCGCAACGATTAAAGAAAAAGACGTATTTGCCCTAAGACTGTTCATTAAAGTTTGGAATATTTACAAAAAGGCCATCAATAAACACGCTACCAGCCATATCAAAGAAAATTTACAAGTTTGGGAAGTCAGTAACTGAATAAGAATCAAGAATGTAGCCCAAGATACTATTAGAACTAAATTCTCCATACTTTTAAAGCAAGCATCAAGTATGGAACATTGGGGGCTTTTATTGATACTAAAAATTACCCACTTACATGGACAACTCTGAAATAGACAGATATCAACCACTTTAGTAATAATTCTAGTCAGCAATACATAACCACTGACCAAGGCTTGAAATGCCAACCAAAAGAAAGGAAGCCCAACCAACACCAGGAAGCCCGACCAACAGTAGGGAGACCGACTAACTTTATCAGAGAACGCCAATAACCAGAAATAATATAGACATTATGTACTGATGTGAATGCCTAATTTGTAAAGACATTCCATCCTTTTGTCTCCCCAATGAGATATAAATACGTTGTAATCCCTTCATCAAGGGAAAGTGATTGAAAGGAATACACAAGGCAATAAGAAGAACAATGGATGTAGGCTTTTCTCCATAGCTTAACCACTTTTAAAATATTTTTGTCTCTTTCTTTTACTTACTCATATTTATTCGTGATTAAAGAATTAGGTATAATCTAGTTTTTTGCATCAACGGTTGTCTTAATGGTTGTCAAGACAACTTCCAGTGGAATTATGGTTTCCATTCCATAAGCCAAGTCAAGGGTCAATTGCCTAATTGATCGAACCCTTTATGTTCCTTATAACCTCAAATTTCGTTGTATGACTTTACAACAGAAGACCCATTTTTTAGGTATGAAATGTCCTTATCTATAAATTAGGTATTGTTCTTCGTAGTTATTGAGGTTTCGTCAAAGATCCATTTTTGTTTTTTATTTAGATCGATAAAATCAATTCAACTTGACTTCACATCCATAGTTAATGATGAACCCATAATATTTCAAGGAAGAGCATTGATATCCTATTGTGGCTTGTTGTGCTTGACCAGTTTATTCAACGGCAACAAAGAGGCAATGGTTTGAAGTAGAGAAGATAATCAGTCTCTTAGTTGGCAGGATTTGTTGTGTGGACTTTTAATTCTTCGCATATCTATTTTTGAGATTCAATTTGACTAGAGATAAAATTATGCTTATCCCCTCCAAATTTGAAGCATCTTATACGACCATGAAGTTTGCCAATTTCAATATATAAATGGTTAAATATTTCAATCCAATCTTTTTTTAGCAAAAAAAATATTTTATTAATAAAATTGGGAGAAAAAACCTCTCCTAGGGCTCTTACAAGGGCAAAAGAAAGAAAAACCATTACGAAAATTTATGAAATCTTAAATGAAATACATAAAGCTTTAAATCATTTTTAAGGGTCAGTTTTTCCTCATTAGTTAAGGTTAGGAAGGAATCCACTTTTTCTCCTCCCTTTTTTCTAACACCTCATACTGATCGCAAATTGTAAAATTTTCAATGTTGCCTAAAATATTAAACGAGTTGCGAGCTTGAGAATTGAACATATGATATTGAATTTTTCCACATTTTTTTGTAACCGAATCTTCAATAAAAGCATGATTTTTGGCCGAATTAGAAGACATTCCTAAATCAAAATTTGGAATCTCAGTATATAAATTAATTTCAAGGTCATCCTCTTTCAACAAAAAATCCTTTGTGTGAGTTGATAAATTCGAAATGTCCTCTAGAGGAAGCATATCATCGTAAGAATTAGAGTCGCTATTATCAGAAGTATTTCCCGAAGAAAAATTCTAAATTTTTTTAATCATATCTTTTTGGGTATGTTGACTATTCTCACCTATTTGGCTTTCTTCCTTTTGAGTAGCCAAATATATTTCCTCTGAATCCAAAACATGAACAAACTTGTTTTATTCTGATATAGCTGGAGTCAGTGACTTTTCATAATTTTTGTCAATCATTTTGTTATAATGCCAACCAAATTTTGTAGGATTGCCTCCATATCATTTAGTTGAGGTTGGATAGTCAAAGCTAATGACTGAATTGTATGCACCTGTTGAAAAGGTAGGAAAAAATCCATCACATTTGGAAGATTCTTTTGTTCAGGTCGACCAGTTGACTTTGGCTCGATTGGAGTTATCTCAAAACCATTTTGAATTACTTGCTAAATATGTTGATGGATATCTTTCTGAATTTCAGAAGTAACCTTCTCAAACTCACAGAATTTGATTCCATTCTTTGCTAAAAATCCAGATCGTCCTGGAGTTGATGGGAAACAACTTGGAGCATCAAATCCCTTGCTTGTACGCGTGTAAGACACATTGAAAACAAGGGTTTTAGTCATTTTAAATCTTGAATAGCGGGCTTGGAGACTTATTTTTGGAGGTTTCAACATTCATTAAAATAATAACCAACATTCTTGTAAAAATTACAGAAAAGAGGGAGATATTTCTAACAAATTTTAACATAAAAACTAATTTCACCTCTTTCTACCAAAATACGTTTAAGATATTTTTAAAATAAGTTAAATTCAATAAGAACTCTTGCAAACTTTCCATATGTTCTCTCTAAAGTTTTTCTCTCAATACGTAGAGGCAAACACACTCCCTTGGCTATTTGGAGAAGAAGAGGAGGGTCCTAGTACTCTTGGCATATACCCATAAAATGAATCCACATAATAGCAGTAGATTGCACATGTAAATCTAGTTGGAAGTCCGGTACCCAATGGAAAAGTTTGAAAAAGCCATTTGAGAGTTTTGAACTCCTTAAGGACCAAACCTTTCTTATTTCAACAGAACAAGAAAAAATGATACTAAAACAAATCCCTTACCAATGTGTGTGAGAACTCAATGGTTTGAAGTTTCCAGATATTAGTGGGGGTAGATTTGAGGTCTTCAACTTTCCATGGTTTAGCACCCTTAACAAGAACAATTATGCCTAGAAGTTAAAAGAGTTACAAGCATTAACCACCTCTTGATATGCATCATCATTCAACCTTATGGGAAGTGTCTCACCACATAAATATGGATCACTAAGAGACGAAAGACATTATGTTGGCTTCATAAGAGGTAGAGTGATAACCTTTTTATGACAAAGAACAACAACAAATGATGGTTTTGAAACAATGACATCGTGAGGGTTTGGAGCATCAAAAGGTTTAGGATCAAAATCCAAATAATAGGATGGTCTTTAATCCATTGAAGAACATGAGTCAATATTGTAGAAGATATAGTGGGGTTTTAGAGATAAGGTGGAGGTTGCCTCTCTAGAAAGCCTCTTCATGTTTGTTTTTTCCTTTCAAACCAATCTTTGAATCGACATCAACATATACAACCCTTTATCTCTCTTAATGGATTGTAAATTTGTAATGTTTTTAAATGTTAAAGATCTATTTATAAAACAAAACTAAATTATTTTGTGTTGATTATGTATATCTTTTTTAGTGATGGGCAGGGGGTTGATTGAGCTTTTTGAATCATTGAAAAAAGTGAGGAATGCAGGGGGCGTTGACGGAAGGATAGATTTGTCACCTGAGGAAGATTGATGTATTGATGCATTGAATTGGATAAAGAAGTTTTTAGTTAGTTATCAAGTCTTAGTTTCCACGCATGTAATTTTGTCTTTTGTCTTACTTCTACTTTTCCTTTTGTATTATATTGTGCTATTACTTTTATATGAAATATGATATGTATATGTGTGAAGGTTTAATCTGGTAACTTTAAGTTATTTGGTGTATGACATTTGAGGGGATGTAGTTTGTATCTTAATATGCAGAGGCTTGATTTGTTTTCAGGGGTATCTTTTTGTGTGAAATGAGTTTCCATTTTGATACTTTTCTTGGTTATAAGTTTATATGTTTTTCATCTTGTCAAATATTTTGACCATCTTTTTTAGTGATGGAAAGGGAGATGGTTGATTTGTTTTAATTGGTGAAAGTAGTGGCCAATACATTGGCTGTTGGCAGAGGGGGAAATTTGTAACCTGGGGAAGATTGATGTATCAGTGCATTGAATTGCCTTAAGGTGTTTCCCGTTGATTATCAAGGTTCCATGACTTTTTTCTTATTTTTTTTCTTTTGTATTGTATTATGTTAATACTTTTATATGAAATATGATATGTACATGTGTTTAGGCTTTATTTTATAACTTTAGGGTTATTTGGGTTTTGGAATTTATGGGGAGTACTTTTCATCTCAATATATTCAATATACTGAGTGTTAATTTATTTTTGGTTTTTTTTTTTTTTTTTTGGGGGGGGGGGGGGGGGGGGGTGATTTGAGATGCGATTGATACTTTACATGGTTATACATATATATGTTTTTTATCTTATCAAATATTCTTACCATCCTCTTGATAATAGCCACAACATCATTTTATTTCTTCCATCCAAAGATTATGGCTTTATTTCATAACTAGGGTTTTAAGTTCTTATGGAATTTATGATTAGGGTTTTAATTTTTATAATAGATTATATTTTTTCCCATATTTATATTTGTATCTCACTTTTCATAATTGGGGTTACAAAACTATATTTTTTTTTTAACATATTCATCATTATAGTCTGCTTTATTTTACCAATCTAAATTCTGACTGTCATAATTATTATATATTTGTTTGATGCGTCCAATTGTTTAGGTTCATTTTTAATTTATTTAGGGTTTTTTAGTTGAAATTATTGTTAAGTACTAACTTTATCCATTTACCCAATTTTTCTGCTACATGGTTTGATTAAGTGCTAAGAGACTCTTTCACCTATTGTGTTTTTTAATTATTTTCCTAGATTAGGTGTGGACAATGGGACTATTTCCCTATTCATTATTGTGTCTAGTCGCATATTCTTTATATGTAAAAGAATTTTGTAAATTATACATTCTAAATATATGACGTCTGTATACAGCAGCAAGTTATTAAGTTTTGAATTTTACGTCTTATATTTTTTTAATTTCAATTAAGCTTCTAGGGTGCTCTAAAATATTTCTTTATTTTCATTAATTTTGTGTGAAACATAATGTTAAGTTCTAGTATTTTTGAAGGAAAATGATATAAATGCAAAGTTTTTATATTTATTAACTATTTCTATTTCAATTAGTTGGATTGATTTTATTTTTATGCTTTTTAATGACTCGGGGTAGCCTTGGACCTCTTTAAGAACTCGAAGCATACACGATTAGATGTATAGGCACTCCAAGTCCAATGTTTGTACGCTTTATTAGAAGTAGAAATGTGGACACGATATATTATAGTAATACTCTGGTTGAATTCTTAAAATTTGAATTTTATTATTGAATGTTTATTTCTGAAGAAATTATGTAGCTATGTTGATAATGCCTACTTTAATGTTATTGTAGTTAGTTTATTTTCTGTTATAGGGAGCTTTTAATACAGTGTATAGTTTCTCCATTAGAATTGTGAGTGTGTCAGTGATCTTAATGGTGTTTCATAGTTATTCATCAAGTTTGATTAAGGAATGTAATTTTCTATAGCTCTTATTAAGTATGGTCGTGATAATTGTAATTCAATGGCCATATATATACATATACATTCATAGAGAAAGAAAATGAAGCGATTGAGGTAACAGAGAGCATATATTTTGATGTCAGGTTTGTTCATTCTTGTATATGTACATATGTGTGTATTTTTGTCTATTTTATATTAAAGAATACATGTATGTGTATATCAATACACATTTGATCATATTTGTATTTGACCATTATAGTTGGAAATAATGTTATCAAGATGAACATATAACGTGTTGATTATGAAATTTTCAATACGCACTTCCAATATATATATATATTAATTTCATACAGTCATTTATGCTTTTAAAGAGCTTGAATTAAAATAAAGATAAAAATAAAAAATGAAGTTGGTTCGAAGAACTTTATAGTGTTTAACCATAATTTTTTCCTATTTCAGTCATTATATCTTATGTAATTTTTGTTGTGGTGTAGGTGAATACAAGATAGAAACGCTATTATGATCAATTGGAGGTTGTTGTTTCATCCTTTGAATTAGTGTCCGGCAGTGGGGTAGCCATAATGTACTCGACCTTGGCTTATAAGGCCAAGTAAACTCATCTTAAGCTTCTTGCACCAACTTTGAGTTGATGTTGTAGCCTAAAATAATTAGGGCCATGCGACCAGTATAGTAATGACTCCTGTCAACATTATCACTGAATCCTCAAATAGTGAATAGACGTAGTCGACTCAAATATTTTATGGTCGGCCATGTAGCCAACCACATCCAAGAAGGTGAATAGCCAGTATTGTGAACAGATGCACGTGGGATATTCAACAGTCACCATGCACATGCACGTGAATAAATATCCAGCAGCCTATTATTATGTAAAGAAGTAAATACCTAGTGTATAAAGGTATTCCATCTCCTCAACATCCAACCAACATAAATAGACTACTAATTCTCTCAGTTGAGGGACAGAAAACGTCGTTATAACCCTAAATAGTGTTATTGAGAGACTTGTACTAAACCCTAAAAATATAGTGACAATACTCCCATGGATGTAGGCACCTTATTTCGGTCGAACCGCATAAAACCTTTATGTCTCTATGCACTTCTCTTATTTCTTTAGTTTAACCTATTTATCTATGATTATAGATATTGGGTAACTTGAGTAAAGATAGTTCCAAAATATCAAACCCAAATCTAGACATCAATAAAGTGCCGATGTCTGTGGGAATCGAAAAGTTATAGTTATTTTTACCTATTTCTTTCAATTTCTACTTTTCAATCATATTATCGAAGTATAACAAGCATCCCAGAAGGAAGTCTTGCCTGAGGCAACGCCTTCAATCCTCCTGTTCCTCCTAGCATAAAAGATCTTTAAAGAATTCTATTAAACATAACTAAGGGACAATAAGCAATGCGGGAAAGAGTAAGGTAGCTTACTCAAACTCTCCAAGCTAGGATAATTGCCCCTCCATCTTCTAGAAGGGAATGCAACCTTTAAATCACAATAATGAAATAAGTAGATCTAGATATTCCAGATACTCAAATGATAGGCCCTACCACCCTGGCACGACCTCCTCCATCAGATCAACTGATATTATGATGGTCTCTGCCTCTCTCAAAAATGGTCGAGCACCCTAAATATATCAAGCATGGACCCTGCCTTCAATTGGCTAGGTCCCTGAAGAAATGGGGGCCACTATCATAGGAAGCCTTCTAGATTCTGAGACCTCTAAGATGGTTCTATAATATCGCAAAATAGTGTGCGAGGATCCGCGTTAACCGAACAGACTTTCCAGGAAGAAAGCTTAGCACAAACACACGGTCGATTCGCTAAGGCTCCCGTAGTCAAAACTAATCTGTAGGAATATCGATGGAAGGTTTCATTACAATGGTTGGATCATCGCTTGGAATAGATAGCCAAATCCAAAAATCCTTTACGAAGAAGTTTTATGAAAGGATCACACTTTGTTCCAGTTATTGTGGACTTCACCATACCTACTAAATTCAAACCACCCGTGGTTACTCCTAAATATGAAGAAAAAATTGAGCATGTCCTTTATGTAGAGCAATACTGGGATGCAACCAACATCTACTCAATCCCAGATGAAATGCATTTTCGAGCATTTTCAAGAACTATTACCAAATCGACACAGATTTTGTATAACAATTTTCCTCATGGGAAAATCTTTAGCTTCTAGAAACTTGTCGATCTATTTATCAGTAATTTATACGTTAGAAACAAACCCATCTAAAGAGTAGTTAATTTACTAAGTGTTCATTAGTGACCAATGGAAACCACTTGCAAATATATCACTCGTTTTAGCAACGAAAAGTTACAACTGGTAGATTATAAGGAAAAGACAACAATCCCTGCCTTGATGAGCTATTTACTCCCTGAGAAGATATATTTATCTTTGGACAAAGACCCCCTAAGACTATAACTGAATTAATGGCTAAAGCGGGCAAGGTCATGAACACCTAGGAGGCTATGTCTGCCAAACAGGCCCCAAGTTCTAAGGCCGATGACTAAAAGAACCTCGAGAAGAAGGATAAAAAAGATAAGAAGGTCGACAGCGAAGCAAGGAACTTAAATGTCCTAAAAAATTGAAATCTCACCCAAACAGTAGAGATAAGTTCAAATACTATGAATTTCACAAAGACCATGGGCATACTACGAACAATCACGTAACCTTGAAGAATGAACACTACACCAAAATGGGTAAATTGGCACCCTTTCAGCGGCTAGCCTTGTCACGATTATTGACCGTGACAAAAAATACGCATTTTGTGTCACGGTCATTGACCGTGACAAAGACTTATCACGATCATTGACCATGACAAGGCCGTGACAACTGTACTTGTCACGGACTTGTCATGATCATTAACCGTGACAACTTACATAATATTGTCACGGTCAAGGACCGTGACATGTCTTTGATAAATTTCCTAGCAAAAAACCCTTTGCCCTCCTTTTTTTCCCCACCGATTTCTTCCCTGCTCTTCCTCTCTCTCTCTACGCTGCTCTTCCTCTCTCTCTCTCTCTCTCTCTCTCTCTCTCTCTCTCTCTTCCATTTATATATATCTGTGTGTGTATATATATATGTGTATGTGTGTGTGTGTGTGTGTGTGTGTGTGTGGTGGGTGGGGTGAGGGGGTGGGGTTGTGTGTGTGTGAATGTGTGTGTGGTGGGGGTGGGAAGGGGGGTGGGGCTGTTTTTGTGCGTGTGTGGTGGGTGAAGGGTGTGGGGTAAGGTGGGTGGGGAGGGAGGGGCAGGGATGGTTGGGCTGGTGGTGGGGGGCTGCGTGTGTGTGTGTATGTGCACGTGTGTGTATATATGTGTGTAGTGTGCGTGTATGTGCATGTTTGTGCGTAGTGTCCCTTGTAAACGAATCGATTGATTATTATTTTTTTAGTAAATTAATATATGATTGCCCCTCATTGTAAATTAGTAAATTAATATATGATTAATTATGAAAGTAGGATTGCCCCTCATTGTAAATTAGTAAATTAATAATTGTATACTTTAATTGTTAGTTTAATTGATGAAAATAATTAATTGAGTTGATGAATTAGAAGGAGTACGAGATACACATTTGTTGTTGACGTTGTTGTTGGAGTATAGTGGATCGATGTTGGTTTGGTTAATTTTAAAAGTGGCATGACCACTGGATTATTGTCCATATAGGGTGGGATTTTTCAACTTTTTTTGAAAATTACATTGTATATCGAACAATATATATATATGATGATAATTAAATTAAAATACTTGAAATTAAATATAGTACGCATAGATATTATCTTTCTAGTTCTTATGCGTACGCATTCAATAGCCCTTAGACCCGTTCGAGAGTCATTACCACTATAATGAGATCTCTCGAATTGTCCCGTTTGGACAGTTTGAGACTACATAATTTCTGTATAATATTCTTAGTGGCTTAAAGTTGTTACTTTTGGAGGAAGTTCTGCAGTCGTATCCTAATGTTCTCTGGGTACATACTAGATTGAAAAGTGTGACCGTTATTTCAATTGAGAAATTGAAATAACAATCACACTTGCCAATCTACTTCATGTACTTGGAGAACTACGGGGATATGCTGCCGAATTTTTCTCAAATCATAACAATGTGTATGAGCTTTTAAGTATATTATAGAAAAATACAGTCTTGAATGGGATAGGACCACTCACCCTTTAGAGGAGATGGAGGAAATAGAAATTTCTATTATAAATTGAATTTGAATTTGAAATTTAAAAATAGAATATAAATAAGACATAATTAAATGAAACATACTATAAATCTAAGTATTAATTGTGCTAGCTGTGATGGGATATTCGAAATACAAAGAGCGGATGGGTGTGCCTGGATCCTTTGGTAGAAGAATTAAATGAGTTATGGGAATAAGGTGTCCAATCATTTGACTCTTTTAGAAAAGAAGAGTTTACACTGAAAGCTATGTTGATGTGGGCAATTCATGATTTTACAGCTTATGGGACGTTATCTGGTTGTGTAGTACATGGTTATTTTGGGTGTACTATTTGTGGAGAGGAGACTGAATCTCTTCGTATATCATTTAGCTAAAAAAATGTATATCATTTCCACAAGAGGTTTTTACCCCCGGCTCATAGTTCCAGATTTGATAAAGGTTCCAATTTTTTATTGGGCGGGGTTGAACACAGGCTACCGCCGAGACAACTTTCGAGTTTAAAAATTAAAAGTAAATCTTCTGAATGTGGCCCTAATATGCCAGGTAAGAATCCCAAATTTAAGAATGTCAAGCAAAAGAAGTGCCCAACTGGGAATGAAACTTAGACAAAAAAGGCATGGTCTACGAGGTCAATTTTATTTGACTTTCCTTATTGGAAGAATACCCCGGTGCGCCATGTGTTTGATGTGATGCATGCAGAGAAGAACTTCGCTGAACATATTATGGGCAGTTGCCTTGGGGGGAGTCATTCGAAGGTGGAGAAAATGCACGAAAAGACCTTAAATCGTTGAAACTTAAGCCACAACTATGGTTGAAAGAAGATAGTAGGGGAAGGAGAATAATTCCCCATGGTGCGTTTACTTTGACGAGTGGGGAAAGGAAGGTGCTTTTAGACACAATATATAATTTGAAGGGCTGATCTAATTTTGCATCCAACTTGCAAAGGATTGTGAATTATGCTACTCATGATTTACATAAGTGTAAGTCCGACGATTGTCTTGTGATCATGCAATTGGTTCCTTTATTATTTAAGCACTGCTTCTCCAAGCACAAGGATTTACGGAGGGATATTATGCAAATTAGTATAACCTTCTCACTCTTATATGAGAAGGTAGTCAATCGAGAACACATATTGGCCGCAAAATTGGCGGTGACCGAAGCGATTTGTGTGTTGGACGCTCCTACCGAATATCAATCCATTTTTTATGATAACCCGAATTTTAAGCAATTTTTTAATTTGTAATAAATATTCCAATTTGTACCGAAACATCCATTTTTAATGCTTTTAAGTGATTTGCACTTTATCATTTTCAATCTTGTGTAGTGCGCATGTGTGTGGGCATTAGGGGTGGGGGGTGGGTATGTTTTGGATTTTTAGTAATTGTACATATTATGAGCTAGATGTTGTTGTTTTGGAATTCAGAATTGAGATGTTTAACAATAACAATTCATTTCTATTTGTAGTAATTGTACATATTTGCATGTCTTCTTCTAATTCATTTTGATTTGTACTAATAACATTTTTTTACAGCAAATGTGTCCTTCAGGTATTAAGGCGAGGATGATGATGCTGGTTATGATGATGTCGTCTGGGCTCGGTGGTAGCGGAGGCAACGAGGGCTCCTCGGCCCCTTGACTCCCCAAATATGGCAAATTGGGGATGGCCATCGAGAACAAGTCGGGGCTATTAACGAGATCTCTCGAGATGGTAAAGATGATCATCGGCCCGTGGTACATTAGTTGGAAGGAGGTGTCATATGAGCTCTAGTTATCTGTTTGGGTGGCAATACAGGTAATGTATTTATATTTATATTTATATGAATATGAATATTTATATGAATATTTCGATTTCAATTTCAATTTCATTTTATATTTATGTTCATATCTATTCGCAACTAACATTGTATTTGTTGGACAAGAACAATTAAGCATGGATCCAAAGCTATGCGATTCCGTCTTGGAGCAGTTGAGGGAGAAAAATAAGACGTGGAAGAAAAATATGCAGACCCGATACTTTGGGAAGACACGAGAGTCCGTTATCCGAATGCATGAATCCGTCCCGCCGAAGGAGCCGATCTCATTGGCAAAATGGAAACAGTTCGTTGACAATGAGATCGGGGAGCGAAAATTAGGATCTCGCCAATTCGGGAGGGAAAATAGGGCAAAAAAGACGGACGTGCACTACTCCGGCCGGACTTCTTACGCCGAGGTGGAGCATAGGATGATGGTAAGATTTAATTTTTCTATAACTAAAGAAATATATTATTCTGCATTATTTTACTTTGCGGGGCCGATATTAATTTTCTTTTTTTTATTTCAGGGGACAAGGAGTGGCCCTAGGGGTAGGCCACATAGGCACGATACTTATGTGGCTTTTCGAACGGAAAAGGGGAAGGACAAGGAGGTGTCCCCGAGCATCGCGACCACGATTGTAAGTAATCCGACAGTTTACCTTTTGTTAATTACGTTATAATTTTTTAATTTACTTATTTTACTAATCATGTGCTTTTTGTCGTTTCAGGCAAAGCTTAAGGTAGTGCATGAGTCAGAGACTGATGCCAACAAGGCATCTTTATCCACAGACGCACTCAGCCAACTTCCTGGCTCTGATCGCAAGGGGAGGACAAGGGGGTGATCTCACGAGTGGCAAAATCTAGGATCATTAGATTGGAGACGAGCGACATCGAGTTGGCTCGAACGGTGGACTCGTATAATGCGAAGCTTTCTCGTTTGGAGGCGACAGTCTAAGATATGTTCTCATTCATGAAGCGTTCATTGGGCGAAAAACACAAGGGGAAAGGGAAAGAGAAGGTGGTGGTGGAGGAGGTGCAGGAGGACGAGGTGCAGGATGATGAGGATGTGGGCCTCGCTGTTTCATCGCCGACACGTACAGACTTTGATGATCCACTTCCCTACTTGTCTCCATTCGAAAGACCAATGTCGACACTTGGTTGGACGAGCGTGTTTATACTGGACATATTTGATGGACAGTGGATAGGGCGGGGGTTGAGGACCCAAATATCATCCAGGGTGGACTAGTTCATGGACGTGAGCTTCAAGACATCGAGTCCAAGGTGCTCGTCACGCATGTGGTACTCGGGAAGGAGAACTCCCCATTATGGTTGCGCGAATAATGCGACATGATGTATATCAGTGGGTGTGTCAATTCGTATATCGTGTGGCCTACTCACCTCCTTAGATTTAACCTTACCGAAGACATGTAGTGACATTATTTGAATTGAATTATCTTTAAGTTGGTACATTTGAATTGTTTTGTGATGCATATTGTCTCTATTTTGAATGTATATTTTCATTATATTTATGTTATTTGGATATATGATGCTTGAACAGGTACACCATTGCTATAACAGGTACAAATATACTGTTGGGCAGTGTCAGTGGCCAAACTGGCCAACAGATGTTTTTTCAATTCTGCCCAGAATTATCACGGTCATTGACCGTGACAAGTCCGTGACAAAGGATTGTTGTCATGGACTTGTCACGGTCATTGACGGTGATAATTTTTTTAACATTGTCACAGGTTTGTCACGGTCCTTAACCGTGACAAAACCTGTCAAGGTCAAAGACCGTGACATAATCGTAACAAGTCTAATGAACTTGTCACGGTCAATAATCGTGACAAGTTTGTGTCAACAAAAGTTGTCACCCCCAAAATTTTCACGGTCATTGACCTTGACAAGTCGAACTTGTCATGCTCAATGACCATGACAATTCGGCAGATTTGGTGTAGTGGAAATAGAAAGTTTGATTTGACGTGAAAATGTTTCCATGTTCGTTGAGAAGACAGAAGAAAGAGAAACCATAAGAAGATCAGAATCTCCTTACAATGGAATTGAAGATAAGAAAAAACGTAAATACAACGATGTAGAGGACGACCCAGACTTGTTGAAGAAACCCTGAGAGCCCGAGCTCGAGGTAAAAATTATTTTTTTTTTGTTTTCATTTCATTGTAACGAAATCTCCGAAAGAAAATACTACTTAAATCAAGCCAAGGCATGTTCATAAATTAGACAAGTCAATTTATCTGATGATGTTGATGGTCGCCCAAAAGTAGTGAACAAAGATAACCTGGTGATATATTTTTCTATGAATGATCTCTCTAGAGCGCTCATCCACATGATGATCCTCTAGTCCTCACTAGGAGGGTACATGAAGCAATAGTGGTTAGAATTTCAGTGGACAATGGAAGTTCAGTCGACGTTTGTTTTATAACTGCTTCAAAGGATTGGGACTATGCGAAAGCAAATTAGGACCTCATCATAGCCCCCCCCCCCCTCCCCCCCCCCCCCCAGGATTCTTGGGAGAAAAGGTGTATCCTTTAGGAACTATTAATTTAGAAGTCCTATTCAACATTTGGCCTACCAGTCGAAACAAAAGGATTCATTTCTTCGTCTTAGATAAGAAATTCCAATCAGCCTATAACATGATCCTTGGTAGGGTTAGCTTGAAGAATTTCAAAGGAGTATCATATACTGCCCACCAATTGTTAAAGTTCCCCACACATCATAGGGTCAACATTGTCATGAGAAATCAAATTGAAGTTAGGGAATTCTAGTATATATCAATCAACTAGGAGGAAGTAAAGAAACGCACCACCACTTACCAAATTGAGACCCTGGAATCCTTGCGGGGATGCTGATTTTATTAAAGGTCAGGTTGTAAAAGCAATAAAAATTATCATCCTAGATGATGATTTCCTAAAAGGAACACAAAATTTGGTTCATAACCGTCAAATAGGAATTAATAAAATTCCTTAAAGAGCGAAAGAGTGTATTTTCTTGGAGCCATGAGGATATGCCAGGGATTGACCCAAAATTCATATGCAACGAACTAAATATCGTCAAGGACTATAAACCAATCAAGCAAAACATGGCTATCCATGAAGAGGTGGAAAAATTGTAGAAGGTAAAGTTCATTAAAGATGTCAAATACCCTGATTGGTTGGCAAATATGGTAATAGTAAGGAAGAAGAAGAACAAATGGTGTATGTGTGTTGACTTTACAGATCTCAACAAAGCGTGTCCAAAATATCACTTCCCCTTAACTATAATCGATGAATTGGTCGATGCAATAGTTGGGCATGAGTTAATTAGTTTCATGGAGGCTTACTCGGGCTATAATCAAATCAAGATGAAATCTAAAGATAAGGAGAAAACCTCATTTATCACGAGCTGAGGGACTAACTACCACAACGTTATGCCCTATTGGCTCAAAAATGCTACAGCAACATACCAAAGGTTGGTAAATAATGTTTTTGACGAGCTAATTTTTAAAAACATGGAAGTGTATGTGTATAACATGCTCACCAAGAGCAAGAAAGTCATCGATCACATTATTAACCTGACACAGACATTTGATTAATTAGAGAAATACCAAATGAAACTCAATCCAACCAAATGCATGTGTTGTTGTGCAAGAAGAGATGTTCCTAGGATTTATCGTAAATTCAGAGACGTATTGAAGCCAATTAAGATAATATTAAAGCACTGATTGACATGCAGTCCCCCTCAACCAAGAAGGATGTACAAAAGTTAACTAGAAGATAGTTTTATCTCCCGAGCTACTGACATGTGTGTACCATTCTTCAAAGTATTGAAAAAAATATTTGAGTGGAATAAGGAGTCCAAGAATGCATTCTTAGAACTGACGAAGTAACTAGGATCACCTCCACCACTTTTCCTACCACTAATGGGAGAAATATTTGATTATATTTGAATTATATCGTGATGCATATTGTCTTTATTTTGAATGTATATTTGAATTATCTTTGTGTTATTTGGATATATGATAGGTATCCCGTTGCTATAACAGGTACAAATATACTGCTGGGCAGTGGTAGTGGCCAAACTGCGAAACAGATGTTTTTCAATTCTGCCCAGAATTGTCACGGTCATTGACCGTGAATTTTTTTTTAACATGGTCACGGGTTTGCCACGGTCCTTAACCGTGACAAAACTTATCAAGGTCAAGGACCGTGACATGATGGCGGCGAGTTTAATGAACTTATCACGGTCAATGATCGTGATAAGTTCGTGAAAATAAAAGTTTTCACCCCCAGAATTGTTACGGTCATTGACCTTGACAAGTCCAACTTATCATGGTCAATGACCGTGACAATTCGACAAATTTGGTGTAGTGGAAATAGAAAGTCTGATTTGACGTGAAAATCTTTCCAAGTTCGTAGAGAAGACACTAGAAAGAGAAACCATAAGAAGATCAGAATCTTCTTGCAATGGAATTGAAGATAAGAAAAGAGGTAAATACAACGATGTAGAGGATGACCCAGACTTGTCGAAGAAACCCTGAGAGCCCAAGCTCGAAATAATTTTTTTTTTGGTTTCCATTTCATTGTAGGTGGTGACACTAGTGGAGGTGACGAAATCTACGAAAGAAAATCCTACTTAAATCAAGCCAAGGCATGTTCATAAATTCAACAAGTCAATATATCTCATGATGTTGATGGTCGCCCAAAAGTAGTGAACCAAGATAACCTGGATATATGTTTTTCCATGAATGATCTCTCTAGAGTGCTCATCCCCATAATGATCCTTTAGTCCTCACTAGGAGGGTACATGAAGCAATAGTGGTCAGAATTTCAGTGGATAATGGTAGTTCAGTCGACGTTATATTTTATGACTGCTTCAAAGGATTGGGACTACGCGAAAGTAAATTAGGACCTCATCACAACCCCCCCCCCCCACAGGATTCTTAGGAGAAAAGGTATATACTTTAGGAACTATCAATTTAGAAGTCCTAATGAACATTTGGCCTACCTGTCGAAACAAAAGGATTCATTTCTTCATCTTAGATAAGAAATTCCAATCATCCTATAACAAGATCCTTGGTAGGGTTGGCTTGAATAATTTCTAAGCAGTATCATATACTGCACACCAATTGTTAAAGTTCCCCACACATCATAGGGTCAACATCATCACGAGAAATCAAATTGAAGTTAGGGAATGCTAGTATATATCAATCAACTCGGAGGAAGTAAAGAAACACACATCCACTTACCAAATTGAGACCCTGGAATCCTTGCGGGGATGCTGATTTTGTTAAAGGTCAGGTTGTAAAAGCAACAAAAATGATCATCTTAGGTGATGATTGCCTAAAAAGAACACACAATTTGGTTCATCTCTGGGCCAACCGTCAAATAGGAATTAATAAAATTCCTTAAAGAGAAAAAGAGTGTATTTTCTTGGAGCCATGAGGATATGCCAGGAATTGACCCAAAATTCGTATGCAATGAACTAAATATAGTCAAGGGCGATAAACCGATCAAGAAAAACATGTCTATCCATGAAGAGGTGGACAAATTATAGATGGTAAAGTTCATTAAAGATGTCAAATACCCTGATTGGTTGGATAATATGGTAACAATAAGGAAGAAGAAGAACAAATGGTGTATGTATGTTGACTATACAGATCTTAACAAAGCGTGTCCAAAATATCACTTCCCCTTAACTATAATCGATGAATTGGTTGATGAAATAGTTGGGCATGAGTTAATTAGTTTCATGGATGCTTACTCGGGCTATAATCAAATCAAAATGAAATCTAAAGGTAAGGAGAAACCCTCATTTATCACGAGCTGAGGGACTAACTACTACAATGTTATGCCCTATTGGCTCAAAAATGCTGCAGAAACATGGAAGTGTATGTGGATAACATGCTCACAAAGAGCAAGAAAATCGTCGATCACATTATTGACCTGACACAGACGTCTGATCAATTAGAGAAATACCAAATGAAACTTAATCCTACCAAATGCACGTGTTGTCGTGCAAGAAGAGATGTTCCTAGTATTTATAGTAAATTCTGAGACGTATTAAAGCCAATTAAGATAATATTAAAGAACTGATTGACATATAGTCCCCCTCAACCAAGAAGGATGTACAAAAGTTAACTAGAAGATAGTTCTATCTCACGAGATACTAACAGGTGTTTACCATTCTTCAAAGTATTGAAAAAAATATTTAAGTGGAATAAGGAGTGCAAGAATGCATTCTTAGAGCTGAAGAAGTAACTAGAATCACCTCTACTACTTTTCCTACCATTAATGGGAGAAACATTTTATTACATTTGAATTATATCGTGATGCATATTGTCTCTATTTTGAATGTATATTTTCATTATCCTTATGTTATTTGGATATATGATGCTTGAATAGGTACATCGTTGCTATAACAGGTACAAATATACTGCTGGGGAGTGGCAGTGGCCAAACTGTCGAACATATGTTTTTTCAATTCTGCCCAGAATTGTCACGGTCATTTACCATGACAATTTTTTTAACAGTGTCTCGGGTTTGTCAAGGTCCTTAACCATAACAAAACTTGTCAAGGACCGTGACATGATCGTGACGAGTCTAACAAACTTGTCACGATCAATGATCGTGATAAGTCCGTGGAAATAAAAGTAGTCACCCCCAGAATTGTCACGGTCATTGACCTTGACAAGTCCAACTTGTCATGCTCAATGACCGTGAAAATTCGGTAGATTTGGTGTAGTTGAAATAGAAAGTCTGATTTGACATGAAAATCTTTCCAAGTTCGTTGAGAAGACAGAAGAAAGAGAAACCATAAGAAGATCAGAATCTCCTTGCAATGGAATTGAAGATAAGAAAATAGGTAAATACAACGATGTAGAGGATGACCCAGACTTGTCGAAGAAACCCTGAGAGCCCGAGCTCGAGGTAAATTTTTTTTTGGTTTCCATTTCATTGTAGGTGGTGACACTGGTGGAGGTGACGAAATCTCCGAAAGAAAATCCTACTTAAATCAAGCCAAGGCATGTTCATAAATTCGACAAGTCAATATATCTGATGATGTTGATAGTCTCCCAAAAGTAGTGAACAAAGATAACCTGGTGATATGTTTTTCTATGAATGATCTCTCTAGAGAGCTCATCCCCATAATGATCCTTTAGTCCTCACTAGGAGGGTACATGAAGCAATAGTGGTAAGAATTTTAGTGGATAATGGTAGTTCAGTCGAAGTTATGTTTTATAATTGCTTCAAAGGATTGGGACCACGCAAAAGCAAATTAGGACCTTATCACAGCCCCCCCACATGATTCTTGGGAGAAAAGGTGTATCCTTTAGGAACTATCAATTTAGAAGTCCTAATCAACATTTGGCCTACCAGTCGAAACAAAAGGATTCATTTCTTCGTCTTAGATAAGAATTTCCAATCAGCCTATAATATGATCCTTAGTAGGGTTGGCTTGAATAATTTCAAAGCAGTACCATATACTGCCCACCAATGGTTAAAGTTCCCCACACATCATAGGGTCGACATCATCATGAGAAATCAAATTGAAGTTAGGGAATGCTATTATATATCAATCAACTCGGAGGAAATAAAGAAATGCACCATCACTTACCAAATTGAGATCCTGGAATCCTTGCAGGGATGCTGATTTTGTTAAAGTTCAGGTTGTAAAAGCAACAAAAATGATCATCCTAGATGATGATTGCTAAAAAGAACACATAATTTGGTTCATCTCTAGAGCCAACCGTTAAATAGGAATTAATAAAATTCCTTAAAGATCAAAAGAGTGTATTTTCTTGGAGCCATGAGGATATGCTAGGGATTGACCCAAAATTCGTATGCAACGAACTAAATATCGTCAAGGACGATAAACCGATCAAGCAAAACATGGCTATCCATGAAGAGGTGGAAAAATTTTAGAAGATAAAGTTCATTAAAGATGTCAAAAACCCTTATTGGTTGGCTAATATGGTAATAGTAAGGAAGAAGAACAACACATTGTGTATGTGTGTTGACTTTACAGATCTTAACAAAGCGTGTCCAAAATATCACTTCCCCTTAACTATAATCGATGAATTGGTCGATGCAATAGTTGGGCGTAAGTTAATTAGTTTCATGGATGCTTACTCGGGCTATAATCAAATCAAGATGAAATCTAAAGATAAGGAGAAAACCTCATTTATCGCGTGCTGAGGGACTAACTACTACAATGTTATGCCCTATTGGCTCAAAAATGCAAGAGCAACATACCAAAGGTTGGTAAGTAATGTTTTTGAAGAGATAATTTGTAAAAACATGGAAGTGTATGTGGATAACATGCTCACCAAGAGCAAGAAAGTTGTCTATCACATTATTGACCTGACACAGACGTTTGATCAATTAGAGAAATACCAAATGAAACTCAATCCTACCAAATGCACGTGTTGTCGTGCAAGAAGAGATGTTTCCGAGATTTATAGTAAATTCAGAGACGTATTGATGCCAATTAAGATAATATTAAAGCATTGATTGACATGTAGTCCCCTTCAACCAAGAAAGATGTACAAAAGTTAACTAGAAGATAGTTCTATCTCCCGAGCTACTGACAGGAGTTTACCATTCTTCAAAGTATTGAAAAATATATTTGAGTGGAATAAGGAGTGCAAGCATGCATTCTCAAAGCTACACAAGTAACTAGGATCACCTCCACTACTTTTCCTATCACTAATGGGAGAAACATCGTATTTGTACCTTGTTATTTTTAAGTTGGCAGTTAGCTCAACACTTATTCGACTAGAGAATGGTGTATAAAAACTGATCTATTATACTAAAATGGCTTTTCGAGGGGTACAAATTTGGTAACCACACTTGGAAAAGTTTTCCTTGGCCCTCATTAAAGCTTTGCGAAGAATGAAACCATATTTCCAAGCGTACACTATCATAGTCTACCCGGACTTACCGTTGCGACACGACATTCAACCAAAAAAATTAGGGATATTAATGGCATGGTCAGTAGACCTCCGAGAATGTGATATACACTATGAACCCAAGACCACGGTAAAAAGACAAGCATTAGAAGATTTCATGGTTGTATTCACTTATGATGAAAATCCTAGCGATATGATTATGTCTGAAGAAAAACTAGCCGAGAAAACTTCTTCAAAAAAGAGATCAATGAGAAACCCTCTTGAGTAGACTTTTTCGTATTATAGATCCAAAATAGATAGGCTAAAAACATTTACTACACAAAAAATAGCCAAACGATACTCAGAGCAAAACTCAAAGGTGATCAATATGGGCCCTTGATTGAAGGGAACTTCAATTAAGAAATTCATATATGGGAGATATATGTGGAGGGATCTTCGTGTACTACTAGAAGTGGTGCAAGGTTGGTCATCAATACTATTGATGATATAGATGTAGATATGAAATTCGGTTTCAATTTCAAGCTTGTAACAATGAGGTAGAATGCAAAGCATTAACCATAGTATTTGAGTTAGTGCTTTCATTAAGTGCCGAGCAGGTCATAGCTCATAACGATTCTCAGTTGATCGGATATCAAGTTCTGGGGATACACGGAATCAAAGGAGAGTTAATAACGAGATATCGACAAAAGCTCGAGATAGAATATCAATGTTTCCAGTAGTTCGAATGATCAACATACCCAGAAGTGAAAATTCTCGAGTAGGTTCACTTCTTCAACTATCTTCGACGAGTAGGACAAAGCTTAAAAGGATCATTCCAGTAGAAAACCTAACAAGCAGGAGTATTGATGAAGAAAATTTTAATCTGATCATAGTAAATTTGGGTCCCTTGTGGATGGATCTAATCAAGAGAAATATTGAAAAAGGAAATCTACCAAATAATCTCAAATAAGCAAGAAATCTAAGGTGCAAAGCAGTCAACTACGTGTTGGAAGGTGGAGTTCCATACAAGAGAGGATCCATTACATAATTTCTCAGATGTTTTCACCCTTCAAAAGTGTAAGACTTGATCAAGGATATTTATGATGGATCTCGAGCATCTTATTTAATAGGAAGATCATTGGTCCGACGAGTAGCCACCTAAGGATGTTATTGACTAACTATGAAGGCATATAGTGCTACATATGTCGGGAGATGTGACAAATGTCAAAAGTTTTCCACTATCCACATGAGATCAGGGGATGCATTAATACTAATCACATTTCCATGGCCTTTTGCTATATGGGGAATTGACTTGGTCAGCCTCCTGTCGAAGACAAGAGGAAGGTTTAAATATTTGGTCGTTGTCTTAGATTACTTCACAGAATGGGTGAAGGCTGACCCCCTTGTTGAAATGACCTATTATATATTCTTCTGATTCATATGGAAGAGTATCACATTCCGTTATGGTATGTCATATGCCTTCATCATGGACCATGAAACTCAATTTGATAATAAAAAATATAAGGATTACTGCATTCAGTCCAAAATCCAAAAATTGCACTCTTCACCTAGGCATCTTCAATGCAATAGCAAAAGAGAGATAACTAACAAAACACCACTCGATGGAGTGAAGAAGAGGCTAGATGACGCGAAAGGAAATTAGATCAGTGAATTACATAGTGTGCTTTGGGCCTATTGAACCACGCAGAGGAAATTTACTGGTGAAACTCTTTATATATTAGAATTTGGGATAAAAGATATAGTCCTAACGAAAATAGGTCTACGTAACCATAGGGTACTCAACTTTAACTCTTCGAAGAGTGACATCAAGAGGAGATTTGATTTAGACTTGGTTAAAGAGGTCAGAGATAATGCTGCACTATGTGTGGCAGCCTATTAGCAACATACTGCGAAGTTATATAATATGATAGTTAAGTCGAGAAACCACAAGGAAGGAGGTTATGTTATGATGAAAGTACTCCAAAAAGGGAATAAGTTGGATGCTAATTGGCATGGTCCTTGCCATATTTCGGTGATCATCCGACTAGGTACTTGTTGCCTAGAAACTTTAGAAGGAGAGAAGTTTAAGAACCAGTGGAATGCTGAACATTTAAGAAAATATTACTAATAATTACGATTTGAAGCTTTCAATATCTTTGTAGAATGTCTTTTTTCAGTCTTAAAGGAAAAATATTACTTTATCATCAATTGATTTCCTTTTTCATGTTTTTTTCAAGGCAATGGGAGATGTAACAAATCAAAAAAATAAACAAATAAAAAGTAAATCCAAGGATAAAATTAATCTAAATCTTGTAACCGATAAAAGAAATCCTAAAACTTCATGTATTACTTCATCTTTGACAAGCCACAAATAAGAAGTTTTCAATTTTTAAACTTCCAGTATGAATATTGAAAGTAAAAAACTAGAAGTTTTACCAGACTAAATTAAAGAAATTTTTTGCAACATTTGGTCGCCAACGGTAACTAACAAAAACAAAAGGTCAAAAATTACAAGATCCGTTTAAAAGACTATAAGTATGTTAGTAGAACCTAAGGCATGACAACTTAGGCTCATCCAAACCGGTAACTAGGTAAGTGCATTATTCGATCGAAAGTTGGTCGACCACATAATCTAACCTTTAAGCTAGTAGTAGACTATAAATATATTCAAGAACATCAGCAACAACTCATACTTTATTCAAGGGAAAAGATATGATATTATTACATATTTTTGCCCGTTATTATAAAACCTACAAAATAAACACAAGACCAACACAAGAGCTTCTCAGTCTACTAGATGTTTTCTTAAAAATTTCTCCATACCTTCAGAAGGGACATCCAAAGCCTAAGTAAGGATAGTAGAACCCATCTCCCTAAGACTATTTTTCCTACTAAAGTTGGGTTTTTCCACCAAATGCAGATGTCGAATGAGAGTGTCTTTTTCATGAAGGACATAGTCTCCAAAATGTTTCCTAACCAGGCTTATGGATATAGCATCAGCGGGAATCCACTTGGTGTCCATACTAAAAGGAGGATTAGGGTGATCAAAACAACCAGAGTCATACCAATACTAGAAAGAGTCTTTTGCTGTCAAGTTGGACGACTAATCTTTTCATTCAAATTCTTAATACTTGTCGACTGGTTCTTTATTAGGTTAGCACAGTCGACCAACGTCTTCCTGGTCATTTCCTTTTCAACTCTTAGACAAGCAACCATAACCTACCCAGATGATTGGCCACCTTTGGACTTATTCAACTACTTAATTTTCCTATTAACTAAGCTTTTTCCTAACCCCAAAAAGAGATCCCCTCAATCTGATAGAAACTTGCAAACTTCTTTAACCACTTCATCAAAAAATGTTTTTTATTGTAGGTTGAGGAAATGTCCTGCAATTTTTTTTTATCAAAACCAATCTCATTGCTTATCTAGGTTAAGTTCTTCTCATAATCAGTTGTCAAACTGGTAATAGCTTCCTTGCGATCATTTTGCATTTGGAGTATCATTTTATTATAAGAGGCATTTGTCGCCATGATTTGACCAAACAATCTATGTAAATGAAAATCTGCCTATCCAACTTGGTTAGAAACATATAAGATGAGCAATTCTTCCAATTCTTCGTCGTTAAGATCTTTATGGCCTTCCCTAAAGATCTGAATACTCCTCTTATACAAGTCACTCTCGACAACTACCAAAATAACTTTCTTGGAGTTAAACTGAGTATAATAAATAAAGGATAAGTATGAAATTTCATAGAAAATTTCATAGCAAGCATCAACATTATTTGTATGAAAAATAGAAACTTCATTATAATTATTGAGGGGGAATACAAAAAGGGGAAACCAGTTTGGATTATAAAAATAATGATATTACAAGACTGACATTGTAAAAACATTCCTAGATGGCTACACGTTATCCTTATCCTGAGCAACCACCTCCTCAGGAAGTATAAATATTAAATTGATCTCATGGGCCATAAATAATTGGTCTATTCCCTCTCCATTATCCATATCTACATAAAAAATAAGATGAGTACCAGGGTTGTATTATTGAAATAACTCAGAGTCCGATGTTATGTTGACCTTCTTCAAAGTAGTGTCATATCCTTACTTGAAGGATGACTTTTTCTAAAACTCCACTTACACAACAATAGTAGAAAAGACTTATCTCAGCCCTTATGATAGGTATCTTCTTTCTCCTTCATAAAATTTTCCTTCAAACCCTGG
Source organism: Sambucus nigra (assembly GCA_949130495.1). Taxonomy (NCBI): domain Eukaryota; kingdom Viridiplantae; phylum Streptophyta; class Magnoliopsida; order Dipsacales; family Adoxaceae; genus Sambucus; species Sambucus nigra. The sequence continues at coordinate 88,737,532 of OX422208.1, read as the reverse complement.
TACTTGCCATCCACATGGACAACAGTCTTTTCAACCCTATCAACTTTTTTAACAACTTTCTTGTTAACCTTTATAGCATCGTTCTTATCTTTTTATGCCTTCTCTATAATTCCTTTCCACTTTTCTAAGTTCATCACATGTGCCTTAATAGCATCCAGGGAGTCCTTTAAACCCTGAAAGGAAGCTTCAACATCTGTTGAGGACTCCCTTAGCTCGTTATCTCTCCTCAAAATTTGGTCATAATTAATCAAAAACTACAAAATCCAAGAGAGGTAAGGAAATGAGTAAATCACGACATTAAGTAAAATAAAGTAAAGTGTTAAAGTGGTTACCAGGGACAAATTATGATTATCCCTCCCCAAAAGTCTATCCCTAAAAAGGGCAGTGACATCAGATTCGTCAGCATAAAGGTCCCCTGAACCTATCAGACCCCTAGAATGTCTAGGGTTCACTACAAGAAAATTAGCACCATCTATTAACTAGTTAGATTGACTTTTCCCCGAAAACACCTGGTAGGTCTTTTCTTCAACCTCTTAAACTAAGGTTCCTGTGTTTTAACCAACTCAAGTACCACCATTACATGACGCTTAAAATTTTCCTCCTCGATATTATTCTTATCGACCAATGAAGGAGACTTGGCTCTAGTAAGAAGGTTAGGGATCTTTGTCTTCACCATATAATATAGGGAAAGAGTAAAGGTCGACACATAATTTATATCCAAAGATTCAAAAGAGGATGAGGTACCTTCAATAACAATATTCGCTAATAGCTAGGAAGGATACTCTAAAGAAGAAACCGAGGAAGATGAGGTGGGATACTCTAAGTCTATAGGGGCTACAAGAATGTTTTTTGTCAGTCGAGCAACAAACAAAATGATTAAGATCTGATACTCTAATAGCATTGAAGTTGAGCAAGGATGAGGTTTCCTAAGTCTCTATTGAATATATCACACAAGTTTCAAATCACTAAAATTTACCTCAGACTCAAAGGGAATATCATTCTTCCTTCACAAATATACAAACACTGGTCTTTAAATGAATGAGTTTAAAAACCAAAGAATAAAATACGCAAATAATAAGGATGTCGATCGATGACACGCCCTTCTTGAGGGTAACATGGCCTAGTGTATTCTTCTCCCTCGGGATGGGGGCAAACTGCCAATTATTAACAATAAGCCATAATACACATAATATTTATTGAAGCTAGACGAATTAACCACCAACTCCGTGTTGGAATATCTGATCTTCAAATAATAAATATTATATGTAGTTGTACCCCAACTATAATAGTTATCAATTATGTTATGCCTATACGAGTTCTAAATAACTCTTTAATACGATTAAACCCCATTTACCACTCTCCATCTATTTGGGGCCACTTGGGCTGGGATTACATCAAAAAATTAACAAAATTCAAGAAATAAGAGATTGGACGGTAAAGTTACCCCACACTTTGCTATAAAAATAGTGGGAAGCTAGTGAACTTCATTTAAAGCACACAAGTGACATGGATCGGTGACCAGTTCTATTCCTACACACTAAGAATCCTACATACTATTCTAAAATCCCCCGAAGAGCTCTTATTCACAATATAAACTGTTGTAAAAACTCAAAAAGAAAAATACGAGAAGAAAAATATTCTCACAATGAAGACAAACACCAAGCCATAGTTATTTTTTTAACAGTAAAATAAAAAGCTCAACAGTAAGAAAGAGAGTTTGCAATTCATGGTTAGATAAGATTAAGGGGAAATAGAACTTCTATAGGTATGATGACATACCCTAAGCTCCAAGTTTGAACGTATTTAACGTACCAACATTTTAGATATCAACGGTGTCTCATTGCCCCAAATGCTCAAAAGACTAGTTTACCCTTAGATGACTCACTAATTTTCTTACTATTTATAAAATTGCCACCTTTATAGTATGAGTGATAAAAATTTACAAGTCCTTGAGTTTGGTAGTCGACTAGCATCTATCCAAGGCGCTAAGTAGCTTTTCAAGAAAAATATTCCATCCTTTCACTACCCCATTAAGAATGAAGTGTTATGGGATTTTGTTGTAGCCTAAAATAATTAGGACACGTGGACCAGTAAAGTAATGAAACCTATCAACATTATCACTGAATCCTCAAATAGTAAATAGACCTGGTCGACTCAGAAATTTTGTGGTCAGCCATCTAGCCGACCACATCCATGAAGGTGGACAACTAATAATGTGAACAGACACACGTGGGATATTCAACAGTCATCATGCACATTCATATGCATAAATATTAAACTAACTATTATTGTGTAAATATGTAAATACCTATTGTATAAAGGTATTCCATCTCCTCAATTTCCAACTACTATAAATAAACTACGTCCTTTCTGTGCTGAGGATAGGACCACTTTGTCCTAACCCGAAAAAGTTTTATTAAGAGACTTGTATTAAACCCTAAAAATGTAGTGACCATACCCCCGCAGATGTAAGCATCTTATTTGGGTTTAACGTCATAAAACCTTTATTTCTCTCGACACTACTCTTATTTCTTTATTTAACATATTTATCGGTGGTTATAAATATTGGGTTCCTTGAGCTAAGATCGTTCGAAAACATTAAACCGAAATTTAGACATTAACAATGGAGATCCAACCATGGAGGCATTAATGCAAGTTACCGGAAATATCTATCCTGAATCTTAGACCTTGGCTTCATATATAAGTATTTTTATCTTTCCCCTTGATTTAAATATTGGTCTTTAGTCCTATATAGTACAGTATAAGACTTTAATTTCTAGGTTTATATATGATACACGTGTTAAATATTCAACTGCAAACCCCAAATCAATTGCCAATGGGTGAAGTAGCTTAGGATATTATATAATCAATGAGCTTTTAATTTCCAGTTGTAGGGTTTGTATAATCAACCATTACCATATGGGAAATAATTGTGTCCTTATCCGAATCTTGGTTTAACTAAATGATTGGTATATGAAAATTATAGATTTATTTGGGAGTGGAGTCTCAAAACATGAACTAAATGGACCAAAAAAGGAATGAACATCTCGGGAGGTACCAATTAAATATGTGGGAATTAAACATGTCCTTATCAGACTCCTAGTTAAAAAAAACATTGATTATATGCAAGCTTTAGCTTAAAATAGGGCATTAGGGGTGATACTAAAGAAAACAACTTAACAGAAGCCAAATATCACAGGAACATAAGTCAAATACCTCCAGAGAGACTAATGTAACGCGTGTGAATGATCATCAAAGAGATCTGAAAACCTTATGTGTGAATACCTCGAGAAGGATGTTAGGGGTGACATATTAAAAAAATCATAAAATGACCTAGAAAGATTCACGAACACCTCGATATGGACAATAGTAACATTTTTTTAATTATTTATGTTCTTATATGACTCCAGATTTAACAAAACCACAAGTACAAGCATGTTTTAGTTTAAACAAATAGGGTGTTGGTGGGTGAAATATCAAAATGACAATCAAATGGCTCAAAAAGAGGCACAAGCCCCCCGATATGGACCATTGCAACATGTGTGAACTGATTGTATACTAATCAGACTCTCGATTTATAAAATGACAACTATTCCCAAGTTTTAGGTGAAAATGGGGCGTTGGGGGTGAAATATAAAAAAAATAAAAAATAAATAAACCATGAACAACTTGAGATGGACAAATGTAACGTGTTTGAAATATAGGTGTCCTTATAGGACTCTCGGTTATAGAAAATGACAATTATATAGAAGTTTTAGGTTAAAAATGGGGATTTGGTGGGTCAAATATCCAAATAGCATCCAAATGGCCCAAAAAGAGGCAAGAGCACCTTGATATGGACCGTGACAATGTGTGTGAACTGACGGTGTCCTTATCGAAGTCTAAGTTCAACAAAATGACAAGTGTACAAAAGTTTTAGGGTAAAATGGGGTGTTTAGCAGCGAATTATGAAAACAACAACCAAATGACCCGAAAAGAGGCACGAGCACCTCACGATGGACGATTGTAACGTATTTGAACTAGTCGTGTCTTTATCGAACTCTCAATTTAACAAATCCACAAATATAAGAAAGTTTTAGGATAAAAATAGGGTATTAGGTGGTGAAATATCAAAATAGAAATCAAATGACATGAAAAGAGACAATCATCTCGATATGGACAATTACAACATATGTGAACTGACCGTGTAATAATCGAACTCACGGTTTAACAAAATGACAAACATATGCAAGTTTTATGTTAAAATGAGGAATTGCGGGATGAATATTAAAACAACCATGAATAATAATAAAGAGTCACGAACACCTAGAGATGGATGACTAAAACATGTTTGAACTATCTATATCCTTATCGAACTCTTGGTATAATAAAATAACAATTATACGCAAGTTTAGGTTTAATAATGAGGCATCTGGGGGGGGGGACAAAATATCAAAACATCAATTAAAAGACCCGAAAGGAGGCATAACCACCTTGATATGGACTATTGAAACGTGTGCGAGGTGACTGTGTCCTTAATGAACTCTCGATTCAATAAAATTAGTATATATAGGTTTTATGTTAAAATAAAGCTTTGGGGGTGAATTATCAAAACAAATGACCACCATGAAATGGACAATTATAATGTGTTTAAAATAGTCGTGTCCTTATCGTACTCCTGCTTTAAGAAATCCCCAAGTATAAGCATTCTTAGATTAAAAAAAGAGGCGCTAGGAGGAGAAATGTCAAAGTAGAATCCAAACGACCTGAAAAGAGGAACGATAAACTCAATATAAAATATTAAAATGTGTGTGAACTTAGTATGTCCTTATCAAAATCTCAGTTTAATAAAAAGATAAGTATATAGAAGTTTTAGATTAAAATGGGGCCTTAGTGGTGAAATATCCAAATAACCTGTAAAGATCCAGGAACACATCGAGATAGACGATTGCAACATGTTTGAACTAACTGTGTCGTTATTAAACTCTCAATTTAATAAAATGATAATTGCAATATGTGTGAATTGTCCATGTCCTTATTGGACGCTCGATTTCACAAAAAGATCAGTATACACAAGTCTTAGGTTAAAATGGCATGTTGGGGGTGAATAGTTAAAAAAATCACCAAATGACGTGGAAAGAGTCACGAAGAACTAGAGATAGACGATTGTAACACTACTGGAAAAATGATAATTAAGAACAACTAATTTGTTATCCCAAAGGCCCATTTGTTGTCCCCAATAGTATTTAGGACTGCCGTAAGGAAAGAAAGAGTTGTCCTAATAGATAGGCGTTATAAAATGCTAAAAGGACAGTAATTGCTGTCCTTTTTGAGTATTTAGGACAACAACTATTGTCCTTTGAGTTTCATCCTTTTAAATCCAAATAATATTACATATTTATAAGGAAAAATGTTGATGTCCTTTAAAACTAAGTCTTAGGGACAGAAGTAGTTGTCCCAAATATATTTTGGCAGATAATATGTTGCACCAAATGAGTATTGTAAAAAATAGTTGTAGTTGTCCTAAATGATATATATATATATATATATATATATATATATATATATATATATATATATATATATATATATAGTAGTCAACCTAAATTCAATCTCTAATATAATAACATTAAATTAAAAAATAAAAACGCAAAGACATATTATACCAAAATTTAACTTTAAAATAGAAACAAAACCAAATAGTATCTTAATACACTTCAAAGAATAAACACCACCGCATACTTTTAAATTGTCATTTCAACTTCTAAGTTAGTTAAATTAATACATAATAAAGAGTGGTTATTGATAGTATCAACTGTTGATACTGGTCGTGGTGGTAGTGGGATGCCCACCTCTCGTATCATATGAGCGATTTCAATCCAAGCTTCTGCTAGAGTTTCTCTCTTTCCCCTTACGACACTTTCTTGTATTTAATTTTATAAATCGGAACCCACTATATCAATTTCTTCTTGATGACGATTATCTCGCACCTCAATTTATTTATGATAACGAGTCTCTCGCTCTTTGGACTCCTTCTCCAATCGAGCAATCTCATTATGATAATAATAAGATGATGTGGTTGATCATGAAGAAGTTGTTTTATTGCATACTCTCATACACAATGCCCGTCCATGTTCGTCAGGTCCTATCAAATCTATAAGGACAAAATTTCCAATTGAGTTAATTTGTATGTAATTGACTTATTTCGAGAACAAAACTTGATTGAGTAATAGATAGATTTTTTATATAGTCACGATTCCCACAAAGATATATCATGCTATGTTTATTGGTGCACGTTTCACGTCTTCATATGATATTGCAATTTGAGATACTCTTAGGTATGAACGCATAATGTTTATGGGACTCAAAAAATGTTTTATGGATGATATTTTGTTTATAAATGATGTTAAAATGTAAAAAAAAAATGTTTTATCTTCATTTATTTTGAGATAAGTATTGTTTAAAGTCGTATGAACTCTCTCCTTGAGTTTATAGTCTTTAAACGACACGAACAGTCATTTATACAACATCTCACTGTCGTTAGAACGACATGGGTATCTCGTTGTCGACTCAAAGTTTTTATTTAAGGCGTTTTCCTCTCGGAATTTTGAGGTGTGCAGAGCCAAAATAAAGTTTAGAACAGTTCCATCTTTCTACATAAGTTTTCTATGGCTCTCAAAGCTAAAACCATCCTTATATTTTTCAAGATACGAGGATTCATACATAATTGCTATAGAGATTTTATTTTAACCATTGGTTTGTTCATCCATATTGAACAAAAGGTTTATTACAATTTTGCGGTAAAAAATGATGAAGGCCATGTTCTAAATCTTAGATGGTTGCCAAAGATGCATTGGTGGACATCGAGGCACTCATGGGCGTGCGTGCTGTGGACGTGTATCATGGAAGGATTTCTGCGTGTGCACTATGGAGGAACGATTAAAGTGAAGAAGAGTCTCAGGGCTTGTGGGTATCGAGTCATTGTGTAAGTCAGTCTGAATTCCATTGTAAAACTGTATCATAGTGATTATTTGGCTTGGGTTGTCCGAGGTTTTTCCCCTTGGTGGTTTCCTCGTACATCCGGCGTTATGGACTTTACATTATTTTAATTTCTTTAATTACGAAGATGTATGTTTTGGATTAAACAAGATAAAATTGGGCCTTAAGTAAAATTGATTCACAAACTTGGTGCATAAATAAAATTTAAAAAAAGATTTTTGAAAGAAAAATAGTTTTCACCTAAAGCACACTTTTAAATAAGGTCCTTCAAATTGGTATCAAAGATAGAAATATTTTTAATTGTGTGTATCCCTTGTGCTTGTAGGTATGAATTTAAATTTTTTTTATGCTTTTCGAACTCCTATTTTTTATGGCGTTATGCTTATTGGAAAATTCGAATGAACTATTGATGAACGTGTTTGGTTAGAGGTAGAAAAATGGTGGTCAACACCAGTCAACAGAGAGGGAGAGGCCATTAGTTTAAAACCTGCTGAGTCATGGACTGAAGTTGAATATTGACTTGCACTTTATAACTCTAAAGGTTTAAATTTTATTTCTGTAACACCCCGTATTTCTATGCATTTAAACAAATTAATTGAATTAGTTATGGTAAAATTTATTTAAATATTAATCGGAGAGTGAATGGTTAATATTTAGAGAAATTTAATTACTAAGTGAATAGTGACATGGCATTTATTTATTTATGTCATAACGTGTATTAATGACGTGGCATTTTTTTTATCTCAACCGGGAGTCGGTATAGACTAATTTGGGTGAGAGATAAGGATTTTTATAAATTAATTTGGATGTCGATTTTGAGTGCAGGGTTGAGTCCGGATGGGCCGAGATAGTCGAAAATTTGTACCCGAGGGTAGTAAACGGGTCACCGGGCTTTTTTAGGAATAACCGGACCCACACAGGGGTATTTGGGTCACTTGGGTTTGACCCATTAGGCTAAAAAAGGTATTAGTGTTTTAAGACCTAAATTTAAGAGTGGGGGAGCGACAGAAAAACATAAACCTAAATCTGACAATTTGGGGAGAAAGTGAGAGGGGGTAGTTAGAGCCAATTTGGGAATCTTTTGGAGATAAAACAAAGAATGAATTGGGTGCTCATCATCAAACATGCCTCAACACCAATGGATCAGACCCTACTAACTCCAAAAGGCAAGTGGTTAACTCACTGTGATGTTTATTTATGATATACAATTCATATTTTTGTGATGTGGAAATCTAATCTTTTTGGCTATAAACAGGTACAAAATGGGGTTTTTGTAATTGGAACACGAAAATGAGATTTGATGTAGAAATTTATAGTGTTACATGATTCTGAGTAGATAATTAACTTAGATGTGAACAACCTAGTAGAAATTTATGAATTAAATTGGGATAAACAAATGAAATTGGGACTGAACAAAGAAAGACCCAAAAATTTCCCAAGTTCAGATTTGTGGAAAATTTAGTCATGTTTGAGGTTATAGGGGAGGTTCTAATCATGTTCCCATATAGTAAAAATGTTGTCTGCACTTGGGTTGGACCATATAAGAGGTTGGAGTTGGGATTAATTCGTTAATGGATGAAACAAAGTCAGATAATAATAATAATAATAATAATAATAATAATAAGAAGAAGAAGAAGAAGAAGAAGAAGAAGAAGAAGAAGAAGAAGAAGAAGAAGGAAGAAGAAGAAGAAGAAGAAGAAGAAGAAGAAGAAGAAGAAGAAGAAAAAGAAGAAGAAGAATACTTGTTCGATGGATCGATCGATGGAAAGGGTCGATCGATCGATGGTCCAGGATTTTTGACAGGTCGACAAGTTTTATATATAAGAGAATTATTTTAAAATTTCAATTCCCATACATTATTTTGTGAGAAATAAATATGGAACATAAATTCCTAACAATTGTAAGGGGAAGTAATTGGAATTTGGAGGGATTTATGTGTGACATATTATGGTTAGTTTTGGAAAAAATATTCCAAAATAATTAAATACGGATCGAGTGTACATGAACACCCTCTACGATTTAAATTCCTGGGATTTGGGATTTGATCCGGGATTTAAAATACGTAATAAGTGATCTTAAAATGATGAACAAAGTCACGGGGATTGATATTATTTATTATTATAAGGTTTAAGCCTTTGGAATTGGGTTTGGGTGGAAGAATGTATTTCCCATTCTTGGAAACCCTATTGGGTTTTAAGCTATCAACAAGGGCGAAGGTTCGCCCCTGGCCGAACCAATTCGGCCTTTGTGGGGTCATGGCGTGGGGTTCGTTATTGTATCCAATATAATTTTAGGAGTTTATACGAGTTAGTGGGACAGTTTACGGGTAACCATGCAATTTATTAAAAATGGAAACGTGATGTTACTAATAAAACGGAAAACTAAATTAACAATATTGTTAATTGTGTTTTATCAAGATATGATATATAATAATCCATGTGCGGTTAATTATTAAATAAGTATAAATATGGAAAATCTTTACGGGGCAGCTAAGTAGTAATTATTATGATAATTACCCTTAATGACTGTAATATATAACTATATTTTGTGTTGCCATAACTATGTTCATGGACTATCCTATCAATCGGGGTACGCGCATTCAAAACCATAGCACGCGTCGGCATAAGTGGACTAGCCGTAATGTAGGTCATATCTTAGGTGCTATGTAGTAGTGCCACTTATGATAGATGAGTGTTGATGCTGGGATCCATGTGTCACTGGTAGGTATGGCCTGTGCAATGGTGTGGGTATATTGGTTGAGCGATGCCAAGGTATTAAATTAATTAGGAATAAAAGCTAATAAATTCATAGTCGGGGATCTAGACTCGAGTATTATATTAATTTCGGGCCATGAGAGCAAGTCCGAGCATATTGGTTGGGCGACATCAAAAAGTAATTTAATTAATTAATGTGCAAGTTAATTAATAATCGGATTTGGACCATAAACTCAAGATATTATGTATAGGTTTGTGTTACGGACTCAGTACACAGTAAAGACGAGATATTTTATATTTATATATATACAGTGTGTGATAGTATATATATGGCGTGTGCTTATAAATATCAGTGGTCATCTATTATTAATACATATACTCTAGTGCTATCAAGGGAGGTTGCGCGTAATGGGTGAATCCCCTAGCTTGAGGAGTAGGACAAGTATATCCCCAGGTCATAGCGTCCGTTATATGTGTGAGGGACTTATCTCACTTTCAGGGAAGGAATATGATCGTCTCCATTATGTTTATATTTTTGGCTAAGTTAGTGAGCGATTCATACTTGGGGTAACTAGGTTATGCGAGTAAACCTAGTGTGATAGCACTTTAGAGAATACATCCGATGAGTTATTACTTAGAAGGATGTGTTATATTTATATTGAACATATGTGTGAATGTTGTAATATGGTTTTACGTATATAATGGGATAAATAGCTATATACAGGTCATTAAATACATGAAGTGAATTTTATTAATCATATATGGGTTATATTCACATGCAACATGTGTGATTGTTGTAAGATAACTATACGTACATAATGGGGTGAATAATTATATACGAAAAATTTTAATATATGGAGAAAATTGTACTATTTATATAACTAGTGAATGTTATATGGATTTCAAGGAAGATGATTAACTAAGTTAAGGTGATAAATAACTTATAAATCATGCTTTTAAAATACTCGGGATTGAGTAGGGCGGTTGACAAGAGTTATATCAAGTATCTAGTTTCGGGGTAGAGGACTAGGTGGGATGTGAAGAAGGCGTTAGGTGTGCACATTAGTTGAGGGGTGAGTCTGTCCTCAAGGGAGTGCGACACTAACTAAAATATGAAGCGCATTCATGCATATTTTATTACTGCAAGTTAATCAGTTGCTAAATGTTTTCAAAATTTTTGGGTTCTAACCCTTTTCTATAAATTATTTTCAAAATCTTTTAGGTGTCCATCCACAGGGACGCTAGACTTGATTCATTTCAGGGATTCACTGCTGTAGCATATGTGGATGTTGTAGAATTTGGATAGGCGCCTCTATTCCTTCTATTCCTAGTATAGGGATTTTCTATCAAATATTCGAGCATGTTGCTCATGATTTTATTTAGTATTTATTTCAGATACCTTGAGATTTATTGTTGTCTGTCTTTACTTTCATGTTGTATTTTAACCAATTTTTTATTCGGCCAAATTCTTATTTATATGTGATGGTTGTATTCAGTTATCTTGTGATTGTTAATTATTTATTTCTGCATGAGTATTTCATTGAGTTAATGAAATATAAAACTTAGCACCAGTCTAATTTCACTTAGGTGGTTAGTAATTAAAATTTTTGACAGTGATGCTGAGAATGAACCAACTGAGAAACCTGTTCTAATTTAATTTAGGACTGATCACCCGGGGTTTAATTAGGTGGGGTGTCACAATTTCCTCATTTGTCACCCCAGATCAATAAAATCTTATAATGATGTGTGCGACATCGAAAGAGTCTTGGAATGTTCTTGAACTCACTCATGAGGAAACTAACACGGTTAGGGCGTCTAAACTTTAAAATCTCCCTACACAATTTAAGATGATTAAAATGTTAGAGAGTAAGATATTTGATAAATTTTACACTAGAATGTCCCATATTGACAACTCGTAGTTTAACTGGGGAGAGAAAATACCCGATAACCATGTCATAGAGAAAATCTTAAGATCGTTGCCTAGTAGATTTGATTAAAAAGTGACCGTTTTTTACTCCTTGGGTATGCGTGAATTAATGAAACTAGAAGAGAGTGTAGGTAACTTGACATGTTTTCCTCTAAGCAAGTGCCAAAGAAAGAAAAGGGCATTGCTTTGAAAGCTCAAAAGGAGGAGACTAAAGTTCCACATGATGATTTTGACACCGATTTAAAAGATGTTGCTTTTTTCAGCAAAGAAGTTCAAAAAGTTTCTTAAGTTCCAAAAACAATCGAAAGATTACAAAAGACTTGAGAAATTCAAGAACAACACGGCATATCAAGTTCTTAAAAATAAAAGTTAGAATGTTATGAGGGATGAGTTGGATAGGTGTTCTGGTTGTGAGGGTTATGGTCATAAGGTAGCGGATTGTCCCACTAGACTTAAGAAGGAGGGAAAGAAACCGATAGCATATAATGCCACGTTAAGGGATAATGAATTGGAAGAGGGAGAGGTCCCCCCCATTGAGCGCAACTCTATAGCGTTGATGGCATGTCATGTGAGTGACGATAATAAATATTCTCATGAAGATTCTCATATGAATGACACTTATGAGGCCATCTTGTGCAAATTCCAAGAGAGTGAGGGTGAAGCTAGTAAGTAAGAGGAGATGGATGTTAGAGAGTTTCAAGTTTCTTTTAATGATTTGTATGCAGAAGCGGTAACAATGAAAAAGGAAAAATTTAAGTTGCAAACTAGGTTGAAAGTGTGTGTCTTAGAAAATAATGATGCACTGATCGAGGATCTTAGGGTATGGGAGAATACTATTTGGGAGAAACTAGAATTCATTGAGTGTGAGAGAGATAGACTTCATGGTTTGATGGAGGCTTTTAAGAATTATATTCAAGAGTTTAAGGAGTCTTGGTGTTTGCTTGAGTCTAGGATAAGTGATCTTAACGAGATATTGAGATACTCGAGTAGAGTGAAGTTTGATTTGGAGGCAATATCAAAAAAGTTGGATAGGATTTTAGGTATCGTCCAAATCAAGGATGATAGGTGTGGTATAGGCTTTGATGATCGTTTTGAGACAATTTCAAAATTCAATACCAATCGTGTGAGAGAGCTAACTAGGAACGTTAGGAGAGGTCCACATTTAGGTCACATTCTTCATCGTGTTTACACTTGCACTCATTATGGTAGGAAGGGTCACCTTACAAGTTATTGCTATAACTTTAAAAATGATTCTGTGAAGTTTAGGAATAAAGTCATTTCAGTTCCCAAAACTCCCATGCATTGTTACACACCTACTTGGGTTAGGAAATCGAACTTAGTGGATTTAGAAATTAAACTTCATAGTTCTTGCTTGGTTGCACTTAATTCTTTCCATGATAAATCTAATGGATGATTGTGTTTCCATATTTGTCATGTGATATCCTTTGCTTCATGATTTATATCTTTCTAGTGTTATGATAAATGTATCTCTTTGTATTATATATTTCATTTATTTGAGTCTTATTTGAAAAATACGAAATGATTTTATTTTGATAAAAATTTTTAAAATACAAACAGATTTTGTTTTTTGAGTCAAAAATATTGTTTTAAAAACACAAAAAGGTTTTGGGTTTATTTTTTGTCATGAGTTCTCATGTTTGATAGGACATATTAGTGTGATAATACCCCCATCATTTCGTTATCCATGTGGCTAGGACATTTGGTCATAATTATAGATGCTTAGAATTTTCTTAAGCATTGACAAATGGGCTTGTTTCGAAGTTGATTTCCATTTGGATTCAAATTTATATATATTCCATTATTTCTCACATGCACGAGTTTATAGGAATGTTTGAATTTTCATGCGTATTTGAGTTTGGTCAGACGTCATCTTCTCAATTTTTTTCATTTATGCATAATAAGACTTGGGAGGATGTGTGCATATAAGAAACCTTTGCCATGAGGATTTCTATTATTTATATTGAAAAAATGATGAGTGTTCGCGAAAAATGGCTGTAAAATTACAATAAACTCATCATGAAAGCCACGAGGTTAAAGCAACCAAGAAAAAATTAAGGCAATATAAAGAAACATATGCCAAAATAGGGCCAATAGGATTTCTCTAAGTTGAGAAAAGTAGAAACCTTAAAAGTTCTTAAAAAATAAAATATGAATATGTTGAGGGTGTTTGGATGGAAATATAAACAAGTTTGCATCACGAATCCTTATGTTGAAAAATCGTATCATGACGCTATTATTTGAAGAATCGTCAAAATTACAGATTTGTGTGCATACTGTTTGTTTAGTTTATTAAGCTCAATATATTAATTATCACATATGGCTAAAACTTATTTTAATGACATTAGGTATAAATTAGAGATTCTTGATCGTTTTGATGTGTTCAAATTGTGATTCATTTGTTATAGTTCACGCCCATTTATTCCATATCCTTGCTTGAGCACATTGATATTATGTTAGCATGAAACTCACACTTGTTTTAGTTTCCGTTTTGAGTCTGTTTTTCCCCTATTTCGTATTTTGAGTACCTATTTTGAGCTAATTTTTTTGTGGCCAAAACTTTGCCATTTTTAGAGCTGAAATAAAGAAAATTTTGAAGTTATTCAAATGACTTCTGGACGCCATTTGAACAACATGTCCAAGTCATTTGAAGTATGTTTCTAACGATATATTTTTCGATGCGTTAATTGTGTTAGGTAAGGTCGTTAGAAGGGTCATTAGATAAATGTTTCGAACGACACCTTGCTGTTTGAGGTCATTTTTGGCTTCGTTTAAATTATATTCCGATGTCGTTCAAATGACATGGCATAGTCGATGTCGTTAAAATGACATGGCATAGTAGTTCGAACGACCGAGAGAGGATTTTTTTATCCTTGTTCTATTTCAGTACCTGCTTCGTATATATGCTGATATCATACTATTTTGGTACTTCTGGTTTCATCTGGAAAGTTTATTTGTAGTTGACATTACTTATTCACTCTTGATTCTTATACTGCATTATTTCGTTTTAATCACATTATTCTTGATTTTGCTGATACATTGGTGTGACCATTTTCTTGATAAGATTTAGTACTTTGTGATTATTATTAGCTAGATTTCCATATTTATCTAGATATGCTTTATTTATTATTTCATGCTAAATATTCATTTGTTTGTCATTTTCACTTATTGTCTATTCAAAACCAAAAAGGGAGAGATGGTATGTGATGTAGGGGGAGTCTTTTTGTTTGATGAACACATATGTTTTTCTCGCATTGAAAATTGGTATCATGTTTTTTATCATATGTATATTTATATTTTGGTATCATATTGCCTTGCACTAATTAGTATCATGATTTTCTCACAAGTTTAACAAAAGGTTTATTTTTCATATTGATATTTTTTATACCATTTCCTCCTCCATACTTCACTGGGTATATGTCTGTTTCATGTGTGTAGGTATTCTTCAGCGATAAGATATTTGAAGACCACATCACATTCAAATTGCTCATGCTTACTGAACATGCATATACTAGTGCTTGTCTTATAATTTTTTTTGGTTTTAATGGGATGGGATTTAGGTGTTATACGGCTTGACGATCGAGCTTAGGAATTTCACTTTTTGGGTTTTGTCCCGAAATAGTCACAGGGGGAGATTTGTAAGGAATTTTTTTTCTAATTGAGTTAATTTATATGTAATTGACTTATTTCTGGACCAAAACTTGATTACATCATAAACATATTTTTTATATAGTCATGATTCTCACATAGTCTATGACATGTTTATGTTGAAGACGTAGAGGTTAAGATTCAAAGAAATATCATGCTGCGTTTATTGGTGCGCGTTTCATGTCTTCATATCATTATGCATTCGGATATACTCTCAAGTATGAATGCAAAATGTTTATGGGACTCGAATAATGTCTTAAGGGTGATATTTCGTTTATAAACGATTTTAAAATGTTTAAACTGATTTATCTTCATTTATTTTGAGATAAGTATTGTTTAGAGTCATGTGAATTCTCTCCTTGAGTTTAGAGTCTTCGAATGACTTGAATAGTCGTTCGAACAACATCTCACTGTCGTTAGACCGACATGGGGATCTCGTTAGAACGAGCTACCGACTCAAAGTTTTTATTTATGGCGCGTTCCTCTCAGAATTTTGAGGCGTGCAGAACAAAAATACAACATAGAACAACTCCATTTTAATACATAAGTTTTTTAAAGATTTCAGAGCTAAAACCGTCCTTATAGTTTTCAAGATCCGAGCTTTCGTACGTAATTTCTATAGAGATCTTGTTTCCACCATTGGTTTGTTCATCCATATTGAAAAAAAAGGTTTCGTTGGAGTTTTCCGGTGAAGAAACGGTGAAGTCTGTGTGTCGAATCGTAGACAGTTGTTAAAGTTGCATCGGTGGACACCAAGGCACTCATGGACGCGCGTGCTATAGACGAGTATCGTGAAAAGATTTCTGCATGGGCCCTGTGGAGGAGCGGTTAAAGTAAAGAAGAGAGTTAATGCTTGGGGGGATCGAGTTGTTGTGAATGTTTGTATGTCTTCCTTTGTAAAACCGTATCATATTTATTGTCTAGCTTTGGTCGTCCGAGATTTTTTCCCTTGGCGATTTCCTGGTATAACCGACATTGTGGACTTTACTTTATTTTACTTTCTTTAATCACTGATAGAGGTAGAAATGGTATCTATTCCTATTATATCGTATCTTAGTTTGGGGGAGATTTATCTTAGGGGGATACGTCTTTCTAAGTGAGACATTTGTTTGATAAAGGGGAGAATTAGTTTAGGGGGAGTAATTATTTAATTTCATTTAATAGTTTGATAATCCCTATGCGTTTAATGTGTTTGCTTAATTGTGCATTCCATTTTTGTTTGCATTAAATGAAAAAAACAAAAAGATTTTTGTTTATCATTTGGGTTTTATCTCTCGATACTTTAAGCTTAATAAAAAATTCAAATGATTTTTGTTTGTCTTTTAGTATATATTTTTATTTTTGGTTAAAAATTTTCAAAAACTCAAAAAGATTTTTTTTGTGTGTATTTTAGTTTGACACACTTTATGTGGCATATACTTGTGTTTGAATCCCATCTTTTTCGTTCCCATGTGGCTAGAACTTTTGGTTTAGATTGTCAATCCTTAAAATGTTCTTTACCATGCTTATATGGATTAGTTGGATTTTGTGTTGATTAAATGGATTCTATTTTTATATGCCTCTATTCACACATGCACGAGCTTTTTGAACTTTAACGTCACATGTTATATTTCAGCTTTGTGAGGTGTTCTCCTACCAATCTAGTCATCTACATAATTGTGACCTAGGAGGACTAGTGCATGTCAAAATTCGTTGCACGTGAGATTTGTGTAAGATATAAAAAATAATATATATGAATGTGCACGGGGAAGGGCTCCAAAAGGATTTATTATTCTTTGCGAATAGTAAGCCACCGTTTTCTTGGACCTAAAAGAAATATGTGGTCCAAAGGCCTAAAAATAAAATATGGCATTAAAAGAAAAATAATTGCCAAGGTCTATGTTTAGTTGATTTATTCATTCAAAAAAATAATATATATGCTTATTGAGGGATATTGTATGGTATATCAATGGTTTGCACAATGTCTGTTTATCCTAGTTGTACTTTCAATGTCATGACTCAATTAGTTTGTAGAATCATCAAATGTCTAGGCTTGTATGCATTGTGTATATTTGTTCATTGAGTTCAATTTATATTGTCACATGAGGTTAAATTCAAATGTGATGAAGTTTGCAATCATTTGAGAACTCCGTGAACATGTGTTAAGTGATTGGGTCTAATTTTAACTGTTACTAGTTCACACTTCAACACTTCCGTTTTCAAAAAATTTCATGAAAAAAGACACTCATAAACATAAAATTTTTCTTAGAAAATTAAACTCTCAGAGCTCTCTCTTAGAGATGGAGGATAGTGAAAAAGTTAAGTTAGAAAATATGGTTCCCGTACATATTAAGTCTGCCCAAAAAGTTAGTGGAAAAAGAAGTGGGAAAGTGGGAAAAAACTGCTCAAACTGCCAAATAAAGTGTTCCCGCCAAAACTCGTTCAAATGAGATTTTCATTCGAACGAGCCTTCTAACGCAGTCCCAGTGTGAACTCGTTATATATCTCATTGGATATCTCGTTCAGATGATTATTCTCGTTCGAACGATACTTCGAACGACATTCTAGTGGCCTTTTAGGGAACTCGTTGACAAACTCGTTCGAAAGACATTCTTATTAGAACGACAGACTCGTTCGAACGACAATTTTGAACGAACTTCCAGAAAGTATAAAATTTTGATTTTAGGCCAGAAACTTTATATACTTTATTTTAATGTTTTAATTAAATCTTTCTGAAAATAAACAATAGTTTTAAAAACAAACTACACCCAATACAAATTGTTCCAAGCTCCTATATATATATATATATTAAAATGCATTCATACCTTAGGAGCAATGGAACCAATGTTATTGACGTAGAAATGAGGCACATTAAACTCGTCATTTTGATGAAGCTTTAAACTTGGCCGCTACGTCTTCAACTTTAGAATGTCATAGGTTTGAAGGATGGTCAATAACTCTATCCTATGACTCAAACGTTTTTGTCCGGAATTGTGCCAAAACTACAAAGGACTCGATTGAAAATTTGTGTCCTCACAATCACCTAGATGTGTGTTTAGGATTAAACAAGATAAAATTAGGCTTAAGTAAAATTGGTTCACAAACTTGATGCGGAATTAAAATTTGAAAAAAAGGTTTTTGAAAGAAAAATATTTTTCACCCAAAGCACACTTTGAAAAAGCGGCCTACAACGTCCTCAAATATAACATTCCTCACCACAATTCTATTATGTTGATCAAATGGAAACTCATCCAATTGTCTTTTAATCATTCCTACGAATTGAGGAAAAACATATAGCACAATCAACCTCTTTTAGTCATTGAAATTTCCAAAACATCTACTAAAAATAATAGTCGTAATGTAACTAAGTTATTTACATTGCAATTATCAACATATTAATACCTCTATACCAACCGCTCCATCATCGACGTCATATGTGAGATTCGTTTTCTTACATGTCCATCTCCAAACACTCAATTTGTCGATGGACTCCTACTTTGACTTCATCTAATTTATATATAAATAGAAAACATGTTAAAAAATTTAAAAGAACATAAATATAGTCAGATTTTAGTAGAACATATATATAACTATACTAAAGTAACAACATATACTAACTTGTTGCTTTATTATGGCAATTGAAGTTCGCCCAATTATAAGGTTAGAACAAAGATAAGCTCGGTTAATGATATTCCTATTTTCCACTCGTTGCAAGTGAAAATAAATATTGTTAATTACATTTCAAGTTACATGGAATTGTATACACTCCTCACCAATTCAATGAATTATTTTTAGAAAATTTCGATAGAGTTTTCTTCATTTTTAATTTTACATGTAATCGAACACGTTTAATCACCAGCATAACATCAATAATTATAAGAAATACAATAAAAAAATCATGTAAACCAATTCAATGTGATACCTTTGTTGTTTCTTGACCCCAATTTACTAACACTTTCCGTTGATTCGAGTTAACTAGGGGTTGTAGTTTCTAAACTCCCTGCATCCGTGTTCAATTCCCGATAATATTTCTTCTTAGTCTCATACATAAAGGATCTCCAATGAATTCGAAGCTTATGACAACATATGTTTCGATAATTTTCTGGTGCATTTATATTAATTTAAGAACAAAAAAATTAATTAGTTAGAAATACTAATAATTTTAAATATTCGATTTTCCTAATACGAGATTAATTTAATATTGCCTACACTTGTTCCCAACACAAAGTCGAGCTTTCGTCTATTTGATTTTGTCCAAGAAGGCAAAGTCAAAGAAAACAAATCCCCGTGCATAATAACCGAGTTTACTCGTCAACTTCTTCCCATATGGTCCAATTGGTTGGCAATCTTTGTCCCAAATAATTATCTTTTTCTCGCCGTTACCCCGTTCATCCCATTATTTGCCACTCCCTCTAACATTCCTCTTAAGAGAGGATGTACCATTAGTGTCACCTGTTCAAAAGTAATGAGAAAGCATATATAAAAATTTATAAAATCCTGATGTATAGATATCTTTTAGTACATACCATCATGTAAGATGCCCAGCTAGTCATTTGTCATTCTACATGAGGGTGTACCAATAATACTTCCTATTTAAAAAATAGCATACATCTTGTAAATGATAGTTCCATAAGTAAATAAGTAGAAATAAGTAAAGGCCAAGAAAGAGTAGATATAAGAGGCCAAAAAAAATAGTATCTGATTGGATAGTGTATTTGTAGCCTATATTTTTAACAATTTACGAGTTATGGATTATTTTTAAGGAGTTACATTTCCCCACTTAGCTGATTTTGGCTCAAATTTAGCTGACCAAGATTTGGGAGTGTCCCCAAATTTTGAGGGACTATCATGGTAAACCCATTTTTGTCCAAAGACAGTGCAGTGAGAATTTTTAGATTGGACAAAGTTGTCTAAAGAAAAGGGAGCCTCCCTTGTAGACCATTATAACTGCGGTCCAAAATGGCCAATGACTTCAACCCTCCAATTTCTGCAGGGATTAAGCCATTAAATTATTGTGACTAAGGCCAAATTGCTCCAAATTTACTAACCCATTAATATTATATGGGTTCCCTTCACTAAGACTATAAAATTAAGAGTTAAAACAAATAGGATTTCCCCAATATGATATGTACCAAATAGTGAAGGAGAAAGAAAAAATGGGGGCATGGTAAAATAGTTGAATAATGATAGGGTTTTTAATAAGGTAATTTGACCATTAAGCGGATCTTCTTCCATCGGTAGAATATAAAGAGGAAGAAGTTCAAATTTTAACAGTCAAACCACAAGCTAAACTCCAATATACAAGCTTCCAGTCCAAAACTGATTTTAGGTTACAGTTGCTGATATGGAATGTGAGGGAGATTTTGAAGAATACTGCTACTAGAAGAATAAAAAGGATAAAAATGTAATACCTCGCAATTTTAATGGCTTTTAATATGTGATAAATCAAAAGTAAATGAGAAATCAATGGGGATAAATTGGAATTTATTGATAAATTATTGGAATTAATGCGGATTGAATATTACTAGAGAATAAAGTAATATGTGACTAATATTGAATTTTACTAGTGCTAAAGAGTAATATTTGATTAAGATGATGTTAAAAAATTATTGGGTGTGCATTATACGACAATTATGAATATTAAGTCGGGATGCGGTTATGGGACGTGTCGGGACTAATTTAAATGAATAAAAAGAGAATTAGTTTCATGTCATCAAGAATGTTGTTTTGACTGCCCCAAAGTGTTCAAAAGATCTAAATAGTCAAAAAGGTATACCCGTGGGTTTGATTTAGGTCTTGGGGCATTTTGGATCCGAATAGACACTCCTAAGGGGTATTTTGGTCATTTTGCATGGAAGGTGAATAGTCACTTTGAAAATGAGTCTAATTATATAAGTTTAAGATTTGGGTTGTCAAAGGTTAATTCACCCAAAAATCAAAGGAAAGGTTATTGAGGAGAGTGAAGAGTTTTCTCTGGAAAATGGAGAGTTTCCTAGGAACTTCAAGAGACAAACCACCTAATACCACCACCACCACCACCGAAAAGTTCGTCGGAAAAAGGGGAAGGACAATCCTACACTATTATCACCAAAGGATCAGACCTACATAACTAAGGCAAGTGTAATTCTATCCCTAATTGGTGCTTATATTATCCATGTTAGATTAGGATTTATAAACATCCACAAAACTTGAATAATTGGGTTTGAAAATTGATTGATAAATCAATTGAAATGGATGGAATGGATAGGTATTGCATGTAAATGAGATATACACATGTATAAGATATATAAATGATGATTTGAAGATTAAATCAAGAAATAAATTTTGGGTTCACTTTGAATATCAATGGATAATTTAGAATTGTTGATATTTGGATGGTTAAAATGATTTTAATTGAATCTTTGAAATGAGAATTTTGTAGGATTAATCTTTTGTTAAAGATATATTTTAATCCACGAAATTAGAATCATTTAGTAAAGAAATTACTGAGTTTATATGTTGTTCTTGGAGAAAATGAATAAATATGAATTTCGGGAATTTAAGGGAATTAATATGTTTTAATTCAACCTTCTTGATGATTTTAGGTTATTTGTTTAGTAGAGATCATTTATATATCATGTCATATCATTTGGGTTGAATAATGAGGATATTGGGATCGATTGATGATGGTTTTGATGTTAGAAAATGATCAAATAAGTAGGTTGTAACATGGAGATACTGGGCTAATATTTGATCGATCGATCGATCGACCCAAGAATGTCGATCTACCTAAGACCATCGATCGATCGACTCCCCCTAGAAATGTGAAATTGTTTCCTTTTAAGTTTGATTAAATTCCAACGTTGATAAATCTTTAGTGATGCATAATTGAACATAATGGGATATATTTAAGACCTGGAAAGTGATATTATTTATGGGATTGAATGGGGGAAATTAACGAGCATTAATTGAATAAATTATGGTGGGTAATTTTATTGGAATAACTTTGGTACATTAAAAAGGAGTGAGGAACTTGGGTTAATGTTGGAAAATTAGATTATATTACAGTGGGTAATTATACTTGAATAATTTTGGTACATTAACATGGAGTGAGGGACTTGGGTTAATGTTGGAAAATTATTAAACTGAGGAAGGAATTATGTGAGTGACAACTACACAATAAAATACGATAATGAGAATAATTGTAATTAAGAAGTACGGGTAGTATTGATAAATGTAACGGGTACTTGGGATAAGATATCATACGATAAAGAGAATAATCTTAATAAAAAGTATGGGTAGTATTGATAAATACAACGGGTACTTGGCGATAGGATAAATTACAAATATGATATATATGTCGAGTGTTTGCCTATTACTATATAGTTTGATTGTATACCTATTGATTGTTGATTTATGTGTATGACATACCTAGGTTACTTGCTATCGACGGGAGGTTTACGTATGAGGAAAGTCATATCCTAATGAATCTATGGGATTTGGATTTGTCACTCAAGAACATACGACTTAGGTCGATTACCAATAGTGAGAACAATGGTATCGATCGATTATTTGGGTGCGTAGGTATGTGTATAGCCCAAAGGCTTTGGACAATGTTTGCCTCCAATATGGGTGTTTTATTATGTATGGTTCGAGGAATACACAAAACCTACATTCCTTTGTACAATGAGGAGATATACCCATACATGATAGCAGAGTAATGCATGCACCGTAGCTGTGTCTCCGGGTGAAGTATTATATATATATATGTGTGTGTGTGTGTGTGTGTGTGTGTGTGTGTGTGTGTGATAATGAATCTATATATATTTATGAAATTATCTATTGTGTGACTTAAGTAGATATGATATATGCATGTACCTTAGCCGGGTCTAGGGGTACAATATTCTGTATATATATGAGATAGTGAATGTACATATATACTTATGAAATTATATGCTTTGTGAATGATGTAGATTTGATTAAAATAAATCAAGTATGGGAACACTTAATTGGAAATTGGGATTATCTACTGTGTGAATTAAGTAGACATGATGAATAGTGGAAATTTAAATGAATTAAGTATGAGAACACTTAATTATATTGAATTGGAAATAGGGGTTATCCATGTTGAAAATAAATGGATATATATATACCATTAACAAAAGTATTAATAGCGAAATATGTGGGAATGGTATTGGGGTATAATTGGTTGATAATGATAGAAACTAGTTCGCATGGAATTAGTAACTAGTTTAGTTTAATGGTACGTTAGGCATGCACAATAGATGAGAGGTGAGGATATCAAGAGAGTCCAAAAATCTAACATGTATATAATAATTGCTAGTTGTAGCATTTATTCGCTTGATGTTTTAAAAATACATTTTTATCCGGGATATGACCCGTTTTATTGCCTATATTCTTCTCTCTCTTATATCTTCTATATTAGGTGCCCAGCCACAGGGTCTCCAGCCATAGAGGATTGGATATTAACATGCTATGGATGATATGGAGTTGCAGATTTTGTATTAGACTCTTCATCTCCTTGTTTCATTCATATGTAGTAGCTATTTTATTTAGGGCATGTCGCCAAGAGGATTCTAGTCTTTCTATCTCAGTCAGTTATTTACTTGTATCGGGGTTAATTACATTTAGTTTAAATTGGATTGTTGTATTGGGATTTTAAACTAGAGGGTTTTATTCCAGTTTTATTTAATACAGTTGTTATGGTATTTGGCTATTATCTGTTGTTGTTGTTGACTGTTAAAAGTGGAATTTTATTAAATTAAAATTGGAAAGTTTTTAACCCTTGTTTAATTAGGTATTAGGTGATTATAAAATGTTTTCGACACTGATGCTAAAAAGGATCCAACTATATATTCTGATTTAATTTTGTATGGGACTGATCACCCGGTATTTAATTAAGTGGGGTGTTACAGGTGGTATTAGAGCATCTGTTTCTAGAGTCTTTTAGGATTTGTACGGCTTATTAAGTTCCAACGTATCGTTCTTTGATATAGAGCCTTATCTTAGGGATTGTTGTATTCTTGTAGGTATTACGACTTACATTCTCCTATGAGAGTCGTTAGCAGGACAGCATAAGGAGGACTCAACCGAAGATTTAGGAGATTTTGGAAATGGGATTAAGATAGAACCCACTATAATCGAGTTTCAGGCTGAGGAGAATAAAGAGGAAGAATCTAGAGCTATAGTTTCCTAAGAACCGTCACAAGTGACGTTTGTAACTCACCCATCACTATTAGTGAAGGGGTGAGGGAGCCCAAAGGACTCTCATGAAGAAAGAAATCCTAAGGAAATTATGTTAGGTGAAGTGTAGTAACACCCAGGACTTAAAGACCCGTAGTGATATTTTTGCTTTAGGGAACAATCCAAATTAGTGAGAGTCGGACGGGCCTTTGAAAAGGATGATCTGTTAGAAATTTAAAAATGAGGAGATTGTGTGTGTTAATTAATGGATGTAGAATAGCCAAAGGCTTTTACATATGGAAGAGTGTTGAATACCCTAAAGTGAAAATTTGGGGTAAATTTTTTCTTGGCTCACACGAATAGTGTTGAAATTGTGAGAGTCAATCACCATGTTTGAAAAGTAAAATATGATGCCAATGAAAGGATCTTAAGTAAGATTTGACAGCAAGTTTTTTCATCTATTGTTCAGAAGGAGATATGAATGACATTTTGAACTTCGTACTCGAAAAGGTAGGTACAATAAACAAAAGAGCCCTTAACTGGGCGATGGACTCACGAGAGGAGTCACCAACTCTTAAGGGAAATTATGTTTTGACGCTTAATATGGATGGAGAGAATGTCATGTTTTGATAATGAAGATGTAAATGCTTCCATGAAAAGGGAGCAAAGAGTTAAAGGATCTATCCAAGGAGTAAGACTGGATGTAACGGTGTTAGTATAGCACCATAGGGGGAGACCCATCAGGTGACCCATTTAAATGATTCAAATAGTAGAATTTCTACCAAGTGATGGAAAATTCATTTAGGGTTGTTGAAGCTAGCAATGTGTTCCTTAGGGCCAGCGAAACCAAGGTGATAATGAAAGTGGCCATCAAAGTTGAAGCTACCAGGGCCCGATAGAAGGACAACCCTTATAGATGGTCTGTATGGCCTGAAATAGGGAATTATATGAAGAGGTATTATCTGTGGAGAGTAAGACCACATGAATTAATTTTTCCCGAAGCAAGAAAAGGGATAATGGTATGGTGCCTATCAAGGGTAATAATTAAGATATTTTTGGTTCAGTTCGGATAAGCGTGAGGTATTCGGGAACCATTTGAATGAGAGATTGGTAAGGTCGGAGATATGGGTTTATCCTCGGGAGAGTGAGGTATGGTCTATGTGACACGAGCGAGTCACGGTATCTTTGTTTAACGCTAAATTAGCGTGTGACATGAGTTTAGTGGTTATATCGATTACCTTATGGGTATATGTATTTTTTGTGGTTTCACGAGATTAATTTTTGGTCTCATCCACGGGGAAGTGGGTGTAGATAGTGGGCCTTTTTTATTACGATTACTCATTTTAGTGATGCATTATACAAGTATGATATCATCTTGGATATGGTTTGATAGTGGGTTATTATTGCAAGGCTATCATAATTTCTATTGCAGGACATGATGTGTTGATTTGGTGATTCTTAGAGGATTGAGGTCTCCTTTATGATATTATGTAATGATAAGAGACTTCGAAGAGTATAGTTGTCTCGAGATATTCGATCCTAGTGCATAGGGACTTTACTGATATGAATCAGGGTTTTTGGATTTATTATCGAGCGGAGAGGCTTAGCTCGTTATTAAGTTTAGAGCTTAGGACTTGGTGATAGGTAGAGCGTATTGTTATATCACTCTTTTAGAGACGTGGGGGTTGAGAATTATATTTATATGTGTAGGGATTTGGATTTTTAAGTGTCTCAATTATGTGCCTTCAGTCTACAAATCTCGATGACCGACAATGTAAGGTAGTAGTGATCGGGGGGTTTCTTGTTTGGATTTCTCTTGCGAGACATCCCATGCATGAAACATAGCGGATGTCGGGAATTGAGAGATGTGTTGGGCACTAGGGCAATAACTGGAACTTTAGTTGTGGAGAAAATCCCCGGAGTGTACGACTTGAGGCTAGTGGAACCAGTCAACATTTGTGCAACTATGCATGTATTGTAGGGTGCATGGGCGCCCTGGTTAGTTTCATTTTCATATCAACTGAGAAAGAAGTACATGGAAATGAATGTGTGGAATATATACCTCAGGGGAAGTTATAAACAAAGATGGAATTGAAGGATGGATTGAACATCGTGCGGAAAATATGATAATCCAAGTTTATGTGTGCGAAGAGAATAACACACCATAGATGGGTTGAAAGACTATGGAAACCATTTAAAAGGATATCTCTTGTGAAGAGGGAAATCCAAGTTCTATAAAAAAAAATAGGATGGAGACCTACTCAGTCGAATATTGAGAGTGGCTTGCGCATAAATAAAATGTTGTTGCCTATAAGGTGAAAAAAATTCCCAAACGTGCGTGTTGTGGTGAAAAGTGCACGGGTCGAGACTTTTGGTATACCCCGGGCGAAGTAAGGGACTATATCGTACCACTTATTGTGAGAGGTTATAAGTGGAAATTGGTGTTAAGTGAGACATAGTGAATTTATCTCAAGGTACACCACTCATAGATGAGAATAGGTTGGTTCGAGAAGATCAACAGGAAATTTTGTATCAAGCCAACAATTCCAGAGACGGAATTGGGTGGTCGGACTATTATGCCGCCCAATATTATTATGAATCGGGATGAGATTCTTGAACCCCACCTCGATTGACATTTAGTCCGGACACAGTGGGGATCACGTTTGGTTTGGAAAAGTCGTTTAACCTAAGGCCCTATGAGTAGACGGGAGGTGATTGTTGATAAGTGGATATGTTACGTATGTGTATCCTGGATTTTTGAGGGAGGTTGGGAGCAGTACCTTCTATTTGTAGGAGTTTCCATGTAATAACCCCTATCAGTTCACCCTCGATATAACTCCATTTGAGGCATTATACGGTCGTCCTTGGCATTCTCCTGCGTGTTGGTTTGAGGAGGGAAATAACAAGCTACTTGGGCCAGAGGTGAATCAGGATAAGTCTGCCTGAATTGAGATGAATCGTAGTCGTATTCGGGTAGCCTAAGACAGACAGAATAGCTACGCCAATGTAAAGAGGTCCTTTTGGGAGATTAGTGCGGGGACCAAGTTTTATTGCGGGTATCTCCTATGAAGGGGATACTAAGATTTTGGAATAAGGGAAATTGGCACCGCGATGGCCCATTTCTTATTATTTAGAGAGTTGAACCAGTTGCTTATAGACTAGGGTTGTCGGAGCACTTGCATAGGATATATGACGTGTTCCCTATTTCTTCGCTGAGGCGATATCTCCAAGATGACTTGGACTACACTCATGTTGCATTAGGGAGATTTATTTGCATCCAGATAGTTCATAAGTGGAGAGACTGATATCGATCTTGGACCATAGTGAGTGAAGTTTGAGATCGGAAACAGAGCCGTTGGTGCATGTCCAGTGGAAGAACCATACCAGTGAGGAGTCTACTTGGGAGCGCAAGGATGAGATGCATGACGGATACTCGGAGTTGTTTTTACCAGGTATGATTTTTCAAATTTTAGGACGAAATTCTGTTATAAGGGGGAAGTATGTAATACCCCGTAATTTTAATGACTTTTAAAATGTGATAAATCAAAAGTAAATGAGACATCAATGGGGATTAATTAGAACTAATCTGGATTGAATATTACTAGATAATAAAGTAATATGTGACTAATATTGAATATTACTAGGGCTAAATAGTAATATATGATTAAGATGATGTTAAAAAATTATCGGGTGTGTATTATACGACAATTATGAATATTAGGTCGAGACGCGATTATGGGACGTGTAGTGACTAATTTAAATGAATAAAAAGAGAATTATTTGTATGTCATCCAAGTGGTTCGGAAGGGTCTAAATAGTGCCAAAGTGTTCGGAAGGGTCTAAATAGTCAAAAGGGTATTCCCGTGGGTTTGATTTAGGTCTTGGGGCATTTTGGAACCGTATAGACACCCCGAAGGGGTATTTTGGTCATTTTGCATGGGAGGTGAATAGTAACTCCGAAAATGAGTCTAATTATATAAGTGTAAGAGTTGAGTTGTCAAAGGTTCATTCACCCAAAAATCAAAGGAAAGGTTATTGAGGAGAGTGAGGAATTTTCTCTGGAAAATGAAGAGATTCCTAGGAAGTTCAAGAGACAAACCACCTTGTGCCACCACCACCATCGAAACGTTCGTCGAAAAAAAGGGAAGGACAATCCTACACTATCATCACCAAAGGATCAGACCTACATAACTAAGGTAAGTGTAATTCTTGCTCTAATTGGTGCTTATATTATCCATGTTAGATTGGGATTTATAAACATCCATGAAACTTAAGTAATTGGGTTTGAAAATTGATTGATAAATCAAATGAAATGGATGTAATGGATAGGTATTACATGTAGATGAGATATACACCTGCAGAAGATATAGAAATGATGATTTTAAGATTAAATCAAGAGCTAAATTATGGGTTCACTTTGAATATCAACGGAGAATTTAGAATTGGGGATATTTAAAGGATTTAAATGAATTTAATTGAATCTTTGAAATGAGAGTTTTGTAGGATTAATCTTTTGTTGAATATATATTTTTATCCACAAAATTAAAATCATTTGGAGAAGAAATTACCGACTTTATATGTTGTTCTTGGAGAAAATGAATAAATATGAATTTCTAGAATTTACGAGAATTAATATGTTTTAAATCAACCTTCTTGATGATTTTAGGTTGTTTGATTAGTAGAGATAATTTATATATCATTTTATACCATTTGGTTTGAATAATGAGGATATTGGGATCGATTGATGATGGTTTTTATGTTACAAAATGATCAAACCCATAGGTTGTAACATGCAGAAACTGGGTTAATATCTGATCGATCCCGATCGACTCCCCCTGGAAATGTGAAATTATTTCCTTTTAAGTTCTGATTAAATACCAACGTTGAGAAATCTTTAGTGATGATTAATTGAACATAATGGGACTTATAGAAGGGCAATAGGATATATTTAAGACCCGAAAAGTGATATTATTTATAGCATTGAATGGTGGAAATTAACGAGCATTAATCGAATAAATTAGGGTGGGTAATTTTATTGGAATAATTTTGGTACATTAACAAGGAGTGAGGAACTTGGGATAATGTTGGGAAATTAGATTATATTACAGTGGGTAATTATACTTGAATAATTTTGGTACAATAACATGGAGTGAGGGACTTGGGTTAATGTTGGAAAATTATTACACTAAGGAAGGAATTATGTGAGTGACAACTATAGAATAAAATAGGATAAACAGAATAATCGTAATTAACAAGTACGGGTAGTATTGATAAATACAACGGGTACTTGGGATAAGATATCATACGATAAAGAAAATAATCATAATTAACAACTACGAGTAGTATTGATAAATACAACGGGTACTTAGGGATATGATAAATTCCTAATATGATATATAGGTCGAGTGTGTACCTATTACTATATAGGTTGACTTTATACCTATTAATTGTTGATTTATGTGTATGACATACCTAGGTTACTTTCCATCGACGGGAGGTTTACGTGTGAGGGAAGTCATATCCTGATGAATCTATGGGATTTGGATTTGTCACTCAAGAACATAGGACTTAGGTCGATTACCATTAGTGAGAATAGTGGTATAGAACGGTCATTTGGGTGCGTAGGTATCTGCATAGTCCAAAGGCTTAGGACTATGTTCGCCTCCAATATGTGTGTTTTATTATTTATGGTTCGATAAATACAAAAAACCTATAGTCCTTTGTACAGTGATGAGATGTACCCGGACATGATAACAGAGTAATGCATGCACCGTAGTTGTGTCTCTGGGTGCAGTATTATATATATATATATATATATATATATATACTAGGTTATGCCCGTGCCTGAAGGGACGCTGATAATTTTGAAAAGCATACAACCGTACATTAGTGCGATGGCAAGTGCCCTCACCAAACCTACGGTTCGTCTTAGGTTCGAAACACAAGAGCAACCTCTTCATATATTGGCAATTAAATTTATTGCATAACTAACGACCTAACTGAATACATATTAAAGTAACCACTACTAACCTCAACTCACCTTAATTATGTGATCCAGATCCAAGAATTGAACCAAATAGAATTATAAACTCCAACTAACCATGAATATCCATGTAAAAAAATCATTCATAAAACATACCATGAATTCATAATCTACTTGCATTACTTATCACGACAAAAATAAAAGTAGGAATAGAAAAATATTATTTATATAATAAGGCAAGGATGGGTTATGAAAGAAAAGGTCTCATGTGCAAATCGCACATTGCGATATTATTTAGGTGTAATGCTTTCAGTTTTGAAAAAAATCAGTAATCAATTCGGAAACTACAGGGGTCATTCATATTATAGGAAAAAAATAGTTCAAGCATAATTATCTTCCAATTACTCTAAAACACAATACGAAGAAACATGTATTTACTCACATAAAATACAGTATAGTAAGAAACAAAAACATAAAAACTTTTTACATGAATTAACCATGGGACCCTATTCCTATTTACAATATCACACACATTACCTCATAAATAGATATAAACAAAAAAATGCTCTGAATAAGGTAGTCAAAAAATCTGAGATAAAAAAATTCAATACATCACATGATCTTGAACTTGTTTCCTTTCCAATAACACTAATATGTCCCACATTAAGATCCTTAATGGAGAGTTCAGTTCAATCAAGACCAAAAACAGTTGTTTTGCTGGCAGGCTCAGGAGGTCAAAGGCGCTCAACTTCTTGCTTTGATGCGAGTATAGGATGTGCTGTGTAGGGAGAATATTCACGTGTCTATAGTTCACTTGTTTTCAGCCTTGGATGCAAATGAAAAATAGTTGGTAATAAAGAACAACTAAACATGAAGTAGCACAGATATTCTAATCCAAATCTGGGAATAAAGAACGACACATTTTGGGCAAGGAGCTATGCTGTTCGAACTTCAATGGAGTACAACAGTTTTGGGCAAGGAGCTATGTTGTTTGAACTGCAACGGAGTGCTCAAACCTAAATGTTCTGCACTAAAGCAGGTGTGCATTTGAAAGCCTAGGATTCAATGAAATATTAGTGTTGAAATCCCAAAAAAGTGGTTTATTCTTACCCAAAAAAGTGGTTTATTCATAGCTACAATATAAGAGATGAAAACATACCTTAACAAACATTCAAGTCTGAATAAGAGATGGAAATTTGGTGCTTCTCATAGTCGTATTAACTCTATAACTACCAAGTTCACCTAACAATTCCCGATTTCAATTAGAACCTTCTATTAGTCATGCTATACTGTTCAAGAATTCTCTTGCTATTCTTTCACAAATTTGTTGTTCCTGAACCTTGAGATATATATTGTGTGACATTAAAGTGATGCACATTTCACTCATCTTTAATGAGCCATTATTGAGATTTATCGGCAAAGCTTCTGCGATTATATCACCATTCTCTTTTCCTCGCTTTGCACTTATTTTCTTATCCCTGGACTTAAACACCGATCTATTTGGTTTATGAATCTGTTTCTGTCTCTTCTTGATGACCTTCGCTGCTAATGCTTTAAATGGAACTGTAATATCCAGAGGTAGAAATATTTCTTCCAACTCGTGCCACTTTAGATCTTCACAATCACCATATTCATACACTGTCGTATACCAACCAGATTCTTTATCAAACTCCGTCACTTTCCCATTATATAGATTTCCCCCAAACAGCATGCGAACTCCTCATCCTATCAACCAATAACCGAACTTCGTGTTTTTATGTGATTCTGTATCATTCACTATTTTACAATATAAAATAGTGTCCTCACTTAACGATGCAGGAGGGAACCCATTTATAACTACAGCAGGTTCCCCAGGTAACTCGAAAATTTCAGTCGGTGGTAGATCTAGAATATTGCTAACGCCTTTGACTTCTTTTTGTCCACATCTGCTGCTGCCAAATAACGTCCATGAAACTCAAATTCCATTCAATTAAAAATAGATCCCCATTGATAAATTCCATTTATACTTAAAATAGAAGAAAATAAGAACGAAAAGTAAATGAATTTTCGTTAATAAGAGAAGGGGAAAAAACCTATCAAGGTTCAACTAATCAACTGCAAAAACCAATCAAAATCACCTTCAACTCAACTTCTTGTTGTGTAATGAAAGAGACACCATGAAAGTAAATTTAGAGGAGCTAATTGATAAGCATGAAAGTATTTAATGAACATGAAAATATTTAATAAAAAAGAGAATATGGTAATGTAGCTGCGTGAAATAGAATATGTAACTAGGATGGAGGTTTTTAATAAAAAAGGAGACTATAAGCTCCCCCAAAATGGTAAGTATGCTGCTACACCACATGCCACCTGAAACACTACGTGTTGGTACACCACCCACCATCGCCAACCATTTGTTTCTACACCATCACCCACCATAAATCATCATCATCAAACCACCTCCATTTCCACCTGTCGAGCCTCCGTGCAACCACCCTGACTAAACCAAAAAATTTACTGCATAATTGAAACAAAGCTTTATTACATAATTGAGATCGGTGTGGTGCCAAGAATCTATTGACTATAGTTAAGAATAAAAAATAAAAAAAATAAACCAAGAAATTAAACCCAAAGTATAAATCTAAAAAAATGAATGTTATAGTGTTTTCTTTCTCTTAACTCTGATCATCATCATATAAATTAAAAGAAAACACAAAAGGAGATCTGTCAGATCTGAAAACACCGGATATCTGTCATCACCTAAAATCAGAAGGAAAAAAAATGAATGATTACCTATCATCATTGGAAATAAAAAAACAAATGAGTATTATCCACTGCACGCCCCTCGAACCAAAGCTTGCAAGGTATACAAAGTTTATTAACCCATGAATCTGTTTTCAACAATTGTGTGTTATCAAAAACAAAATATATAATAGAAATATATAATTTACAACAAATGATTGGGGCAGGGGGCAAGGAGCCCCATATGAAATGCATAAATGGCCCCTAAACCCACAGAAATGTAGACAAAAGTTCACAATATTATTCTCTCTTCCAAAAATAGAAAAAACATTGTAAACAGTTAATGCAAGTACGTAGAATCTGTTGTCAATCCAGGGCGAAATAAAAAATGTTGGCACGTGCACACCCAACCTTTCATAGAAGAGAGACACCCAACCAACCTCTCAAAGAAAACAATTACTTGTTAGAATAATACAAAAAAGGCTAATGAGTCGGTTGATTCATAAAACAAAAGCCCTAATATATGATTTATTAAATCAGTGAATTCATAAAACAACAAACTTGAATCATAAACAAATGACACATGAGATTTATGAGTTCCCAGGTCGATGCGAGCTTCTTTCTCTTCTTGGGAGATGGAAGATGTGGATGAATCATTATGACTGTGCTGGCCAGCATCACGTAATAACGAAGTAGATTACGATGCATACCCATTATCCTGAACATTTCTAGTTCTGTTTGGAACTGCAGCTCTAAAACTTGAGTGTGCTCCTTGTTTAGTCTTTTTACGGCCACAAAAGAGCCATCTTTCAGGCATCCTTTGTAAACCTTACCAAATCCACTTCTTCCCATAACATTTATCTTGCTGAAGTAATCTGGTGCAACTCGTAGTTCACGCAGGGAAAACCTCTAGCTGTCCTGTGTGAACTTATGCATCCTCTTCAGCTGCAAACGCAAAGTAAATAAGGGCAAAAAAGAATTCTAATAATTGGTATATATTGGATATGGATGCTTTAGAAAATCGGGAATCTGATCTAGTTAGCACAGAGAGGTTTGAATGCATTTTTTTTTCGTCCCATGCTGCATTTTCACATAAAGTTGTGAGAAACTTCTAATCATATACTTCTAGAAAAAAATAATACATTAATTTAAGGATATCAATGAGATATAATAAGCACTTCAATAATTATATTGCATACTTCTTCGATTGCGTACTGGTCCATCCCAGTAGTACTTCATGCATAAGATTATGCAGTTCAAGAGGTCGCAACAGAGATGCAAGACCACAGTTGAACATCAAGGGTCAAGAAGTTTTAGGCAAAATAAACACAGCAGCAGTAGTTTTTCAAACTAAAAGGAGGGAATTTGATGAATATTAGAAACAAATCTTAAAAAGTGGATATACAAACTCATTTATAACCTCTGAATCATTGCCTCTACTTGGATTCAAGGAATTGCAGATAACATCGGGGGTAACATCGTAATAGGCTTACACATAGTAATTACGCTCGCACGCATATACTTTGACGAAGCCTTAGCTTAAATCCAGACTCACATTGGTCGAAATCGTAGAAATCGCAGAGCTTTCTTCGATTATGATGGAGAAATTGGGTATGAAAGAGCCACCAATAAAACAAAATTCAAAAAAATTGGGCTAATGAAGGGACCTGCATAAATAAAAAAAATTCTCAATACAATTAACATATTTTAAAATAGATCCTCACAAATTAATTTATAGAGATTAAAAAGATTCAAATTCAAACAAATTGATTCAAAATGCTTGAATTGGTTAGAATACAAATTAACATATTCACATCCTCACAAACAGTGATTCATAGTGTTCAAAACTGATTTAAATCCAAACAGTGATTCATATTCGTACAAACTGATTAACATTCAAACTAAAGAAAAATCTAAAAAAAGAAAAATCCAAAAAAAGTAATATCTCAGCTATAAATTGATTATTGGGTGTATACCTTGAATCTCAGCTATAAATCTCAGCTATCGACAACAAAACCTGGAAAGGAAGCATACACATTTGTTGTTACTGACTCCTGAACAAAATAACTCTTGAACAAAACAAATAAAAACATCTAACCAAATCAAATTTACAAAATGTCGGGTTTTGGGGGTTTCAAAAATCAGGGCAAAGAAATATGCCGAGTTATTGAACATGTTCAGAAACAACACCCTAAATGAATCTCCTTTCCACACATCTAGCACAAAATGCATAAAACCCTAAGCCAAACTCGAAACCACTGAGGGCGGTATCGTTATAGATCAAGGGCGGTGGTGTGGGAGGGATGAGAGGCGGTGCGTGGGAGGGGGAGGTAGCAAGTGAATTGGGAGAGAGAGATGGGTTAGAGAGAGGAAGCTTTTGTGATAGGTATTGGAATCAGCTCTTTGTATTGCAAGAATAAGCGTGTGATAGGGAGAGAAATGAAAGAGGTTTTGGAGAGAAATTTACTTTTTTACCCTTATTTTTTAATTTTGAAAAATAGGGGGAAATAAATTAAAATGTGTTAAAAGAGTGGAAATTCAAACTTTTCAAGGGCAAAATTGGAAATGCAAAAAAAACTCAAAAGATGATATCATAGTTGAAGCTTATGACATACATATCTTTGCTACTTTATTATATATATATATATATATATATATATATATATGAGATAGTGAATGTATATATATACTTATGAAATTATCTACTTTGTGATTGATGTATAAATTAAGTATGAGAACACTTAATTATATTGAATTGGAATCAGGGGTTATCCATGTTGAAAATAAATGGATATATGTATACCATTAACAAAAGTATTGATAGCAGAATACGTGGGAATGGTATTGGGCTACAATTGGTTGACACTAATATAAACTAGTTAGCATGGAATTAGTAACTAGTTTAGTTTAGTGGTACGTTAGGCGTGCGCAATAGATGAGAGGTGAGGATCTCAAGAGAGAGTCCAAGAATCTAACGTGTATATAATAATTTCTAGTTGTAGCCTTTATTAACTCGTCGTTTTCAAAATACATTTTTATCTGGGCTCTGACCCATTTTATTGCCTATATTCTTCTCTCTCTTGTGTCTTCTATATTAGGTACCCATCCACAGGGTCTCCAGCCATAGAGGATTGGATAATAACGTGATATGGATGCTATGGAGTTACATATGTTGTATTAAACGCTTCATCTCCTTGATTCATTCATCTGTTGTAGCTATTTCATTTAGGGCATGTCGCCCAAGAGGATTCTAGTCTTTCTATCTCAGTCAGTTTAATTACTTGTATCGGGGTTAATTACATTTGGTTTAAATTGGATTGTTGTATTGGGATTTTAAATTGGAGTGTTTTATTCGAGTTGTATTTAATACAGTTGTTAGTATTTGGCTATTATCCATTGTTGTTGTTGTTGATTGTTAAAATTGTAACTTTATTAAATTAAAATTGGAAAGTTTGTAACACCTGTTAAATTAGGTATTAGGTGATTATAAATATTTTTGACACTGATGGTAAGTATGATCCAACTGTATATTCTGATTTAACTTTATATGGGACTGATCACCCGGTATTTAATTAAGCGGGGTGTTACAAAAAAATGCATAATGTTACATTTCTTATCATTGTGGAACCTAAGATTTAACCAGATAAAGTTTAAGAGTTTACTGTTAGAGTGAGGACTAATCACACTTCTCTTAGGGGACGAAGTGTACTACTGCTCATTTGTTTAAGCTTAACCACTTAGGCTTCTAGTTTTGAATAATCACCTATTAATATCCACTATAGTTTGAACCCATATTAAGTTCCACTGTTATACTTCCATTTTCAAATACTCATTTACTTATATGTACTATGACATAATCCTATATCAAGTTCACTATAGTTCCCTCATAACATGATGGGACTATTCTACATTTCCTTTTCAAATTCATGGTTAGACAACTTTTCTAGCTACAATATTTGATAATCATTCATGTGTTCTTTCATATGCCTTCCAATTGATCCCTTATATTATTGGTCTTAGTTCTCCTCACTACCACTTTCATATATAGATTATGAGCGAAAAAAGTCTAGATATTTATGGAAAGCATATTGCATTCAAAATTTTCATATATCTAGAAAGCATCCCATTATCTTCACTAAAATTGAGTGTCAAGATTCCGTAGAAAGTTCAATTCTAATTTTTTATTCTTGTTTGAATATGAGCATAAGTGGAATAGTGAATATTCATGTGGCATATTCCCTAGTACGTATTGGTGTAGATACGTATTTTTATCATTTATTAGCTTGTCCCATTTTACTTGGCATAGTTCCCTATGCATGTGTAACACCCCACGATTTTTGGAGACTGAGAAATTGAATTGTTGGGAAAACAAAATTTAATTAAATTGGGTAACGTATTAAGAATGATAATTGAAAATTATAAACCGGAATCCATTAAGCCTAACATGGCATACATGTTTAAAAACAAATATAAATGGGTTTAGAAAGGGGTGGATTCTTGGGTTATGATAGGAAGGTAGATCTCGTGGGTATAGGCTAGGCCTATGATAAGTTAGGTTGACCTAATAAATTGGGGTAATTTAACTAATAAAATTGAGGACGCGAATAGGTGCGCGCCTTTAGATGAGAGGTGAGTTGGGATTCCACGAGAGTGCGATTCCACTTTAATTATGAAATAAGTGCACCGATATTTATTATGCACGGTTAACGTACTTGCTACATATTTCTCACAACTCGGGCTCTGACCCATTCATTTTTCTTTCCTGCCTGTATATATATATATATATATATATTACTACAGGTATCCAACCGCATGGATTCCGGATGACCTTTTATCTAGAGTCTTAGGAGCCGTGACAGGTGCGGACTGTTGCGGGGTGTATCTTGTAGTCGCTTCCTAATTCTTTAAAAAAAAATCTAGGTAGGATTCATGTTGTATATCGGGTTTATACCCAAGGGATATTTATATACATGTTTATATTTATTCCATTTCAGTTATTGTATTGGCTGTGACCCGAAATCTTATTCGGGTTTACTTCTCTGTAGTATACTCTGTTGTAGCGATCTATTTCATGTTTATTTCAGCATATCTTTTATCACAGGCCTTTCATGCATCATTTTTTTTAGTGTTAGTTGGTTGTATGTTGCACACTTTATTTAAATGTTAACATCTCGCTTATATGATATCGGGTAGTTAGTCCTATATTATGTAGTACCGACTGTTGGTGTTCAGACTGGACCATTTGAAACTCCTGATTTAATGTAGTATAGGGTTGGCCACCCATTATTATTTTAAGCGGGGTGTTACAGATGGTATCAGAGCATCAGGTTCTAGAGTCCTTTGGATCTGTGCGAGTTTTCTGCATTCTTCCGTTAACGTTATTGACATAAAGCCCTACAGTTAGGACTGTTGTGTTCACTGCGTTGTTTTCTTCTATGAAGTATATTCACTTGATTGGCGTTCTGATAAGAGTTGTTCTAGTTTCGCTTCAGACGTCGCCTAGATTTGTCGTCTAGGAAAGGATAGGGTTAGAAGTACAATACCCGTAGCATATTTTGGGTACGCTTTAATCGAGGGTATTTGTTTTCCCCGATTCTGGAAGAGATATTGAGGAGATTTCTAGCGGTGGTCTGAGGTGATTTATCGGCAGTTGAGTAAGAAAGGAAAATTACCCAAATAGTGAATCTTGGGCTTAGTAAGGAAAATCTGAGGAGAGGTTAGTGTAGTCCTGGGGAGGTTTAAGTTGAGAAACCTGTCAGCCTTCATTAGGAAACCTGGAGTTGGTGACTCTTACCGAGGTGAGGAAGGTGTAGTTTTCCTAATATCAGGAGTATTGCCTTCTGGGAAGAGGGAGAAAATTTGGAGACTCGATTTCGTAAGTAGGACTGAGGGAGTTTTTGATTGCCGCAATTTCATTTTGTCCTTCAAATGGTTAGGAAGGATTTTGAGAAAGATGTTTCTCTTGTGGAGAAATAGGTTTAGGAATAACGATTGGAGTTTGTTAAGTAGTAGTTATAAGACGATTGTCTTATGGGTAGGTTAGGGAGTATAATAGTAGTGTTCTAACGAAGGGAGAACTTATATTGTGGAAAGGTGTTGATGTGATGTAGAAGAATTTTTATTCTTGAGAAGTTCAAGTCTAGTAGGTGTATGTTGAGCGGATAATTTAGCTCATGGTTGTACTAGTTTGAGGACTAGGTAGCGGTTAGAAGTATTGTATTTGTTGAGGCCTTGTGTTTTAAACATGAGGTATTCATTTGGGGTGTCGAAAGACGCGGAATTTATTTATATTATTTATTGTTATGTAGGCCTTTGGGCAGTAATTAAAATATGAAAATCTTTTATAAAATCTTAACCCTGGTTCAACTAACCTGAATCCCCGACCTAGCTACATAGTAGTGTATTGGTAGGGTTCCTTGTTTCAATTTCGCTTTGCGAAACCTCCCCCGCATGAAGGCATCTAGCGTCAGGAATTGAGGAGAGTTCAACCATTGGGAATTTTCAAACTTATATATATTTAGTATGTTATTATAGATAATAATGCCGAGGGTTATGTTATGATTTGAGGCTGATGGAGCCTCATTAAAATTCTACGAGTAGAGCTCGGGTACGGGGTATATGGGCGCCCCGGGGTAGTTATTCGTTTTAAAAATCTATATGGTTCGACGTGAGAACTAGTAAGGATCCGTATAGTGATCCTAAGAGTTGATGTAGAACTAGATGATAATGAGGTCCTAGACAGATCTTAAATTTCGCGAGCGAAATTTCTGTAAGGGGGGAAGATTGTAACACCCCACGATTTTTGGAGACTGAGAAATTGAATTGTTGGGAAAACAAAATTTAATTAAATTGGAGAATTTTAAAACTTGGGAATTGAGGACCAAAAATAGAGGGCATTTTAAAGTATTTCGGATGATAATTTTGAGGGTACCATCGATCCCAGAAGGGTCGATATAGTCAAAATGACTGTCATTGGGTTTTATTTCGGCCCCGGAATGTTTTTGAGTATGTTTGGCTCGAATTGGAGTAAACGAGTCATTTAAATTGTGTATTAACATTTAAAATTGGATTTATTGTTTTAAGGGATTTTAAGGCTTACAGATGAAGCCATTTCTCATTTGAGAGAAAGAGAGAAAAAGCCCTAGAGAGAGAAAGAGAAAGAAGAAGAAGAAAGGAAGAGAGAGAGAGGAAGAATCTTGGAGAACCCTTGCCCAAATGCGACAACGAGGACGATCCAACCTCTACAAAATCTGAGGCAAGTGTTTAATCTTGCTAAATAAGTTATTTGTGTATTTTATTTCATAATTTGTGGGTGAAAAAAATGGTTTTTGGTTATAAACATCAAAACCTAGATTTTGGGGTTTAATCTTGAAATCAATGCCTAAAAATGGGTTTAATGGAGTAGAAATGGTTGGGATCAACTTTAGGTTGATTTATTGGCTTAGAATCGTGTTGTGATAGAGATTTGGAGGTTAGAATGGAAATTTTAGGGTTTAAATTTGTGGGTTTTGCTGAAAATGGGAAAATCGGCCAAGATAACTGGTATGCCCAGTCGACCGCGCCCAGGGGACCGGTCGACCGCGCCCAGGGGACCGTTCGACCGCGCCTTAAGGGAAAAGCCTACTTCATTTCTTCGTAGGCAAAATTTGGACCCGCGGTCGACCGGGGGTCTGGGACCGGTCGATCGGTCCCCTGTTCTTAGCCCAAAATTTGGATTTCTTTCTTTCCCTTTTCTTTTGGAGTTTTATTCTTGGGGCTTTCTTAATGGGATTATCATGGAGGGTTATGATATTAGATTTAGGGAATAGGGCCCTAGGTCAAATAGGGGCTTGCGGGCCTATGATAAATTGATTTAGGAAGATGAGATGCCTCTTTTAGTAATGAAAGAAATATGGGACAAAATTAATTGGCGGATTATCCTATTATGATGGAGGTGGAAATTGTGGATTGGGTGTAAATGGCAAAGATAATCCCTTGTTGTTCTAGTAGGTATAGAAAATGGATATGCCGAGGCATAGTGGGGATCTCAGTGAGGACGGGAGTTCTAGCTTGAGGGCATAAGTAAACGTAGATATACTAGGAGGTTAAGAACTCTTAGAGAGTGAGGGGTCTCATATCCTTAGAAACATTTAAATTAAGGAACAACAGGTAACCCGATAAGGGTAAGGGTTCATAAAATTAATTGAACCATAGGTAAAATTGGGAACGGCTTGGGATCGTACTATTAACTAGAATAGACGGTAGTATAATTCTAGTTAGGATAACTTATACATAATTAAGTGGAATAATCACATGGTATTCCAACCATAGGTAAAATTGGGAACGGCTTGGGATCGTACTATTAACTAGAATAGACGGTAGTATAATTCTAGTTAGGATAGCTTATACATAATTAAGTGGAATAATCATATGGTATTCCAACACTCGAATTTAAGTGGAATAAGTTGAGGTTTGTAGACTTTTGGTTAGGTGTATACCTTTAGTCACAATTTGTATTGGAGATATTGATTTTCTTTCGGATATAGATGGTATGTGTAATAATGTTTTCCTACACAAAATTTTGGGTGATAAGCTTAATGTGGTATATATATATATATATATATATATGATGTTTGGGAGACCATTCATCATAGGAAAAATGATTGAATATGTTTCGAGTGAAAAATTGTATTCACCCATCGAGGTAAATTAAATAAGTTTGTGGATACGGCTTGTATATTGAGGATTATGTATACTTATAGCCGAGTTATATCTCATATGCCTATGAACGAGAATCAGTTGTATATTTGGATATGCGAGTACATGTGTATATATCTATATAGATATGAATATGGATATATATTTATGTTGTGGATATACATGGTATGGACATTTAAACTATATATGATGGTTTAATGTTTAATTATATGATTGGATCATATGGATGTATATATATTGTGCATGTGAATGATATATATACTTATTTGGTTAAGCATACCCCGCTCATGCTATCATTGGGAAGTTGCGTGCGTAGAGGGTGAGCATCCTGGCTAGAAAAGCAGGTGTGGATATTCCCCAGGACATAGTCGTCCCGTTTGTTATTATGTGATTTACATTTTTATATTTTTGGGATGAGACGTGGTGGGTATGTTTCGTCTCATTGTCGGTTTGGAGCTATGACTGCTTCCCGGGACGTCGTGTGCGTGAGTTTACCACGAGATGGGTGTCATTTAGTCCCACCATGGTGGCCCCAGTATTGCTACGTGAGTCGGGCACCGGAAAGATGATAGCATTGATGCATTTTTATCGGCACTATATATATAGCCGGGTATTTATTTGTGCATGACCTTGGTACATCATATATGGTATGTATACATGGTCATGGGATTGAATGATGGCGTGCATATATATATGGTTAGAATAAATTGCCTATATATATATATTTATATATATCCTATAGATAAAAGGATATGGAAACTTTGTGGAGTACATCGTGGATGATTATGATGTACTAGATTGATGGGGGTTAATGTATCTCATTTAAGGAATACTTCGCTTACATCATCCGTAGTAGTAGTAGTAGTAGTAGTAGTAGTAGTAGTAGTAGTAGTAGTAGTAGTAGTAGTAGTAGTAGTAGTAGTAGTATATTTATGTATGGCATTATCGATCTCTAGGTTCGATATTGTCAAGGAGTAGTGTAACGGGGTGGTTCCTTGTTTGGATTTCGCTTTGCGAGACACCCCACGCACGAAACGTAGTACATTGTTGAGATTAGAGAGAAGTTCTATTGATATTTATGTGTGGCATAATTGATCTCCAGGATCGACGTTGACAAGGAGTGGTGTAACGGGGTGGTTCCTTGTTTGGATTTCGCTTTGCGAGACACCCCACGCACGAAACGCAGTGCAGCGTTGAAATTGGAGGGAAGATGTGTCAATAATAATTTTTCATGCTTATTAAATTAGAAATTAAATCATATTTTTCAACCCAAATATAAATGGGTACCGTATTAAGAATGATAATTGAAAATTATAAACCGGAATCCATTAAGCCTAACATGGCATACATGTTTAAAAACAAATATAAATGGGTTTAGAAAGGGGTGGATTCTTGGGTTATGATAGGAAGGTAGATCTCGTGGGTATAGGCAAGGCCTATGATAAGTTAGGATGACCTAATAAATTGGGGTAATTTAACTAATAAAATTGAGGACGCGAATAGGTGCGCGCATTTAGATGAGAGGTGAGTTAGGATTCCACGAGAGT
Organism: Sambucus nigra; assembly: GCA_949130495.1. NCBI lineage: Eukaryota > Viridiplantae > Streptophyta > Magnoliopsida > Dipsacales > Adoxaceae > Sambucus > Sambucus nigra. Next base: position 88,694,137 of record OX422208.1, on the reverse strand, counting down.
GCGATTCCACTTTAATTATGAAATAAGTGCACCGATATTTATTATGCACAGTTAACGCACTTGCTAAATATTTTTCACAACTCGGGCTCTGACCCGTTCATTTTTCTTTCCTTCCTGTATATATATATATATTACTACAGGTATCCTACCGCATGGACGCCGAATGACCTTTTATCTAGAGTCTTGGGAGCCGTGACAGGTGCGGACTGTTGCGGGGTGTATCTTGTAGTCGCTTCTGTAATACCCCGTACTTTTGGCTATATTTATTTTTGGGATTAATTAATTAAATGCGTATTAATTGGAAATTAATCCGGGTTATAAATACTGATGTGATGCGAATTGGTATTTGATTATGTGCATATATGATTATATATGTATTTGGTATTATAAAATTTGTCGTGGGATTTATATACGGCATTTTAGAAATTTTGTTGAGACGCGTGGGACCGCCGCGTCACGGTATAATATTTTGATATTAAAAGTAAATTTAAAATCGATAATCCGTATGGTCATTTTGAGCGCGCCAACGCGTCCGGAAGGGTCGAGATAGTCAGAAAACACTAGCCGGGGGTATAGTTTGGATCCCGGGGTAATTTTAGACCGTACCGGTAACTTAAAGGGTATTTTAGTAATTTGGTATTTTTGGGTAATTAAAAGTGACGAAAATTGAGAGTTGTAATCTGATAAGGATTGAACCCAACCAACCCTTATTAACCCAACAAGCTACGGAGGTTTATTGAAATTAGGTTTCATAAGTTTCCCCAAAGCAAACCCTAGCCACCATAGCCTTTTGGAGAAGAAAGCTTGGAGAAGGAGAGAGAGAGAGAGATTCTGCAGAAATTCTACACCGAATCCACACCAAATTCAGAAATCAAACCAAGGCAAGTGACTTTATTTCCATTTAATTACTGAGAATGTCTTTTCCATGTTAGAAATTAAAGAATCTTAATTGTTCTTGAAAGATTAAAAGAAAACCCATGAAATTTGAAGTTATTATTGAATGTTGGGATAGGTTTGCATGTAGAAACATTGTTGGAAGATTAAATTTCGGAGATTTCATATCTAGGTGATGCATTAACGAATTAAAATCTGGGAATTTATGATGAGAAAAAGTTAGGGTTTATGTTCTTGAAGAAAATTGGGAATTAGTGTGGAAATTGTGATTTAATGATGTTTAGATGATATCAAACCCTTTAATGATGTTAGTATAGCCCCTTAACATGTTTGAGGATGATTAGAGAACTCAATATATTGTGGGAACGAATTTTAGAAGAGGTTTGAGGAGTAAAAATGGTGAAAAACGATTTTTGGGAAGTTCTGGGCCGAAACTGGCATCTCGTTAGAAGCAACCCCCAGGTCGTTCGAACGAGCTCGTTCGAACGAGCTTCTAACGAGTTGACCAGTCGTTATTAACGAGTAGGATTTTCGTTCGATATCTCGTTCGAACGAGATATCGTTAGAAGGGTCAGTTCGTTCGAACGAACTGGGATCTCGTTCGAACAGCCTCGTTCGAACGAGACTTCTAACGACCTGACAGTCCAAACTCGTTCGAAGCCTCGTTCGAACGAGACTTCTAACGAGTTGACAGTTTGACCCTTTTTGGACTGTTTTGACTTTTGGAGTTCCGGGAGATGGTTCAAGGGTAGAGTTAGCATCCCTTTGATGATATAGTGATTGATTTGGGACTTTTGGGTTGCTGGGATGAGCAAAGCATATACGAGAATTATATTCAATGAATCATTTGGGTTGAGACGTGAGTGACTACTACGATGTGAGGATGAATTATAGCGCGTATAATTATGAACCGGAATAAAATAAGTTGTGATAATTAGTTAGTACGAGAATGCGATATGTACTACGATTATAATACGGTATTACTAAGATGTGTGATTACTTAGTATTAGTATATGGATTATGTGTATGACATACCTATCATACTTGCTATCACGGGAGGTTTACGTTCGCTTAGAACCCTCTAATCCTTGTGTGCCTACGGGGGGGATATAGACTGGTACCTTGATGAACATAGGTCATAGAAAGACTTATTGTGACATTAATAAGTCCGCTGACCATGGGAGCGTAGGTATGTGCGTGACCCATGTGATGGTGACTATGTTCGCCTCCACTATTTGTGATTTGTGTTATCTGAACTATTCCTGAGAGATTCGGAATATGTGATCCTTATGTACGTGATGTACCGGGATGGATAGCAGAGTATGTGTGCACTACAGCTTAGATTGCGGGGTGCTTGTATCGTATATTTATGATGTGAATAATATACATTTAATTAATGGGAATCCTCATGTTAATGTTGTAAAAATATTACGGTATTGTTCCGAGATATATTATGAGTTAACTGATAGTTATATCAATGGCATATTTAGTAACTGAGTTTACGTTAAACCTCTATTTAATTACGAGCGTTGTTATATTAAATGGAACCAAGTAAAATGGGTAGAACCTTTGGTTGTCTAGCTAGTTTACGTTGTCACTTAGCTAGTGGAAAGGGTAGTTATAGATGGGTACTTACGTTAGGAGTGCACAGTTAGTCGAGAGGTGAAAATTTAATGTGAGTGCACGTCCTAACATGTACTTTGCATTTAATGTTTTAAATGTTTTTAAAGCACTTGCAGGTTTTTAAAATGATTTCCACTTTCGGGCTCTGACCCATTTGCTTTCAAATATATTTTCTTGTAAAACCATTTTAGTTGCCCAGCCACAAGGACACCAAGCATAGGATTCTCATTCAGGTGACGTGCTGTAGCTGGTTGTGGAAGCTACAGGGATTTGCTCATAGACGCTTCTATCTTTTGGATTCCAGAGTCACTATCTATCAGTTGTAGGGCATGTTGCCCATTCCTATTTAGAGCATTTTTACATTTCAGTTTTCAGACTCTAGCATGTATTGCTCAGTATTCAGTTTTAGTTATTTATTTCAGTTTACATATCAGTTGTGGGATTTGTATTGAGGAGTTTTTCCTCCAGGTTTTATTTACATATTGTGATGGTTATTCTTGTTACTTCGGTATGGTGAATGGTGTTATTTAGTTATTCATTACTCTTATTGCATGTTAATCAGATTTAATAAAATTTGGCACTTACTTTTTAAATACTAGGTGGTTAGTAATAATAAAACGTTTTCGACAGTGATGCTATTAACTGAGCCAACTTGGCATTTTGAATTAATTTTATAAAGGAGTAGCTACCCGGTGTTTAATTAGTCGGGGTGTCACAGGTGGTATCAGAGCATCAGGTTCTAGTGTCCTTTAGGATCTGTACGGCTATTATGTTTCCGCTACGTTTCTTTGATATAGAGCCCTATATTTTAGGACTGTTGTATTCTTTTGTGTATGCTTCGTTCTTCAGCTATATTAAGTTTATAAACCGTGAACTTATAAACTTTGTTCTTATTTCAGATGCCTCCACGACGTGCACGACGAGTTCCCAGGAATGCTACGCCCGAACCACAGCCCGCTCCAGTTCAGGGCATGTTGAACGCCGCTGAGGTTGCTGCTATAGTAGCCCAAGCGGTAAATGCCGCGATTGCCGTGATTCAGCAGGCACCACCGCAGGCGCCGGCTGCCGCGCCAGTACAGGTTAATGCATTCCCGTCTGCTTGGGAGCGTGTACGTGACGCTTTTCAGAAAGCGCATCCACCAGAGTTTGCTGGAAGCTCAGATGTGGTTATCTCGAGCCAATGGAGGAAGGACATGCAGAGGCATTTGAGGATGCATGAGTGCACTGATGTTCAGAAACAGGTGCTAGCTACTTTCAAGCTAGTTGGATCTGCGCTACAGTGGTGGGAGTCTATTACCACCGCGGAGGAGAGGGATACCCTCACGATTCAGGAGTTCTGGGTGCGGTTCGACCGCAAGTATTTTCCGTCCGCAGTTCATACAGAGATGAGGAGGAAGCTGATGAGTTTGAAGCAGGAGGGCAAGACAGTGGCCGAGTATGAGGCCGAGTTCACTAACTTGTTGAATATCGTTCCAGACGAGATTCCAACAGAGAAGAAGAAGATAGAGAAGTTCACCGACGGGTTGAATTGGAGAATCCGGCAGCATCTGCTTGGGAACCTATCGTTGGCCACGTATTCTGATGTGGTTAACGCTGCATTACTACACTGCCAGGACCATCGTTTTCATATGGCCGAGGGCAAGCGGTCAGGGGAGTCTAGCCATCAGGGCAGGACTGGAGGACATGGTGCCAGCGGGGCACAAACCGGTCAGGGGCAGAGACAGACTGAGCAGGGTACCCAGCAGGGGGACAATAAGAGGTTCCGATCAGGGAACTACAGGCAGGGACAGGGAGGTTCCCGCCAGGGCCATCAGGGTCCAAACGGCCAGCAGGGCCAGCAGGGGCAGAATGGGCAGCAGTTCCATCAGGGCCAGCAGGGCCAAGGGAGGAATGGTAACGGCCACCAGGGCCGGGGACAGCAGGGGCAGAGGGGAGGAAACTTCCCAGGGAAGTGCTTTACTTGTGGCAAGACTGGCCATAAGAAGCAGGATTGTCCTGATAGGGGCAGGGCCCCACAGCAGCAGCAGCAGGGTGCTCGCCAGGAGCCACAGAGACCTATGTTTCCCGCCGCTCTTCCCGCGCCGCCACAGATGGCAGCATTGCCACCCATTCCAGCAGTCCCAGCTCAACAGGGGCAACTACAGTATGGACGTGTCTACAACGTTCACCAGGCTGCAGTTCCACAGGCACCGCCCGCAATCGAGGGTACGTTTCCTATCCATGGCACTATGGGTCGGGTGTTATTTGATACGGGTGCTACACATTGTTTTATAGCTACACACTTCGCGAAAGCTTTAGGATTGTTAGCTACGGCAGAGAGCACAGTGACGTGTGTCGACTCACCATTAGGGAGTGGGTCACTTATTTTCTTTATATGCCGGGGAGTCGGGGTAGAGGTTGGTGGTTTGGTATTGCCTGCGGACATGTTAGTGTTAGACATGCATGTTCACGATATGATCATCGGGATGGATTGGATCGTAGCATACAGGGCCATGATTGATTGCTTCAGCGGGAGCATTGTTTTTGCCATTCCGGGGCAGGAGATGTTTATAGTGGCGATGCCTCGCCCAGAGGGAGGATCGACCGCTCATCTGTATTACATAGAGGAGGATACCTCTAAGGAGGTTGTGATTCCTTTAGATTCGATCCCGGTTGTCAGGGAGTATTCGGATGTGTTTCAGGAGATACCAGGCTTACCACCCAGTCGAGAGATAGACTTCGTTATTGATCTGCTACCGGGTACGAGACCTATAGCACGTGCACCGTACCGTATGGCTCCAGCTGAGATGCGAGAGTTACGGGATCAGATAGAGCAGCTGTTAGGGCAGGGCTTTATTCGCAGGAGTACCTCACCTTGGGGCGCTCCAGTTTTGTTTGTGAAGAAGAGGGATGGTTCACTGAGATTGTGCGTGGACTACCGAGAGTTGAATAAGGTCACGATACGGAATAAGTATCCGTTGCCTCGAATCGATGACTTATTCGACCAGTTGAGAGGAGCTTCTTTCTTCTCGAAGATTGACTTGAGGTCGGGATACCATCAGTTGCGTATCAGGGAGGAGGATGTCTCGAAGACTGCGTTCTTGTCGAGATATGGTTCTTATGAGTTTCGGGTTATGCCTTTCGGCTTGACCAACGCTCCAGCAGTGTTTATGGACTTGATGAATAGGGTGTTCAGAGATTTCCTAGATCAATTTGTCATTGTCTTCATTGATGACATTCTGGTTTACTCTCAGACAGAGGAGGAGCACGCCGAGCATTTGAGGATGGTTTTGCAGACACTTCGTCAGAACGAGCTGTATGCAAAATATGAGAAGTGCGGGTTTTGGCTGAAGGAAGTCCAGTTCTTGGGTCACATTATTTCCGACCAGGGAATATCTGTCGATCCGGGGAAGGTGTCAGCGGTGAGGGAGTGGGGACAGCCCACGACACCAACGGAGATTCGTAGTTTCTTGGGTTTAGCAGGATACTACAGGAGGTTTATTCGGGGTTTCTCAGAGATAGCAGGTCCTTTGACACATCTTACTCGTAAGGGTGTGCCATATATCTGGAGTGATGCCTGTCAGTTGGCATTCGATGAGTTGAAGGACAAATTGACCTCAGCACCTGTGTTAGCATTGCCGAGACCGGGAGTTGAGTATTTGGTTTACACCGATGCGTCTTTGCAAGGACTTGGAGGTGTTTTGCAGCAGGAGAGACAGGCCATAGCTTATGCTTCCCGTAAGCTTAAGCCTCATGAGAAGAATTACCCCACGCATGATTTGGAATTGGCAGCAGTAGTATTTGCCTTACGGATTTGGAGGCACTATCTTTTGGGGGAGAAGTTTCAGCTGTTCACGGACCACAAGTCACTACAGTATCTGTTCACGCAGAAGGAATTAAATATGCGGCAGCGTAGGTGGCTTGAATTTGTGAAAGACTACTAGTTCGACATTCAGTACCACCCGGGTAAGGCTAACGTGGTAGCAGACGCGTTGAGCCGCAGGCCAGCAGATGAGGTGGCAGAGGTGTGGAAAGCGAAGTGGAAGGAATTGGGACACCAGGATGCAGTGGCCCGATCTTTCATGGCTGTGATGACCGTTACACCGCAGATTGTCACGAAGGTTGTACGGGCACAGGCAAATGATTCGTTCTGTCAGGAGCAGATAGTTCGATTACTCGCTGAGGGAGCTGAATCCTATACCGTTAGCTCAGACGGGGGATTACGCTTCAATGGGAGATTGGTAGTTCCGGAAGGAGAGGAACTGCGACACGATGTGATGGCAGAGTCGCACGGCTCACGGTTCGCGGTACATCCCGGAGGGGACAAAATGTACCAAGATATGAGACGGCAGTATTGGTGGAGCGGTATGAAGAGAGATATCGCAGAGTTTGTCTCGAAATGCGCCACTTGTCAGCTTGTAAAAGTGGATCATCAGAGACCAACAGGATTGCTACAGCCATTGGAGGTTCCGGTGTGGATGTGGGAGAGCATATCCATGGACTTTATCACGGGGTTGCCTACGTCACAGAGGGGTCACGACTCCGTTTGGGTAATTGTGGACAGATTGTCCAAGGTCGCTCACTTTTTACCCGTTAGGACTGATTACACTGCGGGTCAGTATGCCCAACTCTTCATTTCAGAGATTGTGAGACTTCACGGTGTGCCCCTAAATATCGTGTCTGACAGAGACAAGATATTTGTTTCGAGGTTTTGGGAGAGTTTCCAGGAGGCCATGGGCACGGAATTGCGGTTGAGTACGGCTTATCATCCGCAGACTGATGGGCAGACCGAGCGCACCAATCAGATGTTGGAAGACATGCTACGCATGTGTATTATTGACTTCGGGGGTGGATGGGAGCAGTATCTTCCACTGGTGGAGTTTGCTTACAACAACTCCTATCAGTTCACGATTGGCATGGCTCCGTTTGAGGCATTGTACGGTAGGCCTTGTCGTTCCCCAGCATGTTGGTTGGAAGTGGGGGACAACAAACTACTTGGGCCGGAAGTAATTCAGGATACTTCGGCAAGGATTGAGTTGATTCGGAGTCGCATTCGGGTAGCTCAAGACAGGCAGAAGAGTTATACTGATGCGAAGAGATTTTTCAGGGAGTTCCAAGTGGGGGACCAAGTTTTGCTCAGGGTTTCTCCGATGAAGGGGATTATGCGATTCGGGAAGAAGGGGAAGTTGGCACCGAGGTATGTGGGGCCGTTTCCTATTATTGAGCGGATCGGACCGGTTGCGTATAGACTCGGGTTACCGGAGCATTTGCATCGGATTCACGACGTGTTCCATATTTCCTCGCTGAGGAAATACCTTAGGGATGATTTGGCTCATTCTCACATTGCTGTGGAGGACATCGATCTCCAGCCGGATAGCTCTTATGAGGAGGGGCCAATTGCTATTTTGGACCGAAGCGAGAGGAAACTGCGGTCAAAGATAGTCCCGTTAGTACGTGTTCAGTGGCGACATCACAATGTCGAGGAGTCCACATGGGAGCGCGAGGATGAGATGCGCGAACGTTATCCAGAGCTGTTTTTAGCAGGTACTTTCTAGTTTCGAATTTCGGGACGAAATTCAGTTATTAGGGGGGGAGTATGTAATACCCCGTACTTTTGGCTATATTTATTTTTGGGATTAATTAATTAAATGCGTATTAATTGGAAATTAATCCGGGTTATAAATACTGATGTGATGCGAATTGGTATTTGATTATGTGCATATATGATTATATATGTATTTGGTATTATAAAATTTGTCGTGGGATTTATATACGGCATTTTAGAAATTTTGTTGAGACGCGTGGGACCGCCGCGTCACGGTATAATATTTTGATATTAAAAGTAAATTTAAAATCGATAATCCGTATGGTCATTTTGAGCGCGCCAACGCGTCCGGAAGGGTCGAGATAGTCAGAAAACACTAGCCGGGGGTATAGTTTGGATCCCGGGGTAATTTTAGACCGTACCGGTAACTTAAAGGGTATTTTAGTAATTTGGTATTTTTGGGTAATTAAAAGTGACGAAAATTGAGAGTTGTAATCTGATAAGGATTGACCCCAACCAACCCTTATTAACCCAACAAGCTACGGAGGTTTATTGAAATTAGGTTTCATAAGTTTCCCCAAAGCAAACCCTAGCCACCATAGCCTTTTGGAGAAGAAAGCTTGGAGAAGGAGAGAGAGAGAGAGATTCTGCAGAAATTCTACACCGAATCCACACCAAATTCAGAAATCAAACCAAGGCAAGTGACTTTATTTCCATTTAATTACTGAGAATGTCTTTTCCATGTTAGAAATTGAAGAATCTTAATTGTTCTTGAAAGATTAAAAGAAAACCCATGAAATTTGAAGTTATTATTGAATGTTGGGATAGGTTTGCATGTAGAAACATTGTTGGAAGATTAAATTTCGGAGATTTCATATCTAGGTGATGCATTAACGAATTAAAATCTGGGAATTTATGATGAGAAAAAGTTAGGGTTTATGTTCTTGAAGAAAATTGGGAATTAGTGTGGAAATTGTGATTTAATGATGTTTAGATGATATCAAACCCTTTAATGATGTTAGTATAGCCCCTTAACATGTTTGAGGATGATTAGAGAACTCAATATATTGTGGGAACGAATTTTAGAAGAGGTTTGAGGAGTAAAAATGGTGAAAAACGATTTTTGGGAAGTTCTGGGCCGAAACTGGCATCTCGTTAGAAGCAACCCCCAGGTCGTTCGAACGAGCTCGTTCGAACGAGCTTCTAACGAGTTGACCAGTCGTTATTAACGAGTAGGATTTTCGTTCGATATCTCGTTCGAACGAGATATCGTTAGAAGGGTCAGTTCGTTCGAACGAACTGGGATCTCGTTCGAACAGCCTCGTTCGAACGAGACTTCTAACGACCTGACAGTCCAAACTCGTTCGAAGCCTCGTTCGAACGAGACTTCTAACGAGTTGACAGTTTGACCCTTTTTGGACTGTTTTGACTTTTGGAGTTCCGGGAGATGGTTCAAGGGTAGAGTTAGCATCCCTTTGATGATATAGTGATTGATTTGGGACTTTTGGGTTGCTGGGATGAGTAAAGCATATACGAGAATTATATTCAATGAATCATTTGGGTTGAGACGTGAGTGACTACTACGATGTGAGGATGAATTATAGCGCGTATAATTATGAACCGGAATAAAATAAGTTGTGATAATTAGTTAGTACGAGAATGCGATATGTACTACGATTATAATACGGTATTACTAAGATGTGTGATTACTTAGTATTAGTATATGGATTATGTGTATGACATACCTATCATACTTGCTATCACGGGAGGTTTACGTTCGCTTAGGACCCTCTAATCCTTGTGTGCCTACGGGGGGGATATAGACTGGTACCTTGATGAACATAGGTCATAGAAAGACTTATTGTGACATTAATAAGTCCGCTGACCATGGGAGCGTAGGTATGTGCGTGACCCATGTGATGGTGACTATGTTCGCCTCCACTATTTGTGATTTGTGTTATCTGAACTATTCCTGAGAGATTCGGAATATGTGATCCTTATGTACGTGATGTACCGGGATGGATAGCAGAGTATGTGTGCACTACAGCTTAGATTGCGGGGTGCTTGTATCGTATATTTATGATGTGAATAATATACATTTAATTAATGGGAATCCTCATGTTAATGTTGTAAAAATATTACGGTATTGTTCCGAGATATATTATGAGTTAACTGATAGTTATATCAATGGCATATTTAGTAACTGAGTTTACGTTAAACCTCTATTTAATTACGAGCGTTGTTATATTAAATGGAACCAAGTAAAATGGGTAGAACCTTTGGTTGTCTAGCTAGTTTACGTTGTCACTTAGCTAGTGGAAAGGGTAGTTATAGATGGGTACTTACGTTAGGAGTGCACAGTTAGTCGAGAGGTGAAAATTTAATGTGAGTGCACGTCCTAACATGTACTTTGCATTTAATGTTTTAAATGTTTTTAAAGCACTTGCAGGTTTTTAAAATGATTTCCACTTTCGGGCTCTGACCCATTTGCTTTCAAATATATTTTCTTGTAAAACCATTTTAGGTGCCCAGCCACAAGGACACCAAGCATAGGATTCTCATTCAGGTGACGTGCTGTAGCTGGTTGTGGAAGCTACAGGGATTTGCTCATAGACGCTTCTATCTTTTGGATTCCAGAGTCACTATCTATCAGTTGTAGGGCATGTTGCCCATTCCTATTTAGAGCATTTTTACATTTCAGTTTTCAGACTCTAGCATGTATTGCTCAGTATTCAGTTTTAGTTATTTATTTCAGTTTACATATCAGTTGTGGGATTTGTATTGAGGAGTTTTTCCTCCAGGTTTTATTTACATATTGTGATGGTTATTCTTGTTACTTCGGTATGGTGAATGGTGTTATTTAGTTATTCATTACTCTTGTTGCATGTTAATCAGATTTAATAAAATTTGGCACTTACTTTTTAAATACTAGGTGGTTAGTAATAATAAAACGTTTTCGACAGTGATGCTATTAACTGAGCCAACTTGGCATTTTGAATTAATTTTATAAAGGAGTAGCTACCCGGTGTTTAATTAGTCGGGGTGTCACAGCTTCCTACTTCTTTAAAAAAAATCTAGGTAGGATTCATGTTGTATTTCGGGTTTATACCCAAGGTATATTTATATACATGTTTATATTTATTCCATTTCAGTTATTGTATTGGCTGTGACCCGAAATCTTATTCGGGTTTACTTCTTTGTAGTATACTCTGTTGTAGCTATCTATTTCATGTTTATTTCAGCATATCTTTTATCATAGTCCTTTCATGCATCATTTTTTTTATTAGTGTTAGTTGGTTGTATGTTGCACATTTTATTTAAATGTTAACATCTCGCTTATATGATATCGGGTAGTTAGTCCTATATTATGTAGTACCGACTGTTGGTGTTGAGACTGGACCATCAGAAACTCTTGATTAAATGTAGTGTAGGGTTGGCCACCCATTATTATTTTAAACGGGGTGTTACAGATGGTATCAGAGCATCAGGTTCTATAGTCCTTTGGATCTGTGCGAGTTTTCTGCATTCTTCCGTTAATGTTCTTGACATAAAACCCTACAGTTAGGACTGTTATGTTCACTGCGATGTTTTCTTCTGTGAAGTATATTCACTTGATTGGCGTTCTGATAAGAGTTGTTCTTGTTTCGTTTCAGACGTTGCCTAGATTTTGTCATCTAGGAAAGGATAGGATTAGAAGTACAATACCCGTAGCATATTTTGGGTATGCTTTAATCGGGGGTATTTGTTTTCCCCGATTCTGTAGGAGATATTGCGGAGATTTCTAGCGGTGGTGTGAGGTGATTTATCGACAGTTGAGTAAGAAAGGATAATTACCCAAATAGTGAATCGTGGGCTTAGTAAGGAAAATCTGAGGAGAGGTTAGTGTAGTCCTGGGGAGGTTTAGGTTGAGAAACCTGTCAGCCTTCGTTAGGAAACCTGGAGTTAGTGACTCTTACCGAGGTGAGGAAGGTGTAGTTGTCCTAATATCAGGAGTATTGCCTTCTGGAAAGAGGGAGAAAATTTGGATACTCGATTTCGTAAGTAGGACTGAGGGAGTTTTTGATTGCCGCAATTGCGTTTTGTCCTTCAAATGGTTAGGAAGGATTTTGAGAAAGATGTTTCTCTTGTGGAGAAATAGGTTTAGGAATAACGATTGTCCTGGAAGGTGTAGAGGATTTTAAATAAGGATCCACGGATGAAGTAAAACAATTGGAGTTTGTTAAGTAATGGTCATAAGACGATTGTATTATGGGTAGGTTAGGGCGTATAATTATAGTGTTCTAATGAAGGGAGAACTTATATTGTGGAAAGGTGTTGATGTGATGTAGAAGAATTTTTATACTTAAGAAGTTCAAGTCTAGTAGGTGTATGTTGAGCGGATAATTTAGCTCATGGTTGTACTAGTTTGAGGACTAGGTAGCGGTTAGAAGTATTGTATTTGTTGAGGCCTTGTGTTTTAAACATGAGGTATTCATTTGGCGTGTCGAAAGACGCGGAATTTATTTATATTATTTATTGTTACGTAGGCCTTTGGGCAGTAATTAAAATATGAAATTCTTTTACAAAATCTTAACCCTGGTTCAACTAACCTCAATCCCCGACCTAGCTATATAGTAGTGTATTGGGAGGGTTCCTTGTTTTGATTTCGCTTTGCGAGACCTCCCCCGCACGAAGGAAGCTAGCGTCAGGAATTGAGGAGAGTTCAACCATTGGGAATTTTCAAACTTATATATATTTAGTATGTTATTATAGATAATAATGCTGAGGGTTATGTTATAATTTGAGGCTGATGGAGCCTCATTAAAATTCTACGAGTAGAGCTCGGGTACGGGGTGTATGGGCGCCCCGGGGTAGTTATTCATTTTAAAAATCTATATGGTTCGACGTGAGAACTAGTAAGGATCCGTATAGTGATCCTAAGAGTTGATGTAGAACTAGATGATATTGAGGTCCTAGGCAGATCTTAAATTTCGCGGGCGAAATTTCTGTAAGGGGGGAAGATTGTAACACCCCACGATTTTTGGAGACTGAGAAATTGAATTGTTGGGAAAACAAAATTTAATTAAATTAGAGAATTTTAAAACTTGGGAATTGAGGCCCAAAAATAGAGGGCATTTTAAAGTATTTCGGATGATGATTTTGAGGGTACCATCGATCCCGGAAGGGTCGAGATAGTCGAAATGACTGTCATTGGGTTTTATTTCGGCCTCGGGAATTTTTTTAAGTATGTTTGGGTCAAATTGGAGTAAACGAGTCATTTAAATTGTGAATTAACATTTAAAATTGGGTTTATTATTTTAAGGGATTTTAAGGCTTACGGATGAAGCCATTTATCATTTGAGAGAAAGAGAGAAAAAGCCCTAGAGAGAGAAAGAGAAAGAAGAAGAATAAAGGAAGAGAGAGAAAGGAAGAAATCTTGGAGAACCCTTGCCCAAATGCGACAACAAGGACGATCCAACCTCTACAAAATCTGAGGCAAGTGTTTAATCTTGCTAAATAAGTTATTTGTGTATTTTATTTCATAATTTGTGGGTGAAACAAATGGTTTTTGGTTATAAACATCAAAACCTAGATTTTTGGGTTTAATCTTGAAATCAATGCTTAAAAATGGGTTTAATGGAGTAGAAATGGTTGGGATCAACTTTAGGTTGATTTATTGGCTTAGAATCATGTTGTGATAGAGATTTGGAGGTTAGAATAGAAATTTTATGGTTTAAATTTGTGGGTTTTGCTGAAAATGGGAACACAAACCAAGATAACTGGTATGCCCGGTCGACCGCGCCCAGGGGACTGGTCGACTGCGCCTTAAGGGAAAAGCCTACTTCATTTCTTCGTAGGCAAAATTTGGACCCGCGGTCGACTGGGGGTTTGGGACCGGTCGACCGGTCCCCTGTTCTTAGCCCAAAATTTGGATTTCTTTCTTTTCCTTTTCTTTTGGAGTTTTATTCTTGAGGGCTTTCTTAATGGGCTTATCATGGAGGGTTATGATATTAGATTTATGGAATAGGGCCCTAGGTCAAATAGGGGCTTGTGGGCTTATGTTAAATTGATTTAGGAGGATGAGATGCCTCTTTTAGTAATTAAAGAAATATGGGACAAAATTGATTGGCGGATTATCCTATTATGATGGAGGTGGAAAATATGGATTGGGTGTAAATGGCAGAGATAGTCCCTTGTTGTTCAAGTAGGTATAGATAATGGATATGCCGACGCTTAGTGGGGATCTCAGTGAGGACGGGAGTTCTAGCTTGAGGTCATAAGTAAGCGTAGATATACTAGGAGGTTAAGAACTCTTAGATAGTGAGGGGTCTCATATCCTTAGAAACGTTCAAATTAAGGAACAATAGGTAACCCGATAGGGGTAAGAGTTCATGAAATTAATTGAACCATAGGTAAAATTGGGAACGTCTTGGGATCGTACTATTAACTAGAATAGACGGTAGAATAATTCTAGTTAGGATAGCTTACACATAATTAATTGGAATAATCACATGGGATTCCAACACTCGAAACAAAGTGGAATAAGTTGAGGTTTGTAGACTTTTGGTTAGGTGTATACCTTTAGTCACAATTTGTATTGGAGATATTGATTTGCTTTCGGATATAGATGGTATGTGTAATAATGTTTTCCTACACAAAATTTTTGGTGATAACCTTAATGTGGTATATATATATATATATATATATATATATATATATATATATGATGTTTGGGAGACTATTCATCATAGGAAAAATGATTGAATATGTTTCGAGTGAGAAATTGTATTCACCCATCGAGGTAAATTAAATAAGTTTGTGGAGACGGCTTGTATATTGAGGATTATGTATACTTATAGCCGAGTTATATCTCGTATGCCTATGAACGAGAATCAGTTGTATATTTGGATATGTGATTACATGTGTATATATCTATATAGATATGAATATGGATATATATTTATGTTGTGGATATACATTGTATGGACATTTAAACCGTATATGATGGTTTAATGTTTAATTATATGATTGGATCATATGGATGTATATATATTGTGCATGTGAATGATATATATACTTATTTGGTGAAGCATAGCCCGCTCATGCTATCATTGGGAAGTTGCGTGCGTAGAGGGTGAGCATCCTGGCTAGAAAAGCAGGTGTGGATATTCCCCAGGACATAGTCGTCCCGTTTGTTATTATGTGATTTATATTTTTATATTTTTGGGATGAGACATGGTGGGTATGTTTCGTCCCATTGTCGGTTTGGAGCTATGACTGCTTCCCGGGACGTCGTGTGCGTGAGTTTACCACGAGATGGGTGTCATTTAGTCCCACCATGGTGGCCACAGTATTGCTACGTGAGTCGGGCACCGGAAAGATGATAGCATTGATGCATTTTTATCGGCACTATATATATAGCCGTGTATTTATTTGTGCATGACCTTGGTACATCATATATGGTATGTTTACATGGTCATGGGATTGAATGATGGTGTGCATATACATATATGGTTAAAATAAAATGCCTATATATATATATATATATATTTATATATATCCTATAGATAAAAGGATATGGAAACTTTGTGGAGTACATCGTGGATGATTATGATGTACTAAATTGATGGGGGTTGATGTATCACATTTAAGGAATACTTCGGTTACATCATCCCAAGGATATTATTGGAGATTTTTAGTTATTTTCATTTTGTAGTTTAAAATTTAGTAGTAGTAGTAGTAGTAATATATTTATGTATGGCATTATGGATCTCTAGGATCGACATTGTCAAGGAGAAGTGTAACGGGGTGGTTCCTTGTTTGGATTTCTCTTTGCGAGACACCTCACGCACGAGAGGTAGTACATTGTTGAGATTAGAGAGAAGTTCTGTCGATATTTATGTGTGGCATAATGGATCTCCAGGATCGAAGTTGACAAAGAGTAGTGTAACGGGGTGGTTCCTTGTTTGGATTTCGCTTTGCGAGACACCCCACGCACGAAACGCAGTGCAGCGTTGAAATTGGAGGGAAGATGTGTCAATAATAATTTTGCATGCTTATTAAATTAGAAATTAAATCATATGTTTCAACCCAAATATAAATGGGTAACGTACGAAGAATGATAATTGAAAATTATAAACCGGAATCCATTAAGCTTAACATGGCATACATGTTTAAAAAAAATATAAATGGGTTTAGAAAGGGGTTGATTCTTGGGTTATGATAGGAAGGTAGATCTCGTGGGTATAGGCTAGGCCAATGATAAGTTAGGTTGTCCTAATAAATTGGGGTAATTTAACTTATAAAATTGAGGACGCGAATAGGTGCGCGCCTTTAGATGAGAGGTGAGTTGGGATTCCACGAGAGTTCGATTCCACTTTAATTATGAAATAAGTGCACCGATATTTATTATGCACGGTTAATGCACTTGCTAAATATTTTTCACAACTCAGGCTCTGACCTGTTTATTTTTCTTTCCTGCCTTTATATATATATTACTACAGGTATCCTACCGCATGGATGCCGGATGACCTTCTATCTAGAGTCTTGGGAGTCGTGACAGGTGCGGACTGTTGCGGGGTGTATCTTGTAGTCGCTTCCTACTTCTTTAAAAAAAATCTAGGTAGGATTCATGTTGTATATCCGGTTTATACCCAAGGGATATTTATATACATGTTTATATTTATTCCATTTCAGTTATTGTATTGGCTGTGACCCGACAGCTTATTTGGGTTTACTTCTTTGTAGTATACTCTGTTGTAGCTATCTATTTCATGTTTATTTCAGCATATCTGTTATCATAGTCCTTTCACGCATCATTTTTTTTTAGTAGTGTTAGTTGGTTGTATGTTTCACATTTTATTTAAATTTTAACATCTCGCTTATATGATATCGGGTAGTTAGTCCTATATTATGTAGTACCGACTGTTGGTGTTGAAACTGGACCATCTGAAGCTCCTGATTTAATGTAGTATAGGGCTGGCCGCCCGTTATTATTTTATGCGGGGTGTTACAGCATGTCAACCCTTTGTGATCACCTTGAATTTCCAATAAATAAGGATGAAATAGATGATTCAAACCCTATATTCTTACTTTTTGTTGTGTGTACTCTGTATACTTACATCAAACTGATGGAATAGATGGCAGTCTATGCGTATCTTTTCATGACAATTATTACATCTCTATGTGTATATTTTCATAACAATTATACTTACATCAGATAGATGCAATAAATTGCTTCTGAAATCTAAACGTGGAACCTATTCTTTAGGGAACATTTTATAACATCTATATGAAGTAAAAGCTAGGTTATATTTCCATTTTATCACATGTGTTAACTCTATTTCAAGTAATTCTATCAAAATAACAATATATAACTCAAGTCACCTTAG
Source organism: Sambucus nigra (assembly GCA_949130495.1). Taxonomy (NCBI): domain Eukaryota; kingdom Viridiplantae; phylum Streptophyta; class Magnoliopsida; order Dipsacales; family Adoxaceae; genus Sambucus; species Sambucus nigra. The sequence continues at coordinate 88,676,725 of OX422208.1, read as the reverse complement.
TTTAGGGACTCAATTATAACAGTTCAGGGACTCAATAATAACAGTTCAGGTAATGAAACTTCATGTTATTATATTGAACATAGATTCCATTTTAAATTTGATTGTTAGAATTGTAGAGATAACTTCATATATCTGAAGCTGATAGAGAACGGGGTTTTGGCACCATTGAATTTAAACATAGTCAGTAATTAATATTAGTACCAACTATTGAAGATTGAAATTCAGAAGGGTTTAAACTATTACCATGCGAGTTAATTATTAATCATGTCAAGATGTTTAGTAATAGTAAAAAGGCATCAGTGAGGCTAAAATTGTCACATGATTTAATTATCAATCATGTTTATCAAGTGTATGACTCGTAGGAAAATATTGTCACAACCTGGCAATTTGGTAAATTGTCACATGAGTACTATATCACACGGAAAGATTTTCATTTTTTTCTCTCACACTCAAGAAGAATATTTTCTAAGGATGGATACTGATAAAGACTTACAAGATAGCGTTCTTGGTGTAGTGTAACACAAGAAAATAATAAGTGGCACAAATGAGTATATTGTCTTTAGTAAAATATTTGAACTCTCACGAAGTAAAAATTTATATACCTGAATTTGAGATGGGGGATGATGCATGTGCTGCTCCGCTAGTAGACGAAGGTCTAATCATACTGAATATATTACAATAAAACAATACATATGATCATTTATTGCACTAATAAAAGATCTCATAAAATAGAACAAATCATATGATAAAAATAAGATAAACATATGTCATAATGCTTACATATAAATTTATAACTTATCGACCCTCATTGTTTGTTCATGTCATCCTCACACTCATCAACATCAGGCATAGATGTATCAATTATGTATCCATCTACATCTTGTCTCACATAAGATACGTTTTAATCATGTTCCAACTCTTGCACACTAAACAGCTTGAATAGATGGACTTCTAGTTATTCTTATGTGGTTGAATAACTATCAAACCTATCTCTAGGCGTCATTTGAACAACTACAGGCCAATCTAGTTACATAGGGTCTCGTACATACCACACTTATTCTTTTTCGAATGAAAAAATAAAAGTATCATTGCTCGATTGATTGTCTTTTACAACAAGTGGTTGAAATTTACTATAGTAAAGTTGAACTCATCTACTCGTTTCCCTCAAATGATTTTTTGTCCAATTGCATTTGAATAGTACAAACTTTTTGCCATTAAAATATTGAATTTCAATAATGTCAGTCAATTATTCATAGAAAGTAACATCCCCAGACATAGCTCTTTTGTTATGCTTTTAAAATAACTCCATTATTCTAAGTTTTTTTTTTTTATTAATATCAAATTCCTTGGTTCAAAATCTAAACCTAATAATAATATTTGACTTGAATCTTAACGCATCTTCCTGAGGACCCAATGTTAAACTCAATATTTCTCTAGATAATTTGATATCTTTTGAAAATTCATCCACCGAATATTTCAATAAATAAGAAAACTACAATATGGGAATATAATTAGAATACTAAGAATAAATAAACATACTTATTCCTTTGACCACGCGTCGAAATGTTCACTGTGAATTCGTTGCACAAAATGTTGTTGTGAAACATGATGATATTGTTTTGGAAGTTCAACGATGTGTTTTCTGAAAATATAATATGCGTGTCAAGTTAGAAAGGGCATTCAATAATGCAATTTAGATAAAAATTACTCATCATCCAAATGTACTGGCAAGTGCCCCATGACATCAAAGAATCCCGACGGGTAAATTTTTTTAATGGTGCAAAGGTTAAGAGCCATATGATCTTCCAATTGCTCTATATCATCTAAAGTATTTGTACTTGAGCACAACACTGAAAAACAGTGCCTTAGTTCAACTAATGCTTTAACAACATGTTTCGACAATACCCTCTGTAGTGCAACTAATATTAGAAGTAATTGTTTCATTAAAATGTGATTGTCATGACTCTTTAGTCCCCCACGTACTTAGCTCTTGAGGGTGAAAACATGTCGAAATATTCGATAAATAGCCATCTGGTACTTTAACATCTTGCAACTCTTTTAGAAAAATATCCTTCTCTTTGTTTCTCATTGTAAACTCCATTGGAGCTATGTACTCCAAATTTTTCTCGCGTGTTTATTGATGTAATTATCGTCTAATGCGCATCTCTTGCATGTCTTTTTGGGCCTTCAAATTTTATTTGGTTTTATCTTTAATGGCCGACAATGTAAATAAGATATTGTCACACACATTTTTTTCAATATGCATAACATCAAGATTCTGGGGGATCAAATTATGCTCCCAATATGGCATTTAAAAAAATATACTTTTCTTTTTCCAATTTAATCTTGTCTTTGTAACCAAATCTTTTGTTGTGTTTTCCAATTTAAAAAAAAAAGATACTTTTCTAATTGTTCTCTTTTCCTCTTTCTAAAAACATCTTCCTTCTTGTATTCAATTTCAATGTCAAGCTCATTTAACTGTTGCAAAACTTGTGATCCTGATAATTTCAACGAAGGTTGTTTGAAATCAACATTGCCATTAAAAGTTTTTTTTTTCTTTTTGAAACCTATGGAGTAGTGGTAAGAATCAATTATGACCCCAATAACAATACCTTTTACCATTCTTGAATTGCGTCGCTTGATGATCTTTGTTATAATAAGGATAAGTAAATTCGCCTTTCGTGTTCCATCCCGATAGCATGGCATTTTCCAGGAAATCATTAATTGTCCACAACAATGTTGCACACAATTGGAAAATTAGTTTACTCGATACATCATAAGTAGTCACACCATAACTCTTTTATCCCATCAATCAACGGTTGTACAAATACATCAATATTATCATCGGGCTTGATTATCCCATCAATAAGAATCGATAAAATTAGGTTTTGTTTCTTCACACACTACCATGGGCACACGTTCAAGGGTATGATCATAATCAGCCAAGTAATGTAAGAAATTTTCATACTACCAAAAGGATTGAATCCATCACATTCTAGCTTAAGTCTAACATTACGACTATCACTTGCAAAAGATGGATTACGCTCAACAAATGATTTCCAAGAACAAGAATCTGTCGGATGCCTTTGAACATGATCATCAATACAATCCTCGGTGTGCCATATCATTATCGAAGCAGTATGTGATGACAAAACAATCTTTACAATCTTGATTTTAAAGGAAAATACTTTACATTTTTAGAAGCTACTCTTATACATTTATTACTCTGTTGCCCTTGATCAACATCACTGCCAATATTTGATTTATACTTGGAAGCCACACAAATGACACGCTTCTCTAAAGTCTTATTTTCATTTCGAAATAAAATATAACTATTAGGGCACGCGTCCCACGTTTCATACTTAAACCCCAAATTAGTAATGATCTTGTTAGCCTAATAAAAGGATTTTGGAATACTGGCACTAAGGAATGTCTTCTCTAATAGTTTTAGCAACATTGTGAAATAACTATTCGTCCATCCATTAACTTTATTTAAGTGCAAGAGTTCAACTATAAATGAGAGTTTAATAATGCCCTCTGGACAATTTTCATATAACTTTCTTTCCCCATCTTTTAGGAGTTTGAAATATTTTGTCAAGACACCATCAGGAACCACATATTCTACTCCATGATCATCACTACATAAATTTTCATGTGTCTTTGGAACCCCCCTTCCCTCTTAAACCATTTCAATTATATTTCCCCCAAGATCGATTCATATGGTATATCATCAAGTGACACATCATTACCAACATTACATGTATTGTTATCTAATGCATCGATCAACTCCCCATGATAAATCCAATCCTTATAACTCATGTCAAAACAATGCATCTCTATGTGACCTTTTATAGTGTGTAGGTTGTGGTAGACTAGATTTACACATTTACTACATGGGAATTTGATGCGTGACGATTCCATATTCTTATTCCTATATGCAAAGCTAGTAAACCTTTGTGACACCCCGCCTAATTAAATACTGGGTGATCAGCCCTTTATTTAATTAAAATCAAGGTGAACGGTTGGTTCATTCTTAGCATCACTGTCGCAAAATAAATATTTTTAAATTAAACATCCTAAATAATTAAGCTAAGTGTCAAAATAATTTAAAGTCTTATTTTTACTTTATAAAATTCCGATATAAAAACCTTTTTAATAAACAACAGTTTAAGAATCACATAAATGCTAAAAATGGAAACTAACACACACGAATTTAAACCATCTAGAAAAACCAATCCAAGTTTAAGAACCATAAATGAAATCATCCTGACAATAGTTAACTCTCAAAGAGTACTGAATACTGGAAATATAAATAAACATAAATCTCTAACAAATCGAAACGAAATAGAAAATCGGGCGACACATGCCCTAACTAAACAGAATTAAAATAGGAACTGAGTCAATGAAGAGGTCGTCTAAAACAAGGTCCTGCAACTCCCATATAAGCTGCAGCACGTCCAATCCAAAGAACCTATGCATGACGCCCATGTGGTTGGGAACCTATATATATATACAAGAGAGAGGAATGACAGAAAACGGGTTAGAGCCCGAGTGTAAAACAGTTTGAAATAGTTTAGAAAGTATTTTATATTCTTACCGGCTAATGTAACAACCATGTTAGTATGCGACACTCTCTTTAGAATTCTCACCTCTCATCTAGTGTGCACGCCTACCGTACTACTAAACTCATAAGTCTATCTAAATTATTTTTCCATAAATTTTTATCCCCAGAGGTAGAAAGGTTATGATATTTAGTTTAAACAAAATCAATCTCTTCAAGATTTATTACGTTACTTAGAACAACACTGTACCATTGCAAAGTTCCCGAACACTTATTATAAAGCTGGAGCATTTATTCATTAATTAACTACTTATACACAGAGTAGAAAGTTTTCATATATATAAGTATATATATTTTAGTCACTCATATAATATATATACTATCGGCACCACACATAAAGTCTATGGTGTTGGCATACTCTGCTACCAAGTCCCCGTATCACTCGTACTAAGGGAAATACTAGTTCAAAATCACTCCCAAACTGTATTAACACAATACACACAAAATGGAGGTGAATCATAGTTCCATGTCACTAAGAGGTCAGCACATACCCCTCACGTCTCTTAGGACTGTCTCACTATCATTATCAGATAGCATGTACCAAGGAATCCTATGTTCTAGGGTACAAGTCAATATTCCCCATAAAGGTCCCATCGAGATAAGACTGTCTCGGTGCGGCAACCTCCGTGATAGCAAGTGGAGTGGGTGTTATTATTCACAAACATAATACATAATATATGTACATAGTCACACGGTCATATATATAGATATTCACATTTTCCAATTTAGGTTCGCCCACGACCCATAATTATTATTATCCATTCTTAGCACAAATTTTACTCAATTATCTCGCATAACTGATTCATCTCTTTTATTCTTACTTATAATTTATTTCATACCTACATCTCATCTCTCGAAGTATTCCTTATTACTACAATATAATTTCATTAGGTACTCTCTCTAACCTTCTCGTCTAAGTCTTTCACGAATCTCTAAATTCTATAGTGAATGTACGCACAATTTCTTATGTGTGACAAAAACCCCATTAACCCATAATTTCACCCCGCATCAAATGTCATTCGACGGAGTCTACTTAGACACTACCGGCCCTCTTCATAACCCATTATAATCTATAAATAATAATCAAGGGTTCCTACGTATTTAAATCGGATTAACAAAAAAGGGGGAAAATGTGCAGTTTTCCAAGAGGGGTCGATCGATTGAGGAAAGGGGTCGATCGATCGATGCTCTTGGTCGATCAATCGATCAAGAAGTTCTTGCCCAGAATCTGCAAATTTGACCTACGGGTTTCATCCAACAATTTTCTCCAAAATGCCATTAATGATCCCTAACTCCCAAACAAGATTTCTACTAGTTATATTTACCTATATACATGATTTCCTACGTGAAACATGTACAAATTCATCAAGGGGATTGAATTAATGAGTTAAATTAACATAATTATCAAGAACCCTAATTTGTCATGAAACTTACATTCTTCTAATTATTTTCTACATTTCTTGCTTCTAAATCCATACAATTTCATGGGTAATCCTCTACATATGATTGATATGTCCAGAATATATTTATTTCCTCTAAAAACATGCTATTTAAATTCTCTAAGTTATCAAATTCTTCCATGAAACATGTTTTTAACAATCCTAATCTAACATGGGTGAAACATTAACTAAAAACATAGAAAGATAGATGCTTGCCTGGAATTCAAGGGTCTGATTTGTTGATGAAAAAGATATGGTTACGTTCCTCATCGTGCGATCTACATTTTGGTGGTGGTGGCGGTGCAATCGAGTGACTTCTTGGCCTTGGATTTCTTGGAAAGCTTCCTACCTTCCTCTCTAATGGTTGTTATTATCTTATGTGTTTGTTAACTCTGAAAGACAACTCCTAATGGCTGATATATCTTAGGGAAATTCGTGGGTTTAATTACCCAAAAATACAAAATGTCTATAATACCCTCCCGGGATGTTAATTAAGCCTAAAAATGCCCCGAGACCTAAACTAAACCTTCGGGTACACTTTTCTGGCTATCTTAACCCTTCTGGGCACTTTGGCACACTTAAAACGACCATATGGGAAACTTATAATTTATTCACTTTTATAACAATACTTTAGTCCCGACACGACACAGGCGCATCCCGACTTAAATTTTCATAATTGTCATTTTATTCACTCGTGACAATTTTATTAAAATCAATCTTATATATTACTTTACGCATCTATTAATATTCAACAAATTATCCATAATTACTAACTCTCATCACGCTAGTAAATATTTAAAAATAAAATTCGGGATTAATATTAAATTAAATCTCAAATTAAACTAAATAAATCCTCAAATTTAAAAGCCATAAAGATACGGGGTATTACAACCTTTTAATCCCATCTATGTATTCTTTTAAATTTCAATCGCGTGATTCAATCCAACTCTTATCCATATCAACTCCTAAGATGTTATTCGATAAATCTTTCATCACGTTAACAAAAATATATTAGCATACATATACAAGATATATAATTTAAACATAACAAGTGTGCATACATATACATATACATATACATATACATATACATATACATATACATATACATATATAAGATATAAAGAGTTGGTGTGATATAATATTAAGAAACATTGTATGAGCAATGTGTAAGGCTTTTATATATTGTAGTGATGAGCCTCCTTGATAGTGGTTTCAACTAAGAAATATATACACTCAGCAGGTATTGTTTTGAGTGTCATTGTAGGACATGTTCAAACACATGTTGACTTGTTACAAGAGAGTAACATTATAATATTTTGGACTTGTTCAGACACGTCGGGGACACTCTTAGACATGTTGGGTATCGAGATAAGGATTTTTGAATGTCGAGATGCGTAATTCATGAAATCAAAATGTAGAAATTGCATGTGCATGTGATTTTTATACTTATAAAAAATTCAATTAATTTATGCTATAATGTGTTTACAATGGATATTTTTGTTTTGATGTTAATATAAAGAATCAAATCGGTGATGTTAATATAAACCATTCTGAATTCACTATGATCAAATTGTCCACGTTGTTTATGTAAGTGTTCTTTTTTTTAGTAAATTGTGACTTCATGGTGAGATTCACTACATATGGATCTGCTAATTTCTCACAACAATCTTGATAAGACGTAATATTACTATCAAACACTTATCATTTTATTTATATTCACCTATTGATAAATAAAACCTCTTTGGTATGTTTAATTCATATACGATTTTTAGTATAATTCATAAGTTATGAACGTCAATGACTTTGCACTGTAGCAGTCTATAATCATATAGAGAATCTGTTTTATAATCAAATACAAAATCAAATGCAAAATAAGTTCTATATGAGAAAGTTCGCATACAAATTTCAAAATGAAACATAAAATTAGATCGTAAAATCAAAGGGAGAGAGTTTACCTTTATTCTTCACGACTTTTTCCAGGCTAGAGGGGGAGATAATTCGACTTTTTCACGAGTTTCACATGAGAGAGAGAGAGAGGGGGGGACATTTGTCCGGAGGTTTCAAAGAGAGAGAAAGCAAAAGTATATGAGAGAGAGAGAGAGAGAGAGAGAGAGAGAGAGAGAGAGAGAGAGAGAGAGAGAGATTTCACCATGGGGTACGATTTGAGTATAAGGTTTGTCTTTAATCGGGTGAGAGAAGTGGGTGAGTAAGATTTAGGTATACGGTTAGAGTAAGTTATTTGGTCGAAGGGGGAAAGAAAAAATAAAAGATGGAATGGAGGGAAAAAATAGGGAACCGAAAATTTTAAAGGACAACTATTTGTTGTCTTGTTATACCTTTTGTAAAGGACAAAAAATATTTAGTGTCCCTAAAACTATTTTAAAGGACCCTTGTAAAATTAGTTGTCCTTTATAGTATATCTAAAAGGACAACTATATCTTCGTGTCCCATATATATTTTTTAAAGGACGGATTAAAAGTTATCCCTAATACTGGTGTCCTTAATTGTCATTTTTCTAGCAATGTAGCCTATTTGAACTAGTCATGTCCTTATCGGACTCTCGATTTAATAAAACCACATATATAAGCAAGTTTTAGTTTAAAAAATAAGGTGTTGGGGGTGAAATATTAAAACAATAATGAAATAGCCCGAAAAGAGACACAAGCATCTCCATATGGACTATTACAACGTGTGTGAACTAACCATCTACTTATTAGACTCTCGGTTTAACAAAGTGAAGTATATGCAAGTTTTAGTGTAAAATGATACGTTGGGGTGTAATATCATAATAATAACCAAATGACCTAAAAAGGGCACATTCACCTCGAGATGGACGATTATAATGTTTTTTAACTAACTATGTCCTTATGGGCATCCTAGTTGTACAAAATGATAATTATATATATGGTTTAAAGATATTGGAGGTGAAATATTAAAATAGCATCCAAATGGCCTAGAAAGAGGCACGAGCACCCTAATATAGATCATGGAAATGCGTGTGAATTGATCGTGTCCTTATCGGACTCTCAATTTAACAAAATGACAAGTATACGCTAGTCTTAGGGTAAAATGGGGTATTGTGGTGAAATATCAAAACAATAACCAAATGACTGCAAAAGAGGCACGAGCTCCTCGATATGGATGATTGTAACATTTTTTGAAACTAATAGTGTCCTTATCGTACTTCCAGCTTAAAAAATCCGAAAGTATAAATAAGTTTTAGGCTAAAAATGGGGCATCAGGTGAAATATTAAAATAGAAACCAAACAAATTGGAAAGAGCCACAACCACCTTGATATGAACTATTCCAATGTGTGTCAATTGACCCTGTCCTTATTGAAATCTCAATTTAACAAAAATATAAGTATGCACAAGTTTTAGATTAAAATAGGGCTTTGGTGGTGAAATATCAAAACAACTACCAAATAACATCAAAACAGTCAAGAACACTTTGAGATGGATGATAGAAATGTGTTTGAACTAGTAGTGTCCTTATCAGAGTCTGAGTTTAATAAAATGACAATTATACACAAGTTTTAGGTTTCAAAATAGGTGTTGGGGGTGAAATATCAAAACAACAACCAAATGACCTGGAAAGAGGTACGATCACCTAGATATGGACTATTGCAATGTGTGTGAACTGATTATGTCCTTATCGGACTCTCAATTTAATCAAAAAATAAGTATACACGAGTTTCTAGTTAAAATGGAGCATTGGGGGCGAATTATAAAAAAAAATGACGCGAAAATATTCACGAACACCTTGAGATGGACAATTGCAATGTGTCTGAACTAGTTGTGTCCTTATTGGACCGACTGTTTAACAAAATCACAACTATAAGCAAGTTTTCTCTTAAAATATAGGGCGTCGGGGTAAAATATCAAAATAGAAAATAAACAGCTCGAAAAGAGACACAAGCATCTCAATATGAACCATTTCAGCATGTGTGAAGTCATTGTGTACTTATCAAAATCTCAATGTAATAAACTAACAACTATATACAGGTTTTACTGTAAAATTGTTCGTTGGGAGTGAAATGTCAAAATAACAACCAAATAACTATGAAAGAAGCATGGACACTTGGAGATAAAAGATTATAACGTGTTTGAACATCCGTATCCTTACATAACTCATGGTTATACAAAATGATAATTATACAAGTTTTAGGCAAAAAATGGGATGTTGGGGGTGAAATATCAAAATAACACCCAAATAGATCATAAAGAGGCCCGAACACCTCGATATGGACCATAACAATGTGTGTGAACTTATTGTATCCTTATCAAACTCTCGTCTTAACAAAAGGACAAGTAGACATAAGTTTTAGGTTAAAATGAGGCATTGCAGGGTGAAATATCAAAACAATAAGCAAATAACCCAGAAAAAAGAACGAACCCCTGTAGATGGATGATTGTAACATTTTTTTTGAACTAGTCGTGTCCTTATCGTACTCCTGATTTAACAAATCCACAAGTATAAGCAAATTTGAGGTTAAAAAATGGGGCATTGGGGGTGAAATATCAAAATAGCAATAAAACGGCCCAAAAAAAGCACGAAAACCTCGATATGGACTATTTCAATGTGTGTAAGCTGATCGTGTACTTATCGAAATCTCAATTTAACAAAAACATAAGGATACATAAGTTTTAGGTTAAAATGGGATGTTGGGGTAAAATATCCAAATAACCTGGGAAGAGTCACGAAGACAATTGAAACGTCTTCGAACTAGGCGAGTCCTTGTCTCTTGATTTAACAAAATGTCGATTGTACATAAGTTTTATATTTAAAAATGGGTATTGGCGGTAAAAAATCAAAACAGTAACCAAAGGACCAGAAAAGAGAACGAGCACCTTGATGCGGACTATTGCAACATGTGTGACCTGGTTGTGCCCTTATCAAACTATCGGGTTCATAAAAAAATTAGTATACGCAAGTTTTATGTTATATAGGGGCGTTGGATGTGAATTATAAAAAAAAAAGCCAAATAACGCAAAAAGAGTCATAAAAAACTTGGAATGGATGATTGTAATGTGTTTGAACTTGTCTTATCTTTATTAGACTCTCAGTTGAACAAAACAGCAAGTATAAGAAAACATTAGTTTATTAAATAGGGCGTTAGGGATGAAATATCAAAACAACAAACAAATGACCTAGAAAGAGACACAAACATCTTAACATGGACCATTGTAATGTGTGTGAACTGACCGTGTACATATTGTTTTTTTAAAAAATGACAAGTATATGGAAGTTTTAAGGTAAAATGGGGCATTAGGGGCGAAATATGAAAACAATAACCAATTGACCCGAAAAAAGGCACAAACACATCGTGATGGACTATTGTAACTTGTTTTAACTATTCGTGTTCTTATAGGACTCCTTGTTAATAAAAATAATAATTATATGCAAGTTTTAGGATTAAACTGGGGCTTTGGGGTGGGGGTGAAATATCAAAGTAGCAATCAAATACCCCGGAAATAGGCATGAACAACTCGATATGGACTATTGCAACGTGTGTGAACTAACCATATCGTAATCAGACTCTCGGTTTAAGAAAATAATATGTATACGCAAGTTTTATGTTAAAATGGGGTGTTGAGGGATGAATTATAAAAAAGCCCAAAAAAAGTCACAAACACCGGGAGATGGATGATTATAACGTGTTTGAACTAGTCGTGACCATATCGGACTCCCGGTTTAAAAAATACACAACTATAAGCATATTTTAGGTTAAAAATGGGGTGGTGGGAGTGAAATATTAAAATAGCAACCAAAAGATTTGGAGAGTCACGATCACCTCGATATGGACTATTAAAATTTACGGGAAGTGAGAGTGTACTTATCGGGCTCTCCGTTTAATAAAAAAATAAGTATACATAAGTTTAAAGTTAAAATGGGGCGTTGGGGTGAATTATAAAAGAAATAACCAAATGAACCAGAAAGTATCACAAACACCTTAAGATGGATGATTGTAACGTGTTTGAACTATTCGTGTCCTTATCAAACTCTTGGTTTAACAAAACTACAAGTATAAGAAAGTTTTTGTTTTACAAAAGGGCATTGGGTGCGAAATATCAAAAAGCAAACAAATGGCCCGAAAATAGACACAATCATCTTAATGGACCATTACAACATGTGTGTATTGACCGTGTACGTATAGGGTTAACAAAATAATAAGTATACATAAGTGTTATGGTAAAATGAGGCATTGGGGGTGAAATATCAAAACAATAACCAAATGACCCAAAAAGAGTCATGAACACATTGAGATGGATGATTGTAATGTATTTGAACTACCTATGCCCTTATAGGAGTTTATACGAAATGACAATTATATGTAAGTTTTTTGTTTAAAAATGGGGCAGTGGGGGTGAAATATCAAAAGAGCAATAAAATGGCTCAAAAAGAGACATGAGCACCTCGATATGGACTATTACAATGCTTGCGAACTGACCACGTGCTTATTGGACTCCGAGTTTAACAAAATAATAAGTATACACAAGTTTTAGGTTAAAATGGGCATTGGGGGATGAATTATCAAAAAAAAAACAAATAACCTGTTAAGAGTCATGAACACCTCGAAATAGACGATTATAATATTTATGAACTAGTCGTGTCCTTTTCGGACTCCGGGGTTAACAAAATCACAAGTGTAAGCAAGTTATAGTTTAAAAAAGAGGAGGTTGGAGGTGAAATATCAAAACAACAATCAAATGGTCAATAAATTAATAGAAGCATCTCGATATGGACCATTGCAACGTGTGTTAACTGACCATGTCATTATCAGACTCCAATTTTAACAAAATAACAAGTATGTGTAGGTTTTACGGTAAAATGGGTCACTAGGTGAAATATCGAAACAATGGCCAAATGACTTGGAAATAGGAACAAACACATCAAGATGGATGATTGTAACGTGTTTAAATTAGTCGTGTCCTTATCATACTCTTGGTTTAACAAATTGATAATTATACATTAGTTTTAGGTTAAAATGGGGCATTGAGGGGCAAAATATCAAAATATCATTCAAAAGGCACAGGAAGAGGAAGAGGCACTATGAGATAGGCAATTCTAACATGTTTCAACTATCTGAGTCTTTATCGGACCATCGGTTTATCAAAATGACAATTACATGAAATGTTTAGGTTAAAATGGGGCATTGGTGGTAGAATTTAAAAATAGCAACCAATTTACCTGGAAAGAGGCACAAACACCTCGAAATGGATGATTGTAATGTTGTTGAACTATAACCGTGTGCTTATCGGACTCTCAGTTTACCAAAATGATGAGTATACGCAAGAATAAGTTTTTTGAAATTTTACTTCTTGAATACAACTTTTTAAACATTATTTGATCACAAATATCTTCTCTTTTTTACAGGCTAACATTTTAGCATTAGCTTTTATCCACGTGAAACACATGATCAAGTCAACAGTTTCCTTGAGCGACGTATTGAGCTGACACATCAACAAGTTCATATTTTTCTTCGGGATTTACTTATTTATTCTTGTTGATGACGGTCATGCGGGCTTGTGTGATGGTATTGTTAAATTTTAGGTTTATGTTTAAGCAGATTTTATATTAACAAGTTTCTAGTTAGTCTAGAAAATAGAGAAAATTGTGCCAATTTTTTTTGTATGTGAAATATTAAGACTTGTAATATTTTGATGCTTAATATCTACATGAGTATATTATTCACAATTTAATGGGTTCGAAATTGTTGATCCTCCTAGTTGTTTATAATTAATAATTAATTTTTTATTTCCTAAAAAATCTAGCACGGTTTTAAACCATGATAAAAACGTCCCAAAAATGATAATATGGAACGATTTTAAATCAAGCCGATACCCTTCCAAAAATGAAAATCTAGGATGGTTTAAAACTGTTCCAGAAGCATGACAGATTTTCAAATATCAACATACATGGACAAAATTTGGCAGGGTTTAAACAGTGAAAAAAAGGGCAATCGGGCTCGATTGATTTTGGCAAAAATTTTAAACTGGGCCAGATTGGAATTTTTGGTGTAGTGACCACTTGGGCGTTATTCTATGTGCCCAGGGGATATGGGGAAGTTTGTACACCTAAGTTCTTTTACCTTCTCCAACCTTTTCTCCATTCCGTCGAGCACTATTTTATTGGAGTCCTCAGTCTGCCCATTACTTCAAGGGTAGACCATGGAACTGTAGAAGTATTTGACGACGTGGATGTTGCAGACCTAGTAAAATGGTCCACTTTTAAATTGCATCCTGTTGTTAGTGATGATCGTTCTTAGAACACCAAAATAGGTCATGATATTCCTCTAGATAAATCCGATCATATCGGTGTCCCTTATGTTAACAAAATACTCAACGTGTATCCATTTGGTGAAGTAATCCATGTCTACTAGGAAATACTTTCGATTCCTTGTTTATGTAGGTAGGTGACCGACAATATCCCCCCCCCCCCCCCATTGAGTGAAAGACCATAAACTTATCAATGACTTGAGGTCGTTGGTCAATTGGTGAAGTACAGGGTGTAATTCTTGGCCTTTCTTGAACTTACTAACATATAAGACTACGTCTTTTTGCACATAGGGCCACCAGTAACCTTCTTTGATGGATCTCAATTCCAAATACCATCTTTCGATATAACTTCCACATATTGCATCGTGCAACTCATATAGGACTCGATTGGCATTGCTTGGATGTATTATTTGGAAGTATAGGAATATGAAACATCTCTTGTAGAACTTTCCCTCGGGTAATAGATAAAATCGAGCATCTTTGACCTTAGTACGATGTGCTAACTTCTTGTCGATAGGAAGGAAATCCTCTTGTAGGTAAGTTATGATTGGGTTCATCCAGTTGGGAGATTTTTGGATGGTGAGGACTTGCTCAGATATATTTGGCTTCATAATGTATGGCTGGGCAACGTAATCCACCTCAATTATTCTTTTGAGGTCAGAGTTGAAAGCTGACCCCAAAGTGTTATAAGCGTCTGCCTGGTTGTTATTTCCCTGGTGAAACTATCAGATATGAACCTTCTAGAATTGGCGACCAAGTACTAGATGACCTATAAGCATGATGGCATACGTTCGTCTCTATAATTATAGTCTCCTATAATTGACTAGATACCAACCTTAAGTCACAAAAGAAGTCAAGGTGACCTATGCCAAGGGATAGCGACTTCTTCAATCCGACCATAAAAGCCTTTTATTCAGCCTTAATATTAGGTTCTTCAAAGATAAGTATGATTCCTTATTCGAGTGTGGTTTTTTTAGGGGTTATGAGTACAGTTTTTACTATTTATCCTTTTGATTTGAAGCCCTGTTGACATAGAGTTTCCACTTTTTGAGTTGGTCAATATTCTCAATGTTAACTTGATCGATATGTTCCCCTTCAACGGACTCCTCCCCATTGGTGAACTCAATGATGAAATATGCTACCACCTACCCTTTGATCGCAGTTCTTGGTTAATGATGCATATCGAACATTCCTAATTACATTGACCATTTCGACATCCATCCAGAGAGCTTGGCCTCTCTCAAGGCTGCCTTATCGTTTCTTGGCTTCTATTAGCATCTTACTAACGTAATGGATTGGGTCCTAGTGCCCCTCCTTCTCCCACATTATGGCCGAGCTGAATGCATGATCATACACCATGAGATACAAATAAAATAGATATCCTGGATTTGGGACCCTAATCAAGGGGGTCAGTTTAAATAAATCTTGATTTACTTAAGTTCCTTTGAACATTATTTATTGTATGCCATGACTTTCTCTTTTTTCAAGAGCTGAAAGAATGGCCGATGCTCTTAGATCACTTAGAGATAAAGAGATTGAGCACTGTTAACATTCTAGATAATGTTTGAACGTCTCTAATCATCTTTTTTGTTTGAATGTTATTAGCTACCTCAATATGGTCGATGTTTTCTTCGATTATCCTTTGGATGACCAAGTATCCCAAGAATTTCCCAAACTGCACTCTGAAAGAACACTTGGCAGCATTGAGCTTCATCTATAATATCATAAGACCTCAAATATTTTTCCAAGTCCTTTAGATGACTGCCTCTATATTTTCTCTTTATAGTCATATCATCTAGATAAACCGTTGTGTCGCCAAGGTAATGTTAGAACATCATGGTGAACAACCGTTGCTAAGTTGCTCCTATATTTTTTAGTCCAAACGGCATGACTATCTAGCAGTACAAGCCAAGGGTAGTAATGAAAGAAGTCTATTTTTTTTGTTGGGATCAAATAGAATAATTTTATGATACCCTAAGTATTCAGTAAAAAAATTCATCTATTGGTGGTTGGTTATAGCATTAACTAATTGGTCAATTTTTGGCAAAAGAAATTTATTTTTGGGAGGAATTTATTGAGGTTAGTGAAGTCTATTCATACTCTCAACTTTCCATTACTTTTCTTGACAATGACTATGTTAGAGAGCCACTTGAGTAATTGATCTTCTTTAAAGGACCTTGCCTCCATAATTTTACCCAATTATTTTTCCAGAGTCTTTGCCTTATATAGGGTTGTTCGATGCGCCTTTTGTGCAATCAACGGGAATGATGGGTCGAAATGAAATCGATGGTACATGACTTTGGGATTAATCCAAGTCATATCATAAGGCTATTAAGTGAACATGTCTTGATTCTCTTCAATAAGAGATATTAGTTCTTATTTTTATTGATCGATAAGTGAGATTCCGATTAAAAATTTCTTCTCCGTGTGTGAGTTGCCGAAAATGATTTTTTGCAATGTCTCTATGATTCTATCTGCGGCGGGGCACCCTTGTTTCTTCCACCCCTGATCTACCATACTTTAGTTGCTACTTGGACAGGGTAGCCCCATATTTGGTAACTTCATTTGAAACCACTTTCTCTTTCTTCTTTTCTTGCTTAGGTTTCATGAAAATGATGAAACTTTGCCAAGCAATAGACTGATTTACCCTTATATCCATTATCCCTTGGTTAGTGATACATTGGATGTTTTGGTGATAAGTGAATAGGATAACTTTCATAGCATGGAGACATCCATATTCTATGATATCATTGTAGGGGGAATCAATGTTAACCACTAAGAACTCGATTAGCTTCGAGATATTCCCAATTCGTACTGACAGTATAATCTTCCCTAAAGATATAGCCATCTTTCTAGCGAAGCTGACCAAAAGAATGGTCGCTTCCTTAAAATCCTCCATATTAAGGATAAGTTTGTTGAACAGTTTCAAGTACATAACCTCTAAAGAGCTATGTGTTGAACTAATAGCTTGTCCAAATCCCAGTTTGCAATCCTAAGAGTGATTACTACTGCATTATGATGTCGATTCCTGACTTCGAATAAGTCTTCCTTGATGAAGACTATATGTTTATTACCGTAAACGTCTTATGGATGGTAGCACTTTCTCGTTGAGGTTTTAGTAGGGTCAATTTGGAAAGTTTTTATGACCGTTGTAACTTTTTTTAGCTCCATTAGAACAACATTGTCTTGAATGTGGTTCAGGATTGATTCTCGTAGATGACTTCAAACCCATGCCTTATATCTTTATCACTCGAGATTGATGATACGAGAAATCATCCATAATACATTCTCATACCAGCAAGTTAAGAGAAAAGTGTGTAATAAATAAGTAAAGCAAGTAAATAGAGAGAAGACACAATATAGAGTGGTTCAGCCTTTAAAATAGGCCTACATCCACTGTGTTGTTCCGTTCTCATTATATGCATTGCATTGTACAATATAATCGTGCCTAAAGAAGCGTACAAGTATGAGAATAAAGGAGAGTACATGACAGTATTGAGGATTCCGGTGTGCCGGAGAGGTGGCTGCGATATAGATGTGTGGCCTCTGAGTCGTATGTTGAGGTTGTGTAGAGAGGATCTCTATTGTAGAACCTGCCTCGAGTGTGTGGAATCCATCCTTTTTCTTTTTTTTTAGCCAGAGGTTTGGAACTTTATTTATAGGAGGTATGTGAGTTGTGTCACGTGCCCCGAGCACATGACATATATGTAGTCTGGAGTAGTTATGAATGAGGATGATGTGGCCTGCAGTGCAAGCAATGTAGTATCCTACGGCCCTAGAGAAAAAGTTGTCGCGCCCTGAACTGAGTAGGTTCGCGGCACGTTAACCGTGACCGCTCCTTGATGGGAGGCCGCGCCCTGTATGAGATGGGGCCGCGGCTTGTATGAGATACAGATGTGCCTTATGTGAGTTTCGGCCGCAGCATGTAATCATGTGAGCATACCGTCCGCAGCAGGGTGCTATATTTGTATTATCAATAAGCCCCCAAGCCGTAGTGCCAAGAGAATTCAATTGGGGTTGCGGCTTAGACCAGTCCTCCTAACTGTCGCGATTCTTTCAAAGTAACGATTCGTCTTCCGTGCTCTCTTATATAAATTATATTTGGCCGTGGACTTCATTACATTTCCAAAACTTTGAGAGCAAATCGAGAGCAAACCTCTGCGTGTCCAACTTCATTTGTTTTCCGGTGACCCTTCGAGGTTGTATGTGGTGGTTCCAAGCTAGTGTGAGGCTGAGCATCATTGATTTCTTCATTTCCAGGTAACTTTATCGACCAATCATCTGCTTTAATCAACTCCGTAGCTTATATTTGATAAAATAATTGTAATTATGGTTTGAATCAATCGTCGTATGTTGTTCATGATGTTCATGATTTAAATTTTTCATATTCTGGGTATTGGATCTTAAAAGCGGCAAAACAATAGATAATTAACTGTTTAAGGGAGAGGCCGCGGCACGATAGGATTTCAATAATCCATTCCCCTGAAGTGTTTTGGGATTTATCGGCGTCACACCGTGCCCGATGGTCGCGGCACTTTGATGCATATCCTCGAATTCTGTCGCGGCGGTGGAGTCTTTTAAGGCTCTGAATCACTACCCTTGTATTTTTTAACATCCTTCAAACTTTCATGAACCAAATATACATTCGTGTTAAATAACCTTAACTGCTACTAGAGTCTCTTGAATTGACTTTTAGCAAATTTAGGAATGGCTGTGACCAAGAATCACTTAAACCAATTTGAGCCTATATCCGCGGAAGTATATGTTCCCTTGCTGATTTAGCAGGTGGCCACGGCTAGTAGGGCCAGAGGACGATCCCTTAGGTTCAGGTAATAAAGTTGACCCATTAATAAACACGTTAGGGAAATAATTCCCAACAAATATTTACTATTTATATATAATCTTCCTGCGGCTTCTTGAAGTCTTCTAACCTTACTGGTTGCGGCACCTAACTGCGAATTCTGCTTTTTAGGTACTGCTGCAACCATATGAGCTTTGACCCAGACAAGTTTCTGAAAGGCTTTTGGGCAAAGCACTTTGGAACCTCTCCTCCTGAACTCACTTTCGTGCCCCCTCTAAGATCAATAGGGCCTTGCAAACTAAAGGATTTCCACAACTGCGTGATACTAGACTCAGACTCCGTGGACTCTGCGTCTGTGAAGGATTTTCCATCCACGTCGATGGAAGAAGAAGCCAACTCAAGTAATCATCCATTGGGTGCAGAAGATGATGCAGCGAAAGTTAGGGATAACCCAGCTGGTATATCTGGGAGGGATGAGAGACCCTTAGATGCACTTGATATCCGCAGCGCCATGACCCAAGATTGGGTTGAGCAGGTGGATGAGGACTTCAAATTTCCTGAAAATTTGATGTTCTCGGCACCTGCCGCAAACCAAAGGCCTTGCACGGTTCTGGCTGATGGAGTTTGCTTCCAACTCCATGCCTTTATTAATGGGCTGCGGCTTCCTATTCCTGTCCCCATTCGCCGCCTTTTTCAGACAATGAAATTGGCTCCAACCCAGTTGGATCCCAATGGTTGGAGAGGCATTCTTGATGCGGTTTTCCTTTGGGAGAACCTATTCAAGAAGGACATAACTCCCGCGGAGTTCTTTCACTTCTACCATCCAAAGGAGAACTCAGTGAGGTTCACTAGTTACTACTACTTCTAGGTCCGCGGCAGGGACGAGACCCTCTACACTGGGAGGCCGACCAGTGTGAAGAACTATAAGGGGAAGTATTTTTACATATTCAATGAAGGATGGGAGATTCACCCCGAGGAGAATGAGAGGGAAATGTTGTATAGAATGCCGCGGCAATAGGGGTCTCCCTCTAAATTAGGTACTAAGATCATAGCCGCGTCCTTTCATCATATTTTGTATATTAACTTCCACTAACCTTTAAATTGTCTTTTCTGCAGTTCTTAACAATTTGCATTTGAATAAGTGCCAGGAGAAGAGAGTTGCTGAGGCCACGGCAGTTTCGGCTGAACATAAAAAGTTCAGCACACTCGTCACATAAGCGACCATATTCAAAGTAGGGTTTTTCCCCAACAAGTCCATTCCACAATAGATGGCTGCAAAAGGTAATCTCCTGACCGTCATAACTTTACTGCGTGGTAACTTATGCTCCTAAATTCCGTTTCCAATATCTACTTATTGGTTTTTTAAGTGAGGAAGTTGACAGGGAATTAATGGCCGCGCAATTGGCAGAAATGGACGAGGACGCAGTCGTCCTAAACAACACGGCACAGAGCAGAAAGAGAAAAAGGTCCACATCCAAGACACCTACCGTGGCTCCGTCAAACAATTTGGAAACACTAGTTGTGGACTCGACTCCTACCGTGGAGAATACGGGTGTTGCCATCTATCCAACTTCTGAATTTGATGATGATATTGGGGACAAACTGGTCGTAGTAAATTTGATGACCGATGATGTCCCTTTAGATACAACTTTTTCGCCGCCGCCACCTGTTGTTGCAGTAAATGCAAATCTGGCACCTCCTCAATTTTTCGGCTGAGCTAGTCTCGATGGTAGACCACGGCCCCAATTGAGATAGCCTGACCCAGAGTCTTCCTGGGACACTACCACAAAGGCTGCGCGAAGAATGAAAAGAATTCTTGATGCCGCGGACCTGGACAGGTTGGTAGAGGCAGACCACGACGACTTGGAGGACTGTGGTCTCCATAGCCTTCTGAGGGTAAGTGCTATCATTTAATTTTTCCACCAAATTTTTGCATCTCATACTTGTCTTCTAACTTATTTTATTTCAGGCCGTGGATGTCATGGTGGCCCAGAAGAGGAAGTATGAGTCCCTTTATAAATTGAAAGAGGTAGAGAAGAGAGTTCACATCACGGACCTTGAGACTTCTCGGACAACATCATTTGAGGCTGGGAAATAGTCCTCTGCCGCGGATCTTCAGGCGTCCCATATGGACTTAAAAGAAGCAAATAAGGCCAGGGAGGAGGCAAAAGAGAATTTTAAACAGGTCGCGGACTCCCTTAAAACCTCCCAGGCCCAGACTGTCGAAGCTTCTCATGTCGTGGAGATTTCGAGCAGTAAGCTCTCCCTCCTCCCAAAGAAGTATGAAGAGATGGAAGTTAAGTCCGCTCAAGAAGCCCTAGATCACACCACAGTAATAAAAAAGATGGAGGCTGATCATGGAGATGCTCTTTAACTAGCCATAGATCATTCCGTGGAGTCATTCAAAGGCTCCAAGGACTTCTTCCTCATTAACAACAGGTCCTACCTTCACGGCTACCAAGTTCTTCTGCAGAGATTCATAAAAAACTTCCCTGAGACCAAGGATTCGGTTCTTACTTGGAAACTCAGTGACGCTGAGCATTAAGAATGTATTGCTGAGCTTAAGGCCACGGCCAAAGAAAAAGCAAGGCTGAGGGTCGAAGAAGAAGCAGAAGCCACGGATGGGGAAATTGAGACAACCACGGATGGGGAAACTGAGACAGTCGCGGATGGCGAGGAGGGTGATGAGCATGATGACACAGCTTCTTGAACTGGCGATCATCTTAGTTTTTGAAATGATCATTAATATAGGGTTGCGTCCCTTCTGCTAGTTTTCTTTTGTTATGGTTGCGGCCTACTTTTCTGTCATCTCAACTACTAATATCAAAGCTACGGCCATATTTACTTCCTTGCATATATTTGATTGCTTGTAACTCTTTGCTCTTTTACTTTGATTGCTTTAATGAATTCTTGTACATAACTGCTCTCATATTTAAAAATGCATTCTTGATTGGATGAACATAATGATCATTTGCTAATGTCCGCGTCCACATAAACAGTGATATGGCACCTTCAATACAGGAAACAGGTTGCGACCATGTTTCATATGGCTGCTATATATGGGTCACGACCCCTTTCTCATTTTCAATGATTGCTGGGGCATGCCCCTTGAGTAAGGCCATATTCCCTAAATGATTTTACTTGATGGATGCAGTCGTACTTATAAGGCTACGGCACTATAAGTACATGGATCCCCAGGCTGCTTTCTTTGCACTTAGTTGCTTGAATCGCTTAGGTCTTGTCATCCCATGACCAAAATGGAACATATAAAGTAGTTCGTCTTTTCCCATGGCGAAGGTTACTTTTACCATTTGCAGCTGAATTAATCTGAACATGAGGCTTCGCGTATACACACAATACTTTCAAACCTCCTCAGGTTGGATTATGTTATTAAGCCACCCACAGCCAATATATAGGATACTATCAAGCCTCCTCATGCTGGGTTATGTTATTAAGCCACCCACAACTAAATATATAGGATACTATCAAGCCTCCTCAGGTTGGGTTATGTTATTAAGCCACCCATAGCTAAATATATAGGATATTATCAAGCCTCCTCAGGTTGGGTTATGTTATTAAGCCACCCACAGCTAATATATAGGATATTATCAAGCCTCCTCAGCCTGGGTTATGTTATTAAGCCACCCACAACTGAATATATATAAAGCCATCCCTGGCTGGATATTATAAGCCTCCCAGCTTGATGACGCATCCCAAAAGTTAAGAACTGGTATTGTAGGCCCTCGTGGCTAATGACAGCATTCCGAGAGG
Organism: Sambucus nigra; assembly: GCA_949130495.1. Lineage (NCBI taxonomy): Eukaryota > Viridiplantae > Streptophyta > Magnoliopsida > Dipsacales > Adoxaceae > Sambucus > Sambucus nigra. The sequence continues at coordinate 88,653,810 of OX422208.1, read as the reverse complement.
CAGATAATTGTCATTGTAAGCCCCTATTGCTAATAAAAGCTCCTTGAATCCTCAGATGCTTTCGTGAATATGATCATCATATGATAAGGTATAGTTGCACATCGTGAGGGGAACTTGTGAGATAATTAAGATTGTAATCCCTCCATAGGTGCATCCAGAAATAATAATAATAATCTCTCGAGATAATTTGTTATTCCTCCATTGGAGTCTGTTTAAGACAAAAGGTCTTTTTGTGAGATGACAAATTATAAAAATAAGAGAGAAATCAGATATGGCAAAATTTGTTAATTCATATATTTATATATGTATGCCCCAGCTAATGACTCTATAAGGATAATATAAAGTTTAGTTTAAAACAACGTAAGCAGAAGTTGTCTCTATAAAGTAGGGACAGATGGAATATAAGAGATAAACATGGAAAATGAGCATGCGACATGCGAGATGAGGCTACATCACCTAATCATCTTTAAGGAACCTCGTCAGCATCCCTTGCCCAGTTAGCCTTTTAATTTCATCTCAGAGCATAGCATTGCTCAGTGTCATGGCCATGGTCTTGATGGAATTTGCACCAAGTATCTTTGTTCCTCTTGTGGGGTGGAGCTCTCAGCTTTTCTGGCCATCTCAGCAGCTTGTCCTCTTTAATGAACTCAATGATATCTTCAATTGGGAAGGTCAACGGAGTGTAGGCCCCTGATTTCTTCTCTTCCTTCTCCACTCTTCTTTTCTGGCTCCAGCTGACTGCTTCTGTGGCTGGATCCTTTTGTACTGTCGCGACAGTAATGAATGTTGATGTTATTTTCATGGGTGTCGTACCCACATTAGGAGAGGTCGCGGCCTCTAGCATTAGGACCCTCTGAGTTAGGTAATTGACCTGTGTCTAGAGTGAGGCGTGACTGTCGTAGAGGAGGTTAAGGTGATTGTATAGCTGCATAATCTCATCTCTGATTTCTGTGCTCTGGTTGGACTCTCCATCTACTTTACTGCTTTTGTTAGTCCTTACAAAATATGTGTAATCTGGGAAAAAACTAACAAAAGTGAGTAATCACAGAAACACTAAGTAGGAAATAAGGGATGCAGCGTTTTACTATTGCGCTGTTGAAGGGTTTCGCAGCCAGTATATAACACCGAAGTGCACTACCACGGCCTCTATAGGACATTCACCATTTTTGAGTTGGAGACCACCCTAGTCCATTCCTTAATATTTTGAAGGTTCTATAAGTACTTCCCCAGCCCAGGCCGAGGCATGACGGTATTTAAACTACCTGTCGCATCCCTTGCTAGGCAGGGGGAGGGGAGCAACCTCATAATCGAAACCCAGTGACCGAGTTTTTCTCCTAAACATGGGGAGAGCATGCCTACTAGGGTCTATCAATGAGAGAATAGCCTCTCTGTGCACATAATGGCACAATTCTAATGATAAAGCCCCAGATCATAGGCAAAGAATCACAAAAAAGGGGTACAAACATAATTCTTCCCTAATCATCCATCTTTTCAGGACTGAAGTTCATCATGCCTTCCAGCACTATCTAGATGAAATGATATCACAGGGGTATGTAAAATAAATCTAAAGTCATCAAATGAAGTCCCAAGAGCAGATCCGGATACAAGAAATACCCATTTAAGGGTGTAAATATAGAACGGAACTTAATAACCAAAACCAACCCATGAGAAAATGATCCACAGGATCCCCAGGGATCGAACAAGGTGTTTAAGAACTCAAATATATAGAGCAACAAGATTGATTATTGAAATATCTCATTTCCCACAGACGGCGCCAGATTGATGATACGAAAAATCAGCCATAAGACGTTCTCATACCAGCAAGTCAAGAGAAAAGTGCGTAATAAACAAGTAAAGCAAGTAAATAGAATGAAGGCACAATATAGAGTGGTTCATCCTTTAAAATAGGCCTACATCCACAGTGTTGTTCCGTTCTCATTATATGCATTGCATTGTACAATATAATCGTCCCTAAAGAGGCATAAAAGTATGAGAATAAAAGGGAGTACATGAGAGTATTGAGGATTCCGGTGTGCCGGAGAGGTGGCTGCGATATAGATGTGTCGCCTCCGAGTCGTATGTTGAGGTTGTGTAGAGAGGATCTCTATTGTATAACCTTCCCCGAGCGTGTGGAATCCATCCTTTTTCTTTTTTTTTAGCTAGAGGTGTGGACCTTTATTTATAGGAGGTATATGAGTTGTGTCACGTGCCCCGAGCACGTGACATATATGTAGTCTGGAGTAGTTATGAATGAGGGGGATGCGGCCTGTAGTGCAAGCAATGTAGTATCCAGCAGCCCTGGAGAAAAAGCTATCGCGCCCTGAACTGAGTAGGTCCACAGCATGTTGACCCATGACCGCTCCTTGATGGGAGGCCTTGCTCTGTATGAGATGGGGCCGCGGCTTGTATGAGGTACAACTGCGCCTTATGTGAGGTTGGGCCTCGACATGTAATCATGTGAGCATACCGTCCGCGGCAGGGTGCTATATTTGTATTAGCATAGATATTATTAGGTTTTTGATCATGATTTACGGTGGTCTTTGTTCCCTTATTCTCTACATAATAATCCAGATGACTCACCTTGGTCAATTTCTCCACGTGGGATTCAAGAAGTTTGCAATTCTCTATTTTATTCTCGTTGTTCTTGTGATAGGAAAACCTTAGGGTAGTGTTACTCTTTGATATATCTCATATCATCTTCGTCAACCACTTAAAAAAGTATCAATCCTTAATCTTTTTAAAGATTTTATAGATCGGCTCCTTAAAGACTATATTGATTTCTTATTGGGCCTTAGTGGGGTCTACCTTATCATTACTTTTGGATCCGTCATTCTGTTTATCCCCCTTCTTGGGAAAGTTTTACTTATCGTTGTTATTAGTCTTCTTTGACCGTCCATTTTTTATGGGTGCTAGCCACAACATCTTTTGCTTTGGTATATTTCTCAATTCTGGAAATGAGGTCGTTGATAGTGATAGCATCCCTTGTTGTGAGAGACTAGCACAATATGGAGTTTCTCGGCAGAAGAATCTTAAAAGAAGCCACAACAACCTGCTCAGAGAAATTTCCCACATTATTACAGGTTTCCCAAAACCATCGAGCGTACTCCAACAATATTTTCAAAGGACTCTTCATCAGAATGAAGAGTGAATCCATCCTCTTAGGATGATAACTACTTGTCATGAATATGGCAGTGAAATCTTACACGAGCTTATTGAAACTCCTAATCGACCTATGTGGTACCTTCTCAAACCAGTTTTGTGTGATATCCCCCTAACTATAAGGGAATGTACGACATGTTAGAGCTTTAGTATTGCTCTAGATAGTAATTATTTAACAGTACTATAAAACATGATCGATAGGGTTAGTCTTCCATTTTATAAGTTGAATCTGGGAGTGGCAAACTTCTTAAGAGGCATTGGTTACTCAATTGATCTTGAGAATGGGGACTTTATCTGGCTAATGAGGTTCCTCCTAGCCATCTCCATAGTAGATTTACCCCCTCGGTGAGTAGGGTGCTCGTTTAGCTCTCTACGGATGAGATCGTGGAGATCATTCTTACCATGACCTCCCCCGGTCTCTTCTTACTATCAGAATTCTATTCGTGGAGTGATATTGATTACGACATGAACTCTTTCCTTGGCTGCGATTTTTTCTCTCTTGAGAGATAGGTATTCAGGCATATCATTTATCCCTATGGATATCTTGCTCCATTTATTTCCAAGAGATATTCTAAACGATTGTTCTCCTCTAGACGGAAGTGTGTGGTGTTCTCCTATTCACGAAGTCGTCGTTCATAGGCATCTACAAGATGTTAGATCCGGTTTGATCTTAGTTGGACATTTCTTTCCATAGTATGTTCCTTATGTGGCCGATAAAGTGAGTTGGTAGTATTACGACTCCTGTTGGGATGGACCTCAGGCCTGTGTCTATGTGTCGGAGGTCTGTTCTTATTGTTCTGATGGTCGGCGTTAGATGATAAACGCGGGTTGTGGCAGTGAGACTTGGTCTCTCTTTGGCTCTACTTAGATGAGAAAAGGAAATTGGTTCTGACAAAAGGCGCGAATTGTAGGCAAAAAAATCCTCCTATGATGATTCAACACAATCATACTAAGAAGAATATAATTCACAATCACATATTACAAAATATATGTGGTTTAGAAATGTGTATACATTCAAATGATGCTTTTCTCTCTCTTTATTGATTAACTCTGGATAATAAAGATTACATGCCCTTTTTCATAAGGCTTTGTAATAACTCCCACTTTTTATGTAAAGTTGGTCATACACAATACGTTGAAGATCTGGCTTGTATATCAATCTATATCATTCTCAACAGCGAAACCATAATGATAATGGTAACATATTTTAAATATTTTCCATTAAAAGATAGCGTACATAACAAACCATTTAAACTGTAACTGATAATAAATAAAATTCAACATTCCACTCGTCATAAAATTCAACTATAATACAAATTGTACCCAAATTACTGAATAATAAACTCGGGGTTATACCCATACAATAATCCGTAATAATAAACTAATTGAAATGTAAATATTAACCTATGCTAGAATCAAATGAATGGAAGTAGTCACTGTAAAAATATGACCGTAACTCTGATCTCTAGTCAGTCTTGCTATCCTTATCAATATTAGGATGGGAGAATAAAATATATATAATTTGGGTTAGCACCCTAGATTTTCAAGAATTAACTTGCATAAATTAAAATGCAATAATACAGTTATTATTAGACAAATTGGTTGTCTATATCATTAGACAAATTAATTAATCTCAATTAACTTAGAAGGTTATATATATATATATATATATATATATATATATATATATATATATATATATATATATGACACGTAAAGGCATCTACCTCCAGTGTCACGATAAGTCCAGAGGAATCCCTCATCCAAATGGACATCACAAAACATATACAAGTGGGTCGACCCCTACGTTGTACACCATTGCATGGTCTATACCCCTGACGGTGATAATGGATCTCAGCATCTACACTTACTTCATCGTAAGTGGCACTGCTACTTAATACCTATAATAATGACCTACACAACACCTAGCCCACCTGTGCTGATGTGTGCTACGATCTCGAGAGGTACGTAACCCCGACTGATAAGCCATCCACGAACTTGGGTATTTCCACACAAATAAATACATACATATAAATAAATAAATAAATAAATAAATAAATAAATAAATAAATAAATAAATAAATATATATATATATATATATATATATATATTTATCACACAATATGTCTAGGTAATTAACTCAATAATCATCCCCCGAGATGTTCCATTAATCGCATATTAAGAATTCCCAATAAGTCCCATTTAATCATCCGATACTAATCCTAATTTATGAATACATCATCTAGTTAATTAATAGGTTCCTATTTACCAATAGTGTCATAAATTAATTTTTAATAAAATATCTGCTCACTTGGATGACCTCACACTAACTTGCATAAGTTCCTAAAAAATCCCGTAGATAAATCCCTGATCCCAACCTGACCTGCCCCAGGAGCCGAATCGATTCATATTTTAGGGCCGAATGGCATTCCCTTGTGAGTCCGAATCAATTCGTATCCGAGCAGAAGCCCATATCTGCTATGGTTCTTCAATATGCAAATCATTCTTTTAACTCCAAATCCCATCCTACCAGTGTATACATTTAGATCTCTATAAGATTAGTTCCTCCATGACTTAGTACACCATTTAGGGTGGTTAAGTACACAAATTAACATACAATTCCTTCCCAAAAGAGAATTTTATATCTAATATCATAGACCATTAACCTCGGATTTTTATCCCATAATCCTCTTCAATTAAAATCATATTTTCGGCTCTACACATGGATCACAATTATCATTAATTCACCTAAAATATGAATTCTACAGTCCAATTCAAATTACTTTCAATGTAAATTTTTAGGTTAAATGTGCAATCATAAAATCTTTAAACACAAAATTCAGATTTAAAACCTCGATAATCATAAGATTGAATCCTATCATCCCATCATCAAATTCCTATTATAGCCCAAAAATTACATGAGTAATTATTTTGATGAATTAAGAAATACATTGAACATTAATTTAAGCAATAGAATTCTTACCTGATATGGATGATTAGTGTTCTTCCTTGGATCCTTAGCCTACTCCTTGAGTGTTATCCATTAAATCCTTAGCCTCTTCATCTCTTTGCCATTTGGTATCCTCTTTCTAGAGATAGGGGCTACTAGGGTTAACTTTAGATGAATGAAAGAGACTCTCTAACTCCCTACTTAACTTATATTATTTGTTAATACCGAGTTAAGCCTTGAACCACATATTTAGTCCCTAAATAAACTCGAATCCATAATCAAAATGGCCCAAAAACTCCCCAAATGGTATACATATACCTCGGGCCCTTTTTTAGATATCTAAAACGCCTAAAAGAGTCCTAAAAATATCTCGAAACGCGCTCGAATTATTTTTACCTAACATACATATTTTATTATGTTTAATTACTATATGACCACAAGTTAATTAATATTCAATTTATTTTTCACGAGTGAACCCATCATGCCCAATTGAGTTAAATAAATATATAATCATGAATAAACATTTAGTTATCATTTAAAATTTTCCAATTTAATTTAAATCCCACCAATTTAATTTCTTCCTGAATTTATTTAATAAAATTATGCCCCGCTAATTTATTTCGAAAGCACATGGTACCATAATGTATGTGTTACATTTATAGAGAACAAAATGAGAATGAGTCGAGTTAGACTCTATGGACTAAAATGATGTTATGATTTGGCCGAGCGAATCCACGTTCGAGATTTTTTTAATCGTCTTCTCTCTTGTTCTCTCTAAGATACGATCACTCATCAATTCTACTGAACACGTGTTAGTCTTTCCCACTAGGTCGAATAATTCCACCCACAATATGTCATCACTACTTATAAGATGTGCATTGCTATATATTTCGTGTATAGATGGTGACATGCTATAGGGTTGTTAGGTAGGCCATAGGCAAATACTAGTGTCTAGCTTCGGACATGTATTTTCAGGCCGAATTCAGCAACGATAATGGGAGAACCGATAACATGCACTGGATATGATTCAACATAATTTGCATATGGCTCATTTAAAGTATCTAATAATGATGCACGAACGATATCCCCAAAGGATATTTACTACAAGAAAAAAGACTTTTAGTGGCAAAACAAAATTGTGACTAATCACTAAATCATTTAGTGGCAAAACAAATTGTCACCACTTTTCTATTAAAGACGTGCTGCTAATACCTTTAGTGGTAATATTTTCACATTTGTTACTAAATGTTACTAATTTAGTGGCAAATAGAACTTGTTACTAAATGATATTCTTTTAGTAGCAAATTATTTGCTACAAAAAATGATTGAAATTGCCACCAAAAGACAAATTGTTTCCGACTAAAAGGTTCTTTTTATAGCAAATATAAGATTTTCTACCAAAACGAAGTTTTTGCTTAAGGTCAAGATAATTATGTGGCAATTTATATTTTCCACTAAAAATATATTTCTATAGAAAATTATTTCCTCCACTAGTTATTAAACTTAATATTCATATTTTATGCCTAAATTAATTAACTGATAATACTAAATGCATTCAATTTTCATATTTATTATGTAAGCTAATAAAAACAATCTAGTAAGAACTTTTATCCTTCATTGCTTCACAAAATATATTTATAATTTTGCATACTCAATGTGGCAATCAATATTTTAACTATTCTATCTCAAAATCAAGTCAAATACATCAATTACATAAATCATTTCATGTTTCACAAAAAACATGTACAGTCTTGCATCATTAAGTGCTATGCGATTAGATAACTCATCAAATCTTCCAAAAAGGTCATCCATTCATTTTTTCATTGCAGTATTCTCTCTTTGAGCTTCATTTTTTTCTCTCCTCGTCTCATCAGCTTCCCTTCTCGCCTCAACAACTTGTATATCCCTCTCAATATCTTTATCCCTTTGAATATGTTCAAGTTGTTTAGTCTTAGATTTAACTCCTCATCCACGTACATAGCCAGAGTGATACCCTAAAACATTTTGAAACGATTTTTCATCATCCATATTCACACCATCTTCAAAATGTGATGTAAGTATTTCTTTCACCTCAATTATTAACAGTTGTAAATAATGTATAATTTAACATAATCTTATTGTAAAAAAATTGTAGTAAAAAAAATTTGAAAATATCTTACATAACACTTCCAGCCATTGGACTAACCCAATTGTCCTTTCTTTTGCTCCAATGAGTCATATACTACACCTTTGTCATAGGCACTAGGTCTCTAGTTTTCTTGTCACATTATGCAAATTTTAAGATAAACAAAGTATCATAACCAATAAATAAAAAATTAAATAATTACCAAACATAACATTTTTAAGAAATATATGTTACCATATCATACTCCACTTGACGAAATCCTTTAGTTCCACTACAATGCATAATTTACTGCTTAGATTTATTGGCCGAGTTAATTTCACTTCTTTTCTGAAAATAACGTAAGGCATTTATTTTTAATAAAACATTAAAATAATTCGCATGAAAAAAATATTTGTATAAAATTTAATATTACCATGTACTTTACCCCACAAAGATCAATCCATTTATTATCTGATGATAATTTCACCGGACGACACTCGAGAGATTGTTCTAAAGAAACGTGTAGTTTGAAGTGTTCATAATGCATCTTTGACCGAAAGTTAAGGAATTGAGTATGGAGTCGATCCATCACTACATCCTTTATATTATCTTCATTTGGAAATTTAAACTTATCCTATTTAAAATTAAAGAAAAAGCATTAAAATGAACTTTACATTGGAATACATTCTATATACGGGCATAAGTAAAGCTTACTCGCATAAGTGTCCACATGTGTTCTTTCCTCTCTTTCGGGATGTTACGCCATAACCAGAATTTAAATGGAACGTGATCGTGAATAACAATGTCGATTTCATATTTGAAATTATATGCAAAATGACCTACTATACAGCCCTCCGAGATGATGATTTCAATATTCTTTCCCCTTTCAAGTTTCTTTTGAAAAATAATTCATTGTGTTGGTCCTCTGAATCATTTATTGGACGATGAACCTACTAAAAATGTACATATAATGAAAATTTTGTTTTAATGTTGTAGATGGGGCTTGAAGGTAATCCTGAGATTAGGGATAATCCCCCCTTTAACAACAGTGTTTGGAAATAAGGCAGCTCAAGTGAAGTATTTCAAGCGTGGCAGCTCAAGCGAGGCAACTTGGCGTGGTAACTCATACTTTGGTACTGATGGTTATGTTAGTCTTGTTGTATCTTTTGTTTATATTTATTATGATCTATAACGATTGTAAAGATGTAATGAGTACGATGAGTTTGTGAGGTCGAACGGTACTCGCGAGAGACCAGGCTCGGCAGGGCCTGGGAGAGCTTTCATGCTCTATCGAACGACCTCATCGTGGGAACTTTGGAGGGACTTGGCTTGAAGGATTAAGAAATGAGGCACCGTTGCGTATTGTTCTGACCATATTAGATACACCTGGTAAAACATCGAAGGACCCTGACCATGGAACCTCAGGGGGAGCGGCCTTGAGTTCCATCGAGAGTTGAGTTGTGAGCCAAACAACCCCCTACTTAATGTCACATCCACTTTATCTGATGTCACTAACCAGCTAGGCAATGTCAGACCTGCACTTGAGTAAACCACCATGGTATTTGAGGCTGTCAGATAGTTGGTGCGCCACCTCTGTAACAACAGCCCCCTGACACACAGTGGTTAGGAAAAAGGCATGTCTTGGCATTTAATGTTTATGACGTGGAGACAACTAGTGCATCAGGTATTTAATGTTTTCAGCATAAAGTATGAGGGGTGTCTTTCACAGGCATTAATAGCGGAGTTGCCTAGAGGATGGGGTGGGAGGCTATTTAAGGACCCTAACCACCTTTGAGGAGAGGATGATCTTTTTGAGAGTTCAGAAGTTATTACTAGAGATAATATACATCAGAGAGAGTTATTACAAACCAGATAGTTTTTTACCCACCCACCATTGTTATTTATTAGGAAGCTTTAATACTTGACAGAGATTTCTTGAGGGAGGTAGGTGTGTTTGGCTGCCTGCCAAGGTGTATCTAGGGTGCTTACTCCTATCTCCCTCTAGCTAAGTTGCTTCTAAGTTCATTACTACCTCCTGATTTATACACGAGACATTTGTAAGTCCAAACTGAGTCTATCTTCATTGAGTCATGTTTCCATGTCTTGTGGTTAATCAATAGTGTTGCTATTTGAGTTATCATTACTGTATTCAAAAAAGGGGTTACGCCTCCATCTACTATAAATTACCCTCTTACATTTGGTGACTCTACTGGGGAGGCATTCTTCTAAGCAAGGAGTATGTCGCATGATAACGTTAATCGAGGGATCAACTTTGATGACATTCAACACAATGAAGAACATATCGCAAGAGAACTGGAGGCTCTAAGGGATGGGGCCCCTCGAATAGAGGTACCTCCAGTTCAGGCGACGACAGGCATTCCAGGGGTGACACAAGCTTCCACGAGTGCTGCGTTGGGACCAACTCAAGTGGAACTCCTCATGAATAAGTTTTATGAGTTATTGGAAACTCTGATAGCTTCAACGGTGTCGGGAGGATTTGAAGCCAACTCTTTCGTAACACCAGGGGCATCTCCAATAGGCCCACCAAGCGCAGGCGCAACGGGAGTGGTCCCAGTAAGTATGCCCTATGTTGTGAATCCAACAGTGGGAACCTAGGGAGTATCAATGGGCCCAACTGTGACGTTTTCTCCAGCTACAACAGGCACTCATCCTATGGTCCCATTGGTTGTTTCTCCTATGGAATCATCCATGGAGGTAATGAGGAAGGAGATGCAGAAAGAGATGCTGAAGTTCATGCAAGCCTCCTCACAATCTGCTAGCGATGTAGCTTTCATTTATGATGACTTTTGAACACCTTACCCCCAGGAATACAATGATGAGACCTATCCAAAAGATTATATTCCTCCTATTTTTTAAAAATACACAGGGAAATGTGGAAACCCGAAGGAGCACATTAAGCGCTTCATTGAACACTTGGGGGCGCATTGTAATAATAAGAAGCTCAGGTTGAGGGAGTTTTCTAAATCCTTAATCGATAAAGCATATACCTGGTATTCTCATTTGTCTCCCAAGAGCATTTCTACATGGGAGGATATGAACGTTTTATTCGTCCAGAAGTTCTTTCTGGCGGAAGATGAGTTTACTTTGAACCAACTAGGGAGGGAGAAGCAACGACCCAGGGAAGAAATGGTGTCGTACGTTTGAAGGTTTAGGGAAAGGTCCCTAGATGTGAGGGAGGAGGCCAAAGAATCCAGGTTATTGCAGATCTGTGTGGAGGGGTTGCTTACTGAGTACATATGTCATCTCATTAATGAAACACACGAGGGGACTTTTTTGGCATTCTTAAAAGCAGTAAGAAATATCTCCTTGGTAGTGTGACCAAATCCAATTGTGTGCCCATGATGTTTAGTCAGCTGATACAACATGTGGGAGGGGGTCTCAGAACCCACGAGTAGGGTACACCGAGGGAGCAGACGGGGGTAAGGCGCCGAAGAAAGACAATAAGAGAAAGTTCGGAAGAGATAGGGAGGACCCACCACCACTACCTTGCACAGTAGAGGAGGTTGTCAGCTGTTATAGCGCAATGGTCTAACGAGGAACGGTTTACAAACCAAAGGGAATTCCCATGGGGGAACCCGATGTGGCGATGAGGGCGAATCCCAATTATTGCCAGATTCATCGAAAGATCCAGCATCCAACGGAGAGCTATTTCACGCTGAGGAAAATCATCGATAAATATGTGAAGGCATGGACATTGCAAATCCCTCTGAAGAATGTTAACAATAACCCACTCCCAGTATATGGGGCCAATTTTGTGGTGGCCTATGACGAGGTGGCAGAGAAAGAAGAAAGAAAGTCAATTACGAAGTAGGGAGAGTTCGAAGAAGCTCTGGAAGATTGTACGAAGTGAATGGCCAACGTAGTAATAGCCTATGATAAGTCAAGCGCCAAAGACGTGGAGGACATATACATCATTGAAGGTGACCAAGTAGACCCAGTCCTAGAATACTATGCAGTTTCAAAATCCCCAAAGTTCACCTGGTTCTTCGACCAAGTGAGGATATCGAAAGAGAGTAGGTTGAAAATAACCCAGGCAATACTTGACATTGCGAGGAAGAACACAGTCCCTTCGCTGAGATGGAAGGGACCCATGGACAGGTTGGTGAGGAGGTTTCTGTCAGAAGTAACTTTCAGTGATGCAGATAGGGCTGTAAGATTCCCTCATAACAAGCCATTCTATGTGACTGCTAGTGTCAACGGAATTAGTTTTGCAAGGACTCTTATGGATGGGAGAGCTTCCATCAATATTATGGCAATCAACTCTTTTCACACAGCTAATATTCCGAAGGAAAGGTTTGTCCCCATTCCTTTAGTGATTTCAGGATATGACAACCAGTCTTCCAAATCCATTGGGTACATGAATGTTAGGATCATGATGGGAAATTTGAGTTTCCATATCAAGTTCCACGTAATAGAAAGTGCAACTTTCTACCATCTATTGATAGGAAGAGTGTAGATGCACAACCAAGGGCTAGTTCCCTAGACGTACCAACAATGTTCTAAGGAGAATATCAAGGGAACGGAGGTGATCATTAGGGCAATGAAGAGGCCCTTTGCTGTCGAGGAATCTCACTTGGTAGATGCGACATTTTACACAGAGTTGGAGGAGGAGGCACGGGTCCTAACAAAAAGAATGGAGGGAGGATGGGTTCCCTCGATCAGAGAAAGCATGGGCCCCTTAAATGAGAAGAATAAAGAGGTTGCAAGCAGCGCAAGAGTGATGACCGAAAAAGCCCACCAGGTGGTCCCTCGTCACCAAAACATCTCGAAGCAGCTCAAAGACAGGATGAGGCCCAGAGTGGATCCGAAGGAACACGAGGTCCAATGACAAAGCGTGATGAGCAGGTTCTCAGGAAAACGAGTGGCCGAGGCTTCCAGAGATAAGAAGTGGAAGGCAGCTGCCACTTCCATCAAATAGTGCAAAAAGGTCATTACCGAAGAAGGTAAGGTGATATATTGATAATAATGGTGTGAACGGGTGGTTGAAGAAGCTGACAATGAGGATGACCCAATATATGAGTGCTTTTAGTGGATCAGTTGGGAAAATATATGGTGATAGACAAATCCAACATTCAGGAATTTGTGGAGGAAGTCACCGAAGAACCAAAATATATGGCGAATCAACCGAAACCGCAGGCACAAGAACTGAAGCAGTTGAACCTGGCGAAAGAAGAGGAGGACCCAAGGCCCATTTTTATCTTGAAAGATCTAACTAAGGAGGAACTAGAGGCGTTGGTTGAGTTGATTCAGGAGTTCATAGATATTTTTGCGTGGAAATACACAAAGATGGAAGGGTTGATTGAGGGAGTCAGCTGCCACAAGTTAAATGTGATGCCTTCAGCAATTCTGGTGAAACAAGCAATAAAAACGTACAAGTTGGAGCTAGACTTAAAGATAAAGGAAGAGGTCCAGCGCTTATTGGCGGTAGGATTCATCAAACCGATACAACACCCACTTTGGTTATCTAGCATTGTCCCGATGGGAAAGAAAGACAAAAGCAAAATAAGGATCTGTGTGGAATTTAGAGATTTGAATAGAGCTTGCCCCAAGGATGAGTTCCCTCTGCCCTTCATTGACAACTTGATAGATGCAATGACTGGTCATGAGATGTATAGCTTCATGGATGGGTACGTAGGGTATAACCAGATTAAGATGGAACCCATAGATGCAGAGAAAATGGCATTTAGAACCCCGTTGGACAATTTCATGCATAAAGTAATGTCGTTTGGGTTCAAGAACACTAGGGCTACTTACAAAAGAAAAATGATGGCCATTTTTCATAACTTCTTTCACAAATTTGTGGAATTTTATGTGGATGATTTAGTCATCAAATCAAGAAAGAAGGAGTCCCATCTGAGCGATTTGAGGAAGGCATTTGCCCGATACAGGAAGTATAAATCGAAGATGATCCCACTGAAGTGCGTCTTTGGAGTAACAAGTGGAAAATTTCTAGGCTTTGTAGTTGATCGACAAGGGGTGAAAATGGACCAAGATAAACACCGAGCGGTTTTGGAGATGCCAAGACCATGAACGGCGAAGGGGCTGAAAAGTTTCCTCGGTAAAGTTTCCTATGTTAGGAGATTTGTGCCTGGATTGGCCGAAATGACACACCTGTTGATGCAGCTATTGCGAAAGAACACGAAATTCAAGTGGGAGGGGGGGTTCACCAGGAGTCTCTCGCTAGACTGAAAAGGTTGCTCGTTTCACCACAGATCATGGTTCCCCTATAGGCAGGAATACCATTGCAGCTATACTTCACATCCACCAAGAGGTCCGTGGGAGCTGTATTGGCACAGGAGATTGATGGGGAAGAATGATCGATCTACTACCTCAGTAGAATCATACACGGGCCAGAGGTTAGATATAGTAGTTTGGAAAGGCATTGTTTAGCCTTAGTCTTTGTAGCACAAAAACATAGATAATATATGTTTTCTTTTACAATTTATATTGTTACTTGATGTGATCCTATTAAGTATTTGTTGGCAAGAACTATATTGATTGGAAGGGGAGCTAGGTGGTTCCTTATCCTCTACGAATATGTCTTGAAGTGTGTGGTTCCTCGCGTAATCAAAAGCCAAGCGTACGCCGATCTCTTGGCAATCTTCCCCTCGAGAATGTTTGAGCCACCTAAAGAAAGAATTCTGGGAGATGATTTGCAGGCCAATCACCTAGATGCAGTAGATGAGGGATGGACAATGCATCTCGATAGATCATCGACAGCAAAGATAGGAGGAGAAGGGGTTATTCTTTTAAAAGGAATGGAAGATATTTTCCTATCATACAAATTGGATTTCCCTTATTCCAACAACGAGTTGGAATATGAAGCATTGGTGCTAGGGTTGCAAGAGGCTCTTCAAAGGGGGGTTCGTTCACTTTGCATCAAGGGTGATTCGAATTTGGTGATTCAGCAACTGAATGGAGAGTATGTGTTAAAACACATGAGTCTGGCACCATACAGAATTATCATTAATAGTCTCCTCTGCCAGTTCCATCGAACCAAGATCAAGAGACATCCCAGAATGATGAATCGCCACCCAGACGCCTTTGCCACCATTGCCCAAAAAATGGACATAAGGAACGATACAACTATCGTCGTGGTCCAACGAAGAAGAACTCCTTCGGTAGTACAGTTAATTCTATCGATGGAGGAGGACGGAGACATGAGGGGAGAGATTAGGAAATAACTAGAATCTGGGGAAGGAACGATGGGGATAAGGGCAGAATTGAAAAAACTGTGATAATTATGATAATTCTGGGCAGAATTGAAAAACTGTGATAATTCTGGGCAGAATTGAAAAAAAACTGTGATAATTCTGGGCAGAATTGAAAAAAAATCTGATAGGCAGTATGGTCACTGCCACTGCCCAGCAGTATATATGTACTGTAGAAGGAATTATTATGCAACAAAAATAAATATGACAGAAAGATTATCAAGAAGAGAACAAGGAATACAAGATGTCAATCACACAACAAAGGATGTACGTGGTTCAGCCAAGATGTGCCTACGTCCACGGTGGTGCAGTCGATATTATTTTTATATACTCTGGAGAGTGATTACAGAGAATACAACTTGTCCTTTTGCCCCGGACCTAGGGTTTAATATATACATTTTCATGTAGATGAGTGGGGGTGATGGGTTCCTCCACGTTTTCCATTTCCCCCATAACTTCCCTTCATGGGATCGTGGGGGGAGACTGGATCAATTATAAAAGATGAGGGGCCTGGACTTTGGGCCGCCAGGACTAGGCTACTCGTCCAGGCCCATAGTTCTTAATTTAGGGTACCCACAATTTGCCCCTAAATTTTTTGTCCATGTTTATGGGTCCAATGGATTTAAATGAGCAGCCATCATGGATGATTTATGATTCTTCAAAAACTGTGCAGTTGCTTTGGCGGCACCCGCTTCGCTATCCGTGCGCTATGATTAGAATTGAAGGCTTGTTGGGATATCCACTATTCATCCATCGTTTTAGCCTTTCCAGTACTTTTCCTTCTTCTGAGAACTCTAGTTCCTTGTACCTTCTTCTCTGAATCCCCATTCCCATTGCTTCTTAGTCGTCTTGAGCTCGTGCTTCTTCATCACTCGAACCGATCTTCTATTTTGTAAGTTTCTCGTGCCCTTTCTCTGCACTTTCTCTTCGGTTTGTAGAGTTTCTTTGAGTTTTTCAATGGCGAAGATTGGAAATAGGTCAATCTCTGAGTTCAGGAAGTTCTACAATATTCCTGAGTGGGTAGATATTGAATGTTGTGCCTCCCCTCCTAGGAACGTTAGGGATATAGAGGATGCCCACTAGATCCATGTCTTGTTTCTCTCCCAGGGGGGACTCACTTTTCCCCCTAATGATCTATTTCTGCATTTTTTTGGTTATTTCTGTATTGTTCCCGCACAGTGCTCGCCCAATGTATGGAAGATAGTAAATGGCGTCCATAGAATAAACCAGTTGTATGGTACTAGGTTAGGACTTGCCGAGATCTGTTTCTGTTATTCTTTCTCTCGAACTAGTTCAGGTGTCATATACCTCAAATCTAGGAGTCCTGATAGGGTATTGGTAGTAAACCTACCTAATTCCCATGAGGACTACTGGAAAGAGGGTTTCCTTGTTAGGAATTGGCAGTTCCCTCCCCAGTTTGATGGGTCGAGGTCTGAGAGGTTCACTATCCCTTTTTACGGGGAAGAATATATAGGTAGACATTGTACTATTATTTCAACCTTTGCTGACTTGTGACTTTTCTAACTTTTCTTTGCTTTTTCTTCCACAGCGAGGATAAAGAATTTGGAGCCTTCTCTCAGCGAGGTCCGTATTTCGGAGTTGGTGAAAGCTTGGAATATCATGGAGCCTCTGGGTGACGGCGAGCACCCCAGGTCTGCTGCCTTTTTGCTCGAGTACAAGAACGCAGGCTCCAGCTTCATAGCACGGTCTGTGGATATTGTTCCAGAGTTTGATTCTTTCAGAGAGACTACTGCTGAGCCTATTTAGTTGGACGAAGAGGAGAGCAGTTCTGAGAGTGAGCCTGTGGGAGCTGCGAGCAATTTGGGTGGAGGGAGCTCTGACAGTAATAGTTCTTCTAAAGAAGATTCTGAAGCTCGAGGATCGTCGAGCACTTCCAGTAGTTCAGAAGAAGAGATGCCTCCAAGGAAGAATCTGATTAGAGACGATAATGACGAGGACCATGTGCTTCTTGGACAGAGGTCAAAGAAACAAAAGTCTTCTTCTGGGGCCGTGGCTACTAGCTCTCGGTCCACTCAAGAGCAAGAGAGGAAGAAGAGAGAGGAAGAGCAGGTGAGAGAGAGGTAGAAAAAGAAGGAGGAGGAGAGAAAGAAAGTGGAGGAAAAGAAGAAGGTGGAGGATAAGAAGAGGATGGAGAGGGAGAGATAGGAAGAGAGGAGAAAGATAGAGTCGAGGACGAAGGTTGGGCAAGCCTTGGTCCCGGTGTCAGCTTTGCCCGAGGGGGCCTCGGTTGCCACTTCCCCTCAGCTGGCTCCTGCACTGCTTGAGAGGGCAGCTCTTCCTGCAGATCGCTAGAGGGAGCTGGGGTCTGATCAATTAGCCCTTCAAGCTAGCCAGAGACTAGCCTTGGTATGGTTCTCTCCCTTTTCACTTCCTTAACAAGTTTTGATTATTTCCCTTTCTTGATTTCTTCTTTTGTTTTTGGCAGTTTGTGACAGACTTCGCCGTGCTTTATCGTTCTCACGATGAGTTGGTGAGAATGAATGGTGAGCTGGAGCAGCAGAAGTCTGCTCTGGAAGTCAGGGGTTCTCGGCTAGAGGCTGATCTGAAGGCTGCTAACGCCGCCCGTGCCTCTTCCGATCTGTCCCTTTATAATTCTAACCGAGAGAGGGACGCTGCGGTCAAGGAGCTGGGCGAGTTAAGGCAGGCCTATGACCTAGTCTACTCGAGCAAGCTGGGTATTGTGGAGGAGAACAAGGCTCTGATTGAGCAGCTGAAAGAAAAGGAGTCCCAAGTATCCGCCATCAAGGAGGACTCATATAACTCTGGATGGACTGCTTCTTATGAAGATGCCGAAGTTCAAATAGGCTATATCAGCCGTTTGAACTTCAAGAAGGGCTGGAACAAGTCCCTCCTAGCTGCTGGTGTTAACGCCGAGTCTCCTCTGTTCGACGAGCATGACCCGGGTCTAAGGCCAACCATGGAAAAAGAAGCCCCTGCCCCAGCCATCGAGGGTGTTGATCTTACTTCTCAGATAACTCCTGCCGATGCTGGTCTTGCCCAGGCGAATGAGGGCATCTCTGTATAGGGGGATGCCTCTGCTGCTGCTGACAAGGGGAAGCAGCCAGCCACCTCTGGGCAGCCTGAGGTTGCTAGTTAATCCTCCCTTAGGACTATTTTTGTACTTTTTCTTGTAATTTTTTCATTTCCAGCTCGATGTACTTGACCTTCATTAATGAAATAAAAAGTCTTCTTTTTCCGATGCATTGATTGATTTCTCTTTCCCATGCCCTTTTATGTCTTGTAGTTGACTGATGTAGAAGCCTATATTCCTGCCACATCTCAATTGGGCATGACTCTTCGTTCCAATGCCAGTCCTCAGGTTCGTGAGGCCTTTGTTAGGCTTTGTAAGTCTCTTAGGTCAAGGAACCAAAAATATAAGGATCAGTCCGATCTAGTGGCTAAGCTGAAGGACAGACTCCAGGAGATGGAAGGCATTGGTGCCTCTGTACAAGAGGAAGTCAATGTACTGGGAGAAAGGTTGCTATAGGCCACCGAGATAAATCAAGTTGGGGAATTCCTGCAGCATGAGAATGAAAACCTAAGGAGGGAAGTCCTGCAACTTAGAGAGCATGCGTCGAGCACTATTTCAGCGATTCTGCAAGGCTCCTCGTCTTCGCGAGATGGACATACTCCTATGCCGTGAGGTTCCATTCGTCCTCCCCTCCCGCGAGCTGGTAGGAGCACCAGGGGCAGGAACAGGGAAGCAGAAGAACAGAGGGATAAGGAGATGGAAGATCTCTGTGATGATGTCCCCCGAGCATATGTAACTGCTGTTAGGCTTCAAAGGGACGTTACTCGATTGTGGCATTTATTCAAGAAGGGTCCTCGACAAGAATGAGCTGACGGTTATGACCAAGGCTGGCTAGATGCTCCCACAAGATTATCCGAGTTCGAAGAACTTTCTTTCATCAGAGGGTGGTTGAGTGCCTTGAAAGAACTCCAGGTCCCGAGGAACTCTGTGTTACGGTATCATCACGAGATGAACTCCTCCACTCTGATGCCCAATCCATTCAGGAGGGATGATAGATGGATCCCTATTGATACTATTCCTCGGCAACTGTTAGAGTTGGACGCAGATGAGGCTGTGGAAGAGCTGGTCCCTGCTCCTGGTGATGGGCGAAGAGCTAGGGTGGTAGACTATCTTATTCGGAGGCTTCCTCCTTCTTGAATTTTTTGCAAGTTTTTTCTTTTGATAATGTAAACGCTTTGGGCGAGCTTCGCCGACTAAACGTGTATTATCTTTTTTGTAAATATAATAAGCTGTTATTTTTTTGTCCTTTTCGATAATGCAAATGCTTCGGGCGAGCTTCGTCGACTAAACATGTATTATCACTGTTGTAAATATAAGAGATCAATGAAAAATTCGTGTTTTGGTCGATTTTGCCGACTAAACGTGTTCATCAAATCTTTTTATATTCTTGCTGCTTGATAATCCTTTTTATTTTGCCATGCAAGTGTCCCCCCAGTCCAGTATAATACCAAAATACCATTATGCCCCACTTTACCTTTTAGGTTGTGTCGTCACACTCCCTTAGGCCTAAGTAGGGCAATTGGCGAGGACACACCTGGTATTGGATGTCTTCATCCGATCAGGATTTTGCTAAACCATGTAGGTTTGGTGGCCAGTATAAAATCTGGTCGTATTGCCTAAGAATCCTCTGTAGTGCTTTATATATTGCCAAGGGCAAGTCTAAGAGGTCTTTCGTGTTTCATGACGATGACCTGAGGAGGGGTATTCCCCTGCTATATCGACCATCGTGCCTGTGATTTGGAAGAAGATGTGTGATAAAGTGCAGTTTACTGATTTCATTAGTAACAAGGGGAATGAACTATTCCTTTCACATAACAAATACAAGAAAAAGATTAAACAATAGAATTCCTTGAGAATTTAAAAATATAATTTCTTGAGATTAGCTGCATTCCATGCTCGAGGTATCTCTCTGCCCTCCATTGTTTCCAAATGATATGCACCTTGCAGGTCGTCCCTATTTACTTTAAAGGGTCCTTCCCAGTTTGGGCCTAGCTTGCCGTGTGATGACCTTATTGTGTTACCCAGGACTTTCCTTAGAACATAGTCCCCAACTTGGAATCTTCTTGGGTTAACTCTTCTGTGGTAATGCCTTGCGAGCTGTTGCTGATAGCTCGCAAACTTCACCAGGTCCAGTTATCTACGCTCGTCAGCGAGGTCGAGTTCCGCGAGCAACACCCCATCATTCTGGCCTTGGTCGACAAGGTCGGATCTCATTATTGGCAAGACCGCTTCTAGTGGAATGACTGCTTCCATGTCATATGTTAGAGAAAATGGGGTTTTTCCTGTTGCTCGCTGAGGAGTTGTTTGGTATGCTCATAGGACATGGGGTATCTCGGTTGCCCATGCGCCCTTGGCTCGCTCTAGTCGCTTCTTTAATCCATCGATCATAGTTTTGTTGGAAGCTTCTGCTTGGCCATTTATCTGAGGGTAGGCAACCGAACTAAAGTTATACCTGATCCCGTGCTCGTTACAGAAGTCCTGAAAGGGGCCACTCTCGAATTGTGTCCCATTATCAGTGATGATGGTTCTGGGGATTCCGAATCGAGTGATTATATTCCTCCATATTAATCTTATCATGTTAGTGTCTCGAATGTTTGCCAATGGTTCTGCCTCGATCCGTTTGGTGAAGTAGTCAGTTGCAACCAACAAGTATTTGCGATTGCCGGCAGCAGTGGGTAGTGGTCCCATGATGTCCATCCCCCATTGGGCGAAGGGCCATGGGCTGCTCAGGGATTTTAGGTCGCTGGCTGGTTGGTGGGCCATTGGAGCGTGAAGTTGGCATTTCGGGCATTTGCGAACATATACTGCGGAGTCATTTTGCATACATGGCCACCAATAGCCTTCCTTCATTGCTCGAAAGGCTAGAGACCTTCCTCCGACATGACTTCCACAGATTCCTTCATGAAGCTCGCGCAGCACTTGCTCGACATCGCCTGGGTGGACACATCTAAGGTAGGGACCGGAGAAGGACGTCTTATACAAGTCGCCTCCTGTGGATAAGTGAAAGCGAGCAGCTTTGACTCTTATTTGGTGGGAGATTTTCCCATCCTCGGGGAGCGTGCCCTCCTTTAAATAGTCTCTTAAGGGGTCGATCCAGCTGGGGGCTGATCCCACCTAGAGTATTTGTTCCACGTTTGGCAGCTTGACGTTGTTAATGCTTGGATAAGTGAGGAAATCGATGGGAATGACCCTTTTAAGACTATAATCGACTGCCGAGCTTAGGGCTGCTAAGGCATCGGCATGACTATTTTGTCCTCTGGGAAACTGCTGGATGTTGATCTCCTCAAAGCTCGTCATTAGTTTCCTCACCAGGGCGAGGTAGGCTTCCATCCTTTCATCCTTCGCGTTATAATCTCCACTTATTTGATTGGAGACTATTTGAGAATCGCCGAACACCTGTAAACATTTTGCTCCCAGAATTTGTGCCTTTTGGAGACTGGCTATTAGGGCTTCGTACTCTGCTTCGTTATTGGAGGCTGCAAATCCAAGCCTGATTCCTTGCTCAAGGATGGTGTTTTATGGGGTGATGAGGACGATGCCTACGCCTGCCCCCTTTGAGTTGGAGGCTCCATCAACGAATAGTTTCTAGGTTTCCACTGTTGCTGAGTTCTCTTTTTGCTTTGTTGGTTGAGGTTGGTCAGGGAGTTCTTCTCTAGTGAATTCGTCTATGAAATCAGCAAGGATCTGAACCTTTATAGCGGTCCTTGGTTGAAATTAGATGTCGAACCGGCTGAGCTCGACTGACCACTTAGACAATCTTACCGACAAATCCGCTTTCCTTAGGATCGCCTTGAGGGGGTGCGATGTAAGGACGATGATAGTATGAGCTTGAAAGTAATGCTTCAGTTTCCTCGAGGCTATCACTAGTGCAAAGGAGAGCTTCTCTAATGGAAGGTACCTTTTCTCGGCGTCTAATAAGGTCTTTCTCGCGTAGTAAACGGGGTGTTGGATTCCTTCGATCTCGCATATTAACGCCGAGCTGGCAGTGTGACTGGATACCGAGAGGTATAGGTATAAAGAATCCATTGGTTGTGGTATGACAAGCAGCGGTGGAGATCTTAAGTAAGACTTGAGCTCGTCCAATGCTCACGAGCAGTCCGGGCTCCATTCTATTGGTTTACTCCCTTTTAGAAGCTGGAAAAAAGGCTTTCACTTCTCGGAGGATTTGGAAATAAAGCGATTTAAGGCAGCGGGCATTCCAGTGAGCTTCTGCACATCCCGGACTATTCGAGGTGGTTGTACCCTGTTGGTTACATCGATCTGGTCCGGATTAGCTTCTATGCCTCTCTTGCTGACTAAGTATCAAAGAAATTTTCCTGACTGGACACCGAAGGAACATTTGCACGCATTAATCTTCATTCGGTACTTCCTGAGGATTTCGAAGGTCTTTGACAAGTATGAGAGGTGATTTTCCATCTTCTTGCTCTTAATGAGTATGTCCTCAATGTAGACCTCCATTGTGTCTCCCATTTTATCCTTGAACATTTTTATGACCAATCGCTGGTAGGTTGCTCCTTCATTATTGAGCCCAAATGGCATGACTTTGTAGCAATACAACCCAACCGTCGTGATGAATGCCATTTTGTCCTGGTCTGGGGCATACAAGGAGATCTGGTGATATCCTGAGTATGCGTCCAGGAAACTCATTCGCTCGTGAGCTGAAGTGGCATCTACTAGTTGGTCTATCTTTGGAAGGGGGAAACTATCATTTGGGCATGCTTTGTTGAGGTCAGTGAAGTCGATGCAAACTCTCCACTTCCCATTGTTCTTCGGGACTACTACTGGGTTGGACAACCACTTGGGGAATTGTACTTCCCGTATGGATCCTGCATCCATCAGTTTTTTGACCTCCTTTTCAACAGCTTTAGCCTTCTCAGGTGCAGTTCTTCGTGCCTTCTGCATGACTGGCTTGAACGTGGGGTCGACGTGCAGCTGATGACGGACCATATCAGGATCAATGCCAGGCGTCTCGTATGGTTCCTATGCGAAAACATCTACGTTGTGTCTCAACAAGGTCGTCAACTCCTTCTGTTCTAGATCGGTGAGAGATGCTCCAACCAAGAAGACTCTGCTACTGTCACCAACTGCGGCTATAACTTCTACCAGGTCCTCGATGACACGCTCGGAGGGGAGGAGCTTGGTCTCCTCTACTCCTGGTCTTCCATACTTTAGTTGCTATTTAGAAGGTATCACACCCTTTTCAACTTCCTCGTTGGGTTGACCGGCCTTCTTCTCTGGCTTTGGTCGGATGGCTACTATGAAGCACTTCCTCGCAATCGCCTGGTCGTCGTGGATCTCCATTACTCCACGTTCGGTTACATACTTGAGCTTATGATTGTAGATCGAGGAGACCGCCTTCATTGCATGAAGCCATCCTCTGCCGAGGATGGCCTGGTACGGTGATTCGATGTCAACTACCAAAAACTCAATCATCTTGGAGACATTCCCAGCACGAACTGGCAGCACTATTTTGCCTAGGGGCATGGTCATTTTCCCAGCGAAGCCGATCAAAGGTACAGTAGCTTCCTTTAGGTCGGCGACGCTCAACTTTAATTTCCTGAACAGGTCGAGGTATATTTCTTCGGATGAGCTTCCTTGATCGACGAGCAGCTTGTCGATGTCAAAGTTGTCTATCCTGAGTGTAATGACCAGGGCATCATGATGTGGGGTCCTTACTCCCATCAAATCTTTATCCGTGAAAACAATATGCTTGTTATAGTTGACGTCCTCTGCTCGTCGACGCTTTCCTGATTGTGATTTTACTGGATCAATTTGAAAGGCCTGCATTACCGCTGTAAGTTTTTTCAGCTCCATTCGAGCTGAGTTCCCTTGTATCTGCTTGATGTCAGATACTCCGTGAATTACGGAGAACTCGTGTCCAGCATCATCCTCTAGTACATTGTCGGGTCTTATCTCTCTGTTGGCAGTCACTTTCTCTGCCCTTTTCTCCACAAAGTCTTTCAAATTCCCAGACTGGGCTAATTCTTCGAGGTGAGACTTAAGAGCTTTGCAGTGCTCGGTCTTGTGCCCTCCCTCTTTATGGTAAGCGCATCTCAACGTATTGTTCCTCTTTGAGGGATCTACCCCCATCTTTCTGGGCCACTTGATGAATGGCTCATCCTTGATCTTTGTGAGAACCTTGTAAATTGGTTCTTTGAAGACGGTGTTGATCGCCTGGAATGCTTTCGATGCATCCTGGTTCCCTCCATTTTTGGAGCCATTTTGGCCCCCGTTCTTTCCTCCTTTCCTATGGTTTTCAGTTTTCTCACCTACCTTGGTAGTGAGCTTAGCTCCACCGTTTTCTCCTGTATTAGAGCGGGTGACATCTTCCACCTTTGCGTATTTCTCGATTTGGGCCATAAGGTCGTCAATGGTCATAGCTTCCTTCTTCGTCAGGGATTGGTAGAGGAGGGAAGAATTAGGGAGCCCAATTTTGAAGGAGGTCACTGCCACCTCCTCCGCGCAGTCCTCGATTTCATTGAATAACTCCCAGTACCTCTTCGCGTATTCTCGGAGGGTTTCTTGAGGAGTTTTCTTTATTGTCAGTAGAGCATCCATCCTTATGGGATGGGAGCTACTTGTAATGAATGGGGCCGTAAAGAGTTTGACTAGGGATTTGAAATTCTTGATCGACCAGTGGGGGAGACTTTCGAACCACTTCTGTGCTACATCATGAAGGCTCGAGGGGAAAATAAGGCACATCAGGGCATCCCGGTGACTCCAGAGGGTCATTGCTTGTCAGTATTGCCTGACGTGATCGATGTGATCAGTCTTTCCATCGTAAACCTTGAACCTTGGAATGGCAAATTTCTTGGGAGCTTCCTCCTCTTCGATTTCTTTCGTGAAAGGTGACTTCATCAGGGTTTTGAGAGCTCGCCTCGTGAGTTCTCTAGTTGATCTTGTCCCGTGGTGAGCGGGATGCTGGTCCATCTCCCTTCGAACCATATTTCGTCTGAGCTCGTCGCTACGAGCAGGGCTCCGGTGGCGGTGAGCTCTTCGCAGCTGTTCGTGGAGGTCGTCGTCTAACTCGCCTCCTTCGTCCCTTTGAGATTCTCGCCTAGGGCTCTTTCCTCGGTTGTGAGACTTTCTCGCCTGAAGGCTAGGAGTGCGATATGGGCATCTCTGGTTATCAGGACGAAACTCCCTTTCTAGTCTTTCCAGTCTTCTTTTCAAGCGAGCATTCTCAGCCTCGTACCTGCGAGAAGACTCTCTCTACTCGTGGAGCCTTGCCTCGTACGCATCAATCAACTTGGATATTTGCGTGGACCTTGCTGGTCCCTGACTTTCTTCTGAGGCTGGTCTTTCCAGGCGAGCTCTCTGATCTGAACGTCGGACTTCAGACCTAATCCTGCGAGGAGCAGGTGGCTCTTGAATATCTCCTTCTTGGGGGGCATTGCTGTTGTGACCAGACATCTTAAACTCCTTTCTTGATGTGGGCTCTTCTCAGGGAAAGGTGAACGCTTCCCACAGACGGCACCAATTGTAGAAGAAATTATTATGCATCACAAATAAATATGAGAGAAAGATTATCAAGAAGAGAACAAGGAATATAAGATGCCAATCACACAATAAAGGATGTATGTGGTTCAGCCAAGATGTGCCTACGTCCACGGTGGTGCAGTCGAAATTATTTCTATATACTCCGGAGAGTGATTACAGAGAATACAACTTGTGCTTTTGCCCCGGACCTAGGGTTTAATATATACATGTGCATAGAGATGAGTGGGGGTGATGGGTTCCTCCACGTTTTCCATTTCCCCCATAACTTCCCTTCATGGGATCGTGGGGGGAGACTGGATCAATTATAAAAGATGAGGGGCCTGGACTTTGGGCCGCCAGGACTGGGCTACTCGTCTAGGCCCATAGTTCTTAATTTCGGGTACCCACATGTACCTGTTATACCAACGTTATACCTATTCAAACATTATATATCCAGATAAAATAGAGATAGTGCAAATATACATTCAAAATAAAAACAAACCCATACATGTTCAAAACTTTGGCATTCTCCACAAAGTACCTTAACTGTTCAACTCCAATGTTCGACCTTAATCCCGTAATTTCGATTGTCTTTTGGTGTGATCTCAAACAATCAGGTACATACCATTCCAACAACAATGTCCCGATTTGTTCACAATAAAATGACCATAATATAAGAAGAAACAATATCACCATCAATTATCTCAAATCTACAAACTATTTAGCTGGAAGTGATGTTATGAACCCTTGACGTACCTCAAAGATAAGAACCACTAGAAGAGGACAACTTTTGAGAAAATCCAGAACCAATTTCCAATTCATGTTCCACTATAAGATCAGCCATTGCAAGACACTGCACAAGAGTGTAGTGCCACCTAACAAGAAAATATTCATAAAAATCGAAATCGAAATCAAAATTGAAATTGAAATTTAAATATTCATATAAATATAAATATAAATACATTACCTGTAGTTCCACCCAAACATCTAACTTGACCTCATATGGCACCTCCTTATAACTAATGTACCTCGGGCAATCGTGTCAAATATAATTCCCTTCATATCTAAACACTAAGAAATTCCATAATCCAATGGAGTTATGCTCTTCAAATTCCTTCCAACCGTTATGTAGCCAAACATCACCATTTGAAGTTGTCAATTCCACTTCCATATTTTTCCATGTTTTGCTAGAGGTTCCAAGTGGTAGGGTATGGAAAGTGTAATTGACAACTTCAACTGGTGATGTTTGGCTACACAACGGTTGGAAGGAATTTGTAGAGCATCACACCATAAGATTATGGCATTTCTTAGTGTTCAGATATAAAGGATAGACGAAGAGATTCAGTCTCCTCTCCACAAATAGGACACCCCAAATAACTATGTACTAATCATCTATTAAAGGTAAGAAGTGTATATTCATGGGTTAGTATAATTAAAACTTAAATTTCAAATTCAAATTCAAATTCAATTTATAATAGAAAATTCCTCCAAAAGTAACAAATTTAAGCCACTAAGAATATTATACAGAAATTATGCAGTCCCAAACTGTCCAAACGCATTGGAATATTTCAGTAAAAATTGGAAAATTTATTACAAATTGAAAAATTATTTAAAATTCGGGTTATCATAAAAAATGGATTGATATTCGGTCGGAGCAGCCAAGTCATCCACACTACTATTTAGAAGTTTTGGCGCATTTTGGACAATTGACCACGGCTCGTTGTTGATATACTCTGATTAAAACACTTGGTTAACCTTTTCAAATGCACAAATAAACGGCTCATCGCTCAAGTGGTCGTTGATCTTCAACTTGGACAAGTCAACCATGATCAAATTGGTGACAGGATCAACTTTACAAGCATTTTTATCCTCAACTCTTACCCAGTCACAGTAAAATTCAACCTCTTTGAAGATTATATAATCCAATTCAAATATATTTCGGATTGCACCATAGTAAGTCATTTCAGCTTCAACGAGGTTTTTATCTTTTGCGCTCGCTCGAAAGAAAGTAAGAGCCTTGTATGAAATTCTCGAGTTCTGTACATTTGTACTTTCCTCGTACACTTTAACACCGAAAATGTAATTGTTCAATCGATACTTTTTGTACTCTTGTACCACGAACAAGGGTCCAGTGGCTAAACGAGCAAGCCTTGATGTCGCATCACCCGTCTTTAAGATCTGAGAATATAGATAAATTAGTTATATTAGTTGTAAAATTTGAGTGTAATGTAACGTTATATAACAGCCATTTTCATTATAATTACCTCGTGTCAACCACAACCTAAATTCGCTATCTGATTGTACCATTATTTTTCGTCTTTTATTGTTCTCAGAGGCTTCATATTTTCTGCATATTACAAAATTAATCATGTATAAAATAATCTACAATAATGTTAAACATTATAATAATCAAAACTTACTTTTTCCATTCTTCAACATCTTCATGTGTATCAAATAGATAACGAGATACTTTTTCATGTTACAAACTCGTTAATTTCACTCGTTTTCCCATCACATGATCACCATCATCGACGAACTCATCAGTATCATCAACGCTAGTCGAGTCAGGCACATATTTTCGAGTATATATTGATGACTCCAAGGTTATGTAATTCTCGCAATTAATCCTATAATGTATCTCGTATTCTTGACGTAATCTTTAAAAACTTTCATCAATCTTTCAAACGGATACCTCGACCGATATCTGACTGAACCACAACGAAGTGCCTCGTTGCATAGGTGTACTAACAAGTGAACACTTATGTCAAAGAATGTTGTAAGAAAGTACTTCTCCAACACACAAATCTCTTTGGTCACCGCCAATTTTTCGGCCATTATGTGTTCTCAATTGACTACCTTCTCACACAAGAGTGAGAAGGAAATACTAATTTGCATAATAGCGCTCCGCAAATCTTTGTGCTTGGAGAAATAGTGCTTAAACAATAGAGGAACCAATTTCATTATCACATGCCAATCGTGGGACTTACACTTATGTAAATCATGAGTAGCATAATTCACAATCATTTGCAAGTTGGACAAAAAAATAGATGGGGCCTTCAAATTATATATTGTGTCTAAAAGAACCTTCCTTTCCCCACTCGTCAAAGTAAATGCACCAGGGGGAATTATTGTCCTTCACCTACTATCTTCTTTCAACCATAGTTGTGTCTTAACTTTCAACGATTTAAGGTCTTTTCGTGCATTTTCTCCATCCTTCGAATGTCTCACCCCAAGGCAAGTGCCCACAATATGTTCAGCGAAATTCTTCTCTGCATGCATCACATACAATACATGGCGCACCGGGTTATTCTTCCAATAAGGCAAGTCAGATAAAATTGACCTCCTAGACCATGCCTTTCTTGTCTCAGTTTCATTCCCAGTTGAGGTTTTCTTATGCTTGACATTCTTAAATTTGGGATTCTTACCTAGCATATTAGGGTCACATTCGAGAGATTTACTTTCAATTTCTGAACTCGATAGTTGTCTTGACGGTAGCCTATGTTCAACCCCGCCCAATAAAAAATTAGAACCTTTCTCAAATCTGAAACTATGAGCCGGGGGTAAAAGCCTCCCGTGGCAATGGTATACATTTTTTGAGCTAAAGGATAGACGAAGAAATTTAGTCTCCTCTCCACAAATAGGAGACCCCAAATAACCATGTACTACACAACCGGATAATGTCCCATAAGCTAGAAAATCATGAATTTCCCACATCAACATATCTTTCAGCGTAAACTCTTCTTTTCTAAAAGAGTCAAATGATTGCACACACATATAATGGGTATGTGGTCCTATCTACTCTAAAGGGTGAGGGTCTTATCCCATTCAAGACCGCATTTTTCTGTAATATACTTAAAAACTCATGCACATTGTTACGATTTGAAAAAAATTCGGCAGCGTATACCCATGGTTCTCCAAGTACACAACGTAGATTGGAAAGTGTGAATGTTATTTCAATTGATCAATTGAAATAACAGTCACACTTGTCAATCTAGTATGTACCCAGAGAACATTAGAATACGACTGCAGAACTTCCTCCCAAAGTAATAACTTTAAGCCACTAAGAATATTATACAGAAATTATGCAGTCCCAAACTGTCCAAACGGGACAATTCGAGAGATCTCATTACAGAGTTAATGACTCTCGAACGGGTCTAAGGGTTATTAAATGTGTACGCATAAGAACTAAAAGGCTTGTATCTACGTGCACTATATGTAATTTCAAGTATGTTTCATTTAATTATCATACTATATATATATATATATATATATATATATATATATATTCGATATACAAAGTAATTTTCAAAAAAAGTTAAAAAATCCCACCCCTATATGGATAATAATCCAGTGGTCATGCCACTTTTAAAACTAACCAACCCAACATCGATCCACTATAATCCAACAGCAATGTCAACAACAAATGTGTATCACGTACCCCTTCTAATTCATCTACTCAATTAATTCATTTCATCAATTAAACTAACAATTAAAGTATACAATTATTAATTTACTAATTTACAATGAGGGGCAATCCTACATTCATATGAAATGGGCACTAATTATTAATTTACTTTCATATAAAACTATACAATTAAAGTTACAATTAAAGTTACAATTAAAGTTATAAAATTTATTAATTAAAGTAATACAATTATTGAGATTGCCCCACCACACACACACCCCACCCCACTCCCACCCCCTCCCCCCGCCACACACACACGCACACACCTGCACACACATACAGACACACACACATATACACCCCACCTCCTACCCCCTCACCCCACCACACACACGCACACACACACGTGCACACACACTCCACCCCACCCCCCTGCCCCCACCACACACATATATACACACACACATAAAGAAATGAAAGAGAAAGAGAGGAAAAAAACATACCTTAGAGAGAGAGAGAGAGAGAGAGAGAGAGAGAGAGAGAGAGAGAGAGAGAAAGAGGGAGAGAGAGAGAGAGAGAGAGAGAGAGAGAGAGAGAGCTCGAAATCACTTAGACAGAGAAAGAGAGGGAAAACCAAAAATGGTGGGAAAAAAAGAAAGCATAGGGTTTATTTTGCTGAAAAAATTATCACGGACGTGTCACGGTCCTTGATCGTGACAATATTATAAGTATTTGTCATGGTCAATGACCGTGACAAGTCTTTGTCAGGGCCTTGTCACGGTCATTGACCGTGACAAAAAAACTCATGTTTTTTATCACGATCAATGACCGTGACAAGGCTGGCCGGCTAAAGGGTGCCAATTTAGACTTTTTGGTGTAGTGCACGATCCAGCTCACATAGGAGGGACCAAATTATATGACCAATTAATGACGTTGGGTTATTATTGGCCAACAATGGAGAAAGACTCTGCTGAGTTCGTTCAAAAATGCAAAGCTTTTCAACTTCATGGAAATATGATACTTGCCCCATCGATAGATCTACACTCCCTGGCAACGCCTTATCCTTTTCACACATGGGCGTTCAACCTGGTAGGGGAAATACATCCTTCTTCAAGGGGGAAGATATCGATACTAGTAGCAACAGAGTGCTTCACAAAGTGGGCTGAAGCGATACCAGGGAGAAAGGCAACAGCGGGGGTGGTGAGCAACTTCATCAAAGAACACATCATTTGTCATTTTGGGATTCTAAAGGTTATTCTCTCAGATAACGGAACCCCTTTCGTTAATTCAGAGGTAACGATGCTCACAAACAAGTACTCCATCGTTCATCATACTTCAATGGTGGCATATCCAAAGGGCAACGGTCAAGCCGGGGCAGCTAACAAAACCTTGGTTAACATTTTGGCCAAAATAATGGAGGATTTCCCAGGATCGTTGGATGAAAAAATACCAGTTGTATTGTGGGCCTATCGAACAACAAAGAGGAAGCCTACAGGGTATACTTCATTATCCCTCGTTTATGGGGCTGAGGCAATCCTTCCGGTGGAGTTAGAAGTTCCCTCTGCTCGATATGCCTTGCGAAGTGGCATTCTCCCTCAAAGTAGACATGTGCAGCTGGAAGCATTGGATGAACACATAGATAATGTGATGCAACACTTTTGAATGTATTCGAAATAGCTTTTGAGGGCATATGATAACTTGGTAAGACCAAGAAAGTTCGTGGAGGGAGACCCCATGTTGAAAGCAGTGGTGAAGCACATCAGAGGGCTTCCACTACCTAAATTTGCAACGAATTGGGAGGGACCTTTTATTATAAAAGAAGCTCATGACTCATTGCTTAATTTCTAGGATGGAAGAAGATAAACCATTCAAGATTAACAATAAATGGTTAAAAGTCTATCATGTGTAAACAATTAGGTTTGGACCACTGATGTATCTAGATGTTGTTGTACACGAATTCTTTTTATGATGAGTATGCAAGTTGTTTTTATTATAACTCAAGTGGAGATGAAAAAATTATAGAACCTCATAATATTCGCAAACAGTTGTAGCACAAAGAAAGGATATGGGGAAAAACATACATCTTTTTCATTCATTCATAAACTTTGGAGCATTACAAAATTGGGACCTATTACCCAAGAATTACATAGAAAACAGAAAAGAAAAATATTTACAACAAATTATTGACCTAAGAGGAAACAAAGATCTGGGGAAGAGAAAAAATCGCCAGGAAGTCCCGAAGAAGCTGTCAGGCAAGACTGTTGGGCATTTATAGAAACCTCCAACCTCGTTTACACTTATGTACACTCAATGAGGAGTCTTTCTCGCTTCAGCTTGGCCAGACACAGAGCTTCTTCGATATCCCCCACCTCTTTGTCAATAGCTACAAGAAGAGGTGCTAACTCATCCAACTTAGCTTCCTCAGCCCGTTGATCCTCCTGATGTTTCCAGACAAGTTCCCTCTGGCTATCCAGTCGATGGATCTTCAAAGTTTTCAAATGCGTGATAAGCCAATCAAAATGAAATCCATCACGACCCAACTCCTTCAGGTGGACCAGGAATTGGTTGAGGAGGGCTCTGGTAATGTTTGAGGTCGGAGTACTGGGAATCTCAGCCACAACGGTAGCCATGCCCTGAAGCTTGTAACTCATCACAGCGATGTTGGAACGCAGGCAATCCACCGTGAACATTTCAGGATGATGGTTTGCAAGATGTTAAACTACCAAGCAATGGTTGGCAGTAATCTGAGGAGAACGCTAAAGCACCATGAGGCAGAAGGCATGAGGAGACAAGTCGGGCAGAGGAAGCTCACAGCCAGATTCTCTCTCAGCAGCAATACCGGTCATGGAACCTTGATTGTTGTGACTGGAGTCTTCTGAAATAACGAGTTCCGGATAGGGTGACGAGGTAGGCGAAAGACCTGGTGGAGAATCCTCCGGAGCAACCTGAGAATAGTTAAAGGAAATAATGAGTTTATGAAAAATCTTAACAAGTGTTTTCTTTGTTAAGTCACCGATATAGGTGGATTTTATGAAAAATTTTAACAAGTGTTTTCGTTGTTAAGTCATCGATATAGGTGGAGTTTATGAAAAATCTTAACAAGTGTTTTCGTTGTTAAAGTCACTGATATAGGTGGAGTTTATGAAAAATCTTAACTAGTTTTTTCGTTGTTAAGTCACCGATATAGGTGGATTTTATGAAAAATCTTAACAAGTGTTTTCATTATTAAGTCATCGATACAGGTGGAGTTTATGAAAAATCTTATCAAGGGTTTTCGTTGTTAAGTCACCGATATATGAAGAGTTTATGAAAAATCGTAACAAGTGTTTCCATTGTTAAGTCACCAACATAGGTGAATTTTGAGAAGCTAAGAAATGCAGAGGAATTACCTCAGCAGTAGCAGCAGTGAGAATTGGAGCCACCGTGGATGCCTCAACGACGCCCCTGACTGAAGAAGCCTCAACGATCGATAAAGCTCCCTTGCCAACAAATGGTACCAAGGCTAATTAAGTAATTTCGTTGAAAGAACACAAGGATCCTCCAAACAATTCCCCAGAATGGGCAGGCACCGAAGAACCACCATGCGGGGAAGCAACATCAACCTTGGCCTTGGAAAGAGAAAAGCCACTAAGAGCATAAGGTGGTGTAAGGCTTGGAGAAAACTGCAAATACGAAACCAAGTGTTAGACACAAGGAGCAAGTATAGGAAAAAGGCATGAATACATATAAGTGTTACTTACCACCTTTATGGCACCAAAAAGGGGACCGTAGTTATGGGTCTCGTCAGCATGGTGGGAAGAATAAGGTCAGCTAACAAGGATGCCATTTCAACCTAAGGCGTACCAACATATTAAAAGCCGGCATTACAAGCAAAAGGCTGGAAAAAGAAAAAAAATATGTGAGACTTGACAAGTAAAATATTATAAGTTACCTCAAGAGAACTTTTCGCAATTGGAATGAGGGCTAGAGTAACCTCGGACTGGGATGATAATTCAGAAGCGACTGGGGGAGTTGTTTCTGGTTGAGAGGAGACGCCCCCAGATCCAACGGAACCTCTAATTGTGGCAGCGTCCTGCGTGCACGGAGAGGTTGAACGACAGGAGTAAGTAAGCTCGATCATGGGGGCATGGGGAGGAGACATATCGTCTTGAGAGGAACAAAAATGCCCCCCCCCCCCCCATGAAAGGGCTCATGGGGGCGTTGGGTCTTTCTTCTTCAACTCCCTGTACCAAAGTTAGTAAGACTTAAGAAGATGCAGCTTTCCTTAAGAAAGTATGAACAAAGAACAGAAAAAACATGCACACATACCTCAGATCCGGAAGGAGAGTGGGAAGATATAACCACCAGCGAAGGAGGAGAGGAGGCAACAATAGAAGGCGCTGGGGAGGGATGTATCTCAGGAGTCCATTTCTTCTAGGACTTATTACCCATAGATTTCTTCCTCGTACCCGTTGCACCAGCACCTTTAGGTACCCTCGAACATTTTCTCCTCTTTACCGTTGGCTCAGTTGGATCAACTATGACCATGGGAAAGGCAGCCGAAGGAGGAACAATAAGGGCATGTCGCTAAAATTCAGCATTTAATCATTCTACTTCAGCCTGAACTTGCCTTCTCAACTCCTCGGCCATTTCTGCAGACATAGGAGGAGGAACAAAGGCAATGGGGAACACCTCCAAAGGAGCTTGGGCTTGGGACTTAGATTTTGATAAAGTCCCACCCTTGGACTTCCTGGTCTTTTTGTCTAGTGGCTGGGAAGACCCTTCGCTAATAGCAACTTCGGTTGAGGGGGCAGGCTGTTTGGCAATTACAACGGCCTTGGGCGTCGAGGTGGCAGTAGGGATCATCGGGAAATAAGGGGGTAGATCCTGGGGAGGTTCTTTAATGGTTTTACTCGAAGGAAACTCAACTCCAAGAATGTAGTTCCCCTTGAGACCCACTTCAGAGGCAGAGAAAGAAATGACCGATGGATATTAGGGGGGACTCTGAACATACGAATCTTGGTCAGCTGCACCAAACGGAACTTGGTGGCATATGAGCCGGATACGTCCCCCTTCCTAGTGGCACTGGGAAGGGTGACTCGCCCATCGATGGTAGAAGTCACACCAAGCACCACTATGGTAAGGTAGAAGGTGCAGGCTTCAGCAAAAGTGGACCTTGTGTGGTTTTGTTAAAACACAGGTCGAGGGCCCCCTGATCAAACCCAAACTTCTTACTGCATCTATCGGGGTTGTAAGGTTCGGAGGTGTATCCCCATTCAGTATAGGAAGGAAGAAACCCAGGGGTAAACACAAGAACCACGGCTTGTGAAGGATCTTCTACAATCGGGATGAATTTGACCATTGAAGTTGTAGAAGGAAAAAAATCCCAAGAATGGGCAAAGTAGATTCGCTGTATGGCCTCATTATAAAGGAGTCAAAACGATCAAAAAATCTCATTATCTCCTTTCGACTCTATTTTTAATGGAAACATAAGAGGCATGGGGTCTTAATACCTTGGTTCACGGGGAGAGAGATAGACTTAGTGGCAATGGCAGGAAAATGAGTGTAAAGAAAGCCCATCAAGATAATGGTATTAGCAAAATTTGCCAAGTTATAACGACCCAGTGACTGTGCCATATCGATATGAGTTTGATCTAGCCAAGTGTAGAGGGACCCCAAGGCAATGGCGGCCAGTGGCAGGTTGAAACCCCTGGCCAAACAGATGGAAATATTTATGAGGTCCCTCCTGGGCTAGTCATTGGGTTTCCCAGTCAGGGAAAGAAACATAAGAATGTAGGTTGGTAGTTCCAGAGATTTACCTCTACCTTGGCCCATTGCAGAAATGACATCCTTTGGAGTTGGAGCTTTTAAAAAATAACTGATGAGGGGAGTAAAGTGGCCTTGTTTGAAGACCCAGTGCAACTACGGTAGATCCGATCAAGCTCAGCTCGATCGGCAGTCTCTTTGGCATCTAAGGCCTCATTGTTGTATGAAAACTCACCCATGGTCTCAAGCCCAAGTAGCTCGTAGATGTCCTCCAACGTGATTGTGAACTCTCCCCACGCAATAAAGAACGTGTGAGTTATAATGTTCCATCTGGAAAATAGTACTTGCAGCACAGCGTTATGCTTAGAAAGTATGAACTGACTAAACCATTAGGCTCGATGAAGACCAACCTTCATAAGGGCAGGAGCATGAGAGCTATGCATATGTGTGTGCCAGGCAGCGAAATATTCTAGAGACCGCCCAAGTGCCTCGAAATCGATCTGAGAATAGGGGAAATCACCACGGTCCAACCTAAAGCGCAGAGTCCCCTTTGGGGGAAGATAGACCCACTTTGACGAATCCTCATCCTCATCACCCAACAGTAAAGGTTCATACATTGCTGAGAAATGGCAGGTCTTACATGCATCAGAGAAATCATCTTCATCAAAGATGGGATACCGGAGGTAAAATCATAATTGCTCTTGATGAGAAGCATTGAGGGTAGTGGTGCTAGGGGTAGCAGCGGAGCCAGAGGTGGCAGAAGGGGAGCTTGGCTAACCAGCGGTGGTGGAAAGCTTTGAGGCACTTGAAGAACCCATAGTAGAGTGGCGATGAATGAAACAGCTTGGTAAGAAGGGCTAGGAATAAATAGGGAGGAGCACAACCATGGGCAGTGGCATAAAAGATGAGAGAATAAAGAAACTGAGTAAAGAGCTGGACAACAATGAAGTTTTTGCACAAATTTCTCTCTCTAAAGAAGACAGGAGATTGAAGAAGATGAAGGAAAGAGAAGGGTTTTGAAAAAAGAGACGTTTGACAACTTTTAAACCTATCTATTGAGTTTTCCACCACCACACGTGCAAGGCCGCCTATAATCATTTAAAATGAACACGTGGAACTTCGGGAAGTGTTTTGACAGATGAAAAGACAGCGCCGCGTTATTTATGAAGTGACGCTTGGGGAATGGAAAGGGTTGCCTTCTTAAGCAAGTTTGAGCTTTGGCGCCAGAATTTTTTTCAGGCATATCCAATAAACTCCCAACGAAGAGGTTGTCCCAACAGTTCTAAAATCTATGATGTCCCCTCGCCACAAGTTCAAACGTTGTTTAAATTATGACTCGGCTATATGGGGGAGAATTTTTGCTTTTTCGAACATAGCGAAGCTTTACAAGAGAGAATTTCACAAGTCCCAATGATAGGGGCAGTCCTAACAAAAATCATTGCTCACAACTATACTCCATAATAGCATGAACGGGAGAATTTCACTTCTCTAGAGCAAAAATGAGTATTCGAGAAAGTTAGTAGGCCTTTCAGGAGACTTTCAAATAGTTAAGATAGAACGGTTGACACTCAGTGTAAGGAAAAAGTGCCAATGTCCCTATGCCAAAGCACCAATAAGTCGCACCACTTTGGCTCAGGTACATTGGGGAGAATTTTATTTTTTCGTGGAGGTTCTAATCGCAGTGGCTATAACGAAGGAAAGGATGCCAGAATTTTTTCATACACAAAAGATTCATCGAATTGAGAAGTTTTCGTGCAGACATTTCTTCTTCCCACAATAAATCTCTCCACGAAGGGGAAAATGTATAGGGGGTTTGAAGTTAATCCTGAGATTATGGATAATCCCCCCATGAACAACAGTAATTTGGAATAAGGCATCTCAAGCGTGGCAGCTTAAGCGAGGCAGTTCAAGCGTGGTAGCTCAAGCGAGGCAGCTTGGCGTGGCAACTCATACTTGAGTCATGTTAGTTAAGTTGTCTTATTGTATCTTTTGTTTATATTTATTATGATCTACGACAATTGTAAAGATGTAATGAGTATGATGAGTTTGTGAGGTCGAATGGTACTCGCGAGAGACCAGGCTTGGTAGGGCCTGGGAGAGCTTTCGTGCTCTATCGAACGACCTCGTCGTGGGAAATTTAGAGGGACTTGGCTTGGAGGATTGAGAAGTGAGGCACCGTTAGGTCTTGTCCTGACCATCTTAGATACACATGGTAAAACACCAAAGGAACCTGATCGTGAAACCTCGGGGGGGAGCGTCCTTGAGTTTCATTGGGCATTGAGTTATGAGCCAAACAACCCCCTACTTAATGTCACATCCACTTTATCTAATGTCACTAACCAGCTAGGCAATGTCAGACCTGCACTTGAGTAAACCACCGTGGTATTTGGGGCTATCAGACAGTTGGTGAGCCACC
This sequence comes from Sambucus nigra, assembly GCA_949130495.1. NCBI lineage: Eukaryota > Viridiplantae > Streptophyta > Magnoliopsida > Dipsacales > Adoxaceae > Sambucus > Sambucus nigra. The sequence goes on along the minus strand of OX422208.1, from coordinate 88,615,267 downwards.
TCTGTGATAAACATCCCCCTCACACACGATGGTTAGGCAAAAGGCATGTCTTAGAATTTAATGTTTATGATGTGGAGACAACTAGCGCATCAGGTATGTAATGTTTTTACATAAAGTATGAGGGATGTCCTTCACAAGCATTAATGGCGGAGTTGCCTCGGGGATGGGGTGGGAGGCTATTTAAGGCCCCCAACCACCTCTGAGGAGAGGATGATCGTTTTGAGAGTTCAGAAGTTATTAGTAGAGATTATATACATCAGAGAGAGTTATTACAAACCAGAGAGTTTTTTACCCACCCTACATTATCATTTATTAGGAAGCTTTAATACTTGACAGAGATTTCTTGAGGGAGGTTGGTGTGTTTAGCTGCCTGCCAAAGTGTATCTAGGGCGCTTACTCCTCTCGCCCTCTAGCTAAGTTTCTTCTAAGTTCATTAATACCTCTTGAGTTATACACGAGAGATTTGTGAGTTCAAACTGAGTCTATCTTCATTAAGGCGTGCTTGCATGTCTTATGGTTAATCAATAGTGTTGTTATTTGACTTATCATTATTGTACTCAAAAAGGGGATATGCCTCCATCATATCTAAACTACCCTCTTACAAATTTTTACACATTTTCATCCAATGATAAGCTTAGATTAAAGGCCTTATAACACTAATATAATAAAGAATATAGGGTCTGAATAATGAACTATATAGCTGCCAATTGAATGTGATGTAATAAGATAAATCAAGGCTCGTATAGCTATGAAAAAAAGAATAATGAACTATAAATATAGTATCCGGAATATGAAGAATTGCACTATTAATCATGAAACAGATGATATAAAACAGATGCAGATGATCAAATTCCACTGTTAATCATCTAGCTATAAAAAGAATTACACATGCAAATCATACTACTATTTTCTTCAAATTACAATCTCATATGGAATATGAAGCACGGACAATGTCAATTGTTGTAACAATACTTTTACCCTCCTTGAATATTAGTTTTGATAAAACATAGAACTTGAACACAAACTATGCGATTGTTTGGTTTCCTCAATTAAAGCACCATTTACAACAATCTAACTTAAATTATATCTTTAAACTCTTATAAAATCATCAAATCTCATCACTATCAACAACAGTTCATTTCAGCCAAATGTACTCTTTGTGGGAGACCAAGTTAAGAGGGGGTAGGAGTCCAAACAATTCAAGAGGGGAGTAAATTGAACATTGGCCATTAAATTGAACATCAATCATCATGCCGTTGAAGATTTTTATGGAACTAATAGGGAATTCTTTCCACTAGAGACCAGTATCCACCAAATTGAACAGGTGGATAAGAGTTAAACTCCAATTAATCCAGCTAATAAAATTTTTGTAATAGGAGAAAGGATAAACATGTGCAAGAAAAAACAAAGATTCTTGAGAAGTTACATTCACCAACTTAGTTGAGGTTTTTGTGGATAACTTTACAGACAACAAGAAATGAAAATAGCGTCTATTATGTATATGAACTGACCGCGCAGATATAAAAATTGAGACTCCATAAACTCGCATATACCCTAATGACATTGAGGCTCTAGTGCTAGTGTTGGATAAGGTGTAGGTATCGATGAATCTATGAGTTGTCTAACTCAACGAACTGTATAAACTATGCTAGAAATAGGTTTAAATTAGAATCAGCCTCATCCGTAAGATACATCAAAATGTGTAATTACTATAGGATACCGAAAATCAACCATCCCTAGGGTAAAAACTTCCCTTCAGTATCTGTGTAAACTCAGACTCGGCCCTGAGCAAGTTCCACCTTGGCGATTGTACATGGCCCTAAATGTTAGATGCTCTTTTATTATATTAGTGTTGTGTAGTTTTTTACAAAGTTATGGGACATTACAGAGAAAATAAGTAAAGATAAGGGCATATTTTAGTCAGTCAAAGTAAATTGGTATGGTCAACAAAGTAGACAAGTAATCTAACAGCTAATATCCTACTATTTGGAAATAAAACAAAAAAGATAGTACAGTTTTGGGCTACAGATCTGTTTTGTGTCTATGTAAAGTATTAACTATATATATATATATATATATATATATATATATATATATATATATATATATATATATATATATATATATATATATATATATATTATTTTATTTTTATTTTCGAGTTATTGCCATGAATTTGGAGTTGTGATTATTTATTTTTTAAATCAGGTTTTCATCAAATATCGTATTACAAAACTAGGATTTTTTTTAAAAGACTCTAATTTTTATTTATATATTGGGAGTAAATAAAAAGGGGGCTAATTTTAATCTCGCATAGATCCCTAAAAATGTTAGGACCGACGCTGCGTAATCTCTCCTTATCACCTCTAAAATAAGATCAGGGTAATCAATGGACTGACTATGGGCTAAAGAATACATCAGTTGTCCTATAGGCTATGGAAAGTCTTGAGTACGAGAGCAAGGCACCGGGTTATAAATAACCAAAAAATGAAGTAGATAATACCTCCTCGTTATAGCGACATGTAGAAAAATATTCCCAACCTAATGTTTACTATAACTCGCATGGAAAGATGCAACATCATCTTGATAAACTAAATATGGAAAGAATTTCAGATCCTCCACATGAGCCTTAACTCCCAAATTATCTTCTAAGATATTCTCAATTAAAATCACATCAACGCCTTTGGCGAATGATGTCAAGATCATAGGAGAGTCAAGTGTAACTAATATACTCGCATAGGGATCGTGAAGAATGGTAGAATTAGCCGACAGATGTATCCTAAGTAAAGGATAACTATGAAGTACCTCTATCAAGGACAACAAAAATTGTCTTTTCTTACAATGATCAAGGTGATCCAAATCCATACGAAATGATAGTCATGGATAATGCAGCTTGTAATCTAACATGGTTGTTTTTGCTGATTAAGGAACTTGGTGTTAAACTTTCTAGGCTTGCTTTACTCTATAATGATAGTCATAATCCTTGTAATAAAATTGTTTTCTCACTCTGCTATTAATGCGTTATTCCGTTGATATCAAGTTATGTTCGATGGGTAATCCTGGATGAAAAGCAGTGGCGGACCTAGGATTTTTGTTCAATGGGTGCGAAAATTTTTGAATCATGGTCGAGGCTTCGGGGGCGGGAGCCCCCGAGGCGAATTTTTAGGTTGATTTAATGTTTTTTAGCAAATTTTTAACCTATATAATTTCAGGAATTAAATGACAATAATTATAATTAGCAATTACAATTGGAAAAAAATCACAAATGTTCCAACAGATAAAATTTATCAAATAAATATCACTATCAATATCTGATAACAGAACAATAAAACAAAAAGGAAGAGCAACATTTTTTAGAGTTATAAAATAAATCAAATTTCAGCAACTAATAAAACTAAAATATTCAAGGATCCCTCACACACATTAACAAGGGCTAATATTAGGCTAATATTAATTCAGCAAATCAAAAATTTTAGCAAAAAAAAATTTCAGCAAATAAAAACTTTTAGAAGTATGCATAAAAGAAGAAAATAAACTAAAACAAATTTACCCATGAATGAAAATGAGAGTAGGAGGGGGAGGCAGAAGCAGCAGGACCTTACCTGTCCAGGGGCAGCGCAGGGGGAGGAGGCCGAAGCAGGTCTATCTTGTCCAGGGACCAGGGGCGGGGGAAGCAGCATCCGGGAGAGAAGAGGGAGATGCGAGAGGTAGAGTTTATGGGAGAGGGAGGGAAATTAGGGCCATAGAGAAAACGGCTGATTAGAAAGAGATGGAGAGAAGAATGAAATTAGGTTTTATTTATGTTTTTGTCTATTTAAAAAACCCCCTCCCTGCAGTTTGAAAACCTTTATCTGTCTGCCTTATATTTTAAAATTTTACACATAGGTCCATAATTTTTTTTACAGTATACGCATTGAAAATTTCCAAAAACATTGTGGGTGCGGCAGCACCCCTTCGGGATGGGGTGGGTCCACCCCTAATGAAAAGGTTGTCCCCCCGTCATATGAAAAGGGAATTGTAGAGGGTATTCTTTTTGTTGTAAGCTTGTTTTTCTTTTTTTAGACATATATTTTAACTTTATTATGTTCTCTAACACTGATGCATGATGTGATGTAGAGTTTATGTGTAATTCCGATATAATTAAAAACTAGTATGTTAATAAGATGTGTTAACTGATCTTAAGAAATTTTTTTAAATTGGCAGAGGGAATGATAATAAATATTAACTTTTTAAGAAAATGGAGATAGAATAAATGTTCAAATGACTCATTAAAAATTAGTTTTGGAAGCAGTGGTGATTAAAAAGTAATAACAATATACAGTAAGATGAAGGAAATGTAGTCATTCCATTGGAGGGGTGGACACCAAGCCCTAGCCCAAGAGTTCACTCCTGAAGGCAAGAATAACTAATTGAGATAATGAAATAACAAACTTAAATAACACTAGAAGGAACTTCACATCACTTAGTATTGAAAGTTAGGATGTCAACACATCTTCGAAAAATAAAGGATCAAGTTTAACCACATATTGGCCCAAATGCCATACAAACAACATAAAGGCAACAGGGTGCCAAAATAAAGGTGCGTAGACCCAAAACAATCTAAGACACACAACCCAATCATAAAATCAACTTGAATGTGACATAACACCTCCCCATACTAAAAATCAACTCGGATGTGTTATACACCCTCCTTTACTGAAAATCAACTTGAATGTGATATAACACCCTCCCTTACTGAAAATCGCAATAGGTACGTACAAATCCACTAGGTATATAGAACCGTAGCAGGTATAAATAAAAATTATAACAGGAAAATACAAATCAAATCCATGTATGATTTAATATGAAATAGTTGCAGTCATGTATGATTTAATATGCAATCGATGATTTAATTTTATGCAAAGATTAGATAATGACATATGGAACAAAGGAAAGCAGTATAAATACAATACCTTTTGTGTTAACACCAGATACGATTGTGTTAGGCATGTTTGAGATATTTGAAACAAATGATAGGAAAGAAGGACGCATGGGTTCCTGTGTGTTTCCTTGACAAACAGAAGATCTCGGGGGTGCATGGTCAGATCAAACATAACTATTTCATAAAAACAAGTGTTCAAGTAAAGTTACAAAATAATTTCTTTATACCTTCGCCAATGTTAACGCCCGATGAAACGGTGTCAAGAGAGTTTACTACCAATGGATGACTAGATTCAAAGGGATCTCGATTAGAGTCGGTCAAATATTGTGGTATGTGTGTTCCTCTATATCATATAACAAGCATGGAATGTATTAACATAATAACAAATAAGCAAATAATAATATAAAATCATACCATCATTATTAACATCAGATGCAATAGTGATGAATGTGTTGGAGATATATGGAATAATTGACTAGGAAGGAGGACGTGTGGGTTTACATGAGTATCCTTGAAGAAAAAAAAAGATTTTGGTCCACATGCATGACTAGAGTCAGGCATAACTAAATAAGAAACCAACAACATAAGCTAAAATCATAATTAATGGTATGGGTAATATTTGTATGCTCAAAATATTTGAAACATTAATAATGTTAGGAATCATTTTACCACATTAAACCCATATAATATCACCATCATATCATATTAATATATTCGAAAGTGATAAGAGAATTAACAAACCTAATGGAAATGTGTCATCGTATTCATTATCCTCCCTTTCACTCAAATTATATAATATCTCCTCCCTTCTCGATGGGATATATTCTTCATCTTTGTCATACTTTTTTATTTTACCCTTCATATCAATCTTATCCCTTTTAGAACCAACTATATAAAATTTTGCCCCTTTATGCAATCCCATGGCCTTCATTATGTCCAGGTTATCTTGAATCCTATTAAGCCTTTGTTTTCCATAATTTGTGATCGTTATTATACACCTATTACAAGAAAACAAAGATATACAACTAAAGAAAGTAAGATATTATAAGTGAATTATACTACAACATTATCGATAGATAAATAAATTAAAACAATTAACATTATTTAAAAGAGAAAAAGAAAATAGCACAAACCATCATAACTGATCATCATAATCATCTCCATCATTATCATTTAAATCACCAACATATCTATCATCTTCACTAATATCATCACAATCATGCTCACGATCTACAAAGTAATCAACCCCATCATTTGTCAATATTTTATCTTCATCAATATTTATGTGGACTTCTATTTATGGGATGTCATTCCTTCTTAATGAAAGGATTTTGTCATCAATATCCATCGTTTCATCATCCACGATATTATTCTCAATGTTGGTATGGTTCTTTATTCATTGTCAACTACCCAACTTCTTCATTTTTAGGAATATCATACTTATCTTTTCGGGTATTCTTCACAGCAACTTTCCAATCATTTCTTAACTTAATATCTGGTACATAGATGACTTGTTCTTCTTAACAAGCTAGAACAAACGGTTGAGTTTTGTACCAAGTATTAGCAGTGTTCAAACTAATAAGACCATATTCATCCTCCTTTAATCCATATACACCCTTCGTTTTTCCAAGATCCCACCAATTACACTTAAATATAACAACTCATTTATTTCTAGTGCATTCTAACTCTAAAAAATCATCCAACCCACCATAAAAATCAATATATTTTCGTTCATGTTCACCCACTACAACAATTCCACTAGTTTGAGTTTTTTTTAAACTTTCATGATCTTTGGTATGGGACCTATAGCCATTAATCAAATAACACTTGTAATGTTTCACCCGTCGATCGGGACCCCAAGATAAAGCGTGAAGTTACTTACTAACATGGTTGGGGGACTCACGCTCCATTTTTGTCACCTAATTATTTTTTATAAATAAATGTTAGTAAGAAATTATAAGATTTTTTTGTTTGCATAATAAAATGACATATTGAACTATTTACACGATTTTTAAACCATTCGAAAAACCTCTCAGCGTGTCTTTTTGCAACATTTATTAGACCTGGCAAAATGAGGCACGACACGACACGACACAAAATTATAAGTTAATGGGTTTAGTCTTATCGGGTTTGGGTCATTAACGGGTCAACACGGTAGAACCGTTATCATAACGGGTCGTGTTTGGGTTTGTACTCTTACACGATTAAACCCGTTTATACCCATTATCACCCGTTAGTGGTACCAGGTTTTATTGGGTCGTGTGACCCGAACCAATATTAAACGGGTATTAACGGGTACTAACGGGTATTAACGGGTAATATAGGGTCACCCAACCCGTTACCCGTTTAGACTCGTTAATATTAACGGGTGTTAACGGTTCGGGTTGTGTACTCGTTAATATTAACGGGTCGTGTTTGGGTATTATCATTTGACCCGTTAGTCTTAACGGATCGTGTACGGGTTAAGGGTGTTTTCACCCGTTAACCCGTTAACACGACACGTTGACAGCTCTAACATTTATGCTACTTTCGGCCTTCAATAAATAATTATGCTCACTAACATACATGTATGCATTAAATTAGAAAAAAACTCTCGTAAATAAAAGAGAAAGTGAAGAATAATATAGATAGACATAGTTGATAAATTCTTCTATATCATCACAATTATCCAACACATATAAAGAAGCATTTTACCATTCACTCTGTCCAAGGTATTAGTAATCTTCTTTTCCAAGCAAACAACCATTATACCCAAAAATAGATAAACCTTCTTGATCATCATCACCATCATAATTCCGCTCAGTGCGGTTAAATTTTTTCTCAGCACTGCTTAAATACATCGAGCAAAATTTTATTCATCCATTTAGAATATAAGCCTCGGCTATTGAGCCTTCTGGACATGCTTTACTTCCCACGGTAAGTTTTAAAGTGTGCATATATCTATTAAAAAGTAGCAAAGATAAGAAAAATAAAAATTTTAACAATTACTTATATATTTCTTATTTTAGTATATTTACCTTTCATATGGGTACATCCATTTATATTGCACTAGCCCACTAAGATAGTCCTCTCTTGCAAGGTCAATCGGTAAGTGAACCATAACATTGAAAAATGATGGTGGGAGTATACCTTCAAGTTTACATTTAGCTATATCAAGTTTCTCCTCAAGCCTCTCCAAAACATCAGCTCACAATGTTTTTTAACAAAGCTCCTTAAAAAATAACCCAAGATCAATTAATGGTTCACAGACTTCCCTTGAAGATGACCACAAATTGCAAGAGGTGGTAAGAGTTGTAAAAAATGTGGTAACCATTACTTTTTATCCCTAAAATCTTGCATTCCTTAACATCTACACATCGATAAATGTTGGACGCATATCCATCTAGCAACTTCAATGATTGCCAAAAGTCACATAAAGTCCTCTTCTCTTTCTTTGACAAAGTGTAGCAAGCAGGATGCATCACCTATTTATCTCCCTTTTTGTATAGATTCAAGTCTTTGCGTATGAATATTTCTTTCAAATCCAACCGAGACTTAACAGTGTCTTTTGTTTCCCCATAAATGTTTAGCAATGTTCCTAAAATGCTTTTTGATACATTTTTATTAATGTGCATGACAGCTAAATTGTGACGCAATTTAATATCTTTCCAGTAAGGAAAAAATAATACTAACTTTGTCCCAATTAAATGCGTACGCCTCGCAACTCCTCTTTTTACAAGCTTTACCATATACTTGAGGACTAATTTTCTCCAATTGATCAAGTATCTCAACATTGCTAAGATTTTTTTGTCGTTCTCGATGATCCTTCTTACCATTAAAAGATGACATATTTTCTCGTCATTTATGATTCATCGACAAGAAACGACGGTGCCCCATATAGCATGTCTTATGTCAATTTTTAAACACGTAGAATCTGCCTCCTTATTACATATGAGGCAAGCCAATTTCCCCTTTGTTCTCCAACCCGATAAGTTAGCATACGCCAAAAAATCCTTGATAGTCCATATAAGCACTACTCGTAACTAAAAGGTATTCCCTATGAAGGCATCATATATTTGAATCCCATCATTCCACAACTCTTTTAATTCCTTTATTAATGGTTAAAGAAACACATCCATGTCATTTTCAGGGGCCTTAGGACCCGGTATAAGCAGGGACAACATGAAGAATGGTTCCCTGATACATTTTCAAGGTGCTAAATTATATACTATAAGAACAACCAGTCATGTGCTATGTTTGTTACTCATGACATTATGAGCATCTCTCACAAATGACTCGTGAATCAGGTCAAATTCTTAGAATCTTCCCCATCAGTTGGGTGTATCAAAACATTAGCCTCCTTGGCACACTTATCTTTATGCCACCTTATCTCTGTAGCTATATTCTTATTTATAAATAAACGTTGTAACCTAGGTTTGAGTGGAAAATAACGCAAGACTTTGTTGGGGATATTCATGCCATTTCCTTTATCAATTTTCCATCTTGACTCTTCACACATTGAGAATTTAGTTTTTTTCTCATTTGGTCCCCAAAAAAGAATGCAGACATTTTTGCAAACATCGAACTTTACATAGTCTAGACCCAAGTCTCGAACTATTTCTTCGGCTCATAAAATGACTTCGAGATGTGGGCATCATCTGGAAGTGATTTCTTAAAAAGTTCAAGAAGCGACTTAATGGATTTCTCACTCCAGTTGTACAAATTGACTTCAAATGGAGTAGTTTAACAATGAATGATAATTTCAACAACTTCTCACAACCCAAATACAAAATTTGTTGTGTATCCCTAGCTAATCTATCTAGCTTTTCCCTATTGCCCTCATTGCCTTGAGTGGAATCTCTATCAAATTCATTTCCTACAATGTCATTATTGTAGGATCTAGTAAACATATCATGTAACATTCCTTCCATTTCATCTTGTTCAAACCCGTCTTTAGCATTAGCTTCCTGCCCCATACTAGCTCTTATCCAACTTCAAACACACGGTCATTATAATCATAGGCATTATCATTGGGCTACAATAATGGTTCCCCGTGATATATCCATCTAGTATAACTTGACACAATACCTTGTATAATCCGATGACTCTAGACATCTTAGAGACTCCTCTAATAGAAGTTATTAAATTTCTTGCACGGACACTTAATATTACCGTTTGTCTTAACATTTGAAAAAATAAAATTAAGAAATTATTTAACACCCTCTAGATATGCACTACTAATTCTCTTTGGGTGATTCATCTAGCTCTTATCCATCCCAATGACCCTATATCACACGATAAAAAAATGCATCAACAAAAAATGAATGAACATATAATTCAAATAGAAATTGTTATTATTGCTTATGCAATTCAATGTTTCATATCTTTATTATGTTATTATTGTTTGATAACTTTGTGTGTTGAAATAATATTTACTTATAATTCAAATAGGCACCTCCTCATTCACCTCACTCACCTCTTCGATATGTTCTCCCAGAGTCAAAATTACATTTAAATTTGAAAATTAAATCGAAATTTGATTAAATGCATTCATTCAAACATAATAATAGACATGTTTTGCAGATTCAAAATTCTGACTTCAAATTCAAATAAAAAAATAGAGAACTAATATGAGTCTCAAAAAATCCCCCAAATCATCCCTAAATAGCAATAAACTTTTGATAAACAAACATATGTGTTTATCACAAACACACAAGAAGCCCCATATAAACTTAAACCAAATAGTCTGAATAACCACAATTCCACTAGCCAAACAGTACAACCTTTATATATATATATATATATATATATATATATATATATATATAGTAGGGTATGCCTGTGCCTGAAGGCACGCTGATAATTTTTTAAAATGTACATCTTTGATAGGATCATGCATCGTATTTAGTTCGCAACAGATAAACAATTTTTTAAATAACCTGTGGTATGAACGTATTATTATTTTTTTTAAATGGGAAAATTTCCTTTATTTAGAAGACAATCCACCCTCTTTGAGAACAAAAATACAACCTTTGCTGTTATTAATGATAAATATAATAATTCGAGAAATTTGGGGAAATTTTCCTTTGTTTATAGAATAATTTCCCCTATTTAGGAACAAAAATATAAATATTACTAATACAAAAAGGGGCATTTTTCAGTACAAAAAATTAAATCAGTACAGACAATTGTGCTACAAAAGAATATAATCCATATATATTACGTTACAATTAAATAAGTACAAACAATTGAAAATAATATAATCCACTGAACCTCTTTATTTCTCCTTCAGCAACTGCCAAAAGGGGGCATTTTAAATAAGTCGAAAATACACATCAGTATAAAAAACACATAAGTATACATATACCATACATAGTGTCGAATATGTTCATAAGATAGATTGAATTCACATACGCCATAGGACTCCAACCAAACTCATAGTCAAGTTTAAGCAATATATAAAAAAACATGGGATGTGATAAGTTTTTCTACCAACTTGAATAATTAGCTTAGAAATGTGTTAAACAATAATTGAAAATTTACATCTGTGTGCTATAATGTCTACACTTCTATATCTATATTAGTACAAATATGATTGCCTCATATAGTTATACAAAGAAAGTAGTTGTATTTGGGACACTCTTATTAATTGTTAGAGACTGCACACAACACTCAAAAATATCGAGGGTCGGCAAATGTCTCTACTCGTGTTGAATTGAACACAAAAAATTTCGGACAAAGGGGCCTCTACCTATTGTTCTATGTTAATATTATTGCTACATAGTTCATGTTTGAATAGTAAAAGAAATGAAAATATGAATAAAGATTTAGGGGAATGGACAAACGTTGCGGACGTGTGTGCTCCTTACAAACATATTAGCCATGAAGGTTACAAACTCGTATATGGAAAAAGGAATAAAACTTGGACTTTTTGAATTTGAAACATTAAAAACATCACATGAGAAAATTAAATCAAAATTTAACAATTGTTGAAAACCAAGATTAAAATCAAAATTTTTGAAATGCAGAAACTGTATATAGTAGAACTACCTGTAGTGACCCCCCATAACTTATGTATGAAATTCGGTAGCGCCAAAATGGCTTTGAAGATCAGACAGCAATCGGAAGAACCCAGTAGTCATCACCATGATTCCTTGTGTATAATAATCTTGATTAAAACTATGGTGACCATATGGCTATAAACTTATAACCAAAGTAAAAAATTTAAAAAGCTTAAAAAAGGTTTATGTGGTCCTACTTACAATAACACCATCCCCGGTTATGATTCCTATCATGAAGTTTGGAACCAAAGAATCTATATTCATCGTATGAAGCTCTCTACAATAGCGATAGAGCCAAAAAGATTTGATACATAAGTGTACATAATAAGAAAACCCATGCCCAAATACAAATCGGCGTATACAGGAGGAGGCGGGTCATCCCTCGCATCCCGTGTTTACAATTTCAGATATCAAAACTATGCGTTAACAGTTCTTGATTTCACATATTACCTCTGTGTCGCATGAAATTCTCCTCCCGGTTCTTCAAAGACATGATGTTTGTGATCACATTTATGGTTCCTATATTTATCCGTTTCCCACACTAAACTCCATTTGAATCATTAGGACATGTTACACCCCCTTCATACGACTATGGATACTTTCTCAATCTCCACAAAGCAACAGGTTATCCTACCCTTGATTATATGGCTGCTGAAAAATCTGCTTATGATCTTAAGAACCTATATGATGACTCCGTTATCCTTAGCAATCTTGTAGCTCAAGAAGATGTTTCCTCGTGCTACTTAACCAAAGGGTATGAAATAGATCTTAGCTTCATTAATGCGTTGAATTCTTCGACTCCTGCAATAAATTGACATATTGAGTTAATATAAAAAATCATATTACATTAGAATGGTTTGAATGCTCAAGTTTATGCCAAATATATTTTCTAAATAAATATATTAATTTGGGTGAGAGGGAGTACATGATTCAATAATCTAACTGTCAGATTTGACATACTTATTTTCCATCTAAACGAATGCAAAATATCAAGTTAATCAAATATTAATAATGATTCGATTTCTCCGAGTTTATCAACTTCATAATGTTATTTTATAGCATACTCCCGATTAGACACTTTAAGCTTTAACATTTACAATAAAAGAATTACGTAAACGGAACTATATATTGGCATTCTTACATTGTGTACCCAAAATGTTATATGACATGTTATCTGGGAGTTAGAAATACTACATCAAATAACATGTTTTTCAACCAATAGCAACATTTGTCTCTCAAATGAGGAAATATAATATTATCTCACATATAAAAGGATTGAAACTGGCAGCCACGTACTAAGAGAATTATCAAACGTTTCATTTATTTTTTTCTCTAGATGGATTTTATACGTAAAAACCCATATGATGGATTAGAGTTGTGATAGAAAATTAAATCATCATCTAAAAATTAACAAAACCAACATGACAAAATTCCTCTACAGTGCTCATATATTATATTTGAGGTTGTTACATCTGCATCACAGGCTTTATAATTGTAGAGTCCTTCTTTAGTCTCCAAATATTAAAGAAAAATTAACCACCATATTCATGTTATTGTTAGTTTTGTGCCTATGGTCCAACTGTTATGCCAAAAGTACTAAATCCCAGCAATAGAAACATAATATACATATTACAAAAATATAATATGCTGTCACATTGAAATGATGAAAACAATCACGAATGAAATGAACTAATCACAAATACCAAATTAGAATGCTTTCTAAGAACAGTGTTTTCAGATCTCATGAAAACACCACGTTTTAATAAAAATGTTTGGTGAAAATAATATACAAAGGTAGTTAATAAAAAACAAATGGTGAGGGGCCTGCATAGACACAAAGACCGAGAGAGATAAATGAGAAAAAATAGAAAGTTTTTATATAGTTTAATTATTTATATATATGGCTCCACTAATTCCAATTGAACATAAAGGTAATCGTCGCATACCTCTACCTATGTCAAAAGAAACTTGGGAAAACAATCCAAGATCTAGTAAATACCATTATTAGTGGGTAGCAAGAAGACTTCTAACTATCTTGAATGTGTACAAAATGTCGTCTTTAGAAGATACTAAGTACAATCCCCCGCATTGATTCGCAGTCTGTAAACCCTTCACCCCAATTCCTCATAATTTGGCATCCACCTTGAGATATGGGAACATGAACAAATACGATTAAATCATTATAAGAAATTGCAAAAAAAACGTCTTCTCAATGTGAAAATTTTGAGATTATTATTAAACGCCGTGCTAATCGAAATTTCATCATTCACTTCAGATGTAGAGTCATCCAGTGATACCTTTACCTTCTTATCAAACATCATTGTCCTTCACATCAACGATATGAGAATTTAGTAGAGGTCATTTGAATTATCAATGTGTGATATAAAAACTAAAAAAATCTAATGTAAAATATAAAAGCATAACCCTGTAGATAAATAGCTTCACGGTGAAGAATAACCAATAATGATAAAGTAATAACATATCACAGTTTGAATGCACATGTATTGACCTCTCTCCAAGGCATCCTACATAGATATGGAACTTCTGTGACAACTAATATAGAACTTTCATTCCCACTACATGAATTATTTATAAATCTTAATGAAGTTGGATACCACAATCATGGACTTTTGAATGTTAATTACAAACTATTGAAGCAAAAAACAGGTCCAACAATTATTCCAAACAGTTGTGGTATCCAACTCTATGTACACAAACACGAATTATTTATAAACTCGGTACCTTCTGTGACAACTCATGTTTGTAAAGAGGTCCAGCTACACTGAGTCATCAAAAAAACATAAAAAACAAATCATTCTCACTAAGTTAAATAAAATTAGTTCAATTATAATAACCTTATGAACTAAACAAAAAAACATTTCTTTCTTATATGCTATATTTTACTAAAAATAGTGTAATACGACATTATCAAGCTTGGCCTGCTCCAACTTAAATAGGCAACAGTTGGTTATCTTTCACCTAAATTTCAATGTTCTCAACTATTTATTTCCTGTCGAGAAACAAAATAAGCATTGCATCCGTATCATTTTCATCAAAACATATTATCGCGTAAAGTTATACTCCATACAAAATTTAGAGAAAATGAAGAAACTATTAGAGCAAACTTAATGAAATTTATATTCAAAACATGTGGATACATCATTTTAGAAGGAAATGAGCAAACTTAATGAAGTTATTTTATGTTTTTTGCGCTCATATGCTTCTGTATTAGGTGTTGCTGCGGATGTCTTCCCATTATTCTTCACACCTCCTGACGTGACTAAGAATGTGTCTCAAAAGTGCGTACTCTCTAGGCTCAAGTGCAAGCCTGTCGCGTTAGTAATAAACCCGATAAGTCGGGATCGTATCCACAGGGAACTAGGACAATGGAATTGTAACGGCATTGGACAGATGAATGAATCCTAACTCTGACTCTAAAGAAAAAGCAAAAGCTGGTTTGTTTCGGGAACTGACTACAACTAAATGCAAATTTTGAAGATATTTAACTAATGAACTTAAGTACAAATGAAATGCAACTATTCTAAATTGCCTAAAATACTAATGATGAATGATTTAAAATTTTCAACTATGTAATGATAAAAACAGGTCGGGAATACAATCCCTCAACCATAGTGTATTGCTGGTATAAAGCTAATCGTAAATTTAAGTGGTTAATTAGACCCAAAATTTAGTACTCCCAGGCATTATGTATATGAGGTTCAAGCCCGCACCATACTCAATAAAAGGACAAGTAAATCGGTATTCCGATAGTTACACTCAAATCGCATTCTGAAGCATCCCGGTTACTCGGAAGCAAACGAGATCCAAATATCTACAATTGTCGCGTTCCTATGCAATACGGTCGTAATCAAATCATTAAATTTAGGGGATTACTTTTATACACATGAAACTACCACATCGGGTTGGGATCATGTATCCTGACCCTTAAAAGTCTAGCCTACCATGCTGAAATTAATGAAAATGACTTTGGAATTGCAGAAAGTCATGATTAAACTAAGAAAAATTTGAAGAATGATGTAAATGGGAAATTAGACAGAGGGAATTAATCACTAATCTTACCAAAGAACTGAAATCATCAACTAAAAGTACTTGTAATCACAGAAATCTGAACAATCTTCAATCTTGGAATTAAAATTATAATCTATCTTCAAACTAGGGTTTTACTGAAAAGAATGGAAAATTATATATATTCTCAGTTGCTTAGAATGATAATAAATCGGTTTTAAATACCCTACAAAGCTCCAAGATTTTTAGCTGAACTAGGACTCTCCATTAGAAGAAGAGTAAAAAATCAAAATTCGATAATTGGACCGGTCCGGGCCTTCTTCGATTCCGTCTGGATGGAATCCGGATCGGTTCATTTATTTCTTGGCCGGATCGATCCGGTACGGATCATTTCGTTTATTTTCCTTCAGCTTAGATCTGTCTTCAGTCCGGGGTTCTCTAGAAATTGGCATTTCGGATCGGTCCGATCCGGATTGCTCCGAGATTCCTTTGAATTTTTCTTTTACCTCTGACTGCTCATAACTTTCACACCGGGACTCCGATTGAGGTACCGTTTCTTCCTATGTACTCGTGATTGAAAAATCGTTAACTTTTCTTTAGATGCCTCATCTGAATTTCGAGTAAAAATTACAACTTTTCCCTTTTGACTTTCCTCTTTTTCTTTTTTGATTCTTCCGATTTCTTTCTTTCTTTATTGACATTAAATACCTGCAAACTTAGTACGAAATACCAGAAACTCAGTGTACTCATTAGAATAAGTCAGTAGAAATATTATGAGATAAAATCAAATCGATTACGTTATTCGAGGTGTTAAAAATAACTAACTTAAAGGGATAAAATTGGAAGAATTTATGCCTAATCAAATCCCCCTAACTTAGAACTTTGCGCGTCCCGAGAATGTAAAAGAATCCTAGCAAGGATCAACTCTTGGAGATAATTTTATTGTGATAGAATACCTTTTTTGCGGGCAAGAGATTTCATTAGCGTATGCCACAAGCCTTTAAACCCCTAGGTTACCCAAGTAGGACAAGTAGTGTCTCGTGAGAGTTTGCAGAGAATATACCCACAAAATTCGACTCAAAGAAATTTCAAAATATGCAAAATAGTATAATTCAAACTTTCCCAGAAAATAGTCATCATCAAGTCATGTTCAATAGTCTCAAATCATAGTGCGTGTGTGCGAAGCCGAAAATTTAACCGCTAATTTCCACCGATTAATCATTTCGTTACTTATTCGAAAATTCGTTTTGATTTCAAATTCTCACGGGATACTCTCTCAAACGAATCACTCAAAATGTGGTTATTCTCTCAATGTGCGTGATAAAAAGAGTAAATATAATGGACGCAAAGTCACGCACATAAATTGAAAGACGAAAATTTAAGGTAACCGGATCTCATCATTAGATTATGGATATAAGGAAATGGGAGCATTGCCTCTAATTAGTATCTTTGATCTCTTTTATTATCTTTTTTGTCTTTTATCTCTCCATGCGGTAACCAAATTAACAATTTTGGACTCGGTTAGGACTTTTTCGGGCTAACGGTGTATTAGGTAATATGAGAGTAGTACGAAAAAAACTGGAATTGGAACGTTTTCTTATGATGTCCGTTAGTGAGTTTTCGGGCTTTTGCTCATTTGTTTTTTTTTTGTTTTTTTTCTCTTTTTCACTCTTTTCTTTTCTTGCTATTTTTGTTGAGCATAGCTATTTTTTCTTGCTCCTTTCTTGCACTTTTCGGATTTAAATTCTGACTTTTCCCATTTTTCGCAATTTCGGGCTATTTGGGTTTTTCGGGTTATCAAACGAAAAGGAAAAATTTATTCAGCTCAATTTGGGTTACAAAAGGGATAATTTTTCACAACTTTTTATGGACAATATTTTTTGGTAATAAACGAGGGACTACTTCATTGTCCAAAATACTAATTCCATTACTAGATGTATTTCGAGATGACTTAAGTTTAGAGATCAATTTTGGCATGTTTTTCAAAGCAATATCACACACATTTTTCATAACCAATCAAAATGAAAGGATTGAGATCCTCGACGAATTTTTAGACGCTGAAAAGAACTTTGAGTTGGCAATTAACTCGGATTGATTTATAATTTTTACAAAGATGAAAGTCTCGAATCTCACCGGGTTTGTTAATCTCCACACTTATTCGTTAAGTCGTCAATTTTTGCACAATTTCCATCTTTGGTCAATTTCGGCTTTGTGTATAGGATTTTTACAATTTGAGACTTTAAACCGACTTTTAATGATATTTTTGAAAATTTTGAATTCCAATTTTTATTTATTTTAAAGATAAATAATTTTTTTTATTTTTCAAAATTTTATGATTTTTTTGAGATTTTTGGGCATTTTTAAAAATTTGTGAAGTTTTAGAAATACGCACTTGTGACCCCCCTAACGTAGACTTTTGCATTGTCCTTAAGCAAAAAGGACTAAAATCTAAACAAGGCAAAATAAGAAGTGCGATAAATAAAACAAACAAAATGGAGAAAATGCAGATTTTTATAAAACATGACAGTGGTACAATAACAGGAAAGAGCATACAACATGTGAACAAGGGAAACAACTAAAAACTTCCACAAACACACAAAGCTTCACTGGGGTGGTGGGTGGGGAGAGTTAGGCGCGTCAGGGCCATAAGGGTTATAAAAGTAGGATGGCAATTGCTCGTTGGGATCCCCTTGGCGTCGGTACAAGTCCGCTTGGAAACAAAACATCATGCTTGTATCGCGACAGTAGTCGATCATAAAGTTGCTGAATCTCGTCTCGAGGGCCGACATACGATTAGTGAGGTCGCTACCCACCCATTCGAAATCATGGTCATCTTCTTCTTCCTCCAACTCTTCATCCACACCCATGTCTCCAATCTTCACATCAGCACTTGCTTCCTCTTCTTCCTCGCTCGAGGTAGCATCGTCCTCGTCATCACTTCCATGCCTCGCCCAAAGGATGGCTAGTTGTTTGGCGCTCCGAGTTCGGGTTCCCTGTCCAAAGGGACCGGGGAGGAGAGTACAGTCAAGCGGCACCTCAATGCCAGCATCTTGGAGAATGGAGGTAATCAGGCGTGCATATGGAAGTGGGGCTGCACCTTTCTTATCCATGGATGCGACGATGATGTCAGTGTATAGGGTACGAGCCAGATTAATTGGAGGGTGGCGATCGAAGAGGTGGTATGTCAATGTGGCTTGACGGGGACGCATCGCGAAATTGTTGGAAATTTGCAAAATGTTAGCACACACAATTTGTAATGTGAGGCGTGCTTTCTCGTTAAGTCGGCCAACAGCGACAGTCTCCCCTCTCCATGCAACGTCGGGGGCAATTCGCTCCATAATCAGTTCTTGGCTACCGGGGTGACATTCCTTGGGATGTGTAGTCTTGAACATCGAGAACATCGTATTCGCCCAACTTGGCAGTGAAAAGGGCTAAAGAAAAGGGAATGACATTACCGTCAACATAGGCTTGAGACTCGAATTGGCTCGTTCGAACAAGGGAGCCATAGAAGGAACGGACCTCGGCTTCCCAACCGAGTCGTATGGTTCATTAAGGAAACGACACCAATCCCTGGGCATAAAAAGAGCGGTGACAGAATTGGGCAGCCCTGTCCATTGGACTGCGCGCTCCATGTGGAGTTTGCGATCCGGACCAAAGAAACGATTGCACCACCGCTCCTCTTGGCGAGAACGCAATTCACCATGGCCAAAGGGTAGGATTTCAGTGGAGTCATATTTAACGGGGGGAGCTCTTTGGTCCATGAGGACAAGGAGAGGTTGCTGGAAAAAAATAGGTAGAGAGAAGAGAGGAGTGATGCAGTTGAAGGTGTGGGTGAAAATGAAGGATTTGGGTGTGTATTTATAGGTGAGGGGTCGGTAGGGTTTTGTAAATGGAGGGAAAGGGTTTGGAGGGAAAGAGGGGATGTATTTGGGAGGGAAAGAAGGGATGTATTTGGGAGGGAAAGAGGGGATGTATTTGGGAGGGAAATTGAAGGGTTGGGTATAGTGGGATAAATTAAGAGGGAAGGGAATGGATTGGGGATAAGAGGGTGCACCTAGGGAAAGGGGAAAGACTGCAGAAATCGAATCGATCCGGCTGGTATAGGACCGGACCGATCCGATCCTTTTAATTTTTGAGCTTATTAATTACCGGATCGATGTGGCTCTAAAAGAAACGAAACAATCCGGTCCGGCCCAAAAATAAAAGAACTGATCCGGTTCTTGCATTGAGATGAATTTGTCCCCCTAACTGAATTTTGATCGCTCTTCTCCGAAATTTTTTTACTCTTAGCATGCTCCCTATCAGCTTTGGTTCAACACCCTCTCGATTCCTATGATCAACGCAATTTGACTCAATTTCTTGAAACATGTGAATGCTCTCACCTTATTTCACCCTAATATTAGGGACTCTCACTACTCACATGACTCTCGTCTACTATACACAAGAATTCACCCCATACATTTTGGGGGTGCGACGACCTCACTGTAGCAGCTCACTCTACCCCATAAACGGGGTCTGAAAACCAAACGGTGTCGACTTCTTCCACACACGCCTCTCGATATGGATTTAGGAATTATCCATTTACTTTGAATGTATTTCCCCCTTTCAAATCGTCTAACTCAATAGCTCCGTAAGGGAACACATTCTTCACAACGAACGGGCCAGACCATCGTGACAGCAACTTGCCTGGAAAGAGATGAAACCGAGAGTTATAGAGAAGCACTTTTTATCCAGGAAGATACTCTTTGTGGCGAATGATGTTATTGTGAGCGAGTTTCATCATTTCTTTAGAAATTTTTGCGTTTTCGTATGCATCATTGCGTATCTCTTCTAACTCATTCAATTGAAGCTTGCGAGCTTCAGCGGCCTTATCCATGGCAAAGTTCAACTCCTTAATCGCCCAATACGCCTTGTGCTCTAATTCCACAAGAATATGGTAAGGTTTTCCATGCACAAAGAGAAATTGGGACATGCCGAGCGAATATTTGTATGCAGTACGATAGGCCCATAGCGAATCGTTCAATCTAAGTGACCAATCTTTCCGGGTAGGATTGACGGTCTTTTCAAGAATGTTCTTGATTTATCGATTTGCTAGTTCGGCCTGCCCATTCATTTGTGGGTGATAAGTCGTTCCAACCTTGTGAACGACACCATAATTTATCATGAGCTTCGCGAATGGCCTATTACAAAAGTGCGTGCCATTATCACTAATTATCGCTTTCGGAGCACCGAAGCGGGAAAGTATGTGTTCCTGTAGGAACTTAATCACCACTTTTTTGTCATTTTTCTTAGTCTTTACGCCTTCTACCCATTTGGAAATGTAGTCGACCGCAACAAGGATGTATAGAAACCAAAAGACAGGGGGAAAGGGCCCATGAAGTCAATACCCCAGTAGTCGAAGATCTCAATAATGAGTATCGGGGTTAATGGCATCATGTCTCGTCGGGTAATAGCTCTCATCCTTTGGCCCCTATTGCAATATTTACATGCATTGTTCACATCCCGAAATATTGTGGGCCAATAAAGGCCGCATTGCAAAATTTTAGCAGCCGCCTTTTTCGTCAAAAAGTAGCCTCCACAAGCTTCCGAATGATAAAATTAGATGACTTTTGGGATCTCGTCATCCGGTACACAACGTTGGATTATTTGGTCAGTGTAATACTTATAAACAGAAAAGGATCATCATAGAAAAACATGCGTGACCAAGTAATAAGCCTCTTCTTATCTTGCGGTGTCCAATCGGGAGTGACGGCTCCCGTGATAAGATAGTTCACGATATTCGTAAACCATGGAAAGGAAGAGGTAGCAAAGAGTTGATCATCTGAAAAGTATTCGTCCATGGGTATTGGATCACTAGGCACGTCGGGCGAAAGCTGTTATAAGTGGTCGGCAACGACGTTTTCTACTCCTTTCTTATCTTTAATGGAGAGATTAAACCCTTGTAGGAGTAGGATCCACCTTATGAGGCACGATTTTGAATTTTTCTTCGCAAGTAGGTATTTCAACGCCGCGTGGTCGGTGAAGCAAGTGATGGAAGAACCGATAAGGTAGGACCAAAATTTGTCAAGAGCGAAGACTACCCCTAGCAACTCCTTCTCTGTAGTGGAGTAATTGAGTTATGGTCTGGTAAGAGTCGGGCTAGCGTAGTAGATGACATGAGCCTTATTGTCTTTTCTTTGGCCCAAAACATCCCCTATCACATAATCGCTAGCATCACACATAAGTTCGAATGGTAAGGACCAATCTGGAACTTGCATGATGGGAGCGGACACAAGCATGGTTTTCAGTTTTTCAAAAGCACTATAGCACGCTTCTGTCCACTAATATGGGGTGTCCTTCATGAGTAGGTTGATTAAGGTCCTAGCGATGACGCTAAAGTCCTTAATGAACCTTCAATAAAACCACGCGTGGCCCAAGAAGGAGCGCACGTCTTTGAGCGATTTTTGTGGGGGTAGATCGGCTATGACATCTATCTTAGCTCTATCAACTTCTATCCCCTTGGATGAAACTATGTGGCCAAGAACTATTCCCTCAGTGACCAAGAAGTGGCATTTCTCCCAATTCAGCACTAAGTTCTTTTCCACACACCGGGTAAGTACCTTTCCCAGTTGTTCAAGACAAGGATCGAAAGAGGTGCCAAAAATGTTGAAATCGTCCATGAACACTTCAAGTCCTCTCTCGACGATGTCGCTAAATAGGCTCAACATGCACCTTTGAAAGGTCGCAGGTGCATTACACAAGACAAATGGCATATGTTTTTAGGCAAACGTACTAAAAGGGCAAGTGAAAGTTGTTCTCTCCTGGTCAAGTACATCTACCTCAATTTGGCTACATCCGGAATAAACATCAAGGAAGCAATAGTAAGGGTGGCCCGCTACTCTTTCAAGCATCTGGTCGATAAATGGTAAAGAGAAATGGTCTTTTCTAGTTCCCGCATTGAGGTTCTGGTAATCAATGCAAACGTGCCACCCAGTGGTGGTACGTTGGGGGACTAGCTCTCCTTTAGAATTCTCAATCACTGTCTTGCCCGACTTCTTCGGGACAACTTGAATAGGGCTCACCCATTTGCTATTCGAGATTGGGTAGATAATCCCGGCATCCAATAGCTTTATGATCCCGATCCTCACCACTTCTTTCATATTAGGGTTTAGCCTTCTTTTCATTTCTCTCGAGGGATTGACATCCTCTTCGAGATGGATCTTGTGGGTGAAAATCAAAGGACTTATCCCTTTCAAATCAGCAATGCACCAACCAAAAGCACCTTGGTGCTTCCTCAGAATCTTTATAAATTTACCCTCCTGCTCTTCATCTAGGCTAGAGGAGACAACAATAGGAAATGTCTCATCCTCTCCTAGGTATGAATATTTCATATGGGAGGGGAGTTTCTTCAATTCGAGGGTTGGAAATTTTTCGTTGGAGGGAACCATGCATGTATCCCTCGGTGGTAACTCCTCAAATCTAAAAACCTAATTCACATCTCTCGTGTCCTCTTTCGACGCTCTCTCATCAAGTAACTCTCTTAACTCCTCAACCTTCCTATCGAATGTGGTGTACGCCCCTTCACTCTCGTGGCTCGACACTAAACATGGCCCTAGGGCATCTCCATAATAATTTTCCTTAAAATATTCCTCTACGATCTCGTCTATTAGGCTCACCGCGTGAAGATCATCTTCTCCCCCCGTTTGTTAGGCGATATGGAAGATGTTTGTCTCTAAAGTCATGTTCCCAAAAGTGAGTTGCATTTTCCCATTTCGAGTATTGATGATGGCATTAGCTGTAGCTAAGAATGGTAGCCCAAGAATGATGGGAACATGGTTTCTCTAGGTGAAGGAGGGCTTCGTGTCCCAAAGCATAAAGTCTACCGGGAAGTAGAAAGTTTCAACTTGGACGATCACGTCCTCAACTATTCCTCTTGGGATCTTCATGGTTCGATCCACTAACTGTAGAGTGACCTTTGTGGGCTTGAGGTCTCCCAAATCAAGTTACCTATAGATGGCGTAAGGGAGGATATTGACACTTGCTCCCAAATCAAGTAAGGCTTTCTCAATTTTATTTTCTCCAATGATGTAGGAAATGGTGGGTGCACCAGGATCTTTGAACTTGGGTGGGAGATCATTGAGTATGATGGAGCTCACGTTCTGTGCTAGAAAGACATTTTTCTTTACCTTCATCATCCTTTTTACCGTCAACAAGTCTTTGATCACTTTTGCATAAGCTGGAATTTGCTTAATAGCATTGAGGAAAGGTAAATTTAGCTTCACTTGCTTTAGTATGTCTAGAACTTCATCATGGGGGTTTCCTTTGTGGGAAGGAATCAACCTTTGATGAAACGATACCGCGTTCGGTGGTTTCACTACAACCTCAGGCTCACTAGTGTCCTCTTTATCACTCTCCTTCAAGGGGACATCTTCGGCCTCTTTCGTGCCGGGATAAATCTCCTTGTATTTGGTTGCATCATATGAGGGAGGTGATAAATCAAAGACTCTCCCACTACGAAGAGTGGTCACAGTTTGACATTGCTCCTGATGTTCTGTCGAGGTGGAGCTAACACTAGTTTGACCTTGAGGCGATCTTTGGCCCTAGGCTGTAAACTTGCCTTTTTCTTGGATACTCAATGATGATTGCAACTATGAAATGTTAGCATTCATGTCATTAATCATGCTCTCATGCCTAGCATTAGTTGCAGTCTGGGTATTGATAAAGTGGTTGATCGTATCCTCAAGATTTCTCCACAGTGGAATGATATATGCTCCTTGAGGTGGTGGTCTTGCACATGTCCTTACATGTGTGGATCTTATTGAAAGTGCAGTGGTGGAGGAGGGGCAACATGTGAATTAGGATTCATCGCAGCATGTTGTTGCCCATAGATAAAACCAGGGTGTTTTTTCCATGAAGGATTGTAAGAATTCCTGTGCGGTGCACCGAAATTACTCTTGAATCCTCCTATACCACTTACTTGTTCTTGAAGCATCACTTTGTAGACGGGTATAGTCGGGCATTCCTCAGTTGAATGACCCGCCTCACAAATCGCACACACCTTCTCGATAAGGTTTGGGATTGAACCAATTGGTCCTCTTCCATATACTTCACGTAGGTCTTGCAGTACTTTCTCAAGTATATCGAGTCGACTGTCCGCTATAGAATTCTTTTCTACATGAAATAGGTCGGACGCTGATGGAGTGGTGGTCACTTGACGATTTTGATTTTGAGCATTAGGGTTAGATGTATCCCAGGATTGGGTAGTCTCGGCGACATACCTCAGGTGAAACTCAGCATCGTGGGCGTCTAGGTCGATAAACGACCCACTACCCATGGTTTCAACGAGTTGCTTGGAATTAATGTTCAGCCCATTATGGATAAAGGAAATGAATTGAGTTTTATCAAACCCATGATGGGGACACGAAGAAATTAACTCATTGAAAATCTCATAGCATCGATCGAATGACTCATTTTCTAATTGTCGAAAAGTTTGAATTTGAGCCTTGATGGAATTCGTTCGATGTGGAGGAAAGAACTTCTTGAGAAATTTGGATTGTAGCTCGTTCCATGATGAAATTGAATTTGGATGTAAAGACCATAGACATGTCTTAGCCTTATCCTTTAGCAAGAATGGGAAGAGTTTAAGGCGGAGCACATCGTTTGTACAAGTTTGAGCACTGAGAGTCTCGCACGCCTCCTCAAATTCCATGATGTGGGCATATGGATTTTTTGAATCCATTCCATGATAAGTGGGAAGCATCTGGATTATCCCATTCCTAAAGAGAAATTGCCCAGCATTGTATGGGAGTAAAATGCATCCCGAAGTGACAGTGCGCTCAAGATATAAGGTGTCTCTCAAAGGGCGATACGGGGCCTCTCCCTCGTCGGCGGCTACACTACCTTGTTGTGACATGTCTCTCTCTCTCAAAGATTTGGTATCCTCACTTGGTATACTCGGAGCAAGCTCTGAAGTGTGTCCTAAGGAGGAAAATGGGGTGTTATTTGAGATTGAGTGTGACGGTGTGGGAGGTGGAACCCAAAATTGTGGAGCATTAGGAGTGTGAGGGCAATCAGGGCCGTACTCAACTATTGGATTTTCGTGGATTTGGGTTGGAGTATTATGGGGAGTTGGAGTGAGTTTAGGATTTTGCATTAACAGCTTATGAGAGAAGATGATGACTATTTTTTTGCTTTTTTAATTTTTTATATGTTTTTGGATTTTTGGAAATTTTTGGTCAAAGTTTTAGATTGACTCGATCTAATCCTAAGTCTACCTAAGTTCCTGGCAACGGTCATAAAAACTTGACACGACTAAGAACGTGTCTCAAAAGTTCATACTCTCTAGGCTCAAGTGCAAGCCTGTCACGTTAGTAATAAACTCAGTAAGTCGGGATTGTATCCATAGGGAAATAGGATAATGGAATTGTAACGACGTTGGACATATGAATGAATCCTAACTCTGACTCTAAAGAAAAAGGAAAAGATGGTTGGTTTTGGGAACTGACTACAACTAAATGCAAATTCTAAAGATGTTTAACTAATGAACTTAAGTACGAATGAAATGCAACTATTCTAAATTACCTAAAATACTAATGATGAATGATTTAAAATTTTCAACTATGTAATGATAAAAACAGGTCGGGAATACAATCCCTCAACCCTAGTGTATTATTGGTATAAAGCTAATCGTAAATTTAAGTGGTTAATTAGACCCAGAATTTAGTACTCCCAAGCATTATGTATAGGAGGCTCAATCTCGCACCATACTTAATCAGAGGATGAGTAAATCGATATTGCTATAGTTACACTCGAATTGCATTCTGAAGTATCCCGGTTACCCGAAAGAAAACGAGATCCAAAGATCTACAATTGTTGCATTCCTATGCAATACGGTCGTAATCAAATCGTTAAATTTAGAGGATTACTTTTATACATGTGCAACTACCACATCGGGTTGGGTTCATGTATCCCGACCCTTAAAAGTCTAGCCTATCATGTTGAAATTAATGAAAACGATTTTGGAATTGCAGGAAGTCATGATTAAACTAAGGAAAATTTGAAGAATGATGTAAACGGGAAATTAGACAAAGGAAATTAATCACTAATCTTACCAAAGCACTGAAATCATCAACTAAAAGTACTTGTAATCACAGAAATCTGAACAATCTTCAATCTTGGAATTAAAATTATAATCTATCTTCAAACTAGGGATTTACTGAAAATAATGGAAAATTATATATATTCTCCATTGTTTAGAATGATAATAAATCGAATTTAAATACCCTAGAAATCTCCAAGACTTTTAGCTGAACTAGGACTCTCCATTATAAGAAGAGTAAAAAATCAAAA
Source organism: Sambucus nigra (assembly GCA_949130495.1). Taxonomy (NCBI): domain Eukaryota; kingdom Viridiplantae; phylum Streptophyta; class Magnoliopsida; order Dipsacales; family Adoxaceae; genus Sambucus; species Sambucus nigra. The sequence goes on along the minus strand of OX422208.1, from coordinate 88,587,952 downwards.
TTCGACAATCGGACCTGTCCGGGCCTTCTTCGGTTCGGTCTAGCTGGAATCCAGATCGGATCATTTATTTCTTATTCGGATCGATCCAGTACGTATCGGTTCATTTATTTTCCTTCAGCTTCAATTCGTCTTCGGTCCAGGGTTCTTTGGAAATTGGCATTTCGGATCAGTCCGATCCGAATCGGTTCGAGATTCTTTCGACTTTTTCTTCTACCTTTGACTACTCATAACTTTCACACCTGGACTCCGATTGAGGTGCCATTTCTTCCTATGTACTCATGATTGAAAGCTCTTCAACTTTTCTTTAGATGCCTCATCCGAATTTCGGGTAAAAATTACAACCTTGGCCTTTTGACTTTCCTCCTTTTCTTTTTCGATTCTTCCGGTTTCTTTCTTTCTTTATTGACATCAAATACCTGCAAACTTAGTACGAAATACCAGAAACTCGATGTACTCGTTAGAATAAGTCAGTAGCAAGATTATGAGATAAAATAAAATCGATTACGTTGTTCGAGGTGTTAAAAGTAGCTAACTTAAAGGGATAAATTTGGAAGAATTTATGCCTACTCACATCTCGACATTATCTCTCTCCCTCTCAGTTTTCTGTAAGATTTGACAAATAATAAACATAATTAATAAGTTTCTTGGTTTATACACTTCACCAAAACTATATTAGGTATTTAGGCTCAAACATCATTGCATTACAAAAAATCCTCAAGTAATTCTGCAACTAATGACTTGATAGCAAGCCAAACTGCCTCAAAATTTTGTATACCTGTAAGGGTCCTCTTGTTTGATGATTGGAACTTCAGGATCACCTGCTAAAATTATGACATGAGGGCAGTAAGTGAATTGCGTTTGATTTGTGTTTTTCTTGAATTGCTTCCTTGTTGTTTCGTCTGCTTCTTATTCAAAATCTAATGATACTGAATTCGCGAGATCATTTACACTGAAATCATGCATCTTACGGAACATAAGATTCGCAATAGCTCTATCAATGGCATTCGTCTTTGATTTTGTGGCTTCTATTTTTACTAACCTGAATATAAAATATATATGTATATAGTATTTAGTCAAAAAATATCAACTGTTTGTTGTAAGGACACAACAACCATTTGTCTCAAAGTAATAATATAAGGGGTCATTTGATAGAAACTATAGCACTCAAATAACGAAATATTAAGAATATGACCAGGGTTTTATAAAGTCATCTTCCGAGTGAATTAATTAAGGAAAGTACAACATTTCAAAGCCCAAGTTAGCACCTCTGATTACCAAAATTTGTACCAAAAGGATGAAATAACATATATGCCAAACTATAAAATCCATTAAAAATCAACTACGTAACATGAAATGGAAAAACAAAATAAACCAAGTTTAGGCCATTAAACCATTTCATAGTCGGAACTTGGAGGCGGAACTTCAATCCCCAATTTTACAAATATATAATAAAATAATGAATCAATCAGAACATGTAGTTTGTGTTGATGTTTATAGATTTAGTGTTCTCCTCTTGGAAAGAAAAAAACTACATGTTGAATGTCTGGCCACGTTAAAGATCTCTATTGTAAGAAAAAAACTACATGCATAGAACCTGAACTCTTATGTAAGACCACCTAGAGACTTCAACAAAATACTTGTTACTTATGCTACTTGTTACAAATCATGCAATATAACCACCTACGACTACGTAATGTACTGAATTGAAAATGAACCAAAAATGTGTGATCATGAAAATTTCAACACTTTTTCACATTTCAGTGAATCCCCAAGTTTGGTCAAAATATTAGTATCAAAACAAAAAGAATTAAGTACATTTCAAAAATCTCAAATAGAAAACACATCACATGGAGGATTTCAAGTGCGGGTTGAACCCCAGAACACATACAAAATCTTAAGAAAATCAAAACAACTAATCTGGGTTCATTAAAATATTTCTCAAAGGTATCCAGTTTACAATAACTTATAGAGATAAATAATTTCTAAACTTTACGTAATCAACTTGAGCAATCAATGGGAAAAACAGTCTCAAGCACACCATTAAAAGTTTATTACAAATGCCATAGGTGTCATATAAGATTTAACTAATAAAATCATAATTGTATTTAAGACATACCTTACCCTCTGCTATCGAACTGAAAAATGATAGTTGTTGGAAACGTTTATAGCATCGCAAAATAGAAATGAACTATTATAACATATTTTTGCAGATTCCATCATATGAACCCTATGAGGACAAAAAAAAATTAAACCAAATAAAACTTAAATTCTAATAAAGAAGATATTTATCCCAATGAAACCCCAAATCAACCTCAAATGGAGCCCAAAAAACTCATAAAAAATGGTGTAGAACCTATCATAACAGTAGACACAAATTATTAAGGTAAACCCACAAAAGAGTGGCAACTGCAAATCAAGTATACAATAAACGGTAATAAACTTAATAGTAATTAAGAATAAACTTAGTTGTAGCAGTTCAAGTATAAAAAAGAAGCCTCTTAAAGAAAATACGTAATGATAATATTCTTTTGAGCATTAGGCACGTGTTAAATTTACAAACAATAACATCATGTTAAAACTAAATTATATAATTAATGAATATATCATGATTTTTTATGCAAACTAAAGGGGGTCTTCCATAAATCATGTTCACAACACAAATTAGGCCTTCTTCATAACCCTACCTGTAGAATATGCGCAACAAACAAAATAAAGGTAAAGCATGACAACCGAACCAAAAGAGCTAAACACATAATGGAAGCAAGATTAATTATGATAAAGAATACAAAGTACGAAATAAAAATTTAACTCCACAACAATCCATGTCCATCTCAGCAATGAACTTTTTTCCTTTCCATATAGATAAAGACTTTGTATATTGTATATCAAATACCCTGCATATTGTATATCAATGTAAAAATTTTAAAAGTACGTTCTCAACAGTAACAAATCATGGAACATAAATGCACTTTCTCAAACTTATTAAATAATTTTCAACTGATTAAACGATTAAATCGATTAAATGATTTTCCACTGATTAGCCAACTGATTAAACGGTTAAACGATTTCGAAAACATTTTCAAATGATTCAATGAACTGAACATTTTCAACACCAAAATTTTCAAGAACAGTGGATTAAATCAACACTTAAACTTAAATCAACATTGAGATTTAGATGAAGAAGGTTAGTTAAAACAGGGGATTAGATAAACTCAATAACACAAATACAAACAACACTTAAACTTAGATGAAAATGAAATCCAAAGATTCAACACAACATGAAACAACACAAAATTAACAACACTAAATGAAAAAATTTAGGGCTAAAACGATTGAGATGTAGATGAAGAAGGTTAGCTAAAACAATAGAAGTAGAACAAAATAAATTAGCTTCAAATTCATATATTGATTATTAAAATCATAATAAAGAAGAACAAAAATTAGTTTCAAATTCATATAAACAATGAAGAACAAAAAAATCACCTAACAGAAGCCACCTGAGGACACCTAACAGAAGCCGAAGAGAGAGAGAGAGAGGAGCGGCGATGTGGAGGCATATGCGACGGCGACTGAAGTAGTGGGAGAAAAGGGTTGATGTTTGAGGTAGGGCTTTTTAGGGTTGCTGATGAGAGAACGGGTGAGGAGCGGAGAATGAGAGTTTTTGTCAGAAATGAGAGAGAGTGGACAAATTCAAGAAGTGGTTTTGACCAAATTACCCTCAATTTGAATTGAAGTATCTATTGGATAAGTGAAAAAAGAGGGGGAAATCAAAATTTTCAAGGGTAAAATAGGAAGAGCAAAAAAAATCATCTTGTGATGTCATAGTTGAATCTTATGACATACATAAGTTTTGTAACTTATTATATATATATTGTTGATGTAAAAAATTAGATTATATCTAATTATTTAATCAAAGATAAAATAAAATGAGACAGAGAGATTTTAAAGTGGTTCAGCCTTATAAGAATGGCCTACGTCCACTGTTTCTATTATTGTTGACTGTTTGGGAATTCTTGATCAGAAGTTTTGTCAAGAAATCCCCGGTCCCCCTACAATGAGGTTGGTACAATGTATTTATAGCCCTCAGGCTGTACATATGAAAGGGTAGTACATAGCTGTTCATTAAGCGTATACATCTGTATGATAATAATAAGCATTTAATGCGCAGTTAATCTGTTGGTTATCCTGCAATTAATGCTCTGTTCGAGGTGCAGCTCGGACCCCCTAAGCTGCTCGAACCGCCTAAGTAGCTCGGTACTCATAAGTTTCTCGGTGTATTAAAGTTCCTCGGAGAACTCTTGTTGGTCGGAGTGTCTGGATTGATCGGGAAAGCAGAGTTCCTCGTTGCAGTATGGTTCCTCGGAGAGCATCTATTGCTCGGAGTATCTGAGTGGGTCGAGGTGTTGTTTGGAAGTGTTTGTTATTGTCACGCAGATTGCCACGTGTCTTCATTCAATTGAGCCATGTCAGCAGACTAAATTTGGTATCAACAGAAGCCCCCAATGTTTCACAGTTTGAAATTTGAGGAGTGTGAAACATTCTTTCTCGAAATATGGCGGCTTTAAATGGTCATCCTGAAATTTAGGAATATTTTCCTTTGTATTTATTTCTCCTTCCAAATTCATAGAATCGGACTTTTTAAATTTTTACGACCGCTTCGATTCCCGCGCCCTTTTTTATCTTTTTAGCCGCTGGTAACGTAACCGTCTCTTTTTGTAATCATTATCTTTACCCATTCCCAAGACAGGGTATTTAAGCATTGCAGAAAATCCCCTCGTCTTCTAATTTTTCAAATTTATCTCTTTGAGTTTTCCTTTGTCTCTCTCTCCTATGCATTCATCCCTTTCATCATTCGTTGTCAACAGACTCATCCTTTTTCCTGTAAGATCTTCTTCCTTCTCTTTGATTTCCTTTACTCATCATGGTTTACCCTGTAGAGTCGCTTGATAAGTTTCGTTCTGATTTCTCTATTCCTTCATGGGTTATTTTGGAGGAACTTTCTGAGCCTTCAAATTATTTTCGTTTGGCTGAGGGACATTGGTTCCCCAGCCTCTTTGTTGCTGAATGTGGCTTTTCTTTTCCCCCAAACCCTTTATGTCTGGAATTCTGTCAATATTTTGACGTGGTTCCTGCAAGAATATCCCCCAATAGTGGAGAATAGTTAACGGAGTTCATAGATCAAATCAAATTCATGGAACTCGTATAGGAATTCCAGAAATTATGTTATGTTATAGATGGGTTGTTGGTGACAATAGTTTTTAAAAACTAGGTTTTTAAATTGGGCTTTAGTGGTCAATCTCCCAGATGTCAATAGGGACTACTTCGAGCACGGGGTTGTTATGAAAAACTGGCAACACCCTCCATTGACTGGAAATGATGTGTACCAGGGTCCTAGATGTCCTCCCTGTGGCAATGGGATAGGTTGTTTTTATTTTATTTTTGAAATTATGCTTCCTTTGTGTTTGATAAAATGTGTCACTGATATTTTAATTTTCATTTATTTGCAGTTTACAGCAAAAGAAAGTCTCCAAAAGAGACAGAAGTTAATTTAAAACATCTAAAACTTATCTGGAGTTTGCATCAGACTGTTGCTGACGAGCATATCAGGTCAGCTTCATATATGTTGCAGTATAAGAGTTACACCTCATCTTTTACTGCTCGTCCGGTGATAAGTGAGGTAGAACCAGTACCAGCCTCTACAAGTTCTTCACCTGAGTCACATATTCCCTTGAGTGAAAGGATGAAGAAAAGAAGACCTCCTACCCTTTTTGAGAAATCTGCCTCTGGTGCTAGAGAGGCAAAGAAAAGTAAGCTTGATGTCCCAGGAGAGGGGACAAAGAAAATTGATGCACCTCCTTCGGCTGCTCCTATGAAGGTTGCCGAGAAGCCCCCAGTGGCCCCGAGCAAGGCTGCTACTCCAAGCGAGGTGATTATCATTTCTCCGACTAAGACTATATCGTCAGTCGAGAACATTGATGCTCCTCTGAGGAGGCTGAAGAAAAGCTCCTCTATCAATTTGGCTGAATCCATCTCTCAGCCCCCGACTAGGGTGTTCCCACTTTTATTGCCCCGAGCTCTGCTATGAACTCGGTGAAGACTTAGATCATTCCCGAGATCCAAGGTATTGAAGAAAACCTTTCTCGGGATATGGTTACCACATTAGCAGCTCGTCATATTGCTTCTGTAAGTCCTATAGTCTTAAATTTTCATTCTTTCCTTTTTGTATCTGTGCACTGACTTGCTTTTATTTTCCCAGTTGGTGACATGTTTTAATACAATTCTGAAGAAAGATGAAGCTATTAAAGCTTCAAGCTCCTCATCAGGTGTAGAGGAAGCCTTGGTAGGTCTGACGCAATCCCTGAAGGATTCTTGCCAGAAGTATGCTGATAACAAGGTGATTTGGGAGAAGAGGCTCACTTCGACCGAGCAGGTTAAGGCTCAGGTTATTTGAGGTCTCCAAGGGGTTGGAGGAAAAAATAAATGATTTGTAGGAGAAGAATAAAGAGCTCGAAGGGAAGCTCGAAAATGTTGGGGAGCTTGAAAATAAGCTTAAGACTGCTGAGGAGGAGTTGGGTCAACTTCGGGAAATAAGTCGTCAGAAGGAGGAAGTTGAGAATAAATTGAAGGCTGCTGATGATCTTCTTTCCGAGAATCTTTCCTCGGAGAAGACAAAAAGGAAATTGGCTGTCAAAAAATCCTTCAACGACGGCTGGGATAAAGGGTGGAATAAAGGTTTGGCTGCCATGATGTCACAAGTGGAATATGGCAGCCTCAAATACTTTAGAGATGGATGGGTCGCTGCTCTGCAAGAGATGAAAGTTAATGAAAATTTTGAACTATTTCAGCGATATATCCCGGGCCCCCCTCCAACTCCTGAAGAAGAAGAAGAGGACGAAGCTGCCTCTGAGGAAGCTTCCATGGTGATGGGAGATCAAATTTCTCATCCCCAAGATATCCAGCCCACTGGCAAGGAACTTCAACTACACGTTACTTCATTCGAGCAACCTCCATCACTTCCCGAGCAAATCTCTGTTCCATTCGAGCAACCTACCTCCTCGTCCCAGCCTCCCGAGAAAGTTTTGGCAGACAAGGAAAAGGTGTAGAGTTGTTCGGATTTCACTCTATTTTATTTTTCTTTGTCAAATTTAACTCTGAACTTTGTATTTCTCCTTTATGATGTAATAAAATTTGAACTTTTTCTTATGCATACTGTTGATTCTCTTCTTCATGCTCTGTTTGTACTCTTATTCATTCTTGCTTTTTCTTCCTTTACTAGTTTCTGGCCAGGATGGACTTATTATCTGCTCACGATACAAAACTGTTAAGGCAATGCAATGAGTATTTCAAAGCTGGTCATTCAGACATGAGTGCAGCTCAAATCATTGACATCCTCGTTCAAGGTGCTTCAGAGCAAGCAATTGAAGCCTATCAGTATTTGAAGTTCCTGGTCGACCGTGCAATGGTAGCATACTATGATATGATTGAAGATCTCCAGGGCACTCTTGAAGAACTTCAGCAACAATATAAGGAATCTATAGCCCTTTTGCACGAAGGATACGAGAAGAAGTATCAGCAACTCATTGCTGATAAAGGATACGATAAACTGTTTGCTACTTACGATGTGAGGGAGAGAACTTTGAAGGCTAAGTTCGAAGAGCACAGCAGATAGCTGAGTTGTTAAAGTAGGAAAATAATGACCTGCAAAGAGAGATGTCTCAGTTAAAGTCTTCAGCTTCCACCTCAAACGCTTTGGTCCCTGTGAACGACGAGGGATTCTCTTTCTTGGAGGTCAAAAACGCCAACCTGCGGGATGAATTAGAAACCTTGAAGAGAGATGGCCCTTCTACATCTACTCGGGGATGAGCAAGAGCTGCTCGGATTACTGTCGAGGAACAGAGAACTCAATCTGCTCTAGAGAACTAGGCCTTCCAACTGATGGCAAAGAACCAGGCATTGGCTGAAATGTCTAAGAAGATCAGGAATCTCGACGAGCAGCTTTCTGCGCAGAAGTCTGCCTTGGAGAATAAAGAACTCTTTATAAAAAATCTTCACGAGCAGTTGGAAAGGTTGACTTATCAGTTCCACAAGCAGCCCAGAGAATTTTGGATGGCTGGCTACAATGAGGCTCTTTACCATTTGGATGATCGTATCCAAAATGCAAATAATGAGGGTTACAAACAGGGATGGTTGAATGCCTTAGGTGTACTGCAACTGGAACAGGGTCATTACCTGTGGGATTACCATAATCCTGGGTTGCTCGACCTACCAGTGCCACCATTCAATCTTGACATGAGTTGGATCCCTGCTCGGGCCATCCCTCGATGTTTGATTTCTAAATACCTTGGCGATTACAATCTCCATTCCAATGTTGAGATATCTCGTCCCGAGCACCTACTCGATCGACCATCTGTGATGAACATCAGGATGCTTAAAGATCTTAACTTCATAAATTCCCCTTATGCTTTGAATGATCCACCTTCTGGAAAGGAACCTGTTTCAAAAGAAGAGGGGAAGAAACCAATAGAATAGGAATCTTGATGTAATAAATTTGTACTTCATTCTTGATGTATTTTGTTCTACATTTAATGAAATAATTTTATTTGCAAATCTTGACTGACATTGTCCTGTAATCATAAAACACTTTACATCTGTGCATGTATATCTGTTAAAAAGATAACAACATTGTGTTATTTGTCGATCAACTTAGAGTTGATTAAAACTTATTGTCGACCAGTTTAAATTTGTGGTAATCATTTGACAACTTAACCAAACTTAATGATTTTTTGTTTCTCAACCAACTTGGTAGTAATTTAAAAAGTTACAAGTATCAAAAATTTTGCTCGATCACTTTCTCGTACTCATAAAATGTTTTCGACCAACCAAGGTCTTTAAATTTTCCTTCTCGACCAACTACAGTTAGTGGGTTTTTATTCCCGATCAGCCATAGTTAGTGGATTTTTTCTTGCTGACCAACTTTGGCAATTTTTGGAATAGTTTTTCTTCCTAACCAACCTTAGTTGGCATTTTTAGGAATAGATTTACTTCCTAACCAACCTTAGTTGGCATTTTTAGGAATAGATTTACTTCCCGACCAACCTTAGTTGGTGTTTTCGGGAATAGATTTACTTCATGACCAACCTTAGTTGGCATTTTCGGGAATAGATTTACTTCCTAACCAACCTTAGTTGGCATTATTAGGAATTGATTTACTTCCTGACCAACCGTAGTTGGCATTTTAGGGAATAGATTTTTGAAATCCCGACCAACCTTAGTTGGCATTTTCGGGAATATATTTACTTCCTAACCAACCTTAGTTGGCATTTTTAGGAATAGATTTACTTCCCGACCAACCTTAGTTGGCATTTTCGGGAATAGATTTCTGAGTAGTCTGAGTAGTACTTTTGCTGAATGCGTAGCACGAGTATTCCGCGAAAAATTTCCAACAAAAGGAGAGAACTGGGCATAATATTATCACTTTATTCATACTAACGAAAATGTTTGAGAGTTTACATCACTGATAATACTTGCGCAAGTGTTCTGCATTCCATGCATTCTTAAACTCCTGCCCTTCTAAAGTTGCTATTCTGTAGGTTCCTGGTTGAACAACTTTTGTAACTTGGTAAGGTCCATGACAGTTTGCTTCCAATTTGTTGTGCTTTTGAATCACTTTCTTTAGCACATAGTCTCCTTCTTTCAAGTCGCACTTCTTTACCCTCTTGTTGTAGAACAAAGCTGTTCGTTGTTGGTAAGCAGCATTCCTGATGGTTGCTTCTTCTCTAACTTCCTCCAGCATGTCTAAATCCAATCTTCTCATTAAGTCGCTGACAGGGGAATTGAAATTCAGTACTCTGTGTGTCGAAAGACCCAACTCGGCAGGTATAACGACTTCACTTCCAAATGCCACCATATATGGGGATTCCCCTGTTGCTGCTCGGGGAGTAGTTCGGTAAGCCCATAGTACTGATTGTAGCTCATTGATCCAATTTTCTTTCGCGTCATTCAGTATTTTCTTCAAGCCATTCAGTAGCGTTCTGTTTGTTACTTCAGTTTGTCCATTGCTTTGGGGATGGCCTGGTGCCGAGTGGATCTTCAAGATATTTGACTAATGACAATAGGCAGCAAACTCCTCGTTGTCAAATTGTGTTCCATGGTCGGTAATGAATGCATGGGGAAGACCATATCTACAGATGACATTTTTCCAAATAAACTGATACACCTTCTCGTACGTCATGTCAACAAGAGTCTCAGCTTCTACTCACTTAGTAAAATAATCCACTGCGACGACGAGATATTTAAATCTTCCTCTGGTCGTTGGAAGTGGTCCGACCAAGTCAATTCTCCACATAGCAAATGGCCAAGGGGAAGTAATGGGTGTCAACAACGCTTGGGGAGTTCTTCGGATAGTGGAGAAGCATTGACACTTGTCACATTTCTTGGCATAGGCTATACAATCAGCCCTCATCGTTGGCCAGTAATATCCTTGCATCATAACCCTTTGCAAAAGCGTCCGACCTGCTACATGGGATCCACATGACCCTTCATGGATCTCTTCAATCAAGTCTTTCACCTCGGTGGGATGTACACATCTTTGCAAACCTGCTATAATTCCTCGTTTGTACAGAATACCATTATTCAGTACATAACGAGCAACTTTAAACTTTAGTTTTTTGGCTGTAAGTTTTTCAGTTGGTAATTCCCCCTCCTCAATATATGCCCTGATGGAATCCATCCAAGATGGTCCTAAATTAAGGGTAATAAAATTCATCGTCAAATCTTCATCTATACTCCGACCAGCTAAAACTTCAATTGGAATTGCTCTTCGTAGCTCGGTACGAGTGGCTGATGCTAATAGAGCTAAGTCGTCGGCCCTCGCATTCTCTATTCTTGGTATTCTGACCAGTTGGATAGCAGCAAATTCTGATACCAATTCCCTTGCCTTTGCATGATACCTGATCATTAATTCTCCTTTGGCTTCATATACTCCCATCATTTGATTTATGATCAATTACGAGTCACTGAAGACAATAACCTACTATGCCCCCATAGTTTTTGCCAAACTAAGACCTGCAATCATGGCTTCATATTCAGCTTCATTATTCGTAGCTTTGAATTGGAAGCGTAGGGCATATTCCATGTCGACCTTGTCTAGACTATTAAGAACAATCCCTGCGCCACAGTCTGTTGCGCAAGATGAGACATCCACATATAAACTCCATATAGGTAACTCGTCTTCAAATTTCTGATCTGACAGAGTTCCTCGGTGGAAAATTTGTTGCTTCCTTTCACCCTCTCCTAATATTTCTTATTGTTCGTCGATCATCAATTCTTGCCCTTTTACCAACCTAAGTTGGTCTGGGCTTGAGTTTGATGATTCTGTAACATCCACAGGTTGATCGGCGAGCAGCTTTTGCTCCTCGGTGGTATCAGGATATGTGAACTCTGCTATAAAATTTGCTACTGCTTCCCCTTTAAGCGATGATCTGGGCTCATAAATTATGTCATATTCACCAAGCTCTATTGCCCAATACATCAATCTTCCTAATTGTTCTGGTTTATGAAGAGCTTGCCTCAATGGCATATCTATATATACGACTATAGTATGAGCCTGGAAGTATGGCCTCATTCTTCTACTTGCCTCGATCAATGCTAGTGCCAGTTTTTCCAGCTTTGGATATCTGATTTCTGCTCCTCGGAAGGCTTTGCTAGTATAATAAATCGGTTTTTGCACTCCATTCTCCACTCTTATTAATTTCGAGCTAACTGCATTCTCTGATACGGCCAGATACAAGTATAATTTTTCTCCCATCACTGGCCTGGACAATAGTGGAGGTGCTCCCAAATATTTCTTCAAGTCTTGAAAAGCCTTCTCATATTCATCATTCCACTCAAAAGTCTTTCGGATTGTTTTGAAGAATGGGAGACATCTATCAGTTGCTCGCGATACAAATCTGTTGAGTGTTGCTACTCGTCCTGTAAGACTTTGCACTTCTTTCTTCGTCGTTGGGGTCCGCAGTCCTAATAGAGCTTTGATCTTTTCAGGTTTAGCTTCAATGCCTCGCTGATTGACAATGTACCCAAGAAACATGCCTTCTCGTACTCCAAATATGCACTTCGTCGGGTTCAGCTTCATTTCATATTTATCTAGTTGATCAATGGTCTGGCTTAAGTCAACTAGATGATCAACAGCTTTCTTACTCTTTGTAAGCATATCGTCAACATAGACTTCCATATTGCAACTGATTTGTTCTGCAAACACTTTGTTCATCAGCCGTTGATATGTTGCACCTGCATTTTTCAAATCAAAAGGCATAACATTATAATAATAAGTTCCCCTATGGGTAATGAAAGAAGTACTCTCCCTGTCTTCAGGTTTTATTTTAATCTGATTGTAACCAGAATAAGCATCCATGAAGCTCAACAGCTCGTGTCCCAAGGTAGCATCCACTAGTTGATCAATTCGGGGAAGTGGAAAGTGATCCTTTGGGCATGCTTTATTGAGGTCGGTGAAGTCTACACACATCCTCCATTTGTTGTTCTTCTTTTTCACCATTACCACATTTGCTAACCAGTCTGGATATTTAACATCTTCAATAAAGCAAGCTTTCTGGAGCTTCTCGACTTCCTCCTGTATAGCTTGATTCTTCTCGGGACTGAATACTCTTCTTCTCTGCTTCACATGCTTGATCTCCTTATTCACATTGAGCTCGTGACATAAGAAATTTAGGTCTATCCCGGGCATATCCTCATAACTCTACGCAAAAGTTTGCTTTCTGCTTCTTAGGAAAGTTATCAATTCCTGTTTTAGTGAGGCTTCCAACGACGAACCTACTTGAGTAGTTCGTTCAGGGTGCTCGTCGTCCAGAATGATGTTTTCAGTAGCTTCCACCACTTGACCCTTTACGAGTTACGACTCATCTCAAGGATCCAATGTTTTAATTTCTGCACCTTCATCCACTTGATAGGTAGTAGTCTTTTTCCTTGATTCCTCCAGTTCCTCTTGCTCGGCGGATGAATAATAGCATTCCCAAGCTACTTTCTGATCACCTTTCGCAACTCCTACTCCAAAATTTGTTGGAAATTTTAGGCATTGATGTACCGTAGATGGTACAGCCTCGAACTTCTTCAATCCTACTCTTCCCATGATGATATTGTATGCTGATTGAACATTCTTATCCATCATAAAGAAGCGTATTCTTTCTGTTCGACAAGAAGGCCATGTGCCAATGAATATATCCAACTTGATCGTCCCAAGTGGAAAAACTCTCACCAGAAAAACCCAGGAGGGGTCTGTGATAAGGCTCCAGTTGAGATAGTTTTAGATTTAAACTGTCGAAGCACGAGTAGAACATGATGTCTGCCGAGCTACCATTATCTACCAGTACTCTTGAAATCATCACTTCCATCATCCTCATTTTGATCACCAATGGGTCATCATAAGGATATAAAACACCTGTGAGGTCGTTCTTTGAGAAACCAATGACCAATTTCTCTTTGTTTACCTTTCTAGGGCGATCCTCCGCAGCTAGATTTATTCGTTGAATGTATGAGCAAGCTTTAGCCTCACAGAGGTAAGCTTTTCTCTCTGCAGTAAGGTCTCCTCCTCCTGCATCTCCACCTGTAATAACATTACAATCAAATTACCCAAAGCGTATTGAAAATACCTCACGTTCTAGCTGCCTTGGTCTCTTGGGAAGATCGGGGTCATCTTATGGATCAACTTCATGGTCTCCTTTCTTGTTCTCCTCTGCTCGACGAGGAGATCTAGACATCTCTCATATTCGGTCGCTATTTTTTCTTTCATTTCTATGATCAACATACTTTGCCAGTTTTCCTCGTCTGATGAGTGTTTCAATCTCATTTTGAAGAGCTATGCAATTTTTGGTCATATGGCCATGATCTTTGTGAAACTCACAGTATTTTGTCTTATTCCTCCTGTCAGGGTCTGCCTTCATTTTCTCTGACCAGTTTAATTCCTCGTTGTTCTTGATTTATTTTAGAACATGGTTGATGTCTTTCTTTAAAGGAGTATAATTATCAAATTTCTTCAATACTTCCCATGACGACCTTGTTTTTGAGTGTTTGTCACTACCATTGTTCTTATGCTCTTTCTTCTTAGCTTTATCACTTTCCACCTTGGTTTCTTTGGCATCCATATTCTTCTTCGCAGCCATAGCCTCCTCGGCATTCATAATCTTGGTCGCTTTTCCCATCAGTTCTGACATGGTTCTAGGTGCATCTTTGGCCAAAGTGTAGTACAACTTGTTGGCTAGTAGTCCACTCATCAAGGCGGTAATAGCTGTCTTTTCCTCATAATCAATGACTTCGAGCTTCTCGTTATTAAAACGAGTTATATAATCTCTGGTACTCTCACCAGCTTTTTATCTAACACTTAACAAATGCGCTACTCGTTTAACTGGCTTTGCCCCAAAATAGAAATTCCCAATGAATAACTCAGCCAGTTAAAAGAAAGTTGGGATATTTCCCCGAGGAAGATTATTATACCATATTTGAGAAGATCCGGTAAGAGTTCTCGAGAATGCTCTGCATCTTATTTCATCTGGAACAGCATAGATGTCGGCTGCAGCTTGGTATTGTTCTATATGAAGGACAGGGTCGGTCTTTCCATTATATTTGGGGGTCACAACAGGTGCTTTGAACTTTGATAGTGTGGAAAAATCTACAATGGCCTGGACAAAAGGTGTTCCTTGAACAAAAGTTCGTTGTAGAGGGTTCTTGGCTTTAGCCATTTCCCCTAATCTATCCTCCAGCCTCTGAATAGAACCTTTCCACGCATCATTTCCTTCCTCAGGTATATTGGTTCGAGCAACTGATCGCGTTGATGTGGCTTCCTAGGATCTATCTTGACGAGCAGCTGGTTGCGATTGGGCAGATTCTTCCCTTAAGTCTGATGGTCATCGAAAGCTCCTCGACGCAGCCTTAGGAGGACTTTTGTTCCTCATAAGACCTAATCGATCAAAAGGAGATACCCTGATTAACCTTTCTAGCCACTAGTCCTTTCTAGAGAGAGAGTGATATGTTGTTCAGTATCTGTGGCTCGTACTGACGAAGTTCATCCAGGTTGATAAGAAAAATCTTCAAACTCCTCAGTACGATATGAATCGGTACGCCTAGTACGCGAAGAAAGTAAACGGGTATTTCTTTGAACACTTCGATGTCCTGAATGGGTCGATACTCCGCCATGAAGGGTTTGTATGAGTTGTCACATATTTTCTTGCATGGCTGTCTGGCCCCGAGCAAGATTTGTCATTATTCCAGCCAGATCTGGAACGCTTGGAGGAGCAGATGGATTTGGAGGGCTTCCAGCGTTTCGATTGCTGGGTTCTGGATTATCAGCCATTTGTAATGAATTATTTTTGATGAAAAACGATATTACCAGTCGTTTCCCACAGACCGCGCCAATCTGTTGATGTAAAAATTTAGATTATATCTAATTATTTAATCACAGATAAAATAAAATGAGACAAAGAGATTTTAAAGTGGTTCAGCCTTATAAGAATGGCCTACATTCACTGTTTTTATTATTGCTGACTGTTTGGAAATTCTTGATTACAAGTTTTGTCAAGAAATTTCCGGTCCCCCTACAATGAGGATGGTACAATGTATTTATAGCCCTCAGGTTGTACATGTGAAAGGGTAGTACATAGTTGTTCATTAGGCGTATACATCTGTATGATAATAATAAGCATTTAATGCGCAGTTAATCTGTTGGTTATCCTGCAATTAATGCTCTGTTCGAGGTGCAGCTCGGACCGCCTAAGCTGCTCGGACCGCCTAGTAGCTCGGTACTCATAACTTGCTCGGTGTATTAAAGTTCCTCGGAGAACTCTTGTTGGTCGGAGCGTCTGGATTGATCGAGAAAGCAGAGTTCCTCGTTGCAGTATGGTTCCTCGGAGAACATCTATTACTCGGAGTATCTGAGTGGGTCGAGGTGTTGTTTGAAAGTGTTTGTTATTGTCACGCAGATTGCCACGTGTCTTCATTCAATTGAGCCATGTCAGCAGACTAAATTTGGTATCAACATATATATATATATATATATATATATATATATATATATATATATATATATATAGGCAGGCTCCTATGCACACTAAGTTTGCACATTACCTTTTAAAAGTGTGCAAACTTAGTGCTGGCGCACACCAATTTTTTTATATGATATTATAACATTTCAACGGACTCACATAAAAAAAATTAGCTCAAAAAAACTTTTTTTGCTATTTTTAAAAAATCGGTCAAACTTTCGCAGTTTTTAAAGGGCTTAAAAACTGCGAAAGTTTGACCGATTTTTTAAAAATAGCAAAAAAAGTTTTTTTTAGCTAATTTTTTTTATGTGAGTCCGTTGAAATGTTATAATATCACACAAAAAAATCAACTCAAAAATATTTTTTTTACTATATATAAAAGGTAATGTGCAAACTTAGTGTGCACAGGAGTCTGCCTCTCTCTCTCTCTCTCTCTCTCTCTCTCTCTCTCTCTCTCTCTCTCTCTCTCTATATATATATATATATATATATATATATATATATTCAAATTAATCGGTGAATCGTAGGAAAGAGAAAAATTCAAAGGGACTTTGTAAATTTAGGACTTATATTAATATAAATTATAAATAAGGGACAACAAAATTTTTATTTACACTTTTAGCCCCTATTTTTGGTGACCACATACATTAATACTGCTGGCGCGGATACACTACCATAATGTATTAACCAATCAAAATACGAATTATTAAAAAATAGGGACTAAAATTGTAAATAAAATATTTATTGTCCACGAGAGCGGAATATTTATAGTGAGTAATAAAGATTTAAAACATACCTAGCAAAAACAGAACAAAATGCCTTCAAGTTCATGAGATAGCAAGCGACACGGATTCGTTTCGCCCTCACAACACCAATATCGGTTTTCGACATACGTTTTTGCCACACTAAATAGAAATATAACTACTTATGATTAAAATTAACTAAATTAGCACCCCAAACTAAGCCTATACCAAATCTTTCTTGAATCCTAACATTCATACAAGCGAGATTTTATATATAATGCGACATAAGAGCATTCGTTTATACATAATCACTAAAACTTCAGAAATAATATGTACCAATTTTGGACTGTTAGAACGATAAAAACTTCAGAAATAATGACGCTAAAACAAAATTCAATATATAATATGGATTGTTATACCGATAAAAAGTTCAGAAATGACATCCCAATAGCAGCAAATCAAACTCTTTAATCAGTTACCAATTCCCATCTTTTTTTCACAATGACTTGTACTGAGCAAACCGCCCGCAAGTCCACCGGATGCAAGGCCACCAGGAAACAAGTGGCCACCCGAAAGTCCACCCCAGCCACCGGCGGAGTGAAGAAGCCCCACCGTTTCCGTCCCATAATCGTTGCACTCCGTGAGATCAGGAAATATCATAAATCAACAGAACTCCTCATCCGTAAACTCCCATTCCAGCGTCTAGTTCGTGAGATCGCTCAGGAATTCAAAACTGACCTCCGTTTCCAAAGCTCTATCGTTGCTGCTCTACAGGAGGAAGTTGAGGCTTACCTCATTGGTCTCTTTGAGGACACTAATCTCTGTTCCATTCATGCCAAACGTGTTTCCATTATGCCTAAGGATATCCAATTGGCCCGCAGTATTAGGTGTGAACCTGCTTCAACTTAGTTTATTAGTATTTATGGAAGTTGGTGTATATGTTTGTAAGGGTTTTTATCATCTTACTAGAAACTCTTTTGTGTTAAGAAAATGTAGGTGAAGTTCTGTTAATAAAATGCACCATTGCTATCTTTAAAAATAATAATAATAATAATAAATAATAAATAAAAAGTTCAGAAATAAAATATACTTGCCAAAACTTGATGGATGCCAAAACTTCAGCGAAGACGAGATCCAGTATTTTTTATTCGTAATCCCCAAAGCTTAATCTACCGGCAGCCAAGATCGATCAACTAAGATGGAACAATCGAGAAATTGGAACAACCAAGATGAATGCGTAATCAACCAAGATCGATCAGGCAAAACGAGATCAGTATACGTTTTAGTAGATGTATGTGTAATCAGCCAAGATGAACACAAAAACACATCAATATGTGTACCAATTTTGGGGGAATGAATCAACCAAGGATACCTAACAAGGATGAACGGGAGATGAATGGATTTGGGGGGAGAAATCATGAGTGTTTTGGGGGGAATGAATCAGACAATTTTTTTTTGTGTGTGTGTTTAGTAGATAGTAATTTTTTATGGTATATTATTAGTTTTTAGGTATTTTGTGGGAAGCTAAAATATTTTGCTACTAATGAATCGACATTAGTAGCAAACTAATATATTTTGCTACTAATGAATTTGTATTAGTGACAAAAAATTTAAATTAGCAACTAATTAGAATTTTTAGTTCCCGCTAAGTGTTTAATTTTTCCTTCCTTAAATTTAGTGACAATATTAATGGTGATTATAGTTTCTTGCCACTAATACATTATTTTTTAGTGATAAACATAAATTCTGCTACAAATTATAAGTTTTAATAGCAATAAATGATTTACCACTAATAAAATTACCAAGAAATGATATTTTTCTTGTAGTGATCTTTATTTAAAAATTGTGGTAAAAGCTTTTGAATAGATATGACATTTACTTTCTTCCTTTGAAAGAACATTCACTAGAATGGGATCCATTAGCTCTTTGTTTATTCAATTAGCTCTTATTTTTTCCCAAACAAAATCAAACCAAAATTGAAAGAGAGATAGCAGATGGAGAACTTGTATTTTACCTATACAATCAAAATGAGTTTCTCAAAATAAAATCGCACCACTTAAAGATAATAAATCTCTCTCATCAGTCTCCACCGCCGACCGTAAGAGCTTTATCCTGTCATGGAAGAAAACTAAACAAAAACAAATGAGATGAAAATTTAACAATACTTGTGAATTTACCCTGCAGACTCATTGCCAAAGTAAAAAAGTTAACATAATATGGAAATTAATGCAATTAGAGATTGCAAATTGTTATATAACTACGAGTGATTATCCGTCGGTATATATCAATACCATATTTTGTTTATTGTTTGGTTTTGGTCATTTTGGCTTAAGTTTTTTTTTTAAAACTTGCCAATACCATGTGATTTTTTGGTATTTTTCGTAATTTTTGCCTTATGTAATTTTTGTTTTTTTCCATTTTTTTTAGTTTTGATTTTCTTCATCTCTCTATCTCTCTCTCTCTTATTTCAATTTCCAAATGCATTAACTAATCTAACATATAAATAATAATATTACATACATATTTCTTTATATGCACATGTAAATTATCGATTAACTTAGGTTTACATACGATTTCCTCAAATATGAACTGGGAAGAGCTCATCAAGGAGACAAAACAAATGAATAAATATATATTCTAAATTTAAAAATTACTCTAAATGAGTTTTCTAGATACAAGAAATAGTGATTTAAATAATTAAAAAAAACTTTTTTTTTGGGGGGGGGGGAGGGGGGGGGGGGGCGAAAATTAACGATTGGGCTCACTTTCATTATTAACAGTTGTGATAAATGAGTCCAAATAATTATATAAATTTACAAATATAATATAAATGGATTTTTAAAGCCTATTAAATTGATATTTTTGAATGGTAGTTTCGATATTTTATTTTGGTGCGGTAATTTTGATAAATCGTTTTTTTTAAATGACTAAACCAAACCAACCACAAAGTTTTTTCCAATAATTTCAGTTCCTAATAATGAAAATAGTCAACAAAAACCATATTTTTCAAAACAAAACGGTACGGTATGGCAACAAAATCGTACTGTGAGCCCCGCTACTTATAATGAAAGCAATAACTAATTTTTGTACCATTTAATTTTGGTGATTTGATTCCAAATTTTACTGACTAATTTTTCAAGCTTAAATTACGACTCACATTCTAAATATTAATGTACAAACACGAAAGTTAAATAGAATTTGATACTCATTTATTAAAAGTAGTATTTTCTAAAAAAAAATTGAAAGATTTGTGATATTAATAAGATGTACCTAAACAATCCCCAATAATTTGAAGACACATGTCTATATCCCGAAAACATATTTCCGTGTTGGTGTCACTTTAGTATTACTGGTTAAGCGAGAAATTATGTCAAGTGTAA
This sequence comes from Sambucus nigra, assembly GCA_949130495.1. Classification (NCBI taxonomy): domain Eukaryota; kingdom Viridiplantae; phylum Streptophyta; class Magnoliopsida; order Dipsacales; family Adoxaceae; genus Sambucus; species Sambucus nigra. The sequence goes on along the minus strand of OX422208.1, from coordinate 88,567,783 downwards.
TATTCGTGACCCTTTTGGTCAATCAAAAGTGAGTGATTAGCAGTTTTTTTTATATTAGTCATGTCTTCTAAATTTTGTTAAGTTCTTATCCTAAGTATTTTTAAAACTATAATATATTTTATAACTGTCCAAAATCACACATAATCACTACATAACCTTTTTTTTTATAAGAAATAACACTTATCTTGTAATGAATACAATAAGATTAATAATAAAAAAAATAAAAAATAAAAAGGAATGACTAAAAATGATGTTAGATTATAAAATCATTCTTGAGAACACCCTAATATTAATCACGAATACATTAATATGATTAAACTTTAGCATACAATTGTTCTTAATAAAAGGATCTTGGATCTTCATGTTTTCACAAACTACGTCCAAAAGATAGAAAATAAGACTTACCTTGATCAAGGATCAATCTTGATTAATTGTTCCATAAATCTACCTTCTTGGAAAAAATACACTCTAATGGAATCTCGAAGTTTCTCTCCCACCTCATAAATAGTGTGTTATGAGATAACCCCAGATGGTGTAGGGCTCCTCTATTTATAAGGGGAAGAGGGTCGGAATCCTAGTCAAGGTGGGACTCTTTTTCAAGTCTCCCACTAATGCTACTAACCATCATGTGACTAACGGATAAGATTGACCCAATCTTCTAATATTCGTATTTATCACGTTCCTAATTAATTATCTGATATTTATCAAGACCACATAATTGGAAAATTCATAAATTCGGAATTTAATATAATTGAGATTAAATAATTAATTTCGACACTGAATATTAATTTCCAACAGTCTCTCACTTGGTCTTAATAATCCTCATAATTAAATTAGGTACCATAAGGTGCACAATAACTGATAAATATAGTTTGCTTAAATCAAACAATTCACGGATGCGAGTCATGGCGGTTCCATGCTATTCAAGAGTATGGTTCCTTCCATGTACCACACCACCAATGTTTCATTCAACTAAGCCTTTAATATTGGATATCATAATGGCCTCATAATGTCCTTTTGAATAAGGACTATTTATGTCCACAATAATTCATAATCATATGCATGCATTCACAAAAGACAGAAATAATTGAAATCAAAAACACTATTATTGAATTCAAGTAATAGTGTCAAACAACTAAGCCAAATAGCAATCATAATTTTACTAATCGAGATCCATCTCTTTGACACGTTCCATAAGGTCTTTTTGAGATAGTCCTTTCGTAATAGGATCTGCTATGTTATCACTCGTACTAATGTAGTCAATTGACACTCTTTGTTTCTGAATTTCTTCTTTAACTGGCAGGTATTTCATTCAACGTGCTTAGTTACTTTAGGAATACCTAACATTTCTTCATAAAGAAGATTGCAGCGACATTATCATAATATTTCAGCGACTTGATAATAGTGTCGACAACTCCAAGTCCCGAAATGAAGTCACGCTGCCCAAATACATAAGTTGTAGTATCAAGCATGCTACAAACTCAGCTTTCACAATAGTTAATGGATGGATTATGTTGCACTCCTTCATTATATTGGTTGATAAACCAAAAAAAATATTCTTAAGCAAGAGTAAACTTCATACGATCCGTACAAATAGTAAATCTGAGTCACAATAATTTTTCATATTTAAATGAACACATACATCATAAATGTGAGCATATAGTCCTTTAAGTATCTCATTACTTCATCCACAACTTTTAAACCCATAAGATTATTTTGATTCTCTACTTTCTAAATATGTGCTTGAATATAGACACTACAAGAAAAAGTACCTTCCACGACATATATTTTACGACACTTTATAAAAATGTGTCGTGGAAAGTATATAACGACGACACTTTGTAAAAATGTGTCGTGGAAAATAGACAACCACGACAAAATTTCAAAACGTGTCGTAAATAATTAAATTATAGTTAAGAACACGACATATAAAATAAATATGTCGTGCTTTTTATTAAAGACGACACGTTAATGGGTGTCGTAAACCTATTTATTAAGGAAAAAAACTGCTGCCAGTTTTGGCGCTAGAAATTTTAGTCTCGCCTGTCAAAAAAAAAAGAAAAAAATAAATTTTCGATAATATCCCAAAGAACTCCACGATTCCCTAAAAAACTCCCATAATAGCCGTTTACAACTCCACCTCCGCTGCCGTTTACAACTCCACCTCCATTGAAACAGACCTCCATTGAAACAGCGTTGTACCTCCATTAATATAAGGTAATATTCCTCTGTTTCAAGATTTCCCTGCTTTTTCTTTCTTATTTTTTTAAATTCACTCTGCTCCTGTTGGGTCGCATAGGGAAACTGGTGTCGAATTGGGTTTGGGGGAGTAAGCTGGTTGTTGTGTGCGTGAGTATTTTTGGTTGGATAGAAGCAAGTAAAAAAAATTTAAGGTTTTATTTTTGCTTTAGTCGTAAGAGAGAAGCTCCGGTTTTGGGGTAAACAAATGGTGTTATCTAGGTTTTGATTTGGGGTGGTACACGAATAATGTGAATTTCATTTTTTTTTCGTGGGTGGGGTAGAGGTTAAATGAGAAGGGTTTTCAGCTTGTGTTTTTCTAAAAACCAGTCCAAACACTCATCTCCAAACAGTCTTAGAGCCAATATATATATAGCCTTAAAAAAATATATTTTGCCTTGAATGAATTGCACAATAGTTATTCTTGATCTTGAGTGTTTATAATGTCAATACAAGAGTGTTTTTTTTACTGTAAAAACTAGATCAATTTATTAATTTATATTATATTTTATTTATATCTATGTCTAGATCAGAAGAATGGGATGGATTACTTATTGGAGGAGTGTGGGGAATTGGGTTTGAGTGTGGGGAGTGTGCTTTGGGTATTAAACAAAAGTGAAGAAGAATACATTTTGGTGCTATTTATTTAGATTGCTAAAGAACAATTCTGAAATAATAAAATTTGGACCCAAAATTGTGTCCACTAATTCAAAAGTGTGTATATACTTCAAAAATAGCTATTTGGCCCAAACAATTGATTCACACTTTCAAAAATTATCATTTTTTTATTAACAAGTTTTTTTTCTTTGAATATATATATATATACATACATACATACATACAAGAAGTTTTCTGTATATTAATAGCACGATTTCCTTACACTCTCCTGATGTGGAAAGAAGACTAAAAGCTAAAAGAAAAAATGTTCATTTATGTCAAAGTGGCTTTGGCATTAAAATATTTCATCAATCCCCAACTTATTTTAATAATAAAGTATATATTCACAAATTAAAACCTGAGTCAACAGGCCATAAAGATGACAGAGATATGCATAAATACAAGTGACAATGTCTTGAACTCGACTTCTTAGGTATACATCAAATTCTTTTCATTCACAACTATTTTCTTGTGAAATCATTAATAGCTACATAACGACCATGTACTTTATTCCAATCTCATGAGAGCTCTAGAGGAATTATGCCGACTTCGATTTGGTATTGATTGATTGGGTTCCTATTTGGGTTGATATGGTTTTTATTTGGTATTTGGGTTTCAGATTTGGTTTGGAATTGAATGGGTTTGTTATTGTTGGGTTTAAGATTTTATTTTCTAGGTTATTTGTGTTTTGATTTGGGGGTGGGTTCGGGCTTTCCGACAAGGTTACTGAGGTTGTTGGTGGGTTTGTCTTCTGCCCCTACGTGACAGGTGGTGGAAAGGGAGGGAGTGGATTCCGGTTGGTCGGAGGAGGTTGGGTGGGGAGGGCAGAGGCGATGGAGGAATTGGGGATGGGCGAGTAGGGTGGGGTTTTCGGGGGGGGGGGGGGGAGGGGGGAAATCTGGGAGGGGAGGGGAGGGTGTTTCGTTTTGTTTCGTTTTTATGAATATTTTATTTGATTAATTTTATTTCTAGAGATTTTTTAAAATTTTAATTCATTTAAATCATTTTATTTAAAAAATAACACGTGACAAATAGTATTAAAGAGGTGGGTGTGGAAGTGGATGATGCGTGTGAAATTTTACCTGATTGGTAATTAGAAGTTGATTTTGATGGACATTGCCTATAAAGCATTTTCGATGGCGTATGCAAAAAAATGATAACATCAATTTTTAATCCTTTATTTAGTGAGTTGCTAAAGTTGAAAACCACAAATTTCAGATTTTTTCCCTTTTATTATTTAGGTTGTTTGAATCATTAAAAATATTAAGCCCACATATAATGTTTGGAAGCCTTTAACATTTAAGATGAAAGATGATAAAGAGTGGAGGGGAAGATAAGTTTAATATTTTAATGTTATGGTACTAATAACTAATTGAACATACTAATAACTATACTATTTAAATTATAATACTTTGAAATTGTAACGTTATGGTTACTTCTCAAACTTCCGATATTTTTCGCCAAATAAAGGGAAGGTGTAATGTCCTTTTTTAGTTGTTGGCTATTTTTTGTAGGTTGAAATTCTTTTTGGTTATTTATTTAGACGGTATCAAGATATTGGATCTTTCGGATGGTTTGAAATGCAAATGAAATAAAAATGTATCTTGCTTATTATTGGCTCTTAGTTCCTGGAAATCAAACTTGTGTGTTATTCTTCTTTTCTTTCTTAACTTGGCTATGTGAGTTTTATTTATTTTATTGACATTTGGGTTAATTCTTTTTTTTTTCTAGGCAAACTCTTTACTACTAAATCTGATGTTTACATTTGCAATATTTCATTGTTCAATTTTGCAGGTGATTGTTTTGGGTAGTATTCAGACACTACAAATCAGATCTAATATAGGTATCTTTATCTTGCTTCATTTGTGTATCTTCTACTTTGAAATTATTACGTGTATATACCCACACTGATATTTCTGAACATATGTATATTACAATAGGTCAACTTGATTTAGGTGTATGAATATGTATTGTTGAGTGTGGGTGTTTATATTACTTCTATGCTCAAGGAAACTATGAATAAGAAAAAAATGGCTATAGTAACTATATTTGAATCTATTGATGATCTAACTATATATCTATTTCAATCTACCATTGTAAATATTGAATAATCTAATGGTATTTAGTATAATGTGACTAATCTAATGAGAACTTGTAGAATGTAACTATATTTGAAAATAACATGACGTTTTATCCGTTAATTGTTGACATTTTACCTCTTTTTCAATATTAATGTTTGCTGGTGTAAACAGACTAGAAACTAGCAAGTGGTAAACTCAAGATGGAAAAAGATTGGTTGAGATTTACAAGGTTTTTTTATTATTATTACACGCATGCATATACGTTTACGTATATTAAAAAACCTAAAGTATATTTTTGAATGAGCATTGTTCAAAAATTGAGAAGTGATTATGATTTCATGATTTTTTTTTATCTCTAGACATACCGAGGAGTACCAAGATGGCGTGTACAAATTTATTGAATGTGCCAAGAAAACTGCTACAAATCCTGATATGATAATATGCCCCTGTAGAAAATGTAAAAATCTTTGTCAACAAGATGAGGAAGAACTATTTGAACACCTAGTCATTCATGGTTTTGATCCTACGTACAAGAAGTGGGTATTTCATGGAGAACATTCGACTTCTTCATACTCTAAAGATATTGATATTGAATTGTCAGATTTGCATAGGATGTATAGATATGCTTATGTTCAAGATGCAGTTTTTGTTGATGATAGTTTTGAAAGCGGCGATGAAAGTTTTAAACAAAAGTTAAAAGATACCGAGACTCCTTTATATCCCGAGTGTACAAAGTATACAAAGATGTCAGCAATTACATCTTTATACAAGCATAAAGCTACACACGGACTATCTGATAAAGGATTTAATGAACTTCTTGAGTCTCTACATGAAATGTTGCCTGGGGACAACGTTCTTTCTATGTCTTTGTACGCAACGAAGAAGTTTCTAAAGGAATTTGATCTTGGCTATGAGAAGATAAATGCATGCAGTAATGATTGTTGTTTATTTAGAAAAGAGTATGAACATTTGGACAAATGCCCTAAATGTGGCTCCTCACTGTGGAAAGTCGACAAGCGCACAAAGAAGTTTAAGAAGGGAGTATCTGCAAAACTATTGCGGTACTTTCCAATAATCCCAAAATTTCGAAGGATGTTTTTATCATCAGATAGAGCAAAGCAGTTGCAGTGGCACTCAACTCACATAAGCAACGATGGCAAGATGCGACATACAGTTGATTCATTAGCATGGGACACGATTAATAAAAAGTGTCCTCATTTCACATCCGATCCAAGAAATCTTTGGCTTGGACTTGCAGTGGATGGATTTAATCCCTTTAATAATCTTAGCTCGAGCTATAGTTGTTGGCCTGTAATTTTAACTGTGTACAATCTTCCCCCATGGTTATGCATGCTACAGGAAAATTTGATGTTGACTTTGCTTATACTGGGGCCAAAGCAATCGGGAAATGACATAGATGTATATCTGCAACCACTTATAGATGACTTAACCGAGTTGTGGAATAATGGGGTGGGAATGTACGATGCATCTAGCCAATCTACTTTTAATTTGAAAGCTATTTTGATGTGGACAATATATAATTTTCCCGCATATGGTAATTTAGCCGGATGTACCACAAAAGGGGAACTTGCATGTCCAGTTTGTGGTCCTAACACATCCTCACTACGGTTATCAAAGAGTATAAAATCAGTGTATATGGGCCATAGACGTTTTCTTCCAATGAGCCATCCATGGAGGGTTACCAAGAAGAGGTGGTTTAACGGATATGAAGAATTGAGGAGGCCACCAAAAACTTTGAATGTAGAAGAAATTTTAGATGCTCTGAAGGGTGTTGAAAATGATTTCGGTAAAGGGAAGAAGCGTAAGAGGAAGATAGTGTTCTTGAAAAAGAAGTCAATATTTTTTTATTTACCGTATTGGCATGTACGTATATTTTAACTCATAATCTAAGCCAGTAACTTAATTCAATTCTATTAAAAGTTTTAGGACATTTATTTTTCATATTAATCCTCCCTCATTTTTTTCCTCTAGGAATTAGATTTGCGTCACAATTTGGATGTGATGCACATCGAGAAGAATATAAGTGATAGCCTCATTTCCACATTGTTAGATGTAAAGGGAAAATCAAAAGATGGCCTCGAGTCTCGTGAAGATTTGCAAGAATTGGGCATTAGAAAGGAATTGCATCCTCAACCAAAAGGGAATAAATTTTACCTGCCGGCAGCACCTTACACACTCTCAAAGAAAGAAAAGAAAGTTTTTTTTGTCAAAGACTATATGATTTAAAGTTACCTGATGGTTATAGCTCCAACATTAGTCATTGTGTTTCAGTGGAAGAATGTAAGTTATTGGGATTGAAATCCCATAATTATCATGTTTTAATGCAACAATTGTTGTCAGTTGCTATACGGGGACTGCTACCAAAGGGGCCAAGACAAGTGATTTTTCGCTTATCTTCATTTTTTAATGAGTTATGTCAAAGAGTGATCGATAAAAGGAGAATGGAAAAATTAGAGGAAGATATCGTAGAGATTATATGCATGTTGGAGAGGTACTTCCCTTCCTCTTTTTTGACATTATGGTTCACTTACCAATTCACTTAGTTCGAGAAGCTCGATTATGTGGGCCCGTACAATTTCGATGGATGTACCCATTTGAGAGGTAATTTAGAATTATTTAACTTTTTTCTTATTAACAAGTTAAATATGTAGTAAATAGATGTTATATTCGTATTCTTTTGCTATTGTTTGTCATTAGGTTTATGAAGGTACTCAAGGGTTATGTTTGGAACCGTGCACGACCTGGAGGATGCATAGCAAAAAATTATTTTGTTGATGAGTGTGTAAGGTTTTGTAGCATGTATCTAAAAAATAGCAGAAATAGGTGTTCCGCAATCTCGAAATGAAGAGTTCGAAGATGAGACAATACTGGGAGGTCTCCCTATCTCTAAGGGGAAGCCAATAACATTGTCCCATGGCATGTTAAAAATTGCCCATCGTTATGTGCTGTTTAACAATCCCAAAGTTGAGCCATATATAGAGTGAGTAAAATGATGCTCGTCATATAAAATTTATAGCTTATGTTATCATTAATATTGTTATTAAAATTCCTCAATGTTCATATTACAATGCATTTGAGCGAGCTAAAGCATTCCAATCGAAGGTTATCCCAAGATGAGACTATGCTACAAAAAAGACATATCGAGACATTCGCTTCGTGGTTTATGAACAAGGTAGGCCAATTTTTACATTGTGCATTGTAAGAGTCTAATGCTGTTATGTATATAAAAATTCATATAATTTCATTTATGATCTTTTAAACAGATTAAGGTTCAAGCAAACACAACTGAAGTATCAACAATCCTAAAGTGGCTAGCAGTTGAGCCACGACGTTATTCTACGTCATATTTAGGCTACATAATAAATGGCAAAAGATTTCACACATCAATGCTTGAAAAGTCCACCCAAGATAATGGAGTTTTTTTCTTGGCAGAGACTATTTGTAGATCTAGTGCAAGGGATGCCACACACATTGTTCCTATGTTTCATATTATGGGATTATACGGGATATAATTTTGTTGGACTTTCACAAATTTTGAATGCCAATCTTTCAATGTGATTGGGCCAACATTTCAAATGGTGTTAAATCTGACGATGGATTCACTTTGGTTAACCTCCACCAAGGACAAAATCAACTAAAAAAATATCCATTTGTTCTAGCATCACAAGCAAGACAAGTATTTTATTCGAGAGAAAGTGGAACATCAAATTGGTATGTGGTTCTTAAGGCACCGCCGCGAGGCTTTCATGAGCTGGAGACGTATGATGAGAGTGCTTACACATCATATTCGCCGATTGATGTTTCAAAACTTGACAATAACGAGAGAAATGACGATGAGCCTCTTATGAGGATAGATTGTGAGGGTGTTATTGTGTGATTATTATTTATTTTAGCATGTAGACATTAAGTTAGTTTGATGAATATATACATTAGCATGTTTATGGTAAATTCATTTTTATTTACAAAGTTTGTGCATAGTGATGTAAACTTAGATGAATGAATTGTTCTTTTTGTTTATAGCAAATGGAACAATCTCTACAGGTGTACTTTATGTCAATAATCGCAGTAGTAGATGCCCGTGCTTATGGCACCCGGAGCGTCAACAGTATGCCCGTGCTTGATGGTGGAAGTCTATTTAAATTTGAAACATTTTGCTTGTTATTTTTTGCTGATCATATGTGTAGGTCACTGTTAGTCTGTTATGGCCAAGCATCATGCTCACCTTTTATTTTTTTTTCCACTACCTATGTTGTACTTGGTGTTTTAAATGCTAATCCAAATCATATTGATTTTTATGTATCTCTTTCCATTACAAAGGTGTTTGTTTGTTTGCTATCAGGTATTATTACAAAAAGAAAACAAAGCAATCTAGGTGGGAGAAGCCATTGGAATTGATGACACCTTTGGAGGTGAGTCATGTTGCTGACTGATTGTTCCTCTTAAAGTTTATATGTCATCTCCTAGCATATGTCAAGCTTGTTTTGAATGCTCTGGAATTTTTACAATCTTTGTTTCATTTTATAGATGTTGATAGTTGAGCCATACTTAAATTAACCCAAAATTATTTCATGCATATTCTCCTTTTCTTTGCATGTTCACTGGCTTGTATCTTGTGGTGACATTTTCTTAAATACATTTGTTATAATCATGGAAGTAATGGGATTCCCTGGTATAACAACTTGGATAAGCAATATATGATCCTTTTGAATTTTTTCGATGGCGTTCTGCATTACTTGAATCGTACAATTCTAAAAATGATTTAGGTATGGACATCAATTATTTTGATAAATGGACTGGATTTACACGATATTCGTAACGTTCCCTCTTTAGATCATGTGATAAACCTATGATGTTTCCAGTCGTAGATTGCAGCATTACCATCAAAGTTCAGCTTTGCATCACCTGCTACCAACTGCTTATCAGATGTCTCAGCGATGGGGTTAATCTGGACAAATAAGACTTAAACTTAGATATGTAATCTAAAGCATATATGTTTAAACTCAGATGTCTCAGCGATGGGGTTAATCTGGACAACTGCTTATCAGATATGTACCAACTGCTTTGGATCAGCTGTTACCAACTGCTTAGCAGTTTCACAGAATATTTTATATAACTTTTTCACTTGTTCTATTGAAGCATTTATGTCAGCTACTGTGAGAGCCAAACCATCTATCTTATTCCTCCAAAGCTCGTAGCTTATTTTCCCCTTAAAAAGAGATTTGGCAATTTATTTGGGGAACCCCATCGGTTAATTTCTGTTGGTATTTAGAGAAGATTACTACCTCCCCCATATGTAGCAGGTTGAAATTAGAGCCCAAAGCATTATATACACACCATGGTTCAAATTTAAAATATCAATTGGTAAAGGGCTTCAATTACCACATATTTATGATCCGACAATTCACATGAGAAAGTTATATTTTTCGTCGGAAATATTTTTCGTTGCAAGAAGATGTGAAGTCTATGTTTCTCTCTGTTAGAAGACAGTGATCTGATAAGGGCATATGTTGTCAGGTCTTTCCCTTGTCATCAGTGTCATCAATAAATCTGATAAATGCCTCATTCAGTTTATGTTTCTCTCTATTTTCTATCAGGTTATCATATGCTTGGCATTTATCAGATTTACTTGGTGCTTTCTCGAAACATGACACACATAGTTACATTCTCACTCACTTATCTGCATTAGGCAATTGCATATAGCTAAGGATACATTTTTCAGTGTTCCACGCTAATGGAATTATATGCAAGAGTATTGAACTCTACATTCATTACTCTTGTTCCTTCCTAAGAAGGGCATTTGGTTCAACTGCAGGATTTTAGGCCCATTAGTCGAGTGACTAGTGTGTGTAAGATCCTCACTAAGGTTTTGTGTAGGAGGCTTAGTGTAGTCTTGTTTAGGACTACCTTGTGAGGTTGTTGTTGGATTTTGGATGTGACTATGGTGGCTAATGAAGTGATAGTAGATGATAGGAGAGGTAATGAGGTTGTGGATAACTTGGTACTCTGTTTAGTGGATAACTTAAGTAGTTATTTAGATGTTAATATTCTCCCTATTAATGGTAGAGCGTGACTAACATGTCTCTGGATGCCTCATAAAGCACAAAGCCCAGTAGTAGACCTACATAAGATCAATTAAAAATATTAGAACTGAAGAATATTATCCTAGTTTTCAACACAAACCAAAGTGACAAAAATGGGAACTGGCAGAAAATCAGAGATTCGGAATCAAAATGAAATACATGGAAAACAAAATTAAAAATATATATATATTCCTACTACCACTCAATTCTTACCATCCGAGACTCAAGTTTTCAAACATTTTTATAATTTCCAATCACATCCAAAACAAAGAGTGGAAAGCTATCGATTTCAAAAAAATTATATCCCCTTGCAGAATTTAGGCAATTTCTAACTGCAACGCACAGTCAGTGAACAAACTCTAGTTCAGCGGTACTATAGTTTTAAGAGTCCCAGTTCGTTCAGCAATAGTTTGCTTCATGTGCACATTCTTCAACAAGAGAAATCATCAAAATTTTAATTTTTGCTAGTGGTGCTGTGTATTTTAGTTCCAAATTGCATTTTCTATCTCTGTTTCAATGCTTGTAAATTGGATGGATACAAATCATCATGTCATCATTCAATTGTCTAAATTTCTTCTGCAAAGTATGTTATTATCTAACAGAACTATTGTTCTTTGAAGAAAAAACTGCCACTTGTTCTTTGAAGAAAAAACTCGTTAATTATTGTTATATCAAAATTTCCATTTTTCATCTAACAGGTTTATCGTGTAAAATATATACTTTAAGAAAATGAATAGTACAGACCTGCTAGCGTCCCAACCGAAATAAAAAATAAGAACAATACAATAATAGTACAAACATACCAAAACTCTGATATCAACACGGGCAAGGCATTTAATGCACACATAAGGTCGAACACTCTGAAAGTTGGGAAGGGATAAACAGGAACCAATAAGTCTTATGCACGTTCCGGTGTAACAAATAGAAATCCGTGTATAAAATTCATTTCTGAACAGGCAGAAGGATATGATTCATCAGACAACATTCCTACCTTGTTCTTAGTGTATACATCTCTAACCATATTTGGACCCTCACTTGGGGATGATCTATAATTTGTTTCTGCTTTGGTATATAGTATAGGACAATACTAAACTGCAAACACAAATATACAAGTACTAACTTTACAAATTAATGTATATCTTACTAGTAATGTTACTCTGTTTGGACTCAGTTTTATTGACTTGTCTAATTTTTTGCTTGTCAAGTAGAGTGAGTAGAAAAAAATTTTGTTTTTTGAGAATATGGCGGATATGTTTAAAGAGGTGAGTTATGAGTCCATTATCTCTTCAATTTAAACTTTGTAATAAATGTTATTGAAGTCCATATATTTTACACTACATTCCATCTATATAGCGTGTATCCAAAATAGGTTCTTAGGGGTAAGAGATCGAAACGAACTACATCCAATGAGAATGAGGGTGCAAGAATATCATGTGAAGCCTCTAACTCACATACGGTGGAAGAAATTTATGTTGATGAAGTACCCAACATTGAATCTGTTGATAAGGGCAAAAAAAAGAAGAGGGGGCCATCAAAATTGAATGTAATTGCAACTGGGATAAAAGACCGTAAAGAGGTAGAATTTAATGAGTTTGGGCAACCAATTGGACTCAATTCCATCTAGCTTAGTTCTATGATTGGGATTTTAGCACGAGAATGCATACCAGTAACACATAAAGGTTGGGATAAGGTGACAAGTGACATCAAGGATCAAATATGGGAGTTTGTTACTGTGAGTATTTTATTTCTCCACCCTTTGCACAATTATGTAATATTTTGAATGTAACTTTGTACATATTGAATTGTAACTAATTTAGTGTATTTATTTTATATGATGCAGCAAAAATATAACCTTGAAGAATGTCGAAAGGCCATTGTTTTGGGTCAGACACAATTTAGTGTATTTTAATAGGAAACAAGTGAAAAGCATAAGGAGGCTAGAGCAAAGCAAATCCATCCACACACAACTAGTCGTAGAGGCTATGCAAGACTTAAGGAAAACATGGTATGTTTCTCCTTTAAAGTTGTATAGTTCATAAATAGCTTACATTATTTCGTAATTCTATCTTTTAAAATTTTGTAGAAAGCCTAAGACCCAAATAAAACTATACGCCGTGTTGATGTTTGGATAAGGGGACATAGGAGAGAAAATGGCAATCCGGTTAATCAAGTTGTTGGTGAAGCGATAGTAACGACTTGAACACTTACACAACACTTTACAATTTTTTTAAAAGCTACAATGTGTTTATTATATTTTTTTAATATGTTGAATTCTTGTATTTATTTTAGGAAAATATGGAAAAAACTCCATCTCATGATTCAACATTGTTGAGAGATGATGCAATAGTAAAGGTGCTTGATCCTGAACGTCCGGGTCATGTCCGAGGTCTTGGATTTGGGGTGACGCCTACGAAGGTAGATGCATCATTACATAGTAATGCAAGGGTAACGACTCTTGAAACTCAAATTCAACAACTTTTGGAATGGAAGATGCACATGGAAAGTCGAATGACACAAGGAAATGAACAAAATGTGGTATTTTTTAAAATTAAATATGATTCAATACATATAGTTTTTCCCTTGTTTTGTTTTTATATACTTCACTTGCATTTTCTATAGGGTCAACATGAGGGTGGTGGGGATGACATGCATAATCACGCACATACTCTACAAGTTATTGTTAATGAATTATCTGAGTCTAAATTTTTTTATTAATTGCATTAATAATTATTTTTAATTGTTTTCTTTGTACTATTTATTAGTGCAATCGAGAAAGTTCATGCGCACAAAGTTCTCCACAAAGAAATTCTCCTTGCAAACTGTTACATTGGTTGGGGACCGGAGAAGAAGTGGCAAGCGCAGAACTTGATTCTACAGACCCGAAGTCACTAGTGCACCACCAAATTCTTGGGCCTGATTGCAATAAAGTATGGGTTGTTGAAATTTTAGTGCCCAAAGTGCCAGTTTTTCGATACTCGGATGCATTTTCCATACTGGATAAAGCAAAAGGAAGTACCATAGCATGGCCACATCGATACATTCATTTTGACTAATAATGCAAAAGGAAGTACCATATGCTATTAGTTATTTTTTTAAGGAAGATTGCATTTTAACTTGTTAAGCTAATGCTTGTTTCATTATAATCCCATGTTTTTATGTGGCTTGTAACACCCAAATATTTATTCATTCTACTATTTTGGGCATGACTTTGATATTATGGTTATGAGTACATATTATGAGTTCCTCTTAATTATATAAGTTTGGTTTAAATTTCAGGAATTGTGGAATTGCTAATCGTGATGCTATCATTTATGTGGTGGATATGTTAATGTTAGTATAAGCAACATGCATTTGAGAAGCTGATTTTTATAAAAAAAAAATTATACACTTTTAAAGACATATTTTATTCATCGTAAAATGATAATAACGACGCTTATATTTAATCGTAAAATAACATTCACGACACATAATAAGTAGTCGTGGAAGGGTTTTTTTGGGTAATGACTTTGACGACTAGTAACTAGGTGTCGGGGATATTTGTTTCAACGACACTTGGCAGGTGTTGTGAAATAGTTTTACAACACCACAAATGTGTCGATATAGAAGGTAACTTTCTACGACACCCCCCTTCAACGACTACATAAAATGTGTCATGAAAATAGTTTCACGACACATATCAGGTGTCGTGGAAAGTACTTTTTCTTGTAGTGAGAGAAAATATATAAACTTGCTCCCACTGATCTTAAGGTGTATACAAATATACAACGATTAAAAAAAATAATGATATTATTTCTTAAAATACGTCATGTGGGAAACTTATGTTTATAAAATGATCTCTTAAACATATACGCATGGTTTATAAGACTTCAAAAATTAAGTTTCACATCCACTTCATGTAACTCTCAATCATAATGATCTACTCATGTCATAGGAGTTCCATGTCGTTACATATAATTAAGAAGGTTCATTTATAACCTTTTCTTCATTAAAAGTGAAATATTTTACTACAATTTAGCTTTATCTCGTTTAACTACCGTTAGTGTCGCATTTGGTCTTGATGACCCCCTTATACCCGACTTTAGTGCATCAATTATGTAATTCAACGAGATTTCAACCTTAGTTGTAGTCCATGAGTTTCATTTTTTATGACTTTTGAAAATAAAACCATGTCATTATTTATCCCTACGCCAAATTAATGTTCATGCAGATACACCACATAATCATCGAGGATAGTAAACCTTTTAAGACCTTCTTAATACTATTCCTTATGATTTTATCTACATTTCTCTCACGGTGACAATACTATCATTTAGTGGTTGATAATTTATTTGTTCTTTGTTGTTCAAACAATCTAACAACTAAAAGAACAAGGATTCAAGAAGGTTATCGGTAATGGGATAAGTACCCTACCTTCCTTTATAAACATATTTCATGATTTTCTACTACCACTAATTTCACCTTTCATAATGAATTTGACTTTAATGCAATAAATACGTGTCAATGACAATTATATGATCTATCTAGGTCCACTTTAAGGAAAGTTTCTCATAATCTCCCACTTGGGCCACATAGGTAATCCTTATATTAGACATCGTAATACCTTAAGAGCACAACTCGACTATCGAAATTTGTAAGAGACATTACAAAAATCTTGTCCACGAAAATTATGAAAAAGAGTCTAGATTTAATTTGGCACAAGATTTAAAGAGTTTCATCAATAACGCTACAATTATGATGCAGGATCAAACAAATCTTTAAAGAACTATGTCCAAACTTTATTTTGTACAAAACATCAAAAGGAATATCATAACCCTTGAAAAAAATATATATCAAAAGATTCTTTAGAACATATCCCTCACGATTAAGTGTAGACAAACATTTTTCAAAAAAAAAATTGAGGGTTTATGAAAACAAATGGCGATTTGATTCCTCAAGAACAAAAGAAAAGAATCTTATTAGCATTTCTAGTTTGTTTTGTAAGAAATCCTTGCATCAAAAGTAAATACTTTCTATAACACAGTAAGTATAACTTGAAAACTCTACTGAGATGAAAAACTCGTTTTAAATCATAAAAGATAGATATTATCTTTATCATTATTAGTCCGAGTGTGCAATATGTAAACAAACTTAATTTGTTTAACCAAATTAAATATGAAATTTTTAGAGAAACAAAATGTGATATAATAATATGTGATAAGATAATGAGATAAATTGCTCACTTCATTAATGCTTTGAATTAACAACACACACATCGATTACATGATAATAAATTGAGTGCATAACCGTGAGTTTTCTTCAGTAGTAACCGTGAAATATTCATTATATGATGCTTGTAGATTACTTTATTGGGTATAATGTTATTTCATTATATTGTACACGATATTGTGCACAACTTATTTTCACATACTATAATAATGTATGTGGTCTATGATGTTCATTCAATCACTCAAAATTGATTCCCCGTAAGGAATAACCTTGCTTGAAGAAATAAACTCAATATACCCCATTAATATATTTACAATTATAAGCATCATGAGTTACTACTACCATCATCTTTACATTTAATATTCATTTCCATTCTAGTTGGGTCACTGTAATGACTACCAAATATTTCATAATATGAATATTACATTACGTAAAGACTTACATACACAAGTCAATAAATTTTTCACTTATTTTCATTAAATATCGCATGATCAATAAACTAAATTATTCATGTTTATTGTTTTCATAAACTTAATTGGTGATATGATAGTGAAAGAAACTATGGCATATGCGTTTGACGACCATTATTACCTTCCCAAAATATATATCACCACTAACATTTTGTTCAATTATTGTAATCACAATAAACAAATAAAAAATAATATGTATGCAGCATCATAAAGTATCATCATCCTAGCATTCAATATCATACATGGACCCGTAGGCAACCAAAATATGCATGATATTAATGCATTAGTCCAATATTTATATCTTCTGGAATTGATCACTTTAATGAACACCAAACCTTATTTTATATAAATATTAGAGATACACATACATGTTCAAAATATCCGTAATACATGAATAATTATATTATTGTCTATTCTCTAACTTGAAATTCACGAAAAATTAGACATAATGTGAAAGTCAAATAGACAAAGAGCTTACATGAGATATTACACAAATAATAGTAAATGGAAGACATAAATCATTTACTTTCGCTTCATCCCTTATGTATGAGTAACAAATCAGAAATATTGACCCAAATCATTCATGGTCATACTAATGCACAATACGGTTATAATCACAATTATCATAATAGTGGCATATGTAAATATGACTTTTTAACATTGATGCCAATTATTTAACACTTACAAAAATTTCAATGTTTATTTGATTTAAATTTCAGCATGTGTTGCGCTTCAATTTAACCTTATAACAAACATTAGGATAATCTAAAATGACTACAAGTATAGTATCTTCATATATAATCTTAGCCTGTATTTGGCATTTGATTAAACTGAATGAATACCTACTTATGAGTCTCAAAATTTGCAAGCCATGCATTCAAATATGCATGTATGCAACGAATAAATCTAGTATCCGCACATATGAATTGTAGCCTGTGTTTGGCATTTAATTCAACTTAATGGGAGTACTAGCCTTAGAATAAATAATAATTCTGATTTTCAGCTACATGAATTGTTAGCCTGTATTTGGCATGAGACTCATTAAAACACGAATATCATAATATTCAACAATATGAATCATTGGCCTGTGTTTGGCAAGAGGCTCATCAAAATATGAATATTAACAATAACGCAAGTCTAATATCCTACCATATGAAATATGTTGGCCTGTGTTTCGCACGAATATTCAATTAAAAAGGGATCATTAGAGCAAGGTTTTATCACAATTCTAGGTAAAAACATACATGAAATATGGGAAAACTTAAATTTTTTCAAAAAAATGAGTTAGCATCATGGAACCATAGGAAATTACTCCAAAATCTCAAATATTCGACGGAATTCAAAAATATTTTTTCTGGAAGTCAGAAACATTATTTATGCAAAATCAATGCCCCCAAAAATATTATACTCAAAACTTAATGTATAATTAATGGTCCAAATATAGATGCATACATAATAATCAAATATTTACGATTATAGATTAAGACACTTTCATGTCTTCCCCATCCAACACCATATAAATATTATTGTCGAAACATCAATTCATAATTACATTAGGACATTTGGGCTACCAAATATAGATTATGCACAATAACCTAATATATCGAAATGTTATTGTCAAACACATAATCATACATCTAATATTCAAAATTTTATATTTAACTCTTCCATCAATACCAAATACTACATAACATGAATATTAGAACAACCATGAATATAAAAAAACAGTCCCCGTGGTGAAAAAAATACATAATATTCGAAAAAAATTATAATTTTTGCCAAAAATAGAAAATTTGAGTTAGCACCACAGGGATGTAGATAATTACTCCAGGATCTCAAAACAATTTGCGGAATTCAAAAATCAATTTTCTGGAGTGAGATATTGACGTCAACATTATTACCAAAAACGAAAAAACGCAATTTAAAGGGTCTTAACGATGTCAAAACGTAAAAGTAAGGTGGTGATCATTGTATATAATGGGTTTTGTTTATTTTGACGTTTTCAGTCGACCATGTCAGTTTCGTAAAATTCCGAGCAAGTTTTGACCTTTCATTCTCACTAGTGAGTATTGGCGACAGAAGAAAAACGTCACAGAAAATCTCAGACACACTTTAAGAGCATAATTAATGACAGAAATAAGACGTCGCAGAAGGTCTCAGGCACAAAAACAATTTAATGACATGAATAAAAATGTCGCAGAAAGTCTCAGGCACATATTTCATTATAGACGAACTTCAATAAGGAAAATCATGAGATCTTAAACTTTAGCTCTGATACCACATATAAAATCATTCTTGAAAACACCCTAATATTAATCATGAATACATTAATATAATTAAACTTTAGCATGCAATTGTTCTTAATCAAAGGATCTTGGATCTTCATGTTTTCACAAAATACGTCTAAAAGATAGAAAATAAGACTAACATTGATCAAAAGATAATCCATCAATCTACCTTCTTGAAAAAATACACTCTAATGGAATCTTGGAGTTTCTTTTCCACCTCAGAAATAGTGTGTTATAAGATAACCCAAGATGGTGTAAGGCTCCTCTACTTATAAGAGGAAGAGGGCCCAAATTCTAGTGAAGGTGGGACTATTTTTCAAGTCTCCCACTAATGCTACTAACCATCATGTGACTAACGAATAAGATTGACCAAATCTTCTAATATTCGTATTTATCACGTTCCTAATTAATTATCTGATATTTATCAAGACCACATAATTGAAAAATTCATAAATTCAAAATTTAATATAATTAAAATTAAATAATTAATTTTGACACTAAATATTAATTTTCAACATAAATCCCTATTAATGTCACTTGTGTCTTCCGTCATCTTCGATTTCTTTGATAGCAAGAGATAACAGTAATGCTACAAGCAATACATAATTACCTTCATTTGGAAATTCGTACTTTTTGTGCATGAGTTACTTAATAAAGTTTAATAAAGTTTAACTACTGTTAATAAAAGTAGGGTACAGAGAGAATTTTAGAGAGAGAAAGAGTTCTCATTAATTGGTGTCAAACAAATGGGGGGGGGTCACCCCTTATTTATAGTACAAGTTAGTAGAGTCCTAATAGGAGTGGACATCCACTTAAATAGGATAAATACAATATTTATAACACTCTCCCTTGGATGTACATCATATCCACCATTCAATGATCATTGCCTCATTAAAACCTTACTAAGGAAACCCCATTGGGAAAAAACCGTAGTGAAGGAAAAAGAGTACAATTTATTGTGACCATTAAGTCGGTGTTGGACGTGCTTAATGTTGCCTCGTTAAAACCTTTACTAGGAAAACCCAGTGGGATAAAACCTAGTTAAAGGAAAAAGAGTACAGCGCACAAATGTCCCAAATTACATGTTCTTGTATGCTCCCCCTGATTGATATGTCCAATTTCACCGTTGGTGGAGCCGACGCATTCCAATCTCGTACAAAAACTTCTGAAATGTTGCCTTTGGCAGTGACTTTGTGAAGAGATCAGCGAGGTTATCACTTGAACGAACTTGCATGACTTCAATCTCATTTTTCTTCTGAAGCTCATGAGTGAAGAAAAACTTTGGTGAAATGTTCTTGGTTCTGTCTCCTTTGATGAATCCTTCTTTAATTTGTGATATACATGATGCATTATCTTCATAGATAGTACTTGGAATATCTGTAATAGAAGACAATTGACAAGAACTACGGATATGCTAAATTAAAGATCTCAGCCATACACATTCACGGCTAGCTTCATGAAGAGCCAAAATTTCAGAGTGATTAGAAGAAGTAGCTACTAAAGTTTATTTAGTAGAACGCCAGGAAATAGCAGCATTACCACAAAGAAATACATAACCTGTCTGAGATCGACCCTTATGAGGATCAGAGAGATATCCAGAATCTGCATAACCAACTAATTTGGAACTATTAGAGTTATATGAATAAAATAAACCCATGTCAGTGGTTCCACGTAGATATCTTAGGATATGTTTGATACCAGCCCAATGCCTTTAGGTTGGTTCAGAACTATATCTAGCAAGCAGATTCACAGAGAATGAAATATCCGGCCTAGTGCATTGCGCCAAATACAATAATGCACCGATTGCACTTAAATAGGGTATTCCTGGACCCAGTATTTCCTCATCTTTTTCTTTAGGACGGTATGGATCTTTCTTTATATCCAAAGACCGAACAACCATGGGGGTACTTAGGGGATGCACCTTATCCATATTAAAACGTTTTAATACATTTTCAGTATAATTAGACTGATGGACTAAAATCCCACTAGAATTTTTCTCGATCTGCAGGCCGAGACAAAATTTAGTTTTCCCAAGGTCTTTCATCTCAAATTCTTTTTTCAAATAGTTAGCAGTTGTTTCGAGCTCTTCTGGAGTTCCGATTAAATTTATGTCATCCACATAGACTGCTACTATTGCATATCCTTTTGAGGATTTCTTTATAAATACACAAGGGCAAATTTGATTATTTTCATACCCTTCCTTAGACAAGTATTCACTAAGACGATTGTACCACATTCTTCCGGATTGCTTTAAACCGTACAATGAACGTCTCAGTCGTATCGAGTACGTACTCCTCGGCTTTGCTTCAGGCAAAGGAAATCCTTCAGGGATTTTCATGTATATTTCTGTGTCTAAGTCCCCATATAAATAAGCGGTCACAACATCCATGAGTCTCAAATCAAGATTTTCAGAGACCGCTAAGCTAATTAGATATCTGAAAGTTATACTATCCATAACAGGGGAGTATGTTTCCTCAAAATCAATCCCAGGTTTCTGTGAGAAACCTTGTGCCACAAGTCGTCCCTTATATCGAGTGATTTCATTCTTCTCGTTTCTTTTTCTTATAAAAACCCATCGATAACCTACCGGGTTAAAACCTTTTGGGGTTTGTACTATAGGTCCAAATACACCACGTTTATTTAGAGACTCGAGTTCTGCCTTGATGGCAATTTCCCATTTTGGCCAATCTACTCTTTGTCGACATTCATTTAGGGTACGTGGTTCAGTATCATTATCACTGTCCTTTGAAATTTGTGTAGCTACTGCATATGAAAAAATGTCATCAATGACAGTTTCTTTTCGATCCCACATTTCTCCCGAATATGTATAAAACATAGAGATCTCGTTATTATTATAAGGTACCTTTGCCTCTTCAGGGGCTTGTATAGTCACTTCAGTGACTTGTGTGTTTTCAGAAATAATAACCTCTTCAGGGGTTTCAGAGAAAGTGGATCTTTTATTCATAACCTCTTCAGGAGGGTGATTAGGGCATGATTTTTCATTTGATCTCCGCTTCCGGGGAGCAGAGTCTTTGGAACCTACAGGTCTTCCGCGCTTCTGGCGTGCAACAGATTCATTTGTTGCTGATGTCAATGTTTGTCCCACTGGTACATGAATTCTTGCAGGCACATTTGCAGCGGGTACATGAGACTTGGTTACTTTTACAGCATCATTGAATGCATGGGGTAATTTATTTGCAATTTCCTGAAGATGCAATATCCTTTTCACTTCATGCTCACATTCAGTAGTACGAGGGTCTAGATGAGACAAAGTGGAAGTGCTCCATGTTAATTCTCGTCGTTCTTCAGGAATGAACCGTACTTCTGGTACGTTCTTTCCTCCCCTTAACGGCGGGAAGAGTGTCTCATCAAAATGACAATCCGTAAATCTAGCGATAAATGTATCACCTGTCAGTGGCTCAATATAACGAATAATTGATAGCGAATCATAACCAACATATATTCCCAAACGACGTTGGG
The DNA here is from genome assembly GCA_949130495.1 of Sambucus nigra. Lineage (NCBI taxonomy): Eukaryota > Viridiplantae > Streptophyta > Magnoliopsida > Dipsacales > Adoxaceae > Sambucus > Sambucus nigra. The sequence continues at coordinate 88,545,263 of OX422208.1, read as the reverse complement.
GACCCATTTTGGTACGCTGGGGTGGAGGGATGGGTACATGCACTGCACAACCAAATTTACGCAAGTGGGATATATTTGGTTGACATCCAGACACAAGTTGAAAAGGTGAAAATGGGTGATAAGCCTGGGTCTAAGCTTAATTAACTTAGCAACGTGTAGGATAGCATGTCCCCAGGCAGAGACTGGGAGTTTAGACTGCATAAGAAAAGGTCGCGCAATAAGTTGCAAACGTTTAATCAAAGACTCAGCTAAACCATTTTGAGTGTGGACATGCGGGACCGGGTGCTCAACATCAATACCTTGTGATAAACAATAGTCATCAAAAACTTGAGAAGTAAATTCTCCCGCATTATCTAAACGGATGGATTTAATGTGTTGATCAGGAAAATGTGCTATAAGTTTTATGATTTGAGCAAGAAATTTTGCAAAGGCCAAATTACGAGTAGATAACAAACAAACATGTGACCAACGAGTGGACGCATCAATAAAAACCATAAAATATTTAAAAGGTCCACTAAAAGGGTGGATGGGTCCACAAATATCCCCTTGAATTCTTTGTAAAAAGGATGGTGACTCAGAGGCAATTTTGAGATAAGATGGTTTAGTGATTAGTTTACCTTGAGAACAAGGGGTGCAAAAATGATCATCGGGTAAGGTAAGTTGTTTGTTTGTTAACGAGTGCCCGTATGAGTTGTTTATGATTCGACGCAACATGTTTGATCCAGGGTGGCCCAATCGGTCATGCCATAATATTAAATTATAAGGATCATTGAGCTTCCGGCTCATGACAGTATGTGATTCTACAACATTAATTGTTGTATGGTATAACCCCATGGATAATGCAGGAAATTTTTCTAGTGTGAGCTTCTGGCTTCCAACACTAGATGTAATGCAAAGGAACTCTTTATTATCTTCATTACATGTTTCCATATGATACCCGTTCACTCTTATGTCCTTAAAGCTCAATAAATTTCTTCTGGAATTTCTTGAGTATATAGCATTATTTATGAATAAGTGGGTACCATTAGGTAACACCACGTGGGCTCTTCCGAAGCCTTCAATGATCTTAGCAGGACCAGCTATAGTGGAAACATTCGCTGTATTGTATACCAAGTTTGAGAAAAACTTCTGGTTTTTCAAAATGGTGTGGGTTGTCCCACTGTCTACCAGACAAGTATCATCGCTTACGCTTACTTTCGGATCCATACCTTTAACATAGTTAAACATAAATTGAAATTCAATCCACCAATCATATAAGCATAAAAAAAATGATCAAAACCATTTCATTAACTACTAAAATCTCGAAATAAAGATATTAATTTCTCTAAGCTCTAAGGATAAACTACTAATGTCTCAATAGAAAAGATGAAGCAGATAAATAAATAAATAAATCATAATCATTTAGGTCTTCAGGGCCGCCTGAGGTGGTTCTCCAAGCATGTTATCAAATGTCTCATCATCAATAGCATCTCCATCCTCATCTTCAAAAAAATCATTGAAATTGAGATCAGTATCGTCAAGTTTCCAACGGTCTTCAGGACCTTCCACAATGTTTGTCTCCACTTTCTTTTTCGAGGCCTGATATTTTTCAACCAATTTCTTGGACGAACGGTAGGTACGTGTCCAATGCCCACTGCGACCACATCTCTGGCAAATATCATTTGAATTTTGTGGATTTGACTTCTGAGTCCCTTTATTGCCGTGATTATTCCACTTCTGGTGGTTCTTAAATTTTGTATTTTGTCTAGGGCCATGATTATTGTAGCCACCTCTTCTGGAGTTGCCACGGCCCCGCCGCATATTTCCTTGGCCTCTTTCATTATTTTGAACAGAGTTAGCATTCACTTCAGGGAGTGCTACAAATCCAGTGGGTCTAAATGTATGATTTTTCATCAGTAAGTCATTGTTCTGTTCAGCAACTAGGAGACATGAGATTAGTTCTGAGTACATTTTAAACCCTCGCTCTCGATATTGCTGCTGCAGGAGCATATTCGAGGCGTGAAAAGTTGAGAATGTTTTCTCTAACATATCTGCATCCTCTACCTTTTCTCCACATAGCTTTAGTTTGGAGGTAATCTTGAACATAGCAGAATTATATTCAGACACAGTCTTGAAATCTTGAAATCTCAAGTTGAGCCATTCATAGCGTACACCTGGAAGTATGACCGAGTTTTGGTTGTCATAACGCTCCTTCAGGGAGTTCCATAAATCAAGAGGATCTTTCACTGTCAGGTACTCACTTTTCAAATCATTGTGTATGTGATGCCTAAGGAATATCAGGGCCTTAGCTTTGTCCTGCCGGGATATAGTATTTTCAAGTGTTATTGCATCACCAAGATTTCGAGCTTGGAGGTGGAGTTCAGCGTCTTGAGACCAATTCAGATAATTCACCCCAGAAATTTCAAGTGCTTCAAATTCGAGTTTAGAAATATTTGACATTTTTAAACTGCGATAGAGTTAGCAGTTGCGGCGATGAGCTTTTTTTTCGTGCTGATAACGTGATAATAAAAGTAGGGTACAGAGAGAATTTTAGAGAGAGAAAGAGTTCTCATTAATTTGTGTAAAACAAATGGGGGGGGTCACCCCTTATTTATAGTACAAGTTAGTAGAGTCCTAATAGGAGTGGACATCCACTTAAATAGGATAAATACAATATTTATAACAACTACTCTTTTTTTCACCTTTTGAAATTAAAGACAATCAGCGTGGGGACCACACACTGTACAACACTTATCTTGCACGGACCAGGTCACTCGGAATGAAAGTAGGAAAAAATTGTCTGGGCGCAAACCGTTATTTGGACTGGAAACACAACGTTATTATCAAACTAAGTAGTCAATTTTCATTTTTCTCGCGAGGGTTGTTATTTGAATTTTGATATTGTACGAAGTTAATCAATAATCTTGATTCAGTGGTACAAGATTATTACTAGAATAGTTTTGGAGGTGAATTGAGTTTGGTCCCCAGTTCGATCCCTGACACTGTAAAAATAATATTTGTTCAGCGAAAATCATGAATCGTGAATAGAAATTAGTTGAGGTGCGCGTAAGTTGCCCAAACACCTCATGGTATTGTACGAAAAAAAAATATATTATACGAAGTTCAATCTCTATGTATATTATCCATACATCTTGGTTGGTTGGTATAAGATTGTTACTGAAATAGTCTTTGGGACGAATTGTGTTTGGTCCCAAGTTTGATACGTGACACAGTCAAAATAATGCTTGATCAGCGAAAATCACGAACTGCGAACGTGGATTAATCGAAGTGCGCTTAAAGCTGACACAGACACCACGTGGTATAATAAAAAAAAAGTTTCTATGTATATGGAAGAGCCTAAGTCGCCTATAGAATAACATACTTTGAGTGCGCGATTGAAACCGTTTCAATGTCAATTTTTTTCCAAAATTTGGACTAATTTCTTTTTATAATTTCAATTTCAAATCAAGAAATTAAAGTTTTCAAATAGACCTTAAGAATAAATTATAGCACTTAATATTGAGAAACTATACCATCATCGATAAGAAGCTGTAATTCATATATTAGCATTTAATCTTCATTATCTACATCTTTACTTTACACTCACTTGTAATGTCGTAATAAACATCACACAAAGCATTTCAGCAACACTGTATTGCAGGCTTCTTACTAAAAACAAAAGAAAAATGCAGTTGTCAAACTAATAATGGTTTCTGTCAAAACAAATAATGCTTTAAGCAGATGTACTTTATACCATTTAAGGTGTACATTGCTTTGACAAAAGTCACTATTATTTTAACCACAAAATTAGCAAATAAGGTAAAAAACTAAGAAAAAAGCAAGAGTGGAAAAAATTAATAAAACTAGACATTAGAGGAAAACTTGAATCCTAGAACACAAGAACTTGACCTACTAATAGAGTCTAGGGTTTTGGCTACATCACTAGCACAAGGTCTCGCGGCCGGGTCACCTGCAGTGCACTGGAGGCCTAGGTTCATGGTCTCAACGATCTCGTTATGATTATCTGACATGTGTCCCTTGATCACCGGGTCGATCCAAGAGTCAACGTGACAGTCTGAGTAGCAATAACGGGCCCATTCCACAATGCTTTTGTGCGGGCCCATTTTAAAATGGGCCGGTTTTCTCCCCGTAAGTAGTTCAATTAGGATGAGCCCAAACCCATAGATATCACCCTTCTCGGTTATCTCATTGCTTTGTGTCGTCTCTGCAACATAAAGGAGTATATATTAATATATATATATATATATTTTTTTTTGTTTGATGCATATATGGAAATTATGTATTGCCGTTCTTGAGAATATAAAGTCCGGTCCGAATAACGTGTACCTTAAGCGTACATGTCAAGAATTTGAAATGCTAGCAAAACTTCGGTATGCAATTAGTAGGCAGGATACTTATACAACATCATTCTCATTACTTTTATGGAGCTCCAAACATATTATCGATTTAGGGGGAATTATCGTTTCCTAATAGAGTTGGGAAAAGTTATACATTAAGTTTTCGAGTCATTTTTCCCAATTTAATAAGCCATTATAAATTGAAGGACAAGTGTGCCATATACTAGTGCATTTTAAGATCATGTGTTTGATGAGATATCCAAAAAATAAATATTATCTCACGGGATATAGGATCCTAGGGAATATAAATCAATGACTATATTACATGTTTTGTGATATAACACGAATTTTGTTTTAAATATTAGTAATGCTCGTACTGTTTTATAAAGTTAAAAAGCAAGAAACATGTCTATGGTAGTCAGCTAGTGTGTCTTCTTAAAAGATGTCAGGTATGCATGGGACATGCTAATATAAAAAGGAATGGTAGACAGAATATATTTGGGAAGTATTTTTTAAATTTTCAAAACACGAAAAAGTAGAAGACATGAAAGTGCAATTCCACTATAATTCTCACATGTCTTAGTTCAGTGATCGAGTAGTCCACATCTAACTATCGAATACGATCTTTAAGAAATGAGGGCTTATTTTTTTTTTCGTTTCTTCCCCCATTTTAGAGGTACCATGAGATGTCCGGCCAGCTTTACGCGCACCTCGACTAATCCTCACTCGCGGATTAGTGGTCAGCCGCTGGCCCTCAGATTGTTTGCAGCTGCCGAGACTCGAACTGGGGAGCAAACCCAGTCGAGCCTGGAGCTTTAGTACTAATGCGCTACCACTAGACCAAGTCTAAAGGTTAATGAGAACTTATTTGCGTCCCGTCTATACTCCTTGTAAAATAGCACTGTGACACATAATAGTATCTTTGCTCATAAAATCTAAAGAGCCCCCCCCACCACCCAAAAAAAAAAAAAAAATTCATTTACTGGCATTATTTGAATTGCTTTTAGAAAATTGTGACATTAATTGTTAATTTTTTAGTATATACTTGCGAACAATTTCAAAATATACCTCACATTGAACTTTATTACACGTAAGTTCCCATATAATTAAAAAAAACATTGCAGAATTTGGTTATAGTATTAAAATGATAAATGAATTATATTAAAAACAATGTAGCCTTATTTCTCTAGAGGTCTTAAGTTACATTTTTTCCTACAATCGTAAAAAAGGGAACGGGCAAGGCGTGTCAAAATTGCACTGCATCATCACATGTACCATTATTAAAAGGTGGTACATGTGAGTTATTTTTGAGAAGTAATTTTTTTTGTTACGTAGCAACCACATAAAACAAAATTAGACATGTGAGTATTGTCAAGTCTAGTGTTTGCATTCTATTACACCTGATAAAACATGTGATACAATTTCTAATAATTCTACACTAACCGTTTTGAGTTAATACATAGTAGTCTAGCTAAAATAACCTAGCCACAAACTTAATATAATAAAATCTCATCTTATGCCACTCATTCACTTTTAATTAATTAAAAAAGCAATTGCTATTTTTATGATTAACTAACATATAATACATAATATTAATTCAAAATAAAGAGGATATATTAGTAAAATACCTGGGGAAACGTAGGCTGAAAATGTAAAACCCTTGGTGACTTTACAATCCAGCTCAGGTAAACTCAACCTCAGGCGAGGCTCATCTTTGCCATCGACGGTAACTTTTTCCGGCGATAAATCACCCATTACAAAGCTAGGTGAACAGTGGTAATGCATGTATCTTAGAGCCCTAACAATCCCATAGGCAATTTTCTTTCTTCTTTCCCAACTCAACCCTCTAATTGCATCACTCAATCTTCTTCCCTCACAATATTCATAAACCACAAATCCACCATGTTCGGACCGACACGTGGCAATAAGCTTAACAATATTTGGGTGACGAATTTTACTAATCTCACCCAATTCCATCCAAAATTCCGTTTGGTTCGAGTTTATGTGGTTCAGTTCCTTCACGACAAAATGCATGGAATTCATGGCGGATTTTCCTTTGTACGAAATTCCATTCTTTCCACTAGAAATCACATTTTCATCTCTCTTCGACAATAAAATATCTTCCATTGTTAAATATTTCGAATCCTTGATGCCGAACACTTGCAATTTCCAATTCCCATCGTCACTTTCCACTCTCTTCACCTTGTAGACATTTCTCTTTCTAACCAAAGCAATAACAGTAAATAAAACCCCAAGTAATGCTAAAACGGCAAAGAGAAAGGTTACCGATAATTTCCAAGCAGAAAATATTATGCGTTTGCATGGGGGTAAGCCGCTAGTAGTATCATCTCCGCCACATAGATTGTTACCGAAAACTGAGCTCGAGTTGATCGCCAAAAATGCCCCAGTGGATGGTAAATTTCCATGCAAATGATTGTGAGATATATTTACCATGACTAGTGATTCCACTTTCCCTAGATTTTCTGGGACTTTTCCGGAAAGTTGGTTTACTGATAAATCTAAAGTGCTAAGAACTGGCATTTCAGAAATGCTAGTGGGAATTTGGCCAGTTAGTTGATTATGGCTAAGGTCTAAACTCACAAGCTTCTTGCATGAAGATAATTCATTTGGAATTTCCCCAGACAGCTTGTTTTCTCGGAGATTCAATTGCATTAGCTCGGAAAATTTCCCAACACTGGGTGGGATTAAACCCGAAAGCCTATTATTCGATAAATCCAAATTTTCGAGCTTTTTACTTCCAAAAGAATTTGGCAACTCTCCAGAAAATCTGTTTCTTGCCAAATTAAGCATCTGAAGCTCCGGCATATCCCATTTTCTATGGCTTAATAAGCCATAGAAATTGTTGCTGGAGACATCTAGGTAGTAAACCAAAGGCAGTTGTGTAAATTCTGGCGATAATTCGCCTGAAAGACGGTTGTCTTGAAGACGCAACCGTCCCAAGCTCATGCAGTGACTCAGGCTCTTAGGTATTTCACCTTGGAGGGAATTTGAGAAAAGAATCAGTTTGAAAAGATTGCGAGACTCGCAAAGACTTTTTGGAATTTCTCCGGTGAGATTGTTGGTAGAAAGGTCTAATAAAGTGAGATTGTTTCGTTTTCCTAGGGCTTTCGGAATCTCACCGGTCAACCTATTTGACCATAATTGAAGGATGCGAAGATGAGGCAAAGAGGCTAACGCATTGGGAATTTTTCCGTAAAAGTGGTTGGAAAATAAATGGAGAATTTCCAAGTTTTGCAATTGCCCTACATCCTCAGGAATTTGACCGGAGAGAAAATTATCACTTAGATCAAGCGATATTAAACTTTTTAGGCCAAAAATGGATCTAGGTGTGCTACCTGAGAGCTTGTTCAAATACAAGAACAAGTATTTAAGATTGGTTAGGTTTCCAATCGACGGTGGGATTTCTCCGGTGAGATTGTTACACACGAGATTTAGATGATTCAAAGAAGTTAACTCACCGATTTCCTTTGGAATTTCGCCTGAGAAATTGTTGTACCCCAAGTAAATCCAATTCAAGCTCTTCATTAGGCCTAATTCAGGTGGAATTTGACCAAACAATTGATTTGAGGCCAAGGTCAACACTTGCAAACTTGTCAAATTTGTTATGGAGCTCGGAATTCTCCCATACAAGGTATTTCCCCCTAGGTCGAGGAATTTCAATCCGGAATAAAATCCTATTTCCTCCGGTATATTCCCATATAACATGTTGCTTGAAAGATCCAGCGTCTCGAGTTTTGTAATCGCGCCACGTGGCAACGGACCGGTGAGATTATTGTTGCTTAAATTGAGAAATTTGAGGGACATGCAAGTGGAAATATTTCTTGGAATTTCACCAGAGAGCAGATTATCCGAGAGATCAATAATTTCAATATTCGGCAAAAGGAAAATCGTTTCCGATAGCTTTCCAGATATGTTTTTCCCCGAGAGCTCGATTTTCGCCACGTGTGATGAATTATCGCACGAAATTCCATTCCACTGGCAGAAAGAGAGAGAAGAGTTCCAGTTGGAGAGAGAATTCAATGGATCCTTGAGAGAAGATTTTGTTGACATTAATATCCCAAATTCGGACCCTTTGCATGTGCACAAGCACGAAAACAAGAACATGAGTAGGAATAATCCTTGGTTTGTCGTTGATCTTTTTTTGGCCATCTTTAGTTGCAGATTTTTTGAATCATCAACCTAAAGAACTCCAATAGTGTTGAATGAAAAAAGCGGGGGGAGCTTCAAGATAGAATCAAACCCGGGAAGCTTTAGCTAATCAACGTTCATGATCCTTCACTTTCTGTCAAAAATGAAAGATCTTTTGTTAGAACCTCGGATCCAGTGCTAATGAAAGTTGGAAAATAAAGCAAAACATATATGATACATGCACTTTATATATCAGGAAAACTGTACAAACTTCAGGGACATTTTTGCAAAACTATTTTGGAACTAATAAACTATTCTTAATTATATATTTTCTTGCAAAACCCCTATATGTCTTTAAAACGTACTCAAGCGTTATTGTACTAAAAATAACTTACATAATTTAGTGGAAAACTAGTTAATTCTTAATTTCTTTTTTACATTTCCCCATACAGCTACACACACTAACACGTGCATATTTTTTAATAACATAAACTGAAGGACTAAAATTCTCATAATGACACCAATAACAAAAAAAAAAAAAAAAAAAAAAATCTTCACAAAATCAAGAATCATATGGCCTACATGAATTTGCACTAAGAAACTAAACATAAAAAATGAATCTTAAAATCAAAAGAATTTAAAATATAAGTTATATTCAAACCCCCATATGAACTTGTGTGTGTGCGCGCGCGCGTATGTGTGAATAACATGTTTAAGAACTCAGAAGTATAACAAGAATAATATCCCAATAAGCAATTAACAAGCACAGAATATGTTCGCACCATTTTCTGTACTCCAATTATAACAAGTCTCACAGTCATGTCCCTTAAATATATAGACAAAGAAAAGCTATCTGGTCCAAGTATCAAAATAGTATGAACAAGATATTCAAACTATATATATATGTATGTAACGTACCCATGAAAAAAGAAGTGATGAAAGACATATATTAACCATAAAGAATACTGATATGAAAAGTATAACCTCAAGGTGAAATGTTTGGTAACGTACCTAAATCATCATTTGGGTATGTGAGTTTTCGAATCTGTGATAATTATAAATAGTCGCTCTAATGATAGAGATGATTGAAAGAAAACAAAGAGGTGGGAAGGTTTTTATTTTGTTTGAGGTGGTGGAGTGAAGTGAGAGGGTAGGGTTTGAGAGTGAGAAATTAAGAGTATAAATAGAGTGCGGGGGTTAAGGTATGGAATTGGGCATGGAATAAGAAAGTAATTTCGAAAATGCACTCTTGACTTGTGTTTCAACACGAAGGGTTGAAAGGCAAAGGCAGGGACAGATGTTGGGAAAGCCCTGATTCTGTCGGATATTACCAAAATGCTCTTTTGACTGACTATGGATAGTGACGAGAATTCCCTGTAACCGTTGAAAAGTTTGAAAATTTGTGAGCCAGGTGAGATTTGCTTTTGCTCTTGGACTTATATACATAAATGACAATAAAAACCTTAAATTTCATGATTTATCTAAATTATGTTACTTTTATTTTGTCACATCTTACTTGAGTGAATAGAAAGAGTATTTTGGACTAAAACTTCTAAGATTGAGAGACAGTCGTAAGCAAATGTATTTGAACATTAAGAACATTAAGTCTTATCATCACTTAGATTTAGAAAGTACTGAATATTCCTAATATTACTCATTTATTTATATAAATTAGGTGTTTGATCACCTTTTATATCTAAATAATGTTTATATTTTTCTTCTCTTCTTGCGATTGCAAATACAAGCTCCGCATATAGTAATACTTATGTTTTTAATCATTTAAACATGAGGGGTTTGAAGAGAAAATAATTCTTGATATTTAGGGTCTGTTTGGTTTGCAACTATAATTCTATTTTCTGTGATTAAATACAATTATGATAAAAATTTGTGTTTGACGACCAGTTTTTAAACACTGAATTATAATATTTCTGTGTTATAATCAAGTTTTTCAGAAAACAGGTTGAGGGTGTTTTATAACTTTTGTTTTTGATTTTTCAACTCAAAATTATTTATTTTTAATATTTTAATGCATTTATACATTGATATATAATATATATACATAAAACATTAATACGTGTGTAATTCTTATAAATAAAAAATATATGTACATGTACACAAAATTATATATATGGAACAATATAAAGTTAAATAATATTATCAATAGATATTTGATACTTATATATAGTTTTATACATGTATTATTAATGTATAAAATAATATAAAATATAAATATAGTACATATATATTAAAAAATATTATCAATTCATATATATATATATAATTTTATAGTAAATTATACATGTAATATATATATATATATATATATATATATATATATATATATATATATATGTTTGTCAATTTTGTCAAATTTTAAAAAAAAAATGTATTTAAAAACAAGTTTACCAAATGCACATTAATAATTATAAACACAAAAAACTGAATTTTAAAATTACATTTAAAAACAACGTTTAAATCGAATTTTCTAACTAGAGAACCAAACGGGCCCTTAATGTCTAGTATTTAGGGTATTTTCAATTAGCCAGTTGGTCTTGGTCAAGCTTTAATATGATATAAAACGCAAGTAAAAAATTACAACTGCCATGAGAAACATTGAAGCTAATATGATAAGTTACTATTTTCTCGAAATTCAGGTAACCGAGGTGTTGCAAGTTAATTTTATTATTTGTGCTTCTAAATTATGGCCGACAATTCGAAACCTGCCCAAGCATTTAACCCGTAAATGACCCAAGTCGGTTTCCATTAGATCTCAGAATTTTTAGGTTGCGGGTTGAAAATGAATCGCTTGAGCAATTAGCGAGTTAAAAACTTGTCCATTTTTTTATCGCAAATTTTAGATAACCCACTATGATCTCATTAGGAGCATTGCCCTTTTCCTGAGAGAGTAAAAAAGAAGAGATTGATGCTCCTTCTCTCAATAAAAAAATTCGAAACCGCCAACTAGCTTCCTTCTTTCTATCTCTCCTCAACAAAGTTTTAATGGCCGGTTACCGATTAACCTGCCAAATCCGCCTACATCAAATATTGCACCCGTACAAAATCCATCCAGATCTGACCCGAACCACTGAAGACTTGCCAAGAACCGCCCATTTGCCAAGTCTATTTTAAAATATTTTTTGTATACATAGAAATAAATGACCAATATTATGCATATCATGTTTGTGAGTTTGTCCACGCTACAAGAAATAAATGGACTTATAACACAAACTCTTGAAAAAAATGTTGTACACAATCTACATTAATGAATTACTACTGACTCATTAAAATCTTATCCTACACAATTAAATTTTCAAAGTATTCACAAAATATGATTTCTCAACAATGCTATCGTGGGGTAGTAAGAAATTATTAAATTAAGAATAATTTGTATTTGTCTAATACCAAATGTGTTTTATATGTATTGTATCATAGTGTGAGTACAACACATGTAAAACATATTTGATAGTTAATCGGTACTAACTACCGGTATGCGTATCATTACTCTTAAATTAATACGCTCCTTATTATCATGTTTGGCTAATAAGTAGCAAGGGAAAATAATATATTGCCTATCTTTCCTTCTATACAATTTCCATTACTCATGGCGGACCTGTTCAATGATTAAAGCCTTAACCCTATGTTAAAATATCCTTTACATGAGTTGTCATTGGTTGGGTACGTTAAATACTTGTCAGACCAAATTATGGCAATCTACTAATTCACAACATCATATCACAAAATTTGCATATACGTCTAGAATAAAAGAGCCTTGTGTTTGATTGTAAATTTAAGCCCCAGTGGGGGCTAGTTGACAGATAAGAGGGTATGAACCACTTCATTCAGGTACATGTACAAAAGTAACATATTCCTCAACCCCTTTTGTTTGGACCCTTTATATTATCATCTTGGATTCTCTCTCCCAGTAGAGAGAGAGAGAGAGAGAGAGAGAGAGAGAGAGAGCTGTCTCTTTTTACATACCCATCTCTTTCACACTTACGCATGGAAGAGGGAGTTACAGCGGAGGCAAAATGGATATAGAAGAACAGTGGGGTTTGAGGCAGAGGGAGAGTGGGATTTATATGTATATGTATGTATATATATGTGTGCTTGTTTTAAGAGCATCACCAATACAAATATAAATTGGTTCCTATCTTATGTCGCATAAAAATTTATATGCATATATTATAAATAAAAAATTATCTTCAATGCAAATGTTTAAAAATAAACTTGAGTAACACATTTACATAATTGATTTATTTTGTAAATGTGAAGAGAGAATAAAAATGACAAGATGGAGAGTGAATTATTTTGATTGGTTTATTTTATTTTTCACAATATAAAAGAGAACCTCTACATCTAGAGGATTTACTTCACATTGTGAATATTAAATAGTGTCACATCAACTTCACATTATTTTTAAAAAATTGCATTTGAAAGTTTATTTTTAACTCATAATCAATTAATTCTACGTAATACCTCATATTCCCTCACTCCGATGTTCTAAGTATTTATTTTCAATGCCAACTATGATACGAGTTGTATCATGCAACATGGTGCAATACATATCTCACATGTTGTACACAATAAACTCAATATTTAAATAAGGAAATTTGTTAGTCACGTCTTTTAATTATGGTTTTGTACATACACATGATATCGTCCCTCGACATACTATATTTTCCAAGTTGATACCCAAAAGTTACACCCTATAATATGTCAAGCATAAAAAATTAATTAATATGTGAAGTTAACATGAAATCCGTTTAAAACACTAAGAGCATCCCTTATGCACAGTCTAAAAATAGCCTCAACTAATGCAAAAATAACCTTTAGAATATAAGAAACATGCTATGGGTTATGTCAAATATACAATCTATACATCAAAACGACGCAGTATAAAAAAAAGGGGGGGAACCTTAGGCAGAACATCTTTTCCGTTTAAGGGTTTTAGTTATTTCCATTTTCCTCCTCCAAATTCCTTGATAATTATGTAAAGCTATATTTATTTAGAAATTAGTTAATGTTAAATATATGTTAATGTTTTATTTAGTTAGTAATTGGTTGTTAGAAAAAAACAGTCACTTTTATTACTTAATGTTTTATATATTTAGTTATGTTTTATTTATTTAAACGAACATGAATAGTCGTTGTGGTCAAATAAACCTTTGGGGGTAGAAATATAATTATTAACATTTGTAATAGATCTTGGGTGGAACATGAAGTTCCTTTTAAGGATTTTTTTTAAGTCATGCGCGGAACATCGTTTTCCGCTTAAGGGGTGGGTCCCATTAAAAACAAACTAGTGTATTGCTAAATTTTTTATTTTTTACGGTACCAAAGTCTAAATATCCACTTTTACGTTACCCACAACATACACAAATAATTCATATATACACTTTTAGCATACCCATAAGGGTTGTTCTAATACCCATCTCATATTTTAAGGTATCACATGGAGGATATATATTTATCTGTAGGCTTTACTACATATTAAGTATATATATATATATATATATATCAATTTTTTTAAAATAATTTCAAAATTATGTTTGAGTTGAATTTTTTGGTGTGATATTTAAACATTTCAGGAGATTCATATAAAAAATAAGCATTTCAGGGGATCCATATAAAAAATCAGTTCAAAATAACGTATTTTGCTATTTTAAAAAAATCGATCAAATTTTCACACCCTTTAAACCACTTTAAAAGTTGTGAAAGTTTGTTCGATTTTTTTTAAATTGCAAAACCTACTTTGAGAGGTTATTGAATGGAGATAATGGGAGTAGATTAGATATAGAGGAACTTAGGGAGACTCGAAAAAATATATTTTTTCGCAGAATTAGGACAACAGAGGTTAGGATTGCTTTAAAAAAGATGAAAACAGGGAAAGCTTTGGGACCAGATGGTATCCCTATTGAGGTGTGAAAGTGCTTAGGGGAGGATGGAGTATCATGGCTTAAAAAATTATTTAATAGAATTTTAATGACTAATAGGATGCCTGGTGAATGGAAGAAAAGTGTTTTAGCTCCTATTTATAAAAATAAAGGAGACCTACAAAGTTGTACAAATTATCGTGATATTAAGTTAATGAGTCATATAATGAAACTTTGGGAGAGAGTGATTGAATATATATTAAGATTGGAGACAACATTATCTGAGAATCAATTTGAATTTATGAAGCAATCTATTTATTGAGGAGATTAATGGAGAGGTATAGGGAGAAAAAGAAGGATCTTCATATGATTTTTATAGATTTGGAGAAGGTGTATGATAGGATACCCAGAGATATAATATGGTGGGTTCTACATAAAAGAGGAGTGACTCGCAGATATATTGATATGATCAAGGATATGCATGATGGTGTGATTAGTGTAGTAAGAACATCAGCCGACAAAAGTAGTGAATTTTCAATTACGGTAGGTCCACACCAATGATCATTATTAAGTCCTTATCTCTTTGCTCTTGTTATGGATGGGTTGACTTGACAAATATAAGATGAGGTGCCATGGTGTATGCTATTTGCAGATGATATTGTTTTAGTGGATGAAACTAAGACGGGGATTAATGGTAGGTTGAAATTGTGGAGAGAAACTTTAGAAACGAGAGGATTTAAAATAAGCAGAACTAAAACAGAATATATGGAGTGCAATTTTAGTAGTAATAGGAGGAAAAATGAAGATGTGGTGAAATTGGAGGGTCAAGATATACCTAGAAATGATCAATTTCGTTATTTAGGATCGATTATCCAAAAAGATGGAGATATTAGTGATGATGTTAATCATAGGATTAGAGCAGGCTGGGTTAAGTGGAGAAGTGCTACCGGCATTTTGTGTGATAGGCATATACCTTTGAAGTTAAAAGGAAAATTTTATAGGACATCCGTTAGACCCATCATGTTATATGGGACAGAGTGTTGGGAACCAAGAAATAAAATGTGCAGAAAATGAGTGTGACATAGTGCCGAATGCTAAGATGGATTTGTAGTAAAACTCGAAAGGATAAAATTAAAATGAACAAATTCGTAAAACGATAAAAGTGACTCCTATGGAAGATAAATTGAGAGAAAATCGACTTATATGGTTTGGACACGTCAAGCGTAGACCAATGGGTGCTCCTGTAAGGAAGAGCGATTTAGTTAGTATTGATGGTAACACAAGGGGTAGAGGTACGCCTAAATTGACTTGGTGGGATATTATAAAAAAAGACATGATGTCATGTGGTTTAACCGAAGATATTGCACTGGACGGAATGGAATGAAAAAATAGGATTCATATAGCCGATCCCAAATAATTAGGAAAAGGCTTTGTTGAGTTGAGTTGAGTTGAGTTGAGTTGCCAGCAAGTATGTATACTTAGTATGTATAAGAGCCGCTCTCTATGTATGTATATGAGAGCTGAGTAATTAGTACAGTCCTATTGTAACCATTATGAAACAATTCTCAAGAGCGACTACAAATTAATTATGGATGATTTTTTAAGGTTATAAGATTTACTATAATTTTAAAAACATACGAGATGAGAGTCTAACAAATGATAGGAGATTGAACTAAGCATATATATATATATATAAAGAGAGAGAGAGAGAGAAAGCTATGTGGAGGTTGGGGGGGGGGGGGGGGGGGGGGCGCAAATACCCCTCTCAAAATTATGAAAACTAAACATTCACCCTTAAATGTTTTGGAAATTATGTATAGTGCCCACTTAAAATTTCAATAATCAATTATAATTTTAATATATACTGATAATTTAGTAGACACTCTCAACATACATGTAATATATATATATTTTTTGTAGTACATGGTATATCTTTACAAATATTTTTAATCAATTAAACATTCAAGAAATGAGCGCATATTTTTTTTCTAATATTCATTAGTATATAAGATTTTAACATTATTTTTTACCTTTCACACGGAGATTGTATTATAAATCTTAGAACTAAGCTCCGCACAACTCAACTAAGTTTTAAAATTATCCATTAATCACGTTATAATGCCTTTTCTGATTGTTTTCCCTAAAAGCATGCTTTTAATTTGAACCGAAATTTTACGTACGTGGATGCTCACATGTTTGTATTGTATGCATTGTCTTTGACTTATAATTGTCTAAAAATAAAAATTATCATCTAAATATTTATAAAAATGTAAAAATATTTAGTTGCCTGACGGTAAGCGCAGAAAAAAGAGAGAGTGTGCTTGCCAGGTGACACGTGTCCGATCCGCACTCTTAAAATGTGGACTGATCCGCATAAGAGCAGTACCGTATATATATATATATATATATATATATATATATATATATATATATATATATATATATATATATATATATATATATATATATATATATATATGCTCTCATACATATCAAGTTTACCAATCAATTTTTTTAAAATAGTAAAAGAATTATTTTTGAGTTGATTTTTTTTATACGGCTCCTCCAAAATGTTTGGATACCACATAAAAAAATTTAACTCAAAATCATTTATAAAAATGGGTTTGCGCCAGCGGTTTGTAAACTTGGTATGTATGAGAGTCGGACTTATATATATATATATATACACACACACACACACACACACACACACATAGTCAGACTCTCCAACACACCTCCTAAGAACATACGCTTTTTTTTTTAAATAAAAAAAAATTGACATGATATTGTTTATATCGGTTCATCATATTTCAATGTGCCGTTGTAAAAAGAAAACCAATTGAAAAAATATTTATTCCTATTTTTAAAAAATAGGTAAAAAAACTGACAGTTTTTACCATTAAAACTGTCAGTTTATTCCTATTTTTTAAAAATAGGTAAAAAAATTGACAGTTTTTACCATTAAAACTGTCAGTTTATTTACCTATTTTTTAAAAATAACAAATAATATTATTTTGAGCTGAATATTTTTATATGGCCACACTGAAATATCATTAATCCATATAAAGAATATCAACTCAAAATTATTATTTTTACTATTTTAAAAAAATAGGTATGTTTATAGGTATGTTTACTGAGGTATGTTGGAGAGCTTGACTGTATATGTATATATATATATATGGACAAATTCTTGTACACACTAAGTTTGCTCACGAGCTGACGCACATAAAATTTTTTAAAATATAAAAAAAAAAATTGAGTTGATTTCTGTTACGTGATATTTAAATATTTCAAGGGACTCATATAAAAAGAATAGTTCAAATTTGTTTTTTGCTACATTAAAAAAATCGTTCAAACTTTCGCAGCTTTTAAATTGCCGAAAAGCAGTAAAAGTTTGACAATTTTTTTAAAAATAGCAAAAAAAGTTTTTTTGATTGGTTTTTTGTTATATGGATCCCTTAAAATGTTTAAATAACACACAAAAAAAATAAATTCAAAAATATTTTTTACTATTTAAAAAGAATAATTTGCAAAATTAGTCGAATTCTTAAAATGCGGACTAGTCCTCACAAGAACATTATTATTATGCTCTTGTGCGGACTAGTCCACATTTTAAGAATGCGGACCGAACATGTGTCACCTAACGGTGCGCCTATATATTATCGCCCAAATTATAGGTACACTTCCTCTCTCTTCTGCGCTCAGCGTCAGGTGACACATCTGGGAAGACTTACCTACATCATGCACTATATATCACACCATACATCACACCTAATTTTAGGGCTTAGAAAACTTTTTTGTAAAATTTTATATTTTTTCCTTGAAATTAACCTTCCAATCAACCCATATGCAAAAAAATAAGTCAAAATACATTTTGTAGCGATTTTTAAAAAATCCACAAAAAACTGTTGGCGTAGGTATTTTTAGCAGTGTTTTGTGTATTTTTTAAAAATAGCTACAAAATGTATTTTGAATTAATTTTTTGTCTATGGGTTGATTGGGAGGTTAATTTTAAAGGAAAAATATAAAATTTAAAAAAAATTTGAGGGCTTAGAATTAAGTTTGATGCATGGGTGATATATAGAGCATGATGTACTATAGTTTGACTCTCTCTCTCTCTCTCTCTATATATATATATATATATATATATATATATATATATATATATATATATATTGCTCTTGTGCGGACTAATACGCATTTTAAGAAAGCGGACCGGACATGTGTCATCTAACGGTCCCCAAAATTATCGTCTAAATTATACGCACACTCTCTCTCTTTTCTGGGTCATCGCTAGGTGGCACATTTTCGATTTGCACTCTTAAAACGTGAATTAGGGCACACAAGTGAATGATTGTGTGTGTGTGTGTGTGTGTATATATATATATATATATATATATATATATATATATTTGGGGAGAAAAGTGGGATGGCTTTACGTTAGAGTAATGGTAGCTCGTGCGCTCAAGTAATGGGCCCCCCAATCTCTTTCTCGAAGGAATATACAGTGTGTGGTCTTTGTCACACCCAGCATGCTTTCTCCACACCTCCATTTTCTAGGGTTTTTCGCTCCTTTTCTCAATCCCTTCTCCCCACTTCTTTCTCCTTTTCAAATTAGTTTGTTAAATATATGGATTTACAGATTTAATATATAAAGTGAAATTCTGCCAAACAGATCTTGTGTATACGTGTGTTTTGTTGAATATGATAGTGTGTTAATGTGTGTGAGAGAGAGATAAATTATTCCACTTCATTCAATAAAAAGTGAGGCATTAGGAATCTTAGACTCTAGTTGCATTTTCTTTAGTTGGAGAATGAAAGGATAATGGACATTAGATTAGATGCGTTTAGGATCACCAAATGCCACTTAAAAGTGCCAAACACGTAGAGTTGAGTAAATACTACAATAATCTCTTGTATTTCGTTGTCTTAATGTTACCCCTTACTTTTCTATTCTCTTAATTTCATTTTCCACCTTTCTATTTGTTTGAATTTCATTTCTCATTCAATCTTCATCCATTTAAACCAAAGGAATATAACATCTTACTTTTGAGAAAAAACAGGTTTTTATTTAAAATAAAAGGGGGTTTTAACAGTTTTGAACTTCAAAATAAAAATAAATACATTTTAAGGCTTTCTCCCAATTTTTCTTCATAGAGTAGAGTAAAAAACGTTTGTTTTTCCCACAAGTAATGTACAGTTTATTTAAAAAATAAAAATAGTAAAAAGACAGTTATTTCTAAAATTAGAAGAAGTTAAAAATAAAAGAATATTCTTATTTATAAAAATATTCTTATTTATTTTTGAATAGCTTACAGTTAAAGTGTATGCTATTTAAAAATAAATAATAGCATTTTTAATAAATGAAAAAATTATTTGTTTTTTATTTTTTTTATTTAGACATAATTATACGGATTTTTAAATGTTTTTACCTTTAAAGTAATTTGTACATTACTTACGGAAAAAACAAATTTTTTTTTACTCTTTTCTATAAAGAAAAACTTTGAGAAAGAGTTAAAGCATTTTTATTTTTATTTTAAAAATTTAACCCCTTAAAACTGTTTTTTTTTTCAAAAGTAGATTCTTATAGCAAATAGTTTTTAATAGATTACAGAGTGTGTTAACATTTAAAATAGTTTTATTTAAAAAAACTAATTTTTAACTTAATATAAACGATTTTTAAAAGAAAGATTTTTATATTTTTATAAAAAAGTAAAACTATTTTTTAATTTAAAACAATTTTTTATTTCTTCAAAAAGTTTTGAAAAAAGAACATGTTTTTCAAGAATAATTTCTCACAAAAAAATTGTTTTTCTATTACCAACAGGTTTTAATAGTAAAAAAATATTTTTAAAATTTATTTTACACTACATTATACTCGACCGTTGAGAGAAAAGTGAGGGGTGAAATAGTCATTTCATATAATAAAACAAAATATGGAGTGGGGGAGGGTAATAAAGACATGAGAATAGCTTATCCCTTTTTGCATTTTTGATTTTAGGTGGTGAATGGGAGGGTATAATAGACATCATGAGGTAAAATTCTATATTTTGTTAGTTTAAATGGATGGAGTTTAAGTTAATGATGAAATTGAGCGAAATAGAAAGGCAAGGGATGAAATTGAGTCAATAGAAAGGTAAGGGACAAAATTGAAACAAAATGAATGGTAAGGAACTATTGTAGTACTTTACTATGTAGATTTTAATATGCTTAAAACGTAGGTGATAATCCGTAATTAATTAATTCAGCCACTGGTTGGTCTTACAAAGATGATTAGAGATAAATATTTATCGAGTTGGTAGGTAACTAAAATCAAAAAATGACAATTCTTCTATGGGTGGTGGTATAAGAACTTCATTTTTTCTATTGTACACCACACAGTGCTTAAATGAGAGTGTACATTATCCTTTAAAAGTGGTGTCATGGTTTTAGTGAGAAATAATGGGGCTTCCTTTAGCACTATCATTTTTCTATATATTAGCGATAATAAATGTGGTTGGCATTGCAAGGGTTTTATTTCGATGTATTCGTGCATGTAACACACTCCTCCGTAGTATTATGCACTCTTGTTGATGATGCTAAAAAGTCATCATTTAAATTTATATAAGTAGCTTAAGCTCAAGCTCAAGCTCAAGCACTATATATATATAACTTAACAACAATGTAAATAGGAGAAGCAGATGATGAGAAGAGGAATAACACCATAATTTAAGTGGTCAGTTGTATTAGCCTACTCCACTGTGCATGTGAGTGTAGTTTTCATTATATAAAAAGGGCTCTAATGGCATGTGATATACAACACTTAAGTATAATACCCCGTATTTTTTTTAATAATTTATATTATGGGATTAATTGATTTAAAAATGGGAAATTTAGTTACAATTAATCCGGATTTAATTAAATAATTACTAGCGTGACGAGAGTTAGTATTTATTGATGTGAATTATGTTGCATATTACTTAGCGAGTAAAGTATTATGTGATTACGAATTTATTAAATTGTCGTGAGTGAATAATACGACAGTTATGGTGATTAAGTCGGGACACGCGTGTCAGTCTTATCGGGACACAATTTAATGAAATAAAAAGTAATTTATTTATAAGTCACCCATATGGTCATTTCGAGTGCACCAAAGTGTCCGGAAGGGTCGAGATAGTCAGGAAAGTCTACCCGGGGGTTTAATTTGTGTACCGGGGCAGTTTTAGGCCAAACCGATACATCGGGAGGGTATTTCAGTC
Source organism: Sambucus nigra (assembly GCA_949130495.1). NCBI lineage: Eukaryota > Viridiplantae > Streptophyta > Magnoliopsida > Dipsacales > Adoxaceae > Sambucus > Sambucus nigra. The sequence goes on along the minus strand of OX422208.1, from coordinate 88,523,666 downwards.
ATTTTAATTTTTAGAGTAATTAAACCTACGAATATTCAAGGGTTATATCAAATGAGAGAAGTTGTCTTCTGGGGTTACAATTCACAAAAGCTTAGGAGGTCATTAAAGGAGGAAGGAGAAGAGGTTTCTAAGCCTAGAACCACAACCTCTACATCGTTTGCATCACCGTCATCGCCGACGCGTAGATAAGAAAGAGAGGATCGCCCCCATTCAAAGGATTAGAACTTCCATTAAAGTAAAGTGATTTATCTTGCAAAGATTCAGTGCATATATTATCAATGGTAGTTTAGAATTGAAGAAAATCCTTGAATAATTGATAATTTATGAATTTGGAGAATTTAATCATGAAATTGGGAAAGTTTTGCATGTAGATGAATATCTGAGATTAATAGAAAAATGAAATCATAATCTAAGAGTTGGGAATTTCAAATTAAATTTGAGATTTATGATGTTCTTGAATAAAGATTGAGAAACTTGGATTTTTAAGAAATATTCATGATTTAATCCAAGAAAATTATGCCCCATGATGATTTGAAAATTCTAATACTTTAGAACTTATGTATTTATGTTGGTGTAGCATTTAGTATAATTATTTGGTACTTTGGGACATTGTAATTGATGATTTGAGATTTAAAATTGAAGAAACCCGTAGGAAAAATTATGCAGAAATCGTAGGCCTATATCTGATGGATCGATCGATCGACCTAGGAACTAGGGGTGGACAAAAAAAAGACCGACCCGAATGGACCGATTGGACCGAACCGGACCGAACCGAAAATTAAGGCTATTTTGAAACCGGTCCGAAAATCGGTTCACAAAAACTAAAAACCGATTAAACCGGTCCGGTCCGCGGTCCACTATATTAAAAGACCGATTTGGACCGGACCGGACCGATTCCCATATATATATAATAAAAATAATGTTATTGTATTTCTTATGTATAGTTTTTGAATTAATGTATATAACTTATGAATTTAATTTGGAACATTTTATATATGTATAGACATTTTTTTATCTTTGTTAAAAAAACCTAAGTAAATATCACTTGGAGTTTCGAGTATTATTTTTTTGTATATATATTTGTGAGAAAAATAGATAAAAACATTCATAAAATGTACGTATATATAAAATAGGGTCAGGACCGAATTTTACCCCGGACCGGACCGAAAAAAGCCTGGACCGAATTAGTAGGTTAACCGAATTAATCGGTCCGGTCTCGGTCCAAAAAAATTGAGGACCGAATATTCGGTCCGGTCCAAAAAATAGGCAAAACCCGGACCGGACCGGACCGTGCCCACCCCTACTAGGAACCTCGATCGATCGACTCATCTAGTAGATCGATCGACTCCCTTGAAATTGTGACTTATTTTTCTTTTAATGTTTGATCAATTTCAACTTTTAAGAATCCTTAGTAATGATTAATTGAACATAATGGGACTTAAGGACGTCCGGTAGGGTTGTAGTTAAGGCCCGAAAAGTGTTATTAGGTATGGGATTGAATGGTAATTTTACGGGTGTTCACCAAAGGAGTTACGGCAAAAAATTATGTAAATTGGGGTTTAAATCGAATAAATGATAACTTAAGGATAGTACCAGTAGTGCGGGTACATTATAGTTACTTAAATAACCCAAGAAATAAATGGAAACTTAGAAACCTTTTTGGGATAGTGAAAGCTACTTGAATTATACGACGAGAGTTAACGCGTTAATTAAATATTACATAGGATATTTGGGATATAAAAATACTATGTATGAGACTTGTAAAATGGGACGTGCGTATACCTATATTGAATTTATATATACTTAGGTTATGTGATTAACTATCGTATGGATTATTGTGTGTAATGCATCATATGGCGCTACTTGCTGTCATGGAGGAATCTGCGCTAGGACAGTATTATTCTGATGAGCCCATCGGGGGAATATGGACTTGTACCTCATAACCATAGCACCTTGGTACAGCCTATCTGTGAATGATAGTGCAGACGGATATAGGGGTGAGTGGGTACATGCGTCTCCCATGTGACTTGGAACTATGATTCGCCTCCATTATGTGTAATTTATGTTTTTATATGGTTCTAGAGTAATTATGAACCTATAGTCCTTCATATAACTTGTGATATACTGAGACTTGATAGCAGAGTATGCATGCACCGTAGCTTCGTCTCGGGGTGCCTTATTAGCGCATATATATATATATATATATATATATATATATATATATATATATATATATATATATATATATATATATATGTGTGTGTGTGTGTGTGTGTGTGTGTGTGTGTGTGTGTGTGTGTGTGTGTACACACACTTGTGATTATTCTACTGTGTTGCTTAGTACATGAGAAAGAGTATGACATATAAAATAATTTATAAATGTGGGAACTTAAATGAGTAAAGAAATACTTGAATTGATTAATTATTATTGGAAATGCGAGAATGTATTATTCGAGTAATACGGGTGGGTACAATTACTTAGGCATCATAGTAAGATACTTGATTCAAACTAGTTAAGTGGGATAGCGTAACTAGGATGGATTAAGAGCATACGTTGGGCGCGCACATTAGTTGAGGGGTGAGAATCTCAAGTGAGAGCACGTGAAACTAGCGTGTATGTAATATATACTATTTAATGCAAATAAAACACTTGCTGATTTTAAAATATTTTTAACTCGGACTCTGACCCATTTTCTTTCAAATCTATTTTATTTTTGTAAAATCCTTTTAGGTGCCCAACCATAGGGGTGCCAAGCATAGGAGTTCCCATCAAAGTTATTTAGTTCAGTCAGGGAATGTCGCCCATTCTTTTCTGGAGATAGTGTTTTCAGACATTCATTTATATTTCAGTTGTTGAGATCATTTCTTTTCAAATTATTGTATTGATATTTTTACTCTAGACGTGTTTACTCCAAACTCAGTTTATTTTATTATGGCGCTTCATTTCATACGTGATTGTTTATTGAATTGGTGAATGTTTAGTTAATCATTTAATTACTTGCATGTTATATTAAACGATAAAAAATTGACATATGATTTTTTAAATACTAGGTAGTTAGTAATCAATAAAAAGTTTTTGACAGTGATGCTAAGACTGATCCAATTGGATATTCTTTTTTAAATTTATTAAAGGACTGAAAACTCGATATTTAATTAGGCGGGGTGCCACATTAAGCTTTCTTTCTACTGCAAGTGAGACAGAGTTTGTCTAGGGTTTCACTATTTCTGGATCCTTTTTCTGGAAAGAAGATGAATATTTATAGTTCTTGGGGTGCAAAATGTACCCCCAAGCATGCATGGAGTGTGCACTTGATGAAGCATCCAATGAGGAGTAGACAGCTATACTGGGCACAAGTATGTAATGATCATGTAAATATTCTCCTCACGTGCCCCTATGATCTTGTTATAGCTGCCTGTCCACATGGAATAATCATGCTAGAAACTTGTGTCACACATGGTTGTATGTCGTCTTGGGAGGTCTCGGCCTGTCCGAGGATGATACCTCTAATATCTTATTTGATCAACTGATAGGAAATACTGAAGTTTGGTCTCGGCTCTCTGGAGGTTCCAGAACGAGACGAGACTGGTAAGGGGCCAATGGGCTAGTTGACAGGTCTCGGCCCAAGAGACTAGACAAGGCTAAGACGGATGATGTTAGACCGCTATAGAAGGGCCCATAACTGTCTATCATAATGGTTTATAAGGACGGCCTTGGCTGCGTGAGTCCCAAGCAGGGACGAGGTCACACTTGTGTATATCACTTGTCACGTGTTTATTGATTGTCAATATATATCGCCATGCATGTTGCATCTTATGATTCTTCGAATGCTTGCAGTAGGCTTGTTCATAAATTAGTTACATGAATTTAGGAGTCGAAGAGGCTAGGATATGGTGTTTCAAAGTGGTGTGAATTACCACCATCACGATAAGCGACACACGTTTGCCTGACGTGTGAAAGAGTGACTGGACATCTAATGGCTCACTTTTCATGTACACATTAGGAATATATTAAACATAATCACATTTGATATTCAACTTTCGGTACTTACTATAATAGATTTTCACAGTCTCACAATGTTTGAAAATGGTGCATAGATTCTCCATCCCAATGATTATGAGGATTTTAATGTTCACACAATTATTGCTTTTGATTGTTATGGGTGTGATTCAATGTATTGGGTCTAAATCTATGCAAGTTGGTCAATCATTGTGTGGGTATATCTGAGATCATATTTCATAGGAATCCACGTCTAAAAATATCCTGGATTATAATGCCCACGTGATAGACTTATAAGTTTTTATTCCGATCGTATACTTGGTCAGTGAATTATTTTTTAATCCGATAGAATATCAAATAAGTTAAGTTTGAGGTCAAGGAATAAATAAGATGTGAGTGAAAATTGATTACAGAAAAAATTAATTTCTCCAAGAGGGTATTGTTTGCTTTATGTAAGGGAATCATATTATATATTATTAAACTTTGTAAACAAAACTTCATTATATAAGAACTTTTGAGATAATTAAATTAGAATGAAATTGTAATTATATAGTGGAATTAATGAAAATTAAAATAGAGAAGAAAATATATTACGAGATGTAATATGTGATTTTTATATTTTATTTGGAAGCCAATTTAATTAGTAGACTTGGATCCATAATATAGCCCATTTACACATGTAGTAAGCCCAAACCCTCTGAAAATCCTAATTGGTCGAAGCCCAATGCATATACCTATATATGGGTTTAGGGAAGGGGTATAAGCTACTTAATGACAACTAAGGGTTAGTGAGAGGGAAATAGAGGAAAAAAATATTCACATTTTTATGAAGTGGTGAGGAGAGAAAAGTGATTTCTTTATATTTCATCAAGTTTTCATACACACGTAAGGCTAGCTCTTGGGGGTTACATAATAGAATATTTAAGGCCGAAAACACATCTTGGGAAGGATTTAGAGGTGAACAAAAATCATACACGTCATCTTCTTCATGAAATCATTAAAATACTCTTGATCATCTACAAGAGCCTCAATTGTATCGTGATCTAAACCCTATATCTATTCTTTATATCTGGTTAATTTTACTTCATTATAAAACATAATCAACCAAAGTGTTTGGGAAGTAAACTTTTTTTTAACAATGGCAATCCCCAACAATTGATATCAGAGCCCCGGTTATATTTTTGTCATGTTTTTGTACAAACATGATTTTATAGGATTATTATTACTCCCTCTATTATGGTCACATATTTTCATTATCTGAATGTATCGTACAATGGTTTATTCATTGTTATTTTTCTAGATTTGATTTAGGTGTAATAAGTCGGTAATTTTAATTATTCCATAAATTGATGTACATAGAGGAGTTTGTGAGGATATGTAATAGTTTTTAATTCATATAATCGTATATTGTGATAGGGTTGATCAAAGAGGAAGAACTGTGGATTTTGGCTGCAATCTACTCAAGTTTGGAGGTCTGACAATGGAGTTTTTAAAGTTGTTGAATGGAGTAAAATTGATGTTGTTTTGATCGTGCATGAAGGAGGAAGATGAACCACCCGAACTAATGAGCAAAAAAAATGTCTTGGTCGAGGGACAAAAGGGCGCGACCGCGACCTTCCTTAGCACGATCTCAAGATCATCAGTGTCGGAGGGATGATCTCTCTTGGTTTTCTACTTCTTATCCCAACCTAGTAGAAATGATAGAATATTTTAAAGAAGTTATTGACCCACAAGGACTCTACTCAAGATATAAGTATTGGCCATGATGGAAAGGGGTTATATATATATATATATATATATATATATATATATATATATATATATTGCATCTATTTGTGGTTGGTTATTTGCCTATTATCTCAAATTTATGACCATTTTGTGAGCTGATAATTATATTAATTAGGGAACTGCATTATTATGGAAAACGTGTTTTTTTTTTGTGACCGACCTAGATCATGATTTAGAACATAAAATTAATTGTTCTTTTCAAAAATTGAATTTAATCAGATAATCAATTTAAGGTATGTATTAAAGGTTGGTCTCTAGATTTTTATTTAAGGTTAAAATAATTTTATTTTGAAAAATTAAAATAGTGAGAAAGGATAATTTAATTTGTACAAGAAATTGAAAAAAATATCGGTGATGAATTTAAGGATTTGGAATTTAATAAATATTTTTTTAAAAACCTCAAGTTAATTTATTAAGTGGCAAAGGGATTTTGTGATGCCCCGTAAAATCTATAAATCGATCGATCATGTCTAATAGAAAAATCATGGGAATAAAAAAAATATTTAATAACATTCTCGACATAAAGAAATACATAAAACTACACAAATAACATAACGAGAGATAACAAATTCTGAACAAAATAAAATCATTCTGATACCAATCACTGCCAACACAATAATCCAACTATGGAATACAAATGTATCTCACACAATCTCTGACTCAAAATTATAAAAAAAGACTATAAATTACAACGACTTGATGAATCCAAATACATACATAGAGTGGGTACGATACACTTCTCGACTCATACATCATAGGAATGAAGAATAAAATGCCACTAGAGGTGCTCCTCCAATGAACCTAAGACTACGACAACTACTACAGTATTAGACATCTGAAAAACATATACAACAATAATATAAAGAGAAAGTTTATGAAGAATAAAATTATAACTCAATTTGGGCTGTAATATAACTATACATCTTCCTTTCATCTTTTAGTGGATTTTAGATTATGAGTTATCCAACCTAACAACCTAGAATAATATGTTGTTCTAAGCCCAAATCCATATGTAACCCATATTAATAAAGTTTGTCTCCTAATTCTTTATTCTTTACTATCATGATATTAGATTAATCTCTTACCTTATGAATCTTGTATTGTACGATAATGGTCTTATGTCTCAAGTCTATCAATTCAGGGCTACATTGTGCCACAATATAATATACATCTCTAGTATATAGAATACGAGAATCTCGAGTCATAAACATGTAAGTATGCATCCCCACTATAAATCATATACATCTCTAGTATAATCCATTAACTAGTACAACTATCTCTATCACCATAACACATAATCATATGTGGAAGGATTAAGACAATATCTACATCTAGCATCCACACATAGATACAACTCCTGGCATGTATAAGTAACTGGGTTACTCACATGACCACACATAACAAAGGCATATCCTTATTACCTTCGGGGATCGGTTGTGTGTATTAGGAATAGTTATAAGTAATCATATCCCTATAAACTCAAAGCATAAATAAGGGATAATCAGTGCCCTTTTCCATCACTCGCATAAATTACCATAACCAAGACTATATGATGATCATCAGTCGCATATCCAAAGACTATATGATGATAACCCCCATGTATTTACTCTAGGGAAACGAATACATAGGCAGTAGTGTCTGGGTTAAAATAACTAAGGTAAAACTCATCTTAACTATCGGGGCACTAGTGCGATGAGCGTCGTACACTCCGTATAAAGGATATCCCTTTTAGTGCATCAACTGCGAGCATTCACTCATGATATGCATTGGATACAAAACATACCAACAAATATAACCCTCTTTAATAAGTTGAATCAAGCAACCACATACAGACCCATCACTACCGGAATCACACATAATATTAATATTGTTAGATGGTAATACACATGTCACCCCAATACGATTTCATACATCACTAGTCCTACCTCGCAAGGCTCTCTAAATTTTTGGTATAGTCACACACCTAACTTGCACTAGAAATACGTACAATAATTATAATCAATCTCATATAGTCGTAGTTCGATCTCCCCAGGCTCCACGTAGATGTATCATTTACACCTAACTAATTTAAGAACATTGAATATACTAACTACCCCACTCTAGGGTTTTGGACTTAATCCTAATCTCCCTAAAGGTTAATTCCTTAATAATATACCTCACAATGACCCTATCAAACTCGACCATCTAACCTAATTTTGTAAGCTTCTAATGGTCCATAAAACAATCCATCCTACTCACGGATCTACAACTCAAATCTCATAATAAGTTTAATCCCTATAAATCCAACGAGGTCAAAATACCCAACTGTCCAAATACCCAAGCCATATCCTCAAAATACTAATAATATACTCTTACTTCTTTGAATATAAATAACCTAAAGGTCAAACTAAACTAGCCCTATGCCGCAAATTCTAACCAACCATTCATAACACAATGCCCAAATAAAAATCACCAACCTAGAGTTTCATCCTTGCTCACTCTTGGTAATATATTCATAATAAATTCATAAAAAAAATCCAAAAATACAAAACTAGAGCCCACACATTCGTAATTTAATTTTCTACACTCCTGAGATTTTGATCAATCGAGCCTCAGGCCTGATCGATCAATGGCACCTGTACAAAAGCCCTTATTTTATCAATGGGCTTTGACCTTAAAGCCTACATTACAGCCCCTACAAGCTCCCAAATCAGATCTAATCTAGCCTCCTTCACATATAATTGTCCCAACAATAATTCAAACCTATTTTTAGTAAATATATACAATCTTAACATGATTTAAATTGGTAAATCTCAAATTTGAATTGAGAACCATAATTTTATGAAAGCTTATCAATTAGTTTAGGTTTCACATCGAATTTTCCAATTAACATGGGGCTTTTACAAGGTTATCAATATATAATTAAGATATAACACTTATATAACAATCCTAACAAAAATCCATAGAGAAATCAACCAATTTCAGATTATTCCATTAACATAGTTTTTACGCAATTAAGTTAATTATAAAATAAATAATTTAATTCCAAATCAGATTCATAATTAGATTAAGTTTAAATTTCAATCAATATATGGAATCTAATACAAAAGACACTATAATTAAATTCTAAATAAACTTATCTCGTTCTAATTTGTGGAGAAAACCTTACCAAGATCCTCCCAATTCCTCCTCTTTTCTTGAAGTTCCTTCTTTCTAGTCTCAAGGTGCCTCCCAAATTGTAATATATGACTTATATGATCTCTAATGACTCCCTAAAACCATTCAATTTCGAAATTGTACTTGACCCTAAGTGTACCTCGTCCAAAAAGAGACCAAAATCACCTCCAAATGACCTAAAACATTACCCAAGACTTATACTGCCCCAATAGACCTAAAACCATCATTTTAAAGATAAAAATGAATATTATAAGCATCCCAAAATCCGAACAAAAAATATACCAAATCAAGTAACTAACAACTCCATAATTTAATAATCAATCGGTATAAGTCCAAATATCAAATTAATTAATTAATTTTTGAATATTCAATTCGAATTCAATTATGAATCAAACATCACGTAAAAATGTAAATAGTGACATCTCCTCTCAAAGTAAACACACATAATTAATTTTCACTAATTTTTCATTATTAAATAATGAAGATAAAAATACAACGTATTACATGTTTCCCCACTTAAATAAGGAATTTTGTCCTCCAAATTTGAATTCTTTATAGACTTACTTAAAAGTCTAAAGATGTCTCGCTCGTATTGTCCTCACTCTACTATAAAGAAATTAAATAAATCTATAACCTAGCCTACCCCAAGTCTACCTCGTTGTAAATTTTGTTTGGTAAACTCCAAACCTTTTTGACCGTTAAAATATCAACTTGTTCCTCAGAAACTCCTTTCATCAAGTAACCACGAAAATATCGTGCACATGTTAACGATGATAGTCTAAGATTAAACGAAACAAGGCTCACCCAATCTAGGATGTAAAAAAGAACTAATCGTCAGGATGCCAACTCCCATTCGTAATGCAAACTTCACTAATTTCCCTTTTCGAGACAATTATGAACAAAACTTGGTCCTATTTCAAGGGACCCTAAACCGTGTTCTCGCTTGATTCCAAAAGATCCTTTTACCATATCGGATAGTTTCACATGCTCTCATACGAACACTGATGACGTTACAAAGTCACTATTTCAATTTATATCAGTAGCTCTAGTTTAAGCTCACACAAGAATATAAATGTATATAACAGCACAACATAATATATATGAGAATGGGATGAGGATAAGAGTAAAGGCAACAATATTTAAATGGTTCGGCTATATCAGCCTACTCCACTATGCACGTGAGTGTGATTATCACTATATGAATGTGCATTAATGGCCTGAATGATATAACTTTCACACTTTCTCTCTGTACTATAAAAGAAGAAAAGCTTGGGCTAGGGTTTCTAATCATGGATCCTCTCTAATGTTGCAGGTGTGCAATTCACCCCCAGGTAGGTATAAAACATATGCATAAAGAAACCTCCAGTAGGGTGTGGACACCTATCCCTCTCACAAGTAGATCACGATGATGCAATATTTCCTCATGTAAGGGAGAGATTTGGTTATAATGGTTTACCTACACGATGAGTTATAACCCACGCATATACTGCCACACGTGCCCAATATCATGCTCTCTATCGAAATTCTACTCTCAGTCGAGGAAGGTCGAGGCCAAGTTGTTAAGTCCGATCTTCGGATGGAAAGGTCGTTACTATGTTGGACTGATTCTTCATGTAGCTCTTGGCCTCTATATATTAAATGAGGCTGAGAGAACTTTAGTCTTAATATCACTGATACTGGTGATGCTTATTGTAGCCGAGGGAATGTAGATGAGAGTTGAGGCCGATGATGAGATCTCTTGCGACGGGATCTCATTCAGGTTATAACAGTACTTGTTTGATGGTTTGTCGTAGGTCATCCTTGGTTGAGTAGGACCCCCATTAAGGATGAGGTCATACTTGGGTATATCAATCACCCCTAGCCATTAGTCTTCAATGTTAGTGGAAGGCTGAGGGATAAAGTATCTGAGGGCAGAAGTTGGTGAGATGTCTTTAATAGACGACTGAGATGTCCTTTCAATGCTAGGCTTAGAATGATGAATAAGGGATAAGGAGTGACACTTGGCATTCATTTTGTGGTTTAGCGTGTTGCCCAAGGTTCACTGTTACAGGCTTATATAGAGAATTATGCCTTAATAATGGGTTGCTTTGGAAGTTGGGCCTCATCATTGCAACTATTTAAAGGTTTTTGCAAAACCATTTTTTTCTTCCCATTTTTTCATTTGCGTTCTCTCTCTATATACAACAAACTAGCTCCTCTCTCTCTATCCCATGTTTGGTAGTTTTTTGATAAGTTTTAGGGCTTCTCTTGGTTTTTCGGGCATCCCCTTCCTTCAGGTAACCCCCCTCCTTCATTTCCTTCAAGTTTTCTGTACTTTCCAGTTAGTAGTTCACTAGTTTGAGTTTTTTCAGTGGTTCATTTGTATTTTTGACAGCCTTGAAAGAAGGTTGTATGGTTATTTAATGGTTCTTAGGGGTGGTTTTTATTTAGGGTAGTGGTATTTCCCATCTTTTTTGGCCATTCTTTATCACTTTTAGTGTCGCCGAAGATTCTTCGATCGCCTTCTTTAGTGGCCTTTAAGCTACTGTTCTTGAGCGTTCTTGCTTGAAAGCAGTTCAGTCTCTCCTTTTGATCCTCTAGTCAAACTGAGTAAAACTTGTAGTTATTCGAATGTTACAAACCCTGTACGAGTTGGCCTTTTAATAGCCAATACTTAGAGAAATATTTTTTAGGGAAAAATATAGGATTAAGATTGAGGCCAAAGCTAATAGGAGGGCCGAGGGAGATAAGACACTTCCTTACTTTCCTGATCCTTTAGCTATCTTACCCCATATTGTAATAGAGGTTTCTAAGGATGTATCTCCTGAGGATGAGATGTCTTCCAGTTCTTCCTTATCTTCTAGATACAGTCCTTCGTCGGCTGACTCCTTTGATGCGGCCCAAAAATTTCCCTCATCTCGTGCTAATGAGTCTGACACAGTCGAGAGTTCATGTAGTCACCAAACTTATACATCCTCGTTCTTTGGGGATGTCAGTATTACTGTGGTTATTCCTTTTATGGACATCCATGTGTCAACCATAACCCAGGGAGAAGTTCAAGAAATATTTCCAAGTGGGGCCCCAACTGCTAAGGTTCAAATCGAGGACGATGAACTCAACGCAGGGGATCCACTTAATTATTCGTACGCCCAGAATTTTCCCTCATATATCATCGAGGACAACCTTCTTATTTGGATACACGCCCATAAAATCAAATGTGACGATGAGAGTCCTATAGGAGGATGGAATGGCATAAAATGTCTAAGAGGGTGAGATCACGGTGTACGACCAAATATTTAGGGTAGGATTCCATATCCCCATCCACCCTTCAATATAAGCCATCCTGGATAGCCTGGGACTTTCTCCTACTCAGTTGTCTCCCAATTCTAAGAGGATCATCCTCAACTATGTTGTTCTTTAGAAATTGTTATTTATGGATGGGACTTTACTTGAGATCTTTGAAGCCTATTATCATGTATCCAGCACCAAAGTCTAGTCAGCTTACTATAATCTACGATCTTGGAATCCATGGAAGAAGATTATTCACATGAACCAAAAATCCAATCATTTATGGAAACTGAGGCACTTATATATATCTAGGGACTGGGAATTCATTGTCGACCATGAGCATTCATAGGACAAGCAAAGAGTTCCTCGCTGATGGTCCAATCCATCCATGTTCGCTAAACTAGACCATGGCCTCAATATAGACGACTCAAAGAGGGTTAAGTTACTGAGGAATCAAGGGGAAGAGGGGAAATTGCCTGAATTTGAAGACCTAATGACCCCTTAAAACCTTGAGAAATCTAGTTTGGGGGGTTGAACCCTTGGACGATCTATGTGAGTTTTTAATACTGTGTTATCTTTCTAACTCTTTTCTCATATTCCACTTCTTAACTAACCACTATTTTTTTCTTCTTTGTAGATTTTCCTCCAAACACATCCAAGAGCACGTGGGATATGATAGATCTCAGTCTATAATTCATTTTTGGAAAGAAGGGGAGCAAGAAGCCCCCTAAAAAGACAACAATGGGGGGACCTGGCGGCCAAATTAAGGTGAGTCAGAAGTGGAAGGAGCTCGCAGACGTAAATACTCAACGCTAACATGATACGCGATCGATGGTCATCTCCCCTGAGACTGTTCTAAGCTCTTCTACCTTGAACCCGCTGGAGGCCACCTGGGATGCTAATCTCACCCAACTAAAGGCGAGTCTGGTCTCTATCATCCCTTTGCTGTCTAGGTACAAGGAATGTATGTTGGTCGTCCTTACAGAGGTCGATTATCAATTCCTTGGGAAGATGAAATCTCTTGAGGTGTATGATTTCATTCTTCACTATTTAGCACGAGTATTTTTCTCATATTTTATTTTAGCATCGTCCCGTAATAAATTTTTGCTTCGTCTTATTCTAGCATCTCTATATTCTCTGCAGTCTGTTTATGCCTTTTGTCGGTGGCTAAATGGGTTGTTAAAAAGTACCCCCAAATCGAAGAGGTCGAGAGAACCCTCTAGGTTGAGGAAGAGCTAAATGGGAAACTAAATTCCCAGTGCAAAGACCAGAAAGAGTCATAAAGAAGGAGACTGACGATACTATAAAGGCTCTGACCGAGGAGAAGGGTGACGCTATCTTAGCCTTAACGATCATAGATAACGTTGATTCAGCCATGGCCATAAAAAAAGCCAAGGACAGGGATATTTAAGCGTACAAATCCTTTAATGAGTTTGGTGACTTCGGTTGCCAAGATCTCGAGAGGGAAATTCGGAAGGATCTTCACTAGTTGATTCTCAAACATCCTTAGGTCATTTCGTCCATCAGCCAGACCTTGAAGCTCCTGATCTTGGGGATCCTCTCTTTTAAATAACTCTGGCCGAAGTCGAGAAGGCTACCGAGGTCGAGGCTCTAGTTGCCGAAGATATTGGAGTTAGAGAGACTGAAGCCAGGGACGCCGCTATCGGGGATGCCCCGGTCGAGGCAAGTGTTAATGGTTCGGCCGCCATCAATGACACAGCCTTGTAAAGTGGTCACTTGTGAACCATACACTTTTTTCCTGCATTTTTTTCTTAAACACTTCTTCGTCTGTAATATTCTATTATTTAAATGAATATCATATTTTCTTGAATGAAGTGTTATCTCGTATTTGTGCTTCTTTTTTTTTGCTCTATATATGTAATGATCTTGCTGAATTTTACTCTCATCTCGGCTATCATGGGAAATCAGTAAATAGTTTTCAATTTTGAGACCTTCAAATGAATGATGTTTATCTCAAGCTTAATCTTGTCCTTAGCTGAGAGTTAATTGATCCACTTAACGAGCATTGAAATCTGAAATCCCCAAATTAATGATGCTTACTCTTGTCTTTAATAAAGACATAACTAACCTAGTTAATGGTTTTGCAATTTGAAATCACCAAATTAATGATGCTTAATCTCATCCTTAGATGAGGGATAACAAAGTTAATGGTTTTGCAATTTAAAATCACCAAATTAATGATGTTTAATGACAAGTCCCCTTTCTTCATACATTATTGTCTCGTCGTGAGAGTCTTGACTTTGATGCCACCATATCATGATGTTTAAAGGAATAATGATTCAATAATTTTCAAATTTGAATTACTAAATTAATGATGTTTAAGATAGTAGATCACCAAATGAATGATGTGTTTATTCTCATCCATAGACGGGATGATTGAACCAACTTAATGTTTTCCAATTAGATTGTGTTTTTCACCACCTTAGTGATGTTATCATACTATTCCATCCTCTCTATGTTATTGAGAATCTATGGATGAGATGAGTCTCACATGATTTTTTATGTCATTGAGAGTGAGTTCATTCTGATCCACCATATGAATGATTATGTTCAAATAAGGACAATTTAAACCATGCATTTGAAAAATTCATACAAGAAAGATATGAGAGAACACTTGGAACTATTTTTCATTCATCACTATCATCTTTTTCAAATATAGAGAAATTTACACAAGTTGAACTGGATACATAAGACTACTTGTAGTATCTTTTCTAATGGTCGACACTCCATGGATTGAAGAATATATGTCCTTTAAAATTCTCCAATCGATATGTGCCCGGGTTGACCTCGTTGGTGACCCTATAAGGGCCATGACAATATAGGTGTAACTTTTTTGGCTTTTTTCAACCTTCTTCAGAACTAAATCCCCCATTGCTATCAGGCTAGGTCAGACTCTTTTGTTGTAAAACTTATCCGTCCTCTATTTGTATGTTGTTTACCTTACCTCAACATTTTTCCTTCTCTCTTCAATCAAATCTAGGTCCGGCCTTCTTTCTTTACCATTTACCTCTAGGTTGTAGGTATGGACTCTGCGGTTGGGCAGACCGAGTCGGTAGGTGTCATAATTTTTTAGCCATAGGCCATCATAAAGGGGGTTACCCCAATTAATATCCTCTTTATCATCATGTAGGCCCACAGGACGGTGTGTACCTCTTTGGTCCATAAGACTTTGGCATCTTCTAGTTTTTTTTATCCCATCCAAGCTTGTTCTATTTGTGACCTCTATCTAGCCATTTCCTTAAGGTCGGCCTGGCGCTGAATAGAATTATTTGATGCCGACCCTTCTATAATAAGCCTCTAGGGACTTATTTGTGAATTTCGTTTCATTGTCCGAGATCGGAGTTGAGGTAGACCATATATTCAGATGATATTCTTCCAAATGAACTTGAAGGTCTTCATATCTTTAATGGAGATCATCGCCTCAGCCTCCACCCGTTTAGAGAAATAGTCGATAGCTACAATCAGATATATGTAGTTGCCTTTGGCTCTAGGTAGAGGTCCCACTAAGTTAATCCCACGGACTATAAATAGCCAAAGTGCCGTGATGGATGACAGAAACTAAGAGTGTTGATAAGGAATATAGGTGTATCATTGGCATTTATCACATTTTTTCAAATAGTCGAACGCGTTCTTAGCAAGGGTCGACCATCGATAACCCTGTGTTACTATTTATTTTTCCAAAGACCATCCCTCGACATGACTGGAGCATGATCCCTCATGCAAATCTTTTAAAACTTACTCTAACTATGAAGGATGGACACATCGTAATATGGGAAGTAGAAAATCCTTTTTATATAGACATATCCTATGATGGATAATTTTTTTCCTTGTGTCTCAATTTCTTTCTCTCAGAATTTGATTTTTGAAGTTCCTCGTCTTTGATATATCTGATGATAGTGTCCATCCAAGAAGCTCCCAGATTTAAATTCAAACTAAATTCAAGCTTCTCATCCTCCTCCTCAATGCCCGGTCTCTGCAGTATCTCAACTGGGATGGTTCTCTTGATTTTTATTCTTGTTGCTGATTCCAACCTCACCAATGCGTTGGCTCGACTGTTTTCCATCCAAGGGACTCTTTTTACTTTCACTTATCTGAATTATGATAAAACCCTTTTTACCTTAACAAGTTATATAGCCATCTTCTCATCTTTTTCTTTATAAATTCCCAAAAATTGGCTCACTTCTAGTTGGGAGTCACCGTGGACTATTACGGGGCCGACATTCAAAACTTTGACTAATGATTAACCTGTAAGTATGGATTCATCCTTAGACTTGTTGTTGGATGATTTGAGGCTAAAACTCAATGAATACTCAATATTTTTCCCGTATGGAGCTGACTGTATGAGCCCTGCCCAATTTTCGCTTTAATATGACGAACCATCAATAGAAAGACTCCAAACTGGAGTGTCGGCTGTATAATACCCTTATCCTACTACACCATTTATGAGTAAAATATATTTTTCTGTAAGGTTAGCTCGTCCACCATCGATCGTGTCCATACCTACTATTTCTTTCTCTAGTAAAACTACCAACTCATCTTCTTTGACCATGTTTAGACCTACTATTTCTTTCTCTGGTAAAACTACCAACTCATCTTCTTTGATGTCTACCTTCTCCCAAGTGAACTCAGACACAAATTCAAACAAAGCTTGTCCTTTAATTATTATTTTTGGTTGGTATATGATATCAAATTCTCCCAACTCAATGGTCCAAGCCATCAGCCTACCTGATTTATTAGGTTTATGGATGACCAGTCTTAGAGGGGAATCAGTGAGGATGACCATTGTATAGACTTTAATATAAGGTTTCATCTTTCTCGAGACATATATCAAGGCATACGCTAACTTCTCCATCCTCAGATATATTATCTCGGCTCCTTAAAGAGCCTTATTGTTAAAGTATACCAATTTTTGTACCCTTTCGTCGTCTCGGATGATGGCGGAGTTCATCGCAGACTTCAACACTACTAAATACAGATATAGTTGTTCTCCTTGAATATGCCAAGACAAAAGCATCAGAGAACCCAAATAAGCCTTGAGCTCTTAAAAGGATCTTTCACACTCTTCATTCCACTCCAACGCTTTCCTCAAAACTTTAAAAAAGGGGAGATATTTATTGGTGGCTCTTAAGACAAACCTGTTTAGTGCAACGACCCTCCCTGTAAGCCTCTGCACATCTTTAATGGTGTTTGGAGTCTTCGTCTCAATCATCACTTTAAGATTTTCTAGGTTTGTCTCTATGCCTCTCTAGTTGATAATTAACCCAAGGAATTTACCTGCTCCCATGCTGAACACACACTTGGTTGGGTTTAGCTTCATTTGATAAATATTCATTCTATCAAAGGTCCTCTTAAGGTCGGCCACATAGTCCTTGGCGTTAAGGCTTTTGGTCATCATTCGTCTATATAAACTTCCATAGTCTTGCCAATCTTCTCCTTAAACATCTTATTGACTAACCTTTGGTAGGTTGCCCCTGTATTCTTAAGTTCGAAAGGCATGCCCTTTTAGTAGTAGGCTCCTTTATCGGTTATGAAAGAAGTCTTTTCTGAATTGGCTTCATCCACGAATATTTGATTATATCTAGAGTACACATCTACGAAACTCATTAATTCATACCTTGCTATAGCATCAACTATATGATCTATACGAGGTAGGGGGAAGCTATCTTTGGAACAAGTTTTGTTTAGATCAGTAAAGTCGACACACATACACCATTTTCCATTAGCCTTAGGGACTATCGCCACATTAGACTGACACTTTAGATAGTGAACCTCTCTACTGAACTTTGTTGAGTAGAGTTTCTTAAACTTTTTTTGGATGAATCCATACTTCTCCCTTGATTAAGATTTTTTACTTTGTTTCACTGGCTTTGTTTTCTCATTGATGTTCAATTTATGGCAGATGATCTTAGGGTTTATTCCTGGCATATCTTTGTGGATCCATGCAAACACACTCTGCCTCTTCCTTAATAACTCTATCAATTTCTCCTTCATCTCCTTATTTAGCAAATAGACGATCTGGGCGGTTTTTCTAACTTGTCCTTATTAAGGACGATAGATTCTACCTCTTTCATAGATTTACCTTTCTTCAATTTTTTCTTGTCCCAAGGGACGAGAGTATCAATGTTGTAGGAGGTTAGGAGCCTTTTGCAAGCCTATCTCTTCCTAGCTGAGTTATAGTAACATTCTCTGGCCTTTTTTTGATCACCTAGGACTTCACCTACCCCATACAGGGTCAGGAATTTTACCATTTGGTGTATAGTAGAGGAAACTACCTAAAATTCTTTGAGGGGTACACGATCAAAGATGATGTTGTAGGATAAAAATACATTTTCATCCATTATGAAAAAGTTAATTTTCTTTATTCGTCACATTAGCCAGGTGCCCATGGTGACGCCCATCTCAAATACCCCAAGCGGGTGGACCTTTTATCCACTGAATCATATCAGGGGTTGATGGTATGGAATCAATCTCTTCTTTCTAATCCCGAGGTTTTTAATATATAGCCAAAACATAACGTTGTCTGAACTTCCTCTGTCTACCAATATTCTCTGTACATCATACCCATGAACCCTGGCCGTGATGACCAAAGGTTCTTCATAGGAGGCCAAGATGTCCTTAAAGTCTAATATTGAGAATCCCATAACTAGTACCTCCATATATATCTTCTTTATCTTCCTCAACTTCATCTATGAGGTCACATAGTTTACTTCCACTCTCTTGGACACTGACTTATCTTATGCGACATGCGCCTTCCTGCCGACCGACTATGTCCCTCCCCCGGCCATCCCTCTGTTGATAATTTTTACATCAAATGAAATTATATTGCAACTCTATTTCGGTTATGGGATTTTTAGTGGAAGATTAGGATCATCTTCATAATCATCATCATCATCAGACTCATCATCCTTCTTATCATCCTAACGTTATCTTCTTGGCCTCTTATCTTTCGGCCCACCCTGCTTCTTCCCGGAGTCATCTTTGGAACCACTTTGATCTACGTAATTTCAAAGCTTCCCTTGATTGAGAATTTTCTTAATCTCATATTTCAACGCAAAATATTTGTCAGTGGTGTTATTATGATCATGGTAAAAGTCACACCATTTGCTCCTGACTCTCTTACGTGGGGGAGACCTTAGCTTTTCAGGACATTTCAAGGCTCTATCATCCTTAATTTCATTTAGAATCAAATCAGGGCTTATCGTTAGTAGAGTGTACTCTACAAA
The DNA here is from genome assembly GCA_949130495.1 of Sambucus nigra. NCBI lineage: Eukaryota > Viridiplantae > Streptophyta > Magnoliopsida > Dipsacales > Adoxaceae > Sambucus > Sambucus nigra. The sequence goes on along the minus strand of OX422208.1, from coordinate 88,504,214 downwards.
CTTTTCGTTGGCCGACCTTTTTTTACATTCCTTACCCTTGGCTTTATGAGATTTACTTACACCGTCTTCTTTCTCATCCTCTCCCTTGGCCACCATAGCCTCCATCATGTTCATGAGTCTCTCAGCCATAGTCAGGAGTTCTACCATGGATTTTGGAGGATCCTCGGCCAGCATCTAAAGTAATTTTCCCTTCCACAGTCCTCCCATTAGGGTAGTCATAATAATGTTCTCCTTATAGTCTTTAACTTTTAACTTCTCTTTATCGAATCTTGCAATGTAGTCTATAAGAGACTCGTTCTTCCATTCCTTCATGCTAAAAAAGAAATTATGAATGAACTTCTCAGCCAATTACTTGAAGTTCTCTATGGATTTCTTTGGAGTGAAGTGTACCAGACATAAGCTGCACCAGTCAGAATACTGGAAAATGCCCAACATCTCATCTCATCAGAAATTGAGTAGATATCGGTCACAGATTAATACATCTCCTCATGATGAATAGGGTTTGTTCTCCCATCGTACTTTGGTGTGATAACTGGCATCTTGAATTTGGTCAGGGTTGGGTATTTCATAATCTTTGCCACAAATGAAAACCTTTCAATATACCCCCTATGAACTGGGTCTTAGAGTCTTACGAGATTACCAATTTTATCCTCCAGCCTTTGGATAGATCTATTCTAGGGCTTCTCGACTGTTGTCATATTTGTGACACCCCGCCTAATTAAATACCGGACGATCACTCCTTTATTAAATTAAAATCAAGGTAAACAGTTGGTTAATTCCTAGCATCACTGTCGTAAAAATAATCTTTTCCAAATTAACACCCTAATTAATTAAGCTAAGTGTCAAAACCATTTTTAACCTTTCTAACCAAATTGTATTTTTAAAGAAAAACTTATTTAATTAATTATTAACCACATTTTCAATAAATAAGAATCATACAACAATTATCCTGGAACATAATCCAATTAATTGAAACATTCAACATTCAAAATCCCAACATTTAAAACCTAAAGTAAAACATCCATACTGAAATAAATCCCATAGTAACAGTACTAGAAATAACTGAAATACAAATGTCCCAATAAAATAGATAAATAGTGGAAAGGGCGACACATGCCCAATAAATGAGTATGATAGATGTGGAATCAAGTAAATGAAGTCGTCTATGCAAGTGGCCTGCACCTCCCACCTAAGCTGCAGCACGTTCCTTTCAAAGGATCCTAAGCAAGACGCCCTTGTGGCTGGGCACCTGTAATACATACATACATATATATACAAAAGAGAGAAAGAGAAAAAGAAACGGGTCAGAGACCGATAGTGTGTTTGATTTAAAATACGTTTAGCAAGTATTTAAATTGATACAGGCCAATGCAATAACATATTAGTGCGACACTCTCTTGAGAAATTCTCACCTCTCTACTAATGTGCACACCTATCGCACTAACCTTCCCAACGGTTTGTCTTATCATTTATAACACTAATCTTCCCAATGATTTAACTTATCTTAGATTACTCGTAAGATTTCAGAACCGAACCATGTAAATGTTTAAAAAGGAGAATTTCGCTTAATAACAATGCTCTCATTTTTACTTCAATTGTTAACAAAGCCTCCCAGTGTTATATTATACTTTTCAAACAAGTATTTCTGATTTATGACATTTTATCAGTCTTACTTACCGTAACACAATAGGTAGTACCAAAATTTCATAATTTCATATATATATATTAACTACTCGTATAATATATATATATATGTATTATAACAGCACCCCAAATAAAACGATGGTGCGGGCATACTCTGCTATCCAATCCCCGTATCGCTCATACTAAGGGAAATACAAGTTCGGAATCACTCTCGAACTGTATCAACATATACATAAAAAAATAATAATGAGGCGAAGCGTAGATTCCAAGTCTCTAAGAGGTCAGTACATACCCCACGCCTCTTAGCACCGTCTGAACTATCGATTCGATAGCCTGTACCAAGGATATCTATCTTCTAGGGTACAAGTCAATATCCCCCATAAAGGTCCCATCGAGATAAGACTGTCCCAGCGCGGAAACCTCAGGGATAGCAAGTAGCGCGGGCATGGTTTTCACATGTATATAATATATGCATACACAATCATATAAATATACCACTTTTATCATATTAATATAGGTTCCTCTCATCACCCATAATTACAACATTTATCCTTAATTTTCACATTATTAGTATTTCTTATAAGAGTTCGTTTCTAACTTTAACTCGAAGGGTTTTCTCATCTGAATACGTAATATGTATGGACTCTATCCTCTCAAGTATAAAATTCAGTAAGGGTCCTTTCTATGTTCCAATGTAACTCTCTTACGCAACTCTCCCGTTAATTCATAAATTCATCAACCCTTAAGTAATTATCCCACAAGTACAATTCTCGTCTCATATTAAGAATCCCAAAATTATTCATATGTCCTACTGGTCCTCCATATCTCCCAAAACATTTTATTAAGGATGCCCAAGAATTATTTCACATTAAATTGACTTTCAACTAATTAATAAGGGGAAGCATGAGTCTGCCAGGAGGGGTCGATCGATCGAAGCTCTGGGCTCGATCGATCGATCAAGCAGGTCTGCAAAATTTGCAGAATTACAGTTACGGGTTTCATCTTCTAACTTACACCAAATCCATATTTTACAATCCCAAACGTCTCAAAATTTGTACTACTAACACCCTAACATGATATTACATATTTCCTACTTAAAGCATGTAGATTTCTACTATTAAACATAGATTAATAAGCCCCAAATCCATATAAAACTTCAAGAACCCTAAAATTTCATTAACATGGTTCTAATCCATCTTTTCCAGAATTTTCTTCTTATAAACATCATAATTTCGTGGGTAAATTCCTCTACATGGCAAGGGTTTCCAGAATTATCATTTAAACCATAACTACATGCGATTCCTATCTCAAATCTTAAGTTTTCTTCCATAAAACTCATCCTAATCATTCCTACACTAATATGAAAGATGCATCAACGAAATAAGCAAGATAAACATTTTCCTGGGATTTTTGGTGTTCTGATTTGCAGATGATTTTGGTGTGGTTGCGTAGTCCGTTGCGCGATCTACGCATTGGTGGTGGTTGCGGTGCAAACGGATGACTTTTGGGGCCTTGGAAGCTTTCTTCTTCCCTCTCCTATGGACATCAATTGTGTTTGAGTTTTATAACCCTAGATGACTAACCTAAATGGATGATATAGGTTTCTGATTTTCGTGGGTTTAATTACCCATAAATGTGAAATGTCCAAAATGCCCTCTCGAGGTACCACTTAGGCCTAAACCCCCCCGAGACCCAAACTAAACCCCCGGGTACACTTTTCTGACTATCTCGACCCTTACGGACGCGTTGGCGCACTCAAAACGACCATACGAATGACTTATAAAATATCCACTTTTATTTATCAAAGTTTAGTCCCGACGCGACACGGGTGCGTCCCGACTCAAATTTCTAAAATTGTCATTTTATTCACTCGTGACATTCAATATAACCAATATTACATATTACTTTTCTCATTAGTAATATTCATCAAATTTCCCATAATTACTAACTCTCGTCACGTTAATAATTATAACATAATTAATTTCCGAATTTTTATTAAATAATTAACTCACATTAAATCTAATAAATCCCCAAATTAATATAGCATAAAAATACGGGGTATTACATACTTCCCCCCTAATAACGGAATTTCGTCCCGAAATTCGAAAAACAAGGCATACCAGGTAAGAACGAATCTGGATATCTCTCGCGAATATCGGCGTCGCGCTCCCAAGTAGATTCCTCCACATTGTGGTGCTCCCACTGGACCCATACAAGTGGAACTATCTTTGACCTCAATCTCCTCTCACTATAGTCTAGGATAGCTACCCATATCTCCTCGTAAGAGCTGTCAGGCTGTAAGTCTATCTCATCTATCGCAATGTGAGTATGGGCCATATCATCCCGAAGATACCGTCTCAACAACGAGATGTGGAATACATCGTGAATGCGATGTAAATGCTTTGGTAGTCCCAATCTGTATGCTACCGGCCCAACCCTCTCGATAATGGGAAATGGTCCCACGTACCTCGGGGCCAATTTCCCTTTCTTCCCGAACCTCATCACTCCTTGCATAGGAGATACACGCAGTAACACTTGGTCCCCCACATTAAACTCCCGGAAGAACCGTTTCGCATCGGCGTATCTCTTCTGCCTGTCCTGGGCTACTCGAATGTGACTCCTGATCATCTCAATCCTCGCGGAGGTTTCCTAAATCACCTCCGGTCCTAGAAACTTGTTATCCCCCACCTCGAGCCAACAAGTTGGAGAACGATAAGGCTTGCCATACAAAGCCTCAAATGGAGCCATGCCAATCGTGAACTGATAAGAATTATTATAAGCAAACTCTACCAGTGGAAGATGTGGCTCCCAAACTCCTCCAAAATCAAGAACACACATGCGTAGCATATCCTCTAACATCTGATTAGTACGCTCTGTCTGTCCATCTGTCTGTGGGTGATAAGATGAAATCAACCTCAACTCAGTACCCATAGCCTCCTGAATGATTTCCCAGAAACGTGACACGAAAATCTTGTCTCTATCTGACACAATATTCAGGGGCACCCCATGTAATCTGACAACCTCAGCAATGAACAACTGAGCATACTGACCCGTGGTATAGTCTGTTCGCACCGGCAGAAAATGAGCCACCTTGGTCAAACGGTCTACAATCACCCAGATAGAATCGTGGCCCCGCTGTGATGTAGGCAACCCCATAATAAAATCCATGGAAATACTCTCCCACTTCCACGCGGGTACTTCCAATGGCTGAAGTAATCCTGACGGTTTCTGATGGTCCACCTTTACCAGCTGGCAGGTAGAACACTTGGACACGAACTCAGCAATGTCCTTCTTTATCCCACTCCACCAGTAATACCTCCTCATATCCTGGTACATCTTATCTCGTCCAGGATGTACTGCAAATCGGGACCCGTGAGACTGGGTCATCACTGCATGACGTAATTCTGCTCCTTCTGGAACCACCAATCTCCCATTAAACCTCAAACCCCCATCAAAACTAACAGAGTAGGACTCAGCACCCTCAGCTAAAAGTCGTACAATCTGCTCCAGGCAAAACGGGTCTGTGGTTTGGGCCTGTATTACCCTCATAACAATCTCGGGTGTGACTGTCATAACATATATGAAGGAACGGGCAACTGCGTCCTGGTGACCCAACTCCTTCCACTTCGCTTTCCAGACATCTGCTACCTCATTTACCAGTCTACAGCTCAACGCATCAGCAACTACATTGGCTTTCCCCGGATGATACTGTATGTCAAACTGATAGTCCTTCACAAACTCTAACCATCTGCGCTGTCGTATATTCAGCTCTCGCTGAGTGAATAGATACTGCAGTGACTTGTGGTCTGTGAACAAACGGAATTTCTCCCCCAATAAGTAGTGCCTCCATATCCTCAATGCAAAAACGACCACTGCTAACTCCAGGTCGTGGGTGGGGTAATTCTTCTCATGCGGCTTAAGCTTGCGGGAGGCAAAATCTATAGCCTTCTCCTCCTGCTGAAGTACTCCCCCAAGTCCCTGTAACTAGGCATCTGTGTAAACTAGGTACTCCTCACCCGGCTTCGGTAAAGTAAGGACTGACGCTGAAGTAAGCTTGTCTTTCAGCTCGTCGAAAACCAACTGGCAAGCGTCATCCCAAACATATGGTACCCCCTTGCGAGTCAGGTTCGTCAATGGACCCGCTATTTTGGAGAACCCCCGAATGAATCTCCTGTAGTATCCGGCTAACCCCAAGAAACTACGCACTTCCGTCGGTGTCGTGGGCTGTCCCCACTCCCTCACCGCTGACACTTTACTCGGGTCAACTGCAATCCCCTGCTCAGAAACAATATGGCCCAAGAACTGTACTTCTCGCAACTAGAATCCACGCTTCTCATACTTAGCATACAACTGATGCTCTCGTAGAGTCTGAAGAACCTGCCTCAAATGCTCGGCATGCTCCTCCTCAGAGTGTGAATATATCAAAATGTCATCTATAAAGACGATGACAAATTGATCCAAGAACTCCCTGAATACTCGGTTCATTAAGTCCATGAATACGACTGGAGCATTTGTGAGACCAAATGGCATCACTCTGAACTCGTAAGACCCATATCTCGTTAAGAAGGCAGTCTTTGAAACATCCTTCTCTCTATTACGTAGTTGATGGTACCCCGACCTCTGATCTATCTTCGAAAAGAAAGTTTCTCCCATCATTTGGTCGAACTGATCATCGATTCGAGGCAACGGATACTTATTCCGTATCGTGACCTTATTCAACTCCCGGTAGTCCACACACAACCTCAGTGAACCATCTCTCTTCTTAACAAACAGAACTGGAGCGCCCAAAGGTGAGGTACTCCTGCGAATGAAGCCCTGACCTAACAGCTGCTCTATCTGATCTCGTAACTCTCGCATCTCCACCGGAGCCATACGGTATGGAGCGCGTGCTATAGGTCTGGCATCTGACAATAATTCTATAACAAAGTCTATCTCTCGACTGGGGGGTAGGCCTGGTATTTCCTGAAACACATCGGAATACTCTCGAACAACTAGAATCGAGTCTAACGGAATCACAACCTCCTTAGAGGTATCCTCCTCTATATAATACAAATGAGCGGTCGAACCTCCCTCTGGGCGGGGCATCGCCACTACAAACATCTGTTGCCCCGAAATGGCAAAAATAATGCTCCCACCGAAGCAATCAATCATGGCTCTATAAGCTGTGAGCCAATCCATACCAATAATAACATCATGCTCATGCATATCTAAGACTAACATGTCCGCAGGTAATACCAAACTACCAATCTCTACCCCCACTCCTCGACATATAAAGAAGATAAGTGACCCACTCCCCAGTGGTGAGTCTACACACGTCACTGTTCTCTCTGCTGTGGCTAACAACCCTAAGGCCTTGGCAAAATGCGTAGCTATAAAATAATGAGTCGCCCCAATATCAAACAAAACCCGACCCATAGTACCATGGATAGGAAACATACCCTCAATCGTGGGTGGTGCCTGTGGAGCTGCTGCCTGGTGGACGTTATAGACACGTCTGTACTGTAACTCACCCTGCTGCACTGGAGCTGCTGGAATGGCTGGTAGGGCTGGAGCTGGGAGGGAAGCCGAAAAAAGTGGTCTCTGTGGCTCATTACGGGCTCCCTGCTGCTGTGGGGCCCTCTCTCCCTCTAGACAATCTTAGCGCCTATGGCCATGTTTACTGCACCCAAAACATCGGCCTCTGAAGTTACCTCCCCTCTGTCCCTGCTGACCACGACCCTGTTGGCCGTTACCTCCACGCCACTGGCCGTGTTGGCCCTGGTGATTACGCTGTTGGCCCTGTTGCTGACCCTGCTGTCGGTGTTGGCCTTGCTGGCCCTGCTGATTAGGCTGGCCCTGATGGCCCTTCCTAAAACTCCCAAATCCCTGCCTGGAATCACCTGAACGGAATCGCTTAGCAGGGTCCCCTTGATGGGAACTCTGCTCATGCTGACGAGTCTGTCCATGAGATGGTGCCCCACTAGCACTACTACCCCCGGTCCTGCCCTGCTGGCTGGACTCTCCTTCTCTCTTGCTTCCCTGCAGATGGAAGCGGTGATCCTGGCAATGCAGTAACGCAGCATTGAGTACATCAGTAAAAGTACTCAGAGATAGATTCCCAATAAGATGCTGACGGATCCTCCAAGCTAACCCGTCCACAAACAACATAATCTTCTTGCCCTGAGTGGGTGCCTCATCTGGCACGATGGTGAGAAGTCTCGTGAACTCCTCCTCATAATCATCTACGGTAGAGTTCTCCTGCTTCAAATTCAGTAGTTTCCGCCTCATCTCAGTCTTCACGGCGGGTGGAAAGTACTTGCGATCAAACCGCTCCCAGAACAACTGAATAGGGATCGTGTCCCTCTCCTCCAATGTGGTAGTGGACTCCCACCACTGCAAAGCGCCCCCCACTAGCTTAAAGGAAGCCAACAAGTGTTTTTTTGCACGTCGGTGCACTCATACATACGAAGATGCCGATGGATGTCTTTCTTCCATTGGATGACTGTGACGATATCTGAGCTACCAGATAACTCAGGGGGATGCGCCTTCTGAAAAGCATCCCTAACCCTCTCCCATGCAGATGGAAGCTGTGTTGGTACTGGCTCCACTGCCTGAATCTGGGGTGGATCCTGCTGAGTCACCGCTAGCGCGGCATTCACCGCCTGAGCAACAATGGCGGCTACTTCATTAGCATTCATAGTGCCTTGTGCCGGAGCTGCTGGCTGCTCGGCCTGGGCATGCCTATCCTTCGGTGCACGTCTCGGAGGCATCTGAAACGTGAAGAAGTTTATTAGTCTACAGTCATTAACAAATATCAAATAGCTGAAGACGTAATCTTGAAAGCAAGAATACAACAATCCTAAAAAAAATAGGGCTCTATATCAAAGAAAGCAACGCTGAAAGCATAATAAGCCGCACAGATCCTAAAGGACACTAGAACCTGATGCTCTGATACCACCTGTGACACCCCGCCTAATTAAATACCGGGCGATCACTCCTTTATTAAATTAAAATCAAGGTGAACAGTTGGTTCATTCTTAGCATCACTGTCGTAAAAATAAACTTTTCCAAATTAACAGTCTAATTAATTAAGCTAAGTGTCAAAACCATTTTTAACCTTTCTAACCAAATTGTATTTTTAAAGAAAAACTTATTTAATTAATTATTAACCACATTTTCAATAAGTAAGAATCATACAACAATTATCCTGGAACATAATCCAATTAATTGAAACATTCAACATTCAAAATCCCAACATTTAAAACCTAAAGTAAAACATCCATACTGAAATAAATCCTATAGTAACAGTACTAGAAATAACTGAAATACAAATGTCCCAATAAAACAGATAAATAGTGGAAAGGGCGACACATGCCCAATAAATGAGTATGATAGATGTGGAATCAAGTAAACGAAGTCGTCTATGCAAGTGGCATGCAACTTCCACCTAAGCTGCAGCACGTTCCTTTCAAGGGATCCTAAGCAAGACGCCCCTGTGGCTGGGCACCTGTAATACGTACATACATATATATACAAAAGAGAGAAAGAGAAAAAAAAACGGGTCAGAGACCGATAGTGTGTTTGATTTAAAATACGTTTAGCAAGTATTTAAATTGATACAGGCCAATGCAATAACATATTAGTGAGACACTCTCTTGAGAAATTCTCACCTCTCTTCTAATGTGCACACCTATCGCACTAACCTTCCCAACGGTTTGTCTTATCATTTATAACACTAATCTTCCCAATGATTTAACTTATCTTAGATTACTCGTAAGATTTCATAACCGAACCATGTAAATGTTTAAAAAGGAGAATTTCGCTTAATAACAATGCTCTAATTTTTACTTTAATTATTAACAAAGCCTCCCAGTGTTATATTATACTTTTCAAACAAGTATTTCCGATTTACGACATTTTATCAGTCTTACTTACCGTAACACAATAGGTAGTACCAAATTTCATAATTTCATATATATATTAACTACTCGTATAATATATATATATATATATATATATATATATATATATATATATATATATATTATAACATCACCCCAAATAAAACGATGGTGCGCGAATACTCTGCTATCCAATCCCCGTATCGCCCAAATAAAAAAATAATAATGAGGCGAAGCGTAGATTCCAAGTCTCTAAGAGGTCAGTACATACCCCACGCCTCTTAGCACCGTCTGAACTATCGATTCGATAGCCTGTACCAAGGATATCTATCTTCTAGGGTACAAGTCAATATCCCCCATAAAGGTCCCATTGAGATAAGACTGTCCCAGCGCGGAAACCTCAGGGATAGCAAGTAGCGCGGGCATGGTTTTCACATGTATATAATATATGCATACACAATCATATAAATATACCACTTTTATCATATTAATATAGGTTCCTCTCATCACCCATAATTACAACATTTATCCTTAATTTTCACATTATTAGTATTTCTTATAAGAGTTCGTTTCTAACTTTAACTCGAAGGGTTTTCTCATCTGAATACGTAATATGTATGGACTCTATCCTCTCAAGTATAAAATTCAGTAAGGGTCCTTTCTATGTTCCAATGTAACTCTCTTACGCAACTCTCCCGTTAATTCATAAATTCATCAACCCTTAAGTAATTATCCCACAAGTACAATTCTCGTCTCATATTAAGAATCCCAAAATTATTCATATGTCCTACTGGTCCTCCATATCTCCCAAAACATTTTATTAAGGATGCCCAAGAATTATTTCACATTAAATTGACTTTCAACTAATTAATAAGGGGAAGCATGAGTCTTCCAGGAGGGTTCGATCGATCGAGGTCTGGGGCTGGATCGATCGAACCTTCGATCGATCGAAGCTCTGGGCTCGATCGATCGATCAAGCAGGTCTGCGAAATCTGCATAATTTAAGTTACGGGTTTCATCTTCTAACTTATACCAAATCCATATTTTACAATCCCAAACATCTCAAAATTTGTACTACTAACACCCTAACATGATATTACACATTTCCTACATAAAGCATGTAGACTTCTACTATTAAACATGGATTAACAAGCCCCAAATTCATATAAAACTTCAAGAACCCTAAAATTTCATTAACATGGTTCTAATCCATCTTTTCCAGAATTTTCTTCTTATAAACATCATAATTTCGTGGGTAAATTCCTCTACATGTCAAGGGTTTCCAGAATTATCATTTAAACCATAACTACATGCGATTCCTATCTCAAATCTTAGGTTTTCTTCCATAAAACTCATCCTAATCATTCCTACACTAGTATGAAAGATGCATCAATGAAATAAGCAAGATAAACACTTGCCTGGGATTTTTGGTGTTCTGATTTGCAGATGATTTTGGTGTGGTTGCGTAGTCCGTTGCGCGATCTACGCGTTGGTGGTGGCGGCGGTGCAAACGGATGACTTTTGGGGCCTTGGATTGCCTTGGAAGCTTTCTTCTTCCCTCTCCTATGGCCGTCACTTGTGTTTGAGTTTTCTAACCCTAGCTGACTAACCTAAATGACGGATATAAGTTTTTGATTTTTGTGGGTTTAATTACCCATAAATGTGAAATGTCCAAAATGCCCTCCCGGGGTACCACTTAGGCCTAAAAACGCCCCGAGACCCAAACCAAACCACCGGGTACACTTTTCTGACTATCTCGACCCTTTCGGACACGTTGGTGCACTCAAAACGACCATACGAACAACTTATAAAATATCCACTTTTATTTATCAAAGTTTAGTCCCGACGTGTCCCGACTCAAATTTTTAAAATTGTCATTTTATTCACTCGTGACATTCAATATAACCAATATTACATATTACTTTTCTCATTAGTAATATTCAAAAAATTTCCCATAATTACTAACTCTCGTCACGTTAATAATTATAACATAATTAATTTCCGGATTTTTATTAAATAATTAACTCACATTAAATTTAATAAATCCCCAAATTAATATAGCATAAAAATACGGGGTATTACAATATTATCTCCCTTAACTGTGATAATTTTATCCCCAGTTCTTTCTTTTTTGGATGGGGATCGTTCAAGTTCTTTACAAGCTATCCTTTGATGGATATTAACTTTTATGTGCTCCTTTCTCAGCCACTTGATGGTCGACGATCAGCGCATCCTTCATTCCTCCTGGAGGCTGCCCTACTATGTGAACTAGAGAGTCAGTCTTATAGGTATCCAATTGGTCCGAGTCCGTCGAAGGCTGACCCTCTACTCAATTTTTCTAGTGCTGAAGCTCGGGGTTGGCTATCTTGGATCGACCTACCATATTCCCTATGATAGCTGGGATTGTGCGCATTGTATTCCTAAAAATCTTATGGGTTTCTTAGCACTCATACTCATCACAACAGTGGTCCTCTTATAATTCTTTGACTTGTCTTCCCATATGCAAGTGCCTAGGGTAGGAAACATATTTGCATCTTTGCTATTGTGTCACTTCTTTATGTAGGTCTAGGGGTAGTCCCTCGTTGCCGGAGCTAACTACCTAGCTGCCGGAGTTATTATCTCTGCTACAACGCCAGTGGGTCTATCCATCAATGTTTGATTGAATACAATAAGTTATTTTTGCATTTTATGTTGGCTAGTCATTAGTGAGTGCAGCTCCATCACAAATTCAGACATCTCTAAAGGAGGCACTTGTCTAGAACTAGGGCCAGTGCCATGAGGAAAATCGAAGTCCATCAACTTTGGTGAATGAAAAAAATAAAGAGGTGAACTGGGTGAGATAAATGAGCTTAAAAAAATCTTGAGAAACCTAATAAGAGCTCTTTCAATGGTGATACAGATCCAACCAAGTGTGGAACTGGATCACCACCAGAGAATCAAGTGAGAAACAAGCTGAAAATGAGGTGAAAGAATATAAAGAACCTTCATTCCCACCACAGATGATGCTAAAATAATGATGCTATAAAGTCACCATTTAAATTTATACCAGTAGCTTTAGTTTAAGATCACACAGCTATGAAAATGTTTATAACAAGACAACAAAATAGATATGGGAAGGGGATGAGGATAAGAGGACAGGCAATAAAATTTTAGTTATTCGAATATATCAGCTTACTCTACTGTACATGTGAGTGCGATTTTCACTATATGAATGGCCACTAATAGCCTGAATGATACCACTTTCACACTTTCTCTCTCTACTGTAAAAGAAGAAAATCTTGGGACGGGGGTTTTAATTATAAATCACCTCTTCTAGGGAAGAATATGGGTTTATATAGTGTTGGAGGTGTGCAATGAACCCCTAAGTGTGTATAGAACATGTTCATGAAGAAACCTTTAGTAGGGTGTGGACACCTATCCTTGGCACAAGTTGATCATGATGATGCAAAATTATCTCACATGAGGGAGAGGTTTAGTTATAATGGTTTACCCACATAGGTCAATGATCTATAACCCATGCATATACTGCTACGCATGCCTAATCCCATACTCTTTGCCAGATGTCAACTATTAGCTGAGGTTGGACGAGGCCGAGTTGTTAGGTTCGATATTCGGATGGAAAATTCGTTTCTATGTTGGACCGATTCTTCATGTAATTCTCGGCCTCTAGGTCATGGACGAGGCCGAGATAACTTTAGTATTTATATCACTAATTCTAGTGTTTCTTATTGTGGCGAATGGAATGTAGATGGGATTAAGGCTGAGGATGAGATCTCTTATGATGGGACCTTAATCGGGTTCTAACAGTACTAGTTTGATGGTTTGTTATATGTCGTCCTTGGACGAGTAGAACCCCCATTAAGGATGTGGTCATACTTGGGTATATCAAACACCACATCCTTTCAACGGTCCTGAACACATCCTATAATAAAGAACTAGCTAACTCTTTTCTATAATAAACTATGTTAATCTAACTTAAATGGTCTGAACGACTTCATGTCTTCTTTGGAACTCCTGAACCTTATCCTAATCCTTGAGTCTACTACCCCAATTCTGTACATCCAATAATTTTTGGGATGTAAAGTGAGTCACCAAACATGTGCCTTAGTCAAAATTACCTTTCATAGCTTGGGACCCTCTAGTAAAAATCTTCTGTGAAAAGGTAACCCTCTGTGAAAATCATCGAATGAAGAAAGGATCTCTTCCTAATTACGGCTTGCATACCCCCTTTTTGTAATCTTCAATGCTTTGGCCTGAACCACCCCTAATATGAATTTAAGGTGTAACAGCCACCATTGCTACACTACTCCCTCTTATACAAGATTTTATCGCCAATCACAACAAGCTACTGATTCTTGCAATCAAATTTCACTCCCTAACGCGCGCATTCCACATTATGTCAAAAAACTACCTCTGGGACATTCTCATCCCAATCTCACCACTGATGATAACTCTCTCATATTTTAATCTCCACTACAAAACACTCTTCTTGACTCTTCTAATAGATCATTGATATTCTATAAAGAAAACTAGTCCCGTATTATGACCTTGTCCAATTCCAGGTGGTCTATACATCAACTTAAAGAATCGCTTATAGTTTTGGGGATTTCCCACACGATAACACCTTCTCCAAAAACTCTTTTGATAAAAAACTACGATGCCTCCTCCCATGACACTATATCTCTAATAGACTTAATTTAAAAATATGCCCCTGCAATGGGCCCAAAGCTAGTGTCACTTTAAGACCATGACTAGTCTCTTATGTAGGTGATAACACAATACCCCCAAAATAAAATTGAAAGAACCTCAAGACTGTCAGCAACATCTCTATGCGACCAAAATCCCCTCTAATGTTCTCATATTTATACATAAATAAGTGTGTTAGAACCTTTCTCGAGCGTAAGCACAGTTATAGGAATATCCCTTGCCCGAAACGACAATCACGAAAAAAGAACCTACCCTTGGTAGAAAATATAAGCACGATATAAGGCTATCCAAACAATCCCAAAATAATATGATGATCTCTAATATAATAGTCAACAAAGCGACTGAAAACCAAGGCAGTCAAACAAACTGTCAGGTGCCTATAATCACGACATAAAATAACCCTACCCACTAGGGTATCCACATACATATACAGCTCATAGATAAAATCTATATAACTCACGATTGTAGTAAACACACTTCTACTAAATAATAATAACTCCTCAATGTCTAAGAAAAACTTACGTGCGTTAATCATAAACATACCCATAATCATCCTCTAGTAGAACACTAAAGGCCTAGTTTCCACTAAGACTTCTAATAAGTATGTGGTCTCACTCACCGTCCTCTAATGGAATTATCCAAGTGATGTCCCTACTGATGGCCTTACTAACCTTGCCTATACGGTCCTATATGATAAAACTTGCCTCGTTTGGCCTTCTTTCATTGGTCATGACCCTATATTTCCCTTGTCCCTACTTACCTTAACAAATCATATTACCTAATCTTAGAAAACTTCTATGATATTCTTCCCCTATGCAATTCCTTATACTGGTGAGGTCTTCCCTCAATGCTACAGGTTACCTAATAACACCTGCTAATTCCTTCTCATAAGGCTTCTTCCAATGTAAAAAGTCTTCCCGCACTATAGTTATTAACGCAAAAATCTCCTTTGATTTAGTATCAATATCTATTGTGGAAGAAAGAAAAAATATAGTTGAACTCCTCCTCATATTGGTTACCATGTGGTCGCTTCGATGAGGTCTTCAAAAACATACTTCTAGTACCGTTATAGACGATGACTGGAAACATTCCCCCTCAAACCATGATTTAAACACATATTAAAGGTCTCAAGTCTAATAGTCCATGACTCTCAATAAAAATCGACATAATGCATCGCACCTCTCGCAAGAGAAATCAAAACAAGAAACCCTACCTATACACTCTATCTTATTTGAATCATTCGTCTGAGACAATGACATGAATACCCTAAGAAATGGTTCTTATCTATATTATAATCCTAAACGTCAACGCTTATAAGTAATCTTAGAATGCAATGAGAAAAAGTGACGAATGAACTCAAGACCCTAGGACACTGGAACCTGGAATGGTCTGATACTAACTATGACACCCCCGTAAATTCCACAAATAGATTAATCAGGTCTAATACAAAAATCACAGGAATAAAAAAAATATTTGGTAACATTCCAAGCATAACTAAATATATAAAACTCCATAAATAATATGATTAGAGATTACAAATGCTGAAATAAATAAAACCATCTCTCATACCAATCACCGCCAATACAATAATCCAACTCTGGATTACAAATGTATCTCATTTAAACTTTGACTCGGAATGATAAAGAAAATGAACTTTAAAATTCAACAACATGACATATGTAAATAAATATATAGATAGCGTAAGATAGATTTTTTTACTCCTACATCCTATAAATGAAGAGTACAATGCTATTAGAGGTCCTACTCCACCAAACCCAAGTCTACGATAACTACACCAATGTAAGACCTATGAAAAACATATATAATAATAACGTAAACAACAAATTTATGAAGAATAAGATTATAATTGAATTTGGGATACAATATAACTACACATCTTCCTCTCGTTTTTAAGGTTATTAGTTAACTAACCCAACAGCGTAGAACAACATGTCATTCTAATCCCACATCCATATACAACCCATATGAATAGAGTTTATCTATTAATTCTTTATTCTTTACTATCACGATATTAGATCAGTCTCTTACATTATGAATCATGTATTGTATAGTGGTCTCAAACCTAAAATATATCCTGCTAAATAACCAAAGTAGTACTAACGGTCTTATATCTCAAGTCTATCAATCCAGGACTATATCATGCCACAATATAATGTACACCTCTAGTATATAGAGTACAAGAATCTCGAGTAATAAACATGTAAGTATTCATCACTACTGTAAATCACATACATCTCTAGTATAACACATTAACCAGTACAACTATCTTTAGTATTATAAAACATAATCACATATGGAATAATTAAGACTATATCTACGTCCAACATCCACACATAGGCACAACCCCCGACATGTACAAGTAAATGGGTTACTCGCATGCCCATATATAACAAAGGCCTATCCCTATTGCCGCTCGGGATCAGTCGCGCATACTACGAATAGTTATAGGTAATCCCACCCCTATAAACTCAAAGCACTATCAAGGGATAATCACTATGATTTTCCCTCACTCTCATAGACAAGCATACCCAAGATTATATGATGACCATTCGTCGTATATCTAAAGACTATACGATGAAAACCCTAGTGTATTCCCCTCGGTCAACGAGTATGTAGGCAGTAGTATCCGGGGTAAAATGACCAAGGTAATCCCCTCTAGTACGTCACTCGTGAGCACTCACTCATGATATGCAGTGTGCATAAAACACATTTGCAAATATAACCCTCTCTAATAGGTTGAATTAAGGAAAAATATATAAACACATCGCTATCGTGTCACATATAATATCAATATTTTTAGATGGTAGTACACACGTTACATGTATCAGATTCTATACGTTCCCCTACCTCCCATGCCTCTTCAAATTCTAGGTATAGTCACACACCTAACTTACAATAAAAATATGCACAATAACTCTCATTAATATCATATAATTGTAGCTCGATCTCCCAAGTTTCCATGTATGGGTATCATCCACACCTAACTTATATAAAAACATCGAATTTACTAACTACCCCACTCTAAGATTTTTGACTCAATCTACTCTTCCCTAAGGATAAATGCACTAATAATATATCTCCTGATGACCCTATCAAACTTGACCATCTAACCTAATTTTGTAAACTTCCAATGGTCCATATAAAAATCTGTCATACTCTCGGATGTACAACTCATATTTCATAATCAATTTAACCCCTACAAATGTAACGAGGTCAAAATACCCAATGGTCTTAATACACAAACCATAACCTCAAAATAATAATATACTATCATTTATTCAAATATAAACAACCTAAAATCCTATGCCGCAAATTCCATCCAACAAATCACAACACAAAGCCCAAACCAATATGACCAACATAGAGTTTCGACCTTTCTCACTTTTGGTAAAATATTCATAAAAAAATCATAAACAATCCATAAAATATGAAACTAGCACCCACACATTGATAATGAAAATTTCTATAATCATGGGGGTTTGATATCTCGAGCCTCAGAGTCGATCGATTGATGGTACTTATAGAAAATCCCCTCTTCTACCTACAAGTTTTGACCTTAAAACCTCCGTTATATCCCCTCTAAGCTCCCAACTCAGATCCAAACCTAACCTCTTTCATATATAATTATACCCCAAATAATACAAACCTATTTCTAACAAATATATATAATCTTAACATGACTTAAAGGGATAAATCTCATATTTGAATCAAGAATGAGAACGTATGTGCGCTTGCGTTCAAATGGGCAAATTATATATTAAACACTATTTGACTCAAACAAACCCTAAACATGCAACAATACGTGATTGAACAAGATAATGAACTAAGCAAGAACATTCAAACACATGCTTGTGAGGAAAAATCCCCCAAAGGGGTAAAACCATTTATTTCCATTATAATATTGTAACTGTATAATTTCGGATTACAATGAAAATACAAGTGACTAAGAATTACCCGCAGGTGTCAGATTCTGTAGTCGGAGGCTGGAGTTATCCCTTTCTAGTAGGGCTGCAATGAAGAAGAAGAACGGTCTTCTCCACAATGGTATGAACAACAAAAGTGCGTTCCTGGGTTGCAAAGAGATTAACAAATGTTTGGAAATTTGTGTGAATAAAAAACCTAGAGTCTAGGGCTCAATAGGTGAAGACTTAGAGTTTTTTGTACTCTGAAAATCGTGTGTAGAAGTCTTAGAAAACCACTTTTCGTAGTAGGTTTATAAAAGAATAACATGGCCTAAAAAATCTCTGCACGATCTGTTTGAGATCATCCCAGGCGGACCGGTTCGGGTAGGCGAATCGGTTCTTTTTATATTTGGCATCTTCGGTTCGCAATCGGTTCGGGGTATATTGGCTTTCAGTAGGAGAACCGATCCGGGTCTGAGGCGGACCGGTCTACAGGCGGATCGGTTCGTTTATTCTAGGCAGATCGGTCCGGCCTGTCAGACTTTGATTCCTCTTCTTCTTTTGATATTCGGATCCGTTGATGACTGTATGAATCTTGAATTTCTTCAACGGTGTAACGACGTGCGACATAACAAATTGATAATGGAAAAAAATGTCCTTACAAATCTCCCCCTATGTCTATGCCGGTACATACATAAAAACAAACATCCGAATTATCAAAGAACTAAAAATGCCTATACAAATCTACCCTTCCATGAACCCAAAACTGGAAAGATACAATTGAATAAGACTTCAACGTTTGCTCTTCAACTCTTCAGGAATCTCAACACTTTTCTCATCAGGGTGTGCAATCCAATGATAATCCATGTAGTACCTACACACATGAGAAGAGACAAAATACCAAGTGACATATCGAGTTTGAAATGAGATAGACATATATACCAATTTATGAGAAAACTCAAACTTTCAAATCTCCCCATAGTAAGATAATTCATTCTCCCCCTTTTTATGATGTCCCCAAATAGACAAATGAGAGAAATAAATCAAATAAGCAAGTGTGGAGTGTCACTAGGATAAAATCACACCATGAATGATCACAAAAACAACCAAGTCGATGATAGCGTAAATGAAGTGGTGTGATCAAATTCGATAAGAAAATCAATGCATACAAACATGACATATGTGCACGATGAATATTGGATACTCCTAACAAATAACTCAAATGCGTCCTTTGGTGAAAAAGAATGACAATATAAGATATTGACTCAATCAAATCAACAAATCAAAGCTCAAAATGATTTTCACACTAATAACGTCCAAAACGATTTATGCTTTTTCAGGACTTTCAAGGAAGTGCAAACCCGTTTAAAGATTCTCCAACCAAACTCCCTCAGATATATATTTTGAATAGAGGTATTCTAAATTCTCAAACTTTGGAGAATTGATGGTGAAACCTAAGTGGCCCATATTTGGCATGAAGTGATTGTTATTGCCTTTAAATTTTTTTTCGGGCTCTTTTAACCTCTTTGGACCTCGGATATTTAAATTCCTCCATTTTTTAGGTCCTTTTAACGGTGGCTTTTGCGTAAATGATAGATGATTACCTTTCGCAGCCCCTCCCCGTTATCCAAAAACACACAGACTCACCAAAACGGTTTTTACATGCATTCCAATCTTGTCAAGTTTTATCGCATATTGTAAGTTGTATAGACAGAATTGAGATGGAAACACTCAAGCCAATATGAGATAGACCACTGCAATAATCAAATATAGCCGTGCATGTGTGCAATAAAGGATATAGGAGTCAAACATGTAGAAAGATATCACTAATTACATCTCAAAGACTCCAAACAATGTAAAGCATATGGATGAAATGATGTAGCCTCTCAAATCTCTATCAAATAGTCACATGGATATATGGAATGAAGTTGTGACTTGGCTATCTTAAGTGCTCATCCATAAAAGGAGCAAAAACAGAAATCTTTTTGGATTTTTCAAAAATTTTAGTAAAAATAAAATCTTTTTGTATTTTTCAAAAGAAATATAAAAAGCAAAAAGAATATATAAATAGTTGTACAACAAGCAATAGTACATATAAAACAGACTAGAAATAGGAAGCATATGATATGAACATGAAGAAACATCCTATTCTAGACGTAGACCAACCCCTCAGTCAACTGTGCAAATCCCCAAAGACTTCCTAAGACTCTCGACTCTAAGGGCATCTAAAGGTTTCGTGAAAATATCGGCTAACTGACGGTGGGTGGGAACAAAACTCAGGGATACAGTGTTCTCCTCAACTAACTGACGAATAAAGTGCTCACGTATCCTGATGTGCTTGGTGCGCGAATGCTGAACTGGATTGCGGGATATGTGTATCGCGCTCGTGTTGTCACAGGAAATGGTCATGGTGTCCTGTGAAATCCCATAATCCTCCAGCATTTGCTTCATCCACAAGAGTTGTGTGCAATAACACCCGACGGCTATGTACTCAGCCTCCACAGTGGACAAAAAGATGGAATTTTTCTTGTTGATCAGCCAGGAGACAAGAGCAGAACCAAAATAGAAACACCCACCAGAAGTGCTCCTACAACCATCTACATCCCCGGCCCAATCGGCATCCGAATAGGCGGACAAACGGTCATTGGTATCAAAGGAATACCAAATACCGTAGGAGAGAGTCCCACTCACATATTTAATAATACGTTTTAGAGCAAGTAAATGTGACTCTTTCGGGGACGCCTGATATCGTGCACAGACTCCAACACTAAAGGTGATGTCGGGACGTCTGGCAGTCAAGTAGGGAAGACTACCGATTATACTCCGATATAAGGTCTTCTCTATGTCCTTGCCTGAAGTGTCCTTACTAAGCTTGGTAGTGGTACTCATAGGTGTACGTGCATGCTTAGCGGAGTCTAAACCAAATTTCTTCACTAGGTCTCTAGCATACTTGGATTGGGAGATGAACATCCCATCCTCTAGCTGACGAACCTGGAGACCAAGGAAGAATGTAAGCTCACCAACCATGCTCATCTCAAACTCACTTTTCATCTCCTCCTCAAAGTGGTGAGCATGCTAGGAGCATGTGGATCCAAAGACTATGTCGTCCACATAGACCTGGGCAACCAAAATAGCACCGTCATCTCTCCTAACGAACAACGTCATATCTGCTCCTCCTCTCTTGAAGCCACGAGCTAAGAGATAGGAAGTAAGCCTCTCGTACCAAGCACGAGGTGCTTGATTCAAGCCATACAAGGCTTTCCTCTAGTATACGTGCTCCGGGTGCTGAGGGTCTTCAAACCCTTTTGGTTGTTCCACATATACCTCCTCCTGTAGAATGCCATTCAGAAAGGCACTCTTGACATCCATCTGATATAACTTGAAGCGCAGATGACATGCGATGGCGAGCAGAAGACGGATGGACTCAAGCCTCGCTACAGGAGCAAATGTCTCCCCAAAGTCTACACCCTCTATCTATGTGTAGCCTTGAGCGACCAACCTAGCCTTATTTCTGATTATGGTACCATTTTTATCCATTTTGTTCTTGAAAATCCACCGGGTACCTATCACATTAGTCTCACTAGGTCGGGGGACTAGTTCCCAGACATTGTTCTTTTTATACTGAAGCAACTCATCCTGCATAGAAGATATCCAGTGTTCATCCTTGAGTGCTTTTTTATGGTTCTTGGGCTCGACTTTGGACGTGTAGCAAAGATGGCTAACAACATTCTCTAGCTGAGCACGAGTCTTGACCCCTAGAGTGGGATCGCCAAAAATGGCAGACGGATCATGACTCTTGCGAACCCAAGCAGGTGTGTCCCCTAGCACAAGAGTAGGGTCCACAGAGTGTGAGAGAGGAACAGGTAAATCACCGTCAGAACAAGCCTCATCCTCACACTGAAAGTTAGGATCAATAACCGTCGGAGGTTCGTCATCTTGCACGGTGACGTTTATTGATTCCATAACCTTAGATCTCTTCAGGTTAAAAACCCGGTATGCTCTGCTATTTGATGAATATCCTAGAAATATTCCCTCGTCGCTCCGGGAATCGAACTTTCCTAATTACTCTCTATCCCGTAGGATGTAGCATTTACTCCCCAAAACACGGAAATATGCTAGGTTGGGCTTCTTGCCAGTCCACAACTCATAAGGAGTCTGAAGTGTGTGTGGACGCAAATAAACCCTATTCACCGTGTGGCATGCAGTAAACACTGCCTCTGCCCAAAATCTCCTAGAAACTTTACGACCTAGAAGCATAGATCTAGCCATTTCTTGGATCGTTCTATTCTTTCTCTCAATAATCCCATTTTGCTGAGGAGTTCTCACAGCAGAAAACTCATGTTTGATCCCGAGGCTATCACAGTAAAGATCTAGCTTTGCTTCTGTGAATTCAGTACCATTGTCACTACGCATCCTATTAATAGTGACACCGTGTTGATTTTACCGGACACGGCACTTGGTCGTTAAAAATTCTATAGCATCAGATTTCTCTCTCAGAAAACCTACAATGGAGTACCTGGAGAAATCATCTACCATCACGAGGATGTACCTCTTACCACCTAGACTCTCAGTGCGAGTGGGACCCATAAGATCCATATGAATCAACTCAAGAACACGAGAGGTGGTAATGGAATGCAACTTCCTATGGGGACTACGGATTTATTTTCCCATCAGACAGGGTCCACAAACGATCGAAGTTGACTTTCCAAGAGATGGTAAGCCACGTACTAGGTCCTTTTTAGCTAAGAGGTTGAGATCTCTAATGTTCATGTGACCTAGACGTTGGTGCCACAGATCCATAGGAGTGACCGTGACACTGTTGCAGACAAGTGAGGACGTGGGCTCAGTCCCATAGCAATTATCCTCGGTCCTCACCCCTTGCATCAAAAGTTTACAAGCTTGATTGTAGACTTTACACGCATCCCGGTCAAACTTTACTGCAAAGTCAGTGTCGCACAACTGGCTAATGCTGAGAAGGTTTGCTTTCAAACCTTTGACGTATAAAACATTTTCTAGCTTAGGGAACCCAGGTAACTCGACAGTACCACGTTCTATAATGCTAGATTTGCTCCCATCTCCAAAGGTGACTCTGCCATCCTGATAATCCTCAAGAGTCATAAAAATGAGGCATCACCTGTCATATGTCTGGAGCACCCACTATCAAAATACCACTGTGAGGTATTATGTGCTTTGAGAGCAACATGAACAACAGATGCCTTTTTATCTTTCTTAGGTACCCAAGCATGGATGACCTTTTGTTTGCCTTTGTTGTTGTTGGTTTTAGTTGGAATGTGAGAAGCATTCACTAACGGCAAAGACATCCGTCAGAATTCTTCCATCAAACTCTGAGATGTGGCAGCTAAGAACTCAACTCGCTCTCTCAGACTAGAAAACTCATCAGTATGACGTGGTGGAGCAGTAGTACGTCGTGTCCAACCCATGCTATAACAAAACTCCCTAAGGTGGCCTATCCTTTTGCAATAAGTACAAAAGAACACAGTCAAAGGCGGACGTTGGTTTGCCTTTCTTGATCGAACTCTCCTTCGAGGTTTTTGACGATGGCCATAAGGAGTCATAGTAAACTTAGGAACTGGTCTAGGTGCAATTTGGGACGTGGAGGCACCATCATAACCAATTCCTTGCCGATCACCAAAACCTAAAGCGGGGCCGAGGAGCATCTTTCCCATCTTCCCAAATCTGTCCTTGATTTGTACCTTGACTTCCCGTGCTTTCTCAAGATCACGAGTCAGCTGGGCAACAAGGGCTTCAAGTTTCTTCCAAGTCTCCATGGAGGAATGGAGCTGACTCATAAGGCTAGCCACTTGTTTAGTCAAGTCCCCTTTCTTTTTCTCAAAAACACTCTCTCTCTCTCTAAACAAACTCTCTTTCTCGACACAGGCAGATTCTCTCTCACTCAGGGCGGTGAAGGTGGAAGACTCTCTCTCTCTTGCCTTTCTTAAATCTTCCTCTAAGCCGGTGATCTTAAGAACTAGCGATTTTTTACGTTTTTTTGTTTTAAAAGACTCAGAATATAACTCAGCGTTGGCGCATTGAATATCACACTCGCTCTCACTTGAGTCATCCTCCCCCTCACTCACATCGATCTCACTATCGAGGTGTTCCTGTGAAGAATCATCCTATCGTCGTGAAGAGAACTAGGAGTGCTCACTTGACTGGCCATGAATGCGGTGAAGTTACACTCATGCGGTGACTCATCTCCTGAATCCACCGTCTCGACCTCACTGTCGTCGCTAAGGGTAGCATTAAGGAAAACTTTCCCTTTCTCCCTGTTAAGACGAGTGGCACACTTAAAGGCTCTATGACCCCTACCATCGCACTCAAAGCATCTCTCACTATCTTTCTTAGGAGGATCTTTAAAACCTTTTTCATTTTTCTTTTCAAAACTTATTTTTCTCAAATTTCTTTTTACCTTTAAAATTGCCATTTTTCTTAAATTTGAGAATCCTCTTGAAATTTTTTGCAAAAAGAGCCAAATCATTTAAGTCAAAATCACACTCAGAATCTGACGTGTCAGTCTCTCTCTTTCTGGATGACTGTACCCTCTTTCTAGCCGACCCCTCACTCTTTCTCTCTTGGGAATTAAGTGCAATTCCCTTATCTTTAGATTTAGCTGTTTTAGGGAACATATCAATTTCATATGTTTGCAAATCTCCTACAAGTTCTTCCAATTTTAGCGTATTTAAATTACCCATAGAATTTAGCACAGTGACTTTAGGGATAAAACTCTTAGGAAAAGAACGAAGAATCTTTTTAACAACTCTATCATTAGGAATATGTTCAGCAAGATTAAAGCTAGTATTCACAATGTCAGAAAGTCTAGCATAAAATTCATCAAAGCATTCAGATTCATGCATGGTGATGGTTTCAAATTGAGTTGTTAAATTTTACAATTTAGACTCTTTCACAGCATTTGTTCCTTCATGGGTGAGTTGTAAAACATCCCATACCTCTTTTGACGTGGTGCACGTCATTATTTGTTTGAACTCATCAGGTGTGACAGACCCAGAAATAGCACTTACCCTTAGAATTAAAATATGACCATTTAAATTCTTCTTCAGTCCAAGAAGTGACAGGTTTCAAGTTGATCACATTATAAACAGTCACGGAGGGAGGTGTCCACCCTCTTTCAACCAAAATCCAGACACGCTCATCAATGGCTTTTAATGAAGACCTCATACGGGCTTTCCAATAGGCATAGTTTGTCCCGTCAAAAACTGGCATTTTATTATATAACTTCTCCATTTGAACACGTACTTTTTCAAAAATCAATTTTTTCAGAAAATTGATATCTTAGAATTTTTTTGCGGAAAATAGGAATACGCGATAGATTAGCGTAACCTGCTCCGATACCAATTTGAGAACGTATGTGTGCTTGTGTTCAAATGAGCAAATTATATATTAAACACTATTTAACTCAAACAAACCCTAAACATGCAACAATATGTGATTGAATAAGATAATGAACTAAGAAAGAACATTCAAACACATGCTTGTGAGGAAAAATCCCCCAAAGGGGCAAAACCATTTATTTCCATTATAATATTGTAATTGTACAATTTCGGATTACAATGAAAATACAAGTGACTAAGAATTACCCTCAGGTGTCGGATTCTGTAGTCGGTGGCTGGAGTTATCCCTTTCTAGTAGGGCTGCAATGAAGAAGAAGAACGGTCTTCTCCACAATGGTATGAATAGCAAAAGTGCGTTCCTGGGTTGCAAAGAGATTCACAAATGTTTGGAAATTTTTGTGAATAAAAAACCTAGAGTCTAGGGCTCAATAGGTGAAGACTTAGAGTTTTTTGTACTCTGAAAATCGTGTGTAGAAGTCTTAGAAAACCACTTTCCGTAGTGGGTTTATAAAAGAATAACATGGCCTAAAAAATCTCTGCACGATCTGTTTGAGATTATCCCAGGCGGACCGGTCCGGGTAGGCGGACCGGTTCTTTTTATATTTGGCATCTTCAGTTCGCAATCTGTCCAGGGTATACTGGCTTTCAGCAGGTGGACCAGTCCGGGTCTGAGGTGGACTGGTCCGCAGGTGGATCGGTTCATTTATTCTGGGCGGACCGGTCCGGCCTGTCAGACTTTGATTCCTCCTCTTCTTTTGATATTCAGATCCGTTGATGAATGTATGAATCTTGAATTTCTTCAACGGTGTAACGACGTGCGACATAACAAATTGATAATGGACAAAAATGTCCTTACAAAGAACCCTAATTTTATGAAATCTATTGAATTATTATAGGTTTCAAATCAAATTATTCAATTAAGATCGATATTTTAGAAGATTAACAATAAATAATTAAGAACTAACAAATATATAACAAATCCTAACTCGAATTCATGATGAAATCAACCAATTTTATATTTTGCCATTAATATGGTTATTTACACAATGAAGTTAATTACAAATTAACTAATTTAATCCCAAATCAGATATATAATTAGATTAAGTTTTTATTTGAACATATAGATATAATCTAACACAAAAGAAAGTATATGCAACTTTTAAATAAACTTTCCTCATTCTAATTTGGGGAGAAAACCATGCTAAGATCCTACCAAATCCTCCTCTTTTATTGAAGTTCCTTCTTTCTAGTCTCAAGGTGCCTCCCAATTATAATATATGACTTATGATATACCTAACGACTCACTAAAACCCTTTAATCTCAAAATTATATTAGGGCCTCATCAAAAAAGACAAAATCATCTCTAAATAACTTAAAACATTACCCAAGCCTTATACTAACCCAAAATGCTTAAACCCATAATTTTAAAGATAAAACGGACATTCTAGGTGTCCCAACAACCAAATACAAAATATGCCAAATCAAGTGGCTAACAAATTCGTAATTTAATAATCAACTGATATAAGTTAAAATATCAATTATTTAATTAATCAATTTCCATATATATTAAATTCGATTTCAATTACGAATCAAATAATGTATAAAAATATAAATAGTGACATCTCCTCTCACAACAAACACACATAATTAATTTTTCACCAAATTTTCACAATTAAATACTGCATATAAATATACGGCATATTATAAGTTTCAACATAAACACATAGCCTCCATCGATATTTTAAAATTTCATATGATAAATTTCTTGTGTTAAATTGATTGTCCTCTATATCATAAGGAATTAATCAAGGCATTATAGTATTTTAAAACTCTTAATTGATAATTCTTTGAAATTAAATGTGAGTGAGTTAAATCCCCACAATGAAAAAGTTCTACATGAGTTAATTTGACTTGAAAGAATTAACCCATGGTATATAGTTAAAAACAAGAAATATTATCCTTCCAAATGGAGTCACTATCATTTATTATGGGACGAAGAGACGAAAGTTATTTAATTATGCAAGACAGAGATTTTCTGGACTGTTTGGATATTTTAATGGAAATTTAAAAAGTCTGCCTAATTCGGGATGAGGTAATTTAAGCTCGAAACGAACAATGTCACTTTACAAGGGAATTAGGATGTTCAATGAGATGATTCTGATTAGCGGGAATGAAAATCCAACTTATGATTTAATCAAAAGGTATTTCTTACATATTTAATCGGAATTTAATTTTTTCAATGGTGATTCTCCGATTTCAAAAACGGGCTCATCATTTAATCCAATTTCTTTTACCTTAAAGGAATTTTTTTATTGGAATTAATTTTATTGACTTGAAAAGAAACTAAGACATTGTCTTCACTATTGAAGATTATAAATTTAATTTAACTAAACCATGTCCTATCAAGACTAATGAGTAGGCATCGAGTCGGATGTCTAGGCTTACCAAAAGTGATAGAAAATTAATTAAATGGCCACTTGATATATATTGGCCTCTATAAACAATGTATTGCAACACCATAATCAGAATGTGTTAAGTTCTTACAACATGATTTCGATCCTCACTAACATGTTGGAAGATTAAAATCATTTTGCAAGAATGGATTTCATGGTAAGGCTTGTAAAATCAAATATTATTGATGGTATTCCTATGAGTGACCATGTTCTAAATATGATGTCAATACTAGGTTAACTAGTGGTCCTTGGATTAAAAATCGATGGGGGAATCTAAATCAATTTTGTTCTCTAATCACTCCCAGATTCCTTTAAGAAGTATTGACAAAACTATTTTATGAAAAACTTTGACTACTCATTAGTGTAACTACTTAAGGAACTCTAATTTGTGGAAAATGTCACCAAGAAAAAGGGTGTAGTTTAGGTTACTGAGAGAGGCCTATCTTTTTCTGTATCAAAACATAAGAAAAAAGAAAAAGTCTTAGGTACAACCTATGGTGGTTAAAACAAACCTCGCAGAGCAGGGAACCGATCGAATGGCAAGTGTTACATCTACAAACTTGCACGACATAGGAAGAACCAATAACTAGTATAATAATCTAAATTGAAGAATAAACATGGTAATATATCCTTAGTTATTGAGACATGTTTTGTGGTCCGATCTATTGGGACCTACTGTGTAGATTCAAGAACCACTAATCATGTTTTAAATTTATTACAGGGCTTCGAGGTGACCAGGATGTTCAATGAAGAGTAAATGTTTCTATTCATGGGTGACAACAATAAGGCATCAGTATTGGCATTAGGGCGTCTTTATATAGAATTTAGTGGAGAGAAAAAGATAATATATGATATTATTTTTATGAACCCACTATTAAAAGAATTTAATTTCAATTTCTATATGAATGATTAATGGATATTCGATTTATTTTAATAAATATGTGTTTTTAATTAAAAATGGAAAATCTTTTAATTTGTTATGGTACATTAGAAATGATTTGTTTGTTATAAATATTGTCTCACCATTGCTACTAAGGATTGAAATCAACAATTCAAACGAAAATATCCAAAAGAGAGCGAAGCCATCTAAGTTGAAACAAACATATCTTCGGCACTTAATCTTAGGTCATATTAATCTAAAATGAATTGAAACACAGGATTTAATGGGGTAATTATTTTCATTGGAAGTGAAGGCACTTTCGAGTCTATATATCATGTTTAGAATGTAAAATTTCCATTAGGCCCTTCATAGTCAAACGTTATAGAGAGAAATATGTGTTAAAAATGGTTCATTGTGATTTATGTCATCCAATGACTATCCGAGAAAGAGGTGGTTATGAGTACTTCATTAGTTTCATTCATGATTTCTATGAGAATTTAAAGTGTATAAGGCTGAGGTGGAACGTAGGTATGGTAAACTATTCCAAACTCTACGACCTCATCATATAAGTATCTCTTTGGAGAGTTTAAAAATCAATTATCAGAGGTGGGGATTAAATCCTAATTGTCTACAATGAGGACATCAAAACAAAATAGTGTAGCAAAAATATGGAAAATGACTCTTTTGTATAAGGTCAGATCTTTGGTGTGATATTCAT
Organism: Sambucus nigra; assembly: GCA_949130495.1. Classification (NCBI taxonomy): domain Eukaryota; kingdom Viridiplantae; phylum Streptophyta; class Magnoliopsida; order Dipsacales; family Adoxaceae; genus Sambucus; species Sambucus nigra. The sequence goes on along the minus strand of OX422208.1, from coordinate 88,474,639 downwards.
GTTTGTCGAATTATTTTTGGAGTTATTAATTATATAAAATACTTATTTATTGAACTTAGTTCATTCCAAATCGGTTTCAATAACTCCAAAAAAACTGTGGATTGGGTAAAACACTAGTCTATGATATGTTCGAATTTGGAGTTTCCTTGAACAAGGGAGAACGAAGGAGCTAGGGAAGTTATTATCAAGGATATAAGTATGTATCCTTCTACGTTACCTAAAAGATTCTAAAGGTGGTAGATTTTTAATCCTAAGGACCAGAGGGTAATTGTGAGTAAAAATTCTTGGTACTTAGAGGAAGATATACACTAAACCACAAACTGAAGAGTAAGTTGATCTTACAAGAGCTACGAGGAAAAGGCCAAGTAAGTTTTTGTGAACCACTCGTACAGGACTAATACAACCTGTTGCTGATAAATACACTACTTAATGGTAGTGAGATTATAATCGATGATCGGGATAAATGTGTAACTTAGCTAGACCATAAGTGGATCGATGTCATGCTGGGAGGTTTAGGTACCAGCCTAATAGGTTCGTGTATCTGGGTGAACAGTTTAATGAAATCCCATAGTAACAAGACTCATATCCCAAGAACTATAATGAGGCACTCCAAGACAAGAGCTCGAAGATTTATCTCAAGGATATGAATATAGAGATGGATTATATTCATTTTAAGTTTGGGAACTTTTATACTTACCAGATGGGATATACTAATCGAATAAAAATTGAAGTACATAAAGAAAATAAGGGTAGATAGGAAGGTGAAAACCTTCAAAGTAAGGCTTGTTGAGAAAAGGTTTACTCAGAAAGAGGGGGTTGACTGTGTGGAAACCTTCTCTTCAGTTTCTATGCTAAATTCTATCCATATTCTTTTATCCATTCTAGTTCATCTCAATTATGAGATTTGGAAAAGGGATGTCAAGACTGCATTCGTGAACTATAGTCTTGATGAGTGCGTCTAAATGATGAAACTCATGGAATTCATAGACGTTATCTAGGAAAGCACTGTGTGCAAGCTTAAGAGATCCATTTATGGACTCAAGAAAAAGTTAAGGTCTTAGAACATGCAATTTGATAAGGTGATCAAATATTTTTATTCTAATCATTTCTCGAATGAATCTTGTGTGTAAATAAAGCATTATAGGTTCGTGGTGGTATTTCTAATACTTTATATGTATCATATTCTACTCATCGGGAACTATTTTGGGTGTTTTATCAAACATAAAAGTGCGATTGCCTGTCAGCTTAATATAAAGAACATAGGAGAATCCCATCACATCGCTGGAATCAAGATTTTACGTGATCAAAAAAATAGGATGTTGGGATTATCCCAAGCCAGTTATATGCATGACGTGCTTATGAAATTTAGAGTCTAAGATTCCAAAAATATTCCTTCCTTTCGGGCATTGAGTCGATTTATCACCATAGTTTCCTAAGACACCTGATTATATAGATATGGTGGGGAATACATCTTATGCTTCAATAGTGGGCAACCTCATGTATCTATGTTATGAATATGAACGAATATTTACCTTTTCCACTGTCATTATTAGTAAATTCTAGTATAAACTTGCTGAGGATCACTAGATTTCTATTAAGAACATTCTCAAGTACCCTAAAAGGACTAGAGATTATGTATTGGTTTATTCAATGGACAGTTTTCACCTTTAGGGTACAGGGAATCAAACTTTCAGTCGGATATGGATTCTAGTAAGTCAACCTCAGGGTATGTATTTACCCTAGGAGGTGGAGCCATAAGTTGGAGGAGTATTAAAAAATCATGTATTGCTTATTCGACAATAGAAATCAAATATGTGACCACGTTGAAGGGGGAAGGAGGTTATTTGGCTCAGGAACTTCCTAAGTCATCTGGGTGTAGTTCCTTTGGTGAAATCAACTATTACATTGTACTGTTATAATATCGGAGTGTTTACTAACTCAAAATAACCAATGACTCATAGGAGGGATAAGACCATTGGGCGCAAATATCATTTGATATGTGCAATCGTACAAATATGCGATATCATTGTGACAATGGTTGCATTTCATGACAACCTAGTGGATCCTTCCATTAAAATCTTTCCAATTAATTCTTTTGATAATCATATATATATGGAATGGGTGTTAGATTTGATGGCATATAATTATTAAGGATTTATTCTTATAACCATTCATAATGCTTATCTTTTAACACAGAAGTTTTAGGTTTATTTTTAAACGAGAATTAGTTTTATGATAATTCTTTATATTTATCTTGAATATATTGTATGCATGTTGGTGAACTGGAATCAGTATGAATTTTTCTGAGTTAGGTTCAACTTGATTACAAAAGATCGAAATTACGATTCTTCACACCTATGATAAGGAGTTGACATCTTATCGATAAAGTTACGTGTACAACCTTTGTGGTTTATCTTGACTAAGGGAACTTATTTGATGGTTAACAAATGTGTCTGATATTTTAAAAAATATTATAACAGTGCATCTGAAATGTATTGAAGAGGACCATGAGTGAGATTCAAATCTTGGTGCTAATTAGATTAGACTTTCAGAATCTCATAATGTTTGAGAATGGTGCATAGATTCTCAATCCAGAGGATTAAAATTTTCCACACAACTATTTCTTTGATTGTTATGTGGGTAATCATTGTGTTGGTATGTCTGAGATCAAATTTCATAGGAATCCGAATCTGAGAGATATTTTAGATTGTGATAACCCCTTGATAAATCCATACGTTTTATTATACTAATAAATTTGATCAGTGGATTATTTTATAACCTGTTAGAGTATCAAGTAAGTTAATTTTGAGATCAAGGAATAAATAACATGTTAGTGAAAATCGATTAGTTAAACATGGAATTTCATCAAGAGGGTATTGCATGCTTTACATGGGAAATCATATTATTTGATATCCAACTTTGCAAACAAGACCTCATTAGTTGATTACTTTTAAGATAATTAAATTGGATTACGATTATAAATATTTACTAGAATTAACTACAATTAAATGGAGAAGAAAATATATTACAGGACGTAATATGGGATTTTTATATCTACATTTGGAAACCAATTTATTTATTTCTCTTTTACGTATAGTGCATTTACCAAAGTAGTAAGACCAAATTCACTAAAAACTTTAGGGGAGGGGTATAAATTTTATTTTCACCACACAAATAAGGTTGAGAGAGAGAGAGAGAGAGAGGAAAATAATATCCATGTTTTTTTATGAAGGGGTGAGAAGAGAGATAGTGATTTCTCTAAAATTTTGTAAACTTTTCATCTCAAAAGTGCCCACACATAAGGCTTTCGTTAGGGGATTATATACTACAATATATAAGGGATATAACACATTTTAGGAAGGATTTGGAGGTGAATGAAAATCAATAATATCACCTTCTTCATCAAATCATTATCCCACTCTCGATAACCTACAAGATCCACATCAATATCGTGATCCAAACCCTCGATCTATTCTTTTTATCTAGTAATTTTCTTCTTCTTTATGAAACTTGACCATTCAATGTTTCTGGGAAAGAAAGTTTTTTGTAATATTTATCCTTAACTCATGTATCTTTTGGCAGTACCCGGTTGATATTTTTTAGTGTTATCGTACAAAATTCGAATCAAACAATCGACATTGTTTCATCGTATCCCAAGGATTTTTTTTATGAAACTTAATTTAGTACTCACGATATATTTACAATATTGGAAGAAATAGTGCCTAAATACAACATTCTTAGAATATGACTTATTAGTGATCTTAAGGTTGCTAGAATAAATCTTCAATTTGAAATTTAAAGTGGAGGTGATTGTTTCCAAACTTCCATTCACTTGGAATAACTTTAAGAAGAAACTCAATCACGATAAGAATGCATACATAATTGAATTTCGGAGATTCTCTCAAATTCATTGGGCAAAGAAGGAAAAGTAAAGTGATAACCATTCCAAGAAAAATATGTTAAAGGATAAAAAATATAAGGAACAAAATATTCCAAACTTAAAGTCGGGAATAATTCCAATTTTAAAAACCAACTTGAATATAAGAAGAATATGGGTAAATTCTAATTAATTGGAAAATTGTTCATTTTTTATAGAGTGTCGACTTTTTTAGAGGTAATTAAATGATTAACAAGGGACAATGAAGCCAAAAATGTTCATGATCTAATTACAATAGAGTGTGAATATTATTTTGTTGATAATGAAAACAGAAACTGGTTGGATACGGTCGTGACCATCCATATCTACAAAGACCATTCCCTCTTCCACAAATAATAATAAATTAATGGAAAATAAGTGAAGGCGATAAATAATATCGACAGAGGATTAATTGGAAATGACACAATACAATTGAAGTCGAACTCAAGGAAGGTTCTTACCTTAATACACGTAATTCATGTACTGGATATGTGTAAAAATCATGTTTATTCAAACATTCTCAAGAAGAAAGGTTTCAAACTAGTGTATGAGTTGAATAAATTTGTAATTCACTAGTAAATAATATAATAAATTATATTAGTTTTGATCGTATTGTTGATTTAATTTCTTATGGAATAATAGATTCAGTCATGTTAATTATATAAGTAATAAAAATATGACTAATCTAGGACTTGTTTGTCATTCTAAAACTAAACATTATAATAGATTTCGAATTTATGTTGAATCTAAATAACTAAAATGTCATTTAAATTTATTGAGAGCTTGTCCAAAAGTCATTTTGAATAATGTGAAATTTCTCATCAATATAACTTGTATTGATTATTACACTAAATATGTATGTACATTTTTATTAAAATATAATGTGAAGTATTCTAAAAAAAATCTTTTAAAATGGAAACATAATTGGGAAGTAAAAGTTCTATGATTGAATAAAGGTAGTGAATACTAAAAAAATGAAATTATACAATTTTGTAGTAAACATGGAAGAATCCATCAAGTTGCAGCACCATAGTCGTTGCAACAAAGTAGAATCATGAAAGGAAAAAGAACACTTTAGTTGAAATGACCATTGCAATGTTAATAAACTTTGGATCGCCTTTGTGTATATAAAATGAATCAATTTATCTAAATATTATATTTTACATACATTTCCATTAAAAAAAATCACTCCCCATGCAGTATGGTTTAATCATAAACATAATCTTGAACATCTAGAGATTTTTTTTTTGCATATGTAAAAAAATCCGAACCAAAGAGACCTAAATTAGAAAATTAGAAATCCAAATTTTATTCTATTGGATACTTTAACAATGGTACAACTAATAAATTATCAAACCGTGAAGCATAAGATATTATTGACTTTATTGATGTGAATTTATTTAAACATATAACAACATTAATTACTTCGAATCAATGTTTGAAAAATCATAATTCTACTAGTAAGACATCACCTTCTAATGTCCATTGTTAATCATTATATCCCTTGTATTCAAAAGATGATGTTAAACCTCGAAGGAGTAAGAGACAAAGAACTCAAAAGACATCTGGACCTCACTTTGTACGTTATCTTGTTAATGGAGATGTCAATAAATAAATAAAATTAAGTTTGTACTTAATGTGGAAGATGAGTCGACTATATATCATAAAGAAGTAACATTTGGCGATGTTATTTTCTAGAGATAATGCATTAATGATGAATAAAGTCAGATTTGTCAAATCAAACTTGGGTCATTACGGATATCCCTCCCGGAAAATAATTATTTAGGTGCAAATGGATATGTGAAAGAAAACAAATTTTTGATATGTTTAAATCAAGTTTAGTTGCTACAGGATACAAATGAAAATATGTAATTAATTATTTTGATACATATTCACACTTTGCAGGTATCACTTCCATTTGACTCTCAAAATCTCGATATTTATTTATAATTTAATGATTCATCAAACAATTGTAAAAATGGATATTCTAAATGGTGATTTAGAATAAGAGACTTATATGACAGTACTGAAAGGGTTTGATTTTCCTAGAGAGGAAAATATAGTGTGTAAAATAATACAAATCTTTATGGCCTAAAATAAGATCTGATGTAATGACATGAAAATTTTGATAACATAAAAGGGTCCCATGGTTATAAAGTAAGTGATATCGATAAATTTATATATAATGAATTTGAAAACAGTATTGATGTCATCATTTGTTTATATGTGGATGACATCTCAAATATGTGGAAGAAACTAAAAGGTTTCAAACATCAATATGAATGATATAGGGGAAGATCGTGTGATTCTAGGAATCAAAATAGTAGAGAAAGATAATGCTCTCAATTTCATTGTATAGAAAAACTTCTTAAGCATTATAATCATGTTGAACTTAAGATAACATCTAAAATCAAATTATTAAAAAATATATCATATCTTATTGGGAAAAGTTTTAAATGTATTATCTTTTTTTTGTCATATAGTAAGAATGGTATTTTAATTATAAAAATTGACATATCTTTGTATCAAGGCTTAATAAATCCCAATAGAAAACTATGTCGGTTGTTACAGTTGGTATCAAAGCATGGTCTTAGGTCTATAGGGTTATTCGTTTGTTATAGTTTTTCCCATGCTGATCTTTGATATAATTTGTTGATTTGTACATTATAGGCTTTGAGTCTAATGTAAATTTTGATCCCTTTTAAATATGGGAAACACTAGGAGACATGGATATAGGAAAGTTGGTTTGGTTACTATTTCCTCAAGTCAAAAGAGGTAGGAGCAATTCATTTTTGGGCGTCAATGAGATAATGACCATTATCTGTGAGGCCATTGTGGTGGGTATTGATTTAGTTAGATAAAGGTGGGAATCCCGAGGGGCTCAGTAATAGGAAATGCCCACATCATTATGGGATAAGGTGAGAGTCAAACTAAACAAGGGTAATCCAACCACTTTTTCTAGGGGATTTGACCTAACCGTGGCTCACCAGTGGATGAGAGACACATGAAGATTGTGGACTCCATTTATTTTCAAAATCACATGTTAGCTACTTTTAAGCTAGCAAATGGACTCTTTAAAGCAATGTGCGAGTGTAACAATATATGATGATAGGGTTCGCCTGAATTATGGTGACTATATGGTGAAATTCAATGAGAAATATTTTTCTTATGCCATTAGGAGCTCAAAGAAAAAAATATTTTCTTAATAAGGAGTAGGGTTCGAGGACTGTTACCGAGTATGAGTATAAGTCCACTAATTTGTCAATGTTTGCATATGATGAGGTTAACATGGAAGAGAATAAGAATAACTGTTTTATCAATGGTTTGACATGGTATATCTAGAAGGTCATGATGGGAAATCCAGTATACACCATTTATGCTCAGGTGGTGAATGTCACACTAATGCTTTAATAAGAAAAAGTGAATAACTAAAAGAAGATGAGAAAAATGTAATGAGTTTAGTGGTCCAGATGGGACTAAGGCACGTGAGCATAGGGGAAATATCCATGGAAGAAGCCTCGAGTGCGTCAAGATCGTCAGACCTTTGAGCTAGTTAATGGGGGACTCCTCATAGATAGGTACATGGATAATAACATGGAGATCGTGCATCTGGTAGGAAGTTTGGACCTTCTAGAGGTGCTTGAAACTCTTGTAGAAAGATATGACTTCGGTCTAAGAGGTGTCCTGGGTCATTGGGCTAGCAGGGCTAAGTATTTTCAGCACTGAGAGCATAGGGTGCTTTTGCACCACCTACAACACAAGTGGGGAAACCTTGTGAGGAGCAGAGTCATGGCTAGAGGGATAGTATAGTATGTCCCTTTATAATATAGTTATTCTTAATATATATATATATATATGTGTGTGTGTGTGTGTGTGTGTGTGTGTGTATGCATGTATGTATATATATGTGTGTGTGTGTGTGTATGTGTGTGTATGTATGCATGTATGTATATATGTATGTATATATGTATCTGTGTGTGTGTGTGTGTGTGTGTGTGTGTGTATGTGTGTGTGTGTGTATGTATGTATGCATGTATGTATGTATGTATGTATGTATGTATGTATGTATGTATGTATATGTGTATCTATGTATGTATACGTTACATGTGGGGTATGTGCATGTAGGATTGGGTGTATGGGTGCCTCAGCCATGTCATAATATGTTGGGCGTATTTGAGCATTTCTTTTATCTTTAGATGATATGTGGGTTGTGTAGGCATATGTGTGCCTATGATATTTGTGCATTATACATTTCTACAATTATTATTTAGCGAATTCCGAGAATGGAATACATGTATTATTGGGGAAGACTATAATACCCCATATTATTCAAAAACCAAATTTAAATAATTAATTGGGTTAATTAGTTAAAATTAATGGTGAAGTTGGAATTTGAATTAAATGAGAACATATTTAATTTAAACTTATTTAGTGAATTTTGGCTAATTAATCAAAAACTTAAAATGATTGATTAAATATTTGGTAATTTGGGGTTTTGGTAAAAACCTAGGTGCATTTGAGTCTTGCTGGACTTGCTTGTACTCCAAGCTAAGACTTTTTAAAAATAAATTTCATGTAGAATCATATGTGGAATTAGAGTTGAAAATTTTATTGACTTTTAATATTTTAAATGCAAATTGAATCAGGAGAATAAAGTGGAGAGAGAGAGAGAGAGAGAGAGAGAGCAAATTTGTGGTTTTGGAATCGCTATATCAGGTGTACCATTGCTATAGTGGGTGTGTACCACTACTATAAAGGGTGGTTACCACCGCTATGGTGGTTAGGGATACAAACAGAAGGAGAGATAGCGAGATATAGGAGGCTAAAATGTCAACATTTATATTCTATAAAACTTGGCTAAGTTTTGTGTCAAAGCATTGAGTCGTTGAGTTATTGTACATAGGCTTGAATCATAGAGTGAGGTGCGTCCATTTAGATTACATGGACTTTGGTATTTTAAATATCATTTAAGCCGCTTTACATCATAAGACTTCCGTTTACTTCACTTTGAAGATGTATCATTGAGATAGTTTTGTGATTGAACTTTTTGGCTACACATATTTGCACATCTTACATAATGTGTTTATAAAATGGTGAATAAGTGAATATATCTCTTAGATGCGTTGTATAAACCAATTGGGAAATTGTAATACCCCGTATTTTTATAAGCTTTTAAATTATGGGATTTATTAAATTCAATTGAGATAAATTAATTTAATTTTAATCCAAAATATTGTTTTAAATATTTACTAGCGTGACGAGAGATAGTAATTATTGGAAATTTATTATTTGTTGAATATTACTGGATGAGTATAGTAATATATGAGATTTATTTTTATAATATTGTCACGTGTGAATAAAATGACAAATGTGGAAATTTAAGTCGGGACGCGCCTGTGTCGTGTCGGGACTAAATGTGGATAAATAAAAGTGATTATTTTATAAGTTGTCCATATGGTCATTTTGAGTACGCCAACGTGTCCGGAAGGGTCGAGATAGTCAGAAAAGTGTACCCGGGGGTTTAGTTTGGGTCTCGGGCCGTTTTTAGGCCTAATTAGTACCCCGGGAGGGCGTTTTGGACATTTCACATTTTTGGGTAATTAAACCCACGAAAATCAGTAATCTATATCAGCCATTTAGGTTAGTCAGATAGGGTTAGAAATCTCAAACACAAGAACGGCCATAGGTGAGGAAGGAGAGAGCTCTCAAGGCAAATTCAAGGCCCAAAAGCCATCCGTTTGCACCGCCACCACCACCAACGCGTAGATCGCGCGACGGGCTATGCGACCACATCAAAATCATCTGCAAATCAGAACACCAAAAATCCCAGGCAAGTGTTTATCTTGCTTATTTCGTTGATGCATCTTTCATATTAGTGTAGGAATGATTAGGATGAGTTTTATGGAAGAAAACCTAAGATTTGAGATAAGAATCGCATGTAGTTATGGTTTAAATGATAATTCTGGAAACCCTTGCCATGTAGAGGAATTTACCCACGAAATTATGATGTTTATAAGAAGAAATTTCTGGGAAAACAGATTGGAACCATGATTTAGAGATTTCTAGGGTTCTTGAATATTTAAAGGAATTATGGCATGATTAATCCATGTTTAGTGACGTAAATTGACATGCTTTACGTAGGAAATGTATGATATCATGTTAGGATGTTAGTAGTACAAATTTTGAGACGTTTGGGATTAGAAAATATGGAAATTGTTGAAGTTAAGAGATGAAACCCGTAACTGCAGAATTTGAGTTTTCGCAGACCTGCTTGATCGATCGATCGAGCGATCGAACCCCAGACCTCGATCGATCGACCCCTCCTGGCAGACTCCTATTTCCTTTTAAAATGAGTTAAATTCAATTCATTGTGAGATAATTCTTGGGCATCCTTAATAAAATGTTTTGGGAGATAGGGAAGACCAGTAGGACATGTGAATAGATTTTAGGACCCTTGATGTCGGGCAAAGATTGTATTTTGGGATAATTACATAATGGTCGGTGAATTTATGATTTAAAGAGAGAGACACATAAGAGAGTTACTTTGGGACAAATGTGTATACCTACTAGATTTTATAATTTGGAGAATAAAGCCATGAGAGTTGTGTGGTACGTTGGAATAATACCGAATCAAGGTTAGAAACGAACCGTTATAAGTGTTTACTGAATTATGATAATATGGAGATGTCGTAATTATGGGAATTGAGAATTTACCTAATATTGATACGGTAATATTAGTATAATTATATGATTGTGTATGCATATACTATCTATGTGTGAAAATCATGCCCACACTGCTTGCTATCCCTGAGGTTTCCGCACTGGGACAATCTTATCTCGATGGAACCTTTATGGGGGATATTGACTTGTACCCTAGAAGATAGATATCCTTGGTACAGGCTATCGATGTGATAGTTCAGACGGTCCTAAGAGATGCAGGCATGTGCCATCCGCTTAGAGACTTGGAATATATTCTTCGCCTCATCTTGTTTGTGTATAGATATCCTTGGTACAGGCTATCGCAGTGATAGTTAGACGGTCCTAAGAGACGCAGACATATACCTTCCTCTTAGAGACTTGGAATCTATGGTTCGCCTCAATATTGTTTGAGTATGTGTTAATACAATTCGAGAGTGATTCCGAATTTGTATTCCCCTTAATGTGAGTGATATGGGGTTTGGATAGTAGAGTATGCCTGCACCATAGTTATTATTTGGGGTGCTGTTTTGATATATATATCTTACGAGTACTTAATATATATATAAAATTCAGGAATTTGGAACTACCTATTGTGAATTAATATGTAGGACATGGTTGATGACTCAATTATAAATACTTGTTTTGAGAAAGTATAATATGACACTGGAAAACTTTATTGATTAAGTAAGTTAAAATGAGAACTTTGGTTACTAATTGAAATATTCTTTTCAAACAATTAAATCGTTAAATTTTGAATCTTACGAGTAATCTAAGATAAGTTAAATCATTAGGAAGATTAGTGCGATGAATGATAAGACAGACCGTTGGGAAGGTTAGTGCAATAGGTGTGCACATTAGAAGAGAGGTGAGAATTTCTCAAGAGAGTGTCGCACTAATATGTTTTTGCACTGGCCTGTATCAATTTAAATACTTGCTAAACGTATTTTAAATCAAACACACTATCGGGCTCTGACCCGTTTCTTTTTCTCTTTCTCTCTCTTGTATATATGTATGTATTACAGGTGCCCAGCCACAGGGGCGTCTTGCTTAGGATCCCTTGAAAGGAACGTGATGCAGCTTAGGTGGGAGTTGCAGGCCACTTGCATAGACAATTTCGTTTACTTGATTCCAAATCTATCATACTCATTTATTGGGCATGTGTCGCCCTTTCCACTATTTATCTGTTTTGTTGGGATATTTATATTTCAGTTATTTCTAGTACTGTTACCTTGGGATTTATTCAACATGTATGATTTACATTAAGTTTTAATGTTGGGATTTTGGATGTTGAATGTTTAAAGTAATTGGATTATGTTCCAGGTTAATTGTTGTATGAGTCTTACTTATTGAAATTGTGGTTACTAATTAAATAAATAATTTTTCCTTTAAAAATAAAATTGGTCAGAAAGGTTAAAAATGGTTTTGGCACTTAGCTTAATTAATTAGGGTGTTAATTTGGAAAAGTTTATTTTTACTACAGTGATGGTAAGAATGAACCAACTGTTCACCTTGATTTTAATTTAATAAAAGAGTGATCGCCCGGTATTTAATTAGGCGGGGTGTCACAGGTGGTATCAGAGCATCAGGTTCTACTGTCCTTAGGATCTGTACGGCTTATTATGCTTTCAGGGTTTGCTTTGTTTGTTATAGAGCCCTATGTTTAGGATTGTCGATTCCTCTGACGAGATTTCATTCTCCTGCTATAATGTGTATACACTAATGAATTCTAATTTTGTTCGGATGTGTTCGTGTGCCGAGCGATGACATGATGTCAGAAGAGGACCATTAAGCGTACATCAGGAGGCAGGGCTCAGTTGAGATTATGAAATATATCCGAGGATGATGACCGTAGTCGAGGTCACCTCCATTATGGCACGAGAAAACCACGGCTAGAAAGGCGACTAAGGTGCAACAATGATTTTCAAATGCTGTTATAGTCAAATGAGGTGCGAGGGTAAACTTACCCAACGTATTACAAAAATGTGTAGAGACTGTCAGTGGGAAATTTTAGAAACACGAAAATTGTATGTGTTTACCAAAGGAGGTAAAGTATCTAAAGGCTTAAATATAGGATGGAGTGTGTCAAACTGAAAGTGAAAATTTAGAGAAAATTTTCTTGGCTTTCGGGACGAAATTATAATGGATGGAGTCAACCACCAATTTTAGAAATGGAATGCTATGCCTATAGGAGAACCTTAGGTACAGTGTTGACCGTATGTTCCTTCCTCAACTGTTCAGGATGAGAAGCAAACGTGATTCTGAACTCATCGCAGGAGGGCATGACAAAAGTCCAATTATGGATATGAATCCTAATCATTAGCAAATTTTATATCGAAAGAGGTAGATACTAGTGGAGGAAACGACTCCAAGTGGGAGACCAACTTGTAATAATAGTTGATAATACTCAAAGGGTTAATTCTGATGGACGACCAATTCAGAGGTTGACAATGTCATATTTTGTCAATATAGATGATAACGCTTCCTTGTGGGGGAAGTTAAAGGAATCAAAGAATTTAGTCCAGAATAAGACTGAATACAACGGTGGTGGTATAGCACCACAAAAGGATGTAGATACACATCAGGAAAACCATTTAAATGATTTAGATAGTTGAATTCTTACCAAGTGATGGTAAATTCAGTAAGTACTATTATAGATAGTAATATGATCTTTATAACCTAAATAACTAAGGGAACAACCGGGATAGTTAATAGGAATCGAGTCTACTAATGTCCGAGAGGAGGACAAATCCTAACCTGGTTAGTAGGACAGGTGGTAAGTGGATTGTGTGTTGAGGTATTTTGTGCGGAGTGAGATCGCTCGCGATAATATGTTCCAAAGTGAGAAAAAGGAAATACGGTGCCTAGTAAAAGGAAACGATTAAAGAAATTTTGTTTGGTTTGAGTAGACGTGTTACGTCCGGAAACCATTTGCACAGTCAAGATGATTGATAAGGTAGAAGTGTAAGTTGTATCCTCAGAGGATGATCCGTGTGTATGTAACACGAGCGAGTCACTATATTTTGTTCCTTGCTAGAATGACGAGCTTAATGCTTATCATTTTAAACATATTATTATTATGTGAATATTTTTCCCTAGTGTAGCGGGATTTTTCTTTGGTGCTATCCGCGGAGGATAAATGAGTATATTAACAACGTTTTATACTTTATTGAGGTTACTAGTTGTAGTGATGTGATACATGAGTATGATATTATCTTTTTTAAAATATTATAGAAATGGTTAGTACGATAGTGGGCAATTATTGCAAGACTATCGGAGTGGTTGCATTAGTGCAACATGTTTTATGTTTGTTTTGGCGAGGCTTTACTTGTGAGAAGGTTGGACTCACACTTATATTATCTATCCTAGAGACTTCAGAGGAGATAGTGGGATCGAGATATTCGATGCTAATGTATGTATAGACTTTGTCAGTATAATTCCATATGTATCGGGATTTACCGTTGAGTGAAAAGATTTCACTCGGTATTATGTTTAGCACTCCGAACTTAGTGATAGGAAGAGTGCATTGTTATATTTATCCTTTAGAGATGTGGGAGTTAATATTCATACCCCTATTATTAGGGAAAGGAATTTCGAGAATTCCGATTGTATGTATTCCAGGTTTATGGGATGCTATTACCACCAACCTATATTGAACAATAGTGCAATTAGTGAAAGGTTCTTTGTTAAGAATAATTACGGGAGAAATTGTAACTTTTTTGTCAGGAGACGGAATAAAGGGGTATATGCTATGGACGGAGGACCTAACGGATCTCGATAACCGACAATACTAGGCAGTAGTGTATCGGGAGGGTTCCTTATTTGGATTTCTCTTTGCGAGACATCCCACGCATGAAACTTAGCATAAGGTTGGACATAGGGAGACATTTGGTCACTATTCCATGAGTTCGGTACCCTGGTCGAATTGGGATCAAGTAATTATGTATGTAAGTTGGAAGTTAAATTCTGTCTTAAAGCTATTGGAAGTCGGATCTCGTGGTAAGAAAGCATTGAAAGTTACCCCACGAGTTGAGGGGTGGAGTGATGATAAGGAGAATTTAAGGATTTTGATCTCTAGGGTGATTGAGAGTACCCAAATGTCGTAACCGCATTCAAATCACGAGGCGAATAAAGAGTTAAAATGATTTTTAGCATGGATTATCTGGAAAGAACTTTATTATACAAAAGAGTTACTGATTTATTTTGGTTGTTGCACCTATTTGGGAAAATTGTTATACTTATCTGAAGAGGGTTGAGAATTATTATTCCTCTTTTATTGTCAGGGAATTTGAATGCCCTATTCCTTCTATTTCGTTGAATTTAGTTCGTTCTACGGATGAGTCGCACGCCGTTCGCTCTTCTAGGTCGGTCGGGGTGTTGCAAGAATGTGGACATCTCGATTAATTGCAGTTAAAATCGTCCGAGTCGAAGGGACTTGGTTATAGACGTGTGTCATATATGTTTGTGGGACTAATTAAAAGAAGTGTAAGTGATGGAGTGGATTAAACGTCACATGAGGGGCGATAATCCATACATAGGTGTGTAATTAGAATAACACACCCAAATTTGAATTGGAAGACTGTGAGAAGTAATTTAAGAAGAGTATTCCTTGAATGGAGAAGAATTAAATGACTATGAAGAACACTCGGAGCGGAGTTGTTAGTAGGCAAGTATGAGAGCGACTTGCACATATAAAGGGTGATGGTGTTGGTATGGTATAGGAGATCCAGAAGTGCGCTTCGTGGAGAGAAGAGCACGGGTGGAACTTTTGGCATAATACAAGGAAGTAAGGGGAGTATTACGTGTCACTTAATGTGAGACATTTCAAGGAAGAATCGATGTTTAGCGGGACCTAGTGAGTAGTCTCTACATGCACCGCCCATAGGCAAGGTTTGGTTTAAAGAGGAGAATCAACCAAAGAATTTTGTGTTTATCGACAATTCCTGAAATTGGAAGAGGTCGATAAAGCCGGTAAAGTTCTTGGATGAGTTGCCATCGTCAAAACAAGATCGAGGGTTCATACCGAACATGTGAATTAAGCCGCTGAGAAGGAAGTGATTGATATTCCTTTGGGATCATTTACAATATTAACTAGTATGCCCCAGACTTCCTTTGAAAGGAAGTGTCGCGCCAGTGCATGGTCCGGCGCAGTATAAATTTCCGAATCAGGATGATATTGGTTAATTCCACCTTTGATATGGAATTTCAAGAACCAACAAAGATAAGGTTTCGTTTCGAGTAAGATGCATCACCCTTAGCCAGGGAATAGGCGCATGGTGATTAAGAATTTGGGGAGCTACATGAAGGAGATTTTGGAATCTTGATACGATGATTTCAGGAATGCTCTGTAGAAGTACTCGTACCTGTTTTTCACATACAAGGTACTTATAAAGGTTTTGTTATGGAAGAACCTCGACTATCCTCCTTCCGTATGTTTAGGGAGAGTTGATAATCAGAGTTTTTTGAATCGGTCAAGAGAACATCCGATAAATGTGGTAGAATTCCACGACTATTTTAGACGAACAAGAGTGATCAAATGTTCGTATAATTTTCTCAGAATGGGAGTTTTGTATATGAATAAATCCGAGTATTTATCATGTAGTGAGGTGCGGCCTCCTAATGATAGTGAGATAATGAAAGTTATAACGTATAGGCTTGACCTATGCGAATGTTGTCGGTTGGGAGCACAATATGAAGTGTCTCCAATGATAATGTAAAGCAATGTTGAAAGTATGTAAGGTGCTACCTGGTAGGCCTTATTTTTCGAATTTCGGGACGAAATTCCGTTATTAGGGGGAAAGTATGTAATACCCCGTATTTTTATAAGCTTTTAAATTATGGGATTTATTAAATTCAATTGAGATAAATTAATTTAATTTTAATCCGAAATGTTGTTTTAAATATTTACTAGCGTGACGAGAGTTAGTAATTATTGGAAATTTGTTATTTGTTGAATATTACTGGATGAGTATAGTAATATATGAGATTTATTTTTATAATATTGTCACGTGTGAATAAAATGACAAATGTGGAAATTTAAGTCGGGACGCGCCTGTGTCATGTCGGGACTAAATGTGGATAAATAAAAGTGAATATTTTATAAGTTGTCCATATGGTCGTTTTGAGTACGCCAACACGTCCGGAAGGGTCTAGATAGTCAAAAAAGTGTACCTGGGGGTTTAGTTTGGGTCTCGGGGTGTTTTTAGGTCTAATTAGTACCCCGGGAGGGCGTTTTGGACATTTCACATTTTTGGGTAATTAAACCCACGAAAATCAGTAATCTATATCAGCCATTTAGGTTAGTCAGATAGGTTTAGAAAGCTCAAACACAAGAACGACCATAGGTGAGGAAGGAGAGAGCTCTCAAGGCAAATTCAAGGCCCAAAAGCCATCCGTTTGCACCGCCATCACCACCAACGCGTAGATCGCGCGACGGGCTACGCGACCACTCCAAAATCATCTACAAATCAGAACACCAAAAATCCCAGGCAAGTGTTTATCTTGCTTATTTCTTTGATGCATCTTTCATATTAGTGTAGGAATGATTAGGATGAGTTTTATGGAAGAAAACCTAAGATTTGAGATAGGAATCGCATGTAGTTATAGTTTAAATGATAATTCTGGAAACCCTTGCCATGTAGAGGAATTTACCCACGAAATTATGATGTTTATAAGAAGAAATTTTTGGAAAAACAGATTGGAACCATGAATTAGAGATTTCTAGGGTTCTTGAATATTTAAAGGAATTATGGCATGATTAATCCATGTTTAGTGACGTAAATTGACATGCTTTACGTAGGAAATTTATGATATCATGTTAGGATGTTAGTAGTACAAATTTTGAGACGTTTGGGATTAGAAAATATGGAAATTGTTGAAGTTAGGAGATGAAACCCGTAACTGCAGAATTTGTGTTTTCGCAGACCTGCTTGATCGATCGATCGAGCCCAGAGCTTCGATCGATCGAAGGTTCGATCGATCGAGCCTCAGACCTCGATCGATCGACCCCTCCTGGAAGACTCCTATTTCCTTTTTAAATGAGTTAAATTCAATTCATTGTGAGATAATTCTTGGGCATCCTTAATAAAATGTTTTGGGAGATAGGGAAGGCCAGTAGGACATGTGAATAGATTTTGGGACCCTTGATGTCGGGCAAAGATTGTATTTTGGGATAATTACATAATGGTCGGTCAATTTATGATTTAAAGAGAGAGACACGTAAGAGATTTACTTAGGGACAAATGTGTATACCTACTAAATTTTATAATTTGGAGAATAAAGCCATGAGAGTTGTGTGGTACGTTGGAATAATACCGAATCAAGGTTAGAAACGAACCGTTATAAATGTTTACTGAATTATGATAATATGGAGATGTCGTAATTATGGGAATTGAGAATTTACCTAATATTGATATGGTAATATTAGTATAATTATGTGATTGTGTATGCATATACTATCTATGTGTGAAAATCATGCCCACGCTGCTTGCTATCCCTGAGGTTTCCGCGCTGGGACAGTCTTATCTCGATGGAACCTTTATGGGGGATATTGACTTGTACCCTAGAAGATAGATATCCTTGGTACAGGCTATCGATGTGATAATTCAGACGGTCCTAAGAGATACAGGCATGTGCCATCCTCTTAGAGACTTGGAATCTATTCTTCGCCTCATCTTGTTTGTGTATAGATATCCTTGGTACAGGCTATCGCAGTGATAGTTCAGACGGTCCTAAGAGACGCAGACATATGCCGTCCTCTAAGAGACTTGGAATCTATGCTTCGCCTCAATATTCTTTGAGTATGTGTTAATACAATTCGAGAGTGATTCCGAATTTGTGTTCCCCTTAATGTGAGTGATATGGGGTTTGGATAGTAGAGTATGCCCGCACCATAGTTATTATTTGGGGTACTATTTTGATATATATATATCTTACGAGTAGTTAATATATATATGAAATTATGGAATTTGGAACTACCTATTGTGAATTGATATGTAGGACATGGTTGATGACTCAGTTATAAATACTTGTTTTGAGAAAGTATAATATGACACTGGAAAACTTTATTGATTAATAAAGTTAAAATGAGAACTTTGGTTACTAATTGAAATATTCTTTTCAAACAATTGAATCGCTAAATTTTGAATCTTACGAGTAATCTAAGATAAGTTAAATCATTGGGAAGATTAGTGCGATGAATGATAAGACAAACCGTTGGGAAGGTTAGTGCGATAGGTGTGCACATTAGAAGAGATGTGGGAATTTCCCAAGAGAGTGTCTCACTAACATGTTGTTTCATTGGCCTGTATCAATTTAAATACTTGCTAAACGTATTTTAAATCAAACACATTATCGGGCTCTGACCCGTTTCTTTTTCTCTTTCTCTCTCTTGTATATATGTATGTATTACAGGTGCCCAGCCACAGGGGCGTCTTGCTTAGGATCTCTTGAAAGGATTGTGCTGAAGCTTAGGTGGGAGTTGCAGGCCACTTGCATAGACGACTTCGTTTACTTGATTCCACATCTATCATACTCATTTATTGGGCATGTGTCGCCCTTTCCACTATTTATCTGTTTTTTTGGGACATTTATATTTCAGTTATTTCTAGTACTGTTACCTTGGGATTTATTCAGCATGTATGATTTACATTATGTTTTAATGTTGGGATTTTGGATGTTGATTGTTTAATGTAATTGGATTATGTTCCAGGTTAATTGTTGTATGAGTCTTACTTGTTGAAATCGTGGTTACTAATTAAATAAATAATTTTTCCTTTAAAAATAAAATTGGTCAGAAAGGTTAAAAATGGTTTTGACACTTAGCTTAATTAATTAGGGTGTTAATTTGGAAAAGTTTATTTTTACGACGGTGATGCTAAGAATGAACCAACTGTTCACCTTGATTTTAATTTAATAAAGGAGTGATCGCCCGGTATTTAATTAGGCGGGGTGTCAGAGAAATTAATTAGAATTATATGTTCTTAACTTTGAATCTAATTTTCACTTTGGCTTCAAACCATATGTACAATCCATTTTGGACTCATGCACGCAACATCGTACACATGGTCGGGATTTGACCCATACACACGGCTTTGCATTATTTTAGCACTGGCTGAAGTCGATGCATGTCAAAAGTCAACTGTGTGAACGACAAAGAAAAGTTTTTAAAAAAATCCTTTAAATAGGTACATCTCCCTTCTTTTTATCTAATAAATCTCATAACTCAAATACACTCTGAGAGTATTTTCGTGGTTGGGTACTTTATCTTTCTTCTCTCTTTCAAATTCACTTATTCCCTCCAATTTGATAGAAAACATTGATATTTACTACATATATGTATTCGAGAGAGAATTAAGAGTGATTTGATTCAGATACACACTAGCCAAGTTCAATTCAAACTATTCCACATTTGAATTGCATGATCTAATAATCTTACATATAAAATTTGAGGGGCTTCATTCTATTGGAGAAATTGGAGCATGGAATGATTTTAAGGAGGGGAATTTATTTTCTTGTTCACTTTATAGATCTTAACATGGATTTCTTATGTCAATGGGAAAATTTATGAAGTTCGTAGGTAATTCCTCGTGAGAGGTGCCTTCTTTCTTTGTTTAAAATTCTTTTCAAGTTAAATAAGAAATTGAGGCGAATCGAGATTTTTTCCCCTAGGTGGGGGGGGGGGGGGGGGGGTTTCCTCATAAATGTGTCTTATTTTTTTCTTGAATGTTATTTTTCACACTTACACTATATAATACACTTATATTTCACATAGATCTCGAGTGATTAATTAAAATTGAGTTTAGGTCTTTAATTCTTTGAATTGCCCTAGATTTGCCTAAAATTTGATCATTGAATTATTGATGCATGTTATTCATCACATCACCTAGTTATAACATGTTCATAGTCATTTAAAATCGAAAGCAAATTTGAAATTGGAAAACAATTAGTAATAAGCTATCAAAACTATTCACCCTTAAGTTCGTTTCGAGTTTAACACTTGTTTTAATGATACACATACTCAATTGGTATCATATAGGTTGCTTTTGTTCACATTCACATGCTAAAATCTTCGATTTTGCCTCCGTTGTGTATTATTTGTGTTCATTTCTCAGAGATCTAGTTTTCTTGTGATAGTGTTACTTGTTAGACTATATGTGCTAGGATTTTAGACTTTGTTTGTTCTAATGATCTTAGTTCTTATGACAATAGTTCTAGTGAGAGGATGAAACATTTGGCATCCCAAAAGGATAGGAATAAAAATAAATCTTAGCATTCTTTCAAAAATTTAAAGTCCATTGATGTTTACTTTAATGAACATGGTGATATTGAAAGTTAAATCATTGAGTCAATACAAAGGAAAGTTAATGTATAAACTTATTAAAATGAAAAGTTTGAATGTTAAATTGGATACAAAAATGAAACTCGTTGAACATGAAAAGGATTCTTTTAATGGGTTTGAAAAGACTAGTTAAATTACCAATTAAAAGTTGGAATTGATTGAAAAAGAGAAGTGTGAGTTATTAGACTTGACTTATACTTTGAAAAAAGATAATAATGCTTTTAGATTATAAAATTCTGATTTAAGAAGATTGATTAGCTCAAAAAATTGGTTTAAAAAAACTCAAAGTCTTGAAGAAGAGAAAAGTGATTTGATTCCCGAACTCAAAAAAGTGAAGAAAGAGCTTCTTATTTGTAAAGTTTCTAAAAGTGAACTTGAGAAGAGAATTGAATATTTTAAAAATGAATTTGACTTGTCTGAATGTAATAAATTTTAGAAGAGATTCCACAAAGTTAGAAATAATGTGAGAAGGAGTCAACCTAGTAGTTTCTTGAGTGATAAAAACCGTATGTTTATGAACAATAGGAGGCAAGTATTTCGTAGGACTCTTGTGGATAAACTTAGGAGTGAAATTGGTGAGTTTGTTTAGAGAGTGGATTTTCTAGTTCAAGGTAGAGGTGAGTCTAGAAGGGAGATACCTACACTTAAATCATACCATTTGCTCAAATTCTAAGGAATAGGCATAATAATAATATGAGGAATGCGAGGTGAATGTCAAATTTTATGAGTGTCTTAGTTAGGAATGCATCAATAAAGAGAGTTGATCTTGTTGTAACATCATTTTTTTTAAGATAGAGGTTGTCTCTATTCTTCTCATTAATCCAAGAGATAAAACATATATAGCTATTTGGGATTGTTTGTTAGGATGCCTAGAATCTTGTTTGTGTAAGTCCCCTCCAATGTATTATTGATTTTTTTGGGATCAAATTATATGGGTGTTATCGTGAAAGTTTACTTGGATTGTTTTTTTTTGTATATAATTACATGCATTTATGCATTTCCATGTATATTTCGATATGCTTTGTTCCTTTCTCAACATGTTTGCAAATATATGCATCATTCCTTTATAAAAAGTCCAAAATTTTATTATATTTTATTTATTTTTGTTATTATATGATTAAGTCATTTGATTCATTCATTAATGAATAGATTTAACATGAATGGTGATTGAAATATGAATTGTTTACCATTTTCATTGAAAATGTTGATGTTTTGGTTGGAATTCATTTTAAAAATCACGATTGTAAATTTTATTGAAATATTTGGTATTGACTTCACACTACTTAAGCACTTCATATCAATGAATTTGTACGACTATAGTTATATGATTTTTTCTTTTAGTTCTTGACTTAATCATGATCAAATTCGGATATCTCTTATTGGTTTTGAAATTTTTTATGGTCCCTGTGTGAGATTTATGGGTTTTCTACTTGATGGAGTTGAAAAAAGAACATTTTATTGGCATTGATAAGATAACACCCAATTTTTAATTTAAGTATCGTTGGGTATGTGTCATCTAAGTGTGTAAAAAGTCAATCAACGAAAAAACCCAGTATGTTGTAAAGACAAACAAGAATTGCTATATTTTTTTGGCATTTAAAATATTTAAAAACAATATATGTTTGATAGAGAAAAATGGTTAGAAACTACAATTTCTTGAGATCTTTAAAGGATATTTGTGTAAGGATAAATTAAGCATCATTTATAATTTCATTTGACTTGGTTTTGTGTTTTCATTTCATCTTCTAAACCATATTTGTCATGAATTATTCCTTGATTTAAATACAAAGTTTCCTGAAATAATTTGACAAGAATTTTGATACTTTAAATGTTTAATTAAATAATATTTCATTTAATTTTGTTCTTGATCTATATATTAATCAAGATTCAAAGGAAATTTGTTTACTATGTTCAATTTGTCATTTATGCCCAATCACTATTACACTTTTTCATTTTAGAGTTTGCATATGTATATATATGTGTGTGTGTGTGTGACTTTTGATTTTTGTGCATTTATCTCAATATTGTGCTTTTAAAGTAAAAAGTTAATGATTTTACATGCCATTGCATTCATTTATACCATACTAATTTTGAGATTTTGGGTTTTGGTTCCATAATTGGCCTTTTTGGACTATATTTTCTTGACTAAGCATTCTGGTGGAAAGTGTACGCATGGCTAAAAGGAAGTCACACTCAAAATAACCATTCGAACGATTGCGATTTCCTCCATGGTCACGGACCCCTATCTATTACATTATTTTTTATTCATAGCAACTCACTATTTTGTTCATACATTTGTTTATTCTCATATCTCAGCTTATATGTTATACCTTCTTCCTTGGATGTTGTACCTTGATATCATTCTCTCTATTGACTTCATGTAGCATTATGCATGCAAGAATTTTCTGTTGTATCACTTTTTGTTATCTCCACGATTCTTGTTGACTACTATTTTTTTTAGCTTCGTATGCCCTATACAGTTCGATTTTGTGATAAGACCTTGATCATCTTTTGGTTTGGATTTATATGTGATTCTTATGGGATAGTTTATTGTGTTTTTATTTTTCATGATAGTATCTTGCTAGGTTATAACTTAAACACTTCTTTTCTCCTTGTATCTTTTTATGTCCCTAGTGATATTTTTGTGTCTATGTTGACTAGTGTTGGTGCTGTATCTTCATGACTATCTTCTGTGAGTTTATATGATTTGAGATATCTTTTTAAAATATCACATGATTTTTTTCATGATACTTTGGGACATAGAATTATTTTTTTTATTGTTCGCATGTCTTTTCATATGTTCCATGTTTATGATCACATATGTTTGTCACATGTTGTCATGATATATTATTGTGATTGTTATATTATGTTTCAAATGTTTTCACATGCTTCATATGATTTTCTTTATCATGCTCTTCATGACATTATCTTTTCATACATAAATTTAGGGGAGTATTATTTTCTTTTAAGGATATTTTTTTGTCTTATGGGAGTTTTGTATCTATAACCCCTCCGACTTTTTTTATATATTTTCTCCGCATAAGTTGTAATGACATGAAGACATTGAGATTTGGATGAATATGACTAGGTTTATATTCTTATTTGACTGTTTTGGAGGCTTGAGGAGAATTATTGGAACTTTGTGGGTTAAAATTGGAAATTTGGAGAAAATAGAGAAAATTGTCGTTCGAACAAGTTTAGGTTGTTTGAACGATAATCGAGACCGGTTAAAAATGGGAGATCGAACGAGGTTCGAATGAGATGCCTTTCTAGTTCGAACGAGGCCATTCATATTTTTAGGTCAGGTTTCCCTTGTACATTGTATCATTCTGGGCCTATTGGATTAATGAGCTGTCGAGCTCGGGTGAACCCAAATTGGGTAAAAATGGGATTTAAGGATTTTGGGTGTTTTTGTACGTGTTTTTAAGTTCATTTGAGTGATTTAGAATTGGAGAGAGAGAGAGAGAGATAGAGAGAGAGAGAGAGAGAATGGTGGGGCTTCCACCATTATTGAACATCCCCCCCCTTTCTCTACATCGGACCACCATTCCATCACCAAATAGCCACCTTAAACCATCATGTTCTTATAGTTTTCACCATATCTAATCTTTATATACCCATTTCTACAATTGTTGGGCATAACTATGAATTTGTAGAGGTGTCGTTGAGATTTTTGGAGAAGATGAAGATGGGAGATTCATGGAGTTTAAAGTGGGTGTTGAGCAAACATTCATAGAGAAAAGCTTAGTGGAGCTAGACAACCTCTTTAAAGACCACGTTAGGCAACCTAGAAGTCGAGTCTTAGACATGGGAGGTTGACCATTTTATTACAAATCCCTACCATTTTCTTACAAATCCCATCTTCTTAGCTCCAATAAAGTTTGGGATTTGTAAGAAAATGGTCAATTTCTAGAAGTGGAAGCTAAACATTTTATGGAATAAAATGTTTTAAAATGATATTTATCTTCCTATGATATTTTGGTGAAATAATATTCAAAAGTTTCTTGCAAAATGTAGAGTTTATAAAAGTTGGACATTTATTGAAATTGAAGAAATAAAAAAATGTCCCTTATTTTTACAAAGTGCATATTTTACAAGTAATATAAATTTCTTGACTAAATTATATGTTTGACCCATACAATAGGACCTTTAGAGTTTAATCCATCGTCTCATGCATATAAACTTGTCGTACCTTAATGATGAACGCATAAAAAAGTTAATAGAAGGTTTGTTGGGTTTAAGCATGAAATGAGGAAAATAAAAATTCTAGTCCTTAAAGTGTGATAACTTTAAGGTTGTAAGACTACACATGTTAATAAAAGGAAACGATATTTTTAAATAAAAGTAGTCCTTAAGTGTAATTGGGTTTCTCGGATAAAGAAAATAAAGAAATAATTGTGTAAAGATAATTTCAACTTGAAAGAATGTAATTCCAAATGTTAAAAAGGTGTTAATGTGCTAAAACACTTAACAATTAGTGTTGGAACTGATGGTGTTTTTGGAAATGACATGCGTAAAAATGGAGGAAAAACAAGTTTGGAAGCAAAAAGGATAAAAATTGTAATTTTACGTAAAAAGGAACATTTTTATGAAAATAAAATTTTGGAAAACTGTGTTAAAAAATGATTCTAAATGAACATGATTTTGGAATAAAATCAATTCTAAAGTGTAAATGACATGAAATGATGATTTTCAAAGTGTAATACCAGTTGGCGTGAAACCCCGAGTTTTGGCATCGGTCTGGTAAAAAGGTGTAATACCCCGTATTTTTGTGATATTTATTTATGGGATTAATTGAATTAAATGTGTATTAATTGAGAATTAATCCGGATAAAATACTAACGAGGTGTGAGTTGGTATTTGATTATAATGTGTATATATGGAAATATATGAATATTGAAATTATTAAATTTGTCGTGAGATTGATATACGACAATTTGGGAAATTTTGATTGAGACGCGTGTGACAGTCGCGTCAGGAAAGTAATTGTTTAATTACAATGTAAATTTCATTTCTATTAACCGTATGGTCATTTTGAGTGCGCCAACGCGTCCGGAAGGGTCGAAATAGTCAGAAAACACTATCCGGGGGTTTAGTTTGGGTCCCGGGACATTTTTGGGCCATACCGGCAACTTAAAAGGGTATTTGGGTAATTTTGGAATTTTGGGAATTAAAACCTACGAAAATTAGAGTATAATTATGATTATTAATTAAACCCACCAACCCATTATCACCACTAAACCAAGTAGTGGGCTACGGGAGAAGTTTAGAATAGAAGTTAAGGGTCCAAGAATAAACCCCCACCTCCATTGTCATCACCTTTAGAGAAGAACTTGTAGAGAGAGAGAGATAAGAGAATTCTGCAGAGAGAGAGAGAGAGAGAAAAATTCAACCTTCAAGATTCAACATCAAATTCAGAGAAAGATTAGAGGCAAGTGGCTTAATTTCATTTTTGCAAAGAATGCTTCTTCCATGTGTAGGAAATTTATATAATTGTATTGTTCTTGGGAGATTTATAAAAACCCATGAAATTGGAGTTATGAATTCAAATTTTAATGTAGGATTGCATGTAGAATTGTTATTGGATGATTGAACTAAGAGAATTACTACTTTTTATATTACAAAAACGGATTTATTTATGGAATTTGATGATTTTAAATTCTAGGGTTCATACTCATATGATTTAGGGGAAAACTATGGGAGAATTGATAATCAGGTGTTGTATAGGAAGATTTGTTTCCATGAATGTGATAAATTATGACCTAAGAATGTTTAGGAATGTTGAGGAACCTTAAAACATTGTTGAAATAATTTTTGGAGGAGTTTTGAGGTGAGAAAATAGGTGAAAAACGTAATAGGAATTTTCTGGGCTCAAACTGTCACCTCGTTAGAAGACCTGCCCAGGTCGTTCGAATGAGCTTCTAACGAGTTGACAGTTTTCCTTCTAACGAGAGGAATGTTAATTCAATGCCTTTCGTTCAAACGAGATCTCGTTAGATGCCCACTTCATTCGAACGAACTCTCGTTCGAACAACCTCGTTTGAATTTGACTTCTAACGAGTTGACAGTTTGGCCTTTTTGGCTTGATTTGACTTCTAGTGTTCCGTAACCTTGTTTAATTGTAGAGATGACAATTCCTTTATGACTAATCGATATAGTTGGGACATTTGGGATATATTGAGAAGTAAGACATAGAAGTGTGGTTTGAACCAAATGATATTGATGGGTTAAAACGTGAGTAACAAATTACGACGTGAGGATAATGGATGATGTGTATATATAAACCAGGGACACGTGTATTGGTATAAGAATGAGAAGTATACCACTAATAAAATATGATAAGTACTAAGATGTGTGCATGCTTAGTATACGTATATGATTTTATGTGTATGACATACCTACCATACTTGCTATCACGGGAGGTTTACGTTCGCTTAGGGCCATCTACTCCTTGTGTGCCCGGATTTAGATTGGTGCCTAGAGAACATAATGCTAGAATGACTTATTTGTGAGTTAATAAGTCAGCTGACTATGGAGCGTAGGTATGTACGTGACCCATCGATATGTTGAATTATGTTCGCCTCCATTTTCGTGTGTTGTTCTTATTCTAACAATTCCTGAGAGATTCGGAATTTGTGATCCTTATGTACGTGATGTACCAGGATGGATAGCAGAGTATGAGTGCACCGCAGCTTAGCCTCGGGGTGCTTCTATTGTATATTTATGATGTGAATAATATACGGTTAAATGAAAAGAATTGTTATGTTTGAATGTGTGAATC
Source organism: Sambucus nigra (assembly GCA_949130495.1). Lineage (NCBI taxonomy): Eukaryota > Viridiplantae > Streptophyta > Magnoliopsida > Dipsacales > Adoxaceae > Sambucus > Sambucus nigra. The sequence continues at coordinate 88,446,907 of OX422208.1, read as the reverse complement.
ATTATAGTAACGCATTGAGAATATAAAATGAGAGATAAACTTTGGTAAATTGTACTACTAATACTTTGACATTTGAGAATTTAAGTAAAGCTCTCTATTAAATTGATAACATTGGGAATTATAATACGATTCGAGTAGAAAGGACAGTATTTGTTTTGGTCTAGTTAGATATGAGAAACACTTGTATGGGTATGGTATGTTAGGAGTGCACAAATAGCCGAGAGGTGAGTATTTCATGGGAGAACACGCCCTAGCATGTACTTTGCATTCATTGTTTTAATGTTATTAAAACACTTGCTATTTTTAAAATAATCTCCACTTTCGGGCTCTGACCCGTTTGCTTTCAAATCTATTTTTTGTAAAAACCTTTTTATGTGCCCAGCCACAAGGACACCATGCATAGTATTTCCAGTCAGGCGACGAGCTATAGCTGTTGTGGAAGTTACAGGGCCTTGCTAGTAGACGCTTCATTTTCCTTGACTCTATATTCAGATTTCATCAGTTGTAGGGCATTTCGCCCATTTCTTTTAGAGACATTTCATTTCTTTTAGTTATTCAGACTTTGGTTTGTAATTAATTCAGGATGCAGACTTGTTTCTTTTATTTCCATATTGGGATTGTTGTGAGGAGTATTTCCTACAGACTCTCCATTATTTGTTGGTTACCTTATTGAGATTTCATTGTGAATGGTTATGTTATTCTTTTACATTTCATTTATCGCATTTTAATCAGATGTAACTTAAAATTTCGCAACTCACTTTTTAAATACTAGGTGGTTAGTAATCATAAAAATGTTTTCGAAAGTGATGCTATTAACTGAACCAACTTGGCATTTTGTATTAATTTAATAAAGGAGTAGCTACCTGGTATTTAATTAGTCGGGGTGTCACAGGTGGTATCAGATCATCAGGTTCTAGTGTCCTTTAGGATTTGTATGACTTATTATGTTTTCGCTGAGCTTTCTTCGATGTCGAGCCCTATATTTTAGGTAAGTTGTATTATTTTATATACGCTACGTTCTTCAGCTATTTTGAGTTTATAACTGCGAACTTATAGACTTTATTCTTATTTTAGATGCCTCCAAGAAGTGCACAACGGGTTCCCAGGGATGCAACGCCAGAACCACAGCCCGCACCAGTTCAGGGCGCGATGAATGCCGCCGAGGTTGCAGCCATTGTGGCCCAGGTGGTAAATGCCGCACTAGCCGTGGTTCAGCAGGCACCACCTCAGGCGCCAGTAGCCGTGCCAGTTCAGCCACATGCATTCCCTTCTTCTTGGGAACGCGTACGTGATGCTTTTCCGAAAGCGCACCCACTGGAGTTCGCAGGTAGCTCCGATGTTGTGGTTTCGATTCAGTGGAGGAAAGACATTCAGTGGAACTTGAGGATGTATGAGTGCACCGATGTCCAGAAGTAGATACTAGCTACCTTTAATCTAGTGGGATCTGCACTGCAGTGGTGGGAGTTTATTACCACCGTGGAGGAGAGAGATACTCTCACTATATAGGAGTTTTGGGTGCGGTTCGACCGCAAGTATTTTTCGTCAGCTGTTCACACAGAGATGAGAGGGAAGTTGATGAACCTCAAGCAAGAAGGAAAGACTGTGGACGAGTATGAGGCCGAATTCACTAATTTACTGAATATTGTTCCGGATGAGATACCGACAGAAGAAAAAAAGATTCAGAAGTTTACAGATGGATTGACTTGGAGGATACGTCAGCACTTGTTGGGGAATCTATCGTTGGCCACTTACTCTGATGTGGTTAACGCTGCACTGCTCCATTGCCAGGACCACCGCTTTCACTTGAAAGAGGGGAAGTGAACAGGAGAGTCCAGCCATCAAGGCAGGACAGGGGAAAATGGTGCCAGCGGGGCACAATCAGCTCAGGGTCAGTATAGGCAGGGTGATCAGGGTTCCCAGAAGGGGAATTCTAAGAGATTCCGATCAGGGGGTTTCAGACATGGACAGGGAGGTTTTAGGCAGGGCCATCAGGGTCCGAACGGCCATCAGGGCCAGCAGGGTCAAAATGGTCAACAGCAGCAGTTTCACCAGGGCCAGCAAGGCCAAGGCAGAAATTGTAATGGTCACCAGGGCCGTGGTCAGCAGGGACAGCGAGGGGCAAACTTCCAGGGGAATTATTTCATTTGTGGTAAGATTGACCATAAACGTCAGGAGTGTCCTGATAAGGGCAAGTCCCCACAGCAGCAGTAGCAGGGTGCTCGACACGAGCCACAGAGGCCTATGTTTCCCGCCGCCCTACCAGCACCACAGATGGTAGCATTACCACCCATTCCAGCAGTCCCAACTCAGTAGGGATAGCTTCAGTATGGGAGAGTATATCAGCTCCAGCAGGTCGCAGCCCCACATGATCCACCAGCCATTGAGGGTATGTTCTCTATTCAGGGGACTCTGGGGCGCATTTTATTTGACACGGGGGCTACACACTGTTTTATTTCTATGAGATTTGCACGCACTATTGGGTTGTTAGACACCGTAGAGAGCACCGCTACTTGTGTAGACTCACCATTGAGTAGGGGTTCTATGATTTCTCTTATGTGTAGAGGTGTGGGTATAGAGATCGGGAGGTTTACTTTACTCGCAGATATGTTAGTGTTAGAGATGACCGAGTATGATGCCATTATTGGTATGGATTGGCTAGTTGCGTACCGAGCCATGATTGACTATTTTAGTAGGAGTATTATCTTTATCGTTCCCGGGCAGGAGATGTTTTTGGTGGCGATGCCTCGTCCTGAGGGAGGATCGTCCACTCATTTGTACTATATAGAGGAGGAGACCTCTAAGGAAGTGGTGATACCACTTGATTCGATTCCGGTAGTTCGAGAGTTTGCCGATGTATTTCAGGATATACTTGGATTACCTCCAAGTAGAGAGATAGATTTCATAATCGATTTGACGCCGGGCACTCGGCCTATTGCCCGCGCACCTTACCGTATGGCTCCAGCTGAGATGAGAGAGTTACGGGATCAAATTGAGCAATTGTTGGGTCAGGGGTTTATCCAGAGGAGTACTTCACCGTGGGGTGCCCCTGTGTTATTCGTAAAGAAGAGGGATGGATCGTTGTGGTTGTGTGTGGATTACCGAGAGTTGAATAAGGTCACGATACAGAATAAGTATCTGTTGCCCCGAATCGATGACTTATTCGACCAGTTGAGAGGAGCTTCTTTCTTCTTAAAGATTGATTTGCGATATGGTTACCATCAGTTGCGTATCAGGTAAGAGGACATCTCGAAGACTGCTTTCTAAATGAGATATGGTTCCTACGAGTTTCGGGTTATGCCTTTTGGTTTAACCAATGCTCCAGCCATGTTTATGGACTTGATGAATAGGGTGTTCAGAGAGTTCCTAGATCAGTTCGTCATTGTCTTCATTGATGATATTCTGGTTTACTCCCAGACAGAGGAGGAGCACGTCGAGCATTTGAGGCAGGTTTTGCAGACGCTACGTTAGAACGAGCTGTATGAAAAGTATGAGAAGTGCGGGTTTTGGCTGAAGGAAGTTCAGTTTTTGGGGCATATTATTTCCGACCGGGGGATATCTGTTGATCCGGGGAAGGTATCCGCGGTGAGGGAGTGGGGACAGCCCACGACACCGACTGAGATACGTAGTTTCTTGGGCCTAGCAGGATACTACAGGAGGTTTATTCGGGGTTTCTCAAAGATAGCGAGTCCTTTGACACATCTGATTCGTAAAGGTGTACCATTCATTTGGAGTGATGCCTGTCAGTTGGCATTCGATGAGTTGAAGGATAAGTTGACCTCAACACTTGTGTTAGCATTACCGAGACCGAGAGTTGAGTATCTAGTTTACACCGATGCGTCCTTACAAGGACTTGGAGGTGTATTGTAGCAGGAGAGTCAGGCCATAGCTTATGCTTCCCGTAAGCTTAAGACTCACGAGAAGAATTACCCCACTCATGATTTGGAGTTAGAGGCAATCATATTTGCCCTTTGGATTTGGAGACATTATATTTTGGGGGAGAAGTTTCGATTGTTCACGTACCAAAAGTCCCTACAGTACCTATTCATGCAGAAGGAGTTGAATATGCGGCAATGGAGGTGGCTTGAGTTTGTGAAGGACTATCAATTTGATATCCAATACCACCCGAGGAAAGCTAACATGGTAGCAGACGCGTTGAGCCGTAGGCCAGTAAATGAGGTGGCAGGGGTATGGAAGGCAAAGTGTAAGGAGTTGGGATACCAGGATGCATTGGCCCGATCATTCATATCGGTGATGACTGTTACATCGCAGATTATCACGAGAGTGGTAAAGGCACAAGCAGATGACTCGTTCTGTCAGGAGAAGATAGTTCGATTATTAGCAGAGGGAGTCGAGTCCTATACCGTTAGCTCAGATGGGGGATTACGCTTTAATAGCAGACTGGTAGTTCCGGAAGGGGAGGAACTGCGACACGAGGTGATGGCAGAGTCGCACGGCTCACGGTTCGCGGTACATCCCAGTGGGGACAAAATGTACCAAGACATGAGACGTCAGTATTGGTGGAGCGGGATGAAGAGAGATATTACCGTGTTTATTTCTAAATGCGCCACTTGTCAGCTGGTAAAAGTGGACCATCAGAGATCGACAGGACTTCTACAGCCATTAGAGGTCCCGATGTGGATGTGGGAGAGCATCTCCATGGACTTTATCACGGGGTTGCCTACATCACAGAGAGTTCACGACTCCATTTGGGTAATTATGGACAGGTTGACCAAAGTGGCTCATTTTCTACCCGTAAGGACCGACTACACTACGGGACAGTATGCCCAGCTTTTTATTACAGAAATAGTGAGACTTCACGGTGTGCCCCTAAATATCGTGTCTGACCGAGACAAGATATTTGTTTCACGGTTTTTGGAGAGTTTTCAGGAGGCAATGGGCACGAAATTGCGTTTGAGTACGGCTTATCATCCACAGACCGATGGGCAAACCGAGCGTACAAATCAGATGTTGGAAGACATGTTGCGGATGTGCATCATTGATTTCGGGGGTGGATGGGAACAGTATCTTCCACTGGTGGAGTTTGCTTACAATAACTCCTACCAGTTCACTATTGGCATGGCTCCATTTGAGGCGTTGTACGGTAGACCTTTTCGTTCCCCAGCATGTTGGTTGGAGGTGGGGGATAATAAACTACTTGGGCCAGAAGTGATTCAGGATACTTCGGCGAGGATAGAATTAATACGGAGTCGCATTCGGGTAGCTCATGATCGGCAGAAGAGCTATGCTGATGCGAAGAGGTTCTTCAGGGAGTTCCAAGTGGGGGACCAGGTTTTACTCAGAGTATCTCCTATAAAGGGGATTATACGATTTGGGAAGAAGGGGAAGTTGGCACCGAGATATGTGGGACCATTTCCTATCATCGAGCGGATTGGGTCTGTTGCGTATAGACTTGGGTTACCGGAGCATTTGCATTGGATTCATGATGTGTTTCATATTTCCTCGCTAAGGAAATATCTTAGAGATGACTTGGCTCATTCCCACATTTCTTTGGAGGACATCGATCTCCAGTCCGATAGCTCCTATGAGGAGGGGCCGATTTCTATTTTGGACTGGAGTGAGCGGAAACTGCGTCAAAGATAGTTCCGTTAGTGCGTGTTCAGTGGCGAAATCATAATGTCGAGGAGTCCACCTGGGAGCGCGAGGATGAGATACGCGAACATTATCCAGAGTTATTTTTACCGTGTACTTTCTAGTTCCGAATTTCGGGACGAAATTATGTTATTAGGGGGGAAGTATGTAATACCCCGTATTTTTGTGATATTTATTTATGGGATTAATTGAATTAAATGTGTATTAATTGGGAATTAATCCGGATAAAATACTAACGAGATGTGAGTTGGTATTTGATTACAATGTGTATATATGGCAATATATGAATATTGAAATTATTAAATTTGTCGTGAGATTGATATACGACAATTTGGGAAATTTTGATTGAGACGCGTGTGACAGTCGCGTCAGGAAAGTAATTGTTTAATTAAAAAGTAAATTTTATTTCTATTAACCATATGGTCATTTTGAGTGCGCCAACGCGTCCGAAAGGGTCTAAATAGTCAGAAAACACTACCCGGGGGTTTAGTTTGGGTCACGAGCATTTTTGGGCCATACAGGCAACTTAAAAGGGTATTTTGGTAATTTTGGAATTTTGGGAATTAAAACCTACGAAAATTAGAGTTTAATTATGATTATTAATTAAACCCACCAACCCATTATCACCACTAAACCAAGTAGTGGGCTACGGGAGAAGTTTAGAATAGAAGTTAAGGGTCCAAGAATAAACCCCCACCTCCATTGTCATCACCTTTAGAGAAGAACTTGTAGAGAGAGAGAGATAAGAGAATTCTGCAGAGAGAGAGAGAAAAATTCAACCTTCAAGATTCAACATCAAATTCAGAGAAAGATTAGAGGCAAGTGGTTTAATTTCGTTTTTGCAAAGAATGCTTCTTCCATGTGTAGGAAATTTATATAATTGTATTGTTTTTGGGAGATTTATAAAAACCCATGAAATTGGAGTTATGAATTCAAATTTTAATGTAGGATTGCATGTAGAATTGTTATTGGATGATTGAACTAAGAGAATTACTACTTTTTATATTACAAAAACGGATTTATTTATGGAATTTGATGATTTTAAATTCTAGGGTTCATACTCATATGATTTAGGGGAAAACTATGGGAGAATTGATAATCAGGTGTTGTATAGGAAGATTTGATTCCATGAATGTGCTAAATTACGACCTAAGAATGCTTAGGAATGTTGAGGAACCTTAAAACATTGTTGGAATAATTTTTGGAGGAGTTTTGAGGTGAGAAAATTGGTGAAAAACGTAATAGGAATTTTCTTCGGTCAAACTGTCCCTTCGTTAGAAGACCTGCCCAGGTCGTTCGAACGAGCTCATTCGAAGGAACTTCTAAAGAGTTGACAGTTTGCCTTCTAACGAGAGGAATGTTCATTCGATGACTTTCGTTCGAATGAGATCTTGTTATATTCCGACTTCGTTCGAACGAACTCTCGTTCGAACAGCCTCGTTCGAACGAGACTTCTAACGAGTTGACAGTTTGGCCTTTTTGGCCTGATTTGACTTCTAGTGTTCCGTAACCTTGTTTAATTGTAGAGATGACAATTCGTTGATGACTAATCGATATAGTTGGGGCATTTGGGATATATTGAGGAGTAAGACATAGAAGTGTGGTTTGAACCAAATGATATTGATGGGTTAGAACGTGAGTAACAAATTACGACGTGAGGATAATGGATGATGTGTATATATAAATCGGGGACACGTGTATTGGTATAAGAATGAGAAGTATACCACTAATAAAATATGATAAGTACTAAGATGTGTGCATGCTTAGTATACATATATGATTTTATGTGTATGACATACCAACCATACTTGCTATCACGGGAGGTTTACGTTCGCTTAGGGCCATCTACTCCTTGTGTGCCCGAATTTAGATTGGTGCCTAGAGAACATAATGCTAGAATGACTTATTTGTGAGTTAATAAGTTAGCTAACTATGGAGCGTAGGTATGTACGTGACCCATGGATATGTTGAATTATGTTCGCCTCCATTTTCGTGTGTTGTGCTTATTCTAACAATTCCTGAGAGATTCAGAATTTGTGATCCTTATGTACGTGATGTACCGGGATGGATAGCAGAGTATGAGTGCACCGCAGCTTAGCCTCAGGGTGCTTCTATTGTATATTTCTGATGTGAATAATATAAGGTTAAATGAAAAGAATTGTTATGTTTGAATGTGAGAATCATTATAGTAACACATTGAGAATATAAAATGAGAGATAAACTTTGGTAAATTGTACTACTAATACTTTGACATTTGAGAATTTAAGTAAAGCTCTCTATTAAATTGATAACGTTGGGAATTATAATACGATTCGAGTAGAAAGGACAGTATTTGTTTTGGTCTAGTTAGATATGAGAAATACTTGTATGGGTATGGTACGTTAGGAGGGCACAAATAGCCGAGAGGTGAGTATTTCATGTGAGAGCACGCCCTAACATGTACTTTGCATTCATTTTTTTAATGTTATTAAAACACTTGATATTTTAAAATACTCTCCACTTTCGGGCTCTGACCCGTTTTCTTTCAAATCTATTTTTTGTAAAAACCTTTTTAGGTGCCCAGCCACAAGGACACCATGCATAGTATTTCCAGTCAGGCGACGAGCTGTAGCTGTTGTGGAAGTTACAGGGCCTTGCTAGTAGACGCTTCATTTGCCTTGACTCTATATTCAGATTTCATCAGTTGTAGGGCATTTCGCCCATTTCTTTTAGAGACATTTCATTTCTTTCAATTATTCAGACTTTGGTTTGTAATTAATTCAGGATGCAGACTTGTTTCTTTTATTTCCATATTGGGATTGTTGTGAGGAGTATTTCCTCCAGACTCTCTATTATTTGTTGGTTACCTTATTGAGATTTCATTGTGAATGGTGATGTTATTCTTTTACATTTCATTTATCGAATGTTAATCAGATGTAACTTAAAATTTGGCAACTCACTTTTTAAATACTAGGTGGTTAGTAATCATAAAAATGTTATCGACAGTGATGCTATTAACTTAACCAACTTGGCATTTTGTATTAATTTAATAAAGGAGTATCTACCCGGTATTTAATTAGTCGGGGTGTCACAAAAGGAAGGAAGGGATAATGTGGGAATTTTTAAAATTTTAAAACACATTAAAATGGAACTCAGATGACACCTGGATAATGAAGGAGGGCCCGGAGCCCTGGGGTAAAAGACCCAAAATCACTGGCCAGAGCATATGGTGGCGTTGTTGGTGATATGGAGTCCGTTAAAGTAAGCGATTTATTGGATGATTTCAAAAAAACATAAATGAATAAGGAACATGTCAAGACACGGGTTGTGTGGTGAAAATAGTTTAAGAAAACATAACTTGCATGAATTAGTAAATATTCCAACAAATGTTAAAATGGTCAAAATAGTGTAAATTGATTAATGTCCATAAAATGAAGGAAAGTAAAGTGTTGCGGTTGAATGATAGAGTTAAGCAACCTAAGAAGGTATAACCCATAATTAACACGAGGGCGTGTTATGAAAGATTTTCAAAAGATAAATAAGTATTTTCTAACACGGTGTTTGTGAGTGTTGAAAGGGGTGCATTTCAACGAAAATACTTGTCACGACCCCGACCCAAAAATCGTAGGGAACGAGTGTCTTGACATGCCACGAAGGTATCCAATATTCTGGGGTAAAAAAATTTCTTTTAAAATATATATATATAGCGGAAGTATAATCACATGGTTATGAATCGTAAAATACTGGAAGTGAATGAATTACATCATCAGAGCTTTCTAAAGGAAACTTCATTTCTATTAAAATATCCAAGATTTACAACTTGACCGAAATTTTAAAGCCTTTTAATTAAAGAGCCAAACATCCTTTATCTAATAAAACAAAGTTCTACTTAATGTAAGAGAAAGATCTCTAAAAGCTAAATCTTCAACATAGTCCCCTTGTGTTCCATCCGCTTTCCTAATTATTTCCTGAAAAATGGTTAATTATAAAACATCAGCTAAAAGACGAATGAGATTTAATCTCCAAATATTCCAAGGTTTTCAGAAAATGGATACCTATTCAATTTAGAACATAATGTATATACATAGAGATAGGAATTTCAAGTAATATATATAAAGTAAATGACAATACATATTCAGAATAAACAATTCACAACAGAGCAGATAAAAACAATTAAGCATGTGTCAATTATTCAGTTTTAGCGACCATGTACTCTCTAATACCCAGACAGATAGTGTTACCAAATGTTTCCACCCAGTAACATCACAGACAGATAATCATAATTTCTGGAACAACGCCGTATTTAGGGCACACCAGCGATAAACTAGTTGGGAAGGTACCACCCAAATATTTCCACCCGGTAGTCAAGGCCAATATAGTAAGAGAGTTTCCATAGGCCGAATCAATAATTTTAGAATTCAAATAAGATGTTTATACGGACATATATAAACATATAACAAACGACGGAATCATCGGTATCAGATGCATTTTGAGAATAAAAGAATTTCACAAAATATACATAGTTTGCATAATATAATATAATCACAATGCGGAAGAAATTGCATAGAGTACTCACCTAAAATAAAGGTCGAAATTATAAATAACGAGTCTTCGATCGCACGTTAATCTAACAAATACGATAAAGGTTTAAGTATATGTTCTAACCAAGGTCCAGTCTACATATTGTATTTTAATAGTAATTTGTTTCAAAGGATTACTAAAAACCATTTTCTTAACTTTTAAAACTTATTGATCGTAATTAAAGGATTCAATTCATAATTCTTCCTAATCAGTCGGTTCCCAGTAGAGATGGAGGGTCACAGGGGCACCGCTAAAATACCATCTCCTCTAGACAGAACATTTCTGGATTCATTGTTAGTAGAGATGGAGGGTCACAGGGGCACCACTTAAATACCATCTCGTCTAGACAGAATTTCACCGGGCCTGACTTTGGAATTACATAAATGGGATTCCATAATAACGAGCAATTACTTTAAAAAAAATCATTTTCAAAAGCGTATATACAATTTCAAACAAGTTTAAATGAAAATAAAATTAACTTGGATTTATTATAAACTTTAAGTTTTGATTAGTGAAGTCCTTAGTGTATTTTACCAGCATAACTACTAAGTAAAGCTATAAAACACAAAATTAAAACTATAAAAATACATTATAACATTTAAATAAAATCATACCTACGAAATGAATTCTTTCTTCGAAATTATAGAACTCCTTCTTAAGATATTTACCAAGCTTTCTATCACTCTTTCTTACTATAATTCTCAAGCAATTGGTGTGAGTTTCAAATGAACCCTAAGGCCCTATTCATAGGTTTTCAAAGGTATTACGGTGTTGACACGTGTCTAATGACTAGGATTTTTGGATTGGTAATTCAACACCGAGGTGTCGTGATCCAGAGTGGTCTTGCAGTGTTAATATCACCAAATGATGACAAGTGTTTTAGCTCTCTCTCTACATATGACATGTGGAAGGTGGAAGTGACCAGCACGTGGTGGAAAGGTGATAAGGGTATAAGGGTCATTTCACACATGAAGGGTATTTTGGTAATTTCACACTATATATTTTGAATATTTCTTAGAGGTCCTTGAAAATATTTTATTTAGAAAATGGCCCATTTTATATTTTTATTTTAGTCCTTAAAGTTTCATAAAATTATATTTTCTACCCCAGAACTTATTATTTGCCTTAAGATATGTCATAAGACTTCGATTTGATCCAATATAGAGTTGATTCTTCGTAATTAAAAATGGAGTTTATAATATTTATAGCCAATAATACCACATATATAATAATACAACATTTATAAGATAATAAGTAACACAAGGGTGTAAAAACAAACTATATATAAAAGTGGGGTCATTACATCCTACCCTCCTTATAAAAAGTTTGGTCCCCAAACTTTACTTGCATTATTTTTCAAAAAGGTATGGATATCGCTCCTTTATCTCATCTTCCCGCTCCCACGTTGCTTATTCAACAGAATGATTCCGCCATAATACTTTAACTAGTGGAATAACCTTGGTTCGTAATATTTGATCTTTATGATCCAAAATTTCCACTCGATACTCAATGTAAGATAAATCTTCTCTAACTTGAAGAGGATCATGACTTAAGATATGTTTTGGATCTGGGACATATTTTTTTATCATTGATACGTGAAACACATTATGTACACTAGAGAGTTCTTGTGGTAAGGCTATTTTATATGCAACAAATCCTATCCTTTCAAGGATTTCAAAAGGTCCTATGTATCTTGGGCTCAATTTCCCTTTCTTACCAAATCGTATTACTCCCTTTGCAGGCGATACTCGTAAGAACACATAATATTCTCTTTGTAATTCTAATTGTCAGTGTCGATTGTCAACATAACTCTTTTAACGGCTTTGAGCGGTTCGAAGTCGGTCTTGTATTAATTTCACCTTCTCTATTGTGATCTGAATCAATTCTGGTCCCAACAATTTTCTTTCCCCAACTTCTACCCAACATGTAAGGGAACAAAACCTTTTACCATAGAGTGCCTCATATGGAGCCATTTGAATACTTTCTTGATAGCTATTATTATATTCGAATTCCACTAACGGTAAATGATCATCCCAATTCCCTTTTAAATCAAGTGCACATGCCCTAAGCATATCCTCTAAGGTTTGAATAGTTCTCTCTGATTGTCCATCTGTTTGAGGATAAAAAGAAGTGCTAAAATTCAATTTCGTTCCCATGGCTTCTTGTAGGCTTTTCCATAAGCGAGACACAAATATAGGGTCATGGTCAGAAATAATTGAAATTGGGGTTCCATGAAGCCTAATAATTTCCTGCACAGACAACTTAGCTAACTTCTCTAAAGAATGGGTAATCTTAATGGCAAGAAAATGAGCAGATTTAGTTAACCTATCAATAATTACCCAAATAGAGTCATTACCATTTGAACTCCTCGGTAAACCTGTCACAAAATCCATAGTAATATGTTCCCATTTCCACTCAGGGATAGGTAGGGGTTGCAGTAATCCTGATGCTCTTTGATGTTCTGCCTTTACTTGTTGATGAACTAAGCACTGACATATAAATTCTGCTATCTCCCTCTTCATGTTATTCCACCAAAATACTTCTCGAAGATCCCTATACATTTTTGTACATCCGGGATGAATTGTGAATCTTGAGTAATGACTTTCCTCCAAAATTTGCCTTTTTAGTTGAGAATCACATGGCACACACACACGATTTCCAAACCTCAATATATCATCTCGCATCGCAAATTCAGTTCTCTTACCCTAGATGATTTCTTCTCTAATCTTCTTCAGTTGTGGGTCATTTACTTGTGCAATTTTGATCCTCTCCATCAACATGGGTTGTGATTGTAAGTTTGCAATTATTCCTCCTTTGCTATAGATAGGCACATCTATTTCCATACTTCTCAAATCCCTTAACAGTGTTTCCTGGCTTGCAATAAGACATGCTAAATTTGGTGTAGACTTCCTACTTAAAGCATCGGCTACTACATTAGCTTTCCTCGGGTGATCGTGAATATTTACATCATAATCCTTCATCAATTCTAACCACCTCCTTTATCTCATATTCAACTCTTTATGAGTAAATATATACTTCAAACTCTTATGATCGGTATAAATCTCACAAGTCTCACCATACAAATAGTGCCTCCAAATCTTAAGAGCAAAAATTACAGCCGTTAATTCTAGGTCATGGGTTGGATAATTATGCTCATGGGTTTTCAACTGTTTCGAGGCGTAATCTACTACTTATCAATTTTGCATTAGCACACATCCCCAACCATTTTTATAAACATCACTATAAATCACAAATCCCCCAGTCCCGGAAGGAATAGTCAAAATTGGGGCAGTTACTAATCGATTCTTAAGTTCTTGAAAACTTTTCTCGGCTTCCTCAGACCATTCATATTGTACCTTCTTTTGTGTTAACCTATATAGAGGTTTGGCAATGCTAGAAAATCCTTGACATCCCTTCTTATGAAAACTGTAGGCTTGCATTGCAGAAATAATACACATCGGAGATATGATGCCAGTTCCTTCAAAACTAAATTTTGGGTGGTGAGGAATTTGGACAGTAACACTCTTCTCAAAATAGTCTACCTTAGCATGATGTGATGATAACCAATCCATCCCCAAAATAACTTCAAATTCTTTAATGTCTAAAACTATCAAATCAACAAATAGTTTATGATTATCAATATCTATGGGGGAAGCCTTGTATACTAATTTACCCATCAATAACTCACCTGAAGGAGTAGAAACATGTATGTTATGATTCAAGGGTTCAGGCAATTTATGAAAGCGATTTAATACATGTATAGATATGAACGAATGGGTAGAACTAGGATCTATCAAAGCTTTAAAAGGCTGTGCACATATAGAAAGTGTACCTGACACTACCGCATTACAAGCTTGGGTATCAGAAAGTTCAAAAACTCTACCCTGTCTGTCTTGATCCTTCTTTGCACTTAAAGGCCTTATCGGACCCCTTGCTGGGTTTGGGCAGTCTTTTATCTGATGTCTTTTCTGTCCACATCTAAAACAAGCTCCTGAATCCTTATAAGAAGGTCGTCCTCCATGCATCTTTCCACATTATTGACATGTCTGGTTATTATACTGTTTGTTATCAGTAGATCCCCCAATGTTGGATGTGTTCCAAAATAAATTTCTATTATTCGGGTTCTTTCCTTTTTGTTCCCCAAACTTCCTCTTTCCATCTCTAATTCGATTGTACTCCTCACCATCCCTCTCAGCTATTGTAGCCATAGTCACGACATCAATATATGATGTTAATTTCAGGATGGAGATTCGACTACGAATATTCAACCTTAACCCATGCTCAAACTTCTTTTCTCTTAAAACATCAGTTGCTACAACATGGTGTGCAAAACGGGATAACTCAGTAAACTTTGCCTCATATTGACTAACCGTCATATTCCCTTGCACTAGACTCATGAAGTCAGCTGCCATTTCGTCTTTCACCGTTTCCAGAAAATATTTCTCGTAAAATATTACTAAGAACTCATTCCAACCTATGTAAGTATTCCTTTCCCGTGTATTCTCTTAGATATTCTCCACCAATGTTCAGCCTCCCCTTCTAACATAAATGTTGCAAATGACACCCTTTGTTCATCGGTACACTTAAGAACATCGAGTATCTTTTCCATCTGCATCACCCAACTTTCTGCTTCGGTGGGGTTAGGAGTACCTTTAAAATATGTAGGATTCAACTTCTTGAACTGTTCAATAGTATATCTACTTAGTTCAAGATTCTTGGCTACTCCATTGTTCACCTGCTGCTCCACAATCTTTGTCAGACTTTCAATTGCCTTGTATGCACCTTCCAGTCCTTCTATACTCGAATCACTAGTTCCCATTGATGATCTTCTCTTGGTCACTTTCTACAGTCATGGACAAACGTAAGATCTACTATACTATATCAATATTGAAAACTAAAAGACCAATTATAAATAATATAACACATAAGGAGGGTTATCACATAAATTAGATTTTTAATACTATCTCCTAAGGATGGAAACATATAATCTATAACATTCAAAACCTATGCTCAGTAGTCTACGGGTTCATAAACTATGCTCTGATACCACCTCTGTCACGACCCCGACCCAAAAATCATAGGGAATGAGTGTCTTGACATGCCACCAAGGCATCCAATATTCTGGCGTCAAAAATTTTCTTTTAATATATATATATATATATATATATATATATATATATATATATATATATATATATATATATATATATATAGCGGAAGTATAATCATATGGTTATGAATCGTAAAATACTGGAAGTGAAGGAATTACATCATCAGAGCTTTCTAAAGGAAACTTCATTTATATTAAAATATCCAAGAGTTACAACTTGACATAAATTTTAAAGCCTTTTAATTAAAGAGGCAAACATCCTTTATCTAACAAAACAAAGTTCTACTTAATGTAAGAAAAAGATATCTAAAAGATAAATCTTCAACATAGTCCCCTTATGTTCCATCCGCTTTCCTAATTATTTCCTGAAAAATGGTTAATTATAAAACATCAGCTAAAAGCCGAATGAGATTCAATCTCCAAATATTCCAAGGTTTTCAGAAAATAGATACCTATTAAATTTAGAACATAATGTATATACATAGATATAATAATTTCAAGTAATATGTATAAAGTAAATGACAATATATATTCAGAATAAATAGTTCAGAACAGAGCAAATAAAAATAATTAAACATGTGTCAAATTTTCAGTTTTAGAGATAATGTACGCTCTAATACCGAGACAGATAGTGTTACCAAATGTTTCCACCCAGTAACATCACAGACAGATAATCATGATTTCTGGAACAACGCCTTGTTTAGGGAACACTAGCCATAAACTAGCGGGGAAGGTACCACCCAAATATTTCCACCCGGTAGTCAAGGCCAATACAGTAAGAGATTTTCCATAGGCCGAATCAATAATTTTAGAATGCAAATAAGATGTTTATATGGACAAATATAAACATATAACAAACGACGGAATCATCAATATCAGATGCATTTTGAGAATAAAAGAATTTCACAAAATATACATAGTTTGCATAATATAATATAATCAAAATGTGGACGAAAATGCATAGAGTACTCACCTAAAATAGAGGTCGAAATTATAGATAACGAGTCTTCGATCGCACTTTAATCTAACAAATATGATAAAGGTTTAAGTATATGTTCTAAATAAGGTCCAGTCTACATATTGTATTTTAATAGTAATTTGTTTCAAAGGATTACTAAAAACCATTTTCTTAACTTTTAAAACTTATTGATCGTAACTAAAGGATTCAATTCATAGTTCTTCCTAATCAGTCGGTTCCCAGTAGAGATGGAGGGTCACAGGGGCACCGCTTAAATACCATCTCCTCTAGATAGAACATTTTTGGATTCATTCCCAGTAGAGATGGAGGGTCACAAGGGCACCACTTAAATACCATCTCGTCTAGACAGAATTTCACCAGGCCTGACTTTGGAATTACTTAAATGAGATTCCATAATAACGAGCAATTACTTTTTACAAAATCATTTTTAAAAGCGTATATACAATTTCAAACAAGTTTACATGAAAATAAAATCAACTTGGATTTCTTCTTAACTTTAAGTTTTGATTAGTGAAGTCCTTAGTGTATTTTACCAGCATAACTACTAAGTAAAGCTATAAAACACAAAATTAAAACTATAAAAATACATTATAACATTTAAATAAAATCATACCTACGAAACGAATTATTTCTTCGAAATTATAGAACTCCTTCTTAAGATATTTCCCAAGCTTTATATCACTCTTTCTTACTATAATTCTCAAGGAATTGGTGTGAGTTTCAAATGAACCCTAAGGCCCTATTCATAGGTTTTCAAAAGTATTACGATGTTGACATGTGTCTAATGACTAGGATTTTTGGATTGGTGATTCAACACGGAGGTGTCGTGATCCGGAGTTGTCTTGCAGTGTTAATATCACCAAATGATGACAAGTGTTTTAGCTCTCTCTCTACAGATGACATGTGGAAGGTGGAAGTGACCAACACGTGGTGGAAAGGTGATAAGGGTATAAGGGTCATTTCACACATGAAGGGTATTTTGGTAATTTCACACTATATATTTTGAATATTTCTTAGAGGTCCTTGAAAATATTTTATTTAGAAAATGGCCCATTTTATATTTTTATTTTAGTCCTTAAAGTTTCATAAAATTATATTTTCTACCCCAAAACTTATTATTTGCCTTAAGATATGTCATAAGACTTTGATTTGATCCAATATACAGTTGATTCTTCATAATTAAAAATGGGGTTTGTTATATTAATAGCCAATAATATCACATATCTAATAATACAACATTTATGAGATAATAAGTAACACAAGAGTGTAAAAACAAACTATATATAAAAGTGGGGTCATTACATCCTACCCTCCTTATAAAAAGTTTGGTCCCCAAACATTACTTGCATTATTTTTCAAAAAGGTATGGATATCGCTCCTTTATCTCATCTTCCCTCTCCCACGTTGCTTCTTCAACAGAATGATTCCTCCATAATACTTTAACTAGTGGAATAACCTTGGTTCGTAATATTTGATCTTTATGATCCAAAATTTCCACTCGATGCTCAATGTACGACAAATCTTCTCTAACTTGAAGAGGCTCATGAATTAAGATATGTTTTGGATATGGGACATATTTCTTTATCATTGATACGTGAAACACATTATGTACACTAGAGAGTTCTTGTGGTAAGGCTATTTTATATGCAACAGCTCCTATCCTTTCAAGGATTTTAAAAGGTCCTATGTATCTTGGGCTCAATTTCCCTTTCTTAACAAATCGTATTACTCCCTTTGCAGGCGATACTCGCAAGAACACATAATCTTCTCTTTGGAATTCTAACTGTCGGTGTCAATTGTCAACATAAATCTTTTGACGGCTTTGAGCGGTTCGAAGTCGGTCTTGTATTAATTTCACCTTCTCTGTTGTGATCTGAATCAATTCTGGTCCCAATAATTTTATTTCCCAACTTCTACCCAACAGGTAGGGGAACAACACCTTCTACCATAGAGTGCCTCATATGGAGCCATTTGAATACCGCTTGATAGCTATTATTTTATGCGAATTCCACTAACGGTAAATGATCATCCCAATTCCCTTTTAAATCAAGTGCACATGCCCTAAGCATATCCTCTAAGGTTTGAATAGTTCTCTCTGATTGTCCATCCGTTTGAGGATGAAAAGCAATGCTAAAATTCAATTTTGTTCCCATGTCTTCTTGTAGGCTTTTCTAGAAGTGAGACACAAATATAGGTATTAGTTAGTTGATTGTAGGCTTTTCCAGAAGAGAGACACAAATTAAATTTTTTAGTACCAGTGAGTTGATTGTATAATACTCAGGCGCGTGTTCCGTGTGTGAGACTCATATGAGATTCTTGTGAAAGACGTATTAGTCAAATGCATTGTTATGAGACTTAAAGGCGTGTTATTCTTGATGGGAAGGACTAAAGATATGAGGTTAATGTCAAGTTTGAACAACACCATGTGGTTGGGATGATCTAAATATTTATGAACATGCAGAGCGTGTAGTTGTAATGTTGGAGAAATTTCTTAAGGATGAATTGGGTTTTGATTGCGTTATGATTTACTCTTGGGCGAGTATCGATCATGAGAGGGTGTTTCCCGATAGGGACTGAGATATGCTTTGGGTATTTACAAAGGTTGTTATAAGACTCGACTATGTATGATCACTGAGCAAGTGGAGACTCGAGGACTCCTAGGAGAATTTAATGACTAATTCGAGGATGAGCAATAGGTCATGTTTCATGATGAACCTTGGGTGACAAACCTATGAATGGGTGTATGATGTTATCTTAGAATTTAGGGACTTTGATGATTTAGTATTAGAGGATTCCTATGATGAAATGTACAAACTAGTAAAGCTAATAAGCTTAATGATTGAAAGATCGAGAATTTCAGGGACAAAACTCCCCAAGGAGGGAAGTTTGTAATACACTACCCCAATATTTTATTTATTTTCCACGCATAAGTTACAATAACATGAAAACATTGAGATTTGGATGAGTATGATTGGATTTATATTGTTATTTGACTGTTTTGGAGGCTTGAGGAGAATTTATCGAAATTTGTGGGTTAAAGTTCGAAATTTGGATAAAATGGAGAAAATGGTCATTCGAACAAGGTTCGGGTTGCTAGAATGAGAATCAAGGCCCATTCGAAGTGGGAGATTGAATGAGATTCAAATGACATTACACTGCATAACAGGTGGAGTTCGTTTGAAGTGTGGATTTGATGAGGTTCGAACGAGATTCCTTTCTCATTCAAACGAGGGGGATAATCTCATTCGAATGAGGAAATTCAAAATTTTAAGTTAGCTTGACTATAAGCAATGTCTCATTATAGGCCATTGGATTAATGATCAATCAAGCTCTGGTGTACCCAAATTGGGAAAAATAAGATTTTTAATCTTTTGGATAGATACTTAAATAGGGGGAGAGAGAGAGAGAGAGATAGAGAGATAGATAGATAGATAGATAGATAGATAGATAGATAGATAGATAGATAGATAGATAGATAGATAGATAGATAGAGAGAGAGAGAATTATGGTGGGTCTTCCACCATTATTGAGCATCCAACCACCTCCCTCAACCTCAAACCACCATTCCATCACAAAATATCCTCCTTAAAACATCATGTTCATCTAGTTTTCACCATATCCAAGCTTTAGATGCCCATTTCCACCATTGTTGGGAATAACTACGAATTTGTAGAGGTGTTGTTAGCTTTTTTTAGAAGATGAAGATGGGGGATTCATAGAGTTTAAATAGGGTTATGATGGGACCTTCATGGAGACAATCTTGGTGGAGCTAGGCAGCCTTTGTAAAGGCCACCTTAGGAGTTGGTAGGTTTCCATCTTCTTAAACATTCCATGCCTACCATCGTTGGATCTCCATTAGAGGTGGGAAACTCTATTCCTAGTATTAAGACTCTTTCGCAAATTTGTAGTCTTGTTTTTAGATTAGAAGAGTAAGATGCAATTGATATATGATGAGCTTCAAGTAAATTGGTATTTAACATTTTTATGAAATAAAACAGTTACAAAATGTCATTTGTTAGGAGAAATTATGGATGAATATTTTAAAGTTTTCTTGAAAAATAATGTTTGGGATTTGTAAGAAAATGGTAAATTTCTAGAAGTGAATGCTAAACATTTTATGGAATAAAATGTTTTAAAATTATATTTATCTTTCGATAATATTTTGGTGAAATAATATCCCAAAGTTTCTTGCAAAATGTAGAGTTTATAAAAGTTCGACATTTGTTGAGTTTGAGAAATAAAAATGACCATTACTCTTATAAAGAGCATAATTTGCAACTAATATAAATTTCTAGACTAAATTGTATGTTTGGATAATATAATAGGATTTTTTGACTTAAATTCATCTTCTCATGTACATAAACTTATAGTATCTTAATGATGAATATATAAAAAAGTTTAAAGAATATTTATTGGGTTTAAACATGAAATGCAAAAAATAGAAATTCTAATCTTTAAAGTATGATAAGTGCAAGGTTGTAAGACTACAGGTTTTAATAAAAGGAAAGGGCATTTTCTTATAAACGTAGTCCTTAAGTGTAATCAGATTTCTTGGATAAAGAAAATAAAGAAATAATTGGGTACAAATCTTTACAACTTGAAAGAATGCTACTCCAAATGTTAAAAAGTTGTTAATGTGCTAAAACACTTGAGAAGTTAGTGTGGGTAACTTAATGGGGTTTTGGAAAATAATATGTGCAAAATTGGAGGAAAGATAAGTTTGTAAGAAAAAAAAAGGTAAAAATGATAATTTTACATAAAGTGGAACATTTTCACGATATAAAAATGTTGGAAAGGGAATTATACAAATGGATCATAAATTATCATGATTTTGGAATAAAATCAAGCCTAAAGTGTAAATGACATGAAATGATGATTTTCAAAATGTAACACAAGTTGGGGTGAAACTGCGAATTTTGGCTTCAACTGGGTAAAAAGGAAGGAAGGAATAATATGGCCCTGTGTCAAATGTTTAAACACATTAAAATGGAACTCATATAACACCGGTATAATTAAGGAGGTCCTAGTGCCCTGGGGTGAAAGATCCATAGTCATGGGCTAGAGCATAAGGTGACGTCGTCGGCGATGTGGAGCCGTTAAAGTACATGATTTATTGAAAGATTTAGAGAAAGGATAAAGGAATAAGGAACCTGCCAAGAAATGGAATGTGTGGTGAAAATGTGTTAAGAAAACTTGACTTGAATGAATTAACATATGTTCTAGTAAAGGTTAAAATGGAAAAAATAGTGTAAATTGATTAATATCCATAAAATAAAGGAAAGATAAAGTATTGTGGTTAAATTGGTGAGTTAAAAAACCTAATAAGATGTATCCCATAATTAATACAAGGGTGTGTTGTGAAAGGTTTTCAAAGGATAAATAAGTGTTTTCTAACACGATATTCGCGTGTGTTAAAATGGGTGCTTTTCAACAAAAATACTAGTGTGGATTGCTTTAAGTAAAAGGGTGATTTGAATAAGAAAATGGTTTTCTCTTAAATAAATTGTAGTTCTTTCAAGTATTTAATCGCGTGTGTTTAGTAAAGGGATAAGTGGCAAGTAAAGAAGAAGGAAGCTCGTTTATAAGATTAAGGCTAATTAATTGGGATAAATAAAGTCTTTAGAAATAAAAATGGTTTCATGCATTAAGTATGTATATATATATATATATATATATATATATATATATATATATATATATGCAAGTAGGTATAACGTGTTAGTGTCTTATTCCTACCGTTCGTTTCTATACTCTATTTGTAAATTTTCTACTAAGCATCGTCTCACACCCTCTTCCTTGTCACGATAGGTTGGGTGCGGGTTCGTGTTTTGAGAGCATTGCGCAGGTAAGTACTCTCTCTTATGTTATGTTAGTAGATCTGCATGCTTGGACTCTAGGAATACTTACCATTGGTACCTCACGTAGTTTGACTTAAAATTGGAATCTCATACTAAACAAGTGAAACATTAATTAAAATAAAAATGGATTAGCAATATTATAAAGGTAGCTTAATTGCACTTCATACATAACGCTCGGGTCGGACCAAGTTGAATTTGGGTAACCCATAAATCTGGGTGGTGGTATTACAATATCTATTTGTTGGAGATGTTGTTCATTTATGGATATCATATGTCCAATTTAGTATGATTATATATTTTATATTTATATCTATTTTGGTTATTTTGTTAAGACTTTATAGTACCTTTTGTTTGGTACTTTATCATTTGTACTTGGATATTTGTACCTTTTCCTTTGCTACTTTGGTATTTGGATTAATTGTATGAATATATGGATGTACCATTTACTTTGTTATCTATCTTGTAGTATTTTTGGATACTTGTTAGTACATTTGGGATAGTTTTTAAGGATTTCAAATCCTTTTATCCATATTTTGATTCTTACATTGATGTATCCATGCTTCACATGATCTCATTCTAGTTAGATTGTTTTATATCACATTTCCTTCTTCATATGCTTATTTTCTTGATATATTTCATCTATTAGTTCTTGTTTTGAGATTCATATGGTGATACTTGTATGTTTCTCATACTCATGTTGACTTATTTGAGTGGTCCCTTTATATTTTTGGTATTTCAAATGATTATCTAGATTTTTCTTTGCTAGTTTTGCATCTTTGTTGTGATTGTTGTTTTATTACCATATTATAGCCATTATCTGTGTTTTTCTACTTCACATTGACTTTTTCATGTTAAAAAGGGGGAGAACTATCTAAGATAGGGGGATATCCGACATGTTTCTTACTTAAAGGGGGAGACGTTCTTTTATGGGCCTTTATGGGAGAAACGCTATTTTGTTATGATGTTTCATGTAGAGGGGCACTTACTCGTGATATTCATTGATATTAGATGAGTCTTATAATTTATCATAAGATTTACACATGCTTTATATCATCTATATCTCTTCGATGTTTTTGAAGAATTCCCAAAGCAGGGGGAGTTACTCTTTGTTTATGCTATTGTTTATGTGTTATTTTTTTGTTGTTTCATATGCTTTTAGGTATAGATATGTTCATTCGACTCATTCCCATCATTTTAGACTCGAATTTGATGTGTCATTGATCTTTTAACTCATTGTGTATTAATTACCAATAGTCTCATTATGTGGCTAATACGAAGTGGGTTTGGTAGGAGTAATCAAGAGTATTTTAGGTTTTTAAGGTCTATCAAAGAATATCTAAAGGGGATATTAAAAATGTAAACCATTGTATTGTATAAAATTTAGCTAAATTTTGTGTCAAAGCATTGAGTCTTTGAGTCATTCGAGCTACACAGGCTTGAATCGTAGAGTTAGGTGCCTTCATTTTGATTACATTGAATTTTTGACTTTGAATATCATTCAAATCTCTCTATAACACAAGGCTTCCATTTGCCTCACTTTGAAGATGTATCCTTTATGATTGTTTTATGATCGAACTTTTTGGCTACACATACTTGCACATTTTTTATCATG
Organism: Sambucus nigra; assembly: GCA_949130495.1. Classification (NCBI taxonomy): domain Eukaryota; kingdom Viridiplantae; phylum Streptophyta; class Magnoliopsida; order Dipsacales; family Adoxaceae; genus Sambucus; species Sambucus nigra. Next base: position 88,423,178 of record OX422208.1, on the reverse strand, counting down.
TGTTTTTAAATGACTGCATAAGTGAGTTTATCTATGAGATATGTTATGTAAACCTACTGGGTAATGACCTGTATTTATATGGGATTAAGTTTGAAGATTATTTTCACTTTATCTAGAAATCGTATGCATAGTCCATTTTGGACCCCTACGGATGACACCGTACGCGCATTCAGGATTTAACCCGTGCGCATAACTATGCGTTATTTCAATAGTGGATGAAATTGTAAGATGACGGAGAATTTTTTGAAAAATCATATAAATAGATCTTCCCTACTATAAAATATTCAAAAACCGCAGAACTTAAATACACTTCTAAGAGTATTTTCTTGGTTAGGATGTTTTCTTCTTCTTCTTCTTCTTCTTCTTCTTCTTCTTCTTCTTCTATATTTCAAATTCACTTGTTCCCACCATAATGAGAGAAAACTTAGAACGATAATGGATATATATATTTGAGAGAGAATGAAGAGTGATTTGGTTCAAATACACCCTTACCAACTTGAATTAAAACTATTCTACATTTGAGTTCCATGATCTAACACTCCTAGATATAAAATTGGAGGTGTTTTGTTCTATTATACATATTGGAGCGTGACATGGTTCCAAGAAGGATAATGTACTTTCTCGTTCACTTTAGTAGAATAAGGTGAATTTTTTTATATCAATGGGCGAACGTTTGAAGTTCATAGGTGACTAATCATGAGTCCATGAGTGAAATGTACATTCTTGAATTGCATAACGCTTTTTTTAAGTTGAATGAGAATTTGAAGTACTTCGAGGTGTTTTATTCATAGGTGTGTGGTTTTTCCTCATAAATCCATCTTATGATTTTCTTTTATGTGTTGAATGTTATTTTTTGCACTTACATCATAGCTACACTTAGATCTCACATAGATCTAAAGTAATTCATTAAAAATGAGCTTAAGACTATACTTCTAGTGAATTGTCCTATATTTTCCTAAATTTTAATCATTAAATTATTGATCCATGCCATTTAATGCATCACCGAATTATAACATGTGCTAGGTCATTTAAAATTAGAAGAAATGTTGAAATTAGCGAAAAATTGGTCATAACTTGCATGCAAACATATCCTGCCCGTCTATGTCTATTTAGAGTTAAGCACTAATTTAAATGACACACATCCTCAAAGGGACTCTTCAGGTGGGCTTTTTTATATTTTTTATAAATGAACGCTAAAGATTTTACTCTTGTACGCAACCTACTTTATGCCTAAAATAAAGCACACATAATCATATTATTTTTACTCTGAAACCCCATTAAATAACCTTTAACCACTAATTTAATTTGAGATCATTACATTAAGCTTTTAATAAGGACAGACAAGATAAATTGGAGCTTTTTGAAAGAAGAACAACTTATGCTACTCAGATTTTCAGAATACGTTCATAAATAAAGAATAAATCTATTTTCCTTCAAAAGTATAATTTTATTTAAATGTTGTATATGTACGAAAAGATATCCAATTGAGTCAATTTGTTTGTAATTGTCTATATTCCAGACAAAACATTTGATTCATAGGTTTGGCTTTATATTATTGTTATCATAAGCCTATGACATGTTTGATGAAGATGTAACAACCAATATTCAAAGTTGTAAATACATCGTGCTGTGTGTAGTCCCATGCATGTGTTCATGTTTACCGAGGATCTCGCAGGCACGGATGCCTTTAGAATATGGTTTTAGGACATGTTTATGGGTGTTTTTTTATAAACAAAATTACTTGGAACTATTTTTAAAAATATTTTAGAAGAAAATTATATTTTGTTTCTAAGTTCGTTGAAACGAGTTTTGTACCTCGTTAGAACACAAATCTATTCTCGTTTCAATGAAGTTTTAACCTCATTAGAACGCACTAGGAAACTCGCTGGAATGGACGTCCAAGGAACATCAAACGAGAATGTTCTATCTAGATAAAACAATCTCGTTGGAAGCTCGTTTGAACGAAAAATATTATTTGTTTGAACTTGAGTCTCGTTTGAACGAAATAGGCTTTTCGTTTGAATAAACTATGTATTTTCATTTGAATGCATTCGCTGCCTTAAAATTCATGTGTTGGGCATAGAAATTTTAAGAACTTTTGGCAAAAATCAATTCCCTATTTGTTTATAGAAGTTACAAAACCCTAGTTTCACCCATATCATTTAAAGATCCAAGTTTCGTCTTTCTTAAACTTTGAGATCTTGGTGCTGGCATAAAAGTTTGTTTTTTATCAATTGATTTGAGTACATGTTTCGTGCGATGGGCTCCATGCTTGGTTTGTTGTGTTACAGTGAAAAAGTGACATTCCGTGTTCTGAGTCCGTACACGATTGTTGAGTCTTATGAGTGGATACGGGGGCATTCATGGATTTTTACATTGCTACTTCTTCCATGGGTGGAATCCTACGTTGCACTATAGAGGAGAAGTTAAATATAGAAGAGCGTTAAGGATTACGAGTCATTGAGTAAGTCTACTATCTAGTCTTTCAAAAACCATATCATAGTGATCTATTTAGCATGGTCGTCTGCAGTTTTTCCTTTGTGGTTTTTGTCTTACATCGTCATCTCATGAATGATTTATTTATTTTATTTTCTTATAACTTAGATGCATGTTTTGGGTTAAAAAGAGAAAATTGGGTAAATCGTTGTTTCAAAATAAACGGTTTAAAATTGGTGCAAAGTTTTATTTGTTTTCAATTTTTTTAAACTTTTGATCTTTAAAATTGAAAAAAATAAAAATGAATTTTTTTCTTATGACCACCCCTACCTAAACACACTATTGGTATTATAGCTAGAATAATTAGTTATTGTATTTTGATCCCGTGTTGTGAGGCATGAATTTTGGTGGTTTTATTGGCATTACAACATCAATGTTTGATGGGTCAAACCATGCATACTGAAAAATGCTTATGAAATTAGCACTTAAGTCAATTGATGAACGGGTATCGCAAGTGGTAATTAATGGTTGGACTCCACGTACTACCTTAGTTGGAGAGAATTGGATACCTAATCCCATAGAATCATGGAGTGAGATTTAGCATATATTAGCAAATTATAACCTTCTTGGTTTAAATGCTCTATTTTATTTTGTCACCCCGGATGAGTTCCATCGTATTATGACTTGCAAAATGTCACAAGAGGCTTGGGACGTGCCTCAACTTAGCTATGAAGGAACTAGTGTTGTTAAGGCTTCGAAAATCTAAAACCTCACCCCTCAGTTTGAAACGATTAAGATGTTAGAGAGTGACATGTTTGATGAGTTTTATGCTAGATCGACTGACGTAGTTAAATTATTTTTTAACTTGGGAGAGAAGATACCCAACAACCGAATAATCAATAAAATCTTATGGTCATTACCAAAAAACTTTAATCCAAAAGTAACGGATTTGAATTCTTTGCTACTCTAGATTCTATAAAACTTGAAATTCATTTAAGTGACTTAAAAAGTTGTGCGCTTGATATGTTTTCCTCTAAGTCCGAAAAGAAAAAGATAGGGGCATTAAAGTAAACAATTCTTAAAAATTAAGCAATTTCTAGGACGAGGGGCCACTCGTTTTGGACCCCCTTGCCCCCAGTCATTTCCTTTTTTAGCATTTCTTTTGGGAAGAGGGGTCACTCAAGGTGAATCCCCTTGGCCTAACTCATTTTCACCTTATTTCACAGTTTATGCAGCGAGGGGGATCCACTGGAGGTGAATCCTCTTGTTTTTAGTTTTGTCTTCGATTAAGTGGTCCCTTATCTTGGACTCCCTCACCATAAATCTCTTTTAACATTGATTTTGGCTGAGTGTCCACTCTTGGTGCACCCCCTCACCACCAAATGTTGTTATTATGTTTCTCTTAGTCGATGGGTGACTCGTGGTTAACTCCCCTGCCCTAAACTATTATTGGTTATGATCTTGGCTGAAGGACCATTTGTGGTAAACTCCTTCGCCCTCAAATTATTATTTGCGCGCATCTGGGCAGAAGGGACACTCAAAGTGTACCTCCTCCCCATAATTTATTTCTTATATTGATTTTGGTAAAGGGGTCCACTCATGGTAAATCCCCTCGCCCTTGAGGTATTGGTCCTTACTGCAGGTGATACCTCTCTACATTATTCCCTTTCATGGAAAGTCTTTTTTGTTGGGTAAGCTAGAGGGATTTGTAGGAAATATTTTTTTCTTGGGATTTGAAAGGTTCTTATAGCCACTTCATCATTACTTCAAGAGTCATTAATTTTTTTTGCCTTTTTAACCCAGATCTATGGTCTCGAGGGGACAAATGCCAACCTGATAACTGGCATCCCATCTTTTAAATAAGGATTATTCATGCAACAAACTTGAATATATATATTTTCACAGATAAAATAAGTAAATCAGAGAAACAAAAAATATTTTTAAAGTGGTTCGACTAAAGGGAAAATCCTACGTCCACTATTGTGTATTTCCTTGCCTTTATTTAGGTGTGTCATTGTTCCTTGGATTTAGGTATTACAATGTATTTATAGGCTATGTGGGAGTACAAGAGTTGGAATATCAAAGGATGGAATGCCTTTATAAATTAGGCATTTACATATGTACAACGTTCGTAATGTATAAAACTAATGGTGCTTTACTGACCATGTTGGTCGATCTTCCTACTATTAGTAGGCCTTCTTAATATGTTGGTCGGCATTCCTGAACTTGGTCGGCATTCCTGGGATTAGTTAAGGGATTACGCCTTGCTAACTAATACTGATGCCACGTTGGATAACACATGTTCATTTCTGATTGGTCCACACAATAAGGCGATTTGTTACATCAATAGAAGCCCCCAATGTTTCATGATGGAATTTTTTATGAAAGTGTGGAATATTTAGCCCTAAAGTTTCTTGGGACGTAATTATGATGCTTGGTTGGTTACCAACTTTCCATAATTGTGAAATTGTTAACTTAATTGATGGCACATAATGAGGATGACATTTTTGTAATTATCAAATGTTTTAACGAATCATTTTTGGGCCGATATGTCTTTTTTAGCTTAGCCGCCAACAGTTCAATTGATGCTCCATTTAATCATTACCCTCGCTAGTTTTTGAGGAAATCTATAAAAGGTAGGAAAAATCATGATTGTCTTCTACCTCAAACCTTTCAAGTTTCTACTTCTATCTTCTTGAGCTTTCTATGCGACTGTTTCCCCTGTCCTTTAATTCTTACTAAATCCTTAAATCCTTGTAAGAATCTTATCTATTTTCCTTTTCTTCATCTTTAAATATGGTTTACTTAGTAGCTTCTCTAGAGGAATTTAGGAATGAGTGAAATATCCCTTCATGGGTGGATTTGGAGCTTCCCAGTCCTACTAGGGACCTTTTTCTTTGTCTGAGGACCATTGGCTTCCTTATTTATTTATTGCTGAGTGTGGGTTCACTTTTGTCCAAAACACTTTTTCCTTGAGTTTTTCCACCATTTTGACGTGGTACCTGCTAGAATAGCCCCCAATACTTGGAGAGTGGTTAATGGGGTTTATCTGTTAAATTAGCTTCATGGGACCAACATAGGAATCCCAGAGATCATGTTTTGCTATAAGTGGGTCACAAGTGACAACACTTACTATTTAAAGACTAGGGCTGCAAATAGGGATTTAGTAGTTAACCTCCTAGACTCCAACAGAGATTAATTTGATCATGGAGTAATTGCCAAAAATTGGAAACATGTAACCATGATACGGGATACTGAGTACCGAGGGCCTAGATGCCCACAATATGGTAATGGGATAGGTTGCAAAATTTTGTCTAACTCTTCTTGAATATTTTACTAATTATTGGTACTAACTTTTATCTGACGACTTTTGTTGTAGTTGATCGAAAGAGGAAGTGTCCCAAGGAGGGTGATATCAACCTCAGGTATTTAAAGTTTATTTGGGACATTCATCAAAAGATAGGGGAGGATCACATTAGGTCTGCATCATACCTATTCGAGTACAAAAATACCATCACTTCTTTTGTTTCTCGCCCAACTGTTCTTGTTCTCTTCTCAGTGGTTGATCTTGATTAAGATCCCATCTCCACTTCATCTTCCACTGCATGTAGCAGTGGTGAACTTGTTGCTGCCCCATCTTCTTCCATTGATTGTGACTTGTCTCTTGCCACAGCCATGAGGAAGAGAAAGTTCCCAAACATTAGGAAAGATATTACCACTGGTGGCTCCACAAAATATGATGCTAATGGGGCCAATAATAATTATGATACTGGGAAGAAGCCCCCAGCCAAGAAGAATGATGAGGCCCATCTTAAGTTCTTTAAAAAGAGTCTTCCTTCCAGGCTGGACAAAGGAACTTCATCTGGTGCCGACTACCGAGACTTGGTCGATGTGTTTGATATTGTCTCTCTAGTGGATATTAGCCTTAGTTTGGCCAGACAATTAATAAAGTATGGTACTCTTCCAGACTATAGGGGTGTTGCTTATGTAATGTCCCTCTCTAAAATCTCTGAAAGGGCTTCTCAAAGACTTGCTTTGATAAGTAGTGTTACTTCTTCTCCTTTTTTATTCACATCTTTGAAATTTCTTGTACTAACTTACTTTGATTTTCTTTTGGAAGTTCTTGGTTAATTTAAACTAAATACTGGAAAAGGATGATCTCTTTTGTTCTTCTTAGAATGAGGTAGAGGATGCATTTGGAGAGATTAATAAGTCCTTGCTTGAATCTCAACAAGCATTGGTGAATGAGAAGAAGAAATAGGAAAGTAAAATAAAGACTGCAGAGAATGAAAGTCCAATTTCTCGGGGGAAGGTTATTGATTTACAGAAGAAGTTTGGTGCAGAGAAGGCCAGAAGATTGAAGGCCAAGGAATATTCATTCAGTAGAGGTTGGGATAAAGCTATTAGCACTGCATCTGCTCAAATTAAGTTCACTAAGAAGAAATATTTCAAGGATGGATGGTCGATGATGGATAGTCGATAGCCCTTGCAGAGGTCAGCACTCCTCAATATTCTGAGTTGTTTCTCAGGCATAATCCTCGGTCTCATCACAACATGGATGATAATATTGAGGATGATGGAGGGTCAGATGACTCTACCCTTGTGTTGGACTTTGTCGACTAACTCCATGCAGTTGCAATTAATTCTTCCATTCTTTTTTATGCTGATCAAGTTAATATGCCCCCTTCTTCATCCAATCCTTCTGGGTCTACTTCAGACATAAAAATGGTGTAGACCAGTTCATCGACCAATTTTTGTTTTTCTCTTTAATTATATTTTTTTCTTTTTATTTCTTGCTGATGTACTTCTAATCAACATTTTATCAATGAAAAGGAACATTACTTTACACTTGCCTTCTTTTTCTGTTATTGATTGGAATTTTTTCTTGCTCTTTATAGTTCATGGATAAACTGGATAAATTCTCTTCAACTGATTTCGGGCTTCTTTAAAGATGCAATGATCTCTTAAAAGTTGTTCACTAGGCTATGACCGAGGAAGAATTATCTAATTTTCTCGAAGAAGGTGCTTCAGATCAAGCTAAATAAGCTTACTTTTATTTAAAGTGTCTTCTTGATCATGCAGTGGCTAAGAATGTGGCTTATTAGGAAATGATTGAAGAGCTGCAAGAAGATCATAAGGATACTAGGTCTCTTTTGCATGCCGACTAAGAACAGAAGTACAAAGCTTTAAGTGAAGGTTGGAGTTTTGAGCAGAAGTTAGAGAAATATGCATATTTCTTCAGGAGGCAGGACTTTTTACTTAATTTTGAAGTGGAGGAGGTTAGAGCCATTGCCAAGCTATTGCTGGAAGAAGAGAATAACAATTTGAGGGATGGATTGAACTTATTTAAGGCTTCTTCTACTACTATTGGGGTTTCTTTTTTGGAGAGTAAAAATGCCATATTGAGGGAAGAAGTGGATACATGAAGAAAACTAATCCTTCTTCATCTTCTCAAGAAAAAACTAAACCTGGCCGAGCTACTATAAATGAGGCTAGAATGAAGCAGACTCTTGTTAATCAAGTCGCTCAGTTGAATGCAAAAAAATTTGCCATTGTTGAAATGTCCCAGAAACTTTAAAATCAATCCGAGAAACTTTTTACTCAGTTCACCAAATTACTTTTGGCTATTGCCAAAGATGGAGTGATGAAAAATTTTCACCACCAGGTTGAGAGTCTAACCTTCTAATTCCATAAACAACCTAAAGAGATATGGATGAAGGGATACAACGAAGCTCTGGGTCATTTTGATGAATGGTTTATGAAAGCTTAGAATAGAGGTTACAAATGGGGCTAGACCAATTGCTTAACAATGATGAAAGTGGAGCAGAACAACCCTATTTGGAACTGGTACGATCTTGGTTTATTGGACTATAAAGATCCTCCTTTCAAATTTGATGTTGATTGGATTCCTTCTAACACAATTCCCCAGTTCCTGATTTAAAAGTATTTAGGGGATTATGGCCTTCATGATGAGCTAGAGATTCATCTGTTAGATAGACCGAGTAACATTATTAGAAGAATTATCTAGGACTTTAACTTTATTAATTCCCCTTACAAATTAAATGATCTTCTAGCAGGCATGGGACAAGTTTCCAGTTCTTCTAAAGTTGAGGGGAAATGTCCCTTAAAATAAATTTTATTCCTGTAATTCAATTGTGAGAAAAATCATGTAATGGCTATTTAAATTAATGAAATATGTTTGATCTATTTATCTCGTTAATCTATGGATGCGAATGACTTCTTTTTTTCATTAGTTCTATTGACACACTTAATCTCTTACCTAAGTTTAGCATCAATTATCAATGAGCTCATAGGTTCTACTAGTAAACTTAGATTAAAATCGAAGTTTAGTACTAGTTACCCATGTATTTCCATAGGTTCTTCTAATACACTTAAATTTTTAGGTTTTGCATTAATTACCAGTGGTGACTAGGCATATATGGAATATGTGTCTACATTCCTTTTTTAGTAATCTTCACAATGTTCTTCCTTCACTTTTCCCAGTTGAATAAAATCTTGTTTATCCTTAACTTTAGTGGAATAAAATCTTATTTTATCCTTGTCTTCATTGACCAAGTTTCTTGAGACTTAGAATCTTTCTTTACTTGGGTGTTTGTCTACTGTCGATCAAGTTTTGCTTATATAAATAAATATTCAAGCATCAGTAATCAACTATGTGGTGGTTGTTATGAAGGACCTATTTTGGGTGCCGATTAACGGTATGGTTGTTGTCTGAACCACTGTTGATGTTTTTCCGAGAAACTTTCAACCATCGTCGATCAAGTATATAGTAGTGCATAGCACTAGTACTCCCAAAAAATTAAAAAAATGAAATAGAGGAAATCATGATTTTTATTAATACTGAAATGACATGAGTATAATGTGTTTCATTACATCACTAGTAGTACTTCCTAAGATGCTCGTCATGCCATGGATTCTTGAACTCTTCTCCCTCCAATGTCTCAATTATGTAGGTTCCAGGTCGGACAATTATTGAAATGCGATATAGCCCATGCCAATTATCCTTAAGTTTGTTGTTCTTATAGATTACCTTCTTCAGAACATAATTTAATTCCTTCTTGTTGGTCAACTTCATTCTTTTATTGTAGAAACGTATTTTTCTTTATTGATAAGCAATATTTCTTAAAGCAGCGTCCTCACATACTTACTCCAGCATATCCAAATCCAATCTTTGCATTAAATCACGTACAAGAGATTCGAAGTTCAATACTCTATGGGGTGGGGGGGGGGGGGGGGGGCTAATTCAACAGATATTACTGCCTCATTCCTAAAGGCCAGTATAGATGGAGATTATCCAGTCGTAGTCCTTAGAGTTATTCGGTATGCCCACGGAACAGAGTGCAACTCAATACTCCAGTTTCTCTTGGCATAATCAAGTATTATTTTCAACCCATCAAACATATTTCTATTTGTACTTCAGTTTCCCATTGCTCTGAGGATGACCTGGAGCAGAATGCAACTTTTAGATATTGGACTCGGCACAATAAGTGATAAATTATTTATTATCAAATTGTGTGCCATGATCGATAATGAAGGCATAAGGCAACCTAGATCTGCAAATGATATTCGTCTAAATGAATTGGTAGACCTTCTCATACAGAATGTCCACCAAAGGTTCTGCCTCCACCCATTTTGTAAAGTAGTCCACAATAACAATTAAGTACCTGAATCTTCCTTGGGTGGTCGTCAATGGGCCGACTAACTCTATTCCTAAATTACAAATGGCCAAGGTGAAGTGGCTGAAGTGAGAGAAGCCTGTGATGTCTTTCGAATGCTGGAATACCTTTGGCACTTATCAAATTTCTTAGCAAAGGCTGCATAATCTGCTCACATAGTGGGTCAATATTATCCCTGTGTACTAATCCACTACAGTAGTGTCCTACCTGCTATGTGAGATCCACAAGATCCTTCATGCACTTCCTGGATCAGGTCTTGAACCTCTGTTAGATGAACACAACGCTGCAAGCTAGATGTTAATCCTCTCATGTATAACACTCCTTTGTCCAGCACATATCTTGTTGCTTTGTACTTCAACTTTTTGGCCTCAATTGTATCTAATGATGAAGTTCCATCTTCAATGTATGCTCTGATGGGATCCATCCAAGATGGCTCCATATCTACTGTGATAAAATTAATCATTAGGTCTTTATCTATACTCCCGTTTGCTAGAATTTCGATGGGAATAGTTATTCAGAGCTTAATTCTTGTTATTGAAGTTAGCCGAGAAAGTGCATATGCTCGGGCATTCTCTAATGCTTCTACTCTGCTCATCTGAACAACTGATAATTTAGCTATCACTTCCAATGCTTTAGACAGGTATTTAGTCATCAACTCTCCTTTAGCTCCATACAAGTTCAATATTTGGTTCACCACCAATTGAGAATCACTGTGTGACACAACTTTCTCAGCGTTTAGTGATTAAGCCAAACTCAAACCCACAATGAGAGCCTCATACTCTGCTTCGTTATTTTAGGTCTGGAACTGGAATCGTAGAGCATATTCAATATCTATCCCATCAGGAGTGTTATGTATTTACCTGCTCCACTACTAGTTGCACAAGATGATCCATCAACATATAAGTTTCATATCAAGACATTATCATGAAATGCTTGGTCTGTCAGAATCCCATGATGGAATATTTTTCTCCCCGCTTCCTCATACTTCCCTGACATTTCCTGAGCTCTAGAAGAGGAATTATGTAGATCGATAGTAATTTTTTCTGTCCTTTCTTCCGATGAGGGCTTCTCGGTTGGTTGGTCATTAACAGCCTTAGTTGGACTATCATTTTATATGCCTTTTTCTACTCGCACTCCCTATTGCTCGCGGGTCTCAAGATAAGTGAATTTAGCAATGAAATCTGCCACAATTTGGCCTTTTAATGAAAACATTGGTTTATACACAATATCATACTCAAATTCTACTGCCCAGTACATTAATCTGCTAAACTTCTTCAATTTATGCAAGGCTTGCCTAAGAGGCGTATCAGTGTGCACCATAATTGTATGGGCTTGAAAGTATGGCTTCATTCATCTAGACGCCTTCATTAATGCCAATACTAACTTCTCCAAGTGTAGGTATTTTATTTATGCTCCTCAAAAAGCTTTACTAGTGTAGTAGACTCGTTTTTTTAACTCCATTCTCTTCACGAATCAAGGCAGAAGTTATAGTTGATTTAGAAACAACTAAGTACAAAAAAAATATTTCTCCCAAAATTATTCGGGAGAGTAGTGGGGGTGATCCCAAGTACGTTTTAACTCCAGAAAATATTTTTCGCACTCGTAGTTCCATCTGAAACTCTTTCTGAGCACTTTGAAGAATGGAAGCACCGATCAGTAACTCGAGACATAAATATTTTTAAACCTTCTACTCTCCCAATTAGCCTTTGTACATATTTTTTGTATGCAGGGGAGTGCATTTCAATCAACGCCTTGATTTTATCCGGGTTTGCCTCAATTCCCCTCTGATTTACTATATACCCGAGAAATATTTCTTCTTATACTCCAAACATGCACTTGGCCGGGTATAATCTCATCTGGTACTTTTTCAGTTGGTCCAATGTTCGGCGAGATCAATAATATGATTGGCTTCATTCTTGATCTTCGTCTGCATATCATCCATATAAAATTCCATATTTTTGCCTATTTTTTCCTCAAAAACTTTGTTCACCAATCTCTTCTAAGTAGAACCTGCATTTTTCAAACCAAATGGCATAACATTATAGCAATAAGTTGCTCGGGGAGTAATGAAATAAGTTCTTTCCCTGGCTTTAGGCTTCATCTTGATCTAGTTATAACCATAATATGCATCCATGAAACTAAGCAGTTCATGTCCTGAAGTGGCGTCAGCAAGCTGATCAATTCGTGGTAAAGTAAAATGATCCTTTGTGCACGCTTTTTTTTAAATCCATAAAGTCTGCACACATTCTTCACTTGTTCTTCTTCTTCTTGACCATTACTACATTGGCCAACCAATCTGGATACTTAACTTCATCAATGAAAGGAGCTTTTCGAAGTGTTTCAACTTCCTCCTGAATGGCTTGATTCTTCTCGAGGCTAAACACTCTTCACCTCTACTTCACATGCTTGATATCCTTATTAAATTTGATCTCATGGCAAAGAAAGTTGGGATCAGTCCCGAGAATATCTTCATGACTCCAAGAGAACACATGCTTCCTTTGTCTAAGTAAATTCACTAATTCCTATTTAAGAACAGGATCCAACGTTGTTCATATTTAAGTGGCGCGTTATGGCTTATCGTCATACAGAATAATGCTCTCTATTGACTCAACTATCTGTCCCTTCACTAATTTCTTTTCTTCCCTTGGGTATAAGGTTTTGAACTCAGATTCGTCATGGGTTTCAGAGGTGTCCACTTGGTAAGTGGTGGTTCCCTTCTTCATTTCTGCTAAATCTTCTTGCTCGGCAGATGAGTAGTAACATTCCTGAGCTACTTTTTGGTTTCCTTTTACAATTCCCACTCTAAACTTGGTCGGGAACTTTGAACATTAATGGAGTGTAGATGGTACAACCTCAAACTTCTTCAACCCTACACTTCCCAATATCATGTTATAAATAGAATGAAGATTTTTGTCCATTATAAAGAAATATATCTTCTTTGTTCGGCTAGCTGGCCTTGTGTCGATCAAAACCTCTACCTTAATTGTTCCTAGAAGGGAATACTTTTTGCCGAAAAAACCTATTAAAGGCATATGGTAGGGCTCCAACTGGATGATCTTGATGTCCAAAGTTTCGAAACAAGGATAGAACATAATATCTGCAGAGCTTCCCTTATCAACTAGAACTCTAGAAATAATTATATTCTCCTTTATGACTTTCATTTTTATATAAGTCGATCACCATCCTATCCTTATTGACATTCCTCGGCTCATCTTCTTCAGCTAGATTAATCCTCTGTATATAGGAACATGCTTGTGACTCATTCAAGTAAGACTTCCTCTAGGCAGTATAATATCCTCCTCCTGCATCTTCACCTGTAATCATTGGACAATCAAAAGAACCAAAACTGATCATGAATACCTCAAGTTAGGTTTGCCTTGGTTTCTCGGGTAGGTCAGGATTGTCCTCATGATCATCTTCGTTGAGTCCTCTTTTTCTCGTAACTGGGCTTATAAGGAGACTTTGACCTTGATCGAGCTCCATATTTGTACTGCCAATTAACAAATCTGTCTAACTTTACTCTTCAGGTGAGAGTTTTAATTTTTCTTTGAAGGCTAATGCAACGATTTGTTGTATGGTCATGGTCTCTATGAAATTCATAATATTTGGATATATCCCTCTTGGTGGGGGAACTCCTTAGCTTCTCAGACCAATGTACATCTTTGTTATACTTGATTCCATCCAAAACATAGTGGATGGCCATTGTTGACCTTAGAAATTTCTCCCAATCTATCCTCCAATCACTAGATGGAACCCTTTCTTGCATTGTTACCAGTGCCAGATCTGTGTGTTACAGCTTTTTCATTCTGAGCAGTTATTTGTGCTGAACTCTCCTCTTATGAATATTGCTCGGTACAGGCAGTTCATCGAGCATCTGATCTAGATTGGGCCCAATCTTCAAGTTGATCGGTTAGTTATCAAGTATTCCTTTATAATGCCTTGGGAACATTTCTATTCCCCCTAGGTCCCAAACGATCAAAAGGAGATGCTCGAATTATCCTTTTTAAGGCACTCAATCTTTTAGGAGTAAAATACTGATCGTCATAAGGCTTAGATGTTTTGAGCGAAGAACTTGCTCCTTGGAGATAGGAAGTATCTATAGTAATCCTGTATTGGATATGTCTACTGCTTCTTAGAGGCGATGGTGGCATATTTACACAAGCAGATAAGGAAGGTGACCTGTCCTGCAGGGTTTGTGCTAACTGCCTCATGGTATCTTGCATATCCTCTTATCCTCCGACAAGACTGGCCAGGATTCCACTCAAATCATTGGGAGTTGGTGGAGTAGAAGGAACAGGTAGGATACCATCATTCCTGGTACTTGACTCAAGAATATCAGTCATGTTTGGTAATTTAATGAATGAAAATGCTTAGAAACACGTTCCCATAGACGACACCAATCTGTTGATGTAAAACACTAGAACATATCTAATTATTTGATCACAGATAAAATAAGTAAATAAGAGAGACATAAAAGATTTTGAAAGTAGTTCGACTAAAGGGAAAAGTCTACGTCCACTATTGTGTATTTCCTTACCTTTGTTCAGGTGTGTCCTTGTCCCTTGGATTTAGAGATTACAATGTATTTATAGCCCATGAGGGAGTACACGAGTTGGAAAATCAAAGAATGGAGTGACTTTATAAATTAGGCATTTATATCTGTACAACGTTCATAATATATACAACTGATGGCGCTTTACTAACCAGGTTGGTTGGTCTTCCTGTTGTTCATCGGGCTGCTTAATATGTTTCTCGGTATTCCTAGGATTGGTTGCGGGATTATGCCTTGCTGATTAGGACTAATGCCATGTTGGATAACACATGTTCATCTCTGATTGGTCAACGTAATAAGGTGATTTTTTACATGAACAATGATTTCTCTGTCTTTTGGCCGCCCCAAGCGTGCATGCCTTTTCTGATATTAATGGGACCTTTTAACCTTTCTTCATTTTACCTTTACTATATTTCAAAATTTCACAGAGCCTTAGAGAGAGAAAGTTTAAACTGCCATTACTTCTTAGCATTTTAACCTTTTAAACTAAAATATCAATGGCTTCTTCTTATAAAAATTCTTCTTCTCACCACCACCACTAGCACTCTGTTAATGGGTTCACTAACCATTTCCATCATCGTTTCATAAGTTGTAGCCAGTTGAAGGTGGAATTTTGGTTATACAGCCTTGATCCCTACTTTGGGCCCCGGGACACTTTTTTGACACCCCCCACGAATTTGAGGAGGAGTTTGTTGTCCAGATCATTGAGCGACCCCATATCGGTTTATGTGAGTCTGTTGACCTTCCCATTGTTCTTCTTGATAGTATTATTTGGGTACGAGTGGGCAAGGTTGATTTTCCCCATTATAATATTGAACTCAAGGTTTATGTAGGTGACCTTGATGATTGGGACCTTTGGGTGGATCACTTCTCTGCTACACCCTGACACAAGGTTGTTGTCGAGGGGCTTGGCCTTGATAAGACTATTGACAATTTGAAAACTTTCTCCATTGAAAAATATACCACTTCCTTCAATCTCTTAGCCTTTAACATGAGCGGATAATCACACACCTTTGTCATTGGGTGGGGTGGATCCTATAACTTTAAAGGATATTTACAAGATACTTGTCGTGCCTTACTTGGGAGAACATGCATTCAATGATGGCTTGGAGGATGCCCTCTAGGAGGAAATGTTACAGGAGCATCACTCAGCTCAGGAGCACCACTCAGCTCTTAGTGAATGTACTAAGTATATGGCTATCAATCAGACTAGTGCCACCCAAAACTCCTTTGCCAAATGGCAGAGATACTAGTTCAAGTATTTCAAGCAGTTGTCCAAGGGTGAGACTTCGAGCAGGGTGGCTAGAAGTCAGGAGGGTCCAAATATCAACTCCCCCTCACACTTAGAAACTTTCTTTATTACCTTCTTGTGTAGGTTTTTATTTCCTGGGAGACGAGAGGACTACCCTTCGAGTTACTATTTAGGTTGACAGTGATGCTTTCTCGAGGGAGGGTAATTCCCCTCGTAGCTTTGAATTTAGGATCCATATACACTTGGCTAGATCGTGTCCATGTTGATATTGAGCGATCTTGTGGTCACCATGATGTCATAAATTTTACCAACTTATTCATACTAATGGCTTTCCTTTTCGATCGGTTTTCTCAACTTTTCCCCAGAAGAAAGATTATGTCATAGGGAAGTCGTTTGCATCACCAGGTGGCATAATAAATATCCAAAGAACCCCTTGGGGCCTTTGATAGATAATATTTATAAGTTGTGCTTCTGCCTCAACTGTAAACCAGCCGATAGAATTTTACCTGGGGTCCTTCTCAAGGTGTGTAAGTACCTTCTACTGCTCCATTGATTTAGAATGTGCTTCTTTTTACCCACATATTAATGTGATGACCATGCTATTTTGAGGCACCATTCGTTATTTGAGTGATCTTGACCAAGGTGTTGAATTTTACGATTTAGATAGAGTTAGGAGGAAATTTGGGTATGACCAAGGTGTTCATTCCCCCGCATACCCTTTGAGCAGTTCCCCCTCAGGGTTATACTTTGAGGCTTGTGAAAATTTTACCTTCGAGGGGATTCTCCATAGGGTTCAACATTTCGGTGGTCTATTTGTTCCCTCTCGTAAATACCTTCTTTCCTTACGAAATTATGTGGCCCTCATTCAAAATTATGTGGGCATGTTCCTTACGAAACCATTCCTACTTGTGTACCCAATATGACAAATACCTAGGTTAAAGGACATATAAAGAGATATGTCATCGCAACACAATTGCAAAGACCCTCTTAATTAGGAAACCCTAGTCCTGGTGAGGCCCTTTCTCGACGAGTCCATTTACACTAAACACCCTGAGCCTCAACCTGTCAAATCCAAAGGCAAAGGAAAAGCTAAGTCTCAGTCTCCCTCTAAAAGAAAACACAGTGACACGGACGTGTCAAACTTTATTCCTACTGATATTATTGCGCCTGCTTCCCCTCCTTCCCCTACGAGGACTAGGGTAAGAAATAAGAAAAAAAATTAGTGTTGAATCCACTGCTTCTTCCTTTTCTCCAGATCAAGAGTAAAAAAATGATACTTTGGGGTGGAGGATACTTATAAGATTGTCCGCGAGCAAGGCTATGAAGACTTGGGCATAACTACTCAAGATCCATGCATTTCATTTTGCCCCCATTGCTGAAGGTAGTCTAGTTAATTCATCTTTACTTAGTGAAACTAATAGTCATGAGGTTTCACTTTCTTTTTTCTTCTCCTTTACTTAAAGAGGATCTAGTTAATTATAGAAGCACGCCTTCCTATGATTACACCAGGTCTTCTTCAAAAGACATGGGTACCATTTACATACATAATGGATATAGACCTGAAACTTATACTTTGATACCAGTTTTGAGGGAGTCAGATAGGGAAGTAGCGTTGATACGTTCTCCTTCAACCATGATCCCATTATTGGGAACCTTCCTTATGGGAAGAGCACTAACCCAACTATTATAAGTGTTTTCTTTTCTTTCTTGGTTCAACTTCTTATCGTAACAAATCTTAATATTTTGATCATTATACTAACTTTGTCTTTCGATACTTCATAAGTTTATCTTATAGAGACGATTGGTCCCTCACCTCCTCCTCTTGTCCAAGCACCCTTTCCAAAAGAAAGTAATTATTTTCTCATTTCTTCTTTGGTTATGGATAGAGCGGTTCATTACTTTCTCTTCATTAAACTATTTCTCTTTCCTTTTTCTCTAATATTATTTTACTCACATAGCTTACTTCTTTTTTCCTTTTGTAGCTTTCATCAGTATTTTTGACTACCACGAGGAGCTCTTCTACGTCTTCGCGTTATGTTCAACTATGAATTATCCTATCTAATTCTTCTAACTTGTTGCCTCTTAGATTTATATTGTTGTGTTTCTCTCTATTCACTTCCAGAGAACTATTCCTCTTAGTCGTACTTACCCACTTTCTACCGCTCATCCAGTGGACAGTTCTTCAACTGAGCTTTCCACCATTTTATCCCTGGAGGTAATTGGATTTCTTCATTTATAGTATGTTTTCCCGTCTAAATTTTTATTTTATGAAACATTGTAACTTTTATTGTCTTTTTTGCTTTTGTCTTTCTTGCTTGCAAGACTCCCCTTCTATAGCCCTTCCACCACGGGGGAAGTTCGCGCGCGCGCGCGCCGGGGGGGGGGGGGGGACGTCTTTGCTTATTGGGGTTGCTATTCCATGTCCATCACCCTCCGAAAGGATATTTATTCCTCAATTTTGCGTGCATGGATAATAGGCCCCGGATTCATCCTCTTCCTATGCCACCAGACTTTACTATTAGTTCCAGCGATCCTGTCTCATAGTTTATTAGATCATCGCAGGTATTAGCCATTCATTGGCTTCATTTTTCTCTTTAGCCGTGTTCATTTCAAACATACTTGTTTATGAACAGGATACTAGGCACCCGTCAGTTATTATGGTTCTCAGAACTACTTCACCGATCACTTCTCTGGTTTCTTATCAAGTGACCCCTGTAGCTATTGACGCTCCCTCTATCGCAAATTCTAGTGGCAACACCATCGTAGTGCCCGTCCCGGTATCTACTTCAATTTAACTTTGAAACTTGTTTATTTATCTTTCCTCACTATATAAGTGATTTGTTAATACTTGTATCTTCCTTTATTTGCAGGCTAATATTGATGAGGCCTCTTCATCTGTGGGTCCTACTATGAGCACTATGGAGATGAACATCCGATACTGTATTGCTCTTTTTGTACCCCTTCATTTTTTATTATTGTTTTGCAACTTTCCATGCTAACTCTTATTCATTTCTCAGTCCTTAGGCTAAAATTGCTAAGGCATGGCTTGCAGGTACTACATTGATTCCTATGGATACGACCCCACAAGTACTATGAATTTCTTTCATAAGAGTAGATTTTTTCGTTCCACCCTTTTGATAACACTTCACTAATTTTATTTTCCATTAGGCCAGCATAGCGGAGGTCCTATTGCCTCCTAGACCTGATATGAGTTCCAAGGCAGTGACTCCCTAAGTAATTCTTTGCACATATCCGTTGATTATGTTTGGTCTTCTTTCCTTTTCTTTTATGCATGAGAATCTTTAAGTCTTTCTGACATTCTTGTAACTGTGGTCCCTCTATCTGTGAGACTTATGTCTTACTTCTTAGGTTAGCACTATGATGGTTCCTGTATATGTGGAACCCTTGGCTAGAATCCCGGAGGAGACTACCCTGGTAAGTTTGGCATATAATTTTTTACTCTCTTTTTTTTGTGAAAGGGTTCACTAACACTTTATTTGTTTCCTTATTTTCAGGCTAGTGCTTAGACTGTTCGAATAGTTGTGGAACATCTTGAGGAAGTAGCCGCGAGAAAAGTATTACACTGTCATACCATTGTTTCCTATCCACTCCCCCTTTCCTTCTTTATTTTACTTTGTAAGTGTGCTCACCGTCACTCCCCTATTTATTTGTTTTCAAGTTAGTCATCAGCCATTCCTAGTTCTACGAAATGAGTTGAGAGTGTTGTGATGCGTACTCCTCAGGTTTTAAACTGCCATACTTAACTTATTTTTAAATATTTCTTATAAATTTTCATTTAAAACTACAAAAAACCTATTAACGCTATCTTTTCTCTTTTTATTAAGTCGGCATACAACGGTTGGTAGGACCTTATCGCTTTTTTGACATCATACGTACCTCCTTGAGCATGGGGTAAACTTTGTATTGTTTGCTTCTCTTTTGGGAAAAGTCATTCAACTTTATATCTTTCCCTTTCTCCGACTTATCATTTCTATATTTCTCGTTTTTAGGATCTCATGAGTGAGCTCGTCGAGGCGGTTGATGAAGAGGAGTAGAGTTCTGAGTCCACTCACTATGATGTTTCTTCTAGTTTTGACAAATTTCCTTTCTTCCTCTCTTAGATCTTGAGTTCAAGAACAAGGTCTAGGATGATATTGAGGTAGAAGCTTATAGGGCCTTTATGAGTGCTTTATGGCGAGAGGAGATTCCTTCGAGGTTCATGACCCATGAGAAAGAAGTGTTGGGGATAATCATTGAGCATCACACTGAGACTTTCATGTCTCAGAGTGTGCTGAACATTGACAGTCTTATGGTATTCAATCCGAAGGCCCTCGCCAGTCACATCCGTGAGTTCTTATCCACTTTCCCCACTGACCTCATAAGCACTAAAACTTCTTTATTTCTCCAGGCTCTTCATGAGCTTTAGAGAGTTTATCATTTTCAGCTAGACTGGATTAATGTTGCAGTTCACCGCTTCCTGAGCATCCCATTGAGAAAGATGACGAGATGTGTCCTGACAATCTAGGTGTATGGAGATTATTTTACATTTTCTATTCACAATTGAGTATGTCGGATACCGCTACAATCGTCGAAGAATTATTCAAGTTCATTCAAGCATCGAGACGGATCTGAATATCAAGCTTCTTCAACATTCAAACCTCTACAAGATGAATTCTGGTGAGAATGTATTTAATTCCCCTTACAGTTCAGTTAAAAGTACTTGGGATGTCTAAATGTTTTTTTAAATTATGTAAATATTTTTTTCTCGGACATCTTTCCGTACAAAAATCACAACTAATTAAAAAAAATCAAAAAATAAGAAACTCGCGGCCACGCATTCGTATCGAAATTATCTACAACCATGGCCGGTAATATTATTTGATATATAGTTCGAACGACATCACATCTCGTTCGAACAAAATGGGATCTCGTTCGAACGACGAGTTGATTCAAATTTTTTTTATATAAAGCGCATTAAATTATTACGTTTTTAGGAAGGAGACCTAACGATTTTCGATATCAGTAATCTACTAACACCAGAAGACTTCGTTTTCTTCAATTTTAGGGTTTAAAACCTTTTATTTTTTCATTCACAAAATATCCCAATCTTTAGTGAATGGTTTTGGAACCCAAGATACAATCTTATTGAAGTTTACTCTTGTATGGTGGATAACCTACACCGATATTTGGAATGCGTGTCCATAAGGATTTATTGCGTATGGATTCATTACAGAAGACTGCGATCATTGGGGTTTACTGCGTGTGGATCTTTACTGAAGATAGAACTACGTGTTCTTGTGGAGTAGCTACGGTTGTTCCGTTGCTGATGACACCAACTGACACCTGAGGGTATTTGTGTGCTAAAAATCTATTTCATTATAACCGTGTAAGTGGTGATTTATAATTATAGTGTAATAAAAGGTTTTGCCCCTGTGGGGAATTTTTCCTCATATTGTGACTATTCTGTTATTTGATTTCCTTTGCTTGCATATTGCTTTATGATCTCATATCACTTAGATGCATGTGTTAGGATTGAATTAAAACTTGGGTTTCATTAAAACGAGTTTGGTTGGCACACAATTAAAATTGATTTACTTGAGAAGTCGCATGTATTCCACTGTAGCACTCTCAAATTGGTATCAGAGCGGGTTACGCTAATTTATCGCGTGATCCTAATTTTTGCACACACTTTTGTGTCAAAGCCTGTTGTACTAAGTTATTGCTTTTGATCCTGTTTTTCTTAAATAATGGCTTTTGGAGGTTTTAATGATTTTCGATTTCAACTTTTTGAAACGTATAATTGGAAAATCCACATGAACTCCTGTTTTATATCTTTAGTTGAAAACAATTCTAAGAGGTGTTCGGGATGTGAGGGAATTGGTCACACGATAGATGAGTGTCCCCCAAATTTAAGGAAGTAGTTGAAATAATCAACGTCTCATGTTTCTACCCTTAGTGATAGTGATTCAGAAGAAAGTGTTTTTTATGCTTCTAGGCGAGAGCTTCCCCCCGTGTGATTAGTGATGATAGTGAGGGTGATGGGAGTGAGAATGAGTGTGATTTGCAGACGGCTTTCAATAAACTTTGTGCTGAAGCTTTGAAAATAAAGAAAGAAAATTTGAAATTGAAAGCTCAATTTCAAGAAAGTACCTTAAAAAATGATAATGATGTTTTGATTGAATAACCTAGGGCACAAGAGAATATTTTGAGAGATAAGCTTGGATATGTCGAGGGAGAGAGAGATAGTCTTCGAGGGGTGATGGAGGCTATGAAAAAAAGGAGCTTCTTGAGTTTGAGGATTCTAAATGCTTACTAGAGTCAAGGATAGGTGAGCTTGAGAAGAGTGTGAAAGAATCAAGCAAGGTGAAATTTGATTTGGAGTCTTGATCCGAAAAGTTTGATAAAATTTTAGGGACCGTCAAAATTAAGGAGGATAGGGGTGGTATAGGCTTCGGTGAGAGTGTCGCACCCATTCCCAAATCCAACCCCACACGTGTGAGAGAGCCTCCTAGGGTTGTTAGGAGAGAGACACCTAGGGTTGTCAAGTGAGAGACACCTAGGAACATCGTGTGAAAGGCACCTAGGAATTTGAGGAGAGGACCACCTTTAGGTAACATTCACCGCCCGGTTTACACTTGCAAACATTGCGGTAAGCAAGGTCATCTTAGGAAATTATGTTATAAACTTTTAAATGGACCTAAGAAGGTTAATAAAAGAATAAATTAGATTCCTCAAACCCCCACATCTCATTACACATCAATTTGGGTTAGGAAATCGAATTTAGAAGCATATGGTCTAATTTTTGATGATCCTCGTTTTCTTGCACGTGATTCACCCCATGTGAGATCGTTTGGTTGATTGTGTTTGTTATTTGTCATACGCTAGTTATGCTCCGTGATATACTCTTACTAGTGTTATGACTCACTTTGTTGTATTTTAAATTGCTTTTTCTTATAATAGCTATTTTTTTGAATCTATCAGCATCTTTTAGGTATCCTTTTCTAGAAAAATTTACACTGGGCAACACTGCAGGAAACTTTAGGCAAACTGTGAAAAATTTGATATCTTGTTTGAACGAGATTTTATGTCGCGCAAAACACTTCTCGCGAGATGCCTTATCATTCAAACGACAGTCTGTTTCATTCGAGCGACCTCTAGAGAATTTTTTTTCTTGTTTGTAGTACCCTATGTTCATTGGTTACATTATTGGTACTGTTGGCTGCTTCTAGAATAGTTTATATGCAGCTACTCTTGATATTCATGCTTAATTGATAACACTACATATTTTCGTTTAATCACACCTTCTTTGATTGATGATTCACTTGTGTGATTTATGTTTGATAACATAGGATGATTTATATGTTGATATTATGCCTATTGCTAGTATGTACCATATTTGTATTTATGGTTTTTGTTTTTTGAATAATTTTGGAAAAATATAAAAAGATTTTTATTTTTTTAGGAAAAATTGAAAAAGTCAAAAAGAGTTTTGTATTTTGTTTTGCACCATTTATGAATGGACATTTAGGATGATCGAGTCACAATTTTATTCCATTTATCCATGTGACAATTTAATAGTGCTTTGAGATAATATATCATGTCATCCATGTACTTTACAATGTTTGGAGTCATTGAGATGTAATTAGTTGTTACTTCCACATGTTTGACTCATTATGTCCTTTATTGCACACATGCGCGAATTTGTTTGATTATTGTGCTTGTCTTATCACATGGTTGTCGAGTGTTTTCATGTCAATCATGTCCTTAAAACAAATCAAGTGCAATAGTACGAGAGTAATAGAAGTAGTGCATGAAAAAACCATTGCCCGTGAGAAATTTATTTAGTACCTAAAAAAGTGAGGAATTAAAAATTATTCGGGGTCCAATAAGGTTTGAAAAGAGCCCGAAAAATTGAATGGCAATAAAAAGAATATTATGCCAAAATGGGCCAATAGGTTTTCTCTAATTCGAGAATTTAGTACCTCATTAGATATACAAAATTTCTTTATTATAAATGAGGGAGGTTGGTTGGAAAATAATCAATGGGTTTGCACGTCCTTTGAAAAGTTCTCGAAGAGGCAGTAAAAAGTTTTGGACGTTATTGGTGTGAAAATCACTTAGGTTTTGATTTGTTGATTTGATTTAGTCGATATCATCTAAATTCAACAATTTTACACCTAAGGATATTTTTTACGTTCAATCGATAGGAGTAAACTTATACATTGTGCACATATGCTTGATTGAGTTTTATTACCCATTGAATTTATTCACACCCATTCATTCCATATCCATGATTTGGTTGTCTTAATATTATTCATGGTGTGTTTATTTTTGTAAATTATTTTTGTTTGAAAAAATTGAAAAATTGAAAAATAGTTTGTGTATCCTTTTAGTATATTCTCTACATGCGTGTAGTTTGATACATATTTATCCTATGTATCATGACACTCCATGTTTAGCTTTGCTATTCTTTTCCTCGTCTATTTTGAACAAATACAAAGGGGGAGAATGAATTATGATTTTATGGGGGATTTTTGCATTATGGGGGAGATTTGATTATATTGATTGATTTATTCTTATATCATTTCAAACTCGATGCGTCACGATGGTATTTGCTTTATCTCATGTGTGTAGATACAAAGATTGATGATCATTATGTTGCACACCCTGATAACAAAAGCTTAAAGGTTTGAAGATTTGAAGTTGAAGATTTTTGAAGAAAAGTTTCAAGACTTGTACAATATCTTTTCACTTTTGGGTTCATGGGAGGGTATTAGATTTTTATAGGAATTTTGAGTTGATAATTCGTATTATTTTTATTTTGTACCGGCATAGACATAGGGGAAATTTGTAAGGACATTACTTTACATTGTCCGTTCACAATTGAGTATGTCGTATATCGCTACAACCGTCAAAGAATTATTCAAGTTCATTCAAGCATCGAGACGGATCCGAATATAAAGCTTCTTCAACATTCAAACCTCTGCAAGATGAATTTTGCTAAGAACATATTTAAGTCCCTTTACAGTTCACTTAAAAGTATTTGGGATGTTTATATGTTTTTTTATAAATTATCTAAAGATTTTGTTCTCGGACACCTTTCCATAGAAAAATCATAACTAATTATAAAAAATAAAAAAATACGAAACTGGAGCCCATGTATTCGTATCGAAATTATATACAATCATGGTCTGGAATCTCACTTGATAGGTCGTTCGAACGACATCAAATCTCATTCGAACGAAATGGGATCTCGTTTGGACGATATGTCGACTCAATTTGTTTTATATAAAGCGTGTTAAGTCATTCCGTTCTCAAGAAGGAGACCTGTTGATTTTCGATATTAGTAATCTACTAACAGCTGAACACTTCATCTTCTTCAATTTTAGGATTTAAAACCTTTTATTTTTCAATTAAAAAAACATCCCAATCTTTAGTGAATTGTTTTGGAACCCAAGACTTTTTGAAGATTACTCTTGTAGGGAGGATAACCTACACTGATCTTTGGAATGCGTGTCCATGTGGATTCACTGCGTGTGGATTTATTGTTGAAGAATGCGGTCATTGAGGTTCCCTAGATGTGGATCTTTAATAAAGATAGAACTATGTGTTCTTGCGGAGTATCCATGGTTGTTCCATTGCTTATGACACCGATCGACAATTGAGGGTATTCGTGTGTCAAAAATCTATTTCATTATAACCGTGAAAGTTATGATTTACAATTATAGTGGAATAAAAGGTTTTGCCCCTGTAGGGGATTTTTCCTCATATTATGACTATCCTGTTATTTGGTTTCTTTTGCATGCTTATTGCTTTATGATTTAGTATCACTTAGATTCATGTGTTACGACTGAATTAAAACTTGGGCTCCATTAAAATTGGTTTGGTTGGCACACAATTAAGATTGATTTATTTGAGAAGTCGCATTTATTCTACTGTAGCACTCTTACTAGGATTCAACAGCGCTAAGCTGAGGCTACACGAATCTGCGGTAAGATTCAGTTGATCCAGGACAAGTTGGTTGACCCCAAGATTAGTGAGACTAAGGATAAGTCAAGGATGGCCAGGTTAGAGGAGCAGTTTGTTAAGGATGCAACTCCATCTTGTGCAGATGTGCGCTCGTGGAAGGATTTTTTTTATTTTTTTTTTATTTAGCTGATTGTTTTTTAATATGTAGACTTCGCCATGTATTTTTTTCATTTCTTCTAACATGTGTAAAATGTTATATATTAATGAAAGAGATCATTTTGCCTTCAACTATCTTTCTTCCACTTGTCTCTATGTTGTTTTGGCATCTATTTACTGCTAGTTACTCGATTTTCTATGAGAACTCAAAATTTGAACTGCCTAATAGTATGTGGGGTACTTGCCTATGATCTGAGAAATTTATCATGTTAGATTTACCCCTCTAACCGTGGGGAACTTTCATGTATATATATTTTTAGGTAATAACTTATAGGAGAATAACTATTTTTTTCGCTAAAACTACCCCTGGTCTGTTGGGTCCTTATTCAAAACTTTAACTTGGGAACGTTTCCTTTTTGTAAAAAAAATCTCAAACTTAGAGGGGGGTAGGCCCCTTTCTTTGCATTTTCATATATACTAGCAATTGGAACTTAATTTCTCAAGAATAAAGGTTAGAACTTGTTCTCTAGGTTATGAATATATAATAAAAAAAATTACATTTTATTTGGAGGAAAATCTCCTACTAGTCTGTGGAAGTAGTTAAACTGTTGCCTCTGTTGGAACTTTTCTCACTATACTTTACCTATGGGATAGATGTACCCCTAAAATATAATGAGGAAAGTTCCTTTCATCATGGACCCTCTTCTAATCTAGTAGAGAGTTTTACTATTCTTGTTTTTAAGAAAGTGAAAATATAAATCTGGTTTAACCACCTCCTAAAGTAGGTAAATAAATAATGTACAAATTACTAAGTAATGATCAAAATAATTAGTGTTAATTTCTTTTGTACTACATATTATTTACAAAACTGTGCTCATGGCTATCATTACAAAAAAAATATATTATGTATTAGAGTTGTTTATTCAAACTTTCAAGATTAATGAATCACAGTAAAAACTAGGCATAATACTTCATCACCCACTTACAATTAATGAACTGGAGGCATTCACTCTCAGGCTCAAAGATCTGGGAGTTACCTGACTTGCCTAAACCTTGCACCATAAAGTGGCCTTCCGAGTTCGGCTTCAATTTAGACACTGACATGCTCCGCAAAGGGTGAATGGATGCCCACAAAACTAATTCCACTACTTAGAACTATCTAGGTTTAACAATATTTTCATAAGACCTAGATATCTTTTAAGTATAGACATCGAAGTTCTCCTTGGGGTTGTCTCTAAGCTTATCCAACTCTTCTAACTGCACATATCGGGGATTTAGTATAAGGCCATTCCTTAAATCCACTATAGATAATGGCACCGCCAACTCCACTGGTAGGACAACTTCAGTCTCGAAAAGAAATGAGAATGGAGTGAACCTCGTTGGCTTTCTCTTTGATGTTCTATAGGTCCATAACACTATTGGCAATTTTTTATCCCATGGTCCTGATAGGTCTTCCCACATCTTCTTTAAGATTTTAATGAGCGTCTTATTTGTGGCTTCTTCTTGGCTATTACCTTTTAGATATGGGATGGTGTAGATGTTGTTTACAATCTTTTATTTATCTGTCAGGATCCCCATCTCTTTGCATACAAACTACTTCCCATTATCTGTGAGGATCACCTTTGGGATACCAAACCTACATATGATGTACACCTTGATTGATTAGGTCACCACTTGGGCAGTCACCCTCCTCATGGAGATTATTTTTATCCATTTGTTGTAAAACTCTTCAGCAACTAAGATGAAAGCTTTTCCATGAGAGAGTGGGATGATCTTTCCCACCAGATTAAATTCCCAAGTATGGAAGGGGTAAAGAGCTACTAGGCTTTGTAGACTTATTGAGGGGGCATGCACCATGTTTCCATGCACTTGGCATGCCATAAACTTGTTTATGTAGCTGATAGAGTTAGCCTCAATCGTTGGCCAGTAGTACCCCATCGTGATCAATTGACCATATAACATGGCATCTCCCATATGAAGGGATCAGGGATCTTCATCACTCTTTGCATGTCCCCCTTATCCATAATCTTTAGTTCCTTCTCATTATATCCGTTCTTATCAATCCCCCCATTTACCAGGTAAAAGCGAACCACTCTCTTCTTGAGGTATATATCATCTGCTCTTTCTGTTGGCAACTCTCCATCATTCAAATATGCTATGTAGGATTCCCTCCAATCTTCAAACACTTGTATGAAATTGGCCTTAGCTAGTTAGTCAAATTGGGTTTAGCACTTTTAGCAGCCTTGTTTTAGATGAACGACCTCTGTACTTATGGTGGGCCAATAGTATCCTCCCATTACAACCGATGGTAAAGTAGGATATTTGTATCCCCATAATACATTTCAAGAATTACTTCCAACCTTTCTTTGGCTTCTTCTTCTCCTGGAATATTGATAAAAATCCCCCCAGGTTCATGAAATAAAGTGTTCCTTGGATTAGGTGGTAATTTTCTAGCTCCGATATCTTTATCTTTCATTCTTTTATCTCTAGATATGTAACTATAGGGCACATCCATTCATCTGGATCATCGCATGGAAATACAGACTTTACTGTAGTTGGCACTATCCTTTGTTCTACTATGATAGTGGCTTCCTGCCCTTCTATTTTTAGCTTTTGTGCTATATTGGCTAATGAGTCAGGGTGGTAGTTCATTATTCATGTAAGCCTACCAACCATCACTTTTAAGAATTGGTTGAGCAGTATTTGAACAATTGATCAATAGAGTGCTAGGTTGGCATGCTTAAGGGATAACTCTCCGCTGACTTGCTTCACTGTTAAATTAGAGTCCCTTCGAATGCACAACACCTTGATCCCCTTCTTAACTCTTCCAACATACCTAGGATTAGATGATCAATTTTTTTTCATTGTTTGAATACTTGAAGTCAATATTAAAATAGATAGTGACTTTTTATTTACTGGTTGAGAGGGTGATGCTCGCTCTGCCTATCCCTTGGGTGCAGGAATCTTGAAACTCCATCTTTCATTCTTCCATTTTCTCGTTTAAGTCGGCTTGAAAGTTCTCTCGTAGTAATTCTTCGCTGGGAGTCTCAAAACTCTAGTTTGGTAAATGAGCTAACATATCTTCTACCTCTCGACTCTTGATTGCTTTTGGAACCACGCATTTCAAATCATACTCTCATAGGATCAAGGACCACCTCGCTTCTCTTCCTACTAAGACCATTTTTTCCAGAAGGTACATGATAGGGTCACACTTAGTGATGATATATACTGTGAAGGCTAGGAGGAAGTGACTCAACTTCCAAAGATAAGTAGTGACTCTCCACACTAGTGTATATGGATTCGGTGCTAGAAATTACACGTGAAAAATAGTACACGGGTCTCTCTACCCCTGATATTTCTTGGGAAAGTAAGGATCCTATGGATCTCTCCATTTAACTCAGGTAGAGCAGCAGCGGTGCGCCCACCTCTGGTGGTACCATAGTTGAGGGTGATGCTAATATCTCTTTGGTTTTATGAAATTCCTTCTTCTTTGCATCTCCCCAAACCCATTTGTCCTTTATCTTCATTAGTGGAGCGAACGGGTGGGTCACCTCTACTAGTGCTGGTATAAATACTCTTAGGTAAAAATCCTTCCCTAAGAAAGTTGTAAGCTTCCTCTAGCTTTTTGGCGATGGCAACAGTAGGATGTCCTTTTTCTTTTCCTCGTCTACTTCCCCCCCCTACCAATTTTCTATAAAACCCAAGAACTTTTCGTATGTTACTCTAAAACCACATTTCAAAGGGTATATCTTCATATTACACTTGCAGCACCTTTTAAACACCCACCTCAGATATTAGATGTGCTTAATATCCTTCTTTGACTTCACCATTAGGCCATCCATGTAGAACTCTAATATGTCATGGAACAAATTATGAAATATTTCCATCATAGTACGTTGATACGTGGCACCCACATTCTTCAGCCCGAATGGCATGATCGTGAATGGAAAATTTCCCAATGGTGCGCAGAAAGCAGTCTTTTCTGCATCGAATAGATCCATTCTGATCTAATTATAACCAATATACCCATCCATGAAACTATATATTTCATAACCCCTAGTAGAATCTACCAAACTTTCAATACTAGGAAATAAAAATTCATCCTTTGGGTAGGCTCGGTTCAAATCACGGAAGTCCACACAATTCCATATTTGACTCTTATTTTTCTTTTCTACGAGTATAATGCTGAAAATCCATATTGGATGATTGATGGGTTTGATGAACACTTCTAGTAATAAATTTTCCACCTATGCCTTGATCTTGAGGTCTAGCACTTCTTGGTACATGAGAGTGGCTTGCCTTACTGGTAGAGCATTGGAAAGAACATTTAATTTGTGCGAGCTCACCTATGGATCTATTGGATGAATTTTTTGTGTATTTTCAAGAAAATACATCTGCGAATTCTTTGATCAGTTTGATGATAACTTCTCGTTGCTTTAAATTCAAACCCTTAGAAATTAGAGTGGGTCTACCTTCTTCTCTTTCCAAACCAAATTTTATTTCGTTCATCTTCTATAGCTGCTCCCATGGACCATATTACATGCATTCAGGCACTTCCTCTAGTTCCTCCACATGCTCTATAATATGTGACGCATCTACCACAAAACATTATTATGTTGGGTCGATTCTCTCATCCTATAACTCTGCCCGTACAAACTGTTATAAATGGTATATAACATTTTCGTCCAAGAGGATGACCTTCTTTTATGTTCGAGGCGGCTTAGCTACCTTCTCCACCTTCCTTTTTCCTTTTTCCATTCGGGGGATCACTCTTTGACCCAAATGATTAGGTATATACATTCTTATCTGGGTATCTCCTCCAACCACCTACCTCTCCACTAATTGTCTCACCGAGATCTTTCTCTCTTCATCAAGCACAGTGTAGAATGCCAGATCCATGAGATGGGCTTCCTTAATAAAAAAATGGATTTTGAGTTCCTTTTGTCTCACCGAGATCTTTCTCTCTTCATCAAGCACAGTGTAGAATGCCAGATCCACGAGATGGGCTTCCTTAACAAAAAAATGGATTTTGAGTTCCTTTGATTACGATCTCGATGCCTCGAATGTTAACTTTGGAACATTGATGATATATGGAGGGTAATATCCCATGAGTATTCATCCACACTCTCCCTATGAGAAGATGATTGTTTGTATTAGCATTGATGACATAAAAATTAATATGGTAAATAAAGTTCCCCATCTTGATTCCCACATTCATTTAGCTAAGTGACTACATGCCTCGACTGTCAAAACACGAAATCCCTAATGGTTCAGGCACTATCTTCTCTCAAGAGATGACTGTCTCATGAAGCTTGTTAATGGGCATGATATCGATAGATGCTCATCAATCCATCAATGCCCTGGGAAAAACAATACCATTAATAAAATCTTTCACATAGAGTGGGCTCTTATGAAACTATGGTACTTGTCTATCTACTTCATAAAAATCCACATCTAAAGTGTATCATTTGATCAATCACCCAATGGGTCCTTACCAATTTAGAGAGGGATACCCTTATTATTGCACTGATTACAGAATATTATTTACAAACACCTCTCGAGTGTCATACTTTACCCCTATCTGGTCGAAAAACCATTTGAACTTGAGACTCCTTACTATGGATTCGCACTCAAAGTCCAAATCCACTTCACAAGTTTGATCATTGTAGACGTAACCTACCTCAGATGTTCTTCCTTCATATAGAACATGGACTAGATCTATTCTACGTTATGGGGGGTTGATTTCCTCAACTCCTTCATAATCAACTTGATCTTAAAAAATCCAATCATTACTCCACCACTCTTTTGCCTCTAGAGCTTCTTCTTCTTCATCATATTCCACCACCATATTGGAAATTCCATAGTGATATATTGGGA
The DNA here is from genome assembly GCA_949130495.1 of Sambucus nigra. Classification (NCBI taxonomy): domain Eukaryota; kingdom Viridiplantae; phylum Streptophyta; class Magnoliopsida; order Dipsacales; family Adoxaceae; genus Sambucus; species Sambucus nigra. The sequence continues at coordinate 88,391,239 of OX422208.1, read as the reverse complement.
GAGGGTTTTTGTTAACATCTGTGGGTGGTATATGCAAAGTACTATTATCAAATTTATCTCCAATAATCCTCTGTAGGTAGAAATAATCTTTGGTGGTGTGATGCACTCTCTGGTAAAGCTCACAATATATGTCATCAGCCTTATTTACTGTTGTTGTTACTTTTCCCGTTAGAGTGGAGAGGACCTACTAACCCCTCTCACACAAAAATCTGATAACAATCCATAACCTCCATCACACTACAAGGAAATGGTGGTGGGATGTCATCTCTAAACTTCCTTTTATTTTTTAGGATGCCTTCTTTGAACCTTGAGCCTCCCTTCTTGTCTTTGAGTTCCATATACATAGTTAACATATTGTCTTCTAGAGATCAGGAACCTCCCTGAGGTCAGAGGCACCTGCGTCCTTTAATTTGACTATTTGGGTTATATGATCATGGAAATGTTACTGGATGCTCGAGTGAATTCTATGAATGCCCCATCTTTAGTCTCATTGACTAGATGAAGTTTGTACTCCTCTAGGAGACCTTAAAAAAAATATACAATAGCCTCTGTTCATCCATGTCTTCATTAATATCAAACACCCTATCATAAAAAAAATTGATCTATTGCATTAGTTCTTCACTGGGTTTCTACACTTCTTGGGTGAGGTGCCTCTACCTGAACTCATATTTTGTCAAGACAAACTTTTGGAGAAACTGCTTATGCATCTCTTCCGACATAGAATGCTATTAGGTGGAAGGTGGGAATACCATGTATATGCCTTTCTGATAAAATTCATGGAGAACTCTATCATCTTCAGTTCCTTGTTGTGACACCCCGCCTAATTAAATACCAGGTGATCAGACCTTTATAAAATTAAACCAAAATATCTGGTTGGTTCAGATTATGCATCACTGTCAGAAGTCATCAATTTTATTTAATAAAAACTAACCACCTAATATTTAAGAACGTTGATGTCAAAATTTTATCTTGTTATTAACCATCATATGTAAAGGGAAATATTTAATCATCACTATACATCACAATAGCAATAAGGAAAGCACTAACTGAATTTAAATAAAGAACTGCTGTAAACACTTCCAATAAAAAACCCATACAATAATCCAATAACATGAAATCAAAGTCTAATGATTGAATAAAACAACTCTAAATTTTTTACTATAAAATAAGAGGGACAACAGGTCCAACTGAAACAAATGATTGATAGATAAGGAGAAATAGATTCTGAAGCGTCTATTAGAAATATCCTGTAACTTCCACATCAGCTACAGCTCGAAAAATGAATGGAATCTTCTAAGTATGGTGCACTAATGGTTAAGAAACCCTAGTGCTAGGCATACTCGACTATCTAGTCCCATTGGAAATTCTCATGCATAAAGGGCAACAGGTTCAATTTCTCAAGAACTAATAAAACATATACACATATTTGGAGGCTAACATAGTCCCAAGCCTGTGGGCTATGAACATACTTATGTACCCATACGACCATCACCACTATCATTTTCACAGATAGCCCGTACCTAGATTCCATGCTCTAGTGGTACGAATCAAAATCCTCCGAAGGCACACAAGATATGGTCATCCACAACGCGCTAACCTCCATTCGATATCCAGTAGGTAGGTATGTCATAGACATAATATTTCAAGTAATATGCCTAATCACAAGTTATTTAACTTAAAATGGAATTCACGCAACCCAATTACCATAAATCGTAAGTAATATTAACGTCTCTACTCTCCATGATATCCATTTATATATAACCTCTTTAGGACTTACATTCTCTCATGGGTTTCCATACAAGTTCAATACCTCGAGTATCATTACACCTTTAATTCCCTAAAACTTTTAATTTTAAGTCATCCGTTGCTCAAGTAGGTTAATACACTCGCTTGGATAAACCTAGGATGATTTTTAACTCGAACAGATCCTAAAAACCCATTTTGGAATCTTGCTAGAAGTTCCAGGATTCTCGTTCGAACGAGTTCGTTCGAATGAAGTTCCAACTTCAAATGAACTCAACAACTCGTTACAAGAGTCGTTGGAAATCTCGTTAGAATTCTCATTCGAACGAGGTCGTTCGAAGGACCTGTGCAGGTCTTCGAACGATATTTTTGAACTGGACATGTTCTTCCCCAAACTCATTTTTCTCCAATTTTCATTCTTAAATCTCATTTCAAAATCAACCCAAAATTAATTTTGTGATTCAACATTTAATTACCAACATTAACAGTTCTAATAAGGGAATTTCTTCTACATGACAACCTATCTCCAATTTATGGGGTTTCTTTACAAATTAGTCAAATTAAACCCTAGTTTTCATTACAATAATTTCATATCATTTAATACAAATTAATAGGAATAATATATGCTAAAAGAGGAGCAAGATAAACACTTGCCTTGGAATGAATTTTTGATTCTCGGACTAAAATGGGTATGTAGTTGATCCTCTCGTCGCGATCTACACTTTGGTGTAATTCTTGATGGGAAACCTTGAGTTCTTAGCTTAGTTTTCCAATGGAGTTCTTCTTCCTCTTTGGTTCTCTCTCTCTCTCTCTCTCTCTCTCTCTCACGTAGGTTGAAACTGGTCGTAACCTCTAACCCACGTACAATCTTTATTTTAATTCCTAATTTTCGTCCATTGAAATTCCCAAAAATCTCAAAAGACCTAAATACCCCTCCGGAGTGTCGTTTTGGGCTAAAATGCTCCGGACCTCAAATAAAATACATGAGTAGTGTTTTCTGACTATTTCGACCCTTCCGGACAGACTGGCGCACTCAAAATAGTCATTCCAGTTATATGAAAACCATTTACTTCTTTAACCCCCAAATATATAATAGTGACGTGACTCATACGTACGTCCCGAATAATTATATCTTAACTTTCGTGTATATCGTCCCCGACCATATTATTATTTCCGAAACCATCTATTACGTTACTCACTACGTAATTCTCAACATAGTTATTATTCAACATGATTTCAACATAATTATTTTCGATAACTACTAACTCCCGTCACACTAGTAAATATTACCATAAAGTCGGATTAATTATGAAATAAATTTTCTCTCTTAAATTAATTAATCCTAATTTGCATAATTTTATATTAAAATAAATATGCGTAAAAATATGGGGTCATTTCCATGAATAATCAAATACTCCACAAACCTCTTTACATGTTCCTTAGGATTTTCTCCCTTAGCACTGAACTGGATGAACTTTGATGGAATATACCATTTAGGGTAGGGCTTCTCATTGATGCTCTTTGGGTAGGTATTTTATAGCTCCTCATACAAGTGGGATGATTCCATTTGAGAGGAAAATAACTTTCTTCACTACTGGTGAACTCACTGGTGTTGCTACTCGCTCCAACACCACATTCTATGGATGAAGTCGCTCCTACGATTGCTTCTATTACAGCGTCTACTCCTCCAACAGGGGTTACCACTGGTGTTGTAAAAGATTGACTTATAATCTTTTACGTTCATACCTACCAACAGCTTGAGGAGCAGGTGCTCTCACCCATATCACCATCACCTTTTGTTGTGTGGTTTGGTCACTCTAAGCTCCAGGACCGACCGAAGTATCTTCGAAATTAGCTGATTTGACGTATTATAACCTTCTTTGTGTATCGTAATAAGCATACTTCCCCAGCATAGTCGCCAAATATAGGACGACAGTGTAACTAGGGTCTGTAAAGAATTGGAACTAGTGAGGCATGACCCACTACAACAGACTTTATCTTTAAGGTATTCAAAGTCTCAACAGAAGATGTATAGGTAAACCTTATATTTCTGATAATAAAGGAGTAAATGTTATGACCTCTTCCTACAAAAAGAAGAACTTCACAAATAATAATGGTAACTTATAGAGAGTAAGATTTTTTGAGAATGATGGATATAATGATGGGAGTGAAGAGACAAGCACTTAGCATTTAAAAAGAGATCAAAGAGAGAATACTAGGTCTGGTGTAATTTTATCATAGTAATGATTATAACTTGAGTTTCTGTTGTGTCTAGACCTTACCAAAGAGTCATATTTAAAGGTGTATACTAGGGCTAATTTGGGCTTTTGGGGGAGACAAAAATGAGAGGAAATATCAGAGATAAGGTATGCTATATTCTATCCTTATATGTTTATAGCCACTTATCCCTTCTGACAGGCGACACCAGGTGCAAACCAAAGTAAAAAATCAAATTGATCTCCTAATGATGAAAAAATATATGACTTGTTAAATATCAGTAACTTGTTGTACAAACTTTGTAAAACTTCTGAGTGACCTTGAGGGCCACCCTCTCTAAAACCATTTTGTAAAAAAGTTTTTTTCTTATGAGCAGCCTTTTGGCTACTTAATTTAGTCATAACTAAGTGTGGGATATATAAGGGCTTGAGTGACTCTTAAGGGCCTCTTTACTAGCATTCTCTCTATCTTAAAGTTCTAAGTGGTTGAGCTTGCTCAATAAACCTTGTCTCTAAACTACGAAACCAAAACTTCCAGGTGCTTTTGACTAGCCTGCTTGAGCCCTGCTTTCTCAAATAGGCTGCTTGTACAAGAAAATAAACATTAGTGCTTTGTTTTTTAAAAACTATACATTTTTGGAATGAGGGGCCACTCGGGCTGGACCCCCTTTCTCTCACTCATTTTGTTTTAGGCAGAGGAGTCAGTGAAGGTGAGTTCCCTTACCCTAACTCCTTTTTACGTTATTTCATAGTTTATGCATTGAGGGGGAGCCACTGGAGGTGAACCCTCTTGTTTCTTTGTATTTATTTGTTAGAGGGGTCACTTGTCTTGGATTACCTCACCATAAATCTCTTTTAACATTGATTGTGGCTTAGGGTCCACTCATAGTGCCCCACCCCCTCGCCACCAACTATTGTTGTTATGTTGCTCTTGGTTTAGGGACCACTCGTGGTGGACTCCCTATCCTTAAAGTAATATATGTTATGATATTGGCTTAAGGGAAATTTATGCTAAACTTTTTCTCCCTTAAAATATTTTTTATGGTGGTCCTAGAAGAGGGTCCACTCAAAGTGTACCTCATTGACATCCTCTATTTCTTTTATTAATTTTGGCAGAGGGGGCCACTCGTGGTAGAGCCCCTCACCATTGAAGTATTGGTCCTTACTGCAGGTGACAACCCTCGACATCTTTGAAAGCTCGAAAGGAGGAAAAACCTATTTCGGATGATGAATTTGACATTGAGTTCAAGGATATGGCCTTGACAACTAAGAAATTCAAGAAATTTCTCAAATTCCATAAGCAATCGATATATGCAAAAAAGATTGAGAAAAAAAAACATAATAAGGCTTATAACTTCCTTGGGAATTTCAATGATAACTTTAAGGGGGATGAGTTGTAAAGATGTTATGGTTGTGAGGGTTATGGCCATGGGGTAGCTGAAGGCCTACTAAACTAAGGAAGGAGGGAAAGAAATCGTTGGTGTTTAATGACACCCTTACTGATAATGATATAAAAGAGGGACCCGATTCCCCTATTGAGCACAACTAAACCCCATTCATGACTAGTCATGAGATCCATGATGAGAAATATTCCCATGAATATATTTCTTTGCATGACACTTTCGAAGCCATTATTTATGGTCCAAAAGTGAGTGATGGTAGTGTGAGTGGAAAAGAGAATGAGGATGTAAAAGAGAAGGACGAGAGTGAACTTTATGTTGCTTTCGTGAGATGTATGTTAAAATATTGAAGGTGAAGAAGGCTAACTTGAAATTGGAAACTAAGATGAAAGAACATGATGTAGGAAATGATGATAGTGTTTTGATTGAGATTCTTAGGGCATGTGAGAGGACTACTCAAGAGAAGTTAAAGTACGTTGAGGGTGAGAGAGATAACCTCTGTGGTTTGATGGAGTTTATGAAGAAAAAGCTTAAGTATTTTGAGGAGTCTAGGTATTTACTTGAGACCCGAATAGTTGATCTTGATGAGATATTGAAAGACATGAGTTATGTCAAATTTTATTTGGAAAATAGCTCAGAAAAATTGGATAATATGTTAGGCACCGTCCAGATTAAAGATGACAATGGGGGATTGGGTTTGATGATCAAAATGCTTCCACTACCAAAAAAAGACCATGAATTTGAAAGAGTCAACTGATTTTAGGAATGTACGTAAAGATTAACCCTTAGGTAAAACCCCTCGTCGTGTCTACACTTGCACACATTGCGGTAGGAAAGGCTACCTTCGATATTTTTGCTATGATCTTAAAAATGGTCTAAGAAATTATAAGATTAGAGTCAGCGAGGTTACCAAAACCCTTAAGTGTCATTTTTCACCTACGTGGCTTAGGAAATATGATTGGGAGGTTTCATATATATTGACTTGTTAATTCTCTCTTACTTGCACATGATAATTCCTATGCTACATATATTGGTTAATTGTGTTCGCATGTTTACATACACTAGCTTTTATGTTTCATGATATATATGTTTGGTAGTTGTATGTTGTTTGAGTTTTTTATATTATGATTTTTCATTTTTTAAGTCATATTGAAAATTACCAAAAGATTTTGTTTGTCTTTTGAGTTATTTTTTTTTCAAATTGGTATTTTTCTTTTGAAGAATTCTAAAACTCATAAAGATTTTTGGTTTATGTGTATTGTAGTTTTACAAATTTTTTCTACCATATTGGTGTGCTTTAATCCAATTCATTCCATGCTATTCACGTGACTAGGACATTTGGCTATGATTGTCAATACATAAATAGTTCTTAATCAAGCTTTCATTGAGTTGTTTCGAACTTGATTAGCTTGTGGACTCGCTTTGTATCTGCCTCCGCATACACATGCACAACCTTTTAGAACATTAACTTCACATGTTATTTGAGCTTTGTGAGATGTTCTCCCATCAATAGTATCATCTACATATTTTGTGACTATGATGGATTTGTTCATGTAAGAACCATTGCCCGTGAGATACTTTGATATTATTGAATATATGAGAGTGGACTAAAAAATGCTATGAAAAGAGCAAATCTCCTTTATAGGAAATCCAATGTTGATAAGAGCCTAATGAACATATTTAAAGTCAATAAAAAAAATTCAAGGGCAACATGTTTTTTTTGCACTGTTTTCAAAAGTTATAACTTTAAAACAATAGAATGAAAAGAAAAATATCTTATATGTTTATCATTTGAGGTTTTTGTAGTTGAAGATCAACTGGTTTGCACAATAAATCATATTTTTTCTTATTTTGTCATGATGCTATTGATTTGTAGGACCATCAATATTCTATGCTTGTGTGTATTTTGCTTGTTTGTTCATAGAGTTCACTTTATCTTATCACTAGAGGCTAAATCTTAGTTTGTTAAAGTTTTACAGTTAAAGAAAACTCCTTGAACATATTTGAGTGTTGGGGCCATAATCTTTTGTATCTAGTTCACACCCATTCCTTTCATTCCACAAGCTTAGACACATCGACGCTATTCTTATGCGTAAATCTTATGTGTTTTAGGGATCATGTCTTTGTGGTTGTTTATACCTATATATATGTGGCGGGTTGTCATTGGTATATTTTTCATAGGTATATATTTGGTATCATTTATTTTTGAGTCTTTACGATTTGTATTTAGTCCATGTTTACCACATGATTTATTTTGGGATTATTCTTGGCATGCTATAAGATCATATTAGTATCTATCATTATGTTCTTTGAAATCTTAGATCTCAAAATAAATAATTTTCAAATTGTTATCATATTTCATTTCTTATTCAAATTAGTATGTTTTTTCATCGATATTGATATTGTGTGATGATAGTTTAGATTATTTGTGCTTAAGTTGTCGTGTTGCATTCTGTTGCATTTTACACCGTTGCATAATTTTATTCATTCCTCCTTATTTCTCTTAGTATCATATGATCACATATTTAAGGAGAGATTTGGTGTATGGGGAGACATATTTTTATACTTTTCTTTATATTCTATTCCTGAAACAAAAGGGGGAGAAATGATATCTTTCCTTTTATGATTATGATTTTTTTTTATCATTGGAAGAGATGTCTTACCTAGGTTGAGATTATTTTAGACATTAATAGAAATTTATTCTTATGAGGATTTTATACTTGTTATACTCTCATTGCATTTTATTATGTGTTCAAGTGTGCAGGTTTGCAACATGCGACAAAGTTTTAAGCGAATAAACCAACTCAGAGTATGTGTCTGTTGAGCATTTGTATTCTTTTTCTTTTAGGATTTAGGGTTGAGTCTTTTTAGAGAGTTAAACGTACCTTAGGGTTTTTGTCTTCGTTTTATCCCAAAATAGCCCAAGGGAATGATTTACGAGGATAAATTTCCAATCGAGTCATTTTTTTTATAATCGTCTTAATTCTGGATATAACATTTGATTCAAGGATTAGGCTTAGTCTTGTCGATCTTGTTAGCTAATGACATGTTTGATGAATATATTGCGGATAAACTTCAAAATTATATATATATATATATATATATATATATATATATATACTGTGTCCTATTTAGTTCCACGTTTGTCTTCACGTTTACTGAGGATCTCGTGGGTATGGATTCATTTATAATATAATTCTTAGATATATTTATGGGTTCTTGTTTTTAAACAAAACTATTTGAAACTATTTGCTAAATGAATTTTGAAGAAATTTACTCTTTGTTTTTTATATTCGTTGGAACAAGTTTTGTGCCTCGTCAGGACGAAAATCTATTCTTGTTCAAACTATATATTAACCTCATTAGAACTAACATGGAAACCCATTCGAATGGAAATCTAATGAACATCAACCGAGAATGTTCTGTCTAGCAAAAAAAATCTCATTGGAAGCCCGATCAAAGATCATTTGAATGAGAAATCTTTTGCATTTGAATGAAGTTGAGTCTCATTAGAACGAAATAGGCTCTTTATTCAAAAAAACTGTGTATTTTTGTTCGAACGAGTTTGCCACCTCTAAATTCGTGTTTTCACTATTTGGTAAACAAAGTCTTCGAAGACCAAATTGGAAAGAATATACAAGTGTATGATCATGATATGCTCACCAAAAGAAAGTTCACCGTCGACCACATTGGTCGAAAGAGTAGCAACCCCAAATCGTTTTGTATATCAGATCATAGGAAAATGTCTTTCGTTCTTCAAGGTGCTTATAAATACTTTTGAATGGAATGACGAATATGAAAAAGCTTTTTTGGACTTAAAGAAATATTTGGGGTCTCCCCTATTACTCTATCGACTAGTTTTGGGTGAGAAGTTGAATTTTTATCTAGATATTTCAGAGTCTGCTATACATTTAAGCTTGATACGAATATAGGAGGGTGTCAAAAAACTAGTGTATTACACCAGTAAGGTATTCTGAGGATCCGAGATCAGATATCAACACTTGGGGAAATTACCTTGGCACTCATTGAAGCCTCTAGAAGAATGAGACCCTACTTTCAGGCCCATACCATTGAAGTTTACAGTGACTTACGTTTGCGAAAAGTTTTGCATAAGCCTGAAAAGTCTAGAAGGATAATGTCTTTATAAGTTGAGCTATGAGAGTATGAAATTATGTAAGAACCAAGAACATTATTGAAACGGCAAGCAATTACCAATTTCATAGCAGAATTCACTTTATAGAGGAACACACTAAGTTTGTCTACCAAAAAGACTTCCTCGAATAAGATCTCAGCCCACAAGCCTATTGAAATGGTTGATGATGAACCGGAATCATCAACTATTCAAGAAAGAGCTCTTTGACTAACTAAGCAAAGCCATAAGGTATTCAAATACCAAGTGTTGATGGATGAATGCTTCAACAATGATGTTAAAATTTGGAAATTATTTGTAGATGGCTCTTTGTGAACAAATAAAAGTGGTGCTAAACTCATCCTGAATACTCTATATGACTTGGATGTAGACTATTTTCATTTAGATTTCAATTTCAAGATTCCAGAAATGAAGCGGAATACGAAGCATCGATTGTTGGTTTAGAGTTAGTCTCATCATTGGGCACTGAGCAGGTGGTAACGCATAGTGATTTTCAACTTAATGTCCATTAGTTACTGGGAATATATGGAGTTAAAGGTGAAACAATGGTGAGATACTTTAATAAGGGAAAGGAAGTTATTTCCTCATTTTTTGCAGTTAAGATAGTTTGTATTCCAAGATTGGACAATGCTCAAGAAGATGATCTTGCCCAGTTAGCCTTTTCACCCCCACTGGAGCTCTGAAGAACCATCCAGGTGGAGACTCTCACTAGCAAGAGCGTTGATGAGGAGGCAGCCAAAACCATTTCTGTAGAGTTAGTGCCTTTATGGATGGATCCAATCATGTACTGCATTAAAAAGGGACTTTTACAATCCGACCAAAAAGAAGCAGGAAAATTTGAGATATAAATTAACTCACTACATCATGGAAAAAAGTACACTGTACAAAAAGGGATATACAGTCTCTTTACTTCGTTGTGTCCACCCAACTGAGGTAAATGATTTGATTAAAGAGGTACATCAGGGCTCAAGTGGATCTCACATAACTAGAATATCTCTAAGTCAATGGATAGAAATGCAGGGTTTTTACTAGCTGACAATGAAGGCAACCTATGTTACCTTCGCCAAGAAATGTGATAAATGCCAAAAAATTTCGACCATCTATAGAATACCAGTAGAAACTCTAACGCCCATCATTTCTCCGTGGGCTTTTTCTATTTTGGTAATAGATCTGATTGGACCATTGTTGACCACTAAGGGGAGGTTCAAATACCTAGCTGTTGCAGTCGATTACTTCAACATATGGATGGAGGTTGAGACTTTGATTGATACGCCCTATTAGATGGTTTTCCAATTTATATGGAAACAAATAGTTTGTCGATATGGAATTCCTTATGTTTTTATTATCGACCATGGCACTCAGTTTGATAATGAGGAATTTGAAGAATATTGCATCAGGCCCGACATCCAGAAACTTCATTCAGCACCTGGAGATCGACAGTGCAATGGTCAGACATAAATTGAAAAAATGTCACTTAAGCCGTTTAATTCAATATTAAACTGTCTAAGTAACTCCGAACTATTTTTTTGGCAAAAATCTTTTCTTTAAATCAAAAGAGATTAATCACAAGATGTATTTAATAAAAAATGTACGAGATATGATCAAGATTATGTAACTAGTTTTGAAAAACAAAACTAAAACAGTTTATATCAGGACACCAATAAGAATGAGATGAGGAGATGTAGGAAGATTAAGTACACATGGTTTTCAACGTGGTAAAACCTCACCCAACTAAGGAAACATCCACGGTGACTTCTAAGTCACAAACCAAAAATCCACTAAAATAAAATATACAAGTTAAAAGCTATTTAACACATATGCAAACAAAACAGACCTATACAAGTTTAGAATATGTACCCACTGGTCGATTCTATCTTTATGCAGTTCTGATGTTGATGTTGCTTTCTCATCTTGCTAACTTCTCACCACTTTGTTTCAGATTTACGTCGACTCTTGACATTTCAAGATCTTATAGCCAACACTTCTATGTTGTAGTGTGACAAGTGTTTGTAAAAGTGATCTAACACATGCATGCACACTAATTTATACAAACAAGTCCTATCAAATTACAGAAAGATCTAAATGAATAAGTTTTTCAGTTTCTCTGTTCTTTCGACACAATGACTTTCTTGATCTTTCAACTAACCCAGAATCCAAGATTACCTTGAACGAAAGACGATTCAAGGTCCTAATCAATTTCAGAGGGTTTTGAAAATATTTTTGAAATTGAAAACAACCGATTGATATTCCAACTAGTTCAGAAGTCTTGTTTCATAAGAACTAGAAACGCAAAAGGATTTGTTGACTCTAGAGTTGTGAAAAACATTTACAGAAAAATAATCAACAAATCTAACTTCTCAAGATGAGAAACGTAAAAATGCAGATCTAAGTGTAATATAACATAAACTAGTAAGATCTACAGTTTCTATAAGAAATAAATAGAGATCAAACTTAAATGATTAAGATGGTTACAAGATCTCAAACTCATAGGATTCAACACATGAACTTCCTTCAAACTACTACCAGAATAACTCTCAAACACCCAGGTTTGGTGTTTGGTGTAAACTTATTTTGGAAAAAGAATTTAGGGTTTGAAAATGAGATTGGGGTTTGAACGGTTTAGGATTTGCTCTCTGGTTTCTCTCTCTCTCTCTCTTCTCTTTTTCTCTCAGTTTGGACGAACTGGCAAAAGTCTTTGAATGCTGAGACCCAACCTCCTTTTATACTCAGCGAGGAAGGTTCGAGAATAAGAGATCAAATCAAATGGCTCAGATTTGGTTATGGACTGTTGACTCTCGTCCAACGGTTTAACAAAAGCGGTGATTTAAACATACACTGATTTGTGTAAAAGGGATTCATAGGGATTGGGGAAAAATGCTTGCATATCGTTGATGAAAACAATCCAAGGGCATAGATTGCAAACAGGTTCTGAGTCTACCAACAAACACAAATTAGGTCGGTATAACAATGACAGGTGTAGGGCTCAGATTAATCTCAAACGCGTGTTTTAAAATAATTACACACGCACCCTTAATTCTCAAGCGCTTTCGAATTATACTCAACCAAGCATTCAGCAAGTTAAAATAAAACCATAAATTACAAAGAGACCCCAAAAGTTCATAAAACCAACTAAAAATCATTTTAAAAATTGTTTAAAAATTCCCAAAAATATTAAAACCTTATTTTAAAAGGGAATTAACTCACACAAGCAATTAATGCACTATATATGAATGTATGCAATCCTAGTGTGTGTCGAGTTGAGAATTTTACCTTTGAATGAATCAAGTGAGGCATTATGAGAAGAATCTGAGGCTCTTTGGTATCTAGGGGATGGGACTCAATATTTTGTCACAATTTCCTAACTAGATGAGCACTTATACAATGTAGACTCAAGTGAGTCAAGAGTATAAGGTTCTTCAGAAATCACTAATAAAATCTTACTAGATGGGTTAAAGAAAAGGTGGGGAGAAGCTAAAGGAAACTGGATTAATGAACTCCACAACATTCTTTGGGCATATAGGAAAACTCATAAAATAGCAACAGGGGAAACTCTGTTCATGTTTACTTTTGGAACTAAGCCAGTGCTACCAGTTGAAATAAGTCTGTCGACTCACAGAGTGTTAAAGTTTAATTCACACAAAAGTGATCTTATAAGGAGACTATATTTGGATATGATAAAAGTGGTCAGAGAAGATAGTGTTATTAGGATGGCTGCTTACTAACAAATGACTATTAGGTTCTATAATCTGTGTGTTAAGCCGACCAACTTGAAGTAGGGAGACCTGGTACTGAAGAAAGTGATCCAGAAGAATAATAAGTTCGAACCCAATTGGCATGGTACCTATTCTATCTCGATTGGAATCCGATCAGGAACATATCACCAAGAGACATTGGAGGGTTAGGAGTGTAAGAACCCGTGGAATGACAATCACCTTTTCAAATATTATCAGTAATTTTTTTTCAATGTAATAAGTTATTTAAGTTAATGAAATTGCATGTTTTTACTTGTTATATTTCCTTTTTATGTTTTATTTTTCGGAGTATGGTGTGGTTGCACTACCTAAAATAAATACTAAATTATTTTACCTTTGTCAAGCTTTTTCATCTTCAGAAAATTTCGGCGCAAAACTTTTCCAACTTCAGAAAAGTTCTTTATATTCGTCAAAATTTACCCACTAAAAAAAGTTATATATAATTGTCAAAATTTTCCAACATCGAAAAATCTCCTCCCCAAACTTTTCCAACTTTCGAAAAGTTCCTCACCAAAATTTTCCAACTTCAGAAAAGTTCTTTGTTAAACTATTCCAACTACAGAAAATTTCAATCATTAACAACTTCATATATGATTTCGTCTTCAAAAAATCACAAATTAGAAGTCAGTAAAATCTCGTATAAGATACCAAGTTAAAACATGGTGTTTTAATCGACTAAGTTAAATTATTGGGATAATTATACATTCCAAATACACTTGGTCACCACTGATAACCAATGCTACCACTTAGTACCACAAAACTACTCACAGTTTTATCTCAAAACAACATAAGTAGATTCTAAGGCAAATCAAATGTTTTGCATTTAAGCGGGGCATTTAATCAATAGGCCGACTAAATAGTCAATGTACTGACTACCTAGTTAACAATAATATTAATAGAAACCACAAGCTTGAATATAAGGACCAATGTGTCCCAAAGAATTTCATTTCAGTCCAATACACTTGAATTACAAAACAATGTTCAATCAAATATAAGATACAAGTTATTCCATGGGATTTTTATCACCATCCTTGATCATCTCAACAGGAGGATCATCCTAAGTGCTCAGATGATTAATATAACCAAAAGTGTCCCTCCTAGTTCACATACTGCTACTTATCCGATCAAGAAGATGCTGAGGACGAACATATTCCACTTCTCCTTTAAGGCCAAAGTTCCCAATATATTTTTAAATCAAACTCTAAGGAAAGGCATAAGGAGGGATCCAACAAAATTCAATTTAGAAAGGAGGATCAGGATAGCCTAAGATACCTGGAGTATGCCATTGCAATAATTCATCCTTCTTGGGTATTTTTAACAAAGGAAGAAAGTTCAACCGACCCCTTTTATAACCCTCATTTATAACCCAAATAAGTCGAATCTTCATCATACCCATCCATCCAAATAGGATTGGGTTGTGTATGGAAATAGAAGCTAAGTTGGTCCATATTATCTTGAAGCTTTTTAATGGCCTTGTCTTTCTCTTTGAGCTGAGCAACTTGTCGGCCAAGGTTTCTTAGTTTTTTCCTTATCATTTGTTGGCCAAATAACCATAAATTGACTTGGGGTTTGGTTGGGTTTGGTCTTCTTCTTCTTTTGCAAATCTTCTAGCTCCTCCAACAGCCTGGCATTATCAGTTTCTAAGAATGAAAGTCCTTCATTCAAACCATTGGAGGTTGATTTTTTAAACTATTAAGTTCATTCCTCAATGCATTATTTTCTCTCTCCATCATGGCAGCAGTTGATCGGTCATTTTCCAATTATTTATTCAAGGACAATTCTTTCTAGTTCAAGGTGAAAGTAATGTCTTTCAACTTTTTGTAAAAGCCACAGCCTTCACTTAATGCCTTAAATTTTATCTTCATAGTCAGAATGGAACAATGTTTTGGAAAGTTTGTGATCCTCCTGCATCTACTCAATTATCTCATATGAACTAACATTATTAGCTATAACACTGTCCAATAGGCAAAGAATATGGATGTAAGACTCCTTCACTTGACCAAAACATCTGGGCCGAGCAACCTTGATAAGTCTTCCTAGGATAAAATTACATGTCCTATCTCAAATCAATTTTTGCACCGCCTAAGTATGTCGGATTTTAGTAAAAACAATAACTTCCTTCTTGGCATCAAACTAGAAATTTCCAAATATGAGAGTATGGAGAAAATTTAGAGAAATAAACAGTGTAGATATAACCAATCAATAAGATATCAACATCATTTGAAAATTATAAACAACTAAGAAAAAATATTATTTCATTAATCAAAGTTATGGTTACAATGATGGGTACATCATAAAGAAGAAATAAGAAGAAATTTAAAACACAAGAAAGAAAGTACAAAAAGAAACTAGCTAAAAAATGGGCTAAACATTTTCCTTATCTTTTTCCTGGTTCGAGTTGGTGTAACACGTCGTATTTTTGGTGCATTTAATATTTAATTAATTCGGAAATTCTAAATTACTAGTGTGTTGTAATTTTAAATGAATTAATTATGGCAAAATATATTTAAATATTAATCGGGGAGTAAGTGGTTAATATTTAGGAGGATTTAATTACTAAGTAAATAGTAATAATTGATTTACGTCATTTCGAGTATTAATGACGGGGTATGCACTTATTTCAACCGGGAGTCGGTATAGACTAAAAGGGGTGGGGAATAAGTATTTTTATAAATTAATTCGGATGCCAATTCTGAGTGTATAGTTGAGTCCGGATGGCCGGAGATAGTCAAAAAAGTGTACCCGGGGGTAGTAAACGGGTCACGGGGCGTTTTTAGACATAGTCGGGTCCACACTGGGGCATTTGGGTCACTTGGGCTTGGCCCATTAGGCAAAAGACGGGATTTTGGTTAATTGTTAAATTAGAGGAAATAAGTAAATGACTAAGGTGAGTTTAGAAAAAGGCTAAGTGAGTTAAGGAACCCTAATAGTAGTTAAAAGCAGATTTGGGATCACTAGAGAGCAAACAAGAGTCATTTTCAACCTTGAAATTCATCTCCAAATCAGACACTACGAAACCTAAGGCAAGTGGATAACTTGCAATAGTATTGAATCTGTTTTTCAATTCATATTTATGTGATGTGATTGATTAAAAATTCGTTTTGGGTGTTCATGGCATAAACATGGGATTTTGAATACATTAATCTGATTTACGAATTTGAGTGAGGATTCATATAAAACCTGATATTATAAGTTGATACATATCTGGTAGGATGATATCTGGACAATTAGAAACGAATTTGATGAAGGAATTTGGAGTGTAAATGGGTTCAGGGTTAAAGATGAATTTTGTTCCAAATTCAGAAATCGTAGTTAATGGACAAATTAATAATGTTAATGGACATTCTGGAGATCCCTAATAAGGTTTCTAACATGTATTAATGCTAAGAGGGCTTGAGATTACTGGTAGAAGAAACTAGGGTTTGAGAAATTTTTGTCCATGGTTGATTCTGTCTTCGCGAAGAAGACGAAGACCTGCTCGATCGATCGATCGAAGGTCTGGGGTCGATCGATCGAAGGTCGGCAGAATTTGGCAGATTCGCCCAGTTATGTATATAAAAGGGAATTTATATAATGATCTTTATGTAATTAATTATTGAGAAATTAATACATGAGTTCAAATCTAATTAATCGTGAGTAAAATTAATTAGGATTTGAGGGAGTTTTTGGGTGACACGTCATGATTAAAAATTTGGGAGTCGGGAATTTAGACTCAGGTGAGGTTATTTCAGGCTATGAGAGTTAGTCCAATTTTATGGTGGGGGCGACACCAAAAGTGACTTATTTAATTGATGTGCGAATTAATTAATAATTAGGGCTGGACCATAAACTCTTAATAATTTAAATAGGCTTGTGTTACGGATTTAGTACATGGTGTAGCCGGGACATTTTGTATTGTTATATATATACGGTGTGTGATAGTATATATAAAGTGTGTGCATTAATACCAATGATAGAATATTATTATTATATACTCTAGTGCTATAGGGGGAGGTTGCGCGTAGTGGATGAATCCCCTATTTTGAGGAGTAGGGCGAGTATATTCCTAGGTCATAGCGTCCGTTATATGGGCTGAGGGGCATCCCACTTTCAGGGAAGGAATATGACCGCCTCCAATTGTATGTTAAACCAAGTTAGTGAGCGATTCTGATTTGGGTAACTAGGTTATGTGAATATACCTAGTGGGATAACACTTTAGAGAAATTATATTTTGTGAGTATTTTCACTCGGTTGGATATCCGTATTAGCTGTTGTTTTAAGTATGTTTGTGAATACTGCAATATGATTTAAATATATAATTAGGTAAATAATTATATATGGGATAATTAATACATAGTGAGAAATGTATCATGTGCATAACAGGTGTGAGTGTTATATGAAATTAAAAAGGGTAATGATTTAATTAAGTTGATGTTTATAATAACTTAAAAATCATGATTTAAGGTATACTCGATTAGAGTAGGTAAAATGCAAGGGGTAACATAAGTGTTGGGTCAGGAGAGTAGGTCCTAGGTAAATTAAATGAATGCGTGAGTAGTGCACTTTAGAGGAGGGGTAAGGAAGTCCTCAAGAGAGTGCGGCACTAACTAAAATATGAAGAGCATGCATATTTATTTATTACTGCATGTTAATGAAAAACGTTGCTAATGCCGTTTAATACAAGATTAAACTATATAAGCAACTCCGAGATGTTTGTTGAAGAAACCCTTTTCTTTTAAAAAAAAAACTTATAAACAACAAGATGTGTTTACAAAAACTTATGTACGAGAATAACCAAGACTTTGTAATAAGTTTTAAAACTAAGATAGTTTCAAAAATTCAGCACACTATAGAATGAGATGAGGAGATGAAGATAATCAGAACAAACAGTTTTTAACGTGGTAAAACCTCTCCCAATAGAGGAAACATCCACGGTGACTTCTAAGTCACGAAAGTAAAAATCCACTAACAACAAATAACAGTTACAAACAATACAACATACGTGCACACAAATCAACCTATTCTAAGTTTAGGAATATACCCCACTTGGTGTCCTTCTAACTTCTCATAGATCTGATTGTTGATGATGTTCTTCCAGTTTGATAACTTCCTTTTGCTTTAGCTTCCTTGCGTCGGCTCAATAATCTTTGATCTTACTCACAACACTTCCAGTGTGGTAGTGTGTTAAGTGTTTGTGATGTGATTCCTATCAACATGCATGAACTCAAACACACTTAGTTTTTACAGACAATCCTAGAAAATTACATATAAAGACTATATGCTGTGATTTTCTTTTCTTTCTTTCTTACAGAACTTGAAACCCTTTTTACCTTTAAATATATCCCAGATTCCATGGAAATCTTGCTTCAAAATCGGTTAAGACCTTAATCAATCTCTATTTTAAAAATATTTTTGAGATTGAAAATCTCCAAGTGTGAATCCAACTAAGTCAAGGTTAAGTTTCATAAGAATAGAAACCATATAACATTTTCAAAACTAAATCAGTAAAGATTTTCTTAAATCGAGAAAGAAACATGCAGATCTAGTGAAATATAACATGCAAAGTGTAGATCTACAATTTCTATGAAGAAGAAATACAGATCTTCACAAAAATGTTTAAGTTGGTAATAAGATCACATATCAAGAGGTTACATCTTCAATATGAACAACCAAGTAACACCACTCTCTCTCAAACACTCAAGGTTGTGTTTGGGGTTGTGAATATACGAAGGTTTGAATCAGATTTGAAGTGTTTAGGGTTAGGGTTAGGGTTTGGCTAACACAGTTTCCCTTTCTCTCTCTTCTCTCTTTTCTTTTCTCTCTCACTTCTCTCTTCTCTCTATTTTTTCTCTCAAAAATGACGACTGCCAAAATTCTTGAAAGGTTGAGAATTAGAGGGCTTATATAGGAGTGGAGGAAGGTTCTGGATAGTCGAAGGCAATCAAGGGCTGAGATTAGGTCTTCCTAATATTGACTTGATCCAAGGGTTATAATAAAGCGGTGGTTAAGTCGAAGTTGATTGGTCCACAGAGATAGCACATGGATAGGTTTAAAAGACATGAAGGCAATCGATAAGGTTTGATCTAACGATAAACAAACCACCAGGCAACCCTCTCACATAACAAACACAAAATGATACGTCGGGAATGTGACAAGTGTTGGCATATAATTGGCTTGCAAACGCGCGTCAAAAATAATTATAGGCAGCACCCTGAAGTCTCTAGCGCATTTACATTCTACCCAATCAAACATTCCAATGAAAAATGATTTTTTCAAAATACCATATTAACCCCACAAAGTTTATAATCACACTTTTATTAATGAAAACATTATTTTAAAAATGTTTAAAAATTCCCAAAAATTATTAAAACAACATTTTAAGGGGAATTTAACGCACAATCAATTTTAAGCAAAATATACACATGTATGCACTTCTAATGTGTGTAGTGTGATTCAATTTATACCTTCTTGGATCATTGAAGAGGATTAGAGAGATTAATTCTGAGGTTCTTTGGATTCTAGGTTAGACAACCAATTTTGTCACTATTTCCAAATTAGTTGAACAGTTATACATTATAGACTTAAGTAAGTCAAAGGTATAAGGTGCTTCAATCTCCCCCTTTGGAAATATGAGACAAAATCTCCTTTGAGTTAGTTTAAACTCTTAGGGAACCAAAAAAAGTAAAACCTAGTCCTATACAAAAGATACTATCTACCCATTTTCTATAAAGTCATAAATTACATAACTCAACTATTTACAAAATTTGTACACTAGAAATGGTAGAAAATCAGTAGAAGAGATTCTTCCACATATGCACACTAAGATCAAGCAGTTTAGATGAAATGTGAACAAAACATTGAACCCCTAAGACTCAAATTTCTCTCCCATTTTGTCTCAAATGGACAAAGGGTAAAAATCAAGGTCTTCAGAGTTTAATCAGCACATACCATACGTAGAGAATTATGCAAATCCAGAAATCTGTTATAGTCTAAAGGTTTAGTGAACATGTCTGCAAGTTGCAGATCAGTAGGTAGGTAATGGATTTCTAACTCCTTAGTTTCAATAAGTTCGCGTATAAAATGATGTCTTATCTTAATATGCTTAGTTCGCGAGTGTTGAACTGGGTTTTTAGATATGTTAATAGTGCTTTGATTGTCACAATACAATTGTAACTGATCTTCTTTAATCCCATAGTCGCTTAACATTTGTTTTATCCATAACAATTGAGCACAGCAACTTCCAGCTGCAATATATTCGGACTCAGCCGTAGATAAAGATGTGCAATTCTGTTTTTTTCTACTCCAACCTACTAAATTATTGTCGACATAATAACAGGCACCTGATGTACTTTTACTGTCATCAATACAACTGGCCCAATCAGCATCAGTATACCCTATGATGGTACTGCAGGTATCATTAGTGTACCTAAGTCCAAGATTAAGAGTGCCCTTTATGTACTTTATTATACGTTTTACACACGATAAATGGCTCTCTTTAGGGTTATTCTGGTAACGAGCACACAAACATACAACATACATTATATCTGGTCGTGAGGCAGTTAGATAGAGTAGGCTACCAATCATACTACGATAAAGTGTGGAATCAACTGATTTTCCATATTCATCTTTACATAATTTAACAGTAGTACTCATAGGCGTTTTGGCAACTTTAGCATTATCTAAACCAAATTTCTTAACAAGATCTAAGGCATACTTAGTTTGAGAGACAAAAAGTCCATCAGAATTCTGTTTCACTTGAAATCCTAAGAAAAGTTGTAGCTCCCCCATAAGGGACATGTGAAACTCCTTATGCATAATAGCAGAAAAAGATTTGACTTCAGATGTTGAAGTAGACCCAAAGATGATGTCGTCTACATAGACTTGGGCTATAATAATTTTTTTGTCAAAATGTTTGACAAAGAGGGTCTAGTCATTTCCTCCTCTCTTAAAACCCTTATCCAACAAAAAGTTGGAAAGGCATTCATACCAAGCTCGAGGAGCTTGTTTTAAGCCATACAAAGCCTTTTTTAGACGAAAGACATAGTCAGGGTATTTAGGGTCAATGAACCCTTTGGGTTGTTCTACATATGTTTCTTCGGACAGAATTCCATTGAGGAAGGCATACTCGACATCCATTTGATAAAGTTTAAATTTTAAGTGACACGCTATGGCGAAAAGAAGTCGAACAGATTCAAGACGAGTGACAGGGGCAAATGTCTCGTTAAAATCTATTCCTTCTATTTGTGAGTAACCTTGAGCAACTAGTCTAGCTTTGTTTCTAATGAATATCCCATTTTCACCAGATTTGTTCTTAAAGATCCAACGTGTGCCAATAACATTTTTGTTTTGAGGTCGCGGTACAAGATACCAGACATCGTGAATGACAAATTGTAAAAGTTCTTCCTGCATCGCAGAAATCCAGTGTGTGTCATTCAATGCTTCATTAACATTTTTCGGTTCCACAAGGGAGATGAAACATGCATAATTAGCATAATTTCTTAACTGGGATCTAGTACGAACTGGCTCATTAGGATTACCGACCATGTTGTTGTAAGGACATTTTTTCTCATGTCCAACATGTTACATTTGTGTATGTCGTACGCCGCTACATTTGGCACGTCTCTGCTCGATCACATGTGATGGCCCCAATCCGAATTTCGGGAATCAAGCATCCTGCACCTCCATCATGTGTCCTACATCGGCCCCAACGTCTTCAAGTTCCATGATTTTAGGGACTAAATGCAAGTGGTACGGAAGAGAAGTCAAAACAGTGAAATATGGCACGATATGGATGTTCAAGGGCAATTGGGTAATTTTTCAGCCACCGACTGAAAAATAGGTCAACTGGAAAGTTGAAGAGCTTGTCGCAAAAAAGATACTGGAAGAAACGGCACCTCAATCCAAGCTACGGTGAAGGAGTTATGACTCTTTGAAGATGGAGCAAATTCTAAGAAGGAATCAGGATTTACAGAAGCCGGACCGGTCCTCCTTAGATTAAAAAGAACCGATCCGCCCAGTCCCCGACTGGTCCACCTTGCAAAATGAGGCCAGTATTCCCCGGACCGAATGCGAACCGATAGAGCCAATATTTAAAAGAATCGATCCGCCATCGGACCGATCCGCCTCAGGCCCGGACCAATCCGCCTGGGATAACTTCGAACAGTTCCTAGCTTTTCTAAAACTCTTCAATGGTTTCTTTTAAATACCAACCTCGAGAGAGTAATTTTTTAAGACTTTCAAAGATAAAATCCAGAGTCCTAATACTCCAAGTCTTCAACTATTGAGTACCAATACTCTAGCTATTTTGATCCACACAAATTCCATACATTTGTGAATCCTTTTGGTAACCCTGGAACGCAGTTTTGCAGTTCAACCCTAGTGGAGGAGACCGTTCTTCTTCTCCATTGCAGCCCTACTGGACAGGGATAATTCCAGCCGCGACTACAGAATCCGATACCTAAGGGTAATTCTTAGTCAAAAAAACTTGTATTTTCATTGTAATCCAATTGTAAGCCGTTTTCTTACAAATTATAGTGAAAATAAAAGGTTTTGCCCTTTTGGGGGATTTTTCTTGAAATTGTTTGTTTTTATCCTGCATGCTATATTTTATTTGATAAATCATCTAGATGCATGTCTTAGGGTTTTAACTAAAATTTGGGATTAATTAAAATTGGTTTTTTATTTGAGAAGTCGCAATATTTCCGCTGTAGCTGCTCTCTCATATTGGTATCAGAGCAGGTTACGCTAATTTATCGCGTGATCCTGATTTTTCGAGGATTTCGTTTTTTTTTTATACAATTTGACTTCTCATGTCGTCAAATTGGTATCAGAGCCTGTTGCACTAAGTTATTGTGTTTTGATCCTGATTTTGCAAAAATGGCTTTTGATGGTTTTGATGATCTTCGATGTCAAATTTTTGAAAAAATTAATTGGAAAATTCACACGAACTCTTGTTTTAAATCTTCTGTTGAAAACGAATCTGAGAAGTGTCCTTGTTGTGAGGGTGTTGGTCACACGTTACATGAGTGTACCACAAATTTAAAGAAGAAATTGAATAAACCGATTTCTCATGTTTCTACCCTTAGTGATTGTGATTCGGAAGAAGAAGTCTTTTATGCTTCTAGGCGAGAGTTTCCCATCCATGTGATTAGTGATGAAAGTGAGGAGGAAAGTGTAGATAAGCATGACTTGCAAACTGCTTTCAATGAACTTTATGATGAAACTTTGAAAACAAAGAAAGAAAATTTGAAATTAAAAGCTCGGTTGAAAGAGTGTGCCATAAAAAATAATGATTTTTTAGTTGATGAACTTAGGGCTCATGTGAAAATTTTGAAAGAGAAGCTTGAGTACGTCGAGGGTGAGAGAGATAGTCTTAGAGGGTTGATGGAGACTATGAAAAAGGAGCTTTTAGAGTTTGAGGATTCTAAACGAGTACTTGAATCTAGGATAGGTGAACTTGAGGTGAAATTGAAAGATTCAAGTAAAGTGAAATTTGATTTGGAGTCTAGGTCTGAAAAACTTGATAAGATTTTAGGCACAGTCGAGATCAAAACGGATAGGGGTGGGATTGGTCTTGAAAAATATGTTGAAACCATTCCCACACGTGTGAGAGAGACTCCTAGGATTGTTAAGAAAGAGGCACCTAAGTTTGTTAAAAAGGCGCCCTATAGGAACATCGTGAGAGAACCTCCTAGGATCATTAGGAGAGACCCACCTAGGCAAATTCGGAAAGAGCAACCGAGAAATTTGAGGAGAGGGCCACCTTTAGGTAACACACACCGCCCGATTTACACTTGCACACATTGCGGTAGGCAAGGGCATATTAGGTGATTCTGTTACAAGCTGTTAAATGAACCTAGGAAGGTTAATAGAAGAATAAATTCGATTCCCAAAACCCCCACTCTCCGTTACACATCTATTTGGGTTAGAAAATAGGATTTAAAGGCTTATGGTTTATTTGTCCACGATTCTCGTTTGCCTGCACGTGATTCAACCCATGTGAAATCTTTTGGTTGATTGTGTTTGCATGTTTGTCATACACTAGTTGTGTTTTCATGATATATTTTTACTAGTGTGATGACTTGTACTTTTTGTATTAATTCTTGTTTTTGAATTTTTTTAAAAAAAAAAATACAAAAAGATTTTATTTTGATAAATTTTTTTGAAAAATCCAAAAAGATTTTTTGTTTTGTTTGTTTACACCATTTATGGATGAACACTTTGGATGACCAAGTCACAACATCATTCCTTTTTTTCATGTGACTATTTGATAGTGTTTTGAGATAATAGGTCAATTCATCCTTGTGCTTTATAATGTTTGGAGTCATTAAGATGTAATTAAGTGTTACTTCCTACATGTTTGACTCATGTTTCCTTTATTGCACACATGAATGGATTTGTTTGATTATTGTGCTTGTCTTATCACATGTTGGTTGGGTGTTTTCATCTCAATCCTGTCTTTAAAATGAACCAAGCGCGATAAATTTTGATAAGGAAATTGTGCATTTAAAAACCGTTTTGTGAGTTTGTGTGCTTTATTTTAAAACGGGGAAGGGCTGCGAAAGGTTCATTTTGCCTTTGCGAATACTAAGCCACCGTTAAATTGGACCTAAAAAATGGAGGAATTTTATTATTCGACGTCCAAAGAGGTTAAAAGAGCCCGAAAAAATTGAAAGGCAATAAAAAGAAATTCATGCCAATTATGGGCCATTTAGGTTTTTGCACCAATTCTCCAAAGTTTGAGAATTTAGATTACCTATAAAAAGAATATATATATGAGGGAGTTTGGTTGGAGAATTAAAACGGGTTTGCACGTCCTTGAAATTCTTGTAAATGCGCTATATAGTTTTGGACGTTATTGGTGTGGAAATCATTTGACTTTGATTTGTTGATTTGCATAAGACGATGTCATCTAAATTCAACAAACTTTTACACCTAAGGATACCTTTGATGTTCATTCGTTAGGAGTACACGTATGCATCGTGCACATATGATTGATTGATTTGATTTACCTATCGAATGTGTTCACACCCATTCATTCCATTTCCATGACTTGGTTGTTTGAGTCTAAATCCATGGTGTGATTTTTGTATCATATTTGCTCATATTGGTATCCTATCTTTGTATGAAAATTTTGAAATATTCAAAAATAGTTTTTTTTGTATACCGTGACACCTCGATTTTTCTTATTTGATTCATTCTTCTCATTTGTCTATTTGGGGACATCATAAAAAGGGGGAGAAAGAATTATCATATTATGGGGGAATTTGAATTTTGGGGAGTTTTTGTGATATAGGCTTATGTTTTTATCATATATTGGTATCCATATTTATCTCATTTCAAACTCGATATGTCACGTGGTATTTGCTTTGTCTCATGTGTGTAGGTATAAAGATTGAAGATCAATATGTTGCACACCCTGATGAGAAAAGATTTGAGATTCTGAAGATTTGAAGAACAAACGATGAAGACTATTCATTTGTACCTTTTCCAGTTTTGGGTTCATAGGCGGGTAGATTTGTATAGGTAATTTCATATTTGATAATTCGGATTTTTTATGTATGTACCGGCATAGACATAGGGGAAGATTTGTAAGGACATTTGTTCTCATGTCCAACATGTTACATTTGTGTATGTCGTACGCCGCTACATTTGGCACGTCTCTGCTCGATCACATGTGACGGCCCCAATCCGAATTCCGAGAATCAAGCATCCTGTACCTCCATCATGTGTCCTACATCGGCCCCAACGTCTTCAAGTTCCATGATTTTAGGGACTAAATGCAAGTGGTACGGAAGAGAAGTCAAAACAGTGAAATATGGCACGATATGGATGTTCAAGGGCAATTGGGTAACTGTTCAGCCACCGACTGAAAAATAGGTCAACTGGAAAGTTGAAGAGCTTGCTGTAACAAAGATACTGGAAGAAACAACATCTAAATCCAAGCTACGGTGAAGGAGTTATGACCCTTTGAAGATGGAGCAAATTCCAAGAAGGAATCAGGATTTACAGAAGCCGGACCGGTCCTCCTTAGATTAAAAAGAACCGATCCGCCAGCAGACTGATCAGCCCAATCCCGGACCGGTCCGCCTTGCAAAATGAGGTCAGTATTCCCCGGACCGAATGTGAACCGATAGAGCCAATATTTAAAAGAATCGATCCGCCATCGGACCGATCCGCCTCAGGCCCGGACCGGTCCGCCTGGGATAACATCGAACAGTTCCCACCTTTTCTAAAACTCTTCACTGGTTTCTTTTAAATACCAACCTCAGGAGAGTAATTTTTTAAGACTTTCAAAGATAAAATCCAGAGTCCTAATACTCCAAGTCTTCACCTATTGAGCACCAATACTCTAGGTATTTTGATTCACACAAATTCCATACATTTGTGAATCCTTTTGGTAACCCAGGAACGCAGTTTTGCAGTTCAACGCTGGTGGAGGAGACCGTTCTTCTTCTCCATTGCAGCCCTACTGGACAGGGATAGTTCCAGTCGCCAGCCCTACTGGAAAGGGATAATTCCAGCCGCGACTACAGAATCCGATACCTAAGGGTAATTCTTAGTCAAAAAAACTTGTATTTTCATTGTAATCCGATTGTAAGCCATTTTCTTACGAATTATAGTGAAAATAAAAGGTTTTGCCCCTTTGGGGGATTTTTCCTGAAATTGTTTGTTTTTATCTTGCATGCTATATTTTATTTGATAAATCATCTAGATGCATGTCTTAGGGTTTTAACTAAAATTTGGGATTAATTAAAATTGGTTTTTTATTTGAGAAGTCGCAATATTTCCGCTGTAGCTGCTCTCTCAGTTGTCAATGGGATGATCTTTAGAGACCCAGCCAGGTACTTCTGGACTCTCAATAGGTAATGAGTCATCTATTTCTGGTGAATCAGTTTTGAAATCATTTTCAGATTCAACCACAATTGGTGATTCAGATATCTTATTTTCGACAATAGTGTCGCTTACAATTACATTTATCGATTCCATAAGGGTCTTAGTACGCAGATTGTATATATGATAAGCACGATTGTTTGGTGAGTAACCTAAAAAGATGGCTTTATCACCACGCGTCTCGAATTTAGACAAATGTTCTCTGTCTTTACAGACATAACACTGACTTCCGAAAGTTCTTAGATATTTCAGATTAGGCTTCTTACCGTACCACAACTCATAAGGAGTTTGTTTAGTGTTTTTCCTAAGGTAAACCCTATTAATGATATGACATGCAGTTCTAATAGATTCTACCCAGAAGTATTTAGGTAGAGATTTGGCATGCAACATGACACGTGCCATCTCTTGAAGAGTTCGGTTTTTCCTTTCGGCAACACCGTTCTGCTGAGGAGTCTTAGGGGCACTGAATTCGTATTTGTAACCGTTGTAGTCACAATATTCAACTATTCCTGTGTCTATGAACTCTCCCCCTCTATCGCTACGAATGCGATTGACTTGTGTGTCCTTCTCATTTTCAATTCTTAGTAAAATTTTCAAAAAATTCTGAAACATGTCAGATTTATGTTTCAAGTAGGCAACCCAAGTGAATCGTGTGAAATCATCAACCATGACAAGGATATAACTATGTCCACAAAGACTAACAGTTCTAGAGGGACCAATAAGGTCCATATGGATGAGATCTAGAGGTCTAGATGTGAGAATGTCTTTAACTTTTTTATGCGAAGTCTTAACTATTTTTCCTTCCTGGCAATGACCACAGACAACACTGGAAATAGGTTTAATTTTAGGAATTCCTCTAACAATCTCTTGGCTAGACAATCTACCAAGGATATCATAACTTAGGTGACCCATACGATTATGCCAGATTTCATTGTCATCCATTCTGACAATGTTACAGATTTCAGAACTAGTCTTGACAGTATAACAATTGTCAGGTGTTCTAAATCCGGTAATAATGCATTCACCTTTATCATTTAGAATTTTACAATTGTTCTTTGAAAAGGTAACTGTATGTTCAGAGTCACAAAATTGTGATATACTTAGGAGGTTTGCTTTAAGGCCCTTAACTAATAGTACATTTTCGAGAGTAGGCATTCCCTCTTCTTTTAGGGTTCCTTTTCCTATGATCTGGGATGAAACTCCATCGCCAAAAACCACTTTCCCTCCAGCAAATCTGGATTTGTTTAAGAGTTTGGTTTCATCTCCTATCATATGTTTGGAGCATCCTGAATCTAAATACCAACCAGATGAAGTGTGTTCAACTTTTAAGGCAGTGATAACAATGTTACACTTCATTTGGGGTAAAAGATCATCTTTTCTAACCCAAATAGCTCTTGTTTTAATTTTGTGCAAGTTTGCCCTCATTTGATAAAATTTTTGAGAAGTAGATTTTTGTCGAAAAACATTTCGAGCAACAAACTGATTATTGTGGAAAATTTGAGCTTTTGGTTTAGGAAAGTTTCTGGGAGCCTTTCTCTTAAATGAACTCTTAGTTTTGGTCTTTCTATTCCTGTAGTTAGAGTTCTTGTCAGGTTGTCTAGGAAGGACATAATGGTTACGATTTTGCCTAGAATAGTTAAAGTTCTTGCAAACAGGAGTGTTGTACACAGGGGTGTTTAGACGCCTAGCATAACAACCTTCAAAGGAATGACCATAAATGTCACAGTAGGAGCAATATTGATTGCTTGAGGGATGAACTTCCTTAGGAAAACTTCTAAAGATGGGTATAACAGGATTCCCTACAGAATTCTTATTCCTAGGAGGTATGGTCTTAAAGGTAGATTCAGCCTTTCTGATCAAAGGACAGACGTATTTAGTCTTAAGTGCAGTGTCAGCCTTAGAATTACTAGACTCTCCAATGTCTTTCTGTTGTTGCTTTTGATCCAATTCCTTTTTAATAAAATGAAAGTCTGGAAATGTTTCGATTGGTCTTTTTCCCCCAGACACAAACTTAATAGGTTCAAGATTTGTAGTTTGTGGTTTATGCTTAGGGCAGAATCCAATTCCGGTTATATCATCAGAATTGGTCTTGGAGTCAACAACAAAGTCAGTAAAACAGTTTGAATTGTTTTAAAACTTAGAAATTTTTTTGAAACAGTAGCTGTCTTTGTTTTTGCTTCCTCCAGTTCTAATAATGTTCCCTTGTATTTCATTTCTAGGGTTTCATTAGTTTTAGTCAACTCTTTTAATTTTTGATCGAAAGTTTCAATTTCAGATTGATGAGACAGACACTAGTTAGTGTACTCTTCGGCATTCAGCTTCACAATAAGACTTAGATCATCTAATTTCTTTGTCAGGTCTCTAATAGTCTTCTCCAGTCTAGTGCCTTTTTTGAGAGTTTTAGCGTACAAAGTATGAATATCTGGGAGGTCGTATGTGTCTGAGTTACTAAGTGAAGTGTGTACAGTGACCCCTAACGATTCAGTTTTAGTACTCACGCACCCATTTACATCGTCGTTATTGAGATCACTTTGACTCACACACACGGAACTAGAGCTAGCAATATTTTCAGATAATAAAGCATCTAGGCCAGTCAAAGCAGTATTCACACAAGCAGGAGTAGGAGCATCATTATCACACAGAGGCATATCATCATTGTAAATGATCTTAGCATAAAAGGACATGCAAGGGTCAAGTACATTTGATGACTCAAGTTCTTCTTCATCAGAGTCACTTGAATCATCCCAAGTTTTACAGACATTGGCTCTATTGTGTGTGTTGGTTTTATTCAGATTAACTCTGCAATCGTGAGCAATGTGACCTAGTTTCCCACATCTAAAACATTCAATATTTTTAAGGTCTCTACTGGGTCTGGAGTTGTTATCCTTAGGATGTTTGTCAAGACCTCTCTCATGAGGTTTGGGATTAGACACAGTTGGATAATTAGGCTTGCCTTGTTTAGATGCCTGTTTGTTTCTAAATTTAACAATTTTCTTAAATTGTTTTGACATTAAGGCAATCTGATTATCTAGTTTGTCTATATCACACTCCTCATTAGAGTCACAGTTGGTCAGATTAGTCTCAAGCTTAGATATTTTAGAGGAAAAACTCAAGTTAGAGTTGGGATATTTTCTTTGAGACTGATTTAATTGTTTCTTAAAGTCTAATTCCATTTCCACAGTCATAAGTTTGCTACTGAGTAAGTCAGGGGTAAGGTTTTGATCACTCATTTCCTCAATAGCATACCTCTTGCTGTCAAACTTTTGTGGTAATGATCTTAGAATTTTAGAAACAATATCATTCCTATCATATGTTATACCATTAGCATGCAACTTAGTAACTATATCAGTTAAGTTCATGTAAAAGTCGTTAAAAGACTCAGAGTCAGACATAATCAAAGAGTTGTACTGTTGGGTAAGCATTTGAGTTTTAGCATCTTTAACTCTTGAGTCTCCTTCATGAGCAGTGATTAATGTGTCCCAAGCTTCCTTAGAAGTGGCACAAGATGAGATTCTCTTGAACTCATACTCATTAATAGACATAAAAATGGCATTCTTGCCTTTATTGTTATTTCGAGAAATAGTTTTCTCTTCTTGGGTAAACTCACTTAAGATTTTATTTACCCTCTCATCACTTCCTTCAGTGGTTGGTTTAGTAGGATAAGTATATCCGTTTTCAATAATGTCCCAGACATCATCTCTTAAAGTCCCTTGGATGAAGGCAACCATTCTTACTTTCCAGTAAGCAAAGTTGTTTCAATCAAAGAGTGGAGGTCTGGACAGATTACAAAACCTTTCATTCTTCTCGTCCATAGTTAGAATTTTTCAGAAAATGATTTCAGAAACACAAGATCTTTTTGAAATAAAAGTTTACAGGGCTCTGATACCAATTGAAAAACGTTGCTAATGCCGTTTAATACAAGATTAAACTATATAAGCAACTTCGAGATGTTTTTTGAAGAAACCCTTTTCTTTTAAAAAAAAGCTTATAAACAACAAGATGTGTTTACAAAAACTTATGTACGAAAATAACCAAGACTTTGTAATCAGTTTTAAAACTAAGATAGTTTCAAAAATTCAGCACACTATAGAATGAGATGAGGAGATGAAGATAATCAGAACAAATAGTTTTTAACGTGGTAAAACCTCTCCTAATAGAGGAAACATCCACGGTGACTTCTAAGTCCCGAAAGTAAAAATCCACTAACAACAAATAACAGTTACAAACAATACAACATACATGCACACAAATCGACCTATTCTAAGTTTAGGAATATACCCCACTTGGTGTCCTTCTAACTTCTCATAGATATGATAGTTGATGATGTTCTTCCAGTTTGATAACTTCCTTTTGCTTTAGCTTCCTTGCGTCGACTCAATAATCTTTGATCTTATTCACAACACTTCCAGTGTGGTAGTGTGTTAAGTGTTTGTGATGTGATTCCTATCAACATGCATGAACTCACACACACTTAGTTTTTACAGACAGTCCTAGAAAATTACATATAAAGACTATATGCTGTGATTTTCGTTTCTTTCTTTCTTATAGAACTTGAAACCTTTTTGACCTTTAAATATATCCCAGATTCCACGAAAATCTTGCTTCAAAATCGGTCAAGACCTTAATCAATCTCTATTTTAAAAATATTTTTGAGATTGAAAATCTCCAAGTGTGAATCCAACTAGGTCAAGGGTAAGTTTCGTAAGAATAGAAACCATAACACATTTTCAAAACTAAATCAGTAAAGATTTTCTTAAATCGAGAAAGAAACATGAAGATCTAGTGAAATATAACATGCAAAGTGTAGATCTACAATTTCTATGAAGAAGAAATACAGATCTTCACAAAAATGTTTAAGTTGGTAATAAGATCACATATCAAGAGGTTACAGCTTCAATATGAACAACCAAGTAACACTACTCTCTCTCAAACACTCAAGGTTGTGTTTGGGGTTGTGAATATACGAAGGTTTGAATCAGATTTGAAGTGTTTAGGGTTAGGGTTAGGGTTTGGCTAACATAGTTTCCCTTTCTCTCTCTTCTCTCTTTTCTTTTCTCTCTTCTCTCTCACTTCTCTCTTCTCTCTATTTTTTCTCTCAAAAATGACGACTGCCAAAAGTCTTGAAAGGTTGAGAATTAGAGGGCTTATATAGGAGTGGAGGAAGGTTCTGGATAGTCGAAGGCAATCAAGGGCTGAGATTAGGTCTTCCTAATATTGACTTGATCCAAGGGTTATAATAAAGCGGTGGTTAAGTCGAAGTTGATTGGTCCACAGAGATAGCACATGGATAGGTTTAAAAGACATGCAGGCAATCGATAAGGTTTGATCTAACGATTAGCAAACCACCAGGCAACCCTCTCACATAACAAACACAAAATGATACATCAGGAATGTGACAAGTGTTGGCATATAATTGGCTTGCAAACGCGCGTCAAAAATAATTACAGGCAGCACCCTGAAGTCTCTAGCGCATTTACATTCTACCCAATCAAACATTCCAATGAAAAATGAAATTTTCAAAATACCATATTAACCCCACAAAGTTTATAATCACATTTTTATTAATGAAAACATTATTTTAAAAATGTTTAAAAATTCCCAAAAATTATTAAAACAACATTTTAAGGGGAATTTAACACACAATCAATTTTAAACAAAATATACACATGTATGCACTTCTAATGTGTGTAGTGTGATTCAATTTATACCTTCTTGGATCATTGAAGAGGATTAGAGAGATTAATTCTGAGGTTCTTTGGATTCTAGGTTAGACAACCAATTTTGTCACTATTTCCAAATTAGTTGAACACTTATACAGTATAGACTTAAGTAAGTCAAAGGTATAAGGTTCTTCAGTTAATCATTTGGTAAATGTTTTCAAATTTTTTTGGGTACTAACCCTTATTATAAAAATTTTAAACAAACCTTTTAGGTGTCTAGCCACAGGGACGCCAGGCTTGACTCTATTCCAGGTATCCGTTGATGCAGCACATGTGGATGTTGCGGGGTTTTTTATAGACGCCTCATTCTTTCATTCGTGTAGAGGCCCTTTAGTAGTTATCTGAGCATGGCGCTCATATTTCATTTATTAGTGTTAGACTTGTTGAGATTGTCTTCTTGTCTTTACTTGTATTGGATATTTGGACTGATGGTTTATTCGGTTAGGTATTTTATTTGTGGATGGTTATTTCAGTTTACTGTGATTATGTATTATTTTATGTTCCACATGAGTTTTATTTAATTAAGTGAAAGATAAAAATTGGCACCAGTCTACTTTTCTCAATTAGGTGGTTAGTAATTAAAAAGATGACAGTGATGCTAAGAATGATCCAACTGAGAAACCTATTCTAACTTGATTTAGGACTGATCACCCGGAATTAATTAGGCGGGGTGTCACAGATGGTATCAGAGAATCAGGTTCTAGTGTCCTTAGGATATGTGCGGCTTTCTACGTTTCAGCGTAGCACTCGGTTGTTATAGAGCCCTATTATTAGAAATGTTAATTCATTTTCCGCTTGTGAGATATCGTATTTCTGCTATGAATATTTTTGTGTAAATTGTGTACTTATATGATTCAATCTATTTCAGATGCCACTGAGGAGACTGAGAGCAGAAAGGGCTGAGGCTAGGGATGAGGTTAGGGAGGCTCACCAGGAGCCATAGGTACCTCCACCATCACCCCCACCCAAGTTGATTTCCACTACTCAGGTGGCAGTGATAGTGGCACAAGCGGTCGAGACAGCAATGCGAATATGGCAGCTCATTTTCCACTGCCCCAGGCACCGCCTCTAGTGGCACCAGCAATTCAGGCCGCAGTGGGGCCACCATCTTGGCAAAGAGTTAGGGATACCTTTCAGAAGGGCCACCCACCTGAGTTTCGGGGTAGCACACATGTAGTAGAGGCTTGTGACTGGAAGAAGAACATTCAGCGCCATCTGCGCATGCTGGAGTCTACTGAGGTACATAAATTGATGCTTGCTAACTTTCATCTGTCGGGTGCAGCCTTACAGTGGTGGGAGTCAGTTACCATCTCCCAGGAGCGAAACTTGATGCCGATAGCAGAGTTCTAGGTGCGGTTCGACCGCAAATACTTTCCACCAGCAGTAGAGGCTGAGATGAGGAGGAAATTCAATGATTTAGTACAAGGTGATCGATCAGTGGCAGACTATGAGGAAGAGTTCACCCGTTTGACAATCTTTGTGCCAAATGAGGTGAGCGATGAGAAGCGGAAGAAATCGAGGTTTATGGACGGTTTAGCCTGGCGGATCAGGCAACATTTGATTGGGAATCCGGAGTTAGTGATGTATACAGATGTTGTTAATGCCGCACTTGTACACTGCCAGGATTATCGCTTCCATGCGAAGGGGAGCAAGAGAATAGGGGAGCCGAGCCAATAGGGTAAGGCAGTTACTAGTGGTGACACAAATGGTACTCAGCAGCAGACGGGAAGTTAGTAGGGGAATTAGGCTAAGAAGTTTAAGCCTGGTGGGTTTCGACCAGGAGGACAAGGGTTCAGGTAGGGGCAGCTGGGTCTGAATCAGCAGTAGTAGGTTCCTCAGGCCGTCAGGGCCAAGGGAACAATGGGGGAGGCCGACAGGGCCAGGGCCAGCAGGGCCAACGACACGGGGATGGTTAGAGACATTGTTTTGTTTGTGGCCAGCCAAGACATATCAAGAGGGAGTGCCCATAGAGGGGAAGAGGTCAACAGTAGGAGGCCCAACAGGGGCAACGGGGGCAAATACCGCCAACAGCACCAGCCCCACCCGCCCAACCACAGCAGGGGCAGATGCGCTACAGGCGTGTGTATAACGTCTGGGATGTTCCCAATCCCCTAGCCCAGCAAGCACCACCAGCAGTTGAGGGTATGTTTCTCACTCATGGTTATGAGGGTAGTATCCTTTTTTATACGGGAGCATCACATTTATTCGTTAAATTAAATTTTGCTAAATGGGCCAGACTACTAGAGACCACGGGTAGTCTTTGGATGTGTGTAGAGTCGCCAGTAGGCAGCGGGGCTACTATTCACTCGATTTGTCGGGGTGTGGACATTTTGATTAGGAGACTAAGTTTAGCAGCGGACCCCTTAGTGTTAGATATGGAGGGGTACGATGTCATCTTGGGTATGGATTGGTTGGCAGGTTATCGGGCGATGGTGGATTGCTATGAGAGGACCATCTTGTTCTCCATTCTAGGGCAGGAGATGCTCTTGATAGAAATGTCGCTAATTGAGGGAGGGTCACGCACACACTTGTATTACATTGAGGAGGAGACCTCACAGGAGGTGGATATTCCATTGGACTCAATCCCAGAGGTGAGAGACTTTGAGGATGTGTTTCAGGAGATACCAGGGTTACCACCTAGCAGGGAAATCGAATTTGTGATCGATTTAGCATCGGGGACGAGGCCGATTGCTCGGGCCCCATACCGTATGGCCA
The DNA here is from genome assembly GCA_949130495.1 of Sambucus nigra. Lineage (NCBI taxonomy): Eukaryota > Viridiplantae > Streptophyta > Magnoliopsida > Dipsacales > Adoxaceae > Sambucus > Sambucus nigra. The sequence continues at coordinate 88,355,671 of OX422208.1, read as the reverse complement.
CTTCAGAGATGCGTGAGTTGAGAGAGAAGATTCAGCAAGTTGTGGGTCAAGGTTTCATTCGACGGAGTACATCGTCGTGGGGTGCATTGGTGTGGTTTGTGAAGAAGCGAGATGGCTCACTATGGTTATGCGTGGACTATAGAGAGCTGAATAAGGCCACGATACGAAATAAGTATCCTTTGCCTAGGATTGATGATCTATTTGACCAGTTAAGAGGGGCGTCTTACTTCTCTAAGATCGACTTAAGGTCAGGGTATCATCAACTACGTATCCGAGAGGAGGATGTTCCTAAGACCGCTTTCCTGTCGCGGTATGGATCTTATGAGTTCAGGGTGATGCCATTCGGGCTCACCAATGCACCAGCAGTGTTCATGGACCTCATGAACTTGTTATTCAGGGAGTTTCTTGATCAGTTTGTCATAGTGTTCATTGATGACATCCTGATCTACTCACTTACCGAGGAGGAGCATGCCGAGCATTTGCGTATAGTTTTGCCAACATTGAATTGTTTGAACAGAGGTTTGGTGGGTTTTGTTGATAGAGAGGGGATTTGAGATGGGTTTTCTTCATGGTTTTGTGGTAAAAGAAAAGAGTTTGGAGGTGTTTTTCTCATGGGTTTTCTATTTCCTCCAAAGAGAGAGAGAGTATAAACTCATTTGTTTCAAATGAGAATGAGGGGTAATTTTTTCTTTATGTACTAGGGGCTATTTATAATGTTCTAAACTACACAGTCAGTACACATTCAATTGGATAATAACTCAACTGAGTGTCGTTGGTACTCAATTATAATTATTTTTCAGGTATAAATTTTTATAATTCTTGAAATTTCATCCAACTATAAATTAATATTGGAGCGCGTAAGTCACGTTTTTGCATTTTTCCGCGTTGACATTACTTTTGGATTACGCTAATTTATACACACTATAATTTAAATAATAATTAAAAATAATATGTTATAAATTCATTCTAATATCCGTTTTATTTGAAAAATATTCTATTTTGAACGAGGGAATAGACGTGTCGGCCCTATTTTTATGTTACAAAACATATGTACGGGTCATAAATGTCGCGAAAATTATAAATAGCTCGTAAACGGTTATTTGACACAAAAAGAATTCAATTTAATTAAAAATAGAAATCAGTATGTTGCATTCTACCCACCTTAAAGAAAATCATCCTCGAAATTCGAATATCTTGAAGATTCAAAATCTTATAGTGCATATATTGTCTAAGATATGTATCATATGTTGAAGGATTGTTCATTATTGACCAAGGTCAGTATTTTTGCGATTACTAATATAACATACTCATATAAGGAATAATGACATAACCAGGAATATAATAAGAAATTTTACTCAACAATTTACGTGAAATAAGCACAATTATATGACGATACTGCTAAACGAGTAGAAATATTAGGGACTAAATCAGGTTAAAGGCTGCGGATGGATCCTAAATAAATATATCACACTATCTGCTTTTAGGCGTTAGTAATTATAGACAACAACGTCAATCCAATACAATTGGACACAACCAATCTATATAACAAGAGATAATAGTAACTAAAAAGTGTTTTTAGTTAATTAATAGGCATTTTTACAAGCTTTTACAGGTATCATGTATCGAAATAGGGGCTTTAGTAACATGGTTCGTATATGGTCTCGTGGTTTGAGGTTCATTTCCGACAATGCATTTCATCATGCTATACCAATAGTTACCGGTAAAAGAATATGACATGTCGAATCACGGGTTTTATAATTATAATATTATATAGTTGTTTGCAAAATAGGCATTTGGAAATACGGGTTGAGATTCAGAAGTTTATACTCAAAATTTTAGAGGTTAGATTTCTAAAGTTAATCAACATAAAGTTGATTAACTAAATCGTAAATTATGTTTTCAGGATTCACGTATGTAAGTGAAAGAAGCTACGCATTCTAGGCTAAGGATATGTATTCACAATAGTCATTTCATCAACTTTTCGATAGTTGATATATAATTGAAATGTTTAGCCTTTGTTTTCATAGTTAAAACTGGTAATCTTTAGGGTTAAATGAAGGCTTTCTCGATTAATTTGTCATGTTTGGTTCAAGGTTTACTCATTCTAAGGGTCATATGGTAAGAGTAATAAATGATTAGGGAAATTATCCTTGAGACTGAGAAATATTTTGGAATTATGCTAACAATGACTTAGAACTTCTAATAACTTTCAATCTTCACCAACTACGGTAAAAGTAAGCAAGGTTTGGTGATAACAAGTTTATAACAATAACTAAATCCAATCATTTTTCATCTAACAACTAGGGTTTATTATATGAACATCAATTCACTAATTGAGATATAAGGAAAAGTTTGATAAATGTTGGGTAATTTAAATAGGTCCGTTGATTTTATTGGTTCTGGGGTATACTAAAAGTTACTACAGGTATAACATCTAATAGTGTAGAATTATCATCCAAATATTTTCATACTCATACCATACAAAAGGATGATTTTAAGGTACATTGAGGCTATTATAGATATAATCTATATATTTGGAAAATTCGAATCTCTTAGATGAATAAGGTTTACGTAGTCCAAGGTATACTATTGAGAATAAAGATAGTTCTCTTCAACATAGTTTGTATAATAAGGGAAATCAAGTTACAAACATCTATATGGTTCAGTATAAAGATACTAATATTGGGAATATATTTATAAGGGATTATTGCTTTCAAATGTTATATATAATAATGTATCTGCAGCCGTAATCTCAAATATTTAGGCTTACTAGCATCGAGTCGTATAATCAACGTAAAATACTATTAAATCATGATGAGGTTTTGTCTAAGCTCATTCATTTTGGTGGTAGGTATAATCTAAAAAGTATATTATTATTCCAACATTCAAGGTTATTTGGCCTTCTAGGTAGGTCTATTTTTTCTACTTAATCACTATAAGCTTGTTCATGTTAACCATATTACTATAAATTTCTCAAACGGGAAAATTGAAAATAATTAATATATTCTATTAAGAGAAAATAATTAATAGATTTTATTAAGATAGGCAATTGTATTGGTAAAATTTGGAAAGTGCGGGTTCATTATAGTTCACATGGTTCTTCGGTACTAACAGTACTCTATAAGGTCAGATGGTTAAGTTTCCTAGTATGGTCACGATATTAAGTGTTGGTTACCATGTTTATCTTTCTGGATGATAGTCTAACTTCGAATTATATCCTTTCTAAATTCCATTGGGTGTTTATTCTTCCAAATCGAGTTTTATTGGGTGAGTACATATTTCAAACCTAGGTATCCTGAAGTTACTTGGAATTTCTTATCTGTAACACCCCACGACTTTGGAGACTGAGAAATTTAATTTTGGCAAAATTAAATTAAATTAAATTGGAGAATTTTAGAATTTGGGAAATGAAGTCCAAAAATAGAGGACGTTTCAAAGTATTTCGGATGATATTTTTGAAGGTACCATTGATCCCGGAAGGGTCGAGATAGTCAAAATAACTGTCATTGGGTCTTATTTCGGCTCCGGAATGTTTTTAAGTTGTTTTGACTTGAATTGGAGTCAACGAGTCATTTAAAGTGTGTATTAACATTTAAAACTGGGTTTGTTGTTTTAAAGGATTTGAGGCTTACGGATGAAGCCTTCTCAAATAGAGAAAGAGAGAAAGAAAAAGGAAGAAAGAAAGAAGAAGGAAAAGAAGAGAGAGAGGAAGAAAAAGCTTGGGATTTCCGGCTCAACCGCAACATCGAGGATGATCCAACCTCTACAAATCTGAGGCAAGTGTTTAATCTTGCTAAATAGCTATTTGTGTATTTCATTTCATAAATTGTGGGGTAAAGAAATGGATTTTTGGGTATAAATACCAAAACCTAGATTTTTAGGTTTAATCTTGAAATCAAAAATATGGATTTAATGGAATTAGAAAAGTTTGGGATCAACTTTGGGTTGACTTATGGGGTTAAAATCATGGTTTGATTTAGGATTGGGGGTTGGAATGAGAAATTTAGGGTTTAGAATTCGTGGGTTTTGAAGAAACAGATGAACCCTTCAAAAATTGCAGGTCCGAATCGATTCGCCCCCTCAAGCGAATCGATTCGGTTTGGTAAAATTGGCAGGTCTGCATTGACCGAATCGATTCGGACCCCAAGCCGAATCGATTCGGCCTATTGCAGAAGCCCAGGTCTTTGGACCCGAATCGATTCGCCTGGGAGGCCGAATCGATTCGGAAACAGGGCATTTTGAAGTATTTTCTCCACAGTGATTTCAAACCCTTTTTGGTTGGGTTTATTGATTTGTGGGCTTTCTCTTAGGATGTAAAAGATATATTCTTGGAGTCACAAAAGGAGTTTCTCACATATTGGGATTTGGGGACCCTTAGGGTAACTTGGGATAAATGTACCCATGTACGTATTGGAGTTACATACGGATATTGGGGGAAAACTCTTTGAGGTTGGAATTTACCAATTATAGATAAAGGTATATATATATATATATGTTTGAGGTTGAGAACTCTTAGAGAGTGAGAGGTCTCCTATCCTTAGAAATATTTAGACTAAGGAATAAATGATAACCCGATAGGGGTAAGGATTCATAAAATACAATTGAACCATAGGTAAAAGTGGGAAATAGCTTGCGGGTGTACTATCGACTAGGATAAGCGGTAGCGTAAATTCTAGTTAGGATAGTTTATACGCAATTATGGGGATATGGCCATTGAGATTCCAATACTTGAAATGAGGTTGGAATAAATTGAGGTTTTAGACTATTAAGTCCTGTTAATGCCTATGGTTAGATAGTACTAAAGATAATTATGTACTTTCACATTTAGAGGTGAAAGGTGTAGTGATGGACTTCTACACAAATTCTTGGGTGATAACCCTAATGTTGAATGTATATGTATAGACATAAACATATGGTTTTGGGAGACTACTCATCATAGGAATATGATTGAATATGTTTCAAGTATGGGATTATATTCATGTATCGAGGTAAATTTAATGGAAATGGTAGTGACGGCTTGTATATCGAGGACTATGTATACTTATAGCCAGTTATATATATATATATCTTATACATATGAACGAGAATTAGTTTATATATATAGATAAGGATATGTGAATATGTGTACATATATATATGTATATAGATATATGGATATCTTCATGTTGTGGATATACTTGGTATGGATATTTAAACCGTATATGATGGTTTATTATTTGATCATATGATTGGATCATATGGATTATATATATTATGCATGTAAATGATATATATACTTAATTGGTTAAGCATACCCCGCTCATGCTATCATTGGGAAGTTGCGCGCGTAGAGGGTGAGCATCCTGGCTAGAAAAGCAGGGTGTGGATATTCCCCAGGTCATAGTCGTCCCGTGTGTTATTATATGATATATATATTTATTTCGGGATGAGACGTGATGGGTATGTTTCGTCTCATTGCTGGTTTGGAGCTATGACCGCTTCCCGGGACGTCGTGTGCGTGAGTTTACCACGAGATGGGTGTCGTTTAGTCCCACCATGGTGGCCCCAGTATTACTACGTGAGTCGGGCACTGGGAAGATGATAGCATTGATGCAGTTTATCGGCGATATATATAGCCGGGTATATTATGTGCATGGCCTTGTACATCATATGTAGTATGTACACTTGGCTATTTGATTGATGATGATATATATATACGGTTAGAAATAAATACCTATATATATATATATATATATATATTTATATATATATATCCTATAGACGAAAGGATATGGACTTTTATGAAGTACATCTTAGATGATTATGGTGTACTAGATGGAGGTTGAAGTATCGCACATAAGGTATTATTCGGTTACATCATCCCAAGGATATTATTGGAGGTTCTTTTATTTTATTTTATTTGTTTTCTTTTTCTTTTCTTCTTCCTTTCTTTAGTAGTTATAGTTAGTGTAATGGTAGTATTAACTTGTATATTGAGGATTATGGATCTCTAGGATCGACATTGCCCAGGAGTAGTGTAACGAGGTGGTTCCTTGTTTGGATTTCGCTTTGCGAGACACCTCACGCACGAAGCGCAGTGCCATGTCGAAATTTGAGAGAAGTAATTCCATAGGTGGCATCACGGATCTCTGGTCTTGACCTTGTCAGGAGTAGTGTAACGGGGCGGTTCCTTGTTTGGATTTCGCTTTGCGAGACTCCCTACGCACGAAACGTAGTACAATTTTGGGATTAGAGAGAAGTCTTGCCAATATTCCATGTGCATATTATTAAGTATATTAATTCTTACGTTTTTAGCCTATATAGGTATATATATATATATGTATATGTATAGGGGTAATGCTTTAGGAATTATGATAATTATAATTCATGAGATTATTAATCGGAATTCATTAAGCCTTTTATGGCATAATTGTTGTAATCTAATCTAATAGGATTAGAAGCGGGTGGATCCTTAGATTGTGACGGGAAGGTAGCTCTCGTGGATATAGGCTAGGCCTGATAAGTTAGGTTGTCCTAAAATCAATGGGGGTAATTTAACTAAAATTGGAGGACGCGAATAGGTGCGCGCCTTTAGATGAGAGGTGAGTTGGGGTTACACGAGAGTGCGGTCTCAGTTACTTATGAAATTAAGTACACCGGTATTTATTATGCACGGTTAACACACTTGCTAAATATTTTACACATTCGGGGCTCTGACCCGTTTACTTTTCTCTCCTCCTTGTATATATATATATATATATATATATATATATATATATATATATATATGTTACCACAGGTATCCTACCGCATGGATGCCGGATGACCTTCTATCCTGAGTCTTGGGAGCCGTGACAGGTGCGGACTGTTGCGGGGTGTTTCATATAGCCGCTTCCTACTTCTTTAAAATTCTAGGTAGGCTTCATGTTGTATATCGGGTGTGTATCATAGGGATATTTATATACATGTTTATATTTATTCCATTTCAGTTATTGTATTTGCTGTGATCCGACAGCTTATTCGGGTCTACTTTTTGTAGTACATTCGGTTGTATTTAATTGGTTCATTTTATTTATAGCATTTTAATTATTATAGTTCTTTCCTGCATCTCTTCTATTCATTAGTAGTTTTATAGTGTTGGGTTGTTGTATGTTGCAAGTTTTAAATTTTTTATAACATCTCGCTTATATGATTTCGGGTAGTTAGTCCTATATTATATAGTACCGTTAGTTGATGTTGAGACTGGACCATCTGGAATTCCTGATTTAATATAGTATAGGGCTGGCCACCCGTTATTATCTTAGGCGGGTTGTTACAGATGGTATCAGAGCATCAGGTTCTAGAGTCCTTAGGATCTGTGTGAGCTTTATGCATTCTTCCGTTAACGTTCTTGACATAAAGCCCTACAAATAGGACTGTTGTGTTCATTGCGTTGTTTTCTTCTGTGAAGTATATTCACTTGATTGGCGTTCTGATAACAATTGCTCTTGTTTCATTTCAGACGTCGCCTAGATTTTGTCGTCTAGGAAAGGATAGGTCTAGAAGTAAAATTATGCTTCAATCGGGGGTATTTGTCTTCCCCGGTTTTGGAGGAGTTATTGAGGAGATTTCTAACAGTGGTTCAAGATGATTTATCGACGGTTGAGTAAGAAAGGAAAATTTACTCGAATGACAAACCTTGGACTTAATAAAGTAAGTCTGAGGAGAGGTTATTGTAGTCTTTGGGAGGTTTGGATTTAGAAACCCGTCAACCTTCGCTGGGAAGGATTTTGAGGAAGATGTTTCTCTTGTGAAGAAATAGGCTTAGGGATAATGATTTTCCTGGAAGGGGTTTAGGACCCTGAGTTGAGATTCTAGGGTGAGGGGAAACCATTAGGTTATGGAATTGTAAGGTAGAATACCTTTCTTTGGGTTTAAGTTACGCTTTGTGCGATACCGGGAACGTCGAGAGTTATAATATTGAATTCCGGAGGTGAGGAATGTTAAGGTTCGCTGAATAGTGACTATAAGACTATTGTCTTATGGGTAGATAGGGCATGTGATTATAGTGCGCCTAAGAGGGGAGAATTATATTGTGGAAAGACGTTAATGTATGTAAAGAAGTTTTAGAGTTGAGAGATTTAAAGTTTAGTAGGGGTATGTTGAGCGGATAATTTAGCTCATAGCTGTGCTAGTTTTGAGAACTAGGTATTGGCTAGAGTATTGTATTGATTGAGGCCTTGTGTTTTAAACATAAGATGTTTGTTTGGCGCGTCGAAAGACGCGGAATATATTTATATTGTATTATTGTATAGGCCCTCGGGCAATATCTAATATGAGAAAATATTTTTTTTTATAAAACCTTAACCCTGGTTCAACTAATCTCAATCCCCGACCTAGCTACGCAGTAGTGTATTGGGAGGGTTCCTTATTTGGATTTCGCTTGCGAGACCTCCCCCGCATGAAGGTGGCTAGCGTCAGGAATTGAGGAGAGTTCAACCAGTGGAAATTTTCAAACTTTTATATATTTAGTATACTGTTATAGATTATGTTACCGAGGGTTATCTTACAATTTGAGGCCAATGGAGCCTGATTAGGATTTTACGAGTGGAAACTCGGATACGGGGTGTATGGGCACCCCGGGGTAGTTATTTGTTTTAAAATCCATATGGTTCGACATGAGAACTAGGGAGGATCGATATAGTGAATCCTAAGACTTGATGTTAGGACTAGATGATATTGAGGTCCTAGGCATATCTTAAATTTCGCGGACGAAATTCTTGTAAGGGGGGAAGATTGTAACACCCCACGACTTTGGAGACTGAGAAATTTAATTTTGGGAAAATTAAATTAAATTAAATTGGAGAATTTTAGAATTTGGGAAATGAAGTCCAAAAATAGAGGACGTTTCAAAGTATTCCGGATGATATTTTTGAGGGTACCATTGATCCCGGAAGGGTCGAGATAGTCAAAATGACTGTCATTGGGTCTTATTTCGGCTCCGGAATGTTTTTAAGTTGTTTTGACTTGAATTGGAGTCAACGAGTCATTTAAAGTGTGTATTAACATTTAAAACTGGGTTTGTTGTTTTAAAGGATTTGAGGCTTACGGATGAAGCCTTCTCAAATAGAGAAAGAGAGAAAGAAAAAGGAAGAAAGAAAGAATAAGGAAAAGAAGAGAGAGAGGAAGAAAAAGCTTAGGATTTCCGGCCCAACCGCAACATCGAGTATGATCCAACCTCTACAAATCTGAGGCAAGAGTTTAATCTTGCTAAATAGCTATTTGTGTATTTCATTTCATAAATTGTGGGGTAAAGAAATGGATTTTTGGGTATAAATACCAAAACCTAGATTTTTAGGTTTAATCTTGAAATCAATGATTAAATATGGATTTAATGGAATTAGAAAGTTTGGGATAAACTTTGGGTTGACTTATGGGGTTAAAATCATGATTTGATGAAGGATTGGGGGTTGGAATGAGAAATTTAGGGTTTAGAATTCGTGGGTTTTGAAGAAAAAGATGAACCCTTCAAAAATTGCAGGTCCGAATCGATTTGCCCCCTCAAGCGAATCGATTCGGTTTGGTAAAATTGGCAGGTCAGCATTGACCGAATCGATTCGGACCCCAAGCCGAATCGATTCGGCCTATTGCAGAAGCCCAGGTCTTTGGACCCGAATCGATTCGCCTGGGAGGCCGAATCGATTCGGAAACAGAGCATTTTGAAGTATTTTCTCCATAGTGATTTCAAACCCTTTTTGGTTGGGTTTATTGATTTGGGGGCATTCTCTTAGGATGTAAAAGATATATTCTTGGAGTCACGTAAGGATTTTCTCACATATTGGGATTTGGGGACCCTTAGTGTAACTTGGGAGAAATGTACCCATGTACGTATTGGAGTTACATACGGATATTGGGGGAAAACTCTTTGAGGTTGGAATTTACCAATTATAGATAAAGGTATATATATATATATATATATATATATATATATATATATATATATATATATATATATATATATATATATATATATATATATATATATATATATATATATATATATATATATATGTTTGAGGTTGAGAACTCTTAGAGAGTGAGAGGTCTCCTATCCTTAGAAATATTTAGACTAAGGAATAAATGATAACCCGATAGGGGTAAGGATTCATAAAATACAATAGAACCATAGGTAAAAGTGGGAAACAGCTTGCGGGTGTACTATCGACTAGGATAAGCGGTAGCGTAAATTCTAGTTAGGATAGTTTATACGCAATTATTAGGATATGGCCATTGAGATTCCAATACTTGAAATGAGGTTAGAATAAATTGAGGTTTTAGACTATTAAGTCCTGTTAATGCCTATGGTTAGATAGTACTAAAGATAATTATGTACTTTCACATTTAGAGGTGAAAGGTGTAGTGATGGACTTCTACACAAATTCTTGGGTGATAACCCTAATGTTGAATGTATATGTATAGACATAAACATATGGTTTTGGGAGACTATTCATCATAGGAAGATGATTGAATATGTTTCAAGTATGGGATTATATTCACGTATCGAGGTAAATTTAATGGAAATGGTAGTGACGGCTTGTATATCGAGGACTATGTATACTTATAGCCAGTTATATATATATCTTATACATATGAACGAGAATTAGTTTATATATATAGATAAGGATATGTGAATATGTGTACATATATATATATATATATATATATATATATATATATATATATATATATATATATATGTATGTATATAGATATATGGATATCTTCATGTTGTGGATATACTTGGTATGGATATTTAAACCGTATATGATGGTTTATTATTTGATCATATGATTGGATCATATGGATTATATATATTATGCATGTAAATGATATATATACTTAATTGGTTAAGCATACCCCGCTCATGCTATCATTGGGAAGTTGCGCGCGTAGAGGGTGAGCATCCTGCCTAGAAAAGCAGGGTGTGGATATTCCCCAGGTCATAGTCGTCCCGTGTGTTATTATATGATATATATATTATTTTGGGATGAGACGTGATGGGTATGTTTCGTCTCATTGCCGGTTTGGAGCTATGACCGCTTCCCGGGACGTCGTGTGCGTGAGTTTACCACGAGATGGGTGTCGTTTAGTCCCACCATGGTGGCCCCAATATTGCTACGTGAGTCGGGCACTGGGAAGATGATAGCATTGATGCAGTTTATCGGCGATATATATAGCCGGGTATATTATGTGCATGGCCTTGTACATCATATGTAGTATGTACACTTGGCTATTGGATTGATGATGATATATATATACGGTTAGAAATAAATACCTATATATATATATATATATATATATATATATATATATATATATATATATATATATATATATATTATATATATATATATCCTATAGACGAAAGGATATGGACTTTTATGAAGTACATCTTAGATGATTATGGTGTACTAGATTTATGGAGGTTGATGTATCGCACATAAGGTATTATTCGGTTACATCATCCCAAGGATATTATTGGAGGTTCTTTTATTTTATTTTATTTGTTTTCTTTTTCTTTTCTTCTTCCTTTCTTTAGTAGTTATAGTCAGTGTAATGGTAGTATTAACTTGTATATTGAGGATTATGGATCTCTAGGATCGACATTGCCCAGGAGTAGTGTAACGAGGTGGTTCCTTGTTTGGATTTCGCTTTGCGAGACACCTCACGCACGAAACGCAGTGCCATGTCGAGATTTGAGAGAAGTAATTCCATAGGTGGCATCACGGATCTCTGGTCTTGACCTTGTCAGGAGTAGTGTAACGGGGAAGTTCCTTGTTTGGATTTCGCTTTGCGAGACTCCCCACGCACGAAACGTAGTACAATTTTGGGATTAGAGAGAAGTCTTGCCAATATTCCATGTGCATATTATTAAGTATATTAATTCTTACGTTTTTAGCCTATATAGGTATATATATATATATATATATATATATATATATATATATATATATATATATATATATATATATATATATGTATATGTATAGGGGTAATGCTTTAGGAATTATGATAATTATAATTCATGAGATTATTAATCGGAATTCATTAAGCCTTTTATGGCATAATTGTTGTAATCTAATCTAATAGGATTAGAAGCGGGTGGATCCTTAGATTGTGACGGGAAGGTAGCTCTCGTGGATATAGGCTAGGCCTGATATGTTAGGTTGTCCTAAAATCAATGGGGGTAATTTAACTAAAATTGGAGGACGCGAATAGGTGCGCGCCTTTAGATGAGAGCTGAGTTAGGGTTCCACGAGAGTGCGGTCTCACTTATTTATGAAATTAAGTACACCGGTATTTATTATGCACGGTTAACACACTTGCTAAATATTTTACACATTCGGGGCTCTGACCCGTTTACTTTTCTCTCCTCCTTGTATATATATATATATATGTTACCACAGGTATCCTACCGCATGGATGCCGGATGACCTTCTATCCTGAGTCTTGGGAGCCGTGACAGGTGCGGACTATTACGGGGTGTTTCATATAGCCGCTTCCTACTTCTTTAAAATTCTAGGTAGGCTTCATGTTGTATATTGGGTTTGTATCATAGGGATATTTATATACATGTTTATATTTATTCCATTTCAGTTATTGTATTTGCTGTGATCCGACAGCTTATTCGGGTCTACTTTTTGTAGTACATTCGGTTGTATTTAATTGGTTCATTTTATTTATAGCATTTTAATTATTATAGTTCTTTCCTGCATCTCTTCTATTCATTAGTAGTTTTGTAGTGTTGGGTTGTTGTATGTTGCAAGTTTTAAATTTTTTTATAACATCTCGCTTATATGATTTCGGGTAGTTAGTCCTATATTATATAGTACCGTTAGTTGATGTTGAGACTGGACCATCTGGAATTCCTGATTTAATATAGTATAGGGCTGGCCACCCATTATTATCTTAGGCGGGTTGTTACATTATCATCCACTAAAAGATTAAGGTCTCCTAAATCTATCCAAAAGGTAACACAACTATAAAAGTTAGAGTGTACTCTTAGATGAGGTTGGATAGATATATGAAGTACGAGTAATATGCTGAACGTAAATTGATGTAATGGAGTCTGAATCGATGATTTTCTTAATTTGGATATGTACGATACATCACTAATAACGAAACGTGTAACAATGTCAGATGCTAAAGGGTTTCATTGATTTTTATTTATAATTCGTTAGTGCTTTTGAGTTTGTAGAGGGGGCCTGAAGGTAATCCTGGGATTAGGGATAATCCACTAGTTAGCAACAGTGTTCTGAGGATAAGCTCAAGCGTGGCAACTCAAGCGTGACATCTGGGCGAGGCAGCTCAGCGTGGCAACTCATATATTAGCTTATTGTTTTAATCACATCGTACTTTCATTATTGATTTCTGTAAGCTCTAACGATTGTAATGACGTAACGATAATAACTAAAGGGTTTTGTATGAGGTCAAACGGTACTTGCGAGAGACCAGGCTTGGCAGGGCCTGGGAGAGCTTTCATGCTCTATCGAATGACCTCACTGTGGGAACTTTAGAGGGACCTGGTTTGGAGGATTGAGAAGTAAGGCACCATTGGGGCTTGTCCTGACCACCTTAGATACACCTGGTAAAGCACCGAAGGACCCTGACCGTGGAACCTCAAGCGGAGCAGCTTGGAGTTCTATCGGGCATTAAGTTATGGACCAAACAACCCTATACTTAATGTCACATCTACTATGGGTGATGTCACTAGCCATCTAAACGTTTGTCAGACATACACTTGAGTAAACCGCTGTGGTATTTGGGGCTGTCAGGTAGTTGGTGAACCACCTCTGCGACAACAAACCCCTGACACACAGTGGATAGGCAAAAGGCATGTCTTGGCATTTAATGTTTATGACATGGAGACAACTAGTGCATCAGGCATTTAATGTTGTGACATAAAGTATGAGGGATGTCTTTCATACTCTTTAATGACTGAGTTGCCTCGGGGGTGGTGTGGGGGGCTATTTAAGGACCCCAACCACCTTTGAGGAGAGGATGATCTTTTTGGAGCATTAAGAAAAAGAATCATTGCAAACTAGAGAGTTCACTAACTCACCATTGTCATTTATTGCGAAGCTTTTAATATTTGACAGAGATTCTTGAGGGAGTTTGGTGTGTTGCTACCTGCCTATCAGGATGTATCTAGGGTGCTTATTTTCCCTCTCCCTCTAGCTAAGTCACTTCTAAAGTTCATTATTATTCCCTGAGTCATACACGAGAGGCTTTGTGAGTTTAAACTGAGTCCATCTTCATTGAGTTTTGTGTGTGTGTTTCCTATAATTAGTCTAGGGTGTTGGCTAATTTAACTCGTGGTTACCATACTCAATAGGGGTTACGCCTCCACATATATAATCTAAAGTACCCTCTTACATTTGGCGACTCTGCTGGGGAGGCATCCTTCTAGAGAAGGAGTATGGCGCAGGATAACGCTACTAGAAGACTCAATTTTGATGACATACAGCATAATGAAGAACAAGCTGCAAGGGAACAGGAGGCCTTAAGAGATGGGGCTCCTCGGGGAGAGATACCGCTGGCTCCAATAACGATAGGCGTCCCAGGGGCTGCACAACCCTCCACGAGCGTAGGGCTGGGACCTACCCAGATGGCGCTCCTCATGAGCAAATTTTACGAGTTTTTGCAAACCCCAGTAGCTTCCACTATGCTGGGAGGATTGGAGACTAGTGCCTTCGTGACACCAGGAGTGGCCCCAGGGGCCCCACCAGGGGCAGGCGTTACGGGAGCGGTACCAGCAAGTGTACCCTCTGTTGTGAATCCCACTGTGGGCGGCTCAGGCGTTTCAATGGCGCAACCGATAACGTTCGCTCCAGTTGCAACGAGCGCTCAACCATCTGCTCCGTTGCAGGTGGCCCCAGTGGCCTCGCCCTTGGAAGAGATGAGAAAAGAGATGCAGAAGGAGATGCTGAAGTTCATGCAGTCTTCCTCGCAGGCTGTGGGCGAGGTGGCAGCAGTCTACGACGACTTCCGGACACCTTACCCCCAGGAGTACAATGACGAACCCTACCCGAAGGACTATATTCCCCCTACCTTTGAAAAATATTCAGGGAAGGGGGGGAACCCGAAGGAGCACATCAAGCGTTTCGTCGAGCACCTGGGGGCGCATTGCAATGACAAAAAGCTTAGGCTGAGGGAGTTTTCCAAATCCTTGACTGATAAGGCCTACACTTGGTACTCTCACCTGCCTCCCAATAGTGTCTCCACGTGGGAGGAGATGCACGTATTGTTTGTCCGAAAGTTCTTCTTGGCAGAAGATGAGTTTACCCTAACCCAACTTGGCAGGGAGAGGCAAAGGCCAGGAGAGGAGGTAGTGGCCTATATCCGAAGGTTTAGGGAAAGGTCCCTTGACGTGAGGGAAGAAGCTAAGGAGGCCAGGTTACTACAAATTTGTGCTGAGGGATTACTTCCTGAGTATATCTGTCACTTGATCAATGAGACACGCGAGGGAACTTTTTCAGCTTTCTTAAAATCTGCAAGAAATATATCGTTGGTGGTGCGACCTAGCCCGGTAGTAGCCCCCATGATGTTCAGACAGACGATACAACCCATCGGGGGAAGGACACAGGCCCCACGGGTAGGATATGTCGAGAGAGAAGATGGGGGCCAGGCTCAGAGGAAGGACAACAAAAGAAAGTTCGGAAGGGATAGGGAAGACCCGCCACCGTTGCCTTGTACGGTGGAGGAGGCTATGAGTTGCTATAACGTAATGGTCCAAGGCGGAACGGTTTACGAGCCAAAAGGTGTCCCGATAGAGGAGCCCGACGTGGCAACTAGGGCCAATCCCAAATATTGTCAGGTGCATCGAAAGGTCCAGCATCCAACAGAAAGCTGCTTCACGCTGCGAAGAATCATAGACAAGTACGTGAAGGCGGGAACGCTGCAAATTCCCCCACAAAACGTTAACAATAACCCGCTCCCGGCGCATGGGGCCAATGTTGTGACGGCCTATGATGAAGAGGTAGAGCGAGAGGGGAGAGGGGCAACGAGGGAGTTCGATAAAGCACTTGAGTATTGCACTAGAGGAATGGCCAACGTAGTTCTGGCGTATGATGAAGCAAGTGCTAGGGACGCAGAAGACGCCTATAGCGTTGAGGGCGAGGAAACAGGTCCAGTCATAGAATACAGCGCAGTTTCAAAATCCCCAAAGTTCGCTTGGTTCTTCGATCAAGTGGGAATACCAAAGGAGAGCAGACTGGAGATAACTCGGGCGATCCTTGACATCGCGAAGAAGGACGCGGTTCCCTCGCTGAAATGGAGAGGACCCATGGCGAGGCTGGTAAAAAAGTTCCTATCAGAGGTGACCTTCAGCGATGCAGATAGAGCTGTAAGGTTCCCTCATAACAGGCCCTTGTATGTGACGGCCAGTATCAACGGGGTTAGTTTTGCAAGAACGCTTATGGAGGGGGGTGCTTCCATCAACATTATGCCGATCAACTCCTTCCACGCAGCTGATATCCCAGAAGAAAGGTTGGTTCCCATGCCTCTGGTAATCTCAGGGTATGACAACCAATCTTCCAAATCCATTGGGTATGTGAATGTGGGAATTGTAATGGGAAATCTGAGTTCCCACATCAAGTTCCATGTAATAGAAAGTGCAACTTCCTATCATTTACTAATAGGAAGAGTATGGATGCACAATCAAGGTTTAGTTCCTTCAACATATCATCAATGCGCCAAGGCGAATGTTAAAGGAACAGAAGTGACCATTAGGGCTACAAAAAGGCCCTTCGCCATCGAGGAAGCTCACTTTGTGGATGCGGCCTTTTATACGGAGTTGGAGGAAGATGCTCGAGTCCTAACAAGAAGAATGGAGGGGGCATGGGTTCCCTCGATCAGAGATAGAATGGGGCCTCTGAACGAGCAAGGCAAAGAAGCCGCGAATAATGAAGGGGTGAGGGCCGAAGAAACCCATCAGGTGATCCCTCGACCCCAAGGTACTACGAAGCAGCTCAAAAACAAAGTAAAGCTTAGAATGAATCCTGTGGAGCATGAGGCCCAACGGCAAAGCGTGTTGAGTCGCTTTTCAGGAGGAAGAATCGCTGAGGCTTCGAGAGAAAGGAAGAGGAAGGCCTTGGCAACAGCTACCAACAGGCAATGCAAGAAGGTGATCACTGAGGAGGGGAAGGTGGTATACCGTTTATAACGATGTGAGCGGGCGGCCGAAGAGACCGAGGATGGGGCTGACCCGTTATATGAGTGTTTCTTGATAGATCAACAGGGACAGTGTATGGTGATAGACAACTCCAACATACAGGAGTTCGTGGAGGAGGTCGCCGAAGAACCAGACTACATGGCAAATCAACCGAAGCCCCAGGCACAAGAGTTGGAGCGGTTGAACCTGGCAGGAGAAGGGGAAGACCCAAGGCCCATCTTCATCGCGAAGGATCTCGGTAAGGCGAAGCGAGAAGCCCTGGTTGGGCTAATCCGGGAGTTCATAGATGTCTTTGCGTGGAAGTATACCGAAATGGAAGGGCTAGATGAGGAAGTGAGCTGCCACAAGCTAAACGTGACACCTTCAGCCATCCCGGTAAAACAGGCAACAAGAACTTATAAACCTGAGTTGGACTTGAAGATCAAGGAAGAGGTTCAGCGTTTATTGGCAGCAGGATTCATCAAACCAATACAACATCCCCTGTGGCTATCTAGCATTGTGCCAGTAGGGAAGAAGGACAAGAATCAAATAAGGATCTGTGTGGATTTTAGAGATTTGAACAGGGCTTGCCCCAAAGATGAGTTCCCTCTACCTTCCATCGATAGCTTGATAGATGCCACGGCTGGACATGAGATGTATAGCTTCATGGATGGGTACGTTGGGTACAATCAGATCAAGATGGACCCCGTGGACGCAGAGAAAACGGCATTCAGAACCCCGTTGGGCAATTTCATGTACAAAGTAATGCCGTTTGGACTTAAGAACGCGGGAGCCACTTATCAAAGAACAATGATGGCCATTTTTCACGATTTCCTCCACAAATTTGTAGAATTCTATGTGGATGATTTGGTCATCAAATCGAAGAAGGAGGAGTCCCACCTAAATGACTTAAAGAAGGTGTTTACTCGATGTAGGAAGTATAAACTAAGGATGAACCCATTGAAGTGCGTCTTCGGAGTAACATGTGGGAAGTTTCTGGGCTTCGTGGTTGATCGACAAGGGGTGCAGATGGACCAGGATAAACAACGCGCGATCTTAGAAATGCCGTACCCAAGAACGGCGAAGGAGCTAAAAAGCTTCCTCGGAAAGGTCTCCTACCTCAGAAGATTTGTACCAGGATTGGCCGAGGTAACACACCCGTTGATGCAACTGCTGCGAAAGAACACAAAGTTCAGGTGGGAAAAGGATCACCAGGAGTCCCTCGATGAGTTGAAGAAACTGCTCGTTTCACCGCAAATCATGGTTCCTCCACAGGCAGGAGCACCGTTGCAGCTATACCTCACCTCCACTACAAGGTCCGTTGGAGCTTTGCTGGCACAGGAGATCGACGGGCAAGAACGGCCAGTGTATTACCTCAGTAGGATCATACATGGGCCGGAGATTAGATATAGCAGCCTAGAAAGGCATTGTTTGGCCTTAGTCTTTGTAGCACAAAAACTTAGACATTATATGCTGTCTTTTACAATTCATATTGTAACTAGATGTGATCCAATTAACTACTTGTTGGCTAGAACTATCTTGATTGGCAGGGCAGCTAGGTGGTTCCTTATTCTCTCTGAATATGATTTAAAGTGTGTGGTTCCTCGTGCTATCAAGAGCCAGGCGTATGCTGATCTGTTGGCAATCTTTCCATCAGGAACGTTTGAACCACCTAAAGAAGACATTCCGGGAGACGACTTACAAGACAACTATCTGGACACAACCGATGAGGAATGGACGATGCAGTTCGATGGGTCTTCGGCTGAAAAAAAAGGAGGGGCAGGGGTCATCCTTTCAAAAGGAACGGAGGAAATTTGCCTTTCCTACAAACTAGATTTCCCTTGCTCCAATAACGAAGCAGAATACGAAGCGTTGGTACTAGGGTTGCTGGAGGCTCTTCGAAGGGGAATTCGTTCACTCTGCATCAAGGGTGATTCGAACTTAGTAATTCAGCAAGTTAATGGAGAATATGCGTTGAAACACATGAATTTGGCACCGTACAGAACGATCATTCAAAGGCTCCTCAGCCAGTTCCATCGGGCCAAAATCAGAAGACATCCCAGAACAATGAACCGACATCCAGACGCTTATGCCACTATTGCTCAAAAGATGGTCATGAGGAGCGATACGACTATTGTTACGATCCAACGAAGAACAGCCCCTTCGATGATACAGTCAATACTACCGACGGAGGGAGACGCGGGTTGGAGAGGAGAGGTCAGGAAGCAACTGGAGTCTGGCGAAGGAGCTATGGGACTCAGAGAGTTGGCCAAATACTTTACAAACCAGGGAAATCTTTACTTCAGAAATGCAGGGGGATGGTTATCGAGATGCATTGGGCCAGAGGAGGCAGAGCGGAGGTTGAAGAAAACACATGAGGAGCACTGCGAAACAACTGAGATACCTCTTTATAGGAGAATTCAAAGAGGGGGATATTTTTGGCCTAAAATGAAACAGGATGCGGCAGAACTACAACGGAATTGTGATAAGTGTCAGCTATTTTTCGAAGCAGCTGAGTGCCATTTCATTGAAGCCCAAACAGACTGGAGGCAGCCCTATATCGACTTTATTCAGGGTGGAATTGTCCCAACGGAGAAATTGGATGCGATGGGACTAAGGCGAAGGGCCCCGAGGTTCTATATCCAAGAGGGGCAGCTTTATCGAAGGGGGTACTTCAACAGGCCGTTGCGTTGCATTACAAAAGAAGAAGCAACTGAGGTCCTCAAACAAGCCCATGACCCAGCTCACATGGGAGGGGCCAAGTTATATGATCAGCTGATGACGTTGGGGTATTATTGGCCAACGATGGAGAAAGACTCCGCCGAATTTGTCCGAAAATGCAAGGCTTGCCAGCTTCATGGAAATATGATCCATGCCCCATCGGTGGACTTACACTCTCTGGCAACGCCTTATCCTTTCCACACTTGGGCGTTCGACCTCGTGGGGGCGATACATCCTTCGTCGAGGGGTAAGATATGGATACTGGTAGCAACGGAGTGCTTTACAAAATGGGCTGAAGCAATACCACTTAGAAGGGCCACGGCTGGAGTAGTGAGTAGCTTCATCAGAGAGTATATCATTTGCCGTTTTGGGATCCCAAAGGTTATTCTCTCAGATAATGGGACTCCCTTCGTCAACTCAGAAGTAACGATGCTCACAGACAAGTACTCCATTGTTCATCACACTTCAACGGTAGCATACCCGAAGGGGAATGGTCAGGCTGAAGCAACTAACAAAACTCTGGTTAATATCTTGGCTAAAACGATGGAGGACTTTCCAGGATCGTGGGATGACAAGATACCAACAGTGTTGTGGGCCTATCGAACGACGAAGAGGAAGCCCACAGGGTACACTCCGTTCTCCCTTGTCTATGGGGCTGAGGCAATTCTTCCAGTAGAGTTGGAAGTTCCCTCGGCTCGATACGCCTTGCGAAGCAGCATGCTCCCTCAGAACAGGCATGTGCAGTTGGAGGCATTGGATGAACACAGAGACAACGCGATGCAACATTTTCAAATGTATACAAAGCAGCTCTCTAGGGCATATGACAACATGGTAAGACCAAGGAGGTTCGTGGAGGGAGATCGCGTTTTGAAGGCAGCAGTGAAACACATTAGGGGACTTCCTCTACCAAAGTTCGCAGCCAATTGGGAGGGACCTTTCATCGTGAACGAAGCTCATGATTCAGGTTATTGCCTAATTTCTAAGTTGGAGGAAGATAGGCCATTCAAAATTAACAATAAATGGCTGAAAGTATATCATGTGTAGACAGTTTGTTTGTACCATCGATGTATTGGGTCTTCTTATTATGAATATACAAGTTTTACTGATGATATGAAATATAGACATTGATATGAAAGCAAGCATAACTCAGAGATAAACTAAACAACGTACATTCTTCCATTCATTAAAGAAGAGAGCATTACAAGCAAAATAGGGAACTACTGCCCAGGAATTACATGAATGAAAGAAAGAAAATATGTACAGGAGTTTTACTACGCTAGGAGAAACCACAGATCCGGGGAAGAGAAAAAATCCCCGGGGAGGCCCGAAGAAGCGGATGCAAACGAATTTTGAGCGTTGACAGCAACCTCTAGCCTGGTTTGCACCTGGGCGCGTTCAATAAGGAGCTTTTCCCGTTTTAGCTTAGCCAAACGCAGAGCTTCTTCGGCTTTCGTTACTTCTTCATCGGCCGATTCCAAAAGAGGTGCCAGCTCGGCTAACTTAACCTCCTCAGCCCGTTGGTCCTCCTGGTACCTTATCAACACTTCCCTCTGGCCGATCAGTTGCTGGTTCTTCAAAGTCTTCAGATGCGTTATAAGCCAGTCAAAACGGAAACCATCACGCCCCAACTCCTTCAGAAAACCTAGAAATTGGTTGAGAAGGGATCTGGTAACACTGGCAGTGGGGGTACTAGCAATTTCAGCAACAACGATCGCCATGCCTTGCAGCCTGTGACTCATCACATGAATATTTGAGCGCAGGCAATCCGGTGTGAAGGTCTCAGGATGGTGATCCACCAATTGTTCAATCACCAGCCGATGGTTGACGGGCATTTGAGGAGATTGCCGAAGCACCATGAGACAGAACGAGTGAGGAGCTAGGTCGGGAAGAGGGACCTCACACCCAGATTCGCTCTCAACTGCAGCACCAGTCGTAGAACCTTGATCATCATGAATAGAATTTTCCGAAGCATCAGGTTCTCGGAAGGGCGAGCCTACAGGTGAGAGGACTGGGGGCGAATCTTCCCGAGCAACCTGAAAAGAAAAGCCCAAATAAGGATATGAAAAATCTTAACAAGCGTTTTCGTTGTTAAGTCACCGTTATAAGGTGGAGTTTACGAAAAATCTTAACAAGTGTTTTCGTTGTTAAGTCACCGTTATAAGGTGGAGTTTGCGAAAAAATCTTAACAAGTGTTTTCGTTGTTAAGTCACCGTTAGAAGGTGGAGTTTATGAAAAAAAAACTTAACAAGCGTTTTCGTTGTTAAGTCACCGTTATAAGGTGGAGTTTATGAAAAATCTTAACAAGTGTTTTCGTTGTTAAGTCACCGTTATAAGGTGGAGTTTGCGAAAAAATCTTAACAAGTGTTTTCGTTGTTAAGTCACCGTTATAAGGTGGAGTTTTATGAAAAAATCTTAACAAGTGTTTTCGTTGTTAAGTCACCGTTATAAGGTGGAGTTTTGTGAAAAATCTTAACAAGCGCTTTCGTTGTTAAGTCAACGTTATAGGATGGAGATTATGAAAATCTTAACAAAAGATAGGAGGAAAGATATACCTCAGTCACAATGGGAGCATTTGAGGCAGCCACAGGGACAGGAACCGTTGGGGGAGCAATTATTACCCCAGATGCCATAACGGGATCCCTGGACGCAGAAGCCTCCACGCTTGTCCAAACTTGATCACCCGTGTAGGGCACAAGGGCAAGCATATGGGGTTCATCACGAGAGGACACGGAGCCCTCAAACAAAGCCACATCAGGAGGGGGTGTAAACACACCAACCTGGGCCCCCACTACAGGAGTTGATGCAAGATCGGGAGAAAACTGTGCACAAAGCCAAGTGTTAGAAAAGAAGAATGGGCACAGAAAATATGAAGAAATAGCTCGACGTGTTGCTTACCTCAGTTATGGTGCTAAACAAAGGAATGACAGTCGGGGGTCTCATCAGCATCGTTCGAAGAAGAATACTTTCCAACAACGAAGACACTTCAACCTGGGGTACCCAAAACATATCACAATTCAGTAAGCCAAATAAGGAAAGAATATGACTGAAAGAACTACAACAAACAAATTACAGATCACATCATACCTCGGGTTCACTCTCCTCAGCAAGTACAAGGGGCAGAGGAACCTCGGATGAGGCCTGTAAATCTGAAGGGACCAAAGGTGTTATCTCGGGAGGTGCCACTTCGGGCAGGGTCATCGCTTCAGGCGAGGAAGCACTCGCAGGGTCAACGGCATCACCTCCCGCAATGACATCCCTCGCACGTTGGCTGACTAAACGACGAGAATACGTAAGCCCTGTCATGGGGGAACGGGGAGGAGTCACATCGGTATGAGATACACCGAAGCGTCCCCCCACAAAAGGGCTCACGGGAGGACTGGACGAGTCTGGTTTTTCTATTTCAACCCCCTGCAAAACAGTTGTCAAAGAAAGGGGGGGAGGGATAAGTATACACACAAGCAAAGACAGTCACCCTCAAGCAAAAAGGAGATAATAATTAAGTCAGCAATGCATACCTCAGATTGGGAAGAAGAAGGAGAAGCTTGCACCGAGGAAACTTGCTTCCGCTGGGACTTGGTGCCTAAAGTCTTCCTCCTCAGCCTTGTCATGGCACTACCAGTGGCTTGAGGAACCTTCGAACCTCTTCTCCTCTTTGCAGCTGGCTCAGTGGGATCGACGACGATCATGGGGAAGACAACCGAGGGAGGAACGACGACAGCGCGCCGTTGAAATTCTGCATTCACCCGATCTACCTCAGCCTGCGCCTCCCTCCTTAACCTCTCGGCCCTTTCAGGAGATATGGGAGGAGGAACGGAGGCTATGGGTAGGGCTGCCACAGGAATCTGGGATTTGGACTTTGCCTTTTTCGTGGAGGCTACCCCACTCTTGGCCTTTTTGGTCGACGGCCGCGAAGACCCTTCATCACCAGTAGCTCCAGTCGAAGGAGCAGTCTTCCTGGATACCCCAGCACCTTTCCCTTTGGATATGGCAGTGGGAGTCATGGGGCATAACGGAGGTAGCTCTTTGGAAGGCCCCTTAGGGGTTTTGCTTAGAGGGAACTCAATCCCCAGAATGGAGTTGCCTTTGAGTCCCAGCTCCATCGCAGCAAATGAAAGAACTGGAGGGTACACCGGCTCGCCATCTATGAATTCAGCAATGTTAGCCAGTTGTCTCGGCCAGAACTTCGTGGCAAATAGACTGGTCACATTCCCTTGCCTCTTGTTGGAGGGAATGGTGACTCTCCCAGCCATTGATTCACTTATCCCCCACGCAGCAGTGGAGGAAAATAAGGAACATGCCTCACTAAAGCTAACCTTCGGGTTTGAGGATTGGAAAACTGAGCGAGGAGCCCCCTGATCAAACCCAAATTGACGACTACACCGATTGGGGTTGTAATGTTCGCTGGAATATCCCCACTCGGTGTAGGAAGGAAGATACCCCGGAGAAAGGAGAAGCACCACGGCTAACTGAGGATCTTCAATGTCTACCCCCACCTGTACCACCCTGGATTCGTCCTGAAAGAAATCACAAGTGTGAACAAAGGCGTCCTCTCCGTAAGGCCTCATAACAAAGTCCTCAAAACGATCAATTGAGGCGATCAGCTCTTTTCGGCTCTGCCTCTTGTGATAAATATAAGAGCGGGGGGGCAAAATGGTTTCCTCAGAAGGAGGACGGTTGGCCTTGGCCGCCACAATAGGAAAGCGCACGTAAAGAAAGCTGGTTAGAAGGATGCTGTTAGCAAAATTGGCCAGGTTATAACGGCCAAGGGATCGTTCCATATCGAACAACGTTCTGTCAAGCCAGGTGTAGAGGGACCCTAGGGCAATTGCAGCCAAAGGAAGTTTGATGCCCCGGGCCAAACGAAGGGATATGTTGATAAGGTCCCTTCGGGGCTGATCGTTTGGTTTTCCCGTCAAAAGAAAGCGGGACAGAATCACAAGGATGTAAGCAGGGAGCTCTAACGAAGTACCTTGGCCAGGGGCATCCGTTGAAATTGAAGAACTACCTTCACTAGAACCCTTGAAGAAATAATTAATCAGCGGAGTGAAGGTAGCTTTGTTTGAAGAACCGATGCAACTTCGGCATATTCGGTCCAACGCCAAACGGTCAGCAGTCTCTTCGGCGTCAAGAGGCTCATCGGTATAAGGCTCATGACCTGTTGCTTCGAGCACCAGAAGCTCGCAGACATCTTCTAGGGTTATCGTGAACTCGCCCCACGCAGCAATAAATGTGTGAGTCGTTACTTTCCAACGAGAAACAAGAATGGGGAGAGCAGCATTATTTTTGGAGAGAGTAAACTCACCAAACCATTTGGCCCGTTGAAGGCCAATCTTACTCAAAATATCACCATAGGAACTCACCATGTGAGAGTTCCAAGCAGCAAAATGGGCAGGAGAACCACCTGGTGCTTCGAAGTCAATTTGGGACCATTGGAAGTCCCCTCGCTCCAGACGAAACCGGAGAGTCCCCTCTGGAGGAAGAAAGCCCCACTTCGAGGGTTCTTCGTCCTCGTCACCCAGCACTAAGGACTCAAACTTGCATTCAAAGTTGACAGTCTTGCAAGCAGCAGCAAAGCAATCATCTTCGCCAAAAATGGGAGAGCGACGATAAAACCTTAACTGATCACGACGGACAGCATCCAGGGCAGAGGCACCAGTAGTGGTGGCGACAGCAGTAGCAGGCGGCGCACTGGTTGAAGAGATGGTGGGATAACTTTGAGAAGCCATGACAGAGTGTTAGTGCAAACAAAAAACAACCTTGAGTCAGAGGAGCCTGAGCACGACAATGGCGGAAGAACAAACACAGGAGGTGGCGAAGAAGATGAGAGCAAGAAAAGGAAGGCACAAGCTTGAACAGCAATGGAGGTTTCAGATGCTCAACAATGGAAGCTCTCTCTCTCTAAAAGCGAAGGAAATTTGAAGAAGGTAGTGGCAAAGTAAGAGAAAGAAAGGTTTTAAGTGTTTGGGAGATTTGGCCGTTTAGTTTTTTAAGTTCGTCGTTTAAAGTTTCCCACCATTGCACGTGTGTAGCCGCCTGCAATCATTTCAAATGTACACGTGGCACTTCGGGAAGTGTTTTGACATGGAAAAGACAACGCTACGTCATTTAATGAAGTAACACCTGGGGAACTGCCATCAATTAATGAAGTGACACCTAGGGAACAGCCACCGTTACCTTCCTAAGCAAGATTGAGTTTTGGGCGCCAAGATTTTCTCTGACATATCCAATAAACCCCCCAACAAAGAAGGTGTCCCAACGGTTCAAAAAAGCCACGATGTCCCCTCGACAGAAGCTCAAACGTTGTTTAGTTATGACTCAGTTACATCGGGGAGAATTTTTCGCTTTTTCGAACATTACTGGGAGAATATTAGCAGGTCCTTCGGGAGAATTTCAGATATTCAAGCTGGAACGATTGCGGCTCAGCATTAGAAAAAAGCAGCAGGCCAGACAGAGAAGGTTCATCGGATTAAAAAGTTTTCGTGGAGGCACTTCTTGTTCCCACAACAAATCCCTCCACGAAGGGGCAAATGTAGAGGGGGCCTGAAGGTAATCCTGGGATTAGGGATAATCCACTAGTTAGCAACAGTGTTCTGAGGATAAGCTCAAGCGTGGCAACTCAAGCGTGACATCTGGGCGAGGCAGCTCAGCGTGGCAACTCATATATTAGCTTATTGTTTTAATCACATCGTACTTTCATTATTGATTTCTGTAAGCTCTAACGATTGTAATGACGTAACGATAATAACTAAAGGATTTTGTATGAGGTCAAACGGTACTTGCGAGAGACCAGGCTTGGCAGGGCCTGGGAGAGCTTTCATGCTCTATCGAATGACCTCACTGTGGGAACTTTAGAGGGACCTGGTTTGGAGGATTGAGAAGTAAGGCACCGTTGGGGCTTGTCCTGACCACCTTAGATACACCTGGTAAAGCACCGAAGGACCCTGACCGTGGAACCTCAAGCGGAGCAGCTTGGAGTTCTATCGGGCATTAAGTTATGGACCAAACAACCCTATACTTAATGTCACATCTACTATGGGTGATGTCACTAGCCATCTAAACGTTTGTCAGACATACACTTGAGTAAACCGCTGTGGTATTTGGGGCTGTCAGGTAGTTGGTGAACCACCTCTGCGACAACAAACCCCTGACACACAGTGGATAGGCAAAAGGCATGTCTTGGCATTTAATGTTTATGACATGGAGACAACTAGTGCATCAGGCATTTAATGTTGTGACATAAAGTATGAGGGATGTCTTTCATACTCTTTAATGACTGAGTTGCCTCGGGGGTGGTGTGGGGGGCTATTTAAGGACCCCAACCACCTTTGAGGAGAGGATGATCTTTTTGGAGAATTAAGAAAAAGAATCATTGCAAACTAGAGAGTTCACTAACTCACCATTGTCATTTATTGCGAAGCTTTTAATATTTGACAGAGATTCTTGAGGGAGTTTGGTGTGTTGCTACCTGCCTATCAGGATGTATCTAGGGTGCTTATTTTCCCTCTCCCTCTAGCTAAGTCACTTCTAAAGTTCATTATTATTCCCTGAGTCATACACGAGAGGCTTTGTGAGTTTAAACTGAGTCCATCTTCATTGAGTTTTGTGTGTGTGTTTCCTATAATTAGTCTAGGGTGTTGGCTAATTTAACTCGTGGTTACCATACTCAATAGGGGTTACGCCTCCACATATATAATCTAAAGTACCCTCTTACAGAGTTCTAATAGATCATAAGGGTATGATGTTGAATAATCAATATGGGATACCTAGTATATATTTGTAAGAAAGAGTTAAAATTAAATGCATCACTAAATAATCTTACATACGTTGCAAGTATTTGAACTATATTGAATTAAGAGTCAGCTAATCTAAAGTTTATCATAACGTAATAGGAATACATATTGTCGAATGTGGTTATGGTATCTGTATGATTAAAGCATAAGGTCCTAGTACATGTATATATATTGGTTTACTATTTACAAATAACTATTTATGATAATTCACCGTACTTAATAATAAAAAGAACAATTAATCGGAACTAAGGATTTTTAGATACTACAAAATTTTAGTTGAGTAAAGTAAGCAACTATTAATACATGCAAAACTTAAGTCGTCCTGGCAATATATGCCAAAGTCATTAACATGAGTTTCTAACATTCACTAGGTTTATTCATATTTCTTAATACGTACAAGGATGAGGGAAACTATTTGTCTTCTTATTTACTTGCCGGAATGAAAAATCATATTGTCTAATAACAAGATTATTTAATTTCAATATTAGGGTTCCTTTAGGAAAACATTGTTTTATAAGGGAGATGCATGTGGGATTTCCTGTAATTACGCATAGGGTCATTGTTTAGGATAAGAATTATATTTTCTACTAATCCTATAGTGTTTTTGGTGATAAGTTTTTCAATAACATTTTAAGTCACAGTAAATTGGGAAATAATTTAACATAAATTATAATGCATAGGGTATTGATTAAATAATCAAAATTCATAACCAAGTTCATGTAAAATGTGGGAAAATTATTATCATGGGATATGATCCCGTAAGTAATGTCGTTACGTTCTAAAGAGTAGAATAGTCAGTCGTAATATTTCTAATACCCTCAAACTTCCTTCTAGAAAACTTCCAATATCCGTTAATAATTCTTCGAATTGTTACTTATCTACTCCTGAACAGGTACCATTCTAACGTAAATAATTATTCTCATAATCTAATGGTAATAGTATGCTGTATAACAAGAATGCAATGCTGAAGTTGATAATAAAAGTTCAACAGACAAGTGAAATAACTTTCAAGCACAAAGTTATTTGAATTCCAAATGAAGAAAATGATCTTCAAGGGGAGAATCAATTGAACAATGTAGACAAAAAACAGTGATGTATGTAAAGACTTATGGAGTATAATGTATACATCCTCGTCCTAAGGTAATTTTCTTAGTATATTTCTAATTCCTCCCCACATCATTAATGATTCCAAAACTCTTAACGATTCATCCAATTACATATAATCTAAATATCGAAACTCATCACATATCTCCAAATCATACTTCAAGAACTTATTATTACAATCCCGAAATATATAGCGTATAATATCCACTATTCTTTATATCCTCCAAAACCTTTTCCTAACTAAAATCCTGGTATCTCACAAGTAATGCCAAGATCGATTTCCTTACTTAAGTCTAAATATTTTATTCTCACTATCCTTACGATCTAAATCACTCACTTGAAACTAATGATCAACTTAAGCCCCGTATAGGCAACATAACCTAGTTGAGATCTGATACCAACTGTCACATCCCGGTGTTTGTCGAGGGTGAGGGTTAACCTGATAATTACTAAATCATAATTAAATTTGAATACGAAAATAACTGAGGCATTTATTGATTCTCAAATGTGTTAAAACTAAAATCTATGAATAATACAAGATTATTTCTCGCGCTAACTAGGATCCTTTCTTCTAACATGACCTTTCCTGGTCTCTATGTATCAATTGATCTCTGAACTATTCATCATGACCTATTGGTACCTGTGTAAAATAACTGAAAAAGAATGAATAAGAAAAACTTTGCCCAATAGATAATTATAGTTCTATAACAATGTAAATATAAAAATCTGTTTAAATAGCATATCCTGGTTTGAAATGCTCAAAATATAAAACAGTGTATGGCAATCTGCAACAACAGGAAATATGAATAAAACTAAACAGGTGTATACTGAAGGCTGTGATATATGAAAGAACGGTTTGGTGATAATAACTAGATATGGTGTTCATCGAGTCATAAATAAGGTCCAGACTATGATACGATAACCCATAAATTATCGACTATAGCGGCTGCAAATGCGTACACATACCATGATAATATCGCTTAAGACATAAAATGCACTTGAACAGGCAATCCCAATAATTGGAGAATTACCAAGTAACTCGGCACACTTAGCTAGAGCGGCACTCATACGTAGAGTAAATATAACAACAAGACACTCAACATATGAGTCCTTCATGCTAATTAGATTTATCGGGGGTTTACCCGGTCTAATCCTTGGATTATACGATATGCTACTAAAAGTTTCACTGATAAAAGTTATAAAATGGCAAGCTAAGCTACAAATAAGATAATTGAAACCAAAGTTTAATAACATGCAGGGTATACTACAATAAGGTAACCAGAGTTTAAATCATTGTTCAACATGATACAGTGGTGTACTGCAATTCATATAATTCATCAAATAGGTTGTCAGGGTTGAGCTGACTTGAGTTTAATCAGACAACAGATTTAATCAATATTCATGGTACAGTTGAACTATCGAAAGAGTTCATAAATGATAATACGAGTTCAAAGCTGTCACATACTGATATAACAAGCAGTAATATCAAAGACATAAGTTCAAGGAATAATAGTGAAATAGAACACCTACCAGTGTTTACAAGATTTTCGTTATTATTCATGGATCTTCCATGGTTGCATTCCAGTTTCCGTAGTTATTGGTTCACGAGTGTTTGAATGATAGTGGTTGTATCATTGGTTTGAGAGAGAAGGGTTTGGTTTATGATATCGTACGTCGTTCGGTAAATACGAATATAACTTATTCTATTTGAATCTCGTACATAATTCGAATTATGATCTCTCATTTATGGGTTGTATAAATATATTACGTTGACTGATAACAGATAACTTGTACTAATTCAAGTAATGTAGACGATTTTATACTTAACATGTTCGAAATGGTCATAGAGATTAGTTATAACTTATTTATATGTAATATCGAACTTACACAATATCAGTAAGTACATTACTAATATAATAATTCTCGTCTATTGATGAAAGGTTTAAAAAATAATTGTTAAAAGGAATAAAAATGATTTGATTTATATACTTTTAATTTGAATAAATAATAATTTTTATAGAAATATAATATTATTTCAATCAAATATTACTTTTGATTCGTCAAAAGTTGGTCTTTATGGTTTTCATTTACATTACTCGGATATATTATTATGATAATATATTAGTCGTGACACAAATAATTTTCAGAAAAAAGATGAAAACTTCCCCGTTTATTTGGATAATAATCCAGTGGTCGTGCCACTTCCAAAACTAACCAACGTAACAAAAAAAACAGCTCGACACCTGCATAATCAAAATTTGACTCATAATATAATCGCGGGTTATAATAATGACATAACCTCGAGTTGTTAGGTATTATAACTCGTTAAAAATATATTGTTAACTAAAAAAATGAAACTGGGTCAAATACTAATTTTTTTTAAAAAATACGATTACTCGTACGTGTTCAGGGGTTCGTGTTTATGAAAAATATTATGCAACTGAGTATAAATAGGGACTGAAAATAGTCTAAAACAATCCTAATTAATTTTTTCCAAGTCCCAATACCAAATTGGCAATAACCCAAAATTTAAACCGAGTCGTGACGAGTTTTGACAAAACAACAACAATCTACTGAAATTAATTTTGGAATTGTTGATTCTTGGGGTAAAAACATCTATATATATATATATATATATATATATATATATATATATATATATATATATATGAAATAAAAATAAAAAATGAAATGCGTAACAGCCCACCCCTATTTTGGATTTTTTTTTGCCCACCTCGGCCACCACCATGGTGGGGGTGGGGGTCGACTGTTCAAACCACACACACACCATTATATATATATGTAGAAGCTCGAATCTTCATTCATGGCCGCAGGAGATAGAAGAAGAAAAAAATGAAAAAAAGAAAAAAGGGGAAAAGGGGTAATCAGTCCAGTAAGGAGAGGGTCGGCAGCGGAGTAGAAGTTCGGACAAGAGGGAGGTCCGATGGTTCTGATCGGCGATGGTGGAGATAGGATAGAGGTTTGACAGCAGGTACATGAGTCTCGGGGTGAGGGTTTCGTCATCGTGGTTTGGAAGGAAGGCCTACATGAATGAATCTAAAGATTTCCCAACCATCAGACAAATTGACAAGGTTGACTCCGATGATGGCCGAACAAGAAAGGTCAATAAAGATCGACTAGTAATTGGCTTCTCCAAGACCGATCTCAATGGATTACTTTATCCTCTTGACGATTTGTTAGTTGTCACATGCCGTGTTCGTAAAGGTAGGGTTGTAAGGATACTGGTTGACAACCACTACACCACAATAACCATTTACTAACACACGGTGAGTGTTTGTAATCAATTTTCTAACAGATATATCCATTAGGAATAATGTGTTAGGAATATATGATTTCTAACGGACACAACCCGTTAGTAAATTTATTAATTCTAACGGATTAAAACCGTCAGAATTTGTTATTTCTAATGGAAAATGATTGTTACAAATAATAAAAAACGTTGTTTATGTGAGAACTTATTTTCACATTTATGCTTTTCCTTTTATTTACTAATGGATCTAAACCATTAGAATTGTAACTTTCTAACAGTTTTACTCCGTTAGAAAATTATATATATATATAATAAGGAGTAGGATGTTTTTACTATTCCATAAGTGGGATAAGTTAAGTAAAGGTCCAGATTGATTCAAGTGGACTAGATCCAACCGTTAAAATATTGTGGCACAACTGTAATTTATGTCTCATTAATGGGTGAAAATGATGAGCCAAATCACTCCCACGTGACAACCTAAAACTATTTCCTCCATCTCTTTTACGCATTTCAAAATTCAAAATGATTGTAAATTAACCTGCCCTCTATGACACCCGTCAGAGTTACCCATCTACCAATCAAATCTCACCAAACCCATTAAAACCCTCCACCCCAAATATATGAAATTCATCGTTGTCTCAAATTTGTAAATCATATCTCTCATAACTTTTCACTGTCCTCATCACCTCCATTTCCAAAACAAACGATGTCCATAATATCCCTTTATCTCTCTTTTGTTATTTAATTTAGAGTTTGCGTTTTTTCATTTACGATTTTATAGGTTTTATGATTTTTGCAAGTTTAGGTGGAGAAAGAGTGACAATGGTGTGTTATCCTTAAACCATTCCAAATCGTTGCTATGATTAAGCCGACAATACAAGAAACTAACGGCCAGATAAAAAGTTATGCAACATGGGTTAGTTCAAAAGTGATCGCTTCTACAAACCCTCATGCCATGGGTCTAAAGGTTCCTCTCTCCTCTCTATCAAAACCCTCTTATTTATGCGTTTATTTTTTTAGTTTCTCTATCTCTAATATGTTATTTATTGTAGATGCGTTGGTCTCTAATTTGAGTGTTGAAAGTTTTCACACAAAGAGTATTAGTTTGTATAAATTTGTGATAGTTTATACAGGTGACACTTTAAATCTTTTTGGTTTTGTGGTGTTTGGTGTTGGTTTTGTAGTAATCAAAGAATATTTAAATTATAATTACAAGAGGTTCTTCCCAAATGAAAAAAGTGGTAGATGAACGTGAGGTAGATAAGGAGGCAAGGAAGAAGTTTTGCACCATCTTTCTCAAAGGTAAAGCTTGATAAAATGGTAGTTTCTCATCTTTCAAAAGTAAAGCTTGATAAAATGGTAGTTTCTAATCTTTCAAAACAAGATCTTTTGGATTCAAATCTGAGCATTTGGTGGTTTGGGACCTCTTTGGAAAAAAATGATTAGAAGAAAGGATGGAACCTAAAAGTGATTTGAAATGATTTTGTTGTAAAGAAGAAAGAGAGAGAAAATGGTGGGTTTTCGATTGGTTAGGCCTGTTTGTTTTTGGTTTGTACATGGTTGTTTAGATGTTTACATTTTCTTCATAAGGCTTTTGTATACTATGTGTTTGATAAAATGACAACACTAGGCTTTTTTATACTATGTGTTTGATAAAATGACAACACTAAGCTTTTGTATACTGTGTGTTGTTTTTGGTTTGTATATGGTATTGATTTGTTTTTTATTTTGATGCTTTAGTCTTAGTGATGTGGGTCGAATTGTAGTTGTAACAAAAGCCTAGAATCTTGATGTTTTTGCTATTGTTGCATTTGAATTATGGTATTGGGATCAGTCCAGTATGCCCTGAAGACTTATAAACAGATCACCTACCCGGTCCCGGCTAATGATTCCATCCAGTTTGTCTATTTATTTTGTAATTTGTATCTGGTAATTTCCCATACGGAAACTCATATGAAATTTTGAACTAAATTTGGCTGCAGTAAACTACATGGGGGTGATGATCAATCAGTTTGCTGCTTGCAAGACTAAATTATTGTATTTTTTTTCATTTTTTGAATAAAATTAAAATGGCCCATTAGAAGTTTTCCAATTAACTGAATTGACATCAGCTTACTCACGAGTCAATTAACTATTAACATGCTATGATTTGGTAAGATAATTAGCAAATGTAAGGCTATTTTGTTATCACATTTGACATAACAAGTAATGACATTTGAAACACTCACATGACCTTTTGATTGCAAAATAGGTTAGCACCCAAAGAAAAGGAAATAGTAGAATCTCAAATGTTGCCTCCTACTCTAATGCCTCTAACGGTAATGGTTTGATTGTTACTTCCTACTTCTATTTCATCTTATTTGTCCTACAACACGCTATTTATTGAAAGGTTTCTATTAATGCAGATCCTTCAGAATCTGAGAAAGCTTTCGACATACCTGTTGGGTGAAATAGTGGGCCTAAGGGATAGAAACATACTACAACATGCTAGATTATGACTATGAGGATCTTCAAAATTTTGTCTCTACAAATAGTTTCATGGAATTTTTAATTTTAATTCTTACTCCATTATTATCACGAAGGATACATTTTATTTTTTAAATTATATCTTAATTATTGATTTTTGTTGTTCCTTAATAAAAAAATCATTCATCTTTGGGTCAACTAGGTTAGGTGAAGGCCTAATTTTTTCAGATTGAACTTGGATATTTTGTTCCGGATAAGACATGGGTCTTTGGGTCATTCATCTTTCTGCTTTAGTCTTTTGTTATTTGATTTGATTTATTTATGTCAATTTTGCCCACACATTTTCTTAAAGGATATATATTTTGAGTTTTTCTTCATGTTTTATCAATGATCCTTGGATAATTAGATCTTCATGGTTTATCTAACACGAATACGACTACTACAATTAATAATATTTTTACGCTCCATTTAATAATGACCTGAGACGAATAATACAAATACGAAACATTATGACGCGATATCACATAACATGAATACAACACGAGATGACATGACATTGACTGTGATTTGATTTTAATTTGTTGTTAGGATTCATAAGCATTGATTCAGGAATACATGAGGGTTCTAAGTACAGGGATACCACCACAACCCTATTATATACATCAGATATGCAATTCTTATATACAAATGGGTCAAACATTGCCCATTGCCCGAGTCTCTTTCACGGCAGCTCTCGAGTGTCCGAAGCTTTCCCCAAGGAATCAATAATTCTTTCGCCATCAAACCAGAACAAGCCATAGGTAATAAGTACCTAATTAGAGCAATTTTCATGTATGGGAATTATGATTCCATGGATCAAACACCAGAATTTGCACAATACATTGAAGTCAACGAATGGGATACAATATAACTGAATAATGCATCCCATGTTAGGATCAGAGAAATAATACATATTCCCCCTACAGATTATATACATGCGTGTCTGGTGAAAACATGCTCTGGAGCACCTTTCATATTAACCTTAGAGCTAAGGCCATTGAACAATTCCATATATAATTCGGTATCCGAGTCATCATTAGCTCTCTACAGGAGATATGATGTTGGCTCAACAACCAACCAGGAAATCAGGTAAGGGAAATATGGAAAATATATGTACTTAGTTATCAACCAAATTTTGTTTTGTGGAGAAGATTGTTATCAATCAAGATACACTATACAGTGAAGATAAATGAATCAATTTTAATGATCAATAATCTTATCTTAAGTAGGTATGTTTAGAAGAAAATATAGTTGTTCAAGATTAAAGAGAGGTAGTAAGGATATGTAGTAGGCCTGGGTAAGGGGTAGATTTTGATGAGTTGCTGCAGGGAGGTAGTACGGGTATGGAGAAGGTCAGGATGTTTGTAGCAAGGGTGGTACGACTGGGTATAGTAATGGAGTTATAGGGGTACGCTAGGTTAGCTTGAAAAGTTGGCATGTAATGGGTTTACGAATGTAAAGGTTTAGGGTGGTACATGTGTTGTAGGCTTGGTAACTTTAAGTTTTATAAAAAAAATGGCATTATTTTAATTTTATATTATGAGTTTGTGGTTGTGAACAAAAATCATAAACTGAGTTTGGTTGGATATTAGCTAAGTCTTTTACTTCTTGGGGTTGGTGTTTGATAAACTGTTAATATATGAAGTCCATTTTTTTAAATACTAATTATAAGATAACTTAAAAACATTCTACTTTGTTGTAATAATATTGTGACAATAAATTATTAAGAAGATATGCAAGATCCCAACATTGTCTTTAGGATCAAATTCTGGCAGGTATTTATTTTCTTTTTCAATACATCAAGGACATCATTGATAGGATATCATCATGTCAAAATAGATTTGTACTTAAATTGGACCAATAAAATAACACTAATTCTTAATGTGGAATGAAAAAAGCTTATTTTAATTAAGAATAATTTTAGAAGTTTTTATGAATTACTATAGTTATAGCTTTTGGATGTATTTAATTGACATGATGATACTTTCCATGTCAATTGTAGAAGTTTTCATATTTTATAATTTATGAGGGTATTGTGTAAAAAACACACTTACATTTCTTTGTTTTCACCTACTGAGCAAAAGATTTATGTTATAATTTTGATATTCAAAAATTAGTAAAATGTTGGTGCCATTTTTCTTTCGTCCTTGGGCCTCATAAAGATTTTGTCAATAGAAATCTTCAATGGATGCAAAGGACGACAAGACTACTTGAAAATTTGATAAGACATGATTGGGTGGTGGCTAAGATAAATAATAAATTGCTACTTAGAAATTTGACAGGACAACCTACTTAGAAATTTGATGTACATAAGGCTAAATCTAGTGGCCTCCTTACTAATTTGGGGCCATATCTCTCATGCTTGAAATCAAGAGGTGACACAAGGAAGGGTTGTCACATATTTACACTAAAAAAACATTTAGGTAAACGAAAGAGTAGTTTTAAAATATCCTAATCTAACTCGATTTTTATTAGAAAGTAAAAAACTAATAATTGAAGAAAATCAGTTAATTAAATATGTAGTTTAGAATGTTACTTTTTTCAATAATTTTAGTTTAATTGTTGATATTTTGTAATTATAATTTCAATTTAAAATGTTATTTAAAAATTTCAGCTTCAAATGTTAATTGTTTTATGATTTTTAGTTTAGTTGTTTTAACTCTGCAATTTAGATAATTATGAGGTTTGGATTAATTAATTAGTTTGGTCCTTCCTTTCAGATGGTTACGAGGTTTGGTAGAAAACAAATTTATGAATTATATTTATGTAGGAACATTGGATTTCGAGGAGAGAGATGGTGATGAAGAAACTAAAATTTGGTACTTCATTGTGTATAACCATGTTTAGATTAGAAAATTGTGTATACTAAATAAGATTTTGTAGAATCGACTATGTTGTTTACACGAGGTTCGAGACGGATTATTAGTATTGTTGTTGTTGGAGTATCTTTTATTTCTTAAATAAGATAGATAGTCTTATAATCTAAGAATGTTCTGCCCAAATTTTCTAAATTTTTTGCACTTAGTTATTTTGTAAAAAAACAAATTGACTTAAATTTTACACAATTCAGTACTCTGAAAAATTTTCTCCGTGTCTTCAGGCAATTTATGAACTTTATACTATTTCAAAATTACATAGTTTGGAAATTTTGGTCGTTTCGGGATTACGCGCTTTGAAAATTTTTGTTGTGCCTTCAGGCACGGGCATTCCGCTAGTATATATATATATAATCTCTAAGCTTCAATCATGGCCAGACGAGAGAGAAGAAGAAAAACACGAAAAAAAAGAGAAAAGGGGAAAGGGGTAATCTGAGGAGAGGGTCGACGGCGGAGTAGGGGTTCAAACAAGAGGGGGTCCGGTGGTTCAGATCGATAACGGTGGAGAAAGGATAGAGGTTTGACAGTGGGTTCGTGAGGCTCGGGGTGAGGGTTCCTTCATCGTGGTTTGAATTTTTCGAACAGAGGTTTGGTGGGTTTTGTTGATAGAGAGGGGATTTGAGATGGGTTTTCTTCATGGTTTTGTGGTAAAAGAAAAGAGTTTGGAGGTGTTTTTCTCATGGGTTTTCTATTCCCCCCAGAGAGAGAGAGAGTATAAACTCATTTGTTTCAAATGAGAACGAGGCATAATTTTTTCTTTATGTACTAGGGGCTATTTATAATGTTCTAAACTACACAGTCAGTACACAGTCAGTTGGATAATCACTCAAATGAGTGTCGTTGGTACTCAATTATAATTATTTTTAAGGTATAATTTTTATAATTCTTGAAATTTCATCCAACTATAAATTAGTATTGGAGCACGTAAGTCACGTTTTTGCATTTTTTCGCGTTGACATTACTTTTGGATGACGCTAATTTATACACACTATAATTTAAATAATAATGAAAAATAATATGTTATAAATTCATTCTAATATCCGTTTTATTTGAAAAATATTCTATTTTGAACGAGAGAATAGACGTGTCGACCCTATTTTTATGTTACAAAACATATGTACGGGCCATAAATGTCGCGAAAATTATAAATAGCTCGTAAAAGGTTATTTGACACAAAAATAATTCAATTTAATTAAAAATAGAAATCAGGACGTTACATGTATTAGCACAATATAAAGCATGATTAGAGAGAAAATTAAAATCCAAAGCATGCTTCTTATCCTAATCAAATAGCATAACAAAATTAAAATCCAAAACATGCTTCTTATCCTACTCAAATAGCATAACAATCAAAAGATAAACTAGTTCTAGATTATACTATCATAAAGTTAGAGATTAAAAAAATTACAGATTGAACACGTTATAGATTAAACATGTTAGAGATTAAAAAAGTTACATAAAGTGACAGATTTCTTTCATAATTCTGAAGGGTGATAGTGTGACTGTCGACGATAGATAACCAAATAAAAATTGATTCCTTGAATTCATGAGAAAGGTTTACTAAATTTCTTTTTATCACAAGGATTTAAGAATCCAAAACTCAACGTGAAAAAATATTTTACAAGATTTTAGAATCCTAAATTTATTTTCTTATTTAAGACAATGATTATAAATAATGAGAAAGAGTAAAATAAGCACAAGACTGGATGTAAGAGAAAAAAAATCCACTAACGGAACAAACCCGCAGACCGATTAAAAATGATAAATTAACTATGATAGAGATACTTCAATTAGAAAAAAAAGACTTACAACAACACAATGTTATGACCTAATGGATAATCTATCACACCATATTCTATGAAGAGAGCGTCGACCATAGGAATACGCTACATAACTTCCATAGATTTTGGTCCACGATCAATGTCGTCAAATCTCTTGCAAAAACTTTCTTTTTTAGTTGAACGAACTTGTTAAAATAGTGGAACCTTCAAGAAACCAAGATAACAATAATCAGGATATTTAGGGAATCTTAAGAATTTGTGTGTTGGGGTGTATTGTAAGTTTATGGTGATCTAATTCTAAAAACTAATTTTACAAGCCAATGGAGAGAATATATTTACTCGTGAACAAAATAATTCAAAAAGAAACTTTTAGTAAATAAATCTCTTAAGTTTTCTCAAAGAAAAAAATCAATAATAATAGATTGAAGAAATCAAAGGAGGGGTGAAAAAAAAGTGCTCTGATATATATAAAATATTTTGATCAGCCAAAGTATTTATTTTAAAAAGCTTTCACTCTTGGTTTGAAAGAGTAAGGAAAACTATCCTATATAGCCTTTTGGTTTGAAAATGTTTAAAGGCTCATATGCTAGGTGCCATGACCTTATGGAGTCATGTAGTCTCTTTAAGTTCTAAGTCAGCCATAAATTTGTACTTGAACCAAAAACCAAGAAGATCTTGTGATAAAAGGCACCTTCAGAATTATTTTACACACCCGTTAAAGTAGCTTGCTACAATGAGGAATTTCTTCGTTGTGGATAGTTGAAGTGATAATATAAGTTTCTTGAAAGACCATCGATTTTGAATGGGATACAAAATTCCAGCGAAGCATTTTTACAGCAACGAAGAAAATTTTGAATGAGCACCGATGCGAAAAAAATACTTCTCACAGAAATTTCCAGAGAATTTGTCTAGTTTTCCTTAGAAAAATTTGAGAATAAGTTTTTGGCAAGCCCTAAGTCTATTTGTCCCAACCAAGAAAATTCATACTTAAAAATATACATATAAATGAAATTATTATAAAATAGGTTTATTTATATGAAAAGTATATTTGCATTATGTATTTGAAAAAATTACAAAAGCAAAGTTAATTTAAAAGTAATTTTCAATTATAAAAGAAATTTAACCATGATGTGAATCTAAGTCATCTAAGTCTTAAACCTTTCCTAAGTGGTGTACTTGATGTTTGGCATCGAGTGAATTTGGGATGTTCATAAAGAATTTCGGTGACCTATTAGACAAAGACTCAAATATACTTTGGCAAGAAATTTAGATATTCTACTTTATGAATTATATCGAGTATACAATAATCTTATAAAGGGTTTAAGAATTTCTCTCCTGTGATATCTTAACTTATCTTAAAAGACGTCCTAAAGCTCTCCCCAAACTCTCTAGGTTCTAGAGTTTATGTCTTAGGTTTAATGTAATAAATTAGTGAGGGTTAATATCACTCATTTACCTTTAATTCCATAGGTTCACAAGGCCTAATATTGGTCCTCTATATGAGCCCAAAATGCTATCCAGAGTGACCCAAAACTTTTCGCAAAGGTATACCTACCCTTGGGTCCCAATCCAAAGCACTAAAACTACATCTCTAGGCCAACGTACTTCCCTAAAGTAATGCCTCAATTATAATATCCCATAACGTAAAATCAAATGCTCAACTTAATTATTTTAAGAGTGACCACACATAATTAATTCCACCGATTAATTAATTTATAACATGGGGTTCTGAAATTACATAATGTACAAATTTAATTTTCACATATGTTATGCATTTGTCATTACCATTTCACACAAGTAATAATTATTCCTATTTATTAATTTTCTCTAACAATTAATAATTTATAAAATACCAAAAAAACACAGGTTATTACAGTCTCCCCCTTAATAAAGGAGTTCCGCCTTTGGAATTTGATACAACATAGGATATCAAATAATGAAATAACCTTTGAGCGAAGAAAATTTTGTTTCTCTTCATAGCTCATGCCCAGTTGAAGCTCTATCTCATTGGATTAATGTGTTGGTATTCCGAATCGTCTCCAAAGAGTCTCCATAACATAAATACATGAAATACATAGTGCACCTATTATATGTGATCTGGTAAAGCTAAATAGTATGGAATCAGTCTTATATGATTGATAATGGGGAACAACCCCGCATATAAGGGATACAACTTCCCCTTATTACATAACCTCATCACTCCCTTCGTGGGAGACACCTTAATAGCACTTTATCACTAAAATCAAACTCTAGGTGCCTTATACCTAAATTTTCATGACTCTTATGCCTACTCTGGGTAGTACTCATCATATCCCTCATAAGATCCACCTTCTCAGAGGTATCCTGAATGAACTTTGGTCCAAAAAGCTTGTTCTCCATCACCTCCAGACAAAAAAAGGAAGAACGACGTGTCCTCCCACAAAAGGCCTTAAATGGTTCTATGTCAATCGTTTCCTTATAACTTTTGTTATAAGGAAGCACTACCAATGGTAATTACAGGTCCCAACTAGTCTTGAAGTCTAGAAAATAATGTTGTAGTGTATCCACCAATACCTATTTTACCCATTACATCTATCCATCAGTATACGGGTGATACGATGTACTCAACTGAGAATTTGCGGTCCTAATAGTGTGTTCTTAGGCAAAGATGGTTCGAATAAACACAAGTCTAATTTTTTATATATATTTTAAATTTTAAATATTGAAACTTTAAACAAATTTAACCCAATTAACCTTAACACCAATTTTGAAACTTTCATGTGGAAAATAGATTTATTAAATTGGATTGTAGATAGAATAAATAAATCAGCCACAAGAGACCGATGTACAAGGAAAATTATAGAGGGAACAACCTCGGATGGCCCTGCCATTCAGTTCACTATCATTCAGAATTACAAATTATGACAGTAGACTTGCACAACAACTCGATCCCCCATAAGACTTGATGTTCTTTAATATTTTACCTCTCCTATACAGTGCAACGTAGGTTTCCACCCATGCCAGATGCCATAAAGCACGCATCCACTCTCATCTTGGTATCCACTAATAAGCCTTAGTAACCATCAAATGTTGTAAACAGCACGCATGGAGTCCACCGCAAGAAACGTGCTCTCTCAAGATGAATGAAAGTAACTTTAGTGCCAAATTTTAAGATCTAAAAGAAAATGAATTATGAATCTTGGATCATTAAACTTATATGATGAAACTTAGGGTTTGGAACTTTGGTAAACAAGTTAGAAATCATTTTTTGCCAAAAGTTCTTATGGGGGCTTATATATTCAAGCCCAATAATTTAGTCGGCCAACCTAGCATTCAAAGTGGACTGCCTGACCCAACTCAAATGTTTATTTTGATTCTGTGTGTGTAACATGTGCTCAAATTCATGGAGATAGACTCAAATCGATTGCCAAAAATCTCGAAGATTACCATTATAAAATTCAATCTAATAGGGATGTAACTTCGATCTAATAAGATTACCAAAAACCTACGAGCTATCTTCAATCTAATTGAGCTACTCATAAAATTCAATCACTTATGATTACCATTATAAAATGAAAACACTGACCCGAGGTAAAGGGATGTAACTTCGATTATTTGAGAGATATTAATACAAAATAGTAACCTCCCCGTGGACATAGGCAAGTTACCGAACCACTAACCTTTGGTGTTGTGTGTGCGAGCATTTATTTTTCATCTTGATTTTGCTTTACACATTTATTATTGTGATAATTCTTGAACTCACAAATGGAACTGTCTATGGGAATTAATTTTTTTCTACAAAAGTAGTTTTCTAAAGAAAGCCCGTGATGTCTCACCACAATAATAATCTTTCTCAAGTCGACGATGTGTAGGAGGATCCAGTCCCACTTAAGGTTAGGTTAGAGATTCGCCGACCACCAAACCCCAGGCTTTTCTAAGAGAGGAAACCTTCTAAGGAAAGTGAGGGGTAGCCTAGGTCTACTCATATTTCCAGGATGGTCGATGGTTACAAAGCTAGGCTTCAAGGCCAGGAGGAAGTAACATGCTCCAGATGGAAGAGAATGCTCACTTACATAGGGGACTTGAAAGAATGGAGAGAGATCTCTAGAGCGATAACAAGAAGACTCGTAGTCTAGAGAGGATCTCCAGGCACGACCATGATCGAACTAAGCACACCGGGTCAGAGCGTGATCTATCAGAGCATGGCTGATAAGAGAGGTACCACACGAGTAATTATCGTTAAGATCAGGACATCAAAAGTTTAGTCTGTAAATAGATGGAATATAATCCAGCCAATCGAGTGGCTAGGTCCACTAAAGAGCTAGCTAGAATATCTCTCAACACCCAGATGAAATCCCCTTTCTCAAGGGTGATTGAAGAGGAAGAACCCCCCAAATAGTTCACCATTCCCATGTTCAAAATCTATGAAGGAAAGACATATCCATAGACCATGTGCGGTAGTACATGATAGAGATGACCCTATGAAGCCATAATAACACCATGATGTATCAAATAGCCCCTTGTACCCTACATGAAATAGCTCAGAAGTTGTTCGAGAAGATTGATCAAGAGATTCATGGACTAGCAGAGGCACTCACTGATCTCTTCATAACCAATAGTTTCCTATAAAAAAGGATTAATTCACTGCCAATGATGAAGAAAAATTAGCTAGAAATCCTTTTTGATTATGCCAAGAGATATTCGGAGGTTTTTAATGAAGTAGAGGACTTATCGGAGAAGGTTGCTGTATCATCCTTCATGATTGGTCTATTGACCACATTACTAATGCAATAGTCCCTAACAAATAAAGAGTCTAGCACCATTGATGACCTCATAGCGTGTATTAAAAAATCTTCCAAGGTAGAGGATATGGTTCACTCTACCCCAAGGGATAATGGTCGAGCAAGATCAAGCAAATGAGGAGAAAAAAGCGACACTCTAAAGAAAGGGAACAAGAACGGTGGAAGAACGGATCCAAGAATGGGAGCAAGGCTGAGCCTTCAAAGGCATTACAGGTTATTAACACAATCTTTAAAGAATCGATTTACAAGATCAAGGATTATCCATTTCTCAAGTGGCCCAAGATGATGGGTGCGGACTGACAAAGAGGAATAACATGTTGAGATGTACATTCCATAAGGAAGGTGGCCATAGGATAGAGAATTATAAAGCACTAAAGTCACACTTGGAAGAGTTGTCCCAAGCTGGACATTT
This sequence comes from Sambucus nigra, assembly GCA_949130495.1. Classification (NCBI taxonomy): domain Eukaryota; kingdom Viridiplantae; phylum Streptophyta; class Magnoliopsida; order Dipsacales; family Adoxaceae; genus Sambucus; species Sambucus nigra. Next base: position 88,311,260 of record OX422208.1, on the reverse strand, counting down.
GAACGAATACATAGAAAAGAAAGTTGATAACATCCCAGCCAATGTTGACCAAAAATTGGACAATGTACTTGATGATGACCTGGGACATGAGTTTGTGATGATTCATGGAGAATCCAACCAGGAGTAGATCCAAGGTAATGTAGTTCGAATGGAGATAAAAAAGGTCACAGTTATTATGGAGGTATTCCAGATTGACCCTAAAAAAGCCAAGCAGGCAAAGTGCTAAGATGTTGACTACACCAAATATATCATATTTACAGAGGAAGATCTGATTGAAGTGAGGACTACACACTATGATACACTCGTTATTATTCTCAAAATTATGAACTGGGGTGTCGAAAAATTATTGGTAGACAATGGAACCTCATCAGAGGTAATATAACTAGATTTGTTCCACAAATTGAAGCTCAACCTAACTGACCTCAAGGGGGCCACTTTTCGATTGGCTGGCTTTATAGGGATAATCACGATGTCATCAGAAAATATAGCCTTATCGATCAGGGTAGGTAATATCTCAAAGGTGATAAAATTCATGGTGATAGAGATAAAGTCATCATATCATGCCATTGTGGGCAGAGGCTAGCTGCACGCCACGAAAGTCGTATTGTCTACATGCCACTAGAAGCTCAAGTATATTACCGATCATTGCATGGTTAAGATTAATGGTAACTAGGCCACTATAATGAAATGCTTTATTAGCGCCATTTGCCCCCAGAAAAAGAAAAAAAGGGAACCAAAGAACATTCCAGAGGAAGCCAATGATACGGCTACACCTTCTTAATAACAACTACGATATGGTGGACCAGGGGTAAAAATGACCAGGATCCATCCCACTAATACGGTTGTTAAAGGCTTGGAGGACCTTCGTGTTGATGGAAACTTCTCGGATGGAAAGTTTCTAATCGAAACCACTCTTGTTGATCGCGAAAAGAAATAATTAATTCCCATCTTGAGAAGAAATTAAATTTTTTGCCTGGAAGCCATACTATCTGCTTAGAATTAATCATGACATAGCCTGCCACCGTCTACATGTAGACACAACCTTCAATTCAATCACTCGGAAGGAATGTCGAAAAGCCCTAAAAAAGGCTAAAGCGATGGAAAACTAAGTCAGGAAGCTTCTGGATGTAGGATCCATTAGGGAAGTTTAGTTCCCCAAATAATTATCCAAACCAATGGTAGTATGGAATAACAACATTAGCAAGAGTATGCATCGATTCCATGAATCCCAACAGTTCCTTCCCTGAAGACAGTTTCCCACTACCCAAGATTGATCAACTATTGACGCTACCACTTTGGCCAAGACAAAACATCATTCATTACTCCTTTAGGTATATGTTATTACACAGTCATATCGTATGTCCTAAAGAACATAGGGGAAACTTATCATAGTCTGGTCACAAAGATGTTTAAGCAGCAGATGGGAGACACCATGAAAGTCTATGTCGCTGACATGTGAGTTGAGAGAAATAACAAAGACAACCACTTTAAGGACTAGTCTAGAACCTTTGAAATCCTTTAGAAGTATTAGATGAAACTTAATGAGAGCAAGTGCTAATTTGATGTCCACTTAAGAAAATTTATGCATTACTTAGTTATTAGAGGCTAATCCAGATCAAATTCATACGATCAACAAGGTCTATCCCCTAAGGACATTGTGGTATATTTAAAAGCTTATTGAAATTCTCGCAACATTTAATCGCTTAATCTCTAAGTCCTCAGAATGCTGCCGACCATTCCTTTAGCTATTGAAGAAATATAAGGGACTTACGTGGAATGATGAATGATCAAGATCTTTGGAGGAGATCAAGTCCTACCTCAAAAAAGAACCCATGTTAGTGATTCTCAAGAACGGAGATCCCTTGTACCTCTACCTCACAGTATCAGACCACGACGTCATTTGGGCTCTGATATATGAAAAGGAGTGTAGATAGTATCATGTCTACTTATTGGAATGGAAGTCCAAGAGTATATTGAAAATGTGTATAGATCTAATCATAAAAAAAATTACACATGGTGTATCTACATAGGATATTCAATATCTCATACCTTTGTGATTCCTTTTAGGTTGAACCATAGAGATTTGATCTCTTTTATGTTACACCGACCTTATTGCAACGGTGTGTTCGCCACAAAAATGAAATGATTTTTTTTCAAAAATCATAACAGCCTCAAAAAAAGATCTTTTGTGATTTTTTATTTATTTCGACCTCTGGAACCTTTAGAAAAATTTTCAGCCCCATCCGATCAACGGTTGTCAAGTTATGGCTCTATCAAGAGGATACCATGACCTGTCGCACATCTGTATGGATAGTTGAAATTTCGTAAAGATGTGTTAGGCAGGGGGTCAAACGACCTCTAAATGACTTTAAATTTCTTGTGCCTCTTCCCTATATGTCAGGAACCCATGATTCTACTTTCGGAATTTTTGGACTCTCCGATTGCCCGTAACATATTTTACAATATAAGAGTTTTGAAAGAGACCTCGAGATCTTCCATGCTATTCCTTTAAGACAATACAAGTCATTGGTGTGTGGGAACCAATGATCACGACCTTACTACTCCTTTTTAGGTGTTTTTCATGACCTATATTGATCCCTCACTTATTAGGAGATAAGGGGTTGCTTATATAGGCTAGCACGGGGACCCCTAGGAGAAATAGAAGACTAGCTTCCTACATAATTTAGGAATTGTAATTAAACTCTATAATTAATTCCATTATTCTATAAATTATTTTTCATTAAACTAAAGAATAATAATTGTAGTCTAGTCTACTATCTCAAAATTATAATTTCGAGCTCCACGTTATTAAATGCTTAATAATCTCCCCAGGTTAAGATTACAAATACTCGTCCATTAAATTAAATTACTAATAATTATATTTAATTGACCTCTTAAAAATTCCTTAAGACCGTTCACTTAACTTATTTGATATGTCGGATAATTAAATCCATCGTACAAGTTTGACATAATCAAAACTTATAAGCTACATCAAGTGGGTATCATCAATCTCTTTACTTAGACGTGGATTCCATTCATAATTAACATTCACCATACACTAATCGACATTATCCAATCTACCAAACTTAGTGATCCATTAATGACTCTCACCCAATAGGCCAAATTAATGAACAATTGATGCACATGTCCATCAATTATGTTTGGATTAAGATCTTAAGAACTCATAACAACCATGAGATGTTCATTATCTTATATAGTCAGTATAAAGACAATTATCCTTAATTGGTCCCGTTCAATACACACAAAGTGTACTAGCACAATAAGTCGAAACTATACCGTTTCCCGTAATCAAGATAGACCTACTAAAATAGTGTGCTAAAATCCTACTGATGGTGTGTCCATCCCCATCTAAGATTGTGAACCAAACTTATATTCTACAAGGACCGATGATCTGATCTTCTGTGTGTAAGTCAAACTCTACACACCAAATCTTGTACTGTGTAGAATAAAAGACAAATAGGCATTAATATATAAAATAATATGACGCAAACATTACTTGTGAAGATTCTCATTAAATATACATACTAAAATTCACTAGTAAACCATGACTTTTAGTATACAACCCCAACACTACTATGCTAACAAGATTCTCTTTGACGCATAACTACACTAATTGCTTTGGAGAGGCTAGCCTACGCAGTGGTAATTGCCTCTAGGAAGCAAAAAAATTATTTTGAATCCCTCTTAATAATAGTGATCACTGCATTCCCCTTCAAAGGTTTCTTTCAAAAAGACGACCTTTTTGGACAACAATCAAAGTGGCCAATCTAGCTCAGATGGTTTGATACTCTCTTTTAGCTAAGGACAATGATTAAGGAACAAGTCCTGCCCGATTTAATCACGAAATAAATGGGGGGAAATCCAACTGACCAACAAGTGATCGATCGATCAACAAATAAATATGTACAGTCCAAGGAAGGAGCCCATACATTGATGGAGCGTCCAATTCTAAGGGGCATGAGTAGGGATTGTCCCCGTCACACCAGAAGGTTTTTTTATTGAATAAAAAATTGTGTTAGGATTTGAAGCCTCTAATAACGAAGCCGAATATGAAGCTCTAATAGCTGATCTGCGCAAAGCCTGACTATTGGGGAAAATATCCTCAATGTGTTTGACGATTCCAAACTAGTGTCCAAATAAGTGGGAAGATATTTCAATGCAAAAAATGACAAGATGGCAGCCTACAATAAGGTTGAAAAATGACATATTCATTTCTTTGTGATGTTTTCACCTATATTGGTGGTATGAAAGAAATTCTCATAAGCCTATTAAAACTTCTTTGTTCTGAACAATGCTTTTGAGAATGTGATCTAGAATATAGATTTATACATGTATCCTTGTTCGAACTTGTCAGTTTTTTTCTCAACACAAGTGTTTCACTACCCATTATATAAACTACTTGAATTGAGTTAAAAATGATCCATTATTTTTAATGGGAGTAAAGAAAACTGACTTGGAAAATAATCTTGATATATGCGTATCTATATCTTATAAATAACCATCATGAATTTTATCACGTGTGAAAGAAGCTAAATTCTTCTTTCTTTGACACATCGCTAGTGAAAGTAACTTGTGGCATAATGTTCATGGAAATAATTCGAACTAATGATCTGTAATTCTTAAATTTCTAAATAGGTAGTTATATAATTACATTAATCATAATAAACCAACTCTAATATTTATATAGCTATAATACCTCATGGTCATTTTTTATTTAAACCATATTTATTAACTAGAAGTGCCTCCACTACCGATGAAGGTAAGAATCCACCATTAAGCATTATTCAACTTTTTTGCAAATAAAATGTATCACCGTGTTCTTTTAAATAAGATAAGCTCATTAACTCCTACTAGTATTCTGACTTCTTTTAGTGAATTTACTTGCTATTACGCAATTTGCTAACTGTCTTAAAAACCTAGCCACTGCCTGAATTCCGACTTAATAGTTTCTGATTTAACTTTAGCTTCTATCAACCTTTCGGATAAGAAGTGAAGTTATTTTAGTAACTTGAATACTTATATGATATCATGATAAAACATTTTGTTGAGGAGGATATCGACATGGGTTTCCCCGTCTATTTCACCTCTTTAGATTTCTAGTTCCTTTAGATGAGAAATCACCATCAAAACATAATCTTATAACTAAGGTTATATAAATCATATTAATATTCCTTTAAAGTCATTCATAGCAACCTGCCTAGCTATATTCCCTAATTATCAAACATTAGATGTGAGATAATCATTATATTATAGGCACTGGACACTGATTAATATTAATGTCACAATATATCTAACATAATGAACAAGTCATATTGTGTCAGACCATTAATCTTTTCCACTTGTATTCCATATTTCCTTATAGAATTTTTATAATGTGAATATTCAAGACAACACTAAGAAAATACACATATGCATTAATTTACCATCAATACTATGTCCAATTTAAATTTAGTCTTTTAATTATTACCAGAAGGTATATAAGACTGAGTATGAAATACGTGAATATATTGGAGTTACCATTGAAAACTAGAGATCACATAATAAAGAACATATTATGATAAGCAATTGACTTTGAATTCAATTTAAATTTGGTTCCCTCTACTATTTTAAAAGAATTCGTCAGCATCTCAATTACTGTTTGAATAGCATTCCTCTTTGGAGAACCTACTATACATAATTACATCAGGCATGCCAATTCCTTTAATTTTACCATCTAAGCAAAGACTATGCCGATGAAAATTAATAGCTGACCCTATGGTCCCACAAATAATAGCATTCCTCTTTGTAGAACGTACTATAATTTTGTGTCTTAGTGTATAATACCAACTAATTTTAGAATATCCCATATCACATAGACTCCTCCTTTGGGGGCCGCCTATATGAATATGAGCCTAAAATTACCCCTAAGGTAATGTGCACTGGCTACCGCAATAATTAGTATTCCTCTTTGGATAACCTACTCGCTATTGAAAACCTACAAACCGTTGGTGGAGACCTTGGGATTTGTTTGTGACCAAATCCCTCTCACACATAGTAATTTAAAACTTTTGTGAGGGTTGTGAAAAAAGAACTTTAATTTTAATATTTAAAAAAATACATGGTAACTGACGCATGTCAAAATTTACGGTTGCCCAAATTTTCGCGCGTCCAAAACATGTGCAATAAATATAAATTCTAAATTTCCTTATATTCACAAAATAAATTCAAAAATTTAATTTATATTTTCTAATTACACATTATAAACCCATATTTTAAAAAAATTCAAATTAAACATATAACCATTGAGACTATTCAATTTCAAATTGTCCAATTAAAATAATGGAATTTTCCAATTTATTTATTCAAATTAAAATAAATAATTTCCTTATTTTAATTATCCAAAAATAGTAAATTTATTTTAAATTAAAATAATTCTGGAAATTAAATTTAATTTGAGTAATAAATAAAACCGATTAAATTTAATGAATTTAAAATGAACCACCAAAAATTTATTTCCAAGAAAATCATGATCTAAGGTCGGGTCGTTAACACATAATAATAATCCAACAATAAAAAAAATGAATAATATAGGCATAAATCAACATGAATAAAAAAATTGAGATAAATAAGGATTCTCAACTATTATGGTCAACTTGCAATTATGTTGAGAACTAAACATCCTTGAACTCAACAGTCATCCTTGAACTCAACAGTCATCCTTGAACCCAAGAGTCAACCTTGAACTCAACATCCTTGAACCCAAGAGTCTTGAATCCAAGAGTCATCCTTGAACTCAAAAGTCATCCTTGAACCCAAGAATCTTAAACCAAGAGTCATACTTGAACTCAATAGTCATCCTTCAACCCAAAAGTCTTCTTTGAACTCAAGATTCATGATCAAGGAGTTCACACTCTACATCAATTTTACATTAATCCAGAATAAAAAATTAACCACGAATAAACCATCGTGCGATCCAATCACATAAAATAAAAACATAGATATGTGACCATAATAGTGGGATTAGATCGCTGCAAAACATAAGCAAGAACATTTCTAAATTCTACCCAGCATTCATGCATATATACAATTATTTTAATTGGACAACATGGTCGAATTCAACTTATACACCGTATCAACATAGCTCTGATACTAATTATTGGTGCGGAAGTCCAAGAGTCTATTAAAAACGCGTATAGATCGAATCATAAAAAATATTACACATGGTGTATCTACATAGGATATTAAAGATCTCATACGTTTACGGTTACTTCTGGCTTGAACCGTAGAGATTTGATCTCTTTCATGTTACACCGACCCGTGTCATAAATTTAACGGTGTGTCAGCCACAAAAACGAAATGATTTTTTTCAAAAATCATAACAGCCTCAAAAAAGATATTTTTCTAGTTTTTATGTATTTCAAACTCTAGAGCCCGTAGAAACAATTTCATCCCCATCTAATAAATGGTTGTCAAGTATTGGCTCTAACAAGTGGATACCATGACGCGTCGCGCATCTGGATGGATATTTGAAATTTCGTAAAGATGTGTGAGGCGGGGGGATCAAATGACCTCTAAATGACTTGAAATTTATTGTGTCTCTTCCCACGATTCTACTTTCAGAATTTTTGAACTCTCTGATTTCCCGTAACATGTTTTACAATATAAGAGCTTCGAAAGAGACCTCGAGATCTTCCATGTTATTCCATTAATCCAATACAAGTTATTGGTGTCTGGGCACTAATGATCACGAACCTACTACTCCTTTTTAGGTGTTTTTCATGATCTATGTTGATCACTCACTTATTAGGAGACAAGGGGTTGCTTATATAGGCTAGCACGGGGACTCCCAGGAGAAATAGAAGACTAGCTTCCTATAAAATTTAGGAATTCTAATTAAACTCTATAATTAATTCCATAATTCTATTAATTACTATCTCAAAATTATAATTTCGAGCTCCACGTTATTAAATGCTTAATAATCTCCCCATGTTAAGATTATAGATACCCATTCATTAAATTAAATTACTGGCAATTATATTTAATCGACCTCTTATAAATTCCTTGAGACCGTTCGCTTAACTTATTTGATATGTCGGATAAATAAATCCACCGGACGGGTTTGACATAATCAAAATTTATAAGCTACATCAAGAGGGTATCATCAATCCTTTTACTGAGACGTGGATTCCATTCATAATTAACATTCACCATACACCAATCGGCATTACCCAATCTACCAAGCTTAGTGATCCATTAATGAATCTCACCAAATAGGTCAAAGTAAAGAACAATTGATGCACATGTCCATCAATTATGTTTGGATTAAGATCTTAAGCACTCATAAAAACCATGAGATGTTCATTATCTTATATAGTCATTATAAAGACAATTATCTCTAATTGGTCCCGTTCAATACACACAAAGTGTACTAGCACAATAAGTCGAAACTATATCGTTTCCCATAACCAATATAGACCTACTAAACTAGTGTACTAAAATCCTGCTGATGGGGTATCCATCCCCATCTAATATTGTGAACCAAACTTATATTCTACAAGGACCGATGATCTGATCCTCCGTGTGTAAGTCGAACTCTACACACCAAATCATATATTGTGTATAATAAAAGACAAATATGCATAAATATATAAAATAATATGACGCAAACATTACTTGTAAAGATTCTCATTAAATAGATATACTAAAATTCACTAGTGAACCATGACTTTTAGTATACAACCCCAACACTAATATGCTAACAAGATTCTCTTTGATGCATAACTACACTAATTGCTTTGGAGAAACTAGCCTACGCACTTGTAATTTCCTCGAGGAAGATAAAACATTACTTTGAATTCCACTCAGTAATATTGATCACTCCTTCCCCCTCAAAGGTGTCCTTCAGAAAGCCAACCTGTTTGGACAAATATTAAAGTGGCCGATCTAGCTCAGAAGGTTTGATATTCTCTTTTAGCTAAGGACAATGATTAAAGGACAAGTCATGCCCGATTTCATCACAAAATAAATGGGGGAAAATCCAACTGACCAACAAGTGATCGATCAATCAACAAATAAAGAAGTACATTCCAAGGAAGGACCCCATACATTGATGGAGCCTCCAATTCTAAGGGGCATGAGTAAGGATCTTCCTCGTCACACCAGAAGATTTTTTCATTGAATAAATAATTGGGTTAGGATTTGAAGCCTCCCATAACGAAGCTGAATATGAAGCACTAATAGCTGGTCTGCGCAAAGCCTGGCTATTAGGGAAAAGTTCCTCAATGTGTTTGATAATTCCAAACTGGTCTCCAAATAAGTGGGTAGAGATTTCAATGCAAAAGTTGACACGATGGCACCTTACCTTGCCATGGTGTAAAAACTTATATCAGAATTTGAGGAAGTTTGCATTCAATAATTCCCTCGGGGGCAAGACAGTTATGCTGATGCATTAGAAGCAGAAAGCTCAGCAGTGGACTCTAGTCTCAAAATAAATATTCAAGTGGAGTTCCTCTCCTAACCTGGCATGGATGAGATAGTGGTCGCTAAAAAGATCCCCCTCATAGAAAGAGTCCATAGCTGGATGAATCTCAACATCGCCTACTTGTAAAATGACACGCTACCAGCTGATAGGAAATTGTATCAACAAATAAGGGTAAAGGCAACCTGCTTCTATTTTGATCAAGGGAGAAGCTCTATAAAAGATCCTTTGCAGGCCATTACCTCCAATCCATCCACCCACATGACACCGAGTAGGTTCTCAATGATCTTCATGGTGGTATTTATGGAACTTATACATGAGGTAGATCATTAGCATTCCAATCAATAAAAAAGGATACTAGTGGCCACACATGAAAAAAGATGCAAGTATCTACGTTTAAAGATGTGAAAAAATGCCAGAACGTCTCCCCTATGGTTCACCAATCGACTACTGACCTGAAATCCTTGACCAATCCTTGGCCATTTGCACAATGGGTATTAGACATTGTGGGACTACTATGTACCACACCTAGGAATCATAAATATCTACTGGTTAGCACAAATCACTTCACCAAGTGGGTAAAGGCACAACGACAAGCGAACATCAACAATAATGATATGACAAGGTTCGTTAGGAAAAGCGTTATAACATGCTTTGGGGTACTAAGAGCTATCATTATCGATAATGGCACATAGTTTTAAAGTAGTTTATTCCAAAACTTATGTGATGAGAATGATATTAAGCATTACATTAGCTCGGTAATGTACCCCTAGACCAACGGTCAAGCAGAAGCTTCCAATAAAATAATGCTTGACGGTCTAAAGAAGTGGCTAGAAAAAGTAAAGGGAGCATGGGTGGACAAGCTCCCTCATGTTCTTTGGTCTACTGTACCACGCCTAGAAGACCTACCAAGGAAACACCTTTCACTCTCACATACAAAATGGAAGCCTTCATCCTACTTGAAGAGGGTCTCTCTACTATGAGAGCCAATTTGGACGACCAAGGGCTAAACGAAAATGTATTGTGCACTAACCATGACTTAATGGATGAATAAAAAGAGAAAGACATGATCAATCTTAGTTCATATTAGCAACAACTAGAGAGGCATTACAACAAGAGACTCAATCTGAGAAAATTCTAGGTAGGGGATTACGTCCTACGGAATTTCCTCAGCAGTATAGTAAGATCGTCAGATGGAAAATTAGGACCAAAATGGAAATGACCTTTCAAGGTAATCGGGGATGACCTTTAAGGAGATTATCACTTGGAAACGTTGGAGGGAAGAGAGATACCAAGAGCATGAAATTTGACCAACATCAAGAATTATATTTTTGAGTCTTCTTAGTCTTTTTCAGCACATTTAGTTTATGAAAAATATCATTTCAGACTTATGTTAATCTTAAGTTGATACTTAATAAATAAAGAACCATTAACTCTCACGTCTTGCATTTTTTCATTGGTTAAATCAATTTTATATTATGTATCTCAATATTATGCACCTTTTCCAAGTAACAACTCCATTCTCTAGACACTAAGAAGAACCATAATTGGTTATAGTAAGCGACTCACTATGATTCAACCAAAGAACTTCTGAGTGTAGAAGAAGACTCCTTTAGATTAATAGGTTATTCAATTTATTTTGATCAAGGAATCTCATAACACTGAGCAGGATTCATATTAATTACAAGTAAGTTGTTAAGGTTATTCAATTACTGGAATCCTCAGAGGTCCTTATCATATTAATCATAAAGGGTGTCGCAAGTTTCCCTGGAAATAATAAAAGACCTAAAGGGGATCCTTAGGTTAAAATCGAATCGAGCTTGGTTGCCAACTACGTTGTTCGCTAAAATGCTGATCAGGTGGATGGCCCATTAACCAAGTGCAATCTTGCCATGGTCTCTTAAAAGCCTAAGGGAGTGTGAAGACACAACCTAAGAGGTAACGAAGATGGAATGATATTTGTAGACACCATATTATAGTACCTCTTAAGTCTCTCCTTAGGTCCCTAGCACCTCCCCCTTTCACTACAAACCCTAGGTTATACTTTGAGTACAGATCTAGAGGCCATCGGGTGCTCTCGGGCCCCATTTGACTCTGGTCAACTTCATCGTTAGAGTTAAAGCTCAACGAATATTCAAAGGGATATGAATCCCCTTTCTAATGGTCCACCCCATGCACAAATCGGCATAACGGTTCGAACGAACGGACCAATTTTTTACTAAAAATAAATTTGGAGTCTGTCAAGCGCTCTCGAGCCCAATTTGACCCGAGTCAACTCTGTTGTCAGAAGGAGAGCTCAATACATCTTTGAATGGATATAAATCCTCTTTCCAACGGTTTACCCCATGCATAAATTGACATAACAGTTCAGACAAACGAACCATTTTTCTATGGAAAATTGATCTAGAGGTCGTCGGGTGATCTTGAGCCCCGATTTTACCCCAATCAACTCCATCGCCAGTGTGAGATCTTAATGGATACTCAAAGGTAACTGAAACCTCATTCCAACACTCCACCCCATGTGCGAATAGTATAACCGTTCAGACGAATGATCCATTTTCCCCTAAAAATTGATTCGGAGGCAATCAGGCGCTCTCGGACTCCATTTGACCAAGGTCAACTCTTCACCTCGAATGAGACTAAATGAATCTTCTAAGGGAACTGAATACCCTTTCTAAAAGTCTGCCCCATGCGTGAATATGCGTTACCGTATGGATGAATAACCAATTTTACTCTGAAAGGACATCGGGTGCTTTCGAACCCTATTTAACCAAAGTCAACTCTTCGAACAAAAAGAAGCTCTTTGGATCATATAAATGCCTCACATAACCTTTTCAATGGTCCACCTTCTGAGAGATTTTGACTTACGGAGTAGATGAACTATTCATTATTGTCCGACGATCTCCCATCCAAAGGACCGACTGGTGCTTTCGAGACCCATTTAACCCAACGTCAACTCTCAGGCCAAGGATAAGCCTACAGGACTCTTGAAGGTCTAGGAATTACCTTTCTAATGGTATGTGATAGAGTGAACTTTTTTTATCATCGTTGCTCGAATGTCCTCTAATCAAAATTCTAAAATTACCTACAAAATATAACAAACTAAAGTGTAGAGGTAAGTAAGGGTATCAATCCACATCAAGGTGGTTAAAGCTAGAGACAAATTCAATTGTAATTCACTTTTTATTTTCTTTTTGGAATTTTTCTTTTCAATTTTTTTTAGCCTTTTTAAATATTAAAACAATTAGGGTGAGGATGTGAAATAACACTAAACTGAAATGAAAGATCAAATTACAAACTAAAAAGTGATTAAAATGAAAAATAAAGTCTAACACAAAAATATGAGATAAATGAGGTAAATAAATGTGAGAACAATCAAGGAGTGGGTCTACACAACAAATTTTAGCTATTCTAACTAATTAATTTAATTATTTTAATCCTCCCAAATTAATATAAAAAATACAGTCCAACTCTCGTTGCAAAGGTAATTTAAATAGCAACTTTTTCGAAAATTAAGTTTAACCCCCCACAACCCTAGAAAAATAGACATACACTCCTTTTAATTAATCACCCGCTAGGATTGATCGATTAAAATTTATGTAAATCTTAGAAAATAATTTAGAGTTGAAATTCAAGTAATATTACCCCACTTAACAAACCCCTATCTCTAGGTCGAATCTAAAATGGGTATTATAACTGGAATTTTAATTTTCTCTCAAAAATCATTTACCCTCTCTCGAGGCGTAAATTTAAGGGTGGGGGATCAAAATTAACATTCAAAGGGAATTTTCAAGTAATCAAACTAATTAAATTAAAATAACACCAAATAAGGGTTCCCCCCACCCCTTGAAAGGGGATTTAGCCTAACATGCTATGAAATTTGACAAATTAATAATCAAAGACATGAAATAAATGAGGAGAGAAGAGGACAATCAAACCCAATCTCTTGATGCTTAATTGAACTTCAATCCACGAGTTGAAATTAACTTCCCTCAAATTGAATGATCTAAACAAAATTACACTCACTGTCTAAAAAATAAAATAAAAATTATAATCTAACAAACTACACTAAAATGGTATTTGTCTCTCTAAAACCCTAGATGGGGTTTCTAGCTTCTAATGTATTTATTTAATCTAAACTAAAAACTATAAAATAAAAATAAAAATAAAGGATAATTGATGAATTCATAATGGACAATTAAATAATAAAAGAGATTTGCTAAAAATGCAAATCATAACATTATAAAATTGTACATTAGAACTCACCCAAAGAAATAAATTCTAGATCACTAATTTATATTGAGATAATTACTAAAAATGCAAAATCTCAACATAAAGGAATGGATTAGAATTTACCTCCCATAAGGGATGAATTCAACTACATCAATCTATTTTGAAATAATTTCTAAAAATGCAAAAAATCATTATAGATGGGTGGGATTGAATTTATCATAGATTTCACTACACACCTCTGTATTGAGATAGTTGCTAAAAATACAAATACTCTCTAAAGAGGAGTGTAGAGAAATTTATCACACAACGCTTAAAAACTAAATTGGAGATCTTTTATCAAATGGTCTTCATCTCTTTAAATAGTAGGTATAGAGCATGGAGGTAATTTTGGTAGGTTTAATGTGTAAGAGGTGTGTATCGGGGAAAAGGTGTGGGTATTTAGGGAATTATGCACACATGTGCATGGGTTGTGTGAGGTCATGTGGGAAGTGGGTTGGTGAGGAAATAAAATTAGATTTGGTTAAAAGGGATTGGGGGTATTTTGGGTAAATGGATTAAAATGGGGTTTAAGTCACATGGGTTAAATGAGATGTGGGTTTTATTTTGTCTTTGTCTTTTGGTTTGGCTTGATAACTCTACAGGAGATGAATCGATTTTTGGCTAAGGGGAAGTGGGTCTGCTTCGGGTTGGTCTTGGGTAGAAGGGAAGTGGTGGATATGGGTTTCCACGGGTTTGGGTTTTCTGGTGATTGGATGTCCGGGTTAGCTGGAGGTAGTGGTCGGGTTCCAGTGGGGCTTTTGACACCAACGGCAGCGATTTGGGGTAAGGCGCCGGATCGATGTCGGAGTTGGGCTTTAGGTCGTTCGCCGACGACGGGTTTGGATTGGTGAAGTTGAAGACAAGTATATGGGTTTGGATTGGTGTAAGATGATGGGAGGAGATGTAGGTGGTGGAGTTTGGTTATGGGGTTTGGGAGAGAGAAATGGGTTTAAAGGTTGAGTGGGGAAGATAAAGTGGAGGGGGTAGTGTGTGAGAGGGTGTATGGAAGTTTGGCTAGGGTGAGGGTGTATTTGGGTGTATGTGTGTGTATGGAAGTAGGGTGTGAGTGGATTTATGGTATTGGGGTGTGAGTGGGTTTATGTATGTGTTTAACTTATGACCCCTAAAAAAACTAAAATTAAAAAATAAAAATCAACAAAAATAAAAATGACACGACATGACAAACTATGTACACTCTAAAAAACACTAAACACAACTAAAATAAATAAAAAATGAAATAATAATAAACTAACTAAAAATGAAGAAAATAAAATAAAATATAAAAACTAGTGCACGACGCGCTAAAAATATAAAAAGCCTAAAAATATATATACGACTCAATAAAATAAAATAATAAAATAAACCCTAAAAAATAAAATGACTCAAATAAAATAAAATGGGACAAACTAAACACACACGGTTCGGGACAGGTTTAGGTAGGTTTAGGATAGGCTAGGGTACGGGACTAGTGATTTAACTCCATTTTTCTGCATAATTGCCTTGAAATACGCTTTTAACACCGCAACGTGCATTTGACCTACAAAATGGACAATAAAGCGCATAAGACCCAAATCACCGAGAATTAGCAACTAAAATACGTTTATTCGGGGTATAAAATGTACACTTTTGGGTGCTTATCACACCACTCCTAAACAGAGCGTTGCCAGTCCTCGAGCAATAAGATACATAGAAAGAGAAAGATAAGTAACCAAAAGTGTACCACTTTCGTGAGAACTTGCGATTGCACTTAGCATGTACAATAAGTCTTTAAACATATAGGTTGCCCTACAAGACGAGTTGTGTCTCATGAGGGTTTGCAGGGAATATACCCACAAAATTCTTATTTGCAAAGATTTATTGAAAGGCAATCAATCTCTTATTAGACGTAAAATGATCGCACAATCCATCACAAGAAAATATTTTCAGAAATACAAGCTAGAAGCGTAAAAAGTTTAGCTAAGTGAATACATAAGGTACATCCTTCCTAGAACTCAACATGTGTGGTGTGAATCAGTCAAAACGGGTCGAGTATCACAAAAGTAATTCCTAGATTGCCTCTTCGGAATCAACGGTTCAACTTCAAATCTCACTGGATTTAACTCTCTCAATCAAACTCTCGAGATTTGGGTTAGTGTATCTCTCTTGTGTGTGAGGTGGTGAGTAAATATAAACAAGTTCAAACGTCTCACACACACATAAGAATGAAGGAACAATTAGAAAGAAAAGTGATCTCATGAAAGAAATATTAGTCACTATAGTGAGAACGTCGAGTTATTCACCATGTTGACTATCATTTACCTGAACACCTAGGGGAAATAATGATGTTTTTGGGTGAGGGGGAAATGAAATGGGATATGTGGGATGCGATGAGGTAAGATAGGATGGGATGATGATATAATGGATGGATGGTGGATATTTGAGAAGAGTGTATTACACTTGGACGAACAAATGTCTTTATTTCTTGACTGCAACTTTCTCTCTTTCTTCTTTTCCAAATACACATCAATGTATGAGATAAATGTTCTAAAAATACAAATAACCCCAACATAGATTTGTATTTAATTTTTCTCCATCCGAATCGTCTTTGGGAGATATTCGTTAAAAATGCAAACACTCTCTATGACAGATCTTCTCCTTTTTTACTTTCTTTTTTTTTCTATCTTTTTTCCAAATACGCATCAATGTCTGAGATATATCTGCTAAAAATACAAATAACCCCAAAATAGATTTGTATTTAATTTTTCTCCATCTGAATCAGCTTTGGGAGAGATATTCGCTAAAAATGCAAACACTCTCTTTGACAGGTCTTCTCCTTTTACTTTCAACACTCTTCCCTTTTTCAACATGGTGGGTGGAAAATAGAATTGATATGGAAACGGGTGGTATGATATATGGTGATGATATGGAAAATAGAAGGTGTATGGATGAAAGTATGGTGATTGGGACAACTTCAAGACACGTGTTTCTTACAACTCAAAAGTGATGTCGTTCTCAGTGATCAAGCAAAAAATTTAGTGAATAATAATGAGATCATACAACGATTTAAAGTGCGAACACAAATGAAGTTGAATCAACTCATGACTCGGAGATTGTGTGAAACACTCTAAAAGGTGAAAGGCACAAATATCACAAGCTAAAGTCTCCACTAGTGATCCTTAAGGTTCTCTTGAGAATTGTAATACTCTTCAACTCTAAACCGTAGTGATGTGATAAGTGCACAAATTTTGTTGAGTCTAGAAATTCATAGTGCAACATGCCTTGTTACGTATTACATGAGCTATTTATAAAAAGATAAATCCTTTATCTCGATTCCTAGATTTAAAAAGATGGATAATAGAAAATTCACATCAATGAATGAGACGAAAGAAATTTCACGAAATTTTAAAAATCTGGTTGAAAAATCATTTTTTTTCAAAAGAGGTATGATTTTGATAAAACTCCCCACCCCCAAACAAAAAGGAACATCGTCCTCGATGTTAAGTAAAATAATTTTTAAAATTGAGAGTAGAAGGGAGGAAAGAGAGTACCTGAATCAACCGCTAATGAAATGGATGGATGAAGCCAAGAAGAATCCTGAATGAGTGATAAGAAAGAAAAAAAATTGTACGAGTCCATAAACATGGTATAGCAGTGGGTGGTGTGGAACACCACCCCCAAACAAGATAAGACTCATACTCAGAAATTGCGGGCTGCCTCCAGGTAGCGCTAAGTTTAATGTCTTCATCTAGAACGAACCGTTCTCACCCTAAAGAATCGATCTATGAAAGCGTGAGGCGGAAGCAAAATTGGGTGATGATAATCACCCCCAAACAAGACTGAAGCGTCAGTCTTGTTGGATAAAGGCTAAAGGTGTCAACGCACTTGTATGGAAAAGTTCATCACGTGATGCAAAGCATCGGTGGACCATGGGCGGGTGGGTATTAGGGTAAAGGTGAGGGTGGTAAGGGTGAAGAGGTATCGACCACGGGTCTTGTTGAGCTTAAAGGTGAGGGCAACTAGGGCCCTATACGCATGGTGCTCTAATTGGTGAGGGAGGAAATATGGTGGGGAAAGTGGAATGAGGTGGGGACCATGGAAATTGCACGATCGTTCTATGAATGGGCGATGATAATGGTCGCGCCATGACACGTCAGGGAGATGTTGAGAAGAAAAATCAACACCATAAGGAAGCGGTGTCCATGGAGGAACAAGTTCGGTGTCACGAAAGTAGAGAGTAGCACCATAAATACTCTCATGGGTGAGGGGTGATTTTAGGTTAGGATCTTAAAATGTAGATGGAAACTTGAAATGTGTAAAATCAAGATCAAAACCAAGTGGTGGGGTGGAAGGGATAATGGGTGGGTCGGGTGGGATAAACGGTGGAGGAAGATGATCCAAATCAAGCGTGGGAGACACACACTCATTGGGAGGAGTAAATGAATACTCACAAGGGAGTGTGATTTCTAAAGATGGAGTGGTAAACTTCTCCACAAGAGTAGCATCAGTGAATGTGGTGGTTGGGTAAGACGAGGCACTAAGATCTAAGATAGACGAATCACTAGAAATATCTGGCTCAAAGGGACATCATCCATATCTAGATAGTTAGAAAATATCATGGATTCTATCTCGGGAAAATGGTGAGCACTCATAGCCGAAGTTAACCTAAAAGATATGGGCATGTCAGAGACATATGCAATTGGGGCATAAGGTTAAAGCTTGGGAATATTTTTGGATATGATGGGAGTGTGAACCACAATGATGGGTTCATTTGGACATGGTGGGATTGGATCAGGCCCACTATCGAAAGATAAGTCAACATAATTGTCGACTTGGGACCCGGACCATAGGATAGTATCAACATCGAGATTCTCGGGGTGGTAGGGTTGGTCACACTCAAAATCTGTGTCATAAGAGGACACATCATCATCACACTCGATTGCAACGATGGGTGGATCCATGGGAATGTCCGCCTCTCTCGCACACTCAAATACATTTAATCGTTGTTTAAGCCTTTGGTGAGCTTGAGTTTGAATTTTAGTGGCCTGCTCTTTCTCAATGATAAATTGTTGCAAGAGTGACTCGATAGCGGAGGTGGAGGATTGTGCTGGTGGAGTGATAGGTGGTGTCGGTGGTTGAGGTGGACACAACTAGGTACTATCACGAGTATATGGACAATACTCAAATGAAGTGGGTGGAGTGGGGCCAAGCTCATCAAACACGAAAGGATCGCTTTCGTGATGGATAAATGATTGATACTCATGGGGTACGTAGTGAGGGAACTAATCCTGAAAGTGTGCACAAGGTTGCCATGACGACTGTTGGAACGTGTGAGGATCCACATCATTAGGTTGGGATTTGTTTTGCGTGAAAGGGTGATCAGGCCTCCAGGAATAGCACGGGTACTCACACAACTCGGGATTAGGTATATCGAGATAATAGATCGATGTGGGTTCCGTAACAGTGTCATATGGATACACATGTTCCATGATGGGTTCGGAGGGATATGGAATGTAAGGGCACTCATGGGACATATGATCGGTATAGTAATAGTGGGTGCACAACAAAGGATCAGACGCGTCGACACATGACACTGAAGGTGAGGGAAAATGAGGTTCGTGTATGGATGGGTCAAGAGTATCTACGGTACTCGTGAGAGAGGTGAAACTACTAAAAATATCATAAAGATACATCTAGGGATCACTCTCACATGTGTTGCGTGCTAGTGGAAAATGACCCAAGTAGTCCCGTAAGGGACGCTCTTCGGCCATGAGGAGAAAAGTATTTTTTTTTGAATTTTTAATTGTTTTTCAAAAGGAAGGAAAATATTTTTGAATTTTTTTAAAAATGAAAGAAAGAAAATATTTTTGGAGTTTTTATAAAAATGAAAGAAAATATTTTTGGAGTTTTGTGAAAAATAAAGGAAGAAAATATTTTTGGATTTGTTGGAAGAAAATGTGAGGAAAATATGGACTCACTGAATTTTGACGAACTCACTAAAATCGACTACCGAAAAATGAATTGGACACACACACAAGTTGAGGATAATTCCTAACTAGTACATAGCCAATTTTTATCTTTAAATTTAATGAAAGGATAGTCAAATTTTAATTAAGTCCGCGGGCGATAAAAAATTACAGAATAATCTGAGTGATCGCCTTTGCAAAATTTTCTCGTAGTGGGATACCTAGTTAATGGATTTTAAATTTAGTGATGTCTAGGGTAGCACATAATTGGTAAGCGAGTGAGTCGGGTGGTGAAATACATTTTTGTGAGTGATAGAGTATAGGTCTTAATTAATTAATTCATCACACCATTCGAAAATAAATGCGAGCATAAAATCAAGTAAGAGCACACAAAAGAAATGACTCGCTAACAGGAGAGGCACGAGGGTTTGATAAATGTACCTCCCACGGTTTTTAGGCCATGGGGTGCCGAAAAATTTGATTCGACCGGGGGGGGGGGGAGAAAACGCCTATCTCAGTCGGCCCCCGGAGTCCAACCGACCCAAAGAAGAGAGGCTTGTATTCCTCTCCTTTGGATGCCCTATCTCTACCTTTTTCAGTTTCCCAATCAAGCTTATCTTCGATTATTACAATTTTGTAAAATGAAAAATAAAATAAAGGTGTCTCTATGCACCGCAATATAAGCCAAGAAGAGAGTAATACTAATACAAGACTTCTAAAAATATAAAAATGGTACAAAATATAATAAAGAGAAAAAAAATAAATGAACTACAAGTTGAAATCCACTCCGAGTGCTTCACTCTCCCAAGAATGGAAACGGCACAATTTGATAGAGTAACTTGATCCCCGACAATGGCGCCATTTGATAGAGTGAACTTTTTTGTATCGTCGTTGCTTGAAAGTCCTCTAATAAAAATCCTCCAATTACCTACAAAATATAACAAACTAAAGTGTAGAGGTAAGTAAGTGTATCAATCCACATCAAGGGGGTAAATCTAGAGACAAATTCAATTGTAATTTTCTATTTTTTTTTAGCTTTTTCAAATATTAAAACAATTAGGGTGAGGATGTGAAATAACACTAAACTGAAATGAAAGATCAAATTACAAACTAAAAAGTGACTAAAATGAAAAATAAAGTCTAACACAAAAATATGAGATAAATGACGTAAATAAATGTGAGAACAATCAAGGAGTGGGTCTACACCACAAATTTTAGATATTCTAACTAATTAATTTAATTATTTGAATCCTCCCAAATTAATATCAAAATTACAACCCAACTCTCGTTGTAAATGTAATTTTAATAGCAAATTTTTACAAAATTAAGTTTAAACCCCCACAACTCAAGAAAAATAGACCTACACTCCTTTTAATTAATCACATACTAGGATCGATCGATTAAAATATATGTAAATCTTAAAAAATAAATTTAGAGTTGAAATTCATGTAATAATACCCCACTTAAGAAACCCCTATCTCTAGTTTGAATCTAAAATGGGTATTATAACAAGAATTTCGATTTTCTCTCGAAAATCATTTACCCTCTCTCGAGGCATAAATTTAAGGGTGAGGGATCAAAATTAACATTCAGAGGAAATTTTCAAGTAATCAAACTAATTAAATTAAAATAACACCAAATAAGGGATCCCCCCACCCCTTGAAAGGGGATTTAGCCTAACATGGTATAAAATTTGACAAATTAATAATCAAAGGCATGAAATAAATGAGGAGAGAAGAGAACAATCAAACCCAATCTCTTGATGCTTAATTGAACTTCAATCCATGAGTTGAAATTAACATCCCTAAATTTGAATGATCCAAACAAAATTACATCAAAATTTCACTCAAAATAATCCTCACAACAATTTATTTTTCCCTCACTATCTAAAAAAATAAAATAGAAATTCTAATCTAACAAAGTGCACTAAAATGGTATTTCTCTCTCTAAAACCCTAGATGGGGTTTCTAGCTTCTAATATATTTATTGAACCAAAACTAAAAATTACAAAATAAAAATAAAAATAAAGGATAATGAATGAATTCATAATGGACAATTAAATAATAAAAGAGATTTGCTAAAAATGCAAATACTAACATTATAAAACTATACATTAGAACTCACCCAAAGAAATAAATTCTAGATCATTACTTTATATTGAGATAATTGCAAAAAATGCAAAATCTCAACATAAAGGACTGGATTATAACTTACCTCCCACAAGGGGTGAATTCAACTACATCAATTTATTTTGAAATAATTGCTAAAAATGCAAAAATTCATTATAGATTGATGGGTTGAATTTATCCTAGCGATAAATTTCACTACACACCTCTATATTGAGATAGTTGCTAAAAATGCAAAATACTATTTAAAGATGAGTGTAGAGAAATTTATCACACAAAGCTTAAAAACTAAATTGGCGATCTTTTATCAAATGGTCTTCATCTCTTTAAATAGTAGATATGGAGCATGGGGATAATTTTGGTAGGTTTAATGTGTAAGAGGTGTGTATGGGGGAAAAGGTGTGGGTATTTAAGGAATTATGCCCACATGTGCATTGGTTGTGTGAGGTCATGTGGGGAGTGGGTTGGTGAGGAAATAAAATTAGATTTGGTTAAAAGGGATTGGGGGTATTTTGGGTAAATGGATTAAAAAGGGGTTTAAGTCGCACGGGTTAAATGGGATGTGGGTTTTATTTTGTCTTTGACTTTTGGTTTGGCTTGGTAACTTTGCAGGAGATGAATCGATTTTTGGCTAAGGGGAAGTGGGTCTGCTTCGGGTTGGTCTTGGGTAGAAGGGAAGTGGTGGATATGGGTTGCCATGGGTTTGGGTTTTCGGGAGGTTGGATGTCCGGGTTAGAAGGAGGTAGTCACCGGGTTCCAGTGGGGGTTTCGACACCAACGGCAGCGGTTTGGGGTAAGGAGCCGGATCTATGCAGGAGTTGGGCTTTGGGTCGCTCGTGGGCGATGGGTTTGGATTGGTGAAGTTGAAAACGGGTATATGGGTTTGGGTTGTTGTAAGATGATGGGATGAGATGTAGGTGGTGGAGTTTGGTTATGGGATTTAGGAGGGATAAATGGGTTTAACGGTTGAGTGGGGAAGATGAAGTGGAGGGGGTAGTGTGTGAGACAGTGTATGGAAGTTTGGTGAGGGTTAGGGTGTATTTGGGTGTATGTGTGTGTATGGAAGTAAGGTGTGAGTGGGTTTATGGTATTGGGGTGTGAGTGGGTTTATGTGTGTGTTTAACTTACGACCCCTAAAAAAGTAAACTAAAACTAAAAAATAAAAATCAACTAAAATAAAAATGACACGACATGACACACTATGTAAATTCTAAAAAAACTAAACACAACTAAAATAAAAATTAATAAAAATAAAAATTAATAAATAAAAATAAAAATTGAAATAATAATAAACTAACTAAAAACTAAGAAAATAAAAGAAAATATAAAAACTAGTACACGACACGCTAAAAATATAAAAATCCTAAAAATGTATACACGACTCAATAAAATAAAATAATAAAATAAACCCTAAAAAATAAAATGACACAAATAAAATAAAATAGGACAAACTAAACACACACAGTTAGGGATAGGTTTAGGTAGGTTTAGGGTAGGCTAGGGTACGGTACAAGTGATTTAGCTCCATTTTTCTATACAATTGACTTGAAATACGCTTTTGAACACCGCAACGTGCATTCGACCTACAAAATAGACAATAAAGTGCATAAGACCCAAATTGTTGAGAATTAGCAACTGAAATACGTCCATTCGTGGTATAAAATATACACTTTTGGGTGCTTATCTGTATGACCCATGCATAATTTGGATTTACGACTTGCGTTTTATGACCATTTTTCCAAACAAATATGCACAATACTACCGATTGGTATTTCCATTTCCCTGCCAATCGACAATGTGTCTTGGGTCACTTGCCGAATGGTAGGTGTAAGGATATGAAGATCGAAAGTCCCCATAACCAATATAAGTAGGTCATGATATCACTTCCAAGGTACACCTCATATCCATCAATATTAGAGATCTCATCAACATTAATCTGAATTCAGCGAAGTTTCCTCGTGTGAAATTCGTTTCCATCTTTCATTCCCATCATTTTTTATATGCCAGAATATACACTCATCCCAGCCGACAATATACTCGGCTTACGATAAAAAGGAAATTAAGATAGGACTTACCTCATCCGTGAGTCGTACCTGAGATCATCGGCCTCGCTTGAATGATAAGTCGAGCTACATCAACCCAGTAATTGATAAGCATGAGCCCTCGGCCTTGTCTAAAGCCTTGGCCTTGTCCTCAAGTAAGTGAAAGACTACGGTCTACCCTCACCCAAATTTATAGTACCCATGATATAGGCAACTCCTGGATTACTAGCCTCGGCCTCGACTCAGAATATTGGCTAAGTGAAATCATCATAGTGTGTGGTTTGGGAGTCGTGTGGATCAGTGCACATGGGAAATAGACTACACGTGGGAGAAACCATTACTACCAGATCATCCCCTCATGTGAGGGAATATTTGGTCATCATTGATCTACATGTGGCATAGCCAGATGTCCACATTGTATGGGCTAAAAGCAATGCATTCATGTATACAACAGCGTCACCTACGCATGGGAGATTGCGATGGGGTACGAAAGCAATGCATTCATGAAATCTTCCTCGTAATCGACCACTGAATGGTCTCCCTTTGAGTCTCTTCACAAAATTTTCTCCTCATTTTGATCTCGACCGTTGAAGGAAAAATTACTTGTGGCCGAACCGCACTCAAAACTCTGCAGTAGTTAGTGTGTCCCTTTCCTCAACTGTGGTGATCGACTCCCACCACTGTAGCACCGCTCCCACTAACTAAAAGTGGTTAGCATTTACTTTCGTACCCCATCGCAATCTCCCATGCGTAGGTGACGCTGGATACCTCCCTTCCTTGACACGCTAGTACTACACCTGAACCCTCTCGCAACTCTGGTGGGTTCCTGCTAAAATAACCTCTCTTTCTTGCTTCCACCCTGACGACTCCGCGTGAGTCTGAACATCCGGCGCCACTAACACTTGTAGCTGATCCCGTGTCAAGTACCTTGCCGTTGTGACCACCGTTGCTCCAACTGCCTGTGCCACTATTTCAGTGACCTATGCTGCCCCAATCATCTATGGCCATTGCTGTGGTAGCTCTTGCTCCGAACGAGCCTCCCCCGTCTCACCCCCCCTGTTTCCCTAGCTTCTCTCTCCTGGGCGTCGTCTGGAATGAGAACCGAATTGGTATGAGTTCACTTTCAAATATAAATTTCGCAGAAGAACGTATATGCGCATACGTATGAGAATACAACAATCCTATGATAGGGCTCTATATCAAAGATTGCTAAGCCGAAACGTGAAAAGCCGCACAGATCCTAAGGACACTAGAACCTGATGCTCTGATACCATCTGTGACACCCCGCCTAATAAAATACCGGGTGATCAGTCCTATACCAAATTAAAACAGGAATCCCAGTTGGATCATCCTTAGCATCACTGTCGAAAACTTTTTAAAACTTACTAACCACCTAGTATTCCAAAAACTGGTGCCAATTTTAACTTTTTAATAAAACCAAAACAGTACATGCGGAATATATAAACCATTCACACAACTGAATGAAAAAGAACTGAATCATAAATACACAACATGCCGAATAAATCACCGGCCACCAAAGAAATAATCCAAATACAATTATTCAACATCTGAAAACTGTACCGAGGAGTCTGGGCGACAAGCCCTAAATAAAACTGAAACTGATACAAGATTCCTACTCTAGGAATGAATGAATGATGCGTCTAATCCAAACTCCTGCTAGCATCCACATATGCCGCAGCTCCGTGTCCCTGGAATAGAATATACATCCTGGTGTCCCTGTGGCTGGACACCTAAAAGGTTTTGAAAATAGTTTTATAGCAAGGGTTAGAACCCAAAACATTTTGAAAATATTTAGCAAGTGAATTAACTGCAGTAATTTAAAATGCATGAATGCGCTTCATATTTAAGTTAGTGTCGCACTCCCTTGTGGACATTCTCACCCCTCCACTATTGTGCACACCTACCGGTTACCTTAACCCCTCCTAGTTGTGCTACCCCGTCCAACTAGTCTTGGTATAACCTTCCCTTGCCATACAACTCTAACCCGAGTATAATGATTCTTGAATTTTAAGTTATTTCACCATTAACTTAATTAATTCCTCTTAAATAATAACATATAACCGTGTCAGAAGTTATATAAAGTACATACGTCAAACACTGTATTATTTCCACCAATAATTAACTTAATTAATTTCTCATTAATTAACAACATATAACTGTAACCCGAGTTATATAAGGTAAATACATCACGCACTGTATTATCACCTACATATAATATTTACTACTATATTATACGTACCTTTACTAACATCCACACATATATCATACGCGTATCCATCCTTCCGAGTATACCCTCATCGGATGATTCCCTCTAAAATGCTATCTCACTAGGTGTGCTCGCAAAACCTAGTTTCCCCAAGTTAGAATCGCTCACCAACTTGGACTAAAATATAACGAAGTGGAGGCGGTCATATTCCTTCCCTGAAAGTGAGATAAATCTCTCACCCATATATACCGGACGCTATGACCTGGGGATATACTCGCCCTACTCCTCAAGCTAGGGGATTCACCCACATCGCGCAACCTCCCTTGATAGCATTAGAGTATTTAAATTGAATAAGTATCTAGTCACTGATATTTACTATCACACACAATATATACACATATATATATATATACTATCACTACCCGTATATATATATTATGAACCGCTGGTTTTTACCGTGTACTCAAACTCCTGCACACTGCCTGAAATTTAATGTCACACACAATACACACAAGTATATATATATACTACCACTACACCGTATATATATATATTAATAACCCCGGCTTTACCGTGTACTCAAAATCCCATACACTGCCTGTAAGTTTCTGAGTCTGTGGCCCGACTCAAATGTAATTAATTTTCTCACTTAATAACTTATCTTCTTTCCGAGTCTATGGTCCGACTCTAATATAATTAATTCACACCTTAATTAATATAATACTTTCCCCGAGTCTATGGTCCAACTCTCCTTAAATTAATTAACACACATTTTAATTTAATACCTCCCCGAGTCTATCGCCAGACTCTAATCAAATTAGCTAACAAATTAATTAATCAACCCAAATTCCGAGTCTGTGGTCCGACTCTAATATAATTAATTATCACATTAATTAATAAGTACCCTTCACGAGTCTACAATCCGATCCTGATTAAACTAATTATCCCACCCATTAATTTAATCATACCCGAGTCTACAAACCGACTTTAATTAAATTAATTATCGCATTTATTAATTTAATAACTTGGTGTCACTCAAACATTGTCCCCGGACTCACTTACATAGCCCGGAACTTAATATTTGCCGAGTCTTTGTTCCTATCACAAGGGAACACACAATATGCATTCACAACCCAAGTAATCCTATAAAACAGTAGGTATTTACACAACCCAATTCTTCATACTTCTATGTAATATATTTCTCTCTAATATTCACCGTACTTGTTTGCTTTACGAATTTATCTCACTTTCGTATTAATTCAAGTATTCACACAACTCTAAGGGTCCTAGTTACCCCTTGTTATATCAATTCAGTAGTTACCCTTGTTAACCCACTGACCTAACGAATTTAAGCTCGCTCATGCTTTTTTCGTAATTATATTCTTATCATCTCGAATTAGAGTACGTCACAATCAAGCCTATGAATCTCCACTTTAACTCTCTCACAAAATTAAAGTCCAACACTCAATCATAGACCTACTTCCATATCATTATTCCATCAATATTTTTCATCAAGGTCCCAAACACTTCCCCGATAAAATTTTAGACATTTGAGGCTTAAAAAGAAAAATCTCAAATTTTTTGACAGATTAAACACCCTCTAGTAAAATTTCGATTTCTCCCTCTACGTAACTCCGATTGACCTGATTCCAAGTTCATTGGATATCTAAGAGAAATACCTTTCCAGTAATGTATGGCTCACACTCTAATTCGAAGTAAAATTCAAATCGTACACGTTTAAAGTCACGTTAAAAGTCTGGCAGATTACTATGTTGACAGATCAAACACCCTCTAGTAAAAGGTCGATTACTCCCTCTACAGAACTCATATTGATCTGATTCCAAGTTCATTGGATAGCTAAGAGAAATACCTTTCCAGGCATGTATGGTTCACACTCTAATTCGAAGTACAACTCAAATGGCATACGTTTAAAGTTGTATCAAAAATTCTGGCAGATTGACCTCTTGTGTTCATCAAATAAACCCTAAGTCATTCAAGATTCATGTTCTTCATCCAAGAACTCATAAAGATTCCATTAACAAAACCCCATTTTGTACCCATTTATCCCCAAAATGAATTTTAGTTACAAATCACTAAAATATGAATTGGATATCACAATTTAGGAGTAAAAACAGTTAACCAATCCGGACTCAACCGCGCACTCAGAATTGGCATCCGAATTAATTTATAAAAAATCCTTATCTCACACCCCATTAAGTCTATACCGACTCCCGGCTGGAATAAGTGCATACCCCGTCATTAATACCCGAAATGACGTAATTAAATTATTACTATTCACTTAGTAAATAAATTTCCCTAAACATTAACCATTTACTCCTCGATTAATATTTAAATATATATATTGTCATAATTAATTCAATTAAAATTACAACACACCAGTAATTTAAAATCCCGAATTAATTAAATATTAAATGCACAAAAGTACGGGGTGTTACAAGTAGCATCATCTCTTACCATTTCTATCTTATCCTCACCGGAGTCTATGTTGGGGAACCAGTCATCCCCTCTTATAGAACTATTTCACCATTAAAAGAGTTCTTGTTGATCTACAAGTCTTTTACTCTTTGACTACAGCTCATCTGTTAGGTTTAACACATGGCATCAGAATTTCCACCACCACTGCCACCAGTTGGTGGTCCTAGTTCCAGCAACTCACCTCCTCAGTCAGAAATGGTTGAGGTAGCGACGGAATTGAAGTCCTTGGTGGTCAACCAATAGGTAATGCCAAAGAAGCTAGATACTTTTAGCTAAAACGTGATACTTAGGCCAGCTGGGGTACAACCAAAGATGATTACTTCGGTAACCGTGGAGCACCCTCAGGATGCCAAGGGACCACCCTAGGCACCATACAAAGAGTTTCCATCTCTTCAGCGATGGAGGGACATTGATGTCCTTGGGCATTTATGCCTAGGGATGCAAGGCTAACCTTGCTCAGAGGATCGTTGTGATGATTATGAGGCTAAAGATGATCAGTCTAGTTTCAAGGAGCCATATCAAGTATTTGGGAATACGGTATGCCCCATCCAAGGAATTCAAAGTCATGATATGAGGCCAAGTCGTGATGTGTAGCCAAGGAGCTCTGCCTTTGATAAATTAAGTAGAGGGTTGGCCTTTGAAAGGCTCAGCCCAATTGGTGATTTGAGAGAAAGGTTGTCTAGGTCAAGGAGCAATGATGGCTCAAGAAGTGTGGGGTATATGGTCGACCCCCATATGGATGCAACTATAGACGTCGAGAAGTGAATAGATGATACAGGTCAGTAGCACGGTTACCCTCAGTTCGTCATGTTAAGGTAGCAAGGGATAGCATCAGCCAGGCAGACGTTGTTAAGGCGACCGAGAGGCCTTGGAATGATCCAATTCAAAGGCTAGAAAATAAGATTGGAGACATACTTAAGAGCCGTGATCCCTTTCAAAGGGGATACTCAAAAGGTTCTCCTTTTGTGGAAAAAATAGTCAACTTCCCAACCCTTTCCAAATTCAAGCTGCCAAATAGTTACTCCTAAGTATAATGGGAACACGAACCGTGTGCACCATATAGAGATGTACCAGTCAGATACAGATATCTGCTCCATCTCAAATGAGATGAAATGACTTTCATTCTCAAGAACTTTGACTAGAGCAACCTATATATAGTTCACTTCACTCCCGAATAACTCCATTGAAAATTTCAAGCAACTCGCGGAACCATTCATCCATAACTAATGCTTTGGGGTAAGACCCTTGGATAAGACTACTAACTTGCTATACGTTAAGTAGGGGAAGAATGAGAGTCTCATGGAGTACATCGCAAGGTTTAATATGGAGAAGTAGGAAGTGAAGGATTACGAGGAAACTATTGCAATAACAACGTTAAAAGGAGGCCTGCAAAAAGGGAAATTTCTTTGGAAGCTTGTTGAGGACCCACCAAAGTCTATGGTTGAGCTATTGGCGATGGCTGGTAAGTTCATGAATGTCGAGGAAGCTATGACAACTAAGTATGAGATGAGAAGGGGAGTAGTAGTGGGCGCAAATTTCAGAAGAAGAATAAAGACGGAAACAAAAGATCAGCTGATAATAAATTTATGGCGTAAACTCCCCTCACGGTCAGTTGCGAGTAAATTTTGGATGAGATCAAGAATGATTAGTCCCTAACATGTCCATAAAAGTTGAAAGATCCTACTCACAAAAGGAATAAAAGCTTATGGTGCGAATTTCACCAAGATCATGGGCACTTAACCGACAAGTGTTTCGCACTAAAAGATGAGATTGAGAATATGATTAAGGTTGGGAAGCTAAGAAAGTATGTGAGCAGTGACAGCCCAAAGAGGGGATGTGATGACCCCAAAAAAAGAAAGGTCGATAGGTGCAGGAATGATATCCCAAGGAAGAAGGATGACGCCTCAGACGATGATGATCATGACCTAGACCTACCACAAAAGAATAATGATCCAAAAGGTCGACCTCACATGATCTCATTCGATGATCTGTGGAGTCCTAGTAGGGGGTCGTGCAGAAGTGGATGATCATAAGGCGTATGAGGCCAAGTCTAAATCCCTTACCATAGTTGAATCTATAAACTCGGCCAAAGTAAGTACAAAGTCAGAGAAGAGAAATAAGGTAGATATGGATACCTTAGTTGTGGGTTTTTCAAGACTTGACCTCATAGGAATCCTTTCTCCTCAGGATAACCCTTTGGTAATTACAACTAGAGTGCATGGGTATGACGTGCCAATGATATTGATCGATGGGGGATGTTCGACTGATGTTATGTTATGGCCATATTTCAAAGGTTTAGGACTAAGTAAGAAGTGGATCATCATTTATCATCATCCTCTGATAGGGTTCAGTGTGGAGTAGGTGAAATCATTGGGAATGTATGAAATGGACGTCAGAATGGGAGATGTTTGGCCTAAGAGGATAAAAAAGAAGGTTAATTTCTTTATGATGGATGAAAGTGTATACTTGGCTTATAACATCATCGTGGGAAGAGTATCCCTCAAGGATTTTGAATTCATTCCATCCACCGTACATAAAAAATTCCCGGCCCCTTATGGGGTAGGGGAAGTCCGAGGTTATCAAGTGTTAGCACATGAATGCGACTTGAACTCTTTTGAGGAGAGGTAAGCTCATCAGAAAGAAACTACGACCTACAATATTGATACCATGGATCCCAGGGATGAGACTAAACTGATAAAAGGGTAGGCCACGAAAGAGGTAGAATCCATCGTCCTTAATGAGGACAAGCTAGAAAAAAACGTTCAGGTGAGCAAAGCGCTGAGAAGAGACATCAATGAAGAGATGGTCAAACTCTTGAGAGAGAGGAAAAATATCTTCACGTGGAGTCATAAGGATATGCCGAGCATAGATCCTGAACTGTTTTTCCATAAGCTGAATGTGGCCAACGATGCTAGGCCGATACGACAGAAGAGAAGAATCTATTCTTGGGAGAAATATGAGGTCATCCGAGAAGAAGTAAAGAAGTTAGAAAAAGTCAACTTCATAAGAGAGGTGATATATACTGATTGGCTAGCCAACGCAGTTATCGTCCCCAAAGTTAATGGGAAGTGGAAAATGTGTGTGGAATTCACCGATCGGAATAAGTCTTGCCTCATTGATAACTTCCCTTTGCCCTAAATTGACCAGATGGTTAATGCTACAGTAGGTCATGAGCTAATGAGCTTCATGGATACCTACTCGGGCTATAACCAGATATCCATGTACCTAATAGATCATGGATGACTCCCATGTGGCTGACCTCAGGCAAACTTTTGACACGATGGATAGATACATGATGAAACTTAACCTTACAAAGTGCGTGTTCGGCATAGGAGCAGGAAAATTCTTGGTCTTCATTGTAAATAAAAGTGGGATAGAGGACAATTTGGCAAAGATCAAGGCCTTAATGGAGATGAAGACTCCAACTTTGATTAAGTATGTACAGAGGCTGACGGGGAGAGTGAAGGCACTTAACAGGTTTGTGTCTAGGGCCACCGATAAATTTCTTCCATTTTTCAAAGTTCTTAGAAAATATTTCAAATGGAACGAGGAATGTGACAAGTTATTCCAAGAGTTAAAGTCCTACCTAGGCTCTCAGTAAGGACATAATTCTATAAATGTCCTAGGTAGAATCTAGGAATTTTCTGTTTTCTCCTAGATCACAGTTCATATGTGTGATACCGCTACATTCAGTACGTCAACACGATCATCCTCGATGGCCTGTATCCGAATTCAATGAAACCATTTTCTTCACATGCATCATGCTACATGAAACGTGCTTCTCAGCTCATTCCCACTACTCCACTACGCCTTATCAGTAAAATGTTTTATTGGAACTTTAAATATTTGCATAAATATTTGGGAATTGTTTTTGAAAATTGTTTTTGAATTTTGGATTTATTTTTTATCAAAAGCAGAATTTTTCTAAGTGTAGAAGCGAATGGCCTCGATCGATGAGATCGCTTGAGCGACTTTGCAAGTCGTTCGCGCGAGATATCATGTCGCGCGATATCGTTCGAACGACTTATGTCCTTCGTTCGAGCGATATGCTATCACGTTCGAGCGACATGCTATCTCGTTCGAACGAGCCACTGCCTCGATTTTTGTATAAATATCTGATCTCCTTCTACACATTTTTTAAGTCTTTCTGCAATCTCAATATATTGCGAAATCTACCCAGAACAAGACTTCACCTTTTAAGGTTTTCTAAACCTTTTTTATTCACAAAACCATTCCCATATATGTGTGTGAATCTTTAAACCTTCAAGAAGATCGTTTACTCATCTGGAGTACTTTGTGAGGAAGCCGATCTCTTCGTTACTGCTTCCCTACTGGAAAGGGATTGTTCCAGCCGCCGACAACAGAACCGACACTCGAGGGTATTTATGTGTCACTTGTATTTTCATTGTAATCCATTATAAGCTATTCTCTTACAAAAATTATTGTGACAACAAAAGGTTTTGCCCCGTTGGGGATTTTTCCTCATACATGTGTCTTTGCATGTTTCATCATCGTATTTAATCACATATAGATGCATGTTTAGGTCTTAAGTGCTAAAAACTGTGTTTAATTGAATAACTTCCTTATTTGAACGCAAGCGCACTCTCCTAAAATTGGTATCAGAGCCAGTTACACAATTTTACCGTGTAATTTTCCGCAAAATTTTTCTAAGATATCAATTTTCTGAAAAATAGATTTTTGAAAACGAGTGTGTTCATTATGGAGAAGTTATATAATAAAATGCCAGTTTTTTACGGGACAAACTATGCATATTGGAAAGCCCGCATGAGGTCTGCTTTAAAAGCCATTGATGAACGTGTCTGGATTTTGGTTAAAAGAGGGTGGACACCTCCCTCTGTCACCGTTGATAATGTGATCAATTTAAAACCTGTCACTTCTTGGACTGAAGACGAATTTAAATGGTCATTATTCAATTCTAAGGGTCTAAGTGCTATTTCTGGGTCTGTCACACCTGATGAGTTCAAACGCATAATGGCGTGTACCACGTTAAAAGAGGCATGGGATGTTTTACAACTCACACATGAAGGAACTAATGCTGTGAAAGAGTTTAAATTGCAAAATTTGACAACTCAATTTGAAACCATCACCATGCATGAAACTGAATGTTTTGATGATTTTTATGATAGACTTTCTGATATTGTTAATACTAGCTTTAATCTTAGTGAACATATTCCTAATGCTAGAGTTGTCAAAAAGATTTTTCATTCTTTGCCTAAGCATTTTATCCCCAAAGTCACTGTGCTAAATTCTATGGGTAATTTAAATACGCTAAAATTGGAAGAACTTGTAGGAGATTTGCAAACATATGAAATTGATAAGTTTCCTAAAATTGCTAAGTCTAAAGATAAGGGAATTGCACTTAATGCCCAAGAGAGAAAAAATGAGGGGTCGGCTAGAAAGAGGGTAGAGTCATCTAGAAAGAGAAAGACTGACACGTCAGATTCTGATTGTGATTTTGACTTAGATGATTTGGCTCTTTTTGCAAAAAAATTCAAGAGGATTCTCAAATTTAAGAAAAATGGCAATTTTAAAGATAATAAGAAATTTGAGAAAAATAAGTTTGAAAAGAAAATTGAAACAGTTTTTAAAGATCCTCCTAAGAAAGAAAGTGAGAGATGCTTTGAGTGCGACGGTAGGGGTCATAGAGACTTTGAGTGTGCCACACGTCTGAACAGAGAGAAAGGGAAAGCTGTTTTAACGCTACCCTTAGCGACGACAGTGAGGTCGAGTCCGTGGATTCTAGAGTCGAGTCACCGCATGAGTGTAACTTCACCGCAATCATGGATAGTCATGTGAGCACTTCTAGTTCTCCTCACGATGATGAGGATGATGCTTCACAGGGACACCTCGACAGTGAGAGCGATGTGAGTGAGGGGGAGGATGACACAAGTGAGAGCGAGAGTGATATTCAACGCGCCAACGCTGAGTTATATTCTGAGTCATTTAAAACTAAAAAGCATAACAAAGCATTAGTCCTTAAGATCACCGGCTTAGAGGAAGAATTAAGAAAAGTGAGAGAGAGAGAGTCCTCCACCTGCACCTCCCTGAGAGAGAGAGAATTTGCCTGTGTTGAGAAAGAAAGTTTGTTTAGAGAAAGAGAGAGGGAGCACTTTTGAGCAAGAGAGAGAGGACTTGACTAAACAAGTGGCTAGTCTTACGAGTCAGCTCCATTCCTCCATGGAGACTCGAAAGAAACTTGAAGCCCTTGTTTCCCAGCTGACTCATGATCTTGAGAAAGCACGGGAAGTCAAGGTACAAATCGAGGATAGGTCCGGGAAAATGGGAAAGATGCTCCTTGATCCTGCTTTAGGTTTTGGTGATCGGCAGGGAATTGGTTATGATGGTGCCTCCACATCCCAAACTGCACCTGGACCAGTCCCTGAGTTTACTACGACTCCTTATGGACATCGTCAAAAACCCCGAAGGAAAGTTCGACCAAGAAAAGCAAACCAAGGTCCGCCTTTGACGGTGTTCTTCTGTACTTATTGCAAAAGAAAAGGCCATCTCAGGGAGTTTTGCTATAGTATGGGTCGGACATGACGTACTACTGCTCTACATCAGCATACTGATGATTTTACTAGTCTGAGAGAGCGATTTGAGTTTTTAGCTGCCATGTCTCAGAGTTTGATGGAGGAATTCTGACGGATGTCTTTGCCGTCAGGGAATGCTTATCACATTCCAGCTAAAACCAACAACAACAAAGGCAAACAAAAGGTCACCACTTCTTGGGTACCTAAGAAAGATAAAAATGCCTTTGTTGTTCATGTCTCTCTCAAGGCACATAATACCTCACAGTGGTATTTTGACAGTGGATGCTCCAGACATACGACAGGTGCTGCCTCATTTTTTACATCTCTTGAGGATTATAAGGATGGCAGAGTCACATTTGGAGATGGGAGAAAGTCTAGCATTGTAGGATGAGGT
Source organism: Sambucus nigra (assembly GCA_949130495.1). Classification (NCBI taxonomy): domain Eukaryota; kingdom Viridiplantae; phylum Streptophyta; class Magnoliopsida; order Dipsacales; family Adoxaceae; genus Sambucus; species Sambucus nigra. The sequence goes on along the minus strand of OX422208.1, from coordinate 88,275,732 downwards.
ATTGTAGTGTTACCAGGATTTCCTAAGCTAGAGAATGTGTTGTACGTCAAAGGTTTAAAAGTAAACCTTCTCAGCATTAGCCAGCTGTGCCACACTGACTTTGCAGTAAAGTTTGACCGGGACGCATGTAATGTTTACAATCAAGCCGGTAAACTCTTAATGCAAGGGGTGAGGGTCGAGGATAATTGCTATGGTACTGTGCCTACTTCCTCACTTGTCTGCAACAGTGCCACAATCACTCCTATAGATCTGTGGCACCAACGTCTAGGTCACGTAAATATTAGAGATCTGACTCGCTTAGCTAAAAAGGACCTAGTATGTGTCTTACCATCTCTTGGAAGGCCAACTTCGACGGTTTGTGGACCCTGTCAGTTGGGAAAACAAATTCGTAGTCCCCATAGGAAGTTGCATTACATTACCACCTCTCGTGTTCTTGAGCTTATACACATGGATACCGAGAGTCTGGGTGGTAAGAGGTATATCCTCGTATTGGTGGATGATTTCTCCAGGTACTCAATTGTAGGTTTTCTGAGAGAAAAATCCGACGACGTAGAGTTTTTAACAACCAAGTGTCGTGTCCTGCAAAATCAACACGGAGTCACTATTAATAGGATACGTAGTGACAACGGCACTGAATTTAAGGAAGCAAAAGTAGATTTGTATTGTGATAGCCTTGGGATCAAACATGAGTTTTCTGCTGTGAAGACTCCTCGGTAAAATGGGATTGTTGAGAGAAAGAATAGAACGATCCAGGAAATGGCTAGATCTATGCTTCTAGGTCGTAATGTTTCTAGGAGATTCTGGGCAGAGGGAGTGTCTACTTCATGCCACACGGTGAATAGGGTTTACCTACGTCCACACACACTTAAGACACCTTATGAATTGTGGATAGGTAAGAAACCCAACCTGGCATATTTTCGTGTTTTGGGGAGTAAATGCTACATCTCATGGGATAGAGAGCAATTAGGAAAGTTTGACTCCCGGAGCGACAAGGGAATATTGCTAGGATATTCATCGAATATCATAGCCTACAGAGTTTTCAACCTGAAGAGATCTAAGGTTATGGAATCAATAAACGTCACCGTGCAAGATGACGAACCTTTGACGGTTATTGATCCTAACCTTCAGTGTGAGGATGAGGACTCATCTGATAGTGATCCACTAGTCCCCCACCCACACTCTGTGGTCCCCATACCTGTGTTAGGGGACACACCCGCTTGGGTTCGCAAGAGTCATGACCCGTCTGCCATTATTGGCGATCCCACTCTAGGGGTCAAGACTCGTGCTCAGCTTGAGAAAGTTATTAGCCATCTTTGCTACACGTCCAAAGTAGATCCCTAGAATCATAAAGAAGCACTCAAGGATGAACACTGGATATCTGCTATGCAGGATGAGTTGCTTCAGTTTAAAAAGAATAATGTCTGAGAACTTGTCCCCCGACCTAGTGAGACTAATGTGATTGGTACCCGGTGGATTTTTAAGAAAAAAATGGATGACAATGGTACCATAATCCGTAACAAGGCTAGGTTGGTCGCTCAAGGCTACACACAGATAGAAGGTGTAGACTTTGGGGAGACATTTTCTCATGTTGTGAGTCTTGAGTTCGTCCGTCTACTACTCGCCATCGCATGTCATCTGCGCTTCAAGTTATATCAGATGGATGTCAAGAGTGCCTTTCTGAATGGCATTCTATAGGAGGAGGTTTACATGGAACAACCAAATGGGTTTGAAGACCCTCAGCACCCGGAGCACGTCTACTATCTGAGAAAAGCCTTGTATGGTTTGAAGCAAGCACCCCGTGCTTGGTACGAGAGGCTTACTTCCTATCTCTTAGCCCGTGGCTTCAAGAGAGGGGGAGTTGATATGACATCGTTCGTCAGGAGAAATAACAGTGCAATTTTGGTTGCCCAGGTTTATGTGGACGACATAGTCTTTGGATCCACGTGCTCTCAACATGCTCATCACTTTGAAAAGGAAATGAAAAGTGAGTTTGAGATGAGCATGGTTGGTGAGCTTACTTTCTTCCTTGGTCTCCAGGTTCGTCAGCTAGAGGATGGGATGTTCATCTCCCAATCCAAGTATGCTAGAGACCTAGTGAAGAATTTTGGTTTAGACTCCGCTAAGCATGTACGTACACCTATGAGTACCACTACCAAGCTTAGTAAGGACACTTCAGGCAAGGACGTAGAGCAAACCTTATATCGGAGTATGATATGTAGTCTTATCTACTTGACTAACAGTCATCCCGATATAGCCTTTAGTGTTGGAGTCTGTGCGCGATATCAGGCGTCCCCGAAAGAGTCATATTTACTTGCTCTAAAACGTATTATTAAATACGTGAGTGGGACTCTCTCATACGGTATTTGGTATTCCTTTGATACTTATGGTCGTTTGTCCACCTATTCAGATGTCGATTGGTCCGGGGATGTATATGGCTGTAGGATCACTTCTGGTGGGTGTTTCTATTTTGGTTCCGCTCTAGTCTCCTGGCTGAGCAAGAAGAAAAATTTCATCTCTTTGTCCACTGCGGAGGCTGAGTATATAGCCGCCGAAAGTTGTTGCACGCAAGTCTTGTGGATGAAGCAAATGCTGGAGGATTATGGGATTTCACAGGACACCATGACCATTTCCTATGATAACACAAGCGCGATACACATATCCCGTAATCTAGTTCAGCATTCGCGCACAAAGCACATCAGGATACGTGAGCACTTTATACGTTAGTTAGTTGAGAAGAAAGTCATATCCCTGAGTTTTGTTCCCACCGACCGTCAGTTAGCCAATATTTTCACGAAACCTTTAGATGCCCTTAGATTTGAGAGTCTTAGGAAGTCTTTGGGGATTTGCACCGTTGACTGAGGGTTTGTTCTATGTCTAGAATAGGATATTTTTTTTATGTTCATATCATATGCTTCCTATTGCTAATCTATTTTATATGTACCATTGCTTTGTTGTACAGCTATTTATTTATTCTTTTGAAAAATCCAAAAAGATTTTTGTTTTTGTATATAAATTTCAGAAAATCACAAAAAGATTATTGTATTTTTATGCACCTTTTATGGATGAACATTTAAGATAGCCACGTCACAATTCCATTCCACCTTTTCATGTGACTGTTTGATAGAGATTTGAGACGCTACATCATTTCATCCATGTGTTTTACATTATATGGAGTCTTTGAGATGTAATTAGTGATATTTTCCTACATGTTTGACTCCTATATCCTTTATTGCACACATGCACGACTTTATTTGATTATTGCAATGGTCTATCACATGTTGGCTTGGGTGTTTCCATCTCAATTATGTCTATACAACTAACAATATGCGATAAAACTTAACAAGATCGGATTGCATGTAAAAACCATTTTTCTTATGAGACTGAGTGTTTGTTTAAGAACGGGGAGGGGCTCCGAAAGGTAATTATCACGTCTTTGCGCAAAAGCCACCGTTCAAAAGGACCTAAAAAATGGAGGAATTTTATTATCCGTGGTCCAAAGAAGTTAAAAGAGCCCGAAAAAATTTAAAGGCAATAAAAAGCAATTCATGCCAAATATGGGCCACTTAGGTTTCACCATCAATTCTCCAAAGTTTGAGAATTTAGAAAAGCCTCTATTCAAAATAAAAATCTGAGGGAGTTTGGTTGGAGAATATAAACGGGTTTGCGGTTCCTTGAAAGTCCTGAAAAAGCTTGAAATAGTTTTGGACGTTATTGGTGTGGAAATCACTTTGCGCTTTGATTTGTTGATTTGATTGAGTCAATATCTTATATTTCCATCTTTTTTTCACCAAAGGAATACTTTGAATTCATTCGTTAGGAGTATCCGATATTCATCGTACGCATATGTCATGTTTGTATGCATTGATTTTCCTATCGAATCTATTCACACCCCTTCATTTTCGCTGTCATTGACTTAATTGTTTTTATGATCTTCCATGGTGTGATTCTTTGTTGTATACTATGTGTAAAATATTTTTGAAAAATATAAAAATAGCAGTTTATTCCCGTGTGTCATTCTCCATGTGCATTCATTTCTGCTTCTCATATTTGTCTATTTGGGGACATCATAAAAAGGGGGAGAAGAATTATGGGGAGAATTATGTTTTGGTGTTTGGTTGATTTATGAATGATTTGCATCAGCTTAATTGATCATCAATTTTAGCATATCATTATATTTCAAACTGTTGCTTGTCACAGGTATTTGCTTTATCTCATGTGTGTAGGTACATCATTGTTCATTTTTTGAATTGCACACCCTGATGAGAAAAGCTTTGAAGGTTTCTGAAGAGCTGAAGATTTGGGAGACATGTCATTTAATATTCTTAGTTTGAGGATTTAATGGGGATATTATCTTATATGTCATTTGATTGCATAATTCGGATTTTTTATGTATGTACCGGCATAGACATAGGGGGAGATTTATAAGGACATAATTCGATAAATGTTCGGGTAGAATCTAGGAATTTTCTATTTTCTCCTAGATCACAGCTCATATGTCTGATACCGCTACATTCGGCACGTCAACACGATCATCCTCGACGGCCTGTATCCGAATTCAACGCAACCACTTTCTTCACGTGCATCATGCTACATGAAACGTGCTGCTCAACTCATTCCCACTACTCAACTACACCTTATCAGTAAAATGTTTTATTGGAACTTTAAATATTTGCATAAATATTTGGGAATTGTTTTGGAAAATTGTTTTTGAATTCTGGATTTATTTTTTATCAAAAGCAGAATTTTTCTAAGTGTAGAAGCGAATGGCCTCGATCGACGAGATCGCTCGAGAGATTTTGCAAGTCGTTCACGCGAGATATCATGTCGCGCGATATCGTTCTAATGACTTCTGTCCTTCGTTCGAGCGACATGCTATCTCGTTCGAACGACATGATACCTCGTTCGAACGAGCCACCGCCTTGATTTTTATATAAATATTTGATCTCCTTCTACACATTTTTAAAGTCTTTCTACAATCTCAATATTCTGCGAAATCTGCCAAAAATAAGACTTTACCTTTTAAGGTTTTCTAAACCTTTTTTATTCACAAAACCATTCCCATATATGTGTGTGAATCTTTAAACCGTCAAGAAGATCGTTTACTCATCTGGAGTACTTTGTGAGGAAGCCGCTCTCTTCGTCACTGCTGCCCTACTGGAAAGGAATTGTTCCAACCGCCGACAATAGAACCGACACCCGAGGGTATTTCGGTGTCATTTGTATTTTCATTGTAATCCATTGTAAGTCGTTCTCTTACAAATATTATTTTGAAAATAAAAGGTTTTGCCCCGTTGGGGATTTTTCCTCATATATGTGTCCTTGCATGTTTCATCATCGTATTTAATCACATATAGATGCATGTTTAGGACTTAAGTGGTAAAAATTGTGTTTAATTAAATAACTTCCTTATTTGAACGCAAGCGCACTCTCCTCACTCTCCCTTATTATTTTCATAAGGAGTCTAAGGGGAAAACTTTATGTGCATCTATCAGTCTCAGAGTCAGCTACTAATGTTGCCATCATAATAGAGGAGGATGGTGTACAGAAGCCGATATATTTCAACAGAAAGGTGCTCCAAGGTCCCGAACAGAGGGACCTCGGGATGAAAAAATTATCCTATGATCTGATTTATGCTTCAAGAAAGATGAATCTGTACTTCCAGGCCCATACAATGGTCATCCTAACGGACACTCCACATGCACAGGTCTTCTATAAGCCTGCGATGTTGGGGAGACTAACGGCTTGGGAAATAATGCTTGAAGATTTTGATATCATCTATCTGCCTTGAGTGGCCATCAAAGGGCATGAGTTAAAAGACTTCGTGGTCTAGTTCACCTAGGACGAGGCCGATAGTGAAAATTTTGAGACTGATGGATGTGAGCAAGGGAAAGGTATAAGATTTCCCCCGGACAAGGCCGCAACAAGTGCAGCAAGTGGGAAAGTATCTGAGAATGAAGAGGAATGATATCTCTTCAGAAGTGGAGCCCTAGTAGAAGGTAATTTCTCTGAAAATGGTATAGTATGGAGCCTCTTCGTCAATGAGTCCTCTTGCAAGAGTGGAAGTGGTACAGGCCTAATAGTATAAGCACCAGACGGAACAGATGTAGAATATGAATAAAGGTTTAACTTTAAAGCCTCTAATAATAAGTTTGAATATGAAGATCTCATAGCAGGACTCTCCTTGGCTCGCGCCCTAAACGTCGACCAACTCCTAGTCCACAGTGATTCCATATTGGTCTTAAATTAAGTCTTGGGAGCATATGAGGTGAAAGATGATAGGATGGCTAAATATTTGGAGAGAGTGAGGTCAATGATGAAGAATTTCAAAGAGGTGAAGTTAAATAGGATACCTCGGCTGGAAAATGGCCGAGCCGATGCCCTTGCAAGGCTGGCCTTAACTACAAGAATGGAGATAATGAGGACAGTGCCCATAAAAATCTTACATCGAACAACCATTGAGGAGGAGGACAGTACTCTGAAGTCTTTTCTGAATTTGAATGTGAGAGTCTCCTGGATGGGTCCTATTATCAGGTATATAAAGGATGGGGAATTACCAGAGTCAAAGACCGGGAAAAGGAAGTTGAGATATAAAGATGCTAAGTTCTCCATCATAGGAGACACTTTATACAAGAAAGGGTTTCTACTTCCTCTACTCAAATGTGTCCATCCATATGAGGTAGCATACATTCTGAAGTATGTGCATGAAGGCTCCTTCTCCAGTCACATTGGGGGAAGATCTTTGGCAAAGAGAATAATTACCCAGGGGTATTGGTGGCCGACCTTGGGCAAGGATTCTGCAACGTATGTCAAGAAGTGCGATAAGTTGAGAAGTTAACTACCATTCCCCACCATCCACATCAAACTCTGACCTCCATCACGTCTCCCTAGCTGTTTGCGATATGGGGAATTAATTTAGTAAGACCCTTACCCAGAGCCATGAATACTAATCATAATTTGATCGTGGCAATAGATTACTTTTTAAAGTGGGTGGAGGTTGAGCCAATGATTACTATTACGGAGAAGAAGACCTTTCAGTTCATCTAGAAAAACATCATCTGCAGGTATGACCTACCCAACACCCTAATTTCTGATAATGGAACACAATTTAAGAACTTCTCCCTAAAAAGGTACTGCGAAAGTGTCGGCATTAAGCAATTCTTCTACTACCATAAACAAGAGGATCAGTATAAGCGGAGTAATAACTGAAATAAAATTTTATTACAAACTGAAAACTTACAAATGGAACTAGAGTTCACCACAATAAGGCTGAAAAGTCCACAAGCTTATTACAAATTTAAAGAGAGAGAGAGAGAGAAGGTAAAGAAATAGGTGAGAAATGAAGAGGAAAAGTCCTCAGTTTATACAACTATAAAAGGAATAAATAATTCCTGGGACAATGACCATTGGGTACCTCAATATTCGAGGCTGATAATGTCTCTTATCCTGAAGCGTTGGCTGTTGGGCCAATTAGTCCTACCATTTATCACGAGTTATTGACCGATGGGCCAGTGGATCCTACCACTATCATCAAGTTTGCCAAACTTTGTCTTCAAGCGTCGCTGAACAACTTACTAGGGCCAGGTGGGCCAGTTTCGGTTCAGCTATCTCAAATCATCTAGGCCATCCTCTGGGTTTAGGTTAGGAAAGGTGCCATCCAATCTTTGAGTTGGAAAGGAAGAACTCAGTGAGTTGAAGAATGCCTCCATTATTGGCTCAGTGGGAAAGTTGGTGTCAAACATGTCACCGATAAACTCATCGTCTTCAAGGTTTTGGGATTCTCCGGCAAGAGAGAAAAGGGATTATCATTCTTGACAAAAACCATTGATGTATCATCATCCGAAGGTAGTGGAATAGGATTAGAATCATCAATAAGGGGATTGGACTTCTCACTAGGGAAGTCGAAAGTCGATTTGAATCGGCTTTGAGTATAATCCAACACTTTTTGCAATAGCTCCTACTCCGTTGCTTTGGGAAATTTCTTCTTAATAGCAAACTTTAAATCCTTGATTGGATTAACAACTGGCGTCATCTTCTCAGCTGGAGGAGGTGAATCTTCAACCGTAGCCATGTAGTGTTTTAATCTATCTTTAATTTTAGAGATAGTATTATTAATGTCAACACCACTCCACCATCTATAATAAAAGATTCTTTCAAGTTGAGGGACATTGAGATGGTTAACTCTACATTGAAGATGCCATCGAGAGATACAAGGAAAACCTATCTCAGTAAAAAATAGTACGGTATTGAGACCTACTGGGATCTTATTTTTCCCTCTTAATTTTGGATGAAATTGGGTCCAATGTAGAAACAATTTTTCCTTGGTAATCTGATCAGGGAACAAATCAATTCATGGACCAAATTTATCCCACCAATTGATAACCCATCCTGGGTAAGTATCTTATAAGGAGTTTGGGCACAAAATGAAGAACCAAGTGTGTTTATGCTCAAAATTTTGGTAATAGAGTGCTTTAGTCCAAGCCTGGACATAATCCCTACAATTATAGGATCTAGTGTGCGAACTTAATTTTCGCACCTTCAGAGGATGAATTCCCCATTCTTGGGGAGTGATAAACTGTTTTAAAACAGCTATGCTATAAGCAATAGGAGACTTGAAATTGTCCTGGTGTTCATTAGTATGATTAAACACAATAGATTCAGTCTCAGTGAGGATCGCCTCGTATACCGTCTGGTACTTTCCTTCTTGCACATCATAATTATGTGTATTAAGGCAAAGGGACTTAATTTCCCATGGAGAAGACATCTGCTTCTCATCTTCGTCATTGAGAATTAGCATCAATTTTGAAGTCCTCTGATTAGGAATGAAATCATACTTAATGGTTTCCAAAACTTCTTTGGAAGATTTCTTTTTGCTAAAGGGGTTAGGAGGAGGATTCTTTCCTCTGATCTACGCGCTCTGGCGAAGAAATTCTAAGTAATCCTATATCGTAGGATATTGATCTTCATTGATCACAATCTTCTCTTTTTCAGGTCTTTGGTGGGATTATCCATGACCTCTGCCACGCCCTCTAGAGGGGCCACTCATTGATTCTGCAAAAACTCCTGGGTTAGAAAATCAGGAAGAGAATTGTTTTCGCCTTTGATATGCTTAATATCAAAATTAGAAAAAGATAAATTTGCTTGCAATCTGGCAAAAATCTGTTTTGAAACAATATTTTCAACATCCTTTCGCAAAACCTGTTTTACAGCACTACAATCAATTCGTACTAAAAATTTCTGATTTAATAAATCATCTTGAAATTTTGAAATGCTTTAATGACCGAAAGAATTTCTTTTTTAATGGTAGAGTAATTTTTCTCAGCCTCTTTCCAAGATCAAGAAGTAAAATGAAATAATTCTTCCTTTTTATTAAAAAAGTTAATTTGTTTTAGAATTCCACCATAGCCTAAATCCGAGGCATCAGTTTTAATAATTTTTGGAAATGAAGGGTTAGCTAAAGCTAGACAAGTTAATTGCTTGACCTTCAGTTTCATTTTCTGAACACCTTTAGTATGGTCTGAAGTCCAAGGAGCAGGGTTCTTATTTAACCTAGTGTAAAGAATAGCACTGTCTTGACCAAGATTTCTATAATAATCACCAATAGAATTGAGACTAACAAGAAATCTTTGAAGTTGAGTTTTTTCTTTTAACTCATCCGAGAATTTTGAAGAAAATTCAATACTTCTATCAATACGGAGTATTCTCCCTTCTCCAATGTTATGCCCTAAAAATCTAATATTAGTTTGAAAAATTTTCATTTTAGAGGCAGATACAACTAAACCATTGGTTTTAATAATATATTTAAAAACCTTTAAATGTTTAAAGTGTTGATCAATCGATTGAGAAAAGATGATGATATCATCAATATAGACAATAGAAAAATCAGAATAAGGATTGAAAATATTGTTCATGATATTTTGAAATTCAGAGGGGGCATTCCTGAGCCCAAAGGGCAAAACATTCCATTGATAATGGCCAAAAAGAACCACAAAAGCAGTTTTATACTGATCTTGTGGGGCAATTTGGATCTGCCAATTTCCAGATTTTAAATAAAATTTGGAAAAGATAATGGCAGTGTTTAGCCAGTCAAGTAAATCCTTCTTAGTAGGAATTGGATATCTAATCCATTGTAAAACATTATTAAGAGGATTGTAATTAATTACAAGCCTGGGAACTCCTCGTTCCTTTTTAGCAGCCTTATTGACATAAAAATAAATGCAACTCCAAGGAGAATAACTTTTAGTTATAAGGTTTTTATCTAAAAGACTTTGAATCTTATTCTTACAAAGGTAAAAAAATTCAGTCTTCATCTGACTAGGTCTAGCCTTGGTAGGGATGGATTTTTCATTAAAATCAGATTCATATGGAAGAGAAACAATATGTTTCTTCCTATCCCAAAAAGCATTAGGGATATCGCTGCAAACTTCAGTTATTAACTGGTTTTTAACAACATTAATTTTTTGCATTATATTTGGTAAATCAAGCTTCTGCTTTATAGTTAACAAAGAGATTTCCTTTTGAAGAAAATTTAAATGATTTTATTTGAAAATGATATTATTTGTCAAAGAGTTAATTTTCTTAATCTCAGGTGTGGTAATAAATTCAAAAACAATTCTTTGGTTCTGAATGGTGGTATATATACCACTAGAATCAATTTTTATCAATAGGGATAAGTAAAGATAAAACGGGAGCACCTAAAATTATCTGTTGAGATAAATCGCTAATAAGCATAAAGGTATTATCTAAACAAATTCCATTCTTACAAATGGCCACCTTGGTTAATTTGTATTTAATACCCATGCTATCACCACAAGCATTAAATAAGGATTGAGTAGTCTTTTCAAAGTATTCAGTAGGAACAATTCCTTCTTGAATACAATTCATATCAGCACCGCTCTCAGCTAAAGCAATGATATTTCTAAGAGTAAAATCATTGTTAATAACTAAGTTAACAGTAGTATACCCTTTTTGACTTGGTATATGACTAATAACACCCAAATAATCCATAAAGTCTTCAGATTTTGAAGTTTCTGGATTGGAATGCAAAGAGACATTCTTGAGATTAGTAATCTCAATTTGCATGTTATCCTGCTGATTCTTAAGTTGTCTTAACTCATTTTTTAGGGTGTTGACTTCATGCCTTAGGTCATTAATGCTAGCAGGTCAAACAAGAGGATCAATATAAGCGGAATAATAACTTAAACAAACTTTTATTACAAACTAAAATTAAAAATAAACTTAAAACTTACAAACGGAACTAGAGTTCACCGGAATAAGGCCGAAAAGTCCATAAGCTTATTACAAATTTAGAGAGAGAGAGAGAGAGAGAGAGAGAGAGAGAGAGAGAGAGAGAGAGAAGGTAAAGAAAGAGGTGGGAAATGAGGAGGAAGAGTCCTCAATTTATATAACTAGAAAAGGAATAAATAATTCCTTAAACAATGACCTTTGGGTCCCTCCATATTCGAGGCTGACAGTGTCTCTTGTCCTGAAGCGTCGGCTGCTGGGCCAATGGGTCCTACCATTTGTCATGAGTTGTTGGCAGATGGGCCAATGGGTCCTACCACTGTCGTCGAGTCTCCCAAACTTTGTCTTCAAGCATCGGCGAACAACTTACTGGGTCCAGGTGGGCCAGCTGTGAGTCAGCTATCTCAAATCATTTAGGCCATCCTCTGGGTCCGGGTTAGGAATGGTGGCATCCAATGTTCGAGTTGGAAAAGAAAAATTCAGTGAGTTGAAGAAAGCCTCCATTATTGGCTCAGTGGGGAAGTTGGTCTCTAACATGTCACCGATAAACTCACCGTCTTCAGGATTTTAGGATTCTCCGACAAGACGAAAAAAGGGATTATCATTCTTGATAGAAGCCATGGATGCATCATCATCTGAAGGTAGTGGAATAGGATTAGAATCATCAATAAGGGGATTGGACTTCTCACTAGGGAAGTCGAAGGCCGATCTGAATTGGCTTTGGGTATAATCCATTACTTTCTGCAGTAGCTCCTGCTCCGTTGCTTTGGGAAATTTCTTCTTAATAGCAAACTTTAGATCCTTGATTGGATTGATAGCTAGCGTCATCTTCTTAGGTGGAGGAGGTGAATCTTCAATCGTAGCCATGTAGTGTTTTAAGATATCTTTAATTTTAGAGATAGTATTATTAATGTCAGCACGACTCCACCATCTGTAATAAAAGATTCTTTCAAGTAGAGGGACATTGAGATGGTTAACTCTACATTGAAGATCCCATAGAGAGATCCAAGGAATACCTATCCCGGTAAAAAATAGTAGGGTATTGAGACCTATTGGGATCTTATTTTTCCCTCTTAATTTTGGATGAGATTGGTTCCAAGGTAGAAAGAGTTTTTCCTTGGTAATTTCATCAGGGAACAAATCAATTCTTGGGCCAAATTTATCCCACCAAATGATAACCCATCCTGGGTAAGTATCTTTTAAGGATTTTAGGTACAAAACGAAGAACCAAGTGTGCTTGTGCTCAGCATTATGGTAATAAAGTGCTTTAGTCCAAGCCTGGACATAATCCCAACAATTATAGGATCTAGTGTGCGAATTTAATTTTCGCGCCTCCAGAGGATGAATTCCCCATTCTCGGGGAGCGATAAACTGATTTAAAACAGTCGTTCTATAAGCAATAGGAGACTTGGAATTGTCCTGGTGTTTATTAGTATGATTAAACACAACAAATTCAATCTCAGTGAAGAAAGCCTCGTATACTGTCTGGTACTTTCCTTCTTGCACATCATAATTATGTGTATCAAGGTAAAGGGACTTAATTTCCCATGGAGAAGACATATGCTTCTCATCTTCGTCATTGATAATTAGCATCAATTTCGAAGTCCCCTGATTAGGAATGAAATCATACTTAATGGTTTTCAAAACTTCTTTGGCAGATTTCTTTTTGCTAAATGGGTTTGGAGGAGGATTCTTTCCTTTGTTCTGCGCGCTCTGGTGAAGAAATTCCAAGTAATCCTATATCGAAGGATATTGATCTTCATTGATCACCATCTTTTCTTTTCTAGGTCTTTGGTTGGATTGTCCACGACCTCTGCCACGCCCTCTAGAGGGGTCACGCATTGATTCTGCAAAAACTCCCTGGTTAGAAAATCTAGAAGAGAATTGTTTTGGCCTTTGATATTCTCAATATCAAAATCAAAAGAAGATAAATTTTCTTGCCATCTGGCAAAAATATGTTTTGAAACAATATTTTCAACATCTTTTTGCAAAACCTGTTTTACAGCACTACAATCAATCCGTAGTAAAAATTTCTAATTTAATAAATCATCTTGAAATTTTGAAATGCATTTAACGATCAAAAGAATTTCTTTTTTAATGGTAGATTAATTTTTCTGAGCATCTTTCCAAGATCCAGAAGTAAAATGAACTAATTCTTCCTTTTTATTAAAAGAGTTAATTTGTTTTAGAATTCCACCATAGCCTAGATCCGAGGCATCAGTTTCAACAATTTTTGGAAATGAAGGGTTAGCTAAAGCTAGACTAGGTAAGTGCTTGACTTTCAGTTTAATTTTCTGAACAACTTGACTATGCCCTGAAGTCCAAGGAATAGGGTTCTTCTTTAACCTAGTCTAAATAATTGCACTATCTTGTGCAAGATATCTATAATAATCACCAATATAATTGAGACTACCAAGAAATCTCTAAAGTTGAGTTTATTCTTTTAACTCATCGGGGAATTTAGAAGCAAATTCAATACTTCTATCAATAGGGAGTATTCTCCCTTCTCCAATGTTATGCCCTAAAAATCTAATATTAGTTTGAAAATTTTTCATTTTAGGGGCAGAAAAAACCAAACCATTATTTTTAATAATATCTTTAAAAATCTTTAAATGTTTAAAGTGTTGATCAATCGATTGAGAAAATATGAGGATATCATTAATATAGACAATAGAAAAATCAAAATAAGGATTAAAAATATCATTCATGATATTTTGAAATTTAGAGGGGGCATTCTTGAGCCCAAAGGGCAAAACATACCATTGATAATGGCCAAACGGAACCACACAAGCAGTTTTATACCGATCTTGTGGGGCAATTTGGATATGCCAATATCCAGATTTTAAATCAAATTTGGAAAAAATAATGGCAGTGTTAAGTCGGTCAAGTAAATCCTTCTTATTAGAAATTGGATATCTAATCCATTGTAAAACATTATTAAGGGGCTTGTAATTAGTTACAAGCCTAGGAACTCCTCGTTCCTTTTCAGCAGCCTTATTAACATAAAAAGCAGTGCAACTCCAAGGAGAAAAACTTTTAGTTATAACCTTTTTATCTAAAAGACTCTGAATCTCATTCTTACAAAGGTCAAGAAATTCAGTCTTCATCTGACTAGGTCTGGCCTTGGTAGGGATGGATTTTTCATTAAAATCAGATTCATATGGAAGAGAAACAATATGTTTATTCCTATCCCAAAAAGTATTAGGGATATCGCTGCAAACTTCAGTTATTATCTGGTTTTTAACAACATTAATTTTTTGCATTATAGTTGGAAATCAAGCTTCTGCTTTATAGTTAACAAATAGATTTCCTTTTGAGGAAAATTTAAATGATTTTTTTTTAAAATGATATTATTTGTCAAAGAGTTAATTTTCTTAATCTCAATTCTGGAAATAAATTTAAAAACAATTCTTTAGTTTTGAATAGTGGTATATATACCACTAGAGTCAATTTTATCAATAGGCATAAGTAAAGATAAAAAGGGAGTACCTAAAATTATCTGTTGAGATAAATCGCTAATAACCAGATAGGTAGTATCTAAACAAATTCCACTATTACAAATGGCCACCTTGGTTAGTTCGTATTTAATACCCATGCTATCACCACTAGCATAAAATAAGGATTGAGTAGTCTTTTCAAAGTATTCAGTAGGAACAATTCCTTTTTGAATACAATTCATATCAGCACCGCTCTCAACTAAAGCAATGATATTAATATGAGTAAAATCATTGTTAATAACTAACTTAACATTAATATACCATTTTTTACTTGGTATACGGCTAATAACACCCAAATAATCCACAAAGTCTTCAGATTTTGAAGTTTCTGGATTGGAATGCAAAGAGGCATTCTTGAGATTAGTAATCTCAATTTTCATGTTATCCTGTTGATTCTTTAGTTGTCTTAACTCATTTTTTATGGTGTTGACTTCATGCCTTAGGTCATTAATGCTACCAGGTCTACTTGTTTCTCCACCTTTTTCTAAACGATTGAGTACCTCGTTAAGGTTGTACTCATGGGTTTTATAAAGGAAGTCTGAAGAATTAGGAGCGTTCTCCTGGGTATAGCAAGATTTAATCAATTTAAGCTTAATAGCTGGGTCAGTAACTTGATTGGTGACATCAACCATGGTTTGTTGCTGACTAGTAAGGACATTAAGACTTAAACCATTCAATTGAATAATTGATTGGAGATGATCACATCTTTTAGTTAAAGTATTACATTAGAAATCTCCTTTCTCGGAGATTTCTAATGTAATACTTTAACTAAAAGATGTGATCATCTCCAATCAATTATTCAATTGAATGGTTTAAGTCTTAATGTCCTTATTTCTGAGTCACTGGAGCTTTGGATATTATAAACCTCATCATCGCTCTCAGAGGGGTCCTTTATATCTTCAGAGGAACTGGAATTAAGCAAGAGTTTGCTTAATTAAGTCTTCAAATGATCATCAATTTGAAGATTATTAATCTTAATTTCCATTTTACATTTATTAGCATAATGGCCATATTTACCACATTTAAAACATATAGGGTTAGATTTTGTAGGTTTCTTCCTAATAAATTTTCTTTTAGGATTTTCACGTTAATCATGTTAGATCTTATCATGTTTCTTCTTACGTTTAGAATGGGTTTTTTTGTGAACTTTATTGTTCTTCTTAGAGACTTTAGAAGTCTCTTGAGTATTGTAAGCAAATTGATCACAAAACTCACCCAGCTCTTTCTTTCCTGAAAGATTTTACTTTTTAAGCTGCCTTTGCAACTTAAGGTCATTGTGGAGGGAAAGACCCTCTTGGATGACAACACTAATAAGTTGTCCATAAGTATAATTATGGTAAGGGATAGAGATTCTACCATTAGCTTCTCTTAATTTCTTTCCAACTTTCTCAGCAAAGAAAGTGGGAAGGCCATCAATAAATTTAGTATTCCAATTCTCAGAGTTGCCATTTGTTCTATGAGTAACCCTAGCAAGGAAAACATCCTTGTACCACCTAAATTGGCTAAGGGTAGGACATTTTAAATTTTGTAATAATTCTCTATTACGTTCTCCACTATGATCATTGCTGCCAACAAAATGATGAAAAATTGCAAGCATTAAAGTATAAATAGCATCCTGAATTCCTCTATCTTGCATATGTTCATCTTTGAAGATTTTTAGAGCATTAACAATATCATTTCTCTAATTTTCAATGAAATTATTCCCCCACCAGCCATGAAGAGTTCCAGTGAATCCAGCAATGATCATCAGAGCAATACTTTTATCAGAGTTATCATTTCATTTACAAATGGTTGAATACATGGCCATCTGATGAATCATCTCATGTATCGAGGATTCAGATTTTCCATCAATTTTCCAATCGTAAATGGATTTTCCACGAAAAGTGGTATGAGGATTATACAAAGTGTTCTCCTCAAATAGAAGATCCTGAGGGGTTGGTTTGTGATAGTAATTACGAACAGGACCAACATTATTACTATAAGTATTTTTATTGACTTCATTTTCAGAATTTTTGAAATATTGTTCAAAGTCGTGAACTTCTTTCAAAGGAATGTCTAATTCTGAATCAGAATCAACGTGGGATAAAGTGTTAATTTTAAACCCTTTGAGATTATTCTCAATCTCTTTGAGTTGGGACATAAAATCAGTTTTATTACCCATTTTAAAACCTTTAACATCAATGGGAGGAAGAACTAAAGGTTGGTCAAGACTTTTCTCAAAGTCTACAGGTTTCCTAACAGTAATTTGTGTCTATGGGTTCTAAATTCTATTGAATTGTTTACCTATCGTGTTAACAATTAGATTGGTATAATTACCTTGTTTATAAAATGGATTTAACATAGTCTTATGTGTGACAATTCTTTCTTCAGTCTGAAGGTTGAGGAAGGCATTGGCTTCTAACCTAGGAGAACTACCATTTTGGCTGGTACTACCAACTTCTAAGGAAAGGGGTTCATTAGGAGGATGGATAACATATATAATCTGGTTGTTAGCAGTACTCCAATTTGTCATATGTTTTTCAACAGTTTTAAGAATCTGTTTATCCTTAGTTTCAAGAACAAAAAGATGCTTATCTTTAGAAAACATTTGAAACCAAACCACAAAGGAAGTAACAAGTTGATTTTCTTAAACCCAATTATAAAATTCATTTTTATAATTATCTAATTCAGCCTTACTGTATTTATCAAAGTACCAAGTCCTGAACTGAGAATAACCTGGTAAGTAAAATTCAGCATTAATTTCTTTTCTATGAATTGTAAAAACCATAAGAAAATAAAGGAAGTTAAAGTCTGATATTCATTTCCGAAGGCGTAGGAGATTCTCTTCGCTGAGAACTATTCTTATCATAAATAGCATGAGGTATTTGTTCATTGGTAAAAATACCATGAAGGTTCATATCATCATGGTATGGATAGCTCCTAGGATTTTCATCACAAACAGAATTTCATGAAGAAGATGGAGGATAGGTAACAAAGGGAGTTCCAGAAGACCGACCTCTAAAAGATTGACACCTTGAAAAAAATTTAAAATTTAAGAAAACATCACCGTCTTTATCCTCAATTATATCCCCAATATTTTTATTTTGACGTGGCTAGGGAGGAACAACATTCTTTATAGCCCAAGTCTCTAGGAAGTCAATTTCATGCCAACTTATAGTTCTAGGTGTGTGAACATTAAAGTCTATAAGATGTGTGTCAATTAACACAGTTTTACCAAAAGGACTAAATTGTTTAATATTGGGAGCCATAGTATTTATTACCTTATAATAAATCCTATAGATAATCCCAATAGTTTCCGATCTAGGAAGAAAATTATAACCTTTAGTTTGAACCCTAAGACTTAAAGCTTTACAAAGGTGCATATCAGAAAAAGACAAAGTTATATTTGGAAACACATCAAAATAAACAGGTCCATTACATAGACTAGTTTCAATTACTCCCATTAAAGATTATCTAAAATTAGTACACTTACCATCACGTAGAGTAGCTTGCAAACAGGCATTCATAATGGAAAGGGTCAAGGGTTTAAAAGAAATTTGAATAAACCAACATGAATAAAATGATAATTTATATCTTTTATATGATCTTTAAGATCATCCCATTTAAAGAGCTCGATAGACTTATCTTGCTCGTTTAGACTAATGGTTTGTTCCATAGTTTTTATAGCATACTTACTTATAAAGTTATAGCATGTCTCATTACAAATGAGGAACCTTTGTTAAGGTATTTGAGAAGTATAAAATTAGATGTACGTATTTATAGCAAAGGAGGGATAATCGTAAGCTTATAAGTACAACCCATGTTAATGTAACGGATCAAAATTGAATAATTATATGACCCACAATTGAAGAAGATTATAGAAGAAGTTATTAAAGGGAAGATAATCAAATTTGCTATACGAGATGTTATATTGAGGTTTGGAAATATAGCGCGTGTGCCATGTGATTCCCAACTAAAGAGGCAAATTTTGGAGGAAAGTCATTACTCTAGATTCACATTACATCCTGAATGTACAAAGATGTATAGGGATCTTCGAGAAGTATTTTGGTGGAATAACATGAAGAGAGAGATATAGGAATTTTTATCTTAGTGTTTGGTTTGTCAACAAGTAAAATTTGAACATCAGAAACCATTAGGATTACTACAACCCCTACTTACCCTGAGTGGAAATGGGAATAAATTACCATAGATTTTGTGATAGGTTTACCAAGGAGTTCAAATGGTAATGATTATATTTGGGTAATTATTGATAGGTTAACTAAATCTGCTCATTTTCTTTCCATTAAGATTTTCCATTCTTTAGAAAACTTAGCTAAATTATATGTAAGGGAAATTATTAGGCTTTATGGAACCCCAGTTTCAATTCTTTCTTGTCGTGGCCCTAGATTTATGTCTCGCTTCTGGAAAAGCCTACAAACAGCCATAGGAACAAAAATTGAATTTAAACACCGGTTCTCACCCTCAAATGGATGGACAACCTGAGAGAACCATTCGTACCTTAGAGGATATGCTTAGGGTATGTGTACTCGATTTAATGGGGAATTGGGATAATCATTTACCGTTAGTGGAATTTGTATGTAAGATATCAAGCAAGTATTCAAATGGCTCCGTATGAGGCAGTATATGGTAAAAGGTGTCATCCCCTGCATGTTGGGTAGAAGTTGGAGAAATAAAGTTATTGGTACCATAATTGATTCATATCCCAATAGAGAAAGTGAAATTGATATAACACCAACTTCGAATCACTCCAATCCATCAAAAGAGTTATGTCAAGAATCGACACCGAAAATTAGAATTCTAAAAAGGATATTATGTATTCTTGCGAGAATCACCAATAAAGGGAGTAATCTAATTTGGGAAGAAAGGGAAATTGAGTCCAAGATACATAGGACCTTTTGAAATCATTAAAAGGATAAGAGTTGTTGTGTATAGAATAGCCTTATCCCCTGAACTCTCTAGTGTGCATAATGTGTGTCATGTTTTAATGATTAAGAAATACGTCCCTGATCCAACTCATATCTTAAGTCATGAACCACTTCAAGTTAGATAAGATCTGACCTACATTGAGCATCCAGTAAAAATTTTGGACCATATAGATAAAATATTACGAACTAAGGTAATTCCACTGGTCAAAGTATTATGGCATAATCATTCCATTAAATAAGCAACATGGGACCTGAAAGATTAAATAAACGAGCGATATCCATACCTATTTGAAAATTAATGTAAGTCAAGTTTAGGGACAAAACTTTTTATAAGGAGGGCAGGATGTAATGACCCCATTTTTTGTATGTTCATATATAGTTAATTTTGCAATTGTCTTACCTACTATTTGATAAATGTTATATTATTACATATGTGGTATTATGAATTCTTTATATAACAAAACTCATTTTTAAATATGAAGAATCAACCATGAATTGGACCAAATGGAAGTTTTATTTCACATCCTAAGCTAAATGATAAGTTTCGGGGTAGAAATATAATTTTATAAAACTTTAGTGACTTGATTTTAATAAAAAAAAGTTTAAGGAACCAAAATAAAAAGGGTCCTTTTCGTAAATAAAATATTTTTAAAGACCTCTAAGAAATATTA
Source organism: Sambucus nigra (assembly GCA_949130495.1). Lineage (NCBI taxonomy): Eukaryota > Viridiplantae > Streptophyta > Magnoliopsida > Dipsacales > Adoxaceae > Sambucus > Sambucus nigra. Next base: position 88,255,398 of record OX422208.1, on the reverse strand, counting down.
AAAATCGTGTGAAATTACCAAAATGCCCTTCATGTGTAAAATTACCCTTAATACCCTTCAACCTTGTGCTTGACACCTCCTGCTGTAGTTTGCCACCACCACCTTACACGTTTCGTCCACACCGAGAATTATTAAACACATGTCATGTTTAGAGAGAAAGCTAAAAGACTGCAAGTCCCCTCCGATACGCGACACTTCAACGCTGACTTGTCTTTGTAAAGGCTTGGTCAAGTAGACATGTGTCAAAACTGTGATTTCTTTGCAAATCCATAAATAGGGTCTTTGGGATCATTTGAAACTCATAACAATTCCTTGAGAATTATAGAGAGAAATAGTGAGAGAAAGCATGTAAAAGTTTAAGAAGAAGTTCTTAGTGATAGTCATCTTAAGGTAATCTTCTCTAAATGTTATAATGCATCTTTATAGTTTTAATTTATTGTTTTATAGCTTTACTTAGTAGTTATGCTGGTAAAATATTCTAAAGGCTTCACTAATCAAAACTTAAAATTTAGAAGAAATCCAAGTTAATTTTATTTTCAATATACGTAAACTTGTTCTAAATTCTATATACGCTTTTAAAAATATTTTTTTTAAAGTAATTGCTAGTTATTATGGAATCCCATTTAAGTAATTCCAAGGTCAAGCCCGGTGAAATTTTGTCAAGATGAGATGGTATTTAATTTGTGCCCCTGTGACCCTCCATCTTTACTGGGAACCGGCTAATTAGGAAGAATTATGAATTGAATTCTTTAATTATGATCAATGAGTTTTAAAAGTTGAGAAAATAGTTTTTAGAAATCCTTTAAAACAAGTTATTATTACAATACAATATATAGGTTGGACCTTTTTTAAAACTTGTACTTAAACCTTTATCGTATTTGTTAGATTAACGTGTGATCTAAGACTCAATATCTGTAATTTCGACCTCCATTTTGGGTGAGTACTCTATGCCATTTCTTGTCCATTTTTATTATATGATATTATGCAAACTACATATATTTTCTGAAATTCTTTTATTCTTAAAATGCATCTGATATCGATGATTTCGCAGTTTGTTACATGTTTTATATCTGTCAATATAAACATCTGATTGAATTCTAAATATTTAGATGGTACCTTCCTAGATGGTTTATCACCGGTGTGCCCTAATCAAGGAGTTGTTCCAGAAATTATGATTTTCGGTTTATGATGTTATCGGGTGGAAACATTTAGTAATGCTATTTGTCAAAGTATTAGAGCGTACAGGGCCGCTAAAACTGAATAATTAAAATATTTCTCAACTATTTTATCTGTTCGGTTCTTAATTGTTTATTCTGAAAATATATACTATTAGTTACTTTATATATATTATTACAAATTCCTATCTCTCTCTATATATGACTTCTATTCTAAATTGAATAGGTATCCATTTTTTGAAAAATCCTGGAATGTCTGAAGATTGAACCTCATTCGGCTTTTAACTGATGTTGTATAAGTAACCATTTTTTAGGAAATAAGTAGACTCGCGGATTGAACGTAAGAGGACTATGTTGAAGATTTTGACTTTGGAGCTCTTTTTGTTACTTTAAGTTGAATGTTTGTTTTATCAGATAGAGCAAGTTTGACTCTATAGTAATAGGTTTTAAATTTTGTCTTAAGTTGTAACTTGTTGATACTTTTAATATAAATGAAATTTCTTTTAGAAAGCTATGATAACTTAATTCCTTCACTTTCACTATTTTAAGATTCATAACTATGTGATTGTATTTTTGTTGCATTTAATTAAGCAAACAATTTAACTCGGAATATTTATTGCCTTGGTGGTCTGTCAAGACACTCGTTCCCTACTACTAATTTGGGTCGGGGTCATGACAAAAGGGTAACCACAACAATCTTGTAGGATCTGATGCACAAAGAAGTCGAGGTCTAGTGGATGATATGATCATCAAGTCTAAGACTAAAGAAGTTCACGTTCCGTCTCTTTGAAAGTTCTTCAAATGACACCGGTGATACCATATGCGACTTAACCCGTGGAATGTGTTTTTAGTGTTACTAGAGGAAAGATTTTAGGATTCATGGTTAGCGATAAAAGGATTGAATCAGATCCTGCTAAACTGAAAGTCGTACTCAAAATTCCACCACCCCAAATAGATGAGGAAGCCCGGGGATTCCTAGAAAATTATAATATATCATTCGGTTCATCATCTAGTTGACTTCCATTTATAAACCCATCTTCAAACTCCTCTTGAAGGATTCAACTTAAGTTTAGAATGAAGCCTGTAAGGAAGATTTCGACCAAACCAAGCAGTATTTAATCCGACCTCCAGTACTTTTGAAAAAATTACCACTTAAGTCGTTTAATACAAGATTAAACTATCTAAATGGCTCTGAACAGTTTGTTGAAGAAACCCATTTCTTAAAATAAATTTTAAACACAAGATGTGTAAAACATCATGAACGAATTATTTCAGGCATAGGTTTACTAGTTTTGAAAAACAAAACTTAAGTCAACAAATCCTTATGAAATGGATGAGAGGAAGAGGAAGTATACACGAGTAATTTTGACGTGGTAAAAACCCACCAAATTTAGGAAACATCCACGGAGGTCTCTACACCTCAAAAGTAAAAAATCCAGTAAAATAGAGTAATAGTTTACAAACTATATAACAATAGAGACACACAATCAGACCTAATTCTAAGTTCAGAAATATACCAACTCCTCTGGATTTTCTGATTTCTCCCAAGACTCTGAAGTTGTTGATGTTGTCCCAGCTTTGTAACTCTACTCTTTTTAGCTTTACGTCGACTCAAATTGTCTAAGATCTCAATACCAACACTTTTCAGTGTAGTAGTATGACGGTGCAAGTGGTGATATGGTCTAATTCAAAATGTCTGAAATCATAAAATGTTTTGTTGGTTTAGGGTTTGAAAATAACATATTAGTTTGAAAGCAACCAACAAAAAGAGAATTCTCGAAAGAAGAAATCAAAAATACGTAATTTCTAAGTGAAATGTATCACAGAGATCAAATCCCAAAGTTCTATGAAAGAAAATGAGATTTAATCAACGTGATTAAGTTAGGAAAGAGATAAAGGACAGAAGTGGATAGATCTACTCGAATCTCAAACTAACTCACTCGAAGAAAGGGTTTTCTAGAAGGATTTTGGCCGAAGTTTAGTTTAGGGTTTCTTTTCTCTCTCTTCCTTTTATTTCTTTCTATCTCTGTCTCTCTTATCCTTTCTCTCTTTATTTTCTCTCAGAGGTTAGGTTAGCCAAATATTGTAAACGTATAACATATGGCATGTATTTATAGTAAGGATTGGAAGGCTCTAGAACCTCGAGGCAAATCAATTTTCAGGATTGAATTTAAATGATCGAAGTAAATCCAGAGGTTAATAATGCACCGCTTATAAATTAACCCTCATTAGTTGATCCAGATGTTACAAGGATCATCTTAGATAACATGCAGGACGTTGATGAAAAAGATCCAAGGGTTTCCAGGCATGCACAAGAATGTGATAGCGTAGAAACACAAATCTAGCCTTTGTGGAAACAACATGTGTAAGGCTGATATGGAACAATAAACGTGTGTTTTTATGTTACAACAATACAAATTGTACCCATAATATTTTCAATCTCTTTCGATTTCTTCCCAAGCATGTTTTTAACAACTTATGGAATTTATAAAACAGGCCACAACCTTTTTAAAAACCAATTTTTAATTTAAAAAAAATGTTTAAAAAATTATAGAAATTATTTAAAATATGGCAAAAATTGTAGAAAATTATTTTGAGGGATTTAACTCACACATAACCAAATAATGAATAAGGCAAACTCATATGAAACACATGAATTCATCCTAGGTGAAGTGTTGTTGTACTACCTTTTAGACAATTAGAGGATGTCCAAATGAAGAGTCTGAAGGGTCTTTGGTTAGAATGTGTATGACTAAATTTTATCACTATTTCTAAACTAGATGAGCACCTATATAATATAGACTCAAGTGAATCAAAGATATAGGGTGCTTCAATCTCCCCCTTTGGAAATACGAGACAAAATCTCCTTTTAGTAATTTAGGACTCGTAGGGATACAATAAAAATAAGAAAATCCCATTCCTATGCAAAAATTCTATCTACCCAATATACTAGAAAGAGAAAATTACATAACTCAACTAGATAAAGAACAATACCATAACAAAATTATGTTGCAAATGAAGGTACCTATTCATGAAAATAAGATAACTAAGATCAAGATTTTTAGTTGAGAATACACCAAAGTGTCAAAGAGGACTCAAATTTCTCCCCCATTTTGTCTCAAATGGACAAAGGGCAAAGAAAACAAGTAGAAAACAATAAATCATTGTTCTGCCATGACCATACTAATAGATTTGCACAAAGATTCAAATCGAAGAAAGTCTAAAGGTTTGGCAAACAGGTTAGCTAATTGCAATTCAGTACGTAGATAATTTATTTCTAACTCCTTAGATTCAACTAACTCACGTATGAAATGATATCTGATTTTAATATGTTTGGTACGAGAGTGCTGAACTAGATTTTTAGAAATATTAATCGCACTTCGATTGTCATAACAGAAATGCAACTTATCTTCAGTTATACCGTAATCTTTCAGCATTTGTTTCAGCCAATGTAACTGTGTAAAACACCTTCCTGCTACAATATATTCGAATTCAGTAGTAGATAAGGAAATGCAGTTTTGTTTCTTACTACTCCATCCTACCAAATGTTGCCAATGTAGTAACATGCTCTGGAAGTACTCTTACTATCATCGGTACAACCGTGACAATCAGCATCGGTGTAACCTACTATAGTACTAGAAGTGTCTTTAGTGTACCAAAGTCCTAAGTTTAGAGTGCCTTTAATGTATTTGATAATTTGTTTAATGCACAATAGGTGACACTCTTTAGGATTATTTTGATATCGGGCACACACGCAGATAGAGTACATGATATAGGGACGGGAGGTAGTAAGATAAAGTAAGCTTCCTATCATACTACGGTACAAGGTAGAATCAATGGATTTCCCATTCTGATCTTTAGAAAGTTTGACAGAGGTACTCATAGGAGTCCTAGCTTCTTTAGCTGTTTCTAGGCCAAACTTCTTAGCAATCTTTACAGCGTATTTGTATTATGATAGAAATAATCCTTCTAAATTCTATATAACTTGGAGTCCTAAGAATAATTGTAAGTCCCCCACAAGTGACAATTGAAATAATTTGTTCATAATGTCCGAGAAGGTCTGAACTTCATCCAAAAATGATATCGTCAACATAAACTTGATCAATAGTAATGTTATTGTCAAAATGTTTAACAAACAAGGTTTGGTCATTCCCTCCTCTCCTAAATCCGTTAACTAAAATAAATGTGGATAGATGCTCATACCAAGCTCTAAGATCTTGTTTTAACCCATAATGAGCTTTTTTAAGACGATAGGATAATTTGGGTGATGAGGGTGAATAAACCCTTTGGGTTATTCTACATAGGTCTCCCCGGTTAAAATTCCATTGAAGAAGGCTGACTTAACATACATTTGATATAGTTTGAAATTCAAATGACAAGCTATGGCAAAAGGTAAGTGAACATATTCAAGGCGAGTGACAGGAGAAAAATTTTCCTCGAAATCTATTCCCTCAATCTGAGAGTAGCCCTGGGCAACTAATCTAGCTTTTTTTTCAAATAATCATCCCAGATTCATCAGTCTTATTTTTAAAAGTCCAAAGTGTACCAATAACCCTTTTATTTTTAGGTCTAGGTATCAAATACCATACATCATGAATGAAAAATTGGAGAAGTTCCTCTTCCATAACACTTATCCACAAAGTTTCATTCAAGGCTTCATTTACAGTTTTTGGCTCAATAAGAGACACAAAACACGCAAAATGAGCAATGTTACGAAGTTCAGATCTTATGCGAACAAGCTCAATAGGATTACCAACTACACTATTTAAAGGATGATCTTTGGAAACCTAGTTAGGTACTTCAGGGTTCTCAGTTGGTAAATATTCAACTATTTCTGGAGAGTTATGATTTAAAATATTTTTGGACTCATACACAATAATTAGTTATTTGGTCTTACTTTCTACATTAGTGTCACTAACAACCACATTAATGGATTCCATCATGGTTTTGGTACGAATATTGTAGACATGGTAGACTCGACTATTGAGAGAATATCCTAAGAAAATGGCTTTATCTCCTCTAGTTTTGAATTTAGACAGATGTTCTTTGTCCTTACAGGTATAAAAGGTTCTACCAAAGGTTCTAAAGTATTTTAGGATAGGTTTCTTCCCATACCAAACCTAATAGGATGTTTGTTCGGTATTTTTCCTTAAGTAAACTCAATTTATTATATGACAGACGGTACGAATAGAATCTGCCCAAAAATATTTTGGTAGATTTTTAGCTTGAATCAAAACATGGGCCATTTCTTGAAGAGTGCAATTTTTACGCTCAATAATACCATTTAGTTGAGGTGTCTTACGAGCACTAAATTCATGTTTGTAACCATTATAGTCACATTATTCTATGACGCTTGAATCTATTAATTCTCCTCCTCTATTACTACGAATTCTATCTACTTGGGAGTCCTTTATATTTTTTATACGAACTAAGAATTTCAAAAACTTACGAAAGGTTTCTGATTTATATTTTAAAAAGGCAACCCAGGTAAATCGAGTGAAGTCATCAACCATAACAAGGATGTAACTGTTGACACAAAGACAAAAAGTACAAGAAGAACCCATTAGGTCCATATGGATGAGTTCTAGAGGTTTAGTAGATAAAAGTTCTTTAACTTTCTTATAGGAAGCCTTAACAATTTTCCCTTATTGACATGGACCACAAATAATGTTTGAAATTGCTTTGATCTTAGGAATACCTCTAACTATCTCTTCGGCGAAAAATTTTCCAAGACTATCATAATTAATGTGACCCAACCTATTATGCCATATCTCAATTTCATCCATTCTGACAATGTTACAAAACTCTTTACCTGGATGGACTGTGTAACAGTTATTTGGAGTACGGAGTCCTGCAATAATGGAATCAACTTTTTTTTAATAAAATTTTGCAATTGTAATTTGAAAAATTGATAGTATGGTTTGAGTCACAAAATTGTGATATACTTAGTAAATTGGCTTTAAGTCCCTTTACCAAGAGAACATTATCAAGAATAGGTAATCCTTCTTCCTTGAGTGTTCTTTTACCAATGCTCTGGGTTGTTTCACCATCTACAAACAAGACTCTTCCTCTAGAAAGGTTAGTTTTGTTTGAAAGTTTGGAATCATCCCCGATCATATGTTTCGAACAACCTGAGTCTAAATACCATCCAGTTGTAGTAACTTCAGCTCTAAAAGCACTGACCACTATGTTACATTTTATTTGGGGTAATAGATCATCGTTTCTCGCCCAAATTGCTCTAGTTATTAATTTGCGCTTATTATCTCATATTTGATAAAACTTGCGATCTTCTGTCTTTTCCTTGAAATATTTGTGTGCATTTTTTTGTTATTATAAACAGTTTGATCTTGGTCTAGAAAAGAATCTAGGATTCCTTCTCGTCGATGGTCTTTAAGTATTAGTCCTTTTCCTTTTGTTACTATAGTTAGAATTCTTGTCTGGCTGTCTAGGAAGGACATAGTTGTTTCGGTTTCTCCTAGAATAGTTGAATTTATGTTAAATGGAGAGTTATAGATTGGATTACATAGACGTTTGGAATAGAAACCCTCAGGGGAATGTCCATAGACATCACAATAGGAGCAGTAAAGATGGAAAGTAGAAATCACAACCTTAGGAAAAATATTATTTAAAGGTTTGCCTAGTTTTGAACTCTAGTCTTGTTCCTAGGTGGCACGAGATAAAATGCGAATCTTCTTGTCGAATAGGGGGTAGATGTATTTGGCCTTTTGTTTAACATTATGCTTAGAGTATCTTGATTCACCAATGTCTAGCTTTAGTTGTTTTTTATCAAACTCAATTGTCAAACCATGAAAATCTAGACAAGTTTCAATAGGTCTTTTGCCACCAGACACAAACTTTATAGTTTCAACATTTTTAGTTTGAGTCTTAGAGTTGGGAAAAAATCCTATTCCAGTTCTGTCATTAGAATCAGTTTTACTTTCAGCAACACAATATTCAAAACATTTAGAATTATATTTCAAATTTGCAAACTTTTTGAAGAGTGTGGATGTCTTTTCTTTTGTTTGTTCTAATTCTAACAACATTCCTTTGTATTTCTTTTCCATAAATTCATTAGAGTTAGACAGCTCGTTGAGTTTTTGTTCAAAAATTTTTTGTTTCATTCTCATGAGTTAGACATTGAGTAGTGTACTCTTCAGCATTCTGTTTGATCATCAGACTTAGGGTTTCTATCTTCAGGGTAATATCCTTGATAATATTTTCAAGCCTAGTGCTTTTCTTAACGGTTTTTGTGTACAATGTGTGAATGTCAGGAAGGTCATCGTTTTTGGAGTCACTAAGTGTGCAGTGTGCAGTGTCCCCTATCGGTTCATTTTTAGGACTCTCACGCATGTTGACATCAACAATAGAGAGTTCCCTTTGACTCACACACACAGTTGTTGAAACATTATCAACATTCTTAAGCAATAAGGCAGATAAACTAGTAGGCATAGCATCAGTTAACATAGCATTATCAGGCTCCTCATCGTCATTATAGATTATCTTAACAAATAATGACATACAAGGGTCAAATGTGTTAGATGACTCATGTTCATCTTTTTCAGAGTCACTTGAGTCATCCCAAGTCTTTCTTAGATAAGCCCTATAATGTTTGTGAATTTTTTCTAAGTTAGATCTACAGTCACTAGCCATGTGTCCTAACTTCCCACATCTATAGCATTCAACATTTTTAAGGTCTTTCTCAGATCTATTGTGATTGTCAGTCTCGTGTTTGTCTTGTCTTCTCTCATGAGGCCTGTTGTTAGATTGATTTGGATAAGTAGGTTTGCCTTGTCTTTTTGTTATTTTATTTTGAAAGTTCACAATTTTCTTAAACTAGTTAGACATTATGGCAATATGATTATCCAAAGTTTCTAAATTACAGTCCTCATCAGAGTCTAAGTCAATATTAGGTATGCTAAATTCAGGTGTGGTCAACTTAGATGAAAACATAAGATTGGAGGCAGACTGTTTCTTTTGGGCCTGGGTTAATTGTTTCTTAAATTCTAATTCCATTTTCACAGTCCTCAATTTGCCACTAAGGAGTTCAGGTGTGAGATTTTGATCATCCATCTCCTCAATTGCATACCTCTTATTATAAATTTTTTTGTGGAAGTGATCTTAGTATTTTGGAGACAATTTCCTTTTTATCATAAATAATCCCATTAGCATGCAATTTGGTCACAATGTCTGTCAGTCTAATATAGAAGTCATCAAATGACTTAGTCTCGGTCATGATCAAGGAGTTTTACTGCTGAATTAATATTTTTGTTTTAGCAGCTTTAACTCTGGTATCACCCTCATGTGCAGTCACTAGGGTGTCCCATGCTTCTTTAGAGGTAGAACGTAATGATATCCTCTTAAATTCGTGTTCATTAATAGACATAAATATGGAATTTTTGCCTTTATTGTTATTAAGTGAAATCTATTTCTCTTCTTTAGTGAATTCACTTAGTAACTTTCTAATACTCACAGTACTTCCTTCAGTGGCTGGTTTAGTAGGAAAGGTGTAACCATTTTCAATTGCTTCCTAAACATCATCTCCCAATGTCCTTTTGATGAAGGCAACCATCCTTACCTTCCAGTAATGAAAGTTGGTTCCATCAAAGAGACGGGGCCTGGATAGGTTACCTATTCTCTCAAATTTCTTGTCCATAATTTTTTTTGAGAAAACAATTTCAGAAACTCAAGATCTTATGATTTTTTTGCAAAACAAAATCTCTGATACAAATTGAAAAAAGTACCACTTAAGTCGTTTAATACAAGATTAAACTATCTGAATGGCTCCGAACAGTTTGTTGAAGAAACTCTTTTCTTAAAATAAATTTTAAACACAAGATGTGTAAAATAGTATGAACGAGTTATTTCAGATATAGGTTTACCAATTTTCAAAAACAAAACTTAAATCAACACAGGCTTAAGAAAGGGATGAGAGGAAGAGGAAGTATATACGAATAATTTAAATGCGGTAAAACCCGACCCAATTGGGGAAAAATCCACGGAGCTCTCTACACCTCAAAAGTAAAAAATCCACTAAAATAGAGTGACAGTTTACAAACTATACAACAATCAAGACACACAATCAAATCTAATTCTAAGTTTAGAAGTATACCAACTCCTATGGATTTTTTGACTTCTCCTAAGACTCTGAAGTTGTTGATGTTCTCTAAGCTTTGTAACTCCACTCCTTTTAGCTTTACGTCGACTCAAAATGTCTAAGATCTCAATACCAACACTTTTCAGTGTAGTAGTATGATGGTGTAAGTGGTAATGTTCTCTAAATCATATGCATGAAACTCACACACACTTAAGTACAAACAATATTCAAAACATATCAAAATTTTAATAGGAATTTCCAATATGAGTTTAATCAAATTTATCAGACTTTGATCTTTAAAATATCTGCAAACCAAGGGGGAATCTTGCTATATACACGAGCCAAGATCCTATGCACTTTTTATTTTGAAAATATTTACACTTATTTCATAAAATGTGAAATATATAAAAGTTCAAATACCCAATCAAGATATCAACTAGATTTAAGTTTGAATATTCAAAGAAACCGAAATTAGAAAACATTTTGTTGGTTAAGGGTTTGAAAATAACATATTAGTTTGAAAACAACCAACAAAAAGAGATTTCTCGAAAGAAGAAATCAAAACTACACAGTTTCTAAATGAAATGTATCACAAAGATCAAATATCAAAGTTCTATGAAAGAAAATGAGATTTAATCAATGTGATTAAGTTGGAAAAGAGAAAGGACAGAAGAGGATATATCTACTCGTATCTCAAACTAAATCACTCTAAGAAAGGGTTTTCTGGTAGGATTTTGGCCGGATTTCTTTTTTTCTCTCTCTCTCTCTCTCTCTCTCTCTCTCTCTCTTATCTCTTCTCTCTTTATTTTCTCTCAGAGGTGAGACTGTCCAAAGATTGTAAATGTATAACATATGGGATGTATTTATAGTAAGGGTTTGAAGCCTCTGGAATCTTGAGGCAAACCAACGTTCAGGATTTAATTTAAACGATCGAAGTAAATCCAAAGATTAGTAATGCATCGCTTATAAACTAACCCTCATTGGGTGATATAGATATTACAAGGATCGTCTAAAATAAGATTTAGGACGTTGATTAAAAAGATCCAAGGGTTTACAGGCATGCACAGGAATGCGAGAGCGTAGAAACACAAATCTAGTCATTATGGAAACAACACATGTAACGCTGAGATGGAACAACAAACACGTGTTTTTTATGTTATAATAATGCAAATTGTACCCACAATACTTTAAAGCACTTTCAGTTTCTACCCAAGCAAGTTTTAAATAGCTTATGAAATTTATAAAACAGACCACAACCTTTTAAAAAAATGAATTAATAATTTTAAAAAAAGTTTAAAAAATTATAGAAATTATTTAAAATATCCCAAAAATTATAGAAAATTATTTTAGAGGGATTTAACTAACACATAAATAAATAATGAATGAGGCAAACACATATGCAACATATGAATTCATCCTAGGTGAAGTGTTGGTGTACTACCTTTTGGACAATTAGAGGAAGTCCAAATGAAGAGTTTGAAGGGTCTTTGGTTAGAAGGAGTATGAATCAATTTTGTCAATATTTCCAAACTAAATGAGCACCTATATAATATAGACTCAAGTGAGTCAAAGATATAGGGTGCTTCAACTCCTGCCACCACAACCTGATCTCCTTCTACTCCTATACTTGACCATAATAAACACAGCAACTCGGGCTCTATTATCCCAATATATTGAAGAATCCTGCAAAGAGAAGGCCATTTACTATGCTAGAGGTAAATTGGCCAGATACGAAGTCAACTATGCTGCCTTAGATAAGGCATGTGTCACCCTTATCTGGGTCACTCAAAAATTACGGCACTACATGCTCTCTTTTCCATTAGACTTGTGTACCAAATAGATCCCATCAAATACCTGTTCGAGAAACTTGCTATGCCTAGTAGAATGACCCAATGGTTAATGCTGCTATTCGAGTTCAATTTTATGTATGTCACGTATAAATCCATGAAAGAGAAAGCCATATTTGACTACCTTGCTGACTACATTATGGAAGAAGAAGTTGTTTGGATCTTCGAATTCTTAGATGAAAATATCGTTTGTACCTCCTAAGAAGACCTCTAGTGGCAAATATTCTTTTATGGCGCTACCAATAAGAAAGGATATGGAATTGGAATACTCTTGATCACCCCTAATGATTCTCATACACCCATTGTCATCAAGCTAGATTTTCCCTGCACTAACAACATGAACAAATACCAGGCGTTTTTTGTAGGCCTCAAAGTCTCTCTCAAGAATGGAATAAAATTCTTAGATAGATATAGGTAGTCATCCCTCATCATCAGTCAGGTCCTTTAAAGATGTAAAGTCAAGGATGAGAAGTTCCTACCCTTCCACGCCTACCCTGAAGAGATGGCCTCCCAATTTCGAGACATCGCCTTCCATTACTTGTCCCGAATAAGGAACAACTTAGTCGACGCCCTTGCTACTTTAGCCTCCATAATTAACATGTCTGAAGGAATACCGGTAGACCCTTTCCTAATTCAAAAACAAGCTAAACCAACCTAATGCTACCATAATTAGCTCATCCTAAAAGAAGATCCTGATATGTCTGAGTGATGGTACTATGACATTTGGCGCCTCCTCAAGCAGGATTGTTACCACTAGGATTTTAACAAGAAAGATAGAGCAACCCTCCGTAAGCTGGCTACCTATTACATTATTTGCGATAACGTATTGTTCAAGAGAAGCTTCGATGGAACACATCTACAGTGCATCGGAAGGGCTGACATTGAAGATATGATGTAGAAGATCCACAGCAGGGAGTTCCAACCCCATATAAATTTCCATATTCTCTCCAAGAAGATTAATCGATAGGTTACTATTGGACTACCAAGATTTAAGATTGCACCGCCTATGTTCGGTGATGCCTTAAATGCCAACAGTTATTTAATCTCCAGCACTTGCCTCCATGGGAATTATAAAACATGACCTCTCCATGGACGTTCTAGGGGGCTTAAAGATAATCTCGATATTGGAGATCATCCCCCCACAGCTAATACAATAGACTCAAGGGAATAAGGCGATGACGTAGCTCAGCGAGGGAGCTCAGTATGGCAGCCTAGGGAGATCTTCCAGCGAAGCGAGCACTCTTTAGCTTTGTTGTCTTAATTAGTTATGTTGTCTCTTTTTATATTGGCTATAGCTATAAAAAATTGTAATGATTTAATGATTATATCACTATTCAGCATGAGATCAAATGGTACTCGCGAGAGACCAAGCCTGGAAGAGCTTTCATGCTCTATCGGGAGACCTCGATGTGGGAACTTCAGAGGGATTTGGTTTGGAGGATTAAGAAGTGAGGCAGTGTTGGGGATTGTCCTGACCATCTTAGATACACCTGGTAAAACACCGAAAGACCATTGATCATGGAATCATAGGCGGAGCAGTGTTGAGTTACATCATGCGTTGAGTTGTGAACCAAACATCCCTCCACTTAATGTAACATCTACTTTAGGTGATGTCACTAGCAAGTTAAGCAATGTCAAATTTTCACTTGAGTAAGCCACCATGGCATTTGGGGATGTCAGACAGTTGGTGAGCCACCTCTGTGATGACAGCCCCCTGACGCACAGTGGTTAGACAAAAAGCATGTCTTGGCATTTAATGTTTATGACGTGGTGCTAACTAGTCCATCAGGCATTTAATGTTTGTGACATAAAGTATGAGGGATATCTTTCACAGCTGTGAAAGACCGAGGCACCTCGAGAGTGGTGTGGGTGACTATTTATGGGCCTCAACCACTTTTGGAGGGGGGGGGGATTTTCTTTCAGAGTCCTTATCTAGAGAGATTATCACCAGAGAGAAAAAAGTTATTGCAAACCATAGCTCTTACTCACCCACCGTTGTCATTTATTTTGAAGCTTTTAATATCTAACTAGAGATCTTTCAGAGGTTGTTGGTGTGTTTAGCTGCCTGCCAAGGTGTATCTACGGTGCTTACTCCTATCTCCCTTTGACTGAGTTACTTATGAGTTCCCTCTATTATTGTTTGAGTTATACATGAGTGCATTATGATTCCAATATAGGCGTTGATCAATTATGATATTGTGTGTTTACTTGTGTTCATTAAAGAGGTTTTGGGTTATCATTTATCACCATACCTATAGGGGATACACCTCAACTACTACTAGCTTCCAGGCTATAAGAGGACTACCCTCTTAGATTTGGTGACTCTACTGGGGAGGTATTCTTCTAGAAGTATGGATCATGATAATGTTAATCGGGCTATAGACTTTGATAATATTAATGTCAAGAAGAGCAAGCTGAAAGGGAACTTGAGATAGCTATAGATGGATTTCCTCGGGTGGATGCATGTCCTGTTCAAATGGCGATGGGCGTCTCAGGGGTACCTCAAGATTCTACGAGCGCTGGGATGGGGTCAACCCAGGTAGCCCTCCTCATGACAAAGTTTTATGAGTTTCTGTAGACTCCCATTTCTTCAACGGTGTTGGGGGGATTTAATGTCAGTTCCTTTGTAATGCCAATGGTGGCTCCGATAGCCCCGCCAAGTGCAGTCCTAATGGGCAATGCCCCATCTAACACAACACCCACTCCTGTTCCAAAGGTGGGTGCCCCAGGTGTGATGGGCGTTCCACCTTTGTTGGTCACCCCAGATGCAACAAGTGTTCCACCAGTGGTCCCTCTGGCCATTCCCCCAACGGTCAAGAAAACACTAGCGTCTGCTCTGGAAGAGATGAGGAAAGAAATGCTAAAGATGGTAGTAGCTTCCTCACAATTTGCTGGCGAGGTGGTATCAGTGTATGATGATTTTTGTACCCCTTATCCTCAAGATTCTAATGATGAGCCCTACCCGAAGGACTACATTCCTCCAATATTCGAAAAATACATTAGGAATGGGGAAACCCGAAAGAGCATATTAAACACTTCAGTGAACACTAGGGAGCTCACTATAATAATAAGAAGATCGATTTGAGAGAGTTCTCCGAATCCTTGACCAATAAGGCCTATACCTGTCACTCCTTTTTAGCACCAAAAAGTGTGTCAACATGGGAAGAGATGCACGTACTATTTGTTCAGAAGTTCTCTCTGGCAGAAGATAAGTTTGCATTAACTCAGTTAGGCAGGGAGACAAAATGACCAGGGGAAGATGTAATGGCATATGTATGAATATTTGAAACGAGGTCCCTCAATGTGAGGGAGGAGGCCAAAGAGTTTAAGATATTATAGATTTGCGCTGAAGGTTTTCTCTCGGAGTATATATGTCACCTCATTAATGAAACATACGAAGGAATTTTAGCAAGATTTTTGAAACCAGCAGGAAATTTATTATTAGTAGTATAGACAAACTCAGTTATAGTATTGGGGTTATTCAGGCAGCCGATCCAACTCGGTGCAACATGTGGCCAGCCTCCATGGGTAGGATACGTCGAAGGAGGTGAAGGGGATAAGCAGTAAAAAAAAATAAGAAAAAGTTTTAAAGAGATAGAGAAGACCCACCACTACTGCCTTGCACCGTTGAAGAGGTTATTAGTTGCTACAACACCATGGTCCAAGGAGGAATGATGTACGAACCAAAGGGCATTTTGACCGTGGAGCCACATGCAACAACGAGGGATGATACCAAGTATTATCAGATCCATAAAAAATTAGGTCACCCAACGGAGACTTATTTCATGCTGAGGAAAATCATCAACAAACACATAAAGACAGGAACATTACAGATCCCTCAAGAGAGTGTAAACGTTAACCCCCCTCCCACCATACGGGGCAAATATGATGGTTGCCTATGATGAGGAGGTCGAATGAGGAACGAGGGAATCGAAGTTCCAACGAGAAGTCTTTTAAGGTGACCTGGAGGATTTCATAAGGGGCATGGCCATGTGGTAATAGCCTATAATGAATCAAGTGCGAAGGATGTGGAAGAAGTATACAACCTGGAAGGGGAGGAGGTGGACCTAAGGTTAGAGTACCAAGTTGTTTCGCAATCACCCATGTTCTCGTGGTTCTATAACCAAGTGGGGATGCCAAAGGAAAGTTGTTTGGAGATAACGCAAGGGAAATTGGACATAGAAAGGAAGAATACAGTACCATTGTTGAGGTGGAGGGGGCCCATGTCCAAGATGGTGAGAAAGTTCCTGTCTAAGGTAACTTTTAGTGATGCTGATAGGGTTGTGAGATTCCTACACAACAGGCCCCTCTACGTAACGGTGAGCATCAACGGGGTAATCTTTGTAAAGACCTTAATGGATGGGGGAGCATCAATAAATATCATGCCTATTAGTTTCTTTCGGATAGACAACATTCTGGCGGAAAGACCAATACCGATGACTTTGGTGATTTTGGGCTGCGATAATCAATCGTCTAAGTCTATTGGATATGTGAATACGGGGATTGTGATGCGAAACCTTACCTCGCATATCAAGTTCCATGTGATTAAAAGTGCCACTTCGTACCACCTGGTGATAGGGAGGGTATGGATGCATAACCATGGTCTAGTCCCTTCGACTTATCACCAATGAACAAAGGCAAATGTTAAAAGGACTGAGGTTATTATACGTGCCACCAAGAAGCATTTCATCATCGAAGAAGCTCATTTAGTCGATGTAGGTTTCTACGTGGAGCTGGAAGGAGCAAGGGTTCCCTCCATTAAAGAAAGGATGGGGCCTGTGAACGGACAAGGCAACGAAGGGACAAAAGGAAAAGTTTGTAAGGACACAAATTTCCAATTGAGTCCATATATAGTTTTGGCTCAATTCCAGACAAAAACATTTATTCATAGGATATTATTTATTGTAATATTCTAACGAGCCTATGAAGTATGTATTGAAGACGTAGCGGCAAAGAACTTAAAGCTTCATCAAAATGCCGGTTTGTGTGCCTCGTTTCTACGTCATCAATTAAGGTTCCATGCTCCCAAGGTATGAATGTAATTATATGTATATAGGAGCTTGGAACAATTTGTATTGGGTGTTAGGTTAATAAAAACTGCATTTTATTTTCAGAAAGAATCAATTAGAAACTTAAAAAATTAGTATATAAAAGTTTATAAATGTTTCTGGGCCAAAATAGAATTTAACAAAAATTTCTGAAACTCGTTCGAAATTTCGTTCGAACGAGATTTTTCGTTCGAACCAACTTCGTTCGAACGAGACTGCTTTCTAACCAAGATGGTCAGTCGTTAGATAAGTCGTTCGAACGACTTTCTCGTTCTAACGAGGTATCTAACGAGGTTCTAACGAGCCTAGGCTGGTCGCTCGTTAGAAACCTCGTTCGAACGACAGTCAAAGTCTTTCGAACGAGATTGCCAGCCGGGAACAGTTTTGAGCAGTTTTTTGGCAGTTTTCTCCCATGATCCCCACTTGTTTTTCAACCAACTTTTTCCAGCCTTATGAGGGACGGGAAACATATTTTTCCTTCTAACTTTTCCATCCTAATACATCTCCTAGAGAGAGTTTGAGAGATGATTCCAAAAAGGAAAATGTTCATGTTTTAAGTGTTCTTCAACTTAAAGAAAAAATCTTTAAACACTTAGTTTACACCCATTATTGTTTATTCCAAGTTCTATATATACATATCCTTACTTGGAGTTTTTGGCACCGGTTTTCTCTACCGAATTCAAGAGACGTTTCGGGTTTGCTTCTACACCCCATCACAAAGAAGACCTTTGTTGAGATTCTACCCATTTGGAGAAAGGCTCCATGTTCGGGTGATGGTGACCGTTTAAAGTCCTATCGGTGTATTCCGAGACCACGGTGGAGCTCCGTTGGTTATCCGCTAATTGGAGGTTGATACAAGAAGGAGCATCACGGCTTGAGAGGGTTCGAGTTTAGAAAGTAAGTCTTTTGTCTTGTATTTTGTAATACCGTTTTTAGTGGATTTGAGGCTAGTGCCGTCCCGAGGTTTTTTCCCGTTAGTGGGTTTTTCCTCGTATATCGCGGTGTAGTGTGACTGTTTATTTTATCTTGCTCTATATCCCTTAGAACGCATGTTAGATTAATTTCAAGATAAAATTTGGTTTTGCAATCACACGCATTTAATTTGGGACTTAAATTAAATATTGGATTAATTTGGTTTATTCAAGTCATTTGCTAATATTGGTGTCGCCTAACTTTGTTTAAATGAATAATCATGACTTAGGCAAATTCTAGGACTTGAATTATGTTATTTTAATTTGTTTCTTAAGATATTAAAACCCGGCCTTGTTTTGTTTTGTGGAACCACCATCACTTGTATTTAACGCTTCCGCATTTGTTTAAAAAGGAAATTACTATTTTAATTGTGATCATCAAACTCCGGGGATTCCACCTTTCACAAATTGGTATCAGAGCCAAAAACGATAAATTATTTCGTTAAAGATCCTTTAATTTTTGGCTAAATATGGATTTTTCCCCATTTTCAAAATTTCCTATTTTTGATGGTTCTAACTACGCGTATTGGAAAGCGCGAATGAAATCGGCACTTAAATCTATCGATGAACGTGTTTGGATGTCTGTTGTAAATGGTTGGACCCCACCAACACATTTAATTGAAAATGTACATGTTCCCAAACCCGTTGATAGATGGACTGAAAATGAGTTTAAGCTAGCAAACTTTAATTCCCGAGGTTTAAATGCCTTGTTTAGCGCTGTCGCACCGGATGAATTCCGACGTATTATGACCTGTGAAACCGCTAAAGAAGCTTGGGATATTTTACAATTAACTCATGAAGGAACGAGTGTCGTTAAAGCTTCTAAACTCCAAAACCTCACCACTCAATTTGAAACTATCAAAATGGATGAAAAAGAAACTTTTGATAAATTTTATGCTAGACTTTCTGATATTGTTAATTCATCCTTTAACTTGGGAGAGAAAATACCTGATGACCGTGTAGTAAAGAAAATTTTAAGGTCCCTACCCGATAGATTTATTCCAAAGGTGACCGTTTTAAATTCTTTACCCACTTTAGCCTCTACAAAATTAGAAGAGCTTGTAGGTGATTTACAAACCTATGAACTGGATATGTTTCCCTCTAAAACTGAAAAGAAAATTGAAAAGGGCGTTGCTTTAAAAGCCCGCAAAGAGGTTAAACAAGTAGTAGAGAGCGATAGTGATAGTGACTCGGAAGATATAGCTTTGTTTGCTCGTAAATTTAGAAAATTTCTTAAATTTAACAAAGATAAAGTTAAAAATGATTTTAAGAAATTTGAATCTTCTAAACATGATAAAAACAAGAAGACTTCTAAAGTCGATAAGATCCCTAAACCTAGTAATGAAAATATTGATAGGGACGAGTCTAATAAATGTTTTTGTTGTGAAGGTTATGGCCATAGGGCTTTTGAGTGCCCCACTAAACTAAGGAAAGAGGGTAAACGACCCATTTCATATAATGCGACCCTTAGTGATAGTGATAAGGAAGAGAAGCCCGAATCCCCCACTAAGAAAAATTTTGTGGCTTTTATGGCACATGTGAGTGATAATGAGAACTCATCGGATGATGAAATTATAGCACATGCCACTTCCAAGGTCATTGTACATGATTCTCTTATTTTTGATGATAGTGAGAGTGAAAAAGAAGAAGAGAGTGAAAATGAAGAAGAGGTTGATATGAGTGAACTTCAAAATGCTTTTCATGAATTATATAAAGAATCCATTAAATTGAAAAGAGCTAATTTGAAGTTAGAAGCGAGTTTAAGAGAGAGTGTCAAGGTCATTGATGAAAGTGCCTTAATAGAAGACCTTAGGACACATGTGAGGACTCTTCAAGAGAATCTTGAATACGTAGAAGGCGAGAGAGATAGCCTTAGGGGTTTAATGGAATCCTTGAAAAAGGAGCTTCTTACTTTTGAAGAGCGTAATTCTTTACTAGAATCTAACATTGTTGAATTGGAAAATAAATTAAAAGATTCTAGTAATGTCAAATTTGATTTGGAGTGTCGTTCGGAAAAACTAGATAAAATGTTAGGAACGGTCCAAATTAAAAATGACACTTTTGGTTTAGGCTTCAATTCTTGTAATGATTTTAACCCTAAAGTCAAAACTAATGTTTTAGGAGAATCTTCTAGGAATGCATTTAATGATCACTCCTTAGATAAATCTTTTCGACATGTTCTTACTTGTACTCATTGTGGTCGAAAAGGTCATCTTAGGCAATTTTGTTTAGATCTTAAACGAATTCCTAGAAAATCCCATAGTAAAGTAACCACGATAGCTAACGTTCCTACACCCCAAGATAGTAATTCTTCATTTATTTGGGTTAGGAAATCCGACTTGGTTGCCTTACAAAATAGGGATTTTGATTCTCATTTACTTACACATACTTCCTCCCTTGCTAAATCTAATGGATGAATGTGTTAGTGTTTGCATACTTTAGCTTTTGTACTTCATGCCATAATCATATGCTAAATGTATGCTTGTTTAGTCATTTTCTAGTCATTGCCTTATTTCATATCACATGCTAGAAATTATGACTTGTTTATCTTTTTGTATTATATTTTGTGTTTGAATTGACTGCATAATATAAAAAGATTTGTGTTTATCACTTGTGTTTTATTTATTTCATTTAAGCTTAATGAAAAATACAAATGATTTTTGTTTGTCCTTTTGAGTAAATTTTTATTTTTGATTAAAAATGTTCAAAACTCAAAAAGATTTTGTTTTGTGTGTATTTTTGTTTGACACACTTTATGTGGCATATATTTGTGTTTGAATCCTATCATTTACGCTTCCATGTGGCTAGAACTTTTTGTTTATATTTTCAATCCTTAAAATGTTCTTTACCATGTTTTATATGGAGTAGTTGGATTTTGTATTGTTTAAATGGATTCTATTTCTATATGCCTCTATTCACACATGCACGAGCTCGTTTGAAATCTTAATGTCACATGTTATATTTGAGCTTTTTGAGGTGTTCTCCTATCAATCTAGTCATCTACATATCTATGACCTAGGAGGACTAGTGCATGTCAAAATCCGTTGCATGTGAGATTTGTGAGAAAAATGAAAACATGATAAATTAATATATGCACGGGGAAGGGCTCCGAAAGGATGAATTAAATCCTTTGCGATTGTAAGCCACCAGTGATTGGATCTAAAAGAAATACGTGATCCAAAGGCCTAAAAAAAGAATATTTGGCATTAAACAAAAAGAAATTGCCAAGGCCTATGTTTGTTTGATATATTCATTCACAAACAACAGAATATAAATGCTCATTGAGGGAGATTTGGATGGTATATCAACGGTTTGCACAATGTCCGTTTATCCTAGTTGTCTTTAATGTCATGACTCTATTTGGTTTGTAGAATCATCATCATGCTAGGCTTGTATGCATTGTGTATGTCTGTTCATTGAGTTCAATCTTTATACTGTCACATGAGGTTATATTTAACTGTGATGAAGTTTGCAATCAAATGAGAACTCCGTGAACGTTTCTTAAGTGTTTGGGTCTAAATTTAATTGTTGCTAGTTCACACCCCTACACTTCCGTTTCCATATGACACATTTTTGCCATACGAGTGTGCAAACTTATTGTATTTTGTGTCATGTGTGTGTGTTTATATCTATCTATATATGCACGTACTTATTGGTATATTTATAGTATATATATATATATGATATTTGTTTGTCTTTGCCTTGCTTTAATTGCCCATATGCTTTCATGTCTTATCACTTTAAGCCTACACATGCTGTTATTAGTTCTTTATCCTTTGCCTATTCCCGAACAAAAAGGGGGAGAATGATGATAGGGTGAGAAATGGTATCTAATCCTATTATTATTGTATCTTAGTTTGGGGGAGATTTATCTTAGGGGGAGACGTCTTTCTAAGTAGGTCATGTGTTTAAAGGGAGAATTAATTTAGGGGGAGTAATTAATTAATTGCATTTAATATTTTGATATTCCCTATGCATTTGATGAGTTTGCTTAAGTGTGCAGGAGTTATTCTAAAGCGGCTTCTTTCTATGGCAAAGCGTTTGATCCTTGGGTTGAGTCAAGATTGGGCGGGTTATGTTTTGAGTCTAGTAGAGCTTGACGGCCCTTTAGGATTTTTGTTTGGTTTTTGTCCCGGAATAGCCAAAGGGGGAGATTTGTAAGGACACAAATTTCCAATTGAGTCCATATATAGTTTTGGCTCAATTCCGGACAAAAACATTTATTCATAGGATAGTATTTATTGTAATATTCTAACGAGCCTATGAAGTATGTATTGAAGACGTAGCGGCAAAGAACTTAAATCTTCATCAAAATGCCGGTTTGTGTGCCTCGTTTCTACGTCATCAATTAAGGTTCCATGCTCCCAAGGTATGAATGTAATTATATGTATATAGGAGCTTGGAACAATTTGTATTGGGTGTTAGGTTAATAAAAACTGCATTTTATTTTTCAGAAAGAATCAATTAGAAACTTAAAAAATTAGTATAAAAAAGTTTATAAATGTTTCTGGGCCAAAATAGAATTTAACAAAAATTTCTGAAACTCGTTCGAAATTTCGTTCGAACGAGATTTTTCGTTCGAACCAACTTCGTTCAAACGAGACTGCTTTCTAACCAAACTGGTCAGTCGTTAGATAAGTTGTTCGAACGACTTTCTCATTCTAACGAGGTATCTAACGAGGTTCTAACGAGCCCAGGCTGGTCTCTCATTAGAAACCTCGTTCAAACGACAGTCAAAGTCGTTCGAACGAGATTGCCAGGAGGGAACAGTTTTGAGCAGTTTTTTGGCAGTTTTCTCCCATGATCCCCACTTGTTTTTCACCAACTTTTTCCAGACTTATGAGGGACGGGAAACACATTTTTCCTTCTAACTTTTCCATCCTAATACATCTCCTAGAGAGAGTTTGAGAGATGATTCCAAAAAGGAAAATGTTCATGTTTTAAGTGTTCTTCAACTTAAAGAAAAAATCTTTAAACACTTAGTTTACACCCATTATTGTTTATTCCAAGTTCTATATATACATATCCTTACTTGGAGTTTTTGGCACCGGTTTTCTCTACCGAATTCAAGAGACATTTCAGGTTTGCTTCTACACCCCATCACAAAGAAGACCTTTGTTGAGATTCTACCCGTTTGGAGAAAGGCTCCATGTTCGGGTGACGGTGACCGTTTAAAGTCCTATCGGTGTATTCCGAGACCACGGTGGAGCTCCGTTGGTTATCCGCTAATTGGAGGTTGATACAAGAAGGAGCATCACGGCTTGAGAGGGTTCGAGTTTAGGAAGTAAGTCTTTTGTCTTGTATTTTGTAATACCGTTTTTAGGGGATTTGAGGCTAGGGCCGTCCCGAGGTTTTTTCCCGTTAGTGGGTTTTTCCTCGTATATCGCGGTGTAGTGTGACTGTTTATTTTATCTTGCTCTATATCACTTAGAACGCATGTTAGATTAATTTCAAGATAAAATTTGGTTTTGCAATCACACACATTTAATTTGGGACTTAAATTAAATATTGGATTAATTTGGTTTATTCAAGTCATTTGCTAATATTGGTGTCGCCTAACTTTGTTTAAATGAATAATCATGACTTAGGCAAATTCTAGGACTTGAATTATGTTATTTTAATTTGTTTCTTAAGATATTAAAACCCGGCCTTGTTTTGTTTTGTGGAACCACCATCACTTGTATTTAACGCTTCCGCATTTGTTTAAAAAGGAAATTACTATTTTAATTGTGATCATCAAACTCCGGGGATTCCACCTTTCACAAAGTTATAGCTGAGGAAGTTCATTATGGTGACCTTAAGAAGCAGAATCTCTCGAAGCAACTCAGGGATCGAATGAGTCCGATAATAGATCCAATTGAGCATGAGGTCCAATGGCAGAGCATGCTGAGTAAATATTCTGGGGATAGATTGGCGGATGATTCAAGAGAAAGGAAGAGAAAAGTGACTATAACAACGAGCAGGAAGTGTAAAAAGAAAATTATGAAGGATGGGAGAGTGATTTACCTCCTATGAGGGTATGAGTGAGAAGTCGAATGAGCTGATTTAGAGACTGACCCGATATATAAATGTTTGTTGGTGGACCAACAGGGGAAATGCATGATCATCGATAACTCAAATATATAGGAATTTGTGGAGGACATAGTCGAAGAACCATATTACATGATGGATCGCTCAAAACCCCAGGTGCAAGAGTTAGAGCAGTTAAACTTGGCCGAAGAAGGGGACGAGGCTAGGCCTATCTTTATTTTAAAGGACCTGAGCACAGATAAAATAATGGCCTTGATAGAGTTGATTCGAGAGTTTAGAGACGTCTTCGTGTGGAAGTACATAGAGATGGAGGGGCTAGATAAAGAGGTAAGTTACCACAAGATGAATGTTATGCCTTCAGCCATATCGATGAAGCCAGACACTAGAACCTACAAGCCAAAACTATATTTAAAGATTAAGGAGGAGGTCCAATGATTGTTGGCAGTATGATTCATTGAGCCGATACAGCACCCACTCTGACTCTCAAGAATTATTCCAGTGGGGAAGAAAGACAAGAACCAGAGAAGGATCTGCGTGGACTTAAGAGATCTCAATAGCGCCTGCCCAAAAGATGAGTTCCCTCTACCCTCCATTGATATTTTGATTGATGCAACGATGGGTCATGAAATGTACAGCTTCATGGACAGGTATATGGTATACAACCAAATCAAGATGGATCGAGCAGACGCAGAAAAGAAGACATTCAGGACCCCATTGGGAAACTTTATGTACAAAGTGATGCCTTTTGGGTTAAGAACGCCGGGGCAACATATCAGAGGACAATAATGGCCATTTTCCATGATTTCTTTCACAGGTTTTTAAAATTATATGTGGATGATTTTATCATCAAGTCAAAGAAGGAAGAATCCCATCTAGATGACTTGAGGAGGGTGTTCGTTCACTGCAAAAAGTACAAGCTGAAGATGAACCCATTTAAGTATGCTATAGGGGTCATAAGTGGGAAGTTCCTAGGGTTCGTGGTGAATCAAAAGGGAGTACATATGGACTAGGACAAATAGCAAGAAATTATGGAAATGCCGTGTCCAAGGAAGATGAAGGAGATCAAGAGTTTCCTCGATAAATTCTCTTACCTTAGGAGATTTGTACTAGGACTAGCAGAAATAACTAACCCTTGATGGAACTACTATGAAAGGGCACAAAGCTCAAATGGGAGGAATCTCACCAGGAGTCTTTGACCAAGTTCAAGAAGTTGTTGACCTATCCACAAACGATGATTCCTCCAAAAGTAGGAGTACCGTTGCAGCTCTTCCTCATGCCTACCACCAGGTCCATTGGAGCACACTTGGAGCAAGAAATTGATGGTCAAGAAAGGTCAGTCTACTACCTGAGCAGGATCATACATGGACCAGAGGTAAGGTACAATAGTGTAGAAAGGCATCATTTAGCCTTAGTTTTCGTAGCACAAAAATATAGACATTACATGTTATCTTTCACAATTCATATTGTGACAAGATGTGACCCAATCAAGTTTTTATTGGCAACAACTCTTTTAATTTGAAGAGAAGTTAGGTGGTTACTCATCCTTTCAGAATATTTTTAAAATGCATGGTTCCTCGCACGATCAAAAGCCAAGTTTATGCATATTTATTGGTAATCTTTCTATCTAGAGTATTCGAGCCACCCTGAGAAAACATTCCAGGGGATGACTTGCAGGAAAACTTTCTGGAGGCCAAACTTCAAGAATGGAGATGCAATTCGATGGTTCTTCATAAAAAAAGAAAGGAGGGGCAGGGTTTATCTTTTCTAAATGAGAGGAGGATTTTTTTCCCTATAAATTGTATTTCCCTTTCTCCAACAACAAAGCATAGTACGAGGCGTTGGTACTAGGACTACTAGAGGCCCTTCGAAGGGGCATTTGTTCACTGTGCACCAAACGTGATTCAAACTTAGTGGTCCAACAAGTGAAAGGGGAATATGTATTGAATCACCTCGGTTTAGCGCCATACAGAATGATCATCTAACAGCTAATCAATCATTTCCATCTAGTGAAGATAATAAGGCACCCTAAAATGATGAATAGACATGTTAATGTCTATGCCACCATCACTTAAAAGTTGGCTATGAAGACCGATACAACTACTGTGGTGATCCAATGAAGAACAACCCCATCGGTTGTGCAATCAGTTATACCGACAGAAGGTGATGCATATTGGAGGGGCAAAATTAGAAAGCAGTTGGAGTCTGGGGAAGGCAACATAAAACTGAAAGATCTTGCGTAATACTTTGCCAATAATGGTAACTTGTACTTTAAGAACGAGAGAGGATGGTTGTCAAGATGTGTTGGCTTTGAAAAAGTAGAACAAAGACTGAAAAAATACTTTAAGGCCACTGCGAAACAACAGAGATCCCTTTATACAGAAGGATTCAGAGGGAAGGATACTTTTAGCCAACAATGAAACAAGATGCAGCTGAGTTGCAATGAAAGTGTGATAAATGCTAACTTTTCTTTCAGGCAGCTGCATGCCACTTCGTTTTGGATTGAAAATAGGCATACATTGAATTCATCAAAGAAAAAGTTGTTCTTTCGAAGAAAATGGAAGGAATAGGACTCAAAAGGAGGGCTCCATGGTTCTACATCCAGAAAGATCATCTTTATCAAAGGGGGTACTTTAATAGGCCATTTAGATGCATCACAAAAAAGGAGTCAACAAAAGTCTTAAAATAAGCTCACGATCCTTCCCACATTGGAGGGGCCAAGATATATGACCAACTAATGACCTTGGGGTATTATTGGACAACCATGGAGAAGGATTCTGTAGAATTTGTGTAAAAGTGTAAGGCATGTCAGCTGCATGGAAATATGGTCCATGCCCCTTCGATGGACTTACATTCGTTGGCCACTCCTTATCCATTCCACACTTGGGCATTTGACATGGTAAGGGCAATACATCCTTCATGAAGAGGAAATATCTAGATATTAGTGGTAGCGGAGTGCTTTACGAAGTGAGCTGAAGAGATACCACTTCGAAGAGCAACGACTGGCATAGTAGCTAATTTTATCAGAGATTACATAATTAGTTATTTTGGGATCCCAAAATTCATCCTCTATGATAATGAAACCCCTTTTATCAATAAAAAGTTAATGATGCTCATTGATAGATACTATATCATCCATCATACCTCAACGCTGGCATACCCCAAGGGAAATGGCCAAGCCGAAGTGACTAATAATACTTTGGTCAATGTTTTAGCTAAAATAATAGGAGAATTACCATGATCATGGTACAACAAGATCCCAGCAGTACTGTGGGCCTACCGAACAACCAAGAGAAAACCCACAAGATATACGTAGTTCTCTCTTATATATGGAGTTGAGCCAATCCTGCTAATAGAGTTGTAAGTCCCTTCTGCCCAACTGGAAGCATTAGACGAGCACAAAGATAATGCGGTGAAATACTTCCAAATGTACATAAAGAAGCTCTCAAGGGCATATGATAACTTGGTGAGACCAAGGAAGTTCATTGAATGAGACCTCATTTTTACAGTGGTTGTGAAGCACATCATAGGGATCCCTCTCCCCAAGTTTACTGCGAATTAGGAGGGACGTTTTATTTTAAAGGAGGCTCATGATTTAGGTTACTATTTAATTTCAAAGATGGAAGAAGATAAATCGTTTAAGATTAATAATAAGTGGATAAAGGTCTATCATTTATAAGCAAGTAACCTTATAATAGAGATGTATCTGATTTCCATGTATGCCTAAATCATTTTGATGTTATATCCTTTGTTGTATCTAGAGTTTGATTAAAGATTGTAAGAGTTTTAATTGGTACAAGAGATAGAACAATAGTTATAACACAAAGAGATGATAAGATAAAAATGTGATTCTTTTTCATTCATATACTTGGAAATACATTACAAAATAGGAAACTACCGCCCAAGAGTTACATATAAAAAAGGGGAATTTTTTTACAAGGCATTGGGAGTCATCAACCTAAGAGGAACCACAGGTCTGTGGAAGAAAAGAAATCCCCAAGTAAGCCTGAAGAGGCTTCCAAGCATGTTCTTTGGCACTGATAGAAACCCTAAGTCTTGCTTGAACTTGGGCATGATCGATGAGGAGTCTTTCATGCTTTATCTTGGTAGTACGGAGAGCCTCTTCGATGGTTGGACCTCTCGATTAACTTCCTATAACAACGGCACCAGCTCAGCCATCTTTGCCTCCTCATCCTGTTGGGCCTCCAGACGCTTTTGAAGTACCTCCCTCTGGTTCACCAACTAACGTCTCTTCAAAATCTTCAAGTGACTAGTCAACCCGTTTAATTGAAAGACATCTCTACCCAGCTCCTTTAAACTTCCCAAGTATTGATTAATGAGGGGCCTGGTGAGGTTTGAAGTCTGAGTATTAATAATCTCTGTAATAATGGTCGTCATACCCTGAAGTCTGAAACCCATCACTGCTATGTTTGACCGAACGTAGTCATTCGTAAAAGTATGGGGATGACAAGTCACAATTTTTTCTATGATTTCATCATAACATGACGGGACTTGGGGAGATTGGGAAAGCACCAGGAGGTAGAACTCATGAGGAGCCATTGTGGGCAGAGGAATATCACAACCAGACTCACTATCACTTGGAACATTGGTCGTGGAACCTTGATCGTTATGGATGGACTCCTCATAACCAGCTGGTTCCTAATGAGGAGAGACAATAGGCGAAGGGACATGCTAAGTTTGTTCTTTGGAAAGAAGGGACTACCCAGCAACCTTAGGTGGAAAAAAAAGAAAAGAATGAGCTTGATAAAAAATCTTAACTAGTGCTTTTCATTGTTAAGTCACCATTACTGGTGGAGCTTGTCGAAAACATCTTAATAAGTGGTTTCCATTGTTAAGTCACCGTTACTGATAGAGTTTGACGAAAAAATCTTAACAAGTGGTTTTCATTGTTAAGTCGCAATTACTGGTGGAGTTTGATGAAAAAATCTTAAGAAGTGGTTTTCATTATTAAGTTACTATTAATGGTGGAGTTTGACGTAACAAGTGGTTTTCATTATTAAGTCACCGTTACTGGTGGAGTTTGATGAAAAATCTTAACAATTGGTTTTCATTGTTAGGTCACCGTTACTGGTGGAGTTTGATGAAAAATCTTATCGAAGTGTTTTTCATTATTAAGTACGCGTTGTTAAAATAAAATGTGTATATTGTGGTGACTAATTGTTATACAGGCATAATGAAAGAATTTATGCAATTGAATAAAAGGCACTAGTTACCTCGGTGTCCATGGTAGGAGAAATATCTGCAGGAGCTGTAACGCCCACACCCTTTGGGCTCTTAGCAGAACCTTCATGCAGAGGAACATGAACCGAAGTACCTTGGACATTAAGGGGAACAAGAGATAAGGATAGAGAAAGATCCCCTGAAGTAGTGGGGACATGGGGAGACATGGATAACTCTGCAGCCGGAGGAACCCATAACCCACCAGATGCACCAGTCCCAGCCTCAGGCACATGTAAATCCTTGTGTTGAAATGGGGGAGTAAGAGAAGTAGAAAGCTTCAATAACAAAGTTAAAAGTAACATAAAAGAGATTAAACATGATAAGGGGTAAGGAAAATGCTTCTCCTTACATCAGTTATGTTGGAGAAAACGAAAAAACTAGAGATTGGCCTCAACAGAGGAAGCTAAAGAAGAGATTCAACGACAGCTACCTGAAATAGGTTAAGAGACTTCATTAATATGAAGGAAAAATAAATTTAAGGGATAATCAAGATACTACCTCTGGAGGGATACTAGAGTCAATGAGAACAATGTCTAGAGGAACCATCAAAATAGCAAATGGAACAGAAAAAGCCAAACGAGTTTCCTCTGGCTGGGAAGAAGCTCCAATGATTTCTAGAGGAGAAGCATCTCCCCTAACAGCATCCTTTGCATGCCTGGAGGTAGAACGACTTGAGTAGGCAAGCCCGTACATGGGAGAACATGGAGGTGATACATCTAACGAAGCGCTCTCGAAGCATCCTCCCACGAAGGGGCTCATACGAGGACTCAGTCATTCTTCTTCGACATGTTGCGCAAAAGGGTTAGAAAATACACTTAGTATATTGAAAAATGACTAAGTATGAAAAAACAGTTACCTCTTGTTCAGGAGGGGGAGAAAGGGATGATATGACCATTGGTAAAAAAGGTGGAGAAAGAAATAAAGAAGCTCTATCAATTTGGCCTTAGTAGGTGTGAGGTATGTCATCCACAGTTATAGCTTTAGTTGATCATTTCTTCTGAGTCTTGGTGCTTAGAGACTTCTTTCTAGCACTAGAAGCACCAAGGACTTTGGGAACTCTTGTACTTTTCCTTCACTTTGATCCCCACTCAGATGGATCTACCAAAATAGTAGGGAAAGAATCAGCAGGGGGAACGGAAAGAGTGTGACAGTGCAATTCAGTATTTATTCATTCCACCTCAGCTTGAACTTTCTTTCTTAATTCCTCACTCACTTCGGAAGACATAGGAGGAGGAGTGGAGGCAATGGGGAATGCATCCAAGGGAGCTTTAGGTTGAGGTTGGGACTTGTACTTTGAAGAAATCCCACTCTTAGATCTCCTAATCCTTTTGGCTAGTGGCTTGGAAGGTCCTTCTCTTGGAGCTGCACCGGTTGGAACACCCTCACCAGAAACACCTTTAGAAACGACAGGCTATTTTGGGGTTAGAACATTCTTGGGCTTGGGTGTGAAAGTGGGGATCATGGGGGTAATAATGAGGTAGCTCACTGGGAGGATCTTTAGGAGTCTTGCTCAGAGGGAACTCAACCGCAAGAATAGAGTTTCCCTTGAGGCCTAATTCTAAGGCAGGGAAAGAGAGAACTGGGGGATACTGAGGGGGGACTTTGTATAAATTCACAAATTTTGGTCAGTTCCATCAGCCAGAATTTGGTGGCAAATGAAGTGGAAACATCCCCTTTTCGGGAAGCACTGAGGATGGTAACCCAACCATCCATAGTAGAAGTTATGCCAAGTACAATAGTAGAAAGGTAGAAAATGTAGGCCTCAGCAAAAGTATCCCTCTCATTTGTTAACTGAAATACAAGTCGAGGATCCCCTTAATCAAAACCAAACTACTTGTTGTATTGATCGGGATTGTGAAGGTTCAAAATTACATCCCCACTCGGTGACTGAAGAAAGGAACCCAGGGGTGAACATAAGAACCACGGCTTGTGAAGCATATTCTATAATCGGGATGAAAGTGACCGTTTTAGCTGCAAAAGAAAAAAATTCCAAGTGTGGGCAAAGGTTGATTCCCCATATGGCCTTATGACGAAGGAGTCCAAACGGTAAAAAATTCTCATTATCTCCTTTCGGCTTTATTTTTTGTGGAATAGAGGGGGCTTGATGCCTTGGCAAAGGGGATAAGGAATAGATTTAGTGATAATAGCTGGAAAATGGGTGCATATGAAACCCGTTAAAATAATGGTGTTGGAGAAATTGGAAAGCTTGTAACGGCCAAGGGACCGTTCCATGTTAAGATGGGTCCAATCCAACCAAGTATAGAGGGACCCCTGAGCAATAGCGGACAAAGCAAGATTGAAACCTCTGTCCAAACGAATGGTGATGTTTATGAGGTCCCTCATAGGATGGTCATTGGGCTTTCTAGTCAAGAAGAAATGGGATAGAAAAATAAGGATGCAGGTTGGTAATTCTAGGGATGTACCTTTACCTTTACCTGTGATAGAATTGGCATCCTTCGCAGTAGGAGCTTCGAAGAAATAACTAATTTGGGGAGTAAATGTAGCTTTGTTGGATAACCTAGTGTAGCGCTGGCAGATTCGACTCTTCCTAATCAGCTTCTTCCTCGGCATCTAAGTCCCCGTCAAGATAAGAAAACTCACCCATGGGTTCAAACCCAAGTAACTTACATACATCTTCTAAGGGAATGGTGAACTCCCCCCAGGCAGCAAATAAGGTGTGAGTTATGATGTTCCATCTAGAGACCAACACTTGGAATACAATATGGTGTTTGGAGAGAGTGAACTCCCCAAACTATTTGGCTCAGTGAATATCAACTTTGGAAAAAACTGTAGTGTGGGAGCTCTGCATATGTGTATGCCAGGCGATGAAATGAGATGGAGATCCCCCAGGGGCTATGAAATCAATCTTGGAGCAAGTAAAGTCACCATAATCCAATCTGAAGCACAGAGTCCCCTCTAGAGGGAGAAAACCCCATTTGGATGACTCTTCATCTTCATCACCCAATAGGAAAGGGTTATACTTATCTGAAAAACTTCAAGTCTTGCACACATCAGAAAAAATCACCGTTCTTACCATAAGTCGCCAACAAGGCTGTGGCAATCAAGGGGGTGGCAGGGGCAGGAGTAATGGCAGTTGTAGATGGAGTGCTGTCGATGGGATCAGTTGTAGTCATGGAAGAAGCCATGGCTGATAGTGGTAAGAAAACTTTCTAAGGAAAAGGAGGAGGCTGAAAGTGGTAGAGCACAGTTGCTAGAGGCGGTGAACAAGGCAAAAAAAGGAATAACAAGAAGATAATCTTGGTAACAATGGTGGTTTGATTTTTTCTCTCTCTAAAGTCTCTAGTAGTTTGAAGAAGATGAAGGTAAGGTAAATGAAAATGGATAATTGTTTGAATAATAGTCGTTTGAATTTTGTTTAAGTTGGATTTTGAGTTTCCCACCACTGCACGTATAAATACTCCCTTAATCATTTCAAATGGACACGTGGCACTCCGACCAGTGCCCTAACAGTTGAAAAGATAGTACCACGTCCTTAATGAAGTGACGTATGGGGAATAGACATTGTTTCTTTCAAAATAAGTTATGAATAATTTTTGTCAGACGCATCGGATATCCCACAATGCAGAAGCTATTACCACAGTTCAATAATCTATGATGCCCCCCTCGCCACAAGTCCAAACGGGGTTAGCTTTGATTCAGGCACATATAGGAGAATTTTTCTTTTCGAAAAATATAAAATAATGATGCATCACAATCCAGATGAGAAAGAACCTTCAACCTGGGGGAATTCTGTTGGGAGAATTTACACAGGAGAATTCCAATGTTAGAGAAAAGGATCCACGCAGTGTAGTACAAAAAGTTCAGGATGTCCCCATTCCATAAGCCTATTTGAAGTTACTTCTCGCTTTGGTATATCGGGGAGAATTTAACTTTTTCTGGCAGAGACAACGATAAAAGTTGTAACGAAGACAGAGATGCAATATTTTTTTCACAAGTTGGGGGTTCATCGGATTGAGAAGTTTTCCGTACAGATATTTCTTATTACCACAACAAATCTCTACACGAAGGGGAAAATATAGGGGGGCTTGAAGATAATCTCGAGATTATACATAATCCCCCCAGCTAATACAACAGACTCAAAGGAATAAGGCAGTGAGGTAACTCAAGCGAGGCAGCTCAGCGAGGTAGCTCAGCGTGGCAGTCCAAGGAGATCTTCCATCGAAGTAACTGGTCAAGATGGATCACTCTTTAGCTTTACTGTCTTACTTAGTCATGTTGTATCTTTTTATATTGGCTACAGCTATAGCGATTGTAATGATGTAAGGATTATACCACTATTCAGTGTGAGATCAAATGGTACTCACAAGAGACCAGACCTGGCAGGGCCTTGGAGAGATTTCATGCTCTATCGGGTGACCTCGCCATGGTAACTTCAGAGGTATTTGACTTGGAGGACTGAGAAAAGAGGCAGCATTGGGGCTTGTCCTGATCATCTCAGATACACCTAGTAAAACACCGAAAGACCTTTGATCGTGGAATCTTGGGTGGAGCAACCTTGAGTTCCATCGTGCATTAAGTTGTGAACCAAATAGCCCGCTACTTAATGTCATATCTACTTTAGGTGGTGCCACTAGCCAGCTAATCAATGTCAAATCTTCACTTCAGTAAACCACTGTGGCATTTGGGGCTATCAGATAGTTGGCGAGCCACCTCTGTGATGATAGCCCCCTGACGCATAGTGGTTAGGAAAAAGGCATGTCTTGGTATTTAATGTTTATGACGTGGAGCTGACTAGTCCATCGGGAATATAATGTTTGTGACATAAAGTATGAGGGATGCCTTTCACAGCTACGAAAGACTGAGGCACCTCAGGAGTGGTGTGGGGGGCTATTTATGGGCCTCAACCACTTCTGAGGGAAGGATGTTCTTCCAGAGTCCTTCTCTAGAGAGATTATCATCAGAGAGAAAGAAGTTATTGCAAACAAGAGCTCTTACTCACCCACTATTGTCATTTATTGTGAAGCGTTTAATAGCTAACAAGAGATCTTTCAGAGGTTGTTTGTGTGTTTGGTTGCCTACCAAGGTGTATCTAGGGTGCTTACTCATCTCTTCCTTTGACTGAGTTACTTCTGAGTTCCCTCTAGTATTGTTTGAGCTATATGTCCACCAAATGTGTGCAATATATAAGTCAATCAAAGATATGTACAAGTTTAATTATACGCATTATACACTTATACATAATTATAACAGTGAAACAAGTCGTTATAAGACTATGTTACGTAAAAGAAAAAATAAGTAAAGTTACCTAAATAAAGAAAGTACCTATAATCAGTTGAACTTCAGTTATTGTTCTCCAATTTCATGTGCATATTAGATGTGGAGAAAAAACATGTAAGTATATATATGTTTGTGTGCATATGTGTAATACGTGTGTGTATCGGTATCTTTTAAACGCGTGTAATTATATATAAGCTCAGAGGCACATCAAGTCGTCTTTTTAGTCATTACAATCAATCCATTGTGTGTGTATATATGTCTCTCTGTCTCTCTCTCTCTCTCTTAAACACTATTTACACCGCCATTTTAACATTCATACACACACATTAATTCATACTCTCTCACACACACATAATAATTCATATACAACTTTCAATAAAAAAAAATATAACAAAAATTCAGTAGTAAAAATTCATACATGACAAATTGTTCTAAAGGGCCTACAATCTTCTAAATAAGAAATACTAAGGTATGTACAATCTCTCAAAGCCTTTTCAAACCTGTTGTGATGCAATTTCTCTAATTATGACATCCGGTGAAGATTATATATTTTCTAAACCACACCTAAATTTGTGCATATTCCATATAAATACTGAATAATGTTGTAAAGTATTATCAAATGCTAATTTTAGCTGAAATTTTATATCTAGACCTCTCAAAGAGAGAGTTTTAATATTAAATAAAATTTTAGCATGTTGCTTGCATCTATGTATTTATTTAGTTAATACATATTATTTATGCTTCAAAAATTGTTATCTCTTGTGTAGAAAATGAATATTAAGTCGTAAGTTTAGGACATAATATTTATGTTTCAAATATATCTTGTTTATGTGCATAAAAGTGATATGGTATTATGTTAAAAAAGACTTGAACACAAAATGTGATTTTGGATAGAATATTATATGATGAAAAATGCATGTTTTAAATGCAAAATATTACGTCCAATAAGTTCAATATGTTATGTTTGAACTAAAAAAAATGCTACATTACATAAATTTGTTCACATAGTTTGGTTTTGGTTTTAAACACTTGAATATGTGTTAAAGTTCTATAATTGCAAAACATCCCCAAGGTATGAAACTCGGACTAATGGGTACAAAACCCCAATTAAACAGACCTTAAGTATTGTAAACACTTTTAGACTCATACATGAAAACCAAACCAAAATATTATCACAAATCCATATTGTTCAAAACCAAACCAACACTGTTTAATAAGGTTAAGTGTTGGAGAGAGGGAGAGCACCTGAGAGAGAGAAAGAGAGATATGCGCTGGCTAGAGCTAAGGCAGTGGATAAATGAAAGGAGCAAAGAGAGGGAAGGAGTTAGGGTTTAGAGGGAGAGAGAGATTATGAAATGAAAAATAGCCCGAGGGTGTTTATAAATATAACGTCTAGTTATGGTCCTGAACCATGACTAGGAGCCATGATTATTTCAAAATGGTCATGGTCCTAGGGCATTACCACTATTAACTAAACACATTATATTTGTCAAGAATGTCATCACTGTCTTAGGTTGTGACCAACTTTGGTGGGAGATTTGGTGCCATTTTGTCATGGACGGGTCAGGGAATTGGGTCGTGACTCCCATGGTCATGATCTATGATTGTGACCAAAGCCATTGGATGTCACCCTTTTCTTGGTCATAGTTCTAGTCATGTGTTTTTTATGCTTTCGTGACCCACTTGTCGTGGCCATTCTCAATTTGTGGTGTAGTACAACATGAGAAATGATGGAAGCCTTGTCCATTGTACTTTATATACGTGGTACTTGCTACTATAGTGTCTATTGTTCCGTTTAAGCATTAAGTAGCCTTGTTTATAGACGTTCGTCCTCTCTGACCTCACATGTCTTCCATTCTAAAATCAAACGATGAAAACATATTATCTAATGATTTAAATAAAAGAATACAATGAATCCTAGATATATAGATCTAATAACTCAATGTAAAATGTAATAAAAATCTCATGGAACTTATAACACTAGAACGTGCCTCTAATAACAATTGTAACACCCTCGATTTTTCATGTATCGAGTATCCAAGCCTCAACGACGAAGATAGGTTGTGTTATAATAATTTATGTCATCCTGAGTATCGAGCAATGATAATTAAAAAACTAAAATGAAATTTAAACCATCCACAACATGCCACGAAGTAAATTATAAATATTGAATAAACTACCTATCTCCGTGTCCATAGTAAAGTAAATAAACACTATCTCAATTCTCACGAATAATCTCAAATAAATAAACAAACTAGGACCAACATAGTCTATAGAAATATTTAAATCAAATAAGTCTTAATACTGGAAAATTAAATGAAAGCGACATCCTAATTTAGTGATGGAAATGATTGGTTAGTGGAAGTTGCAAGTGTGACTACTCAAACTTAGTGCTTCTACCTATGAACGCATAGAAAAGATATTAATAATAATTTGGTTCTGAGCCCAACAGATGTAATAAATATCTTATTATATCAATGCAATTACAATATGCGATTCATTTACATAGTCATGCCACCTGTAGACAGTCACATGAAAAATATACATCATCCCTCATCATAAGTGAATTAAGCTATACGAGAGTTTCACCCCAAGTCACAATCAATACTAATAAGTATCAAATATTAAAGTATCAAGTAAGTTGTCCACTATCTGGAAACTACATCGCAATATATCCCACTAGTTATATAAAGAGTACCACTCGGTCCAATCCCTACTCATGTCAACTGAACAATCCAATATATAAGATATCATAATAGACACCACAACGTGACATAGTGTCTTTATGTAGCATGACCATCACTGTACTATACAATATAATTATAATTCTCGGAAACCACACGAAGGATTTAACCTTTGGGGACCGTCCCATGCCTCTATCGATAAATTCATATGAGTCTTGTACCTAATGGATATATAAAATGCACACAAAAGAATGGGGGAATGCCCATGCAATCAAACCATTAACTAGTCATACCAAAATGCCCGGTGGATGAATTCATCCATGCCTCATCATGAGACAAAGACCAATTGAACACCTGATCAAAGACTTCGACCTCTACAATCATATTGCATCAGCCGGGAGTATGATACCTAATCCAAAATCGATTTAAATTCACATGACAATGAATAGATTCCCCAAAATAAAAATATGATATGTTTACATACACACACAACTTTATGAATAAGAAAATATACACATAGGATACCACATAACACTCGTAATCAATTCCCTTCAAAATCCCCATAACCAGACTTTCAAATTTATCATGTGTTTATTAATCCAAAAACCGCAATTAAACAAACTCTTTGGATTTCTATAATTACCAACAGTATCTATACACACAAGTCCATATATATAAGCCTTTAATGATATATTTATACTAACTAAACAATTCCAAAGTTCAACGGAAACAACCAATGAAGTAAGAAAAATGAAAAGAATTAAAGAAAATTGAAATTAGCATCCCATGTACCAAGTCCCCCACCCATACTGTCCAGAACCAGAGGCTATAGCATCCCCAAGGGGTGTTATGCTGAGGTCTCACTATTCTGTCAAACTCAATATCGCAACCTAGTCAATTATGTTAAAGACAATTATGTTAAAGACCTAAGACCTTTAATTCAAGACCAAATTACCTTATGATCACTCCTAAAGGTCCCA
Organism: Sambucus nigra; assembly: GCA_949130495.1. Lineage (NCBI taxonomy): Eukaryota > Viridiplantae > Streptophyta > Magnoliopsida > Dipsacales > Adoxaceae > Sambucus > Sambucus nigra. The sequence goes on along the minus strand of OX422208.1, from coordinate 88,217,093 downwards.
AATTTAATTCATCCCATCATAATGCCCAAGTCGAACAAGAGCGATACATCGAATTCATAACTTTTTATACATCTTAATTACGTACCAATATTAGATTAAGTTTCACCATTAATTAAGCCTCTTTCATATCGAAGATATAATCAGTATATAAAATTCATTACTACATATGGGTTATAACACAAAATATCATATTTTCAACATAGATTAACATGACTTTTATCATAAACTCTAACTAAAATCATATTTTGACAAATGATTACCATTATGCATTTTTAATCTGTATTAACTCAATATAAAACATGATTAATCAATACATTAAAATCCTAAACATGCTTCTAACCCCAATTAAACTGCATATCAATCAAGGCATAAATAAGTTACATATTCTACTATGATAAAGTAAGAGATTTCTTGCCTGATTAGGAAGGGTGTATGATTTAATCTCCTGTGATATCTTAGCTCCTCTCAAAAGACCTATTAAATCCCTCATAAAACTCTGCAAATTCTAGGGTTTATATTTTTAGTTTAATATAGTTAATTATTGAGCGTTAACATCATTTCTATAGCATTAATCCCCTAGCTTCATAAAATGCCTAATTTGGGGCCTTCATATGAGCCCAAAATGATTCCCAAACTGAGCCAAAACTTAGTCTAAAGGTTTACATACCACCAAGCCCAATCCAAATCACTAAAAATACATCTTCGGGGCTCAATACCACCATATAGTCCTTTTCAAATGATAATATCCCATAACGTATAATAAAATACATAATTTATTATTTTACGAGTAACTGCACATAATAAATTCTCATATAATTAATTCCTTTGATTAATTAATTTATAACACGCAGTTTTAAAATTATATAAAATGAAAATTTAAATGTCACATAGATTACGCATTTATTAATACCATGTCATAAAAGTAATAATTAGTCTCATTTATTTATTTATTCTTCAATTAATGATAAATAAAATACCACAAAAAGGGGTATTACGCCAAGCCATAAACACCACTCCTAGAATCATCCAATCGCAACCCTACTCCACCACTGGTAGGAATTCAAATGGAAAATTACCAACTAAGCATCTCCCAACTACGTGAAAATCAACAACATACACCAATGAATAGAATCGCAACCACATGAACACTCCATTGCAACCGCATGCACCATTGGCACACCTTAAATTACGACCACAAACCATCCAAGTCGCAACAAGCCCATCAACCATACAATAGAGTTTAGAGAGTGAAAAAAAAACAAAAAGAGAGATAAAGGTAGATACTTGTCAAAAACGTTCGAATTCACAAGAGAATACCCTCTCCCCACTTTTTGTTTCCATATACCATTTATATGGAGATAGAAACGAGAAAAGGAGAGATAGTGATACCGCCCAAATTTTGACGAAGCTACCAAAAATGGAGACCGAACCCCTAAGATCTCCTTGATCATCGATTTAGGAAAGAGAGAGAGAGAGAGTGAAAGGTGGAGAGAGAGAGGGGAGAGGTTGCTTTTGTAATCTTATCTTTTCAATAAAAAAAATATTTTATTATATTTTTTAATTTTTTTTAAGTTAACATATGTCATGACATAATTGGATATTTTTAACATTTAATCATTGAAAGTGGCAAATAGAATGCTGAGTTGAATTTTCTTTTATTTTCTAAACAAAGGACTGACAAATATCCAATTTGCACAAATTAAAAACATCAGAGTTAACATTGCAAAAATTTTAAAACTATGTCCCAATTTCAAAATGGCACCGAACTTCATGGTTATATTTATAATAAACATATATATATATATATATATATATACACACACACGTGTGTGTGTGTGTGCACGCGTGGTGACTTACGTCATTTGAGATCATTTTAAACAGGTTTATAAGAGACTTTATTCATCAATTACCCAAACTATCTTACCTTAGTGAATTACACTAGATCTATACTTGATCTTGACTATTTGCAAGGTCTATACATAAGTTATGTTCTTAAAACCACAAAATCGTATACCAATTACCAAATTCATATTAGATTTCATTCAAAACTATGTTTGGATTAGACTAGAGGGGTGAACTACTTCTTGATGGGGTGATTTAATCAGTATGGGATTTTGGAAAGAGATAGGATTTTTCTCGTTTATGATTGAGATTTGTGGTTAAATATCATTTAAATGGCGAGAGTTGAAGTGATTATGATAGATAAATATTAAAGATCTGAAGTATTAGAGTTTTACAATTGCACTTTGAAACGCACTTTTCAAGTTTGATGAGAGAGGGGATGCCTCTCGAGGTTTTTTCCCTATGTGGGAGTTTTACTCATAAACCTATCCTTGGGAGTTATTTTTAGTGTTATTGTTATTAATTCATCACATAACAAACTAATTAAAATTAGATTTAATATTTAAAGATGATTTAATTATATTAGCAATCTCATAAATGAATGTCACCTAGTGAATTGAACATAATTGACTTAGGCCTAAGCCAAGGGTTTGATTTTTGACTAATGATCATTTGCAATAAGTTTTGAATGATTAAAGACATCACATATGTTTTTCTATTTCAGATTTGTATTCATTAAAATAAAATCTTCTAAAATCAGTAATAAGTGGTAGATTATGCAAAATTAGTCATAGTTTCAATTAGTGTTTATTAAGTCCAATGCACCCCTGTAGGACTTATTACGAGCGTATTATGATTTCACAAAATAACTTATTATCACATATATGTGTAAATATTCCTTAGGGTTGTCGATTATAATGAAGGTTGGTTGTGTTTTTTTGTCACAATACAAGGCATTAGGAAAATGATCATCCATACCTGGAGGAAAAGGAAAAGATTAATTTTGTAGTGAAGGTGGCCATTAACAGTGAAGAATATTAAGATATTTATTTTCTAGTTATTTCATTTCGTTCTTTATTTGATGAGTGTATTTTAGTTATGAGTTGTACCTATCATATGTTGTAACACCCCGTGAATTTTGGGGTCGGCTGCCGCCAATTTACGCCGACTGTCAGTAAATAAAATACAATGCTTAGCATGTGACAAAAATATGAGATAATAAAAACTTTTATTCCATAAGATATAATTTGATTAAATCCAACGAATATAAACATCCATGCAATAAAACCATCACCTTGAAAACTCCATCATAAAGTCCAACTCCAAGCAATAAAATAAAACTTCAAATAAATAATCAAACTACAAATCCTGACTGAAAACCATAAACAAATGTGGAATTGATTGTCCCACCAAATACATAAATAACTATCTCATAAATAGAACGATGATATTGAAATAATTTAAACTACTAATGCAATAAAAGTAAATCCCCACTTACACTCGAAAGATCTCCAATCCATCATGTGTAGCTACTCCAACAACTATACATTAAAGGTTAGTCAATGCAATGGGTCAGAGACCACCGCATGAACACTAGCTACTCCTCCCAATTATAGTCCCTAAATCTAGACATTAGCATTGTACATATCATATATATATATATATATATATATATATATATATATATATATATATATATATATATATATATATATATATATCATAATAGAATATTTTAAATTAAATGATACAATAACATGCGAGTAAAGTAAAACATCACTAACTACCCACATAACTAAGCCACCCTACCATCTAAGTCCAAATTATGTTATTTCAACATTAAAATATCATTTCATAATTATTTTTTGAATTAATGAAACCAATTTACTAGTGTGACACAACTATATCCAGTTCACCCTATTACTAGTCTTGCAAATACACTTGACTCGCCCAATTTTATTAATGAGACACTAATATATCCATCTCACACAATTACGAGCCCTACACATATTCGTGGCACGCTCGAAAATTTTTACACCACACACATTCCTCTCACTATAGTTAGTTCTCCCAATTTTTTACCACTACACATACCCGTGAGGTTCCACGCACGACATGTCACTATAGCCAGTTTTCCCAATGTCATTAGTCATTCACATACTCGTGACGCTAACACACATTCACGTAGCTATAGCCGGTTCGGCCAAATTGTTAGCCACGCACATACTCGCGACACTAATACATTTTTATACTCGTTCTTTATCTTAAGCATTAATTATCAATTTATAATCAAGTTTTCATTATTTTCTATTAGGCCCACCCTTAATTCGAGCATCACACCCTAAAACCATCCATATTCCCATATCTAGGGATCACCAAAACCATAAGTATTTTCAAGCCTATCACAAAGGAAGAATAACTACCATAAATCACCACCTAGTCCAGCACCTATGCTAACAGAACAACAGAACGATGTACTACGTAATCCCACTCGGGAAATATCCGACCGTGATAATCTACAATCACTATTACCATACCTAGAAGGTGTTAACAACAACGACGCCTATCTACTAGTCCCATACCTAGTAAGCAACCTACAAATAAAGATAAAGCATAACTACCCAAAAATTCCAATGTCCTTGTAGTGTTCAAATATTAACAGAAGCAACATTCACATAAAGCATATTTTAAATTTATAGGTACAATCCTTCCCATTAGTTCTCCAATTAAAATATTACCCAAATTACGTCCTTTTACTTATAGTATTAAGAAAATGTTACTAATCATCGTACAAGTTGTCCAATTTCAAAATTTCCATACAAGTGATATTTCACTGGTTAACACAAAATTCCATTTTTAATATGCATATTTACAATATTACACAACTATAAATCCACTTTACAATCTAAACATAAAAGTGGTGATTTTTCTAGTTGAAACATTATTACAAATTTATATGTTTAACTTTAATACGCGAAACATCCCACAATTTTATCGTAGTCCAAATGTTTAATCTAAGCATGCGATTGTTTCAAGTCTAAAATATATTTTTAGATTTGAATAATCACAGCCCCAGAATTATTTTCATTTTCCCTAATTATTCTTCCTATTTTTATAAGAAAAATACCATTCATTAAAGTGTAGGCAATATCTAAAATGCATAACACTTATGGGGAGCAATAGAAGTATTCATGCCTGTAAAGAAGCCGTCATGAAAATCAGATTACACAATCTTGTTCCTCTCATGAAAAAACAACAACACGCTCTTGGTTAGTTTTTAGAAAACTTGATTTAGGTCTTCAAAACTTGGGTTGAAACTTATGTTTAATGGGGTTTAGGTATTGTATAAGAGAAGAGATAACAATTTGGGAGACTACTGCTTTTTTAGGATATGTTAAAAGTGTTTGAAAAAGTCTAAATTCCATCCATTGTATAAAGTATTTAAAGAAAGAGTCATATTCAATCACAAACACACACACATCAGTATCAGACGATCGGGCTGTCAGAATTCCTTGAAATTTGGTGTTTCTAGTTAAAGGCGACCAGAAGCAGCTGCCCAAAAATCATCCCGATCAGACATCATTAAGGTCATCAGTGCCACGCTTTAGTGTTCGGACTATCAGATTTCCTTGAATTTTTTATATGTTTTTGCCGAAGACGAGACAAAGTTATGTTAGAAAAATCAATGTGATTGGACATCGTTAAGGTTATCTGCATCACTCTTTAGAGATCGGATAGTCAAATTTTTTATCCTCCTTAGGTCGGATCTTTCCCTTAAAAATTTGTATTTCAACAATTAAATTAATTCCAATAAAAATATTCTTCCTATTTGTAATTTAAAAGAGTTATTTACAGTCCAAAATCACATGGTGTTACACATGTTTCCCAAGAGGGAGTGGATTTCCAACTTTACAAAAATGGATGACAAATGATTTTTAATAGGAAATGGCCATTCTAGTTATATAATGGGTACTTTTACATGGCACGATGTATTCTACATAATGTAATGGTTCGGGTTTTGAAAGATGTTGTTGAATATAAAATATAAATAAGAATCTTATTTCATTCAAGTCTTTGGTAAAAAAATGGTTTGAAATACTTTAAAAGGAGATGGTTGTAAGGTAATTTAAGAATCTAATTATGATAAAGGGTATTACAAAGGGTAACTTGTATTTATCTAGAGGAATACCAATTCAAGTGGAGCAACCATCCATGATAGCTCAATGGATGTTAAATCAAATACTATAATATTTTGTTACTGGCTCTTGTAACACATCAATAAGGAAGCTTCACATGGGTTAGTGACGTACAGTCTATAAAACGTTATCAAGAACTCCATGCTTAGATTTTTTAGAATTGCATTAGTGGAAATATGACACGAGTCAAGATCGAAATCAAGTTCTACTATAAAATTGGATACTTTATTATGTTCAAATAATATCTTAGTGATCTTATAAAATTAGACCATGGGACACGATGAAAAAGCTATGGAAGTTTTTTGAGATGTAAGAATATGAATGATATAGAGATTGATTGAAAAATCAGATGATTTATATCAAATATAAGTGATGAGTGTATATAAGGCCCGTTCTTGCAAGTATACTAGGTGTAAGAGGGTAGTCCCCTTGTAATCTAGGAGTATGGTAATACTAGTTAAGGTGTAACCCCTATATGTATAGTGATAAATGATAACCTGGAAAAATCTTCAATAAACACAAGTAAACTCATAATCTTATATATGATCAATACTCAGATTGAACTCACAATACACTCGTGTATAACCCAAAGAAATATTAAAAGGAACTCAGAAGTAACTTATACAAAGGGAGAGGGAAGTAAGCAGCCTAGATACACTTTGGCAAGCAACCAACAAACCAAAAACTCTAAAAGATCTCTAGTTATCTATTAAAAGCTTCATAATGAATGATAATAGTGGGAGAGGAAGAGATCTAGTTTGCAATAACTTCTCTCCGATATGCCTTCTCTCTAGAAATAATCTCTAGAAAAGAACTTTCTCTCTCTCTTAGAAGTGGTTGAGACCAATAAATAACCCCCACACCACTCCCCATATGCCTCAGTCCTTCATAGTTATGAAAAGACATCCCCTCATACTTTGTGTCACAAACATTAAATGCATGATCGACCAGTCAGCTCTACATTATCAATATTAAATCCCAAGACATACCTTTTGCCCAGCCATTGTCCGTCAGAGGACTATCACCACAGAGATGTCTCACCAAATTGTTTGACAGTCCCAATACGACAACAGTTTACTCGAGTTTAGATTTGACATTGACTAGCTAGCTAGTGATATTCATATAAAGTAAATGTGGCATTTGGTAGCAGACTATTTGTCTTAAGGCTCAATATACGATGGAACTCAAGGCTACTCCCCACAAGCTTCCATGGTGAAAGGTTACTCGATGCTTTACCATGTGTATCTAAGATGGTCAGGACAAGCCCTAATGATGCCTCACTTCTCAATCCTCCAAAATAATTCCATCTGAAGTTCCCACGATAAGGTCATTCGATAGAGCATGTAAGATCTCCCAAGCCCTACCTGACCTGGTCTCTCGCGAGTACCGTTTGACCTCACACAGAATACTACAATCATTACATCATTACAATCAATGTTAACAATTTAACTAAATAACAAATAGGAAGTAAAGGGTGAAATGTATAGGCAATTCTCCTCGCTGGGCTACCACGATAAGCTATTTCGATGTCTTCATGATGCTTCCTTCCTTAAGTATGTTCTATTAATTGGGTAGGATTAGATCAGAGGTTATTTTCAAGTCCCCTACATTTGCCCCTTTGTGTAGAGATTTGTTATGGCAACAAGAAATGTCTATATGAAAGATTCTCAATCCCATTAACCTTAAACTTATGGGAAAAAAATTATTTCCTATTTATTCTCGTAGCATCTTCTGCCATTATCTCTGCTAGAAAAAAGTAAAATTCTCCCCGATGTACCTGAACCATAGCTCTGCATATTCTCGACCAATGTAAAAGGGACATCGCTAATTTTTTTTGTGTTAGATCTCATTTGTTCTATCTTCTTCAATGGTGGTTGGAATCCTCCTAAAATATCTGAGGAAACTGTTGATTACCCATTACAGGTATTCACCAGTTAAATTCTCCCCCGGCTATGTTAGGGTTTGGGCTTGCTAAATTCTCCTAAAGTAACCGTTGAATCTTAAATCCTCCCCAGTCTTTTTATTCCATTTTCCTCTGGGTAATATAAGGATCTTATAGTTAGGGCCTTCCCCTAGTAGAGGGACTTATTCAAAAAGTAAAATTATCCCCGATGTAATGGACCCAGAAGTAATGCTAATTGGGACTATAGTGAGAGGACATCGTTAACTTTTTGAACACTGCTACGAGGGGCCTTTCGTATTAATTTTATACTCTTCTCGATGGGTCTTCAGCATATTTTATAAGCATGGAGACTCTATATGGTTTAAAAAATTTGGCGCCAAAAATTAACTTCTCTTGAAAGCAACACACTTTTTCCCAAACGTCACCTCCTTAATGACGTGAGCCCGTCTTTTCAACTGCTAAAGTGTGCCCCGAAGTGCCATATGTCCATTTGCAATCATTTTTATTGCTTGACATGTGTTTCCATGGGAAACTAAAACGCCCGCTTGATTTCAAATGACTTATTCTCAACACTTAGTCATTTTTTCTTCTTCGTCTCTTTGTTTACCTTAATACTTTCAGACATTTTTAATGAGAGAAAAGATCAAGCTTCCATTGTTAACCTAGTTTTCACCTAGTTCTTACTCTGTTTGCCTTCTTTGCCTTCTACTGTCGTTGTTACTCCGCAATTTTCACTACTTCCTTTCCTCTCTACCAACATCCACCATCTACCATGGCTTCTTAAAGCTATCCAGTTGCCCCCGCCACTAGTGCTCCGCCTACTATTGCCAGTGCTACTACTGTTGCCCCTAAGGATACCACTGCTTTGGTGGCATCTCACCAGAAGAACTGTATTTCTGTTATAACTCTCCTTTTTTGGTGAGGATGATGATTACTCTTGCTTACGTAAGGTGGTTGTTATTTATTCTAATTATGACTCCTTGACACTTGGTGATGAAGATGATAAAAGGGAAGATTGAGGTTTCTTCCCACCAAAGGGAACTCTGCACTTTTGCTTGGACCGCGGTGACTTCCCCTACTCCCAAATTGACTTCGTAAGACCGGGAGATTCCCCGATCAAATTTGATGTTTGGAATGCACACATGCATAAGATTTACATTGATTCCCTAACTAATATTGGGCTCCATCGGGCAAAGTGTTTTGGTAACTTCACTCTTTCTAAACACAACGCTGCACTCTAAGTTCTGGTCTCTCGCTGGAACGTTACCACTCATACTTTCATTACTGCATGGGGTGAGTTCGCCACCACTTTAGAGGATGTTTGTGAAATGTTGGGGCTTGATCCCACGGGTGTTGTGTCTTACTATGATGAGGTATTGGAAAATAAAGACGCTACTGAACGTTCTGAGTTGGACCGAATTTGCCAAAGTTGCACCGGGCCATCCAATAAAGCCACATTCACTCCTCTCATTAATTAATTCTTGTAAGATCCCTATGAGAAGGATGGTTCTTCTGTTGGTAGAAATGGGAAAGGTACATATCTAGAACTTCCATCTTATATTCTTGTCATTCTTTTCCATTTCGTGTTTGCCTGGGAAACCGAATGACCAGCCTAAGAGGGACCTTATAAACATATCCATTCATTCGGCCAGGGGGAAAGATTCCTTCGGAAACCATGTCCCTAGGGTCCCTCTACACTTAGCTGGATAGGACCCATCTGGACATGGAACTGTATCTTAACCATTATAACCTAGCCAATTTTTCCAACACCATAATTTTCACAGGCTTCCTATATACCTGTTTCCCTACAATATCAACAAACTCCATTCATCCTCCCTCTCGTGAATCCATTAGGCCCTATCACTTGTATATCTACCATAAGTACATACTACCCGTCTTCGATAGACTTGACCGTTTCGTCATTAGTACCTATTATGAGGAAGTTTTCTTCCATACTTGGTATTTTTTTAACACGGGGATATGGTGGTCCAACCAACTACTATGGACCTCATCACTGAAAACCCTTCACTAGCTATGGTCCTTTTATTCTCCCCTGGGTACTTACCTTCTTACATCGAGTGGGGATATACCTCTGAGCCCTACGACCCCAATCGGTGCAACTGCCAATTTAGCTTCAGTCAAGGACCCCCTCACCCAGTTTTTCAGTTATCCCACCCCAAAGTCACCTTTAGTGAGGCTTGTTCATTTTATAGTTCTATTACTACTCGGGAGATCAGCTCAACCATGGCTGGGTGAGTCACCATCCCCAGTATTACTAAACAGAGGCATGTGACTTTACTATTTGCAACAAATTACGAGCCAATGCAGCTGGACAAGATTTCTGAATTCATTTTGGGCCCTCATGTCTATCCCTTTGGTCTTTCCTTCTCTACTTTTGAATTGGTCCTTAAGGGAAATTTTGTTCTTGGGGTTGAGTTTCCTCTAACCAGTACCCCAAAAGATCCATCGAGTCATCTTCCTCTCATTACCCCATGATCCCCACAACCATACCCAAATCTAAGAAAGCTGCCACGCCCAAACAAACTTCCAAATGTACTTTAGCTAATGTAGCTTCTGGAGAGGGTCCATCAAAACCTTGTAAACCTCCAAGAGTGGGACTTAATCAAAATCAAAGTCCCACCCAAGTCACAAGCCCTCGTTGATGCATTCCCTATCGCTTGTGTTCCCCCTTCCATTGAAATAATTGAGGAGATACACTTGAAATGCCAAGCTGCGACGCAGCGGTTACAACAGGTGTTCCAACAATCCATACCCCAAGTTCCTCCCCATGTGGAATTTCCTACATTTCTAGTGAATCCAACTAATGGGGACACATCTAGGAGTAAAAGTTCAAGTGTACCCTCTGCTATTGGTTCTTTTAGGACTAGAAAGAAAACCTTGGGTACAAAAACCCATAAAAAGCATGCCTACGAAGTGCCACCACCATATGTTGCCTCTGCTCCCATGACCTCTCCTCCTACATCTACCGTTGAGGATATCACTCTGGATGAGAGTCCTGACATTGAGTCAGATCAGACCGTGAGGGTTTTTCCCGTTCCTTCACCACCTGCTTTACCAATGGTCATATCATTCCATTCTTCTCCTGAGCAAGAGGTATATTTTTTCACACTTAACCATTTTACACCTAATGAAGTGTATTTTTCTAACACTTAATTAAAATTTTCTTTGTGAAGGATATTGAAGAAGAAAGGTCAAGTCCCCTTATGAGCCCCTTCATGGGAGGACACTTCGACAGTGCCTCAGTCGATGCGTCTCCTCCCCGTTCTCCATGTACGGGCTAACCTATTCTCATCTTTATACCTTCAGGCATGTAAAGGAGTCTACCAAGAGGGGCTGGTGTTTCTCGAGAATCCATTGGAGTTTTTTCCCATCTAATGGAAACTCCTTTGTCATCTTCTGATCCATCTGTCCATCCCATGGTTCCCCTGGACGTTGTTCTAGTCTCTTTTAGCCTTCCAGAGGTAATAACTTGATTATTACTTAGTTATGTTTTCCTCCACTTAGGATTTTGTTCTAAGCATTTTCTTTAGCCTTTAGGTTGTGACTACCCCTGATCTGTCCAAATCTCTTACTGGGTCAATTTTACAGTTCCCTCTAGTGAGGTCTGTAATCTTGGTGTCTCCCTTCACCAACATCACTGAGGTGAATTTCCTCCTTGTGTTTTCTGCATTTCTTATGTTGTATTGCTTATGACTAACACTTTGTTATGTGTGCATTTTTCCTGAAGTTTAGCTCTGCCATATTCTTTTAGGGTCCCTTATGTGTCCTAGGTGGTTATTGGGTCATCTTTGCGCCCGGGGTCCCTTCGGTTTCTATTAGATTATAGGCCCCCTTGGGAGGACAAACCGGAGCTTCTGACTCCTCCCCTATGCTGGCTATAGTGCCTTTTTTAGAGAGGTGCTTCACCCAGGGTTGAGATTCCTCTAGACGAGAGAGTTCTTCGGAGGCTTAGGGAGAAGCCGGTTTATCTACAACAATTTATGCCCTTGCAACTTTTTCTCCAGCTTTCGTCACTGCTCCATCCATCCTTGAGGTATTTTTCTATTTTTTACCTTTATTTTGCATAAGAATTTTCGTTATGACTTTGAGGTGACTTTAACAATGAAAAACACTTGTTAAAAAAATCTCAAACTCCACCTAAAATGGTGACTTAACAATGAAAAAACACTCTTTAAGATTTTTCCTCAAACTCCACTTATAACGGTGACTCCACCTATAGCGGTGACTTAACAATGAAAACCATTTGTTAAGATTTTTCGTCAAACACCACCTATAACGGTGACTTAATAATGAAAACTAATTGTTAATATTTTTCATTAAACTCCACCTATAACAGTGATTTAACAATGAAAACCACTTGTTAAGATTTTTCGTCAAACTCCACCTATAACGGTGACTTAACAATGAAAATCACTTGTAAAGATTTTTTGCCAAACTCCACCTATAACGGTGACTTAACAATGAAAAAAAACTTGTTAAGATTTTTCGTCAAACTACACCTGTAATGATGACTTAACAATGAAAAACACTTGTTAAGATTCTTTTATCAACTCATTTTTCTTCATCACTTTGCAGGTTGTGAGGGAGCATGCCGTTATCCAAACATCGGATTAACATGATCCATTGGCTGTTGAATCCATGCATCAAGAACCAATCCTTTATGAGGACTCGACCTTGACGACCGTCATTCAAGTTTTATCACATGATCCATTTCCCCTATACATGGTTCCTCACGAGTTCTGTCTCATAATCCTTTGTTAATATCCTCAATCTTCTGCGTGCGATCAATCTATCATCAAATGGATTGTCATGCACCATCCTCAAACTTTTACTACTAACTGTGTATGGTCCAACGAGATGGTAATGAGCCATAGGATCCCTAATATAGCGGTTGTTATTGATGAGGTTTTCAACAATCAAATGTGTAACCTTACTCGGGAATTGATCAGTCATCACCTGGGAATTTTAAAGGAGATGGGCAAGGATGTATTCCAATTACTTTGGCTGATTAGTCACCTGAAACTTCTGAAGAGCCATCAGTTGGAAATCCAGAGGAACTCTATCTAAAATATATAGAAGGCTAATAGTCTGAAGAGAAAAATCTAGTAGAGTTGGCCCCTCTGTTAGTAGCAGCTAATGATAGGGTGAGGGCTATCAAAAAAGCTTTATCAAAGGCCAAGATGGAACGCAAAACTCTTTTGATCGAAAGAGAGAAAGTGCAGACTAGGATGGAAGGTTGTATTTCTGCTTAGATGACGTTCTCGGAAGATTCTTCGGGCTTTCCTGGGGACTTCTTCTCCCATCCTGATCTGCATTGTCTTATGGGCTATAAGTCCCCTCTCTTATATTTAACATTCTTCTCTCTATTGATTCTAGATGTAATTCTTAGGCAGTAGTACCCAACGTTTTATAATCTTTATAAGTCATATCATTGAAAGATATAGCATTTTGTCATCATATGTTACTCTATTGCAACGCTCTTATTTATTGAAAAGTTCACACGCTTACAATTTATGAGAAAACTCCTTCTTTGTCATCTCATTATAAAAGGAATAACTTATACAACGAAGTGCAACATAACATAAAAGATAAATTTCCAGCTAAACTTACTCTCCTAAACATGATAAACTTTCAACCACTTGTTATTAATTTTGAAAGGTTTATCTTCTTCCAACTTAGAAATTAAACAGTAACCTAAATCGTGAGTCTCATTTACAATGAAAGCTCCCTCCCAATATGCAATAAATTTATACAAAGGGAGCCCTTGAATGTGCTTTAATGCTACCTTCAAAACTAAGTCCCCTTCCACAAATTTAATTGGCCTCAATAAGTTATCGTATGCCCTAGACAGCTGCTTCATGTACATCTAGATGTGTTGTGTCACATTGTATCTATGATCATCAAGTACTTATTACTGTATGTGTCTGCTATGAGGTAGCATGCTACTTCGTAAGGCATATTGGGGTAAAAGAACCTCTAGTTCTATTGGAAAATTTTCTTCAGCCCTAAACACAAGATATAAAAGTGTGTACCTTGTAGGTTTCCTATTCGTCTTCGATAGGCCCACAGGACTGCTGGAATATTATCATCCGAAAATCATGGTAAGTCTTCCATCGTCTTGGCCATTGGATCCCTCGAATGTGCTTCAATGTTGACTTCAAAACTAAGTCCCCTTCCACAAATTTTTGTGGCCTCATTAGTTTTTATATGCCCTGGACAGCTGTTTCGTGTACATCTCGAAGTGTTCTATCGCATTATCTCTATGTTCATCCAGTGCTTCCGTATGTGTCTGCTCTGAGGGAGCATGCTACTTTGCAAGACATATCGGGATAAAGGAACCTCTAGTTCTACCAATAAATTTGCTTCATCCCTAAACACTAGATAAAACGATGTGTACCTTATAGGTTTCCTATTCATCGTTCGATAGGCCCACAGGACTGCTGGAATCTTGTCATCCCACAATCCTGGGAAGTTTTTCATCGTCTTGGCCAAATTTTTTATAAAGGTTTTGTTACTCGCTTCGACTTTACCATTGCCCTTAGAATATGTCACCGTTAAGGTATGATAGATGATGGATTATTTCTCTGTAAGCATCATTACTTCTTTATTGATGAATGAGGTCTCGTTATCAAAGAGGATAACCTTTGGGGTCCCAAACTTGTAAATAATGTACTCCGTGATGAAGTTATCCACCACTCCTGCAGTTTCTCTTATGAGTGGTATCACCTCAACCCACTTCGTAAAACACTCTATTTCCATGAGTATCCAGATCTTTTACACTTATCAGGTCAATCTCCCAAGTGTGGAATGGGTAAGGAGTGACTAAAAAATGTAATTCCACTGAAGGAGCATGGATCATGTTTCTATACAGCTAGCACACCTTTTATTTTTATATAAACTCAGCAGAATTCTTCTCCACAGTTTGCCAATAATAACCCAAGGTCATTAGCTGGTCATATATCTTTGCTCCTCTAATGTGAGTTGGATCATGAGATTGTTTCAAAACTTTTACCACCTCCTCCTTTATGATGCATCTCAATGGTCTGTTGAAGTATCCCCTTCGATAGAGCTAATCATCATGGACATAAAACTAAGGGTCCCTTCACTTCAGTCCCATCGCATCTATTTTCTCCAAAGGCATAACTTCGTCTTTGATAAAATCAATGTAAGTCTTCCTTCAGTCTACCTTAGTTTCAACGAAGTGGCATTTAGCTACCTGAAAGAAGAGTTGACATTTATCACACCTTCGTTGTAACTCTGTTGCGTTCTGCTTCATTATTGGCCAAAAGTACCCCTCCCTCTGAATTCTTTTATATATAGGGATACCATTTATTTTGAAGCGTTCATCATGCACCTTTTTTAATCTTTGTTTTGCTTATTATGGCCCTACACATCTAGACAACCATCCTCCCACATTCCTAAAGTAAAGGTTTCCCTGATTGGCAAAGTACTACGCTAGATCTTTGAGTTCCATTTTGCCTTCCCCACAATCCAATTGCTTCCTAATATTGCCCATCTAATCCTGATCGTCTTCCATCAACAAGATCAATTGTACCACCGAGGGGGTTGTTTATCATTATATCACCATAATAGTTGTATTAGTTTTCATAGCCAGCTTCTGAGCAATGGTAGCATAGGCATTAGCATGATTATTCATCATTCTAGGAATCCTTCTTATCTTGAACTAGTGGAACTGGTTGATCAGTTATTGGATGATCGTTCTATAAGGCGCTAGGCCGACGTGCTTTAACGCATATTCCTTATTCACTTATTGGACCACCAAGTTTGAATGGCTTTTGATACGTAGAGAACGGATGCCCCTTCGTAGGGCCTCCAGTAACCTAAGTGTCAATGCTTCATACTCTGCTTCATTATTGGAGAAAGGGAAATCTAACTTATAGGAAAGGTAAAATTCTCCCTTCCCTTTAGAAAGGATAACCCATGCCCCTCCCTCTTTTCTGCCGAAGAACCATCGAACTGCATCATCGATTCTTCAAGGTTGGCATCCATAAAATTTTCCTGCAAGTCATCCCCTAGAATCCTTGCTCGGGGTGGCTCAAATATTACAAATGGTAAAATAAATAATAGGTCTACATACTCCTGGCTCTTGATCGTGCGAGGGACCACACATTTCAAGTCATATTCTGAAAGGATGAGGAACCAACTAGCTGCCCTTCCAATCAAAATTGTTCTTTCCAATAAAAACTTAATTGTGTCACATCTTATCACAATGTGGATTGTGAAAGATAGCATGTAATGTCTACATTTTTTTGCTATAAACACCAAGGTTAAATAATGCCTTTCTATACTAGTGTACCTTGCCTCTGGTCCATATATAATCCTGCTCAAGTAGTAAATTAACTTTTCTTGTCCATCAATTTCCTGTGCCAAAAGATCTCCAATAGACCATATTATAGATGTGACCTAGAGTTGCAATGGTACCCTTTCTCTCGGAGGAATCATCGTTTGTGGAGAAGTGAGCAGCTTCTGTAACTTGGTCAAAGATTCTTGGTGAGCTTCCTCCCATTTTAACTTTGTGCCCTTTCGCAGCAGCTCCATCAATGGATGAGTTATTTCGACTAGTATTGCCACAAATTTCCTAAGGTAGGAATCTTTATCGAGGAAACTCTTGAGCTCATTCGTTGTTCTAGGACATGGCATCTCCAGGATCGCTCGTTACTTGTCATGTTCCATCTTTAACGCTTACCGATCTACCACAAAACCCAGGAACTTTTCACTTGTTACCCCAAAAGTAAACTTCAGTGGTTTTATCTTCAACTTGTGTTTCTACACCGTACGAACACCTTTCTTAGATCATGCCGATGGAACTCCTTCTTCGACTTGATGACCAAATCATCCATATAAAATTCTAAAAACTTGTGAAAGAAGTCATGTAAAATGGCCATCACCATCCTTTAATACGTTGGACCAGCATTCTTTAACCCAAAAGGCATCACTTTGTACATAAAGTTGCCTAACGGGGTCCTTAACGTTATTTTCTCTGCATCTGTTGGGTCCAACTTGATCTGGTTATAACCTACATATCCATCCATGAAGTTGTACATTTCATATCCAATTGTTGCATCAAAAAGCTATCCATGAAGCGTAGATGATACTCATCCTTTGGGCAGGCTCTATTCTAATCTCTAAAGTCCACACAGATTCCTATCTAATTCTTGTCCTTCTTCGTGGGTGTTATATCATCTTCATAACCCTACCGCTAACAATCGTTGCACATCTTCCTTGATCTTCAGGTCTAGTTCAGGCTAGTATGTCCTTATGGATTGCTTCACCAGTATGTATGAACGTATAACGTTAAGATTGTGGCAACTTACCTCCTCATCTAGCCCTTCCATTTATGTATACTTGTATGCGAAAACATCCTGGTAATCACTAATTAGTTCAACCAAGTTTTTTCTTTTCACCTTGCTCATGTCTTTTGAAATGAATATGGTCTTTTTGTTTTCTCCCTAATCGGCTAAGTCCAGCTATTCCAGTTCTTAGACTATGGATTTGGCCGATCCGTATTATATTCTGGCTCCTCTCCCACTTCTTCTATAAACTCTTGAATGTTAAAGTTGTCTATAACCATACACTACCCGCATTTGTATACCAAGAAACATTCATACACCGAGTCAGCCTCTTCTTCAACTTTTGGAACAACTCCTTTGACTGCTCGTTCACACCTTCATAGGAGGAAAATTACCCTCCCATATTCTATAATCTTTTTCTTGCATTGCCTACTAACCATTACAACCTCCTTCCTCTTCCTTTGTCTAGAAACTTTAACACATTCTTCCATTGAACCTCAAGCTCCATTAGATCCATTTTGAGTCTCATTTTATCTCTGAATTATTTTAAGATATTCTGAGGTTTGGGATTAGCATGGTGAACTTATTTAGCTACTTCCCTCTTTCCTTCCCCCTGGCTACTCTGGCCATTCACATGCCCCAATCGTTCTTTAATGGAGGGAACTCTTGCTCCCTCTATTCTCCTTATTAAGATCCTAACATTTTCTTCCATCTCTGTTTAGAAAGCTGAAACTACTAGGTGAGCTTCTTCGATGGCAAAGGGCTTTCTCATTGCACTTTTAATGATTTTAGTCCCTTTCACGTTATCCCTCACACATTAGTGATATATCTAAGGTACTAAACCATGATTGTGCATCCACACCCTTCCTATCGAAAATTGGTATGAAGTAACACTCTTAATCATGTGGAATTTAATGTGCGAAGTAAGATTCCCCGTCACAATCCTGATATTTATATATCCAATCGACTTGGGTGATTGGTTATCATAACTAGAAATTACCAAAGGCATTGGTATTAGCCTAACCTTAGGAATGTTGGTTGCTTAGAAGGAGTTGATTGGCATGATGTTTATCGATGTTCCCCTATCCATCAAGGCTCTTACAAAACTCACCTCGTTAATACTGGAAGTTACGTACAAGCACCTTCTATATGTGAACCTTACAGCCCTATCGGTGTCATTAAAGGTTACTTCAGATAAAAACTTCCTTACCAACCTAGCCATTAGCCCTCTCTATCTCAGCGGTGGCACTGCATTATTCCATGCAATGTCTAGGATCGCTTGTGTTATCTCTAACTGGCTCTCCTTTGGCATCCTCACTTGGTAAAAGAACCATGAGAACTTGGGTGATCGCGAAATAACTTGGAACTCTACCCGTTGATCCATCTGCTCTCCTTTCAGATTCTACACGTCTTTTATATCCCTGGCACTAGCTTCAGAATAAGCTATCACTATGTTAGCCTTTCCCTGGTACAGTCCTCTAACGCATCTTCAAATTATTCTTGTTCGATCTCCAGTTATCTTATTTCCCATTCAAACTCCTCATCATCATAAACTACAAGGTTGACCCCATGTGCTGGTAGAGGGTTGGCATTTACATTTTCTTGAGGTATTTGTAGAGTCCCCATCTTCATGTGCTTGCTTATGATCTTTCTGAGTGTGAAGCATGTTGTCATTGGATGACCCACCTTTCGATAGATTTGGTAATACTTTGAATCAACTCTTGTCTCAATGTATATTCCCACGGCTGTAATGACCTTGGGTTCATACAACGTTCCACCTTGGACCATAGTGTTGTAACAGCTGATAACTTTTTCAATGGTGCAGGGAAGTGGTGATGGATCCTCCATATCTCTGCCAAATTTATTTTGTAATCCTTTTTTGGATGCTTAGCCCCTTCTCCCTTATCGGTGTATCCCACCCAAGGGGGATGGACTCATGTCACAATGGGCTGCATTAGTTTCCTAAACATCACAGGCACCACGATGGGATTTGGCTGAATGACCAATGATATATTACTTGTTTCCTTCAAGAACGCTGCCAAAGTTCTTTCCCGTATTTCACTAATAAGATGAAAAATGTACACTAGGAGCAAACCTTCAGCATAAATCTAAAGCAGTTTGGACTCATTAGCCTCTTCTCTTATATCGAGATACCTCTCCCTGAATCTTCGAACATACGCCGCCACTTCCTCCCCTGGCCGTTGCTTCTACCTACCTAGCTGGATTAGTGTGAACTCATCTTCTTCCAGAAAGAACTTCTAGAAAAATAGCACATACATTTCCTCCTAGGTGGAGACACTTTTCGGTTCCAAGTGAGAGTACTAGGTGTAAGACTTATCGATTAGGAATTTGGAAAACTCCATCAACCTAAGCTTTTTATTATTTCAATGATCCCCCAGATGATCAATGAAGAGTTTGATGTGTTCCTTCGGGTTCCTTCCTTTCCCTATGTACTTATCAAAGATGGGAGGAATGTATTACTTCAGGTAAGGCTCATCGTTGTATTCCTGGGAATAAGGGGTACGAAAATCTTCATACACCGATGCTACCTCTATAGCTAATTGAGAGGAAGCTTCTATCATTTCAATATCTCCTTTTTCATATCCTTCCTCATTTCTTCAAAGGCACATGCAGGTGCTTTCTAGACCACTAGATTAATGGGTTGAGGGACCACAGGAGCAATGCCCATCACACCTGGCATACTTACCATTGGTGGAACGCTCGTCGCACCTGGGATTCCTACCATTCGGATTTGGGTGGGAACTGTGTTCGTGGGTCCAACTCCTATTGGAGATGTGCTTAATGGGGCTATCGTCTGCCATTGGTGTTACGAAGGAACTGGGGTCAAACACACCCAAAGTCATTGCAACAATGGGAGTTTTCACGAACTTGAGGAACTTTCCCATGAGGAGGGTCATCTATGCTAGTTCCATCCTGGAACTAGTGAAAGCCTGCATCACCCCTAGGATGCTTGCTTATATTTGAACTAGGGGCACCTCTACCCGAGGAACCTCATCCCCAAAAGCCTCAAGCTCTATCACTGCTTATTCTTCATTATGTTGAATAGAATCAAAGTCTATAGTATGGTTAACATTATCTTGTGCTATTATTTTTGCAGAATACCTCCCCATTAGAGTCGCCAAATGTAAGAAGGTATTCCTCTTGTAGCCTGGGAGTATAGTAATACTAGTTGAGGTGTAACCCCTATAGGTATAGTGATAAATGATAACCCATAAACTCTTTAATAAACACAAGTAAACTCACTATATTATATATGATCAATGTTCATATTGAAATCACAATACACTCATGTATAACCCAAAACAATAGTAAAAGGAACTTAGAAGTAACTCATTTAAAAGGAGAGAAAAGTAAGCACCCTAGATATACCTTGGTAGGTAGCCAATGCACCAACCTCTGAAACATCTCTAGTTAGCTATTAAAAGCTTCATAATGAATGACAATGGTGGGTGAGCAAGAACTCTGGTTTGCAATAACTTCTCTCTCATATGCCTTTTCTCTCTATTAATATCTCTAGAAAAGAACTCTCTCTCTCAGAAGTTGTTGAGGCCCATAAATAGTCCACACACCACTCTCGATATGATTCAGTCCTTCACAGGTGTGAAAAGACATACCCTCATACTTTATGTCACAAACATCAAATGCATGATGGACCAATCAGCTTTACGTCATTAATATTAAATGCCAAGACATGCTTTTTTCCCAACCATTGTGCGTTAGAGGACTTTCACCATAGAGGTGGATCACCAAACTGTCTGACAGTCCCAATACCATGACAATTTACTCAAGTGTGGATTTAATGGTGACTGGCTGGCTAGTGACATTAACATAAAGTAGATGTGACATTTGGCAGGGGACTGTTTGGCTCAAGGCTCAATATACGATGGAACTCAGGGCTACTCTGCACAAGCTTCCATGATGAAAGGTTACTCGGTGCTTTACCAGGTGTATCTAAGATGGTCAGGACTAGCCCTAATGTTTTCCCACTTCTCAATCCTCTAAACCAAGTCACTCTGAAGTTCCCACAGCAAGGTCATTCGATAGAGCATGTAAGCTCTCTCAGGACCTGCCAAACCTGGTCTCTCGCGAGTACCGTTTGACCTCACACTGAATACTACAATCGTTACAACATTATAATCCATGTTAACAATTTAACTAAATAACAGACATGAAGTAAAAGGTGAGCTGTATCGGCTAATCTCCTTACTGGGATACCACGCTGAGCAGTCTCGATGTCTTTATGCTTCTTCCTTCCTTAAGTCTCCTTTATTGGATAGGGAGGCTTATCTCTAATACAGAGATTATTTTCATTCCCCCTACACTAGGATGAGGGGGTTATAAGAAATGTATAATTATATACACGGTGTAACTGAATGGGGTATTGGAATGTGTGGTGTTATAGGCGCCGGATAGAAGGTAGAGGAGGATATTACGTTGTGTGGTTTGTGTTGAAGGTCTGCGTTCTGATGTTAGTGTGAGTGACGATCCCTACGGGGATGTGAGAGTACTTATCTCTCGATCCTATGGTTTCCCTATAAGTAGGGTTTCAGTTATGATTGTTTCTCCTAAAAGATATTCGACATCATATCTAGTTTTTGTTCAACTCTCAAGTTTAGAACTAAGCCTAATTCTCCATGAGGGGTTGTCAGTTATTTAGAGTCACCAGTTTATTTTATGTAAATAAATAAACAAAAGCATCCGATTTATCCCTTTTGAGATAATCATAAGGCATATTGAGGCTTGTGAATGATTCAGAGCTTCTTGGTGTGGATTCGGGAACCGGGTTATAAGTGTGAAAGTTATTAGGCAATCAAGTTGTTATTTATGTTTCCTTATCGATATACTGATATGAAATTTTACATTTAAGATTAATTTTTAGTTTATTTTAAAATATGTTGAGAAACCATAGTTTTAGAATTCCTTAAAATATAGATAGGCGCCTAGGCATAAAAATGGTTTTAGTGAGAGGTATATGAATGTCAGTGAATTGATGTGAATACACAAGAGTCCTTGTGTGTGAATATGTGCTTGGATAATGGGAGGCCATTAGTATGTATTTATACATAGGTTTGATAAGACTCGTCTTATGAAATGAAAGATCGTTAATGTATGTATATACGTATTCCAGCATTTGTGTTATGTGGATATGCATGATAAGTCTTGGCTAGAGATAGTTTGATATATCGTTTGAGGTGAGAGAGAGGGATAAATGATTTAATCATCTCTATGGATATAAAATATCGAAATTTACATTATTGATGTTTGTGCTCAGAAGAACGACTCGATATTGTGCCTACGTACCTGCGTATCCACTATATCAAAGCCTATGTAGTTCGGTAA
This sequence comes from Sambucus nigra, assembly GCA_949130495.1. NCBI lineage: Eukaryota > Viridiplantae > Streptophyta > Magnoliopsida > Dipsacales > Adoxaceae > Sambucus > Sambucus nigra. The sequence goes on along the minus strand of OX422208.1, from coordinate 88,194,459 downwards.
TGGAAGAGAGACACAAGGAAAATTTCTAACATGATGTGTATGAAAGTGAAGACTTGCCTTGAGAAGGGGAAAACCTATATGTGAGCTAAAGGGTTGATTTAGTGGAGGTTTAGAATGGGAATGGACCCGAATTCACTAATAAAGATATCCATCACCGTCAGTGGATCACTAACTAGATGGTCTTATTGAACCTTCGTACTAGTTAGCAAATGTGGATGATTTAATGCTAACGGCCTTCACTACCTGCGGGTACATGGATGTATGGGAGGGGTGTTATATTTAGGATTGGATTTGATAAGAAGTCACCGACATAGATCTATGTATCCCTTATCAACATGATTAAGATCCCAAAGGTGTCGTAGGGCCTCAAGTTGATCCTAAATGATAGAGATGATCACTTTATTTGATATTGTGCCGAGAGATTGATTATAAGGCTTAGGCTCACGAGTATAGCCCGATATTACGCCTACTGACCGAGGACGTTTTGGGATTAAAGTCAATGTAGTTACAACTAACACGACATATTTATGGGTAGAGTTCATGGGATACCAAGAATAAAATAGGATCTTATTCCTTATATAGAATTTTCATTCTGAGTTGTAGTGCATATTCGTATGTTACAAATACATAATAAAAGACAGGTGCTTGATAAGTATTCCACGAAAATACAGATTCATAGGTTCTGCCATTAAGACAAGAATGTTTGATTGAAGAAGTGGTAAATAATATTTCGATTTTAGACTTTGGTTTTAGAAAAGTTTCAGAGTAACTTGATTCTTGGACACTTCCATAGAACAGTTTTGTAAAGTCTATTTTTATGTCGCAACTACTTATACCGGGTTTGATTATTGTTATTAAACATATGAGTACGTTTATCATTCTTAATAAATAGAGGTCCTGGGTAAAAGCTTGGCTTTTAAAACATAAACATTGTAAACTACACACTCGATCCCATAACAAAGGACGGGTTAAAAAGTCTATACAGATAAGCATAGTTCTATATCACAGTTTGTATTTACGATATTGAGCCAAAATTTTTGTAGAGTTTCTTTACCATTATAGCATGAGCCAAACGTTTCCCATGGGAGTGTTCCCTATGAGGTGGAACTTTTTAGGCATAACTTTGTTTGGAAGCGATGACTTTCACGGGGTGTGGGCAGAGGGTTGACTCTATTTTTCTAAGGAAGCGACTGTTTTACGAAAGCTGAGAATTTGCTTGGGATTTTTTATAGAACTCAAGACTCTAAGATACACGGACTTAGAGAAAGTTAGAAAACCGAATCAGTGTTGAATTTTGGGGTGAATTTATTATGTGGTGGGGTGTGTATTTATAGTTGCTATTCTATACTCATAAATCGTGGGGTTGATCACTAGGGACACGTGTATGGAAAAATGGTTTGGGGCACGACGTGCATGGGGATGGATCATTTTTAGGATGATATATGTACTAAATGAGCAACTGTGAAGTTATCATTTTATCTTGTAATGATTAACTAAATATTTTTAACCATAACGGTTAAATGCCCATTAACAATGCGGTTGATGAAGTGAACTCAAGACGTTCTCGGTTTTGGCTATATATTTCATGAAATTCTTATTCTCACCCCTAATTATTTATTGGAACATATGTTAGCATATGTATTTGGACTCCTTACTTTAATGATATTTATAGATATCCCTTTTGGATCCTCGTGGTGTTCGTTGGAGGAAAGAGGTAAGCCCCGATTATAAATCGAGGTGTCCACATAATGCATTAAGCATATTTTTCTAAAGAATGTGGATTGTATGTTGTTTGATTCTTAATAAGGCAAAGAATTTTTGGCACAGGATGTGACATATTCATGTTGTGCTATCAAAAAAATGTCCCATACATGTAATTTTTTGAAAAGCCTCCAATAAAGATGTGGTTTGTAAATTGCACTAGAGGTTATGATTTTTTTTTCTTCATATTTTTGGTTTTCCTTTATAGTTTCATGTGAAGGACAACAATTTGTATCCTAGACCGTAAAAAAATATTTCATTCTTAGTGATGGAAGAACTGGTTATAAACTTTGGTTCCCTGTGTTGAAAATGATCATAAGAAATATGGATATGACTTTTGTTGAGTAATCAATGATGAAAAAGAATATTTATAAGATTGTGAACATAAGCAAAAGATGCTTCACAATAAGTGTAGTGTGAGACTCCAGTTGATCTAGCTAGATATATCAGATATTAAGGGGGAGTGTTGTGTGTGTGTGTGTGTGTGTGTGTGTGTGTGTGTGTGTGTGTATATATATATATATATATATATATATATATATATATATATATATATATATATATATATATATATATAGAGAGAGAGAGAGAGAGAGAGAGAGAGAGAGAGTCTCCTATAAAGGCACCTTATGGTGCAGATTTCGGTACACGCTATTTTTTTAAATAGTAAAATAATGAATTTTTTTATGAAACTTCATGGATATGATATCCATGGTGAGAAGATCATCTCCAATTGTCTTCATTAAAAATCAAACAAAAAGTGAATGAGATGAGGTGATATACAAAAAAAAGATATAAATATCATTTTCGACCGTTGAAATTTTGGCGATCATGTCACCCACTTTTGATTTTTTTTGTGAAACTATATGGATTTGATCTTCTCACTGTGGAGATCATAGCCATGAAGTTTCAATAAAAAATTCAATCAAGAAGTGGATGAGATATTTGCCAAAATTTCAACTGCTGAAAATGCATATTTGTACCACTTTTTTGCAAATCACCTCGTCTCACCCACTTTTTGATTGAATTTTTTGATGAAAAAATTTGGAGATTATTTTATTTCTTTGTATATCATATCCATGAAGTTTCATAAAAAAATTCAGTCTTTTCTATTTAAAAAAATGGTATCTACCAGAGTCTGCACCATAAGGAGTCCTTATAGGAGACTATATATATATATATATATATATATATATATATATATATATATATGAGACAATGGTGTTTTACTATTCGCTTATTATCTCTTCTTATCAAATTAATCAAAGGGTTGACATTTTTCCATGTGCACAATTTAAGAGTTATCATCAAACCACACATGAAAATACAATACACACTCTTTTGAGCAAAAATTGGGCAACACCGAACGAGTCTGAAAGAAAGAGTACCCGCCTCTCTCTACTCCTCCCAATACAGACCCTCCCCCTTGGTCTCTCACGCCACCTTTACCTCTCCCACATTGCCGCCCTCTGATCCACCACCTATAGCTATGCCTCCCCCTTCATATCTCACACTTCCTTGAAGTCTTCTATTGGACTTTTACATAACGGATTTGTGTTTACTTTGATTATTTACATAATAAATTTGGGTTCGATGAGAACCTCTAGCTCTGGCTCTACCTCCCCCATAATAAATTTTATTTCACTATTTACATTCTTAGGGTTTGGTTATTTAAATTCTGATTTGGGTTTGTACACTCTCAGGGTTTGGTTATTTACATTTAATGTGTTACATTCTTAGGTTTTGGTTATTTACATTCTAATTTGGGTTTATGCACTCTTAGGGTTTTGTTATTTACATTTTAATTGTTACATATACTTAATCATGTTCACCATCCAAATGAGAAATTCCTATTTGATATGTATTGTTTATGTTGAGAGTATGAATATTGATTTAGGTACTAATATTGATTTTACTAAGAGCTCATTATTTTGAACACCATATGTAGGTAACAGAGTAGGTAACAGGTAACAGAGTAACAACTTAAGGTACTTTTATTGCTTTGGGTACTAATATTGTTTTAGATATTGGTTTAGGTACTAATGTGTATTTTTCCTAATATCACCTCATTTTACAATTTTTAATAGGACCTACAAATGATCAGGTTAGTTGACTAGGGCATGGATAGCACACCTACATTTTCCAACGTAAGTAAAAAAGCTCTCTATATAGAATAGACTTTTAACTTTCTCCCTATGTGATTATATCAAGGGGTTTTTATAGAATTTGTGTTCCTTTTCTTCAAAGATTCAAGGCACGTGTAGGACCAACACTAGTATTGTGATCCATGATGAATTAAAACTTGAGATGATTATTAAAGAGGTAATATCCATGACAAATTTTACTTTTTCTAACCAACTCTTTACTTTATTTTTTTCAGAAGAGAAATGGATGGATCCAATTTGGGATAAAGAGAAGGGAAAGGAAAAGAAAACGAACCCCCACCACGATATGTTCATTTTTATTTTTCATTTTTTTCATTATTTAATAATTTATTATTTGCTTACAGTTCTAATCTACTTTACTCAATGTGCCAGGACTTCTTTCCCACTTCTGCCCGTGCCTTGGCTCAAAGACTACGACGTGATCGAGAAAGAGCACAAAGGTTGCTGCTTAATACCTGTAATTTTTCCAATCAACCATCCACTTCTACATTTGATGGGTGGGGAATTAGGAATTTGTTAACCCCTTAACAACCTACTCTATCCAAATCTAAATTACTGCACACCCCTCTACAATAGTCCAGCCCTCTTTGTGATAGAACCCCATTATCAGACATTAGCCTTAAAATTGATACTCCAATAATAATAATTCTTTACCATTTCCTTAATTTATTAATTGAATTGTTGCCTTATCTTTTTAATTAATTTTACTTAACATGCCAAGACTTCCCACCCATCAGTGCCCGTGCATTTTCTCAAAGACAACGACATAATCGAGAAAGAGCACAGAGGTTGCAACTTGATCCCAATAGATGTACTAATCAACTACACACTTTGACTCATTAAACACCATCAAATTGGTAACGTGCAAGCACTCTAAAGTGGGAAAACTGGAATTTGGTAACCCCACAACATCCTATTCTGCCAACTCTTACGTTGCCGCCCACCCCTCTACAATGATGTTGCCCAGTTATGCAGCAGTCTTGTGTCACTGGTGTTTTGTCCCCTGTTATTCTTTCTAAAAATTTGAGTGTATATTTTGATGCTACTATCATTTATGATCACTACCATGAACACATTTGGAGTGTACCTGAATATTTACAGTCTTTTCCTATGCCACCACTGACAGATTTGGGGAACAATGCTCCGACTTAATCATCAATAGTATTCGTGCTTCCTTCTATAATTCAGTATAACATCCTTTTTACTTTCATATTTTAATGACATGTATGGATGAGGTATTCTTGACTCAAGTTCTTTCTTTCTCCATTCCAGGTCAAGGAGGTAAGTCATCACAAACCACGTGGGTTGTAAAAGAACAGGGCGGGATATACTATCATACGAACGACACGAGTTGGAACCTATAAATTCTAAATTCCCTCATTGTAATTCCTTACACTGGATGGATGAAAAATTAACAAATTCATCTATGATACGACTATTGCTTGGGATGTCGTGTTTACAAGGCCAAATCAGATTGTTTGTCCTTAGGGAACCCCCTACTGAAATAAAGCTTCTTTTTTATGGCAATGATGATCAATATAGGTCTTTTCATGCTTACACAAGAGAGTATAATACAATCAATGCTATTTACAAGTTTAGGTGTGTGAATGGATGACTGAGTCCTCCCGGAAAGGGGTCCTACGAGTTTTACAAGACATGCTGAGCTACGCCATCGCACCGGATCCTTATTGCTGGATGAGGGTCATGAATTAAATTCCATATATACTCAATTGTACATTTATGTTCTAGGTGAAGCTTTAGATATTCGACACCATAGGAATCCATATTTTAGTAGGGAAGTCCTTAACACCATACAATAATGTTTGTTGTTGAATAATGAATTCACTTTTAAATATCGTAAAGACTTCTCTATTTTTGATCAAATGGATAAAATGGAGCAAGACTTGCCTTATTATCTTCATTATAGTTCTTCAAAGGACCATCGAACGTATAGCTTTCCATTGTCTAAAGAGATTGTTGTTAATTTATTGGGGGACAATTTAACATTAGTGTGATGCGTGACATTATTATTTGACTCAAATGCGGAAATGAGTTGATGCAAATTAACGAGTGTCATCCAACATATTTACCTTTGCATTACGTCTTATTGTTCCCCCACGGTGAACTTGGTTGGCACACCAAAATGAAATTATGGGATGTCTAAGGGTTTCAAGAACAGGATGATCGCTTAACTCAATTTAATTATTTTGGCTAACAATTGTTCAAGCATGACTCCGAGCACTCCACAATCCTTAGAGGGGAAATATTGTTCCAAGAATTTATTGTTAATGCTTAGGATTCTATAGAAAAAAATTGATTAACTTATTATCGACTCAATCAATGAAGGCTTCGGGAAGAGTTGTACAAGCATCTCAATGATGGTATGTCGAACGATTTACAAGAAGATGATATTGAAAGGCGAATGATTTTTCCTTCTTCTTTCAACAGTAGTGTGAGAAATATTTTTTAGATTTATCAAGATTCTATAGCCATAACACATTACAACCAACATCCCTATGTTTTTCTCACTATGATCGCAAATTCGAAATGGCAAAAAATACTAAAGAACTATTGCCTAATAAAAATGCATTTCTTTGTCCAGACTTGATGGCGCGTGTATTTGAACTAAAAAGGAAGACCTTGATGAAGGAGATTGAAAATAACCATGTATTTGTCAATAAGGTGGCTCACGTCTTCACAATTGAATTTCATAAACGAGGTTCATCTCACATGCACGCCTTAATCTTTCTTGATGGTCGTCGAAAGATTAAAACAACTTCCCAAGTTGATAACATACTTTGTGAAGAATTTCCTATCTTAGAAGAATATCCCACCCTTTTTTAAACTATTTTCGATTGTTTGGTACTTGCCCTTGCTGAGTTCGGTCTCCTAGAGCCCCGTGTATGGGATATGGTAAATGTATAAAGAAATACCCAAGAGATTGTTATGACACTACCACTATGGATAAATATGGGTACCCAGTATATCGACGTCGTAATGATGGTCGAGTCTTTACTGTTGGGAATAGGAAACAGGTTGATAATCGAGATGTTGTGCCGCATAATCCATTTTTAAGTCGAATGTTCAATTTAAACATTAATGTCAAACTTTGTGTAGGGATTAGATGCGTTAAGTAAATTCACAATATATATATATATATATATATATATATATATACACACACATGGGATTTGATCACACCACTATTGTAGCATTGATGAAATTCAGCAATACTTTGATGCTAGGCATATTGGTCGCCTTGAAGCGACTTGGAAAATATTTAGTAATCTAGTGCATCAGGATAAACCATTTGTTATGCGATTGAATCTTCACCTCCCAGGAATGCATCATGTGGTTTTCAATCCAAATGAGTTGATGAATGACATAATTCATCGGGGTTCGACTCAAGAGACTTCTTTAACCGCTTTTTTTGCATATTGTGCTTCAAATGAAGAAGTGCGGGCCTTCACTTATTAAGAATTTCCACAACACTATTGGTGCGATATGTCATCTAGGAAATGGATAAAGAGAAGTTCAAAAAAGGGTTTCGCAACTGGTAGAATGTACTTTGCTAGCCCGAACTCAGGAGAAACATTTTATTTGAGATTGCTTCTTGCTATTGTAAGAGGACCTTGATCATTTGAGTGCTAACGGACCTTAAAAAAAGTATTGTATGATTCTTTCAAGTCAGCATGTGTCGTATTCGTACTTTTAGAAGATGACGATGAATGGGTTCAGTGCTTGCAAGAGGCCGCGGTGAATCAAATAGGATATCAACATTGTCGACTTTTTTCCTTTATACTCACCCAATGTTCCCCTGTAAATCTAAGATTACTGTAGGATAAAATCTCATCTTACATATGTGATGATCTCGCACACAAACTCCATAGATCATTTGCAATTCTTTCTTCAACTGATGCAGAGGTCAATGATTACGAATTGTATCTTCTCAATGATTTTCTATAAGAGTTTCATAAAAGTTTGACCTACTTTCCACCAATGCCATTACCTCTAAAAAATTGGAGTACCACCGAAGAAAATCGGCTAATATGGGATCATCGACAACTTCAACCAGATATAAACATCGTGAACGTGAAATATTATGTAGGTCGTCTTAATTTTAGGCAGTAGCATGCTTACTCTGTCATTACTACTTCTGTGTTTAAGGAAAAGGTACTACCTTTTTTAAAATGGTGGCTCTGGAACGGGTAAGACCTTTTGTATAGCACAATTGCTTGAGTTTCTCGTAGTCTCGAACATGTAGTCATTACGGTTGCCTCTTCTGGCATTGTGTCCTTATTATTGGTTGGCAGTCAAACATCGCATTCAATGTTTTGTATTCCCCTTGACATCCTTGAAAATTCTAATTGTGGGTTTTCAAAGAAATTGATTCAAGTAAAGTTGTTCAAACTAGCCAAGATTATAATTTTGGATGAAGTGCCAATCCAACATCAGTTTTGTATTGTAGCGATTGACCGAATATTACGAGATATATGTAGTAATCAAAAGCCTTTTGGTGGGATAACTATTGTTCTCGGGGGGGGGGGGGGGGGGGGGGTTAACAAATCTTACCCATAATTCCTAAAGTAGTTCTTTGACATCCTTCCAAATAATTGATTTTCGTAATGGATGTGAAGATGTGTCCAAGTCTGTTATGAGGACAACACCTGACGTATTGAGTGTCAACATCAAGCATGGTCCAAGGTGAGATTTACAGAATGCATTTTTCATATTAAAGAAATTAAAATCCAAGTTATCATATCGTACACATTTCTTAATAGTGGCTTAAGCACGTGTTCTGCTAATAGTGCCTAATTTTGATGTGATAACTTGGATTAGGCACCATTGGGCATGTGTTCTGCTAATGGTTTTAATGGTGATGCTATTTGGATTAGATACATTTCTTCTTCAGAATTATATCAGAATCAGGCATCGTTATCATATAAGAGCAGCACCATTAGCAGAATTAGGCACTGTACAGTTATCATATCGTACACATTTTTCATATCGTACATATTTGTTTTTTTATTGTTAATGGCGCTCCTATTTGAAGTAAATGTTTGTCCAATGTAGTTAATGGTAGCAACCTATTTTAATGGACATCGCTATTACCTAATTTACTTATTTTGACTAAAGTACATGTATAAACACACACACACACATACACACACAACTGATTGGGATTTTTTTTTTCTTGGCACATTCATGTTAATGATACGATAAATCATAGATTTCTCAATGGTAAGAAACTCAACCTCATAGGTCTTTGTTTACCTCCCTCTCTCAATTTATTCACACTACTATCGTTCGATGTGTTGCTCCACCTAGAGGATCCGTCATATCCATGGACAAGATGTTATCACTCGTTCTGTTGCTCCACCTACAGAGTGTAATTGCTTAGCATACATATTTGGCCTTTCATTAACTGATTAGAGAGTGTAGACCTAAATATGCAAACTTAGTTTTAGCCATTTTTAATGCCACTCATACTTCCTACCATTGCACAAACTTAGTTTTAACCATTTGGCCTTAAATTTTAAGCCATTTGATGATTTGAAAAATCAAATATTCATTGTTGGATTGAAGTGTAGATTTTATATTCATTATTGCATAGCAATTCAAATCTTCATTATGGACATAAGTTATTATTTAGTGTTTTGGTGTTGGTAATTGTGTGTTTTGAAGATGATCATATTATCGTTGTGTTTACATCTTGTACTAATGTGTAGATGACCATACTATCGTTAATTCCAATTATGAGGTATATAGATATAGATATTACATATTTTAAGTTATTAATGTTGGTTTCTTACTCATTTCCCCCTGTTTAATTCCAATTTCATTCCTGTAATAGTCATTATTTTTTAGATCTGTATCTCATATGATATTCAGCAACCACTTAATGCCTACGATTCTTTGTTCGTTCAAGTAATTCTTTTTCCCTAACTGACCTGGTATTTATGTTTTGTTGATTTAGTTTTTCATGGAGGTCTGGTTGTAAATCTCTCTCTGTTAGTTCCTCACGGCTATAAAACGTTGGTACGTCTCTCTCTGTTTTCCCCTTCTCGGTTCTTTGGACATTTGGGTATGATAAGTTATTTTTGCTCAGATTTGGGAATATGTTCTAATTCAAATCTAGGTTTATTGGTTTTTTTTATAATCTGAGCTATGAATTGTTTGGAAATTTTCTATATTGATAGGTGTTTCACTTCATGTCATTGAACATTTACGTTATTTTTATTAGCAATGACGTAATTTTTTTGAATTTTTTCATTGTCTAGAAAGTGTAAATGCGAAGTTGGGGTGATATCTCTTATGCTCTAGAAAATCTTATTCTCTTAGATAATATCTCCCTCTGCTTCAAGAGTTGTATTTTGTGCATTTCATGGAATGTAGCATTCATTCTTCCTTAAACAATTTTACTGACCATATCATTCACTTTTTTTGGTACTTCTTTGATGGTTGGATTTATTATAAAGATGTTAAATAGTTGATTCCACTCGAGGTCTTGATAATAGTTTAGGTTCTTGGGTGAAAATTAAGGCGCATTGGATTGTATATACTTCTCAAAACGACAATGTTAAGTCTCACCACGTATGGTTCTTATATTGTTTTAGGCTGATTCGAAAATGATATTGAAATTGATTAAGGTGTTCAACTTGGTATACCGTTTATCAATTTTTTTTCTTTTACCTTAGTTAGATAAGCTTATTTTATTCCTATGGTTTTTTTCAAATGAGGAGGTTAAACTTTGATTGTTTTAGATTTCACTGGCATGGACTAACACTCTTTTTTGTCATTATATATCAAAGTGACTTAATTTACCCAAAATAATGTTCTCACCTTATGTTTGGATTTGAAAATGGATGGAGGTAATGGACTGAATTTTCTCCTTCCCTTATTTATTTAAATTTAAATATGGTTCTTAGCGTTGCTTGTAATGTATAGTGCTAGAACATGCTATTAATTTGATAATGAATGGATCCAAAATTTATGCAATTCTAATTTTTTTTTGTTTGTGAGAAGTTTTCATCAAGGATTGTGTACACATTATTTTTTCGGGGGATTCAACACTACACTTGCCACAGCTAGGTAATAATCTTAGTTGTTTATAAGACACTAATTTCTTAATTGAAGACTTATATTTGAATTTACTTATGTTGTCAGGGCATATGATCGATCTGCAATTAAGTCCACGAATTTGACGCATATATCAATTTTAACATCAACTATTATGACGAAGATCTCAAGAAGGTCCGTTTTAGTTGTTAATTAGCATCACTAGCTGAATCCAAAAGTGTTATTTCTACTAGACTTGATATTTTGTATTCATTTCGGTTCATTATCCAGATAAAGAACTTGACTAAGGAGGTATTTGCACATTTATTTCGTCGTTAAATCACCGGATTCTCTAAAGGAAGTTCAAAATTCAGGGGAGTTACACTACATCAATGCAGACAATTGGAAGCTCGAATGGGGCAGTTTCTTGGCAAGAATTAACACCCCACAGCTTGAATGGGGCAGTTCCATGCATTATGTCATCTCTAACTAACTTAGGTTTATAAATACTTAGAACACAATTTATATTTGTCAATAATTTATGTACAAAGACACATTTTTGTTTGTTTCATTTTTTGTTGTAGTTAAGATGGATGATTGTAAACAAAGGATTGAGTATGATTGAATAAAAAAATTTCATTTTAAGACGAATAATTAATTCTATCATTAAGGTTGTAATTAACGTTTGCATGTATATAACGTAATGACATTTTGTGCGTAGTTTCGATGGACTTGCTTAACAAGATAGGTATGGGGCGGGACTAATTTGTCATTGTTCCTCCAGGCATGCGTACGAGTTTGGAAATTATGTATAATTTTTGTAAAATTATACGTTGTTTTATTGGGGAATGAATTTTTTTCCATTTTGCAACTATGTACTTCGATAATTTTCATCGTTTTGCGATTACCTACTTTGGAAAATTTTCGTTGTGCCTTCAGGAACGGGCATACACTAGTGTGTGACACCCCGACTAATTAAATACCGGGTAGCTACTCCTTTATTAAATTAATTCAAAATGCCAAGTTGGCTCAGTTAATAGCATCACTGTCGAAAACATTTTAATCTTACTAACCACCTAGTATTTAAAAAGCAAGTTGCCAAATTTTAATTTAAATCTGAATTAACATGCAACAAAAGTAATGAAGAAATAAATAACACCATTCACCATACTGAAGTAAAATGAATAACCATCACATAACAGTAATTAAAGTCTGGAGGAAAAACTCCTCACTACAATCCCACAACTGAAATAAATAAACTGAAATAATACATGCTAAAGTCTGAAAATTGAAATGTAAAAGATGTCTAATAGAAATGGGCAACATGCCCTACAACTGATAGATAGTGACTCTGGAATCCAAAAGATAGAAGCGTCTACATGAAAATCCCTATAGCTTCCACAAGCAGCTACCGCTCGTCAGCTGAATGAGTATCCTATGCTTGGTGTCCTTGTGGCTGGGCACCTAAAATGGTTTTACAAAGAAAAAGATTTGAAAAGCAAACGGGTCAGAGCCCGAATGTGGAGTTATATTTTAAAAACCTGCAAGTGCTTTAAAAACATTTAAAACATTAAATGCAAAGTACATGTTAGGACGTGCACTCACATTATATTCTCACCTCTCGTCTAACTGTGCACTCCTAACGCAAGTACCCATCTATAACTACCCATATTACTAGCTAAGTGACAACATATCTAGCTAGACTGCCGGAGGTCCTACCCATAATACTCGGTTCCATTAACATATAACACTCGTAATTAGATAGGGATTTAATGTAATCTCGGATGCTCAATATGCATAATATATATATCACTAACCCGTTATGTTATTCTCGAAACAATACTGTAGTTATATTCACAACATTTCCATGAAGATTCTTATTAATTAACCGTATATTATTCACATCATAAATATACAATACAAGCACCCCGAGAACTAAGCTGCGGTGCACACATACTCTGTTATCCATCCCGGTACATCATGTACATAAGGATCACATATTCCGAATCTCTCAGGAATAGTTCAGATAACACAAATCACAAATAGTGGAGGCGAACATAGTCACCATCACGTGGGTCACGCACATACCTACGCTCCCACGGTCAGCGGACTTATTAATATCCCAATAAGTCTTTCTATGACCTATGTTCATCGAGGTACCAGTCTATATCCCCCCCGTAGGCACACAAGGATTAGAGGGTCCTAAGCGAACGGAACCTCCCGTGATAGTAAGTATGGTAGGTATGTCATACACACAATCCATATACTAATACTAAGTAAACACACATCTTAGTAATACCGTATTTTAATCGTAGTACGTATCGCATTCTCGTACTAACTGTAATTATAACAATTTATACTAATCCGATTTATAATCATACGCGCTATAGTTTCTCACGTCGTAGTAAACACTCACGTCTCAACCCAAACCGTCCATATAATACAACTCTCGTATATAATTTACTTCTCATAAATGCCCAAAAGTCCCAATTATATCACTATATCATCAAAGCATTGCTAACTCTACCCTCGAACCAGCTTCCGGGACTCCAAAAATCAAAACAGTCCAAAAAGGACCAAACTGTCAACTCGTTAGAAGTCTCGTTCGAACGAGGCTGTTCGAACGAGGTTCCTCTGCCAATTCGTTAGAAGTCTCGTTCGAACGAGGCTGTTCGAACGAGGTTCTAGTTCGTTCGAACGAACTGTACCTTCTAACGATATCTCGTTCGAACGAGATATCGAACGAAGTCCCTACTCATTAGCAATGACTGGTCAACTCGTTAGAAGCTCGTTCGAACGAGTTCGTTCGAACGACCTGGGGGTTGCTTCTAACGAGCTACCAGTTTCGCCCCAGATTTTTCCCCATCTCGTTTTTCACCATGTTTATCACTTCTAATCTCTTCCAAAGTTCGTCCAAATAACATTTTAGGGTCTCTAATTCATCCTAAACATATTTACATCATCTCCTAACATGTTTTCAAGGACTGAATCATCATAACATCAACCAAATTTACAAATCTCTACCCTTTTTCCCAATTTCTCTAGAACATGAACCCTAGGTTTATATCATCATCAAATCCCAGAATTTATTTCGTTTTAGTTCCTTCAAATCACAATTATTATACGGGAAACCATCTACCTATCATACTACATGCAATTCTCTTCACAATTTCTCAAGTTCTATGATCTAAACTACATGGGTTTTCATATTTATCAAGAACAAACCATAAATCCGAATTTTCTAACATGGAAAGAACATTTGCTGAAATTAAACATAATTAAACCACTTGCCTTGGTTTGATTTCTGACTTTGGTGTAGGTTTGGTGAAGATTCTGCAGAGTTTCCTCTCTCTCTAAGCTCCTTCTCCAATGGTGGCTTAAGGTGGCTAGGGTTTGATTTGGGGAAGATTGTAAACCTAATGTTAGCCTCCGTAGCTTAAAGGGTTAATATGGGTTGGTTAATGGGCTTAATGGGTTTAATCCATATCAGATTTACATCTCTAATTTTCGTCACTTTTAATTCCTAAAAATGTAAAATTACCAAAATACCCTTTAAGTTACCGGTATGGCCTAAAAATACCCCGGGACCCAAACTATACCCCCGGCTAGTGTTTTCTGACTATCTCGACCCTTCCGGACGCGTTGGCGCACTCAAAACGACCATACGGATTATAGATTTTAAATTCACTTTTTATTATCAAAATATTATACCGTGACGCGGCGGTCCCACGCATCTCAACAAAATTTCTAAAATGCCGTATATAAATCTCACGACAAATTTTATAATACCAAATACATATATAATCATATATGCGCATAATCAAATACCAATTCGCATCTCATTAGTATTTATAACCCGGATTAATTTCCAATTAATACGCATTTAATTAATTAATCCCAAAAATAAATATAGGCAAAAATACGGGGTATTACATAGTGTATATATATATATCATCAACCTGACAATTGTCACAATTATGATAAACATAAATATTCATGTTAGAAAATAATTTTAGACACTTAAAAATCTCTATGATTAGAGATTATTATGTTTCTAATAAACTACCAACTAGGGATAATTCACTGAAAATATTTTTAGCACTTAAAAATTAAGTTTAGAGTTACTAAAATTTAGAAAAGAAGATTTATCTCCAATATATATATATATGTGTGTGTGTGTGTGTGTGTGTGTGTGTGTGTGTGTGTGTCTGTAGTTTTATTATTAATTAGATAGTGTAATTAAACTTAAAATATTTTTCCAAAGATTATTCACCCTTTGTCAAGGCATGAATTAATGTGTGACAGTCAAGTATCAATGTTTAAAGTAGTATAATTTAGTTTCATAAATTTTAACATTAAAGATACCATAAATAACACCATGGAAGCTTCACCAATACTCTTAAATGACGTATTTATCCTTCCATTTGAATATTATTACACAAAAATTTAGGTTGAATATATGTAAAACCATTTATCTATATTAGGTTTACAGTTCACACCCTTGATTAACAAACTGGACAAAACATCCCTTAAACTCATGAATTGTGGAATTTTTTTAAAGGAAAAATGAACCAAGAATAACTAAGGAAGTAATATATAATATATTTGAGGATATCCTAAAGGTTGATGGTGTAGTAATTATTTGGACTCATTCAAAAGTCTCACAAAGTGTACAAAAATCTAATGATTAAAGCACTCAAGAATAAAGAGAAACTTTAGTTTGAAGAGAATGAAATCTTTATTTTTTCCTCTTAAAATATTGCAAAGAATTTTTACACACAAAGTAGGTTTAGCTATGTCAGATATAAACAAGTCACAAATTCTACTTTGGTAAAGTAAGAGATTTATTGCCTGATTATGAAGGGTGTATGGTTTCATGTCATGTGATCTCTTAGCTCCTCTTAAAAGGCCTCATAAAGCCTTAAAAAAACTCTCTATATTCTACCCTTTGTATTTTTGGTTTAATGTAATTAATTAGCGAGATTTAACACCATTTATATACCATTAATATTGCAGCTTCATAAAATGCCTAATTTTGGGCCATCATGTGAGCCCAGATTGTTACCTAAACTGAACAAAAACATAGTCTAAAGGTATACATACAAGTAGGGTCCAATCCAAATCACTAAAAATACATCTTTGGAGCTCTGTATCACTGTAGAGTCCTTTTCCAATGATAATATCCCATAATGTACAATAAAATACACAACTTAATTACTTTAAGAGTAACTGGACATAATTACTTCCATCGATTAATTAAAATATAACACGCGATTTTAAAATCATATAATATGAAAATTTAAATGTCACATATATTATGCATTTATTTATGTCATTTCATAAAAGTAATAATTAGTCTCATTTATTTATTTATTCTGCAATTAATGACAAATAAAATACTAGAAAAATAGGGGATATTACACCTTCCATCTCCATCCACCACTGCCAAGTTATAAACACCACTCCTGGAATAATCCTCTAATGGATAACAACTAACTAAGCATATCCCAATTGCTTGAAAACCAAGAACATATACCATCGAATAGAATCACAACCACATCCACACTCCATTGCAATTGCATGCACCATTGGCCCACCTCAAATTGCGACCATAAACCATCCAAGTGGCAATAACCCCATCAGTCATACAATAGATTTTAGAAAGTGAGAAAGATGAAAAGAGAGATAATGGTAGATAGTTGTCAAAAACCTTAGAGTTCGCAATGGAATACCCCATCCCTCCTTTCTGTTTCCATCTATCATTTATATGGAGAGAGAAACAAGAAAAAGAGAGATAGAGAACCCACCCAGGATCGAACGATGCTATCAGAAATGGGGATCGGACCCTTATACTCTCGTCGATCATCAATTTAAGAGAGAGAGAGAGAGAGAGAGAGAGAGAGAGAGAGAGAGAGAGAGAGAGAGAGAGAGAGCCAACTAGGTTACTTTTGTAATCTTATGTTTTTAATAAAAATACAGTATTATCTTTTTCATTTTTTTAAGTTAACACGTGTCGTGATATAATGCGTGTGTGAATTCATGTGTGTTGTCTTGAATGTTCAAATGAAATTATTGTGAATTACATCATTTGAGATTATTTTAAAGAGGTTTATAAGGGACTTCATCCATCAATTACTCAAACTATCTTACCTGAGAGAACTACATTAGATCTATATTTGATCTTGATGTAACACCCCGTATTTTTGTGCATTTAATATTTAATTAATTCGGAATTTAAAATTACTGGTGTGTTGTAATTTTAATTGGATTAATTATGGCAATATATTTATTTAAATATTAATCGGGAAGTGAATGGTTAATGTTTAGGGAAATTTATTTACTAAGTGAATAGTAATAATTTAATTACGCCATTTCGAGTATTAATGACGAGGTATACACTTATCCCAGCCGGGAGTCGGTATTAGACTAAATTGGGTGTGAGATAAGGATTTTTTATAAAGTAATTCGGATGCCAATTCTGAGTGCGCGGTTGAGTCCGGATGGGTCGAGATAGTCAGAAAAGAGTACCCAGGGGTAGTAATTGGGTCTCGGGATATTTTTGGGCATAGCCGGGCCCACACGGGGTGAGTTGGACCACTTTAATTAAGCCCATTAGGTGAAAAACGGGATTTAGAGTTTTAACCTAAGTGAGGGATTAGGGTATGGCAGCCAACACAACTTAAGAACCTAGGGTTTGAGAGGGGATTTGGGGGAAAACAAATCAAGAGCAAATTTGGGGATTTTGGAGCAAAATCAAGGGGCTACTACAACGGATCAGACCCTACAAATGATTTCAGGCAAGTGGTTAGCTGTTGTATTTTCGAAATTTATGATAATCAATTCATATCATAGTGATGTGTAAACCAAAATTCGTTTTGGGGATAAATGGGTACAAAATGGGGTTTTTGTTCATGAAACTATTGAATGAGATTCATAGTAAAATTGTTGTGTTGAACATATCTGAATGTAGATATTTGATGGGAATAAGAATTCAGAATATAAACTGGGGGATAATCTGGATTTGAAAATGGGTTTGTAGAACTAGATTAATAAATTTTAATGGGAAAACCCATCTTTAAATATAGTGAGATATCGTATGAATCGAAAATGCTAAAACAGTTATAGATGATTGAGACTTGTTTTGGGAGTAATTGATTGGTTAAAAATCATCATTTGAGGTTGGAAAATGGAGAGATAAAACCTTGGAAATTCGTTCATGGCTGAAAACAGCAAGCCGAGGAAGACAACCACCTGCTCGATCGATCGATCGACACAGGGGGATCGATCGATCGACGGTCCCAGGAAAGTGACAGTTCGGCCAGCTTGTTTTTAATGAGGGTTTAATTTAAGTTTTAATTCCCTTACTTTCATTTGGTGATAAATTTATATGGGACATATATTTCCTTATCAATTATAGTGTGATATAATTGGGTTTAGGAGGGTGTGAACGGTATGTCATGAGATGATTAAATTGGAGAAATAATTCAATTATTGATATTGGGCCGAGGAATGATATTCGGGAATTGTAGTTGGGGGGCACTACATTAGTAAAAGAATTTAGGTGAAATATTTAATTATGGACCAAGTGAGTGAGTCCGAGTGTGCTAGCAATTATAGGTAAATATAATTGGGGAAAATGATGGAAATAAATGTGCGACACATTGTGGGCAAAAAATGTGGAAAAGAAATTATGAGATGTAAAAATGGACCAAGTGAGTGAGTCCGGGTGTGTTGGTGATGTGACACCAAAGTATTAAATTAATTATTGAGAGAGCGTAATTAATTTGGAGTCGGAACATAGACTTGGAAAATATCAAGTTACGGGCCAAGTAACCGAGTCCGGGGACAATAGTTGAGTGACACCAAGTTATTAAGTTAATGAAGGTGTTAAGTAATTTAATTAGAGTCGGATTGTAGACTCGGGTAGGATTAAATTAATGAAGGTGTTAATTAATTTAATTAAAGTCGGTTCGTAGACTCGGGATCGGATTGTAGACTAGTGAAGGGTACTTATTAATTAATGTGATAATTAATTATATTAGAGTCGGACCACAGATTCGGAATTTGGGTTGATTAAATTAATTTGTTAATTAATTTAATTAGAGTCGGGTGATAGACTCGGAGAGGTATTAAATTAAAATGTGTGTTAATTAATTTAAGGAGAGTCGGACCATAGACTCAGAGAGAGTATTATATTAATTAAGGTGTGAATTAATTATGTTAGAGTCGGACCATAGACTCGGAAAGAGGATAAGTTATTAAGTGAGAAAATTAACTACATTGAGTCGGGCCACAGACTCGGGAAATTACAGGCAGTGTACGGGATTTTGAGTACACGGTAAAGCCGGTGTTTATATTATATATATATACGGTATCGTGATAGTATATATATATATATATATATATATATACGTGTATTTTTGTGTGTGATACTAAATATCAGTGATTAGATATTTATTGAATTTATATACTCTAATGCTATCAAGGGAGGTTGCGCGATGTGGGTGAATCCCCTAGCTTGAGGAGTAGGGCGAGTATATCCCCAGGTCATAGCGTCCGGTATATATGGGTGAGGGATTTATCTCACTTTCAGGGAAGGAATATGACCGCCTCCATTTCGTTTATATTTTGATCCAAGTTGGTGAGCGATTCTAACTTGGGGAAAACTAGGTTTTGTGAGCACACCTAGTGAGATAGCATTTTAGAGGGAATCATCCGGTGAGGGTATACTCGGAAGGATGGATATACGTAGGATATATGTGTGATTGTTAGTAAAGGTACGTATAATATGGTAGTATATATTATATGTAGGAGATAATACAGTGTGTGATGTATTTACTTTATATAACTCGGGTTACAGTTATATGCTGTTAATTAATGAGAAATTAATTAAGTTAATCATTTGTGGGAATAATACAGTGGGTGATGTATTTACTTTATATAACTTGTGATACGGTTATATGTTACTATTTAAGAGGAGTTAATTAAGTTAGTTATGAAATAACTTATAATTCAAGAACCATTATACTCGGGTTAGAGTAGTATGGCAAGGGAAGGTTATACCAGGACTAGTTGGACGGAGTAGTACAACTAGGTGGGGTTAAGGTAACCGGTAGGTGTGCACAATAGTGGAGGGGTGAGAATGTCCACAAGGGAGTGCGACACTAACTTAAATATGAAGCGCATTCATGCATTTTAAATTACTGCAGTTAATTCACTTGCTAAATATTTTCAAAATATTTTGGGTTCTAACCCTTGCTATAAAACTATTTTCAAAACCTTTTAGGTGTCCAGCCACAGGGACGCCAGGATTGTTATTCTATTCCAGGGACACGGAGCTGCGGCATGTGTGGATGCCAGCAGGAGTTTGGATTAGACGCATCATTCATTCATTCCTAGAGTAGGAATCTTGTATCAGTTTCAGTTTCATCTAGGGCTTGTCGCCCAGACTTCTCAGTACAGTTTACAGGTGTTGTATAATTTGTATATGGATTGTTTCTTTGGTGGCCGGTGATTTATTCGGTATGTTGTGTAATTATGATTCAGTTTACTTTCATTCACTTGTGTGAATGGTTTATATTTTATTCCGCATGTATAGTTTTGGTGTAATTTAAAAAGTTAAAATTGGCACCAGTTTTTGGAATACTAGGTGGTTAGTAAGATTTAAAAAGTTTTCGACAGTGATGCTAAGGATGATCCAACTGGGATTCCTGTTTTAATTTGGTATAGGACTGATCACCCGGTATTTTATTAGGCGGGGTGTCACAGATGGTATCAGAGCATCAGGTTCTAGTGTCCTTAGGATCTGTACGGCTTTTCACGTTTCAGCTTAGCAGTCTTTGATATAGAGCCCTATAATAGGATTGTTGTATTCTCATATGTATGCACATATACGTTCTTCTGCGAAATTTATATTTGAGAGTGAACTCATAAAATTCGGTTCTCATTCCAGATGACGTCCAGGAGGGAGAGAGAGCAGTTAGGGCAGCAGGGGGAGATGAGACGGGGGAGGCTCGTTAGGAGCAAGAGCTACCACAGCAACTGCCATAGATGATTTTGGCAGCATAGATCACTGAAATAGTGGCACAGGCAGTTGGAGCAACGGTGGTCACAACGGCAAGGTACTTTCCACGGAATCAGCCACAAGTGTTAGTGGCGTCGGATGTTCAGACTCACGCGGGGTCGTTGGGGTGCAAATAAGAAAGAGAAGTTATTTTTAGTTGGAATCCACCAAAGTTGCGAGGAGGTTCAGGTGTAGTACTAGCGTGTCAAGGAAGAGAGGTATCCAGCGTCACCTACGCATGGAGGATTGCGATGGGGTGCGAAAATAAATGCTAACCCCTTTTAGTTAGTGGGAGCGGCGCTACAGTGGTGGGGGTCGATAACCAGAGTTGAGGAAAGGGACACAAGTTGGGTGCGGTTCGACCGCAAGTATTTTTCCTTCAGCGGTCGAGACCGAAACGAGGAGAGAATTGTGTGAGGTAACTCAAACGGAGACCGTTCAGTGGCCGATTACGAGGAAGATTTCACTCGTTGGCAAATTTTGTACCGGATGAGGTAAGCGAGGAAAATAGAAAGAAAACAAAGTTTATGGATGGGTTAGTCTGGAGAATCAGACAACATTTAATTGATAATCCCGCATTAGTAGGTTATACTGATGTCATTAACGCAACACTCCGGCACTGTTGGAAATATCGCTTCCACGCGAAAGGAAGCGGGAAGGTAGTGGGGACTATCCAGTCGGATGAGGCAAAAAGGAACAGTACCAGTGGGGTATCCCAGCAGCAGACTGGGGGAGATCATGGGCAGGATTTTCGGCAGGGAAATCATGCCAAACGATCTAGAACTGGAGGCTATCGGCGGGATGGCCAGGAATTCCAACAAGGTTGGCATGGAAGGGATCAGTGGTAGGGTGAACATATTAGAAAGTGTTTCGTTTGTGGGAAAAGCGAGACACATGAAGAGATATTGCCTTAAGAGAGGCAGGGGGTCAACTACAGGATGAGGTCCTGGATGTACAGCCACTAAAGCAAATCACGGGTGCATTCGGGCAGGGAGAAGCTGCTCCGGAAATCGAGAACCAGCCGTTGCAGCTGGAGTATGGAAGTAATTATTTTACCCTAGGGGCATGGGTATATTGTTGAGTGACAAAGAGGATGTCACAGTATAAGACTTATTTTACTAGAATTCGCAAGTGAGTCGAACTTAGTGGGTGCGTTGGCGGTAGCAGCCATAGCATGTGGGTAAACTTTTCCGTAGGGTAGCGGAGTTCCTTAGTGTCCTTCATGAGAGAGTGGAGGCGTACACTGAGTGATTGGTTGAATTAGGCAAGGAATTTCTACTTTCGAGAATTATGGGAGTAGGGTTGATAATACTTTTTAAACATCGGCTGGATAGCGATGGAATTTAACTATTGTGGATGGTGGAGTTAAATTTTGGTGTTCGCGACACCAGGGTATGTTTGGTACTAGGTATCACCTGAGAGGGCGTATAGCCTACATACATGTGAGTATATATGTTGTATTTCGTGGTGCAATAGCACATAGTGAGGTTTTGTGTTCTCACATTTTATCCCGGTAAATGGGGAGGTTTACTGAAGTGAATCAGGGTAGTTAAATTTATTTTTTGAGCAAAGAGAGATAGTTCGGGGTTTATTTTGCGCAAGGACTAGTGGTAGTAAGGGCGCGGTATTTCATGTTGTCTTCGGTAGCATAAGGGTAGACGTATATACTTTTGCGTTGAGAGACAAGTATTTATCGGGAGAGGTTTGAACGTTAGCACATGGGTTGGGTACCCGGGGGGTAAATATATATTTATATATATATATATATATATGTAATATGACTACGGGTTCGAAGTTATATTAGGGGCTACGACTAGCATAGTCGGGTAACTCTCGTGCGGTAGAGCGCGGGGATAGGGTGTATGGGCACCCGGGTTAATTAAGGCAAAATTTTGTGCGTTTAAGCACGGGTATAGGGTGTATGGGCGCCCTGGTAAAGTTAAATGCATACTTGTGTAACGTATGGTTAGAATTGGATGGGATAGATATAACGGGCTTGGAGGCACTTGACTAGTGAGTAATATGTGAGTACTGAAACACTAGGTTTATCTTAATTTCGAGGACGAAATTCCTTTGTAAGGGGGGAAGTATGTAACACCCCGTATTTTTATGCATTTAATATTTAATTAATTCGGAATTTAAAATTACTGGTGTGTTGTAATTTTAATTGGATTTATTATGGCAATATATTTATTTAAATATTAATCGGGAAGTGAATGGTTAATGTTTAGGGAAATTTATTTACTAAGTGAATAGTAATAATTTAATTACGCCATTTCGAGTATTAATGACGAGGTATACACTTATCCCAGCCGGGAGTCGGTATTAGACTAAATTGGGTGTGAGATAAGGATTTTTTATAAAGTAATTCGGATGCCAATTCTGAGTGCGCGGTTGAGTCCGGATGGGTCGAGATAGTCAGAAAAGAGTACCCGGGGGTAGTAATTGCGTCTCGGGATATTTTTGGGCATAGCCGGGCCCACACGGGGTAAGTTGGGCCACTTTAATTAAGCCCATTAGGTGAAAAACGGGATTTAGAGTTTCAACCTAAGTGAGGGATTAGGGTATGGCAGCCAACACAACTTAAGAACCTAGGGTTTGAGAGGGGATTTGGGGGAAAACAAATCAAGAGCAAATTTGGGGATTTTGGAGCAAAATCAAGGGGCTACTACAACGGATCAGACCCTACAAATGATTTCAAGCAAGTGGTTAGCTGTTGTATTTTCGAAATTTATGATAATCAATTCATATCATAGTGATGTGTAAACCAAAATTCGTTTTGGGGATAAATGGGTACAAAATGGGGTTTTTGTTCATGAAACTATTGAATGAGATTCATAGTAAAATTGTTGTGTTGAACATATCTGAATGTAGATATTTGATGGGAATAAGAATTCAGAATATAAACTGGGGGATAATCTGGATTTGAAAATGGGTTTGTAGAACTAGATTAATAAATTTTAATGGGAAAACCCATCTTTAAATATAGTGAGATATCGTATGAATCGAAAATGCTAAAACAGTTATAGATGATTGAGACTTGTTTTGGGAGTAATTGATTGGTTAAAAATCATCATTTGAGGTTGGAAAATGGAGAGATAAAACCTTGGAAATTCGGTCATGGCTGAAAACAGCAAGCCGAGGAAGACAACCACCTGCTCGATCGATCGATCGACACAGGGGGATCGATCGATCGACGGTCCCAGGAAAGTGACAGTTCGGCCAGCTTGTTTTTAATGAGGGTTTAATTTAAGTTTTAATTCCCTTACTTTCATTTGGTGATAAATTTATATGGGACATATATTTCCTTATCAATTATAGTGTGATATAATTGGGTTTAGGAGGGTGTGAACGGTATGTCATGAGATGATTAAATTGGAGAAATAATTCAATTATTGATATTGGGCCGAGGAATGATATTCGGGAATTGTAGTTGGGGGGCACTACATTAGTAAAAGAATTTAGGTGAAATATTTAATTATGGACCAAGTGAGTGAGTCCGAGTGTGCTAGCAATTATAGGTAAATATAATTGGGGAAAATGATGGAAATAAATGTGCGACACATTGTGGGCAAAAAATGTGGAAAAGAAATTATGAGATGTAAAAATGGACCAAGTGAGTGAGTCCGGGTGTGTTGGTGATGTGACACCAAAGTATTAAATTAATTATTGAGAGAGCGTAATTAATTTGGAGTCGGAACATAGACTTGGAAAATATCAAGTTACGGGCCAAGTAACCGAGTCCGGGGACAATAGTTGAGTGACACCAAGTTATTAAGTTAATGAAGGTGTTAAGTAATTTAATTAGAGTCGGATTGTAGACTCGGGTAGGATTAAATTAATGAAGGTGTTAATTAATTTAATTAAAGTCGGTTCGTAGACTCGGGTATGATTAAATTAATGGGTGGGATAATTAGTTTAATCGGGATCGGATTGTAGACTAGTGAAGGGTACTTATTAATTAATGTGATAATTAATTATATTAGAGTCGGACCACAGACTCGAAATTTGGGTTGATTAAATTAATTTGTTAATTAATTTAATTAGAGTCGGGCGATAGACTCGGAGAGGTATTAAATTAAAATGTGTGTTAATTAATTTAAGGAGAGTCGGACCATAGACTCAGAGAGAGTATTATATTAATTAAGGTGTGAATTAATTATGTTAGAGTCGGACCATAGACTCGGAAAGAGGATAAGTTATTAAGTGAGAAAATTAACTACATTGAGTCGGGCCACAGACTCGGGAAATTACAGGCAGTGTACGAGATTTTGAGTACACGGTAAAGCCGGTGTTTATATTATATATATATACGGTATCGTGATAGTATATATATATATATACGTGTATTTTTGTGTGTGATACTAAATATCAGTGATTAGATATTTATTAAATTTATATACTCTAATGCTATCAAGGGAGGTTGCGCGATGTGGGTGAATCCCCTAGCTTGAGGAGTAGGGCGAGTATATCCCCAGGTCATAGCGTCCGGTATATATGGGTGAGGGATTTATCTCACTTTCAGGGAAGTAATATGACCGCCTCCATTTCGTTTATATTTTTATCCAAGTTGGTGAGCGATTCTAACTTGGGGAAAACTAGGTTTTGTGAGCACACCTAGTGAGATAGCATTTTAGAGGGAATCATCCGGTGAGGGTATACTCGGAAGGATGGATATACGTAGGATATATGTGTGATTGTTAGTAAAGGTACGTATAATATGGTAGTATATATTATATGTAGGAGATAATACAGTGTGTGATGTATTTACTTTATATAACTCGGGTTACAGTTATATGCTGTTAATTAATGAGAAATTAATTAAGTTAATCATTTGTGGGAATAATACAGTGGGTGATGTATTTACTTTATATAACTTGTGATACGGTTATATGTTACTATTTAAGAGGAGTTAATTAAGTTAGTTATGAAATAACTTATAATTCAAGAACCATTATACTCGGGTTAGAGTAGTATGGCAAGGGAAGGTTATACCAGGACTAGTTGGACGGGGTAGTACAACTAGGTGGGGTTAAGGTAACCGGTAGGTGTGCACAATAGTGGAGAGGTGAGAATGTCCACAAGGGAGTGCGACACTAACTTAAATATGAAGCGCATTCATGCATTTTAAATTACTGCAGTTAATTCACTTGCTAAATATTTTCAAAATATTTTGGGTTCTAACCCTTGCTATAAAACTATTTTCAAAACCTTTTAGGTGTCCAGCCACAGGGACGCCAGGATTGTTATTCTATTCCAGGGACACGGAGCTGCGGCATGTGTGGATGCCAGCAGGAGTTTGGATTAGACGCATCATTCATTCATTCCTAGAGTAGGAATCTTGTATCAGTTTCAGTTTCATCTAGGGCTTGTCGCCCAGACTTCTCAGTACAGTTTACAGGTGTTGTATATTTGTATATGGATTGTTTCTTTGGTGGCCGGTGATTTATTCGGCATGTTGTGTAATTATGATTCAGTTTACTTTCATTCACTTGTGTGAATGGTTTATATTTTATTCCGCATGTATAGTTTTGGTTTAATTTAAAAAGTTAAAATTGGCACCAATTTTTGGAATACTAGGTGGTTAGTAAGATTTAAAAAGTTTTGGACAGTGATGCTAAGGATGATCCAACTGGGATTCTTGTTTTAATTTGGTATAGGACTGATCACCCGGTATTTTATTAGGCGGGGTGTCACACTTGACTATTTGAAAGGTCTATACATAAGTTATGTTATGAAAACCCCAAAATCCTATACCAATTCACAAATTCATTTCATATTTCATCCAAAACTATGTCTGGATTAGACTAGATGGGTGGACTACTTCTTACTGGGGTGACTTAATTAGTATGGGATTTTTGAAAGAGATAGATTTTTTCTCATTTTTCATGGAAATTTGTGGTTAATTATCAATTAAATGGGGAGAGTTGAAGTCATTATTGTATCTAAATATTAATGATCTAAAGTACTAGAGTTTTACAATTTCACTTTAAGAACAACTTTGCAAGTTTGATGAGAGAAGGGATGCGTCTTGAGGTCTTTTCCCTATGTGGGAGTTTTCCTCATAAACATGGCTTTTGTGAATTATTTTTAGTGTTATTCTTATTGATTCATCACATACCAAACTAACTAAAATGAGACTAAATATATGATTTAATTAGATAATCATTCTCATAAATAAATGTCCCCTAGTGAATTAAGCATAATTAACTTAGGAATGAGCCATAGGTTTGTTTGTTGAGTAGTGATCACTTACAATAAGATACCAATTATAAAAAAACATAACATATGCTATTCTATTTAAGATTTGTATTCATTAAAATAAATTCTTTTGAAATCGGTAGTAAGTGGTAGATTTCACAAAAATTAGTCATAGTTTCAATTAGTGTTTATTAAGTCCAATTCACCCCTCTAGAACTTATTAAGGATATGTTATCATTTCACACAATCCCTTATTATCACATTTATATGTAAATATTCATAAGGTTTGTCGATTATAACGAAGGCTGGATGTGTGTTATTGTCATAATAAAAGTCATTAGGAAAATGGTCATCCAAACCTGAAGGAAACGATTAACTTTGTAGTGATGGTGGCCACCAACAGTGACGAATATTAAGATATTTATTTGTTGGTGATATCATTTCGTTCTTTATTTGATGAGGGTATTTTAGTTATGAGTTGTACCTATCACATGTTGTAACACCCTGCCCATTCTGGCGTCGGTCGCCACCAATCAACTCTGGGTGTCATTAAATTAAATACCATTCTTAGCATGTGACAAAAATATGGGACAATAAAAACTTTTATTCCATAAGATATAATTTGATTAAATCCAACAAATATAAACATCCATGGAATAAAGACCATCTCCATGCTAACTCCATAATAAAGTCAAACTCCATACGTTAGTATAAAACTTGAAATAAATAATCTAACCACAAATCCTGATTGGAAACTATAAATAACTGTGGAACCGGTTGACCCACCAAATACATAAATAATTGTCTCATACATAGAATGACGGAATAAAAATCATCTAAGCTACTAAAGCAATAAAAGTAAATCCTAAGCTGAACTCGAAAGATCTCCAATCCATCCTATGTAGCTACTCCATCAACTATACCTGAAAGGTTAGTCAACGCAATAGGTTAGAGCCCACCGCATAAACACTAGCTACTCCTTATAATTAGGGTCTGCAAACCAAGACATAAGCATTATATATATATATATATATATATATATATATAACAATAGAGTATTTTAAATCAAATGACATAATAACATGCGAGTAAACTAAAACATCACTAACTACCCAAATAACTAAGCCACCCCACTATCTAAGTCCAAATTATATTATTTCAACATTAAAATATCAATTCATAATTATTTGTTGAATTAATGTAACCAATTTATTATTGAGACGCGAGTGTAGCCAATTCAACCTACTACAAGTCCTGCACATACTCTTGGCATGTGCAATTTTATTAATGAGACATTAGTATAGCCACTTCACCCTATTACGAGTCCTACACATACTTCTGGCACGCCCGTAAATTTAAATTTTGCACTACACACATTCTCCTCACTATAGCTAATTTGCCCAATTTCGTTAGCACTACATATACTCGTGAGGTTCCACACACGATATGTCACTATAGCCAGTTTGCTCAATTTCATTTGTCTTGCACATACTCGTGACTCTAACACACACCCACATCGCTACAGCCTATTTTTCAAATTGTTATCCCTTCACATACTCACAATTTCAATTTATTTTAATACTCATTCTTGTTTTAGACATCAATTATCAGTTTATTATCAAGTTCTCATTATTTTCTATTAGGCCCGCCCTTAATTCGGGCATCACCTCCTAGAATCATCCCTAGTCCCATAACTAGAGATCACCAAAACCAAAACTATTTCCTATCCTATCACTTAGGAAGAATACCTACCACAAATCACCACCAAGTCTTGATCGTAGACTAACGGTGTCGAAATAACGGAACAATGGAACGGTGTACTTCGTAGCCCCACTCAGGAAATACCTAACTGAACAAACCTACGCTCACTAGTCATATACCTAGAAAGTGATAACAATACCGACGCATGTCTACTAGTCCCATAACTAGAAAGAAACCAATAAATAAGGGTAAAAACATAACTTCTCAAACATCCGAACATCCCACAGTGTTGAAATATTAACACAATCAACATTCACATAAAGCATATTTTCAATTTATAGTTATAATTCTTCTAATTAATTCTTTAATTACAATATTATCGGAATTAGGTCCTTTTAATTATATTATTAAGAAAGTCTTACCAATCTTCATACGAGTTGACCAATTTCAAATTTTGTATACAACTGATATTTCACCAGTTAACACAAGAATTCATTTTTAATATGCATATTCATAATATTACACAATAATAAATACAATCTACAATCTACACATAAAAATCGAGATTTTTTTAGTGGAAATAATATTACAAATTCATATTTTTAACTTTAATACGCGAAACGTCCCATAATTTTATCGTAGTCCAAACCTCTAATCTAAGCATGCGATTGTTTCGAGTCTTAAATATATTTTTAGATTTGAATAAAAATAACTCCCATATTATTTTCACTTTCCCTAATTATTCTTCCTAATTTATTTTAGGATCAAACACCAAAAAATTCCTCAAACATTTTCTAATACACATTTAGTCCAAGCCTTCTATTTTATACAAAAAAAGTCCCTTATTCTCTTATCTTTAAAGGTTTGCACCAGCGGTATGGTGAAGGACTTTTTGGATCAAAATAAAAATGCTTGGACTAAACGTGTATTAAAAAATGTTCGAGGGACTATTTGGTATATGCCCCTTTATTTTAAGAAAAATACCATTCATTAAAGTTCAGGCAATATCTAAAACGCATAACACTTAAGGGAAGCAATAGTAGTATTCATGCCTATAAAGAAGTCGCCTTGAAAATATGATTTCATAGTTGTGTTCATCTCACGAGACTAGCAAAATTCACGTTCTTGGTTGTTCTTGGGAGAACTTGATTTAGGTCTTCCAAACTTGGGTTGAAACTTGTGTTTAATGGGGTTTATGTTTTGTAAAAGAGAGGGGATAAAAATTTAGGAGGCTACTGGTTCTTGATATAGGTTGAAAGTGTTTGAAAAGGTCTAAATTTCATCCATTATATAAAGGATCTAAAGAAAAAGTATTAATCAAACACAAACACACACAAATCAGTATTGGAGGATCGGGCTATTAGAATTCCCTAAAAATTTTATATGTTCTAGTTGAAGGCGAGCCGAAGTTGCTTCCCAAAAACCATCTCGATCAAACATCATTAAGGTCGTCTACATTATGTTTTAGAGTTCGGGACGTCAGATTTCCCTATAAAAATTTATATGTTTTTACTGAAGACGAGACAATTTTTTTTTAAAAATCATTCCAATCGGACATCATTAAGGTCATCAGCATCATGTCTTGGAGATCGAACCATCGGATTTTTTATCCTCCTTAGATTGGAACTCCCCCATAAAAATTCATATTTCAGCATTTAAATTAAATATAATAAAAATATTTTTTGATTTTTAATTTAAAAGTGTTATTTAAGGTCCAAAATCACGGGTTGCTACATACTCCCCCATAAGTATAGGAATTTTGTCCTCAAAATTTGTCAAAGCATAAATGTCAAACATAAATCGCACAAATAAAATAAGTCTCACATATGCCTACCCGTAGAATGTTACGATTGGGTGCCCATACACCCAATCCTACACGCACCTACCCCAAGAACAAAAATATAGTATATATATATCAACTATATATACAAACATATCTAAAAAAAATAATAAGTACCATGCTATCGCACTAGCCACTCTTTGGTTCCTTCTGAGCTTACCCTGCCTGAGGTTCCCGAGTCGGAAGTAAATAAAACCTAGGCATAGCTGGTCCTTGCATACCCACTGCTGCTCTTGGCTAGTGCTCCTCATGAACCTGGTGATGTCGTCCCTACTGACCCTGTGCACCTTGGCCCTGATAGCCCTGTGCTTTCGAACACTTGATAACTCAACGTCCTAGCTCCCCAAAATTCTAACACGTGCCTCTAAAAGTCCCAAACTACTTAGCTGGAGCTTCCTCACCCTGATGTCCCTCCCCCTACCCCTATGGGCCCATGGGACTGCATTGCCCTGCTAAAAGGCATGTTGCTCCTACACCACTCGTTGTCACTTCCATGGTTGGTCATTACCAAACATGTTTAGATTTACTTTCACTTTGTCCGTGATCAAGTTTCCTAGAAAGCTCTTCAAGTTCACTTTATTTCTGTGAATGATCAACAAGCCAATTTCGACCCTTGTTCTTTCCACTTGCCTTGCTCCCATCTTGACCACTAAACTCCTGCCTCTTATCCAACTTCTTCTTACAATTCACCTTCTCTTGCCATAAAAATAATACAACGTCCAACATCTGAGTGTAAGTAGTGTATACTGCATTCCCCAAAACTGTAACACCCCACGATTTTTTAGACTGAGAAATTAAATTTTGGGAAAATAAAATTTAATTTAAATCGGAGAATTTTAAATTTGGGAATTTGAGTCCAAAAATATAGGATGTTGTAAAGTATTTCGGATGAGGATTTTGAGGGTACCATTGATCGCGGAAGGGTCGAGATAATCAAAATTACTGTCATTGAGTTTTATTTCGGCTCCAGAATATTTTTAAGTCAGTTGACTCGAATTGGAGTAAACGAGTCATTTAAAGTGTGTATTAACATTTAAAAATTGGGTTTATTGTTTTAAAGGATTTAAGGCTTACGGATGAATACTTATCCTTTGAGAAAAGAGAGAAAAAGAAAGAAAAGAGAAAGAAGAAGAAGAAAGAAAAGAAGAGAGGGAGAAAAGCTTGGGGATTTCCGACCAAATCGCGACATCGAGGACGATCCAACCTCTACAAATCTGAGGCAAGTGTTTAATCTTGCTAAATAGATATTTGTGTATTTCATTTCATAGTTTGTGAGTTAAAGAAATGGATTTTTGGGTATAAACATCAAAACCTAAATTTTGGTTCAAATCTTGAAATTGAAGATTTTAATTGGGTTTAAGGGATATAAATTGATGAGGTTAAATTTAGGATGTGTTTTGATGTTGGAAATTATGTTGGGGTTGAAGATTAAGGGTTGGAAGTAGTATAAATTGAATTTTGGGAAGTTTTGGGTTATAGAAAAACAGCCATTTTCATGGCTTTCTGAACTGGACGAATCGATTCGCCCCCACCGAATCGATTCGCCAGGTTGCAGAAGTTTCAGGTCTTTAGGACCGAATAGATTCGCCCCTAGCGAATCGATTCGGAGGGTTGCAGAATCTCAGGTCCCTTGGACCGAATCAATTCGGATGGGCCGAATCGATTCGTTGTTGGGCCGAATCGATTCGGAGAGGCCGAATCGATTCGAAAACAGAGCATTTTGAGAAATTTTCTCTTTAATGAATTCAAACCCTTTTTGGTTGGGTTTATTGATTTGGGGCTTTCTCTTATGAAGTAAGAGATATCTTTTGGTGACTTATAGGAGGTCTCTCACTTAGTATATGATAGTGGGGACTTCTTGGAATAATTGGATAAGAAATATCCATGTATGTTGTGAAATTTCTAGGCCGACCTTTATGTCAAATCCTTATAAGGATAGGATATTGTTAAGTTATAATTTGGGGCCAAATGGAAGAGAGTGGTCCCATACTCTTAAAGAGTGAGGGGTTTCATATCCTTAGAAATGTTTAGACTAAGGGTTAATTGATAACTCAGTAGGAGTAAGGGTTCCTGAGATTTATTTGAACCATAGGTGAAATTGGGAACGATTGGGATCGTACTATCGACTAGAATAAGCGATAGTATAAATTCTAGTTAGGATAGTTTACACGTAATTGTGGGGATATGACCATTGAGATTCCAATACTTGAAACGAGGTTGGAATAATTTGAGGTTTTAGACTATTAAGTAATTCATGTGCCTATGGTTAAATAGTACCAAAGGAAAATATGTACTTTAAAGATGGATGAAATGTGTAGTGATGGATTCCTACACAAACTCTTGGGTGATAACCCTAATGTTGAATACATATGTATAGATATATACATATGGTTTTAGGAGACTATTCATCTTAGGAAAAATGATTGAATATGTTTCAAGTGAGGGATTGTATTCACATATCCAGGTAAATGATATTAGTTTGTGGTGACGGCTTGTATATTGAGGATTTATGTATACTTATAGCCGGGTTTGTATATCTTATACATATGAATGAGAACTAGTTTATATATATAGATATATGGATATGTGAATATATGTATATATATATATATATATATATATATATATATATATATATATATATATATATATATATATATATATATATATATATATATATATATATATATATATATATATATATGTGTGTGTGTGTGTGTGTGTGTGTGTATTCATATAAATATATGGATATATTTATGTTGTGGACATATATGGTATGGATGTTTAAACTGTATATGATGGTTTAATATTTGATCATATGATGGGATCATATGGATGTATGTATATTGCGCATGTGAGCGATATATATACTTATGTGGTTAAGCATACCCCGCTCATGCTATCATTGGGAAGTTTTCGTGCAGAGGGTGAGCATCCTGGCATATAGAGCAGGGTGTGGATATTCCTCAGGTCATAGTCTTCCGGTGTGTTATTATACGATAGATATATTTTTGGGATGAGACATGGTGGGTATGTTTCGTCTCATTGCCAGTGGAGCTATGACCGCTTCCCGGGACGTCGTATGTGTGAGTTATCACGAGGTGGGTGTCGTTGATCCCCGCCAGGTGGTCCCCAGTTTCTACGTGACCCGGGCATTGGGAAGATGATAGCATTGATGCATTTTTATCGACGATATATATAGCCGGGTGGATTATGTGCATATCCATTGTACATCAGATATGATACGTACACTTGGTCATGGGTATGGATGATTGGTATATGTATATATATGGTGAGCATAAAATACCTATATATATATTTATATATCCTATAGATGAAAGGATATAGAATCTGTGTAGAGTACATCTTGGATGATTATGGTGTACTAGATTATTGGGGGTTGATGTATCGTATTTAAGGAATATTTCGGTTACATCATCCCAAGGATATTATTGGAGTTTTGGTAATAGTGGTAGTATTATATTGTATATATGGCATTATGGATCTCTAGGATAGACATTGTCAAGGAGTAGTGTAACGGGGTGGTTCCTTGTTTGGATTTCGCTTTGCGAGACACCCCACGCATGAAATGCAGTTCAGTGTTGAAATTGGAGAAAAGTTTTGCCAATTATGGTATGTACGGCATTATGGATATCTATGATCGACATTTTCAAAGAGTAGTGTAACGGGGCGGTTCCTTGTTTGGATTTCGCTTTGCGAGACACCCCACGCACGAAATGTAGTACATTGTTGAGAGTAGAGAGAAGTTCTGTCGATATTTATGTGTGGCATAATGGATCTCCAGGATCGACGTTGACATGGAGTAGTGTAACGGGGTGGTTCCTTGTTTGGATTTCGCTTTGCGAGACACCCCACGCATGAAACGCAGCACAGCGTTGAAATTGGAGGGAAGTTGTGTCAATTATAATTTTGCATGCTTATTAATTAGAAATTAAATCATATGTTTCAACCCAAATGCATATTGGGTAACTTATTAAATTATAAATGGTTAAAGTGTAAACCGGAATCCACTAAGCCTAATAAGGCACATATGATTGAATATAAATCGTTAACTGTGTTTATAAAAAGGAGTGGATTCTTGGGGTATGATAGGAAGGTAGATATCATAGGTATAGGCTAGGCCTATGATAAGTTAGGTTGTCCTAATAAAATGGGGGTAATTTAACTAATAAAAATTGAGGACGCGAATAGGTGCGCTCCTTTAGATGAGAGGTGAGTTGGGGCTCCACGAGAGTGCGATCCCATTTTAATTATGAAATAAGTGCACCGATATTTATTATGCACGGTTAAGACACTTGCTGAATATTTTAATAACTCGGGCTCTGACCCGTTTACTTTTCTCTCTTGCCTGTATATATATATATATGATACTACAGGTATCCTACCGCATGGATGCCGGATGACTTTCTATCCAGAGTCTTGGGAGCCGTGACAGGTGCGGACTGTTGTGGGATGTATCTGGTAGTCGCCTTCTACTTTTAAAATTCTAGGTAGGATTCATCTTGTATATCGAGTTTGTACCCAAGGGATATTTATAGATGTTTATATTTATTCCATTCCAGTTATTGTATTGGCTGTGACCCGACAGCTTATTCGGGTCTACTTTTTGTAGTATATTCGGTGGTAGTTATTTATTTCATTTTTATTCTAGCATTCCATTTATCTTAGTTCTTGCATGCATCTTTCATTTTTTTTGTTCTTTCTTTCCTTTTTTCAGTAGTGTTAGTTGGTTATCTGTTGCACATTTTATTTAATTTTAACATCTCGCCTATATGATATCGGGTAGTTAGTCCTATATTATATAGTATCGACAGTTGATGTTGAGACTGGACAATCTGTAACTCTTGATTTAATATAGTATAGGGCTGGCCACTCGTTATTATTTTTGGCGGGGTGTTACAAAAACCATCTACTTAATTGGCTAGGTTAGACCCTTAACAAAACACTCTATCTTCTTTGCCTCAGTATTCACCTCCTCTGGTATAAGAATTGGAAGATTTGTGAACTCTTGCTCATACTTATCAATGGACCATGAATCTTGTTCTAAATCTAGAAACACTTTCTTTTTCTCACTCCTAATCGAATAAGGAAAATATTTGTCATTAAATTTCACAAAAATTCTCCATAATTCAGAAAATCTCTATCCTCAGATGTGGTGACACTTTCCAACCACTGCAACATATCCCCACTCAACTTAAATGTAGTTAACATCTATTTCTGAACACTCTTACAATCCAGTATTCTCATGTACCTCTCCATATCACATCTCCATTGGTGATCAACCGTTGGGTCAGATCCTATGCAAAAGTGGGAGAATTGCCCTTGTGGAAACTGGCCCTCACCTTGTACCAAACTAAAGAGGGTGTACCATATTGTTGCTCTTCTAGGTTTCCCCAAATCTTTCTCCCTATCTCAATAACAGCTCTTGTGTCCTCACAAACGATTTTCGTTAACCACTAAGCACCAAAAACAAATGGAACCTGCCTCCCGTGAGCCGTAGAACCAGAAACTGAACCCTCTCTCCTATCTCCAGATCTCCTAGTGTTCGCCACCTGAAAAGACAGGAACAACATCATCATATTAAGAAAAGATAAAGTGTATAAATCATCACAACGAATCAAAGATAGGTAATGAGGAATCTAAAACGAACTCATAACCTATGAGACCTAAGGCCATTCTCTAGCACCATCTGTAAAACCCCGCGCATTCTGGCGTCGACCACCGCCAATCGATGCTAGGGGGTCATTAAATTAAATACCATTCTTAGCATGTGACAAAAATATGAGACGGGAAATTTTTTTATTCCACAAGATATAATTTGATTAAATCATATGAAGATAAATATCCATAAAAATCCTAACTGGAAACCATAAACGGTTGTGGAACCGATTTTCCCACCAAATCCATCAATAATTGTCTTATAAATAGAATGACGGAATAGAAATAATGTAAACTACTAAAGAACTCAAAGTAAATCATCATTTGTATCCCAAAGATACACAATCCATATTATCTAGCTACTCCAGCAACTATATCTAAAATGTTAGTCAACGTAATGGGTAAGAACCAACCACGTGAAAACTAGCTACTCCTCTCAATTAGGATACGTAAATCTAGACATAAGCATTATACATGATATATATCACAATAGAGTATTTTAAATTAAATGTTATAATAACAAGAAAATGAAGTAAAACATCACTAACTATCCACATAACTAAGTCGCCCCACCATCTAAGTCCAAATTATGTTATTTGAACATTAAAATACAAATTCATAATTATTTATTGAATTAATGTAACCAATTTGTGAATGCGACACTAGTATCATCACTCTACCCTATTACGAGTCCTGGACATACTCCTAGTACGCTTAATTTTATTAATGCGACACCATTATAGCCAGTTCCTCCTATTATGAGTCCTGCACATACTCCTGGCATTAACACAAATTTTATACAACACACATTCCCCTCACTATAGCTAATTCACCCAATTTTGTTAGCATTGCACATACTCGTGAGGTTCCATGCTTGACATGTCACTATAATCATTTTGCCCAATTTTATCCCTGCATATATTGGTGAAGCCCACACATACCCACGTCGCTATAGCGAGTTTGCCCAAATTATTAGCCATGCACATACTCATGAAGCCAATTCATTTAAATATTCATTCATTATTTTCTATTAGCCCCACCCTTAATTTGGGCATCACGTCCTAAAACCATTCCTAGTCCCATACCTAGAGTTCACTAAAACCACAAGTATTTCCTAGCCTATCATTTAGGAAGAATGCATGCCACAAATCACAATCTAGTCTCGCACATGGTCTAAAAGAACAACATAATGGTGTACTACCGAACTCCACCCAGGAAATACCCAATCGTAGGAACCTACACTTACTAATCCCATACCTAGAAAATGTTAACAATAACGACACCTATCTACTAGTACCAAACCTAGCAAGCAACCAACAGATAAGGGTAAAAGCATAACTATCTAAAAATTTCAACATCACCGCGGTGTCGAAATATTAACACAAGAAACATTCAAATAAAATATATTTTCAATTTGTAGCTACAATTCTTCCAATTAGTTCTCCAATTACAATATTCTGCAAATTAGGACCTTTTAATTATATTATTAAGTAAATCTTACCAATCATCATACAAGTTGTCCAATTTCAAAATTTTCATACAAGTGATATTTCATCGGTTAACACAAGATTCTATTTTTAATATGCACATTCATAATATTACCCAATAATAACTCCACTATACAATCTACACATAAAAATCATGATTTTTCAAGTCGAAACATTATTATAAATTCATATTTTTAACTTTAATATGTGAAACGTCCTATCATAGTCCAAATCTCGAATCTAAGCACGAGATTGTTTGAAGTCTTAAGCATATTTTTAAATTTGAATAAAAATAGCCCCCGAATTATGTCCACTTTCCTAGTTATTCTTCCTAAATTACTTTAAGAAAAAAACCATTCATAAAAGTTTAAGAAATATCTAAAACTCATAAGACTTAATGGGAACATTTTGAAGTATTCATATCTGTAAAGAAGTCATCTTGAAAATCTAATTAGGTGGTTGTGTTCCATTAGCAAAAATTGCCAAAATACATTCTTGGTTGTTCTTGAGAAAACATGATTTAGGTCATCAAAACTTGTGCTGAAAGTTGTGTTTAATGGGTTTTAGGTTTTGTAGAAGAAGGATATAATAATTTGGGAGACTAATAGTTTTTTAGATAGGTAAAAAGTGTTTGAAAAAGTCTAAATTTTGTCCATTATACAAAGGATTTAAAGAAAGAGTCCTAATCAAACACAAGCATACACAAATCAATATCAGAATATTGGACCATCAAAATTCCCTAAAATTTTGATATGTTTTAGATGATGGCGGGATGAAGCTTTTGGCCAAAAACCATCTCAATCGGACATTATTAAGGTTGTCTGCATCACATTTTAGTGTTCAAACCGTTAGATTTCTTTGAATTTTTTATATGTATTTGTTGAAGATGAGACGAAGTTGCATAAGCAAAAACAATGCGATCGGACATCATTAAGGTCGTCTCCATCATGTTTTGGA
The DNA here is from genome assembly GCA_949130495.1 of Sambucus nigra. Taxonomy (NCBI): domain Eukaryota; kingdom Viridiplantae; phylum Streptophyta; class Magnoliopsida; order Dipsacales; family Adoxaceae; genus Sambucus; species Sambucus nigra. The sequence continues at coordinate 88,155,546 of OX422208.1, read as the reverse complement.
GATTGAACCATCGAATTTATGATCCTCCTTAGGTCCGATTTTCCCCTTAAAAATTCATATTTCAATAATTAAATTAATTCCAATAAAAATATTTTTCCGACTTTTAATTTAAAAGAGTTGTTTATAATCCAAAACCACGGGTGTTACACATGTTTCATAAAAGGGAGTGGATTTCCATCTTTACAAAGTTGGATAATAAATTATTTTTAATGGGAAATGACCATTCTAGTACTATAAGGGGTACTTTTACGTTGCGCTATGTATTCTACACAATCTAATGGTTTGAGTTTTGGAAGATGTTTGGTGTATACAAAATATGAAGAACAATCTTATTTCATTCTAGTCTTTGGTAAAAAAAATGGTATGAAATACTTTAAAAGGAGATGGTTATAAGGTAATTGAAGGATATTATTATAATAAAGGGCATTATGAAGGGTAACTTATACATAACTAGAGTAATACCAAGTTAAGTGGAGTAGCCATCTCTGATAGCTCAGTGGATGTTGTATCAGATACTATAATATTTTGTCACATGCTCTTGTGACACGTCAATGAGGAAGATTCACATGGGTTAGCGAAGTACAGTCTATAAAATGTTGCCAAGAACTCCATGCTTAGGTTTTTTAAAATTGCATTCGTGGAAATATGACTGATTAGGCACATATTCTTCGTATTTATCCCCTTAATTTCGGTATTTTTATGATCCCGAGCAGTGTAATTAGCTTGGATTTATCTCGTATTTATGCTACTAACCTTTTTTGGCAATTATTTCATGTTTTGTGTATTTCTCATGTGTTTTACATGTATTTCATGTAAGTTAATGCGAAGGAGAACTCAAAACAGTGAAAGAAACCAAGAAATGGAGAGTTGAAGGGCATTTTCATAATTTTTCAGCCTTAGTCCGGAGGTGGGACCAACTAGTAAGTTTAAGAGATCTAAATTACAAGAACACTGGAAAAAACGGCACCTCAATCCGAGCTACGGTGAAGAAGTTACGATGTTTTGAAGTTGCGCGATAATGAAGAGTCTGGATGTACGGATTTCTGTCATTAATTATGCAGATTTTATGGTGATTAGTTGGCAAAAACTTGTTCCACAAGCGAAATTTGATGCCAAATTCGTGCAACTTGGTGCTATAAAAGACCAAGCCCTACCTCATTTTCAATAGGAGTTGAATTCTAAAGAGAGGGAGACAAATTCTAGAGAGTAGAATAGAATTTTAGAGAGAGAAAGTGAGATTTTAGAGAGTTTTCTTAGTTTTTCTTTACATAGATATTTTCATAAACTCTAGTTTGTAAGGTTGAAGAAGAAGAATTTTTCTGGATTCAAGTTCATCTCTTTTCCCTATTGCTGAATTCAAGTAATATCATTCTATTCTCTTTTACTTTATTATTTGCAAATCTTTTACAATGTCTTGTAGTTTCATAATTTTATGTGTGAATTTGTTTTTATTCTTGAACCAAATCATGAGTAGCTAGATTTCCAAGGGTTGGGGTACATGAACTCAATCCAAGGCAAATTATTTATGTAGAAAATATAGGTTAAATTAAAATATTGATTGAATCGTGAAGGAAACTCATACAAACATTGTCAATCTTTTAATCTCTCTTGCCCTAGGTACTTGAGATGTTTAAAAATGCTTTGCGAGTATGATTTATCATTCACCGCTTTATATCTATCTTTGATTTCATATGATGCGGGCTAGATCCCTCATATATGTAATGCTTAGAATTTATAAAGACCGGATCTAGTCAATAATTTTAATTTACAATTCTAGTATTCTATACGCTAATTTGTTAAGGATTGAGGGATTGTACCCTACCCTATTTTCTCCCATTTGTCAAATCTATTTTTTTTTTGCAATTTTCAGTTTGTTTTTCTTAAGTAAATTTTTATTTCACTAGAAATTTTCCCAATCTTTAATCATCTTTTTGTTTTTTTTAAGAAATCATTTCAAGATTTAATAATTTTTCTTATTACTATTTGGCAATCTCGATCCCTGTGGATACGATCCCGACTTACCGGGTTACTACTTGAGCGACATGATTGCACTTGAGCCTAGAGTAAAACGCACTTTTGAGACAAAATCTTAGTCGCGTCAAGTTTTTGACGCCGTTGCCGGGGATCCGAAATTGTTAAATTTTCAAGAAAGTTATTTTTATCTACAAGTGATTTCGAAAAAAAAAATCTCATCTTTTATGTGCTTATATGTGGAATTCATCTCCCACCCAAATTCACGAAAATCCTATTGCCGAAGCAAGTTCTGAAAATTCTGAGTCTCCTCATTTTTGGGTTCCACCTCCTTCGCCTAATAATTCTCATACTACCGACGTTCCACACTTTTGAGTCAAACACTGATTAAGGGTTCTGAATCGTTGGGTAGTAATATGTCTGTGCACGATAGTGTTGGTGTTGCGCACAGTGAGAGGAATGGTTGCAACATCGAGAGCATGGTAGGGGAGGTAAGTTTAGTTAATGCATTCGTGAGCATGAGTGAGCATTTAGAGTGTACCGGGAGAGGCTCGTCGAAATACTTAGAGGAAAGCGAATGGCAGGACACTATTGATACATTTCTCCTCAATTACCACCCACCCACACCAAACTATCATTCGGCGAGTTCGAGAGAGCTCGAGGAGTTGAGCCTAGCAAAGTTTGAGCGCGAGTTCAGACAGGTGGATGCAAGCCTAAATGTTGAAGTCCAATCTTTCTGGGACTCAATTCGTCATTTAGACGAAAGCGAGTGGGAAAATAGAATTGATGAATTTCTCCTTCCCAAACCTCCACCAGATACATTTGAAAATTTGGGGGGAGAAGATTTTGAGGACAAGGACTCAATGCTTAAATTATTTTCCAAGATGGACTCTTCCCTTTTGTATGCCCCTCTTCCCATTCTACTTGAACAATCTTTTACAGGTGATTCTATTTTTCTAAGATCCCAATGGTACTTGTCCCCCTGTGCACCCAAATTTTTAATCCCTCTAAATTTTTTAATTGGTGATGGTTCATTTTTTAAACTTTGCACATGCCTTCCGTTTTTCAAACGGAATTCTTATTTTCCAGGAGGCGTGCTTTATAGTGAGGGTACACAATTAATCCCTCAAAGTCAAATTGTATTTTGGGTGGACCCTCAAATTTTTCGACTTCTAGTGTATGATTTATTAGCCGTTCAAATTGTAGGTTGTAAATAATTAGTTTTTTTATTATTGTTTTTTGGTTTTTATTATAGTCTATTTTCGATAGTTAAAGTTTTTGTTATTATTTTTTATATGCTTGGTTCTAACATGTTTTGTAGATTCAATGGATTCGCACTCATCGGGGAACACTCCATTTAGGTAATATCTTTCTTTTCCTCTCTTTATGTTGTGTTCTTGATTTGCATTGAGGACAATGCAACATTTAAGTTAGGGGGTGTGGGATATTCTTCCCGATTCATTGATTCGATCACATGTTCTTTCCAAGTGTGTTTTGAAAAATAAAAAAAATAAAAAAAAATGAAAAATTTAGAAAAAGTCAAAAATATTTTTGTTCAAAATAAATAAAAATTGGAATTTAAAATTTTCAAAAATGTCACCTTTATTCTATTTAAAGTCTCAAATTGTTAACAATCATAATGCACTAAGCCAAAATTGACCGAAGATGGAAATTGAAAGAAAATTGACGACTTTACGAATAAGTGTGGAGATTAATCCAACCCGGTGAGATTTCGAGCCTTTCGATCTTTTTGAGTTTTTAAATCAATCCGAGTTTATGATTAACTCAAAGTTCTTTTCAGCATTTTAATAAGTCGTTGATGATCTCAATCCTTTGTTTTGATCGGTTATGGGAAATGTGTGAAATGTTGTCTTGAAATTCGTGCTAAATATATCTCTAAACTTAATTAATCTCGAGATGCATATGGTAATGTGATTAGCATTTTGGACAATGAAGTAGGCCCTCATTTGTTACCCAAAAATATTAGCCATAAAAAGTTGTGAAAATAAAATTATCCCTTTGATAACCCAATTTGAGCCTAATAAAATATTTCCCTTTCGTTTGACAACCCGAAAAACCCAAATAGCCCGGAATTGTGAAAATTGAGAAAATTCATCAATTAAGTCCAAATTGTGCAATAAAAAGGGGCAAGAGAAAAACATAACAGAAAAAAAAATGCTCAACAAAACTAGCAAGAAAAGAAAAAGAAAAGAAAAAAATGAAAAGAGAAAAAGAAAGAGAAAAATGAGCAAATGCTTGAAAAAGCACTAATGGACGTCATAAGGACATTTTCCAATTCCGAATAGCCCATGCATTCTCATTTTTAGCCTTTACACTTTTTAACCCGATAAAGTCCTAACTGAGTCCGAATGGCGAAATTAATTGCTGCATGGAGAGCTAAGACATGAAAAGATAATATGAGAGACTAAAATGGTGTGAATTAGAGGTGATGTTCCCGTTTCCTAATAACCGTACTCCGATGATGAGATCTTTTCACCATATATGTCCTTCTTTTCAATTTTGTATGCATGAATTTGTGTCCATTATATTTACTCTTTATATCATGCATACCGAGAGAAAATAGCCACAATCCGAGTGATTCGTTTGTGAGTGCATCCGTAAGAATTTGAATCAATACGAATTTTCGGAAAGTAACGTAATGCTCAATCGGTGGAAGTTTGAGGTTTAATTTCTGGCTTTGCACACACACACTATGGTTTGAGACAGTTGAATATGAGTTGATGGTGATTATTTTTTCGAAAAGTTTAAATTGTACAATTTTTAAGTATTTTAATCTTTATTTGAGTCAATAAAGAATTTTGTGGGTGTATTCACTGCAAACCCTCACGAGACAAAACTCGTCCTACTAGGGTCACCTAGAGGTCTAAAGGCTTGTTGCATACGCTAAATGCAATCTCTTGCCGGCGAAAAAGGTATTCTATCCCAATAAAAGAATTTTCAACAGTTGAACTTTCAACTAATTTCATTTACATTGCTCAGGACGCGCAAAGTTCTATGTTAGGGGGTGTGATTAGGCACATATTCTTCGTATTTATCCCCTTAATTTCGGTATTTTTATGATCCCATGCAGTGTAATTAGCTTGGATTTGTCTCGTATTTATGCTACTAACCTTTTTTGGCAAGTATTTCGTGTTTTTTGTATTTCTCATGTGTTTTACAGGTATTTCATGTAAGTTAGTGCGAAGGAGAACTCAAAACAGTGAAAGAAACCAAGAAATGGAGAGTTGAAGGGCATTTTTGTAATTTTGTATCCTTAGTCCGGAGGTGGGGCCAACTAGGAAGTTGAAGAGATCTAAATTACAAGAACACTAGAAAAAACGGCACCTCAATCCGAGCTACGGTGAAGAAGTTACGATGTTTTGAAGTTGCGCGATAATGAAGAGTCTGGATGTGCGAATTTATGTCATTAATTATGCAGATTTTATGGTGATTGGTTGGCAAAAACTTGTTCCACAAGCGAAATTTGATGCCAAATTCGTACAACTTGGTGCTATAAAAGACCAAGCCCTACCTCATTTTCAAGAGGAGTTGAATTCTAGAGAGAGGGAGACAAATTCTAGAGAGTAGAATAGAATTTTAGAGAGAGAAAGTGAGATTTTAGAGAGTTTTCTTAGTTTTTCTTTACATAGAAATTTTCATAAACTCTAGTTTGTAAGGTTGAAGAAGAAGAATTTTTCTGGATTCAAGTTCATCTCTTTTCCCTATTGCTGAATTCAAGTAATATCATTCTATTCTCTTTTACTTTATTATTTGCAAATCTTTTACAATGTCTTGTAGTTTCATAATTTTATGTGTGAATTTGTTTTTATTCTTGAACCAAATCATGAGTAGCTAGATTTCCAAGGGTTGGGGTACATGAACTCAATCCAAGGCAAATTATTTATGTAGAAAATAGAGGTTAAATTAAAATATTGATTGAATCGTGAAAGAAACTCATACAAACATTGTCAATCTTTTAATCTCTCTTTCCCTAGGTACTTGAGATTTTTAAAAACGCTTTTCGAGTATGATTTATCATTCACCGCTTTATATATATCTTTGATTTCATATGATGCGGGATAGATCCCTCATATATGTAATGCTTAGAATTTATAAAGACCGGATCTAGTCAATAATTTTAATTTACAATTCTAGTATTCTATACGATAATTTGTTAAGGATTGAGGGATTGTACCCTACCCTATTTTCTCCCATTTGTCAAATCTAAATTTTTTTTTCAATTTTCAGTTTGTTTTTCTTAGGTAAATTTTTATTTCACTAGAAATTTTCCCAATCTTTAATCATCTTTTTGTTTTTTTTAAGAAATCATTTTAAGATTTAATAATTTTTCTTATTACTATTTGGCAATCTCGATCCCTGTGGATACGATCCCGACTTACCGGGTTACTACTTGAGCGACAGGCTTGCACTTGAGCCTAGAGTAAAACGCACTTTTGAGACAAAATCTTATTCGCGTCAATGACACGATTCAAGCTCATAATTAAGGTTTACAATGAAATTGGATACTTTACTATGTTCATATAATATCTTGGGGATCTTATAAAATTCAACCATGGGACACAATGAACAAGTCATGGAAGTTTTTTTAGATGTAAGAATATGATTGATATTGAGACTAATTGACAAAATTAGATGATTTAGATCAAATAGAAGTGATAAGTGCATATATGACCCATTCTTACAAGTATACTAGGATGAGGGGGTTCTAAGAAATGTATAATTACATACACGGCGTAACTGAATAGGGTGGTGGAATGTGTGGTGTTATAGACCCTGAATGGAAGAGAGAGTGGGATGTTACGTCTTGTGGTTTGTGCTCATGGTCCATATGTAGATGTCAGTTGTGTGATAATCCCTTCGAGGATGTGACAGTGCTTGTCTCTCGATCATATGCTTTCCTTTGAGGTTGAGTTTCAGTTGTGATGATTTCCTCTAGATGTTTGACATCATATCCAATTTTTGTTGCACGCTCCTATTTAGGCCTAAGCCTAATTCTTCATGTAAGGAGTTGTATTATGTCTAGATTCACGAGTTTATTTTATATAAAATAAATAAATAAAATTGGCTAGGTTAGCCATTTTGTGCTAATCTTAAGGCATGTTGAGTCTTGTGAATCATTCAGAGATTCTTGGTGTGGATTCCGGAATCGGGTTCTGAGCGGGGAAGGTATTAGGCACCCCACGTGTTCTTTATCCTTCCTTGTCAATATACTATCAAATTTTACATTTAAGATTACCTTTTAGTTTATTTTAGAATATGTTGAGAGACCTTAGTTTGATAATCCCTTGAAACGTTGATAGGTGCCTAGGTATAAAATAGTTTTAATGAGAGGTATATGAATGTCACTGAATCAGCGTGAATATACAAGAGTGCTTGTGTGTGAATATATGTTTGGATAATGGGTGTTCGGTAGTATTTATCTATATATAGGTTCGAGAAGACTCATTTTTGTAACAAAAATCGTTAATGTATGTATATACGTATTAGGGCATTTATGTTATGTAGATATGCTTCAGAAGTCGTGGCTAGAGATAGTTTGATATATCATTTATGGTGTGAGAGAGGGATAATTGATTTATTCATCTACGTGGAGACAATATAATATCAAAGTTTACATTATTTAGGCTTATGATCATGAGAAGGACTCGATATTATGCCTACGTACCTTTGTATTTAAGAGATAAATGCCTACGTAGTTCGGTTGTTAAGGTGAGACACAAGGAAAAGTTCCAACGTGAAGTGTGTGTATGTGTGAGGACTTAGCTTTAGAGGGGAGAAGCTATATGTGAGCCATAGGGTAGATCATTGGAGGTTTAGAATGGGAGTGGACCCTAATTCACTAATAAAGATATTCATTAGAGTCGGTCGATCACTAACTAGAAGGTGTTATTTAACCTTCGTACTAGTTAGAAAATATGGAGGATGTAATGTTAACATCCTTCACTGTCTGAGGATACATGGATAAATTGGATGGTTGTTATATTTAGAATTAGATTTGGCAACAAGTCACCGACATAGATATATGTATCCCTTATCGACATGGTTAAGATCCTAGAGGTGTCATAGGGACTTGGTTCATCCTAAGTGATAGATATGATCACTTCATTTGGTATTGCACCGATAGATGCATTATAACGCTTGGGCTCACGAGTTAGCTCGATATTTTACCTATTTACTGAAGAGGTTTGGGTATTAAGTCAATGTAATTCCAAGTAACATGACATATTTATGGGTGGAGACAATGGTATAAGAGGAATACAATATAAAGAATTGTGGTATTTATGGAACGTATTCCTTATATAGCATTTTTGTTATAAGTTGGAGTGCATATTCGTATGTTTGTAATCAAATATAGGTGTTAGATAAGTATTCCAGGAAAATACAGATTCGTGGGTGCAGCCATTGAAACGAGAATGTTCACTCGAAGAAGTGGTAAATAATATTCCGATTTTAGAATTTGGTTGTATCAAAGTTTCAGAGTAACTCGATTCATTGACACTTTCCATAGAACCATTTGGTAAAGTCCATTTTTGTGTCGTAACTAGTTATACCAACTTTGATTAGCGTTATTAAACATATGAGTAGGTTTGTCTTGCTCAATAAAAATAGGTGTTGGGTAAAACCCAGGCTTTTAGATATAAAAATTATAAACTACATACTCGATCCCCTAATAAGGGACGGGTTAAAAAGTCTACATAGATAAGTACCGTTCTATATCACAGCTTGTATTTACGATATTGACCCAAATTTTCTATAGAGTTTCTTTACCCTTGTAACGTGAGTCGAACTTTTCCTATTGGCGTGCTCCTATCAGTTGGAACTGTTTATGCAGAACTTTGTTTGTAAGAGATGAATTTCATAGGGTGTGGCAGAGGTTTGTCTCTATTTTTTGGAAGGAGCAATTTTTATTGGAAAGTCGACACTTCGCTCGGGATTTCAGACAGAACTCAAGATTTTTAGATTCATGGGGCTTGAGGAAGTTAGAACACCGAATCAGTATTGGATTTTGGGATGCATTTATATTGTGGTGGGTCATGTATTTATAGATGTTTTTCTATACCCATCAACTGTGCAGTTGATCATGAGGGACACGTGTATGGAGAATTGGTTTGGAGCACAACGCTCATATGAATGGATCATTTTTGGGGTGACAATTGTCCTAAATGAGAAATTAGGAAGTTGTCATTTTATCATCTAATGATTAACAAAAGATTTTTAATTGTGCAGTTAATGGGGTCAACCGTACAGTTATTGCCCATCAACCGTGCCATTGATGATGTGAACTCAAGTAGTTTTGGGTTTTGGCTAGATATTTCAGGAAATTATTATTCTCACCCCAAATTATTTATGGGAACATATATTAGGATATGCATTTTAACTCTTTATTTTAATTATATTTATTGATAACCCTTTTGGATCCTCGTGGTGTTCGATGGAGGAAAGAGGTAAGCCCCGATTATAAATCGGGGTGTCACATAATGCATTAAGCATATTTTTCTAAAGCATGTGGATTGTATGTTGTTCAATTTTTTAATTAGGCAAGGCTTTTTTGGCATAGGATGTGAAATATCCATGTTGTGTTATCAACAAATGTCCCATACATATAATTTAAAGAAAGACACCAATAGAGATGTGGTTTGTAAATCGTACTAGTGGTTATGATTTTTTTCTACATATTTTTGGTTTTCCTTTATAGTTTTGATGTGAAGAACAACAATTTGTATCCTGGACCCCCCAAAAAAATACTTAGGTCTTAGTGATGGAAGAAAATGTTATAAACTTTGGTTCCCTGTGTTCAAAATGATCATAACGAATATGGATGTGAGTATTCTCGAGTATTCAATGATGAAAAAGAATATTTATAAAATTGCAAACATAAGCAAAAGATGCTTCATAATAAGTGTAGTGTGAGACTCCAGTTGGTCTAGTTAGGTATATTATAGAGTAAGTAAATACATACATACATATATATATATATATATATATTGTAAGGACTCCTTATAACGCAGACTCCGGAACATATTATTTTCTTAAAATAGTAAAAAATTAAAATTTTTGATGAAACTTCATGAATATGATCTCCATGGTGAGAAGACCATCTCGAATTGTTTTTAACAAAAAAAATCAATCAAAAAGTGAGTGAGATGAGGTGATATACAAAAAATGGTAATCATCTCACCCACTTTTTAATTGAATTTTTTGATGAAACTACATGGATATGATCTTCTCATTATATATATATATGATGTGGAGGTTCTTTTCAATACTATTATTTCATTACAATATTTTTTATGATATGTTGTAGCAGTATAAACCTTCTAGGTTAAACATTCCTTTAATTACCTACAAAATTAGAGAAATATGTATAATGACAAGTTCATAGGTCAATCCATATTCTATGGCCATAAACAAATATTTAAATAATTATTTCATAGTTTTAAAGTTATTTTTAAAGAATTTTATTTTGAATTAACTTTCAAGATAATAAAAATCAAGAAAAATACTATAAATTGAGTGAAAGGGAGGTATGTTTTTTAAAAAGAAAACCAAATATTTAAGACTCCACCTCTGAGGCTTAAATTTTATTTTAACTAGGTAATCATCCATTTGTTAATATATATATATATATATATATATATATATATATATATATATATATATATATATATATATATTCAACTTGACTCTTATCACAATTGTGATAAACATAAATATCCATATTTGAAAATTAATTTTAGACACTTCAAAATCTCTATAATTATAGATTAATATCTTTCAAATGAACTAATAACTAAGGATAATTCACTAAATATATTTTTAGTACAAAATTAAATTTAGAGTTATTGAAATTTAGAATAAAAGATTTATCTCAAGAAAATCTATATATAGTTTCATTATTCAGTAGATAATCTAATGAAACATAAAATGTTTTTCCAAAGATTATTCACCATTTCTCAAGGCATGAATTAATGCGTGAAAGTCAAGTATCAATGTTTAAAGTAGTATAATATAATTTCAGAAATTTTAACACTAAAGCGAACATAAATAATACTATGGAAGCTTCACCAATACCCTTAAATGATCTATTTATCCTTCCATTTTAATATCATTACATAAACAATTGTAAGGACATAAATTTCCAATTGAGTCCCTGTATTGTTTTGACTTAATTCCGTGAACAAAACTGTGTTTGTAATTTGTCATAGGGAGAATTTTATTTTGTCAAGATCCCACTTGGTCTATGACGTATTGAAGAAATTGAAGACGTTGTGAAAAAGCTTCAAAGAAATAATCATGTCAATGATTATTTGGTGCAAGTTTTCTCGTCTTCAAAGTTAATTTCATTCCGAGATCACTCAGGTATGAATGCGTATAATTAATGATGCTCGGAATTATTTTATAAAAGATAAGGATGTAATTTTTATATAGAAAAATGATTTTAAATGTTTTCAAAAGTGTTTTTATGGTTTCAACTTCGTTTTATAATGATAAGGTCGAAATAGAGTTTGACTAATTTATATCTCTTTATTAAGATACGTTTTTATCTGAAAGTCAAAGAAAGTCAAACTTTTGCAAGGTTGCTCGAACGACATTGTATCTCATTCGAACGAGATACAATGTCGCGCGAACAACATGCTTAAGTCGTTCGAATGACATATTTTTCGAGGCGGTGTTTAAATCCTATTTAAACAGTGTTTGCATCATAATTTCATAGGTGAGCTTTCTGGAAAACAGTTTTACAAACCAGAACCTTGTTTGCACATGTTTTCTAAGGTTTAAAAGTCTTAAACACATCCTTAGAGTTTGCAAAGATTCGAGTTATCATTCTTATATGTTTACGTGATCTTTCTGCACCAAAGTTGTTTGTTCTACACATTGAAAACAAAGGGTTTTTCGGTGAAGAAGCGATGGATATCGTGTTCGACATCGTAGACATATCAAAGCCATATCGGTGGACACCGAGACATACGTGGACGCGTGTGTTATGGATAGAGATCGTGGAAGACGGAATTTCTGCGTGAGCACTATTAAAGAACGGTTGAAGATCAGAAGGAGCGTCAAGACCCGTGGGGATCGAGTCTTAGTGTAAGGCTAATCTGTCTTTGTAAAACCATTGTTCATACTGATTGTCTGGCTTTGGCCGTCCGAGTTTGGTTTCCCGTTTTGGGTTTTTCCCTCGTACATCCGGCGTTGTGAGTATTCTTTACTTTACTTTACTTGCTTTAATCACTATATGCGTGTTTAGGATTAATCAAGATAAAATTGGTTTAAAGTCAGAATTGGGATTGACAATTTGGTTTGGTGCATAATTAAAAGTTGGATCTTTTTCGAAGAAAAATTGGTTTTGTTTGAAACACACACATCGGTCACTCTTCAAATTGGTATCAGAGCGGGTTACGCTAATTTATTATGTGATCCTGATTTTTTTAGGATTTACTTTCTGATAAAAGTTGTGTACTCATGTTTTCAAATTGGTATCAGAGCTAGAAAGTATTTTTATTTGTTTGTGATCCCGTGTGTTTTCAAAGATGAATTCTGGATATAATGAATTTTCACGAACTCCTATTTTTTATGGCACTAATTACACTTATTGGAAGATGAGAATGAGATGTGCTTTAAAATCTATTAATGAGCGTGTTTGGCTTGCAGTTGAGAAAGGTTGGACACGCACTGTCACTATTGTAGGTGAAGTCACTAGTTTAAAGTCTGTTAAGTCTTGGACCGAAACTGAACAAAGACTTGCACAATATAATTCTAAGGGTATGCACGTTATTGCTTCGCATGTCACACACGAAGAATATAACAGAATTATGACTTGTGAAACCTCAAAAGAGGCTTGGGATATTTTGGCACTCACTCACGAGGGCACTAGCACGGTTAGGGCGTCAAAACTTCAAAATCTTACTACACAATTTGAGACCATTAGGATGTTAGAGAGTGATACCTTCGATGAGTTTTATGCTAGGTTGTCCAATATTGTCAACTCGTCGTTTAACCTAGGTGAGAAAATTCCTGACAATCGTGTCATTAAGAAAATCCTTAGGTCGTTGCCTAGTAGGTTTGATGCGAAAGTGACCATTTTAAACTCCTTGGTTAGGTTAGAATCAACGAAACTAGAAGAGATTGTAGGTGACTTACAAACCTATGAAATCGACATGATTACCTCCAAGCAAGTGCCTAAGAAAGAAAAGGGTATTGCTTTGAAAACCCGGAAGGAGGAAATTAAAGTTTCGGATTCGGATTTCGATTTCGATTTTGAGGATGTTGCTTTGTTGGAAAAGAAATTTAAAATTTTTATTAAGTTTCAAAAGCAATCGAAAGATGCCAAGAAATTTGAAAAATTCAAGAACAACAAAGTGGATCCCACCTCTAAGGATAAGTTTGAAAAGCCTAAGAGAGATGAGTTGGATAAGTGTTTTGGGTGTGAAGGGTACGGTCACAAAGTTAAGGAGTGTCCCACTAGACTTAAGAAAGAGGGAAAGCAACCCGTTGTCTATAATGCCACCTTAAGTGATAGTGAACCGGAAGAGGGAGAGAGTTCCCCCATTGAGCGTAACTTTGTTGCGTTTATGGCATGTCATGTGAGCGACGATGATACAACTCATGTAAATGACACTTCCGAGGAGGTTTTGAGTGAATCCTATGTTAGTGAGGGTGAAGAGAGTGATGTGGAGGAGATAGATGTGAAATAATTGCAAAATGCGTTTAATGAGTTGTATGCCGAAACAGTGAAGGTGAAAAAGGCTAACTCAAAATTGCAATCTAAGTTGAATGAGCGTGCCATAGAAAATAATGATAGTTTGATTGAGGATCTTAGGGCACGAGAGAAGATGTTTAGGGAGAAATTAGCGTTGTGGAAAAAGAGAGAGATAATATTCGTGGTTTGATGGAGTCCTTGAAAAAGGAGATTTTAGAATTTGAGGAGACTAGGCGTTTACTCGAGTCTAGGATTCTTGAGTTGGAGGAAATTTTGAAAGACTCGTCTAGAGTCAAGTTTGATTTGGAGGCTAAGTCAGAGAAGTTAGATAAGATCTTAGGCACCGTCCAAATTAAGGGAGATAAGGTAGGTATAGTTTTTGGTGAGAGAGTTGTTCCCATTCCCCCTGCACGTGTGAGAAACACTAGGATGGTTAGAAAAGGTCCCCATAAAGGTAATCATTCCCACCACCACTACACTTGCAAATTTTGTGGTAGGAAAGGTCACCTTAGGCGTTATTGTTATGACCTTAGACAAGATCCTAGTAAGTTTAGGAATAAATTTGCCCCGGTTACCCACACCCACATGCGTCATTTTACACCTACTTGGGTTAGGAAATCGGATTTAGTGGCTTTAGGAATTAAACTTCATGATTCTCATTTGGGTGCACTTGATTCTTCCCATGCTAAATCTAAAGGATGATAGTGTTGCCATGTTTGTCATATGCTAGTTTGCTTCATGATTTATTCATTGCTAGTATTATGACATATGAATCATTTTGTATTATAGTTTTCATTTGTTTGAGTCTTATTTGAAAAATACAAAAGATTTTGTTTTTGAGAAAACTTTTGAAAATCCAAAAGGATTTTGCTTTTCTTTGAGTCAAAATATGTTTCAAAAGCCAAAAAGATTTTCAGTTTTTATTTTTGAGTTTACATGTTTGATGTGGCATATGGGTGTGCTTAGACCACCCCCCTATCGTTTTATTATCCATGTGGCTAGGAAATTTGGTCCTTATTATCGATGCTTAGAATGATCTTAACCATTTTTTATATGGAGTGGTTTTGAAGTTGATATGCATTTTGATTCGACTTTGTATATATGCCAACATTGCACACATGCACGAGTTTATATGGATGTTTGACTTCTCTTGCATATTTGAGTTTGGTGAGGCGTTCTTATCTCAATCTTGCCATCTATGCGGAAGTAAACTTAAGGATTAGTGTGCATGTAATAACCGTTTACTGTGAGAATTTAAATTGAAAAAATGATGAGTGATTCACGGGAAAGGGCTGCGAGAGTTCAAAATTAACTCGTCGTGAAAGCTACCGTTTAAAAGAGCCCAAAATAAAATGCAAAATTCTTAGAAAAGGGCCAATAAGATTTTCTCTAAGTTGATAATGTTAGAAACCTCAAAATAACTTGAAAAAGTATGTTTATATGAGGGCATTTGGTTGGAGAAAATTTAAACGGATTTGCACATCTAATCCTAATGTTGAATCATTGCAATTTGACGCTATTGTTTGTAAAATCGTCAAAATTATGGATTTGTGTGCATGTAGTATGTTTAGTTCATTAAGCTCACATCTTAATTGTCATTTGGCTATGATAAAGTTTGATGATTTATCGATATCAATTAGAGCTTCTTGATGGTTTCGATGTGTTGGAGTTGTGACTCATTTGTTGTAGTTTCACGCCTATTCATTCCATGTCCATGTTTGAGCACATCGGCACTATGTTTCCATGTAACTCGCATTTTTAGTGTTAATGAGTTTTTGAATTTTGTGTTAAAAGCTCAGTGTTTTAGCACTGTTTTGCTTCTGTCAGTCCCTTCCTGAAATTTTTTTGTGGAAATTTTTTCACTGGGCAATACTTTATAATATTTTTGAGAAATTTTGACAGGTCGCGCGAAGTCGTTCTAACGACATCTCATCTCGTGAGAACGACTTTTTTCCTTCGTTCGAGCGACTTCCTCATCTCGTTTGAGCGAAGTCTCTGGCTCGTTCGAACGACAGGGTGAAAAATGTCTTCTGATTGGTTTGCAGTCCTCTGGCTTAATTTGATATTTTTTTGTACTGCAGGAAGAATTTTTTGGATTAATTGGTTTATATGAAGGTTATTTTATGTTCCAAATTGGTATTTTGCATATATGTCTGTTTATCACACTTGATTTGACTGATATACTCTTTGTGTGATTCCTTGGTTTACTAGCTACTATTTTGGCATTACATGATCTTGTTTAGCTAGTTTTCTCATGTTTATCTGGCAGTTTTTCAAAATTGGTATCAACTTGATTCACTTTGGTATCATATTCTCATGCTAGATATTTTATATTGGTTTTTCTTTTCACCGGATTGTCTATTCGAGACAAAAAGGGGGAGAGATGTATGTGATGTAGGGGGAGATTTGTTGAGTGTTGTTGAGTGCTAATTTATGTTTCAAATTGGTAACAAATTGGTATCAAATAATTGTTCACATGTTTTCAAATGATATGCTCTTATTGAATATATAAATTGGTTTCATTTGTTCCTCCATACTTCACTTGGTATTTGTTTGTCTGTTTCATGTGTGTAGGTATGCCTCAGCGATTTGAGATTTCAAGTCTACATCACATTCAGACAGTTCATGCTTGCCGGTCCTACACATTTTAGTCCGTGTCCTGTATTTTTAATTTTGGGTTTATGGGATGGGATTTAGGCGTCATACGGCTTGACGGCCCGGTTAGGCATTTCACTAGTTTAGTTTTGTCCCAGAATAATCAAAGGGGGAGATTTGTAAGGACATAAATTTCCAATTGAGTCCCTATATTGTTTTGACTTAATTCCATGAACAAAACTGTGTTTGTAATTTGTCATAGGGAGAATTTTAGTTTGTCATGATCCCACTTGGTCTGTGACGTATTGAATAAATTGAAGACGTTGCGGCAACGCTTCAAAAAAATAATCATGCCGATGTTTATTTGGTGCAAGTTTTCTCGTCTTCAAAGTTAATTTCATTCCGAGATCACTCAGGTATGAATGCGTATAATTAATGATGCTCGGGATTATTTTATAAAAGATAAGGATGTAATTTTTATATAGAAAAATGATTTTAAATGTTTTAAAAAGTGTTTTTATGGTTTAAACTTCGTTTTATGATGATAAGCTCGAAATAGAGTTTGACTAATTTGTATCTCTTTATTAAGAGACGTTTTTATCTGAAAATAAAACTTTCGCAAGGTCGCTCGAACGACATTGTATCTCATTCGAACGAGATACAATGTCGCGCGAACGACACGTTTTTCGAGGTGGTGTTTAAATCCTATTTAAACAGTGTTTGCATCATAATTTCGTAGGTGTGCTTTCTGGAAAATAGTTTTATAAACCAGAACCTTGTTTGCACATGTTTTCTAAGGTTTAAAAGTCTTAAACACATCCTTAGAGTTTGTAAAAATCCGAGTTATCATTCTTATATGTTTACGTGATCTTTCTGCACCAAAGTTGTTTGTTCTACACATTGAACACAAAGGGTTTTGCGGTGAAGAAGCGACGGACATCGTGTTCGACATCGTAGACGTATCAAAGCCATATCGGTGGACACCGAGATATATGTGGACGCGTGTGTCGTGGACAGAGATCGTGGAAGACGGAATTTCTGCGTGGGCACTATTGAAGAACAGTTGAAGATCAGAAGGAGCATCAAGACCCATGGGGACCGAGTCTTAGTGTAAGGCTAATCTGTCTTTGTAAAACCATTGTTCATAGTGATTGTCTGGCTTGGGCCGTCCGAGGTTTTTTTCCCGTTTTGGTTTTTTTCCTCGTACATCTGGCGTTGTGAGTATTATTTACTTTACTTTACTTGCTTTAATCACTAGATGCATGTGTAGGATTAATCAAGATAAAATTGGTTTAAAGTAAGAATTGGGATTTCACAATTTGGTTTGGTGCATAATTAAAAGTTGGATCTTTTTCGAAGAAAAATTGGTTTTGTTTGAAACACACACATCGGTCACTCTTCAATAATATAGGTTGAGTATATTAGATTTGCAGGTCACTCCCTCGATAAACAAACTCGACAAAATATCCCTTAAACTCATGACCCATGGAATTTTTTATAGGAAAAATGAAATAATAATAATAGCCAACGAACTAATATATAAAATATGTAAGGATATCCTAAAGTTTGATAATGTAGAAATTATTTGGACCCACTCAAAAGTATCACAAAGAGTATAAAACTCAAAAGAGGAAAACACTAAAAAATATAAAGAAATTTTACTTTGAAGAATAATGAAATCTTCATTTCTTTCTCTTAAAATATTACAAAGAATTTTTACACACGAAGAAGGTTTATCTATATTAGAAATTTAGTTTCTTTTTCGCTTGATAAAATTTAAGAACTTTTTTGAAAACCACTAAGTTGTTTGGGAGAGAAGAATCACCTATATAGGACATCAAAGCTTGTGGGAGAAGATCTCACAGGTACCTAGGTGATTCTTGTCCACACAAAACTCCATAAACCAGTCTATCACAAAGATATGGTATAAGAGTGAATCAACATTTTTACGATGCAATCCAACCACTTTAGATATCCAAATCCTAAATGTGGTCATTTTTCGCTGTGTTATGAGTAGCGCTGCAATAAAATCAAGATTTTTAGAGTGAATATTAGTTGAATATACTTTATAGAGTTCTCTAGTGATACTGGTGGTAACTATCCAAGTCTTCAAGGAGGTGAAGATTTCTTCACTGAAGTGAAAAAACTGTTCATTATAGCGAAATGAGGATGAAGAATCTATGAAAGTAGATAATTTTTTTACCAACATTATCATTACACAAAAAAGGAAAAATTAATGAGAACTTGTTTCAACATATGAACCAATCTTCCAAATGCGCAACGATGGATTTTTAAAAATATGTTAGTATTTAACAATGTGTATTTGTCAAGTACTCGATCTTCAAGGTTAAATTAAAATATATTTTGATTTGATAAAACATTTAACCACATTGGAAAATTATTGTTATCATAAAATATCTATATTATACCTCGAATACTATGGTATTAGAGGTTTTAATAGAAATTAAAGAAATATAATTTCGATTTAATCTGCATACTACAATAACTTACACCCTTGATCAATAAGAGACGTAAGAAACCAAATCGTAATTCTTGGAAACCAAACCGTAAGAAATCAAAGGTTATCTAGAAAACCCTATGAACCAAATCATATTATATGTGCAGATGAAGCATTGTAAGCCATGGAATGGGATGTCACTTTATTTGTTTTCATTATTTTACTACATGTTTGCAGTCCAGTATTCTCCCATTTGTTTACCAGCATAAGGTTACAAGGTAAGTGTTTTTCAAGTGTAGCTTTAATGGGTTTTTTTATCAATGAATTTGCAGATTTGAGTATAGAGAAAGGTTATGGACTTGAGTTTTTTTTAATATATGTCATACAACAGGCATTTCCTTTATTTTAAGGTAAGATATGCAACTGTTGCATTTTTTTTCTTTTTTTCTTTATTTTGGCATGCATTTTGTTTTTTTTTCCTTCTTTTTATTTTGTTTACAAATTTTCAGATCCAGGGTTCTTAGATCACGAGGAAGTGCAACAAAGGTCTCTTTTATACTCGCCATAATGTTCCCATCACATTTTTATTCTAAGTTCTCTTCTAAATATTTTTTTTTAGTTTTTTGGTTTAATTATTGTAAGTACATGATTTCATAAATGCTCATTGACAATTGAGTATATCATATACTGCTACAAACATCAAAGAATGTTCAAGATCACATATGCATAAAAACGGATCCAAATATCAAGTTTTCTTCAACATTCAAGCGTCCACAAGTTTAACTTTAGTAAGGTTTTTCTTTATGTCCTTAATAATTCACTTAGAGTGTTGGGATATTTTTCATCAAAGATTTTCTAAGTGTTGGAATGGAGTTTTTAAGTTTTTCATCAAAAATATTTTTGTAAGTGCTAAGGAAAATATTTCAGAATTAAAAAATGAATTTTATTTACGCGTTGGCTCGTTCAAGCGACAGTGGTTGTCGTTTAAGCGATATAGCCATGTCACGTGAAGCTCGTTCGAGCGACGCATCTCTTCGTTTGAGCGACGCAACGCCTTAGATTTTCTATATTAATGTTTTTCCAACTTCAATTTTATTAAGAAGACGTGCGATTTTGAACAGAGACGAAACTGCTTTGACAGAATTCTTTGTCTTCTCACTTTTAGGGCTTTAATCCCTTTTGTTTTCAATTCACAAGATCTCAATAGTTTATGTGAGTTGTTTTGAAACCCAAGAACACATCTTGTCTCATGTTTCCCTTGTAGTGAGGTTCTCTATTGCTGATCTAGGTACTCTTGAGGGGAGTACTGGGCTGAAGACGACTGCGTGTCAATAGGGAGTGCTTGTGGGCGTTCCTAGGCTGAATTGGAATTGTAGTTCTGGCTAACTCTAGGTTGCGATCTATGTGGATTTTCTGCGATTAACTCATTGTGGATTTCATCGTAATTGTAAGTATTATAGTGAAATAAAGGTTTTACCCTTTTTCATGAAATCTTCGAGTTGGTTATTTGTGATTATTGGTTTGACACACGCACACACGTAGTTGCATGTTTAAGGGCTGATTTTATTTGGTTTAAAATTGACTCTAATTAAATAAGTTTGTAATTGGAATTTGCGAGTTTATTTAAATCAGTATCGCACACGGCGCATCGCATTTTTTAAAAATTGGTATCAGAGCAGGTTACTCAAATTTACCGAGTATTCCTATTTTTTTGCAAATATTGTGTGATATTGATTTTTTTTAAATCATATTTTTAAAAATTATCGTAATGTTTCCAAGCGAAAACTTATATAATCGGTTGCCAATTTTTGACGGGTCTAATAATACTTACTGGAAAGCCCGCATGAAATCGCATTTAAAAGCAATCAATGAGAGAGTTTGGGTCATTTATGAAAGAGGCTGGACTCCTCCCACTGTCCCCGCGAATAATGTCACGAATTTAAAACTTATGTTAGATTGGACTGAGGATGAGTTTAGGTGGAGCACTTTTAATTCTCGAGGGCTTAATGCAATTTTCAGACACGTCACCCTGACGTGTTTCAACGTATTATAACGTACAACATGTCTAAAGAAGCGTGGGATGTTTTACAACTCACACACAAAGGCACGAACGCAGTCAAAGAGTCTAAAATGCAAAATTTAACTCCTCAATTTGAAACGATAACCATTCTTGAGACTGAGTGTTTTGATGACTTTTATACACGTTTATCTGACATTGTCAACACTAGTTCCAATCTTGGTGAGACTATACCTGATTCACGAGTGGTTAAAAAGATTTTAAGATCACTTCCATAAAGTGACTGTTTTGAATACCTTAGGTAATTTGAATCGTCTGAAATTAGAAGAGTTAGTAGAACACCTCCAGACATATGAGATTGACATGTTTCCTGACACTGTCAAGCCTAAGGATAAAGGGACATCACTTAAATTCCAACCTAAAAAGAAAAAGAAAGTGAGTTTTTTTCAGTCTGAGTCTGAGGACGAGTCTGATTTTGATATGGACATGCTTGCAAAGAATTTTAAAAATTTTCTTAAATTTTCAAAACAAAATTCTTCCAATAAAAAGTTTTTAGAAAAAGAAAGATAAGGCCAAAGAAAACGGTGAGAAAGAGAAAGAGAAAGAGGGTGAGGGAGATTTAAAAAGAGTAACATGTTTTAAGTGTGAGGAAAAAGGGAATAAGCCGTTTGAGTGTCCCATTAGACTTAGGAGAGAGGACGGGAAAGTTGTTATGCCAGTCACCCTTAGTGATAGTGAGGATGATGTGAAAGATTATGGGGATGAGTCTTCACAAGGAAAGTTTATTTCTTTTTCTTCTAGCCACGTGAGCACACCCAGTTTATCCCATGATGATGAGTATACTTGCTCACATGATACCCCCGAGGATGATTTGAGTGTTTCTACCGATGGAGAGAGTGAGTGCGCTAGTGAGGGCCCAGATTGCATTTAGAGATTTGTACACTGAGACTTTAAAGATAAAAAAAAAATTGAATAAGGAGTTGAGTCTTCGGGTGAGAGATTTGGAGATAAAGCTAGAAGTTTTGAGTGAGTTTGAGGCAAAATCGAGTCAACTCGAGAAGGTGAAGATTTCTTTGAGTGAACAATAAATAGCTTTAGGCCGGAAAAAGAGTGATTTGACCAACATGGTGCCTAGTCAGACGACACGTAAATCCCAACTCGAGAGTGATCTCGAACGTGCTCGGGAGTTCAAAGTCCCTTTAGAGAACACATTTAAGAAGGTTGGAGAGATGGTTCTCAATCCCAATTTGGATGATGTTGAGAGACGAGGAATAAGTCATGACGGTGCATCCACTTCACATGTTGCACCCGAGCTAGTTCTCTCTTTTGTATTTGATTCACGTGGCTCTCAACCAAACCCACCTAGGTGTCCCGTACCTAATAGGAGAGCAAGTAGGAGACATTTTGAGAGAGGTGTTCCTGGGCTTGTTTATGTTTGCATACACTACAAGAGGAGAGGACACCTTAGGGAGTTTTGTTTTAAGTTGAGTCATGTGCCACGTTTTTCTACTACATGTGTTCACACACACTCTCCCACACCTGATGCTCCGGATGATTACACGAGAGAGTTTACACATATTAGGGAGCAGGTAAAGTTTCTAGTCAAGACTTTACATGATTTAATGGAGATTTTTCTTAGGATGTCACCACCTTTGGAAAACTTCACTGCACCTAACAGTTGAGGTTTAGACTTGTTTGCTAGCATAGGTTGATTTGCATGATGATTTTTTTTTGCCTATTGCTAGTATGTATTTTTTGTATTAGTTTTTTTGTTTTGAAAAATTTTGAAAAATATAAAAATATTTGGTTTTGCTAAATTTTTTAGAAAAAGCCAAAAGAGTTTTGTATTTTGTTTTTACACCGTATATGAATGAACATTTAGGACGATCGAGTCACAATTTTATTTCGTATCCATGTGATGATTTGATAGTATTTTGATATGCGCCATCATTTCATTTTTGTGCTTTACCATGTTTGGAGTCATTAAGATGTGATTTAGTGTTACTACCTACATGTTTGACTCATAAGTTCCTTTAATGCACACTTGTACTGATTTGTTTGATTATTGTACCTGTTTATCACATATTGGTCGGAGTGTTATCATCTTAATTATGTCTTTAAAACGAACTATATGCGATAAAACATGACAATGGAAGTAGTGCATGTAAAAATCGTTTACCATGAGCAATTTAATTGCAACAAAATATGATGAGTGAATCACGGGAAAGGGCTGCGACAGTTCAAAATTAACTCGCCATGAAAGCCACCCTTTAAAAAGAGCCCAATTTTTTTATAGGTAATAAAAAGATAAACATGCCAAAAAGGGACCACCTCAAAAGAAAAATATAATGATTATTATTTATGTGGGAGTTTTGATGGAAAGAAATGAAAAATAGGTTTGTACGTCCTGACAGAGTCATGAAAAATCATTTATAATTTTAGACTTTATTGGTATGGGAATCATGTTTGACTTTGATGTATTGATGGATTGAGTCGATGTCTTTTAAATTCAACACCTTCGACACGTAAGGGTGATTTTGAGTTTTAGTCGATAGGAGTACACATATTCATCGGGCACATATATTATCTTTGATTGTGTTGATTTGACTATTGAATATGTTCACACCCATTCATTCCGTTTCCATGGTTTGGTTGTCTTAGTGTATATTCATGGTGTGTGAGTTTTGGAAAATTATTTTTTATTTTTTTGTATGAAAAATAAAAAAATAAAAAATGGTATGTGGAAGCTTTTGAGTTACTCATTTGCATGAGCGTAGTTTGATTCATATTTGTTTTGCATTTTTATCATGACAAGTCCATGTTTATTTTGTTTATTCGTTTCCTTGTTTATTTCAGACAAATAAAAAAAGGGGGAGAACGAATTATGGGGGAGCTTTTGCATGATGGAGGAGAATTGATTATATTTATTTATTTATTCGTATATCATTTTAAACTCGATGCATCATTAAGGTATTTGCATTGTCTCATGTGTGAAGGTACAAAGATTTAAGATCATTATTTTGCATACCCTGATGAGAAAAGCTTAAAGATTTGAAATTGAAGGTTTTGAAGAAAAGTTTGAGACATACATGTTTAGTACCTTTTCAGTTCTAGGTTCATAGGAGGGTATTATATTTGTATAGGCATTTTATGTTTTGATAATTCGGATATTTTTATTTTGTACCGGCATAGACATAGGGAGAGATTTGTAAGGACGTGATTTTATAAATGTCCATTGACAACTGAGTATGTCATATACCGTTACGAACATCAAAGAATGTTCAAGATCACATATACATTAAGACGAATACGAATATCAAGTTTTCTTAGACATTCAAGCCTCCGCAACTTTAACTTTGGTAAGGCTGTGTTTTAAGCCCTTAATAATTCACTTAGAGAGTTGGGACATTTTTCATCAAATATTTTCTAAGTGTTGGAGCGGAGTTTTTAAGTTTTTTCTCAAAAATATTTTTCTAAGTGCTAAGGCGAATTTTTCAGAAGTTAAAAATGAATTTTATTTACGCGCTGGCTCGTTCAAGCGACATAGCCATGTCGCGTGAAGCTCATTCGAGCAACGCATGTCCTCGTTCGAGCGAGATCCCTGTTTCGTTTGAGAGACGCGCCGCCTTAGATTTTCTATATAAAGGTTTTTCTAACTTCATTTTTAATAAGAAGACCTGCGAGTTTGAATAGAGACGAAACTGCTTTGGCAGAATTCTTTGTCTTCTCACTTTTAGGGCTTTAATCCCTTTTATTTTCAATTCACAAGATCCCAATAGTTTAAGTGAGTTGTTTTGGAACCCAAGAACACATCCTGTGTCCAGTTTCTCTTGTAAAGAGGTTCTCTACTGTTGATCTAGGTGCTCTTGAGGGGAGTACTGGGCTGAAAATGACTGCGTGTCAATAGGGAGTGCTTGTGGACGTTCCTGGGCTGAATTGTAAGTGTAGTTCTAGCTAACTCTAGGTTGCGATCTAGACTGCAGTTAACTCATTGCGGATTTCATTGTAATTGTAAGTATGATAGTGAAATAAAGGTTTTACCCAAAAGGGATTTTTCCTGAAATTTGCGAGTTGGTTATTTATGTTTATTGGTTTGACACACGCACACATGTAATTGCATGTTTAAGGACAGATTTTATTTTGTTTAAAATTGATTCTAATTAAATAAGTTTGTAATTTCAATTTGCGAATTTATTTGAATCAGTATCGCACACGGCGCATTACATTTTTTACAATTATATTTTGCTTTTGCACTGATTTTTGTACTGTGTGTATATCTAGAACTTTAGTTGTACACGAGAAAAATATTCAAAAATTCAATATTGTTTTTAATATAGTTAAAAAAAATTGATTACCAAAATATTTTTAATGTTTTATACATAGAAAAAACTTTAAGTTTGTATCTATAAATGACATATAGTTTTTAAAACTAAAACACATAAAAATATGTGTAATTTTTTTATCTAAATATGTACAGTTATTTTGAAGTTTATATTTATAAAAAAATAGTTTTATACAATAAAAATATTTAAAAATAAATGACAAGTTTTATTTACAAAAAAATTAGCCTTTTATAATGGCTTTGAAATAAGTTATTTAATTTATGGTATATACCAATTTGTATAATAATTATTATTTTGTTTATTATACATCGACCGTGCATATATTATACCCCCTTTTATTTCCCCTACTCTCTCTCTCTAGAATTAAGCTAGCTATCTGTCTCTCTCCTGCCAAAAAATATTTGCTCCCTCTGCCATCTCTCATCACTCATCCATCTAACAATATATTATATCTTTTTTGCACAAAAAACAAACACCCGCTACACATATTCACTATTTTTTGTAAATCACCGCTTACCACCAATGACTATTACTAAAGGAAATAAGTAAATTTTTGTCCTTTTTTTATTGCGCGCATACACACACACACACACACACACAGATATATATATATACACACACAGATACGCTCCTGTGCACACTAAGTTTGCACATCATTTTTTTAAAATAGTAAAAAAAATATTTTTGAGCTGATTTTTTTTTTGTGTTATTTAAACATTTCAAGGAAACCATATAAAAAATCATCTCAAAAAAACTTTTTTTTGTTATTTTTGAAAAATTGGTCAAACTTTCACTAGTTTTAAGTACTTTAAAAGGTGAGAAAGTTTGACTGGTTTTTTTAAAATAGCTAAAAAAGTTTTTTTTTAAATGATTTTTTTTATATGGGTCCGCTGAAATGTTTAAATATCACATAAAAAAATTTCAACTGAAAAATATTTTTTTTAATATTTAAAAAAAATTGGTGTGCGCCAGCACGTGTGCAAACTTAGTGTGCACAAGCGCATGTCTCTCTCTCTCTCTCTCTCTCTCTCTCTCTCTCTCTCTCTGTATATATATATATTAATTATCTTTTGTTGGTGCAAATCGTCAATATCATTTCTTAAAAGATAGAGAATTTTTTTATTCACTTAAAAATAAAAATAAAAAAAGAAGTGTAGTAGTAGTTATGTATGCCAATGTTTAAGGTTCCAGTGTCCATAAGGAGGAGGACAACAAATTTTTTAGTTCTTACAGTTAAACATTTGTTATTTATGGTTAATGTATTTTACTTCTTAAATCAAATGATAGGAGCTGAATTGTGGTAGTTTCTAATAGTGTCTTCAAAATTAAAATTAGTTTTTTTCTAATTTGTTGTGAATAACTATGATGACTTAAAAAAGATTAAAGTTCTAATATAAATACCATTTTTCCTCTCTATCACAAAGTATAATATATTAAAACGAATGAATAATAATATTATTTTAGTGACTTTGAGTCAATTTAATTATATGTTTTGGTTCGTTGTAAAATATTTTTTTTAGAATGGTATTTACCTTATTTGTGACTTGTACATGTTCGATCAAATGACACAACGAAGAGAAACACAAATCTTATATGACACTTTCTGATGAAAACAGTTCCACAGTCTTGAATGTAATCTTCTTTATTTTTGAGAAATTTTCATTTATTCCGTAAGGATCATGCTTAGGGCAAGATATTGTTTTTTCCGGCCCCACAACACTACTTTTTAAAACATAATGTACAATCATTTTTAAATATTGTGGTGCCGGATAAAAAAAAAGGTAGTGTCTTTAGCATGATGCATTCCGTAATACTTTACACTTCCACTCAACTGATGCATCTCTATGAATTTGTCGTGAAATGTTTTTGATTATGTAGTTATTTAATATAACAAATTTTCCGTATCAAAATTTTCTTATCTCTTCCCCAAATAAAATGTTTCCATGACAAAGGGAATTTATGCCAGCGTCCAAGACAGACACGATCTGGGAGATATAGCAACACAAGACACTTTGACAATCAATGCAAGAAATGGGATCACGAGGCGTATGGATCATACCACGAAGATTTTTGGTCTAAAAAATGTTACTGCAACTTCAGCTACTGAGCTCTAAAATCATGCATTCATGCATCTCATATGAGTTACCTTGTTGTTTAAATAAGACATTTTTTTTTCACCTAATATGGTTAAAATTTTAATTTATTTTCTTCATTAAAAAGTCTTAATATACAACTTTTTTAAAAGTTGTTTTTTTAGTTATAATTATTTATATATTTTTATAAAATATTATAATATGTTTTGCACATCGCGCAACTTACATTCTAGTTTGTGATATTTAAGTTCATATCTTCAACCTTTATTATATTACTAGTTTTTTATAGGGATTTTATTAATGGCCCTTTTGTATATGCTTAAACCATTTGCGACCATTTTAAATTCATTTATCGCATATTAATGCCACTTATACCAGCACCATGACTCACAATTACACTTAAAAACAGATAAGATGCACAAACATTTGTGGAGTGAAACATCACTTTTGCAACCGAGGATTGGACAAAAACCAACTTGGCTTACGAAATGTCATTTTTTAATTAACCCAATCCATAAAATCTAGAAAATTCTCGTGGAATAAAAAGGATTTTTGTCTTGTGGGCTAGGCCCATTGTATGTTCGGTCATCTCTATGAACAAAAGATATGCTATGATGGACTTAGCAAATTGTGAAACTGGACCGCTATGTGGCACGCTTGCATGATTATTTTTTTTTCCCTCGAATAGAAAACTCTTCTTAGGGTCCATTTGATTTTTAACATTGCTCTAAAAAATTCGTCTAGCCATGCCTAGACTTAAAGCGTGGGAGAAACGTCCCGCCTTAAGTTTTTTACGCCTTATTTTTGGTAAAACCCTTAAGGCGCACTTTTTTCTAAAAAACAACATAATTTAGTAAAACGATATCGCATTTTAAAGAATTTTTTTACTAACCGGACCATTATCTCATCCAAAATAATCAAATAGTATTTTAATTTGCATATATTCAAACATATTTTTATGATACATACAATTTTAGTATTTTGATAGCGTTGTTATGATTAAAAAATATTAAAATATATTAAAAAAGTCTAAACGCCTTTTCACACAATTTTACGCCTAAGCCCGCCTAGGCTTCTAAGGCTTAAGGCTTGGCTTCCACGCCTCGACCACACTCCGCGTTTTTTAGAACCTTGATTTTTAGTAAAATCTGTTTCAATGAGATGAAAAGTATGATAAATACGTTTTTACATATTTAGAGTTAAATTTTCTTCTCTATCATTATTTAAAGTTTCATAATTATAAGCTGTGAACTTATTTACAATATCAACCCAACAAAAATTTAATTTTAAATATGTAAAAATATATTTCACCATTTTACTTTTCATCGCGATTAAAAGCATTTCACCCCGAACGAAATTGACCCTAAGGGTCGGTTTGATTACCAACAAATTTCAAGGCAAATTCAGAAAAGTTGAATTTTTTTTGTCTTTTTCAGCTTTTAGGCTGTTTGATAGCGTTAATATGCCTTGAAATTTATTTTCTATGTACAACACCCCTTAAGCACAATTTGCCACCCTATGGTGGTATTCAATTCTTTGGGGAGGGCAGGTTTTTGTTTGCCACCTTTTGGTGGTAAATCACTCAAAACCAATTTTTTTTTAAACTCTATATATTTCATATATATATATATATGAATTATATAAATGTACGAAATATACGCAATATACATATATTTGCTAAAATATATAAAATATACGAATATATATATATATATATATATATATATATATATGTACGAAATATACGCAATATACATATATTTTATATATTTTAGCAAATATATGTATATTGCGTATATTTCGTACATATATATATATATATATATATATATTCGTATATTTTATATATTTTAGCAAATATATGTATATTGCGTATATTTCGTTCATTTATATAATTCATATATTTTAATATATATTTAGATTTCGTATATATATTTAGTATATTCAATATGTAATATAATATATATTCATATATTCCATAATATATATTTTTTCATATATAATATAATAATAATAATAATTATTATTATATATACTAAATATATTTTTGTTCATTTAATAATATATATTATTATTATTATTATTATTATTATTATTATTATTATTATTATTATATATACTAAATATATATTATATTATTTGCTGAATATCTATATATATATATATATATATATATATATATATATATATATATATAATATTATAATATTTAATTATATATATATTTATATATTATATTATATATAAATATAAATATATATATTATGGAATATATATATTATTATTATTATATATACTAAATATATATTATATTATATTATGGAATATATATGTTATTATTATTATTATTATTATATATACTAAATATATATTATATTATTTACTGAATATCTATCTATCTATATATATATATATATATATTATTAAATAAAATTTTCACATTTATATCTATTTTTCAACTTTTGCGTTTGATAGAAAATGTTGAAAATTGATGATTTTCTAACTTGTATCAAATAGTCACAAGTTGAAAAATATTCATTTGTCTTGAAATTGTTTGCCCTTAAATCAAATGTCTTGAATTTATTTATATTTTCTTAATTTTCTATCAAACGAATCCTGACAATAAATTATTCCACTAGTTTTAAAAACGCCTCATACTTGTTGTTGCCATTACAAGACAAGAGTAGGGGCAATCAAATCCAATTAATGATTGAGAATTATTAGCCATTATTCATTACCCATATCAATTTTTAGCTTGCTCAAAATTTTATCTCTATCATGCAATCTCCAGCCGAAACTAAAAATTCACAAGCTCACGCGCTGACACACATATTTTTCAAAACAAGATATTTAAATATAGTTGAGTGTCTCAATGGCCTTAACTCGCAAACAATTGAGAATTTTCTTTTTTCACAAACAGTAGTGATTTATCTTAATAATAAACACCCCTTCTCTTGAAAAAGAGAGAACTTACTGTTTTTTCCTAACACTACATTTGGAACACAAAATTTATTAAATACTCGTTGGATCCCAAATTAAAAATTTATGTTTACATTTTATATAAATTAAAGATACACTTAATTAATAAATAAAATTAATTTTAATTTGTAATTATGAAACTTGATTGAATTATTATGTTAGGAGCCATATGAAGTATTTGCTCATCTTTTTAATACCGAAAAGTTCATTGATTAGCGGCCAAAACTAGGTTTAATGCTTCAATTGTACTTGTACTAACTAATGCAACACTTTTCTTTTCAATCGTTCCTATCCTTTAATTTTTTTTACATAATTTATAATTATAATAGTATTTTGTGCGTCTAATATCTAGGTTATGTGAGATATGGATGACGTATAGCCGACCGTTTCCACTGAATAAGGGTATCCATCTCTTTAAGTTAATAAAGAGCTTTATGTTGTTGTTACTAGTGGTCCAATGTGATCACTTACAAAAACTTTAATAAAACTCTGATTAAAAAAGCAATATCAACTTGAAGATGACATCCCATGGCTTGTGTGTTTCGAAGAGAAAGGAAAAACGAACCCTATTTAATCACTGGGTGCTCCTCAAGGGGTCCATTAACAGTATTAGGTAGGGTTGATAATGGACTGTGACATATTGGTCGGGGTGTAAGTTTGTGAGTTTGAGTAATTTTAAACAGATTTAAGTTGTCGACATTTTAACTCATTAAATGCAGTTATGTAAAGGAGTGATACGAATTTGGTATACGTAACACGAGGTCATCAAAAGTTACGATTATAAGATATAAACACGACACGAAGTGAACAAAAAACGAGAAAATGACAACACATGGTGATATACAAGTAGTGTATGAGCGGTGTCAAATTTGAGAGAATTGAAGCCCACTCCACACGGCCCTTCGACAAACCTGGGTTGATTTTTATCACAATGTTTAATAATATATTATGTTGGGTCTAGATTTTAGTCTAAAGTGGTTAAATTATTTTTGGATGGTGGTAGATGTAGTGTTTAAAATTTATTCAATGGGTTATAATTTGTTTTTAATTAAAAAAACTAATTTATTTAAACTAAGCAATTGAGCTTGATTTCAACTGGCTTAATGAGAACTTTACATATTTGATTAAAAAAAGGGTAGTTAACAAAACGCCCATGAGACATTATATTAAACAATTAAACCACACTCATATTGTCCATTTAACAAAAAGGTCAGCTTTCACTACCTCCTTCATTCAGCCAAAGAAGTCGCCGTCGAGGCCACTACTCACTAATCATTTACAAGCGTAGGAGGGGGTGTTGGGGTCAGGGGTGGTGGTTATGTCGCCAACTTGTACGATAGTTCATAAAGTTTATGGGTTTATATGTTAATGGACTTTTGTTAAATCTGTAATGTGAATGGTTTAAATATTTAATGTTCTTTTAGTTAACTTACACTTTATTTGATATAACTCTCACTTTAGGCATAATCCCGAAAATTTTAACAACATTGGAGATCTGATAAAAAGGCCAGTTTCCTAATTAGAATTAGAGTGGTTCTACATGAACCGCCACTCCGCCCGCCTAGCGACCGCTTATTCCATTTTTTTTATTTTGCGTACTCTTTTGTTTTTAACCATTCATATAAAAATAATTTTTTATATAAAAAAAAAGTTTCCTATTAAAATTAAACAACATTTTATTAAAAAACATATTTTTTTTATAAATAAAAAAAACTATGTCTACTAATTAAAAAAATCTATAAAACAGTTTTTTTTTTAATTGAAAACAACATTTAAATTTATTTATTTTTATTTTAATGTATATATTTTTTAATTTGATGTCTTAGAGCCACATTTTTGGGCTCACATCATTTGTTGAATTCGGGAATGTGTGCGGGTCCTCGTTAGCAGTACTAATTAATCGCGATATTTTTTCAATAAAATATCCCACATTCAACAAATGATGTGGCTCCGGGAATGTGTGTCCGCGCCAACGGCATTTCATTAATTGCAATGTTTTTAATTAATCGCGATATTTTATTGAAAAAATATCTCGATTAATTAGTGCCGCTGGCACGGACCCACATTCAACAAATGATGTGTATTCAGGAATGTGGGTTCGTGCCAGCGGCGCTAATTAATCGTGATATTTTATTGAAAAAATGTCGCGATTAATTAGTGCCGCTGGCGTGGATCACATTCAACAAATAATGTGGGTCCGAAAATGTGCGTCCGCACCATCGATACTAATTAATCGCGATATTTTTACCAGCAACACTAATGAATCGCGATATTACGAAAAAATATTTTTTATTTTTAATTTTAATAAAAAACTATTTGATTTTTAATTAAAAATATGTTTTGTATATTAATTGTAGAAACTATTTTTTTAAATAAAAAACTGTTTTTCTAATATAAAAACTGTTTTTCTAATATAAAAACTGTTTTTTTTTAATATAAAAAACACTTTTTTATATTAAAAGTTAAAAACAAAAAAGTAAAAAACTAACAAAAAAAAGAAGAAGAAGACAGGCGGTCACTAGGCGAGACAAAGAGGCGGGATATATAGAATTACTCTTAGAATTAAGCTCCGAAATATTTTTTGAACCAATATACCCTTCTTTTAAACAATATTTCAACTTTCTCAATTCAAAATTTTTCATCAAACCCACCACTTCCTTCCATCACCACCTACCACATCAAGTCAATCAACCACCACCATAACCAAACCCCACGCTCCCAAATGTATTTTGTCATCAACCCACCACCTCAGTGTCACCAACCGTCAGCCCCATCACCACCCTCTCCCAATACCATTACCACGATCAATTACCATCCCGACACATACAACCATCCCAACCCATAACCACTGTCAAGCCACCATATAATAACCACAGAAAATCAAACAAACCAATCATAAAATTACTCAACCTTCAAAACACTGCACCATTTCTAATACCACTATTAATCAAACCCATAATAAACAAATTTATAGAGAGAGAGAGAGAGAGAGAGAGAGAAAGAGTATCACGTGGGCCTTCTAGAGCTCATCGTACCACTCACCGATGGTTTAAGGTGGTGGATGGACCAACTCAATTGGAATGATGGAGATGGGTAATCTCCCCCCCCCCCCCCCCCCCCCCCCCTTTATATGTTGAGATCTATTGAACATGGAAGAAGAACACATATGGGTTTAAATTTTATGTGGAGTGTAAATGTGAGGTGGATAATGAGGTATATGTGTGTGGGTGATGTAAAGGGAACTACTCATGACAGAGAAGGTGGAAATGGGTATGGAGGGGAGAGAGAGAGAGAGAGTGGAGGGGAGAGAGAGAGAGTTTAGTGTAACATACTTCAAATTTATGTAATTAGATTACTTGTTTCGGTTATTATGTGCAGCATACTTGATGTGAATGATCGTGGGATACATACTAGAGGGTATATCCCAAAGAGGTTCGTACGACGAAGACCACTTTGGTTACTCGGTAGATAGAGACAAGCTTTACATTTGTCATGATTAAAAGGAAGACTACTTCGGTAACCCATTTGATAGAGACATGCTTTACCCTAGTCATGATTACAAGGGAGAGCATTTCGGTAAGCCGGTAGGTATATATGGGCCTTACTTTTGTCATGATTACGACAAAGACCACTTCAGTAACTCGATAGAAAGAGATGGGATTTACTCTGGTCACGATTAAGATGGAGATCACTTCGATACCCAGTAGATAGAGACGAGTTTTACCTTGGTTATGATTTTGGTGAAGACCATTTAGGTACACAATAGATAGAGACGGGCTTTACCTTGGTTATGATTATGATGGCACCACTTTGGTACCTCGATAAATAGAAAGGGGAGTTACATTGGTCATGAAATAGACCTTTGTTATATGAGTGCTAACAATTGTCCATTTATGATATACATGTCATGGACCGTACTTATGGAAATGTAGACTTAGAAATTGTTTGTATTCCCTAATATATTCATATACTTGAGATGTGCTAAATTTTTAATAATGAAACCTTTACCTATATATAATTGAGTTAAATAATACGTAATAATGGGGTTGAATTGGGTTTCGGACTGTACGTATGAGATATTTAGGTTGTTAGGTTGTGATAATCTTAAAAAAACTAAACTATGAGATGATGGTGTGTAGTTATATTGTATTCCAAACTTAATTATAATCTTACTCCTTGTAAACTTGTTGTTAACGTTATTGTTATATTTACTTTCCAGGATCTAGGCCGTCGTTTCCACCTTAACCTTGATCTCTTTATCGACATATTCATCTGATACTTCTTATTTAGGATGCAAGTGTTGAGCCTGCATACTCAATCTCTTTACTACTCTTTATGTGCAACTAAGTCATATTTATATAGTAGTTTTCCATTAAGTAGTTTGGATTATGTTGAAAATGATTATAATTTATGCGATGGTATTATTATTGTTGGTTAATGTAGTATCAAATTTTATGTAGTTCACCTTTAACATATTTTAATTATTTATTCTTATGCATTTAATTTTATTTCCAGTTATGCTTAGAATGATATTCAATTATTTTAATTCGTGGATGTTTATCTTAGACCTGATCAATCGATTATTAAGTATTACGGGGTATCACAGATGGTATTAGAGAATTCCATGTTTTAATGTCCTAAGGATCTTGAGTTCACTTATCGCTCTTTCGCATTGCGTTCACCGATCACATTATAGTTGTAATATTTAGGATTTTGTAATACCCCGTACTTTTATGGATAATTAAATTACATGAGTGGGCGTAATTTAAGAATTTAAGAATTTAAAGTAAATGAGATGGACTAATTATATTTCATATTGCAGGTGAGTAAAGACGACAGGTGATGTTATTTTATGCGAAAAACACGAGTGGAAATGTGTTGGGTATAAGACGTGAATTTTTGTTAAGTGATTCGGATGGGAATTTCGAGTGCACGATTGGTCTCGGAAGGGGTGAGATAGTCAAAATAGAGTATCCGAGGGTAGTATTTCGGTTTCGGAGACTTTTAGGAGTTGTAGGGAGTCGCAATTATGTATACGAGTCAATTTTGAGTTTAATAAGGGATAAACCCTTATTCTCTCTTATAAGACACGAGAGAAAGAAAAGAAAGAAGAAAGAAGAGAAATAAGGGAGAAAAGAGAGAAAATAAAAGATTTTTGGCCAAGCTCCGATGGATTCCGGCACGAGATTGTCGGATTGACACACCATGCAAGCGTTTAACTTGCTTTAATGATTTACGTGTGTGTTGATGTAAAAAATTAGATCTCTCTAATAATTTAATCACAGATAAATAAAATGAGACAAATATTTTTAAAGTGGTTCAGCCTTGTATGAATGGCCTACGTCCACTGTTATGTTATTGCTGGGTGTTTTGGGAATTCTCGATTACAAGCTCTATCAAGAAATTCCCGTCCCTTTGAATGAAGGTGATACATGGTATTTATAGCCCTTAGGCTGTACACGAAAGGGTTGATACATTGAATGATATACATATGAAAGGGTAATACATTTAATGCAGCGTGTGCGTCAAGATAATAAGCATTCAATGAATAGTTGAACTGTTGATTATCTGGCAATCAATGCTGGGGCCGAGATGCAGCTCGGACCGCCTTAGTTGCTCGTTACTCAAGAGTTCCTCGGAGCGCTGGAGTTCCTCGGAGTGATAGAGCTCCTCGGTGTATCCTTATTGTTCGGAGAGAACATGAGTTGGTCGGGGAAATGAGCTTCCTCGTTGCTATTGTGCCACGTAGATTGACACGTGTCTTCGTATTATTCGTCCATATCAGCATATTAATTTTGGTATCAACAGAAGCCCCCAATGTTTCATATTTCGAACTTTGAGGAGTATGGAACATTCTTTCTCGGTATATAGTAATATTAAATGACTCTCCTGGGTTTTAGGAACTTTTTCTTCGTATTCAAATTTCCTTCCAAATTCGCAGAATCCGCCTTTTTGTATTTTTAAAAGCGCTTCGATCTTCGTGCATTTTTTTTCCTTTTAGCCGCCGGTAGCGTAATAGTTTCCTTTCTGTAATCATTTCTTTCGCCGTTTCCCAAGGCAAGGTATTTAAACTTCAGAGGCAATCCCATCATCTTCTACCTTTTCAATTTCTGCTTTCGAGTTTTCTAAAGCTTTTCTCTCTCTTGTGCGTTCATTCCCTCCTTCGTTTGTTTGTCAACAGATCTCCTTTTTCCCTGTAAGCTCTTCTTCCTTCTTCTTCATTTCTTTTTATTCACCATGGTTTATATTATCGAATCTCTTAAGAAGTTTCGTTCTGACTTCTCTATTCCTTCCTGGGTAATCTTGGAGAGTCTTTCTGAACCTTCAAGTTATTTTGATTTGGCTGAGGGACACTGGTTCCCTAGTCTATTTATTGCTGAATGTGGATTTTCTTTTCCACCAAATCCATTGTGTTTAGAGTTCTGTCAGTACTTCGATGTTGTCCCTGCAAAAATAGCCCCCAACACATGGAGAATAGTTAATGGGGTACATAGGTTAAATCAAACTCATGGAACTCGTATAGGAATTCCTGAGATTATGTACTGTTACAGATGGGCTGTTTTAGACAATGTTTTTTTATTTAAAAACTAGGTTTTTGAATAGGGCCTTAGTAGTCAATCTCCCTGATGCAAATAGGGATTATTTTGAACATGGGGTAGTCATAAAAAATTGGCAACATGCCCCTTTGGTTGGAGATGCAGTATATGAGGGTCCCAAATGCCCTCCATATGGAAATGGGATAGGTTATTTTCATCTTATTTTGTTTTTTGAAATTATGATTTCATTGTGTTTGACAAAATATATGACTAATATTTCACTATATTTTTATTTGCAGTTGACAGCAAGAGAAAAACTCCCAAAGAATCAGAAGTTAATATAAGGCAATTGAAACATATCTGGAGTTTGCATCAGAAAGTTGCAGACGAGCACATCAGGTCTGCTTCATACTTGTTGCAATATAGGAGCTATA
Source organism: Sambucus nigra (assembly GCA_949130495.1). Taxonomy (NCBI): domain Eukaryota; kingdom Viridiplantae; phylum Streptophyta; class Magnoliopsida; order Dipsacales; family Adoxaceae; genus Sambucus; species Sambucus nigra. Next base: position 88,118,401 of record OX422208.1, on the reverse strand, counting down.
CGTCGTCCTTTACTGCTCGTCCTGTGGTCAGCATCAGTGATCCAGTGCAAATTCCTGAAGACTCTGATCCGGAATCTCATATTCCTGTGAGCCAAAAAATGGGCAAGAGAAGAGTTCCCGCTCTGTTAGAGGAAACTTCCTCTGCTGGAGATGGGAAGAAAAATAAAGTTGATGTTCAAAAAGGGACAAAGAATAAAGATGTCACCCCTCCTGTTGCTTCTCAGAAAGCTGTCGAGAAGCCCCCAGTGGCTCCTATGCAGAAGGATGCACCTGTTGAAGTAATCACTATCTCACCAACCAAAAGTTCTTCTTTGGTTGAGGCTGTTGAAAAGGCACCGAGGAGATTGAGGAAATCCTCCTCGATCAGTATTTATGGAGCCATTCCTCAGCTCCCAGCTGGTGGAGATGGTGTTCCAATCATTGTTCCTCTGAGCTCTACGAAGAGCTTGGAAAAGTTTTCGCACATTCCCGAGGTGCAAGGTACTAAAGAAGACCTTACTCGAGATATGGTTACTTCTCTGGCTGCTCGTCATCTTGCTTCAGTAAGTATCTCTACTCTGAGTTTTTCATATTTTCCTTTGTTATTTCCCATATTTGTTTCTGATGTCGTTTCCCTTTTCTGATTACAGTTGACGAGCTGTTTCAATATAATCCTTAAAAAGGATGAAGCGATCAAAGCTTCCTGCTCCTCGTCCACTGTGGAATGAGCACTGGAGAAAGCTGTCAAATCTGTGAGTGAATCCCGTCAAAAGTATGACGAGGATAAAATTGAATGGGAGAAGAAGTTGGCTGCGTCTGATGCAGAGAAGGTACAACTGGGTAATAAGGTGAAGGACTTGGAGAGAGAGAATAAAGACTATGGCGAGAAACTTTCAGGCTTTGGGGAGCTTGAGAATAAATTGAAATCAGTTGAAGAAGAGCTGACCCTCCTGCGAGAAGTAAATCGTCAGAAGGAGGAGTTGGAGGCCAAGCTGAAAGCCTCCGAGGACCTTCTATCCGAGAAGTTCTCCTCGGAGAGGATGAAGAGAAAAACAGCTGTGAAGAAATACTTTCGGACTGGTTGGGATAAAGGATGGGATAGGGGAGTATCAGCAATGATGACCCAGGTGAATTATGGAAGTTTGAAATTCTTCCATGATGGTTGGGTTGCTGCCTTACAGGAATTGAAGGTGAGCGAGGACTCTGAGCTATTTCAACAACATCTCCCTAGTCCTCCTCCAGTTATTGAAGACGAAGATGAAGACGAAGCTGCATCTGAAGAATCTTCAATTATTGTGGGTGATCAGATCCTGGCTCCTCAACCCAACCAGACATCTGCTGAGGAGATTTCTTCTTTGCCTGCTCCTCTTGAACAAATCCCAACTCCAGCCGATCAAATCAGTGTTCCCACCGAGCAACCAAGCTCCTCGTCCCAGCCTCCCGAGAAAGTCTTGGGAGACAAGGAAAAGGTGTGAAGTTATTCGGTACTATCTTTCTGTTTTTCTCCTTACTTGTACTTTGTATCTCAGATCTTTGTAACATTTGCCTTATGATCTAATAAAATTTGAGTTCTTTCTTTCCATATGATTGTCTCTTCTTTATCTGCACTCTGTCTTGATCTTCTTTTTCTTTCTCTGTTAGTTTCTGGCCAGGATGGATCTTTAGTCTGCTAACGACACAAAGTTGATGCAGCAATGCCATGAGTATTATAAAGCTGGTCACACATACCTCTGTACATCCGAAATTGCCGATATCCTTGGTCATGGTACTTGAGAGCAAGCAATCGAAGCTTATCGGTACTTGAAGGAATTACTTGATAGAGGAGTGGCCAATAACGTGGCTTACTATGACATGATCGAGGAGCTCCAATATACCCTAGAAGATCTTCAGACTCAGTACAAGGAATCAAATGCCTTGTTACATGAGGGGTATGAAAAGAAATATCAACATCTTTCTGCCGAGAAGGGATATGACAAACTCATTGCTGGGTATGATGTCAGGGAAAGGACCCTAAAAGGTGAAGTTGAGGCCTGCAGACAGATCGCCGAGCTGCTGGAACAAGAGAACAACAATTTGCAGAAAGAGTTGGCACAGTATAAGTCTGCAGCTTCATCTTCCACTGCCTTGGTACCTGTCTCCGACGAAGGGTTCTCATTCTTAGAGGTTGAGAATGCCAAATTAAGGCAAGAATTGGATACTTTAAGAAGGTCTGGTATTTCTGCTACTGTTCGGGGACGAGGAAGAGGTTCTCGTGGACGAGGAATAGCTGCTCAGGATGTTAACGAGGAACGAAGCACTCCAGCTGCTCGGAGTCGATAAAGAACTCCTCGTAGTATTGAAGAAGCTCGTAATCTGTCAACATTGGAAACTCAAGCGTACCAGTTGAACGCAAAAGATCGGGCTTTGTCTGAAATGTCCAAAAAAATCTTGACTTTGGAAGATCAACTTACTACGACGAAGTCTGCTTTACATACCAAGGACCTTTTCACCAAAAACCTTCATGAACAATTGGATAGATTAACCTTCCAATTCAATAAACAGCCCAGGGAATTTTGGATGGCTGGATACAACGAAGCTCTAGTTCATTTAGATGCTCGTATCCAGAATGCCAATAATGAGGGTTATAAACAAGGCTGGCTGAATGCCTTATGTGTATTAAAGCTTCAGCAAGGACATTTTTTGTGGTATTACTACGAGCGTGGAGTGCTTGACTTGCCTGTGCCACCTTTCAAGTTGGACATGGAATGTATACCATCTCGCGCCATTCCTCGGAGCTTGATTGCGAATTATCTTGCTGAATATAACCTTCATTCTCAAATTGACGTATCTCGTCCCGAGCATCTCTTGGATACTCCTCCAGTAATGAATGTCAGAATGTTGAGGGACTTGAATTTTATCAATTCTCCTCAGAAATTAAATGATCCTCTTGCTGGCGAGGAACCTGTATCGAAGGCTGAAGGGAAAAAACCAATAGAATAGGATTTTCAATGTAATAGTTAGCATACATATGTAACTTGTAATTTATTTTGAATTTTAATGAAAGACTTTCATTTTCTGTTTGCAAATCTGTATTTCTATTATCTTGTGCCTGTTAAACACTTTATATTTGTGCTTGCATAACAATATTGTATGGTTCATCGACCAAAATAAAGTATTAAAAATGTTGCTTGATCACTTAATAATAAAGTAATGAGTAAAATAACTGCTTTAAAATTTTTCTAAACAACTAAGGTTGTTAAATTATGCTTGTCGACCAACTATGATTAGTGAGTTTTTATCTCCGACCAACCATACTTGGTAACTTTTTGTCTTTAAAATGTGTTCGACCAACCAAGGTCGATAAATTATCCTCGTCGACCAACTACAATTAGTGGGTTTTTATCCCCGACCAATTATACTTGGTTCATTTTGGAATATTTTGTTCTTCAAAGAACTTATTGTATTTTTCTGCAATAATCTTACCTCCCGACCAACATAAATTGGCATTTGAGAGCATATTTGTTTCTTAATCAACCTAGAATGGCGTTTTAAGAATGTTGTTCTTGCCCTTTTACCAACCAAAGTTGGTCGTGGGTTTGAACTATTAGGTTCTTTCGAACTATCTTATCCACAAGCTCTTTTACCAACCGAAGTTGATCACGCAAGTGTACACCTCCTAACCAAAGGAGTATAATTTGTTCTCGCTATTTTACCAACCGAAGTTGATCACGCTCGAACTATCAGGTTCTTTCGAACTATCTTGTCCACAAGCTCTTTTACCAACCGAAGTTGATCACGCAAGTGTACGCCTCCTAACCAAAGGAGTATAATTTGTTCTCGCTATTTTACCAACCGAAGTTGATCACACTCGAACTATCAGGTTCTTTCGAACTATCTTGTCCACAAGCTCTTTTACCAACCGAAGTTGATCACGCAAGTGTACGCCTCCTAACCAAAGGAGTATATTTTGGTTCTTTCGAACTATCTTATCCACAAGCTCTTTTACCAACCGAAGTTGATCACGCAAGTGTACGCCTCCTAACCAAAGGAGTATAGTTTGTTCTCGCCCTTTTACCAACCGGAGTTGGTCGTGGGTCTGAACTATCGTCTTCTTTTTGTTGTCGAGCAGCGTAGTGTACAACACTAGTATTCCCCAAAAAACTTTCAATAAAAGGAGAGAATATGGTGAAACATCATCGTTTTATTCATATTGATAGAACTGCTTTACATTTTACATTACTGATAATACTTGCGTAGGTGTTCAACATTCCATGCATTCTTGAATTCCTCTCCTTCTAGAGTTGCTATTCGGTAAGTTCCTAGTCGAACAACTTCTGTAACTCGATAAGGTCCATGCCAATTTTCTTCCAATTTATTGTGCTTCTGAATGACTTTCTTTAGCACGTAATCTCCTTCTTTTAAATCGCATTTCTTCATCCTCTTGTTGTAAAACAGAGCTGTTCGTTGTTGATATGCAGGATTCCTAATGGCTTCTTCTTCTCTAACCTCCTCGAGTATGTCCAAATCTAATCTTCTCATCAAGTCACCGACTGGGGAATTGAAATTCAACACTCTATGTGTCGGAAGACCCAACTCTGCAGGTATTACAGCCTCACTTCCAAACGCCAGCATATATGGTGATTCTCCATTTGCTGCTCGGGGAGTTGTTCGGTAAGCCTACAATACTAACTGTAGCTCATTAATCCAATTTTCTTTAGCCTCATTTAGCCTCTTCTTCAAACCATTTAGTAATGTTCTGTTCGTCACTTCAGTCTGCCCATTGCTTTGAGGGTGGCCTGGTGCTGAATGAACCGTCAAAATATTTGATTGATGACAATAGGCGGCAAACTCCTCGTTATCAAATTGTGTTCCATGGTCTGTAATGAAGGCATGAGGGAGACCATATCGGCAGATGATATTCTTCCAAACAAACTGGTACACCTTCTCATATGTCATATCAATAAGTGGCTCAGCTTCTACCCACTTAGTAAAATAATCCACTGCAACGACGAGGTACTTGAATCTTCCTCGGGTCGTTGGTAGTGGTCCAACTAAATCAATTCCCCACATGTCAAATGGCCAAGGACAAGTTATGGGTGTCAACAATGCTTTGTGGAGTTCGTCGGATGGAGGAAAAACATTGACACTTGTCACACCTCTTGGCATATGCTATACAATCAGCCCTCATCGTCGGCCAGTAATATCCCTGCGTCATCACTCTTTGCAAAAGTGTTCGACCTGCTACATGGGCTCCACATGACCCTTCATGGATCTCTTCAATCAATTCTTTCACCTCGGAGGGATGTACACATCTTTGCAAACCTGCCATAATTCCTCGTCTATATAAAACACCATTCGTTAGTACATACTGAGCAGCTTTAAACTTCAAGTTCTTGGCAACGATCTTATCCTCCGGTAATTCTCCTTCCTCGATATATGCCCTGATGGGATCTATCCAAGATGGTCCTAAATCAAGGGAAATAACATTCATCGTCAGGCTTTCATCTATGCTTCGACTTTCTAACACCTCAATTGGTATCGTTCTTCGCAACTCGGTACGAGTAGCTGATGCTAATCGGGCCAGTGCGTCTGCTTGCGCATTCTCCATTCTTGGTATTCTGATCAACTGAATGGCATCAAATTCTGCCAACAACTCCATCGCCTTTGCGTGATACTTGACCATTAATTCTCCTTTAACTGCATACATTCCCATCATCTGATTCACAATTAATTGAGAATCACTGAATACCATCACTTGTTGCGCTTCCATAACCTTTGATAAATTAAGACCTGCTATCAAGGCTTCATACTCAGCCTCATTATTGGAAGCTTTGAATTGGAATCGTAAAGCATATTCCATGTCAATCTCGTCTGGGGTGTTCAAAACGATCCTGGCTCCACAACCTGTTGTGCAAGATGATTCATCTACATACAATCTCCACGTAGGTAACTCGTCTTCAAAATTCTTATCTGACAGCGTTCCTCAATGAAATATTTGCTGTCTTGTTTCATCTTCCCCTGGTATTTTTTGCTCCTCGTCGACCATCTCTTCTCGCCCTTTTACCAACCATAGTTGGTCTGGGTTTGAATCTGATGATCTTTCTACATCCACAAGCCCTTTTACCAACCGGAGTTGGTCTGGACTTATGTCTGTTGATCCTGTAACATCCACAGGTTGGTCAGCGAGCAACTTTTGTTCCTCGGGGGTATCAGGATATGTAAACTCTTCTATAAAGTCTGCTACAGCTTGCCCTTTTAAGGATGATCTAGGTTCATACACAATATCATATTCACCGAGCTCTATTGCCCAGTACATCATTCTCCCTGACTTTTCTGGCTTATGAAGGGCTTGTCTTAATGGCAGGTCGGTATACACGATGATGGTATGGGCCTGGAAATATGGCCTCATTCTTCTACTTGCCTCAATTAATGGCAATGCCAATTTTTCTAACTTTGGGTACCTGATCTCTGCACCTCGGAAAGCCTTACTTGTGTAATAAATTGGCTTCTGGACTCCATTCTCCAATCTGATCAATGCCGAGCTGATTGCATTCTCTGATACTGCCAGGTATAAGTACAACTTTTCTCCCATTACTGGTGTAGACAGCAGTGGCGGTGTTCCCAAATATTTTTTCAAGTCTTGAAAGGCTTTTTCACATTCATCATTCCACTCGAAAGTTTTTCGAAGTGTTTTGAAGAATGGTAAGCATCTATCAGTTGCTCGGGATACAAATCTGTTGAGCGCTGCAACTCGTCCTGTAAGACTCTGTACTTCTTTCTTCGTCGTTGGAGATCGCAGCCCTAAAAGAGCTTTGATCTTTTCTGGATTTGCCTCAATGCCTCGTTGGTTGACGATGTATCCGAGGAACATTCCTTCTCGTACTCCAAATGTGCACTTCGTCGGATTGAGCTTCATTTGATATTTATCCAGTTGATCAAAAGTCTGGCTTAAATCAACTAGATGATCAACAGCTTTCTTGCTTTTTGTCATCATGTCGTCGACATAGACTTCCATATTACAACTGATTTGTTCGGTAAAAACCTTGTTCATCAGCCGCTGGTATGTCGCTCCTGTATTTTTCAAACCAAAAGGCATAACATTATAACAATAAGTTCCCCTAGGGGTGATAAAAGAAGTACTTTCCCTATCTTCAGGTTTCATTTTGATCTGGTTGTAGCCAGAATAAGCATCCATGAAGCTGAGCAGCTCGTGTCCCGAAGTAACATCCACTAGTTGATCAATTCTGGGTAATGGAAAGTGATCCTTTGGGCAAGCCTTGTTGAGATCAGTGAAATCAACACACATTCTCCATTTAATGTTTTTCTTCTTTACCATCACCACATTTGCCAACCAGTCTGGATATTTCACATCTTCAATGAATTGGGCTTTCTGGAGCTTGTCGACCTCCTCTTGAATAACTTGATTCTTCTCGGGGCTAAATACCCTTCTTCTCTGCTTTACGGGCTTGATCTCCTTATTCACATTGAGCTCATGACATAAGAAGTTTGGATCTATTCCTGGCATGGCTTCATGACTCCACGCAAAAGTTTTCTTTCTGTTTCTCAAGAAAGTTATCAATTCCTGTTTTATTGAAGCATCCAACGATGAACCTATCTGGGTTACTCGTTCAGGGTGCTCGTCGTTCAGAATAACATTTTCTGTAGATTCCACCACCTGTCATTTTACAAGTTGGGATTCATCTCTGGGATCAAGCGTTTCAATTTCTGTACCTTGCTCTACTTGGTAAGTAGTAGTCTTTTTCTTTGATTCTTCAAACTCTTCTTGTTCGGCAGATGAATAATAGCATTCCTGAGCTACTTTTTGGTCACCTTTCACAAATCCAACTCCGAAATTTGTTGGGAATTTTAAGCACTGATGTACTGTAGATGGAACTGCTTCGAACGTCTTTAAACCAACTCTTCCCATGATGATGTTGTAGGCTGACTGTACATTCTTATCCATCACAAAGAAGCGTATTCTCTCTGTTTGACAAGCAGGCCAAGTTACAATGAATATATCCAACTTGATCGTTCCAAGTGGAAAAACTTTCTCGCCAGCAAAACCCAGAAGGGGTCTGTGATAAGGCTCCAATTGAGATAATTTCAAATTCAAGCTGTCAAAGCATGAATAGTACATGATGTCTGCCGAACTGCCATTGTCTACCAGCACCCTTGAAATCACTACTTCTTTCATCCTCATTTTGATCACCAAAGGGTCGTCGTGAGGGTAAAGGACACCTGCCAGGTCATTTTTTGAAAAGCCAATAACCAGCTTCTCTTTGTTTACCTTCCTCGGACGATCCTCCTCGGCCAAGTTTATTCGCTGAATGTACGAGCAAGCTTACGCCTCTCCGAGGTAAGCTTTTATTTTTGCAGTAAGATCTCCTCCTCCTGCATCTCCTCCTGTAATAACATTACAATGAAATGACCCAAAACGTATGGAAAATACCTCTCGTTCTGGCTGCCTTGGTTTCTTGGGCAGATCGGGGTCATCCTCGGCATCATCTTCATGACCTCTCTTCTTTTTCTCCTCTGCTTGATGAGGAGATCTAGATCTTTCTCTAGTTTGATCATTATTTCTTCTTTCTCCTCCCCGATCAACATACTTTGCTAGCTTTCCTCTTCGGATGAGTGTTTCAATCTCGTTCTGAAGAGCTATGCAATTTTTGGTCATGTGACCATGATCTTTATGAAACTCGCAATATTTATCCTTACTCCTCGAATCAGGGTCCGACCTCAGTTTCTTTGGCCATTTTACCTCCTCGTTGTTCTTGATTTCTTCCAAGACATGATGAATACCCATTTTCAAAGGAGTATAATTGTCGTATTTCTTCAGGACTTCCCATGATGACTTATTATTTCTGGAGCGTTTATCACCGCCATTGCCCTTATGCTCTTTATTTTTAGACTTGTCGACTTCCACCTTGGTGTCTTTATCTATATTCTTCTTTGCAGCCATAGCTTTCTCGGCATTCATGATTTTGGCCGCTTTTGCCATCAATTCTGACATAGTTTTAGGTGGATCTTTCGCCAAAGTGTAATACAACTTATTAGGCAATAACCCACTCATCAAGTCAGTGATTGCTGTCTTCTCTTCGTAATCTATGACCTCCAGCTTCTCGTTATTGAAACGAGTTATGTAATCTCTAGTACTCTCACCAGATTTTTGTCTAACACTTAGTAAGTGTGCTACTCGTTTTACTGGCTTTGCTCCAAAACAGAAATTGTCGATGAACAACTCAGCCAACTGAAAGAAAGTTGAAATCTTTCCCCGAGGAAGATTGTTGTAAAATATCTGGGCAGCTCCAGTAAGAGTTTCTGAGAACGCTCTGCATCTCATCTCGTCGGGGACAACATAGATATCGGCGGCAGCTTGATATTGCTCTATATGAAGGACAGGATCTGTTTTTCCATCATATTTAGGAGTCACTACTGGTGCTTTAAACTTTGACGGTGTAGGAAAATTCACAATGGCCTGAACAAAAGGTGTCCCCTGAACAAAAGTTCATTGTAGGGGATTCTTCACCCTAGCCATTTATCCCAATCTATCCTCCAATCGCTGAAGGGACCCTTTCCATGCTTCATTTCCTTCCTCGAGCCTATTAGTTCGAGCAATGGATCGTTTTGAAGTAGCCTCTTGAGATTTATCTTGACGAGAAACTGGTTGTGATTGTGCTGATCCTTCTCTGAGATCAGATGGTTGTCGAAAACTCCTCGACATGGTCTTAGGTGGACTCCTATTCCTCATAGGGCCTAATCGACTGAAAGGAGACACCCTACTCAGTCTTTCTAAGGCACTGGGTCTTTTTGGAGAGAGAGTGATACGCTGATCAGTATCTGTAGCCCTTATTGACGAAGTTCGCCCAGGTTGATAAGAGAAATCATCATATTCCTCATTGCGATATGACCCAGTACGTCTGGATCGTGAAGAAAGTAAATAAGTTTGCCTCTGACCACTTCGTTGTCCTGAACGTGCAGGTGCACCGCCATGAAGGGTTTGTGTGAGTTGCCTCATTGTTTCTTGCATGGCGATTTGTCCTTGAGCCAGATTCGTCATAATCCCGGCCAGATCTGGAGGTGCAGAGGGATTTGGAGGATTTCCAGTATTTCCAGCGTTTTGATTGCTAGATTCTGGATTATCCACCATTGATGATGAATGAGTTTTGGTGAAAAACGATAATAACAATCGGTTCCCACAGACGACGCCAATCTGTTGATGTAAAAAATTAGATCTCTCTAATTTTTTAATCACAGATAAATAAAATGAGACAAAAATTTTTAAAGTGGTTCAGCCTTGTATGAATGGCCTACGTCCACTGTTATGTTATTGCTGAGTGTTTTGGGAATTCTCGATTACAAGCTTTATCAAGAAATTCCGGTCCCTTTGAATGAGGGTGATACATGGTATTTATAGCCCTTAGGCTGTACACGAAAGGGTTGATACATTGAATGATATACATATGAAAGGGTAATACATTTAATGCAGCGTGTGCGTCAAGATAATAAGCATTCAATGAATAGTTGAACTGTTGATTATCTGGCAATCAATGCTGGGGCCGAGATGCAGCTCGGACCGCCTTAATTGCTCGTTACTCAAGAGTTCCTCGGAGCGCTGGAATTCCTAGGAGTGATAGATCTCCTCGGTGTATCCTTGTTGTTCGGAGAGAACATGAGTTGGTCGGGGAAATAAGCTTCCTCGTTGCTATTGTGCCACGTAGATTGACACGTGTCTTCGTATTATTCGTCCATATCAGCATATTAATTTTGGTATCAACAGTGTGTTTACTTTTCATATTATAGCTGGTGTGAAAACTATAAGATTTTGGGTTTAGGATTCTTATACAAAATGGGTTTTTAGGAAATGATTTCATATGATTTTGATGAGATGATAATCTTAAATGAAATATGAGCAAAAATCCTTGTTAATGGTATAATCTTTGGTGAGAAAATTGGAAGAAATGAAAATGGTGGGTTTAATAAGAATTAGGGTTTAATTCTTGAATAAATTGAGTAATCTCATAAATTAATTGGTGTGATGGGTAAATCATAGTGTGTGGATATATATTGATGTTAAGTAATGTTAGAAACCTTAGAAATTGAGTGGGATGAGTTTTAAAATAAATTTTTGGAGTTAGAGAAGATGAACGCCCAAAACTGTTTGTGTCGGGCTGGTTCTTTTTGGAGTATTGGATTGGTTCATTTACTTGAGAACCTGGCCGATTGATTTTCTGTGGTCAGATCGGTTCATTTTTGGCCGGATTTGTTTGTTTTTTGGCCACCTGTTCGGTCCGATTTTGACAGAAAAATTAGAGAGATTTTTCTTGGCCGAAAAAGGACTAGAGGCGAATTGCTTTGGGAGATAAATGGTAGGGGATACTAAATTGAGTGTGATGATCTCTAAAAGAGTATATGGGTGATATATAAGTCTCGGGTTAGTAGGAAAGATCCGGGGTTTAAATTTTGGAATGTCTGGGACAAACGACACTCGATGGATTATTCGGCGGGTTCGTATATATATATATATATATATATATTTATTTATTTATTTATGAGTGTAGAATATATATGTCAATTATATATGGGTAGAATATATATATATGCTGAATATGTATGAGTAATATCCTAAGGTGCAAATAGGATGATATAACAATACTAGCTAGACCTGATACGCTGCTATTCGGAAATAAGAAATGTGAGAATTGTATCATAAGTGAGTGAATACTTATGGGATCAAAATAAGATGTGTGTATACTTATTAATTAATATGAATTAGTATATTTGGGATTATCTCCTAATTCCGCGAGAAATAGGCATAAATAGCCGGATTTGATGTGATATATATATACACACGCACAAACACTGGTTTAGAGACCGTATATATATTATGTGATTTTAAATATATCTGTGTGTGAATGATATATTTATGCGAAGCATACCCCTCTAGTGGTATCATAGGATGTTACGCGATTGGATGAGGCCCTGTCTTGAGGAGCAGGAGTGTATAGTCCCCAACCCATAGCGTCCATTATTAACCATGTGTGAGGTTCAGGGGTAAGACGACTTGGGTATGATTCGTCTTATTTTAGTGAGGAACTATGGCCGCTTCCCTTATTTTGAGATTTGGTTTATACCAAGTCGGTGAGAGAGTCTAACTGCTGGTACAAAGGATGATGTGTGAATATAGACTAAAATAAGGAAAGAAATGTGACTTAATTTTTTGTTTACCCGGGAGTATAAAATCCTGATTATAATATGTAATATACATATATAATGATGAAAATATTATATACGAGATGATAACAATAAGATGTCAATAGTGTAGAATAACTACTGAAAGTCATTAATTGTGAATGGATAAATTATACGTGAGAAATAATAAAAAGTAAGCTAATGCGTATTTATATACGCGGGGAATTAGATAGCGTATGATGATTTAGTTGTTGTGAGAGATTTGTTAGGCGGTGTAGCTTAACTAGGGTGTTTCAAAATACATGCGTTAGGTGTGCACTTCTAGATGAGAGGTGAGGGGTATCTCATGCGAGTGTGATACCAGTTTAAATATGGAGAGTACCATATTTTAAATATTAAAGTAAATTAAGCACTTGCTAAAATGATTTCTTTTAAAACCCGGGCTCTGACCCATATCCATTTTCCTTCTTTCTACCCCTTTGTATACTTTTTAGGTGTCCAGACACAGGGGCTCCTAGATGATTACTCTTCCGATGCAGACGTGCTGCCGCAGCTGTGGATGTTGGCAGGAAATTATTTTAGACGTTTCTATCGTTGTGATCTAGATAGGAGGTACTATTGAAATAATTAGGCAGGTTGACCAACTGATGTCATTTATTTTATTTATAGCGATTTTATTTTACGCGTATTCGATTTGGTTGTCTAAATGTTTTACCGAGAGTTGTCGGTTGTTTATTTATTCATTTTAGTTGTGGTTTATATCCTTGTATTGTTGGATTTTATTGTGCTCTTAAGTTAATAAGATTAGAAAGTTTAAAATTTGACGCCAGACCTAATAGGTTATTAGTAATTAATTGATTTTCGATAGTGATGCTAAGAATGAAACCATTTTAGATTCCTGTTTAATTTGATATAGGATTGATCACCCGGTATTTTATTAGGTGGGGTGTCACAAGTGGTATCAGAGCATCAAGTTCTAGTGTCCTTAGGAATCTGTGCAGACTCACTACGTTTTCAGCATTGCCTTCTATTTGATATTGAGCCCTATGTTTAGGATTGTTGATTTCGATTGTGAGATTTCGTTCTCCCGCTATATATATATATATAGTGAATCTTTCATGCGTACAGTTGCGCTTCATATGCCAATGATGCAGAGGATGAACAGTGAATGCCGTTGTGAGGACAATAGGAGGCGGGGCTCAGTTGAGGTGGTAAAATATTTTGGGGATGATGACCGTAGTTCAGGTCACCCCTATCGTTGCTCGAAAAGATGGGGCTATAAGAACTGCTTGGGTGAAGCATATGTTTTTAAGTACTGCTATATCAGAAAGTGCTGCCAAACTAGACTCACCTAGTGTGGTTAGAATGGGAGATAGAGTTGGAGGGGTCTTTGAAGATGACCACCTGATGGAATTTTAGCGTATGCTGAGATTGTGTGTTATCCAATGAATGTAAGCTACCCAGAGGCTTTGGCATATAGCAGAATGTAGTATACCCCAAAGTGAAAATTTGGGGTAAAATTTTTCTAGCTCATGGGAGTAGTGTTGTAGTGGTGGGAGTCAATGACCACATTTGAAAAGTGAAATAGTATGCCAATGGAAGGATCTTAGGTATAGTTTGATCGTAAGTTCCTTCATCTTTTGTTCAGGAAGAAGATGTAAATGTAATTTTGAACTTATTACAAGAGGGCTGGACGGAGACCTTGTCTAGAGAACTTTGTACCGGATGAGGCTGATACAATGGAGAAAAGAATTTTTAAGTGGGTAATGGACTCGGGAGAGGAGTTTCCAGCAGTGTGTTCTTTAGGACCAACGGAACTAAGGGGAACAATAAGAGTAGTCATAAAGGTTGAGGTTGTCGGTGTCCGAGAGAAGGACAACCTGGATACGACTAACATGGCCGAAGATAAGTGGATTATATAAAGAAGTACTTTTATGTGGAGAGTAGAACCTCGTGCATTTATATTTCTCAAAGCGAGAAAAATGACAAAAGTATGATGCCTAGCTAGGGCAATAATTTAGATAGTTTTTGGTTCGGTCCGGACGAGCGTGTTATGTCCGAGAACTATTTAACCATCCAGGGTGATTAGTAAGATATGAATACGAGTTTTATTCTCGGTTAAATGAGGTATGCATTATGTGACATGAGCGAGTCACAGTATTTTGATTAATGCTAGATTCACATGTGAGACGAGTTTAGTGGCTATATCGATAACATTATTAGGTGTATGTATTTCCTATTTTTTAGAGAGTGTAGACAATGAGAGTATATTTTTATTAAGATTACTCATTTTAGTGATGTGTTATACGAGTATGATGTTATCCTAGACATGATTTATATTTCTAGGTATCATATGTAGTGACCAGACCTGTGGAGCCATATAAATTGATTTAAACAAATTATTAGAGTTAGGTCCGAGACCGAAAAATCTCAATAACTGACAGAGCTGCATAATAGTGTATCTGGAGGGTTCCTTATTTGGATTTCGCTTTGCGAGACCTCCCACGCATGAAAGCAAAAAATGTCAGGAGCTGGGATTTGTTAGACCGTCGGACATTTTGGATTATTGTTCTTAGTATAATTAAATGGATAAATTTGTTGGGATTCGGTGTATCCTTTTGGTGAGATGAGACTTATATTGTAAATGAGAAGAATTGTAATTTACATTATTAATTTACACATTTATTATTATTGTTATTTTCATTGTCCTTTTAATCTCGGGTCGATGGAATTGGGCTGAGACTATCTATATGTGTATATATGTTATGATATATTGTGTAGAAGACTTCTGTGTGTATGGTGTCTGGTTATATTTGATCCCTGTGAGTAGGGATGTTTACTAATGTGATTCAGTGTATGTTGGATTTTATCGAGAAGAGAGACATAGCTCATGATTTATTTGCGCTGAGAAACTAGTGATAGTAAGAGCACCGTGATATACGTGGTCTTATGAAACATAAAGTGAACGAGTATTCTATTGTGTCAAGAAACATGAGTTTTAGGGTATGTGCTATGGACTGAGGGACTAACGGATTTCGAGGTTCCGATAATTCTAGGTAGTAGTGTATCGGGGGGTTCCTTATTTGGATTTCGCTTTACGAGACGTCCTACACATGAAACTTAGCACATCATTGGAAGTGGGGAGATCTTTGGTCATTAGTCCACGATTATGATACCTCAGTCATTATACAAGTATGTAGTTGTAACTGTGAGTTGAAAATTATATTACGATATAAGGCCAATGGCACCGGTAGTGCCATGAGAAGGAAGTGGAAAATTTTCTTCTTTTCACTGCAAGTTGAAGGGTGGAACGATGCTAATAAGAATTAAATTTTTTATTTATGGGGTGATTGAGAATACCCAAGTATGATAGCCACGCTGTGAATGTGAGGGCAACAGGATTATGTGTATTACGTGTGAAACGTATGTGATGTTTACGTCAATATGCGCAGATTATAGGGTGTACGGGCGCCTTGGTTAGATGATTACAAAAAAATCATTCGAGATAAGAGGATATGGGAATAAATGTGTTGAATGTATGCCTGTGGGGAAGTTATAAACAAGCTATAATGGCATGATGGATTAAACGTCATGTGATAATGACATAATCTAAGTATATGTGTGCAATGATAGTTGACACACCCGATATGGGTTGAAAGGCTGCGAGAAGCCATCTACAAGGATATCTCTTGAGAAGAGGAAAAGTCTAAATATTATGAAATTTGGAGTGGAGTCTAACTCAGTTCAATGTTGAGAGTGACTTGCGCGTAAATATAATGGTGATGTCAATAAGGTATAAAGATCCTAGAAGTGCGCATTGTGGTGGAAAGTGCATGTGTCAAGAATTTTTCTACCCCAAGGAAGAAGGGGAGCATTAAGTATCACTTAATGTGAAACGCTATAAGTGGAAGTTGGTGTTTGGTGAGACATAGTGAGACTGTCTCTGGGCACACCACTTATAGATGGAAATAGGTTCGTTCGGGATGGCCAATCAAAACTTTTGTATCAAGTCGATAATTTCAATGTTGGAACGGGCAGACAGGATAGTAAAAGAGGAGTGCACCGCTACGAGGTGTCACCCAATATGATTGTGAATCAGGATGAGATCCTTGAACCCCACCTCCGATAGGAATTTTTGGGACGCAGTGGGGATGACATTTTATTTTGGGCAACTCATGTCATCTATGGCCCGATGAGTAGACGGGAGATGACTAACGATTAGTAAAATGGTATGAATGCGATTCTGGAGTCACTGCGGATAGCTTACTTTCGCAACAGACATAACTTGTAATTGAAGTAAAGCATGGTACGGTAATTGGGAGGGAAATTACCGATTGGTAGAGTTGTGCGTGGTCACTCGTACCTGTTTGATGTGGATAAGGTGCCTATTAAGGTTTTGTGTCGGAAAGTTGGGTCTTTCTCCCTCTAGTTGTTTAGAGGTGAGCGAATAAATAGACTTTTGGATCAGACATGATTTAGAGTCCATTTTTTTAGAGGGGCATTAACCACAAACTATTGAGGTGACTTTTGAGCATCGTAAGAGTTACGTGGCCATGAACTGGGATTTTTAGGACCAATTGGAGTGGTCCATGTTCTTATTGTTTCTCTCAGGATGGGAGATTTGTATTGGGATGAACATGGGAATATGTCACTTAGTGATGTACGGATTTTTAATAATATTAAGGCGATAGAGCCAGTGATGTATAGGCTCGTTTTATTTGGATGTTGTTGGTAGAAGCACAATGTGTAATGTGTTGTTAGTGAGGTGAGAGGTTATGACTGATGGAGTGTATCGGTATGTAGATAATTGAACAAGCTTGTTGTAAAGTGGGGGATATTGTGGGTAGGCCTGTATACAGTTAGGTCCCACTAGCGGGTGAATAGGGAGTGATCGTACCATTATCGAGGTGTGATTTGGTTTTGGGTACTAGAGTGTGTGTTGTGGTTGTGATCCAAAGTCTTTGGTACCAGTTTCATTCGAATTTTGAGGATGAAATTCTCTTGTAGGGGGGGGGGGGGAGAACGTAATACCCCGTACTTTTATGGATAATTAAATTTCATCAGTGGGTGTAATTTAATAATTTGAGAATTTAAAGTAAATGAGATGGACTAATTATATTTCATGTAGCAGGTGAGTAAAGGCGACATGTGATGCTATTTTATGCGAAAAACACGTGTAGAGATGTGTTGGGTTTAAGACGTGAATTTTTATTAAGTGGTTCGGATGAGAATTTTGAGTGCACGGTTGGTCTCAGAAGGGCCGAGATATTCAGAATATAGTACCCAGAGGTAGTATTTGGGTTTTGGGGACTTTTAGGACTTGTAGGTACTCGCAATTGTGTATAAGAGTCAATTTTGGATTTAATAAGGGATAAACCTGTATTTTCTCTTATAAGACATGGGAGAAAGAAAAGAAAGAAGAACGAAGAGAAAGAAGGAAGAAAAGGGAGAAAAGATAATATTTTTGGCCAAGCTTCGGCGAATTCCGGCACGAGATCATCAAATTTATCCAACCAAGCAACCGTTTAACTTTCTTTAATGATTTAAGTGTGTTTATTTTTCATATTATAGTCGGTGTGAAAACAATAAGATTTTGGGCTTGGGATTCTTGTACAAAGTGGGTTTTGGGGAAATTATTTCATATGATTTTGATGAGATGATAATCTCACATGAAATCTGAGAAAAAATCCATGTTAATGGTATAATCTTTGGTGAGAAAATCGGAAGAAATGAAAATGGTGGGTTTAATAAGAATTAGGGTTTAATTCTTGAATAAATTGAGGAATTCCATAAATTAATTGATGTGTTTGGTAAATCATAGTGTGTGTGTGTGTATGTATGTATATATATTGATATATTGACGTTGGGTGATGTTAGAAACCCTAGAAATTGAGTTGGATGAGTTTTAAATAAATTTTGGAGTTGGAGAAGTTGAACTCCCGAAACTGTTTGTGTCGGACCGGTTCTTTTTGGAGTACCGGATCGATTCGTTTACTTGAGAACCCGATCTGTTCATTTTTTATGACCGCCGGTTCATTTTTGGCTAGAACGGTTCGTTTTCTGGCCATCGGTTCGGTCCGATTTTGACAGAAAAATCAGAGAGGTTTTTCTTGGCCTAAAAAGGATTGGAGACGAATTCCTTTTGGAGATAAATGTTAGGGGATATTAAATTGAGTGCGAGGACCTCTTAAAAGAGTATATGGGTGATATATAAGTCTCGGGTTAGTGGGAAAGATCCGGGGTTTAAATTTAGGAATGTCTGGGACAAATGACATTCGAGTAATTATTCGGCAGGTTCGTATATATATATTTATGCGAGTAGAGTATATATGTCGATTATATATGGGTAGAATTTATATATATATATATATATATATATATATATATATATATGCCGAAGATGTATGAGCAATATGCTAAGCTGCGAATAAGATGATATAAGAATACTAGTTAGGCGTGATACGCTGCTATTCGGAAATAAAAAATGTGAGAATTGTATCATAAGTGAGTTAATACATCTGGGATTAAAATAAGTTGTCTGTATACTTATTGATTAATATGAATTGGTATATTCGGGATTACCGGCTAATGCCGCGAGAAATAGGCATTAATAGCTGGATTTGATGTGATATATATATAAATATATAAATATGTATGCATACGGGTATAGAGACAATATATAAATGATGTGAGTTTAAATATATCTATGTGTGAATGATATATTTATGTTAAGCATACCCCTATAGTACTATCATGGGAAGTTGCGCGATGTGGGTGAGGCCCTGGCTTGAGGAGCAGGAGCGTATAGTCCCTAGTTCATAGCGTCCAGTATTAACCGTGTGTGAGGTTCAAGAGTATGACATCTTGGGTATGATTCATCTTATTTCCAGCGAGGAACTATGGATGCTTCCCCTATGTTGAGATTTGGTTTATACCAAGTCGGTGTGAGAGTCCGACCGCTGGTACCAAGGATGATGTGTGAGTAATTCCCTTGAAGATGATAGCATTGAGAGACTGCATCCATTTAGCTATAGCTATGAGGGATGGTTGTTACACTTATATAATGTGTGATATTGATCGAGGTGGAAACCGAGCGTCCATATAAATACACTAATCGTTGTTATCGGCTTCCAACCACAATACAAAAACCTAAACTTTAACTACACTCTTGTGGAGTATAGTGGCGAGTCTGGGTATCAAATCCACAGGGAATGTTTAATAGATTTTAATTGATTTATTACTTCAAAAAATAAAGTGTAAAAGATGATGATTGAGTGAGAAAGGAAAAGGGGAAAAATAAAGAAGTTAACTAAAACTAATTGGAAAAATTAAGGTAGAGACAAAATCCCCCAACCCTAGTTTATTGATGGTATAAAACTAATCGTAAATTTAACTGATTAATTTGACCCGGAATTTAGTACTCCCAAGCATTACGTATATGAGGTTCAAGCCCGCGTCATACATAATCTGAGGATGATTAAATCAGTATCGCGATAGTAGCACTCGAATTACATTCTAAATTATCACGAGTACCCAGAGGCAAACGAGATATAAAGATCTACAATTGTTGTGTAACTACGCAATGCGGTCATAATCAATCGTTAAATTCAGAGGACTAATATTATACACATGCAATTAACACATCAGGTTGGGTTCATGTATCCCAACCTTTAAAAACCTAGCCTAACATGGTAAATAATAATAAAAGTGCTGGAAATAAAAATTACCATGACTGAAGAACAAGAACATGCAAGAAGAAATCAAAGATTGAAGAAAAATCGAAAAAGCTCTTGAATTAATGGTGCAAAGTATGTAAATTCTTCTCCTAGATGTTCCTACTTGTTATGGAGCTTTTACATAAATGAAATCTTAATAAAAAGAGTCCTAATGACTAAATATATAGGCTAGAGGTCGTTTAGAAGAGTCCCCAAAACATAAAACTCTTTTGCCTAAAAGATAAGCACAGAATAAAAATCCCGTATCTGTCAATTTGTCACACTTAGAAAGCGTGACTAATTTTGTAATGGATCTCGGGCGTGACAAATGGGTGAATCGGTTCGGGTGAATTCGCTGGTTTCTGGGCCTCTTTCAACACTTAGAATATTTTCCAACTTTCTTCTTTTCTTCCTTGGATTTTTTCTCAACTTCAAATGATCATAACTCCTCCACTGTAGCTCGGATATGGGTGCCATTTTTTCCAGTATTCTCATTATTCCGATATCTTCAACTTTTCAGAAGGCCCCACCTACGGAATCGGGCTACAGAATTACGAAAATTCCCTTGAACTTGCCTTCCTAGCCCTTCTTCTATGATTTTTCCGCAACTTCAAGGGATCATAACTCTTTCACCGTAGCTCGGATTGAGGTGCCGTTTTTTCCAGTGTTCTTGTAATTGAAAGATATTCAACTTTCCAGTTGGCCCCACTTCCGGACTAAGGCTGAAAAATTACGAAAATACCCTTCAACTCCTCGATTGTTGGTTTCTTTCACTATTTTGAGTTCTCTTTTCCATCTTTCTGGTATGAAATACCTGTAAAACACATAAGAGATAGACAAAATACGAAATATTTGCCAAAAAGGGTTAGTAGCATAGATGTAAGACAAATCCAAGATATTTACACTGCACGGGATCTTAAAAATACCGAAATTAAGGGGATAAATGTGAAGAATTTATGCCTAATCAAACCCCCTTAACTTAGAACTTTGCGCGTCCTGAGCAATGTAAATGCGAATCAAGAACACAACATAAAGAGAGGAAAAGAAAGATATTACCCAAAATGGAGTGATCCCCGATGAATGTGAGTCCATTGAATCTACAAAACATGTTAGAACCAAGCATAGCAAGAAGAATAACAAGAATTCTAAACTAAAAAAAAAAGTTAACTATTGTACAACCTACGATTTTAAAATTCTAATAAGTTATACACTAGAAGCCGAAAAATTTGAGGGTCCACCCTAAATACAATATGACTTTGAGGGATTAATGGTGTACCCTCACTAGAATGCGTGCCTCCTAAAAAAATATAATTCCGTTTGATTAACGAAAGGCATGTGTGAGATGGAAAAAATGAACCATCACCAATTAAAAATTTTAATGGCATGATGGGGGGTTTGGATGCTAGGTGGAACAATTACAATTGAGATCCAAGAAAAATATTATCACCTCCCAAAGATTTTTTAAGCAGTATGGGGAGAGGGGCTCCATATTAGAAAATAATTCTAGCAAAGTGTCTTTGTCGATAAAAGGTGTAAACGTTTCAGAATTTTCATCCGACTCATTGGAATCTAGCGATACTTCTAGTGGTTCAATAACGGTGAATGAAAATGGTGATGAAATAAACTCAATCTCAAGTGATTCATCATCACTTGTAGATTGAATTTCAAAGGAGCAAGACTCACTTTCAATGAGACGTTCTTCAAAAATTTGAGGTGACACACAAGTCTCAACCTCCTCTTTGTTTTCCAAATCAGAACGCATCTCATCGCAAAATGAGAGTACTTTCGTAACAAGACCAACATCCATTGCACTTTGGGTGGAAAGAAAATCGAGTACTTGTTTGATTAGAAAAAGCATTCTTTCTTCCAAAGTAGGATTCATTGGCTCTATAACCTCGGAAGAAAAATCGTCATTGGATTCGAATAATGCATCCAACTCTTTCTCCCAAAAACGATTTTTTTCTCGATATTTGTTTTCAAGCCTTTCATATTCATGAATTAAAATCCACTAACCCATTTTAATAGGTCGAGGCGGATATTCTTGAAAATAAAAAGATTGAAAACTATTCCCATATGAACCATTATAATTACCGAACTCACTATAAAAAGACATGATTATCGAATGGTTTGTAAATGAACAATACACGTAAAGAGGTGTGCGGTTAAGGATTCAACGTTGCTTGGCGCTCAATTGTGCAACCCAAAAAAAAATAAAAAGAAAAAAATATCTTGCGAAATAGTAAATCAATTATAATCTATAACAAAACACTCCCCGGCAACGGCGCCATTTTGATCGAGGTGGAAACCGAGCGTCCGTGTAAATACGCTAATCGCTGTTATCGGCTTCCAACCACAATACAAAAATCTAAACTTTAATTACACTCTTGTGGAGTATAGTGGCGAGTCTGGGTATCGAATCCACAGGGAATGTTTGATAGATTTTAATTGATTTATTACTTCAAAAAATAAAGTGTAAAAGAAGATGATTGAGTGAGAAAGGAAAAAGGGAAAAATAAAGAAGTTAACTAAAAATAATTGGAAAAATTAAGGTAGAGACATAATCCCCCAACCCTAGTGTCTTGATGGTATAAAACTAATCGTAAATTTAACCGATTAATTTGACCCGGAATTTAGTACTCCCAAGCATTACGTATACGAGGTTCAAGCCCGTGTCATACTTAATATGAGGATGAGTAAATCAGTATCGTTATAGTAGCACTCGAATTGCATTCTAAATCATCACGAGTACCCAGAGACAAACGAGATATAAAGATCTACAATTGTTGTGTAACTACGCAATACAATCATAATCAATCATTAAATTCAGAAGACTAATATTATACACATGCAATTAACACATTAGGTTGGGTTCATGTATCCCAACCTTTAAAAACCTAGCCTAACATGGTAAATAATAATAAAAGTGCTGGAAATAAAAATTACCATGACTGAAGAAATGAACATGCAAGAAGAAATCAAAGATTGAAGAAAAATCGAAAAAGCTCTTTAATTAATGGTGCAAAGTATGTAAATTCTTCTCCTAGATGTTCCTACTTGTTATGGATCTTTTACATAAATGAAATCTTAATAAAAACAGTCCTAATGACTAATTATATAGGCTAGAGGTCATTTAGAAGAGTCCCCAAAACATAAAACTCTTTTACCTAAAAGATAAGCACAAAATAAAAATCCCGTATCTGCCAATTTGTCACACTTCGAAAGCGTGACTAATTTTGTAACGGATCTGGGGCGTGACAAATGGGCGAACCGGTTCGGGTTCTGGGTGTACCGGTTCGGGCGAATTCGCTGGTTTCTGGGCCTCTTTCAACACTTAGAATATTTTTCAACTTTCTTCTTTTCTTCCTTGGATTTTTTCTCAACTTCAAATGATCATAACTCCTTCACCGTAGCTCGGATTTGGGTACCGATTTTTCCAGTATTCTCGTTGTTCCGAGATCTTTAACTTTAGAGAAGGCCCCACCTCTAGAATCGGGCTACAGAATTACGAAAATTCCCTTGAACTTGCCTTCCTAGCCCTTCTTCTATGATTTTTCCGCAACTTCAAGGGATCATAACTCTTTCACCGTAGCTCGGATTGAGGTGCCGTTTTTTCCAGTGTTCTTGTAATTGAAAGATATTCAACTTTCCAGTTGGCCCCACTTCCGGACTAAGGCTGAAAAATTATGAAAATACCCTTCAACTCCTCGATTGTTGGTTTCTGTCACTATTTTGAGTTCTCTTTTCCATCTTTCTTGCATGAAATACCTGTAAAACACATAAGAGATACACAAAATACGAAATATTTGACAAAAAAGGTTAGTAGCATAGATATAAGACATATCCAAGCTATTTAGACTGCACGGGATCGTAAAAATACCGAAATTAAGGGGATAAATGTGAAGAATTTATGCCTAATCAAACCCCCCTAACTTAGAACTTTGCGCGTCCCAAGCAATGTAAATGAGAATCAAGAACACAACATAAAGAGAGGAAAAGAAAGATATTACCCAAAATGGAGTGATCCCCGATGAATGTGAGTCCATTGAATCTACAAAACATGTTAGAACCAAGCATAGCAAAAAGAATAACAAGAATTCTAAACTAAAAAAAAAAGTTAACTATTGTACAACCTACGATTTTCAAATTCTAATAAGTTATACACTAGAAGCCGAAAAATTTGAGGGTCCACCCAAAATACAATATGACTTTGAGGGATTAATGGTGTACCCTTCACTAGAATGCATGCCTCCTAAAAAAATATAATTCCGTTTGACCAACGAAAGGCATGTGTGAGATGGAAAAAATGAACCATCACCAATTAAAAATTTTAATGGCATGATGGGGGGTTTGGATGCTAGGTGGAACAATTACAATTGATATCCAAGAAAAATATTATCACCTCCCAAAGATTTTTTAAGCAGTATGTGGAGAGGGGCACATAAAAAGGAAGAGTCCATATTAGAAAATAATTCTAGCAAAGTGTCTTTGTCGATAAAAGGTGTAAACGTTTCAGAATTTTCAACCGACTCATTAGAATCTAGCGGTACTTCTAATGGTTCAATAACGGTGAACGAAAATGGTGATGAAATAAACTCAATCTCAAGTGATTCATCATCACTTGTAGATTGAATTTCAAGGGAGCAAGACTCACTTTCAATGAGATGTTCTTGAAAAATTTGAGGTGACACACAAGTCTCAACCTCCTCTTTGTTTTCCAAATCAGAACGCATCTCATCGCAAAATGAGAGTACTTTCGTAACAGGACCAACATCCATTGCACTTTGGGTGGAAAGAAAATCGAGTACTTCTTTGATTAGAAAAACATTCTTTCTTCCAAAGTAGGACTCATTGGCTCTATAACCTCGGAAGAAAAATCGTCATTGGATTCGAATAATGCATCCAACTCTTTCTCCAAAAAACGATTTTTTTCCCGATATTTGTTTTCAAGCCTTTCATATTCATGAATTAAAAGCCACTCACCCATTTTAATAGGTCGAGGCGGATATTCTTGAAAATAAAAAGATTGAAAACTATTCCCATATGAACCATTATAATTACCGAACTCACTATAAAAAGACATGATTATCGAATGGTTTGTAAATGAACAATACACGTAAAGAGGTGTGCGGTTAAGGATTCAACGTTGCTTGGCGCTCAATTGTGCAACCCAAAAAAAAAATAAAAAGAAAAAAATATCTTGCGAAATAGTAAATCAATTATAATCTATAACAAAACACTCCCCGGCTCGGATTTGGGTACCGATTTTTCCAGTATTCTCGTTGTTCCGAGATCTTTAACTTTAGAGAAGGCCCCACCTCCGTAATCGGGCTGAAGAATTACAAAAATTCCCTTGAACTTGCCTTCCTAGCCTTTCTTCTATGATTTTTCAACAACTTCAAGGGATCATAAATCTTTCATCGTAGCTCGGATTTAGGTGTTGTTTTTTCCAGTGTTCTTGTAATTAAAAGATCTTCAACGTTACAGTTGGCCCCACTTCCGGACTAAGGATGAAAAATTACGAAAATACCCTTCAACTCCCCGATTCTTGGTTTCTTTCACTATTTTGAGTTCTCTTTTCCATCTTTATTGCACGAAATACCTACAAAACACATAAGAGATACATAAAATACTAAATACTTGCCAAAAAGGGTTAGTAGCATAGATATGAGACATATCCAAGCTATTTACACTGCACGGGATCGTAAAAATACCGAAATTAAGGGGATAAATGTGAAGAATTTATGCCTAATCAAACCCCCCTAACTTAGAACTTTGCGCGTCCCGAGCAATGTAAATGCGAATCAAGAACACAACATAAAGAGAGGAAAAGAAAGATATTACCCAAAATGGAGCGATCCCCGATGAATGTGAGTCCATTGAATCTATAAAATATGTTAGAACCAAGCATAGCAAAAAGAATAACAAGAATTCTAAACTAAAAAAAAAGTTAACTATTATACAACCTACGATTTTCAAATTCTAATAAGTTATACACTAGAAGCCAAAAAATTTGAGGGTCCACCCAAAATACAATATGACTTTTAGGGATTAATGGTGTACCCTCACTAGAATGCATGCCTCCTAAAAAAATATAATTCCGTTTGACCAACGAAAGGCATGTGTGGGATGGAAAAAATGAACCATCACCAATTAAAAATTTTAATGGCATGATGGGGGGTTTGGATGCTAGGTGGAACAATTACAATTGAGATCCAAGAAAAATATTATCACCTCCCAAAGATTTTTTAAGCAGTATGTGGAGAGGGGCACATAAAAAGGAAGAGTCCATATTAGAAAATAATTCTAGCAAAGTGTCTTTGTCGATAAAAGGTGTAAACGTTTCAGAATTTTCAACCGACTCATTGGAATCTAGCGGTACTTCTAATGGTTCAATAACGGTGAACGAAAATGGTGATGAAATAAACTCAATCTCAAGTGATTCATCATCACTTGTAGATTGAATTTCAAGGGATCAAGACTCACTTTCAATGAGATGTTCTTGAAAAATTTGAGGTGACACACAAGTCTCAACCTCCTCTTTGTTTTCCAAATCAGAACGCATCTCATCGCAAAATGAGAGTACTTTCGTAACAGGACCAACATCCATTGCACTTTGGGTGGAAAGAAAATCGAGTACTTCTTTGATTAGAAAAAGCATTCTTTCTTCCAAAGTAGGACTCATTGGCTCTATAACCTCGGAAGAAAAATCGTCATTGGATTCGAATAATGCATCCAACTCTTTCTCCAAAAAACGATTTTTTTCCCGATATTTGTTTTCAAGCCTTTCATATTCATGAATTAAAAGCCACTCACCCATTTTAATAGGTTGAGGTGGAGATTCTTGAAAATAAAAAGATTGAAAACTATTCCCATATGAACCATTATAATTACCGAACTCACCATAAAAAGACATGATTACCGAATGGTTTGTAAATGAAAAATCCATGTAAAGAGGTGTGCGGTTAAGGATTCAACGTTTCTTGGCGCTCAATTGTGCAACCCAAAAAAAATAAAAAGAAAAAAATATCTTGCGAAATAGTAAATCAATTATAATCTATAACAAAACACTCCCCGGCAACGGCGCCATTTTGATCCAGGTGGAAACCGAGCGTCCGTGTAAATACGCTAATCGCTGTTATCGGCTTCCAACCACAATACAAAAACCTAAACTTTAACTACACTCTTGTGGAGAATAGTAGCGAGTCTGGGTATCGAATCCACATGGAATGTTTGATAGATTTTAATTGATTTATTACTTCAAAAAATAAAGTGTAAAAGATGATGATTGAGTGAGAAAGGAAAAAGGGAAAAATAAAGAAGTTAACTAAAACTAATTGGAAAAATTAAGGTAGAGACACAATCCCCCAACCATAGTGTCTTGATGGTATAAAACTAATGGTAAATTTAACTGAATAATTTGACCCGGAATTTAGTACTCCCAAGCATTACGTATACGAGGTTCAAGCCCGCGTCATACTTAATCTGAGGATGAGTAAATCAGTATCGCGATAGTAGCACTCGAATTGCATTCTAAATCATCACGAGTACCCAGAGGCAAACGAGATATAAAGATCTACAATTGTCGTGTAACTACGCAATACGGTCATAATCAATCACTAAATTCAGAGGACTAATATTATACACATGCAATTAACACATCAGGTTGGGTTCATGTATCCCAACCTTTAAAAACCTAGCCTAACATGGTAAATAATAATAAAAATGCTCGAAATAAAAATTACCATGACTAAAGAACAAGAACATGCAAGAAGAAATCAAAGATTGAAGAAAAATTTAAAAAGCTCTTGAATTAATGGTGCAAAGTATGTAAATTCTTCTCCTAGATGTTCCTACTTGTTATGGAGCTTTTACATAAATGAAATATCAATAAAAATAGTCCTAATGACTAATTATATAGGCTAGAGGTCGTTTAGAAGAGTCCCCAAAACATAAAACTCTTTTGCCTAAAAGATAAGCACAAAATAAAAATCCCGTATCGGCCAATTTGTCACACTTAGAAAGCGTGCCTAATTTTGTAACGGATCTCGGGCGTGACAAATGGGCGAACCGTTTCGGGTTCGGGGTGTACCGGTTCGGGTGAATTCTCTGGTTTCTGGGCCTCTTTCAACACTTTGAATATTTTCCAACTTTCTTCTTTTCTTCCTTAGATTTTTTCTCAAATTCAAATGATCATAACTCCTTCACCGTAGCTCGGATTTGGGTACTGTTTTTTCTAGTATTCTCGTTGTTCCGAGATCTTCAACTTTCCAGAAGGCCCCACCTCCGTAATCGGGCTGAAGAATTACAAAAATTCCCTTGAACTTGCCTTCCTAGCCTTTCTTCTATGATTTTTCAACAACTTCAAGGGATCATAAATCTTTCATCGTAGCTCGGATTTAGGTGTTGTTTTTTCCAGTGTTCTTGTAATTAAAAGATCTTCAACGTTACAGTTGGCCCCACTTCCGGACTAAGGATGAAAAATTACGAAAATACCCTTCAACTCCCCGATTCTTGGTTTCTTTCACTATTTTGAGTTCCCTTTTCCATCTTTATTGCACGAAATACCTACAAAACACATAAGAGATACATAAAATACTAAATACTTGCCAAAAAGGGTTAGTAGCATAGATATGAGACAAATTCAAGCTATTTACACGGTACGACATCGTAAAAATACCGAAATTAAGGGGATAAATGTGAAGAATTTATGCCTAATCAAACCCCCATAACTTAGAACTTTGCGCGTCCCGAGTAATGTAAATGCGAATCAAGAACACAACATAAAGAGAGGAAAAGAAAGATATTACCCAAAATGGAGCGATCCCCAATGAATGTGAGTCCATTGAATCTACAAAACATGTTAGAACCAAGCATAACAAAAAGAATAACAATAATTCTAAACTAAAAAAAAAGTTAACTATTATACAACCTACGATTTTCAATTTCTAATAAGTTATACACTAGAAGTCAAAAAATTTGAGGGTCCACCCAAAATACAATATGACTTTGAGGGATTAATGGTGTACCCTCACTAGAATGCATGCCTCCTAAAAAAATATAATTCCGTTTGACCAACGAAAGGCATGTGTGAGATGGAAAAAATGAACCATCACCAATTAAAAATTTTAATGGAATGATGGGGGGTTTGGATGCTAGGTGGAACAAGTACAATTGAGATCCAATAAAAATATAATCACCTCCCAAAGATTTTTTAAGCAGTATGGGGAGAGGGGCACATAAAAAGGAAGAGTCCATATTAGAAAATAATTCTAGCAAAGTGTCTTTGTCGATAAAAGGTGTAAACGTTTCAGAATTTTCAACCGACTCATTGGAATCTAGCGGTACTTCTAATGGTTCAATAACGGTGAAGAAAAATGGTGATGAAATAAACTCAATCTCAAGTGATTCATCATCACTTATAGATTGAATTTCAAGGGAGCAAGACTCACTTTCAATGAGATGTTCTTCAAAAATTTGAGGTGACACACAAGTCTCAACCTCCTCTTTGTTTTCCAAATCAGAACGCATCTCATCGCAAAATGAGAGTACTTTCGTAACAGGACCAACATCCATTGCACTTTGGGTGGAAAGAAAATCGAGTACTTCTTTGATTAGAAAAACATTCTTTCTTCCAAAGTAGGACTCATTGGCTCTATAACCTCGGAAGAAAAATCGTCATTGGATTCGAATAATGCATCCAACTCTTTCTCCAAAAAACGATTTTTTTCCCGATATTTGTTTTCAAGCCTTTCATATTCATGAATTAAAAGCCACTCACCCATTTTAATAGGTCGAGGCGGATATTCTTGAAAATAAAAAGATTGAAAACTATTCCCATATGAACCATTATAATTACCGAACTCACTATAAAAAGACATGATTATCGAATGGTTTGTAAATGAACAATACACGTAAAGAGGTGTGCGGTTAAGGATTCAACGTTGCTTGGCGCTCAATTGTGCAACCCAAAAAAAAAATAAAAAGAAAAAAATATCTTGCGAAATAGTAAATCAATTATAATCTATAACAAAACACTCCCCGGCTCGGATTTGGGTACCGATTTTTCCAGTATTCTCGTTGTTCCGAGATCTTTAACTTTAGAGAAGGCCCCACCTCCGTAATCGGGCTGAAGAATTACAAAAATTCCCTTGAACTTGCCTTCCTAGCCTTTCTTCTATGATTTTTCAACAACTTCAAGGGATCATAAATCTTTCATCGTAGCTCGGATTTAGGTGTTGTTTTTTCCAGTGTTCTTGTAATTAAAAGATCTTCAACGTTACAGTTGGCCCCACTTCCGGACTAAGGATGAAAAATTACGAAAATACCCTTCAACTCCCCGATTCTTGGTTTCTTTCACTATTTTGAGTTCTCTTTTCCATCTTTATTGCACGAAATACCTACAAAACACATAAGAGATACATAAAATACTAAATACTTGCCAAAAAGGGTTAGTAGCATAGATATGAGACATATCCAAGCTATTTACACTGCACGGGATCGTAAAAATACCGAAATTAAGGGGATAAATGTGAAGAATTTATGCCTAATCAAACCCCCCTAACTTAGAACTTTGCGCGTCCCGAGCAATGTAAATGCGAATCAAGAACACAACATAAAGAGAGGAAAAGAAAGATATTACCCAAAATGGAGCGATCCCCGATGAATGTGAGTCCATTGAATCTATAAAATATGTTAGAACCAAGCATAGCAAAAAGAATAACAAGAATTCTAAACTAAAAAAAAAGTTAACTATTATACAACCTACGATTTTCAAATTCTAATAAGTTATACACTAGAAGCCAAAAAATTTGAGGGTCCACCCAAAATACAATATGACTTTGAGGGATTAATGGTGTACCCTCACTAGAATGCATGCCTCCTAAAAAAATATAATTCCGTTTGACCAACGAAAGGCATGTGTGGGATGGAAAAAATGAACCATCACCAATTAAAAATTTTAATGGCATGATGGGGGGTTTGGATGCTAGGTGGAACAATTACAATTGAGATCCAAGAAAAATATTATCACCTCCCAAAGATTTTTTAAGCAGTATGTGGAGAGGGGCACATAAAAAGGAAGAGTCCATATTAGAAAATAATTCTAGCAAAGTGTCTTTGTCGATAAAAGGTGTAAACGTTTCAGAATTTTCAACCGACTCATTGGAATCTAGCGGTACTTCTAATGGTTCAATAACGGTGAACGAAAATGGTGATGAAATAAACTCAATCTCAAGTGATTCATCATCACTTGTAGATTGAATTTCAAGGGATCAAGACTCACTTTCAATGAGATGTTCTTGAAAAATTTGAGGTGACACACAAGTCTCAACCTCCTCTTTGTTTTCCAAATCAGAACGCATCTCATCGCAAAATGAGAGTACTTTCGTAACAGGACCAACATCCATTGCACTTTGGGTGGAAAGAAAATCGAGTACTTCTTTGATTAGAAAAAGCATTCTTTCTTCCAAAGTAGGACTCATTGGCTCTATAACCTCGGAAGAAAAATCGTCATTGGATTCGAATAATGCATCCAACTCTTTCTCCAAAAAACGATTTTTTTCCCGATATTTGTTTTCAAGCCTTTCATATTCATGAATTAAAAGCCACTCACCCATTTTAATAGGTTGAGGTGGAGATTCTTGAAAATAAAAAGATTGAAAACTATTCCCATATGAACCATTATAATTACCGAACTCACCATAAAAAGACATGATTACCGAATGGTTTGTAAATGAAAAATCCATGTAAAGAGGTGTGCGGTTAAGGATTCAACGTTTCTTGGCGCTCAATTGTGCAACCCAAAAAAAATAAAAAGAAAAAAATATCTTGCGAAATAGTAAATCAATTATAATCTATAACAAAACACTCCCCGGCAACGGCGCCATTTTGATCCAGGTGGAAACCGAGCGTCCGTGTAAATACGCTAATCGCTGTTATCGGCTTCCAACCACAATACAAAAACCTAAACTTTAACTACACTCTTGTGGAGAATAGTAGCGAGTCTGGGTATCGAATCCACATGGAATGTTTGATAGATTTTAATTGATTTATTACTTCAAAAAATAAAGTGTAAAAGATGATGATTGAGTGAGAAAGGAAAAAGGGAAAAATAAAGAAGTTAACTAAAACTAATTGGAAAAATTAAGGTAGAGACACAATCCCCCAACCATAGTGTCTTGATGGTATAAAACTAATGGTAAATTTAACTGAATAATTTGACCCGGAATTTAGTACTCCCAAGCATTACGTATACGAGGTTCAAGCCCGCGTCATACTTAATCTGAGGATGAGTAAATCAGTATCGCGATAGTAGCACTCGAATTGCATTCTAAATCATCACGAGTACCCAGAGGCAAACGAGATATAAAGATCTACAATTGTCGTGTAACTACGCAATACGGTCATAATCAATCACTAAATTCAGAGGACTAATATTATACACATGCAATTAACACATCAGGTTGGGTTCATGTATCCCAACCTTTAAAAACCTAGCCTAACATGGTAAATAATAATAAAAATGCTCGAAATAAAAATTACCATGACTAAAGAACAAGAACATGCAAGAAGAAATCAAAGATTGAAGAAAAATTTAAAAAGCTCTTGAATTAATGGTGCAAAGTATGTAAATTCTTCTCCTAGATGTTCCTACTTGTTATGGAGCTTTTACATAAATGAAATATCAATAAAAATAGTCCTAATGACTAATTATATAGGCTAGAGGTCGTTTAGAAGAGTCCCCAAAACATAAAACTCTTTTGCCTAAAAGATAAGCACAAAATAAAAATCCCGTATCGGCCAATTTGTCACACTTAGAAAGCGTGCCTAATTTTGTAACGGATCTCGGGCGTGACAAATGGGCGAACCGTTTCGGGTTCGGGGTGTACCGGTTCGGGTGAATTCTCTGGTTTCTGGGCCTCTTTCAACACTTTGAATATTTTCCAACTTTCTTCTTTTCTTCCTTAGATTTTTTCTCAAATTCAAATGATCATAACTCCTTCACCGTAGCTCGGATTTGGGTACTGTTTTTTCTAGTATTCTCGTTGTTCCGAGATCTTCAACTTTCCAGAAGGCCCCACCTCCGTAATCGGGCTGAAGAATTACAAAAATTCCCTTGAACTTGCCTTCCTAGCCTTTCTTCTATGATTTTTCAACAACTTCAAGGGATCATAAATCTTTCATCGTAGCTCGGATTTAGGTGTTGTTTTTTCCAGTGTTCTTGTAATTAAAAGATCTTCAACGTTACAGTTGGCCCCACTTCCGGACTAAGGATGAAAAATTACGAAAATACCCTTCAACTCCCCGATTCTTGGTTTCTTTCACTATTTTGAGTTCCCTTTTCCATCTTTATTGCACGAAATACCTACAAAACACATAAGAGATACATAAAATACTAAATACTTGCCAAAAAGGGTTAGTAGCATAGATATGAGACAAATTCAAGCTATTTACACGGTACGACATCGTAAAAATACCGAAATTAAGGGGATAAATGTGAAGAATTTATGCCTAATCAAACCCCCATAACTTAGAACTTTGCGCGTCCCGAGTAATGTAAATGCGAATCAAGAACACAACATAAAGAGAGGAAAAGAAAGATATTACCCAAAATGGAGCGATCCCCAATGAATGTGAGTCCATTGAATCTACAAAACATGTTAGAACCAAGCATAACAAAAAGAATAACAATAATTCTAAACTAAAAAAAAAGTTAACTATTATACAACCTACGATTTTCAATTTCTAATAAGTTATACACTAGAAGTCAAAAAATTTGAGGGTCCACCCAAAATACAATATGACTTTGAGGGATTAATGGTGTACCCTCACTAGAATGCATGCCTCCTAAAAAAATATAATTCCGTTTGACCAACGAAAGGCATGTGTGAGATGGAAAAAATGAACCATCACCAATTAAAAATTTTAATGGAATGATGGGGGGTTTGGATGCTAGGTGGAACAAGTACAATTGAGATCCAATAAAAATATAATCACCTCCCAAAGATTTTTTAAGCAGTATGGGGAGAGGGGCACATAAAAAGGAAGAGTCCATATTAGAAAATAATTCTAGCAAAGTGTCTTTGTCGATAAAAGGTGTAAACGTTTCAGAATTTTCAACCGACTCATTGGAATCTAGCGGTACTTCTAATGGTTCAATAACGGTGAAGAAAAATGGTGATGAAATAAACTCAATCTCAAGTGATTCATCATCACTTATAGATTGAATTTCAAGGGAGCAAGACTCACTTTCAATGAGATGTTCTTCAAAAATTTGAGGTGACACACAAGTCTCAACCTCCTCTTTGTTTTCCAAATCAGAACGCATCTCATCGCAAAATGAGAGTACTTTCGTAACTAGACCAACATTCATTGCACTTTGGGTGGAAAGAAAATCGAGTACTTGTTTGATTAGAAAAAGCATTCTTTCTTCCAAAGTAGGATTCATTGGCTCTATAACCTCGGAAGAAAAATCGTCATTGGATTCGAATAATGCATCCAACTCTTTCTCCCAAGAATGATTTTTTTCCCGATATTTGTTTTCAAGCCTTTCATATTCATGAATTAAAAGCCACTCACCCATTTTAATAGGTCGAGGCAGAGATTCTTGAAAATAAAAAGATTGAAAACTATTCCCATATGAACCATTATAATTACCGAACTCACTATAAAAAGACATCATTACCGAATGGTTTGTAAATGAACAATCAACGTAAAGAGGTGTACGTTTAAGGATTCAACGTTTCTTGGCGCTCAATTGT
Source organism: Sambucus nigra (assembly GCA_949130495.1). Classification (NCBI taxonomy): domain Eukaryota; kingdom Viridiplantae; phylum Streptophyta; class Magnoliopsida; order Dipsacales; family Adoxaceae; genus Sambucus; species Sambucus nigra. The sequence goes on along the minus strand of OX422208.1, from coordinate 88,083,780 downwards.
GCAACCCAAAAAAAAATAAAAAGAAAAAAAATATCTTGCGAAATAGTAAATCAATTATAATCTATAACAAAACACTCCCCCGCAACGGAGCCATTTTGATCGATGTGGTAACCGAGCGTCCGTGTAAATACGCCAATCGAGGTTATCGGCTTCCAACCACAATACAAAAACGTAAACTTTAACTACACTCTTGTGGAATATAGTGGCGAGTCTGGGTATCGAATCCACAGGGAATGTTTGATAGATTTTAATTGATTTATTACTTCAAAAAATAAAGTGTAAAAGATGATGATTGAGTGAGAAAGGAAAAAGGGAAAAATAAAGAATTTAACTAAAACTAATTGGAAAAATTAAGGTAGAGACACAATCCCCCAACCCTAGTGTTTTGATGGTATAAAACAAATCGTAAATTTAACTGATTAATTTGACCCGAAATTTAGTACTCCCAAGCATTACGTATACGAGGTTCAAGCCCGCGTCATACTTAATCTTGGGATGAGTAAATCAGTATCGCGATAGTATCACTCGAATTGCATTCTAAATCATCACGAGTACCCAGAGGCAAACGAGATATAAAGATCTACAATTATTGTGTAACTACGCAATACGATCATAATCAATCATTAAATTCAGAGGACTAATATTATACCCATGCAATTAACACATCAGGTTGGGTTCATGTATCCCAACCTTTAAAAACCTAGCCTAACATGGTAAACAATAATAAAAGTGCTGGGAATAAAAATTACCATGACTAAAGAACAAGAACATGCAAGAAGAAATCAAAGATTGAAGAAAAACCGAAAAAGCTCTTGAATTAATGGTGCAAAGTATGTAAATTCTTCTTCTAGATGTTCCTACTTGTTATGGAGCTTTCACATAAATGAAATCTTAATAAAAAGAGTCCTAATGACTAATTATATAGGCTAGAGGTCATTTAGAAGAGTCCCCAAAACATAAAACTCTTTTACCTGAAAGATAAGCACAAAATAAAAATCCCGTATCTGCCAATTTGTCACACTTCGAAAGGGTGACTAATTTTGTAACGGATCTGGGGCGTGACAAATGGGCGAACCGGTTCGGGTTCTGGGTGTACCGGTTCGGGCGAATTCGCTGGTTTCTGGGCCTCTTTCAACACTTAGAATATTTTTCAACTTTCTTCTTTTCTTCCTTGAATTTTTTCTCAATTTCAAATGATCATAACTCCTTCACCGTAGCTCGAATTTGGGTGCCGTTTTTTCCAGTATTCTCGTTGTTCCGAGTTCTTCTACTTTCCATAAGTCCCCACCTCCGGAATCGGGCTGCATAATTACAAAAATTCCCTTGAACTTGCCTTCCTAGCCTTTCTTCTATGATTTTTCCGCAACTTCAAGGGATCATAAGTCTTTCACCGTAGCTCGGATTGAGGTGTTGTTTTTTCCAGTGTTCTTGTAATTGAAATATCTTCAACTTTACAGTTGGCCCCACTTCCAGAGTAAGTCTGAAAAATTACGAAAATACCCTTCAACTCCCCGATTCTTGGTTTCTTTCACTATTTTGAGTTCCCTTTTCCATCTTTATTGCAGGAAATACCTATAAAACACATAAGAGATACACAAAATACGAAATACTTGCCAAAAAGGGTTAGTAGCATAGATGTGAGACAAATTCAAGCTATTTACACTGTACGGCATCGTAAAAATACCGAAATTAGGGAGATAAATGTGAAGAATTTATGCCTAATCAAACCCCCCTAACTTAGAACTTTGCGCGTCCTGAGCAATGTAAATGCGAATCAAGAACACAATATAAAGAGAGGAAAAGAAAGATATTACACAAAATGGAGCGATCCCCGATGAATGTGAGTCCATTGAATCTACAAAACATGTTAGAACCAAGCATAACAAAAAGAATAACAATAATTCTAAACTAAAAAAAAAAGTTAACTATTGTACAACCTACGATTTTCAATTTCTAATAAGTTATACACTAGAAGTCAAAAAATTTGAGGGTCCACCCAAAATACAATATGACTTTGAGGGATTAATGGTGTACCCTCACTAGAATGCATGCCTCCTAAAAAAATATAATTCCCTTTGACCAACGGAAGGCATGTGTGAGATGGAAAAAATGAACCATCACCAATTAAAATTTTTAATGGAATGATGGGGGGTTTGGATGCTAGGTGGGACAAGTACAATTGAGATCCATGAAAAATATAATCACCTCCCAAAGATTTTTTAAGCAGTATGGGGAGAGGGGCACATAAAAAGGAAGAGTCCATATTAGAAAATAATTCTAGCAAAGTGTCTTTGTCGATAAAAGGTGTAAACGTTTCAGAATTTTCAACCGACTCATTGGAATCTAGCGGTACTTCTAATGGTTCAATAACGGTGAACGAAAATGGTGACGAAATAAACTCAATCTCAAGTGATTCATCATCACTTTTAGATTGAATTTCAAGGGAGCAAGACTCACTTTCAATGAGATGTTCTTGAAAAATTTGAGGTGACACACAAGTCTCAACCTCCTCTTTGTTTTCCAAATCAGAACGCATCTCATCGCAAAATGAGAGTCCTTTCGTAACAAGACCAACATCCATTGCACTTTGGGTGGAAAGAAAATCGAGTACTTGTTTGATTAGAAAAAGCATTCTTTCTTCCAAAGTAGGATTCATTGGCTCTATAACCTCGGAAGAAAAATCGTCATTGGATTCGAATAATGTTTCCAACTCTTTGTCCAAAAAATGATTTTTTCCCGATATTTGTTTTCAAGCCTTTGATATTCATGAATTAAAAGCCACTCACCCATTTTAATAGGTCGAGGCAGAGATTCTTGAAAATAAAAAGATTGCAAACTATTCCCATATGAACCATTATAATTACCGAACTCACTATAAAAAGACATGATTACCGAATGGTTTCTAAATGAACAATCAATGTAAAGAGGTGTACGTTTAAGGATTCAACGTTTCTTGGTGCTCAATTGTGCAACACAAAAAAAATAAAAAGAAAAAAATATCTTGCGAAATAGTAAATCAATTATAATCTATAACAAAACCCTCCCCGGCAACGGCGCCATTTTGATCGAGGAGGAAACCGGGCGTTCGTGTAAATACGCTAATCGCTGTTATCGGCTTCCAACCACAATACAAAAACGTAAACTTTAACTACACTCTTGTGGAGTATAGTGGCGAGTCTAGGTATCGAATCCATAGGGAATGTTTGATAGATTTTAATTAATTTATTACTTCAAAAAATAATGTGTAAAAGATGATGATTGAGTGAGAAAGGAAAAAGGGAAAAATAAAGAATTTAACTAAAACTAATTGGAAAAATTAAGGTATAGACACAATCCCCCAACCCTAGTGTCTTGAATGTATAAAACAAATCGTAAATTTAACTGATTAATTTGACCCGGAATTTAGTACTCCCAAGCATTACGTATACGAGGTTCAAGCCCGCGTCATACTTAATCTGAGGATGAGTAAATCAGTATCGCAATAGTATCACTCGAATTGCATTCTAAATCATCACGAGTACCCAAAGGCAAACGAGATATAAATATCTACAATTATTGTGTAACTACGCAATACGGTCATAATCAATCATTAAATTCAGAGGACTAATATTATACATATGAAATTAACACATCAGGTTGGGTTCATGTATCCCAACCTTTAAAAACTTAGCCTAACATGGTAAATAATAATAAAAGTGCTGAAAATAAAAATTACCATGACTGAAGAACAAAACATGCAAGAAGAAATCAAAGATTGAAGAAAAACCGAAAAAGCTCTTGAATTAATGGTGCAAAGTATGTAAATTCTTCTCCTAGATGTTCCTACTTGTTATGGAGATTTTTCATAAATGAAATCTTAATAAAAACAGTCCTAATGACTAATTATATAAGCTAGAGGTCGTTTAGAAGAGTCCCCAAAACATAAAACTCTTTTACCTAAAAGATAAGCACAAAATAAAAATCCCGTATCTGCCAATTTGTCACACTTCGAAAGCGTGACTAATTTTGTAACGGATCTGGGGCGTGACAAATGGGCCAACCGGTTCAGGTTCTGGGTGTACCGGTTCGGGTGAATTCGCTGGTTTCTGGGCCTCTTTCAACACTTTAAATATTTTCCAACTTTCTTCTTTTCTTCCTTAGATTTTTTCTCAAATTCAAATGATCATAACTCCTTCACCGTAGCTCGGATTTGGGTGCCCTTTTTTCCAGTATTCTCATTGTTCTGAGATCTTCAACTTTCCATAAGTACCAACCTCCGGAATCGGGCTGAAGAATTACGAAAATGCCCTTGAACTTGCCTTCCTAGCCTTTCTTCTATGATTTTTCCGCAACTTCAAGGGATCATAACTCTTTCACCGTAGCTCGGATTGAGGTGCCGTTTTTTCCAGTGTTCTTGTAATTGAAAGATCTTCAACTTTACAGTTGGCCCTACTTTCGGAATAAGGCTAAAAAATTACGAAAATACCCTTCAACTCCCCGTTTCTTAGTTTCTTTCTCTATTTTGAGTTCCCTTTTCCATCTTTCTTGCATGAAATACCTATAAAAACACATAAGAGATACACAAAATACGAAATACTTGCCAAAAAGGGTTAGTAGTATAGATATGAGACAAATTCAAGCTATTTAGACTATACGGCATCATAAAAATACCGAAATTAAGGGGATAAATGTGAAGAATTTATGCCTAATCAGATATATATGTATGGATATACTTGATGTGTATTGTATTTATATATATATGAGATTTGAAAACATATATATACATAGAAAAATATAAAGAATGTAGTATATATATACACTAGATGTGTATATTATATTATATATATATATATGAGATGAGAATATCATATATATAGTGTATATATACACTATATGATAAAGAATGTAGTATATATATACACTATATATATGATATTCTCATCTCATATATATATATATATAATATACTATGCACATCTAGTGTATATATATACTACATTCTTTATGTTTGTCCATGTATATATATGTTTTCACATCTTATATATATATATATATATATATATGGACTAAAATAAGAAAGAAATGTGAGTTAATTTTTGGTTTATCCGGGAGTTCAAAATCCAGATTATAATATGTAATATACGTATATAATGATGAGAATATTATATACGAGATGATAACAATAAGATGTGAATAGTGTATAATAACTAGTGAAAGTTATTAATTGCAAAAGGATAAATTATACATGAAAAAATATTAAAAGTAAGCTAATTAGGGAACTTATCATATTTACATACGCGGGCATTTGATAGCGTATGATGATTTAATTGTTGTGAGAGATTAGTTAGGCGGGGTAGCTTAATTAGGGTGTTTCAAAATACATGCGTTAGGTGTGCACTGTTAGATGAGATGTGAGGGGTATCTCATGAGAGTGCGACGCCAGATAAGATATGAAGAATACCATATCTTAAATATTAATGTAAATTAAGCACTTGCTAAAATGAGTTTTTTAAACCTTGGGCGTTGTCCTGTATCTATTTTCCTTTTTTCTTCCCCTTTGTATACTTTTTAAGTGTCTAGACACAGGGACGTCTGGATGATTACTCTTCCGAGTAATACGTGCTGCCGCAGCTGTGGAAGTTGGCAGGAAATTGTTTTAGATGCTTATATCCTTGTGATCTAGATAGGAGGTACTATTGTAATAATAGGGCCGGTTGCCCAACTGATTTCATTTATTTTATTTACAGTGATTTTATTTTACTCCTATTCTATTTGGTTGTATAAATGTTTTGCTGAGAGTTGCCGGTTATTTATATATTCGTTTTAGTTGTGGTTTATATCCTTGTATGGTTGGATTTTCTTGTGCGCTTAAGTTAATAAGATTATAAATTTTAAAATTTGACGCCAGACCTAATAGTTTATTAGTAATTAATTGGTTTTCGACAGTGATGCTGAGAATGAAACCATTTGAGATTCGTGTTTAATTTGATATAACACTGATCACCCGATATTTTATTCGGTGGGCTTTCACAGATTTATACTATGTATAACGACGACCACTTAAGGAGTTTCACGTCATTGTTCCAAACGAAAGATTTGAATAAAATCAAGTGTATAAGGAGGTTTCCTTATTTGGATTTACTTTGCAAGATGTCCCACACATGAGGTTGACTTTCGTAAGGAGTTAGGGAATTTTTGACGTGGCACCTTATCAAGTACTTAGCACATGTCTTGAGGAGAAATGATATTACTCACCTTTCGTAACATCATTAGAAGTATGGTTTTAAAGACCTTATCTATGCGAATGCGTGTTAGCCGATTAGAGGAAGAGTTCAAATATCTTTCTCTCTCTACATCGGGAGAGATTGACAGGAAAACTAAAAATGATGTTTGCATTATCTTCTTTAGTATGAGAAGATTATATTTTGGAGTTGGCATAAATCTTATGTAAAGGGTTTGTCCCGTTTTATTGGGTAAAATGATAATCACCACTTACATTCAGATAATGGGATTTACCTTCCTAAATCAGTAAGACCACCATAACTATCTAAATGATAGGGTCCTTAAGATTTTAAAGATCAAGGCCAAAGTAGTCTCAATGACTAGAGACGGTGTAACATTACCCCAAGTAAAAAAATACCACTCTAGCAAAAGGAACCTCATAAAGGGAGAAGAACCCAAAATATTTTAAGAGTAGATAATACGATCTATTATGACCAGTAGAGAGAAGGAAATTATGATCAATGGGATTTTGTCCAAGGAGAGCAAACCCAATGAGGCAAGATTAAACAGTAACGACTATAAGGAGAAGGTCTGCAAGGCCATCATTTTGATAGTTCCATTAGAGTAAGATGTTACGAACGTGATGAAGGAAATCTCTTAGTTACTAGAGGTCATTGTATAACACGCGTTATTGAGGGTATCATGAAAAAATGGGTATGATTACGTTTGTCGCTCGGGCACATGAGCCTAACTTAGACTTCAAGGAGTTGTTGTTCTTTACTAGTAGTTTGTTTACTAAGATTATGAGATATATACTGTCATCGAGATTTTTTTATAAGTGGATACCCTAGTGGGTAGGGGCTATTTTACGTCATGATTGTAGAGATGTTGCAATATGTTAGTCTCTTGGTGTTCAATTATGTTATTGAGTTAGACATGTGGTCTTATGATTCGCATTATTTAGCTTTGAGTATCACCTATATATATTACACTTATATAAACTACCAGGGGTAGGGTTTTATGACTGTTGTTTTTAGGAAGGGGATGTTTTTTTATAGTTATACATGGGCTTGAGGGAGGGTCCAACACACACTTGTATAATATAGATGCGATTTCATCTAAGGGGGTCACCTTATTGTTAGACTCAGTACCAATTATCTAAGAGTTTATGAATGCTTTGAGCCAGGGTCTCATACGAAGGAGCACGTCTCCATGGTGAGCTCCATTTTTGTTTGTAAAGAAGAGGGGCAGTTCACTTTGATTATGTGTGGACTATCGGGAGCTAAAAGATCACGATACAAAATAAATATCTATTATCGTATGTCTATGGCCTATTATACCAGTTGAGGAGTGTGTCATTCTTCCACAAGATTGACTTGCACTCAGGGTATCACCAATTATGTATTCGGCAGTATGACATTCCGAAGTTGAATTTTATTACACGATATGGATCATGTAAGTTTTAATTCACGTTGTTTAGGCTGACCAATGCACCAAGGGTGTTTCCGAACAAGATGAATTGTTTTTTACCATTACTGGATCAATTCGTTATTATATTTATTACTTACATTCTAGTGTATTCTCTGTCGAAGTAGAATGTGGAGAATTTTCGATTAGTTTTAAAAACACTATGATAACATAAGTTGTACGCTAAATTTTTTAAGTGGGAGTTTTATCTTCGAGAGGCACAGTTCTTATACCATGTCGTATCTAAGGTTGGAATTTCGGTGGATTCAAGTAAGGTACCTACTGTTATGAATTGGGGATAACCCACTACACTTATGAATTGGGTACCTATTGTTAAGAGTTGGGACACATACTCACCTCACCCAAAAGGGTTACTGTTGTTTGGAGCGTAAATTAACACAGAGTATTTGAGTAGATCAAGGATAAGCTCACCACTACTCCCGTCTTTGCATTACTACGAGGTCGCGTGCAGTACTTGGTATATAAAGATACATAAGTCTAAGGGCAAGGATATGCATGAGAATATTCCTATATCGTATACTTTTCTAAAGCTTAAGCTTCACGAGGACAATTTGTAAGGACAAAATTTTCAATTGAGTCCATTGTGGTATTTGACTAATTCCCAGAACAAAATAATATTTTTGAGTCATAGACAAATTTTGATTGTCACGACCCCACAGAGTCTATGAAAAAGTTTATTGAAGATTTTCCGGCCAAGTTTCAAAGATTTATCATGCTGATATTAATTTGGTGCTCGTTTCATGTCTTCATTACATTCTGAGATCACTCAGGTATGAATGCATAATGTTTAATCTTCGTTTATTCTGAGATAAGAATCATTTAGAGTTATGTACATAACAAACTCTTGTGTTTAGTGGTTCAAGCGACATTTTAGGTCGTTCAAGCGAGATGAACATGTCGTTCGAACGACATGGCCATTTCATTCGAGCGACATGCTGATCTCGTTTGAATGATGCGTCGACTTAAGTTTCCTATTTAAGGCGTGTTTCACTCAGAATTTCGTAAGTTGCAGAACCAAAAAATCAGTTTATATACAGTACATTTTCTGCACAAGTGTTCTAAGGTTTTTAAAGTATTAAAACATCCTTAGAGTTTCAAGATCCGAGCTTTCATACTCATATGCTATAGAGATCTTGGTTTGCACCATTGGAGGATGTCTGAGAACTCCTTGGGTTTGAGCCCATGGGCGAGTTTACCTATGACGACGAGCCTTTGGATGCAGAAGAGGCTGCTGATCGGGTTGAGCTGGATCGAATCTGCCGTAGTTGCACCGGTCCCTCAAGAAAAGCTACATTTTCCCCCCTTATCAATTATTTTTTCGAAGATCTGACGCCAAAGGATGCTAGTGATGTAACAGGCCGTGGCAGAGGTACCTCCTTGGAACTACCGGCCTACATACTCGTACTACTTTCATGCTTCTTTCTTACTTGAAAGCCCAACGATTAGCCCACGAGGGACCTGATAAACATTTCCATTAGTTTGTCCAGAGGATTCAACCTTCCTCTGGCCTCCATTGCCTTGGGGTCTCTCTACACTTGGTTCGATCGAACCCATATTGACATGGAGCGATCACTGGGCCGTTACAACTTGGCAAATTTCACCAACACCATTATATTGACTGGCTTCCTCTATACACGCTTTCCTGCTATCACTGCGAAGTTAGTTTCCCTGCCCGTGAGCGGAGGTATTAAGCCCCCATGCCTCTTGTGTTTCCACAAGAAGCAAAGCCGAAAGTAAATAATGGGGTTTTTTGACCACCTGGATTCCTTCGTAATGAGGCTATATAGCTAGTCCACTATTGCCCATAGTTGGGACTTCTTTCCTGCTGCAGCCACAATGATCAGATTTAACCCGGTTGTAGAAGATCCATGACAAGCCGTAATGCTTCTTTTCAGCCTGGGGTTCCTCCCTTCTTATACTGAATGGGGCTATAGTTATGAACCTTACAACACTGATAAATGCAACAGGAAATTCGGGTTCGACCAGGGGGCTCATCGACCTGTATTTCAGGACAACCATACCAAGGCCACCTTTGTTGAGGCATGCAATTTCTATGTTACCACTGCAGTTCTTGGTGTGACATCCACCATTGATGGGCGTGTCACCCTTTCGAGCGCTACTAGGAAGGGAGATGTATCCACCTCATTTGCCACAAAGTTCTATCTGGAGCAGTTGGCCATGATTCATAAGTATATCCAGTCCCCTCCTTGCTATCCCCTAGTCCTTTCCTTTTCTTCTTCTGAGTTAGGTCTAAAGGGGAACTCCGTGCTTAGGGTTGAGTATAACTTAAGCAAAACTGTTAAGGAGTCTTTGGATGAACTACCCCCTCATTGCCCCATGGTCCCAAATGCTACCCGGAAACCCAAGGCTGCTACGACCCCCAAACCATCTGTCCCCACGGCCGAAGCCACCACAGGAGAAGAGCCTGCTGAGCCATCTGCCAAGAGGGACAAGAAGTCCAAGTCTAAGAAGGCTAAGGTCAAAGGTCAAATAAAGACTCCACTAGGGGCATTCCCAATTGCCTCTGTTCCCTCTCCTATGTCTCCAGAACTAGCTGAAGATCTGAGGAGGCGGGTAGAGGCTGAAGTTTCCCAAATAAATGTTGAGTTCGAACGGTGTGCAGTTATCGTTCCTCCTTCGGGTGCATTCCCCAAAATAGTGGTGGATCCTAGTGAGACCTATGCAAAGAGAAGAAGAAGATCGAAGGTGCCTGAAAGTGCTGGTGCTACAGGATTAAGAAGGAAGACGCTGGATACTAAGCCCCCCAAAAAATAAACATCTGAGCGACCTTCATCACTAGCTTCTTCTGCCCATGCTTATTCGCCGTCCTCGCCAGTGGTTATATCCTTCTGCCCTTGATATTGACCAAAGTCTTGTTAGTTTCTTCTGCTTGACCGTTCCCCTTGGGGTATGCCACCGTCGAAGTGTGGTAAACAATGGAGTATTTATCTGTGAGCATCGTTACCTCTGAATTGACGAAAGGGGTTCCGTTGTCCCAAAGGATGACCTTTGGGATCCCGAAATGGTAAATACTATATTCTCTGATGAAATTTCTCACTACTCCTATTGTTGCTCTTATCAATGGTATCGCTTCGGCCCACTTTATGAAACACTCTGTTGCTAAGAAGACCCTCGAAGAAGTGTGAAAAGGATAAGGCATTGCTAGGGAGTGCAAATCCACTAACGGGGCATGGATCATGTTTCCATATAGCTGGCATGCCTTGCACCCTCGAATAAACCCTGCAAAATCTTTCTCCATCGTTGGATAATAGTACCCCAAAGTCATCAATTGGTCATATAACTTGGCCCCTCCTATATGAGCTGGATCGTGCGCCTGTTTAAGAACCTTAGTCGCTTCTTCCTTCATGATGTAACGTAGCGGCCTGTTGAAGTATCCCCTTCGATAGAGCTGCCCCTCCTGGATATAGAACCTTGGGACCCTTCGCTTCAGTCTCGTCGCATCAATTTTCTCTATCGGGATAACTCCATCTTTAATGAATTCAATATAGGATTGCCTCCAATCGGCCTGAGTTTCAACGAAATGACATTCAGCTGCCTCAAAGAAAAGTTAGCACTTATCATACCTCCGTTGTAGCTCCGCAGCGTCCTACTTCATTCTAGGCCAGAAATATCCTTCTCTTTGAATTCTCCTATAAAGGGGTACCTCAGTTGTTTCACAGTGCTCCTCATGTGTTTTCTTTAACCTTTTCCCCGTTTCTTCGGGGCCAATGCATCTTGATAACCATCCCCCTGTATTTTTGAAGTAGAGATTTCCCTGGTTTGTAAAATATTGGGCCAACTCTCTTAGCCCCATTTCCCCTTCGCCATACTCCAGCTACCTCCTAATCTCTCCCCTCTAGTCTGCATCCTCCTCCATCGATAGAATTGATTGTATCCCCGAAGGAGCTATTCTCCATTGGATCATGACGATAGTTGTATCATTTCTCATGACCATTTTCTGGGCAATAGTTGCATACGCATCTGGGTGACGATTCATCGTTCTGGGATGTCTCTTGGTCTTGGTCTGGTGGAGCTGGCTGAGGAGCCTCTGGATGATCGTTCTGTATGGTGCCAAGTTCATATGCTTCAACACATATTCTCCGTTTACTTGTTGGATCACTAAGTTCGAATTTCCCTTAATGCAGAGTGAACGAATTCCCCTTTGAAGAGCCTCCAGCAACCCTAGTACCAATGCCTCGTACTCTGCTTCGTTATTGGACCAAGGGAAATCTAACTTGTAGGAAAGGCAAATCTCTTTTATTCCTTTTGAAAGAATAACCCATGCCCCTCCCTTCTTCTTTGCCGAAGATCCATCAAACTGCATCGTCCACTCCTCCTCAGTTGCACCCCAGATAATTGGCTGATATGTCATCTTCTGGAATGTCTTCCTTAGGTGGTTCAAACATTCCTGATGGAAAAATTGTCAATAGATCAACATACGACTGGCTCTTGATCGCGCGAGGAACTACACACTTCAAGTCATATTCTGAAAGTATGAGAAACCACCTAGCTGCCCTGCCAATCAATATAGTTCTTCCCAACAAATATTTAATAGGATCACATTTAGTTACAATGTGAATCGTAAAAGACAACATATAATACCTAAGTTTTTGTGCTACAAAGACTAAGGCTAAACAATGCCTTTCTAGGCTACTATATCTAATCTATGGCCCCTGTATGATTCTACTGAGGTAGTAGACTGGTCGTTCTTGCCCATCAATCTTTTGTGCCAGTAAAGCTCCAACGGACCTTGTGGTAGATGTGAGATATAACTGGAACGACGTTCCTTCCCGTGGGGGAACCATGGTCTGTGGTGAAACCAGCAGCTTCTTCAGCCCAGCGAAAGACTCTTGGTGAACCTCCTCCCACCTAAACTTCGTGCTCTTTTGGAACAACTGCATCAATGGGTGTGTTACTTCGGCCAATCTAGGCACAAATCTCCTAAGGTAGGAGACTTTATCGAGGAAGCTCTTCAACTCCCTCACTGTCTTAAGGCTTGGTATTTTTAATATCGCTCTCTGTTTGTCCTGGTCCGTTTGCACCCCTTGTCGATCAACCACAAAGCCTAGAAATTTCTCACTTGCCAAAGACGCACTTCAGCGGATTCATTTTCAACTTAAACTTACTGTAACAGGAAAACACCTTCCTCAAATCGTTTAGGTGAGACTCCTCCTTCCTCGACTTGATGACTAAGTCATCCACATAAAATTCCACAAACTTGTGAAAGAAGTCATGGAAAATAGCCATCATTGTTCTCTGATTGGTCGCCCCAGCATTCTTGAGCCCAAACGGCATCACCCTATACATAAAGTTACCCAACGGGGTTCTGAATGCTATCTTTTCTGCATCCAAGGGGTCCATCTTGATCTGGTTGTATCCCATATACCCATCCATGAAGCTATACATATCATGACCAAGCATCGCGTCTATCAGTCCATCGATGGAGGGTAGAGGGAACTTATCTTTAGGATAAGATCGATTTAAATCTCTGAAGTCCACGCAGATCCTTATCTGGTTTTTGGCCAGAGTGGGTGTTGTATTGGTACGATGAACCCAACCATTAGCAGGCACTATACTTCTTCTTTAATCTTCAGATCCAGCTCAGGTTTGTACGTTCTTGTTGCCTGTTTAACTGGAATGGCTGAAGGCATTACGTTCAACCTGTGACATCTTACTTCCTCATCCAGCCCTTCCATTTTTGTTTATTTCCACGAGAAGACATCTACAAACTACCGAATTAATTCGACCAAGGCCTCTCGTTTCTGAGTGCTTAGATCCTTCGAGATGAAGATGGGTCTTGGATCCTCTCCTTCTTTTGCCAGGTCCAATTGCTACAACTCTTGTGCCTGGGGCTTCGACTGATTTGCCATGTAATCTGGTTCCTCGGTGACATCTTCCACGTATTCCTGTATGCTAGAATTGTCTATCACCATGAACTACCCCCACTGATCTACCAAGAAGCATTCATATGTTGGGTTAACCTCCTCTTCAGTTTCTTCGGTCGCCCCCTCACACCGTTACAATCGGTACACCACCTTTCCTTCCTTGGTAACGACTTTCTTGCATTGCCTGATAGTAGTGGTGATCGCCTTCCTCTTCTTCTCTCTAGAAGCTTCGGCCACTTTTTATCCTGAGAACTGGCTCAGCACACTTTGCCGCTGAGCCTTATGCTCTAGCGGGTCTATTTTGGGTCTCATCCTGTCTTTAAGCTTCTTCGAGATGCCTTGGGGCCGAGGGGCCACCTGCTGAGCTTATTCGACTGTTCCCTTTGGGCCACTCGTAATATCTTTATGTTCTTTTAAAGTCCCCATCCTTTCTTTGATCGAGGGAACCCATGCTCACTCCATTCTTCTTATCAAGGTCGGGACATATTCCTCTAACTCCGTGTAGAACGATGCATCCACTAAGTGAGCCTCTTCGACCATGAAGGGCCTCTTTGTGGCCCTAATGGTCACCTCTGTGCCCTTGACATTCGCTTTAGCACAATGGTGGTATGTAGAAGGAACTAGGCCTTGGTTGTGCATCCACACTCTTCCTATTAGCAAATGATAGGAAGTTGCACTCTCTATCACATGGAAATTGATATGGGAACTCAAGTTTCCCATCATAATCCCCACGTTAACATATCCAATAGATTTTGAAGATTGGTTATCATACCCCGAAATTACCAAAGGTATGGGGACCAGCCTTCCTTCTAGAATATTGGTCGTGTGAAAGGAGTTGATTGGCATAATATTGATGGAAGCTCCTCCATCCATGAGAGTCCTTGCGAAGCTAACTCCATTGACATTGGCTCTATCTGCATCGCTGAAGGTTACCTCTGACAGAAACCTTCTCACTAACCTAGCCATGGGTCCCCTCCATCCCAGCGAAAGGACTGCGTTCCTCCTCATAATATCAAGTATTGTCTGGGTTATCTGGAGCCTAATCTCCTTCGGTACCCCCACCGGGTCGAAGAACCAAGTGAACTTCGGGGACTTCAAAACTGTGCAGTATTCAAGGGTTGGATCCATTTCCTTACCTTCAACACTGTACACCTCTTTCGCATCCATGGCACTTGCTTCGTCTTAGTCCAACACCACGTTCGCCATTCCCTTCGTATAGTCTTCCAGAGCCTCTTCGTACTCTTCTTATCCTGCTGTCGACCCCCTTTCCCCTCTCTCGGCCTCTTCATCATAGGCCACCATGATATTGGCCCCATGTGCTGGCAAAGGGTTGTTGTTGACGTTCTGGGGGGGATTTGTAATGTCCCTGCCTTTACATATCCTTCTCAACGTAAAGCACCTCTCCGTTGGATGCTGGATTCTTCGATGAACCAGGCAGTACTTTGGATCCGCCTTCGTTGCTGCGTAGGGCTCCCCCACGGGAATGCCCTTTGGCTCATAGACCATTCCCCCTTGAACCATCGCGTTATAATAGCTGACAACTTCTTTTACTATACAAGGCAATGGTGGTGGGTCTTCTCTGTCTCTCTCGAATTTCCTCTTATTGTCCTTCTTCGCTGCTTTGGCCCTATCTCCCCCTTGGTGTACCCTACCCGTGGGGGCTGAGGCCTCCCCCCCGCGGGTTGCATCGGCTTCCTGAACATCACGGGCACACCACCGGATTGGGTTGTACCACCGAAGAGATATTTCTCGCTACTTTCAAGAATGTCGCAAAAGTCCCCTCCCGTGTCTCGTTGATAAGATGGCAGATGTATTCAGGAAGCAATCCCTCAGCACAAATTTTTAATAACTTGGACTCTTTGGCCTCTTCCCTTACATCGAGGGACCTTTACCTGAACCTTCGAACGTAGGACACCACCTCCTCTCCGGGTCTCTGCTTCTCCCTACCAAGTTGGGTCAATGTGAACTCATCTTCTGCCAGAAAGAACTTTTGGACAAACAATACATGCATCTCCTCCCACGTGGAAACGCTGTTGGGAGTCAAATGGGAGTACCAGGTGTATGCTTTATCGGTTAGAGATTTGGAAAACTCCCTCAATCTAAGCTTCTTATCATTACAATGTGCTCCCAAGTGTTCAATAAAACACTTAATGTGCTCCTTCGGGTTCCCACCTTTCCCCGTATATTTTTCGAAGATAGGTGGAATATAGTCCTTTGGGTAAAGCTCATCGTTGTACGCTTGTGGATAGGGTGTTTGGAAGTCGTCATAAATCGAAGCCACCTCATCAACTGATTGTGAGGACGCCTGCATGAACTTCAACATCTCTTTCTGCATCTCTTTTCTCATTTCTTCCATGGGCTAGGCTACTGGGGCAACCAACAGCGGGGCCATGGGCTGAGCGCTCGTTGCAATTGAAACGAACGTTATCGATGGTGCCATTGAAACTCCCGAGGTTCCCATTGCTGGATTCACAGCAGAGGGTACGCTTGCTGGGATTGCTCCAGCAATACCTGGACCTGGTGGGGTCGTGGGAGCTACTCCTGGTGTTATGAGAGCATTAGCCTCCAATCCTCCCAGCATAGTTGAAGCTACTGGGGTTTGTAAAAACTAATAAAACTTGCTCATGAGGAGCGTAATCTGGGCGGGACCCAACCCCACGCCCGTGGAAGGTTGTGCCACCCCTGGAACGCCTGACGCCGTCGGAACTAGAGGTACCTCTACTCGAGGAGCCCCATCCCTTAAGGCCTCTTGCTCCCTTGAGGCCTGTTCTTCATTATGCTGGATATCATCAAAGTTGAGTCTTCGAGTAGCATTATCTTGCGCCATACTCCTTATCTAGGAGAATGCCTCCCCAGCAGAGTCGCCAAATGTAAGAGGGTACTTTAGATTATAGATGGAGGCGTAACCCCTGTTTGAGTATGGTAATGATAAGCTAATTGGCCAAACCCTTGGATTAACAATAGAACACACAAACACAAGTTAAACGAAGACAAGACTCAGCTTAGACTCACAAAACACTCATGTATGACTCAGGAAATAGTAATGGACCTTAGAAGTAGCTTAGCTAGAGGGAAAGAGAAGTAAGCACCCTAGATACACCCTGGTAGGCAGGTAGAAATACATCAAAAACCCTCAAGAAAATCACTGTCAAGTATTAAAAGCTCCGTAATAAATAATAATGGTGGGTGAATAAACTCTCTGGTTTGTAATAACTCTCTCTGGAAATAACTTCTCAAACTCTCAAAAAGGATCGATCCCTTCCTCAAAGGTGGTTGGGGTCCTTAAATAGCCCTCCCCCCACCACCCCCGAGGCAACTCAGTCATTTAAGACTATGAAAGACATCCCTCACACTTTATGTCACAACATTAAATGCCTGATGCACTAGTTGTCTCTATGTCATAAACATTAAATGCTAAGACATGCCTTTTGCCTAACCACTGTGTGTCAGGGGGCTGTTATTGTAGAGGTGGCTCACCAACTGCCTGACAGCCCCAAATACCACGGTGGTTTTAGCTGGCTAGTGACATCACCTACACTAGATGTGACATTAAGAAGAGGGTTATTTGGTTCATGACTCATCACGTGATGGAACTCCAAGTTGCTCCGCCCGAGGTTCCACGGTCAGGGTCCCTCGGTGTTTTACCAGGTGTATCTAAGATGATCAGGACAAGCCCCAACGGTTCCTTACTTCTCAATCCTCCAAACCAAGTCCCTCTAAAATTCGTACGGCGAGGTCATTCGATAGAGCATGAAAGCTCTCCCAGGCCCTGCCAAGCCTGGTCTCTCGCGAGTACCGTTTGACCTCACACTAAAACTCGTTATCGTTCTCGTTACAACATTACAACTGTTATATCTTACAATCAAATATAAATATAAATACAATATTACTAATACAACAAGCTAAACTATGAGTTTCCACGCCAAGCTGCCTCGTTGAGTTGCCATGCTTGAACTGCCTTGGTTGCGTAATCTCAAACACTATTGCCAATTAGGGAATTATCCCTAATCTCGGGATTACCTTTAATCCCTCTCTACAGAGTTTTTTCATCACTTTGAACGTTGGGTTTTGAGATAAAGAATGTAAGGAGTCATATTAAATATCGTAGACGTTACCAAATTGTATCGATGGAAACCGAGACATACATGGACGCGTGTGTTATGGATGAGCATCGCAGAAGAACTTCTGCATGGGCACTATGGAGGAATGGTTGAAGGATCAGAAGAGCGTCAAGACTTTGGGGGGATCGAGTCTACACCAAAACTGGCGATTGGTCACTACCAAAATCCCTGACCAAAGCTATGGGTCGCGGACTTGGGCCTTGACCATTTCGGGCGTGACCATTTTCGTGGGTCGCGGCCCAAGTTCGTGACCAAAAAATGGTCACGACCGAGAGGGGTCACGGCAGATGGTCGCGGACTTAGGCCGTGACCCATGTCGTGACGAGTCGCGGCCCTCATCCGTGACCCACAACCATGACAAATTGGTCGCGGCCAAAGTCCGTGCCCATAACCGTGACAAAAAAAAAATAAAAAAATGGTTGCGGCCCAAGTCCGTGACCCACAACCGTGACGAAAAAATAAAAATGGTCATGGACAAAGTCCATGACCATATTTAACTATAATTTTTAAAAAAATGTATTTTTTTGGTCCAATCCTAAAATTGGGGGTCCTATAAGTACACCGTGTGTTGCTACGTGTAACGTTGGACGCGTACGAGGTGTTAGAAATATTTATTATTGGCAAAACAATAAAAAAATCACAAATTGCGAATCGAGAACGTTCTTAATAAAAAAATATATATAAAAACTTAAAAATATTACACGTCTTAATAATTCACAGACAAAAAAAAAATTAGCAGAGTTTCCTCTATTTTCTTGACATTCCAAAACTTGTAAATGTAAAACCTTCTTATTATAAAGCCCGCACGGCCATAAAATTCAACAATCAAATTATAAAAGCCCGCACGACCATAAAACTAAACAATAAAAGCCCGCACAGTTGCAACACATAAAAAACAAAATCCTGAATGTCTAGAACATATAAACAATCTTCATGTTGTAAATCATTGCCTCCTTCATTTGTTTCGCATGCAAAAATCCTACAAATGATAGGATACATAAAAAAAATATCAGTAACCAAGTAGTTTTACAAAAAAATTAATCAAGCTAAAAAATTGCATATATGAATTATCAACATATAAATATTTTTATGCCTAAGTCTATAAATATGAAAATTACCATCATATTCTCAAACCGGGAGTGACGCGGCTGTGCGGTCAGTTCCTACGAGTTACATTGGTCCCCTGGGAGGTGTTGGTGCCACCCACGGGGACGTTCGGAGGCTGTTTCGAGTTTTTTCACCCTCAAACGCCATTTTTTAAGCCTAAGTCTAGAAATATACAAATTATCGTCGTATTCTCAAATCGGGAGACCCGCGAATGCGGGGTTAGTTCCTACTAGTTACATTGGTCCCCTGGGAGGTGTTGGTGCCACCCACGGGACCGTTCGGGGGTTGTTTCGAGTTTTCACCCTCTAACGCCATATTTTTCTTAAGTCTAGAAATATGCAAATTACCATCGTATTCTCAAACCGGGAGTACCGTGGCTGTGTGGTCAGTTCCTACACGTTACATTGGTTCCGTGGGAGGTGTTGGTGCCACCCACGGGGCCGTTCGGGGGCTTTTTCGGGTTTTCACCTTCTAACGCCATGTTTTTAAGCCTAAGTCTAGAAATATGCAAATTACCGTCGTATTTTCAAACCGGGAGACCCACAACTGCGGGGTTAGTTCCTACGAGTTAGATTGGTCCCATGGGAGGTGGCGGTGCCACCCACGGGGCCGTTCGGGGGTTATTTCGAGTTTTCACCCTCTAACACCATGTTTTGCTTAAGTCGAGAAATATGCAAATTACCGTCGTATTCTCAAACCGGGGGTGCCGCGGCTGCGCGGTCAGTTCTTACAAGTTACATTGGTCCCGTGGGAGGTGTTGGTACCACCCACGGGGCCGTTCGGGGATGTTTTGGGTTTTCACCCTCTAACGCCATGTTTTTATGCCCAAGTCTATAAATATGAAAATAACCATCGTATTCTAAAAATCGGGAGTGTTGCGGTTGCGCAGTCAGTTCCTACGAGTTACATTGGTCCCGTGGGAGGTGTTGGTGCCACCCACAAGGCCGTTCGGGGTCTGTTTCGAGTTTTCACCTCTAACGCCATGTTTTTAAGCCCAAGTCTAGAAATATGCAAAATATCATCGTATTCTCAAATCGGGAGATCCGCGACTGCGGGGTCAGTTCCTACGAGTTACATTGGTCTTGTGGGAGGTGTTGCTGCCACCCACGGGGCCGTTCGGGGGCTGTTTTGGGTTTTCCCCCTCTAATGCCATGTTTTTATGCCTAAGTATAGATATATGCAAATTATAGTAGCATTCTCAAATCGGGAGTCCCGCGGCTGCATGGTCAGTTCTTACGAGTTACATTGGTCCCGTGGGAGGTGTTGGTGCCAGGGACGTTTGGGGGCTGTTTTGGGTTTTCACCCTCAAACGCCATGTTTTTAAGCCCAAGTCTAGAAATATGAAAATTATCGTCGTATTCTCAAACCGGGAGACCCGCGACTGCGAGGTCAGTTCCTACGAGTTACATTGGTCCCGTGGGAGGTGTTGTTGCCACCCACGGGGCCGTTCGGGGATTGTTTCGAGTTTTTACCCTCTATCGTCATGTTTTGCTTAAGTCTAGAAATATGCAAATTACCATCGTATTCTCAAACCGGGAGTGTCGCGGCTACGAGGTCAGTTTTTATGAGATACATTGGTCCCGTGGGAGGTGTTGGTGCCACCCACGGGGCCGTTCGGGGGCTATTTTTGGTTTTCCCCCTCTAACACCTTGTTTTTAAGCCTAAGTTTAGAAATATGCAAATTATCATCGTATTATCAAGCCGGGAGACCCACGACTGCGAGGTCAGCTCCTACAAGTTACATTGGTCCCGTGAGAGGTGTTGGTGCCACCCACGGGGCCATTCGGGGGCTTCTTTAGGTTGTCACCCACTAACGCCATGTTTTTAAGCCTAAGTCTAGAAATATGCAAATTATCGTCGTATTCTCAAACCAGTAGACCCGGGACTGCGGGATCAGTTCCGACGAGTTACATTGGTCCCTTGGGAGGTGTTGGTGCCACCCACGGGGCCGTTCGGGGGATGTTTCGAATTTTCACCCTCTAACGCCATGTTTTGCTTAAATATAGAAATATGCAAATTATCGTTGTATTCTCAAACCGGGAGTGCCGCGGCTACGAGGTCAGTTCTTATGAGTTACATTGGTCCCGTGGGAGGTGTTGGTGCCACCTACGGGGCCGTTCGGGGGATCTTTTGGGGTTTTCACCCTCTAATGCCATGTTTTTATGCCTAAGTCTAAATATATACAAATTATCGTCGAATTCTCAAATCGAGAGTCCCGCGGCTGCGTGATCAGTTCCTACGAGTTACATTGGTCTCGTGGGAGGTGTTGGTGCCACCCATAGGGCCGTTCGGGGGCTATTTTGGGTTTTTCCCTCTAACGCCATGTTTGTATGCCTAAGTCTAGATATATGCAAATTATCGTCGTATTCTCAAATCGGGAGTCCCCCGGCTACGTAATCAGTTCCTACGGGTTACATTGGTCTCATGGGAGGTGTTGGTGCCACCCATAGGCCGTACGGGGGATGTTTCGAGTTTTCACACACTAACGCCATATTTTTAAATTTAAGTCTAGAAATATTCAAATTATCATCGTATTCTCAAACTGGGAGTCCCGCGACTGCGCGACCAGTTCCAACGAGTCACATTGGACCCGTGAGAGGTGTTGGTGCCACCCACGGGGCCGTACGGGGGTTGTTTCGAGTTTTCATCCACTAACGCCATGTTTTTAAGCCTAAGTCTAGAAATATTGAAATTAACGTCGTATTCTCAAACTGGGAGTCCCAGGGCTGCGCGGTGAGTTCCTAAAAGTCATATTGGTCCCGTGGGAAGTGTTGGTTCCACCCACGGGGCCGTTCTGGGGTTGTTTTGGGTTTTCACCCTCTAACGTCATGTTTTTATGCCTAAGTCTAGAAATATGCAAGTTATCATCGTATTCTCAAATCGGGAGTCCCGCGGCTGCACGGTCAGTTCCTAGGAGTTACATTGGTCCCATGGGAGGTGTTGGTGCCACCCACGGGGCCATTCGGGGGCTGTTTCGTGTTTTCACCCTCTAATGTCATGTTTTTAAGCCTAAGTCTAGAAATATGTAAATTATCGTCGTATTCTCGCGGGTCAGTTCCTACGAGTTACATTAGTCCCGTGGGAGGTGTTGGTGCCATCCACGGGGCCGTTCAGCGGTTGTTTCGAGTTTTCACCCTCTAACACCTTGTTTTTCTTAAGGCTAGAGATATAAAAATTACCGTCGTATTCTCAAACAGGGAGTGTCGCGGCTGCGCGGTTATTTCCTACGACTCACATTGGTCCCGTGGGAAGTGTTGGTGCCACCTACGGGACTGTTCGGGGGTTGTTTCGGGTTTTTTCCATCTAACGCCATTTTTTAAGCCTAAGTCTAGAAATACGTAAATTATCGTCTTATTCTCAAACTGGGAGTCCCGCGGCTGCGCCGTAAGTTCCTACGAGTGACATTGGTCCCGAAGGAGGTGTTGGTGCCACCCATGGAGCCGTTCGGGGGTTGTTTCAGTTTTTCACCCTCTAAAGCCATGTTTTTAAACCTAAGTCTTGAATTATTCATATTATCATTGTATTCTCAAAACGGGAGTCTCGCGACTGCACAGTCAATTCCTACGAGTTACATTGGTCCCGTGGGAGGTGTTGGTGCCACCCATGGGGCTATTCGGGGATTGTTTTGGGTTTTCACCCTCTAACGCCATTTTTTTATGCTTAAGTCTAGAATTATGCAAATTACCGTTGTACTCTCAAATCGGGAGACCCGCGGCTATGCAGTCAGTTCCTACGAGTTACATTGGTCCCGTGGGAGGTGTTGCTGCCACCCATGGGGCCGTTCGGGGGCTGTTTTGGATTTTCATCCTCTAACGCCATGTTTTTAAGCCTAAGTTTAAAAATATAAAAATTATCGTCGTATTCTCAAACCAGGAGACCCACGACTATGGGGTCAGTTCCTACGAGTTACATTGGTCCCGTGAGAGGTGTTGGTGCCATCCACGGGGCCGTTCGGGGGCTGTTTTAGGTTTTCACCCTATAACGCCATGTTTTTAAGCCTAAGTCTAGAAATATGCAAATTATAGTCGTATTCTCAAATCGGGAGACCCACGACTGCGGGATCAGTTCCTACGAGTTACATTGGTCCCGTGGGAGGTGTTGGTGCCACCCACGGGGCCGTTCGGGGCCTGTTTTGGATTTTCACCCTCTAACGCCATGTTTTTAAGCTAAAGTCTAGAAATATGCAAATTATCGTCGTATTCTCAAACCGGGAGACCCGTGACTATGGGCTCAGTTCCTACAAGTTAAATTGGTCCAGTGGGAGGTGTTGGTGCCACCCACGGGGCTGTTCGGGGGCTGTTTTGAGTTTTCACCATCTAACGCCATGTTTTTAAGCCAAAGTCTAAAAATATGCAAATTATCGTCGTATTCTCAAACTGGGAGACCCGCGACTGCGAGGTCAGTTCCTACGAGTTACATTGGTCCCGTGGGAGGTGATGGTGCCAACCACGGGGCTGTTCGGGGGTTGTTTCGAGTTTTCACCCTATAATATCTTGTTTTGCTTAAGTCTAAAAATATGCAAATTACCATCGTATTCTCAAACTGGGAGTGTCGCGGCTACGCAGTCGGTTCCTACGAGTTACATTGGTCCCGTGGGAGGTGTTAGTGCCACCCACGGGGCGGTTCAGGAGCTATTTTGGGTTTTATGCCTAACTCTAAATATATGCAAATTATCGCCGTATTCTCAAATCGGGAGTCCCGCGGATGCGCGGTCAGTTCCTACGAGCTACATTGGTCCCGTGGAAGGTGTTGGTGCTACCCACGGGGCCGTTCGGGGTCTGTTTCGGGTTTTCACCCTATAACACCATGTTTTTACTCCTAAGTCTAGAAATATACAAATTATCATCGTATTCTCAAATCGAGAGTGCCACGACTGCACGGTCAGTTCCTACGAGTTACATTGGTCCCGTGGGAGGTGTTGGTGCCACTAACAGGGCCGTTCGGGGGTTGTTTTGGGTTTTCACCCTCTAACGCCATGTTTTTATGCCTAAGTCTATAAATATGCAAATTATCATCGTATTCTGAAACTGGGAGTCCCACGGCTGTTCGGTCAGTTCCTACGAGTTAGATTGGTCCCGTGGGAGGTGTTGGTGCCAGCCACGGGCCCATTCGGGGGTTGTTTCAAGTTTTCACCTTCTAACACCATGTTTTTAAGCCTAAGTCTAGAAATATGCAAATTATCGTCGTATTCTCAAATCGGGAGAGCCACGACTGCGAGGTCAGTTCCTACGAGTTACATTGGTGCCGTGGGAGGTGTTGGTGCCACCCACAGGGTCGTTTGGGTGTTGTTTCGAGTTTTCACCCTCTAACGCCATGTTTTGCTTGAGTTTAGAAATATGCAAATTATCATCGTATTCTCAAACCGAGAGTTCCGCGGCTACGCGGTCAGTTCCTATGACTCACATTGGTCCCGTGGGAAGTGTTGGTGCCACCCACGGGGCTGTTCGGGGGCGGTTTTGGGTTTTTGCCCTCTAACGCCATTTTTTAAGCCTAAGTCTATAAATATGCAAATTATCCTCGTATTCTCAAACCGGGAGTCTCGCGGCTGCGCCGTCAGTTCCTACGAGTCACATTGGTCCCGAATGAGGTGTTGGTGCCACCCACGGGGCCGTTCGGGGGTTGTTTCGGGTTTTCACCCTCTAAAGCCATGTTTTTAAGCCTAAGTCTTAAATTACGCATATTATCGTCATATTTTCAAAACGGAAGCCCCACGACTGCGCGATCAGTTCCTACGAATTACATTAGTCCCGTTGGAGGTGTTGGTGCCACCCGCAGGGCCGTTCGGGGGTTGTTTTGGGTTTTCACCCTCTAATGCCATGTTTTTATGCCTAAGTCTAGAAATATGCAAATTCTCGTCGTATTCTCAACTCGGTAGTGCCACGGCTGCGCGGTCAGTTCCTACGAGTTACATTGATCGCGTGGGAGGTGTTGGTACCACCCACGGGGCCGTTCGGGGATGTTTTGGGTTTTCACCCTCTAACACCATGTTTTTATGCCCAAGTCTATAAATATGAAAATAACCGTCGTATTCTAAAAATCGGGAGTGTTGCGGTTGCGCAGTCAGTTCCTACGAGTTACATTGGTCCCGTGGGAGGTGTTGGTGCCACCCACAAGGCCGTTCGGGGTCTGTTTCGAGTTTTCACCTCTAACGCCATGTTTTTAAGCCCAAGTCTAGAAATATGCAAAATATCATCGTATTCTCAAATCGGGAGATCCGCGACTGCGGGGTCAGTTCCTACGAGTTACATTGGTCCTATGGGAGGTGTTGCTGCCACCCACGGGGCCGTTCGGGGGCTGTTTTGGGTTTTCCCCCTCTAATGCCATGTTTTTATGCCTAAGTCTAGATATATGCAAATTATAGTAGCATTATCAAATCGGGAGTCCCGCGGCTGCATGGTCAGTTCTTACGAGTTACATTGGTCCCATGGGAGGTGTTGGTGCCAGGGACGTTTGGGGGCTGTTTTGGGTTTTCACCCTCAAACGCCATGTTTTTAAGCCCAAGTCTAGAAATATGAAAATTATCGTCGTATTCTCAAACCGGGAGACCCGCGACTGCGAGGTCAGTTCCTACGAGTTACATTGGTCCCGTGGGAGATGTTGTTGCCACCCACGGGGCCGTTCGGGGATTGTTTCGAGTTTTTACCCTCTATCGTCATGTTTTGCTTAAGTCTAGAAATATGCAAATTACCATCGTATTCTCAAACCGGGAGTGTCGCGGCTACGAGGTCAGTTTTTATGAGATACATTGGTCCCGTGGGAGGTGTTGGTGCCACCCACGGGGCCGTTCGGGGGCTATTTTTGGTTTTCCCCCTCTAACACCTTGTTTTTAAGCCTAAGTTTAGAAATATGCAAATTATCATCGTATTATCAAGCCGGGAGACCCACGACTGCGAGGTCAGCTCCTACGAGTTACATTGGTCCCGTGAGAGGTGTTGGTGCCACCCACGGGGCCATTCGGGGGCTTCTTTAGGTTGTCACCCACTAACGCCATGTTTTTAAGCCTAAGTCTAGAAATATGCAAATTATCGTCGTATTCTCAAACCAGTAGACCCGGGACTGCGGGATCAGTTCCGACGAGTTACATTGGTCCCTTGGGAGGTGTTGGTGCCACCCACGGGGCCGTTCGGGGGATGTTTCGAATTTTCACCCTCTAACGCCATGTTTTGCTTAAATATAAAAATATGCAAATTACCGTTGTATTCTCAAACCGGGAGTGCCGCGGCTACGAGGTCAGTTCCTATGAGTTACATTGGTCCCGTGGGAGGTGTTGGTGCCACCTACGGGGCCGTTCGGGGGATCTTTTGGGGTTTTCACCCTCTAATGCCATGTTTTTATGCCTAAGTCTAAATATATACAAATTATCGTCAAATTCTCAAACCGAGAGTCCCGCGGCTGCGTGATCAGTTCCTACGAGTTACATTGGTCTCGTGGGAGGTGTTGGTGCCACCCATAGGGCCGTTCGGGGGCTATTTTGGGTTTTTCCCTCTAACGCCATGTTTGTATGCCTAAGTCTCGATATATGCAAATTATCGTCGTATTCTCAAATCGGGAGTCCCCCGGCTACGTAATCAGTTCCTACGGGTTACATTGGTCTCATGGGAGGTGTTGGTGCCACCCATAGGCCGTACGGGGGATGTTTCGAGTTTTCACCCACTAACGCCATATTTTTAAATTTAAGTCTAGAAATATTCAAATTATCATCGTAATCTCAAACTGGGAGTCCCGCGACTGCGAGGCCAGTTCAAACGAGTCACATTGGACCCGTGAGAGGTGTTGGTGCCACCCACGGGGCCGTACGGGGGTTGTTTCGAGTTTTCACCCACTAACGCCATGTTTTTAAGCCTAAGTCTAGAAATATAGAAATTAACGTCGTATTCTCAAACTGGGAGTCCCAGGGCTGCGCGGTGTGTTCCTAAAAGTCATATTGGTCCCGTGGGAAGTGTTGGTTCCACCCACGGGGCCGTTCGGGGGTTGTTTGGGTTTTCACCCTCTAACGCCATGTTTTTATGCCTAAGTCTAGAAATATGCAAATTATCATCGTATTCTCAAATCGGGAGTCCCGCGGCTGCACGGTCAGTTCCTAGGAGTTACATTGGTCCCATGGGAGGTGTTGGTGCCACCCACGGGGCCATTCGGGGGCTGTTTCGTGTTTTCACCCTCTAATGTCATGTTTTTAAGCCTAAGTCTAGAAATATGTAAATTATCGTCGTATTCTCGCGGGTCAGTTCCTACGAGTTACATTGGTCCCGTGGGAGGTGTTGGTGCCATCCACGGGGCCGTTCAGCGGTTGTTTCGAGTTTTCACCCTCTAACACCTTGTTTTTCTTAAGGCTAGAGATATAAAAATTACCGTCGTATTCTCAAACAGGGAGTGTCGCGGCTGCGCGGTTAGTTCCTACGACTCACATTGGTCCCGTGGGAAGTGTTGGTGCCACCTACGGGACTGTTCGGGGGTTGTTTCGGGTTTTTTCCATCTAACGCCATTTTTTAAGCCTAAGTCTAGAAATACGTAAATTATCGTCTTATTCTCAAACCGGGAGTCCCGCGGCTGTGCCGTAAGTTCCTACGAGTGACATTGGTCCCGAAGGAGGTGTTGGTGCCACCCATGGAGCCGTTCGGGGGTTGTTTCGGTTTTTCACCCTCTAAAGCCATGTTTTTAAACCTAAGTCTTGAATTATTCATATTATCATTGTATTCTCAAAACGGGAGTCTCGCGACTGCACAGTCAATTCCTACGAGTTACATTGGTCCCGTGGGAGGTGTTGGTTCCACCCATGGGGCTATTTGGGGATTGTTTTGGGTTTTCACCCTCTAACGCCATTTTTTTATGCTTAAGTCTAGAATTATGCAAATCACCGTTGTACTCTCAAATCGGGAGACCCGCGGCTGTGCGGTCAGTTCCTACGAGTTACATTGGTCCCGTGGGAGGTGTTCCTGCCACCCATGGGGCCGTTCGGGGGCTATTTTGGATTTTCATCCTCTAACGCCATGTTTTTAAGCCTAAGTTTAAAAATATAAAAATTATCGTCGTATTCTCAAACCATGAGACCCACGACTATGGGGTCAGTTCCTACGAGTTACATTGGTCCCGTGAGAGGTGTTGGTGCCATCCACGGGGCCGTTCGGAGGCTGTTTTAGGTTTTCACCCTCTAACGCCATGTTTTTAAGCCTAAGTCTAGAAATATGCAAATTATAGTCGTATTCTCAAATCGGGAGACCCACGACTGCGGAATCAGTTCCTACGAGTTACATTGGTCCCGTGGGAGGTGTTGGTGCCACCCACGGGGCCGTTCGGGGCCTGTTTTGGATTTTCACCCTCTAACGCCATGTTTTTAAGCTAAAGTCTAGAAATATGCAAATTATCGTCGTATTCTCAAACCGGGAGACCCGTGACTATGGGCTCAGTTCCTACATGTTAAATTGGTCCAGTGGGAGGTGTTGGTGCCACCCACGGGGCTGTTCGGGGGCTGTTTTGAGTTTTCACCATCTAACGCCATGTTTTTAAGCCAAAGTCTAAAAATATGCAAATTATCGTCGTATTCTCAAACTGGGAGACCCGCGAGTGCGAGGTCAGTTCCTACGAGTTACATTGGTCCCGTGGGAGGTGATGGTGCCACCCACGGGGCTGTTCGGGGGTTGTTTCGAGTTTTCACCCTATAATGCCATGTTTTCCTTAAGTCTAAAAATATGCAAATTACCATCGTATTCTCAAACTGGGAGTGTCGCGGCTACGCAGTCGGTTCCTACGAGTTACATTGGTCCCGTGGGAGGTGTTAGTGCCACCCACGGGGCGGTTCGGGAGCTATTTTGGGTTTTATGCCTAACTCTAAATATATGCAAATTATCGCCGTATTCTCAAATCGGGAGTCCCGCGGATGCGCGGTCAGTTCCTACGAGCTACATTGGTCCCGTGGAAGGTGTTGGTGCTACCCACGGGGCCGTTCGGGGTCTGTTTCGGGTTTTCACCCTATAACACCATGTTTTTACTCCTAAGTCTAGAAATATACAAATTATCATCGTATTCTCAAATCGAGAGTGTCACGACTGCACGGTCAGTTCCTACGAGTTACATTGGTCCCGTGGGAGGTGTTGGTGCCACTAACAGGGCCGTTCGGGGGTTGTTTTGGGTTTTCACCCTCTAACGCCATGTTTTTATGCCTAAGTCTATAAATATGCAAATTATCATCGTATTCTGAAACTGGGAGTCCCACGACTGTTCGGTCAGTTCCTACGAGTTAGATTGGTCCCGTGGGAGGTGTTGGTGCCAGCCACGGGCCCATTCGGGGGCTGTATCAAGTTTTCACCTTCTAACATCATGTTTTTAAGCCTAAGTCTAGAAATATGCAAATTATCGTCGTATTCTCAAATCGGGAGAGCCACGACTGCGAGGTCAGTTCCTACGAGTTACATTGGTGCCGTGGGAGGTGTTGGTGCCACCCACAGGGTCGTTTGGGTGTTGTTTCGAGTTTTCACCCTCTAACGCCATGTTTTGCTTGAGTCTAGAAATATGCAAATTATCATCGTATTCTCAAACCGAGAGTTCCGCGGCTACGCGGTCAGTTCCTATGACTCACATTGGTCCCGTGGGAAGTGTTGGTGCCACCCACGGGGCTGTTCGGGGGCTGTTTTGGGTTTTTGCCCTCTAACACCATTTTTTAAGCCTAAGTCTATAAATATGCAAATTATCCTCGTATTCTCAAACCGGGAGTCTCGCGGCTGCGCCGTCAGTTCCTACGAGTCACATTGGTCCCGAATGAGGTGTTGGTGCCACCCACGGGGCCGTTCGGGGGTTGTTTCGGGTTTTCACCCTCTAAAGCCATGTTTTTAAGCCTAAGTCTTAAATTATACATATTATCGTCATATTTTCAAAACGGGAGCCCCACGACTGCGCGATCAGTTCCTACGAATTACATTAGTCCCGTTGGAGGTGTTGGTGCCACCCGCGGGGCCGTTCGGGGGTTGTTTTGGGTTTTCACCCTCTAATGCCATGTTTTTATGCCTAAGTCTAGAAATATGCAAATTCTCGTCGTATTCTCAACTCGGTAGTGCCACGGCTGCGCGGTCAGTTCCTACGAGTTACATTGATACCGTGGGAGGTGTTGGTGCCACCTATGGGGCCGTTCGGGGGTTGTTTTGGGTTTTCACCCTCTAACGCCATGTTTTTATGCCTAAGTCTAGATATATGAAAATTATCATAGTATTCTCAAACCGGGAGTCCCACAGATGCGCGGTCAGTTCCTACGAGTTTCATTGGTCCCGCGGGAGGTGTTGATGCTAGCCACGGGGCCGTTCGGGGGTTGTTTCAAGTTTTCACCTTCTAACACCATATTTTTAAGCCTAAGTCTAGAAATATGTAAATTATTGTCGTATTCTCAAACCGGGGGAGCCGCGACTGCGAGGTCAGTTCCTACGAGTTACATTAGTCCCGTGGGAGGTGGTAGTTCCACCCACGGGGTCGTTCGGGTGTTGTTTCGAGTTTTCACCCTCTAACGCCATGTTTTTCTTAAGTCTAGAAATATGCAAATTATCGTCGTATTCTCAAACCGGGAGTGCCGCGGTTGCGCAGTCCGTTCCTATGACTCACATTGGTCCCGTGGGAAGTGTTGGTGCCACCCACGGGGTTGTTTGGGGGCTATTTTGGGTTTTTGCCCTCTAACGCCATTTTTTAAGCATAAGTCTAGAAATATGCAAATTATCATCGTATTCTCAAACTGGGAGTCTCGCGGCTGCGCCGTCGGTTCCTACGAGTCAAATTGGTGCCGAAGGAGGTGTCGGTGCCACCCACGGGGCCGTTCGGTGGTTGTTTCGAGTTTTCACCCTCTGAAGCCATTTTTGTAAGCCTAAGTCTTAAATTATGCATATTATCGTCGTATTTTCAAAACGGGAGCCCCACGCCTGTGCAGTCAGTTCCTACGAGTTACATTAGTCCCGTAGGAGGTGTTGGTGCCACCCACGGGGTCGATCGCTGGTTGTTTTGGGTGTTCACCCTCTAACGCCATGTTTTTATTCCTAAGTCTAGAAATATGAAAATTATCATCGTATTCTCAAACCGAGAGTCCCGCGGCTGCGTGGTCAGTTCCTACGAGTTTCATTGGTCCCGTGGGAGGTGTTAGTGACACCCATGGGGCCGTTCGGGGGTTGTTTAGAGTTTTCCCCCACTAACGTCATGTTTTTAAGTCTAAGTCTAGAAATATTCAAATTATCGTAGTATTCTCAAATCGGGAGTCCCGCGACTGCGCGATCAGTTCCAATGAGTCACATTGGTTCCTTGAGAGGTGTTGGTGCCACCCACGGGATCGTACGGGGGCTACTTCGATTTTTCACCCACTAACGCCATGTTTTTAAGCCTAAGACTAAAAATATTCAAATTACCATCGTATTCGCAAATCGGGAGTCCCAGGGCTGTGTTGTCAGTTCCTACGAGTCTCATTGGTCCCGTTGGAGGTGTTGAAGCCACCCACGGGGCTGTTCGGGGCTTGTTTCGAGTTTTCCTCCACTAACACCATATTTTGCCTAGGTCTAAAAATACTCAAATTACCATCGTATTCTCAAATCGGAAGTCCCGTGACTGCGCGGTCAGTTCCAATGAGTCACATTGGTCCCGTGAGAGGTGTTGGTGCCACCCACAGGGCCGTACGGGGGCTGTTTCGAGTTTTCACCCACTAACGCCATGTTTTTAGGCCTAAGTCAAGAAATATTCAAATTACGGTCTTATTCTCAAACCGGGAGTCCCAGGGTTGCGCGATCAGTTCCTACAAGTCACATTGGTCCCGTGGGAAGTGTTGGTGTCACCCACAAGGCCGTTCGGGGGCTGTTTCGAGTTTTCGACCTCAAAAGCCATGTTTTTAAGCCTAAGTCAAGAGATATACAAATTATCGTCCTATTATCAAATCGGAATCCCGTGGCTGCACGGTCAGTTCCTATAAGTTACATTGGTCCCGTGGGAGGTGTTGGTACCACCCACAGGGCCGTTCGGGGGCTGTTTCGGGTTTTCACCCACTAATGCCATGTTTTTAAGCCTAATCTAGAAATATGCAAATTATCGTCGTATTCTCAAACCGAGAGTCCCGCGGCTGCACGGGCAATTCGTACGAGTCACATTGGTCCCATGGGAGGTGTTGGTGCCACCCACAAGGCCGTTAGGGGGCTGTTTTGGGTTTTCACCCTCTAACGCCATGGTTTTATGCCTAAGTCAAAAAATATGAAAATTATCATCGTATTCACAAACCGGGACTCCCGCGGCTGTGCAGTCCGTTTCTACGAGATACATTGGTCCCGTGGGAGGTGTTGGTACCATCCACGGGGCCGTTCGGGGGATCTTTCAGGTTTTCACCCTCTAAAGCCATATTTTTAAGCCTAAGTCTAAAAATATACAAATTATCATCGTATTCTCAAACCGAGAGTCCCGCGACTGCGCCGTCAGTTCCTACGAGTTACATTGGTCCCGTGGGAGGTGTTGGTGCCACCCACGGGGCCGTTTGGGGGTTATTTTGGGTTTTCACCCTCTAACACCACTTTTTAATACTAAGTCCAGTAATATGTAAATTATCGTCGTATTCTCAAATAGGGAGTGCCACGGCTACGCGGTCAGTTCCAACGAGTCACATTGGTCCCGTGAGAGGTGTTGGTGCCACCCACAAGCCGTACGGGGGCTGTTTCGAGTTTTCACCCACTAACGCCATTTTTTAAGCCTAAGTCTAGAAGTATTCAAATTATCATCGTATTCTCAAACTGGGAGTCCCGCGGCTGCGCGGTCAGTTCCTACGAGTTACATTGGTCCCGAGAGAGGTGTTGGTGCCACCCACGAGGCCGTTCGGGGGCTATTTCGGGTTTTCACCGTCTAATGCCATATTTTTAAGCCTAAGTCTAGAAATATGCCAATTATCGTCGTATTCTCAAATCGGGAGACCCGGGACTGCGGGGTCAATTCCTACGAGTTACATTGGTCCCATGGGAGGTGTTGGTGCCACCCACAGGCCGATTCTGGTGTGGTTTTGAGTTTTCACCCTCTAACGCCATGTTTAGATTAAGTCTAAAAATATACAAATTACCTTCGTATTCTCAAATCGGGAGTGCCGCGGCTGCGCGGTCAGTTCCTACGACTAACATTGGTCCCGTGGGAAGTGTTGGTGCCACCCACGGGGCTGTTTACGGTCTGTTTCAAGTTTTTTCCCTCTAACGCTATTTTTTAAGCCTAAGTCTAGAAATATGCAAATTATCATCGTATTCTCAAATCGGGAGTCCCGCGGCTGCGCCATCAGTTCTTACGAGTCACATAGGTCCCGAAGGAGGTGTTGGTGCCACCCACGGGGCCGTTCGGGGGTTGTTTAGGGTTTTCACCCTCTAAAGCCAAGTTTTTAATCTTATGTCTTGAATTATGCATATTATTATCGTATTCTCAAACCGGGAGTCCCACAACTGCGCGGTCAGTTCCAACGAGTCACATTGGTCCCGTGAGAGGTGTTGGTGCCACCCACGGGACCGTACGGGGGCTGTTTCGAGTTTCCACCCACTAACACCATGTTTTTAAGACTAAGTCAATAAATATTCAAATTACTATCGTATTTTCAAACCGGGAGTCCCAGGGCTACGATGTCAGTTTCTACGAGTCGCATTGGTCCCGTGGGAGGTGTTGATGCCACCCACGGGGCTGTTCGGGGCTTGTTTCGAGTTTTTCCCGAATAACGCCATATTTTGCCAAAAATTATAGATACTCAAATTATCGTCGTATTCTCAAACCGGGTGTCCCGTGACTGCGCGGTCAGTTCCAACGAGTCACATTTGTCCCGTGAGAGGTGTTGGTGCAACCTCATAGGGCCGTACGGGGGCTGTTTCGAGTTTGCACCCACTAACGCCATGTTTTTAAACCTAAGTCTATAAATATTAAAACTACCGTTGTATTCTCAAACCGGGAGTCCCAGTGCTGCGTGGTCAGTTCCTACAAGCCACATTGGTCTCGTGGGAAGTGTTGGTTTCATCCACAGGGCCGTTAGGGGGCTGTTTCGGGTTTTCACCCGCAAAAGCCAGGTTTTTATGCCTAAGTCTAGAAATATAATAATTATCATCCTATTCTCAAAACAGGAGTCCCGCGGCTGCGCTGTCAGTTCCTGCGAGTTACATTTGTCCCGTGGGAGGTGTTGGTACCACCCACGAGGCCGTTTGGGAGCTGTTTCGGGTTTTCACCCACTAACGCCATGTTTTTAAGCCTAAGTCTAGAAATATGTAAATTATCATCGTATTCTCAAACCGGGAGTCCCGCGGCTACACGGTCAATTCATACGAGTCACATTGGTCCCGTGGGAGGTGTTGGTGCCACCCACGAGGCCGTTCGGGGGTTGTTTTGAGTTTTCACCTTCTAACGCCATGTTTTTAAGCTTAACTCTAGAAATATGCAAATTATCGTCACATTATCAAACCGGGACTCCCGCGGCTGCGAAGTCTGTTGCTACAAGTCACATTGGTCCCGTGGGAGGTGTTGGTGCCACCCACGGGGCCATTAGGGAGATGTTTCGGGTTTTCACCCTCTAAAGCCATGTTTTTCGGCCAAAGTCTAGAAATATGCAAATTATCGTCGTATTCTCTAACCGGGAGTACCGCGACTGCGCGGTCAGTTCCTACGAGTCACATTGGTAAAGTGGGAGGTGTTGGTGCCACCCACGGGGACGTTCGGGGGCTATTTCGGTTTTTCATACTCTAACACCGTTTTTTAAACCAAGGTCTAGAAATATTCAAATTTTCATCGTATTCTCAAATCGGGAGTCCGACGGCTGCACGGTCAGTTCCTACGAGTCACATTGGTCCCGTGGGAGGTGCTGGTGCCACCCACGAGGACGTTCGGGGGGCTATTTTGGGTTTTCACCCTCTAATGCCATGTTTTAAGCATAAGTCTATAAATCTACAAGTTATCATCGTATTCTCAAACCGGGTGTCCCAGGGCTGCGCGGTCAGTTCCTACGAGTCACACTGGTCCCGTGGGAAGTGTTGGTGCACCCACGGGGCTATTTCGGGTTTTCACCCTCTAACGCCATTTTTAAGCCTAAGTATACAAATATGTAAATTATCATCGTATTCTCAAACCGGGAGTCCCGCGGCTGCGCGGTCAGTTCCTACGAGTCACATTGGTCCCGTGGGAGGTGTTGGTGCCACCCATGGGGCCGTTCGGGGGCTGTTTCTAGTTTTCACCCTTTAAAGCCATATTTTTAAGCCTAAGTCTAGAAATATGCAAATTATCGTCATATTCTCAAAACGGGAGAGCCGCGACTGCAGGGCCACTTCCTACGAGTTACATTGGTCCCGTGGGAGGTGTTGGTGCCACCCACGGGGTCGTTCGGGTGTTGTTTCGAGTTTTCACCCTCTAATGCCATGTTTCGCTTAAGTCTAAAAATATGCAAATTATCATCGTATTCTCAAACCGGGAGTGCCGTGGCTGTGTGGTCCATTCCTACGACTCACATTGGTCCCGTGGGAAGTGTTGGTGCCACCCATGTGGCTATTCGGGGGCTATTTTGGGGTTTTGCCCTCTAATTCCTTTTTTAAGCCTAAGTCTAGAAATATGAAAATTATCATCGTATTCTCAAACCGGGAGTATCGCGGCTTCGCCGTCAGTTCCTACAAGTCACATTGGTCCCGAAGGAGGTGTTGGTGCCACCCACGGGGCTGTTCGGGGGTTGTTTCAGGTTTTCACCCTCTAAAGCCATGTTTTTAAGCCTAAGTCTTAAATTATGCATATTATTGTCCTATTTTCAAAACGGGAGCCCCACGACTGCGCGATCAGTTCCTACGAGTTACATTAGTCCCGTAGGAGGTGTTGATGATACCCACGGGGCCGTTCGGGGGTTGTTTTGGGTTTTCACCCGCTAACGCCATGTTTTTATGCCTAAGTCTAGAAATATTCAAATTATCGCTGTATTCTCAAACCGAGAGTCCCACGGCTGCGTGGTCAGTTCTTACGAGTTTCATTGGTACCGTGGGTGGTGTTGGTGACACCCACGGGGCCGTTCGGGGGTTGTTTCGAGTTTTCCCCCACTAACGTCATATTTTTAAGCCTAAGTCTAGAAATATTCAAATTACCATCGTATTCTCAAACCGAGAGTCCCGCGACTCAACGATCAATTCCAACGAGTCACATTGGTCTCGTGAGAGGTGTTGGTGCCACCCACGGGGTTGTACGGGGGATGTTTCGAGTTTTCACCCACTAACGCCATGTTTTTAAGCATAAGTCTAAAAATATTCAAATTACCTTCGTATTCTCAAACCGGGAGTCCCAGGGCTACGTTGTCAGTTCCTACCAGTCTCATTGGTCCCACGGTTGGTGTTGAAGCCACCCACGGGGCTGTTCGTGGCTTGTTTGGAGTTTTCCTCCACTAACACCATGTTTTGCCTAGGTCTACAATTACTCAAATTACCATCGTATTCTCAAATTGGGTGTCCCGCGACTGAGCGGTCAGTTCCAACGAGTCATATTGGTCCCGTGAGAGGTGGTGGTGCCACCTACGGGGACGTACGGGGGCTGTCTCGAGTTTTCACCCACTAACGCTATATTTTTAAGCCTAAGTTAAGAAATATTCAAATTACCGTCGCATTCTCAAACCGGGAGTCCCAGGGCTGAGCGGTCAGTTCCTACAAGTCACACTGGTACCGTGGGAAGTGTTGGTGTCACCCACGAGGTCGTTCGGGGGCTGTTTCGGGTTTTTTACCTCAAAAGCCATGTTTTTAAGCCTAAGTCTAGAAATATACAAATTATCATCCTATTATCAAATAGGGAGTCCCGCGCCTGCGCGGTCAGTTCCTACGAGTTACATTGGTCCCGTGGGAGGTGTTGGTACCACCCACGGGGCCGTTCGGGGGTTGTTTCGGGTTTTCACCCACTAATGCCATGTTTTTAAGCCTAAGTCTAGAAATATGCCAATTATCATCGTATTCTCAAACCGAGAGTCCTGCGGCTGCACGATCAGTTCGTACGAGTCACATTGGTCCCGTAGGAGGTGTTGGTGCCACCCAGAGGCCGTTCGGGGGCTGTTTTAGGTTTTCACCCTCTAACGCCATGGCTTTAAGCCTAAGTCTAGAAATATGCAAATTATCATCGTATTCACAAACTGGGAGTCCCGCGGCTGTGCGGTCAGTTTCTACGAGTTACATTGGTCCCGTGGGAGGTGTTGGTGCCATCCACGGGACCGTTCGGGGGTTGTTTCAGGTTTTCACCCTCTAAAGCCATGTTTTTAAGCCTAAGTCTAGAAATATACAAATTATCATCGTATTCTTAAACCGGGATTCCCGCGGCGGCGCGGTCAGTTCCTACGAGTTATATTTGTCCCGTGGGAGGTGTTGGTGCCACCTACGGGGCCGTTTGGGGGTAGTTTTAAGTTTTCACCCTCTAACGCTACTTTTTAAGCCTAAGTCCAATAATATGTAAATTATCGTTGTATTCTAAAACCGAGAGTGCCATGGCTATGCGGTTAGTTCAAACGAGTCACATTGGTCCCGTGAGAGGTGTTGGTGCCACCCACAGGCCATACGGGGGCTGTTTCGAGTTTTCACCCATTAAGGCCATGTTTTTAAGCCTAAGTCTATATATATTCAAATTATCATCGTATTCTCAAATTGGGAGTCTCGCGGCTGTGCGGTCAGTTCCTACGAGTTACATTGGTCCCGTGGGAGGTGTTAGTGCCACCCACAAGGCCGTTCGGGGGGTATTTCGGGTTTTCATCCTCTAATGCCATGTTTTTAAGCCTAAGTCTAGAAATATGCAAATTATCTTCGTATTCTCAAAATGGAAGACCCGCGATTGCTGGGTTTGTTCCTACGAGTTACATTGGTCCCGTAGGAGGTGTTGGTGCCACCCACAGGCTGGTTTGGGTGTGGTTTCGAGTTTTTACCCTCTAACGCCATGTTTTGCTTAAGTATAGAAATATGCAAATTACCGTTGTATTCTCAAATAGGGAGTGTCGCGGCTACGCGGTCAGTTCCTACGACTAACATTGGTCCTGTGGGAAGTGTTGGTGCCACCCACGTGGCTGTTTGGGGGATGTTTCGGGTTTTCACCCTCTAAAGCCATGCTTTTAATCCCATGTCTTGAATTATGCATATTATTATTATATTCTCAAATCGGGAGTTCCACGATTGCGCGGTCAGTTCCAACGAGTCACATTGGTCCCGTGAGAGGTGTTGGTTCCACCCACGGGGCCGTACGGGGGCTGTTTCGAGTTTTCACCCACTAACGCCATGTTTTTAAGCCTAAGTCTAGAAATATTAAAATTACCATCGTATTCTCAAACTGGGAGTCCCAGGGCTGCGCTGTCAGTTCCTACGAGTCGCATTGGTCCCGTGGGAGGTTTTGATGCCACCGACGGGGCTATTCGGGGCTTGTTTTGAGTTTTCCCTCACTAACGCCATGTTTTGTGAAAAACTATAAATACTCCAATTTCCATCGTATTCTCAAACCGGGTGTCCCACGACTGCGCGGTCAGTTCTAACGAGTCACATTGGTCCCGTGAGAGGTGTTGGTGCCACCTATGGGGCCGTACGGGGGATGTTTTTAGTTTTCACCCACTAACGTCATGTTTTTAAGCCTAAGTCTAGAAATATTGAAATTACCGTCGTATTCTCAAACCAAGAGTCCTAGGGCTGCGCGGTCAGTTCCTACAAGTCACATGGTCCCGTGGGAAGTGTTGGTTCCACCCACGGGCCGTTCGGGGGCTATTTCGGGTTTTCACCCTCAAAAGCCATGTTTTTAAGCCTAAGTCTAGAAATATACAAATTATCATTCTATTATCAAACTGGGAGTCCCGTGGCTGTGCGATCAGTTCCTGCGAGTTACATTGGTCCCGTGGGAGGTGTTGGTACCACCCACGAGGCCGTTTGGGAGCTGTTTCGGGTTTTCAACCACTAACGCCATGTTTTTAAGCCTAAGTCTAGAAATATGCAAATTATCATTGTATTCTCAAACCGGGAGTCTCGCGGCTGCACGGTG
Source organism: Sambucus nigra (assembly GCA_949130495.1). NCBI lineage: Eukaryota > Viridiplantae > Streptophyta > Magnoliopsida > Dipsacales > Adoxaceae > Sambucus > Sambucus nigra. Next base: position 88,045,010 of record OX422208.1, on the reverse strand, counting down.
AGTTCATACGAGTCACATTGGTCCCGTGGGAGGTGTTGGTGCCACCCACGAGGTCGTTCGGGAGCTGTTTTGAGTTTTCATCTTCTAACGCCATGTTTTTATGCCTAACTCTAGAAATATGCAAATTATCATCGCATTCTCAAACCGGGAGTCCCGCGGCTGCGCAGCCAGCTGCTACGAGTCACATTGGTCCCGTGGGAGGTGCTGGTTCCACCCACGGGGCCGTTAGGGAGTTGTTTCGGGTTTTCACCCTCTAAAGCCATGTTTTTCGGCCAAAGTCTAGAAATATAAAAATTATCGTCATACTCTCTAACCGGGAGTCCCATGACTGTGCAGTCAATCCCTACGAGTCACATGGGTAAAGTGGGAGGTGTTGGTGCTACCCACGGGGACGTTCGGGGGCTATTTCGATTTTTCACCCTCTAACGCCATTTTTTAAGCCTAGGTCTAGAAATATTTAAATTTCCGTCGTATTCTCAAACCGGGAGTCCCGCGGCTGCACGGTCAGTTCCTACGAGCCACATTGGTCCCGTGGGAGGTGCTGGTGCCACCCACGAGGATGTTCGGGGGGCTATTTTGGTTTTTCACCCTCTAACGTCATTTTTTAAGCCTAAGTCTAGAAATCTGCAAATTATCGTCGTATTCTCAAACTGGGTGTCCCAGGGCTGCGTGGTCAGTTCCTACGAGTCACATTGGTCCCGTGGGAAGTGTTGGTGCCACCCACGGGGCTATTTCGGATTTTCACCCTCTAATGCCATTTTTAAGCCTAAGTCTACAAATATGCAAATTATCATTGTATTCTCAAATCGAGAGTCCCGCGGCTGCGCGATCAGTTCCTATGAGTCACATTGGTCCCGTGGGAGGTGTTGGTGCCACCCACGGGGCCGTTCGGAGCCTGTTTCTAGTTTTCACCTTTTAAAGCCATGTTTTTAAGCCTAAGTCTTGAATTATGCATATTATCATCGTATTCTCAAAACGGGAGTTCTGTGATGATAGGGTCAGTTCCTACATGTTACATTGGTCCCGTGAGAGGTGTTGGTGTCATGTTTTTGAGTTTAAGTCTATAAATTAGCAAGTTGTCATCGTATCCCATACTCCTTCTAAGTATCCCATACTTCTTCTAACATACTATCCAACAACAAGTCAACAACCAATAATTATCAAACAACCAAACCAAACAAAACCAATAATTATCTCGTACTCCTTCTATTATCTAAAAGATTTAATTGATAATGTATATCAATTATATAACTACTTTACTTGAAGTAAAGAGTACCTGGTGTGTAATGAAGAATTGGTATGTAATAAAGAACTAGTATCTAATTGGTATGTAATAATGTATGTAATCATTCAATTTCTATAAAATTGGACGAACAAATAAAAAATATCATAAAGTTTATCATGATATGTGTAGGTAGTAGCGTTGTACCCCTATCCGGATGCTCACTCACTGTGAAGTACCGAATCTAAAAAAATATTTACACATTGTCAAACTTAAAGAGAAAAGTGAATAAAGAAAAAAATTGAATAAAAACATGCAAATGATTAAGTCAAATATCATAATGATGGTCATAACGAAGTTTAGATTAAAAGACCTGAATCTCAACATCCCTCTCATTATAATTAATAGCCTTTCCAAAACCACCGGGTGTGAAATTATTGGAAAATCATTATTCTTGAATCAAGGAGGGAGTGTTGAAGATAGAAGCAGGGGAAATATGAGGGTCTGGTTAATTTCAGGGGCACTATGAGGGTCTAGTTAATATGCCTTTAAAATAATTGGTTAATTTAAACTATGAGGGTCACTATGACAACATATTTCCCCTGAACCATTAATTCCAAGGACACTATGAGGGTCTGGTTAATTTCAGGGGCACTACGAGGGTTTGGTTAATCCAGTAGAGAAAGGACTCAAGCCAGGAACACGAAACATAGAAAATGACTGTAAAGTTAGTAAAGTAGATCATAATATTCAAGAAACAAATGTAAATATAATTTACTTATGAACCTTCATAGCTTCAATCTGCCTCAAAAGAGACCTAGTAGATTCAGGAACTTGAGTAATCAACTCTGCAACCATTTCCTATAATGTACTTTCTACGAGGTTTTCCATTAACCATATAATACAAAAACGAAAAAAACGATAAAAATAAAAATTAGGACTAAAATACCAAATATACTAAAATAGCTCTAGAAGTTCAGCTAAAATCGATTAATATGAATATTAACATCCTAAAATCTAAATATGTGATATAAATTGGCTTACCCAAAGTTTTTTTTACTAATATTAACAACCTAGTAGGTTGTAAGACTAAAGTTTCAAAAACATTATCTCACACTATTTTTACTTTTACATTAGCTCTGCCATAATATTATCCCAAATTCAAATCATATAAATTATCTATATATCCTATATATACTGTGTATAAATTGTAAAGACATATAAATTGTATATACATATATTAATGGAATCTACATAAATTAATGGAGAAAAAGAATAAAATTTACCCGGGAGAGAGACTGGGACTGGGGCGGCTGCTGCTAGGGCGGAGCTAGGGTGGCTGCTGCTAGGGCAAAGCTGGGGCGGTTGCTGCTACCCGATTGACGAGAGAGAGAAGTTTTTAGGTCATCAACATCAGTCTTTGACAAGAGAGAGAGAGAAGCAGGAAAATGAAAATGAAAAATAGCGCGCGTTTCTTTATTTTTTAGGAATGACATAGTCACGGCCTAAAACCGTGACCCACCGTCGCAACCCACCACCCCCTTAGAGCTCTGACTGGTACCTGATTGATGAAGAATAGTAACGGCCTACAGCCGTGACCCCCTTACACAACCAATAGCAGCTGTCAAATGAGGTATGGTTACGGCCCATAGCCGTGACCCATACCAAGAAATGGTCACGGCCCATAGCCGTGACCCTCAATCTGTGATGCACGACCCTTCTACACCAACCCTAGTGCTTGAATGAGGGATGGTCACAGCCCATAGCCGTGACCCACACCCATAAATGGTCAATGCCCTAAGCCGTGACCCTCAATGTGTGTACTCTCTTCTTCGTCATGCCATTGATCACAGACTTGGGACGTGACCCACCCGCGACCAAGCATGGAGGGAATTTTGGCGCGAGTTTGGCACCAAGATGGTCATGACCTGGTCATGGCCTAAGTTCGCGACCACTGTGGTCACGGACTTGGTCTGTGACAACTTCTCGAGCATCAATAATTTAGTGTGGTAATAAATATGGTCACGCCAAATATTGAGTGGATCACGGCCCAAGTCCACGACCAGCTGGTCGCGGACTTGGGCTGTGACCCACTAGGCGTGACCATTCACAAGATTTAGTGTAGTGGTTAGGTGTGCACTTCTAGATGAGAGGTGAGGGGTATCTCATGCGAGTGCGATACCAGTTTAAATATGGAGAGTACCATATTTTAAATATTAAAGTAAATTAGGCACTTGCTAAAATGATTTTTTTTAAAACCCGGGCTCTGACTCATATCCATTTTCCTTTTTTCTTCCCCTTTGTGTACTTTTTAAGTGTCCAGACAAAAGGGCTCCTAGATGATTACTCTTCCGATGCAGACGTGTTGCCGCAGTTGTGGATGTTGGCAGGAAATTATTTTAGACGTTTCTATCATTGTGATCTAGATAGGAGGTACTATTGTAATAATCAGGCAAGTTGCCCAACTGATGTCATTTATTTTATTTATAGCGATTTTATTTTACTCCTATTCGATTTCGTTGTCTAAATATTTTACCGAGAGTTATCGGTTGTTTATTTATTCATTTTAGTTGTGGTTTATATCCTTGTATGGTTGGATTTTATTGTGCTCTTAAGTTAATAAGATTAGAAAGTTTAAAATTTGACGCCAGACTTAATAGGTTATTAGTAATTAATTGGTTTTCGATAGTGATGCTGAGAATGAAAGCATTTGAGATTCCTGTTTAATTTGATATAGGACTGATCACCCGGTATTTTATTAGGTGGGGTGTCACAGGTGGTATCAGAGCATCAGGTTCTAGTGTCCTTAGGAATCTGTGCAGACTCGCTATGTTTTCAGCGTTGCCTTCTATTTGATATAGAGCCCTATGTTAAGGATTGTTGATTCCTATTGTGAGATTTTGTTCTCCTCCTATATATATATATATATATATATATATATATATATATAGTGAATCTTTCATGCGTACGATTGCGCTTTGTATGCCAATGACGCAGAGGATGACCAGTGAATGTCGTTGTGAGGACAACAGGAGGCAAGGCTCAGTTGAGGTGGTAAAATATTTTGGGGATGATGATCGTAGTTCAGGTCACCCCTATCGTTTCTCAAAAAGATGGGGATATAAGGACTGCTTGGGTGCAGCATATATGTTTAAGTACTGCTATATCAGAAAGTGCTGCTAAACTAGAGTCACCTAGTGTGGTTAGAATGGGAGATAGAGTTGGAGGGGTCTTTGAAGATGATCACCTGAAGGAATTTTAGCATATGCTGAGATTGTGTGTTAGCCAATGGATGTAAGGTACCCAGAGGCTTTGGCATATAGCAGAATGTAGTATACCCGAAAGTGAAAATTTGGGGTAAAATTTTTCTAGCTCATGGGAGTAGTGTTGTAGTGGTGGATGTCAATAACCACATTTGAAAAGTGAGATAGTATGCCAATGGAAGGATCTTAGGTATAGTTTGATTGTAAGTTCCTTTATATTTTGTTCAGGAAGAAGATGTGAATGTAATTTTAAACTTATCACAGGAGGGCTGGACGGAGACCTTGTCTAGCAAACATTGTACTGGATGAGGCTGATACAATGGAGAAAAGAATTTTTAAGTGGGTAATGGACTCGGGAGAGGAGTTGCCAGCAGTGTGTTCTTTAGGACCAACAGAACTAAGGGGAACAATGAGAGTAGTTATCAGGGTTGAGGTTGTCGGTGTCCGAGAGAAGGACAATTATCCCATCGATCTTCTTGTGGTTATCTCACAATAGTCTTCCTATATCAGTGCCTTATTGCCCTTATTTCGTGGTAGTCTTAAGATTAAGGTGTTTCTATACGACTAGCATGGCCGAAGATAAGTGGATCATATGAAGAAGTACTTTTTTGTGGAGAGTAGAACCTCATGCATTTATATTTCCCGAAGCGAGAAAAATGACAAAAGTATGATGCCTAGATGGGGAAATAATTTAGATAGTTTTTGGTTCGGTTCGGACGAGCGTGTTATGTTCGGGAACTATTTAACCAGCCAGGGTGATTGGTAAGATATGAATATGAGTTTTATTCTCGGTTGAATGAGGTATGCATTATGTGACATGAGCGAGTCATAGTATTTTGATTAACGCTAGATTCACATGTGAGACGAGTTTAGTGGCTATATTGATAACATTATTAGGTTTATGTATTTCCTATTGTTTATAGAGTGTAGACAATGAGAGTATATTTTTATTAATATTACTCATTTGAGTGATGTGTTATACGAGTATGATGTTATCCTAGACATGATTTATATTTCAAGGTATCACATGCAGTGACTAGACCTGTGGAGCCATATAAATTGATTTAAACAAATTATTAGACTTAGGTCCGAGACCGACTAATCTCAATAACTGACAGAGCTGCGTAGTAGTGTATCTGGAGGGTTCCTTATTTAGATTTTGCTTTGCGAGACCTCCCACATATGAAAGTAGAAAATGTCAGGAGCTGGGATTTGTTAGACCCTAGGACATTTTGGATTATTGTTCTTAGTATAATTAAATGGATAAATTTGTTGGGATTCGGTTTATCCTTTTCGTGAGATGAGACTTATATTGTAAATGAGAAGAATTGGAATTTACATTATTAATTTACACATTTATTGTTATTGTTATTTTCATTGTCCTTTTAATCTTGAGTCGATGGAATTGGACTGAACCTATCTATATGTGTATATACGTTATGATATATTGTGTAGAAGACTTCTGTGTGTATGTTGTCTGGTTATATTTAATCCCGGTGAGTAGGGATGTTTACTGATGTGATTCAGTGTATGCTGGCTTTTATCGAGAAGAGAGACATAGCTCATGATTTATTTGTGCTGAGAAACTAGTGATAGTAAGAGCACCGTGATATATGTGGTTTTGTGAAGCATAAAGTGAACGAGTATACTATTGTGTCAAGAGACAGGAGTTTTAGGGTATGTGTTATGGACTGAGGGACTAACGGATTTTGATGTTTCAATAATGCTAGGTAGTAGTGTATCGGGGGGGTTCCTTATTTGGATTTCGCTTTGCGAGACGTCCTACATATGAAACTTATCACATCATTGGAAGTGAGGAGATCTTTGGTCATTAGTCCACGATTATGATACCTCGGTCATTATACAAGTATGTAGTTGTAACTATGAGTTGAAAATTATATTACGATATAAGGCCAATGGCGCCGGTAGTGCCATGAGTGGGCAGTGGAATTTTTTTTCTTTTCACTGTAGGTTGAAGGGTGTAACGATGATAATAAGAATTAAATTTTTATTTATGGGGTGATTGACAATACCCAAGTATGATAGCCATGCTGTGAATGTGAGGACATGATTATGTGTATTGTGTGGGAAACGTATGTGATGTTTATGCCAAAATGCGCAGATTATAGGGTGTACAAGCGCCTTGGTTAGATGATTTCAAAAAAATCATCCGAGATAAGAGGACATGGGAATAAATGTGTCGAATGTATGCTTGTGGGGCAGTTATAAAGAAGCTATAATGGCATGATGGATTAAATGTCATGTGAGAATGATGATAATCTAAGTATATGTGTGCAGTGATAGTTGACACACCCGATATGGGTTTAAAGGCCACGAGAAGCCATCTACAAGGATATCTCTTTTGAAGTGGAAAAGTGTAAATATTATGAAATTTGGAGCGGAGTCTAACTCAGTTGAATGTTGAGAGTGACTTGCATGTAAATAGAATGGTGATGTCAATAAGGTATAAAGATCCCAGAAGTGCACACTGTGGTGGAAAGTGCATGGGTCAAGAATTTTTCTACCCCAAGGAAGAAGGGGAGTATTAAGTATCACTTAATTTGAAACGCTATAAGTGGAAGTGGGTGTTTGGTGAGACATAGTGAGATTGTCTCCGGGCACATCACTTATAGATGGAAATTGGTTGGTTCGGGATGGCCAATCAAAACTTTTGTATCACGCCGACAATTCCAATGTTGGAATGGGAAGATAGGATAGTAAAAGAGGAGTGCACTGCTGCGAGGTGTCACTTAATATGGTTGTGAATCAGGATGAGATCCTTGAACCCCACCTCCGATAGGAATTTTCGGTACGCAATGGGGATGACATTTTATTTTGGGCAACTCATGTCATCTATGGCCCGATGATTAGACGGAAGATGACTGACGATTGGTAAAGTGGTATGAATGCGATTCTGGAGTCACTGCGGATAGCTTACTTTCGCAACTGACATAACTTGTAATTGAAGTAAAGCATGGTACGATAATTGGGAGGGAAATTACCGATTGGTAGAGTTGTGTGTGGTCACTCGTACCTTTTTGATGTGGACAAGGTGCCTATTAAGGTTTTGTGTGGGAAAGTCGGGCCTTTCTCCGTCTAGTTGTTTAGAGGTGAGCGAATAAATAGACTTTTGGATCAGACGTGATTTAGAGTCCGTTTTTGAGAGGGGCATTAACCACAAACTATTGAGGTGACTTTTGAGCATCGTAAGAGTTACGTGGCCATGAACCGAGATTTTTAGTACCAATTGGAGTGGTCCATGTTCTTATTATTTCTCTCAGGATGGGAGATTTGTATTGGGATGAGCACGGGAATCTGTCAATTAGTGATGTACGGATTTTTAATAATATTAAGGCGATAGAGCCAGTGATGTATAGGCTCATTTTATTTGTATGTTATTGGTAGAATCACAATGTGTAATGTGCTGTTAGTGAGGTGAGAGGTTATGACTGATGGAGTGTATAGGTATGTAGAGAATTGAACAAGCTTGTTGTAAAGTGGGGGCTATTGTGGGTAGGCTTGTATACAGTTAGGTCCCACTAGCGGGTGAATAGTGGAGTGATCGTACCATTATCGAGGTGTGATTTTGTTTTGGGTATAAGAGAGGGTGTTGTGGTTGTGATCCAAAGTCTTTGGTACCAGTTTCATTCGAGTTTCGAGGATGAAATTCTCTTGTAAGGGGGGAGAATGTAATACCCCGTACTTTTATGGATAATTAAATTACATGAGTGGGTGTAATTTAATAATTTGATAATTTAAATTAAATGAGATGGACTAATTATATTTCATGTAGCAGGTGAGTAAAGGCGACATGTGATGCTATTTTATGCGGGAAACACGTGTAGAGATGTGTTGGGTTTAAGACGTGAATTTTTATTAAGAAATTCGGATGGGAATTTCGAGTGCATGGTTGGTCTCAGAAGGGCCGAGATATTCAGAATATAGTACCCAGGGGTAGTATTTGGGTTTTGAGGACTTTTAGGACTTATAGGTACTAGCAATTGTGTATACGAGTCAATTTTGGATTTAATAAGGATACACCTGTATTTTCTCTTATAAGACACGTGAGAAAGAAATGAAAGAAGAGCGAAGAGAAAGAAGGAAGAACAGGGAGAAAAGAGAATATTTTTGGCCAAGCTTCGATGAATTCCGGCACGAGATCATCGAATTTATCCAACCAAGCAAGTGTTTAACTTGCTTTAATGATTTAAGTGTGTTTATTTTTCATATTATAGTCATTGTGAAAACTATAAGATTTTGGGCTTGGTATTCTTGCACAAAATGGGTTTTGGGGTAATGATTTCATATGATTTTGATGAGATGATAATCTCACATGAAATCTGAGCAAAAATCCATGTTAATGGTATAATCTTTAGTGAGAAAATTTGAAGAAATGAAATTGGTGGGTTTAATAAGAATTAGGGTTTAATTCTTGAATAAATTTACGAATTCCATAAATTAATTGGTGTGTTTGGTAAATCATAGTGTGTGTGTGTGTGTGCGTATAAATATATTGATGTTGGGTGATGTTAGAAACCGTAGAAATTGAGTTGGATCAGTTTTAAATAAATTTTAGAGTTGGAGAAGATGAACTCCCGAAACTGTTTGTGTCGGACCAGTTCTTTTTGGAGTACCGGATCGGTTCGTTTACTTGAGAACCCGATCGGTTCATTTTCTATGCCCGAATCGGTTCATTTTTGGCAGGAACAGTTCATTTTCTGGCCATCGGTTCGGTCCGATTTTGACAGAAAAATCAGAGAGGTTTTTCTTGGCCTAAAAAGGATTGGAGACGAATTCCTTTTGGAGATAAATGTTAGGGGATCGTAAATTGAGTGCGAGGACCTCTTAAAAAATTATATGGGTGATATATAAGTCTCGAGTTCGTGGGAAAGATCCGAGGTTTAAATTTAGGAATGTCTGGGACAAATGACATTCGAGGAATTATTCGGCAGGTTCGTATATATATATTTATGCGAGTAGAGTATATATGTCGATTATATATGGGTAGAATTATATATATATATATATATATATATATATATATATATATATATATGCCGAAGATGTATGAGCAATATGCTAAGGTGCGAATAAGATGATATAAGAATACTAGCTAGGCGTGATACGCTGCTATTCAGAAATAAAAAATGTGAGAATTGTATCATAAGTGAGTCAATACATCTGGGATTAAAATAAGTTGTCTGTATACTTATTGATTAATATGAATTGGTATATTCGGTATTACCGGCTAATGCCGCGAGAAATAGGCATTAATAGCGGGATTTGATGTGATATATATATAAATATATAAATATGTATGCATATGGGTACAGAGACAATATATAAATGATGTGAGTTTAAATATATCTGTGTGTGAATGATATATTTATGTGAATCATACCCTTTAGTACTATCATGGGAAGTTGTGCGATGTGGGTGAGGCCCTGGCTTGAGGAGCAGGAGCGTATAGTCCCCAGGTCATAGCGTCCAGTATTAACCGTGTGTGAGGTTCAGGGGTAAGACATCTTGGGTATGATTCATCTTATATCCAGCGAGGAACTATGGACGCTTCCCCTATGTTGAGATTTGGTCTATACCAAGTCAGTGTGAGAGTCCGACCGCTGGTACCCAGGATGATGTGTAAGTAATTCCTTTGAAGATGATAGCATTTAGAGACTGCATCCATTTAGCTATAGCTATAAGGGATGGTTGTTACACTTATATAATGTGTGATATATATGTATGGATATACTTGATGTGTATTGTATATATATATTTGATTTGAAAACATATATATACATGGACAAAGATAAAGAATGTAGTATATATATACACTAGATGTGTATAGTATATTATATATATATGAGATGAGAATATCATATATATAGTGTATATATACACTATATGATAAATAATGTAGTTTATATATACACTATATATATGATATTCTCATCTCATATATATATAATATACTATACACATCTAGTGTATATATATACTACATTCTTTATCTTTGTCCACGTATATATATGTTTTCACATCTTATATATATATATATATATATATATATATATATATGGACTAAAATAAGGAAAGAAATGTGAGTTAATTTTTGGTTTATCCGGGAGTTTAAAATCCAGATTATAATATGTAATATATGTATATAATGATGATAATATTATATACGAGATGATACCAATAAGATGTGAATAGTGTATAATAACTAGTGGAAGTTATTAATTACGAAAGGATAAATTATACATGAAAAGTATAAAAAGTAAGCTAATTCGAGAACTTATCATATTTACATACGCGGGGCATTTGATATCGTATGATGATTTAGTTGCTGTGAGAGATTAGTTAGGCAGGGTAGCTTAATTAGGGTGTTTCAAAATACATGCGTTAGGTGTGCACTGTTAGATGAGATGTGAGGAGTATCTCATGCGAGTGCGACGCCAGATAAAATATGAAGAGTACCATATTTTAAATATTAAAGTAAATTAAGCACTTGCTAAAATGCGTTTTTTAAACCTCGGGCGCTGTCCCGTATCTATTTTCCTTTTTTCTTCCCCTTTGTATATTTTTTAAGTGTCTAGACACAGGGGCGCCTAGATGATTACTCTTTCGAGTAATACGTGTTGCCGCAGCTGTGGAAGTTGGCAGAAAATTATTTTAGATGCTTATATCCTTGTGATCTAGATAGGAGGTACTATTGTAATAATCGGGCCGGTTACCCAACTGATGTCATTTATTTTATTTACAGTGATTTTATTTTACGCATATTCAAATGTTTTGCTGAGAGTTGTGGTTATTTATTTATTCATTTTAGTTGTGGTTTATATCCTTGTATGGTTGGATTTTCTTGTGCGCTTAAGTTAATAAGATTAGAAAGTTTAAAATTTGACGTCAGGCCTAATAGGTTATTAGTAATTAATTGGTTTTCGATAGTGATGCTGAGAATGAAACCATTTGAGATTCGTGTTTAATTTGATATAGCACTGATCACCCGATATTTTATTTGGTGGGGTGTCACAGATTTATACTATGTATAATGACGACCACTTAAGGAGTTTCACGTCATTGTTCCAAACGAAAGATTCGAATAAAATTAAGTGTATAAGGAGGTTTCCTTATTTGGATTTACAAGTACTTAGCACATGTCTTGAGGAGAAATCATATTACTCACCTTTCGTAACAGCATTAGAAGTATGGTTTTAAAGACTTGATCTATTCGAATGCGTGGTAGCCGATTAGAGGAAGAGTTCAAATATCTTTCTCTCTCTACTTCGGGAGAGATTGATACAAAAACTAAAAATGATGTTTGAATTATCTGCTTTAGTATGAGAAGATTATATTTTGGAGTTGGCATAAACCTTACGTGAAGGGTTTGTCCCATTTTATTGGGTAAAATGATAACCACCACTTACATTTAGATAATGGGATTTACCTTCCTACATCAGTGAGACCACCATAACTATCTAAATCATAGGGTCCCTAAGATTTTAAAGATCAAGGCCAAAGTAGTTTCAATGACTAGAGACGGTGTAGCATTACCCCAAGTAAAAAAATACCACTCTAGCAAAAGGAACCTCATAAAGGGAGAAGAACCCAAAATATTTTTATAGTAGATAATACAATCTATTATGACCAGTAGAGAGAAGGAAATTATGATCAATGGGATTTTGTCCAAGGAGAGCAAACCTAATGAGGCAAGATTAAACAGTAACGACTATAAATAGAAGGTCTACAAGGACATCATTTTGATAGTTCCATTAGAGTAAGATATTACAAACGCGATGAAGGAAACCGCTTTGTTATTAGAGGTCATAAAATAACATGCGTCATTGAGGGTGTTGATGCAAAAAACTGGACCGAATCCCATTTTTATGATCACAGATAAATAGATGAAAGAAATCCAATCAAGCACATAAGAGACAAAGATTTTTAAAGTGGTTCGGCTATGGTTAAAGCCTACGTCCACTGTTATTTTATTCCCAGGGGTTTACAATAGCACCATAGGGTGTAGAGAGAGAAATGATGTGTATCTTGTGTATGGTGTTTCTAGGTTCTCGTGGATCTTTCTCCTTCTGGCTAAGGGAATACATGTATTTATAGTGATGGGAGATAAAGAGATTCATTGTATGTAGACATTTATGTCTACATTCAACGAATCTAATTATTGAACTGCTTGGTATGCTATGTGTTGTCATCTATTAATACATTATAAATGTACATTAAGGCTCTTTAAATGCGCTGCCATCTTCATTAATGCACATTAAATGCATAGTTATCCTTTGATCATCCTGGTTGATATGCCAACCAACTCTCCTCGGATGCCGACTATCACTCCTCAGGTGCCGACCAACTCTCCTCGGGTGCCGACTAACACTCCTCGGGTGCCGACCAACTCTCCTCGGATGCCGACCAACTCTCCTCGGGTGTCAAATATTGCCACGTAGGATAACATGTGTCCTTTTCTGATTGGTCCTCGTGGATGAAGAATTTTTGCGTTAACAGAAGCCCCCAATGCTCCATGCTTGATGGTTTACTTGAAAGGATGGAGTATTTATTCTGCAGTGTTGCTCGGTGCTCGTGAAATTCTTGATCTACCTTCTTGATTTGTTCAACATAAAGTGCATTATCTCCTGAACGACATATGATGCAGGCTGATCGATGGTTGCTAATCTTTCTTTTGAGGAACTCCGTGTGCTATGTATCACCCCTGGGAATTTGGATGCAGCCATGCCATAGTATGCAGCTTGTAGCTTGTCATAATCTTCAAGTATGTTGATTGGTTTGCTAGCCGACCAACTGCCTCTTGTGCCGATCCACTGAGTGCTAACTTCACGTGCTTGATTCTTATGATTTATGATCCTCTAAATACTTTGTCGAGTAACATACTAGATTTTGAACCCAACTCTTCAATCTGATTAACCAAGCTAGTGGTGGACTTCGAAACATTTTCATACAACTTCTTCTTCAATATTGGTCGGGATAGTAGTAGTAAAGATCTCAGTGCTGTAGATGCCAAAATTTGACTTCTGAACTTCAATAGTATGTGCATAATAACTCCTGAATATGCCTCCTGAACTTCTGAATGCACCTCCTGAACTTCTGAATACGCCTCTGTGTGAGTTTGTGAAGTTGAATTTGGTGCTCGACTGCATGATGTTATAAGAATGTGCCACCAAATGAACAAATATATCTGTAATAGAAGCCCCCAAATGAACAAATACTTTATCGAGTACCTCCTAGATCGACCATCCGTGATGAATATCAGGATGCTCAAAGATCTTAACTTCATAAATTCTCCTCTTGCTTTAAATGATCCACCTGCTGGCGAGGAACCTGTTTCAAAAGTAGAGGGGAAGAAACCAATAGAATGGGAATATTGATGTAATAAATTTGTATTTCATTCCTGATGTATTTTGTTTTTTTATTTTAATGGAAGACTTTCATTTTTGTTCGCAATCTTAATTGCTATTGTCTTGTAAAATACTTTACATCTGTGCATATGTATCTGTTAAAAAGATAACAATATTGTGTTGTTTGTCGATCAACTTATTATCGGCTAGTTTGAATTTGTGGTAACCATTTGATAAAAAATGATGTTTTGTTTGTCGACCAACTTAGTAAAAAAGTTACGAGTATAAAAAATGTTGCTCGGTCACTTTCTCGTTTTCATAAAATGTTTCCGACCAACCAAGGTCGGTAAATTTTCCTTTTCGACCAACTACAGTTAGTGAGTTTTTATCCCCGACCAGCCATAGTTAGTGGATTTTTCCTCTACGAGCAACTTTGGCGCTTTCTGGAATAATCTTACCTCCCGACCAACATAAGTTGGCATTTCCGAGAATATATCTACCTCCCGACCAACATAAGTTGGCATTTTCTAGAATATATGTACTTCCTAACCAAGATAAGTTGGCATTTTTAGGAATATTTTGTTTCCTAACCAAACAGGTTGGCATTTTTAGGAATATTTTGTTTTCAAGCCAAACAGGTTGGCATTTTTAGGAATATTTTATTTCCTAGCCAAACATGTTGGCATTTTTAGGAATATTTTGTTTCCTAACCAACTGAGGTTGGCATTTTTAGGAATATTTTTGCTGAGTAGTCTGAGCTTTGCCGAGTTTTGCCGAGTAGTGTGTAGCACTAGTATTCCCCGAAAAATTTTCAATAAAAGGAGCAGGTATAACAGCTTCACTTCCAAACTCCAGCATATATGGTGATTCTCCAGTTGCTGCTCGGGGAGTAATACGATAAGCCCACAGTACTGACTGTAAATCTTTGATCCAGTTTGCTTTTGCGTCACTTAGTCTTTTCTACTATCCATTTAGCAGTGTTCTATTCGTCACTTTAGTCTGTCCGTTGCTTTGAGGATGTCCTGGTGCCGAGTGGATCTTTAAGATATTGGACTGATGGCAATAGGCAACGAACTCCTTATTGTCAAATTGTGTTCCATGGTCTGTGATGAAGGCATGAGGAAGACCATATCAACAGATGATATTCTTCCAGATAAATTGGTACACCTTGTCGTACGTCATATCAATGAGAGGCTCCGCTTCTACCCACTTAGTAAAATAATCCACTGCGACGACGAAGTATTTGAACCTTCCTCTGGTTGTTGGAAGTGGCCCGACCAGATCTACTCCCCACATGGCAAATGGCCAAGGGGAAGTGATGGGTGTCAACAATGCTTGCGGAGTTCTTCGGATGGAGGAAAAGCGCTGGCACTTGTCACATTTCTTGGCATAAGCTATACAATCAGCTCTCATCGTTGGCCAGTAGTATACCTGCGTCATCATCCTTTGCAAAAGCGTCCGACCTGCTACATGGGCTCCACAAGACCCTTCATGGACCCCTTCAATCAAATATTTCACCTCGGTGGGATGTACACATCTTTGCAAACGTGCCATAATTCCTCGTCTATATAGAATACTGTTAATTAATACATACCGAGCAACTTTAAACTTGAATTTCTTGGCTGCGAGCTTGTCAATTGGTAATTCTCCCTCCTCAATATATGCCCTGATGGGATCCATCCAAGATGGTCCTAAATCAAGGGTAATAAAATTCATCATCAGATCTTTATCTATACTCCGACCAACTAAAACTTCAATTGGGATTGTTCTTCATAGCTCGATATGAGTAGCTGATGCTAATCGAGCTAAGGCGTCTACTCTCGCATTCTCCATTCTTGGTATTGGTATTCTGACTAGCTAAATTGCAATAAATTCTGATGCCAACTCCATCACCTTTGCATGATACCTAATCATTGATTCTCCTTTGGCTGCATATATTCCCAACATTTGACTTACGATCAATTGAGAATCACTAAAGACAATAACCTGCTGCGCCTCCATAATTTTTTCCAAATTAAGACCTGCAATCATGGCCTCATACTCAACCTCATTATTGGAAGCTTTGAATTGGAATCGTAGGGCGTATTCCATGTCGACCTCATTCGGGCTGTTCAAAACGATCCCTGCCCCACAGCCTGTTGTGCAAGATGAGCCATCTACATATAGCCTCCATATAGGTAACTCGTCTTCAAATTTTTGATCTGACAGAGTTCCTCGGTGAAATATTTGTTGCTTCCTTTCATCCTCCCCTGATATTTCTTACTCCACTTCGATCATTTTTTCTTGCCCTTTTACCAACCGGAGTTGGTCTGAGCTCGAAATTGATGATCCTGTGACATCCACTCGCCCTTTTACCAACCGGAGTTGGTATGAGCTTGTGTTTGTTGATTCTGTAACATCCACAGGTTGATCAGCGAGTAACTTTTGCTCCTCGGGGGTATCAGGATATGTGAACTCTGTTATAAAATTTGTTACAGCCTGCCCTTTTAGCGATGATCTGGGTTCATAAACTATATCATATTCACCGAGCTCTATTGCCCAATACATCAATCTCCCTGATTTTTCTGGTTTATGAAGGGCTTGCCTCAACGGCATATCAGTATATACTACTATGGTATGAGCCTGGAAGTATGGCCTCATTCTCCTACTTGCCTCAATCAATGCCAATGCCAATTTTTCCAGCCTCGGATATCTGATTTCTGCTCCTCGAAAGGCCTTACTCGTGTAATAAATTAGTTTTTGCACTCCATTCTCCACTCTGATCAACACCGAGCTAACTTCATTCTCCGATACTGCTAGATACAAGTACAATTTTTTCCCATCATCGGCCTGGACAACAGTGGAGGTGCTCCCAGGTATTTCTTCAAGTCTTGAAAGGCCTTCTCACATTCATCATTCCACTCAAAAGTCTTTCGGAGCGTTGTGAAGAATGGGAGACATCTATCAGTTGCTCGCGATACAAATCTGTTGAGTTCCTGTGAGACTCTGTACTTCTTTCTTCGTCGTTGGAGATCGCAACCCTAATAGGGCTTTGATCTTTTCAGGTTTTGCTTCAATGCCTCGTTGATTGAAAATGTACCCGAGAAACATGCCTTTTCGAACTCCAAATATGCACTTCGTCGGGTTCAGCTTCATATGATATTTATCTAGTTGATCAAAGGTCTGGCCTAAGTCAACTAGATGATCGGCAGCTTTCTTGCTCTTTGATAGCATATCGTCAACATAGACTTCCATATTGCAACTGATTTGTTCAGCAAAGACCTTGTTCATCAGCCGCTGATATGTCGCACCTGCATTTTTCAAACCAAAAGGCATAACATTATAACAATAAGTTCCCCTAGGGGTAATGAAAGAAGTACTCTCCCTATCTTCAGGTTTCATTTTAATCTGGTTGTAACCTGAATAAGTATCCCTGAAGCTCAGCAGCTCGTGTCCCGAGGTAGCATCGACTAGTTGATCAATTTGGGGAAGTAAAAAGTGATCCTTTGGGCATGCTTTATTGAGGTCGGTGAAGTCTACACACATCCTCCACTTGTTATTCTTCTTTTTTACCAACACCACATTTGCTAACCAGTTTGGATATCTAACATCTTCAATGAAACAAGCTTTCTGGAGCTTCTCGACTTCCTCCTATATAGCTTGATTCTTCTCGGGACTGAATACTCTTCTTCTCTGCTTCACAGGCTTGATCTCCTTATTCACATTGAGTACGTGACATAAGAAGTTTGGGTCTATCCCTGGCATATCTTCATGACTCCATGCAAAAGTTTGTCTTCTGCTTCTAAGGAAAGTTATCAATTCTTGTTTTAATGAGGCTTCCAACGACGAACATATTTGAGTAGTTCGTTCAGGGTGATCGTCGTCCAAAATGATATTTTCAGTAGCTTCCACCACTTGACCCTTCACGAGTTGCAACTCATCTCTAGGATCCAATGTTTCAATTTCTGGACCTTCATCCACTTGATAAGTAGTACTCTTTTTCCTCAACTCCTCCATCTCCTCTTGCTCGGCAGATGAATAATAACATTTCCGATCTACTTTTTGATCACCTTTCACAACTCCTACTCTAAAATTTGTTAGAAATTTTAGGCACTGATGTACTGTAGATGGCACTACCTCGAACTTCTTCAATCCTACTCTTAACTCTATTAAGTCAAGTATGAAGCTCTATGCCCAGGATTGGGGCATGTATGAAATGAATCTGATGGTGCCAATTGAATTGTTGTTTGCAGTCTTGCTGCTGTGTTGTATGTAGCCTAGCTGCGTTGTTTTTATTCGGTATTGACCTTTTAAGGTCTTTATGTGCTGTTGATGAGCGTCCAAGAATTTTACTAGGCAGATAATTTTTCCTGAGCACCTGTTGAGGCTGAATCATATAAAAATTACGATTAGAATAATTATTCAGCCGACCAATATATAGTGTGCATTGGCTTCAATATTGGACAATTTAAATTTTCAGATAATAATATGAGAGATAACAATCAAAATATCTCGTCTTCTCATAAAAATATGATGTACGTAAACATGTCTCCATAAAAATATTTAACGGACTTGTGATTATGAAATTTTCGTTTATTCATATTTGAAATAAAAGCCGATCCACTAATTTAATAAAATCGTGATTTGCAATATTTTGCAGATTTGATAAATGAAAAATTGGACAACTAATTTATGTTTATAATCATAAAACACATGACTGAATCAAAAGATGTATGTATGTATGTACAACATATAATTGATTATTCATATATTGATAAAATTGACCGTATCAACACAATTACATAATATGATTATTTGTGCAGAGAACATAGTTTTATTGAAGAGAGAGAAAATGGGTCTGATTCAATTCATGTTAATATCGGAATGGAAAATACATAATCGTTCTTAATGCTTATCCATATCCTAACATATTTGTTCAGAAAATCTTCAAGCGGATCCATAGATGCAAGGATTTGTATAATATTTATGAGTCTAAAATTCACTAGATCCCCAAATTGAAATCGATCACACAATTAGTGCATATAAAAATTATGACTAAATTAAAAGATTTCCAAACGAATCAAATTTGTATATACTTATATAAAAGATATTTATGAATATAGAGAAATTATTTTATCTCCTTAAAGAAGAAATAATATAATATGTACACAAATTTCTCAAACTTTGTGATTATGAAATGTACATTTATCCAGATTTGTAAAATTAGATTCAACAATTTGTGAATATAAAATCATGATTGAATTAAAAGACGTATGCACAATATATAATTGATTTGATCTCTAAGTTTATGGATATAAACATATGAGAATCATGATTTGAACAAAAATATAATGGGAATTTGAATAGTCATCAAAGATCTTTCACAAATTATTTCAAAATCAACAAAGAAAATTATCAAATATTATCATCATCGTATATATTGGTATATTCAATCATTTAAAATATTTATTCCATGATATAAAATTTAAACTTGAGAATCAAGCAAAATGTTATGATTTATGAAATCCACTATTTTTCAGATTTCTAAATAAGAATTAATCTAACAGTTATGATTTTAAAATCATGATATGCAATATTTTGCAAATAAAAATTGGACAATTAATTTATGTATATAAACATAAAAATCATGATTGAATCAACAGATGTATGTATAATATATAATTTATTATACATATAGAAAATAAAAACTTAGCTTTTGATGGAGAACAATACTTGTAACACGTTCCCACAGACAGCGCCAATCTCTTGATGCAAAAAACTGGACCGAATCCCATTTTTATGATCACAGATAAATAGATGAAAGCAATCCAATGAAGCACATAAGAGACAAAGATTTTTAAAATGGTTTGGCTATGAATAAAGCCTAAGTCCACTGTTATTTTATTCCCAGGGGTTTACAATATCACCATAGGGTGTAGAGAGAGAAAGGATGTGTATCTTGTGTATGAGGTTTCTAAGTTCTCTTGGATCTCTCTCCTTCTGGCTAAGGGAATACATGTATTTATAGTGATTGGAGATAAAGAGATTCATTGTATGTAGACATTTATGTCTACATTCAACGAATCTAATTGTTGAACTCCTTGGTATACTATGTGTTGTCATCTATTAATACAGTATAAATTTACATTAAGGCTCATTAAATGCGCTGCCATCTTCATTAATGCACATTAAATGCATAGTTATCCTTTGATCTTCCTGGTTGATATGCCGACTAACTCTCCTCGGGTGCCGACTATCACTCCTCGGGTGCCGACCAACTCTCCTCGGGCGCCGACTAACACTCCTCGGGTGCCGACCAACTCTCCTTGGGTGTCGAATAATCCCACGTAGGATGACATGTGTCCTTTTCTGATTGGTCCTCATAGATGGAAATTTTTTGCGTTAACAGAGGGTATCATTGCAAAATGGGTATGATTACATTTGTCGCTCGGGCACATGAGCCTAACTTAGACTTCAAGGAGTTGTTGTTCTTTACTAGTAGTTTGTTTACTAAGATTATGAGATCTATTGTCATCGAGCTTTGTTTATAAGTGGATACCCTAGTGGGTAGGGGATATTTTACGTCATGATTGTAGAGATGTTGCAATATGTGAGTCGTCTTGGTGTTCAGCTATGTTATTGAGTTAGACATGTGGTCTTATGATACGCATTATTTAGCTTTGAGTAGCAACTATATGTATTACACTTATATAAACTACTGGGGGTAGGATTTTATGACTGTCGTTTTTAGGAAGGTGATGTTTTTTATAGTTATACATGGGCTTGAGGGAGGGTCCAACACACACTTGTATTATATAGATGCGATTTCATCTAAGGAGGTCACCGTATTGTTAGACTCAGTACCAATTATCTAAGAGATTATGAATGCATTGAGCCAGGGTCTCATATGAAGGAGCACGTCTCCATAGTGAGCTCCATTTTTGTTTGTGAAGAAGAGGGGTAGTTCACTTTGATTATGTGTGGTCTATCGGGAGCTAAAAGATCACGATACAAAATAAATATCTATTATTGTATGTCTATGGCCTATTATACCAGTTAAGGAGTGTGTAATTCTTCCACAAGATTGACTTGCGCTCAGGGTATCACCAATTATGTATTCGGGAGCATGACATTTCGAAGTTGAATTTTATTACACGATATGGATCATGTAAGTTTTAATTCATGTTGTTTAGGCTGACCAATGCACCAAGGGTGTTTTTGAACAAGATGAATTATTTCTTTACCATTACTGGATCAATTCGTTATTATATTTATTACTTACATTCTAGTGTATTCTCTGTGAAGTAGAATGTGGAGCAATTACGATTGGTTTTAAAAACACTATGATAACATAAGTTGTACGCTAAATTTTTTAAGTGGGAGTTTTATCTTCGAGAAGTACAGTTCTTATACCTTGTCGTATCTAAGGTTGGAATTTCGGTGGATTCGAGTAAGGTACCTACTGTTAAGAATTGGGGATAACCCACTACACTTATGAATTGGGTACCTATAGTTATGAGTTGGGACACATACTCACCTCACCCAAGAAGGTTACTGTCGTTTGGAGCGTAAATTGACACAGAGTATTTGAGTAGCTCAAGGATAAGCTCACCACTACTCCCGTCTTTGCATTACTACAAGGTCGCGTGCAGTACTTGGTATATAACGATACATAAGTCTAAGGACAAGGAGATGCATGAGAATATGCCTATATCGTATACGTTTCTAAAGTTGAAGCTTCACGAGGACAATTTGTAAGGATAAAATTTCCAATTGAGTCCATTGTGGTATTTAACTTATTCCTAGAACAAAATAATATTTTTGAGTCATAGACACATTTTGATTGTCATGATCCCACACAGTCTATAACAAAGTTTATTGAAGATTTTACGGCGAAGCTTCAAAGATTTATCATACTGATATTAATTTGGTGTTCGTTTCATGTCTTCATTACATTCTGAGATCACTCAGGTATGAATACGTAATGTTTATGGGACTCAAAAAATGTTTTTAGGATGCTATTTTTATTAAAATTGTTGTAAAAATGTTTAAACTTCATTTATTCTGATATAAGAATCATTTAGAGTTGTGTACATAACAAACTCTTGTGTTTAGTGGTTCAAACGACATTGTAGGTCATTCAAGTGAGATGAACATGTCGTTCAAACGACATGGCCATTTCATTCGAGCGACATGCTGATCTCGTTTGAATGATGCACCGACTTAAGTTTCCTATTTAAGGCATGTTTCACTCAGAATTTCGTAAGTTACCGAACAAGAAAATCAGTTTATATACAGTACATTTTCTGCACAAATTTTCTAAGGTTTTTAAAGTCTGAAATCATCCTTAGAGTTTCAAGATCTGAGCTTTCATACTCATATGCTATAGAGATCTTGGTTTGCACCATTGGAGTTTGTTCATCACTTTGAACGTTGGGTTTTGCGGTGAAGAATCTAAGGAGTTATGTTCAATATCGTAGACGTTACCAAATTATATTGATGGAAATCGAGACATACATGGACGCATGTGTTATGGACGAGCGTCGCAGAAGAACTTCTGCATGGGCACTATGGAGGAATGGTTGAAGGATCAGAAGAGCGTCAAGACTTTGGGGGGATCGAGTCGTTGACTAAGTCTATCATTTGTACTTTGTAATACTACATCATAGTGATTGCCTGGCTTGGGTCATCCGAGATTTTTTCCCTTAGTGGCTTCCTCATACATCCGGTGTCGCCTTTGTGAACATATTCATTTTACTTAATTCAATCACTTAGATGCATGCTTAGGATTAAACAAGATAAAATTGGGCTTAACTAACATCGGTTCACATAATTGATGCGGTTTAAAATTTGGAAAAGGTTTTTAAAAAAAAGAGTTGGTTTTGACATCCTTGAAACACATTCGAAAGAAAAAGGGGCCTATAAATTCGTATCAGAGCTAGACACATATTTTTTATTGTGTTGATCCCTTGTGTGTTTAAGGATGAATTTCGAAAACTATAAAAGTTTTAGAGTTCCTATTTTGATAGCACTAACTATGGTTATTGGAAAATGCAAATTAGAAGTGCGTTAAAATTAATTAATGAGTGTGATGTTGAGAATAATGATGCTTTGATTGAGGATCTTAAGGCACGAGAGAAGACTCTTAGGGAGAAGCTAAAATATGTTGAGAAACAGAGGGATAGTCTTCGAAATTTAATGTAGGTTTTGAATAAGGTGATTCTAGAGTTTGAGGAGTCTAGGCATTTGCTTGAGTGTAGTATTAGTGAGTTAGAGGGGAGATTAAAAGACTCAAGTTAGGTGAAATCTGATTTGGAGGCTACATTGGAGAAGTTAGATAGGATGTTAGGCACCATCCAAATCAAGGGAGATATGTTTGGTATAAGCTACGATGTTAGATTTGTTCCCATTCTCAAAGCCAATGACAATCATGTGAAAGAGCTCACTAGGAAAGTGAGGATAGTTCGACTTTTTGGTAATCATTCCTACCGTGTTTTATTCTTGCACTCATTGCGGTAGGAAAGGTCATCTTAGACATTTTTGTTACGACCTTAGGAATGTTCCTAGGAAGTTAAGGAATAAAGTCATTTCAGTTCCCAAAACCCCCATGCATAATTTCACACCTACTTGGGTTAGGAAATCGGACTTAGAGGCTTTAGGAATTAAACTTCATGGTTCTTGTTTGATGCACTTGATTCTTCCCATGCTAAATCTAAAGGATGCTTGTGTTGTCATGTTTGTCATACGCTAGTCTTTACATCATGATTTATATCTTGCTAGTGTTATGACATGTGTACCTTTTGTATTATATTTTTTTCATTTATTGAGTCTTATTTGAAAAATACAAAAAGAGTTTTGGTTTTAAATATTTTTTAGAAAAATACAAAAAGATTTTATTTCTGGGTCAAAAATATTTTTGGAAAAATACAAAAAGATTTTCATTTTATTTTTGTGTCATGAGTTTTTAATGTTTGATATAGCATATTAGTGTGTTTGGACCCCATCATTTCATTATCTATATGTCTAGGCTATTTGGTCATAAGTATTGATGCATTGAATGATCTTAACCATTGTCTTAATGGGGTTATTTCAATGTTGATATGCATTTGGATTCGACTTTGTATATATGCCATCTTTGCACACATGCACGAGTTTATATGAATGTTTGACATATCATGCATATTTGAGTTTGTTAAGACATTCTTATCTCAATCTTGTCATCTATGCGTAAGTAAACTTAGGAGGAGATGGGCATATAAGAACCGTTTACCGTGAGGATTGATATTGCATATATTAAAAAAAAATAATGAGTGTTCACGGGAAAAGGTTTGCGAGTGAATAATAATCTCGTCGTTGTTGGTACAAAAATTAGTCAGATGACGTGGACCAATTATATGACAACACGTGTCATCCTACATGAAAAAAACATATATTCATCGAACAAATTATAATGCCGAGCTACTCAGCGTACCGAGCTACTCAACGTGCAGAGCATCTAGTCAAGAAGATCAAGCGATAATAACGGATCTAATGAACATCGGATTCAATGAACATTATTATTATGTACAGACGTATATGTTTATTAAATAATGGCATATTGTCTATTCATATTGATAGCCCAAAGGCTATAAATGCATTGTAATCCCCTCCATAGCGAGGCGATTGAGGATTCATCATTTACTATCATTATCAAGATTAAGGCAAAGACCCAACAATATAAAATAGTGGACGTAGGCCATTTTCATAAGGCTGAACCACTTTAAAAACCTATTGTCTTATTTCTTATTTTATATTTATCGGTGATTAATTAATTAGATCAAGTCTAGTTTTTTACATCAACAGATTGGCGCCGTCTGTGGGAAACGACTATACGTAGCGGTTTTCACTAAAAAATTCATCAAACATGGCTGAGCTCCCAGAATCTAGCAATAGGAACAATGACGGAGTTCCTCCTAATCCTTCCATTCCCCCAACTGTCAATAAACTCACTAGAATAGTGGCCAGTTTAGCCAGGGGAGAAACATCTATGCATGATACCATGCGACAACTCATTCAAACTGTTCAAAATGCAACGCCTGCCCAGTCAGGCCAGCGAAGCATTCATAGAAACACTCACCTGCCGTCTTCGAGATCCAGACGTACTTTGTTCCTTCATGTGTCCTTATCCAGGCAAAATGAATCTCTCCATACTGAGAGGTCCAGTGACCCGTCTTATCAACCTGGGAGGACATCTACCATAAGAGTCATAGACTCTCAAGAAAATGTCACTCTAACTTTGGAATGAACAAGAACCCTGGAAAGATTGAGTAAAGTATCCACCTTTGATCATTTGGGCCCTAGGAGGAATATAAATCCTCCTCGGATTACGTCGGGAAATTCTCAACGACCAAATGATCTAATGGAAGGTTCTGCCCAATCACGCCCTGCCACTCGAACAGAGAGATCCCAAGAGGAGAATTCTGCGCGATCTGTTGCTCGGGAAAATAAATCAAAGGCTGTAAATGACACTTGGAAGGACTCCATCAAAAGGTTTCACACGAAAATGGGTAAGGCCAGGAACCCTCTCGAAAGAACTTTTGTCAAAGGATCACCCTTTGTATAGACAATTGTGGATTTTCCCACACCATCGAAGTTTAAAGCTCCTGTAGTTACACCAATGTATGAAGAAAAAAATGATCCTATCCTCCACATAGAGTAGTACTAAGATTCTATCAATATCTATGAAGTTCCTGATGAGATGAGATGCAGGGCATTCTTAGGAACCATTACTGGATCAGCTCAAATATGGTACAACAATCTACCTCGGGGGTAGATTGCTACTTTCCATTAACTGGCAGAGCTCTTTATAGGAAATTTTTGTTTTGGTACAAAACCAGTTAAGAGAGTAGCACAATTGTTGAGTGTAAGGCAGAAAGCAGGAGAGAGCATCAGGGACTACATTACTCGTTTTAATAATGAGAAACTTGAGGTCATTGACTACGAAGAGAAGACAACGATCACAACTCTGATGAGTGGTCTTTTACCAAACAAGCTGTATTATACTTTGGCTAAAGATCCCCCCAAATCCATGGCGGAATTAATGGCTAAGGTAGCCAAAATTATAAATGCCGAAGAAGCTATGGCTGCAAAGAAGAATGGTGAGACCAAAGAAGACACTAAAGCTGAGGGTAGGTCGAAGAAGAAAGATCAAAAGCATAATGGGAGCAATAAGCAATCGAAAGGAAAATACACGACAAAGAACTTAAGAAGGTATGGGAATTATACTCCCTTAAAGGTGGATATAAACCATATTCTGGAGGAGATAAAGAACAGTGAGGAGCTAAATTGGCCGGAGAAGTTGAGGATAGCCCCTTGAAAGGAGGGATAAGTCCAAGTATTGCGAGTTCCACAAAGACCATGTCCACATGACCAAGCGATGCATAGCTCTCCAGAATGAAATCGAGGCACTCATTCAATGAGGGAAATTGAGTAGGTTTGTTGATCGCCAGAATGATGGGAAGACCAACGACAGAGCAAGGCAAAGGTCTAAATCTTCCCGTCGAACAAGAGATGATAAGAAGAGGGACCATGAAGATGATCCGGAGGGTGACCCCGGCCTCCCCAAAAAGCCAAGGCAACTATAACGCGAGGTATTTTCAATCCATTTTGGCTCATTCGAATGTAATGTGATTACATGTGGAGATGCAGGAGGTGGGGATCATACTGCTGAAAGAAAAGCTTACCTCAATGATGTCCAAGATTTATCCTATATACAACAAATAAATCTAGAAGAAGAGGATCACCCGAGGATGGTTAACAAGGATGAACTGGTCATTGGTTTTTCTAAAAGTGATCTGGGAGGCATCTTGTATCTTCACGACGACCCCTTGGTGATCAAGATGAGGATGAAGGATGTGATCATCTCAAGAGTATTGGTAGATAATGGTAGTTCGGCAGCCATCATGTTCTACCCTTCCTTTGACAGTTTAAACTTGAAACTAGCCCAATTGGAGACGTATCACAGACCCCCCCCCCCCTCGATTTTACTAGAGAAAAAGTCTCTCCACTTTGGATAATCAAGTTGGACATCCTTATTGGTACCTGGCCTACTTGCCGAACAGAAAAAGTATGCTTTTTTGTAATGGACAAAAATGTTCAATCAGCCTACAACATAATCTTGGGAAGGGTAGGCCTGAAAAAGTTCGAAGTAGTGCCATCAACCGTACATCAATGCCTTAAGTTTCTGACCAATTTTGGAGTTAGAATAGTGAAGGGAGACCAGAAAGTAGCTCGGGAATGCTACTATTCATCTACCGAATAGGAAGATATGGAGGAAGCCAGGAAGAAGACAACCACCTACCAAGTGGATGAGTCTGAAGATTCAGAGATTGAGAAATTGGACCCTAGAGATGAGTTAGAGCCCGTGAAGGGTCAGGTCATGGAAGCAACGGAGAACATTATTCTGGATGATGAACGACCAGAACGAACAACTCAAATTGGAACTTCACTGGATCCGTCAATAAAGCAAGAGTGAGTTGCATTTTTGAGACACATAAAGCAAACTTTTGTGTGGAGTCACGAAGATATGCCGGGGATAGACCCAACCTTCCTCTGCCATGAGCTCAATGTTAATAAGGAGATCAAACCGGTGAAATAATGACGAATGGTCTTCAGCCCAGAGAAGAACCAAGCTATTCAAGAGGAAGTCGAGAAATTGCAAAAGGCCTCTTTTACTGAGGATGTCAAATATCCTGATTGGTTAGATAATGTGGTGATGGTAAAAAAGAAGAATAATAAATGGAGGATGTATGTAGATTTCACAGATCTCAACAAAGCCTGCCCAAAAGATCACTTCCCACTGCCTCGAATAAACCAGCTAGTAGATGCGACCTTGGGGCAAGATTTACTAAGCTTCATGGACGCTTATTTTGACTATAATCATATTAAGATGAAACCAGAAGGCCGGGAGAGTACTTCTTTTATCACCCCAATGGGGACATACTCCTACAATGTTATGCCATTTGGTCTTAAAAATACAGGTGCAACTTACCAGTGATTGATGAGCAAGGTGTTCGCAGAACAAATCGACAACAATATGGAGGTTTATGTCGATTATATGCTGACAAAGAGTAAGAAAGCTGCAGACCACATAGCTGACCTGAGCCAAACTTTTAATCAGTTGGAGAAATATCAGATGAAGCTGAACCCGATTAAGTGCGTATTTGAAGTACGAGAACGCATGTTCCTCGGGTATATTATGAATCAGCGACGTGTTGAGGCAAATCCTGAGAAGATTAAAGATTTGTTGGAACTACGATCTCCATCTACGAAGAAGGAGGTGCAAAGCCTCATGGGGCATGTTGCAGCTCTCAACAGGTTTGTCTCATGAGCAACGAACATATGTCTTCCATTCTTCAAAACACTCAGAAAAACTTTCGAATGGAATGATGAATATGAGAACGCATTCCAATAGTTGAAATGATATTTGGGGATACCCCCATTACTGTTTAGTCCGGTGATGGAGGAAAAGTTATATTTTTACTTGGTTATTTCAGAAAGCGGAATCAGTTCAGCATTGATAGAAGTAGAGGATGGAGTGCAAAAACCGATGTATTATATAAGCAAAGCATTCTGAGGAGCAAAGATTAGATATCCAAGGTTGGATAAACTGGCACTAGCATTGATCGAGGCAAGCAGTAGGATGAAACTGTACTTCTAGGCCCATACTATAGTGGTATACACCGATATGACACTCGGACAGGCTTTGCAGAAACCATAGAAATCTATTAGATTGATGTATTGGGCGGTAGAACTAGGAGATTATGATATTGTTTTCGAGTCAAGGTCTTCGCTCAAAGGGAAAGAAGTGGCAGATTTCATTATGGAGTTCACTTACCCCGATACCTCTGACCAACAGGGGTCTAACGAGGAGCAATCGATGGATATTAGAGGAACATCAAGGACTGTCCACGATCCAAGTCTACGAGTAAATTTATCGAAAGGGATAGTGACCGAGCACCAAGAATCCCCTGACTAAAACCCAGCATGGGAAGAAGATAACAGGAAATACCAAATATTCCATCACAGAACTTTATCAGACCAAGAGTTTGATAATTGTATACCTATATGGAATTTATATTTTGATGGCTCTTCGTGCGCCATAGGCAACGGAGCCGGTATAATTCTTAACAGCCCAGATGGATTGAATATAGAATATTCTCTGTATTTCCAGATCAAAGCTTTCAACAATGAAGCTGAATATGAAGCTATGATTGCGGGCCTCAGTTTAGCCAAAACACTGAACGTAGATCAACTTATGGTGTTTAGTGATTCACAGTTAATCGTAAATCAGATGCTTGGGTTATTTGCAGTGAAGGTAGACTTCATGTCTAGGTATCACACCAAATCTATGGAGATTGTATCAAGTTTTACAGCGGTCCAAGTTATCCGAATACCAAGATTGGAGAATGCAAAGGCTGACGCACTAGCTCGGTTAGCCTTAGCTACTCACACTGAGCTACGACGAATTATTACTATTGAGATATTAGTAGACTAGAGCATTGATGAAGACTTGATGGTGAGATTTATTACTCTGAACATCAGACCTTCCTGGATGGATCCCATCAAGGCATGTATCGATAATGGAATTCTACCAATCGACCAACTTATAGCCAAGAGGCTGAAGTTTAAAGCTGCTTGATATGTATTGAACAACGGAGTTTTATACAGAAAGGGTATAATAGCAGGTTTACAGAGATGCGTGAACCCATAAGAAGTTAAGGACCTGATTAAAGAAATTCATTAGGGGTCCTGTGGGTCTCGTGTGGCGGGATGAGCTCTTCTGCAAAGGATAACGACGCAGGGTTACTATTGGCCAATAATGCGAGCTAATTGTACAGCTTATGCCAAGAAATGTGATAAGTGTCAATGTTTGTCTACCATTCGAAGAACTCCCCAAGACTTATTAACCCTAATCACTTCACCTTGGTCGTTCTCTATATGAGGAATAGACTTGGTCGGGCCTCTCCCCACTACCAAAGGACGATTCAAATACCTAGTGGTCGCTGTTGATTATTTCACCAAATGGGTCAAAGTTGAACCTCTTATTAACATGGCCTATGAAAGGGTTTACCAATTCATTTAGAAGAGTATTATTTACAAATATGGTGTGCCACATTTTTTATCACTGACCATGGTACCCAATTTGATAATGAGGAGGTTGCTACGTATTGTCACCAGTCTAATGTCCAGAAGATCCATTCTGCACCAGGTTATCCTCAGAGCAATGGGCAAATTGAAGTAACGAACAGGACGCTGCTTAACGGGTTGAAGAAATGATTAGATGATGTGAAAAGGAATTGGATTAACGAGCTACATTTTTGTGTTATGGGCTTATCAAACAACACCCCGAACAACAACTGGGTAGTCTCGTTACATGCTCGCCTTTGGAAGTGAAGCAGTTATCCCTGATGAATTGGGCCTACCCACTCACAGGGTGATCAATTTCAACTCTCCTATCAGCGATTTGATGAGACGTCTAAATTTGGACATGCTAGAGGAAGTGAGAGAAGAGGCGGCAATCAGGAATGCAACTTACCAGCAAAGAACTGATATGTTCTGCAATAAAAGAGTCAAGAAATTTGATCTTAAGAAGGGAGAATTTATGCTCAAGAAAGTAATTCAGAAGCATAATAAGCTGGAAGCTAACTGGCATGGACCTTGTCATGTCACTGCAGTTGTTCAATCTGGAACATACGGAATAGAGACCTTGAGGGAGAAGAATTTAAGAATGTGTAGAAATGGAGCACCTGCGCAAGTATTATCAGTAATTAAGGTTCACATGTATCACAATATTTCAAATATGAATAAAAATTATATTTTCCTTATATTCTTTTTGGTTCAATGTCTTTCGGCGTACTAGTGCTACACACTATGCCAACTACAGTTGGTCAGAAACCATCAAATACGGTTGGTCGGCATCAATAAACTTAGCTAACAATGTTGGCATAACAATCATATAAGGCAACGCCTGTTTGATTATGGGTGACCTCAAGGGGAATCCAAAACTAGGCAAGAAGATGGGTGACCTCACAGGGAATCCACTGTCTAGGCACCAAGGTAATCTAGATAAGATTTCTACAACAAAGCAGGACCATGGGATGAAAATCATTCCATTGCTTAGGCACTTATGGAGGACACGTCACTACAACTAGGCAGCAAATGGGTCAAAGTTCTATTGTCTAGGCATTTAAAACATAACAGGACAATTTATCTTTTTATACACACTCATTAAAAGATAATATGATACGACAAACATCTTATAAATTATTTCCAAGGAAAGAAAATTGCACAAAGATGAATTTTTCTTCATTTAATACAATTATTTCCAGGGAAAGAAAATTACAATACATGAATTTTTCTTCATTCAATACAAATGTCCTATTCTATTAGCCTTTACCTTCAGATTTTAGTACATGTTCCATTCCAGCTGGAGGATCATCCAAAGCATAAGGAGAATTGATGAAATTCATATCACGTAGCATTCTGATGTTGCTTGAACTCGATCGATTAACTAGATGTTGAGGTCGGGATATCTCAAATTCTTCATGAAGCTGGTAATCACCAAGATACCTGGAAATCAAACACCTAGGATTGGCACGGGCTGGAATCCAGTTGATATCCAGTTTAAAGGGAGGATTAGGTAGATCTAGTACTCTAGGCTCATACCAATCCCATAAGTATTTTCCTTCTTCAAGCTTCATCACAGTTAAGGCGTTCAACTATCCCTATTTGTATCCTTCATTATTCGCTTGTTTCAATCGAGCATCGAGATGGCAAAGAGCTTCATTATATCCCCCATCTAAAACTCTCTAGACTTCTTGTGAAATTAATAAGTCAGTCTCCCAAACTGCTCATGAAGTTTCTTCACCAAGTTTGCTTTACTTTCTAGTGCAGAACTCTGGTTGGAGAGTTGGTCGGTAAGATTTTGAATTTTCTGGGACATTTCAGCCAGGGATTGATTTTTTTCTTTCATTTAAGTAGCCTGATTTGCTAAGGCTTGCTGAGTCCTAGTATCTTCAACACTTCTTCGACCAAATCTAGCTCTACCCCGCGAGGAAGATATAGGTCTGGCTTATTTCAAAGCTTTCAGTTCTTCTCTCAAAGCAGCATTTTCAGTTTTTAAATATGAAAATCCCTCATCATTGATTAGGACCAGAACTTCTGAAGAATAGGAGGCAGCATCTTTTAGTTATTTCACTTCTTCTCACAGGGCAATATTTTCTTCCTCCAACAACTTGGCAATATCCTATATTCCTTAATTTCAAGTTTTAGAACACTCTTTCTCTTTTTATGGATGAAAGAAACTTGTCATAACCCTGATCAACATTCAACTGTTGAAACTTCTTCTCATACCCCTCATGCATAAGTACAGTAGTTTTTTCTGTTGAAGTTGAAGCTACTCGACCGTCCCTTGAAGATTTTAAATCCTCTCATAGTAAGCAGCATTATTCGCTACAACCCGATCAAGCAGACATTCTAAATATTGATAAGTGTCAATTGCTCGTTTAGAGGCATCTAGTCTAAGGATATTAATGATTTTAGCTTCGGTAAAATCTGTATGACCAACTTTGAAGTAATCATTACATTTCTTCATCAACACCGTATCATGAGCTGACAAGAGTTCCATCCTAGCAACAAACTAGCAAGGCAAATAGGAATCAATCAACAACAATGCAACTACATGTCGAACAAGTAAAGTAGAAAACTGAGGATAAATAACAAAGTCCATTTTATTAATCATAGGAGGAGAAAGTACAATCGAAGTTACAATGAAGGGGAAAAATAGAAAAACAACATAATTAAAGAGCCGAACAACTCTACACCTTATCCTTATTTCCTACAACATATTCAGGCGATTTGGACGATGAAGTTGGTTGTTTGGATGGCAGTTGAGGTTGCTCGGTGTAATACCCCGTATTTTTATAGCTTTTAAATTATGGGATTTATTAAATTTAATTGAGATAAATTAATTTAATTTTAATCCGGAATGTTGCTTTAAATATTTACTAGCGTGACGAGAGTTATTAATTATTGGAAATTTGTTATTTGTTGCATATTACTGGATGAGTATAGTAATATATGAGATTTATTTTTATAATGTTGTCACGTGTGAATAAAATGGCAATTTTGGAAATTTAAGTCGGGACGCGCCTGTGTCGTGTCGGGACTAAATGTGAATTAATAAAAGTGAATATTTTATAAGTTGTTCGGATGGTCATTTTGAGTGCGCCAACGCGTTCGAAAGGGTCGAGATAGTCAGAAAAGTGTACCCGGGAGTTTAGTTTGGGTCTCAGGGCGTTTTTAGGCTTAATTAGTAACCCGAGAGGGCATTTTGGTCATTTAACATTTTTGGGTAATTAAACCCACGAAAATTAGAGAAGTTATATCAGATACCTAGGTTACCTTCTAGGGTTAGAAACTCTAAACACAAGTGACGGCCATAGGAGAGGAAGGAGAGAGCTCTCAAGGCGAATTCAAGGCCCAAAACTCAACAGTTTGCACCGCCGCTACCACCAACGTGTAGATCGCGAGACGGAGAACGCAACCATACCGAATTCGGCACCAGACAAGTTTTTATCTTGCTTATTTCGTTGGTGCATCTTTCATATTAGTTTAGGAGTAATTAAGATGAGTTTTAATGGAGGAAAACCCGATTTATGATAGGAAAATCCATGTAGTATTGGTCTAATTAATAATTCTGGAAACCCTTGCCATGTAGAGGAATTTAAACCACGAAATTATGATGTGTATAAGAAGAGAATTCTGGAAATAATTATTAGAACCATGTTTAAGAGAATTTAGGGTTCTTGAGATTTTTGTATGAAATTGGGGTTGTTAATTCATGATTTAATCACATAAATTCACATGCTTTACGTTGAAAATACCTAATATGATGATATAAGGTTAGTAGCATCAATTCTGGGACGATTGGGATTAGACAATATGGAAATTGTTGGTGTTTGGAGATGAAACCCGTAACTGCAGAATTTCAG
This sequence comes from Sambucus nigra, assembly GCA_949130495.1. Lineage (NCBI taxonomy): Eukaryota > Viridiplantae > Streptophyta > Magnoliopsida > Dipsacales > Adoxaceae > Sambucus > Sambucus nigra. Next base: position 88,011,148 of record OX422208.1, on the reverse strand, counting down.
TTTTCACAGACCTGCTTGATCGATCGATCGAGCCCAGAGCTTCTATCGATCGAAGATTCGATTGATCGAGCCCCAAACCTCGATTGATCGACCCCTCCTGGCAGACTCCTATTTTCCCTTTTTAAATGAGTTAAATTCAATTTTTCGTGAGATAATTCTTAAGCATCCTTAGTAAAATGTTTTGGGAGATAGGGAAGACCAGTAGGACATGTGAATAGATTTTGGGACCCTTAATGTCGGGCAAAGATTTTATTTTGGGATAATTACATAAGGGTCGGTAAATTTATGATTTAAAGACAGAGAGACACGTAAGAGAGTTACTTTAGGACAAATGTGTATACCTACTGAATTTTATAATTGGGAGGATAAAATCCATGAAGCGTTATGTAGTAAGTGGAAAAGATCCTCAAATTAAAGTAAGATTGTGAATGGTTATACATGATAACTATATAATGTGAAATAAATGCGAATGACGTAATTATGGGAATTGAGAATTTACCCATTTTTGATATGGTAATATTAATATAGTAATATGATTGTGTATGCATATACTATCTATGTGTGAAAATCATGCCCACGCTACTTTCTATCCTTGAGGTTTCCCCGCTGGGACAGTCTTATCTCGATGGGACCTTTATGGGGGATATTGACTTGTACCCTAGAAGATAGATATCCTTGGTACAGGCTATCGGAATGATAGTTCAGACGGTCTTAAGAGATGTGGGTATGTGCTTTCCTCTTAGATACTTGGAATCTATGCTTCGCCTCATATTGTTTGTGTATAGGTATCCTTGGTACAGGCTATCGCAGCGATAGTTCAGACGGTCCTAAGAGACTTGGAACCTATAGTTTGTATATGTGTTAATACAATTCGAGAGTGATTCTGAACTTGTATTCCCCTTAATGTGAGTGATATGGGGTTTGGATAGTAGAGTATGCCCGCACCATAGTTATTATGTGGGGTGCTGTTTTGATATATATAATTTCGAGTAGTTAATATATATATATGAAATTCTGAAATCTGGAACTGCCTACTGTGATTTGATATGTAGGACATGGTTGATGACTCAAATTAAAAATACTTGTTTTGAGAAAGTATAATATGAAATTGGAAAACTTTATTGATTAATAAAGTCAAAATGAGAACTTTGGCTACTAATTGAAATATTATTTTCAAACAATTGAATCGTGAATTTTGGAATCTTACGAGTAATATAAGATATGTTAAATCATTGGGAATATTAGTGCGATAAATGATAAGACAACCCTTTGGGGAGGTTAGTGCGATATGTGTGCACATTAGAAGAGAGGTGAGAATTTCTCAAGAGAGTGTCGCACTAATATGTTGTTGCATTGGCCTGTATCAATTTAAATACTTGCTAAACAATTTTTAAAATCATATACACTATCGGGCTCTGACCTGTTTCTCTCTCTCTCTCTCTCTCTCTCTTGTGTATATATGTATGTATTACAGGTGCCCAGCCGCAGGGGCGTCTTACTTAGGATCCTTTGGAAGGAACGTGCTGCAGCTTAGGTGGGAGTTACAGGTCTCTTGATTAGACGACTTCGTTTATTCGGATCCACTCTTAGTACTTTCATCTAGTTGGGCATGTGTAGCTCTTTCCATTATTCCGTTGTTATTGGACATTTGTATTTCAGTTATTTCGAGTATTGTTACTATGGGATTTATTCAGTTTGGATGTGTGACTTTAGATTTCGTATGTTGACATTCGATTGACGAATGTATTAAATTAATTGGATTATGTTGCAGAATTTAATGTGGTGTGATTCTTACTTATTGAATGTTGTTAATAAAATAAATGATTTTTCTTTAAATAAAATTTGGAAAGTATGTATGACAATGGTTTTGACACTTAGCTTAATTAATCAGGGTGTTAAATTGGAAAAATTTATTTTTCGACAGTGATGCTAAGAATGGACCAACTGTTCACCTTGATTTAATTTAATAAAGGAGTGATCGCCCGGTATTTAATTAGGCGGGGTGTCACACTCAGTAGAAGTTATCACCTGTTCAACTTGCTCAGAAGATTGAGGAAGGGTAACAGCAATTGTTGGTTCTACTAATACCATAAAAGATTCATCAGATGCAATTTCATCTTCTTCTTCTTCTTCAACAGTAGGAGGAGGTTCATGGGTATATTCCTGAAACAGTTTAGAATCCTTGGTAACATTCAACCTCTTCAAAGCTGCTACCCATCCATCTATGAAGTATTTTAAACTTGCATACTCCATCTAGGAAGTGATAGCAGTTAAGGACTTATTACATCCTTTGTCCCAGTCAGAGCAAAAGGACTTTTTCACATGAGTTTTTCTCTTCGCTCTCTTCGAGGAGGTTTTATCCCTCAGAAGCTCTTCGACAGACTTCACCCTCTATTAAATATCTTTCTTATGTCGTTCATCCTCTTCAAGCTTGGCGTTAGCTTCCTTGGAGGAATTCACAACCTACTTCTAAGCTATATCAGTAAGTTGAAGAGCTGACTTAGCCGATTTAATCTTCTTCTCCCAAGTAGCCTTACCCTCTTTATACTTCTGCCGGGATTCCCCTAAAGACTTTAACAACCCAGTAAGGGCTTCCTCAACACCACTGTATGAGGTTGAAGATTTGATGGTTTCATCCTTCTCCACGATATTATCAAAGCACACCAAAAACTGTAAGATGAAGAAGGCCACAAATAAGAGCATGAACACAAAAATGAAAAATTATAAGGATAAGTATAATGACCACTTACTGATGCAAGAAGTTGGACTTCCTCATCGATAACCTTATCCCGAGGAGTTGAAGCCTCAGCATCTCGACAGTTGGGCAAAGTCCCTGACTTGATCAATTTCTTGGCCAAGTTAGGGGTAAGGTCAGCTGGAAAATTATCCCTTAGAGAAGAAATCCCAACTCCAAAAGGTTGGGCAACAGTATCTACAGGTCTCTCAGCAAGACCCCTCTTCAACCTCCTCAAAGTAGCATCTTCAATCAAAGGTGTTTCCTTTTTAGGGGCAACAGGGGACTCATTGTGGATATTTTTGGTAGGAGGAACATCATCCTTCTTCTTAGTTCCATCAGCTAGAGCGTCGCTTTTGCTCTTCTTCACTCCTTTAGTATCAGGAGAGGACTTGGTAAAGAACTCGGGAAACCTCCTCTCCTTCATCATCAAATTAGTAATAGAGGTACCCAAATCAGAGGAAGATTCTCCTACAATTACTAGAGAAGTCGGTGCTTGATCAAGATCAACCACCACTGGAGGAACAAGAGGTCGGGAAATAAAAGATGAAGTGGTGTTCTTGTATCTCAGGAAATAAGAAGCAGACCTCACGTGCTCCCCATTGATGGACTGGTGCAAACCCTAGATAAGTGTTAAATTTTTTAAATTTATGCCACTCTCTTTTGGAGGTTTCCTTTTCCTATCAATTGAAACAAATAAAAATTGAGTGTTAGTGACACATTTCATCAAACATAAACAAAGCTAAATTGAAAAAATTAAAAACAACCTATCCCATTGCCATAAGGTGGGCATCTGAGAACTTGGTAAACATAATTTCCTTTTAATAGGGAGTGTTGCCAATTTTTCATCACAACCCCATGATCAAAATAGTCCCTATTAGCATCAGGAAGATTGACCACTAAAGCCCTATTGGAAAACCTAGTTTTTAAATAAAATGTAGTGCCACTGGTAACCCATTTATAACAATACATAATTTCAGGAATTCCTAAGCCAGTTCCATGTATTTGATTTAACCTATATACGCCATTAACTACCCTCCATGTATTTGGAGCTATTTTTGCAGGAACAGTATCAAAATATTGGCAAAACTCCAAACACAAGGGATTTGGAAGAAAAGAAAAACCACACTCCGCTATAAAAATGGAGGGAAACTAGTGTTCCTCAGCTAAAGAAAAAAAATCATAGGGGCAAGGAGGATCGTCTAGAATAACCTAAGAGGGAATTGCAAAATCAACCCGAAACATATCCAATGACTTAACAAGATAAACCATGGTGGATAAAGCAGAGAAAGAAGAAGGAAGAAATTCTTACAGAGAAACTAGGAAATCTGCTAAGGCGGATGACAGAAAGAACGTCAGTACAAGGATAGAGTGAGAAGACAAAGAGTTCAGAAATCTGGAAGTAAAAAGTAGAAGATGATCTGATTCTATCGCTTTTAAATGCCCTGCATCGGGAAGCAAGAAAAGAAATGATTAAAGAAAAGACGATTGCATTTTCGGCGGCTAAACGATGAAAAAGACGCAAATACCCAATCGTCTGCTGAAAATTCAAAATATTTACGATTTTGCCATTTTGCGCTCAAATGACAAGACTAAAGGGAAATTTTCTTAAGTGTTGGAGATCTATAATCTAACCAGACTGGGTCAAAACACGTCCGAGCAACTTCTGGGCATAATGTTCCACACTCTCATATTCAACCTCAATTGTGAAACATTGGGGGCTTGTGTTGATACAAAAATTAGTCAGATGACGTGGACCAATTATATGATAACACGTGTCATCCAACGTGGCAGAAACATATATTCACCGAACAACTTATAATGCTGAGCTACTCAGCATCCCAAGCTACGTAGCGTACGGAGCTACTCAACGTGAAGAAAATCTAATTAAGAAGATCAAGGGACAATAACGGAGTCAATGAACATTAGATTCAATGAACATTCTTATTATGTACAGACGTATATGTCTATTAAATAATAGCATATTGTCTATTCATATTGATAGCCCAAAGGATATAAATACATTGTAATCCCCTCCATAACGGGGTGATTGAGGATTGATCATTTACGATCATCATCAAGATTAAGGAAAATACCAAACAATACAAAATAGTGGACATAGGGCATTTTCACAAGGCTTAACCACTTTAAAAAACTGTTGTCTTATTTCTTATTTTATATTTATCCATGATTAATTAATTAGATCATGTCTAGTTTTCACATCAACAGTCGTCAAAGCCAACGTTTAAAAGAGCCCAAAGAAAAAATAAAGGCAATAAAAAAAACTAATATGCCAAAAGAGGGCCAATTGGATTTCTCTAAGTTGAGAAAAATAGAGACCTCAAAAGAGCTTGAAAAAGAATCATATATATTAAAGGGTGTTTGGTTGAAAATTTTAAATAGGTTTTCACCATGAATCCTTATGTTGAAAAATCGTATCATGACACTATTGTTTTTAGAATCGTCAAAATTTTGGATTTGTGTGTATGTTGATTTCTTAGTTCATTTATCTTATTATATTAATTTTCACAAATGGCTAAAACTAATTTTGATGACATATAGCTATCAATTAGAGCTTCTTGACTGTTTCAATGTGTTGGAGTTATGATTCATTTGTTGTAGTTCACGCCCATTCACTCCATATCCATGTTTGATCACATTGACACTATGTTGGCATGAAACTCACATTGTTTTACTTGATTTTTGTGATGTTTAGAGCCTGTTTTGCTACTGTTTGTTCTTTCCAATTAATTCTTTCTGGAATTTTTTTCACTGGACGAAACTTTATCTTTTTTAGAACTAGAATTGAGAAGTTTATTGTCGTTTAAGAGACAACTGGGTTCGTACGAGTGACAAGTTAATGTCACGCGAAGTTTTGTTCACACGAGGTTCAATCGAAAAAAAAGAAAAGTATCAGGTATTGGTCGCGAGAAGGGTCGCGCAAAGGTCGCTTGAAAGGTTTTATCGTGCGAGAGCACATTATTTTACGTTTATATATGTCACTTGATGCTTGGTTTAAGCGACATGAAAAATCGTTCTAACGACCTAGCATTGTCGTTCGAGTGACCCCTAGAGGATTTTTGAGGAATCTTCTGTTTCAGCACTTGATTCTTATTGATATGACTTTTAGAATTGTTGTGGTACTTCTGGGTAGTTCATATGCAGTATTTAATGATTATGCATTATGGTTTTTATTGAATTATTTGTTTAGTCACGTCATTACTATTTTTTTATGATTTCTCACTTGTGACTTCAGTTTGCTAGCTACAAGTTGGTACATGGTGATTATTTTTAACTGGCAGTTCTTGTTAATCTAGATATGATGATTTGTTTATATTTTTCACTTATTTTCTATCCGAGACAAAAATGGGGGATATATGTATATGATATAGGGGGAGTTTTGGTTGTTCAATGAGCACATAATTTTTTCAAAAAGTGATACCCTAATTTTTTTATGTTTATTTTCACAATTGGTATCACAATATTTTGCTCACATGTTTAACAAATGGTTTGATTGTAATTTTACAAACTGGTATTGATATTTTATATTGGTATCATAATGGTTATATCATTTGGTCTTCCATACTTTACTAAGTATTTGTCTGTTTTATGTGTGTAGGTATGCTTAAGAGATTCGAGATTTCCAAACTACATCACATTCAGATAGCTTATGTTTGCTAGACCATAATTACTAGTATTGTCATATAATATTTTATTTTGGGTGTTATAGGATGGGATTTAAGCATCATACGACTTTATGGTCCAGCTTAGGCATTTCACTGTTTGGGTTTTGTCCCGGAATAGTCAAAGGGGGAGATTTATAAAGATAAAATTTTCAATTGAGTCCATTGTAGTACTTGAATTATTCCCGTAATAAAATAATGTTTTTGAGTCATAGATGGATTTTGTTTGTCACGATCCCACACGGTCTATGATAAAGTTTATTGAAGACATTGCGACCAAGCTTAAAAGATTTATCCTACCGAGATTAATTTGGTGCGCGTTTCACGTCTTCATTAAATTTCGAGATCGCTCAGGTATGAATGCGTAATGTTTATGGGACTTAAAAAATGTTTTTAGGATGCTATTTTAATTAAAAATTTTGTTAAAATTTTTAAACTTCATTTATTCTCAAATAATGATCATTTAGAGTTGTTTATGTAACAAACTCTTGTGTTTAGTGGTTCAAATGACATTATAGGTCATTCAAGCAAGATGAACATGTCGTTCGAAAAACATGGCCATTTCATTCGAACGATATGCTAATCTTGTTTGAACGATGCACTGACTTATCTTTTCTAATTAAGGCATGTTTCACTCAGAATTTCGTAAGTTGCAAAACCAGAAAATTAGTTTAAATACAAAAAATTAGTTCACTTTGATTATGTGTGGACTATCGGGAGCTAAAAGATCATAATACAAATGAAATATCACCAATTATGTATTCGAGAGTATGACATTTCGAAGTTGAATTGTATTACACGATGTGGATCATGTAAGTTTAAGTTCATGCTGTTTAGGTTGACCGATGCACCAAGGGTGTTTCAGGACTAGATGAATTGTTTTTTTACCATTAATGGATCCGTTCGTTATTGTATTTATTGCTTACATTCTAGTGTATTCTCTGTCGAAGTAGAATGTGGTGAATTTGCGATTGGTTTTATAGACACTACAATAACATAAGTTGTACGCTAAATTTTTTAAGTGGGAGTTTTAGCTTCGAGAGGTACAGTTCTTATACCATGTCGTATCTAAGGTTGGAATTTTGGTGGATTCGAGTAAGGTACCTACTATTATGAATTAGGGATAGCCCACTACACTTATGAATTAGGTACCTATAGTTATGAATTGGGACACAGACTCACCTCATCCAAAAAGGTTATTGTTGTTTGGAGCCTAAATAATCACAGAGTATTTTGAGTAGCTCAAGGATAAGCTCACCACTACTCCCATCTTTGCATTACTACGAGGTCGCGTGGAGTACTTGGTATATAAAGATACATACGTTATAGGACAAGGAGGCATTTTGACGCAGGAGAAGATGCCTATATCGTATACTTTTCTAAAGCTTAAGCTTCACGAGGACAATTTTTATGGAAAATTTTTCGAATTGAGTCCATTGTGGTATTTGTCTTATTCCCGGAACAAAATAATATTTTTGAGTCATAGAAAATTTTTGATTGTCACGATCCCACACAGTCCATGACAAAGTTTATTGAAGATGTTACGGACAAGCTTTAAAGATTCATCGTGCTGATATTAATTTGGCGCTCCTTTCATGTCTTCATTACATTCTGAGATCGCTCAAGTATGAATGTGTAATGCTTATGGTACTCAAAAATATTTTTAAGATGTTATTTTTATTAAAAATGTTTAAACTTCGTTTATTCAGAGATAAGGATCATTTAGAGTTGTGTACACAACAAACTCTTGTGTTTAGTGGTTCAAATGACATTGAAGGTCATTCAAGCGAGATGAACATGTCGTTGGAACGACATGGCCATTTCGATCGAGTGGCATGCTGATATCGTTTGAACGATGCGCCAACTTAACTTTTCTATTTAAGGCGTGTTTCACTCAGAATTTCGTAAGTTGCAGAACCAGAAAATCAATTTATATGCAGTCCATTTTCTGCACAAGTTTTCTATTATTTTCAAAGTCTAAAAACATCCTTATAGTTTCAATATTCGAGCTTTAATACTCATATGCTATAGTGATCTTGGTTCGCACCATTGGAGTTTGTTCATCACTTTGAATATTGGGTTTTACGGTGAAGAAGCGAAGGAGTTCATGCTCAACATCATAGAGGTTACCGAGTTGTATTGGTGGTATTGAGACATGCATGGACGCGTGTGTTTTGAACGAGCATCATAGAAGGACATCTTCATGGGTACTATGGAGGAGTGGTTGAAGGATGAGAGGAGCGTCAAGACTTGTGGGGGATCAAGTCATTGAGTATGTCTATCATCTGTACTTTATAATGCGTTATCATAGTTATTGTCTGGCTAGAGCCATCCAAGGTTTTTTCCCCTAGTGGTTTCCTCGTACATCCTGCGTTACCTTTGAAAACTTATTTATTTTACTTGATTTAATCACCTAGATGAATGGTTAGATTAAGCAAGATAAAATTGGGCTTAACTAAAATTGGTTCACATACTTGGTGTGGTTTAAAATTTGAAAAAAGGTTTTTTGAAAAGAAAGTTGGTTTTGACATCCTTAAAACACATTCGAAAAAAGGGGCCTACGCAATTTCCCCCCTCACGGTATGGAGTTGGAAGCATTAATATTTGTCCTTTTATAAGATATGCTTTAGGGGCGTGTCTTGAACCTCAAAGGGAGTTAACAAGGTCGTGATGAAGAATAAGTTCTCGTTATCACGTGTCAATGACATGTTGGATCATTTTTAGACAAGTGTTATGTGGTGACAAGTTTGTGGTTGGGTTTGACGATGACATCTTGATGAAGATAAATATTTTATAGTAGTGATGGTCGTTACAGCCAATTATTGGATCAAGGCCAGTTTGGGATCAAATGTGAAACCTTACCCAGAGAAGGTATGGAGGTTATAACTAGAAATATTTCCTTTCTACGTTAATGAATGTAGAAGTTTATAGTTCAAAGAGAAATTAGTTGTACCATTGGGTTCCAAGCTACCCAAGATTATTTTGAAGAAGGCGAACATTTAGTGCATCATTTACATTCCAGAAGAAAGTGGGTGTAAAGTAAATTAAGAAATTCATACACTTAGTACATCTATTGGTATAGTTAGTGTCGAGAATGGGCACCTGTCACGAGAAAAGGTATTGCTTCGGAGACATTCAGAGAGTTACAGTATTTGAAATCCTAGTTTAGAAACAAAATAGTAAACCCATTGATTTTCAATAAGGTTCAAAGTTTCCAAAGAGGACATGGATTAGTTGAGGTCAATTGAGTCAGATTTACCAAGTTGATTAAGATTCAGGAGTTAATAAGTTATTATATGGGATATACCTCATAATAAGTTGTGTTCATAATAGATTACATGGAGATTCCTGGAATAGGTAAAACAACAATTATGACAAATAAGAGCATGGTTTATAGTCCTAAGAGAACATGAAGTTATGATTAAGAACCAATAGTTAACAAGTCGTTATATAGGATATACCTTATAAGAAGTGGTGTTCATAATATATTACATGAAGATTGTCGGAGTAGGCAAAAAACTTTTATGACTAATGAAATAATGGTTTAGAGTCCTAAGAGGACATGGAGTTAATCAAATTTGGAGTCCTAAGAGGGCATGGTGTTCAAAATCCTAGTGTAGAAATAGGAGAGTAAACCCATTGATTTTCAATAAGGTTCAGAGTTTCCAAATATAGCTTGGAGTTAGTTTCTATCAATTGAGTCAGATTGACCAAGTTAATTAAGAATCAAAATTTAAATAGGTGTTGTATGGGATACACCACATAAGAAGTGGTGTTCATAATAATTTGCATGAAGATTTTCGAAATAGGCTAAACAACTTTTGTGACAAATGAAATCATTCTTTGGAGTCTCAAGAGGAAGGTCAGGTACTATTGATGACTTCCTTAAGATTTTTAAGTTCGTATTCAAAAGGAGAGTTGGAATTATGATGCATGGGTCCTTTCCATACTCGTGGATATAGCAGGGATGACATTATTTGACCTTGCCTTATGACCGTCAGTCTAGACATGATGTTAGTATAGGTACACATCGAAAGAAGAAGAAGTTATTTCGGAACAAGTTGATATTTTAAATGTTGGACTAGTGGGTTTAGTATTAGCCAAACACTATTTATGACGACAGACCGTAGTGTATATTAGGTTATAAGACGAGTAGACCTTGTATAGATTATGATCACACTACGAGCGAGACATTGATATGTTTTTTAGTAGAAAATGAATTCAAATTTGAAGGACGACATTTCATTTTTTTTGGGGGGGGGGAGAATGTAATAGATTACAATTTTAATCCATTTATTAAATGAAGAAATTAGTATTTATGATTATATATGCTAGCACTGACAAGTGATTTCACTATATATGATGCCACTATTTATATTTTTATATATGTTGGGTATATTAAATTAAACTCAGACTTAAGGCACGATATTGAATTAAAATTTATTTCATAAATAATTTAATTATTATTAATCTTTGATTCATAATTATTAGAATATTAGGATGTTGGTTTGGTTCCTTTCATTGATGTTTGGGAGATGTGGAATATCCATATATGAATTTAAGTAATGCTTTTTAAATATTATGGATTGGTATGTGACTTGGGCTAAGTTTTGGGCTATTTAGAGATGTAGTTCGACTCATTTGGTTGGGTTTTAAAATAGGCCTAAGACTAATTTCGAGATTATCATAGTAAAATGATCAATTAGTTTACATCTAATTCATTCTAAAACTTTTTAAGAGAAAACCTAGAGATATAGAGAGGAGGCAACTTATAGAAGAGGAGAATTGGGCTATTGGACTTGGATTTCATCCCTTTCAACCAAGGTAAGTTGAATTATTAGAGGATTATAATTATTTTCATGTTATTCTTTAATTGTTCATTGGAATCAAATCATAATTTGATTAAAAATGTGATTTGGGATTAATTAACAAGTTTAGTAATTAAATTAATATCATAATCTAAAATACTATTCATGTTCTTGACCTAGATTGAATTTAATTGAATTCCTATTGAATTAGGGATATAATTGTTATGAAATTATTAAAAGAAGTTTAAGTACTAATAAACCTTTGAAAGCCCCCTAATAATGTAACAAGTTGATATCTAATTGGAGTCAAATTGATCTAATATGGAATTCTAGGGTACCTTGGTAAAATTCACATCTATACCAATTAATCTTGCTAAAATCATGTGAAAACCTTAGTCATAGGTTAGAAATGATGTTGGGATGCTTATAGATATACCCATATATATCCTCGGCTACGCCGAGCGTACCCACCACCAAGACGATCCCAATATGATCTCTTGACCCTCCAAGGGGCCGACCCCTCATCAGGACTAGACGACCCTTCAGGGGGCCGACCCCTCATCGTGGCCCAGACGACCCTTCAAGGGGTTGACCCCTCATTAGGCCCAAGACGACCCTCTAGGAGGCCGACCCGTCATTAGGCCCGGATGACCCTTCAGGGGGGCGACCCCTCATCAGGACCAAGACGACCCTCCAGGGGGCCAACCTCTCATCAGGCCCGGACGACCCTTTAAGGGGCCGACCCCTCATCAGGCCCAGACGACCATTCAAAGGGCCGACCCCTCATCAGGCCCAAGACGACCCTTCAGGGGGCCGACCCCTCATCAGGCCCAAACGACCCTCAAAGGGGACGACCCTCCATCAAACCCAGACGACCCTCCGAGGGTACGACAGTACGAGGCCTAAATTAGGCCAGGCTCACTGGCAGAGGGAACTTTGCCCTCGGCCTCATGTTCTAGGCCGAGGGTGGCATCGTCACAGAGCATGGTTTGGGAGACGCGTGGAATAGTGCGCATGAGACTCACATGGCACGTGGAAGACCGTTATAACCATATCAACCCCTCACGTGAGGGAATATTATGTCATTATTAGTCACAGGTGGCATCTACAGGTGTCACCCGAGGATTGGCTAGATCATCATTCACATGCACCATGCATACTTGGGGGTACACTACACCCCCAAGACCTATATATACTTTTCACCTACAACCCTACAAAGGGATCGAAAAATTATAACCCTAGTTAAAACTCTGCTTGTACACGCAGTAGAGAGAGAAAGTGAGCTTATGTGCATTGTATCCAAGGCCATTAGTGCCCATACTTAGTGATACACACACTCAGAGTGAATGTAGGCCTAATTGGCTGAACCACTATACATCATTTTCTTATTCCTCTTATACTCATCCCCTTCTATATACTTACACACATATACATATATATCTCTATGGCTGCCATGGTACTTACAGTTTGAGCTCACCATCACTTATCTGGGGGTGCTAGATTTCAGCATCATCAGTTTGGCGCCGTCTGTGGGAATGAGAAGGCATCTCTTCCTTTGTACAGCTTGACCTAACTAGGAACTCTGGTGGTGAGATAGTTCTCCCCCTTTTGTGGAGTTGTTTCACCATTGAAAGAGACCCATTAAGGTTCTCAAGCTCACCAGTCTTTTCTTCAGTTCAACTCTTCATAGCTCAAACACATGGCACCGGAGATGCCACGACCACCACTTCCTCCACCGGATAGTGGAGTAGGACCCAGTTCCAGTCATCCACCACCTCAGTCTAAGATGGATGATGTGGCAGAAGCCTTGAAGTCTCTGGAAGCAAGCCAGCGGATCATGCAGGTGCAGTTCACAGCTTTAAGCCAGAACATACTAAGACCACCAGGGGTAAGTACCCTAAAAAGAACTGAGATGATTACTCCGACAGTGGATCTAGGGAAGCATGAGGCCAGGGGACCAGCCCAGGACTTTCCACCCTCACATCGGCGGAGGGATGTTGCTGACCCCCGGCGCCTACGCCTGGGGAGGTAAGGAAACCCTTGCCCTGAGGATAGGTATGATGATGTGGAGGGAGAGGAGGCCCCCATAGAATGTTGGGAGCCATATGAGGTCTCCAACAATATTGTACGACCCCTACACGAGAGCATAGGGAAGTGTGGAAGGCAAAATCCTAACGATCGCCCGAGGGGCTCTGGTTTTGATCATCTGAGCAGGGGGGTCGTCCTTTGAGAGGCTCGGCCCAGTAAATGACCTGCGGGAAAAATTGTCCAGATCAAGGAGTGCTGCGAGGCCCAGGAGGGAGGCAGCAGATGGCCGACCCCATGGGGGCCAACCCCAAGGACGGGATGAAGATCAGGGGGAAGTAAACAGTCGACATAAGCCTGTCACAGCAGAACCCTCCATCCACCTCAAAGAGGTGGAAGGTGATAACATCGACCAAGCCGACCCTACGAGGCCGTGGGATGACTCGATCCAGTGACTGGAGGATAAGATCGGTGATATAATGAAGATCCGGGACCCTTTTCAGAGAGGATACTCCATAAGCTCACCCTTTGTGGCGAAGATAGTCAACTTCCCTACGCCATCAAAGTTTAAGCCACCTGTGGTCACCCCAAGATATGACGGGAGTACAAACGCTGTCCATCTTATTAAGATGTATCAATCGATAGTAGACATATACTCTATCTCAAATGAGATGAGGTGTCATGCCTTTTCTGGCACTCTGACTGGGGTTGCACATGTCTGGTACATGTCTCTTACAAAAAACTCCATTGAAATCTTTAAGCAGTTGGCAAAGAGGTTCATTAATAACTTTTTCTTTGGAGTGAGACCACAAAAGAAGACCACACACCTGCTCTATGTTAAGCAGGGGAAGAATGAGAGTCTACGAGACGACATAACCAGATTCAATAAAGAAAAGTTAGAGGTTGAAGACTATAAGGAGAGCATAGCTATGACAGCCCTGATTGGAGGACTCCAAAAGGGGAAGCTATTATGGAATTTTATTGAAGACCCTCCGAGGATGATGGTTGAATTACTGTCGATAGCAGGAAAGGTGATGAATGCCGAAGAGACGATGGTCGCAGAATACGAAGATGAAAAAGGGGTCACTTCAGGGGGTAAGTACCCTAAAAAGAACAAAGAGGGGAAGAAGAGGTCTACGGACGACAAGTTCGCTGATTACACCCCTCTAACGGTTAGCTGTGAACATATTCTCAATGAGATAAAGAGTGATCGATCCCTGAAGTGGCCTGAGAAGTTGAGGGCAGCCCCCAATAAGAGGAACAAAAATCTTTGGTGTGAGTTTCACCAAGATCATGGCCATATCACCGATAAGTGTTTTGCCCTGAAAGATGAAATCGAGAAGATGCTAAAATAATGGAAGCTTCGGAAGAACGTGGATAAGGTTGCCTTCAAGATGGGCCGAGGGGACGACCCCAGAAAAAAGCGAGGCGATGCATGTAGAGAAGGTCCTCAAAAAAGAGAGGACGGACCTTCTGACGATGAGGATGACCCTGACCTCCCTCCAAGAGATGACCACGACCCTGTTAAGAGACTTAATATGACATCACTCGGTGTTAGAATAATCTTTGGAGGTCTGGTAGGAGGAGGGTCAGAGGTCACCGACAAGAAGGCCCATGTAGCTGAAGCCAAGGCAGTGACAAAAGTTGTACACTCGACCTCCCTCGAGGCAAAGTCAGAAAAGAGGAAGAAGGTCGATATGAATACCCTGATAGTTGGGTTCTCAAGAATGGAATTCAAAGTCCTCTTTGCCCCACATGATTACACTCTCGTCATCACTACTAGGATACAAGGGTGTGAGCTGCCAAGGATCCTGGTCGACGGGGGTAGCTCTGCAGTTGTGATGTTTTGGCCATGCTTTAAGGCCTTAGGTCTCAGTCATGCTAGACTCGTCCCACACCATCATCCATTGATTGGGTTCAGTGGGGAAAAGTTTCATACCCTTGGAGTATATGAGGCCGATATCAGGATGGGGGACGAGTGGCCGAGATGGATTACCAAGAAGGTCAACTTATTTGTGATGGATGAACATTTTTTTTGGCCTACAACATCATACTAGGGCGGGTAGCCCTCAAAGGGTTTGAAGATGTGTCGTATACGATCCATCAGATGATTTAATTTCCAACCCCTTATGGGGTAGGGTAAGTCCAAGAAGACCAGATGACAGCACGGGAATGTTATTTCAAGTCCATTGAAGAAAGAGAGGAGCACAAGAAGGCAACAACCACTTACAATATTGACACCCTTGACCCCAGGGATGAGAAAAAACTCACGAAAGGAGAGGCCGTGGAAGAGGTAGAATCCATCATCCTCAATGAGGATGAACTGGACAAAACCATCCAAGTCGATAAAACTATGAAGCCAAACATCAAGGAAGACCTCATCAAACTGTTGAGGAGAAGACAAACCGTCTTTGCATGGAGTCATGCAGATATGCCGGGGATCGACCCCGAAATTATGAGCCATAAACTCGACGTGGTAGAGGGTGCAAATCCAGTGAAGCACAAGAGGAGAATTTATTCTCGAGAAAAGTACGAGGTCATTAGGGATAAGGCCAAGAAGCTGGAAGATGTAGAGTTTATCAAGGAGGTAATCTATCCCGAATGGCTGTCCAATGCAGTCATTATCCCAAAAGCCAATGGGAAGTGGATGATGTGTGTAGACTTCACAGACCTCAACAAGCATTGTCCCAAAGATAACTTCCTTCTTCCCCGCATTGATCAGATGGTAGACGCTACCCTAGGCCATGAGCTCATGAGCTTCAAGGATGCCTATTCAAGGTATAACCAGATCTTTATGAACCCTGAAGACTCGAAAAAGACAGCTTTCATTACCGACAAGGGGACGTACTGTTACAGGGTCATGCCCTTTAGCCTAAAAAATACGGGGGCAATGTATCAGCGCCTTGTAAATAAAATGTTTGAAGACCAAATTGGGAAGTCTATGGAGGTCTATGTAGATGGCATGCTGACCAAGAGTTTGAAAGTAGAGGATCATGTGGCTGACCTTGACAGGACCTTTAATACAATGGATAAGTAACAAATGAAGCTTGACCCGGCCAAGTGTGTCTTCGGGGTCGGAGAAGGGAAGTTCTTGGGGTTCATTGTCAACCAAAGAGGCATTGAGGCCAACCCTGAAAAGATAAAGGCCCTTATAGAGATGAAGACCCCCAAGACCATTAAAGACGTTCAGAGGCTCACGTGGCGAGTGGCTTCTTTGAATAGGTTCGTGTCCAAGGCCACATATAAGTGTTTATTGTTCTTCAAAATGCTTAGAAAGGCCTTTGAGTGGAGTAAAGAGTGTGATGAGTCTTTTAAGGAGTTAAAGTCATACCTTGGGTCTCCCTTGCTGTTGTCACGGCCAGTATAGCGTGGCCGGTTATATGTATACCTAGCCGTCTCAAAATCAGCCATCATCGCAGCCATTGTGAGACAAGAGGACGGGGTACAAAGGGCCGTATATTTTAATAGTAAGTCACTCCAGGGGGCAGAGCAAAGATACCCAAGGATGGAGAAGTTAGACTATGCCTTGATCCATGCATCAAGAAAGATGAAGCCATACTTCCAGTCCCATACAATGGTCATCCTCACTGACTCTCCTCTTAGGCCGGTCTTACACAAGCCAAAAAAATCAGGATGGCTAATGGCCTGGGATATAGCGCTAGGGGAGTTTGACATTGTGTATCAACCTAGGATGTCCATTAAGGGGCAGTCATTGGCATATTTCGTGGCTGAATTTACTTGGGAAGACGATGAAGCTGAAGATGAGAGCTTTGGGAAGACAGAAGCCCTGCAAGGCAGACTCACCGACACGCCCGCAGACAAGGCTGAGACAAGCACCTTTAGAAGAAAAGTGGTCAAAAACGAAGAGGGAAGATATCTCTTTAGACAGGTGTCCCTCATCAAGGGAAATTTCTCAGAAGAACAGACCGTGTGGAGCCTCTTCATCGATGGGTCCTCCTGCAACAGCGAAAGTGGAGTTGGATTAATAGTGTTAGCACTAGACGGTACAGACATCGAGTACGCCCTGAGGTTCAACTTCTCCAACAACGAGTCTGAATATGAGGCCTTGATAGCAGGCCTCTCCTTGGCCAAGTCTCTTAGTGTTGGCTAGATTTTTGTCCATATTGATTCAAGGTTAGTAGTAAATTAGATACTAGGAGCCTATGAGGCCAAGGATGAGCGGACAGCCAAGTACCTTGAAAAGGTGAGGTCACTATTGAAGAGCTTCAAAGAAGTAAAATTGAAGAGGATACCTAGGCATGACAATGGCCGAGTCAATGCACTCGCCAGGCTGGCCTCAACAACTAGGATAGATATTAGGAGGAGAGTCCCAGTGGAAATTTTTCTTCGACCAACTATTGAAGATGCTGAGGGAACACTTAGCACTTGCCTGAATGTTTCTAAGGAAACTTCATGGATGGACCCTCTGATCAGATACATTAAAGAGGAGGAGATGCCAGAAGCAGGGCAAGAAAGGAAGAAGCTGAGATACAGAGCGATAAAATTCACTGCCATCGGAGATACCTTGTATAAAAAGGGGTTTTTTCTCCCCTTACTTAGGTGTGTGCACCAGTCTGAAGTCCCACACATTTTATAAGACGTGCATGAGGGGTCATGTTCAAGCCACATTAGGGGTAGGTCTTTGGCGAAGAGGATAGTAACCCAGGGGTACTGGTGGCCAACCTTGGGGAAAGATGCCACGACATATGTAAAAAAGTGTGATAAATGTCAAAGATTTTCCACCATCCCTCACCAGCCCCATCATCCTCTTACCTCCATTACATCCCCATGGCCATTTATAGTGTGGGGGATCGACCTAGTAGGCCCCTTGCGTGGGCCATCAATAACTATCGATTCCTCATCGTAGTAATTGAATATTTTTCAAAATGGGTGGAGGCTGATCCGATGGTTATGATTACCGAGAAGAAGACCTTCCAGTTCATCTGGAAAAATATTATATGCAGATATAGTCTCCCTAACACCCTCATCTCGAATAACGGGACTCACTTCAAGAATACATCTCTAGAGAAGTATTATGAAAGAGTGAGTATCAAACAATTCTTCTCTACCCCAGGCCGACCTCAAGACAATGGGAAAACGGAAGTTACAAATAGGGCAATACTAGATGGGATCAAAAAGAGACTTGAGGAGTTAAAAGGCAGGTGGGTTGAGGAGTTGTATGCTGTACTGTGGGCCTACTGGACAACGACGAAGACCTCTACCGAAAAAACCCCGTTCATGCTAGCTTATGGCTCAGAAGTCGTCATCACCACCGAGATTGGGTTTTCTACTCATAGGGTCCAAATGTATGACCCTAAGAGAAATATGGAAGAAAGGAGACTTGACTTAGACCTGATTGAGGAAAGGAGGGAAGACGTCAAGATAAGGCAAGCTGCCTACCAACAGAGGACTGTAAGGTTTTACAACCAAAGGGTGAAGTAGAGGCCAATTGCAGTGGAGGACTTAGTCCTCAAAAAGACTTGGCAGAAGCCCAACAAGCTCCATCCAAATTGGCATGGCCCATATAGGGTCATCGATGAAGTTGTACCTGGAACCTATAGACTAGAAAACTTAGAAGGAGAAGCCTTTTCCAACCCTTGGAATGCAGATCATTTGAGGAAATACTATCAATAATTTTGTAAAGTCCTATCAGACCACAGTTGTTATGAACGTGTTGCTGTAACAGAACACTTGAAATGTTAATGAGAATGTCACATTGATCCCTCATTTTTTGTTTGATTAATCCTAGTGTGATTGGGGTAATACTCGTTAGGACTACCCTCCGCTATGATGAGGGTCAATGGTGGGGACGACCCCTCCTTTGGCATCAAGAAAGACAAGAGAGGACTTGATTAAAACCATTAAGTTGGTAAAAACAACCCTCGGCTATAATGAGGGACAATGGTGGGGACGACCCCTCATTTACCCTCAAGAAAGACGAGGGGAGACTTAAAAACCATTAAGTTGGTGAAAACAACCCTCGGATATAATGAGGGTCAATGGTGGGGACGACCCCTCCTTTGACCTCGAGAAAGACGAGGGAGGACTTGATTAAAACCATTAAGTTGGTAAAAACAACCCTCGACTATAATGAGGGTCAATGGTGGGGACAACCCCTCATTCACCCTCAAGAAAGACGAGGGGGGACTTCAAAATTTTAAACATCAATTAAGATTGGTGGTAACCACCCTCGGCTATGATGAGGGTCAATGGTGGGGAAGACCCCTCATTTACCCTCAATAAAGATGAGGGGGACATAAAAACCATTAAGTTGGTGAAAATAGCTCTCGGCTATAATGAGGGTCAATGGTGGGGACGACCCCTCCTTTGACCTCAAGAAAGACGAAGCAGGACTTGATTAAAACCATTAAGTTGGTAAAAACAACCCTCGGCCATAATGAGGGTCAATAGTGGGGACGACCCCTCATTCACCCTCAAGAAAGACGAGGGGGGACTTCAAAATTTTAAACATCAATTAAGATTGGTGGTAACCACCCTCGGCTATGATGAGGGTCAATGGTGGGGACGACCCCTCATTTACCCTCAAGAAAGACGAGGGGGGACTTAAAAACCATTAAGTTGGTGAAAACAACCCTCGACTATAATAAGGGTCAATGGTGGGGACGACCCCTCCTTTGACCTCAAGAAATACAAGGGAGGACTTGATTAAAATAATTAAGTTGGTAAAAATAACCCTCGGCTATAATGAGGGTCAATGGTGTGGACGACCCATCATTTACCCTCAAGAAAGACGAGGGGGGACTTAAAAACCATTAAGTTGATGAAAACAACCCTCGACTATAATGAGGGTCAATAGTGGGGACAACCCCTCCTTTGACCTCAAGAAAGATGAGGGGGGACTTGATTATAACCATTAAGTTGGTAAAAACAACCCCCGGCTATAATGAGGGTCAATGGTGGGGATGACCCCTCATTCACCCTCAAGAAAGATGAGGGGGGACTTTAAAATTTCAAACATCAATTAAGATTGGTGGTAACCACCCTCGGCTATGATGAGGGTCAATGGTGGGGACGACCCCTCATTTACCCTCAAGAAAGACGATGGGGGACTTAAAAACCATTAAGTTGGTGAAAACAACCCTCGGCTATAATGAGGGTCAATGGTGGGGACGACCCATCCTTTGACCTCAAGAAAGATGAGGGAGGACTTGATTAAAACCATTAAGTTGGTAAAAATAACCCTCGGCTATAATGAGGGTCAATGATGGGGACGGCCCCTCCTTTGACCTCAAGAAAGACGAGGGAGGACTTGATTAAATCCATTAAGTTGGTAAAAACAACCCTCGGCTATAATGAGGGTCAATGGTGGGGACGACCCCTCATTTACCCTCAAGAAAGACGAGGGAGGAGTTATTGAGTTAATTTAAAAATGTCACAAGGCAAATCATATAAGATTCAAATATAGAAGACAAAAAGAGGCATTATATTACAAAATATTAATGTTTGTCTGATAAATGAGTACAAAAAAAATGGGTTACATGAAGAGGGTATAGGCTACAGACTGACATCCTATTAAGCAACGTCGGAGGGTAATGATTCAACATTGATTACGTGGGTTTCTTCTATGACCAAGAGAGGCTGATCCTCAGACGTGCCGGTACCCTCGACGTGCACTTAGGACTCCACTTGGGCTAAGGCCTCAACAATCAGGGGATCATCCAGTTGAACTGCTTCAATAGAGGGGCAGGCAGATGATACAGCGTCAGCGAACTTAAGGATGACCCACCGACAGGCCGTCCTAATATCCCTCTCTAAGTATTCAAGACCGAAGCCTTAAAACTCATCTGAGAGTTTGTAGGCCTCCATATCATCATCCTCAGCTTTCTTTACAGCCCCCTCAAGATCAGTCTTGAACTGAACCCCCAAGTTGATCAAGGCCTCATACTTTTCTTTTATAAGCAAGTCCTTGGCCTTCAAGTTTGCATCGTGCTGCTTCGTCAGCTCATCCAAGACCCTGGCATGTTCGGTCTTAGCACTCTCCAGTTCAGCCCTTGTAGTCTCAAGCTCTATCTACAAATCAGCCTCGTGTTGAATGGCCCTCTCGGCTACATGAAATTTTTATTGCTTTTGAGCCATCCACTTAGTGGCCGAGGTAAAGGCAAAACAGACTGCACATAAAAAGACACTTGTTAAGAGGCCGAGGAAACAGTTGGTGAAAAATTCAATTAAGGAGATAAAGTAAAAACAAATACCTGAGCCAGTGTGTGCAGACCATAATCATAAATCTTGGCCGGGGGCATCTTTGATAAGAATTCATAGTCCGCGGCCGAGGGAGTGGAAAACATCGAGGCCTTAGCCGCCCTCAAGTTAGCAATGAGAGAAGACGATTCAACCTTCAGGAATGCTAAGTTCTGAGACCAATAGGCCCCCATACTGAAAGAGGAACTAGCCCCCTCAGACGGCTCCATCCTTTCCCTCATCCTGGAATCCGGTCAACAGGGACTTTCAGCTCTTTCCTTTTATGACTATCGATGGTCGGCTCAACATGCGTCTTCCCCACGGCCTTTGACTTCCTCGGAGCCTGCTGAGGCTCTTTTCCTTTATTCTTGTCAAGACCAGACATCAAGCTTGGGGCAGTCATTTCCTAGAGATGGTCAGAAATACCTGCAGGACGACTTGAAAAGAAGATGACACATAAAAAAAATGCAGGGGCAAAGATAAAACACTCAGAAAAAAGTAAAGGTAGAGCAAAAAATAATAGTAACTCACATAGCTCTGTCAAGGGGCCGACCCTCAGACCAGCTTCTTTGAGGAACTGAGGGGTCATAAGATCTTCAAACTTTGCATGTCCACCCCCTATCCCTCATTCTCTCAAATACTCGACTATGTCCTTCTCATCCAGACTAAGTCTGGGATCTGACCTAGCCTTCATCGAGGGGTTAGACCACCTCCTCGGAACCCTAGGACCATCGTCTAAAGGTTGGGTCTCGGCAGCAAATTCCCACTCTCCAGAAATGAAGAAAAATCTCTTCTTCCAGTCATGGTTGGAGGTTTGTGCCACGTGGAGAAGTTTTTTATCAGACCTCCTCATCCCCAGGTGATAGTACCCAGGTTGTTTGGACGAGGAAGTGATATTATAACAAGCCAAAAACAAGTCGGCTAAAGGCTCGGCAGTGAAGTCATTCTTCCACAAGGAGACGTAGCCGAGGATCGTCCTCCAGGAGTTGGGAGGAAGTTGAGAGGTGGAAACGCCGAGGGCTGACAGTATGTTGACTATGGCAGGGTGTAGAGGGAATCTAACGCTGACCTTTAACATCTGTTCATATACTGTGATCTCTCCCTCATCACCCTCGAAGACTCTCTTAGACTCAGAGGGAACCCTCATACTTATGTTGGGTTGTATGCCAAAGAGATGCCTCCATAATAAGATATCACGGTATTTGACTGACGATACATAAGTGGGAGCAGTTGAAGTGTCAACATGACTATCATCATCATCAGAAGAACCCTCTCTGTCGTCCTCATCTCTATCATCCCCAGATCCTCCAGCCTCTTAGGGACCACCTGGAAAGGATACTTGAAATTCATAGGGGGACAGCGCTGTCACAGGGACAGCCTCAGAAGGTGTTGTGCCCTCGGCCTGTCGGGCCGGGCTGAGAGTAGATGTATTTCCCCTCCCAGAAGGGCCAGCACCTATCAGAGATGATACTCTATCATCCATCTCGGCTGGATAAATAGACGACCCTCCGAACTCAGACGGTACCATGGTGGCTAATGGAATTAGAAAGATGGGTCATACCCAATTAGGGTTAGCCACTCGTCTCTTCTCCTCATCTTCCTCTACTCGTTTGATCTCTATAAAGAACTTCTCTCTCAGGGATGGAAACTCCTTAGCCAAATCGTAAAGCCTCCTAATCATTAAGGGGAGGACCCTACACTTAGACGAATTTGGATATCCTAACTACAAATAAGTTGTCAATTGACTAGGTTGGACTTTTGGATTGAAACTAAGGAAAGTAAAAGTTTTAACCAAGAACACTCAAGAACAAACCACTGGAGAAGAACGCCGAAAAGTATGAAATAGCTAAAGAAAAAACTAGTCCTACAGACTTAAGGCAGATGAAGAGTTAAAAAGCAATGGAATGTAAAGAAGGCACTGGCTCAGAAGGATTACCTGAGAAGGGACGGCGAGGCTTAATGCAGAAGTCGCAGAAATGGTTATGGCTATGGAGTTGTGGAAAATCTAGAAAGAGAAAGAGCTTGGGCGCGAAGAAGAAGAGTAAGAAGGAAATAAATCCAAAAAATTTATTTAAATACCTAGTTGTTAAGTGGACCCATTAACCAAGGCATAACACAGCCCACGAGGTGAGAATCATTAGGGCAAAAAGTCCTAAGTAAAGTGTGCAGCCGTCATGCTTGGGAAACAAGAACGACAGTGGATATCTGCCGTAAGTGTCACATCAGCTTGACAAGTGTCATTCATCTAACTGACCATAAACTCATCTAAAAGGAAACACTAACCCTCAGCCATCTCAATGACATCGATGGCTAAGGGCTGGTGGTGATTGATATACCCGTATATATCCTCGGCTACGCCGAGCGTGCCCACCACCAAGACGAGCCCAATATGGTCTCTTGACCCTCCAAGGGGCCGACCCCTCATCAGGACCGGACGACCCTTCAGGGGGCCGACCCCTCATCGTGGCCCAGACGACCCTTCAAGGGGTCGACCCCTCATCAGGCCCAAGACGACCCTCTAGGGGGCCGACCCCTCATCAGGCCTGGACGACCCTTCAGGGGGCAGACCCCTCATCAGGACCAAGATGACCCTCCAGGGGGCCGACCCCTCATCAGGCCCGAACGACCCTTCAAGGGGCCGACCCCTCATTAGGCCCAAATGACCCTTCAAAGGGTTGACCCCTCATCAGGCCCAAGACTACCCTCCAGGGGCCGACCCCTCATCAGTCCCAGACGACCCTCCAAGGGGCCGACCCTCCATCAGACCCAGACGATCCTTCGAGGGTATGACAGTATGAGGCCTAAATTAGGCCAGACTCACTGGCAAAGGGAACCAAAATGTTTATGCAATTAAGATCACTTGTTTTGGGTATTATATGTAGCATACCGAGAGTGAATTCTTATGGATACGGACTAGAGGGGATGTCATGATGAGGCGTGTATGATGGAGACACCTTTAGTAACCCACTAGATTGATATGGGCTTTATCGTGATCCTGATTATAACAAAGACCACTTCAGTAACCCCTATGATAGAGACGGGGTTTAACATAGTCATAATTACCACTAAGACCACTTCGATAACCCACTACATAGATACAGGCTTTACCCTGTATTTGATTATGACGAAGACCACTTAGATAACCCAATAGATAAATACGAGATTCACTTTGGTTATAATTAAGACAAAGACCACCACGGTACATGGTACATAGAGATGGGCTTTACCCAAGTCATGATTTCTATTGAGGCCACTTCGATACCCGATAGATAAAGATAGGATTTACCCTGGTCGTGATATTAATGAGACCACTTCGGTACCTCAGTAGATAGAGAAAAATGCTACCTTGTTCATAAAATAGGCCTTTATTATTTAAGTGCTAACGATCAATCATTTATGATATACTTGAAATGGACAATACTTATGGGGATGTGGACTTAGAAATTATTTATATTCTTTGATATAATCATATACTTGAGATGTGAAAAATCTTTAATAATGGAACCTTTTCCTA
The DNA here is from genome assembly GCA_949130495.1 of Sambucus nigra. Lineage (NCBI taxonomy): Eukaryota > Viridiplantae > Streptophyta > Magnoliopsida > Dipsacales > Adoxaceae > Sambucus > Sambucus nigra. The sequence continues at coordinate 87,986,185 of OX422208.1, read as the reverse complement.
TATTCAGTTGAGTTGAATAATACGTAATCACGTGGTTTAATTGGGTTTGGGACTAGATGGATGAGATATTTTCGATTTTGGGATAGGATAACTTAAAACGAATTAAAATAGGATATGACATTGTGTTGTTATATTGTATCCCAAACTTAGTTATGATCATACTATTTATATACTTGTGATTAAATTATTAACTTTACTTTTTAGGATCTAGGCCATCGTTTTTTTCTCAGCCTTGATCTCTTTTTCACATCTTCTTCTACTATTGTTTGTTTAGTATGTAAGTATCGAGCCTACATGCTCAATCTCTTTACTACACTTTGTGTGTAGCTAAGTTAAATTTATGTTGTAGTTTTCCTTTCATTAGTCTTGATTATATTACGAGCAATTGTAATTTATATGATGAAATTATTACTGTTAATTAGTTTTATATTAGAGTTTATGTGTGTAATACGCCGTACTTTTATTATTAATTAATTTCTATGTGCTATATTTTATTGGTTTAATTGGGAAAAATTAAATTGAATTTTTGTAAAATTTAATTAGTGAGATAAATTATTAATAATTTTTATAATTAATATATACTTGTGAGTGATAAGTAAATAGTTATGTGATTTACTATATGTCGCGTATGAATGATAGCGATGGCTTGTTTATATATATTTCAATAGAGCGTTACATCGACGGATCGATATATTTTAGGGATGACGTGTAGGGTACACACGTATTGAGCCCAATTAATGATATGTTAGTATATTTAGAGTTAGTTCACTCGGATGATCGTTTCAAATATACCGATGATTCGAGAAGGGTCGAAATAGTCCAGAATAAGTACCCGGTTGTTATGTTTGGGTTTAGGGAGATTTTTAGACATAACGGGGCCCATATAAGGGTAGGGGATCACTTTATACTTAGGGCTAAGAAGAAAAACGTGATTAGGTTAAATAAGGGGAAATTTTAGAGGTTGGGAAGGTGGATGGACACCCACATTTCATATTTTACACAAGAGAGAGAGAGAGAGAGAGAGAGAGAGAGAGAGAACCTATATAAGAGAAAAAAGAAAGAGTAGGAAACTTGGTTTTGCATGATTGGAAATTGAAGGATTGTGGCATTAAATTAAGAATATGATTTATTTAGAGATTGTTCGTGTTAATAAATTAACAATGTGGAGACATTGGGTTTATGCGACTAGTTTTACTTTCACCCTTGTTAGGAGGTTGTTTGATAGGTATGGGACTAGTAGGTAGACTTTATTATTGTTGAAACTTTGTAAGTACGGGACTAATGAGTGTGCGCATATAGGATTGGGCACTTCCTGGGTGTGAGACTAGATAGTACGTCACTACGTTATTCTCAACCTAATTACAATAATAGGTGGTGATTTTAGTTTATTTATTCTTCTTAAGTTAAGGAGTATGTGATACTTATGGTTTAGTGATCTCTATCTATGGTACTAGGGATATTGTTAGTTGTGGTGCCCGAATTACGCGGGGAGTGGGGTGGGGTTGAACATAATAAAAACATGATAAATAAGAGATAATTAATCCCTAAGATAATAAACGAGTATTCAAATGGAGTGGCATCACCGATATGTGAATGACTAACTAAAATTGAGTCGTCTAGCTATAGTGACATATCGTGTGCTGGTGTCACCAATATTTGTAGGGATAACTAAAATTAGGTCATATGACTATAATGATGTCTCGGGTGTGAAACATCACCAATATGTATGGGGCCAACTAAATGGGTTGTTTAGATACAATTATGGGTATGGGTGTGATGTGTTAAGATGTTAAGATGTTAATATGTGAAAGATCAATAAAAAGGTTGTCTGGCTATAGTGGTATCTCATCTATAATAACTAAATAATTTAATTAACTCTAGTTAATGGATTAAGGAATAATTAAATGGTGAAATAAACATAATTGGACTTGGCTAGTGGGGTGACCTAGTTTATGTGGGTAGTTGGTATCGTTTTACTTTACTCGCATCTTAATATATTGATTCTTATTTTAAAATACTCCGTTGTGATATGTATCTCTTATGATTATTATGACTAGATTTACGGATCCTATTTGGGAAGAGTAGTTGGTATTCTTATGGTGGGATTTGACCCATCGCGTTGACTAACATTTCGGGTTAGGATGTTATGTAGACATTTTGTATTGAATATTAGAAGGATTTGCAGGTAGATATTTATTGTGAAATTTGTGTTTGGTTTTCCTTCCTAGTCTTTTAGTTATAAGATAGTTGATTTAAGATTTGGTGGGTCACTCGACTCCCCAGTTGTTTACAATTTTTTTTTTTTTGTTGGAGAGACTTTGTACAGTTGACTTTTATTTCTAGTAGAGATTTATTATATTTGGAGTTAGAGCTTTAACGGAGTTTTCATGGTGATGGATGTTTATTGTGGTTAATGTTTTATATTTGTTGGATTATTGGAAGTTATCTATTGTGGAAAAAGTTTTAAATGTCTCATAGTTTCCACCACATGCTAAGAATGATATTTAATTTTAACGACTTGTATATTTTGGTATTGGGGCCTGATCACCCACAATAACAAAATATGAGGATTGTTATTGTTGGTATCAGTACATGGTCTTAGGTCTCAAGGGTTTTGAGTCTGTTATAGCTTCCACTTTACCTATCTTTGATCCTCTTGTTGATTTGTACTCCTTAGGGTTTTAGGTTTAGCATACGTGTTAATCTGGTCTTTATGGAGAGAGGGAGTTTATGCTAAGATACGTTTTAGGGATTGAGGATAGTAATAGTGATAGTGACCTTGAGGTGAAAAAACATTAGTGTTGATATTGGAGATGAGGTTTGATGATAAACCATTTGAGGACTTAGGTTTCTTGATGAGATTTGAGATAAAACCAGAAGTGATTAGTGGGAGAGCGTGTTGGGCCCTTATTTCATAGTTATGCATTATATATATAGTTACATTTTACTTACGGGGTAGGTGTTTGTTGGATTGGGTATATGGGCGCCAAATCATGGCATTCCAACTCTGATTATGAGGACTTAAGGGGTTCATGCGGCTGATGCAGAGAATTGTGACCTAATTTCTAAGGGCCTAGGTCAATTCTGAAGACCTAAAGAGTGTGTGTAATAAATACAGGGATCGTGGCGTAATTCTGAGGGCTTAGGTCAATTGTGAGGGCCTAAAGAGTATGTACAATTGATATTGTGATCATGGCCTTATTCAGAGGGACAATGCTAAATTATGAGGACATAAAGAGTGTGTTCGACCAATATGGGGATGGCAACCTAATTCTAAAGGATAGGTTAATTTTAAGGGCCTAAAGAGTTTGTGCAATCAATACATGAATCACAAGATAATTCCAAGGGCCAAGGTAAATTATGAGGACCTAAAGAGTATTTATGACCACTATGGAGATCGTGACCTAATTTTGAGGAACAATATCAATTGTAATGACCTAAAGATTACAAGGAAGGTCCACTTTATGACCTAAAGAGTGTGAGGAAGGTAAATTTTACGATCCTAGAAGAGTGTATAATAGCTTCAGAAAGGATATGCAATGATATGATGTTTTCTTCTAGATTGTTTCGAATTTTTTCGAGAATTTTTGTGATTTTTGATGATTTTTATAGCTTGTGTATTTTTAAATTACAAATGATTTTCATGAAAGATGTGCAATTTTTGCAAAAATTGTGATTTTATGCTTTTTAAATTTTTTTGCGATTTTTGATGAATATTTGGGAATTTTGATGAATTCTTAAATGTATATAGAAATTCTGAAGTTGGATATTTTTTTATGGAAAATCTGTGATTCTTATGAAATTTGAGATTTTATGATTTTTTTCACATTTTATTGGGATTTTTATAATTTTTCAGCACATTTTTACAATTTTTTATAACAAAATTTGAAGCGGTGCGAGCCGACAGGGGGTGACCCGTGCTAGTCAGCAGGGGCACAAAGATTCAGAGCATTTTGCAAGTTCCTAAGGGTCACTATCGGCCGACATACCCTTTATCCCCTAATAAAAAGGGATAAGGCGGAGTCATTCTCACACCAAAACTAATTCGCTCACTCTAGAAAATATTCTCTCTGAGTCCTTTTTGAACTTTTTGAAAAAATGGCCAACGTCATGGATGCCGACGACTGAGCTATCATTTTGTGGGCCTGTAACTCTTCAGTAGCATATCCTTTTATGGCTATTTGCATAATGTCACATTAACATATATAATTATTTTCATACATTTCCTTAGACAAATATTTTCAAAGATAGTTGAACCTATATCCTTTCGGGTTACTTTAAGTGTACAATGGACGTCTTATTCAAATTGAGTATGTACTCTCTAGCTTTTCTTCAAGCAAAGAAAATCCTTCTGGAATTTGTATATGTATTATTTGTCTAAGCCTCGTATGAATAAGCAGTTATAATATTCATGAGTCTCATATATAATATATTTCAAAACAGCTAAGCTATTCAGATATTTGAAAAGGATTTATGGCCGTAACAGGATGGTACGTTTGCATATAATCAATATTTGATTTCTATACGAGACTGTTGATACCAACGAGCAACTAAGGCAGTCCGAGCTGCATCTCGGCCGTAGTATTAATTGCCAGAATATCAACAGTTTCAATTATTCATTGAATGTTATCATCTTGACGCACACGCTGCATTAAATGTATTACCCTTTCATATGTATATCATTTAATGTATCAACCCATTCATGTAGAGCCTAAGGGCTATAAATACCTTGTATCACCTTCATTCAAAGTGACCGGAATTTCTGGATCGAATTTGTAATCGAGAATTTCCAAACACTCAGCAATAACATAACAGTGGACGTAGGCCATTCATATAAGGCTGAACCACTTTAAAAATCTTTGTCTCATTTTATTTATCTGTGATTGAATAAACTAGATTAATCTAGTTATTTACATCAACAGATTGGCGTCGTCTGTGGGAAACGATTGTTGCTATCGTTTTTCACCAAAAATCATTTATCATCAATGGCAGATAATCCAGAATCCAGTAATCGAAATGCTGGAAATACTGGAAATCCTCCAAATCCATCTGCACCTCCAGATCTGGCTGGAATTATGACGAATCTGGCTGAAGGACAAACCGCCATGCACGAAACAATGAGGCAACTCATTCAAACTCTTCACGGCGGTGCACCTACCCATTCAAGGCAAAGGAGTGATCATGGGCAATCGCGATCCAGGCGTACTGGATCATATCGTAATGAAGAATCTAATGATTGTTCTTATCAACCCGGGCAAACTTCATCGATACGAGCTACGGATACAAACCAACATATCACCCTCTCTCCGGAGAGAACTAGCGCCCTGGAAAGATTAAGCAGGGCATCTCCTTTCAGTCGATTAGGACCAAGGAGAATTATGAGTCCACCTAGAGCCCCATCGAGAAGCTTTCGACCACCATCAGGTTTGAGAGAAGGATCAGCACAATCAAGACCAGCTACTCGTCGAGATAGATCTCAGGAAGCTACGTCAGAACAATCAATTTCTCGGACTAAGCAGCCTGAAGAAGGAAATGAAGCGTGGAAGGGTTCCATTCAGCGATTGGAGGATAGACTTGGAGAAATGGTTAAAGAAAGGAATCCCTTACAGAGAACTTTTGTTCAAGGGACACCTTTTGTGCAGGCCATTGTGAATTTTCCTACACCATCGAAATTTAAAGCACCTGTAGTGACCCTTAAATATGATGGAAAGACAGATCCTGTTCTTCATATAGAACAATACCAAGCTGCTGCTGACATATATGCCGTCCCCGACGAGATGAGATGTAGAGCATTCTCGGGAACTCTGACCGGGTCTGCACAGATATGGTACAACAATCTTCCTCGGGGTAAGATTTCGACTTTTATTCAGATAGACGAGTTGTTCATTGGCAATTTCTGTTTTGGAGCAAAGTCGCTAAAGCGAGTAGCGCACTTGTTAAGTGTTAGACAAAAATTAGGTGAGAGTACTAGAGATTACATAACTCGTTTCAATAACGAGAAGTTGGAAGTCATAGATTACGAAGAAAAGACAGCGATCACTGCTCTGATGAGTGGCTTGTTGCCTAACAAGTTATACTACACTATGGCCAAAGATCCACCTAAAACTATGTCGGAGTTGATGGCAAAAGTGGCCAAAGTCATGAATGCCGAGGAGGCTATGGCCGCGAAGAAGAATATGGATAAAGAAACCAAGGTGGAGGTTGACAAATCTAAGAAGAAAGAGCAAAAAGGTAATGGTGGTGACAAGTATTCCAAGAATAATAGGACGTCATGGGAAGTCCTGAAGAAATACGATAATTATACCCCATTGAAAATGGGTATTAATCATGTTTTGGAAGAAATCAAGAATAATGAAGAAATCAAGTGGCCAGATAAACTGAGGACCAATCCTGAACTGAGGAATAGGGCCAAATATTGCAAAGCCCTTTAGAACGAGATTGAAACGCTCATCCGAAGAGGAAAGTTGTCAAAGTATGTAGATCGCAGAGGTGAAAGGAAGATTGATGATAGAACTAGAGATCGTTCCAGATCTCCTCGTCGGACGGAGGAGAAAAAGAAAAGAGATCATGAAGATGATCCAGATGAAGACCCCGATCATCCAAAGAAGCCAAGACAGCCTGAACGAGAGGTATTTTCCATACGTTTTGGGTCATTTGATTGTAATGTTATTACAGGAGGAGATGCTGGAGGGGGAGACCTTACTGCAGAAAGAAAGGCCTATCTCGGAGAGGCTCAAGCCTGCTCATATATTCAACGAATAAATCTTGCCGAGGATGATCGTCCGAGGAAGGTAAATAAAGAGAAGCTAGTTATTGGTTTTTCAAAAAACGATTTGGCATGTGTCCTTTACCCTCACGACGATCCCTTAGTGATCAAAATGAGGATGAAAGATGTGGTGATTTCAAGGGTGTTGGTGGACAATGGTAGTTCAGCAGACATCATGTACTATTCATGTTTTCATAGCTTGAATTTGAAACTATCTCAATTGGAACCTTATCACAGACCCCTTCTGGGTTTTGCTGGAGAGAAAGTTTTTCCACTTGGGACGATCAAGTTGGATATATTCATTAGAACTTGGCCTGCTTGTCGAACAGAAAGAATACGCTTCTTTGTGATGGATAAGAATGTGCAGTCAGCCTACTACATCATCATGGGAAGAGTTGGTTTGAAGAAGTTCGAAGAAGTTCCGTCTACAGTGCATCAATGCTTAAAATTCCCAACCAACTTCGGAGTAGGAGTTGTGAAAGGTGATAAAAAAATAGCTCAGGAATGCTATTATTCATCTGCCGAGCAAGAAGAGCTTGGGGAATCAAGGAAAAAGACTATCACCTACCAGGTGGAGGAAGGTACAGAAATTGAAACTCTTGATCCTAGGGATGAATCCCAACTTGTAAAAGGACAGGTGGTAGAATCTACCGAAAATGTTATTCTGGACGAGGAACACCCTGAACGAGTAACCCAGATAGGTTCGTCGTTGGATGCTTCAATAAAATAAGAGTTGATAATGTTCTTGAGAAACAGGAAGAAAACTTTCGCATGGAGTCATGAGGACATGCTAGGAATAGATCCAAACTTCTTATGTCACGAACTCAATGTGAATAAAGAGATCAAGCCTGTAAAGAAGAGAAGAAGGGTATTTAGCCCCGAGAAGAATCAAGCCATACAAGAGGAGGTCGAGAAGCTCCAGAAAGCCCAATTCATTGAAGATGTAAAATATCCAGACTGGCTGGCAAATGTGGTGATGGTAAAGAAGAAGAACAATAAATGGAGAATGTGTGTTGATTTCACTGATCTTAACAAGGCATGCCCAAAAGATCATTTTCCATTGCCCAGAATTGACCAACTAGTGGATGCCACCTCGGGACATGAGCTGCTCAGCTTCATGGATGCGTATTCTGGTTACAACCAGATCAAGATGAAACCTAAAGACAGGGAAAGTACTTCTTTTATTACCCCTAGGGGAACTTATTGCTATAATGTTATGCCTTTTGGTTTGAAAAATGCAGGAGCGACATACCAGTGGCTGATGAACAAGGTTTTCACCGAACAAATCAGTTGCAACATGGAAGTCTATGTCGATGATATGCTGACAAAAAGCAAGAAAGCTGTAGATCATCTAGTTGACTTAGCTCAGACATTTGATCAACTGGACAAATACCAAATGAAGCTCAACCCGACGAAGTGCACATTTGGAGTACGAGAAGGAATGTTTCTCGGATACATTGTTAACCAGCGAGGCATTGAGGCAAATCCAGATAAGATCAAAGCTCTTTTAGGGTTGCGATCTCCAACAACAAAGAAAGAAGTGCAGAGTCTTACAGGACGAGTTGCAGCGCTCAGCAGATTTGTGTCCCGAGCAACTGACAAATGCCTCCCATTCTTCAAAACACTCCGAAAAACTTTTGAGTGGACTGATGAATGTGAGAAGGTCTTTCAAGACTTGAAAAAGTATTTGGGAGCACCTCCATTGTTGTCCAGGTCAATAACAGGAGAGATGTTGTACTTGTATCTGGCGGTATCAGAGAATGCAGTTAGCTCAGCATTGATTAGATTGGAGAATGGAGTTCAGAAACCCATCTATTACACAAGTAAGGCATTCCGAGGTGCAGAAATCAGGTACCCAAAGCTGGAAAAATTGGCATTGGCATTAATTGAAGTAAGTAGAAGAATGAGGCCATATTTCCAGGCCCATACCATCGTCGTTTATACCGACATGCCACTGAGGCAAGCCATTCATAAGCCAGAAAAGTCAGGGAGATTGATGTACTAGGCAATAGAGCTCGGTGAATATGATATTGTGTATGATCCCAGATCATCATTGAAAGGGCAAGCTGTAGCAGATTTTATAGCAGAGTTTACATATCCTGATACCCCCGAGGAACAAAAACTGCTCGCTGATCAACCTGTGGATGTTACAGGATCAACAGACATAAATCCAGACCAACTCCGGTTGGTAAAAGGACTTGTGGATGTAGAAGGATCATCAACTTCAAATTCAGACCAACCTCGGTTGGTTGAAGAATGAGAAAAGATGGACAACGAGGAGCGAAAAGTGTCGGAGGAGGATGAAAAGAAGCAACAAATATTTCATCGAGGAACCCTGTCAGATAAGGAATTTGAAGATGGGTTACCCATATGGAGATTATATGTAGATGGCTCATCTTGCACAGCAGGTTGCGTCGCAGGAATTGTTTTGAGCACCCCAGACGAGAATGACATGGAATATGCTTTACGATTCTAATTCAAAGCCTCTAATAATGAAGCTGAGTATGAGGCCATGATAGCAGGTTTAAACTTAGCAAAAGTTATGGAAGCACGGCAAGTAATTGTATTCAGTGATTCTCAATTAATTGTAAATCAGATGACAGGAACATATGCAGTTAAAGGAGATTTAATGGCAAAGTATCATGCAAAGGTGATGGAGTTACTGACATAATTTGATACCATTCACTTGGTGAGAATACCGAGGATGGAGAATGTACAAGCAGATGCACTGGCCCGACTAGCATCAGCTACTCGTACCGAGCTGCGAAGAACGATACCAATTGAGGTATTGGAAAGTCAGAGCATAGATGAAAACTTGACGATGAATGTTATTACCTTTGATTTAGGACCATCTTGGATGGATCCCATCAGGATATATATTGAAGAGGGAGGATTGCCAGAGGATAAGCTCGCTGCTAAAAAATTGAAGTATAAAGCTGCTCGGTATATATTAACTAATGGTATTTTATATAGACGAGGAATTATGGTAGGTTTGTAGAGATGTGTACATCCCTCCGAAGTGAAAGAATTGATTGAAGAGATCCATGAAGGGTCTTGTGGAGCTCATGTAGCAGGTCGAACACTTTTACAAAGGGTAATGACTCAATGATACTATTGGCCGACGATGAGGGCTGATTGTATAGCCTATGCTAAGAAATGTGATAAGTGCCAATGTTTTTCCTCTATCCGACGAAATCCACAAGCATTTTTGACACCCATAACTTCCCCTTGGCCATTCGCCATGTGGGGAATTGATTTGGTGGGACCATTGCCGACCACCCGAGGAAGATTCAAGTACCTCATCGTCGCAGTAGACTATTTCACTAAGTGGGTAGAAGCTGAGCCACTTATTGATATGACATACGAAAAGGTATACCAGTTCGTTCGGAAGAATATCATCTGTCGATATGGTCTCCCTCATGCCTTCATCACAGACCATGGAACCCAATTTGATAATGAGGAATTTGCTGCCTATTGTCATCAGTCGAACATTTTGAAGGTTCATTCAGCACCCGGCCATCCTCAAAGCAATGGACAGACTGAAGTGACGAATAGAACACTGCTAAATGGTTTGAAGAAAAGGCTAACTGAAGCTAAAGCTAATTGGATTAATGAGCTACAATCAGTACTGTGGGCTTACCGAACAACTCCCCGAGCAGCGACTGGAGAATCACCATATATGCTGGCATTTGGAAGTGAGGCTGTAATACCTGCTGAGTTGGGCCTACCAACACACAGAGTGCTGAACTTCAATTCCCCTATCAGTGACTTGATGAGAAGACTGGATTTGGATATGCTTGAGGAGGTTCGAGAAGAGGCAGCTATTAGGAATGCTGCTTATCAACAACGAACAGCTCTTTTCTACAACAAAAGGCTGAGGAAATGCGATTTAAAGGAAGGAGATTATGTGTTAAAGAAGGTAATTCAGAAGCACAATAAATTGGAGGCAAACTGGCATGGGCCTTACCGAATTACAAAAGTTGTTCGACCAGGAACTTACCGAATAGCAACTCTAGAAGGTGAAGAATTCAAGAATGCCTGGAATGCTGAACACCTTCACAAGTATTATCAATGATGTAAAATGTACAACGGTTCCATCAATATGAATAAAACGATGATGTTTTCACTATTTTCCTCTCCTTTGTTTGAAAGTTTTTCGGGAATACTAGTGTTGTACACTACGCTGCTCGACAGCAAAAAGAAGACGAAAGTTCGAAAGAACCAAAAAATATACTCCTTTGGTTAGGAGGCGTACACTAGCGTGACCAACTAAGGTTGGTAAGATAACTAGTGGACAGAAAGTTCGAAAGAACCAAAAAATATACTCCTTTGGTTAAGAGGTGTACACTAGCGTGACCGACTAAGGTTGGTAAGATAACTAGTGGACAAGATAGTTCGAAAGAACCAAAAAATATACTCCTTTGGTTAGGAGGCGTACACTAGCGTGACCAACTAAGGTTGGTAAGATAACTAGTGGACAGATAGTTCGAAAGAACTTGATAGTTCAATAATCAACTACGGTTGAGGGAAGAATAATATCATTTTGAAAATAGGCCAACAAGTTGGTCGGAAGGTAAAATCATTCCAGAAAATACAAAGAATTCCAAACTGAACCAAGTATAGTTGGTCGGTGATCAACTATACTTAGTCGACGAGGATAAATTATCGACCATGGTTGGTCGGGCACATTTTATGAAAAAATTTACCAAGTATGGTTGGTCGGGGATAAAAATCCATCAACTGTAGTTGGTCAACAAGCACAATTTAACAACCTTGATTGGTTGGCAACAGTTTAAACATTTTATACTCATTACTTTATTATTAAGTGATTGAGTAGCATTGATACTTGTAATTTTGATTACTAAGTTGGTTGATGAACAGCGTCATATTGTTATCTTTTTAACAGATACATATACACAAATGTAAAAATGTTTGATAAACACAAGACAATCGCAATACAAATTTGCAAACAGAAAATGAAATTCTTTCATTAAGATAAAAATGTATTACAAGCTATACGTATGTGCTAATTATTACATTGAAAAACCTATTCTATTGGTTTCTTTCCTTTAGCTTTTGAAACAGGTTCCTCGCCGGCAGGAGGATCTTCTAAGCAAAGAGGAGAGTTGATGAAATTAATATCTCTAAGCATTCTGATGTTCATCACAGAAGGTGTATCCAAGAGATGCTCTGGACGAGATAATTCAGACTGAGAATGAAGACTATAGTCGCCGAGATATTTTGAAATTAAACTCCGAGGAATGGAACGAGCTGGGATCCATTCCATTTCCAATTTGAAAGGTGGCACAGGCAAATCTAGTAACCCTGGAGCATGATAATCCCATAAAAAATGCCCTTGCTCCAATTTCAGTACACCCAGGGCGTTCAACCACCCCTGCTTATAACCTTCATTATTGGCATGTTCAATCCGAGCATCTAAATGAACAAGGGCTTCATTATATCCTGCCATCCAAAATTCCCTGGGCTGTTTATGGAATTGGAAGGTTAATCTATCCAATTGTTCGTGAAGGCTCCTGGCAAAAACATCTTTATCATTTAAAGCAGTCTTCGTTGCAGTAAGTTGATCTTCCAAAGATAGATTTTTCTTGGACATTTCAGATAAAGCCCGATCTTTGGCGTTTAATTGGTATGCTTGAGTTTCCAAAGTAGATTGAGTGCGAACCTCTTCAACATTGCGGCTAAGAACTCTTGATCGACTCCGAGCAGCGACTGGAGAACTTTGCTCCTCGGCAACATTTTGAACAGCTCTTCCTTGCCCCCGAGAACCTCTTCCTCATCCCCGAGCAGTAGTGGAAATACCCGATCTTCTCAGAACGTCCAACTCTTGCCTTAATTTGGCATTCTCAACTTCTAAGAACGAGAAACCTTCATCGGTAACTTGCACTAAAGCAGTGGAAGATGACGCTGCAGATTCATACTGTGCCAGCTTTTTCTGTAAATTATTGTTCTCTTGTTCCAGCAACTCAGCAATCTGCCTGCAAGCCTCGACTTCACCTTTTAAAGTTCTTTCCCTAACATCGTATCCAGTAAGGATCTTTTTATGGCTTGTTTCAGAAGAAAGCTGTTGATATCTATTTTCATATTCCTTGTGCAACAAAGCCATTGATTCATTGTGCTGACCTTGGAGATCTTCTAAGGAATAATGAAGTTCCTCAATCAAGTCATAGTAGGCCACATTGTTGGCCACAGCTCGGTCAAGTAAATCCTTCAATTACCGATAAGCCTCAATTGCTTGTTCTGAGGCATCATGGCCAAGGATGTCAGCAATTTCTGATGTACTAAGATCTGTATGACCAGCCTTATAATATTCATGACATTGCTGCATCAGCTTTGTATCATGTGCAAATATCAGTTCCATTCTAGCAACAAACTAAGGATGAGAAAAAGACAACAATCAACAAAAACAAATCATCAACAACAGAGATGAACAAATATGCATTTTATTAGATCACAAAAGGATTACATTGTTTGATTACAAATAATGAAAGATAGAAATGATACCGAACAACTTCACACCTTTTCCTTGTCTCCCAAGACTTTCTCGGGAGTCTGGGACGAGGAGCTTGGTTGCTCGGTGGTAACAGCAGCCTGATCAGCAGGAGTCAAAATTTTCTCAGGAGGAGGAGGCATGGAAGAAATGTCCTCGTTGGCAGAAGGAAGAGAAGCAGGGACTTGATCACCTATGGCCATGGAAGATTCATCAGAGACAGGCTCATCTTCTTCTTCCTCCACAATTGGTGGGGGAGGACCAGGGAGGTGTAGCTGGAATAGCCCAGAATCTTCTTTGATCTTCAATTCTTGCAGGGCAGCTACCCAACCATCTCGGAAATATTTCAACTTCCCGTATTGAACTTGGGATGACATCGCAGCAATCCCCTTGTCCCATCCATTATCCCAGCCTGCGCTGAAGGATTTTTTAATTGCGAGCTTTCTTCTCAATTTCTTCGAGGAGAGCTTCACATCCAATTCTTCTTTTTGACTTTTGATATCTCGCAGGGCAGACAACTCTTCCTCTGCTTTCTTCAGTTTATCCTCAAGTTCTCCAAAATTCTTGAGCTTGTCGTCATATTTCTTATGCTCGACCTCTAAACTTTTCACTTTATTCTCCAAACTCTTGGAGATCTCAGCCATCTTCACCTTCTCGTCCTCAACTGTAGATAATTTTTTCTCCCATTCAGCTTTGTCCTCGTCATACGGCTGACGAGAATCTTTCAAAGATTGGGTTAAACCCAGCAGAGCATCCTCTACACCAGACGAGGAGCTGGAAGCTTTAATTGCCTCGTCCTTCTTCACGATGTTATTAAAACAATTCACTAGCTGAACAAAGGAAAAAGTGACATGTCAGTGCAAAAATACAAGTATTCAGAGAAAGAAAGAAATTCAAAATTTGAGACATTTACCGAAGCAAGGTGACGAGTAGCTAGGGATGTCAACATATCCCTAGAAATATTTTCATCAATTCCTTGGACCTCGGGTATGATCCAAGTTTTTACCGAGCTCATTGCAGAGCTCGGAGGAATGATGGTTGGAACACCAACAACACCAGATGGTGGAGAAGAGACAGTTTCAGCCAAATTGACTGAGGATGATTTCCTCAATCTCCTCAAAGGAACTTTAGCAGTTTCAACCAAGGAAGAACTCTTGGTCGGAGAAACAGTAATCACTTCTACTGGAGCAACTTTCTTGCTCGGAGCCACTAGGGGCTTCTCGGCAGCTTTTGAAGGTGCAACATCCACCTTCTTAGTCCCTTTTGGGACATCAACTTTGCTTTTCTTGACCCCAGCAGCAGAAGTAATGTCATCAAATAGAGTAGGAGGAGATCTTTTCTTGCCCATTCTCTGACTTAAAAGAAGATGAGAATCTAAAGAAGAATCCTCTGGAGTTGAAGCTGGCTCAATAGGGCGAGCAGTATAAGAGGTTGTATAACTCTTATACTGTAGCAAATATGATGCAGACCTGATGTGCTCGTCTGCAACGTTCTTATGCAAACCCCAGATAAGTTTCAGATGCTTAATATTAACCTGTGATTCTTTTGGAGTTTTTCTTTTGCTATCAACTGCAAATAAATACATAATGAGATATCAGTCATACATTTTGTCAAACACGATGAAAGCATAATTTCATAAGTAAAATAAAATGAAAAATAAACCTATCCCATTGCCATATGGGGGGCATCTGGGACCGTTGTATACTCCATCTCCAACTAAAGGGGCATATTGCCAATTTTTAATAACCAACCCATGTTCAAAATAATCTCTATGTGAGTCAGGGAGGTTAACTACAAGAGCCCTATTCAAAAACCTAGTTTTTAAGTAATAAATATTATCTAGAATGGCCCATTTATAGCAATACATAATTTCAGGGATCCCTAAACGAGTCCCATGAGTTAGATTTAATTTGTACACCCCATTAATTATTCTCCATGAATTGGGGGCTATTTTGCAGGGACAAGATCAAAATACTGACAAAACTCAAGACACAATGGGTTTGGCGAAAAAGAAAATCCACATTCAGCAATGAATAGACTGGGGAACCAATGTCCCTCAGCCAATCGAAAATAATCTAAAGGCTCAGAAAGAACCTCCAGAGTTACCCAGGAAGGAATGGAAAAATCGGAACGAAATTTCTCAACAGACTCCACAATATAAACCATACTGAATAAAAGAGATACAGAAGAAAGGAAGAAGATCTTACAGGAAGAAAGGAGGTATGTTGACAACGAACGAAAACAAAGATGAATGCACAAGAGAGAAGGAGAGAATAGAAAGCTTGAATGAAGGAAATTGGAAAAAGAAGAAGACAGTATGGTTACCTAAGAAGTTTAAATACTTTGACTTGGGAAGCGGCGAAGGAAATGATTACAAAAAAGAAACTGTTGAACTTCCGGCGGCTAAAAGGACAAAAAGGGCACTAAGATCGAGGCGCTCTTAAAAGTTCGAAAAAAAGGCGGATTCTTTGAATTTGGAAATAAATTCGAATACGATGCTCCTAAAACCCAGGAAGATCATTCAATATTGCCATAAACCGAGAAAGAATGTTCCCTACTCCTCAAAGTTCGAAATATGAAACATTGGGGGCTTCTGTTGATACCAAAATTAATATGCTGATGTGGACGAATCATACGATGACACTTGTCAATCTACGTGGTACAATAACAGCGAGGAAGTTCATTCCCGACCAACTCATGTTATGTCCGAGCAACGAGGATATACCGAGGAACTTCAGCATTCCGAGGTACTCTAGCGCTCCGAGGAACTCCTGAGCAACGAGCAACTAAGGCGGTCCGAGCTGCATCTCGGCCGTAGTATTAATTGCCAGAATATCAATAGTTTCAACTATTCATTGAATGTTATCATCTTGACGCACACGCTGCATTAAATGTATTACCCTTTCATATGTATATCATTTAATGTATCAACCCATTCATGTACAGCCTAAGGGCTATAAATACCTTGTATCACCTTCATTCAAAGTGACCGGAATTTCAGGATCGAACTTGTAATCGAGAATTCCCAAACACTCAGCAATAACATAACAGTGGACGTAGGCCATTCATATAAGGCTGAACCACTTTAAAAATCTTTGTCTCATTTTATTTATCTGTGATTGAATAAACTAGATTAATCTAGTTTTTTACATCAACAGAGACCTTGTGCCATAGATTGTGCATTATTTTATGATTTCCTCACTTCCTTTTTCTTATAAACACCCATTTTTAACTTTCGGAATTAACATCTTATGGGGTGTATACCATAGGTTTGAATACACCACGTTTGTTTACTGACTCGAATTACGTCTTCGTGTCGTTTTCTCATTTTTGACTAATATATTTTTTGTCCACATTCGTTTATGGTATGTGGATATGTGGTATCATTATCCTTTAATTTTTGTGTATCTATAACATATATAATTATGTCATCGATGATCATATTTGGCGATCCCACTTTTATCTTGTATATGTATAAAATATTGAGATCTCATTAATATTAGGTACCTTTGCCTACTTCATGTGCTTATAGTAATTTCAGAGACTTGTGCCTTTTCATAGACAATAACCTATTCTGGATTTTTAAGTGCATCTTTTGTTCATAATGTCTTTTTAAGCGTGATGAGTAACCACTTCTCGAGCGTTATTTGGGCCATATTTTATTTGTCCTCCACTATTAGGGAGTCAAGTAGTTGGGACCTATAGGTTCTCCACACTTCTAGCATGTATCAATATAGTATGTCACCGAATTTATTTTGTCCTACACAGCTAATGATCCAGGCAAGAAAATTTGCAACTTGTCCTTGTGACTGCATTTAATATTATAATTGTTATAATCATTTTTTGTTGCAATATTCTTTTTCACTTCATTTTTCAATTGAGCATTAAAGGAATTAAATAAGACAATAGTGGAAGCATTCAATGATAATTCTCATCATTCTTAAGGAATTAATCATTCTTCAGATATATTCTTCCCTCCCCCAATGGCAGAAAGGAAGAGTGTCTCATCAAAATAAAAATTCACCAAATAGGCGATAACACTATATTTGTTAATGGTTCATATAGAGCACGAATAATAACTAATATGTACAGACTCTTGCGATAACAATAGTTATCAAATATTTTGTGTAATATATATATATATATATATATTAAAGAGGTCCAGATATGAGTTTTAATCATAAATTCTTATCATAAACAATTAAGGTTAAGAAAAATGATCATTGTATAATATCAAATAGTTGAACCATGGAGCTTCAGGCTCACGACAAAGTGAAATTATATAATAATAAATATTGTATAGTGTAACCCCATGAATAATGCAATGGATTTTTCTAGTTTAAGTTTCGTGCTTAAAATATTATAATTAATGTGAAAAAAATGTCATTGTTTATTTCAATATGGTCTAATACCCATAAAATGAAGAGAATTTCTCCAAGAATTATTTCCATATAAATCAACGCATAGAGGGTGCCACATAACAACACCACATAGGATTTTATGGAGCCTTCAATAATTTAAGTAGGTTAAATTATGGTTGAAACTTAATTATAATACATAACAAGTCTAAAAAAACTTCTGATTTTTTAAAATAGTGTGAGTTCTTGATTATCTATTAGACAAATATTATTACACAATGGTAATTCACAACTATCAATTCTATGAGTATAATGTGTAAATTGAGGAAAAATATATAGACACATAATAATACAATAATTGATTTTATGATCAATCTGTTTGTTGATGAAAGCTGTACAAATGTAAGTATCTTAAAAAAATATCTCATATAAAATAATTATGGATATGTAAAAAATAGGTTGGCAAACAAAAACTTTAAATTTATTTATAATAATGTATCTTAGAATACTTAATAATTTTAAAAGAATTTCATAATTAAAATTAACAAAATTTATGAAAAGTTAGCAAAAAAAAAATACATGACTAAAAATCATGCATTTTGATGGCTATGGATTATCACGAATCAATCACTATATATTATAATCTAATCATTATGCTTTAATCATAAATACGTTAACAATACGAATCTGAAATCAATATATAAAATTAAAGAATGAAAAATTGGTCAATTAATGTTAGAATTTTGAGTTGTTAATGAATGTATAAAAAATTTATGTTCTTAATCATATTTTTGAGACTTCAGGCTCAGATATAAGAAAATTTAGGTATCAAATATATAGCTATGACCACAAAATAATTATGATCAATATTTCATTTGAAAAGTAAAAAAAAACTTCAGGTTATCCACTTAAACGTCGAGTTCATTGAGTTAATGGTTAGAACTTCAGATTCTAAATCTAGTACCTTGGAACTTCAGGTTCCTAGGATAGTAATTCAGAATGCCGGGTTCTTTTAATTGCATCATACTCACATATTGATCCAGTACTTTAGAACTCCATGTTTGATTTTATGTCATGTGTATATGATTCTTCGCATTCATATAAACTATGAAATTAAAATCTAAGACTTCAGATCCTAAATTAAAATAATTCACGAAGCATCTCATACGAGTCATGTGAAATATAAAACTTCATGTTTTACCATTTGTGTGTGACAACTCCTGGTTATACACAAATAGTTGAACTTCAGGTTTAATATTGTTAATAACCAAGGACATTAAATTATCTACCCTTTTGTATCAAAACTTTAGGTTTGATTAGGGGTATAAACCTTTAATTACAATAATCCAATTTACTTTTTTTAAATGAAAGGCTTAATTCTCACATTCTGAAGACTGCAAAGCATAATATATGATTGAAATGTGAAAATGAGTTAAAAATACAACAGAAAGGCAATTAAATGCTTAAAAGAATCGAAAGATCAAGAGACAAAACTTTAATGGTGAAATTATTAATAGGACTGTGAAATGGACCATTAATCATTGTATGTAAAAAATAAATTCAATTTAAAAAACAAATGAAAAACCAAGGAGCTGAAAAGTAATGTTGTAATATTTAATTTATTTTGAAACTAAATCAAATGAAAAAAGTGTGGAGCTTTAGGTCAAAAATTATTATTTGGGGACTTTTTAATTTCCTCGCCCTTATAATATAAATAATCAAAACTTCAAGATTTATTAAAGAAAAAAAATTACGGAGCCTCGGATCCAAATTATAAATAATTATAAGGAGACATTTAGTGTCCCATGCCCTATTTTGTAAATGATAAAAACTTCAGGTTTTCATTTCAAGGCATATTTTATTAGAACTTCAAATCCAAATTTTAGATAGTAATTGAGAACTTCAGGTCCCATTGTTAAATGATTTGACAATTTCTGGCCCTAAATTAAAATAAGTATATAGAAACTTGAGGTTCTAAAGTAAAATAGTAAGTTGGAACTTCGAGCCTCAAAATTTAAATGATATCCATTATATTAGTTGTATGACACGATTCAAAAACTCATTAAAATTTATGGGTCATTAACGAAGGTAAATAGATAACAAACTATTGCTATAAAAAAATTAACAAACTATCATAATAAAGTTGACCACTTTAAGGAGTTTACATTATTGTGATATAGTGACAGAACTAAATAATAAGTGTGGATTTTACATACAAAATGGATTTGTGACCCAAATAAAGAAAATTTGTTAAAATAAATATTAACACTATTGGTCTATTGATTTCATATTTATAAATATAAAGGCTAAGTGAAACAAATTTGATACTTTTTTTATAAGTTACTCTCGTACATATTTGAAGAAGGGTATAAATTTAAATTCATCCTTTAATGAAAATGTTATGATCTCATGATTTAAAATATGATGTACACATTCCTTAAAATGGTCAACTTTATTATATTAAATTTTTTTCGATAACATATGTTAAATTTTTTGATAGCATACCATGACATGTCTGGACCAAATTATATGCCTCCTAGCTTGTGATGTACAAAAATTTAACATTTGTTAAAATGGTCAACTTTATTATGATAGATTGTTAATTTTTTTATAGCAATAGTTTGTTATCTATTTACCTTCATTAATGACCCATAAATTTCAATGAGTTTTTTAATCGTGTCATACAACTAATGTAATGGGTATCGTTTAAATTTTGAGGCTCGAAATTCCAACTTACTATATTTTGGTAACATATGTTAAATTTTTGAACTTTTGGTATTTCCATATGTTGGTGTTTTCAGTCAACCATTTTAATCATACTATTTTTAGGAGTAATACTAGAGAGACTCTTTTTTATAACCATTTTTTGTTACTCGACTGATATGTTGTTATTTTTACCATTTAATTAAAACAATAATGCAGAATTAAAAATTACAGAAATAAAATGATATTATAGAAAATAAAACTTATTTGAGTTTGCAGAAATAGTAATAAAAACATAAAAGAATCTGAGCCATGTGAAGCGCCACGGTGTCCTTAAGATAATTTATTCCCTCCAATGTGCTTTGAAGTTGATGAATATTGTCTCCCAAGATAGAACGAATTTTTCAAATTAATTATATTGCACAACAATAATTAATTTCAACGAACACAACTTCTGTGTTTTTGCTCAACCAATAACATAACAAACGAATGCAGTGATGTAAAAAATATTTTCAAAAATAGGTACAGCAGAATTTCAATTTTGGAAGAAAATTTGGAGGAGGGAATTTTTCATTAGTCACAAAAACGGAGGGAAAATAATATATTTATAGCAAAGTAAATGACTGTTCGAATAAAACTTTCAAAACAGTTAAACGAATTTAACTGTTGACTGTTGGCAATAACTGTCAAACAGTTTATTAATTAATTAATAAATTAATTAAAATTAAAGCCCAGAAAGTTAACTCAATCCGGACCAAAAATTTTAGAGATTGTTATAAGCTCAAGCCCAAGTTTGAGCCGAACGGAGCCGAGACATCCGGACGGACTGATGGCGCGCTCACGCACATGTGGGCTTTTGGCTCAAGCCCAACACATGCATAGTGTAATGCATCTCCCTTTAAAAGAGTTGGGATACCCGACATCCAAGCCTTAGTTCATAATTTGGGTTTTATTAACTGATCAATTTTCCACTACTCTTCTAATGTGGGACAAGAGCTAAAACATACCCAATTCATTAACTATCATTGCTTTATTAGTCACTTTGGGGACATATTTATCATAACGTAACTTAATGGAATTTGACATGTGAATATACTATGCTAATCTCCTTGCGAAGGAGAAAGCGTTTGTATATGATCCCATAATTATTGTGGTATGGGTCCCACCTAAATTTGAGCTTTAAGCACAATTTTGTCCAAAAAATTATGGACCGCGTTTAAGTCCAATTTTTCCAACAATCCCCCACATGAATGATATATCACTATAAATAGGAACAAAACAGATGTAGATACATGTTGAGTAAAACAGAAGATTTACTGCATCGAGAGAAGTAGCCTAGTGACCTTGGACTTTCCTTAGTGATTTACCATCGGATTTAATTGGTTAATCAGTATACTTCACTTCTTTAAACCGTCAACCGTTTTTGTAAACCTAGACAATAGTATTCACATAATAATTCTTTGACACAATTGGTTCTCACGTTTGTGTTCATTTTGTCAATGAACACCACTTGCTTCTGTGAGTATTTTAAAGAATTTGCCATTCATTATTCTCATAGAAGTGTCCCCCTTCTTACTCACATAGGTGACTTCCATAAAGAGCATCCTGCAATACCCCACTTACACATACTAAGATATGGATGTCATTAAAATATTAACTTATCCTAATTTCATGACACATGTGCACTGTCTTATCTTTGGAATGGATAAGATTAAATATCCTCCAGTGCTTACTGAATATAATGTAGTTCGGTGTTGATGTAAAAAACTAGATTACTCTAATAATTCAATCACAAATAAATATAAATGAGACAAAGAATTTTAATGTGGTTCAGCCTTATATGAATGGCCTACGTTCACTGTTATGTTATTGCTGAGTGTTTGGGAATTCTCGATTACAAGTACTATCAAGAAATTCCGGGACCCTTTGAATGAGGGTGATACAAGGTATTTATAGCCCTTAGGTTGTACATGAAAGGGTAATTCATTTAATGCTATTCAAGCGTGTGCGTCAAGATGATAAGCATTCAATGAATAGTTGAACTGTTGATTATCTGGCAATAAATGTTGTGGCCGAGGTGCAGCTGCTGTGGTCGAGATGCAGCTCAGACCGCCTTAGTTGCTCGTCGTTCAAGAGTTCCTCGGAGTTTTGGAGTTCCTCGGAGTGTTGGAGTTCCTCAAAATGTTGTGCCACGTAGACTGACACGTGTCTTCTTATTATTCGTCCATATCAGCATACTAATTTTGGTATCAACAGAAGCCCCCAATGTTTTATATTTCAAACTTTGAGGAGTATGGAACATTCTTTCTCGGTATATGGCAATATTAAATGACCTTCCTGGGTTTTAGAAGCATTTTCTTCGTATTTGAATTTCTTTCCAAATTCGTAGAATCCGCCTTTTTGAATTTTTATAAGCGCTTCGATCTTTGTGCACTTTTTGTCCTTTAAGCCGCCGGTGGCGTAATAGTTTCTTTTTTGTAATCATTTATTTCGCCGTTTCCCAAGGCAAAATATTTAAGCTTCTTAGGCAATCATACCGTCTTCTACCTTTTCCAATTTTCTGCTTTCGAGTTTTCCATAGCCTTTCTTTCTCTTGTGCGTTCATCCTTGTTTTCGTTCGTTGTCAACAGATCTCCCTTTATTCCTGTAAGATCTTCTTCCTTCTTCTTCATTTCTTTTATTCACCATGGTTTATATTATTGAATCTCTTGAAAAACTCCGTTCAGATTATTCCATTCCATCTTGGGTAACTTTGGAGGATCTTTCTGAGCCTTCAAATTACTTTCGTTTGGTTGAGGGACATTGGTTCCCCAGCCTCTTTATTGCTAAATGTGGATTTTCTTTTCCACCAAACCCTTTGTGTTTAGAGTTCTGTCAACATTTCGATGTTGTCCCTGCAAAAATAGCCCCCAACACATGGAGAATAGTTAATGGGGTGTATAGGTTAAATCAAAGTCATGGAACTCGTATAGGAATTCCTAAGATTATGTACTGTTATAGATGGGCTATTCTAGACAATGTTAATTATTTAAAAACTAGATTTTTGAATAGGGCTTTAGTAGTCAATCTCCCTGATGCTAATAGGGATTATTTTGAACATGGGGTAGTTATCAAAAATTTGCAACATGCCCCTTTGGTTGGAGATGCAGTATATGAGGGTCCCAAATGCCCTCCATATGGCAATGGAATAGGTTATTTTCATTTTATTCTATTTCTGAAATTATGATTTCATTATGTTTGAATAAATGCATGATTGACATTTCAATATGTTTTTGTTTGCAGTTGACAGCAAGAGAAAAACTCCCAAAGAATCAGAAGTTAATATAAAGCATTTGAAACATATCAGGAGTTTGCATCAAAAAGTTGCAGACGAGCACATCAGGTCTGCTTCATACTTGTTGCAATACAGGAGCTATACATTGTCCTTAACTGCTCGTCCTGTGGTCAGCATTAGTGAACCATTGCCAGCTTCTGAGGATTCTTCACCAGACTCTCACATTCCTCTTAGTCAGAAGATGGGTAAAAGAAGAGTTCATGCTATCTTCAAGGAGGCTTCCTCTGCTGGAGATGGAAAAAGAAGCAAGGCTGATGTCCCAAAGGGGACAAAGAAAGTGGATGTTGCTCCTTCTGTTGCTCCTCAGAAGGCTGCCGAGAAGCCCCCAGTGGCTCATGTGCAGAAGGATGCACCTGTGGAAGTAATTACCATCTCTCCAACCAAAAGTTCTTCTTTGGTTGAGATTGTTGAGAAGACACCGAGGAGACTGAAGAAATCCTCCTCGGTCAGTTTTTCTGAAGCCATTCCCCAGCTCCAAGCTAGTGGAGCTGGTGTTCCAACCATTATTTCCCCGAGTTCTGCAATGAGCTCGGTAAAGACTTGGACCATTCCTGAAGTCCAAGGAATCGAGGAAAACATGTCTAGGGATATGCTGACATCCCTAGCCACTCGTCACATTGCTTCAGTAAGTTTCTCTTATCCAGAATTTTTCTTTCTTTTAGTCAATATATGTATCTCGGCACTAATTTATCATTATTTTCTTTTTCAGCTGGTGAGTTTCTTTAACACCATAGTGAAGAAAGATGAACCAATCAAGGCTTCCATCTCCTCGTCTGGAGTAGAGGATGCTTTACAGGCTTGGCCCAATCTTTGAAGGAATCCCGTTAAAAATACGACGAGGATAGGGGTGAATGGGAGAAGAAGTCGACTGCGTCTGAAGCAGAGAAGGTACAGTTGGGAAATAAGGTGAGAGACTTGGAGAATAAAAAATATGCTGAGAAGCTCACAAGCTTTGGGGAGCTTGAAAATAAGTTAAAATCGGCCGAGGAAGAGCTGACCCTTCTGCGAGAAGTAAATCGCCAGAAGGAGGAGGTGGAGGCCAAGTTGAAAACCACCGAGGATCTTCTATCCGAGAAGCTCTCCTCGGAGAAAATGAATAGAAAGGTGGCTGTGAAAAAATCATTTTGAACTGGTTGGGACAAAGGATGGGATAGGGGGTTGCATCAATGATGACCCATGTGCAGTATGTGAGTTTGAAATACTTCCGAGATGGTTGGGTTGCTGCCCTGTAGGAACTGAAGGTTAGCGAAGACTCTGAACTATTTCAACAACCTCTTCCTGGCCCCCCTCCTGTAATTGAAGATGAGGAAGAAGATGAATTTGCGTCCGAGGAGTCTTCAATGATAGTAGGTGATCAAGTCCTTGCTCCACAACCCAATCAGACGGCCACCGAGGAGATCTCGTCTTTGCCTGCTACTCCTGAACAAGTCTCAACTTCTACCAATCAACTCATTGTTCCCACCGAGCAACCAAGCTCCTCGTCCCAGCCTCCCGAGAAAGTCTTGGGAGACAAGGAAAAGGTGTGAAGTTGTTCGGTATTTTATTTCTATTTTTCTTTTACTTATACTATGTATTCTGAATGTTGTACTCCTTTTGATGATGTAATAAAATCACCTTTTTTATTCCTCTGCGTTGTTGATGTTCTGTCTTCTTCTTTTACTAACTCTTGCCTTCTCTTCTTTACTAGATTGTGGCTAGAATGGAATTATTATCTGCCAATGATAAAAATTTGATGCAGCAATGCCATGAACATTATAAGGCTAGTCACACAGACCTAAGTGCATCTGAAGTTGCTGATATCCTTGGTCATGATGCTTCTGAGCAGGCAGTTGAGGCTTATCAGTACCTCAAGGGTTTACTTGACCGGGCTGTGGCAAATAATATGGCCTATTACGAAATGATCGAGGATCTTCAATGTACCTTAGAAGACCTTCTAAATCAGTATAAGTAATCAACTGTCCTGTTGCATGAGGGGTATGAGAAAAGGTATCAGCAGATTTTTGCCGAGAAGGGCTACGATAAACTCCTGGCTGGGTACGATGTCAGAGAGAGAACCCTAAAGGGTGAAGTTGAAGCCTGTAGATAGATTATCGAGCTGCTAGAGCAAAAAAATAACAATTTACAGAAAGAGATGGCACAGTATAAGTCTGCAGCATCTTCTTCAACAGCTGTAATCCCAATGACTGCCGAGGGATTTTCCTTTCTAGAGGTTGAGAATGCCAAATTGAGGCAAGAGTTGGATACCTTGAGAAGGTCGGGTACTTTTACTGCTACTCGGGGATGAGGAAGAGGTTCTTGTGGACGAGGAAGAGTTGCACAAGATGTTGACGAGGAACAAAGTATTCAACCTGCTCGGGGACGACCAAGAGGTCTTCGTCGTTCTGTTGAAGAAGCTCGTACTCAATAAACATTGGAAACTCAAGCGTTCCAATTGAATGCAAAAGATCGGGCTTTGTCTGAAATGTCTAAGAAAATCCAAACTCTGGAGGGTCAACTTGCTTCTACAAAGTCTGCTCTGAATAATAAGGATGTTTTTGCCAGGAACATTCATGAGCAGTTAGAGAGAATAACTTTCCAATTCCACAAACAACCTCGTGAGTTCTGGATGGCAGGCTACAATGAGGCCCTTTGTCACTTGGATGCTCGCCTTGAAAATGCCAATAATGAAGGTTATAAACAGGGATGGTTGAACGCCCTGGGTGTATTAAAACTAGAGCAGGGCCATTATTTATGGGATTATCATGCTCCTGGGCTACTAGACTTGCCCGTGCCACCTTATAAATTGGGCATGGAATGGATCCCAGCTCGTGCCACTCCTCGGAGATTAATTGCAAAATACCTCGGTGACTACAATCTTCATTCTCAGATCGAGGTATCTCGTCCTGAGCATCTACTGGACACACCTTCTGTGATGAACGTTAGGATGCTGAAGGACTTGAACTTCATTAACTCTCCTCAGACTTTAAATGATCCGCTTGCTGGCGAGGAACCTATTTCAAAAGCAGAGGGAAAGAAACCAATAGAGTAGGGATCTCAATGTAATAGTTAGTACACATATGTAACTTATAATTCGTTTTGAATTTTAATGAAAGACTTTCATTTTCTGTTTGCAAATCTGTATTGCTATTGTCTTGTGCTTGTCAAACACTTTATATTTGTGCTTGCATATCAATATTGTATGGTTCATCGACCAACTTAATAACAAAAAGTTACAAGAATTAGAAATGTTGCTCAATCACTTAATAATAAAGTAATGAGTAAAAATGTTTAAAAAAAAATTTCCAGCCAATCAAGGTTGTTAAATTGTGCTTGTCGACCAATTATAGTTAGCGGGTTTTTATCCCCGACCAACTATTCTTGGTAAATTTTTGTCTTTTTCATAAAATGTGTCCGACCAACCAAGGTCAATAACTTCTCCTCGTCGACCAACTACAGTTAGTGGGTTTTTATTCCCGACCAACCATACTTGATTCAGTTTGTAATATTTGTTCTTCGAGGAACATTTATGTAATAAACTTACTTCCCGACCAACATAAGTTGGCATTTGAGAGCATATCTTGTTTCCTAACCAACCTAGATTGGCCTTTCGTCGATCATCTCGTGTTCTCGCTCTTTTACCAACCGGAGTTGGTCTGAGTTCGAACTATCGTGTTCTCGCTCTTTTACCAACCGGAGTTGGTCTGAGTTTGAACTATCATGTCCACTAACTCTTTTACCAACCGGAGTTGGTCTGAGCTAATGTACGCCTCCTAACCAAAGGAGTATGGGGTGTTCTCGCCCTTTTACCAACCGAAGTTAGTCTGGGTTCGAACTATCGTGTTCTCGCTCTTTTACCAACCGGAATTGGTTTGAGGTAATGTACGCCTCCTAACCAAAGGAGTATAGTTTGTTCTCACCCTTTTAACAACCGGAGTTGGTCTGGGTTCGAACTATCGTCTTCTTTTTACTGCCGAGCAGCGTTGTGTGCCGAGCAGCGTAGTGTTAAACACTAGTATTCCCCGAAAAACTTTCAATAAAAGGAGAGAAGATTGTGAAATATCATCATTTTATTCATATTGATGGAACTGCTTTACATTTTACATCACTGATAATACTTGCGTAGGCGTTCAGCATTCCATGCATTCTTAAATTCCTCTCCTTCTATAGTTGTTATTCGGTAAGTTCCTGGTCGGACAACTGCAGTAACTCGGTAAGGTCCATGCCAGTTTGCTTCCAACTTATTGTGCTTCTGAATGACCTTCTTTAGCACGTAATCTCCTTCTTTTAAGTCGCATTTCTTCACCCTCTTGTTGTAGAATAGAGTTGTTCGTTGTTGGTAAGAAGCATTCCTAATGGCTGCCTCTTCTCTAACCTCCTCGAGCATATCGAAATCCAATCTTCTCATTAAGTCGCTGACTAGGGAATTGAAATTCAGCACTCTATGTGTTGGAAGACCCAACTTGGCAGGTATTACAGCTTCACTTCCAAATGCCAGCATATATGGTGATTCTCCAGTTGCTGCTCGGGGAGTTGTTCGGTAAGCCCACAATACTGACTGTAGCTCATTAATCCAATTAGCTTTAGCTTCACTTAGCCTCTTCTTTAAACCATTGAGTAATGTTATGTTCGTCACTTTAGTCTGTCCATTGCTTTGAGGATGGCCTAGTGTTGAATACATCTTCAAAATGTTTGATTGTTGACAATAGGCAGCAAAATCCTCGTTAACGAATTGTGTTTCATGGTCTGTGATGAAGGCATGAGGGAGACCATAGCGGCAGATTATATTCTTCCAAACGAACTGGTATACCTTCTCGTACGTCATATCAATAAGTGGCTCATCTTCTACCCACTTAGTAAAATAATCCACTACCACGACGAATTATTTAAATCTTCCTCGGGTTTTGGCAGTGGTCCAACCAGATCAATTCCCCACATGGCAAATGGCCAAGGGGAAGTTATGGGTGTTAACAATGCTTGTGGAGTACGTCGGATGGAAGAAAAACGTTGGCATTTATCACATCTTTTAGCATAGGCTATACAATTAGCCCTCATCGTTGACCAGTAGTACCCCTGCGTCATCACTCTTTGTAAAAGTGTACGACCTGCTACATGCGCTACACAAGACCCTTCATGGATCTCTTTAATCAATTCTTTCACCTCGGAGGGATGCACACATCTTTGCAAACCTGCCATAATTCCTCGTCTATACAAAACACTATTAGTTAGTACATACCGAGCAGCTTTATACTTCAATTTCTTGGCAGCAAGCTTATCCTCCGGTAATTCTCCTTCCTCAATATATGCCCTGATGGGATTCATCCAAGATTTCCCTAAATTAAGGGTAATAATATTCATCGTCAGGTCTTCATCTATGCTTCGACTTTCTAACACCTCAATTGGTATCGTTCTTCGCAGCTCGCTACGAGTAGCTGATGCTAATCGGGCCAGTGCGTCTGCTTGTGCATTCTCCATTCTTGGTATTCTGATCAACTGAATGGCATCAAATTCTACCAATAAATCCATCACCTTTGCATGATACTTGACCATTAATTCTCCTTTAACTGCATATGTTCCCATCATCTGATTCACAATTAATTGAGAATCACTGAATACCATCACTTGTTGCGCTTCCATAATCTTTGCTAAATTAAGACCTGCTATCAAGGCTTCATACTCAGCCTCATTATTGGAATCTTTTAATTGGAATCGCAAGGCATATTCCACGTCAATCTCGTCTGGGGTGTTCAAAACAATCCCTGCTCCACAACCCGTTGTGCAAGATAATCCATCTACATATAATCTCCATGTAGGTAACTCGTCTTCAAATTTCTTATCTGACAGAGTTCCTCGGTGAAATATCTGTTGTTTCCTTTCATCCTCCCCTGGTATTTTTCGCTCTTCGTCGACCATCTCTTCTCGCCCTTTTACCAACCGGAGTTGGTCTGGGTTTGAATTTGATGATCTTTCTACATCCACAAGCCCTTTTACCAATCGGAGTTGATCTGGACTTATGTCTGTTGATCCTGTAACATCCACAGGTTGGTCAGTAAGCAACTTTTGTTCCTCGAGGGTATCAGGATATGTAAATTCTGCTATAAAGTCGTCTACAGCCTGACCTTTTAGTGATGATCTGGGTTCATACACAATATCATATTCGTCGAGCTCCATTGCCCAATACATCAGTCTCCCTGATTTTTCTGGCTTATGAAGGGCTTGTCTCAATGGCATGTCGGTATACACGACAATGGTATGGGCTTGGAAATATGGCCTCATTCTTATACTTGCTTCAATTAATGCCAATGCCAATTTTTCCAGCTTTGGGTACCTGATCTCTGCACCTCGAAAAGCCTTACTTGTGTAATAAATTGGCTTCTAGACTCCATTCTCCATTCTGATCAATGCCGAGCTGACTGCATTCTCTGATACTACCAGGTACAAGTACAACTTTTCTCCCATTACTGGCCCGGACAACAGTGGAGGTGCTCCCAGATATTTCTTCAAGTCTTGAAAGGCGTTTTCACATTCGTCATTCCACCCGAAAGTTTTTTGAAGTGTTTTAAAGAATGGGATACATCTATCAGTTGCTCGGGATACAAATATGTTGAGCGCTGCCACTCGTCCTGTAAGACTCTGCACCTCTTTCTTCGTCGTTAGAGATCGCAACCCTAAAAGAGCTTTGATCTTTTCTGGATTCGCCTCAATGCCTCGCTGGTTGATAATGTACCCGAGGAACATTCCTTCTCGTACTCCAAAGGTGCACTTCGTCGGGTTGAGCTTCATTTGGTATTTATCCAGTTGATCAAAAGTCTGACCTAAGTTAACTAGATGATCAGCAGCTTTCTTGCTCTTTGTCAGCATATCATCGACATAGACCTCCATAGTGCAACTGATTTGTTCGGCAAAAATCTTGTTCATCAGCTGCTGGTATGTCGCTCCTGCATTTTTCAAACCAAAAGGCATAACATTATAACAATAAGTTCCCCTAGGGGTAATAAAAGAAGTGCTTTCCCTGTCTTCAGGTTTCATTTTGATCTGGTTGTATCCAGAGTAAGCGTCCATAAAGCTGAGCAGCTCGTGTCCCGAGGTAGCATCCACTAGTTGGTCAATTCTGGGCAATGGAAAGTGATCCTTTGGGCAGGCCTTGTTGAGATCAGTGAAATCAACACACATTCTCCATTTATTATTTTTCTTCTTTACCATCACCACATTTGCTAACCAGTCTGGATATTTCACATCTTCAATGAATTGATCTTTCTGGAGCTTGTCAACCTCCTTTTGTATAGCTTGATTCTTCTCGGGACTGAATACTCTTCTTATCTGCTTTACAGGTTTGATCTCCTTATTCACATTGAGCTCATGACATAAGAAGTTTGGATCTATTCCTGGCATGTCTTCATGACTCCATGCAAAATTTTTCTTCCTGTTTCGCAAGAAAGTTATCAATTCCTATTTTATCGAGGCATCCAACGACGAACCTATCTGGGTTACTCTTTCAGGGTGTTCGTCGTCCAGAATAACATTTTCTGTAGATTCCACCACCTGTCCTTTTACAAGTTGGGATTCATCTATGGGATCCAATGTTTCAATTTATGTACCTTCATCCACCTAGTAGGTAGTAGTCTTTTTCCTTAACTCTTCAAGCTCCTCTTGCTCTGCAGATGAATAATAGCATTCCTGAGCTACTTTTTGATCACCTTTCACAACTCCTACTCCAAAATTTGTTGGGAATTTTAAGCATTGATGTACTGTAGATGGAACTGCTTCGAAATTCTTCAAACCAACTCTTCCCATGATGATGTTGTAAGCTGACTGCACATTCTTATCCATCACAAAGAAGCGTATTCTCTCTGTTCGACAAGAAGGCCAAGTTCTAATGAATATATCCAACTTGATCGTCCCAAGTGGAAAAACTTTCTCGCCAGCAAAACCCAGAAGAGGTCTGTGATAAGGTTCCAATTGAGATAATTTCAAATTTAAACTGTCAAAGCATGAATAGTACATGATGTCTGCCGAACTACCATTGTCTACCAGCACCCTTGAAATCACTACTTCTTTCATCCTCATTTTGATCACCAAAGGGTCGTCGTGAGGGTAAAGAACACCTGCCAGGTCATTTTTTGAAAAGCCAATGACCAGCTTCTCTTTGTTTACCTTCCTCGGACGATCCTCCTCGGCCAAATTTATTCGCTGAATGTACGAGCAAGCTTGGGCCTCTCCGAGGTAAGCCTTTCTTTCTGCAATAAGGTCTCCTCCTCCTGCATCTCCTCCTGTAATGACATTACAATCAAATGACCCAAAGCGTATTGAAAATACCTCTCGTTCTAGCTGCCTTGGTTTCTTAGGGAGATTGAGGTCATCATCTGGATCGTCTTCATGGTTTCTCTTCTTTTTCTCCTCTGCTCGATGAGGAGATCTAGACCTTTCTCTAGTTCGGTCATTATTTCTTCTTTCGCTTCCCCGATCAACATACTTTGCTAGCTTCCCTTTTTGGATGAGTGTTTCAATCCTGTTCTGAAGAGATATGCGATTTTTGGTCATATGGCCGTGATCCTTATGGAACTCGCAATATTTCTCCCTATTCCTCATGTCAGGGTCTGACCTCAGATTCTTTGGCCACTTTACTTCCTCGTTATTCTTGATTTCTTCCAAGACATGATTAATACCCATTTTCAAAGGAGTATAATTATCGAATTTCTTCAGGACTTCCCATGACGATTTATTATTCTTGGAACGCTTGTCACCGCCATTCCCCTTATGCTCTTTCTTCTTGGATTTGTCATCTTCCACCTTGGTTTCTTTATCCATATTCTTCTTCGCAGCCATAGCCTCCTCGGCATTCATGATTTTGGCCGCTTTTGCCATCAACTCTGACATAATTGTAGGTGGATCTTTGGCAAAAGTGTAATACAACTTGTTAGGCAATAACCCACTCATCAAGGCGGTGAGTGCTGTCTTTTCTTCATAATCTATGACTTCCAGCTTCTCGTTATTGAAACGAGTTATGTAATCTCTAGTACTCTCACCAGATTTTTGTCTAACACTTAACAAGTGTGCTACTCTTTTTAATGGCTTTGCCCCAAAATAGAAATTACCGATGAACAACTCGGCCAACTGAAAGAAAGTTGAAATCTTATCCCGAGGAAGATTATTGTACCATATCTGGGCAAATCCAGTAAGAGTTCCTGAGAATGATCTGCATCTCATCTCGTCGGGGACGACATAGATGTCGGCAGCAGCTTGATATTGCTCTATGTGTAGAACAGGATCTGTCTTTCCATCATATTTGGGGGTCACCACAGGTGCTTTAAACTTTTACGGGGTAGGAAAACCCACAATGGCCTGGACAAAAGGTATCCCTTGAATAAAAGTTCATTGTAGGGGATTCTTCGCCTTAGCCATTTCTCCCAATCTATCCTCCAACCGCTGAATAGAACCTTTCCACGCATCATTTCCCTCCTCGGGCTTGTTAGTTCGAGCAATTGATTTCTCTGAAGTGGCCTCTTGAGATCTATCTTGACGAGCAACTGGTCGTGATTGTGCTGATCCTTCTCTGAGATCTGATGGTTGTCGAAAACTCCTTGATATGGTCTTAGGTGGACTCCTATTCCTCCTAGGGCCTAATCGACTGAAAGGAGACAACCTACTCAGTCTTTCCAAGGCACTGGGTCTCTCTGGAGAGAGAGTGATACGTTGATCAGTATCTGTAGCCCTTATTGACGAAGTTTGCCCAGGCTGATAAGAGAAATCATCAGATTCCTCATTACGATATGACTCAGTATGCCTGGATCGTGAAGAAAGTAAATAGGTTTGCCTTTGACCACTTCGCTGTCCCGAACATGCAGGTGCACCGCCATGAAGGGTCTGTATGAGTTGTCGCATTGTTTCTTGCATGGCGGTTTGTCCTTGAGCCAGATTCATCATAATCCCAGCCAGATCTGGAGGTGAAGAGGGATTTGGAGGATTTCCAGCATTTCCAGCGTTTCGATTGCTGGATTCCGGGTTATCTACCATTGATGATGAATGATTTTTTGTGAAAAATGATAAGAACAATCGTTCCCACAGACGGCGTCAATCTGTTGATGTAAAAAACTAGATTACTCTAATAATTCAATCACAGATAAATATAAATGAAACAAAGAATTTCAAAGTGGTTCAGCCTTATATAAGTGGCCTACGTCCACTGTTATGTTATTGCTGAGTGTTTGGGAATTCTCGATTACAAGTACTATCAAGAAATTCTGGGTCCCTTTGAATGAGGGTGATACAAGGTATTTATATCCCTTAGGTTGTACATGAAAGGGTAATTCATTTAATGCTATTCAAGCGTGTGCGTCAAGATGATAAACATTCAATGAATAGTTGAACTGTTGATTATCTGGCAATAAATGTTTTGGCCGAGGTGCAGCTGCTGTGGTCGAGATGCAGCTCGGACCGCCTTAGTTGCTCGTCGTTCAAGAGTTCCTCGGAGTTTTGGAGTTCCTCGGAGTGTTGGAGTTCCTCGGAATGTTGTGCCACATAGACTGACACGTGTCTTCTTATTATTCGTCCAAATCAGCATACTAATTTTGGTATCAACATTCGGTTTTCCCATTGAACCTAGATCTTGGGATCTCCAATCATCTAGGTTGGGTTGACACTATATTGATTCTTATTTATTTATGGGCTTTAGACCCATTCCTCTCGATGATCTTTCAACTTGCTCTCGATTTAAACCTTTTGTTAGTAGATCCGCTATATTATCTTTTGACTTTACATAGTCAATTGAGATAATTCCATTTGAGAGAAGTTGTCTAACGGTATTATGTCTACGACGAATATGTCGTGGCTTTCCATTATACATGTTATTATGTGCCCTTCCAATCGCCGATTGACTATCGCAATGTATACATATTGCAGGCACATATTTTGACCAATTTGGAACATCCTCTAAGAAGTTTCGAAGCCATTCATCTTCTTCTCCACCTTTGTCTAGTGCAATGAATTCAGATTCCATTGTCAATCTAGCAATGCACATTTGTTTTGAGGATTTTCAAGATACATCTGCACCTCTAAGGGTAAATACATACCCACTCGTAGACTTAGCGTCTTTTGTATTAGATATCCAATTTGCATCACAATGTCCTTCAAGAACAGCTGGATATTTTGAGTAGCGCAGTCCATAGCTTTGAATGTATTTTAAATAACCCAAAACTCTTAATATTGCCTTTCAGTGATCTCTCCCTGGATTACTCGTAAATCGACTTAGCTTACTTATCGAGTATGCTATGTTCGGTCGCTTACAGTTCATGATATATATTAAACTATTAATAATACGAGAGTATTCTAGTTGAAATATGATTTCACCATTATTTCTTGCTAGATAGAAATTTACATCTTCAGGTGTCTTGGTGGGACTAATATCATACTTCTTGAATTTTTCACGTACTTTTGTATGTAATGAGATTGAGATAATATAAGTCCATCCGATGTTTTAGAAATTTAATTCCTAATATAACATCTTCGATACCTAATTCTTTCATGTCAAATCGACAACTCAACATTTTTTTGTAGTTTTGACAATTTCCAGATTACTACCCATGTTAAGCATATCATCAACATAGAGGGATACAATGACGTATCCATTTTGAATGTATTTAAAGTAAACACATTTGTTACATTCATTAATTTTGAAACCATTTGATAATATTTCATTATCAAATTTTTCATGTCATTGCTTAGGTGCTTGTTTTAGTCCGTAAAGTGATTTAACAAGCTTATATACTTTTCATTCTTGTTTGGGAGCCTTGAATCCTTCAGGTCGCTCCATATAAATTTCCTCGTCTAGTTCACCGTTTAAGAATGTGGTTTTTACATCCATTTGATGTATTTCAAGTCCATTAATAGTAGATATCACTGTTAACATTCGAATGGACATAATTATTATTGTCGGTGAATATGTGTCGAAGTAATCCAACCCTTGCTTTTGCCTATAGACTTTAGCTACAAGTCTAGTTTTATATTTATCAATTGATCCACCGACCTTTAACTTTTTTTTGAAGATCCATTTATAACTTAATAGTTTTGAACCTTATGGAAGATATACTAGTTCCCACGTGTGATTTTGAACTACACCAAATCTGTCGGATTGTCACGGTCATTGACCATGACAAGTCTAGCTTGTTAAGGTCAATGACCGTGACAAGTCTGGGGGTGACAACATTTATTGTCACGGACCTGTCAAGGTCAATGACCATGACAATATTAGTCACGGTTATTAATCGTGACAAACCCATGCATTTAATAAAAAATTATCATGATCATTGATCGTGGCAAGTCCGTGACAATTATCATTTGTCACGGACTTGTCATGGTCAATGACCGTGAGAATTCTGGGAAGAATTGAAAAAAAATATACTGGGCAGTATGGCCACTTCCACTGCCTAGTAGTATATTTGTACCTATTATAGTAACGTTGTACGTATTCAAACATAATATATCCAAATAAAATAGAGATAATGAAAATATACATTCAAAACAATATGCATCACGATATAATTCAAATGTAACAACTTAAAACAATTCAATTCAAATAATGTCAAGGTGAGTAGGCCACATGATATACGAATTAATACACCCAGTAATATGCATCGTTCCGCATTATTCGCACAACCTCAATGGGGAGTTATCCTTCCTGGGTATCACATGCGTGACAAGTACCTTGGCCTCGATGTCTAAAAGCAAACGTCCATGAACGGGCATACCTTGGATGGTATTCGGTTCCATCAACCCTCGCCCTATCCGCTGGCCATCAAATATGTCCTGTATAAACACGCTCGGACAACCAAGTGTCCACATTGGTCGGTCAAAAGGAGCCAAATAGGGGACTGGATCATCAGAGTCCGCACGTGTCGGAGATGAAGCAGCGAGGTCCACATTCTTTTCCTCCTGCACCACCCTCTCCTTCCCTTTCCCCTTACGATTTCCTCCCAACAAACACTTTATGAATGAGAACATATCTTGGACCGTCGCCTCCAAATGGGATAGCTTCACGTCATGCGAGTCCAGTGTTCGAGCCAACCCAGTGTCGCTCGTCTCGAATCCAATGATCCTAGATATGGCCACCCGCGAGCTCACCTCCTTGGCGTCCCCTTGCGATCAGCGCTAAGCACTTGGCTGAGTGCGTCTGTGGACAAAGATTCCTTGTCAGCATCAGACTGCGACTCATACACTTCTTTAAGCTTTACCCGAAACAACAAAAAGCAAATCATTAGTTAAATAAGTAAATAAAAAAATTATAACATAATTAACAAAAATAAAATGTCGGATTACTTACAATCGTGGTCGTGACACTCGGGGAAACCTCCTTATCCTTCCCCTTCTTTGTCCGAATAGCTACATAAGTATCGAGCCTATGTGGCCTACCCCCAGGGCCACTCCCCGTTCCCTGAAATAAAATAATGCAAAATTAGTATCGGCCCCACAAAGTAAAATAATGCAGAATAATATATTTCTGTAATTATAGAAAAATTAAATCTTACCATCACCCTATGCTCCACCTCGGCATAAGACGTCCGGCTGGAGTAGTGCACGTTCGTATTTTTCACTCAATTTTCCCTCCCTAATTGGCGAGATGCCAATTGTCTCTCCCCGATCTCATTGTCAATGAACTTTTGCCATTGTTGCAATGAGATCGGATCCTTCGGCGGAATGGAGTCATGCATTCGAATAACGGAGTCTCGGATCTTCTCAAAGTACCAGGTCCACATATTTTTCTTTCACGTCTTGTGTTGCTCCAAGATGGAATCGCATAGTCTTGGATCTAGGCTGAATTGTTCCTGTCCAACAAATACAATGTTAGTTGCGAATAAATATAAATATAAAATAAAATTGAAATCGAAATCGAAATTGAAATTGAAATATTCATATTCATATTCATATTCATATTCATATTCATATAAATATAAATATAAATATAAATATAAATATAAATATAAATATAAATATAAATATAAATATATTACATGTAGTGCCGCTCAAATAGCTAACTTGAGCTCATTTGGCACCTCCCTCCAACTGGTGTTACCCGGGCCGATGATCGTCTTTACTAGCTCGAGGGATCTCGCTAATAGCCCCGTCTTGTTCTCGATGGCCATCCCCAATTTGTCATATTTGGGGAGCCTAGGGTTCGAGGAGTCCTCATCGCCTCCGCTACCACCGAGCCCAAACGACATCATCATAATCAACATCACCATCCTTGCCTTAATACCTAAAGGAGACATTTTCTGTAAAAAAATCTTGTTATTAGTACAAATAAAAATGAATTAGAAGAAGACATTCAAATATGTACAATTACTACAAATCCAAATGAATTATTATTGTTTAAAACCTCAATTCTGAATTTCAAAATAACAGCATCTAACTCATAATATGTACAATTACTAAAAATCTGAAACATCCCCACCCCCACCCACACACACGCACACTACACAATAGTGAAAATGATAAAGTGCAAATCAATTAAAAGAATTAAAAATGGATTAATAACGTAAAAATTGGAATATTTATTAGAAATTGGAAAATTATTTCAAATTCGGGTTATCATAAAAAATGGAATGATATTCGGTAGAAGCAGCCAAGTCATCCACACTATTATTTAGACGCATTGGCGCATGTAGGATAATTGACCACGGCTCGTTGTTGATATACTCCGAGTAAAACACTTGGTTGACCTTTTGAAATGCACAAACAAATGGCTCATCACTCACGTGGTCGTTGCTCTTCAAATTGGATAAGTCAACCATGATCAAATTGGTGCCCGGATCAACGTTACAAGCATTTTTATCCTCAACTCTTACCCAGTCACAGTAAAATACAACCTCTATGAAGCTTATATAATCCAATTCAAATATATTTCGAATTACACCATAGTAAGTCATTTCAGCTTCAATGAGGTTTTTATCTTTTGCGCTCACTCGAAAGAAAGTAAAACCCTTGTATGAAATGCCCGAGTTCTATACATTTGTACTTTCCTTGTAGACTTTTGCATCGAATACGTAACCGTTCAATCGATACTTTTTGTACTCTTGTGGCATGAAGAAGGGTCCAGTGGCTATAGACGAGCAAGCCTTGATGTCGCATCACCCGTCTTTAAGATATGAGAATATAGATTAATTTTTAGGTTAGTTGAAAAGTTTGAGTTTAATGTAATGTTATATAACAAACATTTTCATTATAATTACCTCTTGTGACAACCATAGCCTAAATTCACTGTCTGATTGTACCATTATTTTTCGTCTTTTATTGTTCTCACAGGCTTCATATTTTATGGATATTACAAAATTAATCATGTATAAAATAATCTAAAATATTCTAAAATAATGTAAAATTTAAAATAATTTAAACCTACCTTTTCCATTCTTCGACATCTTCATGTGTGTCAAATAGATAACGAGCTACTTGTTCATGTTGAAAACTCGTTAAATTCACTCGTTTTCCCATCACATGACCACCATCATCGACGAACTCATCGGCGTCATCAACGCTGGTCGAGTCAGACACATATTCCTGAGTATAGATTGATGACTCCACAGTTATGTATTCCTCTGCAATTGATCCTATAATGTATCGCGTATTCTTGACGTAATCTTTAAAAACTTTCATAAATATTTCAAACGGATACATCCACCGATATCTATCTGGACCACAAAGAAGTGCCTCATCGCATAGGTGTACTAATAAGTGAACACTTATGTCAAAGAATGATGGGGAAAAGTACTTCTCTAACACACAAATCGCTTCGATCACCACCAATTTTGCAGCCACTATGTGTCTCGATTGACTACCTTCTCACACAAAAGTGGGAAGGTAATATTAATTTGCGTAATAGCCCTCTGTAAATCCTTGTGCTTGGAGAAATAGTGCTTAAATAATAGAGGAACCAATTGCATGATCACATGACAATCGTGGGACTTACACTTACTTAAATCATGAGTAGCACAATCCTTTGCAAGTTGGACGAAAAATTAGATGGGCCCTTCAAATTATACATTATGTCTAAAAGCACCTTCCTTTCCCCACTCGTCAAAGTAAACGCACCAGGGGAAATTATTATCCTTCCCCTACTATCTTCTTTCAACCATAGTTGTGGCTTAAGTTTCAACGATTTAAGGTCTTTTTGTGCATTTTATCCATCCTTTGAATGATTCCCCCTAAGGCAAGTGCCCATAATATGTTCAGCGAGGTTCTTCTCTGCATGCATCACATCCAATACATGGCGCATCGGGTTATTCTTCCAATAAGGCAAGTAAAATAAAATTGACCACCTAGACCATGCCTTTCTTGTCTCAGTTTCATTCCCAGTTGGGGTCTTCTTATGCTTGACGTTATTAAATTTGGAATTCTTACCTGGCATATTAGGGCCACATTCAGAAGATTTACTTTCAATTTCTGAACCTAAAAGTTGTCTCGACGATTGCCTATGTTCAACCCCGCCTGATAAAAAATTAGAACATTTCTCAAATCTAAAACTATGAGCCGGGGATAAAAACCTCATATGGAAATGGCATACATTTTTTAGCTAGAGTATAGACAAAGAGATTCAGTCTCCTCTCCACAAATAGAACACCCCAAATAACCATGTACTACACAACCGGATAATATCCCATAAGCTAGAAAATCATGAATTTCCCACATCAACATAGCTTTCAGTGTAAACTCTTCTTTTCTAAAAGATCCAAATGAATGCACACCCTCTTCCCACAACTCATTTAATTCTTCTACCAAAGGAGCCAGGTAGACGTCGATGTCATCACTTGGTGCCTTTGGCCCAGGTATCAATAAAGACAACATTGAAAATTTAGGTCTCAGATACTGTGAAGGAGGGAGGTTAAGTGGGGCTAGGATTAGTGGACATACACTCTCATTGGTGATTATATTTCCAAATGGGTTGAAACCATCTATTGATATAGCCAAACGAATGTTGCGTTGTTCTCGAGCAAAATCGGGATACTTATAATTCATCCTCCTGCAAGCTTTAGAATCAATAGGATGACGCATGAGATTACCCCCTACTTCTGCCCTAGCATGCCAAGTCATTTCCTCCACTATCCATGGTACTGTGAAAAATCGCTAGGCCCAAAGGGAAAATATTTCAACACTTTTTGAGGCACTTTTGAGTTTATGCCTTCCTTACCACTAGATTGAACATATTTAGGTTCATCGCATACCGAACAACGATCGAGATTTTCATACTCCTTTCGGTATAGTATGCAGTCATACACACAAGCATCAATCGATTTATACTTCATTCCAAAACCTTTCAAACTGTTCTTCATAACAGGATAGTTATTTGGAGGCGTATTCTCCATGGGTAGTAAGCCCTTCACCCAATTTAGAATTCTTGTCACGCTATTGCCAGACAAACCGTATTGCATCTTCAAACTGTGCAAACCAACCATGGCATGTAAAGTTGTTTGATCTTTCTTGCATCCAGAGTATAATGGTTAGGCCACCTTAAATATTAAACTTTGGTAGTCATTGTCAATGTTTATCGCGATATCTTCACAAGCACTTGAACCTTATACATCACCAGTAACCTCATTCTCCTCCACTTTATAAACTGCGTACGCATCATCAACTAAATCCTCTATCATATTATGATCTACGTCGTCCCCTTCTACATCTATCCTACTTATTGAATGTTGTTGTGAAGGTTATTCGGGGACAAAAGGAACTTTCAATTGACCGTGAAAACTCCAAAATTGATAAATATCTTGCATACCCCATCTTAAGAAATGTTGTTCAACTATTTTCCACTCAAACACCTTACCATTCTTACATCTAGCATAGGTCACGGAAACTCTTCATCATTATGACATCTCTTTGCTTATTTCACAAATTCATTAGCACCTCTGCAAAATACATCCCATTCTATTTGTCTCACCCATTCACTCTTTGTATTTCAGATATCCCATCATAGCTACCACAACAAATCACCTATTAAAGGTAAGAAACGTATATTCATGGATTAGTATAAACAAAACTTATATTTATAGTATGTTTCATTTAATTATGTTTTATTTATATTCAATTTTTAAATGTTAAATTCATATTCCATTTATAATAGAAATACCTATTTCCTCCATCTCCTCTAAAGGGTGAGTGGTCCTATCCCATTCAAGACCGCATATTTCTCTAATATACTTAACATCTCATGCAAATTGTGATGATTTGATAAAAATTCGATAGTATATCCCCATAGTTCTCCAGTACACGACGTAGATTGGCAAGTGTGAGTGTTATTTCAATTGATCAATTGAAATAATAGTCACTGTGACAACCCGAATATAATTACGATTAATTATGCTTAAATCATGCTTAGCTTATGTGATATGATTAGTGTGTTATTAATATATATGATGTTAATTTACTATGTTTAGCATAATCCTACCTTCAAAAATCATGAAATGTCGGATTAGTTACAAATACAAAATTTTGAGGGTTTCGGTAGGAATGTTCATGCTTAAGGCTAGTTTTGACCTTTATGACATAAAAATGAACTTGAGGTTTAAATTAAATATTTGTATATATATGAGTTAGGTTTATAACAAAAGAAACGGTTCATCGAACGGACATCCGAGTGGGAAGATATTGTCCTTTGACGAATAGGGGGTAAAGTAGTCATTTAGCCTTAAATGAAATTTTGTTTTATGTAATGCCACATGTTATATTTTGATTGGACCAAGAGGGGGTGGCCTTATGCCGACTTAAAACCCTTTAATTAAGCTCTTCCTTCAGCATATTTCAGCCATGGAAGAGTTTAACCTAAGGAAAGAGAGTTTTGAAGTTTAGGAAGAAAGTGTGAGGAGAAATTGAAGAAAAATTCATAGAAAAATTACGTAAAAGCCCCTAAGGTATTTCCGTCCATAAATCTTGTTTATTTTTTTGTATTACTTATTTAAATGATTTAAATAATCATTTTTTTACTGAAATTCCAAGTCTTGATATGTACTTATGGATAGATGCAAGTTTAAGTAAACTTGAATGTGTAAACCCTTGAGATTGTTTTGTTTAGGAACCTTGTTTATTCAAACTTCCATATATTTCTCTATACCTAATGGAATTGATTGATTCCAATTGAAGATTAACCTTGACTTACATATGTATGACATATCCTAAAATCATGGGAATATACCAAGAAATGAGTCCTTGGTGAGAGTTTGAAGTTCGGGGATGAAATCTTCCCTAAGGGTGAAAGTATGCCTACCATGTGTTCGATGTTTTGCTTGACATAGAAAATAAACTCTGAAAATTATGAAATTTTAATCTTGTATTGTTCAATAGGTTTAATGATGTTGGGTTGAATATCATATAAATTTATGATGTAGAAAAATTATGGAAATTCCTGAAAGTTGAATGAACGATAAAAGAGACTATAGGGTAGATTTGCTATGTAATGAAGAAATAGGCTTATTTTGCTCTAGGAAACTCGGAATGATGTGTCGTCTTTTGTTTTGGAAACATGATATAATAAGGATTGGATTACCAAGAATAATTAAAAAGGGTTTGGGCTGTAATTTGAATATGTTAGATAACAGAACCTGAGTCTAGATGGGACTTCATTTTAATGAATGATTTGAATTGAATAATATGATGCTTATGAATTGAGTTATGATTGAAGTTATTCTTTGGACTATTAATATTCTCATGATGACACTAATATTGTAAGAATGATAGGAAGGGAAGAAAATCTGATTGAAAAAGTACCGGATAAAGGCAAGGGAAAAGCCAGTTAAACTGTCAAGGTGAGTGTACTTATGATTTGTTTCATATATAAATATAAATATGGCTCTAAGAGCGGATTTGTTTGAATACTTAGGTATTCAGGATTTCTTTGGATATTAAAATATCTAGGATTGGTTGGGTCTTATGATCCAGGATTGGAATTGGACAAAGATCCAATGATTTGTTGGAACTTATGTTCCAGGATTTGTTATTGCCAATGGGCAGAATTATTTGGAACTTATGTTCCCGGATTTATTATTGCCAATGGGCAGGATTGTTCAGATTTTATATTCACATATTCGATATAGAATTGTTATTCTATTGCAGGGAAGGAGTACCTCACTAAGCTTAATTCTTATAGTTTATATTTTAACAAATTTCAGGTTTGTACGCTGCCAGCTAGGATAATATATGACCGGTAACTTGAGAGTTGCACCGTTTGAAGAGCTGGGGTTTAAGTATGGAGATTTTATCGTTGTCACACTGAAGATTTTGATATACTCATACATTGTATATATTGATTTAGTATGGATTGAATTTATCATAGTTAATCTTAGTATTGTATAATCTCTAATTATGACTATGATGTTGATTTCATTATGACACAAGAATAATATTATGTTGATTATGCACATTATGCGGTAAAATATGGATAGATGAATTATATTTCCAATGGGCTCAAGATTATGATTTAATTATTCTAATAATGAATGATTAGTATGGATATTGGGTTTGGGGTGTGACAATTAGTGGTATCACAGCGTGGTTATAAATTCTGGACGTGTGTGACAGTTAGATGGAAGTATTGAGTTGATTTGATATTTATGAATTGTTTATGTACTAACCAATAGTTTAGTATTATAAACTGTTTATATTGGTTGTTAGAACTTTGTTGTATTACAGATTATTCCAGATGGAACCTGG
Source organism: Sambucus nigra (assembly GCA_949130495.1). Lineage (NCBI taxonomy): Eukaryota > Viridiplantae > Streptophyta > Magnoliopsida > Dipsacales > Adoxaceae > Sambucus > Sambucus nigra. The sequence continues at coordinate 87,941,852 of OX422208.1, read as the reverse complement.
GAATGGACAACCTAGAGAAGAGGGAGTAGCTTCTCGTACAGATAATGTTGAAGTAGAGCAAAGTGTTGCTGGGAGGGATAGAGAGCAAGAACAGCCTACAGAGATGAAAATAATGGCACAAGAAATGATGAGGATGGCAGAGCAACAAGAAAGAAATATGGCGCAAATGGCAGAACAGCAGGCTAGATATCTAGAATCAAAGATTGTGGCCAGGATTGAGAAAGAGGCGAGGAAGGAAATGAAGGATTCCATGCATGAGAAGTTTTTGAAGTTGAATCCTCCAGAATTTTCAGGGTCGGTGGAACCGACAAAAGCTGAGATGTGGGTCAGAGATATAGAGACCATCTTTGCAGTTATGAAAGTTCCGGATGACTAGAAAGTGAATCTAGCTGTGTTTAAGCTGAAAGGAGAGGCCAAATATTGGTGGGAAGCCAGCAACCATTTGGTGCCCAGAATGGAAGGTACTGGTGTTATTACTTGGGATGAGTTTATTAAAGCTTTGTACGTTAAGTATTTCCCTAAAGTTTATAGGAGGGAGAAGCTGAGGGAATTTATAAATTTGACCCAAGGGAAAATGTCCGTGAGGGAGTATGATGCTAAATTTACTGCTTTGTCTAGATTTGCTACTAAGTATGTGCAGGATGAAGGAGATAAATGTAGTAAGTTTCAAGATGGACTGATTTGGCATATTCAAAATAGAGTGGCCACTTATGAGTTAGAAGATTATGCTTCTCTGGTAAACAAAGCCACGATAGCAGAAAGGCAAATGAACCAAGGTGTTGCGAGCAGAGAGAGTTTTAAGAAAAGTAGATTCGACGCATCTCTGTATAGGGGAGGTGAGAGTGCAAGTGTTAAGGTGGAACCTCATAAATTTCAGAGAGGTGGTGGATATAGTGGTAGAGGCCAAGGGAGATTTGGCAAAGATACTAGGGGTGGAGAATCTTCTAGTCTGGTTAGGAGGCCAGGGAGAGGTGAGGCACCGGCAAGAGTTGTTACATGTTTCTTTTGTAAAGAGGAGGGGCATTATAAATCCAAGTGTCCTAAGCTTAAAGGAGTGGAATGCTACCATTGTCATAAAGTGGGGCATGTTAGGAAGAATTGTCCGCAATTGGCAGAGACTACAGCACCACCTAGCGAAGCAGCAAGCAGAGTATTATCTCCAGGAAGTGCAGTGAAAAGTATGGGCAGAGGACAAGACAGTGGTCCCAGGCCAGGTGGACGAGTCTTTACGATGAAAGAGGCTCAGATTACTCCCGATTTGGTGACAGGTACACTTTCTGTTACTGATAGAAGTGCTTATGTTTTGATTGATCCTGGTTCCACACATTGTTTTGTGTCATTTGAATTTTCCATATATCTGAATAGACCATGTCCTCATTTAGAGGAGGGGTTGGGTATTTCCATGCCTATGGGGGATATGATTGTAGTCGAATATGTTTTTCGTGATTGTGTTTTGACTATGGGGTCTAGAGATACGGTTATAGATCTACTTCCATTAGATATTTCTGATTTTGATATAATTCTGGGAATGGATTGGCTATCCAAATATCATGCATCCATGGATTGTTTCCGTAAGGAAGTTGTTTTTAATATGCCTGGTGAGCCTGAATTTAAATTTGTGGGGGAAAGGAAAATTGTTCCCTGTTGCATCATTTCTGCTATTCAGACGAGGAAATTATTGAGTAAGGGTTGTGAGGGTTTTATTGCATATGTTCTTGACACTAGGAAGGGGGCTTTACAATTAGTCGATGTTCTTATTGTACGAGATTTTCCTGAAGTGTTTCCTAGTGAGTTGCCAGGGTTACCTCCAGAAAGAGAAGTTGAATTTAATATTGAATTAGCACCAGGGACAACCCCTATTTTTATGGCACCGTATAGAATGGCACCTGCTGAGTTGAAAGAACTTAAGATCCAGTTACAGGATTTACTTGATAGGGGCTTTATACAACCCAGTGTATCTCCATGGGGTGCACCAGTTTTATTTGTGAAAAAGAAAGATGGTACTATGCGGTTGTGTATTGATTATAGGAAACTGAATAAAGCTACAATTAAGAATAAATATCCTTTACCTCGTATAGATGATTTATTTGATCAGTTACAGGGTGCTAAAGTGTTTTCAAAGATAGACTTGCGATCAGGGTATCATCAGTTGAGGGTGAAGGAGAGTGATATTTCTAAAACTGCTTTTCGCACTCGGTATGGTCATTTTGAGTTTTTGGTGATGCCTTTTGGGGTGACTAATGCTCTAGGTGTATTTATGGATCTTATGAACCGGGTACTCCATCCTTTTGTTGATTCATTTATGATAGTTTTTATTGATGATATTCTGATTTATTCACGTGATATGGTTGAACATGAAAAGCATCTCACAACTATTTTGAATCTGTTGAAAGATAAGAAGTTGTATGCCAAGTTTAGCAAGTGTGAATTTTGGCTATCACAAGTTGTATTTTTAGGCCATGTTGTTTCGGGAGATGGTATATGTGTTGATCCTAAAAAGGTAGAGGCTATTGTGAAATGGGAGAGGCCCAATAATGTGACTGAGGTGAGGAGTTTTCTGTGTTTAGCTGGGTATTATAGAAGGTTTATTAAGGGATTTTCTTCGATTGCCTTACCAATGACTAAACTAATCCGGAAAGATGTTAAGTTTGAATGGAATTCTGATTGCGAAAATAGTTTTGATGAATTGAAAAAGAGGTTGGTAACTGCACCTGTTCTTACTATTCCGCATGGTGGAGATGGTTTTGTTGTTTATACCGATGCTTCACACCAGGGGTTGGGTTGTGTTTTTATGCAGCATGGTAGAGTTATTTCTTATGCTTCTAGGCAGTTGCGTACACATGAACGTAGTTATCCTACACATGATTTGGAACTTGCTGCTATTGTGTTTACTTTGAAATTATGGCGTCATTATCTATATGGTGAGGTATGTGAAATTCTTACTGACCATCAAAGCCTTAAGTATTTATTTACCCAGAAGGAGTTGAATTTGAGGCAGAGGCGGTGGATGGAGTTAATTAAAGATTATGATTGTACAATTCACTACCACCCAGGAAAGGCATATGTAGTTGCAGATGCTCTGAGTAGAAAGGCTTCGGGCAGGTTATCTTGTATTCGATGTGCTAGAGTTGCTCATAGTATGGAGTTGAGATTGATGGGAGTGGAATTGCAGCTAGCAGATGGGGACAGATTCTTTGCTCATGTAAGTGTGAGACCTTTTTTAGCTACCCGTATTCATGATTTGCAAAGTCAAGATCCTTTCCTTGAGAAGAAACGACAAGATGTCCAAGATGGTAAGTCTGAAGATTTTTGTATTGTGAATGATGGCACTTTATTGTATAAACAGCGGTTATGTGTGCCTAATGTGGGTGGATTGAAAGAGGAAATTTTAGATGAGACTCATAATTCCATTTATACTATGCATCCTTGTAGTACTAAAATGTATAGAGATTTAAAGGAGAATTATTGGTGGAATAATATGAAAAAGGAAATAGCTGATTTTGTTGCTAGATGCCTTATATGTCAGCAAGTAAAAGTGGAGCATCAGAAACCTACTGGTTTACTTCAACCATTGCCAATACCAGAATGGAAATGGGATCATGTAACGATGGATTTTGTAGTTGGGCTTCCTCGATCTCAGAAGGGGTCAGATTCGATTTGGGTAGTGGTGGATAGATTGACAAAGTCCTCTCATTTTCTAGCAGTTAAGACTACGTATACAGTTGATAGGTATGCTAGATTGTATGTTAATGAAATTATTCGATTGCATGGAGCACCGGTATCTATTGTTTCAGATAGGGACCCTACTTTTACATCCAAATTTTGGGATAGCTTGCAGTATGCTATGGGTACTAACTTGAAGTTCAGTACGGCTTTTCATCCTCAGACAGATGGGCAGTCTGAAAGGACAATACAGATTTTGGAAGATATGCTTAGAGCTTGTGTGCTTGATTTCAAAGGTAATTGGGATGAATATTTGCCTTTGATAGAATTTGCATATAACAATAGTTTCCAGTCTACTATTGATATGTATCCATATGAAGCACTGTACGGTAGACGATGTCGTACACCGATATGTTGGGGTGAAGTTGGTGAAAGGAAGATAGAGGGTCCAGAATTGATTGAAGTCACCACTGAAAAAGTGAAGACTATTCAAGATAGAATGAGAACAGCTTAAAGCAGACATAAAAGTTATGCGGATAAGAGACAAAAAGATTTAGAATTTCAGAAGGGGGATTACGTATTTCTTTGGATATCACCATGGAAAGGAGTTATGAGGTTTGGAAAGAAAGGGAAATTAAGTCCACGCTACATTGGACCTTATGAAATTCTTGAGAAAGTCGGGATGGTTGCCTACAAGTTAGCATTACCACAGGAGTTAGCTCGATTACATGATGTTTTCCATGTTTCCATGTTAAGAAAGTATGTAGCGGACCCTTCACATGTATTGGTGGAACAACCTATTGAGTTGAAGAAAGATTTGAGCTACGTGGAAGAACCGCTTGCTATCGTCGATAGAAAAGAACAAATATTGAGATCAAAGGTGATCCCACTTGTGAATGTTGTGTGGAGAAGGCATTCCATGGAAGAAGCTACGTGGGAGAGTGAGGATAGCATGAAAATGCATTATCCGTATTTGTTTGATTCGGACAACCAAGGTATGTCAATTTCGAGGACGAAATTTCCTAATAGGGGGAGAATTGTGACAACCCAAATATAATTACGATTAATTATGCTTAAATCATGCTTAGCTTATGTGATATGATTAGTGTGTTATTAATATATATGATGTTAATTTACTATGTTTAGCATAATCCTACCTTCAAAAATCATGAAATGTCGGATTAGTTACAAATACAAAATTTTGAGGGTTTCGGTAAGAATGTTCATGTTTAAGGCTAGTTTTGACCTTTATGACATAAAAATGAACTTGAGGTGTAAACTAAATATTTGTATATCTATGAGTTAGGTTTATAACAAAAGAAACGGTTCATCGAACGGACATCCGAGTGGGAAGATATTGTCCTTTTACGAACAGGGGGTAAAGTAGTCATTTAGCCTTAAATGAAATTTTGTTTTATGTAATGCCACATGTTATATTTTGATTGGACCAAGAGGGAGTGGCCTTATGCCGACTTAAAACCCTTTAATTAATCTCTTCCTTCATCATATTTCAGCCATGGAAGAGTTTAACCTAAGGAAAGAGAGTTTTGAAGTTTAGGAAGAAAGTGTGAGGAGAAATTGAAGAAAAATTCATAGAAAAATTACGTAAAAGCCCCTAAGGTATTTCCATCAATAAATCTGGTTTATTTTTTTGTATTACTTATTTAAATGATTGAAATAATCATTTTTTTACTGAAATTCCATGTCTTCATATGTACTTATGGATAGATGCAAGTTTAAGTAAACTTGAATGTGTAAACCCTTGAGATTGTTTTGTTTAGGAACCTTGTTTATTCAAACTTCCATATATTTCTCTATACCTAATGGAATTGATTGATTCAAATTGGAGATTAACCTTGACTTACATATGTATGACATAGCCTAAAATCATGGGAAAATACAAAGAAATGAGTCCTTGGTGAGAGTTTGAAGTTCGGGGATGAAATCTGCCCTAAGGGTGAAAGTATGCCTACCATGTGTTCGATGTTTTGCTTGACATAGAAAATAAACTCTGAAAATTATGAAATTTTAATCTTGTATTTTTCAATAGGTTTACTGATGTTGGGTTGAATATCATATAAATTTATGATGTAGAAAAATTATGGAAATTCCTTGAAGTTGAATGAACGATAAAAGAGCCTATAGGGCAGATTTGCTATGTAATGAAGAAATAGGCTTATTTTGCTCTAGGAAACTCGGAATGATGTGTCGTATTTTGTTTTGGAAACATGATATAATAAGGATTGGATTACCAAGAATAATTAAAAAGGGTTTGGGCTGTAATTTGAATATGTTAGATAACAGAACCTGAGTCTAGATGGGACTTCATTTTAATGAATGATTTGAATTGAATAATATGATGCTTATGAATTGAGTTATGATTGAAGTTATTCTTTGGACTATTAATATTCTTATGATGACACTAATATTGTAAGAATGATAGGAAGGGAAGAAGAGTTGATTGAACAAGTACCGGATAAAGGCAAGGGAAAAGCCAGTTAAACTGTCAAGGTGAGTGTACTTATGATCTGTTTCATATATAAATATGAATATAACTCTAAGAGAAGATTTGTTTGAATACTTCGGTATTCAGGATTTGTTTGGATATTAAAATATCCAGGATTGGTTGGGTCTTATGATCCAGGATTGGAATTGGACAAAGATCCAATGATTTGTTGGAACTTATGTTCCAGGATTTGTTATTGCCAATGGGGAGAATTATTTGGAACTTATGTTCCAGGATTTGTTATTGCCAATGGGCAGAATTATTTGGAACTTATGTTCCAGGATTTGTTATTGCCAATGGGCAGAATTATTTGGAACTTATGTTCCAGGATTTGTTATTGCCAATGGGCAGGATTGTTCAGATTTTATATTCACATATTCGATATAGAATTGTTATTCTATTGCAGGGAAGGAGTACCTCACTAAGCTTAATGCTTATAGTTTATATTTTAACAAATTTCAGGTTTGTACGCTGCCAGCTAGGATAATATATGACCGGTAACTTGAGAGTTGCACCGTTAGAAGAGCTGGGGTTTAAGTATGGAGATTTTATCGTTGTCACACTGAAGATTTTGATATACTCATACATTGTATATATTGATTTAGTATGGATTGAGTTTATCATAGTTAATCGTAGTATTGTATAATCTCTAATTATGACTATGATGTTGATTTCGTTATGACACAAGAATAATATTATGTTGATTATGCACATTATGCAGTAAAATATGGATAGATGAATTATATTTCCAATGGGCTCAAGATTATGATTTAATTATTCTAATAATGAATGATTAGTATGGATATTGGGTTTGGGGTGTGACAGTCACACTTGTCAATCTAGTATGTACCCAGCGAACATTAGGATACGGCTACAGAACTTTCTCCAAAATTAACAACTTTAAGCCACTAAGAATATTATTATACAAAAATTATGCAGTCCCAAACTGTCCAAACGGAACAATTCGAGAGATCTTATTACAGGGGTAATGACTCTCGAACGGGTCTAAGGGCTATTGAATGCGTACGTATAAGAACTAGAAGGCTAGTATCTATGCTCACTATATGTAATTTCAAGTATGTTTCATTTAATTATCATACTATATATATATTGTTTGTGATACAAAGTAATTTTAAAAAAAAAAAGTTGAAAAATCCCACCCTCATATGGACAATAATCCAGTGGTCATGCCACTTTTAAAATTAACGAACCGAACATCGATCCACTACAATCCAATCGCAATGGCAACAAAAAATGTGTATCTCGTACTCCTTCTAATTCATCTACTCAATTAATTCTTTTTATTAATTAAACTAACAATTAAAGTATACAATTATTAATTTACTAATTTATAATGAAGGGCAATCCTACTTGCATATGAAAGGGGCACTAATTATTAATTTACTAAAAAAATTAACAACCAATCAATATTTAATCAATCAATTCTTTTACAAGGGGCACTACAATATGAGGGGCAATATCTAATAAACGAATAAAAATTTAATTAAAACAAACACACACACACATACACTCCCCCCCAGTCCTGCCCCCTCCCCCCCACTTCCATTACCCACCACACACACACACACACACACACACACACACACACACACATGTACATATACATTCATCCCCCCAACCATGTCCCCCCCCCCCCCCCACGCATATATACATCACACACACACGCGCGTACATTTACACAGACATATATACACACATGCACATATACACAAATGGAAGAGAAATAGAGAGAGAAAATGTACCAAAATCGTAGAGAGAGTGAGTGCAGTCGCTTAGAGATAGAGAAATGGAGAGAATGGAAATCCGTGGGAAAAAAAGTAGAGGGAATGATTTTTTACTGACATAGTTATCACGGACATGTCACGGCCTATGACCGTGATAACTTTATAGGTTTGTCAAGGTCAATGACCGTGACAACTTTATTTGTCACGGCCTTGTCACGGTCATTGACCGTGACAAGGCTGGCCGGTTGAAGGGTGTCAATTTGACCATTTTGGTGTAGTGTTGAAAAATGGATTCAGTTTCGCTATTAATTGCTTCTTTGCAATTAGAAGTATCGGGTAAGAATATTTCTTCTTTGTACGATTGAGTTTCATTTTCTAGCAAATATGTTAGAAAATCCAGACTGAAGGAAGTCGATGTTCTTGCTCTTTTACTACGTCTTGGTTCATTCTCTATTGACGTGTGATCAATACGTTGATAAGTACCACTTGTAGTAGCTTAATTTATTCTCTTAGACGAACCAGATTATCGGGTCATGTTATACGAAAATTCATTTTCAAAAAATGAAGTGTCCCTCGATTCAATGACCATATTTACATTAATATCCAAAATCTCATATTTACAAACTAAGAAACGATATGTGCTACTATTAATATCATAACTGATGAATACACAGTCAACGATCTTTGGTCCCATTTTTACCTTTTTAGGTTTAGGAACCATCACTTTGGCTAAGCATCCCCACACTCGTAAATATATATAGCAAGGTCTTAGACCTTTCCATAACTCATAAGGCATCTTATGAGTTTTGTTGTGTGGTACTTTGTTAAGAATATAATTAGTAGATAATAAGGCTTCCCCCCACAAGTTTTGGGGAGCTCCTGAATTTATCAACATAGAGTTTATCATCTCCTTCAATGTACGATTTTCGCATTTAGCAATACCATTCAATTGAGGAGAATAAGGGGCGGTGGTTTGATGTATAATTCCATGTTCGGAACAAAATTCCTCAAAATGAGATTCATACTCACCTCCTCTATCACTCATAATAGCCTTTATCCTCCTGCTTAATTGATTCTCAACTTCATTTTTATATTATTTAAATGGATCAATAGCCTCATCTTTACTATGTAACAAATACACATAGCAATATTTTATGCAATCATCAATACAAGTAATAAAGCACTTTTTTTACCTCTAGTTTGTAAAAATTTTAAATAAAAAATATATGTGTGTATTAAATCTAATGGTTCAGAGATCCTTTCAATATAATGAAATGGAATCTAGCTAATTTTGATTCCACACAGATATCACATTTATGATTTTTATCAATATTAAATTTTGGCAAAAATTCTAAGTTAAATAATCTATGCAAGGTATCAAAATTAATATGTCATAATTTAGCATGCCAAGTAGTAGATAACTCAATCATATAAGTAGAACTAGAAATTTCATTCATAGAGGATGCCTTAGGCATCAATGTCATTACATTCATTTTAAAGAGCCCCTCACACAGGTAGCCCTTTCCCACATACACATCATTTTTGGACAACACAAACTTATCAGAAACAAACATAAGCTTAAACTCATTCTTGCTTAGAAGTGATTCGATAATCATATTTTTATGGATGTCATGCACGTGCAGCACATTGTTGAGAGTGAGTTCCTTTCCCGTAGTCATTTTCAGAATAACCTTTCCTTGTCCCATGACTTTAGAACTCGAAGAGATCCCCATAAAGATGGTGTCCTCATTTTTCAAAGCCTTATAATTAGTGAACATCCATTTGTTTACACAAATGTGGCATGTAGCCCCAGTATCCACCCACCATTCCTTGGTATTTCCTACCAAGTTGCATTAAGAGACAATAGTCGAAAGATTTAAGTCTGCGATACCATTAGAAATGTTCTCACCTCCCGTCACATTTTCTCGAACATTATGCTTTTTAGCATTCTTTGATTTGCGACACTCGCTTGAGTGGTGTCTTGGCTTGCCACAATTGTAGCATTTACCTTTGAACTCCTTCTTTTGCTTAGAAGTGCCTTCCCCATCACGCTTACGTTTGAATTTAGGACCTTCAATCACATGAGCCTTGGACTCCATGATGTTCTTTTAACTTTTCTTTTGAGATTCACGATTGTCTTCTTCAATCCGCAGTTGCACTAACCATTCTTTAACATTCATCTCCTTGCGTTTATGCTTGAGATAATTTTTGAACAAATTCTAAGATGGAGGCAATTTTTCAATTATCGCCGCCACTTGAAAAGTGTCACTGACTAGCATTCCTTCAGCATGAATGTCATGAATAATAACCCGAACTTCTTGAACTTTTGTAATAACTGGCTTGGAGTCAACCATTTTGAAGTCTAGAGAAACGGTCAATGATGAATTTCTTCATACCCGCATCTTCAGTTTTGTATTTCTTCTCCAAAGAATTCCATAATTCCTTAGCGGGTGTCATGGTTCTATACATATGGTACGACGTCTTGTCCAAGTATGTTAGGATATAGTTTCGGCACAGAAAGTCAGAATATTTCCATGCTTCCCTGGAAGCAACTTTCTCAGTTTCATCTTCATCTTGCAAATGGGGACAATCCTCATAAACGAACATTGCAATTGGAAGGTTGTGAGATAAAAGTACATTTGTCCTTGCCATAGCTTGAAATTGGCTCCAATTTTTTTTCCGATTTCTTCCCATGTGGCATGTTCACGGGACGACAATAGTCGCATGTGCCACATTCACGGTTGGTGGGATTGTGTTCGTACTTTGTGATTCCATTTTTGTTACAAAAATAAAATTTCTATTAATGATATTATTCATTTGTAATGAATTTATCAAAACAAAATACAAAATTCTGTACACTAATTTCCTCCAAATATAATTAAGACTAAATGAATTCTAACAAAAATAAAACTAAAATATTCTACACAATATTCTGAACTCTATATCACAGAATTAAACTAAAATATTAAACACTAGTTTTTAGTAGTCTAAATGAAAAAAATTTGTATCAAACTGTTTTTAATAAAAAAAAAAGTCCGTACAAAACATAATTAAAATTTTAAGATTGATTTTTTTTTTTTATATAGAAATAGATTTCCAAATAGTGTAGAAAATTAAATTTTCTGTAATACTAAAATGATGTTAACTGTTTTTATTGAATTTGTGTAATAAAACGTTAATTTATCAAATTTTCTGTAAAACATATTTATTTGACACTAATAAACTTTTGTAATTTAAAATGATTTTGTACTCTTTATAAACAGTGGTCAATTAAATTGTCTTAAGATTGCTATTTTTACCATTTAATTAAAACAACAATACAAAATTATAAATTACAGAAATAAAACTTACTTTTATTTGCAGAAATAATAATAAAACAGAAAAGAATCCGAGCCCTTTGAAGCACCACAGTATCCTTAAGACAATTTATTTCCTCCAATGTGCTTTGAGGTTGATGAATATTGCCTCCTAAGATAGAACGAATTTTTTAAATTAATTATGTAGCGCAACAATAATTAATTTCAACGAACACAATTTCTGTATTTTTACTCAACCAACAACGTAACAAATGAATGCAGTGATGTAGAAAATATTTTCAGAAACCGGTATAAAAGCATTTTGGTTTTGGAAGAAAATTTGGAGGAGGGAATTTTTCACTAGTCACAAAAACGGAGGGGAATTAATGTATTTATAGCAAAGCAAATGACTGTTCAAATAAATCTGTCGAAATGGTTAAACGAATTTAACTGTTGGCAGTAACTGCCAAACAGTTAATTTATTAATTAATTAATAATTAAAGCCTAGAAAGTTAATTCAATTCGGACAAAAAATTTAAGAGATTTTTATAAACCTAAGCCTAAGCCCAAAAGCCCAAGCCCAAACCCGACTCGACCCGGCATGACGGACGGACAGGGCGAGCGTGTGGGGACATATTATCATTCATAACTTAATGGAATTGGACGTGTGAATATACTGTGTTAATCTCCTTGCGAAGAATAACGCGTTCGTATATGATCCTACAATTATCGTGATGTGGCTCCTACCTAAATTTGAGCGCTAAGTTGCTCAAAATTCTGTCCAAAAAGTTCTGGATAGCTTTTAAGTGCAATTTTTTCAACATGTGTCACACACACATTAAATGATGTTTCAAATGGATCCATGTGAATTACAAATATCAAACAATATGTATTTGACACTTCAATCGAGTAACAAAAAAAAATCATTAAAAAGGGCTTTCTGGTATTACTCTGTTTTGAGGATGGTAGTTTAGAACCTTTAAATCCTCAAATTGAAACTAACTTTTTTGTAATTGTTTTTTCCGTTCCAGTGATTTCCATTTTTAAAAACATAAAAGAAAAAGTAAACATAACGTCGAAAATCGGTTGCAATTTCTGTCCATCCACTATGACAAGCATTTGAGTAATTTACAGAAATTAGTAATTTTATGGGGCATTAGGAGTTATCTCTGGCATCCAAAACCTAAGACCATCTCTGGGGCATGTTCAAATTATGGATTGATAATTTAGCCCAGCTAGCATGAAAGTAGGGTAGACCATAGTTCTCAACTGGATCATCACCGCCAAACCAAACTTTGAATAATAAATTGCATAGAAGAACTATATCCACCTAGTTACAAGTAACTTGGTTGAGCCCACGCCTTCACATTGCATAGCCAGTTGTACTGTTTTGAGATGAGTCAAATTCTTGATCACATATTAGAATACATGCATCAATATTGAAGGGCAATTCCAATCAAGTAGTTAAAAAATTCACGTGTATTTTTTTCTCCTAAACTAAATGGTGGTCCATCAATTAAGCATTCAAACCCTAAAGTCGAGGCTAATTGCAAGTGTGGAAGTCACGTGCTACGTGAGAACTATGCATCAACTAAGGCTAACCAGTGGTACCTTAATTTCCGAAAGGGTTTGGGATTTGGAAGTTTAAGGACCATATTAACACTTGCGCACTAAATGTAAACATGAACCCTACACTAAAAAGATTGAGGACCACCTATATATAGGTTTGGCCTACTGGAAGCTTCATAGTTTATACGAACTTATCTCTTAATGTGGGTGGGATAAACATTATTTTTGAATCAATCAATCAAAAAATATATATATATATATATATATATGGCTACCTAAGGTTCTTATTTGTTTTCTCGGATTAATGAGAAAGGTTTGGCCTACTGGAAGCTTCATAGTTTATATGAACTTATCTCTTAATGTGGGTGGGATAAACATTATTTTTGAATCAATCAATCAATATATACATGCTCTTGTGCGGACGGGACATGTGTCATCTGGTGACGAGCGTAGAAATTACCGGCTAAATTATAGGCACAATCTCTCTCTTTTCTTGGTCACTACCAGGTGACACATGTCCAGTTACTATATATATATAGAGAGATGTTCACAAGTGAACCTAAAAGATGAACTTTTTAATGAACCTTAACAAAAAAATACTTAACAATTAATTAATTTTAATTCCTATGTTGTAGTTGGTCCGCGCCTGCGGCAACGGACACGTGTGTTGATTGATCCCCAACACCCCCACCCCACCCCACCCACCCCGGCGCCCCCCACCCCACCCCCATGGCAGCCCTGCTGCCATAAGGGCTGCCATGGTGATGGTGGTGATTGGGGTTGGGGTGGGGGTGGGGGGGGGGGGGTGGGGTACCGGGGGGGTGAGGGAGTTGGGATCGATCGACACACATGTTCGTTGCCGCTGGCGCGGACCAATTACAACATAGAAATTAAAAGTAATGAGTTGTTAGGTGTTATTTTGTTAAGGTTCATTAAAAAGTTCATCTTTTAGGTTCACTTGTGAACCTCTCCCTATATATATATATATATATATATATATATATATAGGGAGGATTTCAAAAGGACCAAAAAGAACGACCAAAAGAGCGAACCATTTTTTAAAAAAATAGTTAAAAAATTATTTTGAGTTATTTTTTTTGTGTTATATAAATATTTCAGGAAAGTCACACAAAAAATAGCTCAAAATGAGTTTGTTTCCTATCTTAAAAAAATCGGTCAATATATGTCAGGTTTTAAGCTGTTAAGAATTGACATATATTTGACCGATTTTTTTAAAATAGCAAACAAACTCATTTTGAACTTATTTTTTTGTGTGACTTTCCTGAAATGTTTAAATAACACAGAAAAAATCAACTCAAAATAATTATTTTTACTATTTTAACTGTTAAAATGTGAGATAGTCCGCACAACATGTAAAAAATTAAGTACATTATTAATTTGGAATGGTCAAAAATAAAATTGTGGACTTTTAATTTGGGACATGGGAGTATTAATTGTAGATAGAGTTTGATGCATATAGTTGTTCTTGTAAAATATTGTTCAATTGAAAATGTACAATTACCTAAAATTTTACACTTTTAGTTTTTCAATTTCTATTTCCATCTTATATACCACAACATTTTCCCGGGTAAGGACATCAAAAACAAAACGAGACAATTTAGATGAATATAGGTGGCTTATTTCTACCCACTGGGGATGAGAAACGTATAAGTAAAACATTTCTAAGCGCCTAAAAAACCCATTATAACTCACGCATTTTTCAGTAATTCTCGACCTTATTGTAGTGCCAGGATTGGAGACACTACTTGATATAAAGAGTAAACAAATAGGTTCTCATTCACAAATCAATCAATCTAATCAAATTATAATAACCTTCTCAGGAAATATATAATGAATACAACAAAAATGGAGATGATGTTTATGTAGTTTTTTAATGTACCAATTTGGAATCATAATTTGATTGGTGCTATAATTTTTTGAACTTGTTTTTCAGCAGTTAAAGATACACGGATACATAATTTTCTTATATCTTTAGATAAATGATTCGGTGACTATTATTTTCCAGTGGTCATAAGCTTATGAGCAGGTCGAATTAAACTTTAGTTTTCGTATTATATTTCTTTTGGAGTTGTTGGGTATTGCTTTGTAACCAACCAATTAGAAATATGGTTCTAAATTTGAAAATTCTAAAAAAAGAAGTAAAAATTATACACTTTGGTGCTGTGTTAAATCATGTTATCTCGTGGTATTGAGTTTCTAGTTCTTTTTTTTATAATTATATATATTATATCAAAACTATTCGCTGAGGGGCGGAACCCGTATACCTGGAGTATACACTATAATCAACAATAACCAACCCATAAGGGGTCTACAATAAGAAAGACTGCCAGAATTGCATGACTATGCAAATCCACTACAAAGTCTAGAAATATAGGTAGAGACGTGGACTGCCTTTCCTCATACCACCTCAATGATGTACATAGAAATAAGTAACGCGGTTTAGATGGTTCAAGCTCCAAACCTTTAAAACATCTCACATTTTTCGCATGTCAGATCGTCGAAAAGATGTAGTGTGAGACCAAATGCCACACTTTTCTCACTTCATTCCACCCCTGTGGGGGGCGGCAAGCCTCTAACAACTCCCTCGCCTACTCGGGAATAACCTACAGAATCTGACTCATGTATAGGAAGACATCCCAAAGTCCTCTCGACACCCAACAATGCAAGAGTAAGTGATTGGTCATCTCTTCCGCCTCCTTATACAACCAACATCAACTAGCCATTAATTGTCTTCTCTTCTGCAAGGTCGCAGTCGTCAGAATAGCCTGTTTGACCGCGGTCTAAACAAGGAACATGAATTTCAGGGGAGACTTAGATTTTTAACTTTGTTTCCATGGTAAGTAGGCGCTATGGTACTATTCTCCTCTCAAAATAGAATAATAATCTCTCATCGTGAATTCCACCTTTCCACTTACCGACCAAATCAACTCATCTTCCCCGCTCGACGAACACGGACTCAATCCCAGCCAATCAAAAAATGCCTCAGCCTCTTTGGTCTCGCAATCTTATAATCATCTTCTAAACTTAGGATTTCACACTACTCGGTGCCCAGTGAATGCTATGTGATCTGCAACCAGCCCGTCGTCATTCCCATTTAAGTTGAACATTCTGGAAAACTGATCCTAAAGCAAAC
Organism: Sambucus nigra; assembly: GCA_949130495.1. Classification (NCBI taxonomy): domain Eukaryota; kingdom Viridiplantae; phylum Streptophyta; class Magnoliopsida; order Dipsacales; family Adoxaceae; genus Sambucus; species Sambucus nigra. The sequence continues at coordinate 87,925,919 of OX422208.1, read as the reverse complement.
AATTCTTTCTCCATTTGTCCTTCCTGAATCTAACCCTATTGCCTCTCCCAACCTAAAACTCTGTGTATCTGGATAAATACTCACACTCCTTTGAAATGTGCTTCCACAATCCTACCCCATGAGTATACCTCCTTACTCTCGATCCCCACCGGAGAATCGAACTCAACTCTAACTCCAACTACTCTCCCGTAAAACATGTTATCCATGCGGAAAAATCTCCACATCCACTTCCTTAACAACCCTTCATTTAAACACCCTAGGTTTTTCACTCCTATTCCCCCACCTTAGTCGGTTTGCACACCTTCTCCCACGCCACCAGAATGTACTTAAATTTATCCTCATTACCTCTCCACATAAAATCTCTCACCATCTTCGCCATCTTCTCGTCAACTTCCCTCCTTTCAAAAGATAATAATTCTTCCATCGTGCCAAGCTCCTTTTCATCCTCTCCAGCACCGGGTCTCATATACACTTCAACAAATCTTTTATATTTCAACTAATACAAAAATGAATTATAAGTGTTTAGAACACTTACAACATTTACAACGATTCTAAGCACTTACAAAATCTATAAATGTTCAAAACCGATGGAAAATGAAAAATTTATCACTGCGCTTAGAACTCAACCACAATTTTAAAGTGTTAAGATAATTTCTATCACTAACCTTATTTTTCATCATTCGCAGTTATAAGCACAAACCCTATTCATTCTCGAAAAGAATCTATACCATCTTCTCCATATGCTCAGTTGTAAAAGTAGAAATCGACAACAACATCGACGACTCCATCCAAGCACCAACTAAACGTGTGTTACGATCGTCTATGATAAAACAGGTGCATGTGCACATGTAAAAGCTATGTGTATATGGGGTAAGGTATGATAAAATGGGCCGCTTTGATTTACCCTTTCATGGTTTGTATTGTTTCTAGAATTAATGATCTACATATGTTTTTTTCTATATTCTATGTCAATAGTGAATGGAATAATATCTAAATTTTTCAGATAAGTTAGTTATCTTTGAGTTTTGAAAAGCTACACATCGACCCTTAAAGGTAGGGCTTTGTGTCTGTGTTTGTTATGAACAAATAATCAAACTATGATTTTTTTTTTTATTATCTATGTTATTTGATATTCATATTTTTTAAACTATGCAAGGCTTTCAATTATTCTGAAAATAATATCTAAAAAGGATGACATTGTGGGGCTTTAACTCCAATGATAGTTGTGGGTAGGATTTTACTTCCTGCTTTAGCTGTATACCACCTATAGTAAAATAGTTTTAAGTTATTTTTTTCAATTTTTTGCTTTGAATTTTTAATTATGTGCACATTTCATGTTAATTTCAGTTTGTGGATGAAAGTGAATATTTTACGAGCAATATGAAGATACGTGTTGACACAAAATAAATGAGTAGAACTATTTTTTCGTTAAAAGACATCGAGAAATAAAATAAAATATGGAGAAAAGTGTTGATAAATGAGTTTATTTTTCAAGTTTAAAAATTATGATTTCACATAAAAAAAGAAATGTATAATAGGTTATACTTTAAAGTGTCAAAAAATAAATATAATTTTGTGCCTTTATATTATGATATTATAATTTAAAACCATTAGCATTAATGGATCACTAAGTAAACCCTTGTAATTTGGTCCTTTGATAGATTCAATTGATTATATTGTGGTTTGATTTAACTAATTTCAAATTTCTTATCATTCCCATTGGCGAAGAACTGAAAACACGTTTCACTGTGGACATAAAAGAGTTTGGGCTTTTGGATGCTTGACAAGTGCACCTGACTAAGTTTCTTAACTATTTTTTCCTTTAAAGTTTATATGTTTGAAACTATATGGATATGCTTAACTAATTATTTCATTGTAAAAACATGCTAAGTTAATGGCATACTATCAATGTGGTAAGAATATATATATATATATATATATATATATATATATATATATATATATATATATATATATATATATATATATATATGTGTTGATGTAAAAATCTAGACTAGGTCTAATTAGTTAATCACAGATAATATTGTAAGTAAAATAAAGTGACAAAAAGTTTTTTAAAGTGGTTTGGCTTATGGAGAAAATCCTACGTCTACTGTGCTTATTATTGCCTTGTATTTGACTTTCAATCACTTGCCCATGAGGAAGGGATTACAACATATTTATAGCACAATAAGGAGACAAAGAGATGGAATGTCAAAGGATGGAATGCCTTTATAAATTAGGCATTTACGTCAATACATAATGTCCATAATGTTTTTAGCTGTTGGCGTTTTACTGATACTGTTGGTCGGCCTCCCTATTGTTGTTCGGGCTTCCTTGTGTTGGTCGGGTTTCCTGTATGTTGGTTGGCATTCCTGTATGCTGGTCAGCATTTCAGGCCTTGGTCGGTGGTTATACCTTACTGACTGGGATTATAGCTCTAGCGGATGACACATGGCAATTTCTTATTTGTTCACATAAGTGGGTAATTTTTGGCATTAATAGAAGCTCCCAATATTCCAAGCTTGATGTTTGCTTGAAAATATGGAGCATTTAGTTTTGGTAGTAGTTTGAGCTATATTTCTGATGCTTGGTCGGTTGCTGACTTCCCACACTTGTAAAATTATTAGCTTTGTTAATAGCGTGTACTGTTGATGGCAAATATCCACAATTATAATGAATCATTTTGGGGCAAATATGTATTTTTCTGCTTAGCCGCCAAAATTTCAATCGTCATTTCACTTTAATCATTACGTTCACCAGTTTTTGAGGCAATCTATAAAAGGCGATGTAGTCTCGATCATCTTTTACCTCAAACCCTCTAAGTTTTTGCTGCACTTTCTTGAGCTTTCGTGTGATCGTTCTTCTTGTCTTCTAGTTCTTGCTGAATCCTTAAGTCTTTGTAAGAATTCTTTCTCTTTCTTTTTTTCTTCATATTGAATCATGGTTTATATTGTTGTCTCTCTAAATGAGTTTAGAAAGGAATGGAAGATACCATATTGGGTAGACTTAGAGTTCCCCAATCCCCCTATAGACGCTTTTTCTTTATCTGAAGGTCACTTAATCCCTTCCTTATTCGTCGCTGAATGTGGTTTTACCTTTCCCCAAATCATTTTTATTTGTAATTTTGTGAATACTTGGACATTGTACCTGCTAGAGTAGCCCCCAATACTTGGAGGGTTATCAATGGTGTTCATAGGCTCAATCAACACCATGGGACCCACATAATCATCCTCGAAATCATGTTTTGTTATAAGTGGGTCCCAAGTGACAGTACTTACTATTTAAAAACTAAGGCTGTAAATAGCACTTTAGTTGTTAACCTTACTGAATCCAATAACGATTACTTCGTCCACGGAGTGATTTCCAAAAATTGGCAATATGTACCCCTAACAGGGGTGAAGTGTACAATGGGCTAAAGTTCCCTTAGGAGGGTCATGGGATAGGTTGTTTAATTCTTATATGACTTTATTAACAATTTCTTGTAGAAATATTTATTAATCATAGGTTGTTTATTTACTTGCAGTTGAGAGGAAGAGTAAGTGTCCCAAGGAGGGTGACATTAAGCTTGACGAGCTCAAGTTTATTTGGGCCCTTCATAAAAAAATTGGTTAAGAACATACTAGGTCGGCATGATACTTACTGAAATACAGGAGTTCTGTCACCTCCTTTGTTTCCCGACCTTCTGCTGTTGCTCCTACCATTGTTCTTGACTTAGACCAGGACCCAGTGTCCACTTCATCAAGATGTGGTGAACTTGATATTGAACCGTCTTCTTCTTCTCTTAATTCAGACGTTCCTCTTTCTACAGTTATGGGAAAAAGAAAGTTTCCCAACATTCTTGGAGATGCTGCTGCTGCTGGCACCCTCAAGCCTTTGGATGGTGGGACAAAAAGAAGGATGATTCTTGGAAGAAGCCCCGAGGAGATGATTAACTCTTAAAAAGATTGACGGGAGGTCCTGCTGCTAAGCAGTTTGAAGGAATTATTGATGCCGACCAACAGAACTTGATAGGTATTACTCCATCTGCTACTGGCTCCTCTATAGCCATAGGTCCTGGCTTGGCCAGGAAATTAATTAAGTCCGGTACTCTTCCAGACCACAGGGGTGCTTCTTCTTCTTTGCCCCGACCTAAAATTTCTGAAAGGGATGCTCAAAGCCTTTTTATGGTGAGAATTATTCCTTTATAAATTTTCTTCTTTCATACTTTGTACTTTATTTTAGACTTCTTAGACTAATTTTCTTTATTTTCTTTACAGTCTCTGGTTGATTTCAACCAGATCTTAGAGAAGGATGATGCTCTTCGTTCTTCTTGAACTGATGTTGAAGAGGCTTTATCAGTTCTTAATAAGTCATTATTTGACTCCCAACAAGCATTGGCAACTGAAAAGAAGACATGGGAGAATAAAATGAAAGTTGTTAAAAAGGATCAACAGAAGGCTAAAGATTAGGATGTTGAAGCTCAGTTGTAGGTGGCTGAGCTGAAAAAAAGCCTAACTGTTAAGAAGGAAAAAAGGAAGAAGTCCAGAGAAAATTCATTCAATAAGGGATGGAATAGAGCTATCATTGCTGCCTCTACTCAGATTCAGTATGTAAAGAAAAAATATTTCAAGAATGGTTGGTCGGTTGCGCTGAAGGAAATTGGCACAGCAGAAGACTCTGAAATATTCCATCCCAACATGAATGATGAAGTTAAAGATGATGTTGGTTATGGGGATTCATCTCTGGTGGTTGAGTCTTCATTCGATCAACCTAAGAAAGTAGTTGAATCATCCCTCCTATCCACCTAGCAAGTCACTCGAAGCATCCCTTTTGCCAACCAATATGGAGTTGAAGCTAACAGAGAAAAGTTATAAATTTTCTCAGTAGTTGGTCTCTATATTTTTTACCTTTCATTCATTTATTTTTTACCGTACTTGTAATTTTCCTTCATGTCAATAAAAGGACTTTTTTCTTCTACGTATTGTTTGTCATTTCTTTGGCTGTTATATCTTCTCCTTTTGTTGATCAACTGTTATTTCATTTTTCTAGTTCATGGTCAATATGGAACAAATTTCTTCCAATGATTCTGATATGCTCAAGCGCTGTAAAATTTCGTTTAAAACTGGAAACATGACTTTAATTGATAAAGAATTACCAGACTTACTCGGTGCGGATGCTATTGATCAAGCCAAGGATGAATACAAGTTTCTTCTTGATCGGGTTGTGGCTAATAACGTGGCTTATTTTGAAATGATTGAAGAACTTCAATAGGAGCATAATGAGGCCAAGGCTTTGTTTCATGCTGACTATGAGGCCAAATATAAGTCTTTGAATGGAGCTCGGGGATTTGAGGAGAAGACTGAGAAGCATCTTTTGGTCTTTAGGAAGAAATAATTCCTACTTAAGTGTGAAGTTGATGAGGCTAAGGCAATTGCCAAGATACTGGAGGAAGAAAATAACAGTTTGAGGGATGAACTAAATTCTTTGAAGGTCCCTTCTATAATTGTTGCTACCGATGAAGGAGTTTAATTTTTTAAAACTCAAAATGCTAGTTTGAAGGAGGAAATAGAGAATTTGAAAAAATTTAAACCTGCATCTTTCTCCCAATCAAAAGCCAGATCTGACCGAGATACGACTGATAAGGGCATGACTCAACAGACGCTTGCAAATCAGTCACAACAAATAAAGTCTAAGAATCTAGACATTATTGAGATGTCTCAAAAGATCCAAACACAGGGCGAGCAACTTTTAACCCAATCTTCTCAACTACAGGCTAAAGAGGGAGTATTAAAGAAGTTGCAACATCAAGTTGAGAGATTAACTTTCCAATTTCATAAATAGCCCATGGAGATCTAAATTGAATGATATAATGAAGCTCTTGATCATTTTGATTACCTCTTTAGTGACGCTCAACGTGAAGTTTACAAGTGGGGCTGGACAATTGCTTGACGGTTATGAAGGTTGACCAAGATAGCGAACTATGGTATTGATGTGGCCACATGTTCCACTACTGTACTTAGATTAAAATCTAAGTTTGTTACTAATCACCCATGGTATTGCCATAGGTTCGACTACTACACCTAAATTTTTAGGTTTAGCATTAGTTACCATTGGTCACCAAGCGTATATGGAATATGTGTCCACATTCATATTTAGGAATCTTCATAACGTTTTCCCTCCATTTTGCTCAGTTCGGATAAAACTTGTTGATTTATATATAGAGTTTTGTCCCTGATTTTCTTGACCAAGTACCGAGGACTTAAAATCATGATTTGACTTGGATTTGTGTTTTTCCAATCAAGTATAGATTTTTTTATCAAGTTCGATTAATTACTTAATTCCTGCCGACCAATTATTTGGGGATGCATATCACCAATATCCCCCCACCCTAAAAAAATTTGAAAAAGTGGAAAAAAACAACTTTTTATTGCTGAAGTAAAATTAAGTACAAAAGAGATTACTTGCTACATTACTGGTAGTACTTCCTAAGGTTCTCGGCATTCTAAGGATTTTTGAATTCTTACTGCTCCAAAGTTTCAATTCTATAAGTTCCTGGTCAAACACTTAGTGAGACACGATAAGTCCCATGCCAATTGGCTTCAAGCTTGTTGGTCTTCTGAATCACCTTTTTAAGTACATAATCCCCATCTTTTAATTTGGTTGGCTACACCCTCTTATTATAAAAGCGTGATGTTTATTGTTGATAAGATGCATTCCTCAAGGATGCATCTTCGCGCACCTCTTCCAGTATGTCCAGGTTTAGACTTTGCATCAAATCGCTAACAGGAGAATAAAAGTTGAACACTCTATGAGTTGGCAATCCTATTTTAGCTGGTATGACTGCTTTCGTCCCAAATGCCAGCATATAGGGCGTTTCACCAGTAGCAGCTCTTGGAGTTGTTCGGTATGCCCACAAAACTGAGTGTAATTCATCTATCCACTTCCGTTTAGCATCATTAAGTCTTTTCTTCAACCTATTGAGTAAAGTTCTGTTCATTACCTCTATTTTCCCATTGCTTTGAGGATGACCTGGAGCAAAGTGCAACTTTTGAATCTAGGATTAAGCATAGTATGCTGTGAACTCCTCATTGTCGAAATGGGTACCATGGTCAGTAATAAAGGCATATGGCAAACCATATCTACAAATGATGTTTTTCAAGATGAACTGGTACACCTTCTCATAGGCATATCCACTAATGGTTCTGCTTTAACCCATTTTGTGAAATAATCAATAGCTATGACCAAGTACTTAAATCTTCCTCGGGTGGTAGGCAATGGCCCGACCAAGTTTATCCCCAAAATAGAAAATGGCCAAGGTGAAGTAATGGGGGTCAAAGTTACATGTGGAGTTTTGCGAATATTAAAGAACTTATGTCATTTACACACTTCTTCGCATAGGCTGTACAATCTACCCTCATTATCGGTGAGTAATACCCTTTAGTATTCATTCGCTATAATAAAGATCTTCCTACCATTCAGCCCCAAAAGATCCTTCATGAACTTCTTTAATTAGATCTTTAACCTCTGTTGTGTGAACACAATGTTGCAGAGTAGTTGTTAAGCCTCTCCTGTACAAAACTCCTTGGTATAACACGTACCCTATGTGATAACCCACTAAAAATAATAACTGGTGGCCAGCCCTATACTATATTAAATCAGGTCCCAGATGGCACAGTCTCAACATCAACAGGCAGTACTAATAATATAAGGCTAACTACCCGAAATCATTAAGAGCGAATTGTCAAAAATTTAAAACTTTTTATTTAACAACAACAACAAAACCAATAATGCACATAACCAACAATATACATCTAACTATGATGAATGAAATGTGCATACACCAATATATACAAGTGTGCAATACACGGTACAATAAAATCTCAACAATAAAATACCCGAATATGCTGTCGGGTAACAGACTGTACAATAATCTGAGAAATGGAATAGGAAAGTGTTAATCTACAACACTTGAATACTAACTCAATATACAACTAAATCCTAATCTAGATATACAAAGATAGGAATCGACTAAAACAAAGTGCCGCAACAGTCCGCTACTGCCACAACTCCACGAACACATGATGGATGAACACCATTGGCGTCCTTGCAGAGGAACACCTAAAGTAATACAATATATACATGGAGGAGAAAATATAAACGGGTCAGAGCCCGAGTTTGAAAAACATTTTATAGCAAGTGTATTAAAATGCATTATTACATGATTAAGGTGGAATAGAACTCTCCATAATAATTCAACTCACCTCTTATCTAAAGCGCGCACTAAGCGTATGCACATGATCTCCAAATGGATGCTCGATTCCATTTAGGTAAGAGGATTCTAGCTTAAACCCAAATAAAGTATTTAAGTGAAACCGTCTAACCTATCACTCAATCTACACTCACCTCTATAATCTATAAGTTATATACATTAACTTTAATGTAATAGTTATAGTTATCTTTATAATGTTCATTTGTTGAACATATAAAGTTACATGATCCAATCATGACCACATCAACACAATACATCAACATTCTCATTTACTAGAATTTTATATTCCAGTGATGCCCTTATAAGGCATGAAACCTTATATATAATTATTATAGTATTTATATATGAGTTATTATCATCATGAATTTAAAGACTAAACTCCTCTCGATTCTCAACACGGCACTGCGTTTCGTGCGTGGGACGTCTCGCCGAGGCGAAATCCAAACAAGTCCCCCCGTTACACTACTCCTGACCGTATTAATCCTCGAGGCTCATTATTCCCTCAATGCATGATGCATGTAACCCAAATTATTATTATCCAGTTTTAATTCATTAATATTCCCAATTCTCAATAGTACACGGCGTTTCATGCGTGGGACGTCTCGCCGAAGCGAAATCCAAACAAGGAACCCCCCCGTTACACTACTCCTGACATTGTCGATCGTCGGGATAGGTGATATATATACATAAATAATTATGAACATTAAGGACTAAAAGTATCCCCAAGTTCCAACATTACACTGCGGTTCGTGCGTGGGACGTCTCGTCGAAGCAAAATCCAAACAAGGAACCCCCCCGATACACTAATCCTGGCAATGTAGGTCGTTGAGGTCCATTATGACCTTGATACCAAATACAAACACAAGAAATAATAACCATCCAACCGAGCTATAACTCGAAGGATGCAGGCTCACATGCTATCATCTTCCAGCAGCCCAATATACGTAGCAAACTGGGGTCGCCTGGTGGGGTTCCGCGACACCCAACTCGTGATCAACTCACGCACACGACGTCCGGGAAGCGGTCATAGCTCCTAACCGGCAACTGAGAGCGACACATACCCACGACCTCTCACTCCCAAAATAAATAAATGTATATATATATATATATATATATATATATATATATATATATATATATATGTCATTTGATGACCACCATGGACGACTATGACCTGGGAAATATCCACATCCTGCTTTTTGAGTCAGGATGCCCACCCTCTACGCACGAATCTTCCCAATGATAACAAGGAGAGGGTATGCCTAACATGTCTATACACCGTCATATAAGGTATACATACATCCCACATAATAAAGATATACCATTATATAAGGTATACCTGCAACATCATATTCATTTTCAATTTCATTATACGCTCTTAGGTGCAATAGATTTAATGTCATTGTTTAGCATATTTCCCTCAAGATATACTAATCGTCAATTCTCACACATTTTCCCCACTTAGCATACACTATACTATTTCTCACTTGAATCTCATATCTAGGTTCTAATAATGAATTGTCTTTCAATTCTATTTAAGTTAAGGATATTCTATATCCAAATGAACCTCAATCCACATTTCTCATTGTGTGAGATATCTCACAATTCAAACATTAATAAGGATATTTCTATATCCGTATGCACATCGAATAGCATTTATGAATCTCCATCCATAATGTGGTTCAATTCATTTTATGAACCGTTAAAATTATCCCATTTGGGATTGGTACCTAAGATCCGGTATCTCCAAATTATTCCCATTAATATCATAATTATCTCCAAATAGAATTCTCAAAACAAGGTGGGCTTCCCCACTTAGTACATACCAAAATATCTAATTGGTATTCCTCAAATTTAGTCAATCTGACTCCATTTATTTCTTTTAAGGGAAACTCGCTAAAAGTCTCCAAAACATACTCCAAATATCTCCTATAGCGATCCCCAATCAATAACCTCAAACAAAACGGGATGAAATTCTTTTTAGAAAAATAATCCCTCAAAATACCTATTTCCGAATCGATTCGGGCCTATTTCGAATCGATTCATCTCAGCGAATCGATTCGTCCAGGAAGGCGAATCGATTCGGGTCATAAGACCTGGGACTCTGTCTCAGGACGAATCGATTCGGCTGGAGTTCGAATCGATTCGATCACTCAGAACTGGACACCTGCAAATTTCCGAATCGATTCGGCCTACCTGGAGGCTCGAAAATGGCTACCTTTTTTAAGCCTAAAATACCCAAAATTTATTTTAATCACTTTCTCTCCATTTCTCTTCGACCCAATCGCAAATATATCATTAATAATCATCCTAGAATACATATAAACTAATTTCTACCCTCAAATAAAAAATCTACATATCAAATCTAAGATTATACCCAAAAGTTAGGTTTTTGTTAAACTAAACCTAAAACCCAAAATATCAATCCACAAATCATGCAATAAATGTACACAACAATTATTTAGTAAGTTTAATCACTTGCCTCGAGTTCGTAGGGTTTGAATCCGCCTTGAGATCGCGTATTTGGCCGGAAATGTCCACTTTCTCTCTCTTTTCTCCTTCCTTTTCTTCTTCTCTCTTTCTTTCTTTCTTTTTCTCTTTCTCTCTTTGGAGAAATGTCTCCCGTAGGCTTAATAAGCCCTAAATCCCAAGATACACATCTTTAAATGATAATACACACTTTAAATGACCCGGTGACTTTAATTCGAGTCAAACGGTCCTAATTTATTTCGAAACCTAAATAGACCCCAAATACATTCATTTCGACTTTCTTGACCCTTCCGGACACTATGGTACCCTCAGAATCGACATTCGACACTCTTTCTAACAACATCAAATTTTGACCTCAATTGCCAATTTAATTATTTCTCCAATAAAATATTATTTATTTCTCCCAAAATAAATAAATCATCCTCTCCAAGACCTCGGGTTGTTACAAAGTTCCCCACTTACAAAAATTTCGTCCTCGAAATTTTAGCTAAGCCTAATTCTCCAAATCTCAACTAAGTCTAATATACTCATACTCACTAATCCTATCTCCAAACTTCTAACTTCCCACGACGAGTTTATTTAATTTATTTTACTTTAAGTTGATTATGAATCAAATAAAACCAATTTCCACAACTAGGGCACCCATACACCCTTTATATTTGAGCTTTATGCTCACAACAATCATAATGAGGCTTTATTTGCCTCCAAAGTTCCACATTTCCATAAATACAATACTAACATTTTAATGGTGTGAAAATTTTGAATGGTCCAAAGAAATAACTCCTCTCAATTCCTGACATTCGCCACTTTCGTGCGGGGGACGTCTCGCAAAAGCGAAATCCAAACAAGGAACCCTCCCAATACACTACTATGTAGCGACGTCGGGGACTGAGAGTTTGTTAAATCCAGACTAGAGTTTGAAAATATTTTAGTGAAAAAATCATTTTGAAAGGGCCAAAAGGCCGATGAAAAGTTTTATTTTTAAAAATAATTTATTTTAAAAACGGTTTATATAATATAATATATAAAATGCCTTATGTCCAACATAAGGTCTTTTAAATCATCATACATATAACAACATGTAGCTCACAAATATTATCATAATCATGAGCTAAAATTTTCCTGCGTCCCAACAATCCACAATCTCAACTTTCAAACATAAACAATCATCTTACATCATTTCAATATATTGCCATTTATAAGGCACATCCATATCTGGAATACAACAATTATAACAGTCTATCATGACTATATAAAAAAAGTAGCTTTATCATTACTACTTATCACCATAACCATTCTTACATTTACAACAAGGTTTAAAGCTCTTTTTGAGCACCTTGCAAAACCATCTATTCTTTTACAAAATAATAGAATAAGAGCCTATCTTGCTCAAAATTACCCTTAGGGTCATTACATACATAATAGGGCTATAGCACTACTCATACACAAATATCTCCCATACCATATTACCAAAACTTCATATAGTAATAATCCTATTTATAAAGGAAAATTAACTTACATTACCCAGCTCTAGTCCGATTGCCCTTCATCATCAATGGGCTCCCAAACAAAGTCCTCCGGTCTAAAACGACCTCGAATCTGCTGTAGGGGTTGCACTTCCAAAACTTCATCAAAACGTGATCCTTTACCTCTTTGAGGACAATCTCTCTTTTTATGACCTATTTCTTTACAAAAGAAACATTTATCCACGATTCCTTTTTGCCCACTCGCATTACTGGCACTCTCGTCGCCAAACTTACGTGATGAACTTGAATCTCCAAAGTTCTTACCTCTTGCGAACGAAAACGATATTCATGACACTTTAGTAGTGCCGCATTCACTACCTCAAAGAAAGTCACTAACCTAGGACTCTCTAACAAATGTTGTCCGATTCTCCAATCTAAACCTCGAACAAACTTTGATATACGTTTCTCTTCCGTATTTACCTCATCAGGTACTAGTTTTACCCATCTAGAAAAATCTTCCTCATATTCTGCCACCGTTCTATTTCCTTGAAAAATCTGTATATCTCAAGAAGAGGAAGGAAAATACCTTCGATCAAAAAGCTCCCAAAACTCTATTATAGGTAAAGTGTCTCTCTATTCAGATGTGGTGACAGACTCCCACCATTGAAGAGCTGCAGCCGATAACTTAAAGGTGGCTAAAAATTATTTCTGCACCTCACTGCACTCAACCATATGAAGGTGCCTCAGTATACCATTCTTCCATTGATTTGCAGCCATTGCATCAACTCCCCCTGCAAACTCGGGAGGATTCCCCTTACTAAAATCTTTATTCACTCTCTCGCATTAAGACAATCCTAAATGGGGTGGGGCTGCTCGAGCGACAGATTGTTGATCCATCGTATAAACGGAAGAAGTTACTGCTTATGCCACAATATTGGCAAACATCATCGGTAGTCATGTTCCTTTGAGGCGGTTGGGGTTGCATATTCCCTTTATTTGCCTTACCTGAACGACCTCCCTTCGGTGGCATCTGAAACAAGAACAATTGTATCAAAATGCCTTTTAAAAGTTTTCAAATCACAGAAGAAATATGGACGTATGAATGCAATCGTCCTAATAATAAGGCTCTACATCAAGAACGCTTACGGAAGATTGTATTAACGCACACAGATCCTAAAGACACTAGAACCTGGCTCTGATACCATATGTGACAACCCACTCAAAATAATAACGGGTGTCCAGCCCTATACTACATTAAATCAGGTATCCCAGATGGCACAGTCTCAACATCAACAGGCAATACTAATAATATAAGGCTAACTACCCGAAATCATTAAGAGCGAATCGTCAAAAATTTAAAACTTTTTATTTAACAACAACAACAAAACCAATAATGCACATAACCAACAATATACATCTAACTATGATGAATAAAATGTGCATACACCAATATATACAAGTGTGCAATACACGGTACAATAAAATCTCAACAATAAAATACCCGAATATGCTGTCGGGTAACAGACAGAACAATAATCTGAGAAATGGAATACGAAAGTGTTAATCTACAACACTTGAATACTAACTCAATATACAACTGAATCCTAATCTAGATATACAAAGATAGGAATCGACTAAAACAAAGTACCGCAACAGTCCGCTACTGCCACAACTCCACGAACACAGGATGGATGAACACCATTGGCGTCCTTGCGGAGGAACACCTAAAGTAATACAATATATACATGGAGGAGAAAATATAAACGGGTCAGAGTCCGAGTTTGAAAAATATTTTATACCAAGTGTATTAAAATGCATAATAATTATAAATGCATTATTACATGATTAAGGTGGAATCGAACTCTCCATAATAATTCAACTCACCTCTCATCTAAAGCGCGCACTAAGCGTATGCACGTGATCTCCAAATGGATGCCCGATTCTATTTAGGTAAGAGGATTCTAGCTTAAACCCAAATAAAGTATTTAAGTGAAACCGTCTAACCTATCACTCAATCTACACTCACTTCTATAATCTATAAGTTATATACATTAACTTTAATGTAATAGTTATAGTTATCTTTATAATGTTCATTTGTTGAACATATAAGGTTACATGTTCCAATCATGACCACATCAACACAATACATCAACATTCTCATTTACTAGAATTTTATATTCTAGTGATGCCCTTATAAGGCATGAAACCATATATATAATTATTATAGTATTTATATATGAGTTATTAGCATCATGAATTTAAAGACTAAACTCCTCTCGATTCTCAACACGGCACTGCGTTTCGTGTGTGGGACGTCTCACCGAGGCGAAATCCAAGCAAGGACACCCCCGTTACACTACTCCTGACCGTATTAATCCTCGAGGCTCATTATGCCCTCAATGCATGATGCATGTAACCCAAATTATTATTATCCAGTTTTAATTAATTAATATTCTCAATTCCCAACAGTACACGGCGTTTCATGCGTGGGACATCTCACCGAAGCGAAATCCAAACAAGGAACTCCCCCTTACATTACTCCTGGCACTGTCGATCGTCGGGATAGGTGATATATATATATATATATATATATATATATATATATATATATATATATATATATATATATATATATATATATATATATATATATATATATATAGATAGATAGATAGATAGATAATTATGAGCATTTAGGACTAAACTTATCCCCAAGTTCCAACATTACACTATGGTTCGTGCGTGGTACATCTCGCCGAAGCGAAATCCAAACAAGGAACCCCCCCGATACACTAATCCTGGCAATGTAGGTCGTTGAGGTCCATTATGTCCTTGATACCCAAATACAAACACAAGCAATAATAACCATCCAACCGAGCTATAACTCGAAGGACGCAGGCTCACATGCTATCATCTTCCAGCAGCCCAATATACGTAGCAAACTGGGGTCACTTGGTGGGGTTCCACGACACCCACCTCGTGATCAAACCACACACACGACGTCTCGGGAAGCGGTCATAGCTCCTAACCGGCAACTGAGAGTGACACATACCCACGGCCTCTCACCCCCCCCAAATAAATAAATGTATATATATATATATATATATATATATATATATATATATATATATATGTCATTTGTTGACCACTAGGGACGACTATGACCTGGAAAATATCGACATCCTGCTTTTTGAGTCAGGATGCTCACCCTCAACGCACGAAACTTCCCAATGATAGAAAGGAGAGGGTATGCCTAACATGTATATACACCATCATATAAGGTATACATACATCCCACATAATAAAGATATACCATTATATAAGGTATACTTGCAACATCATATTCATTTTCAATTTCATTATACGCTCTTAGGTGCAATAGATTTAATGTCATTGTTTAGCATATTTCCCTCAAGATATACCAATCGTCAATTCTCACACATTTTCTGCACTTAGCATACACTATACTATGTCTCACTTAAAGCTCACATCTCGCTTCTAATAATGAATTGTCTTTCAATTCTATTTAAGTTAAGGATATTCTATATCCGAATGCACCTCAATCTACATTTCTCATTGTGTGAGATATCTCCCAATTCAAACATTAATAAGGATATTTCTATATCCGTATGCACATCGAATAGCATTTATGAACCTCCATCCATAATGGGGTTCAATTCATTTTATGAACCGTTAAAGTTATTTTATTTGGGATTGGATCCTAAGATCCGATATCTCTAAATTATTCCCATTAATATCATAATTATCTCCGAATAGAATTCTTAAAACAAGGTGGGCTTCCCCACTTAGTACATACCAAAATATTTAATCGGTATTCCTCAAATTTAGTCCGTATGACTCCATTTATTTCTTTTAAGGGAAACTCTCTAAAAGTCTCCAAAACATACTCCAAATATCTCCTATAGAGATCCCCAATCGATAACCTCGAACAAAGCGGGATGAAATTCTTTTTAGAAAAACAACCCCTCAAAATCCCTGTTTCCGAATCGATTCGGGCCTATTCTGAATCGATTCGGCCCAGCGAATCAATTCGTCCAGGAAGTCGAATCGATTCAGGTCATAAGAGTTGGGACTCTGTCTCAGGCCGAATCGATTCGGCTGGAGTCCGAATCGATTCGGTCACTTAGACCTGGGCACCTGCATATTTTCGAATCGATTCGCCTAGGGGGCCGAATCTATTCGGCCTACCCGGAGGCTCGAAAATGGCTACTTTTTGTAAGCCTAAAATACTCAAAATTCATTTTAATCACTTTCTCTCCATTTCTCTTCAACCCAATCACAAATATATCATTAATAATGATCCTAGAATACATATAAACTAATTTCTACCCTCAAATCAAAGATCTACATATCAAATCTAAGATTATACCCAAAATTTAGGTTTTTGTTAAACTAAACCTAAAACCCAAAATATCAATCCACAAATCATGAAATAAATGTACACAACAATTATTTAGCAAGTTTAATCACTTGCCTCCGGTTCGTAGGGTCTGAATTTGCCTCGAGATCGCGTATTTGGCCGAAAATGTACACTTTGTCTCTCTTTTCTCCTTCTTATTCTTCTTCTCTCTTTCTTTCTCTCTTTTTCTCTTTCTCTCTTTGGAAAAATGTCACCCGAAGGCTTAATAAGCCCTAAATCCCAAGATACACATCTTTAAATGATAATACACATTTTAAATGACCCCATGACTTTAATTCGAGTCAAACGGTCCTAATTTATTTCGAAACCTAAATAGACCCCAAGTACAGTTATTTCGACTTTCTCTACCCTTCCGGACACTATGATACCCTCAGAATCGACATTCGACACTCTTTTTAACAACTTCAAATTTTGACCTCAATTGCGAATTTAATTATTTCTCCAATAAAATATTATTTATTTATCCCAAAATAAATAAATCATCCTCTCCAAGACCTCGGGTTGTTACACCTTGTTGCTTTATACTTAAGCTTTTTGGCCTCAATTGCATCTGCTGGAAGAATTCCTTCTTTAATGTAATCTTTGATGGGATCCATCCAGGAAGGTCCCATGTCTACTGTAATGAGACTAATCATCAAGTCTTCATCAATATTTCGATTGGTCAAAATTTCGATGGGAATGGTTCTCCTGAGCTCAATTCTGGATTGCTAATGCTAGCCGAGCAAGTGCATCAGCTCGGATGTTCTTTAATCTTGGAATTGTACTCATCTGAATAGCGAGAAATTTTTCTATAACCTCTAATTCCTTAGCTAGGTATCTTATCATCAATTCACCTTTGACTCCATATATACTTAAAATTTAATTTACCACCAACTGAGAATCACTATGTGCCATAATTTTCTTGGTATTCAATGATTGAGCCAAACTCAATCCTATAATGAGAGCTTCATATTTTGCTTCATTATTTGAGGCCTAAAATTGAAATCGCAATGCATACTCAATATCTATCCCATCAAGAGTATTGAGTATAATACATGCTCCACTTCCTGCTTCACATGATGATCCACCTACATATAAGTTCCATATTGGGATATGATTGTTAGACCCTTGGTCTAATAATATCCCATGATGGAATACTTTATTCCTTGCCTCCTCATATCTTTTAGCCATACTCTGCACCTTAGTTGATTGTTCCGGTAGGTTAGCAGTATCTTTTTCTGAGCTCTCTTCTACCGAGGTTTTATCAAGATGTTGGTCGGTGATGACCTCAGTTGAGCTTTCCCCTGTTGGGGTTTTTTCTTCCTGATCTCTTTGTTGCTCGGGGACCTCCGGATAAGTGAATTCTGCAATGAAGTTTGCCACAACGTGGCCCTTTAATGAGGACCTTGGCTCATATATAATATCGTGCTCCCCCAGTTCTACTTCCCAATATATTAATCTCCTAGACTTTTTAGGTTTATGCAGATCTTATCGGAGAGGCATGACATTATATACCACAATGGTATGCGCTTGGAAGTAATCTTTCGTCCTTCTGGATGCCTCAATCAATGCCAAAGCTAATTTCTCCAAATGTGGATATCTAATTTCTGTTCCATAGAAGGCTTTGCTGGTATAGTAGACTTGCTTTTGAACTCTATTATCTTCTCGTAATAAAGAAGAACTTATAGATGACTCAGAGATGGCTAAGTATAAATACAAATTTTCTCCCAAACCTGGTCGGGAGAACAACGGGGGTGATCCTAGATACTTTTTTAACTCCCAAAAATATTTCTCGCATTCATCGTTCCATTCAAAAGTCTTCCTTAGCACTTTAAAGAATGGTAAACACTTATTTGTAACTGGGGACACAAATATGTTCAATGTCGCTACTCGCCCAGTGAGCCTTTGCACCTCTTTTTTACAGGTTGGGGACTGTATTTCAATCAACACTTTGATTTTGCTAGGGTTAGCCTTAATTCTCCTCTGATTTACTATGTACCCTAGAAACATGCCTTCTTGGACATCGAATATGCACTTGGTTGGATTCAACTTCATCTAGTGCTTCTCCAGGTTATCAAAGGTTTGGCTAAGGTCGGTAATATGATCAAATGCTTTTTTTATTCTTCGTCAGCATGCATCTACGTATACCTCCATGTTTTTCCCTATCTGTTCCTCAAAGAATTTGTTCACCAACCTCTGGTAAGTAGTACTTACATTTTTCAAACCAAATGGCATAACATTATATCAATAAGTTCCTCGAGGAGTAATGAAAGAAGTGTTTCCCTAGCTTTGGGCTTCATCTTAATCTGGTTATAACTAGAATATGCATCCATAAAAGTCAATAGTTAATTCCCTGACGTAGCATCAATAAGTTGATCAATCCTAGGCAAAGGAAAGTGGTCTTTGGGTAGGCTTTATTCAAATTTGTGAAGTCCACACACATTCTCCATTTGTTGTTTTTTTTTTGACCATAACAACGTTGGCCTACCAAACTGAATATTTCACATCTTAAATGAATAAGGCTTTCTAAATATTCTTAACCTCATCCTGGATAGCCTGATTTTTCTCAAGGCTAAATACTCTACGCCTTTGCTTCACTGGCTTGACATCCTTATTGATGTTGAGCTCATGGCATAGGAAGTTGGGATCAATCCCCGACATGTTCTCACGACTTCAAGTGACACACACTTTCTCTATCTCCGGAACATCACTAGTTCTTTTTTAAGAGTAGGGTCTAGCATTGATCACACCTATGTAATTCACTCTGTCTTGTCATCGTCTAAGATGATACTCTCCGTTGTTTACATAATTTGGCTGTCCTTTCACCAGCTCTGTCTCATCTATTGGATATAAGGTTTCAACCTTAGATTCTCTATTAGACTTAGTAGTATCCACTTGGTAAATGGTAGTCTTATTTTTTATTTCCTCAAGATACTCTTTCCCGTCAGAGGAGTAATAACATTCACCCTTCACCACACCTACTCCGAAGTTGGTCGGTAACTTCAAAAACTGATGGACTATTGAGGGAACTTCTTCAAACTTCTTCAACCCTACTCTGACCATGATGACATTTTAAGCTGACTGCACATTCTTATCCATTACAAAGAAATGAAATTTCTCGATCCGACTTGCTGTCTAGGTGCCGAGCAACACCTTTATCTTGATTGTGCCCAAAGGATAAAGTTTTCCACTAGAAAAAATAATCAAAGGCCTATGGTATGAATCTAGTTGACTGAGCTTCAAATCCAATTTTTGAAAATAGGAATAAAACATGATATCTGATGATATACTGTTGTCAATCAACACCTTAGAAATGATTATGTCTTGGTATCTAAATTTGACAACCAGAGGGTCATCATGGGGTTAGAGAATCCCCGACAGGTTATTTTTGAGAAATCTAATTACTAACTTTTCTTTATTCACCTTCCTCGGCTTATCTTCTTTGGATAGATTGATCTTCTAGATGTAAGAACAAGCTAAAGCCTCATTGAGGTAATATTTTCTCTCAGCAATGTGATCTCCACCTCTAGTATCTCCTCCTGTAATCATATGAAAATCAAAGGTACCAAAAACTAAGTGTAAATACCTTATGCTCTGGTTGCTAGGGTTTTTTTAGGAAGTCGGGACCATCTTCATGATTTCTTTTCTTCTCTTCATTGGGCTTGCATGGAGATTTTAACCTACGTAGATCTCCTCTGTCATCCTGCCGATTAATAAACTTATCACGTTTTCCTCGTTCGATGAGGGTTCCTATCTCATTTTGTAGAGAAATACAACGATCTGTAGTATACCCATAGTCCTTATGAAATTCATAGTATTTGAATATGTCCCTCTTCTCAGCAGGTTCTCTTAGCTTATCGGGTGAACGTACCTCCTTGTTGTGCTTAATTTCCTCAAAAACTTGGTGAATACCCATCGTTAATAGAGTGTAATTATTGTATTTCCTGAGCCTATCATCAATATTCTGTTGCCTTAAATCTTTCTACTCATTCTTTTTGATTTTGCCTTCAGGCTTCATGCATGAGCCTTGTTTCACTGCCATGGCTTCCTCGGTGTTTATTATCATAGCTGATTTAGCCATTAATTTAGTCATAGTATTGGGAGGACCTTTGGCAAGTGTGTAATAAAGCTTCTCGGGAAGCAATCCATTCATGAGACGTGTAATAGCTATTTTTTCTTCGTAATCAATGACATCAAACTTGTCATTATTGAAGGGAATAATGTAGTCCCTTGTACTTTCTCCTACCCACTGCTTCACACTTATCAGGTGAGCTACTCTTTTTATTGGCTTAGTTCCGAAGTAGAAGTTGCCAATAAATAGATCGGTAAGCTAGTTGGAACTAAAAATTTATCCTCAAGGAAGGCTGCTGTACCAATTCTGAGTAGGACCCGTGATTGTTCCTAAAAATTTAGTCATAAATATTAGCTGTTATTTGATACTGCTCTATATAAAGAACATGATATGTTTTCCCATCATACTTCGGAGTAATAATAGAAGCATTGAACTTTGAAGGAGTAAAAAAATCCATAATAGTTTGGACAAAAGGGGACCCTTTTACAAAGCTTCGTTGCAAAGGTTTCTTCCCCTTTACCATCTTTACCAACCTATCTTGCAATCGTTGAATAGAGCCCTTCCATGCATTATTGCCAAAATCAAATTTACAAGTGGTATCTCGACTATTATGACCAATTATTTGGGCTGAACTCTCCTTTTGTGAGGTATGCTCAACATGGATAGATCGTTGGGCATCTGATATGGATTGGGCTGAGCCTTCACGTTCATCGGCTAGTCATTGGCTATTCCTTGATAATTCCCTAGAAATATTTCTATTCCCTCTGGGTCCGAAAATATAAAAGGGAGATGATCTGGTCAGTCTTTATAAAGCACTTAATCTTTCAGGAGTAAAGGAGTTCTCATAACGAGGCTCTGAAGGCCTAAGAAAATAACTTATTCTTGGACGGTAAGGTGTATCTCTGGTAGTCCTTGATTGGTTGTTCCTGCTGGTTCTTGGAGGCAGTGGTGGAATATTCCTATTCCTGTGAATAGACAAAGTGGGAGATCCAGATTGTAGTGTTTGGGCCAATTACCTAATAGTATCCTGCACAGCTTCTTGGCCTCTGGAAAGACTATCCAAGATTACAATCGGATCATTATTTGTTGGAGGAAGAGATGGAATAGGCGTATTACCATCATTTCGGGCACTGAATTCAGGAATGCCAGTCATTTTCGGATCAATAAATGAGAATGAAAACGTTTACAATTACGTTCCCACAGACGATGCCAATCTGTTGATGTAAAAAACTAGACTAGGTCTAATTAGTTTTACTCACAGATTATATTTGTAAGTAAAAGAAAGATATAAAAAGGTTTTTAAAGTGGTTCATCTTATGGAGAAAAGTCTACGTTCACTGTGCTTAATATTTCCTTGTGTTTGCTTTTTAATTACTTCCCCTTAACGAAGGGATTACAATCAATAGATTATAGAGACAAAAATATTTTTGAAGTGGTTCGTCTTATGGAGAAAAACCTACGTCCATTGTGCTTATTATTGCCTTGTGTTTACCTTTCAATCACTTTCCTTTAACGAAGGGATTACAACGTATTTATAGCCGAGTAGGGAGAGAAAGAGAGGAATGTTAAAGGATGGAATGCCTTTATAAATTAGGCATTTACATCAGTACATAATGTCCATAATGTTTCTGGCTATTGGCCTTTTAGTGATACTGTTGGTCGGCCTCCCTATTGTTGGTCGGGCTTCCAGGTGTTGGTTGGTCTTATGCCTTGCTGACTGGGATTATAGCCACATTGGATGGCATATGTCTATTTCTGATTAGTCCATGTATACATATATATAGGAGAAAAGAGATTCTCCACCATATAAAGGAAAAAGTTGGATTAGGTTCGTCTCACTGAAATGGAAAAAAGTAAGATGTCAAAGCACATTACACATGGTTATCACTTGGTTAAGGGAAAATTGTATCATAGTATGGAAGATTATATGTTTGCACAATTTTTAACAAGTTGATGACAATGAGCTTGGTTTATCTGCTATATTTGACAGTCATCTAAGTCATGATATTCTTGATTATCTACGATCACATTTAATTGATAATATTTTAAAACAGATTAATTTATGGATCGAGATGAAGAAGGTAATCAGAAGAGCATATCGTTTGACTTACAAAATAATTTTAGAGAAAGTAGTTGATTTGGTTATGCATGGTTCAATAATGGTTACAACCATGTTAATTAATGGTCAAATGATGGTAGTAGCTAATGTCAGAGACTTTTGAGCAATCCTCTGCAAGAACTGTTTGAAAAACAATTATCCATTAATCATCAACTTAGCAAGGAACGCATAATTATTGAGAATAAAGGTGGTTTTGTATATAACTGACGTAAACTACATGTCAAATGACTCCTAAAATTATCTAAACACCACTTTAGAGAGATAAAAACTATTTTATATTTTAAAGTTCAATTCTCCCTCATTTGAGGCTACAAGGGGGTATTTAAAGGGAGGAGTAGCTTAGTCTCCAAGGTAAGACACTAATTACAAAAATTCCATTACTACTCCTACCCTTTAAATACTAAAACAAAACAAAAGGAAATGTTCAAACAAAAATTACAAAAGAAAGTAAAATACTATTATGTCAAAAAATAACCTGAAAATAGTTCATCCTCGAACTCAAAGGGGAAGACCAACTGAATCAACTTCCAAAACAGTAATAAAGGCATTTAGGGGAAGCTCCTTGGACGCGTCCAAATAGTCAGGTGAATGATCCATTGCCAATAATGCATGGCGTTAAGGAAGAAAGCAATCAAAAGCTTGGTGCCAAACATTTCCACAATTATTGCACCTAAAAGTATGAGGGATTGGAGGCGGCGCAGTGGGGGTAGCGAAAGCAGGAACTGAAGCAGCCACTGGATAAGAAGATGGGGCAAAAATTAGAGTAAGAAGAATCCGTGAGGTCGGGATAGCTGCAAGTGATGTGTGGTAAGTCTCGACCTTGGCCACGTACTTAATCGGACTCAGAAAGGTCAATATCTCCCTCAAACCGAGATCGTGCAGAATATGTGGATGCAACCCCAATATATAATGGCTGATTCGCTGATCCACCGTCTGAGGAAAGCGAACTCTAGTTCACATAAGCTCAAACTGCTTCATGTACTCCACGACTGATAAGGTGTTATGCCCTAGGTATTGAACGCGATCAAAGAGGTCGCGTTCGTAGGTAGGTGGGATGAAGGATGCCTGGAGAGTGGCCTTCAACTCAGGCCAAGTCTGAATATGAGGTAATCCGGCCACCGTGCTATGGTAACAGATCCACCAAACCCGAACAAATACCTGGAACTTAGTGGATGCAAGGAGGACACATGAGAAGCCTTGGACCCACTTGTACTAAAAATAATATCCATTGAAGCTACCCAATAGACCATGGCATATGGAGAGAACCTCACGTCAAACATGGGAACATCTATGCAGATATCGTCGTGGAGGCCTCGAGAAAACAACTGATGGGCCACAAATAGAGTACCCTCGTCCCGAGGAGCATCTAGTCCTAGAACATCACCTGGCATAAGTGGAATAGAAGTCACATGAGGGGGTAGCATCTCTGCAGGCAGGGGATGAAGAGGCTGACCATGTTGAGGAGTGGGAGATGCTGGGAGAGCGTGGTGATAGTGAGGGCAAGCACTTATAAAATGGCCCAGCTCACAACAATAAAAATAGTGTCGGACTCAAAGTGGAGCATGGCGGTGGGAAAATGGTGGGGGTGGAAGTATCCACTTTATAACACTGGGGTGGATATCTATGGACTCGGAGGAGGATGAGGAAGAATCAGAATGGAGTAGTGAGAGGGCATGGTGAGAGGGTGCACAAGAAGACGGGGGTAATGGGTGATTAGGTGGCCTAATGTGATGGTTTGGTTATACATTTTCCTGAGGGTTTTGGACATAGGTGGGTTGGATATATCACTCCGGTGGGCCTATGAGTGGGTGGAAGAGGTTCGAGTAGGGAAATAGAGTAGGAGATCCCAAATAATTTGTCGGGGTAGAATGGGGGCAGCATAGGGGGTGAATGGGGTTCTTGTTGAGATCGGGGGGGGGGGGGGTATAGGGTTGACCCGAGAGCCAAAAGGTGAGAGAGGCCCCTATTTAGGTTGGATTGTGGAGGGAAAGAGAACAAAGTGGGTTGGGTAGGGTTTTGTCGGCACTGTGGGGGTAGGGAAAGGGGTAGGATGAGATCGATCGACATGAGGAAGGGTCTGATGGGGGTCGGCAAGGTAGGGAGGGGGCTGCTGGTTGGTTGAAGGGTGGGGGGGGGGGGGCTCTGGGGTCAGAAAAGGGGTGGTCAGGGTGTGTTTTTAGGCTGCAAAGGGGTTCGGTTTGGGTCAGTTATTAGGTTGAGTAGACCGAACTAGGGTTTAAGGGTTAATGGTGTGGTTAGTCTGTGAGGTGTTTCGTCCAGCAGGTGGGTTGTGTGTAATGGATCCACCAACGGTTTTCGATGCAATCACTTTACCGGATCTGTGAGGTGTGGTTTTTAGTGACATGTCCACGATGGCCGGATGTGGTTTTGTAGAGAATGGTTGAAAAGGGTAACAAACTACTTGTTGAATTCTTGGCTCAATTCATGAATTTCATCATGTTGTGGTTTGGATTTCTTGGGAGCTATTGGAGGTAGTGTATGATCTGAAAGAAAGAAAGAAAAAAGAATTAAACACCAATATACCAATCACCAATATGGAGCAGCACTCGCCCTCATACAAATCTGACGTGAACCACCCGTTAAAAGGCTCTTAACATTATCTAAACACCACTTTAGAGAGAGAGAAACACTTTTTCATATTTCAAAATTCAAGTCTCCCTCAAATGAGGCTACAAGGGGGTATTTAAAGAGAGGAGTAGCTTAGGCTCCAAGCTAAGGCATTGATTGCAAAAATGCCATTACTACTCGTAGCCTTTAAATACTAAAACATAAAAAATGAATTGTTCAAACAAAAATAACAAAAGAAAGTAAAATACTATTATGTCCAAAAATAACCAAAAAATGGCAATTATGCCCTCGATGAAGAACTTTTCAGGAGATGTTTCATGTATTGATGGGAAGTTGGCAGTATTTAGGGCATTTGGTGACAGGATCTTGAAATAACATCTCAGTTCAGAAGTAGACGTGCCAATGGAAGTTGTTAATGATGATGTATAATTCATCGTCTTATCAACCGATGGAGTATGGAAGGTAATGTCAAATCAAGAAGTTATGGACTATATTTAGGATATAAATTATGCTCGATCAGCGACAAAGAAACTTACTAATGTGGCACTCAAAATGAAGAGCAATGATGATATCTCTTTCATTAATGTAAGGTTTCGGTGATCCCCATTTCAACCTCTAACTTGTTTAAGTTGAAAAACTATAATCTTGAACTAGTTTTTGCCTGCCATTCTTTGATTGAAGAGGCATCAATAGTGGGACTTTGCTTTTTTTTTTTCATATCATTCTTTCTGCAAGATCTATATTTCATTAATATATATATATATATATATATATATATATATATATATATATATATATCGCACGTACCATAACAAAATAGTAAATAAACAATCACTCCCATTCATCATGTATAACTCCATTCTCATTCAATTTCAACCCTCTCTTTACATGTATCCCTTAGTCTTCTTTAATGAAAAATAGATTTTGGCCCAGTAAATTATAATCCTTCCTTGAGAATAAAATGTTTAATTATTCATACATTAGTTTGGTACATGTAAATCGCTATTCAATGTTAATTTGGATAATTTGAAATCCATTTTTATACATAAATACATGTTTAAATTCATAGAGAAATAAACAAATTATTGTGGCTTATAATCATAATAAACCTGTAAGGACACAAGTCTCCGATTGAGTCTTAATGTAATGTTGGCTCAATTCTAGACAAAAATATTTGAGTCATAGGATAGTTTTCATGTGTATCCATCCAAGCCTATGACGTGTTAGTTGAAGACATAGTGGCCAAGAGTATAAAGCTTCATCATATGTCGGGTTTAGTGTGCCTCATTTCTATGTCAACAACATTAGTTACAATGCTCCTAAGGTATGAATGCATTTTATATATATATATATATATATATAGGGGATTTGGAAATTTATTGGGTGTATTTTATAAAGTTTTTATTAAATAGTTTAAACGGCTTTGTTTTACTCATAAAATAATTTTAGAACTTGTCGTAAAGAGTTTTGGTCTTAGAATGAATATTGTATTATATTCTCATTTTCTAACACGTAGTTCGAAACACACTGGAATCTCGTTCAAACGAGATTACCATGTCGTTTGAATGAACTGGCATCTCATTCGAACGAGATTGCCAGGTCGTTCGAATGAGACTTCTAACAAAATTCCTTTTTCACCTCTGGAACATCGTTAGTTAAGTCATTCAAATGATAATGTCGTTCGAATGAAAAGGACGTTGTTCGAACGGGATTTGGCGGGAATAGGTATTTTGGCAGTTTTTGACGGTTTTCCCACTTCTTTTTCCCGCTATCTTTTGCAAGATTTATTAAGTGCGGGAACCAATTTTATGGAGCTAACTTTTTCACATACCACCATCTCCTAGAGAGAGTTTTGAGTATTTCAATTCCAAATGAAAAGGTTCAAGTTTTAAGTGTTTGTTTTTCAAGAAAAATCCTTAAACACTTTTGTTTACACCCAATTGTTTGTTTAATTTAAGTTCCTTAATACATATACTTTTCTTAGAGTTTTGGCATCGATTTTATATCTACCGTTTGAAGGTTGTTTGGGTTTACTTCTACATCCAAAAAAGAAAAAGAATTTTTTGTTGTTGCGACATTCTCATATGCTGAAAAGGCACCATGTGTGGTTGATGGGTTCCTAAAATTCAGATCGGTAGATTTCAAGATTGCGGTGGACCTCCGTGATTATTCGCTAGGCGGAGGTGTGTACAAGAAGGAGCGTCGGGACTTGGACGGAGTCAAATCGAGTGTTGTAAGTCTTACTATCTTTTACTTGTAAAACCGTACTTAGTGGATTTAAGGCTAGGGTCGTCCGATGTTTTTTCCCGTTGTGGGTTTTTCCTCGTACATCGCGGCGTAGTGGTTATTTGTTTATTTTATCTTTTGCAAAATTCACATTAGATGCATGCTTAGGTAAAAAGATAAAATTGGTTTAAATCACTACTCATGCTTAAGTTGGTGCTAAAATTAATTTGAGTAATGTTTAATTAATTTGATCCAAGCCATTAATTTTATTGGATAAAATTTGGTTTGGCCTAATTTTCAAAATTGAATATTTATTGTTAGGCAAATTTCTAGGACTTGGGTTGAGTTAATATGTTTAAGTGAAAAATATATTTGTTGATTAATTTATTGTCACTTTAAGTTTTGTTTAATTTTAATTTGAAAAGAAATTAAAATTAGTTATTTGTTTGTGTTGTGTTGAGCCATCTTTATTCCACTTCTTTCAAAAGGAAATTGAAATGACTTTTGGTAAAATTTAAAAATTGGGGGTCATCATCCTCCAACAAAACCTTTTAGCATGCCAAACATAGTCAAATATACCGATCATGGAATATTCATAATGACGCCGCCTATTATATCATAGAAGGCAAGAATATCCACCTATTAGTTGGAATATATATGTAGGGAATATTCCCGTATCCTTATGTATTGTATCCTATATATGCTTTCTTGTTGTGTCTAAAGCTTCCTTAACGTACACCAACTAGATGTGGTTAGGATTAGCCACGCATTGAGAGTGTTGGATAATGGTCTTGGAAGGTATAAGCCAATTTTATTAGGCTTTTGTGGAATCCATATATGAGATGAATATCATATCACCTCATTACTGGAGAAACATCAACATGGATCCTATTTGTGATAATTATAAGTGAATTATAACCCAATATATGGGTTTTTGTGGATTATTATCAGCTGATTATGGGCATTACTGTTATACAAAATTGCATACATCATATTATTGTCCAATTAACTATTGATGTAGTCATTTAAAGGCAACTTATTTTTCTATCTCCACTTCATATTTCTTTAAAAGGAATATCTGATGTGCTCTTGTTTAAGGTTCAGAAAATTTCAATGGCGTTATTACTTTGTATATACATATACATCACTGATATTGGTGGAGTAAAATACAAAGTTGAGTATGGTGTCTAGGATGTTGATGTAGTGGTTCATCCATTAGTTAACAAGTATGTTTAGTTTGTGTGGTGAAGCATCATGTAACATAGTCAATAAAAAAATTTTGAAAGATAAATTATGTCAAAATCACTATATTTGATTGATATTAAATATATAGTTTCAATGTACATAACAAAAAATTGAGCTGTTCTTTTGCGACTAAAATTAAGAGGTAAAAAATTGAAACTCTGAAATTTAAAAAAGTCGTAATATACAACATATACAACTTTTTGATGGTAAAACGCATAATTCCATGACCAATCTTGCATAGATTTTATCAATCCAATGCATTTACATAAAAGGATATCCAATCAGTTCCAAAGTGGTTTTCCCTTATCTTCATAAAGGTAATGTTTAGATAAATTAAAGACAATAACAATTGTTTGGAGATTATTTAATAGATTTTGTTTCTTTATAGATGTAAATTTTTCCATACGCAAGACATATAAATCAATAATTAAATTTTTTTATTTCTTTTTTGTCCATATTTTATCAGTGGTTGACTAAGAATAACATAAATCTACCACTAAATTATCGATTGATTGTGTACAAGGTATAGTGCGAGTGAAAATTATTGAAGAAACTAAACATCTCCTTTAATTTATAATGGAAGTAGAAAGTGATTAAAATTTTCCGTTTTATATAACGTTTGTTTGGATTCGATTATTTTTCTTTATTTTTGACTCATGCTTGAATTTGGGTTTCATAAATATTTCTTATTATTTCAATTAACTGCTAAGAAACTTTTTACTATGATGCAGACCACTGTTGGCGTGTGGTGGTGGGCTAGGAGAGCAATGAATGAATTGAATTTCAGGGCTAAAAGTTTTTAAACTGCATGTTTGATAAAATAGCAATGCAAATGACAATCTTATTTGTATATGTCTGTGTGGTATGTAAGATACTTAAAAGCAACAAAAAAAAGATCTATTGTGAGTTTTTCACACAGGGTGCATGACGCAAGGTGCCACAAGTCTTTTATATATACGTGTGTGTGTGTGTGTGTGTGTGTGTGTGTTGGTTTCCTCGCATTACATATACTTCAAAATTCTATTATAATTCTATTGTAAAACCCCGATCCATATTTATGGATTACCCATGGTCAACTCTTTCTAACCCGAGCGTTAGTTGTGAAGTGTCATGAAATAACCTATATATTAATGCTAGTCCAGTTTTATTTTATTAATATTTCACTTTTTTAGGATGAGATTCTAATTTAAATCAAACTACATGAGGGACTCGTGAAAAGTGTCCTCGGAATCCAAGTATACATAGCTACTAATGTAAAATAAAACGGATAATTTTTTTTATAAGTAAATAATTCAATAAAGCAAACCCGTCTAAGGGGGATGAATCCCATATACAGGAAGTATACAAAGCAAAGAAGCGAATGGGTGAAACCCAAAACAGACCAAACCGACCCCTAGAACCTGTCCAAAAACTCAAGAAAGAGAGATAATGACGGATCATGACTTCTCCAATACCAAGTAAGAAGAAGACTCAGAAACTTATACCGAATCCTAGAAGGATCAAGATTGACTCCCTCAAAGCATATCCTCTTCCTCTCCTGCCAGATGGTCCATAAAATATAATAAGGAACCAACATCCAGAACAACCGCGGGCCAGTCCAACCCCTAGGACTCCTTCAAGCCGCCATCACCTCGCACAACGTACAAGGCATAACCCAAAAAATCTGGCATAAAGAGAAAAATAAATCGTAGATTCCCCTAGTGACCAAACAGTGAAGAGGAAGGTGATTGGTCATTTTCTCCTCCTTTTTACATAACCAACATCTACTGGACATCCTCCTTCCTCTGCTATGAAGCCCCTCAATAGTTAAGATGGCCTTCTTGGTAATGATCCACATAAAGAAGCAAAATTTGGGAGGCACATGGCTCTTCCAAATGGCCTTCCACATAAAATAAGAACCCCCACTACTCCTCAACACATGATAATGAATCTCAACAGAAATAAAAAAAATCCTGAGAGAACAACCACCTCAACCCATTTGGCCCCAAAGATGGAGTCGGTGCCAATCTCATCTAGCCAAAGAACTCCTCTGCCTCCTCCAGCTCCCAATCCCGAAATCCCCTCCTCAACTTTGGAACCCACACCCCGCGATCCCCTTCTTTTCGCCTATGATTCTCAACTAACCCCTCTTTATCTTCCCCAAGACAAAACATCCTCGGAAAGATCTCCTCCACAGAGGACCCCACACCCCATTTATCTTTCTAAAACCTGATACTACTCCCACTCTCGAGCTGAAAGGAGGTGAGCAAAGATAACCTCCCCCACCCAAGAGCAACATTGCTCTACCACCCCGCACCATGAGCAGAACGCCCAATAATAGTACCCCAACCATTCAGCCCCACCCCATGCCTAGGGACAACCA
The DNA here is from genome assembly GCA_949130495.1 of Sambucus nigra. NCBI lineage: Eukaryota > Viridiplantae > Streptophyta > Magnoliopsida > Dipsacales > Adoxaceae > Sambucus > Sambucus nigra. The sequence continues at coordinate 87,894,679 of OX422208.1, read as the reverse complement.
CTTTCCTCAACAATCTGTCTCCTTTCCTATTAAAACACCACAACCACTTCCCTAGTAAAGCCTTATTGGAATGGGCTAAGCTACTCACCCCAGACCCACCCTCTTTCAGCGACTTGCACACCTTATCCCCACTCACTAAATAATATTTAAACTGATCAGCGTTCCCTCTCCATAGAAAATCCCTCAACAGCTTGTCGAGCCGCTTGCCAACGGACCTAGGCAGAGGGAGAACAAACACAAAATATGTCAGAAGGCCAGATAAAACGCTTTTGATCAACGTCAACCGTCCACCTTTCGAGAGGTAACTATGCTTCCAACCCGCTAACCTCCGTTTGACCCTCTCAAGAACCGGATCCCACATTGAAGAAGACTTAAACTTATCCCCTAAAGGGAGGACAAGATAAGTAGAAGGAAGAGTGCCGACTCGACAACAATGGACACTAGCAAGATAACCCAAATTTCCCACCTCACCCATGGAAACCATCTCACTCTTCCTGACATTGATACATAAACCCGAATCAGCTTTAAAACACACCAGAAGCAACTGTAATGATCTCACCTCATCCATAGATGCCCCATAAAAAATAATAGTACCATCCACAAACAGAAGGTGAGAGACCTCAAATGGATGGGAAACAGAGCTCCCGATCAAAAAACTCAAAACCAGACCACCCACCACTGTACGACTCATCATCCGAGAAAATGCCTCCATAACCAGGATAAAGAGGAAAGGGGACAACGAGTCGCCTTGCCTAAGACCACGCTAACTCGAGAAGAACCCCTCCGGCACCCCATTAACAAGCACATAGAAGTTGACAGAGAAAATGTATCTCTTCATCCACCTGCACCACTGCTCCCCATATCCCATCCTCTTGAGCAAATAAAGAAGGAACTCCCAGCTCACGTGATCGTACGCATTCTCAATATCAAGCTTGCAAAGAATACCAGGATCCCCACCTCTCAACCTGGATTCGATGCACTCATTCACTAACATCGCAGCATGAAGGATCTGACGACCACCCACAAACGTTCTCTGAGCATATGAAATAAGAGGATCAATCACATTTCCGTGTCTAACCGAGAAACCTTAAAAATAATCTTTTAAACATTGTCGACCAAAATAATAGGCCTGAAGTCTCTCACATCCGTAGGCCCCTCTTTCTATAGGAACCAAAGTAATGCACGTGGCATTTAGACTCTTGAGAAAGTAAACCATGTCAAAGAACTCACTGAAAACAACCATCAAATCCCCCTGAGGACCTCCCAACAATGCTAGTAAAAAGCGTAGTGAACCTATCCGGACTAGGCGCCTTATCACCTCACATCGATCTCAGAACCTGGACAACCCCCTCTTCTGTGAACATTCTCTCCAAATGAACCACCCCATCCCTGGATATGCTTTCCACTAGAAGCCCATCCATCTTTGGACACCATGAATCCTCCTTCATATACAACCTCTTATAGAATTGACAAATCTCCCTACGAACCTCACTCTCCTCGGTGAAATACACCCCCAACTGCCACCTTCCCGATATAGTTAAAGCAGCTATGGGAGTTAGCCTCTTTATGAAAAAATTTAGTGTTGTTATCCCCTTACCTAAGACAAATAGACCTAGACATTTGCCTCCAACTTACCTCCTCCTGAATCAAACGCTTCCCCACCTCCCTTTTTTTCTCGACCCTCGCCAAACTTTCTTCCCCCGACAGACAACCCACCCCTTATTTCTTGTCGAGAGCCCGAATATCCTCCAACAACTGCTCAATCACTCCCCCTATATTTATAAAAACATCTTTATTCCACCGAATGAGATTATCCTTGAGTCGAAATAATTTAGCCATAAATCTGAAGTTCATATTCCCCTCCACCTTATACCCCTGCCACCACTCCTGAACCCTACCAATAAAATTATCCTTATTTAACCATATATTCTCAAATCTGAGCAGTGTCCTCCCTCCATCGCCCGCACCACACTCCAGAAAAATAGGCAAGTGATCCGAAGTCACTCGATCCAATAACTAGAAAGTAAAACTCGATCCAATCGAAAAAGAGAACGCTTGTCCCTATGACTAGACCAGGTGAACTCCCCTCCCACCAAAGGGAGGTCAATCAGCTCCGACTCTTCGATGAAGTCTAAGAAATCTCGCATAAAAGAGTTCGACCTCCCCTTACCGCTTCTCTCAAAGGGTAAACAAATGATGTTGTAATCACTCCATGTGCACCATGGAATTCCCTAAACACTCTTGACCCCTGCCAACTCCTCCCACAGCTCCCAGCGATCCAAGTCCTCCATTAGCCCATAAACCCCCCAAAAATGCAAGTGAAACCATCCTCCACCCACCTGAATAAGCACGAAAGAGACCACCGTCCAACTAAAACATTAATTTTTTCTACCACTCTATTATCCCATAAAATGATAATTCTTCTCGACGCCCCCTCAGAATTCAGACAACACCACTCAATCCTACAACCTCCCCAAATGGACTGAGCCAACTCCCTATCCAAAGAACCTAATTTAGTCTCTTAAAGGAAGATAATATCCAGCCTCCATCGAGAAAGAGCCCCACTAACCACTCCTTTTTTACCGAGCTCATTCAAACCTCGTGCATTCCAAGAAATAAGTAGTAGCTTCATTGGAAACTTTTTACAACCCACTCACTCCCCTCTTTCCGTCCACCTCTCTTCTATGGATTAGAACAACGAATGTGCCTCCTTCTCATTCCCCACAAAATTGGTCCCAAGGAATTTACTAAACCCTCCTATCACATAAGCATACGAATCCTCTACCTCAACCACACTACTCCCCTCAACGACCCTGCCACCGGGCATCCCCTGTTCCCCCTCTGAAACCCCTAATTCAGCCTAGAGCCTAGGGTATAAGTCAATCAAACTACATAAATTTTTCTGCCCACATAACGACTCCCCCCTAGACGTCAAAAGATGCCGGAACACAAGCCCCCCTACACCACCCCACACCCTCCTCTATCACGGTGCAAATCTTGCCACTTTTAAGGATCATCGAACCCTCCGAGCAACCTGGACCTCGTCCCTCGGATACTCCTACACTCTGTGCCACATCCTCTGAAAAAATCTCACCTCTGGACACACAATTAAAACCTTTAGTACCCACACCTTTACACTTAAACTCCCCTCTAGGATTGTGTGTTTTTCTATAAACCCCATTTCTTAAATACTTTTCCCGAATTAAGATAAGGACCCATCATAATAAAATTATAATTAGACACTCGTTTACTATATTGATCCAAGGGGGTTCACTGTAAAAAATCTTACTGAAAAGGATAGGGGCATGGGAATCATGCACGAAATTGGTTCAAATTTCCCCATCTAACACCAATAAAGGAGACCTGCTCTTCTTGCTATAAGAAGCCTTATGAAATCCCTTCCCACACCTGCTGTTACTAGAGGAGTCCACATCCATGACAAAAGAAACCTGCTTGCCTATCCCATCACCCCCAAGAGAAGAAACTAAACTAACACAATCGTCCACTTTATCACCCACCCCAAGAAACCCACCAACTCCAGTCTTATGAGCCACCTTACCCCCACACCACCCATAACACGTACCCTGACCTGCTGATACTCCACATCACCTCCTGCCTAAACATCGAAGATGACCACCTGACTACCAGACATCCAATCAACAACCGAAGAGTCATTCACACCACTGTGCTCGCCCACACACTTCAGACCTCCTACTCCAGATGGGACAGACCCAACAAAGACAGCCCAACCAGAAATGATCTTCTCCGGAGTGGAAAGAACTGCCAGAGCAGTAGAGCATTGCAAACGTTTCACACTAAACTTATGTTGCACCAAAATAGTTCTGCTAAGATTTTTAGAGTTCTAAGAAAACAAGCTCGCTGCTGTCGCACCGATCCCCAACACAGCCTCCTCGCCGCCAGTACCTCCGCTCCTAGATTTGAAGGGGGTGTGGCCCCTTTGGATGAAAAATCAATTCGCCCAGGAACTTTAACAACCTTATTATTCTTCTCCATCCTTCTACCCATCTCCTTCCCATAAGGACAAATATAACCAAAGGAACACATAGGAGATTTCTCGACATAGATGGGAATATAATAAACCCACCCACCTGATTTGATATAAATCAACTCCGGGATGGCCATGTTCCCTCTAACCAGTAACCTGACCCATCTTAGCTAGACCCCAGTCTGAGTATCATCGTCGATATTCAAGAAACCCCCACAATGATTGCCAACATCCTGGAAAACTTCCACGCCCCACAAATGAAGTGGCAGTCCTTCAACCCTAATCCAATGAGTAAAAGTGCTTTTACCATTTTTAGAAAAGCATCCCAGTGGATGCCACTTATCAAGGAGCAAATGGATTCCATTCACAACCCAATTTCTTAGCTATAAGGCCTTATTCGCTTCTTGTCCCAAAGCAAAGATGAAATATAAGCAAGATGGGTTCAGATATCTCACCACCACTCCACCACCTGGTCTCCAAATCATATTAACTCACAAACTCATCTTATCTAATGATGAAGGTACACAATATGCATTGCCAACTCTCCCTACCAAAGAACTCTTAAAAAAACTAACTCTAGACACTCGAGAATCATCAACAATGGAAAACTCGTTCTTCAAGAGAGGACATGCCACCACACTTAACGATAATAATGGACAAAACTAAACAGAGGCGACTTGTAGAAACTATCTAGTGCCCACTTCCCCCATGGGTGTTCTTTACTAGATATTTATAAACAAAAAAAAACAACGCTCTCAAAATACTCTCAAAATACGAAACCTCACCCAACCTACTGTAACAAAGACGAGAGAATGATTAATATGCCCAACAGAAAAAAAATACAACAATATAATATATAATCAAACGACAGAAAAGAGAATCTAACACATTATATCTACGTGTACATGCAACTAATTCATATATATATATATATATATATATATATATATATATATATATATATATATATATATATATATATATATATATTAATGCTTGAAACCCATTTTATTCCAAAAACGTTACTTATTCCGATAAATTCGCCTTAATCTTATAAATAATCCCATCTTCTTGACTTGACACTTATTTCCTGACTTAACATACTCGATTAAATTTCTTTTAAAAAATACCCTTTGTTTAAGAAAAACGTTTCTTTCACCGAAATTACCCCTTAACTCATACACAATTTACCTTAATGTTTGATTTAAAACCACCTTTTCACACACGCATGCACCCTATTAGAAAATACTCATTTTTCGTTGAAAACCTTTCACAAACACAACCTTACGATAATTATGGGTTAAACCTCCTTAGGTTTCTTAATTACCCATTTAGTTATTTCACTTTATAATTCTTTTTATTTCATGGACATTAATCAATTTCTCGCATTACTTGTCCACATTATCTTTTAACCGAAACATTTACCAGTTTCATTCAAGTTAGGTTGTCTTTTATTATATTCACCACACCACCTATTACTTGCCATGTTCCACTTTTCTTTTTATTTTTTCTCAGAATCATACAAATATTCACATACTTTAACGGGCTCCACACCGCCGGCTATGCTACCATATGCTCTGTCTAGTGATTTTGAATTTTTTATCCTGGGGCTCTGGGCCCTCCTTAATTATTCTCGGTTTCATCCGAGTTCATATTAATGTGTTTTAATATTTATCAAATATCCACATTATTCCACTTTTACCGACCGAAGCCGAAATTCGGAGATTTCATCTCACCTTGTGTTACACCTATGAATCACTATTTCTTGTCCTTTTCACGCTTGCATTGATTTTATCCCAAAATCGCTTTCATTTAGGAATATTGGGTAACATCCCCTTTATAATATTTTTATTTCTTAAAAATGTTCCATTATACGTAAAAGTACCAATTTACCAATTTATTTTCAAACTTGTATTTTCCTTCATTTTCACAAGTATTATTTTCTCCAAATATATTATTAAGTTATACATACCAACTTCTTTAATGTTTTTAACTCATCAACACTTATTTTAATTTTTGGAATGACATGCTTTATAAGTTGAAAATCTCTTCATTTCATTACATTCTTTCTCTAGAAAACCATTGAATATTTAAAGACTACCTTATAAGAAAAACACAATTTCCCTTTATTAACACATGTAGTCTCAAGAACATATACTTTTCATATTTTCAACACTTATTCACACACTATAAGGGATGGAGTTTCTATTTTCTTTATTCCAAGTTAAAAGCCATAATAACCTCCATTAAACTTATTTATATGCCTATCATTAACATACTACGATTTTATATAGATAGAAAAAGGGATTTTTAAGTCAAAAAACCCAAGACGATGAGTTTAACACGTGATTTATTCAAGAATGTCATAATGTTTTCAACAACTTGCTTTTCAAGACTAAAGACATTTTTTCCATTAAAAACATGAATAAATGTCCATTTTTATGAAATCCCTAATTTGACAAGAAAACTTTGAAACATTTTTCACAAAATATTTTTAACAAGGTAAACTTTATTTTTCAAACATTTTATTCCATAAACTGTTTAGCCCAAGTTTTCTTGAAATACATTCTTTACTCAAAATCTTTAAATCCTTTTTTAATCCATTTTCATAAAACCATGACAAATACCCCCCCTTTAAACCATATAATCATCCTAGTTTTACAAAGTCAACTACAAGACTATTACTATGGAAACATAGAGTTTTAAGTAGAAAGTAAAGTTAACCACCTCAAAGAAGCTCCAAAAATAGTAGGATGAATGTGTGAGACCCCGCCTAATTAAATACCGGGCTATCACTCCTTTATTAAATTAAATCAAGGTAAACAGTTGGTTCATTCTCAGCATCACTGTCGATAAAAATAACTTTTCCAATTTAACACCCTAAATAATTAAGCTAAGTGTCAAAACATTTTCCACACAAAACTTTCCAAATTTTAATTAAAGAAAAAGGTTTATTTTTAATTTAAAACAACATTTCTACAATAAAGAATCACACCACAATAAACCAAATAACATAATACATTCGTCAATCGAATGTCAACAAATGGAACTAAAACCACAAATCCATCCTGAATAAATCCCATAGGACAATACTGGAAATAAAAGAAATACAAAATCCCAATAACAAATGAAATGATGAAAAGGGCAACACGTGCCCAATAAATGAGAATAATAGGAGTGGAGTCAATAACAGAAGCCGTCTACTCAAGTGACCTGCAACTCCCACCTAAGCTGTAGCTCGTCCTTCTCAAGGGATCCTAAGCAAGACACCCCTGTGGCTGGGCACCTGAAAAATATACATATATATATACAAGAGAGAGAGAGAGAGAGGAAAAGAAACGGGTCAGAGCCCGAAAGTGTGTTTGATTTTAAAATACGTTAAGCAAGTATTTAAATTGATACAGGCCAATGCAAATCATATTAGTTCGACACTCTCTTGAGAAATTCTCACCTCTCTTCTAATGTGCACGCCTATCGTACTAACCTTCCCAAATAATTTAGTTTATCTTAACTTACTCATAAGTTTTTAAAACCGAACGATGACAACGTTTTAAAAAGGTTACTTTCCATATGTAGCACTCCTCTCGTTTTATCTTCATTAAATTATAAAGTTTCCCAGTGTCTTCTCATACTTTCACAAAACAAGTATTTATTATTGCGTCAACAACTATGTCCTACTTATCAAATCACAGTAGGCAGTTTAAAGTTTATAACCTCATATATATATTAACTACTCGTATAATATCTATATATATAACAGCACCCCAACTAAATCTATGGTGCGGGCAAAATCTGCTATCCAATCCCCGTATCGCTCACACAAAGGGAAATACAAGTTCGGAATCACTCTTGAACTGTATTAACATATACAAAACAGCGATGAGGCGAAGCATATATTCCAAGTCCAAGAGGTTAGTACATACCCACACGTCTCTTAGGACCGTCTGACTATCAATCTGATAGCCCGTACCTAGGATCTCTAACTTCTAGGGTACGAATCAATATCCCCCATAAAGCAACACATGATAAGATCGTCCCAGCGCGGGAACCTCAGGGATAGCAAGTAGCGCGGGTACGTTTTTCACTTGTATATAATATATGTACACACAATCATATAAATATACCCATTCATCATATTAATATAGGTTCCTCCCATTACCCATAGTCACAACATTTATCCTTAATTTCCCATTATTATGATTACGTATAAGGTTTCGTCTCTAACCTTAACTCGAAGGGTTTTCTCACTAGTTACGTGACACTCGTGGATTCTATCCATCCAAGTAGAAAAATCAGTAGGTAAACGTCTATTCTCTATCATAAGTATTTGACGTAATCTCTCACTTGAATTACATAGTTTCCTCGTCCTTTAAATAATTGACCCTAAAATACAAGTATCATCTCATAATAAAGTTCTCAACACTTAATCATATGCCCTACTGGTCTCTCCTATAACCCAAAACATTTTATTCATAAAGCCCAAAAGCTATTTCACGATGAATCATGTTCAATTAATTAAACAAGGGGAAATAAGAGTCTGCAAGGAAGGGTCGATCGATCGAGGTCTGGGGCTCGATCGATCGAACCTTCGATCGATCGAAGCTCTAGGCTCGATCGATCGATCAAGCAGGTCTGCGAAATCCTGCAGAAGTGCAGTTACGGGTTTTACCAAAATTCTTCACCCAAATCAATATTTTCCAACACTAATTGTCCCAAAAATCCTACTACAAACATAATAACACATTTCCGGATGTTTTTAACGTTAAGCATTCGTATATCCATCATTAAACATGGTTAAACAACCCAAAATCTCATTTAAACATCAAGAACCCTAATGTTTTCTTAAGTTTTGTTCTAATCAGTTTTCTCCAGAATTTCCTTCTAACATATCATCAAAAATTCGTGGGTTAATCATCTACTTTACATAATATTTCCAGAATATGGTTATAATGTTTTCTACATGCAAATCCCTACCAAAATTGGGGTTTTCTTCCAATGATTACACTCCTAATCATTCCTACACTAATATGAATATTGCACCAACGAAAATACGCAAGTTAAACACTTGCCTGGGATTTCAGAGGTCTGGTTTCCTGCTGATATTGGTGTGGTTGCGTTCTCCTCCTCGCGATCTACGCGTTGGTGGTGACGGTGGTGCAAATGGTGGTGTTTTTTGGCCTTGAATCACCTTGAGAGCTCTCTCCTCTCTACTCTAATGGCCGTTCTAGGGTTCTGAATGTTCTAACCCTAAAAGGCTGACTTAAATGGCTGCTAAGGATGGCTGAAATTCGTGGGTTTAATTACCCTATTTTGTAAAATGACCAAAATGCCCTCCCGGGTCACTAATTAAGTCTAAAAACATCCCGAGACCCAAACTAAACCCCCCGGGTACACTTTTCTGACTATCTCGACCCTTCCGGACGCGTTGGCGCACTCAAAAGGACCATACGAACAATTTATAAAATATTTACTTTTATATCTCAATAATTAGTCCCGACGCGACACGGGCGCGTCCCGACTAAAATTCTCAAAATTGATATTTCATTCACTTGTGACCTTTAATATAACCCATATCATATATTACTATGCTCATTAGTAATATTCGACAATTTTTATATAATTACTAACTCTCGTCACGTTAATAATTATAACATAATTAATTTTCGGATTTTTATTAAATAATTCACTCTCATTAAATTTAATAAAAACCCCAAATTAATATAGCATAAAAATATGGGGTATTACATACTTCCCCCCTAATAACGGAATTTCGTCCCGAAATTCGGAAAATAAGGCATACCTGATAAGAACAAATCTGGATATCTCTCGCGCATATCTGCCTCACGCTCCCAAGTGGATTCCTCCACATTATGGTGTTCCCACTGGACCCGCACAAGTGGAACTATCTTCGACCTCAATCTTCTCTCACTATAGTCTAGGATAGCCACCGGTATTTCCTCGTAGGAGCTATCAGGCTGTAAGTCGATCTCCTCTATCGCGATGTGAGTATGGGCCATATCATCTCGAAGGTATCGTCTCAACGACGAGATGTGAAATACATCGTGAATGCGATATAGATGTTCCGACAGTCCCAATCTGTATGCAACTGGCCCAATCCTCTCTATGATGGGAAATGGTCCCACGTACCTCGGGGCCAACTTTCCCTTCTTCCCGAACCTCATCACTCCTTTCATGGGAGACACATGCAGTAACACTTGGTCCCCCACATTAAACTTCCTGAAGAACCGTTTCGCATCGGCATAGCTCTTCTGTCTGTCCTGGGCTACTCGAATGCGACTCCTGATCATCTCAATCCTCGCAGAGGACTCCTGAATCACCTCTGGTCCTAGCAACTTGTCATCCCCCACCTCAAGCCAACAAGTTGGGGAACGACAAGGCCTGCCATACAAAGCCTCAAATGGAGCCATACCAATCATAAACTGATAAGAGTTATTATAAGCAAACTCTACCAGTGGAAGGTGTGGCTCCCAACCTCCTCCAAAATCAAGAACACACATGCGTAGCATATCCTCTAACATCTGATTAGTACGCTCTGTCTGCCCATCTGTCTGTGGGTGATAAGCTGAGCTCAACCTCAACTCAGTACCCATAGCCTCCTGAAAGCTTTCCCAAAAACGCGACACGAAAATCTTGTCTTTATCGGACACAATATTCAGGGGCACCTCGTGTAATCTGACAATCTCAGCGATTAACAACTGAGCATACTGACCCGTGGTATAATCTGTCCATACCGGTAGAAAATGAGCCACCTTGGTCAGACGGTCTACAATCACCCAGATAGAATCGTGGCCCCTCTGTGATGTAGGCAACCCTGTAATGAAGTCCATGGAAATACTCTCCCACTTCCACACGGGTACTTCCAATGGCTGAAGCAATCCTGATAGTTTCTGGTGGTCCACCTTAACCAGCTGGCAGGTAGAACACTTGGCCACAAACTCAGCAATGTCCTTCTTCATCCCACTCCACCAGTATTGTCGCCTCATATCCTGGTACATCTTATCGCCTCCCGGATGGACTAAAAATCGGGACCCATGAGAATGAGTCATCACTTCATGACGTAACTCTGCTCTTTCTGGAACCACCAATCTCCCATTAAACCGCAAACCTCCATCAGAACTAACAGAATAGGACTCATCACCCTCGGCTAGAAGTCGCACAATCTGCTCCTGGAAAAATGGATCTGTGGTCTGCGCCTGTATCACCCTCGTAACAACTTCGGGTGTGACTGACATGACGGATATGAACGAACGGGCTACTGTGTCCTGGTGACCCAACTCCTTCCACTTTGCTTTCCAAACGTCGGCTACATCGTCTACCGGTCTACGGCTCAATGCATCACCAACTACATTGGCTTTCCCCGGATGGTACTGTATGTCAAACTGGTAGTCTTTCACAAACTCTAACCACCTGCGCTGACGCATATTCAGCTCTCGCTGAGTGAACAGGTACTGCAGTGACTTATGGTCTGTGAATAAACGGAATTTCTCTCCCAATAGATAGTGCCTCCAAATTCTCAATGCAAAGACGACCGCTGCTAACTCCAGGTCGTGGGTGGGGTAATTCTTCTCATGCGGCTTAAGCTTGCGGGAAGAAAAGGCTATAGCCTTCTCCTCCTGCTGGAGTACTCCTCCAAGTCCCCGTAAAGACGCATCAGTGTAAACCAGGTACTCCACACCCGGTTTCGGTAAGGCAAGGACTGGTGCTGAAGTAAGCTTGTCTTTCAGCTCATCGAAAGATAATTGACAAGCATCATCCCAAACATACGGTATCCCTTTGCGAGTCAAATTCGTCAACGGTCCCGCTATTTTGGAGAATCCCCGAATAAATCTCCTGTAGTATCCGGCTAACCCCAAGAAACTATGTACCTCCGTTGGTGTTGTGGGCTGTCCCCACTCCCTCACTACTGATACCTTACTCGGGTCAACTGCTATCCCTTGCTCAGAAACAACATGGCCCAAGAACTGTACCTCTCGCAACCAGAATTCACACTTCTCGTACTTAGCATACAACTGATGCTCTCGCAGAGTCTGAAGAACCTGCCTCAAGTGCTCGGCATGATCCTCCTCGGAATGGGAATATATCAGGATGTCATCTATGAAGAGAATGACAAACTGATCCAAGAACTCTTTGAACACTCGATTCATTAAGTCCATGAATACGGCTGGAGCATTAGTGAGGCCAAACGGCATCGCTCTGAACTCGTATGACCCATATCTCGTCAAGAATGCAGTCTTTGAAACATCCTGCTCCCTAATGCGTAACTGATGGTACCCCGACCTCAGATCTATCTTCGAAAAGAAATTAGCTCCCCTCAACTGGTCGAACAGATCATCGATTCGAGGCAACGGATACTTATTCCGTATCGTGACCTTGTTCAATTCCCGGTAGTCCACACACAACCTCAGTGAACCATCTCTCTTCTTCACAAACAAAACTGGAGCGCCCCAAGGTGAGGTACTTCTGCGAATGAAGCCCTGACCTAACAGCTGCTCGATCTGATCTCGTAGCTCTCGCATCTCTGCCGGAGCCATACGGTATGGTGCGCGTGCTATAGGTCTCGTATCTGGCAATAAGTCTATAACAAAATCTATCTCTCAACTGGGGGGTAGGCCTGGTATTTCCTGAAACACATCGGAATATTCCCTAACAACTGGGATCGAATCCAAAGGGATCACAACCTCCTTAGAGGTATCCTCCTCTATGTAATACAAATGAGCGGTCCAGCCTCCCTCTGGGCGAGGCATCGCCACTACAAACATCTCCTGCCCCGGAATGGCAAAAACAATGCTCCCACCGAAGCAATCAATCATGGCTCTATAAGCTGCGAGCCAATCCATACCGATAATCACATCGTGCTCATGCATGTCTAAAACTAACATGTCTGCAGGTAATACCAGACTACCGATCTCTATCCCCACTCCTCGGCATATAAAGAAAATAAGTGACCCACTCCCCAATGGTGAGTCTACACACGTCACTGTGCTCTTTGCTGTGGCTAATAACCCTAAGGCCTTCGCAAAATGCGAATAAAACCCGACCCATAGTACCATGGATAGGAAACGTAACCTCAATCGTGGGTGGTGCCTGTGGAGCTGCTACCTGGTGGACGTTATAGACACGTCCATACTGTAACTGCCCCTGCTGCACTGGAGCTGCTGGGATGGCTGGTAGGGCTGGCGCTTGGGCTGGAGCTGGAAGGGCAGGTGGAAAAAGTGGCCTCTGTGGCTCATTATGGGCTCCCTGCTGCTGTGGGGCCCTATCGCCTTCTGGGCAATCCTGACGCTTATGGCCGTGCTTGCCGCACACAAAACACCGGCCTCTGAAATTACCTCCCCTCTGTCCCTGCTGACCACGGCCCTGCTGGCCGTTACCTCCACGCCATTGGCCCTGTTGGCCCTGATGTGCACGTTGTTGGCCCTGCTGGCCCTGTTGCTGACCCTGCTGTCGGTGCTGACCCTACTGATAAGGCTGGCCCTGCTGGCCCTGCCTATAACCCCCATTTCCCTTCCTGGGATCACCCGAATGGAATCGCTTAGCAGGGTCCCCCTGATGGGAACTCTGCTCGTGCTGACGAGTCTGTCCATGAGATGGTGCCCCACCGGCACCGTTACTCTCGGTCCTGCCCTGCTGGATGGACTCTCCTGCTCTCTTGCTTCCTTGAAGGTGGAAGCGGTGATCCTGGCAATGTAGTAACGCTGCATTGAGTACATCAGTGAACATACTCAGGGATAAGTTCCCAATAAGGTGCTGACGGATCCTCCAAGCTAACCCGTCGACAAACAATAAAATCTTTTTGCTCTCAGTAGGTGCCTCATCTGGCACAATGGTGAGAAGTCTCGTGAACTCCTCCTCATACTCTGCTACAGTAAGATTATCTTGCTTCAGATTTAGTAGTTTCCGCCTCATCTCAGTCTGCACTGCAGGTGGAAAATACTTGCGGTCAAACCGCTCCCAGAACATCTGAATAGGGATCGTGTCCCTCTCCCCCAAAGTAGTAGTGGACTCCCACCACTGCAACGCGGCTCCCACCAGCTTAAAGGAAGCCAATAATTTCTTTTGTACCTCGGTGCACTCATACATGCGAAGATGCCGCTGGATGTCTTTCTTCCACTGGCTAATCGTGACAATGTCGGAGCTACCAGAGAACTCAGGGGGATGTGCTTTCTGAAAAGCATCCCGAACCCTCTCCCATGCAGATGGAAGCTGTGCTGGTACTGGCGCCACTGCCTGAACCTGGGGTGGAGCCTGCTGAATCACCGCTATCGCGGCATTCACCGCCTGAGCAACTATGGCGGCTAATTCATTAGCATTCATTGTGCCTGGTGCCGGAGCTGCTGGTTGCTCGGCCTGGGCACGCCTATCTCTCGGAGCACGTCTCGGAGGCATCTGAAACGTGAACAAAATTTATCAGTCTACAGTTATCATCGAATCTCAAATAGCTGAAGACTTAAACGTAAAAGCAGGAATACAACAATCCTAAAAATAGGGCTCTATAGCAAAAACGTTAAGCTGAAAGCGAAATAAGCCGTATAGATCCTATGGACACTAGAACCTGATGCTCTGATACCACCTGAGAGACCCCGCCTAATTAAATACCGGGCGATCACTCCTTTATTAAATTAAATCAAGGTAAACAGTTGGTTCATTCTCAGCATCACTGTCGATAAAAATAACTTTTCCAATTTAACACCCTAAATAATTAAGCTAAGTGTCAAAACATTTTCCATACAAAACTTTCCAAATTTTAATTAAAGAAAAAGGTTTATTTTAATTTAAAACAACGTGTCTACAATAAAGAATCACACTACAATAAACTAAATAACATAATACATTCGTCAATCGAATGTCAACAAATGGAACTAAAACCACAAATCCATCCTGAATAAATCCCATAGGACAATACTGGAAATAAAAGAAATACAAAATCCCAATAACAAATGAAATGATGAAAAGGGAAACACGTGCCCAATAAATGAGAATAATAGGAGTGGAGTCAATAACAGAAGCCGTCTACTCAAGTGACCTGCAACTCCCACCTAAGTTGCAGCTCGACCTTCTCAAGGGATCCTAAGCAAGACGCCCCTGTGGCGGGGCACCTGAAAATATACATATATATATATAAGAGAGAGAGAGAGAGGAAAAGAAACGGGTCAGAGCCCGAAAGTGTGTTTGATTTTAAAATACGTTAAGTAAGTATTTAAATTGATACAGGCCAATGCAAATCATATTAGTTCGACACTCTCTTGAGAAATTCTCACCTCTCTTCTAATGTGCACGCCTATCGTACTAACCTTCCCAAATAATTTAGTTTATCTTAACTTACTCATAAGTTTTTAAAACCGAACGATGACAACGTTTTAAAAAGGTTACTTTCCATATGTAGCACTCCTCTCGTTTTATCTTCATTAAATTATAAAGTTTCCCAGTGTCTTCTCATACTTTCACAAAACAAGTATTTATTATTGCGTCAACAACTATGTCCTACTTATCAAATCACAGTAGGCAGTTTAAAGTTTATAACCTCATATATATATTAACTACTCGTATAATATATATATATATATATATATAACAGCACCCCAACTAAATCTATGGTGCGGGCATACTCTGCTATCCAATCCCCGTATCGCTCACACAAAGGGAAATACAAGTTCGGAATCACTCTCGAACTGTATTAACATATACAAAACAGCGTTGAGGCGAAGCATAGATTCCAAGTCCAAGAGGTTAGTACATACCCACACGTCTCTTAGGACCGTCCGACTATCAATCTGATAGCCCGTACCTAGGATCTCTAACTTCTAGGGTATGATTCAATATCCACCATAAAGCAACACAGGATAAGATCGTCCCAGCGCGGTAACCTCAGGGATAGCAAGTAGCGCGGGTACGTTTTTCACTTGTATATAATATATGTACACACAATCATATAAATATACCCATTCATCATATTAATATAGGTTCCTCCCGTTACCCATAGTCACAACATTTATCCTTAATTTCCCATTATTATGATTACGTATAAGGTTTCGTCTCTAACCTTAACTCGAAGGGTTTTCTCACTAGTTACGTGACACTCGTGGATTCTATCCATCCAAGTAGCAAAATCATTAGGTAAACGTCTATTCTCTATCATAAGTATTTGACGTAATCTCTCACTTGAATTACATAGTTTCCTCGTCCTTTAAATAATTGACCCTAAAATACAAGTATCATCTCATAATAAAGTTCTCAACACTTAATCATATGACCTACTGGTCTCTCCTATAACCCAAAACATTTTATTCATAAAGCCCAAAATCTATTTCACGATGAATCATGTTCAATTAATTAAACAAGGGGAAATAAGAGTCTGCAAGGAAGGGTCGATCGATCGAGGTCTGGGGCTCGATCGATCGAACCTTCGATCGATTAAAGCTCTATGCTCGATCGATCGATCAAGCAGGTCTGCGAAATCCTGCAGAAGTGCAGTTACGGGTTTTACCAAAATTCTTCACCCAAATCAATATTTTCCAACACTAATCGTCCCAAAACTCCTACTACAAACATAATAACACATTTCCAGATGTTTTTAACGTTAAGCATGCGTATATTTATCATTAAACATGGTTAAACAACCCAAAATCTCATTTAAACATCAAGAACCCTAATGTTTTCTTAACTTTTGTTCTAATCAGTTTTCTCCAGAATTTCCTTCTAACATATCATCAAAAATTGCAAATCCCTACCAAAATTGGGGTTTTCTTCCATTGATTACACTCCTAATCATTCCTATACTAATATGAATATTGCACCAACGAAAATACGCAAGTTAAACACTTGCCTGGGATTTCAGAGGTCTGGTTTCCTGCTGATATTGGTGTGGTTGCTTTCTCCTCCTCGCGATCTACGCGTTGGTGGTGACGGTGGTGCAAATGGTGGTGTTTTTTGGCCTTGAATCACTTTGAGAGCTCTCTCCTCTCTACTCCAATGACCGTTCTAGGGTTCTGAATGTTGTAACCCTAAAAGGCTGACTTAAATGGCTGCTAAGGATGGCTGGAATTCGTGGGTTTAATTACCCTATTTTGTAAAATGACCAAAATGCCCTCCCGGGTCACTAATTAAGCCTAAAAACATCCCGAGACCCAAACTAAACCCCCGGGTACACTTTTCTGACTATCTCGACCCTTCCGGACGCGTTGGCACACTCAAAACGACCATACGAACAACTTATAAAATATTTACTTTTATATCTCAATAATTAGTCCCGACGCGACACGGGCGCGTCCCGACTAAAATTCTCAAAATTGATATTTCATTCACTTGTGACCTTTAATATAACCCATATCATATATTACTATGCTAATTAGTAATATTCGACAATTTTTATATAATTACTAACTCTCGTCACGTTAATAATTATAACATAATTAATTTCCGGATTTTTATTAAATAATTCACTCTCATTAAATTTAATAAAACCCCCAAATTAATATAGCATAAAAATACGGGGTATTACATAATGTAGAAGCAGATGCCAACCTCCTACCTCGTAAGGTGGCCTTAAAGAGATTACCTAGCTCTACCAAGCTTTCCTCTATGAAAGCTCCCATTCAAACCCCATTAATCTTCTGCACTTCTTCTTCAAAAATCTGCAACAACAACTTTATAAATTTACACCTTGACTAATAAGTGGTCTTGGTCGGTTTATAGGATAAAATTTAGTGGAATGGGGATAAAGTGTGGCGGTTTAAGGTTAAGAGGAGGTGGTGCTGCGATGTTAGGAAGTGCTACAAGGTCGGGAAGATCTCAAATCTATAGAGAGGAGAGGAGAATGAAATCTACAATGGGCTAAACTGTAATACCCCATATTTTTGTGATATTTATTTATGGGATTAATTAAATTAAATGCGTATTAATTGGAAATTAATCCGGATTAAAATACTAGCGTGATGCGAGTTAGTATTGATTATATGTGCATATATGATTATACATGAATATTGGAGTATAAAATTTGTCGTGAGATTGAAATACGACAAGTTGGAAAATTTTTATTGAGATGCGTGTGACAGTCGCGTTAGGAAATTATTTATTTTAATTAAAAAGTGAAATTTAGTTCTAGTAACCGTATGGTCATTTTGAGTGCGCCAACGCGTCCGGAAGGGTCGAAATAGTCAGAAAACACTAGCCGGGGGTTAAGTTTGGGTCCCGGAGTATTTTTAGGCCATACCGGCAACCAAAAAAGGCAGTTTGGTAATTTTAGAATTTTGAGATTTTTGATTAACGAATTTTAGGAGTTTTAATTGAAAAATTAAAACACCCACTAACCCATTACCAGCCATTATCTAATTAGAGGGCTACGGGGGTTATTAGAACTAGCCCCAAAAGTTACTTAGGCAAAAACCCTAGCCACCATTGTTACTTGGAGAAGAAAGCTTGTAGAAGGAGAGATAGAAGGATTCTGCAGAGAGAGAGAGAACCATTCATCAAATTCGTCATCAAATCAGAGATTCCAATAAGGCAAGTGATTTAATTTCGTTTTTATAGAGAATGTTTCTTCCATGTGTAGGAATTGATAAAAATCTGATTGTTCTTGGGAGTTAATGAAAAACCCATTAAATTGGAAATAGAAATTACATTCTTGATGAGGAAATTGCATGTAGATTTGTAGTTGATGATTATTCTGATGATAGTACAATTAGTATGAAACCAAAAACGGATTTAATTAGACTTCTAGATGATTTATAAATTCTAGGGTTCATGTGTTTGAAATTGGGGAAAAATATGAAGAGATTTGATAGTTGAATGATGTTAGGATGAATTAACACCCCCAAACATGTTAATATGTGACCTAAGGATGTTTAGGGACGATTAGGAACCTTAAACAATCGTTGGAGTAATGTTTGGATGAGATTTGAGGTGTAGAGAGATGGGAAAAACGAAAATAAGAAATCTGGGCTCGAATCTGGTCGCTCGTTAGAAGACCTGCCCAGGTCGTTCGAACGAGCATCTAACGAGTTGACCATTGACTTCTAACGAGGGTGAAGTTCGTTCGATAACTTCGTTCGAACGAGACCTCGTTAGATAGGCCAGCTCGTTCGAAAGAACTCTCGTTCGAACAGCCTCGTTCGAACGAGACATCGAACGAGTTGACAGTTTAGGCTTTTTAGCCTGTTTTAATCCCGAGTGCCCCGTAACCTTGTGTATAGGTAGAGATAGCTTTCCCTTGATGATTAAGTGATATATTTGGGATGATGGGGATATAATGAGGAGTCAAACCTAGAAGTGTAGTTTGAACCTAAAGGAAAATATGAGTAGGATGTGAATGTCTATTACGTTGCGAGAACTATTGACGGCCTAATGTATTATATTAACCAGGAACATATAAATTGTGTAGTATTATATGTCGGTACGAGAATGAGAAGTGTACCACCAATATATTTTGGTGATTACTAAGATGCGTGAATACTTAGTATATGTATTGATCTTATGTGTATGACATACCTACCATACTTGCTATCACGGGAGGTTTGCGTTCGCTTAGGGCCCTCTAATCCTTGTGTTTCCCGGATTTAGACTGGTTACCTCGATGAACATAGGTCAAAGAAGGACTTATTGCGATGTTAATAAGTCTGCTGATCGTGGGAGCGCAGGTATGTGCGTGACCCATGTGATGTGGCTGTGTTCGCCTCCATTATTTGTGATGTTGTTATCTGAACGATTCCTGAGAGATTCGGAATGCGTAATCCTTATGTACGTGATGTACCGGGATGGATAGCAGAGTATGTGTGCACCGCAGCTAGTTCTCGGGGTGCTTGAATTGTATTGTATATTTATGATGTGAATAATATACACTTAATTAATGGGAACTTTCATGTTAATATTGTGAATAAAATTATGGAATTGTTTTGAGAAAACATAACGGGTTAACCGATAGTGAAATGTATTACATATTGAGAATCTGAGTTTAAGTAAAGCCCTCTATTTATTTGATAACGCTAGAATGTATTATGGAGATCGAGTAGTAAGGGGTAGAACTTATTACGGTTTGGTTAGATATGGAAGTATTATAGATGGGTATGGTATGTTAGGAGTGCACATGTAGTCGAGAGGTGAGAATTTCATGTGAGTGCACGTCCTAACATGTATTTTGCATTTAATGTTTTAATGTTATTAAAACACTTGCTGTTTTCAAAATGTTTTACACTTTCGGGCTCTGACCCATTTGCTTTCAAATCTATTTTTGTAAAAACCATTTTAGGTGCCCAGCCACAAGGACACCATGCATAAGATTCTCATTCAGGTGACGAGCTGTAGATGATTGTGGAAGTTACAGGACTTTGCTTGTAGACGCTTCATCTATCTTGACTCGATATTCATCAGTTATCAGTTATAGGGCATGTTGCCCATTTCTTTTAAAGATATTTCATTTATTTCAGTTATTCAGACCTTTGGCATGTAATTATTCAGGATTCAAACTTGTAGTATTATTTTTCAGTTGTGGGATTGTTGTGAGGAGTTTTCCTCCGGTTTATATTTATGTTGTTGGTTATTCATTACTTGATTATAGTGAATGGTTGTTATTATTTCATTATTCTTTTACTGCATGCTAATCAGACTTAACTTAAAATTTGGCACTTGCTTTTAAATACTAGGTGGTTAGTAATTATAAAAATGTTTTCGACAGTGATGCTATTAACTGAACCAACTTGGCATTTTGAATTAATTTAATAAAGGAGTAGCTACCCGGTATTTAATTAGTCGGGGTATCACATAAACTTACTCTTAAATACCCAAAAACCTTCGGGATAAAATTCCTGAAATGCCCCCACACCCTATTCACGAGTTGATCTGTTGTTCTGAGAACATAACGCGTGTCTTCATCCAATGGTCCAAATTTTGACATCATTTTCCAAACAACAAAAATCGATATCTGAACGTCTCGTTCGAACGAGAATGCATCTCGTTTGAACGAGAACTCCTATTTCATTCAAACCAGACTGCCACTCATTCAAACGAGAAAGGAATCTCATTCGAAAGTACATTGAATGAGGCTCTAACGTAGTTGGTTGATCCTTTATAGTCTCGTTCGATGGTCATTAGAAGACCATTTGAACGAGATTCCAATCTTGTTCGAACGAATTCAGATGTCATTCGAACGACCCTGAATTATCCAAAATTTACCTTTAGATCCATTATTCTTCTAATTAATTACACAAAGGCCATTATGTTACCCAAATTTGTTTGAAGGTCTATCGTACTAGGACTAAAGCTTAATTGGTCACACCAAGTCACGAAATCACGTGAGTATAATTAAAGTCGCGGCGACGAATGCTTCCGCTTTTGATATCTGAGTTTTCATCATTTTAGCATTTTTATCATCGCCTTAAAGTTATGCCCGTGTATAGTTTTTTTCTCTTTTAATTTTTTCTTTCTCTCATCTGTTTTGCCTCCCTCCATTTCCCTTTGTTTCGCTTCCCTCCAAATTCCATGTAAGATAGGACTGTCTTAAAAGATATTTTCTTAGGTTCATCACGAATAGTAGATGCAAATTCATTTTTCATTGAGATTAAGAAGGTCGACACTCTATGCATTTTGTATTGTTTCTACACAAGAAATAATTTATTCTTTCTTTTATACTTGTGTGCATCTATGACAAGAGAACCAAATAGGCACTGCTGCATGAACGCAATGTATTTTATTCTTATTTGCATGATCATAACGTGATCAAACATAACCAAATGGGCACAACTACAACAAGATGGTTAATTTGAAGATTGGAAAAAGGGAGGGAATACAAGAGACCTTGAAAGAGATATCCACAGGATCATTTTCCAAATCATTGAATGTTATATTTCATCATAATATTGTTAAACATGCTAAGGTTGGTGATATGTAAGTTATTCCTCATGCCAATCTATCATAGGTTACTTCAATTAATGTTTTAGAGTATTAAACACACCCATAATGTTTTTTCTGCAAGACAAGGCCACTCTCAAGCTATTGATGATGTCTGAAAATACTCGGTCTTGTGCGATTAATATAATTGTTTCATTGTAATAGGATTTTTATACACTAGCATGTAACCCACACAATGTACGGGCGACATACATAAAATTATTATTATTATTATTATTATTATTATTATTATTATTATTATTATTATTATTATTATTATTATTATTATTATTATTATTATTATTATTATTATTATTATTATTATTATTATTATTATTATTATTATTATTATTATTATTATTATTTCAAAAACAAAGACATGATTTGTAAATCCAAAGTGAATGCAGAATTACACACAAAAAAAGAAATTCAAAATACAACTTTTCACGGACCCAAGTTACCTTATGCAATTGCAATAGCCATTAAATAAGGTATTTCTGGTCCCAAGAAATCAATCTCTTCATCTAGAGACTCCAAAAGTGTATGTGGAAGAGGTTTAATGTGTTTGAGCTTCTTTGATTCAACATCATATATAAGAGCATGTCGAATAAGTGCAACCACTCTTTAAAGCATTTTAAATAATCTTGAGACACTTGTTTGCCCTTCATAGACTTTAGGACGCACATCCCTTTTGAGGTAGGTCTCGTGTTTGAGGTGAAGTCTATTAGAAGTTTAAGAGTTCCAAAATTTTTATTGACGATTAAATTAAGAGTCTCAGAATTTCATTACTTTTAATTATTAGTGTACCTTCATAGTTGGGAAGCGAAAAGATATTAAGTGAATACAGCAATTAAGGAATTTAAAAGAGCTTAAGATGAATATGAGGAGAGTAAATAGATTAGTGTGTATTAATTGCTATTAAAAACCTCTAATGCTATCGTATTAGAAGTATAACTAGCATGTAACTTGTGCAATGCACGAACGACTATAAAAATTTCTTTCATAGTAAATCGCGAAAAAGATTAAATAACTGTGGAACATATAAGTATCACCTCCCACCATTGTGATATATCAAATATACTGGAGTAATAAATACATATCGTCAAATAATCACGGTTGAAATATATTCGAATAAATAAATTATGGTATAACATTCATCGAGTAAACACAATTTTAGTATAGAAACTAAAGAGTAAAATAAAATATTAGCAAGAGTTGTCATCACCTTTATTCACAACAAAAAAAATTTAGATGAAAATGATTTTTTTTAACAAAAACTCAGCTTCCCATTAAGTTTGATATTTAACATATATAAACCAAGATACTTGTGGGGCAAATGAAGTTTAAAGCATCGAGTGTAAATTTTACAGGTACAATCAATCGTTGTTTTTACAATGTGTTAAGGGGTTGTGGGGGTAAATGTTTAAAAACACTTCATATTAAATTATGGTTTATTTAACATATATAAACCACGGCCCCTTAACTTGTTGTTTTTAAATATTATATTTATCGTTATTTAACTTTGTCACCATAAATTTTTTTGCAAATCTATTGTTTGCTTCATCAGGTTTACTACTTATTGCAAAACAAATTAAAGGTAAACTATTGTATTGGATTTTAATGGTTCATTCTTTTCTACTTCTTTTTTTCAAAACTCGTTTCTCCCAAAGATAGGAAGATAGTACTATTAAGAGGGACTCTAAGCACAAATATGTCATAAACCTTAAGTGTGACTGACATATGTAGGTATGTCAGTGCTATTAAGAGGGACTCTAATGTTATTAGGCAGGACTCCAATGCTTTTCTCACTTTTATTCTATTTTTTTGCGTCCATGTGTTTATAATGAAGTTTGTGTCTTTCTATCTTTATGGGTAATATTAGTTGTTTAATTTTCTTTAAACGTGATGTAATATCCTTATATATGGAATGTAAATGAAATTATATGATTTCTATTAATTTATGACAGATATTAATAATTAATGGTTGTCACAAAAGGGGTTAACTTGACATGTACAAGTTTTTTTTTTTCCTTTTGGTACAGTTTGATGAGCAAAAGGATCAAGTATTTGTAGTGCGAATCCTGCATGTCTTTTTCCCAGATGCACAACTCCCAAATCCGGTAAGTAAAAACTGAATACATTGCTTGTGTTTGTAGTCATATATATTAATTAGTTGTCTTAAATAGTCGAGTGATGAATATATAATTTGTTGTATGTCTTTCTTGAATTGTTTACAAGTAAAGTTTCCTTGGGTGATTTGAATTTCGTCTTCTAGTATATTCTTACAAGCAATTGATGACATAGTAAATTCTGTTGCAAAGTCAAACTACTTGTTCGCTGGCCAAAATTAATGTGCTTAGGACCAAATGGTGTTGTTGCTGGTGTTGAAAAATCAAACTACATGTATTGTACTATTATTTTCCATGTCCACTTTTGCGATTTTTTATTATTAGATTTTTGGGATATTTTTCTACCTTAATGCGATCTATAAGTACATTTATATCATTAAAATTGAAATAAAAAGACGTGTTGTTAGAGGATAGTAGCATGTGGTGGATAATTGCTTGTGTTATGTTTGTAGTCATATTTACTGTTTACTATATGTGAGGGTTGTGACATGTGGTGGATACTTTTTTTTTTATATTTGTATTTATGAACCGTTCAAAACATTTGCAAGAGGAATATTTTTCCTTACACATTAATATTTATAAGTATTTTGAACCGTTATAAAAAATATATATTTTATCATTTACAAGTGTTTAGAATCGCTACAAAACAAAAGTACTTTCTGAAATTTGCAATGGTTTTGAACTCTTACAAGCACAAATTGTGTCTGTGTTTAAAACATTTAAAAAAAATTCATTTTTAAGTGTTCAAAACCGGCGAAATTTTTTTTGTAACGATTATTCATAATGGACATTCGTTTTGCAAATAGCATTTGCAATGGTTTTGAATACTTGCAAAATATTTACAAAAGCTCCAATTCGTAAGTGTTTTGAACCGTTACAAATACTTTTTGCAAGTGTCTAAAACACTTGCAATTTTCCTGTTTTGATGTAATGATAGCTTTAGATTTAAACTTAGCCCATAACACTAATCTGAGGTGTATGAGGGGAACGTGCCAACCCTATACTCAAGTGTCTTAGCTAAACTCTCCACGCTCCTTTCGCCCTCAATCTGAATCATCTCGCACTTTCCTGCATTAGTACGGACACCGACATCTCTCAAAGAAAATAAGGAGTAATCTTAATGCTCACACCTTTTTTTATGGAAGAGGGAAATCACCCCCAATCAATTTATTCCTGTTGGAGAAACAACCTCACCATGATGGCACTTACAACACCAAAGAAACGAAATATTGCAATCTTAACGTTCGCACCTGACCCACTTCTGCTTTATGCTTTACAGAAAACAATCATATCATAAAAAAAAGCACATGGTGGGAAACCATAATCGGGTTCACGCTCGATTGCCCAATCACAAATTATCAACCCCGTATCAACCACTCATCCCACCATCAGAGTGAATGCCTAAAAAAGCGACCAATATTGTTTTAAAACTATGGTCGACTTGTAAGAATAATTGGCTACAAAATTTTACAAATTCTATTGATTAATCAGGTATTAAGTACAAGCAACTATTATGGCCATCACATAGTTCTAAAAAAGAATAATTATATTTAGAGACTAGCTACGATTCCCCAAAAGTTTCCCATTCCTTCTTTCAAATAATATGTCTTGACTAGACTCATACATAAGATTCAAAACTTATTGCCGTTGGTGAATGATTTGAGAGATTTTGTTGTGACTCAAAATACAAAAGTTTGCTGATTGCTTTTAATAAGGCATTTGCTTGTCTAACATTATTGGCTATTAAAATTTGTTAGTGGAAGTTTTTCTCAGCATCATAAGTTCTTAGATAAGAGAGATTCTTAGAAGCATATATTTCACCATAACGCTTCGAAAACACTAGCTTCACATGGGTAGGGAAAATTTGACCCGCTCCAGTATCCCCTACAATGATTCTCCATTAATCTCATAATAATTTAGGCAAGAGGCAAACCTGCATCAAGATACTTTACACCTCGGCATAATGCGGTATTTATAGACACTTTTCTACGAGTTCAATAAGTAGAGTTACTAATCACATGCAACAAAAAATGCATAAGTTACAAGCGAGTTCAAGAAAATGCCGGTAACTGTTCAACTGGACATATTTCATGTTAATGGCCCGTGTTGCATAACTTCAGATGCTTGCATGCAGTTCTCATTCTATTTAGAACACTTTTGCCGACATACTGACACACTTCTAATATCATTTTTAGGCGTATAAAGATGAGTACCTAACTATGCCGGAAAATATTTGGCATCTGCCAGCTTTGTGCAAGAGCTGGAGGATTTTTGAGTATCCTTGACAAGATAGTTTTTATGCAGTATGAATGTGAATGAAAAATTATTCTCTAGCATTACAAGGGAACCGTGAGGACAAGTCCAATAAGACAAATCAGTCTTCTATAGACAATTGTTCCTCATGGTTGGCATATTATGGATGGCTAGTCCGTACAATGAGTTGCACGTGCCGGATCATTTGTCGTGTTTATGATTTGATCAATGATCAAGCCATAGGTGACCATAATGTCAATTTTCACTCGTAAAAGATGGCATATAATCGGGGCCGGTTCTGAGATTCATAAAAATTGACAAGGTCTTCATGCAAAAATTATAAAACACGCCCCTTTTACCTGTATTGATATAAAAAAATGGGCGCTCAATATACAAGTAATAAAAATGGATCAACGGGAGGTCCTGTGCGATCGCTCACTTAGCACATGCTCAGGGCCGCCCCTGCATATAACTTTTCTAATGGTATGTGTCCACGATGCCAACATTTATCAAAACAATATCTAGCTAGAATAACACGAAACAAAGGGATTTTTCCAAGTCCCGCTACTAATCTAATAGGCTCCGTTTGTTTGTCAAAGAAAGAAAAAAAAAGTGAAGAAAAATAATTTTCTTTCACTTTTTATTATATTTGGTTAACAAGAAATTTGTGAAAAAATGGTCCTAAAATATTCCTGCAGAAAATTTTTTCTCATAAAACATATCTTATCAAAGGCTTAGGATTTTACAGAAAAGTTAAAGGAAACATGGTATTTTACGATATAAATTATTATTACTATCATTTTTACTATCATCATTATTATTGTTGTTGTTACAACTACTACAAATGTATTTACAAATAACTATTCATAATAATATAATATCTATTGATATTTTTACGAATTAAACGTTCATACTTTTTATTTCATATTTAGTAATGTTTGATTTAAATGGATGTTTATTATATGAATTATACTTTTTGGTAATTGAAGTAAGAAAAAATATTATATTTTTTATTGTAAAGTTATATATATATATATATATATATATATATATATATATATATATATATATATATGTGTGTGTGTGTGTGTGTGTGTGTGTGTATGTGTGTGTGTGTGTGTATGTATATAATTTTTAATTTTCTTGCAATTTTCCCCCTATTAACCAAACAAACACAAGAAATTAACTTTCTTTTTCCTTTACTTCACTTCACTTCACTTTTCTTGGGAATCATTTTCCCGCTCGACTTTCCTTACAAACAAACAGAGCCATACGGATGTGAAGCGAGTCTTCAATGTGTTGCAATCTTGTCCGCAGACTGTCAAGGGTCCGACAACACATTTAGTACATTGAAGAGTTTGGCAAGATCAGGACGATGCATAATTTACCATAATATTTTTTTGAAGAATACCTCAATTGATAAATATTAGGGAGATCCAACTTTTGGATCAGATTTTGAAATCTTGTAATGTATCATCACTACATTGGTTAATTTTTTAGTGGAACTCATATGAACCTCATACACCACCCAATGTAGTATGAAAAATCTTCCGAAAACTGGATCTCCCTAGCATTACGCAAATATATTAGACTAGATGAGTTCTATGAGCCGACAAACAAACCTGACAATTGAAATTTGGCTTTATAAATACCCCAAAGCAACGCACACATACTAAATCGCTAGAAGAAATGTTTACATCACTTTTAATTATAATAAAAAGCGCCTTAAAAACAAATATTATAATTTTTTTTTGAAAAAATGTCTTGAAATATAGAGCTTTTTATGGAAGGTTATTTAGAAGGGTTGCAAAATATGTCCCCTTATGATCTGCCTAGCACTAGCCCAAAAGCGTCCTAAATATAATATTCATAGGACGCTTCACTTGCAAACATTGTAAACATATCCATACATTAAATTCGAAAGTTGTCTTACGAAATAAAATCAACACAAATGTTTGAAAAATCAGTTCTACCTTGTCATATCCATAGATGCATTCAAATGTTGCCTACCAATATTTACATCAAAAAGTTGCCCTACCAAATTAATATATACATTCAAAAAGATATTTTGTGCAATGACATTCCATTGAAAATGAGTTAAAACTATACATTTTCATCTCAAATAGTGAAAAAATGTAACTACTGTAAATCAAATATGCCATTGGCATTCCACGACAAGCGCCTGCTACGTTATTTGTTTACAAAACTTCTTTCCATAAACCTACAACAAAGTAAATAAAATATTAAAATCACTCGCAATGACTAGAAACCAATTCATGAAACTTCGTATAATAAAAATAACCATATAATAACAATTTCATTTTGCATATGGAAAAATAATAACAAAATTGTTAAATATTTATTTTTTATGTCAGACTAAAGGATGTGAATTTTAGACACAATATTAAATTGATCCAACCTTCACACGATATGTTGTGTTCTTGGGTGAACTCTTTTATAACTATGTCATTTCGTGTCGTGTTCATGTCATAATTAAGAATCATGTTATAATCGTGTTTCATAGGTACAGATATGCTGCTTTAACCAGTACGCGATATGGTGGGTGTGCTTTGTTAGTGTACTACTTCAAATAGGAAAGAGACCTAATGAGTTCTTTGAGCATTATAATCTTTGATTTTGTCAAGATTAATGTCTCTACCAATAAATAATCTTTACTAAGGATATATGTGGTGGATATTTTTGAATATTCTATAATATATTAAAAAAAATACATAGTGAATTATATATATATATATATATATATATATATATATATTAGTTGTGAATTTATTTTCTTCCTGTTTATCATACTATTAAAGTAAAAAAATTCTTTATAACAAATACCCAGTGAAGTATGGAGGAACAAATGATATAAAAATACCAATATGTAAAATCATATCGTTGGTTAAACACGTGAACAAATTATTTTGATACCAAATTGAAAACATCATTGAAATTAGGATATCAAATTATGCAAACTAATTAATACCAATATATAGGCATGAAAGCATGTGATATAAATTTGTAATGCAATAATAAACTATATGCTCAAAACTCCCCCAACATCACATACTTCTCTCCCACTTTTGTCTTTAATAGACAATAAGTGAAAAAGATAGACAAATCATCAAATCTAGAAAGAATAATCAATGAAGCATATCTAGATAAACATAAACCTCCATCTAAAAATAATCAAGGGATACTAAATTGTAGCTAGCAAATAGTAGTCATATAAATCTAGCATTTATTATATCATGTGACTTAAAACAATGCAGTAAAAACCATTACGCACAATCATCCCATATTGCATATAAACTATCCAGAAATACTAAAACAAAAGAAAAGCATCATATAAATACAGCAGGCATGAAACAAGAGCAAATCTAAAAAAAACTCAGAAGTCGCTCGAACGACAATGATAAGTCATTTGCACGACTTTGCATGTCGTTTGAACCAGCCATCAAGCGAAATTAAACATTCCAAAACATCAAGTTCTTGTGCTAACACCCCTCTCTTGCGCTAACACCCCTTCTCGCGACCCTTCTCGCAACAGATACCTGACACTTTTCAGCATCTCTCTTAAAGCTTGCGAGATCAATTCATCACGCGACATTGACTTGTCGCTCGAACGAAGTCCATATGTCATTTAAACGACATAAAAAATGCTCAATTCCAGTTCTAAAAATCATGAATTTTTGCCCAGTAAATTCTTTTCCTAAAAACGTTAACCGACAATACTAAATAGCAACAAAATAGACTCAAAACAGAAAAAATAAATAAGTAAAACAAAGTGAGTTTTATGCCAACATAGTATCAATGTGCTCAAACATGATATGGAGTGAATGGGAGTCAACTACAACAAATAAATCACAACTCCAACACATTGAAACTGTCAAGAAGCTCCATTTGATAGCTAAATATCATTAAACTTAGTTTTAGCCATATGCGACAACTAATATATTTAGCTAAAGGAAATAAACAATCAACATACACACAAATCTAGAATTGTGACGATTCTACAAATAATAACGTCATGATAAAAAATTTCAACATATGGATTCGTGGTACAACCCGTTTAAATATCCCAACCGATCCCCCTCGAATATATATATATATATATATATATATATATATATATATATTTTAAGCTCTTTTGAGGTTTCTATATTTCTTCACTTAGAGAAATCCTATTGGCCCTATTTTGGCATATGATTTTTTTTGTTGCCTTAATTTTTTCTTGGGTTCTTTTAAACGGTGGATTTCACAACATGATTATTATCCACTCGCAACCCTTTCTCTTGAACACTATCATTTTTTTAATATATGCAATATCAATCCTCACGATAAACAGTTCTTACATGCACACCTCCTATTAAGTCTTATTACGCATAGATGACAAAATTGAGATAAGAACGTCTCACCAAACTCAAATATGCATGATATGTCAAACATTCATATAAACTCGTGCATGTGTGCGAAGATGACATATATACAAAGTCGAATTCAAATACATATCAACTTCGAAACAACCCCATAAAAATAATGGTTATGATCATTCAACGCATCAATAATTATGACTAAATGTCCCAGCCACATGGATAATGAAATGTTGGGGGATCCAAGCACACTAATATGCCACATCAAACATGAAACACTCACGACACAGAAAAAACCGAATATCTTTTTGTATTTTTCTAAAAACATATTTTTGACCCAAAAAATAAAATATTTTTGTATTTTTCTCAAAAATATTTCAAACAAAAAATCTTTTTATATATTTCAAATAAGACTCAATAAATGAAAAAAGTATAATACAAAAGATGCACATGTCATAACACTAGCAGGATATAAATCATGATGCAAAGACTCGCGTATGATAAACATGGCAACACAATAATCCTTTAGATTTAGCATGGGAAAAATCAAGTTCAACCAAACGAGAACTATAAAATTTAATTCGTAAAGCCTCTAAGTCCGATTTCCTTACCCAAGGGTGTGTGAAATGACACGTGTGGGTTTTGAGAACCGACACGACTTTATTCCTTAACTTCCTATGAGCATTTCTAAGGTCATAGAAAAAATGTCTAAGGTGACCTTTCCTACCACAGTGAGTGCAAGTGTAAACATGGCAGGAATGATTACCAAAATATCAACCTTTCCTAACATTCTTAGTGGGATCTCTCACACTATTGGTATTGGCATTGGAAATGTGAATAACTCTAACATCGTAGTCTATACCAAACCTATCTCCCTTGATTTGGATGGTGCCTTACATCCTATTCAACTTCTCTGATCTAGCCTCCAAATCAAACTTAACCTTACTTGAGTCTTTCAATCTATCCTCTAACTCACTAATCTTAGACTCAAGAAAATGCCTAAACTCTTCAAACTCTAGAATCTCCTTCTTTAAAGCCTCCATCAAACCATGAAGACTATATCTCTATTTTTCAACATATTCTAGTTTCTTCCTAAGAGTTTTCTCCTGTTCCCTAAGATCCTCAATCGAATCATCATTATTCTCTTCGACACGCTCATTCAACTTATCTTGCAATTTCAAGTTGGCATTTTTCACCGTTAGCGCTTCCTTATACAACTCACTAAAGGCAACTTGGAACTCTTCTACATCAATATTTTCATCCTCACTAGCTTCACCCTAACTCACTTGGGATTCAGACTCAACGGCCTCGTAAGTGTCATGAACATGAGAATATTCATGGGAAGATTTATCAACGTCGCTCACATGACATGCCATAAATGCTACAAAGTTGCGCTCAATGGGGGAACTCTCTCCCTCTTCCGGTTCACTATCACTTAAGGTGGAATTATATGTTATCGTTTTCTTGTCCTCCTTCTTAAGTCTGAGGGTACAATCGGCAACATT
Organism: Sambucus nigra; assembly: GCA_949130495.1. Classification (NCBI taxonomy): domain Eukaryota; kingdom Viridiplantae; phylum Streptophyta; class Magnoliopsida; order Dipsacales; family Adoxaceae; genus Sambucus; species Sambucus nigra. Next base: position 87,862,512 of record OX422208.1, on the reverse strand, counting down.
GTGAACATAACCTTCACACCCAAAACACCTACGCGACTCAACCCTCTTGAGATTCTCACTCTTATCCTTAGGGGAGGGATCTACCTTATTATTATTGAATTTCTCAAGTCTTTTGGCATCTTTCGATTGCTTTTGGAACTTAAGAAATTTTTTGAACTTATTTTCCAACAAGGCTACATCCTCAAAATCAGAATCAGAATCATCATCCGAAACTTTAGCTTCCTCCTTCTGGGCTTTCAAAGAAATGCCCCTTTCTTTCTTTGGCACTTGCTTAGAGGTAAGAATATCTCAGGTAATTACACCTTTACACTATAGTTAGTAGCTAGGTAATTCATCATGTGCATGTGAATTGTGACTTTTGAGATCCCCACATGTGTCTATTCTCCTTGCTGATTGTTCATATTCCTGAAGATGGTCGGCTAGTGTGCCGACCAAAGGATATCATAGATCTTACCACATCTATCTATTAACTTTGGCCCACTGAACATAATGACGTGTGTCATATTGTGATTAGTCCACCTAGCAGTGTTATTTTAGGTTACAACAAAGCTCCCAATACTTCATTCCTGATTGGAGTGAGTAGTGACTAAAAGGATGGAGTATTAACTGTCCGGATTTGTTCAGATCTCTGAAAAAGACTGGTCGGTTGTTGACCTTTGGGAGCTTACAAATTTTTGAATGTCATTCCTTGGGCTAATGGGAAATTTGTAAATAGTAGCACAAATAGAGAACCGTCTAGAGGTACGGTGATCAATTTATTTCTTGGGAACTGACACGCCGTCGAAAGGTGAAGTGGTAGTACGTTTAATTATTTCACTTTGTGTAACTCAGGGGTCATCACTGAATCCTATAAAATGCCAGGTCCCTCCCTTTTTCTTCCCACCCTAAATTTTAAACTCGTTTCTTCCCTCTTTAAGTGTTTCTTTTGCCATTTGCGAGAATTGTTCCTCCATATTGTTTCGTTTCACTAAAAAACCCGATCTCCCTAGATTTGTTAGTTCATCTTTATTACAAAATAGTGTTTATTGTTGATGATAGTTATTTGTAGGTTTTTAGGGCTACCCACAGAATCCCTGAGTGGGTAAAAATAGAGTTGCTAACAGGTCCTTATGATCTTTGTGCATTGAAGGAGGGTCACTGATCCCCACTATTTTTATTATTGAGTGTGGGGTGACATTCCTTCTCAATCTCTTATTTTTAGAGTTTTGTCAGTATTTTGATGTGGTCCCAACCCAGGTGGCTCTAATACTTGGAGAATATTATGGAATAAATCGTATTAATGAGTAGTATGGGACTAATATAGGAATAAAGGAGTTAATGTACTGTTATAGTTGGAGAACCACTAATGAGAACATTTATTACTTGAAGACAAGATTCTCTAATAGTGCCCTAATAGTAAGTTTACCTGATTTCAATAAGGATTATTAGGATCATGGGTTAATAGTGAACCATTGGCAGTTTGCCCCTCATTATAAGGGTGAGGAATGCACTAGGTCATGTTGCTCGTAGTAAGGCCAGGGTATAGGTTAGCATTCACACATTATATATAATTTTCACCTTTTGGGGTTTTTCAGCTAATTCTGTTATTCTTTATTTTTTATTTTTCTATGTTTTAGAGAAGAAGAAGAAGTATATACATATACCTCATGCCTCAAAGGTTAATTTTGTCTCCCTAAAGATTATTTGCTCAATCCAATAGATGATTACTGAATCTCATCCTCTCTATGCTTTTGTGCAGCCTGGCAATGACAACTCAATCAATTATTTCATTGCTTTCCCAACTGAGGACATTTATCTATCCCCCATCAATCTAGACGACCTAACCTCTTCATCCTCCGATGGTGACTATGAGTCTCCTTAACAAGTAGAAGGGAATTTCTCTATATATGAACCTATCCGTCTTTTAAATCCCTAGAACTTTCGCACATGCCAACCAATATCTCTTCACCAAAAATGGTTAAGAGGATGATCCCCACCTTCTTGTTGGCTCTAAGTCCCATCCTTCTGTCGAAAAAAAATAATAAGATGGATGGGGATCTAAGCATCCTATTGTGGTTGAAAATTATTTACTGGAAAATCAGGAGCATCAGACTAAGAGACTGAAGAGAGGTCGAGCCCTCACTCTAGAGTTGGTTGGGAAGGGTCAGGTCAATAAGGGCCATGGGAGTGACCAATCAGTTTCTATCAATCCAGGGCTTGCTTGCGATCTAATTGGAGCGGGGATTCTTCCTGTTGATGAGGCTTCAACTTCTTCTCTTCCTAGGGAAAGGTTGGCCGAGCGTGCCAACCACAATTTAGCTTTGGTGAGGGTCACTTAATATTTACGTATTGTCATGTATCACTATTATTTGCTACTAATGGCTGTAAATATTAAATTTTGTAGTTTTTGGTTGACTACGACCAAATGCCGAGGAAAGGCGATAAGCTATGGGAGGCATGCATGAAAACCTAGAGGATGTCAAATAGGCTCATGAGGATGATAAGAAGAAGGTAGAAGATACCATCAAGGAGCTGTAGGATGGGAATACCTAAGCTGAGAAAGCTATGGGAGATGCATTGAGGAAATCTGACCAGATTGAGAAGGTTGCGAAGGCGAATGAGAAGGTTATAGAGAAGTCCAAGGGCTACATGGATGTGCTGAAAGACCAAGTACAAAAAGGACAAGGATGATGCATATTCCCGAGGGGGGATAAGTCATTCTCCAATGCTTCCATTCAAGTGGAGTATTTTAAGAATTCCTCATTTAAGGAAGGTTGGGATGTAGCCTTAATCCATGTCGTCACTGCTATTGGCTCTGACCTATTTCGCCTACACAATCCAGGCACTCCACCACAAATTAAGGATGATGTTGATGATGAAGAGGGTATGTATGAGTCCTCTGTGCCACAGGAGAAGATGATGGTCGTTGCTCGACCAGATGAAGAGGTGACCCAGGACAAGGAGAAGGTGTAATAGATTGGACTTCTTATAATTTTTCTTTATTAATTTTTGATCTTGTTTCTACGTTTCTTTATTTGTAATACTCCTACAGTTTAAATAAAATTCCTCCTTTTTCTAATGTGATGTTGTACTGTTTAGTGCATCCTTTTCCCTTCCTTATTTATATAGTATCACATTTATTTCAATTTAACTCTAGAAAGGCTAACTTGGTCGTTACTAACCGTGAAATTTTTTGAAGGAGTAGCCCAATATTTGAATTTGGTTATGAAGAGCTAGATGAAGAAGATATAGATGAATGGCTCAGCCTATATGTTTCTGACCAGGCTAAGGATGATTATCTTCAAGTGCGAAGGTTGTTCCCTCAGGCGGTAGTGACCAACACTTCTGACTATGAGATGATTCTCCACTTCAACGTGATCATAAGGATGCAGTTGATAATTTTTTTTTCCAACTATGAGAAATTTTTTGCTATTCTTGAAAGTGATTATGGATTTGATAAGAAACTGCAAGAGTAGTATTCGACATACTCCAAGAAAGAATTTGTGCTGCAGTCGGATGTGAAGAGTTCTCGGGAGGTAGACAGTATCTTAGAACAGGAATATAATTTATTGAGGGATGAATTGTAAGGTATTAAGAAGGCATACATTATTGATTAATGTGAAGGAGCCTCATTATTGGAGTAGGATAATGCTTGGCTGATGGAGGAGTTGGAGAAGTTGAAAAAAATCAAAGGGTTAGTCTTCTTGGCAAATAGATGTTGCTTGTCCAACAGTGGAAGAGGAAAGAACTTAAAAGACATTATGCGACCAAGAAAACCTCATACAACATAAGTAGGTTACATTCAAAAGATTAAATGATAAAGTTAATCGCGTGACTTATCATTTACACAAATAGTCTTGCACAATATAGATTAATGGTTATGATAAAGCGCCGGAACATTTGGGTGATAAACTTAAATAATACCGTAGAGAAGGTTATAAATGGAATTGGTTAAGCTATATCAATGTGATTAAGGTTACAAAGGAAGATAAATTTTTAGCATGATCTTGGAAATTTGGATCAGCCTATCTCTCCTTTCAAATTGAAAACTTCTTGGATCCTTACAGATACAATCCCTATCAGTTTGATTAGGAAGTATCTTGGGGATTACGATATGCATGGATATGATATCCTTACTAGGCCTTTGCATTTGGTTAATTGAGCTAGTTCTAGCAGCCAATCAAGGCTTAGAGGCTTGACCACAAAAGTTCTTCCTTCAACACTGGACGTTCCTCCTATTAGGGTAGAGAAGGCTTTGGGAAAGAATTTGGTTAATCGAGTAGTTTGTTTTTTTTATTGTTGAATGTTACTATGTAATGATGTTATGAAATTTGTAATGTTTGATTAAAAAACTTTTATTTCTTTATTGTGTGATTATGGCCTACTAGTAGATTAGTCTTATAATTGTGTGGTCGGTAGTAAGTCGACTAATCTGGCTTACTGGTTACCAGTTTGGATGAACTTGTGTTGTCCCACCTTAGGTTCTACTAATGTGCTTTTGTTTGTGGTCTCCCAAATGGATCTTGTCGTTTTAACCAAGTGCTTACGCTAGTTACCAGATACGAATAAATGTTTTTGGAGTGTTCCTTAATTCAATCGAGTAAAACTCCTTATTCTTAACACGTGGGAGTCATACATGAAGTCTCATACTTAGGACTTCCAGTTCTTGACCTTGGGGGAGTCATACATGAAGTTTAATGTTTGCAACTTCTCGTTCCTAGATGTTCCGAACACGACGTCATACATGAAGTTTTGATTTGAATTTTTAGTTTTTCCTTATTATTTGATGATTGCTTAGAACATCTCCTAGTACCAAATAAATGAAATATAAAAAGAAAGAAACTTTTTATGAAACTTAATAATTGAAGAGCGAGTTACATAAAATAATAATGGATTACATTTTGTTTGATCACTACTAATATTTCCTCAGATGCTTGGCATTCAATGTGTTTTTAAATTGTTCTCCTTCTAGGGTTTCAAGTCGATAAGTGCCTAGTCGGACAATTATAGAGATACAATATGGTCCATGACAATTCGGTTCGAATTTTTTCCCTTTTTAGAGAACCTTCTCCAATATATAGTCTCATTCTTTGAGATTGCGCAGTTTAACCCTCCCATTATAGAACCGGGTAGTTCGTTGCTGTCATGCTGCCATGCGTAGTGCAACATGTTCTCTAACTTCTTCAACAAAGTCCAAATCCAATATACTCATGAGATCACTCTTAGGTGAGTTGAAATCGAGTACTCTGTCACTGGACAAACCAATTTTTATGAGAATTATGGTTTCTATTTAAAATGCTAACATATAGGGAGTTTCACTAGTGGTGGTTCTCGGTGTGGTCCGATAATTCCAGATAACACTTTATAGCTCATTGATCCAATTTCCCTTGGATTCATCCAACTACTTCTTTATTTCATCTAGCAAAGTCATGTTCGTTACCTCCGTGTTTCCATTTCATTATGGATGTCCGGAAGTAGAGTGCAACTTTTGGGTTTTGGATCGCATACGGTAATATTCAAAGTCGTTGTTGTCAAACTTCATTTCATGGTCAGTGATGAAGGAGTATGGCATGTCATATTGATAAATGATGTTCTTTTAAATAAACTAGAAGACCTTCGTTTAAGGAATGCCCACCACAGGTTCTGCCTCCACCCACATGGGGAAGTAATCTACAACGATGACTAGATTTTTAAACCTTCCTAATGTCTTCAGTAGAGGGTCGATCAGGTCAATTCCTCAAATGGAAAAGGGCCATGGTCATGTGATTGGATTGAGCGTAGCTCAAGGTGTTCTCTGAATGGTAGCATATCTTTGGCTTTTATTACAATGCCTTGCACAAGTGTCACAATCCGCTTTCATTGTGGGCTAATAATAACTTTGTGTGACCACTCTTCCGACAAACGATATGCTTGCCGAATGGGCTCCATAGTATTCTTTATTTATTTTCTTAATTAGGTTTCGTACTCAGACTGGATGGATGCAACTAAGTAGGGAAATGACAAATACTCTTTTATATAGAATTTATCCTTCCATAACATATCCCGTTGCTTTGTATCTTATTTTTTCGGCCTCCTTTGGATCAATCGAAAGGATTCCCTTATTAATGTACTCCTTTATTGGATCCATCAGTGATGGTCGTAGATCCAGTGTAATTATATCGATGATCTCTTTTTCAATACTCCAATGCATGATGATTTTTACTGGAATGGTTCTTCTTAACTCAGTACTGGTCCCAGAATCTAGCCGAGCAAGTATTTTATCGGGCATTGTCGATCCTGGGAATTTTGATTATTTTGACTCTAAAAAATTTAGATATCACGTCTAAGGCTTTGGACAAGTACTTTATCATGAAGTATCATTTGACTCCGTAGACATCTAATACTTAGTTTACAATCATTTGGGAGTCATTTGTTGCGCGCATGTATTGCTCGTCACTCAGAGATATTACTTCTTCAAACCTTGCTATTAGTGTCTCATATCTGCCTCATTATTCGAGGCTTTAAACTAGAAGCTGAGGGCATATTACACGTCCATATCATCCGCTGTGTTGATTATAACTCTAGAATAATTTCCAGATGTTCATGACGATCCATTCACGTGCATCTTCCAAATGGGTGGTTACTTTTTGAAATACCATTCAACCAGAATCCTATAATTTAATATATTTTAACTTTGTTCAAGTTAATAGGTGCCTATTTCTCTCTTTACTGATGTCTCTGGTATGTCTTCCTCTGGGTTGCTTATACATGTCATAGAGCTATCTTTTGAAAAGAAATTCTTGGTTGGTTGAACTATTGATCTCTCTTCTAAACATGTATGCTCAAATGGATTTCCTATTGATCTCTCTTTCACAGAAGTCTGCTTAGAGGTTTTTCTTCATAAGTGAACTTTTCTATGAAGTCAGTCACTGTTTGTCCCTTCATCGCCATTCTAGGTTCATATTTTATATTATACTCTCCTAGATCCACAAGCAAGATATTAACCTTCTTGATTTTTCAGTTTTATTATTGTTTTTTCGTAGGGGTAGATCTTTGTAGACCACGATAGCATGTGCTTGGAAGTATGGCTTTATTATTCAAAAGGCTTCAATTGTGGCTAAATCTAGTTTATCAAATTGTGGGTAATGAAATTTGAGTCCTCGGTTGTCACCTATTAAACCCATTAGGATATAATTAACTCAATAGTTCACAAACCACACTTATAGTTATTTATTTATTTGGTAATACACATTAAAACAACTTCAAGGTTAAAATGTGGAATACTAAAAATACAACAATTTTAAGGAGACATAATTTAAACAAAACTCACATACCATTGAACTTAATTACAAATAGTACAGTGTATAAAACAAACTGACTAGACAATGCTACTATTCACTCAACATCCTAGACATGGCAGTGGCATCTTCAAAACCTGAAAATGTAAACATATAAAACTATGAGTTTAAAAACTCAATGAGTGTACTACATCTCTATATAGTAAAAGAACTATATTAACATCTCAACATATTAATATATCCATCTCTGGGCCAAATTAGGCCATATACATATCCGGAGTTAATAAACCCCACATCTCCTGCCCGTAAGCAATAATCATATCCATAGGTTTTAATAACCTAACATCTCCTGAATTGCATAGCAACTCAACATATCCTGACTTTTATAAAGCCATAACATCTCAACATATCTTGACTTTTAATAAACCATAACATCTCAACATCTCATGACTTTTAAATAAAACATATCATCTCAACATATAATACATATACATCATATCCAAAATCATCTCAGTAAGTACACTCACCTTGGGTTGTCAACTATGTATTCACGTTTCCCTCGGGTGGGGCTGAACTTGGTTGATTTGACCTTACATCTGTTAATCCAACTAAATTAGTACTGAATCTCAATCATAAGTATCATCTTAATATATCTATGTAACTTTCAATGACTATACAACAACAATATAATTCTACTCTAGTCACATTCCATGAAACATGTGTAAAGGCGAAACAATGGTATATATGTTGATAAGGTTATGAACATTCAACCATAGGAATACCTCGTAAGGAATTTATAACTAAAATCAAGTAAACATAAAAGTATACTTCTAAGTGCATATACACATGAAACATGTACATAAAATACTATTTGGAAAGAGAAGATAAAAACATTCTTTCAATGGGTATCTAGTATGGCCTCAAATTATTGTGCTCCATACTTAACCATACCATATTCATAAATTGTATAAATACAGGAGTCCAACCTTATCAATATGAAAACATATATGAATATACTTTCCAGTGCAAGTGACGGTGTAATTTTTCAAACTTCCAAAGGCAAGTTATGACCACTTCTTTACAACAGAAGAAATCTTCCGTACAAGCTCCTCTATTGTTCCTTCAACTTCCAAGAAGTTTCATAATTTTTATATAGCATAAATTTGCATGATTTTCAACCCATTTTCAGTAAACATACTGAATAGTACATAATTAAAGTTTCATAATTTTGTGACTTCATTTGCTATCTCAAAAGCTTGACCAAACTCAAGGCATACCGAAATGAAATTTACAAACCGCAACCATATACCAACTTGCAACCATCACTAAGGCCTAACCACTTGGAGTTAAATTCTAATTCTCGAATATGACATGAATATATGAGTATACCTTCATATCCAATTGGAATTTCTGAATTCCTGTAATCACGCAAAGAGATATGCAAGTTTGAATACAAGAGGATTCAATACAAAGCAATATGACCTATAAACACCACCTATCTCACTTATGAACCAATACTTATTATCGCAAAGGATGATGGAATTTTTATCAATAATTCACGATTTATATACTTTGAAATAAGTATAATACTATATTAAAACAATATTAATAAATAATTTTACCTTGGAAAGACCTTAAGGATTTTCTTGGAATTGTTTTCCTAGATTTTCCTTGTAACCCTTTCTTCCTTAACTTCTACCTCTCTTTCCTCAAACTAATAACACCTCAAACTGAACCTAGGGACTTATTTGCTGAAGAAATAAGTTAAAGAGAGTGGTTTTAGTCGGCCAAGGCCGCCTCCCATGCCAACCAATCAAATTAAAACACTTGGTTTACTTAAAGACAATTTTAAACTTAAAGGGAAAGGACAGATTTGCCCCTTGTCCGTAAATTCGGTCTAACTTCTTGCTCGGATATCCGTTTGATGCACCATTTTTGTGTAGAACCCTAGCTCACATGTCTAAAACTATATAGTTTTCACCTCAAGTCATTTGTAATGTTATAAGGGTCAAAACTAGTCTTAAACAGGAACATTTCTACCGGAAATAACAAAATCTTCTGTTTGGAAATAATTCAACATTTCATGATTTATGAAAGTAGGATTATACTGACAATGATCATTTAACATTAGATATACTAATAACAAATTATTTATATCACATAATATAAGCATGATTTAAATATAATTTATCATAATTATATCCGGGTTGTCACAACCTCCCCATTTAGAAAATTTCGTCCCCGAAATTTAATATGAAGTTCACTTACCAAAAAAATGGGGATACTATTTCTTCATGCTATCCTCCATTTCCCAAGTTGCTTCTTTAATACCATGGCTCATTCACATAACTTTAACTAAGGGAATAACTTGATTTCTCAATACTTGCTCCTTACGATCAATAATTTCCATTGGTTCCTCGATGTACGACAAGTCTTCCTTCATTTCAATTGGTTGAGTTTTCAACTGATGGGATGGATCCGCCAAATACTTACGAAGGAGCGATACGTGAAAAACATCATGTAAATGGGATAAATCTAGGGGTAAAGCTAATCTATATGCTGGGGTCCCAATTCTTTCTAGTACTTCATATGGTCCAATGTATTTTGGACATAGTTTCCCATTTTCCCCAAATCTCATGACGCCTTTCTGTGGTGAAATACGTAGGAATACAAAATCTCCATAATGAAATTCCAATGGACACTTCCTTTTATCTGCATAAAATTTCTTCCTGCTTTGCGCTAGCTTTATCCGTTCCCGAATCATTTTAATCTTTTATGTTGTCATATCTATCAATCCAGGACCTAAAAGTTTCCTTTAACCTACATCATCCCAACACAAATGAGTTCTACATCTCCTCCCATATAAAGCTTCATACGCAGCCATACCAATGGTGGACTGATAACTATTATTACACAAGAATTCCATCAATGTCAAATGATCATCCCAACTACCCTTGAAGTCAAATACACAAGCTCGTAACATGTCTTCTAATATTTGAATCGTCCTTTTTGATTGTCCATCGGTTTGGGGATGAAATACAGCGCTGAACTTTAAAATTGTGCGCATGGCATTCTGTAAACATGGCCAAAACTTAGAAGTGAATGTTGGATCTCTATCTGATACAATTGACACTGGTGCCCCATTTAAATGGATAATCTCATCAACGTACATGCGTGCATACTTATTAATAGTGTAGGTGGTCTTAACTGGAAGAAAATGAGCTAACTTCGTCAATCTGTCTATAATCACCCAAATAGAATCATGCCCCTTTGGTGAACGGGGTAATCCTGTAACAAAGTCCATCGTTATATGCTCCCACTTCCATTTCGGAATAGGCAATGATTGCAATAATCTTGTCAGCTTCTGATGCTTCGCTTTCACTTGCTGACATACTAAACATTTAGCTACAAATTCTGCAATCTCACGTTTCATATTGTTCCACCAGTAATACTCTTTCAAATCTATGTACATTTTGGTACCTCCCGGATGCATAGAGTAAATAGAACTATGTGCCTCTTCTAATATATCCTTCTTTAATGGTGTATCATTCGGTACACAAATCCTGTTTTTATAACACAACGATTCATCATTCTTAATTTCAAAGTCACTCTCTTTACCATCCAGGACATCTTGTTTTCTTCTACTCAAGGAATGGATCACTGACCTGCAAATGTCTTATGCGTTCTCCCAATAAAGGTCTCACTATGACATGTGCTAATAAGCCTCCCCTTTTTGAAAAACTTAATTCAATTCCCATAGATGCCAAGTCAAGGATATTTCCCACATGTGCACACTGTATGCAACCTAGAATCCCCGATGATTTTTGACTTAAATAATCTGCTACTACATTGGCCTTACCAAGATGATGATGAATGGTACAGTCATAGTCTTTAATCATCTGTATCCAACGCTTCTGCCTCAAATTCAAGTCTCTCTGTGTAAATAAATACTTCAAACTTTGATGGCTAGTGAAAATTTTACACGTCTCTCCATACAAATGATGTCTCTATAATTTCAAGGCAAAAATAATAGCCGCAAGTTCTAAATCGTGTGTAGGATAATTACGTTCATGCGTCTTCAACTGTCTAAATGCATAAGAAATTACCTTTCCATGTTGCACAAAAACACAACCCAGACCCTGATGTGAAGCGTCAGTATAAATCACAAAACCTTCTCCACTAGATGGAACAGTGAGAACTGGGGCTGATACTAGCCTATTTTTCAACTTTTCAAAGCTGTGCTGACATTCATCGCTCCACACAAATTTCACTTCCTTTCGGGGTAATTTAGTCATCGGTAAGGCTATAAATGAAAACCCCTTTATGAATCTTCTATAATATCCAACCAATCCTAGGAAACTCCTTATCTCCATTACATTTCTTGGTCTTTCTCATTGCACAATTGCCTATACGTTCTTAGGGTCAACATAAATTCCACCTCCCGAAACAACATGCCCCAGAAATACTACTTGATTCAACCAAAACTCACATTTCCTAAACTTAGCAAACGATTGACTATCTCGCAAAACTTGCAATACAACTCTTAGATGCTTCTCATGTTCCTCCCGGATAAGTGAGTATATCAAAACATCATCGATAAAGACAATCACAAACGAATCTATGAAAGGATGAAATACCCGATTCATTAAATCCATAAACAGTGCAGGAGGATTTGTTAACCCAAATGGCATTACCAAATATTCATAATGACCATAACGAGAAAGAAAAGTTGTCTTAGAAATGTCACAATCTCTCACCCTTAATTGATGATAACTCGATCTTAAATCAATTTTTGAAAACACTTGAGCACCCTGTAATTGATCAAAGAAATCATCAATACGAGACAATGGATATTTATTTCGAATAGTTACCTTGTTCAACTGCCTATAATCAATGCAAAGTCACATGGTGCCATCTTTCTTTTTCACAAATAATATCAGAGCACCCCATGGTGATACATTGGGTCGAATAAAACCTCTGTCTAGTAAATCTTGCAGTTGAACCTTTAACTTCTTTAGTTCCACAGGTGCCATTTTATATGGAGAAATAGAAACTGGAGTTGTACCAAGCACTAAATCAATAGTAAACTCTACCTCTCTGCTAGGTAGAAATCCTGATAATTTATCTGGGAACACATTTGCAAAATCCTTAACTACTGGGATATCTTCTAATTTTTTCAATTCCCTGTTTATGTCCACAATATATGCTAAAAAGCCTTAACAACCCTTACTTAAAAATTTCCTCGCCTGAAGGGCATAAATAAGACAGTTTGGAACCACATTTCTTTCCCCAGTAAATTTGAATTCTTCCTCCCCGGCATACTAAATGTAACCTCCTTGCGAAAACAGTCAATTGATGCATGGTAGGAAGATAACCAGCACATACCCAAGATAATATCCAAATCTCGAATATCTAGTGGAATTAAATCAATGGTCAACTCTCTCTCCCCCAAATACAATACACAATTTTTATACACGCGCTCCACTAACATCACATCCCTCATAGGTGTAGAAATATATAAACCACAATCTAGATAAGAACATGGTCTACCCAAATACATGGTAAATGACAGTGCTACAAATGAATGAGTAGAACCTGGATCAATAAGCACGTAAGCATGTTTGTTCATGATAGAAAATATACCTGTCACCACCTCTGGAGTAGCCTGAGCATCTTGTAAAGTCATTGCAAATATTCTTCCCGGTGCCCTAGAACCACTAGCCTATAATCTACCTCATCCCCTCCCTATGCCTCCAAGTGATGAACCTCGACTAGTAGTAGCTGATTGAATCCCTCCCAATAGCATAGGACAATTCCTTTTTGTGTGACCAATTTGATGACAGTGATAACACTCTACCCCCTTTAACTTGGGACAATCTGGACTGATATGGCCCTCAACTTTGCAAAAATAGCATATAACAGGCTTAGACTGCCCATTATCATTCTCCTATTGTCTATTATGTTGGCCCATCGATCCTGCACCCCTAAAACTGCTTGGTGTCCTATTCTGAACATAATTTCCAGTCCCTCTACCGCGCTGAAATCTTTGACTCCCCTGTTTTGAGTATTCTACATTGCCTTCCTTTTGGTGAGATGGATCAAATCTACTCCTCTTTCCCCTTTGTTCCCTATTCTTTATTGCATCATTAACATCTCCTTCAACCATCATAGGTTTGTTAACTAAAGAAGTATAATCTACCATTTCAAGTTCAGTGAGTCTAGACTTGATAACCAAATTCAACACATCCTGAAATCTGGTGCATTTGTCCTCCTCATTGTGTAAGAAACATAATGAAAATCGAGACAAAGATATAAATTTAGTTTCATACTCCCTGACCGACATATTCCCCCGAGTCAATGATAAAAATTCTCTCTCTTTTTTATTTCGATACATGCGAGGAAAATACTTTTCATATAAGACTTTAATAAAGGAATCTCAAGTAATTACCTCACCTCCCTCCGGAGTAAGCAATAATTTTTTGGAAGACTCCCACTAATATTTAGCTTCGCCCTTTAATATTAAAGTAGCCAAAATTATCTTCTGCACGCTAGGAACATTCATCACCCCGAAGATAGTTTATGTGTCTCTAACCCAAGCCTCAACTTCTAAAGGATCTACAAAACACGAGAATGCTGGGGGGGTCAATTTGATAAACTTCTTGTACAGAGTATTATTCTCCTCTCGTTGTATTTCCCTCTCTCTTCTAGCCAAAGTCTTCTCCTATAAGTACTTGGCTTGTTATTCTGCTATTTGAGTCATAAACATGTTTTGTTGTTCTGCCATTAAAGTCATGACACGAGCCATTTTCTGCATATATGTAAGTTGTTCAGGACCCCCTCTACATTATTTGGATTTTATTGGTTTACTGTATTGGAAGACTCCTCATCCACCCTCTCATGAACATTTTTTCCTTTCATAGCTTACTATTTGTCATAAACCACAATTATAGAAAAAAGAATACAACATTTATTTCTAACATAATGGTTAGTATTTCTCACAAGTTAATATAAATGAACCATACCATACTATTTCTGCAATTGCCACATCTAGACTCTCTAACCCCAGAATATAAAAACCTAAAGCTCTTTTACCAAGTTGTCACCTCCTAACGCCATTAGGATATAATTAACTCAATAGTTTACAAACCACACTTATATTTACTTATTTATTTGGTAATACACATTAAAACAACTTTAAGGTTAAAATGCGGAATACTAAAAATACAATCGTTTTAAAGAGACATAATTTAAAAAAAACTACCATACCATTTAACTTAATTACAACTAATACAGTGTACAAAACAAAAGGACTAGACAATACTACTATTCACTCAACATCCTAGACTTGGCAGTGGCAGTTTCAAAACCTGAAAATGTAAACATATAAAACCATGAGTTTAAAAACTCAGTGAATGTACTACATCTCTATATAGTAAAAGTACTATATTAACATCTCAACATATTAACATATCCATCTCTGGGACAAATTAGGCCATATACATATCCGGAGTTAATAAACCCCACATCTCCTGCCCGTAGGCAATAATCATATCCATAGGTTTTAATAACCTAACATCTCCTGAATTGCATAGCAACTCAACATATCCTGACTTTTATAAAGCCATAACATCTCAACATCTCTTGACTTTTAATAAATCATAACATCTCAACATCCCATGACTTTTAAATAGTCCATATCATCTCAACATGTAATACATATACATCATATTTAAAATCAACTCAGTAAGTACACTCACCTTGGGTTGTCAACTATATATTCACGTTTCCCTCGGATGGGGCTTAACTTGGTTGATTTGACCTTACACCTGTTAATCCAACTAAATTAGTATTGAATCTCAATCATAAGTATTATCTTAATATATCTATGTAACTTTCAGTGACTATACAACAATAATATAATTCTACTCAAGTCCCATTCCATGAAACATGTGTAAAGACGAAACAATGGTATATGTGTTGATAAGGTTATGAACATTCAACCATAGGAATACCTCGTAAGGAATTTATAACTAAAATCATGTAAACATAAAATTATAATTCTAAGTTCATATACACATGAAACATGTACTCAAAATACTATTTGGAAAGAGAAGATAAAAACATTCTTTCAATGGGTATCTAGTATGGCCTCAAATTATTGTGCTCCATACTTAACCATCCCATATTCATAAATTGTATAAATACAGGAGTCCAACCTTATCAATATGAAAACATATATGAATATAATTTCCAGTGGAAGTGACGGTGTAATTTTTCAAGCTTCCTAAGGCAAGTTATGACCATTTCTTTACAACAGAAGAAATGTTCCCTACAAGCTCCTCTATTGTTCCTTCAATTTCCAAGAAGTTTCATAATTTTTCTATAGCATAAATTTGCATGATTTTCAACACATTTTCAGAAAACATACTTAATAGTACAAAATTAAAGTTTCATAATTTTGTGACTTAATTTTCTATCTCAAAATCTTGACCAAACTCAGGGCATACCGAAATAAAATTTATAAACAAAAACCATATACGAACTTGCAACCATAACTAAGGCCTAACTACTAGGAGTTAAATTATAATTATCGGATATGACATGAATATGTGATTATACTTTCATATCCAATTGGAATTTTGGAATTAGTAACCACACAAAGAGATATGCAAGTTTGAATACAAGGGGATTCAATACAAAGCAATATGACCTATAAACACCACCTATCTCACTTATGAACCAATACTTATTATCACAAAGGATTATGGAATTTTTATCAATAATTCACGATTTATATACTTTGAAATAATTATAATACTATATTAAAACAATATTAACAAATAATTTTACTTTGGAAAGATCTTAAGGATTTTCTTGGAATTGTTTTCCTAGATTTTCCTTGTAACCCTTTCTTCCTTAACTTCTACCTCTCTTTCCTCAAGCTAATAACACCTCAAAATGAACCTAGGGACTTATTTGCTGAAGAAATAAGTTAAAGAGAGTGGTTTTAGTCGGCCAAGGTCGCCTTCCATGCCAACCAATCAAATTAAAACACTTGGTTTACTAAAAGACAATTTTCAACTTAAAGGGAAAGGACAGATTTGCCCCTTGTTCGTAAATTCGGTCTAACTTCTTGCTCGGATATCCGTTTGATGCACCATTTTTGTGTAGAACCCTAACTCACATGTCTAAAACTATATAGTTTTCACCTAAAGTCATTTGTAATGTTATAAGGGTCAAAACTAGTCTAAAACAGGAACATTTTGATCGAAAATAATAAAATCTTCTGTTTGGAAATAATTCAACATTTCATGATTTATGAAAGTAGGATTATACTGACAATGATCACTTAACATTAGATATACTAATAACAAATTATTTATATCACATAAGATAAGTATGATTTAAATATAATTTATCATAATTATATCTGGGTTGTCACAACCTCCCCCCTTTCGAAAATTTCATCCCCGAAATGTAATATGAAGTTCACTTACCAAACAAATGGGGATACTGTTTCTTTATGATATCCTCCATTTTACAAGTTGCTTCTTTAATACCATGGATCATCCACATAACTTTAACTAAGGGAATAAATTTATTTCTCAATACTTTCTCGTTACGATCAATAATTTCCATTGGTTCCTCGATGTACGACAAGTCTTCCTTCAGTTCAATTGGTTGAGTTTTCAACTGATGGGATGGATCCGCCAAATACTTACAAAGCATCGATATGTGAAAAACATCATGTAAACGGGATAAATCTGGAGGTAAAGCTAATCTATATGCTAGGGTCCCAATTCTTTTTTAGTACTTCAAATCATCCAATGTATTTTAGACTTAGTTTCCCTTTTTTCCCAAATCTCATGACGCCTTTCCATGGTGAAATACGTAGGAATACAAAATCTCCCTTATGAAATTCTAATGGACACTTCCTTTTATCTGTATAAAATTTCTGCCTGCTTTGCGCTAGCTTTATCCATTCTCGAATCATTTTAATCTTTTCTGTTGTCATATCTATAAACTTAGGACCCAAAAGTTTCCGTTCATCTACTTCATCCCAACACAAAGGCGTTCTACATCTCCTCCCATATAAAGCTTCATACGGAGCCATACCAATGGTGGACTGATAACTATTATTATACAAGTATTTCATAAATGTCAAATGATCATCCCAACTACCCTTGAAGTCAAATACATAAGCTCGTAACATGTCTTCTAATATTTGAATCGTCCTTTCCGATTGTCCATCGGCTTGGGGATGAAATGCAGTGCTGAACTTTAAACTTGTGCCCATGGCATTCAGTAAACGTGGCCAAAACTTAGAAGTGGACGTTGGATCTCTATCTAATACAATTGACACTGGTGCCCCGTGTAAACGGATAATCTCATCAACGTACATACGTGCATACTTATCAACAGTGTAGGTGGTCTTAACTGGAAGAAAATGAGCTGACTTCGTCAATATGTCTACAATCACCCAAATAGAATCATGCCCCTTTGGTGAACGAGGTAATCCCGTAACAAAGTCCATCGTTATATGCTCCCACTTCCATTCTGGAATAGGAAAGGATTGCAATAATCCCGTCAGCTTTTGATTCTCCTCTTTCACTTGCTGACATACTAAAAATTTAGCTACAAATGGTGCAATCTCACGTTTCATATTGTTCCACCAGTAATACTTTTTCAAATCTCTGTACATTTTGGTACCTCCCAGATGCATAGAGTAAATAGAACTATGTGCCTCTTCTAATATATCCTTCTTTAAGGGTGGATCATTCGGTACACAAATCCTATTTTTATAACACAACGATTCATCATTCTTAATTTCAAAGTCACTCTCTTTACCATCCAGGACATCTTATTTCTTCTTCTCAAGGAATGGATCACTGACCTGTAAATTTCTTATGCATTCTGCCAATAAAGGTCTCACTATGACATGTGCTAATAAGCCTCCCCTTTTTGAAAAACTTAATTCAATGCCCATAGATCCCAAGTCAAGGATATTTCCCACACGTGCACACTGTATGCAACCTAGAATCCCCGATGATTTTTTACTCAAAGCATCTGCTACTACATTGGCCTTACCAGGATGATGATGAATGGTACAATCATAGTCTTTATTCAGCTCTATCCAATGCCTCTGCCTCAAATTCAAGTCTCTGTGTAAAGAAATACTTCAAACTTTGATGGTTAGTGAAAATTTTACACGTTTCTCCATACAAATGATGTCTCCATAATTTTAAGGCAAAAATAATAGCCGCAAGTTCTAAATCGTATGTAGGATAACTACATTCATGCGTCTTCAACTGTCTAGATGCATAAGAAATTACCTTTCCATGTTGCATGAAAATACAACCCAGACCCTGAGATGAAGCGTCAGTATAAATCGCAAAACTTTCTCCACTGGATGGAACAGTGAGAACTGGAGCTGATACTAGCCTATTTTTCAACTTTTCAAAGCTGTGCTGACATTCATCACTCCACACAAATTTCACTTCCTTTCGGGTTAATTTAGTCAACTTTAAGGCTATAGTTGAAAACCCTTTTATGAATCTTCTGTAATATCCAGCCAAGGAAACTCCTTATCTCTGTTACATTTCTTTGTCTTTCCCACTGCACAATTGCCTCTACCTTCTTAGGGCCAAGCCTAGGAAACTCCTTATTTGTAATTTAATAAGGGTCAAAACTAGTCTTAAACAGGATCATTTCTACCGAAAATAACAAAATCTTGTGTTTGGAAATAATTCAACATTTCTTGATTTATGAAAGTAGGATTATATCACTTAACATTAGATATACTAATAAAAATTATTTATATCACATAATATAAGCATGATTTATATATAATTTATCATAATTATATCCGGGTTGTCACATCGGTAGGCTTTGCTTGTGTAGTAAAATAATTCTTCACACTGTTTTCTAGTCGGATAAGTGCCTAGCTAATTGCTCACACACGTTCAGGTACAAGTAAAGTTTCCCCCTATGATTGGTATCAAGAACAAAGGTAGATATCCCAGGTATTTTTTCAACCCTAAGAATGCATTTTCTCATTCTTAAGTCCATTTAAAAGTTATCTTTAACACTTTAAAGAAAGGCATGCACCTATCTGTAGCTGCCACCCTACCAGTGACCTTTTTCACATCCTTCATATTTGCAGGAGACTGCATGTTTATTAGTGCTTAAATCTTATATGGGTTAGACTTAATGCCCATTTGGTTTACTATGAATCTAAGGAACATTCCTTCATGTATGTCAAACACACCTTTAGTCTGATTGAGCTTCATTTGGTGTTTCTTCAACTGGTTAAACGTCTTCTTCTGCTGTATAAACTACCATGTTTTTACTGATTTATTCTCAAAAACCTTCTTCACTAGACTTTTATATGGTGCTCCAGCATTTTTGAGCCCAAAAGGCATGACATTATAGCAATATGTACCCTTGTTAGTGATGAATGAGGTGATCTTCTTATCTTCTAGCTTCATCTTGATCTGGTTATATCCAGAATAAGCATCAATGAAACGGAGTAGTTCATGCCTAGTAATTTCTTCATTTAATTGATTAATCCTCATTTATGGATAATGATCTTTTTGGAAAGCCTTGTTTGAGTTCATGAAATCGACACACATTTGCCATCTATTATTATTCTTTCAAACCATAACTACATTGGCTAGCCACTCAAGGTACCAAACATCTTCAATGAAACTTTCTTTCTGTAGCTCTTCTACTTTTTCCTGTATAGCCATGCTCTTCTCAAGGATGAATAAACTTCGCTTTTATTTGATAGTGTTTGTGTCCTTGGCAATATCGAGTTCATGGAACATGAATTCTGAGTCAATCCCTGTCATTATCGACCAACACTCTAGTTACTCTTCCCTTGTGTACCAGCATCGTGATGACTAGAGGATCTTCATAGGGGTAGAGTACTCTTGATAGGTCATCTTTAATAACCCTATTATCAGTCTAACTTTGTTGACTTTCCTTGTGCAGTTATTAAAATTGTCGGTCAACTCGATCTACCGAATGTAGGAGCATGCTTTGGCCTCATTGAGATAAGTCGTTTTCTCATCTAATTTAATCACCACCGTCAGTGTCACCACCTGCAATAATATAACATCCAAAAAATATCATATTCACCTCGCACATAGGCTCTTTGGGTCTCTTAAAAAAATCAGGATTGTCCTAAGCCTCATCACCCCTACTCATTTTCTTATCGTTTTCTCTTTGGCACAGGAATTTCAATCATCTTTGTCTATCCTACTCCTTTGAAGGATTTGTTCTTCCCTCTCTGTCAACTAACTTAGACATTTTTCTTCTCCGAATAAGGCTTTTTATCTCGTTCTTTAGGGATATGCAATTATTCGTATTATGTCCGTTGTCTTTGTGGAATTCACAATGCTTGGATTTATTCCTATTGGGGAGATTTCAACTTACCGGGCTATTTCATGTCCCTGCTTCCCTGAATCTCCTCTAAAATCTGATGCACACCAATAGTGAGAGGGGTATATTCGTCATAGCTCTTAGGCTTTTCCACCTTCTTGTCCTTATGCTCTTTCTTTTTGGTGCCTTTTTTATTAGCGTGTTTGGGATAATGAATTGTTTTGGAAGTTATGGCTTCCTCAACATTCATAATCTTACCTATTTTGTCCAGTAACTCAGTCATGGTCTTCATAGGGTCTTTGGCTAGAGCATAGTAAATCTTCTCTAGGAGAAAGCCACTCATGAGCGTAGTGATCACCATATTCTATTCGTAATCAAAGACCTCTCATTTTTTGCCATTAAATTGAGTGATATATTGTCGGGTGGTTTCTCTACCCCTTTGGCAAAAACTTAACAAATGAGATACTCTTTGATGAACAAGTTGGACAATTATTGAAAGCTAGAGATTTTACCCCTTGTCAAGTTATTGTACAAGATTTAGGCCAATCTGGTAATAGTGATAGAGAATGCCCTGCATTGCATCTCATCGGGGACCGATAGATATGAACGATAGCTTGATATTATTCCGTATGATGTACAAGGTCGGATTTTGCACCATATTTTGGGCTTACCCAGGTAGTTTAAACTTGCAAGGTGTAAGCTAGTTCACATTCACAAGAATGAAGGATGATCCCTTCACGAAGCTCCTATGTAATGGATTCTTAGATTTGCCTATGTCCCCCAAGCAGTCTTTCGATCTTTAAATCGAATCCTTCTAGGGATGATCACCAGGTTTGGATTTGACTAAAACAATCTTAGTCGCTCGACTATTAGTTAGTAATGTTGTCTCTTTCTGGGAAGTCTTCTCGACACACACTGATCCTTTTATGTTGATTATTGATCTGACAAATCATTCTTAGTGATCTCTGGATCTTAAAGGATCTTTGTGATTACGTCCCCTCAAAGCTTAGGGACCTAGAGGATCAAATGATGAGCCCTGGCTCAGTCTTTCGAGCATGCTCGGAATTTTCATAGAGAATGAATGCCCATCATAATGGCTAGTGTATCTTAGAGATAAGGTAGAATTGGGATGATAAGTTCGATCATTGGTTAACCTAGAGTGTCTGGATTTTCTTCTCTCATGCCTCCCTGGTGGGTTTTCAGGTTGCTTGTTCCCATAGGAGTAAGGAGTAACATTTTTCCTCTTATGGTGGGGCCTACTATAGGCCTCGTTTGGAGCGTTTGAGTCAGTTATTTAAAAAATTCTTGCATAGCCTCTTGGCCCTTAGCTATGCTTAATAAAATTCCTTGGATATCCCCAATGCTTGGAGGGCCAGAGGGAACAAAGGTATCTCCAGCGGGGTGGATACTTTATGGATTGTCTACCATTGTTTGGAATTTATGGGCAAATGACTGATGAGTCACTTCTTGATTGAAATTAGATAGGAAATAACAATGACTTTGTTATTTACCACAGACGACGCCAATCTGTTGCTATCTAAAACTGGTATGAGGTTTAGGATGAGTGTTAGTTGAGTTGTACCAATTATTACCAACCACTGATAAAGTAGAAATGATATAAATTAAAGAGGGATGAGAGATAAAGGAAGAGACAAAGATTTTTTACGTGGTTCAGCAAAGTAAGTTGCCTACATCCACGGGTGCAATATCACTAAGTATTAGTGATATACATAAGTATAGTCTCATCTAGATAAGACACACTCCAATAATACGTCCCCTTATAGATAGTCTCAGAGCCATCACAATATTGGACTTCTCACCCACTGAGTCATGTTGGATAGTCTCGGTCTTTGGGTTTATCTCATCCTGTGACCACCATCATTAATTACTAAGCATACTGTTGACCTTGCAAATGATAGAAGAAAAGTGTTGGCCCAATAGTGTCGGCCTCAGACAACTCTATGAGGCCCATACCTCGCCATTAGCTTTGCGCATTAAAAATGGAGTCAGTCTTTTCTCTGCTCCATCATTGAGTATCAATGCTTCTCCAATTTCAGCCATTCGAACCTCTTAGCCTTAGACACAACATATGCACATGGAAAATATGATAGTGAAATTGTTAGCACACATGAACAATATCGTTATAATGTATCAACCAACATGTGAAGAATATAATTGGTCATCATGTTTACACACCTCATTATACATCTGTCACGCTCTTGTTGGCTAGTGGATCTCACTACACACGAGTTGCATACTAGGGGTGATACTGCACACCCCTAATGTAATAAAAGTATCTCACCATCTTCGTTTATGGGGATTGATCGATGGCTTCTAGCCTTTATACTTAATGAAAGTGATTTTATTATTTGCACAATGGACGTAGGCCAAGGCCAAAACACATATATATGTGTCTCTTCTTCATTTCTCTTTATCTTTACTTATTATTTTATTGTCTTATTTCATCGTTGTTATGCAAACCTAGATATTGAGCTGAATATATCTTTATATGATATCCCATTTCATCATTTTAGCATCGTTTGTGGGAAGAGACCTTATCTTCTTCTTCATCTTAGCTTGAACGCTCTCCTCCTTATCTTCAGTGGTGATCCAGTACATCACTACTGGGGCTGAATGGCTATTGAAAAAGCATGACTTGGGTGATTCTTGAGCTTCATTAATTCATCTTATATCTGGGTTTCTTTCCTCGTTGTTAATTTCTTTACTGTTTGGTTAATTCTCACCGAAAATGGCCACTAATCCCCCTTGTTACTTCGAGGCTAGCTCCATCTAACCACCTCAATAGTCAGAAATGACGGATATGGCAGCTACCCTAAGGTCCCTTGTGGTAAGTCAGCAGCAAATGCAACGACAAATCTTATCCTTCAGCCAAGATAAAATGAGTAGGATCCCAAATAATCCTACTACGAACTTGATAAATTCGTCTACTAAGGAGGCGGTGCATCCAATAATAGGGGGACCACCCTAGATTCGGCAAAGGAGGCTGAACACTACCTTAGGTGAGGGATGTCTCTGATCCATAACGTCTCTGCCTTGGAAAGTAGTTCCTAGAATGATTAGGCAATTTGGATCGTGATGACGAGGGATGTTGGGAAAGGTATGAAACCTCAGATGATTTATATAGTCTAGGGGGACTCAAACAAAGGAAAAAGTGCAGAAAATACTCCCTAGAGTTAACACAAATGGTTCATATTTGACAGACTAAGTAGGGGATTGACTTTTAATCGTCTCGAACCAAGGGAAAATGGAATCGAGACCAACGTTCTCGTAGTGCGAATGACACTTGTGCCACTAGTTATCGTATCAAAGGGAGACAGAAGGAACGGAGCATCGAGAGGTCAACAATAGGGAAAGAACTATCACCAAATATCAACTTTTGAGGTAGTTGCGACAGTGGAAAGGATAAAAGATAATGTAGTGAAAGAGGAAAAACCATGGAATGGTTCGATTCAAAGGATGGCGGATAAAATCGGCTCTCTGATTAAAAGTCGATATCCCGGCCACAGGGGTACATGGAGGGATCTACATTAGTACAAAGGATTATCATTTACTCAACTCCTGCAAAGTTCAAACCTCCAAGTGTGACACCCAGATATAATAACCCCATTCATTATATAGAAATATGTAAGTCGGGTACCAATATATATTCAACACCTGATGAAATGAGGTGCAAAGCATTCTCGAGCACCCTTACAGGCGCGACACATGTATGGTATACCGACCTACTGAGAGGATCCATAGATTATTTAAGAAACTCACAAAAAAGTTCATTCATAACTTTTATTTTGGTATGAAGTTAGTCAAGCATGTGACTCATGTATTGAATGTCAAACAAGGGAAGAATTATCCTCTGAGGGATTACATCTCTCGTTTTAACAGAGAAAATGTAGAAGTAAAAGACTAAGACAAATGTATTTTAATGACAACCCTCATAAAAGGGATTCAGGTAGGAAAACTATTATGGAACCACTCTGAGGATCCTCCAAAGTCCGTGACAGAACTTATGGAAACAATCGGTAGAGTCTTGGATGCAAAATAGGATATGGTGGCCAAAAGAGGTGATATGAATAAGGCATACAGTGGAAAGTTTGTCTAAGGCCGGGATAAAGACAATGATGGGAATAAAAGGTCAAATAACGATAAGTTTTCTAAGTACTCTCCAATAACTATGAGTCCAAATTTTATAGTGAATGAAATAAAGTAAGACATGGAGCTCAGATGGCTTGAAAAGTTGAACTCCCCACCTCATAAGAGGGATAAAAGTAAATAGTGTGAGTTCCACCAGGACCACGACCATATAACTGATCATTATTTTATCCTAAAAGAGGATATTGAGAAACTATTTTAACAGGGGAAGATGCGAAAGTACGTAGATAAGAGTGGGGTATTAGACGATATAAGGAAGAGATTAAAGGGAAGAAAGGATACCAAGCTGGGAAAATAAGTTTAGGAAAATAAGAACCAGTAAAAGTCAGATGACAGCAAAGAGCACGACCCTGATCTTTTGGCCAAACTCCATACAGTAAAAGGTAATTTATGCATAATTTCCCTTGTTGTTAAAATGATATGTGGTGGATTAGCAGGTGGAGGAAACTGAGAAAACTAATAGGGAGGCTCATGTAGTTGAAGGAAAAATAATTCCAAAAAGGGTCGAGGTTAACTCGTTCGAAATTTAAGCTAAACTTAGCAAGGTTAAGAATTTTGATATGGATAGCCTTGTAATGGGATTTTTAAGGCTAGAATTTAATATTATTTTATCCCCACGTGATGACCCTCTGGTCATTAGTACACGGGTTCATGACTATAAGGTGGCTCGTATTCTGGTCGATGGAGGAAGCTTGACAGAAGTCATGTTTTGGGAATGTCTTAAATATCTAAAGCTGAACAAGAAAAGACTGGTTACCTATCACCAACCTTTGATCGGATTCATCGAGGAGAAAGTACACTCGCTTGGAGTCTATGAGATGGATGTATGCATTGGAACTTAGTCGAGAGGTTTGACCAAGAAAATTAGTTTCTTTCTGATGGATGAACATGTCTTTTCAACTTACAACATTATCCTAGGAAAAGTAATAATAAAATAATTTGAAGTTGTGGCTTCCACCGTACACCATATGATGAAATTCCCAACTCTTTATGGAGTAGGTGAAGTGCAAGGTGATCAGGTGGAGGTACGAGGGTGTTAATTCACCTCGACTGAAGAGAGGGAAGCCCACAAAAAGAAGACAAATTCCTATAACGTTGATACCCTTGACCTAAGGAATTAAAAGAAACTCAATAAAGGAGAGACCCTGAGGAGTTAGAATCCATCGCCCTCTATGAGGACAAATAAAAAAAATCATCCAAATCGACTCATCCCTTAGAACAAAAATAAAGAAAGGGCTAATAAAAATGGTGAGAGAACATAAGATCATATTTTCCTAGAGTCGTGACGATATGCCGAATATTGGACCTAAAATTATTTATCATCGCTCAATATAGATAAAAGGCACAATCCAGTGAAGTGAAGACGATGCCGCTTCGCGAGAGATCGGTATGATGTTATTCATTGAGGTCGAGAAATTGCAGACTCCGGACTTCATTAGAGAAGTTTAATACCCAGAATGGATTTCCAATGGCATCATTGTGCCTAAACAAAATGGGAAGTGTGTAATGTGTGATAATTTCACAGACCTCAATAATACCTACCCAATGAATTGTTTCTCATTATTCCAGATTGATCAGATAATAGATGTGACAGCATGTCATAAGGTCATGAGCTTTAACAATGCTTACTTCGAATACAACTAAATTTCAATGCACATTGATGATTCCAAGAAGACTTCCTCTATTACAGATAAAGGTACCTAATTCTATAAAGTAATTGCAAAGGCAACCAATCAAAGGTTGGTCAATCAAATGTTTGAAGATCAAATTGGAATAATAATGGACGTGTATGTAGATGATATGCTTAAAAAGAGTCTTAAGGCCGAGAACCACATGGTTGATCTGGAAAAGACTTTTGATACAATGGATACATATAGAATGAAGTTAAGCCCCATGAAGTGTGTGCTCAGTGTCGTAGCTAGAAAATTCTTGGATTTCATTACCAATTAAAGGGGGATCATGATTGAAAAATTATCGACCACCATATAATCGACTGTTATTACTTTGGGGACTACAGTAAAGTTCTTTGCTGACGAAACTATTAGTTCGTAGATAACACGTATGTGGGAAACCCTCCAAATAAATCTCACATTTGATGGAGTAAGTTGTTCCCAATCATTCTTGTGGTCGGCTAGTATAACTTTGAAATATTTTATCTTTCTCTTGTAATAACTATTTGCATCATAAGAAAGCGGTAGATCAGTATAAAAAGATATTTATTTTATCAAGAAAATTTAAACAAATGGTAAATATCCTATCAAGAGACCCGACTTGGACTTGCATAGTAAGACCTACATAGTTTTCACCAAAAAATGACAAACAAACATCAAGATATCTTTATTAGTGTCTTTTTAGGACATGGGCAACCAAGTGACCAAGTTGTGTGACTTTTACCTAGACTGGAAATGGTATGTAATAGACTAGGGAAGTTATTAAATCATATCAAAACCTGATTTCATTCAGGCCCTGGTTAGTCATAAATCTAGTTTATGGTGATAGATGCCACAACAATAAAAAAGAAAATTCTATTTTCTTGGATTGAAAGTATTACATTTAAATGAATTACTTCCACTAGTAGTGAGTTGAAGGGAGAACTAATCTCAATTTATGATAGCCAATGTCAAAAGCTCAACCTCACCATAAATGTCACTAACATGTCCATTGTTAGGCAAAGTTCATATTTTGACAGTGCCATGAATGTTATACTTTACATGAAATGTCTCAAAAATATTTTTTGAGATCACTGCATTCTTTCTCAGAAGCGTAGACATTGTTGGAGAAAGGAGTAAAAGAGGATAAATGAAGAAGATTAAGAATAACAGTTTCTTTGCAACATAAATAAGAGAGATGGAGAAAGGTAAATTATTTCACTTCGTACCTTTGGCTTCAAGTAAGGATACAAAGAGGTTTTTTGAACCCCTTATACTCCTTATCGCCAACGGGGAACTGAATTAATGACTCTTTTGGGAAAAAAAGCCTCATTCCTATTCTCCCTAGGCCACATGCCTCAGATACAGTGATTACCTGTGGAGACTAACTTACGGCGCATGAATATCATAATTGCGCTACCACTGAGAATTTAAAAAGATGTGTGGAAATCATTATGTAACTGATGAGAAAATATGAGACACGCGTGGAAAATATGACAAGGTTAAATTGGTTTGGCCAGGCATAAAGACCAATCACCCAAATTGTGGGGCTATTGAAAGAATTATGAGTCATGCATGACATGTTGAACGGCACGTGGAAATTAGAAAATCATAATGATTTGGTCATCTAGAGAAGCTAAAGATTAATAAGATGAAGATAACAATAAATATGATCAGATACAATTTCATTATAATTAATTTTCCTCGAAAACAAGATTAAGGGTAACAATTGATTACCGTCTGAGAAGCCTTATAATCGAATTCATGTAATTAGGAGTTTTTCAATAAATAGGCATAACCCTGATGTTCAAGGGGCATATACAACATCATTTTATTCACAACATCGACTATCACCTAACATCTATATCACACTAATTCATTTTCTTACTCTCTTTCTTAAAGTTATAAAAGCATGCTCTTCCTTCCCCGTGGACATAGGTAAGTCGATTTGCAAACCACATATATATTTGTGTCACAATTTTATTACATTCATATAAGTGAGAAAAAAAAGGTATTAAGTATTATTATATGATTGATATACCCTAAAGTTTTTTTCTTGCATGAGGTGACTTCATAGGATTTGTACTTGGAGAAGTCACAAGCTAGTGCATGTATATATTGGATATGAAATGTCATGAGATGAGAGGTAAGATAAGGTAGTAGTTTGGGCAGAGATGTTATTAATTGATGACATGGTAGTGTGAAAAGTTGGGGGTGTGAAAGTTTAAAGTAAAAAGAAACTCTACAATATGGGGGAGGGCAAGGGGTATAAGGTCAAAGTATAGTTCAATAAGTGAATCGGTGGGTGATACATTAGGTGAGGGAGAAGGTAGTCCTTTTTTCTTGAGGTTCGTCATAAAATTGTTTAAAGGTACAATGGTAAAATGATTTATCCATATTGTGGGAAGGTTGCATGGGCAAGGTGTAAGGAAAAAAGTTCTCATCCAAGATGATATGTCTTGAAATGAATAATTTTCTATTGAGAGGCAACATTATGTAACCAGTTATAGACGATAAACACATAACGATATGTTTTGGGCTGAAATTCATTTTATGTTTTATCTTTAAAAAAGGATCAACCAGGAATTACAAGGGAAGTATAATCGAGGTGTTTTTAATGAAGCTTAAAAAATACGGATTTCATCCTAATAAAAGAAAAATGCGATTTATTTATGAGAAAATTAATAGTAGTTATAAAAGGTTCTCCCCACAAAAAAGAGGGCGCTTTACATGGAATAGTGCTAGACCGATTTTCATTATATGCACATGCTTTCGGTCGGTAACGCTATTTTATTTCTGAATACATGGGTACGAAATATGTCTAATAATATAATTCGCATCCAAGTGCTCCAAAAAATTAGTTTTATTGAATTCACCACATCCATCGCTTTGGAAAATTTTAATGAAACCATGACATTGTTTTTCTATCATTTTCATAAATTTAAAAAAATTCTCCTAATTAAAAACCTTGAGGAATTATCTTTAGACCTTTTCTCACTTTATCTTATGTGACATAATATGTAAGACCTTTTTCCCACTCCTAAAAGTATGAGTTCATATTATAAATTTTACAAAAAAGAGATGACTTAACCTTAGATTTAATAGTTTTCATAGCTACTATGTTCTGATATTGATTATGAAGCCCTTGTGATTTATCTTTGACTACATATAAAAATAGAATAAGAGGAAAATAAGTTTCAATCTTGACGGGTTCCCATGTAATTTTCTTTATATAATATCTGATGATACCAAAAATGGCACCACTGGGTCACAGATATAAGAAGCTCATCGGGTATATAAAAATGGAAGTAAACACATAATATATCAGTAAAGAAATATGTGAGGTGAAGAGGATGAACCCTAAAATATAAGTGGTTCGGTCGGAGCCTACGTCCACTGTGCCATGTGAATGGTGGTTTTCACTATAGTAAGGGCACTAGTGGCCTATAAATAAACCACTCAAGATTTTCTCTCCTTACAATTAGTTTGACAGAGTTCTGATAGGGTTGTGAATTATCAATCCTTTGCAATGAAGAAGATGAAGGGTTCATATAGTGCCTAGGGGGTTCCACTTAGGTAGTGACAATTGTCCATGCACATATATGTAATCATGATGAAATATCCCCTCATGTGAGGAGAACAATCTTAGTTATAACTGAATTGCTCATGAAGGACACGTCACCTTGGTACTTTTTACTACTCATCCAGTCATGATGTCGTCTGCAAGGGTCTCAGCCTGGATGAGTACGAGGTTATTGATGGAGCGCTTGACCTTACACCTAAAATTGACAAGTATAGTGTAACACCCCGCCCAATAAGATACCGGGCGATCACTCCAATATTAAATTAAAACAGGAGTCTCATATGGATCATTCTTAGCATCACTGTCGAAAATCCATTTAATTATTAATAACCTATTAGGCCGTGTCAAAATTTTAACTTTACTACTCTTTTTAACAACAATAAATAAAATATCCACACAGTTTATGCGTAAATGAAACTGAAATGAAATAATATAACCGAACACTCGGTCAAAATATACAACCATATCGAATGCTGTATCGAAAGAATAAATAAGTGCAGTTGAGCCATTTGATCGAATGTTTATACAATACCTCCTATCTAGAGTACAACGATGGAAGCGGCTATCAAAAACCTGCACGCATCCACAGCTGCTGCAACTGACGTCTGACTCGAATGAATTTCATCCAGGAGTCCCTGTGTCTGGACACCTATATATATAATATATAGAAAGAAAGGAGAGTAGATAAACGGGTCAGAGCCCGAGTTTTGAAAATATTTAGCAAGTGCATAAATGCCTTATTATTTTGAAAAAGGTTTGATCTCATATTTAAATTGGTATCGCACTCCCATGAGATACCCCTCACCTCTCCACTAATAGTGCACTCCTAGCGAATCCCTCTAGACATCCTAGTCAAGCTATCCTGCTAAACTAGTCTATCCCAAACCCACTATCAATCCAAGATAGTCCAAGCAATGTACTAAGGGCTAAACTTCACCCCAGTCTCAACACAATGCCATATTCGTGCGTGGGGTGTCTCGCAAAGTGAAATCCAAACAAGGAACCCCCCCGATACACTACTTCGCGGCACGGTCGATCGTCGAGATCCGCCAGTCCCTCAGTACAGAAAGATATATATGAATATATATATACATACCATAAACATTTATAATATTAGAGCACTAAGGATTAAACTTATCCCCAGTCTCAACACAATGCCATATTCGTGCGTGAGGTGTCTCGCAAAGAGAAATCCAAACAAGGAACCCCCCCGATACACTACTATGCGGTAAGGTCGATCGTCGGGATTCATTAGACCCTCGGCACTCGATTCATCCATTTAAATATACATATACATATTTTGCCATAACCATCCGAATCTATCTCCCGAAATGATAATCCATATACAAAGTATTTATCAATACTTATAATTTTTTTTATCTCAAAACCTTCCATTTCCCTTCTCATATCCAGGAAATGTATTTAAAAGCCAATTCATTATCATGAATTGCTTTAACAAATCATATCTCTTTTAAAGCCAGTTTTATTATCATAAAAATGCTTTACCTTTTAAATCATCCCATTTCGCTTTTTATACTCAGGAAATGTATTCAAAGCCATTTTCATTATCATAAAAATGCCTTGATCATATCATATGCTTCCACATCCCTTCTTCCATCCGGGAAGTGTTACCGAAGCCAAACCTTTATCCCATTTCCCTTCCTATATCCAGGAAATGTAATTAAGGCCAATCCATTATCATGAATTGCTTTAATATAACGCGTTCTAAGACCGCCCGTCCGGATTTCTCCACTGTGCGCGCCCCTAAATGGCTATCATCTTCCAGGGCCTATCATAAGACAACCTGTGATCCTACATCGCAAGACGTCGAGAAGCGGCCATGTGCCTGCGGGATAGTCAAGACCACACCCGGAATCTCCTATCCAGCGCAGAAAAATATATATAAACAAACGCTCACATGGCCTAAAGGACTATATCCACCCTGCGTTAATTTGTCAGGGGGCTTCACCATACGCACGCAACTTCCCTTATTATAGCGATTTAGAGAGGTGTGTATCCTCATTTATATTATTTATGAAAATCATTTGTCTTTCCATTTTGAAAATATTCATATTTTATTTTCAAAATCATTTACATCATATCATATATACTTATCTAAATCACACAGTATATACATATCCTATATATTCTTTCGAGAATATATATTAACAGCCATAGTGGCCTATAGCATCTAGCGATGACCAATAATCCCAAAGATTCCCTCCAGGAATCATAATCATGCATTCATATACGCATGAAACTAAACCCAAATATTTCTTACTTTGTTCAATACTAATTACCTCAATCATCTCTTTAAGGTTTATTTATCCTCAAAACCCTTATTTAAGAATCCCCATAAAATACCAAGTGGTAATTCAACTCCCCATACTCTTAAAGGGAGAAAACTAGAAATTCTGACCTAAGAGAATCGATTCTCCCCTTTAGCGAATCGATTCAGGTGGGCGAAACAGGTCTGTAAATGGAGAATCGATTCGGTCTGTACCCGAATCGATTCGGCCCATTGCAGAAACCCAATTTACTTTAGGTGAATCGATTCGGCCTGTATTCGAATCGATTCGGCCAGTTCGAGGGCTACAGTTTGGGCGATTTTTCCATCTCCAAAATACCCAAAATTCAATCCAATATCCATTTAAATCCTAACTTGGTTTTATTACTACAAACCCAAAGTTTTTATATCTCCTCAAATTCTTTAGAGGTCCTAACAATTCTTTTGAGAACCCCTAATATCTATCTCCAATAAGTTCTAACTAATGATTTCAATCTCGGACAACTCTCCGTAGAAAAATCACTATAAATCCAAAAAAAATAGAAAAATACGCAGTCAGCGCCCACGTGACCGCGTCGAAAAGATCTAAAATTTTATTTTTTGACCAAGAGCCTAATCGATTCATCTATAGGCCGAATCGATTCGGGAAGCACGCTGGCTACTGTTCATCGTCTTCTCCGAGATGGTTTTGGCCATTAAAGCTTCTCCCAAGCTTATTCCGCCTCACCCATCGTCCTACAACCTCAACCAACTACAAATACACCTATCAAACTGGTTCTAAACATCCTAGAACCCGGAATCACCAATTAATTTCAAGAAAAACCTAAGTTTCTCCAATTTATCATTTTTAGGGGTTTATTCATTTTAACTCCCAAAAATCCATTTTTATCCACGAATACCCAACCCAAAATCATTAGGGTTTGTTATACCAACCATGATATGAGATATTTATGCTTAAAAAAAAATAAAGCAAGTAAACACTTGCCTCGTGGATAAAATCCGACGACCACGAGCCGAATCCCTCGGAGGCTGGCCGGAATCTCCCCCTTTTTCCTCTTTTCTTCCCTCTCTCTCTCTTCCCTCTCTTCTTTCTCTTTTCTCTTCTCTTTTCTCCCCCTCTCCATCCTTTTATAAGGAGAAAAGGGTTTAACCCCTTTAAAACCCAAAAATGACTCGTTTACCCAATTACGAGCCTATTTAACTCCAAAATTACCCGGAACTCAATTTCGACAATCGAACACTCTTCTCCGACTATCTCGGACATTCCAAGACTCATGGCGCAGTCAAAATTTCCATCCGAGGTACTTGACCGAAAATCACTATTCTAACCCCAAAATAATTAAGTGCGGTATTCTACTCAAAATCTTATCTCTTTTGTCTCTATACTCCACAGCGACATATAATTAAATTACTTCGACCTATATAGTCCCAAAATAATTTATAACACCCTTAGAAAATATTTAAATCCTCGAAAATCCCAAAAATCACAATTTCGAGAAATTCTCCAAATTTCAAATTATACTTAATTATGGAATTTAATCCTCTCCAAAAGGGCGGGTTGTTACATACTCCCCCCCTTACAACGAAATTTCATCCTCGAAATTCGGATACATCCTACACCATATAACTAGGATCACTCCAAATCCTAATTTCTCAAGGGAAACGATACTAACCCAATGGTTCCCAACCATATGCTACACGACTACCACGATCGTAAAGTGACTCTAATACGTCACATAATACCCATCATCTATAATGCCTATCGTCATGAATTTCAACCTTATATACTACGCCCATTCTATTCCAGGCGGTATATAAAACCATATTACCATGGTGCCCATACACGTTTCCAACTTGTGCACATCTGCACATCCGTAGTGAACGTCTGACACGTAACACTCTCTCCCAATAAGGGTCTCCTTTCCTCGGTGTAATACTCACAAATGGGTCCTCCCAAACCCGCGAAATCAATTCTTCTAATCTCGGTGCCACTAACATTAACGAACTTACGTCCTAAATAATACTAAAGTCTATGCAATATCCTACCTACATGGAACGAATATAATCCTAAGTATGTCCCTAGTGCCCAAGGCCTCTCTCAATTCCCTACAATTGCTTGGTTTCATGCGTGGGACGTCTCGCCAAGGCGAAATCCAAACAAGGAAGCCTCCTGTTACACTACTCCCTCGCGTAGTCGGTCATTGAGATATAGCGACCCAAGGCACACAAGCGGGATGTCCTAAATCCTACTAGGCTAGCCTATGAACGCATTCCTACTATCTTATCCTTCCGCCCATACAGAAGGAAACCTAATCAATCGAAGTGCCCACTTTCTGTAGAAAGTGTCACGAACATAATACCCAAAATTTATCTTCTCAAAATCTGCCTTTTCATTAAGGCTGGTTATTAACCTCAAATCAATTTCTAAGTCCAACCTCACCCACCACTTGTGGCGAGGGGACCACTTTAGTGATTTTCCATAGCACAATATCTCCATAAGTATATCAATATCACGTGGCTCATAGTCTATAGTGGTTCATCCACACTATAAGACTTTTCCACAAAATCAACATCCTTGCATCCCATAACAGCTCCCCACTCCCGACATCGTTAAGAGTCATGTGTGGAGTGTCTCGCAAAGCGAAATCCAAACAAGGAACCCCTCCACACATTAACCCTTGACTTCGTTGGTCATGGAGTTCCATCATTTCAACATGCAACCGGGATATCCCTATCCCTTAATCCAACAAAAAAGATGGTCTGAACTCCCATCTCTAACTCAGAGTCATACCACCCTGTGCTCGCACTCATTTTTAAGTCCTTGCGCAAATAATAATGAGCTTAATCTTATAGCTCAACACAAATCCTGCGGCCTTAAATCATATATATAAGGTCGCCATAAACCCAAATCACGATAAGGAAACCTCTACTCATCGAAGTTTCGTATCCCATAACAAATAAGGTGAACTCAACCTATATCTAGGTGAGAGACCGCAACAATAACCCGTTCCCTCCAGGAACCATGGACACGATAGACTTGTCATTTTTAGCCTGCTATCGCTCCAAAAATACATCATAATGTATTATACTCATTATAACACCGTACTCGTATAGACATATAGAACGAGTATCCCAAACCAGATATATATATATATATATATATATATACACAATATATCAACACCCGCCTTTATGGTGAATGAAGGAAAATAAAACTCCGCTATTGCGGACAACACATAAGCATGCATGATAAAATGTTATCGAGACCGCCATAATACTCAAGACACACACACGAGTCTAGGGCTAACTAATACCGCGACTTTATCTAGCCACGGCAAATATACCTCCTCGGTTGAAGTAAAACTCATAACAACAACTTCATTTTCACAAATTCCCCGAGTGGATGTCCAACCACGGGGTCCTCGAACATACCCATTCTTTAGTGAGCCCATCCTTCTTGGAAAGGACTCAATATTCATTGAACCTAACTCACTTAGGTACAAGGTTCACTTCTCCATAATACTCTTTATTCACCGTCGGCCTCTGGCTATAATTCCCAAAACAGCATTCTTCTCATCCTACTGATTCATGGGAACTCACGGTTTGAACTATCCGTAAGATCCCTTTCGAACCCTCAATTTCCATGAGGAATTCGACTTTAGTATCACTCTCCACTTCAGCGGTACTGCGGTACTCATAACTACTTATTATTTAGTAGTCGCCACCAAAATTCTTAACAATTACCATAGGGAGAGTGACCTCTACTAAGGTCCTCATCCCAACCTTCTACCAGCTTCCCCAGCTAAGCTCCACCTCCTGCTGCCCTCCGAGTTTTGCACACGATTCTCAATGAGTGGGTAAAAGATTTCTATAATCTTATAATATGGCGGGAGAACGAAATTTCACAAGAGAAATCAACAATCCTATTCTTGAGGCTCTATAACAAATCGAGAGAAACGCTGAAAGCATAGTACGTCCGCACAGATTCCTAAGGACACTAGAACCTGATGCTCTGATACCATCTGTAACACCCCACCTAATAAGATACCGGGCGATCACTCCAATATTAAATTAAAACAGGAGTCTCATATGGATCATTCTTAGCATCACTGTTAAAAATCCATTTAATTACTAATAACCTATTAGGCCGGTGTCAAAATTTTAACTTTACTACTCTTTTTAACAACAATAAATAAAACATCCACACAGTTTATGCGTAAATGAAACTGAAATGAAATAATATAACCGAACACTTAGTCAAAATGTACAACCATATCGAATGCTGTACCGAAAGAATAAATAAATGCAGTTGAACCATTGCCTTGAATGTTTATACAATACCTCCTATCTAGAGTACAACGATGGAAGCGGCTATCAAAAACCTGCACGCATCCACATCAGCTGCAGCTGACGTCTGACTCGAAAGAATTTCCATCTAGGCATCCCTGTGTCTGGACACCTATATATATAATATATAGAAAGAAAGGAGAGTAGATAAACGGGTCAGAGCCCGAGTTTTGAAAATATTTAGCAAGTGCATAAATGCCTTATTATTTTGAAAAAGGTTTTATCTCATATTTAAATTGGTATCGCACTCCCATGAGATACCCCTCACCTCTCCACTAACAGTGCACTCCTAGCACATCCCTCTAGACATCCTAGTCAAGCTATCCTGCTAAACTAGTCTATCCCAAACCCACTATCAATCCTAGATAGTCCAAGCAATGTACTAAGGGCTAAACTTCACCCCAGTCTCAACACAATGCCATATTCGTGCGTGGGGTGTCTCGCAAAGCGAAATCCAAACAAGGAACCCCCCCGATACACTACTACGCGGCACGGTTGATCGTCGAGATCCGCCAGTCCCTCAGTACAGAAAGATATATATGAATATATATATACCATAAACATTTATAATATTAGAGCACTAAGGATTAAACTTCTCCCCAGTCTCAACACAATGCCATATTCGTGCGTGAGGTGTCTCGCAAAGAGAAATCCAAACAAGGAACCCCCCCGATACACTACTATGCGGCAATGTCGATCGTCGGGATCCATTAGACCCTCGGCACTCGATTTATCCATTTAAATATACATATACATATTTTACCATAACCATCCGGATCTATCTCCCGGAATGAGAATCCATATACAAAGTATTTATCAATACTTATCATTTTTTTATCTCAAAACCTTCCATTTCCCTTCTCATATCCACGAAATGTATGTAAAAGCCAATTCATTATCATGAATTGCTTTAACAAATCATATCTCTTTTTAAAGCCAGTTTTATTATCATAAAAATGCTTTACCTTTTAAATCATCCCATTTCCCTTTTTATACTCAGGAAATGTATTCAAAGCCATTTTCATTATCATAAAAATGCTTTGATCATATCATATGCTTCCACATCCCTTCTTCCATCCGGGAAGTGTTACCAAAGCCAAACCTTTATCCCATTTCCCTTCCTATATCCAGGAAATGTTATTAAAGCCAATCCATTATCATGAATTGCTTTAATATAACGCGTTCTAAGACCGCTCGTCCGGATTTCTCCACTGTGCGCGCCCCTAAATTGCTATCATCTTCCAGAGCCTATCATAAGACAACCTGAGATCCTACATCGCAAGACGTCGGGAAGCGGCCATGTGCCTGCGGGATAGTCAAGACCACACCCGGAATCTTCTAACCAGCGCAGAAAAATATATATAAGCAAACCATCACATGGCCTAAAGGACTATATCCACCATGCGTTAATTTGTCAGGGGGCTTCACCATACGCACACAACTTCCCTTATGATAGCGATTTAGAGAGGTGTGTATACTCATTTATATTATTTATGAAAATCATTTGTCTTTCCATTTTGAAAATATTCATATTTTATTTTCAAAATCATTTACATCATATCTTATATACTTATCTAAATCACACAGTATATACATATCCTATATATTCTTCCGAGAATATATATAAACGGCCATAGTGGCCTATAGCATCTAGCGATGACCAATAATCCCAAAGATTCCCTCCAGGAATCATAATCATGCATTCATATACGCATGAAACTAAACCCAAATATTTCTTACTTTGTTCAATACTAATTACCTCAATCATCTCTTAAAGGTTTATTTATCCTCAAAACCCTTATTTAGGAATCCCCATAAAATACCAAGTGGTAATTCAACTCCCCATACTCTTAAAGGGAGAAAACTAGAAATTCTGACCTAAGAGAATCGATTCTCCCCTTTAGCGAATCGATTCAGGTGGGCGAAACAGGTCTGTAAATGGAGAATCGATTCGGTCTGTACCCGAATCGATTCGGCCCATTGCAGAAACCCAATTTCCTTTAGGCGAATCGATTCGGCCTGTATTCGAATCGATTCGGCCAGTTCGAGGGCTACAGTTTGGGCGATTTTTCCATCTCCAAAATACCCAAAATTCAATCCAATATCCATTTAAATCCTAACTTGGTTTTATTACTACAAACCCAAAGTTTTTATATCTCCTCAAATTCTTTAGAGGTCCTAACAATTCTTTTGAGAACCCCTAATATCTATCTCCAATAAGTTCTAACTAATGATTTCAATCTCGGACAGCTCTCCGTAGAAAAATCACTATAAATCCAAAAAAAAACAGAAAAATACGCAGTCAGCGCCCACGTGACCGCGTCGAAAAGATCTAAAATTTTATTTTTTGACCAAGAGCCTAATCGATTCATCTATAGGCCGAATCGATTCGGGAAGCACGCTAGCTACTGTTCATCGTCTTCTCCGAGACGGTTTTGGCCATTAAAGCTTCTCCCAAGCTTATGCCGCCTCACCCATCGTCCTACAACCTCAACCAACTACAAATACACCTATCATACGGGTTCTAAACATCCTAGAACCCGGAATCACCAATTAATTTCAAGAAAAACCTAAGTTTCTCCAATTTATCATTTTTAGGGGTTTATTCGTTTTAACTCCTAAAAACTCGTTTTATCCACGAATACCCAACCCAAAATCATTAGGGTTTGTTATACCAACCATGATATGAGATATTTATGCTTAAAAACAATTAAAGCAAGTAAACACTTGCCTCGTGGATAAAATCCGACGACCTCGAGCCGAATCCCGCGGAGGCTGGCCGGAATCTCCCCCTTTTTCCTCTTTTCTTCCCTCTCTCTCTCTTCCCTCTCTTCTTTCTCTTTTCTATTCTCTTTTCTACCCCTCTCCCTCCTTTTGTAAGGAGAAAAGGGTTTGACCCCTTTAAAACCCAAAAATGACTCGTTTACCCAATTACGAGCCTATTTAACTCCAAAATTACCCGGAACTCAATTTCGACAATCAGACACTCTTTTCCAACTATCTCGGACATTCCGAGACTCATGGAGTAGTCGAAATTTCCATCCGAGGTACTTTACCGCAAATCACTATTCTAACCCCAAAAATAATTAAGTGCGGTATTCTACTCAAAATCTTACCTCTTTTGTCGCTATACTCCACGGCGACATATAATTAAATTACTTCGACCTATATAGTCCCAAAATAATTTATAACACCCTTTCAAAATATTTAAATCCTCAAAAATCCCAAAAATCACTATTTCGAGAAATTCTCCAAATTTCAAATTATACTTAATTATGGAATTTAATCCTCTCCAAAAGGGCGGGTTGTTACATATAGTCTCGGCCTAAGGAGCTCAGGACAAGGTTGGCTAAGATGATCGACTCAGGGTATCAGTTTGGAGACAGGACGAGAGATGCCCTTTGCTGCTGTGACTTTTTCTTAAAGTCTCGGCTTTCTGGATAGTCGAGGTTATACTTACGAGGCTGACCTTGGTCTTGGATGAGTTTTGGAAGAGAGATGTGAGCTTGTTCGTAAGCTCGGCTATTCAAAGTGGAGTTGTCTCATCCCGAGATGAGGTCATATTTGGGCATATCAATCACCCATAGCCCTCAATCATATATGCGATGAGGTGGCTGAGGGATACGAGTAGGCAATGTCCCTTGATGAGGTATCTCTAACACCTTGGCTGGATGCATATTGATATGTAAGAGGGAGACAAAAGTCACAGTTTTTGTGGGGTAGTGTCTTGCCAAAGTCAGACTTGACGGCTGAACTCTTTGGGTTTTGCACCT
The DNA here is from genome assembly GCA_949130495.1 of Sambucus nigra. Lineage (NCBI taxonomy): Eukaryota > Viridiplantae > Streptophyta > Magnoliopsida > Dipsacales > Adoxaceae > Sambucus > Sambucus nigra. The sequence continues at coordinate 87,822,067 of OX422208.1, read as the reverse complement.
CCAAATGATGACGCACCTTGGGATATGTGTCCCATCATTACCTTGGTATTTAAAATTTATATTTTCTCTTTATTATCCATTATCTTTAATATTCCCACCTCATTTTCTCTCTCTAACCTCCTATGCATCCAGCTTCTTCATATTCCTCTTTCCAGCATTCAACCTCTCTGGTATCCTTTCTATTCCCCTTATCTCAATCCCTTTTGATTTTAGGTTTTTTCAACCTACTATATTTTGCATTTTTGGTTAAAGAACACAATTTTTTGGTGAGGTTTTAACTTTTCGACAGAGTTTAGGGTGTTTCTGGGGTGAAGATCATCCCATTTTTAGGACATCTCAGGTGGTAAGTAGTAGCTTAGTATGTTTTTAGGGTTTTTTGAGTCTTTTTAAATATTTTTTGGCAAGCCTTGATTATCTTCTCTGACGAGCATCAAACTATTCTTGAAGTTCTTGAAAGAAAACCATTCAAACTCTTGTTTAATCTCCAGTCAACCTTGGTCAATATTGAAAACTGTTTGTGCCTTCTTCCAATTTTTTATCCAAGTCAAACCTCGACCTTTGATGTTAAGACATCTTTACAAGCTAGTCTAGGAATTTCCTAGTGTCAAAGATAAGTGCTTCGAACATATTAGGAGGATAGAGTCTAAAGAGGCCGAGAGGCATAAGGCCGAAGGGTTTCCCCTTTGTCCTATTTATCCTCCCCCCTTGGCTGTCATCTATCCTCAAGTCACTGAGCCTTGCGATTTCCCAGTCGCCAAAGCAAGTGATCCCATGTTGGTGTTGTCCTCTACCTCAGACGACCATATGTCTACATCTCAAACGATCGAGAGTGTAGACTCCTATGAGGAGGCGATGACTTACTCTGGAGGGTCTGATATAGATGAGGCCACTTCTTGTGTCTCTTTATCTCATAAAGATGAGGCTTCAAATCAATCTAACTCTATTCATAATCTTGAGCCTAATGTGGCAATTCCACCTCATGTGGATGCAATTCCCCTCTAGGATGCAACTAGGGCCGAGTTTGCAGAAAGGTTTCCAAGTGATTACCCAGATAATCCACAGACTCAAAATAATCCCAGGTCGAGGCTCAAGAAAGTAATAGTGATAGGAGTGAGGTTGATACATCAGTGGCCGAGGAGTATGAGAGCACAGTGTCTGAGGCTGACCTCTTGGTCTAAAGGCACTTATGTTGGATAGATTCCTCTATTTCCATATGAAAACCTGATAAGGATGAGAGAGCATTTCACGACCAATAGGGAGAAATTTATTTTTACGAGCAAATGTTTAAAATTGGCTTCCAGCTTCCCATCCATCCTACAATCCGGGCCATATTAGCCCATCTCAATCTTACACCCTCTCAGCTTTCTCCGAATGCCAGGAGGGTCATCCTTGGTTCCATCATACTTTGGAGGACAACTTACCAAACTGACCTTCCACTAAACATTTTTCTTGCTTACTGTAGAGGGGGCTTGAAGGTAATCTTGAGATTAGGGGCAAACCCCTAATTAACAACAATGTTTGAGATTAAGCAACCGAGGCAGCTCAAGCGTGGCAACTCAACGAGGCAGCCTGGCGCGGTAGCTCATATGTTAGCTTGTTGTATTAGTCATATTGTATTTTCACTATTGGTGATGGTATGCTATAACGGTTGTAATGATGTAACAATAATAATGAATGAGTTTGTGTGAGGTCAAATGTTACTTACGAGAGACCAGGCTTGGCAGGACCTGGGAGAGCTTTCATGCTCTATCAAATGACCTCACCGTGGGAACTTTGGAGGGACTTGGTTTGGAGGATTGAGAAGTAAATAAGCGTTGGGGCTTGTCCTGACCATCTTAGATACACCTAATAAAATACCGAAGGACCCTGACCATGGAACCCCAGGCGGAGCAACTTGGAGTTCCATCGAGCGTTGAGTTATGAACCAAACAGCCCTCTACTTAATGTCACATCTACTGTAGGTGATGTCACTAGCCAGCTAAACAATGTCAGACTTGTACTTGAGTAAACCACTGTGGTATTTGAGGCTGTCAAGCAGTTGGTGAGCCACCTCTGCGACAACAACCCCCTAACACAGTGGTTAGGTAAAAGGCATGTCTTAGCATTTAATGTTTATGACGTGGGGACAATTAGTGCATCAGGCATTTAATGTTGTGACATAAAGTATGAGGGATATCTTTCATAGTCTTTAATGATTGAGTTGCATCGGGGGTGGTGTGGGGGGCTGTTTAAGAACCCAACCACCTTTGGGGAGAGGATGATCTTTTGAGAACTCGAGAGTTATTAATAGAGATACACATCAGAGAGAGAGGGTTATTTCAAGCTAGAGGGTTTATATGCTCACCATTGTTATTTATTGAGAAGATTTTAATGCTTGACAGAGATTCTTGAGGGTGTATGGTGTGTTTCTACCTGCCTACCAAGGTGTGTCTAGGGTGCTCACTTCTCTCTCCCTCCACCTAAGTTACTTCTAAAGTTCATTACTATCCCTTGAGTTATACACGAGAGATTTGTGAGTTTAAACTGAGTTCATCTTCATTGGGTTTGTGTTTGTATGTCCTATCATTAATCCAAGGTCTGGGGCTAATTAACTTGTCATTACCATACTCGAAAGGGGTTACGCCTCCATCTAAGTACCCTCCTACATTTGGCTACTCTGCTGGGGGCATTCTTCTAAGCGAGGAGTATGGAGCAAGATAATGCTACTCGAAGACTCAACTTTGATGATATCCATCACAATGAAGAATGGGCTGCGAGGGAGCTGTCGGCCCTATGGGAGGGAGCTCCTCGGATAGAGATACCTCCTGTTCCAATAGCGTAAGGAGTTCCGGGGGTGGAACAACCTTCCACAAGCGTGGGGTTGGGACCCGCCCAGATCTCGCTCCTCATGAGAAAGTTTTACGAGTTTTTGCAAACTCTAGTAGCTTCAACTATGTTGGGAGGTTTGGAGGCTAATGCTTTCGTAACACTTGGAGTAGCCCCGATGGCCCCACCAGGTGCAGGTATTACTGGAACGACCCCAACAAACATACCCTCTAAAGTATCAACGGTGTCAGCAATAACGATGGCTCCAGCTTTAACAGGCGTTCTGCCTATAACCCCATTGGTCGTTGCCCCGTCGCCCATAGAAGAAATGGGAAAGGAGATGCAAAAGGAGATGCTGAAGCTCATGCAGGCTTCCTCGCAACCTATGGGAGAGGTAGCTTCGGTCTACAATGACTTTCGAACCCCTTACCCTTAGGAATACAACGACGAGCCTTACCCAAAAGACTATATTCCCCCTATCTTTGAAAAATCCAGAGGAAAAGGTGGGAACCCAAAGGAGCACATTAAGCGTTTCGTTGAACACTTAGGAGCATATTGTAATGATAAGAAGCTTAGGTTGAGGGAGTTTTCCAAATCCCTAACCAACAAGGCATACACCTGGTACTCCCATTTGACTCCCAATATCATTTCTACGTGGGAGGAGATGCATGTATTATTTGTCCAAAAATTCTTCTTGCCAGAAGATGAGTTCACCCTGACCCAACTCGGTAGGGAGAAGCAAAGATCGAGAGAAGAGGTGGTGGACTATATTCGAAGGTTTAGGGAAAGGTCCCTCGATGTAAGGGAAGAAGCCAAGGAAACCAAGTTGTTACAGATTTGTGCTGAGGGACTACTACCTGAGTATATTTGCCACCTTATCAACGGGACGTGCGAGGAAACTTTTTTAGCATTCCTAAAATCCGCAAGAAACATCTCTTTGGTGGTACGACCCAACCCGGAGGTGACTCCCATAATGTTTAGGCAGCCGATGCAATCCGCGGGGGGAAGGTCGGATAGGATACGTCGAGAGGGAGGATGGGGGCAAGGCACCGAGGAAGGACAATAAGAGAAAGTTTGGAAGAGACAGGGAAGACCCGCCATCGTTGCCTTGTACAATAGAAGAGGTTGTGAGTTATTGTAACACAATGGTCCAAGTCAGAACTGTTTATGAACCAAAAGGCGTGCCGATCGAAGAACCCGATACTGCGACGAGGGTTGATCCCAAATACTGTCAGGTTCATCGAAATATCCAGCATCCAACAGAGAGCTTCTTCATGCTGTGAAGAATCATCGATAAGTACATGAAGCCAGGGACATTGAAAATCCCCCCGCAGAATATTAACAATAACCCACTCCCAGCGCACAGGTCCAATTTGGTGATGGCCTATGATGAGGAGGCAGAAAGAGAAGGAGGAGGGTTGACAATGAAGCAGAAGGAGCTCGAAGAAGCTCTGGAACATTGTACTAAGGGAATGGCTAACGTAGTTTTAGCCTACGATGAAGCAAGCGCTAAAGATGTGGAAGATGTATACAGCGTTGAAGGTGGGGAAACGGACCCAATCATAGAGTATAGTGCAGTTTCAAAGTCTCCAAAGTTTCCTTGGTTCTTCGATCAAGTAGGGATTCCGAAGGAGAGTAGAATGGAGATAACTCAGAAAATTTTGGACATTGCAAGAAGAAACCCAGTCCCCTCTCTAAGGTGGAGGGGACCCATGGCTAGACTGGTGAAGAAGTTCCTGTCAGAAGTAACCTTCAGCGATGCAGATAGAGCTGTAAGGTTCCCCCATAATAGGCCTCTGTATGTAATCGCTAGCATCAACGGGGTTAGCTTTGCAAGGACTCTTATGGATGGGCGTGCTTCCATCAATATTATGCCAATCAACTCCTTCCACGCGGTTAACATTCCGAAAGAAAGGTTGGTTCCCAAGACCTTGGTAATCTCGAGTTATGACAATCAATCTTCCAAATCCATCGGGTATGTGAATGTTGGGATTGTGATGGGGAATCTGAGTTCCCACAACAAGTTCCATGTAATAGAAATTGCAACTTCCTATCATTTACTAATAGGGAGAGTGTGGATGCACAACCAAGGGTTAGTTCCTTAAACTTACCATCAATGCGCCAAGGCAAATATCAAGGGAACAAAAGTGACCATTAGGGCCACAAAGATGCCTTTCGATATCAAAGAAGCACACTTAGTGGATGCGGCATTTTATACAGAGCTAGAGGAGGATGTGCGGGTAGCAAGGGTTTTCTCGATTAGAGAGAGGATGGGGCCCTTGAATGAGCAAGATAAAGAGGGTGGAAGTAGCGAAGGGGTGAGGACCAATGAAGCCCATTAGGTGATCCCTCGACCCCAATAGATCTCGAAGCAACTCAAAGACAGGATGAGGCCTAGAACGGACCCGATGGAGCATGAGGTCCAATGACAAAGCATGTTGAGCCGCTTCTCAGGGGGAAGAATAGCTAAGGCTTCCAGAGAGAAGAAGAGGAAGCCCGTAGCAACAGCTACCAGTAGGCAATGCAAGAAAATTGTCACTGAAGAGGGAAAAGTGGTGTACCGCTTATAACAGTGTGAACGGGCGACCAAAAAACTAAGGATGAGGTTGATCCGGTGTATGAGTGTTTATTGGTGGATCGACGGGAGCAGTGTATGGTAATATACAACTCCAGCATATAGGAGTTCGTAGAAGATGTCGCCGAAGAACCAGACTATATGGCAGATCATCCAAGGCCCTAGGCACAAGAGTTGGATTAGATAAACTTAGCAAGAGAAGGGGAAGATCCAAGGCCTATCTTTATCTCGAAAGATCTCAAGGAGGATAAACAAGAAGCCTTGGTTAAGCTGATTTGGGAATTCATAGACGTTTTCGCATGGAAGTACACTGAAATGGAAGGGCTGGATGAAGAAGTGAGCTTCCACAAACTGAACGTGATGCCTTCAGCTATTCCGGTGAAGTAGGCAACAAGGACTTACAAACCTGAACTAGACTTGAAGATTAAGGAGGAGGTCCAATGTTTGTTGACAGCAGTATTTATCAAACAAATACAACATTCCCTTTAGCTATCCAGCATTGTGCCAGTGGGGAAGAAAGACAAAAACCAAATAAGGATCTGCATGGACTTCAGAGACTTGAATAGGGATTGCCCCAAAGATGAGTTTCCCCTACCCTTCATCGATAGTTTAATAGATGACACAGCTAGTCATGAGATGTATAGCTTCATGGATAGATACGTGGGATATAACCAGATCAAGATAGACCCCACCAATGCAGAGAAAACGGCGTTCAGAACTCCGTTGGGCAACTTCGTGTACAAGGTGATGCCGTTTGGACTCAAGAACCCTGGAGCTACATACCAGAGGACAATAATGGCCATTTTTCATGACTTCTTCCACAGATTTGTAGAGTTCTACGTGGACGACCTGGTCATCAAATCGAAGAAGGAGGAGTCCCATCTGAATGATTTAAGGAAGGTGTTTGTTCGATACAGGAACTACAAATTGAGGATGAACCCGTTAAAATGTGTGTTCGGAGTGCGGGAAGTTTTTAGGCTTCATGGTTGATCGACAAGGGGTGCAGATGGACCAGGATAAGCAGCGGGCGATCTTAGAGATGCCATTTCCAAAAATGGCGAAGGAGCTGAAGAGTTTTCTCGGTAAAGTCTCCTACCTTAGGAGATTTGTGCCTGGATTGACCGAAATAACACATCCATTGATGCAACTATTGCGAAAGAATAAGAAATTCAAGTGGGAGGAGGTTCACCAAGAATCTCTTACAGGACTGAAGAAACTGCTCGTTTCACCCCAAATCATGGTTCCTCCCCAGGCAGGACTACCGTTGCATCTATACCTTACATCAACCACGAGGTCCGTTGGAGCTCTACTGGCACAAGAAGTGGACCGACAAGAACGTCCAGTTTACTACCTCAGCAGTATCGTCCATGGGTTGGAAGTCATATATAGTAGATTAGAAAGGTATTGTTTGGCCTTAGTATTTGTAGCGCAAAAACTTAGGCATTATATGTTGTCGTTTATAATTCATATTGAAACTAGATGTGACCCCATTAAGTATTTGCTTGCAAGAACCATATTAATCGGCAGGGAAGCCAGATGGTTCCTTATCCTCTCTTAATATGACTTGAAGTGCGTGGTCCCTCACACAATTAAAATCCAGGCGTACGCTGATCTGTTGGCCATCTTACCTTCAGGAACCTTCGAGCCACCAAAGGAAGACATACCAGAAGAGATTTACATTCTAATTATCTGGATACAACTGAGGAGTAATGGACGATGGAGTTTGATGGATCTTCGATAAAAAAGAAGGGAGGAGCGGGGGTTATTCTTTCAAAAGGAATGGAGGATATTTGTCTTTCCTACAAACTAGATTTCCCTTATTCCAATAACGAAGTAGAGTACGAGGCGTTGGTGCTGGCGCTATTGGAGGCTTTTCGAAGGGGAATTCGTTCACTCTGTATTAAGGGTGACTCGAAATTAGTGATTCAGCGAGTAAACGTAGAATATGTGTTGAAGCACATGAGTTTGGTGCCATATAGAACAATCATTCAAAGGCTTCTCAACCAGTTCCATCGGACCGGGATCAGAAGACATCCCAAAATGATGAACCGCCATCCAGACCCCTATGCCATTATCGCCCAGAAGATGGTCATGAGGAACGATAAGACTATTGTTGTGATCCAACGAAGGACGGCTCCATCGATGGTTCAGTCAATACTACCGATGGAGGAGGACGCGGACTAGAGGGGAGAGATTAGGAAGCAATTGGAGTCTGGAGAAGGAGCTATGGGATTAAGAGAGTTGACCCAATACTTTACAAACCAGGGAAATCATTACTAGAAAAATACTGGGGGATGGTTGTCAAGATGTATCAGCCCAGAGGAATCAGAGCGAAGGTTGAAGAAAATGCACGAGGAGCACTGCGAAACGGCTGAGATACCTCTATATAAGAGAATCCAAAGAGAGGGGTATTTCTGGCCTAGAATGAAGCATGATGCGGTGGAGCTGCAGGAAAAGTGCGATAAGTGTCAGCTATTTTTTGAAGCAGTTGGGATCCATTTCATTGAAACTCAAACGTATTGGAGGCAGCACTATATCGACTTCATTTAGGATGGAGTGGTCCTAGCGAAGAAAATGGATGCGATGGGCCTGAGGCGAAGGGCCCCAAGGTTTTACGTTCAGGAGGGGCAACTTTATCGAATGGGGTACTTCAACAGGCCATTGCGTTACATCACGAAGGAAGAAGCAGCTGAGGTCCTCAAGCAAGCGCACGATCCAGCCCACATAGGAGGGGCCAAGTTATATGATTAGCTGATGATGTTGGGGTATTATTGGCCAACAATGGAGAAAGACTCTGCTGAGTTCGTCCGAAAATGCAAAGCTTGCCAACTTTATAGAAATATGATCTATGCCCCATCGGTAGACTTACACTCTCTATCAACACCCTATCCATTTCATACTTGGGCATTCGACCTAGTGGGGGCAATACACCCCTCTTCGAGAGGCAAGATATGGATACTAGTGGCAACAAAATGTTTTACAAGATGGGCCAAAGCAATACCACTCAGAAGAGCAACGGTGGGGTAGTGAGCAACTTTATTAGAGAATACATTATTTGCCATTTTGGGATCCCAAGGGTTATTGTTTCAGATAATGGGACTCCTTTCATCAATTCCGAAGTAACAATGCTCACGAACAAGTACTCCATTATTCATCACACTTTAACGGTGGCGTACCTAAAGGGAAATGGTCAGGCCGAGGCAACTAACAAAACCTTGGTTAAAATTTTGTCCAAGATGATGGAAGACTTTCCAGGGGCGTGGGATGACAAGATACCAGCTGTTTTGTGGGCCTATCGAACAACCAAGCGGAAACCCACAAGATACATGCCGTTCTCTTTTGTTTATGGGGCTGAGGCAATCCTTCCAGTGGAGCTGAAAGTTCCCTCTGCTCGATATGCCTTGCGAAGTAGCATGCTCCCTCAAAATAGACATATACAGTTGGAAGCGTTGGATGAACACAGAGATAATTCGATGCAACACTTTTAAATGTATACGAAACAACTCTCAAGGGCATATGATAACTTGGTGAGACCAAGGAAGTTCGTGGAGGGAGACCTCATATTGAAAGCAGCAGTGAAGCACATCGGGGAGCTTCCTCTACCTAAGTTTGCAGCCAACTGGGAGGGACCTTTCATTGTGATGGAAACTCATGATTCAGGTTATTGTTTAATTTCGAAGTTAGAGGAAGATAGGCCATTCAAGATTAACAATAAATGGCTGAAGGCTTATCATGTGTAAATAATCAAGTGTGAACAACTGTTATAACTGGTTGTTGTTATAAATATACAAGTTTTAGTTACAATTTGAACTCAAGAATTACAGAAATGCAGAAATTTATAACATACAAAAGCAGTCACAACACATGGAAGAATTAGAAAATATACATTTTTCATTCATAAACAATGGAGTATTAAAAAAATTGGGAGTTATCGCCCAAGAATTACATAGATAGAAGCAGATGGATGATATGTGTCGCGCCCCAACTTAATTAACTTAAAATCAACCTTTTATTTTGAGATAAATCCCCATTAGATAATATGGTACTTGAAACCTTTTGAAAAATAACACAAGATTTTTTTTTTCTTTTCTTCAAAGGCATGTTTGGATGAAAACATAACTACCTTTATGCACAACTCAAAAGTACCAAACAAATTTACTTACATAAGTTCTTTTGTTTAACATTTACTCAAAAAAGTTTTTTGATATAAAACTCACGTTATTTATCCTCCACTCTCCCATTTAATGTCCTAACTTGGCAGTGAACTCCAAACGATAGGCATACCTGAAACATAACATTATAGGAGTGTAAGCAACACAAGCTTAGTGAATGACTATATTCCACACATACATGACATATATATAACCAATTTGAATAACAATTTTTATTTTCTTATGTTATAACCAACCAGGAATTGTGTAACTCTCGCAAGCCTGGACCCGCCAGTCCAATTAACTCCCAGTTATTGGGGATACCACATCCCATAATTAAGCTCGAGTACAACAAACCTTTAAGTTGAGTTAACGGGACCGCCACATCCCGTAGGACCCACCACAGTCCTTAACATTAGATAAAGGACCCACCTCAGTCCATAACATTATATAACATCACCTAACATTCTTAATCAAATGCATATGTTTCATAAATACAACATCACTCCCATAAGCGTCTTAACACATGAGTATTACTACACATTTCCATATGAACATATAAGCATCTATATTTCATAGGATAGGTCACTCACCTTTAATTTGGTACTAAGATTAATACCAAAACTATTTCCTTGGTATGGTAGTGTTAGTCTCTTCCACACCTAACAATTCAACATCATTAGTATTTGAATACACCAAATCACATTAAACTCAGTAACACATCACATCAGTTGGTCAATCTAACATAACTGAAAACTAATTGAATATGATACTTCACATTTCTATAAAACCTTATTCATTAGGGTTCTAACTCAATTTACGGAATTTAATTATGAATTCTCTAGACAAAGTTATGCCTGTTTTATTACAACATTTTTCCAAATAATTTATGGAGAAAAATAACAGCAAAACTTCAACTTAAACACAACCCCAAGCCAAACCAGAATGTATTTTATTCTCCCCATCAAGTATATCATACCCATATATGTTCTCTAATATTTCCAATTGTAATTTCTTGATTCCAATAAGTATTCAATGATTTATGCCACTTTTAATACATCTAGGTATGAGTAGACCATCAAAGCATAACTTAACATTTTTCAAGCATATATAATTTCCTACTCGGTTATAAATCATGGAAACATATATTAAACATATTGAATAATATAAAATCGATGTTGCATAATTTTTAGAGTTCATTTACTAAGTCAAGCAAAACATCGAACACCTGGTGTGCGCACTTATGCTTTTGGGGCAGATTTCATACCCAAACTTCAAACTATCACCCAAGATTCATTTCTTGGTATTTTTACATAATTTTTGGATATGACATGTATGTATAATTTTAGTTTCATATCCAATTGGAATCAATCGATTCCATTGAGTATTCACAAAAATACACCAATTTGATTAACATGATAATTACACCCTTAGTTGTATGAATTCAACATACTTCATATATACAACCTACACATACCCACCTACACGTAACAACACGTATTATATCATCCTTAAATATGATCTTTAATATCATATAAAACACCCTATATCATGTAAATAATGAAATTTATAAGTTAAATCTTACCTAAGCACCTTTGGATACATAAGCTTGTTTATCTCTCGATAATCTGCCTTAATCCTTCACTAATTCATCATAACCTTGCTTTCTTCCAAGTAACTCTCAACCCCACTTGAAATTATGATTAAAATGAAGAAAAAGGGGTATTTTTAATCTCTTTAAGTCGGCATAAGGAACCTCCCCTTGGTCCAATCAAAACAAACCATGTGTTCCACTAATAAGACAAAATACCATTTAACGAATAGACATATTTGCCCTTGTTTCGTAATTTCAGCATTACTCCTTACTTAGACCTCTGTTTTACACACCGTTTGTTATGTTATAAAATTAGATCATATATATACAACTTTGATATTTTGTATTTTCCACAAATCGTAAGACTAGTATGCCTATTTTGGGCCCGAACAGAAGGGTAGCAATTTACCGAAAATCTCAAAACTTTCACATTTGGCGACCTAACAATGCCAATTTCGGACCAACACCTTGGTTTAATTTTTTTATAAACATAATGATGCATTATAAACATATTTTCATGATGCATTTAACCACATAACTAATCATATGATCTAAACAAGTTATCCCCGATCATAAGCTTAATTAACATCTAATGCAACCAACACATATATCACATGACTATGCATCCCCCAAATATAATAATTAACGTGTTTAACCCCCCCCCCCCCCCCCCCTCATCAACTTATAACATATAACTTATACTTAATCATATAATTAAAATTCCTAATCACATTTAGGGCCTTACAATTCTACCCCTCTTATAAAACTTTCGTCCTCAAAATTTAACGCATAAGAACTTACCAAAAGATGAGGATATCACACCTTCATGTTATTTTCTCTTTCCCAGGTGGCATACTCCACATTTTGATTTCTCCATGCTACCTTAACTAATGTAATGGTTTTTCCTGTTCTTCTCAATCAAAAATAACAATTGGTTCCTCCATGTTAGTCAAGCCATCTTTAAGCTCTATCGGTTATAAAATAAACACATGTGAAGGATCAACCACATACTTACGTAACATTGATACATAAAAAAAACATCATGTATACGGGATCATTATTGTTTCAAATCCAATTTTTAATATACAACTCCAACTCGTTTCACTATTTCATAAGGCCAATGTACCTATCCCTTAATTTTCCTTTTTTTTTCAAATCTCATAACCCCTCTCTAAGGAGAACCACGTAGGAAAACTTGATCAGCTTCCTCAAATTTTAATTCCTTCCTTAATTTGTCTGGATAACCTTTTCGTCTACTTTGCACCACCTTCAAGTGATTATGAATAAAATTTATCCTCTCAGTAGTCAGTTGCACAATTTCTGGCCTAAGTAGTTTTCATTCTTCTACTTTTGTCCAACACACTGGGGTCTTGTACTTTATCCCATACCAGGATTCATAAGGATCCATCTCAATACCTGAATGATAACTATTATTATAAGCAACTTAATTAGTGACAAGTGTTCATCCCAACTGCCCTTTAACTCTAATATATAAATTCGTAACATGTCTTCGAGTGCCTGGATCATTTTTTGACTGCCCCATTAGTCTGAGGATCAAAAGTTGAACTAAATCTCAATTTAGTCCCCAAAACTTATTGTAAACTAGGCTAAAAGTGGGAATTAAATCTAGGATTTCGATAAGAGATAATAGAAACAGGTGAAACATGCAATCTAATTATCTCATCTACATATATGTTGGCATATATATCCATGGAATAAGTAGCTTTAACAGGAAGAAAATGTGTCGAATTAGTCAATCTATTAACGACAACCAAAATAAAATAAAACCCTCATGATAATTTTGGCAAACCTATAACAAAATCGATAGTAACATGCTCCTATTTCCACTCAGGAATATGTAAGGACTATAGTAGACTATTAGGCTTTTGATGCTCCGCCTTCACTTGTTGGCAACCATACATCTAGCAACAAAATTTGCACTATCGTGCTTTATTCCCAGCCACCAATAACATTGTTTCAAATTTCTATAAAGTTATGTGTTTCCTGGATGCATAGCATATAACTAAGAATGGGCCTCCTTTAAAATCGTTCTCCTTAAATTAGGCACATTAGGTACACACAAACGGTTATCATACATAACAATGTCATTATTATGAATAGAAAATTCATTTGCTTTACTCATTTTCATATTGTCTTTAATTTTATCCAATTATATATGTCCTACTTGTGATGGTCGTATCCAGTCTACTAGCACATGTCTAACATTTAAATGAACTAGTATTCCACAACTCATTTAACGTTAACTTCTTCCTTATTAAAGTTAACTCTCTCAGCAAGTTAACTCGAACATAGTAAATATAAAATACTCTGCCTAAGCTTTTCTACTCAAGGCATCAGCAACAACATTAGCCTTACCCGGATGGTGATGTATTGTGTAGTCATAATCCTTTATAAATTCCATCCATCTTCTTTTCAACCAACACAATTACCATCAGCAAAAATAACATTCCCCAAAACACTACTTTGGTCTAGTCAAAATTCACATTTAGAAGATTTAGCATATAATTGCTTCTCTCGTACGGTCTATAAAATAATACGCAAGTGACATTCCATTCCCCAATAAATTTAAATTCAGGTTCACATGGTAACTGAAACACTACCTTTCTTCTAAAGCAATCTAAACATACATGATATGAGGACAACCAGTCCGTACCCAAAATCACATAAAAGTCATGCTTACTGAAAGGTAGTAAGTCAACCAACAACTCATTTTCACTTATTCATACCATACCCTCCCTACACACCCTATCAATAAAAATAAATTTCCCACACTGGAGCAATAATAGCTAAACTAGAATCTAATGATGATATTGGTTTATTAAGATGCAATAGATAAAGCAAGACATAAAGAATGTGTAGAATCATGATCTATCAACACATAAGCATCTTTATCATTCATACGCAAGAATAATCGTCTAGTGATTTCTTATCAATAACAGTCAATTCCCAACTCATATATTACTCCATAACTTTATATACGTATGTCGAACATTCACACATAATATATTATCGATTGTATCCTCTTATATTAACAATGAGTAAACATTCTTAATTAACCAAACATCATTATGTACATTTCTCACTTCATTCATATAATCTATCCTTATCATCATGTAACATTTCAAATAATAAATATTCTATTACAAGGCTAACTTCTTATAGTTCATCTCCCTAACTACAATTAATTACTTCAAATGATAAACATCATATTATAATACTAACTTACTATATGACATCTTCTCATCTTCCACTCAATACCAAACTCATGTGTTAGACTTGGACTACTATCGGTAACATCTCTGAAGTTTTAGAGTATGTTAAATATCGTTCTTACGCTCCTTAATCTAAACATAGCGTCATTACTTTCCATATATCGATAATGAACAATAATTCACCAAATGTTTACTTTTAGCCAATATCCCATATTCACTTTCATGTATATTGTGTAGTCATGGACTATGAATTCAATATAACTTCTCACTATATTCCCTTTTTTTTAAGTAACGTTTGATTGTTCTTTAACTAAACATACAATGACCTTAACAAGTCGTTTATCCAACACAATAACTTTACAATCATAATCTTACTCCAATCCTTATTAACATGATAGTCTTACGCAACATCATTAATACACTCATCTTAACCGTTTGATAACATGGATGTTAAATGTAACCTCACCACTTAGATCTTTAACCATACTTACCAAACCCATAATACTTCTCTAATTATTATATATCGTATTTCTTTCAAATAACTCGTACAAATACCTCAATGTACCACATTATGGTATCTCACATAGCACATTTTCCTTACACATACTTCTTAGTGACTCCGTATAATGTCAATCATATTACTTATATAACACTCTTAGTGGTAACACATACGCACAATGACAAAAACAACTCAATATTCACTCAACTCAGTTGTAAGTATTTCCTGACAAACATCTTTCCCATACTCATCCACAACATATATTCTTAAAATGACTCCTCAATATTTTTAAACTTCTAACTCTTTAACACCTCATCTCAACTTTACTATTCTTATAAGAGTTTCAAAACATCACAAGAGTAATATCCACTATATGTACTCACATTATTAAAGACGTACATCTCAACTCTTATTACTCTTTATTCTACTTTTAATAATTCATTATGAATTCACATTCTGATCACTTGTGATATATCGACTAGTTATTAAATTTCATACTTATTTCACATGTTAAATATAAACATATACAACTACTAACCTTATCATTTAACCTCTACTATGTGAATCTTAATTTTATTTACACTCCAACAATTTAAGTCTCATTATAATCATGTAACAATAATTCTTCTCATTTCTCATCCTTTAATTGAATATTTGTTCCCGTACATCACTCTCCCATATAGATGAGGAGAGAACCCATTCATAATGATACACATAACATGACTTAAGTCCACATATACCAACATAGGAAGCGATCACCTCCAATACTTTATAATTTTTGCCAAGTTCACATATACCAGTATAAGGAGAGATTACAACTTTTATACCACATTGTGTCTTTAAATATTTTCCTTCAATGAAACATTTGTTCATACAACATATAAAACAATGCAATGCTTTATATGAAAATACTTGTATTCGCTGTCATCCCCGAATAAACCTTAACATCTTATTTTCTTTCCTGCAAGATCCTTGCATTTCATATCACGTACAACAATATATATGTATAACCGACAGATGTTAGTCAACAAAACCAATTTAAAACTTAATAACAAAACATTCATGTCCACGCCTCAGGAATCTAACATACTTAAATGTATCCCTTGAAACTGAATACTTATGACTCAAAACAGTTACTACGTCCACTGCCAATCTAGACCCTCACACCCTGTCCAGAACCTAATAACCATGCTCTGATACCAAGTTGTCGTGCCCCAACTTAATTAACTTAAAACCAACCTTTTATTTAGAGATAAATCCCCATTAGACAATATGGTACTTGAAACCTTTTGAAAAATAACACAAGATTTTTTTTTCTTTTCTTCAAAGGCATGTTTGGATGAAAGCATAACTACCTTTATGCACAACTTAAAAGTACCAAAAAAATTTACTTACATAAGTTCTTTTGTTTAACATTTACCCAAAAAAGTTTTTTGATATAAAACTCACGTTATTTATCCTCCACTCTCCCATTTAATGTCCTAACTTGGCAGTGAACTCCAAACGATAGGCATACCTGAAACATAACATTATAGGAGTTTAAGCAACACAAGCTTATTGAATGACTATATTCCACACATACATCACATATATATAACCAATTTGAATAACAATTTTTATTTTCTTATGTCATAACCCAACAGGAATTGTGTAACTCTCGCAAGCCTGGACCCGCCAGTCCAATTAACTCCCAGTTATTGGGGATACCACATCCCATAATTAGGCCCGAGTACAACAAACATTTAAGTTGAGTTAACGGGACCGCCACATCCCGTAGGACCCACCACAGTCCTTAACATTAGATAAAGGACCCACCTCAGTCCATAACATTATATAACATCACCTAACATTCTTAATCATATGCATATGTTTCATAAATATAACATCACTCCCATAAGCATCTTAACACATGAGTTTTACTACACATTTCCATATGAACATAT
This sequence comes from Sambucus nigra, assembly GCA_949130495.1. Taxonomy (NCBI): domain Eukaryota; kingdom Viridiplantae; phylum Streptophyta; class Magnoliopsida; order Dipsacales; family Adoxaceae; genus Sambucus; species Sambucus nigra. The sequence goes on along the minus strand of OX422208.1, from coordinate 87,805,267 downwards.
AAGCATCTATATTTCATAGGATAGGTCACTCACCTTTAATTTGGTACTAAGATTAATACCAAAACTATTTCCTTGGTATGGTAGTGTTAGTCGCTTCCACACCTAACAATTCAACATCATTAGTATTTGAATACACCAAATCACATTAAACTCAGTAACACATCACATCAGTTGGTCAATCTAACATAACTGAAAACTAATTGAATATGATACTTCACATTTCTATAACACCTTATTCATTAGGGTTCTAACGCAATTTACGGAATTTAATTATGAATTCTCTAGACAAAGTTATGACTGTTTTATTACAACATTTTTCCAAATAATTTATGGAGAAAAATAACAACAAAACTTCAACTTAAACACAACACCCAAGCCAAACCAGAATGTATTTTATTCTCCTCATCAAGTATATCATACCCATATATGTTCTCTAATATTTCCAATTGTAATTTCTTGATTCCAATAAGTATTCAATGATTTATGCCACTTTTAATACATCTAGGTATGAGTAGACCATCAAAGCATAACTTAACATTTTTCAAGCATATATAATTTCCTACTCGGTTATAAATCATGGAAACATATATTAAACATATTGAATAATATAAAATTGATGTTGCATAATTTTTAGAGTTCATTTACTAAGTCAAGCAAAATATCGAACACCTGGTGTGCGCACTTATGCTTTTGGGGCAGATTTCATACCCAAACTTCAAACTATCACCCAAGATTCATTTCTTGGTATTTTTACATAATTTTCGGATATGACATGTATGTATAATTTTAGTTTCATATCCAACTGGAATCAATCGATTCCATTGAGTATTCACAAAAATACACCAATTTGATTAACATGATAATTACACCCTTAGTTGTATGAATTCAACATACTTCATATATACAACCTACACATACCCACCTACATGTAACAACACGTATTATATCATACTTAAATATGATCTTTAATATCATATAAAACACCCTATATCATGTAAATAATGAAATTTATAAGTTAAATCTTACCTAAGCACCTTTGGATACATAAGCTTGTTTATCTCTCGATTATCTGCCTTAATCCTTCACTAATTCATCATAACCTTGCTTTCTTCCAAGTAACTCTCAACCCCACTTGAAATTATGATTAAAATGAAGAAAAAGGGGTATTTTTAATCTCTTTAAGTCGGAATAAGGAACCTACCCTTGGTCCAATCAAAACAAGCCATGTGTTCCACTAATAAGACAAAATACCATTTAACGAATAGACATATTTTCCCTTGTTTCGTAATTTCATCATTACTCCTTACTTAGACCTCTGTTTTACACACCGTTTGTTATGTTATAAACTTAGATCATATATATACAACTTTGATATTTTGTATTTTCCACAAATCATAAAACTAGTATGCCTATTTTGGGCCCGAACAGAAGGGTAGCAATTTACCGAAAATCTCAAAACTTTCACATTTGGCGACCTAACAATGCCAATTTCGGACCAACACCTTGGTTTAATTTTTTATAAACATAATGATGAATTAGAAACATATTTTTATGATGCATTTAACCACATAACTAATCATATGATCTAAACAAGTTATCCCCGATCATACGCCTAATTAACATCTAATGCAACCAACACATATATCACATGACTATGCATCCCCCAAATATAATAATTAACGTGTTTAACCCCCTCTCATTAAATTATAACTTATAACATATAACTTATACTTAATCATATAATTAAAATTCCTAATCACATTTAGGGCCTTATAATATGTATACAAGAAGCAATTAGCCTAAAAGAAACGATAAATCTGAGGAAGAGAAAAAATCCCCTGGAGGGCCCGAAGAAGCTGCTGTGAAAGGCCGTTGGGCGTTCATAGAAACCTCCATCCTCATTTGCACTTGGGTACGTTCGTTGAGGAGTCTCTCGCATTTCAGTTTGACCAAACACAAGGCTTCTTCGGCATCCTTTACCTCTTGATCCACTTCTTCCAAAAGGGGCGCTAATGTGACCAACTTAGCTTCCTCAGCTCGCTGGTCCTCTTGATGCTTTCGTAACATTTCCCTCTGGACGATCAGTTGCTGGTTCTTTAAAGTCTTTGAATTGGTTATCATCCAGTCCAAACGAAAACCATCACGCCCGAGCTCCCTCAAAAAACCTAAAAATTGGTTAAGGAGGGATTTGATAACGCTTGCAGTAGGAGTACTGACAATTTCAGCAACAACGATTACCGTGCCTTGAAGTTTGTGACTCATCACGTGAATATTAGAATGTAGGTAATCCGATGTGAAGGTATCAGGGTGACGATGCACCAGTTGTTCGATCACCAAGCGGTGGTTGGCAGGCATTTGAGGAGACTGCCGAAGCACCCTCAGACAGAAAGCGTGAGGAGCCAGGTTAGGAAGGGGAAGTTCTCACCCAGATTCTCTTTTCACTGTAGCACCAGTCGTGGAACCTTGATCATAATGACCAGAGCTTTCCGAAACAGCAGGTTCCTGAGGAGGTGAGTCTGTAGGTGAAAGAGCTGGGGGAGAATTTTCCCGAGCAACCTGAGAAGAGATAAAAGGCATAATAAGTCTATGAAAAATCTTAACAAGAGTTTTCGTTGTTAAGTCACCATTATAAGGTGGAGTTTATGAAAAATATTAACAAGCATTTTCGTTGTTAAGTCACCGTTATAAGGTGGAGTTTATGGAAAATCTTAACAAGCATTTTCGTTGTTATGTCACCGTTATAAGGTGGATTTTATGAAAAATCTTAACAAGCGTTTTCGTTGTTAAGTCACCATTATAAGGTGGAGTTTATGAAAAATCTTAACAAGCGTTTTTGTTGTTAAGTCACCGTTACAAGGTGGAGTTTATGAAAAATCTTAACAAGCGTTTTCGTTGTTAAGTCGTCGTTACAAGATGGAAGCTCATGAGAAATAACACAAAAAAAATATATGTATATTTATACCTCAGTCACTATTAGGGCAAGAACGGGAACCATGGTGGAAGCTGTAGGGATAGGAACCGTTGGGGATGGGATCATTGCCTCAAAAGTCATAACGGGGTCCCTAGTCGCAGAAGCCTCAACGCTCGGCAAGACGCCCTCACCAACATAAGGCACTAAGGCCAGTATAGGGGTTCATCGGGAGAAGATGATGGGCTCCCAAACAAAGCCCCAACACGGAGGGGCGCAAAAGCACCACCATGCTGAGCAGAAGCACCAACCCTAGCCTTGATTGCATGAGGACCACCAAGATAAGTAGGTGGTACAAGATCAGGAGAAAACTGCTACATGAGGGATAGTGTTAGAAAAGAGGAGTAAGTACAGAAAAAAATTAAGAAGTATCTCTAAGTGTTACTTACCTCGGTTATAGCACTAAAAAGGGGAATGGCGTTCAGAGGTTTCATCAACATCGTTGGAAGAAGAAAGTTATCTAACAACGAGGATGTTTCAACCTGGGGCACCCAAAACATCTCGAGGTTCAGCAAGATAAATAAATAAAAGGTGTGGGACCGAAAAAACACTATAAAAAATATATATATACTGTAGAGGAAATCATACCTCGGGCTCACTTTCCTCAACAAGAATAAGGGACAGAGGCACCTCAGGTGGAGTAGGCAAATCAGAGGGGACTGAGAGTGTTGTCTCGGGTTGCGTTACCTCTGGCGACGAAGAGCCACTCGCAGGCCCAACGGCATCACCTCCCACAACAACTTCCCTAGCACGATGGGAGCCTGAATGGTGAGAATAAGTGAGTCCCGTCATGGGTAAATGGGGAGGAGTCACATCGGTACGAGAAACACCGAAGCGTCCCCCCATAAAAGGGCACACGGGAGGACTGGGGGGGTTTGGTCTTTCCATTTCAATCCCATGCATCACAGTTGTCAGGAATAAATAAGCAAATGCAGCCTGCCTTAAGCAAAAAAGAGAATGAGTAAATCAAGCATACATACCTCGGATCCAGAAGGGGAACGAGAAGATATGACCATAGGCGAAGGAGGAGTAGCAACAACAGAGGGGGAAGGAGTGAGATTAACCGCAGGAGTTTGATGCACCTGAGACTTGGTACCTAGAGTCTTCTTCCTTGTCCCCGCTGCACCAGTACCAACATCTCGAGGAATCCTTGAACTCTTTCTCCTCCTTGTCGGTGGCTCCGTGGGATCAACCACCACCGTAGGAAAGGAAATTGAAGGAGGAACAACGACAATATGCCGTTGATACTCAGCATTAATCCGATCTATCTCCGCCTGGGCTTCCTTCCTATGTGCTCAGCCATCTCGGCAGATATAGGGGGTGGAACGGAGGCTATGGGGAGGTCTTCTACGGGAGTTTGGGAGTTAGATTTTGGATTTAATGTCCCACTCTTGGCCATTTTTGCCTTCTTGGCAGGTTGTTGAGAAGGCCCCTCATCGGTAGTAGCTTCAGTTGAAGGGACAACCTTCCTCGGAGCTGCAGGGGTTTTGGGCTTGGGCGTAGCGACTTGGATCGTGGAACAAAGAGGGGGAAGATCGATGGGAGGTGCCTTGGGGGTCGTACTTAGAGGAAATTCCACCCCAAGTACGGAGTTTCCTTTTAGCCCCAACTCTTAGGGAAAAAAAGAAGAAACGGGAGGATACACTGGATCTCCCTCAACAAACTCAAAAATTTTAGCCTGTTGTTTCAGCCAGTATTTTGTTGCAAACAGAGGGGTAACATCCCCTTGTCTAGTAATACTGGGAATGGTGACTCGCCCAGCCATGGTAGAACTTATCCCCTACGCAGTAGCAGAAGAAAAAAGACAACACGCCTCGCTAAAGGAGACCTTAGGGTTTGACGATTGAAACACTGGGCGTGGAGCCCCCTGGTCAAACCCAAACTGGCAGCTGCGTCGGTTGGGGTTATAGTGCTCACTCGTGTACCCCCATTCAGTGTAGGAAGATAGATATCCTGGGGAGAACAGAAGGACCACGGCCAACGAGGGATCCTCAATATCCATAGTAGGGGCCTGTACAACTCTTGCTTAGTGTTGGAAAAATCCACAAGTATGAAAAAATATTTCCTCCTGATAAGGCCTCATGACAAAGTTTTCAAAATGGCCGATCACAGATATTAACTCCTTTCGAATTTGTCTCCTGTGATAAATAAAGGATCGTGGAGGCAGAATTATCTCCCCCAAAGGAGGGCAGTTGATTTTGGCTGCTACGACAGGGAAACGAAAGTAAAGGAAGCCGGTTAGAAGGATGTCGTTGGAAAAATTGGCCAAGTTATAATGGTCAAGTGATCGTTCCATGTTGAACAAAGTCCTGTCCAACCAGGTGTAGAGGGATCCCAAGGCAATTGCAGCCAGTGGAAGTTTTATGCCCCAAGCTAATCGAAGGGACATATTGATAAGGTCCCTTCGGGGCTGGTCATTGGGTTCTCCCGTCAAAAGGAAACATGAGAGAATAACAAGAATATAGGCAAGAAGTTCCAACGGGGTACCTTGACCAGGAGCATCCGTTGAAGAACCGCCTTCACCAGAACCCTTGAAGAAATAATTAATCAAGGGAGAGAAAGTAGCTTTGTTAGACGAACTAATGCAGCTTCGGCATATACGATCCAACTCCAAACGATCGATAGTCTCTTGAGCATCAAGAGCCTCATCGGTATAAGGATCATGACCTGTTGCATCGAGGCCCAGGAGATCGCACACATCTTCCAAAGTTATAGTGAACTCGCCCCAAGCAGCGATGAACGTATGAGTAGTAACGTTCCATCGAGAGACCAGGATAGGAAGAGCAGCTTTGTTCTTCGAAAGAGTGAACTCACCAAACCATTTAGCCCATTGCAACCCAAGCTTGGTGAGAATATCAGCGTAAGAACTTTGCATATGGGAGTTTCAGGCAGCAAAGTGGGCAGGAGATCCCCCGGGCGCTTCGAAATTAATATGGGACCATGGGAAGTTCCCTCGCTCCAAGAGAAATCGTAGAGTCCCCTCTGGAGGAAGAAAGCCCCACTCAGAAGAATCTTCATCTTCATCACCCAACAGTAAAGCATCAAACTTAGAAGAAAAATGCATAGTCTTGCAGACAACAGCAAAATCATCATCTTCTCCAAAAATAGGAGAACGACGATAAAACCTTAGTTGTTCCTGGCGGGCAACACTCAAGGCGGAGGCAGAAGTAGTGGTGGTAGACGGAGCACCGGTAGTGGAGACAGTAGGGTTGCTGGCGGATGCTATGTCAAACGACGATAAGATAGCAGAAAAGCTTCAAGCAAGAGAAATGGAAGTTAACGAGAATGGAGAAACACGAGCACCAGTGGAGATAGAGATAGTAATAGAAGAAAGAAGTCGGGAGGTACGAGCTCAAAACAACAATGGAGTTTTCACAGTTTCTTTTCTCTCTCTGAAGACAATGAAAGATTAAAGACGATGAAAGCAAAGTAAGAGAAAATAAAGGTTAAGTGTTGGATATGGACATTTGAGATTTCGAGTTCGGCGTTTAGATTTCCCCACCCTCGCACGTGCACGGCCGCCTATAATCATTTCACATGAACACGTGGCACTTTGGGAAGTACTTTGGCAGTTGAAAAGACAGCGCCACATCATTAATGAAGTGACGCATAGAGAACATGAAGCATTTCCTTCTCCAACAAGCTTCAGTTTTGGCGCCAGAAATTTTTGGCAGGCATATCCAATGAATTTCTAACGAAGAAGATCCCACATGCCCAAATGATTTTCGAACACAACGAAGCACCACGGGGGATAATTTCATTTACTACTAATCCAAACGAGTATTTGAGAAGGCTACTTGGTCTTTCAGAAGAACTTCACATATTAAAGCTAGAACGGTTGAAGATTAGCACGAGGAAAAAGCGACGATGTCCCCTCGCCCCAGCCCCAATGAGAATGGCGCATCGTCTTCGATAAGGTTCATCGGATTGAGAAGTTTTCGTGCAGGCATTTCCTGTTCTCACAAAAAATCCCTCCACGAGGGGGAAAATGTAGAGGGGGCTTGAAGGTAATCTTGAGATTAGGGACAAACCCCTAATTAGTAACAGTGTTTGAGATTAAGCAACCGAGGCAGCTCAAGCGTGGCAACTCAGCGAGGAAGCCTGGTGCGGTAGCTCATATTTTAGTTTGTTGTATTAGTCATATTGTATTTTCACTATTGATGACTGTAAGCTATAACTGTTGTAATGACGTAACGATAATAATGAAAGAGTTTGTGTGAGTTCAAATGGTACTTACGAGAGACCAGGCTTGGCAGGACCTGGGAGAGCTTTCATGCTCTATCAAATGACCTCACCGTGGGAACTTTGGAGGGACTTGGTTTGGAGGATTGAGAAGTAAGGCACCGTTGGGGATTGTCCTGTCCATCTTAGATACACCTGGTAAAACACTGAAGGACCCTGACTGTGGAACCCCAGGCGGAGCAGCTTGGAGTTCCATCGGGCATTGAGTTATGAACCAAACAACCCTCTACTTAATATCACATCTACTGTAGGTGATGTCACTAGCCAGCTAAATAATATCAGACCTGCACTTGAGTAAACCACTGTGGTATTTTGGGCTGTCAAGTAGTTGGTGAGCCACCTCTGTGACAACAACCCCCTGACACAGTGGTTAGGCAAAAGGCATGTCTTGGCATTTAATGTTTATGACGTGGGGACAATTAGTGCATCAGGCATTTAATGTTGTGACATAAAGTATGAAGGATGTCTTTCATAGTCTTTAATAACTGAGTTATCTCGGGGGTGGTGTGGGAGGCAATTTAAGAACCTAACCACCTTTGAGGAGAGGATGATCTTTTTGAGAACTCGGGAGTTATTACTAGAGATACACATCAGAAAGAGAGAGAGTTATTGCAAGCTAGAGGGTTTATACGCTCACCATTATTATTTATTGCGAAGCTTTTAATGCTTGACAGAGATTCTTGAGGGTGTATGGTGTGTTTCTACCAGCCTACCAAGGTGTGTCTAGGGTTTTCACTTCTCTATCCCTCCACCTAAGTTACTTCTAAAGTTCATTACTATCTCCTGAGTTATACACGAGAGATTTGTGAGTTTAAACTGAGTTCATCTTCATTGGGTTTGTGTTTGTATGTCCTATCATTAATCCAAGGTCTAGGGATAATTAACTTTTCATTACCATACTCGAAAGGGGTTACGCCTCCATCTATAATCTAAAGTACCCTCCTACACTTGCTACACACCATCGTCCTCGAAGACACAACCTGGATACTACCACCTCGTAGCTAGGAAATTTGAGAAGAAGCTTCTACTAGTTACCTAAACTTCCAACTGTGGCACCCCGACTAATTAAATACCGGGTAGCTACTCCTTTATAAAATTAATTCAAAATGCCAGGTTGGCTCAGTTAATAGCATCACTGTCGAAAACATTTTATTATTTCTAACCACCTAGTATTTAAAAAGCAAGTTGCCAAATTTTAATTTAAGTCTGATTAACATGCAATAAGTAAAATGAAGAAATAGATAACGCCATACACCATGCTGAAGTAAAATGAATAACCATCACAATAGAGTAAATAAAGTCTGGAGGAAAAACTCCTCACTACAATCCCATAACTGAAATGAATAACCGAACTGAAATAAAACATGCTAAAGTCTGAAAACTGAAATGTAAATGATGTCTCTAAAGAAATGGGCAACATGCCCTACAACTGATAGATAGTGACTCTGGAATCCAAAGAGATAGAAGCGTCTACATGCAAATCCCTGTAGCTTCCACAAGCAGCTACAGCTCGTCACCCGAATGAGTACCTATGCTTGGTGTCCTTGTGGCTGGGCACCTAAAATGGTTTTACAAAGAAAAAGAGATTTGAAAAGCAAACGGGTCAGAGCCCGAATGTGGAGTTATATTTTAAAAACCTGCAAGTGCTTTAAAAACATTTAAAACATTAAATGCAAAGTACATGTTAGGACATGCACTCACATTATATTCTCACCTCTCGTCTAACTGTGCACTCCTAACGCAAGTACCCATCTATAACTACCCATACCACTAGCTAAGTGACAACATATCTTGCTAGACTGCCAAAGGTTCTACCCATACTGCTCGGTTCCATTTAATATAACAACGCTCGTAATTAAATAGAGGTTTAACATAAATTCAGTTACTAAAAATGCCATTAATATAACTATCAGTTAACTCGTTATATTTCTCGAAACAATACCGTAATATAATTACAACATTAACATGAGGATTCCCATTAATTTAATGTATATTATTCACATCATAAATATACGATACAAGCACCCCGCAATCTAAGCTATGGTGCACACATACTCTGCTATCCATCCCGGTACATCACGTACATAAGGATCACATATTCCGAATCTCTCAGTAATAGTTCAGATAACACAAATCACAAATAGTGGAGGCGAACACAGTCACCATCACATGGGTCACGCACATACCTACGCTCCCATGGTCAGCGGACTTATTAATATCACAATAAGTCTTTCTATGACCTATGTTCATCAAGGTACCAGTCTATATCCCCCCCGTAGGCACACAAGGATTAGAGGGTCCTAAGCGAACGTAACCTCCCGTGATAGCAAGTATGGTAGGTATGTCATACACACAATCCATATAACAATACTAAGTAAACACACATCTTAGTAATACCGTATTTTAATCGTAGTACATATTGCACTCTCGTACTAACTATAATTATCACAATTCGTAGTATTCCGGTTTGTAATTATACGCGCTATAATTCATCCTCACATCGTAGTAGACACTCACGTCTCAACCCAAACCGTCCATGTAACACAACTCTCGTATAAAATTCCTCCTCATAAATACCCAAATGTCCCAAGTTTATCCTTACATCATCAAAGAATGTTAACTCTACCCTCGAACCAGTTTCCGAGACTCCAAAAAAAAATCAAAGCAGTCCAAAAAGGACCAAACTGTCGACTCGTTAGAAGTCTCGTTCGAACGAGGCTTCGAACGAGTTTGGACTGTCAGGTCGTTAGAAGTCTCGTTCGAACGAGGCTGTTCGAACGAGATCCCAGTTCGGTCGAATGAACTGACTCTTCTAACGATATCTCATTCGAACGAGATATCGAACGAAATCCCCACTCATTATTAGCGACTGGTCAACTCGTTAGAAGCTCGTTCGAACGAGTTCGTTCGAACGACCTGGGGGCTGCTTCTAACGAGGTACCAGTTTCGGCCCAGATTTTTCCCCAATTCGTTTTTCACCATTTTTACTCCTCAAATCTTCTCCAAAATACGTCCCAATGATTGATTTAAGATATCTAAACAATTCTAAACACAATATAACCACATCCTATCACGTTTTTATGGATTAACTCATCCTAATCATCCATCAAATTTGCAAATATTAAACTTTCCCCCCAAATTATTCATGAACAAGAACCCTAATTTATAAACCCTCAATTCATCAAATTAAATCCGTTTTTGTTTCACCCAATCATGTATAATCATCATATAATTTCGGCCCATACTATTCTACGTGCAAATGGTCCTTAATAATCAAATTCTAAGTCCAATTAACATGGGTTTTCATTTATCTTCCAAGAACAATTTGTAAAACATCAATTTTCTAACATGGAAAGAACATCCTTTGAAATTAAACATAGTTAAACCACTTGCCTTGTTTGTCTCTGAATTTGGTGTGGATTTGGTGTAGAATTTATGCAGAATTCCTCTCTCTCTCTTCTTTTCCAAGCTTTCTTCTCCAAAAGGCTATGGTGGCTAGGGTTTGCTTTGGGGAAACTTATGAAAACCTAATTTAATAAACCTCCGTAGCTTGTTGGGTTAATAAGGGTTGGTTGGGTCAATTCCTTAACAGATTACAACTCTCAATTTTCGTCACTTTTAATTCCTCAAAATGTAAAATTACCAAAATACCCTTTAAGTTGCCGGTATGGCCTAAAAATACCCCGGGACCCAAACTATACCCCCGGCTAGTGTTTTCTGACTATCTCGACCCTTCCGGACGCATTGGCTCACTCAAAACGACCATACGGATTATAGATTTTAAATTCACTTTTATTAACAAAATATTATACCGTGACGCGACGGTCCCACGCGTCTCAACAAAATTTCTAAAATGCCGTATATAAATCCCACGACAAATTTTATAATACCAAATACATATATAATCATATATGCACATAATCAAATACCAATTCGCATCTCATTAGTATTTATAACCCGGATTAATTTCCAATTACTACGCATTTAATTAATTAATCCCAAAAATAAATATAGCCAAAAGTACGGGGTATTACATACTTCCCCCCTAATAACTGAATTTCGTCCCGAAATTCGAAGCTAGAAAGTACCTGCTAAAAACAGCTCTGGATAACGCTCGCGCATCTCATCTTCGCACTCCCATGTGGACTCCTCGACATTGTGATGTCGCCACTGAACACGCACTAACGGGACTATCTTTGACCGCAGTTTCCTCTCGCTTCGGTCCAAAATAGCAATTGGCCCCTCCTCGTAGGAGCTATCCGGCTGGAGATCGATGTCCTCCACAGAAATGTGAGAATGAGCCAAATCATCTCTAAGGTATTTCCTCAGCGAGGAAATATGGAACACGTCGTGAATCCGATGCAAGTGCTCCGGTAGTCCAAGTCTATACGCAACCGGTCCGATCCGCTCAATAATAGGAAACGGCCCCACATACCTCGGTGCCAACTTCCCCTTCTTCCCGAATCGCATAATCCCCTTCATCGGAGAAACCCTGAGCAAAACTTGGTCCCCCACTTGGAACTCCCTGAAGAATCTCTTAGCATCAGCATAACTCTTCTGCCTGTCTTGAGCTACCCGAATGCGACTCCAAATCAACTCAATCCTTACCGAAGTGTCCTGAATCACTTCCGGCCCAAGTAGTTTGTTGTCCCCCACTTCTAACCAACATGCTGGGGAACGACAAGGCCTACCGTACAATGCCTCAAACGGAGCCATGCCAATCGTGAACTGATAGGAGTTGTTGTAAGCAAACTCCACCAGTGGAAGGTACTGCTCCCATCCACCCCCGAAGTCTATAATGCACATGCGTAGCATGTCCTCCAACATCTGGTTGGTGCGCTCTGTCTGCCCATCGGTCTGCGGATGATAGGCCGTACTCAACTGCAATTTCGTTCCCATTGCTTCCTGGAAACTCTCCCAAAACCTCGAAACAAATATCTTATCTCTGTCAGACACGATATTTAGGGGCACACCGTGAAGTCTCACAATCTCTGAAATGAAGAGCTGGGCATACTGTCCCGAAGTGTAATCAGTCCTTACGGGTAAGAAGTGAGCGACCTTGGACAACCTGTCCACAATTACCCAAACGGAGTCGTGACCCCTCTGCGACGTAGGCAACCCCGTGATAAAGTCCATGGATATGCTCTCCCACATCCACACCGGGACCTCCAATGGCTGTAGCAATCCTGCCGGTCTCTGATGATCCACTTTTACGAGCTGACAAGTGGCGCATTTCGAGACAAAGTCAGCGATATCTCTCTTCATACCGCTCCACCAATACTGCCGTCTCATATCTTGGTACATTTTGTCCCCTCCGGGATGTACCACGAACCGTGAGCCGTGCGACTCTGCCATCACATCGTGCCGCAATTCTTCCCCTTCCGGAACTACCAATCTCCCATTGAAGCGTAATCCCCCGTCGGAGCTAACGGTATAGGACTCGGCTCCCTCTGCAAGTAATCTAACTATCTGCTCCTGACAGAATGAATCATTAGCCTGTGCCCGTACTACCTTTGTGACAATCTGCGGTGTAACGGTCATCACAGACATGAAAGATCGGGCCACTGCATCCTGGTGTCCCAATTCCTTCCACTTAGCTTTCCACACCTCTGCCACCTCATCTGGTGGCCTGCGGCTCAACGCGTCTGCTACTACGTTAGCCTTACCCGGGTGGTACTGGATGTCGAACTGGTAGTCTTTCACAAACTCAAGCCACCTACGTTGCCGTATGTTCAACTCCTTCTGTGTGAACAGATACTGTAGTGACTTGTGATCCGTGAACAGCTGAAACTTCTCCCCCAAAAGATAGTGCCTCCAAATCCGTAAGGCAAATACCACTGCCGCTAACTCCAAATCATGCGTAGGGTAATTCTTATCATGAGGCTTAAGCTTACGGAAAGCATAAGCTATGGCCTGTCTCTCCTGCTGCAATACACCTCCAAGCCCTTGCAAAGACGCGTCGGTGTAAACCAAATACTCAACTCCCGGTCTCGGCAATGCTAACACAAGTGCTGAGGTCAACTTGTCCTTCAATTCATCGAATTCCAACTGACAGGCATCACTCCAAATGAACGGCACACCTTTACGAGTAAGATGTGTCAAAGGACCTGCTATCTCCGAGAAACCCCGAATAAACCTCCTGTAGTATCCTGCCAAACCCAAGAAACTACGAATCTCTGTTGGTGTCGTGGGCTGTCCCCACTCCCTCACCGCTGATACCTTCCCCGGATCAACAGATATCCCTTGGTCGGAAATAATGTGACCCAAGAACTGGACTTCCTTCAGCCAAAACCCGCACTTCTCATATTTTGCATACAGCTCGTTTTGACGAAGTGTCTGCAAAACCTGCCTCAAATGCTCGGCGTGCTCCTCCTTCGTCTGAGAGTAAACCAGAATGTCATCACTGAAGACAATGACAAACTGATCTAGGAAATCCCTGAACACTCTGTTCATCAGGTCCATAAACACTGCTGGAGCGTTGGTCAAGCCGAAAGGCATAACCCGAAACTCGTAAGAACCATATCTCGACAAGAACGCAGTCTTCGAGACATCCTCCTCCCTGATACGCAACTGATGGTATCCCGATCTCAAGTCAATCTTCGAGAAGAAAGAAGCTCCTCTCAAGTGGTCGAATAAGTCATCGATTCGAGGCAACGGATACTTATTCCGTATCGTGACCTTATTCAACTCTCGGTAGTCCACGCACAATCTCAGTGAACCGTCCCTCTTCTTCACAAACAAAACCGGAGCGCCCCAAGGTGAGGTACTCCTGCGAATAAAGCCCTGTCCTAACAGCTGCTCTATCTGGTCCCGTAGCTCTCTCATCTCATCCGGAGCCATACGGTACGGTGCACGTGCTATAGGTCTCGTACCCGGTAGCAAATCTATAACGAAATCTATCTCTCGACTGGGTGGTAAGCCTGGTATCTCCTGAAACACATTAGAATACTCCCTGACAACCGGGATCGAATCTAAAGGAATAAAATTAATTTACTCCTTTATAAAATTAATTCAAAATGCCAAGTTGGCTCAGTTAATAGCATCACTGTCGAAAACATTTTATTATTTCTAACCACCTAGTATTTAAAAAGAAAGTTGCCAAATTTTAATTTAAGTCTGATTAACATGCAATAAGTAAAATGAAGAAATAGATAACACCATACACCATGCTGAAGTAAAATGAATAACCATCACAATAGAGTAAATAAAGTCTGGAGGAAAAACTCCTCACTACAATCCCATAACTGAAATGAATAACCGAACTGAAATAAAACATGCTAAAGTCTGAAAACTGAAATGTAATTATGTCTCTAAAGAAATGGGCAACATGCCCTACAACTGATAGATAGTGACTCTGGAATCCAAAGAGATAGAACCGTCTACATGCAAATCCCTGTAGCTTCCACAAGCTGCTACAGATCGTCACCCGAATGAGTACCTATGCTTGGTGTCCTTGTGGCTGGGCACCTAAAATGGTTTTACAAAGAAAAAGAGATTTGAAAAGCAAACGGGTCAGAGCCCGAATGTGGAGTTATATTTTTAAAAACCTGCAAGTGCTTTAAAAACATCTAAAACATTAAATGCAAAGTACATGTTAGGACGTGCACTCACATTATATTCTCACCTCTCGTCTAACTGTGCACTCCTAACGCAAGTACCCATCTATAACTACCCATACCACTAGCTAAGTGACAACATATCTAGCTAGACTGCCAAAGGTTCTACCCATACTGCTCGGTTCCATTTAACATAACAACGCTCGTAATTAAATAGAGGTTTAACGTAAATTCAGTTACTAAAAATGCCATTGATATAACTATCAGTTAACTCGTTATATTTCTCGAAACAATACCGTAATATAATTACAACATTAACATGAGGATTCCCATTAATTTAATGTATATTATTCACATCATAAATATACGATACAAGCACCCCGCAATCTAAGCTATGGTGCACACATACTCTGCTATCCATCCCGGTACATCACGTACATAAGGATCACATATTCCGAATCTCTCAGGAATAGTTCAGATAACACAAATCACAAATAGTGGAGGCGAACACAGTCACCATCAAATGGGTCACGCACATACCTACGCTCCCATGGTCAGCGGACTTATTAATATCACAATAAGTCTTTCTATGACCTATGTTCATCAAGGTACCAGTCTATATCCCCCCCGTAGGCACACAAGGATTAGAGGGTCCTAAGCGAACGTAACCTCCCATGATAGCAAGTATGGTAGGTATGTCATACACACAATCCATATACCAATACTAAGTAACCCAAAAGTCCCAAATCTATCCTTACATCATCAAAGAATGTTAACTCTACCCTCGAACCAGTTTCCGGGACTCCAAAAAAAATCAAAGCAGTCCAAAAAGGACCAAACTATCGACTCGTTAGAAGTCTCGTTCGAACGAGGCTTCGAACGAGTTTGGACTGTCAGGTCGTTAGAAGTCTCGTTCGAACGAGGCTGTTCGAACGAGATCCCAGTTCGTTCGAACGAACTGACTCTTCTAAAGATATCTCGTTCGAACGAGATATCGAACAAAATCCCCACTCGTTAGTAGCGACTGGTCAACTCGTTAGAAGCTCGTTCGAACGACCTGGGGGCTGCTTCTAACGAGGTACCAGTTTCGGCCCAGATTTTTCCCCAATTCATTTTTCACCATTTTTAATCCTCAAATCTTCTCCAAAATACGTCCCAATGATTGATTTAAGATATCTAAACAATTCTAAACACAATATAACCACATCCTATCACGTTTTTATGGATTAACTCATCCTAATCATCCATCAAATTTGCAAATATTAAACTTTCCTCCCAAATTATTCATGAACAAGAACCCTAATTTATAAACCCTCAATTCATCAAATTAAATCCGTTTTTGTTTCACCCAATCATGTATAATCATCATATAATTTCGGCCCATACTATTCTACGTGCAAATGGTCCTTAATAATCAAATTCTAAGTCCAATTAACATGGGTTTTCATTTATCTTCCAAGAACAATTTGTAAAACATCAATTTTCTAACATGGAAAGAACATCCTTTGAAATTAAACATAGTTAAACCACTTGCCTTGTTTGTCTCTGAATTTGGTGTGGATTTGGTGTAGAATTTATGCAGAATTCCTCTCTCTCTCTCTCCTTCTCCAAGCTTTCTTCTCCAAAAGGCTATGGTGGCTAGGGTTTGCTTTGGGGAAACTTATGAAAACCTAATTTAATAAACCTCCGTAGCTTGTTGGGTTAATAAGGGTTGGTTGGGTCAATTCCTTATCAGATTACAACTCTCAATTTTCGTCACTTTTAATTCCTCAAAATGTAAAATTACCAAAATACCCTTTAAGTTGCCGGTATGGCCTAAAAATACCCCGGGACCCAAACTATACCCCCGGCTAGTGTTTTCTGACTATCTCGACCCTTCCGGACGCGTTGGCGCACTCAAAACGACCATATGGATTATAGATTTTAAATTTACTTTTATTAACAAAATATTATACCGTAACGCGGCGGTCCCACGCGTCTCAACAAAATTTCTAAAATGCCGTATATAAATCCCACGACAAATTTTATAATACCAAATACATATATAATCATATATGCACATAATCAAATACCAATTCGCATCTCATTAGTATTTATAACCCGGATTAATTTCCAATCACTACGCATTTAATTAATTAATCCCAAAAATAAATATAGCCAAAAGTACGGGGTATTACACCAACCACAATTGGAAGCCTCAATACTTTTTTATTTTTGGGGTTTGGGAGTTCGGACCCACCCAAGCTTGTGGTACCTCTGAGCCTAGGACTCCTCTGAGGTGGGGCAAGGTCTCAGCATCGGCCTAATTAGACCCGAGTTTGAAGCCTGAAGCTTATGAGAAGATCAAGAAGATATGGGGACAAGGTGAGAATGGCTGTCTAGTTAAGTTTGAGCACCTAATGACTACATACTATCTAGCTCAGACGGGTCTAGATATTGGACCATTGGAGGAGTTGTGTAAGTAATAAACCTTGCCAAGTATAGCTTCATATTTCTCAAATATTTATGACTAACTTCTCATGTCTATTATTTACAACTCGTCTGAAAGGAATCTTCGATACTCTTTGGGAAATGGTGGCTTCAAACTTGAGCAAGTTCGTAGGGAAGTGTGGGCTGAGGAATGAACCCCCTACTCCTCCAACAACCCAAAAGGCATCTACAGGCGGCCCCAACCGAGTTGATGAAGTTGGGAAGAATAAGAGGAAACGAGTTGATGACGCTACCATAACTCATCCTTCAAAGAAAGCGCGTCAAGACCAAGCCATTCCAATTTCTTATGATGGCGTGCTTGCTACTAGGCTATCGTAGCTAAAGATTACCGATGATAGCGTCATCGGCCATAGGAGACAGGCCATTGATGCCATCGGCTGTACCATGTCTAAGGTCGATAAGCGCTTACTACAGTCGATGGATATAACATTGCTCACCGAGTTTTCCATCCATAGATCTATACATGTATTTTTTTAGGATTTTCAATGTGATGTCTCATCTTTGATGATACCTTGTACTGACTTGTCTTCTCATATTTTGCAGGGTATAGTCTCTTTGCACAGGATGGGAGATTGGATCAGTAAGAGGATGCCTTTGATTCAAAAGGGAAGAGATGCTGTCACAATGGAGAGTAACCTCCGAACTGAGCTGTAGACTGCCAACTCAGCTTTGCAAGAGGCAAACACCAAAATTGACAATCTTTCGACCAGTCATGCCAACACTCTGAAGACCTTAGACAAAAAAAGGCAATATAAAATTAACGCTACTGTTAAGGCTGCTAGGGAACGAGTGATAGACGAATTCAAGGACTTTGAAGAGTTAATCGAGATCGGCTCTGAGTATCCAGAGAGGGGAATCAAAACTTTTGACCGATGGGATGTCCTTAAGCATGACGAGATTGGGGATCTTTCCCTGATGACTTCTCAGATCTCAACTTTAGTGATACGCGTCTACAGACGGCCTTGGCCGAGGTCGAGGACCCCACTACTGTCATAGAGACTAATCTCCCTGAGGTCAGATAGACGAATGAGAATGCATCCGACCTTGGTCTTGGTGACAATGGTGTCAAGATAACAAACGCTGGGATAGAGGGGGAGACTCAAGTAGCTGATGAAGAATCGGCTCCATCCGGTGGTGATGACATTATATATAGGTTTGATTCTGTGCAGATTTTGTGTAGCTCATTTCATCTTCTTTTTTAGTGTAACTTTTTTATGTAATATGACTCTCGGCCTCTTGCGGCCTTTAAGTTTTGTAATCTTGCTAACAGTTAATGCAATTCAAACTTTCTTTCACCCATACCGTGCTTGCTCAATATTCTCAAGTCTTGTCTCTGCTTTTTTTTTTATCTTTTTTATGCTTGCTTGGTATGAACCATAATTTGTAATTTCGTCATCTCTTTTTGATGGATTGATGAACCAAATTTATAATTAACAAGTACTCTCTCGTCATTTTTGAGAGTTTATGGATGAGTGTTATCTCATCCATGCACTATCGTCTCAGGCCGAGAGATTTAATCCACCAAACTAATGATGTTTAATAATGAACCACAATTAAGTCATTTTTAATTTGCGTTTACCAAATCATGGTGTTATAGCATAAGTCCTATCTCTTTCTTTTTTAGAGTGTATGGATAAGTGTCATCTCATCCATGCACAGTCGTCTACAGCTGAGAGAGTTAATCCACCAAATAAATGGTGTTTAATAATGAACCACAATTAAGTGATTTTTTATTTTCTTTCACCAAATCATGGTGTTATAGCGTAAGTCCTCTCTTATTGTTTTTGAGAGTGTATGGATGAGTGTCGTATCGTCCATGCCCTGTCGTCTACAGTCTAAAGAGTTAATCCACCAAATGAATGATGTTTAATAATGAATGTCTTTGGATGTTATTGACAACCCATGGATGAGATTGACCCCGTCTAGGTTGTCATATCATCGAAATCTACTTAGGACGACTTCACCACGAATGATGTTTTTTTGCTTAAGACAAATTGTCACATACAAATAACAATCATTCAAATAAATAGAAAACATATGAGAGAACACACTGATATTTTCATTGAATTTCATTCATCTGAGTCTCATACATATGTAGTACAATGAAACTGAAAGAAAACTAACATAATTGACATCTCACTGGTAATTCTTTTTAAGGTGGTCAGCGCTCCATGGGTTGGAGAAGGGTTATCCTACTAGATTCTCCAATCGATATGTCCCTGGTACCACCTATTTAACCACTCTATATGGGTCGTGCCAATTTGGATGAAGCTTATTAAGCTTCTTCCACGTCTTTTGTAACACTAGGTCTCCTGCTTTTAGTGGTCGAGTCTTAACTCTCTTGTTGTAGAACCACATTGTTCTTTGCTGGTAGGAAGATTGTCTAACCTTAGTGTCTTCTCTTCTTTATTCTATAAGATATAAATCAAGGTTCCACTATTCACTATTCGTTACAGGGTCATAGGCCTGAACCCTAAGATTTGGCAGACCTAGCTCCACGACACAATTGCCTCTGAGCTGTAAGCAAGCATAAATGGGGTATCCCCAATAGGAGTCATCTCCGTTGTCCTGTAGGCCCTTAGGATAACACAAACTTCTTTGATCAATATCTAATTTGCATCCTTTAACTTCTTGATTCCATCAAGAATTTTTTTTGTTTATTACTTCCGTTTGTCCATTAGCTGGGGGTTGGCCAAGAGAAGATAAGAATTTCTTGATGTTGACCCTTTTGCAGTATTTTTCTAGGGCGACATTATTAAATTGTGTTCCATAATCAGAAATCCGGGTGTTGGGTAGGCCGTACCTGCAAATGATATTTTTTTAGATGAACTGTAAGGTTTTTTACTCCATAATTGTAATCATCGACTCGGCCTCCACCCACTTTGAAAAGTAATCTATCGCCACGATCGAATAGGGATAATTATTTACAGCTCTGGGAAAATGTCTTACCAAATAAATTGCCCACACCGCGAATGGACAAGGAGAGGTAATGGAGTTCAGAGGGTGATGAGACTGATGAAGAATGGTAGAAAAAATCTGGCACTTATCGCACTTCTTGACATATGCTGTAGTATCTTTGGCCAGGGTCGGTCACCAATATCCCCCGGTAATAATCCTCTTGGCCAAATATCTTCCCCCAATGTGACAGAAGCAGGATCCTTCATTCACGTCCTTTGGGATATACATTACCTCAGATGGATGGGCACATCTGAGTAGGGGAAGCATAAACCCTTTCATGTACAAGGTGTCTCCTATAATGGAGAATTTAGTATCTTTATATCTCAACTTCCTTTCTTGGTCTTTGATTATGATAATTCCCCATCCTTTATGTACTTGATGAGTGGATCCATCAAAGAGGCTCCCGTGTTCAAATTCAGATAATACTCTAGAGCGTTGTCCTCCTTATCAATCATCGGTCGATGCAAGATTTCTACCGGCATCGTCCTTCTTATCTCTATTTTTGTGGCTGAGGCCATCCTTGCATGTGCGTTGTCTCGACCATTGTCCAACCGGGATATCCACTTCAGCTTCACCTCTTTAAAATTCTTTAACACTAACCTCACTCTATCTAAATATTTGTCCATCCTATCATCTTTTACCTTGTTCCCCCCAAGATTGAATTCATAACCAATCTTGAATCACTGTGATCTAGAAGATGGCTGACATTCAGAGTCCAAGCCAAGGATAGGCCTCCTATGAGAGCTTCGTATTCCGACTCATTATTGGAGGCTTTAAAATTAAACCTTAATGAATATTCAATATATGCCTCATCGATTGCCGACACTATTAGTCCTACACCACTTTCATTATGGCAAGAGGATCCATCGACAAAGAGGCTCCACACCATACCATTATCAGAGAAATTACCCTCTTATAGGGCTTCATATTTGAATATATATTGCTCCTCTTCATTCGTAGGTACTTTCCTCCTCACTAAACTTGTCTCAACCTCATCTGGAGGAGATCATATGCTCTTTCCTTGCTCTTAGCTAATAATATCCAAATTTTCATTGTCGACCTCGTCCCAGGTGAACTGGTCCACGAAGTCTGCTAGAACCTTCCCTTTGATGGCCACCCTGGGCTGATAGATGATATCGAATTCTCCTAGCTCTATTTCCCAAGCTATTAGTCTCCCTAACTTATCAGGCTTGTGGATGACCTACCGAAGTGGATAGTCTGTGGGAACGGCCATTATGTGGGCCTGAAAGTATGGCTTTCTCTTTCTTGAAGTGTGAATAAGAGCATAGACTAATTTATCTTTTTTGGGGTACACTGTTCGTTCCCTTAGAGTGCCTTGCTATTGAAATATACCGGATTTTATACTCTATCCTCATCTCTTACGATGGCAGCGCTAATAGCCGACTCCGAGACTGCTAGATACATATAAAGTTTCTCCCCTTGGACTGGTCTTGACAATAATAAGGGAGAGCTGAGGCAGGACTTCATCTATTTGAAGTCCTTATCACATTTCTCATAACATTCGAAATCTTTTCTGACAACTTTAAAAAATGGAAGACATTTGTCGGTGGTTCTAGATACGAACCTGTTAAGTTTCGCCACTATCCCGGTCAACCTGTGAACATCTTTGAATGTAGTCGACATCTTCATCTCTATTAAGGTTTTGATCTTCATCAGATTGGCCTCTATCCCCCTCTGATTTACGATGAGGCCTAAGAATTTTCTCACTCCCACGCTGAACACATATTTTGTGGGGTTAAGTTTCATCATATACTTATCCATCGTATCAAAGGTTTGCTTGAGGTCAACCACATGGGTGTCGTCCATGAGATTTTTGGTGAGCATATCATCAACATAGACTTCCATTATTTTCCCAATTTGATCCTCAAACATCTTGTTAACAAGCCTCCTATAGGTAGCCCATGCAATCTTCAAACCTAATGGCATGACCTTGTAGCAATAGGTTCCCTTATCGGTTATGAAGGCAGTCTTCTCTTCATCAGTCGGGTGCATAGATATCAGGTTGTAGCCCGAGTAGGCATCCATGAAGCTCATTAGCTCATGGTCGGCTATATCATCAACCATCTGGTTGATTCTGGGCAAAGGAAAGCTATTCTTGGGGCAAGCTTTATTTAGATCGGTAAAGTCCACACATATTATCCACTTCCCATTAGCTTTGGGGACTATGACAGCGTTGTCCAGCCACTCAGGATATATCACTTCCCTTATGAAGTCGACTTTTTCATCTTCTTTACTTCTTCTCGAATGACCTCGTATTTATCTCGAGAATAGATTGTTCTCTTCTGTCGTATCGACCTAGCATCGTCGGTCACATTCAGTTTAGGGTAAAAGATCTTAGGATATATGCCCGGTATATCCTCATGGATCCATGTGAAGATACTCTACCTCTCCCTCAGGAGTTTGATCAACTCCTCATTTATATCACTTCTCAGAGCTTGGCTGACCTAGACATTTTTTTTGGCTCGTACTCATTGAGGATGATGGATTCTACCTCTTTCGATGCCTCCCCCTTCTTCAGTTTGGTCTCATCTGTGGGATTTAGGGTATCGATACTATAGGTCATATTTTCTTTCTTGTGATATTCCCTCGCCTTGGCCGAGTTGAAGTATCATTCTCGTGCCAACACTTGATCACCTTGGACTTCCTCTACCCCATAAGAGGTCGAGAATTTTACCACATGTTGTACAGTAAATGCACAGCCTCAAACTCCTTAAGGGATACTCTTCCCATTATAATGTTATAAGCTGAGTATAAACTTTTGTCCATTACGAAGAAATTGACTTTCTTTGTTAGCCTCATCGTCTAAATATCTCCCATTCTGACATCCATTTCATAAATTCCCAATGGGTGCACCTTCTCGCCGCTCAAGCCTATCAGAGGATGATGATATGGGACGAAACTCTTCTTAATGAATCTCGAACCTTTGAAACATGGCCATAACATAACGTTAATTGAACTTCCCTTGTCGACCAATATCCTCGGCACATCATACCCATGCACTCTAGTTGTGATTACCAAAGGGTCATCCTGAGGAGCTAGGATTACTTTGAAGTCAAGTATTGAAAAACCCATAATTAAAGTATCCATATATACCTTCTTTATTTTCTCTGGCTTCACATCTGATGCGACCGAGTTAACCACTTCAGTCTTTGGAAGAGCCTTAATCTCTACAATGTGTGCCTTTCTGTAGGCCACCTCTATACCTCCCCCTTCAAGGCCTCCGTAAATTATCTTTACATTGAACGAGATGTTGTAGATATGGCATTTGGGGTCATCGTCTTTTGATGTAAGGTATGGGTTGTCGTCATCTTCATCATTTGAGGCATCATCCCATCGTCATCTCTATCGTCTGAGGCGTCATCCCTTTTCCTTGGGATATCTTCCTTGCACTTATCGGCCATTATCTTCCTTGGGTCATCTCGGCCTCCCTTAGAATCACCTTTATCTACATACTTCCTTAGCTTTCCATCTTTCAACATCTTTTTTATCTCATCTTTCAAAGAAAATCATTTATCTATCAGGTGCCCATGGTCTTGGTGAAATTCGCACCACAAGTTTTTATTCTTCTTATAAGGAGG
Source organism: Sambucus nigra (assembly GCA_949130495.1). Classification (NCBI taxonomy): domain Eukaryota; kingdom Viridiplantae; phylum Streptophyta; class Magnoliopsida; order Dipsacales; family Adoxaceae; genus Sambucus; species Sambucus nigra. The sequence goes on along the minus strand of OX422208.1, from coordinate 87,781,454 downwards.
AGCCTTCAGCTTCTCGGCCCACCTCAAGGATAGATCATTCTTAATTTCATTCAAAATATGCCCGCAGCTTACCATGAGGGGAGTGTAGTCGGGAAACTTATCGTCTGCTAACCTCTTTTTACCATCTTTATTCTTCTTTTGGAACTTGGTCCCACTGTTACCCCCTTTTTCATCCCCATATTTTGCCGTCATATCTTCCTCGGCATTCATGATCTTTTTTTCCATCGCTAGTAGCTCGTCCATTGATTTTGGAGGGTCTTCCACAAGCTTCCTCGATAAATTTCTCCTTCTAGATACCTCCTATCAGTGCTGTCATAGCGATACTCTCTTCGTAATCTTGCACTTCTGGCTTCTCCTTACAAAACCTTAAAATGTAGTCTCTGAGACTCTCATTCTTCCCCTTCATGACGTACAACAGGTGAGTAGTCTTCTTCTGAGGTCTTACACCAAAGAAGAAATTATAGATGAATCTTTTTGCAAGTTTCTTTAAACTTTCAATGGAGTTCTTCGAGAGCGATGTGAGCTAAACATGGGTAGCTCATGTCAGAGTGCTTGAAAATGCACGACATCTCATATCGTCTGAGATGGAGTAGATATCTCCTGCTGACTGGTACATCTCTACATGATGAACATAATTGGTACTCCCACCATACCTTGGAGTAACTATAGGTGGCTTGAATTTGGCAGGGGTCGAAAAGTTGACTAACTTGGCCATAAAAGGTGAGACTTCTGAATACCCCCTCTGCAAGGGGTCTCGATTCTTAAGGATATCTCTAATCTTATTTTCTAGCCTTTTAATTGTGTCATTCCAAGGCCTCTAGACTGTAACCACAACATCTTCATGGCCGATGTTATCCCCTGCTACCTCAACTTGCTGAAATGAGGGTTCTCTTGCTACTGACCTACGTTGGTTGTTCACTTCTCGCTGGCCCTCATCTTGACCACATGGTGGTTGACAGTCTTCCCCCTATCTTCTTGAGCCACCATTTATCCTTGACCTAGAAAGACTTTCTCTTAAATTACCAATGGGGTGAAGCCTCTCAAAGGCCGACCCTCTACTTAATCCATAAAAGGAAGAGCCCTTTAGCTGTGCATAATGACTCGGCCTCCTATTATGACCTCAGCTTCCTTGTACGGGGCATACCGTTTCCCAGATACTTTGTATGGCTCCCGGCAATCAGTTTGAGCATCTTCAGCCTCATAATCATCATAACAGTCCTCAGGGTAGGATTGTCCTTGCCTCCCAGGCATAAAATCCTAGGGTAAGCAACGTATCTCCGCTATTGAAGAGGTGGCAAGTCTTTGTGTGGTGCCTGGGGTGGTCCCCTAGCATCCTGAGGGTGCTCCATGGCTGCCGAAGTAATCATATTTGGTTGTACCCCAGCTGGCCTAATTATCACATTTTAGCTGAAGGCAACCCGTTGTTCTTGCATCGCCTATTGGATGGATGCCAAGGACTTCAATGTCACCGCTACTTCAGCCATCTCTGACTGAGGAAGTGCGTTCCTGGAACTAGGACCACCAGTTGGTGGTGGTGGTGGAAATTATGATGCCATTTATTAAACTTGATGGGTGAGCTACAACTAGAGAGTATAAGCCTAGTAGCTCATCATGAACTCTTTCAATGGTGAAATAGCTCCACAAGGGGGTGGACTGGTTCACCACCAGAGAGTTCGGTGATGAAAAGCTAAAAAAGGGAAGAGATGATACTACTCGTCCCCATAGACAACGCCAAACTGATGATACCAAAAATAGCACCACCAGGTCATAGTTATAAGAAGCTCATCAGGTATATAACAACGACAGGAAACACATAATATATCAGTAGAGAAAGAGGTGAGGTAAAGAGGATAAACACTAAAATATAAGTGGTACGGCCGGAGCCTACGTCCACTCCACAATGTGAATGGTGGTTTTCACTATAGTAAGGGCACTAATGTCTTGTAAATAAAACACTCAAGATTTTATCTCTCTTACAATCAGTGTGACAAAAATCTGCTAGGGTCGTGAATTATCTATCCTTTACAATGAAGAAGATAAAGGGCTTATATAGTTCATAGGGGGTGTAATACACCCCCCAAGCATGTTTAAGGCATGCACAAATGAGGGTATCCACTCAAGTAATGACAGTTGTCCATGCAAATGTATGTAATGATGATAAATTATCCCCTCATGTGAGGAGATTAATCTTAGTTATAACTAAATTGCTCACGTAGGACACGTCACCGTGGTAACTTCTACTACTCGTCCAGTCATGGTGTCATCTGCAGAGGTCTCAGCTTAGACGAGTACGAGGTTATTAATGGAGAGCTTGACCTTACACATGAAACTGACAAGTATAGTCTCGACCTGAGGAGCTCAAGCCGAGGTTGGCTAAGATGGTCGACTCAGGGTATCTGTTGGGAGATAGGACGAGAGATGCCCTATCCTGCTGTGACTCTTTCTTGAAGTATCGGCTTTCTTCATACTCGAGGTTGAACGTACGCGACCAACCTTGGTCTTGGACGAGTCTTGGAAGCGACCTGTGAGCTTGTTCATAAGCTCGGTTGTTCAAAGTGGAGTGGTCTCGTCATAGGACGAGGTCATATTTGGGCATACCAGTATCGTTGTTGGGTTTGTGATGTGTTTGAATGTGTTGATTTCTTATTTCTGTGAGGATATTTAGGCGTTGGGAAATGGAGTGATTTACAATATTATGAGCTATTAGAATTAAATCTACGTTATGGATGATATGGTGGAGATATAGTGATTTTCCAAGTCGGGGAGAGTACTTTTGAACATAATAAGAAGGAGTTAGGTAGGAGTTATCGGTTCAGATTCCGAGAAACAGGTAATGCTTACATAAAGGATGCATTCTTAGAGAAGGGTGAGGCTTTCGAGATGAGTTCGTGTTTTTTAGAGACATCTAAGATGTCAGTGAGGTTTTATCAAAATATAAGGAGTAAGACTAGGGAGGTGATTTTACGCACTAGTGAGAGAAGGAAAGAGTCACGATTCATTATTATTGTGAATGGTACATTATTGTTGTGAAAAATGAAGGTTTCATGCATTCTTCCCATCATCGGAGTTGTGTGTAGGGAGGGGGAGGGGTTATACCGGCGATGCATTCCAGAGGATGGGGTCGGTGGTGTTATGCATTAAAAAAACATAGAAACCTAAAGAGGTTGTAAGCCATTTGAGGCTAGATGGATATGGTCCGAAACACGAAAGACATATTAACAATAATTTTTATATAGAGAAGCTGGTTGACAGAGAGATACATGCCGACAAAAATGTTTACGTTAAGATTATGGTTGACATCCTCTCTTATTTGCAAGATGCATTAGTTGAAATATGGTCAGAGTCTAAGATACGAATCCACTGAGGCCCGTCAGGAAGGAAATATTTCAATGTTGAAGAGGATGATTGTGTACTAAGAGTTAATTATTTTCAAATATTGGTGATGGGATGTCTCGTGTGTTCGGATATGGCACCGCTGACAAGAGATAAAATGAGAAGTGGGTTATGGACAAATGGAAACCGGTAGATGAAGTGGATGTTCGCAGTTTACATTCACCTATATTTTTTTTCGTCCTTGCATTTGAGCAAGAGGCAAATAGAATTCTAGAAGTGAATAGCTGGTATATCTATGGATATGCACTTTGTGTCCGAAAGCGTCATCCACTAGCAACCTATGAAAAAAATAGCACATTAAATGAGAGTTATGAGTATCCCTTTACACCTGTGGGGGGGGGGGGGAGGGGGGGTGATGTGTTTAGATTTATGAGGAAAAAATGTCGAGGGCTATTAAAAGTGGACAAGTCAACGGAACTAGGGGAGAGATATGCTGGGATAAATTATTTGTTAAATGAAAGGAAAATATATCGGACACTGTAAGGATCTCAGTTTAGGGATGGGTTTGCATTTTATCAATACTGAAAGAAGGGTAAGTGTGTTACTAAGGGGGTGAATGTATGATAATAAAGGAGGTTGTTTGAAAATATGGTGACTAGGTAGAGAATGGGAGCACGAAAGTGGAAAGAGGGGACTACACCAACAAGAAGGACGAAGGCAACAAAGATCTAGTTCACTACATGATGGACCCAGTCACAATAAAGACTACCTAGTGTTTTCCAGCCTCGATCAGCAGTGAATTTTTTTTGAAGCCTACTGGAATACATACGATAAATAATGTTAAGGAATCTTCTGATGTAGTAGAGAAGATAAAAGAAGATGCGCCGATAGTCATTCGACCGGAGCCTCACTCAACCTCGGTACCGATCAGATTCCCAGGAGATATCCAATGTGAAGTTTCAGGGTAGGTAGAATGATAGACGCATGCGAAAAGTAATAGGTATATTTGAGTTAGTGTCGAGTAATCATGCAATGATTAGGAATGGTCGTGCTCCACTAAACATGGTGGGAGGAGTTTTTAATGGTAATGAGGTGATGGGGCTATTTAATGAGAAGTTAAACTTGTGTTCCCTAGCAGAAAAATTGCATGAGAAAATTAAGAAGTGTGTATCCCAAACAATTAGTGGGGAGTAAGTGGTAAGGATTAATAGACTCACAAATGTGGACATCATTTTTGTGAAATCCAAAAATGTATTGCCCAACATTAAAATGATAGGGGGTTTATTAACTTCTAAAAAGGTGTTAAAATGGGGCTTTAATGAGAAATATTAAGGGTACAAGTGAGAAATATAAACAGAGAGTGATAGGGAGTCGTTAGGAAACCGTAGAACATGATGGTGGAGGGGAGAGGGAGAACAGCCGTTTTGGGTCACATCTTGATATAGCAAATGGTAGTGTTAAAAATATTAAAAAAAAGTCTTGTGCGCAGAGGGTGGTAGAAGTGGAGAGGAGTAAGATTTAAGGGCTCTCTCATTATTTGATCATGGTGAAACAAGTGACAGGGGAAAATAGTTAGTTTGCAACTTTTCTATAATTCTAATACAAGAAAAGGTGAATGTTGGCAAAGTGGTTGATGAGTTTTTTAGAAGGGTCATCTATTGCAGGGAGAAATTGAGGGACTATCAGGAGTATGAGAATCCCAAATTATAATTTTTTTTTTTGGGGGGGGGGGGGAGGTTGGAAGGAAGAGTGGGTGATATTAAGACGAGTTTTGGAAACGTTCATGACGAGATTAACAACTGAGGGACTTAAATGAAGGGGGATGGGCTGGGAGGGGGTGGTATTTGATGGTGGTGGATGGTTGAAGGAAATGATTAGAGGGTTTATCAAATTGTTTGGAGCCTCATATAAGGGGAGCAATAGTGAGGTACATGAGTTGTTTAGAAATATGGAAGAAAAGAGGATGGGTGAGGACAGAAAGAGAGAGGGGGTTAATTTGTCTGGGGCAAAAAAAAAAGAAAAAGGAACTCATGAGGCTACAATGGTCCATCAAGAAAAATACTCTACGAAGATGCGCCTAATTTCGTGAAACGTGAGGGGGTTGAGTGACCCCGAGAAAAGAAGGATATTTAGTGGTACAATATTGAGGTGGCGTCGATATATTTTATACTTACAAGATTCGAAGGTAAGGCGTATGTATTGGGAAAAAACTAAGGTGATATAAGGAGGTAGTTGGGTTAAGTGGTCTTTTTTAGAGGTAGAGGGAACATCGAGGGAGCCATTATTATGTAGGACTCTATGGTGGTTGAGAAATTAGACGAGTTAGTTGGAAATTGGTCTATGTCTTTCCTATTTAGGAACAAAGAGGAAGAATATATTTTGAGTTTTTCGGGGGTGTATGGTCCAATGGATACTCAAGTCAGTGGGAGTTATGGGGAGATTTAGCAAGCATTAAGTGTGTATGGGCGCTTCTAGGGTGCAAAAGGCAATTTAAATGCAGTTTGATTCGTGTTGGAGAAGAGTGATGGAGAGAGAATGAGAATGTATAGGAGAGATTTTTCTAATTTCATTGATGAGTTAGGATTAGTGGATGTGGAGTTAGAGGGTGGGTTGTTTACATGGACCAATAATAGGGATATCCCATCTCTATCTCAATTAGATCGTTATCAATTTTCTCCAGAGTGTTAGGAGCTATTTCAGGTCCTAAATCTGTCTTGTTTTCCAAGGGTGACATAATATCATATTCCGATTCGTTTAGAGTGTGGGGGTGCAGTAGAGGGAGAGCCCTGTTTAGATTTGAAATATGTGGCTGAAAGAGGGTGAATTTAATGATAAAGTTGAAGAATAGTGGAAAGGTTATGTAATAGAGGGGAATGTGAGTTACATCTTGACCATGAAACTCTACCTTATCAAAGAAAATCTCAAGCGGTGGAACAAATAGTTATTTGAGAGTGTGAGAGAATCCATCGAAAGATTCATGGAGGATATTCGGGCTCTTGATGAAAATGAAGACATGGTAAGTTATCGATGGAGGAGAGTCAGACAAGTGAGGCGAGGAAGGGGGAGGTGGGGACGAGGTTGATTGAGGGAGTGATTAGTTCGAAATAAAAGTCCAGGGCCTTGTGGTTAAGAGAGGGGGATAGGAATACTAAATTTTTTTATAGGGTGTCAACTCTCACCTTCGCTTTAACTATATTCGGAAAATTATTGTGGGAGAGGATGAGTTTTTCGAGGAGAGTGATGTGAGGAGGGAATTATGCGGTTTTTTTGATAGATTGTATATGGAAGAGGAAAATTAGATACCCAAGCTTGATGGACTAAAATGGGGAATATTTCAATGGAGGAGGGAGGTAATTCATGTCCTAAATGATATGAATGGGGACAAGACATCGAGACCTGATGGTTTCACAATAACATTATTTTAGAAGCGTTGGACCATTGTGAGAGAAGAGGTGATGGTAGTATTTATGGAGTTTTATGATAGGGGATATTTTTTGAGGGGATTGAATTCGACATTGTTAAAATCAATTCCCAGGTAGGGGGTAACGGTGGATGTGAACGATTTTAAACCTTTTAGTTTTTTAGGAAGTGTGTATAAGCTCATATTTAAGGTATTGTCAGTTAGGTTCAGGAAGGTGATTGATCCACTCATTTCAGACACTCAAAATGCATTTATGGGGGGTAGGCAAATCCTAGAAACAGTCCTTGTGGTGAATGAGTGTGTAGAATCTAGGGTAATGAGTAGAAAACCTGGTATCATTTGCAAGTTGGATATTGAGTAGGCATGTGATCATGTAAATTGCAAGTTCTCATTTTATTTATTAGAGAGGATGGGTTTTGGTGATAGGTGGTGCGGGTGGATAAAGACGTGCATATCTATAATGATATTGTCATTGTCGATCAACAGGGCACCATAATGGTTTTTCTCGAGTTCTAAAGGGCTTCTCTAGGGGGACCCGTTATCTCTTTTCCTCTTTATCCTTGTTATGGAGGCTCTCACTAGGATAACGGGTAAAGTAGTGGAGTCTGGGTTTATTGGTGGGTTCCAGATTTATAATTCGAGTTCTTATAGTATTAATCTTTCGCATCTCCTATTTGCGAATGGAAAAATCATTGTTGGTGATGCGTTAGATCATCAGTTGAAAGTGGTGATACTGTTGTTGATGTATTTTGAGGTCGTGTCGAGGTTACACATTAATGTCGGGAAATGTCATATGATTCCGATAGGGGTAGGCAAAATGTAAGTAAATTGGAAGGGGTGTGTGACATCCCTCCTAATAAAATACCAAGTGATCAATCCTATATCAAATTAAACATGAATCTCATATGGTTTCATTCTCACCATCACAGTCGAAAACCATTTAATTATTAATAACCAATTAGGCCCGATGTCAAATTTTAAACTTTCTAATCTTTTTAACTTAAACGCACAAGAAAATCCTTACAAAGATATGAACAGGTGAAATGAATAAATAATAACTGATAACTCTCGGTAAAATAATTACAACCATATCGAATCAGCGTAAAATAAAAATGTCAAAAATAAACTAAAAGACAATAGTTGGGCAATATGTCCGATTGTTACAACAGTACTTCCTATCTAGATCACAAGGATATAAGCGTCTATACAATTTCCTGCCAAATTCCACAGTTGCGCCATCAACGTGTGACTCAAAAGAATAGTCATCCAGGCGTCCCTGTGTCTAGACATCTAAAAAGTATACAAAAGAGGAGAAAAAGAAAAGATAGATACTGGTCATAGCCCAGGTTTTAAAAAACATTTTAGCAAGTGCTTAAAATACTTTAATTCTTACAAATATGATATTCCCCATATTTAAACTAGTGTCGCACTCATGTGAGATACCGCTCACCTATCATCTAACAGTGCGCACCTAACGCATGTATTATAAACCCTAGTAACGCTACCCAGCCTAACTAGCGTTTCCCAAAACCTCTAATTCTCCTTACATTATTTCATAACCCGTGTAATATAAAATATTCTAAGATATTATCATTTCTCAGTTATAATCTATCCTTACATTATGAGTAACTTTCACTAGTTATTTACACTATTCACATTTTAGTGTTCTTTATCTCGTATATGATGTTCTCATCTTTATATATGTATATCACATTTTTTATTCGAGATTTTATACTCCCGGATGATCTAGAAATTATTCTACATTTCATTCTTTATTTTGTCCATATATATATATAATATAATATAATATACACATCAAGTATATCCATACTTATACATCACACACTATATAAGTATAATAACCACCCCTCAGAGGTATAACTTAATGGATGTAGTCTCTACAATGCTATCATCTTTACTCACATACCATCCTGAGTTACCAGCGGTCGGACTCTCACACCAACTTGGTAAAAATCAAACACAACGTATGGTGAGAGGTCATAGTTACTCATCGAAAATGAGAATGAAACATACCCACCACGTATCACCCCTGATAAGAGTAAAATAATATAACAATGGACGCTATGACCAAGGGACTATACGTTCCCTACTCTTCAAGCCAGAGGCCTCACCCACATCGCGCAACTTCCCTTGATAGCACTAGAGTGGTATGCTTCACATAAATATATCATTCACACACAACTATATTCATAATCACATCATATATATACTGTCTCTATACCCGTATATATATATATATATGGATACATATCATCAACTCCGTCTATCATGCCTATCTCTCGTACCATTAGCCTATAATCCCGAATATATTAATTCGTATAGATTAATAAGTATACACACAACTTATTTTAATCCCATTAGTATTAACTCACTTATGATACAATTCTCACATAAATAAATTCCCGAATATTAGCTTATCACATCTAGCTAGTATTCTTAAATCATCTTATTCGCACATTTGGATATTTTTCACACACACACACACACACACACATACACACACACACATATATATATATATACCCGCCGAAATAATCTCCCGACTATTATTCATCCCAAACACTCCTTAAATTCATACCCCGGATCTTATTCACACTAACTCGAGATTTATGCATCACTTATTTCATCACTTAGAGGTCCTCACACACTATATTGGATCCCCTACTATTCATCTCAAAAAGGAATTCTTCTCCAATCCCTTTTAGTCCAAGAAAATATCTCAAATTTTTCTGTCGAAATCGAACCGAACCCATGGCCCTAAAACGAACCGATCCGGTTCTGACATAATCGAACCGAACCTATAGCCCAAAATAAACCGATCCAGTATCCCAAAAATGAATCGAACCGATGACAAATAAAGCGAACTGAACCGACGATCTGATCAATTCGGGAGTTCATCTTCTTCTCAAACTCTAAAATTTATGGTTTCTACCCTCACCAACCATGTTTATAAACATCTACACACTTAGATATACCCACCATACTAATTTATTCTTGGGATTCATCAAGTTAAACAAGATTTAAACCCCATCTTAATTAAACCCTAGTTTTATTCAACCCTTTCAAATTTCTCACCAAAAATTACACCATTAACATGTATTTTAACTTATATTTCATGTAGGATTATTATCACATGAAAATCATATGAAATCATCTCCCAAAAACCCATTTTTGTCCAAGAATGCCAAACCCAAAATCCCATAGTTTTCATCACCAACTATAATATGAAAAATAAACACAGTAAAAGCAAGTTAAACATTTGCCTCCTTGGATAAATCAGACAATCTTGTGCCGGAATCCACCGTAGCTTGGCCCGAGTCTCCTCTTTTACTCCACTTTCTTCTTTCTTTCTCTACTTCCTTCTTTCGTTCGTTTCCTTTGCCTTTTCTGTTTCTCTTGTGACTTATAAGACAAAAAATGGGGGTTATCTCCTTATTACACCCAAAATGGACTCGTATGCACAAATGCGAGTCCCTACTGATCCAAAAAGTTATCGGAACCCAAACACTGTTCACGGGTACTCTATTCTGACTATCTCGGCCTTTCCGAGATCAATTGTTCACTCGAAATTCTCATCCAAGTCACTTATCAAATATTCACATCTTAAACCCATCACATATTCACACGTGTTTTCTCTATAAAATAACATCACCTGTCGCTTTTGGATACCTACGACATGAAATATAATTATTCCATCTCATTTACTTTAAATTCTCAAATTATTAAATTACACCCACTCAAGTAATTTAATTATCCATAAAAGTACGGGGTATTACATTATCCCCCCTTACAAAGGAATTTCGTCCTTGAAATTCGAATAAGATCGTACCAAAACTTAGGAATTTGAACCACACACAACACCCTTTAGTACCAGAATCAAATCATAATAACATAAAGGTCACTCCACTATATGCCCGCTAGTGGTACCCAGTTATATAAAGGCTTACTCACTCTAACCCCAGCTCCACGGCAAGCTTGATCAATTCTTTTCATACTCATATACTTCATCAGTGATATGCACTCACTTCAATAATGGCAAATCACATATTGTGCGTCCGATAACGGTATTTGAATAAAATGAGCCTATACATCACCGGCTTTATAGCCTTAATACTAATGTAAGGCCGCACATCACTAAGTGACAATTTCTCGTGTCCATCCCAACACAAAATTCCCATCCTGAGAGAAACCATAAGAACATCTGACCACTTCGATCAGTCCTTCAAATATCATTTCATGGTGACATAAATCTTACAACGCTTAAAAGTCTTCCCAAAACAATTTGTGGTTAATGCCCCTCTCAACAACGGACTCTAAATCGCGTCCGATCCAAAAGTTTAGTTATTAACTTACCTCTAAACAACTAGAACAACCAGGCTTTCCCACACAAAACCTTAATAGGCACCTTGTCCACAATAAATAGGTACGAGTGACAACACACAACTCTACCATTCAGTAATTTCCATCCCAATTACCGTACCATGCTTTACTTCAGTTCTTAGTTAGGTTAGTTGCGGAAGTAAACTAACCGAAGTGACTCCAAAATCACATTCATAACACGTTACTAGTCAATAATCATCTCTCGTCTACTCATCGGGCCAGTGGTGACACGACTTACCCACAACAAAACATCATCTCAATGCTTCCCAAAAATCCCTATTGGATGTGGGTCCAAGGATCTTATACTGATTCACACAATATTGGGCGAGACCTTACACCAATGCAATCTTTCTTTACCAACCTGTCTGCCCATTCCGTCACTAGAATCTTCGACTTGATATAAATTTTTTGGTTGATCATCTTGAACCAAACTATTTTCATCTGTAAGTGGCTCACCTGGAGACAATCTCACTATGCCTCACCTAATACCAATTTCCACTTATAATATCTCACATTAAATGGTACTTATACCCCACTTCTTCCTCTGGGGTGTACCGAAAGTCTCGGACCTTGTACTTTTTTTTGCCAGAATGCGCATTTTTGGGCCCATTTGTCTTATAGAGATTAACATTCTATTTATGCCAAAGCCACTCTCAACATTCAACTGAGTAAGATTTCTCTCAACTTTCTCACAATAGTTGGATTTTCCTCTCCTCAAGAGACATCCAAATAAATGGCTTCCCACAGCCTTTCAACCCATCTCGGGTGTGCTAACTCTCATTGTACACATATACTTAGTTTATCGTCATTATCACACATCGTTCAATCCATCATTCCATGCCATCTTTTTTATGACTGCCCACACGAAAATATTCCACACATTTATTACCATGTCCTCCTATCTCCGATGATTCGAAATCAGCTAACCATGGGTCCCACACACCCTACAATTCGTGCATTATTGCACAACACTAGAAACGTCACACACTTTCCTCAAAACTGGCCTCGCATTCTCGACGTAGTTATAACACATGGGTAATCTCAATCACCCCATAAATCGAAATTTAATTTTCCTTAACATCGTTCCACCTTTCAACTCGTAGTGAGAAGAAAAATTTTCAGTGATCTCTCACAGCACTACCAGTTCCACTGGCCTTAGACTATATAATAGCTCTCAGCTCAGAGTGTTTGCCATACACTTCCATTAAGAAATGTTTAAAACTGATTCCATAGCATCCATTAATGTCTCCCTCATCAAGGTTCATGTGTATCTCATCACACAATAACATTCGAACACGGAGCTTTCCCCAATACTCTATCACTCAGCATTGGCGGTAAATTATTTACATAAATCTCAAACACATAATTGGGACTCTCAAAATCCTGTCCCCAAACATATAAATATAAATCCCAACTCCCACATCTCTAAAGGAGTGATATAACAATGTGCCCTCCCTATCACCAAGTTCAGAGCGCTAAACATAATAACGAGCTAAATCTCTCCGCTCAACAGTAAAACAAATATACATCAAATCACCTCAATAAAGTCCATATACACTGGGATGAAATATATCGAGACAACTATACTCTCTGAAGTCTCTATTATAATATAATATAAATGCGAGCTCGACCCTCTTTCAGGCGAGGCATCGCCAAAACAACCCATCCTGCCCTGGTACATACAACACGATAGCCTTGCAATATCATCCCACTATCGTTCTAACCAGTCTGTACACAGGATAATATCATACTCGTATAACACATCACTAAAATAGTTAATTTCAATAAATTATATTCCCACTGTAACTACACTCGTTTCCCCACGGATGAAACCAAAAACAACCCCGTTATACAACATAAATATATAAACAAAAAAATGTTATGGATATACACACTAAACTCGTCTCACATGCGAATCTAGTGCTAATCAAGATATCGTGTCTCACTCGTAGCACCCAAAGCATACCTCATACAACCGAGGTTAAAACTCATATCAGTTACATTGTCGAACGCATTGGCTGCTAAATGGATCTCGCACATAACACACCTGTACGAACGGAACCAAAAACTATCTTAATCATTGCACTTTCTAAGAACCATACTATTGTCCCTTTTTCTCGCTTAGGGAAAAAATCAATATATGTGGTCCTACTCTCCACATAAAAGTATCTCTCCATAGAAAATCCTCTATCCCTGGCCACGCTGGCCGTATCCGGGTTGTCCTTCTCTCGGACCCTAGTAGCCTCAACCCTGAGGGCCACCCTAATTTTTCCCTTGGTTTCATTGACCCTAAGGAACACACTATTGGCTTTAACATCCCTGACTAAATCCACCCTCAGTCGGTAGGAATTTAGCTATCTGAGCCTTTAAATGGGTCCCCTAATGGGTCTCCCCTTGCGGTGTTTCGCTAATACCATTACATCCAGTTTTTCTCCCTGACTAAAATTCTCCAATCCTTTTAACTTCCTTCGTAAAGAATCATTCGTAACATCATTGCCAAAACACGACATATTCGCCATCTGCTCTGACCTTCCAAGCATAATTTTCCCTAAGTGCTGGCGACTCCTCTCGTGAGTCCATCACCCACTTAAGGACTCTTTTCTCCATTGTACCAATTATGGTGATTTACTCCCACCATTACAACACTTCTCCTACGATCCAAGAAAGATCTTACCCCAATTTTCACTTTCGGGTATACTACTCCTTGCTATATGCCAAAGCCTCTGGGTATTTTACGTCCATTGTCTACACGCAAAATCTCATCAATTACCAAAATTCCCACAGGTGGTCCTCTTCAAAGATCCCTTCGACTCTCTCCCATTCTAACCACACTGGGTGAGTCTAGTTTAGCACCAGTTGCTGTAGTGGTACTTGAAAATATAACATGCACCCTATACAACTCTAACTTACTGAGAAACATTAGGGGTGACTTCGACTATGGTAATTATCCCCTAAAATACTCTTCAACTCCACTTGAGCCCTGCCTCCTGCTGCCTTCCCAACGGACCTCACTAGTTGCCCTTCGCGTATTGGCCTATGAAACACACCCGAACGCATATAGGATTCACTAACATTATACGTTATAGTAGGATAATGAAATCTCATCATAGTGATCAACAATCCTAAGCATAGGGCTCTATATCAAATAAAAGGCAACACTGAAAACGTAGCACGTCCGCACAGATTCATAACGATACTAGAACCCGATGCACTGATACCACCTGTGACATCCTGTCTAATAAAATACCGGGTGATTAGTCTTATATCACATTAAATAGGAATCTCATATGGTTTCATTATCAGCATCACTGTCGAAAACCATTTAATTACTAATAACCTATTAGGCTCGGCGTCAAATTTTAAACTTTCTAATCTTTTTAACTTAAACGCACAAGAAAAATCCATACAAAGATATGAACATGTGAAATGAATAAATAATAACCGATAACTCTCGGTAAAACAATTACAACCATATCGAATCGGCGTAAAATAAAAATACCGAAAATAAACTAAAAGACAATAGTTGGGCAATATGCCCGATTTTTACAATAGTACTTAATATCTAGATCAAAATGATAGATGTATCTATACAATTTCCTGCCAACATCCACAGCTGCGGCAGGAACATGTGACTCGAAAGAGTAGTCATCCAGGCATCCCTGTGTCTGGACACCTAAAAAGTATACAAAAGAGGAGAAAAAGAAAAGATAAATATGGGTCAGAGCCCGAGTTTTGAAAAATATTTTAGCAAGTGCTTAACATACATCAATTCTTAAAAATATGATATTCCCCATATTTAAATGGGTGTTACACTCACATGAGATACCCCTCAACTCTCATATAAAAGTGCGCACCTAACGTATGTATTTTAAAATCCCAGTTACGCTACCTAGTTTAACTAGTGTTTCCCAAAACCTATAATTCTCTTTACATTATTTCATACCCCGCGTAATATAAAATATTCTAAGCTATAGCCCTAGCTTATGCATTATAATATCTCACTTATAATCTATCCTTACATTATGAATAACTTTCACTAGTTATTTACACTATTCATATTTTAATGTTCCTTATTTCATATATAATATTCTCATCTCTATATATGTATATCACATTTTTATTCCGGATTTTATACTCCCAGATGATCCAGAAATTTTTCTACACTTCATTTTTTATTTTGCCTTTATATATATATATATATATTGCAGAGCCAAGTTCACAGTTATTGTGTTTGATCTATATTTCCAGTTCTCTTTTAAAGCCAATTTCTGACCGATTTGATTCTTACACCCTTTTTATTTTCACATCCCTACTTGTTAGATCACCTGAACAGTAAATTCGGTATCCAAACAATAAGACCCAAGAGAGTGGCTTGAGCGGATAGGTATGAGAGGGTATGTATTGAAACATTTTGAGAAAACAAACATGAAAATTGTAAGAAGAAAATAGGTTCATTTAAAAGCTTTAAAATGAATAGATTATTTAGATCAAATTATTTGGCTAGTTCTAGCTCTGGGTATTCTTTAGCTTTTCTCCCAGATATATTAAACGAATAAGAACACGTTTATGAAGAAGTAAATTTAGATTTAAATGATTGGAATATTCCCAAAGTCCCAACAAAAGAAATTTACAAAACTAGTTTCCTAAGGTCATCCTTTAGTACTAATTAAAATGTTTAAACTCTTGAATATGTTTATGATTTAAATAAAGAACATGATAGAATTCAACTATTAACTAGTGAAGCTATTACAAAACAAAGAAAAAATGGATTCAATTTCCTACACATAGGATTAATACAAGTAGCAGTCAAACCAATAACCAGTAAAGGAATAAATGCCTCTATCCTCTTATGTCTTAGAGATGCTAGACATACTAATTACAACACTAGTATTTTAGGAATGATGGAATCAAGCCTTTTTAATGGTCCAATACATTTGAATTGTTTTCCTGATTTTACATTAAGTTTAACCAAACCTCACATATTAAAAATCAATGCACTAAATATTAAAACATCTGGATATGAAATGTTAGAAGGAAGTAAACCACTTGCTTTAATTTACAAAATTTATTACAAATGTTTAAGGACAAATATAAATGTCCACACTTTAATAAAAAGTCCAAAAGACAAAACTCTACTCATATAAAGCAGTACAAATGATGCTAATATTCAAATATATATATATATATATATATACGTCGAAATAATCTCACGAGTGTTATTCATCCCAAACACTCCTTAAATTTATACCCCGGATCTTATTCACACTAACCCGAGATTTATACATCACTCATTTCATCACTTAGAGGTCCTCACACTCTATATTGGTTCCTCTACTATTCATCTTCAAAAGGAATTCTTCTCCAATCCCTTTTAGTCCAATAAAATCTCTCAAATTTTTCTGTAGAAACTGAACCGAACCGAACCCATGGCCCTAAAATGAACCGATTCGGTTCTGACATGATTGCACCGAACCAATAGCCCAAAATGAACCAGTTTGGTATCACAAAAATGAACTGAACCGATGACCAATAAAACGAACCGATCCGACGATGTGATCAGTTTTGGAGTTCATTTTCTTCTCAAACTCCAAAATTTATGGTTTCTACCCTCACCAACCATTTATATAAATATCTACACACTTAGATATACCCAACACACCAATTATTCTTGGAATTCATTAAATTAATTAAGATTTAAACCCTATCTTAATTAAACCCTAGTTTTATTTAACCCTTTCAAATTTCTCACTAAAAATTACACCATTAACATGGATTTTAACTTAAATTTCATGTAGGATTATTATCACATCAAAATCATTTGAAATCATCTCCCAAAAGCCCAATTTTATGCAAGAATCCCGAACCCAAAATCTTAAAGTTTTCTTCAACAACTATAATATGAAAAATAAACACACTTAAATCATTAAATCCAGTTAAACACTTGCTTGGTTGGATAAATCCGACGAACTCGTGTCGGAATCCACCACAGCTTGGACCGAGTCTCCTATTTTTCTCCCTTTTCTTCCTTCTTTATCTTCTTTCTTCCTTCTTTCTGTTCTTTTCACTTTTCTCTTTGTCTCGTGACTTATAAGAGAGAAAATAAGGTTATCTCCTTATTACACCCAAAATTAACTAGTATACACAAATACGAGTCCCTACTGATCCAAAAAGTCCCCGAAACCCAAACACTACCCCCGGGTACTCTATTTTTACTATCTCGACCTTTTCAATACCAACCATGCACTCGAAATTCCCATCCGAGTCACTTATAAAAAATTCACGTCTTAAACCCAACACATCTTCACATGTTTTACCAATAAAATTACATCACCTATCGCTTTTGTTCACATACGACATGAAATATAATTAGTCCATCTCATTTACTTTAAATTCTTAAATTATTAAACTACACCCACTCAAGTAATTTAATTATCCATTAAAGTACGGAGTATTACAAGGTGGTAGGTGTTGGGTGAGTCCCCTACCTTCATCTTATCTGGGTATACCTTTGTGGGCATAGTTCAAGTCGAAGGCTATATGGAATCCAGTTCGTGAGAGGGTTAAAATAAGATTGGAAAGATGGAGGAATGGTCCTCTCTAAAGGGGGGACATTAACTTTGATCAAAAGCACATTGTCGAGACTGACGACCTATTTCATGTTTATTCTTCCGTTGTTGATTTCTGTTAGGAAGATCTTAGAGAAGATGATGATGGATTTCTTATGGCGTGGAAGCGCAGAAGGTTTCAAACATTGTCTTGTGAGTTGGGATGGTGTTTTTAAGACGGTTGAGGCGGGGGTGCGGGAGTGAAAAGTTTATGGCACTTTAATAAGGCGTTGTTAGGTAAGTGGTTGTGAAGATTTCTTAGGGAGGATAGTAGATTGTGGAGGAAAGTGGTAGTGACAAGGGGCGGTTTCACTCGATATCGGTGGGTTCGGGTGTGGGGCGCTATGCATACGGGGTATGATTGTGTAAGCACATTACTAAGGACCGAGGAAAGTTCTATAATACACAACGTTAAATTTTGAGGATGTGAGAAAAGTTAGATTTTGGAAAGACCGATGTGGGAAGGATGGTACCTTGGAGGGACTTTTCGCCGAGATGTATTATATAGGAGGGAATAAGGAGGGAGTGGTGCTTGAGCATCATATAGTGGCTAGAGATGTGATGGCCTAGAATCCAAAATGTATAATAATTCTCCATAATTAGGGTTAGTGGAGGCTAAAGCATTTTTTGATTGGTTCGAAACGACACCGGTTCCCGAGGGAGGGGAGGATACTATGATATGGGGGAGTGAAAATGATGGTAGTTTTACGATTAAAAGATATTATACAGTTTTGAGGGAGGTGAGGAGAGAATCATTTTCATGGAGAAAGGTGTGAAGAACGATGGAGCCTCCTAAAGTTACTTTCTTCTTAAGGACTGCAGTTAAACAAACACTATTGACAATAGAAGGCCTTCAAATGATGGGTAGTAGATTGTCTAGTTGGTGATGGGTTTGTAAGGAGACGGGGGAGACGACTAATCACATTATTTTGCATTACTGGGTGGTGATTGTGCTATGGGAATCCTTCTTATTTATATGTCGGGTTCAATGGGTGTTACCGAAAATGGTGCAGTATATAGTAGCACCATGGCAGGTTCTTAGGGGGTGGAAGGGGGAGAGGAACGTTTGACGGATGGTCACTCACTGTATCATTTGGACATTATGGTTAGAGAGGAACATGAGGTATTTCGAAGAAAAGGGAATAGACCCTTCCAAATTGCGTTACTTATTCTTGAGCACCTTGCTTAGTTGGCATAAGAGGGAAACAATATCATCTTTTTCTTTATTTTTTGGATTTTGTGCAGGAGCTACATAGTATAGGTTAGTCTTTGTTTGTTGAGTTTTTGGTATTTGAAATGCCCCCTTTTTGGTTTTGTGGGTATATTTCCTGTCTATGAGTTTTCGTCTCCTAAGGCGGGTCTTTTATTGATATATTTACTTATAAAAAAAAGTCTCATAAAACTTGGACTTTTGTTTTAAAGGTTAGAGCCATCAAAATTCGGTGCAATCATTCACAAATATGACATAATATTTCATACTTTGAGAGGATGCATAGGGAGAAGTCACAATGCAATTTTTCAAATGGCACTATTCCAATTTTATCATTTAAAGAAAAAGATAGCCTACAACGCTTCCCTAACTGGCAACTAACTGGTGCATACCTCGGGATTTTTATTCCAACTACTAATGCCTAAACAATGATGCATTCGTTAAAGAATAAGATGTTACAATCTATTTATGAAAAACCCATTAAATCAATACAAGTCAATCCCGAAGAACTTAAAACAATATCCATTGCGACAAACATTAAGAAGCAAGACTCTCAATTCTTGTTGAGCTCAATTTTTGGGACACAACTAGTGGTTCGACCAATTCGCAAATTGGGCAAGTTCTGAGAATTTCTGTTCTCACAGCGTCTTTTGACGATATCCTTCATGGCCCAAGTTAAGGATAGCTTTGGGTTGAGTCTAGTAGTAGAGTTGAACTCATGGCACAAATTTCTGTGACTATTCAAAGCTTCATCCATGCCTGTTTTTGGAGCTTTTAATAGCCGTTCTTTAACGGCTTCTGAGCAAAGGCCACAAACCCATTTACCAGAATGAGTGTTTTTGATCCTTGTAATGTAGTCTTGGGTGCAATCCTCTTTGAGGCCACAGCATTCACATTCTGCTTGGAAGACTACTTCATCAATGATGGGTTTAATGTTTGTTTCTTTCTCAAGTTTATGGAGTTCACTCGACACGTCGGAAACTGCTTTGCCGAGATGCTGACCGTTCTGCATGAGAGAGAGAGAGAGAGAGAGAGAGAGACCTATCAGTTCAATTCTATGACAGAAGTAGCTTCAAGAGTACATAGGAAGATAACAAAAGAAAAGAGAGTTGGATACAACTTTAGCACGTGGTTTCATTTAGAGTAATTAAATTGAGGCTCTCAAAATTCTACACAAAAAATCAAATTCAATAACGTGTGAGACATGCATTGGTTGGTATTTTAAATGGACTGCGTGTGAACTCCACAATCTAATCAATTTGTTCATAAATATTTTATAGAAAATAATTTTTATATTATCACTTATCAAAACAATACCAGAGGAACTCTAACTTGTGTGTGTGTGTGTGTGAAAGAGAGAGAGAGAGAGAGAGAGAGAGAGAGAGAGAGAGATACCATGAGAGCAAAGGTTTTGCGTTCTACTTCGTTAAGTGGTTTCTGGACCATTTCTTAGTGAGACTTTTTTTTTGTCCTTCTGAAAGTAGACCACAATACACATCCCCTCAACAATATATATATATACGCAGCCCGAGGAGTAGAATGTGAAAAAAAAGAGTTTGAATGTCAATAAAAGACTGAATGAAGAAAAGTAATATGGCAAGATAGGCATTGCTTTCATGCATACTCTTTTACAAATTAGGATAGACCTTTACATGTTATAATATCTGTGTTGTTAGCATATAAAGGTGCTGCTTTTTTATCTCTCCATTAATGACCAACTTGCACCACTAGGGATTTCTCTAACAATTTGCAACTGCAGTCTTGGTAAACAATGAAACAGACTCACCATGGTAGGGAATTCTATATTTTCCAAGGCTCGTGAGAATCAACCAGCTGTAAATTAGTGTAGATAAGACCAGTTCTTCTTCATTCATAGCCATGTGTGACGTGTCTCATGTGAATACCTCTTACTGATATTTTTGCTCATTTTTGTGAGATGTCCAATCGAAGAGAGAAAACCTTGAATATAATTAACGACTGTGTCTACTAAAGTTGTCATGAGAGATGGTTAAAAAGTTGTTCAAAATCTAATGTGATATCAATAAAGATGGGATTCACACTTGGGGGGCTGAACTTGTATCACTATGAAATAATCATAACAATGTGAGCTATTTTTCAAATAAAGTCGGATATATTATCAAATACTCTTACTTAGAATGGTTTTATCTGATGATAAGAAGCTTGTTTGGAACAGTTTCTCCCGCCTTAAATTTTATGTGTTTAACACCAAATATGAAATTATATAATATATCTCATCCAACCATTTTATCGTGAGCATCAAACGAGGTCATATTGTATATTAACCAGTGACGGATTCCGGATTATAGTTTAACCGGGGTAAAATTCATTAAATTATTTTTTAACGCTAATAATAAATAATCAAGCATAAAATAGAAAAACTAATAAAACAGAAATATTTAATATGTCAAAATTTCATATCAATTGATTCGTACGTAACCAGAAACTGGCAATACAAAGAGATTGTTAACAAAAAAAATAATAAATGACATCATTTTTTACATATTATATAAAAAACACCACATATATAAAATAAATATTTCTATTTTAAAAATACCAAATATACCAAATATATCAAGCAAGAGTTATTATAAACTAAAATATAGGTATTTTTTTTAAATAGCTAAATTAATTCTAAATCTAGAGACATTTGTAAAAATACTTAAATCTTACAAATACCAAAATATGCACATATAAAAAAAACATATATAAAAATTATACCTGATGTGTGGGTGTGAGAGAATAGAAGAGAAGTGAGATGAGCAGGGGGCTCCCGACTGCCTGCGGCGACAAGGTTCAGGGGTTCGGTCCCGTCCGGTGAGTTGATCGGAAGGAGGGAAGCGATAGGAGCAAGCAGGGGCTGTGAAAGAATAGAAATCAGAATATGAAATAAGTTAGAAACAAAAAGGTTGGTCTCGGTCGAGTATAAAACGTTTCTTTTTTTTTTTAATTAATTACACACTTACCCTCATCTTTGTAAATAATAGGAGATAACCTTTAAATTTAAATTTTAAACAAAAAAAACCATATTTTTTTTAACTGGGACGGTCGCTCCTGTTTCTCCTTATGTTCGTCCGCCCCTGATGTTTACCATTAAATAACAACAAATGCTTGTAAAGTACATGTTTTGACTCTTCAACGTAGGTACTTAAACTTGCCTTTTATTACTATCGTACAATACAAAGGATTAATTGTTATTTATAATACATGTGCTTTTGTATTTTATCAAATTATAATATGAAATAAATCATATTTATATAATAAAAATAATATGAATAAAAAATTACAAACAAAGAAGATGATTGAATCTCTTGTTGGACACTCCCTCTTTATGAAATACCCGCGCCCAATATTTTATTATTTTTTTCGTGTAAATTGTAAACATATGAAACCATTGGAATTTGGATCGTTAATATATGGCCTTTTTATCTATATCCAATTCTTCATTTGGCCTTGGTGATAATTGTTGGAAGTTATTGGAAGAAATTAAAATTTTAGAAATATTTAGGGTTCAAATGAAATTAGAGATCGTTCGAAGGAGGAGACCATCTCGTTTGAACGAAAATGTTGCTAGTTCAAATGAGAAGCCTATCTTGTTAGATGTTGACTTCTAACGATGATCCAACAACCCTTCAATGTAGGAGGTTCTCAACCTCGTTAGAAGGTCATTCGAAGGGTGATGGAGCGAGACCGTAATCTCGTTCAAACGAGGTCCCAATCTCGTTCGAATGACCTGTTTAGAATTCTTTTAAATTGGAATTTAAGTATTGGGGGTTGAGTTTATATATGTGGGATTTTTTGGGTGAAAAGAGGAGAGAGGCGGGGAGTTTCTTCCTCTACCATTTTTAGCACATATTCTCTCTCTCTCTCTCTCTCTCTCTCTAAGTGTGGAGACCCATTTTCTTCTCTAACCATATTTTCCCATAGCCACACTTTGCCACCACCGCCAAACACTACTATACGCTCCTTTCCTCCATTGTTGAGAAAATCTACAAAATTTGGAGTTGTTGTCCGGGGGTTTTGGAGAAGAAGAAGAAGGAATTATGGAGCTCGAAGGAGGTTTTTAGTGGTGCTTTCTTGGAGGCAAGCTTTATGGAACTAGGTAACCTTTTTAAGGCCACAATGAGAGGTGGGAGGGTACCATCTTCTTTTACCTTCATCCTATAATTTTTGGAGCTTCATTTGAGGTGAAAAAAACTCTACTCTTTAAGTTTAAGACTCTATGTTGTTAGTATTTGATCTTGTATGTAGATTTTAAGAGTAAGTTGTATGTATGATTTTAATAATGATTTTGAGAAAAATGATATATTTCAAGAAAGCTTGATGTTTAGACATTTTTGTGGAATTACAATGATGGGAATGTTTTATGAATAAATATTCTCAAAGTTTTTTTGTAAAACTTGGGATTTTTGTATAAATGGACATATATTCAAGTTGAAGAAACAAAAAACGTCTTTGCCTTAAAATGTATGATTGTGCAAACATTATGAAATTTCTAGAATCAATCATATGTTAAAACCATTTAATAGGATCTTTGGACTTAAAATCCATCTTCTTATGCATATAACCTTATAGTATTTTAGTGATGAGTATATGAACAAGTTTGGTGAAGGTTTTATTAAGCTTAAACATGGAATAAAGAAAACAAAAATTTAAGTCCTTAAAGTGCGTGAAAAAGTGTTGAAAATATGATAAGTGTAAGGTTTCAAGACTACATGTAGTAATAAAGGAAATATTATTTTTCTTATAAAGTAGTCTTTAAATATTCAATGATTTATTAGAGAAAGAAAGTAATGAAATAAAGAGATTTTCAACTTGATAAGTATATTACTCCAAAGTGTTAATGAGTTAAAACACTTTAGAGGTCAGTGTGGGTAACATAATAATATTTTGGAAATAACAGTTGAGAAAACGGACGATCCGTGAAGTTTGGTAACAAATGGTTAAGATTGTAATTTTACGTAAAGTGGAACATTTTTATGAAATAAAAATGTTGGAAAAAGTGCTACACAAAATGGTCATAAATGAACATGATTTTTGGATAAAATTAATGCAAAAGTGTAAAGGATAAGAAATGATGATTTAAAAGTGTAACACAAGTTGGGGTGAAACCCCTGGTTTTGACTTCAACCAGTAAAGGAAAATGTAGAATAATGTGGATATTTGTAAAATGTTAAAACACATTAATATAGACTCGGATGACAACAGAATAATTAAGGAGGTCCCAAAGCTCTATGGTGAAAGACCCCAAATCATTATCCAGAGCATATGGTAGCATAGTCGGCGGTGTGGAGACCGTTAAAGTATGCAGATATTGGATGATTCTGAGAAAAAGATAATGAAAAGTGGAACATGTCAAGAAATGGGTTGTGGGATGAATATGAGAAAATACAATATTACTTTAATGAATTAATAAATGTTCTGGTAAAGGATAAAGTGAAAAAGTAAATGTGAAATTCGATTAATGTCCATAAAGTAAGTAATGGTAAAGTTAAATGACTAAATGGGTAGTTAAGAAACCTAAAGGGGTATAACCCATAATTAACACGAGGGTGTGTTTATGAATGGTTTTCAAGAAAAAAAAGTAAGTATTTTCTAGCACGGTGCTTGAGAGAGTTGAAAGGTGATTTTCAACTAAAACACAAATATGAATTTATATGAATAAATGGGTTAATTCGATGACAAAAATGCCTTTCCTTAAATAAAGGGTTATTTTTTAAAATATTTAACCGGGTGTGTTAAGTCAAGTAATAAATATTAAATCAAGTTAGAGAAAAATTCTTTTATAAGATTAAGGTGAATTAATCGTGAAAACTAATGTTTTGGAATAAAAAGAGGTTTCAAGCATTTAAGTATATATCTATATAATATGAGAGGAGGGTGTTTTACTGTTCCAAAATATCAACGGTTGGGAGCGAATTTTTTGGGAGATTATGCCATGTCACCATTTACACATTGTGACATCTTCAATTGTTTTAGGAACATCCTTATTTATTTGTGTACATAATAATTATGGCATTTATTTTGAATTTTTTTGGTTTGGTTTGGATTTTAGGGCATTTCGTTCTCTCCCAATCTTTTTTTCGAATATTTGTTGCAGTTACGTTTGATATATGCATGTGGCTTAGGTTTAGATCTAAATTTTATGTTTGAAATATGTACGTAATGAATATGGTTCTTCTAATTATGCAGGACTGTAATCTTATTACCACGGAGACAAGTAACTTATATTGACCATGGATGATATAGCCAATTCTGAGAAAGTATGTTTCAAGAACTGTATAATGTTGTTTATTTCATATTCTAGATTCTAATGTATTCAATTTATGGTACTTTGTCTAAACCGATTGAACATCTTCCTAGCATAAACACGGGTATCATGATTCGCGAGGCTTATGATTTGGTCATCATTAGTCGAGAGGTAACTCCTAACCAATAATTTTTAATGTGCTCCTCTTATGTAACTATTTCATTACTGGATATCATGTTCTTCTTTCCCTCATTTATGTTGTTGATTCTTATTTTCTTTCGATTATCATTTGTATGCATTATTAATTCTTATTTTTGTTTGATTATCTTTTGTATGCATTATTTACTCTTATTTTCTTTTGATTATATTTCCTATGTTTTGCACCTATCAGGGAACGACACCTACTTCTGCATGCATCTCGAGTAAGAGACATCGATGCAAACGAGAAAGATCCCAACAAATGTTGTTTCCCTATCAAACGACTCCCACTATAGATAAACCATCTTCTATGACTTCTCTGTTGTTTATCCCCCGAGAACACGAAGAGTAATATATGGTTAACAAAAAGGGTAAAAAGAAAAAACATCATTCCCCGACCCGGTTTGATTCTTCTTTCACTCATTTATGTTATTGATTCTTATTTTCCTTCGATTATATTTTGTATGCATTATTTATTCTTATTTTGTTTTGATTATATTTCCTATATTTTAAACCTCTCAGGGAACGGCACCTACTTCTGCACGCATTCCGGGTCAGAGACGCCGATGTGAACGAGAAAGATCCCAACAAATGTTGTTTCACCATCAAATAACTCCCACTATAGATAAACCATCTTCTATGACTTCTCCGTTGTTAATCACCCCTACACCACAATGTTTCACTCGCCGTAACAAAATCCCCTTATCAAACAAGGGAGTTGTCATTCGGGATGTTTCAGAAGTGGACATCATTCTTAGAGAGGAATTTAAACAAACTTTAATAAAGGTATTTATACATAACATTCTTTGTCTCTTTACCATTTAACTTGACTAATATAATATTTGTATTTATTTTTTCAGAAGAGAAAATATGCAGAGCAACTTTCGATTAACGAAAAGGGTAAAGGGAAAGAAAACCACACCCTCACTTGGATTGATTTCTTTCTTCTACAATGAATTTCAGTTTATAGTCTCAAAAATGTTGTAATTGCGAGTCTTAAATATTTGCATCTATTTAACATGTCAGGAATTATCTAATCGCATCTTGGTTCAAAGACGCCGATGTGGACGGTAACGACACCAACATATGGTATTACAGTGTGAAAGTATCGAGGATAAACCTTCTACTTCGTTAACTACCCATACACCATAATTTTCCCCATAGCGTAACCAAACCCCAATATGCAATATCATGATGGACATTCTGCCTTTGGTAGACCCTGCTCAGTTTATCCATTAAGTCGAGCCCCGTAATCTAAACATGAATTTCATTTCTACCGTTCAAATAGAAAATTTAACTTCATCTCAGAGAGTAGTCCATCAAGATTTATCTAATCGGGATACGAATGTTAATTCTGATGTAACTTCATCCCCCGAGGTTCCTCTACAAGATAATCCATTGGAGGGAAATACTATAACACCTTCATTTAGGATATCACTGCTCCCTTTAATCATAAGGTACATCTAATGATTTCACACTTATATATTTTAGTGCTTGGTTGTATTCATATATCTTATTTAATAAAATATATAACACAACTATTTTTCTCAAATTCAGGTCAAGGACACCATCTTTCCAAAATGGAGACAGTACCAACGGACTAAGTTGTTCGTATGTTGCCTCAGAATGATATTGATCTGGGACCTATGAACGTAATATTCCCTCACTGTGATGCGTTACACTGGATGGTTGAAAGATTTTCAGATTCTTCAATGATGCGACCATTGTTTGGGAAGTGTTGTTTACAAGGCCAAATTCATCTACCCCCACTCATTGAACCACCTGCTGAAATTAATCTTTTATTTGATGGTCATGATGACTGTTCAAAGTCCTTTTGTACTTATACCAGATAGTATAATGCTACCAATGCGTTTACAAGTTTAGGTGTCCAAATGGATGATCGGGTAATTGGGGGCTGGGGTCCATTGTGTTTCACGATTCATGGAGAGCTTCGTTATCGCACCAGATCCTTAATACGAGATGTTGGGCTAGAACATCAGGATCCTTATGCTCAGTTGTACATATATGATCTAGTTTTGGCTTTGGATATCCTCCATAATAAAAATTCGCATTTGAGGAGGGATGTTTAAAGTACAGTTCAAGGGTCTTTGTTGGTGAAAACTTCTTTCATGTCGAAATATCACGAGGCTTTTTTGATTTTGGAAAGGTCAAATAGGATGGGTCAGAACTTACCTGCTTATCTCCACTACAATTCTTCAAAGGACCGTCGCACATATAATTTGCCTTCTGCTGATGAGATTAATTTATTTTGCCGAGTGATGGATCTAATGTCAGCGACATGCGTGACATAATAGTTCGTCTCAAGGGGGATAGTCAAGTGATGTAGATTAACGAGTGACATCTAGTATATTTTCCATTGCACTACGTCTTATCATTTCCTTATGGTGAACTTGGTTGGCACCCTGGCATGAAATTATGGGACGTGGAATGTGGAACGTCGTACTGAAAAGGAAGAGGGTTTGACTCAAATGAATTGTTTTGGTTATCGAATGTTTCAACACCAATCAGAGTACTCCACGATACATAGAGGGGGAAAATTATTGCAAGAGTTCATTATCGACGGTTGGCCTTCTACTGATCAAAACCGTTTGACGTACCACTGACTAAATCAAGGAAAACTTCGTGTGGAATTGTACAAAGATCTCACTGATGGTATGTCCAGCGGGCTACAACCGGGTCAGATTGGCAAAATAATGATTTTCCATCTTCTTTTACTAGGAGTGTGATAAATATGTTTGATATTTATCAAGAGTTTAAGGCAATTACGCGATTCAATCATCACCCGAATGTTTTTCTCACGATAACGGAAAGCCCTAAATGTCCAGAGATCACAAAGGAACTCCTCCCTTTTCAAAATGCCTTCCTTCGTCCAGACTTGCTGGCACGTGTGCTTGAACTCAATAGGAAGGCTTTAAAGAAGGAGATTGAGAATAATTATATATTCGGCAAAAAAGTGACACACGTCTTCACGATTGAATTTCAAAAGCGAGGTTTACCTCACAAGCACACTTTAAATTTTCTTGATGGTCCTGAAAAGATTAAAACACCTTGACATGTTGATAAGATTGTTTCTGCAGAGTTTCCTAACATAGGTGAAAATCCATCCATTTTTGAAACAATTTTGGGTTATATAGTCCATGGACCTTATGTCTTATCGTCTCTTCATGCTCCGTGCACGAAAAATGGTAAATGCACAAAGAAATATCCGCAGGATTTCTCACAGTCGACCACTATGGATAACGATGGGTATCCAAATTTATCCTCATAGAAATGATGGTTGTATCTATACTACGACAAATGGAAAACATGCTGATAATCGAGATATTGTGCCATATAATCCTCATCTTTCCAGTATGTTCAATTGCCACATTAATGTTGAAGTTTGTGTAGGGTTGAAATGCGTCAAGTACATTAATAAGTATATCTATAAGGGATATGATCGCACTACTATGTTCTTGGGAGGTGGTGATTAAATATAATAGTACTTGAATGCTAAGTACATTATCCCCCACCAAGACAACTTGGAGAATATTGGGTAATCCAATGCATGTAGAAAAACCATTTGTTACCCGATTGGTACTTCACCTCCCTAGAATGCATCATGTTGTGTTCAATTTAGATAAGTCGATGGATAAAATAGTGTGTCGAGCTTCGACTCAACGATCTTCTTTAATGGCATTTTTTGAATATTGTGCATCGAATGAATTCTCCCGTGCTTTCACTTATCAAGAGTTTTCCCAAAACTTTGTTTGGCACAAAGTAACAAAGACTTGGACTCCAAGGTAACCTACATCACCTTTTGTAATTGGTAGAATGTACTTTGTGAGCCCAAATTCTGAAGAAAGGTTCTATTTGCATTTAATTCTAACCATTATAAAAGGTTCGCGTTCATTTGAATGCTTACGGACGGTAAACAATGTCTTACACGATTCTTTCAAATCCGCATGTGTTGCATTGGTGCTTTTTAAAGATGATGATGAATGGGTACAATGTTTGCAAGAGGCGTCAGTTATGCAGACATGCTATTAACTTTGGTGTCTTTTCAACATTATTCTAACCTAATTCTCTCCATTAGATCCTTCTTTATTATGGGAGCAGTTCGCATTGGGCATATGTGATGACCTTGCTCACAAGCTGCATACCTGATTTGGAGTTTCATATCCAACAGATTCTGAAACCAATGACTACGGATCGTATGTTTTAAATGCCTTGCTCTAGGAAACAGGAAAATATTTGTCTGATCATCCACCCATGCCCCTCCTTGTAAAAAATTGGAGCACTACGGGAGAGAATAAACTATTATGGGAACATCGTCAACTTCAGAGAGATACCGACACCTCATTTATTATGCTTTCTAAAGTAGAACGTCTTAATCGAGGGAAGGGAACGTTTTTTATGCAATTATGACTTTCGTATTAGAGGCAAAAGGAACAACTTCATTTTTGAATAACGGGGCAGGCACATGCAAGACGTTTTTGTACAATATAATTTCATCCTATTGTTGAGGGCGGGAGCACATAGTGATTACCGTCGCTTCTTCGGGTATTGTTTCATTACTATTGGTTGTTGGTCGTACAGCCCATTCTACGTTTTGTATTCCCCTTGACATTCGTAAAAATTCAAATTATGGGTTTACAGAGCAATTGATTCAAGTGAAGTTGTTTAAATTAGACAAGCTGATAATTTGGAATGAAGTGCCAATGCAACATCGATTTTGCGTTGAGGTTGTTGACTGTACTTTACAAGATACACTAGATAATAAGGTTAATTTTGGAGGAATTATAGTTGTTCTCAGTGGTGCTTTCGCCAAATCTTGCCCATAATACCCAAAGCCGTTAGAGAGAAAATAATTGGAGCCTCTTTCCGTCGATCAATGTTGTGGAACGATATTCATGTTCTTTCCTTGGAGTTGAACATGAAGCTCAATGGTACTGATGTTGAAAATTTATAATTTTCAAATTTCCTAAAAGAGGTATTTATGTTCTCAATTAATTTCACATCTACATATAGAATATTCTTTAATTCTTTACTAAAGAATGTATTTAATTATTTCACCTCCACTAGATTGGTATAAACCCTGAGGAAACTGTCAGCATGCCATCAACATTACGCCATTGTAAGAATGTTGAGGACTTAATAGGGGCCGTATATCCATTGTTTAATGTGGAGGGTGCTATTACCTCTGTCTTTCTTAATCAAAGGATAATTCTCTCTGTGAGAAACTATGATGTAAATGCCATTAATACTGCTGCACTCAATACTTTCCCACGCAATGCAGTTACATATTTTGCCGTGGATAAAATGTGCTCAGATGCAACTAACCAACCAATTTCCCACGGATTTTTTAAATGCTCTTAACCCATCAGGGTTGCCCCTTTTTAAGTTGGAACTTAAAGTTGGATGTCCCATAATGTTGTTGCGAAATATTGCAGCCAAAGATGGACTTTGCAATGGAACTCGCTTAATAGTCACAAGGTGTGCGGATCACGTTATTGAGGCCAAAATGCTAACGGGGAATAAATTCGATACGATTGTATTCATTCTGAGAATATCTTTAACACCATCCTCTGTTTAAATGCCCATAAAGATGACTCACCGTCAACTTCCAATCAAGTTAGCTTATGCCATGACCATGAATAAATCATAGGGTCAATCTGTTAAGTATGTTGGGTTGACTTGCGAAATTCCGTATTCAGTCATGGTCAGTTGTGCGTCACTTTGTCATGTTGCACGAGCGCTGAGATCATCTCTATCCTCCTTCCAAATGATGAAGGAAATTTAACAACAAAAATCGTTTACTCGAAAGTTCTCCTATAATTATTTGGTGAGTAACGGCTCAATATATTGTTTTCTTGGATTAAATTGTCATTTATGTATAAATTAATGCTCTTTCTATAAATTTGATTTAATTTTTATTCTTATAATAGGGCAGCAGATACCACTCAAAGAAGCCCCTATTCATCTGCATCAATCTTGCTAAGAGGTACATTACGCATAAATCACCACGTATGTATAGATATGATGCATATAGGTTGGATATAATATTCATATATCATGCATATATGCGTCATATATGCATATATGCATACAACCACATATATGCAGTAGCTGTATGCATATATGCAACATATATGCATACTGTATGCATATATGAAGCATATATAGGTATGATATACTTCAGTTTAGGGTTTCAATTTCAGTATATGACATTTCTTGACAGATTTCATATACAATATGTATATCATAATGGGGTGAATAATAGTTTATTTCAACGAAACTAGTTGTAGTAGGTTTGTCCCATGTGCTGTCATCATGGACCTCCTGCCTTGTACCATGGACAACATTCAATCGGGCCCTTACTTCCAGATATTTAGGATCGATAAATTCGTTCTTTTATCAGTCTGGTGCTGGAAATAATTGCTTCAATGGACATTACACCGAGGGCACTGAGCTTATTTATTTTTTTCTCGATGTTGTTCGTAAAGAGGCAAAGAATCGTGACTATCTTCAAGGTATTCTCTATTTTGGTGCATCTTCCAGCACCGTTCTCTGTTTGGTTTAACACTTTTTTTAGTTCATTTCAAAAAGGATATTTATTTTTTCAAACCAAGCCTAACGTCAAATCGATGATGTTAGCACCCGAATACAATTGATATAACAATCACATCTAATATGAAGACAATTTAATTTAGTGATTGTTTTACGCCTAAAAATTTCATTAATGGGAGATTTCCTTTTTTGATATTTTTAGTGGTTTCCCATTATAATATTTGTATTGATTGTGTGTAACTTATTGATCATTTTCTGTTAAAAAGTTATGAACTATTGTCTTTTGTGCTAATGGTTTCCACATCTCATCTTTTTTAGAAGTTTCATTCACCAAACTTACGAAAGAATGTTAAATAAGTTTAAAAAAACATTTATATCCAATTATGCCTAAAATTGTGTTTATTTGTGCCTTTGTAGATCATCATGGTTTAGTTTGCAAAGTTTTTTTTTCATGCTAACTTTTACCTTTAGATGATCTTACGAGGGTGCTACTTATTTTTGAACAGTATGTTCTTATTTATGCCAGCATATATGTAATACATATGCATACATCTTAATTTATGAATATTGATTCATATTTTCCTTTTTTGATTATTATGCTATCAATTGATATGGTGCAGTCGACCATTCGGTGAAATTCAAAGAAGTTGTTAAGGGAATTTAATACTGCTTTACAGATCAATATTTTGTAATCATTTGACTTTGGTGTTGGCTTACTGGTGCTTAGTTAAGGAGGATGATAGGGATGCCCCTTGCTTTTTGTTCGAGTATGTTTCCTTGGCTTTCAAGCCTCCACAACTCATTTATTTCTCTTTTGGTTTCTTTGACGATGAAATGTCAAAAAATAAAACAAACTCTATAATTGGAAACATAACAATGTTGTCATATCAATATAGTAATTATTTTACCTTTGGATATCCGTTAAAGTCAACATTAGTTTATATTTGAAACTTGAGGTCTAGATAAGCCTTTGGTTGTGTTTTAATATGAAGTTTAAAAATCCATGGGGGTTTTCACTGCCCAATAATCATGTTAATGACTACCTTAGAATCAATTTCTATCAACACCGTGGCATATCAAAACTTACTACACCATTTAAGACCTGTTTTGATAGCCAATATCTCGTCCATTAAACTAGTATTACGGTCAATAAACTCAGAAAAAGACAATTTAAATCCCCCCATATCATATCTGATTATATTGGGAGGACTAGACCATCTGGTGATAATGAATTTTGGAGGTTTGATCTTCACCTTGATATGAAATTCATCCAGGAGACTTTTATTTATCCTACTTATAGGGTTGTCAATTTTCTTTAGAAATAATGGTTGAAACAGTTTGATTGACTTGATTGATAATATAAGCAACACTCATATCCACATCTTCAAAGAGACTTTGTCATTTGGACTTCCATATTTCCCATAATATGACCAATGGTAACAGCTAGTGCAGAAACTTCAAATAATCCCATGTTTCATTAGCTAAGCACCAGGACATTAACATGGAATTGATTGAATTAAATGAATATATCACTTCGACCTTATTGAAGAAATGAGTGCATACATTTTGAGCCAACTAACTAACCAGAAACATTGTTTTCACTATTAATTTGTGTTCTAATTGAGGGACTGTAAGTGACACCACGCTCAATAAAATACCGGGTGATCAGTCCTATATCAAATTAAGATAGGAATCTCATTTGGTTCATTCTTAGCATCAGTATCGAAAACTTTTTAAAACATATTAACCACCTAGTATTCAAAAAGCTGGTGACAAATTTTATCTTTATTAATCCAAGACAAATATAAGTGCGGAATTAAAATAAAATATTCAATACTGATAGAATCAATCATCACATAGAATAATAAAAGTCTTGCCGAATAAACTACCGGCTAAAACAAAACAAAACCAAACTAACTGAAAGTAATAAATCCCATATAATCTGAAAAGAAATTAAATAAAACTATGAGTGACATGCTCGAGATTGACTGATATGAATCCCTACACTAGGAATAGAAAAATAGATGCATCTATCCAAATCCTGCAACATCCACATATGCAGCAGCTGCGAATCCCTTGAATGAAGTTACACCTGGCATCCCGGTGGCTGGACACGTATAAGATGTTAAAATATTTGATAGCAATGGTTAGAACCCAAAATGTTTTGAAAATATTTAACAAGTGATTAATTTCAGTAATTTAAAATGCATGAATGCTCTTCATATTTAAGCTAGTGTCACACTCTCTTGTGTACAAACTCACCCCTCAACTAATGTGCACACCTAACACATTCATTATAACCCACCTAGTCATCCAAACCATAACTAGTTCTTGTTATAACTCCTTCCTTCCACACTACTCAATCCCGAGTATGTTTAATATGAATTATAAGTTATTTATCACTATAACTTAAATAATCACCTTAACTTAAC
Source organism: Sambucus nigra (assembly GCA_949130495.1). NCBI lineage: Eukaryota > Viridiplantae > Streptophyta > Magnoliopsida > Dipsacales > Adoxaceae > Sambucus > Sambucus nigra. The sequence continues at coordinate 87,747,016 of OX422208.1, read as the reverse complement.
TGATCATCTTTCCTTGGAAGCCATATAACATTCACTAGTTATATTAGTAATACAATTTTCTCCATGTATAAAATTACCTGTATATAATTATTCATCCCATTATATACATAAAGTTATATTACAACAATCACACATATGTTGAATATATATATAATCCATCCTCCCGAAAAATACCTCACTCTATGTATTCTCTAAAGTTCTATCAACCCAGGCTACTCAGTCCCACGTGGAGTTCCGAAACGACTATGATCCATCGAATCGGAACATAAATAATAAACGTAATGGAGGCGATCATATTCCCCCGAGTATGAGGACATCATCTCAATTCCCCACCTCTGAAATTGGATGCTATTACCTGGGGATATGCTCGCCCTACTACTCAAGCTATGGGATTCACCCACATCGCGCAGCCTCCCTTGATAGAAGTAGAGTATATAATTTACATAAATATCTAGTCACTGATATTTATAAGAACAAAATATATATACTATCACACACTGTATATGTATAATTTGAATCCCAACTTTACCGTGTACAAAAATCCGTAGCACTAGCCTATATTTTCCTGAGTCTATGGTCTGACTATAATTTGATTAATTTTCCCATTAATTAATTTATTACCTTTCTGAGTCTATGGTCCGGCTCTAATTTAATTAATATATCCATTAATTAATTTATTACCTTGGTGTCACTGAACCAATATGCCCAGACTCGCTCACTTGACCCGTATCTTAATATTTCATGAGTCTATATTCCGACTCCAAATTAATCGATTTATACATCAAATAATTTAATAATGTAGTGTCTCTCAACTATTATGCCCAGACACACTCAGACAACCCCAAATTAAATGCTTATGAATTTTGTCTCACCAAATTCTTTTCGTAAGATTCACACCCTTACTTAACTTTTAAATTTCCTTAACATCATCTTCACAAAGTCCTAGGTCTTAAGTTGTGTTTAATTTTCACTAATTAATCCACTTTAAAAGTCTCTCAAAATAATTTAGGCTAAATAATTAAAATAAGTATTACTACCGAAATCCCTGCTTTGTCGATTGATCGACCCAAATCCTCTTTTTCCACAGCTTCCTATTTCGGCCATTGTTAAACCCTATAGCTTTGAAGCCTTCGTTCCAGCATTCACCCAAATACCAATAACATTATAAGAAGTAAATCTAGGTTCTAATACTCTTGGATATCTTTAAATCATATACGAATTTACATCTCAATTCATGTTTCCCTATTTGAGTTTTTCCCCGGCTTGTATTCGACCGATAACAATTCATCAACCAGATTCAAAATTAGTCATCAATAATTACCAATTCTCACCTTCAATCCGATTCCAACAGTCCCATATCATAATCTAACAACAATTGAGTAATAATCTACACACATTACTCTAATTCAAAAAAACCCATTTTAATTGTTTACACACCCAAAAATGGATTTTTGATACACCCACTATGATATGAATTGATTGTCAAGAAATTTAAAATCACAGCAACCACTTGCCTTTTTGGGTTCGTAGAGTCTGATCTGTTGAGGTAGAGGAAGGTTTGACGAAGAACACCCAAATCTCTCTATTGATTTGTCTTCAAAAGCTCCCCAAATTGCTCTCTATTTGCTTCCTCTATTTCTCTCTCAAAGCCCTTGGTTTGGAATATGATTTATGTTGTTCAATACTCTAAAGCCTAGTTTCATTATACTAAATCACGTTTTTAGCCTAATGGGCCAAGCCCAAATGACCTGAACACTCCCTTGTGGGCCCGATTATGTCTAAAAACGTCCCGACACCCGATTACTACCCCCGGGTACTCTTTTCTTACCGTTTCGACCTATCCGGACTCAACTGTGCACTCAAAATTAACTTCCGAATTAATTTATAAAAATCCTTATCTCACACTCAAATTAGTCTATACCAGACTCCCGGCTGAGATAGCTAAGTGACACGTCACTAATACACGTTATGACGTACATAAATTATTACTATTCACTTAGTAATTTAAATTCCATAAATAGTAACCATTTACTCTCTGATTAATATTAATAATTAATAATTCCATTAAATTATGACACACAAGTAATTTAAATTTCCCCAAATCAATTAAATATTGAATGCATAGAAATGCAGGGTGTTACATTATAAAATTGACTTGAATTAATGGTCCAATTATTATGATACTCATTTTATTTCCCCATGTTTTTTTTTGTTTTTTCGAGGTTTAGGGATTTATTGTTTTCCTTATTGGTTATATCGATATATTTGAGAGTTATACGAAGCCACTTCCTTTTTTCTGAATTAAGGGCATTCACTATTACATTTTTTCTACAGTATAATATTAAAGTGAAAAATAAACATTGTTTCCCTTCAATTACTTTTATTATTTTATTATTTATAGTTATATATTCTTATCAATCAAATTATTGCTTTGTAGGTAAACTCGAGTTGGAGAGTGATTGAGGTCATGGGCCGAACAAGAAAGAGGCAGGAAGATGGGATGGAGGTGCTGTGTGGCTTAGTTGTTCCTTTATTTTTTTCTAAAAGGGGTTAATTTTTTATTGTATTATCTTTGTTTCACACTATTTTTTGGCAATTGTATTTCAAATTATTGGACACAACAAAATACACTTTGATCATGTGTAATACGTATATTTGTGTATAAATACACTATAGGCTTGTGTAATTTGCGTTGAAGTATTTGTTAGATGAATTTGGGCTCTTTGAATATTGTTGGATTGGTTATTATCCCTTCATAAGGGTGGGTATTCCAATAAATAAAGGAGACTATGTCCATTTTTTTTAAATTTACACTTTGTTTATTCGAGGCACAATCTGAATTCAGTTGATGAATATTGTCAATTCAGACTATTTCAATATTATTGGACTATTTGTTATTTGTTAAGCACGGTGAATAGTCCTATAAACGAAGGAGATTATGGTCAATATTTTTAAAATTACACTTTATTTTGTTGGGGAATGAATTTTTTCCATTTTCTAATTACGTACTTTGAAAATGTTGCCTTTTCGCACTTACTTACTTTGGAATTTTTTGCCGTTTTATAATTATCTATATTAAAAAATTTCGATGTGCCTTCAGGCACGGGCATTTTGCTAGTATATATATATGGTAGTTTCATGTGCACGTAGATATAATATGTTAAAGTCTCCATTTTTTCATTCGATTCTGTATTGCATCATTGTATTTTCTCACTAGACATTCAGCTCATTGCCTTAACTTTGTTACGATAGGTTGGGTGCAATTTCATATTTTGAGCGCATTACACAAGTAAATGTTCTTTTATTTGACGTTAGTAGATCTTTATGCTTGGATTCTAGGGACGCTTCCCACATGTCCCTCACGTATCTTGATTTAAATGAAAATCTCATTATAGCAAGTGAAATGTAAATTAAATAAAACTAGACTAGTAACATTATGTAGGTTGCTTCATCGCACTTCATACCTAATGCTAGGGCCGAACCGAATTGAACACGGGTAACCCATAACTCCGGGATGGGGCGTTTTAAATGGTATCAGATCTCTAGGTTCAAGTTTCCTTTCAAGAGTGACATGGTGAGATGAGTAGCAGATCATTCGACGTCCGTGTTGGTTTTGGCCCGATCACATTAGATTGGTGATGATTTCGGTTCGTGTTCTCGATGGTAGAGTCAAAGAGATTAACATGACATTTAATTCATTTCAAAGTGTCATACGACCAAGTTAGTTGTCATTAATCTCTTTCGCGTTTCTGCTTTAGACATGTTAGTGATTTTCGAGTGTCTATGCGAGCCAATAGTGGCGACACCGTAGTTTTTACTGTGAGGTACTTGTGTGTCAACACTTAATGACGTGAGAGGTATATTGAGATATTAACAAGGCTAAATCACGTCCATTTAGTTAGTGACATGGATTGCGTAAAGTAAACTGTAGAAACTAAGTGAATAGATTATCATGAATGAGCGATGTTGATCAAGATAAAAATATGTTATATTCCTTGGTTAGGTACTTCTAGGTAATTGAAGCCGATGATGTGATTAGGAAAACTAGATCCTTAGGGTAGTGTTATTTTATTGATAATTGATGATTCGGTAGATATGAGTAACCATGTTGGCCAACACTTGGGGATGTGTACTCGGTCTAAGTCGGTAAGATAATATTATTGTAAGTTAGTGCCTTGGTGGCTATTGATTGAAAGTTGTACCTTGCAAGATATGATGAGAGTTAAGCAAAAATCATAGTAAGTATGTTACGTATGCAATAATGATGGTTAAAGTGATTTAGGAGTAACATCTATATAGTCTTCCCTAATAGGATTTTAAAAAATATGATGAAAATTTTAGGAATAGAATTTCTAGTGATGTCAGTGAGGTAGACCTAAAGGCCTATAGGTTGTATACGACATCCAATATCCTACAAAAATCCTTTGTGGTGTTAGTTTTTGATTTGATGTGTGGTTTAGGGCATCAACCATTTGGGAGAAGGTTTTCAGAACTTTATTGTATCTTGATATGATAGTCGTTGGTTAGACTTATGTCAGAGCCTCAATTGAAAGGAAAATAAGATTTTTCTAAGTGTTGTTGCTTGAGCGAGCATCTTAAGTGATGACGGAATGCGAGATAACTTTAGTATGGAAAATATTTGAGGAAGTCCTTACAGTGTCCTTGGTATTGATTACATATGACATCATTGAGGGATATGAGTTGACTTGTTGTGATGGCTTAAGGTGTTCAATGTTTAAAGTACGCCATGCGTAGAGGTTAGTAGACTATTATCATTGCGAGTGCTTGATGGTCATAACATGGATGTTAAGAAATTTATTGAGCATACCTACTGTGAGAGAGTCATAGGTGATGAGATCTTGTCGGACTTTGATGACTTTTATGTAGGGGAGGGTATGCTTGGAATTCTTGGGGATTGAATCAAATTCGACATCGTGGAGTGCTAGAGTCCCAATGATGGTTAATCTGAGAGTTATATGATGATCTCAGGTTATTGTTCAAATTTTTAAAAAGTCAAATAATTCACGTGTTGGGTACTGTCATTCAAATTGGCATAAATGGGTGATGTAACATTCTAGGAGAGATTGTAAGCTTGTGTCATGATTGGGCATAATACTCAGGTTTTATGGGATGACTTCCATAGACAATGTAATACTCGATTTTGAGGAGTACTAAGAAATAAATTTAGGACTTATATTGATGATGTCTTGATTAGAAACTTAAAAATGGCATCCAAGAGGGATATCGAAGCATGATTAGGGTATCGATATGTGTCTACATCATAAGTTAGAATAGCCTTAGGAAAAAAAGGACTAGTTCTTGGCATGTACTGCTAAATCAGTAGAAATTTATAGATATAGTCTTGTTTGATACTTACTGACCTTAGAATGCTAATGGTGATCGGGGTGGTCGTCATATAAATTCAATTTGGGTAGAACTTGAAGATACGCTCAACAACAACCCATGTGGATAATGGTTATTATAAGGTGAATGTTTCATGTAATGTCTACTTCCTAAGGAGATATTGGGACATGATTATGGTATGATAATGTCACCAACGATCTGGGTGTATTAGGTTGGTCATGACGTCATGAAAGGGGCGGGAGAGGTTGGCATTGATAAGGGAATTAGGCATTCTCCAACCGGGGTGGTTTGTGTATATCAAGGATGTAAAGGGGAAGCCTTACCCCAAGGAACGAAGTCAGGTGTTCGAGTTACTAGAGGATGGTAGGTTCGCATATTTCCTTCACCGTGTGAGGATGAATGGTTGGTGATCCAATTCGTCACGATTGGTGACTCGTGCTAGGGTGTGTGGAAAGGTTAGTACCGATTGAGAATGCCTGGGAGGAGTTGTAGACTTCAAAGTAAGTGGCATAGGTCACCTTTCGTAAACCATAGTCTATTGCGTGCGAATGGGATTTTCTCGGAATGATTATTCATTATTTCTTATTCTTGTGTGTCGTTTTAAGTTTCGATGGGAGAGGATTGTATTCCATTGTGGTGATTTCCCAGATTTATACCATGTTATGGTACGACGTAGTTTGGCCCAGTAAAGTGCGGTGGGACCTGGAATCGTCAATGCAACTCGATAACTGGGTGTGTACTTGTCTATGTTATCCATGATATTACACAAAGTATTGTGTACGGGTGGTTGTGCTTTCAGCCACATAGTTACTTATAATTTCCATTTGCCTTAGAATTAACAACCGTATGATTCGTCAACATGACAGTCTGTGGCTTTAGTTGTAAAAATCAGAGTGATGACTTGAGGACATCGTATAATTTTAGAACTCAAGTAAACACAACCCTAATTATTATTTACTATGGTGGGTGGATTGGTTTAACATCAAGGCGAGTTCTCCCTGGTAGTACACCTAGAGTGACCCTAGGTTTATAGAAGGGTTTTATGGGATAATGTTGGTTGTATGTATGATTTGGAACTTAGTGGCAAGTTGCTTGATGTGAAGGACTAGCTACACGAGGGCAATATCGAGGCTAAGTGAATTTACTCGTCCAAGAAGACTCGAAAATTTAAGGATATTTGGGATAGGTAGTCCCAAGAATTAAAACAATTTATGAAAATGAATTGGGTAGTAAGTTACATGTCATTTTCTCTTGGGTGAGTGTTGATCCTTAGATATCGTTTCCTAGTGGAGGCATAGGTATACCTTGAGTATTATAAAAGGTACCTTCAGACTGGATTGAGCATGGTCACCTAGTAAGTGGAGACTCGAGAAATGTTAGGTGACCTTGATATCTAGCCTAATCGTGAGAGTTAGAACATGTTGTGTGATGAAATTTTGGTGAGAACCCCTGTGAAAGAGTGTATGATGTAATCTTTGTGAATGAGGACTTCATTGGTTTTGCCTTAGAGGATTCTATTGGTTTAGAGTATGGATTGATAAACCATAGGAGCTTAAGGAATTGGCAGATCGATAATTTCAAGGATAACATTTCCTAAGGATGGAAGAACTTAATACCTGTGCCCCATATTTTATTATTTTTCTCGTGCAATATGTAAATGTATTAAAACCTTAGGATTTCGATCGTTAATATATGGTCTTTTTTAATCTATTTCAATTATCCATTTGTCATTGTTGATAACTGTTGATGTTATTGGCAGAAATAAGAATTTTAGGAAAATTTTAAAATGAAATTAGGTATCGTTCGAATGAAGAGTTCATCTAATTTTAATGAGAAAGTTTTTGGTTCGAATAAAAATATTATCTTATTCGATGTTGGCTTTTAACAAGGATCCAATCACCCTCCGTCATATTAGGTTCTTAACCTCGTTAGAAGGTCGTTTGAAGGGTGATCAAATGACACCATAATCTTGTTCGAACGAGATCCCAATATTGTTCGAATGACCTGTTACGGAATCTTTAAAATTGATATTTATGTTTTGGGGGTTGAGTTTAAAAGTGTTATGTGGGTGAAAAGAGGAGAGAGGTGGGGGAGATTCTTCCCCCACCATATTCAGCACACCTCCCCCCCCCTCTCTCTCTCTCTCTACGTGTGAAGAGTCATCTTTTTTTCCAACCATATTTTTCTATAACCACTTTTTTCCAGCATCTCTAAATACTAGTATACACTCATTTACTCCATTGTTGAGAAAGGCTATAAAATTTGGAGTTGTTATTATGAGTTTTTATAGAAGAAGAAGAAGAAGGAAGGAAGGAAGTATGGAGCTTAACGGGGGGTTTTAGTGGAGCTTGCTAGGAGTTAACCTTTGTGGAGCTAGGCAACCTCTTTAATACACCCTTAGGAAGTGTGAGGTTTCCATCTTCTTCTACCTTCACCCTACCATTTTTGGACATCATTTGAGGTGAAAAAAACATTACTCTTTATGTTTAAGACTTCATGTTCTAAGTATTTCATCTTGCATGTATATTTTAATACGAGGATGCATGTATGATTTCAGAATGATATCACTTATTATTTGTGAAAATGGGTTTACAAAGGGTTTCAATGATTTAGAAAAAATGATATATTTCAAGGAAGCTTAGTGTCTAAAAATTTTTATGGAATAAAAATGTTGGGAATGTTTTTTGAATAAATATTTTTCATAGTTTGTTTTTGTAAAAATTGTGTTTTTTGTATAAATGGACATTTATTCAAGTTTTGAAGAAACAAAAAATGTATTTGGCATGAAATGTATGTTTTTGCAAACATTATGAAATTTATAGAATAAATCATATGTTAGACCCATTTAATAATATTTTTGGACATAAAATCCATGCATATATATTAACTTGTAGTATTTTGGTGATGAGTACATGAACAAGTTTGATGAAGATTTTATTGGGTTTGAATATAAATTAAAGAAAATAGAAATTTCAGTCCTTAAGTGTTTGAAAAAAGTGTTGGACATGTAATAAGTGTAAGGCTTTATGACAACATGTTGTAATAAAGGAAATGCTGAATTAATTCTTATAGAAAGAGAGTAATGAAAAAAAATGAGATTTATAACTTGAGAAGTATGGTACTCCAAAGTGTTAAATTAGTGTTAGTGAGTTAAAATACTTAACTGGTTATTGTGGGTAACTTAATGATGTTTAGGAAATAACACTTGTGAAAATGGAGGAACAAAAACGTTCGGAAACAACTGGATAAAACAATAATTTTACTAAAAGTGGAACATTTTTATAAAATAAAAATGTGGAAAGGGTGTTACACAAAATAGTCCTAAATGAACATGATTTTGGAATAAAATCAATGCTAGAGTGTAAAGGACAATAAATGAGATTTTTAAAGTGTAACGCAAGTTGAGGTGAAACCCTGAGTTTTGGCTTCATCCGGTAAAGAAAAAGGTGAAATAATGTGGACATTCATAAAATGTTAAAATATATTATTTTGGACTCGGATGACACTGAGATAATTAAGGAGGGACATTAGCCTAGGATGAAAGATCCAAAATCATTGGCCAAAACATATGGTACCTGTAGGAGGGTAGTGAGACTGGGGTCTATGAATAACTGGAAAGGGTGAGGCGTGACCCACTCCAATGGACGCTGCCAACAAGGTCTCCTGGTGCAACTTCTGAAGAAAACTTCTCCTTCTGGTAACAATGGAACTCAAACTTCAACTCACTCCCTGCAAGAAGATGAACTTTCACAGCAAAAACTGTAATTTTCTTAGGGGGAAACACCTGAGAGTGATGGTTGTCAGTGGGGAGTGAAGGAACAAGGCACTCAGCACTAAGAGAATGAGTAGGGAGAGAATACTTAGGTAGGTCTGGTGATATTTTGGCAGAGTAACAGTACAATTTATATTGTCTATCTCTTGACCTTGCCCAGAGGTCTATTTATACTAGGGCGTTAGGGGTGAGTTGGCATTTTTTGGGTGCCAAAATTGAGAGAGTTAGTGAGGAACAATGTCTGAAGTGTACCATTTGTCCCTACCTGTAGACAGCCTGCCTGTCCCCTGCAGGCGCTACCTGGCGCCGACCAAAAGTCAAAAAGCACATATGTCCCCTAATGGAGACAAAATATCAGATTTGGTAGTTATCTTTTCAAATGGTAACTTGTGGTGCAATTTTGCAAATCTTGAGAAAGGAGACCTTAAGGACTCCTTTCCTCTAAAAATTTTGTTTTTCTTGAGAGGGACCTTGAGGACCCCCTCTTTTGGAAAAGTCATTTTCTTGTAAAGAGTTTATTTCTTGTGAGTAGCCAGCTCTTTGGCTGCTCACTTCACTTGTGACCAAGTGTGAAGTGTGTGTAGTCTTGAGTGATTTTTGGGTCTTCCTACTAGTATTCTCTCAATCCTATAGGGATAAGTGGTTGATCTTGCTCAACATACCTTGTCCCTCAGTCGCCAAGCCAAAACTCCCAGGAGGTCCCAACGCACCTGTAGCCCTGCTTGCTCAACTAGGCAATCTGAACAAGAAAGTAAAGTGTTAATGTTGCTGTTCATTTAAAGACTGATGTTTCATGATGAGAAGTTGCTCGTGATAGCTACGCCCTCATCTTGGCCACTCTGGGTGGATTCCTTCTCAATATGAGTTTCTGCCGGAACCCTTGTAGTGGCACTTCTCGAATAACATTTCTGCAGTGACCCTTGCAGTGGCGGTGACCCTTACAGTGGCACTTCTCAATCTTGGATGTCTGCGGTGACCCTTGTGAGCACCTCTCGAATGTCATTAGTGTAGTGACCCTTGGAATGGCGTTGAGCCTTGCAGTGGCGCTGACCCTCTCGAATGTCATTGATGCAGTGACCCCTGCAGCGGCGCTGACCCTTACAGTGGCACTTCTCAATATTTGATTTATGTGGTAAGCCTTGCGAGATACCTCTCTAATGTCGTTACTGCAGTGACCCTTGCAGTGGCGCTGACCCTCTTGAATGTCATTGCTGCAGTGACCCTTGCAGTGGCGCTGACCTTTGCAGTGGCACTTCTCAATCTTAGATTTCTATGGTAAGCCTTGCGAGGCACCTCTCGAGGGTCATTACTGCAGTAACCCTTGCAGTGGCGTTGACCCTTACAGTGACACTTCTCAATCTTGGATTTCTATGGTAAGCCTTGCGAGGCACCTCTCGAGGGTCATTACTGCAGTGACCCTTGCAATGGAGCTGACCCCTGCAGTGGCGCTGACCCTTGCAGTGGCGCTGACTCTTGCGAATGTCATTGCTGCAGTGACCCTTGCAGTGGCGCTGACCCTCTTGAATTTCATTGCTGCAGTGACCCCCGCGGGAACCTCTCGGATGTCATTAAAAAAAAGCATTTTTATTTTATTTTCTTTTTTTATTGATAGACACCCTTCTACATTAGCCCATTGTGCAAAAAAAATTTGGTTGGGTAGACTAAAAAAACTTTATAAGCCATGAGTTTGATTTCAACAATTATATATATATATATATATATATATATATATATTCTGAGGGACCCTAGGATCATTAACTGCGGTGTCCCTTTATCCGAGGTTTTTAATTTTTTTTAGAACCCACGCGTCAGTGTGGGAACTGTCATCTCATCATTTGGGAAAAAAAGGTCATCACCTTTTTTCCTTCCTGCACGTTTTCCCATTTTAATGCAAAAAAGCATAAAACCCTTTTCTTGGGCTCTTTCATCTTCTTCACCCAAAAAAACTCATAGGAACTTTGGATTTGTAGTGAGAGAAAGTGAGAGAAAAAAAAGTTTAAACACCATAGCCCCCATAATTTTTTTTCTTACATTTCAAACAAATCCACCATTAATGGATCCTACACCTTCAGACACTTCTTCCCCTATCACCGATTGCTTGCTTCTTGTTATGATAGGGTCGACTCCCAACTCCCTTTTTCTATCTTCACCGTCACCGTCCCATACCGTCGCCCCGGCTACCACCCAACGTGGTTCTATCTTCGAGACATCCGTCGGTCTTCTTTCGGAAGTCAATGATGTTTTGGTTAGTAATGAGCCCGAGGCGAGGGTTTCTGTTGGTGGTCATTCGCCAGTCACGATAGGAGGCGAGGGTCTCTCTCCCCATTCAAGACCTCGCGCCGTTCACATTTTTCAGTGAGACTTTTCTCACCACATTCAAGACTTCGTGCGCTCGGAGTCCGCGCCCCAGGGTTCCTCGCCTGCTATTTCTACACATGAGGGTCTCTCATCCGTGACGAGTTTTTCTAGAGGTTTCTCGCCTGTTATTTCGGCACATGGGGGTATCTCGCCCGTGACGAGTTTTTCTAGAGGTTCCTCAAGTAATGATTTCTCCTCTATAGGTATCTCGACATATCACAGCGTTGGCAGCGGCTCCTCGCGCGCTGTTGTAAATATGGGGAATATACCGCCGAGTCAGTCTATGGTTGGGGGTGTCTCTGCGATTGCGAGTTATACTAGGGGTTCCTTGTGTCCTATAGTCGAGGGTCCCTCGCCCAATCCATTGTTGGCGTCTGGTGGTATCTTGACCTTGGGTGCCTCAGCATATGTTGGTGCTGATGGGGGTATCTCGACTTTGGGTGTCTCGACATGTGTTGGCCCTGACGGGGGTGTCTCGACCCTAGATGTCTCGATGCCCATAATTTTTTCTGAAGAAGGGGTCTCAGCCTATGACAGTATAGCGACCTCTCGTCAGCGGCCAGGGGTCTCGCGACTTGGCCTCGCGTCTACGGGTCCCTCGTCACTGCAAGGAGGTGACTCGACATCTTGTCATGTCGAGGGTTCCTCCACCCAGGTTGTCTCGACCCTTTGTGATGTTGACGATTTTTTGACTGGTCGTGTTGCGTTTGGGGAGATTAGTGATTTGCCATTTGTTTTTGGTGGGAGGGTCTCGACATCTTATCACATCAAAGGTTCCACGACCCAGGGTGTCTCGCCAATTGTTGGCGTTATGGGGAGTATGCCAATGACTGGGGGCTCTTCACATGTTTTTGCGAGGGTTTCCACTTCCACTTCTTTTTTTACGACAGGGGACACCCAGGGTCCCTCGCTCGGAGTCCCCACTAGGATGAGTTCTTTTCTGGAGCCAATGGCTCTTAGTGGTTCATCAGCTACGTCATCCTCTTCTCACGCATGGAAGGACTATATGCACATTCGCCAAGGGCGAGACTTTGGTATTTATCGTCGCGCTCCTTTTTTTGGTTCTGCTGATAATTTCATGATTTCACTTTCTAAATTTGGGGAATTTTTTTTTATGCTGTTCCCGAGCGTTCTCATGTGGGGTTAAGTGAGTCTGCTGACCTCCCTACCATTTCTACGGATTCCGTTCTCCGAGTTTGAGTCGACCGCGATGACTTTCCTTATTCCAATGTTGAAGTTAAAGCCCAGGGGGGACCCACAGAGGAGTGGGCTAGCTGGGTTGATTATGTTCTGAGCGTTCCTGATTATGTGGCTATTCTTAGGGAGGTGGGACTTTTTACCGCCGTCAGCAGCCTAAAGTCCTGCAACATATTTAAGCATATTTTTTCGTTCAATCTTTTATTGTCTCGGTGGAGTATGGAGTCTCACACCTTTGTCACAGGTTGGGGCGAATTTACCCTCACCGTAGAAGATGTATGTGAATTGTACGCTCTTCCTTTCTTTGGGCAACAAGTCTTTTCTGATGACTGCGAGGATTCTTTAAAGCAGGAGATGGTGGGCGAGCTATGGTTAGCTCTCGGAGAGTGCTCAAAGTATGTGGCTATAAATATAACTGGTCATTCTAAGCATTCCTTTGCCAAATGGCAAAGATACTGGTTCAGAGATTTTGAGAAGTTGCAGAAGGGAGAGACTTCACGCGCAGCCCCCAGACCCCAGGACGGTCCTAAGCTCCACTCTCCTGCACATTTAGCTGCTTTCTTCGTTACATTTTTGACTCGGTTACTTCTGCCAGGTAAGCCCGAAGATTGTCCCCGCGAACTCATTTTTAGGTTGGTTGTACGATTGTCTCGTGGTAGGTCGATACCCCTGGCCTTGACCTTGGGTTCTCTTTACACCTGGATGGATCGAGCACACATAGATGTAGAGAGGTCTTGTGGTCGGTATGATGTTGCTAATCATGCAAACTCCGCTCTCTAAATGGCCTTTTTATTTGAGCATTTCCCCCATTTTACTTCAGGGGCTTACGCTTGTCATAGCGACGCTGCGAGACTTCTCAGGTGGCATAAAAAAATTCCCAATAAATCTTTGGGAATGTTGATTGAAGATATTGAGGAGTTTCAGTTTCGGCCTTATACCAAGCGCCTTGGGGAACTTTCAGCTGGCTTTCTTTCCCTGGTGATGGCGGGACCTTCTATTGCCCTTCAGCAGTGGGGTCAGTTTCCACATGTCCTCATATTAATGTGGTGATGATGCTCTTACCATGCTACCTCCCTTCTTGGACAGAGTTAGATCCGCGTTCTGAATCTTATCATTCTGAGAGGGCAAGATGACAGTTTGGCTACGATCAGGGCATTCATATCCCTCCTCTTCCTACCTACGACAGTCATTTTGAGGCGTTTTCAGAGGCGTGTGCTAGCTTTACTCTTCAGGGATTATTCCGTAGGGTCAGTGGTTTGGGTGGTCTCTATGTGCCTCCCTGCGGTTATCATCCTTCATTCACTTCATCTTAGTTCCTCCTTTGGCAGTCGCAGGTCCGTCTTATTCAAGAATGCGTAGTTGTCCCCACTCATGAGACCAACCCCATTAAAATACACCAAAGCTCAATTTTTGGTCAGGCGGATGCAGAAAGATCCTTGGTTTCTCAGCACCACTCCCACGCCACCCTTGGAGCAGGCCATTCCCATTTTAGTAAAACCTCTCATTGACGAGTCACTTCCACCTCCGTCGTCTGGGCTTTCCCCTGTGAAGTCTAGAAGCCATCCAAAGAGGAGAGGGAAAGAGAGCACCTCTACTACAAGAAAAAGGAAACACCCTGACGCAGATGTATCTAATTTTGTTCCTGCTAAAACCGCTTCTCCTCTCTCTTCTCCTGTGAGGACCCGGGCTTCAAAGAAAAATAAAGGAAATGGCACTGGCATGACTACTTCCTCTACAGTGGATCAAGAGTCCTATACTGGCGATCTTGGGGTGGGGGAGACTTTCCAAGTAGTGAAAGGGAAAGGTTACTCTTCACCAAGCCTTGCTTCCCAGGAGGCGCGGTTCATGTCTATTCCCATTGAAGAAGGTATTATATCACGGCATTCTTTACTTAGTGGAACTAGTTCTCTCAGAGTTTCTTTATCTCCCTCCCCTTTATTGGAAGAGGAACTAGTTGATTATGGAAGCACCCCTTCCTATGACGACCATAGTTCTTCTTCGGGTGATATGGGCGGCCTGGGTTTCCATAGCGAAAGCACTACTGACACTTATGCTTTGTTATCAGTCTCGAGAGAGTCTTCTAGCGATGATGAGGCATCCCATTCTCCTGGGGGAGTTAGCTCCACCCATCTCCCTTATGGCCAGACCACGCGCCCTGCTACTGTAAGCGTTTCCCCTTTACTCTTCTCTTTTTTTCGCATATTATTTTCTTTCTTCCCCCTCATTATTTTTTATTTGTTAATGAAAGCATTCTGTCGTATTTTGTAGGTCATTTCTGTAGAGGCAAGTAGTTCTCCTCTTCCCCCACTACGACTGACACCCATTCAGCGGGAGAGAAACTCCATGCTCATTTCTTCCCGAGGCCTTTTTAGAGAGGTTTGTTGTCTCCTTAATTCTTTTATCATCTGTTGTAATTTGTTAGTCTTCTAATTACATTTGGGTTGTGTACGCGGTCATTTCCCTGCAGCTTTCATCTGTGCACTTTACCGCCACCAGGACCACCCTTGTGGCTTCTCCTTCTCCTCAGGTATGCCTCTCTATTCTTAAAACTTTCATTGTGCCATTTTTTCTTTACTTATTTTTTTTATTTACCCATTTACTACGCGTAGAGGGTCGTGTCTTTCGACGTTGTCACATCATTTTTTCTTATCTTGGCAGTGGGAACTTCTGCAGCTGAGCCCCTGGACGCCTCTTCATCTGAGGTATGCATTTTTACTTTTGAATATTTATTTCCTTTCAATAGGAGTCCTAATGGATTTTGGATTTTCTTTTCAGGGAGGGGCTCCTCCCT
The DNA here is from genome assembly GCA_949130495.1 of Sambucus nigra. Lineage (NCBI taxonomy): Eukaryota > Viridiplantae > Streptophyta > Magnoliopsida > Dipsacales > Adoxaceae > Sambucus > Sambucus nigra. The sequence goes on along the minus strand of OX422208.1, from coordinate 87,731,534 downwards.
TACCTGGCGTTATCATCCCGGGTTTATCCTCTTCGGGGAGGATTTCTATCCCTAGGGTCCGCGTATCTATGGACGGTAAACCCTTGGTTCAGGCAATTTCTCGTGGCCCAATATTTACTGTGGCTTCAAACAGCGAGCCCACACTTCAGGTCAGGCCTTTCTGTTGAAGCATGGAATCTCTTTTTCCTCGAACGTGCGATGAATAACACATTTTCATTCTTTGCTGGCCATCAGCACAACCCCAACTGCGCCGACCGTCCTTTTCCGCTCTTCCCTTTTGGAGGGGGCTCAGGTACCTTCTTATTTCCTTAGTTATATATTTCTTCTCTATCCAACCTGTACTTATCGTAGCCCTCTTTTATTTTATTGCAGTTATCCCTTGGCGCTGTTTCGAGTGTGGCTCCTGCTATTGCCTCTTCAGCAACCCCTATACATGGGCCAGTTTGTCCTATTATCGCACCCCTTCAGGTAGATATCTCTGTGGTGTCTTTTTAGGAGTTTCCCTCTCCCTCTTTTTAATTGAGGTATTTATCATGCATGAGGTAAGTGATTTGTTACCTCTTACCCTTTCTTATCACTCACAGCCTTGCCTACCCCTCGCGCTTGCCATCGCTGAGGTTGTTCTTCCGGAAGTGCCTGAGGTTGAGGTAGCTTCTTCAGAAGCACTGGTCACTGAGACAGCCCCTTCAGGAGCATCGACTTGTGTTGCGGCCCCTATGGGACCCCCTGCTCCTCCTCCTTTGACCGTTACGAAGGGTGTTATTTAGGTACAGTGTATAAGGGTATCTACTCCCCTCATGTCATTCTCATGTCTTTATTATTTTGTTTAAATTGGGCAAGCATTCCTATCTTCCCCTTTGTTGCATTGTCTCTAGGTGAGCGAGGTCACTCCGATGACTATGGATCCTGATGAAGTTGCTCCTATATTTTTGGAGCCAGAGAGTGTGATAGTTGTGGGGGAGGTATTAAACTAGCATACTCCCTCTTTTTACTATTTCCTTTCTTTTCTTCTTGCATATACTGTGCAAGCGTTCTCGTTTCACCTTTGTCTTATTATTTCTAGGGGCATGAAAGTACTCTGATGACTGTGGAGTCTGGCAGTGGGGCATCTGCGAGAGAGGTATTAAACTGGCATACCCCCTTTTTTTACTATTCCCCTCTTTTTCTTCTTGCTTATACTGTGCAAGCATTCTTATTTCACCCTTGTCTCATTGTTTCCATGTGCATGAGAGTACTCTGATGACTGTGGAGTCTGGAAGTGGGGCATCTGCGAGAGAGGTATTAAACTGGCATACCCCTACTTTTTATTATTCCCCTCCTTTTCTTCTTGCGTATACTATGCAAGCATTCTCATTTCACCCTTGTCTCATTGTTTCCAGGTGCATGAGAGTACTCTGATGACTGTGGAGTCTGGCAGTGGGGCATCTGCGAGAGAGGTATTAAACTGGCATACCCCCTCTTTTTACTATTCCCCTCTTTTTCTTCTTGCGTATACTGTGAAAGCATTCTCATTTCACCCTTGTCTCATTGTTTCCATGTGCATGAGAGTACTCCGATGACTGTGGAGTCTGGCAGTGGGGCATCTGCGAGAGAGGTATTAAACTGGCATACCCCCTCTTTTTACTATTTACCTCTTGTTCTTCTTGCGTATAATGTGCAAGCATTCTCATTTCACCCTAGTCTCATTGTTTCCAGGTTCATGAGAGTACTCCGATGATTGTGGAGTCTGGAAGTGGGGCAACTGCGAGAGAGGTATTAAACTAGCATACCCCCTCTTTTTACTATTCCCCTTTTTCTTCTTGCGTATGCTGTGCAAGCGTTCCCATTTCATCATTGCCTCATTGTTTCCAGGTTCATGAGGGTGCTCCGATGGCTGTGGAGACTAGTAGTGGGGCGACTGTGGAGAGAGATCATAGTTATGAGTTCACTCCTTTGGTCGGTGACGCTGATTCTGGTGGAGAGTCTTCTTTCCTTCCTTCTGAGGCGGGGTCTCGCCACTCCAATGGCGATGATGAAGTAGAGGATGCTGCGACTATTGCTATTAGGCTATGGCGTGAGGAGTTACTAGGCCGATTCAGGTTACATGAGCGTTAGCTCTTGGATCTCATCTTGGAGCACCATCCCGAGACATTCACTTCTCAGAGTATACTTCAGGTTGACAGTCTTACGGCCTTCAACCTGAGGGCTCTCGCCAGCCATGTTCATGAGTTCTAACTCCCCTGCTAAGCTGGCTAGCTCTTCCATTTTGCTATTCTTGGATGCTCTCCACGACTTGCAGCAGTTCTATCATTTTCGTTTGGATTGTCTTGATGCGGGGGTTCGCCCTTTCTGAGTGTTCCTTTCCGAAAGATAGTGAGATTTCACACTTCCCGACAGTCCAGAGTTGAGCAACGGCAGGCTGAGGCTACGAGAATTTGGAATCAGATCGCCCTACTCCAGGTGAAGCTTGCCAGACTTGAGTCTGGCGATGAAGAGGACGAGGCTAAATTCATCAGGTTGGAGGAAGAGTTTCTGCGGGAGGCTGGTCCGTCATATGCCGGCGCCATCGCTCGCGATGATTTGTTTTTTGTAGTTTCTAGCATATAGGCAACTTCTTTCTTTGTAGTTCTCGGAATTCTATGTGTACATAACTTATCATTCCTGAATGAGACACTTTATTTCTTCTGAACTCTCTTCTTCCTTTGTTCTCCCTTTATACTGTGGGTGTTTATTTTATATGACTTGCTCTAATTTCTGTGAGCATTTAGTCTACTGGTGGCTGTCCCATATACTGCGGGGTGTTTGCATTAATATGAAAAGTTATGTATTAACATATTGTATATTTTTTCGAAAATGCACCTCTTGTAGCTGTGAGGTATTGGCATGCGACTTTCTTGGATTGCCCCTCCTGCCTATGGGGGTATTCCTGCATATTACTACTTATAGTCGTAGAGGCTAGGTTAGAGAGGGGGGTGAACCCTGCCCCTTTCCCGAAAGCTTGATTTAAAAAAAAAAACTATTTGAATTAGCTAGCCCCTAGTCTTTGGGGTCCTTGCTCTACATTCTCTTTAAGAGTTTCACTATTCTTTGTAATATTAAGGAGGAGGAATTTAATCTTCCCTCTATATTTTCTATTAATTTATGTCTGGGGGACTTTGCTCAGTATACTTTCTCTTAGGATGGACTTACCTCCCAAGTGTAGTGAGCAAAGTTCCTGATTTTTTTGTACTCTCTTCTAACTTAATAGGGAGTGTATATATATGTATAAATGAGTAAGCAAAGCAAACGTCAACAATGATCGAAAGTGTTGCTATTTCATTTCTTTACTTTTGTGTGTTGTTTACAATGTAGTATTGCTCTAAAAAAATTTACAAAAAAACTTTTCTGGTATGGGAGCAACCTCGAAATCAATTACATACATGCAAAACACAAACAAAACTTGTTAGCTATTACTAAGCATAGTACCTCTTCATCCACTTGCAGTTGATGGAATGGAGGAAATCACTCTTTGGTTCTGATATTTGGCAGTAGCCCGACTTCCCCACTCCTCTGACGACAAAAGGGCCTTCGCAGTTGGGTTTGAATTTTGATGCCGACATGCTACGGATATGGTGAGTTGATGCTCGTAGGACTAGATCTCCCACTTGTAATTCTCTAGGCTTGACTAAGTTCTCGTAGGCCCTAGACAGTTGCTGCGTGTAGACTTTGAAATTCTCTCTTGCCTTATCCTTATGCTCATCCAGCGCCTCCAGCTGCACATGCCTTGGGTCTGGAATGAGCCCATTGCTAAGAGAAATTCTGGCTGAAGGCACCGCCCGTTCCACTGGTAGGACAGCTTCGGTCCCATATACTAGAGAGAAAGGAGTGAATCCTGTTGGCTTTCTTTTCGAAGTACGGTAGGCCCATAACACTATAGGCAATTTCTCATCCCATTCTCCCGGCATGTCCTCTAGCATTTTCTTCAAAATGTTTATCAGGGTCTTATTGGTAGCCTCTTCTTGGCCATTGCCCTTGGGGTAGGATATGGTTGAGATATTATGCACAATCTTATACTTGTCTGTGAGGAGGGCCATCTCCTTGCATACAAATTGCTTCCCGTTATCCGTTAGGATCACTTTGGGTATACCAAACCTGCATATGATATACTCCTTTATAAACTGGGTTACCACTTGGGCGGTGACTCTCCTTAAAGGAATGGCATACGCCCATTTGGCGTACAATTCTGTAGCCACAATGATAAAAGCCTTGCCATGAGATGCTGGGGCGATCTTTCCTACCAGGTCGAACGCCCATGTGTGGAAGGGATAAGGAGCTGCCAAGCTTTGTAGACTGACGGAGGGAGCGTGCACCATGTTTCCATGCACTTGACATGCTCTACACTTTTTCACATACCCAATGGAGTCAACCTCCATGGTCGGCCAGTAGTATCCCAACGTCATCAGTTGATCATACAGCTTGGCACCTCCCATGTGGGAGGGCTCATGAGCTTCTTTCAACACCCTTTCCACCTCCTCTTTGGCTACGCACCTTAGCGCCTTCTCATTGTACCCCTTCCTATATAACTCTCCCTCGACCAAGTAGAAATGGGATATCCTTTTTCTAAGGTAAATTTCATCCGCTCTCTTGGCGGGCAGCTCCCCATCTTTTAGATATGCTAGGTACGGCTGTCTCCAATCTTCAAAGGGTTCCACAAAGTTACCCTCCGTCGACTCGTCAAAATTATCTTGGCACTTTAAACAACTTTGTTGTAAGCGGGCCGCTTCTATGCTCATGGCAGGCCAATAACACCCGCTTTGCTGCAGTCGTCTGTAAAGGGGGATATTCGTATCTCCGTACTGCTTTTGGTGCATCTCTATTAGCCTCTCCTTGGCTTCTTGCTCCCCTACGCACCTTGCCAGAAACCCTCCAGGACTTTTGAAGTAGAGAGTTTCTTGCAGCACATGATAGTTGGCTAACTCTAATATTTTCATTATCCCTTCTCTGGTTTTAAGTTGCTTCTCCACCAGAAGCATCCAGTTTTCTGGCTCGTTACTTGGGAATAAGGATTTTAGAGTAGTGGGTATCGTTCTCTGTCTCACTATGATGGTTGCTTCTGTCCCCTCCATGTCCAACTTTTGTGCTATGGTGGCGAGCGTGTCAAGGTGCTTGTTCATCGTTCACGCCTGCCTCTCCACAGTTACTTCTAAGAACCGTCCCAGCAGTCTTTAGATGATGTGTCTGTACGATGCTAAGTTGGCATGTTTAAGGGAAAACTCTCCATTGACCTGCTTTACTACCAGATTGGAGTCCCCTCGTATACACAATACCCTGATCCCTCTTCTGAGTGCTTCTAACATCCCTAGAATGAGGGCTTCGTACTCAGCTTTATTATTTGAGCATTTAAAATCTAACTTGAAAGAGAGGGTAATCTTCTCCTTCCCGTCTGATAGTATGACGTCGGCTCCACCTGTTCCTTGAGCACTGGAACCATCAAACTCCATAAACCACTTCTTCACCTCCTCCGCCATGCATGCTTGAAAACTTTCTTCGGGTAGCTCTTCACTAGGTGGTTCGAAAACCCTACTTGGGGAGTGGGCCAGCAGATCTGCTACTTCTTGGCTTTTAATGGCTTTGGGCACTAAACATTATAGGTCATATTCTAACAAGATCAAAAACCACCTTGCTGCTCATCCCACGAGTATAGTCCGTGCGAGGAGGTACTTAATGGGATCACACTTGGTGACTATGTGAACTGTGAAGGCTAGAAGATAGTGTCTCAACTTCTAGACCACAAATACCAATGCTAGGCAGTGTCTCTCAACGCTGGTGTATCTCGATTCTGTTCCAGAGATTACTCTTGACAGGTAGTAGACCGACTTTTCCACTCCTTCTTTCTCTTGGGCCAAGAGGGCCACTATTAATCTCTCTGTAGAAGTAAGGTAGAGCAGCAGCGGCACTCCGGCTTTGGGGGGAATCATCGTGGAAGGAGAAGCTAGGATTTCTTTAATCTTCTCAAACGCTTTCTCGCGTATCTCTCCCCAAACCTACTTGGATTTGTATTTTAGTAGAGGCGCGAATGGATGAGTTACTTCTGCCAGCGCAGGTATAAACCTCCGCAGGTAGGATACCTTTCCCAGGAAGCTCTTAAGTTGCCTCTGACTCTTAGGCGGTGGCATCATCACAATGGCTTTCATCTTATCTGCATCCGCTTGCACCCCTTTTCTATTTACCACAAAACCTAAGAAGTTCCCTGCAGTAACCCCAAAGGAACACTTTGAGGGGTTCATTCTCATCTTATACCGACGACACCTTTCGAATACTCTCCTGGGATCCTGAATATGCCTGCTTTCTTTCTTAGACTTCACCACCAGATCATCCCCATTTAATTCTAGTATATCATGAGATAAGTCATGAAAAATTTCCATCATGGTCCGCTGGTATGTGGCTCCAGCGTTCTTCAATCCGAAGGGCATGACTGTATATTGAAAGTTCCCTAACGGCGTGCGGAAGGCAGTCTTCTCCGCGTCGGTAGGGTCCATTTTAATCTGGTTATAGCCAATATACCCGTTCATAAATCTATACATCTCATGTCCTGCTGTGGGGTCCACCAAGTTGTCTATGCTGGGTAGTGGGAATTCATCCTTAGGGAACGCCCTGTTTAAGTCACAAAAATCTACACAGATTCTGATTTGGCTCTTATCTTTCTTCGCCACTAGCACTATGCTGGACAGCCATATGGGGTGCTGAATAGGCTTGATGAACCCTGCCGCTAATAACTTCTCCACCCCAGCTTTTATCTTAAAATCAAGGCCTGCTTTGTATGTGCGTGTGGCTTGCCTTACCGGAAAGGCATTGGGAAGGATGTTCAATCTATGAGAGCTCACTTCTGCGTCTATTCCTGGCATCTCCATGTACTTCCAAGCGAATACATTAATGAACTCCTTAAGTAGCCCGATGACATCCTCCCTCCGTCTTGGTTCTAAGAACTTGGAGATTAGAATGGGTCTACTCTCACCCCCTTCTGGCCCCAACTTCATTTCCTCTAATTCTTGTAGATGCTCTCTGGGTCCGTATTGCATGCACTCTGGAGCTTCTTCTGGTTCCTCAACATGCTCAACGATATGGGATTCATCAACGATAAAACATTCGGGTGTCGGGTCGATGCTCTCATCCTAGAACACCGCCCACGCAGACCATTATAAACGGTAGATGATCTTTCCATCGGGCAAGACCACCTTCTTGCAAGTTCGAGGGGGTCTAGCTACCTCCTCTACTTTACTCTTGCCTTTGGCCATGTGGGGGATTATCCTCCCCCCTAGACGGTCATGAACGAACTTCTTGTGCGGAACCCTTCCCTCAGCTACCTTTATTCCTTCTAGTTTTCTTGTAGAGGCCTTTCTTTCCTCATCTAACTCGGTGTAGAAGGCAGCGTCCACTAGGTGGGCCTCCTAAATGGCTAAGGGTCTCTATGTGGCCTTGATCACTATCTCTGTACCTCTAATGTTTGCCTTCGCGCATTGATGGTAGGTGGAAGGCACTATGCCATGAGTGTGCATCCATACCCTTCCAATGAGTAATTGGTAGATGGTGTTAGCATTAATAACGTGAAATTTGATGTGGGAGGTGAAATTTCCCAACTTGATTCCCATATTCACGTATCCAATAGACTGCATTCTGGCATTATCAAATCCGGAAATTACCAGTGGTACCGAAACCACCTTCTCCTGGTCAATTCCTATTTCATATAATGTACTGATAGGCATGATGTTAATGGAAGCTCCTCCATCCATCAACGCCCTGGGAAATGAGACTCCGTTAACCATGGCTGTGACATACAACGGGCGGTTGTGAAAGTAAGGCACCAACCTATCAGCTTCTGAAAACACCACTTCAGAAGTATACTTCTTAATCATCCTTCTGATTGGCCCCTGCCAATTTAGCGAAGGGTCTCCCCGCTGCTGCACTGTCTCCAAGACTTTCCTCATGATGGACACCCTTGTGTGGTACTTCACCCCTATCTGGTCGAAAAACCTTTTGAACTTGAGGCTCCTTACTATGGCCTCACATTCAGAGTCTAAGTCTACCTCGTATGTATGGGAACTGTAAACGTACTCTGCTTCAGAGGTCCCTCCCTCATCTAGAGCGAGAATGACGTCTACCTCACATTCTGAGAGAGTCACTTCCTCAACTTCCCCACTTCCATTTTCTTGTTTCGGAGTGAAGAACCACTCCTCTTAATTTCTTTCTAACTCAAGTCTGCTCAGTGATAGATTTTCTAACTCCTCGCGTAACTGCTTGCCACTGTCCCACTTCGTAAGACTTCTTGTAGCTTCTTCGTCGTAGGCAACTACCATGTTGGTGGTGCCAAAGTGATGCACATGAAGTGGGTTCTCGTTATCGTCCACAGGGGGTATCTGCAAGGTACCGCTGGCCATCTGTTTGACAATGATCCTTCGCAAGTAGTAATAATCTTTGGTAGAGTGCTGCACTCGTTGGTGAAACTCGCAGTACTTTGGATTGTCCTTGTCAGCTGCAATGGGGGTTTCTCCTTTTAGGTGGGGAGGTCCTGCTGCACCTTCTCGCACTAAGGTGCGGTAACAATCCATAGCCTCAACTACACTGCATAGTAGTGGCGGCGGGACATCTTCCCTAATTTTTTTCTTATTACCGGGACTGTCAGTCTTGGCCCCAGAGCCTCCCTTCTTCCTTTTGTTACTCCCGTCCACATAGTTAACCGCTTGCCTCCTCGAAACTTGAAACCTCCCGGGAGTTAGTTGAACTTGCATCCTCCAACCCGGGGCTCTTGGTTTGATTATCATAGCTATGCTGCTAGCGGCCCTAGTGAATTCTCTGAAAGTTCCATCTGTAGTTTCGTTGATCAAGTGCAGCTTGTACTCTTTTAAAAGTCCTTCCACACATATATGTAGTAACCTGGCCTCCGCCACGTCCTCGTGGACATCTAAGGCCCTCTCACGAAATCGCTTGATGTAGTTCATCAACTCTTCTCCTGTCTTCTGGACCTCTTGTGCCAGGTGCCTCAGTGTAAATTCGTCCTCCGCTACAAAAAACTTCTGGAGGAACTGCCTGTTCATCTCTTCCTAAGTAGGGACGCTGTTAGGCTCCAAGTGGGAATACCATGTATAATCCTTCCCAGTGAGAGTCTTAGAGAACTCCCTGAACCTCAGGTTCCTATCGCCAGCATGTACTCCCAGGTACTCGACAAACCTCTTCACGTGTTCTCCAGGGTTCTCCCCCCTACCGCCAAAAATTGATAAATTTTGGTGGAATATACCCCTCAGGGTATGGCTTCTCACTTACTTTCTTTGGATAGGGGTCTTGTAACTCCTCGTATAGGTGGGAACCCTCTCTCTGAGAGGAGGAGAGGAGCTTCCTCACTTCTTCCATAGTAATAGCCTTATAGGTTGACTCCTCCAAACACGTGATTTTAGCAGCTGGAGAACCTATTGGCGCCAGGACCTGCTCCGGCGCCGCCTTCTGAGACAGAATCGTAATAGGAGTGGCTACCCCTCCAAAAGGGGCATCAGTAGGTGTCACACAACCTTGACCCAAGCTTGATAGGTCCACGTTGTTTTGCTTTAAAAAGTCGAAAAACATTTCCATAAGATTCATACCTGCCATTGGAGCCATTGCCTGAGAACTAGTCTGCCCTCCCTGAGGTGAAAGAGCCTTGGCTCCAATCACCACCATTTCTTCTTGAGTAGTCTGGTCACTGTGAGCTCCATTACCAGATGAAATGTCCTAAAAAACCAACTGCTTAGAGACATTGAAACCTTCTTTGTCCATGGAAGTGAGGATACCTCCCCAGCGGAGTCGCCAAATGTAGGAGGGTAGTGAGACTGGGGTCTATGAATAACTGGAAAGGGTGAGGCGTGACCCACTCCAATGAATGCTGCCTGCAAGGTCTTTAAGGTGCAACTTCTGAAGAAAAATTCTCCTTCTGGTAACAATGGAACTCAAACATCAACTCACTCCCTGCAAGAAGATGAACTTTCACAGCAAAAATAGTAATTTTCTCAGGGGAAACACCTGAGAGTGATGGCTGTCAGTGGGGAGTGAAGGAACAAGGCACTCAGCACTAAGAGAATGAGCAGGTAGAGAATACTTAGGTAGGTTTGGTGATATTTTGGCAGAGTAACAGTGCAATTTCTATTGTTTATCTCTTGACCTTGCCCAGAGGTCTATTTATACTAGGGCGTTAGGGGTGAGTTGGCATTTTTTGGGCGCCAAAATTGAGAGAGTTGGTGGGGAACAATGTCTGAAGTGTACCATTTTTCCCTACCTGTAGGCAGCCTGCCTGTCCCCCTGCAGGCACCACCTGGCACCGACCAAAAGTCAAAAAACACATATGTCCCATAATGGAGACAAAATATCAGATTTGGTAGTTATCTTTTGGAACGGTAACTTGTGGTGCAATTTTGCAAATCTTGAGAGAGGAGACCTTAAGGACTCCTTTCCTCTAAAAATGTTGTTTTTCTTGAGAGGGACCTTGAGTACCCCCTCTTCTGGAAAAGTCATTTTCTTATAAAGAATTTATTTCTTGTGAGTAGCCAACTCTTTGGCTGCTCACTTCACTTGTGACCAAGTGTGAAGTGTGTGTGGTCTTGAGTGACTTATGGGTCTTCCTACTAGTATTCTCTCAATCTTATAGTGCTAAGTGGTTGATCTTTCTCAATATACCTTGTCCCTCAGCCTCCAAGCCAAAACTCTCAGGAGGTCCCAACACGCCTGTTCGAGCCCTGCTTGCTCAACTAGGCAACCTGTACAAGAAAGTAAAGTGTTAATGCTGTTGTTCATTTAAAGACTAATGTTTCATGATGAGGAGTTGCTCGTGGTATCTACTCCCTCATCCTGGCCACTCTGGGTGGGTTCCTTCTCAATATGAGATTCTACCAGAACCCTTTTAGTGGCACTTCTCGAATAACATTTCTGCAGTGACCCTTGCAGTGGCGGTGACACTTGCAGTGGCACTTCTCAATCTTGGATGTCTGCGGTGACCCTTGTGATCACCTATCGAATGTCATTACTGCAGTGACCCTTGCAATGGCGCTGACCCTTGCAGTGGCGCTGACCCTCTCGAATGTCATTGCTGCAGTGACCCTTGCAGTGGCGCTGACCCCTGCAGTGGCGCAGACCCTTACAGTGGCACTTCTCAATCTTGGATTTTTATAGTAAGCCTTGCGAGACACCTCTAGAATGTCGTTACTGCAGTGACCCTTGCAGTGGCGCTGACCCTTGCAGTGGCGCTGACCCTCTCGAATGACATTGTTGCAGTGACCCTTGCAGTGGCGCTGACCTTTGCAGTGACACTTCTCAATCTTGGATTTTTATGGTAAGCCTTGCGAGGCACCTCTCGAGGGTCATTAATGCAGTAACCCTTGCAGTGGCGCTGACCCTTGCAGTGGCACTTCTCAATCTTGGATTTTTATGGTAAGCCTTGCGAGGCACCTCTCTCTGGTCATTACTGCAGTAACCCTTGCAGTGGCGCTGACCCTTGCAGTGGCACTTCTCAATCTTGGATTTCTATGGTAAGCCTTGCGAGGCACCTCTCGAGGGTCATTACTGCAGTGACCCTTGCAGTGGCGCTGACCCTCTTGAATGTCATTGCTGCAGTGACCCTCGCGGGCACCTCTCGGATGTCATTAAAAAAAGCATTTTTATTTTATTTTCTTTTTTTATTGATAGACACCCTTCTACTGTTCCATAGCTGGCAATGTAGAGTCCATTAAAGTATGTGAATACTGGAAGATTCCGAGAAAAAAATAATGAAAAGTGGAACATATTAAGAAATGGGCTATGGGATGAATATGAGGAAAGTTAACATGAGTTGAATTAATTAATTGATAAAGGATAAAGTGGATAAGTAAATGTGAAATTTGATTAATATCCACAAAGAAAGGAATGGTAAAATGAAGTGACTAAATGGGTAGTTAAGAAACCTAAAGAGGTTTAATCGCTAATTAACATAAGGGTGTTTATATATATATATATATATATATATATATATATATTTGTGTGTGTGTGTATGGTAGTTGGATGTGCGCGTAGATATAATGTGTTAAAGTCTCCATCTGCCATTTGATTCTTCATTGCATCATTATATTTTTCCACTGGGCATTTGTCCCTCTCCCTCGTCTTTGTTACGATTGGTTGGGTGTGATTTCATATTTTTGAAGTGTTGCACAGGTAAGTGTTCTTTTATTTACGTTAGTAGCTCTGTATTTTAAGCTTCCCATGGGTGGTCCCTCGGGTAGCTTGATTTAAATGAAAATTGTATGAAAAATAAGTGAAATGTTAAAAAAGAAACTAGACAAGCAACATTATGTAGGTTGTTTCATTTCACTTCACACCTAATGCTCAAGACGGACCGGGTTGACCATGGGTAACCCATAAATCCGAGCTACGACGTTATATCTTAAGACAAAAATTCATTCCCATTTGTGTTTCTTATGGTAATATACACTGACCGTCTACCTCAAGGATGAAATGCTATAGACACACGGAAGAACCACTTCAATGCGCATGCTTCACGAAACAATTATGTTTGATGCACTCTCTGACTCGATTAGGAATGAAAAATATTCAAAAATATTTTTTATATCCTTTTTAAAATTAAGTCAAGTCTTGTATTTATAGAAAACAAAGTGTTCTTTCATGAAAAGACGTGTCTTTTTCTTAAAAGTGAATTAAGGGACGCTTTTCATGAAGAGTCAAAAGTAATGTTAAAAGTAGAAACTTTTAGTGACGGTTCTTAAAAAAAGTCACTATATAGTGAACAGTCACAATCTTTAGCAATATTTCGAAAAATTCGTCCCAAACAATTAAATAAAATTCCCAATAATTTTATACATAAACGGGGGCAATTCGAAACCAAATTTCCTAATCGCCATTTGTTTGTTTTAAAAAAATGAATATATATCACATGACTCCTCATTCTACAAGGAACACATACGTACTTGGTCCCACAATGTTTAAAGTGTGGTATCTACTTTTATAATGGTTAAAAAAGGATAATTATATTTATTTGGTCATAATACAATATTTTTCAAAAATCCCTCACATGAATGAAATTTGGGTGAAGAATCAACTGAACAAAAAGACAAATTAGAGAGAGTATTAGTGGAAAAGAGTTGCATAGATAGAGAAAACTTTTGGATTTGAATCTTTCCTAGTGATATTATCGGGTTCACTGGTCCATCAATGAACACGATAATTTGAATTGATCATTTTTTTTGTGTCAACTGACATAATATAATTTACACAATCATTCCCTATACATTCTTGGTTCTCATTGTTGTGTCCTTTTTGACCTTGGACACCTCCTAGTTGTGACACCCTGACTAATTAAATACCGGGTAGCTACTCCTTTATTAAATTAATACATAATGCCAAGTTGCTCCAGATAATAGCATCACTGTCGAAAACATTTTTATAGTTACTAACCACCTAGTATTTAAAAAGTAAGATGCCAAATTTTAATTTAAGTCTGATTAACATACAATAAAAGAATAATGGAAGAACAACATAATCCATTCACCATAACGAAGCAACATAATAACCAACAAAATAATAAGAAGTCCGGAGGAAAACTCCTCAAAACAATCCCACAACCGAAAATAATATGACAAGTCTGAATCCTCAATTAATTACATGCCTAATAGTCTGAAAATCTGAAATAGGAAAATGTCTCTAAAAGAAATGGGCGACATGCCCTACAACTGATAAATGCTGAATATAGAGTCAAGATAGATGAAGCGTCAAAAAGCAAAGTCCTGTAACTTCCACAAACAGCTACAGCTCGTCATCTGAATGAGGATCCTAAGCATGGTGTCCTTGTGGCTGGGCACCTAAAATGGTTTTTATAAAAAAATAGATTTGAAAGCAAATGGGTCAGAGCCCGAAAGTGGAAATCATTTTAAAAAAAGCAAGGGTTTTAATAATATTAAAACATTAAATGCAAAATACATGTTAGGACGTGCACTCACATGAAATTCTCACCTCTCGACTACATGTGCACTCCTAACGTACCGTACCTATCTAAATAACATACATATCTAACCAAACCGTAATACGTTCTACCCCTTACTACTCGATTCCCATATTACATTCTAGCGTTATCAATTAAATAGAGGGCTTTACATACACTCGGATTCTCAATTAGTAACACAATTCACTATCGGTTTACCCGTTATGTCTTCTCAAAACATTACCATAATCATTTACACAATACCAACATGAAAGTTCCCATTAATTAAGAGTATATTATTCACGTCTTAAATATAAAATACAAGCACCTCGAGACTAAGCTGCGGTGCACACATACTCTGCTATCCATCCCGGTACATCACGTACATAAGGATCACGCATTCCGAATCTCTCAGGAATCGTTCTCAAATAACAACAATCACAAACAATGGAGGCGAACACAGTCACATCACATGGGTCACGCACATACCTTCGCTCCCACGATCAGCAGACTTATTAACATCCCAATAAGTCCTTCTCTGACCTATGTTCATCGAGGTACCAATCTAAATCCGGGCAACACAAGGATTAGAGGGTCCTAAGCGAACGTAAACCTCCCGTGATAGTAAGTATGGTAGGTATGTCATACACAAAATCATATACATGTACTAAGTAAGCACACATCTTAGTAATCACCATAATTTATTTGTGGTAAACTTCTTATTCTTGTACCGACATATAATGCTACACAATTTATCTGTTCCCGGTTAATATAATTATTTAGGCCGTCAATAGTTCTCGCATCGTAATAGACACTCACGACCTAATTCATAATTTCCCCTAGGTTCAAACTACACTTCTAGGTTTTACTCCTCATTATATCCCAAATATCCCAAATATAACAATTAATCCACAAGAAAGTGTTATCTCTACATATAAACAAGGTTACGGGACACTCGGGATTAAAACAGGCTAAAAAGCCTAAACTGTCAGCTCGTTAGAAGTCTCGTTCGAACGAGACTGTTCGAACGAGAGTTCGTCCGAACGAACTGGGCCTTCTAACGAGATCTCATTCGAACGAAAGTCATCGAACGAACATCCCTCTCATTAGAAGTCAAACTGTCAACTCGTTAGAACCTCGTTCGAACGAGCTCGTTCGAACGACCTGGGCCAGTCTTCTAACGAGTGGCCAGATTCGAGCCCAGATTTTCCTTATATCATTTTTCCAACTTTTCTTCACCTCTAATATCATCTAAAGATCAATCCAACAATTGTTCATGGATTCTAATAATTCCTAAACATACTTAGGTCATATATTAACGTGTATATAGGGTCAATTCTTCCTAAATATCATTGAATCATCAAATCCCTTCATTTATCCCCAAATCATATGAACATGAACCCTAAAATTTTAAAATCACCAATGGGTATAATTAAATTCGTTTTTGTTATGAACAAGGTGTATTTCCATTAGAATAAACCTCCTAACACAATTCTACATGCAATCCTTTCATCAAAATATAAAGTTCTAATTCCAATTAATGGGTTTTTATCAAACTCTCAAGAACAATACAAATTTTATCAATTTCCTACGCATGGAAGAAACATTCTTTGTAATAAACGAAATTAAACCACTTGCCTTATGTGTATCTCTGATTTTGATGTCAAATTGATGAAGTGTTCTCTCTCTCTCTCTCTCTCTTCATAGTTCTCCTCTCTTCTCTCTCTCTACAAGCCTTCTTCTCCAAAGTGACAATGGTGGCTAGGGTTTGCCTTAGGAACTCTTTTGGAACTAATTTCAATAACCTCCGTAGCCCCTTAGGTTATTAGTGGGTTTAGTGGGTAATTGCCAAATCAGATATTAATTCCTAATTTTCGTGGGTTTTAATTCCCAAAAATCCAAAATTACCAAACTACCCTTATACGTTGCCGGTATGGCCTAAAAATGCCCCGGGACCCAAACTAAACCCCCAGCTAGTGTTTTCTGACTATCTTGACCCTTCCGGACGCGTTGGCGCACTCAAAATGACCATACGGTTAATAGAAATAAAATTCACTTTTATAATTAAAATAATTATATTCCTGAGCGACTGTCACACGCGTGTCAACAAAATTCCAAATTGCCGTATTTCAATCTCACGACAAATTTCATAATTCAATATTCATATATAGTCATATATACACATTATAATAAAATACCAACTCGCATCTCGTTAATATTTTAATCCGGATTAATCTCCAATTAATACACATTTAATTCAATTAATCCCATAAATAAATATCATAAAAATACGGGGTACTACATACTTCCCCCCTAATAACAGAATTTCGTCCTGAAATTCGGAACTAGAAAGTACCTGGTAAGAATAACTCTGGATAACGTTCGCGCATCTCATCCTCGTGCTCCCATGTGGACTCCTCGACATTATGATGTCGCCACTGAAAACGCACTAACGGGACTATCTTTGACCGCAGTTTCCGCTCACTCCGGTCCAAAATAGCAATCGGCCCCTCCTCGTAGGAGCTATCAGGCTAGAGATCGATGTCCTCTAAAGCAATGTGAGAATGGGCCAAATCATCTCTAAGATATTTCCTTAGCGAGGAAATATGAAACACATCGTGAATCCGATACAAATGCTCCGGTAACCCAAGTCTATACGCAACCGTTCCAATCCGCTCAATAATAGGAAATGGTCCCACATATCTCGGTACCAACTTCCCTTTCTTCCCGAAATGCATAATCCCCTTCATAGGAGATACTCTGAGCAAAACCTGGTCCCCCACTTCAAATTCCCTGAAGGACCTCTTCGCATCAGCATAGATCTTCTGCCGATCTTGAGCTACCCGAATGCGACTCCGAATCAATTCTATCCTCGCCTAAGTATCCTGAATCACTTCCGGCCCAAGTAGTTTGTTGTCCCCCACCTCCAACCAACATGCTGGGGAACGACAAGGTCTACCGTAGAATGCCTCAAATGTATCCATGCCAATGGTGAACTAGTAGGAGTTGTTGTAAGCAAACTCTACCAGTGGAAGATACTGCTCCCATCCACCCCCAAAATCAATGATGCACATACGTAGCATGTCCTCCAACATCTGGTTTGTACGCTCGGTTTGCCCATCGGTCTGTGGATGATAAGCCGTACTCAACCACAATTGCGTGTCCATGGCCTCCTGAAAACATTCCAAAAACCGTGAAACAAATATATTGTCTCGGTCAGACACGATATTTAGGGGCACACCGTGAAGTCTCACTATCTATGCAATAAAGAGCTGGGCATACTGTCCCGTACTGTAGTCTGTCCTTACGGGTAGAAAATGAGCGACTTTGGTCAACATGTCCACAATCACCCAAACGGAGTCGTGACCTCTCTGTGACGTAGGTAACCCCGTGATAAAATCCATGGATATGCTCTCCCACATCCACATCGGGACCTCCAATGGCTGTAGAAGTCCTACCGGTCTCTGATGATCCACTTTTACTAGCTGACAAGTGGAGCATTTAGAAACAAACATGGCAATATCTCTCTTCATCCCGCTCCACCAATACTGTCGTCTCATGTCTTGATACATTTTGTCCCCTCCGGGATGTATCGCGAATCGTGAGCCGTGCGACTCTATCATCACCTCGTGTCGCAATTCTTCCCCTTCCGGAACTACCAATCTCCCATTGAAGCGTAATCCCCCGTCTGAGCTAACGGTATGGGACTCGGCTCCTTCGGTTAATAATCGAACTATCTGCTCCTGACAGAACGAGTCATGTGCTTGTGCCTTTACCACTCTCATGACAATCTGTGGTGTAACAGTCATCACCGACATGAATGATCGGGCCACTGCATCCTGGTGTCCCAACTCCTTCCACTTTGCCTTCCACACCCCTGCCACCTCATCTACTGGCCTACGGCTCAATGCGTCTGCTACCACGTTAGCCTTCCCCGGGTGATACTGGATATCAAACTGATAGTCCTTCATAAACTCAAGCCACCTTCGCTGCTACATATTCAACTCCTTCTGTGTGAATAGGTACTGTAAGGACTTGTGGTCCGTAAACAATCGAAACTTCTCCCCCAAAAGGTAATGTCTCCATATCCGAAGGGCAAATACAACTACCGCCAGCTCCAAGTCAAGAGTGGGGTAATTCTTCTCATGAGACTTAAGCTTACGGGAAGCATAGGCTATGGCCTGACTCTCCTGCTGTAATACACCTCCAAGTCCTTGCAAGGACGCATCGGTGTAAACTAGATACTCAACTCCTGGTCTCGGCAATGCTAACACAGGTGCTGAGGTCAACTTATCCTTTAACTCATCAAATGCCAACTGACAGGCATCACTCCAGATGAATGGCACTCCCTTACGAGCCAGATGTGTCAAAGGACCCGCTATCTTCAAAAATCCCCGAATGAACCTCCTGTAGTATCCTGCTAGGCCCAAAAAAATACGGATCTCAGTCGGTGTCGTGGGTTGTCCCCACTCCCTCACCGCGGATACCTTCCCCGGATCAATAGATATCCCCCGGTCGAAAATAATGTGTCCCAAAAATTGAACCTCCTTCAGCCAAAACCCGCACTTCTCATATTTTGCATACAGCTCGTTCTGACGTAGCGTCTGCAAAACCATTCTCAAATGCTCTGCGTGCTCCTCCTCTGTCTGGGAGTAAACCAGAATATCATCAATAAAGACAATGACAAACTGATCTAGGAAATCTCTGAACACCCTATTCATCAAGTCCATAAACACTGCTGGAGCGTTGGTCAGACCAAAAGGCATAACCCGAAACTCGTAAGAACCATATCTCGTTAAGAACGCAGTCTTCGAGACATCCTCTTCCCTGATACGAAACTGATGGTATCCCGATCGCAAATCAATCTTCGAGAAGAAAGAAGTTCCTCTCAACTGGTCGAATAGGTCATCGATTCTAGGCAACGGATACTTATTCCGTATCGTGACCTTATTCAACTCTCGGTAATCCACACACAATCTCAGTGAACCATCTCTCTTCTTCACGAACAACACAGGGGCACCCCGCGGAGAAGTACTCCTCCTTATAAACCCTAGACCCAACAACTTCTCAATCTGATCTCGTAGCTCGCTCATCTCTACCGGATCCATACGGTACGGTGCGCATGTTATAGGTCTCGTATCTGGTAATAAGTCTATGACAAAGTCAATCTCTCGACTGGGGGGTAGGCCTGGTATCTCCTGAAACACATTGGAATACTCCCTGACAACTGGGAACGAATCTAAAGGAATCATAACCTCCTTAGAGGTATCCTCCTCTATGTAATATAGATGAGCGGTCGAGCCTCCCTTTAGGCGAGGCATCGCCACTACAAACATCTCTTGCCCCGGAATGGAAAAAACAATGCTCCCACCAAAGCAATCAATCATGGCTCTATAATCTACGAGCCAATCCATACCGATAATCACATCGTGTACATGCATATCTAATACCAACATGTCTGCAAGTAATACCAAACTACCAATCTCTACCCCCACTCCCCGGCATATAAAGAAAATAAGTGACCCACTCCCCAATGGTGAGTCTACACACGTCACTGTGCTCTCTGTTGTGGCTAACAACCCTAAGGCTTTCGCAAAATGTGTAGCTATAAAACAATGTGTTGCCCCCGTATCAAAAAAAACCCGACCCGTAGTACCATGGATAGGAAACATACCCTCAATCGCGGGTGGGGCCTGTGGAGCTGTTGCCTGCTGAAGCTGGTATACTCTCCCATACTGCAGCTGTACCTGCTGAACTGGGACCGCTGGAATGGGTGGCAATGCTGCCATCTGTGGTGGCACCGGGAGGGCGGTGGGAAACACGGGTCTCTGCGGGTCCTGTCGAGTACCCTTCTGCTGTCAGGGCCCTGCCCCTATCAGGACAGTCCTGGATTTTATGGCCAGTCTTGCCACAAATGTAACACTTCCCCGGGAAGTTCCCCCTCCTCTGTCCCTACTGTCCCCAGCCCTGGTGGCCGTTACCGTTCCTCCCCTGGCCCTGTTGGCCCTGCTGAAACTGATGCTATTGACCATTATGACCTTGCTGGCTCTGATGGCCGTTCGGACCTTGATGGCCCTGTCGGAAACCTCCCTGTCCGTGCCTGAAATTTCCCGACCTGAACCTCTTGTGATCCCCCTGCTGGGAACCCTGGTCGCCCTGTCTCTGCCCCTAAACAGATTGTGCCCCATTGGTACCATTTCCTCCAGTCCTGCCCTGATGGTTGGACTCTCCCGATCGCTTGCCCTCAACCATGTGAAAGAGGTGATCCTGGCAATGGAGCAGTGCAGCGTTAACCACATCAGAGTAAGTGGACAACGATAGGTTCCCCAACAAATGCTGACGGATCCTCCAAGTCAACCCGTCTGTAAATTTTTGTATCTTCTTCTCCTCTGTCGGTATCTCATCTGGAACAATGTTCAGAAGATTAGTGAATTCGGTCTCATACTTGGCCACAGTCTTACCCTCCTGCTTGAGGCTCATCAAATTCCTCCTCATCTCTGTGTGAACAGCTGACGAAAAGTATTTGCGGTCGAACCGCACCCAAAACTCCTGGATAGTGAGAGTATCTCTCTCCTCCATGGTGGTAATAGACTCCCACCACTGCAGTGCAGACCCCACTAGCTTAAAGGTAGCTAGTATCGGCTTCTGGACATCGTTGCACTCATGCATCCTCAAGTTCCGCTGAATGTCTTTCCTCCACTGACTAGAAACCACAACATCGGAGCTACCTGCGAACTCCGGAGGGTGTGCTTTCTGAAAAGCATCACGTACACGTTCCCAAGCAGACGGGAATGCATGTGCCTGAACTGGCGCGGCTATTGGCGCATGAGGTGGTGCCTGCTGAACTACGGCTAGTGCGGCGTTTACCGCCTGGGCCACAATGGCTGCAACCTCGACGGCATTCATCGTGCCCTGAACTGGTGCGGGCTGTGGTTCTGGCGTTGCATCCCTGGGAACCCGTTGTGCACGTCGTGGAGGCATCTAAAATAAGAATAAAGTTCATAATTTCGCAGTTATAAACTTGAAATAGCTGAAGAACGTAGCATATACAAAAGAATACAACAGTCCTAAAATATAGGGCTCTATATCAAAGAAAGCTCAGCGAAAACATAATAAGCCGTACAGATCCTAAAAGACCCTAGAACCTGATGCTCTGATACCACTTGTGACACCCTGACTAATTAAATACCGGGTAGCTACTCCTTTATTAAATTAATACAAAATGCCAATTTGGTCCAGATAAAAGCATCACTGTCGAAAACATTTTTATAGTTACTAACCACCTAGTATTTAAAAAGTAAGATGCCAAATTTTAATTTAAGTCTGATTAACATACAATAAAAGAATAATGGAAGAACAACTTAATCCATTCACCATAACAAAGCAACATAATAACCAACAAAATAATAAGAAGTCCGGAGGAAAACTCCTCAAAACAATCCCACAACCGAAAATAATATGACAAGTCTGAATCCTGAATTAATTACATGCCAAATAGTCTGAAAATCTGAAATAGGAAAATGTCTCTAAAAGAAATGGGCGACATGCTCTACAACTGATAAATGATGAATATAGAGTCAAGATAGATGAAGCGTCTACAAGCAAAGTCCTGTAACTTCCACAAACAGCTACAGCTCATCACCTGAATGAGGATCCTAAGCATGGTGTCCTTGTGGCTGGGCACCTAAAATGGTTTTTATAAAAAAATAGATTTGAAAGCAAATGGGTCAGAGCCCGAAAGTGGAAATCATTTTAATAACAGCAAGTGTTTTAATAACATTAAAACATTAAATGCAAAATACATGTTAGGACGTGCACTCACATGAAATTCTCACCTCTCGACTACATGTGCACTCCTAACGTACCGTACCTATCTAAATAACATACATATCTAACCAAACCGTAATACGTTCTACCCCTTACTACTCGATTCCCATATTACATTCTAGCGTTATCAATTAAATAGAGGGCTTTACATACACTCGGATTCTCAATTAGTAACACAAGTCACTATCGGTTAACCCGTTATGTCTTCTCAAAACATTACCATAATCATTTACACAATACCAACATGAAAGTTCCCATTAATTAAGAGTATATTATTCACGTCTTAAATATACAATACAAGCACCCCGAGACTAAGCTGCGGTGCACACATACTCTGCTATCCATCTCGGTACATCACGTACATAAGGATCACGCATTCTGAATCTCTCAGGAATCGTTCTCAGATAACAACAATCACAAACAATGGAGGCGAACACAGTCACATCACATGGGTCACGCACATACCTGCGCTCCCACAATCATCAGACTTATTAACATCCCAATAAGTCCTTCTCTGACCTATGTTCATCGAGGTACCAATCTAAATCCGGGAAACACAAGGATTAGAGGGTCCTAAGCGAACGTAAACCTCACGTGATAGCAAGTATGGTAGGTATGTCATACACAAAATCATATACATGTACGAAGTAAGCACACATATTAGTAATCACCATAATTTATTTGTGGTACACTTCTTATTCTCGTACCGACATATAATGCTACACAATTTATCTGTTCCCGGTTAATATAATTATTTAGGCCGTCAATAGTTCTCGCATCGTAATAGACACTCACGACCTAATTCATAATTTCTCTTAGGTTCAAACTACACTTCTAGGTTTTACTCCTCATTATATACCAAATATCCCAAATATAACAATTAATCCACAAGGAAGTGTTATCTCTACATATAAACAAGGTTACGGGACACTCGGGATTAAAACAGGCTAAAAAGCCTAAACTGTCAGCTCGTTAGAAGTCTCGTTCGAACGAGGCTGTTCGAACGAGAGTTCGTTCGAACAAACTGGGACTTCTAACGATATCTCGTTCAAATGAAAGTCATCGAACGAACATCCCTATCGTTAGAAGTCAAACTTTCAACTCGTTAGAAGCTCGTTCGAACGACCTGGGCAGGTCTTCTAATGAGTGGCCAGATTCGAGCCCAGATTTTCCTTATATCGTTTTTCCAAATTTTCTTCACCTCTAATCTCATCTAAACATCAATCCAATAATTGTTCATGGGTTCTAATAATTCCTAACCATACTTAGGTCATATATTAACGTTTATATAGGGTCAATTCTTCCTAAAAATCATTGAATCATCGAATCCCTTCATTTATCCCCAAATCATATGAACATGAACCCTAAAATTTTAAAATCACCAATGGGTATAATTAAATCCGTTTTTGTTATGAACAAGGTGTATTTCCATTAGAATAAACCTCCTAACACAATTCTACATGCAATCCTTTCATCAAAATATAAAGTTCTAATTCCAATTAATGGGTTTTTATCAAACTCCCAAGAACAATATAAATTTTGTCAATTTCCTACGCATGGAAGAAACATTCTTTGAAATAAACGAAATTAAACCACTTGCCTTATGTGTATCTCTGATTTTGATTTCTAATTGATGAAGTTTTCTCTCTCTCTCTCTGCATAATTATCCTCTCTTCTCTCTCTCTACAAGACTTCTTCTCCAAAGTGATAATGGTGGCTAGGGTTTGCCTTAGGAACTCTTTTGGAACTAATTTCAATAACCTCCGTAGCCCCTTAGGTTATTAGTGGGTTTAGTGGGTAATTTCTAAATCGGATATTAATTCCTAATTTTCGTGGGTTTTAATTCCCAAAAATCCAAAATTACCAAACTACCCTTATACGTTGCCGGTATGGCCTAAAAATGCCCCGGGACCCAAACTAAACCCCCAGCTAGTGTTTTCTAACTATTTCGACCCTTAAGGATGCGTTGGCGCACTCAAAACGACCATACGGTTAATAGAAATAAAATTCACTTTTATAATTAAAATAATTATATTCCTGACGCGACTGTCACACGCGTCTCAACAAAATTCCAAATTGTCGTATTTCAATCTCACGACAAATTTCATAATTCAATATTCATATATAGTTAGATATACACATTATAATCAAATACCAACTCGCATCTCGTTATTATTTTAATTCGGATTAATCTCCAATTAATACACATTTAATTCAATTAATGCCATAAATAAATATCATAAAAATACGGGGTATTACACTAGTTTCATGAGTGTGTTAGAGAATCTAGCAACATAGTCGTTGATAATTCTCATATAAGTGGCCCCATCTCACTCACAAAGGTGATTTCTATAAAGAGTATCATGCTAATACTCCACATGATTCATACGTTCAAAATACAGAAATAATTAAAACACAATTTATCCTATTTCACGCGATTGATAGTACACTTAGTCATCCTCTAAATGGGAGGAAGAATTCGTTTTCACCTCATTGGTAACTGTTTCGTATATAATTAGTTTGTCCCATTGAACCTAATTCTTGGTATCTCCAATCATTTAGGTTAGGTTTCCATTATGGTAATTATTTTAGGTTTTGAGATTCTTTAATCCCATTCCCTTGGTGAACTTCTCTTACTATCTCATTAGCGGATCGACTGTTATCTTATTAGGCCTAATGTTATCACTAAAATAGATAGAGTTATTTATGGTTTTCTTTCATGACTAATAAGTCATGACTTACTAGATTATTCTATGCCTTTTCAAACAATGATTGTCAATTGCAACAATAGGGACTCAATAATTTTTTTATCTAAGATCGTGCTCTTTCAAATTGTCAAAGGTACCTTTCTTTTCCAAGAAATAACTTCATATTTGATCATTAATCTTGTATAAAATTATAAAGAGGATTTTCCAACATTAGCGTTTCCAATTGTGCTAACATATATACTCAGAACTACGAGCCTCAAGAATCATATAACTCGTTTGAGAAAAATATTGGAGTTTATAATGTTTATATGATTTCCACTATTATCCTTGTCACCATATGAAGATGGTAAATGACTTATTTATACTTTAGAGTCTTTGATCCATGATCTTCCTTTTAAAGATTTGCGTACACGCATAATCATTTTTTTATCTTAGAATAAGATTGAAGTACTTAAGTATTAATTAACATTCAATGAATCATGTATGTATATACTTCTCAAGACAAATTCACATTGGAACTATTAATGTACATTAAATACACTTATACATACAGTGAATACACATTCAATGGTCTTGTTTTTTTTATTTATTGTAATCATGTCTTATTCCTATTTTCGATAGGAATGATTTCCTTAGATAAATACCCACATATTTACCATAATTCATACAGAGGTTCTCAAACTTTCCTATCTATATTTTTCATGGGTTAATTTGTTGAGAATATAACTTATAGAAATAAATTATTCCTTTAAATTTCAAACCTAAATTTGAAATTATAAAAATTGCTACATTTATTATCAACTTCCAAAGGCTTTATTTTTCCTTTAAAATGCAATCACTTTGACCCATAAAATCATGTGCTTTTACGTTATTATTTATTTGGACCAACACATGTTTCCACTTAGAAGATAAACCATTTTTTTATTCTAAAGAAAGATTAGCAGGGATAAGTCTCTCTACTTTTTTCTACATTTAGAGGTACATTCTTCATCATTCCATAGGCCTACACATTAACTTACGACAATTCTTGGCAGTAGACTTAAGTTATGTCACACATATTATATATTCCTCAAAGCCATTTGAATATATTTTATTGTTGTGGACTTTAAAAAAGATCATAAACTAAAACATGTAATTTGGTCACTTTACTTCTTTGATTTGACTAGTTATGGAGTCTTGAGATTACACCTAAGTCTCCATTAAGATCATAATTTAATTCTAACGTCTTCAAAGAAGTCGTGAAACCGCTGGATTCTAAATCCCTTTATCATTTAAATGAATTTATGATTTTCTTGTACCATCTTTAAAGCAGTTGTTAAACTGCTTAGTTCTGAATTTTAAATTATAAACACAATGAATATATATGTAGTCACACCTAATGAGTATTATTTTTGAAGAATACATTTGAAAATCACATAGGCAAACACATAATTGGAAGTATAAAATGCTTCTAACATAAATTTATTAATTGTGGAAGGGAATATTTCACTTTACGTCCACTAAAGATTCTCATATCTTTTGTAGTTTTCATCGAACTTTACAATATTCAATGTACTATCCAATTATATGTGTTCACCTATTGAGTGAATACGCCTATATTCACGCATCCATGATTCTCATCATCTTTACAATGAATGTATACTTTTTTCCAAAATGACATAGCAAGGTAGACTAAAATTTGTTGTTGTCACATTTTGCAAGCAGATCAATTGAATTTTCGATCCTTGATTAAAAATAGGCACCGTAATATTAATTCATATCGCATAATATTCTAATTTTACACATAATATATAACAAGTTTAACTTTAATTACTCAATATATGATAGAAAATCAGTAAATCAAAAGGTACGTATATCAGAACACACCATGCAAAGTCTAACAATCAAATTTAAAATATTTGACAATGCATACTCACAATATATGTCGCCTTTTTTTTTAAAATTAAAAATCATAGCAATTTAGTCACAACTAATGGTGAACAATCATGGCTTTTAGTGACGGTTCGGGAAAAACAATCTCTATATATCTAACAGTCACAACCTTTGGTGACATTTAAAATATTCGTCCCAAAAAATCAAATAAAATTTCCAATAATTTTCATACATAAATGGGGCAATTTGAAGCCAAATTTCTAATTCATAATTTGTCTATTTTTAACAAATGAATATATCACTTGACTCATCTTTCTACGAGGAACATGTACGTGCTTGGTCCCACCATGTGTAAAGTGCGGGTTCTACTTTTATAATAGTTCATAATAGAGCAATATATTTATTTGGTCATAATACAATATTTTCCAATAATCCCTCACATGAATGATATTTGGATGAAGAATCCAATGACCTATAAGACAAATTAGAGAAAGTATCAGTGGAAAAGAGCTGCATCGGTAGAGACAACTTTGGGCCTTAAATATTTCATAGTGAGAGACTATCGAGTTTACTGTTCAATTTGAAAAGCGCGACGAGCGCGGGGCGTGTGATATCGAAATAAAAAATATTATATTCGCAAGAGTCCAATTTAAACCATATTCAATTTGAGTCTATTTTGGAACAAAATAAATACAACCCATAAACATAAAACCAGATATTTAATTAAACACGGTATTTCAATTAAATCCTACAACGTGCATCTAGATGATATATCAAATAAATATAAAGCACGTGACACAAGATATCAGGAAAAATCGTGTAAACCAGATATTCGTGTAAACCGTGTAAACCAGATATTCGTGATTTTTCCTGATACCGGATATTCGTGAAAACCGTGTAAACCAGTATTTTCCACACGAATATCTGGTATCAGTATTTTTTACCAAATTCAAGGACCCATAACTTCTTCATCGTAGCTCGGAATGAGGTGTCGTTTCTTTCAGTATCTTTGTGGAGACAAGCTCTTTAACTTTCCAGTTTACTGGTCCTCCGGACGGTGGATGTAAAATTACCAAAATACCCTTGAACATACCTATTAAGCCTTTTTTTCACAGTTTTGATTTATCTTCCAGACCACTTGCGTAAATTCTCAAAAATCGTGATATGTGAAATCATTGAGGCATAAGTAGGACACTTGATAAATGCAAGATTCCCAGAATTCGAATTGAGGCCGTTAAATGTGATCGTGAACAGACGAGCTTTTTGTAGCGGCGTACGACATACAAATTAAACATTTCGGACATGATAAATTTGTCCTTACAAATATCCCCATATGTCTATGCCGGTACATGCACAAAAAATCCGAATTATGCAAAACTCCCCAAAATAAATCTCCCCAAACAAATGACATATACAATAATATCCCCATTAAACCCTCGAACTGAGAATACTAATTGACATGTCGTCAAACAAACATCATCATCTTCAAATCTTCAACTCATTCAAAAACTCCCAAAGCTTTTCTCATCAGGGTGTGTAATCCAGTAGATATCAACTTTGTACCTACACACATGAGCAAAAGCAAATACCCGTGACACGCAACAGTTTGATTGATAACAATATGCAAAATCAAATATCCATTAAGTTTCAGCAAATCATAGATAAATCAAAATAAACTTTTCTCCTCTTGGATTTTCTCCCCCATAATTCATTATCCCCCTTTTTATGATGTCCCCAAATAGACAGATATGAGAAGCATAAATATGGAAAATGTCACAAAAATGTATATTTTTTTAAAAAAAAAATCAAATTTTTTTTGAATTTTTTCAAAGAATCAATGAATGTTTGAATTTTTCAAAAAAATGTACAAAACATATACAAAACGAAATCACACCATGAAAGAACACAAAAACAACCAAGTCGATGGTAGCGTAAATGTAGGTGTGTGAACACATTCAATAGGTAAATAAACTCAATCAATCATATGTGCACGATGCATACGTGTACTCCTAACGAATGAACATCAAAAGTATCCTTAGGTGTAAAAATTATTGAATTAAGATGACATCGTCTTATAAAGATCAACAAATCAAATTAAGAGTGATTTCCACACCAATAACGTCCAAAACTATTTAGCGTTTTTTCAAGATCTTCAAGGACGTGCAAACCCGTTTAAATAAATCCAACCAAACTCCCTCAGATATATTTTTCTTTTAGAGGTGATAAACTAAATTCTCAAACTTTGGAGAATTGATGGTGAAACCTAATGACCCATATTCGAAATGAATTTCTTTTTATTGCCTTTAAAATTTTTGCGAGCTCTTTGAACCTCTTTGGTCCTCGGATAATAAAATTCCTCAATTTTTTAGGTCCGTTTAAATGGTGGCTTTTGCGCAAAGGATAGATTTTTACCTTTCGCAGCTCCTCCCCGTTATAAAAAATCACACAGTATCACCAAAACGGTTTTTACATGCACACCAATCTTATCAAGTTTTATCACGCTTGATTTGTTTTAAGGACAAGATTGAAGTGAAAACACCCAACCAACCTGTGATAAGACAAGATATAATAATCAAACAAATCCGTGCATGTGTGCAATAAAGGAAATCATGAGTCAAACATGTAGGAAGTAACACTTAATTACATCTTAATGACTCCAAACATTATAAAGCACATGAATGAAATGACATATTGTCTAAAAACACTATCAAATACTCACATGAAAAATATGGAATGATATTGTGACTTGGTCATCCTAAATGCTCATCCATAAATGGTGCAAAAATAAAATACAAAAATCTTTTTGAATTATCAAATAATTTTATAAAATCTTTTTGTATTTTTTTTATAAAAAAATTATACACAAAGTACATGTCATAACGCTAGAAAATATACATATCATGAGTAAAAAAAAATCTAGCGTATGACAAACATGCGAACACAATCATCTATATGATATAGAAAGAGAAGAATCATGTGCAAGCAAACGCGAGTCGAGAACAAAAAGACCATAAGCTTTTAAATATGATTTCCTAACCCAAATCGATGTGTAACGTGGTGTGGGGGTTTTAGGAAACGGTGATACTATCTCTTTAAACTTCATAGGTCCATTGAAAAGTTTGTAACATAAACGCCTAAGATGACCTTGCTTACCGCAATGTGTGCAAGTGTAAATCGGGTGTTGAGTGTTACAAAACGGTGGTCTTCTCCTCAAATTCCTAGGTGGAACATTCTGAGTTTGCCTAGGTGGCTCTCTCCTAAAGTTCCTAGGAGGTTCTTTTCTAACAAACTTAGGTGACACTTTCTCAACAATCCTAGGAGTCTCACTCACACTTGTGGAAATGGATGTAACATGTTTTTCAAAACCAATCCCGCCCGTATCCTTTTCAATCTTGACAGTGCCTAAAATCTTATCATGTTTTTCAGACCTACACTCCAAATCAAATTTCACCTTACTCAAATCTCTCAAACAATTCTCAAGTTCACCTATCCTAGATTCAAGCAAGTGCTTAGATTCTTAAACCTCAAGAATCTCCTTTTTCATAGCTTCCACCACGCCTCGAAGATCATCTCTCTCACCCTCGACATATTCCAGTTTCTTTCTCAAAATTTTCTCTCGTTACCTAAGCTCTTCAACTAAAACAACATTATCATTTTTAGGGCACGCTTTTGAAACTAGGCTTTTAATTTTAAATTTTCCTTCTTTGTTTTCAAAGTTTCAGTATAAAGTTCTTTGAAAGAAGATTGTAAGTCACGCTCAGCTACGCTTTCACCCTCACTTCCATCACCCTCACTAACATCACTAATCAAACGGGTTGGAAGCTCCCGCCTAGAAGCATAAAAGACTTCTTCATCCAAATCACAATCACTAAGGGTAAACACACGAGAAATCGGTTTATTCAAGGTTTTCTTTAAATTTGTGGTACACTCATCCAACGTGTGACCAACACCCTCACAACAAGGACACCTCTCAGAGTCATTTTCAATAGAAGATATAAAACAAGAGTTCGTGTGAATATTCCAATTAAATTTCTCAAAAATTTGACATCGAAGATCATCAAAAACATCAAAAACCATTTTTGTGCAAAATCAGGATCAAAGCACAATAACAGATTTTTAAATCAATATCACACAAAAATTACGAAAAATAGGAATACGCGTTAAACTAGCACAACCCGCTCTGATACCAATTTGAAAATGTGAGTACACAAATTGTATTAGAAAGTAAATCCTCTAAAAATCAGGATCACGCGATAAATTAGCGTAACCCGCTCTGATACCAATTTGAAAAGCGCGACGAGCACAAGGAGTGTGATATCGAAATAAAAAATATTATATTCGCAAGATTCCAATTTAAACCATATTCAATTTGAGTCTATTTTGGAACAAAATAAATACAACCCATAAACATAAAACCAGATATTTAATTGAACACGGTATTTTAATTAAATCCTAAATCATGAATCTAGATGATATATCAAATAAATATAAAGCATGTGACACAAGATATTAGGAAAAATCCCCGCAGGGCAAAACCATATTATTTTCAGTATAATTTGTAAAGAATGGTTTACACGGATTATAATGAAAATAAATGTGACATACGAAAATATTCGCAGGTGTCGATTCTGATGTCGTCGGCTGGAATCTCCCGCAAGAATTATAGATGGTCAGCAATGGAGAAGATACCAGCTTCTCCACAAAATTACTCCTTGAGAGTAGAAAATACCTCTTGAAGGTTTATGATGTATATATCTTATGTGTATCTTGTGTACATCAAATGGGAGAGGGAAGAGCACATTTATAGGGAGGATAAAAACTCATAAAAATAGCTTGAGGAAGACAAGGAAAAGCATGGTCGGAGTTCCCTCAAAGTGTTTACAAAAGTGGGTCAAAAGGATTCAAGTGGAGACAACATTTAATCACTTGGAATCTGCCAGCCCTACAGGGACCCCAAACCGGTTCTGGTACCCTTGCGAACCGGTTCACCCTCCCGAACCGGTTCGGGCTGGGTTCGGGGACAAGTTATTGCCAACGGTTTAAAACACTTAGAATAATTTTTAGGTTTCTTTAAGTATTTTTCACCAAATTCAAGGACCCATAACTTCTTCACCGTAGCTCGAAATGAGGTGCCATTTCTTCCAGTATCTTTGTGGAGACAAGGTATTTAACTTTCCAGTTAATCGGTCCTCTGGAAGGTGGCTATAAAATTACCAAAATACCCTTGAACATCCTATGAAGCCTTTTTTACACAGTTTTGATTTCTCTTCCGTACTACTTGCGTAAATTCCCAAAAATCGTGATACGTAAAATCGTTGAGGCATAAGTAGGACACTTGATAAATGCATGATTCCCAGAATTCGGATTGAGGTGGTCAAATGTGATCGTGAACAGATGAGCCTTTTGTAGCGGCGTATGCCATACACAAATTAAACATTTCAGACATGATAAATTTGTCCTTACACAATTAATGAACGCGGTGTATTGAATTGATCAGCCCTTTTGTGTAAATCAAGACAATAGAATTCACACAATCGTTCTCCAAACATTCATGGTTATCATTGTTGTATTTGTTTTGACTTTGAACACCTCCTGGTTTCATAAGTTTGTTAGAAAATTTAGCAATATCGTCATTGTTTATTCTCATAGAAGTGGCCCCATCTCACTCACATAGGTGATTTCTATAAAGAGTATCATGCTAATGCACCACATGACCCATATGTTCATGATATAGAAATCATTTAAACAAAATTTATCCTATTACACATGACATTGAATCAAATTCAGAATGGGAGGAAGAATTTATTTTCTTCTCAGTGCTAACTGAATCGCACATAATTAGGTTGTCCCGTATAACCTAATTCTTAAGTTCTCCAGTCATTTAGGTTGGGTTTCCATTAGGGTAAGTATTTTAGATTTTGATCGACTTTAAACCCATGTTCATTAGTTCACATGTTTTACTCTCTCATTAACGGATCCACAGTTATTTTATTAGTCCTAATGTTATCACTAAAAAGGAGCGATTTCTTTACGGTCTTATGTCAGGACTAATAAGTTGTTACTTACTAGATTATTCTATTCCTTTTCAAATAATTATTTTTATTCACAAAAATAAGCAGTCGAATTTCTTTATTTATCATCATGCGCTTTAAAATTGTCAAAGGCACCTTTCTTTTCCAAGAAATAAATCGATATTCCATCATTAATCTTGTATAAAATTATCAACATTGTTTTCAAAAATTAGCACTTCTAAGTATGCTAACATATTTACTTAGAACTACGAGTGTCGAGAATCATTTAACTCGTTTGAGAGAAATCTAAGGGTGTATAATGTTTATGGCATTTCCCACTATTATCCTTGTCACCATATGAAGATGCAAAATGAGTTATTTATACTTTAGAGTATTTGATCCATTAACTTCCTTTTAAATATTTTTGTACACATGTAATAATTTTCTAATTTTGGAATACAATCAGAGTACTTAAGTATTAATTAATGTTCAATGAATCACGTATATATACACTTCTCAAGACAAATGCATATTGTAACTATTAATGTAGATCATAGCTACTTATACAATCAATGAATACATAATCAATGGTCTTATTCCTATTTTTGATAGGAATCATGTCTTGTTCCTATTGTGGATAGGAATCGTTGCCTTAGACATATACCCTCACATTTAGAGTAATTTATATAGAGGTTCTCAAAATTTCCCATGTAATTTTGTCGTGGGTTAATGTGTTGAGAATATAACTTATAGAAAAGAATTCTTCCCTAAAATTTTAAACCTAAATTCGAAATTTTAAAAATTGCTACATTTATTCTCAACCTCCAAGTGATTTATTTTCCCTTAAAGTGCAATTACTTTGACACATAAAATCATGTGCTTCCACATTAATGTTTATTCGGACCAACAAATGTCTCCGTTTAGAAGATAATCCATTCTTTTCATTCTAAAGAAAATTTAGCAGAGATAAGTCTCTCTACTTTTTTTTACATTTAATGTTACATTCCTCACCATTCCATAAGCCTACAAATTCACTTGTGATAATTCTTAGCAATAGACTCAAGTTGTGTCACACATATTATATATGCCTCAAAACCATTTGAATATATTTTATTTTTATGGACTTTAAAAAATATCATAAAATAAAGTATGTATTTTGGTCAATTGTCCTTCTTTTATTTGATTAGTTGTGGAGTCTTGAGATTAGACATAAAGCTCCAATGAGACCATAATTTGGTTCTACCTTCTTCAAAGCAGTCGTGAAATAGCTCGATTATGAATCCTTTGATCATTCCTACGAATTTATGATTTAATTTTTCCATCTTCAAAGCAATCAATAAACTACTCAATTATAAATAGTAAATCATAAAGACAATAAATAGTATGTAATCACACCATATGAGCTTATTGTTATTGAAGAATACATTTGACAATCACATAGGTAAACGCATTATTGGAATTTTGAAATTCTTCCAATAGAACATTATTAATTATGGAAGGATATATTTCATTTTATATATTTTAGAGATTCTCATATCTTTTGCAGTGTTCATCGAACTTTACAATATTTAATGTATCGTCCAATTGTATGTGTTGACCTATCGAGTGAATATGCCTTTATTCACACATTCGTGATTCTCCTAATCTTTATATTAAATGTAGAATTTCTTTTTAAAAATCACTATAGTAAGGTAAACTAAAATTTATAGTTGTCGCATTTTTCTATCATTTCAATTAAATTTTCAACCCTTGATTAAAAATG
Organism: Sambucus nigra; assembly: GCA_949130495.1. Taxonomy (NCBI): domain Eukaryota; kingdom Viridiplantae; phylum Streptophyta; class Magnoliopsida; order Dipsacales; family Adoxaceae; genus Sambucus; species Sambucus nigra. The sequence goes on along the minus strand of OX422208.1, from coordinate 87,697,412 downwards.
GTCACTGTAATATTAATTCATATTGCATGGTATTCCAATTTAACACATAATATATAACAAGTTTAACTTAAATTCCTCAACATAGGATGAAAAAATTACTAAATCAAAAGGTAAGCCTATTAGTGCACAACATGCAAAGTCTATAAACAGGTTTAAAAGATTAGAAAATGCATTATTTGTTATAAAAGTTGTATTTTAAGGTGGACGTCCACTATAAGACGCCCCACATTGGAAAAGTAGGCTTTTGGGATGAGATGACTTGTATTATAAATAAAGGGGTGACTCCCTCATTATTGACACACCAACTAATGACAAGTTTTTCTCTCTCTAAAATTCTCTTTGTGATCTATTTCTCTTAACACGTTATCAACACGAGGAGCGTTAAACCATCATTCTCAGTCTATAATTTTTGACCGACTTTCCTCGCCTTTTGACTACCAGGTTTTTATTCTTCATACTCATGGACTTGTATCAATTTAGATGGGATCGTCATTTAATTTTATATTATATATATCTCATGTGTGTTATCAATCCATATCATATATATACCTCATATGTATTACTTTTATAATCGTATCATGTTTATGAACCTTTGGGAGTTTGTCTTTATTAGAAATCTTAAAGGCAGCATTTTTCGCATTCTTCATTAAGAATATAAGACATCACATGGAATTTTATATCAGGAACATGATATATATATATATATATATATATATATATATATATATATATAAGGAGTAGAAGTGTAACACTATTCAATAAGATGATAACACAATTAGGGTTTCTGATTTGGCCAACAAGGCACCAAATAAAAGGGTGAGATCAATATATACACATTAATATTATATACCTTACCACACCTCATTTAATACTCTAATTGTAATTTCTATTTTATCCTCCTAATATTTGCTTTCCCCCTCATTTTACTCTTAAAATTTACTTTAATTCAAATGCAAAGGGTATTTTTGTGACACAACAAAATAATGGATACTCTCACTCTCAAGCGATGTCAGTCCTCCTCGAGCCATGTGCTCTACAAAGTGCAAACCTAGTAACACACTCCTTTATCTATCATACAAACCACCACACTACAGCTGAACCAAAATCGCATCAAAAGCTATATCCATTCATTCTCATCTAAAAACAATGGATCTACCACAAAATTTCATCAAATGCAAAAACTCAAGGGCAATCTAAACTAAACCCATCCACAAAACCTGTCTTATTTTTTTCATTCATTTTTTTTGTTCAAATAATATTTGGTTTTTGTTTATTTTGAGATCTGATGTTGTTTCTATAGGCTTTGCAGATCTTGTGGGGGGGGGGGGGGGGGGGGAGGGAGTTTACAAAATGCATCAAATGACGCAATGATATTTGCGTCATTTCCCCCTTTCTCTATCTAAAAATCGGCGATGGCACCATCTAGAAAAAAGGTATCTTTTCATCTTCTTCCACTTTTGTTCCAAGATTTTTATGGTTTTAATCGTTTTTGTTTGAGATTGGAATCATGATTTTGGGTCTTAGTTTTTTTTTGTCTCTTCATCTCCAACTTCATCTCATATTTTAAATAATGGGTTTTCATTTTTATCTTTTAAAAATTAGGGGTTGAGGGGTTCAAATGTTTTTTTGGGTCTAGATGGGATTTGATTTATAATATCTAATTTGGCTTATTTTGTAGGTACTAATTTTCACTAAGTAGGTAATGATTTCTTTTGAACGTAATCCCTGCTCATTTTTTTAATCTTTTATTTGTGCTTTTTTTGTTTTTACTTATATTAGTTCAGACACAAATTATATTAATTTATAGTGTGTATGTAAGTTATATTCTAAAACTCAATTTTTATACATGTTGTATGCTACATGGGTGATGAAATTCCCAAGTAAGCATTTCATTAAGTTTCTATGCTAAGTGGTTGAAAAATTACCCAACAAAGCTTTTTTTTACTCATAGTTATCGTTTAGGGACTTCTATTATTAAGATTATCAATTACTCTATCTACCACATCTTAAAGATTAGGTTTCTTAAAATTTAAGATTTTAGTTAGCCTATAATTTTTTTTGGTTGTATTTTGTTTTGGGGAGGATACAATAGTATAGGTTAGGTTTCACACTAATTTATAAATGAGTCTATTTTTTATAATATAATCTACCCAATATGTAGCATTTATAGGGAATTTTTTAGTATGAACTATGTGGGAAAATGAATCTTTGTTTATTTTTTCAAACCGCTGCTCAATGTCTGCCATCTATTAAGGTTTTCAACTAGTAAATTGTGCACCTTATTACTGATTATTGATAATAATCTAAGAGGCTTTCCAATTTTTGTTGATATCCCTTTATTGCATTATGTGTTTAAAATTTATATATTTTTGGGTCTTTATTAGTTAGCTGTTGAATTTTATAAAAAAAAAAGGCTTATGATTAGTTTAGCGTGTTATTTTCATTTTAAAATCTACACATATAGATAGTATTTAGAAATTTTTCCTGTTTTTTGTTATTTTATTTGTTAGTACCAAAAGTTACATTTTTATTTTTTACTAATCTTAACTTCATTCTACTTTGATCTTCAGGGTGAGCTGACTAAAGAACAAAAATATATCGAAGGATCTTTAATCAGGTAAGGCATTACTAGGTTCGTTAATTATATATGATTTTTCGATTTAACATAAATATTCTACATTTTAGGTATTACTATTTCGTTAATTATATACGATTTTTCGATTTACTGTAAATATTTTACATTTTAGGAATGTTTAGACTCACTTTAGAAAATATACTGGATCTAAAAGTTATGTGTCCATTTGTTAAATTTTGATTTACTTTTGGAGTACAATTGGAGGTATATGGGAGTTAGAGAATAATTTGTAGAGGGTCGGTGTGCGTATGGTAATTGATGATATTTGTTCGTTATTTTTTGGAAGTATGCTAGAGAGACACGACACAGTTGAGGTCATTGGATACGTCTCATGTGTTCAATGTCCACAAAATGGCGTCCCACGTTGGTGTGTTTATAGGATCATTAATTTATTTTTTAATTGTGAAGCTTTATTTGTTGAATCTATGATTTTTCTCATCTCTCTCTCAGTTCTCAAAACCCAGAAGCTAGCTCTCAATATATGCCTTCCACTGTGGTTTGGTCGAACTTCCATCCTTAAATCCAACCCCTAAATGCACCGTCCAAAACGAGGTCAGTTTTTTCATATATTTCTAATGATTTTCATTCCGTTTTCAATTTTGTATATGATCTCTGTATATGATTTTGAGATATGTCGGTAATTTGAAAATGTATTTTTATGGTGGATGTATAGTGTTTAAATTCACCATTGTCTCTCACAATCAAATAATTTAACTCCATTATTATTGCGGTGAAACTACCTTCATTACGGATTTCTCAAACCAAGTATAGATATTGAAGCCTCTTTTATTATACTTTTAGTTAATATTACGAGATGGGTTCGTAAAGCTACTGGAGATAATTGAAAGGAAGGCAACTAGAGTTTTCCTTGCCTTGGTGAATTTTGGTAAGTTACCTTTTACACGTTGTCGATGTTTTTGGTGTTGTAATTTAGAAAATAGTTTACTAATGTAGTCCATTAAAAATTTTGAACTAGGTAGAAAACGGGTAGGACATTACAAATGTTGAAACAGTTCCAGTTCCATTCAGTTAGAAAACAGGTAATCCATTCCATTTAGTTAGAAAATCGTTCCATTCATAGACATTCCAGCAGTTCCATTCATAGATAAGCAGCCCACTCATAGATATTTCAACAGTTCCATTCACATAGAAAATAGGTAGTCCCTTCCAATTGTTGTTTTTCCAACAATTAGACATCCATTACAAAACAGTTAACAATTAGATATCCATTACAATCAGGTATCCATTAGAATCACATAGTAATAATTAGACATCCATTACAAGTGTTTCATTTCATTTCTTAGTAGTGACCATAAGTTTAAACCATGTACTATTGATTTATAATTTCTCTTATTATACGATGGTTTCTTTTGAAAACCTTCAACGCGTTAGGTGTATAAAGAGATGTTTTAGACTGAAGTTCGTGTTACATATCCGATTAATTGAAGGTGCTTATAAAAAAGTTTTAAAAATTCAAGGTTTCATTGTTTTTTACTTTAATATTATTAAATTATGCTCCAAGTAATTTTTATGATAAGGTCTTTAATGGTCGGTTAGTATTCTAAATAAGTTATATGACCATATTTTCAATCCGTGAAAAGAATACATGGTGGACAGTCATATAAATAAAGGGAATTGTTCAAAAAAATTCTAAATTATTTATAATTAATTATGTTTTTGAAATAAAGGGAGTTGTTAAAATCATGGTTTTTGAAAGTCATTATATATGGTACCCGATTTTTATGATGTAACTTTTTTATTTATTGGTTTCATTTTATGTCTTTTCATTTGATTTTGGAAAGAAACGGTCCATTTTTAGTCTCATTTTCAAACGATACTTTGTTTTCTTTTAGGCTAAAAGAAAGGATATGATAGTTTTTGATAAATAAACTTTATCTATGAATAAATCCATATTGAGAAAACAAGAAGTCTTCAATCTGATTGTTGTTAGTAAGTCCAATATAAATCTGAGTTTGTTTACCACTTAGCCACTATATACATATTAGATTTCATTGAAAACTGCACACTAGACTTGACTAATAATAATCACGAAGGGAGAATAAGAAATGTTGAATAGCAAATACACATTACTTAAACCAAATCTTAGTATACAGGGATTTGTTTTGTTCAATAGTTGTTCAGCTTCTTTGAAATCTCGATAGCAAGGGAAAGGCAATCCTTTGAGGAGTTTTAGGAAAGATTTTATTGTATTTTTCCTCTTCACCTTTTCTTATTTATCACACTTGATTATCAGGCTTATTCATATTTGTCATGCCACAAAAGGTGGTTGAGTCCTATTAGCAGAGCTGAAATAAGTACAAGCAAAGAGCAATGGGGCCATTTGATAAGCATGTATGGTCATTTTTAGTCTGTTGCTAAATGAATTAAGCATCCGAAGTTCCTAAGTTGAGACTTATCATTTAAGCTGGAGAAAATCATGATTTGGAATATACCAAATTATGAATCAGGTATACTAATGTCTTTTGAGAAATATGTTACACGAACGAATAATGGTAATTTTGTGCGTAAGTATTATGAGTAGCCATTGTTGTGGCTGTGACACCATTTTATAGGTTCGGATTGCTAATTTTCTCTTCAACTTTACCACTTGGTGCAAGTGTATATTGTGTTCAAAATTTTTTAATTTGTGCAGATATGGTGTAAGTGTATATTATCGCAAGCATTTGGTGAGCCTCAAGTCCAGAACTGGACATGATGGCAAGAGACATTTAGGAGCGTTATGTCTTTGGCATGTGTAGATTACCTTGGCATGTGTCTATAAAATATGTCATGAACACTAAACTGTTTGGTTTGCAACATTGTATGCTCATTAAGCGAATACAATAATACTTGATACTTGATTACACGAATATAATAATACAATAATACTCGAGTACGCAGATGCATATCATCTTCGGGATTTCGATGCTGTTATTATCTATGTTTCGTTATTCATTTTTGGTTAATTTCTGCTTATTCTGCTTGTTCATGAAGGTGTAATACACCTATGCCAAGTTTCTATAAGGAACCCCCTTCAAAAGTTGAACTGAAGACAATACCAATCACTCGCTCGATAGCTCCTACGCTTGGAAGGAACAAAATGCTACATTGTTTCATCCAACAACTCCTCGGAGTGTAGCGGGTCATGTCTAAGCCCTTATATAAAATCATGATAAGGATACCTGCTTCAAAGAAGCCCCATTAAGAACGCTCAATCCAAGCCTCAGCCTCGGGAATCTGGGCCCATTAAAATTGAAGGAGATTATGGCGACTCAAAACAAAAACCCGCTGAAGGAGATTCCGATGAAACAAAGAATCACTCAGTAAATCCAATTGAATTTGAAGGTTGGATAGATGTTGAAGCTGAAAAAATTCTTTCACAGGTTACACCAGCTGATAGTCTCTGGTTACACCAGCTGAAAAAATTCGTTCACAAGTTACACCAGTTGAAAAAATTCACTCGCTAAAAGACAGTAGAATAGTTAGAAGAATAAGTTATTGCTCTAGGTAGAATTACTAGTCTCTAATTTTAGGAAGGTTCTTTAGATTATAGATGGAGGCGTAACTCCTTTGAAGTATCGTGATGATAAGTTTATTAGCCAAACCCTTGTATTAGTGATAGAACACCCAAAAACAAACTCAATGAAGATAAGACTTAGTCTAAACTCACAAATCTCTCCTGTATAACTCAGGAGATAGTAATTAACTTAACTAGAGGGAGAGATAAGTAAGCACCCTAGATAAACCTTGGTAGGAAGGTAGAAACACAACAAACACCCTCAAGAATCTCTATTAAGTATTAAAATCTTCGTAATAAAGAACAATGGTGAGTGAGTAAACTCTCTGGTTTTGTAATAACTCTCTCTGATGTGTCTTCTCTCTAGCCATAACTCCTAGGCTCTTAAAAGATCATATGTCCCCCCTATCCTCAAGGGTGGTTGGGGTCCTTAAATAGCCCCCACACCATCCCTGAGGGAACTCAGTCATTAAATACTATGAAAAAGACATCCCTCATACTTTATGTCACATCATTAAACACCTGATGCACTAGTTGTCCCTACATCATAAACATTAAATGTCAAGATATGCCTTTTACCTTACCACTGTGTGCCAGGGGGCTGCTGTCTCAGAGGTGGCTCACCAACTGCGTGACAGCCCCAAATACCATGGTGGTTTACTCAAGTGCAGGTGTGACATTGTTTAGATGGCTAGTGACTTCACCTACAGTAGATGTGACATTAAGTAGAGGGTTGTTTGGCTCACAACTCAACGCCCGATGAAACTCCAAGATGCTACGCCTGAGGTTCACGATAAGGATCCTTTAGTGTTTTACCAGGTGTATCTAAGATGGTCAGGACAAGCCCCAACGGTGCCTCACTTCTCAATCCTCCAAACTAAGTCCCTCTAAAGTTCCCATGGCGAGGTCATTTGATAAATCATGAAATCTCTCTCAGGCCCTGCCAAGCCTGATCTCTCACGAGTACCATTTGACCTCACACTAAAACTCATTATTATTCTCATTTCATCATTACATCCGTTAGAGATTATAGTCAACATAAACCGAAATACAATACGACTAATACAATAAGCTAAAGTATGAGTTACAGCGCCAAGCTACCTCGCTGAGTTGCCACGCTTGAGCTGCCTCGGTTGCTTAATCTCAAACACTGTTGCTAATTAGGGAATTATCCCTAATCTCAGGATTACCTTCAAGCCCCCTCTACATTTGGTCCTCCGTGGAGAGATTTGTTGGAGCAAGAAATGTCTGCACGAAACTTCTCAATCCAATGAACCCTCTCTGCGTGAAATATTCTGGCCTCCTCTATTCATTAGAACCTCAGCCTTATAGTCTCTTGGAAAAAGTAAAATTCTCCCCGATGTACCTGAGCCGAAGCTCCATGACTTATTCGGGCTTGGGCGAAGGAACATCGCCACTTTTTCCTCATGCTGAACCTCAACCGTTCTAGCTTTATTATTTTAAATTCTCCCGAAAGGCCTACTAACCTTCTCAAATACTCGTTTGGGCTTTTGGCAAGTGAAATTCTCCCCTGTAATGCTTCGCTATCTTTGAAAAAGAAGAAATTCTCCTTGATGTATATGGGCCACGAATTAAGCAACGTTTGGACTTGTGGGGAGGGGACATCGTAGCTTTTTTTGAATCATTGTGGGACTGCCTTCGTTAGGAGTCATTGGATATGTCTGACAAAAAATTCTAGCGCCAAAACTCCAACTTGCTGGAGAAGGCAACTACCCTCTTTTCCCCAAGCGACACTTCATTAATGATGTTGCGATATCTTTTCAACTATCAAGACCCTTCCCGATGTGCCACGTGTTCATTTGTAATGATTATAGGCGGCCCTCACGCATGCGATGCTGGGAAACTCAAAAGTCAGGTTTACGAACCTTTAAACGTCTCTTTTATTTCATAACCCTTCCCTTTTACTTCAACTTCTTCAATATCCCCACTTTCTGTACAGAGAGAAATTCTGTGCGAACTCTGTAAAAAATCCTTTGCTGCCCCATTCTTTACTCAGTCTCATCCCTCTTTTATCTTTTGCGCTACCACCTTCAGTTGTGCTCCTCCCCTTTTGTTCTTAGCCCTTCTTACCCATCTATATCATTCATCACCACTCTATCATTACTTCTCCAAGTTTTTCCAAGGTTGCCGCCATCGCCACTCGGCCAGACTCCCCCTTCTCCACTTCTGGCACTGCTGCTACCCCTAGCGACGCTGCCGTGAATGCTCCTCGTCAAGATCAACTATGCTTCTATCGCCGGGCACCCATCTTTGACGAAAATGATAAATTTTCTAAAGAATGCTAGACCTGCCATTTCTCCTCCAATTTCGACCCTTTACTGTTGGGTGATGAGGAAATTAACTCATCGAAGTGGGGCTATTTACCCCCCAGAGGGGATTTTGCCTTTCCGTTTAGACCGTAGTGACTTCCCCTATTCTAAAATTGACTTTGAAGCACTCGGGGGATCGCCAGCCCATTTCAGTGCCTGACTTACACATATGCAGAGCTCTCATGTTGATGTTCTTGAGAAGGTTGGGCTTCATCGCACATATTGGTTCGGGGATTTCACCATTTCAAAGAACAATGAGGCGCTACAAGAGCTAGTCTCTCGATGGAACATCACAACCCACACCTTCTTTGCTGTGGGGGACGGGGGGGGGGGGGAGTTCACCGTTACACTCGAGGACGTCTATGAACTCCTTGGGTTTGAACCCATGGGTTAGTTCGCCTACCATGATGAGGCACTGGGTGCCGAAGAGGCTGCTGATCGAGTTGAGTTGGACTGGATCTGTCGCAGTTGCACTGGTTCCTAAAACAAAGCCACGTTTACTCCCTTCATCAACAACTTTTTCGAAGCTCCAACTCCGAAGGATGCGAATGCCGTAACAGTCTGAGGTAGAGGTACATCTTTGGAACTACCGGACTACATTCTTGTGTTGGTTTCATGATTCGTCCTAACTGGAAAGCCAAACGATCAACCCAAGAGGGACCTGATAAATATTTCCGTTCGTTTGGCCAGGAGGTTCAACCTTACTTTTGTCGCCATCGCCTTGGGGTCCCTCTACACCTAGTTCGATCGAACCCACGTTGATATGGAACGATCACTGGGCCGTTATAACTTGGCTAACTTCGCCAACACCATTATTCTGGCGGGTTTCCGTTACACCCGCTTTCCTGCTATTACCGCCAAATCAGTTTCTCTACTCGTGAGCGAAGGTATCAAGCCCCCACGCCTTTTATATTTCCACAAAAATCAAATTGGAAAGGAGATAATTGAGGTTTTTTATCATGTAAACTCATTTATGATGAGTCCATATCACGAGTCTACCTTTGCCCATAGTTTGGGCTTCTTTCCTTCTGCAGTCATAACGGTCAAGTTTAGTGAGGTTGTAGAAGATCCTTCGCAAGCCATCGTGCTTCTTTTCACCCTGGGGTTTCTCCCCTCCTACACTGAATGGGGATACACCTCAGATCCTTACAACCCTAATAGATGCAACAGGTAGTTTGGGTTCGATCAAGGGGCCCCTCGACCTGTGTTCCAGGCTAACCATTTAAAGGCCACCTTTGCTGAAGCCTGCACCTTCTATACTTCAGTCGCGGTGCTTGGTTTGACGTCTACCATCGATGGTCGCGTCACCCTCCCTAGTGCCACTATGAAAGGGGATGTATCCACCTCTTTTTCCACCAAGTTCCGTTTGAGGCAGTTGAAACAAATTCGTGAGTACATTCAGACCCCCCCCCTCAATATCCCCCAGTACTTTCTTTCTCTTCTTCTGAACTAGGTTTTAAGGGGAACTCCGTACATGGGGTTGAGTTTCCCTTGAGTACAACCATTATAGAATCTCCCCAAGAGTTACCCCCTTATTTCCCAATGATTCCCATTGCCATCCCGAAGTCCAAGGCCGCTGCAACCCCCAAACCATCTGCCCCCTCGGCCGAAGCTGCCATGGGAGAAGGTCCTTCTCAGCCACTTGATGAGTAGGCCAAAAATTCCAAATCTAAGAAATTTAAGGCCCAAGTTCAAACGCAAACTCCATTAGAAGCATTCCCGATTACCTCCGTTCCTCCTCCCATGTCTCCAGAGATGGCTGAGGAGCTGAGGAGGCGAGTGCAAGCTGAAGTTGACAGAATACATGCTATGTTTCAATGGCGTGCTATCGTCGTTCCTCCTTCGGGTGCGTTTCCCACGATCGTGGTTGATCCCACGGAGCCAGCGGTAAAAAGGAGAAGAAGGAATAAAACACTGGGTACCAAGACCCAGAAGAGACAAACACTCGAGAAACCTCCATTATCAGTTCCCTCTGTCGCTGCCTCCTCACCGCCTTCACCAGTAATTGTACCTTCTCGTTCTACCTCTAGATCTGAGGTATGTGTGCATTCATTATTTCTTACTCCTATTCTCTTAAGGTGTGTTGCATCTTCCCATTTATTAATAAGAAGTTAGTTTGTTATAGGGAGTTGAAGGAGAAGGGCCCTGTCCCTCAATCCCCCCGTAAATCGCTTCGTGGGGGGAGTTACGCTGTTTATCCAGTAGACACTACCCTTCCCCATTACCCGTTGATAAGTCTGACCTACTCTCACCGTTCATCTTCACAACGGGCCCAAGAAGCTACGAGGAGGCTTCCACCGTTGAGTCGGCTAAAATGCGTGGTCAACCAGAGGGAGCTGCTGCTACCTCCTCTGAGTTGTCATTGGATCAAGAGGTGTCTCTGCCCCTTGTCGTGGTTGAGGAGGGTGCCCCTCAGGTAAATTTCTTGCCAAGTCTTGTATCTTTTAGTTTTTCCCTTTTTTTTGTTTATCATATCTACCATATTGAGCCGTTTTTAGTGGAAGTGGCATCACTGATAGCCAACATTCTCCTTCCGCCTGCATTGACCAGACTCCTTACTACAGTTCCTCTTTTTGGTACCATAACGGGGGTAAGTTAGATGCATTACTGCCCCTTATCCTTTTGTGTTTACTCCTTGCGTCTAACACTTGATTTTACATTTTCAACTTTCTCCAAGTCTGTCTCCACCTTTTGCCCTTAGTGGTCTTTTCCTCTTCAGGGCCCAGGTTGGTGGTACTGCTCTCGTTAGGGCATCTCTTGAAGATCCAACATCTTCTTCTGATGATACGCCCGTGATGGATTTAGTACCTTACGTTAGCGAGGGAAGTTTGCCTACCGATGAAGCTTCTTCAGCTAATGGCCCCGTTGAAGCTGCTGAGGCAATGGGCCCGCCTCCAACGATTTCTACCATTATGGTCCCTGTGGTGACTCCCGTTCTCGCTCCTACTACTGTTGAGCTACTTTTCTAGTTTCTTTGTATTTATCAGTTTCTCGAACTTCAACTGTGTTTGTGACTTAACAATGAAAATAATTGTTAAGTTTTTTTTCATAAATTCCACCTGTATTGGTGACTTAACAACGAAACACTTGTTAAGGTTTCTCATAAACTCCACCTATATCGGTGACTTAACAACGAAAACACTTGTTGAGGTTTTTTCATAAACTCCACCTATATCCGTGACTTAACAACGAAAACACTTGTTAAGATTTTTCAAAAACTCCACCTATATCGGTGACTTAACAACGAAAGCACTTGTTAGGATTTTTCATAAACTCCACCTATATCGGTGACTTAATAATGAAAATACTTGTTAAGATTTTTCAAAAACTCCACTTATATTAGTGACTTAACAACGAAAACACTTGTTAATATTTTTCAAAAACTCCACCTATATCGGTGACTTAACAACGAAAACACTTGTTAAGATTTTTCAAAACCCCCACCTATATCGGCGACTTAACAACGAAAATACTTGTTAAGATTTATCAAAAACTCCACCTATATCGGTGACTTAACAACAAAAGCACTTGTTAAGATTTTTCATAAACTCCACCTATATCGATGACTTAACAACAAAAACATTTGTTAAGATTTTTCAAAAACTCCACTTATATCAGTGACTTAACAACAAAAACACTTGTTAAGATTTTTCAAAAACACCACCTATATCGGTGACTAAACAACGAAAGCACTTGTTAAGATTTTTCATAAACTCCACCTATATCAGTGACTTAACAACGAAAACATTTGTTAAGATTTTTGAAAAACTCCCCTTATATCATTGACTTAATAACAAAAACAATAGTTAAGATTTTTCAAAAACTCCACCTATATCGGTGACTTAACCATGAAAACACTTGTTAAGATTTTTCAAAAACTCTACTTATATCAGGGACTTAACAACGAAAACACTTGTTAAGATTTTTCCTTTTGTTTTCTCCAACTGTTCTCAGGTTGCTCGAGAGGATTCTCCCCCAGTTCCTTCGCCCATTGCCTCACCACATCGTGAACCTGTCTCCTTCGAAGAATCTATCTAAAATGATCAAGGTTCCACAACAGGTGCTACTGCAGAGAGCGAATCTGGATGCCAGCTTCCTCTGCCCAACTTGGCTCCTCCCGCCTTCCGCCTGATGGTACTCCAACATTATACCCAAATTCCTGCCAACCACTATTTGTCCATTGAACAACTTGTGAGATATTATCCTGAGACCTTCACGGTGGACTGCCTACATTCAAACATCTCAGTTATAAGCCATAGGCTTCAAGGCATGGCCACCGTCGTTGCTAAAATCGCCAATAATCCGACTACAAACGTTACCAGACCCCTCCTAAACTAACTCTTGGGTTATCTGAGGGACTTAGGTCATGACGGATTCCGTTTTGACTGGGTCATCGCACATTTAAAGACTTTGAAGAACTAGCAGTTGGACAGCCAGAGGGAGCTCTTACAATAACATCAGGAGGATCAGCGGACCGAGGAAGCCAAGTTGGCCGAGCTAACACCTCTTCTTGAAACTATTGATAAGGAGGTGGGGTACCTAGAATAAGCTTAATGCGCGATGAAGTTGAAACGAGAGAAACTCCTCATTGAGCGTACACAAGCACAAATAAGGTTGGAGGTTTCTTTCAATGCTCAACAGTCTTGCCAAGCAGCTTCTTCGGGTCGCCCTGGAAATTTTTTCTCTTCTCCAGATCAATGGTTCCTCTTGGGCTAATGAGTTTTTGTATATGCATTTTTTTTCTTTTTCTCATGTAATTCTTGGGCGATAGCTCCCAATTTTGTAATTCCCCAAAGCTTATGAATGGAAAAAAAAAGATACTTATTTTCTTATGCCATCTCTTTTTGTTACAACTGTTTGCTTAGATTGTGAAGTGTGAAGTCCTGTAATTCTTTCATCTCTTCTTGAGACATAATAAAAAGAACTTATACACACATCATAATGAAAACAAAGGACTTGTGTATTTATAACAGCCAACTACATCCATGGTTAAACATAACTGTCTACACACGATAGACTTTCAACTATTTATTATTGATCTTAAATGGTTTATCTTCTTCCTTTTTTGAAATTAAACAATAACATTAGTCATGTGCCTTCTTTACGATGAAAGGTCCCTCCCAATTCGTTGTAAACTTGGGTAGAGGAAGCCCCCTAATATGTTTCACTACTCCCTTCAATACAAGGTCTCTCTCCACGAACTTCCTTGGTCTCACTAAGTTATCATATGCCCTGGAGAGTTACCTCGTATACATTTGAAAATGTTTCATCGCATTATCTCTGTGTTCATCTAACGCTTCCAACTGTACATGCCTACTCTGGGGGAGCATACTACTTTGCAAAGCATATCGAGTAGAGAAACTTCTAACTCCACTGGGAGAATCACCTCGGCCCCATAAATAAGATAGAACAGTTTATACCCTGTAGGCTTCCTCTTAGTCGTTTGATAGGACCATAACACGGCTGGTATCTTATCATCCCACGATCCTAGGAAATCCTCCATCGTTTTAGCCAAGATATTGACTAAAGTTTTGTTAGTCACTTCGTCTTGACCATTTCCCTTTGGGTATGCCACCATCAAAGTGTGATGGACAATGGAGTATTTTTCTGTGAGCATTGTTACTTTTGAATTGACGAAAGGGGATCCATTATCCGAAAGGATAACCTTTGGGATCCCGAAAGGATAAATGATATATTCTCTGATGAAGTTTCTCACTACTCCCGCTGTTTCCCTTCTCAGTGGTATCGCCTCAGCCCACTTTGTGAAACACTCCGTTTCTACCAGTATACATATCTTCCCCCTCGAAGAAGGATGTATTTCCCCTACCAGGTTGAATGCCCAAGTATGAAAAGGATAAGGCGTTGCTAGTGAGTGTAAGTCCACTGATGGGGCATGGATCATATTTACATGAAGTTGGCAAGCCTTGCAGTTTCAAACGAACTCAGCCGAATCTTTCCCCATCATTGGCCAATAGTATCCCAAAGTCATCAACTGGTCATATAACTTGGCCCCTCATATGTGAGATGGATTGTGGGCCTGCTTGAGGACCTTCGCTGCCTCTTCTCTCGTGATGCAATGCAAAGGTCTGTTAAAGTATCCCCTTCGATAAAGCTGCCCCACCTGAACGTTCTCGAGGCCCTTCGTCAGAGTCCCATCGCATCAATTTTCTCTGTTGGGATAACTCTATCCTTAATGAAGTCAATGTAGGGCTGTCTCTAGTCAGGGTGAGCCTCCACAAAATGACATTCAGCTACCTCGAAGAATAATTGGCATTTGTTGCACTTCCGTTGTAACTCGGATGCATCCTGATTCATGCTGGGCCAGAAATATCCCTCCCTTTGAGTTCTTCTATAAAGGGGGATCCCATTCGTTTTACAGTGTTCTTTGTGCATCTTTTTCAACCTCTACCCTGATTCTTCTGGGCCGATGCATCTTGACAGCCATCCTCCTACATTTCTAAAGTAAAGGCTTCCTTGGTTCGTAAAGTACTGGGCTAATTCTCTCAGCCCCATTGTTCTTTCACCAGTAATCGATAACAACCTTCTTGTATTGTCTACTGGCAGTGGTGACTGCCTTTTGCTTTTTCTCTCTAAAATCTTCGACCACTCTTTCTCCTGAGAACCGGCTCAACACAATTTGCCATTGGACCTCATACTCCATTAGATCCACTATGGGCCTCATTCTGTCTTTGAGCTGCTTCGAGATGCCTTGGGGCCGAGGCACCACCTGGTGAGCTTCTTCGGCTATTTCCCTTGTGTTACTCGTAACCTCCTTATTTTGCTCATTTAAGGGCCCCATTCTTTCTCTGATCGAGGGAACCCATGCTTCCTCCAGTCTTCTGGTTATGACCCATACATCTTCCTCTAACTCTATGTAAAATGTTGTGTCCACCAAGTGAGCCTCCTCAACAACAAAGGGCCTCTTTGTAGAACTAAGGCTCACCTCCGTCCCTTGGCATTCTCTTTGGCACATTGGTGGTATGTAAAAGGAACTATGCCTTGGTTGTGAATCCACACCCTTCCTATTAGCAGATGATAGGAAGTTGCAATCTTTATCACGTGGAACTTGATATGGGAACTTAGATTTCCCATTACAATCCCAACATTAACGTACCCAATGGATTTGGAGGATTGGTTATCATACCCCAAAATTACGAAAGGCATAGGCTGCGTGGAAAGAGTTTATTGGCCTTATATTGATGGAAACTCCCCCATCCATAAGTGTTCTGGCGAAGCTAACGTTGTTGACACTGGCACTCACATACAATGGCCTGTTGTGAGGGAACCTTACAGTCCTATCTGCAATGCTGAAGGTTACCTCTAACAGAAACCTTCTTACCAACCTAGTATTGGTCCCTTCCATCTCAGCGAAGGGACCGCGTTCTTCCTCACAATATTGAGTATTGCCTGGGTTATCTCCAGCCTACTTTCCTTCGGTATCCCCACTTGGTCGAATAACCAAGTGAACTTCGGGGACTTCAAAACTGCAAAGTATTCTAGAACTGAGTCTACTTCCTCACCTTTAACACCTTACACCTCTTCCACATCCTTTTCACTTACTTCATCATAAGCTAACACAACGTTAATCATTCCCCATGTATAATCTTCCAGAGCCTCTCCATACTCTTCTTGCTTCACTGTTGACTCTCTTTCCCCTCTCTCGGCCTCTTCATCATAGGCCACCATGAGATTGACCCCATTTGCTGGCAAGGGGTTATTGTTGACATTATGTGGAGGGATTTTTAATGTCCCTACCTTCACGTACCTGTCGATGATTCTTCTCAGCATAAAACAGCTCTCAGTTGGATGCTGGATCCTCTGATGAACCTCGCAGTACTTTGGATCTTCCTTTGTTATCGTATCGGGCTCCCCAGTGGGAATATCCGTTGGCTCATAGACCGTTCCCCCTTGGACCATCTCATTATAACAGCTGACAGCCTCTTCCACTGTACAAGGCAATGGTGGTGGGTCCTCCCTGTCTCTTTCTAACTTCCTCTTATTGTCCTTCTTTGGTGCTTTGCTCCTATCTCCCCCTTCGGTGTACCCTACCCGTGGGGGATTAGACCTCCCCCCCACGGGTTGCATTGGCTGACTAAACATCATGGGCACCACCACCGGATTGGGTCGAACCACCAAGGAGATATTTCTTACTGCCTTTAGGAACGCCGCAAAAGTCCCCTTGTACGTCTCACTGATAAGATGACAGATGTACTTAGGAAGCAGCCCCTCAGTGTAGATATACAACAACTTGGATTCTTTGGCCTCCTCCCTCACATCGAGGGATCTTTCCCTGAACCTTCGAACATAGGCCACCACTTCTTCCCTAGGTCGTTGCTTTTCCCTACCTAGTTGGGTCAAAGTAAACTCATCCTCTGCCAGAAATAACTTCTGGACAAATAACATATGCATCTCTTCCCATGTAGAAACGTTGTTAGGAGTGAAATGGGAGTACCAGATGTATGCTTTATCGGTTAATAAGGATTTGGAAAAATACCTCAACCTAAGCTTCTTGTTATTATAATGCGCTCCCAAGTGTTCAACAAAGCCCTTAGTATGATCCTTCGGGTTCCCACCCTTCCCTGTATATTTTTCAAAGACATGAGGAATATAGTGCTTTGGATAGGGCTCATCGTTATATTCCTGAGGATATGGCGTTCGAAAGTCATCATAAATCGAAGCTACCTCATCAGCAGATTGTGAGGAGGCCTACATGAACTTCAACATCTCTTTATGCATGTCCTTCTCATTTCCTCCAGGGGTGATGCTACTGGGATAATAACCAATGGGACCATAGGCTGAGTACCCATTGTAGTGGGAACAATCATCACAGTTGGGGCCGTTGAAACTCCTGAGGTTCCCACATCTGGATTCACAACAGAGGGTATGCTTGCTGGGACCGTTCCCGCCCCACCTACACCTAGTGGGGTCGTTGGGGCTATCCCTGGTGTTACGAAGGCATTGACTTCCAATCCTTCCAGCATCATTGAAGCTTTCGGAGTTTACAAAAACTCATAAAACTTACTCATGAGGAGCTCCACCTGAGTGGGTCCTAGCCCCGCACTTTTGGAAGCTTGTGTCACCCCTGGAACGTCTGTGATCGCCTGAACCGAAGGTACCTCTATTCGAGGTATCCCATCCCTTAGATCCTCCAGTTCTTTCGCGGCCCATTCTTCATTATGCTGGATATCATCAAAGTTGAGCCTTCGAGTAGCATTATCTTGCGCCATACTCCTTGCTTAAAAGAATGCCTCCCTAGCGGAGTTGCCAAATGTAGGAGGTTGCTTTAGATTATAGATGGAGGCGTAACCCCTTTGAATTATGGTGATGATAAGGTAATTAGCCAAACCCTTGGATTAGTGATAGAACACCCAAACACAAACTCAATGAAGATAAGACTCAGTCTAAACTCACAAATCTCTTGTGTATAACTTAGGAGATAGCAATAAACTTAGAAGTAACTTAGCTAGATGGAGAGAGAATTAAGCACCCTAGATACACCTTGGTAGGCAGGTAAAAATGCACCAAACACCCTCAAGAATCTCTGTCAAGTATTAAAAGTTTCGTAATAAATAACAATGGTGAGTGAGTAAACTCTTTGGTTTTGCAATAACTCTCTCTGTAGTGTCTTCTCTCTAACCATAACTCCTGGGCTCTCAAAAGATCATATATCCCCCCCCCCTTTTCCTCAAGGGTGGTTGGGGTCCTTAAATAGCCCTCACACCATCCCCGAGGCAACTCAGTCATTAAAGACTATGAAAAAGACATCCCTCATACTTTATGTCACATCATTAAATACTTGAGGCACTCGTTGTCCCTACGTCATAAACATTAAATGCCAAGACATTCCTTTTGCATAACCAATGTGTGTTAGGGGGCTGTTATTGTAGAGGTGGCTCACCAATTGACTGACAGCCCCCAATACCGTGGTGGTTTACTCAAGTGTAGGTCTGAAATTGTTTAGCTGGCTAGTGACATCACCTACAGTAGATGTGACATTAAGTAGAGGGTTGTTTGGCTCACAACTCAACGCTTGATGGAACTCCAAGCATCTCCACTCGAGGTTCCACGGTAAGGGTCCTTCGGTGTTGTACCAAGTGTATCTAAGATGGTCAGGACAACACCTAATAGTGGCTTACTTCTCAATCCTCCAAACCAAGTCCCTCTAAAGTTTCCACACCGAGGTCATTTGATAGAGCATGAAAACTCTCCCAGGCCCTGCCAAGCCTGGTCTCTCGCGAGTACCATTTGACCTCACACTAAAACTCATTATTGTTCTCGTTTCATCATTACAACCTTTATAGCTTACAATCAACATAAGCATAAATAAAATATGACTAATACAATAAGCTAAAGTATGATTTGCCACGCGAAGCTGCCTCGCTGAGTTGCCACGCTTGAGTTGCCTCGGTTGCTTAATCTCAAACACTGTTGCTAAATAGGGAATTATTCATAATCTCAGGATTACCTTCAAGCCCCCTCTACACCAATTATTTATATAAATCATAAATAATAGGATGAAGTCGGTAACAAACATGTTCTACCAGTTTGGCAATTATTGATTTTTGGGTAAGTACTGTGGAATATTTTAAGGTGCCATTAAAACTATGTTAGGATGTTGTATTTGGGTTGTACAACCGTGGTTTTTTCCCTCTATTTAATTTCAATTTCAATTTCATTATATTATATAATATAAAGTCTGTTGGAGATATAGATTTCACTCACACCTCAAAGTTTTCGAGGTGAATGTATTTGTATAGGGAAACCACAGAGGCTTTAATGAATCCTATTGGAACACCGGGGCCTGTAATAGCTTCAAACAAGGCATATGGATGTACCTTACTTCTCCCATCATTGGGGCCCTCGCTAGAGCATTTATTTACTCTAGAATTAAGCTTCCTTATGAAGATGGGCCTTCAACAATAGCACATAGCTTTAGAAGATGACTCACCCATACTGTTATTAATCCTAATAACGATGTTCAAGCATCTAAATGGTTATTTTAGGGTTTCGAGTTTTAGCGATTTCAAAATAGGTTTAACGTCGTTATATTTAGTATGAGTGTTTGATTTTATTTTCTTCCAGTGATTAACAAAACACAAATGTTCTTGAGTTTTTATTTTTTATAATGACTGAAGTTGTGTGTATTTTTTTATAATAACAGAAGTTGAGTTTTTATGCTTTGCTTTGAAGATACATACCCATTGTTCATGAAATGTGTGTTTACTTATAAACTATTTGTTTTTTAACATATTGGGTCGAGAATGTTAAGGCTTAGATTATATTTTGGTACTAATACTACCTTTCATCTTATATAATATAGTGTTCGAAGATCTGCAACTTTATGGATTTATAGGGTTTCTAATATTGTTTATAATGAAGGTTTCACTCGAGGTTTTCCACACCATTAGTATATTTGGTTTCTCTTGGGTTGTCGGTGGTGATGATAACAATAGAATGTCATTAACCTCTGCAGACATGTAACTAGTATAATACAAGCCCTTGAAGCATTGTAAGACTTTGGTAATGGTGATGGTTTTTCGTATTTATGCTGGAACAAGCACAAGTTCAACTTCCCTCAGCTTTTTACCTCATTGATTGCTCAAGGAGCGTTTTTATATCAAGTATATGGAAACATATAACTTTTTTTTGGAGTTATGATGTAATTTTAAACATTAAATTGTGGCTTTTTGCGATTTCTAATGGTTCAATGAAGTGTTAATGTTGAAGTATTTTTTTATTTTTTGAAGAGGGTGGAAATCATATAAATAAAAGAAATTATGTGTAAATTTTCTAAATTGATTACAATACGTGGTGTAAATTTGTTTTAATTTAAATTATACATGATTCAATACTCGGAAAATTTTCTCCGTGCCTTTAGGCACAGGCATTCTGCTAGTCTATATGATAAGGAGTAGAAGTGTAACACTATTCAATAAGAAGATAACCCAATTAGGGGTTCTGATTTGGCCAACAAGGCACTAAATAAAGGGTGAGATCAATATATACACATTAATATTATGTACCTTACCACACCTCATTTTATACTCTAATTGTAATTTCGATTTTATCCTCCTAATATTTGCTTTCCCCCTTATTTTACTCTTAAAATTTTACTTTAATTCAAATACAAAGGGTATTTTTATAACACAACAAAATACTGGATACTCTCACTCTCATGCGATGTCAGTCCTCCTCGAGCTATGTGCTCTGCAAAGTGCATACCCATCAACCCACTCATTTCTCTATCATACAAAACACCACACTATAACTGAACCAAAATCGCATCAAAATCTATAGCCATTCATTCTCATCTAAAAACAACGAGTCTACCACAAAATTTCGTCAAATGCAAAAACTCAATGTGCAATCTGAACTAAACCCATCCACAAAATCTGTTTTCTTTTTTTCATTACTGATTACTGATAAAAATCTAAGAGGCTTTCCAGTTATTGCTGATATCCATTTATTGCGTTACGTGTTTAAATTTTACACATTTTTGGGTCTTTATTAGTTAGATGTTGAATTTTATAAAAAAAAGGCTTATGATTAGTTTAGAGTGTTATTTTCATTTTAAAATCTACACATATATATAGTATTTAGAAAGTTTTCCTGTTTTTTGTTATGTTATTTATTAGTACCAAAAGTTACATTTTTGCCCCTAATCTTAACTCCATTCTACTTTGATCTTTTGGGTGAGCTGACTAAACAACAAAAATATACCCAAGCATCTTTAATCAGGCAAGGTATTACTATGTTCGTTAATTATATGTGATTTTTCGATTAAACCTAAATATTCTACATTTTAGGTATTACTATGTTCGTTAATTATATATGATTTTTTGATTTACTGTAAATATTTTGCATTTTAGGAATGTTTAGACTCACTTGAGAAAATATACTGGATCTAAAAGTTATGTGTCCATTTGTTAAATTTTGGTTTAGTTATGAAGTACAGTTGGAGGTATATGGGAGTTAGAGAATGATTTGTGGAGGGTCGGTGTTCATATGGTAATTGATGATATTTGTTCGTTATTTTTTGGAAATATGCTAGACAGATACGACACCGTTGAGGTCATTGGATACGTCTCATGTGTTCAATGTCCACAAAATGGTGTCCCACATTGGTGTGTTTATAGCATCATAAATTTATTTTTTAATTGTGAAGCTTTATTTATTGAATCTATGTTTTTTCTCATCTCTCTCTTAGTTCTTAAAACCTAGGAGTTAGCTCTCAATATATGCCTTCCACTATGGTTTGGTCGAACTTCCATCCTTAAATCCATCCCCTAAATCCACCGTCCAAGACGAGGTCAGTTTTTTCATATATTCCTAATGATTTCCATTCCATTTTTAATTTTGTATATGATCTTTGTATTTGATTTTGGGATATGTCTGTAATTTGAAAATTTATTTTATTGGTGGATGTATATTTTTTAAATTCGCCATTGTCTCTCACAATCTAATATTTTAAATCCATTATTATTGTGGTGGAACTACGTTCATTACTGATTTCTCAAACCAAGTATAGATATTGAAGCCTATTTTACTGTATTTTTAGTTAATATTACGAGATGGGTTCATAAAGCTACTGGAGATAATTGAAAGGAAGGCGACTAGAGTTTTCCTTGCCTTGGTGAATTTTGGTAAGTTACTTTTTACACGTTGTCGATGTTTTTGTTGTTGGAATTTAGAAAATAGTTTACTAATGTAGTCCATTACAAATGTTGAACTAGGTAGAAAAAAGGTAGGACATTACAAATGTTGAAACAGTTCCAGTTCCATTCAGTTAGAAAACAGGTAATCCATTCCATTTAGCTAGAAAATAGTTCCATTCATAGACATTCCAGCAGTTCCATTCATAGATAGGTAGTTCACTCATAGAAATTCTAATAGTTCCATTCACATAGAAAATAGGTAGTCCCTTCCAATTGTTATTTTTCCAACAGTTAGACATCCATTACAAAATAGTTAACAATTACACATCCATTACAATTAGATATCCATTAGAATCACATAGTAACAATTAGACATCCATTATAAGTGTTTACTTTTATTTCTTAGTAGTGTCCATAATTTTAAACCATGTACTATAGATTTATAATTTCTCTTATTATATGATGGTTTCTTTTGAAAACCTTCAACGCATTAGGTGTATAAAGTGATGTTTTAGACTGTTGTTCATGTTACATATCCGATTAATTGAAGCTGGTTATAGAAAAGGTTTAGAAATTTAAGGTTTCATTATTTTTTACTTTAATATTATTAAATTATGCTCGATGTAATTTTTATAATAAAGTCTTTAATGGTCGGTTAGTATTCTAAATAATTTATATGACCATAGTTTCAATCCATGAAAATAATACATGGTGGATAGTCATATAAAAAAAGGGAATTGTTCAAAAAAATTCTAAATTATTTATGTTTTTGAAATAAAGGGAATTATTAAAATCATGGTTTTTGCAAGTCATTATATATAGGACCCGATTTTTATGATGTAACTTTTTTATTTATTGGTTTCATTTTATGTCTTTTCATTTGATTTTGGAAAAAAAGGGTCCATTTTAAGTCTCATTTTCGAACGATACTATGTTTTCTTTTAGGCTAAAAGGAAGGATATGATAGTTTTTGATAAATAAACTTTATCTATGAATAAATCCATATTTAGAAAACAAGCAGTCTTCAATCTGATTGTTGTTAGTAAGTCCAATATAAATCTGAGTTTGTTTACCATTTAGCCACTATATTCAGATTAGATTTCACTGAAAACTGCACACTAGACTTGACTAATAAGAATCACGAAGGGAGAATAAGAAATGTTGAATAGTAAATACACATTACTTAAACCAAATCATAGTATACAGGGATTTTTTTTGTTCAATAGTTGTTCAGCTTCTTAGCAATCTCGATAGCAAGGGAAAGGCAATCCTTTGAGGAGTTTTAGGAAAGATTTTGTTGTATTTTTCCTATTCTCCTTTTCTTATTTATCACACTTGATTATCAAGATTATTCATATTTGTCATGCCACAAAAAGGTGGTTGAGTCCTATTGGCAAAGATGAAACAAGTAGAAGCAAGGAGAAATGGGGCCATTTGATAAGCATGTATGGTCGTTTTTAGTCTGTTGCTAAATGAATGAAGTGTCAGAAGTGTCGAAGTTGAGACTTATCATCTAAGTTGGAGAAAAGCATGATTTGGAATATACCAAATTATGAATTAGGTATGCTAATGTCTTTTGAGAATAATGTTACACGGACGAATAATGGTAATTTTGTTGGTAAGTATTATGAGTAGCCGTTGTTGTCGTTGTGAAACCATCTTATAGGTTCGGATTGCTAATTTTCTCTTCATCTTTACCACTTTGTGCAAGTGTATATTGTGTTCAATATTTCTCAATTTGTGTAGATATGGTGTAAGTGTATACTGTCACAAGCATGTGGCGAGCCTCGAGTCCCGAAGTAGATATGATGGTAAGAGACTTTTAGGAATGTTACGTGTTTCACATGTGTTAATTACCTTGGCATGTGTATATAAACTATTTTATGAACACTAAACTGTTTGGTTTGCAACATTTTGTACTCATTAAGAGAATACAAAAATTCTTGATACCTAATTACACATATACCAAAGCTTTTACGTTAATACTCGAGTACGCACATGCATATATCGACACTGTTATTATCTATGTTTAGTTATTCATTTTGGGTTAATTTCTACTTATTTTGCTTATTCATGCACGTGTACTACACATATGCCAAGTTTCTGTATGGAACCCCCTCAAAAAGTTGAACTGAAGAATATACCAACCACTCGCCCAATAGCTACTAAACTTGGAAGGACCAAAATGCAACATTGTTGCATCCAACAACTCCTCGGAGGATGGCGGGTCATGTCTAAGCCCTTGTACAAAATCGTGACAAGGATACCTGCTTCAAAGAAGCCCCATTAATAACTCCCGATCCAAGCCTTAGCCTCAGCCTCGGGAATCTGGGCCCATTAAAATTGAAGAAGATTATGGCGACTCAAAATAAAAACCTACTGAAGGAGATTCCGATGAAATCCAAAATCACTCGATAAATCCAATGAAAGTGGAAGGTTGGATAGATGTTGAATCTGAAAAAATTCATTAACAGGTTACACCAACTGATAGTCTCCGGTTACACCAGCTGAAAAAATTCATTCACAAGTTACACCAGTTAAAAAAATGCACTCGGTAAAAGACAGAAGAACAGTTAGAAGAACAAGTTGTTGTTCCAGGTAGAATTGATAGTCTCTGATTATTTTTATAAATCATGAATAATAGGATGAATTTAGTAACAAACATATTCCACCAGTTTGGCGATTGTTGATTTTTAGGTAAGTACTGTGGAAGATTTTAAGGTGCTATTAAAACTATGTTAGGATTTTGTATTTGGGTTGTTCAACCGTGGTTTCTTCCCTCTGTTTTATTTCAATTTCAATTTCATTATATTATTCAATATAAAGTCTGTTGGAGATATAGATTTCACTCACACCTCAAAGTTTTCCAAGTGAATATATTGGTATATAAAAACCACAGAGGCTTCAATGAATCCTATTGGAACACGGGGGGGCTGTAATAGCTTCAAACAAGGCATATGGATATACCTTACTGCTCCCATCATTGAGGCCCTGTCTAGAGTAGTTATTTACTCTGGAATTAAGCTTCCTTATGAAGATGGGCCTTCAACAACAACACATAGCTTTAGAAGATGACTCATCCATGCTGTTATTAATCCTAATCACGGTATTCAAACATCTAAATGGTAATTTTGGGGTTTCAAGTTTTATCAATTTCACAATGGGTTTAACTCCGTTATACTTAGTATGAGTGTTTAATTTTATTTTCTTCCAGTTATTAACAAAACATATATGTTCTTGAGTTTTTATTTTTTACAATGACTGAAGTTGTGTGTATTTTCTTATAATGACAGATGTTGAGTTTTTATGCTTTGTATTGAAGGTATATACCCATTGTTCATGAAATGTGTGTTTACTTATAAACTATTTGTTTTTCAACATATTGGGTCGATAATGTAAGGCTTAGATTATATTTTGGTACTAATACTACCTTTCATCTTATATAATATAATGTTTGAAGATCTACAACTTTCTGGATTTATTGGGTTTCAGATACTGTTTATAATGAAGGTTTCACTCGAGGTTTGCCGCACCATTAGTATATTTGGTTTCTTTTGGGTTGTCGGTGGTGATGATAACAATAGAATGTCATTAACCTCTCTAGACATGTAACGAGTATAATACAAGCCCTTGAGCTTTGCAAGACTTTGGTAATGGTTATGTCTTTTCGTATTTAGGATGGAACAAGTACAAGTTCGACCTTCCTCAACTTTCTACCTCATTGATTGCTCAAGGAGCGTTTGTATATCAAGTATATGGAAACATATAACTGTTTTTGGAGTTATGATGTAATTTTAAATATTAAATTGTGGCATTTGCAATTTGTAATGGTTCAATGAAGTGTTGATGTTGAAGTATTTTTTTTGAAGCGGGTGGGAGTCATATAAATAAAAGAAATTATGTCCAAATTTTCTAAATGATTACAATACGTGGTGTAATTTTGTTTTAATCTAAATTATACATGATTCAATAATTGGCAAATTTTCTCCGTGCTTTCAGGCACGGGCATTCCCCTCGTATATACATATATACTATCGGAATGCCCGTCTAAAGGCACAGCAAAAAATTTCAAAAGTAATAATTTCAAAACTACAAAAATTTAATTCCCGACAAAAAAGTGTAATTTAAAAAAAACATTTTATAGTTTATCTCTACAACATAGGATCTAGCAAACATAAAATTTAAATCCATGTGTGTGTGGTTGTGGCATATGACAAATTCCATCATATGACATCAGATGAAATTCTAGAAGCGCTGAATGTAGCGTATTACATATAAGATGTTAATATCTTAATTCACTCAAAAATGAAACTAAAAAATATAAATAAGCTTACCATTGTCAACACATGGATACATTAAGCGCACACATGATATTCATTAAGCGAGCATGTAAGAAAAAAACATTACATTTAAGCGAGAGTGTAAGTTCAGACCAAATAAAAACTTAATCCTTATTTGAGTAAAACAAAAAAAAACACTAATATTTAAGCAACATTTAGGCATACTTCATAATTGGCACGTAGTACCAAGAATTAACATTTAAGAAAAAAATAATAACAAAGTTAATTCCATCTCTCTCGGGTTGGCATTTATTGCTCAGTCTTTGTAGTTTCATCAACTGAATCAACCAGAAACTTGGGACTGGGAGTCGTGTCTGTCCTTTAGAATAATGGGCTCCTTAAACCACTCTCTCCGATTTTCCATCTTGGCCATATCCTAAAGAATCTGAGGGTTCATCTATTTTTCAACAACCATTTTCCTATCTACTATGTCATTATACAAAAAATGTTAACTGTTAAATAAGTCATAAAAAAATAGGTAGCAAGTCGATTTAATAATAAGAAAAAACAATAGGAAAGTATAATAAAATTACCAATAGAGGGAGTGGAGGTTGACAAATGATACAGATCAGCTAAATGTGGCCAAAACTGTTCACAAATAAAAAAAAGACCCAGATTTTAATCAATCAAAAAG
Source organism: Sambucus nigra (assembly GCA_949130495.1). NCBI lineage: Eukaryota > Viridiplantae > Streptophyta > Magnoliopsida > Dipsacales > Adoxaceae > Sambucus > Sambucus nigra. The sequence goes on along the minus strand of OX422208.1, from coordinate 87,670,301 downwards.
CATGCTATAGAAACAAAATAATGGCTCCCTTAATTACAACTCGGTCCTAACCAACTCATTATTGGACGCATTATAAACCTCATCTATAGTTCAATTTTTTTTTTCGCAGCACAACCTTGATTCCCCAACCCCAAGAGTTCTCAAGGCATGCCTTTTAACATTCACACCTTGAGCCCTTACCCTCTAAATTGTTCTATGAAAAACAGGTGTGGTAGGATGAGAATAAGGGTAAACGATTCAACAATTTTGTTTTTGCAGTTTGTCTGTTTAACTCATGCCTATTAGGGATTGAAAATGCAAACTTATACCATATAGCTTCACATCAACCTAAATTGATCAATGTTATTAGCGGATGAAAATATGTATCATCATTATTGGGTAAACTCACAGCGTTAACGAAATCCATCTCTAAAGTTTCCCCAATCCAGCTCTATTCTTGGAAAACATCAACCCGTAATAAATGCATTTCAATTAAGTTTCAAGGCTTTTAACGTTATTCGCACATTCACCAAACCCAGCGAACTAAACACCATGCTCATCTCTAATCAAACCACCACAACTTCCTTACTTAAATAGCAGTAGAAGTAATACACTACCTTTTCAATGGAGCATCTGAAAATAAGTAACATATCTAGGAAAGGTTAAATACCAACAAAAATAGCATATCCAGTGAAAAAATATGTGTTCAAACCCCTTATGTTACTCCTTTGAAGCAGAATAGAACTTTAAACTAATCAGTAAGGTAAAAAAAACGCTAATCATATTTTTAAAGAACCCAGCTACTAAAACTCTTACTTTTCTCCATCAATACTTGAGGAGGCACAAATAGAAAAAAAGAATATCATAAGAATTATAGAAGGGGTTATTTAAAAATTAGAAAAAAACATAAATTTATTGACAACATCTTATACACAGTTCCTACCATATTTATTGATAAAGACTTTACCCACCACCAACTTCTTATGGTTTCCAACTCCACCATCACATGTGCTATAGGTTTAGACTGCAATCAGCTGGAAAACATAAGCATTAACATATTATAAATACACAAAGTGACTGATAAAACTGTCAAAAGTGAAGACAAAGTGAAAACAAATATGAAAATTGAAAAAAAAAACATAAGATGAAATCAAATGCACCAACACAATCTGTGAACCACAAGACAATTCACCCCCCACACCTCCCCTCCTTGGGTATTTTTTTGGGCAACACAAACCAAGAACCATTAAATTTAAGAAAAGAAATGGTTGGTACAATTGTAAATCATAACATATCCATAAAGAATTGTGGTTCCACATAGTTGTTTGGGTATTGAATCAATCGATTCATGTGGACATGAACTCTTATGAATATTTGTCTGAATCGTTGGATGGCCATCATTAGTAAGATTTCATATTAGCATTTCATTCCAGCTTCGATCCTACAATAGATCATGATAAAATATCAACAAACTTTATTTTTTTCCTCAAAAAATAGGTGTTATTTATATTTATACATATTATAGATGTTTGTAGTTGTAAATAGAGCATACAGAAACATAGAACCCCATCTCATAAAGTACACACATGAAATACCATATACTTAAAGTAAATCTACACTAATAAAAAAATATCGAGCATCTTTAGTCTTTGGTGATGCATTGGTTCGTGTTTTTTTGGGAGGAATGCGAACCCCACACACGATAAACACATTTCTAATACCAAATAAAAATGTCAGAATTTTGGTAAGTGTAGAATAACTACATACCTAGAAAAGGTATCAAGCCTTTACGCATCAGGACGACTCATGTTCCAAAATTCAACTTCATGTTCAAGAATTGCTCAATCGAACTACCTCGGCTTTAGAAACCACTTCGTCGGGTGCTTTCTGTAGGATACGATTTGCAGCAATGACTGAACTCCTCATTTGCCCCATATTTAGCATGTCTCTTTTAAGTTCTTCTGGAGTTTTAGAGCCAACTTCTAGGCAGTGAGAAAAGCTCTCATGATAAACAGCTTCAAGGCCCAAAATGCTGTCATCATCACAGTATATTCTACTCATGGGCTCATTTGCAGTAATCAAGATTTGCCTTTTAAGGAATAATGCTAGTCAGCGGAACACTAAACAAAAATTCCCCTTGTTTCACTGTTTTATACTCAGATCTTTTACATAATGTAAATTAACCCTCAATTAGTAATGGAGTGAATCAGCAGTGATAAATAGACCAAGCTATTGTTTTGAATTCTGCATAAGAAAGTAACTCGGTATTCCATTATTCATCATTCTAAGAATCGGCATGCCGCACAAACAGTACTCAATGGCTAAAAAAATTTTAATAGAATGATATGCCACAAAATTAAAGATAAGAGATAAAAAGGTTTCCAGCTCTAATGGGCATAGGTAGACCCACCCTGATGGGAATATAATCAAATGGAATGATGAGAGATTCTTGAAAAAGAAATAAGAGAAACAAAGACACAAAAGGGGTGTTTTTCCTGCTTCGATGGAGGACACAAACAACAAAGAAAGGAAGAACGTATTGCCTCTCAAGAAGCTCGAGCCAAAGCTGTGCTGAAGCTGCAGAAAAGTGGCAAAGAGCAATTTGAAGATTCCGTCGCAGGAAGAGCTGCACGTGCACAGTTAGCAGCAACTACAAAGCAATCTGCAAATACTATCAGAGGGGAACCAGTGTTGAAGTGGCAAGTGCGATGAGAATTAGCTTTTTCAAGTTAGAATTTTCCCTTTTATTGAACACATAATTTTGAAACTTCCAGGGGTAGATGCTTGGGTAGAATGTTATCTCGATATTAATTATGCAATGAACTGTAAATAAATTTGTAACTCTCTCACTCATCCTGGACAATGTATGATTGGTGTACAACAATGTTTATAATGTTGTCCTCTTTGTTTTTGCAAGATCCATCTTCCTTGTATCATGCATCTAATAATGGGAAGATGCATTGTGCTTCCTGTTTATACATAATGTAATTTTTAATATGTCTGAAAAAAAAGAATGATATGCCACAGAAATAGTTTATGAAAGGCCTGGCATAACTCAAATATAGCCTTGTTTAGTGTAAATACTAAATACAGTAAGTGTGACACACGACTCATGCACATAAGAGTGAGGCAATGGGGTTTAATACGTAGCAAGCAAGGATCCATGTTGTCACGAATGGTGACTTATGTTGTTGTGGATGATCACTCCATATCCTTCACATTAAAAGATGATCGGTGATGGTGGTGAGGGTTGTTCGTTTAAATAGACTTAACAACACTGATTTGACTTTGACCTCCTAATGTATTCATAACTCAAATTTAGAAAATTTAGGACCATTAACATTTGAAATATAATGATTTGATTTAATAATGAATATTATTGCCTAGCATCACAGTTGTTCATTACTGGATTCAAATGTAAGATATGCGACACAAACATCAAACTCAAAAAAAAAATGTGATGAATGTATATTCGAAATTCCACTTCCCTTTGGTCTACGCAATTGTCAATACCATTGAAAACATCCACCGATGGAACCTGAAAACACAAATCAACTATACATGAATCTTTGAAATCCCAAATACTTGAACTTAAATTTGTAAAAGCCAACTTTTCTTACTATCCATCCAAAACAACCTTGGGGTTTATTGTTGATTTTAGCAAAAAAAATATCAACATAATAACAATGATTTATCTATGCATGTTCAAGATTTAGGAAATCACATACAAAAGTGAATATATGTATATAAAAGAAAAATTTTACCTCACATGTACCTCCTGTTTAATAAAGTATAAACCAATTTGCTTCAAAATCAAGAATACCACCATTATCAACTAAAATCACATTGTTGTGATTAGAAATTGAAACCAACTTAAGAAATAATTTAATGGATATCTTAAAGTAAAATAATAAGGCTCGAGACATGGAAGGTATCCATTTAGATTCCGTAATGGCTCTTCACTGAAGTCACGAAGGCTCTCAAGTTTAACTAATCTGATGTTCATAATTTGGGGAATAAAAACTGCATAAAGAATTTATTCGACAAAATATTAAACACCAAACCCTTATCTCAAATCTAGGTGGAAGGAAGAATATGACGTTCTACAAGACAAAGAGAAATCACATATTTCAAGAGAAAAGGAATAATAATGGATATCAATTCATCCAAGTGTAAGCCTCCTCTAACATAGTCCATAACCAACACATGGAAACTAAATCAAAATCTAATAAATCAGCAAAATTCCTATGATTAAGGCCTAAATAATTGAAAAACAAATTAGATACCTCAACAATGGTCTAGAGAATTAACATTTCGTCCTCCAAATACGAAGGAAACCAAAATGACTATTTAATTTGGTTAATACAGTAATCTTACCATATAAGCATAACCTGATTACAAAAATGTCATGTACGTCATCCAAAATCACTGCACATTTTAAATCAGAAGCTCTGTAGTCTCCATAAACAAACTATTACGGTAACGATGTCCATTGATTCAAATCCACTTTTTTTGTGCATCACAAAAAAATCCCTTGATAAGTCGAATCAATTGAATGCAATCTAGATCGAAATTAATACATATTTAATGAAATTCACACCGATGGTTCTAACTAAATGGGTTACGCTTAGGTAAAACATGACATCGAGTCACATTTGTTTTGCTTCTCCAACATATTCTTCGGTTTTCAAATGTAATGGGGTTAGGACGGTCTATTAGGTTGTTAGCTGACTGGTACTCAATGAAATGGACCAATAGACTATATGAAGATGACTAATCCAACTCGACCCTATAATATTTGATATCTAATTTCAGATCATGAAAACTCAATGTTTAGAAAATCATAAACTCGGTATCAAAGAATAACATTTGATATCCAATTTCAGATCATGAAGTAACTCAGTGAAAAATTCAATGCAGAAGTAATAAATAGCATACGTCAATACAATGACAAACAAAGTACTAAGATTCAAGAAATTTGTGATCAGTCGTCACGAATACCAACTACAGAAGTAAAATGGTGTAATATTTAGCCCATATTTTTGGGCAAATTAACAGTTGCCCAAAAAAATATATAAAGAAAATCTAAAAGAACAATTAATATATAAAAGCAATAAAACTACAAATAACAGTCTGGGCTTTGATTAAAAACAAAGAAACCCCAATTTTACCCCCATTTTCAGCATATAACTTTTTTCTCCATAATCCTTTTCCCTCAATTTTCAAACCCTACAAACCTTAAAATTAGTGAACAAAGAGCATTCTAAACATACATTAGGGTTTTAAAACCCACAATATTTAAAGTTTGAAACCAAAAAAAAATAAACCTCGGTGGTAGTTCACAATCTCAAACTTCTACAAACGTAAGATGTAAGAAAAATGGACCTCAAAAAGGCTATATGGTTTAGTAATATCATCAGAGCAACCATCTTGTAAAATCCAACATGTTAATAGCACGATCAAAATCAGGATTAAAAAGTACCCAAAATCGCATTTGAAACCCAAGTGCAACAAAGAACCAAAAGCCTTCACGAAAATGCAACAAAGATTCAAAATTAAAAAAATTAAAAAATCAAGTATTGATTTGAAGACTAAATCTAACAAAGTAATATACCTGGTGGTGTCGTTCATGGCTTGCGATTTGAAACCCAAGTGAACAAATAACTAAAAGTCCTAATTTAAATGCAAAAAAGACTCAAAATAATATTGAAAAAGCAATATACATAACAAAAGCCCTAAAAAAATAAACAAAACCATACCTAAAAAATGGTTTCTTTCTATGATGATGCCGATTTATGAAGATTGGGTTTCAAAAAAGCCCCAAAATGAGAGGGACGTTGTGAGGGGTGAGTGCGTGTGATAAGAGGGAGGAAGATAGAGACATAGGCGGATGAGGAGGCTAGAATGTGAGGTCGTGTATGTTAGCATGGCTGAAAGAGAGTGAGTTGAGAGGGTTTGCTTGTTGTGGGGGAGTGAACGGGATAGAGAGAGAGAGAGAGAGAGAGAGAGAGAGAGTGATTGTGTGTCAGCATCATAGTACTTTCAATGTGTTACCAAAATAGCCTCTTTGTTTGAATCAGAATAAAATATTTAGGAAAATAATGAGGGGGGAAAGTATGTTTTAGTGGGTTAAAATTGTAAATGACATATAAATTATAAAATCAAGTGTGATGAGTTGTATGGCTTATGGCGTGAATTGTGATCTCACCTTCAATTTAGTACCTTGGTGGCTCAATTCTCACCTCTACATAGCTTATCATCTTATGGAATAGTAAAATTATTCTACTCCTTATTTTATATATATATATATATATATATATATATATATATATATATATATATATATATATATATATATAATGGATTTTAGTTCAAATAACCATCTCTTATAATTTTTTAGGGGACAACATCGTTGTGTGAATTTTATTATGATATGACTTTAAAAGTTATGACCTTTTAATATTTTTTTAATGCAATTACTATGTCATGCAATTTGTTTTGTTTTTGTTCTCCTTTTCAATACTTCATTGTGTGTATTTATGCTCCTAATTAAAAAAAATTCTTCATCATATTAGTTTATGCACAAATGATTAAATTTTAAGGCCCGAAGATTTTTAATAATTCATATTTTTGGGACTCAAAGTTCCCAATCCATACTATGTTTTTTTGCGGCCTGTAGTTTGCAATTGATATTCATCTTTTTTTGGACATGATAATAACATATACCATAAAATCAAACCTGGAGTTTTGATTTTTGGAACCGTAAGTTCCAAGCAATTGGCGCCTGAAGTTCTCAATTATCTTTAAAATTTGGGACATGAATTGTTATTTACATTATGGACCTAAAGTTCCAAATAATATATACCCTCCATCGTAACCTAAAGTTTTGATTATTTCTATTACAGAGTAAGGGACATGAAACGTCCCCAAGTAATTTTTTTTAAATCTGATTAAACCTGAAGTTTTGACACAATTGGGTAGAGGCTTTAAAGTCCATATGCTTATTAAGTTTGACCTGAAGTTCAATTATTTTATGTGTTGATCTGAAGTTCCAACAAATAAACAACACGAACATCAAGTTCTAATTATACTTTTTTTTAATTATGTAGTACATATTTCTGATTGTAATTTACTTATTGAACAATTTAAAGATGTCAAATATCTCTAAACTCGAATTTGAAGCACTTGAAATTTCTATGGTGAATTATCTTAATTGGTCGCAAGATTATGAACTCCACATCTCTTGGTGATACAATAACACTTGAAAATACCATGTCCCGGTAGGACAAAGCTAAGGCCCTGATATTCCTCAGACATCATAGACACAATGATTTGAAAAGTGAGTACCTAACTGTGAAAGATCCTCTTGATTTATGGAAATCCCTGAAATAGTGTTATGCCCATTAAAAATCGATCATACTTCCATGTGCACGCCATGAATGGCTCAACTTGAGATTTCAACATTTCAAGACTGTGTTTGAATACAATTATGCTATGTTCAAGATTACCTCCAAGCTAAAGCTATGTGGAGAAAAGGTAGAGGATACAGATACGTCGGAAAAAACTTTCTAAATATTTCATGCCTCGAATATGCTCCTATAGCAGTAATATCGAGAGCGAGAGTTTAAAAGGTACTCGAAACTAATATCATGTCCCCTAGTTGCTGAGCAGAACAATGACATACTAATGAAGAATCATATATCTAGACCCTCTGTATATGTAACACTCCCTGAAGTGAATGACAACTCTGTTTAATATAACGAAAGAGGCCAAGGAAATATGCGGTGGTGACATGGCAACTATAGAAAAGGTCGCTACCATAACCAAGGCCCTAGAAAAAATACGAAATTCAAGAACCACCAGAAGTGGAATAATCACAACAATAAAGAGAATCGAAAGTCAAATCCACAGAATCCAAATGATATTTGTAATAGATGTGGCCACAGTGTTCATTGGACATGTACCTGTCGTTCGTCTAAGAAATTTATGGAAAAATATCAATCCTCAAAAAAGATAACAGCGACAAACATTGTGGAAGGTCCTGAAACCATTGGTAACTTGACGACACTGATCTCAATTTCAATGATTTTTTTAAGATGATGATGGAAATGATATTGATGATAAGACATTTGATAACATGCTTAGAGAACCACTAGAGATGGTCCTGAAGACCTAAATGATTAGGCTTTATTTATTTATTTATTTATTTATCTGTTTTATCTTTTCTGTTGAGACATTAGTAGTTTATCATTAGAGCTTAGACAATTTTATTTAATATATTTTTTTGAGAATTTATTAGCTAATGGAATGGTTTGGATAATTTTTTAATGCTTATATAATTGGTGGGTTGAATTTCAATTTCAATTTAATTATGATAAAGGTATGGATCTGAAAGTAAGCGCAAGCGATGACACTTGTCTGGTAGACAGTGAGACAACTCACACCATTTTAAAAAACCAGAAGTTTTTCTCAGACTTGGTATACAGTACAACAAATGTTTCCACTATAGATGATACTGCTAAGATTATTAAAGGATTCAGAAGATCACATGTTGTATTACCTAATGGTACCCACTTATTCATAAATAATGCTATATACTCAAGAAATTGCAGAAGAAATTTATTGAGTTTTAAGGACATAAGAGTGGACGGGTATCATATTAAAACATGTAATGAAGGTAATAAAGAGTTCCTTTGCATTACTTCTAGTGTTGGAAGCCAGAATCTCACATTAGAAAAATTTCTTGCATTATCCATGGGGTTATACCATACAATAATTAATGTTGTAGAATCACATACTATCATGAGCCGGAAGCTCAATGATCCTTATAATTTAATATTCTAGCATGACCAATTGGGCCACCCTGGATCAAACAGTTTGCATCGAATCATGAACAACACATATGGACACTCTTTAACAAACAATATCACCAAAGAGCATTGTGATTGACCAAATTTTGTCTAGTAACTAGAGGGTCACTTCGTGATGGGCGCTGGTCCGGTAGGGCACAGCTAGCCTAAGCGATATGACTCTCACCTTCCATTGGCCAAGTACCTTCGACGAATATCGAACGGTTCCCCCGCATCGTACCGCTTGACCAAAGTCATGACGGGAGGTATATCGTAGGGAACTCATTCACGTACGTCGAGTATATCGAATTATCTCTCACACGTACCGTCCCCATGAGGTATATGGTGAGGCAATTCATGTACACTCAGGTATATCAAATGGCTTGACCACACGTACAATGTTTTCGCAAGAGCAAGACGTATATCGTGGAAGTCACGCCAAGGGGGGAACCCTTTCCAATTCACCCAACCAAGCTGCATACCCGCATATAGGTGTCAAGCCTAGGACACACATATTAGACTGTCGATTTTAACTCGAAACTCGTCCAAAATTTCGGGTCGGCCTGCCGCCTAAATTTTCGCGCATTTTAAAAAAAGGGACCGTGTCCGTGAGCCTGGTTACAAGTCCAGTCATAGCTTTGCACATATTACAAACCCAAATTTTCCAGGCTCGGGTCCCGTCTGGCATTTCATTTTGGATTTAGGAGAATTTTATACAAGTGAGAACATAATAATAATAATAATAATAATAATATTAATAATAATAATAATAATAATAATAATAATAATAATAATAATATTAGGGCCTGTTTGGTTTGCAACTATAATTCTGTTTTCTGTGTTTAAATACAATTCTGATAAAAATCTTCGTTTGGATAATATTCCTGTGTTATAATCAAGTTTTTCAGAAAATAGATTTTGGGTGTTTTATAACATCTGTTTTTTTTATTTTTCAACTCAGAATTATTCATTCTTAATATTTTAAAGCAATTATACCTTAATATATAATATACATACATAATACATTAATGTGTGTAATTCTTATAAATAAAAAATATATATGTACATATACACAAAATTACGTATGGAATAATATAAAGTTAAATAATATTATCAATAGATACATGATACTTATATATAGTTTTATACATATATTAATAATGCATGGAATAATATAAAATATACATATAGTACATATGTATTAAAAAATATTATCAATTCATGTATGTATATAATTTTATAGTGAATTATATATGCGACATCATTATAAAAATATATATATATATATATATATATATATATATATATATATATATATATATATATATATATATATATATATATATATATATATATATATATATATATATATAGAGAGAGAGAGAGAGAGAGAGAGAGAGAGAGAGAGAGAGAGAGTTAAACTCCCTAACATACCTCATTAAATATACCTAAAAATACATGATATTAAATGTACGTGTATATAATTTATGATGTATGTATGTATGTATACATTCATGTATCATGTATGTATGAAAGTTTTATGTATGTTTATATGTACATACATATATATACACACACACACACACACACGCATATGTATGATATAAATATACATATTTGTCAATTTTGTCAAATTTTCAAAAAACTGTATTTAAAAACAACTTTACCAAACGCACACCAATAATTATAAACACAAAAAACTGAATTTTAAAACTGTATTTAAAAACAGTGTTTAAATCGAATTTTTAGAATAGAGAACCAAACAGTGTTTATAATAATAATAATAATAATAATAATAATAATAAAATAATAATAATAATAATAAAATAATAATAATAATAATAATAATAATAATAATAATAATAATAATAATAATAATAATAATAATAATAATAATAATAATGCTCAGACCCGTCTTCCAAAAACATTTTTTCCTCCTTTATCAAAAATCCAAAAACATTTTTTCCTTCTTTATCAAAAATCAAAAAATATTTTTTCCTTCGATCTCAAAATAGAAAAAAAAATATCAAAAATATTTTCCTTCTTTTTGTCAAAAATAAATCCCGTTTTACGCCCTCTCTGGTCGATCGCACGCCCTTGGTCTGGCTCCTTATTAGCTTGGTCTTCAGTGAAGTCACCCCGGAGTTCCGTCCGTTCCCCTACAACCTCTTCCGAGTTCGTTATCAATCCACTTTCCATGGAGAACACAAATCAAGTACCAGTTGCACAGCCAAATCTGGCGGCAGTTTTAGCTCAACTCATGTCCAAGATTGACAACCATCAGACTGAGGTCCAAGAGATGCAACAAAACCAGGTTCCACTTACTCAAGAGCCCTAGGCCCTATTCCCTCGCTCTATGGGTCCACCCGATCGTATCTTGATTCTCAAAGAATATCAGCACGCTCTACGTACCCCTCCTCCTAATTGGCTGCCGACCGCACAGCTTTCGATGCCGAACCTTGCCCAGTCTAGGGCTAACTTGCCTGCGATCATTGATCCGAAAGAGGAAGAATCGAACAAAGTCAAATAAGATCTCAAGATGCTAACTAAGAAGTTCGACCAAGTCCAGATCTTCAGAAATTACATGGACTATACCCACATGTCTCCTTATCCTAAAGAAAGGTTACTCGAGAAGTTCAAGATGCCAAATATTGAGAAATTCAGAGGAATTGGACCCCCGATCAACTATCTTCGCAATTATCAATGTTCCATGACTCTCCTAGGGTCTTCTGAATAGGTGATGGCCCAATTTTTTCAGCAAACTTTGAAGGATAGCGCCCTCCGATGGTTTTTATCTCTCGAGGAGTCCAGAATCCATAGCTAGGAGGTTGTCGACCGAAAATTCATATCGCAGTACAAATATAACAAAGACCTTGAGGTCACTCCCCGTGATTTAGAGCTGCTCAAATAGATCTCTAGGGAATCAATCAGAAACTTCATAGCCCGATGGAGGGAAAAAGCATCTACCATGACCAATCGGCCGTCTAAGGAAGAACAAGTGAGCATAGTGAAGAAGAACTTATTGCCCCATGTTCGAGCAATGATGGGAGGACAATACTATCCCCACTTTCGAGCTCTCACATAAGTAGGAGTAGAAGTCGAGGAAGGTCTTGCTAAAATAGAGGTTAAGACAAAGAAAGTTTTCGGATAGTTCACCCCCAGAAAATATGACAAACTTGCCAGTTCTTCAGTCTCAACCATCAAGAACATATCTTAACCAACCACTTCATGGGTACCAGAAAGTCTCCATCTCCCAGTCCAAAAGGAATACATCGATCTGCATAATCCCCTCTCCAAAGTTTATCAAGCCTTACTAAGCCGAAACCTTATCAAACCCTTGGATCCCCGTCCACTACCAAATCCACTCCCAAGAAACTTCAAGGAAGATGCTCATTGCGCAATTCACCAAATCGCTTCCATACCACTAACCAATGCTTTCACCTCCAAAATATAATCCAAGGTCTAATTGACCGGGGTACCATTGCCCCACCAGTCAATCCTAAGCCAAACATTACTCACAACCCACTCCCAAATCATGCTAATGCCATCTTCTTAGAAGAAAACCCATAATTTGATCCCTCAACCCAAATCACACCCATATACTCTCCTAAACCTCTCCAAACTTTCTCATATTTCCTCCTACACCCTACTAGCCTCGCTGATCAGTCACTGTCACTCCTTACAAGAGCATGCATCGTCGTCCGTACCCATTCCGAAAATGGAAGTATCGAATTATCAGAAGTGTTAAACCAACTCTAGGAGTTCGGACTGAAATTGCCTTCACAAATGACCATTTATTGCCAAAAGTTTAGTACACTATTCTTAGTATCACGAAAATGGGCCTGAGAGTCAGACAGTTGGGTGGTACCAACCGATGAAGTCAGCTTGGATGATGTCGTCCAGATTACGGCAGAATTATTCAGGCAAACCAACGACATTTGTAGTATATTCGAGTTACTTGTTTCTCTGAAATTGCAAGGGCGCCTGGCCCCCTCGTCAGAATGGGAAGACCTTTATGAATAAGCCATTGAAGTTATGGAATGCATTAACTTTACATGGAAATACATAATTATTTCTACCGAATGGGGGAAAGAATTCGGAGATTCGAATGAAGAACAAACTTTCGAGAAATCTGGCCCGGTAGTCGACGTGTGTAGGATGATATCATTTGAGGAGCTCCTTGGAAAAATAAATAAGATGGAAGAACAACCCGAGATCGACGTAGAAACAGGGTTCATGTTCTTCCCTTCTTCAGTAAATCACATGACCAGATGAGGGAGGCATTACCAGATCCCAAGCTCCTTACCAGCCAATGACAAGGGGAAGGGTGTTGAATACCTTCCTATGCCAGAAATGACCCTCAAGGAGAGCAAGATCCTTAATCAACTGAATAAAACTCAAGATAACGTCACTCTGTGGGGGCTTTTCATGTCTTCCCAGCTACACATAAATGCTTTGATCAAGTTCCTCACTAGACCCACAGTTCCTCCCCATACTACACCAGAAGAAGCGGTAAATTTGGTCGGATCCTTGACCTCTACCCGAATGCTATCCTTCTCCGATGAAGAAATCCCCAAAATTGGGCCAAACCATAATCATACACTCAACATATCCATTGAAGTTATGGGGAAAATAATACCACTCTCTCTTGTCGATAATGGATCCACCTTGAATGTCTGCCCATTAATAACCTTCAAATGCTTAGGACTGAAAGAAAGTGACCTCACTCCAACTTTCGCTTTTGTACGTGACTATGATAATACCCGTCGGGAGGTGATGTGATCCATAAAACTTGTAATAGGGGCTAGAACTATAAACCATATCGTTGAATTTCAAGTTATTGACATCCCAGCTTCATTCATCCTGTTGCTCGGACGTCCTTGGATCCACAGTATTAAGGGTGTGTCTTCCTTACTCCATCAGAAATTGAAGTTCTTTGCCGACAGACGAGTCATTACCATTTTAGGCGACAATGATAATACCGAGGGTGCAAGTACCAGCAGTATAATCTTTGAGATACAACACGGGCCAAATGATATGCGCCTATTAGGATTTCGAGTTGAGCCACTTCTACTCCCGGCAGGGGACGATTTCAAATAAAGGTTTTTTCTAGAGTACCACCCTCATAGCAACGTCAATGTGATTCAGATGTTTAGAAACATGCACTCCATGCCCGAACTGGGGCTAGGACAAAGACAACAAGGGATACTTTATCCCATTTAATTGAAGAAAGATTTCCCTCCTTGTGGTTTGGGGTATCAACCATCTGAAGAAGAGCACAGAATGATCCGCCAGTATCGACTAAAGAGAAGATTGGATTGTATCCAGACTATCCTAGGTGATTCCTTAATTGGACGATTCATCAAAGAGGGTGAGGACTTACCCTTTTGTGGCTTTTTGGAACCATGGTATGACCATACAGTCAAGAAGATGAAATCCAGAATGAAGATCTTTTTCCAAGACAGTAGCTACCCATGGGCCGAAAGTTCCCAACACTATGTACAACCTCTCATCAAAGATATCGAAGAAAGTGACTCCGAGGAGTCATTCAACTTACAAACACTAGGGTTGACACCCTGCATGGTTCATTCAGACACTACATCACTGGATCCATCCCACCTGATTAAAGCTACTGATACACCTCTCCCCAACTGGCATGCTGCGCTAGTTCTACTTGTTGAAATTCCACCTAACCCTAATGTTTACCCTATTTCTTTTTATGTTGTCTATCCTTGCTTAAATGTAATTGAAACCTCCTTCTATGAGGTTCTCAATGTTGTTTTTCCTATCAATGAAATAAATGAAGATTTTGAGTATCTTGTTATGCCTTACATTAACTTTTTAGATTCTAATCAAAATTTTAATGATGATGATTTTACAATTGAAGAATTCCTAACTGATCTAAATAAAGTTAATAACAAACAGCATAACCACGTTCAAGTTAATGAAGAAGAGACTCTTATTATTAACCTCGATTCTAGTATTTAACAGCACGAGATTAGGATAGGGGCTACCCTTGACGAGCATGAATGTGCACAACTCGAAGAATTACTAAAGGAATTTGTGGATGTCTTCGCATGGTCCTATGACGATATGCCCGACATTGACTCCGAAATAGCTCAACATGAGATCCCCAGTCTTCTCGATTATAAGACGGTTAAACAAAGTTTGAGAAAGCTCCGCACCTAATGGTCTCTCAAAGTCAAAGAAGAGGTGGTCAAATAGTTGAACGTAGCTTCATTCTTGTGATCGACTATCCCATATGGCTGGCCACCATAGTGACTTTGCCAAAATCAGGAGGGAAGGTTCGGATGTGTGTAGATTACAAGGACTTGAACAAAGCCTCTCTAAAAGATGATTATCCGCTACCCAATATCGACGTGATCGTGGAAAACACAGCCAGTCAGGCTCTCAAGTCATTGGTCGACGGGTTTATCGAAAATTACCAAATCAAAATGCTCCCAGATCATCGAGAAAAAACCGCATTGATGACCCTGTAGGGAATCTCTTGCTACACTGTTATGCCATTTGGTTTTAAGAATGCTGGGGCTACCTACCAGAGGGCTGCCACAACTATCCTACACGATCTTATTCACAAAGAAGTTTAGGTCTATATAGATGATATGATTATAAAATCGAAGACTAGAGAAGGACATGTCCCCTCTCTCCAAAAGTTCTTTGAACGACTGCAACAATATCATATGATACTCAATCCACATAAATGCATCTTCGGGGTTACAAAGGGAAAACTCTTGGGATTCATGGTCAGTAAGAAAGGGATAGAAGCAGATCCTGCCAAGCTGAAAGCCATACTTGAGATGCCACCTCCCCGAATGGAGAAAAAAGTCTGAAGTTTCCTTGGGAAATTGCAATAAATCAGTCGGTTCATCAACCTGTTAACCTCCATCTGCGAACCCATTTTCAAGATCCTCTGAAGGATTCAACCAAGGTTTGGAACACGGCCTTCCAAGAAGATTTTAACCGAATCAAGAAATATCTAACCCAACCCCCGGTACTCATGCCACCGCAGCCTGGTCTCCCTTTGCTCCTATACCTAACCATAACCAACACTGTAGTTGGGGCTTTGCTAGCCCAATACCTTGAAGATTACCGCAAATAAAGATCCATCTATTATGCCAGACACAAATTGTTCGGATACAAAGTCAACTACACTTCTTTGGAAAAGTCATGTGCCACGCTTGTCTGGGTCACCCAAAATTTACGGCACTACATGCTCACCTTCCCTATCAAACTTGTAACCTGAATGGACCCCATCAAATACCTTCTTGACAAACTCGCCTTATCCAGCCGAATGGACTGGTGGTTGATGCTCCTAGCCAAGTTCGATATCATGTGCGTCACGTAAAAATCGATGAAAGGACGATCCATCTCTAACTACCTTGTTGATTACCCCATGGATGAAGCTGATGTCTAAATCTCTGAATTCCCAGAGGAGAACATCCCCTACACTGCCCAGGACAATCTCCGGGAGAAAATATTCTTTGATGGAGCTGCCAACAAAAAGGGATATGGAATTGGGATACTTCTGATTACCCCATATGACTCCTACACTCCCATCACCATCAAATTGGATTTCCCTTGCACCAACAACATGACTGAATACGAGGCATGCACGGTAGGCCTTAAAGTTTCTCTTAAGAAAATTATTCAATACTTAGATGTCTATGGGGATTCTGCCCTTGTCATCAGTCAAGTGCTCAAGAAATGGAAAGTCAAGGACGAGAAACACCAACCCTTTTATGCCCACTTAGAAGAACTAACCTCCCAATTACAAGATTTCACCTTCCACTACCTGCCTCGAGCAAAGAATAATCTAACCGATGCACTTTCTACCCTAGCCTCCATGGTCGACATACGCGAAGGAATAACAATGGCCCCCTTCCTAGTCCAAAAGCAGGACAAACCAGCCCACTACTACCACATTGAGCTCATCACCAAAGAAGATCCCGAGCTAGCCAACTGCTGGTATTGTGATATCTGGAACCTCCTTAAGCACGTTAAGTATCCCAAGGGTTCCAACAAGAAAGACCGAGCAACCCTGCGAATACTGGCTGCCCAGTACATCATCTGTCACAAAGCACTATATAAGATAAACTTCGATGGAAACTATCTATAGTGCCTCGCAGGGTCTAACATTGAAGATGTGATGAAAATAATCCACAGCGGGGAATGCGGACACCACATGAATGGTCACATGCTTGCCAAAAAGATCGTTAGACAAGGCTACTACTGGACCACCATGATCCAGGATTGCACCGCCTATGTTCGAAGATGCCTCAAATGCCAACAGTTCTCTAACCTTCAACACTTGCCTTCGTGAGAATTATACAAGATGACTTCTCCCTGGTTGTTCTCCATATGGGGCAATGACATTATAGGAAAGGTTACACTGAAATCTAACGGGCATGAGTTTATCTTGGTTTCCATTGATTACTTCACCAAATGGGTTAAAGCTGAGTCATATGCAGTCCTGAATGCCAAAAAGTGGCCAAATTCATCAAGAAAAACATCATCTGCCGATATGGGGTCCCACACGAGCTAGTGTCAGATAACGGATTGCATTTTGAGTCAGAAGTCACAGAAGTGGTCAACAAGTATGGGATTTAGAGACACAAATCTTCTCCCTACCTACTTCAGGCCAATGGTGAAGTCAAGGCCGCTAATAAGAACCTCAAATCCATCATCAGTAAGATGATCGAAAGTTATCGCGATTGGGTCGATCGAATCCCATACGCCCTCTGGGGATACCGAACCTCAATCCGAACCCCTATTAGGGCTACAATTTACTCTCTAGTGTACGATATGGAAGAAGTCCTACCCGTGATGTTATAAATACCCTCATTACATGTCATGCTTGAAAGAAAGGTCAATGAGGAAGACTGGCATCAAAGCCGCCTTGACGAGTTATCACTCTTGGACGAAAAGAGGGTGAAGGAGCTATACCACATACAAGGGTACCATCACTGAATAGCACGTTCATTTAATAAGAAAGTCAAGTACCATGGTGTCCAAGAAGGGGATTTAGCCCTCAAAGAAATAGTAGAGCCCATCTGGGACCCCAGAGGGAAATTCAAGCCCAATTAAAGCGGCCCATACATTGTGAAGAAGATCTTGTCCGGCGGTGCCGCCATGCTCACCGACTTAGACAGAGAATAAATGTCTCGTCCAGTCAACCTAGACCGTCTCAAGAAATTTTACCCCTAGTTCGAAATCTCGGCGCGCTACGACTCTTCTCATCTCCCTTTTATTCTAAAAAAACTATTCATTTCCCTCTTCCCAGAACTACGTAAGCATTATCATCTGCAAAAATCATTCTCATAAAAATTTTAAAAAAATTAAAAAACCCCAGAGGTACACAGGCAGCTCACACGTCTTACGTAAGAATGGCCCATTCTTTTTCACAAAAAACTATTCTTTTCTTATATCGGAGAATAATAGTTCACTTTAACATATACTTGAACAAAATGATTATGCATACCTTAGCGATCGGTATAGATAATTCAAAATATAGAATTAATCAAAAGGCACAACTAGATGATCAAAAACATTTTTATTTCAATAATAATAAATTACAGTGCAATTACATAAGAAAAGGAACGGATGACTCCCTTCCCCCTACCTTCCTAAACAACCAAATAAATTCCCAAATTTATTCCCCATTATAAAAAAAACTTTGCCAGAATCCTACCCACAGCTACCAGAAGATCTTACTTCATCATCATCATTTACATCCTCGGGTCCCCAAGCTTCCCCTACCTGAATAGAGTGCCGTAGACGCTCTATGGATCGATAAGCTCGAACCAGGTTCGAAAAAACAACAACACCTCCTTCCATGGTATCAGATAAGAAAAGAAACCTCTGTCAAGTCTCCGATTCCAACATCTTGCTGACTTCTCTCCTCCACAACCACTTCATATAATCCCCAGGGACATGCCAAACTGTCCCAACAAACTGAGAGGGACGGGTCGACAAACGTCGACTCTCCAACAAAGGGCTAAGTCGCATGCGTAAACGCTCAGTTAAATCTTCTACCAGAAAGAAATCTAGTGTCCGAGGTGGCGCAATCTGCTCTAGGAAAAATTAGCACAAAAGACGCCAAGGGAAATATAAGGAAGTCTGTCTGAGATCAAGTAGCCGGACATACGGGTATTCTCCTAGTTCCAGAATAGGCAACAGTTGTCCCCACCAAGGTACTGACCAGTAAAGATTTAGAGCCCCATGCTCCATAAACCAGTTCTCCCTGCTCTCAATATCCAAGCCAACGCTGATGAAATGACGCGAGAAGAAGTTGGGTAGAGTCGATAAAAGATATTCTTAAGGAGTCACTAGGCGGAGTCTTTCAGACAACCACATGAACAGCATCACAGGGCTACCCCTCAAAAAGTCAGAACGACCTTCTCGCCAGGCATCCAGGACATTTAAAGTCTCCGTTAGTATCACCGCCACAGGATTGCGACGGTATGACATCCATGAAGTAATGGCTATAAGTTGTGGATCCACCTGCAGTTCCCCAGTCACTAGTAGCAATTTTGAAACCAAGCCCAGAATAACGGCTGCGACATATCCAGCATCACCAACCTCCTGAAAATGCACGAATTATAACACCACCGAAAGGGAGATCATTCCTCCAACAACTAGTGATCTATCCACCAAAGGCGAAATGCGAAGAAGCCCGACCAATAAATCCCTGGGAGAATAGGAAAATTCAGGAAAAGATGAAGCAACGCTGGGATTTATCCCCAGCATGGTAGAAAACTCTTCGTAGGTAGGACAAACCTCACCCAACCCAAAGGGTAATTCATGGTCTTTGGGGTACCAAAATTGTACCCCCACCATCAGCATGTTCCACGTCGATTGTGCTAGAAAGAGACTCGACGCATGTTGAAAGCATCATAGTCGACATTATAAGAGCACATTGCTTCCAGGGCTTCGAGGTAGTTAGCAAACTCAATGCTACCAGGGATGGCCATCTTGCAAGATTAAGAAATAGTAAGCAAGTGAGAATGTGGGAAAGTAAAAGTGTGAAGGTGTGATGGAAATACTCCACCCTTACCCCATTTTCATACTTGGAAACCCTCATAAAAGACATAACCCCTATAAAAATCGGAGGGAATCCTTCCCCATAAAGTACAAAAGGCTTAAGGGGATACACATCAAGGCTTTGAATTGATGGGACTGAACTTGATTGCCGATAGGTAGGACAAGGGACTTGCCGATCGGCAACTCCCTATTTTTGGAAATTTTTCTTTTTCCTCTTTTGTCAAAATTAGAAACTCATTAAAAATAAATTGATGTTCTCAACATAATTTCAAAAATCGCCCATGCATTCATTCATCATTAACATAAGATAATAAAAAAAAACATTGCATTGCATATATATGTTTTTCTATGTTACCTTAAAATTTTGCAGGAAATAAAGAAAAGCAAAAACAACGGGACATAGCCTGAACCCACTCTCTCTCTCTCTCTCTCTCTCTCTCTCTCTCCCTAACCTAAACTTCACCCCTACGATGCGCTCCCTTGCCTCTGCGACGAGACGACGCACCAGTGCTACCCGAGCTAGACTCTTTCCTAGACGAAGCAGATGGCACCAAGCAAGAAGGAACCGTGACTGCATCCCGAATATGGGAAGTCTACTGATCGGCACTGCCCCTTTACCTTCCCGTGGTAGTCCAAAAGACCGTGCCACTGTCGAATGGCACCCTCAACACCAGAACCTAAAAAATCCTCAGACATTTCCTAAAAATACCATAAAGGACTTTGAGTATTTTCACCAAGAAAATTTTGCACTTCCTCAAGCGGAAGCCCAATTTCCCAAGTGGAACTCTCAAAATCCAAGCAATCTCTCCCCGACGACGTTCCCAGAGGACCTCCAAAATATCCAAAACTTCAGGATCATATCCTAATTCCCAAAGGTCCCAAATCTCCCCGAGAAATACGTCCAAACCTTGGATCACCTACTCAATTCCCCAGCGTCAGATTGGTTGTTCCCCAGGTAAAGTCTCCAAAATACACAAGGATTTACCCAGCAATCGTCTCCCCAACTCAAATCAAAATCACAAGGTATTTTTCCCGGCAAAGTTCCCCAAGAACTTCTCACTTAAAGACCGCCGAATTGGCTTCGACCCGCAGAATTGGTCATTTAAACTTAAGCCCGCTGTATATGTCATCTCACCTAAAGCCCACGTAATTGGCTTCGATCCTCATAATTGGTCATCTCACCTAAATCCCGCAGAATTAGCTTCAGCCCACAGAAATTTTCATCTTACCCAAAACCCGCAGAATTGGCTTCGACCTGGAGAATTGGTCATCTCAACCAAAGCCCGCATAATTGGCTTCGACCCGCATAATTGGTCATCTCATCCTTAAGCCCGCAGAATTGGTCATCTCAACCTAAGCCCGCAGAATTGGCTTCGACCCACAGAATTGGTCACCTCTACATAAGCCCATAGAATTGTCTTTGACCCACAAAATTGGTCACCTCTACATAAGCCTGCAAAATTGGCTTCGACCCGAAGAATTGGTCATCTCAACCTAAGCCCACAGAATTGGGTTCGACCCGTAGAATTGGTCATCTCACTTTAAGTCCACAGAATTGTCTTCGACCCACAGAATTGGTCAACTCAACATAAGCCCGCAGAATTGGCTTCGACCCGCAGAATTGGTCACCTCTACATAAGCTCGCAAAATTGGCTTCGACCCGCACAATTGGTCATCTCATCCTTAAGCCCGTAGAATTGTCTTCGACCCACAAAATTGGTCATTTCAACTTAAGCCCGCAAAATCTTCTTCGACCCGCAGAACTGGTCATCTCACTTTAAGCCCGCAGAATTGGCTTCGACCCGCAGAAATGGTCGTCTCCACTTAAGCCCTCAAAATTGGCTTCAACCCGCAGAATTGGTCATTTTTGTTTCCTTAGGTCCTCAGAATCAACCTCGACCCACATAATTGGTCATCCCCAGCACTCGTTAGGTCCTCAGAATCGTCCTCTACCCTCTGAATTAGTCATTTCCGTTTCCTTAGGTCCGTAAAATTGACCTCTTTCAAAAGGCATCATACGGTGTCTATTCGACGGCTATCATTTGTACCAAACTCACCCATCGAGGGTCTCTATAGACACCCCATTATATTACACCCTAAACTCTCATTAGGTCCCTAGCACCTCCCGTCATCACTACCAACCCAAGTCATACCACGGGTACTGACCTAGAGGCCATCAGGCGCTCATAGGCTCCGTTTAACCAAAAATTTAAACTCTTCAGTTCGATCGAGGCTGAATGGATCTTCGAAGGTCACTGAATCCCCTTTCTAATGGTCTATCCCATGCGCGATTCCGACGGACCATCTGGATGAACGACCCGTTTTCCCTTGAAACTCGATTAGGAGGTCACTGGACGCTCTCGGGCTTGGTTTGACCCAATTTAACTCTTCATCTTGACTGAGACTAATTGAATCTTCAAAGGGCACTGAAACTCCTTTCCAACGGTTCGCCCTGTGCACAATTCTGACTTACGGTACGAACGAATGATCCGTTTTACTCCGAGAGGTCATCGCTTATAGTGCCTAGTTGACCAATGTTAACTCCCCAACCTGGGTCAAACTCTTTGGAATGTCAAAGTACATCTCCTAAAATTTCCAACGGTCCGCCCTGTGTGCGATTCTGACTTACTGTACGGATGAATTATCCGTTTGTGTCCGAAGTTTCCCCGTCCAAAGGACCGATGAACGCATCAGAGCCACATTTGACCCAAAGTAAACTGTTGAACCTGGGAGTAATCCAAGTAATTTCTATGATCTATAAATTACCTTTCCAACGGTTTTCTTTGTACGCGATTCAGATCAACGGTTTGCCCTCTACAATAAACTTTCCGAAGGAGCCTGAAAGAGACTGACAAATGGCAAGTCCCACACCCTGGCTATCGGCAATGTGCCTAAACGCACCTACTGATTGGTAGGACTAGGTCTATTCCGATCGACAATGCCCTGGACCTATAAAAAGGAGGGCCTGACCTCATTGCAAAGGGATCCCATATCTGAAATACATCACTCTCAGCGAATCTAGAAAATCTCTCTCGAAGTCAACATGATTTTCACATCCAAATCCCTTTCCAAACTTCTCTTTTCATCATCCTTTTCATCAAACATGGTTAATTAAGTACCCTCCATCATCATCTAAGTGCAAGGGATGATCTCCAACATCCAAGATCAAGCTCAAGATCTCCTAGAAGGTCTAACTCTTCCAATTCTCTCTTTAAATTCTCATAAATTTGCATTAACTTGTTTTACTACTTAGCACTTTTATTCTCTCATCTCACATATCCTGATATACTTTTTATTTAGTATTATTACACATCTTTTACTTTCATATAAATAAAAACTCAAAAAAATAAGAAAAAAGAGGATTTGCTCATAAATTCCAAATGGGAATTATCAAACTTTTCTTACACTTGTCTCACAACTGAAACACTTTTTTTCACACACACATACAAGAGAAGTCCTCGATTGGATTTATGGGATAAATCCCACCCCTTATTTTGCATACGAACTACGCGGACTTTGATGCCTCTATAGGCAACGTAGGCGTCTCGGGGTAATACTCGAGACTCAAGTCCTTTTTCTACTTTTTCCCTAATTTTCTATATTCTTTAAACATAATTCTCTAAAATTCTATGTATGTATATATATATATATATATTTTTCAATGGTATATTATTCCACATGCGTTATCATTCCCTTATAATGATCGAGGCTAGGATAATCGTATAAATCCTATTTTCTAATATTACTTTTAGAAACATTCCTATGGATGACTCGCTTTATCTCTTTCATGATACAAGTCGATGATTCCTATCTCCACTACGTATACACATGCACTCATATCACAGGGATATAAAGGAAATAGAAAAAACCCGTGAGAGACCGTGAGGGCGGAATGGGTGCCTAACACCTTCCCATTTCGTAACTTAGCCTCCGGACCCTTTTCGAATCATTTTAGTTTCGTATGTATCAGTATGTCTTTAGATGATGCCCTTCGGGATGACTCCCTTTTCTTTTGTCTATTTTGAGTAAAATAGACTGTTGACTCTATCTCTCTATATTTTTCACCTCATTTACCAACGTCGGTCAAAGCGCTCCCGAGAAGGACAAGCGAGACCTAGAGGGATCCTCTCCCGCCACGCCGCGAGGAGGTATATCTGGGGATGAACACATGTTTGATACTGATTTTGCCTTTTCTTGCATCAAGTCCGGGTGCCCACTACTTGGATGAGGTACATTAAGGATTAGATATCTTCGGTGACTGCCCATATTCGGGACGCGGTTCCTGTTCCTTCTTGCCTTGTGTCGTCTGCCTCATCCGGGGAGGAGTCTGGTTCGGGTACTGTTGGTGCGTCATCTCGCCACAGGGGAAAGATATCGCATCTCAATGATGGAAGCTCTTAGCAAAAAGAGGCGGAAGGTTAAGTGTGAGAGAGAGAGAATGTGGGTTCGGGCTGAGTCCAGTTATTTTCTTTTATTTTCTTTATTTCCTGCACGATTAATGTTACACAGAGAAATATCTATGCAATGGAATGAATTTTTTTTATTATCTTCTGTCAATCATGAAAGAATGCATGCACATGCGCTTTTTACTTTGCTGCAGAGACCGTAAAATATTTTTGGAAGTTTGAAAGAAAGTTTTATTCATAATGAGAAATTATATAAAGATGGAAAGGGGATTTTTAAAATTCTGTTGAGAATATCGATTTATTTTTATTGAGTTTTTTGAATTTGACAAAAGAGGAAAAAGGGAAATTTTCAAAAATAGGGGGTTGTCGATCGATAAGCACCTTGTCCTGCCTATCGACAGGTCAGTCCAGTCCCATCATTTTAAATACTTGATTGGTACCCTGTTCAGCCTTTAGTACCTTATGGGGTAGCTTTCCCTCTGATTTTTTAAGGGGTTATGTTTTTTTGTGAGGGTTTTCAACTATAAAAAGGGGTAAGGGTGGAGTTTTTCATCACACCTTCACATTCCTACTTTCTTGTTTTGTGAGATGTCACTCCCTAGTAGTGTTGAGTTTACTAACTACCTTAAGACTTTGGAGGCAATATGCTCCTACAACATTGACTATGATGCTTTTAACATGCGTCAAGTCACTTTATGGTGTAATCGGCCCGTAAAATGGAACATGCTGATGGCGACGGTAAAATTTTGGTACCCCGAATACCATGTATTTCATTTTGTCTTGGAAGAAGTCTGATCGACTTATGAAGAATTTTCTGCCATAGTGGGAGTAAATCCTTGTGTGGTGACTGTTATGCCTGAATTTTCCCGATATCCTTGGGAGTTGTTAGTTGGATTTCTCTGTGTCTCGCCCTCGGTGGGTAGATCCTTGGTTACTAGAGGAATGATTTCTCTTCCGGCGTTGTGGCGGTCCATGCATTTGTAGGAGGTTCGCGATGCTGGATATGCCGGAGGCATCGTTTTGGACTTGGTTTCAAAATTACTGTTGGTGAATGGGGAACTGTTGGTGGACCCACAACGTCCAACTCTTACTTCATGGATGTCCTACCACCATACTCCTGCGGCGGTGATACTGGCGAAGACTCTGAATGGCCTGGATACATGCCGAGAAGGTGGTTCTGACTTTCTGAGGGGTATCCCTGTGATGATGTTCATGTGATTGTCTCAAAGATTTCGCCTAGTGACTCCTCCGAAATATCCTTTGTAGGTTGTACCCAACTTATTTTCGCTTTATTTCATTAGTGTTGGTCTAGATATCGAGAGCTGGGAAAACTGGTTTGTAGAGCATGGGGCTCTAAATCTGTACTGGTCAGTGCCTTGGTGGGGACAATTGCTTCTTATTATGGAACTGGGAGAATACCCATACGTTCAGCTGGTTGGTCTCTGATAGACCTATTTCTATTTCCCTTGGTGGCTTCTGCACCAATTTGGCTGGGAGTAGATTGTGCCATCTCAGACAGTGGATTTATTTCCATTAGAAGATTTGATAGAGCGTCTGCGCATGCGACTTATCTCTTTATGGGAGAGTCGGCATCCGTCGACCCGTCCCTCTTAGTCTGTTGGGAGATTTTGGCACATCCCCGGGGCTTATATGAAGTGGTTGTGGAGAAGAGTAGTTAGCAAGATGTTGGTAGTGGCGACTGGACACAGGGGGCTTGTTTTATCTGATACCATGGAAGGAGTTGTGGTAGTTTTTTCGAGCCTGGTTCGAGCTCATCGGTCTATGGAGCGTCTGCGAAACTCCATTCAGGCAGGGAAAGCCTGGGGACCCCAGGATGTAGATGATGACAATGGAGTGGGCTCCTGAGGTAGCTGTGGGTAGGGATCTTGGAGAGTTTGTTTTTTTGTAATGGGGAATAAATTTGGGAATTCTATTTGGCGTTTTAGGAAGGTAAGGGGAAGAGAGTAATCCATTCCTTTTCTTATATAATTGTACCGTAATTTCTTAATAGCGAAATAAACAAGTTTCTAATCATCCAGCTGTGCCTTTTGATGAATTTTGTATTTTAAATTATCTATACAGATTGATAAGGCATGCATAATCCTTTTGTTCAAATATATATTAGAATGAACTGTCGTTCTCGCAGAGGAGAAAAGAATAGTTTTTTGTGAAAAAAGAAAGGGTCGTGCTCATGTAAGATATATGAGCTGCCTACATACCTCTATTTTTTTTAATTTTTTATTTTTTCTAAAAATGGTTCTTGCAAAGGATCAGGTCCACATAGTTCTGGGTAGAGGGAAATGAAGATTTTTTCTTCTCCTTTTTTTCTTTTTTATAAAATTGAAGGGAGGTGAGAAGATTCATAGCGCACCGAGATTTCTGACTAGGGGTAGAACTTCTTGAGATGGTCCAGGTTGACTGGACGAGCCATCTATTCTCCATCAAAGTTGGTGGGCCTGGCGGCACCACTGGACAAGATCTTCTTCATAATGTTTGGGCCTCTCTAATTGGGCTTGAATTTCCCTCTGGGATCCTAGATGGGCTCTACTATTTCTTTGAGGGCTAAATCCCCTTCTTGGACGATGCAGTCTTTAACTCTCTTATTAAATTAACGCGCTACATGGATATGGTACCCTTGTATGTTATATAGAGAATTAAATCTCTTTTCATCTAGGAGGGTTAGCTCGTCTAGACGGATTTGGTACTAGTCTTCTTTGCCGACCTGACTTTCGAGCATGACACGAAGGGAAGGCATTTCTAGCTCCACGGGTAGGACTAATTCCATTTCGTAGACTATAGAGTAAGGTGTAGCCTCAGTAGTGGTTCAGATTGAGGTTCGATATCCTCAGAGGGCGTAAGGGATTCGGTCGGCCCAATCTTGATAACTTTCGATCATCTTACTGATGATGGCTTTGAGGTTCTTACTGGTAGACTCGACTGGACTGTTGGTTTGAGCTCGGTAGGGAGAGGATTTGTGTCTCTAGATCCCATACTCATTGACCACTTATGTGACTTCTGCCTCAAAATACAATCCGTTATCTGACACTAGCTCGTGTGGGACCCCATATCGATAGCTGGTGTTTTTCTTGATGAATTGGGCTACATTCTTGGCCTTCAAAACTGCGTATAACTCAGCTTTGACCCATTTGGTGAAGTAATCAATGGCGACTAGGATGAATTCATAACCGTTGGAAGCCTTGGGTGTAACTTTCCCTATGATGTCAATGCCCCAGGTGGAGAACGGCCAGGGAGAAGTCATATTATACAATTCTCGCGGAGGCAGGTGTTGAAGGTTGGAAAACTATTAGCATTTGAGGTATTTTCGAACATAGGATGTGCAATCGTGGATTATGGTGGTCTAGTAGTACCCTTGTCGGAGGATCTTCTTGGCTAGCTTATGACCATTCAAGTGGGCCTCGCATTCCCCGCTATGAATTTTTTGCATAACCTTTTTAATGCCAGCCCCTGCGATGCAGTGTAGATGGGTTCCATCGATGTTTCTCTTAAATAGTGCTTTATGATAGATGATGTACTGGGTGACCAGTCTTCCGAGGTTTTCCCCATATTTCTTGTTGGAACCCTCGGGATACCTACTATGCTTGAGGAGGTGTCAAATATCATAATACCAGCAATTGGCTAGCTCGGGATATTCTTTGGTGACGAGTCCAATGTGGTAGTAATGGGTTGATTTATCTTGCTTTTGAAATAGGAAGGGGCCATTATTATTCTTTCGGGCACGTCGACCATGGAGGCTAGGGTAGAAAGGGCATCGGCTAGGTTATTTTTTGCTCAAGGTAGGTAATGGAAGGTGATGTCTTGGAATTGAGAGGCTAGTTATTCTAAGTGGACATGGAAGGGTTGGAGTTTCTCGTCCTTGACTTTCCATTTTTTGAGCACTTGACCAATGATGAGGGCAGAATCCCCGTAGACATCTAAGCATTGAATACCTTTCTTGAGAGCAACTTTGAGGCCTACCGTACACGCCTCGTATTCAGTCATGTTGTTCATGTAGGGAAAATTCAATTTGATGGCGATGGGAGTGTGGGAGTCATCTGGGGCGATTAGAAGTCTCCCAATGCCATGTCTCTTTTTATTGGATGTGCCATCAAAGAACATTTGCCATCGAAGTATGTCTTGAGTATCGCAGAGGATTTTTTTCTGGCGATTTAGAGATTCAATCATTAGATTCCTCTATGGGATAGTCAACGAGGTATTCAGAGATGGCTCTTCCTTTCATGGCTTTCTGCATGACGCACACGATATTAAACTTACCTAGAAGCATCAACCACCAGGCCATTCAATTAGATAAGGTGGATTTCTCAAGAAGGTACTTGATGGGGTCCATTTGGGATACAAGCTTAATGGGGAAAGTGAGTTTATAGTGTCGCATTCATGACACATGCCTTTTCCAAAGCAGTGTAGTTGACTTCTTACCCAGCCAATTTGCAATTGGCGTAATATATGGCTCTTTCTTTGTGGGAATCTTCAAGGTGTTGGGATAGCAAAGCCCTAGCTATAAATTAGGTTATGGTTAGGTATAGAAGCATGGGGAGACTAGGCTATGGTGGCATGAGTATCGGAGGTTGGGTTAGATATTATTTGATTCGATCAAAACCTTCTTGGTAGGCCTCGTTCCAAACTTTGGTTGAATCCTTTAGGAGGAGTTTGAAAATTGATTCGTAGATGGAGGTTAGTTGGATGATGAACCGATTAATGTATTGCAATTTCTCAAGTAAACCACAAATTTATTTCTCCCATTAGGGAGGTGGCATCTCATGTATGGCTTTTTGTTTGGCAGGATCTGCTTCTATCCCTTTCTCACTAACCATGAATCCCAAGAGTTTTCCCTTTGTAACAAGAAAGACACATTTTTGTGGATTCAGTCTCATCTGATATCATCGCAGTCATTTGAAGAACATTCGAAGAGTGGGGACATGGCCGTCTCTTATTTTGGATTTGATAATACTATCATCCACATAGACCTCGACTTCTTTATGAATCAGATCATGGAGGATGGTCGTGGTAGACCTCTGGTAGGTAGCTCAAACATTCTTGAGACCAAATGGCATAACAGTGTAGCAAGAGATTCCCCATGGGGTGATAAATGCATTTTTTTCTTGATGATCTAGGAGCATTTTGATTTGGTTGTATCTGACAAACTTGCCAATGAATGACTTGAGAGAATGACTGGATGTGTTGTCCACGATCATGCCGATATTGGGTAGAGGGTAATCATCCTTTGGAGAGGCTTTGTTCAAGTCCCAGTAGTTTACACACATCTAAACTTTCCCTCCTGATTTCGGTATAGGCACTATGTTGGCTAACCATGTGGGATATTTGATTATACGAATGAAGTCCACGTTCAATTGTTTGACCACCTCTTTTTTGACTTTGAGCAACCATTCGGTGTGGATATTTCTCAACATTTATTTAACCGGCTTGTAATCTGGAAGAGTGGGGATCTCATGCTGAGCTATTTCAGGATCAATGTCGGGCATATTGTCATAGGGCTATACGAAGACATCCATGAATTCCTTCAATAATTATCGAGTTGTGCATGCTCATGCTCGTCGTGGGTAGCCCCTATCATAATCTCGTACAGTTGGCTACTTGAACCAAGATTAACAATAACAGTATCTTCTTCATTAACTTGAACGCAGTTATGTTGTTGATTATTAACCTTATTTAGATCAGTTAAGAATTGTTCATTTGCAAAATCATCATCATCAAAAGTTTGATTAGAATCCTAACAGTTAATGTAAGGCATAGCAAGATGCTCAAAATCTTAGTTTATTTCATTGATAGGAAAAATATCATTGAGAACCTTATCAAAGGAGGTCTAGATTACATTTGAGCAAGGATGGACAATAGAACAAGAAATGGGGTAAACATTGGGGTTAGGTGAGATTTCAACAGGTAGAACCGACGCAGCATGCTAGTTGAGGAGAGGTGTATCAATAACTTTAATCAGGTGGGATGGATCCCATGATGTATTGCTTGGATAAACCATGCAAAGTGTCAGCCCCAATGTCTGTAAGTTGAAGGAATCTTCGGAGTCACTTCCCTAAGAATTTGTCGTATCTTTGATTAGTAGTTTTATATGGTGTTTGTAACTTTTGGCCCATGGGTAGCTGTCCTGGAAAAATATCTCTATTTCGGACTTCATCTTCTTGTCTCGATGGTCATACCATGGTTTTGGGAAGCCACAAAAAGGGGAGTATTCACAATCTTTGTTTAATCATCCATTCAAGGAGTCACATGGGATACTCTGGATGAAGTCTAGTCCTATCTTTGGTCGAGACTGGCGGATCATTTTGAGCCCTTGTTCTGATTTTTGATACCCCAAACCACAAGGAGGGAACGCTTACTTCAGTTCAATGGGCACAAGTATCCCTTGTTGTCTTTGCCCTAGCCCTAGTCTAAGCATGAAATGCATGTTTCTGAACATCTGAATCACATTGATGTTACCGTGAGGGTCGCATTTCGGATAAACCCTTTATTTGAAATCGTCCCCTACTGGGAGTAGAAGTGCCTCAACTCGAAATCGTGATAGGAGCATATCATTGACCCATGCTGTATCTCAAGGATTGGATTGTTTTTTCTTGCACTCTTAGTATTATCCTCATCGCCCAAAATGGTGATGACTCATCCATCGAAAAAGAATTTCAATTTCTGATGGAGTGAGGAAGACAGACCCTTGATACTATGGAGCCAAGGTCATATGAGCAACAAGTTAAAACAATTTGGGATGTCAATAACTTGGAATTTAATGATAGGGTTTATATGGCCATCCCCTATTACGAGTTTTATGGATCCCATTACTTATCGACGAGTATTATCATAGTTACGTGCATCAGTAGAGGTTGGAGCGAGGTCACTTTTTCTTCAGTCCTAAGAATTTGAAGGTTCTTAATGGGTAGACATTCAAGGTAGACCCATTATCAGCAAAAGAGAGTGGTACAATCTTCCCCAAAACTTCGACGGAGATGTTGAGTGCATAATTATGGTTTGGCCCAATTCTGGGGATTTCTTCTTCGAAAAAGGATAGCATTCGGGTAGACGTCAAGGATTCGCCTAATTTTATTGCTTCTTATGGTGTGGTGGAAGGAGGAATTATGGTTCCAGTGAGCAATTTTATGAAAGAATTTATGTGTAGCTGGGAAGACATGAAAAGCCCCCCATAGAGTGATGTTAGCTTCAGTTTTCTTCAGTTGATCGAGGATCTTGCTTTCCTCGAGGGTCATTTTTGGCATAAGAAGGTTTTCAATGCCTTTCCCTTTGTCATTGGCTAGTAGTATGTTTGGGATCTGGTAATGACTCCCTGATCTAGTCATGTGATTTACTAAATAAGGTAAGAACATGAATCATGTTTCCTCGTCGATCTCAGGTTGTTCTGCCACCTTATTTATTTCTCCAAGGAGTTCTTCAAATGATATCATCCTACACATTTGAATCTTCAAATTCCTCCCCCCATCTGGTGGCAAAATTTTTGTCTTTCCATGTAAAGTCAATGCATTCGACAACTTCAATGGCTTCTTCGTATATGTCTTCCCATTCTGCGGGGATATATAAAGGTCAAGGGACCAGATGTTCTTGTAGCTTCGGAGTATCAAGTAACTCAGTCATACTGCAAATATCGTTAGTTTGCATGAATAATTTTTCCATGATCTGTATAACGTCATCGAGGTTGACTTTATTGGTTGGTACCACCTAACTTTCTGACTCTCGGTCCCATTTTCGTGCTTTCGAGAATTGCGTATTTAAGCTTTGACAATCAATGATCATTTGTGAGGACAATTTCACCTCGAACTCTAGGAGTTGGTTTAACACTTCTGATAATTCCATACTTCCATTTTCAGAATGGGTATGGACAGCGATGCATGCTCTGGTCAGGAGTGACAATGCCTGATCATCGATGCTAGCAGGGTGTAGGAGGAAATATGGGCAAACTTGGAGAGGTTTGGGAGAGTGTATGGGTGTGATTTGAGTCTAAGGATCAAATTATGGGTTCTCTTCTTGGAAGATGGCATTGGCATGATTTGGGAGTGGGTTGTGGGTAGTGTTTGGATTAGGATTGGATGGTAGGGCAATGGTACCCCGGTCAATTAGACATTAGATTATGTTTCGGAGGTGAAAGCATTGGTCGATGGTATGGCCAGCAGTTTGGTGAAAGGCGCAATGGGCATCTGCCTTGAAGTTTATTAGGAGTTGATTTGGCAATAGACAGGGGTCCAAGAGTTTCATAAGGTTTCGGTTTAACAAGGATTGATAAACTTTAGAGAGAGGATCCTGGAGGTCGAGGTATTCCTTTTGGACTGGGATATGGTGGCTTTCTGGTTCCCACGAGGTGGTTGGTTGAGAAATGTTATTAATGGTTGAAACTGCAGCATTGGTGGGCTTATCGTATTTTTTGGGGGTGAACTGCCTGGACACTTTCTTTGGTTAAGCTTCTATTTTAGCAAGACCCTCCTCGATTTTTACTCCGACTTCTTTGAGAGCCCGAAAGTGGGGTAAGAAGTTATTCTTCACTATGTTGACTTGTTCTTCTGCAGATGGCCAATTGGTTATGGTGGCTACTTTTTCCCTCCATCGGTCTATGAAGTTACTAATTGATTCCCTAGAGTTCTGCTTGAGCATCTCGAAATCGTGATGGGTGACCTCAAGCTCTTTATTGTATTTTTATTGCGATATGAATTCTTGGGCTACATCCTCCCAGCTACGAATTCTGGACTTTTCAAGCGACAAAAACCATGGGAGGGCATTATCCTTCAAAGTTTGTTGAAATAATTGGGCCATCACTTCTCGAGAAACCCATAGTAGAGTCATGGAACGGTGATAACAGCGAAGATGAACAATCGGGGGACCACTTCCTCTGAGTTCCTCGATATTTGGAATCTTGAACTTCTTGGGTAACCTCGCCTTATGATAAGTAGACATGTGGGTGTAGTCCATGTAATTCCCATAGATTCTGACTTGGTCGAACTTCTTAGTTAGCATCTTGAGATCTTCTTTGACCTTGTTCAACTCTTCCTCTTTTTGATCGATGATTATAGGCAAGTTACCCCCATGTTGGGTAAGGTTCGGCATAGGAATATGGGCAAGAGGAGGTCCATTAGCAGGAGGGGCACGTGGAGCGTACTGATACTCTTAGGGAACCCAAATAGGCTCGGGTGGACCCATAGCATGAGGGTATAGGGCCTCGGGCTCTTGAGTAACAGGAACCTGGTTTTGTTGTATTTCTCGAACCTGAGTCTAGAGGTTGTCAATCTTGGACACGAGCTGAGCTAAGACTGTCGTTAGATCTCGCTGCTCAATTGGTACTTGATTTGTGTTCTCCATGGAAAGTGGATAGATACATGACTCGTAAGAAGTAGCAGGGGAACAGACGAAACTTGGGGGTGATTTGACTGAAGACCGAAGCCAATTAGGAGCCACGCTAAGGGTGTACGATCGACTTGAGAAGGAGCTGAATAGGATTTTTTTTTTTAAAAGAAAGCAAAAAAATATTTTTAACATTTTTTTTCTTTTTTTTAAAGGAGGATTATTTTGGATTTTTGATAAAGAAAGGAAAAATAATTTTTGGATTTTTGATAAAGGAAGGAGAAATATTTTGGGAGAAAGGTCTCGACATGATTATTATAATTATTATGTTCTCACTTGTATTAAATTCTCCTAAATGCAAAAAGAAATGTCGGACGGAACCTGAGCTTGGAAACGTTGGGTTTATAACATATGCAAAGCTATGGCTGGACTTGTAACAAGGCTCATGGGTGGGGTACCATTGTAAAAATGCATGAAAATTTGGCTACAGGCCAACTCGGAATTTCGGCAGAGTTTCGGGTCGAAAACGGCAATCTAACATGTGTGTCCTAGGCTTGACACCTATATGCGGGTATGTTGGTTGTTTGGGTGAATCATAAAGGGCTCCCCACTTTGGCGTGGCTTACATGATATATGTCTTGCTTTTGAGGGAAATCGGTACATGTTGACAAGCCATTTGATATACCTGAGTGTGCTTCAATTGCCTCACTATATACCTCGTGGGGAGGGTACGTGTGAGAGAGGGTTCGATATACTCAACATACGTGAACAATTTCCTTGCGATACACCTCCCGTTATGACTTCGATCAAGCGGTATGATGCGGGGGAACCATTCGATAGACATCGAAAGTACTTGGACATTGGAAGGTGAGAGTCATATCACTTAGGCTAACTGTGCCCTGCCAGACCAGCGCCCATCATGAAGTAACCTTTCAGTTACAGGATAAAAATTTGGTCAATCACAATTCTCTTTGTTGATGTCGTGTGAATCATGCGTGATTCTCTTATTTTGTATCTTATGATGATAGTATATTTCTTGATCATGCCCAACAGGGAGCAAAGTACGAGTACCAATGGTATACTAAGTATGGATGTGTGATGCGTGCAACATGTGGACATATGTGATCCTAGGTGCACGTGGTGAGAAGTGTACATGGACAATCTTCTACAAGTGTGTGAATATAAGCATAAGCATGAGATACACATGAATAGTAAAAGGGGTATGAAAAATAGGGGAAAATATAAGAAAATATACCACCCATGTAAATAGAGTTTAGCCCTCAAAATAAGTATCCCCAGCGGAGTCTCCAAGGTGGCCATCCCTCGATCCTCGCAACGGGAGGGACGAAGAAGAGGGTATCTTCAATGTCGAGAGGATCTTGGTCCCGTACATCCCTCTCGGGAGCGCATCGGTCCTCGTCGGTGATGAGGTGCAAGATGTAGAGAGATGGAGTCGCCAGTCTATTTTCCTCAAAATAGAAAAAAGAAAAGGGATCCGTCCCGAAAGACAACATCCAAAGACATACTGAGACATAGGAAACTAAAATCATTCGAAAAGGGTCCGGAGGCTAAGTTACGAAATAGGAAGGTGTTAGGCACCCGCTCCACCCTTATGGGCTCTCATGGGTTATTGTTATTTTCCTTTTATTTCCCCATGATGTGTGTGCATGTGTATATATAGTGGAGATAGGAATAGTCGACTTGTATCATGGAAGAGATAAAGTGAGTCATCCGTAGGAATGCTCCTAAAAGAAATATTAGAAAATGGATTTACACGATTATCCTATCGTTGATCATTATGAGGGAACGATAACGCATACGGAATAATACGCCATCATGAACAAGTATATATAGAGAGAGTTTAAGAGAGTTAAGTTCAAAGAATATAAAAAATATAGGGAAAAAGTAGGAAAATGACTCGAGTCTCGAGTTTTACCCCAAGATGCCTACGTAGCCTATAGAGGCATCAAAGTCTACGTAGTTCGTATGCAAAATGAGGGGTCAGATTTATTCCATAAATCCAATCAGGGACTTCTCCTATATGTATGTGTGTGTAAAAAAGTATTTTAGTTGTGAGAAATGTGTGACAATTCCCTTTTGGAATTTATGAGCAAACCCTCTTTTTCTTATTTTTTGGGTTTTATTTATATGAAAATAAGAGGTGTGCAATAATAATAGATAAAAAGTATATTAGGATATGTGAGATGAGAGAATATAAGTGCTATGTTATAAAACAAATTAATGCGAATTTAGGAGAATTTAAAGAGAGAGCTAAAAAAGTTGGACCTTCTTGGAGATCTTGAGCTTGATCTTGGATGTTGGAGAGCAACCTTTGCACTTGGGTGATGATGGAGGGTGGTTAATTCACCAATTTTGACGAAAAGGATGATGAAAATTGAAGGTTGGAAAATGATTTGGATGTGAAAATCACGTTGACTTCGAGAAGGGTTTTCTGAGCTCGTTGAGAGTGATGGGTTTCAAATCTTGTGTCCCTTTGCAATGAGGTCAGGCCCTCTTTTTTAAAGGCCCAGGGCATTTCCGATCGACATAGCTCTGGTCCTGCCAATCGGCAGGTGTGTTTAGGCACACTGCCGATAGACAAGGTTTGGAACCTGCCGTTTGGCAGTCTCTTTCAGGTTCCTTTGGAAAATCGATCCTAGAGCGCAAATCGTTGATCCGAATTGCGCACGGGGTGAATTGTTCGTCCGCATGGTAAGTCAGAATCACGCACGGGGATAATCATTGGAAATGTTAGGAGATGTACTTCGACATTCCAAAGAGCTTGACTCGGTTTGGGGAGCTGACTTTGGTCAACCGGGGCCTAGAAGGACTCGTTGACCTTTCGGAGTAAAATAGATCGTTCGTTCGTATCGTAAGTCGGAATCATGAATGAGATGGACTATTGGAAAGGGGTTTTAGTTCCCTTTGAAGATTCATTCAGTCTCCATCGAGCTGAAGAGTTGACTTTGGTCAAACGAAGCCTTGGAGCGTCCGGTGACCTCCTGATCAAGTTTTGAGTGAAAATGGGTCGTTCGTCCACACCGTAAGTCAGAATCGTGCATGGGGCGGACCGTTAGAAAGGGGTTTTTGTGCACTTTGTAAATTCATTCAGTCTCGGTCGAGATGAAGAGTTTGAGTTTTGGTCAAATTGAGCCCGGGAGTGCCCAATGGCTTCTAGGTTAGTACCCGGGGTATGACTCAGGTTTGTAGCAATGTGGGGAAGTGCTAGGGACCTACGGAGAGGTTAGGGGGTGTTAGAATCGGATGTCTACAACACCTTCATCCCGCGTACAACTTATTTACAACTTTTCTCTTGGAGAAACTTAAGATCTATATTTTCATTTCTAGATTTGTCATGATTGTTGACGTTATGAAATGGCACTACACCAAAATGAGTAAATTGGCACCCTTCTAGCGGCTAGCTCGTGACAAAAAAAATACGCATTTTTTGTCACGATCATTGACCGTGACAAGTCTGTGACAAAGACTTGTCACAGTCAATAACCTAACACGATAGTTACAAGTACAGTTGTCACGGGCTTGTCACGGTCAATGACCATGACAATCCTTATAATATTGTCACGATCAAGGACCGTGACACATCCGTGACAAATGTTACAGCAAAAAACCCTTTCTCCTCCTTTTTTTCCCCATCGACTTCTTCCCTCCTTTTCTCTCTCTCTCTCTCTCTACGCTGCTCTCCCTCTCTCCCTCTCTCTCTCTCTCTCTCTCTCTCTCTCTACTTTCAGGTTAGTTTCTCTCTCTCTATCTCTATCTCTTCCATTTATATATATATATATATATATATATATATATATATATATATATATATATATGTGTATGTGTGTGTGTGTATGTATGTGCGTGTGTGTGTGTGTGTATGTATGTGCGTGTGTGTGTGTGTGCATGTGTGTGGTGGGGAGGGGGATGGGGCAGGGTGGGGGGGTAGGGAGGGGGCTATTTGTGTGTGTGTGTGTGGTGTGTGTGGTGTGTGAGCATTTGTGTGTAGTGGTGTGTGTATGTGTGTGTGTGTGGTAAGTGTAACACCCCGCCTAATTAAACCTTGGGTGATCAAGCCTTATTTTAATATAAACATGTTACTTAAATGGTTCATTCTTAGCATCACTGTCGAACGCCTTTTTAAAATTACTAACCACCTAAATGTAATTAAAACGGGTGCCAAATTTATCTTTCTTAAAACAATAAATAATCCAAACCACACATAACCAAAACTAGATATGAATGCTCAATACATAAAAATCTGAAAGCAAATAAAGTCTTGCCGTAAACCACGGCCCAAAGACAACCACAAATCCATAACTAGAAAAAACTGTAATAGTAAAGGTGGAACGACATTTTCCAACTAGAAATAATAAAACTGAGATCGTGCACTAGAAATGAAAAAGAGAAAGCGTCTAAACAATCCCTGCAACCTCCACACTGGCTGCAGCTCCCAAATCTCTGACATGAAATCAAGCTAGGTGTCCTTGTCACAAATCCATAACTAGAATAAACTATAATAGTAAAGGTGGAACGACATGTTCCAACTACAAATAATAAAACTGAGATCCTGCACTAGAAATGAAAAAGAGGAAGCGTCTAAACAATCCCTGCAACCTCCACACTGGTTGCAGCTCCCAAATCTCTGACATGAAATCAAGCTGGGTGTCCTTGTGGCTGGGCACCTAAAAGATTTTTAAAAATTTACATAGCAAGAGTTAGTACTCAAAACATTTGAAAATATTTTGCAAGCGGTTATCACAATTAAGTTATTGATTACACATATAAAGGTTTCGCACTCTCCCTTGAACCTCCTCACCTCTCTTACATAGTATATAACTATCGAGGAAAATTGGTCTACCTAGTTATACTGTCCATAACTGTAGTTAACTCAATAACTGCTCGTTACCTTATTCTTGTAATAATTACATCATGCTATAAATTATTACTGAGACATTTACTTATCATTTCATTGTCTACTATTCTCAATTTGTAGATTTAGCACATAAAACATTTTATCCCACAACAATGTATATAATATTAGTTACCACTAATATATCCTTTTATTACACACAAAGGACCCTTGGCTCGGAATAATTCATGGAATCCAAGTGAAAGTTGGTTCAGAATGGTTCATCGACCCCAACTATCTATAAATATAAATATAAACACATATTCTGGTTCGGGACTCTTTCATCGCGGCACCAGTTCAAAGTTTGGTTCGGCATTAAACATCGACCCC
Source organism: Sambucus nigra (assembly GCA_949130495.1). Classification (NCBI taxonomy): domain Eukaryota; kingdom Viridiplantae; phylum Streptophyta; class Magnoliopsida; order Dipsacales; family Adoxaceae; genus Sambucus; species Sambucus nigra. The sequence goes on along the minus strand of OX422208.1, from coordinate 87,631,443 downwards.
AAATTTTTAATAGTCTTATGTTAGTTCGGAATGTCACCTCGACCCTAACATAATTAATTTAGGTAATATTATCTTAACCCAAAACTATTTATATAAATTTAGTAGGTACGCACCCGACCTAGTAAATCATACCCGTACATAATATATTTTTCTTATATTCTCCGTACGTATTAATTAAAACATATCTCACTATTGTATTTATTCGAGTATTCGCGTAACTCTAAGGGTCCTAGTTACCCCTCCCTTAATTCAGTAGTTAAGTTAACTTTAACCTACTGGTATTTTCTTTCCGGAATTAAGTCTCACTCTTTCCGTAATTAAATTAACCATTTCAACTCACGCCTAAGTCAATCGTTCTACCGCCATTCCATTTCTCCAACATTCCTACTCAATCATTAGTAGAGGAACCTAATGGTACACCTACTGGTAATTTCCAAGTCCCCTCATAGGAAAAATATCAATTCTAAGGTTCCCATTAAGTAACGGCAATTAAAGAAATTTCTACACAACTTTCTATAGTTGAGACAGGGTCGATCGATCGAAGGAAGATGGTCGATCGATCGACTGCTTCGATCGATCGATACTCCAAGGTCGATCGATCGATCAAGCAGTGACAGACCCAGTTCATCTTCTTCCTATGGGTTTCACCATTTTTACATCTCTAACTTTCATGATAAGCCATCAAATTCACAACCAACAATTTCTAATCATTCCTACATGTTCTGGGATGATTACTAACGATTTTAAACAACAAAATCATTATAAATCTTGGCCAAATTCACTGAAAATATCCATAATATTCAAGAACCCTAAAACTGCATTCTCTATATTTTTCATCAAAATACCAGATTTTCATACGAATTTCTCATCAGATTTTCTATGATATAAACCTACTTGGTAATTCAAAAACGTCCTACATGCAAATCCTAATCAATCATGGATTATTATCAACTGTTTATTCCCAAGAATATCATAAAAATCATGTTCTTCCTCAAGCTTAAACATGGGTATTATAACACAATTATTTTGCAAATAACCACTTGCCTTAAGATTTGTAGGGTCTGAATTCGTGGTTGTTGGTGATGCTTGATGATGTTGGTACCTTAATCCTTCTTCCCAACAATCTTGGTGGTGAAATCTTCCTAAGATGATCCCTCCTTCCTTCTTGCCTAAGGAATTTGCCTCTCTCTCTCTCTCTCTCTAATGGCTATGGTGTAACTCCCATTGTCTAACCCTATCCACAACTCTTATAATTAGATTTAGGGTTGCAAAAATTCGTAGGTCTTCTTTCCCATAATTGTAAAGAGACCAAAATGCCCCCGAATGGTCCCGGTTTAGCCCTAAAATGACCCGGCACTCAACTAGTACCCCCGGGTACACTATTTTGACTAGTTCGACCCTTTTGGAATCAACCGTGGACTCTAAATTATCATTTGAGTCTCGTAAATATTATTCTACTCTCATCCTTAATTTTATCGAGTTACATCCGGTATGTCCATATAGTCACTAGACCGTACATATTAACATTGAAAATTTATATTCACCTTAGTAAATTTTCTATAACACATATTCATCTTTATTAACATAATATCTATTTAAATTACTCTACTCGCGTAATTTAAATCAAACATATTTAATCACATTAAATTACTCTACTCACGTAATTTAATTAAAGCGTATTTAATCCCATTAAATTACTCTACTTACGTAATTTAGGATTTAGCAGAATTACGGGGTGTTACATACTTCGCCCTTTACAAAAGGAATTTCGTCCTCGATATTAGGAAAAATACCTGCTATGAATAATTCTGGATATTGTTCTCGCATATCCTCTTCCCGTTCCCAAGTGGACTCATCCATATTGTGGTGTCCCCACTGTACTCGTACTAAGGGTACCACCTTGGATCTTAGTTTGCGCTCACTATAATCTTGGATAGCCACGGGTCATTCTTCATACGAGATATCTGGCTACAATACGATCTCCTCCAGTGGAATGTGCCAGAAGGCTCTCTCTCTCCTCTTGTATTTCTTCAGCGATGCTACATGGAACACATCGTGTATTCGCTGAAGATGCTCAGGGAGTCCCAATCTGTAAGCTACCGGTCCCACTCTCTCAATGATAGGAAACGGCCCCACATATCTCGGTGTTAATTTCCCCTTTTTGCCAAACCTCGTAATCCCTTTCATAGGAGATACTCGAATTAACACCTGGTCTCCCACATCTAATTCCACATGTCTTCTGTCGGCGTCAGCATAACTCTTCTGCCTATCCTGGGCTATTCGAATACGTCCTCGAATCAAATCTATTTTTGAGGAAGTCTCCTGTATCATTTCTGGCCCTAAAAGCCTGTTATCCCCCACTTCTAACCAACAAGTGGGTGAACGACAAGGTCTCCCGTACAGCGCCTCGAACGGAGCCATGCCAATAGTGAATTGGTAAGAGTTGTTATATGAAAACTCCACCAAAGGAAGATATGGCTCCCAATTTCCCCCAAAATCTAGAATACACATTCTCAGCATGTCCTCTAGCATCTGGTTTACTCTTTCCGTCTGGCCGTTCGTCTGTGGGTGATATGCCATACTCAATCGTAAGTCGGTGCCCATGGCCTCCTGAAAACTCTGCCAAAAATGCGACACAAATATCTTATCTCGGTCCGACACGATATTAATAGGAACTCCGTGCATCTTAATAATCTCTGAAATAAAAAGCTGCGCGTACCACATAGTATCGTAATCCGTACAAACCGGTAAGAAATGTGCGACCTTAGTCAAACGATCCACTATCACCCATATGGAATCGTGGCCCTTCTGCGAGGTTGGTAACCCGGTAATAAAATCCATTGAGATACTCTCCCACTTCCACACGGGAATCTCTAGTGGTTGTAGCATTCCTGAAGGCCTCTGATGGTCAACTTTTATGAGTTGGCATGTAACACACTTTGAGACAAATTCTGCAATATCTCGTTTCATACCTGACCACCAATATACTCGTCGCATATCCTGATACATTTTGTCCCCACCTGGGTGTACCGAGAATTTTGACCCGTGTGACTCGGTCATAACAGCATGCCTCAAATCATTGTCTTCGGGTACTATCAGTCTACTGTTGAAACGTAGTCCACACTCTAAAGTGATGGAGTAGAACTCTTCCCCCTTGGCCAGTAACTGCCGTACTTTATCCTGACAAAATGGGTCTTCTTCTTGTGCCCTCACTATCCGCATAACGTTCTCGGAAGTGATAGCTAGAACTTCCATACATGCTCTTGCCATATCATCCTTGTGTCGGAGCTCACTCCGCTTTGCCTTCCAAACTTCTGCTAACTCTCCGATAGGTCTTCTGCTTAACGCATCTGCCACCACATTAGCCTTACCAGGATGATATCGTATATCAAATTGGTAGTCCTTCACAAATTCAAGCCACCTTCTCTGCCTCATATTCAGGTCCCTCTGAGTGAACAGATATTGCAATGACTTATGATCCGTGAATAACGTAAACTGCTCACCCAGAAGATAGTGTCTCCAAATCCTCAAAGCAAAAACAACCGCTGCTAACTCGAGGTCGTGGGTGGGGTAGTTCTTCTCATGTGGTTTAAGCTTTCGTGATGCATAAGCTATAGCCTTCCCCTCCTGTTGTAACACACCCCCAAGTCCTTGTAAGGATGCATCTGTATAGACTCGGTATTCCACTCCGCTCTTAGGCAAGGTAAGAACGGGGGCTGATGTCAACTTGTCTTTCAATTCATCAAATGCTAACTGGCAACTATCACTCCATACAAAGGGAATTCCCTTCCGAGTCAGATTCATCAACGGTCCGGCAATTTTTGAGAATCCCTTGATGAAGCGACGATAATAACCAGCCAAACCCAAGAAAATGCGGATTTCTGTCGGTGCCGTGGGCTGTCCCCACTCCCTCACCGCCGATACCTTACTCGGGTCAACAGCAATGCCCCTGCTAGATACAACGTGGCCTAGGAACTGCACCTCCCGAAGCCAAAATCCACACTTCTCAAATTTGGCGTATAACTGATGGTCCCGCAATGACTGTAGGACCAATCGTAAGTGTTCTGCGTGCTCATCCTCCGTACGGGAGTAAATCAGAATGTCGTCTATGAATACAATCACAAACTGATCCAAAAACTCCCTGAATACCCTGTTCATGAGATCCATGAATACCGCTGGTGCATTAGTTAGCCCAAAAGGCATCACTCTGAACTCATATGACCCGTACCGCGACAGGAAAGCGGTCTTAGGTACATCCTCTTAACGAATGCGCAATTGGTGGTAACTCGATCTCAAATCGATCTTTGAGAAGTATGCATCCCCTCTCAATTGATCAAACAAGTCGTCAATCCTCGGTAATGGATACTTATTACGTATCGTTACTTTGTTCAACTCTCTATAATCTACGCACAGACGAAGTGAACCATCCCTTTTCTTCACAAACAGTACTGGCGCACCCCATGGTGATGTACTCCGTCGAATAAAACCCTGTCCTAACACTTGCTGGATTTTCTCTCTCAGATCCCGCATCTCTGAAGGAGCCATGCGATATGGTGCTCTGGCAATCGGTCTCGTCCCCGATGTGAGATCAATTACGAACTCTATCTCTCTGCTAGGTGGTAACCCTGGTATCTCCTGAAAGACATCCTCAAAGTCCCTCACAACTGGGATTGAGTCCAGAGAAACGACCACCCCATGTGAGGTCTCCTCCTCAATATAATATAAGTGAGTTCGCGATCCTCCCTTGGGAAGTGGCATAGCCACAAGGAACATCTCCTACCCCGGGATAGAGAATACGATGGTCCTTTCATAACAATATACCATTGCCCTATTATGTGCCAACCAATCCATGCCTAGGACGACGTCATATCCCTCCATCTCCAGCACTAGAAGGTCCACCGCTAGACTCAATCTCCTGACCATAATGTCCACACCCTTACAAATCGAGTGTATGAGGGACCCATTACCCATCGGTGACTCCACACACATAAGATGAGTGTCTGCTGTCGCTAATAGGCCGGCTGCCCGTGAGAATCTAGTGGAGATAAAAGAATGTGTTGCCCCTGTGTCAAACAATATATTCCCCTCAAGCCCATGAATAGGAAACATACCCGCAACTGCCGGCGGTGCTGGTGGTGCCGATTAGAAAGGAATGTCACGGATGTTGAACACACGTCCGTACTGCATCTGTCCTAGCTGTGGGGCCTGTACCGCTGCTGGGGCTACTGGTGCCTGCTGCCTCTGTTGGACACCCTACTGTCGTGCTCGGTCTTTCTATGGACAATTTCTTCTCTTGTGACCCTGCTGACCACAAGTGAAGCACTGCCCCTAGAACTGTCTTTGTCCTTGGCCCTGTTGGCCCTGACGTTGGCCCTGTCGCCCTTGGCCTTGTTGTCCCCCATTTTGATTACCCTGGCCCTGTCGACCCTAAGGGACTGGTTGCTGAGGAACCTGCTAGCCCTGTCGGTCGAAGCGATACTTCCCGTGCTTAAACTTCTTGGCAGGGTTCCCCTGTCTGGAATCCTGTCCCAACTGACCCGCTGCCTGCTGCTGTGTTGCACTGCTGCCATTACCTCCATCCACCTTTCCCGGTTGGCTAGGCTCACCCCTCTTACTTCCCTTAGTATGAAAACGGTGATCCTGACAGTGTAGTAGAGCGGCATTGACGACATCTGTGTAGGTTACTAATGCCGGATTACCAATTAAGTGCTGTCTGATTCTCCAGGTTAGGCCCTCCATAAATTTGGACTTCTTCCTCTCCTCATTGCTCACCTCGTTTGGCACAAAATTGGCCAAGCGGGTAAACTACTCCTCGTAGTCAGCAACTGAGCGATCACCCTAAACCACTTCGCTGAACTTCTTTCTCATCTCTGACTCTACTGCTGGAGGGAAATACTTGCGGTCAAACCGCACCCAAAACTCAGAAATAGACAAAGTATCTCTCTCCTAGGTGGTGGTAACTGACTCCCACCACTGTAGGGCCGCTCCTGACAGACGGAAAGTGGCTAGCATCTGTTCCTGCACTCCGGTGCACTCTAGCATGCGCAAGTGGCGCTGGATATTCTTCTTCCAGTTGCACGCTTCCACTATATCAGTACTACCCTGAAACTCGGGTGGGTGCCCCTTCTGAAATGTATCCCTAACTCGTTGCCAAGTAGATGGTCCCGCCGGAACTTGCACTGCCGGTGCCACAGGGGGAGGTACTTGGGGCTGTGGAAAGTGGGCTGCCATTGCCCTCATTGCGGTCTCAACTGCCTGAGCCACTATCACTACAACCTGAGTAGTGGAGATTAGCTCGGGTGGGGGTGGGGGTGGGGGTGGTGGTATCGGTACTTGTGGCTCCTGATGAGCCTCCTCACCTCCTCTCTGGCTTCAGCCCTCTCTGCTCTCATTCTCCTTGGTGGCATCTGAAATAAGATTCAAATTGTATAAGTACACAGTTTATAAAAAATTTAAGAGCAGAAGTACGATAACGCAATAGTAGGAAATTTATCAACAATCCTAATAGTAGGGCTCTAATACAACAAACGTAACGCTGAATCGTAGAAAGCCGTACGGATCCTATGGACACTAGAACCTGATGCTCTGATACCATCTGTGACACCCCGCCTAATTAAACCTTGGGTGATCAAGCCTTATTTTAATATAAATAGGTTTCTTAAATGGTTCATTCTTAGCATCACTGTCGAACGCCTTTTTAAAATTACTAACCACCTAAATGTAATTAAAACGGGTGCCAAATTTATCTTTCTTAAAACAATAAATAATCCAAACCACACATAACCAAAACTAGATATGAATGCTCAATACATAAAAATCTGAAAGCAAATAAAGTCTTGCCGTAAACCACGGCCCAAAGATAACCACAAATCCATAACTAGAATAAACTGTAATAGTAAAGGTGGAACGACATGTTCCAACTAGAAATAATAAAACTGAGATCCTGCACTAGAAATGAAAAAGAAGAAGCGTCTAAACAATCCCTGCAACCTCCACACTGGTTGCAGCTCCCAAATCTCTGACATGAAATCAAGCTGGGTGTCCTTGTGGCTGGGCACCTAAAAGGTTTTTAAAAATTTACATAGCAAGAGTTAGTACTCAAAACATTTGAAAATATTTTGCAAGCGGTTATCACAATTAAGTTATTGATTACACATATTAAGGTTTCGCAATCTCCCTTGAACCTCCTCACCTCTCTTACATAGTATATAACTATCGAGGAAAATTGGTCTACCTAGTTATACTGTCCATAACTGTAGTTAACTCAATAACTGCTCGTTACCTTATTCTTGTAATAATTACATCATGCTATAAATTATTACTGAGACATTTACTTATCATTTCATTGTCTACTATTCTCAATTTGTAGATTTAGCACATAAAACATTTTATCCCACAACAATGTATATAATATTAGTTACCACTAATATATCCTTTTATTACACACAAAGGACCCTTGGCTCGGAATAATTCATGGAATCCAAGTGAAAGTTGGTTCGGAATGGTTCATCGACCCCAACTATCTATAAATATAAATATAAACACATATTCTGGTTCGGGACTCTTTCATCGCGGCACCAGTTCAAAGTTTGGTTCGGCATTAAACATCGACCCCAAATTTTTAATAGTCTTATGTTAGTTCGGAATGTCACATCGACCCTAACATAATTAATTTAGGTAATATTATCTTAACCCAAAACTATTTATATAAATTTAGTAGGTACGCACCCGACCTAGTAAATCATACCCGTACATAATATATTTTTCTTATATTCTCCGTACGTATTAATTAAAACATATCTCACTATTGTATTTATTCGAGTATTCGCGTAACTCTAAGGGTCCTAGTTACCCTTCCCTTAATTCAGTAGTTAAGTTAACTTTAACCTACTGGTATTTTCTTTGCGGAATTAAGTCTCACTCTTTCCGTAATTAAATTAACCATTTCAACTCACGCCTAAGTCAATCGTTCTACCGCCATTCCATTTCTCCAACATTCCTACTCAATCATTAGTGGAGGAACCTAATGGTACACCTACTGGTAATTTCCAAGTCCCCTCATAGGAAAAATATCGATTCTAAGGTTCCCATTAAGTAACGGCAATTAAAGAAATTTCTACACAACTTTCTATAGTTCAGACAGGGTCGATCGATCGAAGGAAGATGGTCGATCGATCGACTGCTTCGATCGATCGATACTCCAGGGTTGATCGGTCGATCAAGCAGTGACAGACCCAGTTCATCTTCTCCCTACGGGTTTCACCATTTTTCTACATCTCTAACTTTCATGATAAGGCATCAAATTCACAACCAACAATTTCTAATCATTCCTACATGTTCTGGGATGATTACTAACGATTTAAAACAACAAAATCATTATAAATCTTGGCCAAATTCACTGAAAATATCCATAATATTCAAGAACCCTAAAACTGCATTCTTTATATTTTTCATCAAAATACCAGATTTTCATACAAATTTCTCATCATATTTTCTATGATATAAACCTACTTGGTAATTCAAAAACGTCCTACATGCAAATCCTAATCAATCATGGATTATTATCAACTGTTTATTCCCAAGAATATCATAAAAATCACGTTCTTCCTCAAGCTTAAACATGGGTATTATAACACAATTATTTTGCAAATAACCACTTGCCTTAAGATTTGTAGGGTCTGATTTCATGGTTGTTTGTGATGCTTGATGATGTTGGTGCCTTAATCCTTCTTCCCCACAATCTTTGTGGTGAAATCTTCCTAAGATGATCCCTCCTTCCTTCTTGCCTAAGGAATTTGCCTATCTCTCTCTCTCTCTCTCTCTAATGGCTATGGTGTAACTCCCATTGTCTAACCCTAGCCACCACTCTTATAATCAGATTTAGGGTTACAAAAACTCGTAGGTCTTCTTTCCCATAATTGTAAAGAGACCAAAATGCCCCCGAATGGTCCCGGTTTAGCCCTAAAATGACCCGGCACTCAACTAGTACCCCCGGGTACACTATTTTGACTAATTAGACCCTTTCGGAATCAACCGTGGACTCTAAATTATCATTTGAGTCTCGTAAATATTTTTCTACTCTCATCCTTAATTTTGTCGAGTTACATCCGGTACGTCCATATAGTCACTAGACCGTACATATTAACATTGAAAATTTATATTCACCTTAGTAAATTTTCTATAACACATATTCATCTTTATTAACATAATATCTATTTAAATTACTCTACTCGCGTAATTTAAATCAAACATATTTAATCACATTAAATTACTCTACTCACGTAATTTAATTAAAGCGTATTTAATCCCATTAAATTACTCTACTTACGTAATTTAGGATTTAGCAGAATTACGGGGTGTTACAGTAAGGACAGGGGGTGGGTCAGGGTTGGGGAAGGAGGTGGGCAGCGTGGGGTGGGGAGGGGGGAGGTATGGGTGGGTGGGTGGGGGTTGGGGACTGCATGTGTGTGTGAATGTGCGCGTGTGTGTGTGTATATGTGTGTGTAGTGTGCGTGTTTCTGCGTATTGTCCTTTGAAATGAATAGATTGGTTATTAATTTTTTTAGTAAATTAATATATGACTGCCCCTCATTGTAAATTAGTAAATTAGTATATGATTAATTATGAAAGTAGGATTGCCCCTCATTGTAAATTAGTAAATTACTAATTGTATAGTTTAATTATTAGTTTAATTGATGAAAATAATTAATTGAGTAGATGAATTAGAAGGAGTACGGGATACACATTTGTTGTTGACATTGCTGTTGGATTATAGTTGATCGATGTTGGGTTGGTTAATTTTAAAAGTGGCATTACCACTGGATTATTGTCCATATGGGGGTGGGATTTTTCAACCTTTTTTTAAAATTACTTTGTATATCGAATAATATATATATATATATATATTAAATGAAACATACTTGAAATTATATATAGTGCGCATATATACTAGCCTTTTAGTTCTTATGCATACGCATTCAATAGCCCTTAGACCCGTTCAAGAGTCATTACCCCTGTAATGAGATATCTCGAATTTTCCTGTTTGGACAGTTTGGGACTGCATAATTTTTGTATAATATTCTTAGTGACTTAAAGTTGTTACTTTTGGAGGAAGTTCTGCAGCCGTATCCTAATGTTCTCTGGGTACATACTAGATTGACAAGTGTGACTGTTAGTTTAATTGATCAATTGAATTAACACTCACACTTGCCAATCTACGTCGTCTACTTGGGAAACTACGGGGATATGCTACCTATTTTTTTCAAATCGTAGAAATGTTCATGAGATGTTACGTATATTACAGAAAAATGTGGTCTTGAATGGGATAGGACCACTCACCCTTTAGAGGAGATGGAGGAAACAGAAATTCCTATTATAAATTTAATTTGAATATAAATAAGACATAATTAAATGAAACATACTATAAATCTAAGTTTTGTTCATACTAATCCATGAATATACATTTCGTACCCTTAATAGGTGATTAGTTATGGTAGCTGTGATGGGTATTAGAGATACAAAGAGTGGTTGGGTGAGACAAATATAATGGGGGACGTGTTTCACAGAGGTGCTAAAGAATTTGTGAAATATGCAAAGAGATGTCATAATAATGAAGAATTTACGTGCCCGTGTGCTAGGTGTAAGAATGGTAAGGTGTTTGAGTGGACAACAGTTGAAATACTTTTGTTAGGATTGGGTATGCAAGATAGTTATCGATTTTGGAGTTTTCATGGTGAATTGAAAGTTCCTTTTGTCCCCGACCAACCTTCACAACAACCATCAACAAGTAGGATAGATGTTGAAGGGGATGACATAGATCATAATATGTTAGAGGGTTTAGTTGATGATGCATACGGAGTTTATAAAGAAGAATACAATTATGTTACTGATGATGTAGATGGTTCAAGTGCTTGTGAAGATATCACGATGAAACTTGACGATGACTACCAAAGTTTAAAACTTAAGGCGACCCAACCATTATACTTTGGCTGTGAGAAAGATCAAATAACTTTACATTCCATGGTTGGTTTGCACAGTTTGAAGACGCAATACTGTTTGTCTGGCAATAGCGTGACAGGAATTCTGAAATGGGTGAAGGGCTTATTACCCAAGGAGAATACACTTCCAAATATCTATCTTGTTATGAAGAATAGTTTGAAAGGTTTGGAAATGAAGTATAAATCGATTCATGCTTGTGTGTATGACTGCATATTATACCGAAAGGATTATGAAAATATCAATCGTTGTCCGGTATGCAATAAACCTACACCATGGTCAATTGTCCAACACGCGTCAAAACGTCTAAATAGTAGTGTGGATGACTTGGTTGCTCCTACCGAATATCAATCCATTTTTTATGATAACCCGAATTTTAAACAATTTTTCAATTTGTAATAAATATTCCAATTTGTAACGAAACATCCATTTTTAATGCTTTTAATTGATTTGCACTTTATCATTTTCACTCTTGTGTAGTGTTCGTGTGTGTGGGAAGTAGGGGTGGGGGTGAGGGTGGGGATTTTTCAGATTTTTAGTAATTATACATATTATGAGCTAGATGCTATTGTTTTGGAATTAAGAATTGAGGTGTTTGACAATAACAATTCATTTTTATTTGTAGTAATTGTACATATTTGCATGTCTTCTTTTAATTCATTTTGATATGTACTAATAATATTTTTTTACAACAAATGTGTCCTTTAGGTATTAAGGCGAGGATGATGATGCTTGTTATGATGATATTGGCTGGGCTCGGTGGTAGCGGAGGCAACGAGGGCTCCTCGGCCCCTAGGCTCCCTAAATATGGTAAATTGGGGATGGTTATCGAGAACAAGTCGGGGCTATTAGCCAGATCCCTCGAGCTGGTAAAGATGATCATCGGCCCGGGGTACATTAGTTAGAAGGAGGTGCCATATGAGCTCAAGTTAGCTGTTTGGGTGGCACTACAAGTAATGTATTTATATTTATATTTATATTCATATGAATAGTTCAATTTCGATTTCAATTTCATTTTATATTTATATTTATATTTATTTGCAACTAACATTGTATTTTTTGGACAGGAACAATTCATCCTGGATCCAAAGCTATGTGATTCCGTCTTGGAGCAGTTGACGGAGCAACACAAGACGTGGAAGAAAAATATGTGGACCCGGTACTTTGAGAATACATGAGAGTCCATTATCCAAAGGCGTGAATCCATCCCGCCTAAGGAGCCGATCTCATTGCCACAATGGCAAAAGTTCGTTGACAATGAAATCGGGGAGCGACTATTGGCATCTCGCCAATCGGGGAGGGAAAATCGGGTAAAAAAGACGGACGTGCACTACTCCGGCCGGGCGTCTTACGCCGAGGTGGAGCATAGGATGATGGTAAGATTTCATTTTTCTATAATTACCTAAATATATTATTCTTTACTATTTTACTTTGCGGGGCTGATACTAATTTTACTTTATTTTATTTCAGGGGACAGGGAGTGGCCCTAGGGGTAGGCCATATAGGCTCGGTACTTATTTGGATCTTCGGACGAAGAAGGGGAAGGACAAGGAGGTGTCCCCGAGCTTCGCGACCATGATTTTAAGTAATCCGACAGTTTACTTTTTGTTAATTACGTTATAATTTTTAATTTAATTATTTTACTAATCATGTGCTTTTTTTCATTTCAGGCAAAGCTTAAGGAAATGCATGAGTCGCAGCCTGATGCCGACAGGGCATCTTTGTCAGCAGATGCACTCATCCAAGTGCTTGGCTCTGATCGAAAGGTGAGGACATGGGGGGTGAGCTCGTAGGAGGCCAAATCTAGGATCATAGTATTAAAGATGAGCGACACCGGGTTGGCACGAACGGTGGACTCGCATGACGTAAAGATGTATCGTTTGGAGGTGACGTTCCAAGATATGTACTCATTCATGTAGCGTTCATTGGGCAACGAAAAACGTAAGGTGAAATGGAAGGAGAAGGTGGGGGAAGGAGGTGAGGGAGGACGAGGTGCATGATGATGAGGATGTGGACCTCGCTGCTTCATCGCCGACACGTGCGAACTTTGATGATATACTTCTCTATTTGGATCCCTTCGACCGACCGATGTCGACACTTGGTTAGCCGAGCATGTTTATACTGGACATATTTGATGGACAGCGGATAGGACGGGGGTTGAGGGACCCGAATATCGTTCAGGGTGGACTATTTCATGGACGTGAGCTTCAACACATTGAGTCCAAGGTGCTCGTCATGCATGTGATACCCGGGAAGGAGAACTTACCATTGTGGTTGCGCGAACAGTGCGGCACGATGTATAACAGTGGGTGTGTCCATTCGTATATCGTGTGGCCTACTCACCTCTTCGGATTTAACTTTACCCAAGACATATAGTGACATTATTTGAATTGAATTGTTTTAAAGTTGGTACATTTGAATTATATTTGGATTATATCGTGATGCATATTGTCTCTATTTTGAATGTATATTTGCATTATCTCTATTTTTTTTGGATATACGATGCTTGAACAGGTACAATGTTGTTATAACAGGTACAAATATACTGTTGGGAAGTGGCAGTGGCCAAACTGCCCAGTAGATTTTTTTAATGTTTCCCAGAATTGACAATTTTTTTAGCATTGTCATGGGCTTGTCACGGTCTTTGATCATGACAAAACTTGTCGCGGTCAAGGCCGTGACACGATCATGACAATTATAACGAACTTATCACGGTCATTGACCGTGACAAGTCCGTGATAAAAAAAGTTATCTCGCCCAGAATTGTCACGGTCATTGACCTTGACAAGTTTAACTTGTCAAGGTCAATGACCGTGAAAATTCGGCAGATTTGGTGTAATGTGGGAATATATATTTCGAAACTTAGGCTTGAAAACATACTGTTAGAGGGAGAAACCCAAAAATACACCACAAACGGCCCCGTGAGCAGTACCAACACCTTGCACGTGACTAATAAAACTTGTAAGAATCGACAACATGGTCACGAGACCCCCAAACCGAGAGCACAGGCCAATTTTCAGAATATCTACACCTAGGCTTGAAAATATGTCGTTAGAGGGAGAAACATCAAAACATGCCTAAATGGCCCCTAGAGCAGTGCCAACACCTTGCATGGGACCAATGTAACTCGTAGGAGTCGATTGCGTGGTCACGGGACCCCCAGTCTGAGAGCACGGGCCAATTTTCAGAATATCCACACTTAAGCTTGAAAACATGACGCTAGACGGAGAAACTCCAACCCCCCTGCAAATCCCACCCATGACCACAACCATCACATCAAACGGGACCAATGTAACTCATAGGAACTGACCGCGTTTTCACAGGACCCCCAATTCGAGATCACGATGATAATTTTAAGAATATCCACACTTAAGCATGAAAACATGTTGTTAGAGGGTGAAACCTCCAACGCCCCCCCCCCCCTAAAAGTCCCCATGAGTGATGCCAACACCTTGCCTAGGACTAATGTAACTCATAGGAACTGACCGTGTGGTCACGGGACCCCCAGTTCGGGAGCACAGACCAATTTTCAGAATATCCACACTTAGGCTTAAAAACATGTCGTGATAGGGGGAAACCCCGAAACACTCCCTAAACGGCCCCGGGAGCAGCCCTAACACCTCGTACGGGATCGATGTAACTCGTTGAAACTAAGAGCGTGGTAAGGATCTCCCTTATCTAAGAGTACGGGCCAATTTTTAGAATATCCACACTTAGTCTTGAAAACATGCCGTTAGAGGGCGAAACCCCGAAACACCCCCCAAACGGCCCCGTGAGCCGCACCAGCACTTTGTACAAGACCAATGTAACTTTTAGGAATCAACCATATGGTCACAAGACCCCGGCCTGGGAGCTGTAATACCCCGTATTTTTATATTTTTACATTTAAGGACTTATTAAATTTAATTGAGAATTAATTTAATATTAATCCATAATTTTATTTCAAATATTTACTAGCATGACGAGGGCTAGTAATTGTTGGGAATTACTAGATGAGTAAAGTAATATATAAGTTTGATTTTTATTCAAATTATCACGAGTGAATAAAATCGCGATTATGGAAATTTAAGTCGGGACACGCCTGTGTCGTGTCGGGAATAAATTATTATTATAAAAGTGAATAAATTATAAGTCGCCCATATGGTCGATTTGAGGGCACCAATGTGTTCGGAAGGGTGGAGATATTCAGAACACTGTACCTAGAGGTTTAGTTTGGGTCTCGGGTCATTTTTAGGCCTAATTACCACCCCAGCAGGGTATTACAGTCATTTTATATTTTTATTTAATTAAACCCGCGAATTTCCCTAAGATATATAAGTTATGAGAGGTTAACTTTAGGGTTAAATAGTGTTATGAGTTATGAAGAGGACCATTAAGGTCTAAGTAGACTCCGTTGAGTGAAATTTAATATGGGATGAAATTTTGGGTTAGCCGGGGGGGGGGGGGGGTAGTCACACATTGGAAATTGTGCGTAGATTTACTAAAGGATTTAGAGACTCGTGAAAGAGTTAGACCAGAAGGTTAGAGAGGGAGTACCTACTGAAATTATATTTTAGTAAGGAGGAGCACTTCGAGAGATGATGAGTATGTATGAAACAAATTATAAGTGAAAATAAAAGAGATGAATCCGTTATGCGAGATAATTGAGTAAAATTGTGCTAAGAACGGATAACAATAATTATGGGTCGTGGGCGAACCTAATTTGGAAAATGTGAATATCTATATATATGGTCGTGAGACTGTGTACATATATTAGCTATTATATTTGTGAATAATCATACCCGCGCTACTTGCTATCACGGAGGTTGCCGCACCGGGATAGTCTTATCTTGATGGGACCCTTATGGGGGGATATTGACTTATACCCCAAAACATAGGATTCCTAGGTATAGGCTATCTGAGAATGATTAGGGGGGTGCAAAAAAACCGACCAAATCGACAAACCGGCAAAACCGAGCCGAACCGAAAATTTTCAGGCCAGGTTTTTTTAAGGGTCGGTTCGGTTTTCGGTTTTGGCATAAAAAACCCAATTTTGAACCGAACCAAACCGAATTAATTTTTATACTTTTTAATTTTTAATTTTATATTATATTTATATTAGTGTTGGCATATTATATTATATTTTTTAATTTTATATTTATATTAGGTATTAAAAAAAATATTTTTTATTAAAATAAATGAAAAAACCGACGGGTAAACCGAACCGGCCCTGTAAAAAACCGACCCTGTTCGGTTCGGTTCGTTTTTTCACCAAATTCGGTTCGGTTCGGTTTTTCTCCTCCCAAAACCGACATGGTTGGTTCGGCTCAAAAAACCCGCCCAGAATCGAACCGACCGACCCGTGAACACCCCTAAGAATGATAGTCAGACGGTCCTAAGAGACGTGAGGGTTATGTGATGACATCTTAGTGACTTGGAACTATGCTTAGCTTCCATTTTGCGTGTATTGTGTTAATACAGTTCGAGAGTGATTCCGGACTAGTATTTCCCTCAGTACAAGTCATACGGGAACATGATAGCAGAGTATGCTAGAACCATAGATTTTATGTGGGGTTCTGATAGTATATATATTATATGAATGACTAAAATATATATACTTATATATATGGCAACTTTCTACTATGCGTATAATTAGTTAAGTAATGAATAAATGCTCCATCTTTATAGTAAGTGTTCGGGAACTTTGTAATAGTACTAAGTTGTTTTATGTAACGTAAGAAATATGGAAGATATTGATTTTCTAAAACTAATCATCATAGCCTTTGTACTTCTCGGGATAAAAACTTTATGGAAAATAAGTTAGATAGACTTATAAGTTTAGTAGTACGGTAGGCGTGAACACTAGATGAGAGGTGAGAATTCTCAAGAGAGTGTTGAATACTAACATGGTTGTTGTATACACCCCATTATGTTACCCACTAACTCTCCTTAGGTCCCTAGTACCTCCCTTCATCACTACGAACCCATGTTATACCCCGAGTACTGACCTAGAAGCCATCGGGCACTCCCAGGCTCCGTTTAACCAAAAAGTAAAACTCTTCAACTCGACCGAGGAAGAAAGAATCTTCTAAGGGCACTAAATTACGTTTACAACGGTCCATCCTGTGCACGATTTCGACTTACCATGCGGAAGAATGATCCATTTGTGTCCGAAACTTGATCTAGAGGCCACTGGGCGCTCCCGGGCTCTGTTTGACCTAAGTCAACTCTTCAGCTCAATCGAGAATGAATGAATATTTAAAGCTAACTGAAACCCCTTTCCAATGGTCCCCTTTATTCACTATTCCGACTTTCCATACGGACGAACGATCCGTTTGACTCCAAGAGGTCACGAAATGCTTCCAGGGCCCGGTTGACCAAAGTCAAATCCCCAAACCGGGTCAAACTCTTTGGAATGTATAAGTACATCTCCTAACCTTTCCAACGGTCTTCCCCGTGCACAATTCGGACTTACCATACGGACAAACGACCCGTTTGCGTCCGAATGATTCCCCATCCAATGGAACGACAAACGCTTTCGATCCATATTTGACCCAAAGTCAACTCCCGAACCTGGGAGCGGTCCCAAGGACATTCAAAGGTCTCTGAATTACCTTTCCAACGGTCTACCCCATGGGCTATTATGACCAACAGTTTGCCCTCGACAACCAATTTTCCACAAAGGCCTGAAACGCATTACCAAATGGTAGGTTCCAGACCCTGCCTATCGGCAGGTGCCGATAGGCAGGACCAGGTCTATGCTGATCGACAATGACCTGGGCCTATAAAAGGAGGCCTTCACCTAATTTTCAAAGGGATCCCAGATCTGATAAAAATCGCTTTCAGCGAATCCTAGAAACCTCCCCCGAAGGCAGCGCGATTTCAACATCCAAATCCCTTTTTAATGTCCACTTTTCATCACCCCTTTCATCAAACTTGGTGAATTAGCCACTCTCCATCCTCATCCAAGTGCAAGGGATTCTCTCCAACATTCAAGATCAAGCTCAAGATCTTCAAGAAGGTCCAACTTTCTTTTAAATTCTCTTAAATTAGCAATAACTTGTTTTATTACCTCGCATTTTTATTATCTTATCTCCCACATCCTAATATACTTTTTATTTAGTATTATTTCACATCTCTTATTTTCATATAAATAAAACCCAAAAACCAAGAAAAAGAGGGTTTGCTCATAAATTCCAAATAGGGATTCTCACTCACAACTAAAACACCTTTTTTTCTACACACACACACACACTCCCAAATAAGAGATCTTCCATTTGTATTTATGACATAAACCCCACCCCTCATTTTGTATACGAACTACGTGGACTTTTATTCCTTTATAGGCTACGTAGGCATCTCGGGATAAAACCCGAGACTCGAGTCCTTTTTTTACTTTTTTCTCATTTTCTATCTTCTCTAAATCTAATTTCTTTATATTCTATATACTTGTTATTAGTGACGTATTATTCCATATGTGTTATCGTTCCATTATAACGATCAACGTAGGGGTAATCGCGTAAATCTTATTTTCAAATAATATTTTTATACCTTCCTATAGATGACTTGCTTTATCTCTCCCATGATACAAGTCGAGGATTCCTATCTCCACTATATATACACACATGCACACATATCACGAGAAAGTTAAAAGGAAAATAACAAATATCCATAAGAGACCGAAGGGGCGGAATGGGTGCCTAATGCCTTCCCATTTCATAACTTAGCCTCTGAACCCTTCTCGAATCATTTTGGTTTCATATGCACCACTATGTCTTTGGATTCCATCCTTAGGGATGGCTTCCCCTTTTTCTTTTGTCTTTTTTGAGTAAAATATACGGGCGACTCTAAATCTCTGTTCACTTTTACACCTCATCTCAAACGACGCCGGTTGATACGCTCCCGAGAGGGACGCGAGGGACCCGAGGATCCTCCCTTCACGAGCTCGCCCGCAGGCGAGGATTGTGGATGGCCACAGTTGTCACATTAGCCGGTAAGCATTTTAAATACTTGCTAAACAATTTTAAAACTTTTTTACACTTCGGCTCTGATCCGTCTTCTGTCATTTCTCTCTCTTGTATATATATATATATATATATATATATATATATGTATGTATGTATGTATGTATGTATGTATGTATGTATGTATGTATGTATGTATTATATGTATTATGGGTGCCCAGCCACAAGGGCGTCATGATTAGATTCTTTGGACTGGATGTGCTGCAGCTTATGTGGGAGTTGACAACCCTTGCTTTAGATGACCTCTTCACTGATTCAGTACCTATTTTAGTTCTTCATAGTTAGGGCATGTGTCGCCCGATTTCCTAATCCGTTTTGATATGTCATAGAGTCATGTTTAATTATATTTCCAATATTCAGTATTCTTTGGGAGTTAACTATTGTCAGGATGATTTCATTTATGGTTCTTGAACTTGGTTTGGTTTATATAGATGGTTTAAATTCTTGTGTGTTAATTGCCATCCTTATCATTTATGTGATTCTTAAACTATTGTTTATTAAAAAGGTTTTTATATTGGAATTTAATAAAATGAAAATAATACTTTAAATTGTTTTGACACTTAGCTTAATTATATATGGTGTTTAAATTGGAAATAATTCTTTTGCGACAGTGATTCTAAGAATGAACCAACTGTTCACCTTGATTTTAATTTAATAAATGACTGATCACCCGGTATTTAATTAGGCGGGGTGAAGGCGGGGTGTCACAGGTAGTATTACAGCATCAGGTTCTAATGTCCTTAAGGATCTGTATGGCTTATTTCGTTTCCAGCTTAGCGTCTTTGATTTAGCGCCCTATTTTTAGAACAATTGTATTCTTGTATTTACGCTTACGTCTTCATCTTTTTGAGATTTGATAATAATTGTAGACTAATAAACTTCCTTCTCGTTTAAGATGCTCTGAGATGCGCACCGCGCGACAAGAATGCCCAGCCCGAGAAGCCAACAGATCCGGCTCAGGGAATGATGAATGCAATAGAAGTAGAGTCCATTGTTACTCAGGCGGTGAATGTCGTATTAGCCATGGTGCAGCAGGCTCCACCCTAGGTTCAGGCAGTGGAGCCAGTACCAGCACAGCTTCCCCCCGTATGGGAGAAGGTCAGGGATGCCTTTCAGAAGGCGCATCCCATAGAGTTATTCGGTAGTTCAGACATCGTAGTCGCCAGCCAATGGAAGAAGGATTTCCTGATGCATCTGCACAAATATGAGTGCACCGATGTGAAGAGACAATTATTGGCTTCCTTCAACATAGCGGGGGCCGCTTTGCAGTGGTGGGAGTGTACCACCATCTTGGAGGAGAGGGACAGCATACCGATTTAGTCATTTTGGGCGCAGCGCTCCCAAGAGGGACATGCGAAACCCGAGGATCCTCCCTTTATTCACCCGCCCGCAGGCGAGGATCGTGGATGGCCACATCGGCAACTTTACTAGGGACTTGAATATGTTTTGAGGGCTTGAATTTATTTCCATGGATGCTATATTTCTTTATATTTCCCCTATATCTTCATATTCCCCTTTTCCATGTGTATCCCATGCTTATGCTTATGTTCACACACTTGTAGAAAATTCTCCATGTACACTTCACACCACGTGCACCTAGGATCACATATATCCACATGTTGCACGCATCACCCATCCATACTTGGCGTACCTCGGGTACTTGTACTTCGCTCCCTGTTTGGCATAATCAAGAAAAGCATTCTCATCATAAGATACTAATAAGAGAATCATGCATGATTCACACGACATCACCAAAGAGCATTGTTATTGACCAAATTTTACCCAGTAACTGGAGGGTCACTTCATGATGGGCGCTGGTCTGGCAGGGCGCATTTAGCTTAAGCGATATGACTCTCACCTTCCATTGGCCAAGTACCTTCGACGTATATCAAATGGTTCCCTCGCATTATACCGCTTGATTGAAGTCATGACGGGAGGTATATCACAGGGAATTCGTTCACGTACACCGAGTATATCGAATTCTCTCTCACATGTACCGTCCCCATGAGGTATATAGTGAGGCAATTCACATACACTCAAGTATATCAAATTGCTTGTCCACACGTACCGATTTCCCGCAAGAGCAAGACGTATATTGTGGAAGTCATGCTAAAGGGGGAAACTCATTCCGCTTCACCCAACCAACTGCATACCCACATATAGGTGTCAAACCTAGGACACACACTTTATATTGTCGGTTTCAACTCGAAACTCTACCGAAATTCCGGGTCGGCCTGCAGCTCGTTATTTTTGCACATTTTTAAAATGGGACCCTGTCCGTGAGCCTGGTTACAAGTTCAGTCATAGCTTTGCATATATTAAAAACCCCATTTTCCAGGCTCGTGTCCCATCCAGCATTGCATTTAGGAGAATTAAATACAAGTGAGAACATAATGATTATAATAGCCATGCTAAGTTCCGTCTCAAAAAATATTTCTCCTTTCTTTATCAAAAATCCAAAAATAGTTTCTTCACTTTTTTCTCAAACATAAATCCCATCATACGCCTTCTCAGGTCAATCGTAAGCCCTTGACCTGGCTCCATATTGGCTTTGGTCTTCAGTCAAATCACCTCGGAGTTTCATCCTCTCCTCTACTACTTCTTCCGAGTCCGAAATCCATTAACTTTCCGTGGAAAATACAGATCAAGTACCAGTCATACATCCAAATCTAACGGCAGTCCTAGCTCAGCTCGTGTCCAAGATTGACAACCTCCAAATCGAGGTTCGAGAGATGCAATGAAACCAAGTTCCTATTCCTTAAGAGCCCGAGTCCGTATTCCCTCGTGCTATGGGTCCACCCGAGCCTATCTGGGTTCCCGAAGAATATTAGCACGCTCCACGTGCCCCTCCTGTCAATGGGCCGCCGCGTGCCCAACTTCTAATGCCAAATATTGCCTAGCCTGTGGCTAACCTACCTATGGTCGTTGATCCAAAAGATGAGGATTTGAATAAAGTCAAAGAGGATCTCAAGATGCTCACCAAGAAGTTCGACCAAGTCAGAATCTTCGGGAATTACATAGACTACTGATAAGCACCCAAGACTGTACATTTTATATCCCGAATAGATATATTTTAATTGATAATTCTCGACAATATGGATCTTATGTGCTTTATTGTCTATCTTGTAGGTCAAACGTCCGTTTACGGTATCAAAAGCTATATATCGAGGCAAATGCGCGTTTTATGGAGCTAATTACCAATCCTGTAACCCTAGCTACCAAACCCGAGCCTAAACATAGCCTAAACCTACCCCAAACCATGTGTGTGTTTTGTTTGTCCCTTTTTATTATTTTTTAGATTTTTAGTTTGAGTCATTGTTATTTTTAGGATTTATTTTAGATTTATTTAGAATTTTCTAGGTTTTATTTTCTATTTTTCTATTTTATTTTTATTAGTATAATTTTATTTTATTTTGATTTTTATTAGCTTTTAGTTTAGTCTTATGTTATTAGGATTAGTTTTTAGGAGTTTATTATTAGTTTATTATATTTTATATTTAGGACTTTAGTTTTAATTTAGATTTTAATTTTTTATGTCTTTTGTTTTATTTTAGTTTTATATAGGCTTAGGATTTTTTTTTTTGAGTTTTAATATTCTTATTTGTTTTTAGTTTGTTTAATTTTTAGTTAGATTTTATTTTTTATTTTTAGTGTTATTAATTTTAGTTGAGTCTTTACTATTTCAAGGGTCCAAATTAAACACACACACACACTCATCCACACCTTTCTCACATACACCTCACACACTCCCTATCAAACCAACATCATCTTCTTCCCCATTCCTTTCTCTCTCCTCTCTCTACCCCATTAACAAACAAAACCCAACAGCTACAAAACCTACGGCATCCACACAGTCAACCCGCTGCCATACAAACCCAGCAGGTCATCTCCGGTGCATTCCCCTTACAACACTGCCCGACTGTGACTCGTAAAAACCCAATATGGTCTCTCTCTCTCTCCTTGGCCCGACATACCATTACCCGACAATACCCCAAGACCCATAACCCATTTACTCCAACACCATTTCATTTCCTTCCCACGATTTTATCACCTGCAAAGTTCTAAAGACAAACCAAAAGCCAAAATAGCATTTAACCCACATGCCCTCATTTCACCATTTCCATGCACACTCAAGCCAACTCCCAAAAACACCCCCATGTTCCATGTGCCTACTATAAATGAAGATGAAGACCCCATATCAACGGAGCTTTAGGATAAGAATTTTTGGAGAGAGAATTGTAGAGAGATAAACACCATTTTGTAAATGTTTTTGTTTTTATTTTTTTAGAGATTTGGTGAGATTTAATTGTGAGTAATTGAATTGTATGGAAGATGATAGAGTTCAAATTTCCAATTTCAAGGAGACTTGTTGAAGATTTTTTCTCTTTCTCTACTCTTTTATTATACATGCCTTTGATAATTTGTTCATCATGTTTAATATCATGTTAGGCTAATCCCCTTTCAAGGGGTGGGGGAAACCCTTATTTGATGTTATTTTAGTTTAATTAGTTTGATTACTTGAAATTTCCCTTTGAATGTTAATTTTGATCCCTCACCCTTAGATTTACGCCTCGAGAGAGGGTGAATGATTTTGGAGAGAAAATCAAAATTCTAGTTATAATACCCATTTTAGATTCGAACTAGAGATAGGGGTTTCTTAAGTGGGGTATTACAACTTGAATTTCAACTCTAAAGTTATTTTCTAAGATTTAAATAAATTTTAATCGATCCATCCTAGCAGGTGATTAATTAAAAGGAGTGTAGATCTATTTTTCTAGAGTTGTGGGGTGTTAAACTTAATTTTCTAAAAGAATACTATTAAAATTACACTTGCAACGAGAGTTGATTTGTAATTTTGATATTAATTTGGGAGAATTCAATTAATTAATTAGAATAGCTAAAATTTGTGGTGTAATCCCACTCCTTGATTGTTCTCACAATTATTTACCTCACTTTATCTCTTATTTTAGTGTTAGACTTTATTTTTCATTTTAGTAAGTTTCTAGTTAGTTGTTATCATATCACATTTAGTTTAGTTTAGTCTAAATAATCACCTCACCCAATTGTTTTACTATTTGAAAAAGCAAAAAAAATTAGAAAAGTGAAAAAGCGCAAAAAGAAAATAAAAAGTGAATTACAATTGAATTTGCCTCTAGCTTACCCCCTTGGAAGTGGATTGATACCCTTACAATTGACTTTCCACGCGGACGAACGATTTGTTTGACTCCAAGAGGTATCCAAATGCTTCCAGGGCCCGATTGACCAAAGTCAACTCCCCAAATCGGGTCAAACTCATTGGAATGTTTAAGTACATCTCCTAACTTTTCCAACGGTCCACCCCGTGCGCGATTCGGACTTACCATATGGACGAACGATCTGTTTGCGTCCGAACGATTCCCCGTCCAATGGACCGACAAATGCTTCTGAGCCATATTTGACCCAAATTCAACTCCTAAACCCGGGAGTGGTCCAAAGGACTTTTAAAGGTCTCTGAATTACCTTTCCAACGGTCTTCCTCGTGCATGATTCTGACCAACGATTTACCCTCGGCAGCCAATTTTTCGAAAAGGCTTGAAACACACTACCAAATGGAAGGTTCCAGACCCTGCTTATCGGCACGTGCTGATAGGCAGGACCAGGTCTATGCCGATCGTCAATGACCTGGGCCTATAAAAGAAGGCCTTCACCTCAGTTTCAAAGGGATCCCAGATCTGATAAAAATCGCTCCCATCAAATCCCAGAAACTTCTCTCGAAGGTAGCGCGATTTTAACATCCAAATCCCTTTTTAACTTCCACTTTTCATCAACCCTTTCATCAAACTTGGTGAATTATCCACTCTCCATCCTCATCCAAGCACAAGGGCTTCTCTACAACATTCAAGATCAAGCTCAAGATCTTTAAGAAGGTCCAACTTTCTCAACTTTCTCTTAAATTCTCTTAAATTCGCAATAACTTATTTTATTACCTAGAATTTTTATTATCTCATCTCACATGAACTAATATACTTTTTATTTTGTATTATTGCACATCTCTTATTTTCATATAAATAAAGCCCCAAAAACAAGAAAAAGAGGGTTTGCTCATAAATTCCAAATAGGGATTCTCATACTTTTCTCACAACTAAAACACCTTTTTTCTACACACACACACACATACTCACAAATAAGAGATCCTACACTTGGATTTATGGGATAAACCCCACCCCTCATTTTGTATGCGAACTACGTGGACTCTGATGCCTTTATAGGCTACGTAGGCGTCTCGGGGTAAATCCTGAGACTCGAGTCCTTATTTCACTTTTTTGTCATTTTCTATCTTCTCTAAATCCAATTTCTTTATATTCTATATACTTGTTATTAGTGACGTATTACTCCATATGCGTTATCGTTCCATTGTAACGATCAACGTAGGGGTAATTGCGTAAATCTTATTTTCTAATATTATTTTTATACCTTCCTACGGATGACTCGCTTTATCTCTCCCATGATATAAGTCAATGATTCCTATCTCCACTATAAATATACACATGTACACATATCACGGGGAAATTAAAAGGAAAATAGCAAATATCCATGAGAGATCGAAAGGGCGGAATGGGTGCCTAACACCTTCCCATTTCGTAAATTAGCCTCCGAACCCTTCTCGAATCATTTTGGTTTCGTATGCACCACTATGTCTTTGGATGCCATCCTTCGGGATGACTTCCCCTTTTTCTTTTGTCTGTTTTGAGTAAAATAGACTGGCGACTCTAAATCTCTCTACACTTTTACACCTCATCTCAAATGACGCCGGCCGAAGCGCTCCTGAGAGGGATGCGCGGGACCCGAGGATCCTCCCTTCATGCGCCCGCCTGCAGGCGAGGATCGGGGATGACCACAGTTTTCACATTAGTCGGTAAGCATTTTATATACTTGCTAAACTTTTTTAAAATTGTTTAACACTTTGGCTCTAACCCGTCTTCTGTCATTTATCTCTCTTGTATATATATATACTAACGGAATGCCCGTGCCTGAAGGCACGGCGAAAATTTCCCAAATATGTAATCGCAAAACTTCAAAAATTTCCAAAGTTTGTAATTGCAAAATGGCAAAAATTTCGTTCCCGACAAAATAAAGTGTAATTTAAAAAAATATGGTCATAATATGAATAATTTATAGGACTATCCACCATGTTTAACAAATAATAAATATTCTAATAACTTATACGCAGACCAAATCCGACAATGAAAAAACCTTACATGAACGAAATTCGACAATGAAAAAATAGAATCGCAGACTTTAAAGTCGATTTTGACCCCAACAGGAGCGCCGAAAATAGCCCGAAACGTAGTTAGCTAGGCACGGGCGATACGAATCCAATGGCGGTAGAATCGCCTCATTCTGATTTACAGTTAAAAAGTTATGGTATTTCTCCCAAATCTTATTATTTTAACTTGAAACATAATAGTATTAAAGGCAATTCAACTACTTAGAAGCCATGTGGTAGAATAGTTATGCATCTCGTGAAATTACAAACCATTTAAAATCCATATGTACACAACTCTAACTAATGACAGATAATTCTAACTTTACCACAATAGATGTTATAACCACATTTCGATTCTTGCTCGAGGGCACTCATCAACTTTATTTATTTCCTTATTTTTTCGTCGCTTTCAAATTCCTCTTGGCAGTTATTCAAAAAGACCTACTTAAAGATTAACTCTTTACCACTGGGCTCATCAGATGCAAATGGGGTCAGCTTCTCATTAGGATCGAAACATAGTAGTGCAGATGTGGTACAGGAATGGCGCAGATATGGAACACAACAGTGCAGACATGGTGCAAACAGCAGCGCATATCAACACAGACATCAGCACAGACAACAACACAACAGCGCAGCTTCTCAGTCCAAACTCTAGCTCATGAATATAACCTTGCTTTCAAACATCAAGAACCCACAATAGAATTCAAGTTATTTTTTTTTTGAAAATATTCGTGTAATGCATAAAAGGAACACTTATGTCACACATAACATTTAATCAAAAAATAAATTAGAAAAGTTAAAAACATCACTTAGGCATTATGTGAAACGCTTCAAATTAGAAACATGTAAGATTTTAAAACTAAACAACTTACTAAGCTTTGGACCAAATATCAAACGGTTTGAGAACTAAAAACTTATAATCAAAGTCCCATTTCAGATATTTAGAAACATACACCAAGATAATATGTAAACATCTAAATAAACATAGCCAAAACAGGTGTCAATGCTCATGAATAATTCAGTGTCAATGCTCTTGAATAAACATATTTCAAAACAGTTATAAAATTGAATAAAGGTCTGAATAATCGTATTTCAAACATCTTAATAAACATCCAAACAATCGTAATTTATATCTGCTCTAAATAATCTTATCTTAAAACAGGTATAGAATTGAATAAACATCTGAACAACCATATTTCAGATTTAAAATCAAGGGCAAAAATTGAACAAATATAAAATACTCGAACATATATAAAATCGAGGGCGAAATTTGAACAGCAAACATGTATAAAATTTAACATTACTCAAACAGGTATAAAATTGTTTAAAGAGTGAAGAGTGAAGTTAAAGGTAAACCTGCACTGGAAGGGGAGGATGTTCCCCCCGGTGAACTTAAGAAGTCCACTAAACCTATTTTAACACAAAATTCGAGCATTATTTTTACCTGTTATGCATACTTGAATGTATGTAGAGAAGTGACACCTGTCAAG
The DNA here is from genome assembly GCA_949130495.1 of Sambucus nigra. Taxonomy (NCBI): domain Eukaryota; kingdom Viridiplantae; phylum Streptophyta; class Magnoliopsida; order Dipsacales; family Adoxaceae; genus Sambucus; species Sambucus nigra. The sequence continues at coordinate 87,603,709 of OX422208.1, read as the reverse complement.
CACTGCAAATTAAAGGTGTAAAAGGATGAATTAATCATCAGAGGATGCAAAAAATGCAAATTGCAGTAGTAATAGTCTAATTTTAAGAAATGACAATGAGATTAGTGAAAGAAAAATTATAATTTGGTATTTATATATGCAAATCCCCGTGCTACACATCTGGAATTTCATCATATGATTGTCGAGTGCTCAATAACAAATTATGATTCTTCCTTAAAAGTCACCCCAAATATGTGTAGGTGAATTGATCAACAAAAAAAATGAACACAACTAAAGAAAGTTCTCCTACAGAATTTTAATCACCCATTACTACTAATTATCTAATTGAATTTATGAATTCCAAAATACATTAAATAAACAAATCAGTACTATGGGAGAAAGTTCAACAATACACTGATATTCTAACACATGCAGAATGTTTGGCACACATTATGAAAAAAAAACACAATGCTAAAAGATAAAAAGGTGGTAAAATCAAGGATGTTTTTAGCTTGTGAAAATCACTATGTAAGTTAGTGCATCTCAATCACTCAAGTTCGTGTGAGCCATTGTAGTGAGCAGAGAAATTCCAGCAGGTTATAAAAAGACGTCACTTTCCTCTGCTTATTCTAGTGATGTATTTTCCACAGACCACCAACAGCCAATCCAAGCACAGTTCCAATTATTAACTCATTCACCACACTTGGTAATGGTAGTAGCATTTTAGGAAGCTTCCTAATGTATGGTCGTAAAAAAATAACAATAACATCTATTGAAGGAACAAACATGCAGATAAAAATGAAATAAAAACTCCAGGACTTGAGGTTATGAAAATAAATGAATGTTGTTGATTTTTAAGACAATGGAAAAAGTAGGAAAACGGGATGAAGAAAAATGTAATACCTTAGTGACCTATTTCTATACGTTTGTGCTTTTTTTACCTATTTGTCGTGTCCTCTTCGTTTACAGGTTCTTCTGATAATGGAGATAGACGACTCTTCTCATATGTTTCTTTTCTTTCATCCACTTAGATCCCCAATTATTTGGAATTGGTCGGGGAAATTTTTGGACCCAGATCTATGCCAACGGATCTGAAGCAGATCTCCGTTAAAAATGCTGAGAAGTGGATTTGTGCCAACTGCTGAAAAATGAAAACCCCATCCATATGAGAGGCTCAAGGTTCTTAAAACCAAATAGATGATGAGTAACTGATCAACTGAAACCAAATAGATGATGAGTACCTGATCAACTGAAACCAAATAGATGATGAGCTGATCAGTTGATTAACCTATAAAATCTTAACCCAGATACTACCTGATCAGTTGATCAGCTGCCAAACAGATATATAAAAATCGTAACCCATATATCAAGGAGATCAAAGACTACCTCAGGATCCCAGTCATATATACATCATAATAAATGCAATCACAAATGTCATATATTCAAAATTTAATGAATTGGTAATGCTTTTAGCAACAAAAGTGCCTTTTAACAAACATATCATAAATTTGGTTTGGCTTAATTAATTAAGTTAAAAAAATTATGAAATAACTTAAAACTAATACCATAATCAACCTACTTACCCATTGTAATGATCTTGAATATTCATATCAAACCATATTCGTAGTGCATTCTACATACAGGGAGACAAAATGCCTATAACAATGAAACTCTTTCATGAAATGATGTGCGATGGTTAAACTCTCTAATATATTGGAAACTTGTAAACAAATGGGTAGAGCTACGATGTTTTCAGATGATGAATGCCTTCCAAGCGGGATGAACGCCTTCAAATTGGGATGTTTGCAGATCTAGTGAAAACACCAGTAGAAACGCAGGATTAAAATATTAGTACAAAGTTAATACAATGCAGAATCAAATAGAAATTTAAAAACTCCTCTACGGCTATTACGTAATCTTCCAATAAAGTATATACAAAAAGAAGAAACAACACCTTAATTAAAAAAATTTAATGGGTTCATTAATAGGAACATCCATTCTCTAACTTTTAACCAAAAAAACTACACCATTCGTCATGACTTAGAACGATCGGAACCTCCTTTTTGATACCGCCTCCATAATGGATCATGCCCACCCCTCTTTGATTGCGCCTCCGCCACATTTCGTAGTGTAAAAGTTATTCAACACCTTGTATACTCTGCATTTGTAGAAAAAGGCAATCAAACCCCAATAAACAATCAATGTTTACCATCTACTAAGTAAATTTACAAAAAAAAACTGTAGTAAGAATAACGTTGGTTGATGAATGTATTTGTGGATAATGTTGTCGGACAAATTCTTGAACCCTAAAAATCACAACTCCCGAATGTCATAAAACCCTAAAGTTAGAAAATCAAAAAGCCCTTAATCAAAACTTTATAAATCTGCAAAAACTAAGAATAAGAGCAATTAGAATTAGCTTTTTTCTTCTGTAAGAAGAATTAGCATGACATAGTTCATTTAAGATAGAGCGGTCCTCTTTAAGATTATAGGAAGATAGAAATAAATAGTTACTGGCCAATTTTAAAATAGTAATCATAATTAAAAAACAGAGTTACAATTTGTCATTGGGCACTTTACTTCTAAAACAATAAAACCAATCAAATTCAGGGATATACTCACTATTGTTTCCTGAATTTATTTGATCTCCTCTGGTCTATGACTCTATAGCCACTTCATTGACACTACTTGCAAGAAAAAATGAACACATCATAGTTGAACAAAAATATCATAAGAACATTTAATTAAAACCATAAATTTGAAACGCAATTAGAGAGGGGATACATGGTATGTCTTGAAAAAAAAATAGTAGTGGCAAAACACATATTACTATCTGCAAAACCAAGATAAACATACGACTAAATATTAACACCCCCAAAAACTGTGTGAAAAAGTAAAATTTACAACTCACTTGATACATATATACTTTGATATGAGGTGAGAGCATTGCCAAACCTAAAAATACAAATAAAAAATATAAACAAACTACATATAGTACTCTATTACATCTTCATATCTACTCACTTCATCCCCAAGGATGGGTTCTTTGAAGCACAGGAGACACCTTCTCTAAGTCCTCTATTTCATTATTGAAGGAACATTCTCAAATGACATAACGACCACTGGTATGTTTCTCAGAGATGAAGATTCCTTAATTTTTTCCAGCAAAGCATAGCATGTCATTCCAGGCATACAGATCTACATTTCAACATAAAGAGAAACCAACCTACAAAATCTATTATGAGTAGCAACGGTCAGCCTACAGTGCTACAGCATTGAGCATTCATCCTATAGTTCTCAGCGTTCACAAAGCTTACTTTTCAGCAAAAAAAGAGAAAAGAAACAACAATGACACACTTAAGGTTAGTACCCAATGCACGAAAAATGTTCATTGGGTACTAATCTTTTTGTGTCGATCTTTATTAAAAATAGATATTAATCATATTAATATGTTGGGACTATATTTGAATTTATCTCTAATTCATGTAACCTTGGATCTTGGCATTCTATTCAAGGGAATTAAATTATTATGAGGAACAACTGCGGGAGAGGTTTTAGTTTCGGCTGGTGTTTTGACCTCAACTTATAATTGAAAGTTAATTTGAGAATGGTTTCGTCCCCTGTGACTGCTCCTTCCCAAGACACTGCCTCTTCATCACCATCTGATTCAGCCTCAATTGTGTTCATAACCCTTTCTGGTCCATTCTCTTCAGATGTCTGCAATATTTTTCCCAATATTCCCATCAATTCAAGATGGCTACTCTGCTTCTAACTTGTTTGCTTACATCAAAGCTTCAATCTGCTCTGCTTGCATCAAAGCTTCAAGCTGCTCATTTTCAATATTAACAGAAAAAATATACAAAGTCAAGAAGACAATCCAAAAAAGAGAAGATCCATTGAAATCACAGCCATCAAAACTCCTTTGAAGAATCATAAAAAACACAAAAGAGCTATAGCAGAAATACCCTAGTAAGATAGATCTGGTGAGAGGTTGAGCTAGTATTATTTTGAAGTATATGCCTAGTGAATCTGGGACTGATTTAGAGTCTGTGCGCTCATTGATGGCGCATAGGGAGTCTGCATGCTCATAATGTATTGCTCAGGTGCAGAATATCTATACATCAAATAACAAAAGGACACAAACATTAAATATTAGATAACGAAGCATCATATTGAACTGAAGTAAAATATCGTATGTTATATAGATTTTAAGATGAGAATGAAGTTAAGGGCTACTTAGGTTCCCCAATGTATAGATATTCGTGGACTTTTTTGCACTTTAGTGTGAACTAATATATCCTAGCTCGTGAAAATATTTGACAATCTAGGCTGATATTTTGGACCCCGTTATGATATTTAACAGTGAGCGGACATGAAAGTTATAAAAAACAAAGGTAACAATAAAGTTTGAAAACACAAATGTTTTGTTAAGTTGATCACGTCCTAGTGAAGTAGCAATAATTGTCTATAAAGTAAATTTATGTTAAGAGGATTAAGGAAACATAATATTTCAATCAAACATGGCCCTAGTTCTGAATAAATTTGAGCACGTCATGGGTTAACAACCATAAGGGGGTAAATTTACTTTTCAAGTCCTTCTTAGATATAAAATCTCAAAATAGTGCCAACATGCCTTTACCATGAAAAATGGTTAATATATGATTTTAAATAACTTAGCTACCGAGGGGACAGGACCATGAAATTTTAGTAATTGAAAATTTAACACTAACAATTATGAATTTTACAACAACAGGAAAATATGTCTACAGGTTTGACCCTGTAAAAATATTTAATTTTGGACCTCCTGTTTGCCAAATCCTGGATCTGCCACTGCTCATGAGTTTTGCAGCTTCCAAAATGTTTCACGTCAAAACAATCTTATAATAAAATTGTCTGGTTTAAAACATGAACTCTCAAGTGACCTTATGTCAGGTATGCAAATAACTACATTCATGTAAATCATGTAATGAGTGCTCATAAATTTTCACCATTAGTGAATCTGGGACTGATTTAGAGTATTCAAATATCCCTTGCCTAGTGAGAAAAATAGGTTTATTTTAATCACAGACTATGAAGTGTGACCATAAAAATAAATGTGTGACAATTGAAAAGGGGGAAATTAGACTCAAGTGATATCTTGATAAAACGTAAAAGAAGCAAGACTCGTGAAAGGAAGGATGCAGTGATAAAATGGAAAAGAATGAAGACTCGAGTCATTAATGATTAGGAGCAGATTAGTGATAATGAAGGAAGGTTGTAGCGCTTCATAACCTCGACTTAATAGCGGTGATCGGATACCAGTCTTACTATTTGTTGTGAGTTGCATAAGTTGGGATTTACGGGGAATTCTCGAACAGTTTAAGAAATTTGTGATGATGCAACTTGATTCTCAGTTTATAACTGATATGACCAAGTTCATAAGTGGTTGTATGGATAAACTTTCAGCAATGGTACAACTTGAACTCCCTCATGTCAACATCCTCTCCAAAATGGACCTTGTCCCAAACAAAGGAGACAGAGAAGATTACTTGATCTCGGAACCTCAAATTTTACTTGTAGATCTGAATTGACGAATAACACTTCAATTTGAAAAGCTCAATAGATCTTTGATCGAATTGGTGGATTAGTATAGCATGGTCAGCTTTATGCCTCTTGATTTGAGGAAATAAAGGAGTATTCAATATGTTTTGTCATAAATTGATAAATGCATTTAATTAGGAGAAGAAGCTGACCATATGTGCTTGCTGGAGGTTAATCATTGCGTCCAGAGAACCCATTAAACGTGCTCCTATGAACTCCACCTATCTGTACTTGAAGTCAACAATAATTAACACACAACATGAATGAAAAAATAACGTTTAATAATATCAACGTATTCATTTTGAACCAATTGAAGGGCATACACGTGCATACAATCAACCACGTAGAAAGAAGATTATAATGGGAACTTTTTGATCATGCTAATTTGAGAAATTGGGTTCACAACCACCATCTTTAATTTTAAACTCTTGGAGATCAGTCCAGTTCCGAAAAGAAGGAAAACTTACCACTACTATAAAAAGAATCGGATTGAAGCATGCACTCAAGGAAATTCTAACAAAAATGGTCATATATCACATTCACGTATTGCGAAACGTATAGTTTTATAGCTTAACATGTAGAGTTCAAAAATAAAAGAAAAATAAGATTAGAAAATATCTGATCAGAGAATATGAGAAGGTTGTAAATTTATTAAAATAAAAATATCCTTTTATATAAAAATTGGTATGCCAAATAGTACAAAAATATCCTTTTTCTGTGGTGGGGTGCAGGGGCATTGTGTAAAAAAATAGATAGTCAAAAAGATTAGAATGGCCCCCATCATTAATAGCAATCACATACCTCACCTGGATAGTTTGTTAAAGAACTTGAAACATCCACAAAAGCAACGAATGTAAGTTTCAAATATACATAACTATATTCCACGAATGTATGTTTCAAATATGCATAACTATGCTAATATAGTGTGATTGGATTACTATTGGACTACCTAGGGATACAATTTATCTTCTAACTTGACAATAAATTGTTGGATTTGAAGCCTTATTTGCCATTTGAAGATTTGTCTTCTGATCAGACAACGCCAATGTTGGATCAGAATTCCTATCTCCATCACAAACACGTTCATACATTATGATCATATACAATATTATCAAACATATTTATACAAAATATTATCAAACGTGTTCATACTACTACACTTATGCAACACCAAAAATTTTCCATTATTACAACAAAGGTCTGCACACATTACCCATATTACTAAGTGAATGGCTTGGAATGTTTTCCAATAAGCAAGATTCCACTTGTAGTTAAAATTAGACACAAAATGTTAACATTGGACATGAAACAATATGAAAGAAAAACACATTGAATCAACGAATACAAAAGATAAGCGGAAGAACTAAAAATACTCATGTGAGCATATTTTCAAATGCCTAGCATACAAAACATGTGTTTTGGATGATCTCTGTACATTCAGAACGGTTGAATTGGTTCTTTATCATTATCTACATACATCACAATGGATATCGTATTATATCTATACATCAAAATCTCCATCTATCTTGGATCTTTAGGATAAACAAAACATTCAAGTGATGCCGGAACACAACAATCGAACCCTAATAAATCAACCATCCATTTTGTTTGTGGCGAATAGTAAATTAAAATCCCACCTGAATGTCTTATCACATAGACGGAGAGGAAAAATACCGGGAACGCGCCTGAGATCACTGGATCAAATCGGTGAGAAGACTGACAGCGGCCTGATATTTTCGTTGGCAACAAACTGAAAAGAAAATTCAGAATATCAAACCATTGTTGAAGTGAACCATAAAGAGATCTCACATGTTCAAAATCATACATACCTTTTCTACCATAAAAATTTCATAATCAAAATATGGGTATTAAGACTTAAAGCATAATACCCTTAAAGTACCATCCAGGACTTCTAATCTATGGAGGAAAAATGAATCAAGAACACCAAAAATATTTAAATAACGAAAAAATGAATCAAGAGCAACATAGATATCTAAATAATGAAACACTATAGCGCCAATTGTATGCTCATCCAATGAAAGGGTTCAGTAGATATCAAAATAATGGAAAAAGTATGACAAACACCATCACAAACCAACTCTACACTTAGTGCCAAAATACCTAAAAATAAAAATAGTATACTTGATTTGAACCAAAGTTATGTAAGCCATCCTCCGAGATCTACAAACTCTGCATAACAATACACATGAATGATTTAGCCCTTACCAAATCCCCTAAAACAGTTGAATGAGATTAAACGTGTAACAAATAAAAGAAATAGAGTTGATACCTGATTTAGAACAAATCAAAAAACCTAAACATTAGCCCCTTCGATTTAGATATACAAAACCTAAATCGAAAGAACCGTAAAATGAGGGAAACATGTTTTATTCACATCTACAAAGGTAAACTTGGGTGAGATAAAACGCATACCAAAAAATTCATTATGTAAAGGAAGATGAAAATTGGAAAACGCGTGCCAAAAGTTGATCCTTCTCCGTGTAAAAAGTGCAGATCGTAGTTCATCCTTCTTCATACTCATCTATCGCAAGGAAAGAGAGAAAGATGTACCCTAGAAGGCGGAGGAAAGAGAGAACGATGACTTTTTTTGGTGAGTGTTTGATGATTTTTTTGTTAAGTTACTGATTTAACCCCTTATTTTGAATTAAAGTAAGATAGAGAAATTAATTAGGAGTGAGGTAAAAGAGGGGGAAATAAAATATAAAGGGGCAAAAGACTAAAATGGAATAAATCAATCTTAACCCTTCATTTTTTGCCTTGTTGGCTCAATGTGGACCCTTAATTGTGTTATGATTTATGGAATAGTAACCAAAATTCTACTCCTTATTATTATTATTATTATATATATATATATATATATATATATATTATGGGTGCCCAGCCACAGGGGCGTCATGATTAGATTATTTGGACTGGACATGGTGCAGCTTATGTGGGAGTTGAGAGCCGTTGCTTTAGACAACCTCTTCACTGATTCAGTTCCTATTTTAGTTCTTCATAGTTAGGGCATGTGTCGCCCGATTTCCTAATCCGTTTCGATTTGTCAGAGAGTCATGTTTATTTATATTTCCAATATTCAGTAATCTTTGAGAGTTAACTATTATCAGGATGATTTCATTTATAGTTCTTAAACTTGGTTTGGTTTATATAGATGGTTTAAATTCTTTTGTGTTAATTTCCATCCTTAGCATTTATATGATTCTTAAACTGTTGTTTACTAAAAAGGTTTTCAAATTGAAATTTAATAAAATGAAAATAATACTTTAAATTGTTTTGACACTTAGCTTAATTATTTAGGGTGTTTAAATTGGAGATAATTCTTTTGCAACAGTGATGCTATGAATGAACCAACCGTTCACCTTGATTTTAATTTAATAAATGACTGATCACCCGGTATTTAATTAGGCGAGGTGTTACAAATAGTATTAGAGCATGAGGTTCTAGTGTCCTTTAGGATTTGTATGGCTTATTTCGTTTCCAGCTTAGCGTCTTTGCTTTAGCGCCCTATTTTTAGGACAATCGTATTCTTGTATTTACGCTTACGTCTTCAGCTTTTTGAGATTTGATAATAATTGTAGAATAATAACCTTCCTTGTCGTTTAAGATGCTCTGAGATGCGCACCCCGAGATAGGAATACCCAGCCCGAGCAGCCAGCAACTCCAGCTCAGGGAATGGTGAATCCAATAGAAGTAGCTGCCATTGTTGCTCAGGCGGTGAATGCCGCATTAGCGGTAGTACAGCAGGCTCCACCCCAGGTTCAGGCAGTGGCGCCAGTACCAGTACAGCTTCCCACTGTATGGGAGCGGGTCAGGGATGCCTTTCAAAAGGCCCATCCCCCAGAGTTCTTGGGTAGTTCAGACATCGTAGTCGCCAGCCAATGGAAGAAGGATATCCTGATGCATCTGCGCAAATATAAGTGAACCGACGTGAAAAGACAGTTACTGGCTTCCTTCAAGATAGTGGGGGCCGCTTTGAAGTGGTGGGAGTGCACCACAATCTTAGATGAGAGGGACATCATACCGATTCAGTTATTTTGGGCGCAGTTCAATCGAAAGTATTTCCCATCCTCCATGCAGACTGAGATGTGGCAAAGGTTACTGAATCTCAAGCAGGTGAGTATGACCATTGTTGAGTATGAGGATGAGTTCACTATACTTCTTACTATAGTGCCAGATTAGGAACCCACTGAGGAGAAGAAGATATTGTTATTTTTAGATGGATTGGCCTAGAGGATTTGTCAACACCTCCTAGGCAATCTATCATTGGGTACTTACAATGACGTAGTTAACGCTGCTTTATTGCACTGTCAGGATCACAGTTTCCATCAGCAGAGGAGAAAATGAGCAGGGGAGTCCAGCCAGCAGGGCAAGACAGGGGGCAGTAGTAGTACTGGTGAGGCACTAGCAGCCCAAGGGCAGACCCATCATAGTGAGTAGAGTTCCCATCCGTGGGACCATACCAAGCTATTCCAATCAAGTGATTCTAAGAAAGGATTTAGGGGATTTAGATAGGGCCATCACCGTCAGCATCAGGGTCTGCAGCAGGGCCATCAAAGTCAACAGTGTTTTCAGCAGGGGCAGAGGGGAGGTAACTTTAGGGTCAAATGTTTTGGATGTGGTAAGAATGGCCCTAAACATCAGGATTACCCAGAGGGGTATAGGTCCCCACAGCAACAGGGTGCCCCTAATAAGCTGCAGAGGCCACTCTTTCCTGCCACCCTCCCAGCAACAGCTCAGATGCCATCTCTACCAGCTATCCCAGTATCCCCAGTTTAGCAGGGGCAATTACAGTATGGACGTGTCTATAACGTCCACTAGGAAGAAGCACCTCAGGCACCACCCACGATTGAGGGTACTTTTCCTATACATGGCACTATGGGTCAAGTTTTATTTGATACTGGGGCGTCGCACTATTTTATAGTTACTCATTTTGCACAGGCCTTAGGTTTATTAGACACGACAGATAATATAGTGACATGCGTAGACTCATAACTGTGGAATGGGTGTTTGATTTTCTTTATATGCCGGGGTGTAGGTATAGAGATTGGTAGCTTTATTTCACCTACGGGCATGCTAGTTTTAGATATGCATGAGCACGATGTCATTATTAGCATGGATTGGCTCTCCGTGTATAGAGCCATGATAGATTCTTTTGGTAGGAGTATTATCTTTGCCATTCCAGGGTAGGAGATGTTTTCGATGGCGATGCCTCACCCAGAGGGAAGATCTTCCACCCATTTGTATTACATAGAGGAGGATACCTCTAAGGAGATTGTGATTCCCCTGGATTCGAATCAAGTTGTTCGTGAGTTTTTGGATGTATTTCAGGAGATACCGTGCCTACCCCCAGTCGAGAAATAGATTATGTCACAAACTTGATGTCGAGAACTCAGTCGATAGCACGTGCATCGTACCGTATGGGTCCAACGAGGATGAGGGAGTTACGGGATCAAATAGAGCAGCTGTTAGGCTAGGGCCTCATTCGTAGGAGTACCTCGCCTTGGGGCGCTCCGGTGTTGTTTATGAAAAAGAGAGATGGTTCACTGAGGTTATGCATGGATTATCGGGAGCTAAACAAGGTCACGATACAAAATAAATATACATTGCCTTGCATCGATGACCTGTTCGACCAGCTGAGAGGACCAACCTTCTTTTCGAAGATATATTTGAGGTTGGGATATCATCAGCTATGGATTAGGTAGCATGATGTGTCGAAGTCTAATTTCTTAATGAGGAATGGATCCTATAATTTAAGAGTCATGCTATTTGGGCTGACAAATGCTCCAGTCGTATTCATGGATTTGATGAACCGGGAGTTCAGAGAGTTTTTGGATCAGTTTGTCATCGTGTTCATAGACAACATCGTGATTTACTCACAGACTGAGGAGGAGCATTCCGAGCACTTGAGATAGGTTCTTTAGACTCTACGAGAGCAGTAGTTGTATGCTAAGTATGAGAAGTGCGGATTTTGGTTACGAGAGGTACAGTTTTTGGGGCATGTTATGTCAGAATTTGGGATATGGATTGACCCAAACAAAGTATCGGTAGTGAGGGAGTGGGGACAGCCCACGATGTCGATAGAGGTGCGTAGTTTCTTGGGGTTAGTCTCGTACTACAAGAGGTTCATCCAAGGATTTTAAAAGATAACGAGTCCATTGACGAATCTGAGTCACAAAGGGGTACCGTATGTATGGGATGATGCTTGTCAATTAGCTTTTGATGAGCTGAAAGATAAGTTGGATTCGGCGCCAATTCTTGCTTTGCCCAAGATAGGAATGGAGTACCTGGTGTACACTGACGCCTCTCTATAAGGACTCAGTGGAGTACTTCAGCAGGAGGATCGGGCTATAGTTTTTTTCCTCCAGTAAGATTAAACCTCACGAAAAGAAATACCCCACCCATGACCTGGATCTAGTAGCGGTCGTATTTGCATTGAGGATTTGGAGACATTACTTGTTGGGTGAAAAGTTTCGCTTGTTCACAGACCATAAGTCACTACAATACTTGTTCACTCAGCGAAAGTTGAAATGCGTCAATGCAGGTGGTTGGAGTTTGTGAAAGACTACCAGTTCGAGATGCATTACCATCTGGGGAAGGCTAACGTAGTTCCTAAAGTGTTAAGTCGTAGACCGGAGGGTGACGTAGCAAAATTATGGAGAGCGGGGTGGAAAGAATTGGGTTACTAGGACGTCGTTGACCATTCCTTTATATCGGTTATATCAGTCACACCTAATATTGTCATGAGGGTGATACAGACACAAGCAGTGGATACGTTTTGCCAATAGCAGATTGTACGACTCTTAGTTGAGGTTGATGAATCCTATTCAGTGAGCTCTGATGGGGGTTTGATATTTAATGGGAGATTGGTGGTCCTAGAAGGAGAAGACTTATGTCATGAAGTGATGACACAGTCGAACGGGTCTAAATTTTTAGTACATCCCGAAGGGGATAAGATGTACCAGGATATGAGGCGGCAGTACTGGTGGAGTGGGATAAAGAAGAACATTGCAGAGTTCGTGTCCAAATGTTCTACCTGTCAGATGGTAAAGGTGGACCACTAGAGACCGCTAGCGTTACTTCAGTCGTTGGAGATACCTACGTGGAAATGGAAAAGCATTTCCACGGACTTCATAACAGGGTTACCTACATCACAACGGAGTCACAACTCCATATGGGTTATAGTGGATCGGTTGACCATGGTAGCTCATTTTCTGCCATTACGGACATACTACACCACGGGCCAATATGGACAGTTATTCATTACCAAGATCGTCAGGCTACATAGGGTGACCTTGGATATTGTGTCTGATAGAGACAAGATTTTCGTGTCTCGCTTCTGGGAGATCTTTCAGGAGGCCATAGGTACAGAGTTGAGATTGCGTTCATCATACCATCCACAGACAGATGGACAAACATAGCGTACCAATCAGATGTTGGAGGATATGCTACGTACGCGTGTCCTTGATTTTGGAGGAGGTTGGGAGACGTATTTTCCACTGGTGGAGGTTTCTTATAATAACTCCTATCACTTCATGATCGACATGGCCCCATTTGAGGCAATGTATGGCAGGCCTTGCCGCTCTTCCGCTTGTTTGCTAGAGGTGGGGGACAACAAGTTTCTCAGACTAAAGGTGATTCAGGAGACTTCAGTTAGGATTTAGCTTATCAGAAGTCGCATTCGGGTAGCCCAGGATCGACTGAAGATCTACGCCGATGCGAAGCGGTCCTTTCGAGATTTTAGCGTGAGGGACCAAGTATTACTACGTATATCTCCTCTGAAAGGAGTAATGAGGTTTAGGAAGAAGGGGAAGCTGGCTCTCAGGTACGTGGGCCCATTCCCATTATTGAGAGGGTTGGGCCGGTGGCATAAAAATTGGGGTTGCCAGAGAACTTTCACCATATTCACGATGTATTCCACATCTTGTCATTGAGATAATATCTTCGGGATGATATGACCCACATTCACGTCGCGATAGAGGACGTTGACTTACAGCCCGACAGTTCTTATGAGGAGAGACCAGTGGCTATCCTAGACCATAGAGAGAGGAAATTGAGGTCGAAGGTAGTTCCACTTGTACGGGCCTACTAGGAGCATCATAATGTGGAGGGGTCCACTTGGGAGCCCAAGGCAGATATGCGGGAAAAATATACAGATCTATTTTTACCAAGTATGCCTTATTTTTCGAATTTCTGGACGAAATTCCATTATTAGGGGGTAAGTATGCCATACCCCGTATTTTTATGGCTTTTAAATTTGGGGACATATTAAATTTAATTGCAAATTAATTTAATATTAATCCATAATTTTATTTTAAATATTTATTAGCGTGATGAGAGTTAGTAATTATTGGGAATTACTAGATGAGTAAAGTAATATATAAGATTGATTTTTATTAAAATTGTCACGAGTGAATAAAATGACAATTATGGAAATTTAAGTCGGGACGTGCCTGTATCGTGTCGGGACTAAATTATTCGTATAAAAATAAATAAATTATAAATCACCCGTATGGTCATTTTGAGTGCTCCAATGTGTCCATAAGGGTCGAGATAATCAGAAACGTGTACTCCGGGGTTTAGTTTGGGTCTCGGGGCTTTTTTAGGCCTAATTGCCACCCCTGGAGGGTATTATAGTCATTTGGTATTTTTGGATAATTAAACCCAAGAATTTCCCTAAGATATATCAGTTATTAGAGGTTAGCTTTAGGGTTAACAATCATAGAAAGATAAGAAGAACCAATAGAGAAGAAGGTATGAAGCTTTCCAAGAAATCTAAGTTCAAGAACCCATCCGATTGCACCTCCACCACCGCCCAAACATCTATTGTAAGACGAGGAAAGCAACCATATCCTCATCATCATCAAATCAGACATTAGAATCCCAGACAAATATCTATCTTGCTTTTCTATTAGTTAATGTCTCACCCATGTTAGAAATGGATTGTTAAACACATGTTTCATGGAAGAATTTAATGATTTAGACAATTAAACAACATGTTTTAGAGGAAATAGATATATTCTGGAAATCTCAATTATATGTAGAGGATTACCCACAAAATTGTATGGATTTAGAAGCAATAAATCTGGAAAAGAATTAGAAGAAAGGAAGTTTTATGAAAAATTAGGGTTCTTGATAATTATGATGTTTTACCCCATTAAATTCAATATCTTTGATGAATTTGTACATTTTTGACGTAGGAAATCATGTATGTAGGTATATGTGACCAGTAGTAATGTTGTTTGGGAGTTTGGGGATCATTAATAGAGTTTTGGTTGAGGTTGGAGAAGAAAACCCGTAGTTAACAATGGCAGAATTCAGAATAACGGCTTGATCGATCGATCGACCAAGAGCATCAATCGATCGACCCCTCCTGGAAAATTGCATATTTTCCCCCTTTTTGATTAATCCGTGTAAAATACTGTTGATACCAAATTTAGTCTGCTGATATGGCTCAATTGGGTGAAGACACGTGGCAATCTACGTGGCAACAATAAACACTTCCGAGGAACTCAGACGCTCCGAGGAACCATGCTACAACGAGGAACACTGCTTCCCCAACCAACTCAGGGGCTCCGAGTTACAAGAACTCTCCAAGGAACTTTTGAGTACCGAGGAACTTAGGCGATCCGAGCAGCTTAGGCAGTCCGAGCTGCACCTCGAACAAAGCATTAATAGCAGGATAACAAACAGTTTGACTGTTCATTAAATGCTTATCATTCAGATGTATACACTTAAGGGGCATTTAATACACTACCCTTTCACATGTACATAATTTAATGTATTATCCTTCCACATTACAGCCTCAGGGCTATAAATACATTGTACTATCCTCATTGTAAGGGGATCAAAATTTCTGGAGAAAACTTGTAATCGAGAATTCCCAAACAGTTAGCAATAATAGAAACAGTGGACGTAGGCCATTCTTATAAGGTTGAACCACTTTAAAAGTTATTTGTCTCATTTTATTTATCCGTGATTAAATAATTAGATACAATCTAATTTTTTACATCAACAGATTGACACCGTCTGTGGGAAATGACTAGTAATATCGTTTTTCATCAAAAATAACTCATCACAAATGGCTGATATCCCAGAACCCAACCATCGAAATGCTGGAAGCCCTCCACATCCATCTGCTCCACCTAATATTCCAGATCTGGCTGGAATAATGACAAATCCTTTCCAGGGCCAGACAGTCATGCAAGAAACGATGCGATAACTCATACAAAACCTCCATGGCGGTGCACCAACCCATTCAGGACTGCGAAGTATTCAAAGAAATACCCGTTTACCTTCTTCATGTACTAGGCGTACTGATTCATATCGTACTGAGGAATATGAAGATTTTTCTTAACAACCTAGATGAACTTCGTCAGTGAGGGCCACAGATACTAAACAACGTATCACTCTCTCTCCAGAAAGGACTAGTGCGCTAGAGAGGTTAAGTAGGGTATCACCTTTTGATCGATTAGGACCTAAAAGGAGTAGAAGTCCTCCTAAAGTCGCATCAAGGAGTTTTCGACGACCATCAGATTTAAGGGAAGGATCTGACCAGTCGCGACCACCTGCTCGTCAAGATAGATCCCAGGAATCCACATTAACTAGATCAGTTGCTCGAACCAGCAAGACCGAGGAAGGAAATGATGTATGGAAAGGCTCTATTCAGAGGCTGGAGGATAGATTAGGAGAAATGGCTAAAGCCAAGAACCCTCTACAACGAACTTTTATTCGAGGAACACCTTTTGTCCAGGCCATTGTAAATTTTCCAGCACCATCAAAGTTTAAAGCACCTATTGTGACCCCCAAATATGATGGAAAGACCGACCCTGTCCTTCATATAGAACAATACCAAGCTGCAGCCGACATCTATGCTGTTCTAGATGAGATGAGATGCAGAGCATTCTCGGGAACTCTTACCGGATCTGCTCAAATGTGGTATAATAATCTTCCTCAGGGTAAGATCTCAACTTTCTTTCAACTGGCCGAGTTATTCATTGGGAATTTCTATTTTTGAGCAAAGCCTGTTAAACGAGTAGCGCATTTGTTAAGTGTTAGACAAAAAACTGGTGAAAGTACCAGAGATTATATAACTCGTTTTAATAGCGAGAAGCTCTAAGTCATTGACTATGAGGAAAAGACAACGATTACCGTCTTGATGAGTGGATTACTGCCTAATAATTTGTACTACACTTTGGCTAAAGATCCGCCTAGAACCATGTCAGATCTGATGGGAAAGGCAGCCAAGATTATGAATGCCGAGGAGGCTATGGCTGCGAAGAAGAATATGGATGCCAAAGAAACCAAGGTGGAAGGTGATAAAGCTAAGAAAAAAGAGCATAAGAACAATGGTAATGACAAACACTCAAAAATAGGTCGGCATGGGAAGTAATGAAGAAATTCGATAATTATACTCCTTTGAAGAAGGACACCAAACATGTTTTAGAAGAAATCAAGAACAAGGAGGAATTAAATTAGCCAGAGAAAATGGAGGCAGACCCCGAAAGGATAAATAAGGCAAAGTATTGTGAGTTTTATAAAGATCATGGACATATGACCAAAAATTGCATAGCTCTTCAAAATGAGATTGAAACACTCATCAGATGTGGAAAACTAGCAAAGTATGTTGATCGTGGAAGCGAAAGAAGAAACAACGACCGAATAAGAGAGAGGTCTAGATCTCCTCGTTGAGCAGAGGAGAACAAGAAGAGAGACCATGGAGTTGTTCCAGAAGATGACCCCGATCTTCCAAAGAGACCAAGGCAGCCAGAGCGTGAAGTATGTTCAATACATTTTGGATCATTTGATTGTAACATTATTACAGTTGGAGATGCAGGAGGAGGAGACCTTACTGCCGAGAGAAAATCTTACCTCTGTGAGGCTCAAGCTTGCTCATACATTTAACGAATAAATCTAGCTGAGGAGGATTTCCCGAGAAAGGTGAACAAAGAGAAATTGGTCATTGGCTTCTCAAAGAATGGCTTCGCAGGTGTTCTATATCCTCATGATGACCCATTGGTGATCAAAATGAGGATGAAGGAGGTAATAATTTCAAGAGTACTGGTAGACAATGGTAGCTCGGCAGACATCATGTTCTACTCGTGCTTTGACAGTTTAAATCTAAAGCTATCTCAACTGGAGCCTTATCATAGACCCCTCCTCGGTTTTGCTGGCGAGAAAGTATTTCCACTTGGGACGATCAAATTGGACATATTCATTGGTACGTGACCTGCTTGTCGAACAGAAAGAATATGGTTATTTGTGATGGATAATAATGTTCAATCATCATAAAATATCATCATGGGAAGAGTAAGATTGAAGAAGTTCGAGGCTGTACCATCTACGGTACATCAATGCCTAAATTTTCCAAAAAAATTTGGAGTAGGAATTGTGAAAGGTGATCAGAAAGTAGCTCGGGAATGCTATTATTCATCCGCCGAGCAAGAGGAACTGGAGGAATCAAGGAAAAAGACTACTACTTATCAAGTGGATGAAGGGGCAGAAATTGAAACATTGGATCCTAGAGATGAGTCACAACTCGTGAAGGGTCAAGTGGTGGAAGTTACTGAAAATATCATTCTGGACGACGAGCACCCTGAATGAACTACTATAGTAGGTTCGTCGTTGGAAGCCTCACTAAAACAGAAATTGATAAATCTCCTTAGAAGCATAAAGCAAACTTTTGCATGAGGTCATGAGGATATGCCTGGGATAGACCCAAATTTCCTATGTCACGAACTCAATGTGAATAAGGAAATCAAACCTGTGAAGAAGAGTATTCAGTCCCGAGAAGAATCAAGCTATACAGGAGGAAGTCGAGAAGCTCCAGAAAGCCTGCTTTATTGAAGATGTTAAATATCCTGACTGGTTAGCAAATGTGGTGATGGTGAAGAAGAAGAACAACAAATGGAGGATGTGTGTAGACTTCACCGACCTCAATAAAGCATGCCCAAAGGACCATTTTCCGCTGCCCCGAATTGATCAACTAGTGGATGCTACCTCAGGACACGAGCTGCTGAGCTTCATGGATGCTTATTCTGGTTACAATCAGATTAAAATGAAACCTGAAGACAGGGAGAGTACTTCTTTTATTACCCCTAGGGGAACTTATTGTTATAATGTTATGCCTTTTGGTTTGAAAAATGCAGGTGCAACATATCAGCGGCTGATGAACAAGGTGTTTGTAGAAAAAATCAGTTGCAATATGGAAGTCTATGTTGACGATATGCTGACGAAGAGCAAAAAAGCTGCTGATCATCTAGTTGACTTAAGCCAGACCTTTGATCAACTAGATAAATATCAAATGAAGTTGAACCCGACGAAGTGCATATTTGGAGTACGAGAAGGCATGTTTCTCGGATACATTGTCAATCAGCGAGGCATTGAAGCTAACCCTGAAAAGATCAAAGCTCTGCTAGGGCTGCGATCTCCAACGATGAAGAAAGAGGTGCAAAGTCTTACAGGACGAGTAACAGCACTCAACAGATTTGTATCGCGTGCAACTGATCGACGTCTCCCATTTTTCAGGACACTCCGAAAGACTTTTGAGTGGAATGATGAATGTGAGAAGGCTTTTCAAGACTTGAAGAAATACTTGGGAGTGCCTCCACTGTTATCCAGGCCAGTGATGGGAGAAAAATTATATTTTTATTTGGCGGTGTCCGAGAATGCAGTCAGTTTGGCATTGATAAGAGTGGAGAATGGAGTACAAAAACCGATCTACTACACAAGTAAGGCCTTTCGAGGAGCAGAGATCAGATATCCAAAGATGGAAAAATTGGCACTAGCATTAATCGAGGCAAGTAGAAGAATGAAGCCATACTTTCAAGATCATACCATAGTAGTATATACTGATATGCCATTAAGGTAAGCCCTTCATAAACCAGGAAAGTCAGGAAGATTGATGTGTTGGGAAATAGAACTTGGTGAATATGATATAGTTTATGAACCAGATCATCGCTTAAAGGGCAAGATGTAGCAGATTTTATAGCAGAGTTCACCTATCTTGATACCCCCGAGGAGCAAAAGTTGCTCGCTGATCAACCTGTGGATGTTACTGGATCATCAAACACAAGCTCAGACCAACTTAGGTGGGTAAAAGGTCAAGTGGATGTTACAGGATCATCAAATGCGAGCCCAAACCAACTTAGGTTGGTAAAAGGGGAAGAAAAGATGATCAATGAAGAGCAAGAAATATCAGGGGAGGATGAAAGGAAGCAACAAATATTTCACTGAGGAACTCTGTCAAATCAGAAATTTGAAGACGAGTTACCTATATGGAGTCTGTATGTGGATGGTTCATCTTGCACTACAGGATGTGGCGCAGGAATAGTTTTGAGCAGTCCGGACGAGGTCGACATGGAATACGCCCTATGTTTCTAATTCAAAGCTTCCAATAATGAGGCTGAGTATGAGGCCATGATTGCAGGTCTTAATTTGGCAAAAATTATGGAGGCGCAGCAGGTTATTGTCTTCAGTGATTCTCAATTGATCATAAATCAAATGTTGGGAATATATGCAGCCAAAGGAGAATTAATGATCAAGTATCATGCAAAGGTGATGGAGTTGGTATCAGATTTTGCTGCTATTCAGCTGGTTAGAATACCAAGAATGGAGAATGCAAGAGCAGACGCCCTAGCTCGATTAGCATCAGTTACTCGTACCGAGATACGAAGAACAATCCCAATTAAAGTTTTAGCTGGCCGGAGTATAGATGAAGATCTAATGATGAACTTTATTACCCTCGATTTAGGATCATCATTGATGGATCCCATTGCGGCATATATTGAGAAAGGGGAATTACCAACTCACAAACTTGTGGCCAAGAAATTGAAGTTTAGGGTTGCTCGTTATGTACTAATTAATGGTATTTTATATAGACGAGGAGTTATAGCAGGTTTGCAGAGATGTGTGCATCCCACCGAGGTGAAAGATTTAATTGAAGAGGTCCATGAAGGGTCTTGTGGAGCCCATGTAGCAGGACGAACGCTTTTGCAAAGGGTGATGATGCAAGGATACTACTGGCCAATGATGAGGGCTTATTGTATAGCCTATGCCAAGAAATGTGACAAGTGCCAGCGATTTTCCTCCATCCGAAGAACTCCACAAGCATTGTTGACACCCATCACTTCCCCTTAGCCATTTGCCATATGGGGAATATATTTGGTCAGGCCACTGTCGACGACAAGGGGAAGATTTAAGTATCTCGTGGTCGCTATGGACTATTTTACTAAGTAGGTAGAAGTTGAGCCTCTAATTGATATGGACTATTTGGAAAAACATCATTTGTCGATATGGTCTTCCTCATGCCTTCATCGCAGACCATGGAACACAGTTTGACAACGAGGACTTCGCTGCCTATTGCCATCAGTCCAATATCTTGAAGATCCACTCGGCACCAGGACATCCCCAAAGCAACGGACAGACTGAAGAACACTGCTAAATGGCTTGAAGAAAAGACTAAGTGACGCAAAAGAAAACTGGATCAACGAGTTACAGTCAGTACTATGGGCTTATCCTACTACTCCCCGAGCAGCAACTAGAGAATCACCATATAT
This sequence comes from Sambucus nigra, assembly GCA_949130495.1. Taxonomy (NCBI): domain Eukaryota; kingdom Viridiplantae; phylum Streptophyta; class Magnoliopsida; order Dipsacales; family Adoxaceae; genus Sambucus; species Sambucus nigra. Next base: position 87,582,575 of record OX422208.1, on the reverse strand, counting down.
GCTGGTGTTTGGAAGTGAAGCTGTTATACCTGCCGAGTTGGGTCTCCCAACACACAGGGTACTGAATTTCAATTTCCCTGTCAGCGACTTAATGAGAAGATTGGATTTAGACATGCTCGAGGAAGTTAGAGAAGAAGCAGCCATCAGGAATGCTGTATACCAACAACGAACAACTTTGTTCTACAATAAGAGGGTGAAGAAGTGCGACCTGAAATAAGGAGACTATGTGCTAAAGAAAGTGATTCAAAAGCACAAAAATTGGATGTAAACTGGCATGGACCATACGAAGTTACAGAAGTTGTTCGACCAGGAACCTACCGAATAGCAACTTTAGAGGGGGAGGAGTTTAAGAATGCATGGAACGCAGAGCACCTGCGCAAGTATTATCAGTGATGTATATTCCCATGTAACGCAGTTCCGTCAGTATGAATAAAATGAAGATATTCTGCCAAATTTTCTCCTTTTATTGAAAGTTTTTTGGGGAATACTAGTGCTACACACTACTCGGCAAAACTCGGACTACTCAAATTTAATCTCAAAAATGCCAACTAAGGTTGGTCGGGAAACAAATGTATTCCTAAAAATGCCAACTTATGTTGGTTAGGAAGTAAATGTATTCCTACGAGAAGTAAAACTATGTATTCCTACAGGAAGTAAAACTATGTATTCCTAAAAATGCCAACTTATGTTAGTTAGGAAGTAAATGTATTCCTACGGGAAGTAAAACTATGTATTCCTACGGGAAGTAAAACAATGTATTCCTAAAAATGCCAACTTATGTTGGTTAGGAAGTAAATGTATTCCTACGGGAAGTAAAACTATGTATTCCTACGGGAAGTAAAACTACGTATTCCTAAAAATGCCAACTTATGTTGGTTAGGAAGTAAATGTATTCCTACGGGAAGTAAAACAATGTATTCCTAAAAATGCCAACTTATGTTGGTTAGGAAGTAAATGTATTCCTACGGGAAGTAAAACTATGTATTCCTAAAAATGCCAACTTATGTTGGTTAGGAAGTAAATGCATTCCTCGGGAAGTAAAAGTATTCCTAAAAATGCCAACTTATGTTGGTTAGGAAGTAAATATATTCTCGAAAACGCCAACTAAAGTTGGTCGGGAGGTAAAATTATTCCAGAAAGTGCCAAAGCTCCTCGTAGAGGAAAAATCCACTAACTATGGCTGGTTGGGGATAAAAACCCACTAACTGTAGTTGGTCGAAAAGGAAAATTTACCGACCTTGGTTGGTCGGAAACATTTTATGAATACGAGAAAGTGATCGAGCAGAATCTTTTATACTCGTAACTTTTTAAATTTGTTACTAAGTTGGTCGAGAAACAAAACATCATTTTTGCCAAATGACTACCACAAATTCAAACTACACGATAATAAGTCGATCGACAAATAACACAATATTTTTATCTTTTTAACAGATACACATGCACAGATGTAAAGTATCACAAGACAATGGCAGTCAAGATTTGCAAATAAAATTATTTCATTAAATGTAGAACAAAATACATCAGGAATGAAATACAAATTTATTACATCAATACTCCTATTCTATTGGTTTCTTCCCCTCTGCTTTTGAAACAGGTTCCTCGCCAGCAGGTGGATCGTTTAAAGCGAGAGGAGAAATTATGAAGTTAAGATCTTTTAGCATCCTGATATTCATCACGGACGGTCGATCTAGGAGGTGCTCGGGACGAGATATCTCGACATTTGAATGGAGATTGTAATCACTGAGGTATTTGGAAATCAGACAATGAGGGATGGCCCGAGCAGGGATCCAACTCATATCAAGATTGAATGGTGGCATGGGTAGGTCAAGCAACCCAGGATTATGGTAATCCCACAAGTAATGACCCTATTCGAGTTGCAGCACACCTAAGGCATTCAGCCATCCCTGTTTGTAGCCCTCATTATTTGCATTCTGGATACGGTCGTCCAAGTGGTAAAGAGCCTCGTTGTAGCCAGCCATCCAGAACTCCCTGGGCTGCTTGTGAAATTGATATGTCAATCTTTCCAGCTGCTCGTGGAGATTTTTGATGAAGAGTTCTTTATTCTCCCAGATAGATTTATGCGCAGAAAGCTGCTCTTTCAGGTCCCTAATTTTCTTTGACATCTCAGCCAATGCCTGGTTCTTCTCCATCAGCTAGAAGGCCTGGTTCTCTAGAGCAGATTGAGTCCTCTGTTCCTCGACAGGAATCCGAGGAGCTCTTACTCGTCCACGAGAAGATGTAGAAGGGCCAGCTCTTTTCAAGGTTTCCAACTCATCCCTCAGGTTGGCGTTCTCTACCTCCAAGAATGAGAATCCCTCGTCAGTCACTGGGATCAAAGCATTTGAGGTGGAGGCAACATATTTTAATTGAGATACTTCTCTTGGCAAGTTGTTATTTTATTGCTCCAATAACTCGGCTATTTGCCTGTGCTCTTCGACCTCGGCTTTCAAAGTTCTTTCCCTCACATCGTATGCAGCAAAATGCTTCTCGTATCCCTTGTCGGCAATGATTTACTGATACTTCTTCTCGTAGCCCTCGTGCAAGAGGGCAGTGGATTCTTTATATTAGTGCTGAAGGTCTTGAAGAGTGCCTTGGAGATCTTCAATCATATCATAATAAGCTACATTATTGGCCACCGCATGATCAATCAGACACTTCAAATATTGGTAAGCTTCAATTGCCTGTTTCGAAGCATCTTGGCCGAGGATGTCGACGATTTGTACTGCACTCAGATCTGTGTGACCAACCTTAAAATATTGATTGCATTGCTGTAACAGCTTTGTATCATGAGAAGACAATCATTCCATCCTGTCCAGAAACTAATAGAGGAAGAAAAAGCAATAATCAATAAGAGTAACAACAGAGCATAAAGAGGAGAAACAACAGTATGCATAAACAGAAGTTCAAATTTTATTATATCATAAAGTTCAGAGTTACATGTTCAGGGTTACATTTGACAAAAAGAAATAAAATAGAAAGAAACCCGAACAACTCTACACCTTTTCCTTGTCTCCCAAAACTTTCTCGGGAGGCTGGGACGAGGAGGTAGGTTGCTCGGAGGGAACAGAGAGTTGCTCGGGGAGCGCTGACAGTTGCTCGGATGAAGTAAAGAGTTGTTGAAGTTCCTCGTTAGTAGGCTGGATGGCTGGGGGATGAGAAACTTGATCTCCCATCACCATGGAAGACTCTTCAGAGGTAGCTTCGTCCTCTTCTTCGTCTTCAGGAGTTGGAGGGAGACCAGGGATGTGTCGCTGGAAGAGTTCAGAAGTTTCATCAACCTTTATCTCCTGAAGAGCTGCGAACCACCCATCTCTAAAGTATTTTAGGCTGCCATATTCGACTTGCGACATCATGGCAGCCAAGCCTTTGTTCCACCCCTTATCCCAGCCAGCGCTAAAATATTTCTTCACAGCCGATTTTCGCTTTAACTTCTTCGAAGAAAGCTTCTCGGACAGAAGATTTTCAGCAGCCTTCAGTTTATTCTCAGCTTCTTCCTTCTGCTGACTTACTTCCTGAAGCTAACCCAACTTCTCCTCAGCAAACTTGAGTTTATCTTCAAACTCCTTAACATTCTTGATCTTCCCTTCAAGCTCTTTATTATTCTCCTCCACACTATTTAATTTTTTCTCCAACTCCTTGGAGACTTCAACAACTTGAGCCTTCTCCTGCTCAGTTGAGGTAAGTTTCTTCTCCCAAGAAGCCTTGTCAGCATCATGCTTCTGACGAGAATCTTCCAAAGATCGAGTCAGACCCATCAGAGCTTCCTCCACACCAGATGAGGATCTTGAAGCTTTAATATCTTCATCTTTCTTCACAATTTTATTAAAGAAGCTCACCAACTGTGAAAAGAAAATGAAAGCAAGTCAGAGACAGATATAGCAAGGGAAAGATGAAAAGTTCAAAATAATAAGACTTACAGAAGCAATATGGCGAGAAACCAATGAGGTAACCATGTCCCGAGAAAGGTTTTCTTCAATACCTTGGATCTTGAGAATGATCCAAGTCTTCACCAAGCACATAGCAGAGCTCGGGGGAACAAAAGTGGGAACTCCACTAGTCGGGGGCTAAGAGACAGTGTCAGCCAAATTGACCGAGGAGCTCTTCTTTAGCCTCCTCGGAGGAACAAGAATAGTTTCGACCAAGGAAGAACTCTTGGTCGGTGATATGACAATCACCTCACCTGGAGCAGCAGCCTTGCTCGGGGCCACTGGGGCTTCTCGGCAACCTTCATAGGAGCAGCCGGAGGGGCTGCATCAATTTTCTTTATCCCTTCTGGGACATCATGTTTACTTCTTTTTGCCTCTCCAGGACCAGAGGCAGGTTTCTCAAAAAGGGTGGGAGGTCTTCTTTTCTTCATACTTTCACTCAAAGGAATATGCGATTCAGGCGAAGAACTTGTAGCGGCTGGTATGGGTTCTGCGTCGCTTATCACCGGATGAGCAGTAAAAGAAGTTGTGTAACTCTTGTACTGAAGCAAATATGAAGCTGACCTAAATATGCTCGTCGGCAATAGTCTGATGCAAACTCCAGATAAGTATTAAGTGCCTTATATTAACGTCTGCCTCTTTTGGACACTTTCTTTTGTTGTCAACTACAAATAAATTAAAATTGAAATATCAGTGGCACATTTTATCAAACATAAAGGAAGCATAATATCAAAATAAATAAAATGAAATAAAAATAAATTATCCCATTGCCATAGGGAGGCATCTGGGACCCTGATACACTTCATCTCCAGATAAAGGAGCATGTTTCCAATTTTTTATAACAACCCCGTGCTCAAAATAGTCCATATTGGCATCAGGGAGATTGACCAATAAAGCCCTATTTAAAAATCTAGTTTTTAAATAAAAATTATTATCACCAACAACCCATCTATAACAAAACATGATTTCTGGAATTCCTATGCGAGTTCCATGAATTTGATTTAGTCTATGAACCCCATTAACTATTCTCCATGTATTGGGGGCTATTCTTGCAGGAACCACGTCAAAGTATTGACAGAATTCAAGACATAGAGGGTTTGGGGGAAAAGAAAATCCATACTCAGCAATAAAGAGACTGGGGAACCAATGTCCCTCAGCTAAACGGAAATAATCAGAAGGTTCAGAAAGTTCCTCCAGAACAACCCATGAAGGAATAGAAAAATCAGAATGAAATTTATCAAGAGATTCAACAAGGTAAACCATGATGAATAAAGGAAATAAAGAAGGAAGAAGATCTTACAGAAAAAGAATGGATCTGTTGACAACGAACGATGCAAGAGATGAATGCACAGGAGAGAAAGAGACGATGGAAAACTCGAAGATATAAATTTGAAAAAGTAGAAGACGATGGGATTGTCTGTGACGCTTAAATACCTTATCTTGGGAAACGGTAAAGTTAATGATTACAAAAAGAAATGATTATGCTACCGGCGACTAGAAGGATAAAAAGTGTGCGGAGATCGAGGCGGTTATATTAATTTAAAAATGCCCGATTCTACAAATTTGAAAGGAAAAATAAATACAAAGGAAACACTCCTAAATTTAAGGATAACCATTTAAAATCGCCATATATCGAGAGAGAATGTTCCACACTCCTCAAATTTCGAACTATGAAACATTGGGGGCTTCTGTTGATACCAAATTTAGTCTGCTGATATGGCTCAATTGGGTGAAGACCCGTGGCAATCTATGTGGCAACAACAAACACTTCCTAGGAACTCAGACGCTCCGAGGAACCATGCTACAACGAGGAATACTGCTTCCCCGACCAACTCAGACGCTTAGACTTATAAGAACTCTCCGAGGAACTTTTGAGTACCGAGGAACTTAAGAGGTCCGAGCAGCTTAGGCGGTCCGAGCTGCACCTCGAACAAAGCATTAATAGCAGGATAACCAACAGTTTGACTGTTCATTAAATGCTTATCATTCAGATGTATACACTTAAGGGGCATTTAATACACTACCCTTTCACATGTACATCATTTAATGTATTACCCTTCCACATTACAGCCTCAGGGCTATAAATAGAATGTATTACCCTCATTGTAAGGCGACCAGAATTTTTGGAGAAAACTTGTAATCGAGAATTCCCAAACAGTCAGCAATAACAGAAACAGTGGACGTAGGCCATTCTTATAAGGCTGAACCACTTTAAAAGTTTTTTGTCTCATTTTATTTATCTATGATTAAATAATTAGATACAATCTAATTTTTTACATCAACACATACGTAGGAACCATCGAATATCATTTAAATAGTATTATGGGTCACGAAGAGGACCAGTAGAGTCTAAGTAGACTCCGCGGAGTGAAATTTAATATGGGATGAAATTTTGGGTTAACGAGAGGGTTTAGTCACACGTTGGAAATTGTGCGTACGCTCACTAAAAGATTTAGAGACTTGTGAAAGACTTAGACCAGAAGGTTAGAGAGGGCGTACCTACTGAAATTATATTTTAGTAAGGTGGAGCACTTCGAGACATGAGAAGTAAGTATGAAATAAATTATAAGTGAAAACAAAAGAGATGAATTCGTTATGCGAGATATTTGAGTAAAATTGTGCTAAGAACGGATAACAATAATTATGGGTCATGGGCGAACGTAATTTGGAAAATATGAATATCTATATATATGACCATGTGACTGTGTACATATATTTTCTATTATATTTATGAATAATCATACCCACGCTACTTGCTATCACGGAGGTTGCCGCACCGGGACAGTCTTATCTCGATGGAACCTTTATAGGGGGATATTGACTTGTACCCTAAAACATAGGATTCTTTGGTACATGCTATCTGAAAATGATAATCAAACGGTCCTAAGAGACTTGAGGGGTATGTGCTGACCTCTTAATGAATTGGAACTATGCTTAGCCTCCATTTTATGAGTATTGTTTTAATACAGTTCGAGAGTGATTCTAGACTAGTATTTACCTTAGTACGAGTGATATGGGGACTTGATAGCAGAGTATGCTAGCACCATAGATTTTATGTGGGGTGATGATAGTATATATATTATATGAATGAATAAAATATATATACTTATATATATGGCAACTTTCTACTGTGCGTATATGTAGTTAAGTAATGAATAAATGCTCCAGTTTTATAATAAGTGTTCGGGACATTTGTAACGGTACTGAGTTGTTCTAAGTAACGTAGGACATATGGAAGAGATTGATTTTCTAAAACTAATTTACATACCCTTAGTAATTCTCGGGATAAAAACATTATGGAAAATAAGTTAGATAGACTTATGAGTTTAGTAGTACGGTAGGCATGCACACTAGATGAGAGGTGAGAATTCTCAAGAGAGTGTCGCATACTAACATGGTTGTCACATTAGCCGGTAAGAATTTTAAATACTTTCTAACCTATTTTAAAATTGTTTTACACTTGGGCTCTGACCCATCTTTTGTCATTTCTCTCTCTTGTATATATATGTATGTATTACAGGTGCCCAGCCACACGGGGTCATGCTTAGATTCTTTGGACTGGATGTACTGCAGCTTATGTGGGAGTTACAGGCCCTTACTTTAGACGACCTCTCCATTGATTCAGTTCCTATTTTAGTTCTTCATAGTTAGGGAATGTGTCGCCCGATTTCCTATTCAGTTTGGATTTGTAAGAGATTCTTGTTTATTTATATTTCCAGTATTCAGTACTCTTTGAGATATAACTATTGTCAGGATGATTTCATTTATAATTATTAAAATTGGTTTGGTTTATCTAGACGGTTTAAATTCTTTTGTGTTAACTGCCATCCTTATCATTTATGTGATTCTTAAACTGCTGTTTATTAAAAAGGTTTTCATATTGGAATTTAATAAAATGAAAATAGTTCCTTATCATTTAAATTGTTTTGACACTTAGCTTAATTATTTTGGATGTTTAAATTGGAAATAGTTCCTTTTTGACAGTGATGCTAAGAATGAACCAACCATTCACCTTGATTTTAATTTTAATAAAGGACTGAATACCCGGTATTTAATTAGGCGGGGTGTCACACGAGCATGACGATAATTTGTAGAATATACACTCTTAGATTTGAAAACATGTCGTTAGAGGGAGAAACACCGAAAGACCAACAAAACGGCCCCATGAGAGGCGCCAACAACTCCCATGGGACCAATGTAACTAATAGGACTGATCGTGTGGTCACGGGACCCCCAATCCGAGAGCATGAGCCAATTTTTAGAATATCCACACATAGGCTTTAAAACATATTGTTAGAGGATGGAAACCCCAAAACACCCACCAAATAACCCCGTGAGCGGTGCCAACACCTCGCACGGGACCAATGTAACACGTAGGAACTAACCATGTGGTCACAAGACCACTAGTCCAGGAGCACGATGGTAATTTCTAGAATATCCATACTTAGGCTTGAAAACATAATGTTAGAGGGAAAAACCCCAAAACACTCCCCAAACGGCACTGTGAGTGACATCAACACCTCACACGGGACTAATGTAACTTGTTGTAACTGATAAGGTGATCACAGAACCCCCGGTCTAAAAGCACGAGCCAATTTTCATAATATCTACACTTAAGCTTGAAAATATGTCGTTAGAGGGCGAAAACTCGAAAAACTCCCCAAACGGCCCTGTGAGGGGAACCAACACTTCGTGCGGGACCAATGTAACTTGTAGGAACTAATCACATGGTGACAGGACCCCTAGTCTGGGAGCGTGACGATAATTTTCAAAATATCCACACTTAATCTTGAAAACATGTCGTTAGAGGGCGAACCCCCAAAAAACTCACCCAACGGACCCATGAGAGGGTCCAACACCTCCCATGGGACCAATATAATTTATATGACTGACTGTGTGTCACGGGACCCCCGATCCAAGAGCACGGACCAATTTTTAGAATATCAACACATATGCTTGAAAATATATCGTTAGAGGACGAAAACCAAAACCACCCCCAAACAACCCTGTGAGTAATGCCAACAGCTCACACGAGACCAATGTAACTTGTAAGAACGAATCGCGTGGTCAGACGACCCCCAGTCCAAAAGCACAACGGTAATATTCTTAATATCCACACTTAGGCTTGAAAACATACCGTTAGAGGGAGAACCCCGAAACACCCCACAAATGGCCCTGCGAGGGGTGCCAACACCTCGCACGGGACCAACGTAACTTGTTGCAACCCATCACATGATTACGGGGCCCCTGATCTGAAAGGACGATCCAATTTTCAGAATATTCATACTTAGGCTTGAAAACACGTCGTTAGACATTGAAACCCTAAACTCCCCCCCCCCCCCCAAAAAAGGCCCCATGAGTGGCGCTAACACCTCACACGGGACCAATGTAACTCATAAGAACTGATAGCATGGTCACGGGACCCCAGTCCGAGAGCACATGTCAATTTTCAAAAATATCCACACTTAGGCTTGAAAACATGTCGTTAGAGGGCGAAACCCCGAAAAACCCCCCAAACGACCCCGTGAGCGGTGCCAACACCTCGTACGGGACCATTAAAACTTGTATTAAATGATCGTGTAGTCACGGGACCCCAATCCAAGAGCCCAACGATAATTTTTAGAATATCCATACTTAGGCTTCAAAGCATGTTGTTAGACTGAGAAGCCCCGAAACACCCACCAAACAACTCCGTGAGTGGCACTAACACCTCGCGCGGGATCCATGTTACTCATGAGAACTGATAGCGTGGTCACGGGACCCCCGACATCAACACCTCATAAGGTACCAATGTAACTCATAGGAACCGATCTCATGGTCACAGGACCCACGATCCGAGAGAATGGGTCAATTTTCAGAATATCTACACTTAGGCTTGAAACACATGTCATTTGAGGGTGAAACCATGAAACACCCCCCAAACGGCCCCATGAGCGGTGTTAACACCTCGCACAAAACTAATGTAAATCATAGGAAACGACTGTGTGGTCATGGGACCCCCGATCCGAGATCACGGGCTAATTTTTAAAATATCCACACTTAGGCTTGAAAACATGACATTAGAGGGAGAAATCCTCAAACACCACCCAAATCGCCTAGTGAGTGACACCAACACCTTGCACGGAAACAATATAACTTTTAGGAAATGACCATGTGGTCACAAGACCCCCAGTCTGAGAGCACGTTCAATTAATTTCAGAATATGGTCGTTCTCTCAAACCGGGGGTCTCGTGACCACGCTGATTTTTAAAATTTTTTATTTAAAATTATAACCATGCGAGGCTTACATATGAAAGTTTTACAATGTCCAAAAATAGAGAAAATTATGCCTAATTATTTTAGCATATTTAAAACTGGTCACCGATCTAAGTCGTGACCATCTCTATGTGTTATCACGCAGAAACAGGGTCACAGATCCGTGACTATATTTATAAGGACAAAGCATGGGTCACGACCTTGTGCCATGACAATTGTGCTGACCATTTCCATATTATTAACGTCACGTCACGACTGAGGGCCATGACCAGAGCCATGACCAGTCTCATATATTAATGTATGGGTCACGACTAAATGTCATGACCAGTTGTGGGTATAGGTGACGGCTTAGGTCCACGACCATCTGTTCTGACCCCCAATACCCATGACCCATCCTTTTGTTAGGGATATGGGTTGTGACCCATGAAATTGGTCACGCCCGAAATGGTCATGACCCTAAGACGCAACCCACAGTACTGGGATTTTATCCATGACCATTCACCTAATATAGTGTAGTGTATTATGGACTTTAAAAAGATCATAAAATAAAATATGTAAGTTTATTATTTGTCCTTCTGTGATCCGACTAATTAGTAAGGCTTGAGATTATCACTTAGTCTCTAATGAGACCATAATTTGATTATACCTTCTTCAAAGTAGTTAACAAATCGCTCGGGTATGAATCCCTTAATCATTTATATGAATTTATGATTTAATTCTACCATCTTTAAAGAAGTCGTTAAACCTTTTAGTTATGAATTGTATATCATGATATCACCCTAACATGCTTAACATTTTCTCTCTAGCCGCTAAAAACCCTAACATCCCCCCCTAAACCTCCTGGCCTCTCAATCTCTCTGTCTAAATAATTTACAAATTTTGTTAAAGGTACTACAAATACTGCAGATATTTCTTTATTACCCATTTCCTCCCACAAAGGTAAGACAGAAATTCGATTTTCTCAAGAAGATATTCAAAAACTTGTTGAACCATTCAAATATTCCATTGTTGGGAAGTTTTCTCATGGTAGGCCTGCACTGGAAGAAATAAGAAAAACATTTCATACCATGAGTTTGAAAGGAGTATTCCAAATTGGTTTGATTGATCAAAAACATATACTCATAAAACTTTTCATTGAAGAAGATTTCACTCGTATATGGATGCGCGATCAATGGTATTTTCGAAAATTCCCTATTAGATGTTTCAAATGGAATCCTGAGTTTAGACCAGTTTGGATAAATTTTCTAGGGTTTCCAATTCATTTTTTCTTAAAGTCTTACCTTTACTCTATTGCACAAGTAATAGGCAATACATTGAACCACTAATAGCCGAATATCCCCATAAAATGGACTCCTCTTTAATTTCTATGAACACCCTTATAACCACATTCTCTTAGGCACCCCTTGGATTTTCCATTTGTATTTATCTCCATCCTCTTATTCATAGGCTTCTTTTAAGAAACTATAACTATTTCTACCTTCTACTAATTTCGTCATTGAAAATAAATTCAATAACTCTTCAATTATGTTATCTCCATTTACTTTGAAGGTTTATGAGAAATAATTTCTTTATTTGTAATAAATGTGTTAATTATATTAAGTTCAAATATGAAAAAAATGATGGGATAAGATCAGAGAACACATTCCAAACACTAACAAAACAAACACACAATAAAAAATAATTATTAACAGATTCATAACCCAAAATCTAAAAAAATCTTACCTTATATAGTGTGTCGTTCGGTCGACGGTGATGGCTCGAATTACTTAACAATATTCCTGCACAACTCGAATTAACTGTTGAATTGGCTCTGATTTTGAATATGATGAAAGTGATCCTAGAAATTCTTAATTAATAGAATATAACATTAAAGGTGAATTTTCTTCAACCCATTTTACGTGTTGAATGGCAATTGAAAACTCTCTAGAATTAGTTAAACTTTTCAGTAACACCACATGAGATCGTAAATCTCCTTTAATGCATATAAAATCACAGAGTAAAGAAGAAGAAGCGAGAAAAAACCCTGCTTTACATAGGTAGAGTGTAAATGTATCCAATATAGTCGTGGAAAGCATGATGTCCTATTCAACAGACTTGTTGAAGACTTGAATTGCTATTTCGAGATATTTTTCTTGAAAAATCCCTTCAAGGAGGGAAATGTATATTGTAGTATCAGGTAGTAAAAATTTCTCCAACATGTGTCAAAATAGCCTGTGAGCTTCTTCAACCTGACCTAGTGTCGGAAATTTCTTGATAAGGACATTGTAGGTCTTTAAATTTCCATCACATCTATTGGAAAACATTTCATCCAACATAGGACGAAGCCAACCTTCGCTACAATACTCTTCCATTAAAGAATTATACATCGACACATATGGCTTAAATCCTTTTCTTATTCATCTCCCGAAGGATCTCATAAGATTTTTTTAATTTCCCAGTATTTCACAAAAAGGATTAATGGATTTGAATTATTTTAAAATTGAGAGTAAATTCTCTTGAAAACAATAAATTAACAAGTCATTTTCTATACATGAAATTTGAAGTTACTTTATAATTGGAATGTTATGTTTGTCTTGCATGATTCGCGCGAGTGTTAAGATTCATAATCCATTTACTAAAGTACTTGCACGTTATGTAATACCATTCATATCATGTATTGATTCATGTGATTGTAGCCAACATAACAACAAACCTGGCATGCATTTATGTTATATAGGCCTTAAGATTTATGGAAACTTCATTGATTGTAGAAAGACAGCGATGAAAAAAAATCTTAACACAAATTATAAGTAAATGCAATCACTAGAAAAATAAAGAATAAGAATAAGAATAATCACAATCACATACAATAGAAGATCTACGTGATTCGACAAATTGCCTACGTCCACGGTGGTGCTCTCAATTTGTATTTCTCTTTTCTCAAGATGAATATTTTCTGTTACATGCCCCTTCTCCCCTGGACAGGGGTACAATATATGCATGAACATTAAGAGGGTGGGGGTATTGGGTACCCACACATTAACCCACTATCCCTAAAATATCTCCTGAGAGATTTTAGGAGTAGACTAGGTTGTCCCTATTAACCCTCTCTCATTATCCATAGCTTGAGGCTTTTAAGTTTGGGCCAGGCGCTCTGTATTTTTAATAGGGTTTAGTCTGGCTACTCATTTGGTCTTTCAAGGATGGAAGTGGTACCCACTTTGGCCCTAAAATTGTTGGGCCATGATTTGGGACCAAGAATTTTAAATAATGACCCTTATTGTGCCCAGATGGCACTGTTGTGAATTGCGTGAGGTTTGGGGAGTGAAGAATCTTTTCATTAGGGATCTAGGAGGAAAATATTCTTCGGTTAGTGTAAACCATCATTATAAGGGTTTAAATTGTTGAGTTGAACTGATCTTTGACATTGTTTCATAATATCCAATTCTCGAAACGTTCTTTGCACTCTAGTGTCCCCTCTTGCTCCCAGGATCTGCCTTTCATCATCTCCAAGTCATTATTAACTCTTCATCTCTCTCTGCATGTGGCTTTTCTTTGTCTCAAGCTGAATCTTACTTTGTAAGTCTTCAAACTTCTTTTTCTTTCTTTGTTTTTCTGTTAGGGTTTATTTATGGCCAAAATAGGTGATAGATCTGTGAATGAGTTTTGGATTTCTATAACATCCCCAATTGGGTGGACATTAAATTTGCCCTTGTTAATCGAAATGTTCGAGACATTAAGGATGGGCATTGGATTCATGTTCTCTTATTGTCTCAGGGGGGTCTAACTTTTCCCCCATATCACCTATTTTTACACTTCTTTAGTTATTTCTAAATAGTCCCTACCCAATGTTCTCCAAATGTTTATAAAATTGTTAATGGTGTACATAGGATCAATCAGCTCTATGGTACCAATTTATGTCTTGCTGAAGTTTGCTATTGTTATACCTTTTCTAGAATGAGCTCAGGTCTCCTGTACCAGAGAGATAGGAGTCCTGATAGGGTGCTGGTCGTCAATCTATCTAATTCCCATAAGGATTATTGGAACAAAAGGCTTTATTGCTAGGAACTGGAAATTTCCTCCCTAGATCGAGGGGACTAGGTACAGGGGACCTAGTATTCCCTTCTTCGTGAGGAGTACATGGTAGATATTTGTTTGTATTACTTCCTGATTTCCTGTTAGTGTGTTCTTACTCTTATGACCCTTTTTTTCTTTTTTTAGCGATGGAGAAGAACTTGGATCCTGCTCCCCACAAAATCTGAGTTGTTGAGCTGATAAAAGCTTAGAACATAAGGGAACCTCTGGCTGACGGCGAGCATCTGAGATCGATTGCTTTACTTTTAGAGTACAAAAACATAGGAACCAGCTTCATTGCCTGACCTTTTTATTAAATTCCTCACCTTGATATTCTAGAAGAGGTCATTGCTGAGCCAATTTAGTTAGGCGAGTAGGAGAGTAGCTCTGGTGAAGGCAGTGTAGTAGGTGGCAGAGGTGGAGCAGAATGTGATTCCAGTGAGGAGATTTCAAGTGGTGAGGGATATTCCAGTTCGAAGGAGGGTCCAGAGAATTCGAAGAGTTCAGATAGTTCCAATGAGGAGACTATATCTCCCCTTAGGAGGAATTTAATCTAGGATGATGATGAGGATAATATTACTCTGGCTCGCAGGCTAAAGAAGTAGAAGTCTAGGAGTGGGGAAACGTCCACTGGCTCCCAAACTGTGGCTCATAATAGGGAGAGATAGAATAAGGAGGAGGTACTGGTGAGGGAGAGAGAGAGAGGAAGAAAGAGGAAGAGAGGAAGCGTATTGAAATAGAGAAGAATGAGAGAGAAGAAGAAGAGAGGAGGAGAGAAGAAGTGAGGACAAAAAAGGGACAGTCCTTGGTGCCCATGTCTTCCTTGGCTGAGGGGGCATTCGTCGCTCTTGCTCCTCAGCTTGCTCTGGCAGTGCTTGAGAGAGCAGTCTTGCCAGAAGATCGCCAGAGGTCATCGAGCATGGGGACCGACCAGTTAGCCCTAAAAGCGAGTCAGGAGTTAGCATTGGTAAGTCTATCATTACTTATTTACTCTGGAATTTTCTTTTCCATTCCTACTTCGCTAACTTTTTTTTACTTCTCTTTAGTTTGTGTCTAATTTCATCGTCCTCTATCGCAGCACCAGGACGAGCTGGCTAGGAGAAATTTTGATTTAAAGGAGAGCCTAAAAGATGCTAGTGCTGCTCAGAAATCTTCAGATCTTGCCTTAGTTGAAGCTAATAAAAAGAAGGAGGCAACATCTAAACAGCTGGAGGAGCTGCGGTAGTCTTATAACATAGTCTGTACGAGCAAGCTAGCGGTGGTTGAGGAAAATAGAGATCTTACCAAAAAGATGAAAGGCTAGAATCTGAGGCTTCCATAATCAAGGAGAGCTCTTACAACGTTAGGTGGCTCACGACATATGAGGATGCTGAGGCTCAAATCGGTATAGTAGCCGATTTAACTTTAAGAAAGGTTGGGATAGGGCTTTTCTTGCTATCGAGGTGGATGTTGATTCCCATCTCTTTAATGATCGTGAACCTGGTCCAAAACCAGTTGTAGAGGGCGTGCCTCCTCGTGCTACCAATGAAGGTGTCCCAGTTGTTCTAACTACTGCTGCTGATGCTCCCACTAATTAGGGAATGGTTGATGTTCCATCGAGGGAATTGCAAATGAGTCTGTTGTAGATAAAGGGAAGCAGCCAACATCCTCAGAGGAGACTGAGGTTGTCAACTAATCTTTTGAGGGGGCCCTTGTATTTTTTTTATTTTTTTATTATTCTCTTCTTCTCGCTGATGTAGTTGTACGTGAACTATTTTGTTTTTAATGAAATGAAGTTCTGTTCCTTTTCATATACTGATCTATTTATTCTCGATTCTTGTATGGTTTGTAGCTTATCAATATTGAGGACTATATCCCGACTACGTCTCGTCTAGGATAAATCCTTGGTACTAATGTGAGCAACCAAGTTCGTCGTGCCTTTATAAGAATTTGCAATTCTCTTTTAGCAAGGAACCGGGACTACATGAACCAGTCCGAGTTGGTTGCTAAGTTAAAAGATATACTCGAGGAAATGAGTGAGATTGGTGCCTCTATTCAAGAAGAGGTCAATGCTCTTAACGCGAAGGTCCTAAAACCGTCTGAAATCAACTTGGTTGGTGAGATTCTTGTAAGGACATAAATTTCCAATTGAGTCCAAATATTGTTTTGACTTAATTTCGTGAACAAAATTGTGTTTGTAATATGTCATTGGGAGATTTTATTTTGTCACGATCCCACTTGGTCTATGACGTATTGAAGGAATTGAAGACGTTGCGACAAAACTTCAAAGAATTAATCATGTTTATGTTTAATTGGTGCAAGTGTATTCGTCTTCAAGTTAATTGTATTCCGAGATCACACATGTATGAATGCATATTGTTAATGAGACTCGAAATTGTTTTTATAAAAGATAAGGATGTAATTTTATAAGAAAAAATGTTTTAAAAGTGTTTTAAGTGTTTTACACTACATTTTATTCTAATAAGCACAAAAAAGAGTTTGACTTATTTGGAGCTCTTTTGGAAGAGTCGTTTTAAAGAAAAACTCAAAATGACACACGCGTTGTTCAAACGACAAGTTGGGTTGTTCAAGTGACATGGCTATGTGTCGATCTCCTTCGAGCGACACTATTTTCGAGGTGGTGAATTTTTCCCATTTAACGAGTGGTTTCGTCAGAAATTTATGAGTGTGCATTCTAGAAAAAAAATTTACAATCCAGAGACCTGTTTGCACATGTTTTTCTAAGGTTTCAAAGCTTAAACACATCCTTAGAGTTTGCAAAGATCCGAGTCATCATTATTATATGTTTATGTGATCTTGCTTCACCAAGAAGGTTTGTTTTATACTTGAACATCTGGGTTTTACGATGAAGAAAAAAGAAGGACTTGTTGTTCAACACCGTAGATGTATCGAAGCCATTCGATGGACACCAAGACATACGTGGACGCGTGTGTTGTGGACAAGTATCATGGAAGAAGTACTTTCTGGGTGGGAACTATGAGAGGAGTGGTTGAAGATCAGAAGGGCGTCAATACCCATAGGGATCGACTCGTTAAGTGAGTCTTTTGTCTGTTTGTTATAATTCCACATTCATAGTCATTGTATGGCTTGGGCCGTCCGAGGTTGTTTTCCCATCCTGGGTTTTTTTCCTCGTACAGCCGACATTGTGAGTATTCTTTAGGACTAATCAAGATAAAATTCATTTAAAGTAAAATTTGGTTTTTCACAACTTGGTTTGGTGCTAATTAAAAGTTGGTTAATTTTTGGTGAAAATTGGTTTGATTTGAAACACACGCATAATGAGCACCCTTTTCAAATTGGTATCAGATATGGAAAATATAATTTATTTGTTTTGTGATCCCGTGTGTTTTGTGATCCCGTGTGTTTTCAAAGATGAATTTTGGAAATAAAGAACTTTTTCGAACTCCTATTTTTTATGGAACTAATTACACCTATTAGAAGATGAGAATGAAAAGTGCATTAAAATCTATTGATGAACGTGTGTGTCTAGCAGTTGAGAAAGGTTCGACACCCTCTGTCACTATTTTAGGTGAGGTCACTAATTTAAAGCCTGTTGAGACATGGACCGAAACTGAACATAGACTTTCACAATATAATTCTAAGGGTTAGCACGTTATTTCTTCACATGTCACAATATAATAGAATTATGACTTGTGAAACATCAAAAGAGGCTTGGGATATTTTGGCACTCACTCACGAGGGCACTACAACGGTTAGGGCGTCAAAACTTCAAAATCTTACTACATAGTTTGAGACCATTAGGATGTTAGAGAATGAGACTTTTGATGAGTTTTATGCGAGGTTGTCCAATATTGTCAACTCTCCGTTTAACCTAGGTGATAAAATTCCTGACAATCATGTCATTAAGAAAATCCTTAGGTCGTTTCCTAGTAGGTTTGATGCGAAAGTGACTATTTTAAACTCCTTGGGTAAGTTAGAATTAATGAAACTAGAAGAGATTGTAGGTGACTTACAAACCTATTAAATCGACATGATTACCTCCATGTAAGTGCCTAAGAAAGAAAAGGGTATTACTTTGAAAACCCGGAAGGAGGAAATTAAAGTTTCGAATTCCTAATTCGATTTCGATTTTGAGGATGTTGCTTTATGGCCAAAGAAATTTAAAAATTTATTAAGTTTCAAAAGAAATCGAAACATGCCAAGAAATTTGAAAAATTCAAGAACAACAAAGTTGATTCCACCTCTAAGAATAAGTTTGAGAAGCCGAGGAGAGATGCGTAGGATTAGTGTTTTGGGTGTAAGGGGTACGGTCACAAATTTAAGGAGTGACCCACTAGACTTAAGAAAGAGGGCAAGCAACCCATTGTATATAGTGCTACCTTAAGTGATAGTGATCCGGAAGAGGGAGAGAGTTCCCCTATTGATTGTAACTTTGTTGATCTTATGGCATGTCATGTGAGAGATAACGATTCTCATGTGAATGACACTTCTGAGGAGGTTTTTAGTGAATCCCATGTTAGTGAAGGAGACGAGAGTGACGAAGAGGAGATAGATGTGAAAGAATTGAAAAATGTGTTTAATGAGTTTTATGTCGAAACGGTGAAGGTGAAAAAGGCTAACTCTAAATTGTAAACTAAGTTGAATAAGCGTGCCATAGAAAATAATGAGTGTCTGATTGAGGATCTTAGGGCTCGAGAGAAGACTCTTAGGGAGAAATTAGTGTATGTCGAAGGTGGGAGAGATAATCTCCGTGGTTTGATGAAGTCTTTAAAAAATGAGATTTTAGCATTTGAAGAGTCCAGGCATTTGCTAGAGTATATGATTCATAAGTTGGAGGAGAGATTGAGAGACTCGTCTAGAGTTAAGTTTGATTTGGAGGCTAGATCGTAGAAGTTAGATAAGACCCTACGCACCGTCCAAATTAAGGGATATAGGGGAGGTATAGGTTTTGATGAGAGAGTTGTTCCCATTGCCCCCATACGTGTGTGAAACACTACGAAGGTTAGAAAAGGTCCACATATAGGTAATCATTCCCACCATCGCTACACTTGCACGTTTTGTGGTAGGAAAGGTCATCTTAGGCGTTATTGTTACGACCTTAGACAAGCTCCTAGGAAGTTTAGGAATAAAGTTACCTCGATTACAAAAACCCCCTTGCGTCATTTTACACCTACTTGGGTTAGGAACTCGGATTTAGTGTCTTTAGGAATAAAACTTCATGATTCTCGTTTGGGTGGACTTGATTTTTCTCATGCTAAATCTAAAGTATGATAGTGTTTCCTTGTTTTTCATATGCTATTTTGCATCATGATATATTCATTGCTAGTATAATGACTTGTGTATCATTTTGTATTATAGTTTTTCATTTGTTTGAGTCCTATTGAAAAAATACAAAAATATTTTGTTTTTGAGGAAAATTTTGAAAAACCAAAAAGATTTTTCTTTTATTTGAGTCAAAATATGCTTGAAAAGCCAAAAAGATTTTTGTTTTTTTGTTTTTGAGTTAACATGTTTGATGTGGCATATTAGTGTGCATAGACACCCCCTCATCGTTTCATTATCCATGTGGCTAGGACATTTCGTTATTATTATCGATGCTTATAATGATCGTAACCATTGTTTATATGGGGTAGTTTCGAAGTTGATATTCATTTTGATTCGACTTTGTATATATATATGCCATAAATGCACACATGCACGAGTTTATATGGATGTTTGACTTCTCTTGCATATTTGAATTTGGTGAGACATTCTTATCTAAATCTTGTCATCTATGCGTAAGTAGACTTAAGGAGAAGTGTGCGTGTAAGAATCATTTATCGTGAGGATTTGAATTGGTACTGTGACACCCCGCCTAATTAACCCCGGTGGATCAGTCCTAAATTAAGTTAGAACAAGTTTCTCAGTTGGGTCATTCTTAGCATCACTGTCGCCTTTTTAATCACTAACCACCTAAGTGAGAAAAATAGACTGGTGTCAAATTTTATCTTTCATTAATTTAAATGGAACTCACATGTGGAAAATAAAATAATATAACAATCACAGTTAACTAGAATAACCATTCACAAATAATTAACGAACCGAATAAACCATCAGTTCAAAAATCCATCAAAATTAAAGTCAAGAAATAAGTCTCAACAAATCTAACGAATACTAAAAGAACTGTGAGCAACAAGCTCGAATAACAATTAGAAATCTCTACATTATGAATGAAAGAATGAGGCACCTATCAAAGTCCCGCAACATCCACATATGATGCAGCAACGGATCCCTGAAATTTAGTCAAGCCTGGCATCCCATGGTTGGACACCTAAAGGTTTTTAAAAGTTTTTGTAGCAAGGGTTAGTACCCAAAACATTAGAAAAAACATTTAGCAAATGATTAACTTGCAGTAATAAGTAAATATGCATGCTCTCCATATTTTAGTTAGTGCCTCACTCTCTTGAGGACTTCCTCACCCCTCCTCTAATGTGCACTACTACGCCATAATTAATTCACCTAGTTATTTATCTCATGACTAGATAATTAATGTAATATCCTTGACTCACCCTACTCTAATCGAGTATACCGAATTTATGATTTTTAAGTTATTATCAACATCAACTTAATTAATCATTTCCCTTTTTGAATTCATATAACTTCCATACTTGTTAGACATATAAAACAACTCATGCTTAGTATTAATTTGCCCGTATATAATTAATTACCTAATTATATACTTATAGTCATATTGCAGCATTCACAAACATACTGAAATACATTTAATAACTAGCATCCACCTGAGTAGATACTCACAGGATGTAAATTCTCTAAAGTGCTATCCCACTAGGTATATTCACGTAACTTATTTACCCAAGTCAGAATCGCTCACTAACTTGGTTAAAACATACAATTGGAGGCGGTCATATTCCTTCCCTGAAAGTGAGATGCCCCTCACCCATATAACGGACACTATGACCTGGGAATGTACTCATCCTACTCCTCAAGCTAAGGGATTCATCCACTACGCGCAACCTCCCCTATAGCACTAGAGTATATACTAATAATAATATCTAGCCACTGATTATTAAGGTACACTCCATATATATACTATCACATCCTGTGTACATATAAATATAAAATGTCCCGGCTATGCCGCGTACTAAATTCGTAACACAAGCCAATTTAAATTATTAAGAGTTTATGGTCCAACTCTAATTATTAATTAATTTGCACATTAATTAATTAAGTTAGCTTTGGTATCACTCCCACCATAAATTCGGACTTACTCTCGTGGCCCGAAATAAAATAACATCCGAGTCTAAATTCACGACTCTAAATTATTTAGCCCTCACTTAAATAATTTCGACACCTTGGTATTTCCCAACCAATAGCTTCACACTCGCCCACTAAATTCGTTCATTATTATTGTGAAACATTATCTCACAATTTAGTCATGACGTCACACCTAAATGTCTCCCGAATCTTAATTAATTTCCCTCACAATTAATTAGCATATAACCCCATATATTTATTTCTTATTACATAAGATGTGAAAAGAATTTTATATAATTTTTTATATATATAAATAAACTGAACGAATTGCCAAAGTCTTCCGACCGTCGATCGATCGACCCCAGACCTTCGATCGATCGATCGAGCAGGTCTTCGTCTTCTCCAGAAGGTTGTTTCAGCCATGGACGAAATTCTAAAATCTCTATCTTCTTTTAACAGTAAACCCAAGATTCCTCATCAATAAAACTTACTAGAAACCTTATGAGGGACCTCCATAATGTCCCAAAACCTCATGAATTCGTCCATTATCTAGTGATTTCATAATTTGGGGACAAATCTACCTTTAACCCTTAACCCATTCAAACCTCAAATTTCTTCTTCAAATTCGTTTCTAGTTATCTAGATTACATTCTACAAGATATGTATCAATTTAATATTCTCAGATTTTACATGAATCCTTACTCAAATTCGCAAATCAGATTATTGGTTTTAACAACCCCATTTCTATGCCCTTAACACCCAAAACCAATTTTAATCAATCACATCACATAAATATGAATTGAAAAATAGATTTAATGCTACAGAAAATTAACCACTTGCCTTAGGGTTTGTAGAGTCTGAATTTGGGGTTGTGATTGCTCAAGGTTGAAGATGAACTCCTTGATTTGGCCCTTCTTTGTCCCCCAATTTGTCTTAACTGCTCTTAGGGTTTCCTAACCCACTAAGTTATTTTTCACACCCTAATCAACCGTACCCTAATTCCTTATACTTGCTTAATTAGGCTAATCCCGTTTTTTGCCTAATGGGCCAAGCCCAAGTGACCTAAATGTCCCCGTGTTGGACCGACTATGTCTAAAAATGTCCCGTGACCCGTTTACTACCCCCGGGTACACTTTTCGGACTATCTCGGCCCATACGAACTCAACCGTATACTCAGAATTAGCATCCGAATTTATTTCTAAAAATTCTTATTTCACACCAAAATTAGTTTATACTGACTCCCAACTGAAATAAGTACACGTCCCGTCATTAATACTCGAAATGACGTAAATACATTATTACCATTCACTTAGTAATTAAGTTCCCTAAATATTAACCATTCACTTTCCTATTAATATTTAAATATAACTTTCCTTAATTAATTCAATTAAAATTACGACACACAAGTAATTTTGAATTCCCGAATTAATTAAATATTAAATGCATGAAAATACGGGGTCTTACATACTCCCCCCTTATAAAGGAATTTCATCCTCGAAATTATGTCGTACTTGTGGTGAAAAGCTCTGGATATTGTTCCCACATATCCTCCTCCTGCTCCCAGGTAAAATCGTCAACTTTGTGATGACCCCACTATACTCTAACTAGTGGAACAACCTTGGATCATAACTTTCGAGTGGAATGTGCCACCGGTCTCTCCTCGTATGAGATGTCTAGCTATAATTCAATTTCCTCGAGTGGAATGTGCCAGAAAGCCCTTTCGCTCCTGCGATATTTCTTCAACGATGCTACATGGAATACGTCGTGTATACGTTGAAGGTGCTCTGGCAATCCCAGACTGTAGGATACTTTCCCCATACTCTAGATAATAGGGAAAGGTTCCACGTACCTCGGTGCTAACTTGCCCTTCTTGTCGAACCTGATCATCCCTTTCATAAGGGACACCAGGACCAACACCTGATCCCCAACTTCTAACTCCACATGTCTCCGTGAAGCATCAGCATAACTTTTCTGCCTATCCTGAGCTCTCCGAATCCTCCCTCGGATCAGCTCTATCTTGGCAAATGTCTCTTAAACAATCTTCGGCCCCAATAGTTTGTTGTCCCCTGCCTATAACCAACAAGCGGGTGAATGACAAGGTCTCCCGTATAGTGCCTCGAATGGTTCCATACCGATCGTGAATTGGTAAGAGTTGTTATACGCGAAGTCTACCAAAGGAAGATATTTCTCCCAACCTCCCCCAAAGTCTAATACGCACATTATAAGCATATCTTCCAGCATCTGATTGAATTTCTCAGTCTGCCCGTCAGTCTGTGGGTGATAGGCTGTAGTCAAACGTAACTCCGTGCCCATGGCTTCCTGAAAGCTCTACCAAAAGTGGGCCACAAAGATCTTGTCTCTGTCAGACACAAAATTAATCGGTACCCCGTGCAGCTTAACAATCTCAGCTATGAATAGCTGCGCATATCGCATCGTCTCAAAGTCTGTGCGAACCGGCAGAAAGTGGGCTACTTTGGTCAACCGACCCACAATAACCCATATGGAATCGTGACCCTTTTTACGATGCAGGTAACCCTATAATGAGGTCCATAGAGATGCTCTCCCACTTCCACACAGGAATCTCCAGCGGCTGTAACATCCCTGATGGTCTCTGGTGGTCAACTTTCACAAGCTAACATATGGCACAGTTCGAAACAAACTCTGCTATGTCTCGTTTCATTCTTGCCCACCAATACTGCCTCCTCATATCCTAGTACATCTTATCCCCACCGGGATGTACCGTGAATCTCGACCCATGGGTCTCTGTCATAACAGCGTGCCTCAACTCCTCATCCTCCGGTATAATTAACCTCCCATTAAGGCATAAGCTTTCTTTCGAGCTAACCGAGTAACCCTCTGCTCCCTTAGATAGCAACTAGCTCAGCCTATCTCGGCAGACCTGGTCCTCTGCCTACGCCCTCATAACCCGCATAATGATCTTAGGTGTGATGGATAATGCTGACATGCAAGCCCTGGTTGCATCATCCTCATATCGAAGCTCTTTCCACTTCGCTTTCCAAACATCTTATATTTCCTCGGTCGGTCTCCGGCTCAATGCATCTTCTACCACATTAGCCTTACCAGGATGATACTGAATATCAAACTGGTAGTCCTTCACGAATTCTAGCCATCGCCTCTATCTCATATTTAGATCCTTCGGTGTGAAGAGATACTGAAGTGATTTTTGATTCGTGAATAACATGAACTGCTCTCCCAGAAGATAATGTATCCATATTCTCAAAGCAAAAACAACTGCTGCTAGCTCCAAGTCATGAGTGGGTGTAAATACTCTCGTGGGGCTTTAGCTTTCTGGACGCATAAGCTAAATCCCTTTCCTCCTAATGAAGCACACCCCCAAGTCCCTATAAGGATGCGTCAGTGTAAACCCGATATTCTGATCCTCCCTTCGACAATGCAAGTACGGGTGCAGATATCAACTTGTCCTTTAGCTCATCGAAAGCTAATTAACAATGATCATTCCAAGTGAAAGGTACCCCCTTCCGAGTCAGATTCGTCAAAAGGTCCTGCAATATTTGAGAATCCTTTGATGAACCGCCTATAATAATCGGCCAATCCCAGAAAATTGCACCTCGATCGGTGTCGTGGGTTGTCCCCACTCCCTCACCGCCGATACCTTACTTGGATCCACTGCAATACCCCGGTCTGACACCACGTGGCCAAGAAACTGAACCTCCCGTAGCCAAAATCCACACTTCTTGAATTTGGCATAGAGCTGGTGATTTCGCAATGTCTGTAACACTATAAGCAGATGCTCTGTGTGCTCCTCCTCGGTGAGTGAGTAGATCAGGATGTCATCAATGAACACGATTACAAACTGATCAAGAAACTCCCTAAAAACCCTGTTCATAAGGTCCATGAACACTGCTGGTGCATTGGTGAGCCCGAATGGCATCACCCTGAACTCATAAGATCCATAGTGGGACAGGAAATAGGTCTTAAGAACATCCGCTTCTCGAATACGTAGTTGATGATACCCTGACCTCAAGTCGACCTTAGAGAAGTAAGACGCCCCTCTCAACTGGTCAAATAGATCATCAATCCTAGGCAACGGATACTTATTCCATATCGTCGCCTTGTTCAGCTCTCTATAGTCCACGCATAACTATAGTGAGCCGTTCCGCTTCTTCACAAACAATACTGGTGCACCCCACGGAGATGTACTCCGCCGGATGAAACCTTGACCCAAAAGCTGCTGAATCTGCTCTCTCAACTCATGCATCTCTGACGAGGCCATACAGTATGGGACCCGAGCAATCTGCCTCGTCCCGGTGCTCAATCGATCACAAATTCGATTTCCCTGCTAGGTGGAAACCCTGGTATCTCCTAGAACACATCCTCAAAGTCCCTCACTACCGGGATTGAGTCCAATAAAATTGCCACCTCTTGTGAGGTCTCCTCCTCGATGTAATACAGGTGCGTGCGTGACCCCCCCTTAGGTAACGACATTTCTATAAAAAACATCTCCTGTCCTAGATTGGATAACACTATTGTTCTCTCGTAGAAATCCACTGATGCCCGATAACTTGCCAACCAATCCATACCCAAGATGACATCATGTCCCTCCATAGCTAACACCAAGAGGTCCGCTGCTAAACTAAGCCTCCCAATCCAAATGTCCACCCCCATCAAATCGAGTGAATCGAAGCCCCACTGCCTACTGGTGACTCGACACACATCCGAATACTACCAGCGGTCTCTAGTAACCCGACCCATTTAGCAAAATTATATTTAATGAATTAATGCGATGCTCTCGTATAAAAAAGAATACTACCCTCATAACCATGAATGAGAAACATACGCTCAACTGCTGGCGGTGCTTGATTTACTAGAGGATTGGGAACATCCCGGACGTTATACACACGCCCGTAGTGCATCTGCCCTGCTGCGGTGGGGTAGGTGGGGCTGGTGCTGCTGGCGGTATCTTCCCCCGTTGCCCCTATTAGGCCTCCTGTTGTTGACCTCTACCCCTCTATGGGCACGCCCTCTTGAAGTGTCCTGGCTGGCCACAGACAAAATAGCATTTTTGACCATCTCCCTGTCGTTGGCCCTGTTGGCCCTGACGTGGCTGGCCCTATTGGCCTCCCCCATTGTTCCCTTGGACCTGACGGCCCTGAGGAACCTGCTGCTGTTGATTCGGGCCTGGCTGCCCCTGCCTGAACCCCTGTCCTCCCGGTCGAAAACCACAAGGCTTAAACTTCTTAGCCTGATTCCCCTGCTAACTGCTCGTCTGCTACTGAGTACCACTCGTGTCACCACCAGTAACTACCTTGCCCTATTGGCTCGGCTCCCCTGTTCTCTTACTCCCTTTCACATGGAAGCGATGATCCTGACAATGCACAAGTGAGGAATTAACGACATATTTATAAGTCACCAACGCCGAATTTCCAATCAAATGTTGCCTAATCCGCCAGGCTAAACCATCCATAAGCATCGATTTCTTCCGCTCCTCATCGCTCACCTCATTTGGCACAAAGTTTTCCAAACGGGTGAACTCTTCCTCATAGTCTGCCACTGATAGGCCACCCTGTACTAAATCACTGAATTTTTTTCTCATCTCAGCCTCTACCACTGGTGGAAAGTATTTGCAGTCGAACCGCACCCAGAACTCCTCTATCGGCATCAAATCCTGCTCCTCGGCGGAGGTAACTGACTCCCACCACTGTAAGGCTGCCCCCGATAAACAAAAGGTAGCAAGCATCTGTTTCTGTACCTCGGTACACTCTAGCATGCGCAGATGGTGCTGAATGTTCTTCTTCCAGTCACAAGCCTCTACTACATCTGTGCTACCCCGAAACTCAGGTGGGTGACCCTTCTGAAAGGTCTCCTTAACTCTCTGCCAAGATGGTGGTCTCACTGGATCCTGAACTGTCGATGCTACTGGAGGCGGTGCCTGGGGCTGTGTAAAGTGAGAGGCCATAGTTCTCATCGCTGTCTCGATCGCCTGGGCCACTATTACTGCCACCTGAGCAGTGGATTTAAACTCGGGTGGGGGTGGGGCGGCGGATACTGTGGCTCCTGATGAGCCTCCCTAAACTCATCCCTAGCCTCAGCCCTCTCTTCTCTCAATCTCCTCGGTGGCATCTGAAACAGATTGAATCGAATAAGTACACAATTGACACAAAAATACTCACAGCAGAAAAACGATATCTCATAAGCGGAAAAATGAATCAACAGTCCTAATAATAGGGCTCTATATCAACCGAATGCTACGCTGAAACGTAGAAAGCTGAACAAATCCTAAGGACACTAGAACCTGATGCTCTGATACCATTTGTGACACCCCGCCTAATTAACCCCGGGTTATCAGTCCTAAATTAAGTTAGAACAGGTTTCTCAGTTGGGTCATTCTTACAATCACTGTCGCCTTTTTAATCACTAACCACCTAAGTGAGAAAAATAGACTAGTGTCAAAATTTATCTTCCATTAATTTAAATGGAACTCACATGCGAAAAATAAAAAAATATAACAATCACAGTTAACTGAAATAACCATTCACAAATAATTAACTAATTGAATAAACCATCGGTTCAAAAACCCATCAAAAGTGAAGATAAGAAATAAGTCTCAAAAGATCTAAGAATACTAAAATAACTGTGAGCAACAAGATCGAATACTGATAGAAATATCTACATTATGAATGAAAGAATGAGGCGTCTATCAGAGTCCCGTAACATCCACATGCGTTGCAGAAACGGATCCCTAAAATTTAGTCAAGCCTGGCGTCCCTGTGGCTGGACACCTAAAAGGTTTTTAAAAGTTTTTATATCAAGGGTTAGTACCCAAAACATTTGGAAAAAAACATTTAGCAAATGATTAACTTGCAGTAATAAATAAATATGCAATCTCTCCATATTTTATTTAGTGCCGCACTCTCTTGAGGACTTCCTCACCCCTCCTCTAATGTGCACTAATACGCCATAATTAATTCACCTAGTTATTTATCTCATGACAAGATAATTAATATAATCTCCTTAACTCACCCTACTCTAACCGAGTATACCGAATTTATGATTTTTAAGTTATTATCAACATCAACTTAATTAATCATTTTCCTTTTTAAATTCATATAACTTCCATACTTGTTATACATATAAAACAACTCATGCTTAGTATTAATTTGCCCGTATATAATTAATTACCTAATTATATACTTATAGTCATATTGCAGCATTCACAAACATACTGAAATACATTTAATAACTAGCATCCACCCGAGTAGATACTCACAGGATGTAAATTCTCTTAAGTGGTATCCCACTAGGTATATTCACGTAACCTAGTTACCCAAGTCAGAATCGCTCACTAACTTGGTTAAAACATACAATTGGAGGCGGTCATATTCCTTCCCTGAAAGTGAGATGCCCCTAACCCATATAACGGACGCTATGACCTGGGAATATACTCTCCCTACTCCTCAAGCTAGGGTTTTCATCCACTACGTGCAATCTCCCCCTATAGCACTAGAGTATATACTAATAATAATATCTAGCCACTGATTATTAATGTACACACCATAGATTTACTATCACATCCTGTATACATATAAATATAAAATGTCTCGGCTATGCCGCGTACTAAATCCGTAACACAAGCCAATTTAAATTATTAAGAGTTTATGGTCCAACTCTAATTATTAATTAATTTGCACATTAATTAATTAAGTTACCTTTGGTGTCACTCCCACCATAAATTTGGACTTACTCTCGTGGCCCAAAATAAAAAAAATCCGAGTCTAAATTCCCGACTCTAAATTATTTATCCCTCACTTAAATAATTTCAACATCTTGGTATCGCCCAACCAATAGCTCCGGACTCGCCCACTAAATCCGTTCCTAATTATTGTGAAACAATATTCTCACAATTTAGTCATGACGCACACCTAAATTTATCCCGAATCCCAATTAATTCCCCTCACAATTAATTAGTGTATAACCCCATATATTTATTTCTTATTACATAATATGTGGAAAGAATTTTATATAATTTTTTTTATACATAAATAAACTGGCCGAATTGCCAAATCTGTCGACCGTCGATCGATCGACCCCAGACCTTCGATAGATTGATCGAGCAGGTCTTTGTAAGGACATTTTTGTCCATTATCAATTTGTTATGTCGTACGCCATTACACCGTTGAAGAAATTCAAGATTCATACAGTCATCAACGGATCCGAATATCAAAAGAAGAAGAGGAATCAAAGTCTGACAGGATGGATCGGTCCGCCGAGAGAAAACGAACCAATCCGAACACGGACCGGTCTGCCCCTTTACCGGACTGGTCCGCCTGCTGAAAAACCAGTACACCCCGGACCGCAAGCGAATCGAAGAAGCCAAAAATAAAAAGAACCGGTCCGCCTACCCGGACCGATCTGCCTCAGACCCGGACCGATCCTCCTGGGATAAACTTCAACAGATCGTGTTCAGATTTTTAAGGCCCAAGTATTCTTATTTAATTCCACTACGGGGAGTTGGTTTCTCAGAGTTATTTACACGATTTTCAAAATTCAAAAAATATAAAAAAAAAAAGTCTGCACTTTATTGAGTTTCAAAACTCATGGTTTGATTCACAAAACTGCTCATACATTTGTGAATCACTTTTGGTAACCCAAGAACACAAACAGTTGCTGTTCAACCCTTGTGGAGAAGAGCGTTCTTTTTCTTCATTGCAGCCCTCCTGGAAAGGGATATTTGCAGCCGCCAACTACAGAATCTGATACCTGAGGGTAATTCTTAGTCACTTGTATTTTCATTGTAATCCGAAATTGTACAGTTACAATAATATAATGAAAATAAATGGTTTTGCCCCTTTGGGGGATTTTTCCTCAATTGTGTGTACTTGATTAATCTTCATGATCTACTTCTTGATTAAATCACACCTAGTTGCATGTTTAGGGTTTGTTTGTGTTAAACTGAATTTAATTTCATAATTTCTTATTTGAACGCACGCGCAATACTCTCTCAAATTGGTATCAGAACAGGTTACGCTAATCTATCGTGTAATCCTATTTTCTGTAAAATCTTTTCTAAGATATCATTTTTCTGAAAAAAATATTTTTTGAAAAAGTGCGTGTTCAAATGGAGAAATCATATAATAAATTACCTGTTTTTGACGAGACAAATTATGCTTATTGGAAAGCCCGAATGAGGTCGGCTTTAAAAGCCATAGATGAAAGGGTCTGGATTTTAGTTGAAAGAGGGTGGAAACCTCCCTCCGTCACTGTGGAAAACGTGACTAATTTAAAACCTGTCACCTCTTAGACTGAAGATGAATTTAGATGGTCTTCTTTTAACTCTAAAGGTTTGAGTGCTATTTCCGGTTCCATCACTCCTGATGAGTTCCGACGTATCATGACGTGCACCACGTCAAAGGAGGCATGGGATGTCTTATAACTTACCCATGAAGGAACCAATGTTGTAAAAGAATCTAAATTGCAAAATTTAGCAACTCAATTTGAAACCTTCACCATGCATGAATCTGAATGCTTTGATGAATTTTATGCTAGACTTTCTGACATTGTGAATACTAGTTTTAATCTTGGTGAACATATTCCTAATGCTAGAGTTGTTAAAAAGATTCTTCGTTCTTTGCCTAAGCGTTTTATCCCTTAAGTCACTGCGCTAAATTCTATGAGTAATTTAAATACGCTAAAATTGGAAGAACTTGCAGGAGATTTGCAAACTTATGAAATTGATATGTTCCCTAAAACTTCTAGGTCTAAAGATAAGGGAATTGCACTTAATGCCAAAGAGAAAAAGAGTGAGGGGTTGGCTAGAAAGAGGGAAGAGTCATCTAGAAAGAAAGAGACTGACACGTCAGATTCTGAGTGTGATTTTGACTTAGATGATTTGGCTCTTTTTACAAAAAATTTCAAGAAGATTCTCAAAATTAAGAAAAATGGCAATTTTAAAGATAAAAAGAAATTTGAGAAAAATAAGTTTGAAAAGAAAAATGAAAAAGATTCCAAAAATCCTCCTAAGAAAGAAAGTGAGAGATGCTTTGAGTGCGATGGTAGGGGTCATAGAGCCTTTGAGTGTGCCACTCGTCTGAATAGAGAGAAAGGGAAAGTTGTCCTTAATGCTACTCTTAGCGACGATAGTGAGGTCGAGATGGTGGATTCAGGAGATGAGTCACCGCATGAGTGTAACTTCACCGCATTCATGGCCAGTTAAGTGAGCACTCCTAGTTATCTTCACTACGATGAGGATGATGCTTCACAGGGACACGTCGATAGTGAGATCGATGTGAGTGAGGGGGATGATGACTCATGTGAGAGAAAGAGTGATATTCAACGCGCCTACGCTGAGTTATATTCTGAGTCTTTTAAAACTAAAAAACGTAACAAAGCGCTAGTTTTTAAGATCACCGGCTTAGAGGAAGATTTAAGAAAGGCGAGAGAGAGAGAGAGCCCTCCACCTTCACCGCCCTAAGAGAGAGAGAATCTGCCTGTGTCGAGAAAGTGAGTTTTTTAGAGAGAGAGAGAGTGTTTTTGAGAAAGAGAGAGGGGACTTGACTAAACAAGTGGCTAGTCTTACGAGTGAGCTCCATTCCTCCATGGAGACTCGAAAGAAACTTGAAGCCTTTGTTGCCCAGCTGACTCATGATCTTGAGAAATCACGGGAAGTCAAGGTACAAATCGAGGACAAATCAGGGAAAATGGGAAAGATGCTCCTCGACCCCGCTTTAGGTTTTGGTGATAGGCAGGGAATTAGGTATGATGGTGGCTTCACCTCTCAAATTGCACTTGGACCAGTTCCTGAGTTTACTACTACTCCTTATGGTCATCGTTAAAAACCTCGAAGGAAAGTTTGACCAAGAAAAGCAAACTAAGGTCATCCTTTGACTGTGTTCTTCTGTACTTATTGCAAAAGAAAAGGCCACCTCAGGGAGTTTTGCTATAGTATGGGCTAGACAGGACGTACTACTGCTCCACCACATCATACTGATGACTTTTCTAGTCTGAGAGGGTGAGTTAAGTTCTTAGCTGCCACATCTCAGAGTTTGATGGAATAATTCCGACGGATGTCTTTGCCGTTAGTGAATGCTTCTCACATTCCAGCTAAAGCCAACAACAACAAAGGCAAACAAAAGGTCACCACCTCTTGGGTACTTAAGAAAGATAAAAAGGCTTTTGTTGTTCATGTTGCTCTCAAAGCACATAATACCTCACAGTGGTATTTTGACAGTGGGTGCTCCAGACATATGACAGGTGATGCCTCATTTTTTACATCTCTTGAGGATTATCAGAATGGCAGAGTCACCTTTGGAGATGGGAGCAAGTCTAGCATTATAGGATGAGGTACTATCGAGTTGCCTGGTTTTCCTACGCTAGAAAATGTTTTGTATGTCAAAGGTTTGAAAGCAAACATTCTCAGCATTATCCAGCTGTGCGACGATGACTTTGCAGTAAAGTTTGGGGACACTTGTAAGGTCTATAATCAAGCTGGTAAACTATTAGTGTAAGGGGTGAGGACAAAGGATAATTGCTATAGGACTGAGCCCACATCCTCACTTGTCTGCAAATGCGCCACGATCACTCCTATGGATCTGCGGCACCAACGTCTAGGTCACATAAATATTAGAGATCTCACTTGCTTAGCTAGAAAGGACCTAGTATGTGGCTTACCAGCTCTTGGAAGGCCAACTTCGACGGTTTATGGACCCTATCAGATGGGAAAACAAATTCGTAGTCCCCATAAGAAGTTGCATTCCATTACCACCTCTCGTATTCTTGAGCTTATACACATGGACCTTATGGGTCCCACTCATACCAAGAGTCTAGGTGGTAAGAGGTATATTCTAGTGATGGTAGACGATTTCTCCAGGTATTCCATTGTAGGTTTTCTGAGAGAGAAATTCGATGTTGTAGAGTTTTTAATGACTAAGTGCCGTATCCTACAAAATCAACACGGAGTCACTATTGACAGAATACGTAGTGACAATCGCACTGAATTTAAAGAAGAAAAGGTAGATTTGTATTGTGATAGCCTTGAGATCAAACATGAGTTTTCTATTGTGAAGACTCCTCAGCAAAATGGGATTGTTGAGAGAAAGAATAGAACGATCCAGGAAATGGCTAGATCTATGCTTCTAGGTCGTAAAGTTTCTAGGAGATTTTGGGGAGAGGCAGTGTCTACTGCATGACATACGGTGAATAGGGTTTATCTGTATCCACACACACTTCAGACACCTTATGAGTTGTGGACTGGCAAGAAGCCCAACCTTGCATATTTCCGTGTCTTTGGGAGTAAATGCTACATCCTACGGGATAGAGAGCAATTAGGAAAGTTTGACTCCCAGAGAGAAAAGGGGATATTTCTAGGATATTAATCGACTAGTAGAGCATACCGGGTTTTTAACCTGAAGAGCTCTAAGGTTATGGAATCAATAAACGTCACCGTGCAAGATGACGAACCGTCAATGGTTATTGATCCTAACCTTCAGTGTGAGGATGAGGACTTTTCTGACAGTGATTCACTTGACCCCCTCTCACGCTCTGTGAACCCTACTCATGTGCTAGGGGACACACCTGCTTGGGTTCGCAAGAAAAATGACCCCTCTGCCATTGTTGGTGATCCCTCTCTTGGGGTCAAGACTCGTGCTCAGCTAGAGAACATCGTTAGCCACTTTTGCTACACATCCAACGTCAAGCCCAAGAATCATAAAGAAACACTCAAGGATGAACACTGGATATCTTCTATGCAGGAAGAGTTGCTTCAGTTTAAAAAGAATAATGTCTGGGAACTCGTCCCCGACCTAGTGAGACAAATGTGATAGGTACTAGATGGATATTCAAGAATAAAATGGATGAAAATGGTACCATAATCCTAAACAAAGCTAGGTTGGTCGCTCAAGGATACACACAGATAGAGGGTGTAGACTTTGGGGAGACATTTGATCCTGTTGCAAGGCTTGATTCCATCCGTCTACTACTCACCATGGCATGTCATATGCGCTTCAAGTTATATCAGATGGATGTCAAGAGTCATTTCTGAATGGAATTTTACAGGAGGAAGTTTATGTGGAACAACCAAAAGGGTTTGAAGACCCTCAGCACCCGAAGCACGTCTACTATCTGAGGAAAGACTTGTATGGTTTGAAGCAAGCACCCCGTGCTTGGTACGAGAGGCTTACTTCCTATCTCTTAGCTCGTGGCTTCAAGAGAGGGGGAGTAGATATGACGTTATTTGTCAGGAGAGATGACGGTGCTATTTTTGTTGCCCATGTCTATGTGGACGACATAGTCTTTGGATCCACATGCTCCCAGCATGCTCACCACTTTGAGGAGGAGATGAAAAGTGAGTTTGAGATGAGCATGGTTGGTGAGCTTACATTCTTCCTTGGTCTCCAAGTTCGTCAGCTAGAGGATGGGATGTTCATCTCCCAATCCAAGTATGCTAGAGACCTAGTGAAGAAATTTGGTTTAGACTCCGCTAAGCATGCACGTACACCTATGAGTACCACTACCAAGCTTAGTAAAGACACTTCGGGCAAGGACGTAGAGCAAACCTTGTATCGAAGTATGATAGGTAGTCTTCTCTACTTGACTGCCAGTCGTCCCGACATAGCCTTTAGTGTTGGAGTCTATGCATGATATCAGGTTTCCCCGAAAGAGTCACATTTACTTGCTCTAAAACGTATTATTAAATACGTGAGTGGGACTCTCTCATACGTTATTTGGTACTCCTTTAATACTGATGACCGTTTGTCCGCCTACTCAAATGCCGATTGGGCCGGGGATGTAGATGGTTGTAGGAGCACTTCTGCTGGGTGTTTCTGTTTTGGTTCTGTTATTGTCTCCTGGCTGAGCAAGAAGAAAAATTCCATCTCTTTGTCCACTGCGGAGGCTGAGTACATAGCCGCTGGGAGTTGTTTCACATAACTCTTGTGGATGAAGCAAATGTTGGCCGATTATGGGATTTTACAGGACACCATGATCATTTCCTGTGATAACACGAGTGCAATACACGAGTGCGATACACATATCCCGCAATCCCGTCCAACATTCGCGCACCAAGTACATCAGGATACACGAGCACTTTATACGACAGCTTGTTGAGGAGAAAGTCGTATCCCTGAGTTTTGTTCCTACCGATCGTCAGTTAGCCGATATTTTCACGAAACCTTTAGATGCCCTTAGATTTGATGGGATTTGCACAGTTGACTGAGAGGTTGGTCCATGTCTAGAATAGGATGATTTTTCATGTTCATATCCTATGCTTCTTATTGCTAGTTTGTTTTATATGTATCATTGTTTTGTTGTACAGCTATTTATTTATTCTGTTAAAAAAAAATCCAAAAAGATTTTTGTTTTTGTATATTAATATTTCAAGAAAAACACAAAAAGATTTTTGTATTTTTTATGAACCTTTTATGGATGAACATTTAAGATAGCCAAGTCACATGCTCATTACATTTATCCATGTGACTGTTTGATAGAGATTTGAGGCGCTACATCATTTCATCCATGTGCTTTACATAGTATGGAGTCTTTGAGATGTAATTAGTGATATTTTCCTACATGTTTGACTCCTATTTACTTTATTGAACACATGCACGGCTATATTTGATTATTGAACTTATCTATCACATAATGGCTTGAGTGTTTCCATCTCAATTTTGTCTAAACAACTTACAATATGCTATAAAACTTGACAAGATTGGAATGCATGTAAAAACCGTTTTGGTGAGACTGAGTGTTTGTTTAAGAACGGGGAGGGGCTGCGAAAGGTAATTATCTCTTCTTTGCGCAAAAGCCACCGTTCAAAATGACCTAAAAAATGGAGGAATTTTATTATCCGGGGTCCAAAGAGGTTAAAAGAGCCCAAAAAATTTAAAGGCAATAAAAATAAATTCATGCCAAATATGGGACATTAGGTTCACCATCAATTCTCCAAAGTTTGAGAATTTAGTATACCTATATTCAAAATATATACCTGAGGGAGTTTGGTTGGAGAATCTTTAAACGGGTTTGCACTTCCTTGAAAGTCTTGAAAAAGCATAAAATCGTTTTGGACGTTATTGGTGCGAAAATCACTTTGAAGTTTTGGACGTTATTGGTGCGAAAATCACTTTGAGCTTTGATTTGTTGATTTGATTGAGTCAATATCTTATATTGTCATTCTTTTACACCAAAGGAAGAATTTGAGTTCATTCTCTAGGAATATCCAATATTCATATTGCACATATGTCATGTTTGTAAGCATTGATCTTCCCATCGAATTATGTTCACACCCATTCATTAACGTTATCATAGACTTGGTTGCTTTGTGTTCATTCATGGTGTGAATTTGTTTGAAAAATTTTGAAAAATTCAAAAAATAGTTGTGTATTTCCTTGCGACACCCCGCCATTGCTTGTTTGCATTATTTCTCTCATTTGTCTATTTGGGGACAACATAAAAAGGTGGAGAAAGAATTATCACATTAAGGGGGAGTTTTGTAGTGTTGAGTTGTTTATCACCAATTTGCATATTGGCATATCTGTTTATCTCATTTCAAACTCGATACGTCACTTGGTATTTTGCTTTTTCTCATTTGTGTAGGTACTATATGGATTATCATCGGATTGCACACCCTGATGAGAAAAGTGTTGAGATTCCTGAAGATTCGAAGAGCAAACGTTGAAGTCTTATTCAATTATATCTTTCCAGTTTTGGTTTCATGGAAGGGTAGATTTGTATAGGCATTTTTAGTTGGTTGATAATTCGGATGTTTGTTTTTATGTATGTACCGGCATAGACATAGGGGGAGATTTGTAAGGACATTTTTGTCCATTATCAATTTGTTATGTCGTATGCCGTTACACTGTTGAAGAAATTCACGATTTATACAGTCATCAACGGATCCGAATATCAAAAGAAGAAGAGGAAGCAAAGTATGACAAGCCGGACCGGTCCGCCCAGAGAAAATGAATCGATCCAACCACGGACCGGTCCACCTGCTGAAAAGCCAGTACACCCCAGATCGCAAGCGAACCGAAGAAGCCAAACATAAAAAGAATCGGTCCGCCTACCCGGACCGATCCGCCTCAGACCCGGACCGGTCCGCCTGGGGCAAACTTCAACAGATCATGTTCAGATTTTTAAGGCCCAAGTCTTCTTATTTAATTCCACTACGGGGAGTTGGTTTCTCAGACTTATTTACACAATTTTCAGAATTCAAAAAATATGAAAAAAAAGTCTGCACTTTTATGATTTTCAAAACTCATGGTTTGATTCACACAACTGCTCTTACATTTGTGAATCACTTTTGGTAACCCAAGAACACAAACATTTGTTGTTCAACCCTTGTGGAGAAGGCCGTTCTTCTTCTTCATTGCAGCCCTCCTGGAAAGGGATATTTCCAGCCGCCGACTACAAAATCCGATACCTGAGGGTATTTCTTAGTCACTTGTATTTTCATTGTAATCCGAAGTTGTACATTTACAATATTATAATGAAAATAAATGGTTTTGCCCCTTTGGGGGATTTTTCCTCAATTGTGTGTGTTTGATTAATCTTCATGATCTACTTCTTGATTAAATCACACCTAGTTGCATGTTTAGGGTTTGTTTGGGTTAAACTGAATTTAATTATATAATTTCTTATTTGAGCGCACGCGCAATACTCTCTCAGTCTTCGTCTTCTCCAGAAGGCTGTTTCAGCCATGGACAAAATTCTGAAATCTCTATATTATTCTAATAGTAAACCCAAGATTCCTCATCAATAAGCTTATTAGAAACCTTATGAGGGACCTCCATAATGTCCACAAACCTCATGAATTCGTCTATTATCTACTGATTTCATAATTTGGGGAAAAATCTACCTTTAACCCTTAACCCATTCAAACCTCAAATTTCTTCTTCTAATTCGTTTCTAGTTATCCAGATTACATTCTACCAGATATGTATCAATTTAATATTCTCAGATTTTACATGAATCCTTACACAAATTCATAAATCAGATTATTGGTTTTCACAACCCCATTTTTATGCCCTTAACATCCACATAAATATGAATTGAAAAATAGATTTAATGCTACAGTAAGTTAACCACTTGCCTCAGGGTTTGTAGAGTCTAAATTTGGAGTTGTGATTGCTCAAGGTTGAAGATGAAGTCCTTGAGTTGGCCCTTCTTTGTCCCCCAATTTGTCTTAACTGCTCTTAGGGTTTCCTAACCCTCTAAGTTATTTTTCCCACCCTAATCAGTCGTACCCTAATTCCTTATACTTTCTTAATTAGGCTAATCCCGTTTTTTGCCTAATGGGCCAAGCCCAAGTGACCCAAATGTCCCCGTGTGGGCCCGACTATGTCTAAAAATGTCCCGTGACCCGTTTACTACCCCCGGGTACACTTTTCCGACTATCTCAGCCCATTCGAACTCAACCGTACACTCAGAATTGGCATCCAAATTTATTTCTAAAAATTCTTATTTCACACCCAAATGAGTCTATATTGACTCCCGGCTGAAATAAGTACATGTCCCGTCATTAATATTCGAAATGACGTAAATACATTATTACCATTCACTTAGTAATTAAGTTTACTAAATATTAACCATTCACTTCCCGATTAATATTTAAATATAACTTGCCACAATTAATTTAATTAAAATTACGACACACAAGTAATTTTGAATTCCCGAATTAATTAAATATTAATTGCATGAAAATACGGGGTGTTACAGGTACCTTATTAAAAAAATTAATGAGTGATTCACAGGAAAGGGCTGTGAGAGTTCAAAATTAACTCGTCATGAAAGCCACCATTTAAAAGAGCCCAAAAGAAAAAGCAATATGCTATGAAAAATGGCCAATAAGATTTTCTCTATGTTGAGAATTCTAGAAACCTCAAAATAACTTGAAAAGGTATATGATTATGAGGGAGTTTGGTTGGAGAAAATTTAAACGGGTTTGCATAACTAATCCTAATGTTGAAATATTCGAATTTGACGCTATTGTTCGTAGAATCATCAAAATTTTGGATTTGTGTGCATGTAGTATGTTTAGTTCATGAAGTTCGCACTTTAATTATCATATGGTTATGATAAAGTTTGATGATTTATTGCTAACAATTAGAGCTTCGTGATCTTTTCGATGTGTTGGAATTGTGACTCGTTGTAGTTTCACGCCCATATATTCCATATCCATGTTTGAGCACATCTATACTATGTTTGCAGATAACTCACATTGTTTGTTTTTATGCATTTTTGCATTTTGGGTAAAAAGCAAACACTTTTAGCATTGTTTTACTGCTGTCAGGACCTTCCAGTGTGTTTTTTCTGGAAATTTTTTCTCTCGGCAAAAATATAAAATATTTCTGGGAAACTAGGAAAATTTGGCCTATCGTGAGAAGTTGGTCTATCTACATCTCTCGATCGCGAGAAGTATCGTTCGAGCGACGTCCTCATCGTGTTTGAGCGACGTCCATGGCTCGTTCAAACGACAGTCTGGGATCTTTGATTCGTTCATGTTTGCAGTCCACTGGTTTATTTTGTAATATTTTTGGTACTTCTAGAAGCTTTTTAGACTGACTAGTTTATATGCAGGTTTTACTATCTCATATTGGAATTTTGCATATGATCCGTTTATCACACCTGATTAGATTGATATATTCTTTGTGTGATTCATTGGTTTACTAGCTACAAATTTGTCATCTATTGATCATATTTAGTTGGTTGTTTCATGATTATCTAGTGATTTTTAATTGCTATATTCTCATGTTAGATACTTGATTGATTCATATGTGATGTAAGGGGAGATTTGTCGAGCATGTTTTTTATTACATATTTTACAAATTGGTAGTACAAATTGATATCATTTTATTGCTCAATTGTTTAACAAATGGTTTTTTAGAGTTTATTCATATTGGTATCTATTATAAAATTTGTATCATTTCGATATATATATTGGTTTCATTTGTTCCTCCATACTTCACTGGGTATTTGTTTTTATATTTCATGTGTGTAAGTGTGCTTCAGCGATTCGAGATTTAAAGTCCACATCACATTCAAACAATTCTTGCTTACCGGTTCTACATATACTAGTCCCTGTCCTGTAATTTTTTATTTTGGATTTATGGGATGGGATTTGGGCGTCATACGACTTGATGGGTCGTCTTAGGCATTTCACTGGTTTAGTTTTATCCCGGAATAGTCAAAGGGGGAGATTTGTAAGGACATAAATTTCCAATTGAGTCCTTTTATTATTTTGACTTAATTTAGTGAACAAAAATGTGTTTTTAATATGTCAAAGGGAGATTTTAATTTGTCACGATAGCACTTTGTCTCTGACGTATTAAAGAAATTCAAGATGTTGCGGTAAAGCTTCAAAGAATTGATTATGCGGATGTTTAATTGGTGCATGTGTATTCATCTTCAAGTTAATTGCATTCCGATATCACACATGTATGATTGCATATTGTTAATGAGACTCGGAATTGTTTTTATAAAAGATAAGGATGTAATTTTATAAGAAAAATGTTTTAAAAGTGTTTCAAGTGATTTACCCTACGTTTTATTCTGAAAAAGGAGAGATTGAGTTTGACTTATTTGGATCTCTTTTGGAATAGATTTTTTGAAGAAAAAGTCAAAATGGCATGCGCATCGTTCAAATGACAAGCTGGCTCGTTCAAGCGAGATGGAAATTTCTGCGAACGATCTCGTTCAAACGATACTATTTTTGAGGCGATAAATTTTTCCTATTTAAAGTGTGGTTTCATCAGAATTTACGACTGTGCATTCTAGAAAAATAGTTTACGATCCAGAGACTTGTTTGCACATGTTTTTCTAAGGTTTCAAAGCTTATACACATCCTTAGAGTTTGAAAAGATCCGAGTTATCATTATTATATGTTTATATGATCTTGCTTCACCAATAAGGTTTATTCTATACTTGAACATCTGGGTTTTGTGGTGAAGAAAAGAGAAGTACTTCTTATTCCACATCTTAAACGTATCAAAGCCATTACGTGGACACCGAGACATATATGGCCGGGTATGTTGTGGACAGGTATCGTGGAAGAAGGACTTTCTGCGTGGGCACTGTGAGAGGAGTGGTTGAAGATCAGAAGAGTGTAAAGACCCATGGGGATCGACTCATTGAGTGAGTCTTTTATCTATTTGTTGTAATTCCACATTCATAGTGATTGTCTGGCTTGGGCCATTCGAGGTTATTTTCCCTTCGTGGGTTTTTTCCCTCGTACATATGGCATTGTGAGTATTCTTTACTTTACTTTACTTGCTGTAATCACTAGATGCATGTTTATGATTAATCAAGATAAAATTGGTTTAAAGTTAAAATTGGTTTTTCATAACTTGGTTTGGTACTAATTAAAAGTTGGTTAATTTTTGGTGAAAATTGGTTTGATTTGAAACACACGCATAAGGACCACCCTTTTCAATACTCTAATAAGAAAATGATACATTGAAGCACAAGCTCGCCTGCTTGAGGGAAAATGTGTCAAGCTCAGTTTTGTTGCTTATACAAGGTTCTTCATCATCAATGACACAACGAGCTGCAAACCTTCCAAGCAGTTCTCATCGTGTGAGGGATAATACACCAAAAATGGTACCGTTAGTTACCCATGATTATTCATCATCGATTATACAACGAGTTAGAAATCTCAGCATTTCTCAGAAGGAGATTGCTGAGCTGAAAGGGAATGTCACTCGAGCGTATGTGATTGTGGTTGGGATTCAACGAGATATTACCACAGTGAGATAGTTATATAAAAATGGTCCTCGACAGGTGTGGGTGGATAGTTATGACTAGGGTTGGATTGATGATCCAATGAAGTTGAAGGAGGTCTAGGAGTCAGCTTTCATTAGAGGGTGGATGGGTGCCCTCAGGGAATTACAAGTTCCCATGAACTCTGTTCTCTTATATAGGCATGAATTCTCTCCCTCAACTTTGATGCCAAACCCATTCAGAAGGGATAATCGCTGGATTCCTATAGATGAGATCCCAAGATAGACCCTAGAGCCGAGTTTAGACAAAGTTGAGGAGGAATTCGCTCCTCACCCAGATGATGGCCGAAGAGCGCGAGTAGCTGACTACCTCGCTCAGCGACCTGGTCCTCATTAGGGTTTGAATCATATGTAACTCTTTGTACATGTAATAATGTAATAAAATATTTTTGTTTTGGGCGATTTCCTAACTAAACATGTGTTGTGTTATTTTTGACTTTATTAATCTCCTGTTCAGTTGTTTTGGGCTCTTCCAGCCGACTAGATATGCCTTAGGCAGAGTTGGTTGTTGAGTGAGTATCACCCCAATACAGTATGCTTTAAGTGTACCATTCTCCCTTACTTTACCTTTTAGGCTATGTCGTCACACTACCTTAAGCCTAAGTGAGGTAATGGCGAGGATACACCTGGTATCTGATATTCTATTTGAGCAGGATTTTAAGGCAAGAAAATGTTGGCAACTAACCAGGGTTGGTCATGTTTCCTAAGTGTCTCTTATAGGACTTCGTGTATTTCTAGGGACAAGCTAGGAGGTAATTCATGTTATTCAACAAATTCCCGAGGAGGGTCATTACATATCGACCCTGCTATTTTAACCAATAAATTTCTTGTGATCTTATTTTTGCACATTAAGAGGGATCCAGTAGCTTGGAAAGGGTGCATATACTATAATGTAATTGAGAAAAGCAACACTTCATAGAATGCCAATGCCAAACAAATCTTATTAACCTGAGAAGTATTGAAAATTCAATATTAAGTTTGCAAAAATAAAAACAAAATATAGAAGTACAATTTCTTCTAGTTGGTTGCATTCCAAGGTATTG
This sequence comes from Sambucus nigra, assembly GCA_949130495.1. Classification (NCBI taxonomy): domain Eukaryota; kingdom Viridiplantae; phylum Streptophyta; class Magnoliopsida; order Dipsacales; family Adoxaceae; genus Sambucus; species Sambucus nigra. Next base: position 87,539,339 of record OX422208.1, on the reverse strand, counting down.
GTATCTCCCTATCCTACAACGTTTCTAAGTGATAGTCTCCTTATAGGTTGTCTTTTATCACCTTGAATAGCCCATCCCAGTTCGTTCTTAGCTTGCCTTTTGATGATTTCACAGTGTTGCCAAGAACTTTCCTCAAGACGTAGTCCCCAACCTGGAATGTTCTTGGATTGACTTTTTTGTTATAGTGCTTTCCTAGCTATTGTTGGTAGCTTGCTAGTTTCACTAGAGCTAATCCTCTTTGCTCATCGGCTAAGTCAAGTTCAACGAGTATTATTGCATCGTTCTGGCCTTGGTCGATCATAGTGGACCTCATGGTAGGGAGCCCAACTTCCAAATGGATAATTTCCTCCATCCAATATGTAAGTGCGAATGGTGTCTCTCCAGTTGCTCATCTTGGGGTGGTGCTGTAAGCCCATAGAATATACGGTAGTTCATTTACCCATGCTCCCTTGGCTATCTCTAAACTCTTATTTAATCCATCGATTACCATTTTATTGGAAGCCTCAGCATGTCCGTTGCTCTGAGGGTATGCCACAAAGATGAAATAATGCCTGATCCCATGCTCGCTGTAGAAACCTTTGAAGAGGCCACTCTTGAGCTGGGTTCCGTTGTCAGTGATTATAGTTTTGGGGATCCAAAGAGGGTGACATTGTTTCTCCAATTGAATCTTATCATATATACCTCTCTAATGTTTATTAGTGGTTGTGCCTCTATCCACTTAGTGAAGTAGTCTGTTACGACCAATAAATATTTGTGATTACCGACTATAGTGGGTAGACGGCCCACGATGTCCATAACACATCGGCGAAAGGCCAGATGCTAGTAAGTGAATTTAGGACGCTAGCTGGATGGTGAACCATAGGTGCGCGAAGTTGGCACTTTTCGCATTTTTTAGCGTTGATTCTAGCGTCTTTTTGCATGTACGACCACCAGTACCCTTCTTTCATTGCTCGAAAGGCTATAGTCCTTCCCTTAATATGACTCCCAAAGATTCCCTCATGGAGTTAATGAATGACTTTCTCGACGTACTTTGGGTGAACGCACTGGAGGTAAGGGCGAGTTAAAGATCTCTTGTACAGCTTGCCCTCAGGAGATTAGTGAAAGTGAGAATCTTTGACTCTTATCTGATGAGCGGTATTCTTATTTGTTGGTAGTGGACCATTTTTTAAATAATCTATTACGAGGTCCATCCAAGTGGGGAATGTCTTAATCTGGAGAATGTGCTCTATGTTTGGCAGTTCGACGATCTAGTTGATACTTGGCTGGGTAAGGAAATCGATTGGAATTCTCCTCTTCAAATTAAAGTTGATTACTGAGCTTAATGCTGCTAGGGCATCGACATTGTTCTTCTGTCCCCTTGGAAAGTACTGGATGTTGATGTGCTCAAAGTTGTCCATTAATCCTTTCATAGTGGCAAGATAGGCTACCATCCTCTCATCTCTTGAGTTGAAATCACCGCTTATCTGGTCGGAGACCAACTACGAGTCGCTGAAAACTTGGAGTCGCTTTTCTTCGAGAGTTTGTGCCTTTTGTAAGACCATGATGAGTTCCTCTACTCTGCTTCATTTTTAGAGGCTTCAAATCCAAGCCTGATTCCTTGCTCGAGTATTGCATCTTTGGAGGTAACCAGCACGATGCCTACTCCTGCCCCTCTGGAATTGGAGGCTCTATCAATGTACAATCTCCAGATGCCTGATTCTGGTGGAACTTCACTCTGATGACTAGTTTGGGGCTGTTCGCAAGGCGGATCTCCTATAAATTCAGATAAAATCAATGAGGACCTACCCTTTGATGGTAGTCCTTGGCTGGAACTGAATGTCAAGTCGCTCGAGCTCGACCGACCACTTTAATAGTCTACCTGAAAGGTCTGCTTTCCTTAATATCTCTTTAATAGGTTGGGACATAAGTACGATGATGGAGTGGGTTTCAAAATAGTGCTTTAATTTTCTCGAGTCTACCACTAGTGCAAAGGCGAGCTTTTCTAGTTGTAGGTATCTCTGTTCGGCGTCCAAAAGAGTCTTGATCACGTAATAGACTGGGTACTAGATCCCCTTTTTTCGCATACCAGTGCAGAACTCACAGCATGACTAGATAATACAAGGTAAAGGTATAGATAATTTTCTCTTAAAGGATTACGAGCAAAGGCGATCTACTAAGGTAAGATTTGATCCCTTCCAACGCCCTCGAACAATCCTCGTTCCACTCCACATCCTTTCATTTCTTTAACAACTAGAAGAATAGTTGGCATCTTTCGGAAGACTTTGAGATGAACCGATTTAGGGCGACGAGCATTCCCGTGAGCTTTTGTATGTCTCTTATTATTCGGGTAGGCTACACCCTATAGATAGCATCAATCTGGTACGGGTTGGCTTCAATACCTCTCTTGCTGACCAAGTACCCAAGGAATTTTCCTGAATGGACACCGAAGGAACACTTAATCTTGTTCATCTTCATTCGATACTTCTCGAGGATTTCAAAGGTCCTTGATAGGTCAGAGAGGTGATCATATTTGAGCTTGCTCTTGACGAGCATCTCACCGATGTAGACCTCCATGGTGCTTCCCATTTATTCTTTGAACATCTTGTGACCAACCAATTATAAGTTACTCCTGTATTTTTTAGCCTAAAGGGCATAAGCTTATAGCAATATAACCCAATTATGGTTATAAATGTTGATTTGTCTTGATCTGTCTCATGTAGAGGGATCTACTGATATCCACTTCCAAGAATCTCGTCCTCTCATATGCTACCGTGGAATCCACCACCAGATCAGTCTTTGGGAGGGGGAAGTTATCTTTAGGGCATGCTTTGTTGAGATAGATGAAGTCGATACAGACTCTCCACTTTTCGTTATTTTTTAGTACAACCACTGGGTTGGATAGCCACTTGGGGAACTGGACTTCCCGTATGGATCCTTCATCCACTAGTTTTTTAACTTCCTTCTCTACTGCCTTAGCTTTCTTCGAAGCAGTTCATAGAGCTTTTTGTGTTATCAGTTTGAAAGCTCGATCGATGTACAATCGATGATAAGTGATGTTAGGATCAATCTCGGGCACCTCGTAAGGCTCCCATGCAAAGATATCTAAATTAATGCGATGTAGGGTCACCAACTCCTTTTTTTTAAGGTCGGTGAGTGAGGTTCCAGTAAATAACTTTTTTTCATTCGAGCTGCTATTGGCTGGGACTTCCTCCAGGTCCTCGATGACTCTTTCATAGGGTAGGATCCTATTTTTCTCTACTCCTGGTCTTCTATATTTTAGTTACTATTTGGAGGGCATTAGGCTCTCCTGTACCTCGTTCTCGCTTCTACCTTATTCTACCTTCTTCTATGGTTTAGGACGGATGACCGCTATAAATCATTTTCTTTCCATTGCTTAATCTCCATGGATCTCTACCAGTCCTCATTCAGTCACACATTTGAACTTTTAATGGTAGTTAGATGGGACAACCTTCATCGCGTGTAGCCATCCTCTATCGAGGATTTGTTGGTAGGGTGAACTAATATCAACTATAAGAAATTCAATCATTTTTTAGATGTTTCCTTCCCTTAATGGTCGGGCGATCTTTCCCAAGGGGATGGTTATCTTTCCAGCGAAGCCAACTAAAGGAACGGTGACTTCCTTCAAGTCGGTGACACTTAATTTCAATTTCTTGAACAGGTCGAGATACATTACATGGGATGAGCTACCTTAGTCGATGAGAAACCTGTCGACGTCATAGTTAGCTATCCTGAGTGTAATGATCAATGCATTAGGATGTGGGATTCTCACTCACACAAGGTCCTCATCTGTGAAAATGATATGCTTGCTATAGTTAACATCTTCTGCTCACCGATGCTTCCTAGCTTGCATTTTGGCTGGATTGATCTGAAAAGCTTGCATTACTACTGTAAGATTTTTCACTTCAATCTGAGCCGTATTTCCTCGAATCCTCCTGAGATCGGACGCCCCATGAATTACTGCGAACTCATGGCAGATGTTTTCCTCGAGCACGTTATCGGGCCTTTGATCTCCATTGGCATCTACCTTCTCTGTCTTTTTCTCCATGAATTCACTCAAGTGTCCAGCTTGAGCTAACTATTAAAGGTAGGAATTGAGGGCTTTACAATGCTCAATTTTACGCCCGCCCTCCTTGTCGAAAGCATATCTCATTGCGTTATTTCTCTTGTAGTGGTCTTCACTCATTTTCTTGGGCCACTTAATAAACGATTCATCCTTTATCTTTGCCAGAATCATTTAGATCGATTCTTTGAAAACTTTATTTACTGCTTGAAATGCCTTCGAGGCATTACTCCTATTCCCATTATTGGGGCCATTTTTTGCCCCCATTCTTACTCCATTTCTTTTTACTCTCATTCTAGTCGTTCCCCTTGCCAACAACCTTAGTTCAACCATTTTCTTCTGCACTGAGATGGGTCACATCCTTGACTTTGGCATATTTTTCAATACGAGCCATCAAGTCGTCAATGGTTGTGGCCTCCTTCTTAGTGAGGGACTGGTGTAAGTGGAAGAAGCTGGGTAAGACAATCTTGAAGGATGCAACAACGACTTCCTCTGAGAAGACCTCGACCTCATTGAATATCTCCCAATACCTCTTTGCATAGTCTTTGAGGTTCTCCTGAGGCTTTTTCTTTATTGTCAACAAAGAATCAATCCTTTTCGGATTAGAGCTGCTGCTAATGAAGAGAGTTGTGAAGAGCTCTGCCAGGGACTCGAAGTTCTTAATGGATCTATGCGGAATTTTCTCGAACCACTTTTGGACGATGTCTAAAATCGAAGGGGAAAATTCGGCACATCAGTGCATCCTTGTGGTTCCACAGAAAATTTGGCACGTTAGTGCATCTGTACTGTCTTACATGGTCGATGGGTTCAGTCTTTCCATAGTAGATCTTGAACCTGGGCATTGCGAACTTCTTGGGGGCTTCCTCTTCCTCTATTTCTCTTGAAAAAGGGGACTTCATCTGGGTCCTGAGAGCTCGCCTGGCTAGCTCTCTTAATGATATGGCACCCAGAAGTGTTGGGTGTTGATTCATCTCTCTCTGGACAAAGTTTCTTATATCATCGTTCTTTCGGCCTGGGCTCTTGTAACTGTGATCTGGTTATTGTTGCTCAAACCATTCGTCGCCTGATCTATGTCCCTCAATTCTTTGAGACCCATGCCTTGGGCTCCCTCCTCGGATGCGAGATCTGCTCGCCTGAGGCTAGGAGTCCTATAATGACGTTGCCTCATATTACGATGGAGTTCTCTCTCCATCCTCTCCAATCGCCTCTTGAGACGAGAATTTTCTACTTCCTTCTTCCGAGTAGCTTCTTCCGGCTCTTGGAGCCTGGCCTCATAGCCGTCGATCATCCTAGAAACTTATGTAGACCTAGCTGGCCCCTGGCTTTCTTTCGAGAATTGTCATTCCGGACTAAGCCTTAAGTTTGAGCGTCGAACTTTAAATCTAACCCTATAAGGGATAGGTTGCTCTTGAATATCCCCCGCTTGAGGGGCATTGCTACTGTGATCAGACATTCTAGGTTCTTATTGGTGAAAGCTTTCTTAGAGGAAGAACAACTGATTCCCACAGAAGGAGCCAATTGTGGTGATAAGGAATCTCAATACAAATTATAAGTAAATGCTATCACCAAAAAAATAAATAACAAGAATAAGAATAATCAAAATCACACAGAACATAAGATGTACGTGGTTCGACAAATTACCTATGTCCACGGTGCTGCTCTCAGTTTGTATTTCTCTTTTCTCCAGAGGAGTATTTTTTTTACATGCCCCTTTGCCCCGGGCCAGGGGTACAATATATATATATATATATGAAAATTAGGAGGGTGGGGGTATTGGGTACCCACAGGCTGACCCACTATCCCTAGAATATCTCCTGAGAGATTTTAGTAGTAGACTGGGTCGTCCCTGTTATTCCTCTCTCGTTATCCATAGCTTGGGGCTTTAAAGATTGGGCCATAGGTTCTCTATTTTTAATACGGCTTAGTCCAGCTACTCCATTGGGATCACAAGGAGGGAACTGGTACCCATATAGACAATAAATATTGGAAATAAACCTCAGTTATGTTTTCAATTGCAGGGATGCTGAGCCATTGATAAATTTTGTTGCATTTGTTGATGACCTTTGTATGTATTAACCATTGTTGATATTCATTTAACTCATAATGAAATCTGTTTAATATAAAATTTATCTTAAATGTTTCTCATTACAGTTAATAATCTGCAAAAATCTATTGAATATAATGAAAATTGAAATATTAAATAAATAACTCAACAAATATTGTATTGATATTAACCAACAAAAAATGAAACAACATAAGTATTCAAAATATGCCATGTTCATAAACTTACCTATTTTTACCAACAACAGTATAAAAAATCTGCAAAAATTTAAAATATACAATAAACACTGCTTTAGGAGAAACAAACCTAATGCAATTCATAAAAAAATGAAACCCTATTGTTTTAGCAGAGACTTAACTTGATAAAAAAAATATCTTATATGAAATAATGAGCTAGGACTATTATCAAACACCTATTAACCAACATAACAAACATCATATCTCAACAAAAACAACAAGATTCCAAATGTACAAAAATATTGAGTCAATAATGTTATATAAATCATACATTGTTTAATAAGCATTCAGATCCAACAATAAATTTTGTATAACATACATGTATATCCTACATTATATAACATGTACAAAATATAGGTATATGTCAATAGCTATAGGTTTAAAACAAACAAAAGAGAGGGACATGTAGAATTATACCCGATTTGAAACATATTATGTACTAGAAATACTTATGGCATTCCTTCATTAACACATATGATCAAATAATATATCTTGATCCAAAGCTCTAAATTAGCAGAAATGATTATAAATCTATAAAAGCATAAATATGAGTTAGGTCAACTATACATCAATTTAAAAGTACTTCACTTTTTAAGTATAAGATCAAAACATTTTAAACATTACATACCCCTTACTAGGTAGTAATCAGTAAGATGATTCATGAAAGTTGGAACATATAAATATGCACTTATAAATTTGCTTTGATGGAATATCAACTTCAAACACACAGAGCCTTTATCTGTACAACAAATAAATAAAAATTGGACCATTCATATACGTGAGAGCTCTAATTCCTTCTACCATGGCTGAAATGAGAACAAATTATATCAGAGGATATGATAAAACCCAAAATAAAAGTACATATGAACATAACCGAAAATTAATATAACCCTAATATTATACAATCAAATAGAGAAATCGAAATCTTGATGTGAGAATGAAATAAATAATATCTTGAATCTCAAATAATGAACCCAAAACTAATTCATGAATTAACCTGCAAAAAAAAAGAAGAAACTATGATTATTTGGAGTTTATTGAAATCACCTAGAAGAAAAGTAAAACCCATGAATGAGAAATGTGAGAAGAGGGAGAAACTGAGAGCATCCACAGTTTATGAGACACTGGAGAAGGAGAGAAAGAGCGGTCGGATGAGTTTGAGAATGAGGGACAGCGTTTGAAGTGCTTTTGGTGTGTGTTTACCAAACTACCTTTGTGTTTGAATTAAAGTGAAAGAGGGAGGATTAAGTAGTGATGAGAAAAAGGAGGTACCAAAAATTTTATGGGGTGGAAGAAGGAACATAGGAATTAATTCTTCCTATGACATCATAGTTATATCTTATGACATATATAAGCTTTACTCCTTATTACATACACACACACACACACACACACACACACACACACACTGTCTCTATACCCGCATATATATAAATTAAAACCGTCTAACCGTACATGTTACTCGTAGCACTAGCCTGTATTCTCCAAGTCTAAATCCAACTCTGAAATCCATAAAGAATCACCTACTTATTTTTATATAATGACTATATTTTATCCTGGACACTAAGCCTATCTCAGTCCAACCCGTCCCCCAATTCCATCCAAAATTCACATTCGAATCCATGAATATATTTTCGAGTGGCGTTCATAAAAAACACTCCAAAATCCATACTCGTGTTTTATTACCAATTAACTCCATGGTAAAAATATATTATAAAATTCCCTTAAGTCCTAAACACCCTCTAAGGACTTCCAAAATAATTCGGATCCCAACCGAAGGAATAGCAGATCAAAACACCCAACCTAGACTGAGCAGGGTAGTCGAATAGAGTCAAAATCCTCAATCATAGGCCTATTTTTAAAATGAATAAAAATCGATCCAACATTATACAAATCACCAATCTAACATCAGATTTGAATTCTACACAAAAACTATAGCCAGGTATGTGTTTTGAGTTTTTCTCAAACATCTTCTGAATGCACTCAAAAAGAAGATCTAAAACTCTCTCATTTATCTCATTTTTGCCTCTTTGAGTTTCATTTTTGGCATCTTTATTTGTTTTGCTTACACTTAAAATCAGTTCTAACATACCTTATTATGAATATACATCTTTTCACATATCAATTGATCCAATAAATCACCTACAACACGGGATCCAACATCAATTATCCACAATTAATCCACCTTAATTCTAATACCCCCTTTCACTATTTTTCCACATTTATAATTATAAGATCAAATCTATTCATCACAATTGAATTCTGAATTTTCATCAAGATTTCACCTTTTATATGAACCAAATTCAGATTTCATATCACATAAATAATCACTTTTATTTGTATAGATTCAACAGCAAAAATCCCATTTTTGTCATGTGAATCCCACCCAAAAGTTCATATTTGTTTTTCACCAATCATGATATAAAATAAAACAAAACATATAACATTAAAGCAAGTTAAACACTAGCCTTAAAATTTGGGAAGTATGAATACTTTCTTTTGTTATGATTTTTGTCCAGAAATCCCTTTAAATTCCTCCCAACTCTTTCCTTTCTTGATCTCCCCTTTGATTTTCCTTCACCTTTCTATCTTCTTTCGGGCTTAACTGATTTAAAATAAGTCATCGGCTGCCTCACTCGTCTAAAATCCCTTGTTATACTTGCAATCCCATTTTTTGGTTATGTGATAATATTAATATGACTCAAATACCCCCATACGAGTATCGTATAGATTTAAAAGTCCCTGAAACCCGATTACAACCCCACAGAACCTAATTCTTACTATCTTGACCTATCCCGAGTCATCCGTGAACTCATACTTATCACATAAGTAAATATAATAACACATAAATATTAATGCCATATTCACTTATTGATATTTATTTAATTTACTTTATTTTTCAAATTAATAAAATTATGTGTAATTTAAATATTCCAAAAAATAGGGGGTGTTACATACTTTCCCCCTTACAAAGGAGTTTCTTACTCGGCATTCGGACTTGCCTGGTAGCAAAAACTATGGATCCTTACTTGCACAATATTCTCAAGAACCCAAAATCAAATCATGAAAACATTATGGTGTGTCCAATAAACACTCACTAATGGTACCCACTAACGGAAGACCTACTACCTATGGCCTAAAACTAGTGACCAGTCTGTTCAAATCACTTTATCCTAATATACTACATCATTCTTAAGGTATCACCTTGACAACAATATACAAAATTCATTGTGATTATGCTAAAACTACTCCAATAAGAAGAGCCTATAGACCACTGGCTCTATTAAATTCATACCGAGGAAAGGACCCAACATCCTTACGTGCCAACTCACCTATTTGCCAAACCACATAACTCCCTCTATATGAAATATCCATAATAACACCTAACAACATATGCCAGACTTCAAAAACTTTGGTTCGTGATGACGTAACTCTTACGACGTTTCTGAACTAGATGAAATAATTTTGGATTTTCTCAATCCATGACAACGTACTCTAAATCACGTCCGACTTATGATACGTGCTCTCCTCCACCTCTAACCAACCAGAGAGAGGACTACAAGGTTTTTTGCACAAAGACTCAAAAAGGCACCATGCCAAGAATGAATTGGTACGAGTTATTAAACGCAACTTTATCAACGATAATTCCTCCTAGAAATTACACTAACACACAAATTACACAGCCCTCGCATTCTCCAACATTTTAGTCACCTCCCCTATCTACTTCTCGATCTACTGCAGACGCACCTTGATTAATATATAATAGATGTTCAATTTTGGTCAACCAATTCCACAAGCCCAATGGAACTTTGACCTTTCCATAATATTAGTAGCCTAACAATGAACTCTATCAGTCTGCCTATCCATTCCGCCACTGGTATCCCCAATTTTTATAAATCGCCTCGAATCAGCCTTTTCCCATATACGAGTGGTGCACTTGGAAATAACTTTGTTATGTCTCACTCCACACCCATCTACACGTGGTACATTCCACATTACATTGCACCTCTTACTTCCCTTCCTCAGGTACGCCAAAACCCGTGACCCATAAGTATACTCCAAAACGGCGCACTTCCTAGGTTCTTTTCTCCTGGTAGAAATCAACATCCTATTTATGTGCAAGCCACCCTTAGAATTTCATTGAGTATGACTATGCGCTACTTCCTGAATACTGTTGGATCCTCTCTTGGCAAGAGATATCCTTCACATGTGTCTCCACAGTCTTTCAACCCCTCTTGTGTGTTATAGTTCCCCTTCTTGTACACATATTCGGATTGTCCTCCTTAGTCCATATTACTATTAAAATTATGCTTCTAACTGCCCCGCATGCATACGCTCAACACATTTATCTCCACATCCCCTTATCTCGGACAATAATGAAAATTAAATTTACCAGGGTGCCCATACATCTTATATCCCATGCATATCTGCACAAATATCACAAACATAACATATTTAAATCAAACTTGGCCCCGCATGCTCATCATGACTATACAGTAAGGGTATATTCGATTACCCTACTAATCGCGACTTAATTGTTCTGGAGATTTCCCCCATCAACCAGTGGTGAAAATTTCACCAGTGCTTCCAGCATATCACTACCCCGCTCCACTAGCCTTATATCACATAACAGATCTCATCTTAAAGTGTTTTCTCCACATATAAAAGAATTAAGGTTCAAAACCAATGCCATAATGCCCAAAAACGTCTCCTAATTCCCGATGCATGTAACCGAGGAACCCAAAATCCTGTTCCCAGACGTAGAAGTCTAATCGTCCACTACTACATCTCTAAAGGAGTCATACAATACAGTGCTCGCACTGTCACTAACTCCTCAGTGCTAAATCGATAACGAACTCAATATCTCAACTCGATGGTAAGTCCGATATCCCCTAAATTACATCAATAAAGTCCCTACGCATCGGGATAAAATATAACGAGATAACTATACTCTCTGAAGTCTCCTCTACAATATGAAATATAGGCAGTCTCGACCCTTTTTCGGTGAATCATCACCAAAACAACACATCCTACCCTGTAAAGAGTCGATTCGATAGCCTTACCATAACAGTCCACTATCTCTCAAACCGTCGCTAACTAGTCCATGCTCTAAATAACATCATAATCGAATATCATATCTCTCTAAAATGAATTGATCTATAAAAACATATCCTCCCAGTGTCCACACGCGCTTATATGCAGATGGAATCCAAGAGAGACCTACTACCCAATGGTAAATATATGTACACTATAATAATATTAACGATTCATCCACTAAACTCATCTTATTCTCGAATCTAGTGCTAACAAAATATTGTGACGCACCCGTGTCACGTAAAACTTACCCCATTCACCTAAGAATAAAACTCATACTTTCCATTTCCAATATCACTCCCTAATTAAATAGTTCTCAAACATAATATTCACGTCTAAATTGAACTAAGTTCTCCATCATATCTGCCTCATCGAGAAGTTTGCTAAATGAGTAAAGTATTACTCATACTCAACCAATGTCCGTCCCTTCTGTGATAAGTCTAGAAAATTCCTTAGAATCTATATTTTAACAAGAGATGGAAAGAACTTACGGTCGAACCGCACCAATATTTCTCAATATTTTATGGTATCTCTCTTCTCAGATGTGGCAAATGACTCCCACCATGAGCTTAAAAGTCGCCAAAATTTATTTCTGAGTGTCATTGCACTCCACCATATGTAAATTCCTTTATATGTTCTCCTGTCATTGGCTATTTAATACCACGTCCTCATTTCCTTGAAAATTCGATGGATGGCCCTTCTAAATGTCCCTTCTGAGTTTCTCCCATACTGATTGCATGGGTGAGTCTGAATTGGTGCCATCATCTACTGGGGCGTTCTTCGGGAAATCGTTGCACCCTAGCATTCATCGCAACATTAAATGCCTAAGAAAAAGTAGTGGTGACCTCTGCTACAGTCATCGTTCGCTAAATAATCAGCGGCTTTGTTTGAGCCTCGCCTTTTGCGGTCCTCCTAACATCCCTTATTGGCCATCCTCTACTATTTGGCATACAAAACCTAACCGATCTCATATAAGATTCACTTTAATTATACATAATAGCATGAGAACGTAACTATTAATATAAATCAACAGTCCTACGCATATGGATCGATATCAAAGACAAAGCAATTCTGAAAACATAGTAAGTCTGTACATATGCTAAAGACACTAGATATTGATGCCTTGATACCATTTGTGACACCTCGCCCATTCTAATAATAATCGATATGTCCTTTACTAAACTTAAACATGAATCTCATCTAGTTCATACTTAGCATCACTGTCGAAAACATTTTAATTACTAATACCCTATTAGGCTTGGTGTTAATTTTAAAATCTATTAACTTGATTACACAAAATTTTCGTTCCCATAATCAACCATGCAAATAATAAAACTCACATTCACTGGCATAAATAAATTAACTGATAACTCTTAGTAAAAATCACAATACAATAATTTAACTAACTAAAAGGAAAGTATATGAATAAAATATATACCAAATAATTGGGAGACATGCCTGGAATAACTCTGTAGTACCTCTTATCTATATCTAAATGATATAAGTGTCTAATAAATCCCTACAAGCATCCACAACTATTGCAGCATCGTCTGACTACAAGGATGGTTAAGCTAGGCGTCATTGTGGCTGAACACCTAAAAGTTTTCAAAATATTTTGATACGGGTCAGAGCCCAAAACCTTTTAAAAATATTTTTCAAGTGTTTAAAATACATTAATAAATATATTATGCAATATTTCATATTTAAATCCGGGTCTCACTCCCATGAGAAATCCCATGCCCCTCATCTATAGTCCCACCAAACGCATTTATTCTAAACACCCTAGTTACTCTACCCACCCTAAATACTACCTCAACACTAATCTAAGTCCTATAAGATACCCTGTATCTTGTGTATACTTTGTTTCACTTTAAATTATTCGTTCGCTTTCTAATTATAATCCTCATTTATAATTTATCACTTCACTTTACATAACTTTATTCTAGTTATTAATTCAATATTTACATCTTAGTGTCATATACCCATATATATTTTCTTCACACTTATATAAGTATTTACACATAGCATCCCCGAGCTGTTCTCTCGGATTCATAGAAATATACTGTTTATAATATCATTTAATTCGCCCGTATATATATTCACACACACACACACACACACACACACACACACACACACATATATATATATATATATATATATATATATATATATATATATATATCACATCAAGTATACATACATATGTATCGCTCACTATATATGTATAGCTACAATACCCAAAGAAATAACTCGTGAATGCATTCCTTAGTATGCTATCAAGCATCACGAATACACACCTCAACCTAGGCCACTCGGTCGGAATAACACCACCGAACCCAAATCATAATGTAAATCGAAGGCGATCATTGTCATATATCCGTGGGTCATAACCATATCACATTGCCCCACTAGACTTAAAACTCACATACGGTGGTCTTGCGACAAACCTATGACATGGAAGTCGATACTACACCTGCTACTATTCGCCAGAATAGACCGCCCACTCCTCCCAACCTCCAACGATAACATCCACTAGAGTAGGTATTTTTCACATATCTCACACACACAAACACACACATGCATATATATATATATATATATATATATATATATATATATATATAGTGTCTATATTGTTGGAGCATAAGTCCAAGGGTGTATTGAAAATCATATAGATTGAACTACAAAAATATTACATATACATGAAATCCTACAAGGAAAAACTAGAATTTACCTTTTGAGTTCTATATGATTAGATCTCCTCTCATCACGAACATAATATGTGATGACAGTTGATTAAGAATGTGGGATTGATGCACCTCACGATCTTTTACTGTATTCCTGATATGGACAGTCATGAGCAGAGTGTGGGCTCTTCATTCCTGACCAACTTTTCTTCTCCTCTTTCCTCTTTGTTTCCTCCTCACAAGTCCAAAATTGGGACTTTTGTGTATCCAAGACGGATGGCTATATTAAGAAAGAATGTGCCTTAGGTGCATATATATATAGGATACAATAAGGACCCTAAGGAGAGATAAATATGTGGCCCCTAATGGGCATGATAAAACCTAATCCTTCCTGGATCCTAATCTTGGTCCCTTAATCATAATTAACACCACGAAATAATTATAATTGACACTCCACTCCTTTACTCAAAATTATATTTTGAGCTCCTCATTATTAATTACTTAATTCTCCCCACGTTAAGGTTACATATACCTATTAATAAAATAAATTACTGGTAATTTATTTAATTAACTTCTTTAAGTCCTTGAGCGATCCAACTAAACTTACTTGTAGTGCCGTATTAATATAATCCACCTGCAGGGTTTAACGCGTACAAAACTTATGATCGTATCAAGGGGGTATAACCAGTATCTATATAAAGATGTGCATTCCGTCCATAAAAGATGTTCACTATACAATAATCACCATTACCCATTCTAACAATATTATTGATCCAATAATGAATCTCACTCGAAAGGTAAAAATAATAAATAACTAGTGCATGTGTCCATCAATTATTCTCGGATAAAGAGCCTTAAGTAAACCTAATAATCATGAGGTTTACATTGTCTTATAAAATCAGTATGAAGACAATGACCTCAATGTGCTCCCATTTAATACACATAAAGTGTACTAGGACAATAAGTTGAAACTATACAATTTCTTATAATCAAGATAAACTACTAAAATATTTTGCCACATCCCTACTGATGGTGTCTCCAGTTCCATCTAAGACTGTGAATGCTAAAACTTATATTATGCAAGAATTGGTGTTCTGATCCTCTGTGTGCAAGCCGTACCCTACACAACCGAACACCTACTGAGTAGAATAAAAGCATCAAGAATACATAAAATAATGGAAACATTATGTCCATAAATGATTCTCATTAAAACATGAGAAAATAATTTTATTTTAATAATAAATACATAACTAAAACTATTACATAGAGTATGGTTTTAGTATACTTCTCTAACAATATCTCACTTAAAATCAAAGCCATAGTGCAATGCATTTCATCCACATCCCCTCTAGGTGAATATTAAAAGTATTGGCTGGTAAGCTCTTTGTGAAAGAGTCTTTTAGGTTATTCTCTGATGCAATCTTCATAACTGCGACATCACCTTGTTATACAAATTCTCGAATGAGATGATACTTACGCTTGATGTGTTTACCTCTCTTATGCCTCCTGTGTTCCTTTGAGTTAGGAATCACACCGCTATTATCACAATAAAGTGTAATAATCGATTGAACTAAAGGTACCACTTGTAGATCCATTATAAAGTTTCTAATCCATACTTCTTCCTTAGTACCTCGGAGGACGCCATATATTCAGCTTCGATGGTGGAATCAGCAATGCAAGATTACTTGATACCTCTCTAACTAATGGCTCCATATCCAGGGTAAACACATATCCAGAGGTAGACTTTCTAATATCTCTATCAGACTAAAAATATGAATCAGTGTACCTAATAGGTACTAAGCTCTCTTCCTGGTAAACTAGCATATAGTCTCGTGGTTTTTCGAGTATTTGAGTATATGCTTTACCGTAGTTCAATGTTCTTGCCCAAGGTTAGACTGATATCTACTAACCATATGACTAGCAAAACAGATATGAAGTCTAGTTCATATCATAGCATACATAAGGCTCCAAAATGTCGAAGCATAATGGATGCCTTTTATCTTCTTTGTCTCATCATATGTCTTAGGACACTGATCCTTGGAAAGAAATATACTTATGTTTGAAAGGGAGAAACCCTTTCATGGAATTTTTCCTGCTAAATTTGTCTAGAATGGAATCGATATTGTTGCTTGTGAGAAATTCAACATCCTATTATTAGGGACACGCATAAGCATGATCCTAAGGATGTGACTAGCTTCTCCTAAGTTTATGATATTTAATTGGCTAGAAAACCACACTCTAACTGAAGACAAAACACCAACATTTTTTCCAATGAGAAGAATGTTATCCACATATAATACTAAAAACACCACTATATTTTCGTTGCATTTCTTATACACAAAAGACTCATCTTCATATTGATCAAAACTAAAAGATTTGATTGCCTGATCAAAACAAATGTTCCAAGTTCTAGATGCTTGCTTAAGTAAATAAATGGACTTCTTAAGCTTACATAATTTATGCTTTTGGCTTTGGACAATAAAATCGTATGGCTGCACCATATAGATACACTCGTCAAGATTTCCACTAAGAAATGCAGTCTGGACGTCCATTTGCCAAATTTCATAATCAAAATGAGTTGTAATGGATAAAAGAGTTTGGATGGACTTCATCATAGATATTGTCAAAAAGTTTTACTTATAATTGATGCCCTCTTTTTGAGTAAATCCTTTTGCAATAAGTTATGCCTTAAAGGTCTCAACCCTCCAGTCCACCCTTTTTTTCCTTTTATAGACCCACTTACATCCTATAGGTTTTATCCCTTCGGGTGGATCTATAAGACTCTAGACCTGATTAGAATACATAGATTCTATATCTGAATCCATTTCTTGAAGATAAAGTTTTGCATCTTTATCTTGGATAGCCTTGTTATAGTTACACTGATTGGCTTTGAGTTATCAAGAACCTTGTCATAAGACTCTCCTAAGAAAATAAATTGTCCAGGTTGACGTATTACCCTCCTACTATAATGAGGTAGTCTTTGTGCTGGTGTACTACTGTCAACATGTTGTGTTATTTCATCCTGTGTTAGTGGTGTTAAAGAATCTTATTGGTTCCCCCGTAACTATTCAAAAACAACATTACTTTTGGGCCTGTGCTAACAATAACCTTCTGCTTCTTAGGATCATAGAATAATAACCCTTAGTTTCCTTAGGATATTCTACAAAGAAATAAACTTCTAATCTTGATTCTAACTTACTAGGATCTCTCTTCAACACATGTGTTGGACATGTGTTGAAGGTACCAAGTTCACTAAATAATTGGTCATTTCTAAAGCATGTCCCCAAAAGGAATCTGGGAGATCTATATAACTCAACATGGACCTAATCATATCCAAATGAGTCATTTTCTTACTTTCTGCTTCACCATTTTATTGAGGCATACCAAGTGTAGAAAATTGGGATGTGATCCCTTGATCTTATAGATATTTCCTAAAATTCCCTAAGAGTTACTCGTCACCATGATCAGATCATAGTGTCTTGATGCTTCTCCAATTCTTCCCTATAAACTTCGAATTTCTCAAAGGATTTGGACTTATGGAGAATTTGGTAAGTGTACCCATACCTTGAGTAATCATCCATGAAAGTCATAAAATACTCAAGGTCCCCTCTTGCTCAGGTTGTCATCGATCTACGTAGATCAGAGTGAACTAATTTTGATAGTTGTTTGGCTCTATAACCCTTGGACGAGAAAGGCCTTTGGTCATTTTACCTTCTAAACAAGATTCACAAATTGGAAGTGCCTCCACTTCTAGTGATCTCAATTTCCCACTTGCTACTAGTCTATGAATCCTTTCTAGATTAATATGAATTAGGTGTAAGTGCCAAAGATACATTTGGTTCACTAAGGAGGGTTCCTTTCTATTTAAATTTGGTTCAATTGAATTATCCAAAATATTAATTTGTTGTGTGGGAGAGATATGATTAAAAATATAAACATTATTAACTAATGTACCAGAACAAATAAAAGATTTATTTTTCTTAATAACAATGAAATTATTAAAGGAAACTGAATATCCATAAAAGTCTAAACAAGAAACTGAAATAAAATTTCTCCTAATGCAATGTGCATAAAGACAATCTTTTAAAAGTAAACACCTATCATTATTAAAGATTAAATGAAAACCTCCCACAACAACTACCGCTACTCTCGTAGTAGCTTCCATAGCCAGATAAATATCTCCATCACTTAGTCACCTAGTTTCCTGGAATCTCTAAAAAGAATTGCATACATTATTAGTGGCTCTTGTATCTACACACCAGGTACCGGTAGTACGAACCACAAAACTTGATTCAACAATAAATAAATAAAATTTACATGTGTTGTTCTACTTATTGCAAAAAAAATGAGCAAATGTTCTTCCAGTTTCCTGACTGCTTACATTGGAAACACATGACCTTGGACTTTTCACACCTCCTTAAGGCCCAAGAGCTTCCTGAGGGACCATAACATGTTTACGAGTCTTCTTCTTCTCTTTATTCTTACCCATAGGCTTAGAAGTAGAACCTTTCTCATAAAAAAAATCACTTACTAACTTCTTGATGAGACCCTCAGTTGCTTATAGTTCTTTAAGTAGTTCCACCAAAGAGTAAGAAAGTTTGTTCACATTGTATTTTAGGGGAAACTTCTTAAAGGACTTGAGCAGTAATTGAAAATAATATCGACCTGGGTTTCCCCATCGATTTTTGTTCCAAGTATTTCAAGCTCATTGAGAATAAACATCATCCTTAAAGCTTGTTCCCTCACTAGGGTCCCTTCAGTCATGTTTGTGTTCATGAGTTCTATCATGGAAACCTACCTTGCAGTATAATTCTGATCCCCAAAAATATCTTTGAGGTTTTACATAATGTCATAGGCATATTCCATCGACTAATGCTAATGTTGCAGAACATTTGACATAAATGCCGAAATGTAATACCGCGCCATCTCATCAGCTTTGTTCGATTTTTGGTAATCCTGTATTTCCTTTTTGGTCTCCCCCTCACCAATTTTATCAAAAAAGATCTCATAGGGAACAAACTTTTAACCTTCAGTAGTCAACACAATATTCAAAATCCTTTTCTAGTCAATGTAATTAGGTATAGTTAATTTCTTTTCCTTGACAGTGACATCAAGTGGATTGAAAGAGCTTCACATCTTAACACTGAGAATCAAATAATAAAATGAATTATTAAAGGGAATAAAACTTTTTGGATTCTAAATTAAAATTAATGTTCCTTATATCAATTTAAAAGAATTTTTCGGCATCCCGATTATCATTTCAAATGTATTCCCCTTTAGAGAACATACTTTCCAAAAAAAAATTACGCGGGTTATTCCTTTTAATTTTATTATCTAGACAAAACCTATTTAAAATAAAATAAAATAGCCGACACTTTGGTCCCACAAAATCATAGCATTCCTCTTTGAAGAACTTACCATTGTTTTATTTGTAAGTGTATATCACCAACTAATTTTAGATTATCTGATATCACATAGACTCCTCCTTTGGAGCCCACCTACGAGAATAATGAATCCAAAATTACCCTTAAGGAAATTTATACCAACCACCATAATAATTTTCATTCCTTGTTGGAGGAAAAACTTCTTATTGAAAATCTACAAATCGTTGATGGAGACCATGGGATTTTCTATTGGAAAATTCCCTGTCCCACTTAGTAATTTAAAAAATCTTTGTGAGGGTTATAAAAATAAATGTGTTAAATTTTTAATTAATTTGAAAATTTTAAGACATTTAATATATTTCTAAAAATACCAGGATATCCCTATTTTATTATATTGGGAAAATGTGTGATAAATAAAAAATTTTAAATACCCTTAATCATAATTTAAAAAAAATTAATGCTCATTTTTTTTATTCTCAAACCACACACATTGATTTCCAAAATTCAAAATAATTATGAATTATTCACATTTAGCATCGACATGACTTATGTCCGGTCGGTATTCATCGTTGTCCATAATTCTAAGGGAACTGTTAACACATATTAACAACCCAACAAGTATAACATGAATAATAAAGACATGAATAAACATAAATGAAAAAATGAGATTAATAAGTATTCTCGACTATCATGGTCAAGATACAACTCTGTCGTAGATTGGAGTTCTCAACAGTCATCCATGAACCCAAAAACTTCATGTTACCACTATGTTGGGATGGCACAGAGTTCCACATGCCCGGTTAGATGGCGGGGTCGAGGGCCGCCCTCGCGGGGGTCTAATGGGTAGCACCCCTGCCTCTAAGCACTATTTAACACTGTCAAAACTAATTTATATACTAAAAACTACCTCCGATCATCAATCGGGTTTCACACTCCTCCACTGACAATTATGATTAGAACAGTAACAATTTATACATGTATTATGCCTCCATGAAGGAATTCACATTTAATATCAATATTATATTAATCCAGCATAAAAAAAATAACCATGAATAAACCATCGTGGAATCCAATCACATTAAATAAAACCATAAATATGTGACCAGAATAGTGGGATTAGATTGATGCAAAATAAAAGCTAGCATAGATTTACATAATACCCAACATCCATGCACACATATGATTGTTTTCATTTAACAAACTGGTTGAATTCAACCTATACGTGGTATCAACAGGGCTCTGATAGCAATTGTTGGAGTGGAATTCCAAGGGTCTATTGAAAATGCGTATAGATTAAACTACAAAAAAATTACACATACATGAAATCCTATAGAGAATAATTATGATTTACCTGTTGAGATCTATTTGATTTGATCTCGTCTTTGCATAGACAGAAAATGTGATGGCAATTGATCAAGAACACATGCTCGATGCACCTCACGGTATATATTTGTATTTCAGATATGGACAGTCAAGAGCAGAGTGTGGGCTCTTCCTTCATGACCACCTTTTCTTCTCCACTTTCCTCTTTGCTGCCTCTCTTTATCACAAGTCCAAATTTGGGTCTTTTGAGTATCTAAGAGTGACGGCTAGCTTAAGAAATAATGATCCTTAGGTGCATATATATAGGCCACACTAGGGACCTTAAGGAGATATAAGGATATGGCTCTTATTAGGCTTAAAAAACCCAATCCTTCATGGATCCTAATCTCATCTCAGTCCCTCAATTATAAGTAATAAGAACAAATAATTATAATAGTAACTCCACTCCTTAATTCAAAATTATATTTCGAGATCCTTATTATTAATTACTTAATTCTCCCCATGTTAAGGTTACAGATATTTGTTAATAACATAAATTACTGATAATTTATTTGATTAACTTCTTTAAGTCCTTGAGCGATCCAACTTAACTTATTTGTAGTGTCAGATTTAGATTATCCACCTGCAAGCTTTGAGACATACAAAACTTATAAGAATCTCAAGGGGGTTTCACCCGTCTCTATACCTAGACTTCGCTTCTATTCATAAAATACTTTCACCATATAATTATCACCATTACCCAATCCATAAAGATTATTGATCCAATAATGAATCTAACCCGAAAGGCCAAAGCAATAAATAACTAGTACAAGTGTCCATCAATCATTCCCGGTTTGAGAACCTTAAGTAGACCTAATAATAACGAGGTTTAAATTGTCGTATAAATCAATATAATGACAATGACCTTAAGGTATTCCCACTCAATACACATAAAGTGTAATAGCACAATAAGTTAAAACTATACAGTTTTCCGTAATCAAGATAGACCTACTAAAATATTGTGCTACAACCCTACTGATAGTGTGTCTAGTTCCATCTAAGACTGTGAACGATAAAATTTATATTATACAAGAACTGGTGATCTAATCCTCTGTGTTTAAGACGTACTCTACACACCAAAACATCCACCGAGCAGAATAAAATACATCGACAATATCTAAAATAATGCAAACATTATGTTCGTACACGATTCTCATTAAAACAAGAGAAATTGGTTTTATTTTTTACAATAAATCCATAACTGAAACTATTACATAAAGCATGGTTTTAGTTTACTTCTCTAACATCTTTACACACACACACACACACATTATATATATATATATATATATATATATATATATATATATATATATATATATATATATATATATATATATATATATATAAATTAAAAATTGACTAACCGTGCATGTCGCTCGTAGTACTAGCCTATATTCTCTGAGTCTAAATCCCACTCTTAAATCCATAAATAGTCACTTACTTAGTTTTATATCACAATTATATTTTATTCTAGCAACTAAGCCTATCTCAATTTAACTCGTTCCCCCTTTCCTTTCTAAATTCCCACTTGAATCCATAGATATATTTTGGAGTGTCGTTCATCGTAAACACTCCTAAATCAATACCCCAATTTTATTTATAGCTCACCCCAAGGTAATAATATATTTTAAAAATATAAAAATTCCTAAGCACCCTCTACGGTCCTTCAAAAATAATCTATATCCCAACCGAATCAGTAACACATCAAAACACCTAACCTAGGCTAAGCAGAGTAACCGAACATAGTGAAAATCCACAATTGTAGGCCTGTATTAAAATTGCAAAAAAAAAGATCCAAACATTATTCAAATTACCAATCCAACTTCAGATTTGATTATACACAAAAAAATTAAGGCGGGCATGTGTTTGGAGTTTTTCTCAAATATCTTCTCAAAGCACTCAAAAAGAAGATCTAAAACTCTCCCCGTTCTCATTCCACTCGTTTTTCCTCTTTAAGTTTCCTTTTCGGCCTATCAATTTGTTCTTCGTACACTTAAAATCATACCAAACAACCCTTGTCATCAATATACATGTTTTCACATATCAATTGGTCCAATAAATAATCTACAGCATGGGATCTAACATCAATTGTCCAGAATTAATCCACCTCAATTCTAATACCCCATTTTTCATTAGTTTCCCCGACTTATAATTTTAAGATCACATTTATTCATCATAATTAAATTTCATATTTCTCATTAAGATTTCACCTTTTATATGAACTAAATTTAGTTTTCACATGACATAAATAATCACTTTTATTTTATAGATTCATCCCAAATTTTTGTCATGTGAATCCCACCCAAAAGTTCATATTTCTTTTTCATAAATCTTGATATGAACTAAGACATAACATATAACATCAAAGAAAGTTAAACACGTGCCTTAAAATTCGAGAAGAGTCTAAATCTTTTGTTGTGTGATGATTCTAGTTTAGAAATCCCTTCAAATTCCTCCTAACTATTGCCTTTCTTGATCTCCCCTTTGATTTTCCTTCACCTTACTCTCTTCTCTCAAGATTAGGTGATATAAAATGAGTGATTGGCTTCGTCACTCATTTAAAACTCCTTGATATACTCTTCAATCCCTTTTTAGGTTAAGTTATAAGATTAAAATGACCCGAATACCCCCGTACGAGTCTAGTATATCTTAAAAAGTCTCTGGAACCCGATTACAACCCCTGAGCATCTAATTCTGACCATCTCAATCCATCTTGGATCATTTGTGCATTCGTACTTTTCACACAAGTAAATATAATAAAACATAAATATTAATATAATATTCACTCATTAATAATTATTTAATTTACTTTATTTCTCAAATTAATTAAATTACGTGTAATTTAATTATGTCCAAAAGTATTGGGTGTTACACAGACATGCGATAAAATATTTATTGTCATGATACTAATAATATACTATAACATATACACATGACCGCACGTGTGATAATTATGTCATCAAATATATTACTATCATGATGTTGTATTTATTGTGCTACGTGAAAACACGAGAAAAAACACATCCCCATATGGTGAATTTTTTTTGACATGTTAGATACACCTATAATAACGTAAAGTAAACCGAATAGATGTGTGCCACATAATTTAGGTAAATATTCAAAGCACTGCCATAAATGTTAGATACACATATAATTTAGGTAAATAATAAACATAATAGGTGTGTGCCATAAATGTACACACCTAAAATTTTATATTGATGTACGATTTTTCCCGGTGAGCACTGATTAATATAAATGAATCTGATATATCCACAATAATTTCTTTGTGGAAGAGCAATAGTATAAAAGTAATGCATTTCACGAGCATGTGGAAACAATTATTTAAATTAACCTTTGTCAATGATATATTGTCATATATCACTTCATATAAGATATTGTTAACCAAATCAAATTATTAAAGAAATTTATTTTACATCCATATGATATTAATTTATGCAAACTGTATACATGGACAATGATGAACCTTCATTCTTGTATGTGGAAACTTTTCACGAATATATAATGTGGTTAATCAACATTTAATTGTTCCCTACTTAAAATCGGCAATAATTGTTCTCTTTATTCGTGAAAATTTTGAACATCATCAAGAAATATAGCATTATTTGTCATTTTGGACACTCGAAAGACTTTTTCAAATTTAAATATAAAGATTAAATAAATTTTAAAAAATTACTCCATTTAATGATTGCCATAATGGAATGTCTAAGAACAATAATTTTAAATAAGAGCAAAAAAGGGATGAGTTTTAAGTCACTAGATATTATTGCATATACTTTCCTTTACATTAACTAAATCAAGGTATTACAATATTACCTTTCCAATTTGCAATATATATATAAATATGAATACGTTGTCGGATGTGCACAATTACCGGAAAGATAATGCCAAACCAATAATTAATTGATTCAATAGCCTTCCCATTCTGTTGGTGTAAATCAACACATGTCAAAAACTACCTATTATCATATAATTCTATAAAATTGGTAAACATGTTATCATATTAATAACTAATTCACACACACACACACACACACACACATATATCCACCCTGATTAACAAATAACAAATTGTCCAAACAAAGTGAAATATATGGAGAGAGTTCAAAAAACAAATTACAACTATGAATAACAATTTTATGATATAGTAAAGTAGTCAATTTACATGACAAAAAGATTGAAAACTCAACTGGAAAAATTGAATGAGCAGCCTAATATATATGGGTTGCGGTCAGTGTGAATTGTTTGGTTAAAGGAAACAACATATTGGTATGGTTTGAGTGGTTCGAATGAGGGTGTCATAGTCAGATATATGTCTAATTATAATGGGATCAAATTTATCCATTAGCCGACTTAAAGAGGAACAATAGTCTAAGAATGACATCCATTTCCAAAAATAACCGCTAATGTTTATGAACTAACTGTTTGAACTAGCATGTAAGAATAACTGTTTATGAACCAATTATTTGAACAATAGTCTATGAAATATAGTGAAAATAACCATTGATGTTCACTAACATCGATAGACTGTTGAACTAACTATTTTTTTGGAATGCATACTGGATTCGAATTTTCTTTTCCTGCCCCTTTTCCTTTAAAAAATAAAATATTTGAATAGATATAAAACTGTGTTGTAGGATAAAGCTAGCAATATTTTTCATTTCAATAGATTTATAATTACTCAACTTGATGCTTAAATCAATGTCTTGCTGAGTCAGCCGAACTCGTGTGTGACCTCTATGTTATCTTCATTTGTTACAAAATTTCCCAATATCTTAGCACCTGTATAAAAGAAAATGCAAGAGAAGGTTCTATATACTAACATCACTAAAATCATAAAATAACCAAGTTAAAGAATTTTATCAAACAACAATCAATAAACTAAGAAAATGTAACAAAAATAATTATTATTCAACTAACAAACCTTGAAACATATAAAGGATTTGTAAAGTGAAACATATAAGCCCCTGGGAATCATTTGCTTCCAATAATATCCTTCCAACCTGTCCAACTCCACTCCCTTATATTAAATGTCATGGAATCAATACATACCAATATTAAATCATATGGCACCGAACTATACAAATAAAAACCAAAATCTAAAATAAAAAAGGAATTAATAATATATATAGTCCATGTGGCAGCCATCAATTGTCTTCCGTTTTTTTACAATATATGTGAAGTCTGGGCATGAAAAAGATGCTATAGCACTTTATAAAACCTGTTATATAGGTGAATTTTGTGCAAGAAAAAGATGCTATAACACTATCCTCACCAAGTTATATGGATTCATCAAAATTTTGATATAAAAACACTTTATCAAACTTGTTAAACAATTTTTTTAATTCATGTTATATCTAATATGAATTTGATGTCTAATATTTTCAGAATTTCTAATATGCATCTTGTTATATCTATCCTCACGAATGCTTTATAGAAGTAGTAAATCTAACCTCATATGCTCAAACCATAACAGATGACTTGTCGTGATCACGACTATCTAATCAAATTATAAAAAATGATTAATAATAAAATATTAAAATATAAGAAATGTACTAATCAATTGTATAAGAAAAATAATGTATACACTCAAAAGGGTATAAGTTTTGTTCAAATCAGCAAGAAGTAATAATTCAAAAAAAGGTCAACATGTGTTTTTTTCTATCAAAATGGATGTTCAGAAATACTGCATTAGTTAAAAATTCATACAACCAAATTAAGTAATCGTAAACTATTATGGAAATCAACACGGGCAGTTGATAACTTTGCATGATGTCATGAAGTTTAGGTGATAGTCTGACACTTCTTTCACCTGGGCAGAGCACAAATGTAAGAATAGTTACACACATGACAAATTTTAAACCCCAAATCAAAAGAAATTCAAAATGTAAAATATTAAAAAAAATTGTATAAGAATCTAAATAATCACATAACTCAACAAACACCAAATCAATCAACTGATATAATTGTTCAAAAAATAATTTATAACACCACAACCTTAGATTAGATGACCTTCCTCAAATCCCTTTCATGTCTCGAGATTTCACACTTATGAAGCAGGCTATGTAACTTTGACGTATGTCAAAACCAAATAAATATTCTATAAGTTTTTACATATAAAATCGATGTTTATGTCGCATTCCAGGTATCATGATCAAATGCATGAATTATCAATTTAAAAGGAAATAGTGACAGAGTATGACGACTTAGAAAAAGAAAAAAAAATGAGCCTTCTCCATACCCAGTCACAGTTGAAAGGAGCACCACATAGTTGGAACCATTTCAAATGAGATCATCTCAGCTACAGATGGACAATAGTAGGAAATCCAAACTCGTAAAGAAACTATACAAATATGAAACCAAAATACACAATCACAAAAAACTAAAATAAATTTATATTGAGGCTACTAATTTTAACAATGGTATCTGATATAAGAGAGGAAGGGAGAAGTTGTCACCGTCTATGAAAATGATCTCCTAAGAAAGTGTGTCGTGTAATCAAATAATATTGAGGAACAAAGGAAAGGTATACACTAGTAGTCTTCCGAGGTTGAGAGAAAAAAATACTTGCAAGAGAATAGTGCCATCATTGGATTTGTCTGCAACACGCGTGCTAACGTGGAACGAATAAGTGAAATGCACAACTATGGTACTCAAAAACAATATCAAAAGTTTCAGACAACTTATATAAACAATAGTAGGAAACAATATTGGACTTTGAAAGAAAAATAGTGCCTTTCAAATGTCTAGTTTTGTGGTACTCCAAAATCAAGTTCTAAGAGCTATTGTCCTCAATCCATCCACAACACTCTATCTGTTCACCCAATTTATTCGACACCTCTGATCTATTTTTTTTCATTTAAAAAATCCTAATATCCTATACATCTCGTTCAATATTAAGACTTGCACCATCACCATCATACACTTGGATGTTTCTGGTCAACCAAGCCAAAGGAAAGGAAAGAACTCTCTTTCGGTCAGACTCCTTGAGAAAGATATAAAAGTCCAAGAATCTTTTTCGTAGTATTTTAGGAGATACTATAAACTCATCATTAGACGCAGTATCATGCAATATGTATTTTAGACATGTACAATGACATCCAACTTAGTTATCCAATGAAACTAATTCCAATTTCCCTCTCAACTCATTCCTCTCAAAATCTTGTTCAACAATCGAGGTTGATTTATCTTTAGGAACATAATTTAGGGAGATGTTTTTTCAAAAAAATTATCACAATTATCCCTAATCATTCCACTTTTGTTTTAAGTGGACCCTATTTAAATTGACCTTTAAAAGATTCCCTATGAATGCAAAACAATTGTCACCCAAGTCCACATTAAAATTCTCCGCATCCCCAACTTTGTTAATGATCTAACTCTTAAAAGGACAACTTTTAGAATTTTTTTAATCACATTAGGAGCATTATATTTTCTCTTTTAGTTTACCAACCCTCTTTCACCTTCTTATAAGGACCCACTTATGCCAATAGCAGAGATTTTAACATTTGAACTCAGCACTTCCCTTAGCTTTGTGACACAGGGCCTGAGTTCTGCAACCACTACCATGTCTGGAGCCTTACATCTGCAACCATGAAAAGTCAATTCAACATTCACTTCACAAATTGACCCCTAAAAATAAGGGTCTCAGTTCAAATGATTGCATGGATACACTTGTAATTCCAATTATGTTCTAATTTTTCAAGCATGTACACCTGTTTTAATGCCTATTCTTTTCCATTTTCAAAGCATGTTCATGGGCATGTCTATTTCGAGATGGAAGCAAACATGTTCAAACATAAAAAGTACAAAACAAATTTGACAAGTACCTTAAAGATCCCCTCTAATTATTACTATGAAACCCCAAAAACTCAACATTCAACCATTCTTTAGCTTCTACCAAATGAATTATACAAAAAATCATTAAACATTATATGGGTGTTGTTTTGATACTGTCTCATTATGGAGAAAAACAGTGGATAATAAAATTACACATAGGTATCTAAGAATCCAAATATTTTTACTATTGCTCACGTATCAACACATTGGATAATAATATTACAAATGGGTACCTAATCAACAAATATCTCTACCATTGCCAATGAATAAAAAAGGACAATAAACAATAAAAATGAGTATATAAATTTGTGTGTGGGTTTCTCGTTGTATTCATATATAATTTGAACATCCATGAATTCGGTTTATATCCTATCAGACTTGACCCACTCGCATAGTGGCCTGCTTAGTGAGCCTTCTATGTACAGAGAAAGGACACGTAAAATATGGAAACCATTATGTTGTCTCACAGATAATTTCATTATTTTCTTAATTTGGTATCCAAACAAAAGAGTTAGTGGTAGGGTTGCTTACAGCTAGAGTGATGATGCCCGTAATGAGTCCAATCTTGATAGCTTTTGTGAGATATGTTGACCCAAATGCTAATTCAGATATTGATGGTGGATTCAACCTTTTATTGAGGTGCCCGGTCTACATATATAAAAATGCCAACCCAAATTTAATCATGTACATCTTCATACTATGCATAATTAGCTACAAACCAACATGTAGTTGCCACTACATGTTTGTGTGCAACTTTTATTGACCTGGAGTTTCAAGCACTATACCGTAACTATGGACTGGATGACTCATTGTAATTTCATTATAAACAATAATGTTACACGGTATACCTTCATGTATATGAAATTTATCCGCAAGGAGCCTGCACTGAAAGTTGGGTTTAGGCTCCATGGCAGATCTTTCGTTCAGATTATCATGTAAACAAGGTTGTTCTACTATGTCTATGCACTATATATATGCAAAACAGATAACTAACTTGGAAGGAAATGAGATCATAACAAAGAACATATGTACAATGCAATGATGCAATGATGTGAAACAAGAGCATATATATAGTTTTAATATGTATTATCTACCCTAAATGAATCATAAGATTTTATATTAATAAAAACTACTTCAAAATAAATTGTTAATGTCGTTAAAAAAGAGAAGAGGAAAGTGAATACAACCCACATAATTGGAACAATACAATGGTGTAATTCACCATAAAACAATAACCAAAGAACACTTCTAAAAAAAATAATTAATTAAGCCCCAAAATTTATACTTAAAAGTAATGAATATCTCCAATCCAGTGCTTTAATAAATGAAACACACACAATAAAGGAAGAGGAGTGAGAAATGCCTAATTTGTTCATTTCTCCTTTGGTTGACTTTTTCACCTAAAAGAAATGAATAAAATTAAATGAATCCTATACATATTTAATTTTTTCTTTAGGACTGTTAATTGACACATAAACTAGAAAGGTTTTTTTTTATAATGCCAACCAATACACAACAATAATAATGAGGTCATTTATACTAATAAAGTTTACTAAGAACTCCAGTAGAGAAGAAAAAAACATCAATTAAGAGAAGAGGTTAGAAAAAATAGATCGTCATTGGGACATTAGTCAAACACAGAGAACACAAATTTCACCTACCCACACAAGCCATATCACTTCAGTACTAAAGGAACAAAAAAAACATTTGAGCAACTTGTAGGATAATTTCACATCAGCACCAAACTGAAATTGCATATATAGAAAAAATTGTGTACACAGAAATGTATCATTAAGGTTCTTAAACACGAAAACCCTAAACCAACAAAAAAAACATTCTTAAACACAAAACTCCAAATCGAACATCTTATATAGAGCATTTTGTAGAACCAAATACCCTAAACCAACCAAAAAAACCCTGAAAAAATGAATAGAGGGGAGAGTAGAGAGAAAAGAGATCATAGAGACTTACCTTTCGCTTAATGTTGCTAGAGTGAGAGGAAATCGAGAGAATGAGAGTTGTGTGGATACAAAAATGGGAGAGTTGCGTGGGTATAGTAGGATGATCTGAGTCGGTATGGTGTGGAGTTGATTGATGGTCAGGCTCATTGAGTGGAGAGGGGCTTTTACAAAAATACCCACTAATTTGAATTAAAGTGAAAGTTAGAATCGAAAAAGAGGGCCTTGCTAGCCTCCAATCTGGTTCCCCTGACTTTAAGGAGTATGCTACTATCCCTAATGGTTATGCTTGAAATTGCCAATACTCAACCTAAATATCTTAATCGAGTCCCCCTACAGGGAACCCTTCTCATATTGCCTCCCTCGCTGTTGCGGTGCCCCAATAGCACTACTACCCCCAGTCTTGCCCTGTTGACTAGACATTCTTATCCTCTTTGCTCCTATCAGTTGGAAGGGATAGTCCTGACAGTGGTACAATGCTATGTTACTGACCTCAGTATAAGTCTGCAACATTGAGTTCCCCAATTAGTGATGGCGAATCCTCTAAGTATTCCCATAAGTAAACTTGAGAACCCTCTTCTCCTCAATGCTCACCTTATCTGACATAAATTTCTCCAAGCATGTTAACCCCTACGTGATCGACCACAGTCCATCCCTGTAGTGATATGTCTACTAATCTCATCCTCCTCTCCATCTGAACTAACGAAGAAAAGAACTTGTGATCAAATAGAACCTAAAACTCCTATATTTTCATCATATATTTCTCCTCTACCATGGTAACTAACTCCCACCACTGAAGACATGTCTCGACTAGCTTGAGCATGGATAGTATTAATTTTTTAGTGTCATTGCACTCAACTATATACAAATGCCTCTAGATATCCTTCTTTCATTAGCTAGTTGAGACCACATCTGCACTTCCCTTGAACTCCGATGGATGGCCCTTTCGAAAGGCCTATCTGACTCTTTCCCAAACTGACGGCACTATGTGATCCTAAATTGGTGTTGTTACTAGCTGCTATGGATGCACTTGGGGAAAATGGTGTCCTAGGGCAGTCATAACGACATTAACTGCCTATTAGACTATAGATGTGACATATACTCTAGTCACAGTCCCCCGACTGGCCTATGGCTCCAGCTGAGCCTCCGTATATTTTATCTTCCTCGTGGCACGTGATGGTATATGTCTTATGGCATTTGTCCTCTAAAATGAAACTTAAATTAAATGATATTAAATTCAAATATATACAAAATTAGAAGAACATAAATGCGCAATATATAATAAAAGTTCAAAATATAGGTCTCTATATCAAAGAAGCGCAATGCTGACAACATAGTAAGTTTGCACATATGCTAAGGACACTAAAACCTGATGTTTTGATACCAACTGTGACATCCCTTCTATTATAATACTGGGTGTTCGATACTCTACTAAAATAAAATAGTAATATTAATATGGTTTCATTCTCAGAATCACTATCGCAAAAATCAATATATAATAGTACGAATAAAAACCATAAAACTAAAATGAATAGGATCAAACACCATGCATAAATAAATAAAAAGTTAATTGAATAAACCATCAGTCACCAAATAGTAACATCCAAATGAAATGAACTGATAAATGAAATATTATCCTGATTTTAACGAACTCCTATCCATTTACGGACAAGACGCCCAAAAAGAAACTAGAATGAAATAAGATCATATCTAGATAGAATTATTGAAGCGGCTATGTCAAATCTTGTAGCATCCAAAACTATTGCAACGGAAATAAAGGATGTATCACTGCGTTCCATCCTGCTATTGCTTCACACCTGGTGTTTCAAAAAGAAACACAAGAAAAATAATTTCTCTACGGGTCAAAGACCAAAAAGTTAAAAATATTTTGCTAGTAATTAATTTTTTTAAATCGATAAAACTTATAGTGTATTACTTTTATAATTAACCGGTCGCAATCACATGTGATAAAACCACACCTATTAAATACAGTACGCACCTAACATGTTCACTTATTATCCTAATTAAACTACCTAGTTTAACAAGGACATATAACCTCTATCCAAGACAAACCCCTCCAGTACACTTTATTAGCTAAGTATAATTATTCATGCAATAAATATAATATATCTATACTTGTGGTATAAGTAGATATATACACTATATCATATAAACACACAAACATATATATAAATATATATATATATATATGTGTGTGTGTGTGTGTGTGTGTGTGTGTGTGTGTGTGTGTGTGTGTGTGTGTGTGTGTGTGTGTGTTGTGTGTGTGTGTGTGTATCGCTCACTTTACACATATAACTATATCCCCAAAGCATGGACCTCACAGATACATCCTTCAAGTGATATCAGGCTCCTGGCATCACGTATCACACTGAGCCACCGGGTCAGAATCTCAACATCGAACCCAAAATAAACACATACAATAGAGGCATTATAGACAGACGTTCAGGGTTCGCAACCATATCACATCACACCCAACTATTCTCCAAAGTAATACCTATCTTGACACTGATAATGGCCATGCAACTGTCCTATGACATAAGAAATTAATTAGACACCTACTGGTCATTGTCGGGGTGTAATGTACACTGCGTCTAACCTCTTATGATATCACTACCGCGTAGGTATAGGTAATATAAACAAGTTGCATACACACATACATATATAGACACGTCAATCGAATATATATATATATATATATATATATATATATATATTATCAAGCTCATATGCATATCCCACAGCACACTAGTCTCCCAATCCTAAAATTCTAACCAACATGTCGATTAAAAATATAAATGATCACTCAGTCGAAATCTTGGTTCTCCTCAATCAGACCCATCTATTCGTTGGCCTATTACGCATACCAAACCGTGGAAAGCATTCCCTCGTAATCACACAATACCCTGGCTCCCCTACGGTCATTTCCCAAGCTCTAACCTGTCAAAAAAATACACGACCAAAAACTGGGTAAACCATAAACCTAACCGATTCACTAGTAGACCAAACACGCTCGGTAGAGTGAACTAGTTCTGTCTTCTTATTCTTCAGGGGTTTTTCCTCCAAACCTTCCAATTGAGGTTTCCAATCACCCCAAACATAAAATTAATCTCCATCAACAATAAACAATCATACCAAAATTATTCTAACACATAATTAAACCAGAATCCTGAATTAAATCCTAGGATTCCAAATCAAACTTTCAATTTATCAAACCCAACATTTTTCTCAATTTGAGTTTTCATCATTTAAAACACCATATCATTGTTCTATATGTTCATCATGTTAAACCTAGATTAAATTTGGAATTTCTTATATGACCAATACAAACTAATAATCAATTCGAGTAAGAGATACATTGTCACCTACATCTCTAAATCCATTAATCAAAGTTTCAATCTTTCCATCGTTAAAACCCATATTTCTATCATTAACTATAAAAGTGATTAACTACATACAAATGTAATTTAAAGCAAGTTTGACTTTGTAGATTTAGACCTGAAGTTTTGTATGATGGTGATGACTTAAATCCGGAGATTAGTCTATCTCTTCCGTTCTCCAAGCATTTTTGTCAATCTCTTCCTCTTTTTCTCTTCTCTTAAACTTTATCTTAGGCTTAATTGTTTATAATGTCAAAGGTGGGTTTCCATCCATATTACCTACCTTTAAATACCTTTTTAATTCACCCTAATACCATCCTACCCTTATATGGGCTTTGTTACGACTTAAAAGACCGTGGGAACCCAATCATAACATCCGGTTACCTAATATGGACTATTTGGACCCTTTCAGAATCACTAGTGCACTTAAAAAGGTCCTTTAGGTCACCTAACTATATATATTCTAGCATCTTATTAACTGGGTTCGACACGTGCATACCGTATGCATCGCCCATAAAATATACCACTCTACCCATGTCGCTCTCTATCGACATATAATAATAAACCGTCGCTTTCACTAATACACGACATATAATAAATCACATATCTATTTACTTATCGCCCGCACATAAATAATAATAATAATAATAATAATAATAATAATAATAATAATAATAATAATAATAATAATAATAATAATAATAATAATAACAACAACAACAACAACAACAACAACAACAACAACAACAACAACAACAACAACAACAACAACAACAACAACAACAACAACAACAACAACAACAACAATAATAATAGTAATAAATATTAATCATTTATCTCGCTAATTAATATTTACCAAACCCTAGTTTAATTTCCCAAATTAGATTAATTATTATAAGGACACGAAAATGAAATAATTATAAAAGTATGGGATATTACACAAACCTATTCACCATTAGGTTTGTTTATAATTCAACGATTATTTAAATACACACATCCTCAGTTGGTACGAAATAGGTTTCTCTTGTTTAATTCATGTGCTTAAAGTTTAGATTTTTTTTTTGTGTTATTTGTGTTCAGTTCTCATAGATCTAGCTTCCTTGTGAGCAGTTGTTTGTTTTATGGTTGTGATGGATAAATATAGTGATAGTATCTTTACTAATCGGCCACCTTATTTTGATGGTAAAACTATGGTCATTGGAAGGTGAAGATGAGAACGTTTTTGAGATCCAAACACCTAATAGTGTGGATGAGTGTATAAGAAGGATGGATAAATCCTATGATAGAAGATGATGGAGTTAGAATGAAAAAATCGAGAGTATTATAATGTTGTGTTCATGGATGGTAAGTAATATTCCATTTCTTAGAACGCCTTCTTTCCATTTTTTTAAACATAGTCTATGAAAAGTTCCACATATGTCACTATGTATTATCTCCAAAGTTTTAGTACTCATCTTGCTACCTTTATTGATCTTAATGGTTATCTTACTCTTTATATAGTTCACACTAGTACGAAAGTAAAAAAGCCAAGAGCTTGAAGGACACCTTCATTTCCTAACCTCTCAAGTCTCTTAATAGAGATATGTCCCAATATCCAAGCCATAGAGTACAGTAATTTCCATTCACAATACTTGTCCTTATGCCAATAACGTCTGTTGTAGTAAAAAGGTTTAAATACCAAATAAGGTCAAAACAAATTTGATATAAACCACCATCCAACGTACCCTTACCAACAAGCAAGCATTTTTTTAGATAAGGTAATGTAGTTATTATCCCATTCAAAGCTAAGACCAATGGGAAAAAGTTTGGAAACTGAAATAAGGGTAGAAAGAGATTAGATGCTACGGCGCATATCTAGAATGGTAAAAATAGGTTAGTCACGGTCCAAATCCACGACCAAATGGGTCATGGTCCAAAACTGTGACCACACTAAATTTATCATGTCATGTTCACAAATTTATACCATGGCCGAACCATAACCTAGATGGAGTGAATTTTTGTGCCAATTTACTTACGCTGAGGACCATGGTTCAAGACCGTGACCAAACCCAAATAACTGTGAAACACTTAAGTGAAACGTGACCAAACTTGGGAATATCAATCACCCCTATCCCTTAGACTTCAATGTGTGGAGGTTGAGGGATAAGTTTCTAAGTTTTAATACTGACGATATGTATCTGCCATGTCAAATGTGAACTGGTTGACATTTTTTAATGGATGACACTTGTCATCTAGTCATGGGTTGAGCGTACTGCTCAAGAAGTGGCGATAGCGTGTGCAACATGGGAATTGTGCCCTAATGATGGCACTTTTGGGGATGAGCCCTATCATTACACATATTAAAAAACATTTTAAACTCTCTCTTAATTCTCCCTTATTTATTCGCTCACTCTCTCTCTCTCTCTCTCTCTCTCTCTCCCTCTCTCTCTCTCTCTCTCTCTTTCTCTCTCTCTCTTTATATTTCCGCTTCTCACTCTGGATTCTTATCCAAACTTTTCCAGGCAAGCATATGGGTTTCCCGTGGTTATTTCTTCATCCAACTCCTCCAGGTACCCTTTACTTCCATCATTTCTAAGTTTTGAATACTTTTTACCCTATTGTAGGATTTTATAATTTTTCGGTGACTTTAATCTTTTTGGACTATAAAGTTTCCAGTCTAATGCTAGTCATCTTCTTCGGCAACTGCTATTTGGTGTTCTTAAGTTCTTAAAACAAAAACTTTTTATATCTCTATTTGATCCTTTAGTTAATCCAGTCAAACTTGTAAGTTATTTGCAAGTGTTTGGTCATTTTATCTTTAAGTTAAAACTCGTCCTTTACATGTTAAGGAAACTATAATAGCTGGCTGAACAATTCACATACCTTAGGATGAGAATCTTTAGTGAGATCCGTCAATACAAGACCGAAGCCGAGGCATTTCCTTCTCACCCAATCTTTCCATTTACTCTTACTGTTATCCGTCCTCTTATAGTTGAGAGATGAGATGATCCTCCAACATCTTGTCCCCTTATAGTTATGAGACGAAAGGCTCCTTCCACAAGTCATCCCCTAATAATTGTCATAAGTGGAGATACAATGAGAGCAAACTCATCTGTTTCACAATGATGATATTGACATCTCATCTTTAGATGATTACAGTCCTTCATCATCTAAGTTTTAGGATAGGGTCTAAACTGAAGCCTACTATTTTCCTCACGCCATGAGAGTTCCTACATCGCATACTTCCAAGACGAGAGCCACAAACTCTGATGAGGTAGAGGTTCTCTCTAAAGACTTTCGTATGGCCGACGGTGCGAGTTCTCAGTCTGATGAGGAAGACCTACCTCCTAATGAATCCTTCCCTGGGGAATCAAGAGTCACCATTGCACATCCCCCCATTCAAATAGATGTCCCTGACTCGACCATGATCAAAGGGGAATTTCTGGATAAATTTCCAAGTGGGGTACCAACTACCAATGTCTTCAACTCAAGAGATGAGACCGAGGAACCATTGGATACCCAGTAAGATCAAACATGGTATAGTTCCATTAGTGAAGTTCACCTCCTATACTGGAGATACCTATACAAAATAAACTCTAATATCACATTGAGAGCTCCCAACGAGTTCGAGAGAGCTTTTAGCTAACGATGAGGCGAGATTGTGGTGTATGAGAAGACATTCAAACTAGGCTTTTTCATCTTCCTGTACATCCTACTGTGCATGCCATCCTCGCTAATTCAGAATTATCCCCTGCTCAACTTTTTTCGAATGCTTGGAGACGATTACTTGACTTTATTTTGCTCTCAATGTTTTTCCATGGTACCGAGTTTTCAGTTAGGGTGTTCAAGGCATGTTACAGCATCTCATGTATGAGGGGCCTAGATACTACCACTTTGTGGCCAGGGAATCGACCAAGAAAGTTATATTCGTCAACTAGACATCCAACCATGATTGGAAGACAAGAAAATTCTTTGTATCTGGCATGTGAAAGTTTCCTACAAATCACGTATGTTCTTTCTTTGAGCTGAGGGTTCCCCAAAAATGGGATAAAGTGTCAATGGCTACCAAGATTGACCCAGGCTTGAGCCTAGATGACTATGAGAAGATCAAGAAGATTTGAGTCCTAGGTGAGGGGGTGGTCTTATTAAATATGTGGACCTCATGACCCCAAACATCTTGGCAGAGACGGGACTAAATATTGGTCCTCTTACCAAAATTCGTAAGTTTGTTTTTCATTTTTAATTGCAACCTTATCTTTAATTGTAGTTTTGGCCTTGATCTTTCTGATGCTTAACTTTGAATTTTTTGCAGATCGTCCAACTGGTGTCCCTAAGTGCTTTGGAAGATAATGGCCCCAAATCTATCAAATATTGTTAACAAGTTTGGAAAGAAGAAAGAAACACCTAGTGGCCAACGGAAGAAGTCTACTGGGGGTTCCGAACTAAGCTGACGACACTAGAAAGAAAATTGAGAGAGTGAAGGCCACTATTACCCCCCTCTAATAAAAATAGAGTTGACAGGATAAAGGGACCGACAAGGTGATTCCCATCTCCACTAATGAAACCCTTACTACTCGTCTCATCGAGCTAAAGCTTAATAACGAGATCTTGATTGGTATCGCCAACAAGTCAATTGACTCTATTGCCTCCTTGATATCTAATGCTAATAAGTGTTTTTTGTTCTCCACGAACTCTTCTTTTATTACAAAATTCATCCTTCACAGGCCATCCGAGTATTTTCTCTAACTTTGATAGTTATTTTTCCAAGTGTTATCTTGTACTAACTTAATTCTTCACTACTTTTATAGTATTTTCTTGCATTCAACCACTTAGGAGATTGGGATGAGAATAAGATTCCCTTGATCTAGAAGGGAAGAAATGATAAAAAGATACAGGAGGGTGTGAGGAGGACCTTCAGAAGGCAATGTCATCTTTGTAGGAGAAGAGGTAAGAATTGGACAATCTGAAGGCTA
Source organism: Sambucus nigra (assembly GCA_949130495.1). Classification (NCBI taxonomy): domain Eukaryota; kingdom Viridiplantae; phylum Streptophyta; class Magnoliopsida; order Dipsacales; family Adoxaceae; genus Sambucus; species Sambucus nigra. Next base: position 87,500,286 of record OX422208.1, on the reverse strand, counting down.
ATTATGAAAACACCTTAAAGGAGATGGCTGACAATAAGGCGACTGAGATTAATGTTGAAGTTAATGAATCTTTGGAAGATACAAGGGAACAATCCGTGGACAAGTTTAAGGATTTCGAAGAGTTTTGGGGCTATACATTTTAATACCTTTAAAGAGGTATAAAAACTATTGGTCGATGGGTAGTCCTAAGGCATGCTGCCTCCGAGACTCTGGAACCTTAGAAATTTGAAGGTCTTGACTTTAATAACACTTGAGACTTCCCTATCGAGGGTGGATAATCTTACCATGAATCTTGAGGCCAATCCTACAGAGTACACTGAAAATGTTGATGATACAGCTGAAGGGGGTGTCGATGGTGACGGGGCCAACACTCATATCCCTACAAAAAAATATTGGTGTTTCTTCTTTGGAGGTTCCTATTGAAGACACCCAAGCTTGACTTTTATTCTAGGCGGCCGTGTGTGTCCTTATTAGCCCCTTCTGATGTAACAGATATTTGATTTTGAATTTTTGTACTCTAAGATTATGACCATCAACAATTTTATCTGAACAATTTCAAAGAACCTCTGAATGATAAATGATAATTCTTGTGTTACTTACTTTTATTGTCTCTTCTTGTTATTACATATCTTTTATCTTATATTTGCATCATCCATTTGAAAAATTCTATTGATGTTTAAAAAGTAACTATATTTTAATGGCTTGTAACTTGAGTTCACCCAGTTAACCATGTTCTTCTCCCACATCGTCTCATCCTTTGACGGGATAAATATAACCAAATGAAATGATTTTTGAATTTGAATTCACAAAATTATGGTGTTATATCACAAGTCCCATCTAGTCATTTTGAGAGTATATGGATGAGAGTTACCTCATCCTATACTGTCACCTCAACCGAAAGAGTTTTTCACATAACTAATGATGTTAAGATAAACCATAATGAAATGATTTTTGAATTTGAATTCATCAAATTATGGGGTTATATCACAAGTCCCCTATTGTCACTGTGAGAGTGTATGGATGAGAGCTACCTCGTTCTGCACTGTCGTCTTGGCCAAGAGAGTTTTTCACCAAGTTAATGATGTTAAGATATTATCCCCCCCTCTCGGTGTTATTGCGAATCCATGGACGAGGTTAACCCCGTCCAGATTTTCATTTCACCGAGAGAAAAGTAATGCTAGTTCATCAGATAATTGATGTTCCATAGCTTAGAATGAACTAAAACACATAATCTAAACTACTCATACATCAAGAATAGGAAAGAGCGCTTACAATTTTTCATTTATAAATTTTCTTCTCGTGCAATGATACAATGATAGAAGAAACTTATACAAAGTCCTACTGCTAATTCTTCTTTAGATGATCGACATTCTAAGGATTGGAGAATGTCTCTCACTCTCAATTCTCAAGTCGGTATGTGCCTGAAACTATCTCTTATTCGTCTTCTACCAAGCTTTCTTTAAAACCAAGTCTCCCGCTACTAATGGCCTGGCCTTTATTCTTTTGTTGTAAAATTTAGCAGTTCTTTGTTGATAGGTTTCTTGCCTAATTTCTATGTCTTCTTTCCTCTCTTCAACGAGGTCTAGATCCAACCTACTTCCTTTAACATTTTCTTTTGGGTCGTAGGTCTAACCCTATGGCTTGGCAACCTAATTTTTATAGGAATTACAAACTCTGAGTCATAGGCAAGCATGAAATCGGTCCTGTCATAGTTCCTTTTGTCGTCCTATAGGCCCACAGCACAACATGCACTTCATCGGTCCATAGACCCTTTGTGTATTCTAACTTCTTCTTAATCCCATCCAATTTTCTTCTATTGGTTACCTCTATTTTACTATTTGCTTGATGTTGACCCAGAGCTAAAAAAACTACTTGATGCTAACCCTCTTATAGTAGGCTTCCAATGAATCATTTTTGAACTGCTTTCCATTATCTAAGATGAGGGTATGAGGAAGACTATATCTACAAATGATGATCCTCTAAATAAACTTGAAGGTCTTCATATTCAGTGATGGTGATCATGGCCTCTACTTCAACCCATTTTGAGAAGTAGCCAATCGCCACTATAAGGTACCTATAGTTGCCAGTTTCCTTGGGCAAAGGTCCTACCAAATCATTTCCTAAACAGTAAATGGTCAGGGACAGGTGATATAAGATAGAGGCTAATAAGTCTGATGAAGAATGCTGGAAAACCTCTGAAACTTGTCACATCTCTTGACATAACTGGCTGCATCCATAGCCAAGGTCAACCACCAATACCCCTAGGTGACCACGTTTTTCACAAAGGATCTCCCTCCTATATGACTGGAGTAGGAACCTTCTTGTATATCTTTTAAAATGTATTCCACCTCTATCGGATGGACACATCAGAGTAGAGGTAGGAGGAACACTTTCTTATACAAAACATTCCCAATTACTAAGAATTTAGCTGCTTTGTATATGAGCCTCTTTTTTCCAACTTTGAGTCTGGTAGTTCATAATTTTTATATATCGGATGATAGGATCCATCCAAGATTCTCTTATCTCAAGGCTCAAGCAGAACTCAACCATGTTGCCTTCTTCTTCGATGGCCGGCTAATGTAGAATCTCGACAAACACCGACCTTCTTATCTCAGTTTTAGTTATTGATCCTAATCTAGCTAAGGCATCGGCTCGTTCATTGTCTAGCAAAGGGATCTTTTTCAAACTTATCTCGTTAAATTTTTTTAACATCGCATTTACCCTGGATAAATACTTGGCAATCCTTTCATCCTTAGCCTCGTAAATTCTTAGGAATTGGTTTATAACCAATTTATAATCAGTGTGAACTAACATCTTACTTACATTCAGTTCTCTGGTAAGGGACAGACCGATAAGAAGAGCCTCATACTCAGATTTATTGTTATATACCTTGAACTTGAATCTCAAAGCATACTCTATATCAGTCTTGTTTGGAGCCGAAACTATTAAGCTATCTCCACTCCTTGCCTCACATGAAGAACCATCAATATATAAAATCCACATACTACCATTTTTAGAAAGGTTTCCCTCTTCCAACACTCCATTCTTGAACATAAATATTTCTTTTTCATTCCCGTCCACTACTCTGTTATACGTACTCATCTTGGCCTCAGCCATGGGGAGGCATTTTCTTCTTCTTTGATCACAAGCAGGATTCACAATCTCTTCTGCATCGGCCTTGTCCTATGTGAACTCGAGTACAAAATCAACTAGGGTCTGCCCTTTGATGGTTATTATTTGTTGATAGACGATGTCAAATCCCCCTAACTCTATAAACCAGGTCATCAACCTACTCGATTTCTTGGGTTTAGGGATGACCTGCCTCAGGGGAGAGTATGTACGGCCATGGTATATGCTTGGAAGTAGATATTCATATTCCTAGATGCATGAATGAGAGCGTAAACCAAATTTTCCATTTTTGGATATCTCTGCTCGTCCCATTAAAGAGCTTTGCACTTTAAATATATTGCCTTCTGAACACTCTCATCATCTTTCATAATTGATGCGTTGATGGATGATTCTGGTACGACGAGGTAAAAGTATAACCTTTCTCCTTGAACAGGTCTTGAGAACAATTATGGGGAGCGGAGGTAGACCTTTAACCCCTGAAAGGCCTTCTGACACTCCTCGTTACACTCAAAGGCTTTCCTCAGCACCTTAAAGAAGGTCATATACTTTTCTATTTCTCGAGATACGAATCTATTCAGTTCTACCACACGTCCGATTAACCTTTGAACTTAGTTTATGGTCATAGGAGTCTTCATCTCCATCAAAGATTTTATTTTTTTCTGGGTTAGATTCTATCCCCGTAAATTAACAATAAACCCAAAAACTTGCCTACTCCGCCTCCCAAGACACACTTTTAAGGATTCAACTTCATACGATATGTATCCATCATGTTAAAAGTGCACTCCAAGTCGGCCACATGCATCTCGTCCCTGAGGCTCTTGCTAAGCTTGTCATCAATGTACACTTCTATAGTATCACCTATCAAATCCTCGAACATTTTATTTACTAGCCTATGGTATGTAGACCCGGTGTTCTTGAGGCTGAAGGTCATTACCTTGTAGAAGTACGTGCCTTTGTCCGTGATGAATGAGGTCTTCTTGATGTTGGTCGCGTCCATAAATATTTTTTTATATTCTGAATAGGCATCCATAGAACTCATCAGTTCATGCTTAGCCTTGGCGTCGACCATTTAGTCTATTCTCGGTAGAAGGAAGCTGTCTTTAGGGCATGAATTATTCAAGTCTGTGAAATTAACACACATTCTCTATTTGTCGTTGGCCTTCGGCACGATGACAACATTGGCTAACCATTATAGGTGCATAACTTCTCTAATTAAGTCAACTTTCTCTAACTTATTCACCTCATCTCTGATAACATCGTATTTATCCCTAGAGTAGAATCTTCACCTTTGCTTCACTGACTTTTCCACCTCGTCTACATTCAGTTTGTGGAAGAGAACCTTCGAATCAATTCCTAGCATATCGAATATGATATGTCTCTCTCTTAGGAGTTTTATTAGGCCTTCCTTAATCTTTATCTTTAGGGCTTTATCGACTTAGCCCATTTTTTTTAGCTCGTCCTCATTGAGGACGATTGATTATACGTCCTCAACAGCTTCATCCTACATTATCTTTATCTCATCTCTAGGGTCAATAATGTTTATATTATAAGTAGTAGTGTCCCTCTTATGCGCCTTTCTCTCCTCAGCGTAATTGAAGTAGCATTTGCGCAGGCCTCAACCTGGTCACCCTAAATTTTCTCTACTCCATAAGGAAATGGGAATTTTATCAGTTGGTTAACTGTTGAGGGAACATATTCAAACTCTTTGAGGTCTACTCATCCCTTAATTATGTTGTAAGCCAAGTCGACGTCCTCGTCCATGATAAAGAAACTGATATTCCTTATGAGATATTTTGGCCAATTGTTACCCATTCTGACATTTATTTTGTAAATTTTGAGAGGCTGTAGTTTCTTTCCAATAAAACCAATTAAATGGTTCATGATATGGGATAAGTTTCTTCTTGCTCAACCCTAGGTTATTATAACACTCCCAGAACATCACATCGGCCAAATTGCCACCGTCGACCAGTATTCCAGGGACCTTATACCCATGCACTCTAATGGTGATCATCATAGTGTCATCATATAATTCTATGACCCCCTTGAAATCAAACCTTAAAAATCCCACAATCAGAGTGTTCATATCAACTTTTATTCTCTTACCCTTCTTCGACTCAAGCTGTTGAGTGTACCATTTTGGGTTTTGGAGGGAGAGCTTTGGCTTATACCATATGAGTAGCCTTCCTATCAACAATTTCCTTTCCACTACCTATAAGTCCTTTGTAGATCATTTTAACTTCTATATAAATAATGTTCAGTCGACCCTTGGAATTATTGATTGGAAGGGGTAGGTCTGGGTCGCCTTCATTATCATTGTCAAAAGCATCATCGCCTCAATTTTTTGGGGCATCAGGCCTATATTTATCATTCCTCTTCTTTCGGGTGTCATCTAGACCTCCCTTCGAGCTAATATTATCCACATAATTCCTCAACTTTCCTTGCTTTAACATATTTTCAATCTCGTCCTTCAGAGAGAAACATCTATTAGTAGTATGGCCGTGGTAATGTGAAATTCACACCACTTACTTTTATCCCTCTTGTGAGGAGGGGATTCGAGTTTTTATAGCCATATCAAGGACCTATCATTCTTAATCTCATTCAATATCATTTCAGGTCTGACCATCAACATCATGTAGTCAAAAAACTTTTTGTTCATAAACCTCGTCTTATCAACTTTGCACTTAGATTTGTGGGATTTACTCCCACTGGCTCCCTTTTTATCCTCATATTTGGCCGCTAAGGCCTCCTCAGCGATCATGACTCTCCTACCCATAGCCAAGAGTTATTCCATGGACTTTAAAGGATCCTCGGCCAATTTCCACAAAATATTTCCTTTCTATAGACCACCCATCAAGGAAGTCATTGTTATATTCTCATCGTAGTCTTCCACTTCCAGGTTCTCCTTATTGAAGTGAGCTATGTAATCCCATAGAGATTCTTTCTTCCCTTGATTTACATATTTTAAGTGACTGGTCTTCTTTCTTATCTTAATCCCAAACAAGAAGTTATGTATGAATATCTCAATAAACCACATAAACTTCTTTATTGAATTTCTCGAAAGGGAAGTATGCCAGACATATGCAACATCGGTCAGAGTTCTTGAAAATGCTCTGCATTTCATCTCGTCTGAGGCCAAAAATACATCTGTAGCAGATTGATACATCTCATCATGATGAACTAAATTGGTACTCCTATCATACCTCAGTGTCACCAATGGACGCTTGAACTTAGCTGGGGTAGGATAGCTCATAATCCTTAAAAAAATGGCGACCCTTTATTATAATCTCTCTACAGATGGTCTCAACTTTTCAACAAGTCTATAATCTTGTCCTCCAATCTTTAAGTAGAGCTATTTCAAGGTTTGTCGACAACGACCACTGGCACTGGACGGGCTCTTGGACCGCTGTTCTATGAAGGCTATTAACTTTATGTTGATCCTCATCTCGGCTATGGGAGAGTCTTCTGTCATCACACCCTTCATTTCTTTTCAATCCTGCCCGAGACTTGGATAATCGGTCTCGGAGGCCACCTACAAGGATGAGTCTATCAAATGCAGACCCCCTGCTGAGCCTATCAAATGCAGATGGACAATCTCATCCCTCTTTACTCGGCCTTGTAGTGTTTCCTCTAGTTTCTTGGATAGTGTTCACAATATTCCTAAAAATTTCTTACGGCTCCCAATATTCGTCATCATCATCCTCATACTTATTACCTTCACATTCTTCACCCTGCCTCTCTCGGCATAGACGCTTAGGGTTAGTAACATCTCTTTGCCTCTCCTATGGTGAAGCATCCTTCTACGGGGCCGGGGGTGGTCCCCTCGTCACTTGATGTGTGCATTCCCTTGCAGTCGAAGTTATTATCTCCGTTATCATGCCACTGAGCATAGGTATATCATTCTGACCAAAGGCAACCAGATGCTTTTTTAACTCGACTTGGCTGGTTTCCAATGAGAATAATACTGTTGCGATGTCCACCATATCAGATTGTGGCGGTGCTTCACTTGAACTAGGACCTCCTCCTGGTGGAAAGTCAGATGCCATTGATTCTCGATGACCGAAAAGATCAAGAGATGCACTAGAAGTGAGATGGATAAAATGTAAGAAAACTTTGTCTCAAACCAAATCTCTTTAAATGGTAGTTTAAGCTTATCCAAGTGTGATGTTGATCGACCACCATAGAATTCAGTATGAAGTAGCAATAAAGGAGAAGAAGAAGATCACGATCTCTCTTCCGACAGACGACGCCAAACTGATGATACTAGAAATGGTATCACCAATTCAATGTAAATATATGATCTCAATCCAGTATAACAATGGAGTATAAAAATATATGTAAATATAGAAGGAGATGAGGCAAGCAGGAGATAAAAACAGTATATAATTGGTTCAGCCTATATAGGTCTACTCCACTATGTGTGTGTATGAGTGAATTTAACTAAGAAAGGGCTCTAATGACCTTTGGATACAGATCACTCTACTTTCTCTCTCTACAATGTAAATTCATCAAGCTTTCAGTAGGGTTTAAAATTAAGAGTCCCCATCAAGTTAAGAGAAGGTGAATATTTATATTCATGGGGTGGTGCAATGTGAGCCCCAGTAATGTAATGGGCATATATAATATGGAGTTGCCAATGTATTGTAGCCACCTGTCATCGATGAATATAAATCATGATTGACAAATATTATTCACACGTGAGAGAGATGATGTTGTAATACTTTTGTCCATGGGGGCTCACAACCCATAAACACTTTCCCACGCATGATCCATTCCATGTGCCTTGCCAGTTGTCAAATGTGTCCTGCTGTGATGGAGGTTTCGGTCTGGCCTAGTAAAAGACCCCAAGGTCCTATTGGTTGCCTTCTTATGATTGCTAAATGGGGTCTTGGCTGACGTGCATCAGGTCGAGACAAGAATATGACTAGACTGAGGAGGTATTGGCTACTAGTAATTCAGCCGAGATGATACTGGTAGGTTTATGGAGATGGTCCAAGGTCTCGACTTGGCATATAGACGAGATGGAAACTGCTTCTTGTTGGATCGATTGCTAGATGTGGGATCTTTAAGGTCGGTCGGGGTCGAGCTAGTCCCAGGAAATGAAGAGTGTACACTGGGGCATATCAATTCATAGGGCCTCTGGAGCTTCACTCACTCCGATCACATCCTCGTGTCCTTTTTCCATGTTGGGAAGTATTTAGTCGGCCCACTACCATAGACAAGGGGGAGGTTCAAATACTTGGTCATCGTTAGAGATTATTTCCCCAGGTGTATGGAAGTTAAGACCCTTATTGAAATATGTAATAATATCATATGCCGTTATGGTATGCCATATACTTCTTATCACAAACTATGGAACTAAGTTTGATAACCAGGAGTTCGAAGACTACTGGGTCTAGTCTAAAATCTAAAAGTTGTACTCTTCTCCAAGACACCCTCGGTGTAATGGCCATACAGAGGTAACAAATAAAACTCTGCTCGATGGCCTAAAAAAGGACTAGATAATGCTATAAATAACTGGATCAACAAGTTACAAAGTGTACTCTGGTCTTATAAAACCATACCGAGGATAACTATCGACAAAAGCCCTACATGTTAGCATTCGGGATGAAAGTTGTAGTCCCCACAGAAATTGGTATGTCCGATCATAGAGTACTCAATTTTAATTCTCCTAATAGTGTCCTTGTGAAAATACTGAACTTGGACTTAGTTAAAAAAGTCAGAAAAAATGTGGCACTACATGTGGCAGCCTACCAATAACATATTTCTTGGTTCTGCAACATGACGGTTAAGCAGAGAAATTTGAAATAGGGAGACTATGGTTTAACGAAAGTATTTCAGAAGGGAAAAAAGTTGGATGCAAATTAGCACAATACCTACCGCATTTTTATAGTTGTCTGACTAGGTACTAATCACCTAGAAACCTTCGAAGGAGAATAATTCAGGAACCCATGGAATGTGGAGAACTTGAGAAAGTACAATCAGTAACTGTTAGGAATGCAAACTTTTAATATCTTTTTAATGCTTCATTTTCATGTTCAATGATAATCATCTAGTTTGTAATATATTTATTTCATATTACATTTTTTTTCGGGAGTGAGAGTTGCATAAATCTCAGTAACAAATAAAAAAAATCAGGACAAAATTCAATTCAAAATTTTGTAACCATAAAGTCGAATCCTAAAACTTTAATTATGACTTTGTCTTTGACAAGCCATGAACAAGTAGTTCATAATCCTAAAACTTTATATATGACTTCTCCTTTGACAATCCATGAACAAGAATCTCCTAATCCTAAAAATTCATGTATGACTCCTTAGTATAAAAAGCAAGAAGTTTTACGAGAACAAATAATGATTTCAATCCAGTAACATTTGGTCGCCAATGGTAACTAACATCAACACTTGTTCAAAAATGACAAGACCCATTTAAACGACCATAAGTACATTAATAGAAAATAAGGTTGGATAAATTATATTCGTCCAAATCGATAACCGGTCAAGTAGATTGGTCGGCCAATAACTGACCAGATAATCACAATGCTATGATACTAGTGGGACACAACCATACATTATAACACAAATCAATAATGTTAATTTTATTCAAAAATGAGATATTTATTTCTTTTACATTACTACAAATTATTGTTCATTATATACTTTCATTACAAAGAAAACATAAAAGAACTTTTTATTTTGCAGGATGCCTCCCAAGATCCATCTCCATTCCTTAAGGAGGAACATCCTAAGTTGAAGGAAGAACGGTGGATCCTAATTCTCTAAGTCTAATTTGTCTGCTGGAGTTGTGCCTATCTGTCAAGTGTAGAGTTGGACTGAGTGTATCATCCCCGTAAATACCATAATCCCCCCAGATATTTCCTAATCAAAATGATAAGGATAGCATCAGTAGGAATCCATTTAATGCCTAACTTAAAGGGATGAGTAGGATAGTTCAAACACCCTAAGTCATGCCAATACCATACAAAATCTTTTGTTGGCACCTTCAAGACTATTAGGGCATTGAGCCAACTCCATTTATAACCTTATCTCCCAACTTTCTCAAACTCTTCACCCATATGCACCAAGGCTTATTTGTAGCCATTCATCTAGAGTGTGCCCAGTTGTTCAATCTCATTAAATATGTTGATGCTTTCAAACTGATTTTTTATCAAGTCAGTCTAGTTGGACAGAGTCTTTATAGTCCTTTCCTCTTCGATACTTGGGCGAGAAACCATAGCCTGCTTGGACAACTGGGCACCCTTGGATTTCTTTAATTTTTTAATTTAATTCATTAGCCTAGCATTCTCCTGTTCTAAAAATGAGACTCCCTCACTCTGATCAAAATTAGTAGATTTTTTTAGTCCCTCCAACTTATCCTACAACATATTATTCTCCTCCTCTAACACACCAACCACATCCCGAGCATTATTCATCTCGAATTTCAGCATAAATTCCTAGCACGGCCTGAGGAGATATCTTGAAATCTCATGTCAAATGCACTTTCTCTAATAAGACGAGCAAATTTCTTCACATAATCAGTTGATAGACTGGTGAGATATTTCTTATGATCTTTCTTTATTTGGAGTATCATTTCATAATAAGAGGCATTGGTCGCCACTGCTTGACTAAAAAACTTGTATGAATGAAAATACCCTTCATTAACCTTATTAGAAACCCCTAAGCTGAGTAGTTCTTCTATCTCTTTCTCATTAAGATCTTTGTGACTTGCCCCAAATATTTTGAACACTCATTTTATATAGGTTGCTCTTGGTAGATGCGAAAACAGCTTTCCTAATGTTAAACTGAAAGAGATAAACATGGCATAAGTAAGGAAGAGTCAAATAAAATGCACAACAGATAGAAACGATATTGGGAAAGGAAAGGAAACTTTATTAAAATCATTAATGAGGATTACAAAAGACGATGAGTTCAGATTACAAGAAGAATGACATTATAAGGCAAAACCCATAAAATATAACCCTAACCATCTACACATTCTCTTTATCCTAGGCAACTTATTCCTGAGGATAAGAAGTAATTACATCCATTTCTTGGGGTACAGATGACTAGGACATCCCCTTCTTATTATCAATCTTCTCTTAGATCTCTAAAGAAAATCCAGGATTATGCTTATAGAATAGCTCAAAGTCTGGGCTAGTGTCGGTCTTTATTAAAGAAGCATTCCATCCTCGTTTGAACGATGATTTTGTCAGATACTCCACCTTCACGATGGTAGTTGAGAATGCCTTGTCTCAAACCATAGAATAGGCATATTCCTTCTATTTCTTTTCCTTCAATTTCAAGACCTGGCATTTTCCATTGGCATCCACAACATCTTTCTCTTCATGCTCGACCCCCTTAACAGCATCATCGGCGATCTTCATGACATCATTCTTATCTTTATCCATCTTTTTCAAAGAATCCTTCCATTTACTCTGATCCTTCTCATGGGCCTTCTTGGAAACGTCCAGAGACTCCTTTGGGACTTGGAAGGCCTTCTCAACATCAATTGATGACTCCCTCAAGTGGCCATCCTTTCTCAAAAGTTGGTCGTAATATACTAACAACTACAAAATCCATAAAAATTAGTAAAGTCAGTAAACCACATGACAAAAGCATAAAATGGTAAAATGGAGAAAGTGAAGCGATATTTACCAAGAGTAAATTGTGATTAGATCTTTCCAATAATCTAGCCCTATAGAGGGAAGCAACAACACCTATCAAACCCGAGCAAGGCCATGCTTCATGGCTATAGAAGAGACACCACCTAGAATTTGGTCATCCTTGTCATTCCTTGGCAGCTCTTAGCGATTAGCAGGGCCTTTTCTCAACCTCTTAAACTAAGTCTCTTAAGTCTTCACTTCATCACACACCACCATCTAGGGCGTTTAGAGCTTTGTTCCTCAATGTTCCTCTTTTAAGCTGGAGGTAGAGAATTGGTTCCAGTAAGGAGGTTAGGGATTTTCCTTTTCACCATCTCTAAAAGAGTTATGATCGGCATGAAGTTGATGTCTAAGGATTCAAAGGAGGAAGAGGTACCTGTAGTAGGAAAATTTCCCTCTAACTGTGGAAAAGACTTTAAATTAGCAGTCGAGGAAGATGAGGTTCACCCTTCTAAATCAATGAGGGCTAGAGGAATTTCTTTTGTTGGTCAAGCAACAAATAAGGCGATGGAACTCTGGTAATCCAACGACACAGATGTCAAATGAGGATGACGTTCCATGTTTCTTTGTTGGATGGACCATAAAAGCTTCAAATTAGCAAAATTGACATTGAACAAAGGGGGAATATCCTTATTTCTCTTCTCTGCCAAACATAAAATAGGGACACTGATCAATAATTGAGTAAATTGAAAGGAAAAAGTAAAAAATGTACAAAAAAATAAAAGATATTGACTTATTTATGCCTTTCATGAGGGTAGCGTTGCTTAGTATATTCTTCACCCTCGGGAAGAGGGGAAAATCGCCAATTCCTTACCATCAATACATAATTCCAATAATCCTTATTGGAATCGAGAAAATTAACTACCAAAACCCTGTTAGACTATCTGGTCTTCGAATAAAAAACATTATCATAAGTGGTCCCCCATATATTATAGTACATCAATTTTGTTACTCTTATATGGGTTCCATATCGTTTGTTAATACGGAAATATTACCAACTGAGTGATCTTCTTCTAATGAAAACAAGTCATAAGGAATCGTCACCATCTAAGTGTTCACCCCCTTAGGGTTCCTACACTATATTCTAAACTCCTCCAAATAAACCTCATCAACGAAATATAGCATTGTAAAAACTAAGAAAGGAAAATATAAGAAAGAAAGGGTTCTTACAATAAAGGCAAGTAATTAGTAACACTTCTCTCTCTAACGGGGAAGTAAGAGCTCAACATTGAAGAAAGGAATTTGAAATTAAAGGTGGGAAGATATTGAGTATAAAGGGACCTTTTATAGGGTGGTGACCTTTTATAGCTCTAATTTTTAAAATGATTAAGTGTACCATCATTTTATATATTAATGATGTTTCGTTTCTCCAAACAGCTAAATGACCAGCGTACCCCCAGACGGTTTGATAATTTCCAACTATTTATAAAAATGCCACCGCCTTAATATGACAGGTTGAAATTTACAAGCCCCGAAGTTTGGCAACCGACTAGGCTTCTCCAGATAGCCGAGCAGTTTGTGATTGATAATACTCTATCCATTCGTTCATTATATTATGCTCATTAAGAATGAAGTATTGGGAGTTTTTCTTGAATCCTAAAATAAGTAAACCACGTGGACCAATAAAGGAGTGACACATGTCATCGTGATTAGGGGACCGTCAATTAATGCGCAAATATGGTTGTCTTAGTTATCATATTGGGCGGATGCCTAATCGACCACAACCATGAAAATGAACAATCAGTCAAGTGAACACACACGCGTGGAGAATCACAATAGACACCATGCCCCTGCCTGTGAATAATATTGAGCTGCGTACTATTGTGTAAAGATGTAAATACCTAATATATAAAGGTATTACATCGCTTTAACTTCCAATTACTTTAAATATATCGTTGACTTTCTGAGCTAAAAATAACTAAAAACATTTCTCTAAAACCTACAGAATTCTTGAGAGGATTGTATAGACCCTAAAAATACTAGTGGAAGCTGCACCAGTGGATGTAGGCACCATACCTGATTGAACCACGTAAAGTCTTTGTGTCTCTTTATAATCCTCCTCTCTTTATCTCTCTCTTTCTATAGCTTATTATCTTATTTGTGGTTATAATTATTTTTAACATCGATCTAAGAGTGTTCCAAATTAGCAAACCAATTTTAGACACTAACACTTGTTAATTAAACACCCCACATCCCTCTACCGAGTAATCCCATGTAGATGATAAGAAGCCCATTGGGTTCTCCGATATAAGAATCCTATCGGTAAAAAATATTGTTCAAATTCTAAAAGAAAATTGTTTGCCTAATAAGATGACGTCGGGCGTCGAGGTCACAGATTTCTGAAAGAAGGTTCATCCTACCTTAAAAAATGACATTTGGGATCAACTTTGTAAGAGTTTTACATTACCACCGAGTTCAAAGACAATGGTTCTTTCCCGAGTAAGTGAACCTATAAAAACCTATTGAAAGAACATTTAAAATATTTTTTTCCCGAAAGGGTCATCAAGTTCTCATACTTTGGGGTTAAAAGACAAAGTTACCCAAAATATTCAATTTCCTAACAAGTAATGGAACAACATTTTGGAGAATAAGGTCATGGAGGCAAAAATGTCCCAGATGAAGGAAAATAAACATTCTAAGTCAAAGAAAGTTGATGCCCACAAATTTGGCGCAATATCATATGATGATTTGAAGGGTAAATTTTTGAATAGAATCAAGGGGACTCCCAAGGAAAGTAAACCTGTAATTGGGTCAAATTTTACTTTAATGCTGGACGGGTTAATAATACCAATAAATTCTCATAAACTTGGGATCAAAACTAGTGAAGTTGAATATAATTATATATAAACATATATACACCCAATTGAATAAAATAATATTGAAATCATGTTCTTAAATATATTATTATGGTACAGGAAATGATATAAGGCATGGCGAGCAGTCAGCCCGAGTGCATCCCCTATGACATTGAATTAGATGCCCTATCCAACGTAATTAGGAAGGGTAAAAGGGGGAGGAAAATAAATGTGTTCCCACAAATGCCAAGTACCACATTACACCGCTACTAGACGAGGTATCTTTGGTGAAGAGTCGTACGCTGATCCAAGTCAAAGAGAAAGCCAAGACAAAAGGGGAAGTGTTATAGCTTAAGAAAAACCTGGGCGATGTTACCAATACCTTGGGAGTACTAACGGGTGAAATTAAGGGTTTCGCCTAATTGTATAGTCTACAACATGGTTTCTTGTCCCAAATGCCTCATAAACAATTCATCTTTTCCTACGCCTAAAGGTCTCCTCCCAAGTTCTTCCTCCTACAACATTCCCCTCTGAAGTGCATCATCCTACAACAGTTCTTGGATCATCATCATCCATGTTTGGTGACTATGTAGAGGAATATTATATAAGGGACTTATCCAATCGAATATTCATCGTCACGTGCGCACTCATTTCCATAAATGTCAGAATACTCGTTCACGACCACCCTTTTGAGGTGGGTGAGTATCATAGATTGTTATTTTTCGATAATGATTAGGCGATGAACAATTTTTTATTTGGGAACAAGTTCATAATGTTTTAATTAAGTTGGACATCTATTAACTTCATAAGCTATTTAATATTTTTTTTTGGGTGGGGGTGGGGCGGGGGTTAATGACATCTTAATTTTTTCGATTTTATTTCATTTTTATTGAATTTGAACGAATTTTCTTAAATTGTCAATTGAAAGTTCTTTGATGCAAGATGATCTTCATTTCAACCGATTTATATAGGTAACTTGAATTTTAAAGTCTATTTAATAGATTTTCCATAATATAAAGAGTGGATGGGACAGAGTAATAGGGTATCTCATAATCATGTAAACAACGTTCATGAATTTATTAAGTATGCAGGTGGAATTCATAACGGCGATATGATTCCATTTTCTTCCACTTGTTGCATGAAAGGAAAATTTAAGACTTTGGAAGTCGTTGCATTACATTTAACAAAGTGGCATATGTCACACGACTATAGGATATGGACATTCCATGGAAAAAATAATGCACCATATGTTTCGAAAGAATTACCAGTACCCGATAGCGTAATGGAACCCAGCCAAGTGGAAGTTGTGAATTATTCCCAAGAACATCATTACTTGACCAACTAATTGATGATGCTTACGAAGTCCAGCGTCCTCAAAACCAATAGCCTATATATACAGATATATGCATTATGCCCAAGTCAATGAATAAGTTGATGCTAAATTACCCAAACTTCGGGAATACATATGGTTTGAAGTCGATGTGCTTAGATCTTTGTATAAAAATTATGAAGAAATTACTGAGTATTATATATATTGATCGATTTGTATAATTTGAAGAGAAAATTTGGTTTATCGGGAAATAATGCAACCAGAATTCTTAAATGGGTTAAAGAGATTCTCCCACAAGAAAACACTTTACCAGATAGTTATCCGAGCATGAAAAAGAGTTTCAAGGGTTTATGCTTGAAGTACACATATATTTATGTATGTAGGTATGATTTTATTTTATATCTCAATGAACATGAACTGAAGGATAAGTTTCAAGTATGCAATAAGCTAAGATATATGGTTCATGAGAGTGGAAAAGATAAAATTGAAAATTTTCATAAGTGCTCACAAGTTCCACAAAAGGTATTGAAGTATTTTCCCCTAGAGCCATGGCTAAAAATATTTTTCTCTATACCATGGATAACATAAGCGATGACATGGCACGCTCGAGATGAGGTCAATGGGAGTCTCACACGTCATCCCATTGATTCACTCATATGGAATCTTTCAAATACATGACACCCTGAATTTGCAAAGGAAATGTGAATTTATATTTTGGATTATCAATCGATGGGTTCAAACCTTTGCATAATTTAAGTAGTAATAAGAGTTATTGGCTAGTTTTCATGGTGCCATTAAGTCTCCATCAAACATTATGCTCGAGAAAAGTGTTCAAATTATTGTCGTCATTGATACCCAGTCCAATGTCTCCCTACAACGATATTGATATTTTCTTATCCTCATGAATCGAATAACTTAAAGAGTTGTGGGATAAAGGAGTGAGGTAATTTGACACTCATAAGGGTGAATATCACTATATAGGAACATGCATGGGTGGATATCATTCAAAACATATATTGAAGGAATTCTGTGATTTAAAAAAAATGGAAATTGAAAATAATATGATTAAGTATTGATCCTATAATAGGAAAACATTTGATCCCATGAGTCCTCTCATTTTGACTACTATTGAGCAGAAGATCCTCATATCAACATTGTTCGAATTAAGGACTCCGACTATTTATTCTCATAATTTACACAGGGTCGCAAGCTACTAAAAAATGACCTGAAATAGTTTAAGTCTCGGGATTGGCACATCATCATTAAAGTAATCGCTCTATTATTTAGGCATTGGTTTTCTAAGCACAAAGATATATGCAGGGCAATTATGAAGTTGTTTTTTTCTTCCCCTTACTTATGAAAAAGTGGTACACATAAAGCACATTAAATTGAAGGAATCAAATATAGCCAAGTAAAATTGTGTATTATATAAACATTTTCCTCCATCATTCTTTGACATCACATCAACTTACTTGGGCATTTATGTGATGAGGCTTTCTTATGTGCAAAATTCATGTATAGTTGTATGTATCCTTTCTATTACTTGATAAAAACCTTCAAAGATTATGTTAAGAATACACATTATAATGGAGGGTCAATTACATAATTATAGATGGAAGAAGATTTATCGATATGCATTCGGGAATATAGGGAGAAATAAGGGATTAGGAGGTATGATCGAGGAACATAATGCGTTTGAGGATGAATTTCCTTTTGGTAACCTTAAAGAGGAGAGACTCATTAATATTCAATACTACCAAATAACTCGATATGTCTTCGAATTGTAAGATGAAGTTGAAGATTTGAGAGAGTAAGTAGCTACATATATAACTTATTTTTATTTGATTATTTGTATTCTCTATATTACC
This sequence comes from Sambucus nigra, assembly GCA_949130495.1. NCBI lineage: Eukaryota > Viridiplantae > Streptophyta > Magnoliopsida > Dipsacales > Adoxaceae > Sambucus > Sambucus nigra. The sequence continues at coordinate 87,482,505 of OX422208.1, read as the reverse complement.
ATCTAAACTCTAAGATTTCAATACCACGTTTAGGAAGTACGAGAGCGAAATTTCTCAAAATTAGAATATAAATAGCATGGTGAATGGTTTTACGGCATGTGTATTAAGAGAGGTAGGTCCCACCCCTTTCATTGTGGTTAAATTTATATATGTTTTAAAACATGCCCTAATGCAAATACATTAATAAATGTAACTTTTAAAAACAAGTAATGTCTTTCCAAGGCTTGCATACCTAGCCAAAGGTTCCAATTTCCTTGCAAAAGAGTTTAAAAAGTTCTACACCAACGCTTTTAATCTCATCTCATACACATGCGAGGAAAAACTGTTGATGCAAGATAATGGGATTTCAATTTATGATGTGACTTCTTGTGTGTCCAAAAAAAGGAGTAAAAATCTAAAGGATGTGATTCTGATCTATTATGGGATTGTCCAACAAATCCTAGAACTATATTACTTATATTTCAAAGAAATTGTCTTCTATTGTGACCAGGTGAAAGTGACGGACCCTTCAAATGGTTGCAAAGTTGATCATATCTCAAAACTTGTCATGGTAAATTTATCTAAGATGGAGAGGACATATGTTATGGTGGGCGAGCCTTTTATATATGCCTTTCAAAACGTGAATAATTTATTATACTCAAAATGAATAAACGACGGAAATTTTCCTGTAGTTATGTATGCACAAAACGGTTTGATTACTCAAGAAGATGCATTAAATGCACCTACAAAGTTCTAGTTTTCTCTTGATTATAACCCTAATTTGAAGGATATTTTAGTTGATTTTATACGAAGATTGATTTTGAAAATATTATTTTGTTATTATTTAGTCAACCCTTATATGACAACCCTATTTGTAAAGTATGTTTTAGAAAAACCCTTGTATTTATTTACATTTGTGCATTTTCTACTCATATATTTAATTCTCTTACACTTGCTCCCTCAACGCTCACATTTCATAATTTTTTTTAGATCTTATTTATCTTTGAATGCAACACTGATAACAAACTTCCAATGTGAGGTAACCACATGAATGGTCATGGTGTTTGTTAATTTTCACTATTTGCGTCATTGCCTCAATTTTTTATTTAAGTTACGCGATGTTCACTGAGACACAGGGCATCAAAGTCTATAATTCATAATACTAATCCCACTTTTTAATCTCCTCATATCACTAATCCTAGTATTTTTATTATCATATGTACATTCAAATCATATTTAATAAATCGAAAACTCCTAAAGTGAGGATTCTACTATAATTACCAATTTAGTGTGCTCACACAATTTTTTTACATATCCAACACATTTGACATCAATTTTCATAGACCAAAAGTGACACCATAGATTCGGATTATGGATTAAAACCAACCATGTTCATCTTAGTAATTGTATCGAGTTTGATACAATTTTTTGCAACGTAGGAATCCCGAAGTCATTTTAGGATTCAAGTCTTTTCTTACCATTTGAAAGATTTTGACATATTTATAGGCCAAGTTGGAGAAGGAACACTTTCAACATTTTTCATACGTTTCATTGAAGGAGAAAATTGAAGAGTTAAATATTTATTTGTGCCAAATTAAGAAAGGTTCTCTTAATCAATTCACCTCAAAATAATCAACTCCTATGGTTCATTTCATACATCCTAATTAATGAAAATACAATGTAAATAATTTATACCATTTACATTTCATTGCCGTAAGATTCAGTGGCATATAAAACAGAAACATTTCAACCATCAATCGAATATTTTTTAAATTGCATGGTCTTTACATCCATAATCTCAATTCGTCGATAAAATAATAAATTAAAACCCAAAACATAAACGAATTCGATCAAATAATGTTACAACTCGAATGAATAAATTACACCAGATAATAACTAGTATAACTAAAATTTTAGGCGAAAAAATTTAAATTAATTCTTTCATAAAACTAAATATAGCTCATAAATAAATGATCGCAAAGCATTTCCATATAGAGGATCAAATGAAAACACAAATGTGACACCCCGCCTAATAAAATACCGGGTGATCAGTCCTATACCAAATTAAATAGGAATCTCATCTGGATCATCTTTAACATCACTGTTGATTTTTTTAAAACTTACTAATCACCTAGTATTCAAAAGACATGGTGCCAATTTTTTATCTTTTTCTTTAAGGCCAAACCAAAAAAATAATATGAATCCAAAACAATTGTATAAAGGGAAATTCATTATACCACAAGTATAATAAAAACCAATACACATAGAGAGTAAAGAAACTCTTGTCGAATAAACCATCAGTTACACCCAAAACCAAACCAAACTAGTAAGAGTGATAAACCTCTTGCAATTTTAAAAGGTAACTGAAATAAACAGTGAGCGAATATGCTCAGGATAGTCTGTCAGATATACCTACACTAGGAACAGAAAAACATATGCGTCTATTCGAATCCTACAACATCCACACATGCTGCAGCTGCGAGTCCCTGCATTGAATATCAAGCCTGGCATCTGATCAGGCATAAATTCTTCCTAATTTATCCCTTGATTTAGTTACTTTTAGCACCTCGAACAACGTAATTGAGTTGACTTTATCTCATAATCTTGCTACTAACTGATCTTAATGAGTACACCGAGTTTTTGGTATTTTGTAGTGATTTTACAGGTATTTGATGTCAAGAAATGGAAGAAGGAAATCGGAAGAATCAAGAAAGAAAGAAGGAAAGTCAAAAGGGCAAAAGCGTAATTTCCACCCGGAATTCGGTTGAGGTACCTAAAGAGATGTTGAAGATATCACATTCATGAGCACACAGGAAGAAAAGGCACCTCAATCGGAGTCCTGAAACAAAAGGACTAGCTGGATCCATACCAAACCCTGTCGAGAAGGTGTGTGCAATTTGTGACCCGGGTCATTCAACTGAGGAATGCCCGACTATACCCGCCTACAAAGTGATGCTTCAAGAGAAAATTAGTGGTATAGGAGGTATTAAGGGTAATTTCGGTGTACCACACGGGAATTCTTATAACCCTTCATGGAAAAACCATCCTGGGTTTAGCTATGGGCAACAACATGCTGCGATGAACCCTACGTCCCATGTTGGCCCTCCTCCACCACAAAACTTTCAACAAGCTCCACACATGCAAGGACATGTGCAAGCACCACCACCTCAAGGATCATACATCCCTCCGCCGCGAAGAAGTCTCGAGGATACTATCAACCACTTTATCAATACCCAGACTGCAACTAATGCTAGGCATGAGCGCATGATTAATGACATGAATACAAACATTTCACAGCTGTAATCATCGTTGAGTGTTCAAGAGAAGGGCAAGTTTCCTGCCCAAGGCCAAAGACCTCTCCAAGGTCAAACTAGTGTTAACTCGACACCCCATTACCATCCTGAGCAATGTAGCGCAATTAACACTCTACGTAGTGGGAGAGTAGTTGACTTGTCACCTCCTCCACAAGACGTACCTAAAGACAAGGAGATTTTGCCCGGCACGAAAGAGGCCGAAGATGTCCACTTGAATGAGAGTGATAGAGACGACACTAGTGAGCCCGAGGTAGTTAACCACCCACCGTGGCACTGTTTCCTCAAAGGTTGATTCCTTCATATAAAGGAAACCCACGTGATGACGTGCTAGACGTATTGAAGCAAGTAAGGCTGAATTTACCGTTCCTCGATGCCATTAAGCAAATTCCAGCTTATGCAAAGGTCATCAAAGACTTGTTGATGGTAAAGAGAAAGATGAAGGTAAAGAAGAATGTCTTTCTAGCACAGAACGTGAGCTCCATTTTACTTAACGATCTCCCGCCTAAATTCAAAGATCCCGGTGCACCCACCATTTCCTTCATCATTGGAGAAAACAAAATCGAAAAAGCCTTACTTGACTTGGGAGCAAGCGTAAACATACTCCCTTACTCCATTTATAGGTAAATTGACTTGGGCGACCTCAAGCCCACAAAGGTCACTCTCCAACTAGCGGATCGAACCGTGAAGATTCCACGAGGCATAATTGAGGACGTGATCATCCAAGTTCACACCTTCTACTTCCCGGTAGATTTTGTCAATTGGGACACGGATCCCTCCTTTACCTCAAGCAACCATGTTCCTATCATCCTTGGGTGCCCGTTCTTAGATATGGCTAACGCAATCATCAATACTCATAATGGGTGAATGCAACTCACTTTTGGGAACATGACTTTAGAAACCAACATCTTCCATATCACCCAACAGACAGGGGAAGAATATGATCTTCACGCGATAAGCTTGAAAGATGAGATTGTAGAGGAATACTTTGAGGAGAATTATTGTGGAGACGCCTTAGGATCCTCTTTAGTGTCGAATCATGAGAATAAAGGGTCCCACAAGAGAGAGACGTTAGTGGTGTGCCCTATTTCATCAAGTAATAGTGGTAGTTGTGACGATGAGAGAAAAGTGGGGGAGAGGTGTGTAGTGACCACGATTGAGAGAAAGGGAGAGGGTTTAGAAGAGATAAAAATGGTGGAGTTAGAGATCGAGCAAGTAAAAGAGGACGTAGGCACTACTCGAGAGAGAGAGAGCTAGGGGACATGAGCATGGAGGAATTTGAAAAATTATTCGGTCCGGTGGATGAGAGCCTTACCGATGAAGTCCAAACTCTATTGGATTCATGTAGTCACCTAGAAGAAAGCGAAAGGGATGATGAAATCGATGAATTCCTTCTTTGTAACCATCCACCCATACCACTAGAGGTCCCAAAGGTGAGTGAGGAGAAAAGTGGTGCGTCATCCGACTTAGAGCCCGACCCATGCATCTTAAACATTAAAAGAAACCTAGGTGTTCCCTCCGAGTCAGCGCACGCAGACCACGCTTTGAGTCAGCATCATGAGGATCCCTTTCCAATTAGTCACGATGAGTCTCCCGGTCTATTCTTTATCTATGGGCGAGATCCCAATTTGTTCCGATTGTTGGATTATAATCCTAGGACGGGAGAGACGAGGAGAGAATCGAACCCTGTGAGAGGGGTCGGGTGAGTTTGTGCAGAGATGAGAGGTCGTCGCACCCCCGACGCGTATGGGTGATTTTTATTGTATTATTGAGTCATGTGTTCTGGTCATTTAGTGTCTTTATGCTTTTTCTCCATTTGTTTATTTTATTTATCGCACTTATTATTTTGCCTTATTTAGATTTTAGTCCTTTTTGCTTGAGGACAATGCAAAAGTTCAAGTTAGGGGCGGCACAAGTGCGTATGTCTAAAACTTCACAAATTTTTAAAATGCCCAGAAATTTAAAAAAAAATCATAAAATTTTGAAAGACCCAAAAATATTTTTATTCAAAATAAATAAAAATTGGAATTCAACTTTTTCAAAAATATCATTAAAAGTCGGATTGAAGTCTCAAGTTGGAAAAATTCAACATACACAAAGCCAAAATTGACCAAAGATGAAAATTGAGCGAAAATTGACGACTTAACGAATAAGTGTGGAGATTAACAAACCCGGTGAGATTCGAACCTCTCACTTTTTGCGAGTTTTTATATCAATTCGAGTTAATTGTTCACTCAAAGTTCTTTTCATCGTATAAAAAGTCGTTGGAGATCTCAATCCCTTTATTTTGATTGGTTATGAAAAACGTGTGTGATATTGCTTTGAATAACGTGCCAAAAAAATTGATCTCTAAACTTAAATTCATCTCGAAACACATATGGTAACGCAATTGGTATTTTGGACAATGAAGTAGGCCCTCGTTTGTCTCCCAAAAATATTGGCCAGAAAAAGTAGTGAAAAATCACCCATTTTGCAACCCAAATTGAGCCGAATAAAATTTTCCTTTCGTTTGATAACCCGAAAAACCCAAATAACCCGAAATTGTGAAAAACGAAAAAAATTCAGAATTTAAGTCAGGAAAGTGCATAAAAAGGGGCAAGAGAAGAAATATAAATATGCTCAACCAAAATAGTGAGAAAAGAAAAAGAAGTGAAAAAACAGAAAAAATAGAGAAAAAGAAGCAAAAAATGAGCAAAAGCCTGGAAAAAACACAAATGGGCATTATATATTAATTTTCCAATTGCAACCTTCCCTACCTCTTTCATTTTACCCAATATACCTTAAAACATGAAAAAGTCCTAACCGAGTCTAAGTTGCGAAATTGGTTACCGCGTGGAGAACTAATACACAAAAAGATAATAAAAGAGATTGAATGCGCGAAAAAGAGGCAATGTTCCCGTTTTTAAAACAGTAATCCGTTGATGAGATACCTTCACCATGAAATTTTCGTCTTTCTACTTGTATGCGTGACTTTGCATCCATTACATTTACTCTTTATATCATGCATACCGAGAGAATAGCCATAATCCAATAGATTTGTTTGTGAGAGCATCCCGTGAGAATTTAAAATCAAAGGGAATTTTCGGATAAGTAACGTAACGATCAATCGGTGGAAATTGACGGTTATATTTCCGGCTTCGCACACACACACTACAGTTTGAGACTTGTACATATGGCTTGATAATGCATATTTTATGGAAAAGTTTGAATTGCACAATTTTTGCGTATTTTGAATTTTCTTTCACTCGAATTTTGTGGGTACATTCTCTGCAAACCCTCACGAGACATAACTCGTCCTACTAGGGTGACCTAGGGGTTTAAAGGCTTGTTGCATACGCTAAATGAAATTGCTTGCCCGTGAAAAAGGTATTCTATGCCAATAAAATGTTTTCAAGAATTGAGTCTTGCTAGGATTCTTTTACATTGCTCGGGACGCGCAAAGTTCTAAGTTAGGGGGGTTTGATGAGGCATAAATTCTTCCTAATTTATCCCTTGTTTAGTTACTTTTAGCACCTCGAATAACGTAATTGAGTTGACTTTATCTCATAATCTTGCTACTTACTGATCTTAATGAGTACATCGAGTTTCTGGTATTTCGTAGTGATTTTACATGTATTTGATGTCAAGAAACGGAAGAAAAAACCGGAAGAATCAAGAAAGAAAGAAGGAAAGTCAAAAGGGAAAAATCGTAATTTCCACCCAGAATTCGGATGAGGTACCTAAATAGAAGTTGAAGATATCACATTCATGAGCACATTGGAAGAAACGACACCTCAATCAGAGTCCCAAAACAAAAGTTATGAGCAGTCAAAGATTGAGCAAAAAGTCAATAGGCAGATCGGTCCGCCCCTACCTCGGACCGGTCCGCTTTGCCAAACTCCAGAAGACCCCGAATCACAAGAAAACGGAAGAAGGCAAAAATAAAAAGAACCGGTCTGCCCCCGAACCGGTCCGCCCCAAAATAAAAAGAACCGATTCGCGTCAGAGGCAGACCGGTCCACCTAAGGCCCGGACCGATCCGGGCATCGAGATTTGCAAATCTAATCTTCTTCCAAAGAATCCTAGTGCAGCTGAAATTCCTAAATTCATGGAGGGTATAAAAATCCGATTTATTATTGTTATTTGAGACAGAGATTTTAGGGAGAATAATAGATGTTTCCTTTCATTTCCAGCAAACCCTAGTTTAGATACAATTTCTAGTTTTAATTCCAAGATTGAAGCTTTATTCAGAATTTATTTGATAACCAGTTTTATTCATTGTTGTTGTTACTGCTTTGGTAAGAATTAGTGAGTAATTCTATCTTTTCAATTCTATTCTACATCAATTCATTAGTTTTCTTTAGATTAATCATGAATTCCTGCACATCAAACATTATTTTCATTAACTTCAGCATGTTAGGCTAGATTTTATAAGGCCGGGATACATGAACCCAGCCTGATGTGTTAATTGCATGTGTATAACAATAATCCTCTGAATTTAGTGATTGATTACGACCGTATTGCGTAGCAACATAACAATTGTAGGTCTTTATATCTGGTTTGCCTCTGGGTAACCGTGATGATTTAGAATGCAATTCGAGTGTTACTATCGCGATACCGATTTACTCGTCCTCAGATTAAGTATGACGCGGGCTTGAACCTCGTATACGTAATGCTTGGGAGTACTAAATTGCGGGTCAAATCAATCAGTTAAATTTACAATTAGTATTTTATCGGCAATACACTAGGGTTGGGGGATTGTATTCTCGTCCTGTTTTTCTCATCACTTAGTTAAAAAGTTTCAATTCATCATTCAATCATATTTTAGGTAATTTAGTGTAGTTGCACTTTTCATAATTTCATAATTGCATTTAGTTATAATCATTCCCAAACCCGAATCATTTTTTCCTTTATTTTTAGAGTCAGAGTTAGGATTCCTTCGTCTTTTCCCGTCGTTACAACTCCGTTGTCCTTTTTGCCTGAGGATCGATACCAGACTTACTAGGATTATTACTTGAGCAACAGACTTGCACTTGAGCCTAGAGAGTACGCATTTCTGAGACACATTTTCAGTCGCGTCAGCATCCCTGTGGTAGGTTACCTAAAAGGTTTTGAAAATATTTTATATCAAGGGTTAAAACCCAAAACATTTGAAAATATTTAGCAAGTGAATTAAAATGCAAGATGTAAATATGCAAATGCTCTCCCTATTTAAATTAGTACCGCGAACTCTCTTGAGTTTACCTCACCCCTCAACTAAACTGCACGCCTATCGAAACTATAAACGACCAATCTATTTAACCCTCTATAACTAGTCTTATCTCATACAGCTCACTATTTTTCACTATCCCAACTCAAGTAAATTTCGTATACATTATATGGTTTATCAATCACATTTGCTTATTCAAATCATTTCCTATTTAATGCCAAATAACATTCTCAGGAGTTATATCGTTTATACCATTCACATCAGGTATACGAGTTATAAGTTATATTTCACTTTAACTTATTTACATCTATATCCAACTTGATACCATATAACTATTTCACAAGTTATATTATTTATACATTTCACACCATGTATATATATAAATTCCCGTATATAAACGTATCATATCTCAACATTCACACACATGTCAGATATATAATGCTATCACCGAACTCAAAGGAGGTGACCATAGTTCCCACCGAAAGTTTCTGATCCATACAAACGGTACACCCCTAAGTTACAGATCATATGGCCTCGGGATTATACTCCCCCTTCTCCTCTAGTCAGGGGATTCACCCTCATCGGGCAACCTCCTATGATAACATTTATATTGATATGGCTTTACTATATATATTATTGACAAATATATATATATAATTCATATATGTACTACACATTGACATATATAGAAATCCAGGCTATTAAAATATCATGCCCATACCCAAGCCTAGAATATTTAAGTCTACGCCCTGACTTCCTTAATATTAGTATTTATACATTAATTTCCCTTATCTTAATGTAACCCCTTTTCAAGTATAATCGGACTCCCTATCTCTCGGCCCGAACTTAAGTGGTCCTAATTCACCCTTTAATTTATTATAATCAAGTTTAATCACTTCGAATAAGAAGATTATAATATACTAAATCATAAACCTACATCTCTAATCCCAAGCAATTTAGTCAAAATAATTCCAAGGTTAAGTAATTCCAAATTAACCCTTTTCAATATTAAATTTCACAATTCCAATTAGGGCAGAAACTATAACTTCTAATACATAAGGTCTGAATTAGGGGATTTCAGAGACCTGGCAACCATCAGATCTCGTTCGAACGAAGAGCCCTTTCGTTGGAACGACAGTGGATCTCGTTTGAACGAATTACCATGTCGTTTGAACGACAACAGTAATTCCTCCTCTCTCCTGCTTCTGCATAAACCCAATCATCCGTTGATGAATGTAAAACACCTGTTGTAAAAAGGTTTCTGCAGAAGCGTTCCCCAAATTCATCCTAAGCCCCTTACTCCATTACAACAATACTAGCCCTAATAATCTCATAAATTTTCAAATCCTCCATCATCAAATGCATTATTTATCAAATCATCTACACATTTATAATTATTTTGAGGAGAAAACCCCAATTTATGAAAGAACTAACCCTAAAATTTCAATTGGATTACACCTCTTTTGATATGAATAGCAAAATATAATTTAATACTTAAAATTTAAACCACTTTCCTTAACTAAGATGATCTAGGGCTTTGAAAGATGAAGTTGAATTGCAATTGCTGCTTCAAGATCCAAAAATTCACTTTTCCTTTTTACTCTACCTTTCATCTCTCCCTTTAATCTTCTATTCCGATTTAATGATACCTTACCCTTACACATATTAGGGTAAAAATACTACTCACATTTTGGGCCTATGGGCCCTAATTAAAATAGCCCAAACTCTCTTTATTAAATATATATATATATATATATATATATATATGCGTGTGTGTGTGTGTGTACCCACTTTGTTTGGACTAATCCAACCCTACCGGACTCAACTGCGCACTAAAAATTGCCGACCGAATTATAATTCGAAAATAAATCATCACTTGTTAATTTATTTTAAATATAACCACTTTTAAATATTCCCATTAATTAATTATCATTAATTGAGGATCGCTAATTACCGAATTAGTTAATTAAAATATTTAGCCAGAAATTATGAGGTGTTGCATACCCCCCCCCCCCCCCCCCCAACACACAACGGAATTTCGTCTTCGAAATTCGGATAAGCCTTGTACTCCCGGTCTCAACTAGCCCCACAATCACTTACCCTTAACATTGTTATACAAAGTTATTAAGCAAATGTAATTAACTAGAGAGCCCATCCACTTTGTACCCGTGCTTAACCGAGCAAAAAGAAATACGGCATTAGCTAGGCCTTAATCCGTAATATAACTCCAATCCCATAGTTATAATATTACCAATACCATCCTCTCAGCATGAAAGTATACATATCCACTCTTATGTAAAAAGACAATACCTACTACCGCACCCTTACTATCACTAGTTTCCTTGCGCAAAAGTAAAACCCGAGCTATATCTTTCCGCTCGACAAAACTTCAACCACTCTGAATCACATCAGAAATGTCCCTATTCCCCGGGATTTCAATTTCACAATATTAGTACATTAACATGCAACACATTTTATCACACATTACCGAATATATACGCTAGACCCTATGTCAGGTGAAACCTAGCAACGATAAGTCATACTCTAGTACCATTAACACCCATTCTTACTATAGCTATCCACTATAGCCCCAAACTATGGTTACATAATTCAAACTTGGGAAACATCCACACTACTCCCATGATCCTCGAAAGTAGAAATCTCCCCTATTATACCACTATCCTCCTAGTGTAACCTCCACCCTCACGTGGTTAGCACCAAGGAATACCCTCTATCCCATGGTACTTAGACATATAAATTATGGCTATTGCGGTCAACACATCCATTAGTATTCATTGCACTCACAAATCCATGTGATAGCACACCATAGGTTGTGACGCACCCACTGTCACTTCTAAACATATCCATGCTTAATTATTCCATAATTCGGGGAACCACTTATTCCCATTCCTCCAAAATATTCCCAAATCATTTTCTTTGCATTTTCCCCCCGAATATACTAAGTATTTGCATCATAGAGGTTTTTGGCTCCTCCCAGGGTGCCCATACACCCTGTAACTCGAGCCTAAGTTTATAAACTTTTGCCCATCACTAATGTAACTATATCTGTATCAATTTCAGGTTTCGCATTATCGGTGTGGCTATATCCTCCAAATATTTTCGATGACTTTCTCATTACCATACGATTCTCCCCGATATTAACCACCTTTATTATCAATCTGAAATCCTCAAAATACCCCCTTAGTCCCATACCTAAGGGTCTCTGCGATGGCAAAAGCGGTAAAAATAAATCACGCAAAACACATAACAAGATGCACAATCTAGTAATTTGTGGTGCCAACGCTTCGCAGTGTTTCTTCCGCAACACTTTTCAGTTCCACTGTCCCTTTCTCTTAATGGCTTTCTGTTCAACGTATTTTCTCCACACGTTCACTAATTATCATTAAATCCAATGACGCCTCCACACTATCGACATTTTGTCCAGTCTTATGCATATATCACTTCCTAGCAAAGTCCAAAAGATCTTCTCCTAGTGCATTATTCCTCAGCATCATTGGTCCTTGATTTCCTCAGAACCCACAGCATAACCCTGGGACTCTCGAATCTAGCCCTTATACTCCCAAGTCTATCATAGACCCTCGCATCTCTAAGGAGTCATATACTACTGCGCTCTTACTATCACTAATCCCTCAGCGCTAAACATTTATAATGAGCTAAATCTCTCCGCTCCACGATAACCCTACATCCCTTGAATCTCTTCAGTAAAAATCCTATACACCGGGATTCAATATAAGTAGTCAACTGTACCCTATGAATCCTGCTTCACACAATATTGCCACTATGATATTTATCAACCCTCTTCCAAGTGATACATCTCAAGAGAATATATATCCAGTGCTGAAACAACGAATCGCGATAGCCTTGCTATGATCACCTCCCCATTGCGATCTCATCCGTACTCAAGATAAAACCATACCTCAATTTTCACCTCACATAGGATCTTGTCCTCAATAAATGCATTGTCTCAATGTACCCCACCCATTTCCTCTTATGTGTAATCGAAGAGTACCCCATTACTCTATGCTAAAAATACGCATACTAGTGACATTAACAATACTTCCACTAAATTAATTTCTCAAGTGAATCCCGTATGAATACATTAGTGTAACCCGCTTGCATCACATAAAACATGCCCCAATCATCTCACGATAAGACTTGTAGTTTCAGTTACACACAACACTACTGGCTCAACAGTTATTAGACATAACACTTGCGTCCTAACCAAACCAAAAACTTCTCCAACAGATGCTTCTACTATGCATCTAGCTCATGTCCCTTGATTTTCCACGGACAAGACCCATCCATTTATTTCCACTCTTTTACATATAAGACACCTATCTATGTCATTCCCCTTTCTCCTTTCTCTGGACCCATCTACCATGTTGGGGTTGTCCTTCTCATGAATCTGGTAGTCTTAACCCTGATTGCTACCCCGATTGTCCCTTTGGATCCGCTGATCCAGTAAACTGGTTGCTGGTCTTGACGGCCCTAACTGAACCCACCGTCACTTGGTAGAAATTCTATTGATCTCAATCATTAATCTGTGTCCCCTACTGGGTAACCCTTCCCTTGGAACCTTACTAACACTAAAAATCCAATCTTACTCCTCTAATAGATTTTCCAACTCTCTTAGCTCCACTCTCTCGAGAGCACTGATACCAATTGTAATAGTACAACTTTAAAGACAACTATACCAATCATCCTAGCCAAGTCTTATATCCAAGCTTGTACACTCTACCAAACGAGTTTAATATCAACTTAAAAACCCTACTTGATTCTTCATACCCCTTTCATTGGATACTAAGTTTACGAATTCTGTTAACTTTCCTTCCCATTCGGCCACTGTCCAACCCTTTTTCGAACACTACTAAAAAATTCCTTGCCTCTCTATTTAACCTCGAGTGAGAGGATTCATAATAATCGGCACCCTTAATTTCTTATTATTCACGGTATCTCCCCATGAATGTGGTGACTGATCCATCACCCCATACTGCTTCTAAGAGCAAACTCCCTTGTCCGAAATTTTGACTTGAGTGACATTACACTCCCCCACATGTGATCCCAATTGGATGTTCTCTACCCAATGGTAAATCACTCTTTCGAACCTCCCTCTAAACCTACCGAGTTGCTCTCTAGAAATAAAATTTTCTTTGACCCTCACCCCTTATCATCCACACTTGGGGTTTTAACTTTTCACTATCGTCCTTCTCGATGGTTCCTGGAGAAACTACTGCACCCCAACGGTTTTTCCAACTTCAATTATTCTAACAATTATCATGGTGACTCTTATCACCTCACTATTTCTAGAATACTCCATGGCTTATGTTGATTCTTCCCTCCTATAATCCTTATAACGTCCCACGTTGGTTATTCTAACATGTTCGATCTACCATGCTCGATCGAAATAGTATATAATTCATATGAACTATACCCTATAGCGGGAGAACGTAAATCGCGTACATGAAGGAATACAATAATCCTATAATAAGGCTCTATATCAAAGAACGCTATGCTGAAACATGAAAATCCGCACAGATCTTAAGGACACTAGAACCCGATTCTCTTATACCATTTGTGACACCCCGCCGAATAAAATACCGAGTGATCAGTCCTATACAAAATTAAATAGGAATCCCATATGGATCATCCTTAGAATCACTGTCAAAAAAGATTTAAAAACTTACTAACCACCTAGTATTCAAAAGTCATGGTGCCAAATTTTTATCTTTTTATTTAAGCTCAAACCAACGTATAAAGGGAAATTAATTATACCATAAGTCTAATAAAAACCAATCAACATAAAGAGTAAAGAATGTCTTGCCGAATAAACCATCGACTATACCCAAAACCAAACCAAACTAGCAAGAGTAATAAACCTCATACAATCTTGAAAGGTAACTGAAATAAATGGTGAGCGAACATACTCGGGATAGTCTGACAGAGATCCCTACACTAGGAACAAAAAAATAGATGTGTCTATCAAAATCCTTCACCATCCACACATGTTGCAGCTGCGAGTCCCTAGAATGAATATCAAGCATGGCATCCCTATGGTAGGATACCTAAGAGGTTTTGAAAATATTTTATATCAAGGGTTAGAACCCAAAATATTTGAAAATATTTAGCAAGTGAATTTAAATGCAAGAAGTAAATATGAAAATGCTCTTCATATTTGAATTAGTTATGCACACTCTTTTGAGTTTACCTCCCCCCTCAACTAATGTGCACGCCTACCGAAATTATAAATGACCTATCTAGCTAACCCTCCGTAACTAGTCTTATCTCATATAACACACTATTTCCCACTATCCCAACTCAAGTGAATATCGTATACATTATATAGTTTATCAATCACATTTTGTTATTCAAATCGTTTCCGATTTGATGCTAGATAACATTCTCATGAGTTATATCCTTTATACCATTCACATCATGTATACGAGTTATAAGTTATATTTCACTTTAACTTATTTACATCTATATCCGACTTGATACTATATAAATATTTCACAAGTTATATTATTTATACATTTCACACCATGTATATATATAAATTCCCGTATATAATTCTTCACTATATATACGTATCATATCTCAACATTCACACACATGTTGGATATACAATGTTATCACCGAACGCATAAGAGGCGACCATAGTTCCCACCAAAAGTGTCCGCTCCATACCAACGGTCCACCCTTAAGTCACAGATGTTATGTCCCGGGGATTATAATCGCCCAACTCCTCAAGTGAGGAGATTCACCCTCATCGCGTAACCTCCTATCATAGCATTTATATTTGTATGGCTTTACTATACATATTATTCACACACACACACACACACACACATATATATATATACTAGGGGTGACCCGTGCGATGCACGGGCGGGTGTAACGCATTTTGAAATATTTTATTCTAATATAATTAGTATCAGTATTTAAAGAAATGATCGTAACTATAACCATGAACATGTAAATTAATTAATATGGTGGAAAACGCATATTAATTGAAATGAATATGAGGAAATAATTAAAATTATATTTTGTATACTAAGATGTTACCTCTTTACTTATTCTTTCACTCTGCTATATGGAAATCTGAATTATATATAAAAACGGTCCTTTAATTTCAAGTCCTAAGTCTTTAAATTTTTTTGGATTCAATTCTCTGTCATTTTATAATTAGTTGGAAGTTCTAACTTTTAAAATTATCAATGTCATTTTATTAATTGCAAAGATATTTCTACCAACAATGCAAAGACATATAAACTATTTTGGGACTTAAAACAAAAGATAAAATGACATAGGATTAAAAATTAACAAATTAAAAAAAATAGGACCATCAACTAAATATATATAAAAAAACTTCATGATATTTTGTCTCTTTTATTTGGTTCTTTTGTTCATGATATTTTGCCTCTTTTATTTGGTTCTTTTGTGACTGTGACGATAACACGGTAAAAATAATAATGTAGTTAAAAGAGACACAAAATAACATGAAGTTTTTTATGTATAAAATTCAGATTTTCATATAACTCCGTTAAATTTTTGGGCAAAAATGTTAGGCATGAGCATGGCACACGACTTAAAGTGACAACATATAAAAATGATTTTCAGCAAATAAAAAATGATTTTCAGAAATAATAAATTATTTTCATCTTTTAAAATAGTATATGCAACAATAAAAAATTATTTTAAGCAATATAAAAGAATTTCCAGCATATAAAAATGATTTCCAGCAAATAAAAAATAATTTCAAGCAATAATAAATTTTTTCTAGCAAATTAAAATTATTTTCAGTAAAATAAAGGTATTTCCAGTATATAAAAATGATTTCTAGAAAATTAAAAAAAAAAGATTTTCAGCAATAATAAATATTTTAAGCAAAACAAAAATATGATTTTCAATAGTGTAAAAGTAGTTCCAACCAAATTTCTAATAAAGAATAAAAAATACTTAAAATGCATAAAAAAAGTTCCCAAAAAACAAACCTAACTCAAATTTTGCAAATACAGGAAAAAAAAAGAAATGTCCACAAAGACTTAACACAAACGTAACTCAGATTTAGAAAAAAAAAAATTGTCTTCATAGTTGATAATGGCAAAAAAAAAGGAAACATTATGAAAAATACCAAAAAAATATTCAAAATCAACAAAATTCTTTAAAAAAATTAAGTAAATATATTTAAATAATTACTGAAAAACTATCACCCAAATAAAATTATTTTCAGTAATACAAAGAAATTTCAGTAATAATAAATTATTTCCAACAAATAAAAATTATTTTCAGTACAAAAAATGATTTTTAGCAATATAAAAGTATTTCCAACATATAAAAAATAATTTTCGGTGGTAATAAATTATTTCCAGGAATATTAAAGTATTTCCAGCATATAAAAATAATTTTTGAGCAAATAAAATATGTTTTTCAGTAATAGAAAAATCATTTTAAGCAATATAAAGGTATTTTCGGCCTATAAAATTGATTTCCAGCAAATAAAAAAGGATTTTCAGCAATAATAACACGAACTTACCTCCATAAAAATTAAATATGCAGGAAAATAAGGTTTAACAAAAACGAAATATCCACAAAGACTTAACACGAACTTACCTCAGATTTCGGAAAAAATCGTCTTCATAGTTGACAATGGCAAAAAAAAAAACGAACAGAGTAGTTAATGTAAATGGAATAAATGAAGAGTGAGCAAGGGTGGTGGGGAAGATATTTGTTATTGAAAATGGAATAAATGGAAATAGAATAAACAACCTTTCATATGAACATAGTAGACCTAGAGATGACCTTAATTCTTAATGCTGTTATCCAAAAGTTTCCAACCACACGACCTATTCAACCCCCCACCTTCATTTAAAAAGTTTTAACGGAACAATCTATCTCCACTAAAACTATTTTTTATGGGCATTTTCATGGGTAGAGTCACATATCCAAATATTTTCACGTATCAGCCTGAGCAATCTAAGACCTCCATTTTCTCGCGGCAGATTCAAACAAAAATGGCAGACATCATCCTTAGATATTGCGATTAAGATTCTAAAAATATCTCACCAAACTCACCGATTGCGATTCTAAAAAATAAAACTCAGCAATTGCTTGACAATTGGTTTCAAGGGCTGTGGCAAGATCGATTCGGTCAGACAAATTTCAACTAATTCCTTATTCTTCGACTTTCAATAGAAAGTATATTTGATGTAAGTTCGGTTTGCCCATATGTTCCTTGGCTGCTACATTGAGGTATCCCATGAAAACCCCCGCTACAATGTGATTCGTATATGGTTTGACAGTGCTTAGAATCGGTGCAAAATATCAGTTTGATAGATGCTTATGCCAAAGAAACTGGAAATTGACTTGTGAAATTTTAGTTATGGGGAAGAAACTTCTCAAAACCCTCTTTTCTTTATTTTACTAAAGTTCGGTTCAAAAATAAAAAATCATAATCTCTAATTGCCCCCCGTCTTGAAACAGCACCAGCAACCATTTCCACTTCAGAAGATGAAGGCGCTGCTTCATCACAATAATAAGAACCCTCCGACTCTGAATCGGGATCTGGGTCCAAATCTGGATCCGAAACAGAATCCCAAAACCAAACCCGAAAATCCCCAGAAATCCCTACGGTTCCCCAACCCACTTCCTTTGAGGAATCCTCCTCTAGCTCTAGGTCCGAGTCTGAATTTGAATTCGAATCTGAACCCGAAACCCAGAAAGTTGGCACCACCACTATAAACTCTTTCTTCTAACCCATGGATAGCCCATCTAACAAAAAACCCATATATCCCTTGTTTTGTTGAAAAATAAGCCTCAAACTCTCATCTGATCAAAAGCGGTCTTCACATTCTTCTTCAAAAATGCCAATCGGTCCATCCAGGAAAAAGATTCTTAAAGAGAATCCCTCTCCTATTCTACTTCGCAACCCCGATCCCATATTTTCTTACCACTGTTTCCTCTTCAGCCGAAAATGCCTGATAGGCTATTGACACTATCTATCTCCGCACCTTGTTTTTTTTCCACACAATGCAAATTCATACCCGGCGACCTCTATACCGCCAAGGTACTCACCATTGAAAACCCCAGATCTGACCCCAACCAACTCTCTATGACCGATTTTAAGTTTCAATATAAGATCAGATTGAAGGAAATGTGGTCAGATTTTCTGTTGAAAAGAACGGAGAAATAAAGGGTCTATTGTATATTGCGTGAGGGAGAGAGATTGTGTGTGACTTTATCCATGAAAATGTCCGTAAAATGTGGGACTTTCTTTGTTAGTGGGTGCGTGGGTAGTTGTATTTGTTTTAAAATTTGGAACACAAATCACTTCAGAAGGTGACACGTCGTCTTTTTATTTTAAAGAAACTCAAAATTCTGAGAAAATCATATTTGGAGTTTGGAGGCTTCTCATGCTTCCTACTACATGCGTATATATATATATATATATACATAATTCATATATGTACTACACACTAACATATATAGAAATCAAGGCTATTGGAGTATCATGCCCAAACCTAAGCCTAAAATATTAAATCTATGCACCGACTTCCTCATTGTAATTATTTACACATTAATTTCCCTTATCTTAATCTAACCCCTTTTCAAGTATAACCGGACTCACTATCTTTCGGCCCGAACTTAAGTGTTTCTAATTCACAAATCAAGTTTAATCACTTCAAATAACAAGATTACAATATACTAAATCATGAACCTACATCTCCAATACCATGCAATTTAGTCAAATAATTCAAAGGTTAATGTTGATACCAAAATTAATATGCTGATGTGGACGAATAGTATGAAGACACGTGTCGATCTACGTGGCACAATAACAGCGAGGAAGATCATTTACTGAACAACCATGGTTGGTACCGAGCAACGAGAATACACCGAGGAACTCTATCATGCCGAGGAACTCCATCCGAGGAACTCTATCATCCCGAGATACTCTAAGCACTCCGAGGAACTCTTGATCAACGAGCAACTAAGGCGGTCCGAACTGCACCTCGGCCGTGTCATCAATTATCAGACGGACAACTGTTCAACTATTCATTAGATTCTTGACGCACACGCTGCATTAAATGTATTACCCATTCATATGTATATCATTTAATGTATTGGACCTTTCATGTACAGCCTTGAGGCTATAAATACCTTGTATCAATCCCATTCAAAGGGACCGGAATTTCTTGAGAGAACTTGTAATCAAGAATTCCACAAACACTCAGCAATAACATAACAGTGGACGTAGGCTTTATTCCTAGCCGAACCACTTTAAAAATCTTTGTCTTATTTATTTATCTGTGATTGAATAATTAGAGCGATCTAGTTTTTTACATCAACAGATTGGCGCCGTCTGTGGGAAACGACTGTTGTTATCGTTTTTCATAAAAATCATTTATCATCAATGGCAGATAATCCAGAATCCAGTAATCGAAATACTGGAAATACTGGAAATCTTCCAAATCCATCTGCATTTCCAGATCTGGCCGGAATTATGACGAATCTGGCTCAAGGACAAACCGCCATGCAAGAATCTATGAGGCAACTCCTTCAAACTCTTCAAGGCGGTGTACCTACTCATTCAGGGCAAAGGACTGATCATGGGCAATCATGATCCAGACGTATTGGGTCATATCGCAATGGGGAATCCAATGATTTTTCTTATCAACCTGGGCGAACTTCATCAATACGGGCTACGGATACAGATCAACATATCTCTCTTTCTCCGGAGAGAACTAGCGCTTTAGAAAGATTAAGCAGGGTGTCTCCTTTCAGTCGGTTAGGACCAAGGAGGAACATGAGTCCACCTAGGGCTCCGTCAGGAAGTTTTCGACCACCACCAGGTTTGAGAGAAGGATCTGCACAATCACGACCAATTACTCGTCGAGATAAATCTCAGGAAGCTACGTCAGAGCAATCAGTTGCTCGGACTAAGCGGCCCGAGGAAGGGAATGAAGCATGGAAAGGTTCCATTCAACGATTGGAGGATAGACTGGGAGAAATGGCTAAAGCGAGGAACCCCTTACAGAGAACTTTTGTTCAAGGGACACCTTTTGTGCAAGCCATTGTGGATTTCCCTACACCGTCGAAATTCAAAGCACCTGTAGTGACCCCCAAGTACGATGGAAAGACAGATCCCGTACTTCATATAGAACAGTACCAAGCTGCTGCAGATATCTATGCTGTCCCCGACGAGATGAGGTGTAGAGCATTCTGGGGAACTCTTACCGGATCTGCACAGATATGGTATAATAATCTTCCTCGGGGTAAGATTTCAACTTTTGTTCAGTTAGCCGAGCTGTTTATTGGCAATTTTTGTTTTGGAGCAAAGCCAGTAAAGCGAGTAGCGCACTTACTAAGTGTTAGACAAAAATCAGGAGAAAGTACTAGAGATTACATAACTCGTTTCAATAACGAAAAGTTGGAAGTCATAGATTATGAAGAAAAGACAGCAATCACTGCTTTGATGAGTGGTTTGCTGCCTAACAAGCTATACTATACTCTGGCCAAAGATCCGCCTAAAAATATGTCGGAATTGATGGCAAAGGCAGCCAAAGTCATGAATGCCGAGGAGGCTATGACTGCGAAGAAGAATATGGATAAAGAAGTTAAAGTGGAGGTCGACAACTCTAACAAGAAAGATCAGAAAGGTAATGGTGGTGACAAACATTCCAGGAATAACAGGATAAAGTTGGAAGCCCTAAAGAAGTATGATAATTATACTCCATTGAAAATGGGTATTAATCATGTTTTAGAAGAGATCAGGAATAACGAGGAAATCAAATGGCCAGAGAAACTGAAGACAGATCCAGACATGAGGAATAAGACCAAATATTGCGAGTTTCACAAAGATCATGGCCATATGACCAAAAATTGTATAGCCCTTCAGAACGAGATTGAAACACTCATTCGAAGAGGAAAATTATCAAAGTATGTAGATCGCAGAGGTGAGAGGACAAATGAGGACAGAATTAGAAAGAGATCTAGATCTCCTCGTCGTGCAGAGGAGATAAAGAGGAGGGACCATGAAGAGGATCCAGATGATGACCCCGATCTTCCCAAGAAGCCAAGAAAACCTGAACGAGAGGTATTTTCCATACGTTTTGGATCATTTCATTGTAACGTTATTACAGGGGGAGATGCAGGAGGAGGAGACCTTATTGCAGAAAGAAAAGCTTATCTCGGAGAGGCTCAAGCTTGCTCATATATTCAGCGAATAAACCTGGCCGAGGATGATCGTCCGAGGAAGGTAAATAAAGAGAAGCTAGTGATTGGTTTTTCAAAAAACGACCTGGCAGTTGTTCTTTACCCTCATGATGATCCTTTGGTGATCAAAATGAGAATGAAGGACGTGATCATTTCAAGGGTGTTAGTAGACAATGGTAGTTCGGCAGACATCATGTACTATTCATGTTTTGATAGCCTGAATTTGAAATTATCTCAATTGGAACCTTATCACAGACCCCTTCTGGGTTTTGCTGGCGAGAAAGTTTTTCCACTTGGGACGATCAAGTTGGATATACTCATTGGAACTTGGCCTGTTTGTCGAACAGAAAGAATACGATTCTTTGTGATGGATAAGAATGTGCAATCGACCTACAACATCATCATGGGAAGAGTTGGATTGAAGAAGTTCGAAGCCGTTCCTTCTACAGTACATCAATGTTTGAAATTCCCAACAAATTTTGGAGTTGGAGTGGTGAAAGGTGATCAAAAAGTAGCTCGGGAATGCTATTATTCGTCGGCCGAGCAAGAAGAACTAGAAGGATCGATGAAAAAGACTACTACTTATCAAGTGGATGAATGTACAGAAATTGAAACTCTTGATCCTAGAGATGAGTCCCAACTTGTGAAAGGGCAAGTGGTAGAATCTACAGAAAATGTTATTCTGGACGACGAACATCCTGAACGAATAACCCAGATAGGTTCATCGTTGGATATGTCAATAAAAGAGGAGTTGATAACTTTCTTGAAGAATAGGAAAAATACTTTTGCTTGGAGTCATGAAGACATGCCAGGAATAGATCCAAACTTCTTATGTCATGAACTCAATGTGAATAAGGAGATTAAACCTGTAAAGCAGAGAAGAAGGGTGTTTAGTCCCGAGAAGAACCAGGCCATACAGGAGGAAGTCGAGAAACTCCAGAAAGCCCAATTCATTGAAGATGTAAAATATCCAGATTGGTTGGCTAATGTGGTGATGGTAAAGAAGAAAAACAACAAATGGAGAATGTGTGTCGATTTCACCGATCTCAATAAGGCATGCCCCAAGGATCATTTTCCATTGCCCAGAATTGATCAACTGGTGGATGCTACCTCGGGACACGAGCTACTCAGCTTCATGGATGCTTACTCTGGCTACAACCAGATCAAAATGAAACCTGAAGACAGGGAAAGTACTTCTTTTATTACCCCTAGGGGAACTTATTGTTATAATGTTATGCCTTTTGGTTTAAAAAATGCAGGTGCAACATATCAGCGGTTGATGAATAAGGTTTTTACCGAACAAATCAGCCGCAACATGGAGGTCTATGTCGATGACATGCTCACTAAAAGCAAGAAAGCTGCTGATCATTTGGTTGACTTGAGTCAAACTTTTGATCAGTTGGATAAATACCAAATGAAGCTTAACCCGACGAAGTGCACCTTTGGAGTACGAGAAGGAATGTTCCTCGGATACATCGTCAATCAGCGAGGTATTGAGGCAAATCCAGATAAGATCAAAGCTCTTCTAGGGCTGCGATCTCCGACGACGAAGAAAGAAGTGCAGAGTCTTACCGGACGAGTAGCAGCGCTCAACAGATTTGTATCTCGAGCAACTGATAAATGCATACCATTCTTCAAAACACTTCGAAAAACCTTTGAATGGAATGAGGAATGTGAAAAAGCTTTTCAAGACTTGAAGAAATACTTGGGAGCACCTCCACTGTTGTCCAGACCAATAACAGGAGAAAAGTTGTATTTGTATTTGGCAGTATCAGAGAACGCAGTCAGTTCAGCGTTGATCAGATTGAAGAATGGAGTCCAGAAGCCAATTTATTACACAAGTAAGGCTTTCCGAGGTGCAGAAATCAGGTACCCAAAGCTAGAAAAATTGGCATTGGCACTAATTGAAGCAAGTAGAAGAATGAGGCCATATTTCCAAGCCCATACCATCATCGTTTATACTGATATGCCATTAAGACAAGCCCTCCATAAGCCAGAAAAATCAGGGAGACTGATGTACTGGGCAGTAGAACTTGGTGAATATGATATTGTGTATGAGCCCAGATCATCATTCAAGGGGCAAGCTGTAGCAGATTTTATAGCAGAGTTCACATACCCTGATACCCCCGAGGAGCAAAAGGTGTCTGCTGATCTACCTGTGGACGATACAGGATCAACAGAAACATCTGCTGATCTACCTGTGGACGATACAGGATCAACAGAAACATTTGCTGACCTACCTGTGGACGATACAGGATCAGCAGAAATAGGTCCAAACCAGCCAAGGTTGGTAAAAGGACTTGTGGATGTAGAGAAATCATTATATTCAAACTCAGACCAACCACGGTTGGTAAAAGGGTACGAGCAGATGACTGACGAGGAGCGAAAGATACCGGGGGATGATGGAAGAAAACAGCAGATATTTTATCGAGGAACTCTGACAGATAAGAAATTTGAAGAAGAGGTACCTACATGGAGATTATATGTAGATGGATCATCCTGCACAGCTGGTTGTGGAGCAGGAATTGTTTTGATCACTCCAGACGAGATTGATATGGAATATGCTTTGCGATTCCAATTCAAAGCCTCTAACAATGAAGCGGAGTATGAGGCCATGATAGCAGGTCTTAGCCTAGCAAAAACTATGGAAGCACAACAAGTGATGGTATTCAGTGATTCTCAATTAATTGTGTATCAGATGATGGGAATGTATGCAGTTAAAGGAGATTTAATGATCAAATATCATGCAAAGGTGATGAAATTGTTGACAGAATTTGAGGCCATTCAATTGGTGAGAATACCGAGGATGGAGAATGTACAAGCAGACGCACTGGCCCAACTAGCATCAGCTACTCGTACCGAGATGCGAAGAACCATACCGATTGAAGTATTAGAAGGTCGGAGCATAGATGAAGATCTGACAACGAATGTGATTACCCTTGATTTAGGACCATCTTGGATGGATCCAATCAGGAAATATGTTGAAGAGGGCGAATTGCCGGAGGACAAACTCGCTGCCAAGAAACTGAAGTATAAAGCTGCTCGGTATGTATTAACTAATGGTATTTTGTATAGACGAGGAATTATGGCAGGTTTGCAGAGATGTGTACATCCCACCGAGGTGAAAGAATTGATTGAAGAAATCCATGAAGGATCTTGTGGAGCTCATGTAGCAGGTCGAACACTTTTACAAAGAGTGATGACACAGGGATATTACTGGCCGACAATGAGGGCTGATTGTATAGCCTATGCCAAGAAATGTGACAAGTGCCAACGTTTTTCCTCCATCCGACGAACTCCACAAGCATTGCTAGCACCAATAACTTCCCCTTGGCCATTTGCCATGTGGGGAATTGATTTGGTTGGACCACTGCCGACCACCCGAGGAAGATTCAAGTATCTCGTAGTTGCAGTGGACTATTTTACTAAGTGGGTGGAAGCTGAGCCTCTTATCAATATGACGTACGAGAAGGTATACCAGTTTGTATGGAAGAATATCATTTGTCGATATGGTCTCCCTCATGCTTTCATCACAGATCATGGAACACAATTTGATAATGAAGAATTTGCTGCCTATTGTCATCAGTCGAACGTTTTAAAGTTTCATTCAGCACCAGGCCATCCCCAAAGCAATGGACAGACTGAAGTGACGAACAGAACATTACTAAACGGGTTGAAAAAGAGGCTAAGTGAAGCTAAAGCAAATTGGATTAATGAGCTCCAATCAGTATTATGGGCCTACCGAACAACTCCCCGAGCAGCAACTGGAGAATCACCATATATGTTAGCATTTGGAAGTGAGGCTGTGATACCGGCCGAGTTGGGTCTCCCAACGCATAGAGTGCTGAATTTCAACTCTCCGATCAGTGACTTGATGAGAAGAATGGATTTGGATATGCTCGAAGAAGTAAGAGAGGAGGCAGCCATTAGGAATGCTGCTTATCAACAACGAACAGCTCTGTTCTACAACAAAAGGGTGAAGAAATGCGATTTGAAGGAGGGTGATTATGTGCTGAAGAAAGTCATTCAGAAACAGAATAAACTGGAAGCAAACTGGCATGGACCTTACCGAGTTACAGAGGTTGTTCGACCTGGTACCTACAGAATAGCAACTCTAGAAGGAGAAGAATTTCAGAATGCATGGAATGCTGAACACCTGCGAAAGTATTATCAGTAATGTAAAATGTAAAGTATTTCCTTCATTATGAATAAAACGAGGATGGTTCACCATTTTCTTTCTGTTGAAAGTTTTTCGGGGAATACTAGTGTTGAACACTACACTGCTTGATAACAAGAAGAAGACTGCTCTACGGAGCCATGCTCTACAGAAGAAGACTGCTCTACGGAGCCAAGCTCTATGGAGCAAAAGTGCTATAAGTAGCCAACCTCCTTTGGTTAGGAGGATAAGCTCTACGGAGCGCTCTACGGAGAAAAAGTGCTATAAGTAGCCAACCTCCTTTGGTTAGGAGGACAAGCTCTACGGAGCGCTCTACGGAGCAAAAGTGCTATAAGTAGCCAACCTCCTTTGGTTAGGAGGATAAGCTCTACAGAGCGCTCTACGGAGCAAAAGTGCTATAAGTAGCCAACCTCCTTTGGTTAGGAGGATAAGCTCTACGGAGCGCTCTACGGAGCAAAAGTGCTATAAGTAGCCAACCTCCTTTGGTTAGGAGGACATGCTCCAAGGAGCCAAAAAGTTCGAAAGAACCCTACTACTCCTTTGATTAGGAGGTGTAGACCAGCATGATCAACTACGGTTGGTAAGACTTTATATACTCTCGCATTACAGCTTATGTTGGTCGGGAGGTAACATTATTACAAAAAGTTCTTTGAAGAACAAAATATTCCAAACTGTACCAAGTATGGTTGGTCGGGGATAAAAACCCACTAACTGTAGTTGGTCGACGAGGACAAAAGTATTGACCTTAGTTGGTCGGACACATGTTTATATTTGAAAATTGAACCAAGTATGGCTGGTCGGGGATAGAAACCCATCAACTGTGGTTGGTCGACAAACATTATTTATCCACCTTGGTTGGTTGGAAACAATTTTCAACAATTTATGCTTATTATAAATTCTAAGTTGGTTGATGAACCATATAATTTGCAAACAGAAAAATAGCTATTGGCAAAACAGAAAATGAAATTCTTTCATTAAGATAAAAATGTATTACATGTTACATGTATGTGCTAACTATTACATTAAAGATTCCTACTCTATTGGTTTCTTTCCTTTATCCTTTGAGACAGGTTCCTCGCCGGCAGGAGCATCCTCTAGACAAAGAGGAGAATTAATAAAGTTCATGTCCTTCAACATTCTGACATTCATTATTGTAGGAGTGTCCAACAGGTGCTCAGGACGAGATACTTCAACTTGAGAATGAAGGTTATAATCACCAAGATATTTAGAGATCAAACTCCGAGGAATGGAACGAGCAGGAATCCATGCCATATCCAATTTATAGGGAGGAACAGGCAAGTCTAGCAATCCAGGAGCATGATAATCCCATAAATAATGACCTTGTTCCAATTTTAATACACCCAGGGCGTTCAACCATCCCTGCTTATAACCTTCGTTGTTAGCATTTTCAAGGCGATCATCCAAATGGTAAAGAGCTTCATTATAGCCTGCATTCCAGAACTCCCGAGGCTGTTTATGGAATTGGAAAGTTAATCTATCTACTTGCTCGAGAAAGTTCTTGATAAGAGCATCTTTATTATTCAGAGCAGACTTCATCGCAGCCAATTGATCCTCTAAAGATAAGTTTTTCTTAGACAAATCAGACAGAGCACGATCCTTAACATTCAGTTGGAATGCTTGAGTTTCCAGAGTAGATTGGGTACGAGATTCTTCAACACTGCGGCTAAGAACTCTTGATCGGCTCCGAGAAGCAACTGGAGAATTTTGCTCCTCGATGATTCTTCCTCGTCCCCGAGAACTCCTTCCTCGTCCCCGAGCAGTCACAGGAATAATAGACTTTTTCAAGTCATCCAACTCTTGCCTTAGTTTGGCGTTTTCAACCTCTAGAAACGAAAAACCTTCATCAGTAACTGGTACTAATGCAGTGGAAGAGGAGGCAACGGATTCATATTGAGCCAATCTTTTCTGCAGACTATTATTTTCTTGTTCCAGGATCTCGGCAATTTGTCGGCAGGCTTCAACTTCACCTTTTAGGGTCCTTTCCCTAATGTCATATGCAGCAATGATCTTTTTATGACCTGTATCAGAGGAAAGTTGTTGATATCTATTTTCATACTCCTCGTGTAATGAAGCCATCGATTCATTGTGCTGGCCTTGGAGATCCTTTAAGGAACAATGCAGCTCTTCAATCAAGTCATAATAAGCGACATTGTTAGCTACAGCTCGGTCGAGTAAATCTTTCAAGTACCGATAAGCCTCAGTCGCCTGTTCTGAAGCATCATGACCAAGAATGTCAGCAATTTCAGAAGAACTAAGGTCTGTATGACCAGCCCTATAGTATTGGTGACATTGCTGCATCAGCTCGGTATCATGAGAAGAGATTAGATCCATTCTAGCAACAAACTAAAGACAAGAAAAAGACAACAATCAACAAAGAATCATCAATAACAGCGATGAGTAAAGAAGTATTTTATTAGATCATAAAGGGATTACATCGTTCGATTACAAATGATAAAAGATAGAAATGATACCGAACAACTTCACACCTTTTCCTTGTCTCCCAAGACTTTCTCGGGAGGCTGGGACGAGGAGCTCGGTTGCTCGGTGATAACAACAGCTTGATCGGCAGAAATCTTCTCGGCAGGAGGAGGCATAGAAGAAATATCCTGTATGACAGAGGGTTGAGAAGCAGAGATTGGGACATCCACAGCCATGGAAGATTCATCTGAAGCAGGTTCATCTTCTTCTTCTTCCACAATTGGTGGAGGAGGACCAGGGAGATGCCTTTGGAATAGCTCAGAATCGTCTTGGATTTTTAGCTCTTGTAGAGCAGCTACCCAACCATCATAGAAGTATTTCAACTCCCCATATTGGACTTGGGATGTCATAGCAGCAATCCCTTTATCCCATCCTTTTTCCCAACCAGCACTGAAATGTTTCCTAACTGCAGCTTTTCTTTTCAACTTCTCCGAGGAGAGTTTGACATCCAATTGTTCTTTCTGGATTTTGATGTCTCGCAGGATAGACAGTTCTTCTTCTGCCTTCTTCAGTTGGTCATCGCACCTTTGCTGATTGACCTCTAAGCTTTTCACCTTCTCCTCCAAATTCTTGGAGGTTTCAGCCATCTTCATCTTATCAGCCTCAGCTGCAGCCAATTTTTTCTCCGAGACAGCTTTCTCCTCGACATACTGCTGGCGAGATTCTTTCACAGATTGGGCTAAACCCAAGAGGGCATCGTCAACATCGGACGAGGAACTAGAAGCTTTAATAGCTTGATCTTTCTTCACGATGGTATTGAAACAGTTCACCAGCTGAAAGATAAGAAAAACAATAGAGTCAACACAAATACAAGAGTTCAGGAAAAAGAAAAGAAAGACCAAAGGTATGAGAAATTTACTGAAGAAAGATGGCGAGCAGCTAGGGATGTCAGTGTATCCCTAGGAATCTTTTCATCAACCCCGAGAACCTCGGGTATAACTGAGCTCGTTGAAGAGCTCGGAAGAATGATTTTTGAAATACTACTACCACCAGCGGGTAGAGAAGATGCAGTTCCAGCAAGATTAACCGAGGATGATTTCCTCAATCTCTTCAAAGGAGGGTCAGCAGCATCAACCAAGGAAGAGGTCTTGGTCGGAGAGATTGTAATTACATCAGCACTAGCATTTTTCTTGCTCGGAGCCACTGGGGGCTTCTCGGCAAATTTGGATGAACTGGCATCTACTTTTTTAGTCCCCTCTGGGACATCAATTTTGCTTTTCTGTGCTCCAACAGCAGAAGAAATTTCACCAAATAGAGCAGGAGGAGCTCTTTTCTTGCCCATTCTCTGAGATAGGGGAATATGAGAATCTGAAGACGAACTTTCTGGTGTTGAGGCTGGTTCAACAGGGCGAGCAGTATAAGAGGTTGTGTAGCTCTTATACTGCAGCAAATATGATGCAGACCTAATATGCTCGTCTGCAATCGTCTTATGCAAATTCCAGATAAGTTTTAAATGCTTGATATTCACTTCCGACTCTTTTGGAATTTTTCTTTTACTATCAACTGCAAATAAATACATAAATTCAGTTATACATTTTGTCAAACATGATGAAAACGCAATTTCATAAGTACAATAAAATGAAAAATAAACCTATCCCATTGCCGTATGGGGGGCATCTGGGACCGTTGTATACTTCATTCCCAGATAAAGACGCGTGTTGCCAATTTTTTATGACCAACCCATGCTCAAAATAATCTCTATTTGAATCAGGGAGGTTAACTACAAGGGCTCTATTTAATCTGTTGATGTAAAAAACTAGATCGCTCTAATTATTCAATCACAGATAAATAAATAAGACAAAGATTTTTAAAGTGGTTCGGCTAGGAATAAAGCCTACGTCCACTGTTATGTTATTGCTGAGTGTTTGTGGAATTCTTGATTACAAGTTCTCTCAAGAAATTCCGGTCCCTTTGAATGGGATTGATACAAGGTATTTATAGCCTCAAGGCTGTACATGAAAGGTCCAATACATTAAATGATATACATATGAATGGGTAATACATTTAATGCAGCGTGTGCGTCAAGAATCTAATGAATAGTTGAACAGTTGTCCGTCTGATAATTGATGACACGGCCGAGGTGCAGTTCGGACCGCCTTAGTTGCTCGTTGATCAAGAGTTCCTCGGAGTGCTTAGAGTATCTCGGGATGATAGAGTTCCTCGGATGGAGTTCCTCGGCATGATAGAGTTCCTCGGTGTATTCTCGTTGCTCGGTACCAACCATGGTTGTTCAGTAAATGATCTTCCTCGCTGTTATTGTGCCACGTAGATCGACACGTGTCTTCATACTATTCGTCCACATCAGCATATTAATTTTGGTATCAACAGAAGCCCCCAATGTTTCATATTTCGAACTTTGAGGAGTATGGGACATTCTTTCTCGGTATATGGTAATATTAAATGACCTTCCTGGGTTTTAGGAGCATTGTATTCAAATTTCCTTCTCATTTCGCAGTTTCCGCCTTTTTTACAAGCGCTTCGATCTTCGTGCAACTTTTGTCTTTTTAGCCGCCGGAAGTTCAGTAGTTTCTTTTTAGTAATCATTTCTTTCGCCGCTTCCCAATGCAAAGTATTTAAACTCCTTTGGTAACCATACCGTCGTCTACACTTTCCATTTTTCTGCATTCAAGTTTTCTATTCTCTTCCTCTCTCTTGTGTGTTCATCATTGTTTCCGTTCGTTGTCAACATATCTCCTTTCTTTCTGTAAGATCTTCTTCTTTTCTTCTGCATCTCTTTTATTCAATATGGTTTATATTGTTGAATCTGCTGAGAAATTTCGTTCTGACTTTTCCATTCCTTCTTGGGTAACTCTAGAGGTTCTTTCTGAGCCTTTAGATTACTTTCGATTGGCTGAGGGACATTGGTTCCCCAGTCTTTTCATTGCTGAATGTGGTTTTTCTTTTCCCCCAAACCCATTATGTCTTGAGTTTTGTCAATATTTTGATCTTGTTCCTGCAAAAATAGCCCCCAATTCATGGAGAATAATTAACGGGGTGCACAAGTTAAATCTAACTCATGGGACTCGTATAGGGATCCCAGAAATCATGTACTGCTATAAATGGGCCACTTTAGATAATGTTTATTATTTAAAAACTAGGTTTTTAAATAGAGCCCTTGTAGTTAACCTCCCTGATTCAAATAGAGATTATTTTGAGCATGGGTTGGTCATAAAAAATTGGCAACACGCGCCTTTATCTGGGAATGAAGTATACAACGGTCCCAGATGCCCCCCATACGGCAATGGGATAGGTTTATTTTTCATTTTATTTTACTTATGAAATTGCGTTTTCATCATGTTTGACAAAATGTATGACTGAGATTTATGTATTTATTTGCAGTTGATAGTAAAAGAAAAATTCCAAAAGAGTCGGAAGTGAATATCAAGCATTTAAAACTTATCTGGAATTTGCATAAGACGATTGCAGACGAGCATATTAGGTCTGCATCATATTTGCTGCAGTATAAGAGCTACACAACCTCTTATACTGCTCGCCCTGTTGAACCAGCCTCAACACCAGAAAGTTCGTCTTCAGATTCTCATATTCCCCTATCTCAGAGAATGGGCAAGAAAAGAGCTCCTCCTGCTCTATTTGGTGAAATTTCTTCTGCTGTTGGAGCACAGAAAAGCAAAATTGATGTCCCAGAGGGGACTAAAAAAGTAGATGCCAGTTCATCCAAATTTGCCGAGAAGCCCCCAGTGGCCCCGAGCAAGAAAAATTCTAGTGCTGATGTAATTACAATCTCTCCGACCAAGACCTCTTCCTTGGTTGATGCTGCTGACCCTCCTTTGAAGAGATTGAGGAAATCATCCTCGGTTAATCTTGCTGGAACTGCATCTTCTCTACCCGCTGGTGGTAGTAGTATTTCAAAAATCATTCTTCCGAGCTCTTCAACGAGCTCAGTTATACCCGAGGTTCTCGGGGTTGATGAAAAGATTCCTAGGGATACACTGACATCCCTAGCTGCTCGCCATCTTTCTTCAGTAAATTTCTCATACCTTTGGTCTTTCTTTTCTTTTTCCTGAACTCTTGTATTTGTGTTGACTCTATTGTTTTTCTTATCTTTCAGCTGGTGAACTGTTTCAATACCATCGTGAAGAAAGATCAAGCTATTAAAGCTTCTAGTTCCTCGTCCGATGTTGACGATGCCCTCTTGGGTTTAGCCCAATCTGTGAAAGAATCTCGCCAGCAGTATGTCGAGGAGAAAGCTGTCTCGGAGAAAAAATTGGCTGCCGCTGAGGCTGATAAGATGAAGATAGCTGAAACCTCCAAGAATTTGGAGGAGAAGGTGAAAAGCTTAGAGGTCAATCAGCAAAGGTGCGATGACCAACTGAAGAAGGCAGAAGAAGAACTTTCTATCCTACGAGACATCAAAATCCAGAAAGAACAATTGGATGTCAAACTCTCCTCGGAGAAGTTGAAAAGAAAAGCTGCAGTTAGGAAACATTTCAGTGCTGGTTGGGAAAAAGGATGGGATAAAGGGATTGCTGCTATGACATCCCAAGTCCAATATGGGGAGTTGAAATACTTCTATGATGGTTGGGTAGCTTCTCTACAAGAGCTAAAAATCCAAGACGATTCTGAGCTATTCCAAAGGCATCTCCCTGGTCCTCCTCCACCAATTGTGGAAGAAGAAGAAGATGAACCTGCTTCAGACGAATCTTCCATGGCTGTGGATGTCCCAATCTCTGCTTCTCAACCCTCTGTCATTGAGGATATTTCTTCTATGCCTCCTCCTGCCGAGAAGATTTCTGCCGATCAAGCTGTTGTTATCACCGAGCAACCGAGCTCCTCGTCCCAGCCTCCCGAGAAAGTCTTGGGAGACAAGGAAAAGGTGTGAAGTTGTTCGGTATCATTTCTATCTTTTATCATTTGTAATCGAACGATGTAATCCTTTTATGATCTAATAAAATACTTCTTTACTCATCGCTATTATTGATGATTCTTTGTTGATTGTTGTCTTTTTCTTGTCTTTAGTTTGTTGCTAGAATGGATCTAATCTCTTCTCATGATACCGAGCTGATGCAGCAATGTCACCAATACTATAGGGCTGGTCATACAAACCTTAGTTCTTCTGAAATTGCTGACATTCTTGGTCATGATGCTTCAGAACAGGCGACTGAGGCTTATCGGTACTTGAAAGATTTACTCGACCGAGCTGTAGCTAACAATGTCGCTTATTATGACTTGATTGAAGAGCTGCATTGTTCCTTAGAGGATCTCCAAGGCCAGCACAATGAATCGATGGCTTCATTACACGAGGAATATGAAAATAGATATCAACAACTTTCCTCTGATACAGGTCATAAAAAGATCATTGCTGCATACGACATTAGGGAAAGGACCCTAAAAGGTGAAGTTGAAGCCTGCCGACAAATTGCCGAGATCCTGGAACAAGAAAATAATAGTCTGCAGAAAAGATTGGCTCAATATGAATCCGTTGCCTCCTCTTCCACTGCATTAGTACCAGTTACTGATGAAGGTTTTTCGTTTCTAGAGGTTGAAAACGCCAAACTAAGGCAAGAGTTGGATGACTTGAAAAAGTCTATTATTCCTGTGACTGCTCGGGGACGAGGAAGGAGTTCTCGGGGACGAGGAAGAATCATCGAGGAGCAAAATTCTCCAGTTGCTTCTCGGAGCCGATCAAGAGTTCTTAGCCGCAGTGTTGAAGAATCTCGTACCCAATCTACTCTGGAAACTCAAGCATTCCAACTGAATGTTAAGGATCGTGCTCTGTCTGATTTGTCTAAGAAAAACTTATCTTTAGAGGATCAATTGGCTGCGATGAAGTCTGCTCTGAATAATAAAGATGCTCTTATCAAGAACTTTCTCGATCAAGTAGATAGATTAACTTTCCAATTCCATAAACAGCCTCGGGAGTTCTGGAATGCAGGCTATAATGAAGCTCTTTACCATTTGGATGATCGCCTTGAAAATGCTAACAACGAAGGTTATAAGCAGGGATGGTTGAACGCCCTGGGTGTATTAAAATTGGAACAAGGTCATTATTTATGGGATTATCA
The DNA here is from genome assembly GCA_949130495.1 of Sambucus nigra. Classification (NCBI taxonomy): domain Eukaryota; kingdom Viridiplantae; phylum Streptophyta; class Magnoliopsida; order Dipsacales; family Adoxaceae; genus Sambucus; species Sambucus nigra. The sequence goes on along the minus strand of OX422208.1, from coordinate 87,448,095 downwards.
TGCTCCTGGATTGCTAGACTTGCCTATTCCTCCCTATAAATTGGATATGGCATGGATTCCTGCTCGTTCCATTCCTCGGAGTTTGATCTCTAAATATCTTGGTGATTATAACCTTCATTCTCAAGTTGAAGTATCTCGTCCTGAGCACCTGTTGGACACTCCTACAATAATGAATGTCAGAATGTTGAAGGACATGAACTTTATTAATTCTCCTCTTTGTCTAGAGGATGCTCCTGCCGGCGAGGAACCTGTCTCAAAGGATAAAGGAAAGAAACCAATAGAGTAGGAATCTTTAATGTAATAGTTAGCACATACATGTAACATGTAATACATTTTTATCTTAATGAAAGAATTTCATTTTCTGTTTTGCCAATAGCTATTTTTTTTTGTTTGCAAATTATATGGTTCATCAACCAACTTAGAATTTATAATAAGCATAAATTGTTGAAAATTGTTTCCAACCAACCAAGGTGGATAAATAATGTTTGTCGACCAACCACAGTTGATGGGTTTCTATCCCCGACCAGCCATACTTGGTTCAATTTTCAAATATAAACATGTGTCCGACCAACTAAGGTCAATACTTTTGTCCTCGTCGACCAACTACAGTTAGTGGGTTTTTATCCCCGACCAACCATACTTGGTACAGTTTGGAATATTTTGTTCTTCAAAGAACTTTTTGTAATAATGTTACCTCCCGACCAACATAAGCTGTAATGCGAGAGTATATAAAGTCTTACCAACCGTAGTTGATCATGCTGGTCTACACCTCCTAATCAAAGGAGTAGTAGGGTTCTTTCGAACTTTTTGGCTCCTTGAAGCATGTCCTCCTAACCAAAGGAGGTTGGCTACTTATAGCACTTTTGCTCCGTAGAGCGCTCCGTAGAGCTTATCCTCCTAACCAAAGGAGGTTGGCTACTTATAGCACTTTTGCTCCGTAGAGCGCTCCGTAGAGCTTATCCTCCTAACCAAAGGAGGTTGGCTACTTATAGCACTTTTGCTCCGTAGAGCGCTCCGTAGAGCTTGTCCTCCTAACCAAAGGAGGTTGGCTACTTATAGCACTTTTGCTCCGTAGAGCGCTCCGTAGAGCTTGTCCTCCTAACCAAAGGAGGTTGGCTACTTATAGCACTTTTGCTCCATAGAGCTTGGCTCCGTAGAGCAGTCTTCTTCTGTAGAGCATGGCTCCGTAGAGCAGTCTTCTTCTTGTTATCAAGCAGTGTAGTGTTCAACACTAGTATTCCCCGAAAAACTTTCAACAGAAAGAAAATGGTGAACCATCCTCGTTTTATTCATAATGAAGGAAATACTTTACATTTTACATTACTGATAATACTTTCGCAGGTGTTCAGCATTCCATGCATTCTGAAATTCTTCTCCTTCTAGAGTTGCTATTCTGTAGGTACCAGGTCGAACAACCTCTGTAACTCGGTAAGGTCCATGCCAGTTTGCTTCCAGTTTATTCTGTTTCTGAATGACTTTCTTCAGCACATAATCACCCTCCTTCAAATCGCATTTCGTCACCCTTTTGTTGTAGAACAGAGCTGTTCGTTGTTGATAAGCAGCATTCCTAATGGCTGCCTCCTCTCTTACTTCTTCGAGCATATCCAAATCCATTCTTCTCATCAAGTCACTGATCGGAGAGTTGAAATTCAGCACTCTATGCGTTGGGAGACCCAACTCGGCCGGTATCACAGCCTCACTTCCAAATGCTAACATATATGGTGATTCTCCAGTTGCTGCTCGGGGAGTTGTTCGGTAGGCCCATAATACTGATTGGAGCTCATTAATCCAATTTGCTTTAGCTTCACTTAGCCTCTTTTTCAACCCGTTTAGTAATGTTCTGTTCGTCACTTCAGTCTGTCCATTGCTTTGGGGATGGCCTGGTGCTGAATGAAACTTTAAAACGTTCGACTGATGACAATAGGCAGCAAATTCTTCATTATCAAATTGTGTTCCATGATCTGTGATGAAAGCATGAGGGAGACCATATCGACAAATGATATTCTTCCATACAAACTGGTATACCTTCTCGTACGTCATATTGATAAGAGGCTCAGCTTCCACCCACTTAGTAAAATAGTCCACTGCAACTACGAGATACTTGAATCTTCCTCGGGTGGTCGGCAGTGGTCCAACCAAATCAATTCCCCACATGGAAAATGGCCAAGGGGAAGTTATTGGTGCTAGCAATGCTTGTGGAGTTCGTCGGATGGAGGAAAAACGTTGGCACTTGTCACATTTCTTGGCATAGGCTATACAATCAGCCCTCATTGTCGGCCAGTAATATCCCTGTGTCATCACTCTTTGTAAAAGTGTTCGACCTGCTACATGAGCTCCACAAGATCCTTCATGGATTTCTTCAATCAATTCTTTCACCTCGGTGGGATGTACACATCTCTGCAAACCTGCCATAATTCCTCGTCTATACAAAATACCATTAGTTAATACATACCGAGCAGCTTTATACTTCAGTTTCTTGGCAGCGAGTTTGTCCTCCGGCAATTCGCCCTCTTCAACATATTTCCTGATTGGATCCATCCAAGATGGTCCTAAATCAAGGGTAATCACATTCGTTGTCAGATCTTCATCTATGCTCCGACCTTCTAATACTTCAATCGGTATGGTTCTTCGCATCTCGGTACGAGTAGCTGATGCTAGTTGGGCCAGTGCGTCTGCTTGTACATTCTCCATCCTCGGTATTCTCACCAATTGAATGGCCTCAAATTCTGTCAACAATTTCATCACCTTTGCATGATATTTGATCATTAAATCTCCTTTAACTGCATACATTCCCATCATCTGATACACAATTAATTGAGAATCACTGAATACCATCACTTGTTGTGCTTCCATAGTTTTTGCTAGGCTAAGACCTGCTATCATGGCCTCATACTCCGCTTCATTGTTAGAGGCTTTGAATTGGAATCGCAAAGCATATTCCATATCAATCTCGTCTGGAGTGATCAAAACAATTCCTGCTCCACAACCAGCTGTGCAGGATGATCCATCTACATATAATCTCCATGTAGGTACCTCTTCTTCAAATTTCTTATCTGTCAGAGTTCCTCGATAAAATATCTGCTGTTTTCTTCCATCATCCCCCGGTATCTTTCGCTCCTCGTCAGTCATCTGCTCGTACCCTTTTACCAACCGTGGTTGGTCTGAGTTTGAATATAATGATTTCTCTACATCCACAAGTCCTTTTACCAACCTTGGCTGGTTTGGACCTATTTCTGCTGATCCTGTATCGTCCACAGGTAGGTCAGCAAATGTTTCTGTTGATCCTGTATCGTCCACAGGTAGATCAGCAGATGTTTCTGTTGATCCTGTATCGTCCACAGGTAGATCAGCAGACACCTTTTGCTCCTCGGGGGTATCAGGGTATGTGAACTCTGCTATAAAATCTGCTACAGCTTGCCCCTTGAATGATGATCTGGGCTCATACACAATATCATATTCACCAAGTTCTACTGCCCAGTACATCAGTCTCCCTGATTTTTCTGGCTTATGGAGGGCTTGTCTTAATGGCATATCAGTATAAACGATGATGGTATGGGCTTGGAAATATGGCCTCATTCTTCTACTTGCTTCAATTAGTGCCAATGCCAATTTTTCTAGCTTTGGGTACCTGATTTCTGCACCTCGGAAAGCCTTACTTGTGTAATAAATTGGCTTCTGGACTCCATTCTCCAATCTGATCAACGCTGAACTGACTGCGTTCTCTGATACTGCCAAATACAAATACAACTTTTCTCCTGTTATTGGTCTGGACAACAGTGGAGGTGCTCCCAAGTATTTCTTCAAGTCTTGAAAAGCTTTTTCACATTCCTCATTCCATTCAAAGGTTTTTCGAAGTGTTTTGAAGAATGGTATGCATTTATCAGTTGCTCGAGATACAAATCTGTTGAGCGCTGCTACTCGTCCGGTAAGACTCTGCACTTCTTTCTTCGTCGTCGGAGATCGCAGCCCTAGAAGAGCTTTGATCTTATCTGGATTTGCCTCAATACCTCGCTGATTGACGATGTATCCGAGGAACATTCCTTCTCGTACTCCAAAGGTGCACTTCGTCGGGTTAAGCTTCATTTGGTATTTATCCAATTGTTCAAAAGTTTGACTCAAGTCAACCAAATGATCAGCAGCTTTCTTGCTTTTAGTGAGCATGTCATCGACATAGACCTCCATGTTGCGGCTGATTTGTTCGGTAAAAACCTTGTTCATCAACCGCTGATATGTTGCACCTGCATTTTTTAAACCAAAAGGCATAACATTATAACAATAAGTTCCCCTAGGGGTAATAAAAGAAGTACTTTCTCTGTCTTCAGGTTTCATTTTGATCTGGTTGTAGCCAGAGTAAGCATCCATGAAGCTGAGTAGCTCGTGTCCCGAGGTAGCATCCACCAGTTGATCAATTCTGGGCAATGGAAAATGATCCTTGGGGCATGCCTTATTGAGATCGGTGAAATCGACACACATTCTCCATTTGTTGTTTTTCTTCTTTACCATCACCACAGTAGCCAACCAATCTGGATATTTTACATCTTCAATGAATTGGGCTTTCTGGAGTTTCTCGACTTCCTCCTGTATGGCCTGGTTCTTCTCGGGACTAAACACCCTTCTTCTCTGCTTTACAGGTTTAATCTCCTTATTCACATTGAGTTCATGACATAAGAAGTTTGGATCTATTCCTGGCATGTCTTCATGACTCCAAGCAAAAGTATTTTTCCTATTCTTCAAGAAAGTTATCAACTCCTCTTTTATTGACATATCCAACGATGAACCTATCTGGGTTATTCGTTCAGGATGTTCGTCGTCCAGAATAACATTTTCTGTAGATTCTACCACTTGCCCTTTCACAAGTTGGGACTCATCTCTAGGATCAAGAGTTTCAATTTCTGTACATTCATCCACTTGATAAGTAGTAGTCTTTTTCATCGATCCTTCTAGTTCTTCTTGCTCGGCCGACGAATAATAGCATTCCCGAGCTACTTTTTGATCACCTTTCACCACTCCAACTCCAAAATTTGTTGGGAATTTCAAACATTGATGTACTGTAGAAGGAACGGCTTCGAACTTCTTCAATCCAACTCTTCCCATGATGATGTTGTAGGCCGATTGCACATTCTTATCCATCACAAAGAATCGTATTCTTTCTGTTCGACAAACAGGCCAGGTTCCAATGAATATATCCAACTTGATCGTCCCAAGTGGAAAAACTTTCTCGCCAGCAAAACCCAGAAGGGGTCTGTGATAAGGTTCCAATTGAGATAATTTCAAATTCAGGCTATCAAAGCATGAATAGTACATGATGTCTGCCGAACTACCATTGTCTACCAACACCCTTGAAATGATCACGTCCTTCATTCTCATTTTGATCACCAAAGGATCATCATGAGGGTAAAGAACACCTGCCAGGTCGTTTTTTGAAAAACCAATTACTAGCTTCTCTTTGTTTACCTTCCTCGGACGATCGTCCTCGGCCAGGTTTATTCGTTGAATATATGAGCAAGCTTGAGCCTCTCCGAGATAAGCTTTTCTTTCTGCAATAAGGTCTCCTCCTCCTGCATCTCCCCCTGTAATAACGTTACAATGAAATGATCCAAAACGTATGGAAAATACCTCTCGTTCAGGTTTTCTTGGCTTCTTGGGAAGATCGGGGTCATCATCTGGATCTTCTTCATGGTCCTTCCTCTTTTTCTCCTCTGCACGACGAGGAGATCTAGATCTCTCTCTAGTTCTATCATCATTCCTCCTTTCACTTCTGCGATCTACATACTTTGATAATTTTCCTCTTCGAATGAGTGTTTCAATCTCGTTCTGAAGGGCTATACAATTTTTGGTCATATGGCCATGATCTTTGTGAAACTCGCAATATTTGGTCTTATTCCTCATGTCTGGATCTGTCTTCAGTTTCTCTGGCCATTTGATTTCCTCGTTATTCCTGATCTCTTCTAAAACATGATTAATACCCATTTTCAATGGAGTATAATTATCATACTTCTTTAGGGCTTCCAACTTTATCCTGTTATTCTTGGAATGTCTATCACCACCATTACCTTTCTGATCTTTCTTCTTAGAGTTGTCGACCTCCACTTTAACTTCTTTATCCATATTCTTCTTCGCAGTCATAGCCTCCTCGGCATTCATGATTTTGGCCGCCTTTGCCATCAATTCCGACATATTTTTAGGCGGATCTTTGGCCAGAGTATAGTATAGCTTGTTAGGCAACAAACCACTCATCAAAGCAGTGATTGCTGTCTTTTCTTCATAATCTATGACTTCCAACTTCTCGTTATTGAAACGAGTTATGTAATCTCTAGTACTTTCTCCTGATTTTTGTCTAACACTTAATAAGTGCGCTACTCGCTTTACTGGCTTTGCTCCAAAACAAAAATTGCCAATAAACAGCTCGGCTAATTGAACAAAAGTTGAAATCTTACCCCGAGGAAGATTATTATACCATATCTGTGCAGATCCGGTAAGAGTTCCCGAGAATGCTCTACACCTCATCTCGTCGGGGACAGCATAGATATCTGCAGCAGCTTGGTACTGTTCTATATGAAGTACGGGATCTGTCTTTCCATCGTACTTGGGGGTCACTACAGGTGCTTTGAATTTCGACGGTGTAGGGAAATCCACAATGGCTTGCACAAAAGTTGTCCCTTGAACAAAAGTTCTCTGTAAGGGGTTCCTCGCTTTAGCCATTTCTCCCAGTCTATCCTCCAATCGTTGAATGGAACCTTTCCATGCTTCATTCCCTTCCTCGGGCCGCTTAGTCCGAGCAACTGATTGCTCTGACGTAGCTTCCTGAGATTTATCTCGACGAGTAATTGGTCGTGATTGTGCAGATCCTTCTCTCAAACCTGGTGGTGGTCGAAAACTTCCTGATGGAGCCCTAGGTGGACTCATGTTCCTCCTTGGTCCTAACCGACTGAAAGGAGACACCCTGCTTAATCTTTCTAAAGCGCTAGTTCTCTCTGGAGAAAGAGAGATATGTTGATCTGTATCCGTAGCCCGTATTGATGAAGTTCGCCCAGGTTGATAAGAAAAATCATTGGATTCCCCATTGCGATATGACCCAATACGTCTGGATCGTGATTGCCCATGATCAGTCCTTTGCCCTGAATGAGTAGGTACACCGCCTTGAAGAGTTTGAAGGAATTGCCTCATAGATTCTTGCATGGCGGTTTGTCCCTGAGCCAGATTCATCATAATTCCGGCCAGATCTGGAGATGCAGATGGATTTGAAAGATTTCCAGTATTTCCAGCATTTCGATTACTGGATTCTGGATTATCTTCCATTGGTGATAAATGATTTTTATGAAAAACGATAACAACAGTCGTTTCCCACAGACGGCGCCAATCTGTTGATGTAAAAAACTAGATCGCTCTAATTATTCAATCACAGATAAATAAATAAGACAAAGATTTTTAAAGTGGTTCGGCTAGGAATAAAGCCTACGTCCACTGTTATGTTATTGCTGAGTGTTTGTGGAATTCTTGATTACAAGTTCTCTCAAGAAATTCCGGTCCCTTTGAATGGGATTGATACAAGGTATTTATAGCCTCAAGGCTGTACATGAAAGGTCCAATACATTAAATGATATACATATGAATGGGTAATACATTTAATGCAGCGTGTGCGTCAAGAATCTAATGAATAGTTGAACAGTTGTCCGTCTGATAATTGATGACACGGCCGAGGTGCAGTTCGGACCGCCTTAGTTGCTCGTTGATCAAGAGTTCCTCGGAGTGCTTAGAGTATCTCGGGATGATAGAGTTCCTCGGATGGAGTTCCTCGGCATGATAGAGTTCCTCGGTGTATTCTCGTTGCTCGGTACCAACCATGGTTGTTCAGTAAATGATCTTCCTCGCTGTTATTGTGCCACGTAGATCGACACGTGTCTTCATACTATTCGTCCACATCAGCATATTAATTTTGGTATCAACAGATGATCAAGAGTTCCTCGGAGTGCTTAGAGTATCTCGGGATGATAGAGTTCCTCGGGGTGTCCTCCTCGTTGCTCGGAGAGGACATGACTTGGTCGGGGGAAATAAACTTCCTCGTTGTTATTGTGCCATGTAGATTGACACGTGTCTTCTTATTATTGTTCCACATCAGCAGATTAAATTTGGTATCAACAGAAGCCCCCAATGCTTCATGCTTGATGGGTTACTTGAAAGGATGGAGTATTTATTCTGCAATGTTGCTCGGTGCTCGTGAAATTCTTGATCTACCTTCTTGATTTGTTCAACATAAAGTGCATTATCTGCCGCTTGTAGCTTGTCATAATCTTCAAGTATGTTGATTGGTTTGCCAGCCGACCTACTGCCTCCTATGAGCTAGTGGTGGACTTCGAAACATTTTCATATAACTTCTTCTTCAATATTGGTTGGGATAGTAGTAGCAAAGATCTCAATACTGTTGATGTTGACTTTGATTTCTACCTCTGCTCGGGGACGAGCAGGAGTTTCTCGGGGACGAACAAGTGATTCTCAGGGACGAGCAAGTGCTTCTCGGGAATGAGCTAATGCTTCTCGGATAGATCATCTATGATGAATATCAGAATGTTGAAAGATCTTAACTTCATAAACTCCCCTTATATTTTAGATGATCCTCCTGCTGGCGAGGAACCTGTTTCAAACGTAGAAGGAAAAGAAACCAATAGAATAGGAATCTCAATGTAATAGTTAGTATTTAACCTGTAACATATTTTGAATGAAAGACTTTCATTTTTATTCGCAATCTTAATTGCTATTGTGTTGTAAAATACTTTACATCTGTGCATAAGTATAAGTTAAAAAGATAGCAATATTGTGTTGTTCATCGACCAACTTAGTAATAAAAAGTTACAAGTATTGGTAACGTTGCTCGATCACTTAATAATAAAGTAGTGAGTATAAAAATGTTTAAACTGTTTCCAACCAACCACGGTGGATAAATAATGTTTGTCGACCAACTACAGTTGATGGATTTTTATCTCCGACCAGCCATACTTGGTTCAATTTCAAATATTTACATGTGTCCGACCAACTAAGGTCAATACTTTTGTCCTCGTCGACCAACTACAGTTAGTGGGTTTTTATCCCCGACCAACCATACTTGGTACAGTTTGGAATATTTTGTTCTTCAAAGAACTTTTTGTAATAATGTTACCTCCCGACCAACATAAGCTGTAATGCGAGAGTATATAAAGTCTTACCAACCGTAGTTGATCATGCTGGTCTACACCTCCTAATCAAAGGAGTAGTAGGGTTCTTTCGAACTTTTTGGCTCCTTGGAGCATGTCCTCCTAACCAAAGGAGGTTGGCTACTTATAGCACTTTTGCTCCGTAGAGCGCTCCGTAGAGCTTATCCTCCTAACCAAAGGAGGTTGGCTACTTATAGCACTTTTGCTCCGTAGAGCGCTCCGTAGAGCTTATCCTCCTAACCAAAGGAGGTTGGCTACTTATAGCACTTTTGCTCCGTAGAGCGCTCCGTAGAGCTTGTCCTCCTAACCAAAGGAGGTTGGCTACTTATAGCACTTTTGCTCCGTAGAGCGCTCCGTAGAGCTTGTCCTCCTAACCAAAGGAGGTTGGCTACTTATAGCACTTTTGCTCCATAGAGCTTGGCTCCGTAGAGCAGTCTTCTTCTGTAGAGCATGGCTCCGTAGAGCAGTCTTCTTCTTGTTATCAAGCAGTGTAGTGTTCAACACTAGTATTCCCCGAAAAACTTTCAACAGAAAGAAAATGGTGAACCATCCTCGTTTTATTCATAATGAAGGAAATACTTTACATTTTACATTACTGATAATACTTTCGCAGGTGTTCAGCATTCCATGCATTCTGAAATTCTTCTCCTTCTAGAGTTGCTATTCTGTAGGTACCAGGTCGAACAACCTCTGTAACTCGGTAAGGTCCATGCCAGTTTGCTTCCAGTTTATTCTGTTTCTGAATGACTTTCTTCAGCACATAATCACCCTCCTTCAAATCGCATTTCGTCACCCTTTTGTTGTAGAACAGAGCTGTTCGTTGTTGATAAGCAGCATTCCTAATGGCTGCCTCCTCTCTTACTTCTTCGAGCATATCCAAATCCATTCTTCTCATCAAGTCACTGATCGGAGAGTTGAAATTCAGCACTCTATGCGTTGGGAGACCCAACTCGGCCGGTATCACAGCCTCACTTCCAAATGCTAACATATATGGTGATTCTCCAGTTGCTACTCGGGGAGTTGTTCGGTAGGCCCATAATACTGATTGGAGCTCATTAATCCAATTTGCTTTAGCTTCACTTAGCCTCTTTTTCAACCCGTTTAGTAATGTTCTGTTCGTCACTTCAGTCTGTCCATTGCTTTGGGGATGGCCTGGTGCTGAATGAAACTTTAAAACGTTCGACTGATGACAATAGGCAGCAAATTCTTCATTATCAAATTGTGTTCCATGATCTGTGATGAAAGCATGAGGGAGACCATATCGACAAATGATATTCTTCCATACAAACTGGTATACCTTCTCGTACGTCATATTGATAAGAGGCTCAGCTTCCACCCACTTAGTAAAATAGTCCACTGCAACTACGAGATACATGAATCTTCCTCGGGTGGTCGGCAGTGGTCCAACCAAATTAATTCCCCACATGGCAAATGGCCAAGGGGAAGTTATTGGTGCTAGCAATGCTTGTGGAGTTCGTCGGATGGAGGAAAAACGTTGGCACTTGTCACATTTCTTGGCATAGGCTATACAATCAGCCCTCATTGTCGGCCAGTAATATCCCTGTGTCATCACTCTTTGTAAAAGTGTTCGACCTGCTACATGAGCTCCACAAGATCCTTCATGGATTTCTTCAATCAATTCTTTCACCTCGGTGGGATGTACACATCTCTGCAAACCTGCCATAATTCTTCGTCTATACAAAATACCATTAGTTAATACATACCGAGCAGCTTTATACTTCAGTTTCTTGGCAGCGAGTTTGTCCTCCGGCAATTCACCCTCTTCAACATATTTCCTGATTGGATCCATCCAAGATGGTCCTAAATCAAGGGTAATCACATTCGTTGTCAGATCTTCATCTATGCTCCGACCTTCTAATACTTCAATCGGTATGGTTCTTCGCATCTCGGTACGAGTAGCTGATGCTAGTTGGGCCAGTGCGTCTGCTTGTACATTCTCCATCCTCGGTATTCTCACCAATTGAATGGCCTCAAATTCTGTCAACAATTTCATCACCTTTGCATGATATTTGATCATTAAATCTCCTTTAACTGCATACATTCCCATCATCTGATACACAATTAATTGAGAATCACTGAATACCATCACTTGTTGTGCTTCCATAGTTTTTGCTAGGCTAAGACCTGCTATCATGGCCTCATACTCCGCTTCATTGTTAGAGGCTTTGAATTGGAATCGCAAAGCATATTCCATATCAATCTCGTCTGGAGTGATCAAAACAATTCCTGCTCCACAACCAGCTGTGCAGGATGATCCATCTACATATAATCTCCATGTAGGTACCTCTTCTTCAAATTTCTTATCTGTCAGAGTTCCTCGATAAAATATCTGCTGTTTTCTTCCATCATCCCCCGGTATCTTTCGCTCCTCGTCAGTCATCTGCTCGTACCCTTTTACCAACCGTGGTTGGTCTGAGTTTGAATATAATGATTTCTCTACATCCACAAGTCCTTTTACCAACCTTGGCTGGTTTGGACCTATTTCTGCTGATCCTGTATCGTCCACAGGTAGGTCAGCAAATGTTTCTGTTGATCCTGTATCGTCCACAGGTAGATCAGCAGATGTTTCTGTTGATCCTGTATCGTCCACAGGTAGATCAGCAGGAACAAGATCAAAATATTGACAAAACTCAAGACATAATGGGTTTGGGGGAAAAGAAAAACCACATTCAGCAATGAAAAGACTGGGGAACCAATGTCCCTCAGCCAATCGAAAGTAATCTAAAGGCTCAGAAAGAACCTCTAGAGTTACCCAAGAAGGAATGGAAAAGTCAGAACGAAATTTCTCAGCAGATTCAACAATATAAACCATATTGAATAAAAGAGATGCAGAAGAAAAGAAGAAGATCTTACAGAAAGAAAGGAGATATGTTGACAACGAACGGAAACAATGATGAACACACAAGAGAGAGGAAGAGAATAGAAAACTTGAATGCAGAAAAATGGAAAGTGTAGACGACGGTATGGTTACCAAAGGAGTTTAAATACTTTGCATTGGGAAGCGGCGAAAGAAATGATTACTAAAAAGAAACTACTGAACTTCCGGCGGCTAAAAAGACAAAAGTTGCACGAAGATCGAAGCGCTTGTAAAAAAGGCGGAAACTGCGAAATGAGAAGGAAATTTGAATACAATGCTCCTAAAACCCAAGAAGGTCATTTAATATTACCATATACCGAGAAAGAATGTCCCATACTCCTCAAAGTTCGAAATATGAAACATTGGGGGCTTCTGTTGATACCAAAATTAATATGCTGATGTGGACGAATAGTATGAAGACACGTGTCGATCTACGTGGCACAATAACAGCGAGGAAGATCATTTACTGAACAACCATGGTTGGTACCGAGCAACGAGAATACACCGAGGAACTCTATCATGCCGAGGAACTCCATCCGAGGAACTCTATCATCCCGAGATACTCTAAGCACTCCGAGGAACTCTTGATCAACGAGCAACTAAGGCGGTCCGAACTGCACCTCGGCCGTGTCATCAATTATCAGACGGACAACTGTTCAACTATTCATTAGATTCTTGACGCACACGCTGCATTAAATGTATTACCCATTCATATGTATATCATTTAATGTATTGGACCTTTCATGTACAGCCTTGAGGCTATAAATACCTTGTATCAATCCCATTCAAAGGGACCGGAATTTCTTGAGAGAACTTGTAATCAAGAATTCCACAAACACTCAGCAATAACATAACAGTGGACGTAGGCTTTATTCCTAGCCGAACCACTTTAAAAATCTTTGTCTTATTTATTTATCTGTGATTGAATAATTAGAGCGATCTAGTTTTTTACATCAACAGTTAAGTAATTCCAAATTAACCTTATTTCAATATTAAATTTCACAATTTCAATTAGGGCAGAAACTATAACTTCTAACATAGCAGGTCTAAATCATGGGATTTTAGAGACCTAGCAACCATCATATCTCGTTCGAACGAAGAACCCTATCATTCGAACGACAGTGGATCTCGTTTGAATGAATTACCATGTCATTCGAATGACAATGGTAATTCATCCTCTCTCCTGCTTCTGCGTAAACCCAGTCCTCCATTGATGAATTTAAAACCCCTGTTTTGAATAGTTTTTTGCATAAACGTTCCCCAAATTCATCCTAAGCCCCTTTCTCCATTATAACAATACTAGCCCAATTAACCTCATAAATTTTCAAATCCTCAATCATCAAATGCATTATTTATCAAATCATCCACAGATTTATAATTCTTATAAGAAGAAAACCCCAATTTATGTAAGAACTAACCCTAGAATTTCAATTGGACTACACCTCTTTTGATATGAATAAGATGCAATTTAATACTCAAAATTTAAACCACTTGGCATAACAAAGATGATTTAGGGCTTTAAAAGTTTAAGTTGAATTGCAATTGCCTCTTGAAGATCCAAAAATTCACTTTTCCTTTTTGCTCTACCTTTCCTTTCTCCCTTTAGTCTTCTATTCTGACTTAATGATGACTAACCCCTTGCACATCGTAGGGTAAAAATACTATTCATGTTTTGGGCCTATGGGCCACAATTAAAATGGGCCAAACTCTATTTATTAAGTTCACACATGTTTAATTTGACCCCAATACCCTATATATATTTATATACGTACCCACTTCTTTTGGACTAATTTAACCCTACCGGATCAACCGCGCACTAAAAATTTCCGTTCGTATTATAATTCTGAAATAAATCCTCGCTCATTAATTTATTTTAAATATAATCACTTTTAAACATTCACAGTAATTAATTCACATTAATTAAGTATCACTAATTACCGAATTAGTTAATTAAAATAATTACCCAGAAATTAAGAGGTGTTACATCAAATAAGGGGATTTTGGCTTTGAACCCAAAATTTAGATTTTAATTAATGCATAACGACTTCGGAATCGTACCTCCAATCAGAATGCTTTAGATATGACGTGGAAGATCGAAATAATATGAACCAAATTGTCAAACACAATGTGCACTCTCTGAACCATGAAAGTGCAAACGCAAATACAATAAACCTTCAAACAAACATAGGTAGAGTTATAAAACACGTATCTATAACACACTAATTTTTTTTATTATTCATAAATTAAATTAATCCGATTAATCTTAAATTACACGTGTGTTATAATTTAATGGAATTAAATATTATATGTGAATTTAAATCTTAATAGGAGAGGGAATGATTAATGTTTATTGAATATAATTACTAAGTGAATAGTAAATGATTATTTTACGTCCTAGTGAGTGATAGTGACGAGGCAACATTATATCTCAATAGGGGGTAGTATTTGCGTCTTGGAACGATTTTAGACCAAACCAGCACCACGAAAGGGCCTTTCAGCCATTCGGGAGTTTATGGTAAGGAGAACTCCAAAAATTAAAAGAGTATATCATCCCATCAGAGAGTAGGGCTAGGATTATATCAATTTCGAGAGAAAGGAGGCCATAAGGGAAGAAGATAAGAGAGTTCTTGGAGGTGTAACACCTTTTCCCTCCCCCAAAGTTACCGAAATTGAGATCGGAAGGAAGGGAAGGCATCGCCGGCACACATAAAATTAAATCAGAGCGGCTATTGATAAGGCAGGTGTTTATTTTGCATGATTTTGTGAGTTATAATACCCATCTAGCATAAGGTTTGCAATGATTGAATTAAATGATGTTCTTGAGGTGTAGAGATATAGAACTCCTAAATTGGAATAGGATTTTCCTGTAAAACGAATCCATATCGGTATAGAACATGAAATAAGAAGTTATATAATAATCACCATTAAAGAAATCTGGGTTTTTGAGGAACATCTATGAAAAAACATAAAAACTAGGGATTTCATGAATATTGTGTTTTGATCTGTTCTTGGGCTAATTTTTGGATGAATTATTGTTTTAATAATGATAAAAAAATTATCCTAATACATACTAATGATGATTAGTAATTGTAATTGGGAGTTTAGGAACCTTGCATGAAGATTTGAAAATATGATAATTGTGAAAAATGCAACTGCGTAGAGGAAAAAGAAGACCCAGGGGGTTCGAACCCATATGAAAACTGGTTCGGGTACCTGCTAGAACTAGAAATTTTCTGGTGTTAATTTCTATAGAAAATAATTATCAAAAACTTTGGGGGTAAGTTTAATAATTGTACAAAGACTAGGGAAGGTCAGTAGGTACAAAATCTAGACTCGGTGATACTTTGTGGGAGTAAATTTACACATGGACCGACAATGCTTAACCGAATAAGAGACGTATCGGGAATGTGCAATTTAGGTTATGGGAAGTATGAATGGTAACCTACTATATAAATTAGTAGTTTAGAGATGTAAAACTACTGGATTTACGCAAGGGATAAATGGGACCCTTTGGGTAGTGTGAAACACCTAGAAAATTCATGAAATAAATAATATGTGAGAATTAGTTTATTTTATTGAGTATATGAGAGAGATATACTACGTACGGACTTATATGAGTGGGTTGTGTGTATATCCACTGAATAATATGCATATATTGATTGTGTAATGCCTATGGTTGTGATTTTATTATATGTATGAACGTACCTACATTGGCTACTATGCGAAGGTTTCTGCGCAGAGGGCTATCCCACCTTGATAATTCCAGTGAGGTTTGGATGTGTCCACCATAACATGGAACTTAGGGAGGATCTCTATGTGTTATGTATTAATAGACCAGCGTGTCATTTGGGTATGTTAGGTATGCGTGTATCCCAAAGGCTTCGAACCATGGTCACCTCAAGCGTGTGTCAATTGATTTTTGGGTTCGAGGAGACATGCAAAACCAATAGTCCTTGATTTAGTTGGAGAGATACATGGACCTGATAGCAGAGCATGCAAGCATCATAAGGGGACATTCCGAGGATGCCATAGTTGTATATATTATATATGTGTTAAACATATACAAGTACAGTATATCTGCTTATGTGTGATAGTAGAACTGATAAATTGTGTATATCTAAAAGTATTTAAGTAGAGAAACTTAATTAATTGTCTCAATAATAAAACAAGGATAAAAATTGATTACTGAGACTGTGGTAGTGTGTCATATGTGTAATACGAGGGAGATAGACCTATTGAGATTATTTAGATACGTTATCTAGTTGGGATGGGTAGCATAACTAGATAGGGCACGTTAGGCATGCACATTAGTAAAGAGGTGAGGATCTCAAGAGAGTGTACATGGAGACTAACATGTGTATCTAATAATAGATTTAACTGTATTTTAAACACTTCAAAAATATTTTCAAACTTTTTTCTTGGGCTCTGACTTGTGTCAAAGTATTTTTAACACATTTTAGGTATCCAGTCATAGGGACGCCAAGATTGATGATTTTATCTGGGGATGCGTACCTACAACACTTGTGGAGGCTTGTAGGAGTTGCTTTAAATGCTTCAGCTCATTCATTTCTAGATAGGATTCCTTTTATTACTTCATTTGTTCGTGTTTGCCCCTTCAGGCTATTTAGTAGTTTATTTTATTTATCAGACTGTATTCAGATTCCGTTTTATTTACTTCAGATTTAGTTGAATTATTTGTTCCAAAACTGATGGTTTATTTGGTCTTATTTATTTATATCTCTGTCTTGTGATTGTTAAAATTATTATTTTGTCGATGGTTTGGTTAATTTAATTTCTTTTTGCATGTTGTTATATAAATGAAAGATAAAATTTAGCACCAGCTTAATTTAACATAGGTGATTAGTAATTAAATTTTTTTCGACAATGATGCTAAGAATTATCCATATAAGATTCATGATTATTTTGATAAAGGTTGATCACCCGTGATTAAAATAGGCGGGGTGTCACAGATGGTATCAGAGCATCAGGTTCTAGTGTCCATAGGATTTGTATGGCTTACTACAATTTTAGCGTAGCGTTCTTTGACATAGAACCCTATTATTAGGACTGTTGCATTTATGATTAAATATTTGAGATTACGTTCTTCTGCTGTTATATATGAATTGACTATGAACTCATAGAATTTGATCTATTTTCAGATGCCACCCAAGAGAGGATGACCAGCGAGGGCACTTGCTAGAGCAGATGAGAGGTAGGCTCAGCTATAGCCACAAGCACCACAACCACAACCACCATAGGGTCTAGTGTCAGCAGTAAATGTGGCAACGATTGTGGCGTAGGAAGTTAATGCAGTGATGACTGCTATGGCTCTACATTTCTCTCGGGTTTATTAGCCACCGCAACTAGTGTGACCAGTAGTCCAGGGCCGCTCGGGACCATCAGATTGGCAGATAGTTAGGGAGGCTATTTAGAAGGGCCACTCATCCGAGTTCTATGGTAGTTCAGATGTGATTGAGGCGTGCCATTTGAAGAAGGGCATTCAGTGCCACCTTTACATGGTTGACTACAGCGATGTACAAAAGAAGATCTTATCCACATTCAGTTAGTTACCACCACAGAGGACAGGTGCATGATGTAAATTTTAAAGTTCTGAGTACAGTTCGATCGTAAATACTTTTTGCAAGCTATTGAGATAGATATGTTGAAGAGGTTCAGTGAGGTGATTCAGGGTGATCGCTCAGTAACCGAGTACGATGAGGAGTTATATATTTTGTCTAATTTTATGTTAGATGAAGTGATCAATGAGGAAAGAAAGAAAGTGAAGTTTATGGACGGGCTTCAGTGGAGGATCAGGCATCATTTGATTGCCAATCCCACATTGGTGACTTATACAGATGTCGTCAAGGCCATACTTTTACACTGCCAAGACCATCACTTCTATGAGAAGGGAAGCAACAGAGGAGCTGAGACTATCCATCTAGGTAAGCTAGGAGGGAGCGATGCTAGTGGAACACCACCGTAGCAGCAGTAGTTAGGCATATACCAGGGGCAGGATTCTCAATAGGGGGATCAGGCCAAGCGGGTTAGATTTGGGAGCTATCAACCCGAGTGGTATTACAGGTAAGACCAGCTGGGTCTGCAGCAGCAACATGTTCCTCAGGTCCGTGAAGGACAAAGGAATAATCCGGGAGGCCATCAGGCTGGGGCCATAAGGGCCAACAGAAGTGTTAGTACCATTAGGGCAATCACGGCCAGAGACAGAGAAATTTTGTGGTCCAGTGCTTTATTTATAAAAAAAATAGGTCATAAGAGTAGGGACTTCCCATAATTGGGCAGAGCATCGTAGTAGCAGGGTTTCCTGTAGGAGTAATAGCCATAGAGACCACCTGCGGCACCAGCCCCACCCACCCCACTGTAACAGGGACAATACAGTATGAACATGTTTATAAAATACGAGATGCCATCATAAAACAGATACCACAAGTACCACTAGTAGTAGAGGGTATGTTTCCCATTTATGGACTTTCGGGTAGGATTTTATTTGATTTAGGAGCATCACACTCTTTTATAACGACCAAATTTGCACGAGCTTCTAGTCTATTAGAGAAGGTTGGCAGTCTTTTTATCTGTGTAGAGTCATCATTGGGTAATGGGTCTCTCATACACTCGATTTGTAGGGGTGTGGACTTTGATGTAGGTAGATTATGTTTAGCCTCTTACCTTCTTATGTTAGATATGGAGGAACACGACATCATTCTGGGTATGGATTAACTAGCTAGATAAGGGGCGATGGAGGATTGTTTCGGAAGGACTATTGTGTTCTCAATCCCAGGACAGGAGATGTTATTAGTGGTGATACATCTTCCTGAGGGAGGGTCGAGCACACATTTGTGTTACATTGATGAGGGGACCTCACATGAGGTGGTTTTTTTTGTTAGAATCGATTCCAGTAGTGAGGGAGTTTAAGGACGTATTCAGGATATACCCGAACTGCCGCCTACCGAGAAATTGAGTTTGTAATTGACCTAGAATTGGACATGAGGCCTATAGCCTGAGCGTCATATCTCATGGGCCTATCCAAGATTGAGAGAGTTAAATGAGAAGATTGAGAAACTCCTGGGGCAGGGTTTTATCAGACGGAGTACATTATCGTGGGGTACGCTAGCGTTGTTCATCAAAAAGAGGGATGGACCTCTTCGGTTGTGTATCAATTATAAGGAGTTGAACAAGGTCAAGATCTGGAACAAGTATCCACTTCCTTTGATCCATGATCTGTTTAGCCAATAGAGGGGAGCACCTTACTTCTCCAAGATGAATCTGAGGTCAGGTTATCTTCAGTTGTACGTCAAAGAGGAGGATGTTCCTAAGATCACTTTCCTGACATTGTATGGGTCGTACGAGTGCAGGGTGATGCCATTTGGGCTGACCAATGCACCAACTATATTCATGGATTCGATGAACCGGGTTTTTAGAGGGTTCCTTGAACAGTTTCTGATTGTGCTCATGGATTAATATTCTTGTTTACTCTCGCTCTGAGGATGATCATGCTAAGCATCTAAAGATGGTTTTACAGACACTACAGGATAACCAGTTATATGACAAATTTGAAAAATGTTGATTTTGGCTTCGGGAGGTGTAGTTTCTAGGCCACATTATGTTTGATATGGGTATTGCAGTTGATCCGAGTAAGGCATCGATGGTGAGGGAGTGGGGTCATCCCATGACACCGATCGAGGTTCACAGCTTTCTAGGGTTGGTCAGATACTCACTATAAGAAAAATTAACATAGGAATCATACAATGTATGTCGCCAATAGTTAGAAATCTGTCGCTAGTAGGTCTTGGCAACAAAATCCATTATGTGCCGGCCTATTGCCCAAAGTCTGTATAGGAAAGACTTTGTCAGCAAAACAAATTATGTCGTCGAAAGTGTACTTTTAGCAACACACAAATGTGTTGCCAAACATATATTCTGTATTTTCAAACTTTTTTACCAAAAATATTATTTTTATTTCCAAAGGTCATGTAGGCCGACCTTCAGCAACAAAATATTTTTGTTGCCAAAAGCTATACATTTGGCAACGCAGCTCTTGTGTTGCCAAAATTTATACGTTTGCCATCACAACTTTAATGTTGACAAAAGTATATCTTTTAGCGTGTAGAGAATGACTTTTGGCGAAAAAAATTGTGTTGCCAAGAGTATTGTATTTTTATTTATTACCTACTATTTTTTCGTAATTGGAAGCACTTTTAAACCTGTTCATTTTTCATCAAAACTCGCACCAAAAAATCTGCAACCTTATATCCAAAATCATATTGATCATTTTTCATACGATCATACGTAATACAAAGTTTTTCAACCAAATCTCATAAATATGAATTACAAAATAATATTTCATCACAATATAAGTATAAAGGTACAAAAGAAATGCCTCCCAAATAAGAACATAACAAATCTTATTAACGTCAAAAAATGTAAACATGATCTAGCCTTATATATTAACACATCAAAAGATGTAAAAAAATCCATGTAACTAAAACGATGCAGTAATATGGCTCCGCTACACAAAAAGAAACTGCAACTCCAAGCCACCACGAATATAATAACTCCAAGAAAAATCCATCATCAACCGCATAAGATACAAAAAAAATGACTACATAGGTTTATATAAGTTACTTTGATCATGTATGTGTATGTGCCTTATTATTGTATGTTTATTTGTTGCTTTACGTTTTCATCCACCAATAGGCAATTTTCAAATGCATGTATGTCTGACTTAATCAATTTAAAACACTATTTAATTTTAAAAAATATTGTCATAGTTTCCTTTATTTATTCATCAAATCCAACCTGTTTTAATATTAAAATAAACCCAGCAACAAAATCCATAATAAATAAACAAAAAATAAATCCCTTCCACTGATTTAACATATATAAACTCAAAAATTATTTCCTCCTCAACTAAATTGCTAAAGAATATTGAAAATCTTAATACTTAAAAAAATCGGGTAGAGACACCACTATTTATTTAACATTTAAAAAAAAGTGCTACTACACATAAGCCCGCACGGCCATAAACATCATATAAGTGTAAAAGTATAATAGATAATTTGTAACATCATCAAACAAGCATATTTCGGGTGTCAAAGTAAAAATTGAATATTATGACATAAACTAAAATAACTATCCAAGTAGATACATACTTGGATCCTCCATATCCATATAATCGCAAACCTTCAAATGTAATAAATGTAACACAAAAAAATAAATATCAATAATCAAATAAAATAAAGTAGATATCATAAATACATTTATGGTGTATACTCAAATCGGGAGTCTCGTGATAACGCGATCGGTTCCTATGAGTTACATTAGGGTCGTGCGAGGTGTTCGTGAGTCTTACGGGACCGTTATGTGGATGATTTGCGTTTTCACCCTTTGACTGCATGTTCTATGCGTAAGTCTAACTTTTTGAAAATTTAAGTCGTATATGAAACTGGGAGTCTCATGGCTATGCGATCAGTTCCTAAAAGTAAAATTGGTCCCATACGAGGTGTTCATGCCTCAAAATGACATTGTTTTATGGTTGTTTTATATTTTCACACTTTGACGGCTTGCGTTCATACCTACGTCTAATGTTTTGCAAATTTACGTCGTATACTCAAACCGTGAGTCCCATGACTATGAGATCGATTCCTACGAGTTATATTGGTCCCGTACGAGGTGTTCGAACTTCTTATGTGACCGTTTTGTGGTTATTCTACGTTTTCACCATTTGACAGAGTGTTTTCATGCGTAAGTCAAACTTTTTGCAAATGTAAGTCGAATACTTAAATCGTGAGTCACATGACTATTCGGTCAGTTCCAACGAAGTTACATTGGTCCTGTACGAAGTGTTCGTGCCTTTAACGGGACCGTTATGTGATTGTTTTATGTTTTCACCCATTTTAGGGATGTTTGTAATCCTGTCTAACTTTTGGCACATTTTCATCATATATTCAAACTGGGAGTCCCGTGACTATGCAGTCAGTCATATGAATTACATTGATGTCGTGCGAGGTGTTCGTGCCTCTAATAGACCAATTTGTGGTTGTTTTACGTTTTTAACCATTTTACGCATTTTTTATGTCGATGCCTAGATTTTTGCAAATTTACATCGTATACTAAAGTCGGAAGTCCCGTAACTACACAATCGATTCCTATTAGTTACATTGGTACTGTACGAAGTGTCCATGCCTCTTACAGAACATTTTTGTGGTTGTTTTACATTTTCACCTTTTAACGACATATTTTTATGCTTCAGTCTAACGTTTTGCAAACTTACATCGTATACTCAAACCAATAGTCTCGTGACTACGCAGTCGGTTCCTACGAGTTGCATTAGTCATGTGTGAGGTGTTTGTGCCTCTTACGGGACCATTTTGTTGTCAGTTTATGTTTTCAGGCTTTGACGATAAGATTTTAGGTTTATGTCTAACATTTTGCAATTTTACATCGTACATTCAAACTGGGAGTCTCGTGACTACATGGTCGGTTCCTACAAATTAAATTGATCCTATGCGAGGTGTTCCTATTACGGGACCGTTTTGTGGATGTTGTTTTGTTTTCACCCATTGACAGTATGTTTTTATGCCTAACTCTAACTTTTTCAAAATTTACGTTGTATAGTCAAATGGAGAGTCTTGTGACTACGTAGTCAGTTTGTATGAGAAACAATGGCCCCATACGAGGTTGCTCATGCCTTTTACGAGACCATTTTGTTGTTGTTTTATATTTTTACCCATTTGCGGCACGTTTGATGCCCAAGTTTAGCGTTTTTCAAATTTATGTCGTATACTCAAATCGGAAGTCTCATGACTACGCAGTTGATTTTTACGAGATACGTAGGTCCCGTATGAGGTGTTCGTGCTTCTTACAGGACCATATTGTGATAATTTTACGTTTTCACCCTTTGAAGTTATGTTTTTATGCCTAAGTCTAACTTTTTACAAATTACATCGTATACCTAAATCGGGAGCCCTATGACTACGCGGTTGAGTTCTATGAGTTACACTAGTCCCGTATAATGTGTCTGTTCCTCTTACTGGAGGGTTTTGTTGTTGTTTTATATTTTTACCCTTTGAGTGCATGTTTTTATGCCTAAGTCTAAATTTTCACAAATTTACATCATTTACTCAAACCGAGAGGCTCGTGAATATGCGATCGGTTCCTATGAGTTACATTGGTCCCATACGTGGTGTTCATACCTCTCACGGGACCATTTTGTGTCTTTTTTACGTTTTCACCCTTTGACGGCATGTTTTTATGCATAATCTAACTTTTGACAAATTTACGTCATATACTCAAATCGAGAGTGTCATGACTACGTAATCAGTTCCTACAAGTAATATTGATCTCGTGCAAGTGTTTCGTGCCTCTTACAAGATCATTTTGCAACTATTTTACGTTTTAACCGAATGACGGTATGTTTTTATCCACAAGTCTAATTTTTTGCAAATTTGGGTTCAACACTCAAACTGGGAGTCCCGTGACTACGAGATCAGTTTTTATAAGTTACATTGATCCCGTGTGAGGTGTTCATGCCTCTTACGGGATCGTTTTGTGACTTTTTTACGTTTTCACCATTTGACAGCATGTTTTTATGCCTAATTCTAACTTTTGATAAATTTACGTCGTAGACACAAATCGAGAATCTTGTGTCTACGTGATCAGCTCCTATGAGTTAAATTGGTCCCGTACGAGGTGTTCGTGCCTCTTACTAGACTGTATTGCGATTGTTTTATGCTTTCACCCTTTTGTGACATAGTTTATATCAAAGTCTTAACTGTTTTGCAAATTTACGGTGTATACTCAAATCGAGAGTTTCGTGACTATGCAATCGGTTCCTATGAGTTACATTGGTACCGTACGAGGTGTTACTGATTCTTACAGTACCGTTTTGTAGTTATTTTATGTTCTGACCCTTTGATGCCATATTTTTATGCCCAAGTCTAACTTTTGGAAAATTTACATCGTATACTCAAACTGGGAGTCCTATGACTACGCGATCAGTCGTTGGAGTTACATTGGTCCCGTGCGAGGTGTCCGTATCTCTAAATAGATGGCTTTGTTGTTGTTTTATGTTTTCACCCATTTTAGGCATTTTTTATGCCGAAGTCTAACTTTTTGCAAATTTGCATCGTATACCTAAACCAGAAGTCCCGTGACTACACTATCGGTTCCTACTAGTTATATTGGTTTCGTACGAAGTCTTCATGCCTCTTTCGGAATATTTTTGTGCTTGTTTTATGTTTTCACCTTTTGACGACATATGTTTATGCCTAAGTCTAACTTGTAGCAAACTTACATCGTATACTCAAACATATAGTCTTATGACTATGCGATTGGTTCATACGAGTTACATTGGTCACGTGGAAGGTGTTCATACCTCTTACAAGACTGTTTTGTGGTCGATTTACGTTTTCACGCTTTGACAACATAATTTTAGGCTTAAGTATAACGTTTTGCAATTTTACGTCGTATAATCAAACCGAGAGTCTCATGACTATGCAGTCAGTTCCTACAAGTTAATTTGGTTTCATGTGAGGTTTTCATGCCTCCTACGAGACCATTTTGTGGATGTTCTACGTTCTCACCCATTTGCGACATGGCTCCACCCTAAGACTAACAATCGATCTCTAATTAATGAAATCATGGTAGACCGTGGAGCCAAGAATAACAAACTGAAGCTAACAATCGATCATTTACTCACATAATAACAAACTGTCTCTTTCTCTAATTAATGACATCATGGCTCCACCCTAAGACTAACAATCGATCTCTAATTAACACCGTGGCTCCACCCTAGAAGCTCTGTTGTATTTACTCACATAATACGAGTGTCATCATATATTTGCAGGTTGTACATAGGCTAATGCATAAAAAAGAAACTTTGATTGGCACAAAAATGTAAGAGATTCATCAATTTTTTTTCTAGAGTGGTCCAATTCATACCTCCTGAGTCATAATGTCACCAGCCTTAGTTTACTTGGATGATCTTCCCCATACTATGATTTTCCTGAGATACTATGAAAACACATTATTAAAAGTAAAGATACATCAAGAGGCATGTAAAAGAGGTTCTTTGAAGTACAAACAGAAATATGTCCTCTGATTTTTTAAGAGTCAATTCATTAGCTTTCAGTTGTCATTTTTACAACCATGCAAATAAGCAAAATTGTAGTTAGAGGTTTACTAAAGCAGCAAAAATAAATGCGGATTTATCCCCTTCATGTCATCAATAATCACAAAATAGCCTCAAAACCCAAACAGGAAGCTTTGTAGGGCATATCAGTACAGACTAAGCACGCCTCTAACGTCTCTTGTTTCTTTTATATTAAGAACGTTTCACAAAATTATGGGTAGAAAGAACTAAGAAAATTCTAAAAAAAAAAAAAAAAAAAAAAAAAAAAAAAAAAACTAAGAAAATTCTAAATTTTGTGTAGGACAAGAAAAGAATTAGGAAATTATCTGTCTCTTTCTCTATTTAACTTTTCAATTAATTGCACGGCCTTTGGGAAACTTGTCCTTGAATCTGATTGGCATCAACATTGTTATTTACTGCTATTGCATTTCAAGGAGATGATGAACATTACAATACATATGCTTACAATGAGTGTCATTGTAAAGAAGGAAATTATCATCTTCAATCTGCAATTATCTAATGATTGACTTAGAGAATGACCTGGAAAATGAGACAAAGCAACCCCAACCTATTACTACACTTCAAAAGCCTGCATAAAATGATTGATATAATTGTCCATGGACAAGGGTTGTTGTTAACGTAATGAATAAGATAAAGAATGGAAAGGAAGTGGGTAGCAAAGTATACTGGTTGAAATTATTTTCTAAATACAAAACATTATGAGTTGAGATCTTTTGGGATGACGGGGTATTACTAGGAAGGCCATCATGGACTTTAATAATGATTGGATTGGCTTCAAGAATGTTATGGAATTTGATAAATCATTTGAAGTTGATCACCACATTAATAAAGAGTGGCGTGCTCCGAAAAGTTGTGCCAGTTCAAATATATATGGATGGCTTGCTCGCGCTAATGATAATAATTCAAAAGCATTATTGTTTAAGGTGCTTGGCACACCTAGGGGCAAAGATGTCTCTCGAGCCTAAGCGTAAGGGGAGGTGTTCGCTTAATTGAAGCTAGGTGCACTTTAAAAAAATCAAAACAATAAGAAATATACTATAAAAATGGTAAAAATATTCAAAACATGAATTAAATTGAAATTGCAAAACAATAAATAATATTAAATTACAAAACAAAGAGTTAAATGGTGATGTATTTAAATTACAAAACAATAATTAATTAAATTTCAAAGTAGTTTCAAAAAAAATATGAGTCTTTTTTCTTTCTTTTTTTTCAACTGGTATTGTTTCTTTCTTTTTACAGAAAACATTAAAGAATTAATTTGAACTAATATTTTTTTCCTTTTTACAGAAAACAATAAAAAAAGTCCGAAAATGGAATAAAAAAGAAGCACGAAAGTAAAAGGGAGAAAAACGTTGTAGGAAAAAGAAAAAAGGGAAAGAGTACATACCTTTGATAAGAGAAATGGGCCGGAAAAAAAAAAGCAAAAATAAAAATCGAAACAGTTTGGAGAAGAAAAAGACAGAAAAAAAGAAAACAAAAACGAAAAAAATACATACCTTTGATAAAAGAGCAGCCGGATAGGATGAGAGAAGCCGAAGAGGACAAGAGAGTAACTGGAGAGGATAGAGAGTAATCAGAGTGGTTTTTTTTCTCTTATGAGACTAGTTTTTTTATTTTTTATTTTTTTTATATTGTGTTATGTTATGTCAAAAACATAAGCATGGTTATGTTAAAAATAAAAAAATAGCCACGTTTCCTGGGCGAGCGCCTGAACCTCAAGCGCGCCTCGTGCCTTTGACCCATAAGCGTGCACCTAAGTAAACCCGTTGCACCTACCATCCTATCAGACGCACCACTTGCGCCTAGATGCACCTAGGCACGCCTTTGACATTTATGTTCCGATGGGGAAGTAGGAAATTATCTTTAAAAGAAAGGGGAATTGAAAACGATCTCTGATCTTGTTCAGGAAGCAGATGATGGAGATAATTAATAAACTCACACTCACATATATATATATATATATATATATATGTGTGTGTGTGTGTGTGTGTGTGTGTGTGTGTGTGTGTGTGTTTGTGTGTGTGTGTTAAGCGGTGGATTATGTTTATATTCTCGATAAAAGTCTTGCCAAAATCATGTTCCCTCCATCCATCATCCCAAAAAAAGTTTTTACTGAAACATACTCAGTTTTTCTTCAATTCAGTTCAATAGATATCAAATGATGGTGATGGTGATGCTGTGTAATGTTCACTTAACTACTGTGTTGATCATCTCGATTTGTCACAAGTACTTTATATAATGCTCACGTAACTATCGTGTTGAACATCTTAATTAATATTAAGCAGATAAAATGATGTTGATGCTATGTAGAAATGATTATACAATACATTTGTACCTTTAATAAGAATGCTTCGTTGTTTCATTTGTAATCACAAAGCTAGTAAAAATGTGAGAATTGGTAGTATTATCATTTTTGAACGAAAAAATCATTAAGAAACATAAGAAAATGAATCTAAAGTTCATTTCAGTGGAAACAAGGTGAATGTTAGTTCTGCAACTCTTACATAAATTTGTAGCATTGTGCCTATTCTTATAAATGTAGAAAATAAAGAAAAGTGTAGCACAACAATTAAAACACATTTTGATGAAATATTAACCATCTATGAACATAAAAGTATGATAGACTCCTTGATCTGAATTTTGTTGACATCATCACGCTAGTAGAATGAGTGTGATTTTAATAAACATCATTTGATCGGCTAAAAAGTACATTATAAGTGAATGTCCTATGAGAGATATATGTCTAAACAATAATAAACAAAACAAAGTTAATATCCATTACGAGTAAATTATGATGTCCAAGACCATGTGCAATGTCGATATATAGATATATACCTAAGATGTTGACTTGAACTCCAATACATGCTATACATTGCCATTGTCCAACTGGACAACACCATTCTAGTGTAACCTATGCAAATCACAAAAGTTTAATAGAAAACAAGATAAATATAGTATAATAAAATAAATAATCAAGTACTTTAATGATCAGGGATGATGCAAATTGAGATGATCCAAACTAGGTGGAGCTAACTTTAATGTCAGTTAGAGAACGAAAATTCAAGTTTTTTTTGCCATGCCTGATTTCAATGATCATGGACGCTGTAAATCGAGATTTGGGACAGATATATGAGATTTTTCTTTAGGTTTGGATCTACACATAAGAGAGTACACAAATATAAGTCAAAATCGCCAAGTATGAACCTCGTTTTAGAAACACAAATTCAAAAGATAAGCTCATTATAGTAGCATTCTAATATCATAACTCAAAATTGCAAAAAAAAAAAATCAACTTGATCCACTCATAAAAAATCCATCAAATTTTCGTCAATTGAAATAATTTAGTACCATATTGAGTAAGATGATATAATAAAACCCATTTAAAATCCAACAATATTCATCATCCGCCATAAATTGTTGCAAATTGAGACCAACGATAATCGATTAAACTTCATTAGATTTTGAAATAAGATTAGGTTTGTGACTTCGAATTTCTTAAAAAACTAACATATTGGGATTAAAATCGATTACAACGAAACTGATTGTATTCAAACTTTTGCTTTGTGAATTAATAATATATGTAAGAATATATATATATATATATATATATATATATATTGAGAGAGAGACCTGATTCAAAAATAATATCATTGGATTAGAATTTTAAAATATTCAATAAACAAAAAGAAAAAACAATTATTATTATTATTATTATTATTATTATTCCAATTCTCAACAAACCCCACTCCCAGTTCTAGGGTTTTTTTATTTTTCTCCAAATTCTCATCACATTCAGCACTCACATGATTCAAACAATTATTATCAATCAACAAAAAACGAATCATCACTTAAAATCCTAGTCTGATCCATCAAAATCAAGTAATTAACCATAATAAAAGAATAATACAACACTTAATAGATTTTGATGTCTTTTGGTTGAATCAATTAAAAATATTATGTAGTTGAATCGATAATTCAGTTGTGGTTGTGCGTACGTATTATGAGCCCTAGTCGATTATCCTTAATCGATTATATATGTGTATGTGTGAACGTGTGTGATACAGAGAGAGAGGGGGTAACCCGAACCAATATTTCTAGTTGAAGATGAAATCGGCAGTGGTGGTGAGAGATTGAACCAAAAAGAGAGAGATAATCGACGGTGCTAGCGAGAGATGGAGCAAAAGGGAGAAAATGATAGAGAAAAAGACAGAGAATGTGGTACTTGGGTCATTTGGAAGATTAGATGTGGGGTGTTTTATTTAAAATATTTTAGTTTATTATAAAATAAAAACAAAAATGAGTTGGCCACCAACTACTCTTATTGCTGAAAGTCCCCCTTTTTCGCAACGAATGTTTATGTTGCGAGAAGTATACGAACTTTTGGCAACATGTAAATATGTCACCTAAACTTCAAATAATTTTTTTCCCTCTTTTTATTGGGTTCCCACTCAAAATTTAATTTTTTGGCAACAAATTTTTTTTTTTTGCCAAAAGTAAAATGTAAGTTCATCTTTGGGCAAGACGAAATATATTTTATCGCCGACGGGGTACTTTTGGTAACAGAAACGGAATATATCTCTAAGTATTGTTGCGAAAGTGGTAAATTCTTATAGTGAGTATAAATGATTCATTCGGGATTTCTCGAAGATTGTTGGTTCGTTGACGAATCTGACTCGCAAAAGGGTGGGTGCCATTTGTTCGGGACGATCATTGTTAGTTAGCCCTTAATGAGATAAAGGAGAAAGTGAACCCAGCACCTGTACGTGCACTGCCTAGGGGATGAGTGGAGTACCGTGTCTACATTGATGCATCCTTGGAGAGACTTAAGGGTGTATTACAGTAGGAAGAGAGGGCTATAGATTATGTATCTAGCAATATTAAACCCCATGAGAGGAATTATCTGTGACACCCCGACTAATTAAATACCGAGTAGCTACTCCTTTATTCAAATTAATAAAAAATGTCAAGTTGATTAAGTTAATACCATCACTGTCGAAGAACATTTTAACAATTACTATCCACCTAATATTTAAAAAGTGAGTTGTCAATTTTTAAATTTTATAAGATTAACATACAATCCATTTAAATTATGAAATGCTAATACCATAATCACAACACAGTCACAATAGAATAACAATGGAATAACAGTGAATCTGGAGGAATACTCCACTAAATAATCTGAATATTGAATATAACCAAATACAAAATCTGAATCACAAATTAATTAAATCCAAAACTGAAATAAACTGAATAAATAAACTATCTCTAAGAGAAAAGGGGCGACATGCTCTACAGATAAATAAGTCTGAAATGGAATCAAGGTAGAAAGTGGAGGCGTCTATAATCGAGGTCCGGTAACTTCCACAGCAGTTACAGCACGTCACTGGAATGGAACTTCTAAGCTTGGTGTCCTTGTGGCTGGGCACCTATAAATTTTTTTACAAAAAATAGATTTGAAAGAAAATGGGTCAGATCCCGATTGTGAAAACAGTTTAAAATATAGCAAGTGTTTAATGTCATTAAACAGTGAATATAAAATACAAGATAATGCGTGCTCTCACATGAGTTCCTCACCTCTCAACTAATTGTGCACGCCTATCGTACTCGTACCCGTTCTAGTTATTCCACTATCTAACTAGACCAATCCATAACCAGACTTTACTATACTATTCATGGTTTAATTCCCGACATCTTAATATAAACTGAGAGTTTTACTTTCATTCCTCAAGATAAGTTACAATAATTACTAAGAGTTTCCCATTTTTAAAACTACAAGGATGTTACATTAATTCACACTTGTACTTATATAAACAGTCCATTTCAATATTTCAGTATATCGATCTCATCATAAATATACAATAATGGCACCCCTAGACTAAGCTGCGATGCACACATACTCTGATATCAAATCCCGATACATCACGTACTTAAGGATCACGTATTCCGAATCTCTCAGGAACCGTTTTGATAAGTAATGATCACACACAATGGAGGCGGACATAGTTCAGATCACATGGGTCACGCACATACCTATGCTCCCATGATCAGCAGACTTATTAACTCACCAATAAGTCATTCTCTGACCTATGTCCTCGAGGTACCAATCTAAATCCCCCCGTAGGCACACAAAGATTAGATGGCCCTGATCGAACGCCGACCTCCCGTGATAGCAAGTATGGTAGGTATGTCATACACAGATAACCACATATACTAAACATTCACATATCTTAGATATCTTATAATATTAATAGAGGTATAGTTTACATTCATATACCTTCATTATTTTAGTACACTCACAAGTCCCCGAATAGTATACATCATCGATAATTAACTCTTCTCACGTCGCAAATTTCAAATACTCATTTCCTAGCCCATAAATGTCATCCGGTTCATTATAACATTCTAAGTTTTACTCCTCAACGTACTCCAATCTCACAACTATACCCACTAGTCAACAAGGGAAGGTTAACACTCGATTAAAATAGGTCTACTAGAAGTTCAAAATAAAAATCACGCCTAAAAGGCCATTATGTCAACTCGTTAAAAATCTCGTTCGAACGAGGTATTTCGAATAAGTGTCGTTCGAACGAAGGCCTCGAACGAACTCGTTAGAAGGGGTACTGTCATCTCGTTAGAAGTCTCGTTCGAACGAAGTCGTTCGAACGACCTGGGCAGGTCTTCTAACGAGATGGTAGAAAACACCCAGAATTTCCCTATTTCGTTTTTCTTCATTTTTCTCTTCTCTAAATCCATCCTAAGATCATCCCAATAAAGTTTATATGCTTGTATACTACTCTAAGTCCTCCTAGGTCGCTTCTTAACATATTATTAGGGCCAAATCCTCTAAATCAACATGCAATCATCATAAATCCCCAAATTTTTCCCTAACCCTATGAACATGAACTCAAAATTTTATTGTACCCAAATACTCCTCATTAATCTATTTTTAAATCATCAAAGTTAAGTTTTTTTGGATAACAATTTTGTCCACAATCATTCTACATGCAATTCCTAGCCAGAATTAAGAGTTTCTGCAACAATCCCATTGGGTTTGCACCAAAACTTTCAAAGCATATAAGGTTTCTACACTAAACATGGAGAAAATATTCATTGCAATTAATGACATCAAATCAGTTGCCTTAAATCCGATGTTTTGATTCGTTGTTGATGATCAAGGTTGGCTCTCTCTCTTCTTTCCGGTCACAATTTCCTTTCAAAACGCTAGTGAAGGAAGATGGTTTGGTGAAACCTCTTTTAACTTCTCTCTAACTCCTCTCAAAACTCCCGTAGCCCACTCTCTTTCCTTTTGCTGGTAATGGCCTCAGTGTCCTCTTTAAAAATATAAAAATAAACTCTCAAATTCGTGGGTTTTAATTCCTCAATTTTTAAAATTATCAAAATACCCTTCTAGGTTGCCGGCTTAGCCTAAAAGTCCCCCGGAACCCAAACTAAGCTCCCGCCTAGTGTTTTCTGACTATTTCGACCCTTCCGGACACGTTGTCGCACTCAAAATGACCATTCAGTTGATAAAAATATAATTTACTTTTTAATCAAATTAAATTCACTCCTGACGCGACTGACACACGCGTCCCAACTAAATTTCCCAAATTGTCATATTTCTGCCTCGTGACAATTTTAACATTTTCAATACTCATATATTACCATATATTCTCAGTAGTATTTTATTTTAACATCATAATCAAATACAAACTCACATCTCGCTAGTATTTATTTCCGGGTTAATTTCCAAATTAATTCTCATTTAATTCAATTAACCCAATAAATTAAAATCATTAAAATTACGGGGTATTACATACTTTCCAACTAATAACAGAATTTCATCCCAAAATTCAGAACTAAAGCATACCTGGTACAAATAACTCTGGATAGCGCTCTCGCATCTCATCCTTGCGCTCCCATGTGGACTCCTCGTCATTATGATGCCGCCACTGAACACGTACTAATGGTACTATCTTCGACCTCAGTTTCCTCTTTCTGTGGTCTAGAATGGCGATTGGGCCCTCCTCGTAGGAACTTTCGGGTTGTAGATCGATGTCCTCCAAAGTAATATGGGTATGGGACAAATCGCCCCTAAGATATCTACTTATGGAGGAGATATGGAACATGTCATGAATCCTATGCAAGTGCTCCAGTAACCCAAGCCTATACGTTACTGGCCCAATCCGCTCGATGATAGGAAACGGACCCACATATCTTGGTGAAAGTTTACCCTTCTTCCCAAAATGCATAATCCCCTTCATCGGAGATACTCTGAGTAGTACCTGGTCTCCCACCTTGAACTCTCTGAAGAACCTCTTGGCATCATCATAGCTCTTTTGTCGGTCCTGAGCTACCAGAATACGACTCCGTATCATCCCTATCCTTGTCGAAGTATCCTGAATCACTTCCGTTCCAAGGAGTTTGTTATTCCCACCTCTAACCAATATGCTGGGGAACGACACAGTCTACCATACAATGCTTCGAATGGATCCATGCCAATGGTGAACTGGTAGGAGTTATTACAAGAAAACTCCACCAATGTAAGGTACTGCTCCCAACCACCTCCAAAGTCTAGGATACACATATGCAACATGTCCTCAAACATCTGATTTGTTCGCTCTGTTTGCCCATGAGTCTGCGGGTGATACGTCGTATTTAACCGCAACTCCGTACCTATTGCCTCCTGGAAACTCTCCCAAAATTGTGAAACAAATATCTTGTCTCGGTCAGACACGATATTGAGAGGCATCCCATGAAGTCTCACTATCTCCGCTATGAAAATTTGGGCATACTGGACCGTAGTGTAATATGTCCGTGCTGGCAAAATATGAGCGACTTTGTTCAACCGATCCACGATTACCCATATGGAATCATGACCACCCTGTGACGTGGGCAACTCTGTGATGAAATCCATGGAAATGCTCTCCCATTTCCACATAGGAACCTCTAACGGTTGTAGAAGTCCTGTTGGTCTCTGATGATCCACCTTTACTAGCTGACAAGTGGCGCATTTAGAAACAAACTCGGCAATATCTCTCTTTATCCCGCTCCACCAGTATTGTCGTCTCATGTCTTGGTACATCTTATCCCCACCAGGATGAACTGCGAATCACGAACCGTGCGACTCTGCCATTAGGTCGTGTCGCAGGTCTTCCCCTTATGGAAAAACCAGTCTCCCATTGAAGCGTAATTCCCCGTCTGAACTAACGGTGTAGGAATAGGCTCCCTCTGCTAGTAATCGAACTATCTGCTCTTGACAGAACGAGTCTTTTGCCTGGGCCTATTTCACTCTCACAACAATCTGAGGCGTAACAGTCATCACAGGATTGAATGATCAGGCCATTGCATCCTGGTGTCCCAACTCCTTCCACTTTACTCTCCACACGTCGGCCACCTCATTTACTGGCCTACGGATCAATGCGTCTGCTACCACATTAGCCTTTCCTGGGTGATATTGGATATCGAACTGATAATCCTTCACAAACTCAAGCCACCGTCATTGATGCATATTCAGTTCCTTCTGCGTGAAGAGGTATTGTAGAGACTTGTGGTCTATGAACAATCGAAATTTCTCTCCCAGGAGATAGTGTCTCCAAATTCGAAGAGCAAATATGACTGCCGCTAACTCCAAGTCGTGGGTGGGGTAATTCTTCTCGTGAGCC
This sequence comes from Sambucus nigra, assembly GCA_949130495.1. Lineage (NCBI taxonomy): Eukaryota > Viridiplantae > Streptophyta > Magnoliopsida > Dipsacales > Adoxaceae > Sambucus > Sambucus nigra. The sequence continues at coordinate 87,413,199 of OX422208.1, read as the reverse complement.
TTAAGCTTACGGGAAGCATACGCTATAGCCTGACTCTCCTGTTGCAGTACACCTCCGAGTCCTTGTAAGGACGCATCGGTGTAGACTAGATACTCAACTTCTGGTCTGGGTAATGCTAACATTGGTGATGAGGTCAACTTGTCCTTCAACTCACCGAATGCCAACTGACAAGCATCGCTCCAGATGATTGACACACCTTTGCAAGTCAGATGTGTCAAAGGACCCCCTATCTTTGAGAAACCCCGAATAAATCTCCTGTAGTATCCTGCCAAGCCCAAGAAACTACGGATCTCAGTCGGTGTCGTGGGCTGTTCCCACTCCCTCACCGTCGATACCTTTCTCGGATCAACTGATATCCCTTTATCTGAAATGATATGCCCCAAAAACTGTACCTTCTTCAGCCAAAACCCACACTTCTCGTACTTCGCATATAGCTCGTTCTGATGCAGCGTCTGCAAAACCTGTCTCAAATGCTCGGCATGCTCCTCCTCTGTCTGGGATTAAACCAGAATGTCATCGATAAAGACGATGACGAACTGGTCTAGGAACTCTCTGAACAACCTATTCATCAAGTCCATAAACACGGCTGGAGCGTTGGTTAGGCCAAAAGGCATAACTCGAAACTCATAGGAACCATATCTCGTTAAGAAAGCAGTCTTTGAGACGTCCTGTTCCCTGATACGCAACTGATGGTATCCCGATCGCAAGTCAATCTTTGAGAAGAAAGAAGATCCTCTCAACTGGTCGAATAAGTCATCGATTCGGGGAAACGAATACTTATTTCGTATCGTGACTTTATTCAACTCCCGGTAATCTATACACAACCTCAACGATCCGTCCCTCTTCTTTACGAACAACACAGGGGTACCCCACGGTGAAGTGCTCCTACGGATAAACCCCTAACCCAACAACTACTCTATCTGATCCCTTAGCTCTCTCATCTCCACTGGAGCCATACGGTAAAGTGAATGCCCAGTGTCAAATTAATAAAAAAATCTATCCTTCTACTAGGAGGTAATCCAGGTATATCCTGAAATACATCAGCGAACTCACTAACAACGGGAATCGAATCGAGTGGTATTACCACTTCTTTAGAGGTGTCCTCCTCTATATAATACAAGTGTGTGGATGACCTTCCCTCAGAACGAGGCATCACCACTAAGAACATCTCTTGCCCGGGAATGGCAAAAATAATACTCCTACTAAAATAATCAATCATGGCTCGGTACGCAACTAGCCAATCCATACCAATAATTGCATCGTACTCAGTCATCTCTAATACTAACATATCGGCAGGTAAAGTAAACCTCACAATCTCTATACCCACACCTCTACAAATAAGAGAAATCACAGAACCCCTACTCAATGGTGAATCTACGCAAGTAATCGTGCTTCCTGCAGTGTCTAACAACCCCATAGTGTGTGCAAATATCATGGCTATGAAACAGCGTGTGGCCCTCATATCAAATAAAATACGCCCCATAGTCCCCTGAATAGAGAACATACCCTCAATAGCAGGTGGAACCTGTGGGACTGTGGCCTGCTGGAGTTGATAAACTCATCCGTACTGAAGCTGTCCCTACTGGACTGGGACTGCTGGGATGGGTGGCAACGCTAGCATCTGTGGTGATGCTGGGAGGGCGAAGGGAAACATAGGTCTCTAGGGCTCATATCGAGCACCCTGCTGCTGCTACTGTGGGGCCCTGCCCCTATCAGGACACTCCTGGCGCTTGTGGCCAATTTTTCCACAAGTGAAACATTTCCCCGAAAAGTTTCACCCTCTCTGACCCTGCTTCCCATGGCCCTGGTGGTCGTTGCCATTCCTCCCCTGGTCATGTTGGCCCTGCTGAAACTATTGTTGTTGGCCCTGCTGGCCATGCTATCCCTGATGGACGTGATGACCCTGCTGGCCCTGAAGAAAACCTCCCTAACCATTTCTGAAACCTCCAGTTCTAAACCTCTTAAAATCTCCCTGCTGGGAACCCTGATTGCCCTGCCTGTGCTGACCCTGAGTTGATTATGCCCCGTTGACACCATTTCCCACTGTCCTGCCCTGATGGCTAGACTCTCCTGATCGATTACCCTCTAACAAATGAAAGCGGTGGTCCTGGCAATGAAGCAGTGTTGCGTTAACCACATCCGAATAAGTGGCCAACGAGAGATTTCCTAGTAAATGCTGACGGATCCTCCAAGTCAATCCATCCATGAACTTCTGTTTTTTCTTCTCCGCTGTCAGAATCTCATTGGGGACGATGTTCAAGAGATTTGTGAACTCGGCCTCATATTTAGACACTATCTTCCCCTCCTGCCTGACGTTCATCACTTCCTCCTCATCTCGGTGTGAACAACTGAGGCAAAATACTTGCAGTCGAACCCACCCAGAACTCCTGAATATAAAGAACATCTCTCTCCTCCGGTGTGGTAATGGACTCCCACCACTGTAATCCTGATCCTACAAGCTTAAAAGTAGCCAGTATTCATCTCTATACATCCATACACTCGTACATCCACAAGTGCCTTTCGATGTCCTTCTTCCACTGACTAGACACAATGACGTCGGATCTACCTACAAACTCCAGGGGGGTGCTTTCTTAAAAGCATCACGAACACGTTCCCAAGAAGACGGGAATCCGTGACCCTGTACTGGTGCTACTACCGATGCCTGGGGTGGTGCCTGCTGCACAACTGTTAGGGAAACATTTATCGCTTGGTCTACAAGAGAGGCAACCTTTGCGGCATTCATGGATCCCTGAACTGGTGCGGGCTGTGGTTCGGGCTGAGCATCCCTAGGAACTCGTTGTGCACATCGTGGAGTTATCTGAAATGAGAGTAAAGTCTTATAAGTTCGCAGTTATTATCTCAAAATAGCTTAAAAGCGAAACATACACAATAGAGTGCAACAATCCTATAATATAGGGCTCTACATCAAAAAACGCTTAGCGGAAACATAACAAGCCGTACAGATCCTAAGGACACTAGAACCTGATGCTCTGATACCACCTATGACACCCCGACTAATTAAATACCGGGTAGCTACTCCTTTATTCAAATTAATACAAAATGTCAAGTTGGTTCAGTTCATAGCATCATTGTCGAAAAACATTTAAAAAATTACTAGCCACCTAATATTTAAAAAGTGAGTAGTCAATTTTTAAATTTTATAAGATTAACATACAATCCATTTAAATTATGAAATTCTAATACCATAATCACAACACAGTCACAATAGAATAACATTGGAATAACAGTGAATCTAGAGGAATACTCCTCTAAATAATCTGAATACTGAATACAACCAAATACAAAGTCTAAATCACAAATTAATTAAATCCAAAACTGAAATAAACTGAATAAATAAACTGTCTCTAAGAGAAAAGGGGCGACATGCCCTACAGATAAATAAGTCTGAAATGGAATCAAGGAAGAAAGTGGAGGCGTCTATAATCGAGGTCCTATAATTTTCACAGCAGCTACAGCACGTCACTGGAATGGAACTTCTAATCTTGGTGTCCTTGTGGTTGGGCACCTAAAACATTTTTACAAAAAATAGATTTGAAAGCAAACGGGTCAGAGACCGATTGTGAAAACAGTTTAAAATATAGCAAGTGTTTAATGTCATTAAACAATGAATATAAAATACATGATAGTGCGTGCTCTCATATGAGTTTCTCATCTCTCAACTAATTGTGCACGCCTATCGTACCCGTACCCATACCCGTTCTAGTTATTCCACTATCTAACTAGACCAATCCATAACCTGACTTTACTATACTATTCATGGTTTAATTCCCGACATCTTAATATAAACTGAGAGTTTTACTTTCATTCCTCAGGATAACTTACAATAATTACTAAGAGTTTTCCCATTTTTATCACTACAAGGATGTTACATTACTTCACATTTGTACTTATATAAACAATCCATTTCAATATTTAAGTATATCGATCTCATCATAAATACACAATAATGTCACCCCTAGATTAAGTTGCGGTGCACACATACTCTGCTATCAAATCCTGATACATCACGTACATAAGGATCATGTATTCTGAATCTCTCATGAACCATTTTGATAAGTAACAATCACACACAATGGAGGTGAACATAGTTCACATCACATGGGTCACGCACATACCTACTCTACCATGATCAACAAACTTATTAACTCTCCGATAAATCATTCTCTGACCTATGTCCTCGAGGTACCAATCTAAATCCCCCCGTAGGCACACAAAGATTAGATGGCCCTGATGGAACGCCGACCTCTTATGACAGCAAGTATGGTAGGTATGTCATACACAAATAACCAGATATACTGAGCATTCACATATCTTATATATCTTATAATATTAATAGAGGAATATTTAACATTCCTATACCGTCATTATTTTACTACACTTACAAGTCCCCGAATAGTATACATCATCGATAATTAACTCTTCTCACGTTGTAAATTTCAAATACTCATTTCCTAGCCCATAAATGTCATCCGATTAATTATAACATTCTAAGTTTCACTCCTCAACGTACTCCCATAACACAACTATACCCACTAGTCAACAAGGGAAAGTTAACACTCGATTATAATAGGTCTACTAGAAGATCAAAATAAAAATCAGGCCTAAAAGGCCATTCTACCAACTTGTTAGAAATCTCGTTCGAACGAGGTATTTCGAATAAGTGTCGTTCGAACGAAGGCCTCGAACGAACTCGTTAGAAGGGGTACTGTCATCTCGTTAGAAGTCTCGTTCGAACGAAGTCGTTCGAACGACCTGGGCAGGTCTTCTAACGAGATGGTAGAAAACACCCAGAATTTCCCTATTTCGTTTTTCTTCATTTTTCTCTTCTCTAAATCCATCCTAAGATCATCCCAATAAAGTTTATATGCTTGTATACTACTCTAAGTCCTCCTAGGTCGCTTCTTAACATATTATTAGGGCCAAATCCTCTAAATCAACATGCAATCATCATAAATCCCCAAATTTTTCCCTAACCCTATGAACATGAACTCAAAATTTTATTGTACCCAAATACTCCTCATTAATCTATTTTTAAATCATCAAAGTTAAGTTTTTTTGGATAACAATTTTGTCCACAATCATTCTACATGCAATTCCTAGCCAGAATTAAGAGTTTCTGCAACAATCCCATTGGGTTTGCACCAAAACTTTCAAAGCATATAAGGTTTCTACACTAAACATGGAGAAAATATTCATTGCAATTAATGACATCAAATCAGTTGCCTTAAATCCGATGTTTTGATTCGTTGTTGATGATCAAGGTTGGCTCTCTCTCTTCTTTCCGGTCACAATTTCCTTTCAAAACGCTAGTGAAGGAAGATGGTTTGGTGAAACCTCTTTTAACTTCTCTCTAACTCCTCTCAAAACTCCCGTAGCCCACTCTCTTTCCTTTTGCTGGTAATGGCCTCAGTGTCCTCTTTAAAAATATAAAAATAAACTCTCAAATTCGTGGGTTTTAATTCCTCAATTTTTAAAATTATCAAAATACCCTTCTAGGTTGCTGGCTTAGCCTAAAAGTCCCCCGGAACCCAAACTAAGCTCCCGCCTAGTGTTTTCTGACTATTTCGACCCTTCCGGACACGTTGTCGCACTCAAAATGACCATTCAGTTGATAAAAATATAATTTACTTTTTAATCAAATTAAATTCACTCCTGACGCGACTGACACACGCGTCCCAACTAAATTTCCCAAATTGTCATATTTCTGCCTCGTGACAATTTTAACATTTTCAATACTCATATATTACCATATATTCTCAGTAGTATTTTATTTTAACATCATAATCAAATACAAACTCACATCTCGCTAGTATTTATTTCCGGGTTAATTTCCAAATTAATTCTCATTTAATTCAATTAACCCAATAAATTAAAATCATTAAAATTACGGGGTATTACATACTTTCCAACTAATAACAGAATTTCATCCCAAAATTCAGAACTAAAGCATACCTGGTACAAATAACTCTGGATAGCGCTCTCGCATCTCATCCTTGCGCTCCCATGTGGACTCCTCGTCATTATGATGCCGCCACTGAACACGTACTAATGGTACTATCTTCGACCTCAGTTTCCTCTTTCTGTGGTCTAGAATGGCGATTGGGCCCTCCTCGTAGGAACTTTCGGGTTGTAGATCGATGTCCTCCAAAGTAATATGGGTATGGGACAAATCGCCCCTAAGATATCTACTTATGGAGGAGATATGGAACATGTCATGAATCCTATGCAAGTGCTCCAGTAACCCAAGCCTATACGTTACTGGCCCAATCCGCTCGATGATAGGAAACGGACCCACATATCTTGGTGAAAGTTTACCCTTCTTCCCAAAATGCATAATCCCCTTCATCGGAGATACTCTGAGTAGTACCTGGTCTCCCACCTTGAACTCTCTGAAGAACCTCTTGGCATCATCATAGCTCTTTTGTCGGTCCTGAGCTACCAGAATACGACTCCGTATCATCCCTATCCTTGTCGAAGTATCCTGAATCACTTCCGTTCCAAGGAGTTTGTTATTCCCACCTCTAACCAATATGCTGGGGAACGACACAGTCTACCATACAATGCTTCGAATGGATCCATGCCAATGGTGAACTGGTAGGAGTTATTACAAGAAAACTCCACCAATGTAAGGTACTGCTCCCAACCACCTCCAAAGTCTAGGATACACATATGCAACATGTCCTCAAACATCTGATTTGTTCGCTCTGTTTGCCCATGAGTCTGCGGGTGATACGTCGTATTTAACCGCAACTCCGTACCTATTGCCTCCTGGAAACTCTCCCAAAATTGTGAAACAAATATCTTGTCTCGGTCAGACACGATATTGAGAGGCATCCCATGAAGTCTCACTATCTCCGCTATGAAAATTTGGGCATACTGGACCGTAGTGTAATATGTCCGTGCTGGCAAAATATGAGCGACTTTGTTCAACCGATCCACGATTACCCATATGGAATCATGACCACCCTGTGACGTGGGCAACTCTGTGATGAAATCCATGGAAATGCTCTCCCATTTCCACATAGGAACCTCTAACGGTTGTAGAAGTCCTGTTGGTCTCTGATGATCCACCTTTACTAGCTGACAAGTGGCGCATTTAGAAACAAACTCGGCAATATCTCTCTTTATCCCGCTCCACCAGTATTGTCGTCTCATGTCTTGGTACATCTTATCCCCACCAGGATGAACTGCGAATCACGAACCGTGCGACTCTGCCATTAGGTCGTGTCGCAGGTCTTCCCCTTATGGAAAAACCAGTCTCCCATTGAAGCGTAATTCCCCGTCTGAACTAACGGTGTAGGAATAGGCTCCCTCTGCTAGTAATCGAACTATCTGCTCTTGACAGAACGAGTCTTTTGCCTGGGCCTATTTCACTCTCACAACAATCTGAGGCGTAACAGTCATCACAGGATTGAATGATCAGGCCATTGCATCCTGGTGTCCCAACTCCTTCCACTTTACTCTCCACACGTCGGCCACCTCATTTACTGGCCTACGGATCAATGCGTCTGCTACCACATTAGCCTTTCCTGGGTGATATTGGATATCGAACTGATAATCCTTCACAAACTCAAGCCACCGTCATTGATGCATATTCAGTTCCTTCTGCGTGAAGAGGTATTGTAGAGACTTGTGGTCTATGAACAATCGAAATTTCTCTCCCAGGAGATAGTGTCTCCAAATTCGAAGAGCAAATATGACTGCCGCTAACTCCAAGTCGTGGGTGGGGTAATTCTTCTCGTGAGCCTTAAGCTTACGGGAAGCATACGCTATAGCCTGACTCTCCTGTTGCAGTACACCTCCGAGTCCTTGTAAGGACGCATCGGTGTAGACTAGATACTCAACTTCTGGTCTGGGTAATGCTAACATTGGTGATGAGGTCAACTTGTCCTTCAACTCACCGAATGCCAACTGACAAGCATCGCTCCAGATGATTGACACACCTTTGCAAGTCAGATGTGTCAAAGGACCCCCTATCTTTGAGAAACCCCGAATAAATCTCCTGTAGTATCCTGCCAAGCCCAAGAAACTACGGATCTCAGTCGGTGTCGTGGGCTGTTCCCACTCCCTCACCGTCGATACCTTTCTCGGATCAACTGATATCCCTTTATCTGAAATGATATGCCCCAAAAACTGTACCTTCTTCAGCCAAAACCCACACTTCTCGTACTTCGCATATAGCTCGTTCTGATGCAGCGTCTGCAAAACCTGTCTCAAATGCTCGGCATGCTCCTCCTCTGTCTGGGATTAAACCAGAATGTCATCGATAAAGACGATGACGAACTGGTCTAGGAACTCTCTGAACAACCTATTCATCAAGTCCATAAACACGGCTGGAGCGTTGGTTAGGCCAAAAGGCATAACTCGAAACTCATAGGAACCATATCTCGTTAAGAAAGCAGTCTTTGAGACGTCCTGTTCCCTGATACGCAACTGATGGTATCCCGATCGCAAGTCAATCTTTGAGAAGAAAGAAGATCCTCTCAACTGGTCGAATAAGTCATCGATTCGGGGAAACGAATACTTATTTCGTATCGTGACTTTATTCAACTCCCGGTAATTTATACACAACCTCAACGATCCGTCCCTCTTCTTTACGAACAACACAGGGGTACCCCACGGTGAAGTGCTCCTACGGATAAACCCCTAACCCAACAACTACTCTATCTGATCCCTTAGCTCTCTCATCTCCACTGGAGCCATACGGTAAAGTGAATGCCCAGTGTCAAATTAATAAAAAAATCTATCCTTCTACTAGGAGGTAATCCAGGTATATCCTGAAATACATCAGCGAACTCACTAACAACGGGAATCGAATCGAGTGGTATTACCACTTCTTTAGAGGTGTCCTCCTCTATATAATACAAGTGTGTGGATGACCTTCCCTCAGAACGAGGCATCACCACTAAGAACATCTCTTGCCCGGGAATGGCAAAAATAATACTCCTACTAAAATAATCAATCATGGCTCGGTACGCAACTAGCCAATCCATACCAATAATTGCATCGTACTCAGTCATCTCTAATACTAACATATCGGCAGGTAAAGTAAACCTCACAATCTCTATACCCACACCTCTACAAATAAGAGAAATCACAGAACCCCTACTCAATGGTGAATCTACGCAAGTAATCGTGCTTCCTGCAGTGTCTAACAACCCCATAGTGTGTGCAAATATCATGGCTATGAAACAGCGTGTGGCCCTCATATCAAATAAAATACGCCCCATAGTCCCCTGAATAGAGAACATACCCTCAATAGCAGGTGGAACCTGTGGGACTGTGGCCTGCTGGAGTTGATAAACTCGTCCGTACTGAAGCTGTCCCTACTGGACTGGGACTGCTGGGATGGGTGGCAACGCTAGCATCTGTGGTGATGCTGGGAGGGCGAAGGGAAACATAGGTCTCTAGGGCTCATATCGAGCACCCTGCTGCTGCTACTGTGGGGCCCTGCCCCTATCAGGACACTCCTGGCGCTTGTGGCCAATTTTTCCACAAGTGAAACATTTCCCCGAAAAGTTTCACCCTCTCTGACCCTGCTTCCCACGGCCCTGGTGGTCGTTGCCATTCCTCCCCTGGTCATGTTGGCCCTGCTGAAACTATTGTTGTTGGCCCTGCTGGCCATGCTATCCCTGATGGACGTGATGACCCTGCTGGCCCTGACGAAAACCTCCCTAACCATTTCTGAAACCTCCAGTTCTAAACCTCTTAAAATCTCCCTGCTGGGAACCCTGATTGCCCTGCCTGTGCTGACCCTGAGTTGATTATGCCCCGTTGACACCATTTCCCACTGTCCTGCCCTGATGGCTAGACTCTCCTGATCGATTACCCTCTAACAAATGAAAGCGGTGGTCCTGGCAATGAAGCAGTGTTGCGTTAACCACATCCGAATAAGTGGCCAACGAGAGATTTCCTAGTAAATGCTGACGGATCCTCCAAGTCAATCCATCCATGAACTTCTGTTTTTTCTTCTCCGCTGTCAGAATCTCATTGGGGACGATGTTCAAGAGATTTGTGAACTCGGCCTCATATTTAGACACTATCTTCCCCTCCTGCCTGACGTTCATCACTTCCTCCTCATCTCGGTGTGAACAACTGAGGCAAAATACTTGCAGTCGAACCCACCCAGAACTCCTGAATATAAAGAACATCTCTCTCCTCCGGTGTGGTAATGGACTCCCACCACTGTAATCCTGATCCTACAAGCTTAAAAGTAGCCAGTATTCATCTCTATACATCCATACACTCGTACATCCACAAGTGCCTTTCGATGTCCTTCTTCCACTGACTAGACACAATGACGTCGGATCTACCTACAAACTCCAGGGGGGTGCTTTCTTAAAAGCATCACGAACACGTTCCCAAGAAGACGGGAATCCGTGACCCTGTACTGGTGCTACTACCGATGCCTGGGGTGGTGCCTGCTGCACAACTGTTAGGGAAACATTTATCGCTTGGTCTACAAGAGAGGCAACCTTTGCGGCATTCATGGATCCCTGAACTGGTGCGGGCTGTGGTTCGGGCTGAGCATCCCTAGGAACTCGTTGTGCACATCGTGGAGTTATCTGAAATGAGAGTAAAGTCTTATAAGTTCGCAGTTATTATCTCAAAATAGCTTAAAAGCGAAACATACACAATAGAGTGCAACAATCCTATAATATAGGGCTCTACATCAAAAAACGCTTAGCGGAAACATAACAAGCCGTACAGATCCTAAGGACACTAGAACCTGATGCTCTGATACCACCTATGACACCCCGACTAATTAAATACCGGGTAGCTACTCCTTTATTCAAATTAATACAAAATGTCAAGTTGGTTCAGTTCATAGCATCATTGTCGAAAAACATTTAAAAAATTACTAGCCACCTAATATTTAAAAAGTGAGTAGTCAATTTTTAAATTTTATAAGATTAACATACAATCCATTTAAATTATGAAATTCTAATACCATAATCACAACACAGTCACAATAGAATAACATTGGAATAACAGTGAATCTAGAGGAATACTCCTCTAAATAATCTGAATACTGAATACAACCAAATACAAAGTCTAAATCACAAATTAATTAAATCCAAAACTGAAATAAACTGAATAAATAAACTGTCTCTAAGAGAAAAGGGGCGACATGCCCTACAGATAAATAAGTCTGAAATGGAATCAAGGAAGAAAGTGGAGGCGTCTATAATCGAGGTCCTATAATTTTCACAGCAGCTACAGCACGTCACTGGAATGGAACTTCTAATCTTGGTGTCCTTGTGGTTGGGCACCTAAAACATTTTTACAAAAAATAGATTTGAAAGCAAACGGGTCAGAGACCGATTGTGAAAACAGTTTAAAATATAGCAAGTGTTTAATGTCATTAAACAATGAATATAAAATACATGATAGTGCGTGCTCTCATATGAGTTTCTCATCTCTCAACTAATTGTGCACGCCTATCGTACCCGTACCCATACCCGTTCTAGTTATTCCACTATCTAACTAGACCAATCCATAACCTGACTTTACTATACTATTCATGGTTTAATTCCCGACATCTTAATATAAACTGAGAGTTTTACTTTCATTCCTCAGGATAACTTACAATAATTACTAAGAGTTTTCCCATTTTTATCACTACAAGGATGTTACATTACTTCACATTTGTACTTATATAAACAATCCATTTCAATATTTAAGTATATCGATCTCATCATGAATACACAATAATGTCACCCCTAGATTAAGTTGCGGTGCACACATACTCTGCTATCAAATCCTGATACATCACGTACATAAGGATCATGTATTCTGAATCTCTCATGAACCATTTTGATAAGTAACAATCACACACAATGGAGGTGAACATAGTTCACATCACATGGGTCACGCACATACCTACTCTACCATGATCAACAAACTTATTAACTCTCCGATAAATCATTCTCTGACCTATGTCCTCGAGGTACCAATCTAAATCCCCCCGTAGGCACACAAAGATTAGATGGCCCTGATGGAACGCCGACCTCTTATGACAGCAAGTATGGTAGGTATGTCATACACAAATAACCAGATATACTGAGCATTCACATATCTTATATATCTTATAATATTAATAGAGGAATATTTAACATTCCTATACCGTCATTATTTTACTACACTTACAAGTCCCCGAATAGTATACATCATCGATAATTAACTCTTCTCACGTTGTAAATTTCAAATACTCATTTCCTAGCCCATAAATGTCATCCGGTTAATTATAACATTCTAAGTTTCACTCCTCAACGTACTCCCATAACACAACTATACCCACTAGTCAACAAGGGAAAGTTAACACTCGATTATAATAGGTCTACTAGAAGATCAAAATAAAAATCAGGCCTAAAAGGCCATTCTACCAACTTGTTAGAAATCTCGTTCGAACGAGGTAGTTCGAACGAGTGTAGTTCGAACGAAGGCTTCGAACGAAATCGTTAGAAGGGGTACTATCATCTCGTTAGAAGTCTCGTTCGAATGAGGTCGTTCGAACGACTTGGGCAGGTCTTCTAACGAGATGGCAGAAAACGCCCAGAATTTCCCAATTTCATTTTTCTCTTCTCTAAATCCATCCTAAGATCATCCCAATAATGTTTTAATGTGTTTAAACTACTCTAAGTCCTCCTAGGTCTCTTTTTAACATATTATTGGGGCCAAATCATCTAAATCAATATGCAATCATCATAAATCCCCAAATTTTGCCCCAACTCTATGAACATGAACTCAGAATTTTATTGTACCTAAATTATCCTCATTAATCCATTTTTAAATCATCAAAGTTAAGTTTTTTTGGATAACAATTTCATCCACAATCATTCTACATGCAATTCCTAGCCAGAATTAAGAGTTTCTACAACAATCCCATTGGGTTTTCACCAAAACTTTTAAAGCATATAAGGTTTCTACACTAAACATGGAGGGAATATTCATTGCAATTAATGACATCAAATCACTTACCTTAAATTCTATGTTATGATTCGTTGTTGATGATCAAGGTTGGCTCTCTCTTCTTTCCGGTCACAATTTCCTTTCAAAACACTGGTGACGGAAGATGGTTTGGTGGAACCTCTTTTAACTTCTCTCTAACTCCTCTCAAAAATCCTGTAGCCCACTCTCTTGCCTTTTGCTGGTAATGGCCTTAGTGGCCTCTTTAAAAATATAAAAATAAACTCTAAAATTCGTGGATTTTAATTCCTCAATTTTAAAATTACCAAAATACCCTTCTAGGTTGCCGGTTTGGCCTAAAAGTGCCCTGGGACCCAAACTAAACTCTCGGCTAGTATTTTCTGACTATTTCGACCCTTCCGGACACGTTGGTGCACTCAAAATGACGATTCAGTTGATAAAAAAATAATTTACTTTTTAATCAAATTAAATTCATTCCTGGCGCGACTAACACACGCGTCCCAACTAAATTTCCCAAATTGTCATATTTCTGCCTCGTGACAATTTTAACATTTTCAATACTCATATATTACCATATATTCTCAGTAGTATTTTATTTTAACATCATAATCAAATACTAACTCACATCTCGCTAGTATTTATTTCTGGGTTAATTTACAAATTAATTCTCATTTAATTCAATTAACCCAATAAATAAAAATCATTAAAATTACAGGGTATTACATTATCCCACAAATAACTTAGATTTAGCCGCAACTAATTTTGCCTTGAGGATTTGGAGGCACTATCTCTTAGGAGAGTAATTTACTTTGTTCACGAAGCACAAATCACTTCAGTATATGTTCACGCAGAAGGATTTGAATATGAGTCAGAGGAGGAGGTTAGAGTTCATGAAGGATTACTAGTTTGATATTCAGTATCATCCTAGCATGGCTAATATGGTGGCAGGCGCATTGACCTGACGGCCTGTAGGGGAGATAGAGGAGGTTTAAATGGTGAAATGGAGAGAGATTCGACATGATGACGAGGTTGCCAGAGCTTGCATGTTTGTATTAGTTGTCACGCTCGATATTCTTATGAGGGTGGTGAGAGCATAGGCAGGGGATGAGTATTGTAGAGACAGATTTCGCTAGTTGTTAGCTGATGGGGAAAATTTGTACTCGATCAGTTTAGAGGGTGATTTTCATTTTAATGGGAGGCTCGTGGTTCCAGAGAATGAGGATTTGAGACATATGGTGATGTCATAGACTCACGGGTCTAGATTTACAATACATCTTGATGGGCATAAGATGTACCAAGATATACGCAAGTAATATTAGTGGTCGGGGATAAAGCGAGACATAAAGGAGTTTGTCTCGAAGTGTGCTACCTTCCAGTTAGTGAAGGTAGACTACCAGAGATCGACAAGGATGTTGTATCCACTCGAGATTCTCGTGTGAAAGTGGGAAAGCATCTCCATGGATTTTAATACTGGGCTATCGACATTGCAGTGGGGTCATGACTCTATATGGGGGATAGTGGATCGATTGACTAAGGTGTCCCAATTTCTTCCAGTTGTCACGGACTTTGATACGAGTTAGTATGCACATTTGTTCATTGTAGAGATAGTACGATTGCACAGGGTGCCGATTAATATTGTTTTTGATCGAAATAAGATCTTTATGTCCCATTTTTGGCAAAGATTTCAGGAGGCGAGGGAAACGGATTTACGTTTGAGTAGAATGTATCACCCATAGACAGATGGAAAAATAAAGAGAGTTAATCATATGCTTGAAGATATATTGTGGATGTGCATACTTGACTTTTGGGGAGGATGGGAACAACATCTCATTTAGTTGAGTTTGAGTATAAGAACTCCTACCAATTCACCATCGACATGGAACCATTTGAGGCACTATATAGTCGACCTTGTCGTTCACCCTCTTGATGGTTAGAGGAGGGACACAACTAGTTATTGGGTCCATAGATGATTCAGGACACCACTTCCAAGATTGAGTTGATTCGAGGGTGTATCTGTATAGCTCAAGACAGGTAAAAGGGTTATGCTGATGCAGACAAGAGGAATATAGAGCTTGAGGTCAGTGACCAGGTGATGGTACCGGTGTCTCCTATGAAGGTGGTGATGAGGTTCGATAAGAAAGGGAATCTAGATACGAGATATGTGGGACCATTATCGATTATCGAGAGGGTGGGACCAGTGGCTTATAGGCTGGGACTACCGGAGCACCAATAGTGGATCCATGATGTGTTCCATGTGTCATCTCTTAAGAAATATCAAAGGAGTAAGAGGAACTTCTGGCTTGTCCCATTAGAGGAGATCGACTTTTGGCCAGATATCTCATACGAGGAGAGACCAATCACAATACTTGATCATAGTGAGTGTAAGCTACGGTCTAAGGTGGTAACCTTGGTTAGAGTTCTATAGGGGAACCATAATGTTCATGAATCGAAGTGAGAGCGGAAGGATGGCATGCGTTAATAGTATCCAGAGTTATTCACCGCAGTTACATCCTAATTTCGAGGGAGAAATTAGTTTGTAAGGGTGGAAGTATGTAACACCCCCTTATTTAATAGTATTTATAAATTAAATTAATTATGTTAATCTTAAATTACATGTGCAACGTAATTTAATGGAATTAAATAGTATGTCCGAATTTATATATTAATCAGAGAAAGGACGATTAGTGTTTATTGAATATAATTACTATGTGAATAGTAAAGGATTATTTTACATCATAGCGAGTGATAGTGACGTGACATCATTATATCTCAACTGGGAGTCTCGTGTATACTAATTGCGGTCGAGATAGAAAATTATTTTACAGTGACTCGAATGATTATTTTGAGCTCACGGTTGATTCTGAAATGGTCAAAATAGTAAGAATAATGCACTCGGGGGGTAGTATTTGGGTCCCGGAGTGATTTTTGACCAAATCGGCACCGCGAGAGGGCATTTTGGTCATTCAGGAGTTTTTTGTAGGGAGATCTACAAAAATTAAAGGAGTATATCATCTCATGGAGAAGGAGGTCTAGGGTTATATCAATCTTGAGAGAAAAGAGGCCATAAGGGAAGAAGAGAAGAGAGTTCTTGGATGTGCAACACCTTTTCTCTCCTCCAAAGTTGTCGAAATTATGATCAGAAGGACGGGAAAGCATCCTATCTACACTCAAAATGAAATCATACCTTCTACTCATAAGGAAAAGATTTATCTTGCATAATTTTATGAGTTATAATAACCATGTAGTGTGGAGTTTCAAATAATTGAATTAAATGATGTTTTTTATGTGCAAAGATATATCACTCGTGAATTGGAATAGGATTTGCATGTATAATGAATCCATATCAGTAAAGAACATAAAATTAGAAGTTATATGATAATAACCATGAAAGAAATCTCGGTTTTTGAGGAACATCTACGAAAAACATAAAAACTGTTGTTTTTTTTATGAATGTTGAGTTTTGATCTGTTATTGGGCTGATTTCTAGAGGAATTATTATGTTAATAATGATAAATATGATCCCAATACATATGAATGATGATTAGTAATGTTAGTCGTGAGTTTCGGAACCTTGGTGCAAACCGGCCAGAACCCATACGCAAACCGATTTTGGGTACTTGTTAAAACTAGAAATTTTCTTGTTTTAATTTCTAAGGAAAATAAATATGGAAAATTTTGGGGTTAAGTTTAATAAATGTAAAAAGACTATGGAAGGTCAGTAGGTACAAAATCTAGATTCGGTGATACTTTATGAGAGTAAATTGAGACTTGGGCCGACAATGCTAAACCGAATAAGAGGCGTATCGGGAATGTGTGATTTAGGTTAGGGAAGTGTGAATGATAGCCTAAGATATAGATTAGTAGCTTAGAGATGTACAACTACTAAATTTACGCAAGGGATAGATGAGACCCTTAGGGTAGTGCAAAACACACGAAAAAATCATGAAATAAATAATATGTGAGAATTATTTTAGTACGTTGAGTATCTAAGAGATATATACTACGTACGGACTTATATGAGTGGGATGTGTATATACCCACTGAATAATATGCATGTCGTTTGGGTATGTTAGGTATGTGCATATCCCAAAGGCTTAGATACATGGTCACCTCCAGTGTATGTGGGTTGATTTTTTGTTTCAAAGAGACATGTCGAACAAATAGTCCTTGATTCAGTACAAGAGGTACATGGACTTGATAGCGGAGTATACCGACATCACAAGGGGCCATTTCAAGGATGCCATAGTTGTTTATATTATATGTCTTCTAAACATATATAAGTATGGTATACATACTTATGTGTGATAGTAGAACTGATAGATTATGTATATCTAAAAGTATTTAAGTAAAGAAACGTAATTAATTGTCACAATAATAAAATGTGGATATAAATTGATTATTGAGACTGTGGTAGCATGTCATATGTGTATTACGAGGGGAAAGGCCTACGGAGGTTATTTATATATGTTATCTAGTTGGGATGGGTACCATAGCTAGATAGGGCACGTTAGGCATGAACATTAGTGGAGAGGTGAGTATCTCAAGAGAGTATACGTGGAAATTAAAATTTCTATAGAATAACTGATTTAATTATGATTTAAACACTTGCAAAATACTTTAAAACTTTTTTATTGGTCTCTGATCCGTGTCAATGTTTTTTCAAAACTTTTTAGGTGTCCAACCAGAAGGACGCGACGCTTGATGATTCTATCCAGGGATGCATAGCTACAACACTTATGGAGTTTCTTTAGATGCTTCAGCTCATTAATTTCTAAATATGACTCCTTTAAGTATTTCATTTGGATGTGTTTACCCCTTCAGAGTATTTAGTGGTTTCGTTTATTTATCAAACTCTATTAAGATTTAGTTTTATTTAATTCAAATTTTAGTTGGATTACTTGTTTTGGACTCTATGGTCTATTCGGTCTTGTTTATCTATATAATATGAGAGGAGGGTGTTTTACTGTTCCAAAATATCAACGGTTGAGAGCGGATTTTTGGATGTGGTTTAAGGGTCTCAGATTTTTCCATGTCACGATTTGTGCATTGTGACATGGCAAATGAGACAATGGTCACTTGAATCCCAAACCCTCCCCCGCTCATTCACTTTTCTCTCTCATTTATTCTCTCTCCCCCTTTCAACACAAACCTTAACACTAACAGGCCAGCTGTTGCCCTCCACCACTCTTGATCCCTCCTGATCGATGCCTTCATTTTGTCTCTCTCTCCCCCATACACTCACACGTACATGCATACACTCCTCTCTCCCCCATCCCTGATTTTAGATGATGAACTGTGGGTTTGATATAACTTTCATTGACTATTTGGTAGGGAATCAAGAATTGAAGATCGAATCAGGTATGCCTTCTTCACTCTTTCTCAGATTGAGATTTTTTAGGGCTTTTTTTGTTCATTAAAAGTTTTTTTTGGATCAACATATATAAAGAGTTTGAACCATTTGTTTAAAGTTTAGATTTTTGGTTTTTAGGGGTTTGATGTAACTTTCATTGACTATTTGGTAGGGAATCAATAACTGAAGATCAAATCATGTATGCCTTCTTCACTCTTTCTTAGATTGAGATTTTTTAAGGCTTTTTCTGTTCATTTAAAGTTTTTTTGGATCTACATATATAAATACTTTTTACCATTTGTTTAATGTTTAGATTTTTGTTTTTTATGGGTTTGAAGTAACTTTCGTTGACTATTTGGTAGGGAATCAAGAATTGAAGAACGAATCAGGTATGCCTTCTTCACTCTTTCCCATATTGAGATTTTTTAGGGATTTTTTTGTCCATTTAAAGTTTTTTTTATCTACATATACAAAGACTTTGAGCCATTTGTTTAAAGTTTGGATTTTTATTTTTTAGGGGTTTGATGTAACTTTCATTGACTATTTGGTAGGGAATCAAGAATTGAAGATCGAATCAGGTATGCCTTCTTCACTCTTTCTCAGATTGAAATTTTTTAGGGCTTTTTTTGTTCATTTAAAGTTTTTTTTGGATCTACATATATAAAGACTTTGATGGGTTCTATCAACATCAAATATCATTTTGAAAAGGCATCAAATATACGCAGAGAAATAATTTGTGGATTGTTGTGAGTCTTCGGGGTGGAATTTGGTTAAGCAATTGTTGAATGCTATAATTGGATTGTGATGTAGCTTATTTATAATTAGTAATAATTACTTACTTTGGTTTTTCTTATGAAAAGTCAAGTTCATTAATAGCTACAATTCATTTAGATTTATTTTGTTTAGCCGCAGGGACATAGTGCGAATGATAGCATTGTTCTTACCAGTGATTCATTCTCTTTCTCTACAAGTTTTGCCTCATTTTTTGGCTTTCAACCATTGTGATAGTATAGAGATAATACAAAACACATAATTTGTTGTTTGTTAGGTATTTGACAATATTCTAAGATGAGTATTTTAAGTTCTTTAGCTCTTTTTAATTCGTTGATTCAAGATATTTTTCTTTCATATTATTTCATGTCTAATTTTAAGATTTTGTATCTAATTTTGTATTCGGGTTTTCTGATTATGTTTATAGTTTATATGGCTGTAGGTGGTTCTACTAAATCCTCCAGTGTTCTTATCGTTGTGGCCGGTGACCGTGGAAGTGGAAAAGCATGTTTGATTGTGACAGCCACCGCTTATACTTTTTCAACCAATGTTCCGTTAGTTTTACGGCTGAGAAGATCGACGGACGATATTTACCACAATCGAATCCCTGTGTTATGAGTATAGATACTTTCTCAAGGTTTCCATATCTCTACAATATATATAATTGATCTTTTAGTCTTTAAATCCTTACTCTTAAATCAATAGTCCAATTTTTTCAGATTGGTTTATTCTTCAGTTGGTGCATTTTGATACGTTGACTAATTCTTTTCTTAGTTGAGGAACCCATGAACATATTACCTTATGTTGTTTCAAATGTCAGGTAAGCGGACTTTAACTTGTTTACCAAATGTTTTATAAAATGCCTCATTCGACGTTGTATTTTTTTGTGACTTCTTACCTTAGTTTGTTATGTTACTTTATACTTTTCTGTAAGTTTTTCACTTTTTAGGTTTGTTATGTTACATCATAAATTCTATGAGTTGCTAAAATTTTAGATTTCTTGTGTTAATAAGGTTTCGTTAATAACATTTATTCATGCAAAAGAAAAAATTAGTTGATATCGATAACTTGTAATGGAAGTATTTTGTCAGAATAATTAAAGTTATTAGGATTGAATGTAAGTAATTGCAACTCTATTTTATGCATGTTTTGTAGCCGGAACAATCAGTGTAATTGTCAGAACAATCAAAGTTTAAATTCAATCAGTTTGATGGATGTTTGGCTGATGTTGCTTTTCTAACCACTGGACAACTAATTATTGTGCAAGTAATTCGGCTAGATCAGGCTTTATACACTATCTTGCGATAAGCAGAAGATCTAAGTATTTCACCAATTCCATTTTGGGAGATCCCCATCTGGAAAGACATCTCACCAGAGTAAACAAAAGTCAACACTTAAGTTTATCAATGAAACACTAGATGATCTGATTGCAATATGCTATATACTCCTCTTATTTTTGTTTCAAATTTTATGGGTTTGGGTTTGAATTGGTTAAAGTATTATTTTCATTCCAACTTTTATTTGTGCCTATCTTTAGGTATATTTTTAATAAAAGTAGTTGTTGATTATTGAGTTTTTACTTTTAGAACAGGGTGTATACTATTAAAAATTTAGTACTCTGACTTGATTAGGTGAATTGGGAGTTTTTCTCCACGAGTTCAGTTTTTACTTTTAGTGATTCTGACTGTTTTGATTTCATAAGTCTTAATTTGTTTGTCTGATTATCTTTTTAAATATTTTATTTTTTCCCTTTTCAAAGATAAGTGCTAAGAGTATAGGCATTTAAATTATGACCACTAGGTGTATGAAACTATTTGGATCCTTAATTTAGTTAGGAATATTACATGACATGATAATATATAGGAAATGTTCAGAATTAAATGCTACACATAGTTTTGGTTTTGAAGTATGAGCACTATGCAATTTATTAAACAATATGCTCTTCAATTTTCGAATTTGACAGGCAGTGTTGATGGGCCTGACATGATCGAGCTAGGCATTTAAACTCACCCACTCTTAACCACTCACCGCCACTATGATTGGACTCCTTGCCTCCACACTCTTCTTGAGACTGTGCTTAAATATTCTCTCTATAAGTTGCCCTTGTATGCGATATGTGATATCCATCTTTGTTCTAGTTTGGATTTTATTTCTAAATCTTTTTAAATTTTGAGTGAGATATTCATGTAGCTTATAATGAGAAATTTGTTGCTGAGATAATGATTTTTTTTAATGGGGTTGAGGATGAGTTTCTATTTTGTTACTAGAGTAGAATTTTTATATAAATGTGAAATGCCAGTGACATTGGATTAGGTACATTTTTTGTGTTTTGTGGTTTCAAACGCACCCTTATTATTACTCAATTGCATCCTTATTTCCGCAGATTCTTCTTGAACTAGAGTAATTGTCTGTTAATTATTTCTTGGATTTTTTACTAAACTATGAAGAGATAAAATTGTACTCATTAATTAATGTTATTGAAGGCTTTCTCGGGCTTGAAGTTTCTACATGATTCATATCGTACATGAAATTGTTTTGACACTATATGGTTAATCATTCTATCTCACTGTGGATTTTTATTTTAGTTGATGCACACATTAATATATACATTACACAAATTATATTGCATTTGACATACGCCAAGTGTGGATGTAAAATCTGATTCAGTCTCATTTTTCTTACATATTTTGTAACTAACAAACTTACACCAGAGAATTTGAGAAATTCATGTTGAGGTTTATATTAGTAGGTTCTCATACTTTTCAGGAAGGTTTTAGATTTTTTTCCAGTTTATCCATATGTTTCTATTACGTGCATACATCTGAAAAAGACTCCATTTTTTATATTTATTTTTCTATTAGAATCAAAACTAAACCATAATATTCCAATGCTTTATTATTTACACTGTCCAATTTCAATGTCATATTCTTACAATTTGTAATTTTTCTTTTCACCTATAATGATTGGTTGAATGTTAAGGTGAAATAAATTTCACTTTAAAGAACAGAGTGTGTTCCCAGAGATTAGTTATGATGCTCTTGGAAAGCCAAGAGGAACGGATGCATGTATAAGAACAACATCTAACACTGATAAAGAAACCCTATAAACTTCTGTCTCTCGTAGGAATGCCATTCAAAGAGGGTGTGTCTCCCACTAATGTGATGCGAAAAAAAAGCCGAAGAGACATCATTTTGACACGAAAGCAAAACAAAGAGCGAGACGATAAATGTTATCATTTTTCCAAGCGACTAGCGACCGCGTCTAAGTTTTGTTATCACATCGAGTTTCGTGAGCATGATCCTTATTCTCTATAGGTTTCTTAAACTAGAATTCCAAGAGTCAATGCCCATAATTCTATCTCACCTCGAGCTAAGGAATTTTGGAATACGGATCATAGCAGGGTAATGCTGCTACATGGTATGCTGCTGCCTCTTTTTTCATATCATTTTCAATCATGGTAGTCACTTAATTGAATTGAGAATATGATGAGATCCATTATCTTATTTGGAACATGTCTAATAGAAAATGAATTCAACTAGATACCGTGGCCATCTGCATATATGCAATCTGCATATATGCATTGCATAGATGCCATATTCTGCATATATTCAATATGCATATATGCATTTGCGTATATGCCATCTGCATATATGCCATATCCATATATGCAATATGCATATATGCAATAAGCGCTCCATGCATAATGAAATGTCACAAACAATTAAAAAGAAAGCTTAGCTCAAGGAAGAAATGGCTTACCAATACAAAATTGCTAATTTTGATTGAGGCTGCATCTGCTATTCAGAGAAGATTGGACCTAACGTTGTAGAAGCTATATAAAATTGGCAATTTTGGGGAATATTTGTACATATTGATGTCGACCTCAATACGTATATACAAAATGGACTCAAGGCTTCATCTGCTATCCACTTTTTTTTTAATAATTTTATAGGTATTAAAACTATCCATGTTTATTTATTTTCTATATTTATCACTTATTTGCATTAATATCGGTTGGTATAGATACATGGTATTATGAAATAATCTTGATGTTTCACTTTTGATATGAATCAGGCTACAAGAGGTGAGAAGAACTCCTAAAGGAGGCCTCTCAATCATTCCCGGTGACTTTAAGACACCTCTTCCTATAGCAAGAAGCAAGCGAGAGTACTTCCTGATCTGGATAGTGTGCTTATTTCTACCCTGAAAATAGTGAAAGTGGAGAACAATCCCCTCCAGGTGAAGAGAATGGAAATGAAAAGCTTCATTCTTCACTTGATCATCCTTCAAATGAGGAAAACTTCTAAATCTTAATGCGATAAAGATCTTTGACTTCAATATTGTTATAGTTTAATTCTCATACCTATGTTATTTCACTTTGTTTCACTTTTGTGTTTATGAAGTTTGGTACATTCTTCTTCTCATCGTATCAATTTATCTTGATTTGGTACATATTATGAGGTAGATTACGATTATTGCTCAATTTTTTTTGTTTAATTTAATTGACTCCTTGTTTGGGAAGAAACAGGTACTTGGTACAACTGATTCTTCATTTTTTTTCTTCATTAGCAGACAGTTTCATTTTTTCTTCAATTGACTCAATGTTTGGGCCTCAGAATGCGGTATAGGGATAGCTGAAAATAACTATACTACATCTTTCAAAGATCTTTTCAGTTAAAGCAACAACTAGTGCCCAATGCTCTGTAGATGTGCCAAAATTAGGAGATCACATGAGCATATCTGGAGAGAATTTGACTGATGCGTCAGATATTGAAGTACGATTGTAACTTTGAGTATGGTTATTTCATTTTGAATTATCTAATTCATTTATACATGCCTTTTTAGTCTATATACTATACAGCTTAGACATGATATGATTTACTTCTTGCTCATTTTTGAATGGTTCGATATATCAGGTATACTGTTGCCCCCTGTTTTGTTCTCCATTACACAATTGCTGCCAATGTTCGATATATTAGGTATATTCCTTATGCAATTTCTGTATATTGTATGACTTGTTTCTCATTCTTATTTATTTTTTAAATCACATTGCAATAAATGATTTTTTTTAATATCATACATACTTCCGTAGGTCGGTCCTACATGTGGTTGAGTATGACGGTAAATAGCTATCTAAACTGTTTTTGATATCATACATACATCCATATCAGTATGGATTTATACTTCTCATGACTTTATAGAGTGGTGTCTTTGTATAACATGAGGATAAATAGCTATCTAAAGTAAATTTGTTATTTTTTTAACAACCTTTACTCGAAATGTTGTTTATATACGTTACCATGGAATTATTTTACACTTCTTAACTAGGGCTTGAGTCAATTTTACTCGAGGTTTGAGTTGGTTATATTTTCAGACTCATGTTTCTCAAGGCCTAATGTTTGGAAGACTTAATGTTGAAAGAATGATGTAATTTTGTTTAATAAAATATTTGATGAGGTGGTGGTGAGCTACAGTGTTGTATATTTTTTGGATTGGATATATGTATTTCATGATTTTGGTATTTCAAAGTTCATCAATGGTATGTTCGTAAACATCACTCCATCATGCATACTCCATATTTTTCTCTCTATAACACTCTCTGTGCGTATGTATATTTGTTGATAGATGACTCATAAGTCCAAGCTCCGGAATGACAAATGTTCAAGGTCTTGATAGACAAAGTCAGGTGGATGAAATGTATTATCTTTTCTATTCTTTAGATATGATATTGGTTGCTTTTTATTTATTACATTATTTAGAATTTCGATATAATATTTCTATATTTCTTGCATATACAGTTGTTCTCGGTCAAAATTCTCCACAAGTTATCACCTCGATAATCTTAAAAGCTTTGAAGGATATGGCATTCTCATTCAGCGAGGATGATGAAGAAGAAAAAGAACCGTTTAAATCCCTCGAACTTGAGCTGATATATATGTGATTTTTTTTACAAACTTTGTTTTGTTGAAGTATTTGTTAGATGAATTTGAGATCATTAAATATTATTGGATTGGTTGTTATCCCTTAAGAGGGTGGATAGTCCAATAAACAAAGGATATTATGTTCAATTTTATTAAATTAACATTTCGTTTTTTTGAGGTACAATGTAAATTGAGTTGATGAATATTATATATTTCATGTTATATGTGAATTTGTTTGATGAATGTAGACTATTTGAATCTTGTTGGAAAATTTGTATTTGTTAAGCAGGGTAGATAGTTATATAAACAAAGGAGATTATGGACAATTTTTTTAAGTTTACACTTTGTTTTGTTGGAGAACGATATTTTTTTCATTTTATAATTACGTACTTTGAAAATTTTTGTCGTTTCGCGATTACGTACTTTCAAAATTTTCGTCATGCTTTTAGGCATGGGCATTTCACTAGTTTATATATATGTCATGTGATTGTTCATATTATTATTGTTTGTATGGTTAATTTTATTTATTTCGGCATGTTGTTATATAAACGAGGGATAAAATTTGGCACAAGCTGAATTTAATATAGGTGATTAGTAATTAAAATGTTTTTTAGACAATGATACTAGAATGATCCATATGAGGTCCATGATTATTTTGATAAAGGACTGATCACCCATGATCAAAATTGGCGGGTTGTCATAGAATCTTAGAAATGTGGCACATGATCCATATCTGTAAAAAAATATTCCAACATAAATTTCTCCCATAATAAAAATAAAAGCTTAGAAAGAATAATATCCACCACACCTATCTTAATAGCCAGTGGTGCAAGTGAACAATAAAATAACTTACACTAATTGTAAATTCGCACGATGCACGGGTGAAACGTAATGTGCAGAACATAAGCAATAAGAAAAAATGCGGATCGAATTTTTTCGATCAATTAGATATTTTTTACCACCATCTTTGAGAAACTATTCAAACAATACATGGTTAATATGAGGTTCCAAAAGAGGAATTGGTTAGGTATCCTTTTGTCTGTATTTAGTTATAGCCCGTGCTAATAAAATACTTTACAAGACACGATGGATTACTATAAAGAAAATGACGATACATAACAAAGCCCAAGGTACATAAAAGAAAAATATATATATGTATATCACAATTATAAAAAATAAATATATGAATAAATACTTTCACTAAAAATTTACAATCTCACCGAAACATAAAATAAATAAATGGGAACAAATAAATGTAAATTCTCGTGATGCGCGCCAGTTGCATTATGATATAAAACAAAACATTTTGTAACTTTACATCAATTATGAGATAATTTACAATTCATGTATTCTAATAGACGTTGAAAGGTTCTTTTTAGAGTAATAGACAAAACCACATTAGTGTTCTGTTTTCTTTTTTAAATGCATCTGCAGCACACTTGCATTATTTAAAATCTTAACAAATCAAACAAATAGAAAGTGGGGGTTAAAGAACCCAAATAATGTCAACTATAGTTTATAAATCTCACATTCCTTACAACTATAAACACATTTTTATAAAAGAAAATTAATAAACAAAAAACCTATAAAATATCACCATAAATCCCACGAAAAAGTCAAAAATCTAGGTGAGATACCAATATGAATATTTTTTAAAACACCTGCTTTGAACTAATCATTCTTTGAACACATCAATGTTAATGCCTCGCAACAAATTAGCACAATAGAGTGAGAGAGTATCATATTATCAACCCAATGATATCTATCAAATTTTAGCCTCTAAATATCACAAATATCAACGAAATTAGAAAACAAAACTATGGTAGCACAATGGGACAGATTTAAACGTACCTTGTAAAAGAGGGATGTGGATAACTGATGCAAAATGAACAATCAGTACCTAATAAACACTAAAATCAAACACTCTAGCATGTAACTCCATCATTAAGAGAAAGGTCCCAAATAAAAAATAGTGATATAAAATCTTTTAGTGAATTAATTTGAACAATCAAAATCTTAAATTCCCGAAGCAAAATATAAAGATTGAATATACGATAATTGTGAACAAAAAATAGTTGTAAATAACCATCAAAATATGAGGCTGAAAAAATACAATTATTGTAACTCTTTTCATAGACACTAAACTTGTTGAATCTCAAATTTACTCCAATTTGTCTTATGGCTACATCACTCGTGTAAAACATCAGCCGAAAGGAATAAAAAATGAGATGAACTGAATGACATCAATCTAGTAAAGATCTAAAATTAATATTTCAAAAAATACCCCCAAAAAATCATGATCGGAATTAACCTAAGGAACTATTAGCAGAGAGACAATTCAAATGTGAAACATAGATCCTACTATAAGAAAGCATGTGTTTCAGCTAATATTTAAGTGGGAACACCTTCGCAAGTATATTCAACAATCATTAGGTTATCATTGTTAAATGTTAGCCTTTAGCATAATTGATGTTACCATTTTGAAATATAACAAAAAACAAAATTTCTGTAACTATCATATATAGAATGTTATAATTCAATAAAATATATATAATATGATGTAAGAATATAATTGATAAATGACACACTAAAATTCTTAATAGTAACCTAACACTCCTTATTTATAGTTTTCCAAATTGTTGAGTAAACCCCCAAACTCTCAAACTCAAAACACAAGAAATCTACATAAGAAATAATTGATAAAATAAAATGAAATTGGGTAATAAGAACAAATTCGCATGGAATTTTTTAAGATGGAAAAAACAAGACAAAATAATACCCAAAAAAATGAATTACCTCACTCACTAATTTTGATGAACAATGGTGTCAGGGACAAAGGTGGACGGTGGCTATGTCATTTGTCACATACACTAAATGAAATGATATGGAAAACATATATCCTGGGAGAGATCAATGTTACATGGGTTTTCATATATTTGATGAGAGAAGATAAGAAAATATGGGAAATAGAGGATATTAAAGGGCGTAAGATAGGGAGAGAGGAGGGTAATGAGGTTAAATGAACTTTAGAGTGACATAAACAACTAAAAAGTGATAGAATCTCTAAAACTACCAAAAGCAACTAAGAAACATATGTAACGCCATGTGTCATAGTTTACATGAAAAGTAGAGTGACACATGGACACCCTTAATGACTATGAGTATTTAACTCATGTATAACGTTTTATAATATATAAAGGAATAAAGGATAGTCCGCCTAAGGGTGAGATAGGAGAGTTTGAGATGGGGTAAGGAGAATGATTTCTCACTAATATTTTATGGAAAAAAACTCTTCATTGTTTTTTTATGTGAGATGAAAAAAATTGGGTGCAAAATTAATAGGATTTTTTTAATTCACCCAATAAATTATGCATCTCACCTTGTATTAAAAAAAATGCAATTGATCACCAACATATATTACAAACTGATTTCAATTCCTAAACTAAAATATGGAGGGGTGAGTTGAATATTTTTAAAATGGGAGTGATGACAATAAATTAGTTATGAATTTAAAAGTTCCCAAAAAGTAATCCATTACAAAAAATTTGGAAATCCAAATGATTCGATTAAGTGTAACCTTATCCTATCTATTTTTGTTCAAATTTGCAATTTATAAAATCGATTTGGTTGGATTAGATTTAATTATTTAAACGTCGAAAATGATCTAATCAAAACCAACAAGGTCATCTATTGGGTCCATAATATAGGATTACAAAAAAAAGCAATAGGCTTGAATTAAAAGAAATTAATAATATAGAGCACTCGAAGGAAGAAATAAAATATAATTTTATTTAGTTATAAAGAGTTAATTTTTTTAGTGGTTAGAAATCTTTGAAACATAAGGATGTATGATTCAGTCAACATGAGCAAAACCAGTTAATTTAAATGATAATTTTTTGGTATTTTAATCAATATTTTATTTTAGTTGTCGTCCACTTCCATATTGTTTTTGTCACAAAGGGCCCTCATACCTTGATGAGATTATTTCACTTACGCCTAAGAGCATAATATGAGTATGTACATAGTGTGATATATATACCTTATGTGATGGTATATATTTATATGATGTGATGATGTATGTATATCTTATGTGAATGATATATATATATATATATATATATATATATATATATATATATATATATATATATAAGTGAAGCATACCCCCTCCTTGTTATGATGGGAAGTTGCGCAATGAGGGTGAGCACCCTAGCTTGAGGAGCAGGGTGTAGATATTCCCCAGGTCATAGCGTCCATTTATTATTGTGTGATTGTTTTTATTAAGGTTGAGACGTGGTGGGTATGTTTTGTCTCATTTTTGGGGGAAACTATGACCGCTTCCCGTACGTTGTGCTATGGTTGTTTTGCCAAGGCGGTGTGAGATTCCGACCGTTAGTACCCAGGATGATATGTGAGTGATTTCCTGGAAGATGATAGCATTAAGAACCTGTATCCTCGAGTTATAGCGCGTTTGGATGGTTATTATTATACTTGTGTGAATAGTATACAAATTCTATATGATTATGTGATATCATAATTGTCTCTAGAGTAAATAGACATAAGAAGATTGCTTGAATCTCATTCTGGGAGATTGTAATCGGACTTAAATTGTGATGAATCAATTATGAGAAGATAAAGAGTAATTAATTATGAGTATACATAATATTTTGGGTATCGAGGGCATAATGGACCTCAACGACCAACATTGCCAAGGAGTAGTGATTCGGGGGGTTCCTTGTTTGGATTTCGCTTGCGAGACGTCCCACGAACGACACGCAGTGGAATGTTGGGAGTGAGAAGAAGTTAGTCCTTAGTGCTCACATAGCTATATTAGTATCTATATCGATGATTGACAATGCCAAGGAGTAGTGTATTAGGGGGGTTCCTTGTTTGGATTTCGCTTACGAGACGTCCCACGCATGAAACGTCGTGCACTGTTGAGAATTGGGAATAAAAATATTAATTAATTGAGTAAAGAGAATTCAAGTTACACGCATCATGCATTGAGGGCATAATGAATCTTGATAATCAATACTGCCAAGGAGTAGTGTATCGGGAGGTTCCTTGTTTGGATTTCGCTTGCGAGACGTCCCACGCACGAAACGCAGTGTAGTAATGAGAGTTGAGAGAAGTTTAGTCCTTAGCAGTTAGATGCTAATAACTCATATATATAATTATATATATATTGATGTCATAACTAGAATATGAGAAATTCTAGTAAAAGAGAATGTTTATGTATAATTTATATGTGAATAAGTGGCAAATAATTAAGATGGGTACCATTAGAAGTTGAGGGATATGATTTAGATGGAACTTATTTGAGTATGAATTTGGGAGTAAGTTAGATTACTTGGCCTAGATAAAGTCGGGTACTTATTTGGAGATTATGTGCATACGTTTAGTTGTGCGCTTTAGATGAGAGGTGAGTTGGATTTTGTGGAAAGTGCGACTCCACCTTAATCATGTCATAATGCATTTATAATTATTATGCATTTTAATTTCACTTGCTATAAAATGTTTTCACACCTCGGGCTCTGACCCGTTTATATTTTCTCTTGCTATGTATATATTGTTATTATTCTAGGTGTTCCTCCGCAAGGACGCCTTTGATGTTTATCCATCGAGTGTAGTCGTGGAGCTGTGGCAGTAGCGGACTGTTGCTGCATTTTGTTATAGTCGATTACTATCTTTTGTGTACCTAGATTAAGATTTAGTTTATATATAGGGTTTATACCCAAGTGTTGTAGAGTAGTACTTTTATATTTTCTCTCTCAAATTATTGTACTGTCTGTGACCCGACAGCATATTCGGGCATTTTATTTTGTACATTGTGTTGTACTCTTATGTTAATCTCTTTTATATCATTTGAGCGTGTGTGCATCTCTTATTATATTTAGATATTTGTTGGTGGTTAGTTGTTGTGTGGTTGTTTCAGTTTGTAATAAAATGTTTTAAAATGAAATTTTTAACACCCTCTTTTTGTGGTAATGTATTGTCAGCCGTGTTTATTTTAGAATCGTTAGTTGATGCTGAGAATGATCCACTTGTGATTTCTAATTATTTTAGTATTGGGCTGGCCACCCGTTATTATTTTTATCGGGTTGTTACAATATAGAATCATTTATACAAGTTATAATTATGAAAGTTAAAATTGGCAGTATAAAAAATGTGTAATATTAAAATACACCTTTTTACTTTGTAGGTTTGAGTTCTTTGGTGAACAATGGAAACAACATTACCCAAGGAGCATAATTCACTTCCTAAAGCATAACAATTTACCTCATGTACTTTAAGATCCTTATGGATGGGTGCACATAGTTACGCAACTTTAAGTTTTGAATGGGTGCAAGTTATTCACTCTATTTTGTATTAAGTTTTGCACTGTTTTTGTAATTTTTTTTTTGTACACACGATTTTTTTGTAAATTTAAACTAATTTTAATTTTTTTGGCAATATGTTGATATTCATTTTTTTCTTTTGTAGATGAAGAAGTGGGAACTGCAAGAAACAAAGAACGTGAAACATTTTCATTTTGGTTTATTATTTAACATGACAATCCGGGCTGATATATATATTCAAGTTATTTGGACAATAGTGTAACATGAATTACAATTTGTGATGTTTAGTTTAGAGTTTAATACTAATATATAGTTATAGAGACGGTAGAATTACGTAAGTGATTTTCTATCTTTTTTAATATGCATATAGAAAGGTTTAGGTAAAAGGTACAAAAAATTACCATTATGTAATGAGTAGTACGAAATTTAGTGTAAAGAGAAATTTATCGAAATCTACCGTATTTTCCAAAAAATTGATTTTGTCAATGTACCGCAAGGTTTGGTTTCGATTTATGAACTGGTATACCGACTAGTAAAACTCGTAATTTTGGTTAGATGATTTCAAAGTTGGTATAATGGTGGTATGCTCCATTTTTCCAGCCAAACCAAACAAAACTAGCCCTTGGATATGTGGACTTCTATTTCTTGAGCTCTAAGTTACAAATCAAGGGAAGACTCTAAAGATATGCTTGGATATCATATTAAATAAAATAAAACACCAAGAAAGTTATGATGTTGTAATTTATTGTATAATATGATAAATTGTAGAATATCAAAATATTAACATTTTAATAATTTTATACATCAAGCATAACACAAATCAAAAGACGCAAGTGAATCTAAGAGGAAGATGTGAAGAAGAAATCCAAAATATAAATAAATTAGAACCTAAAATACGTGATTTGTGTATTTTAAAACATTTTCTTTTCATCCAATAATATTCTTCATTGCGTCTCAATAAAAACCCACCAGGTTAGTAAAATTGGAGATAGTGTACATTTCACAATTTATGTACCATAGCTGGACCATTTATCATTAGAATTCTCTATGGATCGTACTAGACTAATAGTAAATCTGTCTGAGATATCTTTAACATTAAATAAATATCTCCTACTCGAAATCTGAGTACTAATAACTATAAACAAAAGTATGGATTGTGGACTTGGGAAGATCCGGTGTTAGAGCCAAAATTTTAAATCCAAGCTAATTTAATAGCAAATTTCAGAGCTTCGGGGGAAGAAACCCCTGAAGTGAATTTTTTTAAAGTTATTTTTGAATATTTACCAAATAATTACTTTAAAAACAATGAAAAATAAAGTTAATTACCAATAATATACATACCTAACAATTAATATTATAAAATTATAATATTACGTGGGTGGACTCCTTTGTTTGAGTAAAAAAATTGCTTACTTAAAGTTAAATGGATTAATTTTTAGGGGTAGGCTAAGTAATTATTTTGGGTTGAGTTTACACTAATAAATTAAATTTTTCTCGACTTGACTCGTGCTACTTCCCGGCCAAGCCCTCTCTAGTTCCTCCCCTGGTAAGACCTTTCTCACGAGAAATCAAAATACAATGATAATGAAATAAATTTTTTAACAAAATATTTTGGAGATGATCTCGAGATCATCTATAATAATAAATATAAAACAAATTATATTTAAAAGTAGGTAATCATAAAAAGTTTCAATAAAAAATTGCACATATTTTTTAAATTTGTATTTACCCCAATTTCAGATTTATATTATTACGATTTTTTCTAGTGCTCTTGAATTGAGGAGGTCATATTTACTATGTTTTGTAAGAATAAATAATTTTTTTTACTAATTTAAAAAATTGGTCATGTTTTACGTCCCAATATCTGATATACTTCGGCAATAGCTTCAATAAAAAAAAAACATATGACATCTGGATGAGGACAATAAAATTCCTTAGAGGTTATGTTATAATCTGTAAAATGTATTGTATAAATTAGGGGTGTGAATTTTTATAAACATGTGATTGATTTCAAATCCAATCCGATTTTTTTCAGTTTGGGAATTATATTTTAAAATTCATATTTAAGAAATTTAACAATTTTGTTTTAAGATAAACAAATTAGAAACTAAATTTATCGAATGACCTCACCGCGAGAACTTTACAGGGACTTGGTTTGGAGGATTGAGAAGTGAGGCACTGTTGGCGCTTGTCCCAACTATCTTAGATACACCTGATAAAATACCAAAGAACCCTCATCGTGGATCCTCGGGCAGAGCAACTTGGAGTTCCATCGGGCGTTGAGTTGTGAACCTAACAGCCATCTACTTAATGTCACATCTATTGTAGGTAATGTCACTAGCCATCTAAACAATGTCATACCTTCACTTGAGTAAACCACCATGGTATTTAGGGCTGTCAGGTAGTTGGTGAGCCACCTCTGCGATAACAGCCCCCTGACACACAGTGATTAGGAAAAAGGCATGTCTTGGCATTTAATGTTTATGATGTGGAGACAACTGGAGCATCAAGCATTTAATGTTGTGACATAAAGTATGAGGGATGTATTTCATAGTCTTTAATGAATGAGTTGCCTCGGGGATGGTGGGGGGGGGGGGTATTTAAGGACCCTAACCACCCTTGAGGAGAGGATAATCTTTTGAGAGTTTAAGAAGTTATTACTATAGAGAATACATATCAGAGAGATTTATTGGAAAACCAGAGGTCTTATTCACTCACCATTGTCATTGATTACGAAGATTTTAATACATGACAGAGATTCTTGAAGGTGTTGGGTGTGTTTTTTTACCTGCCTACCAAGGTGTATCTAGGATGCTTACTTCTCTCTCCCTCTAGATAAGTTACTTCTGAGTTCATTACTATCTTCTGAGTTATACACGAGAGATTTGTGAGTTTAAACTGAGTCTCATCTTCATTGAGTTTGTGTTTGCGTGTTCTATCACTAATCCAAGGTTTTAGCTAATTAACTTATCATCACCATACTTCAAAGGGGTTACGCTTCCATCTTATCTAAAGTTCCCTCTTACATTTGGCGACTCTACTGGGGAGGAATTCTTCTAAGTAAGGATTATGGTGCAAGATAATGCTAATCGAAGTCTCAACTTTGATGACATATAACATAATGAAGAGAAAGTTGCGAGAGAACTAGAGGCCCTAAGGGATGGGGGCCCTCGAGTAGAGGTACATCCGGTTCCAGCGACGTCAGGCGTTTCGGAGTGACATAAGCTTCCACGAGTGCAGGGTTGGGACCCACTCAGGTCGCTCTCCTCATGAGCAAGTTTTATTAGTTTTTGCAAACTCCAGTAGCCTCAACTATGCTGGGAGGATTGGAGGCTAATGCCTTCGTAACACCAGGGGTAGCTCCAATGGCCCCATCAGGTGCCGGTGTTATGGGAATGGTCCCAACAAGCATACCCTCTGTTGTGAATCTAGTAGTGGGAACCTCAGGAGTTTCAACATGCCCTACTGTGATGTTTGTGTCAGCTGCAACGGGCACCCAGCCCACGATGCCATTGGATGTTGCCCCAGTAGCATCACCCATGGAGGAAACAAGAAAGGAAGTGCAGAAGGAGATGCTAAAGTTTATGCAAGCTTCGTCGCAATCTTCTGGAAAGGTAGCTTCGGTTTATGATGACTTTCGAACGCCTTACCCCCAGGAGTACAATGATGAGCCCTACCCAAAGGACTATATTCCTCCTATTTTTGTAAATTACATAGGAAAGGGTGGGAACCCGAAGGAGCATAATAAACATTTAGGGCCGAATTGTAATAATAAAAGGCTTAGGTTGAGGGAGTTTTTTAAGTCCTTGACCGATAAAGCATATACCTGGTATTCCCATTTGTCTCCCAACAGCGTTTCTACATGGGAAGAGATGCACATGTTATTTTTCCAAAAGTTCTTTCTGGAAGAAGATGAGTTTACTTTCACCCAACTGGGTAGGGAGAAGCAACGACCTGGGGAAGAAGCGGTGGCCTAGGTTCGAAGATTCAAAGAAAGATCCCATGACGTGAGGGAGGAGGCTAAAGAATCTAAGTTATTGTAGATTTTCATAGAGGGGCTGTTTCTTGAGTACATCTGCCATCTTATCAATGAGTCGCATGAGGGGACTTTCACGGCGTTCTTAAAGGCAGCGATAAATATCTCCTTGGTGGTGTGTCCCAATTTAGTGGTGGTGACCATGATGTTTAAGTAGTCGATGTAACCCGCGGGGGGGGAGGTCTCAACCCCCACGGGTAGGGTACATCGAAAGGGGATATAGGGCCAAAGCACCGAAGAAGGACAATAAGAGGAAGTTCGGAAGAGACAGGGAAGACCCACCACCACTGCCTTATACAGTGGAGGAAGTTGTCAGCTATTACAAAGCGATGGTCCAAGGGGGAGCGATCTATGATCCAAAGTACTTGAAGGTGAGGATATTGCAAATCCCTCAGCAGAACGTCAATAATATCCCACTGTCAGCACATGAGGCCAATCTCATGTTGGCCTATGATGAAGAGGCTGAGAGAGGAGAAGGAGAGTCAACAATTAAGTAAGGAGAGTAAGAAGAGGCTCTGGAATATTGCACAAGGGGAATGGATAATGTAGTCTTGGCTTATGACGAAGCAAGCGCCAAGGATGTGGAGTATGTGTATGGATTGAAGGTGAGGAGGTAGACCTAACTCTGGAATATTATACAGCTTTAAAATCCTCGAAGTTCACATGGTTCTTCAACCAAATGGGGATTCCAAAGGAGAGTAGGTTGGAGATAACCCAGACAAGACTTGATATTGCAAGGAAGAACACAATACCTTCGCTGAGATGGAAGGGACCCATGTCCAGTTTGGTAAGGAGGTTTTCGTCAGAAGTAACCTTCAGCGATGCAGATAGGGCTGTAAGGTTCCCTCATAACAGGTCATTGTATATGACCGCCAGTGTCAACGGAGTTAGCTTCACAAGGACTCTTATGGATGGGGGAGCTTCTATAAATATTATGTCAATCAACTCATTCCACGCAGCCAATATTCCAGAAGAAAGGTTGGTCCCCATGCCTTTGGTAATTTTAGGGTATGATAATTAATCTTCCAAATCCTTTGGGCATGTCAATGTTGGGATTGTAATGGGAAATCTTAATTCCCATATCAAGTTCCACGTAATAGAGAGTGAAACTTCCTATCATCTGCTAATAAGAAGGGTGTGGATGCACAACCAAGGGCTTGTTCCTTTTAAATACCACCAATGTGCCAAAGCAAATGTCAAGGGAACAGAGGTGACCACTAGGGCTACAAAGAGGCCCTTCACTGTTGAGGAGGCTCACTTGGTGGACGCAACATTTTACATAGAGTTAGAGAAAGATGTCCGAGTCCTAACGAGAAGAATGGAAGGATCATGGGTCCCCTCAATCAGAG
The DNA here is from genome assembly GCA_949130495.1 of Sambucus nigra. Lineage (NCBI taxonomy): Eukaryota > Viridiplantae > Streptophyta > Magnoliopsida > Dipsacales > Adoxaceae > Sambucus > Sambucus nigra. The sequence continues at coordinate 87,376,483 of OX422208.1, read as the reverse complement.
AAAGGATGGGACCCGTGAATGAGCAAGGTAAGGATGTTACAAGAAGCACAAGGGCAATAGTCGAGGAGGCTCACTATATGGTCCCTCGACCCCCAAGAATCTCTAAGAAGATAAATGACAGGATGAGGCCCAGAGCAGACCCAATGGAGCATGAGGTTCAACGACAAAGCGTGCTGAGCCAATTCTCAGGATAAAGAATGGTCGAGGTTTCTAGAGAGAAGAAGAGGAAGGCAGTCACCACTACCAGCAAACGATGCAAAAAGGTCATTATCGAGGAAGGAAATGTGGTGTATCGATTATAATGATGTGAGAGGGTGACCGAGGAAGCTGATGATGAGGTTGACCCAATATATGAATGCTTTCTGGTGGATCAACGGGGACAATGCATGGTGATAGACAACTCCAATATACAGGAGCTTATAGAGGATGTCGCTAAAGAGCCAGACTACATAGGTGATCAGCCAAAGTCGCAGGCATAAGAGTTGGAGCAGTTGAACCTGGAAAAAGAAGGAGAATATTCGAGGCCCATCTTTATCTCGAAGGATCTCAGTAAGGAGAAACGAGGGGCCTTGGTTGAGTTGATTCAGGAGTTTATAGACTTCTTCACATGGAAATACACATGATATGGAGGGGCTGGACGAGGAAGTAAGCTGCCACAAGTTGAACATAATAACTTCAGCCATTCCAGTAAAATAGGCGACAAGAACGTATAAGCTCGAGCAAGATTTAAAGATCAAGGATGAGGTTCAACGCTTACTAACGGCATGGTTCATCACACTGATACAGCACCCACTTTGGTTATCCAGTATTATCCCAGTGGGTAAGAAAGACAAAAACCAGATAAGGATCTGCGTGGACTTCAGATATTTGAATAGAGCTTGCCCCAAAGATGAGTTCCTTATGCCCTCTATCGATAGCCTAATAGATGCAATGGCAGGTTATGATATGTATAGCTTCATGGAAGGGTATTTAAGGTACAACCAGATCAAGATGGACCCCATGGATGTAGAGAAAACTGTGTTCAGAACCCCATTGGGCAACTTCATGTACTGGGTGATGCCATTTGGACTCAAGAATGTCGAGGCGACTTACCAGAGAACAATGATGTCCATTTTCCATGACTTCTTTTACAAATTTTTGGAATTCTGTGTGGATGATTTGGTCATCAAATCAATGAAGGAGGAGTCCCATCTGAGCGATTTGAGGAAGGTGTTTTCTCATTGCATGAAGTTTAAATTGAGGATGAACCCACTGAAGTGTGTTTTCGGAGTAACAAGTGGGAAATTTCTAAGCTTTATGGTTGACTGACAAGGGGTACAGATGGACTAGGACAAATAGCGGGCAATCTTGGAAATGCCATGTCTGAGAACGGAGAAAGAGATGAAGAGTTTCCTCGGTAAAGTCTCTTACATCAGGATATTTGTGCCTGGATTAGCTTAAGTAACACATTCATTGATGCAGTTATTACGAAAGAACGCGAAGTTCCAATGGGAGGAGGTTCACCAGGAGTCTCTTGACGGGCTGAAGAAACTGCTGGTTTCACCACAAATCATGGTTCCCCCAAGGGCAGGAGTATCGTTGTAGCTGTACCTCACATGCACAACGAGGTCCATGGGAGCTTTGCTGGCATAAGAGATCAGCGGGCAAGAACGACCAGTCTATTACTTCAACAGGATCATTCATGGGCCAAAAGTCAGATACAGTAGCGTAGAAAGGCATTATTTAGCCTTAGTCTTTATAGTGAAAAAACTTAAGCATTATATGTTGTCTCTTATAATTCATATTGATACTAGATGTGATCCTATTAAGTATTTGCTAGAAATAATAATTTTGATTGGTAGGGTAGATAGGTGGTTCCTCATCCTATCTGAATATGACTTGAAGTGCGTGGTGCCTCGCGCAATCAAAAGCCAGGCATACGTTGATTTGTTGGTTATTTTCCCCTTAGGAACGTTCGAGCCACCCAAAGAAGATATTCCAGGACACAATTTGCAAGACAACCATCTAGACGTAATGGATGAGGAATGGACAATGCAGTTCGATGGGTTATCTGCAAAAAATAAAGAACGAGCAAGGGTTATTCTTTCAAAAGGAATGGAGGAGATTTTCCTTTCTTACAAGCTAGATTTACCTTGCTCTAACAATAAGGCGGAATATGAAGCATTGGTGTTGGGATTGCTAGAGGCTCTTCGAAGGGGGATCCATTCACTTTGCATCAAGGAGAATTCAAAATTGGTGGTTCAGCAAGTGAATGGAGAATACGTGTTGAAACATATAAGCCTGACACTATACAAAATAATCATTCAGTGGCTTCTCGGCCAGTTCCATCGGACCAAGATCAAGAGGCAACCCAGAATGATGAACCGTCACCCAGACGTATATGTCACCATTGCCCAGAAGATGATCATGAGGAATGATGCAACTATTGTCGTGATCCAACAAAGAACAGCTCCTTCGATGATACAGTCAATTTTACTAATGGAAGAGGTTGCAGACTAAGGGGAGAGATCAAAAGGAAATTAGAATCTGGGGAAGGATCGATGGGGCTGAGAGAATTAGCCCAATACTTCACGAATCAGGGAAACCTTTACTTCAAAAATACAGGAGGGTGGTTATCGAGATGCATCAGTCCAGAAGAGACAGGGCAAAGCCTGAAGAAAACACATGAAGTGTACTATAAAACAATTGAAATACCCATCTACCAGAGGATTCAAAGAGAGGGGTATTTTTGGCCAAAGATAAAATAAGACGCAATGGAGCTACAACGGAATTGTGATAAATGCTCGTTATTCTTCGAGGTAGAAGAATGTCATTTCGTGGAGGCTCAGCCTGACTGGAGACACCCCTACATCGACTTCATTAAGGATGGAGTTGTCCCAACAGAGGAAATTGATGTGATGGGACTCCGACGAAGGGACCCAAGATTCTACGTTCAGGAGGGGTTGCTTTATCGAAGGGGATACTTCAACAGGCCTTTGCGTTGCATCACGAGAGAAGAGGCAGTGGAGGTCCTCAAGCAGGCACACGGTCTAGCTCAGATAGGAGGGGCTAAGTTATATGACCAGTTGATGACTTTAGGATACTATTGGCCAATGATGGAGAAAGATTTGGCTGAGTTCGTTCGAAAGTGCAAGGCTTGCCAACTTTATGGAAATATATTTCATACCCCGTTAGTGGACTTACACTCCCTGGCAACGCCTTATCCTTTTCACACTTGGGCGTTCGACCTGGTAGGGGTAACACTCCCCTCTTCGAAGGGGAAGATATGGATATTAGTAGCAATGAAGTGCTTCACAAAGTGGGCAGATGCGATACCACTGAGAAGGGAAACAACAGAAGTGGTGAGCAACTTCATCAGAGAGTACATCATTTATCATTTTAGGATCCCAAAGTCTATCCTTTCAGACAATGGGACCTCTTTCATCAATTTAGAAGTAGCGATGCTCACAGACAAATACTCTATTATCTATCACACTTCGATGGTGGCATACCCAAAGGGAAATGGTCAAGCCGAAGTGACTAAAAAAACTTTGGTCAATATCTTAGCTAAAATGATGGAGGATTTCCCAAGATCGTGGGACGATAAGATACCAGCCGTATTGTGGGTCTATCGGACGACTAATAGAAACCCCACAGTGTATACACCATTCTCTCTTATTTATGGGGCCGAGGCGATTCTCCCAATAGAGTTAAAAGTCCCCTCTGCTCGATATGCCTTGCGAAGTATCATGATTCCCCAAAATAGACATGTGCAATGGGAAGCGTTGAACGAACACAGAGATAATGCAATGCATCACTTTCAAATGTATACGAAGCAACTCTCCAGGGCGTATGATAACTTAGTGAGACCAAGGAATTTCGTGGAGGGAGACCTCGTATTGAAAGCGGAAGTGAAACACATTAGGGGGCTTTCTCTTCCCAAGTTATCAGGAAACTGGGAAGGGCCTTTTATTGTAAAGGAAGCTCATGACTCAGGCTATTTCTTGATTTCTAAGATGGAAGAAGACATGCCATTTAAGATTAATAATAAATGGTTGAAAGTCTATCATGGGTAGACAGTTATGTTTGACCACTGATGTAGTTGGCTGCTATGAATATATATGTTCTTTGTTTTTTTATTATGATGAGTGTACAAGTTCTTTTCATAATGGCTCAAGTAGAGATGAAAGAATTACAGCCCTTCACACTTCACAATCTATGTAAACAGTTTTAACATAAAGAGATTGCATAAGAAAATAAGTATCTTTTTCCATTCATAAACTTTGGGGCATTACAAAATTTGGAGCTATTGCCCAAGAATTACATTAGAAGAAAAGAAACATATATATACAAGTTCATTCGCCAAGAAGGAACCACAGATCTGAAGAAGAGAAAAAATCTTCAGGGAGGCCCGAATAAGCTGCTTGGCAAGACCGTTGAGTGTTGATAGAGACCTTCAACCTTATCTGCGCCTGTGTGCGCTCAATCAAGAGTTTCTATCATTTTGACTTCGCCTTGCATAGAGCTTCTTAGAGGTCCCCCACCTATTTATCAATGGTTTTAAGAAGAGGTGCTAGCTCGGTCAACTTAGCTTCCTCGACCCGTTGATCCTCCTAATGTTTTCACAAGAGCTCCCTCTGGCTGTCCAACTGCTGGTCGTTCAAAGTATTCAAATGCGCAATGAGCCAGTCAAAACAGAACCCGTCACGACCCAACTCCCTCAGATAGCCCAAGAATTGGTTGAGGAGGGGTCTGGTAACATTTACAGTTGGAGTATTGGCGATTTCAGCAATGACGGTGGCTATGCCTTGAAGCTTATAGCTCATAACTGAGATATTTGAACGTAGACAGTCCAACATGAAGGTTTCAGGATGATAGCTCACAAGTTGCTCGATTGACAAATGGTGGTAGGCAGGCATTTGGGCAGAACATTGGAGTACCATCAGGAAAAAGGCGTAGGGATCTAGGTCGGGCAGAGGAAGCTCGCATCCAGATTCACTCTCCGTAGTAGAACCTGTCGCGGAGCCTTGATCATTTTGGCTGGTTTCTTTGGAAGCGGCAGGTTCACGATGGGGCGAGGCAGTGGGCGAAGGAACTGGTGGAGAATCCTCCCGATTAACCTCAAAACAGTTAGAGGAAACAAGGAGTTTATGAAAAATCTTAACAAGTGTTTTCGTTATTAAGTCACCAATATAGGTGGAATTGATGAAAAATCTTAACAAGTTTTTTCGTTGTTAAGTCACCGATATAGGTGGAGTTTATGAAAAATCTTAACAAGTGTTTTCGTTGTTAAGTCGCCAATATAGGTGGAGATTATGGAAAATCTTAACAAGTATTTTCGTTGTTAAGTCACCGATATAGGTGGAGTTTACAAACACACTTAGCAAGTGTTTTTGTTGTTAAGTCACCGATATAGGTGGACTTTATGGAAAATATTAATAGTATTTTCTTTGTTAAGTCACCGATATAGGTGGAGTTTTTTTTTAGAAAACCTTAACAAGTGTTTTCATTGTTAAGCAACAAACACAGGTGAAGTTCGAGAAAATGAGAAATACAAAGAAACTAGCGAAGTACCTCAGCATCAATAAGAGCCACAACGGGAGCCACCACAGGGACCATGATGGTAGAAACTGTTGGAGGTGGGCTCCTTGTCTCAGCAGCTCCAGCGGGGCCCTCGGTTAGAGAAGCTTCAATGGTAGGCGAACTTACCTCGCCAACATAAGGTACTAAAGCTAGCATAGGAGCATCATCGGAGGAAAATGTTGAACCCTCAAGAGATGCCCTAACGGGAGAAGCAACACATACCAGGTTCTGGAAAGGAACAAGGCCACTCAAAGCAAAGGGTGGATAGAGACTTGGAGAAAGCTACAAATGTAAAACCAAGTGTTGGAGGCAAGGGTCAAACATAAAAGAATACGAAGCATAAATGCACCTAACTTACCCCCGTTATGGCATTGAAAAGAGGAACTGCAGTAAGGGGTCTTGACAGTGCAGGAGGAAGGAGAATGTTAGCTATCAGTGATGCCACTTCCACCCAAAACGGCCCAGCATGTTAGAGATGATAAACACAACATGGAAACAAATAAAAGATGTAAGACTAGGTAAGAAATTTACATGCGGGGCACTCTATTTGATCGCAACGAGGGGCAGAGACACCTCTTACTCTAATGGCAACTCAGAGGAGGCAACAGTAGTTCCCTCTGGTTGCCCAGACACTTTAGCAGACTCAACGGTGGCAGCCTCCATTGCAGTTTCTTTAGCCCATTGTGAGGATGAACAACAAGAGTAAGTTAGACTTATCAATGGGGAATGGGGAAGAGTAGTGTCTGCTGGAGAAATACCGCAATATCCCCCCATGAAGCGACTTATAGGAGGACTGGGGGGATAGGTCCTTTCTTCTTCAACTCCCTGCACCAAAACATTTTTTTATTAAGAAATGAGCAGATGCAACACACCTTAGGAGAAGGGGAATAAAACAAAATTAAGAATGCACAGAGACCTCATATCAGAAGGGTGAACGAGAGGGTATAATTACTGGTGAAGGTGGCGAGGAAGCAGCAGCAGAAGGAACTGGTAACAGAGGTTTCTCAAGTGTTTGTTTCTTCTGGGGCTTGGTACCCAGCATTTTCTTCCTGGAGCTCGTTACACCACCAGTTTCAGGTACACTCATCCTTTTTCTCCTTTTTTCCATTGGCTATATAGGATCAACAATGATCGTGGGAAATGCACCCGGAGTAGGAACGATAACAGCGCGCCGTTGAAACTTCGCATTTATTCTTACGACTTCATCTTCAACCTGCCTCTTCATCTCTTCATCTAGCTCTGGAGACATAGGAGGGGGAACAGAGGCAATTGGAAATGCATCCAAAGGAGTTTATGTTTGAGCCTGAGCCTTTTACTTTGAGGACTTGGACTTCTTAGCTTTCTTGTCAAGTGGCTGAGAAGGTCCTTCTCCCGTTGCAGCTTTGGTTGAGGGGGCAGCCTACTTGGGGGCTGCAGCAGCCTTGGACTTCGGGGTGGTAGTGGGAATCATTGGACAATGAGGGGGTAGCACTTCGAAAGACTCTTTAATTGTTGTACTCAAAGGAAACTCAACCCCAAGCACGGAGTTCCCCTTAAGACCCAACTCAGAAAAAAAAATAGAAAGGACTGGGGGATATTGAGGGGGGGGAATGGATGTACTCAAGGATCTATTCTAACTGCGCCAAATGGAATTTAATAGCAAAGGAGGTGGATACATCTCCCTTCCTAGTGGTAATAGGAAAGGTGACACGGCCATCGATGGTGGATGTCACACCAAGCACCGTTGCTACAGTATAGAGAGTGCAGGCTTCAGCAAAAGTATCCCTTGGATGGTTGTGTTAAAACACAGGTCGAGGGGCCCCTTGATTGAACCTGAATTGCCTGCTGTATCTGTCAGGGTTGTAGGGTTCTGAGATATATCCCCATTCAGTATAAGAAGGAAGAAATCTGAGGGTAAATAGAAGCACCATGGCTTGCAAGGGATCTTCCACAAGTGGGATGAACTTGACTGTTGTGCCTGTGGCAGGAAAGAATCCCCAACTATGGGCAAAGGTAGTCTCACTGTATGGCCTCATCACAAAGGAGTCTAGAAGATCAAAAACTTCCATTATCTCCTTTCGACTTTGCTTCTTATGGAAACACAGGAGGAGCGGGGGATTGATACCTTTGCTCACGGACAAAGAAACTGACTTAGCGGCAATGGCAGGAAAGAGGGTGTAGAGGAAACCCGTCAGAATAATGGCGTTAGCATAGTTAGTCAAGTTATAACGGCCCAGTGATCGTTCCACGTCGATGTGGGTTCGATCCAACCAAGTGTAGAGGGACCCTAAGGTGATGGCGTCCAGAATAAGGAAGAAGAATGAAAGCAATACAAGTATGTAGGCTGGTAGTTCTAGAGATGTACATCTACCTCGGCCCGTTACATCACTGACATCCTTCGGTGTCTAAGCTTCAAAAAAATAGTTGATAAGGGGGTGTACGTGGCTTTGTTTGAGGAACCGGTGCAACTGCGGCATATTCGATCCAGCTTAACTCGATCAGCAGCCTCTTCTGCACCTAGAGGCTCATCGTGGTAGGTAAACTCACCCATTGGCTCAATCACAAGGAGTTTATAGATGTCCTCTAGTGTAACGGTAAACTCCCCCCCACGCAGCAAAGAAGGTGTGAGTCATGGTGTTCCATCGGGAAACTAACACTTGTAACGCCGAGTTGTGCTTTAAGAGAGTGAACTCCCCAAACTAGTATGCACGATAAAGCCCAACCTTAGCGAGGGCAGCGGCGTGGGAGCTCTGCATGTGTGTATACCAGGCAGTGAAATTGGTTGGTGATCCCCTAGGTGCTTCGAAGTCGATCTGGGAATAGGGAAAGTCGCTGCGGTCGAGGCAAAAATCTAGAGTTCCCTCTGGTGGAAAATAGCCCCACTTTAATGAAACCATTTCCTCATCACCCAACAGTAAGGGGTCGAACCTGGCCGAGAAATGGCAAGTTTTGCATGCCTCAAAAAATTTATCATCTTCGTCAAAGATGGGCGCCCGGTGATAGAAGCGTAGTTGCTCTTGACAAGCAACATTCAGGGCAATGGCGCTAGAGGCGACAGCAGCGCCAGAAATGGCAGAGGGGGAGCCTGGCTGAGTGGCAGTGGCAACCTTGGAAGTTCTTGGAGATGCCATAATAGGGTGGAGATGAGTGATATAGTTGGGTAAGAAGGGCTAAAAATAAGGAGGGAGGATCATGACTGCACATGGTATCGCAAAATATGAGACAAGGAGGAGACTGAGTAAAGAATGGGGCAACAATGGAGGTTGCACAAAGTTTTCACAGAGTTTCTCTCTCTAAGGAAATGTGGGAGCTTGAAGAAGATGAAGGAAAGAGAAGGGTTCTGACATAAAAGAAACGTTTGAAGGTTTTTAAACCTGACTTTTGAGTTTCCCACCATCGAACGTGCAAGGGACGCCTATAATCATTTCAAATTAACACGTGGCACTTCGGGAAGTGTTCTGTCACCTGAAAAGGCGACACTGCGTTATTTACGAAGTGACACCTAGGGAATAGAAAGAGTTTCCTTCCTCAGCAGGTTTGAGTTTTGTCACTAAAATTTCCGTTAGACATATCCAATGACCCCTAACGAAACCAGGACCCCAACGATCCAAAAAAAGTTACGATGCCCCTACCCACAAGTCCAAGCTCTGTTTAAATGGTGACTCGACTGCATCGGGGAGAATTTTACTTTTTATAACATAGCGAAGCATTACAAGTGAGAATTTCACTTACCAAGAATTAGAACGAGATTTTGAGAAGGTTAACAGGCCTTTCAGGAGAAGTTCAAATAATAAAGCTAGAACGGTTGAAGCGTAGTATAAGAAAAAAGTGGTGATGTCCCTTCGTCAAAGCCCCAACGAGTCATAGTGCTTCGGCTCATGTACATCGGGGAGAATTTTACTTTTTCCTGGAAATTATAACGTTGTGGTTCTAACGAAGGAAAGGAGGCCAGATTTTTTTTTTCACGTTGAGAAGGTTCATCAGTTTGAGAAGTTTCGTGCAGAAATTTCTTGCTCCAACAAATCTCTCCATGAAGGGGAAAATGTAGAGGGGTCTTGAAGGTAATTTTGATATTAGAAGTAATTCCACATTAGCAACAGTGTCTTGGAGATTAAGGCACCGTGGCAGCTCGCCGGGGCAGCTCAATGCGGCAGCTCAAGCGAGGCAAATCAGCGTGACAACCTGTATTTTAGCTTGTTATATTAGTCATATTGCATCTTTGTTTATATTGACTGTAAGCTATAACGGTGGTAATCATGTAACGAGAATAATAAAGAGTTTTAGTGTGAGGTCAAACGGTACTCGCGAGAGACCAGGCTTGGCAGGGCCTGGGAGATTTTCATGATCTATCGAATGAACTCACCGCATGAACTTTAGAGGGACTTGGATTGGAGGATTGATAAGTGAGGCACTGTTAGGGCTTGTCCCAACCATCTTAGATACACCTGATGAAACATCGAAGAACCCTGACAGTGGAGCCTCGGGCGGAGCATCTTAGAGTTTCATCGGGCGTTGAGTTGTGAACCTAACAACCCTCTACTTAATGCCACATCTACTGTAGGTGATGTCACTATCTAGCTAAATAATTTCATACCTCCACTTGAGTAAACCATCGTGGTATTTGGGGCTGTCGGGCAATTAGTGAGCCACCTCTGCGACAATAGCGCCCTGACACACAGTGATTACGCAAAAGGCGTGTCTTAGCATTTAATATTTATGACATAGAGACAACTAGCACATCAGGCATTAAATGTTGTGACATAAAGTATGAGGGATGTCTTTCATAGTATTTAATAACTGAGTTGCCTCGGGGATGGTGTGTGTGTGTGGGGGGGGGGGGGGGGGCTATTTAAGGACCCTAACCACCCCTTAGGAGATGATGATCTTTTGAGAGTTTAAGAAGTTATTACTAGAGAGAATACAGATCATAGAGATTTATTATAAAACCAGAGGTCTTATTCACTCACCATTATTATTTATTACGAAGCTTTTAATATGTGACAGAGATTCTTGAAGGTGTTGGGTGTATTTTTTTACCTGCCTACCAAGGTGTATCTAGGGTGCTTACTTATCTCTCCCTCTAGCTAAGTTACTTATAAGTTTATTACTATCTTCTGAGTTATACATGAGAGATTTGTGAGTTTAAACTGAGTCTCATCTTCATTGAGTTTGTATTTGCGTGTTCTATCACTAATACAAGGTTTTAGCTAATTAACTTATCATCACCGTACATCAAAGGGGTTACGCCTCCATCTTATCTAAAGTACCCTCTTACAGTCCTAATAATTGTATTCAATGTAGTAAACTTTTTGTATTTTATATATTCTATGTGATAGAACTAAAATAGGAAATCAAGAAGAAAAGAATCACACAATTAAAGTGATTTTATAAAATATCTACTTAACTCCACAAAGGGAAATAATATGCAACATCCTCTTAATTTAAGGATTGCAATAGACAACTCTCACGTCCAAAACATCTTATATTGTTTTTACATCTCAACCACATAAATCTAACAGATGCACTTGCTCAACTTGCTTCAACAACCAGAACAAAGTTAAAAAGGACCATTCGGGTAGAAAATCTAACAAACTAGAGCATATATGAGCACGAAGTTAAATTAATAGCAGTTGATCTTGGACCCACATAGATGATTCCACTAAAGGATTACATTGAAAAGGGATTACTACCTGAAGATCCAAAATATTCTAGGATATTAAGATACAAGTTGACCAGCTACGTACTGGAAGGACGTGTCTCGAACAAAAGGGATTTTACTATCTCCTTACTTCGGTGTGTTCATCCGAAAAAGGTATAAGACCTGATTAAAGAATTCCATGAAGGATCCTACAGAACACCCTTAGCCGAACGATCACTAGTACAAAGGGTATCCATACGGTGATATTATTACCCGACCATGAATGTAGATTGCTCTTCGTATGATAAAAGTGTGACAAGTGTCATAAATTTGTTGTTATACATAGGCGCCAGGGGCTTATTTGGCATCGATAGCCTCCCCCTAGCCTTTCGTATTATGGGGAATGAATTTTCTTCATCCCTTTTTAAGGATAAAATGAAGATTTAAATATTTAGTTGTTGTCATAGACTACTTAAAATGGGTGGAAGCTGAGCCACTAATTAAAATGCCTTGTGAAAGTTTTTATCTCTTTATATAGAAGAATATCATATGCTAATATGGCATGTCGTATGCCTTCATCATTGACTACGAGACCCAGTTGTATAACCAAGAGTTTGAGAATTATTGTTCTCAATTTAAAATCCGAACACAATATTTTTCCCCAGGTCATCCTCAATATAATGGTTAGACAGAATTGACATCCAAAATGCTACTCGATGGGCTAAAAAATAGACTTGACGATGCTAAAGGCAATTAAATTTATGAGCTGCAGAGTGTCTTATGGGCTTATAGAACCACGTTGAGGACAGTTATTGGAGAAACTACATACATGTTGGAATTTGGAATAGCAGCAGTAGTCCCAACTCAAATTAGTCTACACACTCACAGAGTCTTCAACTTTGACTTCCCCAAAAGTGATATGATAAGGAGACTTGACCTCGACTTGGTGGAAAAAGTTATGGAGAATATTATGCTTCAGGTAGCTGCCTATTAATAGCGTACTACCTGATTCTATAACAAAAGAGTGCAACCGAGAAATTTTAAAGAAGGACACTATGTCCTCAAAAAGTTAATCTATAAAAATAAATAAATGAGAAGCTAATTTGGCATGGTCCATATTGCATTTTTGCAGTTGTACGACCAGGTACCTATTGCATAGAAACACATGAAGGACAAGAATTCAAGAACCCCTAGAATGCTGAACATCTTAGAAAATATTATTATTAGTTTTGCAATATAAACTTTATGTAATAATTACGCTCATTTTAATAAGAAAGTGACTAATTTGTTGTCTTTTAAAATTCCTTTTTATGTCTTCTTTGGGATATGAGACGAACATCATCTCAATAAGAAAGTAAAAAGAAAGTCATGCAAGCTTCATTATTGACAAGTCATGTTTTTTACAAGTCATGAATCCATGAATGAGAATTTCCTATTCTCTCCAAAACTTCTTAGATCACACCTAATGTCATGAACAAGGAGCTTTACCTGACCGGATTAAATTATAAGGAAATATCCTAAAATATTTGGTCACCAATGGTAACTAATGCAAAACACTTAGTTTAGAAGCAATAAAGATTCGTTTTGAAACAACTAAGTGTGTTAGTAGAACCTAAGGCCAAACAACTCAAGTTCGTTCTAGTACATCAACCCTGTTAAGAAGAATGATCGGCTCAAAATGATGACTAAATAATCAGAATGCTTAACTAATTAATAAATAACAAATACACAAGTAACATTTTGCCAAATAAAAAACTATTTTATTCAAAGGATATTAATAGCTCATTACATGATACTCTTCAAATGAAAAATAAATAATATAATTTCATTCGGCAGGTCATTTCCCTTGAGCTTTATCCATCCCTGCATGAGGAATATCAAGAGAAAAAGGAAGAATGATGGAATTGAAGTCTCTCAACCTGTCTGGACCACTTAATCGTGGTTTGTTTAACAAGTGTTAGGGGTGCCATGTAACCCAAAATCACCCAATTACTTCATAACTAGACTCTAAGGAATGGCATAAGTGGGAATCCAGCCGACATCAATTCTAAAAGGAGGATTAGGGTAATCCAACACACATAGATCATATCAATGCCATCGTTGGTATGTCTTGGGAATTTTCATAATTGTCAACGCATTCAGTAAACCCTATTTATGATCTTCACACCGATCTTGCTCCAACTCATCCTCTAGATGAGCCAATGTTTAATCATAGCCATCTATCCTGACTTCCTTAGGTTGCTTGCTGAAATGAATAGTTGGCAAATCAACCTTGTGAGTGAGTTTCTTAATGGGTATGTCCTTAATTTTAAGTAAGGCTTCCTAATCGGCTAAGGTCTTCTTGGTCTTTTCTTCATCCACTGTTGACTGAGCAACCACCATTTGTCTAGATGACGGGATAGACTTGGTTTTTCTCAAGATCTCTAATTCTTTCATCAACCTAGAATTCTCCAGCTCCAGGAAGGAGTCACCTTTATCTTGGATGACATTTGAAGACTTTTTGAATCTTTCTTATTCATTTATAAGAGTATTATTTTAATTTTCTAACAAACTTACCACCTCCCGTGCACTGTTTAGATCATTATTCAACATAAATTCCCTTTTTAGTGTGCTGGAAAGATATCTCGGAGCCTATGCTCAAAACCTATCTCTTGGTTTGATTGAGCATACTTTGCTTCATAATCTGAGCACAAACTACCAAGGGGTGATTTATGGTCTTCTTGCATTTTAAGAATGATTTCATAGTTAATAGCGGTATTCGATACAATTTAGTTAAATAATTGGTGCAGATGAAGGTATGCCTCTTTAACCTGATCAGAAGCATCTAGGTCGAGAAATTCTTCTAGATCATCCTCATACAATTCCTCATGTCCTACTCCAAAGAGTGGAACACTTCTCCTGTAAAGATCGCTCTCAGTAGAAACTATGACAGATTTTCTAGAGTTAAGTTGAAGAATGAAATACGAGAAACCAATTCAGCAAACATAAACATTTTGCAAGGGGGAATGATGGATAAATTTATTAGACAGATAAAGAAAGGATCATTATATATGGTTACAACATAAACCAAATAAACAGTACAAAAAGATAAAAAAAAAACTCCAAGATAATTTCACATTCTCCTTGTCTTGGGCTACATCTCTTGTCGACTGGGCCAACATATGGAAGTCTTAGGCACCATTAAATATTCTCTACTGCCTTACTCATCCCCTATATCTTTATCAATATTAGTAGGGGTGCCCAAATTATGTTATTGATAAAGTTCAGAGTCAACAACAGTGTCGACCTGCTTCAAAGCTGGTGTTTAGTCTTCCTTGAAAGCAACATTCTTCATGTATCCAATCTGGAAGGCAATAGCAGTAAAGGATTTATCCCATCATTTAGTGAAGTCATCTTCTTTTTTATTCATCATTGAATCTTTTAGGTCTTCTAACTTCCTATTATCCTCAGAAACTTCCAAATCATAATCAACAACAGCCTTCTTGGCATTCCTCCTTTTGCTGCTCGGCAGTATTCAGAAGACCTCTTGAATCCACAATCACCAGTGGTTTTCTTCTTCTAAATAGGAGGGAGAGACATGTCTATATGCATAAATTTTTGGATATTTCTTTTTATCATCTTGTTAGGAGATGAAGAAGTAATTGGGATTTCATCTAGATCAAAAGATCTAAAAGAGGCAAAGGTTCCTCCCGAGATAATATCTCCTTATGATGTGATGGAGGAGTCCGAGTCCTCTAAATCCACGGGGCTAAAGGAATGCCTTTTGTAGGCTGAGCTACAAAGGACATAATGGACCTCTTGTAGTCAAACAAAACAGAAGATGACCTAGGGTGATCTTCTCCTATTCTTTACTGGATGGACCAAATAAATTTCTGTTCCTCAAAATTCACCTCCGAGTTAGGGGTACACAATTGCTTCCATTTCTCTACAAAAAAGACACAGTATATTAGTCAGCATATCAATAAACATAAAGTATACAAAAAATGCGAATAATCCACACTGTCGACCTATGCCATGACCTTCCTGGGGGCATCTAGGACATGTATACCCGACCCTCAAAAAGAGGGCCATGCTACCAATTATTTACAATTACTCCGAAATCCCAATAATCCTTATTATAGTCAGGCATATTAACTACCAAAGTTGAATTGGCTTTACGTGTTGTAAGGTAATAATAGTTGTCTTCGGTGGTTCCCCACTTGGACCAATACATTAACTCAATAAATCTTATGTGGGTTCCATACAACTCATTGAAGCGATTGACTACATTAACTACTCTCCAACTATTGGGAACTGCCTTAGCAGGGACTGACTCGGATTAAATATTTAACACTAATCCCTGTAATTTAGGTATTTTTATAGTCCTTTGAGATGCAATTAGAATGGATTTATCTCGTATTCATACTACTAACCCTTTTCTTGAAGTATTTCTTATTTTGTACATTTCTTGTATATATTATAAGTATTTCGTGCAAGTGAATGCAGGAGAGAAACCAGAAAAAATAAAGAAAAGAAGGAAAGGAAGTTCAAGGACTTTAAAGTAATTTTGTAGCCATAATTCTGAGGCCGAGCTTGAGGCTAAGAGCACACTGAAAGAAATAGTGTCCATATCTAATTTACGGTGAAGAAATTACACTCATTCGAAATTTAAAAGATAAGTCATGGTCAAAAAGAGGAAATTCAAAATTTTATAGGGTTGAACCGGTTCACCCCTGGTCCAAACCAATTCTTATAGTTAGATGCGGGATTTTTAGTTTATTCCTGTCTTTTACATAAAGAGTTGTATGGGTTTATACTTCTTCCAAAATGACCCCAAGTAGTTGTAACTTGTAATTAGACATAGAATACATTAGTTTTAACCTAGTTTTTGAGAGCTAAGGAGGCAGGAAACATTAGAGGCACTATCTTCATAAAAACAATATAGTTATTCATTGTTCTGTACTCATTTATTCAATATAAGTAATTATCATGTGTTTCTTTTAAGATTCATTATTTTTCTAGGTTAGAATTCTTCATTACCTTGTTGTAAATATTGTATATATGTTTGTTTGCATTCCTTACATCATAATGAATCCATGCAAAATACATTCCATGTTTAATCTTAGTTTCACCATGTCCATATAGTTTTTTCGTGGATTAGGGTACACGAACCTAACTTAGGCGTTATGCATGTATATAAAATTGTAACCGAACTAAATAAATAATTGGAGGCTTGATACATTTTCGATTTAGGTATCGTAGCCCATTTAACTTTGTTTTCCTTAGGTAACTCGAGTATCTAAGGACGTGATATGCGTGTCGACAATTTTGTCACACACTTTAAAGTTATTTGTAATTATGTATTGTGAGGAGTAAAATCCCCACATATATATATATATATATATATATATATATATATATATATATATAATACTTAGATGAATTTAAAGTTTTCTCTCAATTAAATTTTTAATTAATAAAAGTTTTATGTCAGACATAATTACCGAAGGTTTGGGGGAATGTATTCCAATCCTATCTTTTCCATATAGTTTAAAATCGGCATTTTCGTTCTTGCATAAGTAGTCAATTCACATTCATTAATTATGTTTCAATAGTTCATTAGAAATCTCCTCTCAAACAATTATCATTTTTTTTTCTTTTTATGAGTCGATCTTAGGTCTAGTCCCCTTCATTAGTAGTCTTTATGTTTCATGACTTAGTCCCTGAGTTCGACACCCGACTTGCTTGAATTATTAGTTACGCGGCTGACTTGCACTTGAGCCGTACTTACACGCACTAGAGACACTTTTTGAGCCGCATCAAGTTTTTGGCTGCGGCGTTGGGGATTAAGTAGACATACTAGGTTAGGTGGAATTAATCTAATAATTTGACTCCTATCCATAAAAAATTAAAATAAAAAAATCCAAAAGTACAAAAAGAATTCAGAAAAATCATAAAAATTAAAAACTATTTTAAAAAACTTAGCTCTATCAATGCAAAATACCCCTCCAAACCTCTATATCCCCCACCGTTCATGAAAATCCTACAATAGAGCTCACCTCTTTTAGCCCACACACCTCAAACTCACATGATTTCTGCGATCCACCTCCTACACCGCACAACTCCATCAGAGTCACATGCCTAGGGCGTCCGATGAGGATTTTGTGTCATTAAATGAGAGCATAATGTCTAACAACGCTAGTTTTGGGGCGGGTGAGGGTGTTTTACCCTATTTCCCTATAAGATATCTCTTATATCTTGAGAGAACCATCGCTTCGAGATGCATTATATTTTCGTATAATGTGGTCCAATTTCATTTTAGGAATGGGATGATCCAGATTCTCCTAACATTCCACAATATGGAGTAAAAAAAGCCCTACATCCACATTAGATAGTTCGAGGAGGTGTGAGAGACATTCAATAACTAAGCGTGCACCCAAGACATAGTACGCCTCAAGGATTTTTTCCTTCTCTATTAAGGACAATGCCAAGACTTGGATTTTCTCACTACCACCGAATTCGATAGGTACGTGAAGGGATATGAAGGCTAAGTTTCTCCAAAAGTTATTTCTCACACATAGGACCAATTCTATTCGGGCTCAAATTCATAACTTTAGGTAAAAGAAGAACGAGCCTTTCGATAGATGTTGGGAGTGGCTTAACGAGTTAATCAACATGTGTGCATGCCACAGTTTTCAGAAGTGGAGATTGATATCCTACTTCCATCATGGGGTATGATTAAGTTCAAAACAACTCATTGAAACTATGTGCCCGAGAGATTTCTTAGGGTTAGATGCGGATGGTGCAGACCACTTTACGTATGTCATTGAGACTACTAAAGCATAGGTCACATCGGATCCAAATACCCAACCCAAAGCTCCGCACACATCCTCGACTCCTTCAGCACCCAAACTCTATCAATTGGAAAAGGAAGCAGAATTAAAACTTTAAATTAATCAACTAGGCAAGTGGTTAGAAGACGTGGCCTAATCTAAGGGGAAAGACGCACATCCGGATTCACTCGAGCAATGAGAGAGGATATGTGGATTATTTATGAGGCAGGAAATTTAACTAAGGAATGTCCGTGTAATACCCCGTATTTTTATGCTATATTAATTTGGGAATTTATTAAATTTAACGTGAATGATTTATTTAATAAAAATCCAGAAATTAATTATGTTATAATTATTAACGTGACGAGAGTTAGTAATTATGGAAAAATTGGTTGAATATTACTAATGAGCAAAGTAATATATTATATTGGTCATATTGAATGTCATGAGTGAATTAAATGACGATTTCGGAAATTTAAGTCGGAACGTGCTCGTGTCACGTCGGAACTAATTTGGTTAAATAAAAAGTGAATATTTTATAAGTTGTCCGTATGGTCATTTTGAGTGCGCCAACACGTTCGGTAGGGTCGAGATAGTCAGAAAAGTGTACCCGGGGGTGTAGTTTGGGTCTCGGGGCATTTTTAGGCTTAATTAGTACCCCGGGAGGGCATTTTAGTCATTTTACATAATTGGGTAATTAAACCCACGAAATTCAGCAACCTATATCAGCCATTTAGGTTAGCTTTTAGGGTTAGAATATCCATAAATCAAGTGACGGCCATTGGAGAAGAGAGGAGAGAGCTCCAAGGCAATTCAAGTCCAAGAAGCCAGCGGTTTGCACCGCCGCCACCACCACCGCGTAGATCGCGAGACGAGAAACGCAGCCATACCAAAATCAGCCGTGAATCATAATACAAAAAATCATAGGCAAGTGTTTAACTTGTGTATTTTCGTTAATGCAATCTTCATATTGGTTTAGGATTGATTAGAGATGATAAATATGGAAGAACACCCAATTTGTGTTAGAAAAAATGCATGTAGAAATGATTTATATGAAATTCTAGAACCCTTTCCATGTAGAGGAGATAAACCACAAAATTTTGATGATCATAAGAAAGAAATTCTAGAGAAAGATTTGTTAGAGAACTATTTAAGAAAATCCTAGGGTTCTTGATAATTGGAGATAATTCTAGGTTGAAAATCCATGTTTAAATGATAAATATGTACATGCCTTACATTAGAATCATCCAGTATATTGTTATAATGTTAGTAGTAGAATTCTGGGACGATTGGAACTTGAAAATATGTATTTGGTGTTATTTTGGTGATGAAACCCGTAACTGCATTCTGCAGAATTTTTCCCAGACCTGCTTGATCGATCGATCGAGCCCAGAGCTTCGATCGATCGAAGGTTCGATCGATCGAGCCCCAAACTTCGATCGATCGACCCCTCCTGGAAGACTCCTAATTCCCTCTTTAAATGAGTTAAATTCAAATTGCCGTGATGTAATTCTTGGGCATTCTTGTTAAAATGATTTGGGATACATTGAGGACCAGTAGGGCATAGGAATAAATGTTGGGACCTTTAATCTTCAACGAGAATGGTATTTATGGGACATTTACTTTAGGGTTGGTGAATTTATAAATTTAAAGGGTGGGGTGCGTAAGAGAGTTACGTTGGAACCTAATAAAGACTCTTACTGAATTTCATATTTTTGAGGATATAGTCCACGAGTGTCAGGTAATGAGTGAGAAAACCCTTCGAGTTAAGGTTAGGAACGAAACCTTATACGTACTTCTATAAATTTGAAATTAAGGATAAATGGTATAATTATGGGTGACGAGAAGAACCTATGTTAATATGATAAAGTGGTATATTTATATGATTGTGTGTACATATATTATATACATGTGAAAAACATAACGCGCTACTTGCTATCCTTGAGGTTACCGCGTTGGGACAGTCTTATCTCGATGGGACCTTTATGGGGGATATTGACTTGTACCCTAGAAGATAGATATCCTTGGTACAGGCTATCGAATTGATAGTTCAGACGGTCCTAAGAGATGCGAGTATGTGCCATCCTCTTAGAGACTTGGAATCTATACTTCGCCTCGATATTGTTGTGTATGTGTTAATACAGTTCGAGAGTGATTCCGAACTTGTATTCCCCTTGATATGAGTGGTATGGGGTTTGGATAGTAGAAGTATGGACGCACCATAGTTTTATGAGGGGTGTTGTTATTTTATATATATATTATACGAGTAGTTAATATATATATAAGATTTTGAAATTTGAAACTGCCTACTGTGATTTGATAAGTAGGACTTGGTGGATGACTAAGATAGTGAATACTTGTTTCGTGAAAATATAACATGTTACTGAGAAACTTTATAAATCGATAAAAGCTAAAACGAGAGTTGTGCTTCTAATTGGAGGTATTCTTTGTAAACAAAAATATTGTTCGATTTTTAAATCTTACGAGTAAGAAGATACGCTAAATTATTGGGAGGTTTAGTATAATAAAACGATAAGATAAACCGTTGGGAAGGTTAATGCAATAGGTGTGCACATTAGAAGAGAGGTGAGTATTTCTCAAGAGAGTGACGCACTAATATGTTGTTGCATTGGCCTGTATCAATTTAAATACTCGCTAAACGTATTTTAAAAATCAAACATACTTTCGGGCTCTGGCCCGTTTCTTTCTCTCTCTCTCTCTCTCTCTCTCTCTCTTGTATATATATGTATATATTTCAGGTGCCCAGTCACAGGGGCGTCTTGCTTAGGATCCCTTGAAAGGAACGTGCTGCAGCTTAGGTGGGAGTTGCAGGTTACTTGCGTAGACGGCTTCCCTTATTGACTCCACTTTTAGCATTCTCATTTATTGGGCATGTGTCGCCCTTTCCATTATTTCATTATTGTTGGGACATTTGTATTTCAGTTATTTTCAGTATTGTTACTATGGGTTTTATTAAGTTTGTATTGGTGAATTTAGTCTTCATATGTGGACATTCGATTGACGAATGTATTATATTAATTGGACTTTGTGTTCCAGGTTTATTGTGGTGTGATTCTTAATTGTAGAAATGTTGTTAATAAAACAAATGTTTTTCTTTAAATAAAATTTGGAAAGTATGTATAAAAATGGTTTTAACACTTAGCTTAATTATTTAGAGTGTTAAATTGGAAAATGTATTTTTTCGACAGTGATGCTGAGAATGAACCAACTGTTTACCTTGATTTAATTTAATAAAGGAGTGATCGCCCGGTATTTAATTAGGCGGGGTGTCACTGGTGGTATCAAATCATCAGGTTCTAGTGTCCATAGGATCTGTACAGCTTATTTCTCTTTCAGCTTAACGTTATTGCTATAGAGCCCTATTTTTAGGATTGTTCTATTCCTGCTTTTACGTTAAAGTCTTCAGCTATTTGAGATTTGATGATAACTGTAGACTAATAAACTTGTTCACGTTTCAGATGCCTCCGAGACGTGCTCCGAAAGATAGGCGTGCCCAAGCCGAGCAACCAGCAGCTCCGGCACCAGGCACAATGAATGCAAACGAAGTAGCCGCCATTGTTGCTCAGGCGGTGAATGCCGCAATAGTGGTGATTCAACAGGCTCCACCCTAGGTTCAGGCAGTGGCGCCAGTACCAGCACAACTTCCATCGGCATGGGAGCGGGTTCGGGATGCTTTTTAGAAAGCGCATCCCCCTAAGTTTTCTGTTAGCTCTGATATTGTTACAGTTAGCCAATGGAAGAAAGACATCCAGCGGCATCTTCGTATGTATGAGTGCACTGACGTGCAAAAGAAGTTATTGGCTTCCTTTAAGCTGGTGGGAGCCGCATTACAGTGGTGGGAGTCCACTACCACTTTGGAGGAGAGGGACACGATCCCTATTCAGTTGTTCTGGGAGCGGTTTGACCGCAAGTACTTTCCACCCGCAGTGCAGACTGAGATGAGGCGAAAATTACTAAATCTGAAGCAGGAGAACCTTACTGTAGCTGAGTATGAGGAGGAGTTCACGAGACTTCTCACCATTGTGCCAGATGAGGCACCTACTGAGAGCAAGAAGATTTTGCTATTTGTCGACAGGTTAGCTTGGAGGATCCGTCAGCACCTTATTGGGAATCTATCCCTGAGTACTTTCACTGATGTACTCAATGCAGCATTACTACATTGCCAGGATCACCGCTTTCATCTACAGGGAAGCAAGAGAGCAGGGGAGTCGAGCCAGCAGGGCAGGACCGGGGGTAATAGTGCCAGTGGGGCACCAACTCATGGACAGACTCGTCAGCACGAGCAGAGTTCCCATCAGGGGGACCCTGCTAAGCGATTTCGTTCAGGTGATTCTAGGTAGGGATTCGGGGGTTTCAGGCAGGGCCATCAGGGCCAGCAGGGCCAACACCGACCACAGGGACAGCAGTAGGGCCAGCAAGGCCAACCGTGTGCACATCAGGCCCAACAGGGCCAGTGGCGTGGAGGTAACGGCCAGCAGGACCGTGGATAGCAGGGTCAGAGGGGAGGTAACTTCAAAGGCCGATGCTTTGGGTGCGGTAAACATGGCCATAGGCGCCAGGATTTCCCAGAGGGAGATAGGGCCCCACAGCAATAGGGAGCCCGTAATGAGCCACAGAGACCACTTTTCCACCTGCCCTCCCCGCTCCAGCCCAGGTGCCAGCCCTACCAGCCATTCCAGCAGCTCCAGTGCAGCAGGGGCAATTACAGTATGGACGTGTCTATAACGTCCACCAGGCAGCAGCTCTACAGGCACCACCCGCGATTGAGGGTATGTTTCCTATCCATGGTACTATGGGTCGGGTTTTGTTTGATACGGGGGCAACGCATTGTTTTATAGCTACGCATTTTGCGAAGGCCATAGGGCTGTTAGCCACAGCAGAGAGCACAGTGACGTGTGTCCACTCACCACTGGGGAGTGGGTCACTTATTTTCTTTATATGCCGGGGAGTGGGGGTAGAGATTGGTAGCTTGGTATTACCTGCAGAATTGCTAGTCTTAGACATGCACGAGCATGATGTGATTATTGGTATGGATTGGCTCGTAGCTTATAGAGCCATGATTGATTGCTTCGGTGGGAGCATTATTTTTTCCATTCTTGGGCAAGAGATATTTGTAGTGGCGATGCCTCGCCCAGAGGGAGGTTCGACCGCTCATTTGTATTACATAGAGGAGGATACCTCTAAGGAGGTTGTGATTCCCTTAGACTCGATCCCTGTATTCAGGGAGTATTCCGATGTATTTCAGGAGATACCAGGCCTACCGCCCAGTCGTGAGATAGACTTTGTTATAGATTTATTGCCAGATACGAGACCTATAGCACGCGCACCGTACCGTATGGCTCCGGCAGAGATGCGAGAGCTACGAGATCAGATAGAGCAGCTATTAGGCTAGGGCTTCATTCGTAGGAGTACCTCACCTAGGGGCGCTCCAGTCTCGTTTGTGAAGAAGAGATATGGTTCACTGAGATTGTGTGTGGACTACCGGGAGTTGAAGAAGGTCACAATAAGGAATAAGTATCTGTTGCCTCGAATTGATGATCTATTCGACCAGTTGAGGGGAGCAACCTTCTTTTCGAAGATAGATCTGAGGTCGGGGTACCATCAGTTACGTATTAGAGAGAAGGATGTTTCAAAGACTGCCTTCTTATCGAGATATGGGTCCTATGAGTTCAGGGTGATGCCATTCGGACTCACAAATGCCCCAGCCGTTTTCATGGACTTGATGAACCGAGTATTCAGAGAGTTCTTGGATTAGTTTGTCATCGTCTTCATAGATGACATCTTGATATATTCACACTCCGAGGAGGAGCATGCCGAGCACTTGAGGCAGGTTCTTCAGACTCTACGAGAGCATCTGTTGTATGCTAAGTACGAGAAGTGTGGATTCTGGTTGCGAGAGGTACAGTTCTTGGGCCATGTTGTTTCTGAGCAGGGGATTGCAGTTGACCCAAGCAAAGTGTCAGCGGTGAGGGAGTGGGGACAGCCCACGACACCGACGGAAGTGCGTAGTTTCTTGGGGTTAACCGATTACTACAGGAGATTCATTCGGGGATTCTCCAAAATAGCGGGTCCATTGACGAATCTGACTCGCAAAGGGGTACCATATGTTTGGGATGACGCTTGTCAATTTGCTTTCGATGAGCTGAAAGACAAGCTTACTTCAGCGCCAGTCCTTGCGTTACCGAAGCCGGGTGTGGAGTACCTTGTTTACACCGATGCGTCTTTACGGGGACTTGGACGTGTACTTCAACAGGAGGAGAAGGCTATAGATTTTGCTTCACGCAAGCTTAAGCCGCATGAGAAGAATTACACCACCCACGACCTGGAGTTAGCAGCGGTCGTCTTTGCATTGAGAATATGGAGGCACTATTTATTAGGGGAGAAATTATGTTTGTTCACAGACCATAAGTCACTGCAGTACCTGTTCACTCAGCGAAAGCTGAATATGCGTCAGCGCAGATGGCTAGAGTTTGTGAAGGACTACCAGTTCGATACACAGTATCATTCGGGGAAGGCCAACGTAGTTGCTGATGCGTTGAGTCGTAGACCGGTAGACGATGTAGCGGACATCTGGAAAGCAAAGTGGAAGGAGTTGGGTCACCAGGACGCAGTGGCACGTTCTTTCATATCTGTGATGTCAGTCACACCCGAGATTGTTACGAGGGTGATACAAGCACAGACCACAGACCCGTTTTGCCAGGAGCAAATTTTGTGACTTCTAGCCGAGGGTGTTGAGCCCTATTCTGTTAGTTCTGATGGAGGTTTGCGGTTTAATGGAAGATTGGTGGTTCCAGAAGGAGCAGAATTACGTCATGCAGTGATGACTCATTCTCATGGGTACCGATTTGCAGTACATCCGGGAGGCGATAAGATCTACCAGGATATGAGGCGACAATACTGGTGGAGTGGGATGAAGAAGGACATCGCCGAGTTCGTATCTACCTGCCAGCTGGTAAAGGTGGACCATCAGAAACCATTAGGATTGCTTCATCCATTGGAAGTACCCACGTGGAAGTGGGAGAGTATTTCCATGGATTTTATTTTAGGGTTGCCTACATCACAGCGGGGCCACGATTCTATCTGGGTGATTGTAGACCGTTTAACCAAAGTGGCTCATTTTCTGCCAGTGCGGACAGATTATACTACGGGTCAGTATGCTCAGTTGTTCATTGCTGAGATTGTCAGATTACACGGGGTGCCCCTGAATATTGTGTCAGATAGATACAAGATTTTTGTGTCCCGTTTCTGGGAAAGTTTTCAGGAGGCTATGGGTACTGAATTGAGGTTGAGTTCAGCTTACCACCCACAGACAGACGGACAGACAGAGCGTACTAATCAGATGTTAGAGGATATGCTACGCATATGTGTTCTCGATTTTGGAGGAGGTTGGGAGCCACATCTTCCACTGGTAGAGTTTGCTTATAATAACTCTTATCAGTTTACGATTGGTATGGATCCATTTGAGGCTTTGTATGGCAGGCCTTGTTGTTCTCCAACTTGTTGGCTTGAGGTGGGGGACAATAAGTTGCTAGGACCAGAAGTGATTCAGGAGACCTCCGGGAGGATTGAGATAATCAAGAGTCGTATTCAGGTAGCCCAGGACAGGAAGAAGAGCTACGCCGATGCGAAACGGTTCTTCTGGGAGTTTAATGTGGGAGATCAAGTGTTATTGCGTGTATCCCCAATGAAGGGAGTGATGAGGTTCGGGAAGAAAGGGAAATTAGCTCCGAGGTACGTGGGACCATTTCCCATCATCGAGAGGATTGGGTCGGTTGCATACAGGTTGGGATTGCCAGAACATTTACATCGCATCCACGATGTATTCCACATCTCGTCGTTGAGACGATATCTTCGGGATGATATGGCCCATACTCACATTGGGATAGATGAGATAGACTTACAGTTTGATAGATCTTACGAGAAGAGACCAGTGGCTATTCTAGACTATAGTGAGAGGAGATTGAGGTCGAAAATAGTTCCACTTATGCGAGTCAAGTGGGAGCATCATAATGTGGAGGAATCCACTTGGGAGCGTGAGGCAGATATGCGCGAGAGATATCCAGAGTTGTTTTTACCAGGTATGCCTTATTTTCCGAATTTCGGGATGAAATTCCGTTATTAGGGGGGAAGTATGTAATACCCTTATTTTTATGCTATATTAATTTGGGGATTTATTAAATTTAACGTGAATGATTTATTTAATAAAAATCCGGAAATTAATTGTGCTATAATTATTAACGTGACGAGAGTTAGTAATTATGGAAAAATTGGTTGAATATTACTAATGAGGAAAGTAATATATTATATTGGTCATATTGAATGCCATGGTGAATTAAATGACGATTTCGAAAATTTAAGTCGGAACGTGCTCGTGTCACGTCAGGACTAATTTGGTTAAATAAAAAGTGAATATTTTATAAGTTGTCTGTATGGTCGTTTTGAGTGCGCCAACGCGTCCGGTAGGGTCGAGATAGTTAGAAAAGTGTACCCGGGGGTGTAGTTTGGGCCTTGGGGCATTTTTAGGCTTAATTAGTACCCCGGGAGGGCATTTTAGTCATTTTACATAATCGGATAATTAAACCCACGAAATTCAACAACCTATATCAGCCATTTAGGTTAGCTTTTAGGGTTAGAATATCCAGAAATTAAGTGACGGCCATTGGAGAAGAGAGGAGAGAGCTCTAAGGCAATTCAAGGCCAAGAAGCCACCAGTTTGCACCGCCGCCACCACCACCGCGTAGATCGCGAGACGAGGAACGCAGCTATACCAAAATCAGCCGTGAATCAGAATACGAAAAATCCCAGGCAAGTGTTTAACTTGCGTATTTTCGTTAATGCAATCTTCATATTGGTTTAGGATTGATTAGAGATGATAAATATGGAAGAACACCCAATTTGTGTTAGGAAAAATGCATGTAGAAATGATTTATATGAAATTCTGGAACCCTTGCCATGTAGAGGAAATAAACCACGAAATTTTGATGATCATAAGAAAGAAATTGTAGAGAAAGATTTGTTAGAAAACTGTTTAAGAAAATTCTAGGGTTCTTGATAATTGGAGATAATTCTAGGTTGAAAATCCATGTTTAAATGATAAATGTGTACATGCCTTACGTTAGAATCATCCAGTATATTGTTATAATGTTAGTAGTAGAATTCTGGGATGATTGGAACTTGAAAATATGGATTTGGTGTTATTTTGGTGATGAAACCTGTAACTGCATTCTGCAGAATTTTTCCCAGACCTACTTGATCGATCAATCGAGCCCCAAACTTCGATCGATCGACCCCTCCTGGCAGACTCATAATTCCCTCTTTAAATGAGTTAAATTCAAATTGTCGTGATGTAATTCTTGGGCATTCTTGATAAAATGATTTGGGATACATTGAGGACCAGTAGGGCATAGGAATAAATGTTGGGACCTTTAATATTCAACGAGAATGGTATTTATGGGACATTTACTTTAGGGTTGGTGAATTTATAAATTTAAAGGGTGAGGTGCGTAAGAGAGAGTTACGTTGGAACCTAATAAAGACACTTACTGAATTTCAGATTTGTGAGGATATAGTCCACGAGTGTCAGGTAATGAGTGAGAAAACCCTTCGAGTTAAGGTTAGGAACGAAACCTTATACATACTTCTATAAATTTGAAATTAAGGATAAATGGTATAATTATGGGTGACGAGAAGAACCTATGTTAATATGATAAAGTGGTATATTTATATGATTGTGTGTACATATATTATATACATGTGAAAAACATACCGCGCTACTTGCTATCCTTGAGGTTACCGCGCTGGGACAGTCTTATCTCGATGGGACCTTTATGGGGGATATTAACTTGTACCTTAGAAGATAGATATCCTTAGTACAGGCTATCGAATTGATAGTTCAGACGATCCTAAGAGACGCGAGTATGTGCCATCCTCTTAGAGACTTGGAATCTATACTTCGCCTCGATATTTTTGCGTATGTGTTAATACAGTTCGAGAGTGATTACGAACTTATATTCCCCTTTATATGAGTGGTATGGGGTTTGGATAGTAGAAGTATGCACGCACCATAGTTTTATGAGGGGTGCTGTTATTTTATATATATTATACGAGTAGTTAATATATATATGAGATTTTGAAATTTGAAACTGCCTACTGTGATTTGATAAGTAGGACTTGGTTGATGACTCAGATATTGAATACTTGTTTCGTGTAAATATAACATGTTACTGAGAAACTTTATAAATTGATAAAAGCTAAACCGAGAGTTGTGCTTCTAATTGGAAGTATTCTTTGTAAACAAAAATATTGTTCGGTTTTGAAATCTTACGAGTAAGAAGATACGCTAAATTATTGGGAGGTTTAGTATAATAAAACGATAAGATAAACCGTTGGGAAGGTTAATGCGATAGGTGTGCACATTAGAAGAGAGGTGAGTATTTCTCAAGAGAGTGACGCACTAATATGTTGTTGCATTGGCCTGTATCAATTTAAATACTTGATAAACGTATTTTAAAAATCAAACACACTTTCGGGCTCTGACCCGTTTTTTTCTCTCTCTTTCTCTTGTATATATATGTATATATTTCAGGTGCCAAGCCACAGGGGCGTCTTTCTTAGGATCCCTTGAAAGGAACGTGCTGCAGCTTAGGTGTGAGTTGCAGGTTACTTGCGTAGACGGCTTCCCTTATTGACTCCACTTTTAGCATTCTCATTTATTGGGCATGCGTCGCCCTTTCCATTATTTCATTATTGTTGGGACATTTGTATTTCTGTTATTTTCAGTATTGTTACTATGGGTTTTACTCAGTTTGTATTGGTGACTTTAGTCTTCATATGTGGACATTCGATTGACGAATGTATTATATTAATTGGACTTTGTGTTCCAGGTTTATTGTGGTGTGATTCTTAATTGTAGAAATGTTGTTAATAAAACAAATGTTTTTCTTTAAATAAAATTTGGAAAGTATGTATAAAAATGGTTTTAACACTTAGCTTAATTATTTAGGGTGTTAACTTGGAAAATGTATTTTTTTCGACAGTGATGCTGAGAATGAACCAACTGTTTACCTTGATTTAATTTAATAAAGGAGTGATCGCCCGGTATTTAATTAGGCGGGGTATCACAGTCCGACAATACCTGCCTACAAAGTGATGCTAAGGGAGAAATTTTAGGTGGTGGGAGCCTATAAGGGTAATTTTAATGACCCTCGTGAGAATTCATACCATCTCCCGTGGAGAAACCATTCCAATTTTAGTTACAGGCAACCGAACGCAACGATGAACCTAAATCCACATGTTACCCAACAAATGCCACAACCCCCACCTTACTAACAAGATCCCCCTATGCAAGAGCCCCGTCTCGCGCCGTGTATAATCCCATAGTGAAAGGGTCTCTAGGACACTTTATCCTAATTCTTGCAAACTCAGTCAGCGATAAACGCTCAAAACGCCTTAAATATTGCCAACTTAAAGGCATCGTTATCTATGTTTCAATTTTCCCTAGGTGTCCAAGAGAAGGTTAAGTTTCCCATCCAAGGTCAAAGACCTCACCGAGGTTTAAATTGTGTTAACTCTAATATCGATGAGAATAAAGATAAATGTCAAGATATTATCACTCTATGTAGTGGGAGAGTTTTTGACTTGTCACTTCCCCCACACGATGAGCAAAATGACAAGGAGGTTTTGCCCGACATGAAAGAGGTCGAAGATTCCCCCTTGGAAGAGAGTGATAAAGAGGACACAATTAGGTTTGATGTGGTAGCGAAACCCCCTAATGCCATTCTTTACCCTCAACGGCTGCTCCCTCCCCCAAAAGTGGTCACCCGTGATGATATCTTAGAATGCTTAATTTACCTTTGCTCAAGGCAATAAAGAAAATTCCTACCTGTAGAAAGTTTATTAAGTAGTTTCTAATGGTCAAATGTAGACTAAAGGTATAGAAGAATGATTTCTTATCATAAAATGTATGTTTGGTAATTTTGAATGGCCTCCGCCAAAGTATAAAGATTCGGGTTCACCCACCAGTAAACCTGAGAGAGAGCTATTATGCTTAGGGGCAAGTCTTAATATTATAACTTACTTATCTTATAGGCAACTTGATTTGGGGGAACTTGTTCCCATAAAAATTAATCTCCAACATGTGGATCGTTCTATGAAGATACCTCGGGGGATTATTGAGGACACGATAATCTAAGTCGACACTTTCTAATTCCTGAGAGATTTTGTCATTTGGAACACAAATCCCTCCTCTCCCTCGAGACATCATGTACCCGCAATCCTTATCCACCCATTCTTAGATACGTCAAATCCTTTTATTAACACGCAAAATGGGAAAATGTAACTAACGTTTGGGAATATAACACTCGAGACTAATATCTTCAACATCACCAAATAAATGGGTGATGAGGACGAGTTATGCGAGAAGGATCTTATCAAGGAGGTAGAACACGAGCACTTTGAGGGTAATAATATCCGGTATCCATTAGAGGCGTGTCTTATTACGTTGAGTGAGATCGATAACGCGTACACTGAGTTTAAGAGAGAGGTGAAGGAGATAGGAGAGTTGTTGGATGTGAGTGAGAGCGATGAGGATGTGAGATGTATTAGTTGGGTCTCTCAATTTGAGGAACTACCACCAATGGAGACATACACGGTTCCCTCCGATGAGAAATTTCCTAACCTTAAATTGAAAAAGCTTCCTTCGAAAGTCAAATATGCTTACTTGGGAAAGGATGAGACATTTCTTGTTGTTGTCTCCTCGAGCCTAAGTAAAAAGTAAGAGGGAAATCTTATGGCCATTATGAGGAAGCACCGAAGTTCTTTTTGTTGGAGCATTATGGATTTAAAGTTTATAAGTCCTTTAATTTGTACCTATAAAATCCATATTGAGGAGGATATGCGACCCTCGGAAGAGATGCAATGGCATTTAAAACCCACGATCAAAGTCATCGTGAAAGCGAAGATCATTAAATTATTGGATACGGGCATCATCTATCCTATCTTGGATATCAAATGGGTGAGTCATATTTAAGTCGTCTTGAATAAGTTAGGAATAACCGTGGTTGAAAATATGAAGGGGAACATATTCCAAAACATACCACCACTGGTGGCGCATTTTCATTGACTACCGAAAGCTCAATGCTGGGAGTAGAAAAGATCATTTCCCTTTGTCGTTTATAGACCAAATGCTTGAGAGAGTCTCGGGACACCCTTTATATTGTTTTTAGATGGTTATTTTGGGTATAACAAAATCGAGGTGGATGTGTTAGATTAAGAAAAAACTACGTTCACATATCATTTTGGTGCGTTTGCCTATAAACATATGCCATTTGGATTGTGTAATGCACCCGTGAGCTTTTAACGGTGTATTCTTAGTCGATTTAGTGGCATAGTCTAGAGGGGACTTGAGGTGTTCATGGACAATTTTAATCTCTTAGGATGCTCTTTTGACTATTGTCGTGCTAATCTCGAGAAGGTGTTAGCCTGATGTGTGGAAAAGAGCTTGGTACTAAATTGAGAGTAGTGACATTTTATGGTTACCTGAGGCGTAGTTCTTGGCTACATTGTGTCATCAAAAGGTATAGAAGTTGATTGGGCAAAAAATGACATTATATTAGATCTTCCCCTATGTAAGTCACTAAAGGACGTGCGCTCTTTCTTGGGTCACGGGGGGTTTAATCTTAGGTTTATTAAGGACTTTAGTGCCACCGTTAGGACCGTAAGAAACCTACTTATGAAGGATGCCCCCTTTGAGTGGAATGAAGCATGCTAAGCCACTCTTGACAAACTGAAAAGCATACTATTCTTCTCTCCTATCATGCAAGCTATATATTAGACCCTTCCATTTGAGGTTAGGTGTGATGCAAATGATTTTGTGGTTGGGGTTGTTTTGGATAAATGAAGAAATAAGAAAGTCCATATTATTTACTACGCTAGCCGGACCTTAATCATATCTCAATTGAACTACTCCACTGCGGAGAAAGAGTTGTTAGAAATTGTATTCGTCCAAGATAAGTTCCACTTTTTTCTTATAGGGTCTCCCATCACATGCTTCACCGACCACACGGCTCTCAAATATATCCTTTCCAAGAAGGATGCGAAGTCACGCCTCATTAGGTGGATCTTACTACTCCAAGAGTTTGAACATTCCATTAAAGACAAGAAAGGTGTAGAAAACATTGTAGCCAATCATTTATCGAGTCTCTCGTCCGACGTACCTCAAGATCCTTTACCCACAAAGGAGTACTTTTCGAGCGAGAAATTATTAGACACTTCCTCTCTCCCCTGGTTTGCTTATATTGTTAATTATCTTGTCATGGGGGCCTCCCCTCCGAGTGGACACCGCAAGAGAAGAGTAAGTTTCTTACATGATCGCGCATGTTTTTCTATGGAGATCCATAATTGTTTAAGTATTGTGCCGAATAAATAATTTGGAGATGTGTACCCGATGACGAGATTACTAGTGTCATTGGTTTTGTTATTTGGAAGCTTGTGGAGTCTACTTTTCCATAAAAAAATACGACCGCTAAGATTCTTCAAATAAGTCTTTATTGTCCCATAATTTTTTAGGATATGAATGCACATTGAAAATCTTGCGATAGGTGTTAAATAATGGGATTTATTACTCAACAAGACATGATGACATTGACCCTTTTTATCTTCATCTAGATATTCGACCGGTGGGGCATTGACTTCATTGGTCCTTTCCCTCCCTCATTTGGTTTCCTATACATCCTCTTCGTGGTAGATGATGCGTCAAAATGGGTTAAGGACATAGCTACGAGGATGAATGACAATAAGGTGGTGATAAAGTTCATTCATGAACACATATTCTCTCTATTAGGTGCTCCGAAGGCTATCATTAGTGATAACTATTAGCACTTTAGAAAAAGGATATTTGAGAATTTAATGAGAAAGTATGGAGTCATCCATAAGGTTGGGATGACTTACCACCCCGAAATGAATGGTAAATCTAAGTTAGCAAATAGAGAGATCGAACAAATTCTCAAAAAGACCGTGGTTCTTAATCGAAAGGATTATTCTAATCGATTAATTGATGAACTATGGGTTTATTAGACTGCATATAAGAATCCCCTCGGAATGTCCCCATTCCTCTTTATCAATGTAAACCTTGTTATAACCACATCGAGCTCGAGAACAAAGTGTATTGGTACGTTAAGAGGTTGAATTATAATCTCGACAAATCAGGTGAAGTTCAAAAACTATAATTGCATGATTGGGAAGAGATAAGCAACGACATGTATGAAAACAATCGCATATCCAAAGAAAGGATGAAACTCGCACATGAGTGAACTATCCATCGAAAGGAGTTTTGTTCGGGTCAAAAAGTGATTTTCCTTTACAATTCATGATTAGATTTGTTTCTCAGTAAGTTACGTTCGAGGTGGATCGGATCGTTCATCATAAAAGAGGTGTTTCCCAACAGTGCGATAGAATTAGAAAACTCGAAGGGTGGGGACACTATTAAAGTTAATGGACAACACCTAAAGCCCTATCTCGAGGCGTGTGTTGAGGAAGCCAATGATATTTGGTTGTTAGACCCTGTCTACAGGGATGATTGATCTTGAGAGAGAGGTCGTCAGACCCTCTACGCGTATAGGGTGAATTTATTGTATATATGAGTGTTTTAGGGTGTTAGTGAGTCTTCATTAAAAGGAGGTAGGGACCAAAATCTTAACCCTACCATGCCCGAGTGAACGTAAGTCACCAAACAGAGAGAATTTGATATTACTCGGTGCCTAAAGTTGAAAGCATGGTTTTAGGAGTCATTATAGGGAGAAAATGAGGTTTTCCACTCTTAACCTAGGAAAAATGGTGTCACCAATGCATTGGGATAGGACCTGCTTCACATAGTCGAACCGGTTCGCCCCAGGACTGAACCAGTTTGCCCGACGTTCTTTAAAAAAATTCCCACTACATTAATCTCCCTCTTATCCCTCCATTCAGAAATTCATCCCCTCAAAACTTCCTCCAACCATACCCAAACTCCAAATTAACTCCCTCCACCTCTTTCCACTAAAAACCATTCCAATTGCCAACCTTTCCCACAAATTCCCACCCTTTCAGCATCTATAAACACCACCCCACCTCATGCCATTTTCTCCACACCTACATTCTATCTTCTTCTTCTCTAAAGTCTCCTCTAAAAATCCCTTTCACCAATTTTTAAGCATGTCTTGTTACACTAAATATGATTTCGTGGACATTATCGACGAAGGAGAATATGATGGGTTCCGTTCGCGCCAAGAAAGAAATTAGGTCGAGATCCATTTCGGGCCCACCCGAGTGGGTTTCATTGAAAGGAAGGCCCTATGGAATGATCTTACCGAGGATGTGACTGCGCTATTCAACCGCTTTGGGTGGTGCCATTTCTTGGGTTCCCCCTCCACCTCCGTCGATGACAATATTGTATTCCTTTTTCTATAGGACCCTTGTTTGGAAGCAGCAAGGCCTATATCAATCCCAGGTCAGTGAAAAAGGGTGCTCCTCTCCGTTTCCATCATTCAAAGAAAAATGTGGGTCGCGGTGGGTGATTATTCCCCCACAACATACCTATCCAAACAATGCCCCGCTCATCACAAAGAAAGAAGAGCCATAAGGTGGGTGTCTTGGTAGGAATGGACTTCGGATACCTTCTTGATGGGCCATCTTCCCAAGCATATTAGGTATGCCCATATTATCACTTATAGTACTATTCTTCCCACAACTAACAATTCTTCCATCGGCCACCATCATGGGACATTTCTCTACCACCTCCTCCTATTTTTTAGGATGTAGAGATGGCCAAAGAGGAAGAGGGCGAGGATTTTCAAGGGGAAGAGGGAGCGGGGGATGAGGAGGGCGACTGGGATGATGAACCCAATTTTGACGAAACTTCTTTTCAAACAGAGGTCATCATTGCCAAATTAAAGAGTTGGAGATGCGCATAGATGGATTTATTACAGAGTTCCATACCAAGAAAGTGTTGGATAGACCAGATTAGGCGGGACACAAGCATGATGATGCAACTACAAGGGATATGTACCGCCTGCAATTGGCGTCGGACGCATAATTCCTATCTTACTTCTGTGACCTCGTGATCCCAACGCTCCCGGATCGTCTCATTAGATGTTAATGCTTTCCTTGTGGTTCCTTTTTATGTAGTTCTTGGATTTTTCATGAAATTTATTTTGTAAGAACTATGTAATGTTTATCTACTTCCTTATGCATTCTAATTGTCATTTTTTTAATGAAAAGTTGCTTTTTAATTATTTCTCATTTTTATTTTCGCACCTCTTTCTTTTCTTAATTAGCTTTTAGTCCTTTTTATTGAGGACAATGAAAAAGTCTAAGTTAGGGGGTGACAAGTGCGTCGTTTAAAAACTTCACAAATTCTAAAATGCCCAAGAGCAAAAAAATTGAAAAATGTCAAAAAAATCGGAAAAAAATGAAAGTTTCGAAAAAAAGTCAAAAATATTTTTCTTCAAAATAAATAAAAGTTGGAATTTAAAATTTTCAAAAATATCACTAAATTTTTGTTCAGCGTCTCAATTTGTAAAAATCAAAGGCACTAAGACGAAATGTACCAAAGATGGAAATTGAAAAATTGACAACTTTACGAATAAATGTGGATATTTTTAATCTGGTGACATTTTGAGCCTGTCACTTTTTGCGAGTAATTAATTCACTTCGAGTTAAAAAATTAACTCAAAGTTTATTTTAGGGACTAAATAAGTCATTGAGTATCTCTAAATCATTTCTTCGATCGGTTACGGGAAACGAGTGCAATGTCATATTAAAAATGTGCTAAAAATATCTATAATCTAAAATTAATCTCGAAGTGCATTTGTCATATTAAAAATGTGCTAAAAATATCTCTAAGCTAAAATTAATCTCGAGGTGCATATGGTAAAATAATTAGTAATTTAGATAAACGAAGTTAATCCATCGTTTGTTTCCCCAAAAATATTATCCTTATGAAATTTTTATCCTTTTGCAAACCAAATCGAGACTAATGAAATTTTCCCTTCTCGGTTGTTAACCCGGAAAATCCAATTTGCCTGGAATTTTGAAAATCAATGAAATTCGTGAATTACATCTAAATGGTGCATACAAAAGGGGCAAGAAAAATAGGAAAAAATGTTCATCAAAAAGAGGAAAAGAAACAAAATAGAAAATTATATGAAAAAATAGAAAAATGAGGAAAATATGTAGAAAAAAATTAAAAAAAGAAAAAAAATGAGCAAAGCCTGAAGAAGCGCCAATGGACATCATAAGTAAATTTTCCAATAACGAATTTCTGAACCATTCCTATTTTCGACCAATACATATTACAACTCGAAAAACTCATAATCGAGTCCGAATTACAAAATTAATTACCGCATGGAGAGATAAAATATAAAAAGATAATAAGAGAGATCAACTGCTGCGAATAAAAGAGGATGTTCCCTCTTTTTTAATGATCGCAATCCTTTGATGAGATATTTTCACCCATAAAGATTTCGTCTTTCAATTTTTATAAGTGAACTCATGTCTATTATATTTACTCTTTATATCACGCACACCAAGATAAAATAGCCGCATTCTAAGAGATTCATCTATGAGAGCATCCCATGAGAATTAGAATCAAAGAAAATTTTTTAAAACTAACGTAATGATCAATCGATGGAAATTAGCGAGTTAATTTTTGATTTCGCGCTTACACACACACACACATAAGGATTGAGATTCTTGTATAAAAATTTAAAGTGATTATTTTTATAGAATTGAAATTGTATAATTTTTAGTTATTTTGATATTTTATTTGAGTTGAAGAATGAATTTTGTGGGAGAATTCACTACAAACCCTCATGAGATACTACTCGTTAAACTCGGGTAGCCTAGGGGTTTAATAGCTTATTGCACACACTAAATGCAATCGATTGCCCAAAAAAGGTATTTTATCCCAAAAAAGTTTTTAGAATCTATGTTTAGACCATGCAATTATTCTTTTACACTGCTCGAAATGAGAAACGTTTAAGTTAGAGGATTTGAATCGGTGTAAATATTTTACATTTATCCCCATAATTTATGTATTTTTATGATCCCATACGGTGGGATGGATTAATGTCGTATTCATGCTAATAACCCTTTTCGGTGAGTATTTCTTATTTTGTGTATTTTTCGTGTATTTTAATAGTATTTCGTGTAAGTGAATGCGGGAGAGAAACTGGAATAAAGAAAAAAAAATAAGAAAAGGAAGTTCAATGGCATTAAAGTAATTTTACAGCCACAATCTAAATGTGGATCCTAAAGGAAAGTCGAAGAGCTTGGAGCTAATAACACACTGACAGAAACAATGTCCAAATCTGAGCTACGGTGAAGAAGTTACGCGCATCTCAAAAGAAAAAGAGGAAATTTAGAATTTTATAGGGTCAAACTAGTTCGTCCCTAGCCCGAACTGGTTTGGTTAGTCAGATGGGGGATTTCTAGTTTATTCCTAACTTTTAGTTAAAGAGTTGTATGGGTTTAGACTTCTTACAAAACAACCCAAAGTAGTTGTAACTTGTAATTAGATATAGATTACATTAGTTTTTACCTAGTTTTTGAGACCTAAGGATGCAAGAAACATTGGAGACACTATCTTCATAAAAAATATATGGTTCTTCATTCTTTTGCACTAAATTATTCAATATAAGTATTTCTCCTTTTATTGCTTTCAAGATTCATTATTTTCCTAGGTTATAGTTATTTATTACCCTACTGTAGAGATTATATACATGTTTGTGTGCATTCCTTATGTCATAATGAATCCATGCAAAGTAGAATTCATGTTTATTCTTAGTTTCACCATATCCAGCTAGGTTTTTTGCGGGTTAAGGAAAATAAACCCAACTTAGGTGTTATGCATGGATATAGAATCGTAACTGAATTAAATAAATAATTGGATGCTTGATACTTTGTCGATATAAGTATCGTGACCCTTTTAACTTCATTTTCCCAAGGTAACTGGAGTATTTAAGGATGCGATACGCATGTCAACAATTTTGTCACGCACTTTCAACGGCTTCTAAAATCCCAAGAAGTCAAAAAGACCATCATACCCTCCACTGGTTCATCAATTTTCAAGTTATTTACTAAAGAGCCACCATTTTAGCACAACGGTGAAATATTTACATATCCAATAGGTCGGCAGCCGATAGTTGACATTCAAGCTTTTTGAGCGCCAACAACTTACTAAAGAAAATGCCCCATTCCCTTAATTAAAGTATGGAGCATTGGGGGCTTTCGTTGTACGTAAAAATTATTCCACTTACTGGACCAACTGGATTATCGTTTGCCGGCACAATTACTAGTCGATCATCTCTCTGCCGACCACCTCCAAGAAGTTGGATCATCAGCCATATGAAAAGTTGCACGTGAGATATTTAACAGACATCCTACGCATGAACATAACAAGGCTCCCAACTGGCTATCATTGTATACAGGTGCAAATGCTTGAATCTTAAAGGCATTCCACCTCTTATTTCCTACTAACTATAAATACTCTATCTCCCTCAACTTAAGGAGGGGGGTCTATTGATGATCTTTACAATTTGTAATTTTATTTTTAAGCGTGTAATATAATCATAACTTTCACCCATGGATGTAAGCTCACCCTTAGAGCTGAACCATGTAAAATTCCGCTTGTCTTTTGCTATATTTCATTTATCTATGATTATAA
Source organism: Sambucus nigra (assembly GCA_949130495.1). Classification (NCBI taxonomy): domain Eukaryota; kingdom Viridiplantae; phylum Streptophyta; class Magnoliopsida; order Dipsacales; family Adoxaceae; genus Sambucus; species Sambucus nigra. Next base: position 87,337,773 of record OX422208.1, on the reverse strand, counting down.
TTTTCATAATCATATAATCAAATTTAGACATCAATAATAAGAAAAAGAAATTTGAAGTACGTAAATCTTTGTCTTGTGTTTGTGCATATTTTTCTTTCACTATTATTCATGTGTTATTTTTTTGCCTCTAGTATTATTTTAGATCCACTCCCCAAATAGGGGTGTTTATAAATGAGTGGTACTTTGCTATTCTTTTGACCCGTTGAATCCTAAGTTCCTAGAAAAATTATTGATCAAATTATTAGCACAATTTAATAACATTTGGCATCAAATCTCTTTTATTTTATTTTTAGAACCTTTGTCACACATAAGCTGTTAAAAAATTCACTATGCGAAGTTGATTTATATTTGACACACATTTATTCGAGTCCAAGTATGGAATGAAAGAAATAGACATCCAAATTCGAGAAATTAACAGTATATATTTTAGATTTTTGGAAAGAGTAGATGGAACATTATCTCATTAAGAAATATTTCTATTAACCATTGGGTGAAAATCCATAAGAGGTAAAGGATTTTGAAGGACAATTTATTGATTTTAAAGATCATAGTATACCACGAGGCTATGATTTATAAGCCAATGGAATTCCACATGAAAATGAGAAGACAACGGCATCTCTTATGGCTTCCCTCTCCAACATGAATGAGTATATATCTGCACCAAGTATAAGTTCACTTGATTAAAAAAGTTAATTTAAAGTCGACTAATGGATAACAATTTAAATAACATCTATATGGGTTTAGTGATGTAATGGGTCCAACAAACTTTGTTTAAATCAATTTTCATAATGAGATTCAATCTACGTTACTACTGGGTTAATTCTCCGAGAATTAAAGCAGAACATTATTAATAGTTTTGCAAAAAATCCTAAACTAAGGTCGACTATGTTGTTAGTAGGAACTTAAATAAAAAAAAATATGAAAGCAGTCAAATGGTGCTTCCAATTCAACACTAGTGAGATAAAAAGAAGATATAAAGATTCGAATATGAAGTATGGTATGGAATGTTGCAGTGGATGAATGGAGGGCCGCGATGTCAAAATTCCAAATAAATCCAATTATCAAAATAATAACCAGAAAACATTGAAAGTTGGAATAGCAAAAAGGCCAAACATTTTAATAACCAATGTGGGGTCGTGATGAATGGCATAGAAAATAATATTAGAGTAAACATTGTTTAAGAAGAAACGGATGATGCACTAATATGCTCTTTAGAAAGAAAAATGGAGTTTTGGGTGTTAGACTCCAGCGAATCATTTCATGATACCTCAAGCACATCATTATTTGACAATTATATATCAGGTAACCTTGGTAAGGTGCATATTAACGATGATTAGCCCTGTGATGTGGTTGGAGAAGGTGTGTGTCAGATCAATTGAATGGGTAACTTTTGAAATTTAATGATGTGAGACATGTTGCGATGCACAATGTGTGTGTTATGCGTGTACCTACAACTCAAGTGCAAGTGAGTAGCTTAAGTAATACTAGGTAAGTCAGGGTCGAATCCTTGTGGAATATGATGAATATTGTAATGCCAACTACAAGGAAGGCTTCTAAAAACAAAATATCGACTCTCTAATGGAAAAGGAAACGTGATGTTTTTTTTGTAAGAATTTGTAGTTAGCTAATGCAACCTACCTAGCAAATGCAATTTAATTAAAAGAAAAGATAACTAAATTTTTTAATTTTGATAACTATTTGAGAAAAGTGGAGTCGGTATCCAATCCCCCGAACCATTGGTATTTTCATTAGATAAAAAATTTCAATAATTATATATAATTAGAAGAAAACATCAAATTTTTCAAAGTACTAGATATATGAGAATCTTACTCCGCACAATATTTAGTTAATAATTAATTTTACGTGAATGATAAGATTATCGACATATGATTTATATTCTAAGAACACTTGGATTGCTATTGACAAATGGAGTTAAGAGACCTATAATAGTAGTCTTGACAAAATATCAAACCTTATAGTTATAAATATAATTTTATTCGATTTTATATCCAACTCATCTACCTATGTTGGGTTAATGTATCCTGACCCTTTAATAATTTAGTCGGACATATTGAAATTAACTAAGCATGCGTTAATTACATTGTATAAAGACATGATGAATGCATGATAACAATAAAGCATGTAAATAGTACCACTAAAGAAGTAAAGAAAGATGAATATGCACAAACCATGCCTTGAATGAAAATCGGAAGTATCTAGCTCTTTATTGAAATTGCATGCTTGAAAATTAACACAATTAATCCTTGATATTCCTTTCATTCTCTAGTCTTTTAATAGATAAATAAAACTAGTCTAAAAGAGCCGTAATATATGTTTACATAGGCTCCAAGTTGTTTAGAAGAATCCTCATAACATAAAACTCTTTGGGATAAAAATCACTTAGTTGGAAAGGATTTTATTTATGATATGATTTATTTATTAGTACTTATTTACGTTAGATGATTACTGTAGTGACCGGTGGTTTATTCGGTTCACGTTATTTACTTATGCATATTAGTTATTTAATCATTTCTTTCTGTATATGGTTTCATTTGAATATGGGTTGATTGAAAAGTTCATTTCAAGAGAAAAATAACAAATTTAAAAAAAAAATCCTAGCGCCTAAAACTAGGTGTGATGTATAGAGTGTGATGTCGGTGAGCGTCTCTCTCTCTCTATATATATATATATATATATATATATATATATATATATATATATATATATATATATCTGAGTCAGGTACATATCAAACGGTACATACCAATGGCGCGAACCTATTTTATAAATGATTTTGATTTGAGTTTTTTTTATGTAATATTTAAACATTTCGGGTGAGCCATATAAAAAAAACAAGACAAAAAAAAGTTTTCTACTATTTTAAAAAAATCGGTTAAACTTTTGTAGATTTCAAAGTGCTTTAAAAATTGCAAAAGTTTGACCTATTTTTATAAAATAACAAAAAATATTATTTTGCAATGATTTTTTTATATGGGTCGATTGAAATGTTTAAATATTAGCGCCTAAAACTAGGTGTGATGTATAGAGTGTGATGTCGGTGAGCGTCTCTCTCTCTCTCTCTCTCTCTCTCTCTCTCTCTCTCTCTCTCTCTCTCTCTCTATATATATATATATATATATATATATATATATATATATATATATATATATATATATATATATATATATATATATATATATATAGTGAGAGTTTCCTATACATATCAACGGTGCATACCAATTTTTTAAAATAATAAAAAAATTATTTTTAGGCTGAATTTTTTTATATAATATTTAAACATTTCAATCGACCCATATAAAAAAATCATTGTAAAATAATATTTTTTGTTATTTTATAAAAATAGGTCAAACTTTTGCAATTTTTAAAGCACTTTGAAATCTACAAAAGTTTAACCAAAAGTTTAACCGATTTTTTTAAAATAGTAGAAAACTTTTTTTTGTCTTGTTTTTTTTATATGGCTCACCCGAAATGTTTAAATATTACATAAAAAAAACTCAAATCAAAATCATTTATAAAATAGGTTCGCGCCATTGGTATGTACCGTTTGATATGTACCTGACTCAGATATATATATATATATATATATATATATATAGAGAGAGAGAGAGAGAGAGATAGAGAGAGGCAGGCTCCTGTGCACACTAAGTTTGCACATTAAGTTTTTAAAGTAGTAAAAAAAATATTTTTGAGTGCTGGCGCACACCAATTTTTTTATGTGATATTTTAACATTTCAACGAACTCACATAAAAAAAATTAACTCAAAAAAACTTTTTTTACTATTTTTTAAAAATCAGTCAAACTTTCGCAGTTTTTAAAGAGCTTAAAAGCATAGAAAGTTTGACCGATTTTTTAAAACTAGCAAAAAAAGTTTTTTTTAGCTGATTTTTTTTATATGGGTTCCTTGAAATGTTTAAATATCACACAAAAAAAATCAACTCAAAAATATTTTTTTTACTACTTTAAAAAGGTAATGTGCAAACTTAGTGTGCACAGAAGCCTCTCTCTCTCTCTCTCTCTCTCTCTCTCTCTCTCTCTCTCTATATATATATATATATATATATATATATATATATATATATATATATATATATATATATATATCACTGTTCTAAAAAACCCGCCTAGGCTTAAGGCTTGAGAAAAACGCCTCGTCTTACGATTTTCACGCCTTATTCTTGGGTAAAACCCTTAAGGCACACTTTTTTCTAAAAACAACAGTGTTTTAGTGAAACGATGTCGCCTTTTAAAGAATTTGTTTACAAACCGGACCATTATCTCATCCAAAATAATCAAATAGTATTTTAATTTGCATATATTCAGATATATTTTTATGATATGTGCAATTTTTCTATTTTAATAGCCATGTTATGGTTAAAAAATATTAAAATATATTAAGAACGCCTAAACGCCTTTTCACGTTTTTTCACGTTCAGGCTTCTAAGGCTTAAGGCTTGGGCTCCACGCCTCAATCACGCTCCGCGTTTTTTAGAACCTTGATATATATATGTGTGTGTGTGTGTGTAAGTATGTGAGAGAGAGAGAGAGTTTAATTCTCATTCTATTTTCTTTGGGGGCATTTACGTTTAGATCCTATTAGACATTCTTATAGACATTCTAGTCCCATCATGTTTTTCTCTTACATATAAGTCCTATTCCTAATTTTTTGGAATTTTTTTTTCCAATTTTACCCTTTTAAAACCAACAATTCGTAACTTCCTTGAGTAAGTTACATAAGTGGTTGAACTTTTTTTTTAATCTTCAAATGATCATAACTTTTGATTCACAAATCCGTTTTTCACAAAATTACTATTTTTGAAATCTGCTCGACGAGATCTATCAAACAAGATCCATGAAGGCTATAAAATTCCAAAGAAAAAAATTTACACAAACAGTAAACTTTACTGTATGCACTAGAATATGAAATAATTTTATATATTTGGCATTTTCACAAATAGACAGTAACATTTAATGTGCTAATACTACACAGCATATATATATATACGGTGGATCCAAATCCTTTTTTTTTTCAAAATTACCTTATATTTGAAGGTTCGCGCTAGCGGTATCCAATCCATACCACCATTATTGGAGCTTCAACGACCTTCGTCAGAACTCTGATTTGGGGTGGGTAAGGGTGGCATGTGGTGCCGCTGGCGCGGACCTTTGAAAATAAGAGACTATTGAATACATGGGTTTGGATCCACCGAAGTATCATGGGGGCAGCTGGCGCGGACCTTTGAAAATAAGATTGGATAAATGGGATCGGGATCATGTGGAGCGCCAATTTGGGGTGAATAGGGGTGGCACAGAACTTTAAAAATAGGAGCATATTGGATATATATATATATATATATATATATATATATATATATATATATATATATATATATATATAGTTTGTAAATATGTCATAGATATTAAACTTTATTGTATATACCAGAAAATGAAATAGTTTTATATTTCTGACATTTTCACAAACAATAACATTTACTGTGATAATATATTTATGAAATAGTTTTATATATATAACATTTTCACAAACAGTAACATTTACTGAGTTAATATTACACAATATATATATAACATTTTCACAAAAACAGTAACATTTACTGAGTTAATATATATATATATATACACGGTATATCCAAACCACTTTTTTTTTTAAATTACCATATTTTTAAAGGTTTACGCTATCGACATTCAATCCCCACCACTACCCACCCCAATTGTCGACGCTTCAACGACTTTCATCAGCGCTATGATTTAGGTGGGTAGTAGTGGCATAGGGTGCCGCTGGCGCGGACCTCTGAAATTAAAAGAATATTAGATAAATAGAGTTTGGATCCACTGGCGCTCCGATTTGGGGTGAGTAGGGGTGACAGTGGGTTAGGTTTATATCTATAACATTTTTACAAACGTTAACATTTACTGTGTTATAACACAGTATATATATATATGTATATATATATATATATATATATATATATATATATATATATATATATATATATATATATATATATACGGTGGATCGAAACCTCTTTTTTCTGATATTGCCTTATTTTTAACGACCCGCGCTAGCGGTATCTAATCCCGACCATCACCAACCCTAATTATCGGAGCTCGAACAACCTTCATCAGAGTTCTGATTTGGGGTGACATGGAGTGCCGCTGGCGCGGACCTTAGGAAATAAGGGAATATTAGATAAATGGGGTTTGGATACACCGGCGCACCAGTTTGAGGTGGGTAGGGGTAGCATTGGATTAGGTTTATATCTGTAATATTTTCACAAATAATAAATGTTACTGTTTGTGAAAATGTTACATCGGCATCCCATGCCACCTCAAATCAGAGCTCTGATGAAGGTTGTTATAACACAATATATATATATATAAATATATTGTGTTATAACACAGTAAATGTTAACGTTTGTAAAAATGTTATAGATATAAACCTAACCCACTGTCACCCCTACTCACCCCAAATCGGAGCGCCAGTGGATCCAAACTCCATTTATCTAATATTCTTTTAATTTTAGAGGTTCGCGCCAGCGGCACCCTATGCCACTACTACCCACCTAAATCATAGCTCTGATGAAAGTTGTTGAAGATTCGACAATTGTGGTGGGGATTGAATGTCGCTAGCGTAAACCTTTAAAAATATGGTAATTAAAAAAAAAAGAGGTTTGAATCTACCGTGTATATATATATATTAACTCAGTAAATGTTACTGTTTGTGGAAATGTTATATATATATTGTGTAATATTAACTCAGTAAATGTTACTGTTTGTGAAAATGTTATATATATAAAACTATTTCATAAATATATTATCACAGTAAATCTTATTGTTTGTGAAAATGTCAGAAATATAAAACTATTTCATTTTCTGGTGTATACAATAAAGTTTAATATCTATGACATTTTTACAAACTATATATATATATATATATATATATATCCAATATGCTCCTATTTTTAAAGTTCTGTGTCACCCCTATTCACCCCAAATTGATGCTCCAGATGATCCCGATCCCATTTATCAAATCTTATTTTCAAAGGTCCGCGCCAGCGGCCCCCCATGATACTTCGGTGGATCGAAAGCCCTTTTATTCAATAGTCTCTTATTTTCAAAGGTCCGCGCCAGCGACACTACATGCCACCCTTACCCACCCAAATCGGAGCTCTAACGAAGGTCGTTGAAGCTCCAATAATGGTGGTAAGGATTGGATACCGCAAGCGCGAACCTTCAAATATAAGGTAATTTTGAAAAAATAGGGCTTGGGTCCAGTATATATATATATATATATATATATATATACTGTGTAGTCTTAACTCAGTAAATGTCTGTTTGTGAAAATGTTATATATATATTGTGTAATATTAACTCAGTAAATGTTACGGTTTGTGAAAATGTTATATATATAAAACTATTTCATAAATATATTATCACAGTAAATGTTGTTGTTTGTGAAAATGTCACAAATATAAAACTATTTCATTTTCTGGTGTATACAATAAAGTTTAATATCTATGACATTTTTACAAACTATATATATATATCCAATATGCTCGTAAATTTTTAAAGTTTTGTGCCACCCCTATTCACCTCAAATTGGCGCTCCAGATGATCCCGATCCCATTGATCCAATCTTATATTTAAAGGTCCGCGCTAGCGGCACCCCATAATACTCCGATGGATCCAAAACCCATTTATCCAAAAGTCTCTCATTTTCAAAGGTCCGCGCCAGCGGCACCACATGCCACCCTTACCCACCTCAAATCGGAGCTCTGACGAAGGTCGTTGAAGCTCCAACAATGGTGGTAAGGATTGGATGCCGTTAGCGCGGACCTTTAAATATAAGGTATTTTTGAAAAAAGAGGGTTTGGATCCACCGGATGTGTATGTATATATATATATATATATATATATACACTGTGTGGTATTACTACAGTAAATGTTACTGTCTGTTTATGAAATGTCACATATATAAAACTATTTCATATTCTAGTGCACACAGTAAAGTTTACTGTTTGTGTAAATTTTTTTCTTAGAAATTTTATAGTCTTCATGAATCTTGTTTGATAGATCTCGTCGAGCAGATTTCAAAAATAGTAATTTTGCAAAAAACGGATTTGTGAATCAAAAGTTATGATCATTTAAAGATTAAAAAAAAAAAGTTCAACCACTTATGTAACTTCCTCAAGGAAGTTACGGATGGTTGGTTTGAAAAGGGTAAAATTGTGAAAATTTTTCCTAAAAAGTTGGAATAGGACTTATGGGATTATGAAAAAGTCAATAGGACTTATAAGCTTGTTGACCTAATAAATGGAACCTAGATATAATTTGCTCTTTTCTTTGACAGTGAGTTCTGAAACGTTCTTTTAATTACTAAAGCCTATTTTCTTTCTTTTATGTTTCCTTTCCCTTCATAAAATACATTTAAAGTGAGCATGCACAAACGATTTTGCTTCAAAAATACATTTAAAGTTTTGCTACTATTATAAGACAAGAATTATATACATAGGATTGTTCTTCTCAAATGTTCCTTTCGGTGCACAGTAACTATTAGATAAAGTGTCACAGAGTAGTTAGGTTGTGTTACATTATATAGTCTCATTGTTTAAGGGTGTTTTTATTCGTCCATTCTGTCAGCTTTTGGGACAAATAATAAATACTCTTTCGAATATTTTTTAATATACATTTATTTTCAAGTCATTTTAAATTGTTTGAAAAATCTCTCACCACATAAAAACAAGAAAAAAAATGAGCTCCGGTTACAGTCGCCGGAGTAGCAAGGTGGGATGGGGGAGGTGGAACGGGAATGTCACTAACGCGGACCTTTAAAAATAAGAGAATATTTTGAAACAAAATAAAAATATTTAAACTAAATGTATATTAAAAAATGTTCGAGAAACTTTTTAGTGATCGATCCTTTTAACTTTTTAGAGACCCCACTTATAAGTTATTTGAATCTTAAACAATGCAATGTGTAAAAACCTTGCTATCTCATGTTTAGCACCCCGATTCAATCTGAACAGGATATGCCATATAGACAGTAGATAGGTGGTTGAGATAAAATGCAGTCATCAAAGGATGAACAAATTGATGAGAGCGACGGAGAGATAATAAGGCTTGGTAAGCATATGAACATTTGGTTTGGTGGAGATAAACACCAAAAATTGATAAAACTGCTGTACCAAGAATATTAACATAATATTTAAATAATTAGTAACATTTGGGGTTACCGCTGCAAATGTTAAATGATTTTAACTGACTTTATGGGCTATGATACTTTTTAGAATTTCTTCTTTCGTAGTGTTCTTATATTGATCAATCTCAAAAGATATTTAGGTGTTTAACATAATATTTAAATAATTGACAATGGTTTACCAATTATGAGTAGTAAAGCATTAAAACTCAATTGGTGTGCAACTATTTCTGCCAGACAAAAACTCAGATTTCACTATTCTTTCTACTTTAGAGACATTTTTTTTTACAAAATTAGGGACATGGAGGCTTTGATGGAATATTGATGTGTTGTTAGTTAAGAGAGATGGAGAAGCAGAATGAAGCTTTATGATTGTTTACAAAAATCTTCATATACACCCAAGCGGTGCGGTATGTTAAATGATAGAAAGACGGTTTTTGTGGGGTTAATAATTATTGGGGATTGTTAAAGGAAAAATGGGGAGAGGATAAAAACACCCTTATTTAATGATAGTACCCCTAAATCTTGAAACACAAGTAAGAAAATAATACTCACAAACTCATAAAAATTGCATTAATGCTCCTTAATATCCTATGAATAGGCTGCTAAGTATACCAACTTTGTTATTGATGATAAGATATAATAATAAGATCGGAGTATTTAATCTCATAAAAAGAACACGTTTTGTTCAGTGATATATTGGTTTTTCTATTCAGCTAAATTGGGGTGGTGGATTTAAGATCCAATCTTAAAAAATTCGTGAAAAAACACAAAAAAAAAAAACTAAAGAACAAGTGAAAGATTCGAATGTCCCTTGCCATTTTGGTGAATTGAGTAAGCTATAATTGGTGGGGATTAACCTTATAACTATTTTTATATTATAACTACAAGATGAAATGATGATTTTTTAGCGTTCGCTTCATTATGTGTTTTGGAAAATTAGATTTCAAAACTATTTCTAAATATAGTTTTATTATAAAATGTATATTAAGTGTAGGGCCACTTGTATTTCAATCAAATGGTATTCCACAATGATTAAGGAGTATATTAGATTATTTTATTTTTTACTATAAATATGGGTCATATTCCTTTAGTATTGATATATATATGAAATGAAAAACTCACTCCCTCTAAATTATCTACGTATCCCCTTTGTTTTAACACGCTTAATCAACGCGAGTGCTCTAATATTTTTCACGTGATTTATTGTATTCATGAATCGCACACAAGCATCTTGGTCCAAATCTTTTAAGCACAAAAGTCATTTCCCATAAAGTGACATCATCCACGCCAATTTCACACACACGCGCGCGCGCACACACACACACACACATGAAGACTTATCACCTAGATGCTTGGTTATATATATATACATATATATATATATATATAGGCAGACTCCTGTGCACATTAAGTTTGCACACTAAGTTTGCACATCATTTTTTTTAAATAGTAAAACAAATATTTTGGAGTGCTGGCGCACACCAATTTTTTATGTGATATTTTAACATTTCAAAGGACTCACATAAAAAAAATTAACTCAAAAAAACTTTTTTTGCTATTTTTAAAAAATCGGTCAAACTTTCGCAGTTTTTAAAGCGCTAAAAAACATAGAAAGTTTGACTGATTTTTTAAAACTAGCAAAAAAAGTTTTTTTGAGCTGATTTTTTTTATATGGGTTCCTTGAAATGTTTAAATATCACACAAAAAAAATCAACTCAAAAATATTTTTTTTACTATTTTAAAAAAATGATGTGCAAACATAGTGTGCAAACTTAGTGTGCACAGGAGCCTGCCTGTATATATATATATATATACACTAACGGAATACTTGTGCCTGAAGGGACAACAAAAAATTTCAAAGTACGTAATCGTAAGACCCTAGCGAAAATTTCCAACTTACATAGTTGCAAAACGACAAAAATATCGTTCACCAACAAAACAAAGGGTAATTTTTTTCTTTGTTTACAGGACTATCCACCTTGCTCAACAAATAACAAATTGTCCAACAAAAATGCGACATGATACAAAACAAAAGATATAGTTAGTCAATTCAAATAGCTAGCTAAAAATTATATAAACCATGCTAATTAGTAACTGTATAGCACAAATCTAAGCCTAGAATATGCATTCTTAATTTTTCTAAACATCTTGTATAAAGAAAATTAAAAATATTATCATATCAGAACTATGGATTTAAGCAATTTGTCTTGTAAACAAAGAAGCACCATTCTCTTATGACACCCTGTATTCTTCCATACTTTAAAGCAATTTTTCCCTCAATTGTCATACCTTGCTGACATTGAATAATATACATCAACCCTAAAAAATATAAAGAGTGATGTCAGGAAGGGGAGAAAGGAAATTTCATCATTTGTTGGTTGACAGGAGCACCACCAAACACCAAAGATTGAGAAATTAAAATAAAATAAAGAAATGTGAACAAGAGATACCAAAATTAAATAAATGTGACTATTGACAGTAACAATAGAATTGTGCTACAATAAAAAAAATTGGACTATGTAATGAGCAATATCAAGAGTGACCATTTTCCTTAGTTATATCTGACGATATGAATTATCTTTCTTAAATATCATAAAGTATAGAATTATTGTTCAATTCAATTTTTTTTCCACATAAAAATACATTGAAAACATATCAGAGTTATAAATACCATACGTGTTATGGGATGAACTAAACTTTGAAGTCAATAGAATACAGCAAAAGTGTGATTCATTTTTATAAGATGGCCCCTATGCTTTTATTGTGGAAGTTGGTTGTTGTGTCACCTTGATCCCAATCATATTTAACTGTCAATGAAAGGCAGGGAGAGAAGAAGAGTTCACAGAGAAGCTTCTGATACCAGAGCCGGGAGTGCTGCAATCTTGAGATTTCCATTTACTAAGCTTATGTTGTTGGTGTTTTTGGTTGCTCCTGTAGATTGAGAACCATTACAGGAGATCACGGACACATTTCTCAAAAGACCCATGAAAGGTGTTGTGATATGGTCATGCTTCAAAGTAAAACCATCACCCACAGAACGTCCAGGCATCAATGCCTGCACTTCTGCTGCACTTAGTGTCGCGTTAAGAGTAGCTGAAGTCACATTTCTGGATAATAACATTATAGCTTGAGCCTTTTCCAGAGATAAATCATCATAAACACATACTGAACCAGCTTCATGAGGAGTAACCTAGCTTCATGATGACAATAAACTAAATGTACACCAAAGTGTCGTGGCACTGCATAATGGCTTCCAATTCTAACTTGATTTTCAAGATTCAATTTTTTCTGCAGGACATTATAGTATGGGTTATGATTAGGATATATTTCTAAACATATGGTACTTAGATCAGAATATTGAAATAAATCAAACATCATCCAAACGCATTTGTGTATGTGGCACACAAATTTTTTAAGGGTCGTGTTCCAATTTTACCTACAATATCCCCTGAAAACTACCAAAACAAACTGTATGCACACATGTTCAGTGTGTGCGTTGACACTAGGACATCTAAAATTCAGGTGAGTAGTAAAACATTAAAGCACATGTTTAAGCTTCACGTGACTGATAAACGAGTAGTTCTAAACATGATAAAGTAAAATGCTTAGATATTGTCCCAACCTAATTTCCATTTACTAAGCTTCCAGTTCAAATTTCTACATATGAAAAAAATTGTCCAAGAGTCAAACCATTAAATGAAACCTATACACAAAGGGGGTGGAGAAATAGGATAGAAAGATCATTTTTCTAGGATCATAAGTCAAACAAAAGCTTAAGTCACAATATCTCTTCGACAGAAGAAAACTATATTTCAACCAAAATAAATACAAAAAGTTTAATTTGAATAAGGATAACAACAACAAAATTCCCTTTAAGTGAAATTTAACTAAAAACAGAAATTAACATAAAAATAAGAAAACTTTAATCAAATAATGATAAGTTAACAAACCCAAAAAATTTCATTTAATTTACTATGCACCAAACATAAGAAAATTGTAGTTTTACAACAAAAATAAAAACCACCCTTAAAATTTCACCTTCCATATCATGTTCACCTGTAACAAAAATCAATGAGCCATTGTATTATTAACATGCGCCATTGAAACCCAACAAACCAGTGTTCAAAATCCCCAAAGTAGCAGACCCCCCCCCCCCCCCCCCCCCCCTCCTCAAAACAATGTTCAACGTGTTGCAAAAGAGGGAAGGAGCCGGAGGGGTGAGGTTGTAGAAAATCATCGTTGTTGTTGAGTCTAAAAGAGAGAAGGGAACTGAAAAAAAAGTATACCTCGATACTCTCCAAACCCAAAAATTGTATGAAAAATGAAGTGAAATCACCAAATTAGTGAAAAATATAGACCTAATATATTAAAAAGAGAAAAGTAAATGAAATAATACTTCAGAAAACAAATAGAGAGACCTGTAGTGGTAATGAATGGTGATCATCGGCTGCCTAGGCAGGTACAACTGAAGTTAGAGAGCATGAAGGTTTCGACTGCAGGAAAATTTGGGACTGAGATGGAGAAGAACAAAACAATATATGATGTTGAAAACAAACTACGTAGATCTGCAAAAAAAAATAGATCTGCAAAAACAAAACAATATAAATGTGACAAAGAAAGTTGTGAATTGTTATGATCACCACGATCAATTCAGGGAAAAAATAATCTATGTCGTGATTTTAACAATAAAAATAGCAAATCTTAAATAACAATAAGATAAGTATCGTAAACCCATATAACCTAGTTAAAAAAAAATCTAAAGAAGATCCATGAAGGCCTAGTTAAGTTAATGTAGAATTTCAGTTTTTAAATTGAACCAAAAGCATATAAGAAAATTTTTAATTTGATAAAGTAAAACAATGACTACTCTATAACTATACTAAGTAAAACAAACTTGAACATTAAGTAACCATGATGAATGTTACCAAGAGTTAGCTCTGCAAATTAAAAAAGTGATCAGAATTCACTACACCAAATCTGCCCGATTGTCACGATCATTGATTGTGTCAAGTCCAACTTGTCAAGGTCAATGACCGTGATAAGTCTAGGGGTGACAACGTTTGTTGTCACGTACTTATCACGATCAATGATCGTGAGAAGCTTAGTCACGGTTAATAACCGTGACAACCCCGTGGCATTTTAAAAGAAGTTGTCATGGTCATTGACCGTCACAAGTCCGTGACAAAAAATACTTGTCACGGACTTGTCATGATCAATGACCGTGAAATTTCTGGGCAGAATTGAAAAAAAATCTGCTGGGCAATATGGTCACCGTCACTGCCCAGCAATATATTTGTACCTGTTATAGCAAAGTTGTATCTATTCAAACATTATATATCTAAATAAAATAGAGATAATGCAAATATACATTCAAAACAATATACATCATGAAATAATTCAAATGTTACAATTTAAATTAATTAATTCAAATAATGTCACTACATGTCTGGGGTAGGTTTGAGGAGGTGGATAGGCCACACGATATACAAATTCATACACCCTTGTATATTCATCATGTCGCATTATTCGCGAAACCACAGTGGGGAATTCTCCTTTCCGGGTATTACATGCATTACAAGCACCTTGGCCTCGATATCTTGAAGCACACGTCCAAATGGGACAGCTTTGCATCATGCGAGTCCATCGTTCGAGCCAACTCGGTGTTGCTCATCTCTAATCTGATGATCCTAGATTTGGCCACCCGCGAGCTCACCCCCTTTGTCCTCCCCTTGTGATCAGTGCCAAGGACTTAGCTGAGTGGGTCTGTGGACAAAGATGCCTTGTCAGCATTAGACTGCGACTCATGCACTTCCTTAAGCTTTTCCTGAAACAACAAAAAGCACATGATTAGTTAAATAAGTAAATAAAAAAATTATAACGTAATTAACATAAAGTAAACTGTCGGATTACTTACAATCGTGGATGCGACAATCGGGGACACCTCCTTATCCTTCCCCTTCTTCGTCCTTATACACACATAAGTATCGAGCCTATGTGGCATACCCCCAAGGCCACTCCCCATCCCCTGAAATAAAATAATGCAAAATCAGTATCGGCATCACAAAGTAAAATAATGCAGAATAACATATTTCTGTAATTATAGAAAAATTAAATATTTCCATCATCCTATAATTCACCTCAGCGTAAGACGTCCGGCCGGAGTAGTGTACGTCCATCTTTTTCACCCGATTCCCCCCCCCCCGATTGGCGAGATGCCAATTGTTGCTCTCCGATCTCATTGTCAATGAACTTTTTCCATTGTGCCAATGAGATCGGCTCCTTCGGCGGGACGGAGTCACGCATTCGGATAACGGAGTCTCGGGTCTTCCCAAAGTATCGGGTCCTCATATTTTTCTTCCACATCTTGTGTTGCTCCCTCATCTGCTCCAAGACGGAATCGTGTAGTTTTGGGTCTGGGCTGAATTGTTCATGTCTAACAAATACAATGTTAGTTACGAATAAATATACATATAAATATAAATATAAATATAAATATTAAATGAAATTGAAATTGAAATTGAAATATTCATATAAATATAAATATAAATGCATTACCTGTAATGCCACCCAAATAGCTAACTTGAGCTCATTTGGCACCTCCCTCCAAGTAGTGTACCCCGGGCCAAAGATCATCTTTACCAGCTTGAGGGATCTCACAAATAGCCCCGTCTTGTTCTCGACGGCCATCCCCAATTTTCCCCATTTGGGGAGACTAGGGGTCGAGAAGCCCTCGTCGCCTCCGCTACTACCGAGCCCATACGACATCATCATAATCAACATCATCATCCTCGCCTTATTACCTGAAGGAGATATTTTCTATAAAAAAAATGTTGTTATTAGTACAAATCCAAATGAATTAGAAGAAGACATGCAAATATGTATAATTACTACAAATCCAAATGAATTATTACTGTTTAATACCTCAATTCTGAATTCCAAAACAACAACATCTACTGCCCCCCCCCCCCCCCCACACACACACACATGCACACTACACACACATTGCCCCCCCACACCTACATATACAAAGGAAAGATAGAAAGAGTGAAAATGATAAAGTGTAAATCAATTTAAAGCATTAAAAATGGATTGATAAAGTACAAATTGGAATATTTATTACAAATTGAAATTGTTTTTCAAATTCGGGTTATCATAAAAAATGGATTGATATTCGGTAGGAGCAGCCAAGTCATCCACGCTACTATTTAGACGCTTTCGCTCATGCGGGACAATTGACCACGGCTCGTTGTTGATATACTCCGAGTAAAACACTTTGTTGGCCTTTTAAAATGTACAAACAAATGGCTCATCGCTCACGTGGTCGTTGCTCTTCAACTTGGACAAATCAACCATGATCAAATTGGTGCCAGGATCAACTTTACAAGCATTTTTATCCTCAACTCTTACCCAGTCACAGTAAAATACAACCTCTTTGAAGCTTATATAATCCAATTCAAATATATTTCGAATTACACCATAGTAAGTCATTTCAGCTTCAACGAGATTTTTATGTTTTGCACTCGCTCGAAATAAAGTAAGAGACTTGTATAAAATACCCGAGTTCTGTACATTTTTACTTTTCTCGTACACTTTTGCGCCGAATATGTAACCGTTCAATCGATACTTTTTGTACTCTTGTGCCATGAACAAGGGTCCAGTGGCTAGATGAGCAAGCCTTGATGTCGCATCACCCGTCTTTAAGAGCTGGGAATATAGATAAATTAATTAGGTTAGTTGTAAAGTTTGAATGTAATGTAACGTTATATAACGACCATTTTCATTATAATTACCTCTTGTAACAACCATAGCCTAAATTCGCTGTCTAATTGTATCATTATTTTTTGTCTTTTATTGTTCTTACATGCTTCACTTTTTCTGCATATTGCAAAATTAATCATGTATAAAAAAATCTAAAATATTCTAAAATATTGTAAAACTTAAAATAATTTAAACTTACTTTTTCCATTCTTTGACACCTTCATGTGTATCAAATAGATAACAAGCTACTTGTTCCTGTTGCAAACTCGTTAATTTCACTCGTTTTCCCATCACATGACCACCATCATCGACGAACACATTACTGTCATCAACGCTGGTAGAGTCAGTTATACATTCCCGAGTATAGATTGATGACTCCACGATGATGTATTCCTCTGCAATTGATCTTGTAATGTATCGCGTATTCTTGACTTAATCTTTAAAAACTTTCATCAATCTTTCAAACGGATACATACACCGATATCTAACTAGACCACAAAGAAGTGACTCGTCGCATAGGTGTACCAACAAGTGAACACTTATGTCAAAGAATGCTAGGGGAAATTACTTATCCAACACACAAATCGCTTCGGTCACCGCCAATTTTGCGGCCACTATGTGTTCTCGATTGACTACCTTTTCACACAAAAATGAGAAGGTAATACTAATTTGCATAATAGCCCTCCGTAAATCCTTGTGCTTGGAGAAAAAGTGCTTAAACAATAGAGGGACCAATTTCATGATCACATGTCAATCGAGGGACTTACACTTATGTAAATCATGAGTAGCATAATTCACAATCCTTTGCAAGTTGGACGAAAAATTAGATGGACCATTCAAATTATATATTGTGTCTAAAAGCACCTTTCTTTCTCCACTCGTCAAATTAAACGCATCAGGGGGAATTATTGCCCTTCCCCTACTATCTTCTTTCAATTATAGTTGTGGCTTAAGTTTCAACGATTTAAGGTCTTTTCGTTCATTTTCTCTATCCTTCGAATGACTCCCCCCAAGGCAAGTGCCCAAAATATGTTCAGCGAGGTTCTTCTCTGCAAGCATCACATCCAATAGATGGCGCACCGAGTTATTCTTCCAATAAGGCAAGTCAAATAAAATTGACCTCCTAGACCATGCCTTTCTTGTCTCAGTTTCATTCCCAGTTGGGGTCTTCTTATGCTTGACATTCTCAAATTTGGTATTCTTACCTGCCATATTAGGGCAACATTCAGAATATTTACTTTCAATTTCTGAACCTGAAAGTTGTCTCGGCGGTAGCCTATGTTCAAGCCAACCCGATAAAAAATTGGAACCTTTCTCAAATCTGAAGCTATGAGCCGGGGGTAAAAACCTCCTATGGCAATGGTATAAATTTTTTGAGCTAGAAGATAGACGAAGAGATTCAGTCTCCTCTCCATAAATAGGACACCCTAAATAACTATGTACTACACATTCGGATAATGTCCCATAAGATAGAATATCATGAATTTTTCACATCAACATAGCTTTCAGCGTACATTCTTCTTTTCTAAAAGAGTCAAATAATTTCATACCCTCTTCCCACAACTCATTTAATTCTTCTACCAAAGGAGCCAGGTAGACGTCGATGTCATCACTTGGGGCCTTTGGCCCAGGTATCAACAAAGACAACATTGAAAATTCAGGTCTTATACGATGTGAAGGAGGGAGGCTGCGTGGGGATAGGGTCAGTGTACATACACTCTGATTGGTGCTTAGATGTCCAAATGGATTGAAACCCTCTGTTGATATAGCCAAATGAATGTTACGCTGTTCTCGAGAAAAATCGGGATACTCATAATTCATCGTCCTCCAAGCTTTAGAATCAATAAGATGACGCATGAGATTACCCCCTACTTCTTCCCTAGCATGCCAAGTCACTGCCTCTGCTATCCATGGTACTGTGAAAAATCGCTTTAATCAAAGCCCAGCGGGAAAATATTTTATCACTTTTTGAGGCACTTTTGAGCTTATGCCTTCCTTTCCAGTAGATTGGACATATCTAGGTTCATCGCATACCGGACAACGATCGAGATTTTTATACTCCTTTCGATATAGTATGCAATCATACACACAAGCATTAATCGATTTATACTTCATTCCCAAACCTTTCAAACCGTTCTTCATAACAGGATAGCTATTTGGAAGTGTATTCTCCTTGGGTAGTAAGCCCTTCACCCAATTCAGAATTTCTGTCATGCTATTTCCAGTAAACCCTACTGCGTATTCAAACTGTGAAAACCAACCATGGCATGTAAAGTTGTTTGATCTTTCTCACAACCGGAGTATAATGATTGGGTCGCCTTAAATTTTAAACTTTGATAGTCATCGTCAAGGTTTATCGTGATATCTTCACGATCACCTGAACCTTGTACATCATCAGTAACCTCATTCTCCTCCGCTTCATACGCATCATGAACTAAATCCCCTAACATATTATGATCTACATTGTCCCCTTCTACATCTATCATACTTGTTGAAGGTTGTTGTGAAGGTTGTTCAGGGACAAAAAGAACTTTCAATTCACTGTGAAAACTCCAAAATCGATAAATATCTTGCATACCCCATCTTAACAAATGTAGTTCAACTGTTTTTCACTCAAACACCTTACCATTCTTACACCTAGCACACGGACACGAAAAATCTTCATCATTATGATATCTCTTTGTGTATTTCACAAATATATTAGCACCTCTGTGAAACACATCCCCCATTCTATTTTTCTCACCCATCCACTCTTTGTATTTAGGATATACCATCACAGCTACCACAACTAATCACCTATTAAAGGTAAGAAGCGTATATTCATGGATTAGTATAAACAAAACATAGATTTATAGTATGTTTCATTTAACTATGTCTTATTTATATTCGATTTTTAAATTTGGCATTCAAGACAGCTAAATGGTGAGTGGTCCTATCCAATTCAAGACCGCATATTTTTTTAATATACTTAACAGCTCATGCACATTGTTACGATTTGAGAAAAAATCGACAGTATATCCCCGTAGTTCTCCTAGTACACGACGTAGATTGGCAAGTGTGAGTGTTATTTCAATTGATCAATTGAAATAACTGTCACACTTGTCAATCTAGTATGTACCCAGAGAACATTAGGATATGACTGCAGAGCTTCCTCCAAAAGTAACTACTTTAGGCCATTAAGAATATTATTATACATAAATTATGCAGTCCCAAATTTTCCAAATGGGATAATTCAAGAGATCTCATTATAGGGGTTATGACTCTCGGTCTAAGGGCTATTAAATGCGTACGCATAAGAACTAAAAGGCTAGTATCTATGCGCACTATATGTAATTTCAAGTATGTTTCATTTAATTATCATACAGTATATATATTGTTCGTGATACAAAGTAATTTTTAAAAAAAGTTGAAAAATCCCACCCCCATTTGGACAATAATCCAGTGGTCATGCCACTTCTAAAATTAACCAACCGAACATCGATCCACTATAATCCAACCGCAATAGCAACAATGAATGTGTATCTCGTACTCCTTCTAATTCATCTACTCAATTAATTCTTTTCATCAATTAAACTAACAATTAGAGTACACAATTATTAATTTACTAATTTACAATAAGGGGTAATCCTACTTGCATATGAAAGGGGCACTAATTACTAATTTACTAAAAAATTAACAACCAATAAATATTTAATCAATCAATTCTTTTACAAGGGTCACTACATGCATATGAGGGGCAATATCTAATAAACTAATAAAAATGTAATTAAAAAAAATTAACAAGCCCCACCCCCTGCCCCACCCCACCCCCTTCCCCCCCACCACACACACAATCACACACACACACACACACACACACACACACATATATATATATATATATATATATATATATATACACACACACACACACACAAACACACACACACACACCGAGCCCCTATCTAGGGTCTAAAATATCAAAATCTAAAAATCTCCTGAATAAAAACTAAAAAAATAATTTAAAAAAAGGAAATTATGAAACATTTTGTATCTCGGGGGTGAGGGGTGATAGTTATGGAAAATTACCAACATCTTTGCTTCAGATAGACCCCAACATCTTTGAACAAAATCCAAAAACTTCTTCTTGCATCAGACTTCCATTCATTCACTGTATCCAAAGATGTTGAGTCACCCCAACATCGTTCATTCATATTATCCATGGATATTGATTTCCATTCCTTCACCATATCCATAAATCTAAACACAACTCTTTGATGGCACCGAACCCAAAAATATCCAAAAAATCCAAAACTTCATTTTGTTTCAGAACTTACTGATAAGAGGCAGCAAGGCTTTTATGGAAGCGAAGCGGGCGGAGGTTGAAGGTGCATAAGAAGGAAGAGTGTTTGAGAGAGAGAGAGAGAGAGAGAGAGAGAGAGAGAGAGGCTATCGATTAAAAAAAGAGAATGAATTGTGTTCTTTGTTCTACTCGTCTAGTAGGGTGGGTGAGATTGAGAGTGTCGAGATAAGGTACACTCAAAGGCTCAAGTAAACATGTAAATTTTGCAGACCCACGTGCATTGGATTGTTGTTAACTAATCTAGACCCTTAGTTTGTTGCCTAGTTGGCACCATCATGACCCCTAAGTATCTTATAAGTTTATTAAACTGTAAAAAACTTCTACTCCTTATATATATATATATATATATATATATATATGTGTGTGTGTGTGTGTGTGTGTGTGTGTGTGTGTGTGTGTGTGTGTGTGTGTGTGTTGGGGTTGCAAACCATAATTGCCCAAATATTCGGTAGCCCAAACAGGGCCAACCCATAAACTAAAACATGTTGCTCATTATTGAAGGCTTATTCTTGTTATCTATACTTTTGGAAGATATAAATATAGATAAAAAAATGAGGCAATAACATCTAAAAGAGTTTTGATATACATAAGTGTGGTCTCCTCTTTGGACAGACCCAACAGTTCAGCCGACACTACTCAAAATTCATCGAATAAATCTATTCATCAATCGGTAGTGTGGGCTCGGCCTCCGGGATCGTGTCCTCGGCTCTCCATGGTCCTTCATCATAACTCACTCTCTAGTCCCTCTTGCTACATCTCGTCTCGTCCTTATACCACCTTAACAGGCCGAGACAATGCTCAAACCCAGCTTCATAGCTACTTTCTTGGAAGATCGATTGTGTCGATCTCATCTCGGTCGGGACCATAAGAGCCGACATTTACATTTCATATGGTACACGTGACTCCAGAATCATTAGTCCACGTGGACCATGCAGTTATAATAGATCTCCAGCCCATATGGGGGAATATTTCATCATCATGGATTGTGCATGTGCTAAACAGGTGTTGGACTCTCATTAGATCACTTGCTTCATGCACATATGATGCATGCTTGGGGGGCACAGTGTACACCCTTAAGCCTATATAATCCTGCTTCTTGTTTATTTATAAGGATGAAATATTGAAAACCCTAGTTGAAACTCTGTCCAAATATATAGTAGAAATATAAAGCTTAAGAGTTGTACTTTCATAGCCATCCTTACACAATAGAGTCGGATTAATTTGGTGAACCACTTATATTTTGTGTCTTCTCCATTCTCTCATCCCCTTCTTATCATTTACTTTTTTGCTCATGTATTACTTCATTGATGAATAAGCTAGAACTTGAAGTTTATACAAATTTAAGTGGTGATTCATAGCATTATCATTAAGTCACCGTTTTTGGGAAGAGATTTATCTTCTTCCTCTTATTTTTCAGTTTAGATGCTCACTTCTGCCTTTAGTGGTGGTCCTGCTCCACTATTGTTGGGCCTGTACCACTATTGAAAGAGTTAGCTGGGTGATCCTTAAGCTTCCTCCATGCTTACAATTCATCTTGATTTGTTACTTCTTCTCACTGGAGTTATGGCATCAGAATTGCCTCTTGGTGCTATCCCAAGATCCAGCCAACCACCATCTCATTTAGAAATAACTAATGTGGCGACGACACTATGATTCTTAGCGGCCAACTAATAGAAAATGCATGAGCAGTTTATGGCATTTAGACAAAGCATTTCGCAAAGAGCCCCAAGTGACCCATTCATGATTATCACTCCAACCGTTAGGGAGACAGTGGATTCGGAGAGAGGGGGACCATCCTTGGACCCATAAAAGAAGGCTCAGTGCCACTTGTAGCGGAGAGATAATTAGAATCCTAGTCATCTTTGCCTGGAAAAATAAGTTCAGGACTGTTTAGATGACCAGGACTGCGATGAGGAAGACTATTGGGAGACGTATGAGGTTTCAGGTGACAAAATTTTCCCAACTCCAATCTATAATGGAAAGAATGCTCGGTCGACACACGACAGTCGACCAAGGACTTCAAATTTTGATAGGCTCAATAGGGGGTTAGTCTTTGACCGACTCGGCATGGTGGGAGATTTACATGATCGGCTCTCCCGCTCTCGCAGTAATACTGCCTCTAAGGGGAATAGAAGACGTAGTGATGGTCGTCCCCAACAAGGCTGAGATGGGGAAGAGCAGAGAAAAGTGAACATCCAGTATAGAATAGTAGAATAAGAGCTTGCACTAGTTGTGGTTACCCTAGAAGGAGGTGGTGATAATGTTGTCACTGAGGGTATTATGGACACACCTTAGACTAGCTCCATTCAAAGGATTGAAGATAAGATCGAATTTCTGGTCAAGAGCCTAGACCCCAGCTGCTGAGACTACATGGAGAGGTCTCCTTCGTTATAAGGATTATGAGATATCCCACCCTGGTAAAGTTTGAACCTCCTACTATCACGTCGATTTATGATGGGAGTTATAATCTCGTCCATCACATAGAGATGTATCTATTGATAGCCCATCACATAGAGATGCAAGGAATTCTATAGTACCCTCGCAAGTGTTGCCCATATGTGGTACACAACTCTGCCTAAAAACTTCATTGGGAGTTTCAAACAGTTGGCTGAAAAGTTCATATACAATTGCTATTTCGGTATTAAAATGCCAAATAAGGTAACTCACCTCGTGTATGTGAAACAAGGCAATAATGAAACACTGAGGGATTACATTTATTGGTTAATTAAGGAGAAATTAGAGGTGGAAGATGATGAGGAGGGCATTACTATAACAACCCTTATTAGTGGGATATAGCTGGAAAAAATGTTTTGGAAGCTTACCAAAAACCCTCCCAAGACAATGGCGAAACTCCTTTCCATGGACGGAAGATTCATGAACGCAGAGGAGGCCATGGCAGCCAAAAGAGAAGATGTTGAAGATTCTAGTGGAGGTCAGTCTTAGAAGGCAAAGGGAAAGGAAGGGAAGAAAATATCAGCCGAAGGTAAGTTTGCCAAATATTCCACCTAATAGTAGGCCCGTATATGATCCTACACGATATTAAAGACAACAGGGTGCTTCATTGGCTGGGGAAGCTCAAGTCGCCTCCTCATAAGAGGGACAAGAGAAAATGGTGTGAGTTCCACCAAGATCGCGGGAATACAACGGATAAATTCATCGATCAATAATGTGGGCCACCCTCCATGATCTCTGCCTATGGGGCCTCATCCTCGGTGCTCCATGGTCCTTAAGAAAAATCTCTCTCTATTCCCTCTTAGTACATCTCGTCTCGACCTTATACCACCTTGAGAGGCCGAGACAACGCTCAGCCTCAGCCTTATAGTTGCTTACTGTAAAGACCAATTTTATCGGTCTCAGCTCGATCGGGACCATCAGAACCAACATCTATATTTCATATGGTACACGTGACTCAGGCATCATTAGTCCACGTGGACCATGCACTTATGAAAGATCTCCATCCCATATGGGGGAATATTTCATCATCCTGGATTATGCATGTTCTATATAGGTATTAGACTCTCATTGGATCACTTACCTCATGCACATATAATGCATTCTTGGGGGGAGCACTACACACCCCTGAGCCTATACAAACCTGTTTCTTATTCATTTACAAGGATCGAATATTGAAACCCTAGTTGAAACTCTGTCTAAATACATTATAGAGAGAGAAATCTTAAGAATCATACTTCCATGGCCATCAGTGCCTAATTACAATACATACACTACATCCTTGCATAGTAGAGTAAGCCTAATTGGATAAAACACTTATATTTTGTGTCTTATCCATTCTCTCATCCCCTTATTATCATTTACTTTTTTGCTCATATACTGCTCCATTGATGAATAAGATAGACCTTAAACTGCATACAAATTTAAGTGGTGATTTATAGAATTATCAAGTTTGAACACAGCTCAACCACTCTTGTCATTAAAAATAATCCCTTACCCATGGGCAAAAGGGCATGTAATTATGAGACTCTTAAAGAATTAATAAAAAACTGAGAGACCCTATGTGGACATAGGCATTTGCTAAACCATTTATATTTTGTGTGTCGTTATATTATTCATTCTTTAATTCATTTTCTATTATAATCATTAATTATGATAATTTACACTCATAATTAGGGTTGCCTATTCGAAGCAATTCTCTTTTTTAAAAGCAACTTCAGACCAACGAGTGAAATAACGTCTCACACAAAATAAAATTTGAGGTCCACTGGGATAGAAATCTATGATTTTTCTTGCAAGAGCAACTTTCTAAGCAGAAAAATGAGTATCCCAAATCAACAAAAATCTTGTGGTTGATCGAAGCCTATGAGGAACGACTCCATCAACAAGAGGGAGCAACACACCTCCAGGTGGAGGAAAATGCGCACCTTCATTGATGTTTGGAAAAGATGGAGAGAGAACTCCACAAAGGAAACCACAAGCACCGTGGTCGGATGCCCAATCCTCAAGGGAATCGAGGAAGGATTTCAGGCTGCGAGGAACATCATAAGCGTGATATATGAAGTCTGGACCGAAGAGAAAAGGATCAACACCCAAATTATCACGGGGCTAGATCCATAAAAAAGATGGCAAGGAGGGCCCTCATCACTCAGATACTATCCCCCTTTCAAGGGAAATTGAGGAAAAGGAGCCTCTAAAAAAAATTTAGTCCTGAGGTTTAAGATATATGATAGAATAAGCAACCCCATAGATAACATGCGCTAATATAGACAAGATATGACTTTGTGGAACCACAATGACGCTCTCATGTGTCACACATTCCTATCCAGCCTAAGAGAAGTCACCCAAAAGTGGTTTGAAAGGCTTCCCCATAAGTTGGTCAAGAGCTTCAAGTCACTCGCGGAGGCCTTCACAGCTCACTCATAATAAATAGTTAATACCCGAAGTGGATGGATTCTCTCCTCACCATGTTTAATAAACCCCATGAACTTTACAAAACTATGCCACACGCTATTGGCAAGCCTTTAATAAGGTTAAAGATTGCTCAGAACAAGTTGCCATAGCATTGTTCAAGATAGTCCTACCACATAACTCCATGATGCATCAATCCCTCACTAAGAAAAAGGCAGACACCATCGAAGATCTTATGTCGTGTATTGAGAAGTATGCTAAGATGGAAGACGTGGTCACTCTCAGCTAAGGAAAGAATGGTCACACGAAGGTGAGCAAGGAAAAAAACAAAAAGAACACCCCTAAGAAAGGGAGTAAAAAGCATAGCGGAGGATCTAAAAACATAAGAAAAACAGACCCAATAAAGGAGTTCCAGACTGTGAACACCATTTTTAAAGAGCCAATCTATAAGATCTTAAACAAGGTCAAGGACTAGCAATGCCTCAAGCGGCTGAAAAAGATGGGCGGTGATCCGAGAAAGAGGAACAATGGACTCAGATGTGCCTACCACAAGAAAAATGGACACAAGATAGAGGAGTTAGCCTAGGAGGGGAATTTGAACGAAGATATAAAAAAGAAAGTTGATCAGGTCGTCACGAGCACTAACCTAAAACTAGATAATGTTGTAGATAGACAAGTGGGGCATGAATTTGCTATTATTCGCGGAGCTTTAGACCCCAAGCAGATCCAGGACAATGACGTTCGGATGGAACTTAAGAAGGTCACGGTAGTAATGGAGTCATTCCAAATTAACCCTGCCAAAAGCCAAGCTGGAAAATACAAGAGACTAGAGGATGTGGACTACAACAAATGCAGTCTTTATAGAATATGATTTGATCGAAGTGAGGGCCCCAAATTACAATGCACTGGTAATCACTTTCAATATTTCAAACTGGGACCTAGATAAACTACTAGTGGATCAAGGGAGATCCTTTGTAGTAATGTACCTGGAGTTCTTTTGCAATCTCAAACTGAAGATGAAATACCTGAAGAAATAGACCATCCCTCTTGTCGGTTTCGCTAGAAAAATGATTATGTTGTTGGGGATGATGCTCCTACCAGTTCGGGTAGGAAAAATCTCTAAACTAATTGAGTTTTTGGTGGTAGACATTGACTCTCCCTACCATGCCATCATTGGAAGAGGATGGTTGCACACCACGAGGGCAGTGCCCTCAAACTATCATAAAAAACTCAATTAAAATAAATAATGAGGAATAATGGAGATCAGGGACGATCATGCCATCGCTTGAAAGTGTTTCATTGTTGCCATCAGACCTAAGTAGAAAAATAAAAAACACAAGGAAGTCGTCCTCGAGACGTCTCAAGACAGAGCTACATCGGGAGACTAGGGGTTAAAGAGACAAGAGTTAACCCCTCATAGATAGAGTCGTGGACAAACTGGTGGAGATGTCTTTCGATGGGAACCTACCAAAAAGAAAATTTCTAACCGGAACCACACTATTCGGGAAGGAAATGAAGGAATTAACTACTTTGTTGAAGCAGAATCACGACGTGTTCTCACGAGAATCGTACGATATGTCTAGAATCGATGCCAAAATCACATGCCACAAACTTCACGTTCACCAAATATTTTCACCGATCACACAAAGGCTCGCCGCACTGCCTTAGAAAATTCCAAGGCAGTATAAACTGAGGTGGGGAAATTTTTGGAAGAGCAACGTAACTAGAGAGTGTGCATGGACTTTTCCAACCTTAACAAGATAGATCAGCTAGTCAATTCCACAGAAACCCACAAGTAGACGATCAATATAAATGCATGCTTGGGGTACCACCAGATCCCCGTGTTTAGCCCCGACCAAGGAAAAACTTCATTCATAACTCCCTTAGTCCTGTATTTTTATAGGGTCATGCCTTTTGGCCTAGAAAATATAGGGGCACACATACCAAAGATTGGTCACCGAGATGTTCAAGAAGTAATTAGGAGAAACCATGAGAGTGTGCATTGATGATATGCTCATCAAAAGTAAGCACAAAGTCTATCACCTGAAGGATTTATTGGAAACCTTTAAAATCCTCTTACATTACCAAATGAAGCTCAATGCAACCAAATGCTCCTTTGGGGTTCAACGCGAAAAGTTCCTAGGATAATTGGTTAGAAAAAGGGGGGTAGAGGCAAACCCTTACCAAACAGTTGTTATCAACAACGTTCAGCCTCCAAAGATGCTGTGTAAAATTCAAAAGCTAACAAGGATGCTAGCAGTCCTAAACCGTTTCATCTTTAAATCCTCTGAACGATGTCGACCATGTTTTTAATTACTGAAGAAAGAGAAAGGTCGTACCTGGAATGGATAATGCTCAAAATCCCTTGTGAAAATCAAATCATTTATGAGCAAACTTCCTCTGCTGACTATCACAGACTCAGGAGATTCGTTGTATCTCTACTTAACAGTTTCCATCCATGAAATCATTTCAACATTAGTTTTAAAGAAGGAAGGACGATAATCTCCTGTTTACTACGTCAATAAGATGTTCCTAGACGCCGAGCAGCGCTACCTCCCACTGGAGAAATTGGCCTACTCTTTGGTCATCACGTCTCACAAACTAAAACACTACTTTGAAGCTCATTCAATTATAGTCATCACGTATTTTTTCCTCAAATGTGTTCTTCGGTAGGCCGACCTATCTGAAGGGATGTCCAGATGGTCGATCCAACTTGGAAGGTTTGATATACACTGCCGACTTAGAACGACAACTAAGGAATAAGTTTTGGCTTATATTATCACTCAATTTATGGGGGAGGATAGACCTAGCGACGAATAGGTTGTTGATCAGTTGAAATCCTATGAGATTGACCATTCCAAACAATAGACAGTGTGTGCGGATGGAGCCTCTAACTCTAAAGGGGTTGTAGTAGTAATTGTGCTCGTCACACCAAAAAAGGCCATGATCGATCAAGGAATTAGTCTTGGCTTTGAAGCATCCAACAACAAAACTGAATATGAATCCCTCATAATTGGACTACACAAATGTCACTCATTAGGAGCGAATCACCTCAAAATGTATTGCGATTCCAAGATGGTATCCAACTAAGTGTCAGGCAAAGGCAAAAGAAAAGCCCATTAAGTTTCCAAGGTAAGTGTACTCACTGGAAAGAGGTATATTTAAATGAATATGGAATTATTCATTTCAGTTTACCGTTCGGTTTACCGAAATGAGAGGTTACTCCACAATTCGGAATGGGTCAGGATTGTCTATTACAGATAAGGGGTTACTCCTCGACCGAAAATGGGGGAGAGTTGTCTATTGCTAACAGGATATGTGAATCATAATTCAAAAAGTTGGTCATTCATTATGAATGGGCCAGATAAGTTTATACATCATTATATGGATACGATTTATTGCATTTGATTTTATGCAATAGTGAAGTAGTGATGCATGCACTGAGTTATTTTTCTCACGATTCCTATGTTTATATTTTTCAAGTGACGTGATGTCACTTCCAAATCTAGGAGGTTGGGTTGGATTAACAAGGAATGTGTAAAATGATTTGTATCTAATGTAAGTGATGTAATTAAATCAACGTATCCTGCAAAGAAGTTCGTATAAGCATAAGTTCTTTAAGATTGTGAAAAGTTTTTAGTTTTACAGATTTAGTTTGATGATAATAAAAAATTAATATTCATTTTTATGGTTTGATTAATTTAATTATGGTTTGACTCACTTTGACTTTTAAACTTAATTACAAGTAACTAGAATGGGGTGTGTCAGTAATTTTCCAAAGTATAGAATAATTGTGTTGAATTAAAATTTAAGGCTTCACTCATTTTGTGAAAAATTAGTTATCTTGGGAACTAATTTTGGGTATTCTATATTGAGGATTTTTGTATTAATTTAAGAGCTTTTTGTGAGGAGATCAATAATTGTGTGTCCTTCAATATTTATGATAGAGTTAACTTTATTTGTGAGAAGAGAGATTATTAGTGTGTGAGGAAGGAACATATTTTTCTTTTATATATAATATTATTCTATTAGTGTCACGGATCGTATGTGAACGTATCCAAATTAGTAAACCACATAAATATTGTGTCTTCTCGTGTGTGTGTGTTCTCTACCTCATATTTATTGTGTGTGGCCCACTTTGTTTTAAAGATCACTGTTATAGTCAATACCATTTGTTAACATGCTTTCACGCCACAAATTAGAATTAGAGCTTAGGTCCCACAATCTAGGTGTTTTGAATTTTACTGGAGAATTTTTTTGATACGTTGTATTCTAACGGTAATGATCATATATACGGTGTATGTACAAGTATTGTTTATACGTTCGGTTACTATTCACAACCTGATTTCTTTTCTAAATTTAGAATTTTTTGATTGTTTTGTGACCGTGATCAATTTCATTATGGCATCCAAAATGACGTATGATGTAGATAAATTTCATGGGAGGAAAAATTTTGGCCTTTGGCAAGTGGAGGTGACAAACACCCTTCTGAAAGAGGGCTTGATCCATGACTTGGAGGGCAAACCAGACACAAGAAAGGATGACGAGTGGAAGAAGCTAGAGATGGAGGCTTGTTCCATGATATTTGTCTAAGGATATTAAACATAACATGATGGATGGAACTTATGCTAAACTTATTTGGGTAATGCTTGGGAAGATTCATTTGGAGAAGTCTTTGACAAAAAATATTAATCTCAGAAAGAAATTCTATATATTTAATATGAGTTTGAGTACTTCATTGCAAGACCACTAAAATGACTTTAATTGGCTTATCTCGGAAATATTAAATATGGAGGTGAAGATGGAGGAAGAGGACAAGGTTGCGGTTTTATTGTCTTCTTTTCTCGAGAAATGCGATCATTTAGTGATGATGATGATGTACAGGAAGAAAAGTGTCATTTTAGATGAGGTCACATAAACACTTATCTCCAATGAAAATAGAAGAAAATTGGTTAAGGGTGACGGTGATTTCACAAGCCTAGTCATTCGAGGAAAACCAGAGAACCGATGTTCTAAGAGCTAAAGTTCCAAGTCAAATGGGCACAAGGAGTTGGAATGTTACTGTGGTCAAAAGGTTAGGCAGATGGCAGATGCAAGTGATTCATAGGATGTTGATGTTTATGCTCTCACGGTAACCGAAATTAGTGAGTCATTTAATAACATTTGGGTTCTTGATACTGGTGGTTCAATTAATATGTGTCCCAATCGGGATTCATTATCATCCTACAAAGAGGTTAAAGTTGGTTCTATTTTGATGGCCGATGGGAGTGGCTTCAAAATTTGGGGAATTGGCTCAATTAAAATTAAGACACATAATGGACTAGTGAGAAATTTATGTGGCATGAGACACATTCCTGGTATTTGGGTGAACCTTATGGGGATGGGTGTGATAGAATTCATGGGTTACAAAGTGGTACATTAGGTGGAGGCATGTGTATCATGTCAGGTTCTTTTGAGGTGTATAGGGGTACCAATGTGAAAAACTTGTATGTTCTCCAAGGGAATACCATAATAAGTGGAGACTTTGTGGGTCCTTCCATTATGGAGAGTGAAAATTCGCATTTGAAGCTTGGAAACAGAAGAGTCATCAAGTGGGACTTGCATTTTAAGAAGACTGGCGATCTTTACTCTCATTCAAGTTGTGAGGGAACTACAGAACATTCTGGGTGAGTGAATTTATTTTGTGCTGGAAATCAACATTGCAGCAGTCCTTAAAGGGAGACAGGCCTATGGGGACAGACATGGAGTTGACTTGTGGTAATATGGATGGTAATATGATTATCCATTCGAGTTCTATTAATATGTATTGGAGGCAAGAAATTGGCCTTAATATATATGCGAGGGAAAGTCGGGGATGTCCTATTCTGCAATAGACGTAGAAGATTACTT
Organism: Sambucus nigra; assembly: GCA_949130495.1. Classification (NCBI taxonomy): domain Eukaryota; kingdom Viridiplantae; phylum Streptophyta; class Magnoliopsida; order Dipsacales; family Adoxaceae; genus Sambucus; species Sambucus nigra. Next base: position 87,305,685 of record OX422208.1, on the reverse strand, counting down.
TTAGTTACCAATCAGTGGTGGATGATCGATGTGATATTGAACCAGGTTTTTTTAGGGTGTTATAGAGTATTTTGGGTTCGACAAATATGGTGAAGGCATTCTTGCGGTTGCACAAGATATGCATATGTTAAAGACTAGGTCTAGGGTTTGGTTTAAAAAGGCCTCAAACCTAGTCATAAATCTTTATTAGTGTTTTTTGTGGTAGCGATTGTGTATTTTGATTACATGCCTAACTTTATGTGGGTTTTATTAAAGACACATTTTTGAATAGTGGTTGTGGTTGACAAGGAGGAGTAGTCAGTTTTTGGTAGACAAAAGTTTGACTGGGTAACTTGTAAAATTTTTGTCAAGGTGGAGAATTACGAGAAGCTGTGAAGCTAAAGCTAAAAGGTTTTTCTTCTTTCCTTTATTCCTTTTGAATCTCACTTTTGGTTGTGGTTGAATGTTGCCCCATTATTTCTCCATATTTTTAGTTTTCTAGTCTACACCATTATCTTTCATAGGGGATGGAATTCTACACGTTTGACACACCAAAAATTAAAGAGTGAGTATAGTGTCTAGTATTTCAAAGTAGAGAAGAATTGTGTTGAGTGAAAATTTAAGGGTTCACTCATTTTGTGAAAAATTGGTTATTTTGGGAACCAATTTTGAGTATTCTTAATTATGAATTTTGGGTAGAATTTTGGAGCTTTTTTGTGAGGAGATTAATATTTGTGTGTCTTTCAATATTTGTGAGAGGGATATTTTATTTGTGAGAAGATATATTATTAGTGTGTGAGGAAGGAACATATTGTCCTTCCATTTGTAATCTTCATTTATTAGTGTCACGGATCACCGATGGACATATCCAAATTGGCGAACCACATAAATATTGCGTCTTTCCTTGTGTGTGTTCTCTACCGCATATTTTTTGTGTGCATGCCACTTTGTTTTTGAGATCACAATTACAGTCAATATCATTTGTTGACATGCTTCCGCACAATACCTTAAACCAAGATAAGTACAAGTTATAAGCATACGAACTCCAATCTTTTAAAACAAGTGAATTCTAATCTTTGATGTTTTATGACATGAAGGTATACCCAGATCAAGAGAAAAACAAAACTCCACACTAACAAGAAACTCCATGCAAGCTAACTACAAAAGATTAAATAACAATGACACAGAAAGTTAAGATCCAAAGACTACCATGAACTTGAAGGCACACCACATCAAAAGTAAGATCAAAAAATCTGAAATTTTGAAGATCCAGACTCAAACACACTCAACAGAGATAACATCACATATCTACACTTGAGAAAACACCTTGTCTCAAATAACTCCTTTTATAATCTCATATAGTCATCATAATTTATGAAAAACCCAACCTTTAAGAATATTCCAATGTACTTAATTGCTCTAAACTTTAGGCCTTTTATAAGTAGAGTTTTTCATAAATGTCTCTATTTTCTTTATCACGCATTCTTCATTTATCCTCAAATACTGAAATACAATCTTATATCTTTCTCCCCAAATATGATAAACAATAACTACTATAGCAAGTTTCAAAACCTTTACCTTAAAATTATCTGATAAATAAGACATCTCTAAAACCCTTAAACTTTATATTATTACATATGTCTATAGTAGATTTATAAAAGTATATATAACTATCATGTCTATATCGATAATATTGTTCAACATATAAATCTTAGTATAGTATATAGTTTAATAATCCAAGCGTATATGTAATTTTGTGTATACATATAATTTTTATTTATTATATTTATACATAAATGTATGTATTATATATGTATAATATTTATTAAGATAGAAATGCCTGAAAATATAGATAATGAACTATTATGAGTGGAAAAACATAAAATATAATTTACAAAAAACTCGTTTGCTATTTTTGGAAAACACGTTTTAAACACATAAACATTATAATTTGGTATTTAAAAACAGGTGTGTCAAACTCAGATTCTTACCAGAATTGAATTTAAACACAAAAAACTATTATAATTTAGGGAGCTTGACAAATAAGTCATATTTAGATAAAATATTTCCTCATAAGTCCTATCAAAATATATTTTTTTTCTAAATAGGTCATATTTATACATGCAGTGAGTATCCGCTACATGCTTACAATTATGACCTATAAGTGAGAAGGCCCTTTAGTGTGTGCTTTAGGTAAAAAAAATTATTTCAATTTTTAGTTAAATCCAATTTTATCTTCTTAAACCCTAAACATGCATCTAAGTGAATTAATCCAATAAACAATTAAAGCATGCGATAAAAGAAACAATTTAACGAAAAATCCCTTTAGGGTAAAACCTTTTTATTTCACTATGAACAATAAATCGCAACTTACAACATTGAAAACTCTACAATGAATCTACTACAATAAGTCCACATAGACACGCAGTCTAAATCAGCAAAGGACTCCCACAGGAGCCCTTAAGAACCGCAACTCTCGTCTTCAGCAAGGCATACCCACAAGCATCCCCAATGACCTCAGTTAATGTAATCAATGCATGAACTTTCTTCCGGTAAATGCATTCAAGATCATAAACTATAGAACTAAGTAATTTAATCTTGAATAACTCGGGATGATAAAGAACTATACGGGAATTTTCGAAACTGTTATGTGTGTTTTGAAAAACGTCTAAGCAGTGGGGTATTTATTTCTGAGGAAACAAGTGTCCAATGAAAACAAAACACTAAAATCGAGGTGGCAGCTCGTTCGAGTGGCATGCCATGTCATTCGAGGGATAGTTAAACCGTATTTTCTTTTTAAATAAATTCCCCGAATTTTTCATAATTATTTTAACTCAAAAATATTTAAAATAGATTTTCGCAAATATTTAATTCCCAATATTTAATTATTAAACTCATCCATCATTTAATCAAAATTCTAAATCACATCAATTCTTTTAAGTATTCATACCTGTGTGATCAAGAACAAACTTAGTATGAATAATGCAACTTGACTTGATTTCTTCTTCAACGCTTAAAATTGCAAATTCTTCAATCTTGAACTGCCATAGGCTTCGTAGGCTTCAATCATTTTCAAATTAAAAACTAGCCTAGACTCAAATTATTTTGTCTGGAATTGAGCCAATTACAAACAAATTGACTCAATTAGAAATTTGTTCCTACAAATCTCCCCCTTTGGCTAATCCGGGACAAAATAAAAAAAATTCTATAAGCCGTAGAACATACGTCCTATCCCATAAAACCCAAATGATAAAAATACAGGATATGAACAAAAAGTGTAGAACTGACATTTGTCTCTGAATGTGATCTAGAAATAAATGTCCGAATCTCTGGAATAATATACCTACACACAAGACAAACATATACACAAGTGAAGTATGGTGGAACAAAAATATATATCAATAAAGCATAAATAAATAAACGATAAACTCCCCCTACATCACATATCTCTCCCCCTCTTTGCCTGGAATAGACAAAACATAGGACAAACAAACCAAATCTAGCAAGAATAAATGGATATTAACTGCATGACTAGATAAGCAAATCTAAGTATCAACATGGCAATGGATAGTAACAAATGATAGTAAATGGATAAAATTCCGACTCGATAAGATAAAATCATCAATAAGAATTTACATCCATGTCATAAATACACAAAAATGTAGATATAAAATGTCCATCAGTAAAAGAGTACAACGTATCAGAGAAATAATAAAAACATCATACATATCAATAGTCTCAAATATAATGCCTCAACAAATATACAACTAAACATCTGTATCATCATCGTCATCATCATCATCAGAATAGGTAGCTACAATTTGTCCTAAGCAAGAAGAACCAGCTCCTCTGCTCTGCTCTCTGTGCCGCGTCTCATCAAAAAAGGATGTCATATATGAATCACTACAGGCACGGGCCTTGGCCTCAGCATCAAATATAGCCATCATAGCATCATACATCCTGGCCTGAGAAGCTACATGTGCCTACAAAGTATAAAACTACTCCTAGAAAGGATGTCTCAGTGTAGATGTGGAAGGACCGGGTTGAGAGGCATCAGGACTGGGACTAATTGGACACGCTGGCTAGGAAGAAATCCATCTTCTGAAGAGGCGCCCTCTACGGGTGGAGGTTTCTCTCTCACCTCTGCACTCAGATGACTCTCTGAACGAGTAAGAGTGCTATGATGAATGAAAGCAGGCTCGGAGAGACCTAAGTCATCCTATAAAATAAGAACTCCAACAAATGTGTAAATACTAGAAATGATGAGCCCATATGGAAGAGTAGTGCGGACAGGGGTGTTACCAGTGATGGTAACAGATGACATCACTCGAAAAATGATAGTGGGCAAATCGATGTCCCATTCCTGGAATACAGTATACATGAAATAAATGATATCAAAACCAATCTGAGCGTGATTGATCCTGGGATAGAACGAGGATGGCACAAATCTATTAAGAATGAGAAAGGCAATATAAAGCTAACGGTGATACATAGTAGCACCGGCCGGAGGTTTCTCCCAGAAACAGTGGCAGAGAATCTCCTCAGCTGATGGACTATCATCACCCATTTAGGGGGAAATGGCGTGAGGGATGTGCGGAATCTGTAGCGTCTCGACTATGATATCAACTGTTACGAGAAGATGAACGCCATGAATGGTAGAAAATGTTAGGATATACCACACTATAAGGGATCCCGGCCCCTACCTAACATCCAAATAGGAATGGGTAGCGGGTCAAACTCAGAGACCACAAAAATTCTCTTCCTGACAACTGCACTGATATGAAGTCGGAGCATACAATAATGCTCATACTCGATAGTGGTCGCCCATATCACAGTAGAGTATGGAGGGCAGTGAGTCCGAGCTCGCTGGGCACCAGGGGACGTAGGCAACTCATCTAGATGACTAGACGGGGCACCTCGACGCCTAAGAGGCATAGCTACCAAAACATAATACCACGTAATGTAAGGAAATATAGGTGTAATAGATTCCTAAACCCTAGATTACTATGAACCTATCTCCATACACAAATCCAACCGAACCACCATGTATGATAACTAAAACTTTTGCCTGTGTGTCGTTGTTGTTGAAAGCCAAGTTAGTCAAAAATCCTGAAATAGCTACAAAATATAACAAACTCAAGTATAGAGGTAAGTAATGGTATCAATCCACTTTCTAGGGAGTAAGCTAGAGACAAATTCAATTGTAATTCACTTTGTATTTTCTTTTTGTGCTTTTTCACTCTTCTAATTTTTTTTAGCTTTTTCAATATTAAAACAATAGGGTGAGGTGATGATTTAAACTAAACTAAACTAATGTGATATGATAATAACAAACTAGAAAGTTACTAAAATGAATAATAAAGTCTAAACTAAAATAAAAGATAAAGTGAGGTAAATAATTGTGATAACAATCAAGGAATGGGATTACACCATAAATTTTAGTTATTATAAATAATTAATTTAATTATTTGAATTCTCCCAAATTAATATCAAAATTACAAACCAACTCTCGTTGCAAGTGTAATTATAATAGTAATCTTTTGAAAAGTTAAGTTTAACACCCCACAACTCTAGAAAAATAGATCTACACTCCTTTTAATTAATCACCCGCTAGGATCGATCAATTAGAATTTATGTCAATCTTATAAAATAAACTTATAGCTGAAATTCAAGTAATAATACCCCACTTAAGAAAACCCCTATCTCTAGTTCGAATCTAAAATGGGTATTATCACTAGAACTTCGATTTTCTCTCGAAAATCATTTACCCTCTCTCGAGGCGTAAATCTAAGGGTGAGGGATCAAAATTAACATTCAAAGGGATTTTTCAAGTAATTAAAGTAATTAAAATAAAATAACATCAAATAAGAGTTTTACCCCACCCCTTGAAAGGGGATTTAGCCTAACATGATATTAAACATGACAAATTAATAATCAAGGCTACTACAATAAAAGAGAAGAGAATAGAACAAGCAAATAAAATCTCTTTGAGAAAGTTGAACTCTACTCTTCCAAATTGAAGCATACAATCCCTCAAATTGAGCATCCAAATGCTTTGAAATTAATTATTTACTCAATTAACTCTCTTACAATATTTAATCTCACAAATATCTAAAATAAAAAAGGGAAAACCTATTTACAAAGGATAATTTTCTCTATAACTCTCTCTCTAAAATTCCTATCTAAAAGCTCTCTTGAAATTGGGGTCTTCATCTTCTTTTTATACAAGGCATGGAGCTAGGGGTAAAAATGGGAGGATAAAGGTGCAAGAGGTATGGAAGGTATTTGGGTGAGGGTTAATTAGGAATTATGCACACATGTGCATGGGTTGTGTGAGGTCATGTGAATGGGAATAAAAATCTGATATGGGAAGGGTAATTTTGGGATTGAGGTTAAGAGAGGTAGTTCGGGGGTATTTGGGTAAAAGGGGTAAAAGGTTTAATTAAATGGCATGTGGCTTAATTGGTTTGGTTTTGTTTTGGTTTGTAACAGGTGGAGAAATAAATCGTGGATGACTAAAAAGGAAAATGGGTTTGAGGTGATATGGGTCTTCATTTTGAAAATGGGTAAGGGCTTCGGTTAGGCACGATTCCGGGTTGGCTGGGAAGGGGATGCCGGAGTGTTGGCGACAGGGGGTTCGCTGGGTTCGATTTAGATTGGCGAAAGATTTGGTTTTCTCCGGCGGTGGGTTTGCCGACCGGAGCTGGTAGTTGGGTCAACGCCAGGGATGGGTTTAGCAAGGCGCGACGCCAGCGGTTGGGGTTAGATGTGGCCGCCGGCGGTGGGGCTGCGAAGAGAGGGAGAGAGGCCGGTAAAGGTTGGATGTCCGCCGGAGTGGGGTGTAGGCGAGCGTCGTCGGACGGCGTAAGCAGTAGGCTGTGGAGGTCTCCGTTGGGGGTTTTGGGTATACCCGGATCGGGTTGTTGGGGGTGGTTGGGCGTGTTGGTTTTCAGGTTGGGGCCCATCCGGGTTCAATTAGTTTAGTTGGTGGGATGAGAGAGAGTAGTGTATGTTAGTTTGGTTATGGTGGGTTTTGTGTTTTGGAGAGAGGAAAGAGGGTGAGATGGTTGGAGGTTGAAGAAGAAGTGGTGATGATAAGGTGTGTGAGGGTGTAGGAGAGTAAGTGTGTGGTTGGGGGGTGTATGGAATGGTGTGTTTGGGTGTATGAGGGTTTTGTGTGTGTGTTTATGTGTGAGGGTAAGTTTGTGGGTATATGGTGTATTTTTGTGTGTGTGTAATTTGGACACCTTAAAAATAACTAACACTAAAAAAAACTAAAAATCTAAAATAAAAATCCTACTTTTAATAATAAAATAAAGACTCAAATTAAAAATAAAACTAAAACTAAAAAATAAAATCTTACTAACAAACTTAAAATAAAATATTAAAAATAAAAATAAAATCCTAAGCTATTAAAAACTAAAATAATAAAACAATAGAAATAAAAAATGAAAAATCTAATAAAAACTAAAGTCCTAAAAAATAAAATCAAATAAACTAAAAATAAACTACTAAAACTAATCCTAATAGAGTAGAGACTAAACTAAAAGCTAATAAAAATCAAAATAAGATAAATTTATACTAAATAAAATAAAAATAGAAAATAAACCTAGAAAATATTAAATAAATCTAAAATAAATCCTAAAAATAAAAATAAAAATAAATCAAACTAAAAATCTAAAAAATAATAAAATGACACAAATAAAACACACACGGGCTTGGGGTAAGTTTGGGCTAGGTTTCGGCTCGGGTTAGGGCATGGGAGAGGGAATGAGCTCCATTCTAACTGCAATTGGCCTCTAAATGTAGCTTTTGATACCGCAACTGTAGTTAAGCCTGCATAATAAACATTTAAGCACATAAGACCCATATTACCGAGAATTAGCAACAAAAGTGCGTCTATTCGGGGTATAAATTGTACAGTTTTGGGTGCTTATCACACCACCCCCAAACAGAGCGTTGCTAATCCCCGAGCAATAAGATAGAGAGAAAGAGAAAGATAAGAAACCAAAAGTGTACCACTTTCGCGGGCACTTGCGATTGCACTTAGCATGTGCAACAAGACTTTAAACCTATAGGTTGCCCTACAGGACGAGTTATGTCTCGTGAGAGTTTACAGGGAATATACTCACAAAATTCTTTATTTGCAAAAATTTATTGAAAGGCAGTCAATCTCTTATTAGATGTAGAATAATCGCACAATCCATCACATGAGAACATGATTTTTAGAAATACAAGCTAGAATTGTGTAAAAAGTTTAGCTAAGTAAATACTCAAGGCACATCCTTCCTAGAACTCAACGTGTGTAGTGTGAATCAGTCAAAACGGGTCGAGTATCACAAGAGTAATTCCTAGATTGCCTCATCGGAATCAACGCTTCAACTTTAAAATCTCACGGATATATCTCTCTCAAACGAACTCTCGAGATATGGGTCAGTGTATCGCTCTTGTGTGTGAGAAGGTGAGTAAATGTAAGCAAGTTCAAATGTCTCACACACATATAAGAAAGAACGAACAATTTGAAAGAAAACTGATCTCATGAAAGAAATGCTAATCACTATAGTGAGAACGTCGAGTTATTCACCACGCCGACTTTCATTTGCCCGAACACGTAGGGGAATATGGATGATTATGGGTGAGGGGAAATGAGATGGTATAGATGGGATATGAGGTAGGATGGTGTGAGGTAGGATATGATAGAATGGTGATGGATGAGTGACGAATATGCGATGTGAAATGGATGAAAAATGGATGCGAAAGAAGAGTGTATACACTTTAGGCACAAATGTCTTTATTTTAAAAACTAACTACAAACTCTCTTTCTTTTCTTTTCTCTCTTTTCTTTTCTTTTTATAATTTGCTATTTTTCTATATTTTTTTCTTTTTTCTTTTTCTTTTCTTTTTCTTTTCTTTTTCTTTTCAAACTAACAGTGAAGACAATTACATTTGAAATCACACTCTTTTTTCTCAAAAATGGTGATAGATGATATATGAAATGAGATGATAGGTGATGGTGTGGGAAAATATATGTGGGAATATGGAAGAGCATGGGAAATGGATGAGTATGTGATAGAAATGTGATATGGGGGAAAAGTGGTAGGTGTGTGGATGAAAATCTAGTATTCGGGACAAATTTCAAGGCACGCGTTTCTTACAATTTGAAAAAGATGTCATTCTCAATGATCAAGACAAAAATGAAGATTAATGAGATCATACAACAATTAAAGTGCGGACCCAAAAGAAGTTGAATCAACTTGTGACTCGGAGATTGCGTAAAACACTCTGAAAGGGTGAAAGGCACAAATCTCACAAGCTAAAAGTCTCTACTAGTGATCGTTAAGGTTCTCTTTAGAATTGTAGTACTCCTCAACTCTAAACATAATGACGTGATAAGTGCGCAAATTCATGGTGCAAAATGCCTTGTTACATATTACATAAGCTATTTAGAAAAAATATTCTCTATCTTGATTCCTAAACTTTTGAAAGATGGATGATTGAAAATTCACATCAATGAGTGAGATGAAAGAAACTGCACGAAATTTTAAAAATCAGGTTCAAAACTCAAATTTTTTTCAAAAGATGTACGATTTTGATAAAATTCCCCACCCCCAAACAAAAAGGAACATCATCCTCGATGTTAAGTAAAATGATTTTAAAATTGAGAGCATAAGGTGGAAAGAGAGTACCAGAATATACTGCTAGTGAAGTAGACATGTGAAGCCAAGAATAAACCTGAGTAAGAAGTGAGAAGAAAAAAAATGTGTACAAGTCTACAATATGGAAAGCATAGGGTGATGTGAAACACTACCCCCGAACAGGATGAGACTAGTACAAGAAACGCGGGCTGCCTCCTGGTAGCGCTGAGTTTAATGTCTTCAGCCAGACCGAACCATTCTCACCCAAGGATAAGATCTATGAGAGCGCGGGGCGGCAGAAAAATTTGGGTGATGAGAATTACCCCCAAACAAGACTGAAGCGTCAGTCTTGATGGAAACAGGCTAAAGTAGTCAATGAACTTGTATGGCAAAGTGCATCACACGATGCAAAGCATCGGTGGACCATGGGCGGGTGGGAATTAGGGTAATAGTGAAGATGCATCAGTCTCGAGCCTTGTTGAGCGTAAAGGTGAGGGCAACAAGGTCCCTATAAGCATGGTGATCGAATTGGTGAGAGAGGCAAAATGGTGTGGAAAGTGGAATGTGGTGGGGCTCATATAAATGACACGACCGTTCTATGAATGGACGATGGTAATGGTCGCGCCGTGACACGCCAGGGAGCTGTTGATGGGAAAAATTAACACCACAAGAAAGTTGTGTGCATGGATTAGCAAGCTCGGTGTCACGGAAATGGAGAGTATCAGCACAAATACTCTCGTAGATGGTAGAGGAAGGTTTCAGGTTAGGATCTAAAAATGTAGATGGAAACTTGAATTGTGTAAAATCAAGATCCAAATCGGGTGGTGGGGTGGAAGGGATAATGGGTGGGTCGGGTGGGATAAATGGTGTATTGGGTGGGATAAACGGTGGAGGAAGATGATCCAACTCAAGAGTGGGGGATACACACTCATTGGGAGGAGTAAAGGAATACTCACAAGGGAGTGTGGTTTCTAAAGATGGAGTGGTCAACTTCTTCAAAATAGTAGCATCGGTAAATGGGGTGGGTGGATCAAACGAGGCACCAAGATCGGAGATAGAGGAATCGCTAGAAATATCGGGCTCAAAGGGAGCCATGCATGGTGGGATATCATCCATATCCGGATATTTAGGAACTATCATGGATTCTATCTCGGGAAATTGGTGAACACTCGTAGCCGGAGCTAACCTAGGATAAATTGGTTCCTCAGGAACACAAGGGTGAAGCTCGATAGGTATAGACTCGCGAATTGTTTTGGATTCGATGGGAAAGTGAGTGGGGACCTCAAAGTGGGGTTCATGATGACATGGTAGGATTGGATCAGGCTCACTATCTAAAGGTGAGTCAACACAATTGTCGACTTGGGACCCGGACCATGGAATGGTCTCAACTTCGAGATTCTCGGGGTGATAGGGTTGGTCACACTCAAAGTCTGTGTCATAAGAGGACACAACATCGTCACACTCGGTGGAAACGATGGGTGGGGTCATGGGAATATCCGACTCTCGCTCACACTCCAATTCATTTAGCTTTTGTTCAAGCCTTTCGAGACCTTGAGTTTGAATTTGAGTGGCTGGCTCTTGCTCGAGTATGAACGTTTGCAAGAGGGTTTCGAGAGTGGATGTGGATGAAGGTGTTGGTGGAATGATGGGTGGTGGCGATGAGTGAGGTGGACACAACACGCTATAATCGAGAGTGTATGGAGAATACTCATATGAAGTTTGTGGGGTGGGGCCAAGTGCATCATACACAAAAGGATTGCTTTCGTGATGGACAAAGGGTTGAGACTCATGGGGTACGTAGTGAGGGGACTGATCGTAAACGGGTGCACAAGGTTGCCATGACGACTGTTAGAACGTGTGAGGATCCACAACATCGGGTTGGGATTTGTATTGCGTGGAAGGGTGATCAAGCCTCCACGAATAACTTGGGGACGCACACGACTCGGGATTAGGTATAGCGGGGTAGTAGGCCGAGGTGGGTTTCAAAACAGTGTCATATGGATACACATGGTCCGTGGTGGGTTTGTATGGATATGAAGAGTATGGGCACTCAAGGGACATGTGATCGGCATAAGAACAGTGGGTGCACAACAAGGGATGCGGCACGCCGACACTTGACACCGAGGGTGATGGAATAGGAGGTGCATGCATGGATGGGTCAAGAGTACCAACGGTACCCGTGAGAGAGGTGAAACGACTACGAATATCATAAAGAGACGGGGCGGGATCACTCTCACACGTGTCACGTGTCAATGGAAAATGACCAAAGTAGTCTCGTAAAGGACTTTCTTCGGCCATGTGGAGAGAAATATTTTTTTGGAGTTTTTTTAAATTTTTTCAAAAGGAAAGAAAACATTTTTGGATTTTTTATAATAATAATAGAAGAAAATATTTTTGGATTTTTGTAAAAAGGAAAGAAATAAAATATTTTTGGATTTTTTTTTTATAAAAATAATAGAAGAGGTGGATTTTTTATAAAATGAAAGAAATAAAATATTTTTGGATTTTTTGTAAAATGAAAGAAAAAATATATTTTTTTGATTTTTTGTTATAAAAATGAAAGAAAATATTTTTGGACTGTTTTTTTTATGGAAGAAAAGGTGGGGAAAAAATGTGGACTCTTTGAATTTGCACGAACTCACTAAAATTGACCACCGAAAAATAAAATTGGACACACACACAAGTCAAGGAGAAATCCTAACTAGCACATATCCAAATTTTATCTTTAAATTTAGTGAGAAGGTAGTCAAATTTTAATTAAGTCCGCGGACGATAAAAATCACAAAAATCTGAGTGATCGCCTTTGCAAAAAATTTCTCGTATTGGGCTACCTAGTTGATTGATTTTAAATTTAATGATGGCTAGGGTAGCACACAATGATAAGCGAGTGAGTTGGGTGATGAAATCCCTTCTCGTGAGTGACCGGGTGTAGGTCTTAGCAATTTAATTCATCACACCATTCGAAAATAAATTCAAGAATAAAATCACACAAGAGCACACAAGAGCACATAAAATTGGTTCGCTAACATGAGAGGCGCGAGTGTGTAGAAATGTACCTCCCACGGTTTTGAGGCCGTGGGGTGCCGAAAAATTTAAGTAGACCGGGGGAGATTACGCCTATCTCAGTCGTTCCCGGGAGTCCTACCGACCCAAGGTAGAGAGGCTTCTTTTCCTCTCCTTTGGACGCCCTCTCTCTACTTTGTCCAGTTTCCCTATCACGCTTGTCTTTAATTATTACAAATTTAAATGGAAAATAAATGGTGTTTCTAAGCACCACAATACAAGCAATGATAGAATTCCTAAATAGAAGCCTTCTAAAAATATAAAAATGGTACAAAAAATAAAAAATAAAAAAAATGCAACAACTAAACGAACTACAAGTTGAAATCCGCTCCGAGTGCTTCACGCTCACAAGAATGGCAACGACGCCATTTGATAACTAAAACTTTTGTCTGTGTGTCGTTGTTGTTGAAAGTCAAGTTAGTCAAAAATCCTCAAATACCTACAAAATATAACAAACTCAAGTATAGAGGTAAGTAAGGGTATCAATCCACTTTATAGGGAGTAAGCTAGAGACAAATTCAATTATAATTCACTTTTTATTTTCTTTTTGTGCTTTTTCACTTTTCTAATTTTTTTTAGCTTTTTCAATATTAAAACAATAGGGTGAGGTGAGGTCTAAACTAAATTCAACTAAATGTGATATGATAATAACAAACTAGAAAGTTACTAAAATGAATAATAAAGTCTAAACTAAAATAAAAGATAAAGTGAGGTAAATAATTGTGAGAACAATCAAGGAATGAGATTACACCACAAATTTTAGTTATTCTAATTAATTAATTTAATTATTTAAATTCTCCCAAACTAATATCAAAATTACAAACCAACTCTCGTTGCAAGTGTAATTATAATAGTAATCTTTTAGAAAGTTAAGTTTAACACCCCCACAACTCTAGAAAAATAGATCTACACTCATTTTAATTAATCACCCACTAGGAACGATCAATTAGAATTTATGTCAATCTTATAAAATAAATTTAGAGTTTAAATTCAAGTAATAATACCCCACTTAAGAAACCTCTATCTCTAGTTCGAATCTAAAATGGGTATTATCACTAGAATTTCGATTTTCTCTCGAAAATCATTTACCCACTCTCGAGGCGTAAATCTAAGGGTGAGGGATCAAAATTAACATTCAAAGGGATTTTTCAAGTAATAAAACTAATTAAAATAAAATAACATCAAATAAGGGTTTTACTCCACCCCTTGAAAGGGGATTTAGCCTAACATGATATTAAACATGACAAATTAATAATCAAGGCTACTACAATAAAAGAGAAGAGAATAGAACAAGCAAATAAAATCTCTTTGAGAAAGTTGAACTCTACTCTTCCAAATTGAAGCATACAATCCCTCCAATTGAGCATCCAAATGCTTTGAAATTAATTATTCACTCAATTAACTCTCTTACAATATTTAATCTCACAAATATTTAAAATAAAAAAGGGAAAAACTATTTACAAAGGATAATTTTCTCTACAATTCTCTCTGTAAAATTCCTATCTAAAAGCTCTCTTGAAATTGGGGTCTTCATCTTCTTTTTATACAAGGCATGGAGCTAGGGGTAAAAATGGGAGGATAAAGGTGCAAGAGGTATGGAAGGTATTTGGGTGAGGGTTAATTAGGAATTATGCACACATGTGCATAGGTTGTGTGAGGTCATGTGAATGGGAATAAAAATCTGATATGGGAAGGGTAATTTTGGGATTGAGGTTAAGAGAGGTAGTTGGGGGGTATTTGGGTAAAAGGGGTAAAAGGTTTAATTAAATGGCATGTGGCTTAATTGGTTTGGTTTTGTTTTGGTTTGTAACAGGTGGAGAAATAAATCGTGGATGACTAAAAAGGAAAATGGGTTTGAGGTGATATGGGTCTTCATTTTGAAAATGGGTAAGGGCTTCGGTTAGGCACGATTCCGGGTTGGCTGGGAAGGGGATGCCGGAGTGTTGGCGACAGGGGGTTCGCTGGGTTCGATTTAGATTGGTGGAAGATTTGGTTTTCTCCGGCGGTGGGTTTGCCGACCGGAGCTGGTAGTTGGGTCAACGTCGGAGATGGGTTTAGCAGGGCGCGACGCCGGCGGCTGGGGTTGGATTTGGCCGCCGGTGGTGGGGCTGCGAAGAGAGGGAGAGAGGCCGGTAAAGGTTGGATGTCCGCCGGAGTGGGGTGCAGGCGAGCGTCGTCGAACGGCGTAAGCAGTAGGCTGTGGAGGTCTCCGTTGGGGGGTTTTGGGTATACCCGGATCGGGCTGCTAGGGGTGGCTGGGCGTGTTGGTTTTCAGGTTGGGGCCATCCGGGTTCAATTAGTTTAGTTGGTGGGATGAGAGAGAGTAGTGTATGTTAGTTTGGTTATGGTGGGTTTTGTGTTTTGGAGAGAGGGGAGAGGGTGAGATGGTTGGCGGTTGAAGAAGAAGTGGTGATGATAAGGTGTGTGAGGGTGTAGGAAAGTAAGTGTGTGGTTGGGGGGTGTATGGAATGGTGTGTTTAGGTGTAAGAGGGTTTTGTGTGTGTGTGTTTATGTGTGAGGGTAAGTTTGTGGGCATAAGGTGTATTTTTGTGTGTGTGTAATTTGGAAACCTTAAAAATAACTAACACAAAAAAAAACTAAAAATTTATAATAAAAATCCTACTTTTAATAATAAAATAAAGGCTCAAATTAAAAATAAAACTAAAACTAAGAATTAAAATCTAACTAACAAACTAAAAAAATATGTTAAAACTAAAAATAAAATCCTAAGCTATTAAAAACTAAAATAATAAAACAAAAGAAATGAAAATCTAATAAAAACTAAAGTCCTAAAAAAAAAAAATCTAATAAACTGAAAATAAATTACTAAAACTAATCCTAATAGAGTAGAGACTAAACTAAAAGCTAATAAAAATCAAAATAAGATAAATTTATACTAAAAAAAATAAAAATAGAAAATAAACCTAGAAAATATTAAGTAAATCTAAAATAAATCCTAAAAATAAAAATAACTCAATCTAAAAATCTAAAAAATAATAAAATGACACAAATAAAACACACACAGGCTTGGGGTAGGTTTAGGCTCGGGTTAGGGCACGGGAGAGGGAATTAGTTCCATTCTAACTGCAATTGGCCACTAAATGTAGCTTTTAATACCGCAACTGTAGTTAAGTCTGCATAATAAATATTTAAGCACATAAGACATATATTATCGAGAATTAGCAACAAAAGTCCGTCTATTCAGGGTATAAATTATACAGTTTTGGGTGCTTATCAATGTATACCAACCACAACATCAACACAAACCAATCAAATAAAAAATATCTATTCACGTAATAAAATCCAACAAAATGACACAAAGGGTGGGTATCCCAAAAAAATCCAAAGAAACAAGTATACTAGAAAGGTTTTAAAACAAATTTCCTTGGTAAATTTGGAATACACACAGGGCACAAAAAAATGATGCATAAACTCTACTGGTAGCCCCAAACTTGAAATTTTTTAGGATAAAACAATATAAACACCCCACACTCCTGATTTGATTTTCTAAAAAAAATACAAACAACAATGTAGGAGTGTTATGTGTTTTATTCCCAAAATTTCAAACAAACCCTAGTTCAAATGAGATTTTTTATCCCAAATCAGAAATGAGAATGAATAACATAGTATTCATTAGCAAAACGGTGTAAAATGTGTATATTAACTTCATTCACAACTTGGAATAAGAAACCCATCTCACACTAACCAACCAAGGAAAACTAAAAAAAAATACCTCGAGCAGAGAGTCACAAACTCTACGAGACAAAATGGGGTTGAAAAAGGTGACAATGGCTAAAATTTGAGCTCCAACTAAAAAAAAATGTGCGAATCTCAGAACCCCAAAAGAGTTTTTCCAAACTCCAAATAACCTCAGGTGTAGAGCAAGACGATGAGAACACGAGCCAAAAAACGAAAGCTTAATCAAACCACGAAGTCAGTGTTCAAAATTGGATTAAATAGAGGCTTCGAGTATGGAAAATGGAGGTTTTTTGAAAAAATCCACAAGCTGATAATTCTAATAGAGAGGGAGAAGAGGAAATAAGAATCGAAGCGATCTTGCTCGAACTACAAGTAGTGTCATTTGAATGACAATATCGTGCGATAATTGATCTCGCTCGAACGATATATGGGTTTCGCTGGAGCGACATAAAAAACTTACATAAAAGACTCAAAATATGATAAGATTTTTCCCAGTGAAATTTTTTGCATAAAAAGCTTGCTGAAAAAGGCCAAAAAGAACTAAAACAGACTCAAAACAGAAAAACAAAATTAGAAATGATATGAGTTACATGCTAACATAGTAACGATGTGCTCAAACATGGTTATCAAGTGTATGGAGGTGAACTACAACAAATGAGTCACAAAACTAACATGTCAAAATGTTCAAGATGCTCTAATTGATAGCGAAATATCATTAAACTTTATTTTGGTCAAATGTGACAATTAAAGCGTGAGCTAAATAAACTAAACAATCAAACTTGCACAAAAATCCAGAATTTTGATGATTCTACACACAATAGCATCATGATACGATTTTTCAACATTGGGATTCATGGTCCATCCAAACTCCCTCAAATATAACAAAATTTTATTTTGGAATGAGCATAGGAAAATTGACCCATTTTAGCATATAATTCTTTTTATTGCCTTTTATTTTTTTTTCGGCTCTTTTAAACGGTGCCTTTCACGACGAGTTAATTTTACACTCTTGCAGCCCTTTCCCATGAACGGTCATCATTTTTCTAAATTACAATCCTCACGAAAAATGATACTTATATGCACACCTCATCCTTATGTTTCCTTACGCATAAATGATCAAATTGAGATAAGAACTTCTCACCAAAATCAAATATGCAAGAGATGTCAAATATTCATATAAACTCGTGCATGTGTGCAAACATGGCACATTCCCAAAGTCAAAAAAAAAAAAAAGCATATCAATGTCGAAAACAACCCCATAATACAATGGTTATGATCATTTAAAGAATTAATAATTAAGACCAAATGTCCTAGCCACTTGAATAATGAAAGGATGGGGGTCCAAGCACACCAGTATGCCTTATCAAACATATAAACTCACAACACAAACACCAAAAATCTTTTGGTGTTTTTCTAAAAAAAATTGACCAAAAATAAAATATTTTTGAAGTTTTCTCAAAAATATTTAAAACCAAAAATCTTATTGTATCTTACCATAAGACTCAAGAAAATAAAAAATACAACAAGATACAAGTCATAACGCTAGCAAATAATAACTCATGATGCAAATACTGGTGTATGACAACCCGACCAACATGATCAACTGAAAGATGAAATATGGGGAGAACCACGGGCAATGACATGCATGTCACCAAGTCTAATACCTAACGCCTCTAAATCCGATTCCCTAACCCAAGTAGGCATGAAAATAAGAGTGGAGGTTTTGGGAACCGGAATGACCTTATTCTTAGACTTTCTAGGAGCATTTTTAAGATCGTAGAAAAACCGTCTAAAATGACCTCTCCTATTGCAATGAGTGCAAGTGTAGATACGACGGGGAGTGTTTTCTATGGGACGATTATTCCTCACGTCCCTAGGTGGATCTCTCCTAATGTTCCTAGGAAGCTCTCTCCTCACAATCCTAGGTGGATCTCTTACTTGCATGGTTTTGGCATTGGGAATAGGTGCAACATGTTTATCGAAGCATATACCACACCTATTATCTTTGATTTGAACGGTTTATAAGATTTTGTCTAACTTTTTGGACCTACCTTCCAAATCAAATTTAAACCTACTCAAATCTCTCAATCTCTCCTCAAGCTCACCTATCCTTGACTCAAGTAAAATCCTAGAATCCTTAAACTCAAGTAATTCTTTTTCGTAGACTCCGTTAACCCTCGAAGACTATCTCTCTCACCCTCAACATATTCTAGCTAATCTTGAATTTTCTTATCGCGCACCCTATGTTCCTCTATTAAAGCATTGGAATCATTATTTTCTATGACACGTTCTTTTAATTTAGTTTCTAACTTCAAGTTTGCCTTCTTTACTTTCAAGTTTTCTTAGTATAACTCATTAAAGGCAGTTTGCAAGTCTCTCTTATCCTCACTCACTTCACCCTCACTCTCTAGGGTATCACAACCTATAACTGTGGAAGAATCATGCAAAAGTATGTTGTCATCACTTACATGATTAGCCACAAGGGTGGGAATGTCTCTCTTACTAACATAAAAAATTTCTTCTTCAGGGTCCTCTCACTAAGGGTAGAAACATGATTTAACGATTTATTAAAATTATCCCTAAGTTTAGTGGGGCACTCATCTAACTTATGGCCAAACCCCTAACAATAACGACACTTCTCACAATTATCCTTTTTAACAAAAAATTTAAGAGCAGACTTCATACGATATTTCTAATTAGAAGTTTCCAAACTCGTGAGTTCTAAAATCATCAAAATTACCTAAAGTCATGGAATCACAAACACAGTAAAATCGTGCGACAAGCTCTGATACCAATTTGAGAAGGCCCTTTAGTGTATGCTTTAGGTAAAAACAACTATTTCAATTTTTAGTTAAATCCAATTTTATCTTCTTAAACCCTAAACATGCATCTAAGTGAATTAATCCAATAAGCAATTAAATCATGCAGTAAAAGAAATAATTTCAGGAAAAACCCCTTTCGGGTAAAACCTCTTTATTTCACTATAAACAGTAAATCACAACTTGCAATATAGCAAAATCTGCAATGAATATACCGCAGCAAATCCACATAGACACGCAATCTAAACCACCAAAGGACTCCTGCAAGAACCCTCAAGAACCCATATCTCATCTTCCACAAGGAGTACCCTCAAGCATCCCCAATGACCTCAATCAGTGTAATCAATGAATGAACTTTCTTTCGGTAAATGCATTCAAGATCACAAACTATAGAACTGAGTAATTTGATCTTGAATAAACTCAGGATGATAAAGAACTATATGGGAATTTTTTGAAACTGTTCTGTGTGTTCTGAAAAACATCTATGTAGTGGGGCATTTATTTCTACGCAAACAAGAGTCCAATGAAAACAAAACATGAAAATCAAGGCGGCAACTCATTTGAGCGACATGCCATGTCGTTTGAGTGACATGAGCATGTTGTTAAAATGATACACTTTGTCATTCGAGCGACACTTAAACCGTATTTTCTTTTTAAATAAATTCCTCAAATTTTCAGTAATTATATTAACTCATAAATATTTAAAATATGTTCTCGCAAATATTTAATTCCTAGTATTTAAACATTAAACTCATCCATCATTTAATCAAAATGCTAAATCACATCAATTCTTTTAAGTATTCATACCTATTTGATCAATAACAAACTTAGTATGAATACTACAACTTGACTTGGTTTCTTCTTCAAAGCTTTCAATTGCAAATTCTTTAATCTTAAACTGTCGTAGGCTTCGTAGGCTTGAATTGTTTTTAAATTAAAAACTAGCCTATACTCAAATTATTTTGTCCGTAATTAAGCCAATTACAAACAAATTGACTCAATTAGAAATTTGTTCCTATAATAAGAAAATGAGACTACTTGGTAAAAACTCCCTATAAATTACAATCAAACATGTCCTTAGTGTCTCCCTATTCAAAATTAACGGCCCTTCTTTTCATTGTAGGCATCTTAAATTAAAAGGTATATTTTTAAGCGAAAAAGATAAAAATAAGTGATATTATAAGCTCATATAAATAATACACATATGAGAATAATGATTCAAATGTATGATGACAATTTTTTTTTAAATGTAAATTGTTTTATTCATATTCTTCATATTAGCCATACTATGTGATAAACTAAGATAATAAATAACTTTGAATAAATAAAGTCTCAACCATCCCATAATGAATAGTCTGAATAAATATCGACTCAAAATCAACTGCCTGAAATAAACAACTGGAGCTCAAGGTCCATACAAATATTTGAACAAAAATACTAAGCCAAAACTCAAATAGAGTAGCAATTTATGCTTGAATAAAACGAATTGAAAGTTGTAAATCAAATGGAGCTGCAAGTCTGCATCTCCTCAGCCCTGTGGATCCTTTCTAGGAATGCCTGGAAAACAGTTTTATATAGTTTGGTTCATCACTCTAAGGTTTTAAAAAATATCTTACGTGTTAATAGTAGATAATCATGTGATTTATTAACAAAAACATGTCATCCCGTCATCTCTCACGTGCAATAAATATGTTGCCCTTCACCTAAGTGAAATACTATGAGTATATCCCAACCCAAGGCATAAATTATACTAAAAGTCTATATCTCTCGAATAATAAGCAATTAAACAATAATCAATATGTAATAGTTAACCTCATGTGTAAGGGTACAACCCAAATATCAACCTTTGCATTGTCACCCACAAGTATGACGTAAATAGTCTTATAAATACATAACATAAATATGACATAGGACTCATTTAATAAATGCCCATCATGGGACTGATAAACTATTTATAGTTCTCAAATATATATATGACACGAAGGTAACTACCTTTGGAAACATCTCGTGCTTCTATTGGTAAGTTCGCAACAGTCCTTCACTTAATGGGTATAAACAAAATACACAAATATAACAACGGGGAGATCACTATGTATTAACACCAACAATAGGTCCATATGCAAATCCACTTGATGGATCGATCTTCCCACATCCTCTTATCACGAAGTGGTGACCATCCTAAACGTATTATCAAACATGTCGACCTCCACAACTATAAGGACATAAATTTATAAATGTCCGTTATCAATTAGTATGTCATATACCGCTATAATCATCGAGGAATGTTCAAGAACACATATGCAACAAGACGAATCCAAATATCAAGTTTTTTCAACAATCAAGCCCCCGCATGAGGAATTTGATAAAGGTCATGTTTTTAATCCTTAGCATTTCACTTAGAATGTTGGGAAATTTTTCGTCAAAAAAATTATAAGTGTTGAAGCGGAGTTTTAAAGTTTTTCGTCAAAATTTATTTTTTGAATTTTTAAGGCGCTTCATGTTCTGGGAAAAGAAAAGTAAATATTTTCAATAGGCTCGTTCGAGTAGCATCCCTTGTCGTTCAAATGACATGCCATCTCACGCGAAGTTCATTCGAGCGACGCGTGTCTACGTTCGATCGAGATCTGATTACGTTCGAGCGACCTGTTGCCTTAATATTTTTATAAATAACATGTTAAACGAGGCATGTTTCTCAAGAAGTCTTTTCATTTTTTATTCTGCAAATAGTGAAAATTCGTAGAACAATTTTGGCTTCTTCATTTAGGGCTATAAACCCTTATTTTTCAATTCACAAAAACCTAATTGTTCATGTGAATTATTTTGGAGTTTAAGAACACACTATGCTAGTGTTCAAACATTTGTGAAGAGGATATCTACATCATATGGTTTCATGCCATTGAGGAGCGCTCAAGGGTGTTTCTTTGCTGAAGACTAGACGGCGGTTCGTGTGGTGTCGCTGCGTGTGAACCATTGTTGACCCTAAATTTCTTGTATATGTAGGTTTGCTGAGGTAATCTTATTACAGATTACATTGTAATTGTAAATTGCGATTTAGTTATAGTGAAATAATCGGTTTTTCCCTTCGGAGATTTTTTCCTAAAATCTGTGAGTTAGCATATTTGTGTTTGGATATTTTCCTAATTTTTGACTCTTCTTTTGCGAGTTCATAGAATAAGAAATGAGAATGATTCGGAAGACAAGGAGAAGACAATTCATAATGAAAATTTTCTTATATAGAGAGAGCTTTCAGTTCCACTCTTCTCTTAGTTAGGCTTGTGTATTGAGAAATCTCAGCCCAAAGGTCCTCATAGAGGCGGTCAGGTTTGACACACGCACACACGTAAATTTTTATTTAAGGGCTAAATTAATTTGATTCAAAAATTAAATCTAATTAAATAAGATTGTGGTTGGAATTTGTGCATTTATTTTAAATCAGTATCGCACAATGTGGTATAAGATTGTGATTCTGTTATAAAGTGGTATCACAACAGGTTACAATAATTTATTGTGTATTCCTATTTTCCGTAAAATTGTGTGATATGGAATTTGTTTTAAATAATATTTTGTAAAAAAAATTCTCACAATGTTTCCAAGAGAAAACTTATATAATCGGTTGTCAATTTTTGACAGGTCTAATTATGATTACTGGAAAGCCCGCATGAGATCTCATTTAAAAGAAATTGATGAAAGAGTTTGGATAATTTGTGAAAGAGGCTGGACTCCTCCCACTGTCATCGCAAATAATGTCAAGAATTTAAAATATTTGTCAGATTGGACTGAGGATGAGTTTAGGTTGAGCACTTATAATTTATGAGGGCTTAGTGAAATTTTAGGATACGTCACCCCCGATGAGTTCTGACGTATTATGACGTGCACCATATCTAAAGAAGCATGGGATATTTTAAAACTCACCCATGGGGGCACTAACGCAGTCAAAGAGTCTAAAATTCAAAATTTGTCCACTCACTTTGAGACAATCACCATGCTAGAGACTGAGTATTTTGATGAGTTTTACGCACGTTTGTATAATATTATCAACACTAGTTTTAATCTTAGTGAGCCTATACCCGATACAGGAGTGATTAAAAATATTTCAAAATCGTTGCCAAAATGTTTTATCCTGAAAAATATTTCAAAATCATTGCCAAAATGTTTTATCCTGAAAGTAACTATTTTAAATACCTTAGGAAATTTGAGTCGTCTAAAATTAGAAGAGTTGGTAGGAGACCTAGAGATGTACGAAATTGACGTGTTCCCCAACGCTGTCAAACCTAAGGATAGAGAGATAGCTCTTAAAGACCATCTAAGAAGAAAAAGAAAGTGAGTTTTTTTTTTAGTTCGAGTTTGATTTTGATATGTCCCTTCTTGAAAAGAATTAAAAAAAATCAAGTTTTTGAAATAAAACTCTTCCAATAAAAGGTTTTTTGAGAAAAAGAAAGACGAGGCCAAAGAAAGCAGTGAGAAAGAGAAAGAGGGTGAGGTTGATTTAGAGAAAGTGACATGTTTTGTGTGTGAGGTCAAAGGGAATAAGTCGTTTGAGTGTCCCACTAGACTTAGGAGAGAGGGCAAGAAAGTTGTTATGCCAGCCACCCTTAGTGATAGTGAGGAAGAGGTGAGTGATATCGGGGTTGAAAATTCACAAGGAAAGCTTGTTTCCTTTTTATCTAGTCACTGTAGCACACCGAGTTTGTCCCACGACGATGAGGACACTTGTTCACGGGAAACCCCCGAGGATGATTTGAATGTTTCTAGCGAGTCCAAGAGTGAGTGCTCTAGTGAGGGTTATAGTGAGCTCCAGATCGCGTTTTGAGATTTGTATGCCGAGACCTTGAAAAGAAAGAAATTGAATAAGGAATTAGGTCTTAGGGTGAGATATTTGGATAGGGAGAGTTAGAAAGTTTGAAGGGTTTTGAGGCATCGACGAGTCAACTCTAGAAGGTAAAGATTAATTTGAGTGAGCAGTTGAACGTCGTGAATCGGGAAAAGAGTGAACTTATAACCCGCATGTCATAATTAGAGAGAGATCTTAAGCACACCCTGGAGGTTAAAGTCACATTAGAGAACACATCTAAAAAGGAAGGGAAGATGGTTCTCAATCCCATTTTGGGTAGTGGTGAGAGTTTAGGAATTAGTCATGATGGTGCATCCACTTCACATGCTACACCCGAGCCGGTTCCCTCTTTAGTGTTTGATTCACATGGCTCTCAACCCAACCCATCTAGGCATCCCATATCTGTTAGAAGAGCGCATAGGAGATGTTTTGAGAGAGGTGTACCTAGGCCTATTTATGTTTGCACACACTGCAAGAAGAGAGGATACCTTAGGAAATTTTGTTTTAAGTTAGGTCAAGTGTCACATTTTTCTACTACATTTGTTCACGCACACACACCCACACCTGACGCTCCGGATGATTACATAAGAGAGTTTGTACATATTAGGGAGCAGGCACTATTTTTGGTCAAGACTTCACATGACGTGATGGGGTTTTTTCGTAAGATGTCACCACCTTTGAAAAATTCCATCGCACCTACCGGTTGAGGTCTAGACTTATTTGCTAGAATAGGTTGACTTGCATCATGATATTTTTTTCCTATTGCTAGTTTGTATCATTTTTGTATTAGATTTTTTATTTTTTGAACACTTTTGAAAATACAAAAAGATTTTATTTTGATAAAAGTTTTGAAAAGGACAAAAAGAGTTTTGTATTTTGTTTTACATCGTTTATAGATGGACATTTAGGATGATCAATTCCATATCCATGTGACGATTTTATAGTGTTTTTATATGCGTCATCATTTCATTTTGTGCTTTGAAATGTTTAGAGTCATTGATTAATTGTTACTACCTATATGTTTGACTCATAAGTTCCTTTAATGCACACTTGCACGAATTTGTTTGATAATTGTTCTTGTTTATCACATATTGGTTGGAGTGTTGTCATCTTAATTATGTCTTTAAAAAGAACCATATGAATAAAACTTGACAATGAAAGTAGTGTATGTAAAAATCGTTTATCGTGAGGAGTTTAATTGCAACAAAATATGAAGAGTGAATCACGGGAAAAGGGCTACGAGAGTTTAAAATTAACTCGTCGTGAAAGCCACTAGTTAAAAGAGCCCAAAAAATTTAAAAGACAATAAAAAGATAAATATGCCAGAACGGGGCCACCTCAAAAGAAAAATCAATGATTACTATTTATGATGGAGTTTGGATGGAAAGAAATGAAAAAACGGGTTTGCACGTCCTGACAGGGTCTTGAAAAAGCATTCATAGTTTTAAACGTTATTGGTGTGGGAATCATTCCAGACTTTGATGTGTTTATGGATTGAGTCGATGTCATTTAAATTCAAATCTTTTAACACGTAAGGATGATTTTGAGATTCATTCGATAGGAGCACATGTATACATCGTGCACATATGTTATGTTTGATTGCGTTGATTTGCCTACTGAATATGTTCACACCCATTCATTTTGTATCCATGATTTGGTTTGTCTTAGTGTAAATTCATGGGCTGATTTTGTATTTGTATGAAAAAATTAACAAATAAAAAATAGTTTGTGAAATATGTTTGATTGTCGTGACAACTCCATGCTTTATTTGTTTATTCATTTCCATGTTTATTTTTGGTCAAATAAAAAGGGGGATAAAGGATTATGGGAGCTTTGCATTATGGGAGAGATTTGATTATGATGATTGATGTATTTTTATATCATTTCAAAGTTGATGCATCACGAGATATTTTCTTTGTCTCGTGTGTGTAGGTACAATAATGGAAGATCATATGTTACACACCCTGATGAGAAAATCTTGAAGATTTAATGTTGAAGATTTTGAAGAAAAGTTTTGAGACCTACATGTTTAGTACCTTTTCATTTTTGGGTTCATGTGGTTATTAGATTTGTAAAGGTCATTTTACATTTGATAATTCAGATGTTTTTATTTTGTACCGGTATAGACATGGGGGGAGATTTATAAGGACATAAGTTTATAAATGTCCTTTACCAATTAGTATGTCGTATACCTCTACAACCGTCGAAGAATGTTCAAGAACACATACGCAACAAGATGGATTCGAATATGAAGTTTCTTCAATAATTAAACCTCTACAAGATGAATTTGGTAAAGGTCATGTTTTTAATCCATAGCATTTCACTTGGAATATTGGGATATTTTTCGTAAAAAAAATTTCTAAGTGTAGAAGCGGAGTTTTAAAGTTTTTTGTCAAAATTTATTTTTTGATTTTTAAGGCGCTACATTTTTTGGGAAAAGAAAACGAAAAAAAAAATTTAATAGGTTCGTTCGAGCGACATCCCCTGTCGTTCAAACAACATGCCATCTCGCACGAAGTTCGTCCGAGAGACACGTGTCTCTATTCGAGCGAGATCCGATTACGTTCGAGCGACCTGCCACCTTAATGTTTTTTATAAATAGCACGTTAAATGATGAGTTTTTCTCAAGAAGTCTTTTCATTTCTTATTTTGCAAACAGTGCAAATTGGCAAAGCACTTTTGGCTTCTTCATTTAGGGTTTTAAACCCTTGTTTTTCAATTCTCAAAATCTCAATTGTTCATGTGAATTGTTTTGGAGTTTAAGAACACACTTTGCAAGTGTTTAAACATTTGTGGAGAGGATATCTACATCATATGGATGTGTGTCATTGCAAAGCGCTCGAGGGTGTTTATTTGCTGAAGACTGGACTGCGGTTCGTGTGGTGTTGCTTCATGTGAACCATTGTTGACTATAGACCGCGTATTTATGTAGGGTTGCTGAGGTAATCTTATTGAAGATTTCCTTGTAATTATAAATTGCGATTTAGTTATAGTGAAATAAAAGGTTTTGCCCTTCGGGTCTTTTTTTTCCTGAAATTCGTGAGTTAGCATATTTTTGTTTGTTGGTTTGACGCATACACACACGTAGATTTTTTTTAAGGGATGAATTAATTTGATTCAAAAATTGACTCTATTTATATAAGTTTGTGGTTGGAATTTGCGCATTTAATTTAAATCAGTATCGCACAACGATGCTTTTACAACAACCTACGTCAGCAATCAGGTGTGTTCTACATGGTCCTAATCTTTAAAGCAACTCCAACCGATAGATTCTCCACGAGTAGCGGTATGTTCATACAAATAAAAATACACACACACACACACACACACACACACATATATATATATATATATATATATATATATATATATATATATATATATATACAAAGCATAATATATGCTTCCAACCTATAGGATATCATTACACTCACATGTCTACCCAAGATTAACCCAATATCCAATGCCAAATTTTACTAATCAAATTCAACTTTATTATAGTCAAAACATATGTAAAAATATCTTCTGACGGAACCTAGTTTAATGTCAATTGCACTGAATTTTACCAACATAAAGAATTTTCAAAATTAATAAAATATCCAAAAGAAACTAATCACACCATGTTGTTGCCTAAATAATTTCTCCAGTGCCAACTCGTTCGAATGATATACCATGGTCATTCGGACAAAGTCCCTAATCTCGTTCTAACGAGATAATAATCTCGGTCAAACGAGAAAGATGCGATCATCTCCTTTGTCCCAGAAACAAAAGTTCGAATGTAAACCTCCATAATTAACTCCAATCTTTTATTGACCAACCAAAGCATTACCAAATTCAAAACTAGGTATGAGTTGATGATCCTAAACAACTTCCAACATTTATTTAAGATCTAAATCGTCAATTAGGGTATGTCCAAATGTAAACCTCCATTAATGAACCCCAAGTTGTTATCGAGCAACAAAAAAATTACCAAATTTAAAACTAGGTACGGTGTTGATGATCCTAAACAATTTCCAACATCTATTTAAGATTTAAATCGTCAATTAAGGTTTAATTCCTCAAAGTTCATAGCTTTAAACATAGTTCCTCTTTTAAATTAATGAAGTCTAAATACAACTACAAATTCAAATCCAAACATCAAGTTAACAAGGGAATTCAACTTATACACGAAATTAAATCCTAAACCATGAGTTTTAATCACAAAATCGTAGTCTACAACGAGTTTTTTCATAAATATCTTAATTCTTTCAAAAGAAGAATTAATTATACTAATTCCAATTAACCTAATGATAACCATGATTAAGATAATTAGATTCAATTCTATACATCCATTCTAAATCCCAAAATTAAAGTATAATGTGGATTATAAAAAAATAACATATTATATACGTGATATAGCAAGAGATTTCTTGCCTGAAAGTGTGAACAACAAATCTCTACGAGTGGTCCTCGTTATTTCTTCTCCCAATATCTCCTTAGATTCTCCCAAAAGTCTAAAATCGTTAGGGTTTAACTCTCTAATGTAAAGTGTGTGAATAATGAGATATAATTCCCTTAATTAAACCTTAATCCCGCCTGTCTATATTAGGCCTTTTTTCGGGCCTCCAAATAATCTCAAAATACTATCAAGAATACTCCAAAACTTAGTCTAAGGGTATACCCTCAAGCCTAAATTAACACAATAGAAATACATAACTAGTCCTTCATATCACTCTAAAGTCCACTCCAGATGGTAGTACTTCATAACTCACGATAAAACCTCACTACGTAAAATAAAACGCATACATAATTATTTTACGTGTAATCGCATATAGTTCGACTTAGTTAATTACACTATTAATAAAAAAAATATAATGTGGCCCCAACAAATCACAGAACATGCAATTTAACCATAATCTAAATATACTTTTTATTATTATCAAATCACTCAAGTAATAATTAATTCCAATCTGTTAATTTATTCTCACAAATAATACTAATTTAATAAATACCAAAATATGGGGTATTACACAAAATAAAATATCACTTAAAATTTAAATATTTTATTATACTTTTAAATTGGTCAATTAATATACTTTGACATGAATATTTTTTTCCCTACCTTGATTTTTCTCTCTACTTGTGTGGGCTCTAATCGTATTTGTTCACCAAAGCGAGAAGTTGGATATTTTTGCAAGATAATTTTTTTTTAATCAGGCACTTGAATTTTAAAAATACATTTGATAATATATATATATATATATATATATATATATATATATATATATATATATATATATATAAGCATTGACATTGTCAAATGTCATCACAGACGTATTAGCTATATATTCCTTCCCTCCATCAGACACATAATCCCCTCGAACCAACATTGCAATTTTTTCCTTCACCACTTCCATATCTCCTTCTAACCAATGAAGACGAACAAAATGAATATCATCGCGTAACTTAATAAAAAAACAAAAAGTGCATTGCTAAAACTGTTAGTTATAAATACTTTTACGTTTTATCTTTTAAGATTAATGACTTGTTTGGATCATTTACTCGATTTTTTTCATTCATTTAGCTGTTAGGAGAGTTGAAATAATATAACAATAATAATAATTGTAATGCCCACTCTACCACCATCGATATTGTCCCCAATTTAATCACCTCTCACACTGGTGTGGTGTTTTACTCCATATCATATCCCCAAAATCGTGCCAAAGGGGTTTGAACCCCTAACATGTGGTGTCATAAACCACATGCCTTTTCAGTGGGGTTAAAAAGGCCTCATTGTTAGATGAGTGCAAATATATATATATATGAACCATTACATTCCCTCACCCAAGCGATGTGGAATGTGATTCTCTGACTACCAAATTAACCATAACACTAATATATTAAAATCTACCCCCGTTAGGGAGCCCACCGTCCTCATTGAGATCAAATTAACCATCATCTAATATGTTGGCACACTTATACCGGCTAGGTACTGGCTCTGATACCATTCTGTATATACCATTCTACCACCATCAATCTTGTCCTCAATTTAACCACCTCCCATGACAGTATGGGATTTTATTCAATCTCAAATATACGAATTGGTACGAACGGAGTTTGAACCCTTGGCATGTGGTGTTATAAATCACATGCCTTTCCAGTGGAGCAGAAAAGGCCTCGGTATTAAAAGAGTAAAAATCTACATATATGAACCATTACTTACTGTCACCCAGGAAATGTGGGAAGACTCTTTAGCTACAAAATAAACCATTGTACCAGTCTATTATAACAACAACAACAACAAATAATAATAATAATAATAATAATAATAATAATAATAATAATAATAATAATAATAATAATAATAATAATAATAATAATAATAATAATAATAATAACAAAACCACAATAATAACAATAACAATTATGTTGATGTAAAAAATTAGATTTGACCTAATTATTTTAATCATAGATAAAAGAATAAATAAATAATAGACAATAGATTTTTAAAGTGGTTCAGCCTTATGAGAATGGCCTACGTCCACTGTTTTTGTTATTGCTAACTGTTTGTTTGGAATTCTCGAGGAATGGTTTTCTCAAGAAATTCCGGTCCCTCCCAATGAGGAGGTTACAATGTATTTATATCCTTGAGGATGTACAAATGAAAGGACGATGCGTTGTTATCTAGTAGACATGTACATCTGTATGATAATAAATGCGTATTTAATGCCCAGTCGTCTCCTTGATTATATTGATTAGAGTGCTAAGTTGCTCGGACCGTTTAAGCTGCTCAAACCGCCCAAGTAGCTCGACACGATTGAGTTGGTCGACACGCTTGAGTTGCTCGGGACTCATGAGTTCCTCGTGGCTTCTTAGTTGCTCGGTGATCTTGTGTTGTTCGTTAAAAGTATACATAATTGCCATGTTGGCAGACACGTGTCTGTAAGTGAGTGGTCCATGTTAGCAGACTAAATTTGGTATCAACAGAAGCCCCCAATGTTTCGTAGTTTGATGGTGAAGAAAAGTTAGGAACATTCTGTTGCTTAGATTTTCGGTGTGTATGGATTTTAGGCAAACTTTCGTTGTATCTTTCTCCTTTTTTGAGTGCATAGTATCAGGCTTTTAAAGTATTTTGAATTTCCATAACCGCTTCGATTTTTATGCCCCTTTTTTTTTTCTTTTTAGCCACCGTACACGCTAGCGTCCGCCTTGGTAATCATTGCTTTTCTCTATTCCCGAGGTAAAGTATTTAAACGCGGCAGAAATCCTATCATCTTTTACTTTTCAAATCTATGTCTTCGAACTTTTCATTTTTTTCTCTATCTTGTGCGTTCATTTCTTCCATTGCTCGTTGTCAACTGGTTCATTCTTCTCCTGTAAGATTTTCTTCCTTTTCTTTTATTTATTTTGTTCATCATGGTTTACCTTGTTGAATCTCTTGACAAATTTCGTTCTGAATTTTCAATTCCTTCATGGGTCATATTAGAAGAGCTTTCTGAACCTTCTGACTATTTTTCTTTGGCTAAGGGACATTGGTTCCCTAGTCTCTTTGTGGCCGAATGTGACTTTTCTTTTCCTCCAAATCCTTTATGTTTGGAGTTCTGTCAATATTTTGACGTTGTTCCTGCAAAAATAGCACCGAATATATGGAGAATAGTTAATGGAGTCCATAGGTTAAACCAAATTCATGGAACCCGTTTAGGAATTCTAGAAATTATGTTTTGCTACAAATGGGTTGTCAGCAATAGTACTTTTTATTTAAAAACTAGGTTTTTGAATATGGCTTTAGTTGTCAATCTTCCAGATGCCAATAGGGATTACTTTGAAAATGGGGTTGTTGTGAAAAATTGGCAACATGCTCTATTAAATGGAGATGATGTATATCAGGGTCCCAGGTGTCCCTCTTATGGCAATGGAATAGGTCGTTTTTTATTTTTTGGAATCTTGTTTTCTTGATGTTTGATAAAATGTACCACTAATATTTAATTTTTTATTATTTGCAGTTGACAGCAAAAGAAAATCTCAAAAGGAGATAGAGGTTAATTTAAAGCATTTGAAACTTATCTGGATTTTGCACCAGTCTGTGATCGAGGAACACATTAGATTTGCTTCTCATTTGTTGCAGTACAAGAGCTATACTTCATCCTTTACTGCTCGTCCAGTGGTGGTTGACATTGGCCAAGTACCAGTTGTTGATACTAGTGTGGAACGTTCTTCTTCAAAGTCAAATATTCCTATTGGTGACATAATGAAGAAAAGAAAAGTTTTTTCTTTCTTTGATAAGTCTGCCTCTATTGATGGAGAGGCAAAGAAAAATAAACAAAGTGTCCCAAGAGAAGGGGTAAGGAATGTTGATGCACCCCCTCCTGCTGCTACCGAGAAAGTTGTTAATAAGCCCCCAGTTGCCCCGAGCAAAGTTGTCGATGTTTCTCCTCCAAGTGAGGTTATCGTTATATCACCAACCAAGACAACATCTTTAGTTGAGACTGTTCCTGCTCCCACGAGGAGGTTAAAGAAAAGTTCTTCTGAGAGACCAGCTGAACCTATCTCTCAGTCTTTAAATGTTGAAGGTGGTGTTCCCACTTTTGTTCCTCCGAGCTCTGCTATGGGCTCGGTGAAGTTTTGGATTATCCCATAAGTCCAAGGTATTGAAGACACTCTTTCTCGTGACAGAATTACTACTTTGGTTGCTCAACATATTGCCTCAGTAAGTATTATTGATCTGAGTTCTCATTTTTCAATGCTATATCCCTGTACTGACTCAATATTATTTCTTTTTTCAGCTGGTAACGTGTTTCAACACTATTCTGAAGAAGGATGAGGCCATCAAGGCTTCGATCTCCTCGGGAGGTGTAGAGGAGGATTTTACTAGATTAACCCAGTCTTTGAAAGAATCTCATCAGAAGTATGAGGAAAATAAAATTGCTTGGGATAACCAGGTTAAATCCGTTAAGCAAGAGAGAGACCGATCTATGAAGCCTCCAAGGAATTGGAGAAGAGATTAAAGGAGTTCGAGAAAACTAATAAAGAGCTTGAGGAGAAGTTTAAGAATGCTGAAGAGCTTGAGAATAAGCTCAAAGATGCTGAAAAGGAAGTTGATAGACTTCATGATGTTGAGCGCTAGAAGATGGAGGTAGAGGAGAAGTTGAAAGTTGTCGAAGAGCTCCTTAGGGAAAGGACCTCCTCAGAGACGGTTAAAAGGAATAAGGCTGTTAAAAAATCATTCAGCGTAGGTTGGGATAAAGGTTGGAATAAGTGTTTAGCTACCATGTCCTCACAAATGGAATACGCCAGCCTTAAATATTTTAGGGATGGATGGGTGGCAGCCCTATAAGAGCTGAAAGTTGCTGAAGATTCTGAACTATTTCAGCAACACACTCATGGCCCTCCTCCCTCTTCTGGAGAAGAAGAAGAAGATGAAGCTGCCTCAGATGAGTCTTCTATAATGATTGGAGATCAGGCCCTTTCTGTTCCATTTATTCAATCGTGCTCCGAGCAACCCTAGCCAGCAAACACTTCTGTCGAGCAGCCTTTATTGCCCCCCGAGCAACCAACCTCTTCATCCAAGCCTTCTGAGGAAATCTTAGGAAACAAGGAGAAGGTGTAGAGTTGTTCGGATCTTTATTTTACTCTTTTGTGGCAGGTAATTTTGGACTATGTACTTCTTCTTGTGATGAAATAAAAATTCAATCTTTTGGTTGTTTATCTTGACTTTTTATTCTACTTGCTCTGTCTGCATTCTCATTAATTCTTTCTATCTCTTCTCTTTACTAGTTTATGGCCAGGATGGAGCTCTTATCAGCTCATGACACAGAACTGATGAAGAAATGTAATAATTACTTCACAACTGGTCATGCAGACCTAAATGAGGCTCAAATCATTGACATCCTTGGTCCAGATACTTCTGAATGAGCAGTCGAGGCTTACCAATATCTGAAGTGCTGACTCGGCCAAGATGTGGCCAATAATATAGCTTATTATGAGATGATTGAGGATCTTCAAGGAACTATAGAAGAACTTCAGCAGCAGTACAAAGAGTCCTTCATGATTTTGCACCAAGGGTACGAGAAGAAATATCAACAGTTAAATGCTGAAAAAGGGTATGATAAATTCATCACTACTTATGAGAAGAAAGAGAGCATTCTAAAGATTGAGGTTGAAGAGCATAGGAAGATCGCTAAGCTACTGGAGCAGGAAAATATTGTTTTGCAAAAAGAGATTACACAACTCAAGTTTGTCGCATCTTCTTCGGGAGCCCTGGTTCCCGTTAATGATGAAGGTTTTTCTTTTTTGGAAGTAGAAAATGCCAACTTGCGAGATGAGTTAGAAACTTTAAAAAGAGCTGGACCCTCCACTTCTACTCGTGGATGAGCAAGATCTTTTTCTCGGGGACGAGCAAGAGCTGGTCGGATTTCTATTGAAGAAGCAAGAACTCAAGAGGCCTTAGATAATCAGGCATTCCAGTTGGTGGCGAAGAATCAAGCCTTAGCAGAGATGTCCAAGAAGATTCTGAACCTCAGCGGGCAAGTTTCTACACAAAGCTCTGCCATGGAAAATAAAGAAATTCTGGTGAAGAATCTTCATGAGCCACTGGAGAGGTTAACTTACCATTTCCATAAACAGCCCAGAGAGTTTTGGATGGCTGGTTACAATGAAGCAGTCTGCCATCTTGATGCTCGTTTAGAACAGTCGAACAACGAAGGGTACAAACAGGGATGGCTAAATGCTTTTTGTGTTCTAAAATTGGAGAGAGATCATTTTTTGTGGGATTACTACACTCGTGGAGTTCTTGATCTACCTGTGCCTCCTTTCAAGCTTGACCTTAGTTAGATTCCAGCCCGAGCCATTCCTCGTGTTCTAATATCCAAGTATCTTGATGACTATAGTCTCCATTCAAACTTTGAAATATCTGGTCCAGAACATCTGCTTGATCGTCCTTCTATAATGAATGTCAGAATGTTGCAAGATCTGAACTTCATAAACTCCCCTTATAGTCTTGATGATCCTCCAGCTGGGGTAGACCCTGTGTCAAAGGCAGAGGGAAAGAAACCTATATAATAGGATTTGTTTATGTAATGAACTTCATTCATGTAATCTGCAATTTATCATATGTAATTTGTTCTGGTTTTAATGAAGAAATCTTTAGTTTTCTTTGCAATTGTTATTGGTTTGGAAATATTTTATGAAATATCTCTTTTATTTAAGGATGAATATGTATGTATATCTATAAAAAGATAAAAATGTCATGTGTTGTTTTAATTACCGACCAACCAGAGTTGGTGGTAATTGCTTCCCGACAAACTTAGAGTTGGTGGTAATTGATTTGCCGACCAACCGGAGTTGGTGGTAATTGTTTCCCGACCAACTTAGAGTTAGTGGTAATTGATTTATTTGCCGACCAACCGGAGTTGGTGGTAATTGCTTCCCGACCAACTTAGAGTTGGTGGTAATTAATTTATTTGTCGACCAATCAGAGTTGGTGGTAATTGCTTCTCGACCAACTTAGAGTTGGTGGTAATTGATTCCCGACCAACTTAGAGTTGGTGGTAATTGATTTTCTGACCAACCGGAGTTGGTGGTAATTACTTCCCGACCAACTTAGAGTTAGTGGTAATTGATTTGCCGACCAACTAGAGTTGGTGGTAATTGCTTCCCGACCAACCGGAGTTGGTGGTAATGGCTACCCGACCAACTTAGAGTTGGTGGTAATTGATTTATTTGTCGACCAACCAGGGTTGGTGGTAATTACTTCCCGACCAATATAGAGTTGGTGGTAATTGACTTGTATAGTGTGTAGCACTAATATTCCGAAAAAAATTTAACGAACAAAGAAAATGGGGAAACATCACTTTATTCATATTGAAGAAATTGTATTACATAGAAATTCAACTACTGATAATACTTTCAAAGATGCTCTGCATTCCATGCATTCTTGAATTCTTCTCCTTCCAAGGTTTCAATCCTGTATGTCCCTGGATGAACAACTTCTGTCACTTGTAGGGTCCGTGCTAGTTGGCTTCTAGTTTATTATGCCTTTGGATGACTTTCTTCAACACATAATCCCCTTCCTTCAAATCACATTTCTTGACTCTTTTATTGTAGAACGAAGTTGTTCGTTGTTGATACGCGGCATTTCTTATAGCTGCTTCTTCTCTGACTTCTTCTAGCATATCTAGATCTAATCTTCTCATCAAATCACTAATAGGAGAATTGAAATTAAGTACCATATGTGTATGTAGACCTAATTCAACAGGTATGACAGATTCACTCCTAAATGCCAGCATGTATGGGGACTCTCCAGTTGCTGTTCGTGGTGTGGTGCGATACGCCCAAAGCACAGACTGTAGCTCGTTAATCCAATTTGCCTTTGCATCATATAGTCATTTTTTTAAACCATTAAGCCACGTTCTGTTTGTCACCTCAGTTTGTCCATTGCTTTGGGGATGACCTGGTGCAGAATGGACCTTCAATACATTTGATTGTTGACAATATGCAGCGAATTCTTCGTTGTCAAACTGGGTTCCATGGTTAGTAATGAATGCATGTGGGAGTCCGTATCTACAAATTATATTTTTCCAAATAAATTGATAGACTTTGCTGTATGTCATATCAATGAGAGGTTCAGCTTCCACCCATATAGTAAAATAATCCACTACGACCACTAAGTATTTGAATCTTCCTTTAGTCGTTGGTAGTGGTCCGACCAAGTCTATTCCCCATATAGCGAATGGTCAAGGGGACGTTATGGGTGTTAACAATGCCTGAGGAGTTCTTCGGATGGACGAGAAGCGCTAGCATTTGTCGCATTTCTTAGCATAAGCTGCGCAGTTAGCCCTCATCGTCGGCCAGTAATACCCCTGCGTGGTTATTCTTCATAAGAGCGTTCGACCAGCTACATGGGCTCCACAAGACCCCTCATGAACTTCTTCGATCAAGTCTTTCACTTGGAGGGATGAACACATCTTTGTAGCACTTCTATAACTCCTCGTATATATAAAATACCATTGGTTAATACATAACGAGCAGCTTTGAACTTCAATTTCTTAGCTGCGAGTTTATCAATTGGTAAAGTTCCCTCTTCAATATAGGCCCTGATGGAATCCATCCATGATGGTCCTAAATCAAGATCAATGAAGTTCATGACCAGATCTTCATCTATGCTCCGACCAGCTAGAATCTCTATTGGGATTGTTCTTCGTAGCTCGGTGCGTGTAACTGATGCTAATCGGGCTAGTTCGTCTGCTCTTGCATTCTCTAGTCTTGGTACTCTGACCAGCTGAATAGCAATAAAACTCTATACCAATTCCATTGCTTTCTCATGGTGCTTGATCATTAATTCTCCCTTTGCCGCATAAACTCCAAGAATCTGATTTATGATTAATTGCGAATCGCTGAATACGACAACCTGCTCTGCCTTCATCGTTCTGGCTAGACTTAAACCTGCAATCATTGCTTAATATTCGGCCTCATTATTAGAAGCTTTAAATTGAAACCGCAGAGCATACTCCATATTAACCTCATCTGGACTTTTCAAAATAATCCCTGCTCCACTACCTGTATTGCACGAAGAGCCATCTACATACAAATTCCATATGGGTAAATGATCATCAAAATTTTTATCCGAGAGAATTCTTCGGTGAAATATCTAGTATTTCCTTTTATCCTCTTCCAATGCTTATCGTTGCTCGTCAGTCATCTTTCCTTCCTCGCCTATCGAAGTAAGTTGGTTGGGGTTTAACTTTGATGATCCTGTAACATCTACAGGTTGATCAGTTTTCAAATCCTGTTCTTCGGCGGCATTTTCTTGAGTAAATTCAGCAGTAAAGTCTGCTACTTCTTGCCCTTTGAGCGATGACCTAGGCTCATAAATTATATCATATTCCCCGAGCTTTACTGCCCAGTACATCAATCTTCCCTATTTCTCCGATTTATGTAGAGCTTGTCTTGTGAGACTTTGCACCTCCTTTTTTTGTGGTTGGAGATCTTAATTCTAATAGGGCCTTGATCTTCTCAGAATTTGCTTCAATTCCACACTGGTTGGCAATATATCCGAGGAACATTCCTTTTCGTACTCTGAATATGCACTTAGTGGGATTCAACTTCATTTAATATTTTTCTAGTTGATCAAAACTTTGACCCAAATCAACTAGATGATCAACATCTTTCTTGCTCTTTGTCAGCATGTCATCGACGTAAACCTCTATATTATGACTGATCTGCTCTGCAAACACTTTATTCATCAGCCCCTGATATGTTGCACCTACATTTTTCAATCCAAAAGGCATAACATTATAACAATAAGTTCCCCTGAGGTGATAAAAGAGGTACTCTCTCTGTCTTCAAGTTTTATTTTGATCTGGTTGTAACCAGAATAAGTATCCATAAAACTTAACAATTCGTGTCCCGAGGTAGCATCCACCAATTGATCGATTCGAGGCTGAGGGAAATGATCTTTTGGACAAGATTTATTAAGATTAGTGAAGTCTACGCACATCCTCCACGTGTTATTTTTCTTCTTCACCATCACCACATTAGCTAGCCAATCAGGATATTTGACATCCTCAATAAAGCAAGCTTTCTGAAGCTTCTCGACCTCTTCTTGTATATCTTGGTTCTTTTCAGGGCTGAACAATCTTCTTCTTTGCTTCACTGGCTTGATTTCCTTGTTCACATTAAGCTCGTGACATAGGAAGGCTGGGTTTATCCCTAGCATGTCTTCGTGGCTCCATGCAAAATTTTGTTTCTTGCTTCTTAGGAAAGCTATCAATTCCTATTTTAATGGGGCATTTAACAACGCACAGATTTGAGTTGTTCGTTCCGGGTGTTCGTTGTCCAGAATAATATTTTTAGTGGCTTCCATGACTTGACCCTTACCGAGCTGAGACTCATATCTTAGGTCTAAAGTCTCAATATCCGCATCTTCTATCTCATCTACCTGATAAGTAGTAGTCTTCTTCATGGATTCTTCACGCTCTTCCTGCTCGGCAGATGAATAGTAGCATTCCCGAGCTACTTTTTGGTCGCCCTTCACCACTCCTACTCCAAAGTTGGTTGGGAATTTTAAACATTAATGTACAGTAGATGGTACTACTTCGAAATTTTTCAAACCTACTCTTCCCATGATGATATTGTAAGCTGACTGGACATTTTTATCCATCACGAAAAAGCGCACTCTTTATGTTCGATAAGCAGGCCATGTACTGATGAACATAGCCAACTTGATCATTCCAAGTGGAAAAACTTTCTCTCCAGTAAAACCGAGGAGGGGCCTACGATATGGCTCCAACTGGGATAGTTTTAGGTTCAAACTATCAAAATATGGGTAGAACATAATATCTGTCGAGCTGCCATTATCCACCAATACTCGTGAAATCACTACTTCCTTCATCCTCATTTTGATCACTAATGGGTCATCATGAGGATATAACACACCTGCGAGGTCATTCTTAGATAAATCGATGACCAGTTTATCTTTGTTCACCTTCCTCGAGCGATCATCTTTAGCTAGATTTATTCGTTGAATGTACGAACAAGCTTGAGCCTCATTGACGTAATATTTCCTCTCTGCAGTAAGGTCTCCACCTCCTGCATCTCCACCTGTAATAACATTGCAATCAAATGATCCAAAATGAATTGAAAATACCTCACGTTCTGGTTGTCTCTGTCTTTTGGGGAGATCGGGGTCATCTTCTGTATCCTCTTCATGATCCCTTTTCTTGTCATCTTTTGATCGAAGAGGAGATTTAGACCTTTGCCTTCCTCGTTCATTGGTTCGACCACCGTTTTGACGATCAACATACTTGGACAGTTTTTCTCGTCTAATGAGTGCTTTAATTTCATTCTGAAGAGCTATACAACGCTTGGTCGTGTGACCATGATCTTTATGGAATTCGCAATATTTGGACTTGTCTCTCTTATCAGGATCTGCCTTCATTTTTTTTGGCCAAGCTAGTTCCTCACTGTTCTTGATATCTTCCAGAATGTGATTTGTATCCACCTTCAAGGAAGTATAATTTTCGTATTTCTTCATCTGTTCCAATGCTTGCCTACCCTTTGATTTCCTGTTACCACCATTGTTCTTTTGTTCCTTCTTTTCACTTTTACCATCTTCCACCTTGATCTCCTTAGTGTTTGCGTTCTTCTTCGCAGCCATGGCCTCCTCGGCATTCATGATTTTTATTGCTTTTGCCATCAGTTCCGCCATGGTCCTGGGTGGATCTTTAGCTAAAGTATAGTACAATTTATTGGGCAATAATCCACTCATCAAAGTAGTAATTGCAGTTTTCTCCTCGTAATCAATTACTTCCAATTTCTCATTATTAAAACGAGTAATATAATCCCGGGTGCTTTCACCTGTCTTTTTTCTAACACTTAGCAAGTGTGCTACTCGTTTGACTGGCTTTGCTCCAAAACAAAAATTTCCAATAAAGAGCCCTGCTAGCTGAAAGAAAGTCGTAATTTTCCCCCGAGGAAGGTTATTGTACCACATCTGAGAAGATCCAGTAAGGGTTCCTGAAAATGCCCGGCATTGCATCTCGTCTGGAACAGCATATATATCAGTAGCTACTTCGTATTGTTCTATATGGAGAACAGGATCAGTTTTGCCATCGTATTTTGGTGTTACTACTTTGAATTTTGATGGTGTGGGAAAGTCCACAATCTCTTGTATGAATGGTGTTCCTCGGACAAAAGTCCTTTCTAGAGGGTTCTTGGCCTTAGCCATTTCCCCTAGTTTGTCCTCCAATCTCTGAATAGAGCCCTTACATGCATCATTTCCTTCCTCAGGCCTATTGGTTCGAGCAATTGATTGCATTGAATTTGCTTCTTGGGATCTTTCGTTACGAGCAGTTGGTCATGATTGGGCTGAGCCTTCCCTTAGGTCGGATGGTCGTGGAGAGTTCCTAGACACAATCCTAAGGGTACTTTTGTTCCTCCTAGGGCCTAAAGGATCAAAAGGAGAGATTTTACTCAATCTTTCAAGGGCACTGGTCCTCTCTGGAGATAAAGTGACATTTTGTTGAGTGTCTGTTGCTCGTACTGAGGAAGTGCGACCAGGTTGATAAGAGGGATCATTAGTTCTATCAGTGCGATATGACTCGGTGCGTCTAGATTGAGATTCCTCTGGGAATAAAGTTTTCCTAGTCCGTGAGGAGGGCAAATGGGTATTTCTTTGAACACTACGTTGTCCTGATTGGGTAGGAGCTCCACCCTGGATAGTTTGTATGAGTTGTCGCATGGTTTCTTGCATGGTCGTCTGGCCTTGGACAAACGCCATTATACTAGCTACATCTTGGACATTTGGGGGAGTAGATGGATTTGGAGGGATTCCAGCATTTCGATTACTGGACTCAGGATTATCAGCCATTGATGGTGAATTGTTTTGGTGAAAAACGATAATTACAGTCGATTCCCACAAACGGCGCCAATCTGTTGATGTAAAAAATTAGATTTGACCTAATTATTTTAATCACAGATAAAAGAATAAAGAAATAATAGATAATAGATTTTTAAAGTGGTTCAGCCTTATGAGAATGGCCTACGTCCACTCTTTTTGTTATTGCTAACTGTTTGTTTGGAATTATCGAGGAATGGTTTTCTCAAGAAATTTCGGTCCCTTCCAATGAGGAGGTTACAATGTATTTATAGCCCTGAGGCTATACAAATGAAAGGACGATGCGCTGATATCTAGTAGACATGTACATCTGCATGATAATAAATGTGTATTTAATGCGCAGTTGTCTCCTTGATTATCCTGATTAGAGTGTTAAGTTGCTCGGACCGCCTAAGGAGCTCGGACCGCTTAAGCTGCTCGGACCGCCCAAGTAGCTCGACACGATTGAGTTGCTCGACACGCTTGAGTTGCTCGGGACTCATGAGTTCCTCGTGGCTTCTTAGTTGCTCGGTGATCTTGTGTTGTTCATTAAAAGTATACATAATTGCAATGTTGGCAGACACGTGTCTGTAAGTGAGTTGTCCATGTTAGCAGACTAAATTTGGTATCAATAAATAATAATAATAATAATAATAATAACAATAATAATAATAATAATAATAATAATAATAATAATAATAATAGAAAATAATAATAAAGGTGTGGAAGTGTAAAAATATAATTAGATTAAACTATTGTTTAATGAATTAATGAATTATAACCAATTAAAATTGATATTTTGAAATACGACCATTATTTTAGAAAAAAAATAATTTCTGATTATTTTAAGATTAATTTTTAAAGTTCGTAAATTAAATGTGCCAATGTCCATATGAATTAAATAGTGCAAGGGAATTTGGGGACTTTCACGCTTAAAATAATTTAAGTTTGTGCTTTAATCGTTAGCTGTATGGTTTCCATCCAAATTGGTGACCAAAATGCTATTATGTTAAAATTTGGTACTCAAAGTAATATACGCCATAATTAATGATGGCTAAAGGCTAAATGATCCATAATTTTATTCATGTGAATGTATTTATTGTATCCTTACGTGTCTTGCATTAGGGCATGCCTTGTAAACAAAAAGTACTTCGAGTTATTTGAGCCATGCCCCACTTTTAATTCATATATTAATTAAATTATCTCATAAAATGTCAAACGGAACAATTAATATCATTTTATTCAACCGATAGTTCAAGGGTATTTTAGCATGGGATAATTTCCCTTTAACTAATTGTTGGGTTTAGTCAATCTTGGTGTTCTCGTAGTTCTTAAACTATAACATTATGGAATCACTCTTAGTCTTTAGGTGAAGAATGATTATCCTTATTTCCTCCAATATTTCGTACACATATTTGCAATTGTCCTACCGGGCATGGCAAAGTATATATATATATATATATATATATATATATATATATATATATATATATATATATATATATATATGTGTGTGTGTGTGTGTGTGTGTGTGTGTGTGTGTGTGTGTATGGCCTATTACCACTTCAA
This sequence comes from Sambucus nigra, assembly GCA_949130495.1. NCBI lineage: Eukaryota > Viridiplantae > Streptophyta > Magnoliopsida > Dipsacales > Adoxaceae > Sambucus > Sambucus nigra. Next base: position 87,262,740 of record OX422208.1, on the reverse strand, counting down.
ATTATGTTAACGTATTTGTGAGTGTTCCAAATAAGGGTAAATACTTATAACAATATAATTAAAAGACCAAATAGTAAAGAAAGAGCATGTGGATTATTTCATGCCTCAATAAATATGAATTTTTAATAAATTCCTAACGAATTAACCATCGTCAACTTTACATATGAAGATGTAAAAAATAGTATAAATTATTTAATTAGACTACAGAGTTTTGAAATGAAATGAGGTTTAAAAGTAAAATGACTCCATATTACAGAAAATAAAGCAAGTAAATATAATATATAGGGAATGTAATTCAGTTGTTATACTGAAATACAAAACTAAATTAACATGTCAAAATTAAAATTACTTAGTCTTCCAATGTAAAATCTTCGAACGTGTTTTAATACTAACAAAAATAGCTAAATTACAAGTATAAGTAAAATAAAGATAAAGATAAAGAAATATTAAAATTATGGGGTTTGGTATATCATATGTTTGCCCCTCAAAATGACATTTTCTTCTGTTATTTCTAAATGAAGTTTATTAACTACTTGAAACTATCATTTTATTCTTTATTAGAACCAACTTACTTATTTTCCATAACCTCCAATGTCTGCAATACGAACATGTAACCTCAAATTAGTGGAACTTTGAGAACACCACATTACAATGTGTGCTTATGCAAGGATGGTCTGAAGAACCACAAGTCCAATTTTTATATTTTTCAAATTTTAAAGATTGAAACTTTTATACTAAATTAGCCCCATTAAACTTAACACCAATTTTAAACCTTTCTTGTGGAAAACCAATTTAACAAATCTTATCTTTTTATCCTTAACATACCTCTAGATGATAGAAGATAAAACAAATATATCAATCCACAAGACGTCGATGTACGAGAAAAAACACAAAGGAAAAAATCTCAACTGCCCAGCTAAATAGTTCATTATGACGCGCAATTATAAAAGACGACACTAGACTTATAAAATAACTTGATCCCCCACAAGTCTTAACACTCTTCAATATTTGACCTCTCCTCCACACTGCAATGCAGGATTCCCCCAATGCAAGCTACCACAGCACACGAGTCAATGCACGGTTCGATATCTACCAATGAAGCTCAACAACCGTCAAACACCACAAACAGCATGCACAGAGTTCACCACACTAAACAAGTTCTCTCAAGATGAAGATAAACAAACTTTGGTGCCCAAACCTAAGATCTCAAAGCATAAGAATAACTAATCTTGGATCTTTAAATGTAAAGGGTGAAATAAGAGCTTCGAAACTTTGGTAAACATGTAGGAAAATGTTTTTTTACTAAATGTTCCTGAACATTTTGAGTCCAACACGCTTTAAATAGCGAAATAACAAAAATCAAGGCGGTGAACTCATTTAAACAAAAATAAGGGTCGTTCAAAGGAGAATAACATTTCGTTATATTGAAACTACATTTCTTTCATGTGAAACAACTTTCTCGTTCAAACGAACTTCTAATGAGATGTTAAAACCTTGAGAGAGAATCTCGTTTAATGGTCGTTAGATGGTCGTTTCAACGAGATCTCAATGGCATTCTAACGAGCTCAATTCTCCTTCTAACAAGAGTAAAATGAAAAATATTTTTGTTTAAAAAATAGTTTAAAAACAGATCCAAATATTTTGAGTACAAAAACTAACACCCTTAAAAATATCCAAGGACTCATAATCAATATGTATTCATACATACGAGATCCTCAGTAAACGTGAAGACAAACTTGGCACGATGTATCCATTATTGGAGGCTTGGCTACTACATCGTCATCAACCACATCATAGACTCATGGGATTAACAACATAAAGTCTATACTATGACTTAAATGTTTTGTCGAGAATAATTCCAATCACATATAAATTGACTCGATTAGAAACTTGTCCTTACAAATCTCCCCTTTTGGCTATTCAGGGACAAAACTAAAAGAAAATTACTATGGGTCGTCAAGCTCTCTAAAAATACTCATTCCCCCACCCCAAAAAGGAAAAAGAGTACACTCTTGACATACACACAAACTTGAGTAGCTTTGCTTTGCTAGATAACTTTGCCACATGTTGCAAACTTGTAATCCTTCATATATCAACATACCTTTGAATGCAAATAAAATATAACTAGTATAGATGCACAAATTAATACATATCTAACAATGTTTAAAACAATCTCACCCCAGATAAGACGTCTTCCCCAAGATAAAGATATCCTAATCATGCAAGAAAAAATACCATTTCACCCCCTTTTTTTTTATAAAATAATTTCTCCCCTAGAAAACTCTCCCTAATTATGTGATCATAAGATACCAATTTGATACGTCAATTTTAAATAAAGGGAGAAGGGAATATAGTATGCATCGCTGTAAAGTGTAATAAACACACAATATGACAACTCAAGCACAAATAATTTACACAATGATCAAACAATATCAATATCAATGCAAAAGATATACCAATATAAATAGCAATGATGTATGATACTAATTTTAAAATTACAAATTTGTGAAAAGATACCAAAACAGAATTTCAAAGCACATAATGAGAGATATTAATATGATCATCTAGCATGCTAAAATAATCCTAAGATAAAACATACGGTAAATGTGTATTAAATGAAAATTGCCAAGACATAAAACATAATACCATATATAATATACGAAAAATATACCAATGAAAACTCGGCACATATATATAGGTATAAACATCCACAAAACTCGACACAAAACACATAATCTTTACACACTAACATAGTATCGATGTGTCTAAACACGTGGGATGAAATGTAATGGTGTGAACTAGATAAAAATGAATTATGAACCAAACACTCAAATATGTACAAGAAAGTCTAATTTACTGCAAAACTTTATCAAACTAAGATTTAGTCGCAGGTGACAAGATAAAGTGAACTTTATGAGAAAATAATAACAATGCACACAAGCCTATAATGTGATGATTCTTCAAATCAATGGCATCATGATAAAATAAATATAACTAAGATTCATTATGCAAACCCATTGTTCTTTAGCTAAACATCCTCAAAAAATAAACATATATCATACTTTCTTTTCTTTTATTTTCTCAATTCAGTTGAAGTTATTGCTTTTAAAAGATCAAACAAACTATGTTGGTATTTGGCAAATTTCTTGTCTTTATTAACTTTAATCTTTTCACTAGGCTCTTGCCAACGATGTCTTTCTCGCAAAGGATATGTGCTCCTTTCGTAGCCCTTTCCCCTGAAACATCATATTTTATTTTTCAATACAATTCAAACATTCTCACGGGCAATGGTTCTAACATAAACAAATCCCCCATGGTCAAAAAATATGTAGATGACAAGATTAATGGGAGAATATATCACAAAGATCAAATATACATGTGAAGTTAATGTTCAAAAAGCTCGTGTATATATGTGCGGAGGCATATACAAAGTCGAATCTATAATGAAAATCATGTTGGAAACAACTCCATACAACCATCATTAAGAACAATCTAAGTATCTACAATCATAACCAAATGTCCTAACCACATGGAAAGTACATAATGCATTTGTTTTAAATACACTAATATGCCACACCAAAATGTGTAAAACTAAAATACACAGAAAATCAAAAATCTTTTTGAGTTTTTCTAAAAATATTCAAAATAAAATACCAATTTTCAATTTTTGAAAACAAACTCTAACTCAAAAGACAAAAAAATCTTTTTGTATTTAATGCTAGACTCTCCGACATATTTAACTCGTATTTTAATTTGGGAAAGAAGATACACAATAATCGAGTTATCAACAAAATCTTAAAGTCATTGCCTGAAAGATTTAATCCAAAGGTGACCATTTTGAATTCTTTGGGTACTATTGATTGTACTAAACTTGAAGAGCGTGTAGGTGAATTAAAAATGTATGTGCTTAACATGTTTTACTTCCAAGAATGTGACTAAGAAAGAAAAGGCCATTACTTTGAAAGTCCGAAAGGAGGAAACACCTGTTCCGAATGATGAGTCTGACATCAATTCTGAGGATGTAGCCATGTTGGCAAAAAAAAAACTCAAGAAATTTTTCAAATTCCTAAATCAATCGTAAGATGAAAAAAGGTTTGAGAAAAATAATCACAACATGGCCGACGAATTCCCTAAAAACTGAAATGAAAATTTTAAGAAGGATGAGTCAAAGAGATATTATGGTTGTGAGGGTTATTGTCATAAGGTAATTGAGTGTCCCTCTAAACTAAGGAAGTCGGGCAAGAAACCGATAGCATTTAATGCCAATCTTAGATACAGTCATTCGAAAGAGGGAAATGATTCCTCCATTGAGCGCAAATTTATCGCGTTCATGGTTAGTTATGTGAGCTTTGACGAGTAATCTTCCTACGAAGACATTTATTTTCATGACATTTCTGAGACCATAGTTTATGGACCCTAAGTGAGTATGGTCAAGTAAGGGGAGACGAGAGTGAGGATGAAGAAGAGGAGGAGGAGAGTGAACTAAAAATTTCCTTCCGTGAGTTGTAGAAAAAACTTTGAAGGTAAAGAAGAATACCTTGAAGTTGGAAACTAAGTTAAAAGAACATGTCATCGTGAATGATGATAGTGTTTTGATTGAGGATCTTAAGGCACGTGAGAGGACTCTTAAAGATAAGCTACACTATGTTTAGGGGGGGGGGGGGGGAAGATAGTCTTTATGATTTGATGGAGGCTATGAAGAAAGAGCATCTAGAGTTTGAGGAATCCAGGGGTTTTCTCCAGTCGAGGATAATTAAGTTTGAGGAGAGATTAAAATATTAGAGTAGGGTCAAATTTTATTTTGGAGTGTAGTTCAGAAAAGTTGGATAAATGTTTAGGCACCGGTGAAATTAAAGATAGCAAGTGTGGAATAGGCTTCGATGATCATAATGCTTCCATTACTAAATCCAAGACCATAAGTTTGAGAAAGCCTACTAGAAAAGTAAAGAAAGGTCAACCCTTAGGTAACACCCCTCATCGTGTTTACACTTGCACTCATTGCAGTAGGAAATGTAACCTTAGGCATTTTTGTTGTGATCTTAAGAACGGTACTAGGATGTCTAAGAATTGAGCCACCATTGTTCCCAAAGCCCCCAAGTATCATGTTACACCTACTTGGGTTAGGAAATAAGATTTGGAGGCTTTACATATGTGACACCCCGCCTAATCAAATACCGGGTGATAAATCATTTATTAAATTAAATCAAAATAGCTAGTTGGTTCATTCTTTGTTGTGATGTTAAGAACGGTACTAGGAAGTCTAAGAATTGAGTCACCATTGTTCCCAAAGACCCCAAGTATCATGTTACACCTACTTGGGTTAGGAAATAAGATTTGGAGGCTTTACATATGTGACACCCCGCCTAATCAAATACCGGGTGATAAATAATTTATTAAATTAAATCAAAATATCTAGTTGGTTCATTCTTAGCCTCACTGTCGAAAACTTTTTATTTACTACTAACCACCTAGTAATTTAAAAAAAACGGATGTCAAAATTTTATCTTTTAAATTAACGTACAACTAATTAAATAATTAACTAAGCATTAACCATCCAATAAACAATCTCATCAGAATAAAAATGTCATACATGAATAAACTGAGTCTGGAGTAAGTACTCCCGGTAAAATACCAAAAACAATAGTCTAAAATGAAATTAATCACAACATCTGAAATCTAAATAAATGATTGAAACCACTATCTCTATATTAGAATAGGAAACATGCCATGACTGATATAAATGAGTTTGAATGAATCAAGGATAAAGGTGGAGGTGTCTAGTACCAAGGTCCTGTAACTTCTACATCAGCTACATCACGTTAACTTATGGAAACTCTTATGCTCGGCATCCCTATGGCTGGACACCTAAAAGGTTTTTACAAGGACAAAATAGATTTGGAAGAAAATGGATCAGAACCCGAGTTGAAAATATTTTTAAAACAACAATTATTTAAATGCATAAATACCAGATAATTATATACATATTAGTCACATACTCACACTTGAGATTCTCACCTCTCAACTATTGTGCACGTCTAACGCATACTCCTAATTTATCCTAGCTATGCTATCCCACCTAACCAATTTGACCCAAAATCTTTGTGTATGATGACTACGTTATTCTACCCACCCATACTATCCAATAGTACGCTATCTCATTTCCAATATTTATTAATCAATTCAAATATCTCTTTATTCATTTAATTTCCCAACTTCTTATCTTGTATTATATGTCATAACCTCTCTTAACTACTACGCAACATAATAGAATAATCACAATTGCATATATATATATATATATATATATATATATATATATATATATATATATATATATATATATAAAGGCACCCCAAAAGGTTAAACCTGCTGTGCGTGCATACTCTATACCAAATCCCGATACATCACGTAGATAAGGATTACGAATTTCGAATCACTATGTAACCGTATTAACACAAACCACACACATTGGAGGTGAACATAGTCCTAGGCCTTTGGTCTACGCAAATACCTATGCAGCTAAAAGACCGTTCAATACCATTGTCCACACATTTGGCAATCCAACCTAAGTCGTATGTTCTGAGGCACCAATCTAAACCCCCCGAAGGCTCATCAAGATAAGATTGTCCCCTTTCTAAGACCTCCCGTGATAGCAAGTATTATAGGTATGTCATACACATAATAATCCATACAATAGGTATTTACACAACCTAAGTATTTATAAATTCTATATAGGTATGCACACGACCCATATTATAAGTCTCATATGTAGTATGTTAATATTTCGATTATCCCACGCATGAAAGGATTTAAGGCTTTATTTCTCATTGTATGCTCCAGAGTAACTCTCACCACCCCAAGTGCATCCCTTATTCTACACATAATATCATTAGGTAACACTCTTTGCCCTACTGGTCTAAGTAACTGTAACCCTCGAAATCCCGTTATTCTAATCATTCTCCAAATTAGGTATTTATCTCGATTTAACTTAATTAAGTTAAATCCTTAGTTTTCCCCATTATAGAACTTGTCCCCAAAACCCAACCTAGGCATATTGGTGTTCCCATATATTCCTTAAATTAATTAAAGTTAAATCCCATAATCGAATCCCACACAATTTCTAAAGATTCTAATTAAAAAGGAAAAATTACCCAAAAACTGGGCAATCGGACCGGTTCGGCCTGGAGCTGGATCGATTCGGTTCGCCCCTGCAGGTCTTCGTCTTCAACCTTAGTTTGTTACGGGTTTACCTCATGTTTAACCTTTAAAACCTACATACCTCATTCCCAAACTCCAAAATAAATATGCTAAACGTTATTCTAACTCTTATCAATGATTTTTAGCGTACAAGAATCGTTTAAACATCAAGATTCATCAATTTATCACCTAAATTCAAATTAAATTCTCAAAAACCCTGGTTTATGATTTTTATTCAAGAACAAGCATAAAACTCCAATTTCTAAACATATCAGCATTCATAATATATTCAATTTCGTCTTTCAGTATCAGTGATACAATCCTAAAAATGAATCCTACCCAGAATTTGATTTAATCCATAAAATTATACTCTACGTGCATAAGATTCATCTTTTAATCACATTCTACTAAAATGGATATTTTATCTACTTGAATTTAAGAAAGAATAATACTTACCTGATAATAGTAAGTTTAATCCTTTGATGACGAAAGGCATGGTCGCGTTCCTCGTCTTGCGATCTACGCTCCGGTTTTGTTGGTTGGGAAAGAGGTGTAATGATAGTGGTTTTTGGCTTAGAAATTTCTTCTCCTTCCTCCTCTAATAGCCTCCTAATATTTTTTGTTTGATAACCCTAGAATTCCCAACCCTATCACCTGATACAGGCCTATGAAATTCGTAGGTTTAATTTCTCTAAAAATTAGAATGACTAAAATACCCTCCTGGGGTGTCGTTTTGGCTTAAAACTACCCCAGTACCCAAAATAAACCTCCGGGTAGACTTTTCTGATTATCTCGACCCTTCAGAACACTTTGGCACACTCGAAATAACCATAAGGATGATGTAAAAATATTCTACCATTAAATTGCGGCCGCCTAACATGACTAATACGTTGCGTCGCATCATAATTACAATAACTGTCGTATTTTTCACTCGCGACTATTTTAATAAATTCATAATCACATATTACTTTACTCCTTCAGTAATATTCAACATAATTTATATCAATAAATACTATTTCTCGTCGCGCTAGTAAATATCTAATTTCCCATTATTCAAATCAATTAAATCCATAATTAAAATCATTAAAAATATGGGGTATTACTTACTTCCCCCCTAATAATAGAATTTTATCCCAAAATTCGAAAAATAAAGGTGTACCTGGTAAGAATAACTTTGGATATTTGTTGTGCATATCATCCTCACGCTCTCAGGTAGACTCCTTGACATTATGATGCCGACATTGAACGCGCATTAATGGTACTATCTTAGACCTCAGTTTCCTCTTGCTACGGTCTAGGATAGCAACTGGCCCCTCCTCGTAGGAACTATCAAGCTGTAGATCAATCTCCTCTAATCCAATATGAGTATGGGCCAACTCATCCTGAAGATATCTCCTCAGCGAAGAAATATGTAACACATCATGAATCCTATGTAAGTTCTCCGATAACCCAAGTCAGTAAGCCACTAGTCCAATCCGTGCGCCAACTTCCCTTTCTTCCCAAATCTCAATATCCCCTTCATAGGAGATACTCATAGTAACACCTGGTCCCCCACATTAAACTCTCGAAAGAACCTCTTGGTATCTGCGTAGCTCTTCTGTCTGTCCTGAGTAACTTGAATACGGCTCCGAAGAATCTCAATCCTAGTCGAGGTATCCTAGATCACCTCTGGACCAAGTATCTTGTTGTGCCCCACCTTGACCCAACACGCTAGCGAATGATAAGGCCTACCATACAATGCCTCAAATGGATCCATGCCAATAGTAAACTGGTAGGAGTAATTATAGGCAAACTCTACCAGTGGAAGATACTACTCTCAGCCCCCGCTAAAGTCAAGGATACACATTCACAACATATCCTCTAACATCTGATTTGTTCGATCGATCTTCCCATCAGTTTGCGGATGATAGGCCACACTCAGCCGTAACTCTATACCCACGGCCTCCTAGAAACTCTCCTAAATTCGGGACATAAAAATCTTATCCCGATCGGACACAATATTAAGGGGCACCCCATAGAGTCTTACTATTTTGGCAATAAATATCTGAGTGTACTTCCCCGTAGTATAATCGGCTCGAACTGGAAGAAAATTATATACCTTGGTCAACCGATCCACAATCACCCATATGGAATCGTTACCCCTCTGCGATGTAGGCAACCTTATGATGAAGTCCATGGAAAAGCTCTCCCATTTTTGCATGGGGATCTCTAATGGATGTAGGAGCCCCGTCGATCTTTGATGGTCCACCTTCACCATGTGACAAATGGAACATTTCGAAACAAGCTCGGCGATATCCTTCTTCATTCCACTACATTAGTACTATCGCCTCATATCTTGGGACATCTTATCCCCTTCAGGATGTACCAGAAATAATGATCCGTGTGTCTCTGTCATCACTATGTGTCAAAAATCCTCCCCTTATGGAACTATCAGTCTACCATTAAAGCGTAAGCCTCCATCTGAGCTCACAGAATAAGACTCTACCCCCTCGACCATAAGTTGTATAATCCGATCTTGACAGAACGAATCTGCTGCCTGTGCATGTATGACCCTATTAACGATCTTGGGTGTAACTATAAACACTGACATTAATGATCGGGAAATTGCATCCTAATATCCCAGTTCCTTCCATTTCACCTTCCACACCTCGACCACCTCACCTACTGGCCTACGGCTCAACGTGTCTGCTACCACGTTAGCCTTTATCGGGTGGTATTGGATATTGAACTGATAGTCCTTTACAAATTTGAGCTACCTTAGCTGACGCATATTCAGCTCTCGCTGAGTGAGAAGTTACTGTAGTGACTTGTGATCGGTGAACAAGCAAAATTTATCCCCCAACAGATAATGTCTCCATATCTGAAATGCAAACTTGACTGCTTCCAACTCTAAGTCATGGGTGGGGTAATTCCTCTCGTGAGGCTTAACCTTATGGGAAGAAAAAGCTATAGCCTGATCCTCCTATTGAAGTACACCCCCAAATCCCTATAAGGACACATCGGTATAGACTAAGTACTCCACTCTCGGCCTGGGCAGTGTTAGAATTGGTGCCGAAGTTAGCTTGTCCTTTATCTCATCGAAAGCCAACTGGCAAGCATCATCCCAGATGAATGGCACACCTTTGCGAGTCAAGTTAGTCAACGGACCCACTATCTTCGAGAATCCCAGAATAAAACTATTATAGTATCCGACTAAGCCCCAAAAACTGTGCACCTCCATTGGTGTCATGGGTTATCACCATTCCCTCACCGTCGATACCTTTCTTGGGTCCACGAATATCCCCTGCTTAGATACAATGTGCCCCAAAAATTACACCTCTCATAACCATAACCCACATTTATCATACTTGGCATACAACTAATTCTCACGTAAGGTCTGCAATACCTGTTTGAGATGCTCAGAATGCTCCTCCTTAGTATGGGAATAAATCAGAATATCATCTATAAAGATAATGACAAATTGATCTAGGAACTCCCTAAACACCCTGTTAATGAAGTCCATAAACACGGCCAGTGCATTGGTTAGCACAAATGGCATAAACTTGAACTCATAGGATCCATTTCTCGTCAAGAAGGTAATCTTAGAAATGTCCTTCTCCATGATACGCAACTGATGGTACCCTGACCTCAAGTTTATTTTCGAGAAGAAGGCAGTTCCTCTCAACTGGTTGAATAAGTCATCGATTTGGGGCAATAGATACTTATTCTGTATCGTGACCTTATTTAACTCTCGGTAGTCCACACACAATCATAACGACCCATCTCTCTTATTTACAAACAGCACAGGAGCACCTCAAGGCAATGTAATCCTACGGATGAATCCCTGTCCCAACAACTGCTTAATATGTTCTCGTAACTCCCTCATCTCTGCTGGAGACATACAGTAAGGTACACGGGTTATTGGATGAGCGCTCGGTATCAAATCTATCACAAACTCTATCTCTCTGTTAAGCGGTAGTCCTGGTATATCCTAAAATACATTAGTGAATTAGCGAACAATCAAAATCGAATCAAGTGGAATCACCACGTCCCTACAGGTCTCATCCTCTTATAACACAAGTGAGTGGACGATCCTCCCTCAGGATGAGGCATCGTGACCAAGAACATCTCCTAAATCGGTATAGTAAATATAATACTCCTACTAAATCAATCAATCGTAGCCTTATACGTAACTAGCCAATCCATACTGATAATCGCATCATACTCGGACATGTCTAATATAAGCATGTCGACAGGAAAAATGAGTCTCCCAATCTCTATACCCACGCTCCAACATATAAAGAAAATTAGCATCCCATTACCCAATGACGAGTCAACACACGTACCACTACTCTCTGTTGTCTCCAATAACCCCATAGCACATGAAAATATAGTTGCAATAAAAGAGTGTGAAGCCTCCATGTCAAATAAAATATGTCCCATAGTCCCTTGGATAGAAAACATACCCTCAATTATGGGTGGATCCTGAGAGACTGCGGCTTGGTGGACATTATAAAAATGCCCATACTATAGTTGTCCTTACTGAATCGGAACTACTGGAATGGCAGGCAAGGATGACATCTATGGTGGTACTGGGAGGGCGAAGAGAAAAATCAGTCGTCGGACTCCTGAAGAGCACCCTGCTGCTGAGGAAACTTGCCCTTATCGTGGCAATCCTATCGTTTGTGGCCAGTCTTGACACAAATGAAACATTGTCCTGTGAACTTTACTCCTCTCTTCCCCTACTAGCCTCGGCCCTGCTGGCCGTTACCACTCCTCCCTTATCCCTGTTGGCCCTGTTGAAAGCGTTGTTGGCACTGTTGCGGCTATTGGCCCTATTGTCTAGGCTAGCCCTGATGACCCTGCCTAAAACCTCCCTGTCTCTGCCTGTAGTCACCTGATATGAACTTCTTAGTAGGGTCCCCTTGGTGGGAACTCTTCTCACCCAGTCTCTGCTGAGCCTGAGTTGTTTATGGCCCACTAGCACCATTACCCTGTGTCCTGCCTTATTAGTTAGACTCCCCTACTCATTTACTTCCCTTCAGATGGAAGTAGTAATCCTAGGAGTCTAGTAGGCAGTGTTAAGCACATCATTATACGTACCCAACTAAAAATTACCTAAAAGGTGATGACCAATCCTCCTAGTCAAGCCATCCATAAACATCTGAATCTTCTTCCCTTTAGTAGGTACCTCATCTGGCACCAGATTGATTTATCTCGTAAACTTCTCCTCATATTCCGTAACGGTCCTCCCCTCATGGGTGAGGTTTAACAGTTTTCGCCTTATTTCAGTCTAAACGGAAGAAGACAAATATTTGTAGTCGAATTGCACCCAGAAGTTCTGAATAGTCATGCCATCTCTCTCTTCAGCACTGGTAATAGATTCTCACCACTGTAGTGCAGCTCCGACTAGCTTAAATGTAGCTAAAACCTATTTCTGAACATATGTGCACTCGTGCATGCTCAGGTGTAGCTGTATGTCTTTCTTTCATTGGCTTGCTACCACTACATCAGAACTCCAGAGGATTTTCATTCTGGAGGCATCCCTAACACGTTCCCAAGAAGAAGGGAATGCGTGAGCTGGTACTGGTTCCGCCACCTGTGCCTAGGGTGGGGCCTGTTGTACAACTGCCAAAGCTACATTTACCACTTGTGCCACTATAGCGGCCACCTCCACAGCATTCATAATACCCTGGGTCGGAGCTGGCGGGGGCTTGGGCTAGGCACCCCTAGGAGCTCGATATGCACGTTAAGGAGGCATCTGAAATGAAAGAAACTTTATAAGTCCACCCTTAATATCTCAAAATAACTAAAGAAGTAAATACGCAATTACTAAATACGATAGTCCTAAATGTAGGGCTCTACATCAAGGAACGCTATGCTGAAGCATAATAATCTGCACAGATAATAAAGACTCTAGACACCCACCTAATTAAATACCGGGTGATCAGTCCTTTATTAAATTAAATCAGAATATCTAGTTGGTTCATTCTTAGTATCATTGTCAAAAAATTTTAATTTACTACTAACCACCTAGTAATTTAAAAAAACGGATGTAAAAATTTTATCTTTTGAATTAATGTGAAACCAAATAAATTATTATCTAAGCATTCACCATCCAATAAACAATCTCATAGGAATTAAAATGTCATACATAAATGAACTTGAGTCTGGAGTAAACACTCCGAGTAAAATCCCAAAACAATAGTCTGAAATGAAATAAATCCCAACATCTGAAATATAAATAAATAACTGAAATAACTATCTCTAAATAAGAATGGGAAACATGTCCGGACTGATATAAATGATTCTAAATGAATCAAGGATAAATGTGGAGGCGTCTAGTACCGAGGTCCTGTAGCTTCCACATCTACTACATCACATCAACTGATGGAAACTCCTATGCCTAGTGTCCCTGTGTCTAGGCACTTAAAAGGTTTTTACAAAGACAAAATAGATTTGGAAGAAAACGGATCAGAGCCCGAGTTGAAAATAGTTTTAAAACAGCAAGTAGTTAAATACATAAATAACAAATAATTATATACATGTTAGTCACGTACTCTCACTTGAGATTCTCACCTCTCAACTATTTTGCACGCCTAATGCATACTCCTAACTTATCCTAGCTATGCTATCCCACCTAACCAGTTTGAACCAAAATCTTTGTGTTTGATGACTACGTTATTGTACTCGCCCATATTATCCAATAGTACGCTATCACTTTTCCAATATTTATTAATCAATTCAAATATCTCTTTATTCATTTAAGTTCCCACCTTCCTATCTTGTATTATATGTCGTAACCTTTCTTAACTACTAAGCAACATAGCAGAATAATCACAAGTGTGTATATATATATATATATATATATATATATATATATATATATACACACACACACACACACACACACACTTGGATGTACCCGTGCCAATAACGCTATTGTAAGACGTTCTAGACATTTCGTAATAGTGATTAGACCTTGCGAAATAAGACACAATGCGATCACATGGTAAGAACTGACACGAAGTTATAAGTTAATATGTTAATACTTTCGAATCATATCAACGCCAAACCAATAAAATATGATCACTAAATTATGACAATTCATTATTTTAATGAGTAATAACTGATGAGCACAGCATAATACATTAAGGAGTTGATGGTGAATTCAATTTGGAGTATTAGTTTCAATTCAACTCAAGTTGAGACGTCAAAATATTTTGTAGTTTTTCGTCATAGAGCGCTTCGACTCTCACGAAAACATGGACTGAAAAACTTTCCGAATGGAAAAATGGGAAGAAGACGGGGCGTGAAACCCATTACAATTTTTTCTTTTAATCTTAACAGTAGACCTTTAGAAATACACACCAAACTAACCATATACTTACATTTTCATTTTGTGTCATGTTGTGTTGTTTTTATTTTCATTGGATCCCTTGTTAGTTTAAAAAGGCATTTTATGATGTGTCAGTTTTACATGCGTAGTGTTCGTGATAAGTATAAAAAAACATTTCGTATCGTGTCTTGTAATTTTTATTTTGGTCAAGCTAGTATTTGGTTTAAAAAAAAAAAATTGTATTGTGCCTCATTTACTTCGATAGTGTTGGTAATTGGTAAAAAAATAATATTTCATGTTGTATCGTATCGTATCCTTTTTATCTTCGAATTATTTAATTAATTTAAGACAAACATCAACTTTTGATGAATTGTGGAAAAGAAAACAAATAAACAAAAAGGACGTATCAACTAATATATAATATAAAGTAAATAATATATAAAAAGAAGAAAAAAGTAGCACTTGCTTATTTTTGTACACTTAATAATAGATTTCAATCATTTCAAATTTTAAAGGAAAAAAAAAAGAGTTGTACAACCCTTTTTTTCACCATAAATGATAAACTACACATTTTACTGTTGGCATTCCAAAGAAAATGAAGTTCTATTTATACTGAACGTTTTTCTAAAGCTTCACTCTTCACTAACGTATATCTTGTGAGAATGTCACCATTGGCTAACTCCTACATAACCATTTTTTACACATAAAACCCATGGATAACTTCAACCTAAAAGTAAATCATCTGTTGTTAAACGATTCTTATACAATCCCATGAATAATTTTACCCTAAAAAGTTACCATCGGTTATTAAACTATTCTCATACGGATAACTTTACCGTATACCTGTGTCTACCATAGATAATTCTTTTAAAAGAATGCCATTGAAAATTCATTATTGAAAAGAAGCATACATGCAACTTTAAAGATAAGAGGTAATTATATATATAGAAGACATAAATGTCAAAAAAGGACTTTTATAATATGGGATTAAAAAAGTATCAGATACCAAAAGAATAATGATATGAGTAAAAAAACGTGCCCCAAAACCTCCCCCAAATTTAACATGGATTCCACGTCATGTACTCACCTACCTATTAAGTATTGCAATGTGGGATGGGTCCTGCTAGGGCACTCAAATTTATTACTTTTGGGGTTGATTTTCGGGAGTTTCTTTGTACTCATAGCACCACTCATACCAAAGAGTCCTTCAAACACCCATTTAATCAATATTCTCTTATTTTTGAAGTTCGCACTAGCGACATGTTGAAGGACTAAACGTTTATTAAAAACTATTCGAGGGACTATTTTGTATATGCCCCTAAAAGATTATATGGTCCGGAAAAAAAATTTCAAAATCATGCTATAATTATAATGTAAACCATTAGCACCAAGTACCTATGTAGAAGGACCACCTAGATCTCTTATATTTCTGTTTTCACTCTTTACCCAGGTCGCAGAGCATTAATTTCTATAGCTTTTACAATTGCCTCTCCTTTTTGAGATGTTGACAATGAGGAGACCTCTTTTCAGAGCGGTAGACATCGTTGAGCACCGTTTCTTCTTGCCTAGAGATTTAAAAAAAGTTAGATATAGCTTGAATAAAAAATATAAGTTTAAAATCTTAAATCCCCTTCTCTATATCATTCAACCAACGCCTACGGCAAAAATTTTGACAAAATAGACTTTGGTCAAATCAAATATATAAAAGCCTTTTATCATTAATATTTGATCTTTTCAACTTCACTACGGTATATATCATATGCATCATCTGGTTTTGAACATTTACAGTGACACTCCTACACTATACATAAACAAAACAAAATATTTAAAATAAAAACGCTATATTAAAAAACAAACTGAATATTTCAAAACAACATTACCCGAGGAGTAATATAAAAAAAATACTATATTTTTCACCCAATAATTTTCTATTATTGTTTAAAAAAAATTTACTATTGTAACTTGCTCACCTATTTAGAGTAAATCAAACAACCAAAAAAAAAACTTAAAACTCAAAACTCAAAATGCAAGGACAATGATTCTTCAGATCATCAATTTCATTATATCATCGCAAGGATATTCTAAACCTTATAAGACATCTTAAATAAGGATCATAAAAAATCTTAAAATTTAACATCATGAGTAAAAATCTTCAAATTCAAAAGTCCTAAGGGCCAAATTAACAAAAACTAAGACATGTACCTATCAACAATGGTATATCTCAACAATGATCCAACATTAAAAAGCTCATTTCAAGAAATTTAAAATTTGAAACTTTACTGAACCAACTTTAAAAAGTTTTAAGAATTATTTTTCAATCTACAAAAATATTCAAACCCAGTTTAGGAATTTTAAAAATCAATTAGTGTCATTTCTAGCACACTACTACGAAAGGAGGATAACTAGAAATGAATACCTTTGGTTCTAGATGAAGCCCATAATATTGACCTCAAAAGAAACCTAGAGTTTAGAGGAAAATATACTTTTGGTTCTAGATGTAGCCCATGATATTATTTATTTATTTCCTCTCATTTGTTGAAGTACGTACTAGTGGATGAACAAAAGGAAAATTCGGAAACAACATAAGAGGAAAACAAAACAAACATGTAAGAAATGATAAAATAACAGAGGTGATGAAAACATGCACAAAGCTCTAACCATGGTTTGTGCCATTTAAAAAATGAATAGCAAATACAATAACAATATATACATATTTATGCCATTTGAGAGAGACAGAGAGAGAGAGAGAGAGAACAAAAAAAATGATGGCTCACAGTAACTATATGATTCTGGGTAGGGGAGACTCTTACCTGTGAGTCAAATGAACAAAAAAAACACAAACATTATAAAAAAAAATGGAAAAAAACATTGTGAATTAAAAGAAACAAAAAAATATATAATAGAACCTATTAATCCATTTTCCTCAACCGTGCGTTTTTTTCTTCTTCTCGTATAAACCTGTTGCATGAGGTAGTAGGTGGTACCCCCATTATTCGCTATGCCACCAAACTATACACATAGTATGACTCTACCACCACGAAATAAGATTGATGATCAAAACACCGATAGTTGGGTTTTTTTATTGGTCAATTCATTCATCGTTCCTTCACTGCCAGAGGTTTTGGCAGAGCACCTTTAATTTCAACGCCATAATAGGAGAAGACAAAGGAGCGTGGATGGATTTTTAAGGCAGAGATTTAAAGGTGATGGCGGTGAAAAGATTATCTATGGTTTTAGATGCCAATCGAGTGATAGAGAGGAAGGAAAAAAGGGGAAACTCGTTGATGAAAGAGGGGGTATGGATCTTTTGGGGGTTTTCAGAAGGAGAGATACGAGAGGGGAAGGTAATTTCGAAGAGTGTTAAAGATTTTACATGATTTTTAAATTAAGTGTGTGGTTGAAGTGGGATCATAATCTAAACCATGGGACTAATTGTACTTTATACCTCTCATATAAATTACAATATTATCCTCTAGGCTCAGCCAAGTGGCACGATTTCAAGTCATCAGATACAAACCCCAAAATTCACCCTCCTATGTTATATAAATACATACAAAATTCATTTATATAGGTTTTGTATACAAACCTTATGACGTGGCAAAAAATCCCTCCTACTTTATATATATATATATGGCACCCCAAAAGGTTAAACCTGCCGTGCGTGGATACTCTGCTATCAAATCCCGGTACATCACGTACATAAGGATTACGAATTCAGAATCACTTTGGAACCGTATTAACACAAATCACACATATTAGATGTGACCATAATCCTAGGCCTTTGGGCTATGCACATACCTAAACACCCAAGAGACCATTCAATACCATTGTTCACACATATGGCAATCCAACCTAAGTCGTATTTTCTAAGGCACCAATCTAAATCCCTCCAAAGGCTCATCAAGATAAGATTGTCCCCTTTATAAAACATCCTGTGATAGCAAGTATGGTAGGTATGTCATGCACATAATAATACATACAATTAGTATTTACAAAACCTAAGTATTTATAAATTCTATATAGGTAAGCCCACGACCCATATTACAAGTCTCATATGTAGTATTTTTACATTCCGATTATCCCACACATTAAAGGATTTAAGGCTTTACTTCTCGTTGTATTCTCTCGAGTAATTCTCACCTCCCCAAGTGCATCCCTTATTCTACACATAATATCAGTAGGTAACACTCTATGCGCTACTGGTCTAAGTCACCGTAACCCTCGAAATCCCATTATTCGAATCATTCTCCAAAGTAGGTATTTATCTCAATTTAACCTAATTAAGTTAAATTCTTAGTTTTCCCCTTATAGAACTTGGCCCCAAAACCCAACCTAGGCATATTGGTATTCCTATTTATTCCTTAAATGAATTAAAGTTAAATGCCATAATCGAATCCCACACAATTTCTAAAGATTCTAATTAAAAAGGAAAACTTGGCCAAAAACTGGGCAGTCGAATCGGTTCAGTTCGGTTCTCCCCTGCGAGTGTTCGTCTTCAACCTTAGTCTGTTACGGGTTTAACCCATGTTTAACCTTTAAAACCTCCATAACTCATTCCCAAACACCAAAATAAATATGCTAAACGTCATTCTAACTCATATAAATGATTTATAACGTACAAGAATCATTTAAACATCAAGATTCATCAATTTATCACCTAAATTCCAATGAAATTCTCAATAACCCTAGTTTATGAGTTTTCTTCAAGAAAATGTATAAAACTCCAATTTCTAAATGTATTATTATTCAGAATATATTCAATTTCATCTTTCGGTATCAGTGATCCAATCCTAAACATGAATCCTACCCAGAATATGATTTAATCCATAAAATTTTAGTCTACATGCATGAGATTTAGCTTTTAATCATATTCTACTAATATGGATATTTTATCTAGTTGATTTTAAGCGAGAACAACACTTGTCTTACAACAGTAGGTTTGATCCTTTGATGACGAAGGGTATGGTTGCATTCCTCATCTTCCGATCTACGCTCCGGTTGTGAAACAGGTGTAACAATGGTGGTTTTTGGCTTGGAAATTTCTTCTCTTCCTCCTTTAATGACCTCCTAAGAATTTGTGTTTGATAACCCTAGAATGCCTAATCCTAGCAACTGATATAGACCAATGAAATTCGTAGGTTTAATTACTCTAAAAATTAAAATGACTAAAATACTCTCCCGCGGTGTCGATTTGACGTAAAACTACCCTGGGAGCCAAACTAAACTCCCGAGTAGACTTTTCTGACTATCTTAGCCCTTTCGGACACATTGATACACTCAAAATGATCATAAGGATGACATAAAAATAAATAACTTTTTATTCAATTAAATTTCGTCCTGACACGACTAACACGCGCGTCCCGACTTAATTACAATAACTGTCGTATTTTCCACTCACGACTATTTTAATAAATTCATAATCACATATTACTTTACTCCCAAAGTAATATTAAACATAATTTATATCAATAAATACTAGCTCTCGTCAGGCTAGTAAATATCTAATTAAATTCGAATTAATTATAAATTAATTTCCCATTATTTAAATCAATTAAACCCCTAATTAAAATCATTAAAAATACGGGGTATTCCAACATATTAGACTTGATGATTCTCGTTTACTTGCAAATGATACTTCCCTTGCTATATCTAATGGTTGATTGTGTTATCTTGTTTGTCATACTCTAGTTTTATGCTTCATGATATATGTTTGCTAGTGTTATGACATGTGTATCGCTTGTATTTTAATTTCTCATTTTTTGAGTCATATTGAAAAATACAAAAAGATTTTGTTTGTATTTTGAGTTAGAGCTTATTTTCAAAATTTTAAAAATTGGTATTTTTTTTTCAACTTTTTTAGAAAAACTCAAAATGATTTTCAATTTTTATATATTTTTGTTTTACACATTTGTTTCGTAGAATCAAAAGTACCCAAAGAATTCAAAATGGTCACCTTTGGATTAAATCTTTCAGGCAACGATCTTAATATTTTCTTGATTACTTAGTTGTCAGGTTTCTTATCTCCTAAGTTTAAAGATAAGTTAACAATGTCGGACAGCCTAGTGTAAAACTCATCAAAGGTCTCACTCTCCAACATCTTAGTCGTTTCAAACTGAGTGTCGGGGTTTTGGAGTTTGGAAGCCTTAACAGCACTAGTTCCTTCATGGGTGAGTTGGAGTACGTCCCACGCCTCTTTAGATTTCTCACAAGTTATAATATGGCAAAACTATTTCGGAGTGACAGAATAAAATAAATCATTTAAATCTCTAGAATTAAAATTCTCTAACTTATGCTTCATCTCTCTAACTCTAGTGGTAGGTGGAGACCAACCTTTAACGACAACTAACCAGACATGCTCATCTATAGCCTTAAGTGCTGATTTCATACGTAGTTTTCAGTATGCGCAGTTTAACCCATCAAACATCAAGGTTCTATTACAATCCAATCCTTCGAAATTCATGCCTAAAGACACTGGATCAAAACACAAAAACTGAGTGTTCTAGCTCTGATACCAATTTGATAACGTCCCACTACGGTGTGTGCTTAGGGAAGGATGGTCAAAATAAACACAAGTCCAACTTTTATATTTTTCAAATTTTAAAGATTAGAACTTTTAAACTAAATTAACCCATTTAAACTTAACACCTATTTTAAACCTTTATTGTGGAAAACCAATTTACCAAATTTTATCTTTTTATCCTAAACATGCATCCATGTGATAGAAGATTTTGAGTTTTGAGGTTTTTACCAAACATTCATGTGATAGTAGACTTACACAATTCACTATGATTTAGTTCATTTGAGGTTTTTCCCATTATGGTTTTCCCAAACATTCATGTGATAGTTAATTTAACCCAACCAAACAGTTCACTATGATGCGGAATTACAAAAGCTGATAGTAGACTTACACATAGACTCGATCGCCCACAAGCTTTGAAACACTTCATTCTTTAATCTCTCCTCCAGAGTACAACACAGACTCCATCTATGTAAGCTTCCACAATACATGAGTCCATATACGCCTCGGTATCCACTGATGAGGCTCAACAATGGTCAAACACCGCAAATAGCATGCACGGAGTCCACCGCACAAAATAAGTTCTCTCAAGATGAAGAGAAACAAAATTTGGTGGACAAACTTAAGATTTCAAAGTACCAGAATTACGAATCTTGGATATTTAAACGTAAAGGGTGAAATAGAGGTTTGGGAACTTTGATAAACAGGTAGGAAAGCATTTTTTGCCAACAGTTCCTAAAAAATTTGAGTCCAACACGCCTTAAATGGTGATTCACAAAAATCGAGGCAACAAACTCGTTTGAACAAAAATAATGGTCATTTGAATGAGAATATCATTTCATTCTAACGAAACTACATTCCTTTAAAAAAAAGAGATTTGTCATTCAAACGAGCTTCTAACGAGATGTGAAAACTTTAGTAGAGAATTCTCGTTTAATGGTCATTAGATGGTCAATTCAAATAGATCTCAATATCATTTTAACGAGCTTAATTCTCATTCTAACGAGATTAAAATAAAAAAATGTTCTTCTTTAAGAAATAGTTTTAAAATAGTTCCAAATGTTTTAAGTACAAAAACTTACACCTTTAAAAATATCCAAGGATTCATAATCAATATGCATTCATACCTGCGAGATCCTTAGTAAACGTGAAGACAAACTTGGCATGATAAAAACGACACAATTTATCCATTCTTTGACCCTTGGCCTCTACGTCCTCATCAACCACATCATAGGCTCAGGGGATCAATAACATAAAGTTTATATTATAACTCAAATGTTTTGTCCGGAATAATGCCAATTATATACAAATTGAATGGATTAGAAATATTTCCTTACAATTCCCCTTTTATATAATTTGTTTGAATAATTCAAATGATTTTATGCCTCTAAATATGTCTCATTATGAGTTGCCAAATGTCCTTATTTAAGTTTCCTAAATAAATGTGTAGGTGTGGTGTAAAATCCACTACAAATGATGTTGAAGTTTTTTCCTCTCACCATGTTCAATATACTTAATTTTGAAAATATAAATTCAGAATCAATTATTAAATAAAATATAAGTGTCCTACTTAATTTGGTGCACATAAGAATTTTTATTTGATAAGGATTCTTTTAGATAAGTCTCTAAATATTACTAAGAAAACTCTACTTCGATAGATGCTAGAATTCTAGTCTAACTAGGAAATTTGAACCTCTCTCACCTACTGTATTGTAGATATTACATCGATAATCTACATAATAACACACAATATATTGGGCAAAAGAGAGAAAATTATAAGATTCCAACATTATTACTTTTTCTGTAGAAAGGATGAAGGTTATGTTGGAGCAATTACTTAGATGATTGAATGGGAATTCTACAACAAACTTAATCAATGTATTGGATCGAGGTAAGTCATCTTTATTATCATTTAGGCATATTTTTGTGAAAGTATAAAGATCCAAGATCCTTTTATTAAGAACAATTGCATGTTAAAATTTAATTAACTTAACGGATTCTTGATTAATACATGGTCTTCTTAAGAATGACTTTATATGTGGTATAAAAGCTAAAGTTTAAGACATCATACTTTTATTGATGGTTGCCTATAATGAAATCTACATTGAATTGACTTTATGTGCCTCAGACTTCCTCCGATGTTTTACATATGTCATTAATATACTTAAAATGATTCGATATGCCTGAGACTTTCTAAGACCTTTTTTCCATTATCATCACTGGTTGAAATGAAAAGTCAAAACTTTATTGGAATTTTATGAAACTCATAGGGTCGAGTGGAAACGTTGAAATAAACAAAACACATTATTTACAATGGACACCGTCTTATTTTTGCATTTTGACATCATTTAAGAACTTAAAATAGTATTTTCCCATTTTTTGGTAATAATGTTGACTTTGATATCTCACTCTAGAAAACAGATTTTTAAATTCCTCCAATTGTTTTGAGATCCTAGAGTTATTTTCTACAAACCTATGATGACAACTCAATTTTTTATTTTTTTGAAGAAAATTATGATTTTCTTAAATATTATGTATTTTTCTATCACACGAGTTGTTTTGTTTGTTCATTATGCTTTTAAATATCCACGTTGTTTTAATTATATATCAAACACAGATTATAACTTGCATGTGTGGATATTAGATATATGATTGAACTTTATAACTAATATTCATGTTTATGTTGAATCAGATGTCAAACAAAGTCTGTAATGCATATGTGTAGAAATTAGATTTATGATTTAATTTTAATAATAATGTTCATGTTTAAGTTGGATTTGATGACAATCACAATCTATAATTCTTGTGTGAACATTAGATTTATGATTCAATTCTGAATGCTAGTATTAATGTTTACATTGGATTAAATGTCAAATATTGTCTATAATATATATTAAGGATATTAAATAGATGATTCAATTTTGGATATCGATATTCATGTTTAAGTTGGATTAGATGCCAAACGCAAGCTATAATTTATAGGTATGGATGCAGACGTATGTTTTAATTTTAACTAGATTTTCATATTTATTGAAGATGTCAAACGCGGGCTATAATATGAAATTGTGAACGTTAGACACAAGTATGTGAATGTTAATTCTTGGTGTATTATTTGAATTCACTTGATCATAATTTATAGTGTTGGACATCAAATGAAGATGCCGCAAGTATACTAACTATGATTAACTGAATATTAATGGGTGGCATATTTTTTATTCAGTTATCATAGAACATCAAATGCAAATGCCACGATTTCTAAAATTCATTAGCATTTCACCCAATTATGTATCATAAAAATATCAACAACTTAATGTTCCCTAACATATAATGATACCATGTGTTAACTAAACCTGAAATTTTTTGGACCATTTCTGTGTTATTTGGTTCCCATACATAAGTGTGACATTATGCATGATGGTTTGAAAGTAAACGATTTATGTCTTATTAATTTATAATTATTGATCTAATGTCTTATGCAAGTACCTTATTTATCTGATTTTCACATTACAAAAAAATAAAATATTTCATGAATTTCAAATTAAACAATGTATAACAATGTAAATGATTCATGTATTACGGGTGTTTATGAACACATATATGTTTATCTCTAATATTTATATAATGTAACGTTTGGTGTTCATTATAGTGATCCATTCCAGAGAGATACATATTGAACTTATGCATTCATATCATGCGAGTTTTTGATGCCTATGGGTCCATTTATAATATTGAATGCTCAGATGTTGGTACTTTATGATCCTGCATATATATTATTGTTTATTCAATCATTGTGATTTGGTAACCTACATGTCCAATTATAATTATTCAACAAAATTTTAGGGGTAATATGTAGTTTTGGGCAATGGAATTATATGTCGTCAAACGCAGATGTCATAGTTTCTTTCATTATAATATCACCAATTAAGTGTATAAAAATATCAAAATGAATAAATTAGTTCATTACTATCATGCAATTTTTATGGAGCATAAGTAAAAAATTTATGACTTGTGTATGAATTTCTTTACTTAATGTAATATTCATATTAAGAAATATTTGTAGTCACAGGAATGACCCAACTAGAATGCAATGAATATTAAATATAAAGATAAAGACGGTAGTAGTGAATCATGATGCTTATGTTAATTAGGTATTGTTGAGTTTATTTTTTCTTCAAGTAAGATTATTCCTTATACGTAATTGACTTTGAGTGATTGAAAGGACATAAAATATCACGTATAATATCAAAGTATCTTAAAATAAGTTGTCCACATATATTGTTTACATCTAATGGAATAATATTTTACCTAATAAATTAATCTTCAAACATCATACGATTGGTATTTTAAGGTTACTATTGAAGAAAACCCACGATTATACACTTAATGTATTATAAAGTTATTAAAGTATGTGTTATTAAGACAGTGCATTAATGTAATGAGTTGTTTTTGTCATTTTACTGTACCTTATTTTATCTCTCTAAAATTATATATCTCATCTATTTTAATTCTATCAAGACTAAAGTTAAATTTTCATTAACTGAATAGATTTTTGTATGGAAGTTTTAATTGATTAACCCACTATAATAAATGGGGTGTACGTCGTACACACGATATAAAATTTGAAAGACATTAAAAAGATTGAATGTTTTATTGATGCAAAGGATTGTTTTACACTCACACTAATAATGCTAACAGACTAAATGTAAATATTAACTATCTTTTTCATACAATTATATTCCCATTATGTATGTGAGAATGTTAAGTTACTGTGACACCCCACCCAATTAAATACAGGGTGATCAGTCCTTTATTAAATTAAATCAGAGTATCCAATTGGTTCATTCTTAGCATCGCTGTCAAAAAATATTTACTTTATTAATCACCTAATAATTAATTAATCTAGTGTAAAAAATATTTAATCTTTTTATATCAGCATGCAACAATTTAAATTAAATCATAAACCACATTCAATCCATACGAAGAATAATGAATAACTCAATAATAGACCGAGACTGGATAAAACACACTAGTCTAAAATCCAATACAATACTGTCTGAGTAGATACTAAATCCAATAATTGTAATAAAAGAGTACAATCCCTGAGATATGCAAATAACTAAAGTGGGCGACATTCCCTAACTGAAAGGTCTACGCATCGGAATCAGAATGGATAGATAGTGGAGGCGTTTGATAACGAGAACTTGAAACTTCCACAATAGCTGCAGCACGTCGATCTTCAAAGAATTCCTAAGCTGGACGCCCCAGTGGCTGGACACCTACAATGATATACATACGAAAATAGATTTGCAAGAAACGGGTCCGAGCCCGAGTGTAAAATGGTTTCAAAACATTTAGCAAGTATTTAAAATGCCAAAAAGAAAATACTATATACATGTTAGCCTTTCGGCTCTCACTTGAGATTCTCACCTCTCAATTATTGTGCACGCCTAACGTACCTCCAACTCATTCTAATTAATGTTGACACGCCTAACTAGTTTGTAAACATAAGCCTTCTAAGTTATCCCGTAATGTACTCACTCGTATAAACCGTATAATACATTATTATGTATTTATATAACTTTCTAACTCAAGTGATAATTTCTCATTAATTAGTTAAGTGTTCACAACTTAAATTAATTCAGGTTCCCTTATCTTTATTATTTACTAAGTCTGCACAGTAGAACATAGCACACGGGTATATATATATATATATATATATATATATATATATATATATATATATATATATATATATATATATTCAACACACTATCATATATATACCAATACTGCACCCCTAGACTCAGCTCCTGGTGCATGCATACTCTACTATCAAGTCCTAGTGCATCTCGTACTAAATAATGACAACTGCCTCTGTATCTTTCCAGAAACATAAATACAAATCAAATAAACTTTGAAGGTGAACATAATCCCCAGCCAAATGGGTCACTCACATACCTACGTTTCCATTCTATCATTGAACTATAGTACACTCGTATAGTACGCTTCCAAGCTCCTATGTTCTTGGTACAAGTCTAAACTCCCCCCCCCCCCCCCAATGGGCTCATTAGGATAAGACCATGCATGATGTGAATGCTTCCCCCGATAGCAAGCAACGTAGGTATGTCATACAAATAATAAATCATACAATAGGTATTCACCCCACCTATATATTCATAACATTACATATATTTATACTCACGTACCATATCATAAGTCTCATACATAGTATATTTATATCCTGAATATCCCATTTATTTATTAATTAAAAGTTTACTTCTCATTATACACTCCTGAGTATTTCTCACCACTCGAAGTGTACACATTGTTCTACCCATAATATTAGTAGGTAAGTCACTATATCCTACTAGTCTAAGTCATCATTTCCCTCGAATCCCCATGACCCGAATTATTCGCCAAATTAGGTAGTTCTCTCAATTTATCTTAATTACATTTAGCCCTAAACTTTTCTCTATAAAACTAAGCCCAAAACCTTACCTCGGCCTACTGGTATCTCAATATAATCCCCAATATATTAAAATAATTCCAACAATTTAATCCCGAATATTTTTCCAAAGGATTATAAACAAAAGGATAAAATTGGCCAAAATTGGGCACTCGAATCGATTTTACTTGGACCAAATCGATTCCACTTGTCGAATCAATTCGACCAAGACTTAATCGATTCGCCTCTAGAGGTTTCATCTTCTACCTCTAGACTTTTACGGGTTTTATCATTTTTAACCCCTCAAACCTTCATTACACCATACCAAACTCCCAATCAAATGTCCAAAACATCAAAGCAACAGATATGGGTAATTCCTAACGTACCAGAATAATCAAAACACAATTTAATCATCAATAAATTCCCAAATCTAAATTTATTTCTTAAAAATCCTAGTTCATTACTTTTTGATAAAGAACAACATGAAATCCATATTTCTTCACCAAGATACATCATAATTTCATGTAATTCTACTGCATACATGTAAGAACCAATCCTATATCAATTTCCAATTCAAGGGCTCAATACATAACTTCCAAATTCATTCAAATTACATAACACTCATGCGTAACTTAACTTTGACTAACATGGGACTTCATACAGGCTATAATTTCGCAAGTTTAAACACTTGCATGATATGGTAGGTCTAATCCGCTAATGAAGATGGGTATAGGTGTGATCCTCTCCCTCCGATCTATGTAATGGTGGTGTTTTTGGTGCACAAGGGGTGTGAGTTAGTGGATCTAGCATTTGGAAACTCTTCTCCTCTTCCTCCTACGGCCTCTTTTGTAACTTGTGTGTTTCTAACCCCAGAAGACATAAATTAGAAGATGATAAAAGTCTCTTAAATTCGAGGTCTAATTCTCCAAAAAATGTAAATGACCAAAATACCCCTCCGAGGTGCCGGTATGGCCTAAAAGTGTCCCGGGACCCAAACTAAACCCCGGAGTAGACTTTTCTGACTATCTCGAACCTTCTGAACTCAATGGCCCACTCAAATGACCATTTGGATGACTTAAAAATTAATCAATTTTTATCCCATTTAATTAGGTCCTGACACCACTGACATGTGCGTCCTGATTTAATTATCGTTAATGTCGTAAATTTCACTCGCAACAACTTTAAATAGATTCATAATCATGTATTAATTTATTCACTAATTAATATTTAATATTATTCAAATCAACAAATATTAATCCTCGTCTCGCTAATTAATATTTATTTTTTTCCACATTAATTCCCATTTTAAGTTAAATTAATTCCATAATTAAAATCATTAAAAAATGGGGTGTTACATACTTCCCACCTTATTACAAAATTTTATCCCAAAATTTGAAGATTAAATTATACCTGGAGTAAATAAGTTTGGATATCTATCACGCCTTTCATCCTCGCTCTCCTAAGTAGACTCATATGCGTTATGATGCCCCCACTGAACACGCACTAGTGGGACTACTTTTGATCTTAATCTTCTCTCACTGTGATCTAGGATAGATACTAGCCTCTCCTTGTATGAAGCATCAGGGTAAATCAATCTTCTCTATCACAATATGAGTGTAAGTTAACTCATCACGGAGATACCTCCTTAATGAAGAAATATGGAACACGTCATGAATACTATGCAAGTGCTCCAACAACCCAAGTCTATAAGCAACTGACCCAATTATCTCGATGATAGAAAATGGCCCAACGTACCTTGGCGCCAATTTTTCCTTCTTCCCGAATCTCATTATCCCCTTCATAGGAAATACACGTAGCAACACTTGGTCCCCCACACTGAGCTCTCAGAAGAATCTCTTGGCATCGGTGTAACTCTTATGTCTATCCTGATCTACTCGTATATGAGTTCAAATCATTTCAATCCTAGACAGAGTATCCTGAATCAACTCCGTTCAGAGTAGCTTGTTGTCCCCCACCTCTAGCTAACAAGAAGGAGAACGACAAGGTCTACCGTATAATGCCTCAAATGGAGCTATGCCAATAGTAAACTGATAGGAGTTATTATATGCGAACTCCACCAGTGGAAGATACTGCTCCCAACCTCCTCCAAAATCAAGGATACACATCCGCAACATATCCTCAACACCTGATTAGTCCTCTTCGTCTGCCCATCTGTTTCTAGGTGATACCCCTACTCAATTGCAACTCAGTACCCATTTCTTTCTGGAAGCTCTCCCAAAATTGAAACAGGAAAATCTAATCCCTATCAGACACGATATCTAAAGGTACACCATGTAATCTCACAATATTAGTAATGAAAATCTGGGCATACTGTCCCAAAGTATAATCAATCCGAACCAAAAGAAAGTGAGATAACTTGGTCAATCGATCCAATATAACCCTCACGGAGTCGTGACCCCTTTGTGAAGTAGGCAACCCGGTAATGAAATCTATGGAAACTCTCTCCCATTTCCATAAACGGATCTTTAATAAATGTAGCAATCCTGCTGGTCTCTCATGGTCCACCTTTACTAGCTAGCAGGTGGCACACTTCAAGACAAACTTAAAAATGTCTCTCTTCATCCCAATCCAGTAGTGTCGTCACCTCATTTCCTAGTACATCTTATCCCCACCAAGATGTACCGTAAATTGAGACCCGTGCGACTCTGTCATCACTACGTGTCGCAAGTCCTCCCACTCTAGAATAATCAGTCTTCTGTTAAAGCGTAAACGTCCCTCTAAACTCACTGGGTAAGACTTTATTCTCCCAGTTAAGAGTTGTTTGATATTCTCCTAACAAAACGAGTTTGCGGCCTGTGCCTATACTACCCTCGTGATAATCTCGAGTGTAACGGTCATAACTGACATGAATTATCGTGCAACTGAATCCTGATGCCCCAACTCCTTCCACTTCTCCTTCTACACCTCGGCAACCCCACATGTCTACCTATGGCTCAACCCTTCTGCTATCACATTGGCCTTCCCCGAATTGTATTGGATATTGAACTAATAATCCTTTACAAATTCAAGCCACATGCGTTGACGCATATTCAACTCTCTCTGAGTGAATAAATACTGCAGTGACTTGTGATCTTTGAACATGCGAAATCTCTTTGTTTTTAAGTAGTGTCTCTAAGTCTGAAGAGTGAACACGAGTGCTGATAACTCCAAGTCGTGGATGGGGTAATTACTCTCGTTTGGCTTAAGATTTTGGGAAGCATAATCTATAGCCTGATCCTCCTACTGAAGTATACCTCCCAGCTCCTGTAAGGATGCGTCAGTATAAACGAGATACTCAACTCCCGACCTAGGTAGTGCAAAAATTGGTGCTTACGTAAACTTGTCCTTTAGCTCATCAAATGCCAACTGACAAGAATTATCCCAAATTAACGGTACTCCTTTGCGAGTCAAGTTGGTCAACAGACCCCCAATATTCAATAATTCCTGAATAAACAGTCTGTAGTACCCGGCTAACCCCAATAAACTACGTATCTCTATCGGTGTCGTGGGTTGTCTCCACTGCCTCACTACTCACACCTTACTAAGATCTACAGATATCCCCCTATCAGATACGATATGACCCAATAATTGTGACTCCTTTAGCCAGAACCCACATTTATCATACTTAGCATACAACCAATGCTCTCGTAGTGTCTTCAAAATCTAACGCAGATGCTCAACATGCTCCTCCTCAGTCTATGAATAAATCAGGATGTCATCTATGAAGACAATGACGAGTTGATCTAAGAACTCTCTGAACACCCTATTCATCAAGTGCATAAACACAACTGGAGCATTGGTTAGCTCGAATGGAATAACCCAAAACTCGTAAGATTTGTACCTCATTAGAAATGTAGTCTTAGATACGTCCTACTCTCTGATCCTCAACTGATAATACCCTGACCTCAAATCTATATTCGAGAAGAAGGCAACACCTCTCAACTGGTAAAATAAGTCATCGATTCAGGGCGACAGACATTTATTTTGTATCATGACTTTAATTAAATCCCAATATTCGACACATAATCTCAGAGACCCATCTCTCTTCTTCACAAACATCACTGGAGCCCCCCAAGGTGAGGTATTCCTACAAATTAACCCCTATCCCAAAAGTTGTTCGATTTGATCATGTAACTCCCTTATCTCCATAAGAGCCATAAGGCATGGCGCACGGGCTATCGATCGAGTTCCCGTCGTCAAATTTATCATAAACTCTATCTCTCTGCTAGGCGATAAACCCGGTATCTCTTGGAACACATCAGCGAACTCACATACAACGGGAATAGAATCTAATGGAACCACCACCTCCTTAGAGGTCTCATCCTCTATATAATATAAGTGGGTGGAAAAACCTCCCTCAGGACGAGGCATTACCACCAAAAACATCTCGTGACTCGATATAGCAAAAATAATGCTCCTACTATAGTAATCAATCATGGCCCTATATGTGGCTACCCAATCCATACCAATATTGGCTTCGTGCTCATACATATTTAACAGAAGTATATCGACAGGTAAAATAAGTCTCCCAATCTCTTCGCTAACACTCCGACAGATAAAGAAAATAAGAGTACCATTTCATAACAGCGAGTCTACACACGTAATAGTATTATCGGTTATATCTAATATCCACGTGGCTCGTGCAAATCTAGTGGCAATAAAAGAGTGTGAAGCCCCTATGTCAAACAAAATATGACCCAAAGTCCCCTGGATAGAAAGCATACCCTCAACTATGAACGTTGCCTGGCGAACTGTTGCCTGGTGGACATTATATACACGCCCATACTATAAATGTCCCTGCTGAGGTGGGACTGCGGGAATGGCAGGTAAAGATGGCATCTATGGTGGCTCTGGAAGGGCTGTAGGAAAAATAAGACTCTAGGGCTCCTGGTGAGCACCCTGCTGCTGTGGGAACTTGCCTTTGTCGGGGTAATCTTGTTTCCTCTGGCAACTCATGCCACAAGAGAAACATCGACCAGTGAAATTCCCTCCCCTCTGTCCCTACTGACCTTGGCTCGACTGGTCGTTGCACCCATCCCTTAGCCCTAATGGCCCTATTGCCCTATTTGGCCAGGCTACCCCTCCAGGCCATGTTGCTGCTGATGGCCTTGATGGTTATGTCTATACCACCCTAGATCGAAAACGCTTCAGAGAATCTCCCTGTTGGGAACTCTGCTCACCCTTCCTGGACTGTCCCTGAGCTGGTTGTACCCTACTACACTTACCTCCCCCGGTCCTACTCTGCTTCCTAGACTCTCGTTCTCGTATTCCCCCCTTCATATGGAAATGATGGTCCCAACAATGAAGCAATGCAGCATTCAACACATTAGTGTAAGTCTTCAGGGAATGATTACCCAGAAGATGCTACCTAATCCTCCAAGTAAGCCCATGAGTGAAAAATTGTATCCTCTCTTCTTTAATAGGTTCCTCTATTGGCACGAGATTGGTCATCCTCGTAAACTCTTCCTCATATTCGGTAAAGGTCCTCCCCTCCTGGGAGAGATCTAATAATATCCACCTCATCTCAGTCTAGATGGTGGAAGGGAAGTATTTACGGTCAAACCACACCCAAAAGTCATGTATGGTCATGCTATCTGGCTCCTCCGTTGTGGTAGTGAACTCCCACCACTGTAACGCTGCTCTTAATAGCTTGAACGTAGCCAGTATCTACCTCTGTGCACTCGTACATCCTCAGGTGCCTCTAGATATCCTTCTTCCATTGACTGGCTACAACAATGTCAAAACTCCCCGTAAACTCTGGAGGATGTGCCTTCGGAAAGGCAACCCTGACTCTCTCCCAAGCAGAAGGGAACACATGTGACTGGGCGGGTGCCATTGCCGGAGCCTAAGGTGGGGCCCTCCGTACCACTGCTAATGTTGTATTAGCTACCTGTGCAACTATGGCAGCTACCTCGACAGCATTCATCGTACCTTGGGCCGGAGCTGGCTGAGGCTTAGGCTGGGCATTCCTGGTGGCCCGTAGTGCCCATCTTGGAGGCATCTGAAACGAGAAAGAATTTCTATAAGTCCTTAGTTCGATAAATCACAAAAATAGCTAAAGGAGTAAACATATAATCATGGATGTAACAATCCTAATAATATGGCTCTACATCAAAGATCGCTACGCTGAAAACATAATAAGTTGCATGAATCCTAAAGACTCTAGAAACTGATGCTCTGATACCACCTGCGACACCCCGCCCAATTAAATACCGTGTGATCAGTCCTTTATTAAATTAAATCAAAGTATCCAGTTGGTTCATTCTTAGCATCACTATCAATAAACATTTACTTTATTAATCACCTAATAATTAATTAAGCTAGTGTAAAAAACTTTTAATCTTTTTATATCAACATGCAACAATTTAAATTAAATAATAAACCACATTCAATCCATACGAAAAATAATAAATAAATGAATAATAAACCGAGATTGGATAAAACAGATCAGCTTAAAATCCAATACAATACTACCTGAAAAGATACTAAATCCAATAACTGTAATAAAAGAGTACAGTCTCTAATATATGCAAATAACTAGAAGTGGGAGGCATGGCCCAACTGAAAGGTCTATGCATCGGAATCAGAATGGATAGATAGTAGAGGTGTCTAATAATGAGAACCTACAACTACATAAAACTCACGGGTAACTTAACTTAGACTAACATGAAATTCATACATGCTATAATTTTGTAAGTTTAAACACTTACATGATATGGTAGATCTGATCCATTGATGAATATGGGTATAGGTCTGATCCTCTCCTTCCAATCTACGCAGCACTGGTGGTTTTGGTGCACAAGGGGTATGAGTTGGTGGTTCTAGCTTTGGAAACTCTTCTCCTCTTCCTCCTATGGAATCTCTGTAACTTGTTTATTTCTACCCCTAGAAGATATAACTTAGAATATGATAAAGGTCTCTCAAATTCGTAGGTCTAATTCTCTAAAAAAATGTAAATAACCAAAATACCCCTTCAAGATGTCGGTATGGCCTAAAAGTGCCCTGGGCCCCAAACTAAACCCTCAGATAGACTTTTCAGACTATCTCGAACCTTTAGGACTCAATGGCGCACTCAAAATGACCATTTGAATGACTTAAAAATAAATTACTTTTTATCTCATTTAATTAGGTTCCGACACGACTGACACGCGCATCCCGACTTAATTATTGCAACTGTCGTATTTTTCACTCGTGACAATTTTAAATAGATTTATAATCACTTATTACTTTATCCACTATGTAATATTCAATATAATTCACATGAACAAATATTAATCCTCATCCCACTAATTAATATTTATTTTTATTCCGAATTAATTCTCATTTTAAATTTAATTAATTCCATAATTAAAATCATTAAAAAAATACTAGGTGTTACAAATAAATTGTGTGAAATATAATGCATGGTTCTAAAAGTTTTTCTATAAAAGAATTTAACTCTTATATGTCTTGAGTTAAATTTGCTACGAAAAATATTTTAAGTTGATGCAAAATAATCCAAAAATTCAAATAACTATTTTTTCTCTTATGCTCTTGGGAATCAAGTCACCATTTTATTTTTTCATAAACCCTTAATGATTTCAGCTTCCTTGAAAATATTTGTTTAGGCTTATTGTCAGGGATTTGATTTAAGTTGTTAAAGAATCTTTAACTATCAATAATAATACCCTTTTCAGTGGTTGTTGTATTCTTTTTTATATTTTTATATAAAACAAAGTTTTGATATATATTATTCTAAAGATTCTTTTAATCTTGCATCATAATCGCACCCTGTTATACCATAAATATGGATCACCTTGTAAGCCTCTCAGGTGACAACGCGTGTCCTCATCAACTACAGAGAGGAGATCGACCTCACTCTGAATCTACTCGACCACAACAATGAGGTCGGCTCAACGATACATTTGCGCGGCTAGACAGTATTAACGTTCGTTTCATCACAGTCAACACTGTGTTAACTAACGTTGTTAGTTAACCTCGTCAATGCAAGCTTGTACCAAGAGAGGGAATGTCAATGTTCATACTTACATCGCATACATGTGAGGGAGATAAGAAATATTCTTCCCCATGGGCGTGTAATAAACTCATCATTATCCTCTTCACCCATATGTAAAAGGTATAACTGCCTACCTATAAAGGCATGCCACCAGTCCTACTATACTCTCTTTCTGGGAACAACCTACACTACACCAAAACTGGAGATTGGTCACGGCCAAAATCCCTGACCAAAGTTGTGGGTCGCGAACTTAGGCCGTGACCATTTCGGGCATGACCATTTTTGTGGGTCGCGGCCCAAGTCCGTGACCAAAAAATGGTCACGGCCGAGAGGGATCACGACAGATGGTCGCGGACTTAGGCCGTGACCCATGTCGTGACGGGTCGCGGCCCTCATCCGTGACCCACAACCGTGACAAATTGGTCGCGGCCAAAGTCCGCGACCCACAACCGTGACAAAAAAAAAATTAAAAATGGTCGCGGCCCTTATCCGTGACCCACAACCGTGACAAATTGGTTGCGGCCAAAGTCCGCGACTCATTACCGTGACAAAAAAATATAAAAAAATTGGTCGCGGTCCTAATCCGTAACGCACAACCGTAACAAATCGGTCGTGGCCAAAGTCCACGACCCACAACCGTGACAAAAAAAAATGGTCACGGCCCAAGTCCGTGACCCACAACCGTGACAAAAAAAATGGTCGCGGACTTTGGCCGCGACCATTTTTATGCGTGACGAAAAAATAAAAATGGTCATGGACAAAGTCCATGACCATATTTAACTATAATATATAATTTAAAAAAAAATGTATTTTTTTGGTCCAATACTAAAACTGGGGGTCCTGTGAGTGCACCATCAGTTGCTACGTGTAACGTTTGACGCGTATGAGGTGTTACAAATATTTATTATTCGCAAAACAATAAAAAAATCACAAATTGCTAATCGAGAACGTTGTTAATAAAAAAATATATATACAAACTTATAAATATTACACGTCTTAATAATTCATAGACCAAAAAAAAAATTGGGCAGAGTTTCCTCTATTTTCTTGACATTCCAAAACCTGTAAATGTAAAACCTACTTATTATAAAGCCTGCACGGCCATAAAATTCAACAATCAAATTATAAAAGCCTGCACGGCCATAAAACAAAACAAAAAAAGCCCGCATGGCTGACAAAATCCTGATTGTCCACAACCTATAAACAATCTTCATGCTGTAGAGCATTGCCTCCTTCGTTTGTTCCGCGTGCAAAAATCCTACAAATGATGGGATACATAAAAAAAAATAAAAGTAACCAAGTAGTTTTAGAAAAAATTTAATCAAGCAGAAAAATTGCATATATGAGTTAAAATTATCAGTAACCAAGTAGAAATATACAAATTACCGTCGTATTCTCAAACCGGGAGTCCCACGACTGTGGGGTCAGTTCCTACGAGTTACATTGGTCCCGAGGGAGGTGTTAGTGCCACCCACGGGGACGTTCGGGGGCTGTTTCGAGTTCTCACCCTCTAACGCCATGTTTTTAAGCCTAAGTCTACAAATATGCAAATTATCGTCGTATTCTCAAACCGGGAGTCCCGCGGCTGCGGGGTCAGTTCCTACGAGTTACATTGGTCCCGTGGGAGGTGTTGGTGCCACCCACGGGGCCGTTCGGGGGCTGTTTCGAGTTTTCACCCTCTAACGCCATGTTTTTAAGCCTAAGTCTAGAAATACGCAAATTACTATCGTATTCTCAAACCGGGAGACCCACTGCTGCGAGGTTAGTTCATACGAGTTACATTGTTCCCGTGAGAGGTGTTGGTGCCACCCACGGGGCCGTTCGGGGGCTGTTTCGAGTTATCACCTTTTAACGCCGTGTTTTTAAGCCAAAGTCTAGAAATACGATAATTACCGTCGCATTATCAAACCGGGAGACCCGCGGCTGCGGGGTCAGTTCCTACGAGTTACGTTGGTGCCGTGGGAGGTGTTGGTGCCACCCACGGGGCCGTTCTGGGGCTGTTTCGAGTTTTCACCTTCTAACGCCATATTTTAAAGCCTAAGTCTAGAAATACCCAAATTATCGTCGTATTCTCAAACCGGGAGACCCGCGGCTGTGGGATAAGTTCCTACTTTACGTTGGTCCCGTGGGAGGTGTTGGTGCCACCCACGGGGCCGTTCGGGGGCTGTTTCGAGTTTCCACCCTCTAACGTCATGTTTTTAAGCCTAAGTCTTGAAATACGCAAATTACCGTAGTACTCTCAAATAGGGAGTCCCACGACTGTGGGGTCAGTTCCTACGAGTTACATTGGTCCCGAGGGAGGTGTTAGTGCCACCCACGGGGACGTTCGGGGGCTGTTTCGAGTTCTCACCCTCTAACGCCATGTTTTTAAGCCTAAGTCTACAAATATGCAAATTATCGTCGTATTCTCAAACCGGGAGTCCCGCGGCTGCGGGGTCAGTTCCTACGAGTTACATTGGTCCCGTGGGAGGTGTTGGTGCCACCCACGGGGCCGTTCGGGGGCTGTTTCGAGTTTTCACCCTCTAACGCCATGTTTTTAAGCCTAAGTCTAGAAATACGCAAATTACTATCGTATTCTCAAACCGGGAGACCCACTGCTGCGGGGTTAGTTCATACGAGTTACATTGTTCCCGTGAGAGGTGTTGGTGCCACCCACGGGGCCGTTCGGGGGCTGTTTCGAGTTATCACCTTTTAACGCCGTGTTTTTAAGCCAAAGTCTAGAAATACGATAATTACCGTCGCATTATCAAACCGGGAGACCCGCGGCTGCGGGGTCAGTTCCTACGAGTTACGTTGGTGCCGTGGGAGGTGTTGGTGCCACCCACGGGGCCGTTCTGGGGCTGTTTCGAGTTTTCACCTTCTAACGCCATATTTTAAAGCCTAAGTCTAGAAATACCCAAATTATCGTCGTATTCTCAAACCGGGAGACCCGCGGCTGTGGGATAAGTTCCTACTTTACGTTGGTCCCGTGGGAGGTGTTGGTGCCACCCACGGGGCCGTTCGGGGGCTGTTTCGAGTTTCCACCCTCTAACGTCATGTTTTTAAGCCTAAGTCTTGAAATACGCAAATTACCGTAGTACTCTCAAATAGGGAGTCCCACGACTGTGGGGTCAGTTCCTACGAGTTACATTGGTCCCGAGGGAGGTGTTAGTGCCACCCACGGGGACGTTCGGGGGCTGTTTCGAGTTCTCACCCTCTAACGCCATGTTTTTAAGCCTAAGTCTACAAATATGCAAATTATCGTCGTATTCTCAAACCGGGAGTCCCGCGGCTGCGGGGTCAGTTCCTACGAGTTACATTGGTCCCGTGGGAGGTGTTGGTGCCACCCACGGGGCCGTTCGGGGGCTGTTTCGAGTTTTCACCCTCTAACGCCATGTTTTTAAGCCTAAGTCTAGAAATACGCAAATTACTATCGTATTCTCAAACCGGGAGACCCACTGCTGCGGGGTTAGTTCATACGAGTTACATTGTTCCCGTGAGAGGTGTTGGTGCCACCCACGGGGCCGTTCGGGGGCTGTTTCGAGTTATCACCTTTTAACGCCGTGTTTTTAAGCCAAAGTCTAGAAATACGCAAATTACCGTCGTATTCTAAAACCGGGAGACCCGCGGCTGCGGGGTCAGTTCTTACGAGTTGTGGGTGCCACCCACGGGGCCGTTCGGGTTCTGTTTCGAGTTCTCACATTCTAATGCCATGTTTTTAACACTAAGTCTATAAATATGCAAATTACCGTCGTATTCTCAAACCGGAAGTCCCGCGGCTGTGGGGTCAGTTCCTACGAGTTATGTTGGTCCCGTGGGAGGTGTTGGTGC
Source organism: Sambucus nigra (assembly GCA_949130495.1). Lineage (NCBI taxonomy): Eukaryota > Viridiplantae > Streptophyta > Magnoliopsida > Dipsacales > Adoxaceae > Sambucus > Sambucus nigra. The sequence continues at coordinate 87,223,457 of OX422208.1, read as the reverse complement.
CACCCACGGGGCCGTTCTGGAGCTGTTTCGAGTTTTCACCTTCTAACGCCATGTTTTTAAGCCTAAGTCTAGAAATACGCAAATTACCGTCGTATTCTCAAACCGGGAGACCCGCGGCTGCGGTGTCAGTTCCTACGAGTTACGTTTGTCCCGTGGGAGGTGTTAGTGCCACCCACGGGGTCATTCTGGGACTGTTTCGAGTTTTCACCTTCTAACGCCATATTTTTAGCCCTAAGTCTAGAAATATGCAAATTACCGTCGTATTCTCAAACCGGGAGACCCGCGGCTGCGGGGTCACTTCCTACGAGTTACGTTGGTGTCGTGGGAGGTGTTGGTGCCACCCACGGGGCCGTTCTGGGGCTATTTCGAGTTTTCACCTTTTAACGCCATGTTTTGCTTAAGTCTAGAAATACGCAAATTATCATCGTATTCTCAAACCGGGAGACCCGCGGCTGCGGGATCAGTTCCTACGAGTTACGTTGGTGCCGTGGGAGGTGTTGGTGCCACCCACGCAGCCGTTCGGGGGCTGTTTTGAGTTTTCACCTTTTAACGTCATGTTTTGCTTAAGTCTAGAAATACGCAAATTACCGTCGTATTCTCAAATTGGGAGACCCGCGGCTGCGAGGTCAGTTACTACGAGTTAAGTTGGTCACGTGGGAGGTGTTGGTGCCACCCCACGGGGCCGTTCTGGGGCTGTTTCGAGTTTTCACCTTCTAACGCCACGTTTTTAAGCGTAAGTCTAGAAATACGCAAATTACCATCGTATTCTCAAACCGGGAGACGCGCGGCTGCGGGGTCAGTTCCTACGAGTTACGTTGGTGCCGTGGGAGTTGTTGGTGCCACCCACGGGGCCGTTCGGGGGCTGTGTCGAGTTTTCTCCTTTTAACGCCATGTTTTGCTTAAGTCTAAAAATACGCAAATTACAGTCGTATTCACAAACCGGGAGACCCGTGGCAGCGAGGTCAGTTCCTACGAGTTACGTTGATCCCGTGGGAGGTGTTGGTGCCACCCACAGGGCCGTTCGGGGGCTGTTTTGTGTTTTCACCCTCTAACGTCATGTTTTTAAGTCTAAGTCTAGAAATACGCAAATTACGGTCGTATTCTCAAATCGGGAGACCCTCGGCTGCAGGGTCAGTTCCTATGAGTTACGTTGGTCCCGTAGGAGGTGTTGGTGCCACCCACGGGGCCGTTCGGGGACTGTTTTGAGATTTCACCCTCTAACGTCATGTTTTTAAGCCTAAGTCTAGAAATATGCAAATTACCGTAGTACTCTTAAACCGGGAGACCCGTGGCTGCAGGGTCAGTTCCTACGAGTTACGTTGGTGCCACCCACGGGGCCGTTCGGGGGCTGTTTCGAGTTTTCACCCTCAAACGTCATGTTTTTAAGCCTAAGTCTAGAAATACGCAAATTACCGTCGTATTCTCAAACCGGGAGACCCGCGGCTGCGGGGTCAGTTCCTACGAGTTACGTTGATCCCGTGGGATGTGTTTGTACCACCCACGGGTCCGTTTTGGGGCAGTTTCGAGTTTTCACCTTCTAACGCCATGTGTTTACGCCTAAGTCTAGAAAAACGCAAATTACCGTCGTATTCTCAAACCAAGAGACCCGCAGCTGCGGGGTCGATTCCAGGGAGTTACGTTGGTCCCGTGGGACGTGTTGGTGCCACCCACGGGCCTGTTCGAGGGATGTTTCGAGTTTTCACCTTCTAACGCCATGTTTTTAAGCCTAAGCCTAGAAATACGCAAATTACCGTCGTATTCTCAAACCGTAAGACCCGCGACTGCGGGGTCAGTTCCTACGAGTTCCGTTGGTCCCGTGGGAGGTGTTGGTGCCACCCACGGGGCCGTTCGGGGGTTGTTTCAAGTTTTCACTTTTTAACGCCATGTTTTAAAGCCTAAATCTAGAAATACGCAAATTACCGTCGTATTCTCAAACCGGGAGACCCGCGGCTGCAGGGTCAGTTCGTACGAGTTACGTTGGTCCCGTGGGAGGTGTTGGTGTCACCCACGGGGCCGTTCGGGGGCTGTTTCGAGTTTTGACCTTCTAACGCCATGTTTTTAAGCCTAAGTCTAGAAATATCCAAATTATCGTCGTAGTCTCAAACCGGGAGACCCGCGGCTGCGAGGTCAGTTCCGTGGGAGGTGTTTGTGCCACCCACGCAGCCGTTCGGGGGCTGTTTCGAGTTTTCACCTTTTAACGCCATGTTTTGCTTAAGTCTAGAAATACGCAAATTACCGTCGTATTCTCAAACCGGGAGACCCGCGGCTGCGGGGTCAGTTCCTACGAGTTACATTGGTCCCGTGGGAGGTGTTGGTGCCACCCACGGGGCCGTTCTGGGGCTGTTTCGAGTTTTCACCTTCTAACGCCATATTTTTAAGCATAAGTCTAGAAATTGCCAAATTACCGTCGTATTCTCAAACCGGGAGACCCGCGGCTGTGGGATCAGTTCCTACGAGTTACGTTGGTCCCGTGGGAGGTGTTGGTGCCACCCACGGGGCCGTTCGGGGGCTGTTTCCAGTTTTCACCCTCTAATGTCATGTTTTTAAGACTAACTCTAGAAATACGCAAATTACCGTAGTACTCTCAAATAGGGAGACCCGCGGCTGCGGGGTCAGTTCCTACGAGTTACATTGGTCCCGTGGGAGGTGTTGGTGCCACCCACGGGGACGTTCGGGGGCTGTTTCGAGTTCTCACCCTCTAACGCTATGTTTTTAAGCGTAAATCTACAAATACGCAAATTATCGTCGTATTCTCAAACCGGGAGTCCCGCGGCTGCGGGGTCAGTTCCTACGAGTTACATTGGTCCCGTAGGAGATGTTGGTGCCACCCACGGGGCCGTTCTAGGGCTGTTTCAAGTTTTCACCTTCTAACGCCATGTTTTTAAGCCTAAGTCTATAAATACGCAAATTACCGTCGTATTCTCAAACCGGGAGTCCCGCGGCTGCGGGGTCAGTTCCTACGAGTTACATTGGTCCCGTGGGAGGTGTTGGTGCCACCCACGAGGCCGTTCGGGGGCTGTTTCGAGTTTTCATCCTCTAACGCCATGTATTTAAGCCTAAGTCTAGAAATACGCAAATTACCGTTGTATTCTAAAACCGAGAGCCCCGCGGCTGCGGGGTTAGTTCATACGAGTTACTTTGTTCCCGTGAGAGGTGTTGGAGCCACCCACGGGGCCGTTCGGGAGCTGTTTCGAGTTCTCACATTCTAACGCCATGTTTTTAACACTAAGTCTATAAATATGCAAATTATCATCGTATTCTCAAACCGGGAGTCCCGCGGCTGCGGGGTCACTTCCTACGAGTTACGTTGGTCCCGTGGGAGGTGTTGGTGCCACCCACGGGGCTGTTCTGGGGCTGTTTCGAGTTTTCACCTTCTAACGCCAGGTTTTTAAGCCAAAGTCTAGAAATACGCAAATTATCGTCGTATTCTCAAACCAGGAGACCCGCGACTGCGGGGTCTGTTCCTACGAGTTACGTTGGTCCCGTGGGAGGTGTTGGTGCCACCCACGGGGCAGTTCGGGGGCTGTTTCGAGTTTTCACCTTCTAACGCCATGTTTTTAAGCCTACGTCTAGAAATATGCAAATTACCGTAGTACTCTCAAATCGGGAGACCCGCTGCTGTGGGGTCAGTTCCTACGAGTTACGTTGGTCCCGTGGTAGGTGTTGGTGCCACCCACGGGGCCGTTCCGGGGTTGTTTCGAGTTTTCACCCTCTAACGCCATGTTTTTAAGCCTAAGTCTAGAAATAAGCAAATTACTGTCGTATTCTCAAACCGGGAGACCCACTGCTGTGGGGTCAGTTCCTAAGAGTTACGTTGGTCCCGTGGGAGGTGTTGGTGCCACCCACGGGGCCGTTCCGGGGTTGTTTCGAGTTTTCACCCTCTAACGCCATGTTTTTAAGCCTAAGTCTAGAAATACGCAAATTACCATCGTATTCTCAAATCGGGAGACCCGCGGCTGCGGTGTCAGTTCCTACGAGTTACGTTGGTCCCGTGGGAGATGTTGGTGCCACCCACGGGGTCATTCCATATTTTTAAGCCTAAGTCTAGAAATACGCAAATTACCGTCGTATTCTCAAACCGGGAGACCCGCGGCTGCGGGGTCACTTCCTACGAGTTACGTTGGTGCTGTGGGAGGTGTTGGTGCCACCCACGCGGCCCTTCGGGGGCTGTTTCGAGTTTTCACGTTTTAACGCCATGTTTTGCTTAAGTCTAGAAATACGCAAACTAAGTCTAGAAATACGCAAATTACCGTAGTCCTCTCAAATAGGGAGACACGCGGCTGCGGGGTCACTTCCTACGAGTTACGTTGGTGCCGTGGGAGGTGTTGGTGCCACCCACGCGGCCGTTCGGGGGATGTTTCGAGTTTTCACCTTTTAACGCCATGTTATGCTTAAGTCTAGAAATACGCATATTATCGTCGTATTCTCAAACCGGGAGACCCGCGGCTGCGGGATCAGTTCCTACGAGTTACGTTGGTCCCGTGGGAGGTGTTCGTGCCGCCCACGGGGCCGTTCTGGGGCTGTTTCGAGTTTTCACCTTCTAACGCCATGTTTTTAAGCCTAAGTCTAGAAATACGCAAATTACCGTCGTCTTCTCAAACCGGGAGACCCGCGGCTGCGGGGTCACTTCCTACGAGTTACGTTGGTGCCGTGGGAGGTGTTGGTGCCACCCACGCGGCCGTTCGGGGGATGTTTCGAGTTTTCACCTTTTAACGCCATGTTATGCTTAAGTCTAGAAATACGCATATTATCGTCGTATTCTCAAACGGGAGACCCGCGGCTGCGGGATCAGTTCCTACGAGTTACGTTGGTCCCGTGGGAGGTGTTCGTGCCGCCCACGGGGCCGTTCTGGGGCTGTTTCGAGTTTTCACCTTCTAACGCCATGTTTTTAAGCCTAAGTCTAGAAATACCCAAATTACCGTCATATTCTCAAACAGGGAGACCCGCGGCTGTGGGATCAGCTCCTACGAGTTACGTTGGCCCCGTGGGAGGTGTTGGTGCCACCCACGGGGCCGTTCGGGGGCTGTTTCGAGTTTTCACCCTCTAACGTCATGTTTTTAAGCCTAAGTCTAGAAATACACAAATTACCGTAGTACTCTCAAATAGGGAGACCCGCGGCTGCTGGGTCAGTTCCTACGAGTTACATTGGTCCCGTGGGAGGTGTTGGTGCCACCCACGGGGACATTTCGGGAGCTGTTTCGAGTTCTCACCCTCTAACGCCATGTTTTTAAGCGTAAATCTACAAATATGCAAATTATCGTCGTATTCTCAAACCGGGAGTCCCGCGGCTGCGGGGTCAGTTCCTACGAGTTACATTGGTCCCGTGGGAGGTGTTGGTGCCACCCACGGGGCCGTTCTGGGGCTGTTTCAAGTTTTCACCTTCTAACGCCATGTTTTAAGCCTGAGTCTAGAAATACGCAAATTATCGTCGTATTCTCAAACCGGGAGTACCGCGGCTGCGGGGTCAGTTCCTACGAGTTACGTTGGTCCCGTGGGAGGTGTTGGTGCCACCCACGGGGCCGTTCGGGAACTGTTTCGAGTTTTGACCTTCTAACGCCATGTTTTTATGCCTAAGTCTAGAAATACGCAAATTACCATCGTATTCTCAAACCGGGAGACGCGCGGCTGCGGGGTCAGTTCCTACGAGTTACGTTGGTGCCGTGGGAGTTGTTGGTGCCACCCACGGGGCCGTTCGGGGGCTGTGTCGAGTTTTCTCCTTTTAACGCCATGTTTTGCTTAAGTCTAAAAATACGCAAATTACCGTCGTATTCACAAACCGGGAGACCCGTGGCAGCGAGGTCAGTTCCTACGAGTTACGTTGATCCCGTGGGAGGTGTTGGTGCCACCCACAGGGCCGTTCGGGGGCTGTTTTGTGTTTTCACCCTCTAACGTCATGTTTTTAAGTCTAAGTCTAGAAATACGCAAATTACGGTCGTATTCTCAAATCGGGAGACCCTCGGCTGCAGGGTCAGTTCCTATGAGTTACGTTGGTCCCGTAGGAGGTGTTGGTGCCACCCACGGGGCCGTTCGGGGACTGTTTTGAGATTTCACCCTCTAACGTCATGTTTTTAAGCCTAAGTCTAGAAATATGCAAATTACCGTAGTACTCTTAAACCGGGAGACCCGTGGCTGCAGGGTCAGTTCCTACGAGTTACGTTGGTGCCACCCACGGGGCCGTTCGGGGGCTGTTTCGAGTTTTCACCCTCAAACGTCATGTTTTTAAGCCTAAGTCTAGAAATACGCAAATTACCGTCGTATTCTCAAACCGGGAGACCCGCGGCTGCGGGGTCAGTTCCTACGAGTTACGTTGATCCCGTGGGATGTGTTGGTACCACCCACGGGTCCGTTTTGGGGCAGTTTCGAGTTTTCACCTTCTAACGCCATGTGTTTACGCCTAAGTCTAGAAAAACGCAAATTACCGTCGTATTCTCAAACCAAGAGACCCGCAGCTGCGGGGTCGATTCCAGGGAGTTACGTTGGTCCCGTGGGACGTGTTGGTGCCACCCACGGGCCTGTTCGAGGGATGTTTCGAGTTTTCACCTTCTAACGCCATGTTTTTAAGCCTAAGCCTAGAAATACGCAAATTACCGTCGTATTCTCAAACCGTAAGACCCGCGACTGCGGGGTCAGTTCCTACGAGTTCCGTTGGTCCCGTGGGAGGTGTTGGTGCCACCCACGGGGCCGTTCGGGGGTTGTTTCAAGTTTTCACTTTTTAACGCCATGTTTTAAAGCCTAAATCTAGAAATACGCAAATTACCGTCGTATTCTCAAACCGGGAGACCCGCGGCTGCAGGGTCAGTTCGTACGAGTTACGTTGGTCCCGTGGGAGGTGTTGGTGTCACCCACGGGGCCGTTCGGGGGCTGTTTCGAGTTTTGACCTTCTAACGCCATGTTTTTAAGCCTAAGTCTAGAAATATCCAAATTATCGTCGTAGTCTCAAACCGGGAGACCCGCGGCTGCGAGGTCAGTTCCGTGGGAGGTGTTTGTGCCACCCACGCAGCCGTTCGGGGGCTGTTTCGAGTTTTCACCTTTTAACGCCATGTTTTGCTTAAGTCTAGAAATACGCAAATTACCGTCGTATTCTCAAACCGGGAGACCCGCGGCTGCGGGGTCAGTTCCTACGAGTTACATTGGTCCCGTGGGAGGTGTTGGTGCCACCCACGGGGCCGTTCTGGGGCTGTTTCGAGTTTTCACCTTCTAACGCCATATTTTTAAGCATAAGTCTAGAAATTGCCAAATTACCGTCGTATTCTCAAACCGGGAGACCCGCGGCTGTGGGATCAGTTCCTACGAGTTACGTTGGTCCCGTGGGAGGTGTTGGTGCCACCCACGGGGCCGTTCGGGGGCTGTTTCCAGTTTTCACCCTCTAACGTCATGTTTTTAAGACTAACTCTAGAAATACGCAAATTACCGTAGTACTCTCAAATAGGGAGACCCGCGGCTGCGGGGTCAGTTCCTACGAGTTACATTGGTCCCGTGGGAGGTGTTGGTGCCACCCACGGGGACGTTCGGGGGCTGTTTCGAGTTCTCACCCTCTAACGCTATGTTTTTAAGCGTAAATCTACAAATACGCAAATTATCGTCGTATTCTCAAACCGGGAGTCCCGCGGCTGCGGGGTCAGTTCCTACGAGTTACATTGGTCCCGTAGGAGATGTTGGTGCCACCCACGGGGCCGTTCTAGGGCTGTTTCAAGTTTTCACCTTCTAACGCCATGTTTTTAAGCCTAAGTCTATAAATACGCAAATTACCGTCGTATTCTCAAACCGGGAGTCCCGCGGCTGCGGGGTCAGTTCCTACGAGTTACATTGGTCCCGTGGGAGGTGTTGGTGCCACCCACGAGGCCGTTCGGGGGCTGTTTCGAGTTTTCATCCTCTAACGCCATGTATTTAAGCCTAAGTCTAGAAATACGCAAATTACCGTTGTATTCTAAAACCGAGAGCCCCGCGGCTGCGGGGTTAGTTCATACGAGTTACTTTGTTCCCGTGAGAGGTGTTGGAGCCACCCACGGGGCCGTTCGGGAGCTGTTTCGAGTTCTCACATTCTAACGCCATGTTTTTAACACTAAGTCTATAAATATGCAAATTATCATCGTATTCTCAAACCGGGAGTCCCGCGGCTGCGGGGTCACTTCCTACGAGTTACGTTGGTCCCGTGGGAGGTGTTGGTGCCACCCACGGGGCTGTTCTGGGGCTGTTTCGAGTTTTCACCTTCTAACGCCAGGTTTTTAAGCCAAAGTCTAGAAATACGCAAATTATCGTCGTATTCTCAAACCAGGAGACCCGCGACTGCGGGGTCTGTTCCTACGAGTTACGTTGGTCCCGTGGGAGGTGTTGGTGCCACCCACGGGGCAGTTCGGGGGCTGTTTCGAGTTTTCACCTTCTAACGCCATGTTTTTAAGCCTACGTCTAGAAATATGCAAATTACCGTAGTACTCTCAAATCGGGAGACCCGCTGCTGTGGGGTCAGTTCCTACGAGTTACGTTGGTCCCGTGGTAGGTGTTGGTGCCACCCACGGGGCCGTTCCGGGGTTGTTTCGAGTTTTCACCCTCTAACGCCATGTTTTTAAGCCTAAGTCTAGAAATACGCAAATTACTGTCGTATTCTCAAACCGGGAGACCCACTGCTGTGGGGTCAGTTCCTAAGAGTTACGTTGGTCCCGTGGGAGGTGTTGGTGCCACCCACGGGGCCGTTCCGGGGTTGTTTCGAGTTTTCACCCTCTAACGCCATGTTTTTAAGCCTAAGTCTAGAAATACGCAAATTACCATCGTATTCTCAAATCGGGAGACCCGCGGCTGCGGTGTCAGTTCCTACGAGTTACGTTGGTCCCGTGGGAGATGTTGGTGCCACCCACGGGGTCATTCCATATTTTTAAGCCTAAGTCTAGAAATACGCAAATTACCGTCGTATTCTCAAACCGGGAGACCCGCGGCTGCGGGGTCACTTCCTACGAGTTACGTTGGTGCTGTGGGAGGTGTTGGTGCCACCCACGCGGCCCTTCGGGGGCTGTTTCGAGTTTTCACGTTTTAACGCCATGTTTTGCTTAAGTCTAGAAATACGCAAACTAAGTCTAGAAATACGCAAATTACCGTAGTCCTCTCAAATAGGGAGACACGCGGCTGCGGGGTCACTTCCTACGAGTTACGTTGGTGCCGTGGGAGGTGTTGGTGCCACCCACGCGGCCGTTCGGGGGATGTTTCGAGTTTTCACCTTTTAACGCCATGTTATGCTTAAGTCTAGAAATACGCATATTATCGTCGTATTCTCAAACCGGGAGACCCGCGGCTGCGGGATCAGTTCCTACGAGTTACGTTGGTCCCGTGGGAGGTGTTCGTGCCGCCCACGGGGCCGTTCTGGGGCTGTTTCGAGTTTTCACCTTCTAACGCCATGTTTTTAAGCCTAAGTCTAGAAATACGCAAATTACCGTCGTCTTCTCAAACCGGGAGACCCGCGGCTGCGGGGTCACTTCCTACGAGTTACGTTGGTGCCGTGGGAGGTGTTGGTGCCACCCACGCGGCCGTTCGGGGGATGTTTCGAGTTTTCACCTTTTAACGCCATGTTATGCTTAAGTCTAGAAATACGCATATTATCGTCGTATTCTCAAACGGGAGACCCGCGGCTGCGGGATCAGTTCCTACGAGTTACGTTGGTCCCGTGGGAGGTGTTCGTGCCGCCCACGGGGCCGTTCTGGGGCTGTTTCGAGTTTTCACCTTCTAACGCCATGTTTTTAAGCCTAAGTCTAGAAATACCCAAATTACCGTCATATTCTCAAACAGGGAGACCCGCGGCTGTGGGATCAGCTCCTACGAGTTGCGTTGGCCCCGTGGGAGGTGTTGGTGCCACCCACGGGGCCGTTCGGGGGCTGTTTCGAGTTTTCACCCTCTAACGTCATGTTTTTAAGCCTAAGTCTAGAAATACACAAATTACCGTAGTACTCTCAAATAGGGAGACCCGCGGCTGCTGGGTCAGTTCCTACGAGTTACATTGGTCCCGTGGGAGGTGTTGGTGCCACCCACGGGGACATTTCGGGAGCTGTTTCGAGTTCTCACCCTCTAACGCCATGTTTTTAAGCGTAAATCTACAAATATGCAAATTATCGTCGTATTCTCAAACCGGGAGTCCCGCGGCTGCGGGGTCAGTTCCTACGAGTTACATTGGTCCCGTGGGAGGTGTTGGTGCCACCCACGGGGCCGTTCTGGGGCTGTTTCAAGTTTTCACCTTCTAACGCCATGTTTTAAGCCTGAGTCTAGAAATACGCAAATTATCGTCGTATTCTCAAACCGGGAGTACCGCGGCTGCGGGGTCAGTTCCTACGAGTTACGTTGGTCCCGTGGGAGGTGTTGGTGCCACCCACGGGGCCGTTCGGGAACTGTTTCGAGTTTTGACCTTCTAACGCCATGTTTTTATGCCTAAGTCTAGAAATACGCAAATTACCGTCGTATTCTCAAACCGGGAGACCCGCGGCTGCGGGGTCAGTTCCTACGAGTTACGTTGGTCCCGTGGGAGGTGTTGGTGCCACCCACGGGGCCGTTCTGGGGCTGTTTCGAGTTTTCACCTTCTAACGCCATGTTTTTAAGCCTAAGTCTAGAAATACCCAAATTACCGTCGTATTCTCAAACAGGGAGACCCGCGGTTGTGGGATCAGTTCCTACGAGTTACGTTGATCTCGTGGGAGGTGTTGTTGCCACCCACGGGGCCGTTCGGGGGTTGTTTCCAGTTTTCACCCTCTAACGTCATGTTTTTAAGAATAAGTCTAGAAATACGCAAATTACCGTAGTTTTCTCAAATAGGGAGACCCGCGGCTGCGGGGTCAGTTCCTACGAGTTACATTGGTCCCGTGGGAGGTGTTGGTGCCACCCACGGGGACGTTCGGGGGCTGTTTCGAGTTCTCCCCCTCTAACGCTATGTTTTTAAGCGTAAATCTACAAATATGCAAATTATCGTCGTATTCTCAAACCGGGAGTCCCGCGGCAGCGAGGTCAGTTCTTACGAGTTACATTGGTCCCGTAGGAGGTGTTGGTGCCACCCACGGGGCCGTTCTGGGGCTGTTTCAAGTTTTCACCGTCTAACGCCATGTTTTTAAGCCTAAGTCTAGAAATACACAAATTACCGTCGTATTCTCAAACCGGGAGTCCCGCGGCTGCGGGGTCAGTTCCTACGAGTTACATTGGTCCCGTGGGAGGTGTTGGTGCCACCCACGAGGCCGTTCGGGAGCTGTTTCGAGTTTTCACCCTCTAACGCCATGTTTTTAAGCCTAAGTCTAGAAATACGCAAATTACCGTTGTATTCTTAAATCGGGAGTCCCGCGGCTGCGGGGTTAGTTCATACGAGTTACGTTGTTCCGGTGAGAGGTGTTGGTGCCACCCACGGGGCCGTTCGGGAGCTGTTTCGAGTTCTCACATTCTAACGCCATGTTTTTAACACTAAGTCTATAAATATGCAAATTACCGTCGTATTCTCAAACCGGGAGTCCCGCGGCGCCGGGGTCAGTTCCTACGACTTACGTTGGTCCCGTGGGAGGTGTTGGTGCCACCCACGGGGCCGTTCTGAAGCTGTTTCGAGTTTTCACCTTCTAACGCCATGTTTTTAAGCCTAAGTCTAGAAATACGCAAATTACCGTCGTATTCTCAAACCGGGAGACCCGCGGCTGCGGGGTCACTTTCTACGAGTTACGTTGGTCCCGTGGGTGGTGTTGGTGCCACCCACGGGGCTGTTCTGGGGCTGTTTCGAGTTTTCACCTTCTAACGCCATGTTTTTAAGACAAAGTCTAGAAATACGCAAATTATCGTCGTATTCTCAAACCAGGAGACCCGCGACTGCGGGGTCAATTCCTACGAGTTACGTAGATCCCGTGGGAGGTGTTGGTGCCACCCACGGGGACGTTCGGGGGCTGTTTCTAGTTTTCACCTTCTAACGCCATGTTTTTAAGCCTACGTCTAGAAATATGAAAATTACCGTAGTACTCTCAAATCGGGAGACCCGCTGCTGTGGGGTCAGTTCCTACGAGTTACGTTGGTCTCGTGGTAGGTGTTGGTGCCACCTACGGGGCCGTTCCGGGGTTATTTCGAGTTTTCACCCTCTAACGCCATGTTTTTAAGCCTAAGTCTAGAAATACGCAAATTACTGTCGTATTCTCAAACCGGGAGACCCACTGCTGTGGGGTCAGTTCCTAAGAGTTACGTTGGTCCCGTGGGAGGTGTTGGTGCCACCCACGGGGCCGTTCCGGGGTTGTTTCGAGTTTTCACCCTCTAACGTCATGTTTTTAAGCCTAAGTCTAGAAATACGCAAATTACCATCGTATTCTCAAATCGGGAGACCCGCGGCTGCGGTGTCAGTTCCTACGAGTTACGTTGGTCCCGTGGGAGGTGTTGGTGCCACCCACGAAGTCATTCTGGGATTGTTTCGAGTTTTCACCTTCTAACGCCATATTTTTAAGCCTAAGTCTAGAAATACGCAAATTACCGTCGTATTCTCAAACCGGGAGACCCGCGGCTGCGGGGTCACTTCCTACGAGTTACGTTGGTGCCGTGGGAGGTGTTGGTGCCACCCACGCGGCCGTTCGGGGGCTGTTTCGAGATTTCACCTTTTAACGCCATGTTTTGCTTAAGTCTAGAAATACGCAAATTACCGTCGTATTCTCAAACCGGGAGACCCGCGGCTGCGGGGTCAGTTCCTACGAGTTACGTTGGTCCGGTGGGAGGTGTTGGTGCTACCCACGGGGCCGTTCTGGGGCTGTTTCGAGTTTTCACCTTCTAACGCCATGTTTTTAAGCCTAAGTCTAGAAATACCCAAATTACCGTCGTATTCTCAAACCGGGAGACCCGCAGCTGTGGGATCAGTTCCTACGAGTTACGTTGGTCCCGTGGGAGGTGTTGGTGCCACCCACGGGGCCGTTCGGGGGCTGTTTCCAGTTTTCACCCTCTAACGTCATATTTTTAAGACTAAGTCTAGAAATACGCAAATTACCGTAGTACTCTCAAATAGGGAGACCCGCGGCTGTGGGGTCAGTTCCTACGAGTTACATTGATCCCGTGGGAGGTGTTGGTGCCACCCACGGGGACGTTCGGGGGCTGTTTCGAGTTCTCAACCTCTAACGCCATGTTTTTAAGCGTAAATCTACAAATATGCAAATTATCGTCGTATTCTCAAACCGGGAGTCCCGCGGCTGCGGGGTCAGTTCCTACGAGTTACAGTGGTCCCGTAGGAGGTGTTGGTGCCACCCACGGGGCCGTTCTGGGGCTGTTTCAAGTTTTCACCTTCTAACGCCATGTTTTTAAGCCTAAGTCTAGAAATACGAAAATTAAAGTCGTATTCTCAAACCGGGAGTCCCGCGGCTGTGGGATCAGTTCCTACGAGTTACGTTGGTCCCATGGGAGGTGTTGGTGCCACCCACGGGGCCGTTCGGGAGCTGTTTCGAGTTTTGACCTTCTAACGCCATGCTTTTAAGCCTAAGTCTAGAAATACGCAAATTACCGTCGTATTCTCAAACCGGGAGACCCGCGGCTGCGGGATCAGTGCCTACGAGTTACGTTGGTGCCGTGGGAGGTGTTGGTGCCACCCACGGGGCCGTTCGGGGTCTGTTTCGAGTTCTCACATTCTAACGCCATGTTTTTAACACTAAGTCTATAAATATGCAAATTACCGTCGTATTCTCAAACCGGGAGTCCCGCGGCTGCGGGGTCAGTTCCTTCAAGTTACGTTGGTCTCGTGGGAGGTGTTGGTGCCACCCACAGGGCCGTTCTGGAGTTGTTTCGAGTTTTCACCTTCTAACGCCATGTTTTTAAGCCTAAGTCTAGAAATACACAAATTACCATCGTATTCTCAAACCAGGAGACCCGCGACTGCGGGGTCAGTTCCTACGAGTTACGTTGGTCCCGTGGGAGGTGTTGGTGCCACCCACGGGGTCGTTCGGGAGCTGTTTCGAGTTTTCACCTTCTAACGCCATGTTTTTAAGCCTACGTCTAGAAATATGCAAATTACCGAAGTACTCTCAAATCGGGAGACCCGCTGTTATGGGGTCAGTTCCTACGAGTTACGTTGGTCCCGTGGTAGGTGTTGGTGCCACCCACGGGGCCGTTCCGGGATTGTTTCGAGTTTTCACCCTCTAACGCCATGTTTTTAAGCCTAAGTCTAGAAATACGCAAATTACTGCCGTATTCTCAAACCGGAAGACCCACTGCTGTGGGGTCAGTTCCTACGAGTTACGTTGGTCCCGTGGGAGGTGTTGGTACCACCGACGGGGCCGTTCGGGGGTTGTTTCGAGTTTTCACCTTCTAACGCCATGTTTTTAAGCCTACATCTAGAAATATGCAAATTACCGAAGTACTCTCAAATCGGGAGACCCGCTGCTGTGGGGTCAGTTCCTACGAGTTACGTTGGTCCCGTGGTAGGTGTTGGTGCCACCCACGGGGCCGTTCCGTGGTTGTTTCGAGTTTTCACCCTCTAACGCCATGTTTTTAAGCCTAAGTCTAGAAATACGCAAATTACCATCGTATTCTCAAATCGGGAGACCCGCGGCTGCGGGGTCAGTTCCTACGAGTTACGTTGGTCCCGTGGGAGGTGTTGATGCCACCCACGGGGCCGTTCCGGGGTTGTTTCGAGTTTTCAACCTCTAACGCCATGTTTTTAAGCCTAAGTCTAGAAATACGCAAATTACTGTCGTATTCTCAAACCGGGAGACCCACTGCTGTGGGGTCAGTTCCTAAGAGTTACGTTGGTCCCGTGGGAGGTGTTGGTGCCACCCACGGGGCCGTTCCGGGGTTGTTTCGAGTTTTCACCCTCTAACGCCATGTTTTTAAGCCTAAGTCTAGAAATACGCAAATTACCATCGTATTCTCAAATCGGGAGACCCGCGGCTGCGGTGTCAGTTCCTACGAGTTACGTTGGTCCCGTGGGAGGTGTTGGTGCCACCCACGAAGTCATTCTGGGACTGTTTCGAGTTTTCACCTTCTAACGCCATATTTTTAAGCCTAAGTCTAGAAATACGCAAATTACCGTCGTATTCTCAAACCGGGAAACCCGCGGCTGCGGGGTCACTTTCTACGAGTTACGTTGGTCCCGTGGGAGGTGTTGGTGCCACCCACGGGGCTGTTTTGGGGCTGTTTCGAGTTTTCCCCTTCTAACGTCATGTTTTTAAGCCAAAGTCAAGAAATACGCAAATTATCGTCGTATTCTCAAACCCGGAGACCCGCGACTGCGGGGTCAGTTCCTACGAGTTACGTTGGTCCCGTGGGAGGTGTTGGTGCCACCCACGGGGCCGTTCGGGGGCTGTTTCGAGTTTTCACCTTCTAACGCCATGTTTTTAAGCCTACGTCTAGAAATATGCAAATTACCAAAGTAATCTCAAATCGGGAGACCCGCTGCTGTGGGGTCAGTTCCTACGAGTTACGTTGGTCCCGTGGTAGGTGTTGGTGCACCCACGGGGCCGTTCCGGGGTTGTTTCGAGTTTTCACCCTCTAACGCCATGTTTTTAAGCCTAAGTCTAGAAATACGCAAATTACTGTCGTATTCTCAAACTGGGAGACCCACTGCTGTGGGGTCAGTTCCTAGGAGTTACGTTGGTCCCGTGGGAGGTATTGGTGCCACCCACGGGGACGTTCCGGGGTTGTTTCGAGTTTTCAACCTCTAACGCCATGTTTTTAAGCCTTAGTCTAGAAATACGCAAATTACCATCGTATTCTCAAATCGGGAGACCCGCGGCTGCGGGGTCAGTTCCTACGAGATACGTTGGTCCCGTGGGAGGTGTTGATGTCACCCACGGGGTCGTTCTGGGGCTGTTTCGAGTTTTCACCTTCTAACGCCATGTTTTTAAGCCTAAGTCTAGAAATACGCAAATTACCGTCGTCTTCTCAAACCGGGAGACCCGCGGCTGCGGGGTCACTTCCTACGAGTTACGTTGGTGCCGTGGGAGGTGTTGGTGCCACCCACGCGGCCGTTCGGGGGATGTTTCGAGTTTTCACCTTTTAACGCCATGTTATGCTTAAGTCTAGAAATACGCATATTATCGTCGTATTCTCAAACCGGGAGACCCGCGGCTGCGGGATCAGTTCCTACCAGTTACGTTGGTCCCGTGGGAGGTGTTCGTGCCACCCACGGGGCCGTTCTGGAGCTGTTTCGAGTTTTCACCTTCTAACGCCATGTTTTTAAGCCTAAGTCTAGAAATACCCAAATTACCGTCATATTCTCAAACAGGGAGACCCGCGGCTGTGGGATCAGCTCCTACGAGTTACGTTGGCCCCGTGGGAGGTGTTGGTGCCACCCACGGGGCCGTTCGGGGGCTGTTTCGAGTTTTCACCCTCTAACGTCATGTTTTTAAGCCTAAGTCTAGAAATACACAAATTACCGTAGTACTCTCAAATAGGGAAACCCGCGGCTGCTGGGTCAGTTCCTACGAGTTACATTGGTCCCGTGGGAGGTGTTGGTGCCACCCACGGGGACGTTTCGGGAGCTGTTTCGAGTTCTCACCCTCTAACGCCATGTTTTTAAGCGTAAATCTACAAATATGCAAATTATCGTCGTATTCTCAAACCGGGAGTCCCGCGGCTGCGGGGTCAGTTCCTACGAGTTACATTGGTCCCGTGGGAGGTGTTGGTGCCACCCACGGGGCCGTTCTGGGGCTGTTTCGAGTTTTCACCTTCTAACGCCATGTTTTAAGCCTGAGTCTAGAAATACGCAAATTACCGTCGTATTCTCAAACCGGGAGTACCGCGGCTACGGGGTCAGTTCCTACGAGTTACGTTGGTCCCGTGGGAGGTGTTGGTGCCACCCACGGGGCCGTTCGGGAACTGTTTCGAGTTTTGACCTTCTAACGCCATGTTTTTATGCCTAAGTCTAGAAATACGCAAATTACCGTCGTATTCTCAAACTGGAAGACCCGCGGCTGCGGGGTCAGTTCCTACGAGTTACGTTGGTCCCGTGGGAGGTGTTGGTGCCACCCACGGGGCCGTTCTGGGGCTGTTTCGAGTTTTCACCTTCTAACGCCATGTTTTTAAGCCTAAGTCTAGAAATACCCAAATTACCGTCGTATTCTCAAACAGGGAGACCCGCGGCTGTGGGATCAGTTCCTACGAGTTACGTTGATCTCGTGGGAGGTGTTGTTGCCACCCACGGGGCCGTTCGGGGGCTGTTTCCAGTTTTCACCCTCTAACGTCATGTTTTTAAGAATAAGTCTAGAAATACGCAAATTATCGTAGTACTCTCAAATAGGGAGACCCGCGGCTGCGGGGTCAGTTCCTACGAGTTACATTGGTCCCGTGGGAGGTGTTGGTGCCACCCACGGGGACGTTCGGGGGCTGTTTCGAGTTCTCCCCCTCTAACGCTATGTTTTTAAGCGTAAATCTACAAATATGCAAATTATCGTCGTATTCTCAAACCGGGAGTCCCGCGGCAGCGAGGTCAGTTCTTACGAGTTACATTGGTCCCGTAGGAGGTGTTGGTGCCACCCACGGGGCCGTTCTGGGGCTGTTTCAAGTTTTCACCGTCTAACGCCATGTTTTTAAGCCTAAGTCTAGAAATACACAAATTACCGTCGTATTCTCAAACCGGGAGTCCCGCGGC
Source organism: Sambucus nigra (assembly GCA_949130495.1). NCBI lineage: Eukaryota > Viridiplantae > Streptophyta > Magnoliopsida > Dipsacales > Adoxaceae > Sambucus > Sambucus nigra. Next base: position 87,205,903 of record OX422208.1, on the reverse strand, counting down.
TGCGGGGTCAGTTCCTACGAGTTACATTGGTCCCGTGGGAGGTGTTGGTGCCACCCACGAGGCCGTTCGGGGGCTGTTTCGAGTTTTCACCCTCTAACGCCATGTTTTTAAGCCTAAGTCTAGAAATACGCAAATTACCGTTGTATTCTTAAATCGGGAGTCCCGCGGCTGCGGGGTTAGTTCATACGAGTTACGTTGTTCCGGTGAGAGGTGTTGGTGCCACCCACGGGGCCGTTCGGGAGCTGTTTCGAGTTCTCACATTCTAACGCCATGTTTTTAACACTAAGTCTATAAATATGCAAATTACCGTCGTATTCTCAAACCGGGAGTCCCGCGGCGCCGGGGTCAGTTCCTACGAGTTACGTTGGTCCCGTGGGAGGTGTTGGTGCCACCCACGGGGCCGTTCTGGAGCTGTTTCGAGTTTTCACCTTCTAACGCCATGTTTTTAAGCCTAAGTCTAGAAATACGCAAATTACCGTCGTATTCTCAAACCGGGAGACCCGCGGTTGCGGGGTCACTTTCTACGAGTTACGTTGGTCCCGTGGGTGGTGTTGGTGCCACCCACGGGGCTGTTCTGGGGCTGTTTCGAGTTTTCACCTTCTAACGCCATGTTTTTAAGACAAAGTCTAGAAATACGCAAATTATCGTCGTATTCTCAAACCAGGAGACCCGCGACTGCGGGGTCAATTCCTACGAGTTACGTAGATCCCGTGGGAGGTGTTGGTGCCACCCACGGGGACGTTCGGGGGCTGTTTCTAGTTTTCACCTTCTAACGCCATGTTTTTAAGCCTACGTCTAGAAATATGCAAATTACCGTAGTACTCTCAAATCGGGAGACCCGCTGCTGTGGGGTCAGTTCCTACGAGTTACGTTGGTCTCGTGGTAGGTGTTGGTGCCACCTACGGGGCCGTTCCAGGGTTATTTCGAGTTTTCACCCTCTAACGCCATGTTTTTAAGCCTAAGTCTAGAAATACGCAAATTACTGTCGTATTCTCAAACCGGGAGACCCACTGCTGTGGGGTCAGTTCCTAAGAGTTACGTTGGTCCCGTGGGAGGTGTTGGTGCCACCCACGGGGCCGTTCCGGGGTTGTTTCGAGTTTTCACCCTCTAACGCCATGTTTTTAAGCCTAAGTCTAGAAATACGCAAATTACCATCGTATTCTCAAATCGGGAGACCCGCGGCTGCGGTGTCAGTTCCTACGAGTTACGTTGGTCCCGTGGGAGGTGTTGGTGCCACCCACGAAGTCATTCTGGGACTGTTTCGAGTTTTCACCTTCTAACGCCATATTTTTAAGCCTAAGTCTAGAAATACGCAAATTACCGTCGTATTCTCAAACCGGGAGACCCGCGGCTGCGGGGTCACTTCCTACGAGTTACGTTGGTGCCGTGGGAGGTGTTGGTGCCACCCACGCGGCCGTTCGGGGGCTGTTTCGAGATTTCACCTTTTAACGCCATGTTTTGCTTAAGTCTAGAAATACGCAAATTACCGTCGTATTCTCAAACCGGGAGACCCGCGGCTGCGGGGTCAGTTCCTACGAGTTACGTTGGTCCGGTGGGAGGTGTTGGTGCTACCCACGGGGCCGTTCTGGGGCTGTTTCGATTTTTCACCTTCTAACGCCATGTTTTTAAGCCTAAGTCTAGAAATACCCAAATTACCGTCGTATTCTCAAACCGGGAGACCCACAGCTGTGGGATCAGTTCCTACGAGTTACGTTGGTCCCGTGGGAGGTGTTGGTGCCACCCACGGGGCCGTTCGGGGGCTGTTTCGAGTTTTCACCCTCTAACGTCATATTTTTAAGACTAAGTCTAGAAATACGCAAATTACCGTAGTACTCTCAAATAGGGAGACCCGCGGCTGTGGGGTCAGTTCCTACGAGTTACATTGATCCCGTGGGAGGTGTTGGTGCCACCCACGGGGACGTTCGGGGGCTGTTTCGAGTTCTCAACCTCTAACGCCATGTTTTTAAGCGTAAATCTACAAATATGCAAATTATCGTCGTATTCTCAAACCGGGAGTCCCGCGGCTGCGGGGTCAGTTCCTACGAGTTACAGTGGTCCCGTAGGAGGTGTTGGTGCCACCCACGGGGCCGTTCTGGGGCTGTTTCAAGTTTTCACCTTCTAACGCCATGTTTTTAAGCCTAAGTCTAGAAATACGAAAATTAAAGTCGTATTCTCAAACCGGGAGTCCCGCGGCTGTGGGATCAGTTCCTACGAGTTACGTTGGTCCCATGGGAGGTGATGGTGCCACCCACGGGGCCGTTCGGGAGCTGTTTCGAGTTTTGACCTTCTAACGCCATGCTTTTAAGCCTAAGTCTAGAAATACGCAAATTACCGTCGTATTCTCAAACCGGGAGACCCGCGGCTGCGGGATCAGTGCCTACGAGTTACGTTGGTGCCGTGGGAGGTGTTGGTGCCACCCACGGGGCCGTTCGGGGTCTGTTTCGAGTTCTCACATTCTAACGCCATGTTTTTAACACTAAGTCTATAAATATGCAAATTACCGTCGTATTCTCAAACCGGGAGTCCCGCGGCTGCGGGGTCAGTTCCTTCAAGTTACGTTGGTCTCGTGGGAGGTGTTGGTGCCACCCACAGGGCCGTTCTGGAGTTGTTTCGAGTTTTCACCTTCTAACGCCATGTTTTTAAGCCTAAGTCTAGAAATAAACAAATTACCATCGTATTCTCAAACCAGGAGACCCGCGACTGCGGGGTCAGTTCCTACGAGTTACGTTGGTCCCGTGGGAGGTGTTGGTGCCACCCACGGGGTCGTTCGGGAGCTGTTTCGAGTTTTCACCTTCTAACGCCATGTTTTTAAGCCTACGTCTAGAAATATGCAAATTACCGAAGTACTCTCAAATCGGGAGACCCGCTGCTATGGGGTCAGTTCCTACGAGTTACGTTGGTCCCGTGGTAGGTGTTGGTGCCACCCACGGGGCCGTTCCGGGATTGTTTCGAGTTTTCACCCTCTAACGCCATGTTTTTAAGCCTAAGTCTAGAAATACGCAAATTACTTTCGTATTCTCAAACCGGAAGACCAACTGCTGTGGGGTCAGTTCCTACGAGTTACGTTGGTCCCGTGGGAGGTGTTGGTACCACCGACGGGGCCGTTCGGGTGTTGTTTCGAGTTTTCACCTTCTAACGCCATGTTTTTAAGCCTACATATAGAAATATGCAAATTACCGAAGTACTCTAAAATCGGGAGACCCGCTGCTGTGGGGTCAGTTCCTACGAGTTACGTTGGTCCCGTGGTAGGTGTTGGTGCCACCCACGGGGCCGTTCCGTGGTTGTTTCGAGTTTTCACCCTCTAACGCCATGTTTTTAAGCCTAAGTCTAGAAATACGCAAATTACCATCGTATTCTCAAATCGGGAGACCCGCGGCTGCGGGGTCAGTTCCTACGAGTTACGTTGGTCCCGTGGGAGGTGTTGATGCCACCCACGGGGCCGTTCCGGGGTTGTTTCGAGTTTTCAACCTCTAACGCCATGTTTTTAAGCCTAAGTCTAGAAATACGCAAATTACTGTCGTATTCTCAAACCGGGAGACCTACTGCTGTGGGGTCAGTTCCTAAGAGTTACGTTGGTCCCGTGGGAGGTGTTGGTGCCACCCACGGGGCCGTTCCGGGGTTGTTTCGAGTTTTCACCCTCTAACGCCATGTTTTTAAGCCTAAGTCTAGAAATACGCAAATTACCATCGTATTCTCAAATCGGGAGACCCGCGACTGCGGTGTCAGTTCCTACGAGTTACGTTGGTCCCGTGGGAGGTGTTGGTGCCACCCACGAAGTCATTTTGGGACTGTTTCGAGTTTTCACCTTCTAACGCCATATTTTTAAGCCTAAGTCTAGAAATACGCAAATTACAGTCGTATTCTCAAACCGGGAGACCCGCGGCTGCGGGGTCACTTCCTACGAGTTACGTTGGTGCCGTGGGAGGTGTTGGTGCCACCCACGCGGCCGTTCGGGGGCTGTTTCGAGATTTCACCTTTTAACGCCATGTTTTGCTTAAGTCTAGAAATACGCAAATTACCGTCGTATTCTCAAACCGGGAGACCCGCGGCTGCGGGGTCAGTTCCTAAGAGTTACGTTGGTCCGGTGGGAGGTGTTGGTGCTACCCACGGGGCCGTTCTGGGGCTGTTTCGAGTTTTCATCTTCTAATGCCATGTTTTTAAGCCTAAGTCTAGAAATACCCAAATTACCGTCGTATTCTCAAACCGGGAGACCCGCGGCTGTGGGATCAGTTCCTACGAGTTACGTTGGTCCCGTGGGAGGTGTTGGTGCCACCCACGGGGCCGTTCGGGGGCTGTTTCGAGTTTTCACCCTCTAACGTCATGTTTTTAAGACTAAGTCTAGAAATACGCAAATTACCGTAGTACTCTCAAATAGGGAGACCCGCGGCTGTGGGGTCAGTTCCTACGAGTTACATTGATCCCGTGGGAGGTGTTGGTGCCACCCACGGGGACGTTCGGGGGCTGTTTCGAGTTCTCACCCTCTAACGCCATGTTTTTAAGCGTAAATCTACAAATATGCAAATTATCGTCGTATTCTCAAACCGGGAGTCCCGCGGCTGCGGGATCAGTTCCTACGAGTTACAGTGGTCCCGTAGGAGGTGTTGGTGCCACCCACGGGGCCGTTCTGGGGCTGTTTCAAGTTTTCACCTTCTAACGCCATGTTTTTCAGCCTAAGTCTAGAAATACGAAAATTAATGTCGTATTCTCAAACCGGGAGTCCCGCGGCTTTGGGATCAGTTCCTACGAGTTACGTTGGTCCCATGGGAGGTGTTGGTGCCACCCACGGGGCCGTTCGGGAGCTGTTTCGAGTTTTGACCTTCTAACGCCATGCTTTTAAGCCTAAGTCTAGAAATACGCAAATTACCGTTGTATTCTCAAACCGGGAGACCCGCGGCTGCGGGATCAGTTCCTACGAGTTACGTTGGTGCCGTGGGAGGTGTTGGTGCCACCCACGGGGCCGTTCGGGGTCTGTTTCGAGTTCTCACATTCTAACGCCATGTTTTTAACACTAAGTCTATAAATATGCAAATTACCGTCGTATTCTCAAACCGGGAGTCCCGCGGCTGCGGGGTCAGTTCCTTCAAGTTACGTTGGTCTCGTGGGAGGTGCTGGTGCCACCCACAGGGCCGTTCTGGAGTTGTTTCGAGTTTTCACCTTCTAACGCCATGCTTTTAAGCCTAAGTCTAGAAATACACAAATTACCGTCGTATTCTCAAACCAGAAGACCCGCGACTGCGGGGTCAGTTCCTACGAGTTACGTTGGTCCCGTGGGAGGTGTTGGTGCCACCCACGGGGTCGTTCGGGAGCTGTTTCGAGTTTTCACCTTCTAACGCCATGTTTTTAAGCCTACGTCTAGAAATATGCAAATTACCGAAGTACTCTCAAATCGGGAGACCCGTTGCTATGGGGTCAGTTCCTTCGAGTTACGTTGGTCCCGTGGTAGGTGTTGGTGCCACCCACGGGGCCGTTCCGGGATTGTTTCGAGTTTTCACCCTCTAACGCCATGTTTTTAAGCCTAAGTCTAGAAATACGCAAATTACTGTCGTATTCTCAAACCGGAAGACCCACTGCTGTGGGGTCAGTTCCTACGAGTTACGTTGGTCCCGTGGGAGGTGTTGGTACCACCGACGGGGCCGTTCGGGGGTTGTTTCGAGTTTTCACCTTCTAACGCCATGTTTTTAAGCCTACATCTAGAAATATGCAAATTACCGAAGTACTCTCAAATCGGGAGACCCGCTGCTGTGGCATCAGTTCCTACGAGTTACGTTGGTCCCGTGGTAGGTGTTGGTGCCACCCACGGGGCCGTTCCGTGGTTGTTTCGAGTTTTCACCCTCTAACGCCATGTTTTTAAGCCTAAGTCTAGAAATACGCAAATTACCATCGTATTCTCAAATCGGGAGACCCGCGGCTGCGGGGTCAGTTCCTACGAGTTACGTTGGTCCCGTGGGAGGTGTTGATGCCACCCACGGGGTCGTTCTGGGGCTGTTTCGAGTTTTCACATTCTAACGCCATGTTTTTAAGCCTAAGTCTAGAAATACGCAAATCACTGTCGTATTCTCAAACCGGGAGACCCGCGGCTGCGGGGTCACTTCCTACGAGTTACGTTGGTGCTGTGGGAGGTGTTGGTGTCACCCACGGGGACGTTCGGGGGCTGTTTCGAGTTCTCACCCTCTAACGCCATGTTTTTAAGCGTAAATCTACAAATATGCAAATTATCGTCGTATTCTCAAACCGGGAGTCCCGCGGCTGCGGGGTCAGTTCCTACGAGTTACAGTGGTCCCGTAGGAGGTGTTGGTACCACCCACGGGGCCGTTCTGGGGCTGTTTCAAGTTTTCACCTTCTAACACCATGTTTTTAAGCCTAAGTCTAGAAATACGAAAATTACAGTCGTATTCTCAAACCGGGAGTCCCGCGGCTGTGGGATCAGTTCCTACGAGTTACGTTGGTCCCATGGGAGGTGTTGGTGCCACCCACGGGGCCGTTCGGGAGCTGTTTCGAGTTTTGACCTTCTAACGCCATGCTTTTAAGCCTAAGTCTAGAAATACGCAAATTACCGTCGTATTCTCAAATCGGGAGACCCGCGGCTGTGGGATCAGTTCCTACGAGTTACGTTGGTGCCGTGGGAGGTGTTGGCGCCACCCACGGGGCCGTTCGGGGTCTGTTTCGAGTTCTCACATTCTAACGCCATGTTTTTAACACTAAGTCTATAAATATGCAAATTACCGTCGTATTCTCAAACCGGGAGTCCTGCGGCTGCGGGGTCAGTTCCTTCAAGTTACGTTGGTCTCGTGGGAGGTGTTAGTGCCACCCACAGGGCCGTTCTGGAGTTGTTTCGAGTTTTGACCTTCTAACGCCATGTTTTTAAGCCTAAGTCTAGAAATACACAAATTACCGTCGTATTCTCAAACCAGGAGACCCGCGACTGCGGGGTCAGTTTCTACGAGTTACGTTGGTCCCCTGGGAGGTGTTGGTGCCACCCACGGGGTCGTTCGGGAGCTGCTTCGAGTTTTCACCTTCTAACGCCATGTTTTTAAGCCTACGTCTAGAAATATGCAAATTACCGAAGTACTCTCAAATCGGGAGACCCGCTGCTATGGGGTCAGTTCCTACGAGTTACGTTGGTCCCGTGGTAGGTGTTGGTGCCACCCACGGGGCCGTTCCGGGATTGTTTCGAGTTTTCACCCTCTAACGCCATGTTTTTAAGCCTAAGTCTAGAAATACGCAAATTACTGTCGTATTCTCAAACCGGAAGACCCACTGCTGTGGGGTCAGTTCCTACGAGTTACGTTGGTCCCGTGGGAGGTGTTGGTACCACCGACGGGGCCGTTCGGGGGTTGTTTCGAGTTTTCACCTTCTAACGCCATGTTTTTAAGCCTACATCTAGAAATATGCAAATTACCGAAGTACTCTCAAATCGGGAGACCCGCTGCTGTGGGGTCAGTTCCTACGAGTTACGTTGGTCCCGTGGTAGGTGTTGGTGCCACCCACGGGGCCGTTCCGTGGTTGTTTCGAGTTTTCACCCTCTAACGCCATGTTTTTAAGCCTAAGTCTAGAAATACGCAAATTACCATCGTATTCTCAAATCGGGAGACCCGCGGCTGCGGGGTCAGTTCCTACGAGTTACGTTGGTCCCGTGGGAGGTGTTGATGCCACCCACGGGGCCGTTCCGGGGTTGTTTCGAGTTTTCAACCTCTAACGCCATGTTTTTAAGCCTAAGTCTAGAAATACGCAAATTACTGTCGTATTCTCAAACCGGGAGACCCACTGCTGTGGGGTCAGTTCCTAAGAGTTACGTTGGTCCCGTGGGAGGTGTTGGTGCCACCCACGTGGCCGTTCCGGGGTTGTTTCGAGTTTTCACCCTCTAACGCCATGTTTTTAAGCCTAAGTCTAGAAATACGCAAATTACCATCGTATTCTCAAATCGGGAGACCCGCGGCTGCGGTGTCAGTTCCTACGAGTTACGTTGGTCCCGTGGGAGGTGTTGGTGCCACCCACGAAGTCATTCTGGGACTGTTTCGAGTTTTCACCTTCTAACGCCATATTTTTAAGCCTAAGTCTAGAAATACGCAAATTACCGTCGTATTCTCAAACCGGGAGACCCGCGGCTGCGGGGTCACTTCCTACGAGTTACGTTGGTGCCACCCACGCGGCCGTTCGGGGGCTGTTTCGAGATTTCACCTTTTAACGCCATGTTTTGCTTAAGTCTAGAAATACGCAAATTACCGTCGTATTCTCAAACCGGGAGACCCGCGGCTGCGGGGTCAGTTCCTACGAGTTACGTTGGTCCGGTGGGAGGTGTTGGTGCTACCCACGGGGCCGTTCTGGGGCTGTTTCTAGTTTTCATCTTCTAATGCCATGTTTTTAAGACTAAGTCTAGAAATACCCAAATTACCGTCGTATTCTCAAATCGGGAGACCCGCGGCTGTGGGATCAGTTCCTACGAGTTACGTTGGTCCCGTGGGAGGTGTTGGTGCCACCCACGGGGCCGTTCGGGGGCTGTTTCGAGTTTTCACCCTCTAACGTCATGTTTTTAAGACTAAGTCTAGAAATACGAAAATTACCGTAGTACTCTCAAATAGGGAGACCCGCGGCTGTGGGGTCAGTTCCTACGAGTTACATTGATCCCGTGGGAGGTGTTGGTGCCACCCACGGGGACGTTCGGGGGCTGTTTCGAGTTCTCACCCTCTAACGCCATGTTTTTAAGCGTAAATCTACAAATATGCAAATTATCGTCGTATTCTCAAACCGGGAGTCCCGCGGCTACGGGGTCAGTTCCTACGAGTTACAGTGGTCCCGTAGGAGGTGTTGGTGCCACCCACGGGGCCGTTCTGGGGCTGTTTCAAGTTTTCACCTTCTAACGCCATGTTATTAAGCCTAAGTCTAGAAATACGAAAATTAACGTCGTATTCTCAAACCGGGAGTCCCGCGGCTTTGGGATCAGTTCCTACGAGTTACGTTGGTCCCATGGGAGGTGTTGGTGCCACCCACGGGGCCGTTCGGGAGCTGTTTCGAGTTTTGACCTTCTAACGCCATGCTTTTAAGCCTAAGTCTAGAAATACGCAAATTACCGTCGTATTCTCAAACCGGGAGACCCGCGGCTGCGGGATCAGTTCCTACGAGTTACGTTGGTGCCGTGGGAGGTGTTGGTGCCACCCACGGGGCCGTTCGGGGTCTGTTTCGAGTTCTCACATTCTAACGCCATGTTTTTAACACTAAGTCTATAAATATGCAAATTACCGTCGTATTCTCAAACCGGGAGTCCCGCGGTTGCGGGGTCAGTTCCTTCAAGTTACGTTGGTCTCGTGGGAGGTGCTGGTGCCACCCACAGGGCCGTTCCGGAGTTGTTTCGAGTTTTCACCTTCTAACGCCATGTTTTTAAGCCTAAGTCTAGACATACACAAATTACCGTCGTATTCTCAAACTAGGAGACCCGCGACTGTGGGGTCAGTTCCTACGAGTTACGTTGGTCCCGTGGGAGGTGTTGGTGCCACCCACGGGGTCGTTCGGGAGCTGTTTCGAGTTTTCACCTTCTAACGCCATGTTTTTAAGCCTACGTCTAGAAATATGCAAATTACCGAAGTACTCTCAAATCGGGAGACCCGCTGCTATGGGGTCAGTTCCTACGAGTTACGTTGGTCCCGTGGTAGGTGTTGGTGCCACCCACGGGGCCGTTCCGGGATTGTTTCGAGTTTTCACCCTCTAACGCCATGTTTTTAAGCCTAAGTCTAGAAATACGCAAATTACTGTCGTATTCTCAAACCGGAAGACCCACTGCTGTGGGGTCAGTTCCTACGAGTTACGTTGGTCCCGTGGGAGGTGTTGGTACCACCGACGGGGCCGTTCGGGGGTTGTTTCGAGTTTTCACCTTCTAACGCAATGTTTTTAAGCCTACATCTAGAAATATGCAAATTACCGAAGTACTCTCAAATCGGGAGACCCGCTGCTGTGGGGTCAGTTCCTACGAGTTACGTTGGTCCCGTGGTAGGTGTTGGTGCCACCCACGGGGCCGTTCCGTGGTTGTTTCGAGTTTTCACCCTCTAACGCCATGTTTTTAAGCCTAAGTCTAGAAATACGCAAATTACCATCGTATTCTCAAATCGGGAGACCCGCGGCTGCGGGGTCAGTTCCTACGAGTTACGTTGGTCCCGTGGGAGGTGTTGATGCCACCCACGGGGTCGTTCTGGGGCTGTTTCGAGTTTTCACATTCTAACGCCATGTTTTTAAGCCTAAGTCTAGAAATACGCAAATCACCGTCGTATTCTCAAACCGGGAGACCCGCGGCTGCGGGGTCACTTCCTACGAGTTACGTTGGTACTGTGGGAGGTGTTGGTGCCACCCACGGGGACGTTCGGGGGCTGTTTCGAGTTCTCACCCTCTAACGCCATGTTTTTAAGCGTAAATCTACAAATATGCAAATTATCGTCGTATTCTCAAACCGGGAGTCCCGCGGCTGCGGGGTCAGTTCCTACGAGTTACAGTGGTCCCGTAGGAGGTGTTGGTGCCACCCACGGGGCCGTTCTGGGGCTGTTTCGAGTTTTCACCTTCTAACGCCATGTTTTTAAGCCTAAGTCTAGAAATACCCAAATTACCGTCGTATTCTCAAACAGGGAGACCCGCGACTGTGGGATCAGCTCCTACGAGTTACGTTGGTCCCGTGGGAGGTGTTGGTGCCACCCACGGGGCCGTTCGGGGGCTGTTTCGAGTTTTCACCCTCTAACGTCATGTTTTTAAGCCTAAGTCTAGAAATACGCAAATTACCGTAGTACTCTCAAATAGGGAGACCCGCGGCTGCGGGGTCAGTTCCTACGAGTTACATTGGTCCCGTGGGAGGTGTTGGTGCCACCCACGGGGACGTTCGGGAGCTGTTTCGAGTTCTCACCCTCTAATGCCATGTTTTTAAGCATAAATCTACAAATATGCAAATTATCGTCGTATTCTCAAACCGGGAGTCCCGCGGCTGCGGGGTCAGTTCCTACGAGTTACATTGGTCCCGTGGGATGTGTTGGTGCCACCCACGGGGCCGTTCTGGGGCTGTTTCAAGTTTTCACCTTGTAACGCCATGTTTTTAAGCCAAAGTCTAGAAATACGCAAATTACCGTCGTATTCTCAAACCGGGAGTACCGCGACTGCGGGGTCAGTTCCTACGAGTTACGTTGGTCCCGTGGGAGGTGTTGGTGCCACCCACGGGGCCGTTCGGGAACTGTTTCGAGTTTTGACCTTCTAACGCCATGTTTTTAAGGCTAAGTCTAGAAATACGCAAATTAGCGTCGTATTCTCCAACCGGGAGACCCGTGGCTGCGGGGTCAGTTCCTACGAGTTACGTTGGTGCCGTGGGAGGTGTTGGTGCCACCCACGCGGCCGTTCGGGGGATGTTTCGAGTTCTCACCCTCTAACGCCATGTTTTTAATCCTATGTCTATAAATATGCAAATTACCATCGTATTCTCAAACCGGGAGTCCCGCGGCTGCCGGGTCAGTTCCTACGAGTTACGTTGGTCCCGTGGGAGGTGTTGGTGCCACCCACGGGGCCGTTCTGGAGCTGTTTCGAGTTTTCACCTTCTAACGCCATGTTTTTAAGCCTAAGTCTCGAAATACGCAAATTACCATCGTATTCTCAAACCGGGAGACCCGCGGCTGTGGGGTCAGTTCGTACGAGTTACGTTGGTCCCGTGGGAGGTGTTGGTGCCACCCACGGGGCCGTTCGGGGGCTGTTTCGAGTTTTCACCTTCTAACGCCATGTTTTTAAGTTTAAGTCTAGAAATATGCAAATTACCGTAGTACTCTCAAACCGGGAGACCTGCTGCTGTGTAGTCAGTTCCCACGAGTTACGTTGGTCTCGTGGGAGGTGTTGGTGCCACCCACGGGGTCGTTCTGGGGTTGTTTCGAGTTTTCACCTTCTAACGCCATGTTTTTAAACCTAAGTCTAGAAATATGAAAATTACCGTCTTATTCTCAAACCGGGAGACCCGCGGCTCCGGGGTCAGTTCCTACGAGTTACGTTGGTCCCGTGGGAGGTGTTGGTGCCACCCACGGCGCCGTTCGGGTGCGGTTTCGAGTTTTCACTCTCTAACGTCATGTTTTTAAGCCTAAGTCTAGAAATACACAAATTACCGTGGTATTCTCAAACCGGGAGACCCGCGACTGCGGGGTTAGTTCTTACAAGTTACGTTGGTCCCGTGGGAGGTGTTGGTGCCACCCACGGGGACGTTCGGGGGCTGTTTCGAGTTCTCACCCTCTAACGCCATGTTATTAAGTCTAAGACTACATATATGCAAATTATCATCGTATTCTCAAACCGAGAGTCCCGCGGCTGCGGGGTCAGTTCCTACGAGTTAAATTGGCCCCGTGGGAGGTGTTGGTGCCACCCACAGGGCCGTTCTGGGGCTATTTCGAGTTTTCACCTTCTAACGCCATATTTTTAAACCTAAGTCTAGAAATATGCAAATTATCGTCGTATTCTCAAATTGGGAGACCCGCGGCTGCGAGGTCAGTTACTACGAGTTACGTTGGTCCCGTGGGAGGTGTTAGTGCCACCCACGGGGCCGTTCTGGGGCTGTTTAGAGTTTTCACCTTCTAACGCCATGTTTTTAAGCGTAAGTCTAGAAATACGCAAATTACCATCGTATTCTCAAACCGGGAGACCCGCGGCTGCGGGGTCAGTTCGTACGAGTTACGTTGGTGCCGTGGGAGGTGTTGGTGCCACCCACGGGGCCGTTCGGGGGCTGTTTCGAGTTTTCACCTTTTAACGCCATGTTTTGCTTAAGTCTAGAAATACGCAAATTACAGTCATATTCTCAAATCGGGAAACCCCCATGGCTGCGAGGTCAGTTCCTACGAGTTACGTTGGTCCCGTGGGAGGTGTTGGTGCCACCCAAATGGCCGTTCGGGGGCTATTTTGTGTTTTCACCCTCTAACGTCATGTTTTTAAGTCTCAGTCTAGAAATATGCAAATTACGGTCGTATTCTCAAATCGGGAGACCCGCGGCTGCAGGGTCAGTTCCTACGAGTGACGTTGGTCCCGTGGGAGGTGTTGGTGCCACCCACGGGGCCGGTCGGGGACTGTTTTGAGATTTCACCCTCTAACGTCATGTTTTTAAGCCTAAGTCTAGAAATATGCAAATTACCGTAGTACTCTTAAACCGGGAGACCCGTGGCTGCAGGGTCAGTTCCTACGAGTTACGTTGGTGCCACCCACGGGGTCGTTCGGGGGCTGTTTCGAGTTTTCACCCTCTAACGTCATGTTTTTAAGCCTAAGTCTAGAAATATGTAAATTACCGTCGTATTCTCAAACCGGGAGACCCGCGGCTGCGGGGTCAGTTCCTATGAGTTACGTTGGTCCCGTGGGATGTGTTGGTACCACCCACGGGGCCGTTCTGGGGCAGTTTCGAGTTTTCACCTTCTAACGCCATGTTTTTACGCCTAAGTCTAGAAATACGCAAATTACCGTTGTATTCTCAAACCAAGAGACCCGCAGCTGCGGGGTCAGTTCCTACGAGTTACGTTGGTCTCGTGGGAGGTGTTAGTGCCACCCACGGGGCCGTTCGGGGGATGTTTCGAGTTTTCACCTTCTAACGCCATTTTTTTAAGCCTAAGTCTAGAAATACGCAAATTACCATCGTATTCTCAAATCGTGAGACCCGCGACTGCGGGGTCAGTTCCTACGAGTTACGTTGGTCCCGTAGGAGGTGTTGGTGCCACCCACGGGGCCGTTCGGGGGTTGTTTCGAGTTTTCACCTTCTAACGCCATGTTTTTAAGCCTAAATCTAAAAATACGCAAATTACCATCGTATTCTCAAACCGGGAGACCCGCGGCTGTGGGGTCAGTTCGTACGAGTTACGTTGGTCCCGTGGGAGGTGTTGGTGTCACCCACGGAGCCGTTCGGGGGCTGTTTCGTGTTTTGACCTTCTAACGCCATGTTTTTAACCCTAAGTCTAGAAATACCCAAATTACCGTCGTATTTTCAAACCGGGAGACTCGCGGCTGCGAGGTCAGTTCCTACTAGTTACATTGGTCCCGTGGGAGGTGTTGGTGCCACCCACGGGGCCGTTCGGGGGTTATTTCGAGTTTTCACCTTCTAACGCCATGTTTTTAAGTCTAAATTTAGAAATATGCAAATTACCGTAGTACTTTCAAACCAGGAGACCCGCTGCTGCGGGGTCAGTTCCTACGAGTTACGTTTGTCCCGTGGGATGTGTTGGTGCCACCCACGGGACCGTTCTGAGGTTGTTTCGAGTTTTCACCACTATAAACGTATGATTATAGCATAAATAAAGACTAACTTATAAAATTATAGTTGCATTGCAAAAGAAAATTTAACACGTAAAATTTTGCGCATTAATCTTAGCATAGCATGCAATAATGACAACAATTTATTCATAGCCGAACAATTACCATTTCGAGGCTTTACTTGTGTTTAAGCTGATTGTAGTGCTTTCTCCATTCTTTCTATCATGGTTTTGAGCCAGGATTGTTGATGAGTCAACAAATCTTCCAAACTCCACCCTATGATTGGATCTGAGGTGAATGACCACTCCACGTGGCACCCTTGTTCACCGTCCATTGGCAATACTTTTATCGTTGACACGAACAACCCATAATCCATGTTATTATCCATGATTTGGTAGGTTAACCATCGATCGATTGGATCGATCGCTAGTAATTTCTCGTGGACCCACTTGACCGTCGGCTCATCGCTATCGTCCGATGATGATGGTATTGTGGTCGAGCAATACCGGATCAGGCCAGGCTGTGCATAGACCCCGTCAATTTTGTAACATGTATCAATGGTTGGAAGCCATTTGTGAAAGTTGCAAAAATCTTCAAAAAGAGGCCATACTTTATCTGCTGTTTGGCCTAATAGCTTGGAACTCACTTTGCCTTCCCATTTAGGCCTTGTTTCTTCTGCCATGAGAGAGAGAGAGAGAGAGAGAGAGAGAGAGAGAATGGTATGGAAAATTAACACGCAAACCTTAGTTTATAGGAAGAATTAATAGGCTGCAAAGTAAACCAACTTTGTTATTGATGATAATATATAATACGAAGGTGGGAGTATTTAATCTCATAAAAACATCACGTTAGGTAGTTCAATGATATTGATAGACCTGTCAACGGGTCGGTTTGGGTCGTGTACGGGTCGGGTTAACGGGTTAACGGGTGAAAACACCCTTAACCCGTACACGACCCGTTAAGCCTAACGGGTCTAATAACAATACCCAAACACGACCCGTTAATATTAACGGGTACACGACCCAAACCGTTAACACCCATTAATATTAACGAATCATTTTGGGTCGAAATGGGTAACGGGTTGTGTGACCCTATAATACCCGTTAGTCTTCAATACTTTAAAAATAATGGATTTTAATTGTAATTTTTATTGGGTATAGATTGGGTGACCCTATAGCACCCGTTAGTCTTTAAAGATTTAGAAATAATGGGTTTTAATGGTTATTGTTATTGGGTACGGGTTGGGTGACCCTATAGTACCCGTTAGTGTTAACGGGTGTTAACAGGTAGAAACGGGTTAAAACGGGTACAAGTAAATTTCCAAACCCGAACCGTTAGTGTTAACGGGTCTACCGTGTCAACCCGTTAATGACCCAAACCCAATAAGGGTAAACCCATTAACTTATAATTTCGTGTCGGGTCGTGTCGTGTTAACGGGTTATCGTGTATTTTGACAGGTCTAGATATTGACCTTTCGATTCAGCTATGGTCGGGTGGTGGGTTTAAGGTCCACTCTTAAAATAGTTGTTAAAAAACGAAAAAATAAGTAAGAATGTTGATTTGATGGATTATTAAGCTGCTGTAGTTACCTTATAGCTATTATTACATTATACGTACGAGATGAAATGAAGTTTTAAATGGAAAGTTTTCTCCCTCCTATCTAAATTAACGGCCATTCTTTTCATTATAGGCCATCTCAAATTAATATGTTTTAAATTAATAGTTATTTTTGTTTTCAAATGTAATAGATAAAAATAGGTGACAATATAAATTTGGTCAATAACCAGGGATTATCTGTGCCTGAAAGCATTAGGGCTGATAATTTTTGACACGATAATCCGTTTATGGTAATAACCCGAAACGACTCGAAATTGACACGATTAGCTTCTATAGATTTAAGACTATCCAAAACTTATACTCAAATAAAATCAACGCAACTCGAAAATGACACGACTGACCCGAATTGCCACCCTTTAGGCATGCTTGACAATTATTTAAAAATATAAGGTCATCCACAATGGATCCTTTAATACCATTGTAGATCCTTTAGTTTGATGGTTTTTGAGTCACATTGGGCTGCATATCCAGTAAAAATTGGAAGGGATTCGTTTAGTGTCCCAGAAACAGAAAGGAGGGTTTTGAGATCCTACAGTGTGGCAGAGGCGGAAGACATTTGTGCGTCCCATGTCAGGCGTAAAACTGTTTTGCGTCCCATGCCTAGGCCTGGTGGCAACGGCTCCCAATGGCTCTTTTATCCTATTTTCCTATAAATATTTTACTTTCTACCCCATATAATTTTACTCAAAAAATCCACTAATTTCTTACTCTTACTAACTCCAAAAATTTATAATCAATTCCATATGGCTTCTCTCTCTCAAACATCAAGACTTCCCAATTTGAGCTCATTGATGAAACCATATTGTGCCATGCATATTGTAAATATTCCATTGACGGAAAGACGGGAACTAACCAACGCAGCGGAACGATGTGGGAAAAGATTCAAACGGAGTTCAACAATACCGATGGTGTATTATATCACCGATCAATAAAAATCTTGCAAAGCAAGTGGCAGGCCATTAGTCGATCTTGTATGTTGTACTCCGCAAAAGTGACTCGTGCGTTCGGTGTGACCCGTGGGAGCGGTACATCACGGGATGAATGGGTATTCGTAGAATTTAATTTGTATACTAATTTTTAATTTATAATTTAGTGTTATGATCCTTTATTATTATGAAATAATTATTTCTTATCATGTTATTTTCATGTTATTTTTGGATAGATTAAACATGCAATCGACGATTTTAGAAATGCAATCGACGACTTTAGAAATGAAATCGGACGAAATTTTGCATATGATCATTGTTTTGACATTTTAAAGGATGTCCAAAGGTATAATTTCGCAAACACTTCTACTCAATTCATGGAGGAAGATTTAGGGGCATCAATGGGCGGCGAGGATGTTGAATTGAGTGAGGACGTTGAAGCCTTGCATACCCCACTGGAACGACCATCAAGGCATAAGGCCGAAAAACGGAGGTCTAAATGCAAGGCCGTGTGTAGCAGTCTAAAAGATCACACCATGCTGATAGAGAATTCAGAGAGTTTTACTGATTCGTATGAGAACGTGTGTGCTCGCGTTCAAATGATCAAATTATATATAAAACCCTTTTAATCCAAACAAACCCTAAACATGCAGCAGTATGTGATTGAATAAATTGATAATCTACGCAAGAACATTCAAACACATGCAATTAAGGAAAAATCCCCCTCAGGGGCAAAACCATTTATTTTCACTATAATTTGTAAGAAAACGGCTTACAATCGGATTACAATGAAAATACAAGTTGACTAAGAATTACCCTCGGGTATCGGATTCTGTAGTCGCGACTAGAATTATCCCTTTCCAGTAGGGCTGCAATGAAGAAGAAGAATGGTCTCCTCCACAAGGGTTGAACAAACGAAAGTTGTGTTCTTGGGTTGCAAAAGGATTCACAAAGGTTTGGCAATGATGTGTGAATCAAAACATGAGTCTTGGAACTCAAAAATATGAAGACTAGATGTATTTGGACTCTCAAATTCGTCTCCTAAAGTCTTGCAAAACAACTCCCCCGAAGTTGGTATTTATAGGAAAAAATATGAAGAGTCCCACGTTCTTAAAACTCTAAAATTTTATCCAGCGTACAAAAAAAACAACATTCTTTAAGGAATTTTCTCTATCTTCAAAAGGTCATAACTCCTTCACCGTAGCTCGGATTGAGGTGTCGTTTTTTCCAGTATCTTCGTTGTGGCGAGCTCTTCAACTTTCTAGTTGACCAGACCTCCGAACTATGGATGTGAAATTACGAAAATGCCCTTGAACTCTCCTATTGTGCTTTTTTTTCACTGTTTTGACTTCCCTTGCGTACCACTTGCATTAAGTCCCTAAAATCTTGGAACGTGAAGTCATTGAGGCAGATGTGGGACATATTAGTGG
This sequence comes from Sambucus nigra, assembly GCA_949130495.1. Classification (NCBI taxonomy): domain Eukaryota; kingdom Viridiplantae; phylum Streptophyta; class Magnoliopsida; order Dipsacales; family Adoxaceae; genus Sambucus; species Sambucus nigra. The sequence goes on along the minus strand of OX422208.1, from coordinate 87,187,704 downwards.
AGATAATGCATGCTTGATTCCCGGAATTCGGATAGAGTCCGTCATGTGAGATCGTGAGGAGACGTGCCAAATGTAGCGGCGTACGACATAAATAAATGAAACATTTCGGACATGTGAAAAATGTCCTTACAAATCTCCCCCTATGTCTATGCCGGTACATACATAAAAAATCCGAATTATCAAATATGAAATTGCCTATACAAATCTACCCTCCCATGAACCCAAAACTGGAAAAGGTACAAATGAATAGTCTTCATCGTTTGTTCTTTAATTCTTCAGGAATCTCAAAACTTTTCTCATCAGGGTGTGCAATATATAGATCTGCAATCTTCATACCTACACACATGAGACAAAGCAAATACCACGTGACATATCGAGTTTGAAATGAGATAACATGGATATCAATATATGATAAAAACATAAGCAACATCTCAAAAACTCCCCCAGAATTCAAACTCCCCCATAATATGATAATTCTTTCTCCCCCTTTTTATGATGTCCCCAAATGGACAAATTAGAGAAATAAATCAAATAAGCAAGTGTGGGGTGTCACTAGGATAAAAACACACCATGAATAAACTGAAAGCAACCAAGTCAATGATAGCGTAAATGAAGTGGTGTGATCAAATTCGATAGGAAAATCAATGCATACAAACATGACATATGTGCACGATGAATATTGGATATTCCTAGCGAATGAACTCAAATGCTTCCTTTGGTGTAAAAGAGTGACAATATAAGATATTGACTCAATCAAATCAACAAATTAAAGCTCAAAATGATTTTCACACCAATAACGTCCAAAATGATTTTATGCTTTTTCAGGACTTTCAAGGAAGTGCAAACCCGTTTAGATTCTCCAACCAAACTCCCTCAGATATTGTATTGAATAGAGGCATTCTAAATTCTCAAACTTTGGAGAATTGATGGTGAAACCTAAGTGGCCCATATTTGGCATGAATTGCTTTTTATTGCCTTTAAATTTTTTCGGGATCTTTTAACCTCTTTGGACCTCGGATATTAAAATTCCTCCATTTTTTAGGTCCTTTTTAACTGTGGCTTTTGCGCAAAGGATAGATGATTACCTTTCGCAGCCCCTCCCCGTTTTACAAAAACACACAGTATCACCAAAACGGTTTTTACATGCATTCCAATCTTGTCAAGTTTTATCGCATATTGTACATTGTATAGACATGATTGAGATGAAAACACGCAAGCCAACATGAGATAGACAAGTGCAATAATCAAATATAGCCGTGCATGTGTGCAATAAAGGATATAGGAGTCAAACATGTAGGAAGATATCACGAATTACATCTCAAAGACTCCAATCCATGTAAAGCACATGGATGAAATGATGTAGCCTCTCAAATCTTTATCAAACAGTCACATGGATAAATGGAATGAAGTTGTGACTTGGCTATCTTACATGCTCATCCATAAAAGAAGCAAAATACAAAAATCTTTTGGATTTTTTCAAAAATTTGGAAAAATAAAATCTTTTTGTGCTTTTCTCAAAATTTTTCTTAAAGGAAAATCTTTTTGTATTTTTTTCAAAAGAAATATAAAAAGCAAAAAGAATAAAACAAAGCTGTACAACAAAGTAATGGTACATATAAAACAGACTAGCAATAGGAAGCATATGATATGAACATGAAGAAGCATCCTATTCTAGACATAGACCAACCCCTCAGTCAACTGTGCAAATCCCTAAAGATTTCCTAAGACTCTCAAATCTAAGGGCATCTAAAGGTTTCGTGAAAATATCGGCTAACTGACGGTCGGTAGGAACAAAACTCAGGGATACAACTTTCTCTTCAACTAACTGACGAATAAAGTGCTCACGTATCTTGATGTGTTTTGTGCGCGAATGCTGAACTGGATTGCGGGATATGTGTATCGCGCTCGTGTTATCACAGGAAATGATCATGGTGTCCTGTGATATCCCATAATCCTCCAGCATTTGCTTCATCCACAAGAGTTGTGTGCAACAACTCCTGGCGGCTATGTACTCAGCCTCCGCAGTGGACAAAGAGATGGAATTTTGCTTCTTGCTCAGCCAGGAGACAAGAGCAGAACCAAAATAGAAACACCCACCAGAAGTGCTCCTACATCCATCTACATCCCCAGCCCAATCGGCATCCGAGTAGGCGGACAGACGGTCATCGGTATCAAAGGAATACCAAATCCCGTATGAGAGAGTCCCACTTACGTATTTAATAATACGTTTTAGAGCAAGTAAATGTGACTCTTTTGGGGATGCCTGATAACGCGCACAGACTCCAACACTAAAGGCGATGTCGGGACGACTGGCATTCAAGTAGAGGAGACTACCTATCATACTCCGATATAAGGTTTGCTCTACGTCCTTGCCTGAAGTGTCCTTACTAAGCTTGGTAGTGGTACTCATAGGTGTACGAGCATGCTTAGCGGAGTCTAAACCAAATTTCTTCACTAGGTCTCTAGCATACTTGGATTGGGAGATGAACATCCCATCCTCTAGCTGACGAACCTGGAGACCAAGGAAGAATGTAAGCTCACCAACCATGCTCATCTCAAACTCACTTTTCATCTCCTCCTCAAAGTGGTGAGCATGATGGGATCATGTGGATCCAAAGACTATGTCGTCCACATAGACCTGGGCAACCAAAATAGCACCGTCATCTCTCCTGACAAACAACGTCATATCTACTCCCCCTCTCTTGAAGCCACGAGCTAAGAGATAGGAAGTAAGCCTCTCGTACCAAGCACGGGGTGCTTGCTTCAAACCATACAAGGCTTTCCTCAGATAGTAGACGTGCTCAGGGTGCTGAGGGTCTTCAAACCCTTTTGGTTGTTCCACATAAACCTCCTCCTGTAGAATGCCATTCAAAAAGGCACTCTTGACATCCATCTGATACACCTTGAAGCGCAGATGACATGCGATGGCGAGCAGAAGACAGACGGACTCAAGCCTCGCAACAAGAGCAAATGTCTCCCCAAAGTCTACACCCTCTATCTGTGTGTAGCCTTGAGCGACCAACCTAGCCTTATTTCGGATTATGGTACCATTTTTATCCATTTTGTTCTTAAAAATCCACCGGGTACCTATCACATTAATCTCACTAGGTCGGGGGACAAGTTCCCAGACATCATTCTTTTTAAACTGAAGCAACTCATCCTGCATAGCAGATATCCAGTGTTCATCCTTGAGTGCTTCTTTATGGTTATTGGGCTCGACTTTGGACGTGTAGCAAAGATGGCTAACAACGTTCTCTAGCTGAGCACGAGTCTTGACCCCTAGAGTGGGATCACCAACAATGGCAGAAGGGTCATGACTCTTGCGAACCTAAGCAGGTGTGTCCCCTAACACAGGAGTAGGGTCCACAGAGTGTGAGAGAGGAACAGGTAAATCACTGTTAGAACAATCCTCATCCTCACACTGAAGGTTAGGATCAATAACCGTCGGAGGTTCGTCATCTTGCACGGTGACGTTTATTGATTCCATAATCTTAGAGCTCTTCAGGTTAAAAACTCGGTACGCTCTGCTATTCGATGAATATCCTAGAAATATTCCCTCGTCGCTTCGGGAGTCGAACTTTCCTAATTGTTCTCTATCCCGTAGGATGTAGCATTTACTCCCAAAGACACGGAAATATGCCAGGTTGGGCTTCTTGCCAGTCCACAACTCATAAGGAGTGTGAAGTGTGTGTGGACGCAGATACACCCTATTCACCATGTGGCATGCAGTAGACACTGCCTCTGCCCAAAATCTCCTAGAAACTTTACGACCTAGAAGAATAGATCTAGCCATCTCTTGGATCGTTCTATTCTTTCTCTCAACAATCCCATTTTGCTGAGGAGTTCTCACAGCTGAAAACTCATGTTTGATCCCAAGGCTATCACAGTACAAATCCACCTTTGCTTCCTTGAATTCAGTGCCGTTGTCACTACGTATTCTGTTAATAGTGACACCGTGTTGATTTTGCAGGACACGGCACTTGGTCGTTAAGAAATCTACAGCATCGGATTTCTCTCTCAAAAAACCTACAATGGAGTATCTGGAGAAATCATCTACCATCACGAGGATATACCTCTTACCACCTAGACTCTCAGTACGAGTGGGACCCATAAGATCCATGTGAAACAACTCCAGAACACGAGAGGTGGTAATGGAATGTAACTTCCTATGAGGACTACGAATTTGTTTTCCCAACTGACAGGGTCCACAAACGGTCGAAGACTTTCCAAGAGATGGTAAGCCACGTACTAGGTCCTTTTTAGATAAACGATTGAGATCTCTAACGTTCACGTGACCTAGACGTTGGTGCCACAGATCCATAGGAGTGATCGTGGCGCTGTTGCAGACAAGTGAGGATATGGGCTCAGTCCCATAGCAATTATCCTCGGTCCTTACCCCTTGCATCAAAAGTTTACCGGCTTGATTGTAGACTTTACACGCGTCCCGGTCAAACTTTACTGCAAAGTTAGTGTCGCACAGCTGGCTAATGCTGAGAAGGTTTTCTTTCAAACCTTTTACGTACAAAACATTTTCTAGCTTAGGAAAACCAGGTAACTCGATAGTACCTCGTCCTATAATGCTAGACTTACTCCCATCTCCAAAGGTGACTCTGCCATCTTGATAATCCTCAAGAGTAGTAAAAAATGAGGCATCACCTGTCATGTGTCTGGAGCACCCACTATCAAAATACCACTGTGAGGTATTATGTGCTTTGAGAGCAACATGAACAACAAAGGCCTTTTTATCTTTCTTAGGCACCCAAGCAGAGATGACCTTTTGTTTGCCTTTGTTGGTTTTAGCTGGAATGTAAGAAGCATTCACTAACGGCGAAGACATCCGTCGGAATTCTTTCATCAAACTCTGAGTCGTGGCAGCTAAGAACTCAACTCGCTCTCTCAGACTAGAAAACTCGTCAGTATGACGTGGTGGAGCAGTAGTACATCGTGTCCGACCCATGCTATAGCAAGTTTCCCTAAGGTGGCATTTTCTTTTGCAATAAGTACAAAAGAGCACTGTCAAAGGCGGACCTCGGTTTGGTTTTCTAGGTCGAACTCTCCTTCGAGGTTTTTTACGGTGACCATAAGGAGTTGTAGTAAACTCAGGAACTGGTCCAGGTGCAATTTGGGACGTGGAGGCACCATCATATCCAATTCCTTGACGATCACCAAAACCTAAAGCGGGGCCGAGGAGCATTTTTCCCATCTTCCCAGATCTGTCCTCGATTTGTACCTTGACTTCCCGTGCTTTCTCAAGATCATGAGTCAACTGGGCAACAAGGGCTTCAAGTTTCTTCCGAGTCTCCACGAAGGAATGGAGCTGACTCGTAAGACTAGCCACTTGCTTGATCAAGTCCCCTCTCTCTTTCTCTAGAGTACTCTCTCTCTCTCTAAACAAATTCTCATTCTCGACACATGTAGACTCTCTCTCTCTCTCAGGGCGGTGCAGGTGGAGAACTCTCTTTCTCTCGCTTTCTTTAAATCTTCCTCTAGGCAAGTGATCTTAAGAACTAACGCTTTGTTACGCTTTTTAGTTTTAAAAGACTCAGAATATAACTCAGCGTAGGCGCGTTGTATATCACTCTCGCTCTCACTTGTGTCATCCTCCCCCTCACTCACATCGCTCTCACTGTCGAGGTGTCCCTGTGAAGCATCATCCTCAACATCGTGAGGAGAACTAGGAGTGCTCACTTGGCTGGCCATGAATGCAGTGAAGTTACACTCATGCGGTGACTCATCTCCAGAATCCACCGTCTCGACCTCACTGTCGTCACTAAGGGTAGCATTAAGAACATCTTTCCCTTTCTCTCTATTCAGACGATTGGCACACTCAAAAGCTCTATGACCCCTACCATCACACTCAAAACATCTCTCACTTTCTTTCAGAGGAGGATTTTTGGAAACTTTTTCATTTTTCTTTTCAAACTTATTTTTCTCAAATTTCTTTTTATCTTTAAAATTGCCATTTTTCTTAAATTTGAGAATCCTCTTGAAATTTTTTGCGAAAAGAGCCAAATCATCTAAGTCAAAATCGCACTCAGAATCTGACGTGTCAGTCTCTCTCTTTCTAGATGACTCTACCCTCTTTCTAGCTGACCCCTCACTCCTTCTCTCTTGGGCTTTAAGAGCAATTCCCTTATCTTTAGATTTAGAATTTTTAGGGAACATATCAATTTCATAAGTTTGCAAATCTCCTACAAGTTCTTCCAATTTTAGCGTATTCAAATTACCCATAGAATTTAGCACAGTGACTTTAGGGATAAAACTCTTAGGCAAAGAACGAAGAATCTTTTTAACAACTCTAGCATTCGGAATATGTTCACCAAGATTAAAACTAGTATTCACAATGTCAGAAAGTCTAGCATAAAATTCATCAAAGCATTCAGAATCATGCATGGTGATTGTTTCAAATTGAGTTGTCAAGTTTTGCAACTTAGACTCTTTCACAGCATTAGTTCCTTCATGGGTGAGTTGTAAAACATACCATGCCTCTTTTGAGGTGGTACACGTCATTATGCGTTTGAACTCATCAGGTGTGATAGACCCAGAAATAGCACTTAGACCCTTAGAATTAAAAGATGACCATTTAATTTCTTCATCAGACCAAGAAATGTCAGGTTTCAAGTTGGTCACATTATCAACAGTCACGGTGGGAGGAGTCCACCCTCATTCAACCAAAATCCAGACACGTTCATCAATGGCTTTTAAAGCCGACCTCATACGGGCTTTCCAATAAGCATAATTTGTCCCGTAAAAAATAGGCATTTTATAATATGACTTCTCCATTTGAACACGCACTTTTTCAAAAATCAATTTTTTCAGAAAATTGATATCTTAGAAAAATTTTGCGGAAAAAAAAGGAATACGCGATAGATTAGCGTAACCTGCTCTGATACCAATTTGAGAACGTGTGTGCTCGCGTTCAAATGATCAAATTATATATAAAACCCTTTTAATCCAAACAAACCCTAAACATGCAGCAATATGTGATTGAATAAATTGATAATCTACGCAAGAACATTCAAACACATGCAATTAAGGAAAAATCCCCCTCAGGGGCAAAACCATTTATTTTCACTATAATTTGTAAGAAAACGACTTACAATCGGATTACAATGAAAATACAAGTTGACTAAGAATTACCCTCGGGTATCGGATTCTGTAGTCGCGGCTGGAATTATCCCTTTCCAGTAGGGCTGCAATGAAGAAGAAGAACGGTCTCCTCCACAAGGGTTGAACAAACCAAAGTTGTGTTCTTGGGTTGCAAAAGGATTCACAAAGGTTTGGCAATGATGTGTGAATCAAAACATGAGTCTTGGGACTCAAAAATATGAAGACTAGATGTATTTGGACTCTCAAATTCGTCTCCTAAAGTCTTGCAAAACAACTCCCCCGAAGTTGGTATTTATAGGAAAAAATATGAAGAGTCCCACGTTCATAAAACTCTAAAATTCTATCCAGCGTACAAAAAAAACAACATTCTTTAAGGAATTTTCTCTATCTTCAAAAGGTCATAACTCCTTCACCGTAGCTCGGATTGAGGTGCCGTTTTTTTCAGTATCTTCGTTGTGGCGAGCTCTTCAACTTTCTAGTTGACCAGACCTCCGAACTATGGATGTGAAATTACGAAAATGCCCTTGAACTCTCCTATTGTGCTTTTTTTACTGTTTTGACTTCCCTTGCGTACCACTTGCATTAAGTCCCTAAAATCTTGGAACGTGAAGTCATTGAGGCAGATGTGGGACATATTAGTGGAGATAATGCATGCTTGATTCCCGAAATTCGGATAGAGGCCGTCATGTGAGATCGTGAGGAGACGTGCCAAATGTAGTACGACATAAATAAATGAAACATTTCGGACATGTGAAAAATGTCCTTACAAATACAAGGAATTTTCTGTAGCAGCACAATGAACTCAAGAGGAGCTCAATTTGAAGTTGGACGATCTAATTTTTCTGTGAAAACAGGAGAATGAGAATTCTATAATTTTCATGGATACCTCCCGCTTATCTTAGGTTCGGTTGAAAGTTCATGAATTGTAAACAAACCAGATACTACAATATAGACCCCCTGAAACTCGACAAAACCTACCATCCGGGGGCAATAAAATTCTTATTTTAATTTGTTTTTCTTCTTATAATTGTCATTTAATATTTTTATTTACTAATTAATGAAATATTTATTTTAAGACTGAGTAGTATTCATAATTAACATATTTTCTTTTTCCAACTTTATTAAAATAAACAACTTTATTCGAATTAAAGAACAATAAATTCAAATTTCTACACGTTTCACTCGTCCACATCAGCCTCCGCATGTAGATTCCATATATGTTCCTTAAGGTCATCCCTAAGATGATTGTGTTTTTCCTTATTGCACATCAATGCCTCACGCACTCGGTACTCATACTCGTTCCGCAGAATATCGCGGCTAATCGGTGGCATTTAAGTAGGATCAAACTCAATATGCCAATTAGGATCCCGTCATTCGTCCTCTAGTATCATATTATGCATTATTATACATGATTTCATAATAACCTTCAAGTCATCGTATTTTCGTAATCTAGCCGGGTTTTTAATAAAATGGAATTCTTGTTGCAATATTCTAAATGCTCGCTCCACTTCTTTGCATGCTCCCTCGTGATATTTGGCAAACACACTTTGTTTTCTAGTTGTTGGTCTTTTGAAACTCTTAACAATAGTAGCGTATGGTGGGTATATATCATTTGTCATGTAATAACCCATGTTATAAGAGTTACCATTTATTTTCTACTCTATAGGAGTCATGTTGCCCTTAAGTAGTTCGTTAAATACTGTAGATTTGGCCAAGACATTTCGTTACACGAACCTGGTAGCCCGAAGAAAGAATGTCAAATCCATGTATCCTAGGAATGTATAACCTCTAGGATTATAGTTGAACCTCCCGCATGGCCACTATATTGTCCCTTTCATGCATGAGGACAATTGTGTCATTCCCAGTGCATACAGTCAATGCTTCCTATCATCTCTGGAAATCCACGTTTCACATTCTCTTATTGCATTCATGAAATAACTTCAGCAGTAGGAGACCGAAAATATTCGTTTTTAAAGCTCCGCACTACAGCGTATGCAAATCTCTTCACAGACTCGATGGAAGTTGTTTCCCTAATGCCTATATATTCATATGTCATATCTGCGGCACGCCCATATGCTAACATGCATATTGCAGCGACACATTTTTGTACACAGGAAAGACTCTTTCTCCCAAGGGCATCACTTTTTTTAACAAAGTAATCATCCTTTTGTTCCACGTATTCCATTATTCGTGTAAACAGTGGGCGTTGTATTCGGAATTGGCGTCGTAATTGTTCGGGACTATAAACCGCATTATCATCGAAGTAATTCGCCATTATACGGTAGTGGGCAGCTTCCCAATACCGATGTATAACCTTTCGTTCATTTATTTCTCCACGATTCATGATATTTTGAGATATGGAAATATTTCTTTGAAATTGATTGTGTACTCATGTTTCCATTGAATGTGCCCAAACGCGTTGATTTGTTGATGATACTATCGTAATAAATAATTCGTTCATTGGATGTTTCGACATTGTAATGAAAATTTAAGTTGGAAATGACACTTATATGGTTTTCCAAACTATAAAACTTAGATGATTGCTGAGAAGTGCGGGTGATCTACCAAATTATAACACTTGGATGATTTATAGTTTCCTCTCTTGACAATTAGGAAATGACACTTGTCAAGGATGGAAACCTTTCCACCCGGACGTATTATGGCATGACATGAAATGACATTTGTCTGAAGTGGAAATGTTTCCCGCCCGACGTACACTTGTCAGAAGTTGAAATGTTCCCCGTCGGATGCATTATGAAATTGGCATTATAGTTGAAAAGACACTTGTCAGTAGTGGAAGTGTTTCCCCCCGGCATATTATGCAATGTATAAATAACCTGCTTCCATAAAACTTGAGTCCATATTAAATAGTTTCAGTACAATTATTATCCAGAAAATGGATATCCCGCAATGGTCAACTACCGAGGACTCCTACTTTCTCAGTGAAATTACTGAGAGATATTATACCAAACGCACCGTTGATGTTACCCGAAAAGAAATACGGGCCATTGTCGGTCGAAGGCAGAATACTCGAGGAATCTATTACCTTCCTCGACTTGTATGTAATTTTTAACTGAGGTAGTTATGGATGAAGTCTACATTAGACCTCTACCAGATGGATCTAACGAATGACGGATGTGGGTGGAATCCCTCCACATTCACAACGACAGTGCAAAATGAGGAACAGTGGGAACGGTTGTTTGAGAAAGTCCCAGGGTTATGGAGTATCCGTGAAGAGCATTCATATATGTTTAGTGAATTCAGTAGGGCACTATACATTCGTCAAAATATCTGACATGTATGGTACTATTATGTATGGCAATCTCGATGAAGTGACTTGTTTTATGTCTAATGAAATATCCAGTATGGTTTAATGAAGATAAACCAAACTATGTCTTCTCCAGTTTATGGACATAATTGTTTTTATTAAGACCATAGCCGTGTCGTTTGGTATGGCCGGAAGCGAATATTTTGTAATGAGACAATTGACACATTAAGAAGGTTTGACTACCCTTGTGGTCATATTTTTATTGATCCTCCACTCTGGGTGAGTCAAGTCGATGTTGTTCGTAGCTACGTAAGTACTTTGCGATGGCCAAAGAAATACGACGAACGATGCAATTTTGAAGTTTTTTGTCGTTATCATCAAATTACCATGCCAAGAGGGTGTGCTGCCCAATTTTTCTTTATGTCACCCCACACAGATGATGATGACACAATTGATTCACTGGATGAGGAGATTTGACAAATGGAGAGGAGACTACAAAGATACCATGATGCCCAATTATCCAAATTGGAAATAAGCATTCTTAGGGATACATCGTTGGAAATATATTACGATGAATCATTACAATCTGATTCTGATCGATCCGACTTCACCCATTCAGAACATGATATGTTTGACTACAACGATCCCACTGTTGATGCGGAGAACTATGAAGCCGTTGTTGAAAATTATAATGTTTATATAATGACAATGCCAACAATAAATCATACCCACCTTTAAGTTTGATACGTCAAGGAAAACCAATATATTGTACATCACAAATGAATGGTTTGCGTTTTGTCCGCTTGTATTATTAGGTTTCAAATTTATGGTTATGAAAATCTTGACTTTATAATTTTGGTATCTTTGTAATTTTGGTATAAATTTATGGTTATGACAATTTATTTATGAGAACAAATTTGGATAATATATAATATGTTGCACAATTTATTTATGACAATAATTGCATAAAATAATAAACACATGTGGCACAATTTTTTTAATGACGTTAAATTTGGATTAACACAACATAAACTGTCAGACTGGTTATTCAATACAATAAATCATCACCCTGACGTTCGGTCGTAATATGATGGAAAAAATCCCGCCAAAAATTCATCATCGTTGTAATTGGGTTACGGCTAAACATATGAGGACGCTGGGATATTGTGCGGCGTTTAATCCTCGGCGACGTTTTGAGCAAGATAATAAGGTTGGGCATTATGGGATCCCATGTACAGTTGAGATAAGCTGGATCCTATGAACGGTTAAGATGAGCTGCCAACTTGATTAGGCAAAGTTTTTAATTCTAAAAGGAGCGGTTTTTCTCTCTCGTAACACATTCTTTCTCGCTTAACATACTGTTCCCGAATGGTTTTCAAACAATCTTCCCATTATACGAACATCGATCTCAATCCTCCTTTTTATATGAATGAGCCGGCGGTGCATGACTACATAGAGTAGGCCTCGCTATTTCCACTCCCATAGAACGACCTTCCGAATCCCCCACATCTATTTCCCACCTCACCGGAATTAAATGTTCAGATGATTGTGTGGAATGATGAGTCTCATACTGGATATTCCTCGTTGTTGACAAAGGTGAAAATGGAATTATTAAGTCCACATGATCCATTGTCGTAAATCCAATGCCGCCGTGGTTAGTCCAACGAAAAAAAGCCGACAAAACTTTGGCTCGAGGTGCTATGCTCCATTATAGATCACATTCTTCTTGATTAGTAACGACTAAATCCTCCCCAAGAAACACCCAATTGCTGTTTCGATAAAAAAAAAAGTGATAGTGTTTCCAATACGACATTGGGTGCGGTGGGTCGTGAGGGATCGTGATGCTACCCATCAACTGCATATAACATATGTCGCCTAGATACCACATCCTCCCGAGTTCTGGATGCAATAGATTGTAGCATCGCATGGCCAATCGTCTTGCAACACGTACTGGACCAAAATTATTTTGGGACAACACTATAAATGGTTTCCATGTAATAGAATTTGGCGATCATCCCTCTAATTGTTCCTGCATTGAATTGGCTTTAAACCTCATTTTCCTTACAACTACTACCCGATTATCTATCGACCAGTTCAGCATTCGAGGCCAAACATCGGATTTATCAACAAGTCGGAGAGGAGCAACTGTATGCAAGTACTCGTACGCCCTGTACTGAAACAAAAAAAGTTTATTAGTAAACAGTTTTTAAAAAAATTGTATAATTAATAAATTAAAAAAAAATATAGCTTTACCTCCAAAACATGCCAGAAGCACTTCAATTGCTTCAATTCCTCCCGATTAACAACATTTAAGGCATAATATATCCTCGTTATTATTGCGTAGCCGTAGTCTAATCCCGCCATATTTTCATAATCGTCCAGGTATGTAGCCTAATCTACTCAAATGTGGTTTTTTCCGTTTGGAAAGAAAATAGACCCATAAACGAACATTATAAATACTCGGGTTATTCTTAAAGCGGTAGCTAGGTGATTAGCCCTATTAACCCCCCAATCAAGTAAATGATCTTTCAACGAAGCTAAACTAATATTTTTGTTGTTGATATGAAAATTATTTTGACCCAAAAAATATGTGGCGAGCATAGTTTCAACTGTTCGATTGGCGTATTGGGGAAAGGGAGGGAGTTAGTTTCCCACACCGACTATAATACCGACAAAAAAAAATTACGATTATTATATTTAAAATAAAAATAAAAATAAACTAAATGAATAAATTAAAAATGTAGTAAGTAATACATACCAGTTAAAAAACAAAATCAAGGGGCGTAATTCCAAGCTCAACGAACGACAAATGAATGCTGGGAGTCTTGGCCAACCATCGCGATGCTAGCTACTGGACTAATTTGTTTTCTGAATTTGGAAATCGTTTCGAAAATATAGATGAAAACCTATGCATATAGATATACGCCCTAACGTTATCGTCCCTTGAAAGTTGGGCATAAACCTCCCAAGCTAAGTGAATGCTACCACGCAGCGTAATAAATTCTTCATCGGAAGAAGCGGCTAGTTAGACAATAGAGCCGCTAACATGGGTCGTGCCGACTTCGTGTAAACGATGGCGGCCTTGATAGAACTCTTCTCGGTGGGGGGATTAAGGTTAGTGAATATCACGAATTAGTTCCACTCTTTTACGATGAAAATAACGTTTCAACCGAATATTTACCTCCATATTTTTTTATGCGCTAAAAATGCAAAATTAATTAAGAAATAATTATAATTTATAATTTTAAAATTAAAAATTATGAATTAATGGGAGAAGAATTGAGAAGAGTTCGAAGAGGGTGTGAGAAAAAATGAGTAAGAAATTGGGTATTTATAGTAAATGATAGGGGTTAAAATTATAAATAAAAAGAATTTTTGTTCAACTCCTATATTATGCAACGGTAATATCTCCACATAGGCCAGGCGTAAGACTTTCGTGCGCCTAGCCCAGGTGCAGAAATGTTTCCCGCTCCATCTCATTTTTACCGGTTTTGCATTGCGGGACTCACCCTTTAAATCATCTCATAAAAGCATAAGTTTATGAGATCTCATTGTGGATGGCTTAATTATGGGGCATACTTCGCACGTTGTCTTGGCGCTTGCGACACGATTCTCATATGGACAATCACTATTAAAAATAATAAAAAGGAATCTATATGATAGCTAAAGAGGTGAGACTTGCAATTTTTACTTAAAATATAATATTAAGTTGATGTATAATATAAGTAGTCCTCTATCATCAAGTATTAAGATCTAAATCACTAACACCACCCATCAAAGATGTCAATTGAATTTTCTCACAATGCTATCACCCATAGGAATTCGAAATGTTATTGGTCACACTATCTGCAACTCTCTTTTCCTTTGTATGATGTTATACTATTCATCACTTGTTTTGAAAACTTGCCAAAAGTATAAGAAATGAGAGCTCTGAGTTGATCTTTTCTCTTAAATTTCAAACCATAAACATCAAAATTCAACATTATTGATACATAAACAGTTAAAGAGTTAAAGAAACTAAATGACGAAGTGGTAGTAACATATGCATTCTGTTTATTTAATGTAGAAAAGAAAACATGAGATTGAAAACAACAAATATAAAAAACTAATTATCGACTTAAAACCGTTACCATAATAAGTATACAAAAAGAATACATAAAATTAGAAAATAAAACATATACCAAAGTAATTATCCGCATAAAACTGATACCAAATTAAGCATATTTCAATGTGAAAGATATTTACATTTTTGAGTTGTTGCTTTACTACTTTTCAAAAATCAAATTAAAACTAGCAATAATTAACATTTGGATATATAGAGACAGATAGTGATGCTAGTCAAAATGAAAAATAAGAATGAAACTCAAACAAAAATTTAAGGATACCTCAAAATAGCTAATTCTTTAAGAAACATAAACGAATAAACATAAAACTGTCTAATTCTAGCATAATTGTAACGAAGAGAGCACCTGGAGGCTCGAAAATAATATGTTCTTATATATCATATCCACTTACATTTTTTACGCATAACTGTTTAATGATAACAAATTGGCCATAAAATCGAAGCCAAAAGTCGAAAAGAATACATAAAATTGGTATAGATAAAATCGTAACCAAAAGTCGTCAAGATAGCACATTGTTAAGCACTTTGTCGACCATGTATCATGCAACCTATAGAAAATCGGTATAGATACTCCTAAGAAATTTTATACTTGATAAAATTTATAGAATCAATAAAAAAATTCAAAACATATAAATATGTTCAAGTTAACACACATTTGCAACCAACCCATTGAACAAAATACATCACAGCACACTAACCTTTGTTGAAATTTTCAAGCTTACGTATACACCAACAAAAGCTTAAACATAGAACTGTGTTGAATGTGGCAACTTTAAAGCAGTTATAAAAGATTATAAAGAGATATGAATGTGTCTTGTGTAAATCAAGAATGAGAGCACCTTAGACAAATCACGGGAAATGTGGAAAATTGAAATTGCTCTACTTCGATGTAAATACTACAAAATATTCATATAGCTTGAGTATAGTGATTAGCATTACTTACATCTATATAATATAGAGTAGTTATGACACAAAGTAGGGTATTTATGTCATGTACCATGAGTATAAGGGTTGAAATTAAATAATAAAGTGTTAGTTAAAACGGTTCTACTGCACTAAAATGTTAAATCATTGTCGATGGGCATTTTCTCAAACATTGGTATGCATATACGGGATAAATACTAAGAAAAGAAGTTAGAAAACAAAACAAAATAGTTGCTTGGCCATTTATCAAACAACTGGAACGCATAAATTTTAAATTGGCTCACGGCCAATCGACTTTCATGTATCAAAACCCCATCCATTAAAACATATATTTTGTGAATATGTGCATCGGATACAACAAATATATATGGTTTACTCGTAAAAAAAACATTAGAACTGAAACCACAAAACGAAAACTAAAGATAGATTAGTAAACAAATGCGTACCTGATTTGTTTGTTATAAACTCCATTAATTGGTGACCTGCAGAAAAAACAACGCATAGGTAGAATCTGATAACTATTCTCTAATCTAACTTAAATTTTCACTAAAACAAAGCAATGATGACTTTGTAAAAAAATAGAAAAGCTCAAAGCAGTATATGTGTCGACATCAATCCCACTTAAATCACGTTACACATAGGATAGTTATAAAGCTACAATAATACAAGTTACGATTGCTTTTCTGTTTTTTTTTCTTTTTTTTTTTTGCTAAAACTAAGATTGTTACTTTTATATGGTGTGCGGAAGTGGCAAGCACTGTCAGTCAAAATGAAGCACAACACAATAATACGATAGAAATTGATATAAAATTATAATTTAATGGGTGAATCGTTAATGGTTTCGAATTATATCAGTGTCAACTCGATAAGACACAATAGTTAACGGGTCGGGTTAGTGTTGATTCCTTTCACCTGTTGATACCCGATAAAATCCGTTAAGATCCATTAATCTAAGTAAATAAGATATATTGTTGGGATTTATAAATATTTTACAGAGATTAACGTTAATTTAATCATAACAATTTTCACTAAATTAGATAATTAGTAATGACAATGAAGTCTAATTGTATTTAAAAATGAGCTAATGTTGACTTTTATAAGATTCAAAATTATTTATTATCTTAATGAGTAGTTTGGGATGAACACAACACGATACGTTAAGATAACGAGTCGGATTTTAATATGATTTTTCACATGAAAAAAAAGTCATTCGTTTCGATACGAACTCGATAAGATTCGAACACAATAAAAATTGGCGCGAACACGAGTCGACATGATCTGTTGACATTTCTCCTCATCGTTGATTAATAAAAAATCATAATCAAAATGGAAATAAAAATTTAACTTGGTCAATATAATAATTAAAATTAAACAATTATACTAAAGCTTAAGGCACGTGCTATAAACTCCTTGTTTTGTCATGAAATGACGGTTGTACCTCATGCCAAGAAACAATATTAATCAGGGAGACAAACTAAAATCCCATTGGGGCAAGAAGTAAATGAAGGCATAAAAAATAAAAATTCTAAACCTCTTAACAAAAGCATAAAAAAGAAACGCTCATCTAAATTATTCACTAGGAGAAAGCAAATCAAGTTAATGTATTTCATTACTCACGTAGAACAAAAAGCAAAATGTGTATCATATTTGAAAAGAAAAGAAAAGTCACGAAAACTGAATGCAAAAGACACTACCGCATCCGAACCAAAGACTTTAGAATTTTAAGCCAAACAAACTAACATAAAAAAAAACAAATATGAAGACACAGCTTGCGTTTGATAGAGATATGATGGAATGGAAGACAGAGACAGAGGCAGTATTTTTCAAAGAAATTGGTAGAGACAGAGACAGAGACAAAAATAGAGGCAGTTTCCAAAAACATTGGTAGAGACAGAGATAGAGACAGAGGCAGTGTTTTCCAAAAAAACAAACATTTCTTTTACCTGTGAGCCCTTAACGTTTTAAAAATTATTCCAATTAAAACCAACTTTTTCTCTCTGTAACTTTTTCTCTCTATCCGTAACTTCCCAACAAACACTACACCAAAAATGCTAATCTGGCACACTTGGATAAGAAGAATCTGGCACGGTTTAAAACTTGCCAAAATCTGGCACGATTTGTCAATAATCTGGCACAGTTTTAAATTGTGCCAAAATTTGGCACAGTTCTAAAGTGTGCCAAAAGTGTACTAAATTTGGAAAAGTTAACCAATATAAAAAATAATATGACTTTTCATTTTGAGCCCTCTACACTTTCACCCCGTTCCCTCTCCCGCTCACTCTCTTCCAATCTCGATTCTCTCTCCCTCTGCTACACGGATCGGCGAAACACCACCACCATCTTCATCCTCGATTTTCTCTCCCTCTAGTATGCTTACACTCCATAGTCTTAACTACATTTGTTGGGATCTTAGTTTTACGATGGGCGGCGAAGTGTGTGCCCGTCCAGTTCGTCCCAATCTGGCGAGTCTTTGGAATCAAAATTATCTCATTTTTCTTTTGTCAAACTTGACGAGATTCAATTCATCCTGGATCGAAAATTCGGTTGGGGTTGTGGTTTCACCCCTTGTGGTCGTCGCTGCTCGCTTCTAACCTTCCTCTCAGGTATATATGTTTAAGGTTATGCGGTTTCGGTTTGAGGTTTTAAAATTGGTATTTTTTTGTGGCTGCTGTGTGTGATTTTGTGTGGTATGTTTTGTAGTATCGCTCTCCAATTGTGATTTGGAGACACAGGAGATTGCGGTGTGTTTTATTTTTTGTAAGTTCTTTGACACAAATTAAGAGGTAAGTTTTTGTTGGTTTCGAAATTTGAATTTAGTGTTTATTTTGGGTTTATTATTTGAAGATAAAATTAAGTTTTCTAATTTTAATGAAAGTTATTGTTTTGTACATATGATTCGAGTTTTATCATTCCACTAATATTTGTATTTTGGTTTTTACAGACCGTTTGTCCATTTGACAACTAAGTATTCTCTCTACCCTCTTTGGTTAAGACTATGAGGTTTATTTTTTGTGATTTTTTTTTGATTTAGAGATTTCTTCTCATAGTTACATGTGAACAATATTGGGGCTGGATTTTGTTTAAATTTTACTAGCCCGGTAAGGAAAACTTTTGACATTGTTAATTCTATTGAAAAACTTACCATGATTTGGCGACACATATGTTACAGGGGTTGATGGAGTTTCAAGTATTAGTGAAAATTTCTCATGATTGGAGTTCAAGTATTATGAGTTTTCACATCACTACTTTTCTAAGTGATAATTTCTTAGTTTTATTAATCATCTTCTTAGTCTTGTTGTTACTAAAAAATCATTTTTTCAGTTACATTACTTCAGGTAAGTTGAACCCCAGGTGTTTGACAAAATGTGCCACTTCAAAGGTACGAATACTCTTTTTGTTGGGATCTTGAATTGAGGAAATACATAAATTATATATTTAGGCAATGCGTGAGAAAACTGTGGTGATATATACAATTTAAGACTGTAATTAGATTTAGTATCACTTTTATTGTTAACTGTTGGATACAACTGAGCCCTCTTTACTTATCAACCAAATCCAATCATATAAGTACCCAAAAAAAATGTTCGGGGAGCAATATTGTTGTGATAATAAATGATTTTGTTTTTTTCCTTACTACGGTGCCTTACAATATCTAATTGGTTGGCGTGTGATGATTATATTTTGTGATATATAAATACCCTCACTATTCAAGTTGTCGACTAGATTTGATATTACAATTCACTTAATTTGATGAATATTTACATTTTGAGTTATATTTTGTTATCTGCGGCATTGACGCGATAAACAAGTAGCTCACATTAAAAAATTAAAAGCATGTAGCTTACATTAAAAAATTCCAACCGTGCCTTCAGCACAGGCATCCGCTAGTGTATATATATATATATATATATATACATTAGATGATTCTAATTTGCTTTACTATTACTGGGTTTAGGTTGTTAAGGAGATGACCCGTTAGGCTTGATTATATAACTGTATTCCATAAAACTGGTTGTACACTATGAAGCCACAAAATGGCAGGAATAGACAACATAAACAAGATACGAACCCGATGTGAAACGTAACGGACTATATTTTGGATAATGGGTATTTATCGGATTGCTTTGGTCAAATTTAGTCCAAATAAAAAAGTGGGCCCACTCATTCGTTGGGATAGGTCTGCAGTGGAACGTGTTTTTCTCCCCGTGAGATGAACATAGTATACTCATAAGGTCAAACCCATAACGCGTGAATGATAAATTGGATAGAAATTGACTCGCACTATTTTTTTTTATCCAAAGTGACTCATATTTAGATATTGTTAGATGTTAAGCATATATAGAGTTTGGTCTATGACTCCACCTCAAATTAATTTTATGACAACTTTGCTTTGATTCAGGTTGGTTAAAAGAAAGGGAATGGTGGAACACAATCTTCGAGAGGCTTATTCTTCAGACATTCTGGGCACAGGTATGGAGCTTCTCCTCTTTAGTACACTCGCTTCGTCTTTTGTGGCAAAGCTTCCTAATTTTATTATTAAAAGCTTAATCTAGATTGATCAATCATCAAGATTATCTAAACCCACATTATAGTCAAGGCACATGAATCAGGATTTACTAAATATAAGCTCACAACCAAGGAACCTAATACATTCTCACCACGGGACTAACACTTATAAGTACATTATCCAATCAATTAATTTCAATCGGGAAATTCATAAGGTTCCAGCTAAGTCCCAACTAATACTACACGACGTTACAATTACTTCTAAGGTATTTTGGTGGGATCTAGATTAAGTCTAAAAACAAGCCGTTAAAAGGGTGAAAACCCAACCCATCCCCCAAACGGCCCCGTAAGAGTAATGAGCACCTCGCACAGTACCAATATAACTTGTAGGAATTGACCGTGTAGTTATGGGTCTGCTAACTTGAGAATATGACGATAAGTTGAAAATATCTAGATTAGGCTTAAAAACATGCCGTTATCGGGTAAAAACTCAAACCAACACCCAAATGGCCCCGTAAGAGGCACTAACACCTCGCACAGGACCAATGTAACTCGTAGGAACCGATCGCGTAGTCGTGGGACTCCCAATTTGAGAATATTACGATAATTTAAAAAGATTTAGATTCTTCTTAAAAACAAGAAGTTAGAGGGTGAAAACTCAAACAACTCCTTAAACGACCCCGTAAGAGGCATGATCACCTCGTACGAGACCAATGTAACTTTTGGAAACTGACAGCGTAGCCCCGGGTCTCGCGGTTTGAGAGTTCAAACATGTCGTTAAAGGGTGGAAACCCTAACCATCCCCCAAAAAATCCCGTAGGAGGCATGAACACCTCGCGCAGGGCCAATGTAACTTGTAGGAACTGACCGCATAGTCCCGGGTCTCCCGATGTGAGAGTATGACGATAATTTGAAAAAATCACACCTAGAGTTAAAAACATGCCGTTAAAGGGTGAAAACCCAAAAGAGACCCCAAACGACCCCGTAGGAGGCACATACACCTCGCACGGGACCAATGTAACTTGTAGGAACTGACCGCGTAGTCCCGGGTCTCTTAGTTTGAGAGTATGACGATAATTTGCAAAAATCACACTTAGAGTTAAAATCATGCCGTTAAAGGGCGAAAACCCAAACCAGCCCCCAAACGACCCCGTAGGAGGCACGAACACCTGGTACGGGACCATTTTAACATGTAGGAAATGACCCCGTAGTCCCGGGTCTCTCGGTTTGAGAGTATGACGATAATTTATAAAAATCACACTTTGAGTTAAAAACATGTCGTTAAAGGGTGAAAACCCAAACCAACCCCCAAACGACCCCGTAGGAGGCACGAACACCTCGCAGGGGACCAATGTAACTTGTAGGAACTAATCGCATAGTCCCGGGTCTCCCGATTTGAGAGTATGACGATAATTTGCAAAAATCACACTTTGAGTTAAAAACATGCCGTTAAAAGGTGAAAACTCAAACCAACCCCCAAAGGACCCCCTAGGAGGCACGAACACCTCGCACGGGACCAATGTAAGTTCTAGGAACTGACCGCGTAGTCCCGGGTCTCGCGGTTTGAGAGTATGATGATAATTTGCAAAGATCACACGTTGAGTTAAAAACATGCCGTTAAAGGGTGAAAACATAAACCACCCCCAAACGACCCCGTAGGAGGCACGAACACCTCCCACGGGACCAATGTAAGTTGTAGGAACTGATCGCGTAGTCTCGGGTCTCCCAATTTGAGAGTACGACGATAATTTGCAAAAATCACACTTAGAGTTAAAAAGATGCCGTTAAAGGGTGAAAACCCAAACCATCCCAAAAACGACCCCGGAGGAGGCACGAACACCTCGCACGAGACCAATGTAACTTGTAGGAACTGACCGCGTAGTCCCGAGTCTCGCGGTTTGAGAGTATGACGATAATTTACAAAAATCACATTTTGAGTTAAAAACATGTCGTTAAAGGGTGAAAACCCAAACCAACCCCCAAACGACCCGGTAGGAGGCACGAACACCTCGCACGGGATCAATGTAACTTGTAGGAACTGGTCGCATAGTCCCGGGTCTCCCGGTTTAAGAGTATGACGTTAATTTGTAAAAATCACACTTTGAGTTAAAAACATGCCGTTAAAGGGTGAAAACCCAAACCAGCCCCCAATCGACCCCGTAAGAGGCACGAACACCTCACACGGGACCAATGTAACTTATAGGAACTGGCCGAGTAGTCCCGAGTCTCCCGGTTTGAGAGTATGACGATAATTTGTAAAAATGACACTTTGAGTTAAAAACATGTCGTAAGAGGGTAAAAACCCAAATCAGCCCCCAAACGACCCCGTAGGAGGCACGAACACCTCGCATGGGACCAATGTAACTTGTAGGAACTGACCTCGTAGTTCCAGGTCTTACGGTTTGAGAGTATGACAATAATTTATAAAAATCACACTTAGAGTTAAAAACATGCCGTTAAAGGGTGAAAACCCAAACCAGCCCGCAAATGACCCCGTAGGAGGCACGAACACCTCGCACGGGACCAATGTAACTTGTAGGAACTGACAGCGTAGTCTCGGATCTTCCGGTTTGTGAATAGGATGATAATTTGCAAAAATCACACTTAGACTTAAAAACATGCCCTTAAAGGGTGAAAGCCCAAACCAGCCGCCAAAGGACCCCGTAGGAGGCACGAACACCTCGCACGGGACCAATGTAACTTGCAGGAACTGACCGCGTAGTCCTAGCTCTCCCGGCTTGAGAGTATGACGATAATTTGCAAAAATCACACTTAGAGTTAAAAACATGCCGTTAAAGGGTGAAAACCCTAACCGGCCCCCAAACGACCCCGTAGGAGGCACGAAGACCTCGTATGGGACCGATGTAACTTATAGGAACTGACCGCATAGTCTCGGGTCTCCCGATTTGAGAGTATGAGTATAATTTTCAATAATCACACTTAGAGGTAAAAGCAGGCCGTTAAAGGGTGAAAACCCAAACCGGCCCCCAAACGACCCCGTAGGAGGCATCAACACCTCGCACGGGACCCATGTAACTTGTCGGAACTAACGGCGTAGTCCCGGATCTCCCGGTTTGTGAATAGGACGATAATTTACAAAAATCAAACGTGAACTTAAAAACAGGCCGTTAGAGGGTGGAAACCCAAATCGGACCCCAAACGACCCTGTAGGAGGCACGAACACCTCGCACGGGACTAATGCAACTTGTAGGAACTGACCACGTGGTCCCGGGTCTTCCGGTTTGAGAGTATGATGATAATTTGCAAAAATCACACTTAGACTTAAAAACAAACCGTTAAAGGGTGAAAACCCAAACCACCCCCAAACGACCCCGTAGGAGGCACGAACACCTCGCACGGGACCAATTCAACTTGTCGAAACTGACTGCGTAGTCCCGGGTCTCCCGATTTGAGAGTACGACGATAATTTGTAAAAATCACACTTAGACTTAAAAACTAGCCGTTAAGGGGTGAAAACCCAAATCAGCCCCCAAACGATTCCGTAGGAGGCACGAACACCTCGCACGGGACCAATGCAACTTGTAGGAACTGAGCGCATAGTCCCGGATCTCCCGATTTGCGAGTATGATGATAATTTGCAAAAATCACACTTAGAGTTAAAAACATGTCGTTAAAGGGTGAAAATCCAAACCGGCCCCCAAATGAGCCCGTAGGAGGCACGGACACCTCGCACGGGACCCATGTAACTTGTAGGAACTGACCGTGTACTCCCAGATCTCCCGGTTTGTGAATAGGACGATTATTTGCAAAATCAAACATAAACTTAAAAACAGGCCGTTAAAGGGTGAAAACCCAAATCGGCCCCCAAACGACCCCGTAGGAGGCACGAACACCTCGTACGGGACTAATCCAACTTGTAGGAACTGACCGCGTGGTCCCGGGTCTTCCGGTTTGAGAGTATAACGATAATTTACAAAAATCACACTTAGACTTAAAAATAAGCCGTTAAAGGGTGAAAACCCAAACCAGCCCCCAAACGACCCCGTAGGAGGTACGAACACCTCGCACGGGACCAATTAACCTTGTAGGAACTGACCGCGTAGTCCCGGGTGTCCCGGTTTGAGAGTATGACGATAATTTGCAAAAATCACAATTAGACTTAAAAACAAGCCGGTAAAGGGTGAAAACCCAAACCAACCCCCAAACGGCCTCGTAGGAGGTACGAACACCTCGCACGGGACCAATGCAACTTGTAGGAACTGACCGCGTAGTCCCGGGTCTCCCGATTTGAGAGTATGACGATAATTTGCAAAAATCATACTTAGACTTAAAAACTAGCCGTTAAGGGGTGAAAACCCAAACCAGCCCCCAAACGACCCCGTACGAGGCACGAACACCTCGCACGAGACCAATGCAACTTGTAGAAACTGACCGCGTAGTACCGGGTGTCCCGGTTTGAGAGTATGACGATAATTTGCAAAAATCACACTTAGACTTAAAAACAAGCCGTAAAGGGGTGAAAACCCAAACCATCCCCCAAACGACCCCGTAGGAGGCACGAACACCTCGCACGGGACCAATGTAACTTGTAGGAACTAACCGCGTAGTCTCGGGTGTCCCGGTTTGAGAGTATGATGATAATTTGCAAAAATCACACTTAGACTTAAAAACAAGCTGTTAAAGGGTGAAAACCCAAACCAACCCCCAAACAACCCCGTAGGAGGTACGAACACCTCGCACGGGACCAATGCAACTTGTAGGAAATGACCGCGTAGTCCCGGGTCTCACGATTTGAGAGTATGACGATAATTTGCAAAAATCACACTTAGACTTAAAAACTAGCGTTAAGGGGTGAAAACCCAAACCAGCCCCCAAACGACCCTGTAGGAGGCACGAACACCTCGCACAAGACCAATGCAACTTGTAGGAACTAACCGCGTAGTACCGGGTGTCCCGGTTTGAGAGTATGACGATAATTTTCAAAAATCACACTTAGACTTAAAAACTAGCCGTTAATGGGTGAAAACCTAAACCAGCCCCAAACGGCCCCGTAGGAGGCACGAACACCTTGTACGGGACCAATGCAACTTGTACGAACTGACCGCGTAGTCCCGGGTGTCCCGGTTTGAGAGTATGACGATAATTTGAAAAAATCACACTTAAACTTAAAAACGTGCCGTTAAAGGGTGAAAACCCAAATCGGCTCCCCAAACGACCCCGTAGGAGGCACGAACACATCGCACGGGACCAATGTAACTTGTAGGAACTGACACCGTAGTCCCGGGTCTCCCGGTTTGTGAATAGGATGATAATTTACAAAAATCACACTTAGACTTAAAAACATGCCCTTAAATGGTGATAACCCAAACCAGCCACCAAAGGACCCCGTAGGAGGCACGAACACCTCGCACGGGACCAATGTAACTTGCAGGAACTGACCGCGTAGTCCCGGGTCTCCCGGCTTGAGAGTATGACGATAATTTGCAAAAATCACACCTAGACTTAAAAACTAGCCGTTAAGGGGTGAAAACCCAAACCAGCCCCCAAACGATTCTGTAGGAGGCATGAACACCTCCCACGGGACCAATGCAACTTGTAGGAACTGATCGCGTAGTCCCGGATCTCTCGATTTGAGAGTATGATGATAATTTGCAAAAATCACATATAGAGTTAAAAACATGCCGTTAAAGGGTGAAAATCCAAACCGGCCCCCAAACGACCCTGTAGGAGGCACGAACACCTCGCACGGGACCCATGTAACTTGTAGAAACTGACCGCGTAGTCCCAGATCTCCCGGTTTGTGAATAGGACGATTATTTGCAAAAATCAAACGTAAACTTAAAAATAGGTCGTTAAAGGGTGAAAACCCAAATCGACCCCCAAACAACCCCGTAGGAGGCACAAACACTTCGTACGGGACCAATGCAACTTGTAGGAACTGACCGCATGGTCCCGGGTTTTCCATTTTGAGAGTATAACGATAATTTACAAAAAACACACTTAGACTTAAAAACAAGCCATTAAAGGGTGAAAACCCAAACCAGCCCCCAAACGACCCCGTAGGAGGCACGAACACCTCGCACGGGACCAATTAACCTTGTAGGAACTGACCGCGTAGTCCCGGGTGTCCCGATTTGAGAGTATGACGATAATTTTCAAAAATCACACTTAGACTTAAAAACAAGCCGTTAAAGGGTGAAAACCCAAACCTGCCCCCAAACGGCCCCCGTAGGAGGTACGAACACCTCGCACGGGACCAATGCAACTTGTAGAAACTGACCGCGTAGTCCCGAGTCTCCCGATTTGAGAGTATGACAATAATTTGCAAAAATCACACTTAGACTTAAAAACTAGCCGTTAAGGGGTGAAAACCCAAACCAACCCCCAAACGACCCCGTACGAGGCACGAACACCTCGCACGGGACCAATGCAACTTGTAGAAACTGACCGTGTAGTACCGGGTGTCCCGGTTTGAGAGTATGATGATAATTTGCAACAATCACACTTAGACTTAAAAACAAGCCGTTAAGGGGTGAAAACCCAAACTATCCCCCAAACGACCCCGTAGGAGGCACGAACACCTCGCACGTGACCAATGTAACTTGTAGGAACTGACCGCGTAGTACTGGGTCTCCCGGTTTGAGAGTATGACGATAATTTGCAAAAATCACACTTAGTTGAAAACATGCCGTTAAAGGATGAAAACCCAAACCAGCCCCCAAACGACCCCGTAGGAGGCACGAACACCTCGCACAGGACCAATTAACCTTGTAGGAACTGACCGCGTAGTCCCGTGTGTTCCGGTTTTAGAGTATGACAATAATTTGTAAAAATCACACTTAGACTTAAAAACAAGCCGTTAAAGGGTGAAAACCCAAACCAGCCCCTAAACGGCCCCGTAGGAGGTACGAACACCACGCACGGGACCAATGCAACTTGTAGGAACTAACCGCGTAGTCCCGGGTCTCCCGATTTGAGAGTATGACGATAATTTACAAAAATCACACTTAGACTTAAAAACTAGCCGTTAAGGGGTGAAAATCTAAACCAGCCCCCAAACGACCCCGTAGGAGGCACGGACACCTCGCACAGGACCAATGCAACTTGTAGGAACTGACCGCGTAGTACTGGGTGTTCCGGTTTGAGAGTATGACGGTAATTTGCAAAAATCACACTTAGACTTAAAAACTAGCCGTTAAGGGGTGAAAACCTAAACCAGCCCCAAACGGCCCCGTAGGAGGCACGAACACCTCGTACGGGACCAATGCAACTTATAGGAACTGACCGCGTAGTCCCGGGTGTCTCGGTTTGAGAGTATGACGATAATTTGAAAAAATCACACTTAAACTTAAAAACATGCCGTTAAAGGGTGAAAACCCAAACCGGCCCCCCAAACGACCCCGTAGGAGGCACGAACACCTCGCACGGGACCAATGTAACTTGTAGGAACTGACAGCGTAGTCCCGAGTCTCCCGGTTTTTGAATAGGATGATAATTTACAAAAATCACACTTAGACTTAAAAACATTCCCTTAAAGGGTGAAAACCCAAACCAGCCGCCAAAGGACCCCGTAGGTGGCACGAACACCTCGCACGGGACCAATGTAACTTGCAGGAACTGACCGTGTAGTCCCGGGTCTTCCGACTTGAGAGTATGACGATAATTTACAAAAATCACACTTTGAGTTAAAAACATGCCGTTAAAGGGTGAAAACCCAAACCGGCCCCCAAACGACCCCGTAGGAGGCACGAACACCTTGTATGGGACCGATGTAACTTATAGGAACTGACCGCATAGTCTCGGGTCTCCCAATTTGAGAGTATGAGTATAATTTTCAATAATCAAACTTAGAGTTAAAACACAGGCCGTTAAAGGGTGAAAACCCAAACCGGCCCCCAAACGACCCCGTAGGAGGCACCAACACCTCGCACGGGACCCATGTAACTTGTAGGAACTGACAGCGTAGTCCTGGATGTCCTGATTTGTGAATAGGATGATGATTTGCAAAAATCAAATGTAAACTTAAAAACAGGCCGTTAAAGGGTGGAAACCTAAATCGGCCCCCAAACGACCCCGTAGGAGGCACGAACACCTCGCACGGGACTAATGCAACTTGTAGGAACTGACCACATGGTCCCGGGTCTTTCGGTTTGAGAGTATGATGATAATTTGCAAAAATCACACTTAGACTTAAAAACAAGCCGTTAAAGGGTGAAAACCCAAACCAGCCCCCAAACGATCCCGTAGGAGGCACGAACACCTCGCACGGGACCAATTCAACTTGTCGGAACTGACTGCGTAGTCTCGGGTGTCCCGGATTGAGAGTATAACGATAATTTACAAAAATCACACTTAGACTTAAAAATAAGCCGTTAAAGGGTGAAAACCCAAACGAACCCCCAAACGGCCCCGTAGGAGGTACGATCACCTCGCACGGGACCAATGCAACTTGTAGGAACTGATCGCATAGTCCCGGATCTCCCGATTTGAGAGTATGACGATAATTTGCAAAAATCACACTTAGACTTAAAAACTAGCCGTTAAGGGGTGAAAACCCAAACGACCCCTTAGGAGGCACGAACACCTCGCATGGGACCAATACAACTTGTAGGAACTGACCGCGTAGTTCCGAGTGTCCCGGTTGGAGAGTATGACGATAATTTGTAAAAATCACACTTAGACTTAAAAACTAGCCGTTAAGGGGTGAAAATCCAAACCAGCCCCAAACGGCCCCGTAGGAGGCACGAACACCTCGTACGGGACCAATGCAACTTATAGGAACTGACCGCGTAGTCCCGGGTGTCCCGGTTTTAGAGTATGACGATAATTTGAAAAAATCACACTTAAACTTAAAAACATGCCGTTAAAGGGTGAAAACCCAAACCGGCCCCCAAACGACCCCGTAGGAGGCACGAACACCTTGCACGGGACCAATGTAACTTGTAAGAACTGACAGCGTAGTCTCGGGTCTCCCGGTTTATGAATAGGATGATAATTTTCAAAAATCACACTTTGACTTAAAAACTTGCCGTTAAAGGGTGAAACCCAAACCAGCCCCCAAACGACCCCGTAAGAGGCACGAACACCTCGCACGGGACCAATGTAACTTGCAGGAACTGACCGCGTAGTCCCGGGTCTCCGGGCTTGATATTATGACGATAATTTGCAAAAATCACACTTATAGTTAAAAACATGCCGTTAAAGGGTGCAAACCCAAACTGGCTCCCAAACGACCCCGTTGGAGGCACAAACACCTCGTATGGGACCGATGTAACTTGTAGGAACTGACCACGTAGTCTCGGGTCTCCCGATTTGAGAGTATGAGTATAATTTTAAAAAATCACACTTAGAGTTAAAAACCGGTCGTTAAAGGGTGAAAACCCAAACCGGCCCCCAAACGACCCCGTAGGAGGCACTAACACCTCGCACGGGACCCATGTAACTTGTAGAAACTGACAGCGTAGTCCCGGATCTCCCGGTTTGTGAATAGGACGGTAATTTGCAAAAATAAACACTTAAACTTAAAAACATGCCGTTAAAGGGTGAAAATCCAAACCGGCCACCAAACGACCCCGTAGGAGGCACGAACACCTCGCACGGGACCAATGCAACTTGTAGGAACTGACCGCGTAGTCCTGGGTCTTTCGGTTTGTGAATAGGATGATAATTTGCAAAAATCACACTTAAACTTAAAATCATGTCGTTAAAGGGTGAAAACCCAAACCGACCCCCAAACGACCCCGTAAGTGGCACGAACACCTCGTACGGGACCCATGTAACTTGTAGGAATTGGTAGCGTAGTCCCGGATCTCCCGGTTTGTAAGTATGGCGATAATTTTCAAAACTCAACACTTAAACTTAAAAACATGTCGTTAAAGGGTGAAAACCCAAACCGGCCCCCAAACGACCCCATAGGAGGCACGAACACCTCGCACAGAACCAATGTAACTTGTAGGAACTGACCGCGTAGTACCGGGTCTCCCGGTTTGAGAGTATGACGATAATTTGCAAAAATCACACTTAGTTGAAAACATGCCGTTAAAGTGTGAAAACCCAAACCGGCCCCCAAACGACCCCGTAGGAGGCACGAACACCTCGCACGGGACCAATGTAACTAGTAGGAACTGATCGCGTAGTCCCGGGTCTCCCGGTTTGAGAGTATGACGATAATTTGCCAAAATCACGCTTAGTTAAAAACATGTCGTTAAAGGGTGAAAACCCAAACCGGCCCCCAAACGACCCCGTAGTAGGCACGAACACCTCGCACGGGACTAATGTAACTTGTAGGAACTGACCGTGTAGTCCCGGATCTCCCGGTTTGTAAGTATGACGATAATTTCCACTCATATATGTAATTTTTTTGTTTTGCGTATTTTTTTTTTGTAAATTATTGGGTTACTGATATCGTAATTTTTTTGTATTCTATTTTTTTTGCAGGATAACAATTTATCGTTGGCTTTTATTCACGTGGAACACACAAAGAACTCAATGGTTTACAACAACGGGTTTATTAATGATCCCATTTTTTTTGTGTCATGACCGTACGGTCCTTTGTTGTTTTATTATTGACTTTTATGGCCATGAGGGCTTTTTTAAGTTAATTGTTATATTTTGTGGCCGTACGGATTTTATGTTAGGCAGGTTTTGTAATAACAGGTTTTGGAATGTCCAGAAAATAGAGAAAACTCTGCCCAATTTTTTTTTGGACCTGTGAGCTGTTAAAGATTTGTAATATTTTGAAGTTTGTATGTACATTAGTTTATTAAAAATGAGCAATATTATTAATTTGTCAATTTTGTGCTTTCAAATAATTTTTTTTTATTAAAAAATAAATTGGCACAGTTCAAAACCGTGGCAAAAGTTTATCATATTTTGGCACGGTTTTGAACTGTGTCAAATTTTTTTAAAGTGTGCTGAATCTGGCACAGTTAAAAACTGTGCCAAAAGTGTGCCAGAAATATCAAATTCTGTTGCGGTTTAAAAGTGTGCCAAAAGTGTTCCTATTTTGCTGAATCTGGCACAGTTAAAAACTGTGCCAAAAGTGTGCCAGAAATATCAAATTCTGGCACGGTTTAAAAGTGTGCCAGAAGTGTTCCTATTTTGCTGAATCTGGCACACTTTTGAGCCGTGCCAGAAAAAAATGGCCATTTTGGAACACCTGATTCTGGCACAGTTCAAAACCGTGCCAGATTCCTTTTTTTGGTGTAGTGAAACTCTAAACCGACTTTGATGTTTCATCATCCTTTGTTTGTTTTTCATTTCCTTCAATCAAATCATGTCTAATCCTAATTGATCATCTCAACTCATGAGAAGATCAATTAGGGTTAGGAATCCTCCTATTGATTGTTTTGCTGAAGAGTTTGAAGGTAGTCAGTGGAGAATTCTTCGAAGACCTGTTTCAATGGAAGAAAAAGTTCAGTATGAGAATGAAGATAAATTCAAGATACCTATCGTTGCGAATCACAAGGACATCAACAAATCTGGTGGTAGTACGATTAGTAAAAGTGATGCAGCAAAATTATCGGTGAAACAAATCCAGATTCTGGATAATACTATTGGAACAAGGGCAGTCATTAGAAGAAAAGTGGAGGAAAATGCCAGATCTATTAAGGAAAATATGGAGATTAAAGCTATGAAAGATATGTCACAAACAGTTCGGTTTTCATATTTAAATAACAAAGTTGATGTTGTAGAAGTTAGCACTAATTATGGGGGAAAAACATAATTGAGAATGAAAATATGAAGAAAACTTGGGCAAATGTTGTTGCTCCAATCAGAGACAGAAGTGCTGGTAATAAATTGAGATTCATTCCTAGTGTAAAAAATTATGAAAGTAGGGATTATATACAAATTGACATTTATGAAGTTGAAGAAGGAGTTCACAGGCGGAGAAATGCTTTGGTGGCTTATGTAGTAAGTGCTAAAATTCCATTTGGTGCTATGAAGGGATATGTTATGAGAAAATGGCGTAGATTTGGAAAAGTTGATGTGTTTATTCTCAAATCAGGAGTTTTCATTGCAGCATTTGATGATTTTGAGGCTCAACGGCAGGTTATGGAGTTAGGGCCTTTAATTGTGAAACCATGGAGTCCTGAAGTTACCCTTGAGAAGGAGGGAGTATCTCAAATACCTATTTGGATCAGGTTACCAGGGTTAAAACTCCATTTATGGTATGATGATGTATTGAGTAAGATTGCTAGTGTGGTTGGAAACCCTTTCTTCACGGATCGAATGACTGCTAGAAGGGAGAGGCTCACTTATGCTAGGATTTGTGTGGAAGTAGGAGTGAACTGTGAATTGCCAGAAGCCATACCAATTGTCTGTCCAGATGGAAATGTTTTAATTCACAAATTCTATATGAATGGACCCCTGCTAAATGTACTAATTGTAATGTGTTTGTCCATAAGGTTGAAGGTTGTAATAAAGGTATGAAGACTGATCAAGTATGGAAACTAGTGGAGAAAAATGCTAAAAATATTGAATACTCAGGTAATGTTGCAAGTACTAGTGGAACTAAAGAGGAAGAACGTTCTAATAATGATGAAGAGGGGAAAATTATTCAGGATATAAAGTAGGGGATGTCTAATGAAAATATAACTATGGAAGAAGTTAATGAAAATGTTCAAACAGCAGTGATAACATTAGAAGACAGGGGTACAGAAATCCAAACTGAAAATAATTTTAGTATTCTTAATGAAGAAGAAGAAGAGAGTGAAGAGATTGAAGATGAGGAGGTTTTAATTGAAGAAATACTGGGTTCAGGAAAAAGGTAGAGGAAAATAAAAAATTATGAAGAAAAAAGATGGTAGCAAGAAGGGTAATAAATCGGCTAAGAAAGCCAAGAAGGGTGGGGGAAGAGGTGGAGCTAAAAATAAACAATGATTAAAATAGCAGTGTGGAATATTAGGGGCTGTAATGCCCCTCATAAGAAACAAGAAGTGAACAAGTATATTAGAGACAATAATATCAATCTTATTTGCGTGGTTAAGATTAAAATTAGAAGGAATAATATCATGAAAACTAAAGAGGGGTGTTTTTTTTCATTGGGAGTTAATTCATAATGCGCCTAATATTAGCACTGCTAGAGTTTGGATTGCTTGGGATCCTAATAAATTGGAGGTTGAAGAGATGAATAGTTGTAAACAAGCTTTCTCTGCTAGGATTAAAATAAATAATAGTAATGTTGAATTTGCGTTTACTGGAGTTTATGGTGCAAATGATGGAGAAGAAAGGAATGAGCTATGGAGGTATCTTAGGATTGTTGCTAGGAATTTTAATAATAAAGCTTGGATTATTGGAGGTGACTTTAACATTGTGAGAAATGCTGATGAAAGACTGGGTGGTATAGGTGTTGATTGGGATGAGGTTTATTATTTCAATGATTGTATTAGGTACATTGAAGTTGATGATATACCTATGAGGGGAAATTGGTTCACATGGAGTAATGGTAGGGACGAGGAGGATAATATTCAAAGTAGAAGTGACAGATTTTTGCATAATGATAGATGAAATCAAAAATTTCAAGAAGTTAAAGTTGTTGTGGATATGCCAGGGGTTTCAGATCATACTCCCCTTGTTATGACCATTCTGGAAAATAGAGAAAAAAATAAATAGGCCATTCAAGTTCTTTGATGTTTGGATGAGGCATAAATCTTTTAAAGAAATTTTGAAGAAAGGGTGGGATTTTAAAATAAATGGGAGTCCGATGTTCAAGGTAACTAGAAGATTGAAGATGTTGAAGGGAGAATTTAAGATCTTAAATAAAAAATAATATTCTAATATATCATTCAGAGTTAATGCAAAAAAAGTGGAGTTAAACCATATTCAAGAGAGTTTAATGGATAAGGGGGGGGGGGGGGGGGGGGGTGATAGGGAGTTAATTCATGCTAGAAGGAAATGCCTCAGAGAATACTTAGAGCTAAGAGATGTTGAAGAGGAATTTTTCAGACAAAAAGCTAGAATTCAGTGGCTTGAACTGGGGGATAAAAATTCAAATTTTTTCCACAAGAAAGTTAATAGTCATATAATCAGGAATAAAATCATTTCTATTAAGGATGATTCTGGAAGAGTGTTTAATGGTCAAAAAGAATTTCATTAGGAGGCTATGAGGTTCTTTTCAAGGTTATTGGGAGCTCAGTGTCAAATAAGAAATATTGATGAGAGTTATATAAGGAGTATTAGGCAGAGATGCCTTAATGAGGAGCAGAAGAGAGAGTTATTGATCTTTATTTCTAATGAGGAAATAAAAGTTTCAGTTTCTTATATTAATCCTAATAAGGTTCCTGGACCTGATGGGTATAATGCTGAATTTTTTCAGAAGAATTGGGAGATCATTGGAGAGGATATTTCTAAAGATGTGATGCACTTCTGTAATACTGGCAGGATTCTGTAGGAGTGGAATATCACTATAATTAGTTTGATTCCTAAAATTCTAAACCCTAATACCATGAAGGATTTCAGACCCATTTCATGTTTCAATACAAGCTACAAGATTATATCTAAAGTGATTGTTAATAGATTGAGAAGTATAATTCCCAGTTTGGTTAATAATAGACAATCTGCTTTTGTTAAAGGGAGGCACATAGAACACAATATCTTGTTTATGTAGGAGATAGTGAAAGGATATCATTTGGAGGGTGGGCTGCCTAGGTGTGCTATTAAAATTGATTTGATGAAGGCATATGACTCTGTGAATTGGAGGTTTATTGGGACTGTTTTAGAGGTTATGGAATTCCCTAATGTGATTATTAAATGGATTATGGAATGTGTGTGTACAACCAGTTATTCAGTCAACATCAATGGTGGAGTGAATGGTATATTCAAAGGGTCTAATGGGATGAGACAATGAGATCCACTGTCTCCTTACTTATTTTTATTAGCTATGGAGGTTTTTTCTTGGATTATGGATGATGAAGTTGGGAAAGGTTCCTTTGGATTTCATCCAAAATGTGAAGAATTGAAAATATCCCATGTCATGTTTGCTGATGATTTGTTTGTTGTT
Source organism: Sambucus nigra (assembly GCA_949130495.1). Classification (NCBI taxonomy): domain Eukaryota; kingdom Viridiplantae; phylum Streptophyta; class Magnoliopsida; order Dipsacales; family Adoxaceae; genus Sambucus; species Sambucus nigra. Next base: position 87,152,811 of record OX422208.1, on the reverse strand, counting down.
TCTAAAGCTGGTGAGGGATCTCTTGAAGTTGTGGATAGAGTCTTAAACAAATTTAAAGAGATATAAGGTTTGGGGCCCAGCAAACCTAAATGTGATTTTTTTTACAGGGATTGATAGTGATGTTAAATCTAGATTGAGTAATATGATTGGTATGAGAATTGGCAATCTTCCTGTGAGACATTTGGTGGTTCCATTAATTACTACTAGATTGAAGGCTTATGATTGCAAGGTTTTGGTGGAAAAATTATGTGCTATAAAAGTTGGACTAACAGATGGTTGTCTTATGCTGGAAGAATTTAATTAGATATTTATGTTTTGAGAAGCATCTAGGTGTTTTGATTAGTGTTTTTATTCTCCCTAAGAAAATTATCAAAGAAATTGATGAGGTAATTAGTAGATTTATTTGGTCTGGTATTGATCATAGGAAATCTGGAGCTAAAGTTTCTTGGGAAGATGTATATTATCCTGTGGAGGAAGGGGGACTGGGCATAAAGAACTTGGTTGATTGGAATAAGGCTAATATGATGAGACATGTTTGGGATTTAGCTAGAAAGAAAGACTCTTTATGGGTCAAATGGATTCATACAATAATGTTAAAAGGGGGGTCTATGTGGTCTGTTAAAATGGGGAATAATTGCTCCTGGACATGGAGAAAAATATGGAAATTAAGAGAAGTGCCTAGAAATTATATTAAGTACCATTTAGGGAAGGGAGATTCAATATTTTTTTTTGGACTGATAACTGGCATGAGGAAGGCCCTTTAATTGAGAAATTTAGAAGAAGAATAGTGTATGATGTTATGAGCAACATTAAACCTAAAGTTTTCGACTATATTAGAAATGGTAGTTGGTACCTTCCAAGACCTATTTCTAATGATATTTCTACTATTAATAATATAAGAATTTCGCCTAATGTGAGCAAAAATGACTGGGTGACATGGGATGGGAAGAGTGTTTTCAGCTGCAAGGATGTTTATAATAAAATTCGAATGAGAAAAGAAAAAGTCAGTTGGGCAAAAGATATTTGGCATATTAAAAGGGTTCCTAAACATGCTTTTATTTTGTGGTTAGTGTATTTGAAGAGGCTATGGACTAGAGACAAGATGAAATTGTGGGGAATTATTGAGCAAGATAACTTTGTTCTATGTAATGTTGAAGTGGAAAAGATTGATCATCTGTTTTTTGAATGTGGATTTTCTAAGAGGGTCTGGAGCAAAGTTCTGTACAATAATGGTGTTAGCGGACCTATTAAAAGTTCTTAGATGAAATTGGTTTCATTATTAATCGAAGGAATGAATTTAAGGATGTTATGCTTAAAATTGGAATAGCAGTGACAGTGTACAATTTGTGAAAAGAAAGAAATACAAGAATTTTTCAGAACCAACACAAGGATCATGCTAATGTCTTTCAGAAAATTGATAAAGAAGTACAAAATATTACATGCAGATAGGGGAAGATACAAAGAACTCAAGAAAATTGGGAAATCATAAAGAAATGGGGAATTGATGAAAATTTGATGGAGATTTGATTTTACCTGGAGTTTGATATAGTGAGGTTGAGATTCTTGGATATTTGTATGGGTTTTTGTGTGGCTGAGTTTTCGTCTTGAAGTCCATATTGTCTGCTTGTTGTGGTCTTCTGGTAGATCTGAGCTGGATTTCGATTGATGTTTTCATGAGACAGCCTTGGTCTTGGATCCTATTTTGAGTTTGTTGAGCAGGTAAAAGGTGTTAGTCTTATATTAGGTGTGTGTTTATTTTTTGGAGTGTGAGTGTTTGGAAGTTCTTTGCTAAAGAGGGTTTTTTTTGTTCATATTGTCTGAGGTTCTTTGATAAGGAGTTTCTTAGGGTTGTTTTGAAGGTTCAATGGAGGTGTGAGGCTTGTGGATGGTTTCATGTAGGGTTTGGGGCTGAGTAGCTGCGATGGAGGTGTTTGGGGTAGTGATTTTTCGTTGGGTTTTTATTTTAATTTCTTTGCAGAGATGGTGATGTTTGGTAATGTTTATCAGCCATAGGGGTTTGATATCTCTTTTTTGCATGTTATGTGTTTGGTTGTGGTAGAGGTGATGACACGTAGTCCTGGAGAGTTGAGATTGCAGACGCGTGTGGTATATTTCTGTGTGTTGTGCTGTTGTTGGTTTGGCTTGTTGATGGTTTTGGTATGGGTCAGGTTTGCTATTGTTATTTGTTGGCTTTATCTGGGTTGGTTGTGTTTAGCTTTGGGGATTCGGCCTGCGTGCCAAAGTATGTTGTTGGTTTGGGCCTATGTACCTTGGGTGTGTTGATGATTGTAATGCTTGTTCTCTGTTTAGGTTTTGCTCTTTGGTTTAATAAATTACATTTTACCAAAAAAAAAAATAGCAAGTGTTTTTAAATTAAAGTAAAAAGTGACATTGGTTGTGGGTGTGATAATCACAACCATTAAAATATTGCTCAGCTAGCTAAGTCTCCACCTCTAGTTTTCTTATTAGCTTATATGAATAGAAAAACACAGTTACTCTATATTATATAGACGAGGATATAAGATAATTTTTTTAATTATAAAGTCCTGTATAATTTAAATCAAAGAAAGTTTTACATATCCCATATAAATAAGTGTCAACAATTTAGAAAATTTTGACAAATTTTTTTTTATAAGACTAACCACCCAGTTTTAAAAATAAAAAATACTCTAAAAATAATGCTAATAGTCTGACCTGTATCTCGTATAAACGTCATCAATTTTAATTAATGCGTAAAAATAACACCAATACATCCATAAATAAATAAAAATAGTCTATGATGCATGAACTAAATTGTGTAAATGAATTTTCTCTCAAACCTCCTGATCATCTAATACTTTGTCTTACTTTAAGAAATTTTGTGTTTAATGACTTTTGTAACTAAATACTTTTTTGTTGTCACTAAATATATTTATTTTCAAGATATAAGTTACCACAAAGTTATCATTATAGGCTTGTTACTAAATGTCAATAGTGGTGATTTTTTAAAATTGCCACTAAATTTTTTGATATTATTGGCAGCCAACAACTTTTCACTAAATATATATGAAATAGTGACAACTAATTTCTCCATAAATAAATGATTTTTTTCTCATTAAAAATAACTATTTGTTACAAATATGGTCGATCTGAAGTTGAGTGTTGCCACTGAGAACAAGTTATAAGTGACAAAAAACAATATCATCACTAAATGTCAATAAATGTTGCCATTTGGTGACATGTTTTATGCTTGTCCCTGTAGTTTTATTTCCAAACGAAAAACTACTGTATATATCTTTTTTCCTTCTTGTCACTGATGTTATTGATGATCAGTGATAATTTGCAAAACTATTTCACGTTTTGATAGTGACAACCATGATGTTGTCATTAGTTTGAATAATTGTAGTATATCCCCTATTTATAGAAGTAAAGTGACAAGAAATATAAGATACTATATATATATTAAAAACTCAACAATTCAATTATTAAATATCCAGTGAACTTTTGAAAGACTTTTCAACCTAAAACATTACAATTTGAAAAAAAAAGACATACTCTAACTTGACAAACCCATCTTTCTAAATTGCTACGTGATATCCGGTATACCATAATATGACAGAAGTATCATTCCTTTAACCTACAACTCGCATAATCTAAAAATAAAAATGAATGTGTATATTAGACAATATTAATGGCCATTTATGAATAAAAAAAAATAAAGCGAGATGTTAACAAACTACCATTTGTACAAGTTATGTATTGAGTGTCTATAAAAGTTGTCTAAATAAAATTTAAGGATGGTAGAAAAAACATTGCTAGTTCTAAGAGAGATCAAACCTGCAATAAACATACTGAAAAATTATAAAAGAAAAAATTATTAATTGTAAATGCATAATGAGTTATAAGGCTAAAATTATAAATGCACTAATTAAACCAATTATGTACCCACATATTTAAACATCCAGCATGGGTCTTTCAGTTGGCAGGAGTTAAGTTCTCTCCACCCAACACATTATTTGAAAATCCTTTTACGAAAATAAACAACGTCAACACATCCATCAACTCATATTCTAAAGGGGATAAGAAAACATGTGAATTTGAAGAGTGATAAAAAGTTGAATAAATGAAGTTCTTGGACACTTGATTTGTTATTTTTAATTCACTTTGTATTACCTCTTTTTTTCTCATCCTAGCACCATCCAAAATGTCTCCTTAGGTTCCTAACACCTATGTTTGACTTTGATCAACCCGTCAACATGAGCATAGCTCATTGCACTCTCATAGGGCTCCAAATTACCTTTTCAATGGTCTATGGTGTGTTCAAATCGGCCTTACGGTTCATGTGTACTCACTTTTTTACTTCAAACCCTGATGCAAAGGCCATCAGGCCCTCCCCGAATTTTAGTTGACTTGATCAACTCTCAAACTCGATATTGCCTCGTTGATTTTTATAGGGCTCTGAATTCCCTTTCCAACAGTCTCGGTCGTGCACGATTCAGACTCATAATTCACATTTTATTCTCGTTTTCCAAAAAAGTATATTTTGGACTTCCGATAGGCACCCCAAATCTTGGCAGAGGTGTACTTTACTTTGCCAACCAGTCAGGGATATGTTGATAGGTATGCTAGGGCCTATGTCGATCGAAATACCCCATAATCCTAAGTTTTTCTATTTAAGGTGGTCATGACCTCATTCCCAAGGACCCCCTTTTCAGCAATAAGGACATTATCTGCCTCAAAATCAGTGCGCTGTCATCCTAAAAATTCCCTTTTCCAAACATTCTCTCCATTTTTTTTACATCGATTTCACCCCACCTTTTACTACCCATCTTATCCTTACTCTGGCACCATTCAACCACCATAAAAAATCAGACTACACCCCTTCAAGTTCTATACCAAAGTTCTATAGGAGATTTATTTCTACCCTTTTATATCTCATTTAATTACTATTATTCATTTACTTTCCCTTCACTTATGATATATTTTTGTTTTACTTTATTTTCTCACCTCAAATAATCTCCTCTTTTATTATTAGTACACACAAAACATATTTTCATAAAACTAAAAAAGACAAAAAAATGAGTTCACCTATAAACTCCAAAGTAAGACTCCCTCATTTTTTCTACATTTTTACATTTGAGCACATTTTCTTCAAATTCAACTAAAGAGGAGTCCTATAATTAGGTTTATCGGATAAACCCCCATGTGATATGTCAAAGTATTTAGACTCTGATGCCTATTTTGGATATATATGCTTCCAGAACCATTATCGGGATTCGAGTCTTATTTTGTTCATTGTATTATTTTATATATACCTCATATTTAGTAATATTGTGCATATGTATACGCCTACAAATAGTGTTTCCAACAGACATGCACATTCACTTCCTTATAGTGAATCGTGATTCGATCGTCATTAACATCATATTTGTCCTATTATTCACTTTCTTTCTCATACTCCTTCGGATGACTCCTCTCCGTCCTTCCCATGATGTGAGTATGATGATTTTTTTACTCACCCATTTTCACATTACACACATTATACACATGAGTTACATCTTGAAAAAAAAGAGAATATTATTATAGCCCATGGGAGACCGAAAGGGCGGAATCGGTTCCTATCACCTTCTAATTCTGTAAGTTAATCACCAAACCCTCGATTTATCTGGTTTCGTATGCGTTAGTTTGTCTTTTGATGTTATTCTTTCGGGTATGGCTGCATTCTTTTGCCTACTTTAAGAAAAATAGGTTGACAACTCCATTTTTTTTTATCTTTTCCTCTCCTTTTGACGATGCCAATTTATATACATGGTAGCCCACGAAGATCGTGAGAGCGGGAGATGGAGGACCTCCATCCTTTGATCCTCTCACGCCCTGAGATAGATTTTCTTATTTTCTATCCTTTCGAGGCGAGCCCGTGCCAGAGGAATCATGGATGGCCACAAGTTCAATAATTATTTTTGATATATTTATTTCAGGTGCAACCTTATGCCTGAACAATTCTGGTAAAGTTTGTGTAAATGTTATTTTTATACGTTTATACACATTGCACATGAATTATGTGTGTCTTATCTCTAGTTAAAACAATGAGAAGAGTGATAATTACAAGGAAGTAGACATTTTGCCTCGGTAACAAATATGAGACATTTAGTGTAGAATTTATTTCTTGCATCTCCAACTGCATCTTTTGGTTCCATTGTGTTTGCTACTTCATCCCATTATTTCGTTGCTCAGCCTACTCTGCCCTCCTTCTTAACAAATCTAACTACGCTTTTTATTGTTGATGGAAAGAGGATGGAGTTGGTTTTGTACATGGCCCATGACCACATATGTATCATGATTTTTATCCAAGAACTTGCAAATAGATTTCACCCTTTGTCACTAAATCTGTTCCCTTGACTTGGGACTGAGACTTGAGTTATTCCATCTTTGCCTATATAATAAATATTATATATATGTATTACTAAAACATTTCATCCTATTTCAAAATCATGGAAAAATAATAATATTCCAAGTTAAACGAGGAGTTAACTTACATGTTTTTCTTTTGCATCATCATTGACCCAACCTTTTTCATCACTAAATCGGGTTAGCTAGTTCAACTTAATTAGGCCAAAATTCTTTCCTATTTTTTGCTTTCTATGTCAATTATAGCAAAAATTAACACAATCATAAAACTAAATTAAACTAAACCACAAATACAATTCATCCCACATTTGTATTAGTTTTTAGCATTTATCAGATATTTGTAACGAGTGTAATAGTTTAGGGGGATTCTTGGAATATAAACTTGTTCACAAATTCATTTTTTCAAGATAGCTCATGAATCATGTGGTCTTTTAAAAGGGACGTAATTATTCCATTTAAATAAAAGATTATGTGTCATGTTCGTGCTTTAATGGATCATGTTGTATCATGTGAGGCCAAATATACAAACATGATTTCGTGCCACCTTACAAAATTAAATATTTGTAACCATAAATATAAATGTAAAGTTCAATGTATGGAGGATCATATTTTTGGAAATTTTATGGTGGAAAGACCACTATCCTGTACCGTAGGGTTCTAATATATAGTAAAGGGTGCAAAACTAAGAAAACAACTATTTTTAAAATTTTCAATTTTTGAGTTCAATAAAATAAGTTTAACCCAAATTAAATGTTGCACTAATTTTAATTCAATTATTGTGATAAACATATTAACCAATTTTATCTTGACCTAAACAATCATCTAAGTGAGTGTGGGAAATCAACCACAATGCTCGATATGCGAGGAAAACCCATATGGAAAAAACCTTGAATGACCCGATCACACAAATTCACTATTATAAGGAATTACAAAAGTCAATAGATGACTTCCATAATGAACGCACGCCCTCTCAAGTCTTGACGCACCTTTAATATTCAACTTCTCCTCCACAATGACAAACAGGAGTTCACCAATGCATTTTCCACAATGTGTGAGTCAAATCTCACCTCAATATCCACCGAACAGGCTCAACAACTATTTACAGATTTGAACATAGAATCCACTACTTCTTCACCACAACACCGCAACATGGAGTATACCATGTGTAAATAACAAATACGAAGTACACTGTATGAAACGATTTGTAACAAGATAAAGAGAATAATCCCTGGTTCCCACAAACTAGATCTCAAAGCATATATATGATGAAAATTGTTACTAAAACTATTTGGGTGTAAACAAGGTTTAGGTTTGAAAAAAATTGATCATAAACAAACATATAAACTCAGTGAGCTTTTGGAAAGAGTTTGGGAGCTCAAAAACTAGGTTAAAGCCTCTAATAATTTCGCTGCGCTGCACTCCTATTTATAAGAAGTTATCCAAAAATGAGATAAAGATGAAACACTTTGAGTAAATCTCAAAATAATAATAAGTTCACCTGGTCATTCAAATAAGGTCTGAAGCCTCGTTCAAACGACTCCATAAGTTCGTTGGAACCAAATGACAAATGAGAAATCATAGAAAGTCATAATCCAATCGTTCGAAGTTCATTAGATTAGTTATAATGAGAACCCATGGTTCGTTTGAACGATATACATAATTCCATTCTATTGACTTAGAGAATTTTCTAAGATATTTAAAAATGGTTTAAAGAATTTTAAAACCAGTTTTATAAAACTAACACACAATGTTAAAATCTCCAAGGATGAAATAAATACGCTTTCATACCTAAGAGATCATCGAAACATGGAGACGAAATAAGACACGAAACTCGACATGATAATGTGAACATGATATATTAGTCACTACATCTCCAATCATACACGTCACAAGCCTGAAATGTCAAACATACTCAACTCCTATCCTATGACTCAAAGGTTTTTTCTAAACATGGAATAAGCCAAAATATATACAAATTGAATCTATAAGAAACTTGTCCTTGCAAATCTTCCCCTTTGGCTATTCTGGAAGAAAACATAAAATAAAAACATATTGTTCATCAAGATCATCAAATAAACTTAATCCCCACCCTCAAAAAGAAATATTACGTCTTGACAAACTCACATTGAGTAGCTTTGTGTTTGTATTAAACTTCGTCGCATTGTTGCAAACTTGCACACTTAAAACATACCTTCAAATGCAACTTGAATATATAACAATATAAACAGCATAATAATAAGCCCTCTCCATTTGTCTAACAATCTCTACCTAAGTTAGGAAGTCTCGCCCTAATGTAAAAATCTCCCCCAGACTATAAAGATTGATGTACCATTTCTCCCCTTTTTGTTTAGGAATAAACAAAGATAAAGAAGAAGAATAAAACAAAATATAACCAAAACTCTCCCTAAATGCAACATTAGTAGGTATAAAGATAGAAAGGTATATCATGTAATACTGTAAAGTGCCATGTGCAACAACAGACAACTCAGCAATGCAAGTACAAATAATCCAAATAATGATCAATTAATAGCAATTTTCATTTAAAAATGATACGAACTTGAATACGAAATGAATCATGAGATATGAATGTAAATAAATAACAAGAGATTCCAATATCCTCATATAGAATACCAATATGAAACCACTTGAAACAAAACGGAACATGTGGCATCTATGAATTAAATGCAATGCAACGGCTTAAAACTAAACGATGCCCTACATATAAATATGCAAAATATACCAATGACACACACACGCGCGCGCGCGCGCGCGCACACACACATATATATATATATATATAAACACCACAAACAAGTCACAAAACACAATAACTTTACACATTAGCATAATATCGATGTGTCTAAACAAACATGTGGTAAACGTAGTGAAGTGGCATGAACTAAAAATGAATGAATTATGACCTAATCACCCAAAATGTCCAAGGAGTTCAATTTGAATGCATTAACTTTATCAAACAAATATTTATCTTCATAGTGACATATAAAGTGAATTAATAAAGGGACAAAGGAGCATGATGCACACTAGCCTATAAAATATTGATGATTCTTAAATCAATAGTTTCAAACGTGAATTAACTAAGACTCGTTGTGCAAACTCGTTTATCTTTAACTTATGACGCCCTTAAAATTAGATACATCATTTTTTTTACTCTCATATTTTGAAGATATCACACTTCTGAAGAATCAATGAAAAAAATTGGCCTTGGCAATTATATATTTTCTTTGGCTCTTAATATTATAGGCTCTTGCCAATGGTGACCTTTCCCGCAAGGAAGATTTCTCCCTTCTTAGACCTTCCCCACGCACACTCATATTTATCAATAAATTAGAAAACTCACAGGCAGTGGTTCTTACATGTAAAAATCCCCCAATAAAATATATATGTATATGTTAAGATTGTTAGGAGAACGCTTCACTTATCTCATGTAACATATGATGTTAAAATCCAAATAATCTCGTGCATATGTGTGCGGAGGCATATGTAAAGTGAATCCATTAAGAAAGTCATTTTCAAACTACTCCATGCAATCATGATTAAGAAAAATCTAAGCTTTAAAAATCATAATCAAATGTCCTATCCACATGGATACATGGAAATAAGTGGATTCAAAGACACCGATACGCCAAACAAAATGTGTAAAACTAAAATACACAAAAATAAAAATCTTTTTGAGTTTTAAACATTTTTTCAAAGATCACACGAAAACAAAACTCAAAACCCAAACAAAAATATTTTGGTATTTTTTAATATGACCCAATATATGAAAATCAAAATACAAAAAACTTAAATATCATACAACTAGAAAGTAAGTATAATATGTAGTACAAATGCTAGTGTATGAAAAATATACAAACGTAATCAACCATAAGATATAGAATGAGAAGAATCATATGCAAGCATGCGAGAATCAACCATTCTCACATGCGATGCCTCCAAAACCAATATTCTAACACGAATATATGAGTACTTAATTCCTTGGATTTTAGGAACCATGGTGACACATGATCGATACTTCTTAGGACCACTTCTAAGACTAATATAAAACATCCTAAGGTGACCGTTCTTGCCACCATGTGAACATGTATAAACACGGGGAATGTTACCTATATGTTGACCTTGTTTATTATCCTTCGCAGTGGTTGAGAGTCTAAAATAAACATTAGTGTTGGCTTTAACAATGAAAGCATTCAAATTATCGAATCACATACCATCACTACTTGAGTCTCTTAGATTATCTTCTAACCTCAAAATTCTAGAGTCAGGCCAAAACAAAGACTTTTCAATATTTAGGAACTCCTCTTTCATATTTTCAATCATTTCTAGAAGGTTATATCCCCCCTCCTCAATATAAGATAACTTATCCTTGAGATTCTTTCCACGTGCCCTTACAACTTGAAATAATTTATCATTATCTTCTATAACACGTTCATTAACCCTAGCCTCCAATATTTTAGAGTCCTCTAATTCTCTCTCTAAAACATGAACTCTATCCTCACTCTCTTTCTTGGAAACTTCTAAAATTTGAAAATATCACTTCATATCCTTGACCTTCTCAAACAAAATGTCAATTCATTATTAGCTTTTAAGCACGAATTATCTTTTTCAAAAAATGTATCCTTTTTGAAAATTTCAAATTCAACATAAACTATTTATCAACATGGTTATAAAGTTCATTAAAATCCTCTCAAATATCAAAATCTTCGTCATCACTGAACAAATCGGACAACTTATCACTATGATGACCCATAGAGAGAAACAAACAAATCGAAAGAGAGACAAGCATACAAAACAACCCTACTATATCTTTTGGCATTTTATCTAATCTAAATATCTTCAACTAAGATTAAGGTTATCTCTAATATAATAATCCGAATCTAAAATTAAGAGAGAAATGAACAGTAAACCCGAGCTAAAGGATCCTCTTGGATTCTTCTCGATCTTGACATTGCATCTCTAAAACATTCTCTACATACCATTGACCTTGAGGTTACTACTATTTTTTATAATATCAAAGAAAAAGTAACTAACACAACATTTACTACATATGCCACAACTAAAAAAAAAATCCACCCAAGTTAAGGAGATTATATTATCATCCCTACCTAAGCCTTTCTCGGGCGAAAATCTCTTAACCATTCATATTTATGGGGATGAATTCTAGCAGTCTTTAGAGCATAACAAATCATGTCTTATTATTCGAGTGATTCCTTCTAAAGGTGAAAACAATTAGAAGACAAAATATCTGAAGGACAAGATTTCTTATATGTGTAATATAACCATTCTTAGAGGTTACCTCTTATAGGTAAAGGCTTATTTGAGATGATTTTTCAATCAGTTGAAACTATGAATCATATTTTATATAAAGGATTTTGTTTATTCAACTAGGTATTTTTAACTTTTAAAATTGAGCCCTAAGTTTAAACCATCCAATCTTAAACCCACCACTACCCTGTTTGGGATAAATTCTCTTGTCTCAACATTGCATATTAGAGACCAACAACTCTGTTTGAGATTTATTGTTGCCTTTGTACACCAATTAAGATAGATCAATTAAACATTGAAAAATATTGGTCACTTTTCTAGAGTTTGTATAGAAATGGAGATGACTGAGAATTATCCACCAGACATAATCTTGATTAAATGTAAAGACCACAACATTGAACATTAAGTGGAATATGAGAACCTCCCCCCTTACCAATGCAATAATTATTAGAATCTTGGTTATTGGGTTACTGAATCAAGAATTGTTAGGAAGATACAAGTGGATGCAAATTTTGATATCAAATAAACTCTTGCTCTATAGATAAATGCTCATAATATTGACAGATCTATAGGAAGACCCTCACCCAAACAAACTACTCCTCAATACAAAGGTGTCCACATAACTATTTTTTAGATTGGGATCATTTTGGAGCTAAATATAATGATGTAGAAGAAGTTCATACCGATGAAAATTCAAACAATGGGCAGTTGGATGAGGCTGCCCAAATCACCCCAGCTACCCCAATTGGATCAAACTATAAAGTTATTAATATAGCTGAGAATGGGCTCAGATTAAATAAGGAGACTTCTCAACCATCCCCTACTTCCCCAATATAATTCAACGAAGCTGGGAAAACTATAAAATAAGGGGAATGGTGATGCTAGAAATCATGTTTAAATCATTCTGAACCATCATATGAAGTATAAAAATCATAAAGTAAGTGAATAAAGGTAAATAACACAGTATATATAGTGGTTCGACTATAAAACGAGCCTACTTCCACTTTGGTTCCTTACTCCCATTATGTATAATCATTAATATAAGATTGATTTGTCGTTAGAGGTGTACAAGAGAGAGAGAGGGAGAGGGAGAGAGAGAGAGAGAGAGAGAAGTTGAATACATGAAGAATGTAATTCTATGCACGATGGGATGCAGATTATAGAGCAAGTCTATCGAGGGCCACAAACTGTATTGGCCCAGGTAGTCTGGCAGATTCTAAAGAGAGAGTGTATAGGGATTTGAGAAGGGCTTTGCTGCCAAAGTCTTACCTCTGATAGTTAGGTGAGCGCTTCTATTTATATAAGTGAAAATATGGTGTCACATGCTTGGGGCACGTGACATGGGTATAAGTGGTGTAAGTAGGGAATCCTTATCGAAATAGGACAACTGAAAGATTTAGCTATGTCTACGATAGGGTATGTATTGTTGGAGATGCCCAAAAACACAGCCTGTTAAGGATGCGACTTGTCTGAGACCCTAGAAGCAGCCTCACTGTAAGTCTTTCTCAGTTGTGGCCCATTATTGGGCATATCAGTAAGCCCCCAAGCCTCAGTGTAAAGATGTTACGAGTTGGTGTTGCGACTATGACCTATGCTCGGTGCCGCGGTGTCACTATAGTTGGTCGTTCTTTTTATTTGGGATGTGACAGGAGGTCATGGCCTATGAGCTATGACTCTTCAACTTTCAGCACCCTCTTATATAAATGGGACCTGTCCATGGCCTCATTACCTATTAAACTTCCTTGAGAGATTTTACTTCTTGAGATTTTTTATGATAATTCCCAACTTCTTATGGCATCTTTGGTTGTGGTTCGTGAAGGTTTCCAGGAAATCCTATAAATTTCTTCGATCGTTCTTATCATTCCTCAGGTTGGTCGCATTAATTTCCTCATTTTCCAATCATAATCCATGTTCTCCTTTACTTTTCCGAATCTTTTGCTTTGTCTTAATTCTATAAACACATGTTATTCCTTTTCTATTTCATAAACTACTAAAATTCATGCTTGTTGGATTATAATTTGCCCAAACAATGTTTGAATTTGCACATATCAATATACGTTTGAACTGGATAATGCTATATTTTTCATGAATTTGGTTATTTTGGGTGTGTTTGGATAATTGTTTTTGTTTTCTTGGTTTTTTGTGAATTGGAATTCAATTTGGCTCAATTAATGTTTTTGGCACACAATCCTAGAAAATCTGGAGTAATATTTTTCTTATAGGGAATGTTTTAGGTAGAATTATTGGTTAGCCCCCATTTTGGACGTAACTTTTGGTCAAGAACACCCCTAGGATGTTCTTGGTCTTATTAGCCAAAACCATGGGTTTAAAGCTTTTGATCTTAAAAATCATAAACCAAATTGTTTACATGTTTATCCCCCTGGCCGGGGCTTGTTAGGTTTTTTTACTAGTTGGATGCAGCAAATGACTTCAACTTCATCAGCGTTAGAATATTTTTAGCTGTGGTTGTGGCCTATTAGAAAATGTTGGGTTAAACTTCCTATGCTTCTTTATTAACCATACCTTAGTCTTAATGCCCCCTGGTTGCGACATATAAGTGCATTTGTATTAACCTATCGCGGCCTAATACAACACTTTGAGTAAGACTTGGCTGTAGCATTTGTATTAACCTATTCGAGGACGTTCGTGGAATCATTTGAGAAAACCTGACCTCATATCTCCGTGGGACACAACTGCAACTATAGTCTCTAAGATGAGGAAGGATGCGAACACTGTCGATCTCCACCGCCTGGTAGATGAGAATGCGGAAGACTTTGAGGAATACGTTATGCATAGTCTGCTGGGGGTAAACCGTACTTAAGTTTCTTTTCCTCTCTGCTACACTTTTCATGTACTCCGTGCTAATATTTTTTTTATTTGTTCTTTCAGTATGCGGACGTTTCCATTGCCCAAAGGTCCAAGTATGAAGAACTCTTCAAGCTTTATCAGGATGCAGAAGATGGCCATAAATCTCAATTAGAGGGTACTAGGTCTTCCTCCTTTCAGGCTAGAAAAAAATCTTTTGAGGATACACTACAGGCATACAAACTTGAGGCAGATGGTAAGGTTGAGGTCACATCCACTGCCCAAAAATAGGCTGAGCACAACTTTAAATAGGCTGCAGAAGCCTTGAAGATTGCTGAGGCAAAGGTTGTAGAGGCTGCTAGATAAGCTACATCCTTTGAGGAGAAGTTTAACCAGGTCCAAAAGAAGAATGAAGACTTAGTTTAGAGGAATTCTGCGGACTTCCAAAAGCTTAATGATGACCATGCTACGACCCTCGAGTAAATGGATGAGGTCCATGCAGTAACCTTGGAGAAGGCGGCTAAGGATGCAGTAGCTCGTTACAAGACCTCCCAAGACTTGTTTCTTCTCAATAACAAGGCTTACATTCATAGCTATAAACGTCTAAGGCACATGATTGTAAAGAATTATCCAAAGGCTAAAGACTTAATTTATGCCTGTAGGTTCAAGAACCTTGAGCACATGACCTTTATAAAGGATTTAAAGTCTGCGGAGGAGCTAACTAAAAATCAACGTGAAGAGGCCATGACATCGAGGGCGGAGGAAGAAATTGAGACTTTCGCAGAAGAAGATGACGAAGTAATGAAGAAGAATCTATCCCTTGATTTAAACTTTCCATTCTGCACTTGTATCTTTTTTTTTCTATTCAGAATTAAAATATTGTAAATTGGCCCTCCGTGGTTGTTAAGTTTATAACAGTTTTTTTCTATATTCATATATTGAACATGAGCTCATATTTTGTATTTAAATATTTGCACTGCTTTACCTTTCACGGTCTTTATCTTTAAATGCCTTGTATGTTTAACATTTTTTCTTTAGGAAGTCGATTGTAATGTTCTTACATAATCTCTCCGCGGCTAGTTGGAATTAAAACCTTTTTTTAACTTAATAGCTGCAGTCACGTAGTTCGTTCTTTTCCCACTTGAGATGCCTACCATGGTATCCTTAAGTTGTAGTGTCCTTTAAGATTATAGACTTAGTAACAAAACTAGTTGTGACCCGATGGTCGCGGTCGTACGCATCAGTGCCTCCAAACTTTGGCACTTGTAGAATATTACTACATTGATGTTGATTTATTGTGGACTATTGGGAAATGATTCCATTGTCGCGGACACTAATGATTATGGGCCACCTTCCTTGTCTGACAACAACTCTATTTATAGAGATTTAGGTCTTTAGGTGCTTGGCACGGCCTCGAACTGAGCTGGAATTCTGATTACCCTTCCATGAACCTTGCAACATACTTGTGGCAACGATGTTGGATTGTTGTGGACTTTGGGAAATTTCTTCCCTTGCCATGAAATCAGAGTCCATGGACCACATTCCTTACCTTCCTTCCTTCTTTTCTTATTTTAGGTCATTTGCAAGTCTCCCTAGGCTGGGTTCATTATCAATCCACCCGCATCTATAGATAGGTATTATCAAACCATCCTTGGCTAGGTATTATGAGCCTCCGTGGTAATAAAAGCATCCCTAGCCTCCAAAAGACTTCATGATGCGAAGGGTGGTAAATTCCATTTAAGGTCGTCATGCACGCTTCTATAGATTCCTCCTCCCGTATGCTATAATCTTTGGGATAATTGGATGTTAGGTTTTCCTCAAACCTATTAAGATACGAACATTTCAAAAGATTTTAGAATGATAGGGCAATAACTCAAAGATGGAAAAGTCATCTATATATATGATTGTTCAACAAATCAAGACACATAAAGTTAAACTTAATATAACCAATTTCTCTTTGCAAATATTCGAGAAGAGAACAAAAATATTCTAAATCGGGGTTAGGCATGCAGCTATCTCACTTAGGGGTTGTATTGTAACATCCGTACATTAAATTAAGATACCCTAATTCTTATTTTTACCCCTCCTAGAATATATAAACTCAAAAGTATCCTTGATAAGGATATAACTACTCTATAAAATCTACAACATTACTCAATTACCCAAGTACCCTTAAAGTTTCAAAAATTACAAAATTAACCCCTGCATTTTTCAAATAAGCATTATTTGATCTATTAATAACACTTAGACCTAAACCTTATATCAAATTAAACCTCCAGACATCAACTAACTAGAATTTCATTTTCAATCCTTAAATTTATCTGAAATTTCAAAAATACCCTTAAAGTTTACAAAAATAGCACTTTTTAACCTAATAAGTGTATATACATTCAACCAAGGACTAAAACCTAAACCAACATTATTTTCATATTCCCCTTCCCTACATCAGCCTCCACCGAAGCAAATGAGTCCAAAATTAGATGCCATCACCATGTAAGCATGTAAGGAATAATTTTTTTATAAACTTACCATCTTAAAATGTAGGAATCCACCTCCAAATCATACCAATAACATCTCCTCTTCCAACCCTATAAATTGCACACGAGCAGAACCTCCAAAACTCACCACTAGAGTTTACACAAAACTCAAAATTTTCCTCAAACATAGGCATCCTATCATTTTATGCATTATATTTCATTCTTTCATTAACGAACGTTTTCTGTGTTGATATTATGCGTATATCAATCAAAATATTAGAATGTTTACATCTAAAATAGCCGATGTTAAAAAAACTCGAAAAAAAAACATTAAAGCTCGAGTTTTAATGATGAATTTTGATTTCTTGATTGTAAATCAGTTTTGAGGTGAGGAAATGATTACTTACAAATTTAGGAGCTCTAGTGCATAGCTCGTTTATGAAAAATCATAACTTTTGAGCCTCAACTTCTCGAAGGTGTTTTATGTTTCAGAAAATGAAAAACTTCAAATTCTTCATAATCAGACCACCTTAATCCACCAAATCCAAATGCTTCCTTAGGATAGAAGAAACACAACCATACTTGTAACAACCTCAACCATATTCAGTGGAGCTTCGAATGTTCAGTCAAAATTTTGAAAAAACACACAGTTTTCATAACTCGATGAATACTGAGTGCCAATCCATAAAACTTATATTTTTGGATTCGTTGTAAAAAAATAGGTTAGGTGGGTTCAGGAATCAATTCAAATGGTTTACGAAATCAGGAGTTATCTCATGTCAAAGTTTTTCAAACCCCAGGTCAACTGTCGAGATGTTGAGGATAAACTTTACAACCATAATCATTGACCAGGCGCGTGGCTAATAAAAAAATTCTAATTTTTTATAATATTTTCATTTTATTTTTTTGGTCAAAATGGTATAAGGTAAGGCTGTGTTGGTCAAACCTAGCCAAAGTTATGAAAAATTAGGGTTTTAGGTTTGAAATATTTTTCCTAAATTGCAAATTGACCCCTCTAGACTTTTTCAAGTTATGAATTTAATTTTTTTTAATAAATACCTTGATGTATTTTATGTCAAAAAGTATTCTACAGCAAGTTTTAAATTTGAACCTAAACCCAAAATTTTAATGTCCCAAATTAATTATATTTTAACCCCTTAAACTTTAATATACACAATTTTTAGTATAAATTGGAAAAAACCAACCTCATTTCAAACAATACTTATTCATACAAACATTTGTATATATATAATCAAGTACTAGCTCCTCCCGACATCCTCTTTTGATGCTCTTTAAGTCGTTTAAAATCCATACAAGTATGTCTTTTTACCTCTTTCCTAACAAATTTTGCGTATTTGTTTAACTGCTATTGATATCATTCTATGATAGCCCTATTTGATTCCATGTATGTGTAGATATTACTATACTCATATGTTACTATATCACTGATTGTTTTAATTATGATCATTCAGATCAAATTTGAACCATTCTAATGTAATGACTGATATCATGACAATTCGTTGCAACGATTCAGTTTACCCTTGCCACTTTGTGCATTATAAGTTATTTTGAAAGCATCAGTAATAACTAGGAAGTAGACTGTCATGTTATCGCATGAAATTTTCTACTTGGCCAAGGGTCTCAGATGATTGAGAGCCGGAGTTTAGCTGTATCCATATGAGTGTCGCTTTAATTGTGTGCCTCGCGAGTTCTTTTCCAAAGGTTTTGGATTACTTATTATTTGGTTTTACTCAGTGCTTATTTAATTTTATAGCCACATTTAAATCTGATAAGTATATGATGACCAGTTTTAAAACTCTTTGACTTTCTTATTTAAAGTATATAGACATCTAAATTCTATATACACCCCACCCTCCATCTATAGAGATAATTGTTATAAAATTGGTAAAACCTTCTTAACATACTTGTGCTAATTCTTTTTCCTCCGGATGGCCGAGGAAAAAGAGGATAATCTCTCTTCCCCTTTTGTGACATACACAAGTCACCTGTTTGCCTATGTAACTATTTGGACGAAGACTAAACTAGATGGAAGCAAGGAGTGATACTTTTCAATTATCTAATTTGTATTTCGTCCTGACAATAAGATGTAAATCACCCTTGAGGTAGTTATACATAATGTGTGACGTTTTAATGAATAAAGTTATGTTTTTCGCCTCAACTTTAATTAATTGATTTCTATATACTCTCTTGTACATTCACACCAAAAAAGTAGGGTGTGACAAGTTGCTATTAGAGTATGTGCTTAAATTAACATTTCGCCGGGTTAGAATCCTATACAGGGAAAATTCTTTGAGATATTAGTTATTTTTTCTTTTTGTAACTTCTTTATCAATATTATATAGTAAGTTCCATTTTACAACATGAACATGTGGGTCTTTCTTTTATTTAGTTTAGATATTGTTCCCGCCAATCATTAGGAACAACTATTAGAGAAGAAGCATTTGCACGACTCAGAGAGCTGATTCACGTTGTGGATGAGGACTGGGTTGACTAGAGAGTGGCATGAAGAGACTCTTGTTAAAAAATAAAATCTCATGAGATGTTCAAGTAATGAGAAAAATAGGTGATTATGTGGATGATCTAGTTATACTCTACGAAGAAATCAATTTTGCCCTAGCTAATGCACAACCATCTCCACCACCTTATCCCGAGACTGCATTAAATAGTGAGCTTATCATTGGTTTGTCTTCATATTCAACTTATTTTACTAATGATGATCTTAATGACTTTTTCGATGTTTCAAATTTTGAGTCTTCAGAGACTGATATTGCTGTTCCCACTTAGGAAAAATTCAAGAAACCACTAAGAAAATACGAAAAATCTGAGAGAGATTGAAGACAACCCATGATTGATAGAAAAGTTATGAAGACCAGTTCCAAAAGCCCTTAGATGTTCAAGTTAATGACCAATAATTTTTAAAAGTTTCTCCTCGAAAAGAGATTTGACGCTTTAGAATGAAAGGAAAATTCCCCCCCAGATATATTGGACCTTTCACTATTTCTAAACGTATTGGCCCTTTAGCCTACCAATTAGAATTACAAATGGAATTACCAAGTTTACAGTGTATTCCATGTATCTTAGTTAAGTCAGTATATTCCTGACCCCTCTCATACTATTACAAGGCAAGAAATTTTCATTCAATTAAATCAAGAATTTGAAGTATGCCCTATTCAAATTTTGGATCGCCAAGTAAAAGTTCTCAGAAATAAAGAAATCCCCTTAGTCAAAGTACTTTGGGAATATCAAAATCAGCAAGAAGCCATATGAGAACCAAATAGGCTATGAAAGACCAATATCCTGATCTCTTCCAAGGTAAATTGAGGATGAATTGTTTTAGGTAGGTAAAATGTAATATCTGTACTTTGAATCAAGATACCCTAATTCTTATTTTTACCCCTCCTAGAATATATAAACTCAAAAGTATCCTCAATAAGGTTAACACTACTCTACAAAACCTACAACTTTACTCAATTACCCTTGAAGTTTCAAAGATAACAAATACCCTCGAACTTTTCAAATATGCATTATTTGACCTATTCTAAACCCCTAGACCTTATATCAAATCAAACCTCTAGACATCAACTAACTAAAAATTTCATTTTCGGCCCTTACATTTTTTGAAATTTCAAATACCACGTTAAGCTTAACAAAAGTAATACCTTCGAACCAAATATGTGTATGTACTTTCAACCAAGGACTAAAACCTAAATCAACATTATTTTCACATTACCCTATCCTCATATTAGCCTTAAGCTAAGAAAATGAGTCCAAAATCAGATGTCATTACCATGTAAACATGTGAGGAACTAAGTTTTATAAACTTATCATCTTAAACCATGGAGGAATCCACTTCCAAACTAAATCGATAACATCTCCTCTTCCAACCCTATAAATTTCCCATGAGCAGAACCTGTAAAACTCACCACTTCAGTTTACACAAAACTCAAAATTTCCCCCCTAAAAAGGCATCCTATCATTGTATGCATTATATTTAATTCCTTCAATACCAGATGTCTTCTATGTTCTTGTTCAAAGAAACTCAGAAAAAACTCCATTAATGCTTGAGCTTTAATGGTGAATTTTTAATTCTTGGTTGTAAATAAGTTTTGAAGTAGGAAATGATTACTTATGAGCTTAGGAGCTCTAGTGCATAACTCATTTGTAAAAAATCATAACTTTTGATCCTCATTTGCTCGAAGGTGTTTTCTATTTTAGAAATCGAAAAACTTCAAATTCTTCAAAACCAGACCACCTCAAACCTTCAAACCAAATCCAAATGATTCCTTAGGATAAAATAAACAAAAACATACTCATCAGAACCTCTGCCATATTGAGCAACGCTTCAAAAGTTTAGTTAAAATTTTGGAAAAACACACAGTTTCATAACTCTATGAATACTGAACCTCAATCCATAAAACTTATATTTTTGGATTCAATGTGAAAAATTAGGTTGGATTTGTTCAGGAATCATCTTAAATGGTTCAGGAAATTAAGAGTTATCTCATGTGAAAGTTTTTCAAAACCTAGGTCAACTCTCAAGAGGTTGAGGAAGAACTTTTCATCTGTAATCACTGACCAGGTGCGTGAGGACGCCTGGCCAATAAAAAAATTCTGAATTTTTTTTCAACATTTTTATTTTATTTGTCTAATCAAAATGGGATAAGGGAAGGCTATGTTTGTAACACCCCGCCTAATTAAATACCGGGTGATAAGTCCGATACATAATTAAATCAGAATATAGAGTTGGTTCATTCTTAACATCATTGTCGAAATTTTTTTCCAATCACCTAATACTCAATTAAGCTGATGTTAAAAATTTTCCAACAACAATTTTATTTTACCATTTCTAACAATTCCACACATTCCATTCCACAACAATAATAAACTGAATAGATGTCACAATTGAATTCAAATACAACTGGAATAAACTTTTCCAGTAAATATATGTCAATTCATAAATTCCAACAATAGTAAATGTAACACAAGGACACGAGTATAAAATCCTGACTACGATAGAAAAGAAATAGCTGAAATCCTCTGGGGCGACATGCCCTTAATGAAAGATCACTATAGAGTATGAACCAAATAAATGAAGGCGTCTAAAAAATACTCTATAGCTCCATAGCTCTTCAACCATCATAATCCTCTATGGCTGGTGTCCCTACGGTTGGACACCTGATTTAGAAGATACAAGAGAGAAAATAGAATATGCAAGGAAATGGGTGAGAGCCCGATGGTAAAATAATTTTGAAAACAGCAAGTGGATAATTGTAATATTTATCACTTGTAATATACATGTTATATTATCGGACTCTCTCTTGATATTCTCACCTCTCATCTAGAGTGCACACCTAACGTACCCCTAAACCATTCTAGTTATAATTCCCAAGCTAACTAGATTAACCCATTATATCCATTATTTTTAACCCAATTCATTCCCACGTATTAACCCTATAATACATATAATGATGTTATAAACATACATATTCATTTAGATTTAACATGGATGAGTCCCTTGTTAATACAATTCAATTAAGTGTTTTCATACGTAACTATCTTACATTTCTCCTTTAGCCACACAATAGATATCATCACATGTATATATACACATTCAGTATATTATATATATATACTATACTGCACCCTGAGACACAGCTACGGTGCTGCATTACTCTGCTATCTTGTCCCAATACATCACGTCAGTGTATAGGGGACTATAGGTTCAGTAAAGATTCCTTGAACCACAAATATCAAATCACAAATAATGGAGGCGAACATAGTCCTAATCCTTTGGGCTACGCACATACCTACTCACCCAAATGACCATTCTATACAATTTTTCTCACTAATTGTAATTGACCTAAGTCCTATGTTCTCGAGCGACAAGTCGAAGGCCCCATATATTCATCGGGATAAGACTTCCCTCACGCGTATACCTCCCATCGATAGAAAGTAAGCTAGGTACGTCATATACACATATTATCAATCCATCAAATAGACATTATAATCTACCTATATAAAATTAGGTACTTACACTACCTATATCATATTAGGAATTCATCCTATTAGAAGTACCCGTTATATTTATGGAATACTACCCACACTTATAATAATGGTTATCATCATATTTTTTTTATGTAGTTATCACTCACATAATATTTTATCCGACCCAAGTACCCATAAATATATAATCAGTATTATCCTTACTTGATATAACGATTATTCTCCTCTAAATCGTAAAATAATTATGTAGATATCTCTCAAAAAAATTAAATCCTCAAATCCAAATAATTTTCCAACATTAACCCAAGTCCCTCTCTCCTTGTTAATGTACTAAAATTAATAAAAGCTCACCATGGGCCAAATTACCATTTTTCAATTATTTTATTTTTTTCGATAAAGGTACATTCTGCGAGAAATATAAAATTATAATTTTGAGGCTTTTCTTCTCCGGTTTTGAAAAAACTTAAAACTGTAAAGTTGTGCAGAACATGATTTCATACAAAAAATCGCGAGCACACTGTCAATTTCCTCTTAAAACAGTCCTAAAATTATCATACAATGTTCGTCCCCTATCAACATTTTTTGTCATGCGTTTTATCCATTTCCTTCCTCATCAAAACCAACACAAATCAATCCAAAACTTCTCCTAATTAATATCAATTGATATAGCAAGATATATGATCAGTTTATAATAATCAACAAATTAAAATCATCAAATAGTTTGGATTAAATCCTATTATTCCCAAAATTCTCATAGGTTCTTATTTCTCCACAAATAATATTAACTTAGACTTCTTCTATCATTTGAAACCAAAAATTCGTGGATTAAATCATTTAAACATAAAGAGATTTATTCTATCTAATTTTCATATCAAGAACAAATTCTAAAAACTCTATAGTTCATCCTTAAATCATGTAAATTCATACTTCTTTCTCATCCTATATGGCATGGATATTGTAAGCAATAAAATAAAGCAAGAATTACAATTGCCTTAATTATGTAGGTCTGAACCTTTGGTGATGATGGTGTAGAATCCTTTCCTTATTTTTTCGATGACTTTCTGGTGGTGGTGCTGGTGGTATAAGGTGGTTAATCCCATTTGGCTTGCCCCAAAAGTCTCTTCTCCTTCTTAAGCAACCTCTTCCCCTCCCAAAAAACTCTTCACTTTCTCTCACACTAAGACCTCTAAAGTATTTTATGATAAAATGAAATGAACCTATGTTCATCTAATCCGTCACCTTTATAATATGACAAATCCCGATATTACTATTCATCTCCTAATTAAAATGACTAAAATGCCCCTTCGAGGTGTCCTTTCATCTCCAAAGTGATCCGAGACCCAAATCCAACACCCGAATAACTTTTATGACTATTTTGACCCTTTCGGATGCAACGACGCACTCGAAATGACCATAAGGTTGATATAATATAATATTTCCTTTTTATTCATTTAAATTAGTCCCGACACGTCCCATACTGCATCCCGACTTAAGTTCCATAATAATCGTATTAGTAACTCACGACAATATAAATAACATCATATTCATATATTACTTAAATATCACTAAGTACTACACAGAATCATATATTTCATTATCCAAAAGTTATATCATATCTGGATTAATCCTAATTAATTAATTTATAATTAATTCCAATTAATCCCATTAACTTTTAATTTAACTCATTTTAAAAGTCACAAAAATTACGGGGTATTACATACTTCCCCCCTTATAATAGAATTTCGTCCCGAAATTCGAAAAAAAAAGAGTAACTGGTATGGACAACTCCGGTTATTTATTTCATATCTCATGCAATCTCTATCGTACCGCCCATACAGTACATTACCAAATATCCCCACTGATGTTATACACCAAGCCTTACCATTTAGTTTCAACTATCTCGAGTTAAACTTTACCCAACCCTTCCTATACCATCCTCTTGGCAAAATTTTGGGGAGTAGCGGTCCTAAATCATCAAACAACTAAATCCTGAAGTCATAACTTATACTTTCATTAACCTCAAGAATACTTACTGTGTCACAATTATGGAAAATACTACAATCCAACCATCCAGGGAGCCCATACACCCTATGTGTGTACGTTCCATCATAATATCTAAATGAATGTGATTCCTCTGTAAGGTTACCCATAATTAACTGACTACCTAGTTTATAATCCGTATTTCTATGATTTCCACATTCCCATTTGGCGATTCCATTTGCCTCAAATCATGCTACAACTCATAACTCTCTTATTAATATATATACATATATAATAGCAAAGGCTATAAACTCATATACTAAAGACCCAATTTACTTCGACTCCTAACGTTCTTTAGTTTCATGCGCGGGGTGTCTCGTAGAGAGAAATCCAAACAAGGAACCCCCAATACACTACTACCTAAAATAATCGTTCATCGAAACCCATCTGGTCCTTTGTCTATAGTATATAACTTCCCAATCGGTTTTTATCTATTTATATAAAAGTCTACTTATTCGCTCTCTTGTCACAATATGCTGGCTATATCGGTCAACCTTGGCCTCTTATCAATCCATGCCTATAATCACTTTGAAATGCAACAATCCTGATGATAGGGCTCTACATCAAAGAATGCTAAGCTAAAAGAATAGTAAGTCATACAAACCTTAAAGGACACTAGAACTTGATTCTCTGATACCACCTGTAACACCCGGCCTAATTAAATACCGGGTGATCAGTCCCATACCCAATTAAATCAGAATATACAGTTGGTTCATTCTTAGCATCACGATCAAAAATATTTTCCTATCACCTAATACTCAATTAAGCTGGTGTCAAAAACTTTCCAATAAAAATTTCATTTTACCATTTCTAACAATTCCACACATTCCATTCCACAATAACAATAATCTGAATAGATGTCACAATAGAATTTAAATGCAACTGGAATAAACTTTTCCAGTAAATATATCTCAATACATAAATCCCAACAATAGTAAATGTAACACAAGGACACGAGTATAAAATCCTGACTCAGATAGAAAAGAAATAAATGAAATCCTCTGGGGCGACATGCCCTAAATGAAAGATCACTACAGAGTATGAATCAAATAAATGAAGGCCCCTAAACAATACTCCATAGCTCCATAGCTCGTCAACCATCATAATCCTCTATGGCTGGTGTCCCTGCGGCTGGACACCTGATATAGAAGATATAAGAGAGAAAAGAGAATATGCAAGGAAACGGGTCAGAGCCCGATGGTAAAATAGTTTTGAAAAAAGCAAGTGAATAATTGCAATATTTATCACTTATAATATACATATTAGATTATCAGACTCTCTCTTGAGATTCTCACCTCTCATCTAGAGTGCACACCTAACGTACCTCTAAACCATTCTAGTTATAATTCCCAAGATAACTAGATTACACCATTGTATCCATTCTTTTTAACCCAATTCATCCCACGTATTAACCATATAATACATATAATGATGTTATAAACATATATATCCATTTAGATTCAACATGGATGAGTCCCTTGTTAATACAATTCAATTAAGTGTTTTCATACGTAACTATCTTACATTTCTACTTTAGCCACACAGTAGATATCATCACATGTATATATACACATTTAGTATATTATATATATACTATACTGCACCCCGAGACACAACTGCGATGCTGCATTACTCTACTATCTTGTCCCAATACATCACGTCACTGTATAGGAGACTATAGGTTCGGTAAAGATTCATCGAACCACAAATATCAAATCACAAATAATGGAGGCGAACATAGTCCTAAGCCTTTGGGCTACCCATATACCTACACACCCATCGTTCTATGCCATTTTTCTCACTAATGGTAATGGACCTAAGTCCTATGTTCTCGAGCGACAAGTCGAAGGTCCCAGATATTCATCAGGATAAGACTTCCCTCACGCGTATACCTCCCGTCTATAGAAAGTAAGCTAGGTATGTCATGCACATAAATTATCAATCAATCAAATAGGCATTATAATCTACCTATATAAAATTAGGTACTTACACTACCTATATCATATTAGGAATTCATCCTATCAGAAGTACCCATCATATTTATGGAATACTACCCACACTTGTAATCGTGGTTATCATCATATTTTTTTTATGTAGTTATCACTCACATAATATTTTATCCGACCCAAGTACCCGTAAATATATCATCAATATTATCCTTACATAATATAACGATTATTCTCCTCTAAATCGTAAAATAATTATGTAGATATCTCTAAAAAAAATTAATCCTCAAATCCAAATAATTTTCCAACATTAACCTAAGTCCATCTCTCCTTGTTAATGTACCAAAATTAATAAAATCTCACCATGGGCCAAATTACCATTTTCCAATTATTTTATTTTATTCTTTTCGATAAAGGTACATTCTGCCAGAATTATAAAATTACAATTTTGAGGCTTTTCTGCTCCGATTTTGAAAAGACCTTAAAACTGTAAAGTTGTGCAGAACATGATTTTATACAAAAACACGCGAGCACACTGCCAATTTATCTTAAAACAGTCCTAAAATTATCATATAATGTTCGTCCCTTTTGAATAATTTTTTTCATGCGTTTTATCCATTTTCTTCCTCATCAAAACCAACACAAATCAATCCAAAACTTCTCCTAATCAATCTCAATTTATATAGAAAGATATATGATCAATTTCTAATAATCAAACAAAATAAAATCATCAAATAGTTTGGATTAAATCCTATTATTCCCAAAATTCTCATAGGTTCTTATTTCTCCACAAATAATATTAACTCGGACTTCTTCTATCATTTGAAACCCAAAATTCATGGATTAAATCATTTAAACATAAAGAGATTTATTCTATCTAATTTTCATATCAAGAACAAATTCTAAAAATTCTATAGTTCATCCTTAAATCATGTAAATTCATACTTTTTTCTCATCCTTTCTAGCATGGATATTTTAAGCAATAAAATAAAGCAAGAATTACACTTACCTTAATTATGTAGGACTGAACCATTGGTGATGATGGTGTAGAATCCTTTCCTTATATTTTTCGGTGACTTTCCGGTGGTGGTGCTGGTGGTAGAAGGTGGTTAATCCCATTTGGCTTGCCCCAAAAGTCTCTTCTCTTTCTTAAGCAACCTCTTCCCCTCCTAAGAAACTCTTAACTTTCTCTCACACTAAGACTTCTCAAGTATTTTGTGATAAAATGAAATGAACCTACATTCCTATAATCCATCACCTTTATAATAAGACAAATACCAAAACTACTATTCATCTCCTAATTGAAATGACTAAAATGCCCCTTCGAGGTGTCCTTTCATCTCTAAAGTGATATGAAACCCAAATCCAACACCCGAATGACATTTTTTACTATTTTGACCTTTTTGGATGCAACGACGCACTCGAAAGGATCATAAGGTTGATATAATATATTGTTTTCATTTTATTCATTTAAATTAGTCCCGACATGTGATAAATCATACTTATCATATGTGATATGAATAATGTGCTATTGGTATACCTAATGTTAAGTGATTATGTTTATTATAATCCTACTTTCATAAATCATGAAAGGTCGAATTATTTACAAACACAAAATTTTGTTGTTTTCGGTAGAAATGTTCCTGTTAGAGACTAGTTTTGACCTTTATAACATTATAAATGACTTGAGGTTAAAAATAGATAGTTCTATTCATGTTAGTTAGGGTTGTAACACAACAAACGGATCATCAAATGGATGCCCGAGTAAAGAGTTATACTGAATTTATGAACAAGGGGCAAATTTGTCCATTCCCTTTAAGTGGTAATTTGTCTTTTATTAAACCAAATGGTTTAATTTGATTGGTTGGCTTGGAAGGCAGCCTTGGCTGACTTAAAACTCTCCCTTTAGCTTATTTTTTCAGAAAATATAACCCTAGGTTCAGTTTTGAGAGATTTAAGCTTAAGGAAAGAGAAAGTAGAAGTTAAGGAAGAAAGATTACAAGGAAAAGCTAGGAAAAATTTCCAAAAAAGTCCTTAAGGTATTTCCAAGGTAAAATTATGTGTTAATATTGTTGTAATCTTCTATTATACTTATTTCAAAGTATATAAATCGTGAATTATTGATTAAAACCTCATCATCCTTTGTGATAACATGTATTGGTTCATATGTGAGATAAGTGGTGTTTATATGTCATATTGCATTGTATTGAAACCCCTTGTATTCAAATCTGCATCTCTTTGTGTGATTACTAGAATTGAGAAATTACAATTGAACATGAACGTAGACTCATATATTCATATCATATCTAAAAATTAGAATTTATCTCCTTGTGGTTAGGCCGTAATGATGATTTCAAGTTAGTACATAGTTTCTGTTTGTATACTTCATATGGTATGCCATGAATTTAGTCAATCTTTTGAGATAGCAAATGAAGTCAAACAATTATGAAACTTTGATTCTTCACTATTCAGTATGTGTACTGAAAATGGGTTGAAAATCATGGAAAGTTATGCTGGAGAAAAATTATGAAAATTCTTGGAAGCTGAAAGAACAATAGAGGAGCTAGTAGGGAAGATTTCTTGTGTTGTAAAGAAATAGTCATAACTTGCTCTAGGAAGCTTAAAAAATTACACTATCACTTGTATTGGAAAGTATATTCATATATGTTTTCATATTGATAAGGTTAGACCCCTGTGTTTGTACAATTTAGGAATATAGGATGGTTGAGTATGCAGGACAGTAATTTCACGCCATACTGGATACCCCTTGAATGAATGTTTGTATTTCGTCCTTACAAAGGGTACTTTGAGTACATGTTTCATGTGTATATACATTGAGAAGTATAGTTTCATGTTTACTTGACTTTGGTTATAAATTACTTATAAGGTATTTCCTACGGTTGAATGTCCGTAACTTTATCAACATGTATATCATTGTTTTGCCTTTACTTATGTTTTATGGAATGTGACTTAATTGGAATTATATTGTTGATGTATAGTCATGGAAAGTTACATAATTATGTTAGGATAATATTTATGATTGAGGTTCAGTACTGATTTAGTTGGATTGACAGGTGTAAGGTCTAATCAACCTAGTTCAGCTCCACCAGAAGAAAACCTGAATACATAGTTGTCAACCAAGGTGAGTGTACTCACTGGAATGATGTATTTGAATACTATTATGAATATGATCATAATGTTATGAATGTGAAATTGTTCATTTCAGTTTACCGAAATGGGAGGTTACTCCCTGTCCCGGAATGGGGGAGATTTGTCTATTAATGATAAGGGGTTACTCCTCGACCAGGAATGGGGGAGAATTGTCTATTTAAACAAGATATGTGAATAATGATTCGGAAAAGTTGGTCATTCATTATGAATGAGACGGATAAGTTAATACATAATTATATGAACATGATTTATTGCATTTAAATTTATACAGTAGTATAGTAGTGATGCATTCATTGAGCTATTTTGTTCATGGTTCATATGTTCACATTTTTCAGGAAACACGATGTCACTGCCAAATCTAGAAAGTCGGGTTGGGTTAGCTAGGAATGGGAGAAACATAGATTTTGTTTAAATGTAAATGATGTAATTAAGTTAAATTTTCCTTCAATCAAGTTTGTATAAGTGTGACTACTCTGATGTTGTAAAAAGGTTTTCAATTATATGGATTTACAATGATGACTCTGAAATTAAAACTCTTGTGTATGGTTTGGTTAAATTAATCATGGTTTGACTCACTTTGACTTTCAAACTTAATTATAAGTAATTGGGTTGGGGTGTGTCAGCTTTTGGTATCAGAGCCTAAGTTTTTAGAGGTTCTGGAGTGAGAAGAGTCTAGATTTGGCAGTGAATGTTAGAAATATATTTTATTTGATACTAACGATTATGTTAGGAAAGATATGTACATCTGCATGTTGTTATATCTTTGATTCATTTCAAATATAAGAAAATGGAACGAGGGAATGTAAATGTGAGAATAGAAGATGAGTCTTCAAATATTCCAGCAGAAGTGGAGGTTGAGCAACCTGTTTAGATAAATGTGGAACCCGAACCCGAACAACTGACAGATATGCAAAAAATGGCACGTGCTATGACGCTAATGGCAGAGCAGCAAGCTAGATTTATGGCTCAGATGGAAGAACAACAAACCAGGCAACTGGAGGCACAAGCCTTAGCTAGGGCTGAGGAGGTGATACACCGGGAAGAAAGAAGTACTTCACATGAGAAATTTATAAAGATGAACCCACCATCGTTCGAAGGAGCAGTTGATCCCGCAGATCCAGAAGTCTGGGTTAAAGAGATTGAACTTATCTTTGGGGTGATGAGGATGCCTGAAAATCAACGAGTGACCTTGGCGACGTATATGCTGAAAGGAGAAGCTAAATATTGGTGGGATGCCACAAAACATTTGTTGATTACTCCAGAAGGTAGTAATGTGATCTCATGGGATGCTTTTGTCAAAGCTTTGTATGATAAGTATTTTCCCCCAATGTATCGAAAATAAAAAGAGGAGGAATATTTCATGTTAAATCAGGGGAGTATGACAGTTAGAGAATACGAAGCTAAACTTACAGCATTATCTCGATTTGCTTCGAGGTTTATACGGAATGAGGAAGATATGTGCAACCGATTTCTCGATGGGCTTGAGTTAGTCATTAAATCTAGATTATCGTCTTTAGAGACTTCTAACTATTCATCCTTGGTGAACAAAGCCATGCTAGTAGAAAGGGACGTGAATGAAGCTAGAGGGAATCGAGAACGAGGTGTAAAGAGAAGTAGATTCGATCCAAACTATCAAAAGGGTAGCGATACTGAATATTCAAGGTTTAGAGGACAGAAATTCCAACAGGGTAGAGGTGGAAATAGTTTACAAAGGGGTGAAGCTAGTGGTGGAAGAGGTTCAGGAGTTTCAGCACAAGGAGATCCGAATGTTTATTTCTTTTGTGGGACATCGGGTCATGTAAAGAGAAATTGCCCAAAGCTACTGAATATAGAATGTTTCAAATGTCATTAGAAGGGCCATCTGAGAAAGAATTATCTGATGTTATCAAGAGCGGTTTCAGTCAGTAGTGTGGGGACTCATAAAGGATCCTCTCCAGGCAGTGCCACCAGGGGAAGAAGTACAGGACAAACAAGTGGATCGAAGGCATGAGGAAGAGTGTTTGCAATGACATTTCAAGATGCCCATGCTACACCTGAAGTGGTTACAGGTAAACTTTATATTGCAAAAAAAGATTTATATACACTCATTGATCCTGGATCTACGCATTCATTTGTGGAATTATATATTGTTTCATATTTGGGTAAACCATGTTCATTTCTCAATTGTGCCTTATATATTTCTACCCCAATGGAAAGTGTGATTCTGGTTGAGCATGTTTATAAAGATTGTATCTTACGAATGGGGGAACGAGATTTCTATGTTAATTTGATATTGTTGGCCATTTGAGATTTTGATATTATATTGGTGATGGATTGGTTATCATCATATCATGCTTCCATTTATTGTTTTCGCAAAGAAGTTACATTTCATTTGCCTGGTGAACCCGAGTTCCAGTTTATAGGAGAAAGGAATGTTGTCCCTAATTGTCTTATCTCAGCAATTAAGAGCAGAAAGTTATTGAGTAAAGGTTTTACAGGGTATTTAGCTTATGTTGTTGATACTAATAAAGAGACAGTTAAAATTCAAGATATACCCGTGGTTAGTGAGTTTTTTGATGCCTGCCCAGAGGAATTGCCAGGATAGCCACCCGATAGGGAAGTAGAGTTTTCTATTGAATTAATTCCAGGTACTGGTCCAATTTCTCTTGCTCCATATAGAATAGCACCAGCGGAGTTGAAAGAATTAAAACTGCAATTACAAGATCTGATAAGCAGAGTTTTCATTCGGCCTAGTGTTTCGCCATGGGGAGCACCAGTGTTATTTGTGAAAAAGAAAGATGGGACAATGCGATTATGTATTGATTATCGGCAGTTGAATAAGGTAACCAATAGAAATAAGTACCCTCTACCTCGTATCGATGACTTGTTTGACCAATTACAGGGGGCCACTGTATTTTTGAAGATTGATTTGAGATCGGGTTACCACCAACTGAAAGTGAAGGATAATGATATTTCTAAAATAGCTTTTCGGACTTAATATGGGCACTATGAGTTTTTGGTGATGCCATTTGGATTAACTAATGCTCCAACAGTTTTTATGGATTTGATGAACCGGGTATTCCACCCTTTCATTGATTCATTCGTGATTGTATTCATAGACGTTGTGTTGATTTATTCGCGTAGCATGGAGGAGCATGACAAACATTTGAGACTTGTATTATAGATTTTGAGAGAGAAGAAATTATTTGCTAAACTTAGCAAGTGTGAGTTTTGGTTGAATGAAATTGTGTTTTTAGGTCATGTTGTCTCGGGAAATGGGATATATGTTGATCCAAAGAAGGTGAAAGCAGTGGTTGAATGGGAAAGTCCTAAGAATGTGACAGAAATTAGGAGTTTCCTAGGATTGCCAGGCTACTATCACAGATTTATTAAAGGGTTTTCATCAATAGCATTACCATTGACAAAGTTGACTCGTAAAGAAGTGAAGTTTGCATGGGATGAAGAATGCGAGAGGAGTTTTAAAGAATTAAAGAATCGGTTGGTTTCAGCCCCTATACTTACTATTCTATGTGGGAATGAGTCTTTTGTGATCTATACAGATGCTTCATTTCAGGGGTTAGGATGTGTTCTTATCCAGAATGGGAAGGTAATAGCATATGCTTCCAGACAATTAAAGACGCATGAACGAAATTACCTTACACACGATTTGGAGCTAGCAGCCATTGTTTTTGCTTTAAAGTTGTGGAGACATTACTTGTATGGAGAAACTTGTGAGATATTTACAGATCATCAAAGTTTGAAATACTTGTTTACACAGAAAGAACTGAATTTGAGACAAAGGCGTTGGATAGAGTTGATTAAAGACTATGACTGTACCATTCATCATCATCCTGGGAAGGCCAATGTAGTAGCAGATGCTTTGAGTCAAAAATCATCAGGGATTCTTGGTTGCATACGGTGTACCCATGTTGGAAATATTATTGACTTGGCATCGATGGGGATTGAATTGATGTTTTAAAAAAGCGGAGGATTATTAGCACAAGTCACAGTGAGTCCTTTATTAGCCGAACGCATACGAAATTTGCAGACTAGTGATCCATTGCTTGAGAAGAAGAAACAAGATGTCATGGATGGTGTAATACCCCGTATTTTTATGCTATATTAATTTGGGGATTTATTAATATTAATGTGAATTAATTATTTAATAAAAATCCGGAAATTAATTATGTTATAATTATTAACGTGATGAGAGTTAGTAATTATGAAAAAATTTATTGAATATTACTAATGAGCAAAGTAATATATAATAGTGGCCATATTAAATGTCACGAGTGAATAAAATGACAATTTTAGAAATTTGAGTCGGGACGCGCCCGTGTCGCGTCGGGACTAAATATTGATAAATAAAAGTAAATATTTGATAAGTTGTTCGTATGGTCGTTTTGAGTGCGCCAACGCGTCCGGAAGGGTCGAGATAGTCAGAAAAGTATATCCGGGAGTTTGATTTGGGTCTTGGGGCAATTTTAGGCCTAATTAGTACCCCGGGAGGGCATTTTAGTCATTTTGTATTTTTGGGTAATTAAACCCACGAAAATTAAAGGGGTTATATCAGATGTTTAGGTTATCTCCTAGGGTTAGATAACTCAAAACACTAGAACGATCATTGGAGAGGAGAGGAGAGAGCTCTCAAGGCATTCCAAGGCTCAAAACTCACCCGTTTGCACCGCCGCCACCGCCAACGCGTAGATCGCGAGACGGGGAACGCAACCACACCAAATTCAACACCAAACTACATTTCTAAAAATCCCAAGCAAGTGTTTATCTTGCTTATTTCGTTGATGCATCATCCATATTAGTTTAGGAGTTATTAGGATGATATTTATGGAAGAAAAACCCAATTTGAGATGGGAAATTTTCATGTAGTGATGATTTATATGATATTCTGGAAACCCTTTGTCATGTAAAGGATTAAGAGTTTGATTAAGAAAAGAGTTCTAATCAGATATAAACACTAAAAATAAATTTATTTCAGACGATCGGACCGTTGGAATTGGATAAAATTTTACAGAGAATTAACTGAAGACGAGA
Organism: Sambucus nigra; assembly: GCA_949130495.1. Lineage (NCBI taxonomy): Eukaryota > Viridiplantae > Streptophyta > Magnoliopsida > Dipsacales > Adoxaceae > Sambucus > Sambucus nigra. Next base: position 87,117,650 of record OX422208.1, on the reverse strand, counting down.
GGAAGCTACAGAAAAAAATTCAGCTCGATCGGACCATTCAATATTTTAAATATTTTTTTTGCTAGACTGTTTTATGTTTTGAGGACTCTTAGAGATAATAAAAAAAAATTCAATTAAAACTCCATTTTAATTCCGATTTAGAAACCATTTGAAATTCTCATCTTTGAAAATAAAATTCAAAATCCTTTAATGTAAGGCAAAATCTATATTTTGGGGATATTTTGCATAAGGGATAATGTAAGTATATATTAAAGGGGAGAGACACGTAAGAGAGAGTTACGTTGGAACATAAATGGATATCTACTGAATTGTACATTTGGAAGAATAGAGTCCGTGAGGGTTACGTAGTAAGTTGGAAAAACCCTTCGAATTAAAGTTAGAAACGAACCATTATAATTGATAAATAATAATGGGAAAATAAGGATAAATGTTGTGAATGTGCGTTATTGGATAAACCTAAATTGATATAATAAAAGTGGTATATTTATATGATTGTGTATGCATATATTATATACTTGTGAAAATCATGCCCACGCTACTTGCTATCCCTGAGGTTTCCGCGCTGGGATGATCTTATCTCGTGTGCCTTATGGGGGATATTGACTCATACCCTAGAAGATAGAAATCCTAGGTACAGGCTATCGAATCGGTAGTCACGGTCCTAAGAGACGTGAGGATATGTACTGACCTCTTGGACTTGGAAACTATGCTTCGCCTCAATATTGTTTGTGTATGTATTTATACAGTTCGAGAGTGATTCCGAACTTGTATTCCCTCTAGTACGATTGATACGGGGATTGGATAGCAGAGTATGCCCACACCATAAAATTTTATGTGGGGTGCTATTAGAATATATATATATATATTATACGAGTATTTAATATATATATGAACTTCTGAAATATGGGAAACTGCCTACTGTGTTATGGTAAGTAAGACATGTATAATGACTCAAATTGGAAATACTTGTTTTGAAAAGTATAATATGATATTGAAAAAAAATCTTTATGAATCGATAAAGTTAAAATGAGCGTTTTGTACTAAATGAAATTATCCTTTTTAAACCATGATGTTGTTAAATCTTAAATTTTGAGAGTCACCTAAGATAAGTTAAATCCTTGGGGAAGGATAGTGTGATATATGATGAGATAAACCATTGGGAAGGTTAGTGCGATAGGAGTGCACATTAGAAGAGAGGCGAGAATTTCTCAAGAGAGTGTCGCACTAATATGTTGTTGCATTGGCCTGTATCAATTTAAATACTTGCTAAACGAATTTTTAAATCATATACACTATCGGGCACTGACCCGTTTCTATTCCTCTTTCTATCTTGTATATATATGTATATATTACAGGTGCCCAGCCACAGGGGCGTCTTGTTTAGGATCCCTTGGAAGGAACGTGCTGCAGCTTAGGTGGGAGTTGCAGGCCACTTGCTTAGACGATTTCATTTACTTGATTCCACTTCTATCATTCTCCTTATTGGGCATGTGTCGCCCTTTCCACTATTTATCTGTTTTATTGGGACATTTGTATTTCAGTTATTTCTAGTACTGTTACTTTGGGATTTATTCAGCATGTATCTTTTACTTTAAGTTTTAAATGCTGGGGTTTAGTTGTTGAATGTTTAAATTAATTGGATTATATGTTCCAGGATTATTGTGGTGTGATTCTTTAAATATTGAATTGTTGTAGATAATTAAATCTTTATTTTCAAAATAAAAATTTGGAAAATAATGTTAAAAAAATGGTTTTGACACTTAGCTTAATTAAATAGGGTGTTAAATTTGGAAAAGTTATTTTTACGACAGTGATGCTAAGAATGAACCAACTGTTCACCTTGATTTTAATTTAATAAAGGAGTGATCTCTCGGTATTTAATTAAGCGGGGTGTCACAGATAGTAAAGGGAGTGACTTTGAAATTAAGAATGATGAATCGTTGTGTTATAAAAATAGGATTTGTGCTCCGAATGATCCACCCTTAAAGAAAGATATATTAGAAGAGGCACATAGTTCTATTTACTCTATGCATCCGGGAGGTACCAAAATGTACAGAGATTTGAAAGAATATTACTGGTGGAACAATATGAAACGTGAGATTGCAGAGTTCATAGCTAAATGTTTAGTATGCCAGCAAGTAAAGGCGGAGCAACAGAAGCCGACAGGATTATTATATTTATTGCCTATTCCAGAATGGAAGTGGGAGCATATAACGATGGGCTTTGTTACAGGATTACCCCGATCACCAAAGGGGAATGATTCTATTTGGGTGATTGTAGACTGATTGACGAAGTCAGCTCATTTTCTTCCAGTTAAGACCACCTACACTGTTGACAAGTATGCACGTATGTACATTGACGAGATTATCTGTTTACATGGGGCACCAGTGTCAATTGTATCAGATAGAGATCCAACGTTCACTTCTAAATTTTGGCCTCATTTATAAAATGCTATGGGCATAAGTTTGAAGTTCAGTACTGCATTTCATCCACAAACTGATGGGCAATCAGAAAGGACGATTCAAATATTAGAAGACATGTTACGAGCTTGTGTATTTGACTTCAAAGGTAGTTGGGATGATCATTTTTCATTGATGGAATTTTTGTATAATAATAGTTATCAGTCCACCATTGGCATGGCTCCTTATGAAGCTTTATATAGGAGGATATGTAGAACGCCTTTGTGTTGGGATGAAGTAGGTGAAAGGAAAATTTTGGGTCCAGAATTAATAGATGTGACGACGAAAAAGATCAAAATTATTCGGGAACGGATAAAGATAGCGCAAAGCAGGCAGAAAATTTATGCAGATAAGAGGAAGCATCCATTAGAATTTCAAAAGGGGGATTTTTTTTTCCGACGTATTTCACCATGGAAAGGCGTCATGAGGTTTGGGAAAAAGGGGAAACTAAGTCCAAGATACATTGGACCATATGAGGTGTTGGAAATAATTGGGAACCTGGCCTATATATTAGCATTACCTCCAGATTTATCCCGTTTGCATGATGTATTTCACGTATCGATGCTTCGTAAGTATTGCGCGGATCCATCTCATCAGTTGAAAACTCAACCAATTGAACTGAAGGAAGACTTGTCGTACATCGAGGAACCATTGGAAATTATTGATCGTAAGGAGCAGGTATTAAGGAATAAAGGTATTAACTTAGTTAAAGTTATGTGGATGAGCCATGGAGTTAAAGAAGCAACTTGGGAAACAGAGGATAGCATGAAGAAATTGTATCTCCATTTGTTTGGTAAGTGACCTTTATATTAAATTTCGTGGACGAAATTTTCTAAGGGGGGTGAGTTGTGACAACCCGAATATAATTATGATAAATTATATTTAAATCATACTTATCTTATGTGATATGAATAATGTTCAATTGGTATATCTAATGTTAAGTTATTATGTTTATTATAATCCTACTTTCATAAATCATGAAAGTTCGAATTATTTACAAACACAAAATTTTGTTATTTTCGGTAGAAATGTTCCTGTTAGAGACTAGTTTTGACCTTTATAACATTATAAATGACTTGAGGTGAAAAATATATAGTTGTATACATGTTAGTTAGGGTTGTAACACAACAAAAGGATCATCAAATGGATGCCCGAGTAAAGAGTTATAATGAATTTATGAACAAGGGGTAAATTTGTCCATTCCCTGTAAGTGGTAATTTGTCTTTATTAAACCAAATGGTTTAATTTGATTGGTTGGCTTGGGAGGCAGCCTTGGCCGACTTAAAACTCTCCCTTTAGCTTATTTGTTCAGAAAATATAACCCTAGGTTCAGTTTTGAGAGATTTAAGCTTAAGGAAAGAGAAAGTAGAAGTTAAGGAAGAAAGATTACAAGGAAAAGCTAGAAAAAATTTCCAACAAAGTCCTTAAGGTATTTCCAAGGTAAAATTATGTGTTAATATTGTTGTAATATTCTATTATACTTATTTCAAAGTATATAAATCGTGAATTATTGATTAAAACCTCATCATCCTTTGTGATAACATGTTTTGTTCATATGTGAGATAAGTGGTGTTTATATGTCATATTGCTTTGTATTGAAACCCTTTGTATTCAACTCTGCATATCTCTTTGTGTAATTACTGGAATTGATAAATTCCAATTGAACATGAACTTAGAATCATATATTCATATCATATCCGAAAATTAGAATTTATCTCCTTGTGGTTAGGCCGTAATGATGATTTCAAGTTAGTACATAGTGTCTGTTTGTATACTTCATTTCGGTATGCCATGAATTTAGTCAAGCTTTTGAGATAGCAAATGAAGTCAAACAATTATGAAACTTTGATTCTTCACTATTTAGTATGTGTACTGAGAATGGGTTGAAAATCATGGAAAGTTATGCTGGAGAAAAATTATGAAAATTCTTGGAAGTTGAAAGAACAATAGAGGAGCTAGTAGGGTAGATTTCTTGTGTTGTAAAGAAATAGTCATAACTTGCTCTAGGAAGATTGAAAAATTACACCGTCACTTGTATTGCAAAGTATATTCATATATGTTTTCATATTGAAAAGTTTAGACCCCTGTGTTTGTACAATTTAGGAATATAGGATGGTTGAGTATGCAGGACAGTAACTTCACGCCATACTGGATACCCCATGAATGAATGTTTGTATTTCGTCCTTACAAAGGGTACTTTGAGTACATGTTTCATGTGTATATACATTGATAAGTATAATTTCATGTTTACTTGACTTTGGTTATAAATTACTTATAAGGTATTTCCTACGGTTGAATGTCCATAACTTTATCAACATGTATATCATTATTTTGCCTTTACTTATGTTTTATGGAATATGACTTAATTGGAGTTATATTGTTGATATATAGTCATGGAAAGTTACATAATTATGTTAGGATAATATTTATGATTGAGGTTCAGTACTGATTTAGTTGGATTGACAGGTGTAAGGTCTAATCAACCCAGTTCAGCTCCACCAGAAGGAAACTTGAATACATAGTTGTCAACCAAGGTGAGTGTACTCACTAGAATGATGTATTTATATACTCTTACGAATATGATCATAATGTTATGAATGTGAAATTGTTCATTTTGATTTACTGAAATGGGAGGTTACTCCCAGACCCGGAATGGGGGAGATTTGTCTATTAATGACAAGGGGTTACTCCTCGACCAGGAATGGGGGATAATTGTCTATTTAGACAGGATATGTGAATCATGATTCGGAAAAGTTGGTCATTCATTATGAATGAGCCGGATAAGTTAATACATAATTATATGGACATGATTTATTGCATTTAAATTTATGCAGTAGTATAGTAGTGATGCATTCACTGGCTATTTTGCTCATGGTTCCTATGTTTACATTTTTCAGGAAACGCGATGTCACTGCCAAATCTAGGAAGTCGGGTTGGGTTAGCTGGGAATGGGAGAAACAAAGATTTCGTTTAAATGTAAATGATGTAATTAAGTTAAATTTTCCTTCAATCAAGTTTGTATAAGTGTGACTACTCTGATGTTGTAAAAAGGTTTTCAGTTATATGGATTTACAATAATGACTCTGAAATTAAAACTCTTTTCTATGGTTTGGTTAAATTAATCATGGTTTGACTCACTTTGACTTTCAAACTTAATTATAAGTAATTGGGTTGGGTTGTGTCACGACACGTCCCATTCCGCATCCCGACTTAAGTTTCATAATTACCGTATTAGTAAGTCACGACAATATAAATAACATCATATTCATATATTACTTAAATATCACTAAGTACTATATAGATCATATATTTCATTATACAAAAGTTATATAAATTCTGGTTTGATCCCAATTAATTAATTTATAATTAATTCCAATTAATCCCACAAACTTTTAATTTAACTCATTTTAAAAGTCATAAAAATTACGGGGTATTACAGTGTTGGTCAAACCTAGCCAAAGTTATTAAAATTAAGGTTTTAGGTCTGATATATTTTTCCTAAATTACAAATTGACCCATCTGGATTTTTCAAGTTATGAATTTTAACCCAAAGCCTTTTTATATAAGTACTTTGATGTATTTTAAGTCAAAAAGTCTTGTACATTATGTTTTGAATTTGAACCTAAGCCTAAGATTTTAACGTCCGAAAGTAATTACAATTTAACTCCTTAAACTTTAATATACATAGTTTTTTGTATAAATTGGCCAAAACCCACCTCATTTCCAACAATACTTATTCACACAAGCATTTGTATATAGATAATCAACTAGCAACTCCTCCTGACATCCTCTTTTCATCTATTTTTAGCCCTTCAAAATCCGTACAAGTAGGTATTTTTACCTATTTAATAGTAAATATTGCGTATTTTTTTAATTGCTATTGATATCATTCCATGATAGCCCTATTTAATTCCTTGTATGTGTAGAAATTACCATATTCATATGTTAATATATCACTGATTGTCTTAATTGTGATGAATATGACCAAATTTTAACCCTTCTTATCTAATAATTGATATCATGACAATTCGTTTTAATGATTCCATTTACTTTGACATATTTATGAATTATTATATATTTTAAAAGCATCTGTATTAACTAGGAAGTAAACTGTCGTGTTGTCTCATGAAATTTTCTACTTGGCCTTTGGTCTCATAAGATTGAGAGCCAGAGTTTAGCTACATACGTATGAGTGCCATTTTAATTGTGTGCCTAACCAGTTATTTTCCAAAGGTTTTGGATTACTTATTATTTGGTTTTACTGATCACTTATTTAATTCTATACCCACTTTGAAATCTGAAAAGTATTGGATTATAAGTTTTAAAACTCTTTGACTTTCTTATTTAAAGTATGCAAACATATGAACTCTATACATACTCCAACTTCCATCTATACAGATAATTATTCTGAAATTGGTAGAAACTGCTTAACATAATTCTGCTAATTTCTTTTTCCTCCAGATGGCCCACGAAAAAGAGTATAGTCTCCCTTCCCGTTTTGTGACATGAACAAGTCACCTATTTATGTATTTAATTCTTTGGATAGAGACTAAACCATATGGGAGGAACGAGTGGAACTTTTTTATTATCTACTTTACATTTCATGTTGACAATAAGATGTAATTTACCCCTGCGGTGGTAATACACTATGTGTGATATTTTAATGAATAAAGTTCTATTTTTTTCCTTAACTTTAATTCATTGCTTTATATATACTCTCTTGTACATTCATACCAAAATACAAGGTGTGACATGCATCCCCCAGGAAGTTCTCGAGCACTCATTACCAGATGAGCCTTTTAATATCATTCTTCAAAGAAAAACATCGATTTTTTGGTTGGCTATGATCTTGATGGAGCCCTCACCATCTTCTCTTGTCCTTATTATGAGGCGAACACTTGGGCTTTTTTAGACACTTGAGAAATTTATTCTACTTGATTCTCTCAAGGATATCTTCCAAATTGGACTTCAGAGGTGTGAAACTCTTACAGGGTTTTTCGACCTCATGTTTTTCATGCTTTCTCTTCCTTTTGGGGTTGTGCTCGTGGCCTTGCCCTATGCACCTTCTGGTGCTATAGCTTTTTGCATGGAAGTAAAGATTGCGGACTCTAGCATCATAATCCTCTACTCTATGAGGTTATTATGTTCCTAGAGTATGTCTTGTGAGTCATATAGGTAGTTGATACAACTCATCAAGTGGGTCATATCTTCATTCTGGTGGGGACCTGATCCAGAGCTCCCTTCCATAGCCGTTGTTGTGTTAGTCTTTATAAATATACTATGAGATGAAATTAACTATGGTGAGAAGAGTAAGGTATGAAGAGAAAAGCTATGTACAAACACAGGCAAGAATCCTCTTAATAATCGAATGTACCACTTTAGAATAAAAGTAGGATGTTGTGCCCTTTGAAGGCAAAAAGGGGATGGGGTCGCGACTTATGAAGGACATGAGGCTGTAGTCGTAGCCTCCACAAGGAGTAATCCACCAAATTTTAATCCAAGCATGCACATGTTTCGTTGAACGAGATCTTATAGAACCTTTTACTCCGAGTGGTAAAGTAACTTAAAAGTTAGCAAAATAAGGGATCGTAACTTATCTTGAATAGTTTCCCGATCCTTAGGACAATAGACTAGCTGGACTTTGTCCGTTGAATTATAAGTTTTCTCAATAACTCGACCTATACTTTTGTAGCTATGACCCGACCTATAAGTTGTTAGGTGCCAGTTTTAAAGCATTTTACGGCATCTTCAGTCACAAATACTCCAATTTTAATAATTAAAGACAATAATATACCAAGATATTTACATAAGGGATGCAGCTTATGGACAGTCAGCCTGCTAGGCCGCATCCAACAAGGTGCAGTGAAGATAGATGAATAAGTGTGCATCCCTAGTTACTCACCCTTTTTAGGCCATGTCCTATTAAGTCTTTCCACACAAACTAGGCAGAGTAACATCATTGAGGTGGGGGAAATCAATCTAAGACCATAGAAAAAGGAAAAGTAGATCCAAAAATAAATAAATAAACTTAAGGAGTTTATATGTAAAATGCAGGTCTATTAACCAAGATTTCACCCATGGGACAATGACCCAGGCGTCCCCATAGAAGAAATTAGGTATTACGAAGTCGGTGTGAGAGGAAACTTGGTAAAATGCCTCATTTTCCATAGACGATGCCAAAATGATGATGCTAGAAATCGTGCTTAGATCATTCTCATCCATCATATCAAGTATAAAAAGCATAAAGTAAGTGAGTAAAGGGAAATAACACATGATATAGAGTGGTTCAGCTATAAAACGAGACTCCTCCCACTTTGGTGCCTTACTCTCATTATGTATAATGATTAAAAAAAACATTAGTTTTCCATTAGAGGTGTACAAGAGAAAGAGAGAGAAAGTTGAATACATGAAGAACGTAGTCCTGTGCACGACGAGATGTAACCTGTAGAGCAAGTTTGCAGAGGGTGCGGACTGTAGTGGAACAAGTGGTCTAGCATATTCTAGAGAAAAGAGAATGTGTCCAGAGATGCTGCAAAAATCTTCCCTCTAATAGTGAGGTTATCACTTCTAGTTTTAAAAATCAAAAAGCGGTGTCACATGCTTGGGGTACGTGTCATGGGTATAAGTGTTATAAGTAGGGAATCCTTATTGATGTAAGATAACTTGGAAATTTGACTAAGTCTGTGGTAGGATATGTAGTACTGGAGAGACCTGTGGCCTCGACCTGTTAAGGATGCAACCATTGCCTTAACATGGGTTGTGGCCTAGGGGTGCTGAGGCCTGCTTGATCCCCAAGAAGCGGCCTCACTATAAGCCTTTCACATTCGTGGTCCAGTATTGGTATTATGAGGGAATATAGTATTAAGGAAGTTATAGCAAGGGAGTCCAAGAGTCCACCTTCTCAACCACATGCCAATGTTTCCTTCTCGATTATTGTAGATATTGAAAATAATTCTTCTCCTTCCATATTCTTGTCTAATTCTTGGGTTGCACTCATGAAAGAGGAGACTGGTGAGGATGCACCTAATGTAATTTATGATGTTAGGGGAGGAACAACTCCTATATGTGATCAAAGTTTATCTTCTGAACATCAATATGTGCAATAACTCTCCACTTTAGTTCCATCTGTTACTCATTCCCAACTATTCAAATCTCAATTAAAGAAATTGAAGCAGATTAAGAAAATGCAAAATGGTATTTCTCACCATCAGAACTACAATCTAAGATCCAAATAATCCTCTAAATTAAAGTTCTTAATTGGCATTCTAGAGGAATTGTGAATTCCCTCATTCAAACGAACCTAAAAATTTGTGCCTTTTCTCACAGACCAGACTTATTGTGCATTGCTGAACCCAAATTCCCCTTAGCTTCCATATCTTATGATTTCTAGGTTTCTCTTGGAATGAAATATATATCAATCAATGACAGAGGGGATCTTCTTCCTAATATTTGGCTTTTCCACTCTAATAGATTGCTTGTTCCTTCCATTATTGTCAATACCTCACAACACATATCCATTTTCTCTATCAATGATGGTATTGCATACATCATCTCATTCATTTATACATCCATTAATTATGTTAAAATAAGACTTTTATGGTATTCTCTTATTCATATTAGTACTCAATTCTCATTACCTTAGTCTCTGGTGGGTGATTTCAATACTGTTATGGGATCCCATGAAGCTAGTGGCACTTGTACTCCTCTTAGACTCGCTTGTGATGAATTTCAGAATATGTTTCACTCATGTGATCTTATTCATATTGACACTGTTGAGGTGGAATTCACTTAGGTGAAAAGTGGAAATTCAAAAGTTAAAATAAGGTTAGATAAAAATCTGTGCAACCACAATTGGCTCAATGCCTATGATTTTACTTCTTGTATTACTTTACACAAAAGTAAATTAGACCATCATCCTCTTCTACTTACCTCCTCAATCACCAGTTTATCTGGTACCAAATCTTTTATATTTATATCAATTTGGTTCAATCATCATTCCTTTCTTGAAGTGATGGCTAAAAAATTGAGTTATATTCCCATAACTTGATGTCTTATGTGTATGTTAACTCAAAAGTTGAAGAACTTGGGGAAAATTTTAAGAACATGGAATGTCAATGTCTTTGGAAACACTAATGAAAATGTCAAGAAAGACTCTCACTAACTCTAGAAATTCAAATGGTGATTTCTTCTCTTAGTCACTCTCAAGAAAGAAATTTAAAAGTTGCCATTCCTCAAAGGAACCTCATTTATGCTCTTAAAATTGAGGAATTATCTTGGATTGACAAGGCCAGAGTCAAGTGGCTTATAAAGGAGATAGAAATACTCAATTCTTCCACAATAAGGCCAAAAATAAAGAAGTTCGAAGTCAAATTTCCATCGTAAAAGATAGTTCTACATCCATTTCTGACCCTATGTAGATTAAGTCTCACATTGTGGACTATTTTTCTTTTTTGTAATGTGTAGTTCCTAACTTTGTTTACAATGGGCTAATTGACTCTGTTATTCTAGATTTGATCAATCAGGAGGAAAACATTTATTTATTTGAGATCCATAATCAAGAAGAAGTGAGAATCACTATTTTTCCATTGATCCTTCTTCTGCTCTTAGTCATTATTGGTTTGGTGGAAACTTCTTTCAAAAGTGTTGGGACATTATTCACAATGAAGTTTCTAATGCTCTGATTAGTTTCTTCAAAAAATTTTGGATTATTCCGGGCTTTAATGAAAATCGTGTCTTTTGTATTGCCTAAAGCTCCTAATGCTAGTATTATTTCCCAATATAAACGCATTATTTAGAAAATTTTAGTGTAAAATCATTACTAAAATTCTTGTTAATAGATTAACCAAGATTACATCCAGAATTCTCACCCCCAATCCATTTGGTGTCATTGAAGAAGAAACATTGTTCTGATCATCGACCATGCCTCTAAATGCTTCAATTTATTAGATTATAAATTCTTAGGAGATATTTTTGCTATTAAGCTCGATGTAATAAGGCTTTCAACACCATTAGATGGACTTTCATGTTGAAAAACCTCACTGCTTTTGGTTTTTGCAACATATTCACCAATTATATAAAGACCATTATTAGCTTCACGCAACTCTTAATATTAGTTAATGGTTCCCCTTGTGGTTACTTTGGTTACTCTATAGGAGTTAGATAGGGGGGTCCCTTATATCCTCGCCTTTTCTGCATTGTTGTTGATTTTCTCAGTAAACATATTAATCTCAAAGTGACTCAGGGCCTTATTGAAATTATCTCTTCACCCAGAGGATACAATTCTCCTTTTCATCTCATTTATGCTGATGATATCACAGTTTTTTTTATAGAGGTAATAATCTTTCTATCAATACTATCGTTAATGTTTTTAAGGAGTATGTTGTTACTTCAGGTAAGGTCATCAACAAAGATAAATGTAATATTTTCATCGGTAAATAGATTTTATTAGGAAAACTTCTAGAATCTCTATTATGGACATCAAAGAAGGCCATACTTCCTTTACTTACCTCGGTGTCCTAATTTTTGGAGGAAAGCATAGATCCTCTAATATTTAACCTATTGCTGACAAGATCATGACTAAGCTTGAAGGCGATCTAGGAAGGCTTTTATATTTTGCCGGTAGGGATGAACTTGCCGTATTTGTCATCACTTCTATACTACTACACAGTTGTATGGTATATAAATGGCCTTGTATGAATAAAATTAATTAATAGACCAAAAATTTTCTTTGGTCTAGTTTTATCTCCTCTTGAAAGCTTATTATGGTCTTTTGGTGCAAGGTTTGCAAGGATAAGACTGATGGAGGACTTAACATTAAAAATTTCTCCATTCTCAACACATCGATCCTCATGAAACAAGCTTAGGTTATCATTTCCAAACCCACTATGTGGTCTAATTTCATCAATGCTGGATTCAATCGTTTCAAAGATCCAGGTTCTTACAAAAATAGTTTTATATGGCTTGGATTCAGAGAAGAATTCTCTAGAATTAATTTTCATACTTAGTGGGTTGTATGTGATGGGACCCTATTAATTTATGGACGCATAATTGGATTGTGAAGTCCATTGCCAACATGATGTAATGGTCAAATATTACTACATGCAGACTTAATCTTAATATGAATTCAATCATTATTAATATGCAGTGGGACATTCCTCATGATTTCCCATCTTCTTTCATTAATATCTCATCTCAGATTAATTTCATTCCCTTTCCCTCTCATCCTACTAAGGGCAAGCTCATTTGGAATATTTCTAATAATGGTGAGTTGACAGTTAAACTTGCTTATTCTCTGTTGTAAAGCAATACTAGAGTCGATGCTCATTTAAACGGATTTGGAAGACTTTTATCCCTCCTAAAAATGTCTATCTTTTGTTCAGTATTTTTCATAATAAAGCACTTACTCATATTCATCTCCAAAATAAAGGATTCGATTTTCCTTCTCGATGCTCTTTATCTAAAAATGCTTTAGAATATGTCAATCACTGGTTCATCACAAATCTGTTCCCTGGTTTTTTAAAACTTTCAATTTAAGTCTTCATTAGGAAGATATCCATCTTGGCTCATGGAAGGATGCTATTAAAGTTAAACTTAGCCCCCCCCCCCCCCCCCAATTAAGCATTTGTGGCTTGCTTTTTTCCTCTGTTGTTTTGACATCATTTTGAGGAGTAGAAATAAAGAAGCTTTTAATAATTGTACTCCTTACACTCATCACTCCACTTCTTATGTTATAAGATGATTGAAATCTATCAGCTCCACAATTCCTAGTCACATGAACAACACTTCTAGTGATTCACTTATTCTTCATAGCTTGGGGATTCTCGACAAGCATAGAAAATCCTGTCTATTGTTGCTATTAAATGGGAGTGTCATCTCCCTGGTTGGTTAAAGTTGAACACTGATGGCCTATCCCTTGGTATACTCGACACAATTTCCATCGGAAGCGACTTTAGAACTCATAGAGTCTTTGTTAGAGGCACTTATTGTACCTCTATTGGTAATCATATAACCTTCCATGATGAATTACTTGCTCTTATTTATTGTATTGAACTGGTTGCCAAATATGATTGGGATAACATTTGGATTGATTGTGACTCTATTGTTATGGTTTCTTTTTTAAATTCCAAAATTTTTAAGACCCATTTGGAATTGGCTACTAGATGGAGGAATTGCTCACACTAGATAACTAGTAAAATGAATATACTATCTCACATATACAGAGAATGGAACATTATTGCAGACAAGCTTACCAAAATGGGCCTAAATTATCAGTCTTTACAATAGTGGTGGTCTTTTACTCAGCATATTCAAAGTTTAATGGGAATATATGCTTCTCAATTTCCAAATTTTAGATTTAGACTTTAGTTCCTTATTTTAATTCAAGTTTGTAAGTCCCCCCCTTATATAGGAGATATTAGTTTACTCATGGTTTTCTTATTGGCTTTGTAGAGGGCTTGCCTCCACTTTTTTGCTTTTCTTAGTAAAATATCTTTTGCTTAGGTCCTTCCTAAACTTGAGTTATATAAAAAAAATGAAAACAACACTAAATAAGGATCAACATGATAACTTAGTTTTTCCACTCTAATACCAATTTGAAAGACCACAATCCTATACCGTAGGGTTCTAATATATGGCAAAGGGTGCAAAACAAAGAAAACAACATATTTTTGAAATTTTCTATTTTTTTGTTCAATAAAATAAGTTTAACCCAAATTAAACGTTGCACCAATTTTAATTAAATTGTTGCGACAAAAAGATTAATAAATTTTATCTTAACTTAAGCATGCATCTAGGCGAGTGCATGATAAAATAAGTACATCAACCACAATGCCCGATGTAAGAGGAAAGCCTAAACAGAAAAAACCTCGGACGACCCAGCCACACAAATTTATTACGATAATAAATTACAAAAGTCGATAGATGACTTTCACAATGACTCTCATCCCTCGCAAGTCTTGACGCGTCTTCGATCTTCAACCTCTTCTTCACAGTGACTCGCAGGAGTCCACCCACATAATGGCCACAACATATGAGTCCACACACACCTCAATATCCACCAAACAGGCTCAGTAACGATCTACGAATTGGAATACGAAATCCACTACTTCTTCACCACAACACCACAATATAGAGTCTACCGTGTGAAACGATTCTCAACAAGATGAAAAGAATAAACCTTGTGCCCACAAACTAGATTTTAAAGCAAATATATGATGAAACATGGATCTAAAACTATTTGGGTATAAACAAGGTTTGGATTTGAAAAACTTTTATCATAAATGATCATATAAACTCAGAGAGCTTTTGAAAGAGTTCGGGAACTCAAAAACTAGGTTAAATCCTCTAATAAAACTAATACTATGCGCTCCTATTTATACGAGGTTTTCTAAAAATTAGATAAAGATGAAACACTTTGAGTAAATCTTGAAATAATAAAAAGTTCGTTGGGTCATTTGAGTGGGGTCTGAAGGCTCGTTTGAATGACTCCAAGGAGTTCTTTAGAACTAGATATCAAACGAGATATTGGACGAGAAATCAGAGAAAGTAAAAAACCAACTGTTCGAAGTTTGTTGGATATGTTCTAACGAGAACCCAACGACATACCCAATGTTGTTCTAAGGACTTAGAGAATTTTCTAAAACATTTAAAAAATAGTTTAAGACATTTTAAAACCATTTTTACAATGCTAACACCCATTATTAAAATATCTAAGGATTAAAATAAATATGCATTCATACCCGAGAGATCCTCAAAACATCAAGAGGAAAACACGGCACAAAAGTTAACACGATGATGTGAACATGATATCTCTATCGCTATGTCTTCAATCAAGTATGTTATATGCTTGAAAGGTCAAACATAATCAAGTCTTAACCTATGACTCAAAGGTTTTGTCCAAACACGAAATAAGACAAATAACATATAGATTGACTCTATCATAAATTTGTCCTTATAATGGTATTCACTCAAAAGTGTAGGTCTATAATTCAGGGCTAACGATTATTTTACTAGTGATTTTAACTTTAACATGTAGTGCATAATAAAGCAATTGTCTATGGAACACAACATAATTTTTGGAACATATATTTGCATTACTTTACCAGGAATTCAAGAAGTAGCATCATTGAATGGTAAGAAAGCAGCGTTCTATGGAATAAAGATAATGGGCACATAGGACACACTTTTAGACGACACTAGATCTCACTATGTTTTATGATTGTTACATTCAAGGAACGGTTGATTTCATATTCGGCATGACAAGATCACTCTACAAGTATCCATCCTTCAAACTCCGATATAAGCGAAACTTGATAAATGATCATTGTTTATTTCTCACAGAGTTTCCTCATTGATACTTAATATTTTGTTATTCATTTAGTAGCTGAATGATTCAGAGAAATTTCAACTCATCACAGAGATTCAAAAGGTGATGATATGAGGTTCTCTTTTATAAACTGTAAAATAACTAGAAGTGGAATCGTCTAGTTGGGAAGAGCATGTGGAGATTATTCGAGAGAAAAAGTAAATTTCCCTTCCCATTTTAAAGATATATAAAGACATTCATGATTGTATTAAATATATAATAGGATTAATTTAAGATTGACTAATAACTTTAATTTGGTCTATAGGATTGATGTGTTTGGGGAGTACCATTGTAGGGAAATGGAGAAGATAAAAGGAATAAAGTGTGGTGGTCCAAGTCTTTTAGTGAGAATAAGCGAGGCCTTTTCTAGATTTGAAATTCATATGTGGAGAGGAATGACTGAGATTATAACTACTAATTTCTCCATGAAGACGTCATGGTGCAAAAAGACTTAAGTTTGAAATGAGTGTAGGAGTTGATGAGATATAAAGATGTAATTAAAATACTGAATGTTATAACTTGGCTAATGGTACTATAGTTTTGAATTCTTTTTTATTTGGATGATCAAATATTATAATGAGAAGGGTAGAGAGAGTTCAATGATAATTTATAGTAATAGACACAAGATGTTAAACTGAAGATGACACATTGTTTGTAAAAAACAAGGGTTGAACAGTAATTAAAATGAATGGTTAACTCAAACAAATTGTCAAAGCTTTTGTAGTGGGACCAATGATAAAAAATAAAACAATTAGGCCATCTCCAATGGAGAGGCTAAAAAAAATGTATTTTTACATTGTTTACAATACATTGTTTGGGTGTTGAACACAGTGGGGAGGCTAAGGGAATGTGCAGTTAGTGACGTGGAGGCGCTGGACGGTGAAGTGTCTGCCGTCCAAGGTAAGAAATATTGTTTTCAACTTCTATTTTCAAGGTAAGCCACAGTGGGGAGGCTAAGGAGATTTTTTTTTTTTAAAAGGGCTTGGACGGACAACTGATTGCAGTCTGAGGGTTTGGACGGGCAATAGTCTGTCGTCCAGCTTCTGAGCCCCACTTATACATCGTCTAACACAATGTAGATTTACATTGTCCCTACATTTCTTCTCACCAAAATGTATATCTTTCTCTACTCACTGTGGAATCAAAACATGTAAATTTAGACTATAAGGCCACCCATTGGAAATGGCCTTAGGATCAGACACACAACACATTTATGAGCTATGATTGTTGCTTAAATCTCTATTGATTTTTTTTATACATATTGTTATTACCCACATTAATAGTTATGTTAAAGTAATTTCTAAAATCTGTAATCTTATTGTGTTTTAGAAATCGTAACACACGCATTTGGACAAATATATACTTCCGGGAGGAAATTTGTCTTCTCAAATGTTCATTGCTCAAGTAATTTGACGATCGTGGCTATTATGTGGGCCTATTTTTTTTCGTGCATTCAATATATGGGTAAATAGTAATTCAAGAAATTGAGGCTGCTATTGCTAGACTTGAAAGTAACACAAACGAAAATATATTGTTGGCAGAGACGATTGGACCAGATCAAATCGCTGAAGTGGTGAGTCATTGGAGTGGTATATATCTGAGTATTAGAGGTGCTACTGGCCAATTTTGTTAGCACTCAAAATTGTTTAACCTACCTAAACAATAGCATATCATATTAATGGCTTATTGGGCAATTTTGCTGCCGAATTCATTATCATATTAATGATTTAACCTACCTAAACATAGTGTACTCTAAAAGTCATTTTAAGAAATACCAGATAAGAAAATATATGTTTTTAAGTATACCTAAACTCGTTTGCATAAAATGTCATATATAATGAATTTCTAAACTCCATATAAATACTGTATCAGCCACGTTAAATTTTTTAAGAAAATAAAAAGGCAAAAACCAATGAAAATGAGGCATAAAGATTTTTATAAAGTTCGTCAAAACTTTCAAAAAAATTCGTTAGTAACTCAAGAAATATGGTGATAATGTGTGTATCTCTCCCACCTTATCAGATCTTAAAAATGCCACAATTCAAAACATAACTCGAATATAAGTTTCTTGTAAATTACAAGAATATATATCCATAGTTGATGACCTAATTAACTCATGAATTGATAATTATATAACCTCTGGAACGCATAAAAAGAATCAAAGAATTAGAATCCGAATCCTGGCCAAGCATTTTTTGTTGCAGTCATCGTCAACAACAATAATAATGAACTGGGTGCATTCAGACATCAGTAACCGAAGAACACTAAAAGTAATTACCAAAACATTAGAAATACCATAATCAAACGATATTTTAACTAATGTAAAATAAATTCTAGAATGTAGTGAAGCGTTTAGAATGACACTCTCTATTAATCTATTTAATAAAAGTGTAAATCTGCACCTAAGAATAATAACATCACATAAAACAAATCAATTCTCAAACAGAATTGAGTTGTGAGAGAGTTAAATATCAAACATAACATTTAAAAAAGTAAGAAAAATATGTCCCTGGAATGAATGAAAACAATTATTCTGTACTTTCTTAATTGATCCTGGAAACCACAAATTAGTGCAATAGCATACTTTCATCTAAATAAAATAAAATATACAACATGTACATGTTCTCTCAACTTAAGTCCAATGGATATGAGATGTATTACATCTTAAAATACGCACTACTAGATACAAGTTGTGCAACTAGTGATAATTATGAAATTAATAATGCTTAAAAGTAAAAACTTGAGAGATCATATCTCAATTTAAGTTAGGCGTATCCTTAAATTAAAAGAAAGGGCAATAATATAAAAATGCATATTCACAAAAATATAATAACAATAAATTTAATAACACAACATCAAAGTAAAACAAAATATACAACAAATTGTTAAAGGGTTTGTTTTAAGTACCTTTGCACAAGTGGAACAAGAACGCCTGGATATGGGTATTGTGAGGGTTTTCGACCATTAAGACAGACAAAATCACATCAACGTCTAGGTAGAGGATGTGTTTTCCCCATGGTAATGTTGGCCAATGCTGAATCATTAAGTTTCATAGAATTATTTGAGCTACTCATACTTTTTTATTCTATAGTTTTTTTATGTTTAAGCTTTTTAGTTTGTGTTCCTCTAGTAGAATTACATTATTTTCAGAGGAACACCATCTTAATTTTTAGTATGTACGAGTGTTCTCCACTATAAACTCTACTTTTAAGAAAATATTGAATTTAATGTGCATGATAAATGTAGCTAGATAATTAAGAATAAAAAATCTTGCGTAAATAAATAGAGTAATACTCTGAATATGAGAGGGATGGTGTGGGGGTATCTATTTATTCTGTTTGTTGTTACGTTAAATTATGATACAATTAGTAAAGTCATATGCAAGTGCGTTCTGCTGTGATTTAACACATTTAAGATGGTGTTTATTTGAATTCTCCTATCACTAGTAAAAAAGCAGAAGAATAAACCCTGATGAATACACTGTTGGGAATGAAATTCTTAATGTATTCTTAATCAACATATTAAATTATCAAGATTACATAATAAAAATAATATTGAAACTATGTACCTGAATCCATAGGATTGAATAAGATAGGTTAGAGGTCTTCCGCAAACTAATCCCTCTCTCTTCACGAGTTCTCTCTTAATGATGAAAATTGAGGAGGAAAGTGTATGAGTGATTTAGCCTTAGGGACGAGGACCATTCGTTATATAGGCTTTAATTAGAATACTATAAATTCTAATTAAGTGACTCTTGAGTAACCAATTGACGACTCTTGAGTAACCACGACTCTTTAGTAATCAATAGGAGGCTCTTGGGTAACCACACATTACAAAGCCCATACTCATTTTAGGTGTCTCATTAGGTTGTACTAATTAGATTACTTAATTATCCCAATTAGAAATGAAGCCCAAATATAATTGCTATTTAATATGTAAGCCCACATTAGAATATAAAAATATTCCAACAATCTTCCACTTGGGTTACGTATTAATTCCAAAGGCAAATATATTCAATAACCTTTTGTGCACACCATATTTTCTATCTATTTTTAAAACATCTCCCAAATCAATCTGGTCCATCTCTTATGCCAGTATGAGACCAAAGCGACCTTTGTTAAAAAAAATTTATAACTCGATCCATTAATGATCACCATACCAAATTTATTCAATGATATAGATCAAGTATGGATGTGTGGCCATAAATTACTTGTAATATGATCTCAGACGTGCCTACTTCAAATTGGTCCTTACTTTATTTCGTAAGGAGAACAATCCTTAATCATTTAAACATTATGTTATACCACAATTGAAAGACAACACAATCAGAGTAAACAATAAAATGAAAATACCATCAACTTTGCGTTACACAAAACTGAAACATACATAAAGTATATTAATAGTGTCAATGAAAATAACATTATAATAAGGACAAACTCCCACTAATACTGCATATCATCAAATCAAATAACACCGATATAATCAGTGTGCTCATGAAAGACCTTGGGTGGTAAACCTTTAGTAAGGGGATCCACGAGCATAAAGTTTGTTCCTATATGTTTAATAGACACTATCTTACTCTAAACTCTTTACTTAATAATAATAAACTTAATGTCTATCTGCTTAGACTTTGACAAAATTTTATTGTTATTCGAATATATAATAGTTTAATTATTATCACAATATATCTTTAGCGGTCTTTCAATACTATCCACAATTCGCAACCTAGTGATAAAATTTCATAGCCATATTGCATGATTTATTGCCTCATAACACACTATGAACGTTGCTCCCATAAGGGAAGGTGCAATGAGTGACTGCTTAGCACTCCTCCTGAAAACAACACCTCCAGACAACATATAGACATAGCCAGAAGTGGATCTCTTAGTATCTTGGCAACCCGGAAGATCGACGTTAGAATACCCAATGATCTCTAAATTATATGACTTTCGATAGATGATCATTTAATCTTTTGTTCTCTGTTAATACCTCATAACCCGTTTGACTACTTTCCAATGATCCATCCTAGGGTTACTTAAATATCTTCCTAACATTCCCACTATTTACGCTAAATCTGGATGCGTACATACTTGAGCATACATAAGACTCCCTTCAGTTAAAACATAAGGAAACATTTTCATTTCTTTACTATCAGTCTTCTTGGGATATTGATAGAGACTAAACTTGTCTCCCTTAGCAACGGTAGTATCTCCTTGTGCACAATCTTCCATGTCAAATTTAGCGAGTACCTTCTCGATATAGCTCTTTTATGATAACCAAAGGATACCCCGAGATCGATCTCGGTGTATCTTAATTTCCAATACAAATTTAGCATCCCCAAGATCTTTCATTTAAAAATGCTTAGTTATAAATCTCTTGGTTTCGTGCACTAAGTCTATATCGCTACTAGCCATCAGTATGTCATCGATATAGAGCACCAGGAAGATAAATTTAGCCCAACTGAACTTATGATACACACTGTCATCAACTACATTAACCTCAAAACCATATGAGATAATGAGTTTATGGAACTTGTGATACCATTAATGGGAAGCTTGTTTGAGACCATAGATATATTTCTTGAGTTTGTAAACCATTGACTTTGGATCACCCGAGAAAAGTTTTCTAGTTGCACTATATATATGGTTTTCTCAATGTTATCATTCAGAAAATCCATCTTAACATCCATCTAATGTAGCTCTAAAACAAAATGAGCTACAAGTTCCATTATTTTCCTAAAAGAGTGTTACATCGATACTAAAGAGAAAGTCTCTTTAAAGTCAATGTCATCCTTTTGAGTGAAACCCTTTACGACTAGAAGTGCCTTATATCTATCAACATTAACCTTATAATCCCGTTTGGTTTTGAATATCTATTTCCAACTAATGGGCTTCACACTTTTACGAAACTTGATAAGATCCTAAAGGTCGTTATCTCTCATGGATTTTATCTCATCATTCATGGCATCAATCCATTTTGGATAGTTGGCACTTTGTTTGACTTGTTGGAAGTTGGTTCGATCATCTTTTGTTGACCCTATGTCAAACTCATGCTCTTGAATATACACAATGTAATCACTTAAAATTGAATTTCTTCTTTCTCTAGTGGATCGCCTTAGTATCACTTCCTCATAAGGTTATTGAGTTTTCTCTTTTGGAGCAACTCTTTGATTTTGAGTAGGGAAGTCCTCGTTGTTGTCTTCTTTAACAATGTTCAGAAGAGGAATTGATTCCTATTAAAAGATAACATTCTTATTTATATTCCTCTTCAAAGACAACAATATTATTCTTAACCGCATCTTCCCCCTCAAACTCAACATCCTCAAGAAAAAATTGCATTTCTCGTCTAAAAAAAGGACTTAGTTTAGGGATAATAAAATTTAAAACCCCTCGACTCAACTGTTTAGCATACCCAATAAAATATCAACTAATAGTTTTGATTCAAGTTTCTCTTCATTTGGCTTATAAGGCCTTGCTTCAGCTAGACATCCCCAAATTTATAAATGCTTAATGATAGACTTTCATCCTATTAATAGTTCATACGGGATTTTAGCTACCTCTTCACTAGGTACTCTGTTTAGAATATATACTGTAGTCTTAAGTGCCTCTCCCCAGAGTAATTCTGACAAATAAGAATAACTAATCATACTTCTTACCATGTCCTTAAGAGTTCTGTGTCGTCTCTTAGTAACATCATTCTTGCTAGGTTGCCCTGGCATTATGTATTACGGGACGATACCGCATTCTTCTAAGAATTTAGTAAAAGGTACTAAATGTTGTTCGCAAGGTTACATTAAATGAAGCATTGGCATTCAACATATATAATTTATCAATTAAGGAACCAATTGCAACAAGAGTAGAATTAATAAAGAAAAACTAACCTTATTATTTCCAAATGACAAGAAAAACCATATTTGTCCAAAATAGAAATAGAAATCAAATTTCATCTCAAAGACGGTACTACATAAGTCTCTCTTAATTCAATAAAATGAACAATCTCAAAAGATAATCTAAAGGTCCCAACAACATCAACTGGAACTATTTTGCCATTACCCACATAGATGAATCTTTCAGCATCTCTTGGCAGTCGGCTCCAAAGACAACCCTTTCTTTACATGCCATGCGGTGTACATGGAATAATTCTTCTTCACATGCCCATGTTTCTTGCAAAAGAAACTGGTAAATTTTGGATCCTACATCTTCTGTGGAATTTTAGCTTATGATGTTCTTACTTCACTTTTCTTATTATAATTATTTTTTCGCTTATTATTCTTTGAGGTAGATGCAATATGAGCACTTTCAATTGTCTTTTCTCGCTTCAATCTTCCATTTTCTTGCACACAATGAGTAATGATCACATTAAGAGTCCATTTATCCTTTTAAGTATTATAGATAACTATGAATTGGCCATAGTGTGCATGAAGGGAAATTAGTACCAAATGTACGAGGAAGTAATCAGACAACTCTAACTTTAGTGCCTTAAGTGTTGAAGCCATGTTAGACATCTCCGTAATGTACTCCCTTATGTTTCCTTTACCTTTATAACTCATTTGGATAATGTTAACTAGAAGCATACTTGTCTGAACCTTTTTGTTCTTTGCAAAAATATTTTCATATCTAGCAGGAAACCGTTAGTAGTTACCTCATCAGACATACTACCCCTGAATGCTTCTGGAACGGTGTGCTTTAGCATCATTAGACCTAAGCAATTAGAACGATACCACTTCTCAAAGTTTGCTTTATCTTCAATGGAAATTTTCTCCGTAAGAGGAGGATATTGTTCTTTCCTTAGTGCATAGTCTAAATCCATGCAACCGAGAACTAACAGAATATTCTCTTTCCAGTTCTTGAAGTTTGTAATGTTAAGCACGGTAATTGAGTTCATGTTAGCGGTGATATTAGTAGCAGAAGCAACAACTTAATCCAGAGAACAAATAAATAACATAAGCTCAAATTAAAATTTATGTCAAGATTAAAAAAATATAAGACATAAATTTTATAGAAATGTAAGTGTGGGACCTTTTTAAGATACCTAGCACAACATTGACGCTTAGTTTTTGGACAAAAACATCAACTTGTAAGTGTTACAATAAGTGAAAAAATCAAATGTTGATGATGGTCAAATAATAACCTTCCTTTGGGTCGATATATTGTCGACATGGAAACTTTCTAATCGTCACACATTTATTCCCGCATGTATATTTATTATTTATCTAATTAACAACCTTTCTTTGGGCCGGTCACTAATTGCATAAATAAAAAACACACACATCTTAATAACTCAAAATAGATTAAGCTATGCAGTAGAGGTTACTTTGGCAACATGTTACTTCAATTAATGTATTTTTAGATATAAGACAAAAGGCTATTAATAAAATACCAGAAATGGAATCATCGCTTTGGTTCCTCCAAAAAAATATCTTGAATCCAAATCATTCAGAAAATAAATGTTCCCCTGACGGGATTCTTCTTCCTTACATCAACCATATGAACACTGAATCATATATCTAATGTTCAAAACTTTATATTGAATGAATACCAAATAATATAGAATATGAATATTAAAATAAATATTTGATGATAAAAAAATATATATAGTTATTTATACCATAAAATATGGAAAAATAATTTGTTTTTCCAAAAATAAATTTTTTTGAGCTATCACTACAGTAACATAAAAAATCTCTTCAAGATCACTCTCCAATTTAAAGAATCGTAAAATCAATTTTAAGCAAGAGTTATTAACGTTGACATTATTACCAAAAATGGCAAAATGCATTTTTAGGAGTCTAAATGATGTCAAATTGCCATGATAGGATGGTACACATAGTGTACAATGGATTTTATTTATTTCGACGTTTTCAGGTGACCATAAAAATTTGGTGCAATTCTGAGCAAGAAAATGAAATATGGGATTATGATTATAAAAAATCATCAGAAATCATACATAAAATTCTATATAGAATCCTAAAGGTCATATGGGTTTTCACAAGATTATATATATGAGAAATAAAATAAAAAATATTCCTAAAACATAATAATATCAATCCCAATAATCTAATATGAATAGGTCCTGATACCACTTGTTGGGAATGAAATTCTTAATGTATTTATAATCAACATATGAGATTATCAAGATTACATAATAAAATAATGTTGAAACTATGTACCTAAATCCATAGGAGTGAAAAAGACTTAGGGGTTAGAGGTCTTCCACAGACTAATCCCTCTCTCCGTGAGTTCTCTCTCAGTGATGGAAAATGATAAGGAGTGTATATAACTGCATTAGCCTTAGGGATGAAAATCCTTCACTCTATATTCATCTAATTAGAACCCCATAAATATTAATTACATGACTCTTGAGTAACCAATAGTTGACTCTTGAGTAACCACCACTCTTGAGTACCAATAGGTGACACATTACAAAGCCCATACTCATTTTATATGTCTTACTGGGATCTACTAATTAGATCACATAATTAGCCCAATTAGAATCGAAGCCCAAATACAATTGTTGTTTAATATGTAATCCCACGTTTGAATATTAACAATATTCCAACATACACATAAGGGATACTTGAAGAGATTTGGTGATCTAACATCCTAGTCACTTGAAAGACCAGTTGTTAAATGTCACCCTAATAAACATGATTGAGGGCCGGTTAGTTGCAAATAGGGAATATGGGCTCAGATACTGCTAAACATTATTGTTGTCTTTCTAATGTAACATAACTAATATGGATGCTCTAATACTTTCATTCACACCCCTCTAAATTAATATTTACTTATACATTTATCACTACCAAATTACACTTTAGGCGAAGTTAACTCATCAATCCCATTTCCTACCAAAATTAGAACCACTAGCTACAATTCATTTAGCAATCCTCTTATGTCCTTCAATCACTAGTTCTTCCTTTCTACAATATTTCAAGACTACAAGACATACGAACAACCAAAATTAGTAGAAACTAAGTACATATTCATCTAATGACCCTCAAAATAACATTGGAATTAACTTCACCCTCTAAATTTGCACTAATTAAACCTTATCCCCAATTTCCAAAGGCCTTTCGTTGGGCATCACAAATAATATAAAATTTCCCCAACATATTTGATAAATGGCTAAGATTACGTAAATAGTAAGCTACAAGGTCTATATCCTGATCATTTGTAATGATCTGAACATTTAGCAAATACAAAGCAGAGAACAATGCTTTTACCAAAAAAAAAACATTGTGGTTATCTATACACTTTTGCATTACATTATCATATTTTGGTATAATTATGTTTTTATGAAAAAATATTGATTATTTAGAAATATATTTTTGTATATATAGCTCAAGAGGTGTATTAACTTGACAGTATTGAAACATCGAAAACATTATAATAAAGTACCAATTTAGTCTAGAAACACCAATGATTCCCCATGTTATCTGCAAGTTACAATATACTGGCACGCGTTAGAGAAAATATATGTATTTTAATTGAAGTTCCTTTTTGATGCTAGACATGAAACAAAGCTAATTAAATGACAAGTTCGACAAACATTACAATCAACTGAAATTAAGAGTTTCTAATCTAAAGTTCTGAACTGATTAGAGAAGCATGCACGAATATTTAGTAAGGACTATTTCCATTTCACTATTCATTATTCATTATGTGAAAATCAGCCGAACCTCAACCTAAATCCAAAAAATTTATGAGATTCTAAAATTTTGCATTATCTTATCTTCTACAAAAGCTACTTAGGTTGAAAATTTTCAAAGATTAAGTATTGGATATCGTGTAACCGGCTATCAGATTTAAACTATATTTTATACAATTTGTCTAAAGATTAAAAAAATTGAAAACATCTTCATCATCGATGAATCAATAGAGCATATCATCAATAATCAACATCAAAGTCAGTCAAATCACCGATAATAACATAGAAACTAAGCATATCATCAAACTATAAATATTTGTTCTTTTAATATTTTCATATTGATCAGGTAGATGTAGAATTCTAACTACTAGAACCATTTGCACAAAGAAGGATATATTGTTTCTTCTGATACTTTAGAAAATTAAGTAAACATATGTAGGCCATTGTGGATTTATCAATTGATTATTTTCAACATGCTTTTAATTTGACATTAGAAAAAAACTATAGGAGGAGGACACCAGGGCTAATATTTTGGGGATACAAATAACAAACATGTTGTGCCTTAAGACCCAGTTTTTTGGAGCACCCTCTAGTCAACCACGACCCTAGATATAATCAAGATAAAATGGTAATAATGGTAAGCACAATCAAGATGTAAACAACGGAGAGAACACCATGATATATGTGGTTCACCAACATGGATACATATATGGAGAGGCCCGTTTCCATAATATTTGAAGAAATTACATGTATAATAGAGAATATATGATAATAAATAGCAAACCCTCTACTCTCCTACCCAAATTCCGAATATCCATTGTACACCAACTCTCTACCCAAGTGAATCCAAGAACCATCTCAATCTCTTATCGTTAAGCGTTTCCGTATACCCAATTCGGTATATCTCTCTCCCATGTAAATCAATGAGAAATCCCCCACACATTACATATTAAGCACACCTACCATACATGAAACACTCATACTCACACCAAGACCCTTCTTCCACCTTTGAGAAATACCCATGGGTGAGAGGGAAAATACCTCACCTCTCACCCTAAAACCCTTAACTTTGGAATAAGACTCTCTCTAAAACTGTGTTACATTGGTGTCGGTGTGTTTTAAACCATGGTTAAAATCCTCCTTATATAAGGAGAAAAAGTGAACAGTACCCTAAGTATGAACAATATCCCGCGTATGAATAGTAAATCCTATAAATAGTACCCCACTTCAAATTCAAGACAAATTTCATAAATCTCCACCTTGGTGATAAATACCAAAAACCACGAGTGAGTCCCCTCCATGTAAATCTCCTTGTTCACCATGCCACCAAAAGAACCACCATTGAACTTCACCGTACCTACTACACTTATCCGTATAATGTCCAATGCTTCGTCAAAGATCCAAAAAATATATGAAAATTGCCCATGGAGTATACACCTCATTTTGCAAAAAAAACCTTTGCACCTTGCAATTTTCAATAGCTCTTCTTGGACATGTTTTGAAGTTGAACACACGAGTCAATGCCTAAATGTAGCTACAACCAGTCAAATATACCCATAGACTCTAAAAAGGGATATCGACCCCATCCCTTCACTAGTAAGATTTATCATTGTCATTTGCTGGAACTTACACGCTGCTCATTGGTTATACACGAGAGCATTTGGAAGGCCTTCCTTACTTGTGCACCTTATTCCCGAAAAATATACCATCGGGATCAATCCAGATGGAATCAACTAATCATATAAAATCTATATAATGCCGTGTGATTTATGAACTCAACCTATAATCAAGCACCTTTCACCTTAGAATTCATCACTTGTGGAGATTATGATAATATCCCCAAAATTCTAGCATATACTGTTAATCGTCTTAAGGTGCTTCCCGAGCCACCAAAATTTTTGTTTCAAATTTTGAACCAAGAAATAACTCATTTCCCTCCACACGTAGCAATGCTCATTGTCTATAAATGTATATTTGATATGATAACATCCCCAAAAATCAATTTCCTTCAACGTGAAGATCAAACCGTACTGAACAGAACTTATGGGTGGCTATCAAACCCTTACCGATTGCATTCCGGGAAGCAATCACACCATTCCAATTGCATTTTGGGCAAGAAATCGTACCATCCACCTTTTTTCGTCTTCCATTCTCCCATCAACCCCGATACATGACCCATGTTAAACAATAATGACCTCCACTCTAATAACCAAAAGCAAAAAACCCATTACCATCAAATCCTTCCATCTAAAGTTGTGAGCAATATCCATTTCCATGATTGAATGAACACCCCCAAGAAATCCAAGCACTATTGGTTTGGCACTAAAATCTCATTTTAAAATTTTGACAAACACCTTGTGCGCATCAAGAGTTCTGATACCAATTATTGTGTCCTGATGCTCAATTTGTTCGGGCACACTCTAGTAAACCACAACCCCTCTATATAATTGATATAAAATAGTAATAATGGAAAGGACAATAAATATGTGAACAAGATATGCACGGTTTACCAACTTGTCTAGATCCATGGAGAGGCCCTAATTAACTATATTTGAAGAAATTACAAGAAGAGAATATACAAAGATAAATTACATACCCTCTACTCTCCTAACCAAATACCGGATATCCATTGTACACTAAATCTCCACCCAAGTGAATCCAAGTTCTAAGCAAAGAACACTCTCAATATATTACCCTCAAATGTTTCTCATGTACCCAATTCGGTGTATTCTTCTCCCATGTAAATCATTGAAAAATTCCTCACGCATTACATCTTAAGCATGCCTACCATATATGAAACACTCACACTCACACTTACACCCATTCCCTTATTCCACCCTTTAGCAATACCCATGGGCAAGAAGGAAAATACCTCACCTCTCACCCCAAACCCCTCACCTTTGGAAGAAGACACTCTCGAAGACTGTATTGCGTTGGTGTAGGTGTGTTTTAAACCATGGTTAAAACCTTTCTTAATTAAGGATAAAAATGAAAAGTACCTCGTGTAATAACATTACCCCACATATGAACAATAACCCGCGTATGAACAGTACCCTTGCATATAAACAGTAACCCGTGTATGAATAGTAAACCACGTATGGATAATACTCCCTCCCCCCGGCGTATGAATAGTACTCCCCTCAAAATTCGAGCCAAACATCACAAATACAGGGAAAATAGTATAATGAATTTGTATGCTTAAATATAATATTCAGTAGAATCCCAAAATGCTTCTAAATTAATTTAGACATTTAAATTATATGGGGAATATATACATCACATGCATATAATAGGAAATGTTAGAACAACCAAGACATATACTGAAGTAAGGGAAAAGAATTAATAATTTCACTTGGCACAATTAATCTAGTAATCATAAAAATGAATAAATAATTGAATAAATGTCTTTTACAACGATTAAATTATTAAAAAAAGTATACTTGGAGCACAACAAAAATCCCATTCAGGAAATTAGACCTCAAATGAACATTTATTAATCATTATCAAAATCACCTTCGGTTGACTATCCTTTTTGTTAATATTATCATTGTTGCAACAGATTCTTACTCATTTTCATCAACACTAACAATAGAATCTTCATCAATATTATTGTCATTTGTTAAGCAATGTTCCCTTTCATCTACCCCACACCTCGAATTTTCACGTAGTATACTTTTAATACCAATATGTTCTAATAGTACCAAATCATATCTTCTTCACAAGGGAACTTCATCAAATTCCAATAAGTTAACAGCTTCGGTGGGATCCTTTTATTGTTAAGTCTCCTCAATATTGATTGTTTCATCTATTGTACCTTTTAGTACATCATAATTTCCATAAGGATTTATTCACTATGCAACACGCAAATTATTTCCTAGACTCATGTATTTAATTTAAAATTTTTGAGTTTCTTGACATGGAAACACAAATGGTTGGTTAGTGTAACATTTTATTGATACATTAACACTATTAATGTTCCCCTCCTTGTCTATTTGAATGCATCTATTACCACTTTTATTCCACCAATCACATTTTAATAACAACATAAACGTACGTCCCAACAATTAATCAATTATAATAATGTCTATTATCACACCATAAAAGTCAATTGACTTCCCTCCATGATCTCCATTTACACTCAAACCATTATTTTACGTGCCTCTATCCATCTCTAATTCTTGGGTATGAAATCTAAACCTATTTTCATTACAATCGGTGTAGTGTTTCACTCGATTGTATATACCCTTAGTTAAGAATATAAGTTCTTCATCGACCTTCCCTTCACAATACATTTATTTGACCCTCTCAAGAATGTAAATGTAATAAATGCTAAATAATTGTACATATATATCGATGGATTGTATAACTACACCCAACGACTTCTATTTATAGTTGTACTTATGCATTGTTCAAACCATTTAATGAATAATGATTTATGTGTCTTGTTTGTGCCCCTCAGACCTTTAACCTTCAGTTCATACTTGTGCTCACTACACATGATATATTATTAGAATCTAAACAAAATCTTAAACAAAGAGAAATTTTAATGTGACAAAGTATGTGTGCCTTACATTATATATATTTCAACCACTTCACAATTATTCAACACATACATGTGAGCCCTCTCTAACTCAATGACATGAAAATTTCCATACCATGTCCCACCAAATGCACAACCATCATATGTAAATACATCTACCTATATCATCATTTCATTCAGGCCTATTGAATATGGTCTCCACATCATTTAACTACATTAAAGAAATTAAACATTCACTATGGATATAATGCTCAGCAATAGACCCTTATGGTTTTACCTTATTAGGAACATACCCCTTTAACATGCCCATTTTCTTCCTCCGATATATGATTTAATTTTAAACATCAAAATATGTGATACTAAAAAATTTAATACATAAATGAATTTGTATATAACAACTTATACAACAGCTTTCAAACGGCCACATCCATCGATATTGTGCCGGCCTAGAAATCGTAGCTAGGTCAACTATTAGCTGAATTATTAGATTGAAAAAGGTTGGAGGAAATATACGTTCAAGTTTTCAAAATGTTTAAAGGGTATCCTTTTCTAATTTCTCCAATTTGTCTAAGTACAAATTCTAGAACATATATGCTTAGTGATACTGTTCAACTGAACCAATGCTCATGATATTTCCTTAGATATGTATCCATGTATCTCTAGTGGGAGTAATCATTTCAAGCAAACGTGAAAAAAATGGGTCTTCATACCCGAAATGCGACATTCTCTTATTTTCACACAACGATAAATATTTTATGCAAAGACATTAAGAAACTTAATCGAATTCAATAATTAACATATTTTTTTCTTCTCATCAAGTGATTAAGTATAGCATGCAGGGGGCATTACAAATTAAGCATCATCCCATCGTAGGTGTAACTATGGCTTCAAATTCATATCCATCAAATACATAAGGGATTTACAAGTGTCTTTAGTTTTCCCTTCAATATTCATTTGTGTCCCTAGAAAATTATCACAAACATTCTTCTATGTGTGCATTATACCTAAGTTATGTCTCAGCTTAAGAGTCTTCTCGTATGGTAATTAAAAAAAATCTCCTTTTGTCTAATTTAATCCATTTTCCATTTGTTTTATCTAATTTTTTTTATTTAGCCGATTATGGTCCTTTGAAAAAATTATCTTATTCAATTTTATTTAAATAATTCCAAATGTCATCATCGGAGAACGGTTGTATTGGATCCCTAAAACCCTTATTAACATAAAATGTCTTTGTCTCCTTTCACCATCGATATTTTTTGGGAGGAAGAGGTGATGTCCCATATAGAAACTAGTCATTCCTATACGTAAACAGAAAAACAAAGCTTTGTCCATGCAAACTGGACAAGCCTTATATCCTTTAGTGCTCCATCGAGACAAGTTAATATACATGAAGAAGTCATTCATCGTCCATAAAATTATTGTCTGAAATTGAAACATTTGCCCGGTGTAGGCATTAAATGTCTCAATTCCATCTTCCCACAACTCCTTAAATTCGTCAGTTAACAACTATAAATTTACATCAATTTCATTTCTCGAATAATTTGGACCCATAATGAGCATGGAAAAAATAAACAAGTGTCCTTTGAACATTTCCACAGAGGCAAATTGTATGGAGTACGAAAAACTAGCCATATGCTATATGTATTACTCATGTTACCAAAAGGATTAACGTCATCGATTGCAAAACCAAACCTAACATTGCGAGGATCTTTTGAAAATCATTCATGATTCTAATCAAATTCTTTCCAAGCTTCAGCGTGAGTTGGATGCCTCAAAACATTTCCTCATTTATGCACTTATTATTTGCGATATTATATCTTGAGTAATGATCTTGTTTATAATTAGTCTCCGAAGTCTCGATTTTAATGGTAAAGAATGCAAAACATTTTGAGATATTTTCTTACAACCTTCAGGCTTCCATATAAAGGTTTTGGATCTTATACATGCATCCAAATCCCAATACTCCTTCCAAAAAATTGTACATTTATATACGCAAGGATGCATTTTAACATAATCACGTCCAAATACCTTAGTTGTCTTCTTAACCTCATAATACGGCCCCAATAGTGTCTTTCTAACTGGAAGGATGTCCTTAAGAAAATAAAATAACATATCAAAAGATTTTTCACTCAACAGATTCATTGTTTTTAAATGAAGTAATTCACAATGATAGATAACATGAAATTATTACAACCTGGATAAAGTTCTCATTCTAAATCATTCGATAATCTCATACATAAATCATCTTCGCATGGCAACTCCTATTTTCTATGCCTAATTGATCAGGTCGCACATGAAATACCGATGATGCTAAAACAATTTATATAATTCTCAACATCAATAATATACTAAAACTGATGTAAACTGAGGCCATACAGTAAAGATACCAATAAAATATTATGAACAAAAATACCAAACTGCGAAAAAATAAATCAACTATATAAAATCTCCTATTACAAATTGTCACAGAATAAAATAGAGTTTAATTGAAACCTATCCAATTACAACATCCCAACTGAAATAAAAATAGAGTAGAAAGGTAACCCTTCTATGTAATCCCTAATATACTGGCAACTAAGATGAACTAGCGACTCCAACTTTTCGAATACCAAGCTGGAACACTACAATCGCAAGTTTGACCGCACAACTCGGTTACTCCATTTTTACAAATAATACCTGGGGGAATATTTTATAATTTGGGTCAAAGCCCTAAATTTGCATCAATTAACTTTAATATCAATAAATAATAATGTATGCACCAGCTCTCACTTGCAATAAGTATCTCACCACTCACTTATGTGTAATACTATGTCAATGTCCTAACCCAAGGCATAATTATGATATCTAAATCTAGATAATTAAGCACTATCACGTAACGAGCAACTACCATGGAATGCTACAAAAAACATAAAAAGGATTTTACCCTAAGGCCCATATATATATTTTTTAACATATTCTTATTCTCATAAAAGTAATGCCCTATTTGTTTTGTTGTCTTTTAATTAAACAAATTATTAACAAACTACCATAAAGTATAAGTAACAGCTACATACAGTGAGAAAAGGATGAACTAGCAATATTTATAAAATCACAGTCACAAAAATAAATCTTATAATATTACCCTCAGAAGATACAATTAAATCACATAACGTATTTTCTTACGTAGCATTGGGTCCATTAACAATTATCCACCTTATTAGACTACATTAATTCTTATGTTATTCTTAAATACATATATATATATATATATATATATATATATATATATATATAAGAGAGAGAGAGAGAGAGAGAGAGAGAGAGAGAGAGAGAGAGAGAGAGATGGCATCTACCCTCAGTGTCTATCTCATACATCCATTACTAAGTAGCAACCTCCACTACGTCCTAGCACATCTCAGCTGGAACGTGGTACCCAGTACTAATGTTGAACGTATCCCCCATCCATTGCTAAGTAGCGACATCCACTACGTTCTAGCATATCTCAGCTGATACATGGTACTCAGTCCCAATATTGAACGTATCCCCCATCCAATAGATCCACCACGAATATGGGTATGTCCACTTAACTAGACAATATATATATATATATATGTATACTAGCAGAATGCCCGTGCCTGAAGGCACGACAAAAATTTCCAAAATACGTAATCACAAAATGTCAAAAAATTTCAAAGTATTTGCAAAATGCCAAAAATAATTATTTCAACAAATGGACATAATATCCTTTATTTAAAGGACTATCCACCCTCTTTAACAAATAATAATTAGACCAATAACTTATACGAAGAGTTGAATCAACTACCACATGACGCAATAAGAAGAGGTAAAAAAAATAATGAAGAAACCTTACATGAACCAAATCCGGCTATGAAAAAATAAAATTGCAGACTTTAAAGTCGATTTTGACCCCTCAAATAATGTCAAAAAATGGCTCGAAACAAGATTAGCTAGGCACAGGCGATACGAATCCAATGGCACCAAAATCGCCTCATTCCGATTTACGATTAAAAAGTTATGGCATTTCACCCAAAACATATTATTTTAACTTGAAATAAAATAATATTAAGGCAATTCAACTACTTACAAACCATTCCCCTGCTTAATGTTATTGGTTTATAAATATAGCTCGTCGCCCAAATTTGGCTCATGTGTTCCATTCATATTATAAACACAGAATCACAACTAAACATAATACGTTTGCTTAAGAACTTTATCAGTGATAATACATAAATCATGAATCATCATTGTTGTAATATGAATGTGTTGTTCGGATACTATATTATCAATAATCATACATATTGATAATACAACAGTGATGATTACTGATAATACAGTAATGTGGTACCAAAAATGGTTTGTAATCTTGAAATATTGATAACACAACAAAAATGATTCCAAAAATTACTTCTAATCAAGCAATTCCAACATAACATGTCATAACAACACAATACTAAAATAGTATTTAGCAAATGTGTTATCTAAACCATGCAATAGTGTTATCTAAACATTACGTAGGAGGTTGGTTTGAATTCTAAGTATCCAAAAGCTGGCCTAAAATAAAATTAAAACAACATTATTTAATCCTGGTAATAAGTCTAACTGGTGGTGTAGTGTTTAAGCCTAATTTTTGTAACTATTTAAGCTTATTGACAACATTTTTTACGCCTTATGAGACTCTAATGTTTGTAACTATTTAAGCTTACTGATAAATCAAAACAAAAATGTTGTAACTATTTGTAACTCACTTAAAACCACAATGTTTGTAACATATGGATTCTTAAGATATGTTGTTTGTAATTGTTTTTAACTACTGATAAGTCTAGGATCAAAAGTCAGAGCTGAACTAAAATAAAATATTTTATAGTGTGTACATTAAAAACTTTCTAACTGATGAGTAAATTATAGTATTTGTAATAGCTCTTGTACAATATTGTACATTTTAACCAAATCGTAACTGATGATCGGTAATTGTCGAGAATATGAGATATTGAAAAAGATTTTTTAATATTTATATGTTTACAACTATAGGTTTAAAAAAAGATAGGGAAAGATAAAAGTTATACCACACCTGATCTAAAAGATTAATCCTGAACAAAAAATAGTACTGCAACCTTTGGCTGAGAGAGTGAGAGTATTGGAAGTGGCTCGATTCATGAGACTTATGGGAGTTTCCAAGTCTCAACAATGTAGTTTCAAGATCATGATTACAACACATGGAATGAACACTGAATTGGTGGGAGGTGACCATGCTGTTGTTGGTGTTCTAATTTCTTCCGTTTGGTTGTTTCATCGTGTTGCCGCTGTTGCTGCCGCTTTTTCTCCATTGGCCTTGTTGGCTTGAAATTGTTATACCATGCAATCGTAGAAACTCTAGGCCAATTAACATCATCAGGGACTCCACATAGCTCAAATATTTTATTTAACTGTTATAGCTCATTTTTTCTCAAAAAGATTGGCTTTCCAAGCAAGATCTCGGCAAAGATACAACCTACCGACCGCATATCAACATCTGGACCATAATTTGTTGTCCCAAGAAGCAACTCAGGCTGTCTGTATCATAAAGTGATTACAAGATTTGTAAGATTCCCATTGTGATCACTTAAGAACGATCGGGCCAGACCAAAATCTGCAAGCTTCAAATTTCCCTCATTATCTATTAGAAGATTATAGCCTTTGATGACACGGTGGAGTACTTGATTTACATGACAGTAATAAATCCCGGTTAAAAGCTGTCTCATATAGCAATTAATATAAGAAAGTGAAAATCTCATCCCCGGATAGTCAGTAAGGCCCGTCAAATCATGGTCCCTTAATCATCCCTCTCTGGACTTGGATAGGTTACAATACCTTTCAGCATAATTACATTTTCGTGATGCAGTTGCTTTAAAGTTTTGATGTCACGAATGGCAGTTATATGGAAACCCTATCTCTCATTATCCATACGTATCTTCTTGAACGCAATAATTTCCCCTTTTCTGATTTCTTTAGCTATGTACATAAAAAAATTTAAACCACCCAAATCTATCATCCCGATCTGATTCAGATAAA
This sequence comes from Sambucus nigra, assembly GCA_949130495.1. Taxonomy (NCBI): domain Eukaryota; kingdom Viridiplantae; phylum Streptophyta; class Magnoliopsida; order Dipsacales; family Adoxaceae; genus Sambucus; species Sambucus nigra. The sequence continues at coordinate 87,080,593 of OX422208.1, read as the reverse complement.
CCCGAAAGATATAGAAAAAATTAGTAAATATATAAAAGAAAGAAGAAAAAAAATCCCAATAAATTAAGAACCCAATTTATAATTCAATAAAAATTTGATTAACCCAAAATTCATAACAGTTGAAGCCCAAACATGCCCTAAACTCAAACTAAAGAATCTTAGAACAACATGAAACCATTAAAATATAGAAACAAAAGAGATAAGTGTAATTCCTTATTTGCAAAACAAAATACAAACACCAAAGCTCTTACGAAAGGTATATGGTTTGGAGGGTTGATGTAATGGTATTTGGTCCTTTCTTGCAGTACCGAGAACCTTCATACCAAAAGAAAAAAAAGTACAATAAACTACGAAATATCATTAGCCAAATTAAGATACCATATATGAAAAATCAAATTTTAGAAAGCTAACACAAATATGCGACTCTAAATAGTGGTTCCAGATCTTTGAGGCAAACAATGCTGGAAGGCTGAACGCGACTGTAATTGAATAGTGGTTCCAGATCTTCAGTGGATCATACCATTGTGTTTATCTATGTCTTAGGTTACTCCATCCAAGTTTATACTTTACTTAAATAAGATGAAGTCTAATCTAGTGTTATACATAAAAATCCCCAGGTTGGATAAATCCGTAGCAGTACATAGTAAACAGTCAGTAGCAGTGAAGTTTCTCCAGAGTACCATGTTCTAAATGTACCTGTTAAATCTAAACTATAAAAATACAAATCATATTATAGTCAATTGAGTATAATCCATTGTGTAATTTAATTCAAATATCTAAAGCAATATCATTCTCATGATTTCAACAATTCTTTCGATTAAAAGGGCTGCATAAAGCAGGTTCACTTGGCTGAATAAACAAAAATAGGGATAATGTCTTTAGCCATCATAAATATGTTATCACAGATATTCTGACTTGTATTTATGAAAATAAAGCACCTCGGATATTCCATCACATATATGCCATCACATATATGATTTTTAAAAGGGCATTTGCTGCCAAAGACAACCTACCTTGCTAGAAAATAGGAATAATGTACTCGACAAAAAATATTAGACATATTGAACAACATATACTCATGGTAGAAACGTAAAAAACATTAATTTATGGGGTGAATTGAAGTAATTACTCATATATCTACTCATTCAAAAAATTGAATAACAAAACTTGATATTGAAATGGAATGAGAAACAAACTTAAAATTAAATATGATGGAAGTACATCCATTGTAGGAAAGATGTGCTATAAGTAGGTAGTATCCGAGATTCATAATGCTATATATCTAAAATAAATATATCATCGAACCAAAAGGTTTAAAAAATCAACAATCAATAACAAAAATAATAAAAATCATATTTTTTCATTCTCTATGAAGAACAAAAACGCATCCATGTGAAGCACCAATAAAACACACAAAGAGACTAAACCCAACATGTATGCATACTTGGATAAAATTCTAATATTAGAGATCAAATACCAAATGACATATCCTTTAGAATATAGAAGAATAAACATGACAACTAAATTGACTTTACCTAAAAATTGATACATGACAAAGATGAAAATTATAGATCGTAGCAGATGTAATATGATAATGCTGGGTGAGGCACTTTGAAATTCAGCACGCCCCTTATCGAAATACCAGACCAAGATTAAAGGAGCCATACTATGTCCTCATACTAAAACAAAAACCAAATTCAAAGCAAAATGAAAGCATAATAGAACTTCCACAACCAAAAAAGATTAATGAGGCTACAATATTACCATTTTAAGAAATTTATATTAATGAAAAACGAAGAACTTTTTGCTGAATGGCCGAAACGTGATAAGAACAAAAGTGAAAGACGGTTAAAAATATAAAGTAAGTATGGAAATTATAAAGAAAGTAGGCAGAGTTATCATTGTGTCCATAATGTCATTGCTTCAAAAATAACATTCCATAATATATTATAAACACTACGTATAGTCCAAGTGAAGGATGCTCACCTAGTGCGTCTGTATTTTAACGTTCATATCCCAACCAATACACTCCGCAAGTGAGTGACGGGGATGACAATAGAAACATAGATGATAAGAACAACTGATGAAGGGAAATTTGAACTTAAATAGATGATAAGAATAACAACAACATAGATTATAAGAAAAAACTGCAGCATAGATCATCATAATGGCCTTAATGTACTTAGCACACCAATTAGGACCCCCCCCACCACCACCATGCACATGTGTGCAAATACTGATTATATTGTAAAAAAAAATTAAAATCTCGTTCAAGTAAACGCAAATGACTAAAGTGGCTTAAGTGGAAAATGGGTGACGATAGGTCTACTATAGCAGGGGCTTGGCGGGCTTGGCCTCAATCAACAGTTCCCTGTGTATCAATAGATATCAGCAAGCCCAAGCATAGTTTGATGAGTTATAAAATCCAGAAAAGGTGTGCTTAACAAAAGACTTGGATACAGATTATTAGCTAATAAATGCAGCATCTCACCAAAACGGTGCTACAAAAGGAAGAAGATCTTGTTTTAATGAAGTCATGTCAAATACAACTTCATCATACATAACATCATTCGTAAAGAGGTCATGCTTCAAAACTTTTACCCCGTTGATATCTCCGGCCTACAATTGTTGAACAAAAACTCAGTAATGTTCTCCCACCGAGAAGGAAATACGCAGAACACTAAAATATATATATATATATATATATATATATATATATAAAATTCTAAAATAAAAGACACCCCATAGATAGAAGTAAGCAAATGACCAAAAAAAATATTACAAACCATGAATGGTGAAGTTGTGAGAAATAAAAGTGAAATTAAAATTCAGTCATGTTAGAATTCAAACTGAAATTTTCCTAAAAAACCCATGTATCACCCAAAAAACATTTTGTTCACAGGCTTCTAAAATATTGAGCTCACACATCAATTCATCAAGATCCTCCATTGTCATGGGAGGCTAAAAAGAATAACGATCACAGTCCAGGATCAACCTAATGATTGTCTCGAATTAGTGCCTAAATTTATAAGTGTCCATGAAGGTATCTAACTTGGGTACGCATAACTCCCAGATCATCCATTTAAAATCTACTCGTTGAAGCATACTAAATAATCACTGTCAATTTGATTGTGTTACATGATGTACCTTCTAGCACAACTGTCTTGGCCTTGTACATGATAACCACACTATTGTCCAACCCAATCATATGTTCGAAAACACAATTGTCCTGCCCAATCATATGTTCATGAACTTGGTTTAAAATGGAGCATATAATGGTCATTTAATCATAAATAATTGAAAACATCTGTAGCAAGTCTAAGGCAAACAAAATTTAACTACACGTTTATAAGAAAATATAGTTGGAAACACGGGAGACATTTTCAAACCTTGGACATTAGTAGTTCCTAAAGTTCTCATTCATCAACTAAGGCATTATATTTGCTAAAGGATAGATGATCTACTTTGTAAAGCTGTAGAATGTGTTGCACACGTTTCAAAGACAAAGAGAGTTTGAAGGTCTAAAGCCTAACTATTCCTAACCTCGTGACCTTAAATTATAGGCAGATGACTTACTTGAGATTTAGCTACTTCAAAACTTTGAAGCCTCTGCAGTAGAACAACAACTTAAATTATTTAATCCAAAAAATAAAACTTCATAAAATAGATCAAGCTAAAATATCATTTATTTTTATAAGTACGGAGAATGTATAAAATGCAAAGAAAATACCCAACATCTTGCATTATAGCTCTGCAGAGAATGTAGTGGTTAGAAACCAAAACCTTACTGCATGAGCGGAGCCGTGAACCATTCTTTTTTTTCTCTTTGATCACCTTCACCTCTTGATTACTTCAAAGAAAAAGCAAAAAAAAATTAACAAAGTGAGATCTAGCAGTGAGTTAACATTAGAGTTACAATACACCTTTATAACCGAAAAAATTCAAAAATAAATGTCTAGACAGTAGAGGATTGAAATTGGATATTAAAGGTTGAAAAGGGGATAGAGAAAGAGAATTGTATGTTAGTTCTCTAGAGACCCAACCTTTATATATACGGATACCTCAAAGTAAAACATCAAAATGAAATAAAGGAGCACGTACATGTACAGACTCTCACCTAGTGGTCAGTCATGTACATATTCCCTGGGCAGTTGAACTCCGACCTCCGAAAGCTGGCAGTTAATCTAACTCCATTCCCTCGGCTCCACTTTTTCATGGTTGGTTATGCCCCTCTTACATCCCGCGGATCCCAGTAGTACAGAGAATTGAGCATGCCGGAAATGACCCAACATCTACCTCCTGTCGGAGCTGACCCCTGACATCAAATGTCCAAGTCTTTACTATGAAATTCATCAAGTACTCTATCAGCTAAAGAATCGAATTCATCAAGCATTGAACATATAATAATAAAATGAAAATAACTATACTGGATTAAAGGAAACTTCCCAAAATAATATTTCATATATGAACATTCAATGTAATCTTTTACCTCTAACGTATTCATTTCATACACAAATGTGAAGCATTTAAATAAATAACAGAAATCACAATATTCCATATTCAGAGCAATACAAACCAAAACATTAGAGATGCAAATTTGAATTCCCCTTCATCTATATTAAGCCATCCAATGTCCAACATTCATTCAAATAATTAAACTATTTACACAGACATTTACTCAAACACATAACATACAACTGTGGAAATATAAAAGTTTCTTAAGATTGAAGTTAATGTAATTTCAACTGCATGAAATTAGTGCCTGGAAAACTAAGAAATAGGTTGGTACCACAAAAATGATCTTTCAGTAGTAGCCAACAAAGAAAAATAAATCATTTGAAACATAATAATAATTTGACACAAATACCACAAATCTGTAACACATAAACCATGTGAAAAATAACCCAAATCATACGTATGGTGAGATCTACTCTTGAACTAAAACAGAGTAACCCAAATTTGAGATCTACAACATATGTGAAAAATAAAGCTAAATAATAAAAAATAAAGAGGGAAAGAGAAAGAGAAATGTAGACCGGATTTCAAACGAATCCCATGGTGAGATCAACAACAAAAAATGAATCCCATGGTGAGAAAGGTAGACCTATTCAACCCTAAAACAAAAACTATTTAAGAACAACATAATACAGAATCAAATGAAAATAAAACCTAGAAAAAATAGCGATCGTGGTAGTATACCCAAATATTCAAACCCCAAGAGTTCGAGAGAGAGATAGAGAGGAGAGAGACTTGTATGCGGATTTGAGAGAGAGAGGACCGGGCTTAGTGTTTTCTGTGTCCCCCCCCCCCCCCCTCGTGTGCAGTGGACCCTAAAAATGATTGGAAGTGTGTAATTTCTATTTTACCCATACTTTGGAATTTTGAATAAGAGGGAGAAGGAAAATTAAGTGTTAAAAAAGAGGGGGAATCCAAATATTTAAGGGGCAAAAATGATAAGAGGAGTATTTTAATTTTAACCATTGGATCCCACTTTTTAAGAATCAATCCAAGCCTCTACTTACCTTATCCCACTTATGGAATAGTGTCAAAATTCTACTCCTTTTATATATATATTGTGAGTGATATAAATTACAATTAATAATTCTAAGAGAAAAAGAATTAAGAGAATCATAAATGGTCGCAACACACAGTAATTACGTGGTTTGACAATTGTCTACATCCACAGAAGATTTATTGAGTTTTATTAATTCTTCAGATGTTTAGAATTACATGCCCCATGGCCCCGGGGTGAGGGTCTTATTTATAATAATAAAAGCATTTGAGCTATACGCAAACTCTTCTCGATCTTTATTGCCTCACGAATGATTTCTATTTATCTCCTCCGAGAGTGTAGGTGACAAAAAAGAGTCCTCGATTATCCACATGATATATTATCTTATTTATCCATGTGATGTTAAATTTGACTTGGGTTACCTCTTTGGAATACTGGAAGTTAGACCTTCATGGTTTTGCACCCAAAATTGCCCCTAAAATTCTTTGTCAAAAATGGACCGAAGAATTTCACATCCTTTGTTGGCTAAATTTGAGTCCAAAGCCTGGGATGTGTGGTCGTACATATCAGTAATTATTTTAAAACATCAAGGGTGCATTGGTCCTAAGTAGAAAAATAAACATCCAAATTTGATCTTAAGTTTTGTTCTTTATAATTGAACTCTTAGAATGTAATCCTCACTCATTTTAAACTCTGTACTGTCACTTTTCTTCCATCATCTCTTTCTCAAAAATACTTTTTTAGAGATTCAATTTTCTTAGTGCATTTTGTAAGTCTTCTTTGTATTCTCTTTCTTTTTCCATCTCCATGGTTTCTTCTGTCTATATCCATTGCGGGGTGTTCTTTCATTATTTTCTTCTTTGAAAATGATTTGCAATGTCAACGAGAGGACCTTGGGGGAGTTTAGGAAAACTTATTCATTTCCTCCTTAGGTTAGAGTTAAGTGTGCCCCCATGCTGAGAAATTGCATCACTGTTGATGGTGTCCATTGGATCCATACCTTCTCAGTAGCTGAAGGGGGAATAACATTTCCCCAAACAACTTTTTTGGGGCATTTGTGAGTATTTTGACGTCGTTCCCTCACAATGAGTTCTAAATACATGGCAGATTGTAAATGGAATTCACAAAACAAATGAACTGTATGGGACTAATATATGGATCCTTGAAATTAGATTTTGTTATATTCGGTCCCACCAACATATGGTATTTTATATATGAAGGCAAGGAAGGTTGACAGGGTTTTAGTAGTTAACCTTCTTGATTCCAATAAAGGGTATTGGTATCGGGGTGTTATTTCCTGAACCTAGAAACATCATTTTCACCTAAAAGGAGAGAAGTACCTAGGGTTTTTGTGCTCGAAATGGGGGAGTCATATAGGTTGATACTTTATTTTTATGCCTTTTGAATTTTATTTTGATTGTATGGTTGCTGATAAAAAAAATTCATGAACATCTCAATCAAAGAAGAAAGAGCCTTTTTTCGCCCATATTAATAGGGAGGAGCTACTGAAGGACTAAAAGTTGAGGAAACACCTGGTTTAAGGTGGTGACCATCCCCATTCTTCCTCTTTTATCCTCGAGTACAAGAATTCTGCTGGCAATTTTACAGCCCGTTCAGTGGATACAATTCTTGATCTTCCACTTTCCTCACCGAGCGAGGAAGCTTCTACCTTACACTCCTCTGAATACTTAAATGTTGAGTATTATTGTCGATGAAGAAGTCTCAAGGACTCCCAAAAGAAGAATACTTATGATTAATGATGAAGATGTCAATCCTTCTTCCCCCAAGACTTAGGACCTAAAGATGACTGAGTGTAAGGACAAAATTTCCAATTGAGTCCATTGTATTTTGAATAATTCCCAGAACAAAACACGTTTGAGTCATAATTCAATTTTTTATTATCGCGATCCCACACAGACTATGACGTGTTTGAAGATTAATTGAAGACGTAGCGACAAAAAATTAAAGGAATTAATCATGACAAAGTTTTATTGGTGAAAGTTTATTCGTCTTCAAAATCAATTGATGTCCAAGATCACTCAGGTATGCATGCGCAATATTTAATGGGACTCGGAATTAATTTTTATAAGGATAAGGATGATATTTTATTATATAAATGTTTTTAAAATGTTTTATAAGTGTTTAAATAGGTTTACACTTCGTTTTAATCTGAAGAGGACGGATTAGAGTTGGATTTAAGTGGAACTCTTTATTAAGAGTTGGTTTAAAAACAAACTTTAATTTGTTGGTCGCTCAAATGACTTGACCATCCGTTCAAGCGAGATGCTCTGTCATTCTAGCGACATTGCTATCTCGTTCGAGCGATAGATCAATGTTGCTTGAACGACGCACCACCTCAAGAAAATTATATAAGGCATGCCTTCCATCTGATTTCTTGAAGTGTGCATTATGCGAAAATCAATATTCATTTAGAACATTTATGCACACAAGTTTTTTAAGGTTTTCCAAAGTAGATGCATCCTTAGAGTTTCAAAGATCCGACTATTCATTAATATATGATATAGTTATATTTGTGGAACCAAGAAGAGTAGTTCTACACTTAAACATTGTTGGTTTTACGGTGAAGATTCGGTGGAGTCCGGTTTTAACATCTTAGACATTACAAGCCATATCGATGGACACCGAGACATACGTGGATGCGTGTGTTGTGGACATGTATCGTGGAAGAAGGATTTTCTGCATGGGCACTGCGAGAGGAGTGGTTGAAGATCATATGAGTGTCAAGTCTCGTGGGTGGATCAAGTCATTGAGTAAGACTATCTTTTGTACCAATGTAAAACCATATTCATTATGATTTTCTCACTTGGGTCGTCTGAGGTTTTTCCCGTTGTGGTTTTCCTCGTAAGTTCGGAGTTGTGAGTATTCTTTACTTTATTTTATTTGATTTAATCAATAGATGGATGTTTAGTATTAATCAAGATAAAATTTGTTTAAGTTAAATTTATTCACAACTGGGTGGAAATTAAAAATTGAAAAAAGGTTTTTAAAAAAATGAGAAAGTATTTTTGTAATCCTTAAAACACTTTTCGCATAAGAAATTAAACGGGGCCATCAAATTGGTATTAGAGCTAGAAACATATATTTTTGTATTTAATCCCTTATGTTTTTCGAGATGAATTTTGTAGGTTTTAAAGTTTTCGTGCTCCTATTTTTTATGGCACAAATTATGCTTATTGGAAAATGCGAATGAGAAGTGATTTAAAATCTATTGATGAGTGTGTTTGGTTAGAGGTTGAAAAGGGTTGGACACCACCAGTCACACGAGAGGTAAGGTCACTAGTTTGAAACTTGTTAAGTCATGGACTGATGTTGAACATAGGTCACACCTGAAGATTATATTATAATCATGACTTGTGAAACATCAAAAGAGGCTTGAGATACACTTTAACTTTGCATGGTTAGGGCGTCTAAGTTACAAAACCTCACTACACAGTTTGAGACAATTAAAATTGTAGATAGTGATTCGTTTGATGAGTTTTACTCTAGGTTGTCTATTATTGTCAACTCGTCCTTTAACTTAGGAGAGAGGATTCCCAATAATCATGTGATAAAGAAATTTTTAGATCTTTTCCGAGTAGGTTTGATGCAAAAGTGACCGTTTTAAACTTCTTAGGAATACTTGATTCGACGAAACTTGAAGAGATTATAGGTGACTTACAAACCTGTGAACTTGATATGTTCACCTCCAAGAAAGTGCCAAAGAAAGAAAAGGACATTTCTTTGAAATCCCGGAAGGAGGAAATAAAAGTTTCGGATGATGATTTCGATTTTGAGGATTTCTGCCTTGTTGGCTAAAAAGTTCAAAAAATTCTTAAGTTTAAAAACAACCGAAAGATGCCAAAAAGTTTGAGAAATTGAAGGACAACAATGTTGAGTCCACCCCTAAAGATAAAAGTGGGAAACTTAATAGGGTTGAGTTGGATAGGTGTTTTGGGTGTGAGGGGTATGGTCATAAAGTTGTCGAGTGTCCCACTAGACTTGAGAAAGAAGGCAAGAAATCGATAGCTTACAATGCCACCTTAAGTGATAGTGATACGGAAGAGGGAGGGAGTTCCCCCAATGAGAGCAAGTTTGTTGCTTTCTTGGCATGTCATGTGAGCAACGACAATAAATATCCCCATGAATATTCTCATGTTCATGACACTTTCGAGGCCGTTGAATCCCGAGTGTGTGAGGGTGATGAGAATGAAGAGGAGGAAATAGATGTAGGTGAGTTGAAAGTTGCATTTAGAGAGTTATATGAAGAAGCGGTGAAGGTGAAATAGGCTAACTATAAATTACAAGCTAGGTTGAATGAGTGTGCCATAGAAAATAACGATTCTTTGATTGAGGATCTTAGGGAACGGGAGAAGAAGCTTAGGGAGAAGCTAGAGTACGTTGAGAAAGAGAGAGATAGTCTTCCTAATTTAATGGAGACTTTTAAAAAGGAGTTGCTAAAGTTTGAGGAGTCTAGGCATGTGCTTGAGTCTAGGATTTGTGAGTTAGAGGATAGATTGAGAGACTCGAGTATGATTAAGTTTGACTTATAATCTAGGTTGAAGAAGTTGGATAGGATGTTAGGCACTATCCAACTCAAAAGTGGTAGGTGTGGTATACGCTACAACAATAGTGTTCCCATTCCCAAAGCCAATACCAACCGGGTGAGAGAGCCCACTAGGAACGTGAGGAGAGGTCAACATTTTGGTAATCATTCTCGCCGTCCTTACACCTTCACACATTACGGTGGGAAAGGTCACCTTAGACGCTTTTTCAATGACCTTAGGAATGCTCCTAGGAAGTTTAGGAATAAATTCATGTCGGTTCCCAAAAATCCCACCCGTCCTGTTACACCTGCTTGGATTAGAAAATTGGATTTAGTGGCTTTAGGACTAAAACTTCATGGTTCTCATTTGGTTGCACTTGATTCTTCCCATGCTAAATCTAAAGGATGATTGTGTTACCATGTTTGTAATACGCTAGTCTTAGCATCATGATTTATATCTTGCTAGTGTTCTGACATGTGTATCATTTTGTATTATATTTTTCATTCATTGAGTCTTATTTGAAAAATAAAAAAAGATTTTTGGTTTATAATTTTTTTGAAATATACAAAAAGATTTTACTTTTATTTGAGTCAAAATTTGTTGAAAATCCAAAAATATTTTCTGTTTGTTTTTGTTTTTTGAGTTTACATGTTTGATGTGGTGTGCTTGGACCCCTTTTCCTTTCATTATCCACGTGGCTAGGACAATTGGTCATAAATATTGATGCTTATAATGATCTTAACCATTGTATTATGGGGTTATTTTGAAGTTGATAAGCATTTTAATTCAACTTTGTATATATGCCATCTTCGCACACATGCACGAGTTTATATGGATGTTTGACCTCTCTTGCATATTTGAGTTTGGTGAGACGTTCTTATCTAAATTTTATCATCTATGCGTATGTAGACATAAGGAGGAGGTGTGCATTTAAGAACTGTTTACCATGAGGATAGTAATTAAAAAATGATGAGTGTTCACGAGTAAGGGCTGCGATAGTGTAAAATTAACTCGTCGTGAAAGCCACCGTTTAAAAAGAGCCAGAAACAATTGAAAGGCAATAAAAGGAATCTTATGCCAAAAATTCGGCCAAATTATTTTATGTTCATTCAAAATATTATATGATATAATTGAGGGAGTTTGGATGGATAAAATAAATGGATTTGCACCACGAATCCCAACGTTAAAAAAATCGTATCATGATGTTATTGTTTATAGAATCGTCAAAAATTCTGGATTTGTGTGCATGTTTGATTGTTTAGTTCATTTAGCTCACACTTTAAAAATGTCACATATGGCTAAAATAAAGATTGATGATTTATCATTATCAATTAGAGCTTCTTGATCGTTTTTATGTGTTGGAATTGTGATTCATTTGTTGTACTTCACGCCCATATATTCAATGTTCATATTTGAGCACATCAATACTATGTTAGCATGTAACTCACATTTGGTTGTTTTTTAGTTTTCTTAGTTTAGATACTGTTTTGGTTCTGTTTTAGATACTATTTTTCACTAGGCAACATTGTTCAACCTTCTGGACTGGAACTGGGATTTGAGTTTTCTCGTTCAAGTGATATCTTCTTGTCGTGCAAAGCTGGCGTTCTAAAAATAGCGTTTTATCGTTCGAGCCACATATCCTTTTCATTCGAGCGACCTGTCTTGTTTTCTAGTTTATTCTGTTTCAGTACCCTACTTCTTATAGTTTCATATTTTGGTACTGATGGTTGCTATTGGGGTTATTATATGTAGTGTACTTTGAATGTTCATATATTTTGCTACATTGGTTCGTTTAGTCACACCTGCTTAGATTGATTAATTCATATTGTGTCATTATTGTTTGTTAGCTATGACTTTGATTTTGTTGATGTTTATTAGCTAGTTTTTTACATGATTATCTTGATATATTTCATTGATTATGCTTGTGCTAGATATTTCATTAAATTGATATCTTTTCACAGAGTTGTCTATTCAAGACAAAAAGGGGGAGAGATGTATGTGAGGTAGTGGGAGTTTTTTTGTTGAGCATTGTGTTTATTTTTTGCACACATTTGTATCTATATTGGTATCTTGTTTATGTGCATATATGATATTCGAATTTAAAAGTTATTTTTGTTTCAAATTGGTATCAAAATATTTTTCTCACATATTTCATTATGATTTATATCATTTGTTCCTCCATACTTCACTGGGTATTTTTCTGTTTCATGTGTGTAGGTTTGCTTATCGAGTTCGAGATTTCAAGACTACGTCACATTTAGACATTGAGAGACAGTTCATGATTACTGGTCCATTATTCTCTAGTTGTGTCCTAAATTTTTTTATTTTGGGTTTATGGGATGGGATTTAGGCGTCATACAGCTTAACGGACCGACTTAGGCATTTCACTATTGATTTTGTTTTGGAATAGTCGAAGGGGGAGATTTATAAGGATAAAATTTTCAATTGAGTCCATTTTATAGTTTTGACTTATTCTCGGAACAAAACACGTTTGAGTCATAAGTCAATTTTTTATTGTCACGATCCCACACACACTATGACGTGTTTGAAGAATAATGGACGTTGCGGTAAAGCTTAAAGAAAATAATTGTGCCAAATTTTTATTGGTGAAAGTTTATTCGTCTTCAAAATTAATTGATGTCCGAGATCACTCGGGTATGAACGTGTAATAATTAAGGGGACTCAGAATTAATTTTTATAAGGATAAGGATGCTATTTTATTATATAAATGTTTTTAAAATGTTTTATAAGTGTTTGAATAGGTTTACACTTCGTTTTAATCTGAAGAGTATGGATTAGAGTTGGATTTAAGTGGAACTATTTCTTAAGAGTTGGTTTAAAAACAAACTTTAATTTGCTCGTCGCTCAAATGACTTGACCAGTTATTCAAAAGAGATGCTTTGTCGTTCGAGCGACATTGCTATCTCGTTCGATCGACAGGTCAATGTTACCTGAACGATGCTCCGCCTAAAGAAAATTATATAAGGTGCGTCTTCCATCAGATTTCATGAAGTGTGCATTCTGCGAATATTAGTATTCGTCCAGAACGTTTCTTTACAAAAGTTTTCTAAGGTTTTCCAAATTAAATGCATCCTTAGAGTTTCAAAGATTCGAGTATTCATTAATATATTCCATAGTGATCTTTGTGGCACCAAGAAGAGTTGTTCTACACTTGAACATTATTGGTTTTGCGGTGGAGCCCGGTGCAACATCGTAGACATTATAAGCTATATCAGTGGACACTAAGAAATATGTGAATGCGTGTGTTGTGGATAGGTATCGTGGAAGAAGGATTTTCTACGTGGGAACTGTGAGAGGAGTGGTTGAAGATCAGAGAAGCATCAAGTATCGTGGGTGGATCGAGTCGTTGAGTAAGATTATCGTCTGTAACTTTGTAAAACCATATTCGTAGTGATTGTTTGGATTGGGCCGTCCGAGGTTTTTCCCGTTGTGAGTATTCTTTACTTTATTTTACCTGCTTTAATCACTAGATAGATGTTTAGTATTAATCAAGATGAAATTTGGTTAAGTTAAATTTGTTCACAAATGGGTGCGAATTAAAAATTAAAAAATGTTTTTCAACAAAAGAGAAATTATTTTTGTCATCCTAAAAACACTTTTTGTATAAGAAATTAAGAGTGACCATCACTAAGCAAGACGACCCTTCTGCCATTGATTCAGATTTATGAATCCGAGAGAAAGGAAAGAACGACAAGGCCACTTCCTCTATGCCTCAACAACCCTCTAAGAAGGATGATGCCCCCCACTTTTATGAGAGTCTCGCAAATGATGTCGGTGGCTAAGAATACTTCATTGTACTTTAGTTTGCTGAAGAGACAGTGCTCGCCTCTGATCGCGAGATCAAATAACTGTCCTATGACCAACTTTGTTCTCACACCACTCAAGCGTTATCTTTGGTATGCAAATAATTCTATTTGTTGTTTTTTGAAGTTATTATATTCCTATTTTGTGTTTATAACATGCTTTTTGTTTACCTATTTGTGGAAGAATTTGCCTCCATCTTGGATTGCTGCTCAAATCAATATAAAATAAGTGATGATTTGATGGTAGCTTTGGATAAGTCCAAAAAAGCCCTCGTTGCTACTAAGAGGGCTTATAATGAGGAGAAAAATTCCACCAGTAATTTTATGCTCATGTTAAAGAGCAATCACGATAAGCTGAAGGTCACCAATGAATAGTTTATAGCCTAACGTGATCATTTGAGGAAAGAGTGTGAAGATGTTTTGCAGCCAAGGAGGCCAGTTATGGTAAAGGATACACTAAGGACTTTGAGGACACCAAATGCCATCTAGACTATATAAAGAAATCCGACTTCAAGAAATGATGGGATGCTGTTTTGGTAAGGGCGAATGTCTCTGCTAACTCTGAGCATTTTAACGAGCATAACCCTGGTTGCCAGTCGAAAGCTGGTGAGGAAGCTACCATAAATGATCTTGCCGACCAAACTTCTTTCACAGCTACCAAGGGAAAGGCCCTAGAGACCCAGGAGAAGGTGAAGATCAAGGAAACTTAGTTAGGAACGATTAGCTTATATGCTCTTGTATTTTCCCTTGGTCTCTATTTGTAAGGGCTTTTCCCATTTTAATTATTAATGAAAGAATTTTGTAAATTTTAATTATGTTTTGAATTACTTCTGAATATTACCCCCTTTCTCTTACATTCTGTAGTACACAAATATTACTGAGAATATTCCTTCTTTTTCTAGCAACCTTAATGTCATCCGTGGTTGGGATACAAGTGCTCAATCTCGTTATGCATTTATTTATGTTTGCCAGGACCTAAAGAAAATGATTAGTGCCTATAAAGACCAGTCTTACCTAGTATCCAAGTTGATTGGTGATGTAAAATACTTCGAAGACGTGGGCACTCTAATAGAAAAGAATTAAATTCCTTGAAAGTGCAACTTGTTGAGGCCAAGGATGTTGAAGATGTTAGGGTCATTCTCTAAACTAAAAATGACTCTATTAAGAAGAAACTTACTAAGGTAGAGGATGGATACTAAAGGTCTCATGTGATAACGATGGGGCTCATGTGATGACGATGGGTCTCAACCATAACATCATCAAACTGTGTTATTTTTTAGAATGGGTCCTCGAGCAACGTGATCCGCTCGACTATAAGGATGGATGGTTGGATGCCCCCATCAGTTAAATGAGGCAAACAAAGGAGATCTTAGGAATGGTTGTCTAAAATCCTTAGGGGTGTTGAAGGTTCCTAAGGACTCTCAGATTTGGTATATGTACCAAGTTGATTGTCCGATTTATCGGCATCCACCCTTTGGTAGCGAAGAAAGATGGGTTCCTTCAGATGTTGTTCCTCCTTGGTTGGCTAAGGACTATTTGTCTTCTCATAAGAGCGGCGATGAGTTCCGAACAAATCCTGATGACTGTCGAAAAATTGCCATTCCTACTTTTCTTGCCATTCGATCATAACTGTTGTATTTTTTTTGTACTTTTGTTGTTGTAAATGATGTTTTTGTAACTTATAACTTATTGTAACAAATTTTTTTCTTAATATCATCCCTTTTCATTTTTAAATTCCATTATGTTGAGAATATATTTTATTGTCTTGTCTTACCTTTTAGATCGCGTCGTCACACTACCTTAGGCCTAAAATAGACTATGATAACAATGCAATT
This sequence comes from Sambucus nigra, assembly GCA_949130495.1. Taxonomy (NCBI): domain Eukaryota; kingdom Viridiplantae; phylum Streptophyta; class Magnoliopsida; order Dipsacales; family Adoxaceae; genus Sambucus; species Sambucus nigra. The sequence continues at coordinate 87,064,878 of OX422208.1, read as the reverse complement.
GGTTTTAGGGCCATCCACCCATTCAAGTTTTTATCCAACCAAAGTGAGGTTGATTCAATGACTAGGGATCCCCTGTATGTTTTTCATGACGAAGACCTAGAGACCTTATGTTTAATTGTGATTAACCAATTCACAATTGTAATTAAGTTAAGGTAATGTTGATTGACATTATGATCGTTAATTTAAAATGTAAGCCTACCATTTTGAAACAAGGTTAAGCAACTAACAGAACCACTTGGGATTTTATTAAAAATGCTAGATCAAACCGTGAGCATTATAACTTTCAAAATAAAAATTTTGAAAAACTAATGACAATATAAATAACTTAAACTTAAGAAAGTGTGAACTCAAAAGTAAAACTTCTTAAGATTAACTGCATTCTAAGATGAGGATATCTCCCTTCCCTCCATTATTTTCAAATGATAGTATCCTTGCAAATTATCTTTGATTACCTTGAATGGTGCCTCCCAGTTAGGTCCCATTTTACCGTTTGAAGGTTTCTTGGCCCTGTTGAGGACTTTTTTAAGGACATAATTGCCGATATGGAATTTCCTCAGACTGATGATCTTGTTGTATTTCTTTGTTAACTATTATTATTACGAGGACAGTTTTATCATGTATTCTTCCCTTCGTTCTTATTTTAGGTCAACTTTAGCTCTTATAAATTTGTCATTCAAACCTTACTTGATAATGGTGGAACTCATGATTGGCAGACCAACTTCTAGGGGGATCATAACCTCCATCCCATACGACATATCAAAGGGCATTTCCCGAGTGGGTCTCCTAGGTGTAGTGCGATATGTCCACAGACATATGGAAGCTCATCCATCCAAGCTCCCTTTGCCTTTTTTAATCTCTTTTTTAAGCTGCTGATCATCGTTATGTTAGAAGTCGCTTCTTGTCCATTGCTATGGGGGTAGGCCACAAAACTAAAATCGTGCTTGATTCCATGGTTGTCACAACAACCTTGGAAAAGTCATCTTTCAAACTGTGTGAGGTTGTCTGTGATGATTGTCCTGGTATCGGAAAGCATGTTATAGCATTTCTCTAGATCAATCTAATCATATCAATGCCTTTGATGTACACTAATGGATTTTCTTTAACCCACTTTGTGAAGTAATCTATGCTGACTAGTAGATACTTGCAATTTACTATTGTTTTTGGGAGTGGCCCTACAATATCTAACCCCCACTTGGTGAATGACCACAGACTAGTTAGTGAATTTAAGTCGCTGAAAGGTTGGTGAAGCATGGGAGAATTGTTTTGGCACTTTTCACACTTTTGGATATAAGCGCATGCGTCATTCTGCATATATGGACTCCAATACCCTTCTTTGATTGCTAAAAAAGAAAGAGACCTTCCTCCCATGTGGATCCCATAAATCCCATCGTCTAATTCATAAAGAACTTGGTCTACGCCCTTTGGATGCACGAATTACAGGTAAGGGCCTGTGAACGACCTTCTATTAACTTTTCCCTCAGATCCCAGATAAAATCGCGTAGCTTTAACCCAGACTTCATGGACTTTATTTTTATCCATCGTGTAAGGAAAAATTTACAATATAGTCTATTTTTAGTGTTGGATTAATTTTGAACAAAATTAATTGAGTAATATGATAGTACTTTGTCATATCCTTTCAAGCCTATAACGTTTGAGTTGAAGACGTAGCGGCCAAGAGTTTGAAGATTACATCATTGTCGATTTGTGTGCCAAGCTGTTACGTCTTCAACATTTGGATTACAAGGTCTCTAAAGGTATGAATGCATTTAATATATATAGAGACTTGGTAATTTTTTTATGGGTGTCTTTTTATAAGTCTTTTGTCATAACGACTTTTTATTTTTCTCAGAAAATTATTTTGAAACTTTGCATAAAAGTTTATGGGCTTAAAAAGCATTTTTAGTTTGTCTAAAATGTCTTTAGAAGGAATATTTTTTTCCCGTTCGAATGACTTATATAACAAGATTTTCACTGTTTTCTCGTTAGAAGTTTCGTTCGAACGATATATCAACGAATTTTATCACTGAATTTTCTTTAGTAATCTCATTAGTAATCTCGTTCGAACAATGTCATTCGAACGACATTCAAAAGTCGTTCGAATGACCGACGTCAGTTTTTAACAATTTTTAATAAAACTTCCCACTTTCCCACTAACGTTTTACCAGATTTATATTGTGAGGGAATAATATTTTTTTCATCTGACTTTTTACTACTTTCGAAAGGCTTTTAAAAGAAAATTTACTTAATCAAAAAGTCCCATTTTGTGTGTTGATTTTTCATACTTTAATTTCTATCAAAACACAAAGTTTACACCCATGTTTTAGTTTGATCGAAGTTCCTACATATATTATATTGTTTGAGATCAAGTTGGCATCGATTCTTATTCTCATCCCAGAAGAGAAGGTTTCCTACAAAGGAGTTTGTGTTTATTAAGATTCGTGGTGTGCATACATTGGAGAGGCCTTCATATATTTTGACAGTTGATTCGCCCCATTGGTGGATTCCAAGACTGTGATGGATTCCGAAGTTATTAACTAGGCGGATGTAAAAGCAAGAAGAAGCATCAAGGCTTGAGAGGGACTCGAGTCAAAAAAGTAAGCATTTTGTCTTGTTTATGTAAAACCATACCTAGTGGATTTGTTGGCTGTGTCATCCGAGGTTTTTCCCGTTATGGGTTTTCCCCGTACATCGCGGCGTTGTGTGTTGTGATTTCTATTGATCTTGAAAAATCACTTAGATGCATGTGTAGGATTAAAAAGATAAAAATTGGTTTAAATCACAACTTAAATGTAATTTTGGTGCTAATTATGTTTGGGTAATTTTAATTTGGTTTAATTCAAGTTGGCATAATTAATTTGACAAAATGCATGCTTAAGTTTTTTTGGCATAATTTGAACTTAAATTTGTTTAATTTTGTTTAATTATGATTAAAAGAAAAATTCAAATAAATATTTGTTTAGTTGAGTTTAATTTTAATTTGTATGAATTAAAATTTGGGAATTTTAATTGTTTAATTTGGAAGAAATATTAAGTTTTGTACATAGTGTGAACCATCTCGTATTTAGGATTTTAAAATTGGGGTATCAAAGCATATACCCTAGGAAATTATATTCTCATCCCCTCTCAAATTGGTATAAGAGCAGGAACGTTAAATTATCATTTTAAGATCCTTTATCGAATTTTTTTCTTTTAAAAATGAAAAATTTACCTTTTACAAAATTTCCTGTTTTTAATGGTTCCAACTACGCATATTGTAAGGTGCATATGAGGTCGGCACTTAAATTCTTAGATGAGAGGGTTTGGCTATTGGTAGTTAAAGGGTGGACCCCACTAACATGTTTTGAAGGAGAGACTCGTGTTTTTAAACCTGTAGAAAGATCGAGTGAGACTGAGCTTAAGTTAGCTAATATTAATTCTCGTGGTTTAAATGCCCTTTTTAGTGTGGTCACACCGGATGAATTACGCTGGATTATGATGTGTGAAAAATCTAAGGAGGCATGGGATATTCTACAACTCACCCATGAGGGAACAAATGTTATTAAGGCTTCGAAACTTCAAAACCTCACCACTCAATTTGAAACCATTAATATGTTAAAAAGTGAGACGTTTGATGAGTTCTATGTAAGATTGTGTGATATTTTGAATTCATGTTTTAATTTGGGAGAAAAGATACTCGACAACCGTGTCGTAAAGAAAATAATGAGGTCATTACCCGATAGATTTATTCCAAAGGTGGTCGTTTTAAATTCTTTAGGCACTTTAGACTCTACGAAACTATAAGAGCTTGTAGGTGACTTATAAACCTATGAAATTGACATGTTTCCCTCCAAGGATGAGAAGAAGAAAGATAAGGGCATAGCTTTGAAAGCCCATAAGGAGTAACCATCGGTTCTTAAGATGATGAGTTTGAGATTGACTCGGAAGATATGGCTTTGTTTGCTAGGAATTTTAGAAAATTTCTCAAAACTAATAACGAGAAACTTAGAAATGATTTTAAGAAGTATGAGAAGTATAAGAATAGTAACGACGAGATATTCCCTAAAAATCATAATGAGGATCTAAATAAGGAAGATTCAAATAGGTGTTATGGTTGTGAGGGTTATAGCCATAGGTCATTCGAGTGTCCTCCTAAACTAAGGAAGGAGGGCTGGCAACCAATTTCATATAATGCCACCCTTAGTGATAGTGAACTGGAAGAGGGACCCGATTCCCCCATTGAGTGTAACTTTACCTCGCTCTTGGCAAGTCATGTGAGCAGTAGCAATAAATATTACCATGAGGATATTCCTTTACATGACTCTTCCGAGCCCATTGTTTGCGAATCCCAAGAGTTTGATAGTAAAGAGAGTAGAGAGGAGAGTGATAATGAAGAAGATGTAGAGGAGAGTGAACTTTAAGTGGCCTTTCATGAGTTGTATGTAAAATCATTGAAATTAAAAAGGGCTAACTTGAGGTTGGAAGCTGAAATGAGAGAACGTGTCACGGATAATGATGAGAGTGTTTAAGTTGAAAACCTTAAGAAATGTGAGAGAATTCTTCATGAGAAGCTAGAGTACATAAAAGGTGAAATAGATAGTATTAGAGGTTTAATGGACGCTATGAAGAAAGAGCTTCTCGAGTTGGAATATAGTAGGTGTTTACTTGAGTCTCGAATAGTAAAACTTAAAGAGAAATTGAAAGACTCAAGTCGGGTCAAATTTGATTTGGATTGTAGGTTGGATAAATTAGATAAAATCTTAGGGAATCTCCAAATCAAAGACGACAACTGTGGTCTTGGATTCGAAACACAAGATACTTCAACTAGTAAAACCAAAATCATTATTTTGAGAGAATCGTCTAGGAACGCTTCAAAAAATCAATCCTTAGGTCACACTCCATGCCGTGTTTTCACTTTCACTCATTGTGGTCGGAAGGGGCACCTTAGGAAACTTTGTTTTGATCTTAGAAATGGTCCTAGAAAGTGAAAGGGTAGAGTCGCCAAGGTCACCCAATCCCGAGAGCATCGTGTTTCATTTATGTGGGTTAGGAGATCCGATTTGGAGACTTTACGTGATAGAGTTTATGATTGTCATTTACTTTCACTTGATTCCTCACTTTCTAAATCTAGAGGTTAATTGTATTAGTTTTGTTTGCATGCACTAGCTTTTGTGCCTCATGATATTTTCTTTCTAGTTCTATGTTTATTTGTCATTTTCTAGTCTTTGCTTCATTATATATGTGTTGCAAGAATTATGAATTGTGGCCATCCCCGATCCTCGCCAGGCGGGCAGGCGCATGGAGGAAGGATCCTTCGGGTCCTACGCGTCCCTCTCGGGAGCGCTTCGACCGGCGTCGAATGAGATGTGGCATAAAAATGTAGAGAGATTCAGAGTTGCCAGTCTATTTTACACAAAACAAACAAAAGAAAAAGGGGAAGCCACCCTGAAGGATGGCATCCAAAGACATACTGGTGCATGCAAAACCAAGATGATTCGAGAAGGGTTCGGAGGCTTAGTTACGAAATGGGAAGGTGTTAGGCACCCATTTCGCCCTTTCAGTCTCTTATGAATATTTTCTATTTTCTTTTTGTTTCCCCCGTGATATGTGTGCATGTGTATATATATAGAATGGAGGTAGGAATCCTCGACTTATATCATGTAAAAGATAAAGCGAGTCGTTCGTAGGAAGATATAAGAATAATATTAAAAAAATAAGATTTACGCGATTACCCCTACGTTGACCGTTATAATGGAATGATAACACATATGGAGCAATACATTACTAAGGGAAATTATATAGAATATAGGAAGATTACATTTAGAGCAAATAGGAAGATGAGAGAAAAAGTGGGAAAAAGGACTCGAGTCTCGGCTTTTACCCAGAGACGCCTACGTAGCCTATAAAGGCATCAAAGTCCACGTAGTTCGCATACAAAACGAGGGGTGGGGTTTATACCATAAATACAAATGGGGGATCTCTTATTTGTAAGTGGGTGTGTGTGTAGAAAAAGTGTTTTTAGTTGTGAGGAAAGTGTGCGAAAAGTATGAGAATCCCTATTTGGAATTTATGAGCAAACCCTCTTTTTCTTCTTTTTTAGGTTTTATTTATATGAAAATTGGAGACGTGCAATAATAATAAATAAAAAGTATATTAGGATGTGTGAGATGAGATAATAAAAGCGCGAAGTAAGAAAACAAGTTATTGGGAATTTACGAGAATCTAAGAGAGAGTTTGAGAAAGTTAGACCTTTTTGAAGATCTTGAGCTTGATCTTGAATGTTGGAGAGCAGTCCTTGCACCTGGATGATGATGGAGAGTGGCTAATTCACCAAGTTTGATGAAAAGGGTGATGAAAAGTGGAAGAAAAAAAGAGATTTGGGAGTTAAAATCACGCTGCCTTCGGGAGAGGTTTCTGGAATTCGTTGAGAGAGATTTCTATCAGATCTGGGATCCCTTTGCAAATGAGGTGAAGGCCTCTTTTTTTAGGCCCAGGTAAGTGTCGATCGGCATAGACCTGTTCCTGCCTATCGGCTACTGCCAATAGGCAGGTTCTGGAACCTACCATTTGGTAGTGCGCTTCAGGCTTTTTTGGAAAATAGGTCGCTGAGGGCAAACCGTTGGTCAGAATCCCGCACGGGGCATACCGTTGGAAAGGTAATTCAGAGACCTTTGAAAGTCTTTTGGACCACTCCCGGTTTTGGGAATTGAATTTGGGTCAAATATGTTCGGAAGCGTTTGTCGATCCATTGGACGGGGGATCATTCGGACGCAAACGGATCGTTCATCCTCATGGTAAGTATGAATCACGCATGGGGCAAACCATTGGAAAGGTTAGGATATTTACTTCAACATTCCAAAGAGTTTGACCCGGTTTGGAGAGTTGACTTTGGTTAACCGGTCCCGGGAAGCATTCGATGTCCTCTCGGAGTCGAACGGATCGTTCGTCCGCATGGTAAGTTGGAATCGCGCACGGGGTGAACCATTGGAAAGGGTATTCAGTTCCCTTTGAATATTAATTTAGCCTCAATCGAGCTGAAGAGTTGACATAGGTCAAACAAAGCCCGAGAGCGCCCGGTGGTCTCTGGGTCAAGTTTCGGACGCAAACGGATCGTTCGTTCGCATGGTAAGTCAAAATCACAAACGGGGCGGTCCGTTAGAAAGGGTATTCAGTGCCCTTTGAAGATTCATTTATCCTCGGTTGAGCTGAAGAGTTGACATAGGTCAAACAGAGCCCGGGAGCGCCCGGTGGCCTCTAGGTCAAGTTTCGGACGCAAACGGATCGTTCGTCCGCATGGTAAGTCAGAATCGTACACGAGGCGGTCCATTGGAAAGGGTATTTAGTTCCCTTTGAAGATTCATTTAGTCTCGGTCGAGATGAAGAGTTTGACTTTTGGGTCAAACTGAGCTGGGGAGTACCCGATGGTTTCTAGGTCAGTACTCGAGACACGACCTAGGTTTATAGTGATGGAGGGAGGTACTAGGGACCTAAGGAGAGTTAGGGTGTAACAGAATGGGGTGTCTATAGAGCCCCTCGATGGGTGAGTTTGGAACAAATGATGACCGTCGAATAGAGACCACATGATGCCTTTGAGGGAGTATGATCGATTCAGAGGGTCGAGGCCGATTCTGCCGACCTTAGGAGTGTGCTAGGGATGAATGAAGATCGGAGGTTTAGGTCGATTCTGAGGACTTGAAGTGGTGTTGGGGGGATGACCAATTTTGTGGGTCAAATCTAAATCTGCGAGCTTAGGTGATGAGGGTGACCGATTATGCGCGTCAAAGCTAATTCCGCGGGCTTAGGGTGAAGATTTAATACATGAGGTCAATTTTAACCTAAGAGTGGTGACGATCGAGGACCGAGGTCAATTCTGACCTAACTCAGGTGACGATACAAGACAAGGTCCATTTCTGACCCAAGAGTGGTGACGACCGAGGACCGAGGTCAATTTTGACCTAACTCAAGTAATGATCCAAGACCGTGGTCAATTCTGATCCAAGAGTGGTGATGATCGAGGACTGAGGTCAATTCTGACCCAACTCAGGTGATGATCTAAGACTGGGGCCAATTCTGATCCAAGAGTGGTGACGACCGAGAACTGAGGTCAATTCTGACTTAACTCATGTGATGATCCAAGACCGGGGCCAATTCTGATCCAAGAGTGGTGACGACCGAGGATCGAGGTCAATTCTGACCTAACTCAGGTGACGATCCAAGACCGAGGTCAATTCTAACCCAAGAGTGGTGACGACCGAGGACCGAGGTCAATTCTGACCTAACTCAGGTGACGATCTAAGACTAGGGCCAATTTTGATCCAAGAGTGGTGACGACCGAGAACCGAGGTTAATCCTGACCTAACTCAGGTGATGATCCAAGACCGGGACCAATTCTGACCCAAAAGTGGAGCCCACCGAGGATCGAGGTCAATTCTGACCTAACTCAGGTGACGATCCAAGACCAGGGTCAATTCTGACTCAAGAGTGGTGACGACCGAGGACCGAGGTCAATTATGACCTAACTCAAGTGACGATCCAAGATCGGGGCCAATTCTGACCCAAGAGTGATGACGACCGAGGACCGAGGTCAATTCTGACCTAACTCAGGTGACGATCCCAAATCGGGGCCAATTCTGATCCAAGAGTGGTGACGACCGAGGATCGAGGTCAATTTTGACCTAACTTAGGTGACGATCCAAGACCGGGGTCAATTTTGACCCAAGAGTGGATAAAGATTGGAGTTTGATTCTGCTGGAGAAAGAGCTTTGTGATTTTGATCTGAGCTGGGGAGCTGATAGCTGTGGAAGCTTTTAGGAGACCTCGCAGGGGGAATAACTTATTTTGGGTTCTGTAAGAGAATTCCGCTGGGGAAGTGATCAGGTGACCCTTATAGATCCCCCGATCGGCATGGTGCTTGGCACCCTATATAAAGGGGGCGAATTCCCTCATTTTTTCACAGCTTCTTTTGCTTTCTCTCTCTCTGCGATTCTTCTGCAAATCATTCTATCATTCTGATCTTCAAGAAATGGCTGCTTTTGTGAGCACTACAGTCCACCGGGAGTGGTTGACCGTTGATGATTGGGCGAATGTGGAGTGGAGGGCTAGGGCTCCTCTTTCTTTGGGGAGTGAGAACTCCTTTGATGCGTTTGAGCCTATTGCGGATGAGCGGACCTTGCTGCGGGAGCCATCGCGTCATCGCTCTTCGAGAGTGAGTCCTGGTGGTTATGTAAGTAACCCGACCTTTAGCATTCTTCTCTTTTTGGTGTTTTTTCTACTTTTTTGATCTTTGATGAGACTTTTCTTTTTGACAGTCTGATATTTATTTGAAGAACATGTGTGCCCGTGGGACAACGGGGCTCAAGGATGTCTGGGAGCATCTCCCACTTGTGGTGTGTTGGATGGTATCATCAGCGGGTTTTAGGCGGTTGGCATTTGCGCTGGATGAGACGCCTCGTTCGACAGCGGTCCTGTGCGCTTTGGGAGAGAGGTGGTGGGACACTACCCACACCTTTCATTTTGAATTCGGGGAGATGATGGTGACTCGCATAGACGTGCAGCAGTCGCTGGGACTGGATTGTGATGGAGAGCATATAGAGGTGGATCCCTCTTTATGGGTAAGACCGGAGGCAGTGCGTGCGGCACTTGGTGATGCAGGGAGGATAGTTTCTGGGGATTCAATCCGACTTTCCCTGCTGAAGGATGTTCTGCTAAGCAGGGTGATTGATGTGCACGACGGGCTGCAAGTGAGGCAGATGGACCGATTATTCATTCTGCTGGTATTGGGAGGTTTCATGGTGGTGTCGAGTGGCGACGTCATTTATTTGTGGTTTCTGCCGTACTAGAGGATGTTTTCGAACATCCCTTTCTATGATTGGGGGAGTCTGACCTTGGCGACCCTTTACTTTTCTCTGGATGCATTCAGCCGGTGCTACCGACAGACCTTTACTGGGGCCACGTACCTTCTTGAGGTATTCTTTAGTTTGTGCATTTCTTTTCATGCATTCGCATTTTCCTTTCATGCACTCACATTTTCCTTTCATGCATTCGCATTTTACTTATGCGTCTCTTTTTGCTTGTGAATTCGGACGTGGTTCTATGAGGTGATTGGGTGCAATACCCCGCTGATTGCTTTGAAGGACGACACTGTTGGGGACTTCTATCGATTGTATCGATGGCGAAAGGCCAATCGGCAATTGAAGGGATCTCTTTCCCTAGAGGCGGTGCGTCAGGTCTTGAATGACCTGACCACTGGTAGGGTAAGACTCTTTCCATTTCAATCTTGGTTTTTGCCCCTTCTGATCTTGTATTGATTTATGCTCGCTCAGAGATTTTCAGGTGACCTTTTACCCATGGGGGACAGCCATTCAGGATGCGGGGGCGACCGGGGTGAACGACTGATATCAATGGCGGGAGCGACTGATGTTGGAGGATGAGAGGATCGCGGCGATGATCGACGAGTCCTACTTGCTATACACCGATACAGCTGCGTCGTATGTCTATATGGATTTTGTGACGAGCTGGTTGATGGCGCCCAGCATATATGATGCACTGCCCTTCCCTCCGGCGGGTTTGAGTCGGGTGGTGGGATCTTCTCACAGCGGTGGTGGTCTGTCGGCATCTGCGGTGGTGGAAACCTCAGAGGTCCCTTTTGTACGACTGCATACCCCTTCATACAACATTTGGCGGGCAGATGGAGGGATGGTGCCTATGCTTCACCATCCTCATGCGATGGATCCGAAGGAGTTGGGTTTGACAGAGGAGGTCCTTCGACGTATGGTATACCTTTATGTTCTTCTCTTTCTTTCTTTTCTGTTTTGGTCATTTCTGCTTTGATACTGATTTCAAATTTTCTTTCAGCAAGTCCGAGTGTCGACCACTTGGCTCAAGTATATTAGAGACTGGATATCTTCGGCGACTGCCCATATTCGGGATGCAGTTCCCATTCCTTCTTGCTTGGTGCCATCTGCCTCGTCTGGAGAGGACTCTAGTTCGGGTAGTGGGGATGCATCGTCTCGTCGTAGGGGAAGAGAGCACGTCGTAGGGGTGGAAGCTCTTGAGAGAGAGAGAGAGAGAGAGAAATAATGTGGGTTCGGGCTGAGTCCCGTTGTTTTTTCTTTTTCTTTCTATTTCCTGCAAAATGATGTAACACAGAAAATAGATATACGCAATGCAATGGAGTTTTTTGATTATCTTTTATTTAATGATGAATGAATGCATGCATATGCGCTTTTTACTTTGCTGCTGAGACCGTAAAAAAGGAATATTTTTGGGTTTTTTTTTAAGGAATCTTTTTGATTAAAAAGGGGAATTAAAGGGATTTTGAAATTCTGTTGAGAATATCAATTTATTTTTATTGAGTTTTCTGATTTGACAAAAGAGACAAAAAAAGGGAAATTTCTAAAAATGGGGGGGTTGCCGATCGGCAAGCACCCTGACCTGCCTATCGACAGTTCATTCCAGTCCCATCAATTCAAAGCTTTGATTGGTATCCTCTTCAGCCTTTGGTACCTTGTGGGGTAGGATTCCCTCTGATTTCTGCAGGGATTATGTCCCTTGTGAGGGTTTTCAAGTATAAAAAGGGGTACGGGTGGAGTGTTTTCATCACACCTTTGTATTCTTACCTACTTGCCCATCATCTCTTAACCTTGCAAGATGGCTCTCCTAGTAGCATTGAGTTTGCTGTCTACCTGAAAACCTTGGAATCTATGTGCTCTTATAATGTCGACTATGATGCTTTCAACATGTGTCGAGTCTCCTTGTGGCGCAATCGGCCTTTTGAGTGGAACGTTCTGACAGCGGCGGTACAATTCTGGTACCCCAAAGACCATGTATTCCGCTTTGGGTTGGAAGAAGTTGGTCCTACCTACGAGGAATTTTCTGCCATATTGGGTGTAAATACCAGTGTTGCTGTGGCTTTGCTCGAATTTTCCTGCTCTCCCAAGGATATGTTGTTCGGGCTTCTTCATATTTCCCCTTCGGCGACTAGATCATTGGTTTCTAGAGGAATTATCTCCCTCCCAGCAGTGCTGCAGTCCGTGCATTTGTGGGAAGTATGTGATGCTCACTATGCTAGAGCCGTTGTTTTGGGCCTGGTTTCAAAATTACTGTTGGTGACTGGGGAGGTGCAAGTGGACCCACAACTTTCAGCCATTACTTCATGGATATCATACCGTCACAATCCTATGACGGTGATATTGGTGGAGACTCTGAATGGCCTGGATTCCTGGAGAGAAGGTCGTTCAGATTTTTAAGGGGTATCCCTGTGATGCTGTTCATGTGGTTGTCTGAAAGATTCCGCTTGGTGACTCCTCCAGAGTATCCCTTATCGGCCGTACCCAACTTCTTTTCACGTTACTTCATCAGCGTTGGCCTGTATGTTGAGAACCGGGAGAATTGGCTTGTGGAATATGGGGCTCGTGGGCTATATTGGACAGTGCCTTGGTGGGGACAGTTGCAGCCTGTTCTGGAGCTAGGAGAGTATTCATATGTGCGGCTGGTTGGTCTCAGACAAACCACTTTTTATTTCCCTTGGCGGTTTTTGCGCCAATTCGGCTGGGCGCAGGTCGTGCCCCCTCGGACCTTAAACTTCTTTCTGGTAGAAGATTTGACTGAGCGCCTCTGTCTGTTGCTTGGGTCTCTGTGGGAAAATCGGCGTCCGTCGACCCGTCCCTCTCAGTCTGTCGGGAAGGTTTGGCATGTCCCCAAATATTATATGAAGTGGTTGTGGATGAAAGTAGTCAGTAAGATGTTGACAGTAGAGACGGGACAAATATGGTTTGTTTTATCTAACACCATAGAAGGGGGTGTTGTGGTCTTTTCGAAGATGGTTAAGGCTCATCGATCCATGGAATGTATACGGCACTCTATTCAGGCAGGGGGAACTTGGGGATCTCAGGATGTAGATGATGAGGGTGCAGGCTCCTCTGGTAGCTGTGGGTAGGACTCATGGGGAGTTTATTTTCATAACAGATGTGGGGATTTTATTTGGCTTTTTATGGTAGTGGGGAAGGGAGTTATCCGTTCCTTGTTCTTATGTAATCTGTACTGTAATTTCTTATTAATGGAATAAATAAGTTTCTGATCATCTAGTTGTGCCTTTCGATGAATTTTGTATTTTTAACTATCTATACTGATTGCTAAGGCATACATAATCCTTTTGTTCAAATATTTTTAGAATGAACCGCCGTTCTCGGAGGTAAGAAAAGAATAGTATTTTGTGAAAATTAAAGGGCCTCACTTCATGTGACGTGCATGATCTGCCTACGTACCTCTGGGGTTTTTGTAAAAGTTTTTTTATCTGTTTGAAAATAGTTTTTTTGCTGAGGATTAGGCCCACGTAGTTCTAAGTAGAGGGAAATGAAGAGTTTTTTTTCTTTTTTTTTTAGAATAGAAGAGGGATGAGAAGAGTTGTAGCGCACCGAGATTTCGGACTAGGGGTAGAATTTCTTGAGACGGTCCAGGTTGACTGGACGATCCATCTCCTCCTCATCTAGGTCAGTGAGCATGGCGGCACCGTCGGAAAAGATTTTCTTCACAATGTAGGGGCCACTCCAATTGGGATTGAATTTCCCTCTGGGATCCCATATGGGTTCTATTATCTCCTTGAGGGCTAAATCCCCCTCCCGAACACCGCGATCCTTAACTTTCTTGTTGATTGATCGCGCTATTCGGCGATGGTACCCCTGTATGTGGTATAGTGCTTTTAATCTTCTTTCATCTAGGAGGGCTAGCTCATCAAGACGTCTTTGGTATCAGTCTTCTTCACTCACCCTGCTTTCGAGTATGACGTGTAGCGAGGGTATTTCCAGCTCCATAGGTTGGAATGCTTCCATACCGTAGACCAGGGAGTAAGGGGTAGCCCCAGTAGAGGTTCGGATTGAGGTTCAATAGCCCCAGAGGGCATATGGGATCCGCCCAATCCCTATAACTTTCGATCATCTTGCTGATGATGACTTTGAGGTTTTTGTTGGCGGCTTCAACTGCACCATTGGTCTGAGGTCGGTAGGGAGAAGATTTGTGTCTTTGAATCTCGTAATCATTGACTACTTCTATGATTCTGCTTCAAAAAGCAACCCGTTATCTGATACCAGCTCGTGCAGGACCCCATATCGGCAGATGATATTTTTCTTGAGGAATTTTGCCACTTTCTTGGCATTCAATACTGCGTATGACTCAGCCTCGACCCATTTGGTGAAGTAATCGATGGAAACCAGGATGAACTCATGTCCATTTGAAGCCTTTGGTGTAACCTTCCCTATGATGTCGACACCCCAGGTGGAGAACAGCCAGGGAGAGGTCATGTTGTATAATTCTCGCGGAGGCAAGTGTTGAAGGTTGGAGAATTGTTGGCGTTTGAGGCACCTCCGGACATAGGCAGTGCAATCATAGATCATGGTGGTCCAGTAGTAGCCCTATCGGATGATCTTCTTGGCGAGCATGTGACCATTCATATGGGGTCCGCATTCCCCACTGTGGATTTTTTGCATTATTTTCTCAATCTCAGCCCCTGCGATGCAGTGTAGATAAGTTCCATCAAAATTCCTTTTGAGTAGAGCTTTATCACAGATGATGTACTGGGCGGCCAGTCTTCGGAGGGTTGTTCGATCTTTTTTATTGGAACCCTCAGGATACCTACCATGTTTGAGGAGGCACCAGATATCATAGTACCAGCAATCTCCTAGTTCGGGATCTTTAGTGGAGACAAGCTCAATATGGTAGCAATGGGTCAGTTTGTTTTGCTTTTGAACTAGGAATGGGGTCATTGTTATTCCTTCGGGCATGTCGACCATGGAGGCCAAGGTAGTGAGAGCATCGCCGAGGTTATTATTTGCTCAGGGTAGGTAATGGAAGGTGATATCTCGGAACCAGGAGGCTAACTTTTCTAATTGGGCATGAAAGGGTTGGAGCTTTTCGTCCTTGACTTTCCATTTTCTGAGCACTTGACCGATGATAAGGGCAGAATCCTCGTAGACATCAACGTATTGAATACCTTTCTTGAGAGCAACCTTGAGGCCCACTGTGCATGCCTCGTATTCCGTCATGTTGTTGGTGCAAGGGAAATCCAATTTAATGGTGATGGGAGTGTGGGAGTCATCTGGGGTGATCAGAAGTATCCCAATGCCATATCCCTTTTTTTTGGCAGCGCCGTCAAAGAACATTTTCCATTGAAGGCGGTCTTGAGTGGTGTAGAGGATATTTTCATTTGGGAATTGGGAGATCTGGTCATCTACTTCGTCTATGGGGTAATCGGTGAGGTAGTCAAAGATGGATCTTCCTTTAATGGCTTTCTGTGTGACGTACATGATATCAAACTCGGTTAAGAGCATCAATCATCGATCCATTCGACTGGATAAGACAGGTTTCTCAAGAAGGTATTTGATGGGATCCATTCGAGATACAAGTTTGATGGGGAAGGTGAGCATGTAGTGTCGTAACTTTTGGGTGACCCAGACAAGTGCGACACATGCCTTTTCTAAAGCAGTTTAGTTGACCTTGTACCCGACCAATTTGCGACTGGCATAGTAGATGGCTCTTTCTTTGCGGGAGTCTTGAAGGTATTGGGCTAGCAAAGCCCTGGATGCAGTGTCGGTTATGGTTAGGTATAGGAGCAAAGGGAGACCAGACTGTGGTGGCATGAGAACTGGAGGTTGGGTCAGATATTATTTGAGTTGGCCAAAAGATTGTTGACAAGACTCATTCCAAACCTTGGTTGAATCTTTTCGAAGGAGCTTGAAGATCGGTTCACAGATGGAGGTTAGCTAGCTAATGAACGGGATGATATATTGTAATTTCCCAAGAAACCCTCGGTCTTCTTTCTCTGTTCGGGGTGGTGGCATCTCAAGTATGGCTTTCAGTTTTGCAAGATCTGCTTCTATCCCCTTTTCTCTAACCATGAATCCCAAGAGTTTTCCCTTTATAACGCCGAAGACACACTTTTGTGGATTAAGTCGCATCTGATACCGTCGCAATCGTTAGAAGAACTTCCGGAGAGCGGGAATATGACCCTCTCTAGTTTTGGACTTGATAATCATATCATCCACATAAACCTCGACCTCCTTGTGGATCAGATCGTGTCGGATGGTTGTGGCATCCCTTTGGTAGGTAGCCCCAACATTCTTGAGACCGAATGGCATAATGGTGTAGCAAAAGGTTCCTCATGGGTTGATGAATGCAGTTTTTTCTTGGTGGTCTGGGTGCATCCTGATTTGGTTGTATCCAGCAAACCCATCGATAAATGACTTGAGAGCATGACTAGCTGTGTTGTCCACGATCATGTCGATATTGGGTAGCGGATAATCATCCTTTGGAGAAGCTTTGTTTAAATCCTAGTAATCTACACACATTCGAACCTTCCCTCCTGATTTCGGCACAGGTACAATGTTGGCTAGCCATGTGGGATATTCGATCACCCGAATGAAACCCACGTTTAACTGTTTAACCATCTCTTTTTTGACCTTGAGCGACCATTCGGTGCGGAGTTTTCTCAATTTTTGTTTAACCAGCTTTTAATCTGGGAGAGCGGGGATCTCGTGTTGAGCTATTTCAGGATCGATGTCGGGCATATCATCATAGGACTATGAGAAGACATCTATGAACTCCTTTAGCAATTCTTTGAATTGTGCGCTCTCATGCTCGTCAAGGGTGGCCCCTATCCTAATCTCACGCAGTTGGCTACTAGAATCGAGATTAATAATAACAGTCTCTTCTTCATTATCTTGAATACAGTTATGTTGTTTATTATTAACCTTATTCAGATCAGTTAAGAATTGTTCATTTGCAAAATCATCATCATCAAAAGTTTGATTAGAATTCAAACAGTTAATGTAAGGCACACCAAGATACTCAAAATCTTCATTTATTTCAATGATATGAAAAATAGCATTGAGAACCTCATCAAAAGAGGTCTCAATTACATTTGAGCAAGGATAGGCAACAGAAGAAGAAATAGGGTAAACATTGGGGTTAGGGGAGATTTCAAGGGGTAGAACTGGCGTAGCATGCCAGTTAAGGAGAGGAGTATCAGCAGCTTTAATCAGACGGGATGGGTCCATTGATGTAGTGCCTGAATAAACCATGCAGAGTGCCAGCCCCAGTATCTGTAAGTTGAAGGAATCTTCAGAATTGCTTTCCTCAGTCTCTTCAGCATCTTTGATGAGCGGTTGTACCTGGTGTGGGAAACTTTAGGCCCATGGGTAGCTATCTTGGAATAAAATCTCCATTCCCGGCCTCATCTTCTTGTCTGTGTGGTCATACCATGGTTCTGGAAAACCGTAAAAGGGGAAGTCATCGCCTTCTTTTGATGAATTGTCCATTCAAGGAGTCTCCTGAGATAGTTCGGATGCAGTCTGATCTTCTCTTTGGTCGAGACTGGCGGATCATTCTGAACTCTTGTTCTGATGGTTGATACCCCAAGCCACAAGGAGGGAAAGCTTTCTTCAGTTCAATGGGCCCAAGTATCCCTTGCTGCCTTTGCCCTAGTCCCAGTCTGGGCAAGAAGTGCATGTTTCTGAACATCTGAATCACATTGACATTACCATGAGGGTCATGTTCTGGACAAACCCTTTCTTTGAAACCGTCTCCTACCGGGAGTAGGAGTGGTTTAACTCGAAATCCTGGTAGGATCATATCATTTGACCCATGATGTATCTCGAGAATATGACTGCTGGTGTTTGCCCCCTCAGCATTTTCGTTGTCGTCCAAAATGGTGATGACTCGCTCGTCGATGAAGAACATCAATTTTGGATGGAGTGACGAAGACACTCCCTTGATATTGTGGAGCCAGGGTCGTCCGAGAAACAGGTTGAAATAAGATAGGATGTCTATGACTTGGAATTCAACGACGGGGTTTATAGGTCTGACCCCTATTGCAAGTTTTATGGACCCCATCACCTCACGACGGGTATTATCGTAGGCACGCACGGCGGAGGAGGTTGGAGCGAGGTCGCTTTCTCTCAGGCCTAAACACTTGAAAGTTCTCAGAGGGCAAATGTTTAAGCCGAATCCGTTATCGACAAGGGAGAGTGGAACGGCCTTTCCCATAACTTCGACGGAGATATTGAGTGCATGATTGTGATTCGGCCCAATTCTGGGGATTTTTTCTTCAGAAAATGATGGCATTCGGGTAGAGGTCAAGGATCCAACCAGATTTATCGCTTCTTCTGGTGTGGTAGAGGGAGGAACTATGGGTCCAGTGAGTAATTTGATTAAAGAATTTCTGTGCAGCTGGGAAAACATGAAAAGCCCCCACAGAGTGATGTTAGCTTGGGTTTTCTTCAGTTGATCGAGGATCTTGCTCTCCTCGATGGTCATCTCCGGCATAGGATGGTTTTTAACGCCCTTCCCTTTGTCATTTTCTAGTAGTGAGCTTGGAACCTGGTAATGTCTCCCTGATTTTGTCATGTGATTTAATGAAAAAGGAAAGAACATGAATCCCATTTCCTCGTCAATCTCAAGTTGTGCTGCCACCCTATTTATTTCTCCGAGGAGTTCTTCAAATGATATCATCCCACATATGTCGGCTACTGGGCCATCTCTTCCTGAAGCTTGTTCTTCACTCGAATCTTCGAATTTTTCCCCCCCATCCGGTGGTAGAAACTTTGTCTTTCCATGTAAAGTCGATGCATTCCACAACTTCAACGTCTTCTTCATACAAGTTCTCCCATTCTGTGGGGATATGTGTGATTGAAAGGACCAAGCGCCCTTGTAGCTTCAAAGTGCCAAGTAACCCGGTGATACTGCAAATGATGTTGGTTTGCTCGAATAATTCTGCCATAGTCTAGACAACATCATCTAGGCTGACTTCGTCGGTTGGTAACACCCACTTGTCTGAATCTCGGGCAGATTTCCGTGCCTCCAAGAACAGTGTGCTGAACTTTTGGCAATCGATGACCATCTGTGAGGGAAATTTCAGCCCGAACTCTAGGAGTTGGTTTAACACCTCTGATAATTCCATACTTCCATTTTCAGAATGGGTACGGACAGCGATGCATGCTCTGGTAAAGAGTGACAGTGCCTAATCAACGAGGCTAGTAGGGTGTAGAAGGAAATATGGGCAAATTTGAAGAGGTTTAGGAGAGTATATGGGTGTGATTTGAGTTGAGGGATCGAAATCTGGGCTTTCTTCTAAGAAGATGGCATTGGTGTGATTCGGAAGTGGATTGTGAGTAGTGTCTGGCTTAGGATTGGCTGGTGGGGAAATGGTACCCCGGTCAATGAGATCTTGGATTACGTTCCGGAGGTGAAAGCATTGGTCAGTGGTATGGCCGGCAGTTTGGTGGAAGGCGCAATGAGCATCGGCCTTAAAGTTTTTTGGGAGTGGATTTGGCAATGGATGGGGATCCAAGGGTTTGATGAGGTTTAGGCTTAATAGGGCTTGGTAAACTTTGGAGAGGGGAGCATGGAGCTCAGTGTATTCCCTTCGGATAGGGGCAGGGCGGCTTTCTGGTTCCCATGATGTGGTTGGTTGAGAGATGTTGTTGATGGTCGAAACGGTAGCACTGGCAGGCTTGCCATACTTTCTAGGGGTGAATTGTCCGAACACCTTCTTTGGTTAAACCTATGTTTTAACGAGGATTTCCTCGATTTCCACTCCTGCCACTTTGAGAGCTCAAAATTGGGGATAGTATTGTCCTCCCATCATCGCTCGAACATGGGGCAAGAAGTTTTTCTTTACTATGTTGACCTGTTCTTCTTCAGATGGCCGATTGGACATGGTAACTGCTCGCTCCCTCCACCGGGTTATGAAGTTACTGACTGATTCTCCTGGATTCTGTTTGAGCAACTCTAAATCACGACGGGTGACCTCAAGCTCTTCGTTGTATTTGTACTGTGACATTAATTCTCGGGCTACATCTTCCCAGCTACGGATTCTGGATTCCTCAAGAGATAAAAACCATTAGAGGGCACTATCCTTCAAAGTTTGTTGAAATAATTGGGCCATCACCTCTTCAGAAGCCCCTAGTAGAGTCATGGAACGATGATAACTACGAAGATGAACAATTAGGGGTCCACTCCCTCCGAACTTCTCGATATTTGGCATCTTGAACTTCTCGGGTAACCTTACTTTAGGATAACGAGACATGTTGGTGTAGTCCATGTAATTTCCAGAGATCCTGACCTGGTCAAACTTCTTGGTGAGCATCTTGAGATCCTCTTTGACTTTATTTAACTCCTCCTCCTTTGGATCAACGACCACAGGCAAGTTAGCCATAGGCTGGGCAATGTTTGGCATGGGAAGCTGGGCAGGTGGCGGCCCATTGGCAGGAGGGGTACGTGGAGCTTGTTGATATTTTTTCGGAACCCAGATAGGCTCGGGTGAACCCATAGCACGAGGGAATAGGTCCTTGGGCTCTTGAGGAATAGGAAACTGGTTTCGTTACATCTTTCGAACCTTGGTTTGGAGGTTGTTAATCTTGGACACGAGCTGAGCTAGGACTGTCGTCAGATCCGGCTGTATAACTGGTGCTTGATCTGTATTCTCCATGGAAGATGGATGGATTTTGGCCTCGGAAGAAGTTGTAGAGGAACGGATGAAACTCTGGGGTGATTTTTACTGAAGACTGAAGCCAATACGAAGCCAGGCCAAGGGTTTGCGATCGACCTAAGAAGGCGTAGGATGAGATTTATTTTTTAGAAAAAAGAAAGAAATATTTTTTGATTTTTGATAAAGAAGGGAAAAATGTTTTTGGATTTTTGATAAAGAAGGGAGAAATGTTTTTCAATTTTTGATAAAGAAGGGAGAAATGTTTTTTTTTGGGAGACGGAACTCAACATGATTATTACGATTATTATGTTTTCACTTGTATTTAATTCTCCTAAATGCAATGACGGACGGGACCCGAGCCTGGAAAAGTGGGGGTCTTAATATATGCAAAGCTACGGTTTGGACTTGTAACCAGGCTCACGGACAGGGACCCATTTTAAAAATGCGCAAAAATTGGGTGGCAGGCCGACTCGAAATTTTGACAGAGTTTCGGGTTGAAACCGGCAATCTAAAGTGCGTGTCTTAGGTCTGACACCTATATGCGGGTATGCAGTTGGTCGGGTGAATCGGCATGGGTTCCCCCCTTTGGTGTGACTTCCACGATATACGCATTGCTCTTACGGGCAATCGGTACGTGTGGATAAGCCATTTGATATACCTGAGTGTACGTGAATTGCCTCACCATATACCTCATGGGGACGGTAGGTGTGAGAGAGAATTCTATATACTCGATGTACGTGAATGAATTCCATGCGATATACCTCCCGTCATGACTTCGATCAAGCGGTACGATGCGGGGGAACCGTTCGATATACGTCGAAGGTACTTGGCCAATGGAAGGTGAGAGTCATATCGCTTAGGCTAACTGCGACCTGCCGGACCAGCGCCCATCACGAAGTGACCCTCCAATTACTGGGTAAAATTTGGTCAATATCAATGCTCTTTGGTGATGTCGTGTGAATCATGCATGATTCTCTTATTAGTATCTTATGATGAGAATGCCTTTCTTGATTATGCCAAATAGGGAGCAAAGTATAAGTACCCCAAAAGGTACACCAAGTATGGATGGGTGATGCGTGCAACATGGGGATATATATGTGATCCTAGGTGCACGTGGTGTGAAGTGTAAATGGAGGAATTTCTACAAGTGTGTGAATATAAGCATAAGCATGGGATACATATGAGAAAGGGGAACATGCATATATGGGGGGAAACATAAGCCAATATAGCATTCATGTAAATAGAGTCAAACCCACAAACAAAAACACATATCCCCAGCGGAGTCGCCACTGTGGCCATCCCCGATCCTCGCCAGGGGGCAGGCGCGTGGAGGAAGGATCCTTTGGGTCCCGCCCGTCCCTCTTGGGAGCGCTTGGGCCGGCGTCGTTTGAGATATGGTGTAAAAATGTATAGAGATTCAGAGTCGCTAGTCTATTTTACTCTAAACAGACAAAAGAAAAAGGGGAAGCCACCCCGAAGGATGGCATCTAAAGACATATTGGTGCGTACGAAACCAAGTTGATTTGAGAAGGGTTCGGAGGCTTAGTTACGAGATGGGAAGGTGTTAGGAACCCATTCCGCCCTTTCGGTCTCTCATGAATATTTGTTATTTTCCTTTTGTTTCCCCCCGTGATATGTGTGCATGTGTATATATATAGAATGGAGGTAGGAATCCTCGACTTATATCATGGAAAAGATAAAGCGAGTCGTCCATAGGAAGATATAAGAATAATCTTAAAAAAATAAGATTTACGCGATTACCCCTACATTGACCGTTATAATGGAACGATAACGCATATGGAGCAATACGTTACTAAGGGAAAGTATATAGAATATAGGAAGATTAGATTTAGTGCAAATAGGAAGATGAGAGAAAAAGTGGGAAAAAGGACTCGAGTCTCGGGTTTTACCTCGAGATGCCTACGTAGACTATAAAGGCATCAAAGTCCACGTAGTTCTCATACAAAACGAGGGGTGGGGTTTATCCCATAAATCCAAATGGGGGATCTCTTATTTGTAAGTGGGTGTGTGTGTGTAGAAAAAGTGTTTTAGTTGTGAGGAAAGTGTGCGAAAAGTATGAGAATCCCTATTTGGAATTTATGAGCAAACCCTCTTTTTCTTGTTTTTTTAGGTTTTATTTATATGAAAATAGGAGATGTGAAATAATAATAAATAAAAAGTATATTAGGATGTGTGAGATGAGATAATAAAAGATTTAAGTAAGAAAATAAGTTATTGGGAGAATCTACGAGAGAGTTTGAGAAAGTTGGACCTTCTTGAAGATCTTGAGCTTGATCTTGAATGTTGGAGAGCAGTTTCACTTAGATGCTGATGGAGAGTGGCTAATTCACCAAGTTTGATGAAAAGGGTGATGAAAAGTGGAAGAAAAAAAGGGATTTGGGAGTTGAAATCACGCTTCCTTCGGGAGAGGTTTCTGGGATGCGTTGCGAGAGATTTATATCAGGTTTGGGCTCCCTTTGCAAAGGAAGTGAAGGCCTCTTTTTATAGGCCCAGGTAAGTGTCGATCGTCATAAACCTGTTCCTGCCTATCGGCACCTGTCGATAGGCACGGTCTGGAACCTGCCATTTGGGAGTGCGCTTCAGGATTTTTTGAAAATCGGTGGCGGAGGGCAAACCGTTGGTCAGATTTGTGCACGGGGCGTACCGTTGGAAAGGTAATTCAGAGACCTTTGAAAGTCTTTTGGACCACTCTCGGGTTCAGGAATTGACTTTGGGATCAAATAAGGCTCGAAAGCGTTTGTCGGTCCATTGAACGAGGGATCATTCGGACGCAAACAGATTGTTCGTTCTCATGGTAAGTCTGAATGTGCACGGGGAGGACCGTTGGAAAGGTTAGGAGATGTACTTTGACATTCCAAAGAGTTTGACCCAGTTTGGGGAGTTGACTTTGGTCAACCGGGCGCGGGAAGCATTCGGTGACCTCTCGGAGTCGAACGGATCGTTCATCCGCATGGTAAGTTGGAATCGCGTACGGGGTGGACCGTTGGAAAGGGTATTCAGTGCCCTTTTAAGATTCATTCAGCCTCGGTCGATCTGAAGAGTTGACATAGGTCAAACAGAGCTCGGGAGCGACCGGTGGCCTCTGGGTCAAGTTTCGGACGCAAACGGATCGTTCATTCGCATGGTAAGTTGGAATCGTGCATGGGGCGATCCGTTGGAAAGGGTATTTAGTGACCTTTGAAGATTCATTCAGCCTTGGTCGAGCTGAATAATTGACATAGGTCAAACAGAGCCCGGCCCGGTGGCCTTTGGGTCAAGTTTTGAACGCAAACGGATCGTTCGTCGGCATGGTAAGTCGGAATCGTCAATGGGGTGGTCTGTTGGAAAGGGTATTCAGTGCCCTTTGAAGATTCATTCAGTCTCGGTCGAGATAAAGAGTGAGTTTTGGGTCAAACTGAGCCGGGGAGTGCCCGATGGTTTCTAGGTCAGTACTCGGGACACGACCAAGGTTTGTAATGATGGAGGGAGGTACTAGGGACCTAAGGAGAGTTAGGGGCTACAGAATGGGGTGTCTACATGAATGTTATATCCTTTGTATTTAATTATTATTTATTGTGTCTTAGTTAAAAAAATACGAAAGGATTTTTGTTTTGTCTTTTAGGTTGTCTTTATGTTTGTATAAAATTAAAAAAACTCAAAAATAGTTTCTACTTTTTTGTATTATAGTTTTACACATTTCATGTGGCATATACTCGTGTTTGAATACAATATCATCACCACTTCTATATTGCTCGAATTTTTGGTTAATATTTTCAATCCTTAAAGTGTTCGTTATCATGATTGCATGGATTAGTTTGACTTTGACTTACTTGATGGATTTTCTTTCTATATGCCTTGATTCACACATGCACGAGCTCATTTGATCTTTAACTTCACAAGTATATTTGAACTAAGTGAGATGTTCTCCTATCAATTTAGTCATCTACATGTTGCTATGTCTATGGAGAATTTATGCATGTCAGAACCGTTTCTTAGATTTAAAACAAAATGTTTATCTGGTATTATTATTTATCAATGGATTCGGGCTGCGAAAGACAAAATTATTTTGCGTGAAAAGCCACCATTGAAATATAGCCTAAAATGTGGAATTGTTAAAATTTTCAAAGGCCAAAGTAGTTGAATTTTATATGAACATTCATAAAAAAGAAAATAAACATTATTATTGAGGAAGTTTGGATGGATATATCAACATGTTTGCACAATGATAATGTATACTAGTTATAATATTTTTGTCATGACTCTATTGGTTTGTAAAATTATAAAAATTATAGGCTTGTGTGCATTATGTATGTTTGTTTCGTGAGTTTACTTAATATTGTGACATGAGGTTATATCTAAGTTGATAAAGTTCTGCATTCAAATAAGAACTTTGTGAACATGTTTAAGTGATTGGGTCTTAATTCTATTATTGCTAGTTCACACCCCTTCACTACCATTTACAACTAGTTATTTAGACTCATTTTTTTCATATGAGTGTGGAAAGCTTATTGTATTTTGTGTCTTGTGCGGTGTTTATACCTATGTATATGTGCATGTGCGTTATTAGTTTTTTTGTATATATATATATATATATATATATATATATATGTGTGTGTGTGTGTGTGTGTGTGTGTGTGTGTGTGCGGTATTTCTTTTGTTTTTGAGTCTTTGCCTTGCAATGTAGTCCATGTATGATTCATGTTGAAGTAAATATTCATCTTGTTGCGATGGATATCTCATGCTCATATTAGTTTATTCTTTTTTGGTATCGTTTTTCTATCGCATCATAGTTGGTATTTATTAATCTTTGTGTTGGATTAGTTGCTTCTCATGCCATGTGCTTTATTATTCTTGTAACTTTATTCACTATTGCATAATATACTTGTTTTTCCATTATTTATATCACTTATATCATTTAGGGGGAGTATTTGATTTAACTCGGTAGAAAAGTGTTATTTAATGCATTTTAATCTTTGTCTATTCCTGAACAAAAACGGGGAGAAATGGAATCTAAGCCTTTTAATTTGCGAGATCTAACACAAGGGGAAACATCTCTTTCTTAAGTAGGTTATGATAGACAAAGGGGGAGTATTTATTTATGTCATTTATCTTGTTATATTCCCTATGTGTTTGATGGTGTGTTTAAGTGCGCTGGTTGTCAACTTAAGCGACAATTTTGAAGCGAAAAAGAATTTCATCCCATGTGTCTAGTCAAGCGTCTGTATTTTTTATTTTGGGAGGGTTGTGTCCTTTTCATAAGAGCTTGACGAACCATAGGATTTTTATATTTTGTTTTGTCCCGGAATAGCCAAAGGGGGGGATTTGTAAGGGAAAATTTCCAATCGAGTCTGTTTGTAGTGTTGGCTTAATTTTAGACAACACTAATTGATTCATAGGATAATATTTTGTCATATCCTTTCAAGCCTATGATGTTTGAGTTGAAGACGTAGCTACCAATAGTTTTAAGATTACAATATTTTCGATTTATGTTCCAAGCTTTTACATCATCAACATTTGGATTCCAAGCTCTCTAAAGGTATGAATACATTTAATATAGAGAGAGATTTGGTTAATTTTTTATGGGTGTATTTTTCACAAGTCTTTTGTCATAATGAATTTTTATTTTTCTCAAAAAATCATTTTAAAACTTTGCATAAAAGTTTCTGGGCTTAAAAAGAATTTTTGGTCTTTCTGAAATGTTGTTAGAACGACAATTTTTTCTCATTTGAATGAGGTCGTTCAAACGACTTATCTAACGAGATTTTCACTGTTTTCTCATTTGAAATTTCATTTGAATGACAAATCTAATCACTTTTATCACTGAATTGTTGTTAGTAATCTCGTTCGAACAATGTCTTTCAAACGACAATCGAAAGTCGTTCGAACGACTAGCCTCAGTTTTTAACAGTTTTTTTATAAAACTTCCCACTTTCCCACTAACTTTTTACCAGCTTTATTATCTGCGGGAACAGTATTTTTCATCAGTATTTTTGCTACTTTCCAAAGGCTTTTGAGAGAAAATTTACTTAATCAAAAACTCCCATTTTGTGTATTGATTTTTCATGGTTTAATTTCTTTCAAAACACAAAGTTTACACTAATGTTTTATTTTGATCCAAGATCCTACATGTATTATATTGTTTGAGATCAAGTTGGCATCGTTTTTTATTCTCATCCCAAAAGAGAAGGTTTCCTACGGAGGAGTCTGTGTTTGTTGAGATTCGTAGCATGCATATATCGGAGAGGCCTTCGTATGTTTTGACAGTTTGTTCACCCCATCGGTGGATTCAGAGACTGTGGTGGATTTAGGAGTTATTAACTAGGTGGAGGTAGAAGCAAGAATAAACGTCAAGGCTGGAGAGGGAGTAAAGTCGAGGAAGTAAGTCTTTTGTCTTGTTTATGTAAAACCACGCCTAGTGGATATATTAGCTGGGTTGTCCGAGATTTTTTCTTTGTGGGTTTTCCTCGTACATTGTGACGTTGTATCTTGTGATTTTTTATCTTACAAAATCACTTAGATGCATGTGTAGGATTAAAAGGATAAAAAAGTGGTTGAAATCACAACTTTAGTGTAATTTTGGTGCTAAATATGTTTGGGTAATTTTAATTTAATTTAATTCAAGTTGGCATAATTAATTTGACAAAACAAATGCTTAAGTTTGTTTAACATAATTTGAAGCTAAATTGGATTAATTTTATTTAATTGTGATTAAAAGAAAAATTCAATTAAATATTTGTTTAGTTGAGTTTAATTTTAATTTGTGTGAATAAAAATTTGGGAACTTTAATTGTTAAATTTGGAAGAAATTTTAAGTCTGGTATATAGTGTGAACCATCTCGTATTTAGGATTTTAAAATTGGGGAACCAAAGAATATACTCTAAGAAATCACATTCTCACCCCTTCGGATCGGCAAGGTATCATTCTATAGATAGAAAATTATTGGATCCATCCAGCTCAAACTTTTTTTCGCGGGAAGAACATATTATACCCCCGGGGAAAATGTTGAATGTGTACTTTCTCAAGTTTTGACGTCAAGTCATGAGCCACCTGTACATATGCTTCCATCCTTTCATCATTGGCGTTAAAGTCTCCAATTACTTGTTTAGACACCAAATTTGAATCTCAATATACATTAAGATGACTTTCTCCTAACACATGATCCTTACACAGTCTGGCTATAAGGGCTTCATGTTGAGCTCTGTTGTTTAAGGCCTCAAAGCCTAGCATGAATCGTTGCTCGATCATGGCATTTTGTATTGTGATGAGCACAATCCCCACTCTAGCCCCTTTAGAGTTAGAGACACCATCCACATACATTATCTATTTTCTAGATTGGTCAGCAATTCAACTGAGTCACAATCTGTTGGTCACTAGGTGCCTCTTCCCCCCAAAACTTTACGATTAAAATCAGCCAATACATTCCCTTTAATCTCTTTTTTCAGTTGGAAGTGTATGTCGAACCTCTCAAGTTCGATTGACCATTTAAAAATATGTCCAGATAGGTTGAACTAAAGAAGAACAACTTTGGCGGGGGGGGGGGGGGGGGGGGGGGAGAGAAGATGTGATGACTATAATTGAATTATACTTAAAGTAATGTTTTAACTTGTGCAACACGATGACCAAAGAGTGGGTCAGTTTTTCCAGTGGTAGGTTCGGCATCCAGTAACGTCTTGCTGATGTAGTAAATGGGATACTATTGTCCTTCCTTTGCACAAACCAAGGCTGAATTAACCGTGTGGCTTAAAACTTCTAGGTAGAGATAAAGCAGGTCTCCCTAGTTTGGGATGACCAATAGAGGAGGTCTTCTCAAAATTATTTAATTTCTTCACAGGCCTTTGGGCGTTCATCTTTCCATGTGAGGTGAAAGAATAGTCGGCACTACTCGGATGAGTTGGAGATTAAATGATTCAAGGATGCCAACATTCTAGTTAGCTTCTCAATCTCCTACAATGTCCTTGGAGGGTGAATGTTGTTTATTGTGATTATTAGGTTGGGATTTGCCTCAATCCCTCTTTCTCTAACCAAATAGAGAGGAACTTTTCGGATTGGCGCCAAAAGAGCATTTTCTCGCATTGAGTTAAATTTCGTAATGCTTGAGAATTCCAAATGTCTCCGCTGAGTCATAAAGATGATATATGTGTATATATTCTCGACGAGTATATCGTCAATGTACACTTCCATCGTTTCTCCCAACTATTTTTTGAACATCTTAGTGACCAACCTGTGGTACGTGGCCCCGATATTTTTAGGCCAAAAGGCATGACCTTGTAACAGTACAAACCTAGAGGAGTGATGAATGGAGTCTTATCTTGGTTGGGGTCGTACAGTGAGATCTGTTGGTACCCTGAGTAGCCATCCACAAAGATCATCAGTTTGGGGGTTGCTCTAGCATCGACTAATTGATCTATCTTCAGCAAAGGGAATTTGTCATTAGGAAAAGCCTTATTGATGTCAGTGAAGTCCACAAATACTCTCCAATTTCATTTCTCTTTCGTACCACCATAGGGTTTTAAAGCCATTTTGGGAATTGAACTTCTCTGATGGACCTTGCCTCCAAAAATTTTGTTACCTCCTTTTCCACTACCTTGTCCTTTTTTGGGGCAGTGTAGCAAGCCTTTTGTTTAATCGATGAAAATTTTAGGTCAATGTGAGGTTAATGGCGAGTGATTTTAGGTTAAAAAATGATTAATTCCTTCCATTCATGGTCGGACAGTGCTGTATTGATTAGGAATATCCTTTTTTGTCGGCTCTCATCAAAACATACTTCCTTTAGTGTTTCCAAAATTCTGTCGGTGGTGTCAACTCTTATCTCTTCTAACCCTGGTTTGTAATACTTTAATTGATATTTGGATAGGGTGGCTCAATACTGAGATATTTTGGGATGAATTCCTTTTCTTTCTTCTTTTCTTGCTCAGGCCTTATGATAGCAATGTAACACTTTCGAGAAATATCATGATTGCCTCTAATGTCCATTATTCCCCGATCTATAATATACTTGAGTTTTAATGGTATGTTGAGGGAAGTTCCCTCATGCCGTGTAGCTACCCAATTCCAATGATGGAATGGTAGGGCGAGTGAATGTCCACCACTAAAAATTCAATGAGTTTAGAGATATTTTCTAGCCTTATCGGCGGAACTAACTTTCCTCATGGCATGGCTATCTTTCCAGTAAAGCTGGCCAATGGAACAGTAGCTTCCTCTAGGTTTTTAGTTTGAGCTTGTGAAAAAGCTTAGGTATATCACTTTTTAAGAGCTACCTTGATCCACTAGTGTCTTATCCACATCCTAGTTTGAAATATTGAGAGTGATTAGTAGTGAATCATGGTGTGGGGTCCTCATCCCGATAAAATCGTCTTTCATGAAGACTATGTGCATGATGTAGTCCACATCTTCTGGTTGCATGCGTTTGTCAGCATGGCATTTGACGGGCTCCATTTTGAAGGCCTCTATCATTGTCTAGACCTTCTTGAGTTCCATATGAACTGAATTTCTTAGGATCTGTTTGGGGTCAGATGCCCCGTGAATAATGACAAACGCGTGCCCTACTTCGTCGTCCAGAACATTATTGGATTTTAAGTCGTCGTTGGAAGCTACCTGATCAACTCTCTTTTTAATATATTCGTTCAAATGTCCCTCCTGGGCTAACTCCTCCAGATGGTATTTTAGGGCCTTGCAATTTTTATCCTTGTGTCCATTCTTCTTGTGGTAGGCACACCTAAATGCATTATTCCTCTTTGCTTAGGTCACCTCCCATCTTTTTTTATTACTTAAGGAATTACTGGTCCGTGATCTTGCTTAGGATTTAATAAATTGGTTCCTTTAAAATTGTATTAACGTCCTGGAATGCTTTGGATGAATCTTCCTTATAGAGACCTCATTCTGTTACCCCCTAACTCTCCTTAGGTCCCTAGTACATCCACTTATCACCGCAAACCCAGGTCATGTCCCGAGCACTGACCTGGAAGCCATCGAGAACCCCTCGGCTCAATTTGACCAAAAATCAAACTCTTCGTCTTGACCGAGACTTAATGAATCTTCGAAGGGCACTGAATACCCTTTCCAACGGTCCATCCCGTGCGCGATTTCGACTTACCATGCGGACGAACTATCCATTTGCGTCCGAAACCCCAACCTAGAGGCCACCGAGCGCTCCCGGGCTCTGTTGACCCAAGTCAATCCTTTATTTTGATCGAGGCTGAATGAATCTTCTAAGGGCGCTAAATACCCTTTCCAACGGTCCATCCAGTGCGTAATTTCGACTTTCCATGCGGACGAACGATTCGTTTGACTCTGAGAGGTCACCGAATGTTTCTCAGGCCCGGTTGGCCAAAGTCAACTTCCTGAACCAGACCAAACTCTTTGGAATGTCGAAGTACATCTCCTAACCTTTCTAACAATCCGCCCCGTGCGCGATTCGGACTTACTATGCGGACGAACGATCCATTTGCGTTCGAACAATTCCCCGTCCATCGGACCGATAAACGCTTCCGAGCCATATTTGATCCAAATTCAACTCCCAAACTCGGGATCAGTCCAAAGGAATTTTGAAAATCTCTGAATTACCTTTCAAACGGTATGCCCCGTGCACGATTCTGACCAACGGTTTGCCCTCGGCGGTCAATTATCCGGAAAAGCCTGAAACACACTGCCAAACGGCAGGTCCCATAACCTGCCTATCGGCACCTGCCTGCAGACAGGTAGGAAGGGCTCTATGTCGATCGGTTGACCCTTGGGCCTATAAAAGGAGGCCTTGGCCTCATTTCCAAGGAGAGCTCAGATGAGAGGTAAATCACTCTCAGCAAACCCCCAGAAACCTCTCTCGAAGGCAGCGTGATTTCAACTTCCAAATCCCTTTTTCACTTCCATTTTTCATCATCACTTTCATCAAACTTGATGAATTAACCACTCCCCATCATCATCCAAGTTCAATGGCTTCTTTTCAACATTCAAGAACAAGCTCAAGGTCTCCAAGAAGGTCCAACTTTCTCAAACTCTCTCCTATTTTCTTACTTTGCAATAACTTATTTTCTTACTTAGCACTTTTACTATCTCATCTCACACTCCATAAATACACTTTTTATCTAGTATTATTGCACATCTCCTATTTTCATATAAATAAAAACCCATAAAACAAGAAAAAGAGGGTTTGCTCATAAATTCCAGTAGGGATTCTCACACTTTTTTCACACTTTTCTCACAACTAAAACACTTTTTCTACACACACACACACTTA
Organism: Sambucus nigra; assembly: GCA_949130495.1. Classification (NCBI taxonomy): domain Eukaryota; kingdom Viridiplantae; phylum Streptophyta; class Magnoliopsida; order Dipsacales; family Adoxaceae; genus Sambucus; species Sambucus nigra. Next base: position 87,033,189 of record OX422208.1, on the reverse strand, counting down.
CTTATAAATAAGAGATTTCTCCATTTGGATTTTTGGATTAAACCCCACCCCTCACTTTACATGCGAACTACGTGGACTTTGATGCCTTTATAGGCTACGTAGGCGTCTCGGGGTAAAACTCGAGACTCGAGTCCTTTTCTCATTTTTTCTCTTATTTTCTATCTTCTCTTTATCTCATTTTCCATTATATTCTATATACTTGTTCTTAGTAACGTATTATTCCATATGCGTTATCGCTCCCTTATAATGATCAACATAGGGGTAATCAGGTAAATCTTATTTTCAACACTAATCTCACATTCCTACGGATGACTCGCTTTGTCTTTTCCATGATACAAGTCGAGGATTCCTACCTCCATTCTATATATACACATGCACACATATCACGGGGGGGGGGGGGGGGGGGATATAAAGGAAAATAGCAAATATTCATGAGAGACCGAAAAGGCGAAATGGGTGCCTAACACCTTCCCATTTTGTAACTAAGCCTCCGAACCCTTCTCGAATCATTTTGGTCTCGCACGCACCAGTATGTCTTTGGATGCCATCCTTCGGGGTGGCTTCCCTTTTTCTTTTGTCTGTTTTGAGTAAAATAGAATGGCGACTCTAAATCTCTCTACATTCCCACACCTCACAAATCGACGCCGGCCAAAGCGCTCTCCTGAGAGGGGACGTCCGGGACCCGAAGGATCATTTCTCCCTCCGCGACGGGAATCGGGGATGGCCACAGTGGCGACTCTTCTGGGGATTTGTATTATATTTTGACTCTATTTACATGAATGCTATATGTTTTCCCCCCATACCTGCATGGCCCCCTTTCTCACATGTGTATCCCATGCTTATGCTTATATTCACACACTTGTAGAAAATTCTCCATGTACACTTCACACCACGTGCACCTAGGATCACTTGTATATCCCCATGTTGCACGCATCACCCATCCATACTTGGTGTACCTTTTGGGGTACTTGTACTTGGCTGCCCATTTTTGGCATAATCAAGAAAGGCATTCTTATCATAAGATACTAATAATAGAATCATGCATGATTCACACGATATCACCAAAAGACATTGCTATTGACCAAATTTTACCCAGTAACTGGAGGGTCACTTCGTGATGGGTGCTGGTCCGACAGGTCGCAGTTAGCCTAAGCGATATGACTCACACCTTCCATTCGCCAAGTACCTTCGACGTATATCAAATGATTCCCCCGCATCGTACCTCTTGACCGAAGTCATAACGGGAGGTATATCGCAGGGAATTTGTTCACGTACGCCGAGTATATCGAATTCTCTCTCACACGTACCGTCCCCACGAGGTATATGGTGAGGTAATTCACGTAAACTCAGGTATATCAAATGGCTTGTCCACACGTACCGATTACCCGCAAAAGCAAGATGTATATCGTGGAAGTCACGCCAAAGGGGGAACCCATGCCGATTCACCCAACCAACTGCATACCCGCATATAGGTGTCAAACCTAGGACACGCACTTTAGATTGCCGGTTTCAACCCGAAACTCTGTCGAAATTTCGGGTCGGCCTGCCGCCCAATTGTCGTGCATTTTTAAAATGGGACCCTGTCCGCGAGCCTGGTTACAAGTCCAGACGTAGCTTTGCATATATTAAGACCCCCCACTTTTCCAGGCTCGGGTCCTGTCCGACATTGCATTTAGGAGAATTAAATACAAGTGAAAACATAATAATCATAATAATCATGCTGAGTTTCGTCTCCAAAAATATTTCTCCCTTTTTATCAAAATTCAAAAACATTTATCCCTTCTTTATAAAAAATCCAAAAACATTTCTCTCTTCTTTATCAAAAAACCAAAAATAGTTTCTTCCCTTTTTCTCAAAAATAAATCTCATCCTACGCCTTCTCAGGTCGATCGCACGCCCTTGGCCTGGCTCCCTATTGGCTTCGGTCTTCAGTAAAATCACCCAGGGGTTTCATCCGTTCCTCTACTACTTCTTTCGAGTTCGGAATTCGTCCATCTTCCATGGAGAATGCAGATCAAGCACCAATCATACAATCGGATTTGTTGACAGTCCTAGCTCAGCTTGTGGCCAAGATTGACAACCTCCAAGCTGAGGTCCGAGAAGTGCAACGAAACCATGTCCCTATTCCTCAAGAGCCCGAGACCATGTTCACTCGTGCTATGGGTCCACCCGAGCCCATCTGGGTCCTGGAGGAATATCAGCATGCTCCACGTGCCCCTCAGGCTAATGGGCCGCCGCCTGCCCATCTTCCAATACCAAACATTGCCCAGCCTGTGGCTAACCTGCCTGTGGTCGTTGATCCAAATGAGGAGGAGTTGAATAAAGTCAAAGAAGATCTTAAGATGCTCACTTATAAGTTCGACCAAGTCCGAATCTCTGGGAATTACATGGACTACACCCATATGTCCCCTTATCCTAAAGCAAGGTTACCCGAGAAGTTCAAGATGCCAACTATTGAGAAGTTCGGGGGGAGTGGTCCCCCGATTATTCATCTTCACAGTTATCATCGTTCCATGACTCTACTAGGGGCTTCTGAAGAAGTAATGGCCCAATTGTTTCAGCAAACTTTGAAGGACATCGCCCTCCGATGGTTTTTATCTCTTGAGGAATCCAGAATCCGTAGCAGGGAGGATGTAACCCAAGAATTCATGTTGCAGTACAAATACAACAAAGAGCTCGAGGTCATCCGTCGTGATTTAGAGATGCTCAAACAAAACTCCGGAGAATTCATCAGTAACTTTATAGCCCGATGGAGGGAAAAAGCAGCTACCATGACCAATCGGCCATCTGAAGAAGAACAAGTCAACATAGTGAAGAAGAATTTCTTACCCCATGTGCGAACAACCATGGGAGTACAGTACTACCCCCACTTTCGAGCTCTCAGAGAAGCAGGAGTAGAAATCGAGGAAAGTCTTACCAAAATAGAAGTTGAACCGAAGAAGGGGTCTGGACAGTTCACCCCTAGAAAGTATGACAAGCTTCCCAATGCTACAGTCTGAACCATCAATAACATCTCTCAACAAACCACATCCTGGGCACCAGAAAGTCGCCCTACCCCCATCCAAAGGGAATACACTGAGCTCCATGCTCCCCTCTCCAAAGTTTACCAAGCCCTGTTTAGTCGAAACCTTATAAAACCCTTGGATCCCCATCCATTACCCAATCCACTTCCCAGAAATTTCAAGAACGACGCTCATTGCGCCTTTCACGAAACAGCTGGCCATACCACCGACTAATGCTTCCACCTTCGAAACATAATCCAAGATCTCATTGACCGGGGTACCATCGCCCCACCATCCAATCCTAAACCAAACACTACTCATAACCCACTCCCAAATCACACCAATGCCATCTTCTTGGAAGAAAACCCGAATTTCGATCCGCCAACCCAAATCACACCTATATACCCTACTAAACCTCTTCAACTTTGCCCATATTTCCTCCTACACCCTACCAACCCCGCTGATCAGGCACTGTCACTCCTTACTAGAGCGTGCATCACTGTCCGGACATGTTCTGAAAGTGGAAGTATGGAATTGTCAGAGGTATTGAATCAACTCCTAGAGTTCGGGCTGAAATTGCCCGCACAAATGATTATTGATTGCCAGAGGTTCAACGCGTTGTTTTTAGAAGCACGAAAATGGGCCCGAGAATCAGATAAGTGGGTGGTACCAACCGACGAAGTCAGCTTAGATGATGTTATCTAGATCATGGAGAAAGCGTATAGGCAAACCAACAACATTTGCAGTATCACCGAGTTACTCGACACTTTGAAGCTATAAGGGCGCCTGATCCCTTCACCCTTACACATCCCCACAGAATGGGAAGACCTATATAAGGAAGCCGTTGAAGTTGTGGAATGCATTGATTTCACGAGGGAAAATAGAATTGTTACCACCGGATGGGGGGAAGAATTCGAAGATTCAAATGAATAACAAGCTTCAGGAGGAACTGGACCGGTAGCCGACATATGTGGGATGATATCATTTGAAGAACTCCTCAAAAAAATAGATAGGGTGGCAGAACAACCTGAGATTGACGAGGGAACTGAATTTAAGTTTTTCCCTTCTTTAGTAAATCACATGACCAGATCTGGGAGACATTACCAAATTCCAAACTCACTACCAGCAAATGACAAGGGGAAGGGCGTTGAAGACCTTCCTATGCCAGAAATGACCCTCGAGGAGAGAAAGATCCTCGATCAACTGAAGAAAACTCAAGCTAACATCACTCTATGGGGGCTTTTCATGTCTTCCCAGCAGCACATAAATTCTTTAATCAAGTTGCTCACAGGACCCATAGTTCCTCCCTCTACCACACCAGAAGAAGCGGTAAATTTGGTCGGATCCTTGACCTCCACCCGAATGTTGTCCTTTTCTGAAGAAGAAATCCCCAGAATTGGGCCAAATCACAATCATGCACTCAACATCTCTATCGAAGTTATGGGGAAGGTTGTACCGCTTTCTCTCGTGGATAACGGATCTGCTTTGAATGTCTTCCCACTGAGAACCTTCAAATGTTTAGGCCTAAAAGAAAGAGACCTAGCTCCAACCTCCACTATCGTGTGTGCCTACGATAATACCCGTCGTGAGATAATGGGATCCATAAAACTTTCAATAGGGATTGTCCCTATAAAACCTGTCGTCGAATTCCAAGTTATTGATATCCTGGCCTGTTTTAACCTGTTGCTCGGACGACCCTGGCTCCACAGTATAAAGCGTGCCTCTTCCTAATTCCATCAGAAATTGAAGTTCTTCGTCGATGGGCAAGCACCAGCAGTCCAATTCTCGAGACGCAACACGGGTCAAATGATATGCTCCTATCAGGATTTCGAGTCGAGCCATCCCTACTCCCGATAAGGGACGGTTTCAAAGAAAGGGTTGGTCTAGAATATGACCCTCATGGCAATGTCAATGTGATTCAGATGTTCAGAAATAGGCATTACATGCCCGGACTGGGGCTAGAACAAAGGCAGTAGGGGATACTTGAGCCCATCGAACTGAAGAAAGCTTTCCATCCTTGCGGCTTAGGGTATCAACCATCATAAAAAGAGCTCAGAATGATCCGCCAGACTCGATCAAAAAGAGGGTTAGACTGCGTTCGAACTATCTCAGGTGATTCCTTAAATGGATGATTCATTAAAGAAGGCGAGGATTTCCACTTTTGCGGCTTTCCAGAACCATGGTACAACCACACAGATAAGAAGATGAAGCCTGGAATGGAGATCTTTTTCCAAGATAGCTACCCATGGGCCGAGAGTTTCCCACACTGCATACAACCGCTCATTAAAGATACCGAAGAAACTGAGGAAAGTGACTCTGAAGATTCCTTCAACCTGCAGACACTAGGGCTGGAACTCTGCATAGTTCATTCAGACACTATATCACTGGACCCCTCTCATCTGATCAAAGTTGCTGACACATCTCTCCTCAACTGGCATGCTGCGCCAGTTTTACCTCTTGAAATATCCCCTAACCCCAATGTTCACCCTATTTCTTCTACTGTTGTCCACTCTTGCTCAAATGTAATCGAGACCTCTTTTGATGAGGTTCTCAATGTTGTTTTTCCTATCAATGAAATAAACTAACATTTTGAGTATCTTGATGTGCCTTACATTAATTGTTTAGATTCTAATCAAGCTTTTGATGATGATGATTTTACAAATGAACAATTCTTAACTGATCTAAATAAGGTTAATAATAAATAACATAACCGCGTTCAAGTTAATGAAGAAGAGACTGTTATTATTAATCTCGGTTCTAGTAGCTAACTGCGCGAGGTTAGGATAGGGGCCACCCTTGCGAGCATGAGTGCGCACAACTCGAAGAATTGCTAAAGGAGTTTGTGGATGTCTTCGCATGGTCCTACGATGACATGCCCAGTATTGATCCCGAAATAGCTCAGCATGAGATCCCCACTCTCCCAGATTCCAAGTCAGTTAAACAAAAATTAAGAAAGCTCCGCACCGAATGGTTGCTTAAGGTCAAAGAAGAGGTGATCAAATAGTTGAATATGGGTTTCATTCAAGTAATCGAATATCCCACGTGTATAGCCAACATTGTACCTGTACCAAAATCAGGAGGAAAGGTTCGAATGTGTGTGGATTACCGATATTTAAACAAAGCATCTTCGAAGGATGATTATTTGCTACCCAACATCGATATGATCGTGGACAACACAACCAGTCATGCTCTCAAGTCATTCGTCGACGAGTTTGCCGGATACAACCAAATCAAGATGCATCCCGACCACCAAGAGAAAACTGCATTCATCACCCCATGGGGAACCTTTTGCTACACCATTATGCCATTCGGTCTCAAGAACGTTGGGGCTACCTACCAAAGGGCCTCCATAACCATCCTGCACGATTTTATTCATAAAGAGGTCGAGGTTTACGTGGATGATATGATTGTCAAGTCCAAAACTAGAGAAGGTCATGCTCCCACTCTCCAAAAGTTCTTCGAATGACTGCGACAGTATCAGATGAGACTCAATCCACAAAAATGCATCTTCGGTGTTACAAAGGGAAAACTCTTAGGATTCATGGTCAGTGAGAAGGGGATAGAAGCAGACCCAGCCAAGCAAAAGGCCATACTTGAGATGCCACCACCCCAAATAGAGAAAGAAGTCCGAGGTTTTCTCGGGAAATTACAATATATCAGCCGGTTCATCAGCCAGCTAACCTCCATCTGCGAACCAATCTTCAACAAAGGTTTAGAACGAGGCCTGCCAAGAAGCTTTTGATCGAATCAAACAATATCTGACCCAACCTCCAATTCTCATGCCACCACAGCCTGGTCTCCCTTTGCTCCTATACCTAACTATAACCGACACTGTAGCTGGGGCTTTGCTAGCCCAATACCTTGAAGACTCCCGCAAAGAAAGAACTATCTATTATGCCAGTCGCAAATTGGACGGGTAGGAGGTCAACTACACTGCTTTAGAAAAAGCATGTGTCGTGCTTGTCTGGGTCACCCAAAAGTTACGACACTACATGCTCGCCTTCCCCATTAAACTTGTATCCCGAATGGATCCCATCAAATACCTGCTCAAAAAACCCGCCTTATCCAGCCGAACGGCCCGATGGTTGATGCTCCTAATCGAGTTCGATATCGTGTACGTCACACAGAAAGCCATTAAAGGAAGAACCATCTCTGAATACCTCGCTGACTTCCCTGTAGAAGAAACAAATGTCTGGATCTCCGAATTCCCAGATGAAAATGTCCTCTGCACCACTTAAGACTACCTCCGATGGAAAATGTTCTTTGATGGCACTGCCAACAAAAAGGGATATGGCATTAGGATACTTCTGGTAGCCCCAAATGTCTCCCACACTCCTATCGCCATTAAATTGGATATCCCTTGCACCAACAACATGACAGAATACGAGGCATGCACAGTGGGACTCAAGGTCTCTCTCAAGAAAGGTATTCAATACCTTGATGTATATGGGGATTCTGCCCTAATCATCGGTCAAGTGCTCAGAAAGTGGAAGGTCAAAGACGAAAAGCTCCAACCAATTAGAAGAGTTAGCCTCCCAATTATGAGATATCACCTTCCATTACCTACCCCGAGCAAATTATAACCTAGACGATGCTCTCGCTACTTTGGCTTCCACGGTCGACATGCCCGAGGGAATAACAATGACCCCCTTCCTAGTTCAAAAGCAAGACAAACTAAGCCATTGCTACCACATTGAGCTTGCCACCTCAGAAGATCCTGAGCTAGTCAATTACTGGTACTATGATATTTGGTGCCTCCTCCGGTACGGTAGGTACCCCGAGGGTTCCAATAAGAACGATCGAGATACCCTCCGAAGGCTGGCTGCTCATTACATCATCTGTCATAAAGCACTACTCAAGAGAAATTTTGATGGAACTCATTTGCACTGTATCTCAGGGGCTGACATTGAAAAGATAATGCAGAAAATCCACGGCGAGGAATGCGGGCCCCACATGAACGTTCACATGTTTGCCAAGAAAATCATCCGACAAGGCTACTACTAGACCACCATGGCCCAGGATTGCATTGCCTATGTTCGGAGATGCCCTAAATGCCAACAGTTCTCCAATCTGCAACATCTACCTCCGCGAGAATTATACAACATGACTTCTCACTGGTCGTTCTCCACCTGGGGTATCGACATCATAGGGAAGGTTACACCAAAAGCGTCAAATGGGCATGAGTTCATCCTAGTTTCTATCGACTACTTCACCAAATGGGTCGAAGCTGAGTCATACGCAATATTAAATGCCAAGAAGGTGGCTAAATTCATCAAGAAAAATATCATCTGCCGATATGGAGTCACGCATGAGCTAGTGTCAGATAATGGTTTGCACTTTGAGGCAGAAGTCACAGAAGTCGCCAACGAGTATGGGATTCAGAGACACAAATCTTCACCATACCGGCCTCAGACTAATGGTGCAGTTGAAGCCGCCAACAAAAACCTCAATACCATCATCAGCAAGATGACCGAAAGTTATAGGAATTGGGCCGACCAGATCCCATACGCCCTCTGGGGCTATCGAACCTCAATACAAACCTCTACTGGGGCTACCCCTTACTCTTTGGTCTACGACATGGAAGCAGTCCTACCTGTGGAGTTGGAAATAACCTCGCTACATGTCATGCTCGAAGGCAAGGTTAGCAAAGAAGACTGGTACCAAAGCCGTCTTGATGAGCTAGCCCTCCTAGATGAAAGAAGATTAAAAGCTCTTTATCACATACAGGGATACCATTACCGAATAGTGCGATCGTTCAACAAGAAAGTCAAGGACCGTGGTGTTGGGGGGGGATTTATCTCTCAAAGAGATAATCGAACCCATCTGGGACCCCAGAGGAAAGTTCAAGCCCAATTGGAGCGGCCCTTACATTGTGAAGAAGATCTTATCTAGCGGTGTTGCCATGCTCACTGACCTGGATGGGGAAGAGATGGCTCGTCCAGTCAATCTGGACCGTCTCAAGAAATTCTACCCCTAGTCCGAAATCTCGGTGCGCTACGACTCTTCTCATCCCCCTTCTATTCTAAAAATAAAAAAATAAAAAAAAACTCTCCATTTCCTTCTACCCAGAACTACATGGGCCTGATCCTCTACATAAAACTATTTTAAAACTTTTCAAAAAAAAAACCCAGAGGTACGTAGGCAGCTCATACATCCCACATGAGCACGAACCCTTCTTTTTCATAAAAATATATTCTTTTCTTATCTCCGAGAACGACAGTTCATTATAAACATTTACTTGAACAAAAGGATTATGTATGCCTTAGCGATTGGTATAGATAATTCAAAATACAAAATTCATCGAAAGGCACAGCTGGATGATCAGAAACTTATTTATTTCATTAATAAGAAATTACAGTACGGATTACATAAGAAAAAGGAACAAATAACTCCCTTCCCCCTACTACCATAAAAACCAGATAAAAGCCCCCACATCTGTTACATAAATAAACTCCCCAGGAGCCCTACCCATAGCTACCCGAAGAGTCAGCACCCTCATCATCTACACCCTGAGGACCTCAAGTTTCTCCTACCTAAATGGATTGCCTCAAACACTCCATGGATCGATGAGCCTTAACCATCTTCGAAAAGACCACAACACCCCCTTCCATGGAGTCAGATAAAATAAAACACCTTTGACCAGTCTCTACTGCCAACATCTGGCTGACTACTTTCATCCACAACCACTTCATATAATCTTTGGGGACATGGCAAACCTTCCCGACAGACTGAGAGGGACGGGTCGACGGACGCCGATTTTTCCACAGAGATCCAAGCAACAGACGTAAGCGCTCAGTCAAATCTTCTATCGGAAAGAAATTTGAGGTTCGAGGGGGCACGACCTGCGCCCGGCCAAATTGGAGCAAAAGCCGCCAAGGGAAATAAAAAGAGGTTTGTCCGAGACCAACCAGCCGCACATATGAATACTCTCCTAGCTCCAAAATTGGCTGCAACTGTCCCCACCAAGGCACTGACCAATATAGCCCACGAGCCCCATACTCCACAAGCCAATTCTCCCAGTTCTCAACATGAAAGCCAACACAAATGAAGTAGCGCAAAAAGAAGTTGGGTAAAGCCGACAAAGGATATTCTGGAGGGGTCGACAAGCATAATCTTTCAGACAACCACATGAACAGCATCACAGGGCTACCCCTTAAAAAGTCGGAACGACCTTCTCTCCGGGCATCCAGGCCATTCAGAGTCTTCGCCAATATCACCATCGCAGGATTACGACGGTATGACATCCATGAGGTAATGGCTTCAAGTTGTGGGTCCACTCACACCTCCCCAGTCACCAATAACAATTTTGAAACCAGACCCAGAACAACGGCTCCAGCATAGCCAGCATCACATACTTCCCGCGAATGCACCGACTGTGACACCGCCGGGAGGGAGATAATTCCTCCGGCAACCAATGACCTAGCCGCCGAAGGCGAGATATGAAGAAGCCCGTCCAGTAAATCCCTAGGGGAGCGGGAAAATTTGGGTAAAGTCGTACCAACACTAGGATTCACACCCATTATGGCAGAAAATTCCTCGTAGGTAGGACAAACTTCTTCCAACCCAAAGCGGAATACATGGTCTTCGGGGTACCAAAATTGTACTGGCACCATCAGCATATTCCACTCAAAAGGTCGATTACGCCACAAGGAGACTCGACGCATGTTGTTGACATTATAAAAGCACATAGCTTCCAAGGCTTCGAGGTAGTTGACAAACTCGGTGCTACCAGGGAGAGCCATCTTGTAGGGCAAAGAAATAGTGGGCAAGTAGATAAGGATGCAAAGGTGTGATGAAAATACTCTACCCATACCCCCTTTTTATACTTGATAACTCTCACAAAAGACATAATCCCTGCAGAAATCGGAACGAATCCTACCCCGCAAGGTACAAAAGGCTGAAGAGGGTACCAATCAAAGCTTTCAATTGATAGGACTGGACTGAACTGCCGATAGGCAGGCCAGGGTGCTTGCCGATCGGCAACCCCCCATTTTTGGAAATTTCCTCCTTTCCTTTTTTGTCAAATCAGAAAACTCCAAAAAAATAAATTGATATTCTCAAAAGAATTTCAAGAATCCTGTTTTCTCCTTATGGGATTCCTCGTTTTAAATAAAACAGCTTTCCTTTGAAAAATTCCAAAAATACTCATGTTTTACGGTCTCAGTAGTAAATTAAAAAGAGCATGTGCATGCATTCATTCATCATTAAAATAAAAGATAGTCAAAAAAATTACATTGCATTGCATATATCTGTTTTCTGTGTTACATCATCTTGTAGGAAATAGAAAGAAAAAGCCAAAAAACAACGGGACTCAGCCCGAACCCCCACTCTATCTCTCCCTCTCTCTCTCTCTCTCTCTCTCTCAAGAGCTTCCACCCCTGCAATGCGCTCTCTTTCCCCTATGGCGAGACGACGCGCCCCCACTACTCGAGCCAGAGTCTTCCTCGAACGAGGCTAACGGTACCAAGCAAGAAGGAACAGGGACAGCATCCCGAATGTGGGTAGTCGCCGATGATATCCAATCTCTGATGTCCCTGAGCCAAGTGGTCGACACCCAGATTTGCTGCAAGGAAAAGGCAGAATCAGTATCAAGCAAAAGAAATCAAAAAAGAGGAAAAGGACCGAAAGGTTTACCGTAGGACGAAGGACCTCCTCTGTCAAGCCCAGCTCCTCCAGATCCATCGCAAGAGGACGGTGTAGCATCGTCACTATCCCTCCATCAGCCCGCCGAATGTTGTACGAAGGAGTGTGCAGACGAACAAAAAGGACCTCCGAGGTCACCGCCGCCGCAAGTGCCGACGGAACATCACCACTGTGGGAAGACCCCACCGCCCGACTCGAACCAGCAGGAGGGAAATGCAAAGCGTCATGTATACTGGGTGCCATCAACCAGATCGTCACAAAGTCCATATAATCATACGGCGCGGCCGTATCAGTATACAATGCATAGGACTCGTCGATCATCGTCGCGATCCTCTCATCCTCCAACAACTATCGCTCCCGCCTCATAGACGTAGGAGGCTGCACAGGAGGCACCACCACCTCCTCCTCAACAATCTGACGGATCACCCTCTACCCGAGGTACCAAGAATGGCCAAACTCATGCGCCAACAAATGCCTCATCTGCGCATTCACCCCAGTCATCCCCGTATCCTGAATGGCTGTCCCTCAGGGATAAAAGGTCACCTGAAAATCCCCAAGTAGGCATGAGTCAATACAAAATCAGAAGGTGAAAAAACCAAAACTGAAATGGAAAAATTCTTACCCAACCACTAGTCAGGTCATTTAAGACCTGACGCACCGCCTCCAGGGAAAGAGATCCCTTCGACTGTCGGTTGGCCTTACGCCATCGATGCAGTCGGCAGAAGTCCCCAACAGTGTCATCCTTCAGAGCAATCAGTGGGGTGTTGCACCCAATCACCTCACAAAACCACGTCTGAATTCACAAGCAAAAAGAGATGCATAAGGAAAATGCGAATGCATGAAAGGAAAATCCACAAAGTAAAGAATACCTCAAGGAGATAAGTGTCTCCAGTAAAATTCTACTGGCAGCACCGACTGAATGCATCCAAAGAAGAGTAAAAGTTTAATAGATAATAATAGGGTTACAAAAAGTTGATTCCTATAAATAAGACACATAGTACATTATATAGGCTAGGCGATGTATAGTGTCACCCACAATCATGCGTTCCATGCCCAACTGAGGTCATGGACAATGGGAGAGTTCCACCTGTAGGTGTGTAGAGTAAATATCATCATGATAAATGTTTCCTCACATATGTTATTGATCTTCAATAACGATTTTATATTATATACCTGGAATGCCCTTCTCATGATTTTTATGCTTATAGAATGTGTTGAAGTTAGGGGTCTTGGCCGAGCCGAGACAGCTAAAGAATTACACAATGTTAAAGGTTGAAGCAAGAATGGGTGATCAATTATAACCGACACACCAATATCAGACTGATATTAATGACCTAGCGTAAAGGTGCCATTCACGGCCGATACTTATGTAGTTGGATATGAGGTTTGTCTCTGCCATGAGATGAGATTATAGAGCCTATTAGGGTACCTAGGTGTCATCCAGACGAGCCCTTTATTGGACGAGATAGTTGTAGAAGAGACTGACCATATGGGCTTAGGCCATATAATGGTCTCTTCTGAAGGATGTATGTGACAGACACTGTTTTCAGGGTGACATCTAGACGAGACCATGCTTATGTATATCAATTACCCCTTAGACCTTAGACGTAAATGTTAGTAAGCGGCTGAGTTTTACAACTGTTCTAGTTATCTCGTCTCATTCTAATGTCTATTTAATAGGTTGTGCTCGAGGGTACCTGTGGATCAATTCAAATGCAATGATCATATTAACCCATTTTCTTTGGTCACATCCACTAATGAGAACTTTCCTTCTCTTTACCATTTATCACAAAATACATGACCCAACTTTTGCTATCACATTATCTCTCTAGCTTTTGTCTATCAAAATTCTCTCTCATCTTCTTCTTCTTCGTATTTTTCTAGGTCATTCTCTTCCTCTCCAGGTATTGCTGACCTTTTTCTTCTACGACTTCTTCGTATTCTTCCAGGTCATTCTCTTCCTCTCTACGTATTCCTAACTTCTCCTTTTATTCATTTCATAATTAAAACCATCGTTGTTTTAACTTTTATGTTTTTCGACGAACATTTTTTTACCATTAATGTGCTTGTTTCCTATTTCTATAGTGGTTATTTGGTGGTGGTATTAGGTTTTTAAGAGTTTAGGATGCAATTTTATAGGACATTTCATGTTTTAGCAGTGTTTGGTTATGTTTTGGGGTTTTTTGGCGTCATCTCCGGTGTGGATTACTTGAAACTGGGTTTAGGTGTTGTTGAGTGTTGTTGGGTGCTATTCCAAAATATCATCCCATTTATCTATTTGATCATTTTCCCTTCGAAACCTTAGCAATCCATTATTTGTTAATGTATCATTATCTGTACGAGACTTGCATAGAGTTACAATACATTTGCAATCGTGTCTGCCGAGAAGTGGAAGAGGACAAAGCTCGTCTTAACCGACCAAGGTCTATGATACCTCTGAATTTGACACCCTTATAAGTAGAGAAACCTTCAATATCTGACCAATTACCCCACTACAAGATCACAATCAATCACCAATTGTTATTACTATTAGCACTGATACAATATCGTCTTCCTCCAAGGGCTATGGTCCCTATGAGCATTTCAGTCCCCATGATGACTCGGTAAACTCTGACACTGACACCTTTACGGAGGTTATGAGGGTGATTGTGGCTTATCCCGGTAAACCAAGATGGAAGACTTTTCCGAATCGAGCAACAGAGGTTGTACAAACACCTCTTCTCATCAACAGAGAGATCCTGAGCCTTAAATTTATGATATCTCTAATGACGCGACTGTGGATCATGTTCCCTCACCCCCTCAAATTCCTCAACCCTTAACTGTCATAAATGAGGCAAAATTTTAAGATCGATACCCTCACGGTAAGGCCTATGTCATTAAGGATGACGAGGATGAGGATATCTATACATTGGATACAAGTGTTGCCTTGTCCTACCCCAGTGACGCCTGCGAGACCGATCGCATTTTATGGTGATACATATATGGAATAAACTGGTCAATCAATATGAGATTACTGTAATACCCTGTATTTTTACGCATATTTATTTTATTATGAAATTATGAAAATTTGGATTAATTAATTAAAGAAAGAAAATTTAATTTATTAATAGTCCGACTTAATGGTAATAATTACTAGCGTGACGAGAGTTAATAGTTATCAAAAATAATTATGTTTAAATCGTTGAGTAATAACCATGTTGAACATTACGTAATGAGTAACGTAATAGATGGTTTCGGAAATAATAATATGGTTAGGGACGAGATACATGGCAGTTAAGATATAACTATTTGGGACGCGCGTATGAGTCGCGTCACTATTACATATTTGGGGGTTAAAAAGGTAAATTATTTTTATATAACTCCAATGACGATTTTGAGTGCTTCAGTATGTCCGTAAGGATCGAAATAGTCATAAAACACTACTCGAGTATTTTATTTGGAGTCCGGGGCATTTTAGGCCAAAACGACACCCCGGAGGGGTATTTTGGTCTTTTGGGATTTTGGGGGAATTAAACGGAGGAAAATTTGGATTAAAATAAAAGCTACGTGGATTAGAGGTTACTGTCAGTTTCAACCTACGAGAGAGAGAGAGAGAGAGAGAGAGAGAGAGAGAGAGAGAGAGAGAGAGCCAAGGAGGAAGAAGACCCCATAGGAGAACTATGCCAATAACTTAAGATTTTCCACCAAGAATTACACCAAAGTGTAGATCGCGACAAGAGGATCAACCACATACCAACTTTAACCAAATAATCAGAAGTCCATTCCAATTCAAGTGTTTACCTTGCTCCTCTTTTATCAGATATTGTTCTTCTTGATTTAGATTAGATGATATAAACTTGTTGCAATGAACACTTAGGTTTAATTAGACTAATTTGTCAAGAAACCTTGTGAATTGGAGATGGGTTTTCATGTAGAGGATCTTCCTGTCTTAGACCTGTTAAGTTTGATAATTATATGTTGGAAATCACGAAATTAATTAGGAGTTTTGAAGGTCTAATACAAATTCTGGGTTCATGTTTAAGAGATTCATTAGGAATTGAAGAAATTATTAAATTCCATTTGAGTATATAAGGATTTGACCTTTAATTTGTATTAGACAGTATCTTAGGGTAATTTGGAATAGTTTAGGAACATTTAATTAGAGTTGGGTTGAGTTTTGGATTGATATTTAAGATTGAAAGTTAGAAAAATCAAATTTGGAGAACAATAGGGGTTTGGACTGATTTCTCATTCGAAGTTTGCCCGGGTCGTTCGAACATCCTCATTCGAACAAGACTTCCAAAGAGAATTCCAATGACCCTGTAACGAAACAATGGAGTTCATTCGAAGTGAGAACTTCGTTTGAACGAGATTCCATTGATTTCTAACGAGATTTCAGAATGGATTTTTAGGGTTCGTTCGAGTTAAAAATCGTCCTAGGGTTATCCAAGTGAGAGTAATAACTTACGTGAATAACGAGTGACTTAAATTCCAAGTTAGTATTGAGTTAGGAGCGTGATTATTTTTGGGTATTAGAAAGTGTATAAAACTAAGGAGATATTTAGGTTCAAGAGAGAATATACGTACATATGATATATGAAGAGGGTAGAAATGATAATATACTACGTACGAACTATGAGAATCGGGTTGCGTGAATGCTTATTAAGTTATATAAGTTGTGTGCATGCTTATTTCTTGATATATTATGTGTATGACATACCTAGCTACTGGATATCGAATGGAGGTTAGCGTGTTGTGAATGACCATATCTTGTATACCTTTGGAGGACTTTAAGTCGTATCACTAGAGCATGAAATCTAGGTACGGGCCATCTGTGATAACGATAGTGGTATGTGCGTATCCCATCGGCTTGGAACTATGTTCGCCTCCAATATGTGCCTATATTTTATTGGTTCCTGAGAGATTTAACTTGTTGTTTTTATGCGTGAGTGTTACAATGGGACTAGATAGCCGAGTATGCCTAGCACTAGAGGTTTCTTAACCATGGGTATAGTATTGATATATATATTTTTATATATACATAGTGAGATTTTATATATGTATACTGAGTTCCTATTCTGTGTTTCATGTTAGCTACTTTATTAAAGTATATACTTATTGGGTTGCCAGTTGAGAATTAATAATGCTATGAGAATGAGTTAAATCATCTTTAAACCTATTCGTAAATAATAAAAATATATTGGCTTCGGGTTATTTAGATATTTTTTCTGGCATAGTGGTTATACTACATATAGTCAGGCGGAATATCGAGACTATTATGGGTAGTTAGGCTTGTTAGGTGTGAACATTAGATGAGAGGTGAGCATCCTAAGTGAGTATGCTAAGTTAACATGAATAATATTTGTACTAATTAACCAATTTAAGCACTTGCTATATTTAAACTGTTTTCTACTCGGGCTCTAACCCGTTTTTCCTCAAATATCTTTTCTTGTTCTATTATTTTAGGTGCTCAGCCACAAGGACACCACGCTTAGGATATTCCATACAGTTGTCGAGATGTAGCTACTGTGGAAGCTACAGGATGTTGCTAGTAGACGCTTCTGAGTCTATTTCTCCTCATCTATCAGTTATTTACTTCATTTGAACATGTCGTCCCTCCAATTTTACATTAAGAGATTTAGAGTTGTTTTATTCTATCATTAGACTTTGATTTCATGTTATTGGATTATTGTATGGAATTTTAACTGGATGTGTTACTCCAGTTCTTTATTTAAATGCAGTTAGTTTTTTCCTTATGCTATTGTTATGTATGGTGATGATTGTTGATACGAAAATTAGTCCGCTGACGTGGACCAATTATATGAATACATGTGTCATCTTACGTGGAAAATGCCTATATGCACCCAGCTACTCATCACCCGAGCTACTTAGTGTGCCGAGCTACTCAACGTGCAGAGCATCTAGCCAAGAAGATCAAACGACAATTACACATTCAATGAACATCGGATTTAATGAACATTCTTATTGTACAGATGTATATGTCTATTAAATAACGGCATATAGCCTATTCACATTGACAACCCCAAGGCTATAAATACATTGTAATACCCTCCATAACAGGGTAATTGATCATTGGCGATTGTGATCGAGATTAAGGCAAAAAATCTAGCAATATAAAACAGTGGACGTAGGCCACTTTCATAAGGCTGAACCACTTTAAAAATCCTTTGTCTTATTTCTTACTTCATATTTATCTGTGACTGATTAATTAAATCAAATATAGTTTTTTACATCAACAGATTGGCGTCGTATGTGGGAAACGACTATACGTAGCATTTTCACTAAAACATTCATCACAAATGGCTAAGATCCCAGAATTCAATAACAAGAACAATGATCGAGTTCCCCCCAATCCATCTGCTCCCCCAACTATTCAAGATCTCACCGGCATAGTGGCCAATTTATCCCAAGGTCAAACAGATATGCAAGAGACTCTGCGCCAGCTTATTCAAACTGTTCATAACCGAGCGCCTGCCCAGTCAGGTCAATGAAGCGTTCAGAGACCCACCCATTTGTCATCTTTAAGAACCATACATACGCTATTCCTAGATGTTTCTCAGCCCATACGCACTGACTCTCATCATACTGAGAGGACCAATGATCCCTCATATTAGCCTGGTCGAACCTCTTCTATAAGAGCTACAGATTCTCAATAAAATTTTACTTTAGCCCCAGAACAAACAAGATCTCTGGAGAGGTTGAGTAGAGCCTCTCCCTTTGACCATTTTGGACCTAGGAGGAATGGAAATCCCCCTAGGACTGCGTCAAGAAATTCTCAACGACCAAATAATCTAAGGGAAGGGTCTGCCCAGTCACGACTAGCGACTCGTAATGAAAGATCCCAAGAGGAGAATTCAGTGCATTCTGTTGCTCGGGAAAATAGGTCCAAGTATGGAAATAGCGCATGGAAGGGCTCCATTCAAAGATTGGAAGATAGGTTAGGGGAAATGGCTAAGGCCAAGAACCCTCTCCAAAGAACTTTCGTCAAGGGATCACCCTTCGTACAGGCAATTATGGATTTTCTCACACCATCAAAATTTAAAGCTCCTGTAGTAACGCCTAAGTATGATTGAAAAACTGATCCCGTCCTCCACATAGAGCAATACCAAGTTGTTGCTGATATCTATGCAGTTCCTGATGAGATGAGGTGCAGAGCATTCTCAGGAACTATCATTGGGTCAGCCTAAATATGGTATAACAACCTTCCTCGGGGCTGACTGCTACATTCCATCAGCTGGCGGAGCTCTTCATAGGGAATTTTTGTTTTGGCGCGAAGCCAGTTAAGAGAGTAGCACACCTACTAAGTGTAAGGCAGAAAATAGGAGAGATCACCAGGGATTACATCACTCGTTTTAACAACGAGAATCTTGAGGTAATTGACTATGAGGAGAAGACAGCCATTACAGCTCTGATGAGTGGTCTATTACCCAATAAGTTGTATTATACATTGACCAAAGATCCCCCCAAGACCATGGAGGAACTAATGGAAAAAGTAGCTAAGATCATGAACGCCGAAGAGGCTGTAGAGGGGGCTTGAAGGTAATTTTGAGATTAGAGGTAATTCCACATTAGCAACAGTGTTTTGGGGATTAAGGAACCGTGGCAGCTCAGCGTTCCAGCTCAAGTGAGGCAGCTCAGCATGGAAACTTGTATTTTAGCTTGTTATATAAGTCATATTGTATCTTTATTTATATTGACTGTAAGCTATAACAGTTGTAATGATATAACGAGAATAATAATGAATTTTAGTGTGAGGTCAAACGGTACTCGTGAGAGACCAGGCTTGGCAGGTCCTGGGAGAGCTTTCATGCTCTATCGAATGACCTCGCCGTGGGAACTTTAGATGGACTTGATTTGGAGGATTGATAAGTGAGGCACCGTTGGGGCTTGTCCGACCATCTTAGAACACCTGGTAAAACACCGAGGAACCCTGACCGTGGAACCTCGAGCGGTGCAGCTTGGAGTTCCATCGGGCGTTGAGTTGTGAACCAAATAGCCCTCTACTTAATGTCACATATACTGTAGGTGATGTCACTAGCCAGCTAAACAATGTCAGACACACACTTGAGTAAACCACCGTGGTATTTGGGGCTGTCAAGCAGTTGGTGAGCCACCTCTGCGATAACAGCCCCCTAACACACAGTGGTTAGGCAAAAGGCATGTCTTGGCATTTAATGTTTATGAGGTGGAGACAACTAGTGCATCAGGTATTTAATGTTTGTGACATAAATAATGACGGAGGTATTTCACAGGCATTGATGATGAAGTTGCCTCGGGGGTGGTGTGGGGGGATATTTAAGGACCCCAACCACCTTTGAGGAAGAGAGATCTTTTTGAGATTTCAGAAGTTATTGCTAGAGATAATAGACATTAGAGAGAGTTATCATAAACCAGAGAGTTTTTACTCATCCACCATTGTCATTTATTACGAAGATTTTAATACTTGACAAAGATTCATGACAATAGTTGGTGTTTGGCTTCCCGCCAAGGTGTATCTATGGTGCTTACTTCTCTCTCCCTCTATCTGAGTTACTTTTAAGTCCATTACTATCTTCTGAGTTATACACGAGAGATTTGTGAGTTCAAACTGAGTCTATCTTTATTGTGTAGTGTTTGTATGTCCTACGGTTAATCAATAGTATTTCCATTTAACTTATCATTACTGTACTCAAAAGGGGTTACGCCTCCATCTTATCTAAACTACCTTCTTACATTTGGCGACTCTGCTAGGGAGGCATTCTTCTAAGTTAGGAGTATGGTGCAAGATAACGTTAATCTAAGGATCAACTTTGATGACATCCAACACAATGAAGAACAAGTTGCAAGAGAACTGGAGGCTCTAAGGGATGGGGGTCCTCGAATAGAGGTACCTCCGGTTTAGGCGACGACAGGCGCTCTAGGAGTGATACAAGATTCCACGAGTGCAGGGTTAGGACCCACTCAGGTGGCGCTCCTCATGAGTAAGTTTTATGAGTTTTTGCAAACTTCGATAGCTTCAACGATATTGGGAGGATTTGAATCCAATTCCTTCGTAACACCAGGAGCATCCCCAACGGCCCCACCGAGTGCAGGTTTAACGGGAACGGTCCCAGCAAGCATACCCTCTGTTGTGAACCCAGCAGTGGGAACATCAGGAGTATCAACGGCCCCAACTATGATGACTGCTCCTGCTGCAACGGGCACTCACCCCGCGGTCCCGTTGGTGGTTACCCTGGTAGCATCACCCATGGAGAAAATGAAAAAAGAGATGCTGAAGTTCATGCAAGCCTCCTCACAATGTAATGGCGAGGTAGATTCGATCTATGATGAATTACGAACACCTTATCCCCAAGAATACAACGATGAACCCTATCCAAAGGACTATATTTCTCCTATTTTTGAAAAATACACAGGGAAAGGTGGGAACCCGAAGGAGCACATTAAGTGCTTCATTGAACACTTGGGAGGACATTGTAATAATAAGAAGCTCAAGTTGAGAGAGTTCTCTAAATCCTTAATCGATAAAGCAGATACCTGGTATTCTCATTTGGCTCCCAAAAGCATTTCTACGTGGGAAGAGATGCATGTTTTGTTCATCCAGAAGTTCTTTCTGGCGAAAGATGAGTTTTCTTTTACCCAACTGGGGAGGGAAAAGCAACGACTTGGGGAAGAAGTGGTGGCTTATGTTCGAAGGTTCAGGGAAAGTTCCCTCGATGTGAGGGAGGAGGCCAAAGAATCCAAGTTGTTGCAGATTTGCGCTGAGGGGATACTTCCTGAGTACATCTGCCATCTTATCAATGAGACGCGCGAGGGAGCTTTTTTAGCGTTCTTAAAATCAGTAAGAAATATCTCCTTGGTGGTACGATAAAATCCGGTGGTGGTGCTAATGGTGTTTAGGCAACCAATGCAACCTAGGGGGAGGTCTCAGCCCCCACGGGTAGGGTACACCGAGGGAGGAGATGGGGGCAAGGCACTGAAGAAAGACAATAAGAGGAAGTTTGGAAGAGACAGGGAGGAACCACCGCCATTGCCTTGCACAGTGGAGGAAGCTATCAGCTGTTACAACGCGATGGTCCAATGAGGAACGGTCTATGAACCAAAGGGCATTCCCGTTAGGGAATCCGATGCGACAACAAGGGAAGATCTCAAGTATTGCCAGGTCCATCGGAAGATCCAGCACCCAGCAGAGAGTTGTTTCACGCTGAGGAGAATCATCAATAAGTACATAAAGGCAGGGACATTGCAAATACCTCCGCAGAACATTAATAACAACCCACTCCCAGCACATGGCGCTAATCTGGTGGTGGCATATGATGAAGAGGCGGAAAGAGAAGAGAGAGAGTCGACGCTGAGGAATGAGGAGTTTGAAGAATCTCTGGAAGATTGTACGAAGGGAATGGCTAATATTGTACTGGCCTACGTGAGGCAAGCGCCAACGACATGGAGGATGTATAGAGCGTTGAAGGTGAGGAATCAGACCAAGTCCTAGAATACTGCACAGTTTCAAAATCTCCAAAGTTCACCTCGTTCTTCGACCAAGTGGGGATACCAAAGGAGAGTAGGTTGGAGATAACCCAAGAAATACTTGATATTACGAAGAAGAACGCAGTCCATTCGCTGAGATGGAAGGGAACCATGGCCAAGTTGGTGAGGAGGTTTCTGTCAGAAGTAACCTTCAGCGATGCAGATAGGGTTGTAAGGTTCCCTCATAACAGGCCATTGTATGTGATCGCCAGCATCAACGAAGTTAGCTTTGCAAGGACTCTTATGGATGGGGGAGCTTCCATAAATATCAAGACAATCAATTCTTTCCATGCAACCAATATTCCAGAAGAAAGGTTGGTCCACATGACTTTGGTGATTTCGAGGTATGATAACCAATCATCCAAATCCATTGGGTATGTTAATGTTGGGATTGTAATGGGAAATCTGAGTTCCCATATCAAGTTACACGTAATAAAAAGTGCAACTTCCTATCACCTGATAATAGGAAGGGTGTGGATGCATAACCAAGGGCTAGTTCCTTCCACGTACTACCAATGCGCTAAGGCGAACATCAAGGGGACAGAGGTGACCATTAGGTCTACGAAGAGGCCCTTCGTTGTCGAGGATGGTAGATGCGGCATTTTAAACTTAATTAGAGGAGGGTGTTTGCATCCTAACGAGAAAAATGGAGGGAGCATGGGTTCCTCTATCAGAGAAAGGATGGGGCCCTTGAACGAGTAGGGTAAAGAGGTTGCAAGCAGCGTAAGAGTAATGACCAAAGAGGCTCACCAGGTGACCCTCGGCCCTAAAATATCTCGAAGAAACTCAGAGATAAGATGAGGTCCAGAGTGGATCCGATGGAGCACGAGGTCTAACGACAAAGCGTGCTAAGCCGGTTCTCGAAGTATATAGTGGTCGAGGCTTTTAGAGAGAAGAAGAGGAAGGCAATCACCGTTACCAGCAGACAGTGCAAGAAGGTCATTATCGAGGAAGGAAAAGTGGTATATTAATTATAATGGTGTGAGCGGGCGATCGAAGAAACTGGTGATGAGGTTGACCCGATAAATGAATGCTTTTTGGTAAATCAACGGGGACAATGTATGGTGATAGATAACTCCAGCATACATGAACATGTGGAGGAAATCATCGAGGAACCAAATTATATGACGGATCGACCGAATTCGCAGGCACAAGAACTGGACTAGTTGAACCTGGCGAGAGAAAAGGATGACCCAAGGCCCATTTTGATCTCGAAAGATCTCAGTGAAGAGAAACGAAAGGCCTTGGTGGAGTTGATTTGGGAATTTATAGATGTTTTTACATGGAAATACACGGAGATGGAGGGGCTGGATGAGGAAGTGAGCTGCCACAAGTTGAATGTAATGCCTTCAACCATTCTAGTGAAACAAGCAACGAGAATGTACAAGCCTGAGCTAGATTTAAAGATCAAGGAAGAGGTTCAATGCTTACTAATGGCAGGGTTCATCGCGCCGATACAACACCCACTCTGGCTATCTAGCATTGTCCCAGTGGGAAAGAAAGATAAAAACCAAATAAGGATCTGTGTGGATTTCAAAGATTTGAACAGTGCTTATCCCAAAGATGAGTTCCCTCTGCCCTCCATCGATAGCCTGATAGATGCAACGGATGGTCATGAGATGTATAGCTTCATGGATGGGTATGTGGGTATAACCAGATCAAGATGCACCCCATGAATGCATAGAAAATAGCGTTCAAAACCCCGTTGGGTAACTTCATGTACAAGGTGATGCCGTTTGGTCTCAAGAATGCTGGGGCGACTTACCAGAGAACAATGATGGCCATTTTCCATGACTTTTTCCACAAATTTGTGGAATTCTACATGGATGATTTGGTCATCAAATCGAGGAAGGAGGAGTCTCATCTGTGCGATTTGAGGAAGGTGTTTTCCCATTGCAGGAAGTATAAATTGAAGATGAACACACTTAAGTGTGTTTTTGGAGTGACAAGTGGGAAATTCTTAGGGTTTGTGGTTAATCGACAAGGGGTGCAGATGGACCAGGACAAACACCGGGCGATCTTGGAAATGCCATGCCCAAGAACGACGAAGGAGATGAAGAGTTTCCTCGGTAAAGTCTCCTACCTTAGGAGATTTTTGCCTGGATTGGCCGCAATAACACACCCAGTGATGCAACTATTATGAAAGAACACGAAATTCAGGTGGGAGGATATTCACCAAGAGTCTCTTAACGGACTAAAGAAGTTGCTAGTTTCACCCCAGACCATGGTTCCCCCGAAGGAGGGAATACCATTGCAGCTGTATCTCACATCCACCACGAGGTCCATGGGAGCTTTGTTGGCATAGGAGATTGATGGGCAAGAACGGCCAGTCTACTACCTTAGTAGGATCATCCATGGGCCAGAAGTCAGATATAGTATCTTAGAAAGGCATTGTTTAGCCTTAGTCTTTGAAGCACAAAAACTTAGACATTATATGTTGTCTTTTACAATTAATATTATAACTAGATGTGATCGTATTAAGTATTTACTAGAAAGAACTATATTGATTGGTAGAGCATCTAGATGGTTCCTTATTCTCTCCGAATATGACTTAAAGTGTGTGTTTCCTTGCGCGATCAAAAGTCAGGCCTACGCCGATTTGTTGGTAATTTTCCCCTCGGGAACGTTTGAGCCACCCAAAGAAAGTATTCCAGGAAATGATTTGTAGGCCAACCACCTAGACACAACGGATGAGGAATGGATGATGCAGTTCGATAGATCTTCGGCGGAAAATAAAGGAGGAGCAGGGGTAATTCTTTCAAAAGGAATGGAGGAGATTTGCCTTTCTTACAAATTAGATTTCCCTTGTTCCAACAACGAGGCAGAATATGAAGCATTGGTGTTGGGATTACTAGAGGCTCTTCGAAGAGGGATCCATTCACTTTGCATCAAAGGGGATTCAAACTTGGTGGTTCAGCAAGTGAACGGAGAGTACGTGTTGAAACACATGAGCCTGGCACCATATAGAACAATCATTCAAAGGCTCCTCTGCCAATTCTATCAGACCAAGATAAAAAGATAGACCAGAAAGATGAATCATCACCCAGACGCATATGCCAACATTACTCAGAAGATGGTCATGAGGAACGATACAACTACCGTCGTAATCTAACGAAGAACAGCTCCTTCGATGGTACAGTCAATTCTACCAATGGAAGAAGACGCAGACTGGAGGGGAAAGATCAAAAGGCACTTGGAATCTGGGGAAGGAGTGATAGGGCTGAGAGAATTAACCTAATACTTCACGAATCAGGGGAACCTTTACTTCAAAAATGCAGGAGGATGGCTATCGAGGTGCATCGGCCTAGAAGAGGCAGAGCGAAGATTGAAGAAAACACATGAAGAGCACTATGAAATAACTGAGATACCCCTCTACAAAAGAATGCAAAGGGAGGGGTATTTTTAGACAAAAATGAAATAGAACGCGGCGGAGCTACAACGGAAGTACAAAAAATGCTAGTTATTCTTCGAGGCAGATGAATGTCATTTTGTGGAGGCTCAGGATGACTGGAGACAGCCTTATATCGACTTCATTAAAGATGGAGTTGTCCCGACAGAGAAAATTAATGCGATGGGACTCCGGCGAAGGGCCCCAAGATTCTATGTTTAGGAGGGGCAACTTTATCGAAGTGGATACTTCAACAGGCCTTTACGTTGCATGACAAAGGAAGAAGCAGACGAGGTCCTCAAAAAGGTGCACGATCCAGCTCACATAAGAGGGCCAAGTTATACAACCAGTTGATGACTTTGGGTTACTATTATCCAACAATGGACAAAGATTCTACTGAGTTCGTTCTAAGGTGCAAGGCTTGCCAACTTTATGGAAATATGATCCATGCCCCATCAGTGGAACTACACTCCCTGGCAATGCCTTTTCCTTTTCACACTTGGGCGTTCGACCTGGTGGGGGCAATACATCCTTCTTCAAGGGGGAAGATATGGATACTAGTAGCAACGGAGTGTTTCACAAAGTGGGCCGAAGCGATACCACTAAGAAGGGCAATAGCGAGGGTGGTGAGAAACTTCATCAGAGAATACATTATTTGTCATTTTGGGATCCCAAAGGTTATCCTTTCAGATAATAGAACCTTTTTTGTCAATTCATAAGTAACGATGCTCACAAATAATTACTCCATTATCCATCATACTTCGACGGTGGCATATCTAAAGGGAAATGGTCAGGCCGTAGCAACTAACAAAACTTTGGTTAATATCTTGGCTAAAATAATGGAGGATTTCCCAGGATCGTGGGATGACAAGATACCAGCCGTATTATGGGCCTATTGAACAACTAAGAGGAAGCCCACAGGGTATACACCGTATCTCTTGTTTATGGGGCCGAGGAGATTCTCACAGTAGAGTTAGAAGTTCCCTTTGCTCTATATGATTTGCGAAGTAGCATGATCCCTCAGAATAGACATGTGCAGTTGGAAACGTTGGATGAACATAGAGATAATGCGATTCAGCACTTTCAAATGTATACGAAATATCTCTCTAGGGCATATGATAACTTAGTAAAATAAAGGAAGTTCGTGGAGGGAGACCTTGTATTGAAAGCAGTTGTGAAACATATCAGGGGGCTTCCTCTACCCAAGTTTGCAGAAAATTGGGAAGGACCTTTTATTGTAAAAGAAGCTCATGACTCGGGTTATTGCTTAATTTCTAGGATGGAAGAAGATAAACCATTCAAGATTAACAATAAATGGTTAAAATTCTGTCATGTATAAGCAATTAGGTTTGAACCACTGATGTACCTAGTTATTGCTATGAATACACAAAATTTTTTATTGCAAGTTCTTTTTATTATAACTCAAGTAGAGATGAAAGAATTACAGAACTTCACAGTTCAAAATCCATGCAAACAGTTGTAACACAAAGAAATGGCATGAGAGAATAAATATCTTTTTCCATTCATAAACTTTAGGGTATTACAAAATTGGGAGCTATTGCCCAAGAATTACATGAGAAGAAAAGAAAAATATATATACAAGTTCATTCGCTTAAGAGGAACGACAGATCTGGAGAAGAGAAAAAATACCCAGGGAGGCCTGAAGAAGCTGCTTGGCAAGACCGTTGAGCATTGATAGAGACCTCCAACCTTGTTTGTGCTTGTGTGCGCTCTATCAGGAGTTTCTCTCGTTTCAGCTTCACCAGGCGCAAATTTTCTTCAATGTCCTCTACCTCTTTATCAACAGCTTCTAGAAGAGGTGCTAACTCGACCAACTTAGCTTCCTCGTCCCACTGATCCTCCTGATGTTTCCGCAAGAGTTCCCTCTGGATGTACACTCATTGGCTCTTCAAGGTCATCAAATGCGTGATAAGCTAACCAAAATGGAAGCCATCACAACCCAAATCCCTCAGATAACCCAGAAATTGGTTAAGGAGGGTTCTGGTAACGTTTGAGGTCAGAGTGTTGGCAGTTTCAGCAACGACGGTAGCCATACCCTGAAGCCTGTAACTCATAACGGAGATATTTAAATGCAGGCAATCCACCATGAACATCTCAGGATGATGATTTACAAGATTTTCAATGACAAGATGATGGTTGGTAGGCATTTGAGGAGAACGCTGAAGCACCATCAGGCAAAACGCATGACGAGCTAGGTTGGGCAGAGGAAACTCACAGCCAGATTCGCTCTCAGCAGCGGCACCGGTCGTAGAACCTTTATCATTATGGCTAGAATCTTCTGAAATGATAGGTTACCGGTGGGGTGAGGCAATGGGCGAAGGAGCTAGTGGAGAATCCTCTCGAGCAGCCTGAGAACAATTAGAGGAAAAATGGAGTTCATGAAAAAATCTTAATAAGTGGTTTCATTGTTAAGTCACCGATATAGGTGGAGTTTATGAAAAAATCTTAACAAGTGTTTTCGTTGTTAAGTCACCGATATAGGTAGAGTTTATGAAAAAATCTTAACATGTGTTTTCATTGTTAAGTCACCGATATAGGTGGAGTTTATGAAAAAATCTTAACAAGTGTTTTCATTGTTAAGTCACCGATATAGGTGGAGTTTTTGGAAAATCTTAACTAGTGTTTTCGTTTTTAATTCACCGATATAGGTGGAGTTTTTGAAAAATCGTAACAAGTGTTTTCGTTGTTAAGTCACCGATATAGGTGGAATTTTTGGAAAAAATTAACAAGTGTCTTCGTTGTTAAGTCACCGATATATGTGGGGTTTTTGGAAAATCTTAACAAGAATTTTCGTTGTTAACTCACCGATATAGGTGGAGTTTATGGAAAAAAACCTTAACAAGTGTTTTCATTGTTAAGTCACAAACACAGGTGAAGTTTGAGAAACTGAGAAATGCAGAGAGAAATTAACGAAGTACCTCATAGTAGTAGAAGCGAGAACGGGAGTCACCACAGGGGCCATAAGGGTAGAAATTATTGGGGGCAGGCTCATTGCCTCAGTAGCTTCAAAGGGGCCCTTGGCTGAAGAAGCCTCAACGGTAGGCAAACCTCCCTCACCAATATAAGGTACTAAGGCCAACATGGGCGTATCATCAGTAGAAGACGTTGGACCTTCAACAGATGCCCTGATGCCGGTGGGTACAGAAGAACTAACATGAGGAGCAGCAGCATCAACCTGGGCCTTGGAAAGGAAAACCCACTAAAAGCAAAGGGTGGAGAGAGACTTAGAGAAACTGCAGCAACAAAGCTAAGTGTTAGAAATGACAAATTAGTACTCAAACAGAGAGAAATACTTATAAATGTTACTTACCCCCGTTATGGCACTAAAGAGGGGAATTGCAGTCAGAGGTCTGGTCAGTGCAGTGGGAAGGAGAAGGTTAGATAAAAAAGACTCCACTTTCACCTAAAATATCCTAACATATCACAATGATAAACAAAGCAATGGGACAAATAAAATACGTGAGACTTGACAAGAAATTTACCTCAGGGGAACTCTCCTCAACTATAACGAGGGGTAGAGGGACCTCTTGATCGGAGGGTAATTCATAGGAGGCTGGAGTAGTTGCCTCTAGTTGTCTAGACATTTCACTAGACCCAACGGTGGCAGCCCCCGTATCAGCGTCTTTAGCCCATTGGGAGCTCAAACGGCGAGAGTAGGTCATGCCTATCATGGGGGAATGGGGAGTAATGGTACCGGCTTGAGAGATACCGCAACGCCCCCCACAAAATGGCTTATAGGGGGACTAGGAGGACTAGAGGGGCTGGGCCTTGCTTCTTAAACTCCCTGTGGTGCTTGTGCTTGGGAAGGCGAGGTTGGGGTTTATCGAGCATACACGTTCGCAAGCTTGCTTCTTAAAATAGAGAGTCGCATTGTGCTTGGGAAGGGTGAAATCCCCAAACCAGTATGCTCGATAAAGCCCAACCTTTGTAAGAGCAGCAGCGTGAGAGGTCTGCATATGTGTGTGCCAGGCAGTGAAATGGGTTGGAGACCCCCCAGGTGCTTTGAAGTCAATCTGAGAATAGGAAAAGTCACCACGGTCGAGACGAAAATGCAGAGTCCCCTCTAGTGGAAGATAACCCCACTTTGATGAATCCATTTCCTCAGCACCCAACAGTAAAGGGTCGAGCTTGGATGAGAAATGGCAAGTCCTGCATGCATCAAAAAATATATCACCTTCACCAAAGATGGGATCCCGACGATAGAAGCGTAGTTTCTCTTGACGCGCAGCATCTAGGGCAGTGGCGCTAGGGACAACAGCGGTGCCAGAGATGGCAGGTGGAGCACTGGTGGCAGGTGTGGCAGGGTTGCTTGAGCAGGCCATTGCAGACGACAACGAGGTATGAGAAAAAAGTTTGGTAAAAGAAGGGTTGGGAATGAATGTGGAGCCGCACAACCACAAGTGGTGGTCTAAAAGATGAGAGGAGGAAGAAGCTAGGTAAGAGCTTGGTAAACAATGGAGTTCGCACAGAGTTTCTCTCTCTAAATAATACGGGAGGTTGAAGAAGAAGAAGAAGAAGAAGAAGGAAAGAGAAAGGTTTGAAAAAAGAGACGTTTGAAACCTTTAGATGAACTCGTTTGTTGAGTTTCCCACCACCACACGTGCAAGGATGCCTATAATCATTTCAAATGTACACGTGGCACTTCAGGAAGTGTTTTGACAGCAGAAAAGATAGCGCTACGTCATTTACGAAGCGACGCCTGGGGAACATAAGGGGTTGCCTTCTTCAGCAAGTTTGAGTTTTAGCGCCAGAATTTTTGTGAGACATATCCAATAACTCCCAATAGAAAAGATGTCGCAACAGTTCAAAAAAGCTACGATGCCCCCTCGCCACAAGTCCAAACGTTGTTTAAATGGTGACTTGACTGCATGGGGTAGAATTCCTACTTTTTCGAACATAGAGAAGCATTACAAGGGAGAACTTCACTTACCAAGAATCAAAATGAGTATTTGAGAAGGTTAGCAGGCCTTTCGGGAGAATTTCAAATAATAAAGCTAGAACGGTTGAAGCGCGGTATAAGGAAAAAGTGACAATGTCCCTTCGTCAAAGCCCCAACAAGTCATATGCTTCGAGTCAAGTACATCGGGGATAATTTTATTTTTTTCTGGAGATTATAACGTTGTGGTTCTAACGAAGGAAAGGAGGCCAGAAGTTTTTCACGCAGAGAAGGTTCATCATTTTGAGAAGTTTCGTGCAGACATTTCTTGCCCCAAAAATCTCTCCACGAAGGGGCATATGTATAGGGGAATTGAAGGTAACTTTGAGATTCGAGGTAATTCCACATTAGCAATAGTGTTTTGGGGATTAAGGCACCGTGGCAGCTCAACGGGGCAGCTCAGCGTAGCAGCACAAGCGAGGCAGCTCAGCATGGCAACTTGAATTTTAGCTTGTTGTATTAGTCATATTGTATCTTTGTTTATATTGACTATAATCTATAACAATTGTAATGATGTAACTAGAATAATAATGAATTTTAGTGTGAGGTCAAACGGTACTCGCAAGAGACCAGGCTTGGCAGGGCCTGGTAGAGCTTTCATGCTCTATCGAATGACCTTGCCGTGGGAACTTTAGAGGGACTTGGTTTGGAGGATTGAGAAGTGAGGCATCGTTTGGGCTCATCCGACCATCTTAGATACACCTGGTAAAACACCGAAGAACCCTAACGGTGGAACCTCGGGCGTAGCAGCTTGGAGTTCCATCGAGAGTTGAGTATTGAACCAAATAACCCGCTACTTAATGTCACATCTACTGTACGTGATGTCACTAGCCAGCTAAAGAATGTAAGACACGCACTTGATTAAACCACCATGGTATTTAGGGTTGTCAGGAAGTTGGTGAGTCACCTCTGCGATAACAGCCCCCTGACACACAGTGGTTAGGCAAAAGGAATGTCTTGGCATTTAATGTTTATGACGTGGAGATAAATAGTGCATCGGGTATTTAATGTTTGTGACATAAAGTATGAGGGAGGTATTTCATAGGCATTGATGATGAAGTTTCCTCGGGGGTGGTGTGGGGGGCTATTTAAGGACCCCAACCACCTTTGAGGAAGAGACATCTTTTTGAGAGATCAGAAGTTATTTCTAGATATAATAGACATTAGAGAGAGTTATCACAAACCAGAGACTTTTTACTCATCCACCATTGTCATTTATTACGAAGATTTTAATACTTGACAGAGATTCTTAAGGGTGGTTGGTGTTTGGCTGCCCGCCAAGGTGTATCTAGGGTGCCTACTTCTCTCTCCCTCTATTTGAGTTACTTCTAAGTCCATTACTATCTTCTGAGTTATACACGAGAGATATGTGAGTTCAAACTGAGTCTATCTTCATTGAGTAGTGTTTGTATGTCCTATGGTTAATTAATAGTGTTGCCATTTAACTTATCATTACTGTACTCAAAAGGGGTTACGCCTCCATCTTATCTAAACTACCATCTTACAGAGGCCATGGCTGCGAAGAAGAATGCTGACACAAAAGCAGAGATAAAAGATGAAGGTAAAACTATGAGGAATGATCAAAAGCACAATGGGGGCAGCAAGCAGCCGAAAGGTAGGGAAACGCTAGAGCAGTTGAGGAAGTGTGTGAATTATACTCCCTTAAAGGGGGATCTAAACCATATTCTGGAGAAGATCAAGAACAGCGAGGAGCAAAATTGGCCGAAAAAAATGAGGACAACCCCTAACAAGAGGGATAAGTCCAAATATTGTGAGTTCCATAGAGATCATGGCCATACGACTAAGCACTTCATAGCTCTCCAGAATGAGATTGAAGCACTTACTCGACGAGGAAAATTGAGCAGGTTAGTTGATCGTCACAATGATAGAAAAAATAACGAAAATGGAAGGCAAAGGTCCAAATCTCCTCGCCAAACAAAAGATGACAAGAAGAGGGACCACGAAGGTGATCCAGAAGATGACCCCGACCTCCCCAAAAAGCTAAGGCAACCTGAACGCGAGGTATTTTCAATCCATTTTGAATCATTTGAATGCAATGTGACCACATGTGGAGATACAAGAGGTGGGGAGCATACTGCTGAAAGAAAAGCTTACCTCAACGAGGCCCAAGCTTGTTCCTATATACAGCGAATAAATCTGGCGAAAAAGGATCACCCGAGGAATGTGAACAAGGATAAGATAGTCATTATTTTTTCCAAAAATGATCTGGAAGGTGTCTTATATCCTCACGACTACCCCTTAGTAATCAAGATGAGGATAAAGGATGTGGTGATCTCAAGAGTGTTGGTAGACAATGACAGCTCTCTAGATATCATGTTCTACCCGTGCTTTGATAGTTTAAATCTGAAGATAGCCCAATTGGAGACATATCACAGTCCCTCCTCGGGTTCACTGGCGA
The DNA here is from genome assembly GCA_949130495.1 of Sambucus nigra. Taxonomy (NCBI): domain Eukaryota; kingdom Viridiplantae; phylum Streptophyta; class Magnoliopsida; order Dipsacales; family Adoxaceae; genus Sambucus; species Sambucus nigra. The sequence goes on along the minus strand of OX422208.1, from coordinate 87,000,277 downwards.
GAAAGTCTTTCCACTTGGGACGATCAAGTTGGATATGATTATTGGTACTTGGACTGCTTGCAGAACATAAAAAAGATGTTTTTTCTTAATGGACAAAAATGTCCAATCATCTTACAATATAATCATGGGGAGGGGAGAAATGAAAAAGTTCGAGGCAGTGCCATCCACGGTACATCAATGCTTGAAGTTTCTGACCAATTTCGGAGTTGGAGTTGTGAAGGGGGACCAGAAAGTAGCTCGGGAATGCTATTATTCATCTGTCGTACACGACGAGATAGAGGAAGCCAATAAGAAGACCACCGCGTACTAAGTGGAGGAGTCCGAAGATGCAGATATTGAGACCTTGGACCCTAGAGATGAATCCGAGCTTGTGAAGGGTCAGGTCATGGAGGCTACGGAGAACATCATTCTGGACGACGAACGTCCAGAAAGAACAACTAAAATTGGCGCCTCACTAGACCCGTCAATAAAGCAGGAGTTAGTGGCATTTTTAATGCACAGAAAGCAAGCTTTTGCATGGAGTTATGAATATATGCCAGGGGTAGATCCATCCTTCTTGTGCCACGAGCTAATTGCTAATAAGGATATCGAGCCAGTGAAACAACGGAGAAGGGTATTTAGCCCAGAGAAAAACCAAGTTATCCAGGATGAGGTTGAGAAGCTACAAAAGGCCTCTTTTATTGATGATGTCAAATATCCAGATTGGTTAGCCAACGTGGTGAGGTGAGAAAGAAGAACAATAAATGGAGGATGTGCGTAGATTTCACATATCTCAACAAAGACTTCCCAAAAGATCACTTTCCCTTGCCCCGAATTGATCAGCTGGTGGATGCTACATCGGGGCATGAATTATTGAGCTTCATGGACGTTTATTACGGCTACAAGCAGATTAAGATGAAACCAGAAGATAGGGAGAGTACTTCTTTTATTACCCCAAGGGGTACACACTGTTACAATGTCATGCCTTTTGGTCTAAAAAATGCAGGTGCAACGTACCAGCGATTAATGAATAAGGTGTTCACAGAACAAATCGGCAACAACATGGAGGTTTATTTCGATTACATGCTGACGAAGAGAAAGAGAGTTGCAGACCACATAGCTGACCTAAGACAAACTTTTGATCAACTGGAGAAATATAATATGAAGTTGAACCCCACTAAGTGCGTTTTTGTCATACGAGAAGGCATGTTCCTCGATATATTGTGAATCAGCGAGGCATTGAGGCAAATCCAGAAAAGATTAAAGCTGTGTTGGAACTACGATCTACAACTAAGAAGAAGGAGGTACAGAGCCTCACGGGGCGTGTCGCGGCTCTCAACAGGTTTATTTCACGAGCAACGAATAGATGTCTCCCATTCTAAAAGACTCTCAGAAAAACTTTCAAATGGAATGATGAATGTGAAAATGCATACCAAGAGTTGAAACGATATTTGGGGATACCTCCATTGTTGTCATGGCTGGTGACGAGAAAAATATTATACTTATATATGAATGTCTTTGAGAGCACAGTCGGTTCAGCATTGATAAGAGTTGGATATGGAGTATAAAAACCTGTGTATTATATGAGCAAATCTTTCCGAGGAGCAGAGGTAAGATATCCCAGATTGGAGAAGCTAGACTTAGCATTGATAGAGACAGGTAGGAGGATGAAACCTTATTTCCAGGCCCATACCATAGTGGTGTACAATGATATGCCACTCAGACAGGTTTTTCACAGGACAGAAAAATATGGAAGACTGATGTATTGGGCGGTCGAGCTGGGAGAGTATGATATTGTTTATGAGCCAAGGTGCTCACTCAAAGGGAAAGAGGTAGCAGATTTCATTGCGGAATTCACTTACCCAGATATTGTTGACTAACAAAGTTCTAACTCAGAATAACCTGTGGGTGTTAGGGAATCATTAGAGACTACCCCTGATCAACTCCTATCAATAGATGTAACAAAGGGGACAAGCACCGAGCATCAAGAATCATCAGACAACAGCCCAGTGTTAGGAGATGATAAAAGGAAGTACCAAATATTTCATCAGGGAACTTTGTCAGACCAAGAACTTGATAATGGCATCCCCATATGGAATTTGTATGTTGATGGCTTTTCGTGCGCCACGGGTAGCGGAGCCAGTATAATTATTCACAGCCCAGATGGATTGGATATAGAATATGCATTGCGATTCTTGTTCAAAGCTTCCAACAATGAAGTTGAATATGAAGCTATGATTGTGGGCCTCAATTTAGCCAAAACATTGAATGCAGAGCAAGTTATTGTGTTTAGTGATTCACAGTTAATTGTTAATTAAATTCTTGGGTTGTATACAGCTAAGGGAGACTTGATGTTAAGGTATCACGCTAAAGCTATGGAGCTTGTGTCCACTTTTGTTGCGGTCCAATTGATCAGAATACCAAGATTAAAAAATATGAGAGCTGACAAACTACCTCGATTGGCCTCAGCTACTCGCACTGAGCTACGAAGAATGATTTTGATTAAGATTCTGGAGGACCGGAGCATGGATGAGGATTTAATGGTAAGATTCATCACCCTGGATATGGGACCATCCTGGATGGACCCCATAAGAGCATATATTGAAGAAGGAGTTGTACCAACTGACCAACTTACAGCCAATAGGCTGAAGTTTAAAGTTGCTCAGTATGTACTGAACAATGGTGTTTTGTATAGAAGGGGTATCATAGCAGGTCTACAGAGATGTGTGCATCCTTCAGAATTTAAAGATTTAATAAAAAAAAATTCACGAAGGCTCTTGTGGAGCTCATATAGCAGGTCAAACTCTCCTGCAGAGGATAATGACGCAGGGATACTATTGGCCAACGATGAGAGCTGACTGTACGACTTATGTGAAGAAATGTGATAAGTTACAACGTTTCTCTTCCATTCTAAGAACTCCCCAGGCATTGTTAACACCCATAACTTCCCCTTGGCCATTTTCCATGTGGGGTATAAACTTGGTCGGGCCTCTGCCGACCATCAAAGGGAGTTTTAAATATTTAGTAGTCTCTATTGATTATTTCACCAAGTGGGTTTAGGCTGAGCCTCTCATAAACATGTAGTATGAAAGGGTTTACCAGTTTATTTGGAAGAATATTATCTGCAGATATGGTCTGCCACATGCTTTCATTACTGACCATGGTACCCAATTTGATAATGAGGAGTTCGATGCATATTGTCATCAATACAATGTCCAGAAAATCCATTCTGCACCAGGCCATCCCTATAGCAATGGACAAACTGATGTGACAAACAGAACACTACTGAACGGGTTGAAGAAACGGTTGGATAATGCAAAAGGAAATTGGATTAACGAGCTACATTATGTGTTATAGGCTTATCGCACAACACCCCGAACAACAACTGGGGAATCTCCTTACATGCTAGCCTTTGGAAGTGAAACAGCCATAACAGTTGAACTGGGACTACCCACACACAGGGTGCTTAGTTTTAACTCTCATGTAAGTGATTTGATAAGACGTTTAGACTTAGATATTCTCGAGGAAGTAAGAGAAGATGCAATAATCAGGAACGCTGCTTACCAGCAACGAACTGCCATATTCTACAACAAAAGAGTTAAGAAATATGATCTTTAAGAGGGAGACTATGTGCTTAAGAAAGTGATTCAGAAGCATAATAATCTAGAGGCCAATTGGCATGGACCCTACTGGGTAACTGCAGTTGTTCGACCTGCACTACACCAAATCCTGCGAATGGTCACGCGCAGTGAGTCACGGCCCAAGTCCGCGACCAGCTGGTCGCGGACTTGGGCCGTGACCCACTCAATATTTGGCGTGACCATATTTATTATCACACTAAATTATCGATGCTCTCGAAGTGGTCAAGGCCCAAATCCGTGACCACGGTGGTCGCGGACTTGGGCTGTGACCAGGTCGTGACCATCTTGGCGCCAAAATTCACTCCAAGCTTGGTCGCGGATGGGTCACGGCCCAAGTTCGTGACCCATGGCATGATGAAGAAGAGAGTACACACATTGAGGGTCACGGCTTAGGGTCATGACCATTTCTATGTGTGGGTCACGGCTATGGGCCGTGACTATCCCTCATTCAAGCACTAGGGTTGATAAAAAAGGTCGCGCATCACAGATTCAGGGTCACGGCTATGGGCCGTGACCATTTCTTGTTATGGGTCATGGCTATAGATCGGGACCAATAGGCGGTATACCTCCCACTTAGCTTCATTAATGGGTCGTGGTGGGTGGGTCACGGCTCTAAGCCGTGACTAGTGTTAAACCTAAAACAATACAGCTCATCTCAAACTCTCAATTTCCCCGCTCATCTTGTTCCCCAAACTGTGAAAAAGACACAGCCAACGTCGAAAATGGCACTCACTTCCTCACCTCCTTCATCGATCATGAAAATGGCACTCACTCTCAAATCCCTAGGGACGCATTGCTTTAAAAAAAAGCTTTGATCCATAGAAAGTGGTTGTGGTAGGGAGTCGCGTCGGGGGGTTTGGAATCGGCCTTTCCGGGTGAGAGGCGGTGCGTGATAAAGGTTGGACGGAGGTTGGAGTGCTCGCAGGGGGTTGAAGGAAGTGGGCTGGCAGCGCCGATTTGGTCAGGGAGGCGCTGGCGGTAGGTCTGAGCTTGGGAGCTGGCCGGATATGGGGGTGTCCAATTTTTGATTTGATTTCGGGTTTGGACATAGATTCAGGTGATGGGGTTTGGTTACTCGCCGGAGATGATTACAGATCTCTCTGATTCCCTGTTCGTCTCTCATTTTCCTGTTCGTCTCTCATTTTCATTCGACTCCATCAAACATGTAAGATCGTTTCCTTCTTTGTTTGAGTTTCAATATTCAAATTTTCAGATCTATGAATATTTGGGTGTGTATTGATTTTTAGATCAATGATTTTGAATGACTATTTTCTCACTCTCTCTTAACTTCAACAAACAAGGCATGAAAGTATTTTGGTTCGAACCAAAAAGGGCCATGGAATTAGATTACCTTTTAATCGGATGAAAATATTTTACTCGATCCATTTGCAACATGGCCATGGTTGAAAATATTTCGGCTCGAACCAAACAGGGCAATAGAACTGTGAAGACTCATTAGTTTTGTTTAAATTACGAATCGCATTAGTTTTGTTTAAATTGCATAGGTTTTAATGGTGTATACATTATCTTTTTGATTTTTTAGATATACCCATTTTCAAATATAAATGGATTCTTCGCTCCCCATGGATCGTGTCTGCGCCTTCTTGTTTCCCCATGGATTCTTCGCTCCCGATCCTACCATTCGAAATTGCAGACTTTCCAAATCAAATCTCCAGGTATGTTTATGTACATGTGCGTGTTCGTGTTGTTATCAAATTCAATTTTATGTTACTTTCAAATTCATTGGCTTTCAACACTGTGCGTGTTCGATTATTTAATTTCAACACTGTGCTGTTGAATGCTAAACTGTTAGGATTGGTGAGTTGAGCTTCGTAGTAGTCTCTAGTTTGTTAAGAAGTTTATAGAGCTACAATTTTCATGCTTTGCGTTATTATTATTATTATTATTATTATTATTATTATTATTATTATTATTATTATTATTATTATTATTATTATTTGTTTTTTTACTTAAATATATTACCAATTTTTTATTCTAGACATTATTCCAAATCAATCAATTTAGTATGACTAAAATCTAATAAACGTATTAATCTGGATTAAAGTCTAAAATCAAAATTTGTAATGTATTGAAGTTAAACAAACGTTTTATTATTATTTTGTTATAATGTCCTGCAATTAGTGCCCAAGTGTTTGAGTAAATACCTCAAAGTTTGAAGGTTTTCAAAATTGCTCACTTACATATTTCTTATCATTGAAGCATTGTGCCTATTCGCAAAGATGAGTGATGTTCTGTATTTTTGTAGAGTCAAATTTCACTAATTCATTTTGAAAGTGGGCATATATACGCATATATCCAATGTTCTGCATTTTTTTAATTCATTTCTTGCAATATCAAATGCGTATTTGCTCGGTTTAGATTTATTAAAGTGGGAGACTGACTAGCCACTCTCGCTTTGCTGATATAACTTGGGTTTAATCGGGTATTGTTCGAGACTTATTTATTCGTGAAAGTATAACTATAAGTTTTTTAAAGCAAGTAAACGAGTTTTATTTTTATTTTTTATGTACTATATGAGTATTTAGGCTTTCGGTAGTTATATATTCTCATCTTTTATATCTGATTTTGTACCACTTTGTAGGTTATCAATTTGACTATGTATTTGATTGGACTATATTGAAGTATCCTCAGATTGGTGCCAGTTCTAGAGGACGAGTCGGTATTTGTATAATTTTCTTTCGTGTTTTTTTCTTCTTCCAAGGATGTTACTTATTTAATCCTTTTGTTTTCAAAATCCCAATGGAAATGAAGGTTTAAATGCAAGACCATCTGCGAAAAGGACCTTAGGTACTCTCTCTAAGCATATTCAGATTTGTCCGCGAAATGTCATGTCTTTATATAATTATTCTTCTAATTATTCGATTTAGTGTTGTGAGTCTAATTTGAACTTTGCGGAATGGCTATGTTCCTAATTCAACCAAAATTGTAGTTTTACTGGAATGGCTTTTTTGAATTTCGTTAGATTTTTTTTTACAAAGCTAACTATGCTTCTTGGGAATATATTGTATATTTTTTTGGGACTCATTTTAATATCAGTGTGCTATTGCTCCAATTTATATTTCTAAAAAATATTGTGTTATGCATGCTAGACGGCTAGAAAAAAACATTCCCATGTATGCTCCAGCATAGTTCTACATTGACAATGTGTTGTTTCGAATCAAGGAGAAGAACATTCCCTATTGCTATTGTTGCAGGTTAGATCTGCTATGCTTTACTTTAACAAAAGTAGTTATATAATTGATATGCATGATCTATTAAATCTTTTAGATGATAGAAGGAGTACGGGATAATTATTGGTTTTTTTTGGTTTGGCTGTTGGATAATTATTGGTTGTTGCTTGTTGTTGGATAGTATGTTAGAATGAGTATGGGATAATTAGAAGGAGTACGGGATAATTATTAGATAATATGTTGAAAATATTTTAGACTCCCGGTTTGGGAATACGACGATAATTTGAAAATGTGTAGACTTAAGCTTAAAAGCATGGCGTTAGAGGGGAGAAACCCGAAACATCCACCAAACTCTCCCGTTAGAGGCATCAACACCTTGCACGGGACCAACGAGAGACCCGCAGCCGCGGGACTCCCGGTTTGAGAATACGATTGTAATTTGCATATATATATAGACTTAGGCTTAAAAACAAGGCGTTAGAGGGTGAGAACTCGAAACAGCCACCAAACGTCCCCGTGGGTGGTACCAACACCACCCACGGGACCAATATAACTCGTAGGAACTCATCCTGCAGCCGCGCGTCTCTCGGTTTGAGAGTACGATGGTAATTTGCATATTTCTAGACTTGGGCTTAAAAACATGGCGTTAGGGGGTGAGAACTAGAAACAGCCCCCGAAAGTCCCCGTGGTGTGGCACCAACACCTCCCACGGGACCAATGTAACTCGTAGGAACTGACCCCGCAGTCGCGGGACTCCCGGTTTGAGAATACGACGGTAATTTGAATATTTCTAGACTTAGGCTTAAAAACATGGCGTTAGAGGGTATGAACTCGAAACAGCCCCCGAACGTCCCCGTCGGTGGAACCAACACCTCCCACGGGACCAATGTAACTCATAGGAACTGACCCCGCAGCCGCGGGTCTCCCGGTTTGAGAGTACGACGGTAATTTGCATATTTTTAGACTTAGGCTTAAAAACATGGCGTTAGAGGGTGAAAACTCGAAACAGCCCCTGAACGGCCACGTGGGTGGCACCAACAAATCCCACGGGACCAATATAACTCGTAGGAACTGTCCCCGCAGTCGCGGGACTCCCGGTTTGAGAATACGAAGGTAATTTGCATATTTCTAGACTTAGGCAAAACTTGGCGTTAGAGGGTGAGAACTCGAAATAGCCCCCGAACGGTCCCGTGGGTGGCACCAACACCTCCCACGGGACCAATGTAACTCGTAGGACCTGACCCCGCAGTCGCTGGACTCTCGGTTTGAGAATACGACGATAATTTGCATATTTCTAGACTTAGGCTTAAAAAAATTGCGTTAGAGGATGAGAACTCGAAATATCCGTCGAACGTCCCCGTGGGTGGCACCAACACCTCCCACGGGACCAATGTAACTCGTAGGAACTGACCCCACAGCCGCGGGACTCCCGGTTTGAGAATACGACGGTAATTTGTATATTTCTAGACTTAGGCTTAAAAACATGGCGTTAAAGGGTAAGAACTCGAAACAGCCCCCGAACGTCCCCGTGGGTGGCACCAACACCTCCCACGGGACCAATGTAACTCGTAGGAACTGACCCAGCAGGCGCGAGTCTCCCGGTATGAGAGTACGACGGGAACTTGCATATTTCAAGACTTAGGCTTAAAAACATGGCGTTAGGGGGTGAAACTCGAAACAACCCTCTAACGGCCCCGTGGGTGGCACAAACACCTCCCACGGGACCAATGTAACTCGTAGGAACTGACCCCGCAGTCGCGGGACTCCCGGTTTGAGAATATGACGTTAATTTGCATAGTTTTAGACTTAAGTTTAAAAACATGGCGTTAGAGGGTGAAAACTCGAAACAGCCCCCCGAACGGCCTCGTGGGTGGCACCAACACCTCCCATGAGACCAATATAACTCGTAGGAACTGTCCCTGCAGCCGCGGGACTCCCGGTTTGAGAATACGAAGGTAATTTGCATATTTCTAGACTTAGGCTTAAAAACATGGCGTTAGAGGGTGAAAACTCGAAACAACCCCCGAACGGCCCCGTGGGTGGCACCAACACCTCCCACGGGACCAACGTAACTCGTAGGAACCGACCCCGCAGCCGCGGGTATCCCGGTTTGAGAGTACGACGGTAATTTGCTTATTTCTAGACTTAGGCTTAAAAACATGGCGTTAGAGGGTGAAAACTCGAAACAGCCCTCGAACGGCCCCGTGGGTGGCACCAACACCTCCCACGGGACCAACGTAACTCGTAGGAACTGACCTCGCAGCCGCGGGTCTCCCGGTTTGAAAATATGACGGTAATTTGCGTATTTCTACACTTAAGCAAAACATGGCATTAGAGGGTGAAAACTCTAAACAGCACCCGAACGGCCCCGTGGGTGGCACCAACACCTCCCACGGGACCAACGTAACTAGTAGGAACTGACCTCGCTGCCGTGGGTCGCTCGGTTTGAGAGTAATACGGTAATTGGCATATTTCAAGACTTAGGCTTAAAAACGTGGCGTTAGAGGGTGAAAACTCGAAACAGCCCCCGAACGCCCCCGTGGGTGGCACCGACACCTCCCAAGGGACCAGCGTAACTCGTAGTAACTGACCTCGCAGCCGCGGGTCTCTCGGTTTGAGAATACGACAGTAATTTGCGTATTTCTACACTTAAGCAAAACATGGCATTAGAGGGTGAAAACTCGAAACAGCCCCCGAACGGCCCCGTGGGTGGCACCAACACCTCCCACGGGACCAACGTAACTCGAAGGAACTGACATCGCAGCCGCGGGTCTCCCGATTTGAGAGTAATACGGTAATTTTCATATTTCAAGACTTAGGCTTAAAAACGTGGCGATAGAGGGTGAAAACTCGAAACAGCCCCTGAACGGCCCCGTGGGTGGCACCAACACCTCCCACGGGACCAACGTAACTCGTAGGAACTGACCCCGCAGCTGCGGGTCTCCCGGTTTGGGAGTACGATGGTAATTTGCTTATTTCTAGACTTAGGCTTAAAAACATGACGTTAGAGGGTGAAAACTCGAAGCAGCCCCCGCACGGCCCCGTGGGTGGCGCCAACACCTCCAATGGGACCAACGTAACTCGTAGGATCCGACCCCGCAGCCGCGGGTCTCCCGGTTTCAGAGTACGATGGTAATTTACTTATTTCTAGACTTGGGATTAAAAACATGACGTTGGAGGGTGAAAACTCAAAAGATCCCCTGAACGGTCCCATGGGTGGCACCAACACCTCCCACGGGACCAACGTAACTCGTAGGAACTGACCTCGCAGCCGCGGGTCTCCCGGTTTGAGAATACGACGGTAATTTGCATATTTCTACATTTAAGAAAAACATGGCGTTAGAGGGTGAAAACTCGAAACAGCCCCCGAACGGCCCCGTGGGTGGCACCAACACCTCCCACGGGACCAATATAACTCGTAGGAAATGTCCCCGCAGTCGCGAGACTCCCGGTTTGAGAATACGAAGGTAATTTGCATATTTCTAGAATCAGGCAAAACTTGGCGTTAGAGGGTGAGAACTCAAAACAGCCCCCGAACGGCCCCGTGGGTGGCACCAACACCTCCCACGGGACCAATGTAACTCGTAGGACCTGACCCCGCAGTCGCGGGACTCCCGGTTTAAGAATACGACGATAATTTGCATATTTCTAGACTTAGGCTTAAAAAAATGATGTTAGAGGGTGAGAACTCGAAACATCCCCCGAACGTCCCCGTGGGTGGCACCAACACCTCCCACGGGACTAATGTAACTCGTAGGAACTGACCCCGCAGCCGCGGGACTCCCGGTTTGAGAATACGACGGTAATTTGTATATTTCTAGACTTAGGCTTAAAAACATGGCGTTAAAGGGTAAGAACTCGAAACAGCCCCCGAACGTCCCCGTGGGTGGCACCAACACCTCCCACGGGACCAATGTAACTCGTAGGAACTAACCCAGCAGGCGCGGGTCTCCCGGTTTGAGAGTACGACGGTAACTTCATATTTCAAGACTTAGGCTTAAAAACATGGCGGTAGGGGGTGAAAACTCGAAAAAAAACCTCTAACGGCCCCGTGGGTGGCACTAACACCTCCCACGGGACCAATGTAACTCGTAGGAACTGACCCCGCAGTCACGGGACTCTCGATTTGAGAATATGACGGTAATTTGTATTTTTCTAGACTTAATCTTAAGAACATGGCGTTAGAGGGTGAAAACTCGAAACAGCCCCCGAACGGCCTCGTGGGTGGCACCAACACCTCCCACGAGACCAATATAACTCGTAGGAACTGTCCCTGCAGTCGCGGGACTCCCGGTTTGAGAATACGAAGGTAATTTACATATTTCTAGACTTAGGCTTAAAAACATGGCGTTAAAGGGTAAGAACTCGAAACAGGCCCCGAACGGCCCCGTGGGTGGCACCAACACCTCCCACGGGACCAACGTAACTCGTAGGAACCGACCCCGCAGCCGCGGGTCTCCCGGTTTGAGAGTACGACGGTAATTTGCTTATTTCTAGACTTAGGCTTAAAAACACGGCGTTAGTGGGTGAAAACTCGAAACAGCCCCCAAACGGCCCCGTGGGTGGCACCAACACCTCCCTCGGGACCAACGTAACTCGTAGGAACTAACCTCGTAGCCGTGGGTCTCTCGGTTTGAGAATACGACGGTAATTTGCTTATTTCTACACTTAAGCAAAACATGGCATTAGAGGGTGAAAACTCGAAACAGCCCCCGAACGGCCCCGTGGGTGGCACCAACACCTCCCACGGGACCAACGTAACTCGTAGGAACTGACCTCGCAGCCGCGGGTCTCCCGGTTTGAAAGTAATACGGTAATTTGCATATTTTAAGACTTAGGCTTAAAAACGTGGCGTTAGAGGGTGAAAACTCGAAACAGCCCCCGAACGGCCCCGTGGGTGGCACCAACACCTCCCACAGGACCAACGTAAGTCGTAGTAACTGACCTCACAGCCGCGGGTCTCTCGTTTTGAGAATACGACGATAATTTGCGTATTTCTACACTTAAGCAAAACATGGCGTTAGAGGGAGAAAACTCGAAACAGCCCCCGAACGGCCCCGTGGGTGGCACCAACACCTCCCACGGGACCAACGTAACTCGTAGGAACTGACCTCGCAGCCGCGGGTCTCCCGGTTTGAGAGTAATACGGTAATTTGCATATTTCAAGACTTAGGCTTAAAAACGTTGCGTTAGAGGGTGAAAACTGGAAGCATCCCCCTAACGGCCCCGTCGGTGGCACCAACACCTCCCATGGGACCAACGTAACTCGTAGGAACCGACCCCACAGCCGCGGGTCTCCCTGTTTGAGAGTACGACGGTAATTTACTTATTTCTAGACTTGGCCTTAAAAACATGACGTTAGAGGTTGAAAACTCGAAACATCCCCCGAACGGTCCCGTGGGTGGCACCAACACCTCCCACGGGACCAACGTAACTCGTAGGAACTGACCTCGCAGTCGCGGGTCTCCCGGTTTGGGAATACGACGGTAATTTGCGTATTTCTACACTTAAGCAAAACATGGCGTTAGAGGGTGAAAACTCGAATCAGCCCCCGAACGGCCCCGTGGGTGGCACCAACACCTCCCACGGGACCAATATCACTCGTAGGAACTGTCCCCGCCGTCGCGGGACTCCCATTTTGAGAATACGAAGGTAATTTGCATATTTATAGACTTAGGTAAAACTTGGCGTTAGAGAGTGAGAACTCGAACCAGCCCCCGAACGGCCCCGTGGGTGGCACCAACACCTCCCACGGGACCAATGTAACTCGTAGGACCTGACCCCGAAGTCGCGGGACTCCCGGTTTGAGAATACGACGATAATTTGCATATTTCTAGACTTAGGCTTAAAAAAATGGCGTTAGAGGGTGAGAACTCGAAACATCCCCCGAACGTCCCCGTGGGTGGCACCAACACCTCCCACGGGACCAATGTAACTCGTAGGAACTGACCCCGTAGCCGCGGGACTCCCGGTTTGAGAATACGACGGAAATTTGTATATTTCTAGACTTAGGCTTAAAAACATGGCGTTAAAGGGTAAGAACTCGAAACAGCCCCCGAACGTCCCCGTGGGTGGCACCAACACCTCCCACGGGACCAACGTAACTCGTAGGAACCGACCCCGCAGCCGCGGGTCTCCCGATTTGAGAGTACGACGGTAATTTGCTTATTTCAAGACTTAGGCTTAAAAACATGGCGTTAGAGGGTGAAAACTCGAAGCAGCCCCCGCACGGCCCCGTGGGTGGCACCAACACCTCCAATGGGACCAACGTAACTCGTAGGAACCGAACTCGCAGCCTCAGGTCTCCCGGTTTATGAATACGATGGTAATTTGCGTATTTCTACACTTAAGCAAAACATGGCATTAGAGGTGAAAACTCGAAACATCCCCCGAACGGCCCCGTGGGTGGCACCAACACCTCCCACGGGACCAACGTAACTCGTAGGAACTGACCTCGCAGTCGCGGGTCTCCCGGTTTGAAAGTAATACGGTAATTTGCATATTTCAAGACTTAGGCTTAAAAACGTGGCATTAGAGGGTGAAAACTCGAAACAGCCCCCGAACGGCCCCGTGGGTGGCACCAACACCTCTCACGGGACCAACGTAACTCGTAGGAACTAACCTCGCAGCCTCAGGTCTCCCGGTTTATGAATACGATGGTAATTTGCGTATTTCTACACTTAAGCAAAACATGGCATTAGAGGTGAAAACTCGAAACATCCCCCGAACGGCCCCGTGGGTGGCACCAACACCTCCCACGGGACCAACGTAACTCGTAGGAACTGACCTCGCAGTCGCGGGTCTCCCGGTTTGAAAGTAATACGGTAATTTGCATATTTCAAGACTTAGGCTTAAAAACGTGGCATTAGAGGGTGAAAACTCGAAACAGCCCCCGAACGGCCCCGTGGGTGGCACCAACACCTCCCACGGGACCAACGTAACTCGAAGGAACTGACATCGCAGCCGCGGGTCTCCCGATTTGAGAGTAATACGGTAATTTTCATATTTCAAGACTTAGGCTTAAAAACGTGGCGATAGAGGGTGAAAACTCGAAACAGCCCCTGAACGGCCCCGTGGGTGGCACCAACACCTCCCACGGGACCAACGTAACTCGTAGGAACTGACCCCGCAGCTGCGAGACTCCCGGTTTGAGAATACGAAGATAATTTGCATATTTCTAGACTCAGGCAAAACTTGGCGTTAGAGGGTGAGAACTCGAAACATCCCCCGAACGGCCCCGTGGGTGGCACCAACACCTCCCACGGGACCAACGTAACTCGTAGGAACTGACCTCGCAGCCGTGGGTCTCCCGGTTTGAGAGTAATACGATAATTTGCATATTTCAAGACTTAGGCTTAAAAACGTGGCGTTAGAGGGTGAAAACTCGAAGCAGCCCCCGAACGGCCCCATGGGTGGCACCAACACCTCCCATGGGACCAACGTAACCCGTAGGAACCGACCCCGCAGCCGCGAGTCTACCTATTTTAGAGTACGATGGTAATTTACTTATTTCTAGACTTGGGCTTAAAAACATGACGTTAGAGGGTGAAAACTCGAAACATCCCCCGAACGGTCCCGTGGGTGGCACCAACACCTCCCACGGGACCAACGTAACTCGTAGGAACTGACCTCACAGCCGCGGGTCTCCCGGTTTGAGAATACGACGATAATTTGTGTATTTCTACACTTAAGCAAAATATGGCGTTAGAGGGTGAAAACTCGAAACAGCCCCCGCACGGCCCCGTGGGTGGCACCAACAGCTCCAATGGGACCAACGTAACTCGTAGGAACCGAACTCGCAGCCTCAGGTCTCCCGGTTTATGAATACGATGGTAATTTGCGTATTTCTACACTTAAGCAAAACATGGCATTAGAGGTGAAAACTCGAAACATCCCCCGAACGGCCCCGTGGGTGGCACCAACACCTCCCACGGGACCAACGTAACTCATAGGAACCAACCCCGCAGTCGCGGGTCTCCGGGTTTGAGAGTACGACGATAATTTTCTTATTTCCAGACTTAGGTTTAAAAACATGACGTTAGAGGGTGAAAACTCGAAACATCCCTCGAACGGCCCCGTGGGTGGCACCAACACCTCCCACGGAACCAACGTAACTCGTAGTAACAGACCTCGTAGCCGCGGGTCTCCCGGTTTGAGAATATGACGGTAATTTGCGTATTTCTATATTTAAGCAAAACATGGCATTAGAGCGTGAAAACTCGAAACAGCCCCCGAACGGCCTCATGGGTGGCACCAACACCTCCCACGGGACCAACGTAACTCTTAGGAACCGACCGCGCAGCCGCGGGTCTCCCGGTTTGAGAGTACGACGGTAATTTGCATATTTCAAGATTTGGGCTTAAAAACATGCCGTTAGAGGGTGAAAACTCGAAACAGCCCCCGAACGGCCCCGTGGGTGGCACCAACACCTCCCACGGGACCAACGCAACTCGTAGGAACTGACCTTGCAGCCGCGGGTCTCCGAGTTTGAGAATACGACGGTAATTTCCGTATTTCTACACTTAAGAAAATATTGGCGTTAGAGGGTGAAAACTCGAAACAGCCCCCAAACGGCCCCGTGGGTGGCACCAACACCTCCCACGGGACCAACGTAACTCGTAGGAACTGACCTCGCAGCCGCGGGTCTCCCAGTTTGACAGTAATACGATAATTTGCATATTTCAAGACTTGGGCTTAAAGACATCGCGTTAGAAGGTGAAAACTCGAAACAGCTCCCGAACGGCCCCGTGGGTGGCACAAATACCTCCCACGGAACCAACGTAACTCGTAGGAACTGACCTCGCAGCCGCGGGTCTCCCGGTTTGAGAATACGATGGTAATTTGCGTATTTCTACACTTAAGCAAAACATGGCGTTAGAGGGTGAAAACTCGAAACAGCCCCCGAACGGCCCCGTGGCTGGCACCAAAACCTCCCACGGAACCAACGTAACTCGTAGGAACTGACCTCGCAGCCACGGGTCTCCCGGTTTGACAGTAATACGGTAATTTGCATATTTCAAGACTTGGGCCTAAAAACATGGCGTTAGAGGGTGAAAACTCGAAACAGCCCCCGAACGGCCCCGTGGGTGGCACCAACACCTCCCACAGGACCAACGTAACTCGTAGGAACCGACCCCGCATCCGCGGGTCTCCCGGTTTGAGAGTATGACGGTAATTTGCTTATTTCTACACTTAGCCTTAAAAACATCCCGTTAGAGGGTGAAAACTCGAAACAGCCCCCAAACGGCCCCGTGGGTGGCACCAACACCTCCCACGGGACCAACGTAACTCGTAGGAACTGACCTCGCAGCCGCGGGTCTCCCAGTTTGAGAATACGATGGGAATTTGCGTATTTCTACACTTAGGTAAAACATGG
This sequence comes from Sambucus nigra, assembly GCA_949130495.1. Lineage (NCBI taxonomy): Eukaryota > Viridiplantae > Streptophyta > Magnoliopsida > Dipsacales > Adoxaceae > Sambucus > Sambucus nigra. The sequence goes on along the minus strand of OX422208.1, from coordinate 86,984,090 downwards.
CGTTAGAGGGTGAAAACTCGAAACATCCCCCGAACGGCCCCGTGGGTGGCACCAACACCTCTCACGGGACCAACGTAAGTCGTAGGAACTGACCTCGCAGCCGCGGGTCTCTCGGTTTGAGAGTAATACGGTAATTTTCATATTTCAAGACTTGGGCTTAAAAATATGGCGTTATAGGGTGAAAACTCGAAACAGCCCCCGAACGGCCCCGTGGCTGGCACCAAAACCTCCCACGGAACCAACGTAACTCGTAGGAACTGACCTCGCAGCCACGGGTCTCCCGGTTTGACTGTAATACGGTAATTTGCATATTTCAAGACTTGGGCCTAAAAAAATGGCGTTAGAGGGTGAAAACTCGAAACAGCCCCCGAACGGCCCCGTGGGTGGCACCAACACCTCCCACGGGACCAACGTAACTCGTAGGAACCGACCCCGCATCCGCGGGTCTCCCGGTTTGAGAGTATGACGGTAATTTGCTTATTTCTACACTTAGGCTTAAAAACATCCCGTTAGAGGGTGAAAACTCGAAACAGCCCCCAAACGGCCCCGTGGGTGGCCCCAACACCTCCCACGGGACCAACGTAACTCACAGGAACTGACCTCGCAGCCGCGGGTCTCCCAGTTTGAGAATACGACGGGAATTTGCGTATTTCTATACTTAAGTAAAACATGGCGTTAGAGGGTGAAAACTCGAAACAGCCCCCGAACGGCCCCGTGGGTGGCACCAACAACTCTCACGGGACCAACGTAACTCGTAGGAACTGACCTCGCAGCCGCGGGACTCTCGGTTTGAGATTAATACGGTAATTTTCATATTTTAAGACTTGGGCTTAAAAATATGGCGTTAGAGGATAAAAACTCGAAACAGCCCCCGAACGGCCCCATGGGTGGCACCAACACCTCCCACGGGACCAACGTAACTCTTAGGAACCGACCGCGCAGTCGCGGATCTCCCGGTTTGAAAGTACGACGGTAATTTGCATATTTCAAGACGTGGGCTTAAAAACATGGCGTTAGAGGGTGAAAACTCGAAACAGCCCCCGAACGGCTCCGTGGGTGGCACCAACACCTACCACGGGACCAATGTAACTCGTAGGAACCGTCCCCGCATCCGCGGGTCTCCCGGTTTGAGAGTATGACAGTAGCTTGCTTATTTCTAGACTTAGACTTAAAATCATGCCGTTAGAGGGTTAAAACTCGAAACAGCCCTCGAACGGCCCCGTGGGTGGCACCAACACCTCCCACGGGACCAACGTAACTCGTAGTAACTGGCTTCGCAGCCGCGGGTCTCCCAGTTTGAGAATACGATGGTAATTTGCGTATTTGTACACTTAAGCAGAACATGGCGTTAGAGGGTGAAAACTCGAAACAGCCCCCGAACGGCCCCATGGGTGGCACCAACACCTCCCACGGGACCAACGTAACTCTTAGGAACCGACCGCGCAGCCGCGGGTCTCCCGGTTTGAGAGTACGACGGTAATTTGCATATTTCAAGACTTGGGCTTAAAAACATGGCGTTAGAGGGTGAAAACTCGAAACAGCCCCCGAACGGCCCCGTGGGTGGCACCAACACCTACCACGGGACCAATGTAACTCGTAGGAACCGTCCCCGCATCCGCGGGTCTCTCGGTTTGAGAGTATGACAGTAGCTTGCTTATTTCTAGACTTAGACTTAAAATCATGCCGTTAGAGGGTTAAAACTCGAAACAGCCCTCGAACGGCACCGTGGGTGGCACCAACACCTCCCACGGGACCAACGTAACTCGTAGTAACTGGCCTCGCAGCCGCGGGTCTCCCAGTTTGAGAATACGATGGTAATTTGCGTATTTGTACACTTAAGCAGAACATGGCGTTAGAGGGTGAAAACTCGAAACAGCCCCCGAACGGCCCCGTGGGTGGCACCAACACCTCCCACGGGACCAACGTAACTCTTAGGAACGGACCCCGCAGTCGCGGGTCTCCCGGTTTGAGAGTACGACGGTAATTTGCATATTTCAAGACTTGGGCTTAAAAACATGGCGTTAGAGGGTGAAAACACGACACAGCCCCCGAACGGCCCCGTGGGTGGCACCAACACCTCCCACCGGACCAACGTAACTCGTAGGAACTGACATCGCAGCCGCGGGTCTCCCGGTTTGAGAATACAACGGTAATTTGCGTATTTCTACACTTAACCAAATATTGGCGTTAGAGGGTGAAAATTCGAAACAGCCTACGAACGGCCCCGTGGGTGGCACCAACACCTCCCACGGGACCAACGTAACTCGTAGGAACTGACCTCGCAGCCGCGGGTCTCCCAGTTTGACAGTAATACGATAATTTGCATATTTCAAGACTTGGGCTTAAAGACATCGCGTTAGAAGGTGAAAACTCGAAACACCTCCCGAACGGCCCCGTGGGTGGCACAAATACCTCCCACGGAACCAACGTAACTCGAAGGAACTGACCTCGCAGCCGCGGGTCTCCCGATTTGAGAATACGACGGTAATTTGCGTATTTCTACACTTAAGCAAAACATGGCGTTAGAGGGTGAAAACTCGAAACAGCCCCCGAACGGCCCCGTGGGTGGAACCAACACCTCCCACTGGACCAACGTAACTCGTAGGAACCGACCCTGCATCCGCGGGTCTCCCGGTTTGAGAGTATGACGGTAATTTGCTTATTTCTAGACTTAGGCTTAAAAACATCCCGTTATAGGGTTAAAACTCGAAACAGCCCCCAAACGGCCCCGTGGGTGGCACCAACACCTCCCACGGGACCAACGTAACTCATAGGAACTGACCTCGCAGCCGCGGGTCTCCTGGTTTGAGAATACGATGGGAATTTGCGTATTTCTACACTTAAGTAAAACATGGCGTTAGAGGGTGAAAACTCGAAACAGCCCCCGAACGGCCCCGGGGGTGGCACCAACACCTCTCACGGGACCAACGTAACTCGTAGGAACTGACCTCGCAGCCGCGGGTCTCTCGGTTTGAGAGTAATACGGGAATTTTCGTATTTCAAGACTTGGGCATAAAAACATGGCGTTAGAGGGTAAAAACTCGAAACAGCCGCCGAACACCCCCGTGGGTGGCACCAACACCTCCCACGGGACCAACGTAACTCGTAGGAACCAACCCCCAGCCGCGGGTCTCTCGGTTTGAGATTACGACGGTAATCTGCTTATTTCTAGACTTAGGCTTAAAAACATGGCGTTAGAGGGTGAAAACTCGAAACAGCCCCCGAACGGCCCTGTGGGTGGCACCAACACCTCCCGCGGGACTAACGTAACTCGTAGGAACCGACCCCGCAGCCGCGGGTCTCCCGGTTTGAGAGTACGACGGTAATTTGCTTATTTCCAGACTTAAGTTTAAAAACTTTACGTTAGAGGGTGAAAACTCGAAACAGTCCTCGAACGGCCCCGTGGGTGGCACCAACACCTCCCACGGGACCAACGTAACTCTTAGTAACTGGCCTCGCAGCCGCGGGTCTCCCAGTTTGAGAATACGACAGTAATTTGCGTATTTCTACACTTAAGCAGAACATGGTGTTAGAGGGTGAAAACTCGAAACAGCCCCCGAACGGCCCCGTGGGTGGCACCAACACCTCCCACGGGACCAACGTAACTCTTAGGAACCGACCCCGCAGTCGCGGGTCTCCCGGTTTGAGAGTACGACGGTAATTTGCATATTTCAAGACTTGGGCTTAAAAACATGGCGTTAGAGGGTGAAAACACGACACAGCCCCCGAACGGCCCCGTGGGTGGAACCAACACCTCCCACCGGACCAACGTAACTCGTAGGAACTGACCTCACAGCCGCGGGTCTCCCGGTTTGAGAATACGACGGTAATTTGCGTATTTTTACACGTAAGCAAATATTGGCGTTAGAGGGTGAAAACTCGAAACAGCCCCCGAACGGCCCCGTGGGTGGCACCAACACCTCCCACGGGACCAACGTAACTCGTAGAAACTGACCTCACAGCGGCGGGTCTCCCAGTTTGATAGTAATACGGTAATTTGCATATTACAAGACTTGGGCTTAAAAACATGGCGTTAGAGGGTGAAAACTCGAAACAGCCCCCGAACGGCCCCGTGGGTGGCACCAACACCTCCCACGGGACCAACGTAACTCGTAGGAACCGACCCCGCAGCCACGGGTCTCCCGATTTGAGAGTATGACGGTAATTTGCTTATTTCTAGACTTAGGCTTAAAAACATGCCGTTAGAGGGTGAAAACTCGAAAGAGCCACCGAACGGCCCCGTGGGTGGCACTAACACCTCCCACGGGACCAAAGTAACTCGTAGGAACTGACCTCGCAGCCGCGGGTCTCCCGGTTTGAGAATACGACAGTAATTTGCATTTTTCTACACTTAAGCAAAACATGGCGTTAGAGGGTGAAAACTCGAAACAGCCCCCGAACGGCCCCCTTGGGTGGCACCAACACCTCCCACGGGACCAACGTAACTCATAGGAACTGACCTCGCAGCCGCGGGTCTCCTGGTTTGAGAATACGATGGGAATTTGCGTATTTCTACACTTAAGTAAAACATGGCGTTAGAGGGTGAAAACTCGAAACAGCCCCCGAACGGCCCCGGGGGTGGCACCAACACCTCTCACGGGACCAACGTAACTCGTAGGAACTGACCTCGCAGCCGCGGGTCTCTCGGTTTGAGAGTAATACGGTAATTTTCGTATTTCAAGACTTGGGCATAAAAACATGGCGTTAGAGGGTAAAAACTCGAAACAGCCGCCGAACACCCCCGTGGGTGGCACCAACACCTCCCACGGGACCAACGTAACTCGTAGGAACCAACCCCCAGCCGCGGGTCTCTCGGTTTGAGAGTACGGCGGTAATCTGCTTATTTCTAGACTTAGGCTTAAAAACATGGCGTTAGAGGGTGAAAACTCGAAACAGCCCCCGAACGGCCCTGTGGGTGGCACCAACACCTCCCACGGGACTAACGTAACTCGTAGGAACCGACCCCGCAGCCGTGGGTCTCCCGGTTTGAGAGTACGACGGTAATTTGCTTATCTCCAGACTTAAGTTTAAAAACTTTACGTTAGAGGGTGAAAACTCGAAACAGTCCTCGAACGGCCCCGTGGGTGGCACCAACACCTCCCACGGGACCAACGTAACTCTTAGTAACTGGCCTCGCAGCCGCGGGTCTCCCAGTTTGAGAATACGACAGTAATTTGCGTATTTCTACACTTAAGCAGAACATGGCGTTAGAGGGTGAAAACTCGAAACAGCCCCCGAACGGCCCCGTGGGTGGCACCAACACCTCCCACGGGACCAACGTAACTCTTAGGAACCGACCCCGCAGTCGCGGGTCTCCCGGTTTGAGAGTACGACGGTAATTTGCATATTTCAAGACTTGGGCTTAAAAACATGGCGTTAGAGGATGAAAATACGACACAGCCCCCGAACGGCCCCGTGGGTGGAACCAACACCTCCCACCGGACCAACGTAACTCGTAGGAACTGACCTCACAGCCGCGGGTCTCCCGGTTTGAGAATACGACGGTAATTTGCGTATTTCTACACGTAAGCAAATATTGGCGTTAGAGGGTGAAACTCGAAACAGCCCCCGAACGGCCCCGTGGGTGGCACCAACACCTCCCACGGGACCAACGTAACTCGTAGGAACTGACCTCACAGCGGCGGGTCTCCCAGTTTGATAGTAATACGGTAATTTGCATATTACAAGACTTGGGCTTAAAAACATGGCGTTAGAGGGTGAAAACTCGAAACAGCCCCCGAACGGCCCCGTGGGTGGCACCAACACCTCCCACGGGACCAACGTAACTCGTAGGAACCGACCCCGCAGCCACGGGTCTCCCGATTTGAGAGTATGACGGTAATTTGCTTATTTCTAGACTTAGGCTTAAAAACATGCCGTTAGAGGGTGAAAACTCGAAAGAGCCACCGAACGGCCCAGTGGGTGGCACTAACACCTCCCACGGGACCAAAGTAACTCGTAGGAACTGACCTCGCAGCCGCGGGTCTCCCGGTTTGAGAATACGACAGTAATTTGCATTTTTCTACAATTAAGCAAAACATGGCGTTAGAGGGTGAAAACTCGAAACAGCCCCCGAACGGCCCCCTTGGGTGGCACCAACACCTCCCACGGGACCAACGTAACTCATAGGAACTGACCTCGCACCCGCAGGTCTCCCGGTTTGAGAGTAATACGGTAATTTGTATATTTCAAGACTTAGGTTTAAAAACATGGCGTTAGAGGGTGAAAACTCGAAACAGATCCCAAACGGCCCCGTGGGTGGCACAAACACCTCCCACGGGACCAACGTAACTCGTAGGAACTGACCTCGCAGCCGCGGGTCTCCCGATTTGAGAATACGACGGTAATTTGCGTATTTCTACACTTAAGCAAAACATGGCGTTAGAGGGTGAAAACTCGAAACAGCCCCCGAACGGCCCCGTGGGTGGAACCAACACCTCCCACTGGACCAACGTAACTCGTAGGAACTGACCTCGCAGCCGCGGGTCTCCCGATTTGAGAATACGGCGGTAATTTGCGTATTTCTACACTTAAGTAAAACATGGCGTTAGAGGGTGAAAACTCGAAACAGCCCCCGAACGGCCCCGTGGGTGGCAACAAAACCTCTCACGGGACCAACCTAACTCGTAGGAACTGACTTCGCAGCCGCGGGTCTCCCGGTTTCAGAGTAATACGGTAATTTGCATATTTCAAGACTTAGGCTTAAAAACATGGCGTTAGAGGGCGAAAACTCGAAACAGCCCACGAACGCCCCCGTGGGTGCCATCAACACCTCCCACGGGACCAACGTAACTCGTAGGAACCGACCCCGCAGTCGTGGGTCTCCCGGTTTGTGAGTACGACGGTAATTTTCTTATTTCTAGACTTAGGCTTAAAAACATGACGTTACAGGGTGAAAACTCGAAACAGTCCCTGAACGGCCCCGTGGGTGGCACCAACACCTCCCACGGGACCAACGTAACTCGTAGGAACTGACCTCGCAGCCGCGGGTGTCCCGGTTTGAAAATACGACGGTAATTTTCGTATTTCTACACTTAAGCAAAACATGGCATTAGAGGGTGAAAACTCGAAACAGCCCCCCGAACGGCCCCGTGGGTGGCACCAACACCTCTCACGGGACCAACGTAACTCGTACGAACTGACCTCGCAGCCGCGGGTCTCCCGGTTTGAGAGTAAAACGGTAATTTCCATATTTCAAGACTTGGGCTTAAAAATATGGCGTTAGAGGATAAAAACTCGAAACAGCCCCCGAACGGCCCCGTGGGTGGCACCAACAACTCCCACGGGCCCAACGTAACTCGTCGGAACCGACCCCGCAGCCGCGGGTCTCCCGGTTTGAGAGTACGACGGTAATTTGCATATTTCAAGACTTGGGCTTAAAAACATGGCGTTAGAGGGTGAAAACTCGAAACAGCCCCCGAACGGCCCCGTGGGTGGCACCAACACCTACCACGGAACCAATGTAACTCGTAGGAACTGTCCCCGCATCCGCGGGTCTCCCGGTTTGAGAGTATGACAGTAGCTTGCTTATTTCTAGACTTAAGAAAAACATGCCGTTAGAGGGTTAAAACTCGAAACAGCCCTCGAACGGCCCCGTGGGTGGCACCAACACCTCCCACGGGACCAACGTAACTCGTAGTAACTGGCCTCGCAGCCGCGGGTCTCCCAGTTTGAGAATACGATGGTAATTTGCGTATTTGTACACTTAAGCAGAACATGGCATTAGAGGGTGAAAACTCGAAACAGCCCCCGAACGGCCCCGTGGGTGGCACCAACACCTCCCACGGGACCAACGTAACTCTTAGGAATGGACCCCGCAGTCGCGGGTCTCCCGGTTTGAGAGTATGACGGTAATTTGCATATTTCAAGACTTGGGCTTAAAAACATGGCGTTAGAGGGTGAAAACACGACACAGCCCCCGAACGGCCCCGTGGGTGGCACCAACACCTCCCACCGGACCAACGTAACTCGTAGGAACTGACATCGCAGTCGCGGGTCTCCCGGTTTGAGAATACGACGGTAATTTGCGTATTTCTACACTTAACCAAATATTGGCGTTAGAGGGTGAAAATTCGAAACAGCCTCCGAACGGCCCCGTGGGTGGCACCAACACCTCCCACGGGACCAACGTAACTCGTAGGAACTGACCTCGCAGCCGCGGGTCTCCCAGTTTGACAGTAATACGATAATTTGCATATTTCAAGACTTGGTCTTAAAGACATCGCGTTAGAAGGTTAAAACTCGAAACAGCTCCCGAACGGCCCCGTGGGTGGCACAAATACCTCCCACGGAACCAACGTAACTCGTAGGAACTGACCTCGCAGCCGCGGGTCTCCCGATTTGAGAATACGACGGTAATTTGTGTATTTCTACACTTAAGCAAAACATGGCGTTAGAGGGTGAAAACTTGAAACAGCCCCCGAACGGCCCCGTGGGTGGCACCAACACCTCCTACGGGACCAACGTAACTCGTAGGAACCGACCCCGCAGCCGCGGGTCTCCCGGTTTGAGAGTACGATAGTAATTTGCTTATTTCTAGATTTAGGCTTAAAAACATGATGTTAGAGGGTGAAAACTCGAAACACTCCCCGAACGGCCCCGTGGGTGGCACCAACACCTCCCACGGGACCAACGTAACTCGTAGGAACTGACCTCGCTGCCGCGAGTCTCCCGGTTTGAGAATACGACGTTAATTTACGTATTTCTACACTTAAGCAAAACGTGGCATTAGAGGGTGAAAACTCGAAACAGCTCCCGAACGGCCCCGTGGGTGGCACCAACACCTCCCACGGGACCAACGTAACTCGTAGGAACTGACCTCGCAGCCGCGGGTCTACCGGTTTGAGAGTAATACGGTAATTTGCATATTTCAAGACTTAGGTTTAAAAACATGGCGTTAGAGGGTGAAAACTCGAAACAGCCCCCGAACGGCCCCGTGGGTGGCACCAACACCTCCTACGGGACCAACGTAACTCGTAGGAACCGACCCCGCAGCCGCGGGTCTCCCGGTTTGAGAGTACGACAGTAATTTGCTTATTTCTAGATTTAGGCTTAAAAACATGATGTTAGAGGGTGAAAACTCGAAACAGTCCCCGAACGGCCCCGTGGGTGGCACCAACACCTCCCACGGGACCAACGTAACTAGTAGGAACTGACCTCGCAGTCGCGGGTCTCCCGATTTGAGAATATGGCGATAATTTGCGTATTTCTACACTTAATCAAACATGGCGTTAGAGGGTGAAAACTCGAAACAGCCCCCGAACGGCCCCGTGGGTGGTACCAACACCTCCCACGGGACCAACGTAACTCGTAGGAACTGACCTCGCAGCCGCGGGTCTCCCGGTTTGAGAGTGATACGGTAATTTTCATATTTCAAGACTTAGGCTTAAAAACATGGCGTTAGAGGGTGAAAAATCGAAACAGTCCCCGAACGGCCCCGTGGGTGGCACCAACACCTCCCACGGGACCAACGTAACTCGTAGGAACCGGCCCCACAGCCGCGGGTCTCCCGGTTTGAGAGTACGACGGTTTTTTGCTTATTTCTAGACTTAGACTTAAAAACATTACGTTAGAGGGTGAAAACTCGAAACAGCCCCCGAACGGCCCCGTGGGTGGCACAAACACCTCCCACGGGACCAATGTAACTGGTAGGAAATGACCTTTCAGTCACGGGTCTCCCGGTTTGAGAATACGATGTTAATTTTCTTATTTCTACACTTAAGCAAAACATGGCGTTAGAGGGTGAAAACTCGAAACAACCCCCGAACGGCCCCGTGGGTGGCACCAACACCTCCCACGGGACCAACGTAACTCGTAGGAACTGACCTCGCAGCCGCGGGTCTCCCAGTTTGACAGTAATACGATAATTTGCATATTTCAAGACTTGGACTTAAAGACATCGCGTTAGAAGGTGAAAACTCGAAACAGCTCCCGAACGGCCCCGTGGGTGGCACAAATACCTCCCACGGAACCAATGTAACTCGTAGGAACTGACCTCGCAGCCGCGGGTCTCCCGATTTGAGAATACGATGGTAATTTGCGTATTTCTACACTTAAGCAAAACATGGCGTTAGAGGGTGAAAACTCGAAACAGCCCCCGAACGGCCCCGTGGCTGGCACCAAAACCTCCCACGGAACCAACGTAACTCGTAGGAACTGACCTCGCAGCCACGGGTCTCCCGGTTTGACAGTAATACGGTAATTTGCATATTTCAATACTTGGGCCTAAAAACATGGCGTTAGAGGGTGAAAACTCGAAACAGCCCCCGAACGGCCCCGTGGGTGGCACCAATACCTCCCACGGGACCAACGTAACTCGTAGGAACCGACCCCGCATCCGCGGGTCTCCCGGTTTGAGAGTATGACGGTAATTTGCTTATTTCTACACTTTGGCTTAAAAACATCCCGTTAGAGGGTGAAAACTCGAAACAGCCCCCAAACGGCCCCGTGGGTGGCACCAACACCTCCCACGGGACCAACGTAACTCGTAGGAACTGACCTCGCAGCCGCGGGTCTCCCAGTTTGAGAATACGACGGGAATTTGCGTATTTCTACACCTAAGTAAAACATGGCGTTAGAGGGTGAAAACTCGAAACAGCCCCCGAACGGCCCCGTGGGTGGCACCAACACCTCTCACGGGACCAACGTAACTCGTAGGAACTGACCTCGCAGCCGCGGGTCTCTCGATTTGAGAATAATACGGTAATTTTCATATTTCAAGACTTGGGCTTAAAAATATGGCGTTAGAGGATAAAAACTCGAAACAGCCCCCGAACGGCCCCATGGGTGGCACCAACACCTCCCACGGGACCAACGTAACTCTTAGGAACCGATCGCGCAGCCGCGGGTCTCCCGGTTTGAGAGTACGACGGTAATTTGCATATTTCAAGACTTGGGCTTAAAAACATGGCGTTAGAGGGTGAAACTCGAAACAGCCCCCGAACGGCCCCGTGGGTGGCACCAACACCTACCACGGGACCAATGTAACTCGTAGGAACCGTCCCCGCATCCGCGGGTCTCCCGGTTTGAGAGTATGACAGTAGCTTGCTTATTTCTAGACTTAGACTTAAAAACATGCCGTTCGAGGGTTAAAACTCGAAACAGCCCTCGAACGGCCCCGTGGGTGGCACCAACACCTCCCACGGGACCAACGTAACTCGTAGTAACTGGCCTCGCAGCCGCGGGTCTCCCAGTTTGAGAATACGATGGTAATTTGCGTATTTGTACACTTAAGCAGAACATGGCATTAGAGGGTGAAAACTCGAAACAGCCCCCGAACGGCCCCGTGGGTGGCACCAACACCTCCCACGGGACCAACGTAACTCTTAGGAATGGACCCCGCAGTCGCGGGTCTCCCGGTTTGAGAGTACGACGGTAATTTGCATATTTCAAGACTTGGGCTTAAAAACATGGCGTTAGAGGGTGAAAACACGACACAGCCCCCGAACGGCCCCGTGGGTGGCACCAACACCTCCCACCGGACCAACGTAACTCGTAGGAACTGACATTGCAGTCGCGGGTCTCCCGGTTTGAGAATACGACGGTAATTTGCGTATTTCTACACTTAACCAAATATTGGCGTTAGAGGGTGAAAATTCGAAACAGCCTCCGAACGGCCCCGTGGGTGGCACCAACACCTCCCACGGGACCAACGTAACTCGTAGGAACTGACCTCGCAGCCGCGGGTCTCCCAGTTTGACAATAATACGATAATTTGCATATTTCCAGACTTGGTCTTAAAGACATCGCGTTAGAAGGTTAAAACTCGAAACAGCTCCCGAACGGCCCCGTGGGTGGCACAAATACCTCCCACGGAACCAACGTAACTCGTAGGAACTGACCTCGCAGCTGCGGGTCTCCCGATTTGAGAATACGACGGTAATTTGTGTATTTCTACACTTAAGCAAAACATGGCGTTAGAGGGTGAAAACTCGAAACAGCGCCCGAACGGCGCCGTGGGTGGAACCAACACGTCCCACTGGACCAACGTAACTCGAAGGAACCGACCCAGCATCCGCGGGTCTCCTGGTTTGAGAGTATGACGGTAATTTGCTTATTTCTAGACTTAGGCTTAAAAACATCCCGTTAGAGGGTTAAAACTCGAAACAGCCCCCAAACGGCCCCGTGGGTGGCACCAACACCTCCCATGGGACCAACGTAACTCATAGGAACTGACCTCGCAGCCGCGGGTCTCCCGGTTTGAGAATACGATGGGAATTTGCGTATTTCTACACTTAAGTAAAACATGGCGTTAGAGGGTGAAAACTCGAAACAGCCCCCGAACGGCCCCGGGGGTGGCACCAACACCTCTCACGGGACCAACGTAACTCATAGGAACTGACCTCGCAGCCGCGGGTCTCTCGGTTTGAGAGTAATACGGTAATTTTCGTATTTCAAGACTTGTGCATAAAAACATGGCGTTAGAGGGTAAAAACTCGAAACATCCGCCGAACACCCCCGTGGGTGGCACCAACACCTCCCACGGGACCAACGTAACTCGTAGGAACCAACCCCCAGCCGCGGGTCTCTCTGTTTGAGAGTACGACGGTAATCTGCTTATTTCTAGACTTAGGCTTAAAAACATGGCCTTAGAGGGTGAAAACTCGAAACAGCCCCCGAACGGCCCTGTGGGTGGCACCAACACCTCCCACGGGACTAACGTAACTCGTAGGAACCGACCCCGCAGCCGCGGGTCTCCCGGTTTGAGAGTACGACGGTAATTTGCTTATTTCCAGACTTAAGTTTAAAAACTTTACGTTAGAGGGTGAAAACTCGAAACAGTCCTCGAACGGCCCCGTGGGTGGCACCAACACCTCCCACGGGACCAACGTAACTCGTAGTAACTGGCCTCGCAGCCGCGGGTCTCCCAGTTTGAGAATACGACAGTAATTTGCGTATTTCTACACTTAAGCAGAACATGGCGTTAGAGGGTGAAAACTCGAAACATCCCCCGAACGGCCCCGTGGGTGGCACCAACACCTCCCACGGGACCAACGTAACTCTTAGGAACCGACCCCGCAGTCGCGGGTCTCCCGGTTTGAGAGTACGACGGTAATTTGTATATTTCAAGACTTGGGCTTAAAAACATGGCGTTAGAGGGTGAAAACACGACACATCCCCCGAACGGCCCCGTGGGTGGCACCAACACCTCCCACCGGACCAACGTAACTCGTAGGAACTGACCTCACAGCCGCGGGTCTCCCGGTTTGAGAATACGACGGTAATTTGCGTATTTCTACACGTAAGCAAATATTGGCGTTAGAGGGTGAAAACTCGAAACAGCTCCCGATCGGCCCCGTGGGTGGCACCAACACCTCCCACGGGACCAACGTAACTCGTAGGAACTGACCTCACAGCGGCGGGTCTCCCAGTTTGATAGTAATACGGTAATTTGCATATTACAAGACTTGGGCTTAAAAACATGGCGTTAGAGGGTGAAAACTCGAAACAGCCCCCGAACGGCCCCGTGGGTGGCACCAACACCTCCCACGGGACCAACGTAACTCGTAGGAACCGACCCCGCAGCCGCGGGTCTCCCGATTTGAGAGTATGACGGTAATTTGCTTATTTCTAGACTTAGGCTTAAAAACATGCCGTTAGAGGGTGAAAACTCGAAACAGCCCCCGAACGGCCCCGTGGGTGGCACTAACACCTCCCACGGGACCAAAGTAACTCGTAGGAACTGACCTCGCAGCCGCGGGTCTCCCGGTTTGAGAATACGACAGTAATTTGCATTTTTCTACACTTAAGCAAAACATGGCGTTAGAGGGTGAAAACTCGAAACAGCCCCTGAACGGCCCCCTTGGGTGGCACCAACACCTTCCACGGGACCAACGTAACTCATAGGAACTGACCTCGCAGCCGCAGGTCTCCCGGTTTGAGAGTAATACGGTAATTTGTATATTTCAAGACTTAGGCTTAAAAACACGGCGTTAGAGGGTGAAAACTCGAAACAGATCCCAAACGGCCCCGTGGGTGGCACAAACACCTCCCACGGGACCAACGTAACTCGTAGGAACTGACCTCGCAGCCGCGGGTCTCCCGATTTGAGAATACGACGGTAATTTGCGTATTTCTACACTTAAGCAAAACATGGCGTTAGAGGCTGAAAACTCGAAACAGCCCCCGAACGGCCCCGTGGGTGGAACCAACACCTCCCACTGGACCAACGTAACTCGTAGGAACTGACCTCGCAGCCGCGGGTCTCCCGATTTGAGAATACGGCGGTAATTTGCGTATTTCTACACTTAAGTAAAACATGGCGTTAGAGGGTGAAAACTCGAAACAGCCCCCGAACGGCCCCGTGGGTGGCAACAAAACCTCTCACGGGACCAACCTAACTCGTAGGAACTGACTTCGCAGCCGCGGGTCTCCCGGTTTCAGAGTAATACGGTAACTTGCATATTTCAAGACTTAGGCTTAAAAACATGGCGTTAGAGGGCGAAAACTCGAAACAGCCCACGAACGCCCCCGTGGGTGCCATCAACACCTCCCACGGGACCAACGTAACTCGTAGGAACCGACCCCGTAGCCGTGGGTCTCCCGATTTGTGAGTACGACGGTAATTTTCTTATTTCTAGACTTAGGCTTAAAAACATGACGTTACAGGGTGAAAACTCGAAACAGTCCCTGAACGGCCCCGTGGGTGGCACCAACACCTCCCACGGGACCAACGTAACTCGTAGGAACTGACCTCGCAGCCGCGGGTGTCCCGGTTTGAAAATACGACGGTAATTTGCATATTTCTACACTTAAGCAAAACATGGCATTAGAGGGTGAAAACTCGAAACAGCCCCCCGAACGGCCCCGTGGGTGGCACCAACACCTCTCACGGGACCAACGTAACTAGTACGAACTGACCTCGCAACCGCGGGTCTCCCGGTTTGAGAGTAATACGGTAATTTCCATATTTCAAGACTTGGTCTTAAAAACATGGCGTTAGAGGGTGAAAACTCGAAACAGCCCCCGAACGGCCCCGTGGGTGGCACCAACAACTCCCACGGGCCCAACGTAATTCGTCGGAACCGACCCCGCAGCCGCGGGTCTCCCGGTTTGAGAGTATGACGGTAATTTGCTTATTTCTAGATTTAGACTTAAAAACATTACGTTAGAGGGTGAAAACTCGAAATAGCCCCGGAACGGACCCTTGGGTGGCACCAACACCTCCCACGGGACCAACGTAACTCGTAGAAACTGACCTCGCAGCCGCGGGTCTCCCGGTCTGAGAATACGATGGTAATTTGCGTATTTCTACACTTAAGAAAAACATGGCGTTAGAGGGTGAAAGCTCGAAACATCCCACGAACGGCCCCGTGAGTGGCACCAACACCTCCCACGGGACCAACGTAACTCGTAGGAACCGACCCCGCACCCACGGGCTCCCGGTTTCAGAGTACGACGGTAATTTTATTATTTCTAGATTTAGGCTTAAAAACATTACGTTAGAGGGTGAAAACTCGAAACAGCCCCGGAACGGTCCCGTGGGTGGCACCAACACCTCCCACGGGACCAACGTAGCTCGTAGGAACTGACCTCGCAGCCGCGGGTCTCCCGATTCGAGGGTACGACGGTAATTTTCTTATTTCTAGACTTAGGTTTAAAAACATGCCGTTAAAGGGTGAAAACTCGAAACAGCCCCCGAACGGCCCCGTGGGTGGCACCAACACCCCCCACGGGACCAACGTAACTCGTAGGAACTGACCTCGCAGCCGCGGGTCTCCCGGTTTGAGAATAGGACGGTAATTTGCGTATTTCTACACTTAAGCAAAACATGGCGTTAGAGTGTGAAAACTCGAAATAGCCCCCGAACAGTCCAGTGGGTGGAACCAACACCTCCCACGGGACCAACGTAACTCATAGGAACCGACCCCGCAGCCGCGGGACTCCCGGTTTGAGAGTACGACGATAATTTGTATATTTCAAGACTTGGGCTTAAAAACATGGCGTTAGAGGGTGAAAACTCGAAACAGCCCCCGAAGGGCCCCGTGGGTGGCACCAACACCTCCCACGGGACCAACGTAACTCGTAGGAACCGGCCCCGCAACCGCGGGTCTCCCGGTTTGAGAGTACGACGGTAATTTGATTATTTCTAGACTTAGACTTAAGAACATGACGTTAGAGGGTGAAAACTCGAAACAGCCCCCGAACAGCCCCGTGGGTGGCACCAACACCTCCCACGGGACCAACGTAACTCGTAGGAACCGGCCCCGCAGCCGCGGGTCTCCCGGTTTGAGAGTACGACGGTAATTTGATTATTTCTAGACTTAGACTTAAGAACATGACGTTAGAGGGTGAAAACTCGAAACAGCCCCCGAACGGCCCCGTGGGTGGCACCAACACCTCCCACGGGACCAACGTAACTAGTAGGAACTGACCTCGCTGCCGCGAGTCTCCCGGTTTGAGAATACGACGTTAATTTACGTATTTCTACACTTAAGCAAAACATGGCGTTAGAGGGTGAAAACCTTAAACAACTCCCGAACGGCCCCGTGGGTGGCACCAACACCTCCCACGGGACCAACGTAACTCGTAGGAACTGACCTCGCAGCCGCGGGTCTCCCGGTTTGAGAGTAATACAGTAATTTGCATATTTCAAGACTTAGGTTTAAAAACATGGCGTTAGAGGGTGAAAACTCGAAATAGCCCCCGAACGGCCCCGTGGGTGGCACCAACACCTCCCACGGGACCAACGTAACTCGTAGGAACCGACCCCGCAGCCGCGGGTCTCCCGGTTTGAGAGTACGACAGTAATTTGCTTATTTCTAGATTTAGGCTTAAAAACATGATGTTAGAGGGTGAAAACTCGAAACACTCCCCGAACGGCCCCATGGGTGGCACCAACACCTCCCACGGGACCAACGTAACTAGTAGGAACTGACCTCGCAGTCACGGGTCTCCCGATTTGAGAATATGACGATAATTTGCGTATTTCTACACTTAATCAAACATGGCGTTAGAGGGTGAAAACTCGAAACAGCCCCCGAACGGCCCCGTGGGTGGTACCAACACCTCCCACGGGACCAACGTAACTCGTAGGAACTGACCTCGCAGCCGCGGATCTCCCGGTTTGAGAGTGATACGGTAATTTTCATATTTCAAGACTTAGGCTTAAAAACATGGCGTTAGAGGGTGAAAACTCGAAACAGCCCCCGAACGGCCCCGTGGGTGGCACCAACACCTCCCACGGGACCAACGTAACTCGTAGGAACTGGCCCCGCAGCCGCGGGTCTCCCGGTTTGAGAGTACGACGGTAATTTGCTTATTTCTAGACTTAGACTTAAAAACATGACGTTAGAGGGTGAAAACTCGAAACAGCCCCCGAACGGCCCCGTGAGTGGCACAAACACCTCCCACGGGACCAATGTAACTCGTAGGAAATGACCTCTCAGTCACGGGTCTCCCGGTTTGAGAATACGATGTTAATTTTCTTATTTCTACACTTAAGCAAAACATGGCGTTAGAGGGTGAAAACTCGAAACAACCCCCGAACGGCCCCGTGGGTGGCACCAACACCTCTCAAAACGACGGTAATTTTCATATTTCTACTTGGTTACTGATAATTTTAACTCATATATGCAATTTTTCAGCTTGATTAAATTTTTTGTAAAACTACATGCTTATTGATATTTTTGTTTTTTGTATCCTATCATTTGTAGGATTTTTGCACGTGGAACAAATGAAGGAGGCAATGGTTTACAACATGAAGATTGTTTATATGTTGTGGACATTCAGGATAATGTTTTTTGTGTGTTATAGCCGTGTAGGCTTTTATTATTTAGTTTTATGGCCGTGCGGGATTTTATAACTTGATTGTTAAATTTTATAGTCGTGCGGGCTTTATAATAAGCAAGTTTTTCATTTACAGGTTTTGGAATGTCAAGAAAATAGAGGAAACTCTGCCCAATTTTTTTTTTGGTCTGTGAATTATTAAGACGTGTAATATTTTTTAGTTTCTATATATATTTGTTTATTAACAACATTCTCAATTCGCAATTTGTGATTTTTTTTATTGTTTTGCCTATAATAAATATTTGTAACATCTCGTAGCAACCGACGGTGCACTCACAGGACCCCCAATTTTAGGATTGGACAAAAAAAATACATTTTTTTAAAATTATAGATAAATATGGTCATGGACTTTGTCCATGACCATTTTTATTTTTTTTGTCGCGCTTAAAAATGGTCGCGGCCAAAGTCCGCGACCATTTTTTTTATTTTTTTGTCACGGTTATGGGTCGCGGACTAGGGTCGCGACCAATTTTTTTTGTCACGGACGTGGGTCGCGGACCTTGGCCGCGAATAATTTGTCACCGCTGTGAGTCACGGATGAGGGCCGCGACCAATTTTTTTTATTTTTTTTTGTCACGTAAGTGGGTCGCGGACTTTGGCCGCGACCAATTTGTCACGGTTATGGGTCACGGATTAAAGCCGCGACGATTTTTTTTTTTTTTTTTGTCACAGACTTGGGTCGCGTACTTTGGCCGCGACCAATTTGTCACGGTTGTGGGTCGCGGATGAGGGCCGCGACCCGTCACGGCCAAAGTTCGCGACCATCTTCCGTGACCATTTTTTGGTCACGGACTTGGGCCGCGACCCACGAAAATGGTCACGCCCGAAATGGTCACGGACCAAGTCCGCGACCCACAGTTTTGGTCAGGGATTTTGGCCGTGACCAATCGCCAGTTTTGGTGTAGTGCTGGGACCTACAAAATAGAAACCTTAGAAGGATAAGAATTCAAAAATGCGTGGAATGCGGAGCACCTACGCAAATATTATCAATAATACAGATTCACATGTACCCTATTTCTTTTAATATGAATAAAGATGATATTTTCTCCATATTCTTTTTGTTCAATTTTTTTCGGAGTACTCATGCTACACACTAAACCACCAACTATGGTTGGTCCGCATATCAGCAACCACCGACTACGGTTGGTCGGCATATCAACAACCACCAACTATGGTTGGTTGGCACCAATGAACTTAACTAACAATGTTGGTATAACAATCATACAAGGCAAAGCCTGTTTGATTATGGGTGACCCCAAGGTGCATCCAAAACTAGGCAAGAAGATGGGTGACCTCACGGGGCATCCATTGTCTAGGCACCAAGGTAATCCTGAAAAGATTACTACAACTAAGTAGGATCATGGGATGAAAATCATTCCATTGCTTAGGCACTTATGGGTAGCAAGTTGCTACAACTAGGAAGCAAGTGGGGCAAGCTCCATTATCTAGGAAATTAAAATAAAATAAGACAAATTGTCTCTCTATAGATATATATGCATTCATCAATAGACAATATGTTATAAGAAAAACATCTTAAAAACTATTTCCAAGGAAAGAAAAGTGCATAAAGATGAAATTTTTCTTCATTAAATACAGGAAAGAAAATCACAAAAGCTGAAGTTTTCTTCATTCAATACCAATTTCCTATTCTATTAGCTTTTTCCCGTAGATTTTGGTACAGGTTCCATTCCAGCTAGAGAGTCATCTAAAGCATAAGGAGAATTGATGAAATTCATATCTCGTAGCATTCTGATGTTGCTCGAACTTATCCGCTCAAGCAGATGAGGAGGACAGGATATCTCATAATCTTCATGAAGATGGTAATTACTAAGGTACTTCGAGATCAAATATTGAGGTATGGCACGAGCTGGAATCCAACTAACATCTAAGTTGAAAGGAGGTACTGGTAGATCAAGAAAACCAGCTTCATACCAATCCCATAGGGAATTTCCTTTCTCAAGACGCATCACACCAAGAGCATTCAACCACCCTTTCTTATACCCCTCATTGTTTGACTGCTTCAACCTGGCATCAAGGTGGCATAAGGTTTCATTATATTCCTCCATCTAGATTTCTCATGGTTATTTATGGAATTGATATGTCAATCTCTCAACATTTTGATGGAGCTTCTTCACAAAATTCTCTTTACTCTCCAAGGCAGAACTTTGCTTGGAAAGTTGCTCGGTAAGACTCTGATTTTTCTGGACATCTCAACCAAGGCTTGATTTTTTGCTATCAGTTAAAGGACTTGATTTTCTAAATCCAGTTGGTTCCTCATTTCTTCAATATTAATCCAACCAGCTCTTACTCGGCCACGGATAGAAGGCTTTGCTCTGCCACGAGTGGACGATGTAGATCTGGCTCTTTTCAAAGCCTCCAATTCTTCTCTCAAGGTAGCATTTTTAGTTTCCAAAAATGAAAATCCCTCATCATTGATTGGTATCAGAGCTCTAGAGGAGGAGGTAGACTTTAGTTGTCTTAATTCTTCTCTTAAAGCAATATTTTCCTCTTAAAGAAGCTTGGCGATGTTCTTGTGTTTTTTGACTTCAAGTTTCAACACACTTTCTCTCCTCTTATGGGTTGAGAGGAATTTGTCGTAGCCCCGATCAGCACTCAATTGTTGGTACTTTTTCTCATAGCCTTCATGTAAAAGATCAGTGGTTTCTTTGTGCTGAATTTGAAGTTCTTCGATTACTCCTTAACGATCATTCATCATTTTATAGTACGCCACATTGTTCGCCATAACTTGGTCAAGCAAACATTTTAAGTATTGATAAGCATCAATTGCTCGTTCTGAGGCATCAGATCCAAGAATATCAACTATTTATGCTTCATTAAAGTCTGCATGACCAGCTTTAAAGTAATCATTACATTTCTTCATCAACTTTGTATCATGAGCTGATAAGTGTTCCATCCTAGCAATAAACTAGCAAGGAAAAATAAAGACGAATCAACAACAGTATAATTATGATGAGCGGGTAAAAGAGAAAATGTAGAAAAAATAACAAAGTCCTTTTTATTGATAAACGGGAGAAGCAAGAACAACCAAAGTTAAAACAAAAAGTGAAAAGCAATAGAACAACATAATTGAAGAGCCAAATAACTCTACACCTTTTCCTTATTTCTTACAACATCATTAACCGGTTTGGACGCAAGAGTTGGTTACTCGGAGGGAAGTTGGTGTTGCTCGATAGAAGTTCTTACCTGTTGAGCTTGCTCGGAGGGTTGATGAATGGTAACAATAGATACTAATTAAACTATCACCAAAGAAGACTCACCAGATGAAACCTCGTCCTCTTCTTCTTTGTCAATAGTAGCAGGAGGATCATGGGTGTGTTTCTGAAATAATTCAGAATCGTCTACAACACTCAACTCTTTTAATGCTGTGACCCATCCATCTCTGAAGTACTTCAAACTTGCATACTCCATCTGGAAAGTAATAGAAGTTAAGGCTTTGTTCCATCCTTTGTACCAACTAGAGCTAAAGTACTTCTTCACAACAGCTTTTCTCTTCACCTTCTCAGAAGAAGCATATCCCTCAGCAAGCTTCACCTTCTCCTTCAGATCTTTCTTACGTCTTTCAACCTCTTCAAGCTTTCCATCAGCTTCTTCCTTGCTGTAAATCGTGACCTTTAATTTTTCCTCCAACTATTTGGAGGCATTTACAGCTTGGTCTCGAGCTACATCAGCTTGTTGACGAGCTATCTCCACAGATAGAAGTTTCTTCTCCCTAGTAGCTTTATCTTCCTCGTACTTCTACCGTAAGTCCTTCAAAGATTGTGATAACCCAGCAAAAGCTTCTTCCACCCCACTGGAGGAAGTTGAAGCCTTGATAGCCTCATCTTTCTCCAGGATACTATTAAAACACGTCATAAACTAAAAAAGAAAAGAAGCTCAGATCAGAATATGAATATGGTATATGGAGGTGAAGTAATAAAGATGATGATACTTACTGACGCGTTATATTGGGATGCTAAGTCAATGACCTTCTCCCGAGAAAGAGAACCCTCAGTAGATTGATATTCGGGAATGGTCCAAGACTTGATCAAAACTTTGGCCGAGCTCAAATCAATGAGATCTGGAGTGGTAGCTCTCAAAGAAGGATCCTCAACATCAGAAGGTTGAGTAGCAGTTTCTATAGGTCTTTATGCAAGACCTCTCTTCAATCTCCTTAAAGGAGAACCTTCAATCAAAGGTGCTTCCTCTCCTTGTGTAATAGCAACACCTTCAATCAAAGGTGCTACCTATTTTGGGTTAACAGGTGGCTTCTTATCGACCTCCTAGACAGTTGGAATTATTCCTTTAGATGGAGAAATATCCATTTTCTTCATCCCTTCAGTTGGGATATCCCCTTTGCTCTTCTTTGCCCCATCAGTGATAGGAGCATCTTGGCAAAGAATTCAGGCATTATCCTCTTCCTCGTCATCAAATAAGCAATAGAGGTACCCAAATCAGAAGAAGATTCTTCTACGCTAGCTCGAGATGATGGAATTTGATCAAGATCAATTATCATAGGAGGGGAAAGAGGACGAGCAATAAAAGAGGAAGTAGTGTTTTTGTATCTTAGAAAATAATAAGTAGCTCTAACGTGCTCCCCAGAAACTGATTGATGCAAAGCCCAGATGAGTTTCAAATATTTTATATTAATGTCACTCTCTTTTGGGGGCTCTCTTTTGTTATCAACTGTAAAAAGTAAAATAAATATCAGTGACACATTTCATCAAACATAAACAAAGCTAAATTGAAAAACAAAATAACCTATCCCATGGCCATAAAGTGGACATCTGGGGCCTTGGTACATGTCATTCCCCTTTCTAGGAGGGTGTTGCCAATTTTTTATCACAACCCCATGATCAAAATAATCCCTATTAGCATCAAGGAGACTGACTACTAAAGCCCTATTTGAAAACCTAGTTTTTAAATAAAAAGTACTATAGTTGGTAACCCATTTATAACAAAACATAATCTCAGGGATCCCTAAATGAGTCCCATGAATTTGGTTTAACTATGTACGCCATTAACTACCATCCATGTATTTGGAGCTACTCTTGCAGGAATAATATCAAAATATTGGAAAAACTCCAAACACAAGGGATTAGGCAAAAAAGAAAAACCACATTCTGCTACAAAAAGGGAGGGAAACCAGTGTCCCTCAGCCAGAGAAAATAAATCAGAGGGGAAAGGAGGTTCTTCTAAAATAACCCAAAAGAGAATCGCAAAATCAGCTCGAAACTTATCCAACGATTCAATAAGATAAACCATGGTGGCTAAAGCAACAAAAGAAGAAAGAAGAAGTTCTTACAGAAAATTGAGAAATCTACTAAGGCGGATGATAGAAAAAAATGATAGTACAAGGACAAAGCGAGAAGACAAAGAGTTTAGAAGTCTGGAAGTAAAAAGTAGAAGATGATTTGATTCTATCGCCTTTAAATGCCTTGCATTGGTAAGCGAGAAAAGAAATGATTTAGAGAAAAGATGATTGGATTTCCGACTGTTAAATGATGAAAAAGACGCAAATACCCAAGCGACTGTCGCAGATTCAAAATATTTACAAGTTTTCCATTTCTCTCTCAAATGCCAAGACTAAAGAGAAAATTCCTAAGTGCTGGAGAATTATAATTAATCAAGACGTAAAAAAGTGCCCGAGCAACTTTTGGGTAAAATGTTCCACACTCTCATACCAAAACTCAATTGTGAAATAATGGGGGCTTCTATTGATACGAAAATTAGTCAACTGACGTGGACCAATTATATGAAGATATGTGTCATCTTATGTGACAAATGCCTATATGCACCGAGCTACTCATTACCCCGAGCTACTTAGCGTGCCGACCTACTCAACGTGCAGAGCATCTGGCCAGGATGATCAAACGACAATTACACATTCAATGAACATCAGATTTAATGAACATTCTTATTGTACAGATGTATATGTCTATTAAATAATGACGTATCGCCTATTCACATTGACAACCCAAGGTTATAAATACATTGCAATACCCTCCATAACAGGTTAATTGATCATTGGCGATTGTGATCGAGATTAAGGCAAAAACATCTAGCAATACAAAATAGTGGGCATAGGCCACTTTCATAAGGCTGAACCACTTAAAAAATCCTTTGCCTTATTTCTTACTTCATATTTATTTGTGATTGATTAATTAGATCAAATCTAGTTTTGATGATGATTAATAACAAGATAAAATTTTGATAGTAACCTTTTTAAATATTAGGTGGTTAGTTTTTATTAAATTAAAATTTGAGTTTTCGATAGTGATGCATTATTTGAACCAACTTGATATTCTGAAGTTAATTAATTAAGGACTGATCACTCGGTAATTAATTAGGTGGCATGTCACAGGTGGTATCATAGCATCAGTTTCTAGTTTCCTTAGGATCTGTACAGCTTATTATGTTCCCGCGTAGCGTCCTTTTATATAGAGCCCTATATTTTAGGATTGTTGTACTCTTTATACATTTTACGTTCTTCAACTAAATTGACATACTAATTGTAGACTTATGAAACTTTTCTCTCCTTTAATATTCCTCCTCGACAAGCATAGAGAGTTCTCAGGGATGCCTAGCCTGCACCAGCTCAGGGTGTGATGAATGCCACTGAAGTTGCATCCATTGTAGCTCAGATGGTAATTGCAGCATTGGCAATTGTGCAGCAGGCACCACCTCAGGCACCGGTGGTGTCTCTATCTCAGGCCTTGACCTTCTTGTCTTCTTGGGAGCATGTTAGGGATGCCTTCTAGAAGGCGCAACCTTTGGAGTTTACAAGGATCTCTGCTATAATGGTAGAGAGCCAATAGAAGAAGTACATTTAGAGACATTTGAGGATTCATGAGTGCAAGGCGGTGCATAGTCAGATACTAGCCACATTCAAGTTAGTGGGAGCAGCAATGAAGTGGTGGGAGTCTATTACAACCGCTGAAGAGAGAGATGCACTCACGATTCGAGACTTTTGGGTGCGGTTCTATCGTAAATATTTCCCCTCGGCCGTCCAGACAGAGATGAGACGGAAGTTGATGAACTTGAACCAGGAAGGAAAGACCGTGAAGGAATATGAGACAGATTTTATTAACCTTCTAAACATTATACTAGATGAGATCCCGACTGAGGAGAAGAAGATTCAGCATTTTATGGATGGGTTGACAAGGAGGATCCGCCAACATTTGTCAGGCAATATTTCTTTGGCCACCTATTCGGACGTGGTTAATGCAGCACTAATCCAATGCCAGGACATACATTTTTATCTGATAGAGGTTAAGCGAGTAGGAGAGTCCAGCCAGTAGGGAAGGACAGGAAGAAATGATGCCAGTGGGGCACAGGTAGTTCAAGGTCATCATAGACACAGTGATCAGGGTTCCCAGTAGGGGGATCCTAAGAGGTTCAGATCAGGAGATTTTATACATGGTCAGAGAGGCTTTAAACATGGTCAGCACGGCCAGCAGGTCCATCAGAGCCAGCAGCAAGTTCAGCATGGTCAATATGGCCAAGGGAGGGGTGGTAAGGGCCATCAAGCCGGGGACAGCAGGGATATAGGGGAGGACCCTTCCCAGGGAGATGTTTCACTTGTGGCAACACTGCCCACAAGCATCAGGACTTCCCACAGAAGGGTAGAGGCCAATAGCAACAGAAGTAGGGTGCTCGTCAGGAACCCCAGAGACCGTTATTTCTCGTAGCTCTCCCAGCACCCCCACAGATGCCAGCACTGCCACCCATTCCAGCCATCCCAGTTCAGTAGGGGAAACTTTAGTACGAACGAGTCTAAAATCTTCACCAGGCCGCAGTCCCACAGGACCCACCCGCGATTGAGGGTATGTTTTCTATCTAGGGGACTTTGGGTCACATTTTATTTGACACGGGGGCCACACAATATTTTATTGCCATGGGATTTTCATGCACTACGGGATTATTTGACATATCAGAG
The DNA here is from genome assembly GCA_949130495.1 of Sambucus nigra. NCBI lineage: Eukaryota > Viridiplantae > Streptophyta > Magnoliopsida > Dipsacales > Adoxaceae > Sambucus > Sambucus nigra. Next base: position 86,958,367 of record OX422208.1, on the reverse strand, counting down.
AACACGGTTACTTGTGTGGATTTGCCGGTGAGTAAAGGTTCCATAATTTCTTTTATTTGTCGGGGAGTGGGTATAGAGATTGTGAGGTTTATTTTACCCACTAACATGCTCGTATTGGATATGTCCGAGTATGACGCGATTGTAGGTATGAATTAGCTTGTTAGGTATAGGTCCATGATTGATTGTTTTATTAAGAGTATAGTTTTTGCCATACCCGGTTAGGAGATGTTCCTGGTGGAGATGCCTCTCTCTAAGGGAGCATCGTCCACACATTTATATTATATAGAGGAGGATACCCATAGGGAGGTGGTGGTGCCACTTGTCTCAGTTCCTACTGTTCGAGAGTTCGCCGATGTGTTTCAGGAGATTTTTGGGTTACCACCAAGTACAAAGATAGATTTCATCATTAATTTAGCGTTGGACACTCGACCAATAGCCCGCGCACCTTGCCATATGGCTATAGCAGAGATGAGGGAGTTACGTGACCAGATTGAGTAGTTATTGGGGAAGGGGTTTATCCATAGCAGTACATTGACGTGGGGTGCTCCGTACTATTTATTAAGAAAAGGGATGGATCTTTGAGGTTATGTGTCGATTATCGAGAGTTGAATAAATTCATGATACGGAACAAATATCCATTGCCTCGAATCAATGACTTATTTGACCAGTTGAGAGGAGCTACCTTCTTATCGAAGATTGACTTGAGCTCAGGATACCATCAGTTATGTATCAGGGAGAAGGATGTGTCGAAGACGGCCTTCCTAATAATATATGGTTCCTATGAGTTCAGGGTTATGCCTTTCGAGCTAACTAATGCCCTATTCGTGTTTGTGGACTTGTTGAACATGGTGTTCATAGAGTTCCTAGACCAGTTTGTCATCATTTTTATAAATGACATTCTGGTTTACTCGCAGACCGAGGAGGATCATGCCGAGCACTTGAGGTAGGTTTTACAGAGACTGCATCATCATGAGTTGTACGCAAAATACGAGAAATGTAGGTTTTGGCTGAAGGAGGTCCAATTTTTGGGACATATCATCTCTGACACAGGGATATCAATGAATCCGGGGAAGGTGTCAGCGGTGAAGGAGTGGGGACATCCCATGACACCGACCGAGATACACCATTTCTTGGGCCTAAACGGATACTACAGGAGGTTCATTCGAGGGTTTTTGAAGATAGCAGGTCCATTGACACACCTAACTCGCAAAGGGGTGCGGTTTATATGGAGTGACGCCTATCGGTTGGCCTTTGGTGAGTTGAAAGACAAGTTAACCTCTGTATCAGTGTTAGCATTGCCCAGGCCAGGAGTGGAGTATCTAGTCTACACTGATGCGTCCTTATTAGGACTTGGGGGTGTACTTCAATAGGAGAATCAGGCTATAACTTATTCCTCCCATAAGCTTAAGTCTCATGTGAGGAATTACCCCACCCATGACTTGGAGTTAGGATCGGTCGTGTTTGTACTTAGGATTTGGAGACATTACCTCTTGGGGAGAAATTCTACTTGTTCATGGATCACAAGTCACTACAGTTGCTCTTCATGCAAACAAAGTTAAATATGCATCAGCGTCGGTGACTTGAGCTTGTGAAGGAGTATCAATTTGATATCCAATACAACCCAAGGAAGTCTAACGTGGTGGTAGGCGCGTTGAGACGCATGCCAGTAGGTGAGGTGGTCGAGGCATGGAAAGCGAAATGGAAGGAGTTAGGACACTAGGATGCGGTGGCTCGATCGTTTATGTATGTGATGGCAGTTATACCCCATATTATTACGAGAGTAGTACAAGCTCAGGAAGATGATCCTTTCTTCTAGAGTCAGATAGTGCATCTTCTAGCAGAGGGGTTCGAGTCTTATACCATGGGTTCAGATGGGGGTTTATGTTTCAATGGAAGGTTGGTTATTCCTGAGGGAGAAGACTTACGACACAAGGTGATGACAGAGTCGCACAATTCACGATTTATGGTACATCTCGATGGGGATAAGATGTACTAGGATATGCAGAGATAGTACTGGTGGAGAGGGATGAAGAAGGATATTATCGATTTTGTCTTCAAATGTGCCACTTGTCAGCTAGTAAAGGTGGACCATCAGAGACCGGTGGGACTTCTATAGCCATTAAAGGTTCCTATATGGAAATAGTAGAGCATTTCCATGGACTTCATGACGGGATTACCTACATCGCAGAGGGGTCACGATTCGATATGGGTGATATTGGATCGGTTGACCAAGGTATCCCACTTTCTGCCAGCTCGGATGGATTACACCATAGGACAGTAAGCCCAGATATTCATAGCAAAGATAGTCGGACTTCATGGGGTGCCTCTCAATATCATGTCTGACAGAGATAAGGTGTTTGTGTCTCGGTTTTGGGAGAGTTTCTAGGAGGCGATGGGTACGGAGTTGCGACTGATTACAACCTATCACCCGCAGATAGATGGACAGAATGAGCAGACAAATCAGATGTTAGAGGACATGTTGCGTATGAGCATCATTGATTTTGGCGAAGGTTGGGAGCATTATCTTTCGCTAATGGAGTTTGCTATAACAACTCCTACTAGTTTACTATTGGTATGGCTCTATTCGAGGCACTATATGGTAGACCTTATCATTCGCCAGCATGTTAGTTGGAGGTGGGGAACAACAAATTACTTGATCCGGAGGTGATTCAGGATACTTCGACGAGGATAGAGTTGATATGTAACCGAATTCGGGTTGCTCAGGATCGATATAAGAGCTACACCGACACCATGAGGTATTTTCGATAGTTCAATATTGGGGTTTAGGTGTTACTTTGGGTGTCTCCTATGAAAGGAGTTATGCATTTCGGGAAGAAGGAAAAGTTAGAGTCTAGGTATGTGGGGTAATTCCCTATTATCGAGAGGATTGGGCCAGTTGCTTATATACTTAGGTTACCGGAGCACTTGCATAGGGTCCATGACGTGTTCCATATCTCTTCGCTGAGAAGATATCTCCGAGATGATTTGGCCCAAACCCACATTGCATTGGAGGAGATCGACGTACAACCGGATAGCTCCTACGAGGAGGGGTCGGTTCCTATCCTATACCGTAGCGAGAAGAAGTTAAGATCGAAGATAGTACAACTAGTCCGTATTCAGTGGTGGCACCATAATGTTGAGGAATCTACCTGGGAGCGCGGGGATGATATGCCTGAATGTTATTCAGAGTTATTCTTGCCAGGTATAGTTTCATATCCGAATTTCGGGATGAAATTATGTTATTAGGGGGGAAGTATGTAATACCCCGTATTTTTACGCATATTTATTTTATTATCAAATTATGAAAATTTAGATTAATTAATTAAAGAGAGAAAAAATAATTTATAATTAATCTGATTTAATGATAATAATTACTAGCATGGCGAGCGTTAGTAGTTATCGAAAATAATTATGTTGAAATCATGTTGAGTAATAACAATGTTGAACATTACGTAGTGAGTAACGTAATAGATGGTTTCGAAAATAATAATATGGTCGGGGACAAGATACACGGCAGTTAAGATATAATTATTTGGGACGCGCGAATGAGTCATGTCACTATAACATATTTGGAGGTTAAAAAGGTAAATTATTTTTATATAACTAGAATGACTATTTCAAGTGCGCTAGTGAGTCCAGAAGGGTCGAAATAGTCAGAAAATACTACTCGGGTATTTTATTTGGAGTCCGGGATATTTTAGCCCAAAACGACACCCCCGAAGGGGTATTTTGGTCTTTTGGGATTTTTGCGGAATTAAATGGACAAAAATTAGGATTAAAATAAAATTTATGTGGGTTAGAGGTTACTTCCAGTTTCAACCTATGTGAGAGAGAGAGAGAGAGAGAGAGAGAGAGAGAGAGAGAGAGAGAGAGAGAGAGAAAACCAAGGAGGAAGAAGACCCCATAGGAGAAATAAGCCAAGAACTCAAGATTTCCCACCAAGAATTACACCAAAGTGTAGATCGCGAAAATAGGACCAACCACATACCAAATTCAACCCAAGAATCAGAAGTCCATTCCAAGGCAAGTATTTATCTTGCTCCTCTTTTAGCTAATATTGTTCTTGTTGATTTAGATTAGATGATATAAACTTTTTGCAATTGAAACTTAGGTTTAATTAGACTAATTTTTCAAGAAACCTTATGAATTGGATATGGGTTTGCATGTAGAGGATCTTACCATCTTAGACCTGTTAAGTTTGATAATTATATGTTGGAAATCACGAAATTAATTGGGAGTTTTGAAGGTTTAACAAATTCTGGGTTCATGTTTAAGAGATTCATTAGGAATTGAAGAAATTGTTGAAGTCCATTTGAATATATAAGGATTTGACCTTTAATTTGTATTAGAAAGTATCTTAGGGTAATTTGAAATAGTTTAGGAAAATTAAATTAGAGTTGGGTTGAGTTTTGGATTGATACTGATGATTGAAAGTTGGAAAAATTGAATTTGGAGAAGAACAGGGGTCTGCCCTAATTTCTCGTTTGAAGTCTGTCGAGGTAGTTCGAACGACCTCGTTCAAAGGATACTTCCAACGAGAATTCCAACGACCCTTCTAAAAAAATGATGGAGCTCATTCGAAGTGATAACTTTGTTCGAACGAACTCATTCGAATGAGATTTCCTTGAATCGAATGAGAATTTAGAATGTTTTTTAGGGTCTATTTGAGTTAAAAATCATCCTAGGGTTATCCAGGTGATAGTAATAACCTATGTGAATAACGAGTAACTTAAATTCCGAGTTAGTATTGAGTCGGGAGTGTGATTATTTTCAGGACATAGAAAGTGTATATAACCAAGGGGAGATTTAGGTTCAATAGGGAATATACAAACATATGATATACGAAGAGGGTAGAAATGTTAATATGTTACTTACGAACTATGAGAATCGGGTACCGTGAATGCCTATTAAGTTATCTAAGTTGTGTGCATGCTTATTGCTTGAAATATTATGTGTATGACAAACCTAGCTACTGGATATCGAACGGAGATTAGCACGTTGTGAACAACCATATCTTGTGTGCCTTCGGGGGATTTTGAGTCGTATCACTAGAGCATGGAACCTAGGTACGGACTATCTATGATAAAGATAGTTGTGACGGTCGTATGGGTGCGTCGATATGTGCGTAGCCCACCGACTTGGAACTATGTTCGTCTCTAATATGTGCATATGTATTATTGGTTCCTGAGAGATTGAATATGTTGTCCTTTATGCGTGAATGTTACAATGGGACTACATAGCCGAGTATGCCTAGCACCAGGGGTTTCTTAACCATTGGTGCAGTATTAATATATATATTTGTATGTATGCATAGTGATATTTTATATATGTATACTAAGTTCCTTTTATGTGTTTCATGTTAGCTACTTTATTAAAGTATATACTTATTGGGTCACCATTTGAGAATTAAGAATGCTATGAGGATGAGTTAAAGCATCTTTAAACCTATTCCTAAATAATAAAAATATATTGGCTTTGGGTTATTTAGATATTTTAATCGGCATAGTGGTTATACTACATATAGTCAGGCAGAATATCGAGACTAGTATGGGTAGTTAGGATCGTTAGGTGTGCACATTAGATGAGAGGTGAGCATCCCAAGTGAGCACGCTAAGTTAACATGAATAATATTTGTGCTAATTAACCAATTTAATCACTTGCTATATTTAAATTGTTTTCTACTCGGGCTCTGACCCATTTTTCTGCAAATCTTTTTTCTTGTTCTATTATTTTAGGTGCTCAGCCACAGGGAAACCAGGCTTAGGAGATTCCATTCATTTGCCGAGATTTAGCTGTTGTGGAAGCTACATGATGTTGCTAGTAGACGCTTCTGAGTCTATTTCTCCTCATCTATCAGTTATTTACTTCAGTTGGACATGTCGTCTCTCCTATTTTACATTCAGATATTTAGAGTTGTTTTATTCTATCATTAGACTTTGATTTCATGTTATTGTATTATTGTATGGAATTTTAGGTGAATGTGTTACTCCAGTTCTTTATTTAAATTCAGTTAGTTCTTTCCTTATGTTGTTGTGATATATGGTGATGATTAAATATTTTCCTTTAATGATGATGATTAACCTTTTTAAATATTAGGTGATTAGTTTTTATTAAATTAAAATTTGAGTTTTCTACAGTGATGCATTATCTGAACCAACTTGATATTTTGAAATTAATTAATTAAGGACTGGTCACCCGATAATTAATAGGTGGGGTGTCACAATTACCAACTGAGGACGAGCGGGAGTACGACTTTAGAAATAAGGGCAAGATCATTTTGTACGACTAGATGTTTAAGGTCGACTTTCACCTTCCTTTTTACTCCTCCATCAGAGTTATCATTTTTTCTATTGGGGTTGCCTAAATTCAGTTGGCCCCAAATGCTCGAGGGATCTTATTGGGGTCTGGTGTCCTCTAGAAACTTGTGTATGAAGAAAAATTATCTGTCAATGTCTTTCGAGCATGCTACTGGACCGTCTCCACGAAGTTTAATTCCTGCTACTACCATTTCTTAGCACGCCTAACCAATTTTAAACTCATTCACGTGAACCAGACTTCAATATTTCTTCATTTATGGTGCATAGGAGTTTGAAGATGATGAGTCATTTAGCCTTCATGATACAACTGTGCCTCATTAGTGGGATCGTATCACGATCTCAGCTAAAGTTAATCCAGGTCTAAAAATGTAAATGATATTGAACATCGATCAACTGATGTTTTTGAGGATATAACGGCTCTTGATATCCTCCTATAAATTGTAATGGGTGTAGACCCATTGGAATATCTTCATAAGAATTTTTTAACACTTCGATGATTTTAACCTTACTATCATCTTTCATTCATTTTGTTTTTGGCATAGGCCGATAATGATGTTTCTAATGTTATATATCATCTAGAAAATGTTCCCTTTGACATCTGGGAAATGGTTGCTACATTGATAGGGAATATCCTCGATCGTCCCTACGGGAAGGAAGCACAAAGGACCCAGACTAGGAAAAATCCGTAAAAGATGGTTCCGACATGGCCGAGGGGACCAAGAAGAGGAAGAAAGTTAGTGGGTATTCGACATCCCCCACCCAACAGAAGAATATAAGGTTCAGTTGAGACGATCCTCTTCCTTTAGCATACTAACATCGGATGAGATATCAATGACTGAATGACTAGCTCAGCTTGCTATGAATCCTGACTCTCTTCAGTGACCCATCCTCTGATGTTCGATACTTTGATGTTGAGGATAGCTCCGTGGTGTCTAGATTTGCACTCTATAAGGCCACCTGGTAAAATCTTTATTTCATCATTAATTATCTTATTGTTTTTGTTAAGTGTGATATCATCCTTCTTCATTCTAACATATTTAACTTTCATCTATAGTCAGTCATTTCTCTTTAACATATCCACCAATGGGTGTTAGAGGTCGATCCTAAAGTTAGGATTGTTGATGAGGCATCGTTTCAGTTGTTAGATCTGAAGAAGCAGTTTTGCTGACTATAGGATTGCTCATGAGTACGAGACTCAAATTATATGAGTTCGACATAAGGAATGTGTTAGTACATTAAGGGGTAACTATATCACTCCAAAACTGATCTAAAGCATGACCTCAAGAAGTAAAAGGACTATGAGATTGACCATCTCATAGAGGGTTACATGAAAGTCATTGTCGAGTTCAAGGAATTAAAAGAATTTGCTGGCTACGCCATTTAGTATTTGGAATTGAGGGAAAAGGTAGCTTATAGATAACTGGCTAGTCAATTCCCTGACCTAATCTCCAAGTTTCTTGAGTTAGATAAACTTTTTAACTTCTTCACCTTCTTTGGTCATGAAAGAATATCTGCTCTTCAGGATGTTTAAATTGAGATTGACAACACTGGGGCTATCGAGTAAGAGGCTGTGAGGGGGCGATACGACTTAGATGGTCGAAGAAGAATAAGTTTGGTGACTAAGATGGTACCACCACCATTTAGGAGGAGGGGGTGTCCATCCCTGAAGCAACAACCACTAATGGCTTGGTGATAAAGACTTGTAACTTCTTATCTAGGCGATCGTTTGTGGTCTCTGATGCCCTTGATTTGTAACGATTGATTTTTCTTAACATCAAAACTCTAATGTCTGTAGCTTTTAATTTGCATTTAATACAGTTCCCTTCCTTGTCTCTAGTAATTGCCTTTAAATTTATCATGAAAAGTGTCGTGTCCAATATTACATTCACCATGTCATATGATGTTTCGATCTCAGCATAAAACTGATGACTTTTTAGCTTGGCATATTTGGACGAGGCTTCTTTCTAGTAGGTCTGAGCATTATTTTAACCATAACAATAGTGATGTTTAATTTCCCCACCTCGTAGGGTTTTTAATGAGATATGTTCAGGAGATACAACTCCAAAAAACTCTCGTACTGTTGAGAGATAGATTTTACATTTTGACTATTAACCATAAAAAATGATGTGAAGTCTCACCATAAAATTGATGATGTTGAGTTTAGGATATTTGGACGAGATGTCATTCCTAATTATTTTTCGTGTAGAATCCAAATCTGAAGTCAGATTCGTGATTCAAATAAATTTTGGAACTGATTTTTTGTGTTTTCAAAACAGGCCTATAATTGTAGATTTTGACTCGCTTAAGGTAGTTTCGTTCTCCCGTGGTTAATTTAGTGTGCTACACTTAATCAACCTTGATTATATAGTTATATCCATGCTATGTGTTGAATTTATATTTATTATATGCTCTTATATTATATTCGTTCTTGCACCCATTTTGTATGCGCTATTTTCACGCCATGTAGTTTGGGGTAATGAAACTCGTTGATTTTACGAGCATGTTGGGTTATAGAAATTGGGTAGAAAATATGTGCACTTGATTCATGGAAATTGAATCTGAAATATATTTGAATCAATAAAATGGTATTATGATGATTATTATTCGATAATGCATATGCATTCCTTAGCCAAATCACCCATTCGATGGAGTGTGATGTCGGCTGTGATTTTATTTATTATCCAAAGACTAGGAAATGAACCCCAGTTGGCAAGTATTCCAAGAATTTATGGCATTGATGCTAGGTTATGATGGGTCGTGTGCCCAACTAATGTTATTTATTTTGGGGGCCATTAAATTGTTGGGAGGATAATTGACATGATAATGGACGGTAGTCCATACCGTAGCATGGGAAGTGCGGCAAGAATATTGATATGAGATATTGGGTTGTGCATTTCCCAGGGTGAGATTCAAGGTTATGATTTTATTATTGAGATTTTAGTTTGATTGTTCATTCTGCGTACTCTATTCTATATGATGCATTCACACACGAGTATGTGTAATTACACTTGGATCATTTATACGAGCTACTGAGTTTTTCGCTCACCTCCCATAGTTTGTTATATTTCAGGTTTGATGCGAGATGATATTTATGGCATCAGAGGTCGTAGTTACAAGATTCAAAATTTAAATGTACCGCTTTGTGTATTATAAATTGTTTTATGAAAGGACATTTGATATTTAATAAATTTGGATATTTTATTTAGTCAATTTATTATTTATGCTTCCGTAAATTTATTCTCAATCTAAATGGTATTTATTTTTAATTCTCTAATATTTTTTGGCAGCACCTCTTGGGGTGCTACATAGTAGTACTAGAGCATAGTTTATTTGTATTCTAGGGCTTGGGATTATTGGTTCGTTACGCTGTTTGTTGAGAGAGATTTTATTTATGTTGTCTCTTATTTGGGTGATGCCAAACTTTATGTTCGAAATTAATGGGAGAAAATTATGGGTGAATTTCAAGGATGAAATTCCATTTGTAAGGGGGAAGAATGTAATACCCCCTTATGTTCAGGACTTATTTAAGAATATTATATAAAATTTCAGTAATAATTTTAAATAAAAATACTTTTATTGATATTATATTTGAAAATAATGTATTTTGGTTTGATATAGAATCGAAGATTTTAATTTAAATATTAATGGTTTTTGGACATTTTATAATGGCTTTGCTATGTAAAGTATACAATATTTAATTAAAGGGAAATATGATAATATGCGCTAGCTTATGCTCCAAGATAGGATTTTAGAGAGGGGATATATAATGAATCTTATGGATGATTACAAGGACAGCAAGATGAAAAGGAGAGGCAAAAAATGAAATTTAAATAGGCAAAAACGAGAGGAATATAAAGAGTTAGTATGAAGTGTTTTAGATCTTATTTCTGAGTACTTTTGGATGATATTTGAGAATAACTAAAACATATACTAGACCAAATTTTTCTTGTAGAATCCAAATCTTAAGTTGGGTTGGTGATTCCAATAATTCTTGGATCGAATTTTCTGGGGTTTCAAAATAGGCTTACAATTATAGATTTTTTGCTCGAGGTAGTTTCGTTCTTCCGTTGTTAATTAAGTGGTCTACACTTATTCAAACTTGATTGTATAGTTATATCCATGTTATGTGTTATTTTTACATGTATTGTATGCCCATATATTATATTTTCTCTTGCACCCATTTTTTATGTGCGATATTAATGCCATGTAGTTTGGGGTAACAAAATTAGTTGATTTTACGAGCATGTTGGGTTATAGAAATTGGGTAGAAAATATGTGCACTTGATTTATAGTACTTGAATTTGCAATTTATTTGAATTTAGAGAATGATAATACGATGATTATTATTGGAGAATGCATAAGCAATCCTTAGCCAAATCTCCCGCTGGAGTGCAGTTTCATGATATCAGTTTAATAAGATACGATATTTAGTTCACATATATTTTTTTAATCTAATTTTTACGTCATATAATTATAAAGTTCATCCATATCATTTGGTGAGTTATTAATCTCATGCCCCCATTATTTTATCAACGCTGAGAAAACTCGGAAGTTTGGGGTTTATTAAATCATATATAAAATAATGCAGTCAGTAAGCATGTTGAGTCACCTTGAGGTGAATAATAAATATCATATTTGAATTCTCATGTAATCAACATCATAATGTGACTAAATCATATCCCAGAATAAGTTGAATACAAGGTTACGCGGAAGGTCGCTCAAAAGGTTGAGGTTGCTCAGAAGGTTGCTTCGAGCAACCATGATTGAGCAAATTGCTAAGACTTGAGCAAGAAAAATTAATTTGACATGGTCATCCTAAAAAATATTATTTTGATAAGGTCGTTCGAAGGATGTTACTTTGACATGGATCCCCAAAAAATATTAAGTTAACAAGGTCACTCAAATACATGTGCGTACTAATTTGAGCTTTGTCTTTAAAAGGTCTCACTTGAGACAACATAAAATATTTATAGAAATTCAAGGGATATATGTTTTTTTATAAATTGATTTTATCAATCACACCAAAAATTCATTGTTCAACAAAATTATGCCAATATTTTAAATTTTATAAACATTTTGCTGATTTCATAAACGTGTCATCCCAAAGTGTCGACGAAACATTACATTATTTTAAACTCAGAAACAGTTTTACGAATAAAAACAAAGGAAGTGATTTGTATAAATTTCATCTTTAGAAGATTGATAATTCTAGGATAACTCACAAATCCGACTCATTTTTGGCGATTTATTGACGAGTCGCATTTTTATTAATTCATTTTGTGGGTATGTCACATAAAATGAATCGAATTTATGCGTGACGATAGGATTAGTCTTATACGATATAACACAGTAGTACCTTAAAAGGAGGTATCTCTGAATAATCCTAAAATCTTTTTGTGCTTACTTTTAAAACAAAAGATTGTGTTCCCATGTTGGAACTTGTAACCCCAAAAAACACTTTCAACCAAATTTTAGAACAAACTTGCTCAAAAAAATCTCCACCCTGAGGTGGGTCAGTTTTCCCATGGTTCGTCGGGTTTCAACCTTCTCTTTCAAGTCCATTACATTTTTAGATGTCCATTGTTCTTGGTTTTACACAACCATGGTGAACTGGAGGTTCCAAGGTATATCGGGGTGACGTCCCAACTGAATCGCATTTTCTAAATGGTTGTTTGGTTTTTTCAGTTGATTCTCCTATTCCCATTTGTGAAATGAATCATTTTTCTTGTTTCTACAACCATGGTGGATCGGTCTGGGTATAATTCTGAGTTGTTCTCACGGTAGGGTTTGCTGAGACCCATTTCATGTTAAATCATAATTTTTTGTTTTGTTATCCCAATAAATGGCAGGGTCATCTCCATCACCAGTTTAAACGGTATATAGCTCTCCTACTTTATTTTTGGCAAAACGGTGGTGATGCTGAGAGATAGGTACGTCGAAAGACGATATTTATTTTTACTGGAGTTTATAGCGTGGCGAATAGTTAACATAATGGGTTTTCGTCTTCGAGGAAAAAGTAAAAACAATGTGGCACGGGGAAAACATTTTGACTCGTAGTTTTGAGAGTTTTGATAGATGGTGATGTGATACACTCTCTTATTCTACACGCCTCGTACATATTCCGATCTTTTTTTTTAAAGGGAAATTAAATAACTAGCACAAAACCATAGAGTTTACAATAAAGTTGCACATAGGTGACATCAAACAAATTTTAAAGATCATATAAACATATCTCATCTCCGCACAGAGAGTAACAAAAGAGTGAGATATTAGTGTTTCCATCCGTTTGATTTCCCGATTTCTCTTTTTCAATTAGCTTTTTCAGAGGTTCGAGAGGTTCCAGAATAGTGAAAAAGTCTTCAGTGCAGGTCTTAGCAAACATGGCGAGCCAATTGGCACATCTATTGGTTTCTTTAGGTATGCACTTCACGGTCAAGTTCATATCTTCTTTCATACCGCGATAGTCCAGAATAATGGCTGAGTGAGGGTGATTCTCCCAGTCGCCTTCATTGATCATATCCACGGCATTCTTGCAGTCATCTTCGATTGTGGCATTAATCTAGCCTTTGTCCTTCGCCATGATAGTCCCATAAAATATGCCTTTGAGCTTTTCCCGCAGAGGAGTAGCCCTAATAATCTTCCCGAAGAAGCCAATGATCTCTCATAAGCATAGTAAAAGGCCTATAAGTAATTGCAATAAGCGCACATGCTCATGTGTGGTACCCTCAATAACCATGTGTTTATACTATTTGTCAACTAACGTAAAAGTTCTTTGCCCCCTAAATTACAATTTTTCCTGTGGTTTCTAATTCATAGGGCCTTACCAATGGCGGACTTACTCTTTCATTATCATAAATTACCGACTCCTCTGTGCACTCCTTGCGAGTTGGAGGGCTGCAACACATATTTACTCTGACTGTCCTATTTTTTTCTAACTCCGATAATCGATGCATCTGTTTAACCTTAGTCCTACATCCATCTTTACTCAACTCTCTCACATACTGTCTACGGCTCGGGTCGCAGACAATCATCTCCAACCATTTTTTCTTCTTTAGTTGTTTTGGCTCACGCGCAATGATGCAATTTTTCAACATACACCTGTAACTTTTTCCTCTTTTAAGCCCACCTTGTCTCGTCGCATTCGAAACTACTACCAGGCTCGTCAATTAATACGCCCCAGTATATTTCCCCTTCTTGCTTTTCCAATTGCCTGGTCCAAACATACGCCTCCACTCTTCAAATGTAATATGGATTGAGCAAAATCACATACTACGGGTCATGATGCAATTGGTGGGATTATTCGAAATTATCAAGGGGAGTTCATATGTGTTATTTCCCAACATATTAGGTTTGCATCATCAGTTCTAGTGGAGATCTGGGCCATTAAACTTGATTTGTACCTTGCCTTTACTCAAGGTTCTACTTGCATCGAGTTGGAAATCGATAGTCAAATTGTCTTCCATATGATTCATAGGAACAACGCCCACAATTCAGATCACCTGAATTTGATCCAGAACATATGTGACGACTTTTGGATATTTCACCATATTACCTTACGCCTATGTTTCAGGGAAGCTAATGTGTGTGCTGATATTCTTGCTACTCACTCGGTCTCTAAATTATTATTTTCTATAGTGTATGTTCAGATTCCATGTTTTTTACTTCCGGCGTTGGTTCGTGATGTGTGTAATATCACGACGGTACGACATGCAAGTTGTAATATTACTTGTAAACTTATCATAATTTAATAAAATTCCTACTTTGACAAAAAAAACATAAAACTTATGATCAGAAATATATTACCTCTTAGATCTACTAGCTTGAATGCACGGTATTGTCCAGTAGGTACTCAAGAAGTAAAACGATGTGACTTTTGTATGTTAAGATAATGTTTCAAGTAAATTTTACTAACACACTTGTATTAGTCGAAAGTATAAAGTAGGAAATTGAGGGTGACTTGGTACTTTATTTAGACTGCCAAAATGTGTGGTTAATATTAGAACTTATAATTTGGAGAGAACCGTACGCCATATGCTTTTTTTTCTTTAATCAACCTTTGCTAAACCCAAGTAATAAAAAAAAGCAACGAATATATATATATAATGGGAGTCTCTTGTGCATACCAAACGGTACATACCAATTTTTTACTATAGTAACAAAATTATTTTTCTACTGAATTTTTTTATATGATTTTTAAACATTTCAATAGATCCATATAAAAATAATCAACTCAAACTAACGTTTTTTGCTATTTTTAAAAAATCGGTCAAAATTTCGCAGCTTTTAAAGCACTTTAAAAGCTGCAAAAGTTTGACCAGTTTTTTTAAAATAGCAAACAATGTTTTTTGACCTAATATTTTTTATAGAGAATTAAGGTAAAGGTTATGTTTCTTCCTATATTTGGGATTTTAGGACAATGTTTTTCAAGTTTATAAATCTAGTCCCTGTGGCACAATAGCATTTATTTGTGGGGTCCCTTTAGAGTTAGGAGTTCATTTTTTTGTTACATGCCAGCGCCACCATTTTTCATGGTGTTTTTAGTACAGGGACTAAATTTATAAAATTATTTGGAGTGTCCTATTTTTATACACTTTGAAAATTATGAGGACATTTTCCCAAAACTCCCTTTTGTTATATGGCTCCCCTGAAATGTTTAAATACAACATAAAAAAACTCAACTCAAAATTATATATATGTATCGTTTGGTATGTACAAGAGTCTCTCTCTCTCTCTCTCTCTCTCTCTCTCTCTCTATATATATATATATATATATATATATATATATATATATATATATATATACACATAATGGAATTATTCATACAAATTTTTTTATTCTCTCTATTTAAATATCCAAAATATTTTGATTTAATAGAAATGTTATCATATCTTTCACTCATCTCAATAAATATGATTTATAATACTCATAAAAAGCAAGGTTCTAAAAAATACAGGACGTGATCGAGGCGTGGAGGCCAAGCCTTAAGCCTTAGAAGCCTAGGGGGCCTTAGGCGTAAAAAGGCATTTAGGTCTTTTTTAATATATTTTAATATTTATAACCATAATAAGGCTATTAAAAAATACTACAATTCTACATACCATAAAAATATGTCTGAATATTTGCAAATTAAAATACTATTTGATTGTTTTTGACGAGATAATGGTCCCGTTTGTAAAAAAAATCTTTAAAAGGCGATATCGTTTCATTACAGCATTGTTGTTTTTAACAAAAAGTGTGCCTTAAGGCTTTTACCAAGAATAGGGCGTAAAAGGCTTAAGGTTGGGCGTTTCTTCCAAGCCTCAAGCCCAAGCGGTGTTTTTAGAACACGAATAAAAAGATATGTTAATCAACAACGCAAATGCAAGAGCATAAGTAATAATGGTTATCTTTGTTGAAGAAAATGCTCCAATGCTATCGAGTTCTCTTTATGCACACGAGGCATTACACAATCGAAATCACAAATACCTTCCCAACAGAGTCGCCAAATGTAAGAGAGTAGTCTAGATTTTGGGAGGCACCGCATCTATCGTATTTTTTACTTGAGCAATGTTTCTGCGCCTAAGTATTCGTCTCATTGCGAAATCAAAGTCTGCATAGTTCGTAGGTCCGTAAGATACACCGAAAAACTTGATTTTAGTGGTTTTATAGCGCGAGGGGTGTCGAATCATGCTAACCGCCTCTAAATTTGAATATATCATATAAAACTCATGATATAACTCGAACATTCATTTTATCAATATGATGGGATGAAACTCTTGAGAATTTGTGGGGGAAAAGAGTAAAAATCTCTCTCCTAGAACTTGCCCCCAAACCATCATCCTTCTAAATGAGGAGGAACCCTCTTTTTGTAACCAATATATCCCAAGTGGCCTTGCCACACGTAATCTTTTCTCTGGAACCATGTGTCAAATATTTATGGTACCACTTGTCGTAATATATGTGGTTGTATCTCAAATAATTAATTTAAATCTTTACTAGAGTATTATCTAGTTTAATTTGTCAAACTCAGGGTATAGGTGATATAGTAGTCACGCGTAATAATATTGCAGTCAATGTAGTGCCCAGTTATAATTAAGGCTTTTATAAATCGTTTACCTTATTTTATAAAAATCTGCGGGCTTTATTTATTTAAGCCTATCATATACAAAGTAACGACATAATAAAGAGAAGAGGGAAGCATCATTACGGAAGCAAAAGAAGGAAAAAGAATTATTCAACCTCCAATTGCCTTTAAAGAAAGGGGGACAAAGGGTATTATATGTAATACCCCGTATTTTTATGGCATTTAATTATGGGAATAATTAAATTAAATTGGGACAAATTAATTTAATATTAATCTGGATTTTAAAATAGATATTTACAAGCGTGATGAGAGTTAGTAATTATTAGTGAGAATTATGTTGAATATTACTGAATGAGTAAAGTAATATATGAGATTGAGTTTATTAATATTGTCGTGAGTGAATAATACGACAATTATAGAAATTAAGTTAGGACGTGCATGTGTCGTGTCGAGACTAAATTAATGGAATAAAAGGTAAATTAATTCTAAGTTGCCTTTATGGTCATTTTGAGTGCTCCAATGTGTCTGAACGGGTCAAGATAGTTTGAAAAGTGTACCCAGGGTTTAAATTGGGTCTTAGGACGATTTTAGGCTTAATCGGCAAACCGGGAGGGCATTTCGGTAATTTCCAATTTTAAGCCTTAATTTATGACAAAAATTGAGAGATTATATCAGATGGAAATGGGAGTCCTCGAGGGTTAGAAACACTGGAGTTGCAATGAGGCTAAGGAAGAGAGAAGGCTTCCAAGGAGGAGAACCACCAACCCTACACCATTCTCACCAATTCCACCACCAATGCGTAGATCGGGGAACGAGGAGCGAGATCATCAAAAAATTCAAACTTTTGTTCTTGAGGCAAGTATCTAACCTGTTGTTCTTTAGTTGATAACACATCCATGCTAGTGTAGGAGATATGAATTTATGTCTCATGAAAATATAATGTTGTTTTGGAGATTATTATTGCAATTTGGAGTAGAAACCATATTAGGATGAATATCTTGTTATATGCAGAATATTAAGCATGAAATTTGATGCCCAGTAGAGATAGAGATCTAAAAACTAATGGAATTCTTGAGGAAATTTTATAAACTAGGGTTAAATGTTAAATTCTGGAATTAATCCATTTGATGATGATTCTTGAGGAATTAATGAATGTTTTACATTAAAAATCATCCATATTTATTTATATAACGTTCATGATGTTTGGTTGGGAATTTGGGACATGTTAATGAAGGTTCGATGATTTAAACTGGAAGAAACCCATAGGCTTGATATATAGAATTCTGGGCAATAACTGTTCGATCGATCGATCGACTCAAGAATGTCGATTGATCGATCGACCCTTTCATCAATCGATTAACTCCTCCTAGAAATTGAAACTCTTATCCCTTTTAATGTTAATCTGATCCAAATGATTAAGGACCCTTGGACATAATTTGAATATCATAATGGGACTTGAGAAGGACCAGTAGGGTATAGGTAAGGTCCGGGTAATACAACTTTATATGAGATTTGAGCGTGGGATAAGAGTGACTTAGACCAGAAGGATAGAGTGTGTACACCTACTGATTTTATACTTATCAAGATGAAACACTTTAAGATACGAGAAGTACTTAAGAACTTGGGATAATTGAGAAAACAAAAGAATGATTTAATTATATGTAGGACTCGGGCGTTATGTGTCGGGTATGGTTAGAATATTATGGGTCGTGGGCGAACCTAGCTGAATAATGTGAATATACACGAGTGCATGTGTATATATATATATATATATATATATATATAATATGTGAATATCTGTGTGTAATCATACTCGTGTTGCTTGCTATCACAGAGGTTTTTGCGCCATGACAGTCTTATCTCAATTGGACCTTTATGGGGGATATTGACTTGTACCCTAGAACATAGTATCCTTGGTACAAGCTATTTGAGAATGATAGTTAGACGGTACTAAGAGACGTGATGGTATGTGCTGACCTCTTAGTGACATGGAACTATGCTTCGCCTTCAATATGTGTGTTTTGTGTTTATACAGTTGGAGAGAGATTCCGGACTAGTACTCCCTTTTGTACAAGAGATACGGGGACTTGATAGCAGAGTATGCCATCACCATAGATTTTATGTGGGGCGCCTGATTAGTATATATATTATATGAGTGATAAATATATATGCATATACCTGTGATTCCTCTGTTGTGCATGTAAGTAGATAAAATTGAATAATTATCATTAAATGAATTAAGTGGTTGTGAACTTAAGACTATATTGGGATGAACATAGTTGGCTTGATAAATTCATAAGGAAAGGTTATCAGATATACACTATAATCATGCGATCACTTGAATCAGGATTTGGTGAGGGAAAATCGGTTTAGACTAGCCAATTGGGTTAGCTTTATCTAGATTAGCTCAGTAGTACGTTAGGCGTGCACACTAGTTCAGGGGTGAGAATTACCAAGTGAGTGTCGAGGTACTAACATGTATGTAATATCAACTAGTAAGCATTTTATATACTTGCTAAACAATTTTAAAAGCTATTTTACACTCGGGCTCTGACCCGTTTCATGTCATCTCTTATTTCTCTTGTACACACACACACACACACACACATATATATATATATATATATATATATATATATATGTATGACAGGTGTCCAGCCACAGGGGCATCAAGCTTAGATCTTTCAACTGTTGATGTGCTGCAACTAGTGTGGGAGTTGCAGGTCCTTGCAGTAGATAACTTCATCCATGTATCCTTAGTTTTCTATTTAGTCATTTTTAGATAGGTCATGTGTCGCCCATTTCCAGTTTTTATTTAGTTCAGAGAGACTTGTACTCTTTATTACTTCAGTCTTCAGTTTTAGTGGGATTGTTTTAATTATTTTATTATCCTTTGTTGTGAGATAATTTATTTGGATTGATTAATCTAACATGTTTATTTAATTTGGATGTTTGGTTTTTAATTTTACTATCCGTGTTCATGAAGACGATTTCGTTTATTAAATCATAACAATAGGACTTAATCAATAAAATTAAATATTTTTTACTCTTAGCTAAAATATTTATTAGGTGATTAATAAAGAAACTTATTTTTCGATAGTGATGCTAAGAATGCACCAATCGTAAACTTTGATATAATTTAATAAAGGACTAATCACCCGATATTTAATTAGGCGGGGTGTCACAAGTGGTATCAGAGCAGTAGGTTCTGGAATCCTTTAGGATCTGTACAACTTATTATGCTTCCAACTTAGCATCTTTGATATAAAGCCATATTTTTAAGACTATTGTATTCTTATTTATGCGATTACATCTTCAGCTACTTGAGATTTAATAATGACTATGGACTGATAAATTCCTTCTCATTTCAGGTGCCTTCGAGATGAGCCCCGAGGGACAGAAAGTCCCAACCATAGAAGCCAGCAGCTCAGGTCCAAGGAGCAATGAACGCAGCCGAAGTTGGCGCCATAGTTGCTCAGGCGGTGAATGCAGGTCTAGCGATGGTGCAGCAAGCCCCACCCCAGGTTTAGGCTGTGGTGCTACTTCCAGCTTACTTTCCCACTGCATGGGAGAGAGTCATGGATGCCTTTCAGAAGGCACATCCCCTAGAGTTCTCGGGCAGTTCGAATGTGGTCATCAAGAGCAAATGGAAGAAAGACATCCAGAGGCATCTTTGCATTTATGAGTGCACGGATATTCAGAGATAGTTAATGTCTTCCTTCAAGCTAGTAGGGACTACCTTGCAGTGGTGGGAGTCCACTACCACTTTGGAGGAGAGGGACATTATGACTATTTAGAGTTTCTGGGTGAGGATTGATCGCAAGTACTTTCCTTTCATCGTGCAGACTGAGATGAGGCGGAGACTACTGAATTTCAAGAAGGAAGGTATGACTGTTGCGGAGTATGAAGAGGAGTTCATGAGATTGATTACTGGAGTGCCAGATGAGGTACCTACCGAAGAGAAGAAGATTTGGATGTTCATGGATTGTTTGACCTGGAAGATTCTCCAGCACCTCTTAGGTAATATGACGTTGGGTACTTATTTTGGTGTACTCAACGCCGCCCTATTGCATTGCAAGGACCACCGCATCCACTAATAGGGGAGAAAATGAGCCGGAGAGTCCAGTCAGCAGGGACGGAAAGGAGTTAGTAGTGCCAGTGGGGAACCAGCAACTCTGGGGCAGGTCCGTCAGGGTGATCAGAGTTCCCATCAAGGGGACCCTACTTAACTCTTCTAATCTGGTGACTCTAGGTAGGGATATAGGGGCTATAGACAGGGCCAGGAAAGTCAGTAGGGACAGCACCGTTATCAGCAGGGCCAGTGGAGGGGTGGTAACGACCATCAGGGCCATGGACAACAGGTACAGAGGGGAGGAAATTTCAGGGACAGATAATAATAGCCATAGATGTCAGGATTGCCCCCAGGGGGACAGGGCCCCGTAGAAGCAAGGTGCCCATCAGGAGCCACAGAAACCGATCTTCCCAGCTGCCCTCCCAGCACCACCTCAGATTCCATCCTTACCATCCATCCTAGTTGTCCTAGTTCAGCAAGGATAATTACAGTATGGACGTGTTTATAACGACCACTAGGCATCAGCACCGCAGGCGCCACCCGCAGTTGAGGGTAAGTTTCCTATCCATGGTACTATAGGGCGCATTTTATTTAACACTGGGGCATCACACTGCTTCTTAGCCACTAGTTTTGCATGGTCCACGGGGTTATTAGACACGACAGAGAGTACAGTGACATGTGTAGACTCACCGCTGGGTAAGGGGTTATTGATTTTCTTTATGTGCCGAGGGGTAGATATAGAGATTGGGAGCCTGATTTTTCTTCCATATATGCTAGTCTTAGATATTCACAAGCATGATGCCATTATTGGCATGGATTGGATTATTTCTTATAGAGCCACGGTAGACTGTTTCAGTAGGAGTATTATTTTTGCTATCCCGGGTCAGGAGATATTTCTGGTGGTGATGCCTCATCCTGAGGGAGGATCGTCCACCCATTTATATTACATAGAAGAGGATACCTCTAAGGAGGTAGTGATACCCATTAATTCGATTCTCGTAGTTTGCAATTTTTCCGATGTGTTCGACGAGATACCGGGACTACCACCTAGGCAAGAGATAGATTTCATTATAGATTTGATGTCGGGCACTCGGTAGATAGCCCGTTCACCATGCCGTATGGATCCAGCTGAGATAAGAGAGTTGTGGGATAAGATTGAGCAGTTGTTGGGACAGGGCTTCATCTGTAGGAGTATCTCGCCTTGGGGTGATCCCGTGTTGTTTATGAAGAAACGAGATGGGTCATTGAGGTTGTATGTGGACTACCGAGAGTTGAAAAAAGTCAAGATATGAAATAAGTATTTGTTGCCCCGAATCGATGACTTTTTCGACTAGTTGAGAGGAGTTATCTTCTTCTCAAAAATAGATTTGAGGTCGGGGTATCATCAATTACGGATTAGGGAGCAAGATGTGTCGAAGACTGCTTTCTTGACGCGATATGGATCCTACGAGTTTCGGGTTATGCCATTTGGGCTAACCAATGCTCCAGTCATGTTCATGGACTTAATAAACAGGGTGTTTAGAGAGTTCCTGGATCAGCTTGTCATCGTTTTGATAGATGATATTCTGATTTATTCCCAGACTGAGGAGGAGCATGCTGAGCATTTGAGGTGGGTTCTTCAGACTCTGCGAGAGCATCAGTTATATGCTAAGTATGAGATATGCGGGTTTTGGATACATGAGGTCTAGTTCTTGGGGCATATTATCTCCTCTAGGGGGATATCCGTGGATTCGGGAAAGGTGTTCGCAGTGAAGGCGTGGGGGCAGCCCACGACACCGACTGAGATCCGTAATTTCTTGGGATTGGCAGGGTACTACAAACGTTTCATTCGAGGATTCTTGAAAATAGCGGGTCCATTGACTAATCTGACTCGCAAAGGGGTACCGTACGTATGGGATAACGCTTGTCAGTTGGCTTTCGATGAGCTAAAGGATAAGTTAACTTCGGCGCCAGTCCTTTCTTTACCCAGTCCAGGAGTAGAGTACCTGGTGTATACTAACGCTTCCCTACAGGGACTTGGTGGAGTACTTCAGTAGGAGGAGCAGGCGATAGCTTATGACTACCGCAAGCTCAAACCTCACGAGAAGAATTACCCCACCCATGACATGGAGATAGCAGATGTCATGTTTGCCTTGCGGATTTGGAGACACTACTTGTTGGGACAGAAATTTCTCCTGTACATAGATAACAAGTCACTGCAATACTTGTTCACTCAGCGGGAGTTGAACATGCGTCAGCGCAGGTGGCTGGAGTTTGTGAAAGACTATCCGTTCGAGATATAGTACCACCCAGGGAAGGCTAACATAGTTGCTGATGCGTTGAGCTGTAGGCCAGTAGGTGAGGTAGCGGAAGTGTGGAAGGCGAAATGAAAGGAGTTGGGACATCAGGAGATTTTTACGAGGGTGATCCAGGCCCAAACCGCAGACTCGTTTTGCCAGGATTATATTGCACGACTTATAGCCGAGGGCGGGGAGTCCTACTCAGTGAGTTCAGATGGAGGATTGCGATTTAATAGGAGATTAGTGGTCCCGGAGGGGGAGGACTTACGTCATGAACTTATGACAGAGTCCCATGGGTCTCTATTTTTCATACATCCCGGAGGGGATGAGATATACCAACTAGGGGTGTTCAGAAAATCGAATGGACCAGCGAAACAAATCGGATTGTCCTAAGTTTATCAATTTTTTTAACCGGTCCGATCCAATTTTTTTTTGACAAACCGGTCTAATTGGTATGGTCCTCGGTATCCCTTGTTAAATACCCAGTCTGGACCGACCCGGACCGATTACTATTAATATATATGTATTTAATTATATTTATACATACATATATTAATAAAAACACATGCACACATGGGGGTACGCTCGTCAAACAAAAAAAATAAAGGAACTTAGTAGATTTAATAACAACACACGCAGCCACACACATTTGTTCTCTCCTCTCTCTCATGAGTCACAAGTTGTGCCGCTTCGCTTTCTGGTTCTTCTCTTCTCTTATCTCATTTGTGCTCTCATATGTGTCATTTCTCTTCTCTCGTCTCATTTCCTTCCCACAACCACATGTATCTTTCATATTCAGCTTAGATAATATGTATATATGGATTCATATGCGCCGCTATTTTATATTTGATATGTTCATCAAAATAAACAAAGTTTTGAGACCAACCAATCTTTCTATTTGGACCAACAATCTAAGAGAGCAATGCTCTATTATTGCACTCATGCAATTCAGTATATTATTGTTCAAATTACTCCCTTAAAGAATGAATCACCTATTATGAAAGGTAAACATTTGGAAAGAAATTTAAAATTCTCAGCGTTAATTTTTCTTGTAAGGTGACACTTCTATTAGAAGTTGAGTAATTTTTCTTGTAAGGTGACACTTCTGTTGAAATTGTCAGTATATTATTGCTCTCAGTGTTGTTTATTATTTTATTTTATTTATCTTAGATTTATTAATTTATTTTGAGTTTTTTTTCCTGTCTTGCTTTATTTTCTAGTATAATTTGGGCACGTTATGAGTGACAAGTTAGACCGGATCGACTATGCCCGGAAAATCGATTTAATCGCTCCGGTCTCAGTCCTATTTGTTTTAGGACCATTTTAATCGATCCGGTCTTTAAATTTATTAAAAATTGGATTAGATCGGATCGCGAACACCCCTAGTACCAAGATATGAGGCGATAGTATTGGTGGAGTGGGATGAAGAAGGACATTGCGGAGTTTATGTCCAAGTGTGCCACTTGTCAGCTAGTAAACGTGGACCATCAGAGACCGCCAAGGTTACTTCAATAGCTAGAGATTCGTATGTGTAAATGGGAGAGAATTTCCATGGATTTCATCACAGGGTTACCTACATCACAGCGGGGTCACAATTCTATATGGGTGGTGGTAGATCGTTTGACCAACGTAGCGCATTTTTTTCAGTGTAGACAAACTACATTACAGGACAGTATGCCCAATTATTTATTGCTAAAATAGTGAGGTTGCACGGGATGCCCCTATATATCGTGTCCGACAGAGACAAGATTTTCGTGTCACGTTTCTGGGAGATCTTTCAGGAGGCTATGGGTACCGATTTGCGGTTGAGTACGGTTTATCACCCGCAGACAGATGGGTAGACTGAGCATAATAATCAGATGCTGGAGGATATATTACGCATGTGTGTCCTTGATTTTACAGGAAGGTAGGAGCATTACCTTCCACTGGTGGAGTTTGTTTATAATAACTCTTCCCAGTTTATGATTGGCATGTCCCCATTCGAGGTGTTGTATGGAATACCTTGTCGTTCTCCCGCTTGTTGGCTAGAGGTGGGGGACAACAAGTACTCGGGCCAGAGGTGATTCAGGACACGTCATCCAGGATTGAGTTAATCAAGAGTTGCATTCGCGTAGCCCAGGACAGGCAGAAAAGCTACGCTGATGCAAAGAGATGCTTCAGAAAGTTTATCATATGGGACCAAGTATTACTGTGTGTGTCTCTTATGAAAGGAGTAATGAGGTTCGAGAAGAAGGGGAAATTGGCTCCGAGGTACGTAGGACCATTTTCCATTATCGAGAGGATCGGACAAGTGGCACATAGACTTGGGTTTCCAGAGCACTTGCATCGTATTCATGATGTATTCCACATTTTGTCGTTAAGACAATATCTTCGGGATGATATGGCCCACACCCACATTGCAATAGAGGATATTGACTTGCAGCCTGACAGTTCTTATGATGAGAGGCTAGTGGCTCTCCTAGATCATAGTGAGAGAAGATTGAGGTCGAAGGTAGTCCCACTTGTACGCGTCCAGTGAGAGCATCATAATGTAGAGGAGTCCACTTGGGAGCGCGAGGCAGAAATGCGCAAAAAGTATCCAGAATTATTTTTACCAGGTATGCCTTATTTTTCGAATTTCGGGACGAAATTCCATTATTAGGGGGGAAGTATGTAATACCCCGTATTTTTATGGCATTTTATTATGGTATTAATTAAATTAAATTGGGATAAATTAATTTAATATTTATCCGAATTTTAAAATAGATATTTACTAGTGTGACGAGAGTTAGTAATTATTGGTAAGAATTATGTTGAATATTACTAAATGAGTAAAGTAATATATGAGATTGAATATATTAATATTGTCGCAAGTGAATAATACGACAATTATAGAAATTAAGTCGGGTCGTGCGTGTGTCGTGTCGGGACTAAATTAATGGAATACAAATTAAATTAATTATAAGTCGCATGTATGGTCATTTAGAGTTCACCAATGTGTCCAGATGGTTCGAGATAGTCAGAAAAGTGTACCTGGGAGTTTAAATTGGGTTTCAGGACGATTTTAGGCCTAACCAACAAATCGGGAGGGCATTTCTGTAATTTCTCATTTTAGGCCTTAACTAATGATGAAAATTGAGAGGTTATATCTGATGGAAGTGGGAGTCCTTGAGGGTTAGAAACACTGGAGTCACAGAGAGGCTAAGGAAGAGAGAAGGCTTCCAAGGAGGAGAACCACCAACCCTACACCATTCTCACCAATTCCACCATCAACGGGTAAATCGGGGAATGAGGAGCAAGATCATACCCATCATCTTCTACAAATTCAGACTTTCATTCTTAAGGCAAGTATCTAACTTGTTGTTCTTTAGTTGATAACACATACATGCTAGTGTAGGAGATAATGATTTTATGTCTCATGAAAATATAAAGTTGTTTTGGATATTATTATTGCAATTTGGAGTAGAAACCATGTTAGGATGAATATCTTGTTATATGTAGAATATTAATCACGAAATTTGATGCCCAATAGAGATAGAAATCTAGAAACTAATGGTATTCTTGAGAAAATTTGATAAATTAGGGTCAAATGATAAATTCTTGAATTAATCCATTTTATGACGATTCTTGAGGAATTAATGAATGTTTTACGTTAGAAATCATCCATATCGGTTTATATAACGTTCACGATGTTTGGTTGGTAGTTTGGGACATGTTAATGGAGGTTTGATGATTTAAATTAGAAGAAACCCGTAGGCTTGATATATAGAATTCTGGGCAATAACTGTTCGATCGATCGATCGATCGACTCAAGAATGTCAATCGATCGACCCTTTTCATCGATCGATCGACTCCTCCTAGAAATTGAAACTTTTCTACCTTTTAATGTTAATCTGATCCCAATGACTAAGGACCCTTGGACATAATTTGAATACCATAATGGGACTTGGGAAGGGCCAGTAGGATATAGGTAAGGGCCGGGTAATACGACTTTATATGAGATTTGAGCGTGGAATTTCGGGGGTATAAAATGGAGTGGAAATCATGCGTATGTTAAATTAGGTCCTGTGGGAATTAAGAGTGACTTAGACCAGTAGGATAGAGAGTGTACACCTACTTAAGAAATTGGGGTAATTGAGAAAAATACGTAGGACTCGGGTGTTATGTGCAAGGTATGGTTAGAATATTATGGGTCGTGGGTGTACCTAGCTGAATAATGTGAATATATACGAGTGCATGTATATATATATAGTATGTGAATATATGTGTGTAATCATACCCGTGTTGCTTACTATCACGAAGGTTTCCCCGCCGGGACAGTCTTTTCTCAATTGGACCTTTATGGGGGATATTGACTTGTACCCTAGAAGATAGGATCCTTGGTACAGGCTATTTGAGAATGATAGTTATACGGTCCTAAGAGACGTGAGGGTATATGATGACCTCTTAGTGACTTGTGTAAGGACATTTTTCTCATGTCCAATATGTTTCATTTATGTATGTCGTACGCCGCTACATTTGGCACGTCACCTCACGATCTCACATGACGGCCTCTATCCGAATTCCGAGAATCAAGCATTCAACATCTCCATTAATGTGTCCCACATCTGCCTCAATGACTTCACGTTCCAAGATTTTAGGGACTTAATGCAAGTGGTACGCAAGGGAAGTCAAAATAGTGAAAAAAAGGCACGATAGGAAAGTTCAAGGGCATTTTCGTAATTTCACATCCATAATTCGGAGGTCTGGTCAACTGGAAAGTTGAAGAGCTCACCGCAAAAAAGATACTGGAAGAAACGTCACCTCAATCCGAGTTACGGTGAAGAAGTTATGACCTTTTGAAGTTGGAGAAAATTCCTTAAAGAATGCTGTTTTTTAACCCCATACCAGAATGGTACCACCAAACCGGTTCGGTGTACCCCAGATGGGGTTCGGTGTACCTGTACGCTGATAAGTTTTTAAGAGTTTTAACAAAGCGGGACTCTTCATATTTTTTCCTATAAATACCAACTTCGGGGGAGTTGTTTTGCAAGACTTTAGAAGACGTTTTTGAGAGTCCAAATACCTCTAGTTTTCATATTTTTTGAGTCCCAAGACTCATGTTTTGATTCACACAATTGCCAAACCTTTGTGAATCTTTTTGGTAACCCAAGAACACATCTTGTGTATTTGTTTAGCCTCTATGGAGAAGGTATCTCCATACTTTGATCGGTGGATACCGAGCGTAGTCATTCGACGTGTGGACGAGCCGAAGACGACGAACCGACACCTGGAGGGTACTTTCGCTGTCTCTCGTATCTTTGAAGGTTTTCTGAAGGCACCGTGCAGTATAGTCTTGTGGTCGATTATCAGGATTGTATGTAAGTCAAAGGTCTTGTTAACTTTTCAAAGTGTTATAAAAGGTTTTTACCCGGAAGGGGTTTTTTCCTCAATTGCTCGTCTTTATTTTACCATGCATGGCTTGAGTGATTTATCTTGATTAGATGCATGTGTAGGGGCTGTTTTAATAGACTCTAATTAAATAAGGGTTACTTGAAAAACTTGCGAATTTAATTTAAATTGATATTACACGACGTCTTCAAATTGGTATCAGAGCGGGTTACGCTAATTTATCGCGTGATCTTGATTTTTCAAGGATTTATTTTTTTTGATACAATTTGACTTCTTACGTCGTCAAATTGGTATCAGAGCCTATTGCACTAAGTTATTGTGATTTGATTCTGATTTTGCACAAAAATGGCTTTTGATGGTTTTGATGATCTTCGATGTCAAATTTTTGAAAAAATTAATTGGAAAATTCACACGAACTCTTGCTTTAAATCTTCAGTTGAAAACGAATCTGAGAAGTGTCCTTGTTGTGAGGGTGTTGGTCACATGTTACATGAGTGTACCACAAATTTAAAGAAGAAATTGAATAAACCAATTTCTCATGTTTCTACCCTTAGTGATTGTGATTCGAAAGAAGAAGTTTTTTATGCTTCTAGGCGAGAGTTTCCCATCCGTGTGATTAGTGATGATAGTGAAGGTGATGGGAGTGTAGATGAAAGTGAGGAGGAAAGTGTAGATGAGCATGACTTGCAAACTGCTTTCAATGATCTTTATGCTGAAACTTTGAAAACAAAGAAAGAAAATTTGAAATTGAAAGCTCAGTTGAAAGAGTGTGCCATAAAAAATAATGATTTTTTAGTTGAAGAACTTAGGGCTCATGTGAAAATTTTGAAAGAGAAGCTTGAGTACGTCGAGGGTGAGAGAGATAGTCTTAGAGGGTTGATGGAGACTATGAAAAAGCATCTTTTAGAGTGTGAGGATTCTAGACGAGTACTTGAATCTAGGATAGGTGAACTTGAGATGAAATTGAAAGATTCAAGTAAGGTGAAATTTGATTTGGAGTCTAGGTCTAAAAAACTTGATAAGATTTTAGGCACAGTCGAGATCAAAACAGATAGGGGTGGGATTGGTCTTGAAAAATATGTTGCACCCATTCCCACACGTGTGAGAGAGCCCCCTAGGATTGTTAAGAAAGAGACACCTAAGGTTGTTAGGAAAGAGCCCCCTAGGAACATCGTGAGAGTGCCTCCTAGGATCATTAGGAGAGACCCACCTAGGCAAATTCGGAGAGAGCAACCGAGAAATTTGAGGAGAGGGCCACCTTTAGGTAACACACACCGCCCGATTTACACTTGCACACATTGCGGTAGGCAAGGTCATATTAGGCGATTCTGTTACAAGCTGTTGAATGAACCTAGGAAGGTTAATAGAAGAATAAATTCGATTCCCAAAACCCCCACACTTCGTTACAAATCTATTTGGGTTAGAAAATCGGATTTAGAGGCTTATGGTTTATTTGTCCATGATTCCCGTTTGCTTGCACGCGATTCACCCCATGTGAAATCTTTTGGTTGATTGTGATTGCATGTTTGTCATACACTAGTTGTGGTTTCATGATATATTTTTACTAGTGTGATGACTTGTACTTTTTGTATAAATTCATGTTTTTGAATTTTTTTTTTAAAAAAAATACAAAAAGATTTTATTTTGATAAAATTTTGAGAAAATCCAAAAAGATTTTTGTATTGCACCGTTTATGGATGAATACTTTGGATGACCAAGTCACAACATCATTCCATTTTTTTCATGTGACTATTTGATAGTGTTTTGAGACAATAGGGCAATTCATCCATGTGCTTTATAATGTTTGGAGTCATTAAGATGTAATTAAGTGTTACTTCCTACATGTTTGACTCACTTTATCCTTTATTGCACACATGCACGGATTTGTTTGATTATTGTGCTTGTCTTATCACATGTTGGTTGGGTGTTTTCACTTCAATCCTGTCCTTAAAACAAACCAAGCGCAATAATTTTTTATAAGGAAATTGTGCATATAAAAACCGTTTTGTGAGTTTGTGTGCTTTCTTTAAAATCGGGGAAGGGCTGCGAAAGGTTCATTTTACCTTTGCGAATACTAACCACCGTTAAATTGGATCTAAAAAATTGAGGAATTTTATTATCCGAGGTCCAAAGAGGTTAAAAGAGCCCGAAAAAATTGAAAGGCAATAAAAAGATATTCATGCCAAAAAGGGTGCCATCTTATTAATTTGCGAATCGAATCGATATCACACGACGTTCTCAAATTGGGCCATTTAGGTTTTTGCACCAATTCTCCAAAGTTTGAGAATTTAGATTACCTCTAAAAGAAAATATATATGAGGGAGTTTGGTTGGAGAATTAAAACGGGTTTGCACGTCCTTGAATTATTGAAAATGCGCTACATAGTTTTGGACGTTATTGGTGTGGAAATCATTTGACTTTGATTTGTTGATTTGTATAAGACGATGTCATTTAAATTCAACAAATTTTTACACCTAAGGATACTTTTGATGCTCATTCGTTAGGGGTACACATATGCATCGTGCACATATGATTGATTGAGTTGATTTACCTATCGAATGTGTTCACACCCATTCATTCCGTTTCCATGACTTGGTTGTTTGAGTCTAAATCCATGGTGTGATTTTTGTATCATTTTTTTTCAAATGGTATCAATTATGTTTTGTATGAAAAATTGAAAAATCAAAAAAAATAGTTTGTGAAAGTTTTTTTTTTAGCATCTCCTTGCTAGAGCACGTTTACTATATTGATTGATGCCTTGACTTGTATACCGTGACACTCCGATTTTTCTTGTTTGATTCATTCTTCTTATTTGTCTATTTGGGGACATCATAAAAAGGGGGAGAAATAATTATCTTATTCTGGGGGAGTTTGAATTTTGGGG
Source organism: Sambucus nigra (assembly GCA_949130495.1). NCBI lineage: Eukaryota > Viridiplantae > Streptophyta > Magnoliopsida > Dipsacales > Adoxaceae > Sambucus > Sambucus nigra. Next base: position 86,927,381 of record OX422208.1, on the reverse strand, counting down.
GAGTTTTTGAGATGTTGCTTATATTTTTATCATATATTGATATCCATGTTATCTCATTTCAAACTCGATATGTCACGTGGTAGTTGCTTTGTCTCATGTGTGTAGGTATGAAGATTGAAGATCTATATGTTGCACACCCTGATGAGAAAAGTTTTGAGATTCCTGAAGAATTGAAGAACAAACGATGAAGACTATTCATTTGTACCTTTTCCAGTTTTGGGTTCATGGGAGGGTAGATTTGTATAGGCAATTTCATATTTGATAATTCGGATTTTTTATGTATGTACCGGCATAGACATAGGGGGAGATTTGTAAGGACATTTTTCTCATGTCCAATATGTTTCATTTATGTATGTCGTACGCCGCTACATTTGGCACGTCACCTCACGATCTCACATGACGGCCTCTATCCGAATTCCGAGAATCAAGCATTCAACATCTCCATTAATGTGTCCCACATCTGCCTCAATGACTTCACGTTCCAAGATTTTAGGGACTTAATGCAAGTGGTACGTAAGGGAAGTCAAAACAGTGAAAAAAAGGCACGATAGGAAAGTTCAAGGGCATTTTCGTAATTTCACATCTATAGTTCAGAGGTCTGGTCAACTGGAAAGTTGAAGAGCTCACCGCAACGAAGATACTGGAAGAAACGGCACCTCAATCCGAGTTACGGTGAAGAAGTTATGACCTTTTGAAGTTGGAGAAAATTCCTTGAAGAATGCTGTTTTTTAACCCCATACCAGAATGGTACCACCAAACCGGTTCGGTGTACCCCAGATGGGGTTCGGTGTACCTGTACGCTGATAAGTTTTTAAGAGTTTTAACAAAGCGGGACTCTTCATATTTTTTCCTATAAATACCAACTTCGGGGGAGTTGTTTTGCAAGACTTTAGAAGACGTTTTTGAGAGTCCAAATACCTCTAGTCTTCATATTTTTTGAGTCCCAAGACTCATGTTTTGATTCACACAATTGCCAAACCTTTGTGAATCTTTTTGGTAACCCAAGAACACATATTGTGTATTTGTTTAGCCTCTGTGGAGAAGGTATCTCCATACTTTGATCGGTGGATACCGAGCGTAGTCATTCTACGTGTGGACGAGCCGAAGACGACGAACCGACACCTGGAAGGTACTTTCGCTGTCTCTCGTATCTTTGAAGGTATTCTGAAGGCACCGTGCAGTATAGTCTTGTGGGCGATTATCAGGATTGTATGTAAGTCAAAGGTCTTGTTAACTTTTCAAAGTGTTATAAAAGGTTTTTACCCGGAAGGGGTTTTTTCCTCAATTGCTCGTCTTTATTTTACCATGTATGGCTTGAGTGATTTATCTTGATTAGATGCATGTGTAGGGGCTGTTTTAATAGACTCTAATTAAATAAGGGTTACTTGAAAATTTTGCGAATTTAATTTAAATCGATATTACACGATGTCTTCAACTTGGAACTGTGCTTCGCCTCCAATATGTATGTTTTGTGTGAATACAGTTCGAGAGAGATTCCGAACTAGTACTCCTTTTTGTACGAGAGATACGCGAACTTGATAGCAGAGTATGCCAGCACCATAGATTTTACGTGGGGTGCCCAATTAGTATATATATTATATGAGTGATAAATATATATACATATACCTGTGAGTCCTCGACTATGCTTGTAAGTAGATAAAATTGAATAATTAATATTAAATGAATTAAGTGGTTGTGAACTGAAGACTATATTGAGATGAACATAGCTGGCTTGATAAATTCATAAGGAATGGTTATCAGATATACACTATAATCATGCGATCACTTGAATCAGGATTTGGTGAGGGAAAATTGGGTTAGACTAGCGAATTGGGTTAGCTCTATCTAGATTAGCTCGGTAGTACGTTAGGCGTGCACACTAGTTGAGGGGTGAGACTTCTCAAGTGAGTTTCGAGGTACTAACATGTATGTAATATCATCCGATAAGCATTTTATATACTTGCTAAACAATTTTAAAAGTTATTTTACACTCGGGCTCTGACTCATTTCCTGTCATTTCTTATTTATCTTGTCTATATATAATAGGTGCCTAACCACAGGGGCGTCAGACTTAGATCTTTGGACTGTTGACGTACTGGAACTAGTGTGGGAGTTGCAAGTCCTTGCAGTAGATGACTTCATATTTGTCTCTTCAGTCTTCTATTTAGTCATTTTTAGATAGGGCATGTGTCGCCCATTTCGAGGTTTTATTTAGTTCAGAGAGACTTGTACTCTTTATTACTTCAGTCTTCAGTTTTAGTGGGATTGATTTAATTATTTCATTATACTTCGTTGTGAGGTACTTTATTTGGATGGATTAATCTAGCATCTTTATTTCATTTGGATGGTTTGGTTCTTAATATTATTATCCGTGTTCATGAAAACTGTTTCGTTTATTAAATAATAACAACATGACTTAATGATTAGGCATAAATTCTTCACATTTATCCCTTTAATTTCGGTATTTTTATAATCCCGTGCGGTGTAAATATCTTGGATTTGTCTCATATCTATGCTGCTAACCCTTTTTGGTAAGTATTTCGTATTTTGTCTATCTTTTATGTGTTTTACAGGTATTTCATGCAAGAAAGATGGAAAAGAGAACTCAAAATAGTGAAAGAAACCAAGAATCGGGGAGTTGAAGGCCATTTTCATAATTTTGCAGCCTTAGTCTAGAGATGGGGCTAACTGGAAAGTTGAAGAGATTTCAATTACAAGAACACTGGAAAAAAAAACACTTCAATCCGAGCTACGGTGAAGAAGTTATGCTAATTTGAAGTTGAGAAGAAATCCAAGAAAAAAACTGTCAAACCCAAATCGAACCGAAGCTAAGGAAAAGAACCGGTCCGCCCATTTGTCACGCACCCGATCCGTTACGAAATTAGTCACGCTCCAGATCCGTTACAACATTACTCACGCTTTCTAAGTGTGACAAATTGGCAGATACGGGATTTTTATTTTGTGCTTATCTTTTAGCCAAAAAAGTTTTATGTTTTGGGGACTCTTCTAAACCAACTCTAGCCTATATATTTAGTCATTAGGACTCTTTTTATTCAGATTCCATTGATGCAAAAGCTCCATAACAAGTAGGAACATCTAGGAGAAATATTCACATAGTTTGCACCATTAATTCAAGAGCTTTTCCAGTTTTTCTTCAATCTTTGATTTCTTCTTGCATGTTCTTGTTCTTCAATCGTGGTAACTTTTATTTCCAACACTTTTATTATTATTCACCATCTTAGGCTAGGTTTTTTAAGGTTAAGATACATGAACCCAACCTAATGTTGTAGTTGCTTGTGTATAAAATTAGTCCTTTAAATTTAATGGTTTGATTACGACCGTATTGCGTAGAAACGCGACAATTGTAGATCTTTAAATCTCGTTTGCTTTCGAGTAATCGGGATGCTTTAGAATACAATTCGAGTGTAACTATTGAAATACCGATTTACTCATCCTCAGATTAAGTATGATGCGGGCTTGAACCTCATATATGTAATGCTTGGGAGTACTAAATTCTGGGTCTAATTAATCACTTAAATTTACGATTAGTTTTATACCATAAATACACTAGGGTTGGGGGATTGTGTCCCTACCTTAATTTTCTAATTAGTTTTAGTTAACTTATTTATTTTTCACTTTTTCCTTTCTCACTCAATCATCATCTTTTACACTTTATTTTTTGAAGTAATAAATCAATTAAAATCTTTCAAACATTCCCTGTGGATTCGATACCCAGACTCGCCACTATACTCCGCAAGAGTGTAGTTAAAGTTTAGGTTTTTTTTGTATTGTTGTCAGAAGCCAATAACAACGATTAGCGTATTTACACGGACGCTCGGTTTCCAACACGATCAAAATGGCGCCATTGTCGGGGAGTGTTTTGTTATAAATTATAATTGATTTACTATTTCGCAAGATATATTTTTCTTTCTTTTAATTTTTTTTTGCAGGCTTGCACAATTGAGCGCCAAGAAACGTTGAATCCTTAGCCGCACACCTCTTTACATGGATTGTCCGTTTACAAACTATTCGGTAATCATGTCTTTTTATAGTGAGCTCGGTAATTATAATGGTTCATATGGGAATAGTTTTCAATCTTTTTATTTTCAATAATCTCTGCCTCGACCTATTAAAATGGGTGAGTGGCTTTTAATTCAAGAATATGAAAGGCTTGAAAATAAATATCGGGAAAAAAATCGTTTTGGGGAGAAAGAGTTGGATGCATTATTCGAATCCAATGACGACTTTTCTTTCGAGGTTATAGAGCCAAGGAATCCTACTTTGTAAGAAAGAATGTTTTTTTCTAATCAAACAAGTACTCGATTTTCTTTCCACCCAAAGTGCAATGGATGTTGTTCTTGTTACGAAAATGATCTCACTTTGCGATGAGATGCGTTCTAATTTGGAAAACAAAGAGGAGGTTGAGACTTGTGTGTCACCTCAAATTTTTGAAGAACATTTCATTGAAAGTGAGTCTTGCTCCCTTGAAATTCAATCTCCAAGTAATGATGAATCACTTGAGATTGAGTTTATTTCATCACCATTCCCGTTCACCGTTATTGAACCATTAGAAGTACCGCTAGATTCCTATGAGTCGGTTGAAAATTCTGAAACGTTTACACCTTTTATCGACAAAGACACTTTGCTAGAATTATTTTCTAATATGGACTCTTCATGTGCCCCTCTCTCCATACTACTTCAAAAATATTTGGGAGGTGATTATATTTTTCCTGGATTTCAATTGTACTTGTCCCTCCTAGCATCCAAACCACCCATCATCCCGTTAAATTTTTTAATTGGTGATGGTTTATTTTTTCCATTTCACACATGCCTTTTGTTGTTCAAACGGAATCCTTATATTTCGGGAGGCATGCATCCTAGTGAGGGTACACCATTAATCCCTCAAAGTCATATTGTATTTTGGGTGGACCCTCGAATTTTTCGACTTCTAGTGTATAACTTATTAGAATTTGAAAATCGTAGGTTGTACAATAGTTAGCTTATTTTTTTAGTTTAGAGTTTTTGTTATTCTTTTTGCTATGCTTGGTTCTAACATGTTTTGTAGATTCAATGGACTCGTACTTTTCGGGGATCGCTCCATTTTGGGTAATATCTTTCTTTCCTACTCTTTATGTTGTGTTCTTGATTCGCATTGAGGACAATGCAACATTTAAGTTAGGGGGTGTGGGATATTCTTCCCGTTTATTATTTAGATTCATTGATTTGATCACATGTTCTTTCCAAGAGTGTTTTTTTTTAGAAAAAAAAATTGAAAAATTTTGAAAAAAGCCAAAAATATTTTTCTTCAAAATAAATAAAGATTGGAATTTAAAATCTTCAAAAATATCACAAATATTTTGTCTCAAGTTGTAAAAATCAAATGCACAAAGCCGAAATTGACCAAAGATGGAAATTGTGCGAAAATTGACGACTTAACGAATAAGTGTGGAGATTAACAAAACCCGGTGTGATTTCGAGCCAACCGATCTTTTTTAGTTTTTAAATCAATCCGAGTTAATCGTTAACTCATTGTTTAAATTCAGCGTTTTACAAAAGTCGTTGATGATCTATATTTTATTATTTTGATCGGTTATGGAAAAGGGAATGTTGTCTCGAAATGCGCACTACAAATATCTAAATTAAATTAATCTCGAGACGCATATGGTAAATTAATAAGTAATTCGGACAATGAAGTAGGCCATCGTTTGTTACCCAAACATATTGGCTAGAAAAAATTGTGAAAAATCATCCATTTTGTAACCCAATTAAGCCGAATAATTTATCCTTTTCGTTTGGTAACCCGAAAAACCCAAATAGCCCGGAATTGTGAAAAATGGAAAACGTCAGAATTTAAGTCCGAAAAGTGCAACAAAAAAGGGCAAGAAAAAAATAGAAGAATGATCAACAAAAAATAGCAAGAAAAGAAAAGTGTGAAAAAAAATAGAAAAAAAATAGAAAAAGAAGAGAAAATGAGCAATAGCCCGAAAAAGCACTAACGGACATCATAAGAAAATTTTCCAATTCCGAAGTTCCCAACCTTTCCCATATTATACAATACACCTTTAAGGCGAAAAAGTCTTAACCGAGTCCAAATTACGAAATTGGTTAGCGCGTGGAGAGCTAAGGCACAAAAGATAATATAAGAGATTAAATGTGTGAAAAAGAGGCGATGTTCCCATTTCCCAATGACCGTATTCTGATGATGAGATCTAGTCACCATATATTTTCGTCTTTCAATTTGTGTGCGTGACTTTGCGTCCATTATATTTACTTTTTATATCACGCGCACTGAGAGAATAGACACATTAAAAGAGATTCCTTTGAGAGAGCATCCCATGAGCATTTGAATCAAAATGAATTTTTGGAAAGTAACGTAATGATCAATCGATGGAATTTAGCGGTTCGATTTTTGGCTTCGCACACACACTATGACTTGAGACTTGTAAATATGACTTTAAGGTGACTATTTTTTAGGAGTTTAAATTTTACAATTTTTAAGTATTTTGATATTTCTTTGAGTCAATAATGAATTTTGTGGGAATATTCACTGCAAACTCTCACGAGATACCACTCGTCCTACTAAGGTAACCTAGGGGCTTAAAGGCTTGTTGCATACCCTAAATGCAATCGCTTGCCTGCGAAAAAGGTATTCTATCCCAATAACGTTTTTGAAGGGTCCTTAACTCATAATCTCGTACTTTTACACTGCTCGGGACACGGTTCTAAGTTAGGGGGGTTTGATTAGGCATAAATTCTTCACATTTATCCCGTTAATTTCTGTATTTTTATAATCCCGAGCGGTGTAAATAGCTTGGATTTGTCTCATATCTATGATACTAACCCTTTTTGGCAAGTATTTCGTATTTTGTCTATCTCTTATGTGTTTTACAGGTATTTCATGCAAGAAAGATGGAAAAGAGAACTCAAAACAGTGAAAGAAACCAAGAATCGGGGAGTTGAAGGGAATTTTTGTAATTTTTCAGCCTTAGTCCGGAGGTGGGGCCAACTGGAAAGTTGACAAGCTTTTAATTACAAGAACACTCGAAAAAACGACACCTCAATCCCAGCTACGGTGAAGAATTTATGCCAATTTAAAGTTGAGAGAAGAAATCCAAGAAAAAAGCTGTCAAACCCAAACCGAACCGAAGCTGAGGAAAAAGAACCGGTCCACCCATTTGTCACACACCAGGTCCGTTACGAAATTAGTCATGCTCCAGATCCGTTACAAAATTACTCATGCTTTTTAAGTGTGACAAATTGGCAGATACGGGATTTTTATTTTGTGCTTATCTTTTAGCCAAAAGAGTTTTATGTTTTGGGGACTCTTCTAAACGAACTCTAGCCTATATATTTAGTCATTAGGACTCTTTTTATTCAGATTTCATTGATGTAAAAGCTCCATAACAAGTAGGAACATCTAGGAGAAAGATTCACATATTTTGCACCATTAATTCAAGAGCTTTTCCGGTTTTTCTTCAATCTTTGATTTCTTCTTGCATGTTCTTGTTCTTCAATCGTGGTAACTTTTATTTCCAGTACTTTTATTATTATTCACCATGTTAGGCTAGGTTTTTGAAGGTTGGTATGCATGAACCCAACCTGATGTTGTAGTTGCTTGTGTATAAAATTAGTCCTCTAAATTTAATAGTTAGATTACGACCGTATTGCATAGAAACGCAACAATTGTAGATCTTTAGATCTCGTTTGCTTCCGAGTAACCGGGATGCTTTAGAATACAATTCGAGTGTAAATATTGAAATACCGATTTACTCGTCCTCATATTAAGTATGATGCGGGCTTGAACCTCATATATGTAATGCTTGCGAGTAATAAATTTTGGGTCTAATTAATCACTTAAATTTACGATTAGTTTTATACCATAAATACACTAGGGTTGGGGGATTGAGTCCCTACCTTAATTTTCTAATTAGTTTTAGTTAACTTCTTTATTTTTCACTTCTTTATGGTGCCGTTGTCGAGGAGTGTTTTGTTATAGATTATAATTGATTTACTATTTCGCAAGATATTTTTTTACTTTCTTTTAATTTTTCTTTTGCAGGCTTGCACAATTGAGCGCCAAAAAACGTTGAATCCTTAGCCGCACACCTCTTTACTTGGATTGTCCGTTTACAAACTATTCGGTAATCATGTCTTTTCATAGTGAGTTTGGTAATTATAATGGTTCATATGGGAATAGTTTTCAATCTTTTTATTTTCAAGAATCTCCGCCTCGACCTATTAAAATGGGTGAGTGGCTTTTAATTCATGAATATGAAAGGCTTGAAAATAAATATTGGGAAAAAAATCGTTTTGGGGAGAAAGAGTTGGATGCATTATTCGAATCCAATGACGACTTTTCTTTCGAGGTTATAGAGCTAAGGAATCCTACTTTGGAAGAATGAATGTGTAGACACCCAATTCTGTTCCCCCCTAAGTCTCCTTAGGTCCCTGGTACCTCCCTTCATCACCGTAAACCCAGGTCATGTCCCGAGTACTGACTTGGAGGCCATCGGGCACTCCCCGACTCAGTTTGAGCCAAAAGTCAAACTCTTTATCTCGATCGAGACTTAATGAATCTTCAAAGGGCACTGAATACCCTTTCCAACGGTCCGCCTCGTGCGCGATTCTGACTTACCATGCAGACGAACGATCCGTTTGTGTCCGAAACCTGACCTAGAGGCCACCGGGCGCTCCCGGGCTCTGTTTGACCTATGTCAACTCTTTAGCTCAATCGAGGCTAAAATAATCTTCAAAGGGAACTAAATACCCTTTCCAACGGTCCACCCCATGCGCGATTCTGACTTTCCATGCAGACGAACGATCCGTTTGACTCCAGGAGGTCACCGAACGCTTCTCAGGCTCGGTTGACCAAAGTTAACTCTCCAAAATGGGTCAAAATCTTTGGAATGTCGAAGTAAATCTACTAACCTTTCCAACGGTCCACCCCGTTCATGATTCGGACTTACCATGCGGACGAACGATCCGTTTGCGTCCGAGCAATTCCCCGTCCAATGGACCGACAAATGCTTCCGAGCCATATTTGACCCAAAGTCAACTCCCAAACCAGGGAGAGATCGAAAGTACTTTAGAATTTCTTTGAATTACCTTTCCAACGGTATGCCCCGTGTACGATTCTGACCAGCGGTTTGCCCTCGGCGGTCGATTTTCCGAAAAAGCCTGAAGCGCACTGCCAAATGGCAGGTTCCAGACCCTGGGCCTATAAAAGGAGGCCTATGTCGATCGGCACTCACCTGGGCCTATAAAAGGCACTCACCTGGGCCTATAAAAGGAGGCCTTCACCTCATTTGCAAGGGGAGCCCAGATCTGATAAAAATCTCTCTGAATGAATCCCAGAAACCTCTCTCGAAGGCAGCGTGATTTCAACATTCAAATCCCCTTTTTACTTCCACTTTTCATCATCCTTTTCATCAAACTTGGTGAATTAGCCACTCTCCATCATTATCCAAGTTCAAGAGCTGCTCCCCAACATTCAATATCAAGATCAAGATCTTCAAGAAGGTCCAACTTTCTCAAACTCTCTCTTAAATTCTCAATAACTTGTCTTCTTATTTAGCACTTTTATTATCTCATCTCACACATCCTAATATACTTTTATTTAGTATTATTGCACATCTATTACTTTCATATAAATAAAAAAAAAACCTTAAAAAATAAGAAAAATATAGTTTTCTCATAAATTCCAAGTAGGGATTCTCACACTTTTTTCACACTTTTCTCATAATCTAAAACCCTTTTTCTACACACACTCACAAATAAGAGATTCCCCATTTGTATTTATGGGATAAACCTCACCCCTCATTTTGTATGCGAACTACGTTGACTTTGACGCCTTTATAGGCTACGTAGTCATCTCGGGGTAAAACCCGAGACTCGAGTCCTTTTTCTCGCTTTTTCTCTTATCTTTCTATCTACTCTAATCTTCTTACATTCTATATACTTACCCTTAGTGACGTATTACCCCACATGCGTTATCATTCCATTATAACAATCAACGTAGGGGTAATTGCGTAAATCTTATTATTCTTATATCTTCCTACGGATGACTCGCTTTATCTTTTCCATGATACAAGTCGAGGATTCCTACCTCCATTCTACATATACACATGCACACATATCACGGGGGAAACAAAAGGAAAATAACAAATATTCATGAGAGACCGAAAGGGCGGAATGGGTACCTAACACCTTCCCATTTCGTACTAAGCCTCCGAACCCTTCTCGAATCATCTTGGTTTCGCACGCACCAGTATGTCTTTGGATGCCATCCTTCGGGGTGGCTTCCCCTTTTTCTTTTGTCTGTTTTGAGCAAAATAGACTGGCGACTCTGAATCTCTCTACATTTCCACACCACAAATGACGCCGTCCGAAGCGCTCCTGAGAGGGACGCTCTGGACCCGAAGGATCCTTTCCTCCACGCTACCCGCCCACGCAACAAGGATCGGGGATGGCCACAGTGACGACTCTGCTGGGGATATGTGTTTGTGGGCTTGACTCTATTTACATGGATGCTATATTTGTTTATATTTCCCCCTATATTTTCATGCTCCCTTTTCTCATGTGTATCCCGTGCTTATGCTTATGTTCACACACTTGTAGAAATTTATCCATGTACACTTCACACCACGTGCACCTAAGATCACATGTATATCCCCACGTTGCACGCATCACCCATCCATACTTGGTGTACCTTTTGGGGTACTCGTACTTTGCTCCCTGTTTGACATAATCAAGAAAGGCATTCTAATCATAAGATACTAATAAGAGAATCATCCATGATTCACACGACATCACCAAAGAGCATTGATATTGACCAAATTTTACCTAGTACTGGAGGGTCACTTCGTGATGGGCGCTAGTCCGGCAGGTCGCAGTTAGCCTAAGCGATATGACTCTCACCTTCCATTGGCCAAGTACCTTCGACGTATATCGAACGGTTCCACCGCATCGTACCGATTGACCGAAGTCATGACGGGAGGTATATCGCAGGGAATTCATTCACGTACGTCTAGTATATCGAATTTTCTCTCACACGTACCGTCCCCACGAGGTATATGGGGAGGCAATTCACGTACACTCAGGTATATCAAATGGTTGTCCACACGTACCGATTGCCCGCAATAGCAAGACGTATATCGTGGAAGTCACACCAAAGGGAGGAACCCCTTCCGATTCACTCAACCAACTGCATACCCGCATATAGGTGTCAGACCTAGGACACGCACTTTAGCGATTTTGATTGGACTATATACATTATAAAGTGGACTATACGTAGGACTCGCATATAGGTGTCAGACCTCGGTTTTATATTTTTTATCCAAAGACTCCCATAACAATTTAGAGATTTTGATTGGACTATATACATTATAAAGTGTATTGTCCAATCCATTAAGGATATAGTTTTTGCAAATAAAATTTGAATGTTTCCATGCTTCTACAGCTAGCAAAGTTGTCTTATCCGTTTCATTTTCATTAACCATAGGAGCATCTTCGTTAATAAACTTCGCAAGATTAATGGTAGTTAAACAGAACAACATCTTTTGTTGCCAACGTTTGAAATCAGTACCATTAAACTTTTCGGGTTTGTCTCCATAAGTTAAATGAGTAGGAACGGTATTAGGAATACTAACCGTCACATCATTTTAAGGAACAGACATCACATTTTCAGAGGATTCAGTAGCCATTATTTTGATATTGAATAACACAAAAGCAATTTTTGAAATGTATAGAAATTGTTTCAAAAATAAAAATAGTAAGAAAAAGGATATTCAATGTAAACACGTTTTAGTATGTAAATAAAATAGGTAAAACGTTTCCAATCTAATTTCAATTAAGAAAATTTTATTTATTTAGTGAAAACACAAAAATTATATATATTATTCTGTCTTAAGATTGTTGTTTACCGGATTACGAAAAATGAATATGTATATGTATATATAAACAGTAATTAAAATTAATTACCAAAAAAAAAAAAACAGAACAGTAAAGGGAGATAAGAAGAACATACAGTTTGTGACTAAAACAATCACTTGTATAATTTTGACCGAGTCGAAAGTTGAACTATCTCTCCTTAAGACAGAATACGCCCCCGCTACGGTGCTGACGGAAGGTTCAATGGGCGTCTGCCTCCTAGGATGAAACGGTCAACGACTGTTGCAAGAAGCACTTCAGTGCAACAGTCCCACGAACCAACAATGGCGAATTTCTCTCAAACAGTAGGAAGGGAACAAGGACAGGAGTAGGGAATTCGGGTAGATTTTCTAATCTTTTAAACGGACTGCATAAGATCCCTTTTATAAGTGGTGAAGGGCTGCAACTCATGGCTTTTCCCAGAACAGACATGACTGTTTGTACAGTTGCATCTCTCTAATAAAGAAACTTAACGTTTTAATCAATTAACTAAAAACGACAACGTTTTTTAAATAATTAAAAACGACAGTATTTTTAAGTAATTAATTAATGCGAAAAATAATTAATCCGTAATTAATTCATTTTTTTGGTTCAGAAAATAAATTTTAAAGTCCAAAGGTCAATTAAAATTTGTCCAAAAAATTTAATAGTTGCTCAAGAAAGACCCACGACCCGGACACGGACACGGGCACGGGTGGGCTTTTGGGCCAAGCCCAACACATGCATAGTGTAGGCCATCTCTCCTTCAAAGAGTTGGAATAGCCCAAGGCATCCAAGCCTTAGTCCCATAACTTGTGTATATTAACTCTAAGTTTTTCTACCACTTTTCCAATGTGGGGAAACCCACTTAACTACGTTACACCATCTAGCTTAAACTCAAATGGGTTACTTTAAGTTCAAATTTTTCATTCATTACTTCATTATTTTGAACAAGTGAGTATACCAAATTAATCTTCTTGCTACAAGGAACACATTGATACTAAGACACGTCACTTTTAAAATATGTGTCTTAATTAAAATTTACTCTAAAGTTTGACTCCAACATTTTATAAAATATACAACAAGAATGAGTGGTAGGGGCTGGTGAAAGTGAAGAATAACGAGTAGTGTTGTGTGTAGTTGGGGGTTCAGATGAATTATTGTTTGTTTTAGGATGAATGCTTAAGGAGGATAGTTGGTCATTGTGAATCAACTCACGACTGAGAAGTAGAGAATGAAGTTCAGAGAAAGTAACCGGAGATGACCGAGCTGTGAGAGTGGTTACCAGATCTTTAAATTCCATACGAAGTCCCTTAAAATGATGAATGTTGAATTCGGCTTGAGAGAGAGGGTGTCTTGCATCACTTAATTCATTAGAGATTAGTTTTGCTTTATGGAGGAAAGTTGAGGCTGAATCATCACCTTGAGTGAGTTTGTGGATATGTAAATGGAGGTTGGGAATTCTAGTTTCGGAGGTAGAGGCAAGGGCATCAGAAAGTGTTTTCCATATTGCTTGAGATGTTTTCAAGCCAACAACACGAGGAAAATTTTATTTTGAGAGAGAAGCAAGAAGCTAGGAGTATGCTCATTATAAGTTTGTCCTGTTGGTTCCATAACGCAGTTGAGGTTGCATCCGAGGGACATTGGAAAGTTCCGTCAATGAATCAGAAGAGGTTATGTCCTGCAAAGAAAGGTTTCATTTGGGTTTTCCAGAACAAATAGTTATCGTTGGTCAGTTTTACAGAGATGTGATGTTGTACCGTACTGAGAATAATAGATGGTGATGAAGAGGAAATATCAGAATTTGCCATCTTTTGGCTCTGATACCATAGAAATGTTACTGAACATATATATTATAAATGTTACTAAACATATATGAATTCTACTTTTCCTCTATTTTCTATAGTCAATAGCAGTTATAATAACATATAATATATAACTATTATCCGATGGTACGGGAAAGCTATAAACACGGATGATTCAAACTTATTCGAGTTATTAGGCATATGGTTAGTTTGACACTTTCAAAGGCATGTGATCCTTTATATGTGGAAGATGGTTGACATCAGTTGATAGTGTGGATTTAGGGAAGAAGATGAGGTGAGATAGCATAGTAGAAGATTATGATTTTGATTTGGGGAAGAAGGTGGAGTGAGAAAGGCATTTAGGTTATAAAAAAGCATGCGGTGGTGAGAGTTGATTGTGTAAAAAAATTGGGGGTTATGCCAAAAAGAAAAAAAAAATTGAGGGTTATGTCAAATAAGACATTGCGAATTAGGGGTTAAATAAAAAAACGTAAATAAGAAGGATATAAGGACTTGAATCTCAAAAGTGCATTTGAGACGCCTATGTACTCTTCAAAATGGATCAAAGTCCACGTAATTCTCAAGCGGACCACAAAAATTTTGAATTACGTGATTTTTGACAAGTTAAAGGAAATCGTGGATTGATTTAAGTTAAATGGGTATGAAACCATTTTTATGGAAAAATACTTAAATGACCTTGATTTATCAATAAATAACATAAATTTTAATTTCGATTTTTTTAGTTTATGAAAATACTTGGTGAATATAGATCTTTATTATACACAAGTTTGAGAGATGTTAGAAAGAACATGATTTCTCTTGCGAATAAAATTTTCGCCATCAGAACGATTGAGTCGAACCAAATCTTGTATCATAACGTGTATAGATTGTGCCACCATTCCTTCTATCTTTCATTAGAATATTGCCTAAAATGTTGAAAATTAATAAAAGGAATATACAGAAATTAAATCCAAGTTAGTGCAAGGCATGTTCTTGGAATACTGTCTTTTAAACAATATTTCTTCAATTCGGTTGAAGATCTCGAGTACCCAACAGAGTATGTAATAGAAATTGCCTACAATATACGATGTAGTGGTGTCACATTTTTAAAGCAAACTATGTATGGTTTGACAAAGTAAGAACACTATGAAATGTTAACTTAGTGTCGAACGATAGAGGACAGAGAGAACACAATAATTTGTCATGTCCAAAACAGATGTTTAAAACTCCTTTTAGTGATTGTTCACGAACAGTCACATCATTGAGGTGCGCAGCTCAGTAACCATTGAATCGTATTTATCGAATTTCTTTCGATCACATAATTCAGATTTGGCGTCTCATTGTGTGTGTCAGGGGGCAAAGCACCATAGACTATAAAATAAATAATCTTCTTGTCTTTTTTGTTATATAGATTATCAATTTTGAGTAAATTTTTTATTTGAGACTCTAAAAACTATAGTCATTTCCTTTTATATCAAGTTCTTTAGAAAAACACCCAAAATAAAAATTTACGTATATAATATTAATACCCCTTTATATTTTGAAAATTTTCAATAGTTGTTAAAAAGGGTAATGAGGAGGGAAAAGTGAAATTTAACTCCGAATTGTAATAATTTCGTTGTTTGACAGCATATATCCGTACACGCCTGATGCTACTACTGATTGAGGAAGAGTAAACGTTATTCACTGCATATGGGTTATACAAGGCAAAAACTATCTTAATCTCAACAATGGGTAACCATTATAAATATGATGTGAAAAAGATAGGACAAGACATTGCCAACTTGGCCATCTTGACAAGTCAGCCACAAAAGCCAAATAAAACACGTTTGTATTGTTTATGTACACTAAAAGTTAGGGGTGGCCATAGGCCCGAGGCCCGCCAAGCCCGCCCAACCCGCCCAATAAAAAAATAGGGCTTGGGTAAGGTACATAGGCCCGCAAAGCGGGCTTGGCAAAATTTTATAGGCCCGATTTTTTTTTCGGGCGGGCTTGGGCATGAGTTCTTAAGCCCGATGAGGCCCGGCCGGCCCGAGGCCCGAAATATATATATATATATATATATATATATGTGGGGGGGGAGGGGGACTTCTATAAATATAAAAACGTATACCAAGTCTTTTCATGTAAAGTGAGAAACTTTATATATGGATTTTGTAATATATGGAGTTTAAAACAAATTTTTAATTAAAAAAATTGGTCTTTAAATAAAAAAATAGGTATTTTAATTTTAAAAAAAAATCTTTTAATTAACATAATAGGGCCCGATCGGGCGGGCCTGGGTAAAGATCTTTCAAATCTGGGCGGGCTTGGGATTACATAATAAGGCCCGATCTAGGCCCGAGCGGACTTGGGATAACACTTAATTTTTCAAGCCCGGCCCGAGCCCGACCGGGCGTGCCCAGGCCCGGCCCACGGCCACCCCTACTAAAAGCTATATCATTGTTGACAACTCAACGCAATTATTTTGTTTAATTTTTGTTGTATACGTAGAAATATATATGTGCGAATCAAGTAACCGTCAATTTTTCTCCAGTTATCATGTCCGGCGAACACACCTAGTATACTTTTGTTGTCTTTTAAATATTTCTTAAAACCCTTTAACGAATAATGGTGACGAAAGCAAAATGATAAAACAGTGTGCACTAGACTTCATACAAATATAATTTTAATTATAAATATATGAAAAAACAATTCACCATTTTGATTTTTCACGAATACTAAATGTTTTTTTACTCGAACCAAAGGGAGTCTAAATATAACTTTTTGTAGCGCATATCCCTCCATATAAGTTATTATTTTTAGCCTCAGTGTTAAATTACACAGAACGTCACAAACGATAATATTAATGTAGAGTATTTATCTTCATTATTTATCATAAAATAAACTACTAAAAATATATTATGTTACAAAAAAAAAAATTAAGCCTAAATATTTATTATGATGATTTTCATGACCTAATTCGATCGTAATGGTTTTATTTCAAATTTACCTACCCGTCCTATCCGATAGTGGATTAGCATAGCTCTCTCATATTATTGATTATATCATGAAAATTTAAGAAATACTCACATTTAAGTCACCTCAACTCGAATTAATATTACGAGAATATCATAATAACCCACTTTTTAAACCAAATCTATGAATTTAATCTCGGCACAATTTATTTTTCAATAAACAAAGTAAGATTTCAAATACATTTACACTACCTAGCAATTAGGAGTAGCTTGTAGTGCTGTCTCCATATTCTTTGCAATGCCTTGTAGAGAAGAGTCAACGTAGGTCAACAAATCTTCAAATTTCCACCCTTCAACCGGATCAGCGGTGAACGACCACTCCACTTGGCACCCGCCCTCCTCATCACCGTTGATTTGCAATACTTTGATCGTTGAAACGTATAACCCAAAACCCAAGTTGTTCTTCACCACTTCATAGCTTAAACATCGTTGGACCAAATCAATCGATAATAATTTCTCGTGACACCACTTGATCGTTGTCTGGTCGATACCGTCGGATGATGATGGTTGTACGGTGGATGAGCAGTACCGGATCAGGCCCGGCTGACCATTCTCACCTTCAATTTTGTAACATGTATCAATAGTAGGAAGCCATTTGTCAAAGTTGCAAAAATCTTCAAATAGAGTCCACACATGTTCTGCTGTTACCTCTCTTAGCTTAGCAATTGCTTTGCCTTCCCATTTAGGCTTTGTTACTCCTGCCATGAAAGAGAGAGAGACAGAGAGGTTTTACAAGAATGTTTTGCGAAAGATTAATAAACAAACCTTATATATACAAAGTTCAATACGCTGTTAAGTTGACTAGCTTAGTTATCAATTGGTATTAACAAATATAGGAAGGTATCTACAGTCTCAAAAGCATCACATTTAGTGGACTGTACTAATGGCTTTTCAAGTCCACTAAGGGTGGCGTAAAAGAGTTGTGGTCCAATATGAATAAATAAGAAAAAAATAGAATTATATAAAAAACAGAAAAGATAAACGTTGCATGGTAATATTTTATGGGAATCAGATTCTTAGCTATACTCTTTATACAGAATATTCTATATATATTTGCCACCACAGCTTTTGGGGCCAGATCCACCGAGTTGCCTTGAATCTATAAATCACCCGAGTTAAGATAAAGAGTCCATGTTCAAAACACATGCTTATATGTCAAGGTCATGCACACTAAAATTTACAATAACTCCATATCTTCACTTAAATAAACCTACACTTTTTGGTCACATGTCTACAGTTTATATTTTGTTTTATTTAGCAGTTCAATTAGATTTATTCAACTAGCATCCTGTATCAAACCATATACTCCAACTTTCTATCATTTTTATATAATTCGGGAGACATGCACCTTGAATTGTTTTTTTTACGTGTCGAGATCATTTTATTTTGGGAGTCAAATGTTCATTAATTTTATCTGCAAGCACCATTAGTGGTGACGTATTATATTTTAAAGAGAGAATATCGAGCATTAAACATGATCTATGACATTTTCTTCATTTGTAAGTTTTTTATTGGAGTAATTTTTCATTGCACAAGTATAATTTGTTTTGTCTTTCAATTTGATGAAACACAAAAATAAATAATTTTATACAATATATATTTGGTTTCATTTGATGGCAATAATTAGATTTATTCGGTTGGTAATAAAATTTTGTATCAAACTGTATTACTGCTCCAATTTTCTATCCTTCTTGTATGATAGCACCTTTTTTGGTCATTTTGTTTTGCCAAATTTCGCCTATGAAATTTTACACTTTCAAATGGACTACTATTTGAATTATTATGAATATTGAACAAAAATGATATGATTAATATGAGTGTAAGTAAATCCCGTCTTTATTCTATTAGCCCAATTTAAGCGTTGATGCTATAGTCGGAAATTACAAATAAATCTTTACAAATACGTGTGAGGTTATTATAACATATGTTCCATGGGAGGTTACATAGTTTTTCTATAATTTAAGGAATGTTTCTGTAGTGAGGGAAACATATAAGGTGAGTCGCGTGTTTTTCATGAAATTAAGAAAACAATTATTTCTTCCTAGAATGTGGTGAAATTGAAGTTATAAAGCATAGGGTTATGAACCAAGCCACTTGGCCGTCGCCCAGTGGTATAAGGCTGATACTGGGATAATTTTGGGAGTGGATTGGATTTTGTCTCCAGTTCGATCTCTGATACTGTCAAAATATTTTTTTGCCAGCAGAAGTCACGTATCGCGAATGGGGATTAGTCGAGCTGCACCCAAGCTGATCCGGACACCTCATGATATGCTGTCAAAAAAAAAGAATGGGATTATGAGTAATTGTTGAACACAATTTTGTGACATACATAGATTTACACAATATTATTTACATAAATTCAAAGGACAAGATTGAAAAACGACTTGTTAACATTTTCATTATATGTATTGAACACACAACAATCAATTTTAATAAGGTATTTTAGTAAAAGTATAATCAAAGTATTTCTTTAATAAAAATAATCCCTACTTTATTTTTCCTTAATTAAAGTTTTTACTTTAAAAAAAATCAATTTCATCCTTTCTTTTTCTTCATAAATCTAGTCCCTATCTTTCTTTTTTTTTTTTATTAGAATGAGGCATTTTATTTGTTTTAAAAAAATACTACATCTACTTTCTTTTCAAACATTGGACTAATGATGTCACAAAATCTCAGATCATCAAGACTCTCGTCGCCACTACTTCACCAGAATACAAAATTAATTTTGCATCGTCATTTTTCTATATTTTTTTTACTTGATTTTTGATGTTTTAGATGTAATACCATTGAACCACTATGTATCGCCTTATTATCGTCAAACTTATTTCATAGTGCAATACTAAAAAAATGATTATGCAGCATAATTATATTCTTTCATGAAAAAAATGAAGGGTAAAAAATATTAAAAATGACTAAAAAATATATAAAAAGGTGACATTGCAAATTTGTTTTTGCACTCTGACGAAGGAGCATCTGTGGTTGGACTTTACTGACCGGAAGTCTAGCGATATTAATGTTTTGATGTTTGAAAAGATGGTAGCATTTGTAAAAAAATTTATATAAAGCGCCTCATTTTAAGCAAAAAAAATAGGAACTAGATTTCTAAAGAAAAAATAATTTATAAAAACGATTTTTTAAAGAGGCTAACTTTTTTTATTAAGGACAAAAAAGTGGAGGGGATTTTTATTAAAGATAAGGGGATTGTCTTAAAACCTTAATATGAGTTTAAACTTAGATAAATTTCGTATTAAGGACAAAAGAAATAGGGGTCATTTTTATAAAAGAAAATGTGATTGTCCTAAAACCATAATACGAGTTTTAACCCAGGTAAAAAAAATTATTAAGGACAAAAGAAATAGGCACCATTTTAATAAACGAAAAGTTTATTGTCCTATAAGTATAATAGGTGTTATCATCTAAAAATGGTATAAGGATTTTATGGGTATTAGTTTTTCATACCAATAATAAACTATAACAAATAAAGAGATTAATGACCTAGAATTGAGGGGGATGAGAGATAGAAAAGGAAAGAGGAGATTAATGTGGTGCAGTCCAATGAGGTGCCTACATCAACAGGTACATTGTTGTTTATATTAGCCATGAAAGAATAGGTATGTACTCTCAAGAATCTCTCTAGGATTTTGTATATGGCCGTTAGGGTGAATATTTTTCTAATGCCCTTGTTGTGAGTCATTGAGTGTTGTTTATAGTAGATAGAGAGAAGGTGAATAGGTCGATTGCCTTTATAAGTCAGGCAATTGCACATTTTTACATTCTAAATATAATTAATGAAGGTTTAACTATAATCAGTTGAAAGGCCATCCCCACATGCGTATAATGGGGGCTATACATATTCCCCTACATGGCGAACACATGCACCTAGCGATTTAAACTAATAATATCAGTTTATGAGGGTCGTCTACCTAGCCGACCAGAAGTAATGCTAAGTTGATCAAGGGGTGATACGTCATTCACGTCCAGTGAAGTGAAGTGAGATGAGCTTCTTCCACTTATAGGTATCGCAACAGCATCGGTCCACGTCACATTCCATATTTATGATACAACAAAATCCCCCAAGATTGCATGCATTACTATAACATGTAGTCGCTTTTTCTGGATTATTGGATCTTTAGAGTGGCTTGGGCTGTAGAATCAATGAATTCGGTGTTAAGTAATTCTGATTGGGCAAGTTTTGTGATGTACTAATCTTTCCTAATGAATAGGTTGGAAAGGATTTGTGGTCAGCAGGCAAGCTCTTGGAGTTGACAAATTAGGATTCTTAATTCTCCAAGTCCAGTGCCAGTTTTGTAAATATGAGAAAATTTTGGGAGTTGAAGCGTGTTAAGGGTACATTGGTAATGTGCCATCTTTGGAGGTCATTCACTGTCAAAATCTAAATGACATGTACAATTAATCATCATTATGCTTTGGAAACCCTAAGAATTCCATCTCACTCTTATAGAACACCAGTTCCCACCGTCTTGCTCAGTTCATCTATATTCAAAAACGTTCCTTCGTCTTCAAGTACATCAGTCATCTGTGAGAGCTTCGCGTTCTTCAACTTAGATGTTTGTGAGAGCTTTTGTATTTCAATGTAAGGATATTTTAATACCTCTTCAATTTTCTTTACACTAATTTCTCGTTGTTATGGAAGCATGTTTTATACGGTCACTAAGAGTTCATTAGAAACTTTTAGGACCACTAATAGGATTACCCAGGGGTAGTTTAATGCGACACAGAATGTGTGTGTTATGTGTGTACCTACAGCTCAAATGAAAGTCGATCACTCAAGTAATACTCGAATAATCGGGGTCAAATCCTCAAGACTTAGGTTTTGAATGATTGACGAATGTAGGGTTGGCTTCTAAGACCTATGTATCGACTCAAGAAAGATTGAAAATGTGATTTTTCTTTATAGGAAATTTTCTAAGTAACTAAGCAATTTAAACTAGGCAAGAGCAAATTAAACTAATAAAAACAAGAAATTGAAATTTTTGTTTTGAAAACAATTTTGGAAAAATGAAATTGGGATTCAATCCCCGAATTGTAGGAAATCTTTGCTAAATATAAAACTCAAAAACTATTTAACTAATTGGAAGAAAAACAAAAAGTAATTCAAAGCACTAAACATGCGTGGGTGTTAATCCGCACAATATTTAGTCAACAAATTATTTATGCGAATGATATAATTACCGACACATATATTGTATTCTGAAACACTCTGGTTGCCTTCGACGGACGGAGTTAAGAGATCTACGATACTAGTCTCGATAAGAATATCAAACTCTAATAATTAATCATATAATTATTTCAAATTTTATATTTAACTTCAAAAACCTAGGTTAGGTTCATGTTCTCCAACTCACTATGAGTTTAGCTAGACATGTAACTATTTTCTACGCAATTAATCATTATACTGTGAGAAATCATGATGAAATAATAAGAATTGTGAGACGAAATTGTATTACCAACTTGAAGAACATAATAGCATGCAATAGAAATCAACTCAATTGAAGAACAACCAAAAAAATGTCGATCTTCAATTGAATTAATGATAAAAAGTGTAAAAGTTGCTCCCCAAGTAGTTGCCTAAGAAACTCTAACTATGATCCTAAGACACCTAATGGCCAAAAATATGTGTAAAAGTTATCCAAAGTGAGTTAGATAGACTCAAATAACTCTAGTAAGAATCTAGGAAGAGATGCAAAATTCCATCTGCGACCGAACCCATTAATAAAACCAATCCCCCAAGCAAGCCCATAGGGCGAACCGGTTCACCTAACCGAACCAGTTTGATCAGGACCTCTGTCTAAGTTTGCCTTATTTTGTCTTTTTCTTCTTATTTATAGTTTTGCCCACAAAAATTCTTCTCAATTTTGAATGCTTGTAACTTCTTCACCATAGCTCGAATTGAGGTGTCGTTTCTTTCAGTTTTCTCTTGACTTTGAGATCTATAACATTTCATGTGGATCCTTCTCCGAGTTTTGGCTGGAAAATTACCAATTTATCCTTGAGTTTCCTTTCTTCTAATTCTTTCACTATTTTGACTTATCTCTCCCATCCACTTGCACGATTTACCTGTAAGATATAATAGAAATAAAAAAAATATAAAATACTCGCCAAAAAGGTTAGTAGCACAAATTTGAGATAAATCAGGGCTAAATGAAATGTCCAGGATAGTAAAAATACTAAAATTAAGGGGATAAATATTGAATATTTATGCTAACCAAGTCCTCCTAACCTAAAACATTTCTAGTCCCCACAAATGTAGAAGAATGTGAATTAATGTCTAAATAAACTTCTAAACAACTAAATGATAATATACCTTGTTCGCGGGTAAGCGATTGCATTTAGTGTATCTCGTAAGGGTTTGCAGTGAATTTACCCATAAAATTCTCTTTGTATCACATGGTACGACTCTTAGAAAATCTCAAAATACTTAAAAATGGTACAATTTAAATTCTAGAAAAATAATCACAATAAATTTTTATTCGATAAATCTCAATTTATAGTGTGTGTGTGTGTGTGTGAAGCCAAAAATTAAACACGAACTTTCACCGATTGATCATTACATTACTTTCCCAAATTTCTCTTTAATTCAATTTCTCATGGGATGCTCTCACAAATGAATCACTCGGATTGTGGATTTTTCTCTCAATGTGAATGAAATTAAGAGTAAATATAATTGGACAGGAGTTCACGCACACAAATTGAAAGACAAAAAAATTTTGGTGATTAGGTCTCATGAACGGGATACAGTCATTGGAAAATGAAAAAATATCATTTTTTATTCGTACCATTTTGTCTCTTTATTTTCTTTTTTTATTTTTAACTATCCATGCGGTAATTAACTTCATTATTTGAACCCAGTTAGGACTTTTTCGGGTTAAGTTGTTTTGGGTAATAATGGAAATATTGATAATTTTTAGAGTTGCAAAATTTCTTATGATTGTTCGTTGGTACTTTTTTCTCTTTTGCTCATTTTTTCTCTTTTTCTTTTATTTTTCCTTTCTTTTTCATATTTTTCTCATTTTTCTATTTTTATTTGAGCATTTTTCTATTTTATGCACCGTATGGACTTGATTTATGAATTTTTTGATTTTCACAACTCCTGTCTAATTTGGATTTTTGGGTTAATAAACGAAAAGGGATACCATTTTTAGGCTCAAGTTGGTTATCAAAAGAATATTTTTCATGACTTTTATGGCTAATATTTTTGCGTGAACAAATGATGGTCTAACGTCATGTGTCTGAATTACTAATGACATTACCATATGCGTTTAGAGATTAATTTGTCTTTTTTAGACTTTTTTAGCGCGTTTTCAAAATAATATTTCCATTAGTTTTTCGTAACCAACCAAACAAAGATTTGGAGATCAACGACAAATTTATCACTGAAAGAACTTTTGAGTTATTTTTAACTGATTGATTTAATTACTCAAAAACGATGATAGGCACAAAAATCTCCCCGAGTTAAAATCTCCATACTTATTCATGAAGTCAACAATTTTCGCTCAATTTTCGTTTTTGATCAATTTTAGCTTCGTGCAATGGTTTTTTACAAATTGAGACTTCAAACAAAAATTTAGTAACATTTTTGAGGATTTTAAATTCTGTTTTTTATTTATTTTGAAGGAAAAATATTTTGGACTTTTTCAATTTTTTGGGGCATTTTAAAGTTTGTGAAGTTTAAAAGACGCACTTGTACCCCCCCCCCCCCCCCCCCCCCCACACACACACAACTTAGACTTTTGCATTCTCCTTAGTGAAAAGGACTAAAATTTAAATAAGATAAGAAAGAGTGCAAAATATAAAACAAACAAAATTTAAAATACAAGTAGACAATAATAAACTCAAACACCATTTCATTAATAAGACATAAAATGATTACATAGTTTCGTTGAAATATACATCCATGAAAAATGAAGAAACAATATAATAGAAAGGTATACATCTACGACAGCTAATGAGAGAGGTCGGATGCATTCGGGTCATAAGCATATAAGACCCGGAAGTAGTCGAGAAATTGCAATTCTCGGCCCATGCTAAGTTGGTATAAATCGGCTTGGAGCCGTATCATTTCGGGTGTCCCTCCAATAGTTGTCACGGTCGTCCCGGTACTAAAAAATAAACCAGTTAAGATAGGCATCAATTTGGTCCATGTGACTATTGATGATCGTCGTATTGTACGCATGTTCATCAAAGTTGGCCTCGAAATCTGAGTCGATCTGATCGTCGTTTCCTCAGACGTCCTCGTGAAAGTCCCCCTCCTCCTCACTTTCTCCTTCACTTTCTTCGGCTTCCTCCTCTTTGGCATGTTTCTCCCCTATTTCAACATCTTCAAAAATGGTCTCAAGGGAGGGGGGGGGTGTATTTCAGTTTTGGGTGTTGTTTCGATCGATGGAGGTAGCGTTGATGGGATTGGGCTAGTCGGCTTGGTGGCACCACACAAGGACACCTGCTTCGATGGAAAGTGAGGTAATTAAGTTGGCATATGGAAGAGAAGTTTTTTCGGTGCCATCATAAACCGCGGAAGTGATCTACTCGAAATAAATGTGTGCGAAGCTTATTATAGCCTACATGTCGAATAAAAAATAAAAAATGTCTCGTTCCGTAGACGGATTACCGAATCGTTCTTTGTGGGGAGGGTGATGCCACACATGATCAATTTGGCCAAACGGGCATAGGTAAAAAATTTCCCAGAGGGAAATGTCTCTCGGGTCCATGGAGTGTCAGGGGCCCAATGGCTAGAGCATTGGAGACTAGAAAGGCTCGGGCCCCGATATGGGTATGTGGAGCGATCAAAATATGTGACCTTCGTCGCGTGCTTCTTGCAATTGATTATTTGAAGTGCAAGGGATCGTTTTGCCAACAGTGTATGCCCCATTATGGCCTTTGGATGTGCGGACTAGGGACCCGTAAAATTATCAGACGACCCCCTCATAGGCGGAGTTCAAATTGTTGGACAACCAATTTTTCCACCCAAAGTGAGAAAATAGAGAGGTGGCGTCAGTAGGTAATTAGCACCAAATGACTTTGCACTTAGTGAAGATGGTGCGTTGATTGATAAATTATTCATGACACCAATTCCGCTTTTGGACTTAACAGAATGTTTGTCGAGCTTCGTTTTCTTCCTCCACTTTGGCGGAATCGTAGTTTCTAACATAGGTTTTGGTATCCATGTGGAGGTATGAAAATTTTTGGTACGAACTTGAAGAGAATTATAGGAGAGAAGAGAAAGTTTTAGGTGTGAGGATGAATGGTGGATGGGTGTGGTATTTATAGGTAGGAGAGGGGTGTGAAAGGATGAGAAATGAAAGGGTTTTAGGTGGGAAATGGAGGGATAATGAAAAATGCAAGGTTTTGGAGGTGGGGGGAATTTTTTTGGTTGTATTTTCATATATGGAATGAAGGGGGATGAATTATAAGGGTGGGAAGGTGAAAAGGTTGGAGGTAAGTGAGAAAATTGGGAGAAAATTGCATGTTGGTAGCACAGTGGATTGAACTGGTTTGCCTAGGGAACCAAACCGATTCGGTTCACTTTACTGTCAATACCACTTTTTTTACTACTTTTCATCTTTGTCTCAAGCTTGGGTGTTTGAGATTCTACAACTCTCACCAATTTCAATCATAAATCACTAATATGAATCGAAAACATTTAATCACACCGCGCGCTCATGTTTTTCACTCTCGAGACGGGTCTTGACAAAACTCAAATTGTTCCACTCTTACTAAACGAATGCAACTCACTCTTAAACACTCTACACACTCACACCACTCAAAAATACAATAAAACCTCACCCCCATATGCATCGGGGGTACGACGACCTCTCTCTAAAAACTTACTCATCCCCGTATACAAGGTCCAATGATAGAATTGTCTCCACTTCCCCAATGCATGCATTTTGATATGGCTATAGGCGTTGTCCATTAACCTTAAATGTGATCCCATCCTTAAGATCCTCTACTTCTATCGCACCATCTCTTAGCACCTATCGCGTGACCAACAATACATGTTCATATCCCGAAAGATAGTGGGACAATAGAGACCGCACTAAAGAATCTTTGCAGCCATCTTTTTTATAAAAAAAATGGCCTCCATAAGCTTCCGAATGAAAAAACTGGATCATACTTTGAATCTCATCATTCGACACACATTGTTGGATTATTTTGTCTACACAATAATTAAATAGATAGGGATTGTCATAGAAAAACATGAGCGACCATGTGAAGAACTTTATATTCTCTTGCATAGTCCAATCATAGGGGATGACCCCCGTGACTAAATAGTTCACGATGTCCGCAAACCAAGGAAGAGAGGAAGTAGAAAAAATTTGCTCATCCAAAAAGTAATCGTCTATAGGTACGGGACATTGAGGTACGTTGAATTAGAGCCTAGATGAGTGATCGTCTATGACGTTCTCTACTATTTTCTTATCTTTAATGGAAAGATCGAATTCTTGGAGTAGAAAGATTCACCTAATGAGGCGCGACTTTGTATCCTTCTTTGAAATGAGATATTTGAGCATCGCGTGGTCGGTAAAGCACGTGATAGGTGACCCGATAAGATATTAACGGAATATGTTGAGGGCGAACACTACCGCTAGCAACTCTTTCTTTGTGGTTGAGTAGTTTAATTGAGGTTCGATTAAAGTTCGGATGGCGTAGTATATAACATGGTCCTTCTTATCTCTCCTTTGCCCTAAAACATCTCCTACCGCGTAGTCGTCGTATTATACATGCTCTCAAATGGAATGGCTTAATCCATAGCTTGCATAATGAGAGCGGAGACGAGCATGCTTTTAAATTTTTCAAAAGCCTTATGGCACACTTCACTCCACTCAAATGGGGCATCTTTGATGAGTAAGTTACTTAAGGGTCTATTTATGGAGATAAAATCTTTAATAAACCTATGATAAAAACCTGCATATCTAAAAAATAAGCGCACATCTTTTAGTGATTTGGGTGGATGGAGGTTCGGCAATTATGTCAATGTTCGCCCTAGCGAATTTTATCACATGGATGACACTATGTGGCCTAAAATTACTCCTTCAGTAACTATAAAATGTCATTTTTTCCATTTTAGTACCAAGTTCTTTTCCACACATCGGGCAAGCACCTTCTCGAGATTAATAAAACATTAGTCAAAAGGGGGGACAAATACACTAAAATTATCCATGAACACCTCAAGTCCCCTATCAACCATGTCACTAAAGAGACTAATGAGAAGGCCCCTACGTGTATGTGCTTTAGGCAAATACATTTTTTTTTAATTTTCTCAATTTTATTATGCACCAAATAGGTGAACCAATTTAATTAACCTAATTTTATCTTCTTAATCATAAACATGCATCTAGTGAGATTAAGCAGATAAAGTAAAGCAGGTTTATAACGCTAATATACGAGGAAATCACTAAGGAAAAAAACCTCAGACGGACCAGGCCAAACAATCACTATGATATGGTTTTACAAATAATTGACGGTAGACTTACACAATGACTCGATAACTGTCACAAGCCTTGACGCTCTTCTATCTTCAACCACTCCTCCACAATGCAATACAGGAGTCCAACTATGCCAGGTCCATAACACATGAGTCCACATATGCCTCGGTATTCACCAATGCAGCCTCAACAACCATCTACGATTAGTGAAATGGAGTCCACCATTTTTTATTGTAATCAGCACGCGCGGAGTCCACCGTATGAAAAATGTTCTCTAATTATGGAAGAATCAAACCAGTGGTGCAAACCAAGATCTCTATGACATGAGGATTATGTAGAATCGGATCTTGAAAAGAAAAGATGTTTATGTTATAGCTTTGGAAAACCTTTGTAAATAAATTACAGAAACGTATATCTTCCTTTTATGTTCTGCACACCTTTTTCTGAGTCAAAGACATCTTAAATAATAAAACATATTTTCAAGGTGGCTCATCGTTTGAACGGGAAACAGCAGTCATTCAAACGAAATGAGTATCTCATTAGAATGAGAAACATTTATCGTTTAAACGAGAGTACAATCTCGTTTGAACGAGTTATAAAATCGTTTGAACAAAATAAAGTGCAAGCCTTTGTTCATACGACTCTAAGCTCGATTTAACTCAGAAAAGATTTATAAAAATCATTTTAAAATTAGCTTTAAATAAAAGATAACATCCTTATAAAATATTTCGAGAACCATAAACCGTTATGCATTCATACCTCAGAGAATCTCTAAAAACCCGTATGAATACTTAAACCGAGCATTAAAAATTCATCATGATCTATCTTTAAAGCTTGGCCAATACATCTTCATCACAATGTCATAGGCTTAATGGAATCGCGACACATAAAGACTGTCCTATTACTCAAAGTGATTTTTGTCCAGAATAATGCCAAAACATAAAAATTGACACTATTTGTAAATTTGTCCTTACAAATCTCCCCCTTTGGCTATTTCGGGACAAAACCAAAAACAATGAAATACTAAGTCGGAACGTCAAGTTGAATAACTTATGTCCTACCCCATAAACCTAAAAATAAAAATACAGGACACATAATAGAATATGTAGGACCGACAAGCATGAGCTGTCTGAATGTGATGTATCTAAAAAATTTAAGTCTCTGAACAATCACTACACACACAAAACAAACCGATACCAAGTGAAGTGTGGAGGAATAAAAATAATACATAAAGAATATGATTAAATCTCAAATCTCCCCTACATCACATATTTATCTCTCACCCTTTTTGCCTGGAATAGACAACTAGTGGGAAAAGTAAATAGAAAACACCTATCTAGCATGAGTATAACATGTGAAGCATAACTAGATAAACATGTCGCTATCAGCAAAGTGAAATCATATGACTATGGGTAATAAAGATAGCAATGACAAGATATGAAGCATATAAATAATAACGGAGTAAAACAAGATATACCAATATAAATGATATGCTGCAAAAAAATTATATAACTTCATAAACTGATGATAACAGTATCCATGTCTAACAAAAGAAATGTCACTACACCAAAACTGGCAATTGGTCACGGCCAAAATCCCTGACCAAGACTGTGGGTCGCGGACTTGGGTCGTGACCATTTCGGGTGTGACCAATTTCTTGGGTCGCGTCCCAATTCCGTGACCAAAAAATTGTCACGACCCGCAGTGGGTCACGGCAGATGGTCGCGGACTTGGGCCGTGACCCATACCGCGATGAGGAAAAATTGGTCACGGCCTTCGTCCATGACCCACAACCGTGACAAAATTGGTCGCGGTCAAAGCCCGTGACCCACACCGCGATGGAAAAAAGGAAAAAAATGGTCGCGGCCCAAGTCCGTGACCCACAACCGTTACAAAAATTGATCGTGGCCAAAGTCCGTGACCCACACTGCGACACAAAAAAAAAATGGTCGCGGACTTTGGCACTAACCCACAACCGTGACAAAAATTGATCGCGAGCAAAGTCCGTGACCCACGCCGCGATGGAAAAAATAGGAAAAAAATGGTCACGGGCTTTAGTCGCGACCATTTTTCGTCACGGTTGGGGGTCATGGACTTTGGCCACGACCATTTTTATGCGCGACGAAAAAAATAAAAATGGTCATGGACATTGTCCATGACCATATTTAACTATAATTTTAAAAAAATATCCTTTTTGTTTCAATCTTAAAATCGGGGGTCATGTGACTGCACGGTTGTGAATATTTATTATTGGCAAAACAATAAAAAAAATCACAAATTGCGAATCGGGAACGTTGTTAATAAACAAATATATATACAAATTTTAAAATATTACACGTCTTAATAATTCACAGACCAAAAAAATTTGGACAGAGTGTCCTCTATTTTCTGGACAATCCAAACCCTGTAAATATAAAACCTGCTTATTATAAAGCCTGCACGGCCATAAAATTTAACAATCAAATTTAAAAAGCCCAAACGGCCATAAAACTAAATAATAAAAGCCCGCACGGTTGTAACACATAAAAAAAATAATCCTGAATGCCCACACCATTATATAAACAATCTTCAAGTTGTAAACCATTGCCATCTTCATCTGTTCCACGTGAAAAAATCCAACAAAAGATAGGTGTGACACCCCGACTAATTAAATAACGGGTAGCTACTCCTTTATTAAATTAATTCAAAATGCCAAGTTGGTCCAGTTAATAGCATCACTGTCGAAAACATTTTAATGATTACTAACCACCTAGTATTTAAAAAGTAAGTTGCCAAATTTTAGTTTAAGTCTGATTAACATGCAACGAGTATAATGCAGAATAAAACACCATTCATCATAAATGCGTAAATAGAGTAACCATCACATAATATAAATAAAATCTGGAGGAAAAACTCCTCACTACAATCCCACAACTGAAAAGACTACTAAAAACTGAGTACTGAAATAATACAAGCCAAAGTCTGAAAAACTGAAATGTAAAGGATGTCTCTAATAGAAATGGGCAACATGCCCTACAACTGATAGATAGTGACTCTGGAATCCAAAAGATATAAGCGTCTACAAGCAAATCCCTGTAGCTTCCACAAACAGCTACAGCTCGTCACCTGAATGAGAATCCTATGCTTGGTGTCCCTGTGGCTGGGCACCTAAAATGGTTTTACAAGAAAAAGATTTGAAAAGCAAACGGGTCAGAGCCCGAATGTGGAGTTATATTTAAAAACCTGCAAGTGACTTAAAAACATTTAAAACATTAAATGCAAAGTACATGTTAGGACGTGCACTCACATGATATTATCACCTCTCGTCTAACTGTGCACTCCTAACTAAGTACCCATCTACAACGACACAAACCACTAGCTAAGTGACATCGAATCTAGCTAGACTGTCATAGGTCCTACCCTTATTACTCTGTTCTATTAACATTATAACGCTCGTAATTAAGTAGGGGTTTAACGTAAACTCAGATGCTCAATATGCAATATATATCACTATAAGTTAACTCGCTATATTTCTCGAAACAATACCGTAATTATATTCACAACATTAACATGAAGGTTCCCATTAATTAAGTGTATATTATTCACACTATAAATATACTATACAAGCACCCCGAGAACTAGGCTGTGGTGCACACATACTCTGCTATCCATCCCGGTACATCACGTACATAAGGATCACATATTCCGAATCTCTCAGGAATAGTTCACAAATAACAGCATCACAAATAATGGAGACGAACACAGTCACATCACATGGGTCACGCACATACCTACGCTCCCACGATCAGCGGACTTATTAATATCCCAATAAGTCTTTCTATGACCTATGTTCATCAAGGTAACCAGTCTAAATCCGGGCAACACAAGGATTAGAGGGCCCTAAGAGAACGCAAACCTCCCGTGATAGCAAGTATGGTAGGTATGTCATACACACAATTTATATACCAATACTAAGTAAACACACTTCTTAGTAATCCCGTAGTTTAATCGTAGTACATATCGCATTCTCGTACTAACTTATAATTATCACAATTTATACTATTTCGGTTTATAATCATACGAGCCATAATTTATTCTCACGTCGTAGAAGACACTCACGTCTCAACCCAAACCGTCCATTTAATTTAACTCTCGTATATAATTTCCCTCTCATAAATACCAAAATGTCCCAATTCTATCATTACAACATCAACGGAATGATATCTATATCCTCGAACAAGTTTACGGGACTCCAAAAATCAAAACAGTCCAAAAAGGCCCAGACTGCCAGCTCGTTAGAAGTCTCGTTCGAACGAGGCTGTTCGAACGAGATTGGACTGTCAGCTCGTTAGAAGTCTCGTTCGAACGAGGCTGTTCGAACGAGATTCAGTTCGTTCGAACGAACTGTACCTTCTAACGAGATCTCGTTCGAACGAAGTATCGAACGAAATTCGTGTTCATTACAAGCGACTGGTCAACTCGTTAGAAGCTCGTTCGAACGAGCTCGTTCGAACGACCCGGGAAGGTCTTCTAACGAGGGACCAGTTTCGGCCCAGAATTTTCCCAATATCATTTTTCACAATTTCTACTCCTCAAATCTTTTCTAAAATTCGTCCCAATGATTGTTTTAAGGTCCCTAATCAATCCTAAACATATTATAGTCATCTCCTAACACGTTTTAAAGGATTAATCCAACCTAACATCAATCAAATTTACAAATCTCTACACTTTTTCCCCAATTCCTCAGGAACATGAACCCTAACATTTGAATCATGAATTAACTCAATATAAATCCGTTTTAATTTCTTCCAATCACAATTATCATGAGAATAATTAACTACCTATCATTCTACATGCAATTCTCCTCAATATTTTCAAGTTCTAAGGTCCAAACTACATGGGTTTTCATTATCTTTCAAGAACAATCAAAATTCTTTAACTTTCTAACATGGGAAGGACATTCTCTGAAATTAAATGGAATAAAGTCACTTGCCTTGATTCGATTTATGATTTTGGTGTTGGTTTGGCGAAGATTTCTGCAGAATTCTTCTCTCTCCAAGCTTCTCCTCCAATGGTGGCTTAAGGTGGCTAGGGTTTGTTTTGGGGAAACTTAGAAAACCTAAATGATAACCTCCGTAGCTTAATGGGTTAATATGGGTTGGTTAGTGGGTTTAGTGGGTTTAGTGGGTTAAATCCACATCAGATTAAAACTCCCAATTTTTGTCACTTTTAATTCCTCAAAATGTAAAATTACCAAAATACCCTTTAAGTTGCCGGTATGGCCTAAAAATACCCCGGGACCCAAACTATACCCCCGGCTAGTGTTTTCTGACTATCTCGACCCTTCCGGACGCGTTGGCGCACTCAAAACGACCATACGGTTTATAGAATATAAATTCACTTTTATAAATAAAATAATTATACCATGACGCGGCGGTCACACGCGTCTCAACAAAATTTCCAAAATGTCGTATATAAATCTCACGACAAATTTTTCATAATTCAATATTCATATAACATCGTATATACTCAATATAGTCAAATACCAACTCACAACTCGCTAGTATTTTTCCCCGGATTAATTTCCAATTAATTCACATTTAATTAATTAATCCCATAAATAAATATAGCCAAAAATACGGGGTATTACATACTTCCCCCCTAATAACTGAATTTCGTCCCGAAATTCGAAACTAGAAAGTACCTGCTAAAAATAACTCTGGATAACGTTCGCGCATCTCATCCTCGCGCTCCCATGTGGACTCCTCGACATTGTGATGTCGCCACTGAACACGCACTAACGGGACTATCTTTGACCGCAGTTTCCTCTCGCTTCGGTCCAAAATAGCAATCGGCCCCTCCTCGTAGGAGCTATCCGGCTGGAGATCGATGTCCTCCACAGCAATGTGAGAATGAGCCAAATTATCTCTAAGGTATTTCCTTTGCGAGGAAATATGAAACACATCGTGAATCCGATGCAAATGCTCCGGTAACCCAAGTCTATACGCAACCGGTCCGATCCGCTCGATAATAGGAAACGGCCCCACATACCTCGGTGCCAACTTCCCCTTCTTCCCGAAATGCATAATCCCCTTCATAGGAGATACTCGGAGCAAAACCTGATCCCCCACTTGGAACTCCCTAAAAAATCTCTTCGCATCAGCATAACTCTTCTGCCTGTCTTGAGCTACCCGAATGCGACTTCGAATCAACTCAATCCTTGCTGAAGTATCCTGAATCACTTCCGGCCCAAGTAGTTTGTTGTCCCCCACCTCCAACCAACATGCTGGGGAACGACAAGGCCTACCGTACAATGCCTCAAACGGATCCATGCCAATAGTGAACTGATAGGAGTTGTTGTAAGCAAACTCCACCAGTGGAAGGTACTGCTCCCATCCACCCGCAAAGTCTATAATGCACATGCGCAGCATGTCCTCCAACATCTGATTGGTGCGCTCTGTCTGCCCATCGGTCTGCGGATGATAAGCTGTACTCAACCGCAATTCCGTTCCCATTGCCTCCTGGAAACTCTCCCAAAACCTCGAAACAAATATCTTGTCTCTGTCAGACACGATATTCAGGGGCACACCATGAAGTCTCACAACCTATGAAATGAAGAGCTGGGCATACTGTCCCGTAGTGTAGTCAGTCCTTACGGGTAAAAAGTGAGCGACTTTGGACAACCTGTCCACAATTACCCAAACGGAGTCGTGACCCCTCTGCGACGTAGGCAACCCCGTGATAAAGTCCATGGATATGCTCTCCCACATCCACACCGGGACCTCTAACGGCTGTAGCAAACCTGCTGGTCTCTGATAATCCACTTTTATAAGCTGACAAGTGGCGCATTTCGAAACAAACTCAGTGATATCTCTCTTCATACCGCTCCGCCAATACTGCCGTCTCATGTCTTGGTACATTTTGTCCCCTCCGGGATGTACCGTGAAACGTGAGCCGTGCGACTCTGCCATCACCTCGTGTCGCAATTCCTCTCCTTCCAGAACTACCAATCTCTCATTGAAGCGTAATCCCCCGTCTGAGCTGACGGTATAGGACTCGGCTCCCTCTGCAAGTAATCGAATTATCTGCTCCTGACAGAACGAGTCATTAGCCTGTGCTCGTACTACCTTCGTGACAATCTGCGGTGTAACGGTCATCACAGACATGAAAGATCGGGCCATTGCATCCTGGTGTCCCAATTCCTTCCACTTTGCCTTCCACACCTCTGCCACCTCATCTACTGGTCTACGGCTCAACGCATCTGCTACCACGTTAGCCTTACCCGGGTGGTACTAGATGTCGAACTGGTAGTCTTTCACAAACTCAAGCCACCTACGTTGCCGCATATTCAACTCTTTCTGCGTGAACAGGTACTGTAGGGACTTGTGGTCCGTGAACAGTTGGAACTTCTCCTCCAACAGATAGTGCCTCCAAATCCGTAGGGCAAATACTACTGCTGCCAACTCCAAATCATGCCTGGGGTAATTCTTCTCGTGAGGCTTAAGCTTACGGGAAGCATAAGCTATGGCCTGTCTCTCCTGCTGAAATACACCTCCAAGTCCTTGCAAAGATGCATCGGTGTAAACCAAATACTCAACTCCCGGTCTCGGCAATGCTAACATAGGTGCCGAGGTCAACTTGTCCTTCAATTCATCGAATGCCAACTGACAGGCATCACTCCAGATGTAGGGCACACCCTTACGAGTCAGATGTGTCAAAGGACCTGCTATCTCCGAGAAACCCCGAATAAACCTCCTGTAGTATCCTGCCAAGCCCAAGAAACTACGAATCTCAGTCGGTGTTGTGGGTTGTCCCCACTCCCTCACCGCGGATACCTTCCCCGGATTAACAGATATTCCCCGGTCGGAAATAATATGTCCTAAAAACTGGACTTCCTTCAGCCAAAACCCGCACTTCTCATACTTCGCATTCAACTCGTTCTGACGAAGTGTCTGCAAAACTTGCCTCAAATGCTCGGCGTGCTCCTCCTCTGTCTGAGAGTAAACCAGAATGTCATCAATGAAGACAATGACAAACTGATCTAGGAAATCCCTGAACACTCTGTTCATCAAGTCCATAAACACAGCTGGAGCGTTGGTCAAGCCGAAAGGCATAACTCGAAACTCGTAAGAACCATATCTCGACAAGAACGCAGTTTTCGAGACATCTTCCTCCCTGATACGCAACTGATGGTATCCCGATCTCAAATAAATCTTTGAGAAGAAAGAAGCTCCTCTCAACTGGTCGAATAAGTCATCGATTCGAGGAAACGGATACTTATTCCGTATCGTGACCTTATTCAACTCTCGATAATCCACACACAATCTCAGTGAACCGTCCCTCTTCTTCACAAACAAAACTAGAGCGCCCCAAGGTGAGGTACTCCTGCGAATAAAGCCCTGACCTAACAGCTGCTCTATCTGATCCCGTAACTCCCTCATCTCAGCTGGAGCCATACGGTACGGTGCGCGTGCTATAGGTCTCGTACCCGGTAGCAAATCTATAACAAAGTCTATCTCTCGATTGGGGGGTAAGCCTGGTATCTCCTGAAACACATCCGAATACTCCCTGACAACCGGGATCGAATCTAAAGGAATTACAGCCTCCTTAGAGGTATCCTCCTCTATGTAATACAGATGAGCGGTCGATCCTCCCTCTGGGCGAGGCATCGCCACTACGAACATCTCTTGCCCCGAAATGGCAAAAACAATGCTTCCGCAGAAGCAATCAATCATGGCCCTATAAGCTACGAGCCAATCTATACCAATGATCACATCGTGAACATGCATATCTAATACCAACATATCTGCAGGTAATACCAGACTACCAATCCCTACTCCCACTCCCCGGCATATAAAGAATATAAGTGACCCACTCCCCAATGGTGAGTCGACACACATCACTGTGCTCTCTGCCGTAGCTAACAATCCTAAAGCTTTAGCGAAGTGTGTAGCTATAAAACAGTGTGTAGCACCCGTATCAAATAATACCCGACCCATAGTGCCATGGATAGGAAACGTACCCTCAATCGCGGGCGGTGCCTATGGAACTGCAGCCTGGTGAACGTTGTAGACACGTCCATACTGTAGCTGCCCCTGCTGAACTGGGTCTGCTGGAATGGGTGGCAATGCTGCCATCTGTGGCGGTGCGGGAAGAGCGGCGGGAAACATGGGCCTCTGTGGCTCCTGGCGAACACCCTGCTGCTGCTGCTGTGGGGCCCTGCCCCTATCAGGACAATCCTGTCGTTTATGTCCAGTCTTGCCACAAACAAAACACTTCCCTGGGAAGTTCCCTCCTCTCTGCCCCTGCTATCCCCGGCCCTGGTGGCCGTTACCGTTACTCCCTTGGCCCTGCTGGCCCTGGTGAAAATGCTGCCCATTCTGCCCCTGCTGCACTGGAGTTACTGGAAAGGTTGGTAGGGCTAGCACCTGAGCTGGCGCTGTGAGAGCGATTGTAAAAGGTGGCCCCTGTGGATCATCACGGGTACCCTGCTGCTGGGGAGCTCTAACACCCTCTGGGCAGTCCTGGCGTTTATGGCCGTGCGTGCCACACACAAAACATCGGCCTCTGAAGTTACTCCCCCTCTGACTCTGCTGCTGACGATGTCGTCCTTGCAGACTTGGAACTTTATTCCTCATTCGAAAATGCTCCGTTGTACCACATTGTTGATTAGAACCGACTCGGTCTTGGGCAGTCTGTTGTCGAATTTTCGGGGTCCTCGCACATTTGTCAGCCTTATTCACATGCACTTGGCTAACCTCTCTAGGTCTTTTGTCTCCTTTAAGTTGTATGCTGCGTTCTTGGTATTGTAAAACTGCAGTGGTAACTGCTTGCGCCACGATACCCGCTAACTCGGCGGTTGATATTCTAACCGGGGATACCCAAGGTGTGAGTCGATCTTGCCCGTTTATTCCCTTACCCATTCGAGCTAGTTCTTCTTGACGGTCCATCTGAAAATTTAAGTAAATTTGGATGAGTTCATCATTCATATAAACAAACCGCGGAAGTACGAATTCCCAAAGTACAGAGATGAATACAACATTCCTAATATTTAGGGCTCTATATCAAAGAAAGGTCAGCGGAAAACATAATAAGCCGTCAGATCCTAAAGGACACTAGAACCTGATGCTCTGATACCACCTGTGACACCCCGACTAATTAAATACCGGGTAGCTACTCCTTTATTAAATTAATTTAAAATGCCAAGTTGGTCCAGTTAATAGCATCACTGTCGAAAACATTTTAATGATTACTAACCACCTAGTATTTAAAAAGTAAGTTGCCAAATTTTAGTTTAAGTCTGATTAACATGCAACGAGTATAATGCAGAATAAAACACCATTCATCATAAATGCGTAAATAGAGTAACCATCACATAATGTAAATAAAATCTGGAGGAAAAACTCCTCACTACAATCCCACAACTGAAAAGACTACTAAAAACTGAGTACTGAAATAATACAAGCCAAAGTCTGAAAAACTGAAATGTAAAGGATGTCTCTAATAGAAATGGGCAACATGCCCTACAACTGATATATAGTGACTCTGGAATCCAAAAGATAGAAGCGTCTACAAGCAAATCCCTGTAGCTTCCACAAACAGCTACAGCTCGTCACCTGAATGAGAATCCTATGCTTGGTGTCCCTGTGGCTGGGCACCTAAAATGGTTTTACAAGAAAAAGATTTGAAAAGCAAACGGGTCAGAGCCCGAATGTGGAGTTATATTTAAAAACCAGCAAGTGACTTAAAAACATTTAAAACATTAAATGCAAAGTACATGTTAGGACGTGTACTCACATGATATTCTCACCTCTCGTCTAACTGTGCACTCCTAACGTAAGTACCCATCTACAACGACACAAACCACTAGCTAAGTGACATCGAATCTAGCTAGACTGTCATAGGTCCTACCCTTATTACTCGGTTCTATTAACATTATAACGCTCGTAATTAAGTAGGGGTTTAACGTAAACTCAGATGCTTAATATGCAATATATATCACTATAAGTTAACTCGTTATATTTCTCGAAACAATACCGTAATTATATTCACAACATTAACATGAAGGTTCCCATTAATTAAGTGTATATTATTCACACTATATATATACTATACAAGCACCCTGAGAACTAAGCTATGGTGCACACATACTCTGCTATCCATCCCGGTACATCACGTACATAAGGATCACATATTCCGAATCTCTCAGGAATAGTTCACAAATAACAACATCACAAATAATGGAGGCGAACACAGTCACATCACATGGGTCACGCACATACCTATGCTCCCACGATCAGTGGACTTATTAATATCCCAATAAGTCTTTCTATGACCTATGTTCATCAAGGTAACCAGTCTAAATCCGGGCAACACAAGGATTAGAGGGCCCTAAGCGAACGCAAACCTCCCGTGATAGCAAGTATGGTAGGTATGTCATACACACAATTTATTGTAATACCCCGTAATTTTAAATGACTTTTAAAATGGTTATATTTTAAATTAATGGATTAATTGGATTTTATTATTAATTCATTCATTCGGGTTTTATCCGGACGATGGATATTAAAATGGATGATTCTGAATATTACTTAAAGATATTTAGGTAATATATGAAATGTGATGTCATTGATATGACTGTATGATATAAATTCGATAATTTATATTTTTTAGTCAGACGCGATATGGGACTTGTCGGGACTAGTTTATTAAATTAATAAGGAAATTTATTTTCTATCGATCTAATAGTCATTTTGACTGCGTAGTTGTATCCGGAAGGTTCGAAATAGTCAGAAAAGTCTATTTGGATGTTAATTTTGAGTCTCGGGTCATTTGGAAATGAATAGACAACCCGAAAGGGCATTTTGGTCATTTTTCTAGGGGGGTGAATAGTGATTACGGATTTGGAACTATTATAAGTATTGGTAGATTAAGTGTATGGGGGTTATTCATCTCCTCTTCACAAATAAGAGCAGCCATCTTCTTAGAGTGAGAGTAAGAGTGCTTGGGAAGAGAAAAGTCACTTGGGAAGGTGAAGAACAAGAACCAAGGTTCACCACCACCAACCACCACCAGCCACCACCGGAGTTTGACCGGATAAGGGACAACCAACTGAGATAAACTACACCAAAGGATCAGACCTACACTAAAGGCAAGTGTTTGATAATGGCAACTTAAGTTTGTATATTGTCCATGTTAGAATAATATGAAAAGAGAAGATTATTCTTGTTTGGAAGTAATAATGGAGCCATTAAATGGATTTCTGAAAACTGAAATAATATAGGAATTAAACTCATGTTTTAGGTTGAAAATAATCCACGAAATAGCCTTGTATCTGTTGAAGAAAATCTGCAAACCATTGATGTGTTCTTGAGGTTGATATGTTGATGATTTTCTGAAAATGAGGAGACAAACAT
Source organism: Sambucus nigra (assembly GCA_949130495.1). Taxonomy (NCBI): domain Eukaryota; kingdom Viridiplantae; phylum Streptophyta; class Magnoliopsida; order Dipsacales; family Adoxaceae; genus Sambucus; species Sambucus nigra. The sequence continues at coordinate 86,886,813 of OX422208.1, read as the reverse complement.
GCCTTTTAATTCAATCCTTTGATGATTTTAGGATGTTTAGAGTATTGAAAATCGTTCATATATGTTGATATATCATGTAGAAATAATCATAACTCCTTTTGGAGGTTAATATGAAGGTTTGAATGTGTAAAAATGGAGAAAAATGGAGTTTGGGATTTTGGGAGAGATAATGAATAGTAACCCGTAGCCTTTGGGGTCATTTTAGGCCAAGAAGATAAATTATTTATCTTTCGGCCAAAACACGAAAGTTGTAGATCTTTTCGATACGGTCACGTGGGCGCCGACCGCGTATTTTTATGATTTTTTTACGATTTGATATGATTTTTACAAGATGACAGCTCCGGGTTGAAATCATCAACTCGGAAATCAAATCGGGAATTGGAAAAATTACGGCTACAATTAATGTCGTAGATGTTCGGGATAATTTTTGGGGTAGTTTAAAAACCCCGAAAATGAATTTGGGTTGCTGGATTTATTTGTTAAATTCCAAATAGGGATGTATGAGGAATTATGATAGGACCAGTAGGGGTGATTTGATATAACACCTGGGTATCCTTAAGTATACAAGAGGGTTTCATCCTAAGTGAAAGAATATGTGTTTATAAGAGATTTGAAACTATCGGTTTTAACCTTAAAAAAAAAAAAAAAAAAAAAAAAGAACTAAACTCGTAGTAGTTCGGGGGAATGATGTTATGGACCAGTAGGAAATTAATGACTTCTTACTGAATATATGTTGAGGAAAATCCTATTTGAATCTTGTGAGATGGGAATTTAGAACTAATTTGGTTGAAAGAGGGTATGAGGTTATCCCGATCGCATAGTTTAAGTTTTCGGATCTCCTCGATCGACAAAGTTAAGTAGTAGTGTATTGGAGGGGTTCCTTGTTTGGATTTCGCTTTGCGAGACGCTCCGCGCATGAACCTTAACGACGTCGGTAGTGGAGAGATGTTATAGGATGCGAGGATAATTAAATTATGAAGTATAGATATGATATTTTAAAAGAGATATAATGCTACGTATGGGAAATATCTTAGGGTAGTGATAATTACCTTATTGATATTATATTATAGGTATGATAATACCTATTTGATTGATTATTGATTTATGTGTATGACATACCTAGCTTACTTGCTATCGGTGGGAGGTTTGCGCGTGAGGGCAGTCATATCCTGATGAATCCATGGGATCTTTGATTTTTCGCTCGAGAACATAGGTCTATGAAAGACTTATCGGGGAGTTGATAAGTCCGCTGACTGTGGGTACGTAGGTATGTGCATGACCCATGGATACGAGAACTATGTTCGCCTCCAATTTGTTTATTGTTGATTGTGGTTCGTGAAATCTTACTGAACCTGTAGTCCTCTATTCGGCGACCTGCGATGATGGGACATGATAGCAAAGTAATGCATTGCACCACAGCTGTGACTCGGGGTGCCGTATTATATATGAATATGAATATATATATAATAGATTAAATGATTAAATGGATATATTGTGGTTAAATCTATCTACGGTAATAATTGTAGATAACGGTGAATAGAACAATATAATGGAATTAAGTTAATGAATGTTTATGCTTATAGAATGGAATAGCTTAAGTCATGTTAATGAGAAATGATTCAGATTAATGAGTAATGATTCATGTTAATGAGAAACTAATCATAAATGAGAAATGTAAATGAATAATAATGTGACGTATGGTATGGCGCATACGGGGATTATGATATGGGAATGAAATTTATATATGGAGACTAGAAAAGAGGAACCATTAACTAGGAGGTTAATACGAAACGTTAAGTGTGCACTCTAGTTGAGAGGTGAGAATTGCAAGTGAGAGTTGGATCTAACATGTACATAATAAATGCTTTATTGCACTTGTTAAATACTTGTTGTTTTTAAAATACTCTACACATTCGGGCTCTGACCCGTTTCCTTGCATATTTTCTCTTCTATTGTATCTCTATATCAGGTGTCCAGCAACAGGGACGCCAACCATAGTTGATTATGACGAGCTATGGAGCTATGGAAGTATTGTTTAGACGCATATCATCTTTTGATTCATAGTATTCTTAGTTAGGGCATGTCGCCCAAAGGATTCAGTTATCTTTTCTTTTGAGATCAAATTCTATTGTATTCGGGACTTTTTAATACATTTAACATTGTTGGGATTATTGTAAAGGATTTATATTATTTGGGAATGTTTATTCCAGTTGCACTTAAATTCTTTTGAGTTATTTATTTAGTGATCTGTGTTGTAGAATAAAATCTGTTGTGTTATTCTTAAACTAAAAAGGTTTTGTTGAAATTTAAATTTGGAAAGTTTTTAAGACCAGCTTAATTGGGTATTGGGTGAGTTGTAAATGTTTTCGACAGTGATGCTAAGAATGAGCCAACTGTATATTCTGTTTTAATTTGGTATGGGACTGGCCACCCGGTATTTAATTATGCGGGGTGTTACAGGTGGTATCAGAGCATCAGGTTCTAGTGTCCTTTAGGATCTGTACGGCTTACTATGTTTTCAGCTTAGCGTTCTTTGATATAGAGCCCTTTGTTTAGGAATGTTGACCTCTTTGGTAAGATTCTGTATATATCCGTGAATCTTATTTTCGTTCGGGAGTGATCGAACAAAGAAGTATGGCAGATGAGGGCCATTGGATGGATAGTAAAGATCGTACTTAGGAGGTTATGAAGTATGTTCGAGTATGAGGACCGTAGTCGAGGTCACCCCTATTATGGAAAAAAAAAATTGATGATGAGTCATCAGTAGAAGTTCTTGAAATGCGTGAATTGTGTATGTTCCCTAATGAAGGCAATATATTGAAAGACTTGGGTATATAGTGGAGTGTGATTTAACTAGAACTGAAAATTTGGGGTAAAATTTTTTCTTGACTCCTCGAGCAAAGTTATAATATTGGGATTCAACAATCATCAACCGCAAATGAGGGTATGTTTTCCTATCTAAGGAAGTATGAAGCGTATTGATTTTTGTAGTGATTGATATTGTGAGGGAAAAAGGGTTGTTAAGCTTAGCCTATGGCATCGTTATTTACGTAGAGTCACTGAAGGGTGTGGGACACCTATATATATATATTACATGTTATCACGTGGGTTTGATTTGTATCATGGGATTACATACCTAGAGCATGTCCGAGTGTAATTTGACTATCGGCGTGCATTGACTTGTGGTATATGAGAGCATATGTCTGCATCTTGTCTTCTATAAGAGAGTAGATGCGTAGACCCTATTTGAAATCGTTAAACAAAATTTTTTGTTTTCAAAATCGATAAACCTGATATTTTTTTTTTTTAAAAAAAAACCAAAATTTTTATATATTATTAACTAAGGACCTTAGGAGTTTCGATGACCGACTACTTTAGGAAGTAGTGTATCGGGGTGGTTCCTTGTCTGGATTTCGCTTGCGAGACATCCCACGCATGAAACTAATAACCGTTGGGAGTCGAAATAAGTTAGGTCTTTGGGAAAACGAGTTTATAACCTTTGCAAAAACTTTTAATATTGAAATCGGTACGACAGGGTGTATGGGCGCCCTGGAAGATTGGATTGTAGTAATTTTCAAATTGTGATAAGGTAAGTAATTGAGACTTCAGGATTTATTTGTTCACTACGAGAGGATCATTTTTCCCAAGTTTGTTACGGGGACGGTATAGAGAAGTTTAGATAAAGTCTAAATCTGATTCAGTTGAAACTATATGGTGAGGCTTGGCGTATAACCATCGATAGGGACTTTGTTAATGTATTGTATGGGCGGTACATCTTGGATTTCTTGCGATGTGAGATTTATACTCGGAGTTGACCTTACCGTTATGACTTATATTCCTGAATTTCAGGACGAAATTCTGTTATAAGGGGGGAAGTATGTAATACCCCGTAATTTTAAATGACTTTTAAAATGGTTATATTTTAAATTAATGGATTAATTGGATTTTATTATTAATTAATTCATTCGGGTTTTATCCGGACGATGGATATTAAAATGGATGATTCTGAATATTACTTAAAGATATTTAGGTAATATATGAAATGTGATGTCATTGATATGACTGTATGATATAAATTCGATAATTTATATTTTTTAGTCAGACGCGGTATGGGACTTGTCGGGACTAGTTTATTAAATTAAAAAGGAAATTTATTTTCTATCGATCTAATAGTCATTTTGACTGCGTAGTTGTATCCGGAAGGTTCGAAATAGTCAGAAAAGTCTATTTGGATGTTAATTTTGAGTCTCGGGTCATTTGGAAATGAATAGACAACCCGAAAGGGCATTTTGGTCATTTTTCTAGGGGGTGAATAGTGATTACGGATTTGGAACTATTATAAGTATTGGTAGATTAAGTGTATGGGGGTTATTCATCTCCTCTTCACAAATAAGAGCAGCCATCTTCTTAGAGTGAGAGTAAGAGTGCTTGGGAAGAGAAAAGTCACTTGGGAAGGTGAAGAACAAGAACCAAGGTTCACCACCACCAACCACCACCAGCCACCACCGGAGTTTGACCGGAGAAGGGACAACCAACTGAGATAAACTACACCAAAGGATCAGACCTACACTAAAGGCAAGTGTTTGATAATGGCAACTTAAGTTTGTATATTGTCCATGTTAGAATAATATGAAAAGAGAAGATTATTCTTGTTTGGAAGTAATAATGGAGCCATTAAATGGATTTCTGAAAACTGAAATAATATAGGAATTAAACTCATGTTTTAGTTTGATAATAATCCACGAAATAGCCTTGTATCTGTTGAAGAAAATCTGCAAACCATTGATGTGTTCTTGAGGTTGATATGTTGATGATTTTCTGAAAATGAGGAGACAAACATGCCTTTTAATTCAATCCTTTGATGATTTTAGGATGTTTAGAGTATTGAAAATCGTTCATATATGTTGATATATCATGTAGAAATAATCATAACTCCTTTTGGAGGTTAATATGAAGGTTTGAATGTGTAAAAATGGAGAAAAATGGAGTTTGGGATTTTGGGAGAGATAATGAATAGTAACCCGTAGCCTTTGGGGTCATTTTAGGCCAAGAAGATAAATGATTTAGCTTTCGTCCAAAACACGAAAGTTGTAGATCTTTTCGATACGGTCGCGTGGGCGCCGACCGCGTATTTTTATGATTTTTCTACGATTTGATATGATTTTTACAAGATGACAGCTCCGGGTTGAAATCATCAACTCGGAAATCAAATCGGGAATTGGAAAAATTACGGCTACAATTAATGTCGTAGATGTTCGGGATAATTTTTGGGGTAGTTTAAAAACCCCGAAAATGAATTTGGGTTGCTGGATTTATTTGTTAAATTCCAAATAGGGATGTATGAGGAATTATGATAGGACCAGTAGGGGTGATTTGATATAACACCTGGGTATCCTTAAGTATACAAGAGGGTTTCATCCTAAGTGAAAGAATATGTGTTTATAAGAGATTTGAAACTATCGGTTTTAACCTTAAAAAAAAAAAAAAAAAAAAAAGAACTAAACTCGTAGTAGTTCGGGGGAATGATGTTATGGACCAGTAGGAAATTAATGACTTCTTACTGAATATATGTTGAGGAAAATCCTATTTGAATCTTGTGAGATGGGAGTTTAGAACTCATTTGGTTGAAAGAGGGTATGAGGTTATCCCGATCGCATAGTTTAAGTTTTCGGATCTCCTCGATCGACAAAGTTAAGTAGTAGTGTATTGGAGGGGTTCCTTGTTTGGATTTCGCTTTGCGAGACGCTCCGCGCATGAACCTTAACGACGTCGGTAGTGGAGAGATGTTATAGGATGCGAGGATAATTAAATTATGAAGTATAGATATGATATTTTAAAAGAGATATAATGCTACGTATGGGAAATATCTTAGGGTAGTGATAATTACCTTATTGATATTATATTATAGGTATGATAATACCTATTTGATTGATTATTGATTTATGTGTATGACATACCTAGCTTACTTGCTATCGGTGGGAGGTTTGCGCGTGAGGGCAGTCATATCCTGATGAATCCATGGGATCTTTGATTTTTCGCTCGAGAACATAGGTCTATGAAAGACTTATCGGGGAGTTGATAAGTCCGCTGACTGTGGGTACGTAGGTATGTGCATGACCCATGGATACGAGAACTATGTTCGCCTCCAATTTGTTTATTGTTGATTGTGGTTCGTGAAATCTTACTGAACCTGTAGTCCTCTATTCGGCGACCTGCGATGATGGGACATGATAGCAAAGTAATGCATTGCACCACAGCTGTGACTCGGGGTGCCGTATTATATATGAATATGAATATATATATAATAGATTAAATGATTAAATGGATATATTGTGGTTAAATCTATCTACGGTAATAATTGTAGATAACGGTGAATAGAACAATATAATGGAATTAAGTTAATGAATGTTTATGCTTATAGAATGGAATAGCTTAAGTCATGTTAATGAGAAATGATTCAGATTAATGAGTAATGATTCATGTTAATGAGAAACTAATCATAAATGAGAAATGTAAATGAATAATAATGTGACGTATGGTATGGCGCATACGGGGATTATGATATGGGAATGAAATTTATATATGGAGACTAGAAAAGAGGAACCATTAACTAGGAGGTTAATACGAAACGTTAAGTGTGCACTCTAGTTGAGAGGTGAGAATTGCAAGTGAGAGTTGGATCTAACATGTACATAATAAATGCTTTATTGCACTTGTTAAATACTTGTTGTTTTTAAAATACTCTACACATTCGGGCTCTGACCCGTTTCCTTGCATATTTTCTCTTCTATTGTATCTCTATATCAGGTGTCCAGCAACAGGGACGCCAACCATAGTTGATTATGATGAGCTATGGAGCTATGGAAGTATTGTTTAGACGCATATCATCTTTTGATTCATAGTATTCTTAGTTAGGGCATGTCGCCCAAAGGATTCAGTTATCTTTTCTTTTGAGATCAAATTCTATTGTATTCGGGACTTTTTAATACATTTAACATTGTTGGGATTATTGTAAAGGATTTATATTATTTGGGAATGTTTATTCCAGTTGCACTTAAATTCTTTTGAGTTATTTATTTAGTGATCTGTGTTGTAGAATAAAATCTGTTGTGTTATTCTTAAACTAAAAAGGTTTTGTTGAAATTTAAATTTGGAAAGTTTTTAACACCAGCTTAATTGGGTATTGGGTGAGTTGTAAATGTTTTCGACAGTGATGCTAAGAATGAGCCAACTGTATATTCTGTTTTAATTTGGTATGGGACTGGCCACCTTGTATTTAATTATGCGGGGTGTTACATTTATATACCAATACTAAGTAAACACACATCTTAGTAATCCCGTAGTTTAATCGTAGTACATATCGCATTCTCGTACTAACTTATAATTATCACAATTTATACTATTTCGGTTTATAATCATACGCGCCATAATTTATTCTCACGTCGTAGAAGACACTCACGTCTCAACCCAAACCGTCCATTTAATTTAACTCTCGTATATAATTTCCCTCTCATAAATACCCAAATGTCCCAATTCTATCATTACAACATCAACGGAATGATATCTATATCCTCGAACAAGTTTACGGGACTCCAAAAATCAAAACAGTCCAAAAAGGCCCAGACTGCCAGCTCGTTAGAAGTCTCGTTCGAACGAGGCTGTTCGAACGAGATTGGACTGTCAGCTCGTTAGAAGTCTCGTTCGAACGAGGCTGTTCGAACGAGATCCAGTTCGTTCGAACGAACTGTACCTTCTAACGAGATCTCGTTCGAACGAAGTATCGAACGAAATTCCTGTTCGTTAGAAGCGACTGGTCAACTCGTTAGAAGCTCGTTCGAACGGGCTCGTTCGAACGACCTGGGAAGGTCTTCTAACGAGGGACCAGTTTCGGCCCAGAATTTTCCCAATATCGTTTTTCACAATTTCTACTCCTCAAATCTTTTCTAAAACTCATCCCAATGATTGTTTTAAGGTCCCTAATCAATCCTAAACATATTATAGTCATCTCCTAACACGTTTTAAAGGATTAATCCAACCTAACATCAATCAAATTTACAAATCTCTACACTTTTTCCCCAATTCCTCAAGAACATGAACCCTAACATTTGAATCATGAATTAACTCAATATAAATCCGTTTTAATTTCTTTCATTCACAATTATCATGAGAATAATTAACTACCTATCATTCTACATGCAATTCTCCTCAATATTTTCAAGTTCTAAGCTCCAAACTACTTGGGTTTTCATTATCTTTCAAGAACAATCAAAATTCTTTAACTTTCTAACATGGGAAGGACATTCTCTGAAATTAAATGGAATAAACTCACTTGCCTTGATTCGATTTTTGATTTTGGTGTTGGTTTGGTGAAGATTTCTGCAGAATTCTTCTCTCTCCAAGCTTCTCCTCCAATGGTGGCTTAAGGTGGCTAGGGTTTGTTTTGGGGAAACTTAGAAAACCTAAATGATAACCTCCGTAGCTTAATGGGTTAATATGGGTTGGTTAGTGGGTTTAGTGGGTTAAATCCACATCAGATTAAAACTCCCAATTTTCGTCACTTTTAATTCCTCAAAATGTAAAATTACCAAAATACCCTTTAAGTTGCCGGTATGGCCTAAAAATACCCCGGGACTCAAACTATACCCCCGGCTAGTGTTTTCTGACTATCTCAACCCTTCCGGACGCGTTGGCGCACTCGAAACGACCATACGGTTCATAGAATTTAAATTCACTTTTATAAATAAAATAATTATACCATGACGCGGCGGTCACACGCGTCTCAACAAAATTTCAAAAATGTCGTATATAAATCTCACGACAAATTTTTCATAATTCAATATTCATATAACATCGTATATACTCAATATAGTCAAATACCAACTCACAACTCGCTAGTATTTTTCCCCGGATTAATTTCCAATTAATTCACATTTAATTAATTAATCCCATAAATAAATATAGCCAAAAGTACGGGGTATTACAATAAGATACAAAAAAAATGATATCAGTAACCAAGTAGTTTAACAAAAAATTTATTCAAGCTGAAAATTGCATATATGAGTTATAATTATCAACATATCAATGTTTTGATGCCAAAGTCCAGAAATATGCAAATTATTGTCGTATTCTCAAACCGAGAGTCCCGTGATCGCGCGGTCAGTTCCAATGAGTTATATTGGTCCCGTGCGAGGTGTTGATGCCACTCACGAGGCTGTTGCAGGTTTTCCCCCACTAATGCCATGTTTTTATGCCTAAGTCTAGAAATATAAAAATTATCATCATATTCTTAAACCGGGGGTCATGTGATCGTGCGGTCAGTTCGTACGAGTTACATTGGTCCCGTGCGCAGTGTTGGAGATACTCATGGGACCGTTCGGGGGCTGTTTCGGTTTTTGGCCCACTAACGCCATGTTTTTAAGCCTATGTCTATAAATATACAAATTATCATCGTATTCCCAAATAGGGAGTCCCGTGATCTCGCGGTCAGTTCCAACGAGTTACATTGGTCCCGTGCGAGGTGTTGGTGCCACTCACGGGGCCGTTCGGGGGCTGTTTCGAATTTTCACCGACTAACGCCTTATTTTTATGCCTAAGTCTAGAAATATGCAAATTATCATCGTATTCTCAAACTGGGAGGCCCGTGATCACGCGGTCAGTGCGTACGAGTTACATTGGTCCCGTGCGAGGTGTTGGTGCCTCTCACGGGGCTATTTCGAGTTTTCGCCCACTAACGCCATATTTTTAAGCCTAAGTCTAAAAATATACAAATTATTGTCGTATTCTCAAACCGAGGGTCCCGTGATCGTGTGGTCAGTGCGTACGATTTACATTGGTCTCGTGCGAGGTGTTGGTGCCTCTCACAAGGCCATTCGGGGGCTGCTTCAGGTTTTCACCCACTAACACCTTATTTTTAAGCCCAAGTCTAGAAATATGCAAATTATCATCGTATTCTATAACTGGGGGTCCCATGATCGCGCGGTCAGTGCGTACAAGCTACATTGGTCCTGTGCGAGGTGTTGGTGCCTCTCACAAGGCCGTTCGGGGGCTGTTGTGGGTAGCCTGAGTCTAAAAATGTGAAAATTATCGTCGTATTCTCAAATCGGGAGTCTCGTGATCGCGCGGTCAATTCCTACGAGTTACATTTGTCCCGTGTGAGGTGTAGGTGCCACTCACGGGGCCGTTCGGAGGCTGTTTTGGATTTTCACCCACTAACATCATGTTTTTATGCCTAAGTCTATAAATATTAAAATTATCATCATATTCTCAAATCGGGGGTCCCGTGATCGCCCGGTCAGTATGTAGGAGTTACATTGGTCCCGTGCGAGGTGTTGGTGTCTCTTAAGGGGCCATTTGGTGGTTGTTTCGGGTTTTCACCCACTAACGTCGTGTTTTTAAGCCTAAGTCTATAAATATGCAAATTATCATCGTATTCTCAAACCATGAGTCCAGTGATCGCGGTCAATTCCTACGAGTTACATTGGTCCCGTGCGAGGTGTTGGTACCACTCACGGGGCCGTTTGGGAGCTGTTTCGGATTTTCACCCACTAACGTCATATTTTATGCCTAAGTCTATTAATATGAAAATTATCATCGTAATCTCAAATCGGGGGTCCCGTGATCGCGTGGTCAGTTCGTAGGAGTTACATTGGTCCCGTGCGAGGTGTTGGTGTCTCTTACGGGGCCGTTCGACGGTTGTTTCGGGTTTTCACCCACTAATGCCATTTTTTAAAGCCTAAGTCTAGAAATATGCAAATTACCATTGTATTCCCAAATCGGGAGTCCCGTGATCTCGCCGTCAGTTGCAACAAGTTACATTGGTCCCGTGCGAGGTGTTGGTGCCACTCACGGGGACGTTCGGGGGATGTTTCGGATTTTCACCCACTAACGCCATGTTTTTATGCCTAAGTCTATAAATATGCAAATTATCATCGTATTCTCAAACCGGGGGTCCCGTGATCGCGCGGTCAGTGTGTAGGAGTTACATTGGTCCAGTGCAAGGTGTTAGTGTCTCTTACGGGGCCGTTCGGTGGTTGTTTCGGGTTTTCACCCACAAACGTCATGTTTTAAAGCCTAAGTCTACAAATATGAAAATTATTATTGTATTCTCAAACCGAGAGTCCCGAGATCGCGCGATCAGTTCCTACAAGTTACATTGATCCCGTGCGAGGTGTTGGTGCCACTCACGGGGACGTTTGGGGGCTGTTTCGGATTTTTACCCACTAACGCCATATTTTTATGCCTAAGTCTATAAATATGGAAATTATCGTCGTATTCTCAAATTGGGGTCCCGTGATCGCGCGGTCAGTGCGTACGAGTTACATTGGTCCCGTGCGAGGTGTTGGTGCCTCTCACAAGGCAGTTCGGGGGCTATTGTGGTTTTTCACCCACTAACGCCATGTTTTTAAGCCTAAGTCTAGAAATTTGTAAATTATCGTTTTCTCAAACTGGGAGTCTCGTGATCGCGCGATCAGTTCCTACGAGTTACATTGGTCCCGTGTGAGGTGTTGGTGCCACTCACCGGGCCATTCGGGGGCTGTTTCGGATTTTCACCCACTAACGTCATGTTTTTATGCCTAAGTCTATAAATATAAAAATTATCATCGTATTCTCAAATCGGGGGTCTCGTGATCGCGCGGTCAGTTCGTAGGAGTTATATTGGTCCCGTGCGAGGTGTTGGTGTCTCTTATGAAGTCATTCGGTGGTTGTTTCGGGTTTTCACCCACTAATGCCATGTTTTAAAGCCTAAGTATACAAATATGCAAATTATTGTCATATTCTCAAACTGGGAGTCCCGGGATCATGCGGTCAGTTTCTACAAGTTATATTAGTCCCGTGCGAGGTGTTGGTGTCACTCACGAGGCCGTTCGGAGGCTGTTTGGGATTTTCACCCACTAACGCCATGTTTTTATGCTTAAGTATATAAATATGAAAATTATCATCGTATTCCTGTGATCGCGCGGTCAATGTGTAGGAGTTACATTGGTCCCGTAGAAGGTGTTGGTGCCTCTCACGGGACCGTTTAGGGGATATTTCGATTTTTCACCCACTAAAATGTTTTTAAGCTAAAGTCTTGAAATATGAAAATTATTGTCGTATTCTCAAACCGGGAGTCCCATGATCACGCGGTCAGTTCTTACGAGTTACATTGGTCCCGTGCGAGGTGTTAGTGCCTCTCATGGGGCCATTCGGGGGTTGTTTCGGGTTTTCGCCCCCTAACGCCATGTTTTTAAGCCTAAGTCTAGAAATATGCAAATTATCATCGTATTCTAAAACCGGGGGTCCCGTGATCGGGTGGTCAGTGCGTACAAGTTACATTGGTCCCGTACGAGGTGTTAGTGCCTCTCACCAGGCCGTACGGGGGTTGTTGCGGGTTTTCACCCACTAACGCCATGTTTTTAAGCCTAAGTCTAGAAATATACAAATTATCATCGTATTCTCAAACCGGGAGTCCCATGATCACGCGATCAGTTCCTAAGAGTTATATTGGTCCCGTGCGAGGTGTTGGTGCCACTCACGGGGCCGCTCGGGCGCTGTTTCGAATTTTCACCCACTAACGCCATGTTTTTATGCCTAAGTCTATAAATGTGAAAATTATCATCATATTTTCAAACTGGTGGTCCCGTGATCGCGCGATCAGCGTGTAGGAGTTACATTGGTCCCGTGCGAGGTGTTGGTGCCTCTCACTGGGCCGTTCGGGGGCTGTTTTGGGTTTTCACCCACTAACGCCATGTTTTTAAGCCAAACTTTAGAAATATGTAAATTATTGTCATATTCTCAAACCAGGAGTCCTGTGACCACGTGGTCAGTTCCTATGAGTTACAATGGTCCTGTGTGAGGTGTTGGTGCCCCTCACGAGGCTGTTCGGGGACTGTTGCGGGTTTTCACCCACTAACGTCATGTTTTAATGCCTAAGTCTAAAAATATGCAAATTATCATCGTATTCTCAAATAGAGGGTCCCGTGATCGTGCGGTCAGTTTGTACGAGTTACATTGATCTCGTGCGAGGTGTTGGTGCCATTCACGGAGCCGTTTTTGGGCTACTTCGGGTTTTCACCCACTAACGCCATGTTTTTAAGTCTAAGTCTAGAAATATGCAAACTATCATCGTATTCTAAAACTGGGGGTCCCCTGATCGGGCGGTCAGTGCGTATAAGTTACATTGGTCCCGTGCGAGGTGTTGGTGCCTCTCACCTGGTCGTTCGGGGGCTGTTGCGGGTTTTCACCCACTATCGTCATGTTTTTAAGCGTAAGTCTAAAAATATGAAAATTATCATCGTATTCTCAAACCAAGAGTCCCGTGATCACGCGGTCAGTTCCTAAGAGTTATATTGGTCCCGTGCGAGGCGTTGGTTCCCCTCACGAGGCCGCTCGGGCACTGTTTCGGATTTTCACCCACTAACGCCATGTTTTTATGCCTAAGTCTATAAATGTGCAAATTATCATCGAATTCTCAAACTGACGGTCCCGTGATTGCGCGATTAGTTTGTAGGAGTTAAATTGATCGTGTGCAAGGTGTTGGTGCCTCTCACAGGGCCGTTAGAGGGTTGTTTTGGGTTTTCACCCACTAACACCATGTTTTTAAGCCAAACTCTAAAAATATGCAAATTATTGTCATATTCTCAAATCGGGAGTCCTGTGACCGCGTGGTCAGTTCTTACGAGTTACATTGGTCCTGTGCGAGGTGTTGGTGCCACTCACGAGGCTGTTCGGGGACTATTACGGGTTTTCACCCACTAACAACATGTTTTTATGCCTCAGTCTAGAAATATGCAAATTATCATCGTATTCTCAAATCGAGGGTCCCGTGATCACTCGATTAGTTCCTACGAGTTACATTAGTCCCGTACGAGCTATTGGTGCCACTCACGGGGCCATTCGGGGGCTGTTTCAGATTTTCACCCACTAACGCCATGTTTTTATGCCTAAGTCTATAAATATTCAAATTATCAAACCGTGGGTCCCATGATCACGCAATCAGTTTGTAGGAGTTACATTAGTCCCGTACTAGGTGTTGGTGTCTCTCATGGGGCCGTTCGGGGATTGTTTCAGGTTTTCACCCACTAACGCCATGATTTTAAGCCTAAGTCTAGAAATATGGAAATTATTGTCGTATTCTTAGACCGGGAGTCCCGTGATCGCACGGTCAGTTCCCACGAGTTACATTGGTCCCGTGTGAGGTGTTGGTGCCACTCATGAGGCTGTTCGGGAGATGTTGCGAGTTTTCACTCACTAACGCCATGTTTTAATGGCTAAGTCTAGAAATACGCAAATTATCATCGCATTCTCAAACCAAGGGTCCCGTGATCACTCGATTAGTTCGTACGAGTTACATTGTCCCCGTGCGAGGTGTTGGTTCCACTCACGGAGCTGTTCGGGGGTTGTTTCGGATTTTTGCCCACTAACGTCATGTTTTAAGCCTAAGTCTAGAAATATGAAAATTATTGTCGTATTCTCAAACTGGGAGTCCCGTGATAGCGTGGTCAGTTCCTATGAGTTACATTAGTCCCGTGCGAGGCGTTGGTACTACTCACGGGGCCGTGTGGGGGCTGTTGCAGGTTTCCCCCACTAACGTCGTGTTTTTATGCCTAAGTCTCGAAATATACAAATTATCGTCGTATTCTCAAACTGAGAATCTCGTGATCGCGTGATCCGTTGTTACGAGTTACATTGGTCCCGTGCGAGGTGTTAGTGCTACTCACGGGGCCGTTCGAGGGTTGTTTCGGGTTTTTCCCACTAACGCCATGTTTTTATGCCTATGTCTATAAACATGCAAATTATCATCATATTCTCAAACCGGGGATCGCTTGATCGCGCGCAGTTAATGCGTACGAGTTACATTGGTCCCGTGCGAGGTGCTATTGCCTCTCACGAGGCTGTTCGGGGGCTATTTAGAGTTTTCTCCCACTAACACCATAATTTTAAACCTAACTCTAGAAATATAAAAATTATCGTCGCATTCTCAAATCGAGAGTCTTGTGATCACGCGGTCAGTTATTACGAGTTACATTGGTTCTGTGTGAGGTGTTAGTGCCACTCACGAGGCCGTTCGGGGGTTCTTTGGGTTTTGACCCACTAACGCCATGTTTTAATGCCTAAGTCTAAAAATATGCAAATTATCATCGTACTATCAAACTGCTATCCGTGATCGTGCGGTCACTGCATAGGAGTTACATTAGTCCCGTGCGAAGTGTTGGTGCCTCTCACGGGGCCATTCGGGGTCTGTTTCAGTTTTTCACCCACTAGTGCCATATTTTTAAGTCTAAGTCCAGAATTATGCAAATTATTGTCGTATTCTCAACCCGAGAGTCCCATGATCGCGCGATTAGTTCCTACGAGTTACATTGGTCCCCTGCGAAGTGTTGATGCCACTCACGGGGCCGTTTGGGGGCTGTTGTGGGTTTTCCCCCACTAACGTCATGTTTTCATGCCTAAGTCTAGAAATATGAAAATTATCATCGTATTCTCAAATCGGGGGTCCCGTGATCGCGCAGTCAGTTTGTACGAGTTATATTGGTCCCGTGAGAGGTGTTGGTCATACTCAAGGGGCCGTTTGGGGACTGTTTTGGATTTTCGCCCACTAACGCCATGTTTTTAAGCCTAAGTGTAGAAATATACAAATTATCATCCTATTCCCAAACCGAGAGTCCCGTGATCGCGCCGTCAGTTTTTGCGATTTACATTGGTCCCGTGTGAGGTGTTGGTGCCACTCACAGGGCTTTTTCAGATTTTCACCCACTAACGCCTTATTTTTATTCCTATGTCTAAAAATTTGTGAATTATCATCGTATTCTCAAACCGGGGGTCCCGTGATCACTCAGTTAGTGCGTATGAATTACATTAGTCCCATGCGAGATGTTAGTGCCTCTCACGGGGAAACTCAGGGGATGTTTCGGGTTTTCGCCCACTAAGGCCAAGTTTTTAAGCCTAAGTCTAGAAATAAGAAAATTATCATTGTATTCCCAAACCGGGAGTCCCGTGATCGTGCGGTCAGCTCCTTCTAGTTACATTGGTCCCGTGCGAGGTGTTGGTGCCACTCACAAGGCCGTTCGGAGGCTTTTTCAGATTTTCACCCACTAACACCATCTTTTGCCTAAGTCTAAAAATATATAAATTATCATCATATTCTCAAACCGGGGGTCCCGTGATCACGCGGTCAGGTCGTACGAGTTATATTGGTTCCGTGCGCGGTATTGGTGATACTCACGGGGCGTTCGGGGGCTATTTCGGATTTTCACTCACTAACGCCATGTTTTTAAGCCTCAGTCTAGAAATATGCAAATTATCATCGTATTCCCAAATCGACAGTCACGTGATCGCTCGATCAGTTCCTACGAGTTACATTAGTCTCGTGCGAGGTGTTGATGCCGCTGACGAGGCCGTTCAGGGGCTGTTTCATATTTTCATCCACTAACGCCTTACTTTATGTCAAAGTCTAGAAATATGCAAATTATCATTATATTCTCAAATTGAGGGTCCCGTGATCGCGTGGTCCGTGCGTACGAGTTACATTGGTCCCGTGCAAGGTGTTGGTGCCTCTCACGGGGCCATTCGGGGGTTGTTTCGGGTTTTCGCCCACTAACGCCATGTTTTTAAGCCTAAGTCTAGAAATATGCAAATTATCATCGTATTATCAAACCGGGAGTGCTATGATCACGCGATCAGTTTCTACGAGTTACATTAGTCACGTGCGAGGTGTTGGTGCCACTCACGAGGCCGTTCGGGGGCTATTGCGGGTTTTCACCCACTAACGCCATGTTTTTATGCCTAAGTCTAGAATTATGCAAATTATCAGCATATTCTCAAAACGAGGGTCTCGGGATTGCGCAGTCAATTCGTACGAGTTACATTAGTCCCGTGCGAGGTGTTGGTGTCACTCACGGAGCCATTATGGAAGTTGTTTCGGATTTTTTCCCACTAACGCCATATTTTTAAGCCTAAGTATCAAAATATGCAAATTATCACCACATTCTCTAACCAGGAGTCATGTGGCTACGCGGTCAGTTCCTACGTGTTACATTGGTCCCGTAAGAGGTGTTGGTGCCTCTCACGGGGCTGTATGGGGGTTGTTTCAGATTTTCTCCCTTTGACATCGTGTTTTCAAGCCCAAACCTAGATATTTGCAAATTATCCTCGTATTCGCAAACTGGGAGTCCTATGATCGTGCGGACAGTTCCTACAATCTACATTGATCCTGTACGAGGTGTTGGTGCCTCTCAAGGGATCGACTAGTGGCCTGTGTCATGTTTTCACCCTCTAATGCCATATTTTTAAGCCTAAGTCCTTATATTTTCAAATTATCCTCATATTCTCAAATCGGGAGTCCAATGATTGCGCCCTCAGTTCCTACGAGTTACATTGGTCCCGTGCGAGGTGTTCGTGACTCTAACGGGGCCATACGGGTGTTGTTTCGGATTTGTAGAATCTAACGCCATGTTTTCAAGCCTAAGTCTAGATATTTGCAAATTTTTATAATCTACGTGCGAGGTGTCGATGTCTTTCACGGGGCCGTTTTTGGGCTATTTCAGGATTTCCACCTCAAACGCCATGTTTTTAAGGGTTCGTTACAGGGGTAATAACTCTCGAACGGGTCTAAGGGCTATTAATTGCACGGCTAGTATCTATGCGCACTATATGTAATTAAAATTAGTTGTAAATTACCATGGTAAGTATGCTTCATTTATTCGGTAATAATGTTTATAGTGATGATTTATACACAATTATGTTTCATTTCGCATTATTTAATGTTTAATAGCAAGCTTTTAAAATTTATAGTATGTTTTATTTATGTCTCAATTATATTCGGTATAATCACAACCCTAAATGTTATAAATTCCTAGGGCCAACCAACTGAATGGCCATCTAAATGTTCAAATTCACCAATCAACAACAATTCAAATAATAATGCGATATATTAGAAATTCCTAGGTCCAACCAACCCAATGACCATCTAAATGCAGTCAACAACAATTCAAGAAACCCAAAGCAAGTGTTATATAACAAGTAACGAGGGTTAAAAGGTAATAAGTAATCGTATACAAGTTGATTTAGTGTAAATTTACACCTGCGTAGATTATAGCAACGGGAACCGTCTAAAACAACTTGTATACGATTACTTATTACCTTTTCACCCTCGTTACTTGTTATATATGTATATATATAAAGAGAGATAGAGAGACAGATGTATATATATATATATATATATATATAGAGAGAGAGAGAGAGAGATGTATCGAAATTTGTGTATAGAGAGAGAGAGTCTCCGGAATATGTGAGGAAGAGGAAAGGGGGTCGCCGCTGTTGCAATTAGACAACAAAGTATTCAATACTCTTTCTTTGACACAAAACAAAAACACTTGTTATGAAAATTCTCTTTTAGATGCTCGCTCCTTCCCAACTCCTTAGCGGCACCTTCTGATGATGCATTGACATTAATTGGATCATGTCCTATTTCGTGTGGGATCATTAAAAATGAACTTTGCACAAAACAAAAATCAGAGTTCAACTCAGTAACTAATCATTTATAATCCAAATTTATAATCATAGGGGAGTCAAGTTTTTGAATAAAGTACTAAAAGGTTAATAATTTAAATAAAACAAAAAACATGTAACTCTCAAAACCAAATATGTAAAAAAACGGAAGTTTGTGTTTAGAAAATTATAAGATCAATATCAAAACTAATAATCAAAGTCTCATTAACATACAACATCCAAGTTGAATATTCTCTAGCCCAGCATATAGTTAGAAATTTACACCATACTATTTATAACTAAAAGAAGTCTAAACTATATGCACCGAATTGAATATACTGACATATGCTCTGCTATATGAAGGATTGTATAATTTTTCTAAGCCAAAGTTTTCATTCGAAACATCTTACATATTGAATTACTATTTTGAAGAAATTAAATTCAAAGCCTACAAATTAATAAAGAAAACATATTGTAGACCATGGTTATTAAACAAATGAACTCAAATGAAATAACTTTAAGACAACAAAAATCCTGCTGCAAGATAAGGAGAAAAAAGAAGAGTTGAGAAAAAGAAACAATAAAGCGTATAACATCAATAGCAGAACTCACCTCCATGTGCAAATGCATATTCAATGCTATCAAAAAATCAGGAACTAGTGGCGTTTGTGCACCCACTGACACACACCCATATTCTCCTTGTCGAGCTCTGTCCCCATTTGCTCTTCGTCAAATACTTTTATCTAAAAACAAATTGGAGTCAAAATATTATACCGATGCATATATAATAAATCATACTAACAAATATAATCATATAAGAGAACACTTAGGTGATTGCGAACAGGGACATATTGAACAAGGCATTATTTTTCACCAATGCATACTAAACACTGAACAAGGCATAATTAAAGTAGAGATACTGAACAAGGAATTATTTTTCACCAATACACTTAGACCCATTGTACAAAGAATCTACAAAACTGAAGTTTTTTTAAATTTTTATAATTTTAAAAGTGCACCTTTGGATTTCTATAACAAAAACTCTAAATGCATCACAAACTTCGAAACCTAAAGTACACATGTTTACCCTGCTACTCATGGTCGACTGTGATCACGCAACTCTATGAAGTTACTGAAACCCATACAGGAACCATCTTTAATACTCCATATGACATAAATACACCTTTGGGTTCGTAAACGAAATTCATGTAAGTAAGAAATTTAATAATATTGATACATGTGATGTTGAAGTTGTAAGGTTATATGTACTTAGATTATTTCGTAGAATACACACACAACCCAATTAAAATTAGCCAAGTAGTGATATATTCCAATTTTAAATTTCTTTTGCGAATTTAAAAGTTAGTATGAACAATTTTCAGTTAATGAGATGGGATTGATAACTTGATTAATTGAAATAAAATTATCCAATTTTATCCATTTTATCCTAGTCATAAATCTATGTGATTTAATAAAGTAAATTGTGAAAATCACAACCACAACACGCCGATGTACGTGGAAAACCCAAATGGAAAAAACCTCAGACGGCTGGGCCTAGACAAAATCCACTACAAAATAGGTTTTACAAGAGACTCAAAAGACTAACAGACATTAACTCACTCAAGACATGCTTATGCCATCCTTAACCTCCGAATCCGTAGTATGCAAAGCTCCAACGCGTTGCTCGACACTACTCGTCTCGCGGTATCCACTAATGTCCAAAACCACCGTCTCCACTAAGCTTGAATGCAGAGATCCACCGCAAACTTGCTTGTTGAATGTCAAGTTGATTGTAAGGGGTTTTGTTTCAAAAGTTGAAAATGGTGTTAGAGGTTGATTTTACCAAAAAGAGGGAAGTTATGAAAAATTCTCTTAAGAGAATATGAAACTTCCTTAGTTTTAGAAACTGATTTTCGTCCATATATTATAATTGAAAAAGTAGTGGATCAAAACAGTTTTTGTAAAATAATTGTAAGAAAATAAGTTAAAATTTTCAAATCTGGCAGATCTCGTTCGAACGACATGTCGTTCGAGCGAGTTATCTAACGATGTTCCAGAGAATGGTTAGATAGGTCGTCTGAAATCTCGTTCGAACGACATTTCTAACGAGCTTCTAATGAGTTTCCAGTGTGGCCTGTGGAATCCCATTAGATCCAAGTCGTTCGAACGACCTGGAGAAATATCAAACGAGATGTCAGATTTTGCCCAGAGAAGATTAAACTAAATTCCAAAAATACTTCTTTATGAAAATTTAATTTTTTGAGAACTTTACTCTATGTGAAAATTTCTCATTTATAAAAATTACTCTAACACTTAAAATGATTTTTGTCATATACCTTTTAGAAGAGAGAACATGGCGTGCATATTGATGTCCTGTGAACTTTGGTTGTAATGCTCGAATCTTTACGGTTGTATGATGCTTGATGAGGAATGATCCAAAAATGTTTTGTCCAATGGAATGTAGTCAATATTAAAAGTGACTCGATTGGAATTCGTCCTTACAAATCTCCCCCTTTGGTTATTCCGGAACAAAACAGAATAATAAAAAAGAAATAAAAAAAATGAATTTGTTAAGGCAGCCGTCAAGCCGATTCTAAAGCCCGTCCTAAAAACCCAAATAAAAAGACAGACTCGGTAACCCTTATGACGGTGCTATAAACGAGTAGGATATGTATCCTACGCACATGAAACAACAAATTCATAAACGCATGGGGAAGAATAGAATATAAAACATATAAAACAATATATCATGAGAGATTAAATCATATGTTGAGAATAAATTAATGGACTCCCCCTAAATTATGCATATGTTGACTATCTAAATTATGAATTCCCATTAATTAATAAACTCCCCCTAAGTTATGAATTCCTCTTATCAATGTTTCTCCCCCTTTTTGTCCGGAAAAGACAAAGGGATGAATAGCCTGCATGTTAAAAGATAATCGATAGAACAATAGGCAATAAAACTAATAAGAATAATTGACAAAGGGAATAACATGATAATTCATTAACCAATAAGGGAAAAGGCAAATATCCAATGTGCATACACGTCATAAGAAAAAAATCCAAACCAAATAAAAGGGTATGAGAAAGAAAATATTTCACTCAGCCTCACAATTACAACGAGAAAGTAGATTAAAAACAAAGTAAATCAAGGGGCAGGATCATCATAAGGAGAATCATCGGGAAGGGAGCCGGAACCAAATGAGCCTGCACCTCAGCGCATCTTCATGAGGAAAATTTCATCAAGGTGCTCTAATAGAAGAGAGTCCCAATGTGCCTGTGCTTCATCTCTGCGCGCTTGAGCCTCCTCCCGGCGAGCTTGTGCCTCTATATCATGCTGCATTGAAACCAAAAGATCTTGCAATAGCGCCCGGTCTTAACGTCTATCTTCCTAAATCTGTTCAACCTTAGAACGGAGAAACAAAATATCCTCTAACTCTACTGGTGCGGGACCATACGAAGAAGAAGTTCGATGGGTAGAACGAGAGGGGGCGGGACGACTAGGTGCAGGGTGGAAGAAAGTGGCGGATTGAGAGGAGGCGGAGGTAGTGAGTTGAGGGGTATCAGGGGTAAATGACCACGAGACTGACTGACCGATGACATGTCAATTGTTTAGAAGTGGGTAACGGGGACATCGGTGGATAGGCGGTGGCAGCCGGTGGCAAGACAAAACCTGGTAATAATAGAGGCAAATGGGAGGGCTTGGCGAGCGGGACTGGAAGGGAGGATCCTAACCGTTCGAATGACACTAAAGAGGGAGGCGGGGAGATCGATGGAAGCCCTAATGCTAATGGCAAACATTAGGTCTACGTGATGTTTGGTGATTTGGGTTGTGTTCACACGGGGAATAAGACACGCACACACGATCCAATTAAGGACCATAAAATCGGGGTACAAATGTTTGTGAAAGATTGTGACAGTACCGGGAGGGTTAAGCCTAAAGACGGTGCGGATAACGAGGGAAGGGTCAGGGCGAGCATAGGGAGCCCATGGGAAGGAGGGATTATTGACCCTAGGTAAGGAGATGAGATGAGCAATGGATTCGGGAGAGATAATAATCTCCCTACCGCACACTCGAGAGTAATATTATTCTCCCTATCATGCATCCCAAAATAAAATTCCCGAATGAGATCGGGAAAAATGGTGTCCGTGAGTGAGAATAGGGGGTCAAACCCTAAATTAGAAATCCAAGAATGGACAGTGGTGTCGTTGAGGGAGTAGAGATTGACAATTTTCTCACGTACAATAGAGCGAGTGGAGAAACCCTGTGTATGATATTGGGTGTGTGCGGTGAGGTATCCCCAACGAAGCCTAAGGTCGAGGATAGATGCATTTGAATTGGACTCCTCATCGAAGGAAGAGGAGCGTTCCTCGGGATAGTCACGAATGCGACGTGGGCGACGATTACAGGCCATTCTAAACTAGGATGAGACTAGAACCTACCTGAACAAAATTCTAACCAAACACACCAACAATCCAACAAACCAATCAATAATAAGCCCATCCTCCGTTAGATATAAAATGGAAATAAAAAGAAAAATGTATTTAAGATAAATTCCATGAAATTAAAAAGAATTTTAATTTGAGAAAACTGATATTATCATGGAATTTAGCTTAACCAGGGGCATCACAAACAATAAATGGAGAAAATAAAATGGCCCCAAAACAAAGTAGAGATATACACATATTGGTATATGAAATTTGGGAAACAAAAGAAGAAATTGTCTTGGTGTAAAAATTGGACCCGATAGCATATAGATAGATAGATAGATAGATAGATAGATAGATAGATAGACAGATAGATAGATAGATAGATAGATAGATAGATAGATAGATAGATAGATAGATAGATAGATAGATAGATAGATAGATAGATAGATAGATAGATAGATAGATAGATAGATAGATAGATAGATAGATAGATAGATAGATAGATAGATAGATAGATAGATAGATAGATAGATAGATAGATAGATAGATAGATAGATAGGTAGGTAGGTAGATAGGTAGGTAGGTAGGTAGGTAGGTAGGTAGATAGCTAGGTAGGTAGGTAGGTAGCTAGCTAGCTAGATAGATAGATAGATAGATAGATAGATAGATAGATAGATAGATAGATAGATAGATAGATAGATAGATAGATAGATAGATAGATAGATAGATAGATAGATAGATAGATAGATAGATAGATAGATAGATAGATAGATAGATAGATAGATAGATAGATAGATAGATAGATAGATAGATAGATAGATAGATAGATAGATAGATAGATAGATAGATAGATAGATAGATAGATAGATAGATAGATAGATAGATAGATAGATAGATAGATAGATAGATAGATAGATAGATAGATAGATAGATAGATAGATAGATAGATAGATAGATAGATAGATAGATAGATAGATAGATAGATAGATAGATAGTTAGCTAGATAGGTAGATAGGTAGGTAGGTAGGTAGGTAGGTAGGTAGGTAGCTAGATAGGTAGGTAGGTAGGTAGATAGATAGATAGATAGATAGATAGATAGATAGATAGATAGATAGATAGATAGATAGATAGATAGATAGATAGATAGATAGATAGATAGATAGATAGATAGATAGATAGATAGATAGATAGATAGATAGATAGATAGATAGATAGATAGATAGATAGATAGATAGATAGTGTAATACCCCATATTTTATGCTATAATTAATTTGGGGATTTATTTAATAAAAATCCGGAAATTAATTATGTTATAATTATTAACGTGACGTGAGTTAGTAATAATATGAAATTGTTGAATATTACTTAGGAGCATAGTAATATATGGTAAATGTCACGAGTGAATGAAAATGACAATTTTGGTAATTTTAGTCGGGACGCGCCCGTGTCGCGTCGGGACTAATTATTGAGATATAAAAGTAAATATTTTATGAGTTGTTCGTATGGTCGTTTTGAGTGCGCCAACGCGTCCGGAAGGGTCGAGATAGTCAGAAAAGTGTACCCGGGGGTTTAGTTTGGGTCTCGGGATGTTTTTAGGCTTAACTAGTGACCCGGGAGAGCGTTTTGGTCATTTTACAAACTAGGGTAATTAAACCCACGAATTTCAGCCATCCTTAGCAGCCATTTAAGTCAGCCTTTTAGGGTTAGATCATTCAGAACCCTAAGACGGCTAGTGGAGAAGAGAGGAGAGACCTTGCTAAGTGATTCAAGGCCAAAAACACCACCTTTTGCACCACCGTCGCCACCAACGCGTAGATCGCGAGGAGGAGAACGCAACCACACCAATATCAGCAGGAAACCAGACCTCTGAAATTCCAGGCAAGTGTTTAACTTGCGTATTTTCGTTGGTGCAATAATCATGTTAGTGTAGGAATGATTAGGAGTAAAATTGATGGAAGAAAACCCCACTTTGTGATAGGAATTTGCATGTAGACAAGATTAAAATTATATTCTGGAAGTCTTATGTAATGTAGATGATAAACCCATGAATTTTTGATGTTATTGTAGAAGAAAATTCTGGATAAAACTGATTAGAACTAAAGATTAAGAAAACTTAGGGTTCTTGATGATTAGATGAGATTTTAGGTTGTTTAATCATGTTTAATGATGGTTATATGCATGCTTAACGTTAGAAACATCTGGAAATATATTACCATGATTGTAGTATAAGTTTTGGGACGATTAGTGTTGGAAATTATGGATTTGAATGAAGAATATTAGTTAAACCCGTAACTGCACTTCTGCAGAAATCGAAATACCTGTTTGATCGATCGATCGACCATATATCGTCGATCGATCGAATGTTCGATCGATCGAACCCCAATAGTCGATCGATCGACCCTTCCTGGCAGCCTATTATTTCCTTGTTTAATTAGTTGAATTAATTTATCATGAAAGAATTCTTGGGCATTTCAAATAAAATGTTTTGGGATATAAGAGAGAGACCAGTAGGACATATGATTAAGTGTTGAGAACTTTATTATGAAATGATAATTGGGTTTAAGGAATAGTTAATTAAGGAATGACGAACTACGTATTTCAAATGAGAGATTTCAACAAATACCTACGTTAGTGAATAGACGTCTACCTACTGAATATATTACTTGGATGGATAGAACCCACGAGTGTCCCATAACTAGTGAGAAAACCCCTTCGAATTAAGGTTAGAGGCGAAACCTTATACGTTATACTAATAAGGTGAAATTTAAAACAAAGGTTGTAATTATGGGTAATGAGAGTGACCTATATTAATATGATGAAATTGGTATATTTATATGAATGTGTGTACATATATTATATACATGTGAAAAACGTACCCGCGCTACTTGCTATCCCTGAGGTTACCGCGCTGGGACGATCGTATCCTGTGTTGCTTTATGGGGATATTGAATCATACCCTAGAAGATAGAGATCCTAGGTACGGGCTATTAAATTGATAGTCGGACGGTCCTAAGAGACGTGTGGGTATGTACTGACCTCTTGGACTTGGAATCTATGCTTCGCCTCAACGTTGTTTTGTATATGTTAATACAGTTCGAGAGTGATTCCGAACTTGTATTTCCCTTTATGTGAGCAATACGGGGATTGGATAGCAGAGTATGCCCACACCATAGTTTAGTTGGGGTGCCATTATATATATA
Source organism: Sambucus nigra (assembly GCA_949130495.1). Classification (NCBI taxonomy): domain Eukaryota; kingdom Viridiplantae; phylum Streptophyta; class Magnoliopsida; order Dipsacales; family Adoxaceae; genus Sambucus; species Sambucus nigra. The sequence goes on along the minus strand of OX422208.1, from coordinate 86,860,711 downwards.
TTTTATTCGAGTAGTTAATATATATATGAGGTTATAAACTTTGAACTGCCTACTGTGATTTGATAAGTAGAACATGGATGTTGACTCAAATTATTAAATACTTGTTTTGTGAAAATATGAAAAGGCATGGGGAAATCTTATAATTTAATGAAGCTAAAACGAGAGGAATACTACAAATTGAAAGTAACCTTTTTATAACATTGTCATCGTTCAGTTTTGAAAACATATGTGTAAGCTAAGATAAACGAACCATTGGGAAGGTTAGTACGATAGGAGTGCACATTAGAAGAGAGGTGAGTATTTCTCAAGAGAGAGACGAACTAATATGATGTTGCATTGGCCTGTATCAATTTAAATACTTGCTTAACGTACTTTAAAATCAAACACACTTTCGGGCCCTGACCCGTTTCCTTTTCTCTCTCTCTCTTGCGTATATATATGTATATTTTCAGGTGCCCAGCCACAGGGGCGTCTTGCTTAGGATTCTTTGAGAAGAACGAGCTGCAGCTTAGGTGGGAGTTGCAGGTCCCTTGAGTAGACGGCTTCCGACATTGACTCCACTCTTATTACTCTCATTTATGGGGCACGTGTCGCCCTTTTCATCATTTCATTTATTGTTGGGGATTTTTATATTTCAGTTATTCCAGTATTGTTTATGGGATTTGTTTCAGGATGGTTTATGATTTTAGTTTTATATTATTAACATTCGTTTGGTGAATGTACGGTTTTATTTAAATTTCGTGGTGTGATTCTCTATTGTAGAAATGTTGTTTTGAATTAATAAAAATCTTTTCTTTAATTAAAATTTGGAAGTTCGTATGAAAAATGTTTTTGACACTTAGCTTAATTATTTAGGGTGTTAAATTGGAAAAATTATTTTTATCGACAGTGATGCTGAGAATGAACCAACTGTTTACCTTGATTTAATTTAATAAAGGAGTGATCGCCCGGTGATGATGCTAAGATTTAGCACCACCAGATAAGTGATAGTGAGCTCAAGCAGTAGCAGCCATGGCAGCCATAGAGATGTATAAGTGTATAGAAGGGGATGAGTATAAGAGGAAATAAGACAATGATGTATAGTGGTTCAGCCAATTTGGTCTACATCCACTGTGAGTGTGTGATCCACTTAGTATGGGCACTAATGGCCTTGAATACAATGCACATAACCCTCTCACTCTCTCTCTCTACTGTGTGTGTACAAGCAGAGTTTTAGCTAGGGCTACTGTTCATGGATCGATCCCCTGTAGGGTTGCAGGTGACAAGTATATATAGGTCTCGGGGGGTGTAGTGTACCCCCCAAGTATGCATGGTGCATGTGAATGATGATCCAGCCAACCCCCTGTTGACACCTGTAGATGCCCAATGATGACATAATATTCCCTCACGTGAGGGTGTGATTTGGTTATAACGGTCTGCCACGTGCCATGTGAGCCTTACGCACACTGTTCCACGCGTCTCCCAAACCACGCGCTGCGATGATGTCACCCTCGGCCTATGAGACGAGGCCGAGGGCAAAGTTCCTTCCGGTAGTGAGTCTGGTTTGATTCTGGCCTCGTACTATCGTACCCTCGTAGTATCGTCCGGAGCCTGGTGGAAGGGTCGTACCCTCGTAGTATCGTCTGGAGCCTGGTGGAGGGTCGGCCCCTCGTAGGGTCGTTTGGCCTGGTGGAAGGGTCGTACCCTCGTAATGTCATCTGGAGCCTGGTGGAGGGTCGGCCCCTCGTAGGGTCATCTGGGCCTGATGGAGGCCAGCTGGAGCTTGGGGAAGGGTCGGCCCCTCGTAGGGTCGTCCGTTTTGGAGATAATCCTCATCCAGGCTGAGGGTATAAACGGGTATATCAATCACCCCCCAGCCCTTAGTCATAGGTGTCATTGAGATGGCTGAGGGATATTTGCTGAATTCGAGACACGTGTGATGAGTTAGGTGAGTGACACATGGGCAGGTACTCATTGCTATTTAAGTTCCCAAGGCAGGGCGGCTGCACACTTGCCTGGGGCTTTGTGCCCTGACTATTCCCTTCTTGGCAAATGTGCCCATTTATTGCCAATGTATATAAGCAATTTTTAAACTCTCTCCACCACTTCTTCTTCTTCGCGCCTAAGTTCTCTCTCTCTCTAGAACCAGTCGCTACCGCCATTACCAGCCTTTGAACCTTCAGGTCTTGGCAGCGTTCTTGCCCTTCTTTTCATCAGGTAACCTTTTTTTTCCTCTCGCCTTCTTTTGTCTTCATTTCTGTTTGTTTTTTAGGGTCGTAGGTCGTCTGGTTCTTAGAGTTCCCCCATATATTTTTCTGGTTTAGTTCTTGGGTGTTCTTGACGAAAAACGTTTTGGTTCCTTGGTTTGATCCAAAAGTCAAACCTGGTCAATCCCCCAAGTGTTTGTAGTTGAATTAGCCAAGTCTAGCGTAATTTCTCCAAGTGTAGGGTCTTCCCCTTAATGCTTAGGAGGCTCTACAGCTTAGTGTCTGAATTCCCATCCTTGAGAGAGAAACTATTTGCCGAGATCAAACGGATAGAGGAAGAGGAAGAGAGGAGACGAGGGGCCGACCCTAATTGGGTACGACCCATCTTTCCCATTCCTATTGCCACCATAAGACCATCTGAACCCTCTGAGTCTTGTGGGTCGTCTCCTCGTCCGGACGATACTCCCAAGCCCAGTGAAATGGACGAGAGAGCCTCCTCTCCAACTGGTGCTGGAACCTCTGGTAGAAGGGACACATCCGACCTTAGCCCAGACCGTGAGGCCGACGGTACAGTCCCCTCCGATGTCGTTCCTGTGACAACCCTATCCCCCAATGCCTTCCAAGTGGCCTTTCCTCAGGGTCTTCCTGCAGGTGATGAGGGGGAAGGATATGAGGACGCGGACGACGATACAGATGACGAGGTTGATACCTCCCATGCCTCGTCTTTCATCTCCTCCGTTAGGGATAGGGATCTTCTGGTGTGGAGGCATATCTACGGGGTGCCCTCTGGGGTAACTATGAGGGCTCCCTCTGATACTGAGAGGGTTTTTGAGGGAGAAGAGGGAGAGGTTGCAGTCTACGAGAAAATGTTCAAAGTAGGTGTTAGACTTCCCTTCCATCCTGCTATTGTAGATATTCTGTCGGCTCTTGGCGTCTCCCCCTCGCAACTTCCACCCAACTCTTGGAGGACGATACTGGGGTACATTTCTTTGTGGAAAAACGCTTTCATTGATGAACCCTCGTCCGACGTGTTCTTGGCCTGCTACAATATCACCTCTTCATCTAAACAGCCCGGATACTATCATCTAGGGGCGAGAAGGTCTGAGAAGAAGCTGCTCCACGTAGCTCAAACTTCCAATCATGATTGGAAAAAAAGGTTCTTCTTCATATCTGGGGCATGGGAGAGCTCCACCGAGGCGTCCCCTTCTGCCGATGCTCCGAGGGTTCCTAACAGATGGTCTAATCCCTCCATGAAGGCTAGGTCAGACCCCGGACTTAGCCTGGAGGAAAGTGATATTGTTGAGTATCTGAGGGGACGAGGGAGAGAGGGTGAGATCCCAAAATTCGAAGATTTGATGACCCCTCGATTCCTTAAAGAAGCTGGTCTGAGGGTCGGCCCTCTGACAGATCTATGTGAGTTACACTGAACATTTTCCCCTCTCTACTTATTTTTGAAGTGTTCTCTCTTTATCTCTGAACTTTTTCTGACATGTCGTCCTCTTATCAGATCGTCCTGCAGGTACACCAGACTACCTCTGGGAAATGACTGCTCCAAGCCTACTTGCTGGTTTGTCAAAAAAGAAGGGGAAGGAGCCTCAGCAAGCTACCAAGAAGACGAGGGCCTCAGGGCCGACAGTTGTTGAGCCGACAGCTATTAGCCACAAAAAGAAGGAGCCTGAGGCTCCAGTCGAGCCTCGTCCTGACCCTAAGACGAGGGCCAGGGCCGAGGCCTCTGAGGGGGCAACCTCTTCATCAAGCATGGGGGCCTTCTGGTCTCAAAATCTGTCCCATCTGAGGGCCGATCCCTCATCTCTTATTGCCAACCTGAGGGCAGCAAAGGCCTCGATGTTCTCTGCACCGTCGGCCTCCGACTTCGAGTTCTTGGCGAAGATGCCTCCAGCCAAAGTGTATGACTACGGTCTGCACTCCCTTGCTCAGGTATTGGCCCTGACCTTTAATTTCATTCTCCCTAAGTGTTTACTCGGCCCCCCTTGATATATCTTCATTTTTTCTTGCAGTCTGTCTGTGCCTTCACCTCAGCCACCAAGTGGATGGCTGAGAACCAACAAAAATTCCACGAAGCTGAGAGGGCCATTCAACAAGAGGCTGACCTACGGACAGAGCTGCACACTGCGAGGGCCGAGCTGGAGAGCACGAGAACTGAGCACGCTAGAGTCCTTGATGAGCTGACGAGGCAGCATGATGCCGATATGCAGGCTAAGGACTTGTTGATCAAGGACAAGGACGAGGCCCTGGCCACTATGGAAGCCAAGCACAAGACCGACCTTGAAGCAGCTGTCCGGAAAGCCGGGGCTGATGCTGTTGAGGCTTACAAGGCCTCAGACGAATTCCAAGGCTTCGGTCTTGAATATCTTGAGAGGGGAATTAGGACGGCCTGTCGGTGGGTCGTCCTAAAGTTTGTTGATACAGTGTCATCCATCCGCCCTTCTCTTGAGGTGGTTCAGCTGGATGACCCCTTGATTGCCGAGGCACTGTCGCAAGTGGAGTCCCAGGTTCAGGTTGAGGGGGTCGGCACATCTGAGGATCAGCCGGTCGTGATAGTTGAAGAGACCCCCCTAGTTGATGTTGAGACTCTTCCTTCTGATGTCGTCCCTTAGGGTGGCTGTCTGTAGCCCATATCATCATTTTTGTATTTTTGTTTAATGGCCTTGTAAAACACTTATGTTTTATTAATACCAGTCTCTTCCCTTCCATACTTGTTGTCTTTAGTTCTATTATGGCTTGTTCCTTGCTAGTTTGCTTCGTTGTTGATGATGATGCTACTAACCCCTCCCTCGTCTATAATGAGGACCAATGAGGGGTCGTCCCCTCATCTGACTTTATTATAGCCGAGGGTTCAGCTTACCCTCGTCTTTTTTTAGAACAGTGGAGGGGTCGTCCCCTCCACTGGTCCTAATTATAGCCGAGGGTTCAACTTCTTTCCGTGCATACTAGAACTGATAACCACTGGATGAGGGAAACACTGATATTTCTCATTATCAGTGTGATGAGGGTTCAACTTCAAGGCCTTGGTTCAACTTCATTAATTAGCCAAATTAATGGTTTTTTAAATAAAGTTTATCCTCGTCTTTCTTGAGGACAGTGGTGGGGTCATCCCCTCCACTGATCCTCATTATAGCCGAGGGTCCAACTAATCAAATTAATGATTTTTAACAAAGTCTACCCTCGTCTTTCTTGAGGACAGTGGTGGGGTCATCCCCTCCACTGATCCTCATTATAGCCGAGGGTTTAACTAATCAAATTAATGATTTTTAACAAAGTCTACCCTCGTCTTTCTTGAGGACAGTGGTGGGATCGTCCCCTTCACTGATCCTCATTATAGCCGAGGGTTCAACTAATCAAATTAATGATTTTTAACAAAGTCTACCCTCGTCTTTCTTGAGGACAGTGGTGGGGTCGTCCCCTTCACTGATCCTCATTATAGCCGAGGGTTCAACTAATCAAATTAATGATTTTTAACAAAGTCTACCCTCGTCTTTCTTGAGGACAGTGGTGGGGTCGTCCCCTCCACTGATCCTCATTATAGCCGAGGGTTTAACTAATCAAATTAATGATTTTTAACAAAGTCTACCCTCGTCTTTCTTGAGGACAGTGGTGAGGTCGTCCCCTTCACTGATCCTCATTATAGCCGAGGGTTCAACTAATCAAATTAATGATTTTTAACAAAGTCTACCCTCGTCTTTCTTGAGGACAGTGGTGGGGTCGTCCCCTTCACTGATCCTCATTATAGCCGAGGGTTTAACTAATCAAATTAATGATTTTTAACAAAGTCTACCCTCGTCTTTCTTGAGGACAGTGGTGGGGTCGTCCCCTTCACTGATCCTCATTATAGCCGAGGGTTTAACTAATCAAATTAATGATTTTTAACAAAGTCTACCCTCGTCTTTCTTGAGGATAGTGGTGAGGTCGTCCCCTTCACTGATCCTCATTATAGCCGAGGGTTCAACTAATCAAATTAATGATTTTTAACAAAGTCTACCCTCGTCTTTCTTGAGGACAGTGGTGGGGTCGTCCCCTCCACTGATCCTCATTATAGCCGAGGGTTTAACTAATCAAATTAATGATTTTTAACAAAGTCTACCCTCGTCTTTCTTGAGGACAGTGGTGAGGTCGTCCCCTTCACTGATCCTCATTATAGCCGAGGGTTCAACTAATCAAATTAATGATTTTTAACAAAGTCTACCCTCGTCTTTCTTGAGGACAGTGGTGGGGTCGTCCCCTTCACTGGTCCTCATTATAGCCGAGGGTTTAACTAATCAAATTAATGATTTTTAACAAAGTCTACCCTCGTCTTTCTTGAGGACAGTGGTGGGGTCGTCCCCTTCACTGATCCTCATTATAGCCGAGGGTTCAACTTCTTTCCGTGCATACTAGAACTGATAACCACTGGATGAGGGAAACACTGATATTTCTCATTAATTTTCCATGTGTTCTGTCGAAACAATGCTTATTACAACTATGGCCTATCAAGACCTTACAACACTACTGGTAGTATTTTTTCAAGTGATCCGCATTCCAGGGGTTGGAAAAAGGTTCCCCTTCTAGGTTTTCTAGTCTATAGGTCCCAGGGACAACTTCATCGGTGACTCTATAGGGGCCGTGCCAATTAGGATGGAGCTTATTGGGCTTCTGCCAAGTCTTTTTGAGAACCAAGTCTCCTACTGCGATTGGCCTCTGTTTCACCCTCTGGTTGTAAAACCTTGCGGTCCTCTGCTGGTAGGAAGCCTGCCTTATCTCAGCATCCTCCCTTCTTTCCTCAATTAAGTCCAGGTCAAGTCTCCTCTCCTCCGTATTTCCCTGGGGGTCGTACATTTGGACCCTATGAGTGGGAAACTCGACTTCGGTGGGGATGACTGCTTCTGATCCATAAGCTAACATGAATGGGGTCTCCCCAGTATAGGTCCTTACTGTCGTCCTGTATGCCCACAACACTGCATATAACTCCTCGACCCATCTTCCTTTTGCCTCCTCAAGCCTCTTCTTAATCCCATCTAGGATTGTCCTGTTCGTAACTTCGGTTTGCCCATTGGCCTGAGGTCGGCCTGGGGTGGAGAAAAATTGTTTGATATTTACCCTCTCACAGTACTTCTGTAAAGAGGCGTTCTTGAACTGGGTCCCGTTATCCGAGATGAGGGTGTTGGGTAGACCATATTTGAATATCACATTCTTCCAGATGAACTGGAAGGTCTTCTGCTCCGTGATCGTGACCATCGGTTCGGCCTCTACCCACTTTGAAAAGTAGTCAATTGCTACGATGAGGAACCGATAGTTATTGACTGCTCTCGGTAAGGGTCCTACCAGATCAATCCCCCATACTGCGAACCGAAATGGGGATGTAATGGAGGTGAGAGGCTGATGAGGTTGGTGAGGGATGGTAGCTAATCTTTGGCATTTATCACACTTTTTAACATATGCGGCAGCATCTTTCCCCAAGGTCGACCACCAGTAGCCTTGGGTGATCACCCTCTTTGCCAAGGATCTACCCCCAATATGGCTTGAGCACGACCCTTCATGCACGTCTTGCAAAATGGAAGGGACCTCTGAGGGATGCACACACCTAAGTAAGGGGAGCAGAAACCCCTTTTTGTACAGCGTGTCTCCGATGACAGCGAACTTTGCAGCCCTGTATCTCAGCTTCTTCCTCTCTTGGCTTGCTTCTGGCATCTCTCCCCCTCTAATGTATCTGATCAGGGGGTCCATCCATGAAGGTTCTTGAGAAACATTCATGCAAACACCAAGTGTTCCCTCGTAGTCTTCGATAGTTGGTCGAAGCAAGATTTCTACCGGGACTGTCCTCCTTATGTCTGTCCTAGTAGCTGAGGCCAACCTTGCAAGGGCGTCAGCACGGCCATTGTCGAGCCTAGGTATCCTCTTGAATTTCACTTCTTTGAAGTTTTTTAGCAATGACCTCACCTTATCAAGATACCTAGCCATCCTCTCGTCTTTGGCCTCATAGGCTCCTAGTATCTGATTCACCACCAGCCTTGAATCACTGTGAACCAAAATTTGGCCGACACTAAGGGATTTGGCCAAGGAGAGGCCAGCTATCAAGGCCGCATACTCAGCCTTATTGTTGGAGGCTTTGAAATTGAACCTCGGGGTATACTCGACGTCCGTGCCATCGGGTGCTGATAGTATCAGTCCAGCACCACTTCCGCTATCACAGGAGGACCCGTCAACGAAGAGGCTCCACGGAGTCTTTCCTTCAGAAAAATTTCCCTCAGAGAGGGACCCCTGTCTAAAGATGTATCTTCCCTCTTCATTTTCAGTCACTTTCCTTCTAGCGGCGCTCGTCTCAGCCATATCTGCGGGTGTGTCTGCGGGTCTGTCTTCTGTATCTGCCTTCCCGAGGGTCTCACCCTCGGCCTCATCATTTTCCCAGGTGAACTCAGCCACGAAGTCTGCCAAGGCCTGCCCCTTAATGGCTGTCTTAGGCTGATACACAATGTCAAACTCCCCCAGCTCTATAGCCCAGGTCATTAGCCTTCCTGATTTTTCAGGTTTGTGTAGGACCTGCCTAAGAGAAGAGTCAGTAAGGATGACCATAGTATGGGACTGGAAGTACGGTTTCATCTTCCTTGAGGCATGGATCAAGGCATAGGCCAACTTCTCCATCCTCGGGTATCTCTGCTCTGCCCCCTGGAGTGCCTTGCTGTTGAAATATACGGGCTTCTGTATCCCATCTTCGTCTCTTACGATTGCTGCACTGATAGCGGACTCTGAGACAGCAAGGTACACGTAAAGTCGTTCACCCTGCACGGGTCGTGACAGCAGCAAGGGAGACCCTAAGTATGATTTTAGCTCCTTGAAAGCCTCATCACACTCTTCGCTCCATTCGAAGGCTTTCCTGAGGATCTTGAAGAATGGTAGACACCTGTCTGTAGCCCTTGACACAAATCTGTTCAAGGCAGCCACTCTCCCTGTGAGCCTCTGAACGTCTTTAATGGACTTGGGGGTTTTCATCTCAATAAGGGCCTTTATCTTTTCGGGATTGGCCTCTATGCCTCTTTGATTGACAATGAACCCCAAGAACTTCCCCGCTCCGACCCCGAAGACACACTTGGCCGGATTGAGCTTCATTTTGTATTTATCCATTGTATTAAAGGTCCTTTCCAGGTCTGCCACATGGTCCTCTGCTTTCAAACTCTTGGTCAGCATGTCATCCACGTAGACCTCCATAGACTTCCCAATTTGGTCTTCGAACATTTTATTTACGAGGCGCTGGTACGTTGCCCCCGCATTTTTTAGACCAAAGGGCATGACCCTATAGCAGTATGTCCCCTTGTCAGTGATGAAGGCAGTCCTCTCCGAGTCATCAGGGTTCATGAAGATATGGTTATACCCTGAGTAGGCATCCATAAAACTCATGAGCTCATGGCCTACGGTAGCGTCTACCATCTGGTCAATGCGAGGGAGAGGGAAGCTGTCTTTGGGGCAGTGCTTGTTGAGGTCTGTGAAGTCCACACACATCCGCCACTTCCCGTTGGCTTTTGGGACAATGACTGCGTTGGACAGCCATTCAGGGTAGATGACCTCCCTGATAAACTCAGCGTCTTGTAATTTTTTAACCTCATCCCTGATGACCTCGTACTTCTCTCTAGAGTAAATCCTCCTCTTCTGCTTTACCGGCTTCACTCCCTCTACCACGTTGAGCTTGTGGCACATGATTTCAGGGTCAATACCTGGCATATCTACATGACTCCAGGCGAAGACGCTTCGCCTTCTCCTCAACAGTTTAATGAGGTCTTCCTTGATATCGGGCTTCAGAGACTTGCCAACTTGGACGGTTTTTCCTGGGTCATCCTCATCGAGGATGATGGGTTCTACCTCCTCAGCGGCCTCTCCTTTCTTGAGCTTCGTCTCGTCCCTGGGGTCTAGGGTATCAATGTTGTAAGTGGCTGTAGCCCTCTTGTGTGCCTCCCTTTCTTCAGCGGAGTTGTAGTAGCACTCTCTCGCTGTTGTCTGGTCTCCCTGAACTTCCCCCACCCCATAAGGGGTAGGGAACTTAACCATCTGGTGGACTGTGGACGGCACAGCTTCGAACCCCTTGAGGGCCACACGTCCCAGTATGATGTTGTATGCCGAAAACACATGCTCATCCAGCACAAAGAAACTGACCCTCTTGGTGAGCCATCTCGGCCATTCGTCCCCCATCCAGACGTCAGCCTCATATATTCCCAGGGGGTGAACCTTCTCCCCACTGAACCCAATCAATGGATGATGGTATGGGACAAGTCTGGCACGACTGAGGCCCAAGGCCTTGAAGCATGGCCAAAACATCACATCTGCGGATGAGCCCCCATCTACCAGGATCCTCGGCACTTCGCACCCGTGCACCCTGGTAGTGATGACAAGAGGGTCATCATGCGGGGCCAAGAGGCCTTTGAAGTCCATCCTTAAAAATCCCACTATCAAAGTGTCCATGTCAACCTTCTTCCTTTTTTCTGACTTGACCTCTAGGAAGGTTGAGTGCACCATCTTCGTTACTGCCTTAGCCTTCGCGACATGGGCCTTCCTGTCAGCGACCACGGAGCCTCCTCCTGCAAAACCCCCGGAGATCATTCCTACACCGAGCGAGATCATATTGAGCCTCTTGACAGGACCGTGGTCGTCTCTCGGCGGGAGGTCAGGGTCGTCCTCATCATCAGAGGGGTCGTCCCCTCTTTTTTGAGGACCTTCTCTGTAGGCATCGACTCGCTTCTTTCTGGGGTCGTCCCCTCGGCCCCTCTTGAAGTCGGCTTTGTCGACGTACTTTCTGAGCTTCCCTTCCTTTAGCATCTTCTCAATCTCATCTTTCAGAGCGAAGCATTTGTCCGTTACGTGGCCGTGGTCTTGGTGAAACTCGCACCACAGGTTCTTATTCCTCTTGCCGGGAGCTGCCCTCAGCTTCTCAGGCCACTTCAGCGTCTTGTCACTCTTTATCTCATTGAGGATCTGTTCACAGCTGACCGTCATAGGGGTGTACCCCGCGAACTTATCATCCATGGTTCTCTTCTTCCCCTCTTTGTTCTTCTTGGGGTATTTACTCCCACTTGCACCTCCTCTTTTGTCCTCATACTTTGCAGCCATTGCCTCTTCGGCGTTCATCACCTTCCCTGCTGTCGACAACAGCTCGGCCATCGTCCTCGGAGGGTCTTCGGCAAGCTTCCATAGTAGCTTCCCCTTTTGGAGCCCTCCAATCAGGGCTGTCATAGCTATGCTCTCCTCATAGTCTTCCACCTCCAGCTTTTCTTTATTGAATCTGGCTATGTAGTCTCTCAGAGTCTCATTCTTTCCCTGCTTAACATAGAGCAGGTGTGTGGTCTTCTTCTGTGGCCTCACCCCAAAGCAGAAATTATGGATGAACAGGTCTGCCAACTGCTTAAAGTTTCCAATAGAATTTTTTGGAAGAGACGTGTACCACACATGCGCAGTCCCTGTCAGGGTACCAGAGAAGGCACGACATCTCATCTCATCTGAGATAGAGTATATGTCTGCCGCGGATTGATACATCTCCACGTGGTGGACAGGGTTGGTGCTCCCATCGTATCTTGGGGTGACCACAGGAGGCTTGAACTTCGATGGCGTGGGGAAGTTGACTATCTTTGCCACAAAGGGTGAGCCTATGGTGTATCCCCTCTGAAGAGGGTCCCGGCTCTTCAGTATGTCGCCAATCTTATCCTCTAACCGCTGGATTGAGTCATTCCAGGGCCTCATAGGGTCGGCTCGGCCGATGTTATCCCCTACCGCCTCTTGAAGGTGGACGGAAGGCTCCGCTGCAGCAGGCTTGTGTCGGCTGTTTACTTCCCTTTGGCCATCATCCCGTCCCTGGGGTCAGCCATCTGCTGCCTCCTTCCTGGATCTCACCGCGCTTCTCGACCTGGACAACTTATCCCGCAGGTCATTTACTGGACCTAGCCTCTCAAAGGCCGACCCCCTGCTCAGACGATCAAAAGCAGATCCTCTCGGGCGATCATCAGGGTTTGGTCTCACGCACTTTCCTCTACTATCCTGGAGGGGTCTCACAGTGTTGTTGGAGACCTCATACGGTTCCCAGCATTCAATTGGGGCCTCCTCTCCCTCCAGATCGTCATACCTGTCTTCAGGGCAAGGGTTTCCTTTCCTCCCCAGGCGTAAACGCCTGGGGTCAGCAACATCCCTACGCCGCTGAGGGGGTGGCAGGTCTTTGCTTGGTGCCTGGGGTGGTCCCCTGGCCTCATGCTGTCCCGGGGCAGCTGCTGGAGTAATCATCTCAGGCGAGACCCCGGGTGGTCTCAGTATGTTCTGGCTTAGAGCTGTGAACTGCTCCTGCATCATACGCTGGCTTGCTGCCAGAGACTTTAGGGCTGCTGCCACATCAGCCATCTCAGACTGAGGCGGCGACTGACTGGAACTGGGTCTTCCCCCCTCATCCGGCGGGGGAAGTGGTGGCGGTGGCATCTCAGGTGCCATGAAAAGTTGAACTGAAGAAAACACTGGTTAGCTTGGGAACCTTAGTGGGTCTCTTTCAATGGTGAAACACCTCCTCTCAGGGGGAGCGTGGGTTCACCACCAGAGTGCCCAATGAGGTCAAGCTGTGCTACGGAAGAGATGTCTTCTCTTTCCCACAGACGGCGCCAAACTGATGATGCTAAGATTTAGCACCACCAGATAAGTGATAATGAGCTCAAGCAGTAGCAGCCATGGCAGCCATAGAGATGTATAAGTGTATAGAAGGGGATGAGTATAAGAGGAAATAAGACAATGATGTATAGTGGTTCAGCCAATTTGGCCTACATCCACTGTGAGTGTGTGATCCACTAAGTATGGGCACTAATAGCCTTGAATACAATGCACATAACCCTCTCACTCTCTCTCTCTACTGTGTGTGTACAAGCAGAGTTTTAGCTAGGGCTACTGTTCATGGATCGATCCCCTGTAGGGTTGCAGGTGACAAGTATATATAGGTCTCGGGAGGTGTAGTGTACCCCCCAAGTATGCATGGTGCATGTGAATGATGATCCAGCCAACCCCCTGTTGACATCTTTAGATGCCCAATGATGACATAATATTCCCTCACGTGAGGGTGTGATTTGGTTATAACGGTCTGCCACGTGCCATGTGAGCCTCACGCGCACTGTTCCACGCTTCTCCCAAACCACGCGCTGCGATGATGTCACCCTCGGCCTATGAGACGAGGCCGAGGGCAAAGTTCCTTCCGGTAGTGAGTCTGGTTTGATTCTGGCCTCGTACTATCGTACCCTCGTAGTATCGTCCGGAGCCTGGTGGAAGGGTCGTACCCTCGTAGTATCGTCTGGAGCCTGGTGGAGGGTCGGCCCCTCGTAGGGTCGTCTGGCCTGGTGGAAGGGTCGTACCCTCGTAATGTCGTCTGGAGCCTGGTGGAGGGTCGGCCCCTCGTAGGGTCATCTAGGCCTGATGGAGGCCAGCTGGAGCTTGGGGAAGGGTCGGCCCCTCGTAGGGTCGTCCGTTTTGGAGATAATCCTCATCCAGGCTGAGGGTATAAACGGGTATATCACCCGGTATTTAATTAGGCGGGGTGTCACAGATAGATAGATAGATAGATAGATAGATAGATAGATAGATAGATAGATAGATAGATAGATAGATAGATAGATAGATAGATAGATAGATAGATAGATAGATAGATAGATAGATAGATAGATAGATAGATAGATAGATAGATAGATAGATAGATAGATAGATAGATAGATAGATAGATAGATAGATAGATATGAGGGTAAGAAAGGGACCCTCAAGCTCAAGCTCGGAACCCTAGCAGAGAAATGAGGGTAAGAAAGGGAAGGGTGAAACCTCAAGCTCGGAACCCTAGCAGAGAAATGAGGGTAAGAAAGGGAAGGGTGAGGTTTAATGGAGGAGGATAAATGGGGTTTAATCGTGGGGAAATAGAGAGTATGGGAGAGAGAGGGATAATGGGTAATGGGGTAAAGGGTAAGGGATAGTGGAAGAGAGAGTGGGAAAATGAAAGGGAGAGAGAAATCTGGGAAATGAGGAAATGGGGAAACATAGACAGGTGGAGAGAGAAAAAAGGGACTGAGGCGGAAGTTTGGGGAAGAGAAATCGTAGAAATTAAACCCAGGTCATTCTAACGAGTGATGTCGATCGAACGATGTCTTTCGAACGAAGTTCCAAAAACATAGTGGGTATTTCGTTAGATATCTCGTGAGAAGTTCGTTCGAACGACATTACGAATGAAGTTCCAGAGAGAGGGTCAGAAATCTCGTTCGAACGAGAATTTCTCACGAAATGCTATCTTTTTAAATAAAGATAAAAATAAAATAGTTTTAAAACTCGCATAAGAACAGGAATTGGGAAGGCCATAAAGATGCCAAAATGTGGGTTTTAGTAGTCCTAGATTGTGAAGACATATCCAAACCATGGGAGCGGGAATGTAGGGGTGTGAACAATGCGAGTGAGAGTTTTTTCCCAAGACAACATACAAGTGTGGAATGCCAAATAATATATAAACGCAATATTCACTCACATTAGCCTTGTGTCAATAAAGAAATACTATTTGACACTCAAACAGATATGCACCACGCATACAAGATAGATGATTCTCTCCCCAATGTTTTCACAATAAGAAAGCAATGATTTGATTAAGTGTGCATGCCCATTGATCTTTAACTTATATCTCCCTTTAGCAACAATAGATTGAGACTATCTTTTTGAAGAATCAATCAAGATAGATACTTTTGGCCTTGGCATTATGTATCATTTTCAATGCTTCTATTTTAGGCACATATTCTAAAATGCAAGTGGGGGCTATTCAAGCAAAAACTTTATGTTTTTCGCAGCCTGAGTCCATTGCTTGAAACAGAAACCAACTGGATGAATATAATTACTTTTTGTTTCAATCCAGGCAATGGATGATCATGCACAATTTTGATTGCTTAAAAGATATGTGACAAGATTGAGAAGACAACACCAAATCTCACTTTACAAGTACAATGTGAACAAGACATCCGCAATATTTCGTGAAAGGTGTGTGCAAAAAGGCAAATATGTGAGGTAATCACAAAAATACATATCATAAAAGAGCATTTTTGTGCTCAAGATAAACGAGGTCCGGCTTGACTACTCATCGAAAGCCATGTGGACATGAAATAGGATAGTGATCCGAACACATCGAACACAAAGCCATATGGACAAAAGTTTTGTGAAAGCTTTTCTAACCATTCCCGTGTTCCTTTAAAATAAGAAAGACGAAAATATTTTTGAGATTTTGAATAAAATATATACAAAAGTAATCTAGTTCATTGGTATAAAAATATACAAGAGAAACAACCTAAAATAGATAGACGGCTTCGATCTCAATCAATTGAGCAAACCCCAATCGATTTCCTAAGGTTTTCAAACCTAAGGGCATCTAGAGGTTTAGTAAAGATATCGGCCAATTGTTGATCGGTAGGAAAGAAGCTTAGAGAAACGATTTTCTCTTCAACTAAGTCACGAATAAAATGTTCACGGGTCCTAATATGCTTGCTTCTAGAGTGTTGAACGGGATTACGAGAAATGTGAATGGCACTAGTATTGTCGCAATAGATAGTTATAGTGCCTTAAGAAATTCCGTAATCTTCCAACATTTATTTCATCCAAATGAGTTGAGTGCAACAACTCCCGACGGCTATGTATTCGGCCTCCGTCATGGACAAAGAAATAGAATTTTATTTCTTGCTCATCCATGAGACAAGTGCACTTCCAAAATAGAAATAACCGCCAGATGTACTTTTGCATCTACCAACATCTCCTGCCCAATCGACGTCCGAATATGCCGATAGACAATCATTTATGTCGAAGGAATAGCAAATTCCAAAGGACAGGGTCCCACTAACATATTCAATAATACGTTTAATATCAAGTAAAGGAGACTCTTTTGGGGCGGCTTGATAGCGTGCACAAACTCCTTCACTAAAGGAAATATCCAGACGACTAGCGATTAGATAAAGTAAACTACCTATAATACTTCTAAAAAGTGTGTGCTCTACATCTTTTCCTTCGGTATCCTTACTAAGTTTAATCGATGAACTCATAGGAGTACGTGCATGTTTAGCGGATTCGAGTTTAAATTTCTTAACAAGGTCTTTAGCATACTTGGTTTGGGACAAAAATATCCCACTTTCGAGTTGATGAACTTTAAGACCTAGAAAGAAAGTAAGTACACCTACCATACTCATCTCAAATTCATCGTGCATTTCTTTTGAAAAGAATCGAGTATGATTATCACATGTTGAACCAAACACTATGTCGTCGAAATACACTTGTGCAACTAGAATAGCTTTCTCATCATGACGAATAAAAAGTGTCATATCTACTCCCCCTCTAAAAAAGCCACGAGAAATGAGATAAGAAGTGAGTCTTTCATACCAAGCACGGGGTGATTGTTTCAAGCCATATAGAGCTTTATTTAGGAAGAAGACATGATTAGGATGCTTTGGGTCCTCAAACCCTTTAGGTTGTTCAACATAGACTTCTTCTTGAAGAATACCATTGAAAAAGGCACTTTTTACATCCATTTGATATAATTTAAATTTAAGATGACATGACGTGGCAAGTAAAAGGTGAACCGATGCTACTCTAGCAACAGGAGAAAAAGTTTCTTCAAAGTCAACACCTTATATTTGGGTGTATCCTTGCGCAACCAATCTAGCTTTATTACGAACAATGACACCATTTTCATCCATTTTATTTTTGAAAATCCATTTAGTGCCAATGACATTTGTATTAGAAGGCCTAGGGACTAATTCCCAAACATCATTTTTTTAAAATTGAAATAGTTCTTCTTGCATAGCATTAATCCAATGTTCATCTTTTAATGCTTCTTTAAAGTTTTTAGGCTCAATTTTAGAAGTATAGAATAAATAGGTAACTTCATTTTCTAATTGCGCCCTAGTCTTGACACCTACCTCGGGATTTCCTATCATTTTTGAAGTGTCATGACTTTTACGCACCCAAGGAGTAGGATCCTTTTTCTTAGTAGTGGGAACAACCAAGTCATTTTGAGACTCAATATTTTCAACATTGGACACAACATCACACTCACATGACAAGTCTTCCTCATTATCAATTGATGTGGCCGGAGCATTGTCTTTTATGACAACATTAATTGATTCCATGACTTTAGAGCTACTTAAGTTGAATACTCTAAAGGCTCTACTGTTTTGAGAATATCCTAGGAATATACCTTCATCACTCCTTGAGTCAAATTTACCTAGAAGTTCTCTATCTCGAAGTATATAGCAAGAACTACCAAAAACTCTAAAATAAGCTAAATTAGGTTTCTTGCCCATCCACAATTCATATGGCATTTTGTTAGTATTACGACGCAAATAAACCCTATTTACGGTGTGGCATGCGGTGTTAATCGCTTCGGCCTAAAACCTACGGGGCACATTTCTTCCTAGGAGCATAGATCTTGCCATTTCTTGGATCGTTCGATTTTTTCTTTCAACTATACCATTTTTTTGTGGAGTTCGAACGGCCGAGAATTCATGTTTAATTCCTATTTTATCACAAAAGGCATTTACACCTGATTTCTTGAATTCGGTTCCATTATCACTCCTAAAGCTGTTTATGCTAACACCTTGTAGATTTTGAAGAATCCTACACTTAACAGTGAGAAAATCAACTGCCTCAGATTTTTCTCTTAAAAAACCTACAATAGAGTACCTAGAAAAATCATCCACCATTACTAAGATATATCTTTTTCCTCCTATGCTCTCGGTACGGGTGGGACCCATAAGGTCCATGTGTATCAATTCTAAGACACGAGAGGTAGTTATAGAATTTAATTTTTTATGAGGGCTTTTAATTTTCTTTCCTAATTGACACGGCCTGCAAATAGTGGAGGTTGACTTTCCTAGAGATTGTAAACCTCGAACAAGCTCTTTTTTCACTAATCGATCAAGGTCTCTAAAATTAACATGGCCTAACCTTTGATGCCAAAGATCGACAGATGAGGCTTTTGCATTATTGCAAACTAACGATGATTTAGGAACTATTCCATAGCAATTTTCACTAGTTCTAACACCTTGTAAAATATATTCACCCGATTGATCATATACGGTGCACTCCGATTAGCTAAACTAAACATCAAGATTTTCATCACACAATTGGTTAATACTTATCAAATTAGCCTTGAGATCATCAACATAAAGGACATTTTCAAGTTTAGGAAACCCGAAGATTTCAATGGATCATCTACCCATGATTCTAGACTTGCTTCCATCCCCAAAAGTGACTTTACAATCTTTATAGTTTTCAAGAGTGGTAAATAGAGATTTATCACCAGTCATATGTCTCGAACAACCACTATCAAAGTACCATTAAGAGGTATTTTGAGCCTTCAGTGCAACATGAGCAACAAAAGCATTATTGGTATGATTTTTCTTAACTCAAGCTTGAGTTGTTTTCTATCCTTTGTTGGCTCTAGTGTTATAATTGGAATTATTTCCTTGGACTTTAGAAAACCTATGAAACTCTTCCATTAGACCTTTAGAAGTATTGACTAGATACTCAACTTGACTCTTAAGACTAGATAAGGACTTATAGTTGGAGTTTTAGTGTTGTTTAGAAGTTGTGAAATGAGAGTTCTATCCAATCTTGTAGCAAAAATCTTTAAGATGACCTCGTTTGTGACAATAAGTACACATATAGGGTTATTTTAGATTAGCTTTTGAAGGTTGCTTAGGAGGACTTATTTTAGGTAGATGAGGTTTAGGAGAATTAGATTTGGTAACAAACTTAGCTATAGGTTCGGGTTTGACTTTGGATGAATCTCCTTCTTCATATCTTATACCCTTTCTTTCTTGATAACCTTTCTCCTGATATCCTAAAACAGGACCTAGAAATAATTTTCCCATTCTTCCTGAATTATCCTCGACTGTGACTTTAACTTCACGAGAGAACTCGAGATCTTTTTTAAGTTAGGAAATTTTATCTTCGAGAGATTTTTTAATCTCTAAAGACTCATTAAGATCTTTGTTGACACCTTCCAAGGAGATAATTAAGTCACATTTTTCTTTACCTGTCAATATAAGCTTCTAAGAAAGAGATATCTTAATTGCCTCAAGTTGACTAACTAAAGCCTCCTTCTCCTTAAGGCCTTTCAACTCTTTTTCTAATGTTAAGACTTTAAAGGTTAATCTTTTGTTAACTTTTTGAATACGGAGAGATTCAGTGTATAGTTCAGAATAGGCGGATTGTAGTTCACTCTCATTTATTTCACATTCACTTTCATTTTCATCACTACTAGTAGAGTGAGTAGAAGCAACCTCAAGATTTTGCTCGAAATTGTCAACATTAGGGTGTGACTCACTTGAATTACTAGCATGTCTTGCTATAAAAGCAGTGAAATTAGTTCTAGATAAGATAGAGTAATCGGAGTCTTCAGACTCATTATCAGTGTTGCTTAGAGTGGCATTGTAAACTGCTTTTTCTTTGCCTTGTCTTTTAAGTTTTGTAGGGAACTCGAATGCTCTATGACCACGTCCCTCACACTCAAAGCATCTCTCTGAATCATCCTTTTTAAAGTTATCTTTGTTGAACTTCTTCGAATCCTGATTATTGAATTTTCTATTTCCTTTGTTTTTGTTCTCAAATTTTGGTTTTTCAAATTTAGAGTTTTTCTTTTTGAATTTGAGAATTTTTTAAAATTTTTTAGCAAATAAAGCTATATCATCAGGATCTATATCAGACTCATCAGAATCAGACACATCTATTTTCTTCACTTTTAAGGTAACACCTTTATCTTTGCTTTTGTTATCTTTAGGAAACAAATCTAGTTCATAAGTTTGAAGATCACCAACAAGTTCTTCAAGTTTTAAAGTATTTAGATTTCCTAATGAATTAAGCATAGTGACTTTAGGAATGAACCGCTTAGGAAGACGTCTAAGTATTTTCTTAACAACACGATCTTCAGGTATTTTTTTCACCTAACTTAAAGCAAGAGCTAACAATATCAGATATACGAGCATAAAACTCATCGAATGTTTCAGTTTCTTTCATAGTGATCGTTTCAAATTGAATTGCTAAGTTTTGAAGATTTAACTACACTAGTTCCCTATGAGTAACTTGGAGAATATTCCAAGCTTCCTTTGACGTCTCGCACGTCATTATACGACGAAATTCATCGGGGGTCACCGCACCAAATAAGGCATTTAAACCTTTAGAGTTAAAGTTACACCATTTTAGTTCTTCCTCACACCACTGGTCTACAGGTGTTAAAATAATTTCATCATTAACAACCATAGTGAGAGGGGACCATCCTCTTTCAAAAGTAACCCAAACACGTTCATCAATAGATTTAAGGGTAGATTTCATACATGCTTTCCAATAAGTGTAATTGGTTCCATCAAACAAAGGTAGTTTATTCGACGAAAAACTTTTCATATAACCTCCAGGATTCATCTAAATAACTTTTAGAGACTAGCTCTGATACCGATTTGAAGTTGTAAGGCTATATGTACTTAGGTTATTTCGTAGAATACACACACACAACCCAATTAAAATTAGCCAAGTAGTGATATATTCCAATTTTAAATTCATTTTGCAAATTTAAAAGTTAGCATGAACAATTTTCAGTTAATGCGATGGGATTGATAACTTGATTAATTGAAATAAAATTATCCATTTTATCCTAGGCATACATCTATGTGATTTAATAAAGTAAATTGCGAAAATCACAACCACAACGCGTCGATGTATGAGGAATATCCAAATGGGAAAAACCTCGGACGGTTGGCCTAGACAAAATCCACTATAAAATAGGTTTTACAAGAGACTCAAAAGCCTTAGAGACATTGACTCACACAAGACATGTGTAACAACCCGTCCTTTTTGGAGGCAATTAAAATCCATAATTGGCTATAAATTAGAGATTTAAGGAATTTCTCGAAATAGTGATTTTGGGGATTCTCGAGGATTTAATGATTTTTTATGGGTGTTGTGATTATTCTTGGGACTAAATAAGTCGAAATATTTTAATTATATGTCGCTGTGGAGTAAAGCGACAAAAAGATAAGATTTTGATTAGAAAACCCGCATTAAGTTATATGGGTTAGAATAGTGATTTGCGGTCAAGTACCTCCAATGAAAATTTCGATTGCGTCGTGAGTCTCGGAATGTCCGAGATAGTCGAAAAAGAGTGTCCGATTGTCGAAATTGAGTTTCGGGGAATTTTATAGTTAAAATGGCTCGTAATTGAGTAAACGAGTCGTTTTTGGGTTTTTAAGTGGTTAAACCCTTTTCTTTCTATATAAAGAGAGGGAGAGGGAGAAAGGATAAAGGAAGAAGAGAGAAGAGAGAGAGAGGAGGAAGAAAAGAGGAGAAAAGGGAGATTCCGGCCAGCCTCCGCCGGATTCGTCTCGAGGACGTTGGATTTTATTCACAAGGCAAGTGTTTACTTGCTTTATTTAATTTTTGCATAAATATCTCATACCGTAGTTTGGTATAATTAAACCCTAAAGATTTTGGGTGGGGTATTCGTGGATAAAATGGGTTTTCGGGAGTTAAAACGAATAAACCCCTAAAATTTATAAATTGGAGAAACTTAGGTTTTAACTGAAATTAATTGATGATTTCGGGTTCTAGGATGTTTAGAACCCGTATTATAAGTGTATTTGTTGTTGGTTGGAGTTGTAGGCCGTTGGGTGAGGAGATGGAAGCTTGGGGGAAACTTCCATGGCTGAAACAGCTTCTCGGAGAAGAAGCTGCCCGACATGATCGATCAATCGATCATAGGGGCTCGATTGATCGAAGCCATCGATCGATCGACAGCCAGGGGTCGATCGATCGACCCCTTCTGAAAATGGAAAATTTTTCTTAGGGTGAATTGGATGGGATAGATTCCAATTCACATTTCTTTGAGGTTAATTAAGGGATAAAATAAGTAATCCGTTAGGAGTATATAGTCCTCCAATTGAAGAAATCTAGGAGGGCAAGGTGGGGGTTTTAATGTATAATCCCTCAAACTATATTTTCAAGGAAAATAGGATAATTGTAGAATTGGAAGGTTTCGGGTTCCGGAGTTAGGGTAGGAACCTTTAGGTGATATTATGGACAAGATGTTGTCCTTGGGTTTATGGAAATGAAATCCATAACCCACTAAATTTATGGTTATTCGAGTGAGAAAAATCCCTAGGATGTTTTGGTGGGCTTTTAGGCCCATATAATTATGCATATAGGAAGTATAATTATAAGTGATTGTGGAGTGAGTATATCCTATAAGTTAATTGTAATACCCCGCGATTTTAATGACTTTTAAAATGGGTTATATTTTAAATTAATGGATTAATTGGATTTTTTATTAATTAATTTATTTGGGGTTTTATCCGAATTGAGGATATTAAAATGTATGATTTTGAATATTACTTAAATATATTTAGGTAATTTATGAATGTGATGATTATTGATAATTGCTGTGAGATATAAATTCGGTAATTTGAATTTTTTGTCAGACGCGGTATGGGAGGTGTCGGGACTAATTTGTTAAATTAAAAAGGGAACTTATTTTTATATCAACCTTATAGTCATTTCGACTGCGTCGTTGCGTCCGGAAGGGTTGAAATAATCAGAAAATTCAATTTGGATGTTGGATTTGGGTCTCGGGTCATTTGGAAATGAATAGACAACCTAAAAGGGCATTTTGGTCATTTTTACAAGGGAGATGAATAGTGATTTCGAGTTTTGTCTTATTATAAGTAATTGGAGATTAAGTGTATGTGGGTTATTCATCTCTTTTACACAAAATAGAGAAGTTATCTTTCTAGAGAAAATGAAAGGTTGCTTGGGAAGAGAAGAGTTTACATGGGAAGGAGAAGAACTAAGAACCAAAGGTCACCACCAACCACCATCGGAGGTTGATCGGAGAAGGGAGAACCATCTGTGATATACTACACCAAAGGATCAGATCTTAATTAGAGGCAAGTGTTTGATATTTGCAATTTAAGTTTGTATATTGTCCATGTTAGAATAGTTATAAAAAAAAGATGATTTTTTTTCATGTTTGGAAGATGAAAAGATATAGTTGTTAGATGAATTTCTAGAAACTGAAAAGATATAGGAATCAAACTCATGTTATAGGTAGTTAGTAATCCACAAAATAGTCATGAATCTGTTGAAGAAATTATGAAAACAATTAATGTGTTCTTGAAGATATTATGTTGATAATTTTCTGAAAAAAGAGGATATAAACATGCTTTTAATTCAATCTCTTGATGATTCTAGGATGTTTAGATGATTAGAAATCATTTATATATGTTGATATATCATGTAGTAAGGATTATAAGTCATTTGGGTTGTTAATATGAAGGTTTGAATGATCAAAAATGGTTAAACCCGTAGTAGAAGAAATGCAGAAAACTGGGCTGGGATCTGGGCGATCGATCAATCGATCGACCCCCTGCCTTCGATCGATCGACCTCCCCAGGATTGTTAAAGTTGTTTCTTTTTAATGTTGCTTATTATCCCAAAAGTTTGGTAGATCTTTGGTGATTGTTAATGGGATATTATGGGACTTAGAGAAGATCAGTAAGCCCTAGAAAAGATTTGAATTGATTTGATTGGGATTTAATTGATGGGAATTATGTTAGTTAAATTGGAAGAAATTTCGGTAGCTAGATTCATGTGTTGGATTCTAATTTGTATGCTTGAGGATTAAGGATAGGTCCAGTAGGGATGATTTAATATAATACCTGGGTAGCCTTAGGGTTATAATTTGAACATCAAGGACTGAGTTTAAGCTCATTATTGAGAAATGAGTGTAGTACCAGCGCTTAGTGGGATGGCTCCTGGATAAAGATGGGAGTTCGGACCACATTTTGTTGAAAGAGGGGATGAGTTTATTCTGGTTGCATATTTGAAGTTGACGGACCTCCACGATCGACAAAGTTAAGTAGTAATGTATTGGAGGGGTTCCTTGTTTGGATTTCTCTTTGTGAGACGTTCCGTGCATGAACCTTAACCACGTCGGGAGTGGAGAGATGTTATAGGATGCGAGGATGTTGGTTTTGTTAATAAGTCTTATAGTGTGAATGAAACACTATAGACTATGAGTCAGGTGATGATGGTATTCAATCCTAGTTGATAGAAGATGTGTTTATAAGAGATTAGAAACTGTCGGTTTTAACCCAAATTAAAAGGAGAGTTTAATTCATAGTAATTCGGGAGATATGATGATATGGACCAGTAGGATTATAGTGATTTCTTACTGAAAATATATTGAAGAAAAACCTATTTAAACCTTGAGTAGTGAGTGAGACTCTGGAATAATTAAATTAAAGATGAAAAGTCATTTTATTTTATACGTAGAATTTAAAGAGATATATTGTTGTTGAGCACGTTGTCATGAGATTTTAATATGGCACGGAGGTTGGGCACCCGCCAAAATTTCTGCTTCCCAGAGCTATGTCTTGTTAAAGCATATGCGGATGGGGTGAGGCCTGGTGACCTGGTTAATGTGTTGTTGAAAAATTTATTGATAAATGCTTTGAGATTTGCATTTGATTTGAATATTCGTACTCGTGTTGTTACGCTTTATTCATCGCTAATATATATTTGTTGAGCATCTTTCTTTTCGTATTGTGTACTTCCCCATATTTTCTTTTAGTGACGGGTTAGCGCGGATTTTGGGGCGCTATGGAGATTGATTTTAGCGAGGATTGTTTTGGGAAGATTGTATTATTTTGATGTATAGAGCTTTGGGATTTATTTTATTTTTGAGTTAGATGTTGTATTTTATTCGAGAGATTGGTTGTATTTATTTCAAGGAATTGAGATTAGTGGTTTCTCGTTTGTTTCTTGTGGGATTTAGATGCTCTATACCTTGTGATTGTGGATTAGTTTAATTTTATCGTAGTATCACGCCGCGCGCTCTCCCTGAGCATCAGATTCTAGTGTCCTTTTGGGTCTGTACGACTTATTGTGTTTTCAGCTTAGTGTTCTTTAATGTAGAGCCCTATGTTTAGGATTGTTGATTTCTTGGTAAGATCACGTATATATTAGTGAAGCTTATTGCATTCGTACGGGTTCGTACGAGAGGTATGGCAGATGAGGGCCATTGGACGGATAGTGGAGATCGTACTTAGAAGGTTATGAAGTATGTTCGAGTATGATGACCGTAGTCGAGGTCACCCCTATTATGGAAAATTGAGGAGAGTCATCAGTAGAAGTTCTTGAAATGCGGGAATTGTGTGTGTTACCTAACGAAGGCAATATATTCAAAGGCTTGGGAATATAGTGGAGTGTGGTGAACTAGAACTGAAAATTTGGGGTAAAATTTTTCTTGACTCGTCGGAGCAAAGTTATAATAGTGGGAGTCAACAACCACTGCCCCCGAATGAGGGTATGTTTTTCTATCTAAGGAATTATGAGGCGTATACTGATTTTTGTAGTGATTAATATTGGGTGGGAAAAAAGGGTTGCTAAACTTAGCCTATAGCACTGTTATTTACGTAGACTCACCGAGGCGTGTGGCACGCCTATGTTTTACATGATGTCACGTGGGTTTGATTTTTATCATGGGATTACTTACTTAGGCATGTCCAAACATGATGTGACTGTCGACGTGGATTGACTTGTGGTATTTGAGAGCGTATGTACTACTACTATAGCCAGCATCTTGTCTTTAATAAGAGAGTAGATGAGTAAACTCTATTTGAAATCGATAAACCTGATTTTTTTTTAAATCGATAAACCTGATTTTTATATACTATTGACTAAGGACCTGGGGAGTTTCGATGACTGACTACTTTAGGTAGTAGTGTATCGGGGGGGTTCCTTGTTTGGATTTCGCTTGCGAGACACCCCACGCATGAAACTAATAATCGTTGGGAGTCGAAATAAGTTAGGTCCTTAGGATATGAGTTTATAACCTTTGCGATAAATATTATTATGAAAGTTGTACGATAGGGTGTATGGGCGCCCTGGATGGTTGGATTGTAGTAGTTTTCATAATTGTGAAACAGTAAGTATTTTTGGTTACGGAACGGTAAGTAGTTGTGACTTCAGGATTTATTTGTTTCATAGTGAGGATCATTTTCCCAAACTTTGTCATGAGGATGGTATAGGGAAGATTGGGTATAGTTTAGATTTGACTCAGTTGGAACTATATGGTAAGACTTAGTGTAACATCGACAGGGATTTTTGATAATGTACTGTATAGGCGGTACTACTTAGATTTCGTGGGATGTGAGATTTATACTCGGAGTTGACCTTCCGGTATGATTTATATTCCTGGATTTCGGGACGAAATTCTATTGTAAGAGGCGAAGTATGTAATACCCCGTGATTTTAATGACTTTTAAAATGGGTTATATTTTAAATTAATGGATTAATTGGATTTTTTATTAATTAACTTATTTGGGGTTTTATCCGAATTGAGGATATTAAAATGTATGATTTTTAATATTACTTAAAGATATTTAGGTAATATATGAATGTGATGATTATTGATAATTGCTGTGAGATATAAATTCGGTAATTTGAATTTTTTGTCAGACGCGGTATGGGACGTGGCGGGACTAATTTGTTAAATTAAAAAGAGAACTTATTTTTATATCAACCTTATAGTCATTTCGGCTGCATCGTTGCGTCCGGAAGGGTTGAAATAATCAGAAAATTCAATTTGGATGTTGGATTTGGGTCTCGGGTCATTTGGAAATGAATTGACAACCCAAAAGGGCATTTTGGTCATTTTTACAAGGGAGATGAATAGTGATTTTGGGTTTTGTCTTATTATAAGTAATTGGAGATTAAGTGTATGTGTGTTATTCATCTCTTTTACACAAAATAGAGAAGTCATCTTCCTATAGAAAATGAAAGGTTGCTTGGGAAGAGAAGAGTTTACTTGGGAAGGAGAAGAACTAAGAACCAAAGGTCACCACCAACCACCATCTGAGGTTGATCGGAGAAGGGAGAACCACCTGTGATATACTACACCAAAGGATCAGATCTTAATTAGAGGCAAGTGTTTGATATTTGCAATTTAAGTTTGTATATTGTCCATGTTAGATTAGTTATAAAAAGAGATGGTTTTTTTTCATGTTTGGAAGATGAAAAGATATAGTTATTAGATGGATTTCTGGAAACTGAAAATATATAGGAATCAAACTCATGTTGTAGGTAGTTAGTAATCCACAAAATAGTCATGAATCTGTTGAAGAAATTATTAAAACCATTAATGTGTTCTTGAAGATATTATGTTGATAATTTTCTGGAAAAAGAGGATATAAACATGCTTTTAATTCAATCTCTTGATGATTCTAGGATGTTTAGATGATTAGAAATCATTTATATATGTTGATATATCATGTAGTAAGGATTATAAGTCATTTGGGTTGTTAATATGAAGGTTTGAATGATAAAAAATGGTTAAACCCGTAGTAGAAGAAATGCAGAAAACGGGGCTGGGATCTGGGCGATCGATCGATCGATCGACCCCCTGCCTTCGATCGATCGACCTCCTCAGGATTGTTAAAGTTGTTTCTTTTTAATGTTTCTTATTATCCCAAAAGTTTGGTAGATCTTTGGTGATTGTTAATGGGATATTATGGTACTTAGAGAAGATCAGTAAGCCCTAGATAAGATTTGAATTGATTTGATTGGGATTTAATTGATGGGAATTATGTTAGTTAAATTGGAAGAAATTTCGGTTGCTAGATTCATGTGTCGGATTCTAATTTGTATGCTTGAGGATTAAGGATAGGTCCAGTAGGGGTGATTTAATATAATACAATACCTGGGTAGCCTTAGGATTACAATTTGAACATCAAGGACTGAGTTTAAGCTCATTATTGAGAACTGAGTGTAGTACCAGCGCTTAGTGGGATGGCTCTTGGATAAAGATGGGAGTTCGGACCACATTTGGTTGAAAGAGGGGATGAGTTTATTTCGGTTGCATATTTGAAGTTGACGGACCTCCACGATCGACAAAGTTAAGTAGTAGTGTATTGGAGAGGTTCCTTATTTGAATTTCGCTTTGCGATACGTTCCGCGCATGAACCTTAACCACGTCGGGAGTGGAGAGATGTTATAGGATGCGAGGATGTTGGTTTTGTTGATGAGTCTTATAGTGTGAATGAAACACTATAGACTATGAGTCAGGTGATGATGGTATTCAATCCTAGTTGATAGAAGATGTGTTTATAAGAGATTAGAAACTGTCGGTTTTAACCTTAATTAAAAGGAGAGTTTAATTCGTAGTAATTCGGGAGATATGATGATATGGACTAGTAGGATTATAGTGATTTCTTACTGAAAATATATTGCGGAAAAACCTATTTAAACCTTGAGTAGTGAGTGAGACTCTGGAATAATTAAATTAAAGATGAAAAGTCATATTATTTTATACGTAGAATTTATAGAGATATAATACTACGTATGGGAATTATCTTTGGGTAATGTGAGTACCTTGTTGATATTATATTATAGGTATGATAATGCCTATTTGATTGATTGATGATTATGTGTATGACATACCTAGCTTACTTACTATCGAAGGGAGGTTTGCGCGTGAGGGCAGTGATATCCTGATGAATCCATGGGATCTTTGATTTGTCGCTCAAGAACATAGGTCTATGAAAGACTAATCGGGGAGTTGATAAGTCCGCTGACTGTGGGTACATAGGTATGTGCGTGACCCATAGATACGAGAACTATGTTTGCCTCCAATTTGTATATTGATGTTTGTGGTTCGAGAAATCCTTACCGAACCTTTTGTCCCCTATTCGGCGACCAACGATATTGGGACATGATAGTAGAGTAATGCATTTGCACCGCAGCTGTGACTCGGGGTGCCGTATTATATATGTATAACTATATATTGATGAATTAAAATGTATGTGTATATTGTGATTAAATTATCTACTGTGTGATAATTGTAGATAACGGTGAATTGAGAAAAAAGAATTTAAATAAGTTAATGAATATTTATTGAAAAGCTTACTTCATATTAATGATAATCGAATCATGTTAATGGGAAACGTATGTGAATAATTATATAACGTATGGTATGGGACATACAGGGTTATGATATAGGATGGAATCATAGAATGGAAATTAGTGAGGAGGAGCCATTAACTAGGAGGTTAATAGGAGACGTTAAGTGTGCACTCTAGATGAGAGGTGAGAATAGAAAGTGAGAGTTGGATACTAACATGTACATAATAAATGCTTTATTGCACTTGTTAAATACTTGTTGTTTTCAAAATCATTTTCACATCGTGCTCTAACTCGTTTCCTTGCATATTTTCTATTCTATTGTATCTTCTATATCAGGTGTCCAGCAACAAGGACGCCAACCTTAGTTGATTTTGACGAGCTATGGAGTATTGCTTAGACGCCTATCTTCATTTGATTCAAAGTATTCTCTTAGTTAGGGCATGTCGCCTAAAGGAACTCAATTGTCTATTTTCTATCTGAGTCAAATACTCTTGTACTCGTGTTATTTTAATGCATTCACTATTGTTGGCATTACTGTATTGGATTATTATGTGGGAATGTATATTCAAAAAGGCATCTAAATTCTTTTGTGTTATCTATTTGGTTATTCGTGTTGTAGAAAAATGTGTAGTTTTATTCTTAAATTAAAAATGGTTTTTGTTGAAATTAAAATCTGGAAAGTTTTTAACACCCGCTTAATTGGGTATTGGGTGAGTTGTAAATGTTTTCAACAGGGATGCTAAGAATGAGCCAACTATATATATTCTGTTTTAATTTGGTATGGGACTGGCCACCCGGTATTTAATTAGGTGGGGTGTTACAGTAATTAGGATAATTTGGGAATATAGTTATATATTCGCTTAGTGAGAAATGGTAATATTTGGAGATATCCAATAAATCCGTAGATGGGATTTAGGTATGTATTGATTATTAAAGTAAGAAAATACTTTGGGTTTAGTATCATGCGAATATGAATGCATGATTATGATTCCTTGAGGTAATCTTTGGGATTATTGGTCATCGTTACATGGTTTGGCAAATATGTCCATTTGTTTATATTCAGGGGAGAATATATGGTATATGTATACTATGTGATTCAAGTATATATATAATTTGAGATAAATGATTTTGAAAATAAAATATGAATGTTTTCAAAATGAAAAGACAAATGATTTTTATAAATGATAAAAATGAGGATACACACCTCTCTAAATCGATATCATAAGAGAAGTTGTGTATGTATGGTGAAGCCCCCTGACTAATGAATGCAGGGTGGATATAGTCCTATAGGCCATATGAGCGTTTGTTGTATTTTTCTGCGATGGTTAGGAGATTCCGAGTGTGGTCTTGACTATCCCTCAGGCATATGGCCGCTTCCCGACGTCTTGCGTTGTAGGATCCTAGGTTGTCTTGATAATAGGGCCTGGAAGATGATAGCCATTTAGGGGGACGCACAGTGGGGAAACCCGGACGGGCGGTCTTAGAACGCGTTATATGTTAAAGCAATTTATGATAATAAATTGGCTTTAATTTACATTTCCTGGATGGAAGAAGGGAAATGGGATAAAGGTTTTGTGTTCGGTAACACTCCCGAATGGAAGAAGGGATGTGGAAGCATAGGATATGGTAAAAGCATTTTTATGATAATAAAAATGGCTTTTAAATACATTTCCTGGATATAGGAAAGGAAATGGGATGTTTTGAAAAGGAAAAGCATTTTTATGATAATAAAATTGGCTTTTAAAAAGTTATATGTTATGTTAAAGCAATTCATGATAATGAATTGGCTTTTATATTTACATTTCCTTGATATAAGAAAGGAAATGGGAAATTTTGAGAAAAATGAAAAGTATTGATAAATACTTTGTATATGAATCCTCAGTCCAGGAGATAGATCCGGATGTATATTGTAATATGAATATGTATATATGGATGAATCGAGTACCGAGGGTCTAATGGATCCCGATGATCGACCTTGCCGGATAGTAGTGTATCGGGGGGTTCCTTGTTTGGATTTCGCTTCGTGAGACACCCCACTCACGGACAGGGCATAGCGTTCAGACTGGGGTGAAGTTTAGCCCTTAGTACATTACTTGGACTATCTAGGATTGATAGTGGTTGGGTGATAGACTAGTTTAGCATGGTAGCTTGACTAGGATGTTTAGAGGGATGCGTTAGGAGTGCACTGTTAGTGGAAGGGTGAGGGGTATCTCATGGGAGTGCGATACCAAACTTAAATATGAGATAAAACCTTTTTTCAAAATAATAAGGCATTTATGCACTTGCTAAATATTTTCAAAACTCGGGCTCTGACCCGTTTATCTACTTTTCCTTTCTTGCTATATATATATATATATATATATATAGGTGTCCAGACACAAGGACGCCTGGATGGCACTTCTTTCGAGTCGGACGTCTGCTGCAGCAGCTGTGGATGCTTGCGGGTTCTTGATAGACTCTTCTATCCTTGTAATCTAGATAGGAGGTACTGTATAAACATTCGGGCCAATGGTCCAATTGCATTTATTTATTCTTTTAGTACATCATTCGATATAGTTGTATATTTTGACCAAGTGTTCGGTTATGTTATTTTCATTTCAGTTTCATTTCCGCAAAATCTGTGTGGATGTTTTAATTTTAGTTGTTTAAAAAGAGTAGTTAAGTAAAATTTTGACACCGGCCTAATAGGTTGTTAGTAATTAAATAGATTTTCGACAGTGATGCTAAGAATGACCCATATGAGACTCCTGTTATAATTTGATATAGGAGTGATCGCTCGGTATTTCATTAGGCGGGTTGTCACAACATGATTATGTCGTCCTCCACCTTCGAATTTATAGTACACGAAGCTCCAACGCGTTGCTCGACACTACTCATGTCGCGGTATCCACCGAAGTCCAAAACCACCATCTCCACTAAGCTTGAATGAAGAGATCCACCGCAAACTTGCTTATTAAATGTCAAGTTGATTGCAAGGGGTTTTGTTTCAAAAGTTGAAAATGGTGTTGGAGATTGATTTTACCAAAAAGAGGGAAGTTATGAAAAATGCTCTCAAGAGACTATAAAATTTCCTTAGTTTTAGAAACTGATTTTCGTCCATATATTATAATTGAAAACGTAGTGGATCAAAACAGTTTTTGTAAAATAACTGTACGAAAATAAGTTAAAATTTTTAAATTTGGCAGATCTGGTTCGAATAACATGTCGTTCGAACGAGTTATCTAACGATGTTCCAGATAACGGTTAGATAGGTCGTCAGAAATCTCGTTCGAACGAGGTCACTCGAACGACATTTCTAACGAGCTTCTAACGAGTTTCCAGTGTAGCTTGTGGAATGTCGTTAGATCCAGGTCTTTCGAACAACTTGGAGAAATATCGAACGAGATGTCAGAGTTTTCCCATAGAAGGTTAAACTAAATTTAAAAAATAATTCTTTATGAAAATTTAATTTTTTGAGAACTTTACTCTATGTGAAAATTTCTCGTTTGTAAAAAATAATCCAACACTTAAAATGATTTTGGTCATATACCGTTTAGAAAAGAGAACATGGCGAGCATATTGATGTCGCGTGAACTTTGGATGCAATGCTCAAATCTTTACGGTTGTATGATGCTTGATGAGGAATGACCTAAAAATGTTTTGTCCAACAGAATGTAGCCAATATTACAAATGACTCGATTGGAAATTTGTCCTTACAGGTGTTTAAAGCACAGTTGGAAGTGGGCATTGGTGCTCGTATCTGCTGATGTTTACCCTCACAATTAGCTCGTTTTTCTAATTATCATGTTATTGTCGATGTTTATTATAAAAGACATCGCATATATTATAAGTCATTCCACAGTGAATTCTTATCGATTTTCTGATAAATGACAATCCATATTTCTCACTTCCGCTCTTTCTCCCAATCAATCCCAACAGTTTCACGCATGAGAAACAAAAACATATGTCAAAAACATAGTTCTTTTATCGTGGAAATAAACCTTCTATTATCATCAACTATTGTTAAGACGCGAAAGTAATTTGACCTTCAAGGCCTGCGAATTCTCACGCATAGAGGAAGACCTTTTTGAAACCAAAGTGGATATGCTCAATGAAATGCCACACCTCGACCCACATGGGCTCGTTCTCGGCTTTGTAAAGTTTGGTTAACTTACTTTGGATTCTTAATCCTAATCATTTTTAGAATCCTTTGTAGTAAACTTATAATGTTTAAATGTTCAAATATAGCTATTTATGGGTGTATATAGCTAAACAAAGCCTCTGGTAATCTTTACAGGTGCAAATAGCTGCTTCATTGCTTTTTTCTTTTAACATTAGTTTAATTTGTAGAATATGCCTGGTGGCATAAATTTTATTGTTGATTAATAAAAATAAATAAATGTACAAACTGATTAAGAAGAATAAAAAAAGAGCAGTAGAGTGAGATTCAACCCTAGTCACAAGTCCCCAATCAGAAACAATAAGTAGAGATCGAAAAAGAATAAAGCGGTCATAAATTGAATAATGTGAAAGGAAAATAAGAAAGCAAGCATAGATGAAGAGGAATAGTATAGTATAGTTACCAAAAAATGAAAAGTAGCAATCTGCAGAAGGAAATAGCGAGGAGAGGATAAGTAAAATGGAAAAAGCAATGGAAGGAATATGGAGAATGTAGGTAGAGAGAGTTACAGGGAGTGTCAGCCTGAATAGTGTGTGTGAGATCGATAAACAACTAAATTTCATTTCTTTAACAACTAAAAATATACAATAATTTTCACTCATCAAAATGAGAGATCTAACAATTTTTTAAAAGTGAAAGAAAGTAGAACATTGTTTACCCCAACATATTGGAAGGTGAACCTAACAATCAATGTAATAATTACAAATACTGAAGTAATGTCACAGAATATATCTTTAACTTTTAAAATTTGAACTGTTTTTATTTTTGACAGAAAAATCAAACGAATATGTACCACATCAGAATTATAATAGTTATAATTAGTACTACTTAGGTACAAAATTATTAACAAAAATGATGAAGTCACCAAATACCATTTACAGCTTTAAACGTTCTTTTCTTCTTATGGGGAGTGGTATTAATATAGTATTGTACGTACCTGCTTCTTCGGCTTTCCTCTGAGCCAATTCATGATCGTTGATGATCTCTTCAACATATGAGGCGTATTTATTGATATTATTACAGGTCAAACCCTTCTCATATATTTCTAATTGATTTTTACTCCTACCAATAAATCTCAGGACTCCCAACAAACCCCCAAATTGTTTTACAAAAAACTAACCCATAAAATCAATTAGAAATATATGAGAATATCGGAATAAGGATTAGAAAGATATGACTAAAATCTCACCTGACACCTTACACCGTTTGAGATTGAGGAAAATGCAAAAACAAAACTAACATCGCACCTTACACCTTACACCGTCTGAGATGTGGAGAGGAAAGATCTGGAAATACCACAGCCCACCTTACACCGCACCACCTAAATCACCGCTCCTTGCTCCATACCCAACCTCGTACCTGCTACCTCGAAACTTCAGTTGCACCTTTTCTATAGCTCCTTACTCCATACCAGCGTTTGGGAAAGAAGGAGAATAAGATATGAGCGGGGAAATGAAAATATAAGACGCCAGGTATTTTTTTAGGCTTCACATTGGTCACGACCTAGAGTCGTGACCCACCAACCGCAACCCATTAATAAAGTTAAATAGCGTGTATATCACCTACTGATCATGGCCCATTGCCATGACCTACGCCCAGAAATGGTCACGGCCCCCAGCCGTGACCCAATATGTGTGTGTGTTGTGCTTCATCATGCCTTTGGTCACGGCCCAAGTCCGTGACCAACAGTGGTCAGGGATTTGGTCCGTGACCACTTCCAATTCATCCAATGACTTAATGTGGTAATGAATATGGTCACACAAAAACGTGAGATGGTCATGGACTTGGGCCGTGACCAACTGGTCAGGGGCTTGGGCCATGACCAACTGGGCGTGACCATTCGCAGAATTTAGTGTAGTGTGTGCTGATATACATCCCAAAAAAATAAACCAAAAGTATATCAAATAAATATATCAGAACTGAATACACTGTGAATAAATATATAATGAAATACATCAGTGTATTAGAAAAGCAATGTATCAATAATAGGGTCTCAGTAATCAAAATTAGCATCAGCATCAGCATCAGCATCAGCATCAATGGGAGTGCCATCATCTCGACGTCTCCTTGAAGAACCTGCATCGCGGCTCTACTCGTGGCGCATCTCATTAAAGTATGCAGACATTTGAGACTCGTCTTAAACATAACTCCTCATTAAACTAGGCCATCATGGATTCTATCAACCTCCTTTTCCCCTTAAGTTTTGCCTATATGAATATCCCATCCTCCTCATATCTACGCATAGTATCAGCATGTGCGCTATGTCCAGTTTCGATGGAGGGGGTATCAGAAGGAGAGGGACCGGTGGGGTGAGATATGAAACCACCACCAGAGGAAGACCCAGCTTCAGGAAGGGAAAAAAGAGTTTCCTCATGAAGATGACTCTCAGAACGGCGAATGGTTTTCGCAACTATAAGCGAAATGGTTGCCTGCTCAACCTCATCCTTGAGGATAGGGACTAAGGTTGAGTGGCAGATGCGTGTAATTAGAACACTATATGGCAACGCAGAACGAATAGGAGTGCAGTCAACGAGAGGTAATGATGGCATAATTTTTAAGAGAATGTAAGGTAGATCGATATCCCATCGATGGCTGACGGGTGACGGCTTACGTGAAGTAAATAATATCAAAGGAAATCTATGTGTGATTAATCCTAGGATATATATACCCGATGAGACAAACCAATTAAGGAGACAGAAATCTAGATAAGGATTCTGATGGAATAGAATAGCTGAATGGTGAGGAACCTCCTGAAAGGAATAACGGAGGACCTCGTCGATAGAGGGTCCCGTTAGGGATAAGGCCTGTAAAAACTGTATCGAGGATGACATGAATGTGCAGGAGCTCAGAAATAAGATCGACGGTGATGACAATAGTGACATCGCGTACAGAGGTCTGAAGACCTATGGACGTGCGTATAGCAGGGAAGAAAAACTCTGAAACGAGATCGTGACAGATAAGATTTGTAAAGATCAAACATGGGTTCCCAACCCCTACCATCTAGCCAATCGGGGACTCAATATAATCCAAACTCAGCCACTCAAAAAACCCTATCTCTAATGACAGTACGTATATGTAAACCAAATACATAGTAGTTCTTATAATCAATACGTCTAGCCCACAAATCCTCAGAGTAACAATGACGGTTGGCCCGAGCGGCCTGCAAACGAGCTGAGGTCTAAGTGTCCTTATAGGACACCTCTAGGTCTCTGACCTCACGCCATGCATAAAAATTAGATAAAGAAAGAAATGGGTAAAGTGTAGGAAAGAAACTAGACCCAACCCAACCAACTCACAAAATGTTAATAACCTATCTCCATACAAAGTCCAACCGAACCACCACAAAAAACCAATAAAACCAACCAATAACAGCAAACCAGACATTGATAGTCAGAATAATTCCAACAAATCCAACACGCGTAAAAAAATATGAGACAAAAAGGAGGTGTGTATCTCAAAAATCCAACAAAAAATTAAATTTTCTATGAAAATCTAACTTTTGAATAATTGTGATACACATAGGGGCAACAAAAAAACACTAACCAAAAAGAAAAAGACATAAACGCTGACAACCCCTCAATAAAATTATGATTTTTTATCCAAAAACCAAATGAAACAACTTCCTACATACATAAAAAAAAAATAACACTGTAAAAACGTATGTGTATGTAGAGGTATAGACATTTTATTTTTAAATCAAAAAATAAAGAAAACTAAAAAACACTCAAAATACATGATAAATACCTTATACTCGAAGTAGATAGACCAATAAATTAACGATTCGGACTAAATATAAGTGGCATAATAAAGCTTACAAAGCTTTAGCAATCCAACAATGGCAGATGGAAGAATCACACAAGAAGAGAGAACGAAGGGTTAAAACGGGAGGGTAAAAACGGCTGAAGTAAAAAGTGAAACCCTTATAATCGATTTCATGAGTCGCTCGAACGAAAGGACAAATTTTCTCAAATGATATAGTGATGTCATTCGAACCTTAAGTGAATTCGTTCTAACGACAAGAGAATCTCGTGAGAATCGTGAATGATATCTCTTCCAACAACGTGAAACGGTAGACCCTCGTGCCAAGCTGATTAGAAATACCCTTTCTAATAACGTACTAACGACCCACCGCTGCTTAACTTCCAAATCTCGCAAGAATGTCGCTTGAACCAAACATCGAGCGACATGTGAAAGTCGTTCTAACAACCCTAACATCTCGTTATAACGAGAGAAAGATATTTGATTCCAACTCTGAATAATGTGTCACATCAATCCCGAAAGCTGAACTAATGAAATAAACACTTGACACTTCAAAAATAGGTAAAATACCGAATCAAATACAAAAAATGAGTTACACTTTAACACATTACCGATGTGCCTAAATATGGAATGGAATAAATGGGTGTGAACTAACACAAATGAATCACAATTCAAACACATAGATACGTTCGAGAAGCTCTAATTGACCACTAAATATCATCAAATTACGATTTTAGCCACATGATACAATTATAAAGTGAACCGAATGAACTAAACAAACATTGTGCACATAAGTTTATAATTTCGATGATTCTATCAAACAATAGCCTCATAACACGACTTTTTTAACCTACGACTCATTGTGCAAACCCGTCTATCTTTAACTCAACTCCCTTAAAAGATAAACATAAATAATAATTCTTTTTCTAATGCATTCTTCTTTTGAAGTTCTACTTTCGCTTTTAAGATATTTCCTATTGGCCCTTTTTGGAAAAATATGCTCTTTTTAATGCCTTAATTTTTTCTTGGTCTCTTTTAAATGGTCGCTTTCAAGATGAGTTCACATGCCTCTCACATCCCTTTTCCTATGTACACTCATCATTTTTTCAATTAACAATACATATCCTCATGGGTAATGGTTCTTACTTTCACAACTCCCACTAAGTCTTATATGCTCATAGATGACAAGATTGAGAGGAGAACATCGCACCAAACTCAAATGTCCATGAGAAGTCAAACATTCAAATAAGCTTGTGTATGTGTGTGCAATGGCATATGCATAGTCGAATCTAAATGCAAATCAAGTTCGAGACAACGCCATTAAGCACATGGTTAAGATCAATCTAAGTATCCGAAAATATGACCAAATGTCCTAGCCACATGGAAATAATGAAGTGAAGGGAGTCCCATCACACCAATATGCCACATTATAAGAGAAACTCAAGACACAAAAATCAAAAATCTTTTTGGATTTTTCAAAATATTTTTCTCCCAAAATAAAAAATCTTTTTGTATTTGATGACACCAGAAATGGTATCACCAAATCAATGTCAACAAATGAGTTCAATTCACTATAACAATGGAGTATAAAAAGATATGCAAATATAAAAGGAGGTGAGGCAAAGAGGAGATGAGACTGTATATAAGTGGTTCAGCCTATCTTGGCCTGCTCCACTGTGGGTGTGTGAGTGAATTCCACTAAGAAAAGGGATCTGATGGCCTTGGAATACAAATCACTCAAGCTTTCTCCCTCTATGTTGCCATTTTAGTAGAGTTTCAGTAGGGTTTTCAATTAAAGATCCTCTTCAAGGTAGGAGAAGGTGAATATTTATATGACCGGGGTGTTACCATGCACATCCCAAGCCTGCAATAGGCATGTACAATATGGAGTGGCCAATGCAACATTGCCACCTGTCATTTGTTCATGTAAATAATAATTAAGAGATATTCTTCACACGTCCTAAAGATGTTGTTACAACGGTTTTGTCCACATGGGGCTCGCAGCCTACGTGCACTCTCCCACGCATGCTCAATTCCACGTTCCCTTCCAGGTGTCAAATGTTCCCTACTGTAATGGACGTGTCGACCTAGCCGAGTAGGATACCCGCGAGATATTATTTGATCACATGTTGGTAACTACCGAGTAGAGTCTCGGTTGACTTGTATCAATTCGAGATGAGTATATGGTCATTCTCATGAGGTCTCGATCTTTCAGAGAGTAAACGAGATGAGATAATAGGCCCATTATGACGTCATGTGGTCTCGGCCTTATTTAAGGATGAGACAGAGACTGTTGTTATAATATTCCTTGAGAGAATTCGGTTCGTAAGGTCGACCTGAGCCGAGCCAGGCGTGAGTAGAGACGAGGTCATATATGGGTATATCAATCACGCCCTATCCCTTAATTGTCTTCGTAGATAGGATAATGAGAAATAAGAATTTTAGATTGCAGCCGATGATAGGACATCTCTGAGCTGTCAAATGTTGATTAGTTGATGGGCATGAGTATGAGACATTTGTCACTTGATTTGAGGTTTGGAAGACTTAAGGTGACATATGCCTTAGTTTCCATTGGGTAGCATATCTCACAAGCATAGGTGACGACTGGAGTGCTTAGGGCTTAGTGCCCAAATGATGACTTCTTTAGAATTTGTGCCAAATGATTTCAACTGATTTAAAAAAATCAAAAATCCTTTTTATTTCTCTTTATTCGTTCGTGCACCATTCCACCTTCTCTCTAGATCTAGAATTTTTCAGATCTCTTTCTCTCTCTACTGTTCGAGTATTTTCCGGCCATCCTTAGGGTTCTTCTTGGTTCTTTTGAGTGAGAAGATCCTCCAGGTACTCCATTTTACTTTTTTTTGTTAGCTTTTCCATTGATTTTATACCATTTCAAGAATTTGGGATTTTTTGACGACTATTAAGTTTTTTCGATGACTTTCTTGGCCAGTTTAAACCTATTTGAGGGCTAAGTGTGGTGGTTTTAGGTTTTGATATATGATTAGGGGTCCCCCCAGCAATTTTTTGGTTTGTTATTTCCCCTCTGAAGTTTTTAGTCAAACTCCGATCTTCTTTTTCGATGGGGTTTGATTATGTTCTTGAATTGTTATTGGTGAAAAGCATTATGCTTCCAAGTTTGATGCTTTAATCAACCCAATCAAACTTGCAAGTTGTTTATAAGAGTTTGGTCTTTTTAACTCTAAGTTGAAACTTTTCCCTTGAATGTTAAGGAAATAATACAAGCTGACTGACAATTTCCAGACCTTAGGGAGAGGATCTTTAGTGAGATCCATCAGTACAAGGCCGAA
The DNA here is from genome assembly GCA_949130495.1 of Sambucus nigra. Classification (NCBI taxonomy): domain Eukaryota; kingdom Viridiplantae; phylum Streptophyta; class Magnoliopsida; order Dipsacales; family Adoxaceae; genus Sambucus; species Sambucus nigra. The sequence continues at coordinate 86,820,344 of OX422208.1, read as the reverse complement.
GTCGAGGCTAGATGCCTGGCCGAGACATTTCCTTTGCACCCAATCTACCTAATTCCTCTTGTTGTTATCCTACCTCCTATAGGTAAGAGATGAGACAATCCTCCACCATCCCTCCCTCCTATAGTTGTAAGATGAGACACTCTTTCCACAAGTTATCCCCCAATAATTATCATAAGTGGAGATACGATGAGTGCAAACTCATCTGCGAGTGATAACGCCATCGGTGTCTCATCTTCTGACGGTTATAGTCCTTCATCGTCTAGATTATCGGCTAGGGTTTCAGCTGAATCCGACTCTTTTACTCGTTCATTGAGAGTACCTACCTGTCACACTGTTGATACGAGAGCCACAAACTCTAATGCGGTGGAGGTTCTTTCTAATGACTCTCGTACGACCGACAGTGTGAGTTCTCAATCTGATGAGGCAGACCTTTCTCCTAATGAATCAACCCCTGAGGAGCCTAGAGTCACCATTGCACATCCCTCTATTTAAATGGTTATCCCCGTCTCGAACAGGACCGAGGGGGAATTTCAAAATATATTTCCATGTGGGGGTACCCATCATCAATGTCATCAACTCAAGAAAGGAGGCCGGGGAACTATTGGATAGTCGTTATGCGCAAATGTTTTAGAGTTACATTAGTGATGTTGACCTCTTGTATTAGTGGCATCTGTACGTAATTAACTCTGATATCATGATCAGATCTCCTGATGAGTCAGATAGAGCTTTTAGCAACCGACTAAGCGAGGTCGCAGCATATGAGCAGATGTTCGAACTAGTCTTTCGTCTTCCTATACATCTTATTATGTGTCCCATATTTTATAATCTAGACTTAAACCCTGCCCAACTTTCTTTGAATGCTTACGGAATTCTTCTTTATTTTATCTTGCTCTGGAAATTTTTCCATGGCACTGAGATTCTAGTTAGCGTGTTTAAGGCATGTTACAACGTTTCCTGTATGAGGGCTCAGCCTAGCTACTACCACTTTGTGGCCAAGAAGTCAACTAAGAAGGTGATATTCGTCAACCAGGCATCAAACCACGATTGGAAGCCCATAAATTTCTTCATATCTGGCGCGTGGGAGTTTCCCAGGAGTCACGTATGTTCTTCATCCGAGTCGAGGGTCCCCTAGAAATGGTCTACAATGTCCATGGCTACAAAGCTTGAACCCATCTTGAGTTTGGAGGACTAAGAGAAGATCAAGACAATCAGAGTTCAAGGTGAGGGGGTGGTCTTGTTAAATATGAAGACCTTATGACCCCTGATATCTTGGCCGAGATGGGATTTGATACTGGTCCTCTTACTAAAATATATAAGTATGTTTTTCATTTTTTATTATAACCTCATCTTTAATTGTAGTGTAGGCTTTGACATATGCTTAACTTTAAATTTCCGCAGGTCATCCAACCGGTGTCCCTAAAGCTCTCTGGAAGATGGTGGCCCCAAATCTTGCAAATATGGTCAACAAGTTTGGAAAAAAAATAAGCAACTCCAAGTGGCCAATAGAGAAGTCAACTGTGGGCATCCCCATACAAGATGACGAGACCATGAAGAGGAAGGAGCGGGTGGAGGACACTGTTACCCACCACCAATAAAAACAAAGTCGGCATGATAAAGGGACAGACTGAGCAATCCCCATCTCGATCGATGATGCCCTTGCTACTCGTCTAGCCCAGTTAAAACTTAACGATGAGAGATTGATCGGGAGCGCTAAGAAATCCATTTACTCTGTCGCCTCCCTGATATCTGATGCCGACAACCACTTCTTGTGCTCCTTGAACTCTTGTTTATTTATTAAATTCGGCCTTCACAGGGTCGTCCAGGTATATGCCCAAACTTTAACAGTTTTTAATTTTGCAAGTGTTATATCGTACTAACTTTATTCCTCATTACTTTCGCAGTCTTTGCTTGACTTCTAACACATAGAAGACTGGATTAAAAAGAATCTTCCTTTAATCCATAAGGGAAAAGATGCAGATAAGATAGAGGGGGGCGTAGGGAGGAGATGAAGAAGGCAACATCAGCTCTGCAGGAGAAGGGCTGAGAGTTAGATAACTTGAAGATCGATCATGAGAAGACCTTGGAAAGGGTGTCCAACAGCAAGTAGGTTGAGATAGATTTGACAGTCAAGGCTGCTTTGGACAAGGCTGGGTCACAGTTCATGGCTGATTTTAAAGGGTCTAACAAGTTTGGTGGCTACGCATTTGAGTACCTTGAAAGAGGTATAAAAACTCCTGACTGATGGGACGCCCTAAAACATGCTACCTCAGGGACTCTGAACCCTCAAGATTTTAAAGGTATTGAAATAAATGACCCCCTACTCGGAACTGCCTTGGCTGAGGTTGAAAATTCTACAGAGACCCTCAATGACAATCCTACGAAGGTGACAAAGAATGATGATGAGGTGGCCGAAGGTGGTGTCGATGGTAAAGGGGCCAACACCCAGATCCCTGCATAAAACATTGGTGTTTCTTCCTCTGAGGCTCCTATCGAAGGTACCTAAGCTTGATTTTATTTCGGAGCGGACGTGTGTGGCCATGTTAGCCCCTTCTGAGATGGTTTTGTAACACTTCTATCTGAACACTTTCATTATACCTTCAAATGATGAATGATACTTCTTATGTTACTTACTTCTATCATATTTTCTCGATATGGCATACTTTCTATTTTAGCTTTGCATCATGTGTTATGGAAAATTCTACTGATGTTTAACAAGTAGCCATAATTCATTGTCTTATAACTTGATATCACCAGTTAACCATTTTTCTTCTCGCACATCGTCTCATCCTTAGATATAAATTTAATCAAACGACTAAATGTTGAATTTTTGACAAGTCCCATGTCATCAATTTAAGAGTATATGGACGAGAGCCATCTCATCCTACACTGTATTCTCGATCGAGAGAGTTTTTCCCCAAGTTAATGATGTTAAGATGAACCATAATAAAATGATTTTTCAATTTGAATTCACCAAATTATTGTGTTATATCGCAACTCCCCTCCCGTCATTTTGAGAGTGTATGGATGAGATCCATCTCGTCCTACACTGTCATCTCGATCGAGAGAGTTTTTCACCAAATTAATGATGTTAAGATGAACCATAATAAAATGAATTTTGAATTTGAATTCACCAAATTATTATGTTATATCGCAAATCCCCTCTCGTCATTTTGAAAGTGTATGGACAAGAGCCATCTCATCCTACACTGTAATCTTGGTCTAGAGAGATTTTTTAACCTTGTGTATGGACAAAAGTGTATGGGACAGAGACTTTTTCAACATCATCGGCTGATGGGACGCCCTAAATTATTTTAAAATATTGTTCCCCCCTTTTGGTGTTATTGAGAGTTCATGGACAAGATTAGACCCGTTCGGACTGTCATGTCATCGAGAGCAAGGTAAATTTACTTCACCACGAGTGATGTTCCATTGCTTATGATGAACTAAAACATACAATCTGAAATAATCATATAACAAGAATAGGAGAGAACACTTGAAATTTTTTATTCACAACTTTTTTCATTACTTCTCTTTTCCTACAATGATATAATGAAATGAAAAACTTGTACAAAGTCCTACTCATAATACTTCTTTAGATGATCGGCATTCCAAGGATTGGAGAATGGATCTCCCTCTAAATTCTTGAGCCGATATGTTCCAGGAACCACTTCTTGTGTCACCCTATAGGGACCATGTCAATTAGGATGAAGTTTATTTAGTTTTTGCCAAGTTTTTTTCAAAACTAGGTCTCCCACTACTAATGGTCTGGCCTTCACTCTCTTACTGTAAAATATGGCAGTTCTCTATTGAAAAACTGCTTGCCTAATTTCTAATTCTTCTCTCCTCTCTTTAATGAGGTCTAGGTCTAACCTCCTCTCGTCATCATTTACTTTTGGTTCGTAAGTTTGAAACCTATGGCTTAGAAAACCAATTTCTATAGGAATCACTACCGTTGATCCATAGTCGAGCATAAAATGAGTTTCTCCTATTAGAGTTCTCTCTATCGTCCTATAGGCCCACAGGACAACGTACAGTTCATCCGTCCAAAGACCTTTGGCGTCTTCTAGCTTCTTCTTTACCCCCTCCAATATGGTTCGGTTGGTTACCTATGTTTGACCGTTTGCCAGAGTTCAACCTGGAGCTGAGAAAAACTGCTTGATGTTGACCCTTTTATAGTAGGCTTCTAATGAATCATTTTTAACTGCTTTCCATTATCTAAGATAAGGGTATGAGGTAGACCGTATCTACAAATGATGTTCCTCCAAATAAACTTAAAGGTCTTTGTCTGTGTGATTGTGATCATATCATATGCCTCAACCCATTTTGAGAAGTAGTCGATTGCCACCATATAATTTCCAGTTTCCCTAGGCAAAGGCCCACCCAAATCAGTTCCCCAAATAGTTAGCAGCCATGGAGAGGTGATAGAAGATAGATGATGATGAGGGATACTGGAAAACCTCTGACACTTGTCACATCTATTGACATAACTGGTTGCATCTCTGCCCAAGGTCAACCACTAATACCCCTGGGCGACCACCCTTTTCACCAAAGATCTCCCCCTATATGGATGGAAAAGGAACCTGCATGTTTATTTGTCAAAATGTATTTTACCTCTGTCGGATGGACACATTAGAGAAGGGGAAAAGATATCTTTTCTTTTACAGGACATTCCCAATGACTGAGAATTTAGGAGCTTTGTATCTTAGCTTCTTTCTTTCCAATTTGGAGTCTGGTAGTTCACCATATTTTATATATTGGATGAGCGGGTCCATCCAAGATTCTCCAATCTCAAGGCTTAAGCAAAACTCAACTGTAGTGTCTTCTTCTTCAATGGTCGGTCGATGTAGAATCTCGACAGGTACCGACCTTTTTATTTCAGTTTTGGTTATTGAAGCTAATCTAGCCAAGGCATTGGCTCGGCCATTATCCACCCGATGTATCCTTTTAAGCTTTAAATCATTAAAGTTATTCAACATTTCTTTTACCCTGGATAAATACTCGGCCATCCTTTCATCCTTAGCATTGTACACTCCTAGGATTTGGTTCATAACTAGTTTGGAATCGCTGTAAAATAACAACTAACTTACATTCAGTGATGTGGAAGGGCCACATACTTAGATTTATTGTTGGATGCTTTGAACTTAAATATCAAAGAATATTATATATCAGTTCTGTCTAGAGCTGACACTATCAGGCCAGCTTCACTCCCTGCCTCATAAGAAGAACCATCAATAAATAGACTCCACAGAGTACCTTTTTTTGGAAAAGTTACCCTCCTCCAATGATCTATTTTTTAACACAAATCTTTCTTCTTCATTCTCGTCCACTACCCTCCTGTTCGTACTCATCTCGGCCTCAGCCGGGGGGAGGCATGTTCTTAGTTCTGGATCATAGGTTGGACTCATAATCTCTTCTGCATTGGCCTAGCCCCATGTGAACTCGGCTATAAAATCAACTAGGGCCTGCCCCTTAATGGCTATTCTTGGTTGGTAGACAACGTCGAATTCTCCCAACTTTATAGACCAGGCCATCAATCTACTCGATTGCTCAGGTTTATGGATGGCCTGCCTAAGAGGGGAGTCTCTTAAGATGACCATTGTATGTGCTTGGAAATAGGTATTTATCTTCTTGGATGCATGAATGAGAGCATAAGCCAGTTTTTCCACTTTTGAATATCTCTTCTCGGCCCCTTGAAGAGACTGGTTGTTGAAATAGACTGGCCTTTAGACACCCTCATCATCTCTCATAATTGTTACGCTGATGGCCGATTCAGATACGGCCAAGTACAAATACATTTTTTCTCCTTGAACAGGTCTTGAAAATAAGAATGGGGAGTTGAGGTAGACCTTTAACTCCTGAAAATGACTTCTCACACTCCTTGTTCCACTCAAGGTCTTTTCCTCATAACCTTAAAGAAGGGCAGACACTTGCCTACTGCCCTGGATACGAACCTATTGTGTGTTACAACTCCTTCGGTTAACCTCTGAATTTCTTTTATGGTCTTAGGAGTCTTTATCTCCATCAAAGCTTTGATTTTTGGGGGGTTAGATTCTAATTTCTGTTGATTGACAATAAAACCCAAAACCTTGCCTGATACGACTCCGAAGACACACTTTGAAGGATTTAATTTCATACGATATGTATCAATTGTGTCGAAAGTGCGCTCCAAGTCGGCCATATGCGTCTCGGCCCTGAGGCTCTTTGTAAGCATGTTATCAATGTACACCTATATGGTATTACCTATTAGACCCTCGAACATTTTATTTACTAGCCTCTGATATGTAGCCCCAACATTCTTAAGGCCTAAGGGCATTACCTTGTAACAACACGTACCTTTGTTCATGATGAACGAGGTCTTCTCGATATCAACCGGGTCCATGGATATTTGATTATAGCTTAAGTAGGCATCCATAAAACTCTTCAATTGGTGTCCGAACGTGGCATCAACCATTTGGTCTATTTTCGACAGAGGGAAGCTACATTTAGGGAATGCCTTGTTCAAGTTTGTGAAATCAACACACATTCTCCACTTAACATTGGCCTTCGGAATAATGACAGCAATTGCTAACCACTCTGGGTAGATAACTTCTCTAATGAAGTAGGCTTTCTCTAACTTCTTTACCTCATCTCGAATAACATTGTACTTCTCCCTGGAGTATACTCTTCACTTTTTCCTGACTGGTTTTGCCCCTCGGCCACATTGAGCTATGGCAGAGGACCTTCGGATCAATTCTCGACATACCTTCGTAGCTCCAAGAAAATATGCATTGTCTCAACCTGAGTAGTTTAATCAACTCTTTTTTAATCTCTCTTTTAAGGATTTTTCCGACTTAGACGATTTTTTTCAGCTCGTCCTCAATGATGACAATGGATTCTACCTCCTTAATAGATTTAACCTTTTTCAACTTTGTCTCATTTTAGAGGTTAAAGGTGTCTATATTGTAAGTTACGGTGGACCTCTTATGAGCCTCTCTCTCCTCGGCCAAATTTAAGTAGCATTCATGTGCCTTAACCTGGTCACTTTGAACTTCCCCTACTCAATAAAGAGTTGAGAATTTTATCATTTGGTGAACCGTTAAGGGAACGGCCTCAAACTCCTTGAGGTCTACTCATCTCATAATTATGTTATAAGCCGAGTAGACTTTCTCGTCCATGACAAAGAAACTGATCTTCTTAGTGAGACATGTCGGCCAGTTGTTCCCCATTCTGACATCCATTTCATAAATTCCCAAGGGGTGAACTTTCTCTCCACTAAAACCAATCAGAGGTTGATGGTACGAGATAAGTCTCTTCTTGCTCAACCCTAGGCCATTATAATAATCCTAGAACATCACATTGGCCGAACTTCCACCATCGACCAATATCCTCGGGACCTCATACCCATGCACTCTGGTGGTGATCACCAGAGGGTCATTATGTGGGGCTAGGATCCCCTTAAAATCTAACCTCGAAAAGCCCACTATCAGAGTATTCATACCAACTTTTGTTCTCTTTCCTTCTTCAGCTCAACATTTGCCGAATGCGCCTCTTTGGGCTTTGGAGGGAGAGCTTTGGCTTCTACCACATGAGCTTTCCTGTCAGTAATTTATTTTCCACCGCATGCAAGTCCTCCGTAGATCATTTTCACCCCCAGAGAGATCATATTTAGTCGACCTTTAGGATCAGTTATCTTCGGTGAGAGGTCAGGGTTGGCCTTATCGCCATCGACTGATGCATCTTCATCCTTATTCACTGGATCATCAAGTTTCTAACTGTCATCTCTTCCATTTCAGTTGTCATCTCAACTACCCCTCTTATCCACATACTTTCTTAGTTTTCCTTGCTTCAGCATCTTTTCTATTTCATCTTGCAGTGTGAAGCATATGTCGGTGATATGGCCATAGTCTTGGTGGAATTAGATCATTTAATTGTGTCCCTCTTATGAGGAGGGACTTTTAACTTCTCAGTCCACCTAATAGATCATTAATTCTTTATCTCATTCAAGATTTAATCTGAGTTAACCATTAGTGGGGTGTAGTCGACGAACTTATCATCCGCTGACCTCTTTTTGTCGTCTTTTCCCTTTGACTTCTGAAACTTACTTCCACTTCTTGCTTCCTTCTCATCATCTTCTTTGGAATACATCGTCTCCTCCTCATTCATGACCTTTCCAGCCATAGCCAGGAGTTCAGCCATAGTTTTGGGAGGATCCTCGGCTAGCTTTCAGAGGAACTTATCTTTTTTCAGTCCTCCCATCATGGAGATCGTAGAAATACTCTCTCCATAGTCTTCAACCTCTAATTTTTCCTTGTTGAAGCGGGATATGTACTCCCTCAAGTTTTCATTCTTTCCTTTCTTAACATACAGCAAGTGTGTCTTCTTCTTTATGGGCTTCACTCCTAAGCAAAAAATATATATGAACCTTTCTTCCAACTACTTGAAATTTTCAATAGAGTTTTTAGGGAGAGAGGTGAACCACACATAAGCAATACCTGTAAGTGTACTAGAAAAATCTCGACATCTCTTCTCGTTCGATACTGAGTAGATATCAACGATAGACTAATATATCTCAAGATGATTGATGGGGTTAGTGCTCCCATCGTATTTCGATGTGACTACTGACGGCTTGAACTTAGACGTTGTTGGATAACTTATTATCTTTTTTACAAAAGGGGAGCCTTCAATGTAGTCCCTCTGTAAGGGGTCTCAGCTCTTCAGTATATCCCCGATTAACATTCCAAGACCTGTTGGCCGCAGATGCAATCTCTCCAACATCAGGAATAACATTATCCCTAGTCCTCTCTCTCTTGATCGGGCGAACTGAGGGCTACCTACTAACCATTCATTATCGATTTTTAACCTCATAATGTTCCCCTTCTTGTCCTCATGAGGGTTTATGGTCATCACATTTATCGTTCCTCCTAGAACCAATAATACTTCAAGATCTGGAGATTTGGTTTCTCAAGTCATCTCATGGTCAAGGCTAACCCGTGGTTGACAGTGTCGTCTTGGCCATCGACTATTTTCCCTGCTCAACTGAAGCGGGAGTATAGTGTTTCCAGAAATCTGATACGACTCTCAGCATTCCATGCCGTCCTCTTCATCACAATGGTCATCCTTTCATTCTTGACCCTGCCTCCCTAGGCATAAACCCCTGGGGTCAACAACGTCTCTTCACCTCTACAGTGGCGACGCATCCTTCTGTGGGGCCGTGGGTGGTCCCCCTATCGCCTGATGTGCTCCTTCCCTAAGGACCGAAGTTATCATCTCCGGCGTCTTGCTAGTGAGCATAAATATAAAATTCTGACTCAGGGCAGCCAACTTCCCTTGCATCTTGGGTTGACTGTCTGCCAATAAGTGCACCGCTACTGCAACGTTTGCTATCTCAATTTATGGCAGTGCTTGACTGTAACTAGGACCTCCACCTTCTAGGAAATCTAATGCCATTGAGTTTTGGTGACCATAAAGATCAAGAGGTGTACTAGAAGTGATCTGGATGGACTGTAAGCAAGCTTGAAACTCAAACTAGAGCTCTTCGAATGGTGGTTCAAGATCAGCCTAGTGTGAGGTTGAACTACCACCAGAGAATCTGGTGTGTAGTAGCTAGAGATGAGAGGAATAAGATGATAATCTCATTCCACAGATGACGCCAGATTAATGACACCAAAAATGGTATCGCCAAATCAATGTGAATACATGATCTCAATCCAGTAGAACAATGGATTATCAATAGATATGCGAATACAGAAGGAGGTGAGGCAAAGAGGAGATGAGATTGTATATAAGTGGTTCAGCCCTTCTAGGCCTACTCCAATGTGGGTGTGTGAGTGAATTTCATTAAGAAAAGGGATCTAATGGCCTTGGAATACATATCACTCAAACTTTCTCTCTTTATGCTTCCATTTTAGCAGAGTTTCGGTAGGGTTTTTAATCACAGATCCTCTCCAAAGTAAGAGAAAGTAAATATTTATACCCCGAGCATGCAATAGACATATACAATATGGAGTGGTCAATGCAACGTTGCCACCTATCATTTGTTCATGTAAATCATGATAGAGAGATATTCTTCACACGTGAGGAAGATGTTGTTACAACGGTTTTGTCCATGTGGGGCTCGTAGCCCATGCGTGCACCATTCCACACGCTCAATAAAGTTAGTGGCAAAAGAAGAAAAGAACTACAATCTAAATATCCTAAAAAAGAACAAGATATATTTGGGAATCGATCAAGGGAAATTAAAAAGCCTATCACAAACAAAGAATGGCATAACCAGATGGTAGACCAAATGCCTACATCAGAGTTAGAAATGGAATCACATCTGATACAGAGATGAGTACCCATCTGATACAGAGATCTTCTTAGGGAAATCTGATAGTTCCAAAAGCAACACTTGACGCATTCACAGGCAGAAGAACTTCAAATAAAGTGCCATGATAAAAGGAACAAAATATGTAGACAGGCACAAGGATTGATTGGACTATTGTGTTTTTGTTATCTATATGTGCTGGGACTTTGTGCATTGTTTTTTTCGACCTAGGAGTTTTATTAATTAAACACCGAGGAAAGTAAAGCAGAGGAGGGCGAAGTCAAAATTAAAGGGGACACCCATTGTAATGAAGGCTCTTAATGACATCAAAGTTGAGGACAGGAAAACCAAATTGAAGGAGACTACGAAAAGAAAAGGGGTTGCTACTGGCATTAAAGTTGTGGAAGAAAATCCAAATATAACTGGTGGTTTAATGGAAAAAATTTCATATTAAATATATATATATAATTAGGACAGGTGTTCAAAGTAATACCTAATAAAAAAAAAATATATAGACAGGCACAACTTAATGCTATGAACACAATAACACTAGTTGCTATACTGATCGCAACCATCACTTTTACAGCATGATTAAACCCTCATGGTGGTGTCCACCAGGATGGCCTTATGAGGGGGAAATCAGTGCTGGAAAATTCAAGGACTTTCAAGGTCTTCGTAATATGCAACATGGCTACTACTTACATTCATGGCTACTTCTTCATTCATGGCTACTACTTACGTTCAAGGTCTTTGCAATATTTGGTGGTTGTTTCATTCATAGCTACTGCTTACACGACAGCAACGTGGCTGATCATGTCACGAGGCACAAGGATTGATTGGACTATTATATTTTTGGTATCTATATGTGATGGGACTTTGGGAATTATTTTTTTGGCCTAGGAGTTTTTTTGACTAAACATCGAGGAAACTAAAGCAGAGGAGAGCGAAATCAAAACTAAAGGGGACACCCATTGTAAGGAAGGCTCTTAATGACAGCAAAGTTGAGGACAGGAAATCAAAATTGAAGGAGACTGCGAAAAGAAAAGGGTCTACTAAAAATATATATAATTAGGATAGGTGTTCAAAGTAATACCGAATTAAAACAAAAACACAAGAAACTCCGACTCATTCAACCGACAAGCCTCGCGAAATTCGATGATATCAAGCAAAATCCAACATCGATAAATGCCAAGCAAAAAGAAGCTCATGCTATCCATAATTGTGTTACATACTACCAACAAGACTCAACTTTTATCATTTCCAAATTCGTGTATGTTCAAGTTAATCAATTTGGAATGTTTATTAATTTTAGAAAATCTCCCCAGAGTTTCCATTATTTATTCATGAAATCTGACTTGTTTTAACATTTAAAACAAACACAACAACAAAATCTTCCTTTAGTCTACTTTAAAAGTGACTTGTTACAAAATGAGTAAGATGTAACACCTGACTGCACACCTGAAATTGCCTACTTTATCCATGTCATTCATTAAAGCATGTTTTCGATGGCTAAGTCATCCCAAATGCACACCTGAAATAGATAGATAAAATTAAATGTGAGAAACTAGAAGAAAAATGATTTGGGGAAAGCAAAACATAATGAAAATAGTAATATAATCTCCTTTCTTGGTCCAAATTAAGATGAAAAATTACAAGATTTTCTGTGAAGTTACCCAATAGTTTCCTGCCCAAAAGGATTCAATTTTTATAAAACATGTTCATACATTGGATCAATAGATAAAATGGTAAAATAAAGAGGGGTGGGTGGTGGGGGTTGTTGAAGGCGTAGAGGATAAACATCTACAAACAATTCTGTTTGAGAGAGACCATAATTTATTACTTTTTGCGCCAATGTAGGACCCCCTTCCATACCAAACTACAACTATCTATAACATGCATTCAACAAATTATTCCTTTAGACATTTATAGGCCATTATTATCAAAGTGTTAGCCATAGTTCAAACTGGCACCATGACATTTGTGTTCGATTTGCATCATGTCTAAAAATTTCCATCGCTCACTCACTTGTAATGTCCAGATTTAAGCTTATTATATCTCAATGGCATGGGCTGCAATAAGGGCTCGGTGTCATTATGTTAATAAAAAATGGCTCGGTGGTATGTCAATAAGTTATTTACTATTACATGTAATAGATAAATCAGTCCTTGACGACATCAACTCCTCACATACATATAGACTTTTAAAACTGTAAAACTAACAAACTCTTGTTTGAACTCACTATTATAGTGCAAATGAGCATAGCAGTACCATAATGTATCCTTACATTCCAATAGAGACATATTAACAACTGCTAGAGGATGAAAAATGAGAATGTTTCTTCATTATGAGTTGCATCTGCCACCTCTAAACATCCCAACACATGGGTACAACGAATCGCATAAAAAATACAAAACAAAGTAAAATATACAAACATTTTTAAAAAAAAGTACAACACTTAAAATATGAAATGGTGTGAGCCTGTTTTCGCCCTCAACGGTATTCTTTACTGGTTGAGTGATGGTGAAGTCGATGCCTACGACATCCTGACCCACAGGTGATTCATTCACCTGGTCGGGGGTTTGGAACATGTCCTCCATAAGGATGTCAGCCCTATATATTAACGAGAAATCTATGTTACCGAGAAATCTAAAATTATCTATTTCAACAGTAATAAAAGGTGGAAGGTATGAGAAATCCACCTCAATTAAAACTCTAACAAATGAACCATATTTATGCTCTACAGCAACCAGATCATTTTTAATCGGACTACCAACACACCTAGATATCTCCAAAATTATCCTAGGGTGTCAATATTAATCGGGTGAATCCAAAAACCTGATGCAATAATTAGTAGTTGGTGAAACAAAATTTCTAGGCCTAAAGTCTTGAAATCAATGCATTGGTTTGAATAACCCCGCGCAAATATTTACATGACCAAAAATTGCAACAGAGAAACATAATAGTTACTAAAAAAATTTTATAAAAGCATATAATGGTGTTGACCATTCCTAGAAATTATAGATTAAAATTTCTAGAAGATGAAAAATGAAAATATTTCTTCATTATGAGTTGCATCTACCACCTCTAAACATCCCAACAAATGGGTACAACGAATCGCACGAAAAATACAAAAAAAAGTCAAATATACAAACATTTTTAAAAAAATTACAACACTTGAAATATGAAATGATGTGAGCCTGTTGTCGCCCTCGACGGTCTTATTTACTGGTTTAGTGATGGTGAAGTCGATGCCTACGATATCCTGACCCATAGGTGATTCATTCACGTGGTCAGGGGTTTGGAACATGTCCTCCCTAAGGATGTCAGCCCTATATATTCTTTTCATATAAGAGAAGATAACTCTTCTTCTTATATAGATATATATTGATAAATGTACATAAAAAAAACATATACTTTGCTCACCCATTACACACTCACACCAAATATACAAAGAGTCTAAAACACACACTCAGTCACATAGACAAATACAAATCTGGTGAAAATTGCAACAGAGAAACATAATAGTTACTAAAAATGAATTTATAAAAGCATATAATGGTGTTGACCATTCCTAGCAATTATAGATTAAAATTTCTGCCAAAGACATGGATAAAGTAATAACATAAATAAGAGTTTCATAAGACTAATGCAAAGACTTATTTGGTAAGGATTTTTCATCATACATATCAACGCTTCGAGTATATGCCAAAGAGTAAATGAAAAATAAAAAATACAACCCAAGGCTATATACTTGAAGCATTGATAAATCAAAATGCAACATATAGTTCCAGGTGAATTAAAAAATATATCAAAATTCAAAATAAATCCCTACCTACTTATCCAAGAATTAAGAAAAATATAGAAAGCTTAAGTTTCACAAGAGATCCAAATGCAAGTGAAATTTTTAAAAACAGATACAAAACATCAAGTATTGTTTTGAAGAAACTGAATTTCAATTTTGCAATCGATTTTATTTGTTTATAGTATATACATAGTGGAGGTAACCCCATGTGAGGAATAGTGACCAAATATAAAATTTTCGTATGACGTATTGTCCTATTTTATCATTAAGAAATTATTCACCGGCTTGCTTCTAAATTCATATTTATTTTAGATCATAAGATCTCAATGTTTATAAGTAAAAAAAGGTTTAGTCTGGCACCATATATCCATCTTTAAATCCTCCACATATCGATTTTCTAACTGTTGACGAAATTCGTTAGGCCTTCTAATATTTATTGTATGATTATTTGAGGTAATAGTTTGTCACGTATTTATATAAATCTACTATCTCCCCCACTTGTCCAGCCTCTTATCAAATCTTTTCGCAATTGTGTTTCACACTTCCTTTGATTTTAACGAAGCCCCGAGAGATACGTCCAAGTATGTGACCAGCACTACTTCATAATCGATGTTTCTTGCAAAAATTACATTATTATGTACTCTCCTAATTAGAATCAGTTGACTTCGATTTCACTATCTCCCTAAATAGGAATCATCTCACTCTTACTAACGTCGATTCCTAGGATTGAGTGTTTGACACCTAGTTGAATAAAGAACAAAACTAAGATATTTCAACTACTCATTCTCTCCCTCACAAGAAATCGTAGTTAAAAAAAATAAATGGTAGTCTCCTTTTATGCTGTAAATCCATCCGTATCTGCTGCAACACAAATTAGATCAAGAATATTATGCTTGAGGGCATATCACTGAACCAGGTGTCATACCACAATTAAAACTGTATCATGCATGCCTTATTAATACTTAAATACTAATATAGTTGAATGATCAATTACATTTGCAGTTTATATTACTTCATTACCTAATGATCAGTTTCAACTGCAGGGGAATGAGTCAAAAAGCCCTGATGAGTCACCCATTGAAAACACTAAGAACGTAGTGACATAATTACTAAAAATCCATGTCATTTCCATATGCATTTTTGAAGGACATATTTTGATGAATGATGAGTATTGATTATTGAGCTTTAGTGTAACTAATTTAGTCCAATCATGCATGTTTTCGAAGAAGAGGTTGATAGTCACAGATAAGTTCCACCTCTAGTACCTCATATAAAAAATCGATGGGTTTAGGGAAACATGTGCAAAAAATCCCCATCATATAGAGTTTGTATCAGGTTAAGGGAGGTACAATTAAACTCAATGTTAATCGACTTGGCATAATATTTCATATTAGAAATAAATAAAATAAAAAATACAAGGAGAAAAATCAGGCCTGTATGCTTGGACTTGAAGAAAATGACTCTGAAGTTTGAAATAATAGGCCAAATAGTAGAATTACAAGGATACCATGGAAGGATGCATTTGCATGTGATCACAATAAAGGCACTCAACAAGCCATGATACAAGAATGAATTCTCCATCACGGGACAACTAAACATAGTGCCATATACAATAGAAGATGTACATATCTGAACCTACTGAACTACCCCTAAAAGAATGCAAGACCATTATATTACACTTGAGAAGGGAGTGAACATATCAACATTAGGCCCTATTGGTACCCTCACATCAAAAGTCAAAAAAATTTAAAATGTTAAAGAAATACTATAATCTGGTGTCATAAGGCCATCCAGCAGTCCCTTTGCATCCGCAGTCTTATTGATCATGAAAAAAGATATCACATGTGGAATGTGTATTGATTACAGGAGGTCAACAACCTAACCATAAAAAAATAAGTTCTCAATCCCAGTCGTTGAATAACTTCTTGATGAATTGCATGGCGCTAGCATCTATTTGTTCCAAAAAAAATTTAAACTATCCCACTCCATCAAAATTTAGTTCACATGTCATCACACCAAAGTAAGATGGAAAAACACATGATATGCACCACTTAGAATGGTATCATAATGAAACATATATCTACTTCATGACAGATGAAATGTGCTACTGACATTTTTATAGTACTTTAACTGGACCAATGCACAGATGGTATATGGGACGCCTAAGATTAATAAGTTTAGTCAACTAGCAGACCTATTTTAAGAAACTTCTGCATCGACGTGAAGCCTACGATATGTATAGCCTGCCTTTTAAGCATTAGACAAAGGGATAATGAGACGACCCATGAGTAGACGTATACTATGAGTAAATGCAAAATGGCCCTTAAATAATGCTTAAGGGCAAAAATAAATTAATTATCTGGTCATCTTAGGCCAAAGACGAAGACACCTAATAAATTTTTTGCTAACTATAAATCATGAAAGCATGTAATTCCTAAGCAGAACATATTGTTAAGGAAATATTAATGATACTTAGGAACAATGAAGAAAAACATACTCAGGAACAAGAAAGCAGAAGAATCAAACATCATCATCAAGAATAAAAAGGCATTTACGAAAATAATTTCAAACTCAACAATCAATACTCATCATCATCGAAAAATGCAATCATTCATTAATCATTAATAAACATAGAAATAAAATAAAAAGAACTTGACTCTCCATCATTATTTATCCATTCATACGTATGATGTGAAATAAATAAAATGCATTCAGTCATTAGCCATTTTTAAGATATTAAACTAAGAAAAGAATGTCAAAATTCGTGAACATCTAAGCATCCTTAAAAATAAAATCATTCATAACTGAAAAATTCATGTCAATTGTCATCTTCATCCATGTCAGTATTATAATCATCACTTTCAATATCATAATCATCACTGGTCTCCTCATTTTCATCACTTTCATTTATATCACTCTCATTAGCTTCATCATCCTCCTCTAAATCATCTTCACAAGTCTGTCTCAGAAATATCCTCATCACTACAATCCTCATCAATATCAACACGAATATCATCACCTCCATCTATATCAACTATGTTATCAACAGTTATTCCCTCCACACCAGTCCTAACCCATGTAATATCCCCATCATGGTTGATTAGAGTGTCATCCAGTTGTTGGATATTATACGGCTCCACTTCTGCATCTATTGTGTCATCTCCATAAGTATCTTTACCATACATGTCATACAAATCTCTTGGTGTCATCTTCACGACATCTTGCCAATCTTCTTCAATTGGGTGTCACACATATCAAATTTGTTTGGTCTGAGATGCTAATATAAACGGTTCATCTGACAGTCGATTATGTTTGTATAGTGAATGTTTGAAGTTCACTAATGTGAACTCAAAATCATCTTTTGTCGTCCCCGAATAGGTATCAACCCAATCACACTTGAATAACACAAACTTGAAATTATTTGAATAAAGCAATTCAAATATATCTGTTAATACTCCATAATATGCTATATCCCCCGAAACAGGTCGTTTGTCCTTTGCACTTGCAAAACTTTCGGTGGTGGCATCAAGCATAACGCCACTATTCTGAGTATTCAATCTTCTCTCACGCTGCTTTGTGTGAAACTTGAAACCATTTACAATATATCCCGTGTATCTCCTAGCCCATTGGGAGGGACCTGAAGCTAAAATTGCAACGTCCTTTGACACCTCACCCTCATTTAGATTTCATACCTAATTTCTTTCATATGATTGACTAAAAAAATTAGATGTCTAAAAATTAAATGTGTTATCAAGATTTTAAAATATTGTTACATATAAATACAAATATGACTTACATGATCTCCAAACCACTTGTGAAACGTTTCGTTATGAATGCGGTTAATTTCGTAGTGTCCTACACGAGGTCCATCCTGTTTTAGCATTGTTATATGTTTCTTGTAAAACATGTATGTATAAATTGAATAACGTAGAGTGATATTTAATAACATAAAGTTTAAAATTCATTCAAATGTTATATTACTCGCGAAAAGGCTTCACTGCGGCGGAGTCGAATAACACGTACCGATGTGCTTGTGAAAATGAAGTGTCATCAAGCATAAATGCTACTCCTTTATCTAATGTACGACCTATTGAACTTGAGTTAGCATCGGCTTCATCATTTCGTAAAGTTCGATTTAACTTACTCTCAACATCACCCAGGTACCTCGCATAGAATGTCGTGCATTCCTCTTCTAGGTATCCTTTAGTAATTGAACCTTCTGGACGACTTTGGTTATGAACATATTCTTTTAGTGTGAATAAAAACTTGTTCGTCATTGTAAAAAAATTAAAGTAGTATTCATATGCATTAATTTAGGTGACACAAACATAATGCATACACGAAATGTACCTCTCGATGGGATACATCCATCGAAACTGTACTGGTCCAGCAATCATTGCCTCCTATGCTAAATAGATTGTCAAATTATCCATAACATCGAAAAACGTTGGGGGAAGATTTTCTCAAGATGACAGAGTGTAAGAGAAATACGATCTTGCAAATATTCATAGTCTTTTAAGGTCATTGTCTTTGAACAGAGATACCGATAAAAATTACATAATTCAATCAAAGACCTTGCTACATTCATAGGCAATGATTTTCGTACTGCTAGCGGGAGTAGTTGTTGCATTATGATATTATTATCGTGGCTCTTAAGTCCAGAAATATTCCGCTCTTTAATGTTTACACGACGTGAAATATTAGATGCATAACCATCTGGGACTTTGATATTCTTTAAAACCTTACAAAATATATCTTTATCACTTTTACTCATTGTGAAGCATACTGGTGGTAAATATACTTTATTATTTGGCAGGATTTTAAGGTGCAATTCTTTTCGAATACCCATGTTATCAAGGTCTCGACGAGCCTTCATATTATCCTTTGATTTTCCATCAACATTTAACAATGTCCAAAGTATGTTATCGCACACATTTTTCTCTACATGCATAAAATCAAGATTGTAACGATCAAATGATCCTTCCAGTATGGCAGCTGAAAGAATATGCCATTTTTCTTCCAATTTAGAGAACTATCACCATTTCCTTCATCGCAGATACTCATTTTTCTCTTATTCGTCGCCGATGAGTGATCCTTCTCATTATTTCTTTTCATTGCCTCTAATTTCTCCAAGATATCATCACCGGATACTTGAGTGGGCTTGACTTCTCTTTCAACTTTCCCATCGAAAGCAACAGTATCATTTCTAAATTTATGGTTGTTATCCAACCACCGACAATGGCCCATATAGCAAAATTTCTTCCCATTCTTTAACCACTGTGAACGAGTATTCGTGTTGCAAGAAGGACAAGCCAATCTCCCTTTTGTACTCCAACCTGACAAGTTTGCATACGCAGGAAAGTCATTAATTGTCCACATTAACGTTGCAGGCATACAAAACATTTTTTTGATTCGATGCATCGTAAGTAAGAATGCCATCATTCCACAATTCCTTCAACTCGTCGATGAGAGGCTGCAAGTAAACATCAATATTATTTCTTCGGCCGCGTGGACCATTAATTAACGTAGACAGTATAAGATAAGGTTGTTTCATACATATCCATGGAGTCAAGTTGTATGTCATCAAAATAACGGGCGACGTGCTATGAGAAATGCTCATTGTTTTAAAAGGATTAAAGCCATCGGGTGCTAGTCCGAGCCTAACATTACGCGAGTCACTAGAAAATTTTGGATTTTATTGATCGAAGGTTTTCCATACTTTAGAATCAGCGGTGTGTCTTAATATGCCATCATCATCGGGTTCCTCTGCATGCCATCTCATGAGGGAGGATGTTTTCAATGACATTAATGATCTTTGAAGCCTTGGTTTCAGTGGAAATTACCTAGCAACCTTAGCAGGAATATTTTGACCCCTAGCTTCTTCATCATCAGACTCACCCGAAAATTGCTTCCATCTTGATGTGTGACATATTATGTAATCCTCACGATATTTGTTCTCTTTCTAATACAGCATACAATCATTTGGACATGAATGAATTTTTTTATAATCAAACCCCAAATCATTAACCATCTTGCTTACTTGAGAGTACGAACTTGGCAGTTTCTCACCCTTCGGAAGTGCCTCTTTTAAGAATTGAAGCAATGGGGTAAATGACGTGTGGCTCCACTTATAAAGTGTTTTCATATGAAATAGACGAACAATAAATGAAAGTGATGAGAAAGATTTGCAACCAGGGTACAACTCGTGTTCCCCATCTTTTAACATCTTGAAAAATGTTGATGCGTTTTCATCCATCCCACCCTAGTCTTCATATGGGTCATTACATCGCATACCCTCTTCACTTCGATTTCTGAATATATCATGTAGTAGTCCACACATATCATCTCTCGTATTCGAGTCATGACCTTCATCCGCTCCACTAATTCTCATTGTGTATGGAGCACCTTTTACATGATAAATCCACCTAGTGTAATTCTTATCAAACCCATGTATGATGAGATGCTCATAAACAACTTCTCTTTTATGGCTAATGGTATTTAGACATTTATTACACGGGAACTTGATCACTAGCTCGGGGTATTTATTGGCAAATGCAAAGTCAAGAAACCCATTAAATTCTTTAATATAAGGCTGAGAAACTCTTGACAATTCCATCCAACTCTTATCGCTATCCATTTGAAAAGATTGTTGATTACCTCACACTATCACAAAATTGTTGTTAGATTCTTTAGGAAAAATTCATAGAAAAATATAATAATAAAAAAAAAATTAACCATAAATCTTAATATGCTCTTTCAAAACTATGTAAATTTACAAATAGTAAGTCTTTAATTATAACACAATTTGGATATGGCCTTATATAAAAACTACCAATATTTAGTGATATAAAATGAAGAAACTTAACTATCAATATATTTTAACCTTAATTAGTTAAGAACAATTAAAAAACTCACTCATAACATAATCAATTACTAAAAGATATTAATGTAGCAATGAATCATGACACATTAAGAAGAAGACTACGCCTAATGCCTAAATATTTTAGTTTAAACGAAAATAATGTACAACTACTAAATACCCCAACACAACAACTCACATTAAGACTTACTTTTCTAAAAGCTAAAAAGATTAAACACAAAATAATGCATAAGGCCCTCGCTTAAAAAATAACTTTAGTAAAAAAATAATCATTACGGAAACCAAGTCTCCTTGTCAATAATGAGATAGCATAACTAAATCATACAATCTAAGATGAAAATGCTACTAAATCAAATTTTCCAAATTAGAAAGTAATATTAAAACTTGTTTGTTATCTTTAAATTCTACACATAATGAATGAATAAAAGGGCTTGCTAAATTCAACTGCAATATAAAAAACTAATTTTGTAAAGATACCATCACAACAACATTAATTACAAAATAGAACATATAAAAACTAAGTTGACTAACTGAAAACATTGTAAAAAAAGTTCTTACATCTGTTTCGGACAAGTATCTTGTCGAACTCTGACATTATCATATAAAAGAAAGATAAACTAGTAATTCTAAAATAGTTTAAATCAAGACGAAATAAAGACATGTAGACACATCTAATTTTGATTTAGAGCTGGTAAGTTTTGTAATATCAGACTAAAAGGTTAAAGTGATACATATATGCCTGCACACATGAATACACACATACATATACATGAGAAATAATATGTACATATCAAACTAAAAGGCTAATGTGACACATATATACCCTCACATGAATGCACACATACATAAACATGAGAAAAAATATGATATAACCCGCTATTGTAAAAAAACACATAGATTTAGATGATTAAAATAATACTAATCAATTAAAACAAGGGTATAAGAGTTACACAAAGATGATATCATAGGGAGTGATTTAAGTTTACGTTGAACTGAACTTTTTTAATTAATTGAAATAAATGAAAGAGTGAAAAAAAATTGGTAGTTACCAAAAATAGATAAGAAAATCCAACTAAATACGCTAGGTCATGGATAAATCTCATCTTGTCTATACTTCATCTAATTATATAAATAGAACCAAAAAATCAGCAACAACTAAGAAATTAAAATTTTCTAGCACTTTTCTCTTGCACATCAATTAAAATTAAAAAAAATCAGTAATTTTTTCTCTCACGCAAATACAAATTATAACAAAACAAAGATTACACAAAAATAATTACCATAATAACATCCCTATCAATTTTGTACTAATTTTTCCTTTTAGTTTCTTGGAACCCCACTATATCTAGTTTTTCCTTATTTAAAGTGTCTATCATAACCATTATCTATATGCATAAATTTTGTATAACACAAATATTACGAAAAAATAAAGATTACACTATTTCATATACATGATTATATAATATGAAATCTGAAAAAAAAAAGTTAAATACTAAAGATGTCAAAATATTATTGATTCATGACAATACAAAACCAAAATAATGAGAGAAAAAGAGAGAGAATAAAGAAACTGGTATGGGTTTACAAACTCATAGGTACATATCACAAAAAAAATATATATTACCTTGCTTCAGGGATGTCTTCTTTTTTATATATCTTTCTTGTGAAAACTCTTTGCCACTATTGCCAGTAACAGATAGAAGCCAATCAAAAGCCAATATATGCAAGAAAGTGATTCTCTGAGCCGAAAAAATACGCAGAAATAAGAAAAATACACCAAAATACACCGAAATAAGAAAATACACCGAAATAAACAAAATAAATTGGAACTTACCTTAAAGCTTCAAATATCAAAATCGTTCTTATAATAGGGGAACAGTAAAAATCGTGCAAAGCTTCAAAGATCAAAATCGTAGCTTCAAAGAAAAATACACCGAAATGAAGCAAGTGATTCTGAGCCTCCAGAAATTGAAAGATGATGAGAGCACCCACTTCCTTCTTATAACAGGGAATAACCAAAATCGTTCCAAGATGGGTGAGATTGAGGCAAAGTGGTTGGGTGAGATTGAGGCAGATACGTGATAAGGTTTGTTGAGGATTAAGTTTAAAATATTGAGGTAGATGCGCGAGAGAGGAGAACGTGACGGGAGAGACTCGAGCATACGTGACTTTACCCACCAAAAAATAGGGCAAAAGTAATATTTTTTTAAGAGAAAATAAGACCCGCCATATTTATTTAAGTGGAGGTAATTTTTTTTTCCAATTTTAGTGGCATTAGTTATGAAATGCCTAAAAAATACCACATTTATTTCAGCATTAATTAAACAATGCTCTACTTATGTGGCACGTCTGTATAAATGCCATGGATTTACAATACTTATAAATAAATTCTGGTAAAATTAAAATTCGTGACATTTTTTAATAATACCGAGAAAAAAGTGCCGAAAAAAATTAGTCTTCATACGCATTTTCTAATTAGACCCTTGTAAAAAATATGTTCTAAAATCATTAAACCCTTTGAAATTCATACCTAAAGACAAGGGATCACAAATACAATAATTTAGTTTTCTAGCTTTGATACCAATTTGAGAAGGCCCCTACGTGTATGTGCTTTAGGCAAAGACAATCTTTTTAATATTTTCTCAATTTTATTATGCACCAAACATGTGAACTAATTTAATTAACCCAATTTTATCTTCTTAATCCTAAACATGTATCTAGTGAGATTAAGTAGATAAAGTAAAGAAAGATCACAATTTCGATATACGAGGAAACCACTAGGGGAAAAATCCCGGACGACCCAGGCCAATCAATCACTATGATAAGGTTTTATAAAGAATAGACAATAAACTTACATAACGACTCGATAATCGCTACAAGCCTTGATGCTCTTATATCTTAAACCACTCCTTCAGAGTGCAACACAGGAGTCCAATCACGATAGGTCCACAAAACACGAGTCCACATATGCCTCGGTATCCATTGATACAGTCTCAACAACCGTATATGATTAGGAACACAGAGTACACTGTTTCTTTACCATAATTTGCACGCACTGCGTCCACCGTACGAAAATAGTTCTTCTAATGATGAAAGAATCAAACCGGTGGTGCAAACCAATATCTCTATGACATAAGGATTACGTAAACTTGGATATTGAAAAGGAAGGATGTTTATGTTTTAGCTTTGGAAAGCCTTTGTAAACAAATTGAAGAAAGCGTATATCTTTCTTTTTTGTTATGCACTCATTTTTCTGAGTCAAATATCCCTTAAATAATAAACACATTTTTTAAGGCGATGCAAAGTTCCAACGAGAAACAACAGTCCTTCAAATGAAATGAGTATCTCATTAGAACGAGAAACAACAGTCGTTTGAACGAGAATACAATAGAAAGACCCAACGAAGCGTAAATAGACTACGTTCGAAAGTAAACTATTGACGAGTAAACACTAATCACCTACAAGTTTTATATGTTATTCAAGTAAGGACCAATTCAAACTTTTCTTGAAATTGTTAACTTTATTAAATCTTATTAAGGATTGTAAAATCAATTTAAGTCCAAGTTATTATCTTTAGTTAAATCTATGTGATTTTCAAGATAATAAACAATTCAGTTATTAGGCGGATTTCTAATTCTTTATACCTACTTTTTCGTGTGAGGTGAGATTTGCAAAAGAGTAAAGCGCACAGAATTTATTTAACGTCGCACAAACTAAAACTTTTAAAATAATACTGAAATTTATTTTTTAAGAAAACGTTTAGTAAAAAAAAATCCGACTTAAATTTTAACAAATTTCAATAAAAACAATTTTCACTTCAAAAATTAATTTCACAAATTTTTGAAAACATATATAACATGCACACAAACTAAAACTTTTAAAATAATACTGAAGTTTATTTTTTAAGAAAACGTTTAGTCAAAAAAATCCAACTTAAATTTTAACAAGTTTCAATAAAAACAATTTTCACTTCAAAAATTAACTTCACAAATTTTTGAAAAAATATTTAGTGTCCAAATATATTTTCAAAAAGATATATATTCTTATAAAAACTTCAAATTAAAATCTTGAACTCAAAACAAAATTTGTATTATGACTAAACCAAGAACTATCATAGAATATGAAATGCAAATGCAAAGTGGTGTCGTGTCCTAAGAGCCAACGGAAGTTACCTTTTCTGGAGTGTTGAATCAAGTTGAGAGCATATTTGATGTAGACGACCACAAAGAGCTTGACAAAGGTAAGCGAGACACAATCCTAGGTACAGAAATATTTTGTCAAAATTCAAGTCCAACTAGCTGAAGGTCTATCTAGCTACAGCAGGAAAAGCAATCCCTGGGAGTGCTCTGTATAGAAACCTTCAGCAATCTCGTTTGAATGAGGTATAAAACCGTTTTAACAAAATAAAGTGCAAGCCTTTGTTCATACGACTCTAAACTCGATTTAACTCGTAAAAGATTTATAAAAATCATTTTAAAATCAGTTTTAAATAAAAGATAACATCCTTATAATATATTCCAAGAACCATAAATCGTTATGCATTCACACTAGAGAGAACCTCGAAAAACCCATGTAAAGACTTAAAACGAGCACCGAAAATACAACATGATCTATCTTTGAAGCTTGTCCCTACGTTTTCATCACAACATCATAGGATTAATGGAATCGCGACACATAAAGACTATCCTATGACTAAAAATAGTTTTTGTCTAGAATAATGCCAAAACACACAAATTGACACTATTTGGAAATTTTTCATTGCAACTAAGATTGCACCTTTGAAAGGTCACGGGCACATTACACAATCCAAATGGCATTCTTTTGTATGTAAAAGTTCTAAAGGGACATGTGAAAGTAGTCTTATCTTGATCTAAAACATACACTTCTATTTGGTTATATCCGGAATAACCATAAAAAATAGTGAAATGGGTTGCCTGAGACTCTCTCAATCATTTGTTCCATAAACAACAAAGTGAAATTATCTTTTCTAGTGCCGACATTGAGTTTCTGGTAATAAATGCAAATGCACCACCCGGTGGTGATACGTTTTGGAAAAATTTCCCCCTTTATGTTCTCAACCACGGTTATTCCCAACTTCATAGGAACGACTTGAATTAGACTCACCCATTTACTATCCGAGATAGGATAGATTATGCCCACTTCAAACAACTTAATGATCTCCATTCTCACGAACTCTTTCATAACCAGGATTAAATGTCTTTGCATCTCCTTAAAAGGCTTCAGATCCTCCTCTAGGTGGATTTTATGAGTACAAATCAAAAGACTTATACCTTTCATATCCTCAATGGACCAAACAAAATCACCTTTGTTGTAATACCATTGCCCAATATTTTATTATTTTTCTCGTGCAAAATAATAATAATATGAAACATTGAGATTTAAATCATTAGTATGGTCTTTTACTCTATACTTGATTCACTCTTATGGCCTTGATGGTTATTGTTGGAAGTTTGTGGGTGAAATTGGATATTTAAGGAACCAAGCTAGATCGAACGAACTTATCTTTTGGATGAGGATATTGGTGGTTCGAACGAAAAGCCCAATTCGTTTGAAGTGGACATCTAACGACGATCTAACGACCCTCATCTGTATAATGTTCCAACCTCGTTAGAAGTTCATTCGATGGAAGATCAAATGAGATCTTAATCTCATTCAAACGACATGTTCTAAAAAGTTTAGATCATGATGCCCTTATGTGTTGTTGCATTTTGGACCGTTAGATTGATAACGTGTTGACTCATGATGAGTCCAAATGACCCAAATTCGGCATTTTAGTGTTGGGGTGAGTTTTATATAGTTTTGTTAGGGGGTATATTGGTTTATTTGAGTGTAAAGATGAGAGAGGCGGGGAGGTCTTATGCTTACCATTTTTATATTGTTCTTCCTCTCTCTCTCTCTCGCTCTTGGGAGCTTTCCCTCTCCCACCACCACAAATCACCATGCACTACTATGTCTCCACCTTGTGCCACCACATTTTAGAAGTATTCCACAATATTTAGGCGCAATATACTCATTTCCTCCATGGTTGAATTTTATGGAGTTGTTATTGGGGGTTTTTAAGAAGAAGAAGAAGAAGAAGTAAAAGATTGATGGAGTTTGAAGGAGGTTTTTCTTGGAGCTTTCATGTAGCATGATTGTAGACCTAGGAAACCTCCTTGAGGACACCTTAGGAGGTGGGAGGTTGCCATCACCTTTTTTTCATCCAACCAATTTTGGAAGCCCATTTGAGGTGGGAAAAACTATACTCTTAAGTTTAAGACCCTATGTTATTAGTATTTGATCCTACATATAGAGTTTAAGAGTAAGATGCATATATGGTTCAAGAACGCTATTTTTTAAGATTTATGAAAATGGGTTTGCAAAAGGGTTTCAATGATTTTGAGTAAAATGATGTATTTCAAGAAAACTTGGTATTAGACATTTTTGTAGAATAAAATGTTAGAAGAATGCTTATCTTTTGGTAACAAATTATGAATAAATGTTTCAAAGTTTTCTTGTGAAAAAATTGGGATTTTTATGTAAATGGACATTTATTCAAGTTTTGAAGAAACAAAAATGTCTTTTTCCTTGAAAAGTATTTTTGATCAAACATTATGAAATTTCTAGAATAAATCTCATGTTCAACCCATTTAATAGGAATTTTGGACTTAAAATCCATCTTCTCATGCATATAAACTTGTACTATTTTGATGATGAACACATAAACAAGTTTAATGAGAGTTTTATTGCGTTTAAACAGGAAACAAAGAAATTAGAAATTTGAGCCCTTAAAGTGTGTGAAAATGGTGTTGGGAAGATGATAAGGGTATGGTTTTAAGACTACATGTATCAATGAAGGAAAATGGTGTTTTTCTTTAACATAGTCTTTAATTGTCCAATTATTTCTTAGAGAAGGAAAGTGATGAAATAAAAATGTTTTCAACTTGAGAAGAATATTACTCTAAAGTGTTAAATAGGTGTTAATAAGTTAAAAATACTTAAGAAGTTAGTGCGTGTAACTTAATAATGTATTAGGGAATAACACTTATAAAAATAAAGGAAAAGAAAAGTTTGGAAACAAATGTGTAAAATGGTGATTTTACATAAAGTGGAAGATTCTTATGAAATAAAAATGTTTCAACAGGGTTTTACACAAAATTGTCCTAAATTAACATGATTTTGAGATAAAATCAATGCTAGAGTAAAAAGGACAAGAAATTATTATTTTAAAGTGTAACACAAGTTGGGGTGAAACCCCAGGTTTGGCTTCGGTCGAAAAAAAGAAAAAGTATAATGATGTGAATATTTGCAAGATGTTAAAACACATTAATATGGACCCGCATAACAATGGGATAATTAAGGAGGACCCAGAGCCCTAGGGTGAAAGATCCAAGGTCACTGGCCAGGGCATTATGTAGCATAGCCGGCGGTGTGGATCCCGTAAAAGTATACAGATATTAGAAGATTTTGAGGAAAAGATAATGAAAATAGAACATATCAAGAAATGGATTGTATGGTTAACATATAAAAAGACAACCCAACTTGAATTAATAAAGTAATATTCTACTAAAGGATAAAATGGACAAATAATGTAAAATTTGATTAATGTTCGTAAAGTAAAGGAATGGTATGTGAACGGATTAAATGGGTAGTTAAGCAACCTAAAGAGGTTTAACCTATAATTGACACATGAGTGTGTTCACAAAAGGTTTTCAAAGAAAAATAAGTATTTTCTAACATGGTATGTGCGCGTGTTGAAAAGCGATTTTGAATGAAAATACTAATGTGAATTCGATATGAAAAAATGGGTAGTTTTATAAAAGAAATGATTTTCCACAAGCACGGGTTATTATCTAAAGTATTTAAACAGGTGTGTTAAATCAAGAAACAATTGTTAAGTAAAGTAAAAAGGATTTTATTTTACAGGATTAAGGTGAATTAATCGGAGTAATTAACGTTTTTGGAATAAAAATAATTTCATGCATGTAAGTGTGTATATATATATATACACACACACACACACAAAATAGTGATCCTATACGGTAGTACCGTATTTTTATTTTCTAGACTGCAAGCGTGTTAGTCTCTCCATATTTTTCTTTCCTCTTTCCTTTCACGTCTCTTTATTTTCTCTATCCTTTCTCCTCTATCCTATCTCCTATACTCTCACATCAACATAGATGCTGACGTCTGTTCTAATTAATTCCTATAAATCAGATTCAATTAATTCCTATCCTCTCGCCTCAATAAGAAAACTATTCAACACCTCTTTCTTTGTGAAGTAGAAATCAGAAATCTCTTATACGTCTGTACAAAGCTATTAAAAGGTACTTAAAGGTACGATATGAATCATTTAATGCTTTATAGGATAGCATTTTTTCTATATAATAAAAGAAGAATTTTTCGTACTTTTGATACTCATTAATTTGTCAAGTGACACTTTGGTACTCATTTTTCACTCTTATAAATATGTGTTTTTTTTAATTTGAAACCTGCTTTTTACTTATGGAAAGTTTTTTTATTAATTAAAATTTAGTTTTTTTCTATTTAGTTATTCGAATTCTATTTTCATTAAACGTTTTATTAATTTTTTTCCCATTTTTTTCTATTTTTTTTAATATTGTCCAAACTTTTAAATTGTTTTATTAAATGTTAAAAAGTACCAAACTTTTTAATTGTTTCTTAACGTGATATTTTTTTAGCAGGCATATGGTTAGTGCCGCTAGCACAGATTCACATCCATAAGACAATAACCAACCGCGACATGCCAGGTCAATGTGTCCCTGTCAACACATGAAAATCATGAGTCGGGTGAGACTTTTTTTCTTTTTATTCTGAATGTGGTATTTTCAGTGCAGGCATATGAATCACATTTAATTTCTTCTAATTTTGAACGTGGTTTTTTTGGAACAGGCATATGAATCACATTTTTTTAATCCTGAATGTGTTTTTTTTCAGAGTAGGTTTGGTACAATTAAAATACAAGCTGCTACACTCTAGTTACTTTTCTCAAAAAAATAAAAATTTGTATGAGTAGACAAAAAGTCAAAGTTGTCCTACTACTTTGACGTGTAGTAGCTAACTTGTAAAATAGCCAGGGAGGAGAGAGAACATGTTAACAAAAATGTAGGGAGATAGATACAGTCCGTATTTTTATTTGTGCGGAAAGTATGTACCAGAGCAAAATTGTATATATATATATATAAGGTAGTTGCATGTGCACGTAGAAATAACGTGTTAGGTTCTCCTTTCTACGATTCGATTCAATACTGAATTATTCTATTTTTCCATTGGGCATTCGGCTCATTCCCTCATATTTGTTAAGACATGTTGGGTGCGGTTCCATATTTTGAGAGCGTTGTGCAGATAAGTATTATTTTTATTGTACGTTAGTAGCTCTGCATGCTTGAATTTCGGGGATGCTTCCCACGGATCCCTCATGTAGCTTAATTCAAATGGAAATCGCATGTTAAACAAGTGAAATGTTAATTAAATAAAGTCGGACTAGAAACATTATGTAGGTTATTTCATTACACTTCACACCTAACTTTCGTGTCGGATGGGGTTAACCACGGGTAACCCATAAATCAGGGTTGTGGCATTACAAATGGAATCAGAGCTCTAGGTTCCTTTCGAGAGTAACATGGTGAGGTTGGTAGTGGATAGTTCGATGTTGGTGTTAGTTTTGTGCCGTTCACGCTAGATTGGTGATGGTTTTGGTTCGTGTTCTCAATGGTGGAGTCAAAAAGATTAGAACGGCGGTTAATTCATTGCCAAGAGGCATACGACCAAGTTAGTTGTCATTAATCGCTTTCGCATTCCTAGTTTAGACAATGTTAGTGATCGGCGAGTGTATGTGCGAGCCAATAGCGACGACACCTGTGTTTTTAGTGTGAGGTTCATGTGCATCAATTCTTGATGATGTGAGAAGACTGTAAAGATGTTGATAGAACTATATGATGTTCATTGAGTTAGGGACATGGATTACATAAAGTCAACAACGGAAATTAGGTAACTAGAGTGTCATGACTAGTCATGTTGATTGAGGTAAATATGCATTAAGTTCCTTAGTTAGGTACTTTCGGATGGTTAATAATGATTAGGTAATCAGGCGAATTCTTTCCTTGGGGTAGTATCATGTTGTAAGATAATTGATGATCTGGTAGACATGTATAAATGTGTTGTTCAATACTCAAGGATATTTACATTTAATTTTAGTTGATAGAATGTTATCCTTGTGAGTGAGTTCCTTAGTAATGGTCGGCCGGTTGATGTATCTCATAAGCCGTGATTAGATCTACGAGCCATTGATGGTAAATGTGTCACATGTGTAGCGATGATGAGTTAGAATGATATGGAAGTGAACCCGAGGTAGCCTTCTATAATATAGTTTTGGAAAGTATGATGTAAAATTTGATTAATATGATCTTTTGCAACATCGTTAATATGAACCTAGAGACTTATAGGTTATACACAATGTCCTGTATCCTACCAAAATCCTTAGTAGTGTCAATTGTGGGTTGATACGTGCTTTAGAGCACTAACCATTAGGAAGAAAGTTTCCAGACCTTCATTGGATCTTAAGAAAGGGTTCGTAGGTTAGACCTATGCCGATGTTTCAAACAAAAAAGGAAATGAGATTATTTGTCTAATCATAGTCCATTTTAGCAGCCTAAGTAATGGATAGATGCAAGGTAATGCCGGTGTGAGTATAGTTTAAGGGCATCTTAGAGTGTCCATAAGACTAATTGTGTGTGGTGTCATTGGGAACATAAATAGACTTATTATGACTTATTAAGGTATTCAATAGTTGAGGTGCACCATATGTAGAGGCTCGTGGACTAGTGTCTTTATGGGAACCTAATATTCATGATGTGGATATTGAGAAATTTACAGAGCGTACCTGCAATGAGAGAATCATATGTGATAAAATCTTGTCGAGTTTAAGGACCCTTAGGTGGGGTATGTTTGGTGTCCTTAGGGAACTGGATAGGTTAGTATTATGAAGTGCTAGTGTGGGTACCTTATTTATCTTTTAAGCCCATAAGAGTAGACGGACAATGCCCAGCTAAGAATAAGAGACGTCCGACCCAAATTATGGATGCTCTGAGTAATAGCGGTTAGAACTGAGAGTTTGACCCATTCTATCCCCAAAAATCTTGAAGGAGATATTCAAGGGATGGTGGGCTAGCGGGGTAGTTACCAACGCCCCTCTCTCCCTCTTATGGAATATATATTGTACCCCTGGACCAGGGTAAAGGGCATGCAGAAAAACCTCTCTTGAGAGTTATTTAATAGATAATAGTAGACCTCTCTGTGAATGTAGGCAATTTGTCGAACCACGTACATCTTTGTGTTGTCTGATTGTGATCTTTGCTATTATTTTGTTTACAGTGATTATCTTTCATTATTATTTGTGTTGAGATATTTGTCACCACAATTGGCGCCATCTGTGGGAAACAGTTGTTTTCTTTTAAGAAAACCTTCACAAGCAGAGACCTGTAATGTTCGATCACAGCAGCAATGCCCCCCAAGCAGGGGATATCCAAGAGAAGCCTATCCCTCCTAGGGTTAGGTCCGAAGTACATTATTCAAACCATAGGCTCCGTCGAGAGAGGCAGCTCTTCGAAGAAAGTCAGGGGCTGATTAAATCCACACAGATTTCTAGGCTAATAGACGCCTATGAGGCCAGGCTTTGAGACAGGAGGAGGCTACTCTGAAACAGTAAGATGAAAATGATCGCCTCAAAAGGAGACTAGAGAGGATGGAAAGGGATCTCCATCATAATACAATGCAACGCTATAATTAAACTCCTATCCCTCAGGCGAGCAAATATCACAGTCGAGGAAGCAGCCCAGGGCATGGGTCATGGAGGTGTGAGAGACACGAGTTAAATGACAACCAGTTCGAGCAACAATAATCAGCTTGTGGGTGCAGGATCCCTGGATAAAGGAACAATGATATACGAAGCTTAGTCCGGAGAGAAATGGACCAGCACCTAGCTCATTGGGGTGCTAGATCAATAAGAGAGATGGCCAGGCGAGCTCTCAGAACTCAAATAAAGTCCCCTTTTTTAAGGGTAATCGAGGAAGAAGAATCCCCAAAAAAGTTTGCGGTGCCTAGATTCAAGATTTATGATGGCAAGATTGATCCTATCGATCATGTCAGGCAATACATGTAGGACATAACCCTGTAGAACCATAACGATGCACTCATGTGCCGAATTTTCCCATCAAGTCTGTACGATGTCACCTAAAATTGGTTCGAGAAGCTCCCTCATATATCCATCAAGAGCTTCAAGTCCCTAGTCGAGCTGTTCGCAGCTCGCTTCATTAAGAGCAGCTCTCATTCGAAGAGGATGGATGCTTTGAAACAATGAACAAAAAGCCTCAGGAGAACCTTAGAGATTACATGAATAGATACTGGGAGATATTCAACGAAGTCAAGGATTGCTCAGAGAAGGTGTTATTGCATCCTTTAAGATTGACTTGCCCGAATCCTATTTCTTACACCATTCTCTCACTAAGAAGGAGGCCACGATCGTCGACGACTTGATGGCCCATATCAAGAAATATGCCAAGGTCGAAGACGTGGCCCATCTTAGTACAGGATAAAATGGTGGCACCAAGGTTACCGATAAAGGGGGTAAGAAAAGTGACGCAAAAAAAAGGGAATAAGAATGGGTCAAAAGTGGCCCCAAAATAGGAGCAAAGGCAACGCCTCGAAGGCGTTCCAAGCCGTAAATACCATCTTCAGAGAACCTATCTATAAGATCCTTACAAAAATCAAAGACGAACCATTCATTAAGTGGACCAAGAAGATGCCCTCCAAGCGGAATAACACATTGAGATGTGCATTTCACAAAGAAGGCGGGCATAAAATCGAGCACTGCAAGTCCCTGAAGTCCCACCTCAAAGAGCTAGCTCAAGTTGGACACTTAAGTGAATTCATAAAGAAGAAGGCAGAAAAAGTATCTATAAACAGTACTCAGAAGCTTGATAATGTTCTTGAAGAGTATGTCATCCACGAGTTCGCATTAATTCATGGGGTGTTCGACCTTAAGCAGATCCAAGGGAACGTTGCTCAAATGGAAGTGAAGAAGCTGACATCTATAATATAATATTTTCAGATTATTCCTGCCAAAACCCAAGTTGGGAAGCATCGACGTCTCCAGAGGAAATCAACTACAACAAGCATATCGTGTTCACTGATGAGGATTTGGCGGGAGAGAGAACTCCACACCATGACGCATTGGTCATTACACTCAGGATAGCTAACTTTGACGTCGACAGGCTACTCGTTGAATAAGGCATCTCATTCAAAGTAATGTACCTCAAGGTATTTATAATGATGAAGTTAAGCATTGTTGACCTGAGAGAGGCCACTGTTCCTCTGGTTGGCTTCGCTAGAAAGATAACAATCCCCCTGGGAAAGATCGTCCTCCCCGTAAGGGAAAGAAGCCTCTCAAAGATGATAGAGTTTCTTGTGGTTTATATTGATTCACCCTACCAAGCCATCCTCGACAGACGATGGCTGCACGCGATGAAGGTCGTCTCATCGACCTATCATCATAAGTTAAAGTGTGTGACAGAGAGCGGAGTATTTGAAATTTTGGGAGATCAAGTAATGGCAAGGAAGTGCCTCATAACGTCCATACGCCTCAAATAAGAGAAAAAAGTATAGGAAGTGAGAAACGAAGATGAATAATAGGAGAGGTTGATGCCCTATAAATAACAGTTAAGATATGGCGGACCAGGAGTGGAGGAGACCAGTCTCCTCCCCTATGAGAGGTCATCGAGGACCTGGAATAAATATCAGCCGGAAGTGGCCCGACTGAGAGTAATTTTTTTATTGGAACCTCCCTTATTGATCGTGAGAAGAAGTAATTGTTCACTCTCCTTCGAAGAAATTTGGACGTTTTCACATAGGATCCCTACGAGCTTCCTAAAATTGATTCCAGCATCACTTGCCACCGATTACACTTGGATCTAGCCTTCAAACCAGTTATACAGAAGGCATGCCAGACAACGCTAGAGAAAGACAAAGAAGTGGAGAAGGAAGTGGAGAAGTTACTGGATGTAGGGTCCATACAGGAAGTTCAGTTTCATAAATTACTATCCAATTCGGTAGTGGTCCCTAAGAGCAATGGGAAGTGAAGAGTCTGCATCGACTTCACCGATCTTAATAGGGCTTGCCCCAAGGACTGCTTCCCTCTTCCAAATATCGACCAGCTTGTGGATGAAACGGCAGCTCATGAAAGAATGAGATTCTTAGATGCGTATTTTGGATATCACCAGATTCCTCTACACGAGCCAGATCAAGATAAAATTGCCTACATCACTAATGTTGGCTGATTCTGTTATAAAGTTGTGCCCTTCGGGGTCAAGAATACAGGGGTAACTTATCAGCGATTGGTTACTAAGATGTTTAAGTAACAAATGGGAGACACCATGGAAGTATATATCGATGATATTCTCATTAAGAGAAAGCTAAAATACAACCACCTCTCCAACCTAGCAAGGACGTTTGAAATCCTCAGGAAATACCGAATGAAGCTTAATGCAAGTAAGTGTTCCTTCGGCGTCCAATCAGGAAAATTCCATGGATATTTGGTCAGCGAGAGAGGTATAGAAGTTAATCCCGACCAAATCGATGTTATCAACAGGGTGCAATCCTCTCAAAGTATGAGAGATGTGCAGAAGCTCACAGGAATGCTCGCTACCCTAAATCGGTTCATCTCTAAATCTTCAAAAAAATGTCAGTCATTCTTCCAACTGCTGAAGAAGACTAAGAGTATGGAATGGGATGAAGATTGCTCGAGGGCCTTAGAAGAGCTTAAGGCCTACCTCAACAAGCCCCCTTT
Source organism: Sambucus nigra (assembly GCA_949130495.1). NCBI lineage: Eukaryota > Viridiplantae > Streptophyta > Magnoliopsida > Dipsacales > Adoxaceae > Sambucus > Sambucus nigra. The sequence goes on along the minus strand of OX422208.1, from coordinate 86,784,514 downwards.
GCTAGTAATCCCTAGGGAAAATGACTCCCTATATCTCTACCTTGCAGTATCAGATCCTGATGTCGGTTCCTCCTTGATATATGAGAAAGAGGGAAGCCAGCATCCGGTCTATTATGTAAGTAAAACTCTTCTAGACGTCGAGCAGTGATACTTTCCATTGGAGAAGATCTCCTTTGCACTAGTGGTAATGGTCGATTGAGCTCGAAAGATTTGATATTCATTTTTAACTAAGGACTGCTATCAAATGGCATGTTGTGGTCAATTTCATCATTGAATTCACAAGAGAACATCCCTATGATCAGCCCAAGATCAGTCATCCGAGGGAAGTCTAGGACGAGAAAGGCATATGGAAGTTATATGTTGATGGAGCCTCCAATTATAGAGGGTAAGGAGTAGGCATCGTGATAGTTACCCCCCAAAATAAAGTGCTCGAGCAAGGAATCAAACTTGTATTTGAAGCCTCCAATAACGAAGCAGAGTATGAAGCATTGATCGTTGGTTTATAGAAGGCACGGTTTCTTGGGGAAAGACACCTCTAAGTTTTTGGCGAATCGCAACTAGTATCCAATCAAATAAGTGGATATTTCAATGCAAAAGACGACAAGATGGCAGCCTATCTCGCCACTTTAGAAAGGTTAATGGCCAACATCGACCGCGTCAATGTTCAGCGATTTCCTAGGGGACAAAATAACCATGTCGATGCCCTGGCATCTCTAAGCTCATCGATTGACTCCAACTTAAGGAGAATAATTCAAATCAACTTCCTTGCACAATTGAGCATCAACCGAAGCACATAATCACCAAAAATCAAGCATGTTCTCCGTATAGAGAAAGTTCCCAATTGGATGGACTCCATAGTATATTTCTTGCAAAGTGACGTATTGCCAACTGATAAGAAGATCACCCATCAAATAAGAGTCAAAACTGCCCGCTTTCACTTATCTCATGAGGGCAAACTATATAAAAGGTCCTTCATAGGTCCGTACCTCCAGTGTGTTTATCCATAGGACATCGAGCAAGTCCTACACGAGCTGCATAAAGGAATTTGTGGAAGTTACGTAGGAGGAAGGTCGCTAGCCTTTAGAGAAATAAAGGAGGGATACTGGTGGCCATATATGTAGAGGGACGCGGGAGTTTACGTTCGAAAGTGCGAGAAATGCCAAATGCACGCACCTATAGTCCACCAGCCTTTTAGTGACCTAAAGTCACTCACCAGCCCATGGCCCTTCGTCCAGTGGGGTCTGGATATTGTAGGCCCTCTGACAACTTCTATCGAAAATCAAAAGTATCTATTAGTCGCCACATACTACTTCACCAAGTGGATTGAATTTTTGAGTAGTTTCTCTCACCTTACTCTAATATAGTCCCGCTTACGCCTATGTGATCGCTCTTCCTCTCAATCGCGATCACTAAACACACCTCTCCTACTTATTTCCTACCATCAAAATTATCGCTCTCACTTGGTGCAACAAGGATTACCCCTAACGGCTCTCCCTTGTGATTCCTCTCATACTCGTGTGCTTCCTCTATAAGATTTATCTCTCGCGGTTCGCTTTCATCACCCTCGTTCTTGGTGTTATTAAAGATATTTATTTTGATGGTCATGTTCCCGAAACTTAAATGCATTCTCCCACTCTGAGTATTTATAGTAAATTAGCCGTAGCTAAGAATGGGTTGCCAAGGATGACCGGAATATGATTACTCGGGATAATGGATGTTTCCTCATCCCAAATGAATAAATCCACCGGGAAGTAGAAAGTGTCAAGTTGGATGATCACACCCTCAATAATTCCCCGAGGCATCTTCACGGAGCAATCCACGAGTTGGAGAGTCATATTTGTGGGCCTAAGGGTCCCCAAGTCTAATTATTTATAGATGGAATAGGGAAGAATGTTAACACTCGCCCCTAAATCTATTAATTCTCATTCAATTCGGTTCTTTCCCATGATGCACTGGCAAATATCAGGGACGCATACATGATGAGGATCATATGGAGAAATATTATTACTCGCTTCGGGATGCCTAGGACAATCATCAATAATCATGGGACCCAGTTCGAGAGTGGCCTTTTCCAAAGCTTTTGTAGTGACCATGGAATCAGACACTACTTCAGCTCTGTGGCATACCCTCAGATCAATAGTTAAGATGAATCTTCCAACAAAATAGTGATCGATGGACTAAAGAAGAGCCTAAAGTGAGCTAAGGGGGCGTGGGTAAACTAACTACTCCATATCCTTTGGTCCTATCGCACCACCCCGAGGCGAGCAACTAAAGAGACACCATTTGCACCCACATATGGAATGGAGGCCGTTATTCCATTAGAAGTCGGTTTCCCCACCATGAGGTCCACACTGATCGACCAAGGCCAGAACGATGGAGCATTGCTCGCTAAACTTGACTTAGCCGACGAACGAAAAGAACTGGCTCTAGGGAAACTATCAGCCTACCAGCAACAGCTAGCTAAGAAATATAATAGAAAAGTCAATCCAAGGACATTCCAAGTTGGGGACTATATCCTAAGGAAAGTCCTTGGCAGTGCTGTGAAGCCATCAGATGGCAAGCTAGGATCGAACTGGGAGGGACCGTTCAAAATGGTAAGGGACGACCTGTAAGGAGCCTATCACTTGGAAACGTTGGAGGGCAAGGAGATACCAAGAGCTTGGAATGTGACCAACCTGAAGAAATTCTACTTCTAGATTAATTTAGGCAAATTTTTATTTTACAAACTTAATATTGCTCTCTGTTCATAACTATGATTAATGAAATTTAATCGGCCTTGGTATTCTATAAGTGTTGGTTTTCTCGAATATATTTAAGTATATGCATCCTTTCCAAGTTACAGGCTTCACTTTTAACAGGCAAAATAAAGATCATAGGTTACAATAAGTTAGTCAACTTATTCCATCCAAATGATCCTATATCTTCCCCTTACCATTGCACCGCATTAGTTAGAGCACTAGCGGGGTGAAATAATCCTACTTAGGCCTTTGTTACTAGCACAATTGGCCTCCTAGTTAGCCCCCGGTAATAAATAAATACCTACAGGGGATCCTTAGCAATTTGACCAACCCAGGTTGGTCGCCAACACAGTTTGGCCCAAAAAGCCCTGCTCAAATGGATTGTCCATTTACCAGGTATATCCCCACCATTGCCCTACTTAGACCTAAAGCAGTGTGACGACACAGCCTGAAAGGTAAAGTGAGGCAGAATGGTATGATTGAAATATACTGGACTTAGGGGATATTTCTTCGATAATTATCCCTATCTAAGTCATACTTGATCGGCTAGGGGATAATTAAAAATAAGGCTACCAAAATCGAAAATAAAATAACACACGTTTAGTCGGCAATTGCCCAAAACTTAAATATTTCATTACACCACTAAATGTACAAACAATTTCATGTATCAAAACAAATCAAATAATAAGAAGGACCAGGTGACTGGGCCAGATAATCAGCTACTTGCCCTTTTCATCCATCATCTGGGTGAGGGATAAGCTCATCTTTAACGTCGCATAAGCTCAGCTCCAATAGTTATATTAGGATTAAGTCTATTGGTATCTAGTGATGATCCCTTCTAAATGGATTTGGCTCCAAGGATGAAGGATTAATCTCATGTCTATACAAAAGGACGGAATTTTGAGGAACCTTTAACTCCCTAAGGGCACTCAGCCACCCACTAATAAAGGATAGCTCATCAACCTCCTTTAATCTTATGGGAGCATCTGTCCATCCCTGGTCGTACCCATCTACCCACACCTACCGAAGACCTTTCTTGAACAAGTGCCTCAGCAGGGTAACGTCTCTTTGAAGCCCAACGGCTATCACGTCACCCTGCGAACATCTCCTCGCAGTTTGATAATCTCCCTAGCTGAACCACTATCATCAGACCCATCTTGTCACATAGTCGATGAAGAAGAACCTCGTATAACTTGAGGGGAAATGCTCAGTGTATTCTCCGTAAGGTACGTAAATTCCCTCCTTAGATCATCATTCTCTTATTGCAGGATTTCTCCAACTTGATTGATCTCAGAGGCATCCAAAAGCTTAGCCTTCAAAGCATCTATTTCTTCTTGAACGGAGGCTCTAACCTCCTTCATTTCCTTAAGTCTATCTTTCAACTTGGCGACTAGCTCGGATTGATCCTTGTATTCCTGGTTCCTTGACCTGAGAGATTTATAGATCTTAACGAAAGCTCGTCGAACTTGGTCGCTTATATTATAACCAATGATCTGGCCTAAACGAGAGGAGGAAGGAATGTAATCATCAAGGTCAACAAACTATGAGATATAAAGGCGCGAAAAGGAGATACATCAGCATAAAGGCAAACCAAAATCTTTCATTAAAAAGGCAACATCCAAGTACAGATACATGAAATAGCAGAGAAAAGAAAGAACAAAAAAGGCAAAATATAAATGCAATCCTAAAGATCTATTGTTCAATAGTGACATACTCTATGGTAGTTGGCTCTTTCCCTCTGCTAGCAGCAACCTCACTTGGCTCTGGCCTAAGGGATGGGGCATCGGTAGCATAAATAATAGGAACATCAGAAGAAGGACCAGTAGGTTGGATCACAGTTGGGACATCCTCAACAACGGGTTTAGGGCCAGGATTGTGCTCGCCAAATAAGGGAGAATCAGCAAATATTCTAGGAGTGACCAAGGCTTCATCCCAACCTTTATTGAATTTCGCCCGACAAACGTATTCGATTTGCTTCTTGAAGTCTTTATAGGTCGCATCCCATCATTTATTATAGTTCTTCTCCCTAATTGAGGTTGCCACTGCCTCTAATCTCGCCACTTTCTCGGTAAGCTTTGTATTCTTATTAACGACAGTGAGCTTGGCAGCCATAACCAGCTCGTATGCCTTGTAAAACTCCAGCATCTCTTTAGCTGCACCCACCCTCTCTTTGGTAAATGAAGCCTCAGCTGCCTTAAGAGCCTCCTGGGAAATGTTCGGGCTCCTCTTGAGCTCAAAATTCTTCCTCGCCAAACCGTTGTGACGCGATGAAGAACGGAGTATTCAAATAAAAACTACAAAAAGAAAAGAGTTTAAGTCAAGAAGAAAAAAGAACTGGATAAGTAATAGAGGAGAAAAGGAGTATCCTTACCAAAATAATCCCCTGATCGGCCTTCATGGACAACTAGTCGAGACCCAGTTTTTAAGATCGTTCCCGGTCCGTCGATAATATTGCCCTCTCGATCATCATGGGGTCAATATGGGGGACGGAGCCACAGAAGCCCACTCAGGCGAAGCATTAGCAGGCACTAGGGAAGCCTGTGCCTTATTAGACCTCTCTTCCCTTCATCTTCTCTCTTCTTCCTTCTTCTTAATCTCCTCCTCTCTTTTTCTTTCTTCTTTTTTCTTCCTCTCGCTCTCTCTCTGTTCTTATTCTATCTTCTTCCTCTCCATCTCCTTCTCATGAGTTGCTGTCTAAGAACCACTGGCAGTATCCCTAGATCTAGTTTTTCGAATCTTTAGCCTGTTGGATAGCAGAAAATCATCATCATTATCATCAGGAATCAAATTCCTTCTCCTTGAGGGAGCTATATCTTCTTCGCTATAGCTCTCTGAATCTGATTCCGAGTTGGAAGCTCTCTCACCAGGTCCTGCCTTCATCTAGGTCGATAGGTTAAGGAGTACCGTCTTCTTCCTCTTCTTCCTCTGAGACGTTAAGATGAGGAATATAATTAACTGGGTGGGCGATGAAGCTAGAAGTAACGTTTTTATATTCCAGTAAGAAGGCAGCAGATCTCGGATACTCGCCTTCTGTAATGGATTCTCGTATGTTCTAAGCCTTGAGTAACTCAGTATCAGGGATCTCTAGAAGAGAAGGATCCTGATTCTTTAACTTTGCTGCAAAATAAAAAGGAAAACATTACAGAAATAACACTTTATAACAACAATAAAAGGATAAGGAGATTGAGGAACAACTTATATATTCCTCTCCATAGGTAGGAATCTGAGGCCCCCATGTACCTCACACCTCCTACCTGAGGAGGTAATTATCAGTTCCTACCTATAAATCCCTCAGTCCAATAATCTTTATGGGAATCGGGTAAGTTAACTACCAATACCCTATATGGACTCCTAGCTTTCAAATAAAGAAGACCAGAGCTGGTGCGAGAGAAGGAGTAGCAGAAATAAACTTCGACCAGCCCAACTTGGTGACATACAGCTGATTTATCCTATGGACACCATTAACGATCTTCCAAACATTCGAAGAACATTGGACTGGGACTATATCAAAATATTAAAAAAAAAATGTAAAAAGAGGCGATTTGGAGCAAAAGTTAAACCCCTTTGGGATAGTAAGAGAACATGAATCCAATGGTCATCCTCAACATCACAAACATTTCGAGGAACAGGGGCACACTCGATGTCTACCCAACTAGGAATATTGTAACATTTCCTAAATTTTGCCAAGGATTTATTGTCTATCTTTTCCATGGGAAAAACCCTAGCTATAGTAACATCAAAACAACGAGAAGAAATGCACAAAAAAGGGAGGAGTGAGAACATATAGGGAAAAAAGAATGGATCTTGAAAAGATGGAAACCACGAGCAAGTGAAGGTGATTGAAGAAAGAGGCAACTTGGAAGAATATGAAGAACAAACTTGAGAGCAAAAGGAAGCTTGAGAGTAAGAGAGAGTTTGAAAATGAGAGAAAATACAAAAATGGCAAGACGAACTGTTTGAGCACCTCGGTTTAAACTCCTAATGATAATGCACAGAGACCAAAGAAGATTTGCCACCTAAATCTCCTGTAAAGAGACGCTTCGCACCCCAATCTTGTTATAATTCATAATAATGCCACCTGAAATCAACCAAAATCAGTGTTTAAAATTTTTGAGCCCAAGTTGTGACCCTAAAATTTTAGGGGCAATTGTGGGTACCTTATTTATCTTTTTGGCCCATAAGAGTATCCAGACAAAGCCCAGCTAAGAATAAGAGACGTCCTGCCCAAATCATGGATGCTTTGAGAAAGAGCGGTTAAAACTGAGAGTTTGATCCATTATATCCCCAAAAATTTCGAAGGAGATATTCAAGGGATGGTGGGTTAATGGGGCAGTTACCAGCATCCCTCTCTCCCTCTTACGGAATATATATTGTACCCCTGGCCCGGGGTAAAGGGAATGTAGAAAAACCTCTCTTGAGAGTTATTTAATAGATAACAGTAGACCTCTTCATGGACATAGTCAATTTGCCGAACCACGTACATCTTTGTGTTGTGTGATTGTGATCTTTTCTATTCTTTTCTTTACAGTGATTGTCTTTCATTATTATTTGTGTTGAGATATTTGTCACCACAGCTAGCATTCTCGTAATGAGTGTATTGAGGGTCAGGTGATGATCTTAGGATATTGGTCAAACTTAAAGGATTTTAACCGTGTAGTCCTTGGAGAGGTTGTCCAATTTGATATGAGTAGGTGATGTATCTTTCCAAGGCTAATTGAAGATTAGTACCGCGAATGGAAATAATTCCTTTTGTTGTAAAATTTCTAGCTTAAGAAGTGTAGAACTTGATTCTAATGGGTACTAGGAAATGTAATTGTGACTTGGATTGATGATGTCATGTAAGGTCTTAAGTATGATGCCCTAGATGGGATGTATAGGCATGATTCGAATATTGGCATGTGTCGACAACATATGTTAGAATAGACCTAGGAAAGCAGGAACTATTTCTTGGCACGTCTTACCAAACTGATACAGATAGAAGATGTAGCCTTGTGTGGTACTTACTACCCTTAGAATTCTAATGGAAAACATTGTAATCGTCACATAAATTCTGTTTGGGTAGAACCTTGAGGTAAGCTCAGTGACGAAATCATGTAGGTAAAGGTTATTGTAAGGTGAATGTTTTTCTTAATGGGATACTTCCTAAGGAGAATTTAGGGCATGATCATGGTATGATAATGTCGGCAACAACCTAGGTGCATTAGGTTGGTCACGACGTCACTAGAGAGGTGGAAAAGGATGACATTAACAAAGGCATTAGGCACTCTCTAACCAAGTGATTCATATATGTCAAGGAGGTAAAAAGGGGGAGCTTTTCCCCTAAGGAGGGAAGTCTAGTGTTTTTTCTCCCAGAGGACAATAGGTTTGTATGTTGTTTTGTCTTATGGGAATGGATGGTTTGTGATCGGATTTGTCACAATTGGTGACTCGAGCTAGGGTGTGTGACTAGGTTGATGCCTAATGAGGACGTTTGGGAGAAATTGTATGTAGGTTCTCTTTTCGTAAACCATAGTTCATTACGCGTGGATGGGATTTTCTCAAAATTATTGTTTGTTCCTTATAATTCCTACATGTCCTTTCTCTTTTGGTAATCAACGATTGGCAATCCCACGACTATGGTAGCTCGAATTGTACCATGTTATGGTACGACACATTTTATCCCACTAGAGTGTGGTTGGACCTCGCTTGGTCAATGCAGTTCCATAAATAGGTGATCCCCTATCTGAGGTAACCTAGCTAATGCACAAATTTCAGTGTACAGGTGACTGTACTTTTCGTCGCACAATTTTCTCATATTATTTTCTTTCGTTAGGATTAGTAACCTTAGGAATGGTCAGCATAGCAATCAGGGACTCTAGTTATAAAGAGTAATGTGATGACTTGAGGACAACGCATAGTGTTAGAACTCGAGGAAACATAGCACTAAGTGTTATCTACCACGATAGTTGGATTAGTTTAATGTTTAGGCGAGTGTTCCCTAGTAGTAGACCTAAAGGGGCATTAGGCTCATAAAAGGGTCCTATGGGATGGTGTTGGTTGCACGCATGATCTGGAACTTAGTGGTATTTCACCCAGTGTATGGGAATTTCCAGGCAAGGTTATTATCTAGTCTAAGTAGATGTGATGGGATAGGAAAACCCGAGAATTCGTGAAGACACATAATGTGTGGTCCTAGGATTCGAATGGTTCTTGATGATAAATGTGATTATTTATTGCGATTTACACTTGGGTGAGTGCTGATCACTTGAGGGCGTTGCCCGGTAAGGGAGTTGGTATGCTTTGGATATTTACAATGTGGTCTTGGGATTTGATTGTGCGTGATCATCAAGTGAGTGGAGACTCGAGGATGGCTATGTGGTGTCAATGGTTAACATGGTGGAAAGTGTTAGAAAACGTTGTATGTTGAACTTTTTAGTGATAATTCTTATGTAAGAGCGTATGATGTGATCTTAGTTATTGAGGACTCTGATGATTTTTTCTTAGAGGATTTCAATGATGTATAATAAGGGTTGGTAAATCCCATAAACTTGGGGAATTGGATTCCCAATATTTCATTATTTTTTCCATTAAAAATTGTAATAATATAAAACCTTGAGATTTGGACATATAGTATGGGATTTCCCTCTATATTTGATTTACTCTTGTGACCTTGATGGTTATTGTTGAAAGTTTGTGGGTGAAATTAGAGATTTAAGGAACCTGGTTAGATCTAATGAACTTAATAGTCGTTCAAAAGATATTCTCGTTTCGTTCGAACGAGGATACTAGTGGTTCGAATAAAAATCCCAGTTCATTTGAAGTGGGCATCTAACAACGAACCAAGGACCCTCATCTGTATAAGGTTCCATCCTCGTTAGAAGGTCGTTCGATGGCAGATCGAACTAGATCTCAATCTCGTTCTAACGATCTGTTCAGAAAATTTTAGATTGAGATGCCCTTATGTGCTATCGCATTTTGGACCATTATGTGTTGACTCCTGGTGAGTCCAAATGACACAAATTTAGGATTTTAGTGTTGTGGTGAGTTTTTATATAGTTTTTTTAGGGTTATGTGGGTTTATTTGAGTTTAAAGAGAAGAGAAGTGGGGAGTTATTACCCCCGCCATTTTGAGATTGTTCTTCCTCTTCTCTCTCTCTCGCTCTTGAGAGCTTCCCCTATCCCACCACCATAAACTACCCTACACCACCATTTATCCACCTAATTCCACCACATTTGAGAACTATTACATAATATTTAGGCCCAATATACCCATTTCTTCCATGATTGAACAAAGGTCTGAATTTATGGAGTTATTACTGGGGGGTTTGAAGAAGAAGAAGAAGAAGAAGAAGAAGAAGAAGAAGAAGAAGAAGAAGAAGAAGAAGAAGAAGAAGAAGAAGAAGAAGAAGAAGAAGAAGAAGAAGAAGAAGAAGATTGTTGGAGTTTGAAGGAGGTTTTTCTTGGAGCTTTCATTGAGCATGATTGTGGAGCTTGGCAACCTCCTTGAGGCCACCTTAGGATGTGGGGGGTTGCCATCACCTTCTTCCTCATCCAACTATTTTTGGAATCTCCATTTGAGGTGAAAAACACTTTACTCTTAAGTTTAAGACTTTATGTTATTAGTATTTGATCTTGCATATAGAGTTTAAGAGTGGGGTGCATATATGGTTCAAGAATGATAGTTTTTAAGATTTATGAAAATAGGTTTGCAAAAGGTTTCAATGATTTTGAATAAAATAATGGATTTTAAGAAAACTTGGTATTAAATATTTGTATAGAATAAAAATGTTGGAAGATTGTTTATTTGTTGGGAACAATTTATGAATAAATGCTTCAAAATTTTCTTGTGAAAAAATGGGATTATTATGTAGATGGACATTTATGCAAGTTTTGAAGAAACAAAAATGTCTTTTTCCATGAAAAGTATGTGAGAGAAAATATTTTCAAATTTCTAGAATAAAGTGCATGTTAGACCCATTTAATAGGATTTTTGGACTTAAAATTCATCTTCTCATTCATATAAACTTGTAGTATTTTGATGATGAACACATGAACAAGTTTAATGAGGGTTTTATTGGGTTTAGATATAAAATAAAGAAATTAGAAATTTCAGACCACAAAGTGAGTGAAAATGGTGTTTGGAAGGTGATAAGTGTATGGTTTTAAGACTATATGTATTAATGAAGGAAAATCTTATATTTCTTTAAAGTAGTCTTTGAATGTCCAATAATTCCTTAGAGAAAAAAGTGATGAAGTAAGGACGTTTTCAACTTGAGAACAATGTTACTCCAAAGTGTTCAATAAGTGTTAATGAGTTAAAAACACTTAAGAAGCTAGTGTAGGTAACTTAATGATGTTTTAGGAAATAACGCTTGTGAAAATGGAGGAAAATACTAGTTTGGAAATAAATGGGTAAAATGGTAATTTTACGTAAAGTGGAATATTTTTATGAAATAAAAATATTGGAAAAGGGTGTTACACTAACTGGTTTTAAATAAACATGATTTTGAGATAAAATCAATTCTAAAGTAAAAAGGACAAGAAATGATGATTCAAAAGTGTAACACAAGTTGGGGTGAAATCCTGAGTTTTGGCTTCGGCCGAAAAAAAGAAAAAGTTGAATAATGTGGACAGTTGTAAAATATTAAAACACATTAATATGGACTCAGATGACACCGGTATAATTAAGGAGGGCCCGGAGCCTTGGGGTTAAAGACCCAAAATCACTGACTAGAGCATATGGTAACATAGTCGGTGGTGTGGAGCCCATTAAAGTATGCGAATATTGGAAGATTATGAGGAAAAGATAATAAAAATGGAAAATATCAAGAAATGAATTTTGTGGTGAATATGTAAAAAGAAAACTTAACTTGAATGAATTAATAAATGTTCCTGTAAACTATGAAAGGGACAAGTAATGTGAATATTAATTAATGTCCGTAAAGTAAATGAATGGTAAAGTGAAGGGATTAAATGGGTAGTTAAGCAACCTAAAGAGGTTTAACCCATAATTGAAACATGAGTGTGCTAACGAAAGGTTTTCAAAGAAAAATAAGTATTTTCTAACACGATGTTTGCATGTGTTGAAAGGTGATTTTCAATGAAAATACAATATGAATTCGATATGAACAAATGGGTAGTTTCGGTAAAAGAAACGATTTTATGTAAACAAGGATTACTATTTAAAATATTCAAATGGTCGTGTTAAATCAAGAAATATATGTCAAGTCAATTAAAGGGGATATTCTTTTATAGGATTAAGGTGAATTAATCAGGGTAAGTAATGTTTTTGAATAAAAATGGTTTCGTGTATATATATATAAGGTAGTTACATGTACACATAGATATATCATGTTAGAGTATCCTTTCTATCGTTCAATTTTATATTGTATTATTGTATTTTCCCACTCAGCATCCAGCTCATTCCCTCGTCTTTGTTATGATAGGTTAGGTCCCATTCTATGTTTTGAGAGCGTTGTACAGGTAAGTATTATTTTTATTTTACATTAGTAGCTCTGCATTCTTGGATTGCAGGGATGCTTCCCATGGGTCCTTCATGTATCTTGATTTAAATGAAAATCGAATGTTAAATAAGAGAAATATTAATTAAGTAAAATTTGACTAGAAACATTATGTAGATTGTTTCATTGCACTTCACACCTAGCACTCGGGTCAAACTAGGTTGACCATACAAACCCATAAATACGAGTCGTGGCGTTACATTTATGCTTCCTCAAAATGGTCATAAGCTTCTCTTCCTGCTCTTTATTTAGGCTAGAGGAGATAACAACGATATATGTCTCGTTCTCTCCTAAATAAGCCTATTTGACATTAGAAGGAAACTTCTTCAATTCGAGTTTGGGAAATTTAATGTCGGAGGGAACTACGTAGGATTACCTTGGTGGTAATTCCTCGAATCAGGAGACCCAACTTACGTCTTTCACGTCCCCGTTACTCTCCCCTCATCCATCAAATCTCTCATCCCACTCACCTATTGGTCAAACTTGGAATAATGTCTCTCACTCACCGTCACTAGAGATGCCTCATGTGGATCCCTAACATGATTACCCTTCAAGTGTTCGTGTACTACCTCATCGATAAGATCCGTTTCGTTTAAATCGTCCTTATCACCCATTTTCTTCGTTTTAAGTGTCATATTCCCGAATGTGAGTTGCATTTAGCCATTACGTGTGTTAATCAACGCGTTAGTCATGGCTAGAATAGGGTGGCCAAGAATCAAGGTAACATAAAGATTGATGGGGAGGAGGGCTCCGTTTACCAAATGACAAAATCTATCGGAAAGTAGAAAGTGTCGAATTTCATGATTACATCCTCAACTATCCCAAGGGGTACCTTCACGGAATGATCCGTAAGTTGCAGAGTAGTTTTGGGGGGCTTAAGATCACACAAGTCAAGCTTCCTATATGATAACTAAGCTTTTTGTGTGTATGTCGTTGATGAAAGCCAAGTTAGTCAAAAATCCTCACATACCTACAAAATATAACAACTCAAGTGTAGAGGTAAGTAAGGGTATCAATCCACTTTCTAGGGAGTAAGCTAGAGACAAATTCAATTGTAATTCACTTTTTATTTTCTTTTTGTTCGTTTTCACTTTTCTAAATTTTTTTAGCTTTTTCAATATTAAAACAATAGGGTGAGGTGAGGTCTAAACTAAGCTAAACTAAATGTGAAATGATAATAACTAACTAGAAAGTTACTAAAATGAGTAATAAAGTCTAACACTAAAATAAAAGATAAGTGAGGGAAATAATTGTGAGAACAATCAAGGAGTGGGATTACACCACAAATTCTAGTCATTCTAATTAATTAAGTTAATTATTTGAATTCTCCCAAATTAATATCAAAACTACAAATCAACTCTCGTTGCAAGTGTAATTATAATAGTAATCTTTTAGAAAATTAATTTTAACACCCCACAACTCTAGAAAAATAGATCCACTCCTTTTAATTAATCACCCGCTAGGATCGATCAATTAGAATTTATGTCAATCTTATAAAATAAATTTAGAGTTGAAATTCAAGTGATAATACCCCACTTAAGAGACCCCTATCTCTAGTTCGAATCCAAAATGGGTATTATCACTAGAATTTCGATTTTCTCTCGAAAATCATTTACCCTCTCTCGAGGCGTAAATCTAAGGGTGAGGGATCAAAATTAACATTCAAAGGGACTTTTCAAGTAATTAAACTAATAAAAATAAAATAACATCAAATAAGGGTTTTACCCCACCCCTTGAAAGGGGATTTAGCCTAACATGGTATCAAACATAATAAACAAATATTCAATAGGCATAAAATAAATGAGAAGAGAAGAAAACAATCAAACCCCAATCTCTTGAAGTGAAATTGAACTTTTATTCCTTGAGTTGAAATTCACATCCCTTAATTTGAATGATTCAAACATAATTACATCAAGAATATCACTCAATTTAATCCTCGCAACAATTTATTTTCTCCTCAATATCTAAAAATAATAAAATAAAAATTCTAATCTAAAACTACACTAAAATGGTATTTTCTCTCTCTACAAATTCCTATCTCCTAGCTCTTTTTATTTGATGATGAGTTTTTGGTCTTCAACTCTCTTTAAATACAAGGCATGGAGCATGGGAGGTGTGCATATGAGGGTAAATTGGGTAATGGAAATGCACATATGGATATGGTGTGAGGAGCATGTGGGTTGAGAGGTGTGAGGTCACAAAAATCTGATTTGGGTGAGGGTATTTTGGAAATTGCTTAAAAGAGGTAGTTGGGAATTTTTAAGGATATATTGGGAAAAGGATAAAATGGGTTTAAGTGGGTTTAAGTCACATGGGGACTTTATGTGTTTGGCTTTTGGTTTGATATATTTGTCAGGTCACGTTTGTTTGCCTTGGGAGTAAATGGGTTTGAAGTTGGTTTGGGACAAGTGGGTTTTGGATATTTGAGTCGGATCGAGGAGAGAGGGGTCCTGGGTCGCCGACGGAGAGAGATGAGGTCGGGGTTTGTAGCTGCCGATGGTAGGGGTCAGGTCGCGAATCGCCACCAGTGAAGGAAGGGTTGTGGTTGGAATCGGAGGTCGCCGAAAATGGAAGACCGGTTGTGGTTTGGTTTGATGGATGTGGTTTAGTATGAGTGAGATAAGAGAGAAAGCGGTGGGAGGTTTTGTGTTTGTTGGTGTGTTGGTTTGATGATGGAGGTGTAAGAGGTGAGAGAAAGGGTATTGCCTTGTTGGAGAAGATGAAGTGGGGTGTTAGTGTGGGTGAGGGTGAGGGTGTATGGTGTGGGTGAATGTTATTTGTGTGTGTGTGTTTATTTTGAACACTTAAAAATGACACTAACTAATTAAAAATAAAACTATTAAAACTAAAAATCTAAAAATAAATAAATTCCTACTAAAAAATAAAAATAAAAACTAAAACTTAAAAGAGAAATACAAATAAAAGTAAAATCTAATAAAACTTAAAATAAAAATCCTAAAAAGAAAATGCAAAATCTAATTAAACTAAAAATTCATGAAATCCTAAAAATTCTAATCCTAATAAGATAAAATAAAATAAAACTAAAACCAAAAACTAATAGAATAAAAAGAAATATAAAAATTAGAAAATAAATCTAAAATAAATTCTAAAAATAAAAATAACTCAAACTAAAAATCTAAAAAAATAATAAAAAGGGACAATTAGACACACACGGGGTTCGGGGTTGATTTAGGCTAGGTTTGGGTAGGATGATGTTACGGGGCAAGGGTATTTAGCTCCATAAAATGCACAATTACCTTGAAATACGCATGTGAACACCGCAACGTGCATTCGATCTACAAAATAAACATTTAAGCACATAAGACCCATATTACCGAGAATTAGCAACTAATGTACGCTATTTGGGGTATAAATTGTACAGTTTTGGGTGCTTATCACTATAGATGGAATATGGTAGAATGTTGACACTCTCCCATAAATCTAATAAATCTCTCTCAGTTTTATTCTCACCAATAATGCACAAAATGGTGGGGGAACCCCGATCTTTATACTTGGGTGGGAGGTTGCTCAATAGTACCGAACTCACATTGTGTGCTAAGAAAATCTTATTCTTTACCTTTAATTTCCATTTCACCGTGAGCAAGTCCTTTAAGAACTTATCATTCACATGAATTTTCTTCATAGCCTCAAGAAAAGGTAGGTTTAGCTTCAGTTGCTTTAACACCTTTAGAATGTCATCATGGGAGGCCCATTTAGGAGGAATATGGACCAACCATTGAGGATATGGTGAAGCAAGAGGGGTTTACCACCTCGTGCCTAACACTGTCTTATTATTCGATCTCTTACAAGGGGGCATCTTCGGTCTCTTACGTTCTGGGCGAAACCTTCTTGTCTTTTTGCACCACATGTGTAGGAGGTGACAAGTCAAATACTCTCCCACTATGTAGAGTGGTTACCACTTTACAATGATCTTGATTTTCATCGAGAGTAGAGATCACACAGTTTTAACTTTGGGGAGGTCGTTGGCCTTGGGCAAAAACTTTTCCTTTCTCTTGGACACTTAAAGAGGATTACAACTTAGAAAATGGTGCCTTTAAGTCGGGAAAATTTTGAACATTTTTGGCATTTATCACTTACCAGGTTTGCATAAATTGAGCAAGAGTGTCCTCGAGACTCTTCCATTGCAGTATCGTATAAGGCGCGGGAGGAGGCGCTTGCATGGGTGACACTTATTGGTAAGGTGGAAGTGGTGGATTTTATTGGGCAGCGTGTAGATTTGGGTTCATTGCCACATTCTATTGTCCATAATTAAAATAGGGATGGTTTCACCACGAGAGATTAAAATAATTCCCATGAGGAGCGTTAAAATTCCCTTCATAAGTCCCAATGCCTCAACTTACTTTTGAAGCATAATTTTATAGACGGGTATAGTCGGACATTCCTTTGTTAAATGTCCCACCTCACAAATTTCACAAATATCCTCCTTTATATCTCAAGATGAGTTGGATATATCTATCCCCTAACTTCTACCATGTCTTCTAGCTGATTGACTAATTGTTTAATTTGGAGATTAAACTCGACTTTTTTGTCCAAATGGTAGAGTTCGGATACAGAAGGAGCTGTGAACGTGATTCTAGCTTTGGGTTGGGTGTTCAGATCCGATGTTTCCCACAATTGAGTAGTCTTAGTGACATATTTAAAGTGGGCCTATACATCGTCTGCATCTTACCCGAAGAACTCTCCCGGACACATTGTTTCAATGAGTTTCTTTAAGCTCAGACTAAGCCCATGATCGAAGTAGGAGATGAGTTTTCACTTCTCAAAACCATGATGTGGGCATATATTGACTAACTCGTTGAACCTCTCCCAACACTTATCAAAGAGATCATTATCATTTTTCCTAAAGTCTAGATTTGAGCTCGAATAGAGTTGATCATGTGAGTGGGGAAGAACTTTTGGAGAAACTTAGCCTTCATGTCTCTCCACATATTGATAGAGTTTGGTGCAAAAGTCCAAAGCCCAGTCTTGGCCTTGTCTTTAAGTGATAAGGGGAAAGATTGATATGTATGACGTCTTGGGCGCAAGCTTGATCGTTAAACACTTCGCACGGCTCTCCTCGAACTCTCTAATGTGGAGATAAGGCTTCTCCGACTCTATATCATGAAAAGTAGGGATAATTTAAATCATTATGTTTCTAAAGTAGAATTGCCCCACATTATACGGGAATAAAATGCATATTGGAGCGGCGATTCGCTCTGGCTATAAGAGGTCTCTTATAGGGCGATATGGCGTCACACTATCTCTCGTTCCAAAACTAGCCACTACACCAAAACAGTAGACAGGTCCAACTTGTCAAGGTATTTGACCGTGACAAGTCCAGGGGTGATAACTTCTTTGTCACGGACTTATCACGGTCTTTGACCCGGAAAAGTTCATTAGACTTGTCACGGTCTTGCCACAGTCTTTGACCTTGACAAGTTTTGTCATAGTCAAAGATCGTGAGAAAACCCAAAAAATTATCACAGTCAAAGACCTTAACAATTCTGAGCAGAATTTAAAAAAACTGTTGGGCAGTATGGCCACTGCCACTGCCCAACAGTATATTTGTACCTGTTATAGCAAAATTGTACATGTCCAAACAACATATATCCAACTAATATAGTAATAATATATTAAATCATGGAATATATAATCTATATCCAAATAAAATATAAATCCAAATATCCATATCAAAACCAACATGTACCAAAATAAAAAAAAAATAAAAATACAAATACAAATACAATCCAATATCCAAATATCCAAATAAAAAGATAGAAATAATGTCATGAAGAAGGAGCAAGTTGGAGGAGGAATGAAGGCCACACAATATATGAATTGAGACACCCCACAATATGCTGAACGCCGCATTATTCGCGCAACCAAAGAGGTGAGATCTTCTTTCCCCCCACCACATGCATGAGGCGTACTCTTGCCTCAAAGTCTTGGAGGGGACGCCCATGAACCGACATACCCGAGAGGAAGTTCGGATACCCAAACCCCCTCTCTATCATCTCCCCATAACATATGTCGAGTAGAAAAATAGGCGTTCGACGGGGGTCACGATGAGAAATGGATCATCATATGGCGTTGAGTCCGTGTGTATCGGAGATGAAGCAATGGGGTCCTCGTCCTCGTCTACCTCTACCTTCTTATTCTTTCCCTTGCCCTTGCCCTTGCCCTTGCCTAACTGATGCTTCATGAAGGCTTACATATGTAGGATCATTGCCTACAATCTTGATAGCTTATCGTCATGGGTGTCCACCTTATGTGCCAACCCAGTGTTGCTCGTATCCATTCCAACAATCCTTGACTTCTCCACCCGAAAGATCACCCCTAGTCCTCCCCTTGTGATCTGGCCCAAGTACTTGGTTGAGTGCGTCTGTAGCCAAAGATGCTTTATCAGCATCAAACTACGACTCATATATTTCCTTAAGCTTTGCCTGAAAAGACAAAAAGTATACGATTAATTAATTAAGTAAATAAAAAAACTATAACATAATTAAAAAAAATTAAGGGCCCGTTTGGTTCTGTATTCAGAAAATTCGATTTAAACACTGCTTTTAAATACAATTTTAGAATTCAATTTTTTGTGTTTATAAATATTAGTGTGAGTTTGGTAAACTTGTTTTTAAATACAATTTTTTTTTTAATTTGGAAAAATTGGCATTCATTTATATTATACACATGTGTGTGTGTGTGTGTGTGTGTGTGTCTGAATTTCCAGATAGGCATCGAGCCTATGTGTCCTACCCCCAGGGCCACTCCCCGTGTCCTAAAATAAAATAATTTAGAATTAGTAAGTTACGCAAGGTAATTCTAAATTAGAATAACTAAAATTAAAGAAAAATAAAACTTACCATCCTATGCTCCAACTCGGCGTAAGAAGTTGGTCCGGAGTAGTGCACTTCCAACTTTTTCTCCCGGTTGTCCCTCTCCTATTAGTGAGATGCCAATTTCCTCACATTGATCTCTTTGTCAATAAAATTTGTCCATTGTGCCAATAAGATCAGCTCCTTCGGGGGGACGGTATCACGTAGTCTCATAATGGACTCCCGGGTCTTCTTAAAGTGTCGTGCCCTTAAATTCTTCTTCCACATCCTATACTGGTCCCTCAATTGCTCCAATGTGGAGTCACGGAGATATGCGGACAAACCAAATTTTTCCTATCAAATAAATACAAAATAAATAAATATAAATACACTAGTACTTGTAGTTCCCCCCAAATGTTCAACTTGAGATCAATAGGCACGGCCCTCTAATTAGTGTACCTTGGGCTTACAATCGCCTTCAGTAACTTTAGAGATCTAGCTAATAATGTCGTCTTATTCTCGACGACGGACCCCAATTTGCCCCATTTGGGGGGACTACTGGCTGAGGAGCCCTCATCGCCTTCGCTACTGCAACCAGATGAAGTCATTTTCTACAAAAATTGTTATTATTAGTACAAACATGTATATGGACTTCGAATTAATGCTCAAGTCCAATAATAACAATACATACCAATACCAATATCAATTTACATAAATTTTAATTTATACCAATACTAATTTTAATTTACACACACGCACACTGCCCCCTGGTCAGTACAAATAATTTGAATACTTATTACAAATCAAAAAACTATTTAAAATTTGGGTTATCATAAAAATGGATTGATATTCGGTAGGTACATCCAAGTCACCCACACTACTATTTAGACTCTTTGGTGCATGTAGGACGATTGACCATGGCTCGTTGTTGATATACTCCAAGTAAAACACTTTCTTGGCCTTTTAAAAAGCGCAAACAAATGTCTCATCGCTCACATGTTCATTGCTCTTCAAATTGGACAAATAAACCAGGATCAAATTGGTGTGAGGATTAATTTTACAAGCATTTTTATCCTCAACTCTTACCCAATAACAGTAAAATACAACATCTTTGAAGTTTACATAGTACAATTCAAATATATTTCAAATTACACCATAGTACTTCATTTCAGCTTCAACGAGGTTTTTATCTTTCGTTCTCGTATGAAATGCCCGAGTTCTGTACATTTGTATTTTCCTTGTACACCCTTGCATCGAATACATAATCATTCAATAGATACTTTTTGTACTCTTGTGCCATGAATAAGGGTCCACTGGCTAGATGAGCAAGCCTTGATATCGCATCACCCGTCTTTAAGAGCTGGGAATATAGATAAATTAATTAGGTTAGTTGTAAATATTTCTTGTAATGTGACATTTAATAACAACCATTTTTAATATAATTACCTCCTTGACAACCACAACCTAAATTCGTAGTCTGATTGTGCCATTGTTTTTTGTCTTTTATTGTTCTCACATGCTTCATATTTTCAACATACATCGTGACGAATGTATTAAAAAATTAATCATGTAAAAATTAAAATAATGTAAAAGCTAAAATAATTTAAACTTACTTTTTCCATTATTTGATATTTTCATGTGTGTCACGTAGATAACGAACTACTTGTTCATGTTGCAAACTCATTAATTTCACTCGTTTGCCCATCACATGACCACCCTCATCGACGAACTCATCATTGTCATCCAGGCTAGTCGATTCAGGCATATATTCCCGGGTGTAGATTGATGAGTCCACGGTGATGTATTCCTTTTCAATTCATCCATCAATGTATCGTGTATTCTTGACGTAATCTTTGAAAACTTTCATCAATCTTTCAAACGGATACATGATCATATATTAAATTGATCCTAAACTTAACAAAAATTATTTTTTATCAACATATTAAAAGTCATAAACTCCAATATAAACAATAACAAGTTCAATTGCCAACACAACGAACATCAAGCTACTCATGGGTGGAACTGTTAAGGGATGAGAGGGGGCTCGAGCCCCCACAATTAAAAAAAATAGAAAAATAGGTATATGAAACTATTTGGTGTAAAGTTAAATTCTAAAATTTTCTAGGGATTTTTTACAAATAGACTAAACTTTTTACTTCTTTAATACCTATACCAAACACAACAGCAGTAGCAAAACATAAGACGACCCCCATTCCCAAAACAAAACCCACTGCTTGTTTGGACGTCCCTGCTCCCTTTTCCCA
This sequence comes from Sambucus nigra, assembly GCA_949130495.1. Lineage (NCBI taxonomy): Eukaryota > Viridiplantae > Streptophyta > Magnoliopsida > Dipsacales > Adoxaceae > Sambucus > Sambucus nigra. The sequence goes on along the minus strand of OX422208.1, from coordinate 86,763,200 downwards.
CTTGTGGTCCCTTGTCCCCTGCGTAGGCTTCATCCGGTCGTCCCTTCCTCTACCCTGCTTCTAGGTTGTTGTTGATTTTGCCCGTTTTCCCCTCTTTTGACCCCTCTACTGCTTCTCTCTCATTCATAAACAAGATAAGAGAGGTAAATTTGTTTATTGGGGTGTTAGATTCTTTCTCTTATTATTTATATAGTTGTTTGTATATGTTTAATTTTTTTTTTTAGTTGTGTTTATTTGAAGATTAAGATTCTAATTATATATTTATTTACGATTTTTAAATTTTAATTTTGTTAAGGTTTCTAATTTTAGGTCTACTAGAGTTAATGTTTATAGTTAAAATTAGGGTTAATATAATTTCATCACGTTATGCTTTTAACTTTAGGGGATGTTGATGTTATGTAATGCTATTACTATTTTTGGGGTTATTAATGAACCTATTTTTTTTGTAAAATCAGTCAACTTATGGAGAGGTTTTTTAAAAGAAAATTGGTGTCGACATATACACCATATATTGAGAGCAGTGAAGAATCGGATGAATTATTTTGGACGATTTTCATGACGATCCCGCCCTACGAACTCTAATTGCTCATGGCAATCCTAAAGTGGAAGATAAACTTCGTAGTGCCTATTTACAAAAGGGGCCTTGTCAACCTCAGGGCCACACATTCCCGTATAAAATAATTGGCAAACAAAAACAATTGCGGCGTTTTAACCTTGCATGGTTTGATGAATTCTCTCCTTGGCTAGAATATAGCACCACTACTAATGCTGAATATTGTTTGTGATGATATCATTTCAAGAAAAATATGGGTGACCAAGCAAGTGGGGATACATTTGTGAGCGAAGGGTTTTCTAATTAGAAGAATAAAGAGAGATTTGTTACTCATGTGGGAGGTCCCAATAGTATCCATAATCAAGCCTTGAAAGTGTGTGTGAATTTAATGAACCAAAGTCAACACATTGAGACAATTTTACAGAAGCAATCAGACAAAGCTCGTATGGATTACCAAACACGAATAAATGCATCAATCAACTCTATTAGATTTATGTTATGCCAATGACTCGCATTTCGTGGTAGCGACGAATCGAAAGAGTCAAAAAATAAAAGGAAATTTCTTGAACTTTTGAAATTTTCTTATTATTTAAATCCATATGTTAGAGTCATTGCATTGAAGAATGCTCCCTCAAACCACACATTGACATCACTGAATATTCAAAAATATATTGTTAATTAGATTTCAAGCGAGATTGTGTACTTCATTATCAAATACTTCGGAGATTCATTTTTTTTCGTTTTAATTGATGAGTCCTGCGATGTGTTAATTAATGAGGAAATGGCCGTCGTGTTACTCTATGTTGATAAAAGTGGAGAAATCATGGAACGCTTCATTGGTGTAGTATGTGTTAAGGATACAATGGCCATGTCGCTTAAGTTGTCAATATATAGTCTATTTGCAAACCTTGGGTTGAGCATTTCTAGACTATGTGGGCAAGGTTATGATGGAGTAAGTAATATGGGGGGTGAATTCAATGGTCTCAAAACACTTATTTTGAGGGAGAATATATGTTCTTTTTATGTACATTGTTTTTCTCATCAACTACAGTTGGCTCTTGTTGTTATGGCAAAGAAAAATGATGATATTATGACTCTTTTTACATTGGTTTCTATGTTGTTAATCTAGTCGGTGCCTCATGTAAGCGTCGTGATATTCTTCGTGAGCAACAACTTCAAAAGATTAATTATGCAATTGGAAAGGGTGAGATTCAAACGAGAAAAGGGCTCAACAAGATTACCTCTCTCCAACGTCCTAGTTACACTCATTGGTGCTCACATTTTTGCACTATACTTAGTTTGATGAACATGTTCTACTCTTTAATTGGTGTTCTTGATATTGTCAAAGCGGATGCAATCAACCCCTTGCATAGATTTAATGCAACAAATGTTATAGATACGATACATACTTTTGAATAAATTTTTTGTATGCACTTGATGAAAAATGTATTGGGGTTTGCAAATGAATTATCAAAGGCATTGCAAAGGAAAGATCAAGATATTGTAAATGACATGTCTTTGGTCCGAGTATGCAAGAAACGATTACAAATGATCCGGGATGATGGGTGGGAGTTGTTATTTGATGAAGTTTATATTTTTTGTGAGAAACTTGAAATTGAAGTTTCCATTATGGATGATGTATTCGTTGCTAAAAAAATCACAATGTAAAGCGGCAAAAAGGACAAATTTGCATCTTTATCATGTTGAGTTATTTTATGCGGTCATCAATATGTAACTTCATGAGCTTAATGAACGTTTCAATGAGGCGAATACTGAGTTACTACTTTTTGTGACATGTCTTTGTCCTAGTGATGGGTTTATTTCATTTGACAAGATAAAATTAATTCACATTGCCCAGTTTTATCCAAATGAATTTTCAAGATTACAACTCATTGAACTTGATATTCAACTTGGAACTTATATTATTGATGTGCAATCTACTCCCGCCTTTCAAGGATTGTGTGGAATTTTTTCTCTTGTAAAAAAGTTGGTTGAGACGAAACAAAATGAAGTATTTACGCTGGTTTACTTCCTTGTGACATTGGCATTGATCTTACTGATTGTAACGACTTCCGTGGAAAGGGTGTTTTCAGATTATAATCTCATAAAGACTTCACTACGCAATCGGATGGAAGATCAATGGATGAATGATAGCATGATCGTGTATGTGGAAAAAAAATGTATTTGATGTTATTGATAATGAGTGTATCATTCAACGCTTTCAAAATATGAAAAGTCATCGAGGACCATTGTAGTTGTAATTATGATACAAATTTTCAATTGAATATTTAGTCTTTTCTATTATGCTTGTTACTTTTAATCTTAACAATTTTGTAGCCCCCACATATGAAAAATCCTTGTTACATCCTGAAGCTACTGCATGGGAAATTTTCAACTTGTTAACAAACCAATATTTGAAAGTAATCAAATTCAGTAAAAATATGTTTTTGAATATTATTTTTTTACTATACAGTGGTTTATTTTGGACATTCAAGAAATATATGAGCAACTGGGTACTCATTCAAATATAAATATTGATTCCCAACTCTGCTACATGGTTTATAACTAATCAAATAATCATAAATAATCCACATGGATGTGCATAATATTCAATCCTACGGTTTAAAACTAGTATGGGTACATTTGGAACTCCAATTTCATGTTTTGAAATTGAAATTAAAATATTTATAGTCAAAATATGAACTATTTGTAATAATCAAAACTAATAAGGATGTGTTTGGGATTTTCAATTCATAACTTGAATTGAAGTTTAAATATTTTCTATTCAAAATTTGTACTCATTTTTTTCCAATTTCAATTTCAAGTAATAAAATTGGGTTTTCCAAACACGCCCTAAGTCTTTCTCTCTCCCTCTCTTTCCCCAGGGGCGTCAGATGGGTATTCAACGGTTCACATGACAAAGGGATATTCGACACAAGTTGTACAACACTAAACTTTATTTTCCATCTCTAGCTATGGCATCAGGTAAACTAAAAAGTGGATAGTAAAATTATAATGTAATATGGGCTTAAACTAGGGATGGCAACGGGACGGATTTTGGCGGGGACTTGATTCCCCCCACCCCTAATAGGGGGAATAGGGTAAATAAATGTGGCGGGTTTGAAATTTAAAAAAATTAAAAAAATATCGTGTTCCGGTAGGGGTCGGGTTTAGTATATGAAAACCCCGAATCCTCCCCGTTTAAGAGTATTATTACCAATTTACCCTTTTATATGTAGAGAAAGGAAAGTTTATGTTTTTTTCATCAGCTCTCACTCGTCTCTCTCTATTGTTCACGCTCACTCATCTCTCTACCCGGCTCTTCCCCTCACGATCACTTATCTCTCTACCACTGTCGCATCTCCCATTCTCTGACAACTGTCTACTGCTCCAGTTCTCTGACAACTGTAAGTTCTTCTTACATTTTTTTGGTCAGAAACTTTTTACATTTTTTTGCACCTAACTCATCATTAGTTTACATCGGAGATTTGTAAGTACACAGGAGATGCTATTTTTTTCCTTCTCTGCTTTATACAAACTATGAAACTGATTGGTTTATTTACAAACTAATAATTTACGATTTACAAACTGATTATTTTTTTTACAAGTTAACGATTTACAAACTATAAAACTGATTAGTTTAGTTACAAACAACTTTAAATAAAAATTGAATTTCGTATTAAAAACAAAATCATTTTTCTCATATTAAAAACTTAAAAATAAAATTGAAATCAATTTGAAAAATTCTATAAAATATCATAAAAAAAAATATTTTGGACGGATTTGGGGGGAGGGCCCCTCGCGAGGTTTTAAAACGGGGTGGGCACGGGGATGAGGTGGGGTAAACGGGGGCGGGGGGTGAGCGAGATAGAGATAAACAGAATCGGAGTCGGATTTAACGAAACTTGCCCAAACCTGTCCCATTGCCATCCCTAGCTGAAACACAATAACACCATGAGACATCACAATCAAATGGGTACAAACAGTTCATAACAGAGGGTAGTACTACTCCACTGTCTCTACCTGCATATGAGAAAAGAAGCTAAAGGCACACTACTCTCAACACTTCAAATCCAACTATTGTTGCCAAAAGAAATTTTTTGGCCAATTATTAAAAAGTCCCTGAAATATTTTTTAATATATATTTAGTTCAAGCCTTTTTATTTTGTTCCAAAAAAAATCCTCAAACACCCATTTAACTAATAATCGCTTATTTTTAAAGTCCACTTTAGCGGTAGCCCTCCCCCCCCCCCCCCCCCACACACACACACACAACTGTCGGAGCTCCAGTGGCCCTCACCGAAGATCCTTTTTTTGAGCGTTTTTATGTGGTGAGGTTTTTTTTGGAACAAAATAGAAAAAGACTTGGACTAAACATGTATTAAAAATTTCGAGGGACTATTTGGTATATGTCTCTCTTTTTTTCTAATACACTAACATTATTTTTTAGCTCTAATGTCACTCCCTCTTAATGAATACTCAATTTTCAATAATATGTATCCGATTTTGTAAAGTATACATGATTTTTTTTTTGAAAATCTTATAATTAATACGTAGAATTTCATAATGTATACATAATTTTTTATAATATATATGTGTTAAATTTGTATATTCTTTAACTTATAAGGTACACATTAAGAATTGAGAATGCTACGAATTATCAAAATTAATATTAGCTAGCACTAAAATTGAAAACTCCAAAAATCAAATGGGCTTCGCTCTCTAATTAAGGTGAATTCGGCCGAAGGATAACAATGGAAACGCATGGCTCAATGTAAAAAAATGGAATCTAAAGTGGGATCAGTATGACTATTCAGGACAACACACATAAAATACACATGTATATCCCTCTGTCGTCGAAACGAAGCCTAATTCATATTCATTCTTATAATAATTTCATTAAGGGCAGCATTATACCTTCTCCCACAAAATACTCTAATAACCTTTGAAGGAATTGGTTTGGAGGATAGAGAGAGAGGGATCATTAAGGTGATTGAGCTTAACTATTTTAGATACACAAGGTAAAACACCCAGCTATCCCGAATAATCAATACTTGAGAAACCATGACTAAACTTATTTCACACCATAGAGTTTTGGTGCCAAAAATAGCATTTTCATAAAATATATATGTGACACCATACCGTACCTAACACGTGTCAAATCAAACTTACCTCAAGACAATGACAGTTTGGTGAGCAGTAGTTGTAAATGTGTTGATGCACCTGTTGCGCCACCTATCATAACGAATCGTCACTCGAGAATTCCAATCAACATTTAATGCTAATGACATGTTAGGTATGGTAGTCTAACCCAGCATTTAATGCATATGAGGTTCCTCGCTTCCATCCTGAGCCTATATACCTCAGTTTTCTTTTAATGAACTACAAGAACTTTGAGCTATAAGAACACTTTGAGATGTTTATTGCAAACCATAACTTTTACTTTACCCTTTTAATATACTTATCGAGTTCTTACCAGGAACTCAAGCATTTATTGATATCCAAACACTATTTTACCCACATTTTGGTCTATGCCTTCTTACCTTTGGTGTATTTAAAGTGATTACTTCTACTAACATCCATTAGAGGTTCATTTATTGTCTAAAAAATATGTATTTATAACCCATCATTGTAATATCCATTAGAGTTTATTTCTTTTCATTTAGACTACACTTATTACTGTTTCATCGCCGTTAAGACGAGTTAATCCTTAGTTTATTCATAAACACCCTAGCACAAACTATTATCTTATAGTGTTATACTATAATAAACCTAGAGGGGGAGAATAGGTTTATTTACAAACTTTGACCAATTTTCACCAATTTTAATCTTCTTATCAATTTTAACAATCTTAGCACAATGATCAACTACGTGAAGTGAGAGGATACATGTGGATCAATAATTTATAGCATTAATTAAAAAATCTAGGCCAAAATTGACAAGCCAACATTAGATGCAAATCCTATTATCAATTTGATGGATTAAACTATATCTAAATGAGATCTAGGTGATGCGTATGATGGAGATTAAATGAACAGCATAAACAACATGTAAGTAGTCCACAAGACAGGTTTTATAGAAAAAATCCCACCAGGGGGTAAAAAATCTCAACATACTCTAATCTCACATTTAACTTGAAAAGGTTTTATACAATTCAAAAAAATACGTCTTTATCATGTACTCACGATAAGTTACCTATGAACATTGAACTTTCACCCTTGACGATGAACAATCCATAATAAGCTGCATATGAGAACAAGGAAGTAACATTTTCCTCCTTAGTGTCACATTGTAATTGAACTCTTCAATATATCAAAGCTCCTCATGCTTAGATCTTGGAGTGTAGATCTTCAATATTGATGTAAAATGTTTAGTTTGAATCTAAAATGAGTGAATCTAATTTCAAAGCACTCTTTGTGACAACCCAAAAAATGCGAGTCATTACTTTGCTTAAAATTAAACTAAAATCCTCAATAATTCATACATGGCATCTATATTTCTCCAATAAATATAACGTCTCTACCAAAATTAATAAACAAAAATAAATACTCCCTTAATTTCTAACAAGGACTCAACGGTAATAATAAAATTACACTTTTATAATTACAAACTATACACTTATAAACTTCCTCTTAATATTTACATAAATCCCCCAAACAAAAAATAATGGCAAACACCATATATTTGTGAATAATATAATTCTTGTAATATACGTGGCACGTGTCCCCCAAACTAATCTTACACGCAAAGATCTTCTAAAATCCATCGATTACATACCATTGAAAATATAGAGGGGGAGTTACATAATATGACAAGAATAAAATTCTCAAAATGATAAAGGGTAAACAAAATTGCAACATTAAGAACACCATATACGAGTCCAATGTGGCACCCAAGCATGTTCAAATTTATCTCTTAATAACACATTAATGGGTCACCGGCCTCACCTCACCTCACCACACCCAGCCATCTCAAAAGTCTTAAAAAGGATATTAAACTTTTGAACTATTGGCGGGTGCCTATTTGTAACACCCCGTATTTCTGTGCATTTAAATACTTAATTAATTTAGGTAAACTTTAAATTACTTGTGTGTTGTAATTTAATTAAATTAATTATGGTAATATTTATTTAAATATTAATCGGGGAGTAAATGGTTAATATTTATGAAATTGAATTACTAAGTGGATAGTAATAATTTATTTACGTCATAACGTGTATTAGTGACGTGGTATTTATTCATCTCATCCGGGAGTTGCATATAGACTAAGTTAGGTGTGAGAAAGGAACTTTTAATAAATTAATTCGGATGTCAATTCTGAGCGCATGGTTGAGTCCAGATGGGCTGAGATAGTTGAAAAAGAGTGCCCGAGGGTAGTAAATGGGTATCGGGACGTTTTTAGGCATAATCCGGCCCACACGGGGTGTTCGGGTCACTTGGGCTTGGCCCATTAGACTAAAAACGGGATCAGTGTATTAAACCTAAATGTAAGAATTGCAGAACGACAGAGAAACACAAACCTAAATCGAGGAGTTTGAGAGAAAGCTAGAGGTATCAATTGGAAGAGCATTTGGGGATCTTTTGGAGACAAAACAAGGAACCAATTGGGTGTTCTTCATCAAACCTTTCTCTACCTCAACGGATCAGACTCTACGAACCCAAAAAGGCAAGTGTTTAACTTACTGTGATTTTAAATTGTGATCATCAATTCATATTGTAGTGGATGTATCATAAATCCGTTTTTGGGTGGGTATTCTGATGAAATTGGGTTTTCAGTGAATGAAATACTTTGATGAATTAAGGGTGAAATTAATTGTGTTTTATGATTCTGGAGTGTAAGAGTATGAATCGTATGTTAAATCGAGTAAGAATCGATGTTAAAATTCTGATAATAGAGACGTAAAATGTTATTGGATGTTCGAAACCCGGATAAAATCCGAATATGAAAAACATTGGAGTTCATGGAAATTTGTTGTTGAATTAAGGTTTCTAGGATGATTAGAACCTGTTTTCATGTGATAATATTGTTGATTGCAATTAGAGAATACTGATAGGGAAACTAAAAGCTTGGTTGGGTTAACAATGGAGGAAACAAATAACTCGGGGAAGGAGGATATCTAATCGATCGATCGATCGACCCAGGGAGTCAATCGATCGACGGTCCCAGGATTTTGGCAGGTCAGACAGTTTTAATATATAAGGGGGAATATAATTGGATTAGGGGGTGCGATGTGGGTGACACATGATGGATAAATTTTGGGATAATAATTCCTAAGTATTAATTTCGGATCGAGGAAAAATATTCGGGTAATGCAGTTAAGCGACACTACTTTAAGATAATTAATTAAAGTGAAACTAATTAATTAGATTAGAGTCAGACCATAGACTTGGGATTTTTGGGCTAGTGATGCGGTATTGGTATATGGCAAAGCCGGGAATTGATTATTATATATATACGGTGTGTGATAGTGTGTGTGCGTGTGTGTATATATATATGTGTGTGTGTGTGTGTGTGTGTGTGTATTGTGTGCTTATAAATATCAATGATTAAATATTTATTTAATTTAGATACTCTAGTGTTGTTATGGGAGGTTGCGTGACGTGGGTGAATTACCTAGCTTGAGGAGTAGGGCGAGTATATCCCCAGGTTATAGCATCCAATTTCAGAGATGGGGCATTGAGATGATGTCCTCATACTGGGGGGAATATGACCGCCTCCATTACATTTTTACTTAGGTTCCGATTCGGTGGACCATAGTTATCTCGGAACTCCAGGTGGGACTGAGTAGCCTGGGTTGATAACACTTTAGAGAATACCCCCGGCGAGTTATTACTCGATAGGATGGGCTATTATATATTCAACATATGTGTGAATGCTGTAATATGGTTTTACGTATATAATGGGATAAATAATTATATACGGGTAATTATATACATGAAGTGGATCGTATTAATTATATAACGGGTGTGAACGTTATATGGATTTAAAAAGGGAAAATAATTAACTGAGTTTATGTGATTAACAACTTATAAATCATATCTTAAGCATACTCGGGTTTGGGTAGGGTAGTTGAAAGGAGAAATTATAACCAGGATAGTTAAACAGGATAGTCTAATTAGGGGATTATAAAAAGGAACATTAGGTGTGCACAATAGTGGAGGGATTAAGTCCTCAAGAGAGTGTGACAATAACTTAAATATGGAGAACATTCGTGCATTTTAATTACTGCAATCATTTGCTAAATATTTTCAAAATGTTTTGGGTTCTAACCCTTGCTATCAAATATTTTCAAAACCTTTTAGGTGTCCAGCCACAGGGATGCCAGGTGTGACTTCATTTCCAGTGATTCGCAGTTGCAGCATATGTGGATGTTGCAGGATTTTGACAGACGCATTTATTTTTCTATTCCTAGTGTAGGGATTCATATCAGTTTATTTCGAGCATGTCGCTCACAATCTTATTTAGTTTCTTTTCAGATTGTATGTGATTTATTACTCTCTATTAGTTTGGTTGGTTTTGGATTTAGACGATGGTTTATTCGAAAAGGCTTTTATTATTCTATGTGATTATTGATTCTAGCATCATTGGATGTTTTATTTTAATTCCGCACTTATTTTGTCTTGGATTAATAAAGATAAAATTTGACGCCATCTTTTTGAATACTAGGTTATTAGTAAGATTTAAAAAGTTTTTGACAGTGATGCTAAGAATGAAACAAATGAGATTCCTATTTTGATTTGATATAGGACTGATCACTCGGTATTTTATTAGGCGGGGTGTCAAGATGGTATCAGAGCATCAGGTTCTAGTGTCCATAAGATTTGTACGGCTTTTTACGTTTCAGCATAGCGTTCTGTTGATATAGAGCCCTATTATTAGGACTGTTGCTTTACCTTCACGCTTGTGAGTTATCGTGCTTCTGCTGTTTAGTTTTTTATTATTAATGAAATAATACAACTCGTTTCAAATTTTAGATGTCGTCAAAGAGAGGTAAACCGGCTAGGGTAGCAGCCAGGGACGAGGGGAGGGAGGCTCAGCAGGAGCCAGAGGTTTCACAGTCGTAAGCCCCACCATGATTAGTGATGACAGCTCAGATGGCGAAGGTAGTGGCTCAAGAGGTCAATGCAGTGATGGTAGCCTTGGCAACCCATTTCCCTTAGCCTCATCCACAACAACTAATGGCCCCATTTGCACCAGCCCACCTGGGGACGTCAGAGTGGCAGAGAGTTCGGGATGCCTTTTAGAAAGGCCACCCACTGGAGTTTCAGGGGAGTTCTAAGGTAGTCCCGCCATGCTAGTGGAAGAAGGATATGTAGCGCTAGTTGTATATGATTGACTGCAGTGAGGTACAGAGGTAGATGTTATCCACTTTCAGGTTAATCGGGGCAGCTCTACAGTGGTGGGAGTCCATCACCACTATTAGAGACAGGGATTCGATAACTATCGATGATTTCTAGGTGCGGTTTGGTCACAAGTACTTTCCTCCAGCAGTTGAGGCCGAGATAAGGAGGAAATTCAGTGAGATGACTCGGGGAAAGCGCTCAGTGGCAGAGTATGAGGAGGAGTTCATCCGTTTAGCAATTTTGTGCCGGATGAGGCGAGCAACGAGGAGCGAAAAAAGGCTAGGTTTGTGACTGGATTGGCCTGGAGGATCAGGAAGCACTTGATTGGGAACCCCGCATTGGTAACGTACATGAACGTTGTCAATGTCGCTTTACTACATTGCCAGGATCATCGCTTCCTCCTTAAGGAAAGCAAGCGAAGTGGTGAGCCGAGCTAGCAGGGTAAGGCAGGTGGGGGTGATACTAGCGGAACCCATCCGTAGTCAGGTAATCAATAAGGAAATCAGGCTAAGAAGTTTAAGTTCGGAGGTTTCCGGCATGGGAGTCAGGGGTTCAGCCAAGACCAACAAGGCCCTAATCAGTAGAAGCAGGTTCCTCAGGGTCGACAGGGCCAAGGGAACAACATGGGAGGCCTGCATGGCTAACACCAGGGACAGCCTCGCTAGGGCCAGCAGGGACACCGTTAGGTAGATGGTCAGGAGCGTTGCTACGCCTATGGATAAACGGGTCATTTCAAAAGAAATTTCCCACAGCGAGGAGGGGCTAGCAGCAGGGTGCCCTATAGGGACAACGGGTACAACGACCTCCAGCAGCACCAGCCCCACAGCAGCAGGGGCAGATGCACTACAGACGTGTGTACAACATCCGAGATATCCCCATTCCACCAGCACCTCAGGCGCCGCCAGTAGTTGAGGGTACGTTTCCTATTCATGGGCATGAGGGTAGGATACTTTTTTATACTGGGGCATCCCATTCATTTGTTAAGACCAAATTTTCTAGGATCACCGATTTGCTAGAGATCACCGGTAGTCTCTTTATGTGTGTAGAGTCACCGATGGGTAGTGGATCACTTATACATTCGATTTGTATAGGAGTGGACATTGTGATTGGGAGACTGAGTTTAGCAACAGACCTCCTAATGTTAGATATAGAGGGATATGATGTCATCCTAGGCAGGATACATGGCGATGATAGATTGCTTCGAGAGGACCATCGTGTTCTCCATTCTAGGACATGAGATGTTCCTAGTGGCGATGCCTCTTCCTGAAGGAGGGTAGCGCACTCACTTGTACTATATTGAGAAGGAGACCTCACGGGAGGTGGTGATTCCATTAGATTCGATTCTGGTTGTGAGGAACTTTGAGGATGTATTTTAGTAAATACCAAGGTTAGCACCCAGCAAGGAGATCGAGTTCGTTATTAATTCGGCATCGGGTTCGAGGCCGATTGCTCAAGAACCTTCCTTATGGCCCCTTCAGAGATGCGTGAGCTTAGAAATCAGATTTAGCAGCTCTTAGGTCAGGGTTTCATTCGGCGGAGCACGTTGTCGTGGGGTGTGCCCGTGTTGTTCATGAAGAAAAGGGATGGTTCACTTCGATTGGGCGAAGACTTCATAGAGCTGAACAAGGTGACAATACGGAATAAGTATCTGTTACCTAGGATTTATGACTTGTTTGATCAGTTGAGAGGGGCATCAAACTTCTCAAATATTGATTTGAGGTTAGGGTATCATCAGCTGCGTATGTGAGAGGAGGATGTTCCTAAGACCATTTTTCTATAGTGGTATGGATCCTACGAGTTTAAGGTGATGTCGTTTGGGCTTACCAATGCATCAGCAGTGTTTATGGATCTCATGAATAGGGTTTTCATAAAGTATCTCGACCAGTTCATTATCAAGTTCATTGACGACATTTTGGTCTACTCTCACATAGAGGAGGAACACGCAGTGCACCTGCATATGGTTTTGCAGACACTACGGGACCACCAACTTTATGCCAAATTCGGGATGTGTGGATTTTGGATACGGGAAGTGTAGTTTCTTATCCAAATAGTGTCAGATTGGGGTATTGTTTTTAATCTAAGTAAGGTATCGGTGGTGAGGGAGTGGAGACAGCCCATGACACCGATAGAGATTTATAATTTTCTAGGGTTGGCAGGTTATTAGCGATGGCTCATTAATGGTTTTTTAAAATTACGGGTTCATTGACGATCCTAACTCGCAAGGGGGACCATTTGTATAGGATGACCACTGTCAGTTTACTTTCGATGAGCTAAAGGACAAGTTGACATATGCGCCCATACTTTCTTTGCCTAGGGGAGGATTGGAGTACCGGGTTTACACTTGCGCATCCTTGCAGGGACTTGGGGTGTGTGTTGAAGCAGGAGGAGAGGGCTATAGCTTATGCATCTCGAAAGCTTAAGCCCAATGAGAAAAATTACCCTACCCATGACCTAGAGTTGGAAGCGGTCATTTTTTCTTTAAGGATATGGAGACATTATCTTCTAGGAGAGCAGTTTACTTTATTTATAGATCATGAGTCACTTCAGTATCTATTCACGCAGAAGGATCTGAATATGAGGCAGAGGCAGTGGATAGAATTCGTGAAGGACTACCAGTTTGATATCCAGTATCATCCTGGTAAGGCTAACGTGGTAGCATAAACGTTGAGCCGGAGGCCTACTGGGGAGATTGCAGAGATTTAGAAAGTGAAGTGGAGTGAGCTTCGACACGATGACGATGTTTCCAGGGCATATATATCAGCTTTAGCTATCACTCCTGAGATTACCATGCGGGTTGCGAGGGTACAGGCGGAGGATCAGATCTGTGGGGATAGGATACGTCAGTTACTGACTAAAGGAGCAGAGTGTTATTCGGTTAGTTCAGAGGGAGGCCTACTCTTTAATGGGAGGTTAGTCGTACCGAATGATGAGGATTTGAGTCATACAGTTATGAAAAAGTCCCATGGTTTGAGGTTTGCAGTACATACCAATGGGGATAAGATGTACAAGGATATGAGGAGGTAGTATTGATGGGCAGGGATGAAACAGGATATAATAGACTTTGTCTCAATATGCACCACATGTCAGCATGTGAAAGTTGATCATCAGAGACCTCCAGGGATGCTATAGCCACTCGATATTCTCGAGCGAAAATAAGAGAGTATCTCTATGGACTTTATTACGGGGTGGCATACATCACAGAGGGGTCACGATTCTATATGGGTAATTGTGGATCAGTTGACCAAGGTAGCCCATTTCTTACCAGTTGAAGCACCTTATACTCTTGACTCACTTGAGTCTAAATTGTATAAGTGCTCATCTAGTTTGGAAATGGTGACAAAATTTGAGTCATATCCGCTAGATACCAAATAGCCTCAGATTCTTCTCATAATGCCTCACTTGATTCATTTGATGGTAAAATCTCAATCACACACACACTAGGATTGCATACCTTGTACATATATTGCATTATTTGCTTGTGTGTGAGTTGTTTGTGTTAATTCCCTTTCATATTAGTTTTTAATAATTTTGGGGAATTTTTTAAATAGTTTTTAAATGATCTTTTGAAATTAAAATTTGGGTTTTAAAACTTTTGAGGTCATTCTCTGATTACTGGTTTTATCACTTCATACCTGAAAGTTTGGTTGGGTAGAATTCGAAAGCGCTTGAGACTTCAGGGTGTCTATGTAATTATTTTAAAAACACGCGCGTTTGGTTGCATCTGGGACTTACACATGTCATTGTTACATCGGTCGGATTTGTATTTGTTTATACACTCAGAACCTGTGCGAATTCTCAGCCCTTGGATTTAGTTTATCAACGGTCTGCATGCGATCTATCCCAATCCCAGTGAACCCCCTTTAGAGCAATCAGAGATCGTTTAAATCGCCGCTTATATTAAACCATTGGATCTTCATCAACCCCTTAAGACCAAATCTCAGCCATTGGATTTGATCAATTATTCTCGAACCCTCCTCGCTTAGTATATAAGGAGGCTGATCCTCAATATTTGAAAGACTTTTGGCCAGTTCGTCCAAACAGAGAGAGAGAAGAGGGAGAGAGAGAAGAGAGAGAAACCATAGAGCAAACCCTAAATCGTTCAAACCCTAATTTCCTTTTTCAAAATCAATTTACATCCAAATACCAAACCTGAGTGTTTGAGAGTTATGTTGGTAGTGGTTTGAAGGTTGTTCGTGGGTTGAATCCTATAAGTTTGAGATCTTATATCCAACTTAGGCATTTTAGGTTTGATCTCTATTTCTTTTTCATAGAAACAGTAGATCTTACTATTACATGTCATATTACACATAGATTTGCATTATTTTAGTTTTTCATCTTGAAAAATCTAATTTGTTGATTATTTCTATCTGTAAATGTTTTTCACTACTCAAAAATCAATAAATTATTTTCTGTTTCTAGTTCTTATGAAACAAGACTTCTGATCTAATTGGAATCGCAATCGGTGGTTTACAATTTCAAAAACATTTTCAAAACCCTCTGAAATTATTTAAGACCTTGGCAGTCTTCCGAGTAAGGTAACCTTGGATTCTGGGATTATTTTAAAGATAAAAAAGTCTATAGATTCTAAAGAAGAGAGAAACTGAAAATCTTATCATTTAGATCTGATATGTAATTTGATAGAATTTGTTTGTATAAATAAGTGTGCGTGTGTGCATGCATGTGTTAGAACACTGTCACAAACACCTGTCACACTATAACACAAGAAGTGTTGGCCGTAAGATCTTGAAACGTCAAGAGTCGGCATAAAGCTGGAACAAAGTATGGAGAAGTTAGCAAATTGAGAAAGCCACATCAACATCAGAAACTGCAAAAAAGTTAGAATCAAACCAGTGGGTATATATACTAAACTTGAATAGGTTTATTTTGTGTGCATGTGTATTAAATAGCTTGTAACTTGTATATTGTGTTTTAGTGGATATTTGGTTTGTGACTTAGAAGTCACCGTGGATGTTTCCTTAGTTGGGTGAGGTTTTACCATGTTAAAAACTCCTTGTACTTAATCTTTCTACATCTCCTCATCTCATTCTTGTGGGTGTGCTGATTTAGCTGATTTAACTCTTTTAGTTTTATTTTTCAAAACTAGTTACATAATCTTGAACATATCTCATACATTTTTTGTTAAACACATCTTGTGGTTAAATCTGTTTTGATTTAAAGGAAATAGTTTCTCCAAAAAAATAGTTCGAAGTTACTTAGACATTTTAATCCTATATTAAACGACTTGAGTAACAAATTCTCAATTGGTATCAGAGCTTGGAAAATTTTCTTTAAAGATCTTGTGTTTCTGAAATTGTTTTCTTAAAATCAAACAATGGATGAGAAATCTGAAAGATTTGGTAACTTGTCCAAACCTCCTCTCTTTGATGGAAACAACTTCCCTTAATAGAAAGTAAGGATGGTTGCTTTCATACAAGGAACCTTGGGAGATAATGTCTGGGACATTGTTGAAAATGGATATACTTATCCTATTAAACTATCCACTAAAGGAAGCAATGAGAGGATTAAGAAAGTATTAAGTGAATTCACTCAAGAAGAGAATCAAGCCTCTATGAACAATAACAAAGGCAAGAATGCCATTTTTATGTCTATAAATGAACATGAGTTCAAAAGGATCTCATATTGTACCACTTCTAGGGAAGCTTTGGATACACTGGTTACTGTATATGAAGGTGACACTAGAGTTAAGGCTACTAAAACACAAATGCTTATCCAGCAGTATAACTCTTTAATCATGTCAGACTCTGAATTATTTTGATGACTTTTACATGAATTTTACTGACATTGTGACCAAATTACATGCTAATGGGATAACTTATGATAGACATGAAATTACCTCAAAAATTCTAAGGTCATTACCATAGAGATTTGATAATAAAAGATATGCTATTGAGGAAATGAGTGACCAAAATCTCACTCCTGAATTACTCAGTAGTAAACTGAGAACTGTGGAAATGGAACTAGAATTTAAGAAACAATTAACCCAGTTTCATAGGAAACAAACTAGTTCAAACCTGAGTTTTTCTTCTAAGCTGATAAAACCTGAGCTTAGTATTCCCAATAATGATTCTGATGAGGAATGTGATATAGATAGTTTGGATAATCAGATTGCCTTGATGTCAAAGTAGAGTAAGAAGATTGTCAACTTTTGAAATAAAATGGCAACCAGACAAGGCGAGCCAATTATCCAACTCAGTCTAGCCACAAACCTCATGAGAAAGGTCAAGACAAACATCACAAGGACATTCATACTAGACTTAACAAATACTTTAAGAATATTGAATGTTTTAGATGTGGAAAATTGGATCATATAGCACAAGATTGTAGAGATAACTTGAACACGACCAATAAACATACTAGGCCAACATCTGCAAGACATGGGATGATTCAAATGATTCTGATAATGAGGAACATGAGTCATCTGGTGTTTTTTATCTGTGCATGTCTTTCTTTTCTAAGATAGTCTATAATGATGATATGTCTGTGCCTAAGTATGATAATGATGCTAATAGCTCTACTTCTGTTGTTATGAATCATGATGCTACTGGTTTAGATGCTTTAATTTCTGAGAACAATGCTAGTTCTACAGCGGGGTGTGTGAGTCAAAGGGAAAGCGATAATGATGATGTCAATGTGTGTGTGAGTTCAAGAATTAAATCCTTAGGGACTTCACACAATACACTTAGTGATTCAGACACTGAAGACCTCCCCGATGTTCACGTACAAAACTCTCAAGAAAAGCTCAAGACTAGAGAAGATAATGAAAATCTCACTAAGAAACTAGAAAACTTAAGTCTAATGGTTAAACTTAACGCTGAAGAGTATACTACCCAATGTCTAACTCATGAAAACGAAGTCAAATGTTTTGATCAAAAATTGAAAATTTTGATTGAAATAAATGAAACTCTGGAGAAAAAATATAAAGGGACATTATTAGAATTGGAACAAGCTATAGAAAAGACGGCAACTGTTTTAAAAAAAATTGCTGAGCTTGAAAATAATTCCAATTGTTTTGATGACTTTGTTACTGATTCAAGAACCAATTCTAATGATCGAACTGGAATAGGATTTTGCCCAAATTAAAAGACATAAATTAAAAACGTTGAATCAATCAAGTTTGTGTCAGCTGGCAAAAGACCTATAAAAACCTGTCCAGATTTTCAAGCCTTAAATGATGAGTTTGATAAAAAGCAACAAAAGTAGGATATTGGGGAATCAAGTCACTCTAAGTGTGATAGTTTGCCTAAGGCTAAATACGTGTGCCCTCCGATTAGGAAGAGTGATTCTGCTTTTCAAACTGTACTCCCTAGAAATAAGATTCAACGTCAAATTCCCATGAAACCTATGTTTAGAGATTTTCCTAAGGAGATACCCCCTTCAAGCAATCTGTATTGCTCATACTCTGATATATACGGACATTCTTTCGAAGTTTGCTACTCTAGACATTTAGTTAATCGTGTTTGTAATACTCCTTTATACCAAAACTTTAACTACTCTAGGAGAAGTCGTAACAATTATGTTCTGCCTAGACCACCAGATAAAAACTCTAACTATAGAAAGAGAAAGACCAAACCTAAAAGATCATTTACAAGACGGATTCTTAGGCACTTTTCTAAACCAAATGCTCATATTTTCTATAAAACTCAAATGCATGCGCAAATTACTTTTCAACAAAAATCTAATGCTCTCAAGTTTTATCAAATGAGAGCAAATATGCGCAAAATAAAAACAAGAGCTATTTGGGTTAGAAAAGATGAGATATTGCCCCAAATGAAGTGTAACATTGTGATTACTGCCTTAAAAGCTGAACACACTCCTTCTGGATGGTATTTAGACTCTGGGTGTTCGAAACATATGACCGGGGATGATACAAAATTTTTAAACAAAACCAGCTTTGCTGGAGGAAAAGTTATTTTTGGTGATGGTGTATCATCTCAAATCATTGGTAAAGGAACACTCCGAGAAGAAGGATTGCCTCTGCTTGAAAATATTCTTCTAGTAAAAGGTCTTAAGGATAATCTACTTAGTATCTCGTAATTTTATGACTCAAATCATACTGTCACCTTTTCAAAGAATAATTGCAAGATTTTAAATGAAAAAGGTGAGTGCATAATTACAGGACTCTTGACAATTGTTATACTGTCCAGAATAGTATTGAGATCTGTAACATTGCCAGAATGGATGACAATGAGATATGGAATAATAGGATGGGTCATATAAATTACGATAGCCTTAGTAGACTGTCTTCACAAGAAATTGTTAGACGAATTCCAAAGATCAAACCTATCTCTAACATTGTATGTGGATCATGTCAGGAAGGAAAAATTGTTAAGGCACCTCATAAGAAAGTTAAAGATATCCTTACCTCTAACCCTTGGAGCTCATCCATATGGACCTAATGGGTCTTTCTCGTACTGTTAGTCTATGTGGACACAGTTACATTCTAGTTATGGTAGATGACTTCACCAGGTTTACTTGGGTAGCCTTCTTAAAATAAAAGTCAGACACTTTCTAAACTTTTTTGAAAATATTACTTCGAATTGAAAATGAGAAGGACACTCAAGTAAATAGAATTCGTAGTGATAGAGGATGAGAATTCATAGATACAGGTGTTATAGAGTATTGGGACTGTAATGGTTACAAACATGAATTTAGTGCTCCTAAGACTCATCAACAAAATGGAATTGTTGAGCGAAAGAATCGTACCCTTCAAGAGATGGCACCAGTTATGATTCATGCCAAGTGTTTACCTAAATATTTTTGGGTAGAATCAATTCGTACTGCTTGTTATATTATTAATAGGGTCTATCTTAGGAAGAATTTTAAACAAACTCCTTACGAACTATGGTATGGGAAGAAGCCCAATCTTAAATACCTTAGAACTTTTGGTAGTACATGTTATGTCTGCAAAGACAGAGAACACTAATCCAAATTTGAGACTCGTGGAGATAAAGCTATTTTCTCCTGACAGTAGAGCGTACCGTATCTATAATCTTCGCATAAAGACTTTAATGGAATCCATAAACGTTATTATAAGTGACACTACTGTTGAGAGTAAGACTGGAGAACCAACCATTCTGGAAGAGTCTGAAAATGTTTTAGAAAAAGACTCTCCAGAAATAGATGATTCTTTACCAATTAAGAAACCTGAAGTACCTAACTGGGTTTCTAAAGATCATCCCATAGATAATATTGTTGGTAACCCTTATGAGCCTGTATGTACAAGATCTCGATTTAGAAACTATGCTCATTATGCATGTTTTGTTTCCCTTAGGGAACCAAAGAATGTAAATGAGGCATTGAATGACCCTCAATGGATTTCTTCAATGAAGGAAGAACTTCTTCAATTTGTCATTCATGATGTTTGGTATCTTGTACCTAGGCCTGATAATAAAAAGGTTATTGGCACACGTTGGCTATTTAAAAATAAAACTGATGAAAGTTGGATAATTATTAGAAACAAATCCAGATTAGTGGCTCAAGGATATTCTCAAATTAAAGGAATAGATTTTAACGAGACGTTTGCTCATGTTACTCTCTTTGCCATAACTTGTTACTTGCATTTTACTCTTTACCAAATGGATGTAAAGTCAGCCTTTCTTAATGGAATCTTGACTGAAAAGACCTATGTTGAACAACCAAAAGGGTTTATTGACCCTCGGTATCCAAATCTTGTTTATTGTCTTAAAAAGGCATTGTATGGTCTAAAACAAGCGCCAAGAGCTTGGTATGAGCGTCTTTCCAATTTTCTCCTAGATAAAGGTTTTAAGAGAGGTGGAAATGATCAAACCCTATTTGTCAAACATTTTGATAAAGATATTATTATAGCTCAAGTTTATGTTGACGATATCATTTTTAGATCAATTTCCCCTTCAGAAGTTAAATCATTTTCTCAAATTATGCATAAAGAATTTCAAATGTCTCTTATGGGGGAGTTACAATTTTTTCTGGGTCTTCAAGTCAAATAGAATTCAGAATGTTTATTTGTTTTGCAATCTAAATATGCTTTAGAGATTATAAAAAAATTTGATCTTGAAATTGCCAAAGAAGCTATAACCCCCATGAGTACTACAGTCAAACTTTCTAGAGATGAGAGTGGTAAATCCATAGATCCTACTCTATATCGTAGTATGATAGGCACCTTACTATACCTTACTACCTCGCGGCCTGATATTATGTACGTAGTTTGCGTGTGTGCTCGTTATCAAAATAATCCTAAAGAGAGCCACTTAGTATGTGTAAAAAGAATCATTGAGTACATAAAAGTCACTCTAAATTTAGGACTCTGGTACACTAATGATACTCCTAGTATTATAATAGGATACACTGATTCTGATTGGGCAAGGTGTACTGATGATAGTAAGAGGACATCAGGAGCGTGTTACTATATAGGTAACAATTTGGTAGGATGGAGTAGTAAGAAACAAAACTTCACTTCTTTATCTATAGCTGAATCTAAATACATAGCAGCTGGTAGTTGTTATGCCCAATTACTTTGGCTTAAACAAATGCTAAATTATTGTGGCATTCAAGAAGACCAACTGCATCTTTATTGTGATAATCAAAGCGCGATTAATATCTCTAAAAATTCTGTTCAACACTCGCGAACAAAACATATAAAAATTAGACATCATTTTATACACGAATTAGTTGAGACTAAGGAATTAGAAATTAATTATCTTCCTACAGATTTGCAACTTGCATATATGTTTAATAAACCTTTGGATTACAATACATTTCATTCTTTGCAAAAATCGATAGGAATTGTTTACGCTGAATAAACTCGTGTGGCTTAAGTATTTTTTTTCCCTTCGTCCATTTGAGACAAAATGGGGGAGAAATTTGAGTCTTATGAATTCATATTTTCTTGTACATATTTCTAAAAATCTTGATCTTAGTCTTATTTGCAGGAATCTGTACGGTTGTCTTCAATAGATGTTATTAGGATATTGGTTTCTATTTGGTTGAGTTATGTAATTTTCTTTTTCTAGGATATGGGTATATAAAATTTTTGTATAGTAATAGATTTTTCTTATTTTTCGTATCTCTACGAGTCCTAGGTGACTCAAAGGAGATTTTGTCTCATATTTCCAAAGGGAAAGATTGAATAACCTTATACTCTTGACTCACTTGAGTCTACATTGTATAAGTGCTCATCTAGTTTGAAAATTGTGACAAAATTTGAGTCATATCCCCTAGATACCAAAGAGCCTTAGATTCTTCTCATAATGCCTCACTTGATTCATTTGATGGTAAAATCTGAATCACACATACACACACTAGGATTGCATACATTGTACATATATTGCATTATTTACTTGGGTGTGAGTTGTGTGTGTTAATTCCCTTCCAAATTAGTTTTTAATAATTTTTGGGAAGTTTTTAAATGATCTTTTGAAATTAAAATTTGGGTTTTAAAACTTTAGGGGTCATTATGTGATTACTGGTTTTATCACTTCATACCTGAAAGTTTGGTTGCATCTGGAACTTACACCTGTCATTGTTACATCGACCGAATTTGTGTTTGTTTATACACTCAGAACCTATGCGAATTCTCATCCCTTGGATTTAGTTTATCAACGGTCTGCATGAGATCTATCCCAATCCCAGTGAACCCCCTTTAGAGCAATCAGAGATTGTTTATATCATCGCTTATATTAAACCGTTGGATCTTCGTCAACCCCTCAAAACCAAATCTCAGCCATTGGATTTGATCAATTATTCTCAAACCTTCCTTGCTTAGTATATAAGGAGGCTGATCCTCAATATTTGAAAGACTTTTGTCTAGTTCGTCCAAACAGAGAGAGAGAAGAGGGAGAGAGAGAAGAGAGAAAAACCAGAGAGCAAACCCTAAATCGTTCAAACCCTAATTTCCTTTTTCAAAATCAGTTTACATCCGAATACCAAACCTGAGTGTTTGAGAGTTATATTGGTAGTGGTTTGAAGGTCGTTCGTGGGTTGAATCCTCTGAGTTTGAGATCTTATATCCAACTTAGGCATTTTAGGTTTGATCTCTATTTCTTTTTCATAGAAGCAGTAGATCTTACTATTACATGTCATATTACATATAGATATGCATTGTTTTAGTTTCTCATCTTAAGAAATCTAATTTGTTGATTATTTCTGTCTGTAAATGTTTTTCGCTACTCAAATTGTTTTCTGTTTCTGGTTCTTATGAAATAGGACTTCTCATCTAGTTGGAATCGCAATCGGTGGTTTACAATTTAAAAATCCTCTGAAATTGTTTATGACCTTGGCAGTCTTTCGATCAAGGTAACCTTGGATTCTGGGATTATTTTAAAGATAAAAAAGTCCATAGCTTCTAAAGAAGAGAGAAACTGAAAACCCTATCATTTAGATATGATCTGTAATTTGATAGGATTTATTTGTATAAATAAGTGTGCATGTGTGCATGCATGTGTTAGAACACTGTGACAAACACTTGTCACACTACAACACAAGAAGTGTTGGCTATAAGATCTTGAAACGTCAAGATTCGACATAAAGATGGAACAAAGTATGGAGAAGTTAGCAAACTGAGAAAGCCACATCAACATCAGAACTGCAGAAAAGTTAGAATCAAACTAATGGGTACATTTTCTAAACTTGAATAGGTCTGTTTTGTGTGCATGTGTTAAATAGTTTGTAACTTGTGTATTGTGTTTTAGTGAATTTTTGGTTTGTGACTTAGAAGTCACCATGGATGTTTCCTCAGTTGGGTGAGGTTTTACCACGTTAAAAACTCCTTGCACTTAATCTTTCTACATATCCTCATCTCATTCTTGTGGGTGTGCTGATTTAGCTGATTTAACCTTTTTAGTTTAGTTTTTTAAAACTAGTTAAATAATCTTGAACATATCTCGTATATTTTTTATTAAACACATCTTGTGGTTAAATCTGTTTTGATTTAAAGAAAAAAGTTTCTCCAAAAAATAGTTCGGAGTTACTTAGACAATTTAATCCTGTATTAAACGACTTGAGTAACATCTTTTCACCGATTGGCACTAATTTTGAGATGATGCGATACGCACAGATGTTCATAGCGGAGATAGTTAAGCTACACGGGGTGCCGGTTATCATTGTGTCTGACAGAGACAAGAATTTTGTGTTCCACTTCTGGCAGAGCTTTCAGGAGGCCATGGGCACAGAGTTACGGTTGAGTACTACCTACCACCCGCAGACAGACGGGAAGACTGACAGAGTTAATAAAATGTTGGAGGATATGTTGAGGATGTGCATTTTAGACTTTGGGGGAGGATGGGAGCGATACCTTCCTTTGGTAGAGTTTGCGTATAATAACTCTTACCAGTTTATGATCGGCATAGCACCGTTTGAGGCGCTTTATGGGAGATATTGGCATTCGCTCGCCTATTATTTAGAGGTGGGGAACATTAAGCTATTGGGGCCAGAGATGATTGAGGAGATGACTGCCAAGATAGAGCTGATTCGGGGACGGATTCAGATAGCTCAGGATAGGTAGAAGAGTTATGATGATGCTTCTCGGATACATGTGGAGTTAGAGGTCGGTGATTAGGTATTGGTCCGGGTGTCTCCTATGAAAGGAATGATGAGTTTCGGTAAGAAGGGGAAGCTAGCACCGCAGTATGTGGGTACTTTCCTTATTATGAAGAGGGTGGGACATGTAGCTTATAGATTGGGTTTACCAGAGCATCTTCAGCGGATACACGACGTGTTCCATGTGGCATCAGTAAAGAAATATCAGAGGAGTGAGAGAGATTTCTGGCACGTTCCTCTCGAGGATATTAACTTGCAGCCAAACATCTCATATGAGGAGAGACCTGTAGCTATTCTGGATCGTAGTGAGAGCAAGTTGCGGTCTAAGGAAGTACCACTAGTTAGAGTAACGAAAGGAGGATATGCGAGAGCAGAATCCAGAGTTATTCGACGCATGTATGACCTAATTTCTGGGATGAAGTTCCTTTGTATGGGGGAAATTATGTAACACCCCGTATTTCTGTGCATTTAAATACTTAATTAATTCGGATAAACTTTAAATTACTTGCATGTCGTAATTTAATTTAATTAATTATGGTAATGTTTATTTAAATATTAATCGAAGAGTAAATGGTTAATATTTATGAAATTGAATTACTAAGTGAATAGTAATATTTTATTTACGTAATAACGTGTATTAGTGATGTGGTATTTATTTATCTCAACCAGGAGTCGGATATAGACTAAGTTGGGTGTGAGATAGGATTTAATAAATTGATTCGGATCTCAATTCTGAGTGCACGGTTGAGTCTGGATGGTCTAAGATAGTCGAAAAAGAGTGCCCAGGGTTAGTAAATGGGTCTCGAGACGTTTTTAGGCATAATCGGGCCCACACAGGGGTGTTCGGGTCACTTGGGATTGGTCCATTAGACTTAAAAATGGGATTAGTGTATTAAACCTAAATCTAGGAAGTGTTGAACCACATAAAAACACACACCTAAACCTAAGAGTTTTAGAAAAAGCTAGAGGGGTCAATTGGAAGAGCAATTGGGGATCTTTTGGAGACAAAATAAGGAACAAATTGGGTGTTCTTCATCAAACCTTTCTCTACCTCAACGGATCAGACTCTACGAATCCAAAAAGGCAAGTAATTAACTTTCTGTGATTTTTAATTATGCTAATCAATTCATATTGTAGTGGGTGTATCATAAATCCGTTCTTGGTTGGGTATTCCGATGAAATTGGGTTTCGGTGAATAAAATACTTTGATGAGATTAAGGATAAAATTAATTGTGTTTTACGATTCTGGAGTGTAAGAGTATGAACCGTATGTTAAATCTAGTAAGAATCGATGTTAAATTTCTGATCATAAAGATGTAAAATGTTATTGGCTGTTCAAAACCCGAATAAAACCCGGATCTGGAAAACGTTAGAATTAATGGAAATTAGTTCTTGAATTAAGGTTTCTAGGATGATTAGAACCTATTTTCATGTGATAATATTGTTGATTGTGATCGGAGAATACTGATAGGGAAACTAAAAGCTTGGTTGGGTTAACAATGGAGGAAACAGACAACTCGGGGAATGAGGGTATCTGATCGATCGATCGACCCAGGGAGTTGATCGATCGACAGTCCCAAGATTTTGGCAGGTCGGTCAGTTTTAATATACAGGGGGGATTTATTAAAGAATTAAATTCCAAAATATTTATTTAGGGAAAAATATATATAAGAATAAATTTCCTAAAAATTATGGGGAATATAATTGGATTAGAAGGTGCGATGTGGGTGACACATTATGGATAAATTTTGCAATAATAATTCTTAGGTATTAATTTCGGCCTGATGGAAAATGTCCGGGTAATGTAGTTGAGCGACACTACTTTAACATAATTAATTAAAGTGAAAGTAATTAATTAGATTAGAGTCGGACCATAGAGTTGGGATTTTTGGGTTAGTGTTACGGTATTGGTACATCGTAATGTCGGGAATTGCTTATTATATATATACGATGTGTGATCGTATATATATATATATATATATATATATATATATTGTGTGCTTATAAATATTTGTGATTAGATATTTATTTAATTTAGATACTCTAGTGCTGTCGGGGGAGGTTGCGCGATGTGGGTGAATCCCCTAGCTTGAGGAGTAGGGTGAGTATATCCCCAGGTCATAGAGTCCAGTTTCAGAGATGGGGCATTGAGATGGCGCCCTCATACTCAGGGGAATATAACCGACTCCATTACGTTTTTATTTAGGTTCTGATTCGGCGGATCATAGTTGTCTCGGAACTCCATGTGGAACTGAGTAGCCTAGGTTGATAGCATTTTAGAGAATACGTCCGGTGAGTTATTACTCGAGAGGATGGGCTATTATATATTCAACATATGTGTGAATGTTGTAATATGGTTTTACGTATATAATGGGATAAATAGTTATATACGGGTAACTATATACATGAAGTGGATTGTATTAATTATATAACGGGGGTGAATGTTAAATCGATTTAAAAAGGTAAAATGATTAACTGAGTTTATGTGATTAACAACTTATAAATCATATCTTAAGCATACTCAGGTTTGAGTAGGGTGGTTGAAATGAGAAGTTATAACCAGGATAGTTAGACGGCGTAGTCTAAGTAGGGGATTATAAAAAAGAATGTTAGGTGTGCACAATAGTGGAGGGGTGATTAAGTCTTCAAGAGAGTGCGACACTAACTTAAATATGGAGAGCATTCATGCATTTGAATTACTGCAAGTTAATCATTTGCTAAATATTTTCAAAATATTTTGGGTTCTAACCCTTGCTATGAAATATTTTAAAAACCTTTTAGGTGCCCAGCCACAGGGACGCAAGGTGTGACTTCATTTCCAATGATTCGCAGTTGCAGCATATGTGGATGTTGCAAG
This sequence comes from Sambucus nigra, assembly GCA_949130495.1. Classification (NCBI taxonomy): domain Eukaryota; kingdom Viridiplantae; phylum Streptophyta; class Magnoliopsida; order Dipsacales; family Adoxaceae; genus Sambucus; species Sambucus nigra. The sequence goes on along the minus strand of OX422208.1, from coordinate 86,735,914 downwards.
ATTTGGATAGACGTATCTATTTTTGTATTCCTGGTGTAGGGATTCATATCATTTTATTTCGAGCATGTCGCTCACAGTTTTATTTAGTTTCTTTTCAGATTGTATGAGATTTATTACTCTCTATTAGTTTGGTTGGTTTTGGATTTAGCCGTTGGTTTATTCAGTAAGGCTTTTATTATTCTATGTGATGATTGATTCTAGCAGCATTGGATGTTTTATTTTAATTTCGCACTTATTTTGTCTTGGATTAATAAAGATAAAATTTGACACCAACTTTTTTGAATACTAGGTGGTTAGTAAGTTTTAAAAAGTTTTCGACAGTGATGCTAAGAATGAATCAAATGCGATTCATGTTTTAATTTGATATAGGACTGATCACCCGGTATTTTATTAGGCGGGGTGTCACACTACTCTCAATATTATATCAAAATCCATATCACTTTGCCCCAATAATCAACACGCAATATTTTAACCGACAAATATAGTGTATTCCAATAAATATCACAATGTAATCAATGGGAGTACAATTAAAGGAGGCAAAAAAAATAATACTCTTAGGAGATTTTAATGGAGCATATTGTATAAATTCCTTACCTCAATCCAACTAGAAATCTATTAAGTGTATTTTTGAATACCAAAGCCCTAACTTCAACCACAATCATTTTTCCAACTCTAAAAAATTATCACTAACTTTTCCAAATAAACATTCCTACCCTTAAACCTCTCAAAATTATATGTTTCCTCGGAAAAACCTAAACACATATGCTACAGGTTTATATCTGAAGTGGTGGTTTATGTGAATAATAATATTTATTGTAGCTTGAACTTTAAATTTGAGATAGGTTTGAACTCTTTATATGGTACCAGGAAAATGACCTTCCTTAAAGTATGTAACCAACCACACTATTAAGTAGATAAGGAATCAAGCTAGTTTAAAATATTGGATACAAATAAAATACACATGTCTCTTAGTAACAAGATTTTAGGTCACTTTTTTTTAGTTTGAATATCAATCCTACTAACTATTTTTCCCACATCACCTCATACACTTATCTTACAAATTGTATGGAACCTTGTATGGAAATGATAAATGGGTCTACCCATTTTAAGGGTCTTTAAATAAATCTATTTATGAGAAATAGTTAATGCAATTGATCCACTTAGTTAAATTACACATAGTTGTTATTCTTTCTAAGACCACACATATATGTTATTTAATTTTTAATAAAGCATATTCAATATAATTGTCAATAAAATACATTTAAAAAATGTAAAAACACACTTATTTACCACTTTAATATAAGCAAACGTTACATAAGAATTACTGCACAACAAAATCACATAATTTAGTCACAATATTAAGTAAAAAATCTTCAATATTTACTATTTATTAAGCAATAAACACTATGGAGTACAAAATAAATATTAGAGTAAGGAACGAAAAAATTATAATATCATTACGTGAAGGTTATATGTTAAGATGGAGTGCATGTCATAAAAACTAATTGAATAACTTAAATTTCCCATTTTTCTTATTCTTAAATTCAAACTTTCTAGGTTGCGCAACTAAAGCAGTGAGATAAGGTCACCTTCATGTAAAGGTTTTAAGATACTCAATAAGAAGGTGTATATAGTTTAAAAAATATATGAATTCAATATTTCATTGAGGATTTGACTACATTTTTCTAAAATATTAATTAACTTAGATGATAATGAACTAACCAAAAGGAGTACCATGATCTACACACATAGTGCTGAATCAACACAATAAAGCCTGAGGTATCTTAAAATCCAAGATCGTATCAATATCTTTTTAGAAACTCCTTTCTAGTTTAGCGTTCTTTTTTTTAATCTTATTATTATTATTATTTTATTTTTATAAAATCAATAAATGCATAAAAGTTACATATTTAGTTTCTACAATTACCTGGGCCTATATTTTTCTTCATTTAATGAAAAATACTAAAATTATGTTCACCAAAATATCTCAAAGAAAAATATGAAAATTTTAAATTTTTACAATTAGTCCAAATATCCATACAATCGAGACACGGAAGGAGGATTTTTCCCAAGCAGTGAGCATTATTGTAAAACTAAAATCACACTTATACTACAATAGAAGAATTCAATAGACCATTAACAACAAAAGAAAAAATGCAATAGACCCCCCACCAAAGGCCTGAGGATTATCATAAAACGTGGCTCTAAAAACATCCATAACAGCCCAAAAAATTCTAGTAATTACTTTACTTGAAATTAAACTAAAATCTTTAGTAATCCATATACATCATTTATATTTCTTCAATAAAATATAACGAGCCTCCAAAACTGTAATAAACAAAAATCAATACTCTATTTTTTAACAACAACTCAATAATACAAAATTACACTTTTATATTGACAAAATATAAATTTACAAACTTTATTTCAATATTTATATAAATCCCACAAGCACAAAATAATGACAAACAATATTTTTTTATGAATACAATTCTTAAAAATATGTGGCACGTGTCCCCCAAACTTATCCGACTCCCAAAAATCTTCTAAAATCCATTGATTACCTGCTACTGAAAATAATGATGGGGAAATACATAATATGACAAGAATAAAATGCTCAATGTGATAATGGTTAAACAAAAGTGAAACAATACTAACATCGTATCCGAGTCCAGTGGGACTCCCAAGCATGTTTCAATTTAATTCTCAATAAAAAAAATCAATAGGTCATTGGCCTTACCTCACCTAGCACTTAAGGTCTTCGAAGGGATATTGAACTTTATGACTTTTAGCAGGTGTCCATTCTTACTGTTATATCAAAATCCATAGAACCTTGTCCAAATAACAAACACACCCCTCAAAATGTATATTTTCTCTTCGGGACACCCTAACCACATATGCTACAAGATTATATATGAAGTAGTGGTTTGTGTGAATAACACTATTTATTGCAGCTTAAACTTTAAAAGTTAAGATAAGTTTGTACTCTTTATATAGTAGCATTAATGGGAGAAAGTATCCGTTCTTTTTAATAAACAAATCTATAACTAACCACACTATTAATCTACTAAGGAGTGTCGCAAGTTGGAAATAAATTAAATGATGTCTCTTTGTAACAAGATTTTAGGTGATCCATGTTTCATATTATTAACTTCTTTTTTTAGTTGGAATATCAATCATTCTAACAATTTTTCCCACATTAGCTCATATACTTATTGAAAAAAATTGTATGGACCTTGTAATGGAATGATAGATGGTTCTGAAACACCTTAAATAGTTTAATCCTAGATTTTTCTTGAGTCTCCAATATTTAATGTTCCAACTAGTTTGGATATTTTGCCAAAACATATTATTAATTTGAGAACGACTCCATTGGTACATCATTCAAAGTGTTTAAGACTATTCGGGCCTCAAGACTCAATTAACGTTCATATTCGAGTAAAGGTAAAAAAAAAGTGGATGCCATAGCACATATTGCACATTTTTACACATTATGCATTTTAGCCACTCGTGCATTTTATTTATGATTAATTGATATTAAGTGTTTAAAATAATTTGTTAAAAGTAAAATTGTATTGAATTTTTGCTAAAAATTAATTTCCTATTTCTAAATAATTTTTGGGATTTTTTTAATTTAAATGATTCTTTAAACAAATTTTTGTATATTAAAAAGTCATTTTGTGCACATATGTTTAAAGTAACACAAACTGTGTTTTCTTTTACTCACATGTTTTTTCATGCATATTCGTTCCATGATTAGGATTAAATTTGATGTTGTGCGATGTTGATCCATGTAAAGGTTGTTTGACTAATAGGATCAAGAGGATTCAAGCTTCTTGTTTGATTATGTTATACAATCGGATGTATAGGTGTTACCGTTAGACCTTGAGAATCGATCGCAATTGTCTTTGGTTATGACCGTTAGATCACATTAGTTTTATTGGTAAGCTGAAATTTTATCCATTAGATTCATTTGTACCTATATGGCATTAATTTCCTTTGACCGATTATTAAGTATTATGTAGGTTTAATCTTTTAAAATACCAGCTGAATAAATGAACCGTGTCCATAAATTTTAGGTAATTATATATATATATATATATATATATATATATATATATATATATATATATATATATCCGTTACAATCCTAGGATCAGATTGAGAGGACAGGTGATCGGATCTTGATAGGTGAGCTATCGAATTCAATAGTTGGAAGAATGTAAACCGTTTGATAGTTTTATTAAGAAACCTTTTGTTTCTAAATTATTATGGGTAGTAATTAGCACATGTAGGTTTTTAGACCATTAGATCGAAAGGTTTTGGTTTAATGATTTCTAGCCGTAGAACTTTTATGACTGTTTTTTGTAAGGTTCTCGGTATGCAATGTTTAACCATTTACCATAATTTAGAATTAGTGAGTTTAGGTAGTTTTAAATCATCTTTGGTATTTTTTATTGGAGATTTTACTTTGTAATTGTTTAGAATATAGCTTATTTTTTAAGCAAAAATATCAGCCTTAGATTTTTAGGCTTCTGGTAAAACACATCCTAGCCCTTTATTTAAATTAGGTTTATTGAGTATTCCAATCCATAGTATAAGCCTCTTCATATCATTTATTAGGATTGATCAACCATAGTTTTAAAGTGATATTCAAAGAGGATCACCTCATATTCGCAGAAATTATTGACAAAGAGAAAATATTCATATATATATATATATATATATATATATATATATATATATATATATATATATAGAGAGAGAGAGAGAGAGAGAGAGGGAGAGTATATCATTATGCTTGATTTCATTTTTACTCTTGATTTTTAGTTTTTAATTTGAAACTCTTAATGATCTTAAACAACACATCATTTCAAAAGTATAAATTGATTTATTGTGTTGTAGTTGAGATTCTTGTTCTTACTTGTTCAAATTAATTTTTATGAAAACTAATCTCTCTTAGTGATTAGATCTGAATTATTAATGAATATTTTTAAAGATATAAATATTTTGATTTTATGTCAAATATTATATATATTTTTTAAAATCATATTTCTCTTCGGATCTAAAATGTTTACTGAATATCGTTTATAAATCTGGTTTCTCTTAAATGTTTGAGTAAAATCTACCTTTGAAATCTAATCTGAATTTAATGTTTAATCTTGATAGTTAGTTTTTGGGTATGTGATTGGATAGCATAATATATTATGTTGTTATTATGATTGATTTTTAATGATACATCATATTGGATATTGACTGAAATGTGATATAATTTATTTAATAATCAGATTGTTATTTTGACATCAGGATAAATCAGATTAAATCGATCTTTAATTTTCGTATGTATTAAAATCTAATTAGGTTAAATAATAGAATTTTTTTTAATGATTTGATTACGCATGTGATAATAAAAACTTGCATGATAATTATAGATGATTAGAGTGTGATTTGGGACTTTCAAGGTCTACCCATTTTTAAGGTCTCTATAGAAAGGTAGTTAAAAGGAATGTCTAATATAATTAATCCACTTAGTTAAATAACACATATTTGTTATTCTTTGGTAGATCACACATATATGTTATTTAATCTTTAATAAAGTATATTTAATATCGAGGGGGAATTATCCAACCAATTTGAAAAAGCTGAAGTGTCCAGCTGTCTTGATAGACGGTCATATCTTGAAGATAAGAATAAAAGAGGATCCAATCAATCGAATTCTCTTGTTTGGATATAGTCGGCCAGATCACAACTGCACTCCAAGGCTATAGAGTCCTACACAACTCATTCTCTTATTATTATTTATTAATGTAACCCTCACCCCTATGAAAAGGGGGCATGTAATCCTTGTTATCAAGAGTTGACTAATAAAAGAGAGAGAAGCACTCCATAGACGTAGTCACATTGCCGAACCACATATATCTTATATTGTATTTTGTATAATTTTTCTTTACTGATAGGCTTTATTTGTTTGGAATCAACCTAAGTAGTATTTTACCACTAAAAATTGACATCCTCTGTGGGAACGAGATTCCTTTTCTCAACTAATTATAGCCAATAAGAAGTTATGTCTCACCCACACAGCACATCTCCGTCGTTCAACGACAAGCATTGTGGCGAGAAAAATGGGTCTCTAACACTTAGGGTTAGGTCTGAGACTATCATCCTTGGGAGGAACATGCCATGGAAAGCAATTCACAATCGAAGTCCACCCAAATTTTACCCCCATGGATGCTTATAATCGAAGACTTTGTCAAATTTCATCCCCATGGATGCTTATAAATGTCAAAAACAGCATGAACTCCATGGGGACAATCACAAACATTACACCCGAACACTTAACCCTCAGGTGAGCAAAACTAGTAGCCGAGGAAGGAGTGTGTGTCATGATGAAGAGCAATCCAGACACAGGAGTCCGTAAAAAAAAGCAACCTGGGTAGAGGACATCACAAGAAATATCTTCGCGACCTCATACATAGAGATTTGGATGAGCACCTCACTTATTAGGGGGGCAGCTCCACTAAGGAATTGGATAGGAGGTCCCTTATCAGTGAGATGAGGTTTTCGTTCTTAAGAGAAATTGAGGAACTGAAACCTTTTAAAAAGTTCTCGATGCCTAGATTCGTGATCTATGGTGGGAAAATTGATCCAATAGACCATTTTTTCCAGTACCGGTAGGGGATGACAATATAGAACAATAACGAAGCTCTTATTTTTCGTATATTCCCATCCAGTCTAGGGTATATCGCACAAAAATGGTTCAAAAAGCCCCAACACAGGTCGATCAATAACTTCAAGCAACTGGTAGAGGCTTTTAGCGTAAGGTTCACTATCAGGAGTGCTCATCTAAAGATAATGGACCCGTTCCTCATCATTAGAAAAATAAGACCTTAAGAAACCTTACGAGAACATGCTAGGAGATACTAGGAAACTTAAAATGAAGTGGAGGATTGCTCTAAAAAGGTTTTTGTGCCCTCATTCAAAATTGGTCTTATAAGAAACACTATATTGCACCAATCTCTCATAAAAAAAGAGTCCACCACTAATAATGATCCAAGGTTGAAGATGTGGTTTCTAGCACCACGCATGAAAACGGTCAGTTAAAGATAGCCAAAAATAAAGATAAAGATAATGTCCCCAAGAAAAGGCAAGAAATCGAATGTAGGATACCAAAATGATAACAAGAAGGACCATACCAAGCAATTAACATTGTTTTCAAAGAGTATATTTACGTGATATTAAATAATATACAATATCAGATGTTCCTCAGGTGGCTGAGAAGCTGACAGGGGGGCATCAAAGAGGAATACCGCCCTGAGATGCATCTATCACAGGGACCATGGGCATAAGACATATAACTGTAAGGCTCTCAAGTCTCATTTGGAAAAGTTGGCCCAGGTCGGCCACCTAGACGACTGTGTGGAGAAAATGGGTTAAGAGCCTATCATGGAGAATGACTAGAAGCCTGAAAACATCCTAGACGATGAAGAGATGGGACATGAGCTCACAACCATTCATAGTGCTTCAAGTCTAAACTATATATAAGGCAATGTCATTGGGATGGAATTGAAGAAAGTCACCCCAATTATAGAGTATTTATAGGTTAACCCTGCCAAAACTCAAGCAGGTAAACACTGATGACCAGAAAATATCGACTATAACAAAAATATAGTCTTTATTTAGGAAGCACTACTTGTAGTAAAAACTCCACATCATTACACGCTAGTGATCACTCTCAAAATTTCCAACTAGGACGTGGATAAGATATAGTCAACCGGGGAATCTCCTCTGAAGTTATATACCAAAAGTTGTTCAACAAGATCAATCGTAACATGGAAAAGTTTTAAAAAAGAACGGTCCTGCTAGTTTGAACTGGGAATATCTCGAAGCCGATCGAGTTCCTAGTTATGGACATTGATTCCCCATATAATGCTATCATCGGACAAGGATGGCTTCATACCATGAAGTTAGTCCCCTCCACTTATCAACAAAAGCTCAAATACATCACCAACCAGGAGATAACGACGATGAGGGGAACCCAGGTCATTTTTCAACAATGCTTTATCACCACATCACACATAAGCAAGAGCAGAAAAAGGGAAAAGTGGTCGCTGATGAGGAGACCAAAGATAGGGCTACTATATTTAAATGAAAACTAAATTATGGAATATTGGGGGTGGAAGAAATAATGTTGGCCCCATCGAACATGGAACCATTAATCTCTCTAATCAAGATGTTTATGGTTAAAACATTAGTGAGACGTCCCACGGATGAAGTTTAGTTTGGTTGGGAGTCAGGAGATATTAGGCATATGACTCTAGTACGTATCTAGTAGTAGATTCTGTGGAGGTTAGTATTTATATATTGAGTGTTGGTACGATGTAATAGGTTGTGGGATGGTAGCCTTAATATATTAGGTTATGGCGTATACGGATAATTAAAATGGTTACATATTAGAGGAGAGGTGAGGTATATTTGGTATGAGTGTCGATAAGGGACTAAATGAGGCATAAATGGATAACATTTAATATTATTAAGTAATAAAAATATTTATTGCAACTTTCGGGCCCTGACCCAAATATTGTCAAATTCTTTTTCGAGGTATTATTATACAGGAGTAGCAAGACTGAGAAGTCAGACTTGCATTAGTTGAATATCAAGTTCTTCATCCTTAGAGTAGGATTATTATTTCATTTCAATTTATTATTTAGTATTTTTTTATGAACTGATGTTATTTCAACTTGTTTACATTTCAGTTTAAGACTATTCATTATTGTGAAGTTTATTTATAGTGATGAATTCCATTTTAGTGGAGACTCTTTCATGTCATTTCTTCTAAGTGATTTATATTGTTCATTATTATTATTATTATTATTATTATTATTATTATTATTATTATTATTATTATTATTATTATTATTATTATTATGTTATGAATGGTTTTTATTATTGTTATTTTTATTTATCGTTGATGTTGAGAATAGTATAAATTGCATAGCATACCCTATCTTTGACGTGTCATCCTAATCAACTACACTTGAAAAATAGGGGGTGTTACACTCCTCATCAGGCGAGATACTTGTTTTAATATAGCTAAATATGGTATACCTAGTATGAAATGGCTCAAAGTTATTCTCTAAGGTCACTTCGTGCGTTCTTAGATGCCCATATATGACATGTTAATGAAACGAATAAGAAGAAGTTTGAATAGGATGAAGTTTTTTACAAAAAATCTTATTTGCAACTCATATGCTAGAAAGAAAAATGGGAGACAATTCGTATTTTTGGCCTCAAGTAAGGAACCAAAGGTTTTTTATGAAACCCCTTATAGCTCTTACCTTTAAAAGGTATGTGAAGTGATGGCTCTCTTAAAAAGATAGCCATATTAATACACCCCATATCACGTGCTTCACACATAATAATTACCTAGAGGAACCCAAGTAATGGTGTATGTAACCCTAAATAAAAGGATTATATGCGAGTATGGCCATAATTGTGTTCCCATTAAGAATAAGTAGGATGTGTGGAAGATTATGAGACATTCATAAAAAAATCCACGTCACACATAGACTACATATTGAGGCAAAATCGGGCCGACCAATCACAAAGACCAATCATTTAAATTCTGGGAGCAATTGAATGGATTATTATGTAGGTTGTCCACGTGGAAATACACGTGTCATTTAAAGAATTACACATCATTCCAAATACTAGTCACCTGATGATTAAGGACCAGATAAGGACGAACTTCTCAAGGATGAAAATTTTGTGGTCGAATATAGTCTGTTATAACTGAACAACCGAGATAAGGCTGATGAAAAAGGCCGATCATACCAAAAAATCTCAAGTAAAAAATCATTATACTTAGGAATCTTGTATGTATAAATGGAATAACCTTAATGTGGAAAATAATAGTGCAATATTGTACTCATGACTTGGTCTCTCGGCTAACATTCTCTAGCACTTTAAGTTATTTTTTTCCTTGTTAAATAATATAGCTTCTCTCTCCCTTTTGTGTGGAAGTAGGCATGTCGACCTACCGAACCATGTATATTTTGTATCCTTTTCAGCATTGCATTCATATTTGTGGACTTATTTAGCATTTATCATTATTGTAGGATTAAATACCCCCACACGCACAATTTATCAGATAAATAATATTTAGATAATATATGTTTATTTCTTTTTATTTATGTTTTACGTATATATTACTAATAATGGGATATATTAAAAGCCCTCAAACCATATATAACTGGTAATAGTTGAAAGGTAAATAAAGAGCTCATGGGAGGGGGACACAAATAAAGAGAGTGACATATTTTAATACCCTACTTATGGAAAGACAATTCTAATATATTAATCAACATATAATTATTTTCTTTATTTCTTGCGTGATAAAAAATTGTGTATGTTATAGACACGACATAATTAATATTCCTCCTTATTATTTAAATAGGATAAGAAGTTATTTTTACAATTATTAGTAACATTCTTTTAAGGACATACATTAAGGCACGTGGGAAATTATCAAACATAAGGAAGTAATAATTGTAAAAATTAAACATAAGGAATAAAATCATTACTATATCTTATCATACGGAAGTAAAGTCAAAGTATTCCTAATAAAAAAAATAAGACCCGTCTCCAACATTTGTTTGGATAAAAATATAACACACTTATGTAATAAAGATCATCTCAAAATGGGGAATAACACTCACATAGTACATAGGGGTGTAAAATGGACGGATACGGAGTGGATACTATAGTATCCATATCTGTATCCGTCAACTCCCCGCGCTATCCGTATCCGTCCAGATAATAATTTCATCTATCCTTATCCTCTCGAATGTCCCGAATTTCGATAATATCCTTATCCATTTTTATTGTTTTGACTAATATGTTGTAATACAACAAGAATTTTTGTTGTTTAATTAATAGGACTACAATTTTTTTTATGTATTCGTAGGTGAACAAACCTAAACATTTCTCACACATTTGGACACAGTTTGATGTCAATAATACATGCACACCCAACATATTAATCAAACCCAAACGAAGCTAACATATTAATCAGTAACATCGCTAAGACATTAACCATGCTAACCAAGTCAGAAACTGTGTCGCTCCAGAATTTTTTTTCTTTTTTTCTCAATCGATACATAATGAGACAGATGGAGTGTACATCCAAATCATCCAAAGAAATTTTTAACAAACTATAAACTAAAAGCTATACTCTCCATAAACGCAGAGCAAAACAAGGTAACAAGGATACAAACAAGTATTATATATGCTCTTTTATTGCCAATACAAAGAGGACTTGATATCGAACAAATCCATTATCGAACATCAGAAAAAAAAACCATTAGATCGAACAATGACTCATACCCTTAGATAGATTAGATGCAATAAAAAAAACCCAAAATATTTGAAAAAAAACTCAAAAAATATTTGAAAAATTGATGAAACCAGTAGGAAAACTCACCAGCTTTCATTAGTGATGGAAGAAAATGTCACAAGCTTTCAGTGGGATTGGAGATGAGATGGAGTGTAGTGAGGTAATTGTAAGGGAGAGTCTCAAGATTTGGGGCGTGGGTTGTTTTGTTAATGTCGGCTGATTTTGGGTGTGGCTTATTTTGTTTATTTCTGCCCGGAGGTAGGGTTATAAATTGACCTAATCCTTTGTATATTTAGTGTATTACATGTTAAATGTTATTATACTAAATGTTTTTATGTTTCTTAAGATTATACTAGATGTTATTATATGTTATATTAATATAATTAACATTATATACTACAAAAATATTTATATTAAAAAATATTTAGAATAATTAATAAATATAATTATTTTACAGATTCGGATATCCATAAATATGGATAGTCCGTCTCAGATACAGATTATCCATCACGAATACCAGCATTATTGGTATCCGTATTCGTTTTTTCGAATATTTAAAACGTGTATCCAAATTCACTCTTTCGAATACTTATTCAGATAAATATATGCTAAATTCGGATACGAATACCGGACGGATTCAGATTTTAGAATATCCATTTTCATCCCTAAAGTACATTGACTATATTAAAGGGGAACCAATAACCAAGTGGTTGCAGTTTGTACCCACTCCCTATAATAATGAATATTCATGTAAAAATGATATATTAAGATATCCATAATGTGTCGCTATAAGGAAATTATATGGCATGGGGGGGGGGGGCAAATATCTCCAAAGATGATTTTACAATATAAAGTTAAGAAATTGAGTTTGTGAATATTGTTATCTCCTTTAATTACACACAATATAAACACACAATTTTTACGTAATGATATATTCATTTGCAAGTGGTACTTGATCTCGATACTTCATTTGCATGTGTTGTGCATGGATAAATCTAATAACTTCTCATGTGGTGAAATCATTGTGCTAAAATTATCGTAGACAAATAAAAAAAATCTTATAACTATGATTCATATGAAAATGTTTATTAGTTATGCCTCGTAATGTTAGATACATGTTATTTTTAACATGATTACTCGATCTATAGTTTAAAATTCATAATTTATCTCATACATAAGATTCAACTAATCTATATTCATATTTTATATATCTTCCACTTATATATTAAGGGCCGGTGAGGTTTTCTCCATAGATTAAAAGACTAAATTTTCCTTATATATATCCTCAAACCCCATATCTTCTTATTTTTTTCTTCTTCATTTTGGATATCTCCCAACTCATTTCAAAGACATTATCTCATAAGGGCATCCTCAACATTTTGTCATACCTTGCCACCTGATCTCCCGGATGCCTTCGCAAATAGTCAATGGTCTATCTCACCATAAGTAGAATACTTGGAACTAATATGAAATATGTTATATAAGGATAGTTATTGAACAATATGCAATTGATAATAGTTAAAATAAATAAAATCTCATTCGAAGGGAAGAAAAGAAAACTAAATAAGGAGAATCCCATATTTCACTACCCTACTTACTGAAAAAAAATCTCGAATATATAATCAAGAAACACGTAGCAATTTTCCCATTTATTATGCGATATAATTTAATTATAGTAAAGACTTTACCCTAATTTTAAAGTAAATACAATTAAAGTATCCTTTAAAAATTGAGTTTTTAAAAAACACACCTTTTTATCATTTTCCAGGTCACCTTGACCCCCAAAGAACATCATTATTATACATAAGCACCTTCAAAATAAATTTAAAAAAAATACAAAAACTAGAAACCGAATTTCCCCTCTCTCCTCTACATAGCTCATTGAATTTCATTTCTCTAAGATATTAATAATATCGAAACTCCATATTTTAAACCCTAATTTTTGTGCATATAAATTAAAATAAACCCCCATCAAAACCCATATATTTCTTTATCTCTCTTTGTGTGAAAATTCATAATTTGATGAGTGATTAACATGGATTCGATTCGTATAAGGAGAGATCTGTTGTGGTTTTGATTGATGGTAATGAGAATCATAAGACTTCATTTATGGATGATAATTAGGCTTTCCTTACTCAAGAGGCCCCACTTCCTCAAAGGGTTGATAATTTATAGTGGAGCTGAAAAGGCCTTGATGTTAAAAGAGTACAAATATTTACATATATGGACCGTTACTTCCCTCACCCAGGAGATATTGGACATAAATCTCTAGTTATCAAATCAACAATGATATAAGTCTCTTATATTGACGCATGCAAATTTTCAAAGGGTAGTTTACCTAATGGTTTGTTAATTCTATTGCTCTTTCCCCTATACCATAAAGAAAATATGATCAAGTTTGAAGAGGAAATAATATTAGAGTAATGAAGGAATCGAGATTATAGTTTAAAAGATATGAGCTTACGGGAGAAAATGATGTAATATAGTGAAATAAGCATGATAGCATTAATATTTATCAAGAGTAAAAATAGTCATAGAAAAGTTATTACATATAATTAAATTTTTATATCTATATAATATTTTTCACATAACAATCTCTCATCCTAACAAATATCCATAAATAAGATATAATCATATAGTAGTTTATATACATAGGTAATATGTGTGAACCATAAGATAAAATTTTACCATGCGTCACTATTCAAGTGTTTGTCTTAAAGACCAAAACATCCAATTGACCAACTTGAACTAATGTCTCTCCATACTATGTAAAAGAGGATGAAAAATACCTTTCATTTATTATGAACATTCTTATGAGAGAATTCGTTATACTCATCGTTATATTAAGGCACGTGAAATGTTAGTAATTTTAAAATGATTATGACCCTTTATCAATGGAGGAATGACATGTCATTAGTATCTACTCGGAGAATGAAATAAAGTTAAAGTTGGTGCCCTAGTTATAGAAACGTTCATATTTAATAAGGATCACCTCAGTACAAGGAATACACTCACAAAATACATTGATCCCCATTGAAGGTGAATCGACAACTAAGAAATTAAACTCCATAGTCGGTCCCATAATAATACACATCCACACAAAATGATAAAGCAAGGTATAATTAATGTATCGATAAAAGTCACTCAATGATACAATACTGACACGCCTATTTAGAGAAAAGATTGAGGAGCATAATTCTCTGAAAAAAGAGTTTACAATATCACTTTCCATAGCTAAGTTTATAGATAAAATGCATGCTCTTAATCAACACACAATCTTAACAAACAATAATACTTTATTCACTTGCACATTATATATGAGCTCGATGTATGATATATTAGAGGACTACTACCCTTTAATAGTATGGGAATGGCATCATTAGTATATCCTCAGGTATAGAATTAATGTCAAAGTTTCCCTAATCATGAAAATAATAGGCTCGTCTCCAATATTCGTTTAAATATGGAAAAATATACTTATTTAATAAGGATCATCTCAAAATTAGGAATAACACTCACAAAGTAAATTGAGTATAATAACTCACAACTAATACCCAAATGATTACAGTTCGTAAACGGTTCCTATAATAATGGATATTCACGTTAAAATGATATATTAAGATACCACTAATGTGCCTGTATAACGGGTATAAGGCAATCAATGATAAATTATTTTGATGATTTTTTATAGCATGGGGGAACAAATATCTCAAAAAATGATTTTACAATATAGTTTTACGCAATTGAGTTTGTGAATATATAGTTCTCTCCTTTTAAGTACACACAAATCTTAACACACAACTGTTATATAATTCTCAATTCATTTGCATGTAGTACTTGAGCTCGATACTTCATCTGCATGTGATGTACAAGGCTAAATCTGATAACTTCTCATGAGGTGAAATCACTCCGCTAAAACTATAATAACAATTACAAAAATTCACAAAAGATACTTCACAACAATGATTTATATGAAGATATATATTAGTTATGCCTCGTAACGTTAGATACATGTTATATTAAACATGATTACTTGAACCCTAATTTAAAATTCACAATTTATCTCATACATAAGATTTAACTAATATATAATATTACTTTATTCACGTTTGACTTATTTATCAACGACCATATGAAGGTTTTCTTGACAAATTAAAAGAACAAATTTTCATTTTTCTGTCCTCAAACACCCTATCCTCTTATTTTATTTCTTCTTCATTTATGAATATCTCCAAACGCTACATCTTCTAAACACGTCCTCTCCCAACAACATCCTCACCCCTAATCTCCGTGATCTATCTCCACAAATTTAATTTGCATGGACTAAAACACATCGAAAGATTTCAGAACTAAGATTTTTCCCGATGAAAAACTTTTATTCTTCTAAATTAACTGGTCAAACTCAAGAAAAAGTTACGTTTATAGTCATTGATCGATTTTACCATAACCAACATACTATCAACAAATACGAAATATGTTACATAAAGATAGTCCTCAAACGATATACAATCTATAATAGTTGATCGCTAAATAACACCTCATTCGAGGGGAAGAAAAACAAACTAAGTAAAAAAAAATCTCATTTTTCAATACCCCAACTTAGTAAAAATTTACATCTCATAAATACAAGAAAGATGAAAAAGAATTACCCTTCCTCCAAATTGAGTTAAAGACAAAAAAACACACCTCTCATCACTTACCACGTCAGCTTACCCTCCAAGAGTCGAACATGAGCACCCCTTCAAAAAACCCAGCTAAGATTGCCTTCCTGTTCAAAGCTGTCGTATTGAATTACCGTAATCTCAAGAGTCCATTCTTCTCCAAACCCTAATTCTGGTATATATAAATAAATCCAACCAAAACCCATTTGGATAATTTAATCATGCCCTCCATACGTAGAAGAAGAGCTCCCCAAGTTGTTGGAATTGACGCTGATGACAACTTTTCCCCTTCTCAACGAGATAATCTTCCTCTTCCTCAAACGGTCCTAATTCTCTCTCTCTCTCTCTCTCTCTCTCTATATATATATATATTTATATATATATATATATATATATTTATATGTATGTTTGGTTTTTGTTTTAGTTACACAAATTTTGGTAATTAAGCTTGTTTACTGGTTTTTCTCTGCTATTAGAAAATATATGACCTAAACTATTCATGGAAATAGTTGTCATTGAAAACCCGTATATTATATTGTAATTTATGTGCAAAATGTAAAAACATGGTGAAAATGAAAAATGTATATAATAAATAATGAAAGTAATCATTTTTACGTAATAATATTAGTTGCCGTATTTTTTATAGATAATCTATCTGATTTGTGTTTTATATATATATAATTTATTAATATTGTGTAGCGTATTGCGTATGCAAAGCCTATGGATTGAGTATTGTGCACGGGATTGTACGATAAAGTGTAAAACGTAAAAAGATGTAGGAGAAACTGAATAAATGTGTAGAGATGGATTATAATGGATAATTGAAAATGTTAGGGTATGGTGTCATTGTCTAACAATTTATTTCGCGTTTCTGATAAAATTGTCCCATTATTATAAGAATAAAAAGGAAAGAGAGAAGATAATAAATAAGATGGATATAAGAATATTCATTTACTTTTTTTTATGAGAAGAAGAAGAAGAGTGATTCTACACGTACAGATTCCTCTGTACAGACTGACGTGTTGTGTCTGTATTGGTCCGTGTCTGGGCCCACTCAAAGTACGAACCAATACAGACACGACAATCTGTACAGATTCCTCAGTACAAATAGAATTTTTGGAAGAAGAAAGAGGTGACAGTTTTTGATACGATATGGCATACTGATACAGTTATGATATAGTGTTACTTGCAATGCAACCATGCGATGAGATTCTTTTTAGCGCTATGATACTTGTGTAATTGCATGGAGAGTGGGTTAGGGGAACACTTTTCTATCTGGGGTGCTTTTGACATTCTTTAGTTTTTACATCAGGTTCAGGTTGGTGGTTCCCCGTCGTACAAGATTGAGAGGAGATTGGGAAAAGGAGGATTTGGACAAGTGTATGTTGGTCGTCGCATCAATCCTCCTCTTCCACATGTAACAACTGGCCCAGGAGCAATAGAGGTATTACATTTACATATGCATGGTGTAATCTCAAAGTACGGTGATTAATGCTCCATTTAATATCATTAATTTACTCCATTATGTATTATAATTTTAGGTAGCCTTAAAATTTGAGCATAGAACCAGCAGAGGATGTAATTTTCGACCACCGTGCGAGTGGAAAGTCTATAAGTAAGTAGTCTTGTGTTTACTTTCCTCGATATATGATTTCCGGCCATCTTGTATGCTTTGCATTTTTACTGTTGGAAGTTTGTAAGAGCATTTTTTTGTAATTTTTATTCTTTTTCGGCTTTTCCAGTGTGCTTGGTGGCATTCACGGTGTGCCACGTGTGCATTATAAGGGCCGGCAGGGTGATTACTACATCATGGTATTTTTTTATTACTATATGTGTTGTTTTTAATATTATGGTGATCTACTTGTGGCCTTTTCTCTCTGTTTTCAAATAAATGGAATAGAAATATGAAAACCTTTTCAGGTTATGGATATGCTCGGCCCTAGTTTATGGGATGTATGTAACAACTTTCATTCGTAAGTTACTTTGCAAGATGGATTAATTTAGATTGTGTATTTCCCTGTTTTTCTTTTACTCTTTTTGTGGGTGAGGAGTGGGGGGCTATTTCTCACTTTTCTGAAGCATTTGTATATTATTTTTGTCAGCACCAGGATGCCCCTTGAAATGGTTTTGTGTACGGCCATTGAAGCTATTTCCATCCTTGAGAAGTTTCACTCCAAAGGGTAATAATTTATATTTGGTTTTATTTGTGGACTTTTATGTTTTTGGTATCATGAGTCTCTTTTTGAAGTTTGTTCAATATGTTCTGAGCTCTTGATGCGAGGATCTTGCCTATTTGAGGGGTGATGTGTCAATTTATATCAATCATGTGTGTGATATATATATATATATATATATATATATTGAGAGAGAGAGAGAGAGAGAGAGAGAGAGAGAGAGGATCACCTCTTGATGGTGTTAAGATACCCCCCAACACACACACACACCACCCAGGAAAAAAAAACTGTCTAGAAGGTGATTCCAATCTAGAGCGGTATTTTCAGTTAAATAAAGAATGTCTACATGATTGGGTAGCTCTCCTCATTTTTAAATTGGCTCTGAATAGTATAAAATTCCTTGACCCAAGGACCTATATGCCCTATGCTTTTAATCTGTTATGAGATTCAATGCATTTAAGCCTATAAAGCATTAAAAATTTATATGTTCGACAAGCATGCTATTCAGTTAATACTACCTACCTCCTTTTCTAATTTAATTTAATTTTCAATAGCAAGACGTGAGATCATCTGCATTCCTGAACATTCATTTTATAATTGCATTGATTTAGATTAATGATTTGAATATATGTTGCAATTTTTACAGTTATGTGCACGGGGATGTAAAACCTGAAAACTTGTTGCTTGGTTCTCCGGGAACACTCGAGGAGAAAAAGCTGTTTCTCGTTGACCTTGGATTAGGTGAAACTGTAAAATTCATTCTTATTTCTCTGACAATTAGATCATTCTTTAAACCTCAAATGCTAGCATTTTTATTGACTTTATTTTTTTTCGATATGCCAGCCAACAGGTGGCAAGATGCTTCAACTGGCTTACATGTTGGCTATGATCAACGACCAGATGTTTTCAGGTATAATCATGACATCATGATGCTGTCTTCCTATTATAAACACCCCTCACCCTGGAAATTTGGCTTCACTTACTTACATGGGCGCATATTATTCACGTGGTGCAGGGGAACTTTGCGATATGCCAGTGTGCATGCACATCTTGGAAGAACTGTGAGCCGAAGGGATGATTTAGAATCTCTTGCATACACACTTCTGTTTCTTCTCCGTGGAAGGTTACCTTGGCAGGGGTACCAGGTTAGCATTTTTTAAACTGCAATGTTGATTTTTTCATATTACTATTTATTTATTTTGTACTTACAACATGATTGTTTGGTTAGGGTGACAACAAAGGGTTTCTCATATGCAAGAAGAAGATGGAAACTTCTCCCGCAACTCTTTTTTTATTCTGTCCAGCGCCTTTCCGTCAGTTTCTCGAGGACGTTGTGAATTTGAAGTTCGATGAAGTACCAAATTATGCCAGATATGTTTCCCTCTTTGATAGTATAATTCCTCATCATCCACAAATCAGGCCAATCAACACTGATGGTGCTCAGAAGGCATTCTTTGAGTTCTCTCTATATATTTAGTCCGTATTTAATTGAACTCGAATATTCTACTCGATTTTAGAAAATTCAGATTTATCCGGAACCCATTCGTATTTTCAGATTTTGGAATGGTTGTTTGAGTTCATGATTCCCAAATTTTTAGATAAAAGTTGGATCGGAATTAATTCTGAAATTCCAATTTCTAAATTCGACGGTTCGAGATTTCTGAAATTATGCTGATGCGATGTTCTGTTTTTGCCCCCAAATTATAATTTTCTGATTTATTAAAATATATGCCGATTAGGAACTTTCTGATTCTTATCTTGCTAAAAATTCTTATTTTGGGAAAAAACAATTTCCGTAAAAATCGGAATCGTAGTTGGCAGATTTTTTTGTAATGCCGGAAATTGGATTTATTTCGGAACATGATTTATTATTATTATTATTATTTAGAGTTTTTCTAACATATATTTACTTATTTGTAGCTTATATATCAAGTTGGACATAAAAGAGGACGTCAAATGGAAGAGGATTACGATGAGCAGCCAAAGAAAAAGGTCCGAATGGGAATGCCTGCGACTCAATGGATTAGTGTTTACAACGGTCGTTGCCATATGAAGCAACGGTATGTGCAACTCTCACACTCAAAAAAAAACATTTAGGGTTTATAATAATTGGATAGTGGAGTTATGGTTTTCATTTGGTGTTGTAGGTATCACTTTAACGTGTCAGGATTGAGGCTTCCTCAACACATTGAGAAAGGGCATGAGGATGGGATATTTATTAGCAGTGTGGCATCCTCTTCAAATCTGTGGGCCATAATCATGGATGGGGGGACAGAATTCACTTCTCAAGTTTATGAACTTTCTCCTAATTTTCTTCCCAAGGTTACCTCCTCTTCTTCCATATTTGGACAATCATCCACTACAATATGTAAAATAATCTTGCAAAATCCCCATTCAATTTAAGCATGCATAGTTGTCAAAATCTTACGATCCACAATCAATACGTTATTCGTTTCTTAATTGATATGAATCATGTAGCTTATCTTCGATGAACATGAATCATAGTGAATTTTATGATTCATGTTACGATTCACAATTCGATTCATGTGATGTGATGTGTAAATAACTAAATAGATTCTTGACCCATGTATAGAAACTTAAGTAAACGTGACCATAGTGATTTTATGATAATATTGATCAAATTGAGAATTACAATGAATTCTGATTTCACTTGTGATTCGATTATTGTTTTAAGGTTTATCAACTCTAATAATTTCTTCGGATGTTAATTTTATTGAACATAAAATATATTTTGTTTGGGTCAATAGTATTTCAATTATCTTCCCTCTAACTTTTGATTCAAAATTATTCATGTTTTTTCAATGAATAATTGGTGATTGATAGACAATGTATTTATGTTACGAGTTGCAATTTTGAGTATCGGTAGGGATTCAACTATCCGACCCCAAATAATTCGGAAAGGGCTTTGTTGAGTTGTTGAGATAGGGATTCAACTCATATTACCCACTATTAGATGTTAAATCATGTTTTAAAATTGGTTGTCCACTCCACAATATTATGTTTTATTATATAATATATCATGTTCTCTACATATTTATACATTATCTACTATTTTATTTCTGGCATGATTCTTCAATTCGATTTACGATACAATTCTCAATATGCGCTTTGTAGACTTCCGTTATAATTCCACGGTTTAACTACTATGGGCGAATGCTTATGAAATGTGTTTGTTAACAACTAATCTCTCCTTATGTCTTTGTTGAAGGAGTGGATTTTGGAACAATGGAACAAGAATTATTACATTAGTGCAATAGCGGGAGCAAACGATGGGAGCTCGTTAGTAGTGATGTCTAAGGGTTAGTTTAGCTTCATTATTACTTGACAATAAGCTAAGATGTGGTATTAATCTTCCCTATATTCTATTTGTAAAATCCAGGTAGCCAATTTGTTCAGCAATCCTATAAAGTCAGCGACTCATTTCCATTCACGTGGATAAATAAGAAATGGAAAGACGGTTTCGATGTCACTGCCATGGGAACTTCGGGAAGTAGATGGGCCATTGTTATGTCTCGTGGTGCTGGATTTTCTGACCAGGTTTCATTGGGATTCAAACAATTTTGTAGATTTTTCCCCTTTTGCCCCTGCAGTGAAGAACTTTTTGACTGATGTGTCTTCTATTATATCATAGGTTGTGGAACTAGATTTCTTGTATCCTAGTGAAGGTATACATAAGAGATGGAATGCGGGCTTTAGGATCACATCAACTGCTGCAACTTTAGATCAGGCTGCTGTGATTCTTAGTGTGCCAAGAAGAAAACCTCTTGATGAAACGCAAGAAACTCTCAGGACTACTGCTTTTCCTAGTGAGCAGGCTAAGGTTAATTAAACATACCCACAAGTCTTTCATTCCTGTACATATTACTTCTTTTCTAGGAAACACGGGCACATCGGGACACAAGAAAAAGAGTGTCTGATTTATTATTATTATTATTATTATTATTATTATTATTATTATTATTATTATTATTATTATTATTATTATTATTATTATAAATTGGAATGATGGGGGCGCATTTTGGGCATATTCACTTCAATTTTTATCAGTCAGTATTTTAAAATCCCCCGTTGACGTCGTTCCTGCTCTGCCTCATCGCTCTAGGCCCTAGGCTGTCTGTTGTGTGCCATAACCCAAATATATATATATATATGTGTTGGGTATATTATTACTATATATATTTATTTTGAATGAAGTAAATAAGTTAGTGGGAGTGGCCAAGTGGTAAGTTAGTGGGGGTGTGTGCATGAGGTCTTGGGTTCAATTTCTAGGGAGCACACTAATTATTAAGAGTCAAAGATTGGGCCTTGGGCCTTAGGGTCTTTGGGGCTTTGGGCTTCTCTTGAGTGCCCAGAATTTTTAACTTTTATTAATTCGTTTTTAATTTTTGACTTAGTCTCCTATTCAAAGTAAACTACCCGTTAGTGGAGATATTAGTGGGTTAGTTGGCTAAAACCACTACCCACGTTTTTTACCAAAATTCTGCATTAAACAAAGGCTACAGCTTTGAGAAAATATACAGAACAAATCAATCTCTCTCACGCTTTTCTGCAAAAATAATTTTGCTACTTTCTACTTTTCTTTAATTTTTTGGGAGTGCTGGAGTATCCTGAGAGTTCAAAGATTTACCACAAGGCTGGTGTGTAAATCAGATCGTTGAATCCTGAGAGGCGTATGTTCACGAGGCTGACAGCTACAAATATCAGCGAGCAATTTCGCCTTTAGGATTTTGTGTCCAACACAAACCTCGATCGATAAGTCCTTCTAATTTTATCTATTTCGAATTTGAGATTTTTCGTTTATTCTGCATATACTATTTCCAACAATCTAAAGGTGAAATTGTGTTGTTATTCTACAACCTGCTATGGAAAATCCTAATGCAAAATACTCTGAAAAACCTGAATTGTTTGATGGAAAGAATTTTAAGAGATGGCAAATGAAACTGCAATTTTACCTAACAACTCTTAATGTCGTTGACGTTATTGCATCTGATAGACCTTCTACACCTGAAGAACTGGTTGTTTGGAACAAAGGGACTATATGTGTAGGAATTATATTCTGAACTGTCTTTGCCTTGAATTGTATGATGTTTATTGGTCATGTCCCACTGCTAAAGAATTATGGAACTTACTGGATAAAAAATATGCAACTGAAGATGCTGGGTCTAAAAAATTTGTGGTTGGAAAATTTTTGGATTTTAAAATGGAAGATAATAAATCTGTTGTGTCGCAACTGGAAGAACTACAAATTATTATTCATGAAATTCTGGCCGAGGGTTATAATATATGTGAGGGATTTCAGGTGTCTGCTATAATTGAAAAACTGCCACCTTCTTGGAAAGATTACAAAAATGGTCTGAAACATAAGAAAAAGGAGATGTCACTAGAAGATTTGATAGTTCGTTTGAGAATTGAGGAAGATAATAGGAATGCAGAACTTAGGGAGAAAAATTCTGAATTCAGTTCTAAGGCTAATTTGGTAGAGGGAAAATCAAATGGAAACCAAAAGCAAAACCAGTCTAAGCCTAACCATTCAAACCAGAAACATGGGCACCATAAATTCAAACCTAACGATAAGAATAAAAATTCTAAACCTCAGTTTAAATCTAAACCTGCAGGTCAATGCTATGTATGTGGAAAACCAGGTCATTACGCTAAAGATTGCAAGTTTAGGAAGAGTCAAGATGTGAAGCCTCAAGCAAATGTAACCGAGGAGGGTAACTTTTCTGCTGTTGTGACCGAGGCAAACATCGTGAGTAACATGACAGACTGACTGGTGGCTTGATTCTGGAGCCACCAAACATATTTGCGGTACGAGAGGTGCCTTCACTACCTTCACTGCTGTGGGTGAGGATGAACGTCTGTACATGGGAAACTCCTCTTCGTCTAAGGTTGAGGGCAAGGGAACCGTAGTTTTAAAGTTCACTTCGGGAAATGTTCTCACATTGAAAGATGTTTTGTATGTCCCTGAGGTTAGGAAGAATTTGGTGTCCGGTTTTGTCTTAGTTAAGAAGGGTTTTAAAATTGTTCTAGAGAGTGATAAGGTAGTTGTGACTAAGGAAGGTGCTTTTATGGGGAAAGGTTATGTTCATGAGGGTCTTTTCAAACTAAATGTAACCGTGACTGATAATAATAAAACATCTACTTCTTCTGCTTATTTGATTGACTCTTGTGATATGTGGCATTTTAGACTTGGTCATGTAAATAAGGCATCCATTAAAAAATTAATGTTTTTGGGAAACATACCAAAATCTGATATTTCTACCAACTCTAAATGTGAAATATGTGTTGAATCAAAATATGCTAAAAAACCTTTTCCAAGTGTCGAAAGAAATTCAACTGTTTTAAGTTTAATACATTCTGATCTTTGTGATTTAAAGGGTTATGTGACACGTGGTGGAAATAAATATTTTGTTACTTTTATTGATGATTACTCTCGTTATTGTTATATTTATCTCCTTACGAGTAAAGATGAGAGTTTCTCAAATCCATTAAAACATTAAGATCAGATAGGGGAGGCGAATACACCGGTGATCTTGATAAATATTGTAAAGAAAATGGAATAATTCATCAAGTTACTCCTCCTTATTCACCCCAATCTAATGGTGTAGCTGAAAGATTGAACAGAACTCTTAAGGATATGGTAAATTCTATGTTAAGCACTTCGGGATTACCTTATAATATGTGGGGTGAGGCACTTCTTACTGCTTGTTATATTCTTAATAAAATACCTTTTAAGAATAATGATAAAACTCCTTATAAAATGTGGAAAAATAGAATACCTTCTTATAAACACCTTAAAGTGTGGGGGTGTTTTGCTAAGGTTTCAATACCAGTACCTAAGAGAACTAAACTTGGCCCAAAGACTGTTGATTGTGTTTTTATAGGGTATGCTAAAAACAGTAATGCTTATAGGTTTCTTGTAATTGATTCTAAAAATCAATATATGGATAAAAACACTATTTTTGAGTCAAGAGATGCTGAATTTTATGAGGACAAATTTCCTTTTAAAGTGAGAAGTGAGGGAACTAGTAGTTCTGTTCCAATGGGTCCTAGTGTTAGAATTGAATCTCCAAATTCAGAAGATATTGAAATTAGGAAAAGTAAAAGACCTAGGATAGCTACTTCTTTTGGTCCTGAATTTTTAACGTACTTAATAGAAAATGACCCCGTCACTTTTAGTGAGGCAATGTCCTCACCCGATTCTATTTTTTGGAAAGAAGCTATTAATAGTGAATATGATTCTATTATTTCTAACAACACGTGGGAGTTAGTTGACTTGCCTAAAGGATGTAAAACTATTGGATGCAAATGGATTTTTAAAAGGAAATTAAAAGCTGATGGTTCTACTGATAAATTTAAGGCAAGATTGGTAGCTAAAGGCTATAGGCAAAAGGAAGGAATTGATTTCTTTGATACTTACTCTCCTGTTACTAGAATTACATCTATTAGGCTATTAATTGCTATTGCTTCACTACATAATCTGATAATTCATCAAATGGATGTTAAAACCGCATTTTTGAATGGAGATCTTGAAGAAGAAATTTATATGGATCAACCCGAGGGGTTTATAGTCCAAGGCCTAGATCAAAAAGTGTGTAGAGTTAAAAAATCTTTATATGGAATAAAACAAGCTCCTAAACAATGGCATGAAAAATTTGATCAAGTAATGATCTCTAATGGTTTTAACATTAATGAAGCGGATAAATGTATTTATAGCAAATTCAAGGATAATTCTGGTGTGATTATTTGCTTATATGTGGATGATATGCTTATTTTTGGAACTGATATGGATATAGTTGATAAAACTAAAAGTTTCCTTAATAAGCAATTTGATATGAAAGATTTGGGTGTTGCTGATGTTATACTTGGAATTAAAATCATTAAAAATTCTGAAGGAATTGTTTTAACCCAATCTCATTATGTAGAGAAAGTTCTTAAAAAATTTGAACAATTTAATTGTATTCCTGCTAAAACACCTTATGACCGTAGTTGTCTCTTAAGGAAACATTCGGGTCCGGGTGTATCATCATTAGAATATTCTAGAGTTATAGGTAGTCTAATGTATCTTATGAACTGCACTAGACCTGATATTGCATATGCTGTGGGTAAACTTAACAGATACACTTGTAATTCTAATAATGAACATTGGGATGCTTTGATTAGAGTTTTGAGATATCTAAAATACACAATAAATTATGGTATTCATTATATTAGATATCCTGCTGTAATTGAAGGCTTTTGTGATGCTAATTGGATTTCTGATAATGATGAATGTAAGTCTACAAGTGGCTATGTTTTTGCCCTGGCAGGAGGCGCTATATCTTGGAAATCTACCAAGCAAACGTGCATAGCTAGATCCACTATGGAGTCAGAGTTCATAGCATTGGATAAAGCAAGTGAAGCGGCTGAATGGTTAAGGAACTTCATATTAGATATTTATTTGTGGCCTAAACCAGTTCCAGCCTTATCCATTCACTGTGACAGTCAAGCAGCGATCGCAAGAGGACATAATAACTCCTACAACGGAAAGTCTAGACATATCAGGAGAAGACACAACACAGTGAGACAACTATTGAAAGATGGAGTTATAGCAATCGACTATGTCAAGTCAAAGGAAAACCTGGCGGATCCATTGACTAAAGGCCTAGCTAGAGAGCTAGTTTATCAAACATCGAGGGGAATGGGCCTAAAGCCTATTAATATCTAAATCACCTATAATGGAAACCCAACCCATATGACTGGAGATCCCAAGATCTGGGTTCAATGGGATAACAAAGTTATACGAGTGATTTGTGGGGGTACAAATTTAAGTTTTACTTAAAACCCATTCCTATGATGTAAGTACCTCTGTATCGATGGAGGATGAGATTTAATCTCTTAATGCTTTCTATAGCTATTATTCAGTGGGGTGTGAGATACAGTACACTCTTGATAGAAGCACCTATATGAGTGTGGTAGTGGGGCCGCTTCCTATGAGAATTAAGGCTGATTCTCTAGAGCACTCAAGAAACCTGGGCATGCTCAAGGCCGAAACGAGCACAACTGTGGGAACTCGATGATGATTTTTGGGAGTCACGTGTGTGTTCTATTGACTTAAGTTCACAATAACGGTGAAATAGTTCAAAACATTAGTTCACTATCAACCGGTAAACTCAATAGATCAACACAAAGCAAAGGTTCAAGTCGAATGACCCCTTTGCCTTATACGTCACTCCTTATGATACTCCAGAGCGTCGTTTTATTTTATTTATTTCATTCATGTGGGGGATTGTTGGGTATATTATTACTATATATATTTATTTTGAATGAAGTAAATAAGTTAGTGGGAGTGGCCAAGTGGTAAGTTAGTGGGTGTGTGTGCATGAGGTCTTGGGTTCAATTCCTGGGGAGTACACTAATTATTAAGAGTCAAAGATTGGGCCTTGGGGTCTTTGGGGCTTTGGGCTTCTCTCGAGTGCCCAGAATTTTTAACTTTTATTAATTCGTTTTTAATTTTTGACTTAGTCTCCTATTCAAGGTAAGCTACCCGTTAGTGGAGATATTAGTGGGTTAGTTGGCTAAAACCACTACCCACGTTTTTACCAAAATTCTGCATAAAACAAAGGCTACAGCTTTGAGAAAATATACAGAACAAATCAATCTCTCTCACGTTTTTCTGCAAAAATAATTTTGCTACTTTCTACTTTTCTTTAATTTTTTGGGAGTGCTGGAGTATCCTGAGAGTTCAAAGATTTACCACAAGGCTGGTGTGTAAATCAGATCGTTGAATCCTGGGAGGCGTATGTTCACGAGGCTGACAGCTACAAATATCAGCGATCAATTTCACCTTTAGGACTTTGTGTTCAACACAAACCTCGATCGATAAGTCCTTCTAATTTTACCTATTTCGAATTTGGGATTTTTCGTTTATTCTGCATATACTATTTCCAACAATATATATTTGGCTACTATTTTAATATATTTTACTGTTATTGATAAATTGATTTAACTACTTAAACTTAGTGTTTCATTGTTTAGTTAATAAAAATAGAAACAAAAATGGGCCTTCTTTTAGCCCCCCTTCAGCCTAGCCCCTTTTACAAAATTGATTGCAATTGACCAAATTTTGGTGTTTAATATATGAAATTGTAATATATATATATACATATACATATATAGGAGAAGAGAAGACTCACCTACATTATGATCCATACATCACACCTACTTGTAGGCTCTAAAAAACTTTTTTCCCAAATTATTTATTTTTCTCTTGAAATTAACCTTCCAATAAACCCATGTTCAAAAAATTAGGTCAAAATACATTTTGCTTGTAAATAAGGGTATGCGCCAGCAGTTTTTTGTGAATTTTTTAAAAATAGTTACAAAATGTATTTTGACCTAATTTTTTGAATATGGGTTGATTAGAAGGTTAATTTCAAGAGAAAAATAAAAAATTTGAAGAAAAAGTTTCTTAGTACCTAGAACTAGGTGTGATGTATACATCATGATGTAGGTGAGCCTTCCTCTCTCTCTCTCTCTCTATATATATATATATATATATATATGCTTTATACAGACTTCTTTTTATATACTGACTGTTGGTAATATATTTCTAATTAAATATATACCATATGTATTATATTATACGTATTGTTCATTACACACACACACACAATTATTTATTAAAAGAATTGTAACTGTATGGGATTCCTTATTATTCTATTTGTAATTCATATATCTTTTATTTCTAATAGGAATTGGAAATATTATATATATTTGACAATATATAAAAATACAATGCATCCCCAGCGCTTGTGTGTTATATATATTTTTTAAATTCCGCGCCGTGTCGTGTGTCTGTTCTCTCTGGGTATTTAAACTTACATGTGATTCTTTTCTGCAGGAGAAATGGTCAAGAAATCTTTATATCACATCCGTATGTTATGGTCGAACTGCATCATGAGCTGCCACAACCTTGTTGGGAATGGATAATAATATTCTGTTATTACCCAGTCAAGCCTAGTCAACGTCACTTGGGAGTGTTAGTACATGCAAAATCTGCATCATATAGAAGAATTACTAACACCTGTGCATTGTGCTTCAATTATGTTAGAAATGCTTTTAGGCAGTTAGTGAACTTAGATTTGGAGGTATTTTAACTTATTCGAGATAGTTTGTAGTCTTAAAAAAAAATAAGTACTTGGTTGAAGGCATCTGCA
This sequence comes from Sambucus nigra, assembly GCA_949130495.1. NCBI lineage: Eukaryota > Viridiplantae > Streptophyta > Magnoliopsida > Dipsacales > Adoxaceae > Sambucus > Sambucus nigra. Next base: position 86,706,468 of record OX422208.1, on the reverse strand, counting down.
CAGGCCTATGTTTTTTTGGGATGGTCTTAAGGGGAACAAGCAGTTTTAGATTTTTAATATGGTCCTGGACATTGTCAATCAACTATCCTTTTATTTTCTTTCTTTTTTCATTGGTCGTCATTCCCTTTCTTCTAATTATAGACTTGCATCCCTAGGGTTGTTTTTGATTGTTGATATTTTCTTTGGAAAATATAGAACATTCCATGTTTTCCAACTTTTGGTATGTTTGATAGCACAAATTTGCTTGGAATATTTTTCGAGGTGTGGATTAAGTACAACCCGGGAATGCATACTTCGGACATTTAACATGAAAAAAGAAAATCCTTTTTAGGGAGGAGAATAAGAAATCTTTTCCATAGGGTGTGTTTGGTTGGAATGAGTGGATAAAATGTCCTTTGAATTTTTTTCTTATCTCCCATTAAAGAACAAAATTACCAAAGGCTAATGCCCAAAATGCACATCACTAAGTTGTACAATAGTGGAAGCTTGAAAAAAAAGGAAAATAAATGCTATCAAACATACAAATACACAGGGAATTCCCAAAGATTCCATATTTGCCATGGAAAATATGCTGATTTACAATATTTTTTATGGTATGTTTTTCAACTTTTGGTGTGTTTGATTGTATAAATTTTGCTTTGGATTCTTTTCCTAGTTTGACATTCTAATGCAAATTCAGGACAATTTATGTGGAAAAGATAACTCCAATGAAACACACCTTAAGATCTTTTAATATGACCTAAAAGGATGATACTTTTGTTGTATATTTGAACCAAATCTATTGTGTTCCATGATGAGGGGCATATTTGTCATCTATTTTGTTGAGTCCTATTTTGTATTTGTTTATTTTTGTCATTTTTATGATTTTTCCTTTGTTAGTTGGTAGTACTTAAAAGATAAGTAAAGACATTAATAGGTATTTTGTAGAGGGAATGTTCTAGTTCATGTGATGTCATTAGCGATGTTACCCATGACATCACATGTGATCCAAGTATTTCTTAGTGCTCAAATAATGGGCTCATTCTAGATACTTCTCTTATCACTCTATAAATACTATAATCCCATACCCTGAAGTTAAGCGGGAGCTTTGTGCATTAGGTACGATCCCATTTACGGAAATCATTCAACTATTAGTTAATTTTGAGTATTACTACTCTTTGTTTGAGTGTAATTTATTCATTTTCCATTGACACCGTTTACTTCAATTGGTTTCGGAGCCTAGTCGCTCCACTCATTGTAGTTGTTGTGGAGGAAAATTGTAAACAAAGCATCAATGGCGCCAAATAAGAACAGACCGAACGTTGTACAATCCGAATAGACGGAAACTTCACTTACCTCACTGAAAAAATGGAACTCCTTCTCAACGACCGCCACCAACTACCAACACCCGCCAATCTCACTCCCCCATTGCTGTCAGAGGGCCCTCCATCGTCCCCAAGCTGACCACCCCCACCACCCCTCCCGCTATCAAAACCCAACCCCCAACCAACCCGTCGGGACAGAAGCCACCCCAACTCAATTTCTCCACATTTCAACAACCTATACAACCTATAGGAAAGCCCTACTGTGAGTCCTAGCCCCTTGCCTTGCACCAGCAACACCCTAGCCCTGGCCAACCTTCACCCTACACCCGAAACCTTAGCCGCAACCCCCTTATGGCACAAACCTTAAATCGAACCCACTTTCTCAACATTCTAGCTCTCTCCCGACCCCATCCCTCATCACTGCCCACCCACCCAGCCAGGGGCGGACCTAGATGGTCCCGAGAGTGGGCGGCCGCCCACCCAAGTTTTCGGGAATTTTTCGTAGATATATGTTAAATTTTTTTTTTTGGACCTATGTGTGATTTTTTGAAGTAGAAGGCATTGATTTTTGTTCCTTTTAAAGTCCGAGTGGCGAAAATGTAATATATAACATAAAACAGAGGACACCGGCCGTATCTACTTCATTAAAATAAAAAACCCTAAACATAACACCTCTCTCTCAAGCCACACTCTCCCACTCCCTCCCTCCCCCTTCCTCCTCCATCCAACCACCATGCCACTGCCATCCGCTCAGCCCCTCCCCTCATCCTATGCTCCTGTATTGAAGTGAACCAAAGCAGGTAATAACCTCCTCCATTTTATGTTAGTTGAATTTTTAAGAGTTGTTAAGGGTTTTTTAAGATGTTTGTTACTAGTTGAGTTTATAACCTCCTCCAGGTAATAGTCTATATTAGTTAAGTTTTTTTAACTGCTATTCTACTAAATGTTGGTTTAATTTTTAATAGTTATGTTAAATGTTATTTTATTTTTAACAGCTGTGCCTCTGTTAGTTAAGTTTTTTTTAACAGTTGTGCTACTAAATGTTAGTTAATTTTTATTAGTTATGTTAAATGTTAGTTTTATTTTTAACAGTTGAATGATTAAATTTCATGTTAGTTTAAGTTTCAATGTTTAAAATCAAATGGTTGAATGATAAAATATATTCATTGTAATTTATGAAAAAAATTATTTATTTAGTTAAAGTGTTGAATTAAATTTCTGAATTGTTGAGTTGTTTAAAAGTTAAATTAGTTTATTGTTTGTTGGCAAAATATTAAATTTGTTTGTTCAAAAGTTAAATGTTTGCTGTAAAAATGTTGAAGTATTATAAAAAAAATCAACAAACAAAGTAGGAACCCAAATTTAGTGAATTAATACCTCAACATTTTTAGGGTTAAAAAATTACAAAAAAGGTTAAAACTACCTAAAAAAAAATCGCCTCGGGGGCTCCCGCCCCCGAACCCCCCGGCATTTGTCAGACCTTTTCGCACCCCCTAATTCAAAATCCTGGGTCCGCCACTGCACCCAGCTGTTGCGACCCAACCTCAACCCTATCCAAACACTACTGACCCCCTACCTGACCCAAATCGGCCCCCCCACCTCCCGAGGTGCCCCTTACAGCCCACCTAAAGCCACTGTCCAGCAGCCCTCCCTCCCTCTAAACAACCCCACCCATTGCTCAACACCTAATGGGATGCCCATTCAGCCCCCGTGGATCCCCACGATATCACACGAGAATGTAAACAACGGGTCAAAGAGTGGCTCCAATAACCACTCACTTTCTAACCTCGGATATAATTTGGCAACTGTGTCGAAGGCGAGGAGTTAGCTCCCACACACCCCTCACTTTATGGAGATGGATGAGCACCCGTGCCCGAAGAATGGAAGATGGATTTGTTCCCATTTGGCTCTCTCGACCCAATGGTAACCCCATTTGTGCCAGTGGAGAAACGCAATTTATTTTTGTGATATGAAAAAGGTCACCAAATGGACGATTGCCACTTTCGTCAAATTGAAGAAGCCGACTTACCTCCCGTTGATGAGATGCCACTACCTTATAAGCCCCTACCCTCGGCTCCTATGCCCATGGCCCTTGCCCGTTCCCCTTTAATGATTTTGAGGATGAAGATGATGATGCCATATATCCGCCATCGGGAAATGACCACCTCGTATATGTATTATGGCTGCTCTCTAAGAGCCTAAATGGAGATGTTAAGAGTGGATATCCCTATGTTTGATGGTCACCTCAACCCCGATGACTTCATTAATTGGTTGGATGCGATGAAGAAAGTATTTGAGTATAAACGTGTACTCGGGCGTAAATGTATTCAGTTAGGGACCTCCAAATTTCAGGGTTTTTTCCCGTATGGTGGAATGTCTCGGTTCAGAGGCGCACTTTGACTCAACAACCCCTATTACCTCTTGGGCTCAGATGAAACACGAGATGCTCGCATTCTTCATTCCCCTCACTTACGAGAGGGACCTCTTTTCGTGGGTTCAGGACCTCCCTCAGGTCACATCATCAGTCACCGCCTACACGGAGCAGTTTCAATTGCTATGCACCTAAACATGTTTGGGTGAGAGTGAGGAACAACGAATCAGCCGCTTCATTCATGGTTTGTAGCCCTACATCCGTCAGGATTAGAGCCTTAGGCATATTCTGATTTTTGTGAAAGCCGTTGAGTATGCCATCAAGGTGGAGGAACACTACCGGAGTTCAAATGCCCTTCCTCGTCCTCCATCCAGCACCCCTTTACCTCGAGGCTTGGATGCCCCACCCACCCTTATGAAATACTTCACATGTGGAGTAGTTGGTCACCGAGCATCCGAGTGTCCTAAGGGGAAGAAGAGGCCTCTCTTAGCGACAGATGAGTTCGAACCGCCTCGATGATGGAGAGGTGGAGTAACATGAGGCTTTGATTGCTCACATCATTCCGATTGATCCCGACTCTGATGGTGTTCCCCTTTGAGTTCGAGGACAAACTCTTTTCATGGAGGGGAGAGCCATACGTTCCTTGATGAGGGGCATTTATGTCATTTCTATTTTTATTGAGTCTTATTTCGTATTTGTCTATTTTTGTCTAATTAATAATTTTTCCATCGTTAGTTGGTAGTAGTTGGAAGGATTAGTAAAAGCTAGAATAAGTTTTTTAGAGGGAATGTTCTTGTCCATGTGATGTCACCCATGACATCACATATGACTTACGCATTCCTTAGTGGGCAAGTAATGTACCCTGTCTAAATCCTTCTTTTATTCCTCCCTATAAATAGTGTAGTTTCCCATTGAGGCAAATCATTCAATTATTGCTTTATTTTGAGTATTACTACTCTCAGTTTGAGTGTAATTTGTTTGTGTACCATTGACACCGTTCACGTTAAAATCATTTATTTATGTTCTGGTAGTCTTGTTGTTTGCATGCTGATTGAGCTTTGCACTCTAAGTTTCATTTCATGAACCACATTATGACTTTTTGGAGGTATTCAAGCTATTTATTTTCACTGTGCACATTTATTCAGTTGGATTCAAGATTTTTATTCAAATCAAGCCCCTCTTTTACCCATGGAATATTATGTGATGTAAAAACCTTTTTATTGAAATGTATAGAAGAATTATGAGAGATGAGAAAATGCATGCTTCAATTTATTATATTCTACTATAAACATACATACAGGGGCGGACCTAGATGGTCCCGAGAGTGGGCGGCCGCCCACCCGAGTTTTCGGGAATTTTTCGTAGATATATGCTAAATTTTTTTTTTTTGGACCTATGTGTGATTTTTTGAAGTAGAAGGCATTGATTTTTGTTCCTTTTAAAGTCCGAGGGGCGAAAATGTAATATATAACATAAAACAGAGGACACCGGCCGTATCTACTTCATTAAAATAAAAAACCCTAAACATAACACCTCTCTCTCAAGCCACACTCTCCCACTCCCTCCCTCCCCCTTCCTCCTCCATCCAACCACCATGCCACTGCCATCCGCTCAGCCCCTCCCCTCATCCTATGCTCCTGTATTGAAGTGAACCAAAGCAGGTAATAACCTCCTCCATTTTATGTTAGTTGAATTTTTAAGAGTTGTTAAGGGTTTTTTAAGATGTTTGTTACTAGTTGAGTTTATAACCTCCTCCAGGTAATAGTCTATATTAGTTAAGTTTTTTTAACTGCTATTCTACTAAATGTTAGTTTAATTTTTAATAGTTATGTTAAATGTTATTTTATTTTTAACAGCTGTGCCTCTGTTAGTTAAGTTTTTTTTAACAGTTGTGCTACTAAATGTTAGTTAATTTTTATTAGTTATGTTAAATGTTAGTTTTATTTTTAACAGTTGAATGATTAAATTTCATGTTAGTTTAAGTTTCAATGTTTAAAATCAAATGGTTGAATGATAAAATATATTCATTGTAATTTATGAAAAAAATTATTTATTTAGTTAAAAGTGTTGAATTAAATTTCTGAATTGTTGAGTTGTTTAAAAGTTAAATTAGTTTATTGTTTGTTGGCAAAATATTAAATTTGTTTGTTCAAAAGTTAAATGTTTGCTGTAAAAATGTTGAAGTATTATAAAAAAAAATCAACAAACAAAGTAGGAACCCAAATTTAGTGAATTAATACCTCAACATTTTTAGGGTTAAAAAATTACAAAAAAGGTTAAAACTACCTAAAAAAAAATCGCCTCGGGGGCTCCCGCCCCCGAACCCCCCGGCATTTGTCAGACCTTTTCGCACCCCCTAATTCAAAATCCTGGGTCCGCCACTGCATACATATTCTTTTCCTTTGTGTTATTTTTAATACCTTTTTTCAAGATCCAACACAGGATTTTCTTAGTATTCGATTGCATGTGTGGATCCTGATTCTTCTATTTATCATCTCTTTATACATCTTTGTATCTAAGCAGTGGCGTTGCCACAATATTTCTGTAGATTGTTTCCCTCTTAGCAGGAACCAGTTGTATTGGCTGAAGAAAAATAAAGACTGGTCATTTTGGTGGTTCCCTGGTGAGATTCAATATATATTTTTGCCTGTATCTTACTGTTATTTGTTACTTTTATTTTAGGCTACAGTGCAAAAAGTGCCCCTTGAACTCTCAGTATTTTGCAAATAACCCTCTGAATGTCCTAATATAAATTGGTTCAGGTTGTTGGTTTTGTGACCAAATGCTTATTCCAGGGTGGTTTCTTGCATGAAATAGTTCAGAGTTTTTTTTTCTTTACGGAAAGTTAACAAGTCATTCTTTTCACACTTGAGCCCTTGTTCTATTTTACCTTTTGTGACGCCCTAGCTCTTCCATTATTGGGCTGCGGCATGAGAAGCTGCCTCGGATTACACGTGTAAAGAAAACAAGGGCTAGATAATCACTTAGTTTATCCTTAGTCATACACCTCATACATGGACATATTCGTAATCATCTGGTTACAATGCAAAGTTAATATAATACTTCTTAAGAATCAATGGCCTATAAACATGTCGACCCTTAATTAATAAGAAAAAGAGCATAAAGAAATATTGTAACTATCTACTATGAGGCCTTGGCCTACATCCAACGTGTTTGCGGCCTCCAACGTTCTCCTCAGCCAAAAATATGAGGAATCAAAGAAGTTAAGGGAATGAGCACTCAAATGGCTAGGATATATCTAATCTCAACGCCCGATACCTGTCAAAAGGATTAGTATTACAGATATCCAATCATCTCAACAATAATTCAAAGAAATCAAAAGAGAGAACGACAGAATACTCATAGTCAATGTAAATACGTGATTATCTCTGTAGCCCACTTCTGCAGTCTGCTGTCAGCTTTAGTCCTGGAAAAGCTCTGTACAGGGCGCAAGGCCAAATCTTGCGCAGCCTACCATTTTAGCACAGAGTAGAAGACGAGCCGAGTTAATTCGCAAGCTAGCTCTTTTCTCTTCCCCGATTTTAAGCACGCAGCAGGTCAGAGGCAAGCCCAACATGCCACGTCCTGGCGAGCCATAAATGTCATAGATATGCCCCTAAGAGCATAAGAGGAGGCTGCCACGTGTTCGCGGTCACAAAGGAATCAAGATTCTTAATTGGTTATTAGGAAGGGTATTCAAGTAAAATGAATAGTTTTACCGCAAACAAGTCACATCTTTAGCTTTATCAAAACCCCATGCCTAGCCCAAAAATTTCAAGAACATGAAGAACACCTCAATAGACTTCAACATTCCCATGGTCAATTGGCTTCAAACCAAAGGAAAACCATAGACACATTAAATAGATCTAGACTAACAATTTTAAGGCTGATGAATAGTAAAAGTCCTAGGCTTAACTCCCAAAGTAAAAACAGATTTTCACAACTTCATTCACTCTCACACTATATAACTGATGTCCTAAAAAACATATCAAGTCTACTCCCAAGTTCTCGGCTTTCAAGGGGCCTTGACCTTGGCCTAAATTGTACAGAGTTACCTCGTCATGAATGGGCCTTGACCTAGACTAACAATTTCACTGAGCTCTTGTGGATCTTTTATGGGTTGGATCTTGGTAGTGACAGGGAGACAGAATTTTAAAGAACCTTGCTGACTGCTATATTCAATATGGGTTCTGTATGAAGAAATTTAAATAGAAAAAGGTCACCGGAACTGCTGATTTGTACCAGGGAAATGCCAATGTCAATTTCACTCGTATATGTATATCTTGTTTTCCTTTGTGTGAGAGCTTTGTCACAATATAAAATAAGGCCTAAATTTGTAATGCTCTCTTATTCTTTCCATCTCTCTCATTGCCATGCCAAGTTCATACAATGTTTTGTACTCTATAAATTCAGTTTTCTTGAGTTGACACATTTTAACATTTTTGCTTTTATGTGGTAAATATGTCTCTTTTGTGGTGACCCCACTAATGTTCGATGTAATGTTTCTTGAGTTGACATTTTCCTTGTTTTCTTGATTTGTTTCATTATAAATGTATTTATCAAATATTTTCCATTTGTTTTGGTGGTTGTCACAGAAAGAAGTGATGGTCAAATCTTGAAGGGGACCCAGAATACTTCTTAGCCCACAGGCAGTTCAAATATGGGCAAAAAAGCTGAAGAAGAGAAAAAAGAGTGGAGTAGATTTTTGTTTATTTTAATGGTGTATAGTTCATGTATTTTGATTCTAAAACTTAATTTGTACAACATGCATTTATTACTACTCCAAGTTTCGTTCTAAGTCAAAATCCAAATTTATCCTCGTAAAAGTTATGAATACCTTTGAATGCAATAAATACATTTGGATTATCAATATCTAATGAGTATCGTTGGGATGTGTAATTTTGGAATCATCATACGGAGCAAAAATAAAAGAACAAGGACTCTTAATTTGAGAGGGAGAAGTATTTATGTTCTTTTTATCTTAGTTGACTTTTGACTTTTAAGGCTTGCTTGTAGCTGTTGTTTTATTGTGAAGTCTTTATATATTGTGCATTTTGTTATTACACAGCTCTCAATCTACATCTACATATCTTATTATTGTTGTTTGTGGTGCTAATTTTGGGCATCATTTTGGTCCTGGATTTTTTGGGCTTTTATATTTTTATATTGATAGAGTTAAAGTGTGCAAAGTTTGAAAGATATTTGTCCCACATCGATGGGATGGTGGTTTTGTGTAGAGTTAATATACACCTTTTGTGAGTCTAAAGGGTAAGTCCTTTAGGCATTTAATGTTTTGTGTGTATGGGTGGGAGACTTACTGTGCCAAGTCACATGCGCGCGCCACCGCCGTCTGGCCCGTGCCCGGGGCTGGGGCTCATTAAGAAATAAATTGACGTTTTTTGGGTTGATAAAGTCTTTCAACAACCTAGTCTTCCAGTTTAAGGAGAGTCAGGCTTCCGTTTTTAATACAGTTTTTTCTGCCACTTATCTACACAGAAAATAAAATTCCTTCTCCCAAAACTGTTGTTGTTCCCACCAGAATAATATTTGTTCATCACGAATAATTATTATACGAAATGATTAATCTCATTCCAGATTAATTATACCACACAGAATCGAGCAATATATATATATATATATATATATATATATATATATATATATAGGGAGATGACCAATTACACTATAGAAATTAAAATTAATGTGTTATTACGTGTTTTTTTTTAAGGGCCATTAAAAAGTCCATTCTTTTGCTCCACTTGTGAACCTCTCCCTATATATATATATATATTTCAAAATGGGTGTTTGTTGAACGAATCAAACTCGTTTTGCTGCTTCGTATTGGGTTTTCCCAAGGCTGTTTTATCCTGGGGTGACGAGGTTGTTATATGTCAGCACTAATTGAAGAGGCAAAGCCACGAAACACCTTAAAGAGAGCGACATTATCCGTGATCGTGTTGGAAATCGAACGTCCGTGTAAATACGCTAGTTGTTGTTATCGGTTTCCAATCACAATACAAAAAAAATCTAAACTTTAACTACACTCTTATGGAGTATAGTGGCGAGTTTGGGTATCGAATCCACAGGGAACTAGGACGAGTGAACGTGACGACAAAGGTAAGACTGTTAACCCTAACTTGACTCTAAAAAGAAATAAAAAGATGATGATTGAGTGAGAAAGGATAAAGGGAAAAATAAAAAAGTTAACTAAAATTAATTGAAAAATTAAGGTAGGGACACAATCCCTCAACCCTAGTGTATTGATGGTGTAAAACTAATCGTAAATTTAAGTGGTTAATTAGACCCAGAATTTAGTACTCACAAGCATTACGTATATGAGGTTTAAGCCCGCACCATACTTAATCATAGGACGAGTAAATCAGTATTGCGATAGTTACACTCGAATTGCATTCTGAAGCATCCCGGTTCCCCGGAAGCAAACGAGATCCAAAGATCTACAATTATCGCATTTCTACGCAATACGGTTGTAATAAACCATTAAATTTAGAGGATTAACTTTATACACATGTAACTACCACATCAGGTTGGGTTCATGCATCCCGACCTTTAAAAACCTACCCTAACATGGTGAAATTAATGAAAACTACGTTGTCTACGTTGCATGAACTCATAATTACTTGGAAAGAGAGATGAAATATGAGAAATAATAATAAAAGTGCTGGAAATAAAAGTTACCACGATTGAAGAACAAGAACATGCAAGAAGAAATCAAAGATTGAAGAAAAACTGGAAAAGCTCTTGAATTAAAGGTGCAAAATATGTAAATTCTTCTCCTAGATGTTCCTACTTGTTATGGAGCTTTTACATCCATGAAATCTGAATAAAAAGAGTTCTAATGACTAAATATATAGGCTAGAGGTCGTTTAGAAAAGTTCAAACAACACAAAACTCTTTTGGCTAAAAGATAAGCACAAAATAAAAATCCCGTATCTGGTAATTTGTCACACTTAGAAAGTGTGACTAATTTTGTAACGGATCTGGAGCATGACTAATTTTGTAACGGATCTGGAGCGTGACTAAAGACCGGATCAGTTCCTTTAATTTTCATCAACTTTGATCCGTCTTCGGTCTGGGGTTCTCTGGAACTTGGTATTTCGGATCGGTCCGATTTTTCTTTGACCTTTTCTTCTATCTTTAACTGCTCATAACTTTCACACCGGGACTCCGATTGAGGTGACGTTTTTTCCAATGTTCTTGTAATTGAAAGATCTTCAACTTTATAGTTCGGCCCACCTCCGGACTAAGGCTGCAAAATTACAAAAATGCTCTTTAACTCTCCGTTTCTTGGTTTTCTTTCACTGTTTTGAGTTCTCTTTGACACTAACTTGCATGAAATACCTGTAAAACACATCAGAGACACACAAAATAAGAAATACTTGCCAAAACGGGTTAGTAGCATAAATATGAGACAAATCCAAGCTATTTATACCGCACGGGATCATAAAAATACCGAAATTAAGGGGATAAATGTGAAGAATTTATGCCTAATCAAACCCCCCTAACTTAGAACTTTGCGCGTCCAGAGCAATGTAAAAGAATTCAGGCATGGCTAAACTCTTGAAAATCATTTTATTGGGATCGAATACCTTTTTCACGGGCAAGCGATTGCATTATCGTATGCAACAAGCCTTTAAACCCCTAGGTTACCCTAGTAGGACGAGTTGTATCTCGTGAGGATTTGCAGAGAATATACCCACAAAATTCGACTCAAAAAAACTTCAAAATACGCAAAAATTGTGTAATTCAAACTTTCCTAGAAAATAATCATCATCTATTCATGTTCAAGAGTCTCAAATCACAGTGCGTGCGTGCGAAGCCGAAAAATTTAACCGCTAATTTCCACCGATTGACCATTACATTACTTATCCGAAAATTCTCTTTGATTTCAAAATCTCACGGGATGCTCTCACAAATGAATCACTCGGAATGTGGCTATTCTCTCGGTATGCGTGATTTATAAGAGTAAATGTATTGGAACCAAGTTCACGCATACAAGTAGAAAGACAAATTTTTATAGTGATTGGATCTCATCAACAGAATACGGTTTGAAACACGGGAACATTGCCTCTTATACGTACGTTTTATCTCTTATTATCTTTTGTGTTTTAGCTCTCCACGCAGTAACCAATTTCATAATTTTTGACTCGGTTAGGACTATTCGGGTAGAAGGTGTAATGGGTAAAATTGGAAAAGGTTAAGAATTTCGGAATTGGAAAATTTTGCTTATGATGTCCCTTAGTGCTTTTCCGGGCTTTTGCTCATTTTCTTCTTCTTTTTCTATTTTTACGCTTTTCTTTTCTTGCTATTTTTGTTGAGCATTTCTATTCTTTTTCTTGCCCCTTTTTGTTGCACTTTTCGGACTTAAATTGTGACTTTTTCCATTTTTTACAATTCCGGGTTATTTGGGTTTTTCGGGTTGTCAAACGAAAAGGATAAATTTTATTCGGCTCAAATTTGGGTTACAAAATGGATAATTTTTCACATCTTTTTATGGCTAATCTTTTTGGGTAACAAACGATGGCCTACTTCATTGTTCAAATGCGAGTTGTTTTACCATATGCGTCTCGAGATTAATTTAATTTAGAGATCAATTTTGGCATATTTTTCAAAGCAATATCACACACATTTTTCATAACCGATTAAAAATGAAAGGATTGAGATCCTCGACGACTTTTTATACGCTGAAAAGAACTTTGAGTTAACAATTAACTCAGATTGATTTATAAATTTCACAAAGATGAAAGGCTCGAATCTCACCGGGGTTGTTATTCTCCACATTTATTCGTTAAGTCGCCTACGTTCGCTCAATTTCCATTTTGGTCAATTTAGGCTTTGTGCATTTTGAATTTTACAACTTGAGACTTTAAATCGACTTGTAATGATATTTTCGAAAAATTTGAATTCCAATTTTTATTTATTTTGAACGAAAAATATTTTTGATTTTTTCCAAAATTTTCAATTTTTTTGGGAAATTTTCTAAAAACACACACACACACACGCACATGGAAAGAACATGTGATCAAATCAATGAAGCTAAACAATAAATGAGAAGAAATATCCCACACCCCCTAAGTTAAATGTTGCATTGTCCTCAATGCGAATCAAGAACACAATATAAAGAGAGGAAAAGAAAGATATTACCCAAAATGGAGCGATCCTCGAAAAGTACGAGTCTATTAGTTTTGTTAGAACCAAGCATAGCAAAAAGAATAGCAAAAACTCTAAACTAAAGAAAACAAAAAGAAATAAGCTAACTATTGTACAACCTACGATTTGAAATTCTAATAAGTTATACACTAAAAGTCAAAATTTTGTAACGGATCTGGAGCGTAACTAATTTTATAACGGATCTGGAGCATGACTAAAGACCGGGTCGGTTCCGTCTTCGGTCTGGGGTTCTCTGGAACTTGGTATTTTGGATCGGTCTGATCCGGATCGGTCCGATTTTTCTTTGACCTTTTCTTCTATCTTTGACTGCTCATAACTTTCACACTGGGACTCCGATTGAGGTGCCATTTTTTCCCGTGTTCTTGTAATTGAAATATATTCAACTTTCCAGCTGGGCCCACCTTCGTAATAAGGCTGAAAAATTATGAAAATGCCCTTTAACTCCCCGTTTCTTGGTTTTCTTTCACTGTTTTGAGTTCTCTTTGGCACTAACTTGTATGAAATACCTGTAAAACATATCAAAGACACACAAAACAAGAAATACTTGACGAAACGGGTTAGTAGCATAAATATGAGACAAATCCAAGCTATTTATACCGCACGGGATCATAAAATACCAAAATTAAGGGGATAAATGTGAAGAATTTATGCCTAATCAGTCCGCGACTCAGCCATAATTCTAGACTGTCCAGTTTCGGATTTTCTATATTTTTCGATCTCGATTTATCAGCTCCTAATTGGGTAATTTCGTTTCTTATTTAATTCTGCATTTAAATTGCTGCAACAACAATTTTAAGGTGTCTGCAAATCTGCTATGGACGAAATTAACTCTTCTAATCTAAACAAGCCTTTCAAATATGAAGGCCAACATTTTAAACGTTGGAGCAAAAACTGTCATTTGATTTAACTACGAAAAAAGTTGCATTTTGTGTTCAATTTGACTAACCTGTAGTAAATAATCCACCTACTGTTGAGGAAATCAAAACTATTAGAACTTGGGAGAAAAATAATTTTCTGTGCAAGAACTATATTTTGAATGCTCTAAGTGACGAACTTTATGACTATTATGCCAATTATAAAACTGCAAAAGATGTTTGGGATGCTCTTTTTAAAAAATATGACACAAAGGAGGCTGGTGCTAAAAAATATTCCATCAACTGTTATTTGAAATTTCAAATGATGGATGACAAATCTATTGTTGCTCAAACCCATAATTTGCAAATGATTGCCCATGAAATTATTTCCGAGGGCATGGCTTTAGATGAGCAATTTCAGGTGGTTGTAATTATTGATAAATTGCCTCCACTGTTCAAAGAGTTTAAAAATATTTTGAGGCATAAGTCTAAAGAATTTTCACTAGAGTCACTCATTACTAAATTGAGAATTGAGGAGGAATCCTGAAAACAGGAATACAAAGATGAAATTCTTATTGTGTCTAACAACAAAAATCATAAAAAGAACCACACTCCAGTTGTTTTAAAGGCAAACGAAAAAATATGAAATTTCAGAAAAAGAGCCATAACTAGAATTTTAAAAATCAGACTCAGACTCAGAATAAGAATAAGAACCCTGGAAATGGACAGTTTAGCAACTCGGGACAGTTTCTCTGTTTCAAGTGTGGCAATATTGGACATATGGCTCGCGAATGTCGCAATGTGCCACACGAACAAGAGAATTTGACCGAAGAGGACCTATGTACTATGATTTCTGAAATCAACATGGTTAGCGGTGCCGAAGGGTGGTGGGTGGATACTGGCGCTACCCTCCATATCTGTTATGACCGTGCTCTTTTTAAGACTTATTCTGAGATTGCAGATGAGAAGGTGTTGTTGGGTGATTCTCACTCCAATGAGGTTACTGGTACTGGAAATGTGGAATTAAAGTCCACTTTGGGAAAAACTGTTATCCTCAAAGATGTTCTTCACACTCCTGAGATAAGAAAAAATTTGGTTTTGGGTTATCTACTCAACAAAGTTGGCTTTACTCAAACTATTGGTGCTGATTTATTTACTTTGACCAAAAATAAAATTTTTATAGGCAAGGGTTATGCCACTGATGGGATGTTTAAGGTGAACGTTGATGCTAATAAAATTTCTCCTTCTGCTTATATTGCTTTTCATTTAATGTTTGGCATGCTAGGCTTTGTTATGTTAATAAACGACTTGTTAAAAATATGAGAACTTTAGGATTAATTCCAGAATTATCATTAAATGATTTTGAAAAATGTGAATGGTGTAGTCAAGCAAAAATCACTAAGACATCACATAAATCTGTTTTTAGAAAATCTGAACCACTTGATTTAATTCATTCAGATATTTGTTAATTGGATGGTGTCACCGCTAGAAATGGCAAACGTTATTTTATCACTTTTATTGACGATTGTTCTGATTATTCACTTGTGTATTTAATGAAAAATAAAAGTGAAGCGTTTGACGTGTTTAAAATTTTCTTAAATGAAATTGAAAGTCAATTTAATCGAAAAAGTAAAAGGTTACGTAGTGATAGAGGCACCGAATATGATTCTGCACCATTTATTGAATTTTATAAAATTCATGGTATTACTCACGAAAAAACTGCCCCTTATTCGCCCGAAATGAACGGTAAAGCTGAAAGAAAAAATAGGACATTAATTGAATTAGTTGTTGCTATTTTATTAAATTCAGGGGATGCCTCACATTGGTGGGGTGAAATTATTTTGACTGTGTGTCACATACTTAATAGAATTCCTAAGACTAAAATGAAAATATCTCCTTATGGAATTTGAAAAAATATTAAGCCCAATGTATCATACTTTATAACGTGGGGGTGCTTAGCATATGTATGTATACCCGACCCTAAGAGGTCTAAATTAGTTAGTAGAGCATATGAGTGTGTTTTTATAGGCTATGCTATTAATAGCAAAGCATACCGATTTTATGACTTGAAAAATCAAGAAATTATTGAATCAAATGACATCGTTTTTTATGAAGATAAATTTCCTTTTAAATTGAAAAATAGTGGGGGCAAGTCATCCACTAATATTTCTTTAAATAAAAATAAAGAAAATAATGAATCCATTTTAGAACTTTGAAAAAGTAAAAGGGCTCCTCTGGAAAAAGATTTTGGTCTCGACTTTTATGCTTACACTTTAGAGGAGGATCCTAAGACTGTTCAAGAAGCTTTATCTTCTTTAGATGCCGATTTATGGCAAGAGGCTATTAATGATGAAATGGATTCTTTGGAAACAAATAAAACTTGGCATTTAGTGGACCTTCCTCCTAGGTGTAAAACAATTGGGTGTAAATGGATTCTTAAAAAGAAATTAAAACCTGATGACACTGTTGAAAAATATAAGGCACGTCTTGTTGCCAAAGGTTTTAGACAACGAGAAAATGTAGAATTTTTTGATACCTTTTCACCCGTGACTAGAATAACGTCTATACATGTACTATTTGCCATAGCTTCCTTATATGATTTAATTGTACACCAAATGGATGTTAAAACTGCATTTTTAAATGGAGAATTAGAAGAAGAGATTTATATGGATCAACTTGAAGGTTTTATTGTACACGGTCAAGAAAATAAAGTTTGTAAATTAGATAAATCTCTTTATGGACTCAAACAGGAACCTAAACAATGGCATGATAAATTTGATAGCCTAGTCATCTCCAATGGGTTCAAAATAAATGAAAGTGACAAATGCATTTATTATAAATATGTAGAGAACATTTGCACTATCATATGTCTTTATGTTGATGACTTGCTTATATTTGGTTCTAATATTCATGCCGTAGAAAATGTTAAATCATTATTGTGTGCCAATTTTGATATGAAGGATTTGGGTGAAGCTAGTGTAATATTGGGAATTAATATTACTAGGTCAGAAAAGGGACTTTCTTTGGATCAATCTCATTATATTGAGAAAGTTCTAAAGAAATACAATTACTTTGACTGTAAACCTGCTAGTACTCAATTTGATCATAGTGTAAAGTTATTTAAGAACACTGGCGACATTGTAAACCAAAATTCTTATGCAAACATTATAGGTAGCTTACGTTATGCTACAGATTGTACTAGACCAGACATAGCTTATGCTGTGGGAGTATTATGTAGATTTACCAGTAGACCTAGTATGTAGCATTGACATTCTATTGAGAGGGTCATGCAGTACTTTAAAAGGATGATGAACCTCAGATTACACTATAATAAGCATCTCGCTATCCTTGAAGGATTTAGTGATGCTGATTGAAACATTCTATCTGATGATTCTAAGGCTACTAGTGGATATATATTTAACATCGCTGGTGGTGCAGTTTCTTGGAAATCTAATTAACAAACTATTTTGGCTCAATCCATTATGGAGTCTGAGATGATAGCGCTAGCTACGGCTAGTGAAGAGGCAGGTTGGTTAAGAAACCTCCTATCAGATATCCCATCATGGAAAATACCAATACCAGCCGTTTTGATTCATTACTATAGTATCACGGCTATTACAAAAATAGAGAACCGTTACTATAATGGTAAGAGACGAAAAATCCGTCGTAAACATAGTACTGTTAGAGAATTTATCTCGACTGGTGCTATGAGGGTGGATCTATACGGTCTGAACAGAACTTAGTTGATCCTTTGACGAAAGGACTAACTAGGTAGAAGGTGTGGAACACCTCGAAAGGGATGAGACTAAAGCCCTTGGATACATGAGTCATTTGTGATGGTAACCCAACATATAGACTGGAGATCCCAAGAAATATATTCAAAGGGTAATAAAAAGTCACAAATGATATGGGTTGAATCATGATATTATTATTATTAATAATTAATATGGTTTTACTCCGAGTCCATTCCTATGGAGCATGATATCCTGAAGCGAGTAAATGATGAATTATTATAACTCTTAATGGAATCTATATCTCTATTTTGAGTGGGGTACCTAGCTATAGGAATATTCTTGGTAGACTCACCTATGTGATTGTGGAAGTGTGGCCGCTTTCTATGGATATTCTGGGCAAATTCCTAGAGCGTTCACTATACTGGAATAGAAGCACATGGATGTAACGTGCTGGCTATTAGAACTACACTCAAGTAGGGTTGTGTGGGGGATGTTGTCATAGATAGAGTTCAAAACTACAGTTACTCTAGTATATTCTGAATCATCTTTACCACGTGAAGGTTCAAGTCGAAAGACACCTTTGCTTATGCACAATTCTATAGATCATTGCTAGATAAAAATATTTTTAAATTTTGCAAGTGGGGGATTGTTGGAACACAGCTGTCCTGTAACAGCTGTTAGAGTTAAAGTGTGCAAAGTTTGAAAGCTATTTGTCCCACATCGGTGGGATGGTGATTTTGTGTAGAGTTAATATACACCTTTTGTGAGTAAAAATGGGTAAGCCCTTTGGGCATTCAATGTTTTGTGTTTATGGGTGGGAGCCTTATTGGGCCAAGTCACACACGCGCGCGCCGCCGCAGTCCGTCCGATCGGTGCCCGTGTCCGAGTCCGGGTCTTGGGCTTGGGATCATTAAGAAATAATTTTTTGGACAAATAAATTGACGTTTTTTGGGCTTTAAAAATTATTTTCTTTGATGGTAATTTTAATTAATTAAAAAACGTGGGTTGATAAAGTCTTTCAACAACCCAGTCTTCCAGTATTTTCTCCCACGTTTTTTGCCCACTCACGTTAATTTATTTTCTGGATAAAAGGAGAGTCAGGCCTCCGTTTTTAATACAGTTTTTTCTGCCACTTCTCTACACAGAAAATAAAATTCCTTCTCCCAAAACCGTTGCTGTTCCCACCAGAATAATATTTGTTCATCACGAATAATTATTATACGAAATGATTAATCTCATTCCAGATTAATTATACCACACAGAATCGAGGAATATATATATTTCAGAATGGGTGTTTGTTGAACGAATCAGACCCGTGTTGCTGCTTCGTATTGAGTTTTCCCGAGGCTGTTTTATCCTGGGGGTGACGAGGGTGTTATCTGTCAGCACTAATTGAAGAGGCATAGCTACGAAACACCTTAAAGAGAGCGACATTGTCCGCGACTCAGCCATAATTCTAGACTGTCCAGTTCTGGATTTCCTATATTTTTCGATCTCGGTTTATCAACTCCTAATTGAGTAATTTTGTTCCTTATTTAATTCTGCATTTAAATTGCTGCAACAACATTATATTATACTCCCCTAAGGTTTTAAGAGTTTGTAAATTTCACCTTAAACTATTGTGCCTCATGAGAGGAACTACCCTTCAAAAGGTCAAAATGCGAGTTAAAAATGACCTTATTCTCATTTGTGATAATCTAATTTACTAAGAATAAATCTAGGGAGACCCACTTAGCGGACACATTTCGTAGACACACTGCATTAAAAGCTTATACCTTATTATTTTGGTTCCCGTCAGGACATCCACCAATGCATTAAAAACTTGTACCTATTATTGTCTTATTCACGGATCCACAAAATGGATCTACGAAATGGCTCGACCTATCCTTAATCATTTGAGTAATGGTACATACCCCAAATAACTCCCCCAAACTTCCCCCAAAATGATTTGGGCTTTGTGCCCTGGCGGGACCCGCACCACATGGTAATAAATGACAAGCAAGTGGAGAATGATGTGGCATCCACATAGAATTTAAAAGAGATTTAGGGGAGTTGTTTGGGACTCAAAGCATTTTCCTAATCATTTACTAAACTCCCGCTATTTAACACCCACTCGTAGGGGTGTGTTTCGGCCGGATCGGATCGGAATAGGGGTGTTCGGAAAATTTTCCAAAATTTTCGGAATTTTAAAATCCATTCCAAAGTCGGAAAAATAAATTTCGGAAAATCAATTTCTTTTCCATGTCGGCGACTTCGGAATATTCGGAATTTTCGAAATTTTTGAATATTTTTTTATTCGGAAAAAATTAGGAAAAATCGAAAATATCAGTTTTATCTTTTTCGGATAATATCGGAAATACAAAATTATAAATTTTATCTTTTTTATTCCACTTTTTTGGGGGGGTGGGGGTAGTTTTATTTTCATACAAATGTCAATTTCAAGCAATATTGAGTATTGATGCTAAGCTTAAAAGTTGAACCTGGTAAGACCAAGTGAGCAGTGCATATTACTATGAGAAAAAATAAGCAAAGAATAACACCAATGTTAGTAAGCATACAAGGAAAACACTTAAGATATGTTTAACAAATAGAGCTACAAAACTATGTTTAATAGATCGGAGAGGAATGAGACCATACCTGATTGAGTGAGGAATTAGAAATGATAGGATTTAGGAATTCATTCTAATTAGTGTAGAAATGAGAAAAGAAAGGGGGCAAAATAACCTTTCTATAGCTAAAAATTAAGGGTTGAGATTATTTTAAATGAATGGGTGGGATTGTTTTAAATGAAGGGTGAGATTATTAGGAAATGTGATGAGTAAAAATTATTAAAATGAATAAAAATATTATTATTTCGGAAATATTTTGGATAAATCGGATCGGCGTGATATCGGAATTTTCGGAACGGAAAATCGGAAAGTCGGAAATCTATATTTGATTTCCAATTCCATTCCAATTTATATTGGAAAAGTCGGAAATCGGAAAAATTCGGATCGGAAAAATTAAAATGATGCCAAAATTGAAAAAATTCGGATCGAAAATCGGAAAATTTGGAAGTTCGGAAATAATTGACACCCCTACCCACTCGCATACACTCAAAGCACATATAAAAAACTTAAAGAAAGAAACCATTATAACGATTTGTTTCGAGTCATCACCGATCACCACCAGAACTCCCTCTCCCTAGCTCAACCATTATAAAGAGAGAGTAATAGTGAACCAGTAAACCAAGATTTTTCTACATAGTTCAGCCTCCCCCTGCGCTCACGCTCGAGAGGGTATTGAAGAACTTTATAATATTAAGGTTCTTTCTGGTGGAACAACCACCTCATAAGGGAACTGTACAACTCCTTGTAACCGCTACTAACAAGGGCACTATTTATTCCCTTGCCAGAGCGACCAAGAACAACTCAAGGGCACTATACCCTTCTTTGACCCTTCGCCAACAAGGTACTATTGGCCTAGAAGATACAGGGAAGTTTTCACAATGCATGAACTTAGAATAATAATATAAGCACAAGGAACTATGGCAATGTTTGCTCTCTAGCATTATTGTTAGTACACTTTATATATTGTGATTAAATATCACATCAAAGAGTTTTATGGAGAAATCGAAAAATAAAATCATAAATTAATTTTAAGTCTACGGTTCAAAATTAAATTATTACCTCATATGATTATCGCAAATATGAACCGTATGCGTGAATTCCAAATAAATACTGCACAATAAAAATAAACAATATTACCTCAATTGTTTATAAATTCGTCGTAGACGATTCTTGGGTTGAGTCGCGGACTAGGTCGCTCTCTTTAAGACGTTTCGCGGCTCTACCCTCTTTGTGCAGGTAATCTACAGTCACGCCATCCCCAGGATAAAACAAGCCCAGAATCACCTCTGTATCATATAACCATGCACCGTAGTTATATGTCTTCTAACACCCATTTCAAATTAATTGCTCAATATCCGAAATTTCAGTTTGGGGGAACAAACTGTTCAAAAAAAAATTTAGGGGAATAAATATTTTCGTGAAGAAAATATTTTCAGTCTTAGAGGGAGAGAATGAGTGATTTCTCTTCCAAAACTAAACTCAAGTTTTTTTTTTTCATTTTAAAAACTTAAGCTCTCAAGCTCTCTCTAGCTCTTCTTCTTACTTATGCTTTTTTTTTTTTCAACATCAAAGCCTTAGCTTTTTTCATGTAGCCGTTCAACCACTAAAAAAATAAGTAGGAAATCATTGTTTCCATTATAGATAAACTAGTGGGGTTAGTAGGTGGTAGTGGGTGTCAAAGTGGGTTTATATTAGTCAAAACTTTTTTCTAGTGAGAGTGGGTTTAGTGGGTGCATTATTTCTCCCACTTGTATTTTAAAATACAAACATACAACAATCCCCCACTTGGATTTTAAAACACACTCATCAGAAACAATCCCCCTCTTGTAAATTTTTTAAAAAATTATTGAGCAATAATAATTAATAGAATTGTACATAAGCAAAGGTGTCTTTCGACTTGAACCTTTACGTAGTAAAGATGATTCAGATTGTACTAGAGTAACTCGTAGTTTTGAACTTTATCTCTGACAACATCCCACACACAACCCTACTTGGGTGTAGTCCTCAAGCCAGCACGTTACGGCCATGTGCTTATATCCCAGTATGTGAACGCTCTAGGGAATTTGCCCAAAATTACCATAGGAAGCGGCCACACTTCCACCATCCACATTGGTGAGTCTATCAAGGATACTCCCGTAGCTAGGTACCCCACTCAAAATAGAGCTATAGATCTTCATTAAGAGTTATAATTAACTCAACCTTAACTCGCTTCAGGATATCATGCTCCATAGGGATGGACTCGGAGTAAAACCCCGTATATAATTATTAGCATGATTCAACCCATATCACCGTGACTTGTTATTACCCTTTGAACCTATTTCTTGGGATCTCCAATCTATAGGTTGGGTTACCACCACAAATGATTCAATATCAACGAGCTTTAGTCCGATCCCTTTCTAGGTGTTAAACACCTTCTCCCGCACTAGACCTTTCGTCAAAGGATAAGTCAGGTTCTATTCTCATTAGTCCGAACATAATCCACACACACAACTCATTAGTTTTAAGTTCTCAAACTATGTTGTGCTTACGACATATTTGCCGTTCTTCCGTTATGATAACGGTTCTAAAATTTTACAATAGCCATGGTTCTATTGTTGTGGATAAAATGACTGTGTCAATCTCTACCATAAATGGTATCTTATAATAGGTCTTTTAACCTTTCATTTACTCACTAGCCATAGCTAATGGTATCACCATATACTCCATCATTAATTATGCCAATAATTAATATTTCTGGGAGTTCCAAAAAATAGCAACATATTATGTGTTAAACACATATCCATTATTAATTCAGAATCAATTCTAGGTTCGTGGTTTTTATCAAAACACATAACCTTTCTCAATAGCATAAGAATGCTCTTTTTAATTATAAACCTTCATAGTACTCCCACAAAAAATTATTCCAAGTCAATTGTATTTAGTAGCTCAATTGAGACTACTTAAGATGTTTGCATGTTCATCTTTTCTTATCACTATATATAGTGTTCTTATACTTGGATCATGTGGAGTACAAGATGGTTCATAATAAGCATATATTTAATAAATAGATATTCTTGTATTTCAATGTACTCGATCAATTAATTGATCCATATAGCCTTGTAATATTAACAAGTACTATTCTTGTTTCATTGAAACTCTTTATGCTAACACTTTGACTTAGCATGAATTTGGTTTTCTAGGCAACAAAATATTATAACCAAATATTAACTAATCATTCTTGCATAATAAATAAGAGTGCATTCATATTCAACATGCTTAGTGATAAACACGATTCATAATATTCTCAATTCATTCTCATTTGATAATTTATCAAAATATAATGCCATTTATTGGTGCCTTCCATATTAATTTTCCAACTTCAAGTTGGTCCGTGTAAGTTCCCTTACATGGGTCACCATCCGAAAAATAATATTATATATATTTAGTTTTTAACTCAACATCATATATAATATCAATGGCATTCAAATTAAATGAAGCTTCTTCATTTTCATGAGAATAATTTAATGTGCATCATGTATAACTAAGTTATATTGATGAATTTCGGCTATTAAACAAGGCTTATATTCATAAATGATAATTATCTCAATATTCCTTCAAAGGATGTGTATACACCTCATTATCTTATAGTTATAAGACAAGTCAATTATAAACTAATTTCTAGTTTATTCCAAGGAATTCAATCAATCATTTATGACATGACTTCTCTAAGGATTTTTCGAATCCTTTTCAAAAACATAAGCAAGCTTTTATTTTTAACTCATAACTCAAAAAATAAGAGTTCTCTTGAACACCAAAGTTTCAGATTCTATTAAATATTCTTTAATTATAGTTGAGAGGTACTCGTTTGAGTGCCCCCACTATTCTCTAGGTATAGCATTGAGAAGCAACATATAATGTGCCCCCACTATATCTTCAATTCATAAAATAAAATCTAAACTTGTGAGTTTCAACATTAAATAAGAATTAATCTTATTTCTTAAATAAATACGTGCTTAATGTCATCATGCATAGCCGAATCAAAAAATAGATTTTCACGTGTCTGAAAATCAGATATAAATTATACAATCTATTTCATAAAAAATTATAATATACAATTTTTCACAATGTATAAAATAATACTGCGTATTAGAGTTTAAACCTCTATTCCAAATCAAAGCATACGGTCAAAATAATTTTACCCAACTAAATTATTTCTACACGCGTATGAAGCACACCAAATTGATTCCAACATAGCAGAATACAATTTTACTGTATACCTTTTTCAACTCGTATAAATGAATAATACAAAGAATTATTCATATAAAATTCTAGCGGTTGCACTCCAAACTCAAATATTGTATAAGTCATTATACAATTTCTTTGAAATTCATCTTCCATAAATTTGAATCCAAATTTTTCTAAGTACTTCATAAATTCTTGAATAAGAAATTTATAAAGGCATCAAAGTATTTTGAATCCGTTGGGAACACGACATGATACATTTTTTAAAAAAATGTTGTCCAAAATATTTGTTCAAACGGAAAAACTTCAAGTTTGAAATTTCACCACGACTAAACCGCTTATTGAAAATTTATAAAATTTTCCAGAATTCATCCTTTATGAGTCTAGTCTTATCCAAAATTGGAATCACTCAAAAATATTAAGTACAAGTGAAGATAAACTTGTTTTACTACAAGCTGACCAAAAAATTCAGCATTGCACATCTCATTTGTAAAAATCATAATAAAAGATATACAACTCTTTTTTTCAGAAATTCCAAAGCCCAAAATTAATAATCTCAACATAATACATGCATGCCAAAATTCACGAAATTTCAGTCTATATATCATCAAAAAATCGAGATGGTATTTCAACAAAATTCATAACAAAAATTTCAGTTTTTTTTTTCATCATTGATCACTTTAGTGTGGTTGAAAAATATCAACTACACTTTCACATAAACACTTCAAATATATTTGAACAAATTTCTTTTGTAGTAAACATAGCGCAAGGCGCAAATGTTTATAACTTACCCTTCAAATCCATATAACAAATGTTCATTTGTTTTCATATAACAAATTTTCATTTGTTGCCAAATATCAAAATTTTAATTTGATTCCATATAACAAATTTTTAATTTGTTTTCTTAACCACAAGTGGCTCAAAATATATTGTCCAAAAAACAATATACAATTCCATTTCCAACAATAACATCTTATGTGAAATAATATTTCACATTCATAACTAGAAAATAGGATTGACCTATTTAAAAGTTTTCCATGAAGGGGTTCATTTTTGTTCAAATTATAATTTCTCACGAAATTATTGATCGATTTCGAATTGACCAAAAATACTGAAATTTATATATCTACTTCACAAAATATAACATTTAGGAAGTTCGGGGGCTAAACGGTCATTTCTAAAAGCAAAGGTCAAAATTATAATTTCTAAACATAGAAACTTAGTTGGCCTTTTTTTCATTTCGACATCAAAAAAAAAAAAATAATCATATATGCCCATAAGATTTATTTTTCGGTCTCCATGGTAGACATAAAACGTCTTAAAATTGTTGGTACACTTTATATATTGTGATTAAATATCACATCAAAGAGTTTTATGGAGAAATCGGAAAATATAAACAATAAATTAATTTTAAGTCTACGGCTCAAAATTAAATTATTACCTCATATGATTATCGCAAATATGAACCACATGCGTGAATTCCAAATAAATACTGCACAATAAAAATAAACAATATTACCTCAATTGTTTATAAATTCGTCGTAGACGATTCTTGGGTTGAGTCGCGGACTAGGTCGCTCTCTTTAAGACGTTTCGCGGCTCTACCCTCTTTGTGCAGGTAATCTACAGTCATGCCGTCCCCAGGATAAAACAAGCCCAGAATCACCTCTGTATCATATAACCATGCACCGTAGTTATATGTCTTCTAACACTTATTTCAAATTAATTGCTCAATATCCAAAATTTCAGTTTGGGGGAACAAACTGTTCAAAAAAAAATTTAGGGGAATAAATATTTTCGTGAAGAAAATATTTTCAGTCTTAGAGGGAGAGAATGAGTGATTTCTCTTCCAAAACTAAACTCAAGTTTTTTTTTTCATTTTAAAAACTTAAGCTCTCAAGCTCTCTCTAGCTCTTCTTCTTACTTATGCTTTTTTTTTCAACATCAAAGCCTTAGCTTTTTTCATGTAGCCGTTCAACCACTAAAAAAATAAGTAGGAAATCATTGTTTCCATTATAGATAAACTAGTGGGGTTAGTAGGTGGTAGTGGGTGTCAAAGTGGGTTTATATTAGTCAAAACTTTTTTCTAGTGAGAGTGAGTTTAGTGGGTGCATTATTTCTCCCACTTGTATTTTAAAATACAAACATACAACAATTATTAAGATGAATAAACTTCGACTCAGTGGGTGCAAATGACAGTGTGGTGAATCTTTCTCAACCTTCTCAAACTTTTAAATCTTTTTTCTAAATTATTTTAAAAATATCAAGGAATATTTTCTTGAAATCCACATTGTATTGAAGTTTTGATATTTTGTATCTTTTCACTGTCACGTGTGTCTGAAAAGATTGTAAAAAAAGTTTTACAAAAATTTGTCATTTTTAATTGTGTGGAAAAAGTTATGTTTAGGAATTTATAAAAGTTAGTCATCATTGTACTTTTCTAGCCCAATATAATCAACAGTTTTTTATGAAGAGTCGACTCTTTTACCCCGATTTTCTTTTCCAATTGTAATGATGTTTAATTTTAACAAAAATAGTCGACTACTTTTCAACCTACTTGACCATTTTGGTTAAAAATGATATTTTTGTCTTGTAAACATTATTTTAATGTTGTAAAGTGTTAAAGAAAACAAGAGGCACCACTGCCTCTCTCTTCTCCCTCTCTCTCTAGATGACTCTTGACCCGTCTCTTCACTTCATTAGTTTTCCATCTTGTTCTTTATTTGGAAATATTCATCAACCGTCTTTATTTGTGGCTTAATTGCTTCAGCCCATCGACTTTGGTGAGTATAAATAGGAGACCCATCTTCCATTTTGTGAATCAAGCGAAGTGAGAGAAACAAGTAAGAGTAAAGTGAGTAATATATAGTGTCCAAATAAATAGTGTTTTAAAGTAAGTAAGCTGTGTCTTTTAGTGATAAAATTGTGTCCTAAATATTGAGCGAGTTTTGTAATATTAGTGGGTCATTTGAGTGTGTATTTTGTGAGTCAATAATTGTATTCAAATTTGTACAATTATTGTTGTGTAATAAAATAGTTTTATTTGTGGTTCACCGTTTGGGCAATTTTTTACTCAATAATTTGGTATCAGAGCCAAATAGTCAGGGACCGCTGTAGGGGTGCTGCTAAAATGAAGTACTGTCAAGGAATTGAAAATAGTGTGGGATTGTGTCAGCATAATTGATCAGGGACCAGTTTAAGGACTTGATTATGGCAGACTTGGTTAACGCATTTGGTGGCGGGTTTGGAAAATTAAACCACACCAATTACGAAATTTGGAGCATCTGCGTGATGTCCTACTTGGAAGGACAAGATCTTTAGGAGACGGTTGGTGGTAGCGATACTACACCACCATATCAGGAAAATGACGAGGCTTTAAGAAAATGGAAAATAAAAGCGGGTAAATTTATGTACGCACTCAAAATATCAGTAGACCCGGAATTATTAGGGTATATCAAGGATGCGAGGACACCGAAGGATGCGTGGGACACTCTTGCCTCTTTCTTCTCAAAGACGAATGATGCACGCTTGCAGATGTTAGAGAACGAATTGATGACTACCACTGAGGAAGGTATGACCATCAGCCAATATTTTAAGAAAATTAAAGATTTATGTCAAGAAATTTCTTTGCTTGATCCCGAATCTAAAATTAATGAACCAATTATGAGGAGAATAATTATTCATGGCCTAAGGCCCGAATATAATGGATTTATTATGGCAATATGTGGTTGGCCAACTCAGCCCAAATTTATTGGCTAATCAAGAGACATTAATGTAATACCTCGTAATTTTATTGATTTTTATTTAAGGGATTAATTAAATTAAATGAGAATTAATTAAAAATTAATCCGGATATAAATACTAGCGAGATGTGAGTTAGTATTTGATTATGATATTAAAATTGAATATTTCATGAGTATTGAAAGTATTTAAATTGTCACGAGGCAGAAATGCGACAAGTTGGGAAACTTAGTTGGGACTCGCGCCAGGAACGAAATGATTTAAATTAAAACGTGAATTATATTTTTATCAACCGAATGGCCATTTTGAGTGTGCCAACGTGTCCGGAAGGGTCGAAATAGTCAGAAAACACTAGCCGGGGGTTTAGTTTGGGTCCCGGGGTATTTTTAGGCCAGACCGATAACCTAGAAGGGTATTTTGGTAATTTTTAGGTTTTTAAGGTCTAGTCCTTGGACTAACAATTTTGGACAAAAAAAACGGTGAACCAAATTTTAAACGATTAGGTCCAACATATAAATACCCCCAATTTAAAAAAATCATAAACCTAATCGGCTATTGGAGTTTTCTCTGCAACTAACGACTATTCTCCGAAATCGAAAATAACATCAATCTTATGCTTTGATTGTCTGTCCTATAATCGATTACAGTGTTCTTAATCGATTCTACCTGTATCACTTGGCTCTATCATTTGTAAGTTTATCTTTATCAGCAGTTGGTTTTTCTATTTTCGATCGATTACAATAAGTATATGTCCTTTGTTTTGATTCAAGAGACTCATTGTAATATTCATTCATGTGGTTAAATAGCTTTTTATATGTTATATATGTATATATTTTTATTTTGTGTTTTTTATGCATTTATGTTTGGATTCTTCATAAATAAGTTATATTTATCAATATTTGTAATTGTTAGTTGAATGTGCTGAATGAATATTATTGATGTTTCATTATAATTTTAAGAGTCCTTGATTTTGATTTGGTATTGAATCACTTATTGATATAGGTCCGCGCCAGCGGAAACAACCAGTTCGATATCAGTTTTCAAAGTACACGCAGTGTTTATAAAGTACACGTGATTGATTTTTTGATAATATGTGTGTGCTTTATTGCTTCATATATAGGTTTTTAAAAAGTGCCTGTAGGTTTATATTAATTATAAATAAATATTTTGATATTTCATGCATTAAAGTATTGCACACATTTTTAGAATTGTTGACCTTGAAGTAAATGTTTTTCGTCTCTGTTTTACTGCAGGACATTATGGTAAGTAGTGTAATAGCAAGGTGTTGTTATTTGGATAATATGGCTTGTATTGAAATATTTGAAGATAGCTCATTAGATTTCATATGCAATGAGTTGTGTATTAGGTTTACTAATTTGAGAAGTGGGAGTTTTTCATTGAGGTATTCATTTGATGATGAATGTCGGTTCATGTTGGTTTGTGACAACGATGTTTGTTGTATGTTGGGGTCCCAATTGATCGTGAAAGCTAATTTCATTTGGATATATGTCATTGATTCATTACCATTTCCATGTAATACATGTCGTGAACGGGTTGACTGCTCTAATCGAATTTTTGAAGGGGTTGACTGCAGTAATACAAGTTCTGAGAGGGTTGACAGTGGTGATACAAATACACAGAGGTTAGAGTCTTTATCATCAGGCACTAAAAATGATTTTAATAGTTGCATTGAAAATGACTTTTATCTTGGAGGTGTGGAGCCAAGTTAGTTGAAAGTCTATCTTTCGAATGATTAGAAGACTTATATAAGTCATGAGCAGCAGTGTTTTGAAGGAGGCGTAGTGGAATTTCGGGATAAATTGCGAAATTATGCCGTTGAGGTTGGGTTCAAGTATGTGTATTTGAAGAGTGATAAAACTCGAGTGATGGCTGAATGCTCTAAAAAGACTACTAAGAATTGCATGTGGAGAATTCATGCTTCATTATCTACAATAAATGGATACTTTTACATACATGCAATGAATAATGAGCATACATGTAGAGGCGTCTTTCGTAGTCCGTCAGCCAAAATGATAGCCTCCAAGTTGGTTTCAACATTGGTAGCTGATGATCTTAGAGATAACCCGCTATTGAGACCAATTGATGTAGTTAGAGATATGAAGAAGAATTATGGTCTTGATATAGCTTATCAACATGCATGGCGTGCGAAAGAGATGGCTGCTGTTGATATATATGGTGATGAAAAGGTTTCTTATGCATTAATGAATAATTATCGTGACCTTCTATTGCAGTATAATCCTGGGTCGCATTGCATCCTTGACGTGGAACATGAGAGTAAAAAATTCAAGAGAATATTTGTAATGTTTAGAGGATGTATTTATGGATTTCAATACTGAGACCTGTTTTATTTCTTGATGGTGCCTTTTTGAAGAGCCGTTACCGTGGAACAATACTATCAGCTACTGCAAGGAATGGGAACAATGGTAAATTAATTGTAAATATTTTATTTTGTGTATTGCATTGAAATTTTGTTTGTTCCATTCCATATCATCAAAATACAAGCATAAAAATATAAAATACCTTTGAAGGTCTTTGTTTTAGTTCACGTGTACTTTTCATTTTTCTGCGTGTATTGTCATGATATGTCTTATTATGTGTAATACTAAGTAAAGTACACGCATAGTGCATGTCAAGTACACGTGAATGTTTTTGTTAATTTCACGTGTACTTTTCATTTTTATGCGTGTACTTTGATGATGATGATTTTATGTGTAATACTAAGTAAAGTACACGCATAGTGCATGACAAATACACGTGAATGTTTTTGTTAATTTCACGTGTACTTTTCATTTTTTTGCGTGTACTTTGATGATGATGATTTTATGTGTAATACTAAGTAAAGTACACGCATTTTACATGTCAAGTACACGTGAATGTTTTTCTTAATTTCACGTGTACTTTTCATTTTTATGCGTGTACTTTGATGATGATGTTATGTTGAATACAAACTAAAGTACACGCATTTTACATGTCAAGTACACGTGAATGTTTTTCTTAATTTCACGTGTACTTTTCATTTTTATGCGTGTACTTTGATGATAGGTATTGTTATTTAGAAATAATAAAGCAAAGTACATGTTAAAAATGTAAAGTACCTTTGAATGTTTTTGTTTAGTTCACCTGTACTTTACATTTTTATGCGTGTATGTTGATGTTAGTCTTGTTAATAATAAAGCCAAGAAAAAGATTAGAAAGTAAATGTGCATGTCTTTTTATCTTTATCATGTGTACGGTACATTTTTATGTTTTGCCTTGTTATTTACAAATAATTTAAATTAAACACATAATATATTTCCCATGTGTTTTAGGGTCTGCTCCAGCAGCATCAATATACAAAGTGTTGTACATGGATATGTTATTTATTTTAATTTTGATATATTTTTATATTTCAGGACTTTTTCCTCTTGCATATGCTGTTGTTGATTCCGAAACCGAAGATAGCTGGATGTGGTTACTTGTCAATTTGCATAGTGCAGTAGTTGAGCAATATCGAAACATAACATTTATATCAGATCGAAACAATGGATTACTTGAAGCTGTTTCGAGGGTCTTCCCGTTGTCTGCACATTCCTACTGTATACATCATTTACAAGGGAATATAAAAAAGAAAATTCGTGGGAATTGTGCTGGATTTCGAAAGAAAATTGTTAAAGATTTTTTGCCTTGTGCATATGCTATCTCAGTAGATGTATTTCATAAGAATATTGAAGCATTGGAGAAGGAAGGAGGAGCTGCTATTGCCGATTTCATTGATAGTTTGCCTCCCGAGAATTGGTCCTGTGCATATTTCCCTGGTAAACGATATGGTGACATGGCATCTAGTGTTGCGGAGTCATTCAATTCATGGATATTGGAGGAAAGGCATTTACTTGTAATGAATATGCTTGATAAATTGAGAGTGAAGATTATGAATTTCAATGCAAACAAACTTGTCGAGTCTGACACTTGGACAAATGAGCTATGTCCTTTTTTTCAAAAGTTACTGAATGAAAATTGGAATAAAAGCCGACATTGGACTATTAGTCGCTCAAGTCAAAATGTATTTGAAGTTCATTCAGAAGTGCGAGCAACAGTTGACTTAGGAGAAATGACTTGTTCTTGTAAGAGTTGGCAGATTAGATGTTTTCCATGTTCTCATGCTGTTTGTGTTGTGCGGAGGAAAGGGACCAGTATTTATGATTATATTGAGGAGTACTATAAGGTATCTTTCTACAGAAAATCATACTCGATACCTATAGTTCCTCTTCCTGATTTGATTTCCTTAAATATTACTATTCCTAAAAATCCATCTGTCCTTCCACCAATGACTAAGAGACCGACAGGCAGACCAAGAAATAAGAGAATAAAGTCTTCTGGTGAGATCACAGTAAGGGAAGTTACTTGCTCGAGGTGTAGTAAAACGAGTCATTACAGGTTTACTTGTAAGGAACCCATTTGACTATTTTTAAAATTGTTGAATTCATTCATTTTAACCATTTGATTGAATAAATTAATTAATAAACCATTTGTTTCACATAAATGAATGTAATTTATTTTTAAGTTTCATTCTTTAGTTTTTTTTTTGTGTTGCTGTACACATATTTTTCATAAAACATACATGATCATTATTCCTTGTGTTCACGTGTACTTTACCTTTGTATACGCATGTTATGTACAGTACACGCGCATTTTGATGTCCAAAGAAATTTTATCAATGCGTGTCCTTGATGAAATATGTGTGTACTTTATTAAGTACACGTAGATTAATAAAGTACACGCATTTAAAAATGGATTTGATCAGTTCAATATGTGTGTATTTTATAAAAGCATGCGTGTACTTTACTTAATGTACATGCATGAAGTACACGCATAATATAAATATAATATGCGTGTACTTGATGAAATGTGCGTGTACTTTATGAAGCACACGCATTGATAATTAAAGTACATGCATTTAAATATAAGTGTACATGCATGTTTTAGCAAAGTACACGCATATTGATATGATAAAAATCTAATTCAATATATGTGTACTTTATGTATTCTGCATGTATATTTAACAAGTAGACGTATATAAATGCATGTACTATTTGGAAACTGATTTTGGACATTACAATCTGCTTGTACTTTATAAAAGACATTTGAGTCACTCATATTCTTAAACTCCTATTGTTATTATGGTCTGCGCCAGCGACATTATTATACAAGTATTTCAATAGGCGTGTACTTTAGAGACTATGCGTATACTTTATAAAGTACACGTGTAATATATAGAGTACACGCATTTATATAATGTTTTGGGGCAATATCTTGAATACACGCATTATTATACAAGTATTTTAATAGGCGTGCACTTTATAGACTATGCGTGTACTTTATAAAGTACACGTGTAATATATAGAGTACACGCATTTATATAATATTTTGGGACAATATCTTGAGTACACGCATAATTATACAAGTATTTCAATAGGTGTGTACTTTATAGACTATGCATGTACTTTATAAAGTACACGTGTAATATATAGAGTACACACATTTATTTAATTTTTTTACATGAAATGATATTAATGTTTAAATTTTTAACAATTCACGTGATCATTTTTATAAGGGTTCACGTGTACTTTACTATATTGGGTGTATGACATAACTGAGAACACATTCATGAAAGAAATAAATTTTTTATTAAAAATAAAAAAATAAAGTACAATTTTTTCAAATAAAGAAAGCTGAAAAAACTAAAGAAGGCTTCTCGTAGGGATGTTTGTCAAAGGCATCCAGGGTGTTAGGTAGAGAGTCAATTAAATTAGATCAGTGTCGAATTTCTTCTTCTATGACAGCTACAAGGCCTTCATGGAGAGCCTTCTTCTCCTTCAGCTTTGTGATTTTCATGGGAACTTCTTGTGTATAGAAAGACATGAGGTCTTCATGTGTTTGGGGAGGGTCCTCATCCACATCAAATAAATCTATGGAATTGGGTGGAAGTCCAGAATAGCCTTCCCTCACATATGTTTGTGTAATACCCCGTACTTTTGGCTATATTTATTTTTGGGATTTATAAATTAAATGTGAATTAATTGGGAATTAATCCGGGTAAAATACTAGCGAGTTGTGAGTTGGTATTTGACTATTGAGTATATATGATGTTATATGAATATTGAATTATGAAATTTGTCGTGAGATTGATATACGGCAATTTGGTCATTTTATTGGGACGCGTGTGACAGTCGCGTCAGAATATAATTATTTTAATTATAAAAGTGAATTTAAATTCTATTAACCGTATGGTCGTTTTGAGTGCTCCAACGCGTCCGGAAGGGTCGAGATAGTCAGAAAACACTAGCCGGAAGTTTAGTTTGGGTCCCGGGGTATTTGTAGGCCATACCGGCAACATAAAGGGTAATTTGGTAATTTCGTATTTTTAGGAATTAAAAATTGTGACACCCCGCCTAATTAAATACCGGGCGATTACTCCTTTATTAAATTAAATCAAGGTAAACAGTTGGTTCATTCTCAGCATCACTGTCGATAAAAAAATAATTTTTCCAATTTAACACCCTAATTAATTAAGCTAAGTGTCAAAAACATTTTTCATACAAACTTCCAAATTTTAATTAAAGAAAAGATTTACTTATACCAAACAACATTTCTATAATATTGAATCACACCACGATGAACTAAAACAAAACCATACATTCGTCAATCGAAGGTCAACATAATAAAACTAAACATCATAAACCATCCTGAATAAATCCCGTAAAACAATACTGGAATAACTGAAATATAACAATCCCAACAATAAATGAAATGATGAAAAGGGCGACACGTGCCCAATAAATGAGAGTAGTAGGAGTGGAGTCAATAACAGAAGCCGTCTACTCAAGTGACCTGCAACTCCCACCTAAGCTGCAGCTCGTTCTTCTCAAAGGATCCTAAGCCAGACGCCCCTGTGGCTGGGCACCTGAAAATATACATATATATACACAAGAGAGAGAGAGAGAAAAAGAAACGGGTCAGGGCCCGAAAGTGTGTTTGATTTTAAAATACGTTAAGCAAGTATTTAAATTGATACAGGCCAATGCAAATCATATTAGTTCGACACTCTCTTGAGGAATTCTCACCTCTCTTCTAATGTGCACGCCTATCGTACTAACCTTCCCAAATAATTTAGTTTATCTTGACTTACTCCTAAGTTTTCAAAACCGAACGATGACAATGTTTTAAAAAGGTTACTTTCAATATGTAGCACTCCTCTCGTTTTAGTTTCATTAAATTATAAAGTTTCCCAGTGCCTTCTCATACTTTCACAAAATAAGTATTTAATAATTTGAGTCAACAACCATGTTCTACTTATCAAATCACAGTAGGCAGTTTAAAGTATATAACCTCATATATATATTAACTACTTGGATAATATATATAAATAACAGCACCCCAACTAAACTATTGTGCGGGCATACTCTGCTATTTAATCCCCGTATCGCTCACACAAAGGGAAATACAAGTTCGGAATCACTCTCGAACTGTATTAACATATACAAAACAACGTTGAGGCGAAGCATAGATTCCAAGTCCAAGAGGTCAGTACATACCCACACGTCTCTTAGGACCGTCCGACTATCAATCTGATAGCCCGTACCTAGGATCTCTATCTTCTAGGGTACAAATCAATATCCCCCATAAAGCAACACAGGATAAGATCGTCCCAGCGCGGTAACCTCAGGGATAGCAAGTAGCGCGGGTACGTTTTTCACATGTATATAATATATGTACACACAATCATATAATTATACCCATTTTATCACATTAATATAGGTGCCTCTCGTAACCCATAGTCACAACATTTATCCTTAATTTCCCATTATTATGATTACGTATAAGGTTTCGTCTCTAACCTTAATTCGAAGAGTTTTCTCACTCATTACCTAATACTCATGGTTTATATCCTCACCAATATGAAATTCAGTAAGGGACTTTATTTGATTCCAACTTAACTCTCTTACGTACCTCACCCTTAAGTTATAAATCTATCAACCTAAAGTAAATATCCCATAATTACCATACTTGTTGAAGATTAAAGGTTCTAACATTTATCCATATACCCTACTGGTCCTCAATATCTCCCAAATCCTTTTATTTAGGATGCCCAAAGGTTATTTCATGATAAATTAATTTAAGTAAATAAACAAGAGAAATAGGAGTCTTCCAGGAGGGGTCGATCGATCGAAGTTTGGGGTCGATCGATCGAACCTTCGATCGATCGAAGCTCTAGGCTCGATCGATCGATCAAGCAGGTCTGGGCAAAAATTCTGCAGAAATTGCAGTGACGGGATTGATTAAAATTCTTCATCAAAACTCATATTTTCCAACACTAATCGGCCCAAAAAGTTTACTGTTATCATACTAACATAATTCCAGATATCTTTAACGTTCAGCATGTGCGTATACATCATTAAACATGGTTAAACAACCTAAAATCTCATCTAATAATCAAGAACCCTAAAGTTTTCTTAACTTTTGTTCTAATCAGTTTTCTCCAGAATTTCCTTCTAACATAACATCACAAATTCGTGGGTTAATCATCTACTTCACATATTATTTCCAGAATATGGTTATAACGATTTCTACATGCAAATCCATATAAAAAATTGGGGTTTTCTTTCATTGATTATACTCCTAATCATTTCTACACTAATATGATTATTGCACCAACGAAAATACGCAAGTTAAACACTTGCCTGGGATTTCAGAGGTCTGCTTTCCTGCTGATATTGGTGTGGTTGCGTTCTCCTCCTCGCGATCTACGCGTTGGTGGTGACGGCGGTGAAATCGGTGGTGTTTTGGGCCTTGAATCACCTTGAGAGCTCTCTCCTCTCTTCTCCAATGGCCATTCTAGGGTTCTGATTGTTCTAACCCTAAAAGGCTGACTTAAATGGCTGCTAAGGATGGCTGAAATTCGTGGGTTTAATTACCCTATTTTGTAAAATGACCAAAATACCCTCCCGGGTCACTAATTAAGTCTAAAAACATCCCGAGACCCAAACTAAACCCCCGGGTACACTTTTCTGACTATCTCGACCCTTCCGGACGAGTTGGCGCACTCAAAACGACCATACGGACAACTTATAAAATATTCACTTTTAATTAACATAATTAGTCCCGACGTGGCACGGGCACGTCCCGACTTAAATTTCCGAAATAGTCATTTAATTCACCTATGACATTCAATATAACCAATATAATATATTACTATGCTCATTAGTAATATTCAACAAGTTTCCCATAATTACTAACTCTAGTCACGTTAATAATTATAACATAATTAATTTCCGGATTTTTTTATTAAATAAATCATCACATTAAATTTAATAAATCCCCAAATTAAATATAGCATAAAAATACGGGGTATTACATACTTCCCCCCTAATAACAGAATTTCGTCCCGAAATTCGAAAAATAAGGCATACCTGGTAAAAACAACTCTGGGTATCTCTCGCGCATATCTGGCTCACGCTCCCAAGTGGATTCCTCCACATTATGATGCTCCCACTGGACTTGCACAAGTGGAACTACTTTCGACCTCAATCTCCTCTCACTATAGTCTAGAATAGCCACTGGTCTCTCCTCGTAAAGGCTATCAGACTGTAAGTCTATCTCGTCTATCGCAATGTGAGTATGGGCCATATCATCCCGAAGATATCGTCTCAACGACGAGATGTGGAATACATCGTGGATGCGATGTAAATGTTCTGGCAATCCCAACCTGTATGCTACTGGCCCAATTCTCTCGATGTTGGGAAATGGTCCTACGTACCTCGGAGCCAACTTCCCCTTCTTCCCGAACCTCATCACTCCTTTCATAGGAGATACACGCAACAACACTTGATCTCCCACATTAAACTCACGGAAGAACCGTTTCGCATCGGCGTAGCTCTTCTGCCTATCTTGGGCTACCCGAATACGACTCATGATTATCTCAATCCTCGCGGAGGTCTCCTGGATCACTTCTGGTCCTAATAACTTGTTGTCCCCCACCTCGAGCCAACAAGTTGGAGAACGACAAGGCCTGCCGTACAAATCCTCAAATGGAGCCATGCCAATCGTAAACTGATAGGAGTTATTATAAGCAAACTCTACCAGTGGAAGGTGTGGCTCCCAACCACCTCCGAAATCGAGAACACACATGCGTAGCATATCTTCCAACATTTGATTAGTACGCTCTGTTTGTCCATCTGTCTGTGGGTGGTAAGCTGAACTCAGTCTCAACTCGGTGCCCATAGCCTCCTGAAAGCTTTCCCAGAAACGTGACACAAAAATCTTGTCTCTATCTGATACAATATTCAGGGGCACCCCATGCAATCTGACAATCTCAGCGATGAACAACTGGGCATACTGACCCGTGGTATAATCTGTCCTTACTGGCAGAAAATGAGCCACCTTGGTCAAACGGTCTACAATCACCCAGATAGAATCGTGGCCCCGCTGTGATGTAGGCAACCCGGTAATGAAATCCATGGAAATACTTTCCCACTTCCACGCGGGTACTTCCAACGGCTGAAGTAATCCTGACGGTTTCTGGTGGTCCACCTTCACTAGCTGGCAAGTAGAACACTTGGACACAAATTCAGCGATGTCCTTCTTCATCCCACTCCACCAGTACTGTCGTCTCATGTCCTGGTACATCTTATCGCCTCCCGGATGTACTGCAAAATCGGGACCCATGAGAATGAGTCATCACTTCATGACGTAGCTCCGCTCCTTCTGGAACCACTAATCTCCCATTAAACCGCAACCCTCCATCCGAACTAACAGAATAGGACTCAGCACCCTCGGCTAGAAGTCGTACAATCTGCTCCTGACAAAACGGGTCTGTGGTCTGTGCCTGTATCACCCTCGTAACAATCTCGGGTGTGACTGACATCACGGATATGAAAGAACGTGATACTGCGTCCTGGTGACCCAACTCCTTCCACTTTGCTTTCCAGATGTCTGCTACATCGTTAACCGGTCTACGGCTCAACGCATCAGCAACTACGTTGGCTTTCCACGGATGATACTGTATTTCGAACTGGTAATCTTTCACAAACTCTAACCATCTGCGCTGACGCATATTCAGCTCTCGCTGAGTGAACAGGTACTGCAGTGACTTATGGTCTGTGAACAAACGGAATTTCTCGCCCAATAAATAGTGCCTCCAAATTCTCAATGCAAAGACGACCGCAGCTAACTCCAGGTCGTGGGTGGGGTAATTCTTCTCATGCGGCTTAAGCTTGCGGGAAGCAAAAGCTATAGCCTTCTCCTCCTGCTGAAGTACTCCCCCAAGTCCTCGTAGGGATGCATCTGTGTAAACCAGGTACTCTACACCCGGCTTCGGTAAAGCAAGGACTGGTGCCGAAGTAAGCTTGTCCTTCAGTTCGTCGAAAGCCAACTGACAAGCGTCATCCCAGACATATGGTACCCCTTTGCGAGTCAAATTCGTCAACGGACCCGCTATCTTGGAGAATCCCCGAATAAATCTCCTGTAGTATCCGGCTAACCCTAAGAAACTACGTACCTCTGTCGGTGTCGTGGGCTGTCCCCACTTCCTCACCGCTGACACTTTGCTCGGGTCAACTGCTATCCCTTGCTCAGAAACAACATGGCCTAAGAATTGTACCTCTCGCAACCAGAATCCACACTTCTCGTACTTAGCATACAACTGATGCTCTCGTAGGGTCTGAAGAACCTGCCTCAAGTGTTCGGCATGCTCCTCTTCGGAGTGTGAATACTCGGTTATCAAGATATCATCTATGAAGACGATGACGAACTGATCCAAGAACTCTCTGAATACTCGGTTCATCAAGTCCATGAAAACGGCTGGGGCATTTGTGAGTCCGAACGGCATCACTCTAAATTCATAGGACCCATATCTCGACAAGAAGGCAGTCTTTGAAACATCCTGCTCTCTAATTCGTAACTGATGGTACCCCGACCTCAGATCTATCTTCGAAAAGAAAGTTGCTCCCCTCAACTGGTCGAATAGATCATCGATTCGAGGCAACGGATACTTATTCCATATCGTGACCTTGTTCAACTCCCGGTAGTCCACGCACAATCTCAGTGAACCATCTCTCTTCTTTACAAATAAGACTGGAGCGCCCCAAGGTGAGGTACTCCTACGAATGAAGCCCTGTCCTAATAGCTGCTCAATCTGATCTCGTAGCTCTCGCATCTCTACCGGAGCCATACGGTACGGTGCGCGTGCTATAGGTCTCGTATCTGGCAATAAATCTATAACGAAGTCTATCTCACGACTGGGCGGTAGGCCTGGTATATCCTGAAACACATCGGAATACTCCCTAACAACTGGGATCGAATCCAAAGGAATCACAACCTCCTTAGAGGTATCCTCCTCAATGTAATATAAATGAGCGGTCGAGCCTCCCTCTGGGCGAGGCATCGCCACTACAAACATCTCTTGCCCCGGAATGGCAAAAATAATGCTCCCACCGAAGCAATCAATCATGGCTCTATAAGATGCGAGCCAATCCATACCAATGATCACATCATGCTCGTGCATGTCTAAGACTAGCATGTCTGCAGGCAATACCAAGCTACCAATCTCTACCCCTACTCCCCGGCATATAAAGAATATAAGTGACCCACTCCCCAGTGGTGAGTCGACACACGTCACGGTGCTCTCTGCTGTGGCTAACATCCCTAAGGACTTCGCAAAGTGCGTAGCTATAAAACAATGCGTTGCCCCCGTATCAAACAAAACTTTACCCATAGTACCATGGATAGGAAACATACCCTCAATCGCGGGTGGTGCCTGTGGAGCGGCTGCCTGGTGGACGTTATAGACACGTCCATACTGCAATTGCCCCTGCTGCACTAGAGCTGCTGGTATGGCTGGTAGGGCTGGCACCTGGGCTGGAGCTGGAAGGGCAGGTGGGAAGAGTGGTTTCTGCGGCTCATTACGGGCTCCCTGCTGCTGTGGGGACCTATCGCCCTCTGGGAAATCCTGACGCTTATGGCCGTGCTTACCGCACACAAAACATCGGCCTCTGAAATTACCTCCCCTCTGTCCCTACTGACCACGGCCCTGCTGGCCGTTACCTCCACGCCATTGGCCCTGTTGGCCCTGATGTGCACGCTGTTGGCCTTGCTGGCCCTGCTGCTGTCCCTGCGGTCGGTGTTGACCCTGCTAGCCCTGCTGATTAGGCTGACCCTGATGGCCCTGCCTGAATCCCCCGAATCCCTGCCTAGAATCACCTGAACGGAATCGCTTAGCAGGGTCCCCCTGATGGGAACTCTGCTCGTGCTGACGAGTCTGTCCATGAGTTGGTGCCCCACCGGCACTATTACCCCCGGTCCTGCCCTGCTGGCTGGACTCTCCTGCTCTCTTGATTCCCTGAAGATGGAATCGGTGATCCTGGCAATGTAGTAACGCTGCATTGAGTACATCAGTGAACGTACTCAGGGATAGGTTCCCAATAAGGTGCTGACGGATCCTCCAAGCTAACCCGTCGACGAACAGCAAAATCTTCTTGCCTTCAGTAGGTGCCTCATCTGGCACAATGGTGAGAAGTCTCGTGAACTCCTCCTCATACTCTGCTACAGTAAGATTATCTAGCTTCAGATTTAGTAGTTTCTGCCTCATCTCCGTCTGCACTGCAGGTGGGAAGTACTTGCGGTCAAACCGCTCCCAGAACATCTGAATAGGGATCGTGTCCCTCTCCTCCAAAGTAGTAGTGGACTCCCACCACTGCAATGCGGCTCCCACCAACTTGAAAGAGGCCAATAGCTGCTTCTGCACTTAGGTGCACTCATACATACGGAGGTGCCGCTGGATGTCTTTCTTCCATTGGCTAACCGTGACAATGTCGTAGCTACCAGAGAACTCAGGGGGATGTGCTTTCTGAAAAGCATCCCGAACCCTCTCCCATGCAGATGGAAGCTGTGCTGGTACTGGCGCCACTGCCTGAACCTGGGGTGGAGCCTGCTGAATCACCGCTATAGCGGCATTCACCGCCTGAGCAACTATGGCGGCCACTTCATTAGCATTCATTGTGCCTGGTGCCGGAGCTGCTGGTTGCTCGTCCTGGGCACGCCTATCTTTCGGAGCACGTCTCGGAGGCATCTGAAACGTGAACAAAATTTATCAGTCTACAGTTATCATCGAATCTCAATTAACTGAAGACTTAAACGTAAAAGCACGAATACAATAAATCCTAAAAATAGGGCTCTATAGCAAAAACGTTAAGCTGAAAGCGAAATAAGCCGTACAGATCCTATGGACACTAGAACCTGATGCTCTGATACCACCTGTGACACCCCGCCTAATTAAATACCGGGCGATCACTCCTTTATTAAATTAAATCAAGGTAAACAGTTGGTTCATTCTCAGCATCACTGTCGATAAAAAAATAATTTTTCCAATTTAACACCCTAATTAATTAAGCTAAGTGTCAAAAACATTTTTCATACAAACTTCCAAATTTTAATTAAAGAAAAGATTTACTTATACCAAACAACATTTCTATAATATTGAATCACACCACGATGAACTAAAACAAAACCATACATTCATCAATCGAAGGTCAACATAATAAAACTAAACATCATAAACCATCCTGAATAAATCCCGTAAAACAATACTGGAATAACTGAAATATAACAATCCCAACAATAAATGAAATGATGAAAAGGGCGACACGTGCCCAATAAATGAGAGTAATAGGAGTGGAGTCAATAACAGAAGACGTCTACTCAAGTGACCTGCAACTCCCACCTAAGCTGCAACTCGTTCTTCTCAAAGGATCCTAAGCAAGACGCCCCTGTGGCTGGGCACCTGAAAATATACATATATATACACA
Source organism: Sambucus nigra (assembly GCA_949130495.1). Lineage (NCBI taxonomy): Eukaryota > Viridiplantae > Streptophyta > Magnoliopsida > Dipsacales > Adoxaceae > Sambucus > Sambucus nigra. Next base: position 86,663,587 of record OX422208.1, on the reverse strand, counting down.
AGAGAGAGAGAGAGAAAAAGAAACGGGTCAGGGCCCGAAAGTGTGTTTGATTTTAAAATACGTTAAGCAAGTATTTAAATTGATACAGGCCAATGAAAATCATATTAGTTCGACACTCTCTTGAGGAATTCTCACCTCTCTTCTAATGTGCACGCCTATCGTACTAACCTTCCCAAATAATTTAGTTTATCTTGACTTACTCCTAAGTTTTCAAAACCGAACGATGACAATGTTTTAAAAAGGTTACTTTCAATATGTAGCACTCCTCTCGTTTTAGCTTCATTAAATTATAAAGTTTCCCAGTGCCTTCTCATACTTTCACAAAATAAGTATTTAATAATTTGAGTCAACAACCATGTTCTACTTATCAAATCACAGTAGGCAGTTTAAAGTATATAACCTCATATATATATTAACTACTTGGATAATATATATAAATAACAGCACCCCAACTAAACTATTGTGCGGGCATACTCTGCTATCCAATCCCCGTATCGCTCACACAAAGGGAAATACAAGTTCGGAATCACTCTCGAACTGTATTAACATATACAAAACAACGTTGAGGCGAAGCATAGATTCCAAGTCCAAGAGGTCAGTACATACCCACACGTCTCTTAGGACCGTCCGACTATCAATCTGATAGCCCGTACCTAGGATCTCTATCTTCTAGGGTACAAATCAATATCCCCCATAAAGCAACACATGATAAGATCGTCCCAGCGCGGTAACCTCAGGGATAGCAAGTAGCGCGGGTACGTTTTTCACATGTATATAATATATGTACACACAATCATATAATTATACCCATTTTATCACATTAATATAGGTGCCTCTCGTAACCCATAGTCACAACATTTATCCTTAATTTCCCATTATTATGATTACGTATAAGGTTTCGTCTCTAACCTTAATTCGAAGAGTTTTCTCACTCATTACCTAATACTCATGGTTTATATCCTCACCAATCTGAAATTCAGTAAGGGACTTTATTTGATTCCAACTTAACTCTCTTACGTACCTCACCCTTAAGTTATAAATCTATCAACCTAAAGTAAATATCCCATAATTACCATACTTGTTGAAGATTAAAGGTTCTAACATTTATCCATATACCCTACTGGTCCTCAATATCTCCCAAATCCTTTTATTTAGGATGCCCAAAGGTTATTTCACGATAAATTAATTTAAGTAAATAAACAAGAGAAATAGGAGTCTGCCAGGAGGGGTCAATCGATCGAAGTTTGGGGTCGATCGATCGAACCTTCGATCGATCGAAGCTCTAGGCTCGATCGATCGATCAAGCAGGTCTGGGCAAAAATTCTGCAGAAATTGCAGTGATGGGATTGAATAAAATTCTTCATCAAAACTCATATTTTCCAACACTAATCGGCCCAAAAAGTTTACTGTTAACATACTAACATAATTCCAGATATCTTTAACGTTCAGCATGTGCGTATACATCATTAAACATGGTTAAACAACCTAAAATCTCATCTAATAATCAAGAACCCTAAAGTTTTCTTAACTTTTGTTCTAATCAGTTCTCTCCAGAATTTCCTTCTAACATAACATCACAAATTCGTGGGTTACTCATCTACTTCACATATTATTTCCAGAATATGGTTATAACGATTTCTACATGCAAATCCCTATCAAAAATTGGGGTTTTCTTTCATTGATTATACTCCTAATCATTCCTACACTAATATGATTATTGCACCAACGAAAATACGCAAGTTAAACACTTTCCTGGGATTTCAGAGGTCTGCTTTCCTGCTGATATTGGTGTGGTTGCGTTCTCCTCCTCGCGATCTACGCATTGGTGGTGACGGCGGTGAAATCGGTGGTGTTTTGGGCCTTGAATCACCTTGAGAGCTCTCTCCTCTCTTCTCCAATGGCCGTTCTAGGGTTCTGAATGTTCTAACCCTAAAAGGATGACTTAAATGGCTGCTAAGGATGGCTGAAATTCGTGGGTTTAATTACCCTATTTTGTAAAATGACCAAAATACCCTCCCGGGTCACTAATTAAGTCTAAAAACATCCCGAGACCCAAACTAAACCCCCGGGTACACTTTTCTGACTATCTCGACCCTTCCGGACGAGTTGGCGCACTCAAAACGACCATACGGACAACTTATAAAATATTCACTTTTTAATTAACATAATTAGTCCCGACGTGGCACGGGCACGTCCCGACTTAAATTTCCGAAATAGTCATTTAATTCACCTATGACATTCAATATAACCAATATAATATATTACTATGCTCATTAGTAATATTCAACAAGTTTCCCATAATTACTAACTCTAGTCACGTTAATAATTATAACATAATTAATTTTCAGAGTTTTTTATTAAATAAATCATCACATTAAATTTAATAAATCCCCAAATTAAATATAGCATAAAAATACGGGGTATTACAAAATTGACGAAAATTAGGGAAGTAAATCTGATGTGGGTTTGACCCACTAATCCACTAACCAACCCATGTTAACCCAATAGGTTACGTAGGTTATTAGAATTAGGTTCTATTACTTTCCATAAACAAACCCTAGCCACCATAGCCATTGGAGAAGAAAGCTTAGAGAGGGAGAGAAGGAGAAGGAATCCTGCAGAAAATCTTTACAAAATCAACACCAAATTCAGAGACAATCGAGGCAAGTGATTTAATTTCTTTTAATTCAGAGAATGTTTCCTCCATGTTAGATAATTTGAAGATTTACAACTGTCCTTGGAAGATAAATGAAAACCCATGTTGTTTGGACTTAGAACTTGAATATTGAGGATAAATTGCATGTAGAATCATATAGAGATGATTATTCTGGTATTAATATATGTTGGATGTAAGAAAAACGGATTTAGAATGGACTAATTGAGGACTTAAAAGTTTAGGGTTCATGTTCTTGAAAAATTGGGGGAAAAGTGTAGAGATTTGTAAATTGATTGATGTTAGGATGGGATAATCCTTTAAAACGTGTTAGGATGTGACTATAATATGTTTAGGATTGATTGGAGACCTTAAAACATCGTTGGGACTAATTTTAGAGGAGATTTGAGGAGTAGAAATGGTGAAAAACGAAACTAAGAAAATCTGGGCTCGAAACTGGTCGTTCGTTAGAAGACCTCCCCAGGTCGTTCGAACGAGCTTCTAACGAGTCGACCAGTCGCTTCTAACGAGAGGAAATTTCGTTCGATACCTTCGTTCGAACGAGATGTCGTTAGAAGGTGCAGTTCGTTCGAACGAACTGAATCTCGTTCGAACAGCCTCGTTCGAACGAGACTTCGAACGAGTTGACAGTTTAGGCCTTTTTGGCCTGTTTTGATTTTGGGAGTCCCGTAAACTTGTTCGAGGATAGAGATAACATTTCTTTGATGGTGTATTAGTATACTTGGGACAATTGGGTTATAATGAGGAGTAAATTACATAACTGTGGATCAAATCAAATAGACATTTGAGTTGAGACGTGAGTGTTTACCACGACGTGAGAATAAACTATGGCGCGTATAAATATGGACAGGGATTATATAACTTGTATATATATTAAGTTGGTACGAGAATGTGATAAGTACTACAACTAAACTACGGGATTACTAAGATGTGTGCTTACTTAGTATTGGTATATGATTTGTGTGTATGACATACCTACCATACTTGCTATCACGGGAGGTTTGCGTTCGCTTAGGGCCCTCTAATCCTTGTGTTTCCCGAATTTAGACTGGTTACCTCGATGAACATAGGTCAGAGAAAGACTTATTGGGATGTTAATAAGTCCGCTGATCGTGGGAGCGTAGGTATGTACGTGACCCATGTAATGTGACTGTGTTCGCCTCCATTATGTGTGATGTTATTATCTGTGAACTATTCCTGAGAGATTCGGAATATGTGATCCTTATGTATGTGATGTACCGGGATGGATAGCAGAGTATGTGTGCACCGCAGCTTAGTCTCGGGGTGCTTATATTGTATATTTATGTTGTGGAAAATATACGCTTAATAAACTGGGAACTTTCTTATGGTATTGTGTGTAACTATGGAATAACATAGAAGGCTAATCTATAACGAGTTGTATTACTTTTGTATAAGAACCTGAATTTAGGTTAAGCACCTATTTAACTGAGATCGTTATAATGTTAATGGAACCGAGTAATAAGGGTAGGACCTATGACAGTGTAGCTAGTTATGATGTCACTTAGCTAGTGGTTTGTGTCATTGTAGATGGGTATTTATGTTAGGAGTGCACAGTTAGACGAGAGGTGAGAATATCATGTGAGTGCACGTCCTAACATGTACTTTACATTTAATGTTTTAAATGTTTTTAAAGCACTTGCAGGTTTTTAAAATATCTCCACATTCGGGCTCTGACCCGTTTGCTTTCAAATCTATTTTTCTTGTAAAACCTTTTAGGTGCCCAGCCACAAGGACACCAAGCATAGGATACTCATTCAGGTGACGAGCTGTAGCTGTTTGTGGAAGCTACAGGGAATTGCTTTTAGACGCTTCTACCGTTTGGATTCCTGATTCAGTATTTATCAGTTGTAGGGCATGTTGCCCATTTCTTTTAGAGACATCTTTCCATTTCAGTATTCAGTTTAGTTATTTCAGTTGTGGGATTTGTAGTGAGGAGTTTTTCCTCCAGACTTTATTTACATTATGTGATGGTTATTCTATTTACTTCGTTATGGTGAATGGTGTTATTATTCTTCATTACACTTGTTGCATGTTAATCAGACTTAAATTAAAATTTGGCAACTTACTTTTTAAATACTAGGTGGTTAGTAATCATTAAAATGTTTTCGACAGTGATGCTATTAACTGGACCAACTTGGCATTTTGAATTAATTTAATAAAGGAGTAGCTACCTGGTATTTAATTAGTCGGGGTGTCTCAGTTTGAAACTGCTCAAAGGCAGTTTCATATGAGAAAATATTTTCCTCAATTTGCCTTATTTTTTTTTATTTCTTTCATCTCTCTCAAGAGTTTCTCGCAAGTTTTCTGCTGGAATAGCCATTATGTTATCTTTACCCTAGATGTAATGGTTAAGAAAGGAACAAATATTACTCTTTTATAGGAAAAGTGAAAGTTATTTATTTCTTGACCAGAAGTAGTTGGGAAGTGAGTAGTTGAGCTTAATAAATTGATTTTGGTTATTGTGTCCTTAATGAATTCTTCAAAGTAGTTTTTAATTAAAATAATTAAAAATTATTATATTAACCAGTGCGTGTACTGTAGTAAAAATGCGTGTACTTTGAAGAATTCATTGGTGCACTTAGTAATTATCACTTGTATTTTTCGTGAAAACTGCTTGTACATTGTTTCATAACAATCAGATGCATTGTTTGTCTAAACCTTACGTGGATTGTGATCCGCGCCAGCGGAAAAAAATAATTTTGGTGTAATAAATATTGTAAGCAATAAACAATATAACACAAAACAAATTACAAATATGTTTTGAATTTGAATCACAATTTATAAAAGTTTTTTCTCCTTTCGGGGGAAGAAATATTTTGACAGAAGAATTTCCCCGAGTACATATGGTCTTTGTTTTAGCATGTCAGGGTCTTGAAATAATTTTTGCATTTCCTTGTTTCTGCTTATTTGTTCAATGTAGTACATGCAGAACACCCCACAGTCCACCCTGAAATTAAAATAAAACAAATATACAAATTAGTATGATGTGATGAAATTTTTTGAAAAGATACAAATTAGTAATTTTTAGAAATGAAGTTTTTCTTACCCATTATATTGTTTAGGGCATTCATGATCTCTTATTAGGTCAAATTTGAGATCACTTTCCAGCAAGAAATCTACTGTCCTTTTTTCTTTCTCTATCAATGGATCATCATCCAATGTAAACTCATTTTCTGTACCTTCATCAAATTTCCTCTGAATTTTGAAACCATTATTTTTCATTGTTTCTGCTTCATTCTTCAATAGGCACAGTGTTTTTTGGAAGACAGAAAACTGTTAAGAAGACAAATATTTAGTGTATACAAATAAAAGAGTATATGAAGATTAAAGAGCGAAAAGTACACGCATAAAATAAAGTACACGCATATTTTATTTTTTCATATCACGTGTATTTTAAAATATGATGCGTGTACTTTGCCTAATGAGTTAAAAGTACAAGCATAATATTAAAGTACACGCATATTTTATTTTTTCATATCACGTGTATTTTAAAACATGATGCGTGTACTTTGCCTAATGAGTTAAATGTACACGCATAATATTAAAGTACATGCATATTTTATTTTTATCTATCACGTGCATTTTAAAATATGATGCGTGTATTTTTCCTAAAGAGTTAAAAGTACACGCATAATATTAAAGTACACGTAACTTGTATTGGTTCATTTCACGTGTATTTTAAAATATGATGCGTGTACTTTGATAATCTGGGTAATTATGTACAACTAATACAAAGTACACGCATTATATAATGCACGTGTACACGTGTATAATATAAGTACAAGTAACATTACTAATTAAGTTTAGGCACTAACCAATTTTTTTGCATCATCGAAGAATGTTGTGTTTTTTTCCTTGTCGTTCGGTCGAAGGGAATCCATGTGGACCACTTTATTTTCTTTTTTGTATATCACTAGTAATGTGAAATGTCCTACACTATGTCTTAGTACAATGAACAAATTATTACAAGTGCCTAAGTATTCAAATAAATCTCTGTATAACTCCCCCTTCTTATTGACTTCATTTGTGCTACAAGCTTCTATCTGAATAAAAGTTATAGACATTGTGTTAATAAAAAAAATTGAAATTTTGTTCCTCAAAACTTTCTGTTTAATTGTACTTACCCAACAATAATCATAAAAAGTGTGTGAGTAGGAGAGCCCTTCCTCTGACAATTTTAACCTCAATACTTCACTAAAGGCAAGTATTATCTGTTTCACACAATATAAAATGGTGAGGAAATAATAATGTTGAAATTTAATGGATGTCTAATATTTGGACTACATACTTGGCTTGAAATTTCTTGATTGTTGAGGACTTCAAGTAAATCTTCCCATGGGACATACGAAACCAACCCTTGGAAAATAAATTCCCTGCATTTTATATAATCAATAAGAATTGTATAAAAATAATAACCTTATTCTTTTGCACCAAAAATAATATAAATTAGAGAAGTGATAAATCATAAAACAATAAACTTTACACTGGCTCAGCCTTTTCAATAAACTCTTCAATCTTTTTCTTCGAAGCTTCATCGAGATATTTGTATGCTTCGATTGCTTCAAGCTTGAAGTGAGTTTCCTTCATTTGTTCAGCTATTGTTAGACGGCCTTTTCTCAGCTTTGACTCTTTTTGTTTCTTAATTGGTTCATGCTTTTCGGTTTCGATGTCAACTTTTCTTTTCTTCTGCCCTCTAGTAAGAGGTCCTTTTATTCTGGATATTTTGGGGGTGCCCTGAACTTTCTTTGAGGCTAGTTCAATCTTCAAACTCAAAATTTCATCCATGAGTTGTTTATTAATGTTTTCCTGATATATTTAACAACGAATGTTGGATTGTAAGCATTTTTTGAAACAATGATTCATTTTCTCTTACGTGTATTTTATAAAGTACACGCATGTATTTTAATACATGCGTGTATTTTATAAAGTACACGCGTGTATTTTAATACATGCGTGTATTTTATAATATACACGCGTGTATTATAAAATACGTGTACTTTATAAAATTTATAATATACATAAAATTTATAATAAAATTTAGAAAGTAAAGCGTGTACTATATATCTATTGTATTTTATAGATACCTGGTCAGTTTTTTTCAATTATGATTCTTCAAGCATTTTCTTCAACTCCGAAATTTCGTCATTAAGAATTTTATTATTGCTTTCCTGTAATACAAAAAAAATGTTACATTATAAGCAATGCATTATTTTTAATAAAATAATGCATGTACTCTACATTATATCTAATATCAAATAAAACTGCATTAAAAATACTATGAAATAAAACTGCGTGTACTTTGGGAAAACGGCGTGTACTTTGGGAAAACTGCGTGTACTTTTGGGAAAACTGCGTGTACTTTGGAAAAATGCATGTACTTTAAACGTGTACTTTAGGAAAACTGCTTGTACTCTGCATTCAAAAGTACCTGTTGAGTTCTTTTCAATTCTGACTCCTCAAGATTCTGCCTCAATGTCATCTTTTCTATGTCAGCATCTTTCCATTGTTGCAATGTATCATCATACTTTTTTTTGAGATCTTCATTACTTAGAGACAGATATCCATTCTTTTGTTCCAAAATTCGTGTTGATTCTGCCTATTTTTTTAATGATTCATCCAATTATTTAATTCTATCCGAGTCACTCATTGTGACTTGATAAAGCTTTTCTTTTAAAGAATTGTTTAACTCAACTAGTTGGGCATATTCTACCTTCAACTTATTTAATAACTCTTTTTCCTTCAAAAGGTTGGAATTCTCCACCTTTAACTTCTTCATTTCCTCATGGGCTTCAAAAAGTGAATCACGATCTACCTGACTCTGTACATTCAAAATGGCACTCTCGACCTCCAAAGAGGTCACCTTCTCAATTGCACCATTAATGTCTTCAGCTGCTTTAGATAGTTGGTTATTTTTTCTAACAATTCCCTTTTCAAAACAACAATTTGTTCCTCCAAATTAACCTTTGGTTGATCTTTTCCCTTCTTTTTCTTTGGAGTCACAATGTTTTTAAGGGGAATATTCCAACCATGTGAAAACTCATTGTCATTAATATCTTCAGCAACTTTTTTTGATGATGAATCAGCATATATAGGACTTTCTGTAGATATGTTCAAAGCGTAACTTGTCCCTTTAAACTGATATTCCTTTTGTACAGGACAGTCCTTACAAGCTAGTTTATTTGTAGCCTGCTTCAAAGTTGCTGTTGCGATGTCATTCTTCACAAACCATTGTTTCAAAGACGACAACTTCCACTTCAGGAATTTTGGAGTATTTTATTTATATTCTTCAACAGGAGAAATAATTTCAAATTTCTCACATGCCCAATACTGTGATCATACTAAAAACAAAAGGAATTTAATACTTGTATTACCTAGGGATTCATAATGGAAAGTACAAGAGATTTGTTCAAAATACACGCAAATTTAAACGTGTACTTTACAAATTTTACAATTGTATATTGATAGTACACGTGATTTTTACAAATTTAATGTGTACTTTGTCAATATAAGTTCACGTGTACTTTCTAAAGTACATTTATAATATTGACAGAAAATATAACAAGAGTATTTTGAGAGTACACTGGTTATATTTACAAAACATAGTACACGTGTACTTTGTAAAATACAAGTGTACTTTCACATGATATAAGACGAGTATTTTCAAAATACACATGATTAAGACGTGTATTTTCAAAATACACGTGATATAAGACGTGTATTTTCAAAATGGACGTTAAATATCAAGTGTATTTTGAAAGAGCAAGAGAAAATATCACATGTATTTTGAAAATACGCGTAATATTTTCAAAGTACAGGTAAGTATTGGTATGTAAATTTTGAAATATCAGGAATATCAAGTGTATTTTAAAAATACACGTGAAAATACACGTTAAAATAATATCACGTGTATTTTCAAAATACACGTGAGTATTGGTATGTAAATTTTGAAATATCAACATGTTTTTTTTCTCACCAGTAGGAAAATGACACATCCAGTAACTGTGCTAGGTTTTGAACTTGCTGATTTGTCAAGTGAATGTATGAGAAACTCATGCACAGCATATGCCCAATCATATTTATTCATTTCCTCAATATTTTCAATGTATTTCAACCAAAATTCTCCAAGGGTGAAGTTTGAGTTAGAGAAAAATAACGTGTTCAAGAAGTGGAGACACACAATTTTAACAAAATCAACAATTCCTTCATCTGTCTCCAATTCAACTTATTTCTTCAAACCATTCAAAATTTCGGACTTTCCTATTCTTTTTGAGAAGTATCGTGCTTGTAATCCAGATTTTTGAGCAGTATTCGGTCGCTTTTTCAGTTCTATTGATATTAAACCCTCAACCAGGGGTATGCCAAATATTTCACTTATATCTATTGGCATTATTGGAATACTACTCTTCATACGAAAACTTTTGGTTTTCGTATTGTACAGCTCGATAATTGATAAAATATTTTTATCCATCTTCTTGTGGTCCACTTCTACTACTTTCTCACTGTAGTAGGCATTGAAAAGCTCCCAAAATGGAGTCTTCTTAAGAAGTTCAATATGGCTATTGTTTATTTTATCTTTAATCTGATGCAAATCATGGAGAAAGCTAATAATATTTGACCGATATTGGTTATTCTTCTTTGCAGGACGTTTAGCTTTCCATGCCACACTGGAACTGGAACTGGAACTGGAACTGGAACTGGATGAAGAACTATCATCAAAACTGCTCTTTTTTTATTTCTTTCCTCTTCTTGCCTTCATCTTCATCCCCATTATATTGATCTATAAACAAAATTTAAATTACTAACCTATAATGATATGTACAAAAAATAAAATACATGCGAATTAGAATAAAACATAGACTAAAAAAATAAAATACAAGCGTATTTAACAAAAGTACATGCAATATTCTCACAAATAATTTATACAAGTCTCATCAAAATACATGCTAAAGGCGATAATATATATCATTAGTTTCATGGTAATACCTAACAGAGGTTGTTCGACAAGTCAAAAACCAAGATTATCTACTCCTAACATATTCAGTAAAGAAGTGATACAATAGCTGAATGCTAAAAGCTCCAACATTATCAAAACCCCTTAAGCAATACTGCTCAATTCGTTTAGCTAAATCCTTCGCTTTCGATTCAGTTACTTGAAGCTGTTGCACATCAAAAGTGCAGTAAATGTCTTCATAGTAGTAGTAGAAACCAAGTAACCTTTTAGCTCTATCATTGATGCAAAGGAAAAAATGAATTTCGTCATCATTAGTACTGTTCACTGTCAATGTGAAAGGTTTTGTATTGTTAAGATCTTCGAACGTGCAAGCAACAGTTTTGTAGTTGAACATGCTTGATCGTATGATTCCTAAACAATAACACAACAATACAAAATAGTACACTCATAATACACATTAGTACATGGATATTGGATTGAACAAATTGAATTTCAATGTGCATGTACTTTATGAATTTTTTGCGTGTACTTTCAACAAAATACACGCAAAAAATTGAAAAAGTACACGCAATACAACTGATTATTAGCTAATAACATATCATTCAAATGCAGCTGGCTATTGGACAAAAAACACTCCTAAATATTAACAAAATAATAATACTTCTTAAAAACTCATGGAATATCATTCAAATGCCGCTAGCGCGGACCATAATAACATAGGATTGATCAAATATGGATTTGAAATAAATATTTTATAGAGTACACGTATAAAACATAAAAGTACACGCATAATGAATTGAGAAATTCAATTTCAATGTGCGTGTACTTTGTGTATTTTGCGTGTACTTTTAAAAAGTACACGCAAAATGCACATAGTACACGCAACACAGGGCTTGTACATGTACATATTCTATAGAGTACACGTATAAAACATAAAAGTAAACGCATAATGAATTGAGAAATTCATTTTCAATGTGCGTGTACTCTGTTTATTTTGCATGTACTTTTAAAAAGTACATGCAAATTATACATAGTACACACAACACAGAACTTGTACATGTACATATTCCAATCATGTATATATTCCTAGTCCTTGATAAATCCTCGATAAATGATGTATATAGGAGGAAAAGTACAATGATGAAATACATATATCTAACATGCAAAAAGTGTGTTTTGCAATTAAAATGAGGGAAACAAATATATGATGAAATACATATCATGAAAAAGAAGAATGTGATTTCATCAGTCCATATGTCTACAAATTTATACATATGAGAACACAAAATACACAAGGACAAAAAGGTGATAAGAGAATGTATACATACTTGTTAGTGCTGTTTGGAAGAATTTGATTTAGAATTTAAAATGTAGAACTTCAACGATTAGGGTTTGAAAGAAGAGAGCTAGGGTTTTGATCGAAGAGAGTTAGGGTTTTGATTGAAGAGAGTTCGGGTTTTGATCGAGCAGAGTTTCTAGAGCTTCGATCAGGTGTATTTATATGTTGTTGTTGACCAAAATTTGATTGAGAAATAGATTCGTTTTGGGGTTTTGATCGAAGAGATGGTACGATTAAGGTTTTGATTCAAGAGAGAATACAGTGTTTTTGGCACTTCGATTTCTGAATAGTGCATGTTTCTTTTAATTTCGGGGTATTTATATGTTGGACCTAATCGTTTAAAATTTGTTGGGCCTGGTTTTTTTATCCAAAATTGCTAGTCCAAGGACTAGACCGTAAAAGCCCCTTTTAAAAATAGGGAAATTAAAACCCACGAATTTTAGGGTTAAATAATATATTACTAATGAACCCATTAAGTCCATTATCAGCATTAGGTAAGTTAGTGGGCTACGGGAGTTAAAGGGGGAGTTTGAAGAGGGTCCAAAAGAAACCTCCAACCACCATCACCATCCTTGGGAAAATTCTGTAGAGAAAGGGGAGAAATCAGCCTTCGTTCACCAACATCAATTCAGAAGAAACAAATCTAAGGCAAGTGTTTTGATGTCGTTATTTGCAATGAATATTTCCTCCATGTGTAGTGTAGAAAACTATTTATGTCTGGAAATTTTGATGAAGAGCACCCAATGAAATTATTGTGAAACTTGTGGTTTTGGGTAGGAATTTACATGTAGATGATTATGGACGAATTTAATATACCAAAACATAAATTTTGATGATCTAAAAATGGATTAATAAGGAGTCTTTTTATGAAATTAAATTCTGGGTTCAAGTTCATAGGGTTTGGAACAAGAATTGGGGATTTATGATATTGGCATGTTAATTTGTAAGATTTGACCCCAAAAGCATGTTTAGGAATGATCTAGGGTGACTAAAAATGGTCTACCATCATTAAAACATACTTGGATAGTCTAAGGGTGGATTTAGAGAAGAGGAGAATAAAGAAAAAACGAGTTTGGGATATTCTGGGCGTATTCTGCCATCTCGTTAGAAGACCTACCCAGGTCGTTCGAATGACCTCGTTCGAATGAGCTTCTAAAAAGATGACAGTATCCCTTCTAATGAGTTGGTAGTTCGTTCGAAGCCTTTCATTCGAATGACACTCGTTCGAACAACCTCGTTCGAACGAGTTGACAGAATGACCTTTTAGGCCTGATTTTTATTTCAAATGTCCCGTAGACTTATTTAATGGAGTAATCACCTTCCCTTATTGACTAGTGGGTATAATTGTGAGATTGGAGTACGTTGAGGAGTAAAACTTAGATTCTTGTAGTAAACCGGAGGACATTTGTGGATTAGGAAACGAGTACCTAATTACGACGTGAGAAGAATTGACAACCTTAATGTACATAAACCGGGGACTTGTAAACGTATAACACTAAATGATGGTATAAGAATGAGAAGTATACCTCTATTAATATTTTGAGATATCTAAGATGTGCGAATGCTTAGTATATGTAGTTATCTGTGTATAACATACCTACCATACTTGCTATCATGGGAAGTCGGCGTTCGATTAGGGACATCTAATCTTTGTGTGCCTACGGGGGGGGGGGGGATTTAGATTGGTACCTCGAGAACATAGGTCAGAGAAAGACTTATTAAGAAGTTAATAAGTCTGCTGATCATGGGAGCGTAGGTATGTGCGTGACTCATGTGATGTGAACTATGTTCGCCTCCATTATGTGTGATTGTTGCTATTTGAGAACGATTCCTGAGAGATTCAAAATGGGTGGTCCTTATGTACGTGATGTACCGGGATTGGATAGCAGAGTATGTGTGCACCACAGCTTAGTCTTGAGGTGCTAGTATTGTATATTGATGATGAGAATAATATACTGTTAATTGAAATGAACTGTCATGTATAAATGTGAGTATAAATAATAGGAATGTTTTGTAAAGATAAAATGGAAGATCTCTAGTAATTAGTATTACTAATATGGGAAACTGTGAAGAAAAGTAAAACTCTCTGTTTAAATCAAGATGCTGGAATTGAATTGTGAATCGTATAGTAATGTTAGATTTTGTATTGGGCTAGTTAGATATGGGAATAACTAGAATAGGTACGGGTACGATAGGAGTGCACAATTAGTTGAGAGGTGAGGAATTCATGTGAGTGCACACACTATCATGTACTTTATATTCATTGTTTAATGATATTAAACACTTGCTATTTTTAAAATGTTTTCACAATCGGGCTCTGACTTGTTTGCTTTCAAATCTATTTTTGTAAAAACCTTTTTAGGTGCCCAGCCACAAGGACACCAAGCACAGGAGTTCTATTCCCGTGACGTGCTGTAGCTGCTGTGGAAGTTACAGGACCTCTATAGTAGACGCCTCCACTTTCTATGTTGACTCTATTTCAGATTTACTCATCTGTAGGGCATGTTGCCCCATTTCTTTTAGAGACATCTCATTTACTCAGATTTTATTTCATATTTTGGGTTGTAATTAAATTAATGGTTCAGGCATGTATTTATTACTTTAATATTTGGATTGTTGTGAGGTGTATTCCTCCAGATTTAGTTTATTACATCGTTATTTATTTGCGACTGTGATGTGGTTGTGATATCAGTATTTCATAATTTAAATGGATGTTATGTTAATTGTATTTAATTCAAAATTGACAACTCACTTTTTAAATATTAGGTGGCTAGTAATTATAAAAATGTTTTCGACAGTGATGCTATGAACTGAACGAACTTGGCATTTTGTATTAATTTGAATAAAGGAGTAGCTACCCGGTATTTAATTAGTCGGGGTGTCACAGGTGGTATCAGAGCATCAGGTTCTAGTGTCCTTAGGATCTGTACGACTTAATATGTTCCGCTGAGCTTTCTTTGATGTAGAGCCCTATATTTTAGGATTGTTGTATTCTTTTATGTATGCTTCGCTCTTAAGCTATTTTGAGATACTAACTGCGAACTTATAAGACTTTACTCTCATTTTAGATGCCCCCACGACGTGCACAGCGAGTTCCTAGGGATGCTCAGCCCGAGCCACAGCCTGCACCAGTCCAGGGCACCATGAATGTCGCAGAGGTTGCTGCTATTATAGCCCAAGCGGTAAATTCCGCCCTCGCAGTTGTGCAGTAGGCACCACCCCAGGCGCCAACAGTAGCGCCCGTTCAGGCTCATGCATTCCCGTCTGCTTGGGAACGTGTTCGGGATGCTTTTCAGAAAGCACACCCTCTGGAGTTTGTAGGTAGCTCCGATGTTGTTGTGTCCAGCCAGTGGAAGAAGGATATTCAAAAACATTTGAGGATGTATGAGTGCACGGAGGTACAGAAACAGATACTGGCTAATTTTAAGCTAGTAGGATCAGCGTTGCAGTGGTGGGAGTCCATTACCACCCCGGAGGAGAGAGATATCCTTTCTATTCAGGAGTTCTGGGTACTATTCGACCGCAAATATTTTCCATCAGCTGTTCACACTGAAATGAGGAGGAAGTTAATGAACCTCAAGCAAGAGGGGAGGACCGTGGCTGAGTATGAGGCCGAATTCACTAATCTCTTGAACATTGTTCCCAATGAGATTCCGACTGAGGAGAAGAAGATTCAGAAGTTCATGGATGGATTGACTTGGAGGATCGGATAACACTTGTTGGGAAATCTCTCGTTGGCCACTTATTCTGATGTGGTTAACGCAACACTGCTTCACTGCTAGGATTACCGCTTTCACATGTCTGAGAGTAAGAGATCAGGAGAGTCCAGCCATCAGGGCAGGACAAGGGGAAATGGTTCCAGCGGGGCACAATCTGCTCAGGGTCAGCATAGGCAGGGAGATCAGGGTTCCCAACAAGGGGATTTTAAGAGGTTCAGATCTGGGGGTTTCAAAAATGGACAGGGAGGTTTTCGTCATGGCCATCAGGGTCAGCAAGGCCAGCAACAGCAGTTTCAGCAGGGCCAGCACGGCCAGGGGAGGAATGGCAATGGCCACCAGGGCCGTGGACAGCAGGGTCAGAGAGGGGGGAACTTTCCGGGAAAATGTTTCATTTGTGGCAAGATTGGCCACAAGCGCCAGGAGTGTCTTGATAGGGGCAGGGCCCCACAGCAGCAGCAGCAGGGTGCTCGACAGGAGCCCCAGAGACCTATGTTTCCCGCCGCCCTCCCAGCAACACCACAGATGCCAGCTTTGCCACCCATCCCAGCAGGGACAGCTTCAGTACGGGCGAGTTTATCAACTCCAACATGCCGCAGTCCCACAGGATCCACCTGCTATTGAGGGTATGTTCTCTATCCAGGGGACTATGGGGAGTATTTTATTTGATATGGGGGCCACACACTATTTCATTGCCACGAGATTTGCACGCACTTTGGGGTTATTAGACACTGTAGAGAGCACGGTTACTTGCATAGATTCACCGTTGAGTAGGGGTTCCATGATTTCCCTTATTTGTAGAGGTGTGGGTATAGAGATAGGGAGATTTACTTTACCCGCTGATATGCTAGTATTAGAGACGACTGAGTACAATGCGATTGTTGGTATGGATTGGCTAGTTGCGTACCGAGCCATGATTGATTGTTTCAGTAGGAGTATTATTTTTTCCATTCTCGGGCAGGAGATGTTTTTAGTGGCGATGCCTCGCCCCGAGGGAGGATCGTCCACACACTTGTACTATATAGAGGAGGAGACCTCTAAGGAAGTGGTAATACCACTTGATTCGATTCCCGTTGTTAGTGAGTTCGCTGATGTATTTCAGGATATACCTGGATTACCTCCTAGTAGAGAGATAGATTTTGTTATTGATTTGACGTCGGGCACTCGGCCCATTGCCCACGCACCTTACCGTATGGCTCCAGTGGAGATGAGAGAGATAAGGGATCAGATAGAGCAGTTGTTGGGTCAGGGGTTTATCCGAAGGAGTACTTCGCCGTGGGGTGCCCCTGTGTTTTTCGTAAAGAAGAGCGATGGATCCTTGAGATTATGTGTAGATTACCGGGAGTTAAATATAGTCACGATACATAATAAGTATTCGTTGCCCCGAATCGATGACTTATTTGACCAGTTGAGAGGAGCTTTCTTCTTCTCAAAGATTGATTTGCGATCAGGATACCATCAGTTGCATATCAGGGAACAGGACGTCTCGAAGACTGCTTTCTTGACAAGGTATGGTTCCTATAAATTTCGGGTTATGCCTTTTGGCTTGACCAACGCTCCAGCCGTGTTTATGGACTTGATGAATAGGGTGTTCAGAGAGTTTCTAGACCAGTTCGTTATTGTCTTTATTGATGACATTCTGGTTTACTCCCAGACAGAAGAGGAGCACGCCGAATATTTGAGGCAGGTTTTGCAGACGCTATGATAGAACGAGCTATATGTAAAGTACGAGAAATGTGGATTTTGGCTGAAGGAGGTTCAGTTTTTGGGGCATATCATTTCAGACCGGGGGATATCTGTTGATTCGGGGAAGGTATCCGCGGTGAGGGAGTGGGGACAGCCCATGACACCGACTAATATCCGTAGTTTCTTGGGCTTAGCAGGATACTACAGGAGGTTTATTCGGGGTTTCTCAAAGATAGCGGGTCCTTTGACACATCTGACTCGCAAAGGTGTGCCATTCATCTGGAGTGATGCCTGTCAGTTGGCATTTGATGAGTTGAAGGACAAATTGACCTCAGCGCCTGTGTTAGCATTGCCCAGACCGGGAGTTGAGTATTTAGTCTACACCGATGCGTCCTTACAAGGGTTTGGAGGTGTGCTGCAACAGGAGAGTCAGGAAATAACTTATGCATCCCATAAGCTTAAGCCTCACAAGAGGAATTACCCCACACATGACTTGGAGTTAGCGACAGTCGTATTCGCTCTTCGGATTTAGAGACACTATCTCCTGGGGGAGAAATTTCGGTTGTTCATAGACCACAAGTCTCTACAATACCTCTTCACGCAGAAAGAGCTGAATATGCTCCAACGTCGATGGCTTGAGTTTGTAAAGGATTATCAGTTCGATATCCAGTATCACCCAGGGAAGGCTAACATGGTAGCAGACGTGTTGAGCCGTAGGCCAGTAGATAAGGTGGACGATGTGTGGAAAGCTAAGTGGAAGGAGTTGGGACACCAGGATGCAGTGGCCCGATCATTCATGTCTGTGATGATTATTACACCTCAGATTGTTACGAGAGTGGTAAAGGCCCAGGCAAATGACTCATTCTTCCAGGAGCATATAGTTCGATTACTAGCAGAGGGAGACGAGTCCTATACCATTAGCTCAAACGGGGGATTAAGCTTCAATGGGAGACTGGTTGTTCCGAAAGGGGAATACTTGCGACACAAGGTATTGACAGAGTCCCATGGCTCACGGTTTGCGGTACACCCTGGTGGGGATAAAATGTACCAAGACATGAGAAGACAGTATTGGTGGAGCGGGATGAAGAGAGATATTGCCGTGTTTGTTTCTAAATGCGCCACTTGTCAGCTAGTAAAGGTGGACCATCAGAAACCGATAGGACTTCTACAGCCGTTAGAGGTTCTGATGTGGATATGGGAGAGCATATCCATGGATTTTATCTCGGGGTTACCTACGTCACAGAGGGGTCACGACTCCATATGGGTAATTGTGGACCAGTTGACCAAAGTTGCTCATTTTCTACCCGTAAGGACAAATTACACTAAGGGACAGTATGCCCAGATTTTCATTGCGAAGATAGTGAGACTTCATGGGGTGCCTCTAAATATCGTGTCTGACCGAGACAAGATATTTATTTCACGATTTTGGGAGAGTTTTCAGGAGGCCATGGGTACAGAGTTGCGGCTGAGTACAACATATCACCCGCAGACTGATGGGCAAACAAAGCAGACAAATCAGATGTTGGAGGACATGTTGCGTATGTGCATCCTAGATTTTGGAGGTGGTTGGGAGGAATACCGTCCACTGGTGGAGTTTGCTTATAATAACTCCTACTAGTTCACCATTGGCATGGATCCATTTGAGGCGTTGTATGGTAGACCTTGTCGTTCCCCAACATGTTGGTTAGAGGTGGGGGATAACAAACTCCTTGGGCCGAAAGTGATTCAGGACACTTCGACAAGGATAGAGATGATACGGAGCCGTATTCGGGTAG
Organism: Sambucus nigra; assembly: GCA_949130495.1. NCBI lineage: Eukaryota > Viridiplantae > Streptophyta > Magnoliopsida > Dipsacales > Adoxaceae > Sambucus > Sambucus nigra. The sequence continues at coordinate 86,644,425 of OX422208.1, read as the reverse complement.
CCCAGGACCGACAGAAGAGCTATGCCGATGCCAAGAGGTTCTTCAGAGAATTCAAGGTGGGGGACCAGGTGTTACTCAGAGTATCTCCTATGAAGGGGATTATGCGTTTTGGGAAGAAGGGGAAACTGACACCAAGATACTTGGGGCCATTTCCTATCATCGAGCGGATTGGACCAGTTGCGTATAGACTCGGGTTATCGGAGCACTTGCATAGGATTCATGATGTGTTCCATATTTCCTCGCTAAGGAAATATCTTAGGGACGATTTGGCCCATACCCACATTTCTTTAGAGGACATCGATCTTCAGCCTGATAGTTCCTACGAGGAGGGGCCGATTGCTATTGTGGACCAAAGCGAGCAAAAACTGAGGTAAAAGATAGTACCACTAGTATGTGTTCAGTGGCGGCATCATAATGCCGAGGAGTCCACATGGGAGCGCGAGGATGAGATGCGCGAGCGTTATCCAGAGTTATTTTTACCAGGTACTCTTTAATTCTGAATTTCGGGATGAAATTCTGTTATTAGGGGTGGGAGTATGTAATACCCCGTAATTTTATTGATTTTTATTTAAGGGATTAATTAAATTAAATGAGAATTAATTGGGAATTAATCCGGATATAAATACTAGCGAGATGTGAGTTAGTATTTGGTTATGATATTAAAATTGAATCTTTCATGAGTATTGAAAGTATTTAAATTATCACGAGGCAGAAATGCGACAAGTTGGGAAACTTAGTTGGGACGCGCGTGTCAGTCGCGTTAGGAACGAAGCGATTTAAATTAAAAAGCGAATTATATTTTTATCAACCGAATGGTCATTTTGAGTGCGCCAACGTGTATGAAAGGGTCGAAATAGTCAGAAAACACTAGCCGGTGGTTTAGTTTGGGTCCCGGAGAAATTTTAGGCCAGACCGACAACCTAGAAGGGTATTTTGGTAATTTTAAAAATAGGGGAATTAAAACCCACGAATTTTAGGGTTAAATAATATATTACTAATGAACCCATTAAGTCCATTATTAGCATTAGGTAAGTTAGTGGGCTACGGGAGTTGAAGGGGGAGTTTGAAGAGGGTCCAAAGAAATCTCCAACCACCATCACCATCCTTGGAAAAATTCTGTAGAGAAAGGGGAGAAATCAGCCTTCGTTCACCAACATCAATTCAGAAGAAACAAATCAAAGGCAAGTGTTTTGATGTCATTATTTTCAATGAATATTTCCTCCATGTGTAGTGTAGAAAACTGTTTATGTCTTGGAAATTTTGATGAAGAACACCCAATGAAATTATTGTGAAACTTGTGGTTTTGGGTAGAAATTTACATGTAGATGATTATGGACGAATTTAATATACCAAAAAGTAACTTTTGATGATCTGAAAACGGATTAATAAGGAGTCTTTTTATGAAATTAAATTCCGGGTTCAAGTTCATAGGTTTTGGAACAAGAATTGGGGATTTATGATATTGGCATGTTAATTTGTAAGATTTGACCCCAAAAGCATGTTTAGGAATGATCTAGGGTGACTAAAAATGGTCTACCGGCATTAAAACATAGTTGGATAGTCTTAGGGTGGATTTAGACAAGAGGAGAATAAAGAAAAAACGAGTTTGGGATTTTCTGGGCGTATTCTGCCATCTCGTTAGAAGACCTGCCCAGGTCGTTCGAACGACCTCGTTCGAACGAGCTTCTAACGAGATGACAGTATCGCTTCTAACGAGTTGGTAGTTCATTTGAAGCCTTTCGTTCGAACGACCTCGTTCGAACAAGACTTCTAACTAGTTGATAGAATGGCCTCTTAGGCCTGATTTTTATTTCAAATGCCCCGTACACTTATTTAATGGAGTAATCACCTTCCCTTATTGACTAGTGGGTATAATTGTGAGATTGGAGTACGTTGAGGAGTAAAACTTAGATTCTTGTAGTAAACTGGAGGACATTTGTGGATTAGGAAACGAGTACGTAATTACGACGTGAGAAGAATTGATAACCTTAATGTACATAAACCCGGGACTTGTAAACGTATAACACTAAATGATGGTATAAGAACGAGAAGTATACCTCTATGAATATTTTGAGATATCTAAGATGTGCGAATTCTTAGTATATGTAGTTATCAGTGTATAACATATCTACCATACTTGCTATCGTGGGAGGTCGGCGTTCGATCAGGGCCATCTAATCTTTGTGTGCCTACGGGGGGGGGGGGGGGATTTAGATTGGTACCTCGAGAACGTAGGTCAGAGAAAGACTTATTGAAAAGTTAATAAGTCTGCTGATCATGGGAGCGTAGGTATGTGCGTGACCCATGTGATGTGAACTATGCTCGCCTCCATTATGTGTGATTGTTGCTATTTGAGAACGATTCCTGAGAGATTCGAAATGCGTGGTCCTTATGTACGTGATGTACTGGGATTGGATAGCAGAGTATGTGTGCACCGTAGCTTAGTCTCGGGGTGCTAGTATTGTATATTGATGATGAGAATAATATACTGTTAATTGAAATGAACTGTCATGTATAAATGTGAGTATAAATAATAGCAAAGTTTTGTAAAGATAAAATGGAAGATCTCTAGTAATTAGTATTACTAATATGGGAAACTGTGAAGACAAGTAAAACTCTCTGTTTAAATGAAAATGCCGGAATTAAATTGTGAATCGTATAGTAATGTTAGATTTTGTATTGGACTAGTTAGATATGGGAATAACTAGAATGGGTACGGGTACGATAGGAGTGAACAATTAGTTGAGAGGTGAGGAACTCATGTGAGTGCACACACTATCATGTACTTTATATTCACTGTTTAATGATATTAAACACTTTCTATTTTTAAACTATTTTCACAATCGAGCTCTGACCCGTTTTCTTTCAAATCTATTTTTGTAAAAACCTTTTTAGGTGTCCAGCCACAAGGACACCAAGCATAGGAGTTTTATTCCCGTGACGTGCTGTAGCTGCTGTGGAAGTTACAGGACCTCGATAGTAGACGCCTCCACTTTCTATGTTGACTCTATTTCAGATTTACTCATCTGTAGGGCATGTCGCCCCATTTCTTTTAGAGACATCTCATTTACTCAGTTTTTATTTCATATTTTGGGTTGTAATTAAATTAATGGTTCATGCATGTATTTGTTACTTCAGTATTTGGATTGTTGTGAGGTGTATTCCTCCAGATTTAGTTTATTACATCGTTATTTATTTGCGACTGTGATGTGGTTGTGATATCAGTATTTCATAATTTAAATGGATGTTATGTTAATTGGATTTAATTCAAAATTGACAACTCACTTTTTAAATATTAGGTGGCTAGTAATTATAAAAATGTTTTCGACAGTGATGCTATGAACTGAACCAACTTGGCATTTTGTATTAATTTGAATAAAGGAGTAGCTACCCGGTATTTAATTAGCCGGGGTGTCACAATTAATGAAATAAATGAGTGGGGTCTCAATAAATAGTAGCGAGGAGAGACTTTTCAACAATGGAAGAAGGAGCGCTGGAGGTCAGAATGTTGAAAGAGGATCGCAGCACGAGAAAAGCTTGAGGAAGCATAGCTCAGCCTGGCGACAACAAGAAAGGAGCTCACATATAGAGGGAGCTCAATAAAACAAAGGAAGGGACCACAGTCACTCACAAAGCCTTAAGCAAGGTAACGATGAATGTTACAACTACGAAAAGAAGGGACACTATGCTAGAGATTGCTGGCACAAGGAGAAGACATCTGTAGAAGATAATGTTGCAACATCAAATAGCCAAGAGACTCACGATGAAGAAGAATGGGATTTTGAAGCATCATTATCTGTATTTGAGTCCACCGCAGTAGTCTCTCCAGAAGAAGATACATAGTTAGAGTTTGCTCTCATCGCAGCTCCCAACTCTGACATATCAACTATGAAGAAGATTGGATTATGAATTCAGGATGCTCACATCACATGAATGAAGATAAGAAGAAGTTGTCAGATGTGTCCGAGTATAAAGGAAGGAAAGTTGTTGTGACCGATAGTAACTCAAAACTGCCAATCTCACATGTTGTGGAGACAATTATTATTCCTCTCTTCAGTCCTAATCATGTTCAACTACAAAATGTCTATCATGTGCCTGGAATGAAGAAGAATTTATTTTCAGTATCACAATTAACATCTTCAGGAAATTATGTGGTGTTCGGCCCAGAAGATGTCAAGGTGTATCAAGATCTAAATCCTTCAGGAACGCCTGTTATGGAAGGAAAACGGCTACAGTCTGTCTACATGATGTCGGCTGAATCAACATATGTAGATAAGACTAAAAAAATGAGATTGCAGATTTATGGCATGCAAGGCTAGGGCATGTTTGCTACCATAAGCTGAAGACGATGATGAATAAGGAGATGCTCAAAGGCCTTCCTCGGTTGGAGATCCATGAAGATACTGTCTATGTAGGCTGCCAATATGGAAAGGCACACCAACTACCTTAGGAGGAGTCTAAGTTAAAGGCTAAAGAACCTTTGGAGCTTATCCACTCAGATGTGTTTGGACCGATAAAGCAAGTTACAGCTAGTGGAATGCGTTACATGGTAACGTTCATCGATGACTTCTCAACATATGTGTGGGTTTATTTCCTAAAAGAGAAAGGGGAAGTATTAATAAAGTTTAAGGAATTTAAAGAAAAAATTGAAGGAAAAACTGGGAATAAGATACGGTGTTTACGCATAGACAATAGGGGAAAATATACATCAATATAATTCTCTAACTTCCTTAAAGATTGTAAGATTCGGAGATAGATAACCTGTCCAGGCACCCCACAACAAAATGGGGTTGCAGAAAGGAAGAATCGCCATCTTGCAAAAACCTGTCGGAGTATGCTCCATGCCAAGAATGTTCCAGGTAAATTTTGGGTCGAGTGGATGGAGACAATAGTGCATGTGATCAACAGACTACCGCAGGCAAGGCTGGGAAATTTGTCACCATTCAAAAAGTTATGGAACATCAGACCTACTGTAAGTCACTTTAGAGTCTTTGGATATGTGCGCTATATGTTTGTACCAGATCATCTACGTGCTAAATTTGATAAAAAGGCAATACGATGCATCTTCATGGGGTATGACAGTGAGAGAAAAGGATAGAGATATTGTTATTCAATAACTAATCGATGCTACACATCCAGAAATGTGGAGTTCGATGAAGCTTCCTCTTGGTGGTCTTCACAATCGACGGTGATACCGGATACTAAAGACTTAGAAGATAAGATACAAGCGAAATTAGGGGAATAACCAAAATAACGATTGCCTATTATAGAAGTTCCCAATGAAGAAGAAGAGTCATCTGAGCATGGTTCACCAAGGGCTCTAAGTCCCTAGAGAACATGAGTCCATTAGAGAGCTTTGGAGGAAGATCAACCAAATTTGCAAGAAGAAATAGAAGATGATGGGCCACGACTAAAGAGGTCTTCTAGGCCACGAAAGCTTAATCCAAAATATGCAAATGTTGCCCTTATAGAAGACACTAAAAGAGATCCTGCAACGTTTGAAGAAGCCTCACATAAAAAGGACTGGATAAAGGCGATAAAAGAGGAGTTTCAGACACTGAAGCAGAATGAAACATGGGATTTGGTACCAAAGCCTAAGGATGTGAAACCCATCACTTGTAAGTGGGTATATAAGGTAAAGGCTCGTCCAGATGGACCAATTGAAAGATATAAAGCTCGATTGGTTACTGGAGAATTCTCGCAATAATTTGGACTCGACTACGATGAAACATTTAGTCCAGTATCAAAGATCACAACAGTTAGAGTCTTAATAGCACTTGCAGCTAGTAAGTATCGAAAGATGTAGTAGATGGACGTAAAGAATGATTTTCTACATGGAGATCTTGATAAAAAAAATTTACGTGGAGCAACCAAAAGGTTTTGAGAGTGAAACTCAACCAGACTATGTCTGCAAGCTGAGGAAGGCACTCTACGGGCTCAAACAAGCTCCAAGAGCTTGGTATGGAAAGTTAGCAGAGTTCCTAGTCAAAAGTGGATACTCTGTGGCACCTTCAGACTCGAGCCTATTCGTGAATATATAAGGTGGAAAACTCTCAGTAATACTGGTGTATGTAGATGATTTAATCATCACAGGAGATAATAATGAGGAGATTAAAAGGGTAAAAGAGAACCTATCGGTGCGATTTCAAATGAAGGAACTTGGAGAGCTTAAACACTTTCTTGGGTTAGAGATCGATCGAAGTAAGGAGGGAGTATTTTTATGTCAACAAAAATATACAACATATCTACTGAACAAGTATGGGATATTGGAATGTAAGTCAATATCAACACCAATGGAGGCCAACACTAAACTTTGTGATCATGAAGGAAAAGATTTGGAGGATACAACTATGTATCGACAGCTGGTAGGTAGTTTAATCTATCTGACACTCACATGACCTGACATAGGATTTATAGTCGATACAGTGAGTCGATTCATGCAAAGTCCCAAGAAACCTCACTTAGAAGCGGCTCGAAGAATATGGAGGTACATAAAGAGTACACTTAACTTCAGCATAATATACAAGAAGGGTGTTACCTACAAAGTGATTGGCTTCTACGATGTTGATTATGCTGGAGATCATAATACATATCGATCAACTTCAGGGTAGGTGTTCAGTATTTTCTCAGGGGCAATCTCATAGTGTAGTAAAAGGCAACCTACTGTATCCTTGTCAAGCTTCTGTAGCAGCAAGAGCGGCACAATAGGCTACACGGTTAATGCAATTAATGAAAGATTTGAAACAACCAATTGATTATGCAGTATTGTTACATTGTGATAATCAATCAGTTATACGTTTGGCTGAGAATTCGGTGTTTCATGTAAGAACCAAGCATGTGGAAGTACACCACCACTTCATCAGAGAGAAGGGGATTAAATGAGAAATAGAGATGCAAGCAATCAAGACAGATGATCAAGTTGCAGACTTGTTCACCAAATGACTTAACAGTACAAAGTTTGAAGAACTCCGAGGGAAACTTGGCATGATCTCTGGAGATGCGTTTGAAAGAGAGAGTCGGTGTTGAAGGGGAGTGTTAAAGAAAACCAGAGGCACCACCGCTTCTCTATTTTCCCTCTCTCTAGATGACTCTTAACCCATCTCTTCACTTCATTAATTTTCCAGCTTGTTCTTTATCTCGAAACATTCATTAACCGACTTTATTTGTGGCTAAAATGCTTCAGCCCACCGACTTTGGTGAGTATAAATAGGAGACCCATCTTCCATTTTGTGAATTAAGCAAAGTAAGAGTCAAGTGAGTAATATATAGTGTCCAAATGAATAGTGTTTTAAAGTAAGTAAGGTGTGTCTTTGAGTGATAAAATTGTGTCCTAAATATTGAGTGAGTTTTGTAATATTAGTGGGTCATTTGAGTGAGTATTTTGTGAGTAAATAATTGTACTCAAATTTGTACAATTATTTTTGTGTAATAAAATAGTTTTATTTGTGGTTCACCGCTTGAGCAATTTTTTACTCAACATTAAAGATTTTTCAACTTTTTGTGAGTGATTGACCCAATGTTTGAACAAATTAAAAGTGGTATATTTTACAATGTTACTACTCTCAAGTCCTCTTGAATCTTTGTAGCTTGTTTTTATTTTAGGAAGACTTTGCGGATGAAAGTTTGACATTCTTTGAAACTTTGTTTGAAGAGAGAAATTACTTGATTCTCTCATCCTTCTTTGTTTATCTTGATTTGTTAGTTGATGTGGCATTGAATCTTCTTGCTTGATGTCGATGAATCTTGTTGATATTTTTTATCGGTGAGGCCTTGGTTGTGTTTGGTGTAGCCTTGGATCCTTATGATCTGATCTTGGTACAACTTTGATTGAGAATATGGACCTCATGGATCTTGAAAAAACTTGGGTTTAATTATTGAAAATAAGTCGTAACTAAAACTCGATATTTTATCAGTTTTTTAAGATACATTTTGGTTTAATTAAATTCAATTTCTAATTTTACCAAATAAAATTATTTATATTCAATTTTATATGTAGTGATTGCATATTAAACTACAACAGAAATATTAAAAGCAAACACGCACGATGAACATGAATTTTGGAAACCTTTGTAGAAAAACAACTTTGCACCCCAACTAATCTTAAATGCACTAGTGAAATAAATTAGTTATAGGAATTATAAAATTCATACACGAATTACACCACCCATATAGATTGCAACCTCATACTTATATGTTCTGACCTTCAACCTCTACAACACTAATTTTGTTTTTCTCCACAGCAGCGTCGCCACAAGAGTCACAACTAAAAGTCTTGGTATCCATCGACCTTTAAGTAGAAACAAGTTGACTATGAACCATAGCTTCAAACCACTAACGCACCAGTAACAGACTCCTTAGTAACCACTAAAGCTAAACCAGTGTATATGAAGAATATAGGTGGAAAGCGGCTTATAAAACATCTTCGGATTTGAAATAAAGCAAAAAAAGTGTCTTAAATCAAAACTGAGAATAATGAAAACCAAGAACACTTAGGAGATTTTGAGGGTTCAAAATCTATTCTAAAGTTCAATCATGTGTCAAAAGCTCTATTTCCCAAAACATCACTTATAATTTTATCGTCAAAAGATTTTTTTTTGTTTTTTTTGGTATCATACCACGTGGTGTCCGGACCAACTTTAATTTTTTTTAAAATGAACTTCAGAAAGCCATTAGAATGCCAACCAAATCGGTCAAATATCCCTACCCATGGTTAAAACGCACAATAGAAGAATATAGCTTAAGGCTACCCTCTATATGGATCTCCAATGCCACGATAATATTTTGTAAAATAAAATGCTATGGTTACAAGAAAATAACACTAGAAAGTTACACAAGCCTATTTGACAGTGAAATAAAGTGTCACAAGCCTATGTGAGAGTGAAATAAAGTGTTGTAATTTTATTGTGTTACCCAAGCCTATGCCGCATCAACTTATGTTACTTGTGTAGTTTTCTTGTACCCATAGCATTACCCTTTTGTAAAAATGGTGATTACCTGGGAGATGGTCCAAGCCGAGAAACCCCAATGCTTCACGGGATATGGGTTGTGTTTGTTGAACCATAAATGTTGCTCTTATTCAACTACTACAAGGTATTGTAGTCTTTTCAAATATATATTGCAAATCAGTTTGTAATAACTCAAAGTCAAATTTAATTAGTTCAGAATTCACATTTGAATTTTGCACTTTCTATATTTGTACATGATGTGAGAATTTATTATTCTGATTTGTAATATATTAGGCTTAACTGATACAGAGATAACTTAAAAATCCCTCTGTCTCAAAACTATAGTGGTTTGAAAGTCATATTCCAAAGTTTTTATCCTACAATGACACTTATGAATGCAAGACATCCACTTAGGCCATTATTTTCTCATGATTATTGTTTTGATGGGTAACTTTCAAATCTCACTTAGTTTTATTAATAATACTAGATAGACTTATTTTTTGGATTTTTTTTGGACCAGTGATGTGTAAATCTCACATTGGGTGTTATTTGTAATGGATCCCATGTGAATTACAAAATCACCCAATGTGTACTTGACACACCACCAAGTTTAGAAAAAAAGGTTCAAAAAATGGGTCTCTCTAGCATTACTCTAGTTTTATATACCATTTTTAGAAATACTATCATTAATTTGGAATAGACTAAAAATGAAAGCACAAGTTAATTTGAGACAAAGGGATTACTATATAAAGTTTATATACTTGATATCCTCAAAACTAGAATTTGGTTTATTTATTGATTTGAATCTAATTTAGTTATTGTTTTGTTTACTTGAATCTGAAACTATTTGTTTGATTTTTTAAGACCATAAGACACAATTTTACTCCTATTGATTTTTATTATAACATGTGTTTCGTGCCTTCTTTTCATAATAATAGCAAGCTTTTGCCTCATACTTTATTCTCAATGTTTTTTATGATACTGTAGCATGTTATCAAATTGATTTATCTTTTAGTTGAACTCTTGTTGGCTTAGGCCCTGTTTGGATATCTATTTTAATTTTTTTTGTGTGTTTAAACTTGAAGACTACATAAATACATGTTTGGATGCCAATTTTACAAAACTTACTAAAATAAAATGACGGTAGATAGTGTTTAAACGACCCTTTTTTAAAAACACCTCAAACCTGTTTTGGAAAACTCAATTTTAATATACCCGTCTATTCTCAGACCTGAGCCATCCAACCCGTCTATTCCTCCTTCAAGTCTTAGAAGAAATCTCAACCACCTCCATAACTACACTTCTCAACTACCTCCATAACCATACCTCTAACGTTTGCCTACAAAACCCCTTTCCTCTGTTCCATAACCTTTCAGTAATGGTCTGTAGAAGACGAAAAAATGCGTCTACAACTATCAAGACCCTCCACTCCAAGACAAACAGTGTGAATCCTCCGGTGACAACTTCTCTCGACGATTTGTGAAGGTATTGTGTTTGTTCCAACTGTTTTATTTGTTCCAACTTCTCCAACTATTGTGAAAGTTGCTGTGAAAATTTGTTCCAATCTAGGTTTTTGTTTGAATTTGATTTGGTTCAAACATATTTTTCAATATATGTTTTGGTTCGAATTTGGTTTGATTTGGTTTTTGTTTTGGTTCCAGCATATGTTTTTGTTTCGAACATGTTTGTTTTTCAGAACCTATCATGTTTGCCCAATAAATTATCATGTTGCCCAATAAATTATTTTAAGTTTGCCTAAATAAATTATCATGTTGTTGTTCAGAACTTATCATGTTTGCCCCAATAAACACCAACAAATTAATTTTTAATTTTTCTATATCACCATAGATGTCTCGTAAGAATGATGCAACTGGTTTATGGTCGACAATGGTTGAGCGTGCCTTCATTTTTATGATGGATGCTGAAGTAGATAAGAATAGTTTGAGAAGTTCCACGTTTTCTAGTAAAGTTTGGCTAGGCTTTGTGGATCAGATTAAAGCGGAGACGGGTCGTATATTTTCACTTGCATAAGTAAAATGTAAGCACAGTAGGTTAAGGATCAAGTGCACTGGTTTCACAAAGCTTATAAACACTACCAGATTTGGTTGGGACAGCGAGACTCAAACCGTTACTGCTGAGGAAGAAGTTTGGGAGACAATCATAAAGGTTCACTTTTAACTTTATAATTTTATTTTGAACATGAAAAACATGTCAATGAACTTGATTTTAATTTTATTGTCGGAAAACCCCAATTTTCATGTGTTCAAGACCAAGGGTTGTTTGGATTATGAAGCGTTGTGTAAGATTTTTAAGCAATCCACGGCCACCGGCATGGTAGGGAGGGCATGTACGCAAGGTCCACTTGATTCAGATGATGAAAGAGAAATTAATTCCGAGTTTGCGCAAGTTGAGTTGTGTGAGGAAGTTAATGATGATGAAATATCAAAGGGGTCTCGCCGTCGTAAGAGCACTAGTCACTCGAATAGTCGACCATCAAAAAGTCCAAAGACCTATCTTCTGGATAATTGAATGGAGGCATTAACCGAAGCTTCACGTGCTAGAACTGAGAAGTTAAAGGCGCAAAATACTCCTGATCCTTTTAGCATGACAAATTGTTTGGCTGTACTTGAAAGCATGGAAGGTGTTTTGCCTAATCAGTTTCTTAAGGCGTTGGATGCATTCACAAAATATGAGGTTTATCGCGAGGCGTTTGTTGGTATGAGCGACGAGCGTAGGCGCACATGGTTGGCGAGTTTGCTTGACTAGGACTTTTTCTTGCTGCTTGTAATGGACGGTTTGCTGCTACTGTTTAGGACTGTTGTTTAGGACATGGAGACTAGTTAGGACTGTTGCTGTTTAGGACTGTTTAGATGTGTTTCTTGTTGTTTTCATCTTAATTTCCAATGTTTGCTATTATCATCTTAATGTTTATGCTGTTTGTGACTGTTTCTTGTTTAGGAATGTGTTATATGTTTAGGACTGTTTCTGTTTAGGGCTGTTGCTATTTGAGACTATTTAGGATTGTTGTTGTTGTTTAAGGCTGTTACAAAAAAAAGGTTTATGCATTGCTGCTATTTATGGACTGTTACTTATTTGATGTTATCATATTAATTCATTGTTGTTATTTATGCATTGTTAATGGTTATATTGTTGTTGTTTATGCATTGCTGATGCAGATTGGTGTTCTGTTTTAAATGAACAACGACGTGGAATTATCCTCGGATGATGAGGATGAGGAGATGGAAGCGTTTATGATACTCCAATTACTATTATTCCAAGAAAGGTCATCTTACCATACATCCTCTCTAACTGGTGTGGAATATATCAGAGCGATACTTGATGGACCTGTAATCAAATGTCAAAATATGTTTCGTATGAACCAAGAATGCTTTCGGCAATTATGTGACTTCCTTGCGAACGACAACTACATTGATGAATCAGTGAATAGACATGTACCGGTCGAGGAGTCCGTAACAATATTCTTATACATTGTTGGGCATAGTCATAGGCATAGAGTTGTGGAAGATCGATTCCAACACTCAACGGAGATAATTAATCGCCATTTTAAAGCAGTGTTGAGAGCGCTGGCTGCTGCAGCGATTGTTCTTATTAGCCCCCCTTAATTTTATCGATGTACCTCAAAGAATTGCATTAAATCCAAACTATAATCCATGGTTTCAGGTAACTTTTATTTATTTCATATATTTTATTTCAAAGACCTGTACTGATGGTTCTTATTATTAATTTTAGGGAGCAATTGGTGCTATTGATGGGACTTTAGTCGATGCTTGGGCGCCTAGTAATAGACACAATGCTTGTCATTCACGCAAAGGAAACATAGCACAAAATGTTATGGCTGCTTGTAATTTTGATATGATGTTTACATTTATTTATTCTGGATGAAAAGGGAGTGTCAATGACTCTCGTGTTATATTAAGTGCCTTACAAAATGGCCTTCTACAAATTTCACCCAATCTTGAGTATATATACTTATAGCCTTTGTATATGTGTTTTATATAATTCACAACTAAGTATATTTGGTTTTCTTTAACAGATAAATACTATTTGGTGGATTGTGGATATAGTAACATGCCGGGGTTTTTAGCCCCATACCGAGGAGAGCGCTACCACTTACAAGACTATGAAAATGAACATCCGGTTGGTCAAAGGGAGTTGTTTAATAAGAGGCATGCTCAGCTCAGGAATGTGATTGGGAGGAATTTCGGTGTGTTTAAGAATAGATTCCCAATTTTCAAGTATATGACGAACTATAAACCAACTCGACAGTCTTCGATGGTTAATGCATGTTGTGCGTTGCATAATTTTATTCGGACTCATTCAAGGGATGACAGTTTCTTTGTGGATTTTAAAGATGAAGATTTTCTCCCTCCCCAAGCTACTCAACAAGATGGACCAAATGCCCCACTGTTGGACATCACACAACCACAAATCAATTGAATGGCTCGTAAAAGAGACCGAATTGCCTCGATAATGTGGGATGCGCATGTGCAATCATAAAAAGTGTGTTATGAATGTAGTTGAAATGTATTGTTATGTATTACTTTTCATGATGTCCAAAGTACCATTTTGAATGTGATGTTATTATTAGCGAAACTTTTGTAATTGAAATGTATTGCCATATCAACTTCATTTTTAATTTTCACCATCCAAACACTATTTTGTTGTTCACTTTTTAAATTTTTTAAAATTTTTTTTAGCCAAACACATTCTCAGGTTTCACACAACTTTAAAACAGTTTTATAATTTTTTTTATAAAGCATAATTAAAATAGAATTTTCAGAGTTGATAACCAAACAGGCCCTTATTCTTCTAGTTCTTTATATTTTCAATGTTTGATTTATTTTTGTCAAGTTCCTTATAGGCGTTCAACAACTCATACAAAATTCATTACCCAAGCACGGTGGTTTATGTCTGAGAGGTGTGTGCCCAACACAAGTTGGTCATTTATTTGGTGATGCAAAGTAATTTAGAGACAAAATCTCTATTCGGATAATTTTAGGGATACAAATATTTTTTTCAGTACTTTTCCCCCTTTTTAAACTAAGAGTTGCCAAGAACAAAGTAAAAGTTAGTGTTTGTTATATTGACTGCATTTGATAATGATACCTTGTTCAAGAATATTCATTTTTGGGTGCTAGGCAACTCAAAGTTTTAATGTCGATTACATTTGATAGTAATATATCTATTGGAGAATTTATATATTTTCGAGTGTTAAGCACTGTAAAATTTCTCCGTAAAGCTTAGTGGCAATGCATAACATGAGAGTTTTCTTAGTTTATTTTTTGAAAGTTAATTAACCTACCCCAATGTAAATATTAGAAGTGTATTTGAGAGTTGGGTAATGGTAAATTAGTGATGGTGGATGGTGGTGTTAATGTCGGATCGTGCCTTTATGAAATATTTGTCCTAATATTTGCAACATAATTTTTGTGGAACATAATAATATATAAATAAAATCATATTTTCTTGAACTTACAAATGAAGTATGACCATGACTAAATATAGTAAATGCTCATAATGGTCACGGACTTAGTCGGTGACCTAATAAAGACATGTATGATGTTTAAGCCATATAGGTCATGATCCTAAGTTGTGACCAATACCACCTATTAGTCATGGACCATGGTCTTGACCAACTGATAGGTACATTAATTGTATGAATATTGAAAAGTGCAAGGACCCCCAATTTTAAATATTCTTTTAAAATTAAATATAATTTCCTTTTAAGTGCGGAATGAAGATGGTTCAACACAACACACACAAATGACAAATTTTAATTTATATTAAAATTAAAATTAAACTAAACACAAAGTGAATAAATTAAACAACAAATTGATTTTTTACTTAAACCAAATTAATTCAACCCAAGTCTTAGAAATTTGCCTAACAATAATTCATTCAATTTTGCAAATTAGGCCAAACCAAATTATATGACTTGATTAAATTAAGTTAAATTTCACCTAATTAATCTTAGCACCAAAATAAATACGTGTGATAATTAGACCAAATTTTATCATGAATTACCTTAAGCATGCATCTACGTGTTTTGCAAGATAAAATAAACCAATCACACTACACGTCGATGTATGAGGAAAACCCAAAATGGGAAAAACCTTGGACGGCCATGGCCTAACAAATCCACTAAGTACGGAATTACAAATTACAAGACAGGACACTTACACCAACAACTTGACTTCTTCTAAGCCTTGACGCTCCTTCTTGTAACCACCTATGCCTAGTAGATAACCATGGACTCATCCACATTCTCGGACTCCTCCGATGGGACTCTTGGAGACCGTCATGCTCACGCGAAACTTTTCTTCGAGTGGGAACACCGCAGCGTAAACCAAATGTCTTCTTCATTGTGGGATGTAGAAGTAAACCCAAACTTCTCATTTTTATGGTAGAGATGAACCAATGGTGCCAAACAACTCCAAGAAAATATTATATATATATGAGGTACTTGGCTAAACAATCTATGTGTGTAAACTCATGTGTTTGTTGAAAATATTTCTTTGAAATTCAACTCATAAAAACATCGAACTTTGGTTGGTGTATATTGTCTCAAAAGTGCTCTCAAGGAAGGTAACAAAGTCTATTGAAAAATGTGTCCCGAGTATATTTTAAACTGCTAAAAGATAGTGGGACAAAAGAGTAGGAAAATGGGATCAAACTTCCAAAATTGTTCCCGCCCAGAAATCTCGTTCGAACGACATTTCCAGGTCGTTCAAACGAGATTTTAAAGGAAAAAATAGGCCAAAAACTCGTTAAAAAAACTCGTTCGAACGAGTTCATTAGAACGAAACTTCGAACGAAAAGACAATGTTCATGTGGCAATCGCGTTGGCAAACTCGTTTGAACGACATTCTCGTTTGAACGACATTCTCGTTTGAACGACATTCTCGTTTGAACGACAATTTTGAACGATAAAACAGAAAATCTAAATTTCATTTTTTAAGCCCAAATTTTTTTCTACAAAGTTCTAAAAACATTTTCTGAAAGTAAAAGTCATTTGACCAAAAATTACACCCATAAAAATATTGTCCAAGTCTCCCTATGTGTCCATCCCTGGATATATCCCCCTGCGGCGGGAGAGGATCCCTCTGGGTCTCGCGCGTCCCTCTCAGGAGCGCTTCGGCCGGCGTCGGTGAATGAGGTGAAAAATGTAGAGAGATAGAGTCGCCAGTCTATTTTACTCAAAACAGACAAAAGAAAAGGAAGTCATCTCGAAGGACAGCATCCAAAGACATACTGATACATACGAAACCGAAATGATTCGAAAAGGGTCCGGAGGCTAAGTTACGAAATGGGAAGGTGTTAGGCACTCATTCCGCCCTTACGGTCTCTCATGGGTTATTGCTATTTTCCTTTATTTCCCCGTGATATGTGTGCATGTGTATACATAGTGGAGATAGGAATCATCGACTTGTATCATGGAAGAGATAAAGCAAGTCATTCATAGGAATGTTCCTAAAAGTAATATTAGAAAATAGGATTTATGCGATCATCCTAGTGTCGATCATTATAAGGGAATGATAATGCATGTGGAATAATACGCCATTAAGAACAAATATATATATATATATATATATATATATATATATATATATATATATATATACAAAGAATTTGATAGAGTTAAGTTTAAAAAATATAGAAAAATAGGGAAAAAGTAGAAAAAGGACCCGAGTCTCGGGTTTTACCCCGAAACGCCTACGTAGCCTATAGAGGCATCAAAGTCCACGTAGTTTGTATGCAAAACAAGGGGTGGGATTTATCCCATAAATCCAGTCGGGGACTTCTCTTATATGGGTGTGTGCGTAAAAAAATATTTTAGTTGTGAGAAAAGTGTGAAAATTCCCATTTGGAATTTATGAGCAAATTCTGTTTTTCTTATTTTTTTTGGGTTTTATTTATACGAAAATAAGAGATGTGCGATAATACTAGATAAAAATTATATTAGGATATGTGAGATAAGAGAATAAAAGTACTAAGTAACAAAACAAATTAATGAGAATTTAGGCGAATTTAAGGAGAGAGTAGAGAAAGTTGGACCTTCTTGAAGATCTTGAGCTTGATCTTGGATGTTGGAGAGCAGCCCTTGCACTTGGATGATTATGGAGAGTACTTAATTCACCAATTTTGATGAAAAAGGTGATGAAAGGTGAAGGTTGAAAAGGGATTTAGATGTGGAGATCACGCTGACCTCGAGAGGGGTTTTCTGAGCTTGCTGAGAGTGATGGATCTCTGATTTTTTCTCCTTTTGGAAGGGGGTTAGGCCCTCCTTTTTATAGGTCCAGGGTATTATCGATCGATATAGACCTAGTACTTCCAATCGGCAGGTGTGTTCAGGCACACTGCCGATAGGCACGGCTTGGAACCTACCATTTGGTAGTGTCTTTCAGGCTCCTTCGGAAAATCGGTCGTAGAGCGCGAACCGTTGATCCGAATCGCATGGGGTGAACCTTGGAAAGGTTTTTTAGAGACCTTCAAAAGTCTTTTGGATTGCTCCCGGGTTCGGGAGATGACTTTGGGTCAAATGTGGCTCGTAAGCGCTCGTCGGTCCTTTGGACGAGGAAACTTCAGACGCAAACGGATTGTTCGTCCGCTTGGTAAGTTAGTATCACGCACGGAGCGGATAGTTAGAGTTTAACTTTTGATCAAACGGAGCCTGGGTGTGCTCGATGGCCTTTAGGACAGTACCTGGGGTATGACTTGGGTTTGCAATGATGAGGGGAGGTGCAAGGGACCTAAGGAGAGGTTAGGGGGTATTAGAATGGGGTGTCTACAGAGCCCTTAATGGGTGAGTTTGGAAAAAATGATAGCTGCCGAATAGACACCACATGATGCCTTTGAAAGAGGATGACCGGAGGGTCGAGGTCGATTCTGAGGACCTAAGGATGACGATGATCGATTCTGCGGGCCAAAGCCAATTCTGAGGGCTTAAAGATGAGGGTGACCGAATCTGTGGGTCAAAGCGAATTTTGCGAGCTTAAAGATGAGGGTGACCGATTCTACGAGACGAAACCAATTATGCGGGCTTGAAGATGAGGGTGACCGATTCTGTGGGTTAATGCTAATTTTGCGATTTTGAAGATGAGGGTGACCGATTCTGCGGGTTAAAGCCAATTCT
This sequence comes from Sambucus nigra, assembly GCA_949130495.1. Lineage (NCBI taxonomy): Eukaryota > Viridiplantae > Streptophyta > Magnoliopsida > Dipsacales > Adoxaceae > Sambucus > Sambucus nigra. Next base: position 86,626,326 of record OX422208.1, on the reverse strand, counting down.
GAGGGCTTAAGGAGGCATACTGGGGATGGACCTAAAGAAAGTGATGACCAAAGATTTAGGTCAATTTCGAGGACCTACAGTAATGATGGAGTTGACCAATTCTGTGGGTCGAAGCCAATTCTGAGGGCTTTCTTTTGAAATGACCAATTCTGCGGGTTTAAGTTGGGGATGACCAATTCTGCGGGCTTGAGTTGAGATGACCAATTCAGCGAGTCGAAGCCAATTCTGCGGGCTTAAGGTGAGATGACCAATTTTGCGGGCTTAACGTGAGATGACCAATTTTGCGGGCTTAAGGTGAGATGACCAATTCTGTGGGTCGAAGTCAATTCTGCGGGTTTAAGGTGAGATGACCAATTCTGCGGGTCGTAGCCAATTCTTAAGGTGAGATGACCAATTCTGTGGGTCGAAGCCAATTCTGCGGGATTAAGTTAAAATGACCAATTCTGTGGGTCGAAGCCAATTCTGCGGGCTTAAGTTGAGATGACCAATTCTGCGGGTCGAAGCCAATTCTACGAGCTTAAGTTGAGATGACCAATTCTACGGGTCGAAGCCACTGCTGCGGGCTTAAGGTGAGATGACCAATTCTACGGGTCGAAGCCAATTATGTGGGCTTAAGGTGAGATGACAAATTCTGCGGGTCGAAGCCAATTCTGTGGGATTAAGGTGAGATGACCAATTCTGCGGGTCGAAGCCAATTCTGCGGGCTTAAGGTGATATGACCAATTCTTTAGGCTTAAGGTGAGATGACCAATTCTGACTGCTTGGAGATGAGGGTGATCGATTCTGCGGGTCGAAGCCAATTCTGAGGGTTTGGAGATGAGGGTGACCGATTCTGTGGGTCGAAGCCAATTCTGAGGGCTTGGAGAAATGACCAATTCTGCAAGTCGAAGCCAATTTTGCGGGCTTAAGGTGAGATGACCAATTCTGCAGGTCGAAGTCAATTCCACGAGCTTAAGGATTAGATGACCAATTCTGCGGGTGAAAGCCAATTATGCGGGCTTAAGGATGAGATGACCAATTTTACGGGTCGAAGCCAATTCTACGGGCTTAAGGTGAAATGTCCAATTCTGCGGGCTTAAGGATGAGATGACCAATTTTGTGGGTCAAAGCCAATTCTGCGGGCTTAAGGATGAGATGACCAATTCTGCGGGTCGAAGCCAATTCTGAGGGCTTAAGTTGAGAAGTTCTTGGGGAATTCTGCCAGGAAAATTACCTCGTGATTTTGATTTGAGTTGGGGAGTTGATTGCTAGGGAAATCCTTGTGTCTTCTGGAGACTTTACCTAGGGAATAACCAATCTGATGCTGGGGAAGTGAGACCTTTGGGAAATAAGATATGATCCTGAAGTTTTGGATATTTTGGAGGTCCTCTAGGGACGTTGTCTGGGAGAGGTTCGCTTGTCTTTTGAGAGTTCCACTGGGGAAATAGGGGTTCCTCTTGAGGAAGTGCGAAATTTTCTTGGTGAAAATGCTCTAAATCCTTTCTGGGATTTTTGGGAAATTTCTGAGGATTTTTCATGGTTTTCTGGTATTTTTTGGGAATTTCTATACGAAAATTTAAGGGAGGTGCCGGTCGGCATGGTGTAGAGGGTGCCATTCGGTAGTGGCACGGACTTTTGAACTGCCTCGAGAAGGTAAAAGGTCAGTGCCGATCGGTAGGTGGGGGGTCAGTGACGATCGGCGTGACCCTTGGCATCCTATATAAAGGGGGCGAATTCCCCTCATTTTCCACAGCTTCCTTCTTTCTCTCTTTCTTCGATTTTCTTCTGCGAATCGTTCTAGAATTCCGATCTCTAAAAAATGGCCACTTTTGGGAGCACTGCAGTATACCGGGAATGGTTGGCTGTTGATGACTGGGTAAACGTGGAGTGGAGGGCTAGGGCGCTTCTTGCCTTGGGGAGCGAGAATTCTTTTGATGCATTCAAGCCGATTATGGATGAGCAGACCTTGCTGCGGGAGCCGTTACGTCATCGTTCTTTGAGGGTGGTGAACCTTGGCGATTATGTAAGTAAAATGACTTTTGGCATTCTTTTTTTGTGATTTTTCCTTTTTTTTCTTGGATTCTGACAAGGTTTTTATCTTTTGGCAGTTTGATGTTTCTCTATCGAATATGCGTGCCCACGGGACGAAGGGGCTTAAGGATGTCTGGGAGCCTCTTCCACCTGTGATGCGTTGGGTGGTATCCTCAGCATGCTTTGGGAAGTTGGCATCTGTGCTAGATGAGACGCCTCGTTCGACGGAAGTCTTATGCGCTCTGGGGGAGAGGTGGTGGGACACTACCCACACCTTTCATTTTGGCTTTGGGGAGATGACTGTGACTCCCATAGATGTGCATCAGCTACTGGGGATGGGTTATGATGGGGAGCAGATAGAGGCGGATCGCTCTTTGCGGGTGAGGCCGAAGGCGGTGCACGTGGCACTTGGTGATGTGGGGAGGATATTGTTTGGAGACTCCATCCGTTTGTCGTTGCTGAAGGATGTTTTATTGGGCAGAGTGATCGATGTGGAGGACGGGCTGCAGGTGAGACTGATGGCCCGACTGTTTATTTTGCTGGTGCTGGGGTATTCCTGGTGGCGTCGAGCTGCGATGTTGTCCACTTATGGTTTTTACCATACCTGAGGATGTTTTCGAACATCCCTCTCTATAATTGGGGGAGCCTAACTTTGGCGACTCTTTATTTTTCCTTAGATGCATTCAGTCAGTGCTGCCGACAGTCTTTCACTGGATCCATGTATCTTCTTGAGGTATTCTTTAATTTTGTGCATTTTCCTTTCATGCATTCGCATTTTCCTTATGCGTATCTTTTTAATTGTGAAATTTTTTGTCTTTGGCAGACATACTTCTATGAGGTGATCGAATGTATACCCAACTGATTGCTTTGAAGGACGAGACCATTGGGGATTTTTTTCGGTTGCATCGGTGGCGGAAGGCCAATGGCAGTCGAGGAAGTCTCTCTTTTTGGAGGCGATGCGTCGGGTCTTGAATGGCCTGACTAGTAGCAAGGTAAGACTTATTTCTTCTTCAGTCTTGGTCTTTGTGTACTCTGATTTTGTATTGACTTGTACTTATTGGGGATTTTTTCAGGTGACCTTTTACCCTTGGGGGACGGCTGTTCAGGACACGGGGTTGGCTGGAGTGAATACGCAGATGAGGCATTTGCTGGCACATGAGTTTGGCCATACTTGGTATCTTTGGGAGAGGGTGGTCAGACAGATTGCTGAGGGAGAGGTGGTGGTGCCACCTGCGAGGCCCCCTATGTCAATAAGGCGGGAGCGGCTATTGCCAGAGGATACGAGGATTGCGATGATGATTGGAGAGTCCTACCTATTGTACACCGATACAGCTGTGCCGTATGATTATATGGGCTTTGTGATGAGTTGACTGATGGCGCCCAGCATATATGATGCACTGCTCTTCCCTCCTGCAAGTTCCAGTAGGCCAGTGGGGTCCTCCTATAGCGACGGCGGTCCGTCGACATCTGTGGTGGCGGCGACTTCGGAGGTGCCCTTTGTGCGGTTGCATACTCCTTTGCATAACATTCGGCGAGCTGATGGAGGGATGGTGCCTATGTTGCATCGTCCTCATGCGATGGATCAGGAGGAGTTGGGGTTGACAGAGGAGGTCCTTCCTCCTGAGGTATATCTTTTATGTTCTTCTCCTTTTCTTTCCTTTTGGTCTTTTCTACTTTGATACTGATTCTATCTTTTCTTGCAGCATGTCCGTGTGTCCACCACTTGGCTGAGGGATATTAAGTACCGGATATCTTCGGTGACTGCCCATATTCGGGACACAGTTCCTATTCCTTCTTTCTTGGTGTCGTCTGCCTCATACGGGGAGGAGTCTGGTTCAGGTAGCGGTGGTGCATTACCTCACCATCGGGGAAAAAGGGCGCATCGCCGGGGTGGAAGCTCTTAGGAGAGAGAGGGTAAAGGGAAAGTGAGAGAGAGAGCGAGAGAATGTGGTTTCGGGCTGAGTCCCGTTTGTTTTTTGCTTTTCTCTATTTTCCTGTAAAATGATGTAACACAGAAACATATCTACGCAATGCAATGAAGTTTTTTTGATTATCTTCTGTTAGTGATGAGTGAATGCATGCACATGTACTTTTTACTTTGCTGCTGAGACCGTAAAAAGAAATATTTTTGGGATTTTGAAAGAAATTTTTATTCAAAATGAGAATTTATATAAAGATGAAAAGGGGATTTTTGAAATTCTGTTGAGAATGTCAATTTATTCTAAGTTTTCTGAATTTTGACAAAAGAGGAAAAAGGAAAATTTCCAAAAGCAGGGGGTTACCGATCGGCAAGACCCTTGTCCTACCTATCAGCAGGTCAGTCCTGTCCCATCAATTCAAAGATTTGATTGGTACCCTCTTCAGCCTTTGGTACCTTATGGGGCAGGATTTCCTTCAATTTCTATAGGGGTTATGTCTTTTGTGGGGCTTTTCAAGTATAAAAAGGGGTAAGGGTAGAGTGTTTTCATCACACCTTCACATTCTCCTTCTCTTATTCTGTGAGACGACTCTCTCTGGTAGTGTTGAGTTTTCCAACTACCTCGAGACTATGGAGGCGATGTGCTCCTACAACGTCGACTACGATGCTTACAACATGCGTCGAGTTTTTTAATGGCGTAATCGGCCCGTAGAATGGAACATGATGATGACAACGGTATAATTGTGGTACCCTGAAGACTATGTATTCCGCTTTGGCATGGAAGAAGTCTGTCCGACCTATGAGGAATTTTTTACCATGTTGGGGATAAATCTCGACGTTGCTGCGACTCTGCCTGAGTTTTCTTGGTCTCCCGGGGAGTTGTTGGCTGGACTCCTCCGCGTCTCGTCCTCGGTGGGTAGATCCTTGTGTTACAGCCCGCCTAATCAGATACCGGGCGATCACTCCTATATAAAATTTTAACAGGAGTCTCATATGGATCATTCTTAGCATCACTGTCAAAAATCCTTTTAATTACTAATAACCTATTAGGCAGGTGTCAAAATTTTACTTAACTACTCTTTTTAAATGAATACAATTAAAACATCCACACAGTTTATGCGTAAATGAAACTGAAATGAAATAAAATAACTGAACACTCGGTCAAAATATACAACCATATCGAATGCTGCAAAAAGAATAACTAAATGCAACTAGGCCATTGACCCGAATACTTATACAGTACCTCCTATCTAGAATACAAAGGTGGAAGCGGCTATCAAGAACCTGCACGCATCCACAGCCGTTGCAGCAGACGTCTGACTCGAAAGATGTGTCATCCAGGCGTCCCTGTGTCTGGACACCTATACAATATATATATATATATATATATAGCAAGAGAGGAAAAGTAGATAAACGGGTCAGAGCCCGAGTTTTGAAAATATTTAGCAAGTGCATAAATGCCTTATTTTTTTGAAAAAGGTTTTATCTCATATTTAAGTTTGGTATCGCACTCCCATGAGATACCCCTCACCTCTCTACTAACAGTGCACTCCTAGCGCATCCCTCTAAACATTCTAGTCAAGCTACCCTGCTAAATTAGTCTATCACGCAACTACTATCAACCCTAGATAGTCCAATAATGTACTAAGGGCTAGACTTCACCCTAGTCTCAACGCTATGCCATGTTCATGCATGGGGTGTCTCGCAGAGCGAAACACAAACAAGGAACCCCCCCGATACGCTACTATGCGGCAAGGTCGATCTTCGAGATCCATTAGACCCTCGGTACTCTATTTATCCATATATATATATATATATATATATATACATATTTCCATATACACCCGGATCTATCTCCCGGGCTCAGGATTTATATACCAAGTATTTATCAATACCTTTCATATTTCACAAAACTTTCCATTTCCTTTCTTATATCCAGGAAATGTATATAAAAGCCAATTCATTATCATGAATTGCTTTAACATAACATATAACTTTTTAAAAGCCAATTTTATTATCATAAAAATGCTTTTCCGTTTTATAACATCCCATTTCCCTTCTCATATCCAGGAAATGTATCCAAAGCCATTTTTATTATCATAAAAATGCTTTGATCATCTCATATGCTTCGATTTACCTTCTTCCATCCGGGAAATGTATCCGAAGCCAAATCATTATCCCATTTCCTTTCTCATATCCAGGAAATGTATATAAAGCCAATCCATTATCATGAATTCCTTTAACAAATCTAAGACCGTCCCTCCGAGTTTTCCCACTGGACGCGCCCCTAAATGGCTATCATCTTCCAGGGCCTATCAAACAAGACAACCTGGGAACCTACCAACGCCGGGAAGCGGTTATATGCCTGCGGGATAGTCAAGACCACACCCAGAATCTCCTAACCAGCGCTGTAAAATATAATAGCTCATATGGCCTAGGACTATATCCACCCTGCATTCATTAGCCAGGGGGCATCACCATACGCACACAACTTCCCTTATGATAGCGATTTAGGGAGGTGTGTAACCATAATTTATTAATTATGAAAATAATTTCTTTTCCATTTTGAAAACATTCATTTTTATATTTTCAAAATCATTTACATCATATCATATATATACTTTATTCACATAGTATATAGACATACTATATGTTCCTCCCCGAATATATAAATGGCCATTTTTGCCAATCTCATCTAGCGATGGCCAATAATCCCAAAGATTCTCTCAAGGAATCATAATCATGCATTCATATAAGCATGATACTATACCTAAAGTATTTCCTTACTTTGATTAATACTAGTTACCTCAATCATCTCTTAAAGATTTATTGGATATCTCCAATTATACCATTTCACTCTAAGTGGGATATATATACCTATATTCCCAAATTATCCTAATTATCTCATAGGATACACTAACTCCACAATCGATTATAATTATGCTTCCTATACGCATAATTATCTAGGCCTAAATGCCCACCGAAATATCCTAGGGATTTATCTTTCCCGAAAAACCTTAAATTTAATGGGTTATGGATTTCATTTCCATGAACCCAAGGACTACATCTCGTCCACTAAATCATTTAGGGATCCCCACCCTATTTTAGGAACCCCAACATCTTAACTTATCAACTATTCTATTTTCCTCGAAAATATAGTTGGTTATACATTAAAACCCTCACCCTGCCCTCCTAGATTTCCTCAATTAGAGGACCATATTTTCCTAAAAGGTCCCTTATGTTATCACATAATTAACCTCGAAGCAAGATGAATTGGAATCTATCCCATCCAAATCATCCTAGAAAAATTTCCAACTTTCAGCAGGGGTCGATCGATCGACCCATGGCTGTCGATCGATCGATGGCTTCGATCGATCGAGCCCCCATGATCGATCGATCATGGCGGGGAGCTTCTTCTCCGAGAAGCTGTTTCAGCCATGGAAGCTTCCCCCAAGCTTCCATCTCTTCACCCAATGACCTACAACTCCAACCAATAACAAATACACTTATAATACGGGTTCTAAACGTCCTAGAACCCGAAATCACCAATTAATTTAGGTTAAAACCTAAGTTTCTCCAATTAACAAATTTTAGGGGCTTAATCGTTTTATCTCCCGAAAACCCATTTTATCCACGAAAAACTAACCCAAAATCTTTAGGGTTTGATTATACCAAACTACGGTATGAGATATTTATGCAAAAATTAAGTAAAGCAAGTAAACACTTGCCTCATGGATATAATCCGACGACCTCGAGCCGAATCCTGCGGAGGTTGGCCGGAACCTCCCCTTTTCTCCTCTTTTCTTCCTCCTCTTTCTCTCCCCTCTCTTCTCTCTTCTTTTTTCTCTTTTCTCCCTCTGTCCCTCCTTTTATAAGGAGAAAAGGGTTTAACCCCTTAAAACCCAAAAATGACTCGTTTACTCAATTACGAGCCCGTTTAACTTTGAAATTCCCCGAAACTCAATTTCGAAAATTTGACACTCTTTTGTGACTATCTCGGGCGTTTCGAGACTCACGGCGCAGTCAAAATTTCCATCCGAGGTACTTGACCGTAAATCACTATTCTAACCCATAATAAATATATGCGGTATTTTCATTAAAATACTATCGGCTGTCGCTTTACCCAGCAGCGATATATTATTAAAATACTCCAATTCATTTACTTAACACCAAAAGTAAATATACTATCCATCGAAAATCGCCAATTCCTTAAAAATCCCAAAAATCACTATTTTGAGAATTTCTCCAAATTCCCAATTTATATACAATTATGGAATTTAAGTGTCTCTAAAAGGGCGGGTTGTTACATACTCCCCCCGTTACAAAGGAATTTTGTCCTCAAAACTCGGATACAACCTACATCAACAATTTAGGATTGCTCCAAATCCTAATACCTCAAGGGGAACGATACTAACCCAATGGTTCCCAGCCGTATACCATACGACTACCATGGTCCCAAAGTGACTCCAATAGCGTCACATTGCACCCATTAATTATAGTGCCTCACGGCATAAGCTTCAAATTTATATACTACGCCCCTTCTATTTCAGGCGGTATATAAACCAACTTACTAAGGTGCCTATACACCTTCTTAACCCGTGCACATCTGCACATCCATTGTGAACGTATAACACGTAACACTCTCTCCCAATAGGGATCTCCTTTCCTCGGTGTGATACTCACACATGGGTCTTCCCAACCCGCAAAATTCAGTTCTCCTATCCTTGGTGCCACGAACTCTATTGAACTTACATCCTAACAATACTACGATCTAGGAATTACCCTACCTACGCGTAACAAGTATAATCCTAAGTATATCCCTAGTGCCCAAGGCCTCTCTCAACTTTCGACATTTGCTTGGTTTCATGCGTGGGACGTCTCGCAAAACCGAAATCCAAACAAGGAACCCTCCCGTTACACTACTCCCTCAATTTGTCGATCATCGAGATATAGCGACCTAAGGCACACCAGTGGGACGTCCTAAACCCTACCATGCTAACCTACGAACGCATTTCTACTATTCTATCCTTCCGCCCATACGAAAGGAAAACTAACTAATCGAAGTGCCCAACTCTGTGAAAGAGCACTACGTACATCATACCCAAAACATATTTTCTCCAAATTTGCCTTTTTCATTAAGTCCTGGCCATAATCCTCAGATCAATTTCTCTATGTCCTACTCCACCCACTTACTTGTGGTGAGAGGACCACTTTAGTGCTTTTTCATAGCACGACAATTTCATCAACATACTACCATCCCCTGACTTATAGTCTATAGTGGTTCATCCACACTATAAGACTTTTCCACGAAACCAACATCCTTGCATCTTATAACATCTCTCCACTCCCAACGCCGTTAAGGTTCATGTGTGGAGCGTCTCGCAAAGCAAAATCCAAACAAGGAACCCCTCCACACACTACTATTTAACTTCGTCGGTCATGGAGGTCCGTTATTTCGAACATGCAATCGGGAAAATCTTATCCCTTTTCAATAAAAGGTGGTCTGAACTCCTATCTCTAACTAAGAGTCACACCATCGAGCGCTCGCACTAATTTTAAGTCCTTGTGCAATTAATAAGGAGCTTAATATTACAGCTCAACAAAAATCCTGCGGCCTTAAATCATATATATAAGGTCGCCATATACTCAAATCACGATAAGGAAACCTATGCTCATCGAAGTTCCATTAACCCATAACAATAAAGGCGAACTCAACCTGTATCCAGGTGAGACACCACAGCAACAACCCGTTCCCTCCAGGAACCATGGACACGATAGTCTTGCTATCATTTGACTACTATCTCTCCGAATATACCATAATACCATACATATATACACAAAATATAAACACCTGCCCCTATGATGAGTGAGAGAAAATAAAATTCCGCTACCGCAAAAAATACATAAACATACATTATATAATGTTATCGGTACCGCCATAACTCAAATTATATACACGAGTCTAGGGCTAACGAACACCGCGACTTCCTCTAGTCACACCAAATATACCTCCTTCATTGAGGTAAGACTCACAACCACAACTTCATTTCAACAAATTTCCCGGGTGGATGTCCACCAATGGGGTCCTCAACCATACACCTTTTCCATAAGTGTTAGCAACCCTACTCTAGTGAGCCTGTCCTTCCTGGAAAGGACTCATTATTCATTATACCTACCTTACCTCGGTGCAAGGTTCGCTCCTCCATAATATTCTTTATTCACTATCGGCCTCTGGCCGATCCTTCTGTGAATAATCCAAAACAGCATCCTTCTCACTCCGGCAAAAATCGTGGGGACTCACGGTTAAAACTATCCGTAAGATCCCTTTCGAACCCTTAGCTTCACGAAAAATTTAAATTTAGTACCACTCTCTACTACGGCGGTACTGCAGTAATCTTAACTACTATTCTTTAGTAGTCGACACCAAAATCCTTACCAAACACCACAAAGGAAGTGACCTCCGCTATAGTCCTCATTCCCGACTTCTACCAGTTGCTCCAGCTAAGCCCCGTCTCTTACTGCCCTCCAAGACTCGCACACGAATCTCGAACGAGCGCGCAAAAGATTACTATAACCTTATACTATGGCAGGAGAACAACATTTCACAAGAGAAATCAATAATCCTAATCCTGAGGATCTATAACAAATCGAGAGCAACGCTGAAAGCGTAGTACGTCCGCACAGATTCCTAAGGACACTAGAACCTGATGCTCTGATACCATCTGTGACACCCCGCCTAATTAGATACCGGGCGATCACTCCTATATCAAATTTTAAAAGGAGTCTCATATGGATCATTCTTAGCTTCACTGTCAAAAATCCATTTAATTACTAATAACCTATTAGGCCAGTGTCAAAATTTTACTTAACTACTCTTTTTAAACGAATACAATTAAAACATCCACACAGTTTATGCGTAAATAAAACTGAAATGAAATAAAATAACCGAACGCTCGGTCAAAATATACAACCATATCGAATGATGTAAAAAAAATAACTAAATGAAATTGGGCCATTGACCCGAATACTTATACAGTACCTCCTATCTAGAGTACAAAGGTGGAAACGGCTATCAAGAACCTACATGCATCCACAACCGCTGCAGCAGACGTTTGACTCGAAAGATGTGTCATCCAGGTGACCCTGTGTCTGGACACCTATATAATATATATATATATATATATATATATATATATATATATATATATATATATATATATATAGCAAGAGAGGAAAAGTAGATAAACGGGTCAGAGCCCGAGTTTTGAAAATAATTAGCAAGTGCATAAATGCCTTATTTTTTTGAAAAAGGTTTTATCTCATATTTAAGTTTGGTATAGCACTCCCATGAGATACCCCTCACCTCTCTACTAACAGTGCACTCCTAGCGCATCCCTCTAAACATCCTAGTCAAGCTACCCTGCTAACTTAGTCTATCACGCAACTAATATCAACCCTAGATAGTCCAAATAATTTACTAAGGGCTAGACTTCACCCCAGTCTCAACGCTATGCCATGTTCGTGCGTGGGGTATCTCGCAAAGAAAAATACAAACAAGGAACCCCCCGATACACTACTATGCGGCAAGGTCGATCGTCGAGATCCATTAGACCCTCGGTACTCGATTTATCCATATATATATATATATATACATCCTGATCTATCTCCCGGACTGAGGATTTATATACCAAGTATTTATCAATACCTTTCATATTTCACAAAATTTTCCATTTCCTTTCTTATATCCAGGAAATGTATATAAAAGCCAATTCAATATCATGAATTGCTTTAACATAACATATAACTTTTTAAAAGCCAATTTTATTATCATAAAATTCTTTTCCATTTTATAACATCCCATTTCCCTTCTCATATCCAGGAAATGTATCCAAAGCCATTTTTATTATCATAAAAATAATTTGATCATCTCATATGCTTCCATTTCTCTTCTTCCATCCGAAAAATGTATCCGAAGCCAAATCATTATCCCATTTCCCTTCTCATATCCAAGAATTGTATATAAAGCCAATCCATTATCATGAATTGCTTTAACAAATCTAAGACCGTCCCTCCGAGTTTCCCCACTGGACGCTCCCCTAAATGGCTATCATCTTCCAGGGCCTATCAAACAAGACAACCTGGGAACCTACCAACGTCGGGAAGTGGCCATATGCCTGCGGGATAGTCAAGACCACACCCAGAATCTCCTAACCACCGCAGTAAAATATAATAGCTCATATGGCCTAGGACTATATCCACCCTGCATTCATTAGCCAGGGGGCATCAGCATACGCACGCAACTTCCCTTATGATAGCGATTTAGGGAGGTGTGTAACCATAATTTATTAATTATGAAAATTACTTCTTTTTCATTTTGAAAATATTCATCTTTATATTTTCAAAATCATTTACATCATATCATATATATACTTTATTCACATAGTATATACACATACTATATATTCCTCCCCAAATATATAAATCGCCATATTTTACAATCTCATCTAGCGATGACCAATAATCCCAAAGATTCTCTCAAAGAATCATAATCATGCATTCATATAAACATGATACTATACCTAAAGTATTTCCTTACTTTGATTAATACTAGTTACCTCAATCATCTCTTAAAGATTTATTGGATATCTCCAATTATACCATTTCACTCTAAGTGAAATATATATTCCCAAATTATCCTAATTATCTCGTAGGATACACTAACTCCACAATCGATTATAATTATGCTTCCTATACGCATAATTATCTAGGCCTAAATGCCCACCGAAATATCCTAGGGATTTATCTTTACCGAACAACCTTAAATTTAATGGGTTATGGATTTGATTTCCATGAACCCAAGGACTACATCTCGTCCACTAAATCATTTCGGGATCCCCACCCTATTTTAGGAACCCCAACATCTTAACTTATCAACTATTCTATTTTCCTCGAAAATATAGTTTAAGGGTTATACATTAAAACCCTCACCCTGCCCTCCTAGATTTCCTCAATTAGAGGACCATATTGTCCTAAAAGGTCCCTTATGTTATCACATAATTAACCTTGAAGCAAGATGAATTGGAATCTATCCCATTCAAATCACCCTAAAAAAATTTCCAACTTTCAGCAGGGGTCGATCGATCGACCCATGGCTGTCGATCGATCGATGGCTTCGATCGATCGAGCCCTCATGATCGATCGATCGATCATGGCAGGCAACTTCTTCTCCGAGAAGCTATTTCAGCCATGGAAGCTTCCCCCAAGCTTCCATCTCTTCACCCAACGACCTACAACTCCAACCAACAACAAATACACTTATAATACGGGTTATAAACGTCCTAGAACCTGGAATCACCAATTAATTTAGGTTAAAACCTAAGTTTCTCCAATTAATAAATTTTAGGGGTTTAATCGTTTTATCTCCCGAAAACCCGTTTTATCCACGAAAACCCAACCCAAAATCTTTAGGGTTTGATTATACCAAACTACGGTAGGAGATATTTATGAAAAAATTAAATAAAGTAAGTAAACACTTGCCTCGTGGATATAATCCGACGACCTCGAGCCGAATCCTGCGGAGGTTGGTCGGAATCTCCCCTTTTCTCCTCTCTCTCTCTCTCTCTCTCTCTCTCTCTCTCTCTCTCCTCTCTTCTTTTTTTTCTCTTTTCTCCCTCTCTCCCTCCTTGTATAAGGAGAAAAGGGTTTAACCCCTTAAAACCCAAAAACGACTCGTTTACTCAATTACTAGCCCGTTTAACTTTAAAATTCCCCAAAACTCAATTTCAAAAATTGGACACTCTTTTCCGACTATCTCGGGCGTTCCGAGACTCACAGCACAGTCAAAATTTCCATCCGAGGTACTTGACCGCAAATCACTATTCTAACTCATAATAAATATATGCGGTATATTCATTAAAATACTATCGGCTGTCGCTTTACCCAGCAACGACATATTATTAAAATACTCAAATTCATTTACTTAACACCAAAAGTAAATATACTATCCATCGAAAATTGCCAATTCCTTATAAATCCCAAAAATCACTATTTTGAGAATTTCTCCAAATTCCCAATTTATATACAATTATGGAATTTAAGTGTCTCCAAAAGGGCGGGTTGTTACACCTTGGTTACTGGAGGAATGATTTCTCTTCCAGCGATGCCGCGGTCCATGCATTTGCAGGAGGTTAGTGATGTTGGATATGCTGGAGCTGTCACTTTAGGCTTGGTTTCAAAATTGCTGCTGGTGACTAGGGAGCTGCTGGTGGACCCACAACTTGCAGCTATTACCTCATGGATGTCCTACCGTTGAAATCCTACGGCGGTGATACTCATGGAGACTCTAATTGTCCTGGATGCCTGGTGAGACGGTCGTTCTGACTTTTTGAGGGGTAACCCTGTGATAGTGTTCATGTGGTTGTCTGAAAGATTTTGCCTGGTGACTCCTCCGGAACACCCTTTGTCGGCTGTGCCCAACTTCTTTTTGCGCCATTTCATCAGCGTGGGCTTAGATATTGAGAGCTGGGAGAACTGGTTCATAGAGCATGGGGCTCTAAATTTTTACTGGTTAGTGCTTTGGTGGGGATAGCTACTGCCTATTCTGGAACTGGGAGAATACCCGTACGTTCGCCTGGTTGGTCTCAGACATACCTCTTTCAATTTCCTATGGTGGCTCTTGCGCTAATTTGTCTGGGAGCAGGTCATGCCACCTCGGACACTAGACTTCTTTCCGGTAGAAGATCTGACAGAGCGTCTGCGCATGCAACTTGGCTCTTTGTGGGAGAGTCGGCATCTGTCGACCCATCGACCCGTCCCTCTCAGTCTGCTGGGAGAGTTTAGCATATCCCTGCGGATTATATGAAGTGGTTGTAGAGAAGAGTAGTCAGCAAGATGTTGGCAGTGGAGAGTGGACAAAGGTGATTTATTTTATCTGACACCATGGATGGAGGGGTTGTGGTGTTTCCGAGGCTGGTTCGAGCTTATCGCTCCATGGAGCGTTTGCAGCACTCTACTCAGGCAGGGGAAGCTTAGGGACCCCAGGATGTAGATGTTGGTGATGATGGAGCGGTATCCTCTGGTAGCTGTGGGTAGGACACTTGGAGAGTTTGTTTTTGTAATGGGGAATAAAATTGGGAATTTATTTGGCTTTTTAGGAAAGTATGGGAAGGGAGTTATCTGTTTCTTTTCTTATGTTAGTGCACTGTAATTTCTTATTAGTGAAATAAGCAAGTTTTTGATCATCTAGATATGCCTTTTGATGAATTTTGTATTTTTGAATTATCTATACCGATCGCTAAGGCATGCATAATCCTTTTGTTCAAGTATATGTTAAAGTGAACTGCCATTCTCGAAGATAAGAAAAGAATAGTTTTTTTGTGAAAAAGAAAGGGCCGTGCTCTTGTAAGATGTATGAGATGCCTACGTACCTTCGGGGTTTTGAAAAAAAATTTAAATTTTTTGAAAATGGTTTTGCAGAGGATCAGGCCCACGTAGTTCTGAGTAGAGGGAAATGAAGAGATTTTTTTTCTTTTTTTTAATGAATAGAAGGGAGATGAGAAAAGTCGTAGTGCGCCGAGATTTTGGACTAGGGGTAAAATTTCTTGAGACGGTCCATGTTGACTGGACGATCCATATCTTTTCCATCTAAGTCTATGAGCATGGAGGCACCGCCGGACAAGATCTTCTTCACAATGTATGGGCTGCTCCAATTGAGCTTGAATTTCCCTCCGGGGTCCCAGATGGGCTCTACTATTTCTTTCATGGCTATATCCTTCTCGGACACCGCGATCCTTAACTCTCTTATTGAATGAACGCGATATTTGGTGATGGTACCCTTGTATGTGGTATAGAGCTTTCAATCTCCTTTCATTTAGGATGGTCATCTCATTAAGACAGCTTTGGTGCCAGTCTTCTTCGGTGAGCTTGCTTTCAAGCATGACGCGTAACGAAGGTACTTCCAGCTCTACGGGTAGGACTTCTTCCATGCCGTAGACTAAAAATTAAGGGGTAGCCCCAGTAGAGGTTCAGATTGAGGTTCGGTAGCCCCAGAGGGTGTAAGGAATTCGATCAGCCCATTCTCGATAGCTTTCGATCATCTTACTAATGATGGCTTTGAGGTTCTTGTTGGCTACTTCGACCGCACCATTGGTCTGAGGTCGGTAGGTAGAAGATTTGTGTCTCTGGATCCCATACTCGTTGATCACTTATGTGACTTTTGCCTCAAAATGCAAACCCGTTATCTGACACTAGCTCGTGCTGGACACCATATCGGTAGATGATGTTTTTCTTGATGAATTTGACCACTTTCTTGGCGTCCAGGACTGCGTATGACTCAGCTTCAACCCATTTGGTGAAGTAATTAATGGAAACCAAGATGAACTCATGCCCTTTAGAGGTTTTGGGTGTAACCTTCACTATAATGTCGATGCCCCAGGTGGATAACGGCTAGGGAGAAGTCATGTTATATAATTATCATGGAGGCAGGTGTTAAAGGATGGAGATCTGTTGGCATTTGCGGCGTCTCCGAACATAGGCGGTGCAATCCTGGATCATGGTGGTCTAGTAGTAGCCTTGTCGGACGATCTTCTTGGAAAGCATGTGATCGTTCATGTGGGGTACGCATTCCCCGCTGTGGATTCTTTACATCACCTCTTCAATGTCAGCCCCTGCGATTCAGTGTAGATGGGTTCCATCGAAGTTTCTCTTGAACAGTGCTTTGTGATAAATGATGTACTGGGCGGCCAGTCTTCAGTGGGTTGCTAGGTCTTTCTTATTGGAACCCTCAGTATACTTACTGTTCTTAAGGAGGTGCCAGATATTATAATACCAATAATTGGTTAGCTCGAGATCTTCTATGGTGATGATCTCCATGTGGTAGCAGTGGATTGGTTTGTCTTGCATTTGCACTAGGAAGGGGGCCATTGTTATTCCTTCGGGCATGTTGACCATAGAGGCTAAGGTAGCAAGGGCATAGACTAGGTTATTCTTTGCTCGAGGTAGGTAGTGATATCTCGGAATTGGGAGGCTAGTTCTTCTAAGTGGGCATGGAAGGGTTGGAGCTTATCGTCCTTGACTTTCCATTTTCTGATCACTTTGATCGATGATGAGGGCAGAATCCCCATAGACATATAGGCATTGAATTCCTTTCTTGAGAGCAGCTTAGAGGCCTACCGTACATGCTTGTATTCAGTCATGTTGTTGGTGCAGGGGAAATCTAATTTAATAGCGATGGGAGTGTGGGAGTCATCTGGGGCAATTAGAAGTATCCCAATGCCATATCCCTTTTTGTTGGCTGCCCCGTCAAAGAACATTTGCCATCGAAGGTTGTCTTGAGCAGCATAAAAGATGTTTTCATCTGGGAATTAGGAGATCCAGTTATCAGCTTCTTCCATGGGGTAATCGGTGAGGTAGTCAGAGATGGATCTTCCTTTCATGGCTTACTATGTGACGTATATGATATCAAACTTGGCTAAGAGCATCAACCATCGAGTCATTCGATTGGATAAGGTGGGTTTCTCAAGCAGGTACTTGATGGGGTCCATTCAGGATACAAGTTTAATGGGGAAGGCGAGCATGTAGTGTCGCAACTTTTGGGTGACCCAAACAAGCGCGATGCATGCTTTTTCCAAAGCAGTGTAGTTGACTTCGTACCCGACCAATTTGCGATTGTCATAATAGAAGGGTCTTTTTTATGGGAATCTTCAAGGTATTAAGCTAGCAAAGCCCCAGCTGTAGTGTCAGTTATGATTAGGTATAGAAGCAAGGGGAGACCAGGTTGTGGTAGCATGAGTACTGTAGGTTGAGTCAGGTATTGTTTGATTCGATCGAAAGCTTCTTGGTAGGCCTCGTTCCAAATGTTGGTTGAATCCTTTCGGAGGAGTTTGAAAATTAGTTCACAAATGGAGGTGAGCTGGCTGATGAACCGGATGATGTATTGTAATTTCCCAACGAAACCGTGGACCCCTTTATCCGTTCGGGGAGGTGGCATCTCAAGTATGGCTTTTAGCTTGGAAGGATGTGCTTTTATCCCCTTTTCACTGACTATCAATCCCAAGAGTTTTTCCTTTGTAACGTCGAAGACACATTTCTATGGATTGAGTCTCATCTAATACTGTCGCACTCGTTCGAAGAACTTTCGGAGAACGGGAACATGACCTTATCTAGTTTTGGATTTGATAATTATATCATCCACATAGACCTTAACTTATTTGTGAATCAGATCGTGCAGGATGGTCGTGGCAGCCCTCTGGTAGGTAGCCCCGACATTATTAAGACCAAATGGCATAACAGTATAGCAAAAGGTTCCCCATGGGGTGATGAATGCATTTTTTTATTGATGATCCGAGTGCTTTTTGATTTGGTTGTATCCGGCTAACCCATCGACGAATGACTTGAGAGCATGACTAGTCGTGTTGTCCACGATCATATCGATATTAGGTAGCGGGTAATCATCCTATGAAGAGGCTTTGTTCAAATCCCGGTAGTATACATACATCCGAACTTTCCCTTCTGATTTCGGCACGGGTACTATGTTGGCTAGCCATGTGGGATATTCGATCACACGAATAAAACCCACGTTCAGCTGTTTGACCACCTCTTCTTTGACTTTGAGCGACTATTCGGTGCGAAGCTTTCTTAACTTTTGTTTAACGGCTTGTAATTTGGAATAGTTGGGATCTTATGTTGAGCTATTTAGGGATCAATGCCATGCATATCGTCATAGGACCATGCGAAGACATCCACGAATTCCTTCAGTAATTCTTCGAGTTGTGCACGCTCATGCTCATCAAGGGTAGCCCCTATCCTAATCTCGTGCGGTTGGCTACTAGAACCGAGGTTAATGATAACAGTCTCTTCTTCATTAACTTGAACTCAGTTATGTTATTTGTTATTAACCTTATTTAGATCAGTTAAGAATTATTCATTTGTAAAATCATCATCAAAAGTTTAATTAGAATCTAAACAATTAATATAAGGCACATCAAGATACTCAAAATCTTCGTTTATTTCATTGATGGGAAAACAACATTGAGAACCTCATCAAAGGAGGTCTCGATTACATTTGAGCAAGGATAGACAACAGAAGAAGAGATTGGATAAACATTGGGGTTAGGTGGGATTTCAACTGGTAGAATAGGAGCAGCATGCCAATTGAAGAGAGGTGTATCAACAGCTTTAATCAGGTGGGATGGATCCAGGGATGTAGTGCTTTAATGAACCATGTAGAGTGTCGGCCCCAGTGTATGTAAGTTGATGGAATCCTTGGAGTCACTTTCCTCAGTCTCATCGGTATCTTTGGTGATTGGTTGTACATGGTGTTAGGAACTTTCAGCCCATGAGTAGTTGTCTTAGAAAAAGATCTCCATTCCTGGTTTCATATTTTTGTCTGTACGGTCATACCATGGTTTCGAAAAGCCACAAAAGGGGAAGTCCTCACCCTATTTGATGAATTGTACATTCAAGGAGTCACCTGAGATAGTCTGGATGTGGTCTAGTCTTCTCTTTGGTCGATACTGGCGGATCATTCTGAGCTCTTGTTCTGATGGTTGATACCTTAAACCACAAGGAGGGAAAGCTTTCTTCAGTTCAATGGTCTCAAGTATCCCTTGATGTCTTTGTCCTAGCCCCAGTACGGGCATGAAGTACATGTTTCTAAACATCTGAATCACATTAACGTTGCCATAAGGGTCGTATTCTAGATAAACCCTTTCTTTGAAATCGTCCCCTACCGGGAGTATAAGTGGCTCAACTCGAAATCCTGATAGGAGCATATCATTTGACCCGTGTTGTATCTCAAGGATTGGATTATTGGTACTCTCACCCATGGCATTATCGTCGTCACCCAAAATAGTGATGGCTCGTCCGTCGGCGAAGAACTTCAATTTGTGATGGAGTGAGGAAGACACACCCTTGATATTGTGGAGCCAAGGTCGTCCGAGCAACAGGTTGAAACAAGCTGGAATGTCAATAACTTGGAATTCAACGATGGCGTTTATACGGCCAACCCCTATTACAAGTTTTATGGATCCCATCACCTCCCGATGGGTATTATCATAGGCACGTACAATAGCGGCAGTTGGAGCGAGATCACTTTCCTTCAGTCCTAAGCATTTGAAGGTTCTTATTAGGCAGACATTCAAGGCGAATCCATTATTAACAAGAGATAGTGGTGTGATTTTCCCCATAACTTAGACGGAGATGTTGAGTGCATGATTATGGTTTGGCCCAATTCTGGGGATTTTTTCTTCAAAAAAGGATAGCATTTGGGTAGAGGTGAGGGATCCAACTAAATTTAACGCTTCTTCTGGTGTAGTAGAAGGAGGAACTGTGGGTCTAGTGAGTAACTTGATCAAATCATTTCTATGCAGTTGGGAAGACATGAAAAGCCCCCATAGGGTGATGTTAGCTTGAGTTTTCTTCAGTTGGTCGAGGATATTTCTCTCTTCAAGGGTCATCTCTAGCATAGGAATGTTTTCAACGCCCTTCCCTTTGTCATTTGCGGGTAGTGAGCTTGGGATCTGGTAATGCCTTCCTGATCTGGTCATGTGATTTACTGAAGCAGGGAAGAACATGAACCCTGTTTCTTGGTCGATATTGGGTTATTCTGTTATCTTGTTTATTTCTCCGAGGAGCTCCTCAAATGATATCATCCCACATATGTCGGCTACCGGGCCAGTTTTCTCGAAAGCTTGTTCTTTATTTGAATCTTCGAATTCTTCCCCCCATCCGGTGGAAAAAATTATGTCTCTCCATGTGAAGTCGATGCATTCCACAACTTCAATGGATTCTTCATACAGGTCTTCCCATTCTGTGGGGATATGTAAGGGTGAAGGAACTAGGCGCCCTTACAATTTCAGAGTATCAAGTAACTCGGTCATACTGCAAATTTTATTGGTTTGCCTGAATAATTCTGCCATGATCTGGACGACATCATCTAGGTTGACTTCATTGGTTGGCACCACCCAACTATCTGACTCTCGATCGCATTTCTGTGCTTTCAAGAACAGCGTACTGAAGCTCTGGAAATCAATGATCATATATAAGGGAAATTTCAGCCCGAACTCTAGGAGTTGGTTTAACACTTCTGATAATTCCATACTTCTATTTTTAGAATGGGTACGAAAAGAGATGCATGCTCTGGTAAGGAGTGACAGTACTTGATCAGTGAGGCTAACAGGGTGTAGGAGGAAATATGGACAATTTTGGAGAGGTTTGAGAGAGTGTGTGGGTGTGATTTGAGTTAAGGGATCAAATTCTGGGTTCTCTTCTAGGAAGATAGCATTAGTATGATTTGGGAGTGGGTTGTGATTAGTGTTTGGCTTAGAACTGGCTGGTGGGGCAATAGTACTCCGGTCAATTAGACCTTGGATTACGTTTTGAAGGTGAAATCATTGGTCGGTGGTATGGCCAGCAGCTTGGTGAAAGGCGCACTAGGCATCTTCCTTGAAGTTTCTTAGAAGTGGATTTGGCAATAGACGGGGATCTAAGGGTTTGATAAGGTTTCGGCTTTACAGGGATTGATAAACTTTGGAGAGGGGAGAATGGATCTCGATGTATTCCTTTCGAACTGAGACATGGCGGATTTTTGGTGCCCACGAGGTGGTTGGTTGAGAGATGTTGTTGATGGTTGAGATTGCAGCATTGGCAGGTTAGTCATATTTTCTGGGAGTGAACTATTCGTACACTTTCTTTGGTTCAACTTCTATTTTAGCAAGACCTTCCTCGATTTCTACTCCTGCTTCTCTGAGAGCTCAGAAGTGGGGATAATATTGTCCTCCCATGGTTGCTCTAACATGGGGCAAGAAGTTCTTCTTCACTATGCTGACTTGTTCTTCCTCGAAAGGCCGATTGGTCATGGTAGCTGCTTTTTCCCTCCATTGAGCTATGAAATTACTGACTGATTCCCCAGAGTTTTGTTTGAGCAGCTCTAAATCACGACGGGTGACCTCAAGTTTTTCATTATATTTGTACTATGACATGAATTCATGGGATACATCCTCCCAGCTACGGATTTCGGACTCCTTGAGAGACAAAAACCATCGGAGGGCGCTATCCTTCAAAGTTTGCTAAAACAATTGGGCCATCACTTCTTCTGAAGCCCCTAGGAGAGTCATGGAACGGTGATAACTACGAAGATGAACAATCGGTGGTCCACTTCCTCCGAATTTCTCAATATTCGGTATCTTGAACTTCTCGGGTAATCTTGCCTTAGGATAAGGAGACATGTGAGTGTAGTCCATGTAATT
This sequence comes from Sambucus nigra, assembly GCA_949130495.1. Classification (NCBI taxonomy): domain Eukaryota; kingdom Viridiplantae; phylum Streptophyta; class Magnoliopsida; order Dipsacales; family Adoxaceae; genus Sambucus; species Sambucus nigra. The sequence continues at coordinate 86,604,153 of OX422208.1, read as the reverse complement.
TTCGGAGATTCTAACTTGGTCGAACTTCTTAGTTAGAATCTTGAGATCTTCTTTGAACTTGTTCAACTCTTACTCTTTCGGACCAATGATCATAGGCAAGTTAGCCCCAGATTGGGCAAGGTTTGGCATACGAAGCTGGGCAGGTGACGGCCCATTAACAGGAGGGACATGTGGAGCGTGTTGATATTCTTCGGGAACCCAGATAGACTCGGGTGGACCCATAGAATGAGGGAATAGGGCCTCGGGATCTTGAGTAATAGGAACCTGGTGTCGTTATATCTCTCGGACCTCAGTCTGATGGTTATCAATCTTGGACACGAGCTGAGCTAAAACTGCTGTCAGATCTGGCTGCGCAACTGGTGCTTAATCTGTGCTCTCCATGGAAAGCGAATGGGTACTAGACTCGGAAGAGGTAGTAGGGGAACAGACTGAACTTCGAGGTGACTTGACTGAAGATCGAAGACAATAAGGAGCCAGACCAAGGGCGTGTTATCGACCTCAGAGGGCGTAAAATTGGATTTATTTTTAAAAATATTTTTGATATTTTTTCTTTTTGAGATTGGAAGACAAAATATTTTTGGAGTTTTGGTAAAGAAAGGAGAAAGGTTTTTGGATTTTTGATAAATAAAGGAGAAGTGTTTTTGGAAGACGGGACTCAACATGATTATTATTATTATGTTACCACTTGTATTAAATTCTCCTAAATGCAAAATAAAATGTCGAACTCGAGCCAGGAAAAGTTGGGTTTGTAACATATGCAAAGCTATGGTTTGGACTTGTAACCAGGCTCACGGGCAGGGTCTCGTTTTAAAAATGTGCGAAAATTTGGGCGACACGCCGACCCGAAATTTTGGCAGAGTTTCGGGTTGAAATCGGCTATCTAATATGTGTGTCCTAGGTTTGACACCAATATGCGGGTATGCTGCTTGGTTGGGTGAATTGGAAAGGGTTCTCCCGTTTGGCGTGGATTACACGATATACGTCTTGCTTTTGAGGGCAATCGGTACGTGTGGATAAGCCATTTGATATACCTGAGTGTACGTGAATTGCCTCACTATATACCTCGTAGGGATGGTACGTGTGAGAGCGAATTCGATATACTCGGCGTACATGAATGAGTTCCCTGCAATATACCTCCCGTCATGACTTAGGTCAAGCGGTACGATGCGGGGGAACCGTTCGATATACATTAAAGGTACTTGTCCAATGGAAGGTGACAGTCATATCGCTTAGGCTAACTGCGCCCTACCGGACCAGCGACCATCACGAAGTGACCCTCCAGTTACTGCACAAAATTTGGTCAATCAGAATGCTCTTTGGTGATATCGTGTGAATCATGCATGATCCTTTTATTAGTATCTTATGATGAGAGTATCTTTCTTGATCATGCCCATCAGGGAGCAAAGTATGAGTACCAATGGTATACCAAGTATGGGTGATGCGTGCAAAATGAGGATATATGTGATCCTAGGTGCACCTGGTGTGAAGTGTACATGGAGAATTTTCTACAAGTGTGTGAATAGAAGCATAAGCATGAGGTACACATGAATGGTAAAGGGGAAAATAGGGGGATATATAAGAAATTAAAATACCCAAGTAAATAGAGTCTAGCCTTCAAAAATAAAAGTCTCCAGCAGAGTCGCCACTGTGGCCATCCCCGGATATATCCCCCCACGGCGGGAGAGGATCCCTCTGGGTAGCGTCGGTGAATGAGGTGAAAAATGTAGAGAGATAGAGTCGCCAATCTATTTTACTCAAAACAGATAAAAGAAAAGGGAGCCATCCCCGAAGGATAGCATCCAAAGACATACTGATACATACGAAACCAAAATGATTCGAAAAGGGTCCGGAGGCTAAGTTACGAAATGGTAAGGTGTTAGGCACCCATCCCGCCCTTACAGTCTCTCATGGGTTGTTGCTATTTTCCTTTATTTCCTCTTGATATGTGTGCATGTGTATACGTAGTGGCGATAAGAATCATCGACTTGTATCGTGGAAGAGATAAAGCGAGTCATCCATAGGAATGTTCCTAAAAGTAATATTAGAAAATATGATTTATGCGATCATCCTAGCGTCGATCATTATAAGGGAATGATAACGCATGTGAAATAATATGCCATTAAGAACAAATATATATATATATATATATATATATATATATATATATATATATATATATACACACACACATAGAATTTGAGAGAGTTAAGTTTAAAAAATATAGAGAAATAGGAAAAAAATAGAAAAATGACTCGAGTCTCGGGTTTTACCCCGAGATGCCTACGTAGCCTATAGAGGCATCAAAGTCCACGTAGTTCGTATGCAAAATGAGGGGTGAGATTTATCCCATAAATCCAGTCGATGACTTCTCTTATATGGGTGCGTGTGTAAAAAAGTGTTTTAGTTGTGAGAAAAGTGTGGGAATTCACGTTTGGAATCTATGAGCAAATCCTCATTTTTTTTTGGGTTTTATTTATATGAAAATAAGAGATGTGCGATAATACTAGACAAAAAGTATATTAGGATATGTGAGATAAGAGAATAAAAGTACTAAGTAACAAAACAAACTAATGAGAATTTAGGCGAATTTAAGGAGAGAGTGGAGAAAGTTGGACCTTCTTGAAGATCTTGAGCTTGATCTTGGATGTTGGAGAGCATCCCTTGAACTTGGATGATGATGGATAGTACTTAATTCACCAAGTTTGATGAAAAAGGTGAAGGTTGAAAAGGTATTTGGATGTGGAGATCACGCTGACCTAGAGAGGGGTTTTCTGAGCTTGCTGAGAGTGATGGATCTCTGATTTTTTCTCCTTTTGGAAGGGGGTTAGGCCCTCCTTTTTATAGGCCCAGGGCATTACCGATCGGCATAGCCCTGGTACTGCCAATCGACATGTGTGTTTAGGCACACTACCGATAGGTAGGGCTTGGAACGTGTCGTTTGGCAGTGTCTTTCAGGTTCCTTTAGAAAATCGGTCTTAGAGGGTGAGCTGTTGATCCGAATCGTGCACGGGATGAACCATTGGATAGGTATTTTGAGACCTTCAAAAGTACTCTAGATGGCTCCCGAGTTCGGGAGTTGACTTTGGGTCAAATGTGGCTCGAAATCGCTCGTCGGTCCTTTAGACGAGGAAACTTCGGACGCAAACGGATTGTTCATCTGCATGGTAAGTCAGAATCGCACACGGAGCGAATCGTTAGAAAGGTTAGGAGATGTACTTCGAATTCCAAAGAGTTTGACTTGGTTCGGGAAGTTGACTTTGGTCAATCGGGGCCTGAAAGCATTCGGTGACCTTTCGGAGTAAAACGGATCATTCGTCCATACTGCTGGAAAGGGGTTTCAGTGCCTTTCGAAGATTCATTCAGTCTCGGTCGAGCTGAAGGGTTGACTTTGGTCAAACAGAGCCTGGGAGCGTCTGGTGACCTCCTGATGGAGTTTTGGGAGAAAACGGGTTGTTCGTGCACATGGTAAGTCAGAATCGCGCACGTGACGGACCATTGGAAAGGGGTTTCAGTGCCATTCGAATATTCATTCAGTGTCGATCGAGCTAAAGAGTTTGACTTTTGGTCAAACGAAGCCTGGGAGTGTCCGATGGCCTTTAGGTCAGTACCTGGGGTATGACTTGGGTTTGCAATGATGAGGAGAAGTGCTAGGGACCTAAGGAGAGTTTGGGGGGGGGGGGGGTATTAGAATGGGGTGTCTACACCCTATATATATATATATATATATACATATATATATAAATGTATTCATACCTTTTGGAGACTATGGAATCAATTATCGTTGACGTAGAAATATAGCACTTGAAACTCGGCACTTCGATAATCTTTGCTTTTAAATAAAGGTCTCTACGTCTTCAACTGAAACTTTAAATGTCATAGGCTTGGAGGATACTCACTCAATACTATCCTATGACTAAAATATTTTTGTTCGGAATTGAGCCAACACTACATTAAGACTCAATTGGAAATTTGTGTCCTTACATATCTCCCCCTTTGGATATTCCGGGACAAAAATCAAAAAACAAAATCCTAAAGGGCCATCAAGCTCAACTAGACTCAAAAACATCCTACCCAAAATAAAAAATACAAGCTTGACTCAAAACCCAAGGATGACTATCTTTGCCGATGAAAGATGCCGCTAGAATAATTCCAGCACACTTAAGAAAAACATTAAAGGCATATGGAATATCAAACTATTAAATGTTATTAAAGAAAATAATCCCCCTAAATTAATTCTCCCCTTTTATCAAATATGATCAACCTAAGAAGATAGCGCTCTCCCCTTAAGATAGATCTCCTAAACTAAGATACGATTATAATAGGATTAGATACCACTTCTCCCCCTATCATTCTCTCCCTTTTTGTTCACGAATAGACAAAGGATAAAAGAACTAATAAATTACTCATTTCTCCCCCAATTTAACTAAGTACCATTCCCCCCCCCCCCTAAAAACTACATATGGGATGTAAGTATGGGGAAACAAGTAAACAAGCTGATGCATAGGGTGATAAGAATATGAAGGTATATGCCCAACAATAACATAACTAATCCATACAAATATTAATTGATACCAACTTTGATGTTAAAATAAATGATACCAATTTGACAGATAAGATACTAATCATGTGATATCGAACAATATATGCAACAAGATAGATAATGATTATGAATTAGGAGCATAGATGGACTAGCAAGCAAGGCAAAGACTGAAAAAAATAAAAAAATACCATATATATGTATACATAATGAATATCACTAACGTACACGCACATATATATAGTTATAAACACCACACATGACACAAAATACATTAATCTTTTCACACTCGTATGGTAAAAATGTGTCCAAATATATATGGTAAACAGAAGTGTAGGGGTGTAAACTAGTAACAATTAAATTTCGACTCAATCACTTAAAACATGTTCACGGAGTTCTCATTTGATTGCAAAATTTTATCACATTTAGATATAGCCTCATGTGACAATATAAATTGAACTCAATGAACAAACATACACAATGCATATAAGCCTAGAATTTCGATGATTTTACAAACCAATAGAGTCATGACAATAAAAGCTTAACTAGGATACAAAGTCATTGTGCAAACCCGTTAATATATCCAACCAAACTCCTCATAATTTTTCTTTTCTTTTCTTTTGAACATATTAACTAAACTATTTTGGACTTGACAAATATTCTTTTTAATGCCACATTTTTAGGGCCTAAAATTCAATGGTGGCTTGTCACGCAAAGTAATTTTGTCTTTCGCACCCCGATTCCATTGATAAATAACTACACCGGATAAAAACATTTTTCTATTTTTAAATCTGGAAAACGATTATTACATGGACAAATCCTCCATAGTCATAGAAAAATGTAGATGACAAATGTGACAACCCGTGATCCGAAATAAGGGATGGGCAGCCCGATAATCCAACATAACGGAATCATGGATGGAATCATCCTCGGCATCAACATCAATATAAAGAGTATACGGGAAAACCACCCAATAATTCAGAAAACGGGTCGCCAAAATTTTGTTTTTATGATAAGTTAAGAAAATAATTTAAACAACCCAATATAAAGAGAAAGTGGAATTCCAAAAGAGCTTATATTACAACCATTACAACTATACAATAAGAGGACCGAATATGCTGTTGGTCGACAATTACATACAACGTATCACAACAGTTTAATAAATTACATAATACATTCATTAAACAGTTACAAAAGTTTGGGCAACACACCCAAGTGAAAGACCCGATCATATCTAGAATACAAAGAAATGAAAGCGTCTAACAAAACATCCTGTAATATCCGCAAAATCTTACAGCTCCACAAAAGTATAGGAGTAGGAATGTCAACACCGATGCCCTGGCGGCGGAGCACCTGAGCGGATACAAATTCATGCACAATAAGGAAAATGAACGGTTCAGGGCCCGATTTTATATGATTACCATATGAATAAGAAGCATGATAGGTATGAACAGTTAATCATGAATGATGAAGATGAGAATCTATCAACATAATGTTAAGCATAAGAATACAATTTAAATGATTATAGCTTTCATTTAATTAAGAGAGAAAATATAATTAAACCTCACTAATTGAAAGTCTCCATCATTATTCATCATTTCATTTCCATTTTCATTCCTTAACAGGAATATAATTACCATCATACATTTTTTTATGGCAATTTACATATATCAAGTCCCACTTGATTTAGAATGGTTATATTCATATACATATAACGATTCTAAGACCGCCCCTCCGAGTTTCCCCACTGGGCGCGCCCCTAAATGACTATCATCTTCTAGGGCCTATCAAACAAGACAACCTGGGCACCTAACGCACGTCGGGAAGTGTCCATATGCCTGCGAGTGAGTCATAACCACACCCGGAATTACCTCACTAGCGCGGAGTAAAACATATAACAATACCGCATATGGACGAAGACTATAGTCTCCCTACATTCACTAGTCAGGGGGCATCCTCTCATGCACGAGCTTCCCTTATGATAGAATTTACAGAGGTGTGTTTAAGTAAATTAACATTTACCATTTAAATCTCAATTCATTTCCATTATTCGTATTTGTTTCATTTTATCCGAAACCATAATTATTGAATATTCTCATTAATATTCATCATATTTTAAGTCCCAAATTATTCTCCAAGTGATCACGATAAATCTACAAGTCCCAAGGTTTTATATGCCTTCAATGAGCCCCTAAAGTCTCCAAGTATGGGCTGACAACTCCTATTCTCTTAATAATGTACTAAAGGAAAGAAAAGCCCTAACCTCATTTTATACACCTCGGGAACAAGCCCTGTTTAACCCATTCCTAAGGTGGGGTAGTGACTCAACTCAACTATAACTCTAGGACTCTAAGATTACTCCATACAAGAAGGTTCCTAGGTCCTAAACCTAAAGAAAAGGGTTGAAATTAAATTAAGAAAAATTTCCTAAAAGTGCAGGATTTCCGAATCGATTCGGCCAAAAAGGCGAATCGATTCAGTCAGGAAATCTAGGTTTCTACATAATCGCCGAATCGATTCGGACAGGCCGAATCGATTCGGTCCAATCAGACATGTAAACTGCCCCTTGGGCGGATCGATTCGGACCTAGCCGAATCGATTCGACCCTGCGAATTTGCCAAGTTTGGCTATGGAGTCTTGGACTCCTAAATTTCCCCAACTCAAATCTACCCAAACCAAGATCATTAATTGCCACCAACTGATTATAAATGCTTCTAACAACAAATACTTACACCAATAAATATTCAAATCAACTTCCAAGGATTTAAAACCCATAAATCCATAAAAACCCTAACTTTGTTAAACCATAATTAATCCACAACTATCAATACTAATTATTCATCTTAAATCATATAGTAGCAAGTAGAAAACTTGCCTCAAGCTTGCGAATTCAGATTTGAGGAAGATGAATGCAAGATTAATCTCCAATTTCAATTTCTTACTTCTCTCTCTTTCTCCACAAGTTCTCTTCTTCTCTCTTTCTCTCTAGGTCACTAATTGCACTTAAGAGAATTAAAAGAAATGCAAAACTTAAAAATCGTAGATTAAGTCTAAACTCCAACTTAAATGATAAATACCGCGATAAAATGACTCGCAACTACACATTTAAGCTAAACTCAGTCAAAAGTGCCCGAAACCTCAAAATACAATATGGCACTTATTTCGACCATCTCGCACGTTTCGGGACTAATTACGCCCTCCAAATTATCATTGGAAATTTTTATAACTCATTTCAAATTCTGATTTCATATTAAACCATAAATGTCATTTTAAATCTTATGACACAATATAACACAACATGGTGATATTTACCTACACATAAGGTAAATATGCAACATTTTAGTAAATATTAAGTTTTCTTCATTAAATTAATACTTACTCCATATTCCAACATTTTATATATAATTACTTCACATAGTAAATAAATATAAAATAGGTTCTCAAAGCGAAGGTTATTACAACTAAATTGATGGGAGAACATCTCACTTAGCTCAAATATACAAGTGACGATCAAATTTCAAGAGAGCTCGTGTATGTGTGTATTGAGGCATATAAAAATAGAATTCATTAAGCAACACAAAATTCAACTACCCCATGCATGCATGACAAAGAACATTTTAAGGATTGGGAATCTTAACCAAAAGTTCTAGCCACATGGGAGCGAAAAGGAAAGGATTCAAACAAAAGTATATGCCACATAAAGTGTGTCAAACTAAAATACACACACACAAAAATATTTTGAAATTTTTAACCAAACATACAAAAATATTTACTCAAAAGACAAAACAAAATCTTTTTGTATTTTTCCCAATAAGACACAAAACAAATAAAGTAAATACAAAAGATATACACAAATCATAATTCTAGCATGTAAATAAGCATGTATTATACACTAGAAAATGATAAACATACATACACCTAGCAATGATATATGATATAAAGCACAAAAAGCTAGATTATGCAAACAACTCACATTTAACCTTTAGATTTAGCAAGAGAGGTATTGTGTGAAAGTAAATGAGAATCAAAAATCCTATTTTTTAAAGCAACCAAGTCGGATCTCCCAACTCAAACTAATGAAGATTGACAATCTCGGGATTTTGGGATCTTAGCTACCTCGATTATCTTACCTTGAATTTCCTATAAATCCTTTTAAGGTCAAAACAAAATTTCCCAAGATGACCTTTTCAACCACAATGTGATCAAGTAAAGACTCGTCGAAAAGTAGTACCTAAGAGTTGACCTCTAGAAGATTTCCTAGGTGATTCTCTCAAAACATTGGTTTTGGATTTATGAGTTAAGTCATGACTAGTATCGAAGCCTAAACCACAAGTGTCGTTTTTAATTTGGACCGTTCCTAAAATTTTGTCTAATTTCTTCGAACGAATCTCCAAATCAAATTTGACTCTACTTGAGTTTCTCACTTTCTTCTCAACCTCTACAATCCTAGACTCAAGCAAACCATTTCTCTCTTCAAACTCAAGAAGCTCCTTTTTCATTAACTCCATTAAACGTCTAAGGCTCTCTCTCTCTCCTTCTACATATTCAAGCTTCTCTCGAAGAGCTCTCTCTCATGTCCTAAGGTTATCAATTAATGCACTCTCATAAATGACCTTGGCACTCTCTTTTAAACTAGCTTCTAAATTCAAATTTCCCCTTTTTAATTTTATAGATTCGCCATAAAACTCTTGAAATGCAAATTGAAGTTCACTCACATCAACCTGATTTTCACTTTCATTTTATTTCTTTTCATCACTCTCACAACCATAAAAACTAAGGGAATCATAAACTTTGGCCTCAGAAGTGTCATGTATTTTAGTGTCATCATTGGATGATCTCCCACTATCGCTCGCATGACTTGCCATGAACACGGTAAAATTGCGCTCAATGGGTATAATTATATGAAATTGGTTGCTTGCCCTCTTTTCTTAGTTTAGTGGGGCATTCAAAAGCCCTATGGCCATAACCCTCACAACCATAACACCTATTAGACTCATCCCTATTAATGTTTTCATTAAAAAATTTAGAAATCTTTTCGGCTTTGTCATGCTTAGAATTTTCAAATTTTTTGAAATCATTTTTAAACTTATCTTTATTAAATTTAAGAAATTTTCGAAATTTCCTAGCAAACATAGCCATGTCCTCCGAGTCACTATCACTCTCATCAACCACAACTTATTTTTTCTCCTTTCGGGCTTTTAAAGCAATGCCCTTATCAGCTTTCTTTTTATTTTTGGTGGGAAACATATCTATCTCATAGGTTTTCAAATCACCTAGTAGTTCCTCAAGTTTGGTAGAGTGCAAGGTGGGTAGAGAATTTAAAATGGTCACTTTAGGAATAAATCTCTCGGGTAGGGACCTTAAAATTATCTTTACAACTTCGTCGTCAGGTATTTTCTCTCCCAAATTAAATGATGAATTTATTAGATCGAAAAGTCTATCATAAAATTCATCAAATGTTTCTTTTTCATTAATTTTGATGGCTTCAAATTGAGTGGTGAGGTTTTGGAGTTTAAAAGCCTTAACGACACTAGTTCCCTCGTGAGTGAGTTGTAATATATCACAAGCTTCCTTAGTGGTTTCACACGTCATGATACGTCAAAATTCATCCGGTGTGACCGCGCTAAACAAGGCCTTTAAACCTCGGGAATTAAAATTAGCAAGTTTAAATTCATTCTCACTCCATCTATCTACGAGCTTGGAAACACACACATTTTCTACCAAACATGGGGGTGGGGACCACCCGTTAACAACTGACAGACAAATCCTCTCGTTGATAGACTTTAGTGCCGATTTCATACATGCTTTCCAATACGCATGGTTGGAACCATCGAAAACAGAAAATTTTGAAAATAGGGAAAATTCCACTTTTAACCAAAAAAAATATTTAAAAGGACCTTAACGCAATAAATTAGCACACTGGCTCTGATACCAATCTGAAAAGTGTAAGGACCCCCAATTTTAAATATTCTTTTAAAATTAAATATAATTTCCTTTTAAGTGCGAAATGAAGATGGTTCAACACAACACACAAATGACAAATTTTAATTTATATTCAAATTAAAATTAAACCAAACACAAAGTGAATAAATTAAACGACAAATGAATTTTTCACTTAAACCAAATTAATTCAACCCAAGTACTAGAAATTTGCCTAACAATAATTAATTCAAGTTTGAAAATTAGTCCAAACCAAATTATATGACTTGATTAAATTAAGTTAAACTTCTCCTAATTAATTTTCGCACCAAAATAGATATGTGTGATTATTAGACCAAATTTTATCTTGAATTACCTAAGCATGCATCTACGTGTTTTACAAGATAAAATAAACCAATCACACTACACGCCGATGTACGAGGAAAACCCAAAATGGGAAAAATCTCGGACGGCCCTGGCCTAACAAATTCACTAAGTACGGAATTATAAATTACAATATAGTAGACTTACACCAACAACTTGACTCCGTCCAAGGATTGACGATCCTTCTTGTAGCCACCTCTACCTAGTAGATAACCATGGACTCCTCCACAGTCTCGGACTCCTCCGATGGGACTCTTGGACACCTTCACCCTCACGTGATGCTTTTCTTCGAGTGGGAACACCGTAACCTAAACCAAATGTCTTCTTCTTTGTGCAATGTAGAAGTAAACCCAAACTTATCCTTTTTATGGTAGAGATGAACCAATGGTTCCAAACAACTCCAAGCAAATATTATATATATGAGGTACTTGGATAAACAAACTATGGGTGTAAACTTATGTGTTTGTTGAAAATATTTCTTTGAAATTCAACTCATAAAAACATCGAACTTTGGTTGGTGTATATTCTCTTAAAAGTGCTCTCAAGGAAGGTACCAAAGTCTATTAAAAAATGTGTCCCGAGTATATTTTAAACTGCCAAAAGAAAGTGGGACAAAAGAGTGGAAAAATGGGATCAAATTGCCAAAACTGTTCCCGCCTAGAAATGTCGTTCGAACGACATTTCCAGGTTATTCGAATGAGATTTCAAAGGGAAACAAGCCAAAAACTCGTTAGAAAAACTCATTCAAACGAGTTCGTTAGAACGAAACTTCGAATGAAAAGACAGTGTTCATTTGGCATTCTCGTTAGAACGACATTCTCGTTCGAACGAAAAAACAGAAAATCTAAATTTCATTTTTTAAGCCCAAAAACTTTTCTACAAAGTTCTAAAAACATTTTCTGAAAGTAAAAGCCATTTGATCAAAAATAACACCCATAAAAATATTGTCCATGTCTCCCTATATATATAAAAATGTATTCATACCTTTTGGAGAATGTGGAATCAATTGTCGTTGACGTAGAAACATGACACTTGAAACTCGGCACTTTGATAATCTTTGCTTTTAAATAAAGGCCGCTACGTCTTCAACTGAAACTTCAAACGTCATAGGCTTGGAGGATACTCACTCAATACTATCCTCTCACTCAAATGTTTTTGTCCGGAATTGAGCCAACACTACATTAAGACTCAATTGGAAACTTGTGTCCTTACAAATGTAAACTATGTCGTTAGGTATTTACGCTTTATACAAACAAATACTAAAACTTGGCATGCTAACTATGGAGTGTAGCGGCAGGTAGGGATCGAATACATAGGGGATTGTTGTTAGAATGGTATTAATTTAATACTTCCGAATAAAAGTGTAAAAGGTGATGAGCGAGTAAAACATCAAACTAGGCGAGTGATGAAACTAGATTAACAAAACGAATAAAAGTATAGATTGAGAATCTTATCCCTCACACCGAGTAAATAGATTAAATGGTTGCGTGGAAAGAAAATAATTAACAAGTTTAATCTCATTTGTACAATTAATAAAACCTAGAGTTATCACCCTCTAAATTCTCATAAAAGCTTCATTTGAGTTCGGCACTAACTAATATTCCCAGAATTACACATGAAGTTCGTAAATATGACGCAAAGGTTGTAAATATGACGCATACGTGATATACATCGTTAAATCTCCTAGACGCAATACGAAGAACAATTAACTCATTAAAATTATTCTAAACCCATCATAGCATAGCATAGCATAGCATAGCATAGCAAATAATTATTCTACGTGAGTTTAACAATCTCAACTAAAAGCAAATAACTAATCCATGTGAGTTTAACAATCTCAACCTAAATTAATTTAGCTAAAAAGCATATTAAATGATATGAAATTAAAGGTAAGCAATTACTAAAGCAATAATTTTGTTACTAGATCTTGAAAACAAGAAATGAACTATAATATATTAGAGAAGAAGATGAATAGTAACCATACACAAAAATGATCAAACCCTATAGGGGATAAGTGCCTAACTCCAAAAGCCATTCCCATAATGTCCAAAATAAACTATATCTCTCTACAAATAAATTCTACTTAGTATTTTATTGTAAGTGGATTAAAACAAAGAAAAGAAATAAAAAAATGCAAAAATATCTCCAAATCTGGAGGTGAGAATCGATTATCACAGTTTGAGAATCGATTCCCTTTGAAAAAAATCAGCTTTACAGAAGCTTGGAAATGGGTTCGGAATCGATTCTCAAAACTGATAATCGATTTCATTTGTAAATAATTCATTCGGCTTCTCATTTCATTTCATCCAACGAGAATTAGGCGAGAGTCGGCATAACTTCTTCGTTAGGAGTCAAACGCGAAGATAACTCGGAGATCTACAACTTCTATAAAGAGTTCGGTCCCTAAGATCAAATGTTAAAATGACTAAAATTCTCCCAAAGTTGCGTCAAGCGATGGAAAATTCCCCGAAACGCAATAAATTGCTTCACTAAGTATTCCAATTCCTACAAAAGCTCAAATAAACCTTGCCTAATGCCCCAACCCGAATTTATGGGTTACCCGTGAGTCTACTTGGTCCGTCCCGAGCGTTAAGTGTGAAGTGAAGTGATACAACCTAAATAATGTTACTAGTCCAGTTTTATTTCAATTATCATTTCACTTGTTAGCATGAGATTCAAATTTCAAGATAAACTATGTGAGGGACCCATAGGGAGCACCCTGTAGTCCAAATAAGCAGATCTACTAACGTAAATATAAATAAAATATACTTACCTGTAAAATGCCCTCAAATTACGGAGCCGCTCCCAACCTTCCCTAACAAAGTGGGGATGTGAGCCTATGCCGAGTGGTATTTATACGAACAGTATAGAAACGAACAACAGAAAGGAATACTCACACTCTAGAACGAGATACATGCAAAAGTATGTATATATTTACATACTTATACCTTTGAAAAATACACATGCCAATGCATTAACCGATTTACTTTCAAAAATCTTACTTATCCACACTAATTTACCTTAATCTAGTAAAAGCTTCCTTTATTCATACTTAGCATTTTCACCCTGTTTAACATACCCGGTTCAACACTTGAATCCATTACACTTGATTAGATTCTAACCCTCTCCTTTACCAGAATTTAACCCTTTTATTCATGTAGACGTACTTTAGCATTTTTATTAAAAGTCACCATTTCAACACACGCATTCGTCGTGTTAGAAAATACTTATTTACTTTGCGAAATTCTTTTTACAACACATTCTTGTGTTAAATATGGGTTTCACCATTTAGGTTGCTTAACCACCCATTTATCCTCTTTCTTTAACCTTTTTCCTTATCTTATGGACATTAGTAGATTTACGCCTTAACTTGTCCATTTCACCTTCACCAGAACATTTATTGCATTCATTCAAGTTATATTTTATTAACACATTTACCACACAATCCATTTCTTGACATGTTCCATATTTCATTAACTTTTCTCGAAATCTTCCTATACCGCATACTTACACGGGCTATGCACACCATATGCTCTGGCCACTGATTTAGGATTTTTCACCCAAGGGTTCCGAGCCCTTCTTACTTTATCCTAGTGTCATCCGAGTACCTTTAATGTGTTTTAATATTTTACAAATGTCCACACCTTTTCCTTTATTTTTTACCCGAATGAAGCCAAAACTCGGGACGTTACTGCCCCAATTTGCGTTACACTTGAGAGTTTATCGTTTTGTATCCTTTACACTAACTTTGATTTTTATTCCAAAAAATCACATTCATTTAGGACCACTTTATGTAACACCCTTTTCAATATTTTTATTTCATAAAAATATTCCACTTTAAGTAAAATTATCATTTTACCCCTTTGTTTCCAAATCACTCATTTACTCCATTTTTACAAGTGTTATTTTCACCAAAACACCATTAAGTTACTTACACCAACTTCTTAAGTGTTTTAACCCTTTAAAGCCTTTTTACACTTGGAGTAATCTTTTACTTGATCAAAACACCTCATATATCTTTACTTCTTTATTCAAGAAATACATTCGTACTTAATACTACTTTTATAAAAAAAATGATATTTCTTTTATTTAACATGCAGTCTTTTAACTTTATACACATTATGTATTTTAGTCCAAATTACACACACTTAGAAGACAAAAATTCCGACATTTATTATTTCTTGTTCAAACCCAAAACAAAATTCTTTAAACATGTTTATACATTCTATGTCAAAATACTATAAGCTTATATGCAAGAGAAGATGGATTTTAAACCCAAAAATCCTACTACATTTTTTAAACATATTTTTCACCAAATAAAGGTTTATTTCGAAACATTTTATTCCATAAAATGGTTAACACCAATATTTCTAAATTGCCCATATTCACAAAATATATAAGCTTTCAATATTCCAAAACCTTGAAATATTTACTTATTCTTTATTTTTCAACAAAATATCATATTTCCACAAAATAACATCATTTGCCAACATTTTATTCCATAAAATATTTTTCATCAAAATTACTAGAAAATACACTGTTTTCATAACACATCAACTTTCATTATTTCAAAAACCTTGAATTAATTATTCACTCTTTATTTTTAACAAAAATAACATTTCCCAACATTTTTATTCCATAAAAATATTTATTATTTCTTTTTCACTAGAAATATGCCAAAATGATATTTCTTACATTTTTATTCCATAAAGTATTTATTTTTAGATTTAATAGAAAACACACAATAATAATATTTTCTAGCATTTTTATTCCATAAAATGTCGATTTTCAGATTTCTAAGAACGAACTAAAATATTATTTTCTAACATGTTTTCCCATAAAAATGTCTAATTTCATATTTCTAAGAACAAATCATTATTTCTCATAATCCTACTCTTAATCATACACAATAATAAGGCTATAATATTTATCAAATTGTGTCACAAATACACTAAGAGTGGATTACCCACCTAGATGGTTTTCAAAGATGGTGGTGGTGATGATGAAGATGGGTGACTCCCCCACCTCCAAAGGTGGCCCTAAAGGGAGTCACAAAAAGCTCCACCAACTGTCCTCCATGGAAGCTCCAACACCCTCTAAAAATGCTTCCACAAGTACACCTTCTTGCTCCAAGGATACCCTTATAAAAACCCCAATGACACTTCTAATATTTTCGCAGCTCCATAATCACAGTAGAAGTGTACACACTATACTAAGGAACCGAATACCCACTGTTAAGGAAGGACATAAATGTAGAGAGGGTTGAGAGAGATGGAGAAATTCCAAAGGCAGTGGGTATTTCTCCTCCCCACACCTCTCTCTCTGTAGCCCAAATGCAAAATCCTCACATATGTAATATACACATAGCTGATTAGTTCGATGGCCAGACTCCAAGAGCTAACAAGGATTTGATCTTATGGATGAAACGATGACAACGCGATTGGCAAGTCAGACTTGCATCAGACGTCGTTCGAACGACTCTTCTGGTCGTTCAAGCGAGATCCTCCCCACGCTCAAACCATATCCATGGTCGTTTAAGTGACCAACTAGAGTTTTCAGATCTTTCTTATATTTTTCCTATCATCTCAATTTTTTCACATTTGCCCCAAGAATACCCAAAATCTTAAGAAGGCATATATGATTTATAACCCAAAAATTTATATAATCCATAATTAAATAATTTTCTTCATTTAATCCTTTTCGTAACCCACAAATACCTATAAGTACAATTTGTTCCTCCTTATATAAAATTCATATATTATTTAATTAATTTAATTGGGTAAGGTATTACAAACTTCCCTCTTTAGGGAATTTCGTCCTCGAAATTCTCGTTCCATTAATCCCCAAACTCATGGAGTTCACCAACTTCCATATTAAGTCCTAGAAGTCCTCTAAGACAAAATCATTGATGCC
This sequence comes from Sambucus nigra, assembly GCA_949130495.1. Taxonomy (NCBI): domain Eukaryota; kingdom Viridiplantae; phylum Streptophyta; class Magnoliopsida; order Dipsacales; family Adoxaceae; genus Sambucus; species Sambucus nigra. Next base: position 86,587,400 of record OX422208.1, on the reverse strand, counting down.
CCCAACGTTAATATCACCAAATATCTACATGCCCCATGCTCTAATGATCACCATTTTGTCAACTATGACGTTACACACTCGGCCCTGAATTTCTATTCACTTTATGCTTAGATCCTAACCCATTCCTAGCACTACCTATGCTAGTAACTAAGGCATACTGGAGCCTCTACGAGAAAACCATTCCTAACGATCAACGCTCACCCTAACCAATCATGATGCAACCAACCGTTATATCTACCATCAAAATCAATTCTAGCTTAGGGCCTACATTCCGCATTTCTCAGATTGCCAGACCATACCACATCATTTTCTTTCTTCAATGAGGAATAATTTCACCAAATTCTTATTGCACGCCCAATTTACACCTTCCCATGCGCACTCCAATGAACCTAACGCTACCTTAGGTGTCATATCCTTGAGTACTCACTGGAGTCTAATTCTAATCCACTCACCGTGGTAATATCATGTGCTAAGTTTTTCCTCGATTTACCACATCATACTGTATCCTAAAGCCATTATTTCTCTCATCACAACCTGAGCCACTGGCTGTCGAGGCGTCCAGTCGAGAGTCGAGCAATATATGGGAGATTGACACTACTAACATCAAATAGCCAAAAGCATTGCCACCCGTACACAAAGATTTATGCAATAACAAGATTACCTCAAATGAACTTAACCAATTATCGAGTTGTATTAGCCAAACCCGACCCACCACAGTCTCCCTAACTTAATCGCATCGTGCCAAGACATGGCACCAATATGAGTCACTATATAGGTGAGAATACCGATTCTCGATTGTCGAGACCAAGAGGAACACACTGGAGTCAGAGGGACATGAAACCGTTCTGAGGAATTTCATCTAGAGACATCTGATTCTGGCTCATGGAAGTGAACCTTTGTCGTATACTGGAAGTTATACTACTCATTCACCAAATCTCACCGAGTACTACTTCTGGCCATACACCCTGGCCTGGATCATCAACTGTGACAAATTCAATCTTGAATATTCATTATCATAATGTGATCACAATTTACCAATCAATAGTACTTGAGGAAGTTGATGCTCGACTTCCCTCCTTGGGAGCAAGGCCCTACCTTTCACACCCTTGGTGTAAATGAATCGTTCTGACTGACGGATACTTCACGTATTGTCTATATCGACCTTATCTAAAAACCAGTGAAGGCGTCACTAACCTATTACAGTCGATTTTCTTCCACACAAAGTTCACACAAAATATTCATGACGACCATACCCATCGTCATTGGTACCCTAAGGGTAATTAATATCACACTTGGACACATCTTCTATCCCGTACTAGCTTGGAAAGACGAACTAATTTCTAATCCTTACATTACTAAGGCTGATGTATCATACACTGTCAACACCCCGACATAAAGATCATGTTTTGATGCTACCCTACCTTAGTTGCCATTTGAAAGTCTCCACACGATGTCATCACTCTAAGTCTAGAATATGTTTCCTAGTATGTCCCAAAACTGAGTATCACTACACCCATACTAGTCATTCCATAACATCCGAGCATCGCTCATAAAAGGATACAATTATCATCCTACCTTAAGGATTATCCCACCCATCTGTATCGAGTAGGGAATCGTACACGACAAGTGCACTATACGACTGCTAATCTAGGATTATCACCTGACCATCAACTCAATAATTACTAAGGATGCTATTGCCACTTCTTACCAGACTTAATCGTTCCCCTAAGAACATCAAACACATTTCATGTGAAAGCCCCAAATTTGACGAGATTTTTACATCTTTATCACCTTAGGTACACCCTTCTAACCTTTCGATGCCCACATCGATATTACTTGGTGCTCGCAGGGACACTAGTCCATGAGCTTCTAACTATAGTGCAACTTAATCCTCGAACAACTCATGATATCACAGAATTTGACATTTATCCTCAACAATACCATACATAAATTCTTCTTATGGGCACCTCCACGAGCTTATGAACTATCCACACACTAGGATTTCCTCGCATCTAGGCATTAGCTTGGCGTCCTAAACGGGTTTCAACACTTAGATACGAGTCTTACCTTCTCCCAAACGGTTGTGACTATGAGTCACATATAAACTATAATTATTGCTACCACCAATCATGGAAGAACACAGACGTTGCATGCAGTCGATAAACCTCTTGGTTTGGCTTACCAAAATTCCTCGATGACTATTCAACTATGGCAATCGAATTACCTTTCTATGTGAACATCACACTACGTGCCAATCCATAATTTAACACAACTATGTTGATCTTGGTTGGATATGGACGTCGGGTATTTCCTATAACCACCATGGCCCTTACCCCGGACGCCGCACGAGATCTTATTCCTCAATACCACACTATAATCACTAAATTATAAATTAATACCATCTAGGGGTTTGGTAGGATAAGGGACATTGGGTATCGCCCAAAAGGAAACCCAATCTAACAACGCTGTAAGAAGTCCTATTCTAAAACATCACAACTTAATTTCTTAATATCGAGTCACCACGATTATCTAGTTTCGTTCCTAGGTTACCTCAATCATCAGGATTATCTAAACCCGCATTATAGTCAAGGTACATAAATTAAGATGCACTAAAACCAAGTTCCCCAATGAATGGATCTAATACTTCTTCACTCGCAACTAACACTTGTAATTACATTCATCGGCCAACAATCCACTAAGGTGTTCACCCATAAGGATAGCATTCTATCAACTAAGACCGACTTATCCACCTAGCGTTGGCCTACATCAATTTATAAACTCATTAACCTTATCATTAATCACAGTATTACCCCCTAAGGATCGAAATTGCCTAATTATCACATTAATATTGACCTCTCATAAGCGTCACACCCAAGGCTGCACATAATTTAAATCACAATTTCCCATTACATAATTGTGACACTCCAACCATCAATCTCTAATATTGATTGTACACAATTGGGTGCCACTTACCCCATGGGCGTCATTTCATTCTATTAACATCTCTCGTGATTCTAATCCATTAAATTGTTAACGAAAGAACCTCACACTAACAACTACGTCGTCACCACTATAGGCTTGCATGGACACCCGTAAATTACTACCATTCTAATCAGAAATGTGAAAACGATTAACAACCATCAATCTAATCATGTGCTACTAGGCATTCTTCGAACTTGTCGTGCTAACCTCTTAGACTTTGCCATCGAGGACACGAATTAAATTCGTCATCAAACTAATATGACCGGCCCGAACTGCACCATAAATGTAATACCCCATTAATTTTTAAATCTATGTTGTGAATTCTATTTGTTAGAGGGGAAGAATGTAACACGCCATTAATTTTTAAAGAAGTATATTGACCATTAATAATGACAGATAGTAAGGGAAATTTCATATTTAATTTGGATAAATTGAGAGATTACATAGATTTAAATAGTTAAAGTTAATTATTTAATTTCAAATTGTAGAATTTTCCTTTAAAGGATTTATATATTAAGTGAATTTATTTAATCGGTTTAATGAAAATTTTGATAATTTTGATTTAATGAAAATTTTATAAATGTACATGGATTGTATTTTAATTGTTGGACTAAAAAAAGGTAATGGGCTTAGGCCCCTTTTCATTTCCAGGGTTATTACATGCGTAAATCTATATATATAATCTTAAAAATTAGAGGCCGAATGGTTGGTTTTATAAGCCGACAATGCAAGAATCCAGGAAACAGCAAAAAATAAAGGGGAATGCCTTTAAGATAGCTTGTTGCTTGTTTTGGGAGAAGGAATGCATTTCTTAAGTGTGGGTCAGCTGTTGTCTAAAGCAAAGGTAACTGTTAGGTTATTTTTCCTCTTCTTTGGTTCATTAAAGGTACACAAGAGATTTATTATATGCTGGGATCTATAAGGGTATTTAGAGACATTATTCTTTTTTATTATTAATATATTTAATTGTTAGCTCTTTACCTGTTTCCTTCGAGAAAGAACAATCATATAAAGTGAGACAAACCTCATGTAATGTAGCCACGGCTTTGGGATGAGTGAGGAGTAAATAAATCCATTGGTTTTTAGGAGTTGGCCGAGAGGAAGGGGCGCATGTCTATTACATATTAATTAATTGACGAGTATAATTAATTAATGAAAGTAATTGAGATTAATCCTAATATATTATGATTGTTTGATTTGGCTTACTACATGTTTATGAAATTGATAAGAGGAAGAGGCGCATGTCGGTTATGTATTGATTAATTAATGAGGATAATTAATTAATGATATGAAATGAAATAATTCCAATAAATTGTGAGATTACATTTATGGGTTGGACCACCCATTAAATTATTAAACCGTGACTTTATCATCTATGTGTATAACTGCTTTGAGTTGCGTAGCTAATTTACTTACTAGGGTTTTGACCCGTCTTTTTATGTGAAACTCAGATGCTAGGAACGGACCTTTCGAATAGCTTCCTTATTCCAGAAGGCACTATTATTCCTCTCGCTCACCTAGGATATCAATTTCAGAGAAATTGTGGGTCTCAATTTTATATAGCTATTATTTTACTTTTCAGTCTTGGATGATTCTGGAGACATTCTATTTTTTTTAGACTTAATTGGCTTGTCTTATTCAAAGATTCTTTATGGATTGTGTTGAGATATTATTATTGAGACGTTATTGTATATCTTTACAACTATGGGTATTTTATTATGGATTTACACTAAGGATTTTATATTGTTTCCACATTACTTGTGTTATTGTTTCGCTTGATGTCTCCATGTTAAGGATGGTATTTTATTTGTTTTAAATATTCCGTATAATTTTATATTTAGACTTGATCAACCTAAATGTTTAATTACATGGGGTATTAAATGTTACCTAAGGGTTGACCTTTTCTAACGTGCCCTAAGATCCTCAATAAATTTAGCATCATCATCACCTTTGGCACGCTCTTTCAACCTAGCTTCCAACTTCAAGTTTTCCTTTTAATTTCAACATTTTCGTATACAAATTGCGAAATATAACTTGGAGTTTACTCTCCTCCTCCTTTTCTTCTTCTCCACTCTCTCCACCATCGCTCTCTTGGGATTAAAAATAATGGCCCCGAAAGTGTCTGAGAACGCCCCTATAGTGCTTAGGCAAGGATGGTCACAAACATAAAGTCTATTTTTTATTTTTCAATTTTAAAGATTGAAACTTTAAACAAATTAAACTGTTTTGTTGTAAAAAATAGATTTACCTAAATTTATCTTTTTAATCTAAACCATGAATATAGGCGATTATAGATAAAATGAGTAAACTAGCAGCACAACATGTCGACATACAATGAAAACCACCAAGGTAAAAAACTCGGACGACCCAGCCAAACAGATCACTATAATAAGGTTTTACAAAGACTAGACAATAAACTTACTCAACGACTCGTAAGCCTTGACTCTCTTTTACCACCAACCTCTCCTCCACGGTGCAACGTAGGAGTCCAACGACATAAGCAACCATAGCACGTGAATCCACATGCACCTCGTTATCCACCGATGAGGTTTGACAACTGTCTATAGAGTCAGCTCACAGGACACCATTTCTTCACTGCAACACAACAAAACACAATTACGAAATCCACCTCAAGAAACTTCATCTCTCAAGATAAAAAAAACTTGGTTCTTAATACAAATATCTTGAAGAATATGAATACGAAAACTTAGATCTTCGAACTCAATGGGTGAAACTAGGGTTTTGGAACTTTGGTAAATAGGTAAGAAATTGATATTTGCCAAGAGTTCTTGAAAAATCTAAGTCCAACATGCCTATTAATAGTAAAACACAATTTTTGAGGTGGCGGGTTCATTCGAACAAAATCCTATGATGCATGCTTCATTCTATTGAGAACTAGTCTCATTCGAACGAATAGGCAAAGTTCGTTCTAACGAACTTTCCACGAGCTTCCAACGGTTGGCTTATAATTGACAGAGAGTTCCCATTTGAAGCATGTTGTATGTTCGTTATAACAAGTTTTTGAGGTTTGTTCTAACGAGATCTTCACTTTGTCCAACGAAAAATAATTTTATTCTAACGAGGTTAGAGTCCGTTCTAACGAACCTAAAAAACAAAAACCATTTTTCTCCTAAAAATATTTTAAAAATAGTTCCAAATGATTTGTTTAACAAATAGACACCCAAAATAAATTTCAAGGATCATATTCAATATGCATCCATACCTTACAATATCCTCGATAAATCTGAATACAAACTTAGCCCAAAAGACAACACAATGTGTATCCAACTTTGAAGCTTTATCGATATGTCTTCATCAAACATGTTATAGGCTTAAGAAATTGACAATACAAAGCCTAACTTATGACTTAAATATTTTATTCAGAATTATGCCAATTACAAACAAATTAACTAGATTGGAAATTTGTCCTTACAAATATCCGCCTATGGCTATTCCAAGACAAAACCAAAATAAAAACCTTATAGGCCATCAATCTCTCTAAAATACTCAATCCGAACGACAAAAGGAAAAAGTACAGATGCTCGATAGACAAATACGTTAAGTAGCGTTACAAGCTTGTAAACTTTGTCGTATATTGTAAACATGCACTCTTACGAACATCTTCAAATGCAAAGAGAATATAACAGATATAAAATCCTCATATGAATAAACTTCTAACTATGTCTATCAATCTCAACCTAGGTAAGACATCTCCCCTTAAGATAATGATATCCTAACCATGAAAGGAAAAATACCATTTTCCCCCCTTTTTATTCAGGAATAGACAAAACTAGAATTCATAAAACTATTTCTCCCTCGTAAATCAAATCTCCCCCAAAATATGTGAACATACGATATCAAGAAAATTACAAAAGAAGAAATAATATCGTGCAACGGTGTGAAGTGCAACAAAAATACAATATATCAACACAAGCACAAATAATTCAAACAATGATAAAATAATATCAATATCGATGAAAAAAGATGTCAATATGAATAATCAATGAAGTATGATACCAATTTGAAATTTGAAATTTCAATGCACACAATAAGAGATATAAATATGATCATATAGCGTGCCAAAAATAATCGAACGATAAAGCATATGGTAAACATGGATTATATGTAAACCTTAAAGACTCAAAACAAATGATACCTTATATATATATATATGATAAACCTTTAGTTGTCACAGTTCTATCCTTGTCACGATTATTGACCGTGACAACCCTTGAGTTGTAACGGCCTTGTCATGGCCATAAACTATAATAAGGATTACCTTGTCACGGACCATGACCATGACAAGTTTAAACTTTGCCATGCGTACGAGTCAGTTTTTGTCATGCGCATGATGTCAGTCAGTGGTTAAATGAGAGACCATCCGTGTCCATGAGTACAAATTAAGTTTGTGCACACCACCTTCATTGTTATCACGGTTTTGTCACGATATTTGACCATAACAAAACTGTAGAACAAGAAAAAAAATAGTTGGGCAGTAATACTGCCTATAGTAAATCTGGTTAAAAGATGTTTAATTTTTGTTCAAACCAACACCAACACTATCAACAATATACTACTACATAGCAATGAAATCAAAACCAAAACACACCAATTCCATATATCAAACCAAATTAAATATGTTTCAAGTTATTTACATTAAAACATCACAAGTTTAATTACATCAACCAAGTTTTATCAAATGTAACATCCTACAAAATCTTAATAAGGCTCAAGGAGAAAAGTCAATCAAATAATATACGCCCCTATGTGCCGCCAATATGCCGGACACCAGCTTTCTGGTCTAACCACCATACCACATCCTCTTTCCCAACCAAAATCTCAGTGACTCGGATCCGACATTCAAAATACTGTAGTGAATGGTTGCACAAAATGATACCTAGAGTGATGCTCATGTATTTCCCTCACTTAGAAATTCAATGACCTCCATGTGTGCCACGGATATATACTCTCTCCCCAGATGGCTCAAATGGCGTCGGGATAGTTAGGTTGGGGGTAGAGTATATGTCGTATGGGGATAATAAGTCATCTATATATGGTGAGGGGGATGGAATAGTTGCTCCCTCACCCACCTTCTCATTTCCCTTTCTTTTATCCTTCGCCCTTGACTTCCCATTCCCTTTATCCATGATTGAGCATTTGACCCACTCAAATATGTGGTTTATCATTTGTTGAATATTTTTTAATTTCGAGTCCATGTCTAATTTGTACGTGTCGAAATTGGAGGATAGCCCATTATTATTGTAAGCAACACCCATCAGTTTTGACTTTTCGATCAGAGAGATGACATGTAACGACTCGACTCGGATTTATAGGTTACCCATGAGTCAACCCGGTCAAACACGAGCGTTAGGTGTGAAGTACAATGGAACAACCTGTATATTGTAGCTAATCCAATTTTATTTTAATTAAGTTTCTCTTATTCGAATGCGTTTCCAATTTCAAGATAAACTATGTGAGGGACCCATGGGAAGCACCCCGAGGTCCAAGTAAACAGAGCTACTAACGTAAACATAAATAAAATATGCTCACCTATAAAATGCCCTCAAATTACGGAACCATTCCCACCCTGCCGTAATCAAAGTGGGGATGTGAGCATATGCCTAGTGGAATTTATTCAAACAGTATAGAAATGAACGACATAAAGGAATACTCACATGCTACAACCAAGGGCATGAAAAAATATGTATATATTTACATACGTATATGTGGTCATCCCCAATCCTCGTCGCGCGGGCGGGCACGTGGTGGAAAGGATACTTCGGGTCCCGCGCGTCCCTCTCGGGAGCGCTTCGGCCGGCGTCGTTTGTGGTGTAAAAATGTAGAGAGATTCAGAGTCATCAGTCTATTTTACTCAAAACAGAAAAAAGAAAAAGGGGAAGCCCCCCCGAAGGATGGCATCCAAAGACATACTAGTGCGTACGAAACCAAGATGATTCGAGAAGGGTTCGGAGGCTTAGCTACGAAATGGGAAGGTGTTAGGCACCCATTCCGCCCTTTCGGTCTCTCACGAATATTTGCTATTTTCCTTTTGTTTCCCCCCGTGATATGTGTGCATGTGTATATATAGAATGGAGGTAGGAATCTTCGACTTGTATCATGGAAGAGATAAAGTGAGTCATCCGTAGGAAGGTATAATATTAGAAAAATAAGATTTACGTGATTACCCCTACGTTGATCGTTATAATGGAACGATAACGCATATGGAGAAATACGTTATTAAGGGCAAGTATATAGAATATTAGAAAAATGGATTTAGAGAAGATAAAAAATGAGAAAAAAAGTGAGAAAAGGACTCGAGTCTCGGGTTTTACCCCAAGACACCTATGTAGCCTATAAAGGCATCAAAGTCCACGTAGTTCGCATACAAAACGAGGGGTGGGGTTTATCCCATAAATCCAAATAGGGGGTCTCTTATTTGTAAGTGTGTGTGTAGAAAAAGTGTTTTAGTTGTGAGAAGAGTGTGGAAAAAGTGTGAGAATTCCTACTTGGAATTTATGAGCAAACCCTCTTTTTCTTATTTTTTGGGTTTTATTTATATAAAAATAAGAGATGTGCGATAATACTAAATAAAAAGTATATTAGGATGTGTGGGATGAGATAATAAAAAGTGTTAAGTAATAAAGCAAGTTATTGAGAACTCAAGAGAATTTGAAGAGAAAGGTGAGAAAGTTGAACCTTCTTGAAGATCTTGAGCTTGATCTTGAATGTTAGAGAGCAACCCTTGCACTTGGATGATGATGGAGAATGTCTAATTCATCAAGTTTGATGAAAAGGATGATGAAAAGTTGAAGTAAAAAGGGGATTTGAATGTTGAAATCACGCTTCCTTCGAGAGAGGTTTCTGGGATTCGTTGAGAGAGGTTTTTATCAGATCTGGGCTCCCCTTGCAAATGAGGTGAAGGCCTCCTTTTATAAGCCCAGGTGGGTGCCAATCGACATAGACCTGTTCCTACCTATCGGCAGGTGCTGATAGGCAGGGTCTCGAACCTGCCATTTGGCAGTGCGCTTCAGGATTTTTCGGAAAATTAGCCGTCGAGGGCAAACCGTTGCTCAGAATCGCGTACGGGGCATACTGTTGGAAAGGTAATTCAGAGACCTTCGAAAGTCCTTTGTACCGCTCCTGAGTTTGGGAGTTGACTTTAGGTCAAATATGGTTCGGAAGCATTTGTCGATCCATTGGATGGGGAATCGCTCGGACGCAAACTCATCGTTCGTCCGTATGGTAAGTCCGAATCGCGTACGGGGTGAACCGTTGGAAAGGTTAGGAGATGTAATTCGACATTCCAAAGAGTTTGACCTGGTTTGGAGAGTTGACTTTGGTCAACCAGGCCCGGGAAGCGCTCGGTGGCCTCCCGGAGTCAAACGAATCATTCATCCGCATGGAAAGTCGGAATCACACACGGGATGACTGTTGGAAAGGGTATTCAATGCCCTTTGAAGATTCATTCAGCCTCAGTCAAGCTAAAGAGTTGACTTAGGTCAAATAGAGCCCGGGAGCGCCCAGTGGCATCTAGGTCAGGTTTCGGACGCAAACGGATCGTTTGTCCGCATGGTAAGTCAGAATTGCACACGGGGTGGACCGTTCGAAAGGGTATTCAGTGAAATTTGAAGATTCATTGAGTCTCAGTCGAGATGAAGAGTTTGACTTTTGGGTCAAATTGAGCCGGGGAGTGCCCAATGGCTTTCAAGTCAGTACTCGGGACGTGACCTGGGTTTACAGTGATGAAGGGAGGTACTAGGGACTTAAGGAGAATTAGGGGGTAACAGAATGGGGTGTATACAGAGCCCCTCGATGGGTGAATTTTGAACAAATGATGACCGTTGAATAAACACCACATGATGCTTTTGAGGGAGTATGACCGATTCAGAGGGTCGAGGTCGATTCTGAGGACCTAAGGAGTGTACTGGGGATGACCAGTTCTGCGAGTCAAAGATGAATATGTGGGCTTAGGGTAAAGGTCTACCGAGGTCAATTATGACCTAAAGAGTGGTGATGATCGAGTACCAAGATCAATTCTGACCTAAGTCAGGTGACGATCCAAGATCGTGGCCAATTCTGACCCGAGAGTGGTGACGACCGAGGATCGAGGTCAATTATGACCTAACACAGGTGAAGATCCAAGACCGGGGCCAATTCTGACCCAAGAGTGGTGACTACCGAGGATCGAGGTCAATTCTGACCTAACTCAGGTGACGATCCAAGAGCGGGGCCAATTCTGACCAAAGAGTGGTGTGACGACCGAGGACCGAGGTCAATTCTGACCTAACTCAAATGATGATCCAAGACCGGGGCCAATTCTGGCCCAAGAGTGGTGACGATCGAGGACCGAGGTTAATTTTGACCTAACTCAGGTGACGATCCCAGACCGGGGCCAATTCTGACCCAAGAGTGATGATGATCGAGGATCGAGGTCAATTCTGACCTAACTCAGGTGACGATCCAAGATCGGGGCCAATTCTGACCCAAGAGTGGCTGTGATTTTGCTGGAGAAAGAGCTCAATGATTTTGATCTGAGCTAGGGAGCTGATAGCTGGGGAAGCTTTTAGGAGACCTCGCAGGGGGAATAACCTAATTTGGGTGCTGTAAGAGAATTCCCCTGGGGAAGTGATAAGATGATTCTTAAGGATCCTCTGGAGTTTTGCCGGGAGGAGTTTTCACTTGGTTTTTGAGGATTCTGCTGGGGAAGAGGGGTTCTGCTCCAAGGGAACGTGAAATTTTCTTGGTAAAAAAGCTCTAGATCCTTCCTAGGATTTTTGGGAATTTTTCAAGAATTTTTCGAGGCTTTCTGATATTTTCTGGAAATTTCTGTACGAAATTTTAAGGGGGGTGCCGGTCGGCATGGTGTGAGAGGTGCCATTCGGCAGTGGCACGGACTTTTGGGCTGCATCGGGAAGGCAAGGGGTCAGTGCCAATCGGTATGGTAGGGGGAGATGTCGATCGGCATGGCGCTTGGCATACTACATAAAGGGGGCGAATCCCCTCATTTTTTCCACAGTTTCTTTTGCTTTCTCTCTCTCTGCGATTCTTCTGCAAATCGTTCTAGCATTTCGATCTTCAAGAAATGGCCTCCTTTGTGAGCAATGCAGTCCACCGGGAGTGGTTGACCGTTGATGATTGGGCGAATGTGGAGTGGAGGGCTAGGGCGCCCCTTGCTTTGGGGAGTGAGAACTCCTTTGATGCGTTTAAGCCTGTTGCGGATGAGCGGACCTTGTTGCGGGAGTCATCGCGTCATCGCTCTCTTCTCTTTCTGGTGATTTTTCTTTCTTGACTTTTAATGAGACTTTTCTTTTTGCCAGTCTGATATCTCTTTGAAGAACATGCGTGCCCATGGGACAACGGGGCTCAAGGATGTCTGGGAGCATCTCCCACCTGTGGTGTGCTGGATGGTATCATCAGCGGGTTTTGGGCAGTTGGCATCGGCACTGGATGAGATGCCTCGTTCGATAGAGGTCTTGTGCGCTTTGGGAGAAAGGTGGTGGGACGCTACCCACACCTTTCATTTTGGATTCGGGGAGATGACCGTGACTCCCCTAAACGTGCAGCAGCTGTTGGGGCTAGATTGTGATGGAGAGCACATAGAGGTGGATCACTCTTTACGGGTGAGACCGGAGGCAGTGCGTGCGGCACTTGGTGATGTAGGGAGAATAGTTTTTGGGGATTCTATCCGACTGTCCCTGCTGAAGGATGTTCTATTGGGTAGGGAGATCGATGTGGAGGATGGGTTGCAAGTGAGGCAGATGGCCTGGTTATTCATTCTTCTGGTGTTGGGAGGTGTCATGGTGGCGTCGAGCGGCGACGTCGTCCATTTGTGGTTTCTGCCGTACTTGAGGATGTTTTCGAACATCCCTTTCTATGATTGGGGGAGTCTGACCTTGGCGACCCTTTACATTTCTCTAGATGCATTCAGCCGGTGCTGTCAGCAGACCTTTACTGGGGCCACGTACCCTCTTGAGGTATTCTTCAGTTTGTGCATTTCTTTTCACTCATTCACATTTTCCTTTCATGCATTCGTATTTTCCTTATGCATCTCTTTTTGCTTGCGAATTCAGAAGTGGTTCTATGAGGTGATTGGGTGCAACACCCCGCTGATTTCTTTGAAGGACGACACTGTTGGGGATTTGTGTAGATTTTATCGATGGCGTAAGGCCAATCATCAGTCGAAGGGATCTCTTTCCCTGGAGGCGGTGCGTCAGGTCTTGAATGACCTGACTAGTGGTAGTGTAAGAATCTTTCCATTTCAGTCTAGGTTTTTACACCTTCTGATCTTGTATTGATTTATGCTCGCTTGGAGATTTTCAGGTGTCCTTTTACTCGTAGGGGACAACCATTTAGGATGCGGGGGCGACCGGGGTCAACGTGCGGATGAGGCATTTTCTGGTGCATGAGTTCGACCATTCCTGGTACCTTGGAGAGAGGGTGACTCGTCAGATTGCTGAGGAGGAGGTGGTGGTGCCACCCGCGCAGCCTCCTACGTGTATGAGGCAGGAACGACTGATGTTGGAGGATGAGAGGATCACGACGATGATCGACGAGTCCTACTTTCTATACACTGATATGCCTGCGTCGTATGACTCTATGGATTTTGTGATGAGCTGGTTGATGGCGCCCAGCATATACGATGCACTGCCCTTCCCTCCGGCGGGTTCGAGTCGGGCGGTGGGATCTTCTCACAGCGGTGGTGGCCCTTCGGCATCTGCGGCGGTGACGATCTCGGAGGTCCCTTTTGTACGGCTGCATACCCCTTCATACAACATTCGGCGGGCTGATGGCGGGATGGTGCCTATGCTGCACCGTCCTCATGCGATGGATCCGGAGGAGTTGGGTTTGACAGAGGAGGTACTTCGACCTGAGGTATACCTTTCTGTTCCTTTCTTTCTTTCTTTTCTGTTTTGGTCATCCTTGCATTGATACTGATTTCGCCTTTTCTTTCAGCAAGCCCGGGTGTCGACCACTTGGCCCAGAGACATCAGAGACTGGATATCTTCGGCGACTGCCCATACTCAGGATGAGGTTCCTGTTCCTTCTTGCTTGGTACCGTCTGCTTCGTCCAAAGAGGACTTTGGTTCGGGAAGTGGTGGTGCGTCATCTCGCCGTAGGGGGAAGAGAGTGCGTCGCAGGGGTGGAAGCTCTTGAGAGAGAGGGAGAATGAAATGTGGGTTCGGGATGAGTCCCGTTGTTTTTGTCTTTTTCTTTTTATTTCCTGCAGAACTGATGTAATACAGAACACAAGTATATGCAATGCGATGGAGTTTTTTTATTATCTTTTATTAATGATGAATGAATGCATGCACATGCGCTTTTTACTTTGCTGCTGAGACCGTAAAAATGAATATTTTTGAAAAAAAATTTTGAAGGAAAGTTTTTAATTAACAGGGGGAAATTTAAAGGGATTTTGAAATTCTGTTGAGAATATCAATTTATTTTTATTGAGTTTTCTGTTTTGACAAAAGAGGAAAAAAGGAAATTTTTAAAAATGGGGGGGTTGCCGATTGGCGGGCACCCTGACCTGCCTATCGGCAGTTCAGTCCAGTCCCATCAATTGAAGGCTTTGATTGGTACCCTCTTTAGCCTTTGGTACCTTGTGGGGTAGGATTCCCTTCGATTTCTGCAGGGATTTTGTCCCTTGTGAGGATTTTCAAGTATAAAAAGGGGGGAGGGTGGAGTGTTTTCATCACACCTTTGCATTCTTATCTACCTTCTCACTATTTCTTAGCCTTGCAAGATGGCTCTCCCTGGTAGTATTGAGTTTGCCAACTATCTCGAAACCTTGGAAGCTATGTGCTCTTATAATGTCGACTACGAGGCTTTCAACATGCGTCGAGCCTCCTTATGGCGAAATTGGTCTATTGAGTGGAATATGCTGATGGCGGCGGTACAATTCTGGTACCCCGAAGACCATGTATTCCGCTTTGGGTTGGAAGAAGTTTGTCCTACCTACGAGGAATTTTCTGCCATACTGGATGTAAATCTCAGTGTTGCTGCGGCTTTGCCTGAATTTTCCCGTTCTCCTAGGGATTTATTGGTCGAGCTTCTTCATATTTTGCCTTCGGCGGCTAGATCATTGGTTGCTGGAGGAATGATCTGCCTCCCGACGGTGCTACAGTCTGTGTATTTGTGGCAAGTAGGTGATGCCGGCTATGCTGGAGCCGTTGTTCTGTTCCTGGTTTCAAAATTGTTATTGGTGACTGGGGAATTGCAGGTGGACCCACAACTTGCAGCCATTACTTCATGGATATCATACCACCGTAATCCCGCGACGGTGATATTGGCAGAGACTCTGAATGGCCTGGATGCTCGGAGAGAAGGCCGTTCTGACTTTTTGAGGGGTAGCCCTGTGATGCTGTTCATGTGGTTGTCTGAAAGATTCCGCTTGTCGACTCCTTCAGAATATCCCTTGTCGATCGTACCCAATTTCTTTTCCATCTACTTCATCCGCGTTGGCCTGTATGTTGAGAACTGGGAGAATTGGTTTGTGGAGCATGGGGATTATGGTTTGTATTGGTCGGTGCCTCGGTGGGGGAAGTTGCAGTCTGTTCTGGAGCTAGGAGAGTATTCATATGTGCGACTGGTTGGTCTCAGACAGACCTCTTTTTATTTCCCTTGGCGGCTTTTGCGCCAATTCGGTTGGGCGCAGGTCGTGCCCCCTCGGACCTCAAACTTCTTTCCGGTAGAGGATTTGTATGAGTGCCTGCGTCTATTGCTTGGGTCTCTGTGAGAAAATCGGCTTCCGTTGACCCGTCCTTCTCAGTCTGTCAGGAAGGTTTTCCATGTCCCTAAAGATTATATGAAGTGGTTGTGGAGGAAAATGGTCAGCAAGATGTTGGTAGTAGAGACTCGACAAAGATGTTTTGTTTTATCTGACTCCATGGAAGGGGGTGTTGTGGTTTTTTCGAAGATGGTTAAGGCTCATCGATCCATGGAATGTTTACGGCACTCTATTCAGGCAGGGGAAACTTGGGGTCCTCAGGATGTTGATGGTGAGGGTGCAGGCTCCTCTGGTAGCTGTGGGTAGGACTTCTGGGGAGTTTAGTTGTGTAACAGGTGTGGGGATTTTATTTGGCTTTTTATGGTAGTGGGGAAGGGAGTTATCCGTTCCTTTTTCTTATGTAATCCGTACTGTAATTTCTTATTAATGAAATAAATAAGTTTCTGATCATCCAGCTGTGCCTCTCGATGAATTTTGTATTTTGAATTATCTATACTGATCGCAAAGGCATACATAATCCTTTTGTTCAAGTATTTTTAGAATGAACCGCCGTTCTCGGAGGTAAGAAAAGAATAGTATTTTGTGAAAAAGAAAGGGCTGAGCTCATGTGAGGAGTATGAGCTGCCTACGTACCTCTGGTGTTTTTTGAAAAGTTTTAAAAATAGTTTTTGTAGGGGATCAGGCCCACGTAGTTCTGGGTAGAGGAAAATGAAGCATTTTTTTTAGAATAGCAAGGAGGAGAAGAGTCGTAGCGTTCCGAGATTTCGGACTAGGGGTAGAATTTCTTGAGACGGTCCAGATTGACTGGACGAGCCATCTCTTCCCCATACAGGTCAGTGAGCATGGCAGCACCATCGGATAAGATTTTCTTCACAATGTAGGGGCCGCTCCAATTGGGATTGAATTTCTCTCTGGGGTCCCAGATGGGTTCTATTATCTCTTTGAGGGCTAAATCCCCCTCCCGGACACCGCAGTCCTTGACTCTCTTGTTGAATGATCCCGTTATTCGGTGATGGTACCCCTGTATATGGTAAAGAACTTTTAATCTTCTTTCATCTAGGAGGGCTATCTCCTTAAGATGGCTTTGGCACCAATCTTCTTCACTAACTTAGCTTTCGAGCATGATGCGTAGAGAGGGTATTTCCAGCTCCACAGGTAGGACTTCTTCCATGCCGTAGACCAGGGAGTAAGGGATAGCCCCAGTAGAGGTTCGGATTGAGGTTCAATATCACCAGAGGCCATACGGGATCCGGTCGGCCCAATCCCTACAACTTTCGGTCATCTTACTGATGATGGTTTTGAGATTTTTGTTGGCGGTTTCAACTGCACCATTGGTCTGAGGTCGGTAGGGAGAAGACTTGTGTCTCTGAATCTCGTACTCGTTGACTATTTCTGTGACTTCGGCTTCAAAATGCAGCCCGTTATCTGATACCATCTCGTGCGGGACCTCATATCGGCAGATGATATTTTTCTTGAGGAATTTGGCCACTTTCTTGGCATTCAACACCGCGTATGACTCAGCCTCGACCCATTTGGTGAAGTAATCAATGGCAACCAGGATGAACTCATGTCCGTTTGAAGCCTTTGGTGTAACCTTACCTATGATCTCGATACCCCAGGTGGAGAACGGCCAGGGACAGGTCATGTTGTATAATTCTCACGGAGGCAAGTGTTGAAGATTGGATAATTATTGGCATTTGAGGCACCTCCGGACATAGGTGGTGCAATCCTGGATCATGGTGGTCTAGGAGTAGCCCAGTCGGATGATCTTCTTGGCGAGCATGTGACCATTCATGTGGGGTCCGCATTCCCCACTGTGGATTTTTTGCATTATTTTCTCAATTTCAGCCCCTGTGATGCAGTGTAGATGATTTCCATCGAAATTCCTCTTGAGTAGAGCTTTGTGACAGATGATGTACTGGGCGGCCAGTTTTCGAAGGGTTATTCGGTACTTCTTATTGGAACCCTCGGGATACCTACCATGTTTGAGGAGGCACCAGATATCATAGTACCAGCAATAGGCTAGTTCGGGATCTTCAGTGGAGACAAGCTCAATATGGTAGCAATGGGTCGGTTTGTCTTGCTTTTGAACTAGGAAGGGGGTCATTGTTATTCCCTCGGGCATGTCGACCGTGGAGGCCAAGGTGGCGAGAGCATCAGCTAGGTTATTCTTTGCTCGGGGTAGGTAATGGAAGGTGATATCTCGGAATTGGGAGGCTAACGCTTCTAATTGGGCATGAAAGGGTTGGATCTTTTCGTCCTTGACTTTCTACTTTTTGAGAACTTGACCGATGATGAGGGAAAAATCCCCGTAGACATCAAGGTATTGAATACCTTTCTTGAGAGCAACCTTGAGGCCCACTGTGCATTCCTCGTATTCTGTCATGTTGTTGGTGCAAGGGAAATCCAATTTTATGGCGATGGGAGTGTGGGAGTCATCTGGGGCGATTAGGAGGATCCCAATGTTGTATCCCTTTTTGTTGGCAGCGCCGTCAGAGAACATTTTCCATCAAAGGCGGTCTTGAGTGGTGCAGAGGATATTTTCATCTGGGAAATCGGAGATCTGGACATCTGCTTCGTCTATGGGATAATCAGCGAGGTAGTCAGAGATGGATCTTCCTTTAACAGCTTTTTGTGTGACGTACACGATATCGAACTCGGTTAGGAGCATCAACCATAGAGCCATTCGGCTGGATAAGGAGGGTTTCTCAAGCAGGTATTTGATGGGGTCCATTCGGGATACAAGTTTGATGGGGAAGGCGAGCATGTAGTGTCACAACTTTTAGGTGACCCATACAAGTGCGACACATGCCTTTTCTAAAGCAGTGTAGTTGACCTCGTACCCGACCAATTTGCAACTGGAATAATAGATGGCTCTTTCTTTGCAGGAGTCTTCAAGGTATTGGGCTAGCAAAGCCCTAACTGCAGTGTTAGTTATGGTTAGGTATAGGAGCAAAGGGAGACCAGACTGTGGTGGCATGAGCACTAGGGGCTGGGTTAGGTATTGTTTGATTCGGTCAAAGGCTTCTTGGAAGGCCTCATTCCAAACCTTGGTTGAATCTTTTCGTAGGAGCTTGAAGATTGGTTCACAGATGGAGGTTAGCTGGATGATGAACCGGCTGATATATTGTAATTTCCCAAGAAAACCTTAGACTTCTTTCTCTGTTCGGGGCGGTGGCATCTCAAGTATGGCCTTCAGCTTTGCAGGATCTTCATCTATCCCCTTTTCGCTAACCATGGATCCCAAGAGTTTTCCCTTTGTAACACCGAAGACACACTTCTGTGGATTAAGTCGCATCTGATATCGTCGCAGTCGTTCGAAGAACTTTCGGAGAGCGGGAACATGACCTTCTCTAGTTTTGGACTTGATAATCATGTCATCCACATAAACCTCGACCTCTTTGTGGATCAGATCTTGCAGGATGGTTGTGGCAGTCATTTGGTAGGTAGCCCCAGCATTCTTGATACCAAATGGCATAACAGTGTAGCAAAAGATTCCCCATGGGGTGATAAATGCAACTTTTTCTTGGTGGTCCGGGTGCATCTTGATTTGGTTGTATCCAGCAAACTCGTCGATGAATGACTTGAGAGCATGACTGGTTATGTTGTCCACGATCATGTCGATATTGAGTAGCGGATAATCATCCTTTGGAGAAGCTTTATTTAAATCTTGGTAATCTACACACATTCGAACCTTTCCTCCTGATTTCAGCACAGGTACAATATTGGCTAGCCATGTGGGATATTCGATCACCCGAATGAAACCCACGTTCAACTGTTTGACCACCTCTTCTTTGACCTTGAGCGACCGTTCGGTGAGGAGTTTTCTCAATTTTTGTTTGACTGGCTTGTAATCTGGGAGAGTGGGGATCTCGTGCTGAGCTATTTCAGGATCGATACCGGGCATATCATCATAGGACCATGCGAAGACATCTACGAACTCCTTCAGTAATTCTTCGAGTTGTGTGCGCTCATGCTCGTCAAGGGTGGCCCCTATCCTAATCTCGCGCAGTTGGCTACTAGAACCGAGATTAATAACAATAGTCTTTTCTTCATTAACTTGTACGCGATTATGTTGTTTATTATTAACCTTATTTAGTTCAGTTAAGAATTGTTCATTTGCAAAATCATCATCATCAAAAGTTTGATTAGAATTCAAGCAGTTAATGTAAGGCACAACAAGATAGTCAAAATATTCATTTATTTCATTGATAGGAAAAAAAGCATTGAGAAACTCATCAAAAGAGGTCTCGATTACATTTGAGCAAGGATAGACAACAGAAGAAGAAATAGGGTAAACATTGGGGTTAGGGGAGATTTAAAGGGGTAAAACTGGCGCAGCATGCCAGTTGAGGAGAGAAGTATCAACAACTTTAATCAGAGGGGATGGATCCATTGATGTAGTGCCTAAATGAACCATGCAGAGTGCCAGCCCCAGTATTTGTAAGTTGAAGGAATCGGAATCGCTTTCCTCAGTCTCTTCAGCATCTTGGTGTGGGAAACTTTCGGCCCATGGGTAGCTGTCTTGGAAAAAGATCTCCATTCCAGGCTTTATCTTCTTGTATGTGTGGTCATACCATGGTTCTGGAAAATCGCAAAAAAGGGAAGTCCTCGCCTTCTTTGATGAATCGTCCATTCAAGGAGTCTCATGAGACAGTTCAGATACAGTCCAATCTTCTCTTTAGTCGAGATTGGTGGATCATTCTGAGCTCTTGTTCCTATGGTTGATACCCCAAGCCACAAGGAGGGAAAACTTTCTTCAGTTCGATGGGCTCAAGTATCCCTTGCTGCCTTTGCCCTATCCCCAGTCCAGGCATAAAGTGAATGTTTTTGATCTGAATGACATTGACATTGCCATGAGGGTCATATTCTGGACAAACCATTTCTTTGAAATCGTCCCCTGCCGGGAGTAGGAGTGACTCGACTCGGAATCCTGATAGTAGCATATCATTTGACCCGTGCTGTATCTCAAGAATTAGACTACTGGTGCTTGCACCCCCGATATTTTCTTCGTCGCCCAAATTGGTGATGACTCGCCCGTTGGCAAAGAACTTCAATTTGTGATGGAGTGAGGAAGACACACCCTTGATATTATGGAGCCATGGTCATCAGAGCAACAGGTTGAAACAGGCTGGGATGTCTATGACTTGGAATTCGATGACAGGGTTTATAGGACCAACCCCTATTACAAGTTTTATGGACCCCATCACCTCACGATGGGTATTATCGTAGGCACGCACAACAGCAGAGGTTGGAGCGAGGTCGCTTTCTTTCAGGCCTAAACACTTGAAGGTTTTTAGAGGGCAAACATTCAAGGCGGATCCGTTATCGACAAGAGAGAGTGGAACGACCTTTCCCATAACTTCGACGGAGATGTTGAGTGCATGATTGTGATTCGGACCAATTCTTGGGATTTCTTCTTCAGAGAATGATAACATTCGTTAGAGGTCAAGGATCCAACCAGATTTACCGCTTCTTCTGGTGTGGTAGAGGGAGGAACTATGGGTCCAGTGAGCAGCTTGATTAAAGCATTTCTGTGCAGCTGGGAAGACATGAGAAGCCCCCATAGAGTGATGTTAGCTTGGGTTTTCTTCAGTTGATCTAGAATCTTACTCTCCTCGATGGTCATCTCTGGCATAAGAAGGTTTTCAATGCCCTTACCCTTGTCATTTGATGGTAGTGAGCTTGGAACTTGGTAATGTCTCCCTGATCTGGTCATGTGATTTATTAAAGAAGGAAAGAATATGAAGCCCGTTTCCTCATCAATCTCAAGTAGTTCTGCCACCTTATTTATTTTTCCGGGGAGTTCTTCAAATGATATCATCCCACATATGTCGGCCACTGGGCCAGCTCTTCCTTAAGCTTGTTCTTCGCTCGAGTCTTCAAACTCTTCTCCCCATCCGGTGGTAGCAAATCTGTATTTCCATGTAAAGACGATGCATTCCATAACTTTAACGGCTTATTCATACAAGTTCTCCCATTCTGTGGGGATATATATGATTTAAGGGACCAAACGCCCTTGTAGCTTCAAAGTGTCAAGTAACCTGGTGATACTGCAAATGCTGTTGGTTTACCTGAATAATTCTTCCATAGTCTGGACAACATCATCTAGGCTGACTTCATCGGTTGGTACCACCCACTTTTTTGAATCTCGGGCCCATTTCTATGCCTCCAAGAACAGTGTACTGAATCTCTGGCAATCGATGACCATCTGTGAGGGCAATTTCATCCCGAACTCTAGGAGTTGGTTTAACACCTCTGACAATTCCATACTTCCATTTTCAGAACGAGTACGGACAGCGATGCATGCTCTGGTGAGGAGTGACAATGCCTGATCAGCGAGGCTAGTAGGGTGTAGGAGGAAATATGGGCAAATTTGAAGAGGTTTAGGAGAGTATATGGGTGTGATTTGAGTTGAGGGATCGAAATATGGGTTTTCTTCCAAGAAGATGGCATTGGTGTGATTTGGGAGTGGATTGTGAGTAGTGTTTGGCTTAGGATTGACTGGTGGGGCAATGGTACCCCGGTCAATGAGATCTTGAATTACGTTTCGAAGGTGAAAGCATTGGTCGGTGGTATGGCTGACAGTTTGGTGAAAGGTGCAATGAGCATCGATTTTGAAGTTTCTTGGGAGTGGATTTGGTAATGGACGGGGATCCAAGGGTTTGATGAGGTTTCGGCTTAACAAGTCTTGGCAAACTTTGGAGAGGAGAGCATGGAGCTCAATATATTCCCTTCGGATGGGGGCATGGCGGCTTTCTGGTTCCCATATTGTGGTTGGTTGAGAGATGTTGTTGATGGTCGAAATGGTAGCACTGGCAGGCTTGTCATACTTTCTAGGGGTGAACTGTACGGACACCTTCTTTGGTTCAATATCTGTTTTAACGAGGCTCTCATCGATTTCCACTCTAGCCTCTCTGAGAGCTCGAAAGTGGGGATAGTATTGTCCTCCCATCATCGCTCGGACATGAGGCAAGTGGTTTTTCTTCACTATGTTGACCTGTTCTTTTTCGGATGGCTGATTAGTCATGGTAACTGCTTGTTCCCTCCACCGAGTTATGAAGTTACTGACTGATTCTCCAAGATTTTGTTTGAGCATCTCTAAATCACGATGGGTGACCTCAAGCTCTTCGTTGTATTTGTACTGTGACATGAATTCTCGGGCTACATCCTCCCAGCTACGGATTTTGGATTCCTCGAGAGATAAAAACCATCGGAGGGCACTATCCTTCAAAGTTTGCTGAATTAATTGGTCCATCACCTCTTCAGAAGCCCCTAGTAGAGTCATGGAACGATGATAACTGCGAAGATGAACAATTGGGGGTCCACTCCCTCCGAACTTCTCGATATTTGGCATCTTGAACTTCTCGGGTAACCTTGCTTTAGGATAAGGAGACATGTGGGTGTAGTCCATGTAATTTCCAGAGATACTGACTTGGTCAAACTTCTTGGTGAGCATCTTGAGATCCTCTTTGACTTTATTCAACTCTTCCTCCTTTGGATCAACGACCACATGCAGGTTATCCATAGGCTGGGCAATGTTTGGCAAGGGAAGATGGGCAGGCGACGACCCATTGGCAGGAGGGGAACGTGGAGCGTGCTGATATTCTTCCCAAACCCATATAGGCTCGGGTGGACCCATAGCACAATGGAACAGGGCCTCATACTCTTGAGGAATAGGAACTTGGTTTTGTTGCATCTCTCAGACCTCAGTTTGGAGGTTGCCAATCTTGGACACGACCTGAGCTAGGACTGTCGTCAGATCCAGTTGTATGACTGGTGCTTGATCTGTATTCTCCATGGAAGATGGATGGATTCTAGACTCGAAAGAAGTAGTAAAAGAACGGATGAAACTCTGGGGTGATTTGACTGAAGACCAAAGCCAATAGGGAGCCAGGCTAAGGGCTTGCGATCGACCTGTGAAGGCATAGGATGAGATTTATTTTTGAGAAAAAGGGAATTTTTTTTTGGACTTTTGATAAAGAGGGGAGAAATGCTTTTTGGATTTTTTGATAAACAAGGGAGAAATGTTTTTAGAGACGGAACTCAGCATGATTATTATGTTTTCACTTATATTTAATTCTCCTAAATGCAATGCCGGACGGGACCCGAGCCTGGAAAAATAGGGGTTTTAATATATGCAAAGCTACGATTTGGACTTGTAACCAGGCTCACGGACAGGGCCCCATTTTAAAAATGCGCAAAAATTGGGTGGCAGACCGACCCGGAATTTCGGCAGAGTTTCGGGATGAAACCGATAATATAAAGTGCGTGTCCTAGCTTTGACACCTATATGCGGGTTTGCAGTTGGTTGGGAGAATCGACATGGTTCCCCCCTTTGGCGTGACTTCCACGATATACGTATTGCTCTTGCGGGCAATCAATACACGTGGACAAGACATTTGATATACCTGAGTGTACGTGAATTGCCTCACCATATAACTCATGGGGACGGTACGTGTGAGAGCGAATTCGATATACTCAACGTACGTGAACGAATTCCCTGCGATATACCTCTCGTCATGACTTCGGTCAAGCGGTACGATGCGGGGGAACCATTCGATATACATCGAAGGTACTTGGCCAATGGAAGGTGAGAGTCATATCGCTTAGGCTAACTATGACCTGCCGGACCAGCGCCCATCACGAAGTGACCCTCCAGTCACTGGGTAAGATTTGGTCAATATCAATGCTCTTTGGTGATGTTGTGTGAATCATGCATGATTGTCTTATTGGTATCTTATCATCAGAATGCCTTTCTTAATTATGCCAAACAGGGAGCCAAGTATGAGTACCCCAAAAGGTACACCAAGTATGGATAGGTGATGCGTGCAATATGGGGATATACATGTGATCCAGGTGCACGTGGTGTGAAGTGTACATGGAGAAATTTCTACAAGTGTGTGAATATACGCATAAGCATGGGATACACATGAGAAAGGGGAACATGCAGATATGGGGGAAACATAAGCAAATATAGCATTCATGTAAATAGAGTCAAGCCCACAAAACACATATCCCCAGCAGAGTCGCCACTGTGGCCATCCCCGATCCTCGCCGCGCGGGTGGGCGCGTGGTGGAAAGGATCCTTCGGGTCTCGCGCGTCCCTCTCGGGAGCGCTTCGACTGACATCGTTTGTGGTGTAAAAATGTATAGAGATTCAGGGTCGCCAGTATATTTTACTCAAAACAGACAAAAGAAAAAGGGGAAGCCACCCCGAAGGATGGCATCCAAAGGCATACTGGTGCGTGCGAAACCAAGATGATTCGAGAAGGATTTGGAGGCTTAATTATGAAATGGGAAGGTGTTAGGCACCCATTCCTCCCTTTCGGTCTCTCATGAATATTTTCTATTTTCCTTTTGTTCCCCCCCGTGATATGTGTGTATGTGTATATATAGAATGGAGGTAGGAATCTTCGACTTGTATCATGGAAGAGATAAAGTGAGTCATCTGTAGGAAGGTATAATATTAGAAAAATAAGATTTACCTGATTACCCCTACGGTGATCGTTATAATGGAATGATAACGCATATGGAGCAATACGTTATTAAGGGCAAGTATATAGAATATAAGGAAAATGGATTTAGAGAAGATAGAAAATGAGAGAAAAAGTGAGAAAAGGACTCGAGTCTCGGGTTTTACCCCGAGACGCCTACGTAGCCTATAAAGGCATCAAAGTCCACGCAGTTCGCATACAAAAATGAGGGGTGGGGTTTATCCCATAAATCTAAATAGGGGATCTCTTATTTGTAAGTGTGTGTGTAGAAAAAGTGTTTTAGTTGTGAGAAGAGTGTGGAAAAAGTGTGAGAATCCCTCTTGGAATTTATGAGCAGACCCTCTTTTTCTTGTTTTTTGGGTTTTATTTATATAAAAATAAGAGATGTGCGATAATACTAAATAAAAAGTATATTAGGATGTGTGGGATGAGATAATAAAAAGTGCTAAGTAATAAAGCAAGTTATTGAGAACTCAAGAGAATTTGAAGAGAAAGGTGAGAAAGTTGGACCTTCTTGAAGATCTTGAGCTTGATCTTGAATGTTGGAGAGCAGCCCTTGCACTTGGATGTTGATGGAGAGTGGCTAATTCACCAATTTTGATGAAAAGGATGATGAAAAGTGGAAGTAAAAAGGGGATTTGGATGTTGAAATCACGCTTCCTTCGAGAGAGGTTTCTGGGATTCGTTGAGAGAGGTTTTTATCAGATCTGGTCTCCACTTGCAAATGAGGTGAAGGCCTCCTTTTATAGGCCCAGGTGAGTGCCTATCGGCATAGACCTATTCCTTCCTATCGGCAGGGTCTGGAACCTTCCATTTGGCAGTGCGCCTCAGGCTTTTTCAGAAAATCGGCCGCCGAGGACAAACCGTTGGTCAGAATCATGCATGAGGCATACCGTTGGAAAGGAAATTCAGAGATCTTCAAAAGTCCTTTGGACCTCTCCCAGGTTTGGGAGTTGACTTTGGGTTAAATATGGCTCGAAAGCATTTGTCGATCCATTGGACGGGGAATCACTCGGACGCAAATGGGTCGTTCGTTCGCATGGTAAGTCCAAATCGTGCACGGGGTGGACTTTTGGAAAGTCTAGGAGATGTACTTCGACATTCCAAATAGTTTGACCCGATTTGGAGAGTTGACTTTGGTCAACCGGGCCCGAGAAGCGCTCGGTGGCCTCCTGGAGTCAAACGGATCATTCGTCCGCATGGAAAGTCAGAATCGCGCACGGGATGGACCGTTGGAAAGGGTATTCGGCGCCTTTGAAGATTCATTCAGCCTCGGTCGATCTGAAGAGATGACTTAGGTCAAATAGAGCCCGGGAGCACCCGATGTCCTCTAGGTCAGGTTTCGGACGCAAACAAATCGTTCGTCCGCATGGTAAGTCAGAATCGCGCACGGGGCAGACCGTTGGAAAGGGTATTCAGTGCCCTTTGAAGATTCATTGAGTCTCGATCGAGATGAAGAGTTTGACTTTGGGGTCAAACTGAGTCGGGGAGTGCCCGATGGCTTTCAGGTCAGTACTCGGGACGTGACCCGGGTTTACAGTGATGAAGGGAGGTACTAGGGACCTAAGGAGAGTTAGGGGGTAACAGAATGGGGTGTCTACAGTATACCTTTTGTAAATACACATACCAATGAATTAACTATTTTACTTTTCAAAAATCTTACTTAGCCAGGTTAATTTATCTTAATCTAGAAAAAACTTTCTTTAGTCATACTTAGCATTCACCTTGTTTAACTCACCCGGTTCAACACTTAAAACCATTACACTTTTGTATTTTCATTGAAAATCACTATTTCAACACACGCATTCACCGTGATAGAAAATATTCATTTGTAATTTGAAAACTTTTTTCCATACATACTTATGCAAATCTTGGGTTTAAAAACTTGGTTGCTTAATTACCCATTTACCCACTTACTTTATCATTTTTCCTTATCTTATGGACATTAATATATTTATGCGTTTACTTGTCCATTTCATCTTTATCGAAACATTTGTTACATTCGTTCAAGTTAGGTTGTATTAATACATTTTACCACACAATCCATTTCTTGATATGTTCCAAAGTATCTTTATCTTTTCTTAGAATCTTTCACTACCACATACTTAGTGCATAAGTGGGGAGGGATATGGGATCTTTTACGAAGGGAAAAATGGGAATAAGTCTGATCCTAGCCTCTCTCTTATACAAAATGTAAAGCCTTAACACCTGATTTCACCCAAATCGTCAAGTGCTAAGAGTGACACATGGTCTTGATCGATAGATACAATAGTGACAGTGGGTTTGGCAGATCTAATTTAAAAATCCTTTGGCTCTCTCTTTAATCCCCAAGACAAATTATTTAACTCGATGTACATATATCTCATTTACCCTTATTATGACTGTTAAGCCATCCATGTTGCATCTGTTGACAGTGAAGTGAGAGGAGGATTCCTATCAGCGTCGTTCTAATGACACAGCACGTCGTTCGAACGATGGGAGATTTTCGTTAGAACTACTCCCATGTCGTTCGAGCGAGACAGAGGGATGGCCAATCAGTGATAGAGATGCTAGTAAGATCAAAGACAGTAGGATCCCATATTTCTTTCCATTGATAACTGAGCCACGTGGCGTGAATCTAAAGATACCTTTGACCTCACTCACCGGATGCTTCTGGCGCATTATTGCAGATACAACGTCTATGTTGTTTGCACTGCTTTGACCCAGAAATCCCTTTCTTCCTTAAATCATAAGGTAAGAATTCTTTATAATTTATTTGGAAGGATATAAATTTCTGGCCACAACTTCTTGATTTTATTAATTAACAAATAACCCTATGATCCATATAAAATCCAATAATTCTCTTAAATTATAATTTATTCATCGTCATATATAATACTTATATATAATTTAATTAATTTACTAGGGCGGGACATTACGTGACACCCCGAGTACGAACTTTTCTATCTAGGCCCAGCACTTGGCTCAATCCATCCGTACTCAGAAATTTCTTATCAGCATCAATCTTGGTGTTACGACCCGCCTTTATCCTCTCCTGAAACAATATAAAACATATTATTTACTTTGAAAAAGAATATTAATAAACAGCCTGGAATTGACAATATAATTTTATTTATAACTTACGACGGTCCCAGCGACCTACAGATTACCTGGCTCTCCCTTCTTCGTCTAAATATTTATCTAAATCCTATGTGGCTTTTCCCTTGGGCCACTCCCAGACACCTGTAAAATGCAACCAAATTAAAGAAAAATGTGACCAAATTATAGTAATTTACTCACCATTAAATAAAATGTAATTTAAAGTAATTTACTTACCATCCTACGCTCCACCTTCGCGTAAGATGTCCACCGGGAGTAGTGCACATCTACCATCTTTGATCGGTTAGTCCTCCTAGTTCCACGAGAGGACAACTGTCTCTCGAATGTCTCGTTATCCATAAACCTCTGTCAGTTAGACGATATGATTGGCTTCTTCTTTTGGACTTTGTCCCTACACCGTAGCACATACTCTCGATCATTTTTGAAATAGGGGCATACAAGTTTTTCTTTTATGTCTTCCATTGCCCACCTACACCCGCTGATACATTGGTGATAATATGCAAATTTGTGTATTTCATCCCTCGAACTGATGCATTTTAGCCCCCTCGAGTATATTATTCCCTATATTTATGCTCGTTAACCAGACAATCTCGGATTTCTACATTAACATGTTTTGCAGGGGTTATTTGAGCTTTTATAGGTATTTGGATGCTAAGTGTGAAGTTCGGACGCATTCCGCTCGATTTTCGTACACGATCGCATGTTCAAGGGCATTTTAGTCTTTTCAAAGCTTAGGTACCTGGCCCAACATCTACACGGAAGTTGTATCCTTCCTCGTAAGCTTCACGTATCCATGAACGGTGCCCGATTCTGATTCAGAACGAAGAAGTTACGGCAATTTCAGCGGAAGGGAATTGCATTCAAGCTAAAACATCAATGTAGGGGGATCATACCTGCTTGATCGATCGATCCTTCTTATTTTTCCAAATCATGGGAGACAGTGGGCTAGAATTTTAAGCATCGATCGATCGATCACAGGGGATCGATCGATCGATCACAGGTTTTCTACAAATATTTTGGCCTTTTCTTTTCTTTTCTTTTCTCTTCTCTTTTCTTTTCTAAATTATTTTTTTTTACTATATAAAGGAATTTTTATGTAAAAACAGATATAAATTCATTTTAGTTAGTTTAGGTTAGGGTTTTGGAGGTTTGAGAGCTCATTTCTTCATTTCTTCTTGGATTGACACCCATTTGGGCTTGTAATTTGTGCTACCATCTTCCATCTCCATTAATATAGTTGTATTTCATTATTTCTTGCTTTATAGTGTAATTTACATGCTTTCATAATTAGTTTTACATGCTTTGATTTACTTGCTTTCTAGTGTAGATTTATCGCGTTTATTTACCGTTTTTTTTACCGCATTTTTATCATGCTTTCTAGATAATTTTAATTAGGTTGTGTTTGAATGGAACTCACTCGGATTGATGCATTGCTTTGCTTTGGTGATGGTGTTTACGGGTCTATTTTGGGTGTGTTGTCCTAGTTATTTTGCCTAGGAGATTTGACGGGGCATATCATGTATGTCCCGTGCTTACGACCTTTTGTGCGTAATTTTTGGGGTTTTTGTTGACGCCCAAATCTTATTAGGATTTTATGCGGATTTAGGGATGTGACAACCCTTGATTTAATTAACTATCGAAATGAGACGCATTCTAACTAACTCGTCGACCCATGTATCCATTTTATACAAATTAACTCGGGTGAGGGATATTCGACGCAACCTATAGTTTTTACTCGCGTTGTTAATCTAATTTCAATACACTCGCCTAGATTAAATATTTTCCTTTTATGCATCTTTTCCTTTTTAGTTTGTAATCACCTTTTTCCCTTTTATTATAAGTATTAAATCATATAAATTCTAGCAACTCGTCTCAGTGGATATTTTCGATACCCAACGTACCGCTATACTCACCAGTTGAGTGTAGTCGTAATTTAGGTTTTTGTATTATCGCAGTGAAATGAAAACAACGGCCGTGCCCTTACACAAGCACACATTTCACCCTCTTTCAAAATGGCGCCGTTTTCGAGGACTTGTTTGTTTTAGACTTTATTTGATTTAGTATTTTGTATTATTTTCTTTTTATTTGTATTATTTGCTAACCTTTTTGTAGGACTTCCACATATGAGCACTTAGAAACGCTTGAATTTCTCGCGCGTGCATATCTTTGCGAAATTACCATTTCAAGCCATTTTTGGGGTAAGTGTGTCTTATTCCATTCTTTCGGTAATCATTGATATAATTCTCAAAATGCCCATAATCCTACGACTTTCGGTGAATACTTAGAATCCCAAAGAATTTCAAATTCAAATATGACTTTGGGTGAGTATAATGAAAGTCAAAACTTGGGTTATTGGAATTTTGATGATGATAATAATGATTTTGGGCCTTTACCTCCTTATAATAATAATTTTGAAACGAAGTGCAATAGTTTTCAAAATTCCTATAATAATGAGTTTTCGTTTAAGTCCGATGATAATTTTCAAAGTTCCCATTTTCATGGATCCGCACCTCGACCTATGACATTCGGTGACGACTTGCGTATGTATGAGAATGAGAAACTTGAAAATCGTTATCGGGAAGAAAATCATTTATGGGAACATGAATTGGATTTATTATTTGAATCCGACGATGATTTTGCTTCCGAGACTTTTGAAGTCGAAGAATGTTTTGAACCAAATGAGGTACTTTTACCTACTTTGGAACAAACCATTCTAGACTTTGCCCATTGCATAATGGATATTGAAAGTGAGGATGAAAATGACGTAATATCTATTTGCAATGAAATGATTTCTTCTTTGGCCCCCAAAGAAGAACATTTCATTGAAAATGATATTATTTCATTCGAAACTCAATCTTCATGCGATGATGATTCATCTCATGAGTTTGAATTTCTTTCATCCCCATTTTCATTCTCTATTATCACACCGTCACGAGTACCCTCTGATTTGGTTTCAAACATTAATGTTTTAAACCTTTTCCTCAATGAGGAGTACTTGATCGAGTCGCCTTCTATGATCGCATCTTTGCCTTTGTGTGCGCCACCTTCCATTCCAATTTCAAAATCCTTGGGAGGATATTCAGCTTTTCTCGGTCCCCACATGTTTTTGTCACCCATTCAATCCAAACCCCCCATCATCCCTCTAAATATTTTAATTGACGATGGTTCATTTCTTCCGCCTTACACATGCCTTCCGTTGTTAAAACGGAATTCATATTTTTAGGAAGGCATGCTTGTATGTGAGGGTACACCGGTTATCCTCCAAAGTCAAATTGTTTTCGCGGTGGGCCCTTAGCTATTTAGACTTCTAGTGTACAGTTAGCGTGAAGCCTAAATAATAGGTTGTATATAGTTAGCTTTTTATTCTTTCTTTCTTTTTTTTAAATTTTTCTTTCCCTTTTATTTTAGTCTAGTGTAATTTGTTAAATTTTTGTTATTTGTTTTTGCTATGCTCGGTACTAACTTGTTTTGTAGACTCTTTGGACTTGTTCTTATGGGGATCGCTCCAATTTTGGGTAATATCGCTCTTTTCCTCTCTCAAACTTGGTTTTTAATTAACATTGAGGAGAATATCAAGTTTTAAGTTAGGGGGTGTGGGATATTCTATCCATTTTGTAAGGACATAATTTTATAAATGTCCGGGGTAGAATCTAAAAAATTTCTGTTTACTCTTAGATCACAGTTTGTATGTCTGATACCGCTACATTTGGCACGTCAACACGATCAACCTCGACGGCCCTTATCAAAATTCAATGCATCCAGTATCTTCATGTGCATCATGCTACATGCCACGTGCTGCTCAGCTCATTCCCGGTACTCCACTACGTTTTATCGGTAAAATGTTTTATTGGAGCTTTAATATTTGCATAAATATTTGGGAAATTTTTCGAAAATTAATTTTAAAGTCTGGATTAATTTTTTATCAAAAGCAGAATTTTTCTAAGTGTAGAAGCGAAGTGCCTTGAACGACGAGCTCGCTTAAACGAACTTGAATGTCGTTCGTGTGAGATAGGCATGTCGCGCGATCTCATTTGAACGACTTCTGTCCTTCGTTCGAGCGACATGTCTATCTCGTTCGAACGAGCCACCGCCTCGATTTTCGTATAAATATTTGTTCTCCTTCTACACGAATTTCAAGTCTTTTCTGCAATCTCAAAATTCTGTGAAAACTATCCAGAATAAGACTTCATCTTTTTAAGGTTTTTTAAACCTTTTTGATTCACAAAACCATTCCCATATATGTGTGTGAATCTTTAAACCTTCAAGAAGATCTTTTACTCATCTGGAGTAATTTGTGAGGAAGCCGCTCTCTTCTTCATTGATTCCCTACTAGAAAGGGATAGTTCCAGTCGCCGACAACAGAACCGACACCCGAGGGTATTTCGGTGTCACTGTATTTTTACTGTAATCCGTGTAAGCCGCTCTCTTACAAAATTATAGTGAAAATAAAAGATTTTGCCCATTTGGGGGATTTTTCCTCTTTTGTGTGTGTTTGATTGTTCTTGCTTGATTTTACCATCATCAATCACACCTAGATGCATGTTTAGAACTTAATTGATAAAAAATGAGTTTAATTAAATAACTTCCTTATTTGAACGCAAGCGCACTCTTCTCAAATTGGTATCAGAGCCAGTTACACAACTTTACTGTGTAATTTTCTACAAAATTTTCTAAGAAATGAATTTTTTGAAAAATTGATTTTTGAAGACGAGTGTGTTCATAATGGAGAAGTTATATAATAAAATGTCAGTTTTTGACAGGACAAACTATGCATATTGGAAAGCCCGCATGAGATCTTCATTAAAAGCCATTGATGAACGTGTCTGGATTTTGGTTGAAAGAGGGTGGACACCTCCCTCCGTTACTCTTGAAAACGTGACCAATTTAAAACTTATCACTACTTGGACTGAAGAAGAGTTTAAATGGTCATCTTTTAATTCTAAGGGTCTAAGTTCTATTTCTGGGTCTGCCACACCTGATGAGTTCAAACGCATAATGACGTGCACCACGTCAAAAGAGGCATGGGATGTTTTGCAACTTACCCATGAAGGTACTAATGCTGTGAAAGAGTCTAAATTGAAAAATTTAACAACTCAATTTGAAACAATCACCATGCTTGAATCTGAGTGTTTTGATGAATTTTATGCTAGACTGTTTGATATTGTTAACACTAGATTTAATCTTGGTGAACACATTATTAATGCAAGAGTTGTTAAAAAAATTCTTAGATCACTGCCTAAGCGTTTTATCCCTAAAGTCATTGTGTTAAATTCAATGGGTAATTTGAATACGCTTAAATTGGAGGAACTTGTAGGAGACTTGCAAACGTATGAAATTGATATGTTTCCTAAATCTGTCAAGTCTAAAGATAAGGGAATTGCACTTAATTCCCACGAAAGAAAGAGTGAGGGGTCGGCAAGAAAGAGGGGAGAGTCATCTAGAAAAAGAGAGACAGATACGTCAGATTCTGAGTGTGATTTTGACTTGGATGATTTGGCCCTTTTTGCTAAAAATTTCAAAGGAATTCTCAAATTCAAGAAAAATGGCAATTTTAAAGATAAAAAGAAGTTTGAGAAAAATAAGTTTGAAAAGAAAAATGAAAAGGATTTTAAAGATCCTTCTAAGAAGGAAAGTGAGAGATGCATTGAGTGCGACGGTAGGGGTCATAGAGCTTTTGAGTGTGCTACTAGGCTGAACAGAGAAAAGGGCAAAGCTGTCCTTAATGCTACCCTTAGTTACGACAGTGAGGTCGAGTCGGTGGATTCTGGAGACGAGTCATCGCATGAGTGTAACTTCACCGCATTCATGGCTAGTCATGTGATTACTTCTAGTGCTCCTCACGACGATGAGGATGTTGCTTCACAGGGACACCACGACAGTGAGATCGATGTGAGTGAGGGGGAGGATGACACAAGTGAGAGCGAGCGTGATCTTCAACGCGCCTACGCCGAGATTTATTCTAAGTCATTTAAAACTAAAAAGCGTAACAAAGCGTTAGTTATTAGGATCACCGCTTTAGAGGAAGACTTAAGAAAAGCGAGCGAGAGAGAGTCCTCCACTTGCACTACCTTTAGAGACAGAGAGTATGCCTGTGTTGAGAAAGAGAGTATGTTTAGAGACAGAGAAAGTCTGCTTAGAGTGAAAGAGAGTTGTTTTGAGAAAGAGAGAGGGGACTTGACTAAACAAGTGGCTAGTCTTACGAATGAGCTACATTCCTCCGTGGAGACTCGAAAGAAACTTGAAGCCCTTGTTTCCCAGCTTACTCATGATCTTGAGAGATCACGGGAAGTTAAGGTTCAAATTGAGGACAGATCTGGGAAGATGGTAAAGATGCTCCTCGGCCCCACTTTAGGCTTTGGTGATAGGCAGGGGATAGGTTATGATGGTGCCTCCACGTCTCATATTGCACCTGGACCAGTTCCTGAATTTACTACGACTCCTTATGGCCATCGTCAAATACCTCGAAGGAGAGTTCGACCAAGAAAAGCAAACCAAAGTCCGCCTTTGACTGTGCTCTTTTATACATATTGCCAAAGAAAAGGCCACCTCAGGGAGTTTTGCTATAGTATGGGTTGGACACGACGTACTGCTGCTCCACCACAGTGTACTGATGATTTTGCCAGTCTGAGAGAACAAGTTGAGTTTTTAACTGCCACATCTCAGAGTTTGATGGAGGAATTACGACAGATGTCTTTACCGTCAGTGAATTATTCTCACATTCTGGTTAAAACCAACAACAATAAAGGTAAACAAAAGGTCACCACTACTTAGGTACCTAAGAAAGATAAAAAGGCCTTTGTTGTTCACGTCGCTCTCAAAGCACATAATACCTCACAGTGGTATTTTGATAGTGGGTGCTCCAGACATATGACAGGTGATGCCTTATTTTTTACGTCTCTTGAGGATTATCAGGATAGCAGAGTCACCTTTGGAGATGGGAGCAAGTCTAGCATTGTAGGACGTGGTACTGTAAAGTTACCAGGATTTCCTAAGCTAGAGAATGTTTTGTACATAAAAGGTTTGAAAGCAAACCTTCTCAGCATTAGCCAGTTATGCGACGCTGACTTTTCCGTAAAGTTTGATCGGGATTCCTATAAGGTCTATAATCAAGCCGATAAACTTTTAGTGTGAGGAGTGAGGATAAAGGATAAATGATAATTGCTATGGGACTCATCCCACATCCTCACTTGTCTGCAATAGTGCCACGATCACTCCTATAGATCTGTGGCACCAACGTCTAGGTCCCGTGAACATTAAGATCTAACTCATTTAGCTAAAAAGGACCTAGTACGTGGCTTACCATACTTGGAAGTCCAACTTCGATGATTTATGGACCTTATCAGTTGGGAAAACAAATTTGTAGTCCCTATAGGAAGTTGCATTCCATTACCACCTCTCGTGTTCTTGAGCTTATTCACATGGATCTTATGGGTCCTACTCGTACTGAGAGTCTGGGTGGTAAGAGGTATATCCTTGTGATGGTGGATGATTTCTCCAGGTACTCGATTATAGGTTTTCTGAGGGAGAAATCCGATGCTGTGGAGTTTTTAATGACCAAGTGTTGTGTCCTGCAAAATCAACACGGAGTCAATATTAACAGGATACGTAGTGACAACGGCACTGAATTTAAGGAAGCAAAGGTAGATCTTTACTGTGATAGCATTGGGATCAAACATGAGTTTTCTGCTGTGAAGACTCCTCAGCAAAATGGGATTATTGAGAGAAAGAATAGGACGATCCAGGAAATGGCTAGATCTATGCTTCTAGGTCGTAAGATTTCTAGGAGATTTTGGGCAGAGGCAGTGTCTACTGCATGCCACATGGTGAATAGGGTTTACCTGCGTCCACACACTCTTAAGACGCCATATGAATTGTGGACTGGGAAGAAACCCAACCTTGCATATTTCTGTGTTTTGGGGAGTAAATGCTACATCTTACGGGATAGAGAGAAATTAGGAAAGTTTGACTCCCGAAGCGACGAGGGAATACTGTTAGGATATTCATCGAATAGTAGAGCGTACCGGGTTTTTAACTTGAAGAGCTCTAAGGTTATGGAGTCAATAAACATCACCGTGCAAGACGATGAACCTTTGGCGTTTATTGATTCTAGCCTTCAGTGTGAGGATGAGGATGTTTTTGGCAGTAATTTACTTGTACCTCACCCACACTCTGAGGACCCTACTCCTGTGTTAAGGGAAACACCTGCTTGGGTTCGCAAGAGTCATGACCCTTCTGCCATTGTTGGTAATCCCACTCTAGGGGTCAAGACTCGTGCTCATCTTGAGAACGTTGTTAGCCATTTTTTCTACAAGTCTAAAGTCGAGCCCAAGAACCACAAAGAAGCACTCAAGGATGAACACTGGATATCTGCTATGCAGGATGAGTTGCTTCAGTTTAAAAACAATAATGTCTGGGAACTTGTCCCCCGACCTAGTGAGACTAATGTGGTAGGTACCAGATGGGTTTTTAAAAATAAAATGGATGAAAATGGTACCATAATCAGAAATAAGGCTGGGTTGGTCACTCAAGGATACACACAGATAGAAGGTGTAGACTTTAGGGAGACATTTGCTCCTGTTGCGAGGCTTGAGTCCGTCCTCTTACTACTCGCCATCGTATGTCATCTGTGCTTCAAGTTATATCAGATGGATGTCAAGAGTGCCTTTCTAAATGGCATTCTACAGGAGGAGGTTTACGTGGAATAATGGAAAGGGTTTGAAGACCCTAACCACTCGGAGCACATCTACTATCTGAGGAAAGCCTTGTATGGTTTGAAGTAAGCACCCCGTGCTTGGTACGAGAGGCTTACTTCCTATCTCTTACCCAGTGGCTTCAAGAGAGGGGGAGTTGATATGACGTTGTTCGTCAAGAGAGATGACGGTTCTATCTTGGTTGCCCAGGTCTATGTGGATGACATAGTCTTTGGATCCACGTGCTCCAAACATTCTCATCACTTTAAGGAGGAGATGAAAAGTGAGTTTGATATGAGCATGGTTGGTGAGCTTACTTTCTTCCTTGGTCTCCAGGTTCGTCAGCCAGAGGATGGGATGTTCATCTCCCGATCTAAATATGCTAGAGACCTAGTGAAGAAATTTGGGTTAGACTCCGCTAATCATGCACGTACGTCTATGAGTACCACTACCAATCTTAGTAAGGACACTTCAGGCAAGGACATAGTGCAAACCTTGTATCGGAGTATAATAGGTAGACTTCTTTACTTGATTACCACTCGTCCCGACATTGCCTTTAGTGTTGGAGTCTGTGCGCGATATCAGGCGTCCCCGAAAGAGTCACATTTACTTTCTCTAAAACGTATTATTAAATACGTGAGTGGGACTCTCTCATATGGTATTTGGTATTCCTTTGATACCGATGACCATTTGTCCGCCTATTCGGATGCCGATTGGGCCGGGGATGTAGATGGTTGTAGGAGCACTTCTGGTGGGTGTTTCTATTTTGGTTATGCTCTTGTCTTCTGGCTTAGCAAGAAGCAAAATTTCATCTATTTGTCCACCGCGGAGGCTAAGTACATTGCCGCCGGGAGTTGTTGCACGCAACTCTTGTGGATGAAGCAAATGTTGGAGGATTATTGGCTTTCACAGGACACCATGACTATTTCCTGTAATAACATGAGTGCGATACACATATCCTGCAATCCAGTCCAACATTCGCGCACAAAGCACATCAGGATACGCGAGCAATTTATACGTCAGTTAGTTGAGGAGAAAGTCGTATCCCTGAGTTTCGTACCCACCGACCGTCAGTTAGCCGATATTTTCATGAAACCTTTAGATGCCCTTAGATTTGTGAGTCTTAGGAAATCTTTGGGGATTTGCACAGTTACCTGAGGGGTTGGTCTATGTCTAGGATATGATTTTTTTTTCATGTTCATATCATATGCTTCCTATTGCTAGTTTGTTTTATATGTATTATTGCCTTGCTGTACACCTATTTATTTATTTATTTTTTTGAAAAATCCAAAAAGATTTTTGTTTTATAAAAAAGTTTTTTAGAAAAACACAAAAAGATTTTTGTATTTTTTTGCACCTTTTATGGATGAGCATTTAAGATAGCCGAGTCACAATTTCATTCCATTTGTCCATGTGACTGTTTGATAGAGATTTGAGACGCTACATCATTTCATCCATGTGATTTACATTGTTTGGAGTCTTTGAGATGTGATTAGTGATATCTTTCTACATGTTTGACTCCTATCTCCTTTATTGCACACATGCACGACTATATTTGATTATTGTACTTGTCTATCTCATATTGGCTTGAGTGTTTCTATCTCAATTCTGTCTATACAACTAACAATATGCGATAAAACTTGACAAGATTGGAATGCATGTAAAAACCATTTTGGTGAGACTGTGTGTTTATTTAAAAACGGGGAAGGGCTGCGAAAGGTTCACTTAGCCTTTGCGATTCTAAGCCACTGTTAAAAACGACCTAAAAAATGGAGGAATTTTATTATCCATGGTCCAAAGAGGTTAAAAGAGCCCAAAAAAATTTAAAGGCAATAAAAAGCAATAAATGCCAAATATGGGCCATTTGGTTTCACCATCAATTCTCCAAAGTTTGAGAATTTAGAATGCCTCTATTCAAAATATATATCTGAGGGAGTTTGGTTGGAGACAATAAACGGGTTTGCACTTCCTTGAAAGTCCTGAAAAAACATAAAATAGTTTTGGACGTTATTAGTGTGGAAATCACTTTGAGATTTGATTTGTTGATTTGATTGAGTCAATGTCTCAAATTACCACCTTTCTACACCAAAGGAAGATTTTGAGTTCATTCATTAGGAGTATCCGATATTCATCGTGCACATATGTCATGTTTGTATGCATTGATTTTCCTATCGAATTTTATCACACCCCTACATTTACGCTATCATCGACTTGGTTGTTTTTGTGTTCTTTCATGGTGTGATTCTTTGTTGTATATTATGTGTGAAATTTTTTGAAAAATACAAAAATATCAGTTTATTCCCATGAGTCATTCTCCATGTGCATTCATTTATGCTTCTCATAGCTGTCCATTTGGGGACATCATAAAAAGGGGGAGAAGAATTATGGGGGAGATTTGTTTTGTTTTGGTGTTTGGTTGATTTGTGAATGAAATTATGGGGGAGATTTGTTTTGTTTTGGTGTTTGGTTGATTTATGAATGATTTGCTTAAGCTTAAATTGATCATCAATTTGTGCATATCATTATGTTTCAAACTGTTGCTTGTCACGGGTATTTGCTTTATCTCATGTGTGTAGGTACAACATTGTTCATTATTGAATTGCACACCTTGATGAGAAAAGCTTTGGAAGTTTTTGAAGAGCTGAATATTTGAAAGACATGTCATTTAGTATTCTCAGTTTGAAGGTTTAATGGGGATATTATCGTGTATGTCATGTGATTGCATAATTTGGTTTTTTTATGTATGTACCGGCATAGACATAGGGGAGATTTGTAAGGACATAATTTTATAAATGTCCGGGGTAGAATCTAGGAATTTTCTATTTACTCCTAGATCACAGTTTGTATGTCAGATACCGCTACATTCGACATGTCAACACGATCAACCTCAACGGCCCTTATCCGAATTCAATGCATCCAATATCTTCATGTGCATCATGCTACATGCTACGTGCTGCTCAGCTCATTCCCACTACTCCACGTTTTATCAGTAAAATGTTCTATTGAAGCTTTAATATTTGCATAAATATTTGGGAATTTTTTTGAAAATTATTTTTGAAGTCTGGATTAATTTTTTATCAAAAGCAGAATTTTTTCTAAGTGTAGAAGCGAAGTGCCTTGAACGACGAGCTTGCTCAAACGACTTTGAATGTCGTTCGCGCGAGATAGGCATGTCGCGCGATCTCGTTCGAACGACTTTTTTCCTTCGTTCGAGCGACGTGACTATCTCGTTCGAATGAGCCACCACCTCGATTTTCATATAAATAGTTGTTCTCCTTCTACACAAATTTCAAGTCTTTTCTCCAATCTCAAAATTCTGCGAAAACTGTTCAGAATAAGACTTCATCTTTTTAAGGTTTTCTAAACCTTTTTGATTCACAAAACCATTCCCATATATGTGTGTGAATCTTTAAACCTTCAAGAAGATCTTTTACTCATCTAGAGTAATTTGTGAGGAAGCTGCTCTCTTCTTCATTGCTGCCCTACTGGAAAGGGATAGTTCTATCCACCGACAACAGAACCGACACCCGAGGGTATTTCTGTGTCACTGTATTTTTACTGTAATCCGTGTAAGCCGTTCTTTTACAAAATTATAGTGAAAATAAAAGGTTTTGCCCCTTTGGGGGATTTTCCCTCTTTTGTGTGTGTTTGATTGTTCTTGCTTGATTTTACCATCATCAATCACACCTAGATGCATGTTTAGAACTTAATTGATAAAAACTGAGTTTAATTAAATAACTTCCTTATTTGAACGCAGCCGCACTCTTCTCACATTTCTTATTTTAGTCCATCTTTTTGCTCACATGTTACTTAGTATGCTTTTCTTGGAAAAATTCAAAATTTTCAAAAAGATTTTTTTTTCTCTTTTTTTGGGCGTTTTGCCTTTATTTTCGATGATAAATTTTAATAATTGTCTGATCCAATAGACAACCCAACGATGCATGTTCTCGATTTTAGAAGTTATTAGACTTTAGTCCTCGATTATTGATATTATGAATAATTTCATGAATTAAACTTTAATTCCGTGAGCACATGCACTTTTCTTGTTTTATTGATTTGGTTTAAGATTTTTATAACTCGGTAATCTTTTGTTGCATTGTATATACTTACACCGAGTAAGCTTTATACCTTTCGTCGTTTGTGAGTGTATACACTATTATTTCGTGTTTGAAAATGTTGAATTCGTCGATAATCTCACTATTCTTTCATTTGATCGTTCATTAATTGAGTTCATACTTGAAATGTATTACTTGAGCATGATTTTCAAAGTTTGTTTTGACTCGAGAATTGCGTAAACTTTGTGAAATGATCATAGGCCATCTTTGTTATATCACCCATATTGACCTTGACCTCACCTTAAATGTTTTTCCTCGTTAACCCCTTTGAGCCTAAATATAGCCTTTCGTTTCATAACCCCAATCCCATACCAACTCTAAATTGGATTTTTAGCCCATACATACACTTTCCGCACATTTTTTTGGAATGTTGCTTGGGATTGAATGTTGTTGTTGTGTTGCGGTTGCAATTTAGGCATATGAGAGTTTAAAAAGTAAAGAAAAGAAGATGTGAAAAAAAAGAAGAAAAAGAGAAAGCAAAAAGCAAAAGAAAACAAAAGAAGAAGAAGAAAAATGAGAAAAATAAGAAAACGAAAAGAAAGAGAAAGTTGTAAATGTTGTGTATATAGTTCAATAAGCTTTGATTACTCTACCCGATGATATATTTAATGCTTGTTTGTAACTTGTTTTCCAATTTTGATATTGCTCGCATTCTTCCCATTATTCCAAGTTTCATTTTCGAACACTTTGAACCCGTACATACATATCCTTCATTTCGTACCCTAGCCTAGCCTACATTATAACCCTAGTAAAGTCCTATGTGATCTTAGGTTGATGTAATTCAAAAGTCATAATAGTTTTGATAATCTGTTAAAATACATTTCGCCTCCTTTAATGAGCGGTATCCTTTTATTGAGATTAAAAAAATTTCATTTCATATATATCATTCTTCATTTATGACATGTGTGCGGCCTAGTTTCCATTTACATTTACTCTTTATTCCCGCATGTCATGTGTGTTATCTCCCAGTTTCGAGTGAATTCACTTGATGAGTGTAATGCCCGTGAGGATTGAATTTATTCTTGCTTTAATGTTTATTCGGTTTATATAAGTTTTTTGCCAAATCACACTTTGCATGTGCTCGCTCCCCTCTTACATCTTAAGGTTTCAATTCTATGAGGTGCATTCTATAATGTTAATGATTTTGGACTTTTGTTTGAATTCGTTCAATGTGCAAATAATGCGTATGAAATCTTGTTCTCTATTGTTGGGCTTGTCGCATGTTGGGTTGGGCTTATTTTGAGGAAACCATGTGATGCTTGTGGGTACCATCTCTAAAAACCCTCACGAGACGACACTCGTCCACTAGGGTGACCTAGGGGTTTAACGACTTATTGCATAAGCTAAATGCAATCGAATCGCCCGCGAAAGTGGCCTTATGCTATTATACCATACTTTTGTACTCATCCTGCTTTTGGTTTCCTTGTAGTTCTTCTTGCATCCTATTTCATTGCTAGGGACTAGCAATGTGTAAGTTAGGGGGTGTGATAATACGCAAATATTGCGTATTTCATCCCTCAAACCGACGTATTTTAGCCCCCTCAAGTATCCTATTCCCTATATTTATGCTCGTTAACTAGACAACCTCGGATTTCTACGTTAACATGTTTTGCATGGTTTAATTGAGCTTTTATAGGTATTTGGATGCTAACTGTGAAGTTCAGACGCATTTCGCTCGATTTTCATACATGATCGCACGTTCAAGGGTATTTTAGTCTTTTCACGGCTTGGGCACCTGGCCCAACATCTACACGAAAGTTGTATCCCTCCTCGCAAGCTTCGCGTGGCCGTGAATGGTGCGCAATTTCGATTCAAAATGAAGAAGTTACGACGATTTCAGCGGAAGGGAATTCCATTCAAGCCAAAACAGCAATGTAGGGGGCTCATACCTTCTTGATCGATCGATCGATCCTTCTTATTTTACCAAATCGTGGGAGACAGTGGGCGGGAATTTTAAGCATCGATCGATCGATCACAGAGGATCGATCAATCGATCCCCTATTTTCTGCAGATATTTTGGCCTTTTCTTTTCTTTTCTCTTTTATTTTTTAATTTAATTTTTTTTTACTATATAAGGGAATTTTCATGTAAAAATAGATATAAATTCGCTTTAGTTAGTTTAGGTTAGGGTTTTGGAGGTTTAAGAGCTCATTTCTTTATTTCTTCTTGGATTGACACCCATTTGGGCTTGTGATTTGTGCTACCATCTTCCATCTCCATTAACATAATTGTATTTCATTATTTCTTTCTTTGTAGTGTAATTTACATGCTTTCATAATTAGTTTTACATGCTTTGATTTACTTACTTTCTAGTATAGATTTATCGCGTTTATTTATCGCTTTCTTTACCGCGTTTTTATCATGCTTTCTAGCTAATTTAAATTAGGTTGTGTTTGAATGGAACTCACTCAGGTTGACGCGTTGCTTTACTTTGGTGATGGTGTTTATGGGTCTAATTCGGGTGCGTTGGCCTAGTTATTGCGCCTAGGAGATTTGATGGGACATATCATGTATGTCCGTAAATTTTGGGGTATTTGTTGACGCCAAAATCTTATTAGGCTTTCATGTTGATTTAGGGGTGTGACAACCCTTGATTTAATTAACTATCGAAACGAGACACATTCTAAATAACTCGTCGACCCATGTATCCATTTTATACAAATTAACTTGGGTGAGGGATATTCGATGCAACCTATAGTTTTTACTCGCTTTGTTAATCTAGTTTCAATACACTCGCCTAGATTAAATATTTCCCTTTTATGCATCTTTTCCTTTTTAGTTTGTAATCACCTTTTTCCCTTTTATTTACAAGTATTAAATCATATAAATTCTAGCAACTCGTCTCAGTGGATATTTTCGATACCCGACTTACTGCTATACTCACCAGTTGAGTGTTGTTGTAATTTAGGTTTTTGTATTATCGCGTTGAAATGAAAATAACGACCGTGCCCTTACACGAGCACGCATTTCACCCTCTATAAACTGGGCCGCACTTCCGAGGGCAAGTTGAATTGTTGTTGTCCAACAAAGATATAATATAAGAAAGTTGGTGAGTTAACATAAAAATATATAATAATAAAATCTTATTTGAAGTAAAATATTTTATATAAATATTGATATTTGCATGCCTCTAAAGTCCCCCAAACAACCATCTTTAGTTCCACAGTCACGTTCCTCCAATCTTCTTACTCGGGGCCAATTAAAGATTTTAACTACTCTAAGGCCCTCATTTGTAGACTAGTCTTGTTTTCAACTACGCTCCATACTTTTTGAACTTGATGGCCTTATTGCTATATGATCCCTTATCACCCCCTATTTTTCCTGGGCTCTGTTGGCCTAATTAAGAAATATTC
The DNA here is from genome assembly GCA_949130495.1 of Sambucus nigra. Lineage (NCBI taxonomy): Eukaryota > Viridiplantae > Streptophyta > Magnoliopsida > Dipsacales > Adoxaceae > Sambucus > Sambucus nigra. Next base: position 86,542,937 of record OX422208.1, on the reverse strand, counting down.
TGTAAAAAAAAATAGTCTTTCGTAACATAATATGAAATAAATCAAATGAAAATACTTCAGTTCGTGATATAGGAATCAAATGGAAGTACTCGCACAATTGTTTTAATATAACAACCAACATTAGAGTTAACGAACAATAAATTAATGTGTGAGTTTTTTTTAACCACATATTACAAATTGGAATACTAAATATATTTTTTAACAAAAATAACTCTACTCATGTAAAGTATCTAGAAACTATTTCAAGTTTGGATTATCATCCAAAATGGATTGACATTTGATAGGAGCAGTCAGGTTATCCATGGTATTGATTAGACTTGGCGTGTATAAGAAGACTGACCACAGTTCTTTGTTGATATACGCCATGTAAAAAATTACTTGAGCTTTTTAAATGCACAAACAAATGTCTCGTCATTCATATGCTCATTGCTCTTCATCTTGGACAAGTCTACCATTATCAAATTAGTACCCAAATCGACTTTACAAGAATTTTTGTTCTTAACTCTTACCCAATCACATTGAAGCACAACCTCTTTAAAATATATATAGTCTAATTCAAAAGTATTATGAATTACACCATACTAAGTTATTTGTGCTTCAAAAAGGTTTTTGTCTTTAGCACTCGCCTTGAAATGCGTAAGAACCTTACATGAAATATCGGTGCTTCGTAACAACGTATTTTTCTCGTACAAAATTGACGAGAATTCATAATCATTTAGCCGATATTTCTTATACTCGTGTACCATGAAATTGGTTTCGATGGCAAGACAAACAAGCCTTAACATTGCATCACCCATCTTCAACAACTGAAATTATGGATTGCATAATTTAATTAGATAAGTTATAAATATTGTAATTATTTATAATTTAGTAAGGGATGTTTGATGTAATAATTACCTCATGTAAAACCCAAAGTCGAAATTCAATGTCTCAACGTGAATTCGTCCTTCATTTTTTGTTGTGCCCGGGCGCATTATATTTTCTATATCAAATGACAAAATTTATTAAAAAGGCAATCAAATTTAGAAGATAACAACACGAAGTAAAATTACAACGCGAACTTACTATCTCCATTCGTCGAAATCTTCATGGATTTCAAACATATAACGAGTCACTTGCTCATATTATAAACTTATCAGTTCATCTACCCATTACTTGACCACCCACATCGGAAAACTTATCTCCATCATATACAATTTTAGGGTTCGGCATATATTTCCTAGCAAACACAGATGTCTCCATAGTAATGGAGTCCACCACGATGGATCTTTTAATATAGTTTGTATTATTAACATACTCTTTTAAAAATTTCATCAACCTTTCAAATGGGACATCCATAGATATCTTACTGGGACACAAAGAAGTGCATCATCTTATAAGTGCACAAACAAGTGTGTACTCATGTCAAAGAATGTCCGAAAAAAGTACTTTTCCAACACATAAGTTGTTTTAGCTAGAGTTGCTTTTTCAACCATGATGTGTTTTCGGTTGACTATGTTTGTGCACAAAAGTGTGAAGAAAGGATAATATGCATAATGGCCCTCATCAAATCCTTGTGCTTAAAGAACAATGCTTAAATAACAAATGAACTAGTTGCATGATCACATGCCAATCGTGAGACTTACACTTTTGTAGATCATACGTGGCTCACAATCATCTGCAAATTTGATGAAAAAATGGATGGAGCTTTCAAAGTATATAGAGTGTATGGAAAAAAACCTTTCTTTCTTCACTCGTCAAAGTTTATTCCCTAGGGGGAATTATATACCTCCCACTATTCTCTTCTTTCAACCATAATTAAGGCTTAATTTTCAACACATTAAGATCACGTCATGACTTTTCTACATCCTTCGAATGACTTCCACCTAGGAATGTGCTCACGAGATTTCCGATGATGTTCTTTTTAGCATACATGATATTTAATACATGGCGCACGGGGCTTCTAGTACGGCAGGTTAAATAGCATTAACCTTTTAGACCATGCCTTCCTTTTCTCGGCTTCATTCTCATCAATGGTCTTTTTATGCTTGATATTATTTAATTTATAATTATTCCCAGCACATCAACTTTACATTTGGATTTTAATTTAAAAACCTAAAATCTTTCTCGAAGGTATCCTATGTTCGAACCTTCTAGATAAATAATTGAAACCTTTATTAAATCTAAACTGGTGATTAGTATGAAAGAATATCCTATGAGAATGATATATAATTTTTTCAATATCCTTGAGATGTTGATATCCAGTTTACTCTCCACAAATGGGACACCCAAAGTAACCATGAACATTACAACTCGATAAAGTCCCATAAGTTGAGAAATAATGAATTTCCTAAATTAACATAGCTTTTAACATGAACTCTTCATGTTTTCTAGAGTCGAATTATTTCACACCCACTGACCATAACCCATTTAATTCTTCTACTAACGGTGCCAAGTGGACATCAATGTTGTCATCTTGTACCTTTATCTCGGGTATTAACAAAGACAACATTGAAAATTTTGGTCTCATGCACAACGAAAGGATGGTATTTAGGAAAGCAAAGATCACCGTTAATACACTTGTATTGGTGCTTAGATTTCAAAATGTATTGAACAAATTTGTTGATATTGCCAAATAAATAATATGTTGTTTATCAGCAAAATTTGAATAACTAAAATTTGTGCTTTTCCAAACGATTGAGTCAATAGAATGACACATGAGATTATCCCCTACTTCTTCCCTAGTGTGTCAACTCATTTCCTCTGTTATCCATGGTATTGTGAAAACTCTCTTCAACCTGGGGCCAATGGAGAAATATTTTAAACTTTTTTAGGCACTTTTGAAAGTTCGTCTCTCTTATCATTAGAACCATGCTCTAGCACATATCTATATTACCAGCAAACCAGACAATGATCAAGATTTTTATTCTCCTTCTAGTATAGTATACACTCATAATTGCATGCATGAATTGATTTATACTTTATTCCTAAACCTTTGAAACTATTCTTCATACTCGGATAGTTATTTGGAAGCGTATTATGTTTGGGGGGCAAACCCTTCACCCAATTCAGAATTCCAGTCACACTATTGCCAGGTAAACCAAAACGGCTCTTCAAACTATGCAAATTAACCATTCTATACAAAGTTATTTAATATTTACTGCAGTTAGGGTACAATGGTTGGGTCGATTTTGCTTTCAAATTTTGATAGTCATCACCAAGATTTATCCCAACACCGTTATAAGCACCAGAACCTCCTACACAAGATTCATTATCTTTCGTATTAGAATCCTCATTATTTTCCACTACATGAACTTTGTAAGCATCGTCTATTAGATCAACAAACATATTATCCTCATATCCTCTCACCGATGTCCTACTTGACGGTTGTAATGGAGGTTGTTCGGGGACAAAGGGATAATGTATTTTTCAATGAAAAAATCGCACCTGGGAATCATCTTGTATGCCCCCATCTAAGCATGTGTAATTCAACTACTTTCCGCTCAAACACTTTACCGTTTCTACAATATGCGCGAGGGCAAAAGAACTCTTCATTATTGAGACACCTCTTTACGAATTTTACAAACTCGTTAGCACCTCTACGATATACATCCTGAAGTATATTAATCTCACCCATCCACTATTTGTATAAAGGATACCACAAAATAGCTTGTAGGACTCGTTACAGCAAATGGAGTGAGAATAGTTCTATAATCCACAGGAATTCATTTAGTCTTTACAATTTATTTAGTCTTTTCAATGAATTTTTTCTATTTTTTTCACCAATACGATTCACGTTACGCGATACATAGGGTTTTAGATACATGATATATATCCAAATTTAACAACTACAGTTGAAAACCTAAGGCGCATATATATTTTTAAATTCCCAAATCCTTCACACACGTATCCCGATTTAACAATTATGGTTGAAACCCTAAGCCACGTATCCCGATTTCACCCAAAATCCTAAAATCATTCATATTTTCAAAAAACCCGCATGGATATTTTTTTTATCAAAATGATTACATTTACAACAAACAAACGCATAAATTCAAGCACAAACAAATACCAAATTTAGATATTCACATTGTAAGAAAGTTCAAGCCTTTGTTTTGCACAAATTATTTCTAACAATATCAAAGTCATACATGTAAATATAATATTTTACAACAAGCAAACACGTATATTCAAGCTTAAACAGATATAAAAGCCAAATTGTTCAAGCCTAGGTTTTGCACAAATTGTTTTCTAACAATATCAAGCCATAAATATAAATACAACTATTTTACAACAAATAAACACATGTGTTCAAGAATTACAACTATATATATATACATATATATGTCTGTGTGTGTGTGTGTAAATAATATATTTAAGTGAAAGAAAATTGTGAATTTTTTACCTATGAGAGACAAGGGAGCAGGGTTGATGAGAGAGGAGGAAAAGTGTAATATTTTGGAGGAAAATGGGATTTTAGTTGCTAGAATCCCGAAATTTTTATCACGGGTACAAAGATAACTGTTAGAATTATTTTAATTAATTCTCCATTATGTGCTCCATAATTATATTAATACTAAGAGTCACTTTGGTTAATGAAAGGGTACTCCAAACACCAAGAGTAAAAAGAACTTTTGGGCATCTATCTTGATGGACAGTTGATATTAAGAGACTGTTGGATAATTAGGTTATGTCCCTTCCTATAAATAAGTGACTAACTTCCATCATTTAGGCACTCTAAAAGACAACATAAAGGAAAGGGAGAGAAATCTAAATTCTCAAGGAAAGTAAATTTCAAAATAGTGTTTTGGATATATAGGGAGATATAACAGTTGAAATGCATTAAAATTGAAGTATGTTCTTGCCATAAAAAATATGAATTTGTCTTCCAAAATTCAGTCCGACCGAACATCGTTAAGGCTGACTACTCCATTAATCTTTCTAGTTATGACATGATAGAGGTATGTTATTTTAATACCATTTATGTTCCGTATAATTGATTGTTTTCGATTATCATGAAGATCCAAGATCATTTTATTAAGAACAATTGTATTCAAAAATTTAATCGTTAATGTATAAATGATTAATATTATGGTGTTCCTGAAAACTGTTTTACATGTGGTATCCGTGCCAAGTTTAAGAGATATTATGGTGTTCCTGAAAACTGTTTTACATGTGGTATCCGTGCCAAGTTTAAGATCTCATGATTTTCCTTTATTGATGTTTGATTTTCCTCTGTGTGCCTGAGTTTTTATGTGACATTTTAATTTTATGTCATAAAACCTTCTTTTAAAGTATGTTTGAGACTTTCTGTGGCGTTTTTCTTATGTTACCAATACTCATTGGTTGGAATGAAAGTTCAAAACTTGTTCAGAATTTTACGAAACTCACAGGATCGACTTGAAATGTTGAAATAAACAAAACTCATTGTATATAATGAGATCCACCCCAGTTTTGCATTTTGACATCGTTTAGATCCCTAAAAAAGCTTTTTTGCCATTTTTTTCTAATAATGTCAACGCTGATAACCCTCGCTTAAATTTTGATTTTGCGATTCCGCGAATTGAACAATAATTCTGGAGTAACTCTCTACATCCATGTGGTGCTAACTCAAATTTTCTATTTTTGACAAAAATTATGATTTTCCTAAATATTATGTTTTTTCCCACTACGGGGTTATTTTCTATGTTCATGGTTGTTCTAATATTCATGTTATGTATTATTTGGTATTGGTCAAGAAGTTCACTATAAAGTTTTGAGTATTAGATATATAATTATGTGTTTGACCATAACATTTCGATAAAATTAAATTATTGTGCATAATTTACATTTGGTAGCCCAAAGGTCCTAATGTAACTAATGTTTCGACACTAATATTTATATGATGTTAGATGGGGAATACATTAAAGTGTCGTAATCTATAATTGAAAATATTAGATTATTGTGTATGCATTCATATTTGGACCCTTAATTATACATGAACTTTTGAGTATAATATTTTTTGGGGCATTGATTTTACACAAATAATGTCGACAATATCTCATTTCAGAAAAATTATTTTTGAATTTCGTTCAATGTTTTGGGAATCAGGAGTAATTTTCTATAGTTCCATGATACTAACTTTTTGTTATTGGCAAAATTTAAGTTTCCCGATATTTCATGTATGTTTTATCTAGAACTGTTATAAAACTTTATTCATATGACCCTATTTTAGTTGAATATTCGTGCCAAATACAGGCCACATATTTCATATGGTATGATATTAGACTTGTGTTATTGTTAATATTCATATTTTGATGAGTCTCGTGCCAAACACAAGCCAATTATTCATATTCTTAAATATTATGTTATTATTAATATTCATATTTTGATGAGTCTCATGCCAAACATAGTCCAAGGATTCATATTCTTGAATGTTATGTTATTGTTAATATTCATGTTTTGATGAGTCTCGTGTCAAACACATGCCAATGATTCATATTGTTGAATATTTTGATATTCGTGTTTTAATGAGTCTTGTGCCAAACATAGGTCAACGATTCATATAGTTGAATATCAGAATTTTTGTTTATTCTAATGCTAGTGCTACTATTAAGTTGAATTAAATGTCAAACACAAGTTACAATTCATATGTGCGGATATTAGATTTATGATTTCATTCGAATGCTAGTATTCATGTTAAATTGAATTAAATGTCAATCACGTACTACGATTCATGTACATGGCTATTAGATAATATATTTTGACCGAATACTAACATTCCTTTTAAGTTAAATTAGACGACAAACACAATCTATAATTCATATATGTTGATATTAAATTAATATAATGTTCATGTTTAGTTTAGATTAGACGCCAAACACGGGCTACGATATAAAATTATGAAAGTTAGGTTAATTTCTTTTAAAGTTGAATTGTTGCGATCATTCACTTAATCATAATTAATATTATTGGACATCAAACACGGATGCCACAAGTATGGCAGCTATGATTAACTGAATATTAATGGGTAACAATATTTTAAGAAATTATTTGACATCAAATACATATGCCTTTTTTTTACTTAAATCATTTAGGATGTTACTAACTTAAGGTTTTTTTATAAAATACCAACAACTTAATGTTATAACCGTATTGTGCTTAGCATGAACATGAATGATTTGGGTCAATATTTATGATTTGTTGCCATGAATGATTTGGGTCAATATTTATGATTTGTTACTCATACATAAGTGATAAAGTGAAAGTAAATGATTCATGTTTTCCATTTACTATTATTCGTGTAATATCTCATGTAAACTCCTCATCTATTTGATTTTCACATTATGTCTAATCTTTCCTGAATTTTCCATTAAGAAATAGACAATTATATAATTTTGGTTACTTAACGGTCCAGGTATGATATTGAATGCTAAGATTTATGATGTTGCACATATATTATTGTTTATTCAATTATTGTAATTCGGTAGCCTACATGTCCAATTATAATTATTGAGCAAAAATTAAGTGGTGATATATATTTTGGGAAGGCAATAATGGTCATCAAATGCAGATGTCATTGTTTCTTTCATCATGATATCACCAATTAAGTGTATGAAATCCAAACAAGAATAATTTAGTTCATTGCTCATGCGATATTTAATGAACAATTTTGAATGATTAAATGAACTCTATCTATCATATATATTATTCAAGTATATATCATGTATATTTAATACTAAAGTATCTACAAGCTTCATATAATTTCTAATCAATGGTTACTAATGAGAAAAATAAAATGCACATTAGGTATTAGTGAGAAATTAACGTATGTGTTGTCAAATCAAAACATTAATGTAGTGAGCAGGTTATCTCATATCTATAACATGTTATGGTCTGATTTTGTTTCTCTCGATTAATATGTTGGATTTTTTTTCCACTATTGATGATCAATATTGTGTGGAACACTCCATATAAAGTTCGAAGAAATTAAACAAATTAAGTTTGTTTAAATATTTCACACTTAAACTAATAATGATAGAGATAATATGTATCTTTTATGGTTTGAAACGAGTTTTCATCTTAGTAGAGCTTGCAAGTTAAACTTACTATGTTACATAAAGTATTTACTTTTGATGCAAGGATTGTTTACAAAACAAACTAGAAAGGCAAATAAGATTCCTTCTGTTTTATTGTTGAGGAATCAGGCCATTTATTTTTCACAAACCCTCAATGCTTCCAATTTTCTTGAAAAATATTTGTCCAGACTTTATTGCAATGGATATTTTTTAAAGCATTTTTCAATCCTTCTCAAAGGTTATGGTATTCCTTTGATGTTTTGTATAAAATAAAGTTTGGATATATTTCTTTTAAAGATTTTTTGATACAGCATCATAATCATAGTATTATTGATGAAACTCTTTAATCTTGTACCAAATTAAATCTAGACTCCCTTTCATATTTGTATGGACAAGATTTTTTTAATATCTCTTATAAATATTGATATTCGAGTTATGCCCATAAGGTATTACAATATCTAATTTAAGGATGACATGTGTGGCCCAAGTGGGAGATTATGAGAAAATTCCCTTAATGTGGACCTACATAGATCATATAATCCCCATTGACATGTACTTATTGCAATATAGAAATCCAAATGTCAAATGTGACAACCCGCTCTATATAATAATGGGTGGCCAGCCCTATACTACAATAAATCAGGTATCTCAGATGGCACAGTCTCAACATCAACTGACAATACTAGAATATAAGGCTAACTACCCTATATCATTTAGAGTGAATTGTCAAAAATTTAAAACTTTTTTTTTAACAACAACAACAAAACCAATAATGCAATTCAACCAACAATATACATCTAACTATGATGAGTGAAATATGCAAACTCTAATATATACAAGTGTGCAATACAAATAACAAATAAAATACCCGAATATGCTGTCGGGTAACAGACAATACAATAATCTGAGAAATGAAATATGAAAGTGTTAATCTACAACACTTGAATACTAACTCGATATAACAGAATCCTAATCTATATATACAAAGATAGGAATCGACTAAAACAAAGTGCCGCAACAGGCCGCTACTGCCACAGCTCCACGAATCCTGAATGGATAACATCAAAGGCGTCCTTGCGGAGGAACACCTGAAGTAGTACCACATATACATGGAGGAGAAAATATAAACGGGTCAGAGCCCAAGTTTGAAAAACATTTTATAGCAAGTGTATTAAAATGCATAATAATTATAAATGCATTATTACATGATTGAGGTGGAATCGAACACTCCATAATAATTCAACTCACCTCTCATCTAAGGCGCACACTAAGCGTATGCACGTGATCTCCAAATGGATGCCTGATTCTATTTAGGTAAGAGGATTCTAACTTAAACCCAAAAGAAGTATTTAAGTGAAATCATCTAACCTATCTCCCAATACATTTGTTTCCATAATTTATAAGTTATATACATTAACTTTAATGTAATAGTTATAGTTATCTTTATAATGTTCATTTGTTGATCATATAAAGATGCATGATCCAATCATGCCCACATCAACACAATACATCAACATTCTCATTTACAAGAATTTTATATTCTAGTGATGCCCTTATAAGGCATGAAACCATATATATTTTTATTATAGTATTTATATATATGAGTTATTAGCATCATGAATTTAAAGACTAAACTCTTCTCGATTCTCAACATGGCACTGCGTTTCGTGCGTGGGACGTCTCGTCGAGGCAAAATCCAAACAAGGAACCCCCCCGTTACACTACTCCTGACCGTATTAATCCTCGAGGCTCATTATGCCCTCAATGCATGATGCATGTAACCCAGATTATTATTATCCACTTTTAATTAATTAATATTCCCAATTCTCAACAGTACACGGCGTTTCATGCGTGGGACGTCTCGCCGAAGCGAAATCCAAACAAGGAACCCCCCCATTACACTACTCCTGGCACTGTCGATCGTCGGGATAGGTGATATATATATATATAGATAATTATGAGCATTAAGGACTAAACTTATCCCCAAGTTCCAACATTACACTGCGGTTCGTGCGTGGAACGTCTCGCCGAAGCGAAATCCAAACAAGGAACCCCTCCAATACACTAATCCTGGCAATGTAGGTCGTTGAGGTCCATTATGCCCTTGATACCCAAATACAAACACAAGCAATAATAACCATCCAACCTAGCTATAACTCGAAGGATGCAGGCTCACATGCTATCATCTTCCAGTTGCCCATATACGTAACAAACTGGGGCCACCTGGTGAGGTTCAACGACACCCACCTTGTGATCTACTCACTTACACAACGTCCGGGAAGCGGTCATAGTTCCTAACCGGAAAGTGAGAGCGACACATACCCACGACCGCTCACCCCCAAAATAAATAAATTTATATCACATATGTCATTTGCTGACCACAAAGGACGACTATGACCTGGGGAATATCTACATCCTACTTTTCTAGTCAGGATGCTCACCCTCTATGCACGAAATTCCCCAATGATAGAAAGGAGGGGGTATGCTTAACTATATATGTACACCATCATATAAGGCATACATACATCCCACATAATAAAGATATACCATTATATAAGGTATACCTGCAACATCATTTTCATATTTATAATGCGCTCTTTGGCGAAATTTGATTAACATCTTTGTTTAGTTTATTTCTCTCAAGATATACGAATCGTCAATTCTCACACATTTTGCCCACCTAGCATGCACTATACTATTTCTCACTTGAAGCTCACATGTCGCTTCTAATAATGAATTGTCTTTCGATTCTATTTAAGTTAAGGATATTCTATATCCTAATGCACCTCAATTAGCATTTCTCATTGTGTAAGATATCTCTCAATTCAATCATCAATAAGGATATTTCTATATCCATCTACACCTCAATTAACATTTATTATTTTCCATTCATAATAGGGTTCAATTTATTTTATGAACCTTTGAAGTTATCCCATTTGGGATTGGATCCTAAGATCCATTATCTCTAAGCTATTCTCATTCTCAAATCGTGAACTCGTTATGATCTCCAAATAAAACTCCCAAGTAAAAGTGGGCTTCCCCAATTAGAAAAATACCAAAATCTCTAATCAGTATTCCTCAATTTAGTAAATATGACTCCCAAATTTCTTATAAGGGAAACTCTCTAAAAGTCTCCAAAACAGACTCCAAATATCTCCTATAGAGATCCCCAATCGATAACCTCGAACAAAACGGGATAAAATTCCTTTTAGAAAAATAATCCTTTAAAAGCCCTGTTTCCGAATTGATTCGGGCTAAATCCGAATCGATTCGGCCCAGCGAATCTATTCGGCCAGGAAGGCGAATCGATTCAGCTCTTCAGACCTGGGATTCTGTCTCAAGCCGAATCGATTCGGGTGGAGTTCGAATCGATTCGGTGGCATAATGGATCTCTAGGATCGACATTGCCAAGGAGTAGTGTAACGGGGTGGTTCATTGTTTGTATTTCGCTTTGCGAGACACCCCACGCACGAAACATAATGCAATGTTGAGATTTGAGAAAAGTTTAATATAGTATGCATGGCATAATGGATCTCTAGGATCGACATTGCCAAGGAGTATTGTAACGGGGTGGTTCCTTGTTTGGATTTCGCTTTGCGAGACACCCCACGCATGAAACGTAGTGCAGTGTTGAGATTGGAGAGAAGTTTTGCCAATAATAATTTGTATGCATGTTATTTAGTAATTAAATCATATGATTTAACCCAAATGTATATGGGTAACGTATTAAGAATTATAATTAATTATATTATAAATCGGAATCCATAAAGCCTAATATGGCATATTTGTTTGTAAAAATAATTAAGTGTGTTTAGAAAGAATGGATTCTTGGGTTAAGATAGGATGGCAATTCTCGTGGGTATAGGCTGGGCCTATGTTAAGTTAGGTTGTCCTTATAATTGGGGTAATTTAACTAAAATCTCATGACGCGAATAGGTGCGCGCCGTTAGATGAGAGGTGAGTTGGGGTTTCACGAGAGTGCGATTCCACTTTAATTATGAAATAAGTGCACTGATATTTATTATGCACGATTAACACACTTGCTAAATATTTTTCACAACTCGGGCTCTGACCCGTTTACTTTTCTCTCCTGCCTGTATATATATATATATATATATATATATATATATATATATATATATATATATATATTATAGGTGTCCTGCCGCTTGGATGTCGGATGACCTTCTATCCAGAGTCATGGGAGCCGTGACCGGTACGGACTGTTGCGGGATGTAGATTGTAGTCGCTTCCTACTTCTTTAAAAATCTAGGTAGGATTCATGTTGTATATCGGGTTTGTACCCAAGGGATATTTATATACACGTTATATTTATTTCATTTCAGTTATTGTATTGGTTGTGACCCGACAGCTTATTCGGGTCTACTCCTTTGTGGTATATTCAGTTGTAGTTACTCATTTCTTTTTATTCTAGTATTTCATTTATCATAGTGCTTGTATGCATCCTTCTTTCCTTTATCAGTAGTTTTATAGTGTTGGTTTGTTATCTGTTGCATATTTTATTTAATTTTAACATCTCGCTTATATGATATCGGGTAGTTAGTCCTATATTATATAGTACCGACAGTTGGTGTTGAGACTGAGCCATCTGAAACTTCTGATTTAATGTAGTATAGGGTTGGCCACCCGTTATTATTTTAAGCGGGGCGTTACAGATGTGGCATATCATGTATGTCTCGTGCTTACGACCTTTCACGCGTAATTTCTGGGATATTTGTTGACGCCAAAATCTTATTAGGCTTTTATTAGGATTTAGGGGCGTGACAACCCTTGATTTAATTAACTGTCAAAACGAGACGCGTTTGTAATAACTCGTCAACCCATGTAACCATTTTATACAAATTAACCCGAGTGAGGGATATTCGATGCAACCTATAGTTTTACTCGCTTTGTTAGTCTAGTTTCAATACCCTTGCCTAGATTAACATTCCTCTTTTATGAATCTTTTCCTTTTTATTTTGTAATCAACTTTTTCACTTTTATTGAGGAATATTAAATCACTTAAATTCTAGCATCTCGTCCCTGTGGATTTTCGATACCGGACTTACCGCTAGACTTGCCCCGCAAGTGTAGTCGTAATTTAGGTCTGTTTCTATTGAGTAAACGAAATGAAAACAATGACCGGCGTCTGACACGCGCTGCGCTTTTCACACTCGATCAATTAACATGGAAAATCCACATGATTGGGCTATCATGAAAGATATTAATAAAGAATGCTTAAGATACGAGTCTTAAGTATAGCCGATAGAATCTTAATGTGGTGGATTATTAGTGCTTATTTTGATGCCACCATATGATATCATATAGTGTTTCAGAATCATTGATTTCTGTCATTATTATACACATGCATGTGAATGAAAGAGTGTGATAGAAATAATCTTTTACAAAGACATTATTGGACCATTATTGAATAACCCTATTTATAGACCTAGTTGGATGAGTTTTTAATGTTGTGGTACATGGAAGCGACCATGCTCTTGAATTAGTATGTGAGCACTATGACTCGCATTAATGAGTTGTTTGATTAAGGTGTTTATGAAAAACCATTTAAGTATGACTCAAAGATTATTGCGTACTTTATGATAATTATGGATCAAGTGGGTGACTGTTAAAATTATTTTAAATAATCCTCCATTCGGTTCTCTTTAATTATATTAATACTAAGAGTCACTTTGGTTAATGAAAGAATACTCCAAAAACCAAGAGTAAAAAGGGCACTTGGAGATCTACCTTGATGGATGGTTGATATTAAGAGACTATTAGAAATTTAGGTCTTGTCTGACTAATTTTCGTTACTCAAGCACTCTAAAAGACAACATAAAAGGAAAGGAAGAAAAATCTAAATTCTCGAGGAGAGTAAATTTCAAAATAGTGTTTTGGAAATATAGGGAGATCTAATTGTTAGAATGCATTGAAATTAGACCGTGTTCTTTCCATATAAAAAATGAAGTCATGTTTCGAAATTCAGCCCGATCGGACATCGTTAAGGTTGATTGCTCCATCAATATTTCTAGTTGTGACATGATAGAGGTACGTTATTTTAATACAATTTATGTTCCGCATAATTGATTATATGTGATTATCATGAATATCGAAGATCATTTTATTAAGAACAATTGTTTATGAAAATTTAATCATTAATATATCAATTATTAATATTATGAAGGTTTTACAATAACACCCGACCAAAAAAGGGTGATGTTTTTGCTCTTTTGGTGTGATGTTTCCTTAATCTGTTGGCCAGTTTACATGGGTTCTCCTCTGGTTTACCTTTTGGTTGTTGCGAAGTCAGGTTGTGCTTGAGATCTTGAGGTTGAAGATAGTCTATGTTGTTTGTTCGTCGGATGGTGGAGTGGGTTTTTTTGTTATTAGTGTGCTTATTTTGACTTGGTATTGGGTTTACTTCTTAGTTTAGCTGAAGACAAAAGGTTGAAGACGAAGTACGTGTTTGATATGGGTTATAGTTGGTTTCCACTGTTTAAATGGTTGTGGATTTGAGTTGTGTTTTGAGGTTGACGGTTTGATTTGTTGTGTTGTTCAGGCATAATAGGTTTCTTAAGGCTTGTTGTGTTTTCATTTGTATTGTCTTTGGGTTGGCCTTTAGACCATCTTTCCATAGTTTTCCTTCATAATTAATACAACTTATATTTCACCCAATAAAAAAGGAGGTACGTGTAGTTGTGAAATTATACGGGGAGTAAATTCAAAAATCCTATTTTTAAACAAAAATATGAAGATCGATATAAAAATTTACTTAGGTCTTAAACTTAACACTAGTGAGATATAGAATCGTAGCCCCTCCTCTACTCTTGTGTTGGTTCTTAGCTATAGTGAGTTGAATTAACTTTCCAAAATACCTATATTAGCTTCATGTTGGCTTCATGGTCCAAGTATAAAACAAATATACAACATAATAGCTCAGTTTGGAAAGTTAAAGTGAAAAAAAAATTATGAATCTTTTATTTTATTATATTAATTACGCCCTTACTTGATTGAAATATTGAAATACACTCCCAAAATAAATCACTAAAACTCATAAACTAATTTTATGATATTTTTATGGAACTTTGTCACACAAAAATAACTTTGAAGTAGTTCAATTTGTTACATCCCAATAATTATATGGGAAAAGTTGGCAATTGTAGAAAATAATAAATTTTGTTGACCCTCTTTAAGATAAGGTCACGATGACCCTCTCACCCCCGTTGATTGAATCATTATAATTATAGGTTCCAAATAGACAAATGAATTTGATGAGTTAACTAATAGGATAATAGGGTAACCATGACCTTCTTTAAAGAGGGTCAACATATTTGAAATCAATGAATAAGAGGTCTTAGACCAAGAAATTGAGTATTACATTACAATAATTTTATTTTTCCTCATATTACATGAGCAGTTTTAACAACTTCTTCAATAGTCTCCAAGCCTTTAGAGGTTGGGTTTTATTATAATTTTTGTAATTCCATGGGTTAAATTGAATTAATTTATTTTTAGTCTTTGTCTTAACTTTTCTTAATTAAATTAAGCTTACATCTCTTTTTCAACTTCCTTTTTCAGTTTAGATGTAACTTCACTTTAGTTTTTATAGTTCTCACCATTCTTATTCGTTTCCAAATTCACCATCTTGCACTGACATCAACAGTCCTCTTGTGTGAGATATTCAAATAAACACACGCGATCATTTTGTTATTTTGATGGATAATTCAAAAAAACAAATGATTAGCAGTTTACATATCCAATACGCTATCATATTCGTGCACAAAAAATATCCCAACTAAAACAAATTATTTCCTCCTAGAATTCTTTTTCTTCAAATATATGTTGGTGCTATAACCTTAAGGGTATAATACACGCAATCATTTGGTTATTTCGATGAATAATTCAAAATACACACTTCATAAGTAGTTTACTTATCTACCACGCTGTAACATTCACACACAAAATAAGTTCTATGGTCTAGGAATTATTTTGATTAAGCCTCATGAGAAGAATTACCCCACGCATGATTTGGAGTTGGCAGCGGTAGTATTTGCCTTACGGATTTGGAGGCACTATCTGTTGGGGGAGAAGTTTCAGTTGTTCACGGACCACAAGTCACTACAGTATCTGTTCACGCAGAAGGAATTGAATATGCGGCAGCGTAGGTGGCTTGAATTTGTGAAGGACTACCAGTTCGACATCCAGTACCACCTGGGTAAGGCTAACGTGGTGGCAGACGCGTTGAGCCGCAGGCCAGCAGATGAGGTGGCAGAGGTGTGGAAAGCTAAGTGGAAGGAATCGGGACACCAGGATGCAGTGGCCCGATCTTTCATGTCTGTAATGACCGTTACACCGCAGATTATCACGAAGGTAGTACGGGCACAGGCTAATGACTCGTTCTGTCAGGAGCAGATAGTTCGATTACTAGCAGAGGGAGCCGAGTCCTATACCGTTAGCTCAGACGGGGGATTGCGCTTCAATGGGAGGTTGGTAGTTCCGGAAGGGGAAGAATTACGACACGATGTTATGGCAGAGTCGCACGGCTCACGGTTCGCGGTACATCCCGGAGGAGACAAAATGTACCAAGACATGAGACGGCAGTATTGGTGGAGCGGTATGAAGAGAGATATCGCTGAGTTTGTCTCGAAATGCGCCACTTGTCAGCTTATAAAAGTGGATCATCAGAGACCAGCAGGATTGCTATAACCGTTGGAGGTCCCGGTGTGGATGTGGGAGAGCATATCCATGGATTTTGTCACGGGGTTGCCTATGTCGCAGAGGGGTCACAACTCCGTTTGGGTAATTGTGGACAGGTTGTCCAAGGTCGCTCACTTCTTACCCGTAAGGACTGACTACACTACGGGACAGTATGCCCAGCTCTTCATTTCAGAGATTGTGAGACTTCACGGTGTGCCCCTAAATATCGTGTCTGACAGAGACAAGATATTTGTTTCGAGGTTTTGGGAGAGTTTCCAGGAGGCCATGGGCACGGAATTGCGGTTGAGTACGGCTTATCATCCGCAGACCGATGGGCAGACAGAGCGCACCAATCAGATGTTGGAGGACATGCTACGCATGTGCATTATTGACTTCGGGGGTGGATGGGAGCAGTACCTTCCACTGGTAGAGTTTGCTTACAATAACTCCTATCAGTTCACGATTGGCATGGCTCCGTTCGAGGCGTTGTACGGTAGGCCTTGTCGTTCCCCAGCATGTTGGTTGGAGGTGGGGGACAACAAACTGCTTGGGCCAGAAGTGATTCAGGATACTTCGGCAAGGATTGAGTTGATTCGGAGTCGCATTCGGGTAGCTCAAGACAGGCAGAAGAGTTATGCTGATGCGAAGAGGTTTTTCAGAGAGTTCCAAGTGGGGGACCAGGTTTTGCTCAGGGTATCTCCAATGAAGGGGATTATGCGATTCGGGAAGAAGGGGAAGGTTTCACCGAGGTATGTGGGGCCGTTTCCTATTATTGAGCGGATCGGACCCGTTGCGTATAGACTTGGACTACCGGAGCACTTGCATCGGATTCACGACGTGTTCCATATTTCCTCGCTGAGGAAATACCTTAGAGATTATTTGGCTCATTCTCACATTGCTGTGGAAGACATCGATCTCCAGCCGGATAGCTCCTACGAGGAGGGGCCAATTGCTATTTTAGACCGAAGCGAGAGGAAACTGCGGTCAAAGATAGTCCCGTTAGTGCGTGTTCAGTGGCGACATCACAATGTCGAGGAGTCCACATGGGAGCACGAGGATGAGATGCGCGAACGTTATCCAGAGCTATTTTTAGCAGGTACTTTCTAGTTTCGAATTTCGGGACGAAATTCAGTTATTAGGGGGGGAGTATGTAATACCCCGTACTTTTGACTATATTTATTTTGAGGATTAATTAATTAAATTGCGTATTAATTGGAAATTAATCCGGGTTATAAATACTAATGTGATACGAGTTAGTATTTGATTATGTGCATATATGATTATATATGAACTTGGTATTATAAAATTTGTCGTGGGATTTATATACGACATTTTAGAAATTTTGTTGAGACGCGTGGGACCACCGCGTCACGGTATAATATTTTGATAATAAAAGTGAATTTAAAATCTATAATCCGTATGGTCGTTTTGAGTGCGCCAACGCGTCCGGAAGGGTCGAGATAGTCAGAAAACACTAGCCGGGGGTATAGTTTGGGTCCCGGGGTATTTTTAGGCCATACCGGTAACTTAAAGGGTATTTTGGTAATTTTACATTTTTAGGAATTAAAAGTGACGAAAATTAGAGATGTAAATCTGATGTGGATTAAACCCATTAACCAACCCATATTAACCCAGAAGGCTACGTAGGTTGTCATTTAGGTTTTCTAAGTTTCCCCAAATCAAAACCCTAGCCACCTTAAGCCACCATTGGAGAAGAGCTTGGAGAGAGAGGAATTCCTGCAGAAAACTTCATCTAATCTACACCAAACTCAGAGACAACCAAGGCAAGTGACTTTATTCCATTTAATTTCTGAGAATGTTTCCTCCATGTTAGAAAATTCGGATTTATGGTTTGTTCTTGAAGAAAATATGAAAACCCATGTAGTTTAGATCATAGGAATTGAGAAATTGTGAAGAGAAATGCATGTAGTATGTTAGGTAGATGATTTCCCTTATAATAATTGTGATTTTAAGGAAGTAAAACGAAATAAATTCTGGGATTTGAGGATGATATAAACCTAGGGTTCATGTTCTAGAGAAATTGGGAAAAGTGTAGAGATTTGTAATTTTGGTTGATGCTATGATGATTCGATCCTTGAAAACATGTTAGGAGATGATATAAATATGTTTAGGATGAATTAGAGACCCTAATACGTTATTTGGATGAACTTTGGAAGAGATTAGAATTGATAAAAATGGTGAAAAACGATTTTTGGAAAAATCTGGGCCGAAACTGGTGGCTCGTTAGAAGCAGCCCCCAGGTCGTTCGAACGAACTCGTTCGAACGAGCTTCTAACGAGTTGACCAGTCATTACTAACGAGTAGGGGTTTCGTTCGATATCTCGTTCGAACGAGATATCGTTAAAAGGGACAGTTCGTTCGAACGAACTGGGATCTCGTTCGAACAGCCTCGTTCGAACGAGACTTCTAACGACCTCACAGTCCAAACTCGTTCGAAGTCTCGTTCGAACGAGACTTCTAACGAGCTGGCAGTTTGGTCCTTTTTGGACTGTTTTGACTTTTGGAGTTCCGTAAACTTGTTCGAGGATATAGTTAACCTTCGTAGTGATAATATTGGGACAATTGGGTATTTATGAGAAGGAACTTACATACGAGAGTGTTATTACATGGACGGTTTGGGTTAAGACGTGAGTGTCTACTATAATGTGAGGATGAATTATAGCACGTATAATTACAAACCGGAATACTACGAATTGAGATAATTATAGTTAGTACGAGAGTGCAATATATACTACGATTAAAATACGGTACTACTAAGACGTGTGTTTACTTAGTATTGGTATATGGATTGTGTGTATGACATACCTACCATACTTGCTATCACGGGAGGTTGCGTTCGCTTAGGACCCTCTATTCCTTGTGTGCCTACGGGGGGGATATAGACTGGTACCTCGATGAACATAGGTCATAGAAAGACTTATTGTGATATAAATAAGTCCGCTGACCGTGGGAGCGTAGGTATGTGCGTGACCCACGTGATGGTGACTGTGTTCGCCTCCACTATTTGTGATTTGTGTTATCTGGACTATTCCTGAGAGATTCGGAATATGTGATCCTTATGTACGTGATGTACCGGGATGGATAGCAGAGTATGTGTGCACTACAGCTTAGATTGCGGGGTGCTTGTATTGTATATTTATGATATGATTAATATACATTATATTATGGGAATCCTCATGTTAATGTTGTAAAAATATTACGGTATTGTTTCGAGTTATATAATGAGTTAACTGATAGTTATATCAATGGCATATTTAGTAACTGAGTTTACGTTAAACCTCTATTTTAATTACGAGCATTGTTATGTTAAATGGAACCGAGTAATATGGGTAGAACCTTTGGCAGTCTAGCTAGTTATGTTGTCAGTTAGCTAGTAGTATGGGTCGTTATAGATGGGTATTTGCGTTAGGAGTGCACAGTTAGACGAGAGGTGAGAATATCATGTGAGTGCACGTCCTAACATGTACTTTGCATTTAATGTTTTAAATGTTTTTAAAGCACTTGCAGGTTTTTAAAATATAACTCCACATTCGGGCTCTGACCCGTTTGCTTTTCAAATCTTTTTCTTGTAAAACCTTTTTAGGTGCCCAGCCACAAGGACACCAAGCATAGATTATCCATTCAGGTGACGAGCTGTAGCTGCTTGTGGAAGCTACAGGGATTTGCATGTAGACGCTTCTATCTTTTGGATTCCAGAGTCATCATCTATCAGTTTTAGGGCATGTTGCCCATTTCTTTAGAGACATCTTTTACATTTCAGTTTTCAGACTTTAGCATGTATTGTTTCAGTTTATTTATTTCAGTTATGGGATTGTAGTGAGGAGTTTTTCCTCCAGACTTTATTTACTGTTATGTGATGGTTATTTATTTTACCTCAGTATGGTGAATGGTGTTATTTATTTCTTCATTACATTGTTGCATGTTAATCAGACTTAAATTAAAATTTGGCATTTTGCTTTTTAAATACTAGGTGGTTAGTAATATTAAAATGTTTTCGACAGTGATGCTATTAACTGAGCCAACTTGGCATTTTGAATTAATTTAATAAAGGAGTAGCTACCCGGTATTTAATTAGTCGGGGTGTCACAGGTGGTATCAGAGCATCAGGTTCTAGTGTCCTTTAGGATCTGTACGGCTATTATGTTTCCGCTACGTTTTCTTTGATATAGAGCCCTATATTTTAGGACTGTTGTACTCTTTTTGTGTATGCTTCGTTCTTCGGCTATTTTAAGTTTATAACCGTGAACTTATAAACTTTGTTCTTATTTCAGATGCCTCCACGACGTGCACGACGAGTTCCCAGGAATGCAATACCTGAACCCCAGCCCGCTCCAGTTCAGGGCATGTTGAACGCCGCTGAGGTTGCAGCTATAGTAGCTCAAGCGGTGAATGCCGTGATTGCCGTTATTCAGCAGGCACCACCACAAGCGCCGGTTGCCGCGCCAGTACAGGTTAATGCATTTCCGTCTGCTTGGGAGCGTGTACGTGACGCTTTTCAGAAAGCGCATCCGCCAGAGTTTGCAGGTAGCTCAGACGTGGTAGTCTCGAGCCAATGGAGGAAGGACATACAGAGGCATTTGAGGATGCATGAGTGCACAGATGTTCAGAAGCAGGTGCTAGCTACTTTCAAGCTAGTTGGATCTGCGCTGCAGTGGTGGGAGTCTATTACCACCGCAGAGGAGAGGGATACCCTCACGATTCAGGAGTTCTTAGTGCGGTTCGACCGCAAGTACTTTCCGTCCGCAGTTCATACAGAGATGAGGAGGAAGCTGATGAGTCTGAAGCAGGAGGGCAAGACAGTGGCCGAGTATGAGGCCGAGTTCACTAACCTGTTGAATATCGTTCCAGACGAGATTCCAACAGAGAAGAAGAAAATAGAGAAGTTCACCGATGGGTTAAATTGGAGGATCCGTCAACATCTGCTAGGGAACCTATCGTTGGCCACGTATTCTGATGTGGTTAACGCAGCATTGTTACACTGCCAGGACCACCATTTCCATATGGCCGAGGGCAAGAGGTCGGGGGAGTCTAGCCATCAAGGCAGGACTGGAGGACATGGTGCCAGCGGGGCACAATCGGGTCAGGGGCAGAGGCAGAATGAGCAGGGCTCCCAGCAGGGGGATAATAAGAGGTTTCGATCAGGGAACTACAGGCAGGGACAGGGAGGTTTTCGTCAGGGCCATCAGGATCCAAACGGCCATCAGGGCTAGCAGGGGCAGAATGGGCAACAGTTTCATCAGGGCCAGCAGGGCCAAGGGAGGAATGGTAACGGCCACCAGGGCCGGGGACAGCAGGGGCAGAGGGGAGGGAACTTCCCAGGAAAGTGCTTTACTTGTGGCAAGACTGGCCATAAGAAGCAGGATTGTCCTGATAGGGGCAGGGCCCCACAGCAGCAGCAGCAGGGTGCTTGCCAGGAGCCACAGAGACCTATATTTCCCGCCGCTCTTCCCGCACCGCCACAGATGGCAGCATTGCCACCCATTCCAGCAGTCCCAGCTCAGCAGGGGCAGCTACAGTATGGACGTGTCTACAACGTTCACCAGGCTGCAGTTCCACAGGCACCGCCCGCGATCGAGGGTACGTTTCCTATCCATGACACTATGGGTCGGGTGTTATTTGATACGGGTGCTACACACTGTTTTATAGCTACACACTTCGCGAAAGCTTTAGGATTGTTAGCTACGGCAGAGAGCACAGTGACGTGTGTCGACTCACCATTAGGAAGTGGGTCACTTATTTTCTTTATATGCCGGGGAGTGGGGGTAGAGGTTGGTGGTTTGGTATTGCCTGCGGACATGTTAGTGTTAGACATGCATGTTCACGATGTGATCATCGGTATGGATTGGCCCGTATCATATAGGGCCATGATTGATTGCTTCAGCGGGAGCATTGTTTTTGCCATTCCGGGGCAGGAGATGTTTATAGTGGCGATGCCTCGCCCAGAGGGAGGATCGACCGCTCATCTGTATTACATTGAGGAGGATACCTCTAAGGAGGTTGTAATTACTTTGGATTCGATCCCGGTTGTCAGGGAGTATTCGGATGTGTTTCAGGAGATACCAGGCTTACCGCCCAGTCGGGAGATAGACTTCGTTATAGATTTGCTACCAGGTACGAGACCTATAGCACGCGCACCGTACCGTATGGCTCCAGCTGAGATGAGAGAGCTACGGGATCAGATAGAGCAGCTGTTGGGACAAGGCTTTATTCGCAGGAGTACCTCACCTTGGGGCGCTCCGGTTTTGTTTGTGAAGAAGAGGGACGGTTCACTGAGGTTATGTGTGGACTACCGAGAGTTGAATAAGGTCACGATACGGAATAAGTATCCGTTGCCTCGAATCGATGACTTGTTCGACCAGTTGAGAGGAGCTTCTTTCTTCTCGAAGATTGACTTGAGGTCGGGATACCATCAGTTGCGTATCAGGGAGGAGGACGTCTCGAAGACTGCGTTCTTGTCGAGATATGGTTCTTATGAATTTCGGGTTATGCCTTTCGGTTTGACCAACGCTCCAGCAGTGTTTATGGACTTGATGAACAGGGTGTTCAGAGATTTTCTAGATCAGTTTGTCATTGTCTTCATTGATGACATTCTGGTTTACTCTCAGACAGAGGAGGAGTACGCCGAGCATTTGAGGCAGGTTTTGCAGACACTTCGTCAGAACGAGTTGTATGCAAAATACGAGAAGTGCGGGTTTTGGCTGAAGGAAGTCCAGTTCTTGGGTCACATTATTTCCGACCAGGGAATATCAGTTGATCCAGGGAAGGTATCAGCGGTGAGGGAGTGGGGACAGCCCACGACACCAACAGATATTCGTAGTTTCTTGGGTCTAGCAGGATACTACAGGAGGTTTATTCGGGGTTTCTCAGAGATAGCAGGTCCTTTGACACATCTTACTCGTAAGGGTGTGCCGTTCATTTGGAGTGATTCCTGTCAGTTGGCGTTTGATGAATTGAAGGACAAGTTGACCTCAGCACCTGTGTTAGCATTGCCGAGACCGGGAGTTGAGTATTTGGTTTACACCGATGCGTCTTTGCAAGGACTGGGAGGTGTATTACAGCAGGAGAGGCAGGCCATAGCATATGCTTCCCGTAAGCTTAAGCCTCATGAGAAGAATTACCCCACGCATGATTTGGAGTTGGCAGCGGTAGTATTTGCCTTACGGATTTGGAGGCACTATCTGTTGGGGGAGAAGTTTCAGTTGTTCACGGACCACAAGTCACTACAGTATCTGTTCACGCAGAAGGAATTGAATATGCGGCAGCGTAGGTGGCTTGAATTTGTGAAGGACTACCAGTTCGACATCCAGTACCACCCGGGTAAGGCTAAAGTGGTGGCAGACGCGTTGAGCCGCAGGCCAGCAGATAAGGTGGCAGAGGTGTGGAAAGCTAAGTGGAAAGAATCGGGACACCAGGATGCAGTGGCCCGATCTTTCATGTCTGTAATGACCGTTACACCGCAGATTATCACGAAGGTAGTACGGACACAGGCTAATGACTCGTTCTGTCAGGAGCAGATAGTTCGATTACTAGCAGAGGGAGCCGAGTCCTATACCGTTAGCTCAGACGGGGGATTGCGCTTCAATGGGAGGTTGGTAGTTCCGGAAGGGGAAGAATTACGACACGATGTTATGGCAGAGTCGCACGGCTCACGGTTCGCGGTACATCCCGGAGGGGACAAAATGTACCAAGACATGAGACGGCAGTATTGGTGGAGCGGTATGAAGAGAGATATCGCTGAGTTTGTCTCGAAATGCGCCACTTGTCAGCTTGTAAAAGTGGATCATCAGAGACCAACAGGATTGCTACAACCGTTGGAGGTCCCGGTGTGGATGTGGGAGAGCATATCCATGGATTTTGTCACGGGGTTGCCTATGTCGCAGAGGGGTCACGACTCCGTTTGGGTAATTGTGGACAGGTTGTCCAAGGTCGCTCACTTCTTACCCGTAAGGACTGACTACACTACGGGACAGTATGCCCAGCTCTTCATTTCAGAGATTGTGAGACTTCACGGTGTGCCCCTAAATATCGTGTCTGACAGAGACAAGATATTTGTTTCGAGGTTTTGGGAGAGTTTCCAGGAGGCCTTGGGCACGGAATTGCGGTTGAGTACGGCTTATCATCCGCAGACCGATGGGCAGACAGAGCGCACCAATCAGATGTTGGAGGACATGCTACGCATGTGCATTATTGACTTCGGGGGTGGATGGGAGCAGTACCTTCCACTGGTAGAGTTTGCTTACAACAACTCCTATCAGTTCACGATTGGCATGGCTCCGTTCGAGGCGTTGTACGGTAGGCCTTGTCGTTCCCCAGCATGTTGGTTGGAGGTGGGGGACAACAAACTGCTTGGGCCAGAAGTGATTCAGGATACTTCGGCAAGGATTGAGTTGATTCGGAGTCGCATTCGGGTAGCTCAAGACAGGCAGAAGAGTTATGCTGATGCGAAGAGGTTTTTCAGAGAGTTCCAAGTGGGGGACCAGGTTTTGCTCAGGGTATCTCCAATGAAGGGGATTATGCGATTCGGGAAGAAGGGGAAGTTGGCACCGAGGTATGTGGGGCCGTTTCCTATTATTGAGCGGATCGGACCCGTTGCGTATAGACTTGGACTACCGGAGCACTTGCATCGGATTCACGACGTGTTCCATATTTCCTCGCTGAGGAAATACCTTAGAGATGATTTGGCTCATTCTCACATTGCTGTGGAAGACATCGATCTCCAGCCGGATAGCTCCTACGAGGAGGGGCCAATTGCTATTTTGGACCGAAGCGAGAGGAAACTGCGGTCAAAGATAGTCCCGTTAGTGCGTGTTCAGTGGCGACATCACAATGTCGAGGAGTCCACATGGGAGCGCGAGGATGAGATGCGCGAACGTTATCCAGAGCTATTTTTAGCAGGTACTTTCTCGTTTCGAATTTCGGGACGAAATTCAGTTATTAGGGGGGGAGTATGTAATACCCCGTACTTTTGACTATATTTATTTTGAGGATTAATTAATTAAATTGCGTATTAATTGGAAATTAATCCGGGTTATAAATACTAATGTGATACGAGTTAGTATTTGATTATGTGCATATATGATTATATATGAACTTGGTATTATAAAATTTGTCGTGGGATTTATATACGACATTTTAGAAATTTTGTTGAGACGCGTGGGACCGCCGCGTCACGGTATAATATTTTGATAATAAAAGTGAATTTAAAATCTATAATCCGTATGGTCGTTTTGAGTGCGCCAACGCGTCCGGAAGGGTCGAGATAGTCAGAAAACACTAGCCGGGGGTATAGTTTGGGTCCCGGGGTATTTTTAGGCCATACCGGTAACTTAAAGGGTATTTTGGTAATTTTACATTTTTAGGAATTAAAAGTGACGAAAATTAGAGATGTAAATCTGATGTGGATTAAACCCATTAACCAACCCATATTAACCCAGAAGGCTACGTAGGTTGTCATTTAGGTTTTCTAAGTTTCCCCAAATCAAAACCCTAGCCACCTTAAGCCACCATTGGAGAAGAGCTTGGAGATAGAGGAATTCCTGCAGAAAACTTCATCTAATCTACACCAAACTCAGAGACAACCAAGGCAAGTGACTTTATTCCATTTAATTTCTGAGAATGTTTCCTCCATGTTAGAAAATTCGGATTTATGGTTTGTTCTTGAAGAAAATATGAAAACCCATGTAGTTTAGATCATAGGAATTGAGAAATTGTGAAGAGAAATGCATGTAGTATGTTAGGTAGATGATTTCCCTTATAATAATTGTGATTTTAAGGAAGTAAAACGAAATAAATTCTGGGATTTGAGGATGATATAAACCTAGGGTTCATGTTCTAGAGAAATTGGGAAAAGTGTAGAGATTTGTAATTTTGGTTGATGCTATGATGATTCGATCCTTGAAAACATGTTAGGAGATGATGTAAATATGTTTAGGATGAATTAGAGACCCTAATACGTTATTTGGATGAACTTTGGAAGAGATTAGAATTGATAAAAATGGTGAAAAACGATTTTTGGAAAAATCTGGGCCGAAACTGGTGGCTCGTTAGAAGCAGCCCCCAGGTCGTTCGAACGAACTCGTTCGAACGAACTCGTTCGAACGAGCTTCTAACGAGTTGACCAGTCGTTACTAACGAGTAGGGGTTTCGTTCGATATCTCGTTCGAACGAGATATCGTTAGAAGGGACAGTTCGTTCGAACGAACTGGGATCTCGTTCGAACAGCCTCGTTCGAACGAGACTTCTAACGACCTGACAGTCTAAACTCGTTCGAAGTCTCGTTCGAACGAGACTTCTAACGAGCTGGCAGTTTGGTCCTTTTTGGACTGTTTTGACTTTTGGAGTTCCGTAAACTTGTTCGAGGATATAGTTAACCTTCGTAGTGATAATATTGGGACAATTGGGTATTTATGAGAAGGAACTTACATACGAGAGTGTTATTACATGGACGGTTTGGGTTGAGACGTGAGTGTCTACTATAATGTGAGGATGAATTATAGCACGTATAATTACAAACCGGAATACTACGAATTGAGATAATTATAGTTAGTACGAGAGTGCAATATATACTACGATTAAAATACGGTACTACTAAGACGTGTGTTTACTTAGTATTGGTATATGGATTGTGTGTATGACATACCTACCATACTTGCTATCACGGGAGGTTGCGTTCGCTTAGGACCCTCTATTCCTTGTGTGCCTACGGGGGGGATATAGACTGGTACCTCGATGAACATAGGTCATAGAAAGACTTATTGTGATATAAATAAGTTCGCTGACCGTGGGAGCGTAGGTATGTGCGTGACCCACGTGATGGTGACTGTGTTCGCCTCCACTATTTGTGATTTGTGTTATCTGGACTATTCCTGAGAGATTAGGAATATGTGATCCTTATGTACGTGATGTACCGGGATGGATAGCAGAGTATGTGTGCACTACAGCTTAGATTGCGGGGTGCTTGTATTGTATATTTATGATATGATTAATATACATTATATTATGGGAATCCTCATGTTAATGTTGTAAAAATATTACGGTATTGTTTCGAGTTATATAATGAGTTAACTGATAGTTATATCAATGGCATATTTAGTAACTGAGTTTACGTTAAACCTCTATTTTAATTACGAGCATTGTTATGTTAAATGGAACCGAGTAATATGGGTAGAACCTTTGGCAGTCTAGCTAGTTATGTTGTCAGTTAGCTAGTAGTATGGGTCGTTAGAGATGGGTATTTGCGTTAGGAGTGCACAGTTAGACGAGAGGTGAGAATATCATGTGAGTGCACGTCCTAACATGTACTTTGCATTTAATGTTTTAAATGTTTTTAAAGCACTTGCAGGTTTTTAAAATATAACTCCACATTCGGGCTCTGACCCGTTTGCTTTTCAAATCTTTTTCTTGTAAAACCTTTTTAGGTGCCCAGCCACAAGGACACCAAGCATAGATTATCCATTCAGGTGACGAGCTGTAGCTGCTTGTGGAAGCTACAGGGATTTGCATGTAGACGCTTCTATCTTTTGGATTCCAGAGTCATCATCTATCAGTTTTAGGGCATGTTACCCATTTCTTTAGAGACATCTTTTACATTTCAGTTTTCAGACTTTAGCATGTATTGTTTCAGTTTATTTATTTCAGTTATGAGATTGTAGCGAGGAGTTTTTCCTCCAGACTTTATTTACTGTTATGTGATGGTTATTTATTTTACCTCAGTATGGTGAATGGTGTTATTTATTTCTTCATTACATTGTTGCATGTTAAT
The DNA here is from genome assembly GCA_949130495.1 of Sambucus nigra. Taxonomy (NCBI): domain Eukaryota; kingdom Viridiplantae; phylum Streptophyta; class Magnoliopsida; order Dipsacales; family Adoxaceae; genus Sambucus; species Sambucus nigra. Next base: position 86,514,419 of record OX422208.1, on the reverse strand, counting down.
CAGACTTAAATTAAAATTTGGCATTTTGCTTTTTAAATACTAGGTGGTTAGTAATATTAAAATGTTTTCGACAGTGATGCTATTAACTGAGTCAACTTGGCATTTTGAATTAATTTAATAAAGGAGTAGCTACCCGATATTTAATTAGTCGGGGTGTCACAAATAATTTTATTTTTCCTCATATTACATGAGCAGTTTTAACAACTTCTTCAATAGTCTCCAAGCCTTTAGAGGTTGGGTTTTATTATAATTTTTGTAATTCCATGGGTTAAATTGAATTAATTTATTTTTAGTCTTTGTCTTAACTTTTCTTAATTAAATTAAGCTTACATCTCTTTTTCAACTTCCTTTTTCAGTTTAGATGTAACTTCACTTTAGTTTTTATAGTTCTCACCATTCTTATTCGTTTCCAAATTCACCATCTTGCACTGACATCAACAGTCCTCTTGTGTGAGATATTCAAATAAACACACGCGATCATTTTGTTATTTTGATGGATAATTCAAAAAAACAAATGATTAGCAGTTTACATATCCAATACGCTATCATATTCGTGCACAAAAAATATCCCAACTAAGACAAATTATTTCCTCCTAGAATTCTTTTTCTTCAAATATATGTTGGTGCTATAACCTTAAGGGTATAATACACGCAATCATTTGGTTATTTCGATGAATAATTCAAAATACACACTTCATAAGTAGTTTACTTATCTACCACGCTGTAACATTCACACACAAAATAAGTTCTATGGTCTAGGAATTATTTTGATTAAAATAGATTTTAGTGTTATAATATGCATCTATAATACTTTTCGAAGCTAAAAGCACGATAAACCAAATTTATAATTAGAAGGTGTCAAACATGTAAAACTAGAAGCATGACTACAAACACAATAACACAAATTTACACACACAATAGGGCAAAGTTACAAGCACCCCAGTCATCATCTTGTTGATAACTCACGTCATAAATGCGCATCCAGCAACTTGTTTCTACTTATAAATACTCCTAGATATTGGTACTTTGTAAGACAAAGTGAAACAAATACAAAAAATTCGAGAAAATTTTGATCTATTATGTGTTCGTGTTTTATGATTTAGCATGTTATCAACACTATTTCACTAGTTTGAAGTTGGTTAATGATTTATGTTGCTACTAAAAATTTATTGAGCTTCATTTCAATTATAGTTACAGAAGTTTCTTCTATTTACAAATGTATTGTTTCTAGGGTTAATTATACCTCCCCCCTAAACTTTACCTCCCTTGCCACTTCGCTCCCAAAACTTTCATTTTTTTTACTTAACCACTTGACCTTTAAAAAAAAAGGCTTCAAGTAACCTCAAAATCCTAACGGTGTTAAATATTTGGGTGGAAAATTAGTCATGTGCCATGCACATGATGTATTTTCGTCCAAGTCAATATAAAATATTTTTAAAAATAAAAATTACAAAAAAACATTCAAAAAAATTTTAAAAATCATATAATTACAGAAAAACATTTGAAAAATATTCTTAAAATCTAGAAATTACAAAAAAAAATATTTTAGATATTATAAAAAACTGAAAAATATAGAATTATTAAAAATTATAGAAATTACTGATATTACTGAAAATTTAAAAACTAAATATTTCAAAAAAGGAAAGTTCTAAAAAACACGGGGCGTGAGCGATGCGTGAATGCCAAGTCTTAAGTCTTAGAAGCCTAGGCGGGCCTTAGGCGTAAAAAGGAATGAAAAGGTGTTTAGGCATTTTTAATAAATTTTGACATTGTTAACTATAACAAGGCTATAAAAAAAATAAAATGGTGCATACCTTATAATATGTCTGGATATATGTAAACTAAAATGCTATTTTTTCAAATATTAAGAGAAAACAAAAGGAAAAAGATAAAAATGCGCATTTTTTGGACTACAGGCAGAAAGGTTTGGGATACCATTTGTCTTTTGATTGTTTTGAATGAGATATTGGTCCGATTTAAAAAAAAAAAGTCTTTAAAAGGTGATATCGTTTCATTAAAGCGTTTTTGTTTTTAAAAAAATGTGTACCTTAAGCCTTTTACTAATAATAAACCGTAAAAGGCTTAAGGCGGGGAGTTTCTCCCAGGTCTCAAGTCTAGGCGCACCTTTTAGAACACTGCAGAAAGTAAAAAATTACAAAAAAAATCTTTAAAAAAAAAGACTAAAAATTAAAAAATATTTAAAAAATTACAAAAAATGCTTTAAAAACTTCTAAAAATTATGGAAACAATAGAAAAAGCATTTTTAAACTATGAAAAAAACATAAAAAAAATTTAAAAAAATTGAAAGTATTAGAAAAAATCATATTGTCAAGTTAAAAATAGAGTTCTTGAAAAAAAAATGTTTCCACCAAAAAAATATTTCCCACAAAAAAACATATTCCAAGAAAAAATAAATCCTTGTTTAAAAAATATATATTTACAAATAGAAATAAAATTATTTTAAAAAATTACATATTTAAAGATTTCCAATTAGAAAAAAATTAAAATGCGAAAAAGAAAAAGAAAATTTTCAATAATTTTCACCTTTAGTGATATAGATGTGGTGTGCGCAACATGAATAATTCTCAAAATGCACTCAATCACATGTCCACGATAATTGACATAACATAGAGTAACTACCAATTTCTCCTGAGTTGATATATCACAAGAATCATCAACTATTGTAATGACCCCAATTTTATATGTTCATATATAGTTTTAAATGTTGTATTAATTCATATGTGATATGGATAATGTTAATTTATTATTTTTAGTCTAATCCTCCCTTCATAAATCATGAAATATCAAATTAGTTACAAACATAAAATTTTAAAGCTTTCGGTAGGAATGTTCATATGAGAGACTAGCTTTGGCCATTATAATATAACAAATGACTTGAGGTAAAAACTAAAAAGTTGTAGATATATGAATTAGGTTTGTAACACAACAAACGATGTGTTAAACGGAGATCCGAGAAAGAAGTTACACCGAAATTACGAAATAAGAGCAAATATGTCCATCCTTTAAGTCATATTTTGTCTTATTACCACACCATGTGTTATACCAAACTGTCGCGGTTCATTATGTCGAGACGCGCGTGTGAGTCATGTCGGCACTAATTTAAAGGATTAAAGAAGTAAATTATTTTTAAGTAACTTGTATGACCATTTCGAGTACTCTATTGAGTCCGTAAGGCTCGAGATAGTTAGAATAGTGTACTCGGGGGGTTTAGTTTGGGTCCCGGGGAAATTTTAGGCCTAATCGGCATCCCGGGAGGGCGTTTTGGTAAATTGCATTTTTTGGGTTTAATTAATGACGAAAATTTTAGATGGTTAATATCAGTTACGTAACGAAAAAGTTAGGGTATTATTCACAAACTTCAAGGGAGAGCCACCGAGGGTGAGAGAGAACAAGCCCCAAGAGATTAAGGCCAAAAACCCATCGTCTTCCACCACCGTGACCACCTTTGCGTAGATCGAAAGATGAGGAACAAGTCCATACCAATTTCATCAGCGGATCAGACCATCAAAATCGAGGCAAGTGTTTATCACTTTCTTTCTATTAGCAATAATTGTGCTCATGTTAGCATAGGAATCAAATACATGATTTAGAATTGAATTGGGTGAATTTAGAGAATTTGATCCATAGATTAAAAGTTATCTTGATGAAGAATTAAATCCCTATGTATGTAGAATAGTAATCCCGAAATTATATGTTGTGATTGAAAAATGAATCTGAGTTTTAATGGGTCTTAAATTGAAAGTTGAAGAACTAGGGTTTTAATGGTTCAATTTGGGGATTTCATATTTAATTGATGTATTGTAAAAACTTCAATGATTCTAGGTGGCTAGAAATCATCTAAGCCTGTTAGAAGATCAATTAAGTTGCTGTTTTGATGATTGGGTTGAAGAATTTAGAGGTTTTAGGACTGAAATTCTGAAGAAGATGAACTGTAACAGATGAAAAACGTAACAGGTCTGGTAGGGGTGGATTTCACTCAATCTCGTTCGAACGAGATTGAGTCTGGTTCAAACGAGAATGCATGTCGTTCGAACGACATTCATTCTAGTTCGAATGACCAGTTCAAAATCTGGAAAATCCTATTTTAGTCCAATCCGATTTGCACAGTTATTTTGAGTGAGCAAAACTATCATTTTATGATTTTAGTATAGTGCAGACTTGCTAGGGGATGTTCGTAGAGTCCTACCTTATATATTTTGGAAAAGTGAGTTAATCGTGGACATTTCAAGAGAGAGAATAATCGAAATAATAATATTATAAGAAGTAATGAGAGAATACTACGTATGGAAAATATATGTATTGGTTGGGTGAATACCTAATAAATTTTAATAGGATGTGAGAATGCCTATTATATGATTGTATTTATGTGTATAGCATACCTACGCTGCTTGCTATCGGGAGGAGGTTTCGCACAGTGGACAATCTTATCCTGGGTGACCCAATGGGGGAATATTTGACTTGTACCCAGAGCATATGAACTTGGATACGTGATATCTGAAACATAGGATAGTTTCGATGGCTGAATGGGACCGTAGGTATGTGCGTGACCCCATTTGGCTGGTGAGTATGCTCGCCTCCAATATTTGTGTTATGAGATTCATGGTTCGTGAGAGAAGTCGAACCAATTGTCCATATGCAGCGAGTGATGCACCAGGACATGATTGCAGAGTATGCATTTGCGCGAAGTGGTCTTAACCTAAGGGTGTAGGATTATTGTGTGTATATATATATATATATATATATATATAGGGATGTTATGACTATATGTATATATGTACTTGTGGATATTTCCACTTTGTGAAACTAGTACATACGATAATAATAATAAATGCTTTGCGCCAAGTGGTAGTAACCAAGAGGTGCATGATTAGTATACATATATATAGGGATGTTGTGAGTATATATAAAGGTATATACTTGGGGAAAATTCTACTGTGTGAAATTAGTAGATATAATAATAATAATGAGAAATTGAATGATTTCAATGAATAAAAGTTTACCCATTTGAGCGGAGAATATAATTGAATTTAGCAATGGGGGATAAACTATTTTAATAACGTATTGTATGGGCGATATGGGATACTCCTTTGAGATATAGTTAGAAGTACAAGGTTATGGCCTAGTTAGGAGTGATATAAATAACTAGGTTGGGTTAGATGTATGCTAGGCGTGCACAATAGTGGAGAGATGAGTATCTCATGTGAGAGTTCGAAAATAACATGCACATAATACTTGCTTCATTGCAGTTTTAAATACTTGCTAAATCAAATACTTTTACAACTCGGCTTCTGACCCGTTTCTGGCTATTCTCCTCTCTTTTGCTATATATATATATATATATATATATATATATATATATATATATATATATATATATAACAACCCTCGCTTTTAGGAGGCTAATTTTATATTAATTTACCGCATAAGGTAATTATATAAAATGATGGAACTGGGGTAAATATTAATTTAATGAGTTAAAAGTTAATATTTACTGGATTGTTGCGTATTTACTGTACGTTTAAGTAAATATTATTTGGTTATATGTTTTATGGTGTCATGTGTTTTAAATGACACTATGGTTTAAATGAAATCGGAACTTGAAATAAATTATAAAATCACCGGATGCCATTTTAGAGGGCGTAGTCAGTCCCGGAATGTGCGAGACAGTCAAAATAAGTACCATATTGTATTTTTAGGTTCCGCGCACTTTTGACCGGTTTTAACTTAAATGCGTATTTGGGAGTCATTTTAATGTGGTATTAACCATTTAAGTTGGGAACTTTAGACTTAAGACCCGATTTAGTCTTCTAAATCCCCTAAGTTCCCTATTATATGTCTTACAATTAGAGAGAAAAAGGAGAGAAAGAGAGAGGAAGAGAACAGAGGAGAAATGAGAGAGATTGAAGATTGAAGATTGAAGCTTGGAATTGCATCTACCTCCAAGAAATCTGAGATTTCAACTTTAAGGCAAGTTTTCTACTTTCTAATATATGATTTAAGATGAATAATTTGTGTGATAGTTGTGTATTAATATTTATGGATCAAAAATGGAACTTATGGGGTTTTAACCCTAATCTTGGTTTTTGATGATGAAATTGAGAGTTATAGTTGTTAATAATCATGTAGGATGATTTAGGGTAGATTAATGTTGTTGGTTGTGGGTTAAAATGGAAGAGATTAGAGTTTTGGGAAAACTAGGGTTCATAACCCTTAACCCCCATTCTTGGCAAATTCGCAGGGGAGAATCGATTCGGCCCCTAGGCGAATCGATTCGCATAGGGTCAGTTTCAGGTCTGCTTGGACCGAATCGATTCGGGTCCAAGCCGAATCGATTCGGCAGGTTACAGAATCCCAGGTCTTTAAGTCTGAACTGATTCGCTTTTTGGGCGAATCGATTCGTTTTCCTACTGTTTTTGAGTTAATTTTATAACGCAATTGCAATTCATTTTCTTTAAGTTTAGGGTCTAGGAACCTTCTTGAATGAAGTAAACTTAGAGTCCTAGAGTTCTAGATGAGTTATTTAATTACCCTACATTAGGAATGGGTTATGTGGGGACTTTTCCGGGGATATGCCAATTGATGTTAGGGCATTCTTTTCTTCTAGTTGATTATTATGAAACTAGGAGATTGTAGTGTTATGTTTGGGAGACTTTAGAAGCTCAATTGAGCTATGTTAGTCTTGATGGTTTACAATAACACCACAAACGAATCTTGGGAGAATAAATTGAAATTTTATTCATTTATTGAGGTTACAATGATAAGATGTATTAAGTACGGCTCCGGGTAAAATATGAAGTATTTACAAAGATGTAAATGAATATGGTTTCGGATAAAATGAAACATACAACGTAAAATGGAATTGAATTTGAAATGGAAATGGTAAAGATGATGGTAAATGATAATTTACTTAATCATTTAATATGGTAAATGCTAATTTACTTAAACACACATCTCTAAATGCCATCATAAGGGAAGTTTCGTGCGTGAGGTGATGCCCCCTGGCTAGTGAATGCAGGGTGGATATAGTCCTAGGCCATATGAGCGATATGTTATGTTTTCTGCGATGGTGAGGAGATTATGGGTGTGGTCTTGACTCTCCCGCAAGCATATGGACGCTTCCCGACGTTGCGATAGGTGCCCTAGCTGCCTTGTTTGATAGGCCCCTAGAAGATGATGGTTATTTAGGGGCGCGCCCAGTGGGGAAACTCGGAGGGGAGGTCTTAGAATCGTTATATGTATATAAATATAACAATTCATAATCAAGTGGGACTTGATGTATGTGATATGCCATAAAGAGCATGATGAAGTGCCATAAAGAGCACAATGAAATGCCACAAAGAGCATTTGATGATGATTATATTCCTAATAAGGAATGGAATGCTAGAAAGAGCATAAAAATTGTAATTATGAGTTCCTGATAAGGAACATAACAATGAAATGGAATGGTATAAAATGATGGAGGTATTAATTTATGTTAATTACTCTTATTCTTATGCATAACTTAATTAGGTTTATGATTAATTAAATTGTCCTAGCTTATGCTTTAAATTGTGTAGGTAGATTTTTATTTCTTTTCGTCATAATTTATCATTCATAATTGTCATACTTTTTATTCATCTGGTGATCATATAAAACCGGGCCCTGACCCGTTCATATTTCTTGTTGTGCATGCATCTTGTCTCCGCTCAGGTGCTCCGTCGCAAGGACGCATGTTCTGACTTTCCAAACCCGGTGAATTTTGGCGAGCCGTGATGCTTTGCGGGTATTACGGGACAAATTGCAATAGACGCCATCATCCTTGTTCTCTAGTCAAGATCGGGTCTTTTACTCGGGCGCGTGGCCCAAACGGTTGTATTTGCTTAATGTAATGTATTATGTAATTTACATTAATATATTGTGTCTCGTGGTATGTACCTGTTGACCGACAGCATATTCGGTCCTCTTATTGTTTACTTGACGTTATTGTAATATATATTCTTGGGTTTCCACTTTCTTTTTAAATTGGGTTGTTTAAATTCTTTACTTAACTTTAAAAACTAAAATTTTTGGCAACCCGTTTTTCTGAAATATGGAGTGGTTATCCCGTTTGCTTTGTATATTGTTGTGATGCTGAGAATGATTTCATTAATGATTACTGTTATATTGGATTATCGGGCTGGCCACCCCCTATTTCGGAACAGCGGGTTGTCACAGATGGTATCAGAGCATCAGGTTCTAGAGTCCTTAGGAATCTGTGTGGATGCGTTACGTCTTCAGCGTTGCTTTTGATTGAACATAGAGCCTTAAGATTAAGATCGTTGATTTCTTTTGTGAGATTTCGTTTTTCTGCCATGAGGTAGAACCCCTAGAATCTTTTGCGCATTCGTGTGAGATTCATAGGTCAATTGAAGAAGGGTTCCAAGGGAGATCGTTGCGAAGGCGTCGTTAGATGGAATTACTAAGAACTGTAAATTGTGGTCGGGGATGAGGACTGCTTTGGTGGTCGCTCCCTTTTTGTAGCACTTTCTTGTCTTGCTACTGCGACTACTAAATACAGTAGACATAGTTTTACCAAGTACCACTAGAAGCAGAGAGTGGTACTAGTCTTGGGATTTCAAGCAACGTTAAATTGAGGTGGAGAAGTGCCCAGATAAAAAGAATGGAGGAAAATCCTTCACCCATAGGAATAGTGTTGAAATGGTGGTAACGTAGTTACCATATTCGTGGGCGCAAGAAGTTTTGCCAATGAAGAAGCCCGGTGGACACTTGAAACTGTGAGTTTCTCTAGGATAACTGGACTGAGGAGAAGAAATGTTCACATGAGGTTCGGTCAGAGGCCGACAGTGAATAAAGAGTTATACGGTTAGGAAGGCCGTAGATATAAGAGAAAGAGCCCTTCAATAGAATGATAGGCTTCAGAATAAATGCTGCTAACACTTCTGAAGCAACAGTGTTCATGAACCCCGTTGGTGGATATCCGCCCGGGGAGGTTTCATTGAACTAAGGAAGAGGAGGCCGGTAGCATGTTCTCTCAACAACTATGCGGGCTATTGTAACGTGGAGTCTAGAACCACTCATTGTAATTCTGTTGATTTAGAGAATAAGGGTAAGGATAAGGTGCCTAGTTGGGGCGTGATGGAAGTAATTTGGTTCGAATAAGACTCCAATACGGTGTCTGAGAACCATTAGGATCGACCCGGGGTGACTGGCAAGTATGTTGGTGGGAATTCCACCTTAGTAATGGGTGGTGCATCCCCCATGATATGATAGAGTAGTATTGTGTTTACTATAGATTCGGGTGTGTATATTGAGTTTGTGGTAGTATCGACGCTACTATAAATAGGGTAATTATATGACTTCCGTGGTAGGTAAGTTTTATATTTTCCTTCACTCGTTACAAAGCGAGTGATGATATTTTCATTATTGTGTGTATTATTCTAGTAAAGATATTCCAGTCTGTTTGGGGTGATAGCAAGTGATTAAATTGCGAGGCTATCCTACTTCTAGTTCCAAGATGGAACTAGTTTTCCTATAATATCTCTCCTGGATACAGGTTGAGACTTTATAGGGGTGGTTTGAGGTAAGTAGAAGATTTTCATTTCTTGCTGTGTTATTTTGCTTGAGTGTTTGGTTGCTTGTTTGCATTGTATGTGATTGTTATGCCTTATCTCCACGACCAACAAGGTTGAGTAGTAATGCATAGGAGGGGTTCCTTGTTTGGATTCCTCTTTTGCGGGACGCTCCACGCGTGAACCTCAACGACGTTGGGAGTGGAGAGATGCTGTTCTTTTTCTTCTTTTATTTTATTTTATTTTATCTTATTATTTGAGAGTTGGGTTGAAAGGTTTAGCCGAGAATCACGTAGTTGAGTGATTAAGGGCTACTAAAGTGCGAGATAGAAGCACTGTATATAGTTCTCTCCTCTGATCGATGTGAGGGAGACTGAGATATGAAGTCGAATTGAGACTTCAGGTTATGCCTTGATAAGAAGGCTATTTAGAAAGATGTATATATGTTATGGGATAAATAATTGTAAGACTTTGCTGAAAGTAAATGTCCGATCTATTGAAATCCTCAATTATTAGAATGGTAATACATAGAAGTAGAATCTTATTAGTAGGATTGCGAGTTAAAATTTATCGGTCTCGAACATGTGTCTTAGACCGTCATATATTGATGACTGACGATGTGAGGTAGTAGTGTAATGGGAGGGTTCCTTGTTTGGATTTCGCTTTGGCGAGACATCCCATGCATGAAACTGAGCGAATGTCGGAAGTTGAGAAAGGTCTTGGGCACTAGGGATATACTTAGTATCAAGGTTCTAAAAAATGCGGGGCGTGATTGAGGCGTGGAGGCCAAGCCTTAAGCCTTAGAAGCCTAGGCGGGCCTAGGCGTAAAAAGGCATGAAAAGGCATTTAGCCCTTCTTAATATATTTTAATATTTTTTAACCATAACAAGGATATTAAAATATAAAAATTGCACATATCATAAAAATATGTCTGAATATATGCAAATTAAAATACTATTTGATTATTTTGGATGAGATAATGGTCCGATTTGTAAACAAATTCTTTAAAAGGCGACATCGTTTCACTAAAGCAATGTTGTTTTTAGAAAAAAGTGCGCCTTAAGGATTTTACCAAGAATAAGGCGTGAAAAGCGTAAGGCGAGGCGTTTCTCCCAAGCCTTAAGCCTAGGCGTGCCTAGGCGGAGCCTAGGCGGGTTTTTTAGAACAGTGCTTAGTATTATCAGTATACGACTTAGATAGGACATATATATAGATAGACCTTAGGATTATTAGGATGTAAGGCCTTTAGGGCATGTGACGTTGACTTAGGAACGCTGTAAGGAGTTGACCACGAATAGGTTGTGGGTTAACTCTAAGAGGGATTAAATCCCTAGGAACGAGAAGTATGGAATCTCGAGAGATTTCGAAGGTTAGGCCGAAGGGAATGAGGCCTTTCTTACATAGAATGTTACGTTGGTAACTTAACTCTTGGGGAGTTAAAAGGATGAGTTGACCTTTACTCTTGAGCCCATGTTAGTAAGCTCGAGGGTGGATTTAATGAAGAAGTCTCTGCCAGGATGGGGAGTAATAATACTGGAGCATGGACCCATTGTTTATGCGTCTCACAAGTTTAAACTTGTGGGAAGTATTATACTATGCTTGAATTAGAATTCATTGTGGTAGTGATCGCCTTAAGGAGATAAGGCACTACTTCCTGGGCAGGAAACTTAGTCTTTCTTGCGAGCAACAAGTTGTTGTAATATGTTGTGAGAGGAATAGAGTTGGTGTTTGGAGTTCATAATGGACTATCGATTGGACATTTCCTCTCGCTAAGGGAATGCGATTTGGGGGTAGTTGATGCGTCGAGTAGGAAACCCATCGGAGATACTAGTGAAGGCATGGAAATCCAAATAGAACGAGCATAACTCGGAAAACTTTGTAGCAAGAGCATTCGCGTCTATGGCTGACCATTTCACCTACTCGTGTGAAGAAGAGAAGTAGGGGAGCGAAGAAGGGTATATTCCTAGACGTCTGCATTGAATTTCCGGCACCAAACTGGTCATGATCCTATTTGAGAGAATTGTTGATCGTTCGACCAAATCGTTGCTTTCCAGGCCTTTATGGGAGGACTATATATAGAGGAGTACGCCCCGCTCTTTATGGAGGAAAGGTAGAAACGTATGAAGTGCCTATCAAAATAGTGGTGGACTGAGATTTGACATTCGTGTCAAAGGTTTGGTAAAGCTTCCAGGAAGTAATGGGAACCGTATGGAAATGGAGTGTATTCTACCGCCCTAAAGTGGAGGGATGAATGGAGGAAGTTGACATTATGCCGAGAGGCATACTTAGAATGTGCGCCTTAAGCTAAAGGGATGGATGAGAGTAGTAACATTGTATGGATGGAATTTCCCATACAAGAATTTGGATCATTTTCTAAGGTATGGCACCATGAGTGGCCTTTCGGAGTCGGTTGAGTAATTCGCATACTCGTTGGAAGGCACCAGCGAATAATACGTTCCTTGGACTTGAAATAGTTCCAGAACATCTCTTTAAGGATTAGGCTTTTGAGCCATATGCTTGGTAAGGCTACACCTATGTGAGGAGTAGTTGTGTAATGATGGGGTCAAGCCATTTAGCGTTGGTGTGAGCGCCCCGGGATGGGATGTAATGTGATTCAGAAGGTAAGGCAGTTTGCACCGAGTCGCGTAGTTATCATCTTCCGTCGTAGGAGGTTAGAATTGATAAGTTGTGAGGAACGCTTTGTGCTATGTTAGAGCACGAAGAATGTAGATTGAGATCGTTAGTGACGACCTTAGTCCAAATCCTTTTCGAACGCCATGTTAACGAGGGGGTTTGTTAAGGATGATAGAACTATAGTTTAGGATGGTATGCCCTTTATATGATTAGGGTACGCCCGAATTTTGAGGGAAAAATTCCCTCATAAGGGGGGGAGTATGTAACAACCCTCGCTTTTAGGAGTCTAATTTTATATTAATTTACCGCATAAGGTAATTATATAAAATGATGGAACTGGGGTAAATATTAATTTAATGAGTTAAAAGTTAATATTTACTGGATTGTTGCGTATTTACTGTATGTTTAAGTAAATATTATTTGGTTGTATGTTTTATGGTGTCATGTGTTTTAAATGACACTATGGTTTAAATGAAATCGGAACTTGAAATAAATTATAAAATCACTAGATGCCATTTTAGAGGGCGTAGTCAGTCCCGGAATGTGCGAGACGGTCAAAATAAGTACCATATTATATTTTTAGGTTCCGGGCACTTTTGATCGGTTTTAACTTAAATGCGTATTTAGGAGTCATTTTAATGTGGTATTAACCATTTAAGTTGGGAACTTTAGACTTAAGCCCCGATTTAGTCTTTTAAATCCCCTAAATTCCCTATTATATGACTTACACTTAGAGAGAAAAAGGAGAGAAAGAGAGAGGAAGAGAACAGAGGAGAAATGAGAGAGATTGAAGATTGAAGCTTGGGATTGCATCTACCTCCAAGAAATCTGAGATTTCAACTTTAAGGAAAGTTTTCTACTTTCTAATATATGATTTAAGATGAATAATATGTGTGATAGTTTTGTATTAATATTTATGGATCAAAAATGGAACTTATGGGGTTTTAACCCTAATCTTGGTTTTTGATGATGAAATTGAGAGTTATAGTTGTTAATAATCATGTAGGATGATTTAGGGTAGATTAATGTTGTTGGTTGTGGGTTAAAATGGAAGAGATTGGAGTTTGGGGAAAATAAGGGTTCATAACCCTTAACCCGCATTCTTGGCAAATTCGCAGGGGAGAATCGATTCATCCCCTGGGCGAATCAATTCGCATAGGGTCAGTTTCAGGTCTGCTTGGACCGAATCGATTAGGATCCAAGTCAAATCGATTCGGCAGGTTACAGAATCCCAGGTCTTTAAGTCCGAACCAATTTGCTTTTTGGGCGAATCGATTCGCTAGCGCGAATCGATTTAGCCCTAGGGCGAATCGATTCGTTTTCCTGCTATTTTTGAGTTAATTTTATAACTCAATTCCAATTCATTTTCTTTAAGTTTAGGGTCTAGGAACCTTCTTGAATGAAGTAAACTTAGAGTCCTAGAGTTCTAGATGAGTTAGTTAACTACCCTACATTGGGAATGGGTTATGTGGGGACTTTTCCGGGGATATGCCAATTGATGTTAGGGCATTCTTTTCTTCTAGTTGATTATTATGAAACTAGGAGATTGTAGTGTTATGTTTGGGAGACTTTAGAAGCTCAATTGAGCTATGTTAGTCTTGATGGTTTACAATAACACCACAAACGAATCTTGGGAGAATAAATTGAAAGTTTATTCATTTATTGAGGTTACAATGATAAGATGTATTAAGTACGGCTCCGGGTAAAATATGAAGTATTTACAAAGATGTAAATGAATATGGTTTCGGATAAAATGAAACATACAACGTAAAATGGAATTGAATTTGAAATGGAAATGGTAAAGATGATGGTAAATGATAATTTACTTAATCATTTAATATGGTAAATGCTAATTTACTTAAACACACCTCTCTAAATGCCATCATAAGGGAAGTTTCGTGCGTGAGGTGATGCCCCCTGGCTAGTGAATGCAGAGTGGATATAGTCCTAGGCCATATGAGTGATATGTTATGTTTTCTGCACTAGTGAGGAGATTCCGGGTGTGGTCTTGACTCTCCCGCAATCATATGGACGCTTCCCGACGTTGCAATAGGTGCCCAGGCTGCCTTGTTTGATAGGCCCCTAGAAGATGATGGTTATTTAGGGGGGCGCCCAGTGGGGAAACTCGGAGGGGAGGTCTTAGAATTGTTATATGTATATAAATATAACAATTCATAATCAAGTGGGACTTGATGTATGTGATATGCCATAAAGAGCATGATGAAGTGCCATAAAGAGCACAATGAAATGCCACAAAGAGCATTTGATGATGATTATATTCCTGATAAGGAATGGAATGCTAGAAAGAGCATAAAAATTGTAATTATGAGTTCCTGATAAGGAACATAACAATGAAATGGAATGGTATAAAATGATGGAGGTATTAATTTATGTTAATTACTCTTATTCTTCTGCATAACTTAATTAGGTTTATGATTAATTAAATTGTCCTAGCTTATGCTTTAAATTGTGTAGGTAGATTTTTATTTCTTTTTGTCATAATTTATCATTCATAACTGTCATACTTTTTATTCATCTGGTGATCAGATAAAACCGGGCCCTGAACCGTTCATATTTCTTGTTGTGCATGCATCTTGTCTCCGCTCAGGTACTCCGCCGCAAGGACTCATGTTCTGACTTTCCAAACCCGGTGAATTTTGGCGAGCCGTTATGCTTTGCGGGTATTTCGGGACAAATTGCAATAGACGCCGTCATCCTTGTTCTCTAGTCAAGATCGGATCTTTTACTCGGGCGCGTGTCCCAAACGGTTGTATTTGCTTAATGTAATGTATTATGTAATTTACATTAAAATATTGTGTCTCTTGGTATGTACCTGTTGACCGACAACATTTCGGTCCTCTTATTGTTTACTTGACGTTATTATAATATATATTCTTGGGTTTCCACTTTCTTTTTAAATTGGATTGTTTAAATTCTTTACTTAACTTTAAAAACTAAAATTTTTGGCAACCCGTTTTTCTGAAATATGGAGTGGTTATCCCGTATACTTTGTATATTGTTGTGATGCTGAGAATGATTCCATTAATGATTCATGTTATATTGGAGTATCGGGCTGGCCACCCCCTATTTCGGAACAGCGGGTTGTCACAGTATATTATATATCAGGTTCCCAGCCATAGGGTTGCCACCATACTTAGACGCATTGATCATTTGTCGAGTTGCAGCTGTTGTGAAAGTTGTAGGTTATTGAGATTAAATGCTTCTATCTTTCCATTTAGTTCTAGTTCAGACATTTCAGTTAGGGCATGTGTCGCCCGCTTCCAGTTTAGTTATTCAGATATTGTACTCTTCTTAGCCGCATTTCTTCTCTTGTTGGATTGAGTAGTATTACACTTTTGGTTTGAAACTTTGAACTGAAATGTTTTATCCAGGCTTATTTAATTCAGTAATTGTTTCTTGTTCTGTATTTATTTTATTCTGCTGGAATGCAGTTAGTTTTTGTTTTAATAATAAAAATTTATTAACGGATTATATGGATATAATTAAAATTAAATATTTTGACACTTAGCTTAATTATTTATTAGGTGATAAATAAAATAAAATTATTTTTGACAGTGTTGCTAAGAATGAACCAATCGGTCAGTTCAGTTTAATTTAATAAAGGGTTGATCACCCAGTATTTAATTAGGCGGGTGTCATGGGCATGCCCTCACTGGATAACTATCCCACTTTACACAACACAAGTAATTATTAATCTTGGCCGAAATAGCTACAACACCATCACCTAGTGCTACTCACTATATCAAAATCACTAAACATATTTTGAATAGTACAAGTATACGTAGTACCTTTATTGTATCCTATAGAGCAAATTTATCACATTAACGATAAGTGCACAATCTAATATCATCGTATAAATATGTCCATCGTCGGACTAGCTATACATCTAAGCAAAACACAAAGGTATCGATCCTATACACTACACTGACACCCCCACTGTGGGTTTACACAAAAACTCTTCTTGAAGATTTGATGTATATTTTTGTGTGTTTAGACTTCATTTGAAGTAGATGTGTGGTTTTTTTTATTTTCTTATGAGACAAATATTTGAAAAATACATGCGTATCCATACATGCCATAATATTCATTTTAAGAGAATTTTTTTATAAAAGATAAAAACTTCTTTTTTATTGAATATAGGATTCTTTAAAGTTTTAATCTTATTCTTCTTCTCTTTATACTTTTGAGATAATTTAAGTTTATTACTTGTGAAATATAAAAATATTTTAGAGTAAATTTATTTTCTTTAAATCTTTTTAAAGCTTTGAACAAATCTCTTTATAATTTGTTCTCGAGTTTTGTTTAGATTTTACTTATCTAAAAAATATATTGTGAGATTCATCAATTAGCTAATACTTGGAAAACACTTTCACTTATGATTCTCACACATTTGGAAAGTGTTACTACATTCATTGGAGGCTTCTAAAAATTATTCAAAAGACTTGGAACTAAAAGTTTATCTTCCACTTCAAAAGGAGGATTGTTATTCTTGACATTAAAGAAGACATTGGTTGCGACCAAAACTAGTGGCGGTTGTGAAGCGTGCTCTAGATTTTGACGTCTTCCCGTGGTGGAAGATATGGTGTGAAAGTTCACTAGGAGTAAGTTGCGCAATAGGTGTTGTAAGACCTATCGTTTATCATTCTGTTCGTCCGAAGTTTTTTTTCGTTGTGGGTACGTCTTAGTGTTGTGCTATATTGTTTATCTTTTTTGCACTTAGATTAAGTTACTTAAAATTGAAGATAAAACTTGGTGAAATTTATCTAGTAAACAATTTGTCACATAGACCTTAGGTGTTGTCTTTGTTATCCTTAATAAAGAATTAAAATAAATATCTATCTCTTTCTAGACAAGTGATTTTAACTGGGTACCTTCCATACATCTTGGTTTCAAGAACACATAGTGTGATAATGGACTTTTATATTAATGACCATATGCGTGAAATAATGGGTATAAAAAAGGGTCATTGTTTTATTGGACTTATTATGAGGTCCAGTTTGTGAATCACTCCAGCACCAACATATAAGATTTATGTTAGTCATTTTGAAGGAAATGATCTACGCTCTTCTTTCAGTGCCCTTGTTTCTCAAAATAAGATCTTATCTAAAAAAAATATTAAACTTTCTATGGAAGTAAAAAATTTGGAAATGGGAAAAACCGTAAAAGAAAATGAAGACCATGAATCTTCTCGGTTATCTATTAATGGGGATAGTTTACTTGAAAATTTTAAAACCCCAAAAAATAAGAAAATTGGACTTTTAAAAGAGCTTACTTTCGTTAAAGAAGAGAGTGGATTTTTTTCAATCTATAGATGCTCATGCTCACTCCTCCAACCTAAAGTTAAAGCGTTAGATTCAAACTTTAATGACTTCTTATAATTCCTTGATGAATTGATTAAAGATAAGCAGTTTCCTAAACTAAACCTCAACCTCAACCTCATAACCATAATCTCCATGAAAACACGTATGATTAGAATCCCCAACATGCTAATCAAAACAGTCTGGGGAAATCCTTAGGGAAAAAGTGGTGTTATAAAAAAAATAGAAAAGGAATTTTTTTTTACCTAGATCTGTGGGCATTATCCTGTTTAGTGGTCATGTGCACGAAGCTTTGTTCGATGTATCCTCGCCCAACGAGCCCAAAGCAATGCCATATTATAAAATCTTGCCTAGAATTTAATAAAATTGACTTTTGTCATAATAGATTATCATTAAACAATTTCCTAACCCATAATCAGTTCCAAAACAACTCAAATACGTTTTCTAAGTAAACATGTTTCTAACAATATATAATCATTTACTAGATCAAATCCATCAAAATAAGAGTTAAATTATCGATTTCAGCAGGTCATTAATAAGGGTTCATCTTAATTACGAGACTAATAAATTAAAATAGATTCAAATCATAAAATCTCAACCTAACCATTAGAATCATCATTATAAATAAGTACTACAATGAATCTAAATAGTTATAAGCCTTTACATGATTAAATCCAATATTTTTTAGGATTTAACATAGTATCTCAACATAGCATGAGACGAACCCTAATAAATCATAGTAGCAATCAAACATAAACAAGTTACAAGTAATATGTGTCCTTTAAACCTCATTTTGAACATCCAGATGATAACTTGTGATGGCAGTCGTAGGTTGGATCAAAGGGAAGTTATTTTGGATCAAATTCTCACTTTGAAATTTTGATTTAAGAAATTTTTGCATTTTTTTATGATCATCTTAGTCTTAACCATATTCATCACACGAACAGGAGATAATGTTGAGACATCACTTTTGTAGTACCTAAGCATACTAAAATCAAATAACCAAAATTACTAAGCCCTGGCATTTAACAAACACTAACATTTAAGAAACCCTAAAATTTAATAATTAACTTAACAGGCCCCAACACTTGAACAATAGATTTAACAAACCCTTATATTTAACATTAACTTTCAAAATATTTGAAAATAGCAAGATGAAACTAACCTCAGTGAGAACTCGAATCCAAACAAAGATGAATAACACGAGTTGGTTATTCAAATGAGGAGCAAGACTTCTCGCTCTCTCTATCTCATCGGACAACTTGAAGCATGCGAGCATGACTTATCTATCCCTTTCTCGTTCTTTTTCTATATCATTTTTATTTCTCTACATTCTATTCAAATTTTAATTGAAAAATAATGAGAAAGAGGGGTAACGTATAAGGTAGGCATTTTTACTATCTTGCCCTTAAAAGTTGTAAGAACTCATACACATGTAACCTTTTAAAGTAATTGGCCCAAAATCTAATGTGTCCAATTGTAAACCTTACCCTCAAGCTGCATCCACCCCGGAGATTATTAGGTGTTAAACATGTAAAGTGAGAAGCAAAAAAAGTACGAAGCCACAAGAACCTTAGCCATCATCATGTTGTTGACCCACATAAGTTATACATGTTCGCACCATTTAGTTTTTCTATCTATATATACTCCTAGATTTTAGAACTTTACAAAAAAATCCAAACGATTTTAATCTATTGATATTCAACGGTTAAAGATTTTTTTGAAGTTTTAGTTTGCTTCAAGATACGTGTAACACTGTCTCCAGACGTGAACGGATACGGATTTAGTCGGCAACATGCGAATTCACGAAAAGATCCATATGTGGTATGCAAAACTGTTTGGAAGACTTGTGTACATTAAATACTTGGAAAAGTGTTTCTGAATCTATAAAATAAAGCTTTATCACTTTAATTTAAGGAACCAATCATTTTGTTTTTCTAAATTAACATAGGTAAAAGAGAGAGAGAGGGAGAGGGAGAGAGAGAGAGTATATCTCGATGAGTTTATAGAACTAAAAATGTTGTAAAATAAAGGAGACACAGAGAGAATTTAGAAGGAGAGATTTTTTCAATTCGTTTGTATGTCAATACTCCAGGAATATGACCCTTATTTATAGTACAAAATAAGGTATCCCAATAGACTCTTTAATAATTGTGGAATACCAGTGGACATTCATTAAATGCATATTTTATAACACTCCCCCTTGGATGTATACTATATACACCATTCAATGATTGTTTCATCATTAAAACCTTACTAAGAAAAAATCCAGTGGGAAAAAACTAAAGTGAAGAAAAAATAGTACAACTTTGGTGTTCATTGAATCGGTGTTGGACGCATTTAGTATTGCCTCAATAGAACCTTTAACTAGAAAACCCAATGAAAAAAAATGTAGTTAAAGAAAAAATATTACAACGAGTATATGTCCAAAATGTCAGGTTATTATATTCTCCCCTGATCAATTGCTCCCCTTGATTTGGATACTCCCCCTGATTATGGTATTTCTTCAATGATTGAGTCATTGCATATCAGTCTCATACATAACCTTCTGAAATGTTGATTTGACATGTTGAATAGATTTGATCGGTTGTTACTTTAATTTCCTTTTTTTCATAAGCTCGACTTCCATACGACTTGGGTGAAGAGGTATGAACACGTCACTTTATCAAATTTATTTAACTTCAATAGCATAATTCTTAGGGATTTTATGTGTTGCATAACACAAGTTCGATATTCAAACGACGAGCAAGACTTATCTCTCTCTCTCTCTCTCTCTCTCATCGAATAATTTGAAGCATGTGAGCATGACTTATCTATCCCTTTCTCGCTCTTTTTTCTATTATTTTTATTTCTCTATTTTCTTTTCAAATTTCCATTGCAAAAAATAAGAAAGAGGGGTATCATATAAGGTAGGAATTTTACTGTCTTGCCCTTAAAAGTTGTAAGAACTCCTACACATATAACCTTTAAAAGAAATTGGCCATAAGTCTAAGATGGGAAATTGTTAACCTTACCCTCTTACTGCATCCACCGCTGCGATTATGAGGTGTCAAACATGTAAAATGAGAAACAAAACAAGTCCGAAGTCACAAGCACCTTAGTCATCATCTTGTTTTTTACCCATATAAGTTATACATGTTCAAACCAGTTTGTTTCTATCTATATATACTCCTAGATTTTAGAACTTTTTAAGATACAAGAAAATATAATTACAAATAGTTCCAAACAATTTTAATCTATTGTTATTCAACGGTTTAAGATTTTTTGACGCCTTAGTTTCGCTTACAAGATATGTGTAACACTGTCTCCGGACATGAATGGAGAATTGCATTGATACGGATTTAATCGGCAACATGCGAATTCAAGAAATGATCCATGTGTGGCATGCAAAACCGTTTGGCACGCTTGTGTGCATTGAATACTTGGAAAAGTGTTCATGAATCTAAAATAGAGCTCTATCACTTTAATTCAAGGAAATGGCCATTATATATATATATATATATATATATATATATATATATATATAGAGAGAGAGAGAGAGAGAGAGAGAGAGAGAGAGAGAGAGAGAGAGAGAGATAGAGAGAGTATCTCGATGAGTTTATAGAACTAAAAAATATTATAAAATAAAGGGGACACATAGAGAATTTAGAAGGAGAGAGTTTTTCAATTCATTGGTATGTCAATACTCAAGGAATATGACCTTTATATATTGTGCAAAATAAGGTATCCTGATAGACCCTTTTATAATTGTGGAACACCTAAAATACATATTTTATAACACCACCCCCCTTGGATGTATAATATACACCATTCAATGATTGTGGCCTCATTAAAACCTTCCTAAGGAAAAACACAGTGGGAAAAAAACAAAGTGAAGGAAAAATAGTACAACTTTTGTGATCATTGAATCGATGTTGGACGCGTTTTGTGTTACCTCATTAAAACCTTTAACTGGAAAACCTAATGGAAAAAAAAATCTAGTTAAAGGAAAAATAGTACAACGAGCATATGTCCAAAATATCGGGTTATTAGATTATCCCAATGATCAAATGCTCCCCCTGGTTGGATGCTCCCCCTGATTATGGTATTTCTCTGATGATTGAGCCAATGCATATCTTCATACACAACCTTCTAAAATGTTGATTTGACATGTTGAATAGATTTGATGGGCTGTAACTTCAATTTCAATTTTTTTCATAATCTCGACTTCTATGAATATGTCACTTTATCATATCTATTTAACTTCAATAGCATAATTCATTTGGATTTTATGTGTTGCATAACTCTTACTGAGTTCATGGAAGTAAAAAAACTAAAATATGTTAGTCATATATCCCTTGATGTAGCATTTTTTAGTGTAGGCTCTACAAGAACCATTGCCTTCATAAGTAGTAGTAGGAACATTTGTTGTTTGAGACAAGTCATAAGTACTTTGATTGTTCCTTGTGAGGCTCCCAAGATAACTTGCATCGATATAACTGACTAGATACATATGATTAGATATAAAAATATAACATAATATGATTAATATTAGTTCCATACTTTGCAGGTTAAATGGTAATTGTTTCTTGCAAAGAGATTGACTGCAATTATTACGGTTGGTATTGTACAATAATACACTAATAACATTAAAATAATGCGCTAACAACATGGAAATATGGTACTTCTGGACCAAGTATATACTTATCATCCTTTAGGATGATATGGATATTATAATATCCAAAGACTGGACATAATAGGTATACTAAAATGGTGTACTTAATATATGCTAAAGCATTGAAGGAATTTTTTAACTAATGGATAAGTGTTAAACATAAATTGTGCTCGATATGTACGTTGAGAGAATGACTAGTTACCCCAAGGTCATTCATTTTTGAATTCCATATAATTGGGAATTTTATATTTCAATTGAGCTCTTCAAGAGAACATCCATTTAAGGAGATTTGTATAATGGCACATTTACATATATGATTGTTTTCATACCTTGCCTTAGACAAGTATTTGTTAAGACGGTTGTACCTATATCCATTTGGACAACGTTCTGTACAATGAACATCTTAGTGCGTTTGAGTACATACTCATTATCTTTGTTTCGGGCAAAGAAAATCCTTCTAAAATTTTTGTATATATTATTTGTCTAAGTCTCATATATATAAGCAGTTATAATATTCGCGAGTCTCATATAATATATTTTTATAAACTTCTAAGATAGTCAGATATCTAAAAAGTATTTACGGCCTTAACGGGATGGTATGTTTGTACATAATCAATTTTTGGTTTCTTCAGTATACCTTATGCCATAAATCATGAACTTTTTAGTGAGTTTTAACACTTCACATTCTTATAAACACCCATCCATACCCTTCAAGGTTAACATCTTTTGGATTTCTACTATAAGTCCAAATACACCATGTATATTAAGAGACTCGAAGTATGTCATCATGGTATTTTCTCATTTTTACCAATATATTCTTTTTCAACACTCATTCATAGTATGTGAATTTTAGTATCATTGCACTTTGATTTTTGTGTAGTTGTATATAATGATATCATCGATGATCATCTTTGTTGATCTCACTTTTCTTTTGTATATGTATAAAATATAAAGCTCTCATTTAATATTAGGTACCTTTGCCAACTTCAGGGGCCTTATAGTGACTTCAGGGACTTGTGTCTTTTCATAGCCTCTTCTAGAGTATTATTTGGGCATGGTTTTATTTAACCTATACTTCTGGAGAGTCAAGTAGTTGGGATCTATATGTTTGCCATGATTCTGGCGTGTAATAAATTTATTTACTACCAAATTTATTTTGTCCTTTTGGGATAATGATTTTGGCAAGCACATTTACAACTAATCCATGTGACATTTGATGTTGCAATATCATTTTTCACTTTATCTTTGCATTGAGAGATACGGGAGATTAGTGTAACACCCCGTGATTTTTAGTCGTAAAAATCTTTGTTAAATTAAATTTCAAAAAAGAAATTTGGAATTAAATGAAATTTGGCATTTAGAGATGTTAGTTTATATATATATATATATATATATATATATATATATATATATATATAAACTAAGGTTTTGAGTGAAATGTAGATCGGGATTTAAATTTTGGAATTTTTAGTTTTTATATATAAACTGTGGGGGATCTTGGAATAACAGGTCGACCAAACCGGTTCAGCCATGCAGGCGAACCAGTTCACAACAACAACAGTGCGTAATTTGGGTCTCTTTTTATAGAGTTTTTTTAGAACTCAAACATTTACCTTTTCCCAAAATATAAAGGCACGGGTTAGGTTTTGTAAAACACTTTTTACCCCTCTCAAAAAGAAATAGCCTCCCAAAATATTATCCCCTCCCTTTAACAAAACCCTAACCCCATTAAACACAAGTTTCAACCCAAGTTTTGAAGATCTAAATCATGTTTTCTCAAGAACGACCAAGAATGTGTCTTTGCCATTTTCATGAGAGGATCGCAATCGTGTAATCAAATTTTTAAGACTACTTCTTTACATGCATGAATACTTCTATTGTTCCCCTTAAGTGTTATGGGTTTTAGATTTTGCCTAAACTGTAGTAAATGGTATTTTTTTTAAATAAATTAGGAAGACTAATTAGGAAAAGTGAAAGTAATTACGGGGTTGTTTTTATTCAAATCTAAAAATATATTTAAGACTCTACACAATTGCATGCTTTGATTAAATATTGGATTTTGATAGAATTATGGGATGCTTCCCGTATTAAAACTAAAAAATAAATTTGTTATAATGTTTCGACTCGTATAAATATGATATTGATGTGTAGGTTATAGAATAGAATTATTATAGTGTAATATTGTGAATACACATGTTAATGAGGAATTGTGTGTTAATCGATATAATATATGGGAGTTATGAAATTTGACAAGTTGTGTGACTTTTGGTAGAACTCGTTTAATTATATAATTAAGCGAACGTAAATATGGATGATATTGTAATCGAAGAGTTAATTGAAATAATCGTAACTATAAATTGAAAATATATTTTATGTGAATGTGTCTTGTGTTAATATTTCGAAACCGCCGGGACATTGGGATTTTTGGGGTATTTGTGATTTTACCCTTATTTCTTAGGTTACTTGTTAGGTGTGGGACTAGTAGGTAGGCCTCAGCGTTGTTGACACTTTCTAGGTATTTGGGTTGACTGGCTATAGCCATATGGGTATGTGTTGGCATCACGAGCATGTGTAGGGCTAACCATTATTGGGTTGGCTGACTGTAACAACCCGCCTAAAATAATAACGGGTGGCCAGCCCTATACTATATTAAATCAGGAATTCCAGATGGTCCAGTCTCAACATTAACTAACGGTACTATATAATATAGGACTAACTACCCGAAATCATATAAGCGAGATGTTATTAAAAATTTAAAACTTGCAACATACAACAACCCAACACTATAAAACTTCTAATGAATAGGAGAGATGCAGGAAAGAACTATAATAAATAAAATGCTAGAAATAAAATGAACCAATTAAATACAACCGAATGTACTACAGAAAGTAGACCCGAATAAGCTGTCGGATCACAGCCAATACAATAACTGAATGGAATAAATATAAACATGTAAGTAAATATCCCTTGGGTACCAACCCGATATACAACATGAATCCTACCTAGAATTTTAAAGAAGTAGGAAGCGGCTACATGAAACATCCCGCAACAGTCCGCACCTTTCACGGCTCCCAAGACTCAGGATAGAAGGTCATCCGGCATCCATGCGGTAGGATACCTGTGGTAACATATATATATATACAAGGAGGAGAGAAAAGTAAACGGGTCAGAGCCCCGAATGTGTAAAATATTTAGCAAGTGTGTTAACAGTGCATAATAAATATCGGTGCACTTTATTTCATAATTAAAGTGAGACCGCACTCTCGCGAAACCCCAACTCACCTCTCATCTAAAGGCGCGCACCTATTCGCGTCCTCAAGTTTTAGTTAAATTACCCCCACATTATTAGGACAACCTAACTTATTATAGGCCTAGCTTATCCCCACGAGAATTTGCCTTCCTAACCTAGCCCAAGAATCCACCCTGTTTCTAATCTTACTAGATTATGAATACAAACAATTTTTCCATAATAGGCTTAATGAATTCCGATTAATAATC
Source organism: Sambucus nigra (assembly GCA_949130495.1). Taxonomy (NCBI): domain Eukaryota; kingdom Viridiplantae; phylum Streptophyta; class Magnoliopsida; order Dipsacales; family Adoxaceae; genus Sambucus; species Sambucus nigra. Next base: position 86,488,725 of record OX422208.1, on the reverse strand, counting down.
TTATGAATTATAATCATCATAATTCCTAAAACATTTCCCTTATACATATATATATATATATATATATATATATATATATATATATATATATATATATATACCTATATAGGCTAAAAACGTGAGAATTAATATACTTGATAACATGCACATGGAATATTGGCAAGACTTCTCTCTAATCCCAAAATTGTACTACGTTTCGTGCGTGGGGAGTCTCGCAAAGCGAAATCCAAACAAGGAACCGCCCCGTTACACTACTCCTGACAAGGTCAAGACCAGAGATCCGAGATGCCACCAATGGAATTACTTCTCTCAAATCTCGACATGGCACTGCGTTTCGTGCGTGAGGTGTCTCGCAAAGCGAAATCCAAACAAGGAACCACCTCGTTACACTACTCCTGGGCAATGTCGATCCTAGAGATCCATAATCCTCAACATACAAGTTAATACTACCATTACTACTAACTATAACTACTAAAGAAAGAAAAAAGAAAACAAATAAAATAAAATAAAAGAACCTCCAATAATATCCTTGGGATGATGTAACCGAATAATACCTTATGTGCGATACATCAACCCCCATCAATCTAGTACACCATAATCATCTAAGATGTACTTCTTAAAAGTCCATATCCTTTCGTCTATAGGATATATATATAAATATATATATATATATATAGGTATTTATTTCTAACCGTATATATATCATCATCAATCCAATAGCCAAGTGTACATACTACATATGATGTACAAGTCCATGCACATAATATACCCGGCTATATATATCGCCGATAAACTGCATCAATGCTATCATCTTCCCAATGCCCGGCTCACGTAGCAAAACTGGGGCCACCATGGTGGGACTAAACGACACCCATCTCGTGGTAAACTCACGCACACGACGTCCCGGGAAGCGATCATAGCTCCAAACCGGCAATGAGACGAAACATACCCATCACGTCTCATCCCAAAATAAATATATAGATCATATGGTAACACACGGGACGACTATGACCTGGGGAATATCCACACCCTGCTTTTCTAGCCAGGATGCTCACCCACTACGCGCGCAACTTCCCAATGATAGCATGAGCGGGGTATGCTTAACCAATTAAGTATATATATCATTTACATGCATAATATATAAAATCCATATGATCCAATCATATGATCAAATAATAAACCATCGTATACGGTTTAAATATACATACCATGTGTGCCTACAACATGCAGATATCTATATATCTATATACATACAGATATATATATATGTATCAACACATATTCACATATCCTTATCTATATATATAAACTAATTCTCGTTCATATGTATAAGATATATATACCTAGCTATAAGTATACATAGTCCTCGATATACAAGCCGTCACTACCATTTCCATTAAATTTACCTTGATATGTGAATATAATTCCATACTTGAAACATATTCGATCATTTTCCTATGATAAATAGTCTCCCAAAAACCATGTGTATATATCTATACCTATATATATTCAACATTAGGGCTATCACCCAAGAGTTTGCGTAGGAATCCATCCCTACGCATTTCATCTATATCTGAGAGTACATTAAAGAATCTAGTAATTGTTTTGACCATCGGTATACATATGACTAATAGTCTATAAGCCTCAAGCTCATTCTTTCGATCATCAATTAATCTCATTTCCCTCGATTTCGACTATGGTTCAATCACTTTTGTGAATACCCTAGTCTGAGACTTATCTAAGAGTTCTTAGCCTCACATCACATCTACACCTACTTTTAATCTACAATTAGGATTCTCAATCCCAAAGGGTTTCCCCAAAAATCTCTATACATAACTCCAAATAAATACATGGATACATTTCTCCCAAATTACCCTAAGGAGTCCCCAAAATTCTAATGTGTGAGAAACCCCTTATGTGTCTCCAAGAACATATCTCTTTCATCATAAGAGAAGGCCCCAAATCAATAAACCCAACCAAAAAGGGTTTGAATTCACTATGGAGAAAAATACCTCAAAATGCCCTGTTTCCGAATCGATTCGGCCCTATTCCGAATCGATTCGGCCCAACGAATCGATTCGGCCCAGCGAATCGATTCGGCCCCCAAGGCGAATCGATTCGGGTCCAAAGACCTGGGCTTCTGCAATAGGCCGAATCGATTCGGCTTGGGTCCGAATCGATTCGGTCAATGCAAACCTGCCAATTTTACCAAATCGAATCGATTCGCTTGAGGGGGCGAATCGATTCGGACCTGCAATTTTTGAAGGGTTCATCTGCTTCTTCAAAACCGACGAATTCTAAACCCTAAATTTCTCATTCCAACCCCCAATCCTTCATCAAATCATGATTTTAAGCCCATTAACCAACCCAAAGTTGATCCCAACCATTTCTATGTCATTAAATCTCAATTCAAACATTGATTTCAAGATTAAACCTAAAAATCTAGGTTTTGATGTTAATACCCAAAAATCCATTTCTTTAACCCACAAATTATGAAATGAAATACACAAATAGCTATTTAGCAAGATTAAACACTTGCCTCAGGTTTGTAGAGGTTGAATCGTCCTCGATGTCGCGGTAGGGCCGGAAATCTCCAAGCTTTTCTTCCTCTCTCTCTTCCTTTCTTCTTCTTCCTCTTCTTCTTCTCTCTCTAGGGCTCTTCTCTCTTTCTCTCAAATGAGAAATGGCTTCATCCGTAAGCCTCCAACCTTTTAAAACAAAATCCCAGTTTTAAATGTTAATACACACTTTAAATGACTCGTTGACTCCAATTTAAGTCAAAACAACTTAAAAACATTCCGGAGCCGAAATAAGACCCAATGACAGTCATTTTTACTATCTCGACCCTTCCGGGATCGATGGCACACTCAAAAATATCATCCGGAATATTTTTAAAATATTTTCTATTTTTGGACCTCATTTCCCAAATTCTAAAATTCTCCAATTTAATTAAATTTTATCTTCCCAAAAATTTAAATTTCTCAGTCTCCAAAGTCGTGGGGTGTTACACTGACTATAGTGATGTGTCGTGCATGGAATCTGCATGAATGAATTGGGTTGACTGGCTATAGTGAGGGGAATGGGTGTGATATGTTGAAACTTAAGCATATCACGAGTATGTGCAGGACCAATAAAAAGGTTTATTAGCTATAGTAGTGTTTCATGTATGAGAATAATGGCATAATTAAATTGAGAAAGATAAATATCTAATATTTAATTTAATGTTGCAATAACATAATTGGGCTTAAATGGTGGGGTGGCTTAGTTATGTGGGTGGTTATTGATGTTTTACTTTACTCGCATCTTATTATACCGTTTAATTTAAAATATTCTATTGTAATATTTATCATGTATGATGCCTATTTCTAGGTTCACGAACCCTAATTGGGAGGAGTATCTAGTGTTCATGCAGTGGGCTCTGACCCATTGCGTTGACAAACAATTCACGTATAGTTGTTGGAGTAGCTGCACAAGTTTGATTGAAGATTTGGGGAGTGCAGCTAGAGATTGATCTTTTATTGCTTTAGTAGTTTAGATTATTTATGTTCCGTCATTTTATTTATGAGACAGTAACTATGGATTTTGTGGGCCATTCGGTTACACAGTTGTTTACAGTTTTCAGTTAGAAATTTTTAGGTGGATTATTTATTGGATATTATTCTATCTTTTGAAGTTTTCTTTATTTTGGAGTTAGCATGGTGATGGATTTTATTTGCATCAATGTTTATATTCGTTGGATTAAATTGGATTATATTTTATGGAAATAATGTTTTTGAAGTTTCGTATTCCTGTCACATACTAATAGTGGTATTTTATTGATGACGTCCGGCATAGGTTGGTGGCGGTGGCTGGACACCTCGCTCGCCATAATGCGCGGGGTGTCATAATTAGATGAGATAAAGTGAAAGTATTCCATGATAACTATCACCGCTCTTAGGAACAGACCATTATTCAATAATAATTTGTACTTCAGGTACTATTTATCCCCCCTAACGGCGGGAAGAGTGTCTCATCAAAATAAAATTGCACGTATACGAAAAACACTATATTTGCCAATGGTTCAATAGAGAGTGAACCATAAGCACCATATATATACCCTTCTGATAGTAAATATAAACATTAATAAAAATCATAAATATTTTGTAAAAAAATCACAAGATATCATTCGCAATTTTAAAGGCTTATGAAAACGAGATGATCAAAATGGTTATTATACAATATCACCTAATTGACTCATGGCGTTGTAGTTTCGTGACAAAGTGCAATTTTACAACAATAAATATTATATAGTATAAATCTGTGAATAATGAAATGAGGGTTTTGCTAGTGTACATTAGAAGTAATGCAAAATTACTTTTCATTATTTATTAATATGGTACCCATGTATTTTGATGCTCATAAACCAAAGAGAAATTCTTCAGGAATTTCTTTCATATAACTCATCGCATATGAATAGACGGGTACCACATAACAACATCACATAGGATTTTTCGGAGCCTTATATTTAACAATGGTTGAACCTTTTACTATATTACATATGGTGGGGGCTTATTAATGCAAGCCCAATACTTCAGCCGACCATCTCAGTACGCAAAACAGACTATTCGACCCAATTGAAAATAGTTATTTTATATCTGTGTATTTGAAATTTGCTTAAATGCATGGAGATATACTCAAATCGGTTACCAATAATGTCGGAGGAGATATTCAGGGACACCTACGAGTTATCTACAAGTTGGTTGAGTTACTTGTACAATTCAATCACTTATTTTTACAATCATAAAGTGTAAACCCTAACTCGAGGCAAAGGGATGTAACTCCGATTATTTTAGTGACACTAATAAGAATACAGTAACCTATCCATGGACATAGGCAAGTTGTTGAACCACATATCTTTGGTGTTGTGCGTGTGATCATTTACTTTCTCATCTCAATATTTCTTTATAGATTTATTATTGTGATACTAATTGCACTCACAATTGGCATCGTCTGTAGGAAATGATTATTTTTCTATGAAAGACGTTATCTAAAGAAATCCCATGATGTCTCACAGTAGCAGTAATCTTCCTCAAGTTATCGACGTGCAGGATAATCCAGTCCCATCGAGGGTCGAGTAAGAGATTCGCAAACATAAAATCCCAGGTTTCGCCAAGAAAGGCAACCTTCTGAGGAAAGTCAGGGACCACCTAGGTCTACTTAGATCTCCAAGATGGTCAACGCTTATGAAGCCAGGCTTCAAGATCAGTAGGAGGAAACACGCCTCCAGATAGAAGATAATGATCGCTTGCAAAGGCGACTTGAAAGAATAAAGAGGGATCTTTATAGAGATACCGAGAAACGTCGTGATAGGTCTCCTAGTCCTCGGGTGAGCAAGACTTGCAGTCAAGAGAGGAGCTCTAGGTGCGACCAGGATCAATCAAAGCGCAGTAGGTCTGAGCATAATCAATAAGAGCATGGCCGATCAAAGAGGCTCTACAGAAGTGATGATCGTTAGGATGAGGACATCAGAATGTTGATCCGTAAAGAGATGGACCAACATCTAGCCCATCGAGGGGCCAGGTCTACTAGGGAGCTAGCCAGAAGAGATATCAATACCCAGATGAAATCCCTTTTCTCAAGGGAGATTGAAGAAGAAGAACCCCTAAAGAAGTTCTTCGTTCTCATATTCAAAATCTATAATGGAAAGATGGATCCCATAGACCATGTTTAGCAGTACAGGCAGGCGATGACCCTATAAAGCCACAACAGTTCCTTGCTGTGTCGAATCTTCCCTTCTAGCCTATATGACTTATCACATAAATAGTTTGAGAAGTTACTGATTCGTCACTTTTATTGTATTTTATACCCCGTTAATTTGTACATTCTAGCGTTCCCGTGCATGTATTTCCCGGTTCTTATTCTCATTTATTGACTAACCCCTGAATTCATCATATATACTTTGTATGTGTCTTTATTGAGCTTTTATAGGTCTCGGGAATGCATTTTGGGAAGTTTGGTTTTGATCCGGTGAAGTTCCGTAGACACTTTCACAGTCGGGGGCATTGTGGTAATTTCAGCACTCGAGTTTTGATCCCGATTTCTTCATGGAAGTTGTAGACCTTCTTCTTATCTTCGTGTGGCCTCCGACGGTGCTTGAATCCAATCTCGAACAAAGATGTTATGGATGTTTCGGTGAAACATGGGATAAATAAAGCCAAAATAACCTAGCCATATTTTGTTTGCAGGACCGAATCGATTCGGTCTATCCGAATCAATTCGGTGGTCACCAGTGCAGCATTCTCCCTCTAGCGAATCGACTCGGTCTATCCGAATCGATTCGATTTTGCTGAATTTTTGAGTTGTTCTCCTTATTACTAGTTTGCCATTTTTGGTTGGATTTTGGGGATATATCCCTTGTTTTTCCTCATTGGTAGATATAGATTACTTTTGTTAGATATTTGGTGATATAGAAAACACTCTCTTCTCTCTCCTAGGTCAAGTTCATTAATGGTTTTTACCCACTTGTAAAGCTTTGATTACTAGTTGTTATTAATGCAAGAAAGGTTCATTTACTTCTTCTCTACTTGTTCTACTAGCTTTAATTTGCATTTAATTCCATCTCTTGTATTGGTTTGTGTTTAAACTAGATAACTAACTTAATTATGTTGTTAACTAGCATGTTTAGTTTAGTTTCAATTATGAGTAGCTAGACTTATGATCGGGGATCATAATCCCACCTTGGATGCTTGAACTTCATATTTAGGGTTTGGTTTATAATTGTTCTAATGGAACTTCATGTGTTGGTATTGGAGTATCATAGTTTCTTAACTTCTCTTGTCATGCAAGGGTTAGTGTTTGAAGCTTTATTACAAACCCAACCCATCTAGCAATAACTAACTAATCCCTAATCCTCCATTGTTGAGTTTAGTCTCTACATGGTTGATGTTCGGACTTAATTAGTTATGCTCGATTAGAATTAATTTCAACCAAGCCCTATAATTCCCTTCTTTGTGAATCCGAGGTGGGAGTAGGATCCTTGATCCCTTTAATTTCTTGAACTCAAGCGTATCTTAGTTCTTTTCATAGTTTCGTGATTATTAATTAATTAACTGATCATCAATAGTATGTTATTTAGAGATTACTCTCAATCACTTTTCCAAACTATTAAATCATCTTTTACACTTTAATTTTTGTGACGTTTAGAGAATCCCTTTAACCTAATCATGTTCTCTTAGGAGTGTTTCAATCCCTGTGGATCATGATTCCGTACTTACCGGATATTACTTGTTGCGATAGATTTGCACTTGAATCATAAGCTTTATTTAGAGCGCACCAGTTACCCCATAGGTCGGTCAAGAGCTTCAAGTCCCTAGCAGAGGCTTTCACTGCTCACTTCATAACCAGCAGTTCACACCCCAAGAGGATGGAGTCATTGCTCATAATTATGCCAAGAGGTATTGAGAGGTCTTCAATGAAGTGAAGGACTGCTCGGAGTAGGTTGTTATTGCATCTTTCATGATTAGTCTGCCAAACACATCTCTATTTATCCAGTCGCTGATGAAAAAAAAGGCTAACACCATTGAATACCTCATGGCGCGTACTAAAAAATACGCTAAGGTTGAGGACGTGGATTACTCTACCTCAGGGGACAACGGCCGAGCAAAAGCAAGTAAAGGAGGAGACAAAAGTGACACTCCAAAGAAACGGAATAAGAATGGGGTCAAAACGACTTTAAAAATGGGAGCAAGGCCGTTCCTCCAAAGGCATTCCATGCTGTTAACACAGTCTTCAAAGAACCAATCTATAAAATCTTGAGCAAGATTAAAGATCAACCATTTGCCAAGTGTCCCGAGAAGATGGGTGGTGACCAGGCGAAGAGAAATAACGTGCTGAGATGCGCATTCCATAAGGAGGGTGGACACATGACAAAATTATAAGCCACTGAGGTCAAATTTGGAAGAGCTGGCCCAGGCTGGACACTTGAATGAATACATAAGAAGAGATTCGATAAGATCACAGGTAATGGCGACCAAAAATTGGACAATATCCTTGATAACGACATGGGATAGGAGTTCGCAGTAATTCATGGAGTATCCGACCTGAAGCAGATCCAAGGGAACACTGTTCGGATGGAGATGAAGAAGGTCACTGCTGTCATGGAGGCATTCCATATTGACCCTGTAAAAATCCAAGATGGCAAGCACCGACGATCAGAAGATGTCGACTACACCAAACATATTATCTTCACAGAGGAAGATCTGATTGGGGTGAGGACCACCCACCATGATGTGCTCCAGGTAACTCTCAGAATTGTGAATTGGGATGTCGATAAGTTATTGGTTAACCAAAGAATATCATCAAAGGTGATATACCTAGAGATGTTTCACAAAATGAAGCTCAATTTATCCGACCTCAAGGAGGCCATAGTTCCATTGGTCGACTTCACAGGGAAAGTCACGATGCCAATGGGAAAGATAGTCTTATCAGTTAGGACATGTAATATCTCAAAGTCGATTGAATTCTCAGTGGTGGACATAGAGTCTTTGTATTATGCGATTCTAGGCAGAGGCTGGTTACATTCCATGAAAGTCATACCACCTAATAACCACCATAAGCTCAAATGTATCATCGACAGGGGTGCAGTCGAGATTCGTGGCGATTAATCCACTGTAAGGAAATGCCTCATCACATCCATTCACCCCCGGAATGAGAAGGAGAAAGAGTTAAAGGACACCCTAGAGGAAGACCAAGATGGGCATACACCCTTTAAATAGCAACTAAGTTACGACCGACCAGGGGTGGAAGAGACCAGGATCCATCCCACTGATAGGGTTGTTAAAAGCCAGGAGGAAGTTGGTGTTGATGACAACTTTTTGGATAGAAAGTTTCTGGTCAGAACTGCGCTTGCCGATCACTAAAAGAAAGAGTTGATTACCTTCTTGAGAAGAAATTTGGATACTTTTGCCTATGAGCCATATGATCAACATGGAATTGAACCCTGCGTAGCATGCCACCATCTATATGTTGACTCAACCTTGAAACTGATCACTCAGAAGGCACCCCAAACAGCCCCTGAAAAGGCTAAAGTGGTGGAGAATGATGTTAGGAAGCTTATAGATCCAGGATCTAATAGGGACATTCAGTTCCCCAAATGGTTGTCCAACCTAATGGTAGTACGAAAAAGTAATAGCAAGTGGAGAGTTTGCACTGATTTCACATACCTCAATAGAGCCTCCCCCAAGGACAGTTTCCCACTACCCAAGATTTATCAGTTAGTTGATGCCATAGTAGCTCACGAGAGGATGAGTTTTCTGGATGCCTATCCAGGGTACCATCAATTATTTTTATTCGGCCCCTACCAGGATAAAACATCCTTCATAACCCAAGTGGGTCTATAATGCTACAAGGTCATGCTGTTCGGCCTAAAGAACGCAGGGGTAACTTAACATAGGCTAGTCACGAAGATATTCAAGCAACAGATGGGAGACACCATGGAAGTATACATTAATGACATATTAGTCATGAGTAAGAACAGAGATGACCACCTCACGGACTTAACTAAAACCTTTGAAATCCTCAGAAAGTACCGAATGAAACTTAACGCATGCGAGTGTTCATTCGGTGTCTAGTTTGGTAAATTTCTAGGTTATCTAGTTAGCAAAAGAGGAATTGAGGACAACCCAGACCAGATTAATTCGATCAATAAGGTTTAGCCCTCAAGGACATTGTGGGATATTCAAAAGCTTACAGGAATGCTCGCAACACTCAGTAACTTCATCTCCAAGTCCTTAGAACGATGCTAACCATTCTTTCATCTACTAAAGAAGGACAAGGGACTCATATGGAATGATGACTACTCACAATCTTTGGAGGACATTAAGTCCTACCTCAATAAACCACCCATACTAGTGATCCCCGACTATGGAGATCCCATATACCTCTACCTCGTAGTATCAGACCACGATGTTAGTTTGGCTCGGGTATGTGAAAAGGGGGGAGGATAGTACCCTATCTATTTCGCTAGAAAGATAATCCTGGATGCAGAGCAGTGCCACTTGACCTTGGAAAATCTAGCCTACGCATTCACGGTTACATCTAGGAAGATGGAACACTACTTTGAAGCTCACTTAATAACGATGGTCATTTCATTTCCCCTCAAAATTGTTCTTCAAAAATCCGACCTCTCTGGACGTCTCTCAAAGTGATCGATTGAGCTCAAAAGATTCGATATTCACTTTCAGCCAAGATCAGTAGCTAAGGGATAAGTCTTGGCCGATTTCATCATCGAATTCACAAGGGATAAGCCCATTGACCAATAAGTAGTGGAGAAACCAACAAATGAGGAAGAACAGTCCAAAGACTAGACCCTATACGTGGATGGAACCTCTAATCCCAAGGGGCCAGGAGTAAGGATCATCCTCGTCACACCAAAAGACGTTATCATTGAGCAAGGAATCAGGTTTAGATTTGAAGCCTCCAACAACAAATCCGAATACGAAGCACTGATAGATGGCATGTGCAAGGCTCAACTATTGGGGGCAAAGCACTTCAACATGTTTGGTTATTCTCTAAGCAAGTGAGTGGAGATTTTAATGCAAAATATGACAGGATGGCAGCCTAACTTGCAGTGGTGAGAGATTTTATGGTAGGATTTGTGAAAGTTCATATTCAGCAGTTCCCCCGTAGTAAGAATAGTCATGCTGATGCCTTAGCAGCTGCAAGCTCAACAGTGGACTCTGATCTCAGAAGGACTATTCAGGTAGAGTTCCTCGCTCAGCCTAGCATTGACTAGACAATGGTCGCCGAGCAGGTCCTCCTCATAGAAAGAGCCCCTAGTTGGATGGACCCCATCATTAACTACTTACAGAAGGACACATTGCCGAATGAAAGGAATTTGGATCATCAAATAAGAGTAAAGTCAGCTCGTTTCTACCTTGACCCAGGGGGGAAGCTCTACAAAAGATCCTTCACAAGCCCTTACCTCTAATGCATTCACCTGTAAGACACCGAGCAAGTTTTCAATCCTTACTCATAAAAAGTTGGGTCTTCAGGTCGATTATCTCCTCCTGTACAAAAGAGTCGATATCCTTCATGTCCTGAAGGTAGTCCTTTAGCTTGGCGATCACCTCAATTTGTTCCTTGTATGATTTTGTTGTAGCCTTTAATGCCTTGAAAACTTTAATGAAAGCCAAACGAGCTGTCTCGCTCACTCCAGGGCCCAAAAGCTTCTCAAGATCCTTTGAGGAAGAGGAAACATCTTATGCAACAAGCTATAAGCATTGAAAGCAAACATAGAGCATGGGGAAAATCAATAAGTGTAGGAACAAATTTTCAATAGAGTCAATTTATTTGTAATTGACTTAATTCTGGACAAACAATTTGAATCTAGGCTAGTTTTTTATCAGTGTTTCCTTAAAGCCTACGACATTACAAGTTGAAGAATATGCGATTAAAGCTTTGAAGATAATATCATGCCGGGTTAAATTCTTCAGATTCAGATAGTTCTAGATCACGCGGGCTAGGATGCTCAGTGGTTTATGTGATTTAGAATCTTGTTTTAAATGATGCATGATTTTAAATGGTTTTTAAATGTTTTAAAATATTGAGAATTAAAAAATATAACTTGTGAAAACGTATTTTAAATATTTCTATCTTAAATTATTTTTAGGAATTTCGAGGAATTATTTTAAAAATAAAATCAAGTTTTAGCAATTGTTCAAATGACATCATAAGTCGTTGAAATGACATTCACGTGTCATTCGAACGACGTGGTGATGTTGCTCGAACGACCTACCGCCTCAAAATTCATGTTTCAGTATTTGACGACTCTTTTGACTCATAAATAAATACAGAACCAATGCCAAAACGTTTTCAGAAGAATAGTTTGCAAAAAGTTCCCAAGGTTTTCCATCATCCAGAGTTTATTTAAGATCGGATCTCACAAATCTAAAGCTTGTGATCTTGAATGTGTTTATCGTTTTCGTGTTCTTCAATCATTAAATATCTAACGATTGCGGTCATTGGGGATACTTGAGGGTGTGCCTTGCTGAAGAAGAGCTACAGTTCTTTAGGGTTCTTGCGGGAGTCCTTTGCTAATTTAGGGTGCGGCCTATGTGAGTTTGCTGCGGTAAATTCATTGAAGATTTCATTGTGTGCTTTGTAAGTTGTGATTTACTATTCATAGTGAAATAAAGGTTTTTACCCGAAAATTGTGTCTTTTGCCTGCATGCTTTATTTATTTAATGGTTTGAATCACTTAGATGCATGTTTAGGGTTTAAGAAGATAAAATTGGTTTAATTAAATTCATTCTCATATTTGGTGCATAATAAAATTTGAGAAATTTGGAAAAAGTTTATCTTTACCTAAAGTACACACAAAAGGGCCTTCAAGTGCATTCTCAAATTGGTATCAGAGCAGGTTGCATTATTTTATTGTGTTTGTGATCCCGTGTCTTTAGGTATGACTTTTGGAGGATTTGATGATTTTAGAACACACGTGTTTAAAGGGTCTAATTAGAAATCACGTATGAAGTCTTTACTTAAGACCTTTGTTAAAAAGGATGACTGTGAGAGGTGTCTTTGCTGTGAGGGATTTGGTCATAGGATAGATGAGTGCCCCACTAAAGTAAGGGAGAATGTTAATAAATCGGTAAGTCGTGTTTCTACCCTTAGTGACAGTGATCCTGAAGAGGAAAACTTTTTTGCTAGTAAGCGAGACCTTACCACTGTCGTGGTTAATCATGTGAGTGATGACGAGAAATATTCTCACGGAGATAATTCTTTGCATGATTCTTTCACAGCCACAGGTTGTAATGTCCAAGAAAGTGAGGGTGATGTGAGTGAGGATGAGAGTGAGGATAAGAGAGACTTGCAAGCTGCCTTCAATGAATTATATGAAGAAACTTTGAAGGTAAAGAAGGCAAATTTAAAGTTAGAAGCCAAGTTGAAAGAACGTGCCATAGAAAATAATAATATCGAGGCATTAATTGAGGATCTTAGGGCACATGAGAAGACTCTTTAAGAGAAGCTAGAATATGCCGAGGGCGAGAGAGATAGTCTTCAAGGGTTAATGGAGGCTATAAAAAAGGAGCTTCTTGAGTTTGAGGATTCTAGGTGTTTACTTGAGTCGAGGATTGGTGAACATGAGGAGAAATTGAGAGATTCGAGTAAGGTTAAGTTTGATATGAAGCTAGGTCCAAAAAGTTAGATAAGATCTTATGCACTGTCCAAATCAAAGATAATATGTGTGGTATTTTCTTTGATAATCATGTTGCACCCATTCCCAAATCCAAAACCATGCAATCGAGAGATCCACCTAGGAGCATTAGGAAAGATCCACCTAGGAACGTTAGGAATAATCGTCACAGAAGAAACGCTCCCCGCCATATCTACACTTGCACTCATTGCGGTAGGAGAGGTTATCTTAGACGTTTTTGCTATGATCTTAAGAACGCTCCTAGAAAGACTAAGAATAAGGTCGTTCTGATTCCCCAAACCTCCACTCGTCGCTTCACACCTACTTGAGTTAGGAAATAGGATTTAGACGCTTTAGATATTAGGCTCGGTGATACTTGTGTCATTGCTCATGGTTCTCCCCATGTTACACCTTACGGTTGAGCATGTTCATCGATTTGTCATACTCTAGTTATGTCATTTTGATATATCTTGTCTAGGGTTATGACGTGAATCTCTTTGTATTATTATTTTTCTTTTATTTGAGCCTTATTGAACAATACAAAAATATTTTTGGTTTCATAAATTTTTTAAAAATACAAAAGATTTTATTTTTTGGGTCAAAAATATTTTTTGAAAAACACAAAAAGATTTTCGATTTTTGAGTCGTGAGTTTACATGTTTGATATGACATATTTGTGTGCTTGGACCCCATTCATTTCATTTATCCATGTGACTACGACATTTGGACATAATTATTGATGCTTAGAATGATCTTAAATGTTTCTAAATGGGGATGTTTTGAAGTTGATTTACATTTTGATTCAACTTTGTATATGTGCCATCATTGCACACATGCACGAGCTTACATAAATGTTTGACTTCTCATGTATATTTGAGTTTGGTGAGACGTTCTCCTCCCAATTTTGTCATCCATGCGTAATTAGACTAAGGAGGAGGTGTGCATGTAAGAACCGTTGTCGTGAGGTTAATTTTTGCTTAAATTGAAAATTTGATGAGTGTTCATGAAAAAGGGCTGCGAGAGTACAATTAACTCGTCGTGAAAGCCACTATTCAAAAAAGAGCCTGAGAAAAAATTAAGGCAATAAAAAGAAACGTGTGCCAAAATAAGGGTCAAAAGGATTTCTCCAAGGACAGAAAGATAGAAACCTCAAAAGAACTGGAAAAGAAAATATGAATAATTAAGGGTGTTTGGATGAAAAATTACAATGGATTTGCACCACGAATTCCAATGTTAAAAAATCGCATCATGATGCTATTGTTTGAAGAATCGTTAAAATTTTGGATTTGTGTGCAAGATGTTTGTTTAGTTCATTAAGCTCAAATTATTAATTGTCACGTATGGCTAAAACTAAGTTTGATGACATTTAGCTTTCAACTAGAGCTTCTTGGTTGTTTCAATGTGTTGAAATTGTGATTCTTTTGTCGTAGTTTACACCCATACATTCCATAACCATGTTTGAGTACATCGATACTTCATTAGCATGTAACTCATATTTTTGTTTGTTTTTATTTTATTTTCTTTTGTCTTTTTTGCTACTGCTATGTATTTCCAGTTGTTGTTTTCACGAAATTCTTTTGCTAGGAAAAACTTCCAATTTTTCAGAACTAGAATTGAAAAACTTTTCTAGTCGTTCAAACGACTTATGTAATTCAAACGATATCGATATGTCATTCAATGTTGGTATATCGTGAGCTTCAAGTATAGTGATAAAAGGTGTTAGGTACAGGTCGCGAGATATGTCGCGCGAAGCTCGTTTGATGGATTATCGCGCGACATGCTACTGGATTGTAGTTTTTTGGTCGATTGATCAATTTCATCACGCGACTTGTTATGTCATTCAAACAACATTGTTAGTCGCTCGACCGACGTCTACAAACGAGGTTAGGGTTTTATTAAATCTCGTTCAGTCGAAGACCTCATTTCGCATTTTACTTTCTCTCTCTCTCTCTCTCATTCATCCTCACTGAGAAGTCCATGCACCATTTTTGTCCCTGTTCAAAGCTTGGACAAGCTTTTTGCACGCTGATTTCATCCCTGACTTCACTTGAGTTAATCCCGTGTTCATTTTTCCACTTATTACAGGTATTTTCTCTTTCTTTTCTTGAGTTTTAGGTATTTTGTTGGGGTTTGTTGGTTGAGATACCATCATTTAGTAAAGAAAAATATACACATGTTTTTACTCTATTTTAATACTTTTTTCTTACTATGCATGTGTACAATTCATACTTGTTGTTTGTTGGTATCTCAAATCTCAGTTATAGAGGTGTTTGTGTGTTATCGTTGTTTCTTGTTTGACGGTTTGAGTTAAAAATCCCTAAGACACTGCCTATATTTTTGGGTCCTCATTTTTTTTGTTTTATAAACAGGGCGAAAGCTGTTTTGTGTAATTTGAACTCAAAAGTTTCAAACAACTAGGTTTTGGGGCTTCCAAACAGTGTTATTATTATGGGTTGTGTTGTGATTGCCCCTATGTGTGCCTCAAAACTGCAAAAGAAAATTCTTTTAAAAAATTTATTGAGTTTTTTGGATTTTTGGGATACCTATTCTAGTGTTTGGTGTGTTTAAATTTTTATTTTTTTTAGCATATTGGACTTATTGTGTTTATATTTGTTTATTGTTGTTGTTGGTTTTTGGTTGGTGTACGCGGTGGTTCGGTTGGATGATTGTATGGAGATAGGATTCTTAGTTGTTCTGTGTTGGGTTAAGTTGCACCAGTTTTCCTCACACGATACACATTATTCTGTTTTGTCCTTGTTGATATGCCACCCAGAGTACGAGGTGCTCCATCCGGCCACATTCATGAGCAGCCAACCTCTTCTCGAGCTCAGTAATTCTAGGTCATTAGACCTCGCTATTCTGTAGTGAGGTGGGCTATTTATGTGGAGTACGAGCGGTATTGTTTGCTCAGACTACATATTAGATCTGTAGTTAGGGAGCGGGTTTTTCATTTTTATGATTTCAATTGGTTTGGTATTCCTCAATGGCTTACTGAGAGAGGCTGGGAGCCCACGTTTGATGCTTACAGTATTTTCTATCCGGACATCATCCGTGAGTTCTTTTTTGTGACACTCACACGACACCAGGGCTTTAGACCTCTGTCCATGACATCTCTGCCACCGTCACTACTGATCTTATATAGGCAATGCTTTAGATTCCTCGTGTCCCTGACGTTGTGTTCCCTACTCCTAGATGATGGTCCCTTCTATGAGGATATTCTCCGTCACTGCTTCAGGGAGATACCTTAGGATGGAGCTACTATGTTTTATCGTCAGTTTCATCCTGCTTTTCGCATCTTTAATAGATTTTTTTCTTCTTCGATATATCATAGGATTAACTATACCACTACACCAAAAATAGTAATTTGGCATACCCTGACATTAAAAACCTAGCACAGTTTAAAACTGCGCCAAATTCTAGCACGGTTTAATGACAATCTGGCGCACTTTAAAACAGTGCCAAAATTTGGCACTATTTTAAAGTGTGCCAAAATTGAGTACACTTACTAAAATATAAAATACCCTAAAAAAGTCATTATACTTCTTTGAGGTTTCCCGTGCTCCCCTTTTCCCATCGCTCATTTGTCTTTGTCCTCCCTCTCTACACCAATTCAGTTTGATTCTCTATACTGTTTTAGATAATTCTTTTTAACAGCTATCTCAGGTAGGGCTTCTAATTAAGCATATCAAGCTCAAATCGTTTTAGAATATGCTTCTTTTGTGTTGCAACGTTTAGGGTTTATTTTTTATTATATCGTTTTGTATTTTGTTTTTATAAGTATTGATTTGATGATGCTTTTGTAAATCAGGTATACTCTCATCTCTCTCTTTGTTTTTGTAAATCAAATGTCAAAAATAATTTGACCTGAGTAGAATAAAGGAGTATTCCAAAGATTAAATTAATGGATTCGTTTCTATGTGACTGTGGTATTGATGTGTGTGTATATTT
Source organism: Sambucus nigra (assembly GCA_949130495.1). Taxonomy (NCBI): domain Eukaryota; kingdom Viridiplantae; phylum Streptophyta; class Magnoliopsida; order Dipsacales; family Adoxaceae; genus Sambucus; species Sambucus nigra. The sequence continues at coordinate 86,471,603 of OX422208.1, read as the reverse complement.
TGAACATGCTCTGGTTTTCTTCCTTTGGTTATATCATTTTTCATGAGTATTGGGTGTATGTTATATGCTTGACAAAAGGCCCAAGTATTTTTGGAGGTATTTTTTTTTTAATTTGGTGCTTTTAGTATTCATAACATAGAAATCTGAATAATACCATTTTAACTATAGAATTCGGTTTATCAATACTCACTTTGTTTTCTTGGTCATTACAGAATATCTGTAGGAACGTGTTACTCAATGGCACTAAATTTGTTGCGCTATTATATCTTTTGCTTTTATCTTATTTGTTTATCATTTTTTTTTGTTTTGTTATTTTGAAATGAGGCTTTGTTTAGGCTGAGATACGACATAAAGATGGTTAGGAGTTTTTTGGGAATTTTGCATCTTATGGTTTTATTAAATTTTATTTGTTAGCTCTGGTTTGAGTAAATTTCAATTTTGCATCCTATGGTTTGGAGTTATTTGGAATCAAGTTGGCATATTGAAGTCCCACAAAAAGTCATGATGTCCTCTAAAGTAAAAGACATTATAGGTTATTCTTATTATACCTCTTTTGTTTTGGTGTGCCTTAGATTGATCTTTTAGTGTTTGATACTGCGCGTGCACATACACTCGTACACATAGATATACGATTTTCACACGCCCACTCTCATACACACAAACGCACACACACATCTATGTTTATAACTCCATTTTGACCTTGGACCATTTAGTTTGAATTTGAGTTGGGGATTTTCAAAATGTAGACTTTGAACCATTCACACACATACACACACACACAAATATCTATGTGTATAACTCTTTTTTGACCTTGGACCATTTGAATTTGATCGAAAACTCTTATGAAAAAACTGCAATCACTTCTGCAATGAGTTATGTTGTAAGGACATTTTTCTCATGTCCAACATGTTACATTTATGTATGTCGTACGCCTCTACATTTGGCACGTCACCTCAAGATCTCACATGACGACCTCTATCCGAATTCCGGGAATCAAGCATTCAACATCTCCATTAATGTGTCCCACATCTGCCTCAACGACTTCACGATCCACGATTTTAGGGACTTAATGCAAGCGGTATGCAAGGGAAGTCAAAACAGTGAAAAAAGGCACGATAGGAGTGTTCAAGGGCATTTTCCAAATTTCACATCCATAGTTAGGAGGTCTAGTCAACTGGAAAGTTGAAGAGCTCGCTGCAACGAAGATACTGGAAAAAATGGTACCTCAATCCGAGCTACGGTGAAGGAGTTATGACCTTTTGAAGATAGAGAAAATTCCTTAAAGAATGCTGTTTTTTTTGTACGTTGGATAGAATTTTAGAGTTTTAAGAACGTGGGACTCTTCATATTTTTTCCTATAAATACCAACTTCGGGGGAGTTGTTTTGCAAGACTTTAGAAGACGTTTTTGAGAGTCCAAATACCTCTAGTCTTCATATTTTTTGAGTCCCAAGACTCATGTTTTGATTCACACATCCTTGCCAAATATTTGTGAATCCTTTTTCAACCCAAGAACACAACTTTGGTTTGTTCAACCCTTGTGGAGAAGCCGTTTCTCTTCTCCATTGCAGCCCTACTGGAAAGGGATAGTTCCAGCCGCGACTACAGAATCCGACACCTGAGGGTAATTCTTAGTCACTTGTATTTTCATTGTAATCCGAAATTGTATAGCCTACAATATTATAATGAAAATAAATGGTTTTGCCCCTTTGGGGGAAAACCACTATTGTACGTGTTTGAATGTTCTTGCTTAGATTATCATCTTATTCAATCACATACTGTTGCATGTTTAGGGTTTGTTTGGGTTAAAAGGCTTTTAATATATAATTTGCTCATTTGAACGCAAGCACATACGTTCTCAAATTGGTATCAGAGCAGGTTACGCTAATCTATCGCGTATTCCTATTTTCCGCAAAATTTTTCTAAGATATTAATTTTCTGAAAAAAAATGATTTTTGAAAAAGTGCGTGTTCAAATGGAGAAGTTGTATAATAAAATGCCTATTTTTGACGGGACAAATTATGCTTATTGGTAAGCCCGAATGAGGTCGGCTTTAAAAGCCATTGATGAACGTGTCTGGATTCTGGTTGAACGAGGGTGGACTCCTCCCTCCGTGACTGTTAATAATGTGACCAGCTTGAAACCTGACACTTCTTGGACTGAGGAAGAGTTTAAATGGTCATCTTTTAATTCTAAGGGTCTAAGTGCTATTTCTGGGTCTGTCACACCTGATGAGTTCAAACGCATAATGACGTGCACCACGTCAAAAGAGGCATGGGATGTTTTACAACTCACCCATGAAGGAACTAATGCTGTGAAAGAATCTAAGTTGCAAAATTTGACAACTCAATTTGAAACCATCACCATGCATGAATCTGAATGCTTTGATGAATTTTATGCTAGACTTTCTGACATTGTGAATACTAGCTTTAATCTTGGTGAACATATTCCTAATGCTAGAGTTGTTAAAAAGATTCTTCGTTCTTTACCTAAGCATTTTATCCCTAAAGTCACTGTGCTAAATTCTATGGGTAATTTAAATACGCTAAAATTGGAAGAACTTGTAGGAGATTTGCAAACTTATTAAATTGATATGTTCCCTAAAACTGCTAAATCTAAAGATAAGGGAATTGCTCTTAAAGCCCAAGAGAGAAGGAGTGAGGGGTCGGCTAGAAAAAGGGTAGAGTCGTCTAGAAAGAGAGAGACTGACACGTCAGATTCTGAGTGTGATTTTGACCTAGATGATTTGGCTCTTTTTGCAAAAAAATTCAAGAGGATTCTCAAATTTAAGAAAAATGGCAATTTTAAAGATAAAAAGAAATTTGAGAAAAATAAGTTTGAAAAGAAAAATGAAAAAGACTCCAAAAATACTCCTAAGAAAGAAAGTGAGAGATGTTTTGAGTGCGATGGTAGGGGTCATAGAGCCTTTGAGTGTGCCAATCGTCTGAATAGAGAGAAAGGGAAAGCTGTCCTTAATGCTACCCTTAGTGACGACAGTGAGGTCGAGACGGTGGATTCAGGAGATGAGTCACCGCATGAGTGTAACTTCACCGCATTCATGGCCAGTCAAGTGAGCACTCCTAGTTCTCTTCACGACGATGAAGATGATGCTTCACAGGGCCACCTCGACAGTGAGATCGATGTGAGTGAGGGGGAGGGTGACTCAAGTGAGAGCGAGAGTGATATTCAACGCGCCTACGCTGAGTTATATTCAGAGTCTTTTAAAACTAAAAAATGTAACAAAGATCTAGTTCTTAAGATCACCGGCTTAGAGGATGATTTAAGAAAGGCGAGAGAAAGAGAGTCCTCCACCGTCACCGCCCTGAGAGAGAGAGAATTTGCCTGTGTCGAGAAAGAGATTCTGTTTAGAGAGAGAGAGAGTGTTTTAGAGAAAGATAGAGGGGACTTAACTAAACAAGTGGCTAGTCTTACGAGTCAGCTCCATTCCTCCGTGGAGACTCGGAAGAAACTTGAAGCCCTTTTTGCCCAGCTGACTCATGATCTTGAGAAAGCACGGGAAGTCAAGGTACAAATCGAGGATAGATCTGGGAAGATGGGAAAGATGCTCCTCGGCCCCGCTTTAGGTTTTGGTGATCGGTAATGAATTGGATATGATGGTGCCTCCACGTCCCAAATTGCACCTGGACCAGTTCCTGAGTTTACTACAACTCCTTATGGTCACCGTCAAAAACCTCGTAGGAGAGTTCGACCAAGAAAAGCAAACCAAGGTCCGCCTTTGACTGTGCTCTTTTGTACTTATTGCAAAAGAAAAGGACACCTTAGGGAGTATTTCTATAGCATGGGTCGAACACGACGTACTACTTCTCCACCACGTCATACTGATGAGTTTTCTAGTCTGAGAGAGAGAGTTGAGTTCTTAGCTGCGACGACTCAGAGTTTAATGGAAGAATTCCGACGGATGTCTTTGCCGTTAGTAAATACTTCTCTCATTTCAGCTAAAACCAATAACAACAAAGGCAAACAAAAGGTTAGCTCTGCTTGGGTACCTAAGAAAGATAAAAAGGCCTTTGTTGTTCATGTTGCTCTCAAAGTACATAATACCTCTCAGTGGTATTTTGATAGTGGGTGCTCCAGACACATGACAGGTGATGCCTCATTTTTTACGACTCTTGAGGACTATCAGGATGGCAGAGTCACCTTTGGAGATGGGAGCAAGTCTAGCATTATAGGACGTGGTACTGTCAAGTTACCTGGATTTCCTAAGCTAGAAAATGTTTTGTACGTCAAAGGTTTGAAAGCAAACCTTCTCAGCATTAGCCAGCTGTGCGACACTGACTTTGCAGTAAAATTTGACCGGGACGCGTGTAAAGTCTACAATCAAACCGGTAAACTTTTGATGCAAGGGGTGAGGACTGAGGATAATTGCTATGGGACTTAGCCCACATCCTCACTTGTCTGCAACAGCGCCACGATCACTCCTATGGATCTGTTGCACCAACGTCTAGGTCACGTGAACATTAGAGATCTTAATCGTTTAGCTAAAAAGGATCTAGTACGTGGCTTACCATCTCTTGGAAAGTCAACTTCGACCGTTTGTGGACCCTGTCAGTTGGGAAAACAAATTCGTAGTGTTCATAGGAAGTTGCATTCCATTACCACCTCTCGTGTTCTGGAGTTGATTCACATGGATCTTATGGGTCCCACTCGTGCTGAGAGTCTAGGTGGTAAGAGTTACATCCTCGTGATGGTAGATGATTTCTCCAGGTACTCCATTGTAGGTTTTTTGAGAGAGAAATCCGATGATGTAGAATTTTTAACGACCAAGTGCCGTGTCCTGCAAAATCAACATGGTGTCACTATTAACAGAATACATAGTGACAACGGCACTGAATTTAAGGAAGCAAAGGTGGATTTGTACTGTGATAGCCTTGGTATCAAACATGAGTTTTCTACTGTGAGAACTCCTCAGCAAAATGGGATTGTTGAGAGAAAGAATAGAACGATCCAAGAGATGGCTAGATCTATGCTTCTAGGTCGTAAAGTTTCTAGGAGATTTTGGGCAGAGGCAGTGTCTACTGCATGCCACACGGTGAATGGGGTTTATTTGCGTCCACACACACTACAGACACCTTATGAGTTGTGGACCGACAAGAAGCCCAACCTGGCGTATTTCCGTGTTTTAGGGAGTAAATGCTACATCCTACGGGATAGAGAGCAACTAGGAAAATTCGACTCCCGGAGCGACGAGGGAATATTTCTAGGATATTCATCGAATAGCAGAGCGTACCGGGTTTTTAACCTGAAGAGCTCTAAGGTTATGGAATCAATAAATGTTACCGTGCAAGATGATGAACCTTCGACGGTTATTGATCCTAACCTTCTATGTGAGGATGAGAATTGTTCTGACAGTGATTTACCTGTTCCTCTCACACACCCTGTGGACCCTACTCCTGCGCTAGGGGACACACCTGCTTGGGTTCGCAAGAGTCATGACCCTTCTGCCATTGTTGGTGATCCCACTCTAGGGGTCAAGACTCGTGCTCAGCTAGAGAATGTTGTTAGCCATCTTTGCTACACGTCCAAAGTCGAGCCCAAGAACCATAAAGAAGCACTCAAGGATGAACACTGGATATCTGCTATGCAGGATGAGTTGCTTCAGTTTAAAAAGAATAATGTCAGGGAATTAGTCCCCCGACCTAGTGAGACTAATGTGATAGGTACCCGGTGGATTTTCAAGAACAAAATGGATGAATATGGTACCATAATCAGAAATAAGGCTAGGTTGGTCGCTCAAGGCTACACACAGATAGAGGGTGCAGACTTTGGGGAGACATTTGCTCCTATTGCGAGGCTTGAGTCCGTCCGTCTTCTGCTCGCCATCGCATGTCATCTGCGCTTCAAGGTGTATCAGATGGATGTCAAGAGTGCCTTTCTGAATGGCATTCTACAGGAGGAGGTTTATGTGGAACAATCAAAAGGATTTGAAGACCCTCAGCACCCTGAGCACGTCTACTATCTGAGGAAAGTCTTGTATGGTTTGAAGCAAGCACCCCGTGCTTGGTACGAGAGGCTTACTTCCTATCTCTTAGCTCGTGGCTTCAAGAGAGGGGGAGTAGATATGACATTACTCGTCAGGAGAGATGACGGTGCTATTTTGGTTGCCCAGGTCTATGTGGACGACATAGTCTTTGGATCCACATGCTCCCAGCATGCTCACCACTTTGAGGAGGAGATGAAAATTGAGTTTGAAATGAGCATGGTTGGTGAGCTTACATTCTTCCTTGGTCTCCAGGTTCGTCAGCTAGAGGATGGGATGTTCATCTCCCAATCCAAGTATGCTAGAGACCTAGTGAATAAATTTGGTTTAGACTCCGCTAAGCATGCACGTACACCTATGAGTACCACTACCAAGCTTAGTAAGGACACTTCAGGCAAGGACGTAGAGCAAACCTTATATCGGAGTATGATAGGTAGTCTTCTCTACTTGACTGCCAGTCGTCCCGACATCGCCTTTGGTGTTGGAGTCTGTGCGCGATATCAGGCATCCCCAAAAGAGTCACATTTACTTGCTCTAAAACGTATTATTAAATACGTGAGTGGAACTCTCTCATACGAGATTTGGTATTCCTTTGATACCGATGACCGTCTGTCCGCCTATTCGGATGCCGATTGGGCTGGGGATGTAGATGGATGTAGGAGCACTTCTGGTGGGTGTTTCTATTTTGGTTATGCTCTTGTCTCCTTGCTAAGCAAGAAGCAAAATTCCATCTCTTTGTCCACAGCGGAGGCTGAGTACATAGCTGCCGGGAGTTGTTGCACACAACTCTGATGGATGAAGCAAATGCTGGAGGATTATGGGATTTCACAGGACACCATGACCATTTCCTGTGACAACACGAGCGCGATACACATATCCCGCAATCCAGTTCAGCATTCGCGCACCAAGCACATCAGGATACGTGAGCACTTTATTCGTCAGTTAGTTGAGGAGAACGCTGTATCCCTGAGTTTTGTACCCACCGACCGTCAGTTAGCCAATATTTTCACAAAACCTTTAGATGCCCTTAGATTTGAGAGTCTTAGGAAGTCTTTGGGGATTTGCACAGTTGACTGAGGGATTGGTCTATGTCTAAAATAGGATGCTTCTTCATGTTCATATCATATGCTTCCTATTGCTAGTCTATTGTATTTGTACCATTGCTTAGTTGTACAGCTTTGTTTTATTCTTTTTGCTTTTTATATTTCTTTTGAAAAATACAAAAAGATTTTCCTTTAAGAAAATTTTAAGAAAAGCACAAAAAGATTTTATTTTGATAAAATTTTTGAAAAATCCAAAAAGATTTATGTTTTTGCTTCTTTTATGGATGAGCATGTAAGATAGCCAAGTCACAACTTCATTCCATTTATCCATGTGACTGTTTGATAGAGATTTGAGACGCTACATCATTTCATCCATGTGCTTTACTTAGTATGGAGTCTTTGAGATGTAATTAGTGATATCTTCCTACATGTTTGACTCCTATATCCTTTATTGCACATATGCACGGCTATATTTGATTATTGCACTTGTCTATCTCATATTGGCTTGAGTGTTTCCATCTCAATTCTGTCTATACAATGTACAATATGCGATAAAACTTGACAAGATTGGAATGCATGTAAAAACCGTTTTGGTGAGACTCTGTGTTTTTGTATAACGGGGAGGGATCTGCGAAAGGTAATCATCTATCCTTTGCTCAAAAGCCACTGTTAAAAAGGACCTAAAAAATGGAGGAATTTTAATATCCGAGGTCCAAAGAGGTTAAAAGAGCCCGAAAAAATTTACAGGCAATAAAAAGAAATTCATGCCAAATATGGGCCACTTAGGTTTCACCATCAATTCTCCAAAGTTTGAGAATTTAGAATGCCTCTATTCAAAATTATATCTGAGGGAGTTTGGTTGGAGAATCTTTAAACGGGTTTGCACTTCCTTGAAAGTCCTGAAAAAGCATAAAATCATTTTGGACATTATTGGTGTGAAAATCACTTTGATCTTTGATTTGTTGATTTGATTGAGTCAATATCTTATATTGTCATTCGTTTTCACCAAAGGAAGCATTTGATTTCATTCACTAGGAGTATCCAATATTCATCGTGCACATATGTCATGTTTGTATGCATTGATTTTCCTATCGAATTTGATCACACCACTTCATTTACGCTATCATCGTCTTGGTTGCTTTGTGTTCATTCATGGTGTGATTTTATCCTAGTGACACCCCGCACTTGCTTATTTGATTTATTTCTCTCATTTGTCTATTTGGGGACATCATAAAAAGGGGGAGAATGAATTATCTTATTATGGGGGAGATTTGAAAGTTTGAGTTTGCTCATAAATTGGTATATATGTTTATCTCATTTCAAACTCGATATGCCACTTGGTATTTTGCCTTGTCTCATGTGTGTAGGTACTACATGGATTATCATTGGATTGCACACCCTGATGAGAAAAGCGTTGAGATTCCTGAAGATTTGAAGAACAAACGATGAAGACTATTCATTTGTACCTTTTCCAGATTTTGGGTTCATGGGAGGGTAGATTTGTATAGGCAATTTCATATTTGATAATTCGGATTTTTTATGTATGTACCGGCATAGACATAGGGGGAGATTTGTAAGGACATTTTTCTCATGTCCAACATGTTACATTTATGTATGTCGTACGCCTCTACATTTGGCACGTCACCTCAAGATCTCAAATGACGGCCTCTATCCGAATTTCGAGAATCAAGCATTCAACATCTCCATTAATGTGTCCCACATCTGCCTCAACGACTTCACGGTCCATGATTTTAGGGACTTAATGCAAGCGGTACGCAAGGGAAGTCAAAACAGTGAAAAAAGGCACGATAGGAGTGTTCAAGGGCATTTTCGTAATTTCACATCCATAGTTAGGAGGTCTGGTCAACTGGAAAGTTGAAGAGCTCTCCGCAACGAAGATACTGGAAGAAACGGAACCTCAATCCGAGCTACGGTGAAGGAGTTATGACCTTTTGAAGATAGAGAAAATTCCTTAAAGAATGCTGTTTTTTTTGTACGCTGGATAGAATTTTAAAGTTTTAAGAACATGGGACTCTTCATATTTTTTCCTATAAATACCAACTTCGGGGGAGTTGTTTTGCAAGACTTTAGAAGACGTTTTTGAGAGTCCAAATACCTCTAGTCTTCATATGTTTTGAGTCCCAAGACTCATGTTTTGATTCACACATCCTAGCCAAATATTTGTGAATCCTTTTTCAACCCAAGAACACAACTTTGGTTTGTTCAACCCTTGTGGAGAAGCCGTTTCTCTTCTCCATTGCAGCCCTACTGAAAAGGGATAGTTCCATCCGCGACTACAGAATCCGACACCTGAGGGTAATTCTTAGTCACTTGTATTTTCATTGTAATCCGAAATTGTATAGCCTACAATATTATAATGAAAATAAATGGTTTTTCCCCTTTGGGGGATTTTTCCTCAATTGCATGTGTTTGAATGTTCTTGATTAGATTATCATCTTATTCAATCACATATTGTTGCATGTTTAGGGTTTGTTTGGGTTAAAAGGCTTTTAATATATAATTTGCTCATTTGAACGCAAGCACATACGTTCTCATATGTGAAACACTTTGTGTGCCTAAACTTCCTGGTAATATGCATGTTCACCTAATTATGTGTGTGTGTGTGCAATTTTATTTGAGTTTTGATCGTGCACTAGCCTTCATTAAATATATTTTGTGATACTCTCTCGCATACGAACTGATCAACTGTTAGTGTGATTTGCATTTACAATCCTCAAACGCACTATGTTACCTTCTCATGCGAGTACAACTGTTACTGAATGTTTTTGCACAAATTAATGTCTTTTGACTTCTTCTCTGTTGCCTTCACATTTCCTGGACTCCTCGAACTCTCAATCTTTTGCTCATTCCGTTCCTCATACGGTTAATTCTTAAAAATACTAGAGGTTGAGGTTGGAGTTCACACTAAAACATCCTATGGCGTTAAGCTGGCAGGGGGATATATACATGACTTGCTGATTCTGGTTCTTGTAAGTCTATAGATGGTATTTTAAATCTCATAGAACCCTTTCATCGGTATGTTGGAGCGGAGATGATGACAGATCTAAAATTACTCTTCAATAAAGAGGACACCGTGCCTATGTGGGTTGTTCCTATCTTTGCATTATTACTGCCTTGCATTGTATTTCTCATTTATTATATTTATATAAGGGATGTTTATGATTTGCACCATGTTATATGGGACATTCTATATTCTTGTCTAGTCACTGTAGTTATCACGAATTCAATAGATGATGTTGTTGGATGGACAAGACCAAACTTCTTCTGGAGTGGCTTTCCTGATGGAATACCAATGTTTCATTAAAATGGGGATGTTGTGTGTAATGGAATAAAAAAATACATCAAGGAAGGAGTCATTTTGGAAAACATCTCCCATCACTTAATTGGTAAGAATAAACCAGTAAAAGTTGATAATCTTGCTGGAAGTGCTGTCATGTTGGATAACTTCGATCAATTAGAAGTCCTTATGTCCAATATAGGCATTTTTCAATTTTTTTTTACTCAGACATATTCTTATAGCTACGTTTTTTGACTTGATGTATTATAATTGTTCAAAAACTATGGGTGGTGTTGTAATATATATATAATCCACGCATTACATTTTTTTGGATATAAGGGACTTCACTTGAATATTTAGTTTTATGGGTCGTGGAAGGTGCCACAGTCGCTTCAATTTGAATTTGGTAACATGAATGTAGCATATAGGATTCTGTTTTTAGCTTCTTCTTTTTTTTGTTTAAACTACGATAAATGTATAAAATTATTCCAATAGTTACTTTTGTTGTGCATAGCATAAATGTTTAAAAAGATTCCCCACCCCACAAAACTGGTCAAATTCATATACTTTCAAAAGTACTTTTGTTGTGAAAAATTGAATGCTTGTCCTTTAATGAGTCGTGATTTTGATGCTCTTGCCCATCACTTCAGAGTCATAGCAATTGATCAGCTTGGGTGAGTTCGTTAAACTATTTTTTCACTTCAGAGTCATCATTACTGATCAGCTCAGTGTATTGATTTTCTTATCTTGCCTTTCAAACTGAAAAAGGCAAAGGAAAAAATAAAAATAATATTGATTTCTTATATTACTTTTTGGTGCAGCTGGGTGGATCAAGCAGGCCGAACTTTACTTGCAAAAGTACTGAAGGTTAGTTTTCTTCACTTTATACTTCACACTACGCTATCTTGTCAAAATAATAATAGTACTTTGTCACTACATTAGTTTCTAACATTAATATGTACGAGAACTTATCATAGCTTCTCTCATTTTTGTCAGAATTATAGTGCAATGTTTAGAAATTATTTGTAAGTTTTAACAATCATGATCTTCATTATGAATAATATGTATGAACTGTTCTCTACATATTTAAACCACCATCAAATATGCATGGGTGCATTGTTGGATTTGAGTCTTTGCTAGAGATAGACTTGTATAAAAAAGAGAGAGATAAGAAGAAGAAGAGAGAGATGTGTGTATATATATGTGTGATTATAAATTTGTTAATCTTTGGTACAAGAATAAAAGGTATGCATTGAATATATATTAGCAAATTGGTCTTAATGTTTGTTTGGACTTTTCGTTTCCTATAGTTCTTTCTTCAAGGCTCATTCTATCTGATGCACTCTTGCATATATTCCTATTAAGATGTTATATCTTTATTAAATTTAACACGCTTGATCTATGAATGGTGTTTATTTGTGAGTCAGTTATCCACTTATGCAATAAAGGGTTGGTTTAGCTAAACTTGGGTGCCAATCCTTACTCTATCATAAAAAAAATGGCGGCAGTACATAATTAAGTTTGCTATAATTTGCAATGCAGAAACTGAGGCATGGTTTATTGACTCCTTTGAAGAATAGAGTAAGTCCAAAAACCTAAGCAACTTTATTTTACCAGGACATTCTTTTGGAGGATATGTTGCAGCCAAATATGCTCTCAAGGTGATTATTTCCCACATTGATGTCTGAATTCTGCAAAACACTTGCTTACCATAATTGATGTCGACTGTATTCTTGTTGCAGAATCCTAAGCACGTACAAAACTTGATTTTAGTAGGAGTTGCTGGGTTTCATCAGAGTCAGATCATAAATCTGAGCAGCTTACGCAGAGGTTTAGGTCCTTGGGGTCCAGATCTTGTATGCACGTACTCAATTCTGAGAAAAAGTTAGCATATCGTTCAACTTATAAGAAAAGACTAATTATAAGGTAATAATGGTCAAAATCAAATTTATTTATGTAACAACCCGCGTAATTTTGGGCTATTTTAATTAATTTTTGGAAAATGGAGGAAAATAAATTTTTTTGATAAAATTATTTTTATTGCTCAAATATGTTGGTTATTATTTTTAAAGGCGAGAATTTCGAACGGTTCGAAAACGGAGTTAAAACGGATTTTAAAATGATTTTTAAATGTTTTTAACTCTTGGAATTCTAACTCTTCATTTAATTGCCTTATTTAAAGGAGTCTTTTGGCTTCCAACTCTTCATTTCTTTGCATTATAAAAGGAAGTCGTGGGCAACCCTTTTAACATACTTTTGGCACAAATTTTGGCAGCAAATATATTTTATATTCCTCTTCTTTTTATATACACGTTGGCCCTTGAGATTTGTGAGTTCCAACCTTAGATTAGAGGTGTTCTTGGGGATATTTTGTTGGAGGTTCTTGGAGGAGATTTTGTAGATCTTTTGAGTTGATCTTGAGGATGTGATCATTGGTTTCTCATCATGGTTTGAGGTATGGGGTTTTACACAATATGCTCCTTAAATCTCACGAGTGTCATTCTCTTTGAATTCTTGTTAATTGAACTCATATTTGAATTGATAAATTCATTGAAATCTGGAAAATAATTGTTGAAATTATTTTGATTCATGTGGTATCATTATATTGTTGATGAGCACGTTGTCATGAGATTTTAATATGGCACGGATGTTGGGCACCCGCCAAAATTCCTGTTTCCCAGACTATGGCTTGATAAAGCATATACGGATGTGGTGAGGCCTGGTGACCCGGTTAAAGTGCTGTTGAGAAATTATATTGATAAATGCTTTGACATTTGTATTTTGATTTGAATATTCGTAGTCGTGTTGTTACGTTTTATTCATCGCTAACATATATTTGTTGAACATTTTTCTTGTTGTATTGTGTACTTCCCCATATTTTCTTTTAGTGGCAGGTTAGCGTGGATTTAGACGCTATGGATTAATTGGAGATTTTTTTTAGCTTGGATATTTTAGGAAGAATATTCGAGAGAGAAGATTTGTATTTATTTTTGTTGTATAGAGCATTTGGTGATTTATTTTTATTTCGAGTTAGATAGTTGTATTATTTTGAGAGACTTTGTTGTATTGAATTTGAAGAATTGAGATTAGTGGATTTATATTATTGTGGGTTTATTTAGATGATCTATACCTTGTCACTTGTGGATTTGGATTTATTTTATCGCATTAGGGCTCCGTTCGCTCTTCCCGGGCGGGCGGGGTGTTACAATTTAATTATCATGAAAAAATAAATTTAGTAAATTGATCTGCAAATGTGACTTGATTTGAGCATCCTAAAAAAGTATGTGTGTTATATAATTTTAGATGGAGGGAGTACTTTAATTTTTTTTAATGATATATATTTATTAAAAATTAGCTTTGTTGTAGCACGGATGGTCATGGTGGGGTAATACGCAAAGTTGCATTACCAGTTTCAAACCAAATGGACTACATAGGAATACCGGGCCCAAAATCTTGTGTTCTGTGAATATGACTGCAGGGAAATCATGTGAACCTGAGAAAATAAATTTGGACCATATAATGGAAAATGCAAAAAAGCTTTGTGATAGTTGTCCTCAATCGATGAAGAGCTTCCCTTGGAACATAGCTTTGGGAAACTTCACGTAAATCATCATTGACCTTACCTTGGCAGTCATCAAATGCTTGGTGCTGGCAGTTTCCTCCCTTGACGAGATGCCTTATTGTGCTCACGAAAAGAAGTTGTTCATTATCCCTCTACAACTACTCATTGGTGCTGCGGTAGTTGGGGTTTTAAAAGAGATGGCCTTGGATTTATCTCCACTTCTCAAGGTGAATAACTCATGCAGCATCATGTATCATATAGGAAAACTTGTGCAACTAATCATCATTGAATGTAGTGAATTTAATGAATCACTTTATCTTTTTTATTTAACTTTTATAAGAGACTCACTCTTTGTTCAATATTTAGTTTGGTATTCTTTTATATGGAGTGAGAATTTCCTTAATAAAATGGATAGGATTCTAATGTTATTGTTAATGGTTCTTTGTGTGATCCTGAAAAAGTCACATCTGAAGGTTTGAATTTTTTCCTTGAGCATACTTGTGTGAAGATAAATAGATTGGGTGTTCCACTTTGAGCTCCTTTAATAGACTAGTAGTATTTCTCTTGATTCTCATAAGCACATCTCTTCCTTGATATCTCGTTCACCCAATCTTCTTTCTCTTGATTATCAAGTAACTGAGGTGTCATACAAGTGTCATAGAAGGGTGTCATATATATATATATAGCAGTAACATTGCTGTTATATCCAGCCACAATTGACATCCAAAACAGCGTTGTAGATGTGTTTTTCATGCTCTCCGGGGCCTGGTCATAGAAAAACTCTGGTGTATAACAAGGTATAGAGCATCTAAAACCCACAATAAAAATAAGAGAATCTACTAATCTGAAATAGCTTCAAATTACATACAACCAAAAATCTCTCGAAATAAAACATCTAACTGTCTCGAAACAAAATAAATCGTTAATGCTATATACAACCAAAATCAATACAAATCTTCTCATCTTGTATTCTCCAATAATCTTCCCAAAATAATCCACGCTAAAATCAAATCCAAAGCGCCCAAAATCCGCGCTAACCTGCCACTAAAAGAAAATATGGGGAAGTACACAATACGATAGGAAAGATGCTCAACAAATATTAGCGGTGAATAAAACGTAACAATACGAATACGAATATTCAAATCAAAGTGAATCTCATAAGTAATTATATCAATATAATTTCTCAACAACACATTAACCGGGTCACCAGGCCTCACCACCGTACCGCGCCTATGCATTTTTTTAGCATATCCGGAAAAAGGAATATTGGCGGGTGCCCAAACTCAGTGCCATATTAAAATCTCATGACAACATGCTCAACACCAAATATAATACCACATGAATCGAAATCAGATTCCAACAAATATTTTCAGATTTCCAAAAGAATTTAACAATTCAAATATGAGTCAATAATCACATGAAACCAAAGGGAGAAACACTCGCGAGATTAAGGAGCATATTGTGTAAAACCCCATACCTCAAAATCATCACATAATTTTAGCCTCAAAATCTAAACACACCATAACGTTCTTCTCGCGAAAATAATCAAATCTCGTTCTAGCCCAAACTCGAGAAAACACCAAATAAGCCTTCTAATCTAAGGTTGAAATCTTGAATAAGTTTGGGGCTATGGATTGTATATGAAAGGGAGTAATTTTGGAGAGATATTCTAGTTGAAAAGTTTGAGAAAAAGTGATTTGAAAAGCCAAGCCACGAATTTGTTGATATATAAAGGATTAAGAGTTTGATTAAGAAAAGAGTTCTAATCAGATACAAACACTGAAAATTTTATTTCGGACGATCGGACCGTTGGAATTGGATGAAATTTTACAGAGAATTAGCTAAAGATGAGAGAAAGCTATCAAAAAAATTTTAGCTCGATCGGACCGTTCAGTATTTTTAAACATTTTTTTAGAGAGTTTTATGTTTCGAGGACTCTTAGAGAGTTTTATGTTTTGAGGATTCTTCTATATAATAAAAATCCAATTAAAACTCCATTTTAATTTTGATTTCGAAATCGTTTGAAATTCTCGCCTTTAAAAAATAATAACCAACATATTTGACCAATAAAAATAATTTTATCTCAAAATTTATTTTTCCTCTTAATTTCGAAAATACCCCCAAGATTACGCGAGTTGTTACACCATGAAGGTAATATTGTGGGACAAGCCAAGACACATAAATGGGGATGATGGCATGTCGTTTATTTCTAATTCCAGCCTCAATAACTCCTTCCTTTTGCTTTATTTCAATAAACCCTGTGAAAATATCTTTTTTTTAAATATATTTTTGTTTAGGACACTTTGTTAAATATCTTTGTTAACTGTTGAAAATGGTTTAGGACACTTTGTTAAATATCTTTTTGTTATTTTATATCATTGTTGCATTAAATAAGCCTAAAACAGAGGAATTGTTACTCTAAATTGATGTCTCAATATTAGTTTTAGTTTTAGTCTTCCATTATAGAAACAAAGAAGATTCGTAACTCAGATATGAGCGTCAAAGTTTGTTGCAATTCAACCATTCTCCCACTTCATTTTGAAACCATATATTAGTTCAGCTACTGATTTGTGGTTCTTTATTACAGATTTGTGGTGTTTTTTTTAGGTCATTTCAATAAATTCTCAATAATCATATTTTTTATTTTTTTGCAGGTTATTTCATGGAGTATTTTCGGGTTCATTGTTTGAGATTGAAGATATTATTTCTTTCACTCTCTTGGTACTTGTGATGATCTTTAAATTTCCTGAATTAAAAGACAAATATTGTGTCAATGCTTGAGTTGGAACTTTTATGGTTCTTATGCTTTTCTGTAGGCTCCATGACTTAAAAATCAACTAAAAGTTGTATAAGAAGTCGATCCGATTCTATTGGTTTCCATTCTACCATGATTTATAGCCAATCAAATAGATTATAGAGGTTTCATAAATGGGGGTACATATATAACGTCAAGTTATACATATAACAGTGTAATGCTAATTTTGGTTTAAAAATGGTGAGCTTATGATGTTCTTCGTAGTTTTTTATTAAATTTATGTAGATATGTTTCTGATTGTGTTATATTACATTGGAGTTAGTTTTAATGTCCATTTTATATTCAGTTAGTGTTTGCTACTTTTCTCTTATAATGCTAAATAACAATTCAATGGCATTGAGTGGTTTACTTTCAGATATGTGGATCAGTTCTCAAGAAGCCTCTATGTGGAGTACAAGAAGAGTGGTATTGATGTGCAGTGACAGGTATGCTTATTTTTTAACCCCCATTCAGTAACTGTTTTAAGCTCATATTTGTTTAGAGAATATGCAATTATTCTTAAAAAGGAAAAGAAATAGAAAAACTATGCCATTACTGCCATATCCTAGATTATTATATTCCCATTGGAAACTATATCATTACTGCCATATCTTAGAAAAACATTTTAATCTCCAATTTTTAATATGTGCATTGTGAATGATTTGAACTGTGTATTATGAATGTTTTTATTTTGAGTTGTAAATTTTTAAACTCCAATTTTGCACCAGTGAGGTGGCTTTTAGTCCTTTGCTTAAATGTCCACGAGTGGGTAACATTCAAGACAAATATAATTGTCTTAGGCAAAATTAATATATCACAAGTACTACTTTGGTTGCAGAGAGTAACAATTTTTTTAGAGTTGTCTTGGATTGAAAAAGAGCTATATGCTATAAATATTGGTGCAATGCATGTCTTGATGTTTACATGGATTACGATGAGATTATTTCGATCATGCCATGTTCTTTTGTTTTAATTTATTATTCCTTTTTAAATTACTTCATGGACTTACCTGTGTGAATTATATGATCAAGACTTCATGAGTTTTAGATTTAGTAAACTTTTAGCACTCATCTTATTAGTTTTAGAAATTATTTCATTTTGATATTATTGTTTTTCTAGGACTTCTTGTGCTTGGCTATCTATTTTGGGCGCATGTTTGGACTACACGATAAACAGGGCATCTCGTACGCTGTGACTGTTTTTGCCGCTACCACACATGAAGTAATCATGTAGTTTATTTTTAAAAATTCAATCGTGCCTTCAGGCACGGGCATCTTCTAATTTATATATATAGTAGCCCTGTTGTTATATATATATATATATATATAAGCCTTCTGATATGAACCTTCTGTATGCCGATAGTATTACTTCTTTCAATGGGATTGATTGCATGGAATTTTCATTTCCTAAGTCGGTGCACGATATCTTCATGGACCAGGTTCATCATAATGGTCTACTGCTGAGGTAAGTCTCGATTTTTGGTACATTTGTATCCACATATTCAATGGATACCTCTCACTTCAAGATTGGATTTAGTAAACATCTTAATCCCTGTCACTGGACAATTTATCATTTTTGGATTTTGAAATTAGAAACTAAGTGTATCAAGCTTGTTGGTACTAAAATTTGTCACTAGAAAGAAATGGTATGGAATTCACATCAATCTCAACATGAAACTTTGGAATTAGTTCTGTAAAATGCTTGCATGTTACTTTCTTTATTTTAACAACATTTTATGCACATTTTAGTCTTTTTCAGGCTCAAGTCATTAATTACTCTTTTTTGTTGGTTTGTTTGTTTTATAGGTTGTCACTCATTAGAAGTTTGATGGTTGTGCATGTAGAGGCGAACCGGTGCTGCATGATATATGAGGAGTTAAACACGTTAGTGTTACTTGAAGAGAAGATTGCGGAATTTGAGATGAATTTTATATGAATTGACATGAATTGAGATAAAATTTAAATTTCCTCATGTATTGAGATGAATTTCATATGTATTGACATGAATTTTCGATTAATGAAATTTGAGTCATTAATTTTTAGTGGGCTTATTGTATGTGTATTAGTGTTGTTGTGAACTATGTGTATTGTTGTTGTACTATTTTTTCCATGTTGGTTTTATATTATTATTGAATTTTTGTTATTCTAAAACAGGTACAAAAAATAGTGGAAATGTTGCTTTTTATTTTTTGGGTAATATTATTTATAATTTTTTTTCTTTGATCGAAAAATTTGGCACAGTTCAAAACCGTACCAAAAGTGTATCAAGTTTGGAACAGTTTTGAACTGTGCTAAAAGTGTTCCAAAATGTACTCAATCTGGCACAGTTATAAAGTGTGCCAAAAGTGTGCCAGAAATATCAAATTCTGGCACCATTTTAAAGTGTGCCAGAAGTGTTCATGTTTGTTCAAATCTGGCACATTTTTAAACCGTGCTAGAAAAAAATGGCCATTTTGGAACAACTGATTCTGGCACAGTTCAAAACCGTGCCAAATTTGATCTAGCACGGTTTTAAACCGTGCCAGATTGCTGTTTTTTGGTGTAGTGTACCCAGATAGGTTTTGATATAGTTTATTTTATGTTCGTTGTATCCCAGGGGTGGGACATTGACCTTCCCGATATTTTGCTTCAGGTGATGTCTTCTGTTTCCATCACTGGTCGCACCCCTATTCGTTTGACCCGTCCATATGGTATTCTTATCACTAGGATATGCATATCTGTCGGTGTACCCATTTATAGGATGATCCTTTGTTTTTTATGCTTCTGTCATCAATTCTCTCATGTCACTGTTCATCCATAGAAAATAATGGTATCAGATTTGCTTTAATCATATATCTTTATATAATAAGACATATTATTTAACGAAAAGAGTGGAATTACAAATCATAAGTTTACAACTCATAAAAAATATAAACTTTATATGCTTAGTGAAAAAGAGTGGTTAAGAGCTAGATTACGTGCAGAATATAGAAACTTAGATTTTTATACTAAAAGAGCTATACAATATAAAAACCAAAAAGAATTTTTAAGATTTCTTTTGTTAATTGGATAATTATAAATATAAAAGAAAAAATTCATAAATATAAGCTAGAAATAGAAATCCTAGGAGAAAAAGGACGTTTAGGATAGTTAATGATAAGTGAAAAAGAATTTTTAAAAGAAAGACTACATATTGAATATAATATTTTAGATAACGCTAAAATAAAAATAAAAGAAAACATAAAAAATAAACGCAACTATTAATAAGTGGATAATTAAACTAACAGACGAAAAAATTCACCAATATAAGTTAGAACTAGAAATCTTAAGCAAAAAAGGAAGATTTTAATTATTTATGACAACTGAGAAACAACGAATTAAAAACTCTATAACAATTAGAAGAAAAATAATAAAAATTACCTATAAATTTCTAGAAATGATAAAAGATCGCAAAGACACACAAATAATTGAGGACAGTAAATTTTTAATAAATAAACAATAAAAAGCATTAATAGCTTTAGAAACTAGGTTAGGAGTATTAGCAGAAAAAGGAAGACTAGGATAAATATATGAGTAGTAATACTAATAATATAATAGAAAGAATTAAAAAACTAGAAGAAAATCAGGATTACATAAAAGGACTTTTTGATAGTATAAATATTAAATTACATAATATAAAATTTGAATTAGAAAATCTAAATAAACTTTTATATAAAAAAAAAAAAAAACACTAGAAAAATTAACTAACTTTTTATATAAAAAAGAAGAGACCCCAGAAATCAACGAACTAATTGAAAATTTTTAAAAGCTTAAAACAGACCTTAAACCTGCTAAAACAAAACTAAACTTATTCTACTCAAAAGATGACATCCACATCCACAAACAAAAATAAAGAAATATATAGAATAGAAAACTTATATAATAACGAAGAAGACACTAAAAAATATATAGAAAAAGGTATCCAAAAAACTAAAGGACAACAATTATATAAAAAGAATATGTTAGAATTTACTAATAAAATATATAATCACACTAGCCAAAGAAAAATAACAGCCGTCAATAGCGAAGTAATATTAGATTTAATCACTGACGAATCCGCAAGAGAATTAGCTAAAATAAATTTAGAATTTATGCATTTAGGAGTAATAGTCATTGGATTAGTAGGATTAACCAGGTTAGAAGCAGGAACTAACGTATTAGTTTATATATATGATTATAGATGGAATAATCATAAACAGGCACAAATAGCTAACGCTGAGGTAGATTTAGCAAAAAATGCAGCAGTCATAGGATGTATACCTAATTTCTCTATGGATATAAATGAATTTAGTAAACATATAAAAATAGCTATAAGAACAAGAGGATATAATATGACAAGACAATATAATAATCTTTTAATATATACACTATTTATGGAAAAAATATTTAATCACTATAAAATAAATTTTAAAGCTAAGTTTGACTATTTAGTAAAATCATTTAATAGCAAATATGTAGAAATGATAGAAGCACAAAAAATAGATAGTAGTATATGTAACAACCCGAGGTCTTGGAGGCGATGATTTATTTATTTTGGGAGAAATAAATATTATTTTAATTGGAGATTAATTAAATTGGCATTTGAGGTCAAAATCTGAAGTTGTTAGCAAGTGTGTCAAATGGCGATTCTGAGGATGTAGTTGTGTCCGGAAGGGTCGAGAAAGTCGAAATGACTGTACTTGGGGTCTATTTGGGTTTCGAAATAATTTAGGACCGTTTGACTCGAATTAAAGTTATTGGGTCATTTAAAGTGTGTATTATCATTTAAAGATGTGTATCTCGGGATTTAGGGCTTATTAAGCCTACGGGAGATTTAATTCTCCAAAGATAGAAAGAGAAATAGAAATAAAGAAAGAGAGAAGAAGAAAGAAGAAGAGAAAGAAGGAGAAAAGAGAGAGAGAGGAGATTTTTGGCTCATACGCGATCTCAAGGCGGATTCAGACCCTACGAACCCGAGGCAAGTGATTAAACTTGCTAAATAATTGTTGTGTACCATTTATTGCATGATTTGTGAATTGAATCTTTGGGTTTTAGGTTTAGTTTATCAAAACCTAACTTTTGGGTATAATCTTATATTTGATATGTAGATCTTTGATTTGAGGATAAATATTAGTTTATATGTATTCTAGGATGAATATTAATGATATATTTGTGATTGGGTTGAAGAGAAATGAAGAAGAAATGATTAAAATGAAATTTGGGATTTTAGGCTAAATAAAAAGTAGCCATTTTCGAGGTTTCTGAAGGGCCGAATCGATTCGACCTCCTACCGAATCGATTCAGAAATATGCAGGTGCCCAGGTCTGAGTGACCGAAACGATTTGGACCCCAACCGAATCGATTCGGCCTAAGAAAGAGTCCCAGATCTGATGACCCGAATCAATTCGCCTTCCTGGCCGAATCGATTCGCTGGGCCGAATCGATTCAAACAGGGCTTTTAAGGGAGTGTTTTTCTAGGAGAATTTCATTCCATTTTGTTCGAGGTTATCGATTGGGAACCTCTATAGGAATTATTCAGAGTATGTTTTGGAGACTTTTAGAGAGTTTCCCTTATAAGTAATTATTGGAGTCATATAAACTTAAATTGAGGAATACTGATTAGAGATTTTGGTATATTCTAAGTGGCGAAGCCCACTTTGTTTTGGAGATAATAATGATATTCCTATGAAAGAATGAGAATAACTTAGAGATACCGGATCTTAGGATCCAATCTTAAATGGGATAACTTTAATGGTTCATAAAATGAATTGAACCCTATTATGGATGGAGAATGGTAAATGCTAATTGATGTGCATATGGATATAGAAATATCCTTATCGATGATTGATTTGGGAGATGTCTCACACGATGAAATGCTAATTGAAGAGACATGTGAGCTTCAAGCAAGAAATAGTATCGTGTATACTAAGTGGGGAAGATGTGTGAGGATTTATGATTATTATATCAAGAGGGAAATATACTAAACAATGACATTAATTTGATTGCGCCTAAGGGCGTATAATAAATATGAAAATGATGTGGCAGGTATACCTTATATGATGGTGTATCTTTATATGATGTGATGATGTATGTATACCTTATATGATGGTATATATATAGATAGTGAAGCATACCCCCTCCTTGCTATCATTGGGAAGTTGTGTGCGATGAGGGTGAGCATCCTAGCTTAAAGAGCAGGGTGTGGATATTCCCCCGGTCATTGTCGTCCATTGTGATTAATATGCGATATATATATATATATATATATATATATATATATATGCATTATTTTGGGGGTGAGAATTTGGGGGTATGTGACGTTCTCACTTGCTGGTTAGGAGCTATGACCGCTTCCCGGGACATTGTGTGCGTGAGTTGATCACGAGGTGGGTGTCGTTGAACCCCACCAGGTGGCCCCAGTTTGCTACGTGTATGGGCTGCTGGAAGATGATAGCATGTGAGCCTGCGTCCTCGGGTTATAGCTCGGTTGGATGGTTATTATTGATTCTGCTTTACTTGGGTATCAAGGGCATAATGGACCTCAATGACCTACATTGCCAGGATTAGTGTATCGGGGGGGTTCCTTGTTTGGATTTCGCTTAGGCGAGACGTCCCACGCACGAACCGCAGTGTAATGTTGGAAATTGGGGATAAGTTAGTCCTTAATGCTCATATTTATATATATATCACCTATCCCAACGATCGACAGTGCCAGGAGTAGTGTAACGGGGGGGTTCCTTGTTTGGATTTCGCTTCGGCGAGATGTCCCACGCATGAAACGTCATGTATTGTTGAGAATTGGGAATATTAATTAATTAAAATTGGATAATAATTTGGGTTACATGCATCATGCATTGAGGGCATAATGAACCTCGAGGATCGATACGGTCAGGAGTAGTGTAACGGGGGGGTTCCTTGTTTGGATTTCGCTTAGGCGAGATGTCCCATGCACGAAATGCAGTGCCGTGTCGAGAATCGGGAGGAGTTTAGTCCTTAACTCTTGATGCTAATAACTCATATATAATTATATATTGTTTACATGCCAAATGACGGCATAACTGGAATATATGAAATTCTAGTAAATAAGAATGTTGATGTATTGTGATGATGTGGTTGATTATGCAACCTTATATGTTCAATAAATGAACAAATATAAAGAGAACTATAACATTAAATGTAAAGAAATGTTTTAGATGGGAATTTAGTTAAGTGTAGATTGCGAGATAAATTAGATGATCTTAAATCAAATATTTATTTTGGGATCTAGTTAGATTTATTTGCCTACTAAGATTTGGGCACTTATTTGGAGATCACGTGCATACGTTTAGTTGCGCGCCCTAGTTGAGAGGTGAGTTGGATTTTAAAGAAGAGTTCGATTCCACCTTAATCATGTAATAATGCATTTATAATTATTATGCATTTTAATACACTTGCTATAAAATGTTTTTCAACTCGGGATCTGACCCGTTTATATTTTCTCCCTCTATGTATATATTGTATTACTTTAGATGTTCCTCCGCAAGGATGCCATTGATGTTCATCCATCCTGTATTCGTGGAGCTGTGGCAGTAGCGGACTGTTGCGGCACTTTACCTTAGTCGATTCCTATCTATTGTACATCTAGATTAGGATTCAGTTTGTATATTGAGTTTTGACTCAGGTGTTGTAGATTAACACTTTTATATTTTATTTCTCAGATTCTTGTATTGTCTGTGACCCGACAGCATATTCGGGTATTTTATTGTAAACTTTGTTGTACATTGTATTGTATTCTTTCTTATTATTGGAGTTTGCAAATATCACTCATCTTAGTTAGATGTATATTGTTAGTTATGGTTACATTATTGGTTTTGTTGTTCTTGTTAAATAGAAGTTTTAAATTTTTGACAATCCAGTTTTAATGATTTCGGGTAGTTAGCCTTATATTATTTAGTATTGTCAGTTGATGTTGAGACTGTGCCATCTGAGATACCTGATTTAATGTAGTATAGGGATGGCCACCCGTTATTATTTAGAGCAGGTTGTCTCAGATGGTATCAGAGCATCAGGTTCTAGTGTCTTTAGGATCTGTGCGGGTTACTACGATCTTCCGTAAGCGTTCTTGATGTAGAGCCTTATTATTATGACGATTGCATTCATACGTCCATATTTCTTCTATGATTTGAAAACATTTGAAAGGCGTTCTGATACAATTGTTCTTGTTTCAGATGCCACCGACGGGAGATTGTTCAGTCAAGGAAAATAAAGGGAATATGCAACCCCAAACGCCTCAAAGGAACATGACTACAAATGAAGTTGCCAATATTGTGGCACAAGCAGTAACTGCTGCCATTTCTACGATGGCGCAGCAATCTGTCGTTCAAGCAGCCCAACCCCATTTAGGATTGTCTTTATGGGAGCGAGTGAAGGAAGATTTTAGTAAGGGGCATCCTCCCGAGTTTCCAGGGGGGGTTGATGCAATGGCTGCAAGTCAATGGAAGAATAGTATTCAGAGGCGCCTCTGTATGGTTGAGTGTAGTGAAGTGCAGAAGCAATTTTTGGCCACCTTTAGGTTATCGGGTGCAGCTCTCCAATGGTGGGATTCTGTCACCACATCTAAACAGAGAGATACTTTACCTATAATAGAATTTTGGGAACTTTTTGATCGAAGATATTTTCCTCCCCCAACTAGAGATGTGAAAAATTTTCAAGGTAATAGAACGGTGGCAGAATATGAAGAAGATTTTTCTAGATGGGCGAAATTAGTACCTGATGAGGTAAATACGGAAGAGAAACGTATATCGAAATTTGTTCGAGGTTTAGATTGGAAAATTCGGCAACATTTATTTGAGAGTCCTAAGTTAGCGACTTTCGTCGAGGTAGTGAATGCGGCACTACTAAAGTGTCATGAATATTGTCTTCGTTCGCAAGAGAGTAAGAACTTTGGAGATTCTAGTTCATCAAGTAAGTTAGGCGATGAGAGTGTCAGTAATGCGAGTGGGCGGAAAGGATTTGTGGGTAAGTGTTTCTTTTGTAAAGAAATAGGTCATAGAAATAGAGATTGTCCTAAAAGAGGTAAGGGACCACATTTTGATGAAATTTTGGAAGTAAAACCCCTACAATAGATTCGAGGTCATTTTAGACCAGGGGACTTTGTTTGGGAGCCCATTGATGAGGAAAGGCAATCGGACTAGAGATAGGTAATGTAAGTTAATTTTCCTTTATGAATAGGATTATTACAATATGAAGTTTCTATATATCGTATGGGAGATAATGATGAGAGGGTAGTGCTATAACCCTATTATGTATGTAATGACCCGAAAAGGGAATTTTGAGCAAGTTAGGCTCTTATGTTATTATCTTTCGATATAATAGATAATTTTGTAATGTGCTCAAAAAGAGCTATAAACCTTGTGGTGAATGTAAGGATGGTTATAATGTGATAAGTAGTAATGATAAAACTACTTCTTTTTATATAGTCATGTTGGACTTATATAATTGTTGTATTCCAGCTATGGATGAGCCTTATAGATGGCAATATATTGAAATGATGTAAGATGTTGTTTCTGATAAGAGTTTAAAGATTGTGGATTGATGGGACGCAGGAAAATTTTAGCTCGTAATTATGCTAATTTTTGTGAGCTACATGTTGTTATATGTATGATGATTTAAAAGACCTTGTGTGGGACATAAGGCACTTTATGTAAATATTGTAAGACATAAACCAAAATATTTTCATAACTGTTTTTCAAAATAAAACTTTTTCTAGGCCTTGGGGCATATCAAAATGATTTTTCCCAAAATATTTTCAAAATCTTGTCCGGATTTAACAAACTCTCAATCCCCGACATCGCTACATAAGTAGTGTATTAGGAGGGTTCCTTGTTTGGATTTCGCTTTTGCGAGACGTCCCCGCACGAAAGTGGCGAATGTCAGGAATTTAGAGGAGTTATTTCTTTGGACCATTCAAAATTTTTATATTATTAAAATGCTAGTATACTTTATATCTATGGATTTGTGGAATGTTGGAGGTAAATGAAGCCTCATTATGATTGGTACGAGCGATAGCTCGTATATAAAGGGTGTATGGGCGCCCTAGTTGTGGAAATTGGTTTTATAAAACTCAATCAACTTAAAATAAAATAAATTAAAATTAATTCGTCGTGGGAAGTTAGAGATTTGGAGATAGGATTAGTAAGGATGGGTGTAGTAGGAACTAGTTGAGCTTCGGAGAATTACGCTTAGCTAAAATTTCGACGACGAAATTTTTGTAAGTGGGGAAGTTTGTTACAACCCAAGGTCTTGGAGGCGATGATTTATTTATTTTGGGAGAAATAAATATTATTTTAATTGGAGATTAATTAAATTGGCATTTGAGGTCAAAATCTGAAGTTGTTAGAAAGTGTGTCAAATGGTGATTCTTTTCTTTTTATTTTTATATTTATTATTATAGTTATTATATTTACTTGTTATTATTCTTTTATTATCACAACCATA
Organism: Sambucus nigra; assembly: GCA_949130495.1. Taxonomy (NCBI): domain Eukaryota; kingdom Viridiplantae; phylum Streptophyta; class Magnoliopsida; order Dipsacales; family Adoxaceae; genus Sambucus; species Sambucus nigra. Next base: position 86,444,437 of record OX422208.1, on the reverse strand, counting down.
TTGAGGTGGTAGGTCTAATTTTTGACAAGTATGATAATATTGTTTTTTAATTTCTTTTCCTTCTTTTAATTTTCTACATTCTGATTTTAATGTGTTATATACTATATTAACTCTAGCTCTTATAGACGGGTTTGTTTTTGCGTCTTCTTGTTTTTGCCAATTTTTCCATATTTTTTCACCTATTTTTCCTGGTATTTTTTGTATGTATCTATCTAGTAAACTAAAATTTGATGTTCTTCCAGTTTGTGTCCAGTATTCTACATATTTTCTAGTGTAATCTCCTATGTATTCTAACCTACATATTTGTAATTGTTCTAAGTTTCTGAGTGCTTCTGTTTGTTTTTCTGTTATTTGTAAAAGTTTATTTGTTCCTAAGAAAGCTTCTTTTATTAAGTTAGTAAATCTTTCTACATTAAAGTTTTCTTTAAAACTTAAATATTCATCTTGGAGTGGATATGTTAAATACCAATTTGAAACGTTTCCTTGTAGTGTATTTTCAAAGTATGCCTCACATTCACTTCTATTTATAAATTCTATTAGGGTGCATGTCCTAAAACATCCTTTTTCCCAAATTTCTATTGTAGTCTCCCAATTTAAAGGGTTTACGTTATCTAAGTTTAATATACTACCATGTTGTGTTATATTAGAACTAGTGTCAAATACATATCTACTTATACTTTTGTTACCTGGTATAGGGTTAGTATTTTCAGTATATCTTTCTCGTGTAGCTCTTCTACTTTTGTTACCTGGTATAGGGTTAGTATTTGATTTTCTATGGATGAACAGTGACATGAACAGTAAAAGTGAACAGTAGAAATGAATAGTAACTTTTAAATAATTCTCAAGTCCACAGTACTACAGACAATTGTAGCAGCCCACTCAAGCCTAAAAATGCCTATATCACAGCAACAACGGCGACACTAGCAACTCACAGGACACCGGAAAATTTAAAAATCGAAGATCATTCTAGAGTTCAATCAAAATATTTATGTCAATATTTTCCATAAAAGTAATTCCTCAAGGATCCTTTAATGATATATCAAAACATAATAAGAATATTATCTAAGTACTCAGAGTGGTTGACCCGAAAGTTCTAATAAAAACTTGAAATTTTATTTGTTGGAAATGAAACATGCGGTTACAAGCTTAATTTACAAATGATAAACAAAAATACAATCCATAATTTACAGAGTAATTGAAAACTTACGATTACAAGAGAAGTTACAAACTATTGCTGCTGGGTACTTAATCTGAGAGTTGAACTAAAAACTTAGAGAGATTTTGGTTGCTGGAGAGATGTGAGTGTATCGATGATTTTGAATTGCAGAAGTGAGATCCTTTTATAGGAGTAAAAAAGGCTTCGGACTTCAAACATTTAACTAATTTTCTTTTACGTACAGGAGAAACGTGGGTGGCTTTGATAGAATCTTGCACAGTAGAGTAATAAATATAATAGAAAGATTCCAATTATTCTGAGGAAAAGAATTTCTAATCAGAACTAATTGTGATAATATAGTAAAACATTTTAATAAAACAAATCAAAGTAAATCTGCAACTAAAAGGTGGTTAAATTTTATAGATAATATTACAGGTAAAGGATTCACACCACAATTCGAACATATTAAAGGTAAAGAAAATCAATTAGCTGACATATTGTCTAGATTAATTACTAACACTTCTTAATTTTTGCAGATGACACAATATCAAGGATCTTCATCAGAAACAAAAGAATATACTAATCAATTGTTTACTGTTCTTAATGAGAAGCAAAAGTTCAGGTCGAAGGTACCCGTAATAAATGAACAATAGAAAATACTTGACAATCTTTGGTTCAACCGAGAATACAATAAAGGATCTTTTATACATACTATGAATTACCTTAACATATATTTTTATAATATTATGAACCATGTTAAAACTCTAGAAGCACAAGCTAATTATTATAAATCTCGTACGAACGAATTCCCTTCTGACCCGTGGTGTATGATAAAAGAAAATTTTAACATGAGAATTTTTATACCAAAACACAAAACACCCTTTAAGCCTAAATATAAGATATTTTAGTAAATCTATACGTTCTACTGAAGTACAAGAAGCAATAGAAAATGAGAAAAATACTAATTATCAATATACTAAATATAGGCATTCTGACTCTGAAAATGATTCAGAAGATTCAATAGACTCTGTACCAGGCACAATATTGATAATATGATGGAACCATGAAAAATTAAAGATGCAATAGATAAACAAGAAACACGAGATTACATCAGCATCTCATCAGCTACCACTATTCAAACAAAATAAAAACGAAGACGCAATCGATGACGCAAGCAGAAAATGACGCAAGCCACTGTTCAATCACGCGGCCGAACTTTTACTGTGCACTTTTGACGAATTCAGACTACTGTGCAAGATTCTATCAAAGCCGTCTACGTTTCTCCTGTACATAAAAGAAAATTAGTTAAACGTTTAAAGTCCGAAGCCTTTATTAATTAGAAAGTATATACGATGAGTACGAAGAATTAGATAACATTAGTATATATAGTATAGAATCCATAGAATCCGAAGATAATGATATAGAAATCTTAGAACAAAGCCTGGAAGATTTAAATTTTTATTATAATATATAAGAATGTGAATACAAACTTAAACAATATATGTTTTTAAAAGTAAATTGTGCAAAATATTTAAAAGAATATAAAGAAATATATTTATGTGAAATATGTAAACAAAACCTATGCCTAAAATGTTATGATGAAGAAATAAAAAATAAACCCAAAGAACAAATAAATAATACTAATAAAACAACTTTAATAACATTTCCTACAAAAATAAAATTTGCAAATAAAACGATAGAAACTACAGCAATGTTAGACACAGGAGCAACAAAAAGTTTAATTCATGTAGACTTAGTAGAAAAAGAAGATGCTAAAGAATTAAATTACCCAGTATATATACACCAATTTAATTAAGACGCAATACCCATAACACAATGTATACAATATATACCTATATATATAAACGACGAACAATTTATTTTACCACAAACATACATAACAAATGTAAAAAGCCATCACCCGTTTATATTAGGATTAAATTTTATTCAATCACTAACAGGAGGTTTTATGTACACACCATCGGGTATACAATTATTTAAAAAAGGAACACATATTGTACCTAATAATCAATCTAATATACTAAAACAAGAAAATAAATTAATTCTTAATAATAATATAATATTAGAAACAGAAATAAACTATAATAAAATAGAAATAGAAGAAGATTACCTAACTGAATATTTACAAAACATAGAAGACAGTCAATCACAAAAAATACAATTCGATAAAATAAATAACATAATGTTTAAAAATACAAAATTAGAATTAGAACATTTAATTAGATTAGCAGTAAAACAAAAATAATAGGAGAAAACCCACAAAAACACTGGAATAAAAACAAAATAGAAGCTAAATTAAATATAATTAATCCAGATATAACAATAAAAACAAAGGATGTAGCATGCGAAATAATTGATCACGAAGAATTCAAAATACAAATAAGAGAATTATTAAATCTAGGAGTTATACAAAAAAGCACAAGTAGACATAGAAGCCCTGCATTCATGGTTAATTTCTATACCAAAACACCCTTTCAGCCTAAATGTAAGATATTTTAGTAAATCTATACGTTCTACTGAAGTACAAGAAGCAATAAAAAATGAGAAAAATACTAATTATCAATATACTAAATATAGGCATTCTGACTCTGAAAATGATTCAGAAGATTCAATGGACTCTGTAACCAGGCACAATATTGATAATATGATAGAACCATAAGAAATTAAAGATGCAATAGATAAACAAGAAGCACGAGATTACATCATCATCTCATCATCTACCACTATTCTAACAAAACAAAAACGAAGACGCAATCGATGACGCAAGCAGAAAATGACACAAGCCACTTTTCAATCACGCGGCCGAACTTTTACTGTGCACTTTTGACGAATTCAGACTACTGTGCAAGATTCTATCAAATCCGCCCACGTTTCTCCTGTACATAAAAGAAAATTAGTTAAACGTTCGAGGACACTAGGGCCAGATTTCTTCCTGATGCCGCCAGTACTTCTATTGTTGGATGCACATCCCAACCTATTGGTCATCCTGAGACCACTTCAGTTGATACTCATCCCTTCACCCACACTTTTGCACATCATTCGGTGGATGATTTTTCTATTCTACAAGCACAGTTGGCTGCTCAATCCAAGATGTTTGATACGATGATGGCCAGATTCGAGGCAGAGTCTCGGGCCCATGCTATTCGAGACTCTCATATGAACGCATATTTTGAAGAGATGCGATGATGGAAGCAGAGTCAGGGTGCCAGATCTTAGAGGATGATGATGATGATGATGATGATGATGATGATGATGATGATGATGATGATGATGATGATGATGATGATGATGATGATGATGATGATGATGATGCTAGTGATGCTACTGTTGTTGAGTAGCTTCTTTTGAGACACTTACTCTTACATTGTATTTGAGACAGCATTTGTATTTCATGATGTATTTATTTAGTCTCAGTTATGATGTACTTATTTTTTATACACTTTGTATTTATATTATGTGGTTATGGTTATCAGTATAGTTCATTATTAGACATGAATATTCTCTTTATATAATCTTATTATTCAGTTATGATATTGGATTTTCATTTGACACTCATATGCTCCATATTAGTTTATTGTTGCATTTATATCCACTATGTCCTAATAGTTCACATTACTGCTCCATATGATATTGTATGTTTATCTAGCCATGCTCATATTGTCACTATTTATTATTACTATATATGTTTGTCTGTCCCACGATTTGTTAATTCCAGATAAAAAGGGGGAGAGATATGTGATGTGGGGGGGAGTATTTATTTATGATTTATTGATATATTTTTTTGTTCCTCCATACTTCACTTGGTTATATGTTTATTTTTTTCATATGTGTAGGTATTTCTCAGCAATTCATATTTTTTACTACACCGCATTCAGACAGCTTCAGATTCATGCTTATTGATCCTACAATTTTCAGTACGTGTCCTGTATTTTTTATTTTGGGGGTTTATGGGATGGGACATAGGTTTTCGGCCTGACGGGCCGGCTTAGCACATTTCGCTATTTTTTTGTTTTGTCCCGGAATAGCCAAAGAGGGATATTTGTAGGAACAACTTTCCAATAGAGACAATTGTTTGTAATCAGGTTAATTCCAGACAAAACAATTTGAGTCTAGGCTAGTTTTTTATCAGTGTTCCCTTAAAGCCTACGACATTACAAGTTAAAGAATATTCGGTTAAAGCTTTGAAGATAATATCATGCCGAGTTTAATTCTTCAGATTCAGAAAGTTCTAGATCACGCAGGTATGGATGCTTAGTGGTTTATGTGATTTAGAATCTAGTTTTAAATGATGGATGATTTAAAATGGTTTTTAAATGTTTTAAAATATTGGGAATTAAAAAATATAATTTGTGAAATCGTATTTTAAATACTTCTGAGTCAAATTATGTTAAGAAATTTGAAGGGATTATTTTAAAAATAAAATTAAGTTTTAGCAATCGTTCAAACGACATTATAAGTCGTTCAAATGACATTCACATGTCGTTCGAACGACATGGTGATGTTGCTCGAATGACCTGTCGCCTCAAAATTCGAGTTTCAGTATTTGAGGACTCTTTTGACTCAGAAATAAATACAGAACCTTTGCCAAAACGTTTTTTGAAGAATAGTTTGCAAAAAGTTCCCAACGTTTTCCATCATCCAGAGTTCATTCAATATCGAATCTCACAAATCTAAAGCTTGTGATCTTGAACCTGTTTACGGAATTCGTGTTCTTCAATCATTACATATCTGACGATTGTGGTCATTGGGGATACTTGAGGGTGTGCCTTGATGAAGAAGAGTTTCGGTTCTTTGGGTTCTTGCGGGAGTCCTTTGCTAATTTAGGTTGCGGCCTATGTGAGTTTGATGCGGTAAATTCATTGTAGATTTCATTGTGTACTTTGTAAGTTGCGATTTACTGTTCATAGTGAAATATGGGGTATTACCCGAAAGGGTTTTTTTCCTAAAACTGTGTCTTTACCTGCATGTTTTATTTATTTAATGGTTTGAATCACTTAGTTGCATGTTTAGGGTTTAAGAAGATAAAATTGGTTTAATTAAATTGATTCTCATATTTGGTGCATTATAAAATTTAAGAAATTTGGAAAAAGTTTGTCTTTACCTAAAGCACACACAAAAGGGCCTTCAAGGGCACTCTCAGTAAGAGAAAACTAGATTCTTTCATTGATTTCCAAAAGAGATGGGCAGTAGCCATTACAACAAAGAAAATACAAAAAGGGGATAAGAGAATACAACACTTGTACAAAAGGAAAAAAGCCTAATCTACAGAGCTCTACTCCTTGACCTACTCAGTTGATTCAGGATTCTTCCCCTTGCTCGCAGAATCTCAGCCTGCTCGTCTGTGGACTCAATCTGGTCAGAGGTGCCCTCATCATGGTTGGAGATAGGACCGATAGCCACCATATCTTCAACAAATGTGGGATGACCTAGATCGTACCTCTGAAAGAGTTCGGAGTCAGAAGTAACTCCAGCGGCAGTAAGTGCTTGGTCCCAACCCTTCTTGAAGCTCGCCTTCCGAGCATAGGCTATCTGAGGTTAAGTATCATCATAGGTTGCATTCTAAGCTTTCTCGTAACTGGTGTCCTTGATGGAAGGGACCTCATGATTCGTATCGAATATTGCATATTTCCGCCCTTTATCTTTATGCATTATAACGCTTTTACCGTCCTTAATGCCTATATTTATGCTCATTAACCAGACAACCATGGAGTTGGATAGATACATGTTTTTCAGGGGTTATTTTTGCTTTTGTAGGTATTGGAACGCTAAAAGTGAGGTTCGATTGCATTTCGAAGAAGTTCCATCGCTGGACACTACTTCAAGGGCATTTTAGTCAATTTCCATTTCTTATCCGGCTCATGGAAATTCCACGGATGCATAGTTCATTGAGTTAGCATCGCGTGGCCGCAAACGGTGCGTCGTTTGGAGTTCGGACGAAGAAGCTAGGCTCGTTTCCGTTTTGGACTTTTTCCCCCTCATCATGGACCAAACAAGTGCAGAAAACAGAGTACCGGTCGATCGCGTCCCTGGGACCAGTCGACCGCGGTTTCACATTTTGCCGTGGGAAGGAGACAGTATGCTTTGGCTTAAGGGACCGGTCGACCGCGCCCCTACGACCGGTTGACCGGTAGTGCCAGATATTTTGGGCTCTTTCCTCTTTCTTTCCTTTTTCTCTTACTTTTTCCCACTTACTATATAAACCCATTTTTTGTTTCAATTCATATATACACGATTTTAGGTTAGTTTAGCTTAGGGTTTTGGGGTTTTTGCTTGGTTCTTCTTCATTTCTCTTTGGTTTGACACCCCATTTGGATTGTAAGTTGACTATTCATCTCCACTACGATTAATATAGTTTGTATTTCTTCATTTCCTGCTTTCTAGTTAATTTACAAGCTTTCTAATTTAGGTTTTCTTGATTTATTTACATGCTTTGATTTACACGCTTTCTAGCATAGATTTACCGCGTTTATTTACCGCATTTTTAACATGCTTTCTAGGTAATTTAAATTAGGTTGTGCTTGAATTGAACTCACTCGGGTTGACGCGTTGCTTTGCTTTGGTGATGGAGTTTACGGGTCTATTGCGGGTGCGTTGTCCTAGTTATTGCGCCTAGGAGATTTGACGGGGCATATCATGTATGTCCCGTGCTTACGACCTTTCGTGCGCAATTTTCGGGATATTTGTTGACGCCAAAATCTTATTAGGCTTTTATGATGATTTAGGGCGTAACAACCCTTGATTTAATTAACTGTCGAAACGAGACGCACTCGTAATAACTCGTCGACCCATGCAACCATTTTATACGAATTAACTCGGGTAAGGGATATTCGACGCAACCTATAGTTTTACTCGCTTTCATAATCTAGTTTCAATACCATTGCCTAGAATAATCTTTTCCTTTATGCATCTTTTCTTTTAGTTTGTAATCATCTTTTACACTTTTATTTCGGAGTATTAAATCACTTGAATTCTAGCATCTCGTCTCTGTGGATTTTCGATACCCGACTTACCGCTGTGCTTGCCTCGCAAGTGTAGTAGTAACTTAGGTTTTTGTATTGAGTTGGCGAAACGAAAACAACGACTGTGCACTTTACACGCGCACACTATTCGCACCCCAATCAAAATGGCGCCGTTGTCGGGGATGAGTTTGTTTTAGACTTTATTTGATTTAGTATTTCATAGTATTTTCTTTCTATTTGTATTATTTGCTAATACTTTGAAGAACTTCCACATTTGAGCACTTAGAAACGCTCAAATTTTTCCCGCGCGCACTTACTTTGTGGAATTCGCCACTTGAGCCATTTTTGGGGTAAGCATGTCTTATTCCAATTCTTTCGGTAATCCTTGTCATAATTCTCAAAATTCTCGCAAACCTATGACTTTCGATGAATACTTAGAATCCCAAAGTATAACAAATTCAAATATGACTTTAGGCGAGTATAACGAAAGTCAAAACTTAGGTTATTGGAATTTTGATGATGATGATAATGATTTTGGGCCTTTACCTCCTTATAATAAGAATTTTGAAACGAATTGCAATAGTTTTCAAAATTCCTATCTAAATGAGTTTTCGTTTAAGTCCGATAGTAATTTTCAAAGTTCCCATTTTCATGCATCCGCACCTCGACCTATGACTTTTGGTGAGGGTTTGCGTATGTATGAAAATGAGAAAATTGAAAATCGTTATCGGGAAGAAAATCGTTCGTGGGAACATGAGTTGGATTTATTATTTGAGTCCGACGACGATTTTTCTTCCGAGACTTTCGAAGTCGAGGAATGTTTTGAACCAAATGAGGTACTTGTGCCTACTTTGGAACAAGCCATTCTAGACTTTGCCCATTGCGTAATAGATATTGAAAGCGAGGATGAAAATGACGTAATATCTATTTGCAATGAAATGATTTCTTCTTTGTCCCCTAAAGAAGAACATTTCATTGAAAATGATATTATTTCCTTTGAAATTCCAAGTTCATGCGATAATGATTCATCTCATGAGTTTGAATGTCTTTCATCCCCATTTTCATTCTCTATTACCACACCGGAACAAGTACCCGATGATTCGGTTTCGAACTTTAATGTTTTAAACCCTATCGCCGATGAGGAGTACTTGCTCGAGTCGCCCTCCACAATCACATCTTTGCCTTTGTGTGCGCCGCCTCCCATTCCATCTTCAAAATCCTTGGGAGGATATTCGTCTTTTCTCGGTCCCCACTTGTTTTTGTCACCCGTTCAATCCAAACCCCCCATCGTCCCACCAAAACTTTTAATTGGCGATGGTTCATTTCTTCCGCCTTACACATGCCTTCCGTTGTTAAAACGGAATTCATATTTTTCGGAAGTCATGCTTGTATGTGAGGGTACACCGGTTATCCTCCAAAGTCAAATCGTTCTTATGGTGGACCCTCAGCTATTTAGACTTCTAGTGTACAATTAGTGTGAAGTCTAAATAGTAGGTTGTATATAGTTAGCTTTTTATTTTTTCTTTCCTTTTTGATTTAGTCTAGTGTAATTAGTTAACTTTTTGTTATTTGTTTTTGCTATGCTCGGTACTAACTTGTTTTGTAGATTCTTTGGACTTGTTCTTATGGGGATCGCTCCACGTTTGGGCAATATCGCTCTTTTCCTCTCTTTGACTTGGTTCTTAATTAACATTGAGGACAATGTCAAGTTTTAAGTTAGGGGGTGCGGAATATTCTATCCATTTCTTTATTTAGTCCATGTTTTTTCTCACATGTTAGTTACTTAGTATGCTTTTCTTAAAAAAATTCAAAAATTTCAAAAATATTTTCTTTATTTTTTCTCCTTTTTTGGGCATTTTGCCTTTGTTTTCGATGATAAATTTCAATAATTGCCCGATCCAATAGACAACCCAATGATGCATGTTCTCGATTTTAGAAGTTATTAGACTTTAGTCTCAATTATTGATATTATGAATAACTTCATGAATTAAACTTTAATCCCGTGAGCACATGCACTTTCCTTGCTTTATTGATTTGGTTTAAGATTTTTATAACTCGGTAATCTTTTGTTGCATTGTATATACTTACACCGAGTAAGCTTTGTACCTTTCGTCGTTTGTGAGTGTATACACTATTCATTTCTCATTGAAAACGTTGAATTCGTTGGTAATCTCTCTATTCTTTCATTTGACCGTTCATTAATTGAGTTCATACTTGAAATGTGTTACTTGATCATGATTTTCATATACTGTTTTGATTCGAGAATTGCGTAAACTTTGTGAAATGATCATAGGCCCTCTTTGTTATATCACCCATATGAGCCTTGACCTCACCCTTATATGTCTACCCTCGTTAACCCTTTTGAGCCTAAATATAGCCTTTCGTTTCATAACCCCATTACCATAACTAACTCTAAATTTGAGTTTTAGCCCATACATACACTTTCCATACCTTTGTTTGGAATGTTACTTGGGATTGAATGATGTAGTTATGATGTCGGTTGCAATTTAGGCATATGAGAGTTTGACAAGTAAAGAAAAGAAAGTAGTGAAAAAAGTGAAGAAAAAAAGAAAGCAAAAAAAGCAAAAGAAAACAAAAGAGAAAAATGAGAAAAAGAAGAAAATAAGAAAAGAAAAAGAAAGAGAAAGTTGTAAATGTTGTATATAGTTCAATAAGCTTTGATTACTCTCCCCGATGATATATGTAATGCCATTTTGGAACTTGTTTTTCCAATTTTGTTATTGCCCGCATTTTCCCATTATCCCGAGTTTTCATCCCGAACACTTTGAATCCGTGCATACATTCCTTTCATTTCATACCATAGCCATACCTACATTGCAACCCTAGTAAAGTCCTATGTGATCTTAGGTTGATGTAATTTAAAAGTCATAATAGTTGTGATAATCTGTGAAAATGCATTTCGCCTCTTTTAGTGAGTGGTATCCTTTCATTGAGATTACAGTTTTTCAGTTTATATATAGCGTTCTTCATCTGTGACATGTGCGCGGCCTAGTTTCCATTTACAATTACTCTTTAGCCCGCATGTTCCGTGTGTTACCTCCCTGTTTCGAGTGAATTCGCTTGATGAGCGTAATGCCCGTGAGGATTGAATATATGCTTGCTTTAATGTTTATCCGGTTTATTTAAGTTTTTCACCAAATCATACTTTGCATGTGCTCGCTCCCCTCCCACAGTTTAAGGTTTAAATTATATGAGGTGCATTCTATAATGTTAATGATTTGGACTTTTGTTTGAATTCATTCAATGTGCTAATAATGTGTATGAAATCCTTTTCGCTATTGTTGGGCTTGTTGCATGTTGGGTTGGGCATATTTTGAGGAAACCATGTGATGTTTGTGGGTACCATCTCTGAAAACCATCACGAGACGACACTCGTCCACTAGGGCAACCTAGGGGTTTAACGGCTTATTGCATATGCTAAATGCAATCGTGCTTCCTGCGAAAGTGGCATTTATATTTCGATGCATATATACGTCTTGTACCGCCCTCTGTGGTCTGGTTTTCTTTGTTTCATTACTAGGGGCTAGCAATGTTTAAGTTAGGGGGTGTGATTCGTATCGAATATTGCATATTTCCGCCCTTTATCTTTATGCATTCTAGCGCTTTTACGGTCCTTAATGCCTATATTTATGTTCATTAACCATACAACCTTGGAGTTGGATAGATACATGTTTTGCAGGGGTTATTTGTGATTTTGTAGGTATTGGAACGCTAAAAGTGAGGTTCGGTTGCATTTCGGAGAAGTTCCATCATTAGATGCTACTTCAAGGTCATTTTAGTCAATTCACATTTCTTATCCAGCTCATGGAAATTCCACGGATGCATAGTTCATTGAGTTAGCATCGCGTGGCCGCAAACGGTGCGTCGTTTGGAGTTCGGACGAAGAAGCTAGGCTCGTTTCCGTTTTGGACTTTTTCCCCCTCATCATGGACCAAACAAGTGCAGAAAATAGAGTACCGGTCGACCGCGTCCCTGGGACCGATCGACCGCGGTTTCACATTTTGCCGTGGGAAGGAGACAGTATGCTTTGGCTTAAGGGACCGGTCGACCGCGCCCCTACGACCGGTCGACCGGCAGTGCCAGATATTTTGGGCTCTTTCCTCTTTCTTTCCTTTTTCTCTTACTTTTTTCCCACTTACTATATAAACCCATTTTTGGTTTTAATTCATATATACACGATTTTAGGTTAGTTTAGCTTAGGGTTTTGGGGTTTTTGCTTGGTTCTTCTTCATTTCTCTTTGGTTTGACACCCCATTTGGATTGTAAGTTGACTATTCATCTCCACTACGATTAATATAGTTTGTATTTCTTCATTTCTTGCTTTCTAGTTAATTTACAAGCTTTCTAATTTAGGTTTTCTTGCTTTATTTACATGCTTTGATTTACACGCTTTCTAGCATAGATTTACCGCGTTTATTTACCGCGTTTTTAACATGCTTTCTAGGTAATTTAAATTAGGTTGTGCTTGAATTGAACTCACTCGGGTTGACGCGTTTCTTTGCTTTGGTGATGGAGTTTACGGGTCTATTTCAGGTGCGTTGTCCTAGTTATTGCGCCTAGGAGATTTGACGGGGCATATCATGTATGTCCCGTGCTTATGACCTTTCGTGCGCAATTTCTGGGATATTTGTTGACGCCAAAATCTTATTAGGCTTTTATGATGATTTAGGGCGTAACAACCCTTGATTTAATTAACTATCGAAACGAGACGCACTCGTAATAACTCGTCGACCCATGCAACCATTTTATACGAATTAACTCGGGTGAGGGATATTCGACGCAACCTATAGTTTTACTCGCTTTCATAATCTAGTTTCAATACCATTGCCTAGAATAATCTTTTCCTTTATGCATCTTTTCTTTTAGTTTGTAATCATCTTTTACACTTTTATTTCGGAGTATTAAATCACTTGAATTCTAGCATCTCGTCTCTGTGGATTTTCGATACCCGACTTACCGCTGTGCTTGCCTCGCAAGTGTAGTAGTAACTTAGGTTTTTGTATTGAGTTGGCGAAACGAAAACAACGACTGTGCACTTTACACGCGCACACTATTCGACCCCAATCAACCTCATCTTCTTGTTTTTTCACCTTCATGGCGATCTTATCTCTCTATACGGCCAATAGGTTGGTGGCTACCTTCATTGAGGCTATTACCTCAACGGTGGACTTCGTCTCCAGCTCGTAGACTGGCCTTTCATCCTAAATTTTTTTCACAACTTCGATTAACACCAATACCTTCTTGGCCAGGTCGGCATGACCATGCAAGAAAGTAGAGAAGTATTCTAGGAGCTATAAAATAAAAGCGAGAAGATACATGAATACTCAAAATACGAATCATCCTTAAAGATAAATAGAGATAGAGGAATATTTACCAGAGCCAGGGCCTGGGTAGAGTGAACAGGAACATTGTCGAAGCCAAGCTTCATTGACCTTTCACGGTCAGTAGTAAGAACTACCCACTTTATTAGGTTGGGAGCAATATACGGGTTCACGGCCACACTTTCTATCGAAGAGATAGAGGAAAGGGAGGAGACATTAGTTGGGGCCTTAATGGCCTTCTTTTTCTCTTTCTCCTTTCCCTTCTCCTCATTTTTCCTCTTATTATCTTTTTCCTCCCTCTCATTGTCCCTTATGCTAGGGCAACCAGACTTAGAGGAGTCCCCCTCAGACTTCTTCAGGGTCTTGACCCTAGCAGACATAAACATCTGATCATCATCATCATCATCACCTATGAGAATCAATCTTCTCCTAGTAAGGTCCATTTTATATTTTTTTTTCTCTTCTTCGGGGGTAAAGGATTCAAGGACTATGGGTTTGGAGCAACCAACACCCTCGTTTGGATCAGAAATCCCAAGGATATCATCCACGGGGTGAGTGACAAAGTTGGAGGTGGTATTAGTGTACTCGACAAGATAGGCAGCCGATCGGGGATGCTCATCATTGGGTAGTCTATCTTTGATCTTCCAAACCTTCAAGAGGTCATAAATATTTATTTGGAGAAACGAAGGTTCCTTGTTCTTATCTCAAATTGCACAGAGACAAGGCACATGTTCATTAGCGAGCAAATCAATTAGCAAGAACAAAAATGCAACAATTTGCAGACAGGAATAATTAACAACCTATATGATCATCCCCCCAATCGGGGACAAAAGTTCCTTTGCTCTTCTCGCCCTCCGGAAGGGGATGATGTTGCTAGTTTTTTCCTAATGAAACCCTGATTTCAATGAACATTATTGGAATCAGGAAGATACACTACCAGGATCATGTTCGCCTTCTGCGCCCTTAGATACAAAAGATCATCAGTAGTGTGAAACCAAGAATAGAAGAACCTGATTTCATGAACTCCCATATTAGTCCTATACAACTCATTAATTTTATGAACTTCGTTCGCTATTCTCCAAGTGTTAGGAGCACACTGAGTGGGGACGACATCAAAATAGTCAAAAAAATTCAAGAAATAAGCGATCTGGGGGGAAGGTCAAACCCCCTTGGACCACAGCCAGGGTGTGTATCCAGTGCCCCTCGTCCCTGTCTCTAATATTTCTGGGCATGGGGGCACCGTCGATTTCCACCCAGTTTGGTATAGAGTATTTCTTCCTAAACTCCTCTAAAGTTCTACCATTGATAATATGCATTGAATATAGAAATTCAAAAGGAGAACATGGGCGGAAAGAGCAGAGGATAAAGCTCTGAAAAAGTGAGGAACTAACAGGGGAGCTCTGACAAAACTTTGTGAAGAAGGAGTAAAACGCAGAAGTGGCGGTTGCTTATAGCTGAACTTCATTTGAACTTTGTGCAAAAATTATGAGGAGCGATTCCCCAAGAGGATTTTGGCGCTTCAAATCTCTGGTCAGACTAAGGCACCCCTGTCGTTTCAATGTTATCACAAGTTTTCCATCCATGTCACTTCCAACTCTACCCGGACGAGCGTAACCTCGACAGTTCTCAAATATTACAAGAGTGTCATGCCGATTTTCAAACGGTTCAAGGCCTTGGGCCTTAAACTCATTTAATATATGTTGGCCCAACATCTTAGCCCAAATATTTTAGGGGCAAATGTGGGGGCTTATTTAATGCAAGCCCAATAACTCATCCGACCAGCCAAGTACGCAAAACAGACTCCCCCGGCCCAATTGAAATAGTTATTTTATATCCGTGTATTTGACATGTGCTTAAATGCATAGAGATAGACTCAAATTGGTTACAAACAATCACGGAGGAGATATTCAGGGAAACCTACGAGTAATCTACAAGTTGGATGGGTTATTTGTACAATTCAATAACTTATTTTTAAAACTATAAAATGTAAACTTTGACTTGGCGAAAATGGATGTAACTCTGATTATTTTAGAGACGCTAATAATAATATAGTAACCTCTACGTGGACATAGGCAAGTTGTCGAACCACGTTGTGACACCCTGCCTAATTAAACATTGGATGATCAGTCCTTTGTTAAATTAAAATAGGTTCCTCATCTGCTTCATTCTTAGCATCACTGTCGAAAACTTTTTAATTACTAATCACTTATTAGTTAATTAAACCGGTGTCAAAATTTTATCTTACATTAATAGTTAACAAAGCGGAACATCATCAGTATAATAATAACCAATCACAACAATGAACTCCAAACCATCAATGATATAAATAAAGTCTCGCCTAATAAACCATCGGCGAAAATCCAAAGTAAATAAACTACTAAACAACTGAAGTCTAAATACTGAATCGGAATGAGTGCGCAATATGCCCCAAAATAAATCTGACAACAGGAGATAGATTCCTACACTAGGAATGATAGATAGAAGTGTCTAAGCAAGGTCCTATAAGAATCCACCCTTCTCACAGTTGCGTCTCTCTGGATGTGAGGCGTCCCTGTGGCTGGACAACTAAAAGGTTTTGAAAATATTTTATAGGAAGAGTTAGAACTCAAAATATTTTGAAAATATTTAGCAAGAGTTTATCACAATTCAAAATGCGGTTATTGATTACACATGTCATGTTCTCGTACACTCTCTTGAGTTTTTCTCACCCCTCATCTATAGTGCACTCCTAACGTTCTATACTTAGCCCACCTAGCTCTACTACCCAAGTTAACTAGACTAAAGTATTCATCTAAACTCATCTACACGTCTAAGTTCCCGTACCGCCCATACAGTACGTACATTTTATTAACATCTCTCAAGTGTTAATTAATACCATGTAACATTTCACATATCTTATCTTTCCACATTTCTACAATAAAGTTTCACTAGTTAATTTATTCCATAAATATTCACTATCTAATATAACATCTCCATAATTAAGTCTCTCTACTTAATTATTACATAGATATTAACTATCAAACATTAATTCATTAATTAAGTCTCACTAATTAATTATTCCATAGATATTTACTATCTAATGTTAATTCATTAATTAAGTCTCACTACTTAATTTTTCTTCTCAGAAATATATCTATGTATAACATATGTCATTCTACTATCACTCATAAGTAGAATAATCATAAAGTATATATTCCCACATAATATATACTATATATTTATAATCACATCCCCGTATCACACATTAAGGATTATTGGTTCGGAATCATTCCTCGATCTCCAATAGTGATTTATATCCCCTGGCTCGGAATCATACCTCGATCACTAGTAGCTATTGATTATAATAGCTCGGAATCGAACCTCGATTAATAATAGTAATCATATCTAGATTGGCTCGGAATCATACCTCGATCACCAATACTAGCCATATATATATATAGGCTCGGAATTATACCTCGATCACTAATATACTAACAATATACTTAGGTATTCACACAACCTAAATATTCATAAAATAGGCATTCGCACAGCGCAAACCTTCATATTAGTACGTAGTATATTTCTCTCTAATACTTACCGCATGTTATATTTTATTATTTATCCCACTATCGTATACGTTTTGAGTATTCACACAACTCTAAGGGTCCTATTTACCCCTTTATAAATCTTAGTAGTTAAATCATCATTCACCCTACTATATATCTTTTTACTTCACGATTTACTTTGCTATCGTATTTATTCGAGGATACACACATCTCTAAGGTCCCTAGTTACCCCTTTATAAATTTCAGTAGTTAAGTTATCTTTAACCTACTGGTATACACCTTGGATTGACGTTTACTCTCTTCGTAACTCGAAGCCAAAATTTCTCGATACACGACTCGGTCGGTTTATCCTCGTCAGTCCATACTCCAAGTCTTACACTCAATGACCGTATCGAACCTAAACAATATATCTACTGGTCTTCCCTAAGTCCCTACATAGGTATAATATCATCACTAAGGTTCCCCTCGATCGTTGGAAATCAAGTAACACTCAACCAACAAAAGAACCCAAATTCAGCTTTGTTCGATCAATCGATGAATTTGGTCGATCTATCGATCCGTCGATCAATCGATGAAGTTGGTCTATCTATCGACCCATCGATCAATCGACAAATTTGGTCGATCTATCGACCCTGGGTTGACAGCTCGTCCCAACTTCGTTTTTCTCCATTGTTAACCCATCACTCTCATGAAACCTTCTAGAAATATCTCCCAACATAACCAAACATCAAATATATGTATAGAAACTATTTCTAACATAAATTTATCATCAAAAATTTATGAAATCATCTCAAGAATCATCAAACTCTAAATATAATTTAAAACCCCAAAATTGGTGTTCTTCATGTTCAACCCATTTCAACTCAGATTTATATTCGTATTAACAATCGTATTTCTCCTGATTTTTAATCCTCTACTGATATGAATATAAACTACATGCAATCCTACCCAAACATGTAACATAATCATTCTTTTTCTCCAAGAATATAAAATCATCAAACTATTCCTACAACCCTACACATGGGTATTATAACTTTAATTTGATTTGAAAATAAACACTTGCCTCATAGTTTGTAGGGTCTGATTTCATGTTGTTGACGGTGGATTGATGTTCTTCTCCCTCCATCCTTCTTCCTTGGATGATTTGGGTGCAAGATTCAAGTATAATTATTCAAGAATCCCTTCTTAAGCTTTGGAATTGGGTTCCCCCTTCTCTCTAATGGCCTCTCTAAGTTTTGTGAGTTATGAACCCTAACCCCCAATTCTAATTATCAGATATAGGCTGCCAATTTTCGTAGGTCATTTAACCCTTATTTTTAAAATGATGAAATTACCCTCAATAGGTGTCGGTTTGGTCTAAAATTGACCCAGGACCCAAATATACCCTCGATTATACTATTCCTACTATTTTGACCCATCCGGAATCATCCGTGACCTCGAAATCATCATACAAGATACTAAGAATATAATTCCTATCTCGACCTCAATTCTAGTCTACATGCGACTTTCGGTTGAGATGAAATAAAATACGCACATATCACTCACTATGTCGTATATCAATAATCCACCATTATTTACTATTCATGCACATAGTAAATCTCATAATATAATATTAATTAGTCTCTATCTCTCGATTAATATTTAATAATCACTTTTATTATTTAATCACATTAAATTACGTCACACATTTAATTTCACTAAAACGTATTTTTCCAATTAATTTTTGAATTAATTGGGGTATTACATACTTCCCCCCTAAAAAAGGAATTTTGTCCCTGAAATTACGACAAGGCCGGTACTAAAATTTAGGATCTTTAACATCAGGACATCCTCTAGTACCAAAATCCAAATCATAATAACATAAGGGTTACTTCACTATACACCCACTAGTGGTACCCACCTATCAAAAGACTTAATCACTGTAGCCTCAAATTTTAACAAGCTTTCTCAATTCACTACGTACTGATACGCTCCATCAGCCATATTTTCTCAATACTGGCTCTATCGTCTCCATACTGAGAAAAGGTCGCACATCCCTATGTGTCAATTCCCCTCACTCACCACGACTCAAAACTCCCTTCATGGGAGGAATCACGATAACTTTTAACCACTCATGTCTGAATTTAGAACTTCGGTTCACGGTGGCGTAGCTCTTACGACATTCAAAAGTCACCCAAAATAGTTTGTGGTTCACTCCACTCTTAACAAGGGACTTCAAATCACGGCCAGTCCAAACATCTAGTTATCCCCTCACCTCTAATCAACTTGAGGGTGAGCATCAAGACTTTCCACACAAAACCTCAAAAGGTACCCCGTGCCTAATAAATTGGTACAAGTTATTACACACAACTCTACCAACGGTAAATTTCTCCTCTCAATTACCTTACAAGGCACCACACATCCTACTCGCATTAGCCAGCATAATAAACCACTTCTCGTCTAACCATCGGGTTATAGGTGATACAATATGTCCAAAATAAAACATCATCCCCATCGCTTCCTGATAATCCCTATCAGAGATGGGATTTTAGGATCTCATCCTGATTCACAACAATACTGGGGGCACCTTACACCGGTGCAATCCTTCTTTTCCAAGAAGAATAATAATTATTTCATCTCAGCCAATCCATTCCACACACTCGGAGGAATTCTTGACCAAGTCACGATGTTGACAGTCCATCAATGAATTTTATTAGTCTACCTACCCTTTTTCGTCACTGGAAACGTAGGCTTGTTACCAAATTTTTGTTGATCGTCTTGAGTCGACCCTTTTCCATCTATGAGTGGTGCATTTGGATCTAATCTCACTACGTCTCACCCAACACCAGTTCCCACTTGTAATATCCCAGACTAAGTGGTACTTTATACTACATTTCTTCCCCCGATATGCCAAAAGCCATGTCTCGTGCACTTTTCACAACTGGCAAACTTTTTGGGTCTTTATAGACATCAATATTCTTCTTGTGAGCAAGCCACTCTCAAAATTAGATTGAGTAAAGCTCCTCTCTATTTTCCCACAACAGTTGGGCCTCCTCTTTATCAAGAGATATCATTTGAATGGCTTCCCACATCCTTTTAACCTATCTGGAGTATGCTAGCCCTCTTGGCACATATGTACTTGAATCATCATCTTTCTCATACGATGTTCAATCCATCATACCATTCTAGCTTAATTGATCACTGCTCCGCATGTATACTTTACATGCATTAATCTCCATGCCCCTCTATCTCGAACGATTTATAAAGCAACTAACCAGGGCGCCCATACACCCTATAACTCGTGCATATCTGCACAAACATTGTAAACATCACACATGTTACACACTTTTCTCAAAATTGGTCGTGCATTCTTGGCCTGGTTATAGCACCTGGGTCTTCTCAATCACCCTATATATCGTAATTAAATTACTCTCAAGATTGTCCCACCCTTCAACTCGTGGTGAGAAAATTTTAGTGATTTGCTACAGCATTACTAGCTCCTCATGCCTTAGCGTATTATAGCTCTCATCTCAAAGTGTTTCCTCGACACATTCGAGAATTTATATTCAAAATTTATGCATTGGCATCCATCAATGTCTCTGTACTCATGACGCTCATAAAAGTTCATATTTTTCTTTTGCAGCAGAACCCAAACAAGGGACTTCCCCCAATGCACTATCATTTAGTATTGGCAGCGATCAAATTCCATAAACCTTAAACACACAATCGAGACACTCAGATGCTACCCCCGCCCTATACTTATCATGTGAACTCCCGCTTCTATAAAGGAGTTAGATAACATTACGCTCTCACTATGACTAGGCATTAGAGCTAATCACCATAATGAGCTCAATCTATCCGCTCGATAGTAAACCCAATATTCCTTGAATCATAACAGTAAGGTCCCTACACACCGGGATCAACTATCTCGATACAACTATACTCTCTGGTCTCTATCATAATATAATATAAATGCGAGCTCGGTCCTCTTGCAGGTGAGGCATCGCCAAAATAACACATCCTACCCTAGAACAGTGAATACGATAGCCTTGCGATAATATCCCACTATCGCTCTAACCATTCCTAACCAGTATATACTCAAGATAATATCATACTCGTATAACATATCACTACAATGAGTAATTTTAATAAAATGTATTCCCACTGTCTACACCCGTTCTCCTACGGATGAAACCAGTGATAACACCGCCATACCACGGAAATACATACACATAATAATGTGTTTATATAACCATTAAACTCGTCTCACACGCGAATCTAATGCTAATCAAAATACCGTGACTCACTCGTGCCACATAAAACTTGCCTCATTCATCCAAAGGTAAACTCATATCTCCTACCTTGCCAATCGCACTGGCTTCTCAAATGGTTCCCGAACATAACACGCTTTTTCGAACTGAACCGAAAATTATCTTAATAATTTACCCAGCTAGGCATCATACTTGTATCCCTTTACACGCTTCGGGAAAAATTAATGCATGTGGTCTTACTCTCCACAAAAATATCTTTATATATAATCCCCTATTCCAGGCCATACTGGCCGTATTAGGGTTGTCCTTCTCTCGAACTTTGGTAGCCTCGACCCTGATAGTTACCCCTATTGTCCTTTTGGCTCCCTTACCATGGAAGTGTTGATGTAACCTCGTAGCCATACTACTTTTGACGAATTCAACACAGGTCACCCTAGTCGGATTTCCTTATTCATGCTGGTGCATTCTACTCACGAATCCATTACCAACTTACAGACCCTTTTTTCTATTCGTCGTATCTCGTTCTCCGGGTACGAAATTCTCCCAACCAATCACCTTCTCACTCGCGATCGGTCTTTAACTTATCATTTGGGTACCTTCCTAGATGCCATTCGCATCTTTGTCTGAGAAGCAGATGCAAAACCTTACGGTCAAATGGTACCTAAATTTTCTCACTTAATTCATATACTCTTCTCTATGAGGTGTCTGACTCCCATCACTCGATGTTGCTCCGATAAGCTTATCAATTTCTCCACAAATTACATCTGGGATGCCGCTGCACTTCACTCCACATAACTTCATTTGGTTTATCCCTACCTGTTGGCTCATCAAAATAGTCTCTCTGACTTCCCCCTTATCGACTACTCGGGTGAATCTGTAATTACACCCCCGTTATCTGCCATGGGGTTTGGGAAACTATCGTTCCCCTGTGACTTTTCTTATTGTAACCTATCTGGACAATAATCATAGTGACTTATGTCGCGATCTCCTTACCTAGAATGCTACATGTCTTCGGTTGAGACTCTCCTCCTGAAGTCCTCCTAACGGCCCTCGCTGGTCATCCCATAATGTTCGGTGTACGAAGCCCAACCTAACCCATATATGAATCACATCAAGTATACTTAATAGCAGGAGGACGTACATCGCATACGTAGAGGAATACAACAATCCTATCATAAGGCTCTACATCAAATAATGCTAAGCGGAACATGAAAAGTTGCACAAATCCTAAGGACTCTAGAACTTGATGATCTGATACAATCTATGACACCCCGCCTATTTAAACATAGGGTGATCAGTCATTTGTTAAACTAAAACAGGTTCCTCATCTGGTTCATTCTTTGCATCATTGTAGAAAACTTTTTATTTACTAATCACCTATTAGTTAATTAAACCGGTGTCAAAATTGTATCTTACATTAACAGTTAACAAATGAAACATCATCAATATAATAATAACCAATCACAACAATGAACTCCAAACCATCAATGATATATATAAAGTCTCGCCCAATAAACTATCGGCGAAAATCCAAAGTAAAGAAACTACTAAAAAACTGAAGTCTAAATAGTGAATCAGAATGAGTGGGCAACATGCCCCAAAATAAATCTGACAATAGGAGATAGATTCCTACACTAGGAATGATAGATATAAGTGTCTAAGCAAGGTCCTATAAGAATCCACCCTTCTCACAGTTGCGTCTCTCTGGATGTGAATATCACACATGACGTCCCTGTGGCTGGACACCTAAAAGGTTTTGAAAATATTTTATAGCAAGAGTTAGTACTCAAAACATTTTGAAAATATTTAGCAAGAGTTTATCAAAATTCAAAATGCGGTTATTGATTACACATGTTAGGTTCTCATACACTCTCTTGAGTTTTACTCACCCCTCATCTATAATGCACTCCTAACATTCTATACTTATCCCACATAGCTCTACTACCCAAGCTAACTAGACTAAAGTATTCATCTGAACTCATCTACATGTCTAAGTTTTCGTACCGCACATACAGTACATACATTTTATTAACATCTCTCAAGTGTTAATTAATACCATGTAACATTTCACATATCTTATCTTTCCATATTGTTATAATTAAGTTTCACTACTTAATTTATTCCATAGATATTCACTATCTAATATAACATCTCCATAATCAAGTCTCTTTACTTAATTATTCCATAAATATTCATTATCTAACATTAATTTATTAATAAAGTCTCACTACTTAATTATTCCATAGATATTCACTATTTAACATCATTTCATTAATTAAGTCTCACTACTTAATTTTGCTTCTCAGATATATATCTATATACAACATCTGTGAGTCTACTATCACTCATAAGTAGAATAATCATAAAGTATATGTTCCCACCCAATATATACTATATATTAATAATCACATCCCTGTATCACACATTAAGGATTATTGGCTCGGAATCATACCTCGATCACCAATAGTGATTTATATCCCCTCGCTTGGAATCATACCTCGATCACCAGTAGCTATTGATTATATTGGCTCGGAAGGGAACCTCGATCACCAATACTAGCCATACATATATATACATATATATATATATATATATATATATATATATATATAGGCTCGGAATCATACCTCGATCACCAATATACTTTAGGTATTCACACAACCTAAATATTCATAAAATAGGCATTCGCACAGCCCGAACCTTCTTATTAGTACATATTACATTTCTCTCTAATACTTACCTTACGTTATATTTTATTATTTATCACATTATCGTATACGTTTTGAGTATTCACACGACTCTAAGGGTCCTAGTTACCCTTTATAAATCTTAGTAGTTAAATCATCATTTACCCTACTATATATCTTTTTACTTCACGATTTACTTTGCTATCGTATTTATTCGAGGATACACACATCTCTAAGGGCCCTAGTTACCCCTTTATAAATTTCAGTTGTTAAGTTATCTCTAACCTACTGGTATGCACCTTGGATTGACGTTTACTCTCTCCGTAACTCGAATCCAAAATTTCTCGATACAAGACTCGGTCAGTTTATCCTCGTCAGTCCATACTCCAAGTCTTACACTCAATGACAGTATCGGATCGAAACAATATATCTACTGGTCTTCCCTAAGTCCCTACATAGGTATAATATCATCACTAAGGTTCCCCTCGATCGTTGGAAATCAAGTAACACTTAACCAACAAAAGAACCCAAATTCAGCTTTGTTCAATCAATCGATGAATTTGGTCGATCTATCGACCCATCGATCGATAGATGAAGTTGGTTGATCCATCGATCAATCGACATATCTGGTCGATCTATCGACCCTGGGTTGACAGCTTCGTCCCAACTTTGTTTTTCTCCATTGTTAACCCATCAAACTCTCATGAAACCTTCTAGAAATCTCTCCCAACATAACCAAACATCAAATATATGTATAAAGACTATTTCTAACATAAATTTATCATCAAAACTTTACGAAATCATCTCAAGAATCATCAAACTCTAAATATGATTTAAAACCCCAAAAATGGTGTTCTTCATGTTCAACCCATTTCAACTCAGATTTATATTCGTATTAACAATCGTATTTCTCTTGATTTTTAATCCTCTACTGATATGAATATAAACTACACGCAATCCTACCCAAACATGTAACATAATCATTCTTTTTCTCCAAGAATATAATATCAACAAACTATTCATGCGACCCTACACATGGGTATTATAACTTTAATTTGATTTGCAAATAAACACTTGCCTCATAGTTTGTGCTGTCTGATTTCGTGTTGTTGATGGTGGATTGATATTCTTCTCCCTCCATCCTTCTTCCTTGGATGATTTGGTTGCAAGATTCAAGTTTAATTCTTTAAGAATCCCTTCTTAAGCTTTGGAATTGGGTTCCCCCTTCTCTCTAATAGCCTCTCTAAATTTTGTGAGTTATGAATAGGGGTGTTCAAAAAAACCGCCCGACCCGAAAACCGAACCGAACCGGCCCGGACCGAACCGAAATCGCCGGTTTTTTTTAGCCCGGTTCGGCCTACGGTTTACGGATATAAAAAACCGACCATGTCCGTTCGGTTGTCGGTTTATACGTGGGAAAAATCGACTCAAACCGAACCGACCCGAACCAATATATATATTAAAAAAAAACTAAATAACTTATATTTTTATATCCAAAAACCATTACCCGCCTTTAAAAACCGACCCAAACCGAAAACCGCCCTTAAAAAACCCGACCCAAACATGAAACCGTCGAAAACCGACCCGAAACCGAACCGAACCGAAACCGACGTGAACCGAAACCGACGGGTTTTTTCATAGTCGGTTCGGTTTCGGTCTGATCTTTTCCAAAACCGAACCGATCGGTTCGGTTTGAACTAGGGTCCAAAACCGACCCGTGAACACCCCTAGTTATGAACCCTAACCCCCAATTCTAATTATCAGATATAGGGTGCCAATTTTCGTTGGTCATTTAACGCTTATTTTTAAAATGTCCAAATTACCCTCAATAGGTGTCGATTTGATGTAAAATTGACCCGGGACCCGAAGTATACCCCCGGGTATACTATTCTGACTATTTAGACCCATCCAAAATCATCCGTGACCTCGAAATATTCATAAGAGTTAATAAGAATATAATTCCTATCTTGACCTCAATTATAGTCTACACGCGACTTTCGATTGAGATGAAATAATATACGCACATATCACTCTTTATGTCGTATATCAATAATCCACCATTATTTACTATTCACACACAGTAAATCTCATAACATAATATTAATTAGTCTCTATCTCTCGATTAATATTTAATAATCATTTTTATTATTTAATCACATTAAATTACGTCACACATGTAATTTAATCAAAACGTATTTTTTCAATTAATTTTCGAATTAATTGAGGTATTACACACGTATCATTGGTGTTGTGTGTGTGATCATTACTTTCTCATCTCGATATTGCTTTCTAGATTTCTTATTGTGATAATAATTGCACTAACACATAGCAAGTCTGAAAAACTTATGATTTTTAGAATAATATGAGTTGTTCATTATTAGCTAGACAAATGTCATTATATAATGACAGTTCAAAATTGTCAATTACAAGATTCAATATAGATTGTGAAGTGTGTGTCAGTTCAAATATATATGAACAACAATAATTTATGTTTCGATCAAGAATATGGTGACCAAACTTAAATAAATAAAAGTATTTTTTTTTAATCGTATAATAATTGTCACATATTCAAAGAATGGGGTGGATAATAAAAACTTTAACTTTGCTAACAATTAATCTTTGAATGCTTAATGATCTCAAAAGAATTTCATATTTAAGGATATAGATCATTTATAAAAAAAATCCAAAGATATATATATATATATATATATATATAAATCATGCATTTTGATGACTTTGTATCATCAGAAATCATAAGTTAATGATTATGCTTTAAAAACAGAAAACCTTAATTACAGGAATATCAAATCAGGATATATGTTTAAAGGAGAAAAATTTTAATAATTAAAGTAGAGAACTTTTGATGAATCAAAATTTCATATACTTATAATATTTTAGAGACTTCAGGCTCGAAAATAAGAAACTTTAGACTTCGAATATATAACAAGGTAACAAATATTTAGCTTCCTCCAAAAATTAGGTCTTAGACTAATATTGATCATTTTTTTAAGTATGTAATAAATAAAATAAACAATTGAGATATGTTATGGATCACAAAAGTAATGATGACTAATATTCTTTGTAAAAGGTAATGAGAACTTCAGGTTCTCTATTTGATGTCACGTGTATATGAATTATAAAATTAAAACATATGGCTTCAGGGTCGACATTAAAATAACTCACAAAGCACCTGGTGCGAATTATGTATAAAACTTCAAGTTTTTTATCATTTGTATGTGAGAACTTCTGGTACACAAATAGTTGCACTTCAAGCTCAATATTACCAATGCCCTTCTGTATCAAAACTTCAAGTTTGATTAGGGGTAAAAATGTTAAAAATCTTTCAAACAAGTGCCAAATATTTTATTAACTTCGACCAATAATAATTCAACCTCTTAATTAAAAAAAATAAGGAGCTTAATTTTTCACATTCTCTACACAATCCTATGACTCCAATGTATTTTAAATAATTGGAATGTGAAAAGGAGTTAAAATTAAATGCCATTAAAAGTATAATTTAATACTCAAATAAGCGAAAGGTCGAGAGACAAAAGTTTAATGGTGAAACCATTAATGGGATAGTTAAGGGACCTTTAATCATTATAAGAGTATCTAAAAGAACATTTTATTTAATAAAGAAAATAAAAACTTGAAAACTTGAAAACTTGAAAAGATATGTTTAAACACTCAATTTATTTTGAAACTAATCACCAAAAAAAATATTTGGAGCTTAGTCCAACTCATAAATAATTATTTTGAGAACTTTTAAAATTCATACCTAGTGAATAATCAAAACTTCAAGTTTTGATTTATGGTATATATTATTGAAGCGTCAGGTCTACATATTTTATATCCCAATGATAAATAATATTTTATAAACTTCTGGTCACAATATTGAATATGGATCTTTATATAAAAAATAAGTAATAATTGGAAAACTCTTGGTCTATACCCTTTCAATTTGACAATCAAAACTTTAGGTTTGATTTTGATATATTTTCTTTTTACTTTTAGGTTCAAATAATTTATGGAGAAAAATTCAATTTTCATAGTTGAATTATTATTGGGGGAAATTTAAATCCCAATTGTAAATAATTAGGGAAACTTCATATCACAATAATTAAATATTTAAAGACATTAAAGGCACTGCCCAATTATATTCAAACTTCACGTTTGATAAAAGGCAAAATTATTTGGAACTTCAAACCCAAAATATAAATAGTAATGTAGAACTTTTAGTCCAATTTGAAATAATTTGAAAACTTCTGGTCCCAAATTAAAATCTCTATATGAGAACTTCATGCCCCAAATTAAATTACTAAATGAGAACTTCAGCTCCCGAATTTAAATTGTAATTTAAAATATTAAAGATCCAATTTTAATTATAAAGGGAACTTTTGGTCCCAATTTTAAATAATAATTAGGAACTTCGGGTCCTAATAAAAAAAAATATAGCAAACTTCTAATTTCATAATTTAAATGATAATTTCACAATTAAATATATAAAATTTAAATACTTGAAATTTTATGAATAACTAAAATTATGGGTTTAATATAAAAATAATTATAGGTACAAGAATTGCAAACACCTTTTTGAGTTTTGAAACTGACCATGATAGTTGAAATATCAAAATTCGGGTGAAAATCCTTAAATCTCAGCCCAAGTAGATTTGATCTAGAATAGAAAACGTTGAAGGAATAAAGATAATACACTTGGTAAGTGATTGCAGTCTACGATGAAAAATATATTTCAACACTCGTGCTAATAACGTTTTGTAAAATAAAGGGGACACAAAGGAAGAAAATTTCCAATTCATTGGTACGTCAATACTCAAGGGATATAACTCTTATTTATAATACAAAATAAAGTATCTCAATAGACCCCTTAATGATTGTGAAGTACCAATGAGCATCCACTAAATACGTATTTTATAACAAAAAACTATCCAGAGATTTTACTTCTCAATTTCTGTAAGGGAAAAAAATATATAGTTTTAAAACTTGTAAATTAGTTAATTAGAGGAGGTCTAGTTCAATGAACATAATAACCGTGCCAAGGGTCATGTACACAATATATTCATTACCTATTTGCAAACAGCCTCCCTAAGTTTTTCATTGCGAAGACTTCCCACAGTTAGTCGATAAGCTAACAGCGTTAACAATGGAATGCATAATTACCATTTTATCCCTTTCAAATGTTTTGACCGGCCAATAGTACTCTAAAACATATTTGTTCAACCAAATACCAAATTGGAAAGCCAAAATAAATCCGCTAATATTTGTTGAAGATAAAACTTGCGAGTTTGTTCAATTATTTTTTAAGATCTCCAATCAGTTTTTCTTTTTTAAAAGTTCCCTGAATACTACAAACATGTAGAAAATTATGTGTTTGTCAATTCTAACTTGGACCTTAATCAATGATTGAACTCTAACCTTAACAAAATGAATTGATTCCGGAAGTATTGCCCTGGTATAATTTTCTTACGCATTTTTTTTTTCTTTTCAAACACATAAAAGCTATTTTATTAAATTAAACATATTTTACAAGTCTAATTACATCTCTTGCCCTTCGAAAGCTAATTACAGTACAAAAATTCTTCCACATACCAAAAAGAGGCTAGGTAAATAGGGGCCTAGTTCTCTTCAAAGGGCTCATTAAATGGTTTCCTTTTTTTTTCTTCCCCCCGGTAGACTTTATCAATCTAAAGATTAACCCATAGCTTAATATGGCTAGCAGAACTAGAGCCGAATATGAGACTTTACTGATATTACCATTATGTCTTCATTATGGCTTATCAATTCATTTGTTAAAAAAAATATGCAAGAGGATTCCCTAAAGGAAACGAGAGAGAACAATAGACAAATTGCACCGAATTAAACAAATCGTATTAGGCGCATGTGTTATGCCCCAAGCCACTTTTTATGTGCTTCAGTTCAAGTTTGCGAGCTCGAGACGAGGGTATGGAGGTAATTTGTAGAAGTTACCGAAAGCCCACGAGTCAATTTATGTGCAGCGTATCAGAAAGCCTATAAATCAAATACTGTGTATGTTTGAAAGTTCAGCTCCATAAATCCAATTCAGAGAAATACTTGTCAGAAATAGCAGGTTAGGATTGTCAGGCAAGCGGCCACGGTCATAACGAACTCTTCGCACAACAAATCCACTGTGAAGTTGACTTATTAGCTCGACCAATCGTCGGAATGTGTAAGAGATACCATAAGGGCTGGAAGCTACCGCTTCGAGAATGCAAGCTTGTCGTTCAATTTTTATGAGCGTATCGCTATTTGGAAATAAGCAAAAAAGGTTTATGGATGAAATCATCAGAATAACAAATGGTTACTGTTATGCAGAAATTGTGTATCGTATCATAAGATATGGTTAAAAAAAGAGTAAATAATAAATAAATGTATAGAATGCATGTTCTAATAAATTAATAAAATGTTGTGATCTCAAATCAATCTTATGGCATGGTTTTCATCGGCTTGTAGTAGCCTTTAACCTTGCTGGCCAAAAAAGTGTTCAATTCCTACTCTAATCACATTAAGAGTCTTCGAATAAACTGTACACAAGGAAAAGAATATTAGGATAACAGAGTGAAAAAGTAGGAAGACATTAAATAAATAGATTTTTAATTAGAGTAGAGTTAAATTTACATTGTGTTGATACGAAATATGGACCAGTATGCCGACAATACATTGCTATTTGCCACTCAGCCATGTCAGACTTGTCTATTTGTCGCTACAGCATCAGCATTGCATTCTACGATATGTATCGTGACTTTTAACTACATTGTTGCTTGTAAGTCACGAATAATATATTCTTATCTCGAAATAAAAAAGTAATTTTTTTAACATATTGAAAGCATTTAACTAACATAATTGTGAAACTGCCTTCTGATTCTATTAACAAGTCTAAAAACTTATTTTTTACAACTCTAAAAACTGGTCACCGTGTTCTTTTACTTGTGTAACATATGAACCCTATTTCTCAGTAGATGAAAATTACAAAATAAAACGCTGACAAAAGGGGGGGAAAAGAGAGATCAATTGTTAGGCAGACGTAAGTAAAGTTGTACCAGATGCAGACCTCCGATGATTTCATATAGCAGAGGTTAAGGTCTCAGCGCATGTCATCTGCTACTTGGGAACTTCGAATGCCCCAAAAGGAGCGGGGCTTCAGTTTCTTATTTGTAGCTGTAAAACGCCACCCCATCTGGCGTTCACACGTGGCACAGTAGGCAATTGTCCATGCATACCTGCAAAAAAAATATTGTTAATTAGTACTGAATTTTATTTTCATCTAACCATGACTTGTAGTAACTGAACATAATATTAACTAGGGCTAAACATAATTGCAAGGTAACATACGTGAATAAAGATGTAAATACAAAGGAGGAATACACATATAAATCCACAATAGAAATTAACTCTCAATATTATGCAAAAATTTAGAAAGAGGGTAGAAGAGTCATTCTTTGAGCAATTGATAAGTTGAGTCATAAATCTACCAAATAATTACCTGAGACAAATCACATGATATTAAGAAACCATCTATTCTCTATATATAACAGCCCATTTATTCTAACATGAGCTTGCCACGACCTTCTATAAGAAAGCTTCGAATTATTTGAAGCACTTTGGTGATGAGAGAAGGAAACCATCCGTTTTGCATGTAACTCAATGTCTGGTGATGAGGATATCGTGGCTGGCCTCTTCCTTGACTCAATGTTGTGATTTGCGAAGTGCAAGCTCAGTGAATGTGTTACACCCTCCTGAAAAGATCTTCAACAAGTGTCGGGATGAAAAGTGTACCGCATCTCACGTTTCATATCCGTCCAAGAACGAATTGGCAGTTGAGTGGTCAACTCCCTCTCCAATGCAAGATCGTTCCACCACACCAGTGCATAGCCCTCCACCTTCGTTGCCACCAACTCAAGTCGACACATAGGAACACACATCAATAGGTTATAGGTCACTTGTCAACTTTGGGGGCAGGAGACCCGTTACCCACCACATCGCCTACCACCGAGTTGGTAGTGGAAGTCCTTGGCTCACCTTGATCATCCGCCACTACCTTGTAGTTTATTTCAGTGACCCTTCAATCAGGAGATGACAATAGGGTGGCTAATTGAACCAAGGAAATTAAAATATAATTCCTATCAGACTATTTTCATATATGCACATCACAAGACCTTGTCATTGATGAAAAAGTTTACGAAAAGGGAGATAGTTAGGACGGGAGTAACAAGGCTTGCTACCTCGTTCTTGACTTTACAAAGTTTGCTTGATAAGAAACAAGAATTGAGAACTATTAAAGGCTATGAAGGAAATGAAAAAAGTGTTGAAGGAGCGTGATTATAAGCCGAACATGGACATTATCGATACCAAAGGCAAGGGTCGCCATGATAGTCCACCTCACACAACGGGTTATTTGTTGAATCCGTATTATTATTACAAAAATTCGAGTATCAAAGATGATCCAATGATCACAGAGAATGTGATGTGATTACTTGTGTTGAGAAGTTCTTTCCTAATGATGTTGCACTCCAAAATCAAGTGCTAAATATTGAGTTGCATAAGTACTTCCAAAAAGATGGTGCATTCGGCAAAAAGCAAGCGATTAGTGGATGTGAGAACATTGATGATAATTATAACCCAGGTATGTTACTATTCCTCTTTTTCATTTATGTACATTTACATTAATCACTCTTTACATCGTTCTCACCCACTTATTCTATTTATTTCACATTAACTAGTTGGTAGGTGGGACTTTAATGGAAGTGGAACTCCAAATTTGAAGATAATAACAAAAAGGATACTTGGTTTGACTTCTAATTCATCGGGGTGTAAACAAAATTGGAGTGTCTTTGAAGAGGTAAGTATTACATAAATATCATGTTATTAGTTATTAGTTGCTTATTGTTATTAGTTTTGTAATTTCAAGTATACTAATATCCTGTTATTTTGTTTTCTTAATGTAGATACACACCAAGAAAATAAATAGATTAGATACTACGAGAATGAATAATCTAATATTTGTGCCATTCAATGCAAGGTTGAAGAATAAGAAGGATAAGAAAAAGAAGAATGATAAATTACTAGCAAGTGATGCTACTAATGCACAATCATGGATTGTTGATGGTTGTGATAATGATGAGAGTGTGGATGAGGTGGAAGCGGATTCCGGACTTACATGGGACGCAATGGGAGAAGCGGCGGGTACAAATGAGATTTTACTAAATAGAAGAAGCGGTAGAAATGCCCGTGATCAAAGTGAAATAAGGGACCCCGTCGGGGTTGTTAGTATCGGACGATTCCCAATACGTATCGGACAATACGATTCGATACTAACATAAAAAGATACGTATCGGCCCTTTGTATCGAAAATACCAATTTATCGTACGTATCGGCTTTGAATCGCGAGTCGATACCTGACCCGTATGACTCGCGATTCACTTGCGGTTCAAATTGTCCGGTCGGGAAGGCCTGTTTCGGCAGCTGGGTTTAGAAACTTTTTTTTATTTTTTCTGGCCGAAAATGCCTTAAATATTATTTAAAGACTTTAAAACACAAAGGAGAAAAACCCTAGGTATAAAAGGTCCCTTTCTCACTTTGTACCAGCACTTTCTTATCTTTTTCTTCAAGTTTTTGCCAAGAGAAGCTTCCACCCTCTTTAATATCCTTTGTTTTGGTACTTTGGTAAGTAACCTAGTTTATTTATTTATTGTTTCTCACTTTCTCAACCTATTTAATGTCTTCCTACTTATTTATTAAGTTGTTTTTATTTATCATTTGTTTTGGTAGCTTCGATCTTTGATATTTCCTCTTTATTTATTTAGGAAATGACTAAAAAAAAGAGAAATATTGTGGTTGACCCCAAATGGGATTATTGTGAAAAGGTGAATGATAATCCCACAGTTTGCTGCTTATTTTCCCTCTTTTTGCCCCTGTTTTGGCCACTAGATATTTCTGTTTTGGGGCAGCAATATGCTGCTGTTTTGGGCAGCATTTTCATGCTATTTTAGCCTCATTTTGCCCCTGTTTTGTCCACTATATATTTCTATTTTGGGGCAGCAATATGCTGCTGTTTGGGGCAGCATTTTCATGCTATTTTAGCCTCATTTTGCCCCTGTTTTGGCCATTTTAGAAGTTTGAGTCATATTATATTATATAATTGATTGTAAAGTGTTCATTATATTTTTAATTATTTTTTACAATTTTTTTATTTTTGTGCCGTATCGTACGATACGTATCACGATACGATTCACGATACACAATGTTTTCGATACACGATTCAACAACTATGAAGATGATTTTGTATTGGGTGACACAATGGAATGGATGAAGAAAATGATTTTGAATTGGAGTCCGACAAGGAATTAGATGATTGAACATGTTTGTTTTAACTTTAAATGATTGTAATATTTAAGATTTTGTTTGATTGTGTAATATTTATGATTTTGTTTGACACATGTTTTTTGGTTGAAACTTCGATTGTACTAACTGAAGGATCATTTTAGTATTTTAATTTGAATGTCGGTCATATTGTTATTTATGGTTAGGTTATTATATGATTGGCTGTAGTGTAAGTTTATTAGGCTGATGTAGAGTTATGGAGCATGCACATGGAGAAGGGCTCCCAATGCAAATATTCGTATTCAATTTTTAAGGTATGTATAATATTCTATTCTATATGTTTTTATTTTGATTTCATTCATATTGATTAATATTATTTATTTTACTTACTACTTTGAATTTTGAATGCATGTAATTGGTTGATAATATGATGAAGACTTATGGAGCATGCATATGGAAAAGGGTCCCCAATTGCAAATATTCGGACATATTTTTAAGGTATGTACCATTTTAGTATTTTTAATAGCCTTGTTGTAGTTAAAAAAAATACTAAAATATATTAAAAAAGGCCTAAACGCCTTTTTACACCTAAGACCCGCCAAGGTTGGGCTGCCGAAGTCTTAATGAACTCTGCGAATAGTCCCATCAGCCCATGCATCTGTGCCTGGCCTATTCCCCCTTGCGTGGCCATCGTCTCCGTGATACCAGCGCCAGGTGCGCTAGGCTCTATTCTTGTCGTTTTCCCCGCTTCGGGCAACGCAGCGTTACTTGCCTCTTCTTCACGCTGTATGGCGTTGAAATCAATGTTTCTAATGGTGTTGTCCTCTTGCATCTTTTCAAAAGAAAATACCTCCCCAACGGAGTCGCCAAATGTAAGATGTGGGTTCTTCAAATACTATTAGTATTAAGTGAGGCGTAACCCCTTATCAAGATCGAGATTAACATTGTTAGATATAAAGTATAGGTCAGAGCCACAGGTGAATTAGAGACAGAGAGATTTAATATTCAAAGTTTTACTAAATAACATATTGGCATGAGCAGCATACGGCGAACACAATAAATGAATGGGACCAACAGGTAGCGTGGTCGGAGGGAGAAAGAACAAGCACTCTAGGCACAATAAAGACATGGCAGGAACTTCAAGCTCAGTTAATGCCCAATGATGGGTACGTTGAATGTGTATGGGAGTTAATGCTCTTCTCGAGGGCTCTCTGGTACGAGGGAATTTGGCAGCAATTCCAGGTTCTGGATGCCTCTCTTTGATTTGTTTGATTTGGTCTTGTTTATATGGAGGGAGAGGTTGCTTGAGTCAACATGCTCTCAATCCCTTTGGCCTGGTGCATTAAATGCATGAGATACTACATTTAATGCATGGGATCTGTTAGTCTTGGCGAGAAAGCGTCCTATTGGTTGGAAGTATTGTAGTTATTAATGAAGGATATGACTTGTCAGCTTAGGGCTTACTCTAGGATGGCTATACGGTCAGATTTGGTGAACCAGACCTACCATCCTAAGGATAAACGCACTTGAGTGCTGTATTCTTGAGTTCCTAAACGTCAGGCGTCATGACGTCAAGGAGTGGTTCAAACAGTGGCTATTGTTTGGTATCTAGTCACGTTAGCCAGACGAGCTGGCACCCGAGGTACCTCGAGGAGGTGACCTCGAGGGGACAAGTATTGAGGGAGATCGAATGACTCGAGGAGGTTCACTCGAATAGGTAAGCAATGAGTGGGCTCGAGTGACATTTGTCCAGGGTGAAGTTTTGTCCAAGTGTGCCAAGAGGGTTGGTAATAACTCCCAACATTGTCTTGTTCTCAATCCTCCAAACCATGTCCCTGCGAAGTTCCCAAGAGGACATAGCTTGATAGAGCATGAAAGCTCTCCCATGCCCTGTCAGGCATGATCCCTCGTGGGTACCAAGCGACCCCACTCAACATATACATTCATAAGATAAAGTACATAATACAACATTCTATTTCTTATTACAAACTATTGTCATCCGGGTGACCTTTGTTCTTCGAGCAGAGTCTTTCGAGCCAGGTCAGTTGGAGGCTCTTTGAGGTTGAGCGATGCGAGCTACTTGCTTGTGAAGATCCTTCGAGGTGGGTCCTGCGAGCTACTTGCATGGAGAATCTTCGAAGTGTGTTTGTGGGGCAGCTTTCTCTGTAATCAATCAATTCACTTGGCTAAGTTAATCATCCATGTGGAGGAACACCCCTCCACACTGATATACCTAGATTTCTAAGTTTAATACCAGCTATCATTGATGTGGCCATAGGTTCTACTAGCGCACCTAGATTTAAGTTTAGTACTACCCGTGGTATTGCCATAGGTTCTACTAATACACCTAAATTTTTAGGTTTAGCATTAGTTACCAGTAACGACCAAGTGTATGTGGAATATGTGTGTACATTCCTATTTAGGAATCTTCACAGCGTTCTTCCTCCATTTTGCTCAGTTTGGATAAAACTTATTGATTTTTATATAGAGTTTTATCCCTGATTTTTCTTGACCAAGTACTGAGGACTTAAAATTCTGTTTTGACTTGGATTTGTGTTTTGCCGATCAAGTATCGCCTTTTCTGACCAAGTCCGACCAATTACTGAATTCCTACCGACCAAGTATTTGGGGATGCATATCACCAATATTCCCTAAAAAAATCGAAAAAATGGAAAAAAAAAATTATTGGTATTGAAGCAAATTAATTACAAAAAAGATTGTTTGCTACATTATTGGTAGTGCTTCCTAAGATGCTCGGCATTCCAAGGATTTTTGAATTCTTGCCCCCTCCAAAGTTTCAATTCGATAAGTTCTTGATCGAACAATTGCTGATACACGATAAGGCCCATGCCAATTGGCTTCAAGCTTGTTGGTCTTCTGAATCACCTTTTTAAGTACATAATCCCCCTCTTTTAAGTTGGTCGGTTTCACCCTCTTGTTATAAAAGCGTGTTGTTTGTTGTTGATAGGCAGCATTCCTCAAGGCTGCATTCTCCGCGCACCTCTTCCAGCATATCCAAGTCCAGCCTTCGCATCAAATCACTAACAGGAGAATCAAAGTTCAACACTCTATGAGTTGGCAAACCTATTTTAGCTGGTATAATTGCTTCCGTCTCAAATGCCAGCATGTATGGTGTTTCTCCAGCAAGTGCTCTTAGCTTCTTGGGCCAACGTACCTCCTTGCTATGCTTAATCTCCTCCAAAACATAGTGAATGCCCATCGTTAATGAAGTGTAATTGTTGTATTTCCTTAGCCTGTCATCAATCTTCTTTTGCCTTAAATCCTTCTGCTCCTTGTGTTCCTTCTGCTCCTTTTCGGTTTTGCCATCAGACTTCATGCCTGAGCCTTGTTTCGCTGCCATGGCTTCTTCGGCGTTCATTATCTTGGCTAAAGTCATAGTCTTGGGAGGATCTTTGGCAAGTGTGTAATAAAGCTTCTCAGGAAGTAAACCACTCATGAGGATTGTAATAGCTATTTTTTCTTCGTAATCAATGACCTCCAACTTTTCATTGTTGAAGCAAGTAATGTAGTCCCTTGTACTTTCTCCCACCCGATGTCTCACACTTAGCAGGTGAGCTACTCTTTTTACAGGTTTGGCTCCGAAGTAGAAGCTGCCACTAAACAACTCGGCAAGCTGGTTGAAACTAAAAATTGTCCCCGAGGAAAGCTGTTGTACCAAATGTGAGCAGGACATGTGATTGTACCTGAGAACACCCTGCATCTCATCTCGTCGGGGGTAACATAAATATCAGCTGCTGCTTGATACTGCTCTATATGAAGAAAAATATGTTTTCCCATCATACTTGGTAGTAACAACACGAGCTTTGAACCTTAAAGGAGTGGGAAAATCCACAATAGTTTGGACAAAAGGAGACCCTTTCACAAAGCTTCGTTGCAAAGGGTTCTTCGCCTTTACCATCTCTCCCAATCTATCTTCCAATCGTTGAATAGAGCCCTTCCATGCATTGTTGTCAAAATCAGATTTATGAGGGGTAGCTCGTCTATTATGGCCAACTGTTTGTGCTGAGCTCTACTCCTGTGAGGTCTGCTCAGCACGGTTAGATCGTCGGACATCTGATCTAGATTGGGCTGAGCCCTCACGTTGATCGGTTGGTCGTCGAGTATTCCTCGACAATGCCCTAGGAACATTTCTATTCCCTCTGGGTCCCAGACGATCAAAGGGAGATGCCCTGCTCAATCTTTCTAAAGCACTTAATCTTTCAGGAGTAAAGGATTGCTCATCATAAGGCTCTGAAGTCCTAAGAGAAGAACTTGCTCCTGGATGGTAGGATGTATCCCTAGTAGTCCTAGATTGGCTGTGCCTGCTAGTTCTTGGAGGCAGTGGTGGCATATTTCTATTCCTGCGAATAGACAAGGTAGGAGATTCAGCTTGTAGTGTTTGGGCCAATTGCCTAATAGTATCTTGCATAGCTTCCTGCCCTCTGGCAAG
Organism: Sambucus nigra; assembly: GCA_949130495.1. NCBI lineage: Eukaryota > Viridiplantae > Streptophyta > Magnoliopsida > Dipsacales > Adoxaceae > Sambucus > Sambucus nigra. Next base: position 86,405,671 of record OX422208.1, on the reverse strand, counting down.
CCTAGCCAAGATTCCAATCAGATCATTATTTGTTGGAGGAACAGATGGAATAGGTGGATTGCCATCGTTTCTAGCACTGGATTCAGGAATGCCAGTCATTTTTTGATCAATGAACGAGAATGAAAACGTTTAGAAATACGTTCCCACAGACGATGCCAATCTATTGATGTAAAAAACTAGACTAGGTCTAATTATTCAATCACGGATAGTATTTGTAAGTAAAAGAAAGAGACAAAAAGGGTTTTAAAGTGGTTCGGCTTATGGAGAAAAGCCTACGTCCACTGTGCTTATTATTGCCTTGTGTTTGCCTTTCAATCACTTGCCCTTGACGAAGGGATTACAAGTTACAACGTATTTATAGCCCAGTAGGGAGACAAAGAGATGGAATGTTAAAGGATGGAATGCCTTTTATAAATTAGGCATTTACATTAGTCCATAACGTTCCTGGCTGTTGGCGTTTTGCTGATACCGTTGGTCGGCCACCCTACTCTTAGTCGGGCTTCTTGGTGTTGGTCGGGCTACCTATACGCTGGTTGACATTCCAGTATGCTGGTCGGCATTTCAGGCATTGGTCGGTGGTTATGCCTTGCTAACTAAGATTATTGTCACAGTGGATGACACGTGTCTATTTCTGATTGGTCCACGTAAGTGGGTAATTTTTGGTATCAACACTAGGCATAATGAATGAGTATACGAACCTAAGTTTACTATCATACTGCAGCGAATGACCCTTTAAAATATTACAATCACTCCCACTATAGTAATAATAAATACATGAACATCCCATCTTGTTTTATTTTGTAACACTCGCTACCCTTGCCTACAAGGAATATTGATAGTCCAAGTTCTGAAATAAAAACGAGGAAGCAAGTGTAATGTATACGGTTCATTGGTGGGCCCAAGGAATTCCGGATTTTGGGTAAGGAGTTGTAATCTTTTTATTTTATTTATATTATTAAAGAACTATTAATTAGGAAATATCTATTAGGATTTGTATTAGGTAATTGGTAATTATCATATTTTGTAGTTATAGATCAGTTACCTATTAGAATCTTGTGTATATCAAGGATTACGGTTAAAATTAGCCTATAGATAAAGCCCTTGGCCAACCATTGTAAGTAAGCCTACCTTTTATTGAATTATTGATTTATGAAGCTTTTGCTCAAGAGAATTTCCATTTTAATACTATTTGAGTGAAGTGTAAGTGTGATTGTGTGTGTGTATCTTCCGCAGCAGTAAAGTCGGTGTAATATTGAAACAAGATAGTAGGAAGGTGTAATATTCGAAACATGAGAGGTATCCATAATTATGACATGTGATTTATCATGTAAAGCAATCACATGACTTATGTCACCAGCATCTTGAACATTAATACATAACAGAAACTCAAATTATAATATTATATTTTATGAATATTAGAGCGCTCTAAATGGTTTTTTTTTTCAAAATTAACATATTTGAATAAAATAAATGTATCTTTTACCATCTCTAGTCATGTAAATGAAGACTTTTTCACAATGTTTGTAGTTGAGTCTAACAAGAAGTTCAAAGACAAACAAAAGTTAAAAATCATACCCGGGGAACCAGCTGTATTCTTTAACCGGATTCCCAATAAGTGCTAAGCCCTTTGCCTTATAGAGCGTCATTATCTCATGCACGCAACCATGTGGATTCACGTAAGCCCCTAGAGGACCTTCATTAGACATCACCAACATCTCGCTTCGCCTCGCAATAACAGTCTGCATGAAAAACGCAAAAATAAATAATAATAATAATAATAATAATAATAATAATAATAATAATAATAATAATAATAATAATGGTATATTACAAGAAACCCCCTCAACAATCACACTATTTGCAAATACCTTCAATATTTTTATTAACATAAACATAACAAAGGTAAATTCCTGAACTCTTAGGATTTATTTGTTATGAATTATAATACTATTTTTGCGTTTAATTATAATTCTATTAAGAATTTGCACTTGAGACACCTGTTTTTAAAACTGAATTATAATATTTCTGAGTTTAAATCATGTCTTCTGAAAACAGCAAAAGCTTGTTTTCTAAATTTTGTTCTCTGTTTTTCAACTCAAAATCGTTCATTCTCCATATTTTCATTAATTTATACCTTAATATAATATATATATATATATATATATATATATATATATATATGTATATCATACATAAATATGTGTATAATTGTAATAAATAAAAGTTACATATGTACATGTAAACAAAATTACATATATGTATGTATTTTATAATATATAGTATACTAAGATCTATTATACATAGACGTCATAATATAAAGTACACATAGTACATATGTATTAAATCATATCATCAATTCATGTATAAATATAGTTTTGTTGAGTATTATACATCCAATATCATAATATATACATATATACATACATATGTGTGTAAATTAATGTATGTATATATGTGTACATTTATGTATTATGTATGCATGTATATCTATATTATATGTATTTACATACTAGGGGTGAACCTGGCAACAGTAAGGTTGCCCATTATGACCTGGAGGTCACGAGTTCGAATTATGGAAACAGCCTCTCTACATATGCAGGGGTAAGGCTGTGTACATCTAACCCCCCTCCCAGTACCCACAATGGCGGGAGTCTCGTGCACTGGATTTGATGTATGTATATATATATATATTGTGTGTACGCAAATATGCATAATATACATATACATGTTTACCAATTGTGCATGTTAGTTTTTATTTTTTAGAAAACCGGATTTAAAAACAAGTTTACCAAACACACACTAATATTTAAAAGCATAAAAAAATAGATTTAAAAACATTTTTTAAATCCAGTTTTCTAACTACATAACCAAACAGGCCCTTAATTGCTCAAAAAAAACTACTTGAACTATTTCATATGTTTGCAATTCCCCCATATGCGTCATTCAAAAAAGAATTCTACTTGAAGTTTTTAGCAAAACATAAGGAAGTATTTGCAACTTTTTAATAGTTTAGTGGTTATTTCGTACGTTAGGGGGGATATTTGCAATCGGAGCAACCGTCTAGGATTTTTTGGCATTTTAACAAAAAATTCAATAGAATATCTGGGTGTACAGCTGCAAAGTGATAAAATCCACCTGACAATTTTTACATCGAACGCGATCAAAACTCTCAAGTAACTCAATTTCCCGGCGCAATCTATAAGAAATTCCATCAATCTCTAAAAGTTCCTGCCTCGTAGATTCTGACACGGGAATTTTGCTGGCAATATGAAATGATAGAAGATCAGGTTTCTTCACAAGTCCTTCCATGACTGGTGCGCCGACTATATGTTTCCACATACCTGCGATGTTTCAATTCAGAACAATTACCATCACTGACAGCTGAAAACAGTCATTGGTAAGTTAAAACCTAATTAACAAAAAGACGCTGCTAAAAGAAGCAACAATGTCCTTGTATTCTACACAATCTAGTTCTTATAGCTGTCTCCCCTTCCTATTATTTATCCAACAAGTAATAAAAGAGATATTGAAAACAGTTACATAATAACCAACATGGAATTAGATGACGAGGAAAATTCTCGGAGTCTGCAAACAATAACTCTCTATTGAATCAAGGCTTAAAAATTCTCCATCAATTATACAATTTAAAAATCAAGTCTAGCACACCTTCATCTTTTCAAGGCCAAGTTTTTTAGCCTTCATTTTTCTACTTCCCTATTGGCTCAAGTGCTTACTTTTTAATTGAGACCTCCATGTTATACATCGTTCTTATCAATTTGCTTACATTTAAAAGCTATATAAATAAATAGATAAGAAAATAATTAACAAACATGCTTTTAAATAGATATATAAACATTTTCCTATCACCCACCGAGTTAGTGTAATTATTCATGCATATGACAAAACCGAAGAAAAAAAAATACGACTTCACAATCACTCGGTAACATAATAATCCAGACATAAATAAAAAATATAAATAAATAAATAAGAATTGAACCAGTATTTATCTTTGCATAAACAGCTTCGTAACTGATATCACTAAAGAAAGATTAATAGCCTCGTACTATAATTTTTTTTGCAAAGAAACCAATTTCACATTCTTTACAACTTTATTCGTAATCATGCATACATAGGAGAATGGAGGGTGTGCAATGGGAGGGAAGGGGAGGGGGGCATACAGGGTGAAACAGAAGTATGTGGGAGCATTTACAGGTCAAATCATCACACACATGATGGTAAACTCTAAACAGGGCGGTCCATTAAGAGGAAGTCCTGCAAGAAACAATTCCAAAGAATGGCAGTAAAAAGCTTGATGACACATGCAGTGGGCCCCATAGGGCGTCTGGATAAGAGAGAGAGAGAGAGAGATCTTTGTGTATCTTTAATTATTTTAAGAGAATATTATTCCTAGTTAGTTTTGTGTTGTATCTTTTTATTTTAGGTAGCTATCAATTAGTTCCTTTGATATAATCAATTCCCTTTTATAAGTTTGCTTAGGGAACAATGGCACATTGAGCCCTTGGGTCTAATTATTGATACATTTCTTCTTTGTAAGCATTCACTATTCAAAAGATATTTTTTGAGTTCACTGAGAGTACGTGATTTATTTTCCGCTGAGCTACTCTACATCCTTATATGTATTTTCCTTTTTCACAACTTTTGTGGTTTGGTGTGATTTATTGCTACGGGCCAGCACCCCTTGTCCAGTGCAAATTTAGTAGAGGGGGCACACCCCGTCCTATATACTACATTTGTCACCACAGGTCCAGAATAACTGTGATAACATTGAAAAACCAAATTAATAACTATACTTCAAAATGAAATAAAAAATTATAAATAGAAGTATGGTTATTATGACTTTAATCCCTACTTTTATGATCCCTTTAAGTTAGACCCCCAAAATTTGAAAAAAAATATGCAATAGCATCCCAAAAGTGTAGCAAAACCTAACACAGTGCCACAAAAGGTCCTCGCAATGTCGTTAAAACCCAGAATGAGGATGTATTGCAAATTATTTCAAAATTGGGGGTTTAACTCAAAACGGTCACAAAGTGAGGTTAGACAAAAAAATGACCCAGAAAAATGTTACAAGGAGAAAAAGAAAGCAATCTCAAACTACCTGCCAGCCTTTGCGCTAGACAATACGAATCATACATACGGTAAACCCAATGGGGACAGTACGATCTTGGAACTTCCCGCAGCCGGCTTACTGAATCATTTTTCCACCCTGACAATTTTCTATCTGAAATCAACTTTTTCTTGCCATTGCCTGAATCCAACGGCTCGAGAGTGCTGTTTAGATGGGATGTTCCCGCCTCGAGTCCTGACTCACACTCAAAGTTCTCCTCGTCACTACTCGTCGATTCATCACCTATATCAGACCCATAACAAGAAACAAGGGCAGATTCATGCAAACTCCTTTCTGTTAGTGAAAGTTCACTCTCAAAACTTTCCTCTGACATTGCATCTGAATCATCGGCTTCATCTCTGTGGACGAGTCGGCGAGCTTGAGAAGAGTTAGCAATAGGAAAATTCTTCAATGGTGCCAGTTGTCCAACGGCATCCCGGGGAGTTCTTAATGGTAAATCTTCTTGAATGATCTGGATCTCTCCACATGGCTGAATAGAAATATATTATACACCTATTCAGAATGACATAAAGCAGCAGAAGGTTTACACAAACACATATGAACACAATCCCCAGTTAGGGCTTCAGCACTTTCTCTCTATTCTTTCATCCCATCCTCAATACAAAAGGGGAGGGGGAAATAAAATGAGACATTATAAGCACCCACGCCTCACAAAAGTAAAGAGTTAACAAAAGAAGAAGCATTTTAAAATATTTTCAAAATGCAATTTAAACTTACTGCTCCCACATTATATTCACCCATGCCTCACAGAATTTCAGTAAAGAGTTAACAAAAGAATACACATTTTAAAATATATCCATTATGAATTTGTAACTTACTGCTCCTTGCACATCAATCCAGCGGCGTCTCAGCCGAAAACGCTGTTGGCCGCGGGTAACTACATTAAGTGAACCATCCTCTAACCGCCGGAACTGCCGAATCTGAATCAACACATTTAGTAATGCAATTAGGCAAGCAATGATAAAACAAACTTCAATATTCAGTATTGCAATATACTGTAGGTAAGACCCTAGTACCCCAATGCGCACTCAATGTGTGGGTTAACGATTTGGGTGTGCAAGAAAAGTCAATAAAAGAATTAATGAAGTCAGATTTGCACATTCAGTTAGTCAAAGTCGCTCTATAATGAAAGTCAAACCAAGGGAATAAAACAAAAATGTTTATATAATCTTTGTGACGTGTTGGGAGCGAAAGCGATTTAATCTACATTACAACTGTAGAGATCAATGGCCCAATTTCTCTCGATAATTCATCACAAAAGTAACAGAAGTGATTTACAATGGAAGGTCATAGGGCTTATTTTTACGCTAAGTTATCTTGCTAGTCAAGATAACCCTAAAAGGCAAAATGACTAGAGAGGGCACACTAGAACATTCCAATAGAATATCACCCTCAACTACCTATACTAGCTAAAAAAAGAGAAAATTATTAAACTAAATAAGAAAATAAAATAAGGAAATAGTACAATTAATTTCTCGGGCCAACCGTATACATCATTCTCCCTCACTTGAAAAAGCTCGTCCCGAGCGTTGGAGGTCGGCAACAAAGGAGAAAAACAAGCATCGAAGGACTCCCCCTCGATAGGGAAGTCATCCTCGGAATTGTCCAACGTGTCGGCTAGCAAAAGAACAATAATGGGTGATCAAAATCCGAATCATGGTCAACATATTTGAGCTCGGCCCCGAAGCTTGCCACAATAATAATCAACACAACAACGCCTCGAGTATTGGCAACGATAACAAAGGCGGTTTGAGTCCCCCGTGATGTGCACCTTCGAGGCTAGGTGCTTCAACTCGACCCCCGAACGCACCTTATATGTCTCCCAAAATGGGTCCACATACACCCGATTAGGGATGGCAATTTAACCCGACCCGCAGGGTTTTCGTCTTGACCCGGCCCTAATGGGGCGGGTTAAAAACCCGTTTAAAATAATAGGGGCGGGTTTGGATTTTTAAAAAAAACATTTATTAAATGGGGCGGGTTCGGGTTTTATCAGAATATGCTCAACCCGCCCCGCCCCATTTAATAAATTTACTATTATATCCTTATGATACTATATTAATAACACTATCCTCACACACACACACACACACATATATATATATATATATATATATATATATATATATATATATATATAATCTTAAGAAAAAACTAACCCTACCCTAACTCGGTTTCACCACATCCCACCGCCCTCCCTCTCTCTCTCTCTCTCTATCTATCGTCTCAACCTCTCGGCCTTCTCCGCGATCCAGCACCAATACTGCCAGGTAGGCGATCCTGCCGCGATCGAGCAGCGGCGCCGGCGACACAGGTACTACTGCTTATTTCTGTTGTTACCTGATGTGAGGTAAACAATGAGGTTCAATTGCTTATTTCTTTTGTTACCTGATGTGAGGTAAACAATGAGTTTCAATCGTGGTAACTAATTTTTTTTAACTAAGTTTTATTACCTGATGTGATGGCCTACTACTTTCTTTTGTTTTATTTTTCATGTAGTTTTTCTAATATCAATTGCTTATTTCTTTAAATTTAAACGTTCAGATTAGTTGCCAAAAGTTATTGGAACACTCCTTTCATTTGATTGGATTTCAGATTTGATTATTATTGAAGGGATTTTTTTATTTATTTTTCTTTGCGCATGTGTTCATTTCATTTCTCGTGGACAGACATTGATTATTCTTACCTTCTCTTGGCCTCCAATTTGTGTGTATAATTTTTCTTGCAAGTAAAAGGTTAGATGTGACATTGTTGGTTAGGCCTCATGTATTTAGATTGTTTCTTTCAAAGTCTAAACACTTTCAAACTTACATCTTTGTTAATTTGATCTACAGTCAAGGGCTAATTGAATTTATTTTATATATATTGTTCTGAAAATTTTTTTTTTCTCCGATACTTTAATAAAAATAGTTATCAATTTATATTTATTTCAAAAAATGGGCGAATCAATTTGAGGGGAAAATACTGTTTCTGGGACACAAACTGAATCAACACCGGCACCTAGTTCCACCCCATCCACACAAACACGTGGTGTTAATCCAGTTGTTCAATCTTCTCCTAAAAAAAGAAAATTCACATCTTCTGTTTGGAATGACTTTGAAAGGATTAAAGATAATTGGGGACATTTGCAATATGCCATCATTGCCATTCAAAACTTAAGGCCGAAAGCAGAAATGGGACCAACCATTTGCAAAATCACTTGACTAGGTGTAGGAAATATAAAAATGTCGATATTCGTGATCAATTTCAAATTCATACTGAAAAAACTTCTGATGGAAAAGTGCACTTTGGTAATTTTACATTTGATCAAGATGTGTCCAGAAAAGAACTTGCAAGTGCAATTGTTTTACATGAATATCCCCTTAGTATTGTCGAGCATGTCGGATTTAGGAAGTTCGTTAGTAGCCTCCAACCTCCTTTTAAAAATGTATCTCGAAACACCATTAAAAGCGACATATTAAAAATGTATCGATCGGAGAAAGCAAACGTTTACAAGTTATTTGATAAGCTTTCTTGTCGCGTTGGAATCACCACGGATATATGGTCTTCGAGGCAAAAGAGAGGGTACATGGCTATAACGGCACATTTTGTTGATGAACGTTGGTGCTTGAGAAATTTGATAATTGGGTATGTTTTCTTCTTTTTACTTTGTTTTTTAAATAATTATGTTTCATCACAATTTTATATTTTAATAAAATTATTCATGCGTAGGTTTGTTTATGTCCCCGCTCCACATACGCATGAATAAATTTCTTTAATAATATGTAAGACTTTTTCCTTAATTGAATGTTTATTTTTTTGTATTTTTTGTAGATGATCCTTCTACCGCGGATTCGAAGCCTACAGTTTGTGATGAGGCGTTCGATCCCATGGAAGTTTAATGAAGAGGTAATGCAAGTAAAAAATCTATTATGATTTTTTTTTGTTTTAAATTCATACTTTAAATTCTCTATAATTTCTTAATATGTTTTAATTTTTTATTCAGGTTTGAGTTGATGGTGATGAAGATGATAGTTAGTTGAGCTATTTGAGACTTTTGTGTAACATTTGCTATATTCGGGACTTTTGAGACTTACGTTGTTTGAAACTTATTTTGTGGTAGTTGAGGTTATTTAGGACTTATTTTGTAATTGTTGAATTTGATGTTATTTAGGACTTTTTTTGTAATCGTTGAAGTTGAAGTTATTTATGACTTATTTTGTAATGGTTGACTATGGTATTGTTCGAGACTTGGTAGGTTCGCATTTTAAATTGTGTTATTTGAGACATTTTAATTATTTTGAGACTTTTAAAGTTGATGTTCAAGTCTTAGACTTAAAAATTGATGTTCAGGACTTATATAACTAAATCTGTTTTTTTTAAATAAATTAAATTTCGGGTTTTAACTCGCGGGGCGGGGCAGGTTCTGACCCGTTTAATTCATGCGGGGGGGGGGGGGGGGGGTGGCGGAACGGGTTTGAGGAGGTTATAATTAAACGAGTTTGGGGTTTAAAATCATAAGCCGTCGCGGGGCGGGGCGGGGCAATTTTTTTTTCCGCGGGGAGGGTTTGGGTTTTAACATACCCGACCCGTTGCCATCCCTACACCCGATCAATCTCGACCACCCAATTCCACCTGAGATTCATAAAAATTGACAAGACCCCGTGCAAAAATTGTAAAATATGCCCTTATAGTATTGTTATAAAAATTGGGCCATAAACATATAGGTTATAAAACAAATAGACTAGTTGAGCCATGTGCGATCGTCCACTTAGCACATGCTCAGGGCCGCCCCTGCCCAAATCAACGTCTCATCTCATCCCGGAGATACAGCCAGCAAACTATCCCCATCAAAGTCGTCATCATTTCCAAAAAGTGGAAAATAATCAATCATATTATACGACCCCACCTCTAGGAAATGCGTATGAGTCGCCCAACCTCTTTTTCCCTGAATATGGGAAAGGAGTCCCCAAGATCAAAAATCTCTTGATCACGGACCAATTATGTGTAATATATCCATCTTCTTCAAAAATAGGGAAGAAATCGCAAAGAAGGAACCCGGGGTCCAAACCATCATCTGAAGATTCCTCGATGTCTTCGAGCAAGTAATCACCAAACGTGATAGGGTAGCGGACATTATCGTTGTATACGAAAACTACGTCAGCCAAAGGGGATATCACATCAGAGGACAAATAGTCAAAATATCGGGTCGAACGCCTTGCCTACTTGCTTACCGAATGAAATAGGGCACCTCCATCTCAAGGAACTCCGTGCGGCATTGATTAAAGAGGTAATGACGCTCCTCATACTCTTCGATGGAGATGGCGTTGAACTGGAGATCCCAAAGCTCCCTATATAGAGTCACCTGCTAGTTCCAATTTGTCGATACAATCTTGGAGTTCTTCGATGAAGGTATGACTTAACCGCTTAAATTCGGCACAAGCCTCCATATCGGCCCCATAATCGATATCACCACCTTCGTTCCACGACATATCAAAATGGTAATAAGTATCAGGGAATGAAGTTGGGCTTGAGTTGGGGATTTGAGAAAATACAGGGTTGAATCGTGATTTTTGAAAAGTTAAGGAGCGCAACCATGCGAATACCAGGTGGCAACAGGATGTGTAAAGAGGATGTTGGTATATCATTCGTGTTGTGAAATCCGGTTATGCATATACCAGGTGGGGACAGGATGTGTAAAGAGGATGTTTGTGTATTATATGTATTGTGAAACCGGGCACTACACAGCAGGGGCGACGGTTTTCCGACACTGTGAAGAAGGCGGCAACGAATTGTTTAACGGTTTGATTTGGCGTACCGCATCTCCTTGAGATGGCCGGGGAGAAGGGGTGCATGTCGATTACGTCTTGATTAATTAATTAATTGAATTGAGATAATTCTAATGCACTGTGAGGTTGCGATTTATATGATGGGTCATTCATATGGATTATATAAACTATGATTTTATCATCTACATATATAACTGCTTTGAGTTGCGTAGCTAAGCAAATTGCTAGGGTTTTGACACAACTCTTTTATGTGGTGACTTCAGCTGCTAGAGCTGGACCTCCGGTTTAGTCTTCCTCACTCACTCTAACACACATACTTCATCTCTCATCCTTCAGGATTCAGCTTCAGAGACGCTGTCGATTTCCCTCTCTTTTAGTTTATCATTTTCCATTTCAGTCTAGATACTTTGAGACATTTCAAATGGCTTGTATTATTGGACTTCAGATTTGGCTTGTAGCACTTTGATTTGCATTGGGATTGTATTGAGGTTTTATGTTGGGACAATGTTATATTTCTCTCAAGGATTATGGACTTTCATTATGAGATTTTATTTGAGGACTTTCTTATCGCTCCCATATATTTTGTCTTATGTTTCATTTGACCTCTTCATGCTGAGAATGGTACTTAATTATTTTAATAACCTGTAATATTTTAATAATTAGACTCGATCAACCTAAGTATTAAAATATATGTGGTTTCACACTAGATGTATACACATGAGACAATGACTCAGGAATGTTGAAATAAAATATTCTAGAGACGTATGCACAGAACTATAACTCGGGAATATTAAAGTCTGATACACTAGAGATTTAAATCTGGAAACTTAACTTGAGACTGTATATATAAGAGATTATTGTTATAGTAAGAGTTACTTAATTAAAAGACAGACTTAAGAATGTTAAAGCAAAGAATACTTAATTAAAGATGAATTCAGAGAATATGAATACTTCTACGGGAATGGAATTAGTACCGCGTGTTTATTATAACTAAAAAAAATCGACTTAAATATTGGAGGAAGATGTATTATTATTATTGTGGCCCAAATATAATTATATTCTTAGGTTGCAGTCATCGTGGGAGGAGTTCCTCTGTGTCGAGCATTGTAGCTCATTTACATTCTTGTATTCTTTTATATTTCAGTTATTCAGACAGTCGTATTTGTTCATATTTCCCGAGTCAGAGATTTGTATGAGATGCATTTCATTGAGATCATTAATATTCAAGGTTAAAATCTTGAGACAAGTGGTCGTACCTTGGTGCGATGACAAATGCCCTTGCCCACGCTACGGTTGGTCTCGGATTCGAGACATAGGACCAGCCTCTCCATATATGGGGGTAAGGTCACCCGACATCTGCCTCTCCAAGACCCTGCAATTAAGGGGGAGCCTTATGCACTAGGTACGAGCTTTTTTTTAAATCTTTGAGACATTGAGATATCTTATATTCCAGAGATGGAGTTTTATTCCATTGTGGTTCAGATAGTATCAAAGTTGCATTTTATTTATCAATGTTACTTTATTCAGCATTTTCATTTATTATTATTTATCTCGTTCATGCTTCGAATATTACTAATTATTTTTTACTCCCGTGACTTTTATATTAGAACCGATCAATTTATTTATGGATTTTATGGCGTGTCACAATAAATTATTCTAGAAAATAATTATTAGTAACTGTCACCAGCCCTAACTAAATTTAGTAACGAAAATTTCCATTAAAAAATTTTCCCACGGACTTATTTTTCTCTAAAAGCTCACGCTCGTCTATGAAGCACAGACTCCACACGTAATGTGTTTCAACACGACACGCGACACATGTTTTTTTCATAAACTAAATTACGACACAATAGGATACGTATAATATATATTTAAATATATATTAATGAAATAAAACATATTTTTTTCATAAAATACATTATTTGAGCATTCTTAACATGAAACTAAGAAATGGACCATACAAAACAAAATTTAAACACACTTTAACATTAAAAATCATAAATAAAGCAGAATCACCATCACATTAGAAAAATAAATTACAATTAAAAAAAATAACTTCACGTGTCCTTTTACGTGTCCAACCTAAAAAAAGACTCGCGTGTCCCAAGGTGTCGGCAGCGTGTCGACAACGTGTCAGAGAGTGTCGCGTGTCCAACTCGAGTCAAAGCTAACTCGTTGTTTCCGGGAGAGGTCGTGCTTCATAGCCCCCATTTAAAAAGAGGGCAAGGTAAATGCAAGTATTCCAAGCTATAAATTAATTAACTAATATCAGCTCCAAACAGATCTAAAAACAATCAAGAGTCAAAAGAATAAAAAAGGGAAAAAACAAAAACCATCTAATGATTTCAACTCTACTCCGATAAGAGTCCAAAATGTACAAATCCATATTATTATCCCATCAACTTGAAGCCTCATTTACATTTATAGTTTTTTCTTTATGGTTTCATAAGAGGTAAGAAGATCAAGAGTTCTGTTAAAAGTATTTCGACTCTTGCCTCTGGAAATGCTTAAAGCTCAAAAATAGTGTTTCAAAAGTAGGAATAAAATTACATATGATATCCTCAAGATTGCTTGCATGAAGACCAACCATACAATACAACGTCCAATCCCCATCTACAACTTGAATAATATTACCTCTTGCAAAAGTAACAAGTAAAAGGATGCGGAGTACGCAATGATTTTCTTCCGCCTATCTCCATTTCTTTGTTCTTGTGCTCTTGCATATACATACATACATACATACATATATATATACATACATATATATATATATATATATATATATATATATATGCTTGGATGTTGAGAATCCTTGGTTCCAAGTTTTGGGTGAGGACAATCAGGTGCATTCGCTGAAAAGCCAATGCTAGAGGGGAAAAGGGCCAAAGTTGTTGGGTTCTTCTTCAGAAGCTACAAATTCATGGGAGCATATCTGAAAAGCTGGTAGGTATTCTGCATGAGTTGTTTGTTGTCGTTTCATATCCCAAAAGGCCAGTGTATGAAACGATAGGGTTTTGGTTGGTTCTTGAGGTGCTTCTTCTATCTAATAGTTATCAAAGTGGCCAGCTGATGCGGAACGTGCCAAAAAGACAATTGGAAATTTACATGGCATTGGCTTTGATTTTTAAGTATTGTATTTAGGGCCAAATTGTGGGTAATTATTGTAATTAGGACTAATAGGAATTTTAATCTATTGTGGATTATTATAGTCTAATTACAGTGCTGGGGTATTTGAGTCATAGATTTATAGGGTTTCATTAGTAGCTGATAAATATAGTTGTAGTTTCATTTTTTTTCAGAGTTATTATGAATTGATTACATATGAGTGTTTAGGGCTGTGGCCATTGCCTATGGGCATCTCCTCTCTCTCCTTTTCTCTATTTTCTTCTATCTTTCAATTATTTATCTGTAGAACCAAAGCTGGTTCAGATTGTATTCCTTCCTCCTTTTATTCTCTTTTCTTCGTCGTCTCTGTCACCATCGCTCTTTCATTATTCCTGCCCTTCCTGCTACTGTTCTGTTCACCAAAATACTGTCCATCATCGAAGAAATACTGTTAACGTTTGAATACTGTTCATTAGCACATCCCTTTGATCTGTTTAGACAAAATTCTTTGTTCATTTTAACTTACTTCTTCTATACAAACAATATACCGTTGACGAAAAAATCGTCTTAAATGCCTAGCTTCCTTACAGCCACGACATCACGAACCATCAAGGCTACTCTAGCGAATTCACAGATATAGAGCACTGCCTTGTTGTCTTCAGCAAAACCATCTATGCTCGTCTTCGATAGCCAACCTCGAGTTACTCTTCTCATTGTCCTTGAACCTGTTTCGCTCCTTTACCGATTGTCACCGCTCATAAGTTTCATGAGCCCTAGCTGAGCTCAACATATTGTCGTGAGAAAGAAAAAGAAGAATTGGAACACAATTTCAGCCTAGAGTCTGCTCCAAAAAATTTAACCCGTGTAATTTCAGCCGCCCTCTTTTAAATTGACCTGATCGAGGTATGTAAATTAACCTCTCCAAACCAGCATTAAAAGCCCAAACCCAAATATCCTTTTTATCCTACCCAACCTATATTTATAGTTGAACAAGACCCATACAAGATTCTTTCATATGGCAACTTAGCAAATATCCAGTGGATGTTCTTCCCATGGCTGTTGCACACATATTACTTGGACAACATTGGATTGAGTGCTATGATGTGGACCATGAAGAGAAAGCAAACACATGCTTTTCCATATGACTATGGTTTTATCAAGTCCTTGTCATGCCTAAAGAGACCATTGGGCCAAAAACCATAGATTCTATTCCTGAAAATTTGATTCCCGCAAAATCTGAAGATGAGCCAAAAGTTGGGGGTAAAACCAAAGAGACGAAGATAATCATTGAGAAATTCGAAACCTTGGAGGATATTCTACAACAATAACTTTATTGATCCAGCGACAGATAAGAGATTTCTCAATATATTTCTGGCTTCCAACAGCTCAGTTCAACTACAAGTGTCAAGATTGCAGACTTCCAGCCATGTGATATCAGAGCATATGATTACTTATATTTCACATTATAAAACTCGAGGTCGAGTTGTTTAAATGTTTGGGAGAATGATGTGGAACGCGCCAAGAAGAAAATTGAAAATTAACATGGCATTAGCTTTGATTTTTATGTAGTATCAAACTGTGGGTGGTAATAATTGTAATACTTAATTAGAGTTTTATTAGGGTTTCATTAGTAGGTTATAAATACGTTGTAATCTTAATTTATTTCCAAGTTGAATTATGAATAGATTAAGAATGAGTGCTTAGGGCTGTTGCCATTGCCTCTGGCCATCTACACTCTCCCCTCTTCTTTATTTTCTTCTATCTTTCATAATTTCTCCGGCATCGCCAGTCTAGCGGCTTAGCGAAACCTCATGTCTAATCTTAGCTTCCAAGTCTTGTAGCCTTTTGGGCCATAGCCACGATTCATAAATTCATTGGGTCGGGACTTCAACGTCTTGACCAATTTTTAATTATTTCAAGTGATTGGGTCAGGCCATCATCGCCTAAAGGCCACATGCGGAGAGTGGGGCCCATTTAAGGATAATCCTTATCCTAAAGTAATGACCTACAAACCACAGAAAAATGACAGTAAAACTTAGCATCTATATAAAAGAATGTAATGTTCTCGAAAAATACAAGAAGTAAATACCAAAGGACTAAGCTCAGACATAACATTAAATTATATTCCGACATAAATTTGAAAACTCAGATTCCTCTTTGATAATGTGTTTTTTTGCATAAGGATTCTAGTTTCGAAGTCAATTGTCCCAGACTAACTGTTTGTTATACATATAAGTTCAAGGTGTACGCGGTCTTATTAAAATGAAAAAATTAAATTCTAATTTGAAACTACATGCATGATAAATTAAGCAAAAACTGCCAGTGTATCAATCAAGCCCACATCATATATTCAACCCAAATCACAATAAATATGACAAATATAAAAACCTTGGCAGAAGTGTCCAGTACTCGTACCTCTGCAGTTGTCCCGGTAGTTGCAAATCTTACCCTGCCATTATCAGTAGAAACACGAACCTGAAAAGAAATTCAAGTGTTAAGCCAGCTTTCGGGGAAAAGGCAAGTGAGATAAATCCCATTGACAAGGAAAGCAAGTGAATGCATGAAACTAGTTCACTTACAACGCCTATGGTATAAGCCGCGTCTGTTTGTCTCAATGCTCTTTCCACAGCAGCTACAAAATTAGGTTGAATAACTCTTAAAGGAAGGATGGCCTCAGGGAAAAGAACTACACCTGAAAAAATATGCGTAAATTTACTAACTACACAACAATATCAACAACAACAACATAACGAAGAAAATGAACCTTCTCCCTATATATTAGGATTTCTCAAAATAAGGAATAAATGAGGGACTGAGGCCCTTTATATAGGAGGAGGAAATATTCTAGAAGGATCTCCTTAGCTCCTATTGGTTGAGAGGATGTAATCCCGTGTGATGTCACATGGACTATAACTAACTTTCAAATACATCACGTGTCAAAATGAAACCTTCTAGAAGCTACTAGCTAAGTATGAGTTGTCATGAGATGAATTGTCATGACAACTCATCTATGACAACACTAACTAAAGGAACCTTCTAAAAGCTTCCATCTAACTCCCTTGAAATACCAAACAACTAATAAAAAAAATACAATTCAATACATTAAAAATAAACTCTAATTTCCATCACTCTCCTCCACTTGAAAAAGCTCGTCCGGAGCGTAGGAGGTGAACGGCAAGAAAGCAAGGCAGCCATCAAAGGGTAGTCGTCCTCTAAAACGCTTGACATATCGGCTAGCAAAAAGCCCCGAGAGAATAGGCACAAAACTGAGCCCCAACCGACGAACGAGAACTCGGCCCCTAACTTTGCGCTGCTGAAAAATAATGAGCACATGCCTCGGGGAGGGCCAACAGTGCCAAATGCCATTTAAGTCTCCCAAAATAAGTACCCGTGCGGCTAGACCCTTCAACACGTCCTTCGACCGTGCCTCAAAAGCTTCCCACAATGGATCCACATACCCTCGAACCAACTCGGTCACCCAAGCGACCTATCCTCCTTAGGAGAAGCAACCAAAAAACTAAACCCACCAAAATCAGCCTCATTCTCAAAGAGTGGGAAGAAATCAACCATATCATGCACCTCCAAGTCGCGGAAATGTGTACTAGTCACCCAACCCTCTTCAACTACAATATCGAAGAAATCCACGATAGAGAACCCAACATCTTCTTCCCTAAAGATGGGAAAGAAGTCTCCAATCTCAAAAGTTTCTGAATCTCGAAAACGAGTACGAGTGCTCCATCCATACTCCTCAAATATGGAGAAAAATTCACATAAAAGAAGCTCGGAGTACATGCCAACCGCCAATGGGGTCTCGACATCCTCGGGAACATCCTCACTAAGCGGGACTGGGGATTGGGTGTCATCGTCGTGTACGGGATGACGTCGGCTAGAGAAAAAGTCACATCGGTGGACAAATACTCAATATAATGGGTCAAATGACTCGACCGCGCACGCTCCCACTGATCATTTGCCGCCTCCATCTCAAGATACTCGGCACAACACCGATTTAGGCGTTGGGGACACTTCTCATACTCCTCGATGGAGTTGGCACTAAATTGGAACGTATGTAATTTTCTGAATAGTTAAGAACCCGTTGTCTCCTAACAATTGAGTCGATTTTGGAGTTTCTTGATGACAATACCGATGATGCTGGAAATAGCACCACCAAATAAGATGTAAACAAGCTCAAACGAGCATAACAATGGCAATAAAAGTATATGTATGTATAGTAGGAGATGAGGGGAAGGATATGAACACAGCAATATAAGTGGTTCGGCAATTGCCTAGATACAATCTCTAGATGAAGGCACTAACGGTCATAGATACAATCTCTCAAGCTCTCTCTCTCTACTGTGTAAATTAACAGAGTTTCAACTAGGGTTGCAAAATATCGATCCTTTACAAGGTAGAGGATGACCTCTATATATAGTGTTTAGGGGGTGTAGTGTACCCCCAAGCATGCAATGAGCATGTGCATGAAGATCCAACCAGTATAAGGATGACACCTGGCTGATCTTAAACAAACAATGATGACCTCAATATTCCCTCACGTGGAGGGAATGATTCAGTTACAACAGATTTGTCCACGTGCTCCAAGCCCTACATATGCATGTAAATGCTCGGCTGTCTTCGATTGGTGCCAACCTCGGCCTGGACGAGTACGAGGTTGGTGAGGTCCGACCCTTGCCTTGTCCAAGATTAATATCCATGAAGACCTCGGCCTTGATGGCTGGCCGAGGTTAGATATGAGGCAGTTATAACGTCGGCCTGGGTCGATGATGACCTGCTGCTTGATGATTGAGCCCCTGAGATTTTGCTGACTTCGGGTGATAAAATGTAACGTCACTTGTGGCTGATGTTGGGGTTGATGGATGGTTTAACCCATGTCCTTGCTGATCTCGGCTGATGCCCAGCCGAGGTTGATGTATGAGGTTGATGCAATGTCGGCTGGGGCCGACCTTCTGAGTGACGACCTTATTGATGGGCATATCATAGGCTTCTGGTCACCTCGGCTGTGAGACTGGCCGAGGTTGGTTGCTCTGAATAAGAGGGTGCAGTTTGGGCATATCAATCACCCTCTAGCCCTTAGTTACCTATGTGAGTAGGTGATTGAGGGGTGTTGTAAGGCCGAGGCTGAGTTTTCTTGTGCGCGAATATTCTCTTGACACATGTCACTTGCTGAAGTGGATAGCGTGTCTGTCAAGGCGTGATGTTTTTTTATTTTCCCTTTAGGTTCCCAAGGCAATAATGGGCCTTGGGACGCGCGCTAAAATGATTATGGGTTTAAAAACCCTCCTCTCTCTTTCTTCTTCATTTCTTCTTTCTTTTTTCCCGCCTGTGTTTTCTCTCTGCGCTTCTCTCTCTCTTCAAGAGCTCTGTTGCTGCATTTGGGGGTTTCTTCGCTTCTAATCTTCTTCTTCTTTATCTCGCACTCAGTCAGGTATCATCTCCACCTTACTTTACCATTTACAGCCTTTATTTTTCATTTTTGCATTTCTCAGTGAATACTTGTGTTTTCCGTGAGGGTTTGTGTTTTCCGGCCATCCTTTTCATTTTCTGGTGGCCTGTTCTTGGTTTGAAACCATTCCAACTTCCCTATTTGATCCTTAGTTTAGGTTTAGTCAAGTTGTTTGTCTATTTGGGTTTTTGAGTCCCAAGTGTTGTGTCGTCTGCCTTATGCTCAGACCTCTGTATCAACTCATAGAAGAGTTCCCTTCCCTTCGCGATAAGACATTTGAAAAAATTAGGCAGATAGAGCTAGCCCAAGAGGAAGCTCGTAGGGCTGAGGCATTCCCCCTCAGACTTATCTTTCCTCCACCTCTGAAGGTAATATACCTTGAGCCAGCCGAGCCTGCTGGGCCAGTAGAGGTTCCAGCGGACCCAACACCCATGTCTGAGTCTGAATCGTCTACCTCAGACTCCATATCTGTAGACTCTTTCCAAGAGGCTATGGATTACTCAATCAGGCAAGATCAGGTCCCTGATCAAGCCGAGGTTTCGAGTCGTGTCTCATCACATCAGGGGGCTAACACCTCTCAGTCTTCTTCCGATATCGAAATTGTAGGGTCAAGTGTGGCCATTCCCCCCATTTTCGATGCTATTCCCCTGTCGGTCGCCACCGGGGCTGAGTTCGCTCGGAGGTTTCCTGCTGGTCCCCAGTATTTGCCCAGGCCGATGTCACTAGGGATGAAGATGATGGGCATGAGAGCGACATTGACACCTCTGAGGCAGCCGAGATTGAGAACTCCATTAGTGAGTACGATCTTCTGGCTTTTAGGCACCTCTACTCAATAGGTCCTTCCATTAGTCTTAGGAGACCTCTGAGGGGTGAGAGAGTGTTTGATGGCCGAGATGGGGAGATCTGCGTCTACGAGCAAATGTTCAAGTTGGGTTTCCGTCTCTCTATCCATCCTTCAATTAAAGCCATATTGTCCCATATAAATTTGGCCCCTTCACAACTATCCCCCAACGCCTGAAGGGTTATGATAGGGGCTATCGTCCTTTGGAGGGCAGTCCACCACTCAGACCTTCCTGTTAGGGTCTTCACAGGCTGTTACGTCCCCTCCTCTGCCAAAAATCACCCTAGCTATTACCACTTCCTAACTAGGAAGTCAGATAAGAAGATGTTGTTGGTTACCCAGACCTCCAATCACAACTGGGGGATCGTGCCATTCCGATATCTTCAGACGAAGCCCTGGCAGCTCGTCTTTCTCAGTTGAAGATCAACGATAGTCTGATTAGCCATGTTCTGAAGGCTATTGATGCCATCGGCTCTATAATGACCGAAGAGGATAAGCGTTTTCTACGCTCTCTGGATATCCCTTTGCTGGCCGAGTTTACCCTCCACGGATCAATTCAGGTACTACTTTCTGCTATTTTGCTCTTCTAAGTGTAACCCCGGCCTTTTGTAAGTTAGACCATGCTCATACGTCTGATTTTCCACTGCATGGTATCTTGTCCATGCATCGTTTAGTTAACTGGACCCTGACGAAGTTGCCTCTCATAGAGAAGGGTCAGGAGGCTCAGAAGGTGCAAGCCTCCTTGAATGCAGAGATTGAACGTCTGCAGACAGAGTTGAAGGAGACTGACAAGCTGGTTAAACAGAGGTATAGGGACATAGGCCAGCTCAAGAAGGATCATGAGGTAGCCTTGAAGGCTAAAGATGATGCGCTTCAGACCAAAGTGGATGTTGCAGTCAAAGCTTCATTAGAGGATGCCTCAGAGAAGATCCTTCCAGACTATAAGGTCTCTGATGAGTTCATCAGCTTTGGCTTTGAATACCTTGAAAGAGGTATTAAAGCCACCGGTAAATGGGCGGCCTCGAAGGAAAAAGAGTCAGCGGCCTCCAAGGAAAAAGAGTCAGGGAGTTTGACTGCCTCAGACTTTAGGGTTTAGGCTTTGGTGATCCCCGTTTTGCTCAGGCCTTGCAAGAGGTTGAGGAGGCCGGTGCTGCCCTGCCGAGACTGCTCTTTTGGAGGTCACTGAAACTGAAGAGGCCAATCCTCAGGATGATACAGCAGAGGTGACCAACGTCGGCCAAGAAAAGACGACTGTTGCTGCAGATACTTAGCCCCGGTCCTGTGAAGCTTTAAGTTGTAATTTTTGTTTCTTTTCGTCTATAATTTTTGTGAACTCTGGTAGCGTTTTGGTATATTTGATTTGTAACTCTGACTGTTCAGTGGTAAATATTAATACCATCTTCCTCAGACTATATTGCTCCTTTGTGTGTCTTCTCTTGCATGTTGTTTTAAAGTTTGAGGATACCACATAACGATGTTTACCTTAAGGTCTGAAATCACCATATAATGATGTTTAAGGACTGAGGCCATCATAATATGATGTTTACCCTCATAAATTGCCACTAAATTAATGATGTTTAAGGTCTGAGGTCATCAAATTATGATGTTTCGCCTCTTGATTTCACCAAACTAATGATGTTTAAGGTCTGAGGCCATCATAATATGATGTTTACCCTCATAAATTGCCACCAAATTAATGATGTTTAAGGTCTGAGGTCATCAAATTATGATGTTTAGCCTCTTGATTTCACCAAACTAATGATGTTTAAGGTCTGAGGTCATCAAATTATGATGTTTGCCCTCATAAATTGCCACCAAATTAATTATGTTTAAGGTCTAAGGTCATCATAATATGATGTTTACCCTCGTAAATTGCCACCAAATTAATGATGTTTAAGGTCTGAGGTCATCAAATTATGATGTTTACCCTCGTGATTTCACCAAGCTAATGATGTTCAAGGTCTGAGGCCATCATAATATGGTGTTTACCCTCATAAATTGCCACCAAATTAATGATGTTTAAGGTCTGAGGTCACCATATAATGATGTTTCTCATAATTTCACCAAACTAATGATGTTTGGGGTCATCAAATTATGATGTTTACCCTCATAAGTTCACCAAATTAATTATGTTTAAGGTCTGAGGTCATCAAATTATGATGTTTACCCTCATAATTTCACCAAACTAATGATGTTTAAGGTCTGAGGTCATCAAATTATGATGTTTACCCTCATGATTTCACCAAACTAATGATGTTTAATCATAATGAAACAAAGTATTGACCCAGGAATTGCTCTTTTCATTAATATCCTCTTCATAAAATGATATATGCATTACAAAGTAACAACTGCAACATCATATGTAATATTTCTTCAAGTGGTCAGCGTTCCAAGGATTGGAGAAAGGTTCCCCTTCGAGATTTTCTAGCTGGTAGGTGTCGGACACAACCTCATCAACTACTCTGTAAGGGCCATGCCAATTTGGATGGAGCTTATTTGCATTTTGCAACGTCTTCTTTAGAACTAGGTCTCCCACAGCTATAGGTCTTGTTTTTACCCTTTGGTTGTAGAACTTCGCAGTTCTCAGCTGGTAGGCTGCCTGTCTAATCTTCGCATCTTCTCTTCTTTCCTCGATCAGATCCAGATCAAGTCTTCTCTCTTCCATATTCCTCTCAGGGTCATAGGTCTGAACTCTATGAGTGGGAAGTCCTACTTCTGTAGGGATGACAGCTTCTGAGCCATGGGCCAACATAAACAGGGTCTCTCCCGTTGCCGTCCTTGTTGTCGTCCTGTAAGCCCATAACACTGTGTATACCTCTTCTGTCCATCTCCCATTGGCTTCTTCCAACCCTTTCTTAATCCCATCAAGGATTGTTCGGTTCGTAACCTCCGTCTGACCATTTGCTTGGGGGTCGGTCAGGGGAAGAGAAGAACTGCTTGATGCCTACACTCTCGCAGTATTTCTCCAAGGAAGCATTTTTGAATTGGGTCCCATTGTCTGAGATGAGGGTGTTTGGAAGACCATACCTGCATATGATGTTCTTCCAGATGAACTGGAAGTCTTCTATTTTGTAATTTTGATCATCGGCTCAGCCTCTACCCACTTGGAGAAGTAATCAATCGCAACTATCAAAAATCTATAGTTGTTGGTTGCTCTTGGCAATGGTCCTACTAAGTCAATCCCCCATATTGCAAATGACCAAGGAGAGCTGATGGACGTCATAAGTTGATGAGGTTGATGAGGGATGGTGGAGAATCTCTGGCATTTATCACATTTCTTCACGTAGGTAGCATCATCTTTGGCCAAGGATGGCCACCAGTATCCCTGAGTAATTATCCTCTTAGCTAAGGGTCTTCCTCCTATGTGATTGGAGCAAGAGCCCTCACGCACATCTTGCAAGATGTGTGGAACCTCTGAGGGGTGGACACATCTGAGGAGAGTGAGGGGTGGACACATCTGAGGAGAGGGAGCAGGAAACCTTTTTTATACAGAACGTCTCCTACAATTGAGAACTTGGCAGCCCTGTACCTCAGCCTTCTCCTTTCCAACTTTGATTCTGGCAGCTCTCCCTGCCTGATATATCTGATAAGAGGGTCCATCCATGAGGCTCCTAGATTCAAATTGAGGCAAGGTCTGGTAACCTCTTATTCTTCAATCGTCGGTTTGAGCAGAATTTCGACTGGTACTGTTCTTCTGATGTCTGTCCTGGTTGCTAAGGCCAACCTTGCTAGTGCATTCGCCCGACTGTTGTCAAGTCGGGGTATCCTCTTCATCTTCACTTCTCTGAAGCTTTCCAATATCATTCTCACTTTCTTCAAGTATCTGACCATTCTTTCATCATTTGCCTCGTATACTCCCAAGATTTGGTTGATGACCAGCCTTAAGTCACTGTGGACCAAGAGTTGACCAACACTAAGAGCTTTTGCCAAGGAGAGATCTGCTATCAATGCCTCATACTCGGACTCATTGTTTGAAGCCTTGAAGTAGAACCTCAGCGCATATTTAATGTCGGTACCATCTGGTGCTGACACTATCAGTCGTGCCCCGCTTCCACTTTCACAAGAAGACCCATCAACGAAGAGGTTCCAAACATCTTCATTTGAAGAGAAGTTCCCCTCTGACAGGGTCCCTTGCTAGAAGAGGTACCTGTCTTCCTCGTTCTCAGCTACACTTTTTCCGAACTTGCTTGACCTAACCTCATTCGGACCACGGAAGGCGTTACTGTCTGGCTCATCTGCAATCTCTTGACAATTCTCAATCTCAACCTCTTCCCAGGTGAACTCTGCTCAAAGTCTGCAAGAGCCTGCCCTTTGATGGCAACCCTGGGTTGATAAACAATGTCGTATTCTCCCAACTCGATGGCCCAGGTCATCAACCTGCCCAACTTTTCAGGCTTGTGGAGGACCTGTCTTAGTGGAGAGTCAGTGAGGACAACCATAGAATGGGCTTGAAAGTATGGCTTCATCTTCCTGGAAGCGTGTATCAGGGCATAAGCTAACTTTCCATTCGAGGGTAGTTCTGTTCAGACCCTTGAAGGGCTTTACCATAGTCTTCTCTTACTATGGCAGCACTAATGGCCGACTCTGAGACAGCTAAATAAACATATAACTTCTCCCCCAGAATGGGCCAAGATAGGAGTAGAGGGGATCCGAGGTAGGACTTGAGCTCTATGAAAGTTTTGTCGCATTCCTCGTCCCATTCGAAGGCCTTTCTAAGCACCTTGAAAAAGAGGGAAGACACTTGTCTGTAGCTCATGAGACAAACCTGTTAAGTGCAGCAACTCTTCCGGTTAGCCTCTGAACATCTTTGATAGTTCTAGGTGTCTTCATTTCAAGCAGAGCCTTGATCTTCTCGGGGTTGGCCTCTATTCCCCTTTGATTGACAATGAACCCAAGGAAGTTTCCTGCTCTTACTCCGAAGACGTACTTGGCAGGGTTGAGCTTCATCCTGTATAAACCCATATAATGATGTTTGGGGGGGTCGGGAATTTATGAGGGTAAACATCATATTATGATGGCCTACCCCATAGGGGGTCGGGAATTTTAGCATTTGGTGAACTGTTGATGGCACGGCGTCAAATTCTTTTAGGGCTACTCTTCCCATGATGAGGTTGTAAGCCGAGAAGACATTCTCATCCATCACGAAGAAATTGATTTTTCTGGTCAACGTCTTAGGCCACTCATCTCCCATTCTTACATCCATCTCATACATGCCCAACGGATGAACCTTTTCTCCACTAAAACCGATCAAAGGGTGATGGTATGGGACAAGCCTAGCACTGCTAAGGCCTAGGATCTTGAAACAAGGCCAAAACATTACATCCGCTGAACTTCCCCCATCAACGAGGATTCTCTGTACCTCACATCCGTGCACCCTTGTAGTGATTACCAAAGGGTCATCATGTGGAGCTAGGATACCTTTGAAAGCAAGTCGGGAGAATCCAACTATAAGACTATCCATATCTACCTTCTTTCTCTTCTGTTTAGCCTCTGAAGACGCCAGATTCACAACCTCTACTTTGGTCACTGACTTCGCCTCTGCCACATGAGCTTTGCGGTCGGCTACCTCTGAGCCACCCCCTGCTAATCCTCCACAGATGGTGTTAACACCAAAGGAGATCATGCCAACCCTCTTCACAGGGGCATTGTCGACTTTTGGTGGGAGGTCAGGGTCATTCTCATCATCATCATCTGAGTTCTCAGCTCTTCTGGTTGGGGCATCTTCCCGACACCTGTCGTTTCTCTTCTTTTTAGGGTCATCTTTTCCCCCCTTAGAAGCTCTACCATCGACATTCTTCCTGAGCTTTCCGGACTTCAACATCTTCTCAATTTCATCCTTCAAGGTAAAACACTTGTCTGTTACATTGTCGTGATCTTGGTGGAACTCACACTATAGGTTCTTGTTTCTCTTATGCGGAGGAGCCTTCAGCTCCTCCGGCCATCTCAGGGACCGGTCATTTTTTATTTCATTGAGGATGTGTTCGCAGCTCACAATTAGAGGAGTGTAGTGTGCAAACTTGTCATCTGCAGGCCTTTTTTTTCCATCTTTCTTCCTTTGGAATTTTCCACTGCTACTTCCGTTCTCATCCTCATACTTTGCGACCATTGCCTTTTCATCGTTCATAACCCTACCAGCTGTTGCTAACAGCTCGGCCATGGATTTTAGAGGGTCTTCTACAAGCTTCCACAGTAACTTCCCTTTCTGCAATCCTCCTATAAGAGTTGTCATAGCTATATTCTCTTCATAATCTTCCACTTCCAGTTTCTCCTTGTTTAATCTTGCAATGTAGTCTCTTAGGCTCTCATTCTTTCCCTACTTGATGTACAGCAGGTGAGTGGTCTTCTTTTGAGGTCTTGCCCCAAAACAAAAGTTGTGAATAAACCGTTAAGCCAAGCCTTTAAAGTTCTCAACACAGTTCTTCGGAAGAGAAGTAAACCAAATATGCGCAGCTCCCGTCAAAGTGCTTGAAAAAGCTCGGCACCTCATCTCATCAGGAATTGAATAGACGTCTGTCGCAGACTGATACATCTCAATGTGATGTACAGGGTTGGTACTTCCATCATACTTGGGAAACACCATTGGTTGTTTGAATTTGGCAGGGGTTGGGAAGTTCACAATTCTTGCCACAAATGGGGAACCCTCTGAGAACCCTCTTTGCAGTGGGTCTCGGCTTTTGATGAGGTTCCCTATCTTCTCTTCGAGACGTTGGATGGAGTCATTCCATGGTTTAGCAACGTCGGCCTGGCCGAGGTTGTCCCCAGTCACCTCCAAAGGGTGAACTGAGGGTTCCCTGACGGCAGCACAACGTCGGCTGTTAACCTCTTGGCCACAGTCTCGGCCATGTAGGGGTCAGCCATGGCGAGGCTGATGTTCACCATCCCCCCTCTGAGAGCCAGCTGCACTTCTCGACCTGGATAACCTCTGCCTCAGATCATTAACTGGGTCGAGCCTTTCAAAGGCCGACCCTCTACTCAAGCGATCAAAAGCTGATCCTCTTGGCTGGGCCTCACCAACCTCGGCCCTTCTTGCTCCGCAACCTCGGCTCTGCTGTAGAGGACATACTGTGTTGTGTTGTCTGAAACCTCATATGGCTCCCAGCAGTCTGCTGGAGCATCATCTTCTTCGATATCATCGTACCTATCCTCAGGCAAGGGTTTCCTTGCCTCCCCGGACGCAAGCGCATAGGGTCAGCAGCGTCCATCCTCCGCTGAGGTGTAGGTTGGTCCTTTCGTGGTGCCTGGGGCCTCTGGATGTGGTTGAACAGCCGCTAGAGTAATCATTTCCGGTGAGATCCCAGGTGGCCTCATATTTTGGCTTAGCTGGGCAAAATGCTCCTTCATTGCTTGCTGCATTGCAGCCAACGACCTCATGGCTGCCGCCACCTCAGCCATCTCGGACTGGGGTGGTGCTTGGCTGGAACTGGGTCCACCAACGCCAGATGGCGGAGGAGGTGGTGGTAACTCCGGTGCCATATGTTTGGGATAAAGAGCTTGTGATGAAAGTATTAGGAAGCTTAAATACCTTAAAAGACCTCTTTCAATGGTGAAACAGCTTCACGCGAGGGTGAGGCCCGGTTCACCACCAGAGTCTCCGGTGAGGTTAAGCTAGGAAAGGAAGAGATAAATCTTCTCATTCCCACAGACGGCGCCAAAATGATGATGCTGGAAATAGCACCACCAGATAAGATGTAAACAAGCTCAAACAAGCATAACAATGGCAGTAAAAGTATATGTATGTATAGGAGGAGATGAGGTGAAGGAGATGAACACAGTAATATAAGTGGTTCGGCAATTGCCTACGTCCACTATGCAGGTGAGTGTTAATATCACTAGATGAAGGCACTAACGGCCATAGATACAATCTCTCAAGTTTTCTCTCTCTACTGTGTAAATTAACAGAGTTTCAGCTAGGGTTGCAAAATATCGACGCTTTACAAGGTAGAGGATGACCTCTATATATAGTGTTTTGGGGGCGTAGTGTACCCCCCAAGCATGCAATGAGCATGTGCATGAAGATCCAACCAGTATAAGGATGACACTTGGCCGATCTTAAACAAACAATGATGACCTCAATATTCCCTCACGTGGAGGGAATGATTCAATTACAACAGATTTGTCCACGTGCTCCAAGCCTTACATATGCATGTAAATGCTCGGCTGTCTTCGATTGGTGCTAACCTCGGCCTGGACGAGTACGAGGTTGGTGAGGTCCGGCCCTTGCCTTGTCCGAGATTAATATCCATGAAGACCTCGGCCAGGATGGTTGGCCGAGGTTAGATATGAGGCAGTTGTAACGTCGGCCAGTGCCGATGATGACCTGTTGCTTGATGATTGAGCCCCTGAGACTTTGCTGACTTCGGGTGATAAAATGTAATGTCGGTTGTGGCCGATGTTGGTGTTGATGGATAGTTTAACCCATGTCCTTGCTGATCTCGGTTGATGCCCAGCCGAGGTTGATGTATGAGGTTGATGCAATGTCGACTGGGGCCGACCTTCTGAGTGACGACCTTGTTGATGGGCATCATAGGTGTAATACCCCGTATTTTTATAGCTTTTAAATTATGGGATTTATTAAATTTAATTAAGATAAATTAATTTAATTTTAATCCGGAATGTTGTTTTAAATATTTACTAGCGTGACGAGAGTAAGTAATTATTGGAAATTTGTTATTTGTTGAATGTTACTGGATGAGTATAGTAATATATGTTATTTGTTGAATGTTACTGGATGAGTATAGTAATATATGAGATTTATTGTTATAATATTGTCACGTGTGAATAAAATGACAATTATGGAAATTTAAGTCGGGACGCGCCTGTGTCGTGTCGGGACTAAATGTTGATTAATAAAAGTGAATATTTTATAGGTTGTTCGTATGGTCGTTTTGAGTGCGTCAACGCGTCCGGAAGGGTCGAGATAGTCAGAAAAGTGTACCCGGGGGTTCAGTTTGGGTCTCGGGGCGTTTTTAGGCCTAATTAGTACCCCGGGAGGGCATTTTGGACATTTCACATTTTTGGGTAATTAAACCCACGAAAATTAAAGGGGTTATATCAGATGTCTAGGGTATCATCTAAGGTTAGAAAACTCAAAACTCTAGAACGGCCATTGGAGAAGAGAGGAGAGCGCTCTCAAGGCAATCCAAGGCTCAAAACCCATCCGTTTGCACCGCCACCACCGCCAACGCGTAGATCGCGAGACGGGGAACGTAACCACACCAAATTCGGCACCAAACCAGAACGTCGAAAATCCCAGGCAAGTGTTTATCTTGCTTATTTCGTTGATGCATCTTTCATATTGGTTTAGGAATGATTAGGATGAATTGTATGGAAGAAAAACCCAATTTGAGATAGGAAATTGCATGTAGTGATGACTAAAATGATATTCTGGAAGCCTTTTGTAATGTAGAGGATTAAACCACGAAATTTTGATGTTGTATAAGAAGGAAATTCTGGGAAAACATATTAGAACCATGATTAAGAGATTTCTAGGGTTCTTGAGTTTGAAATGAATTTTGGCTTGTTAATCCATGTTTAGTGACGGAAATTGACGTGTTTTACGTAGGAAATGCATAATATTATGTTAGGATGTTAGTAGTATAAATCTTTGGACGTTTGGGAATGCAAAACTTGAATTTGGATGAAGATAGGTGTTAGAACCCGTAACTGCAAAACTGCAGAAATCACAATACCTGTTTGATCGATCGATCGAGCCCAGAGCTTCGATCGATCGAAGGTTCGATCGATCGAGCCCCTAACCTCGATCGATCGACCCCTCCTGGCAGACTTAAGTTCCCCTTTAAAATTGTTGAATTGATTCGAAATGAAGAAAACTCCTTAGACATCCTTGTTAAAATAATTTGGGAGATAATGATGACCAGTAAGATTCATTAATGAATAAGAGACCTTTAATGTAAGGCGAAATCTATATTTTTGGGATATTTTGCATAAGGGGCAATGTAAGTATATATTAAAGGGGAGAGACACGTAAGAGGGAGTTACGTTGGAACATAAATGGATACCTACTGAATTGTACATTTGGAAGAATAGAGTCCATGAGGGTTATGTAGTAAGTTGGAAAAACCCTTCGAATTAAAGTTAGAAACGAACCATTATAGTTGATAAATGATAATGGGAAAATAAGGATAAATGTTGTGAATGTGGGTTATGGGATAAACCTAAATTGATATAATAAAAGTGGTATATTTATATGATTGTGTATGCATATATTATATACTTGTGAAAATCATGCCCGCGCTACTTGCTATCCATGAGGTTTCTGCGCTGGGACGATCTTATCTCGTGTGCCTCATGGGGGATATTGACTCGTACCCTAGAAGATAGAAATCCTAGGTACAGGCTATCGAATCGGTAGTCACGGTCCTAAGAGACGTGATGGTATGTACTGACCTCTTGGACTTGGAAACTATGCTTCGCCTCAATATTGTTTGTGTATGTATTTATACAGTTCGAGAGTGATTCCGAACTTGTATTCCCTTTAGTACGATTGATACGGGGATTGGATAGCAGAGTATGCCCGCACCATAATTTTTATGTGGGGTGCTGTTAGAATATATATATTATACGAGTATTTAATATATATATATGAACTTCTGAAATTTGGGAAACTGCCTACTGTGTTATGGTAAGTAAGACATGTATAATGACTCGAATTGTAAATACTTGTGTTGAGAAAGTATAATATGACACTGGAAAACCTTATTAATTAATAAAGTTAAAATGAGAACTTTGGATACTAACTGAAGTCTTATTTTTTAAACGATTGTATTGTTCAGCCTTAAATCTTGCAAGTAACCTAAGATAAGTGAAATCATTGGGGGAAGATTAGTGAGATATATGATAAGATAAACCGTTGGGAAGGTTAGTGCGATAGGTGTGCACACTAGAAGAGAGGTGAGAATTTCTCAAGAGAGTGTCGCACTAATATGTTGTTGCATTGGCCTGTAATCAATTTAAATACTTGCTAAACAAATTTTTAAATCATATACACTATCGGGCTCTGACCCGTTTCTTTTTCTTTCTCCCTTGTATATATATGTATGTATTACAGGTGCCCAGCCACAGGGGCGTCTTGCATAGGATCCTTTGGATGGAAGGCGCTATAGCTTTTGTGGGAGTTGCAGGCCATTGTTTAGACGACCTCATTGTTGACTCTACTTCTAGTTCAGCTTTATCCAGTGGGGGCATGTGTCCCCCTTTCTCCATTATTTAGTTGATATTGTCAGAAATTGTAAATTCTTTTAATTTCAGTATCTTTATTTCGGGATTGTTACTGTCAGGATGTTTTCCTTAGTAATTTAATGTTGGGATTTATTATTGTTGAGTAAACTCTTGAATGTTCATTTTATTCTTCTACTTATTGTGTGACTCTTTAGATGTTAATGGTTTGAGGTTTTATAACCGGATTTAATCAAATGAGAATAAAGGTTTAAATGGTTTTGACACTTAGCTTAATTAATTAGGGTGTTTAAATTGGAGAAGTTTTTCATTTGCGACAGTGATGCTAAGAATGAACCAACTGTTCACCTTGATTTTAATTTAATAAAGGAGTGATCGTCCGGTATTTAATTAGGCGGGGTGTCACAGGTGGTATCAGAGCATCAGGCTCTAGAGTCCTTAGGATCTGTACGGCTTATTATGCTTTCAGCGTTGCTTTGTTTGATATAGAGCCCTATGTTTAGGATTGTCGATTTCTTTGACGAGATTTCGTTCTCCTGCTATATGTGTATACATTAGTGAATTATAATTTCGTTCGGATGTGTGCGTGTGCCGAGCGATGACGGATGTCAGAAGAGGATTGTTAAGCGGGCAGCAGGAGGCAGGGCTCAGTTGAGATTATAAAATATAACCGAGGATGATGACCGTAGCTGAGGTCACCTCCATTATGGCACGAGAAGCCACGACTAGAAAGGCGACTAAGGTGCGGCAATGATTTTCAAATGCTGTTATAGTCAAATGAGGTGCGAGGGTAAACTTACCCAACGTATTACGAAAACGTGTAGAGACTGTCAGTGGGAAATTTTAGAAACGCGAAAATTGTATGTGCTTACCAAAGGAGGTAAAGTATCCAAAGGCTTAAATATAGGACGGAGTGTGGCAAACTGAAAGTGAAAAATTTAGAGAAAAATTCCTTGGCTTTCGGGACGAAATTATAATGGTTGGAGTCAACCACCAATTTTAGAAATGGAATGCTATGCCTATAGGAGAACCTTAGGTACAGTGTTGACCGAATGTTCCTTCCTTAACTGTTCAGGATTAGAAGCAAATGTGGTTCTGAACTCATCGAGAGAGGGCATGTCAGGGGTCCATTCGTGAATATGAATCTTAACCGTTAGCGAATTTTGTATCGGAAGATGTAGATACAAGTGGGGGAAACGACTCCAAGTGGGAGACCAACTCATAATAATAGTTGATAATACTCAAGGAGGAAATTCTGATGGACGGCTGATTCAGAGGTTGACAATGTCGTATTTTGTCAATAAAGATGACAATGCTCCTTCTGTGGGAAGCTTAAAGAAATCAAAGAATTTAGTCGAGAATAAGACTGAATACAACGGTGGTGGTATAGCACCACAAAGGGATGTGGATATACATCAGGAAACCCATTTAAATGCTTCAGATAGTTAAATTCTTACCAAGTGATGGTAAATTCAGTAAGTACTATTATAGATAGTAACATGATCTGTATGGCCTAAAAAGCTAAGGGAACAACCGGGATGGCTAACAGGAATCGGGTTTACTAAAGTCCGAGAGAAGGACAATCATAACCTGGTTAGTAGGACAGGTGGTAAGTGGATTATGAGTTGAGGTATTTTGGTG
The DNA here is from genome assembly GCA_949130495.1 of Sambucus nigra. Taxonomy (NCBI): domain Eukaryota; kingdom Viridiplantae; phylum Streptophyta; class Magnoliopsida; order Dipsacales; family Adoxaceae; genus Sambucus; species Sambucus nigra. Next base: position 86,372,513 of record OX422208.1, on the reverse strand, counting down.
CAGAGTGAAATTGCTCGCGATAATATGTTCCAAAGTGAGAAAAAGGGACAAGAATACGGTGCCTAGTAAAGGACGACAATTAAAATAATTTTGTTTTGGTTTGGGCAGACGTGTTGCGTCCGAAAACCATTTGTGCAGTCAAGACGATTGCCAGGATGGAAGTATAAGTTGTATCCTTAGAGGATGCGGCGTGTTTATGTGACACGAGCGAGTCACCATATTTTGTTCATTGCTAGATTAGCATGTGAGACGAGTTTAATGCATATCATTATAAATGTTACCATTATGTGAATATTTTTCCCTAGTATAGCGGCATTTTTCTTTGGTGCTATCCGCGGAGGATGAATGTGTATATTAACAGTGTTAGGTATTTTATTGAGGTTACTCGTCGTAGTGATGCGATATACGAGTACAGTATTATCTTTGATAAAATGTTATAGAAATGGTTAGTACAATGGTGGGCATTTATTGCAAGGCTATCGGAGTAGTTGCATTAGTGCAGCACGTTTTGTTTTGGAAGAGGCTTTACCTGTAAGAAGGTTGGACTCGCACTTATATTATCTATCCTAGAGACTTCGGAGGAGATAGTGGACTCGAGATATTCGATGCCAATGTATGTATAGACTTTGCCAATATGATTCAGTATGTATCGGGATTTACCGTTGGGCGAAAAGATTTGACTCAGTATTATGTTTAGCACTCCGGACTTAGTGATAGGAAGAGTGCATTGTTATATTTATCCTTTAGAGATGTGGGAGTTAAGAGTTATACCCCTATTATTAGGGAAGGGAATTTCGAGAATTCCGATCGTATGTATCCGAGGTTTATAGAATGTAATTACCATCAACCAATACAGCACGATAGTGAAATTGGTGAAACGTTCTTTGTTAAGCATAATTACGGGAGAAATTGTAACTTTTATGTCAAGAGACGGAATAAAGGGGTACATACCACGGACGGAGGACCTAACGGATTTCGATAACCGACAAAGCTAGGTAGTAGTGTATCGGGGGGGTTCCTTATTTGGATTTCGCTTTGCGAGACATCCCACGCATGAAACTTAGCGTAAGGTTGGAAATAGGGAGACGTTTGGTCACTATTCCATGAGTTCGGTACCCTGGTCAAAATGGGATCAAGTAATTATGTATGTAAGTTGGAAGTTGAATTTTGTGTTAAAGCCATTGGAGCCGGAAATTTGTGGTAAGAAAGCATTGAAGGTTATCCCCACGGTTTGAGGGGTGGAACAATGGTACGGAGAATTTAGAAATTTTGATTTCTAGGGTGATTGAGAGTACCCCAAATGTCGTAACCGCGTTCAGAACACGAGGTGAATAAAGAGTTGAAATGATTTTTAGCTTGGATTATCTGGAAAGAACTGTATATTATACAAAAGAGATGACCTGTAATTATTTTGATGAATAGAGCGTTAGTGATTTATTTTGGTTGTTGTACCTATTTGAGAAAATTGTTGTACTTATCTGAGGAAGGTTGAGAATTATTATTCCTCTTTTATTGTCATGGAATTTGAATGCCCTATTCCTTCTATTTCGTTGAATTTAGTTAGTCCTACATAAGAGTAGCCCGCCGTTCGCTCTCCTAGGGCGGTCGGGGTGTTGCAAAAATGTGGGCATCTGGGTTAGCTGCAGTTAAAATAGTCCGAGTCGAAGGGACGTGGTAATAGACGTGTGAAATATATGTTTGTGGGAATAGCATGACGAAGTGGAAGTGATAGAGTGAATTAAACGTCACATGAGGGGCGATAATCCATACATAAGTGTGCAATTAGAATAGCACGCCCTAACTTGATTGGAAGGCTGTGGGAAGCCATTCAAGAATTGGTATTCCTTGAATAGAGTAGAATTTATTTGTTATGAAACACACCCGGAGCGGAGTTGTTATTAGTCAAGTGTGAGAGCGACTTGCGCATACAAAGAGTAATGATGTTAGTATGGTATAAGAGACCCAGAAATGCACTTCGTGGAGAGGAGCACGGGTCGGAACTTTCGACATACTCCAAGGAAGGAAGGGGAGTATTACGTGTCACTTAATGTGAGACATTTCAAGGGAAGAATCGATGTTTAGCGAAACGTAGTGAGTAGTCTCTACATGCACCGCCCATAGGTAAGGTTTGGTTGAAAGAGGAGAATCAACCAAAGAATTTTGTGTTTATCGAAAATTCCTGAAATTGGAAGAGGTTGGTAAAGTCGGTAAAGTTCTTGGATGGGTTGCCATCCTCAAAACAAGATCAAGGGTTCATCCCGAACATGTGAATTAAGCCGCCGAGAAGGAAGTGATTGATATTCCTTTGGGTTGGTTTACAATATTAACTAGTATGACCCAGACTTCCTTTGAAAGGAAGGTCGCGCCAGTGCATGGTCCGGCGTAGTATAAATTTCTGAATCAGGATGAGATTGGTGAATCCCACCTTTGATATGGGATTTCAGGAACAAACAAAGATAAGGTTTCGTTTCGAGTAGGATGTATCACCCTTAGCCAGGGAATAGGCGCATGGTGATTAAAGATTTGTGGAGCTACATTAAGGGGATTTTGGAATCTTGATACGATGATTTCAGGAATGCTCTGTAGAAGCATTGGTACCTGTTTGTCGCTTACGAGGTGCTTATTTAGGTTTTGTTATGGAAGAACCTCGACTATTCTCCTTCCGTATGTTTAGAGGTGAGTAGATAATCATAGTTTTTGGATCGGTCGAGAGAACATCCGATAATTGTGGTAGAATTCCACGACTGTTTTAGGCGAGCAAGAGTGATCAAATGTTCGTGTAATTTTCTCAGAATGGGAGTTTTGTATATGAATAAATTCGAGTATTTGTCATGTAGTGAGGTGCGGCCTCCTAATGATAGTGAGATAATGAAATTTATAACGTATAGGCGTGACCTATGCGCAGTGTTTTAAATAGCTCGCTATCGCGAACGCAATAGCGCGCTATTGCCTTTTGCGACGGGAAAAGGCAACGCAAATGGGTCTGCTAACTGGGATGCTACTGTTGTGTGCGCTATTGTTCGCGATTTAGTGCAAAAGTGCGCAAACCTGCGCTATAGCCACGTGATGCGTGTTTTTTTTTAACCCTTTGGCTTACCAAAACGGCATCGTTTTGGCAAGTACAAAGGTTAAAAAAAAAAACACAGACACTTGTTCACTTTTGACGGCCCCGATCTAAAAAAAAAAAAACCTTATTATAGTTTTGACAGCCCCAACTTAACAAAACCCTTCCTCAATCACTTTTAACAGCCTCGATCTTGAAAACCAAAAAAAAAAAAACTCATTAACAGTGCTCCGGTCTCTTCCATCCACATTTTGGTAGCGCCGATCCAACTTTGGTAAGAATTTACACAATTCTTTTATTTTTACTTTTTATGTTTGACAATTTTCGAAAAACCTCATTTGGTGTTAATTTATTTTGAAGCTTCACGCCTTTGAGATTTTTGGAACAATATGGTCCTATGTTCGGAACAATATGGTCCTATTTTTGTGTTTTATTTGGAATGTTGTAGCACTTTATGACTTTATGACTATATTTGAAATGATTTGGAGTGATTGTTTGAGCTTATTTATTTATATTTGTTACATGTTTTTCAAATTAAAAATCTGGAATGCACGAATTGCTTGCGCGATACACGACGCTATTTGCGCGACGTGATTTCGGAACCAAAACGCGACACCCTGTGCGATCGCGATTTAAAACATTGCCTATGCGAATGTTGTCGGTTAGGAGCACAATGTGAAGTGTCTCCAATGAGAATGTAAAACAATGTTGCTGTGAAGAAAGGGCTATAGTGATTGAGCGCCGTAATGTGTAAGTTTGTGTACGGAAAAGGATATCCAGCATTGTGCAACCTGATAGGCCTTATTTTCCGAATTTCAATACCCCGTATTTTTATAGCTTTTAAATTATGGGATTTATTAAATTTAATTGAGATAAATTAATTTAATTTTAATCCGGAATGTTGTTTTAAATATTTACTAGCGTGACGAGAGTTAGTAATTATTGAAAATTTGTTATTTGTTGAATGTTACTGGATGAGTATAGTAATATATGTTATTTGTTGAATGTTACTGGATGAGTATAGTAATATATGAGATTTATTGTTATAATATTGTCACGTGTGAATAAAATGACAATTATGGAAATTTAAGTCGGGACGTGCCTGTGTCGTGTCATGACTAAATGTTGATTAATAAAAGTGGTATATTTATATGATTGTGTATGCATATATTATATACTTGTGAAAATCATGCCCGCGCTACTTGCTATCCCTGAGGTTTCCGCGCTGGGACGATCTTATCTCGTGTGCCTCATGGGGGATATTGACTCGTACCCTAGAAGATAGAAATCCTAGGTACAGGCTATCGAATCAGTAGTCACGGTCCTAAGAGACGTGAGGGTATGTACTGACCTCTTCGACTTGGAAACTATGCTTCGCCTCAATATTGTTTGTGTATGTATTTATACAGTTCGAGAGTGATTCCGAACTTGTATTCCCTTTAGTACGATTGATACGGGGATTGGATAGCAGAGTATGCCCGCACCATAATTTTTATGTGGGGTGCTGTTAGAATATATATATTATACGAGTATTTAATATATATATATGAACTTCTGAAATTTGGGAAACTGCCTACTGTGTTATGGTAAGTAAGACATGTATAATGACTCAAATTGTAAATACTTGTGTTGAGAAAGTATAATATGACACTGGAAAACCTTATTAATTAATAAAGTTAAAATGAGAACTTTGGATACTAACTGAAGTCTTATTTTTTAAACGATTGTATTGTTCAGCCTTAAATCTTGCAAGTAACCTAAGATAAGTGAAATCATTGGGGGAAGATTAGTGAGATATATGATAAGATAAACCGTTGGGAAGGTTAGTGCGATAGGTGTGCACACTAGAAGAGAGGTGAGAATTTCTCAAGAGAGTGTCGCACTAATATGTTGTTGCATTGGCCTGTAATCAATTTAAATACTTGCTAAACAAATTTTTAAATCATATACACTATCGGGCTCTGACCCGTTTCTTTTTCTTTCTCCCTTGTATATATATGTATGTATTACAGGTGCCCAGCCACAGGGGCGTCTTGCATAGGATCCTTTGGATGGAACGCGCTATAGCTTTTGTGGGAGTTGCAGGCCATTGTTTAGACGACCTCATTGTTGACTCTACTTCTAGTTCAGCTTTATCCAGTGGGGGCATGTGTCCCCCTTTCTCCATTATTTAGTTGATATTGTCAGAAATTGTAAATTCTTTTAATTTCAGTATCTTTATTTCGGGATTGTTACTGTCAGGATGTTTTCCTTAGTAATTTAATGTTGGGATTTATTATTGTTGAGTAAACTCTTGAATGTTCATTTTATTCTTCTACTTATTGTGTGACTCTTTAGATGTTAATGGTTTGAGGTTTTATAACCGGATTTAATAAAATGAGAATAAAGGTTTAAATGGTTTTGACACTTAGCTTAATTAATTAGGGTGTTTAAATTGGAGAAGTTTTTCATTTGCGACAGTGATGCTAAGAATGAACCAACTGTTCACCTTGATTTTAATTTAATAAAGGAGTGATCGCCCGGTATTTAATTAGGCGGGGTGTCACAATAGGCTTCTGGTCACCTCGACTGTGAGACTGGCCGAGGTTGGTTGCTCTGAGTAAGAGGGTGTAGTTTGGGCATATCAAGTACAACTCATTTTGTCAAATTCAGCGCAAACCTCCAAATCGAACCCATACTCGGTATCACCACTTACGTCCCACAACAAATCAGAAGGAAAGTAAGCTTCACGTGGAGGTGAGATTAAATTGGAAGGTTTAGGGGCTGATTTGTGAATTTTGAAAGGTTGAGGGGTTGGAAAATATTTTTCAAGAACTTTTGGGCCAGACTTGGGATTTTCAAACATTTAGGGGCTGAAACATAAATTTCATAAGTTGGAAGGGCCTCCAAATAATTTTCACACGTGTTGGGGGGTGAAAAATGAGAGTTATGAGTGGGGGATGGGCATAACTTCCTGGGGTGTTTGGGTGATTTCAGGAGGAGTGACTCGCCCGGTTCTTCCGAGCCATACCCATGGCTCTACAACCACCACGTCGGCGAGACATACCCATCAGGAATGAGCATTTCTCTGATACCAATTTGATGTGAAGTTAAAATGCGGAAAATTAAATTTACTAACTACACAACAACAATATAATGAAGAAAATGACCTTTCTCTATATATATTAGTATTTCTCAAAATAAGGAATGAATACAAATAAGGAACTAAGACCCTTTATACCGGGGGGAGGAGAGAAGTTCTAGAAGGATCTCCTAAGCTCCTATTGATTGAGAGGGTGTAAGCCGATGTCACATAGGATTTAACTAAGACCTAAATGCATCATATGTCAAAATGAAACCTTCTAGAAGCTACTAGCTAAGTATGAGTTGTAATGAGATGAGTTGTCATAACAACTCATCTATGACAACACTAACTAAAGGAACCTTTTAGAAGTTTCCATTTAACTCCTTTGAAATACCAAACAACTAATAAAAGAGAAAAATACAACTCAATACTAAAAATTAAAAATAAACCCTAATCTCCATCAGAAAATTTATATAAATAAGATAAATCTAGATAAATAAATACAAACTAAACGCATTCATCCCAGAGAAGAAGATAATAGAGAGATGTGTAGGTGGGAGCATACACCACAACTTCTCAATAATTAGGGTTTTTCTCTCATTCTCATCCATTCATAAACATAATATCTCGAGTCAAGGGAAGGACAAAGACTAATAATTTAAGGTATTTAACAATGTTACGTCAAAACTAAAGATATTCTTTTATCGAAAACAAAAAATTTATTAATTACATTGATTTATGCGATAAAGGCTACATTGTTGTGGACCAGGAGTCCACTTATAACAAGATAGCACAGCAAAAAGATGAACAAGGTATGTGCAACGAAAATCCACAAACCCGAAAAGATTGGCTTAAACTACAATATAGCAATGTTCCAGCTCAAGTTGATAAGATAAAGAGAAGAATTCTCCAAAGATCTAGGAGACGCAACCCATAATGATGCCCATAAATGTAATTCTTTCCCAAATCCATAGTGTCTTTTCCTTTGTGCTCAAAAATTTTTTTGTCCCGCTCAAACAAGATATACCAAAAACACAATAAAATGCACATCTCCAAAGACAATCAAAACTTCGACAAATCCCCCAAACTCTCACATTTCCAAAATAGGGTGTCGATTGGTTTTTGAGGCAATGCCCCAACCAAGTTCAGTTCCCAAAATATCTTATTCAACGGATAGTGAAGAAGGATTTGGCCAATATCCTCATTATTATTTTTACAAAGGCAACACCAGATAAAGGTACTTAAAAGGCCTCCTCCTCTGCATAATACCATAAGTGTTATTATGTTCATGTGCCACCAACTACACAAAGACCCTCAGTGTCCAAATCAAATTAGAAGGAGCAATCAAAGAAAAAGATGCATTATCACAAAGAAAATTGAAAAAAAAAAGATTTACAAGAGAAGCCTTAATTATCCAAACCCACTATCTCTTATCTCTCAACCCTACATGAATCTCAAAATTATTTTGAATTCTAGAAAAAAAGAAATTGTAAGAAGCCAATGAATTGGAATCCAAGAAAGCAAAGGAAGCTAAGGAACAATTTTATTCAAGGGGATGTTGTACAGGGTATAGACGAGAAAGTAGGTCTTGAAAGAAAGATTCTTCCATCGAACATCTTCCCAAAACCAAACACTACACACCCCATCCCCTAGGTCCAATGAAGCCCCCTTTACGATGGAACCAATGCCATGGGATATGAATTTCAAGTGATTCTAGAAGAACCCCTCTCAACCTTTGCCCCACCGGTTACTATCCATCCCATGTTTGACTTAATTGTGTCTAATTATAGTGCACCAAAGTGATGACTTCTCACTTGAGAATCTTCACAACCATTTAGCTACCAATGAATTGTTGTTTGCTCTTAAATTACTGGAGCCACACCCCTATTTTTAGGTCTTTTAATAACTTTTCAATTTAGTTGTTAAATTTCCCGTCTTCCCCACCTTCCCATAAGAAATTTCTAATTTTTCTCAATTACTTTTAGCCAATTTCAGGACTCCAAAAGCCTAATGATACTCACTGGAAGCTCAAAATAAACAAATTGAATCAGAATGTGATGAGAATCAAGGAGATCACAGTAAGACGATCCCCCCCCCCCCCCCCCCCTTGACACAAGCTTTCCCTTACCTCCATAGTCCATCCATCAAATCTTTTGTTGATTTTGTCCAAAACCGGAGACCAAAGATTCAAAAGAGTTTGGATTCCTACCCAACAGAAGACCTATATAAGTTGAGGGCCAAAACTCCACCCCGTAACTTGCTATACTAGACAAGGCATCCGCCACCGGGGCATTGAAATTAATGTTGGCACTTTACTTTTTTCAAAATGACATTAAGTCTCAATAATACACCAAAAGCTGGGGTTAGAAGAAATTAAATTCTCCAACTTAGCGCTTTCCCAAGATGAAATAAACATTGAACGCTCTACAAATTGTAATTAGGACAGTTCCAAAGCATCCCTACCAAGTATCAACACAAAATCCTCTACCACGCCAAGCCTTCTAGCTTCTTCCATTATATGGAAGAATCGACCATGACTAGACAAAGAAAAAAGATGATAACACGTTCCCTTGCTTCAAACCCTTCTCACCTATTATTTTCCCTCTAGGTCTCAATAATTATCTAGAAATTAACCGATGTAATGCAACCCCTAATCCAACCCTTCTATCTACTAAGGAAACCTTTCTTCATCATCATGAAACTTCCAATTGACCTTATCGCATGCTTAAAATCACCTTTGGAAATCAGCCCTTTCTCTTCTTTTTTCAACTCAATATTCCTCCACCAATTCATTTGCGATTATTACCAAAACTAGGATTTGACCCCCTCTTAACAAACGCAGTTTATGAATCCAAGATGGTATCTACCAACACCTTCCTCAATTTAATTAAAAGCACCTCGGACAACACCTTGTAGAGACTCATAATCAAGCTAATTGGCCGAAAGCCTCTAATTCTCGCTGAGCCCACTTTTGGGGGAATGAGACATATATACGTCTCATTGACAGCAGCACTACCAACTCTCTTTTCATGAAATTCACTGAAAAAATTTAGAAGGTCGCCTTTCAAGACATCCCAACATTCATCATACATCTTAAGGGAGAATCCATCGGGACTCAGTGATTCATCACCACCACATTACAAAATTTCCCTATTGATCTCTTCATCTTCAAACGGTCTTTCAAGCCATATGGCATGGGACCCCTCAATTAGGTTCCATTCCAAACCCTACACCGCCGCCTCTTCAACACCCCATGTGAATATAGCTCTTCAAAGAAACTAAGAATCTCATCCTCAATTAATTCATCACCCAAACCCACCTCCCCATTTTCTTATTCAATTTTGCTAATTACTTTGTCATTTCTTTATGCATTTACCACCTTATGAAAGAGTTTGAATTATAGTCTCATTATTATACCCTATTAATTTTAGTTTTTTTAGGTTAACATCTTTCTTTTCTTCGTAGATGATTATCGAAATTAATTTTCAAAAAATCTCTCCCTTTTCAAATTTGCATCAATGATTCAACTTTCTTCTTTTTATAAATTTTTTGTTATATTTTCTAATATGGTCTCAAGGCTAACATCACCAAAGCACTCTTTATTCCAAATTTTCAATTCATTTTTTTTATTACCCCTCCCCCCCCAAAAAAAAATCCAATTAAGCATAAGATCCATAAAGTCCTTGTGGTCCGACCACGCGTTTTTTAATCTAAATGATGTAAGACACCACTTAACACCACTAGTATCCAATACGATGGGGAAATGATCTGAGGTGATATTATACCCCACCACTTGTCTAACCCATAGGAAGGTTTCCTCCCAATCTGATGAAATTAAAAAGCTATCTAGTCAAACTAGTTTCGAATAAACAACAAGCTCTCTCAATTTGACCAGATGAATCTCCTGTCGCGTAATAAATGGATCAAAGTCTCTCTTGTTTTGTGTGACCCGGAGTAAAGGACCTGAATTCTCATAAGACAACCTAACAACATTGAAATCCCCACTTAAGCATCAATTGGGGTTACAAAAACCATCTCCAACTAACCCCTCCCAAAAATCTTTTCATCACTTTGACCTACACGGGTTGTACACCCGAGAACCACCAACAATCCCCTATTGATGCTTCAATTCTAGTGGACATGTAAACTTCACCCACGAAGCCATTCCTCAACTTTGACAAATCTAGTGTCCCACAAAACAAGTATACCACCACCCGGCAAGAAAACCCAAACCTTATACCTAGCACCCCTCAGTTGCTCATCAATTTTTTCTTTAAACCAGCCCCTCACATTCAATGAAATTATCTTTCACAACTCACACGATTCCTCCCTCTCGCATTTTTCCACACTTAGTTTGTCAAAGTTAATTCCCGAAGCCATATTCCTTACCTCTCTTTTAGCCTTGTTCTTTTAATCTTATTTAATTGATTACCCTTGCCGTCTTACTTTTTTATCTTCTTTTGGGGAACAATTGTCAGGTTTAGGAGATCCAATATTTTTCATTTTTCTCCACACAATTTATTTTTTCATGTTTGAGCATCACTTTGGTGCACTATCCTAGACTGGGGAAGATATATTTTTGAAAATCACGAAAACCCCTCCCATGTAATCGTTCTAACCTTGTCAAAGGAATAAATCATCAGCCACAGGGACGGAGCCTTCAGTGATTTTAAGAGGCTATCCCACACGATATTCAAAAGAAACTGCATCCCAAAAAACAAGAGAGAGAAGACTGATTTAAAACAGAGCGATATTACCCTCCAAGATTTTATCTGGACACGCGGAGATCTCCAGCCCATTATTTATTGTAACCTGTGCCTGGTCAGGGTTATGACCAGGAAGAATCCCCACTTGCTTCATCCAACCCTATCCCTTCTTAAGGCTCTGAAAAAAAAAATCAGGCAACCCAAAAATACTCACGCTCCTCAAAATCTTGTGGATTCAGGTCCTCCATGACCATCGGTAGTTCATTGAACGAAAAAACTCCATTATTTGGTGCCTTATTCATCGCAGGAGAATCATGACCTGCTCTTCTTCTTCGCCTTAATCCAACAAGCCGTTTGAATCATTACAGTCTTCATCCCTAGATCAAAACCAAGAAAGACATGTTTCTCTTTTGCAATTAGAGATGGTGCTCGTTCGTTGTGTCGAAAAAATATCCAGTTCCAAAGTCTGTTTTCTTGTTTATACCAGAAAATGACCGACCCATGGGTTTAAAATAAGATGAATCGGACCCGCCCCCAAATGTAGAAGGATTTGGATCCTTTTCAAAATAATCAGCCGATCTATTTTTTATAGGGGGGCAGGATTTCCTTGAATAACCCTAGGACCCAAGTTCTCTGAGTTAACTAGGCTAGGGTCAAAGAAGTCTTTCCATAATCCGTTAAAAAACCTACGAACTTCCACCGTGTGATTGGTCTTATTATCCACAAGTCCCATTAAAACGGACCTTGGTGTGGTTTCATAATAGACACATGCGCGCCAATTCCGAATTCGAACAAGGGAGAAGCAAATCAGATTTTGGGAACTCTCACCATCTCTTTGGTTTCAAATCTCAATCACCGCCAACCCACCTCTACCAGTCGGAGGAGAGGAGTTCTGCAGATTTCAGCAAACGAGGAGAAGAAAATTTGATAACAGTGAAGGATTCATCTCCGACAAAAATCTCAAAAGAAAAAGGTCATTATCAGCAGAAAATCTCTTCCGCCTGATACTCAACTTTACATTGTTTCATTTCAAAACATTGAGATAGAACAAAAATCTCCTGAATCCCCTCTAACTCGAACGCAAGTTGGAATAAACTCATAAATTCTTCCATTAACCATAATTCTTGCTTCACACATAACCTTTGTGTCCATGGTTCATCTATTGTTTCCTGAGATCCCCCGATTTTGAAAGACTTCCTCTTTCCAGAAATTGATAGGAAGCCCATCAATTGAAATCCACCCACTTGTACATGCCAACACCCTCTTAGAATTCCATTTATGAGGGTCAAATTTAAAGAGCCAAAACACATGTTGAACTTCCACAAAAGATCTCTACCCCAGTTCCGTAGCTGTGTCTTCACCTTCGCAAAGTACTAGCACGCGAAATTCACTTTAGATTAACTTAACCAGAAAAACCCTACTGATAGAATCCCAAGAGTGAAAAAGAGATTCTTTAACCAAAATAAAATTGATATCTACGGGGGAGTGGGTAAATGCGGAGAATTGACACAACGCCAACAGATATTTTTTTCCGTTATTACTGTTTTGTTTTAGGGTTCTATTTTTACAATAATTGAATAATTCTCTGGAGTATTCTAGAATAGGCTAGATAGGTCTGGTGGCGTCATAGCTTAGGTCACTAGGCCCATGACATCATTCTTAGCTTAACCCCGAGTGGGGGTCTATAAATATCTTTTGCATTTTCTCATTTTGGAGGACACCATTCTCATGAACTAATGAAAATGAGTGGAAGTTATCTTTGATTACGTCCTCTTATGTGTATAAATATTCTATTGTGTGTACATAAAATGTGATGTTCACTTTCATGTATATTCATACTAATTAGTGTATGGAGCTCGAGATCCGAGTTATGTCTTCAACTTGGAACAATCGCTCATCCGTGAGAGTTGCTTGGTTGATTAATGTTCCAAAGGGAATCAGATTCGGGACCGAAACTCCAAACATCAATCATATCTCCGGCAAGATTACTCAAACATCTGGACTCAACTCCAAGGCCACAACGGAGCAACTACACTGATGAACGGGCTCAAGAATTTGTCGCAGGCCACCATAGTCGCCCTGCTTTTCACCTCATTGGAGGAGGATGCCGAATCCGACAACATCCCTGAATTTTATTTTATTTTATTTGGGCCGGTGCATCTTTGTATTTGTTTGTTTGTGTTCAATTCCCATTATGTTGGAAGAGGGGGACTTTTTTGTTTCTCAGTTGCCTGTCAATTTAACTTTTTGGAATTTCATATTTTTTAGATGATTGTATGGATTTATTCGGGTTGCCTATAACTTTATTTGGAATTTGGAATTTGGAGTGATGTGGAAATTTTTTTACCATATGACTTTATTTAAAATGGATGTAATACTATATTTAAGATACTTGTATGGATTTTTTTGTATTACATATATAATTGTAGTGGTGGCAATTTTGGGAACGAAACGAAACGAAATTGACAAGAAATTGACACGGTCTTTCGTGTTTGGGTCTGGATTTTTGGACCCGCCATCGGATCGTGTCGTGTTCGTGTTTTGCCACGAAATTGTCCCGATAAGGACCCAATAGTGACCCAATTAAGAACACGATATAAACCATATGCAGACCCACTATCGACCCCATTTAGACCCACTATCCACCCACTATTTAGACCCACTATTTTTTTAATTGCTCCCTAACTGGTCTAATCGTGTTCAATCGTGTCGTGTTGGGAACCGTATTTACTTATCGTGCCGTGTCGTATTTTTAACGTGTCGTGTTCGGTTTAAAGAAAAAACATGCTATTGTGTCGTGTCGTGTTCGGATCCACTGAATTCTTATCGTGTCGTGTCGGGTCCGTTGACCCGTTTTGCCACCCCTATTGAATAGTTGTTATAATTTTGGATTATAAAACTGTAATGAAAAAATTAGCTCAAGTGACACGACTCCAGGATCATAACGCAATACCTTGTGGGACCACGATTAAAACGTTGTTACTATGTGATATGATTATTGATGTTCCACTGCCCATTGCTAGCAACCTAGTGTTAGATGAGCAAACCAAACACATTGAGGTTCATTGCCACTTTATTCCGGCAATGTTTAAAAAAGCGCTCGAGGCGTACGCCTTGAGGCGCGCCTCGAGGCGAGGCAGAGAAAAAACGCACTGAGGCTTAAGCCTCGGGTGCTTTAGAAGAGGCTTACGCCTCGGGAGGGTGAGGCGGTGCGCCTCGAGGCTCTTTGAGGCGAGGCGGTGAGGCGTTGCGCCTCTATTTATGTTAACTACTAGCTCTTTTACCTGGTTGGGTCACCGGAATCCCTAGATCTTTTACCTGGTTGGTGTAAATTTCATCAATATTGGAGCTTTGTACCAAAAAAACAAAGAAGAGAGAGATGGAGGTGTTGCTGAATATTTTTATTGCTTCACTCTTAATCTCTGAAGGACTGTACAGCTGATGGGATTAGATAAAGCTTTTTTGTACTGTACAGCTGATGCATATTGTCCTTTTTCTCTGTGAAGTCGTACAACCACCTCAATACTGAGATAAAGGTTGCTTCTCCCCCTTTTTTTTTCATTTTTTAATCTTTTGTAGACCTGTACATTGTCATAAGTATTTCAGCTACAACAGTAAAAGTAAAAAGTAAAAGTGAAGGACAGCAGTTCACTCAGGGATCAAATAAGTAACAAAAAACAAGATGTCTCGAGGGAAAAAACAGAGAAAAAAAAAGAACAAACTTAGGTTGCTGTTTTTTTTAATCTTTTGTTTTTCAACTTAGATTAATATGTTTTCTTTAACTAAACTGAATATATTTTAAGAAACTAATATATTTTAAAGGTTGCTGTTTTTTTTAATAAACTTGGGTGATATATTTTATTATTTTTTTTAATAAAGTTGCTGTTTTTTTTAAATCTTAGCTTGAAAATCAATTTCTTTTTTAATAAATTTGCTTGTTAAGTTGCATGATTAATTTATTGTCATATTATAAAATAACCAATATGTGAATGAAGCTAAAAAAATGATTTTGCCAATATGATTTTGCATTGATTAATTTATTGTCATATTGTAAAATAACCAATATGTTAAAATTGATTTTCTCAATTTACTTTTTTTTTTAAGTTATCTCGGGGGAATAAAAAAATGTCAAACTATGTGAGAAAGTCCTCAAGGATGTTTTTTTTGTAGTTTTATTTTATATTTCTTTGTTATTTTATTTTTATGGTTTAATTAGTATTTTTTTAATATTAATTTGCTCTTTTTTTTTTCTTTTCGGTGAGGCTTACGCCTCAAACGCCTCGAGGCTTACGCCTCGCCTCGCCGCGACTAAAACGCCTCGCCTCGCCTTTCGCCTTTTTAAACATTGTATTCCGGAACCCATCATGATTAGTTGGGAGTTATATTCATCAAGTCCTTAGCTCAGCCCAATTTTAGCAGTTTATGTTCCAAGCCTATGTTCCAATCCAAGCCTAGTATATTTGATCTTCATGCTCCATCTTGAGAGGGAGCTTAAGACAGAGTGCTAGAGCTCTTATTCTATGAGTATAGAGTTTTAATTAGGGGCAATTTTGTAATATTGCAGCCTTCCTCATGAATATAAACAATTTCCGCCAGTATTAATTAGACACAACCCATATTCAGCTTATTTCTCATTCTCTCTTATGCATTATCTTTCTCTTGACACCCTAAGCAGCGGACTTACGAAAAAGCTGAAATACACAAGACCTAAAAATGAAAAAATTACAATATATCTCACGATGCCTCCCCCCCCCCCCCCCCCACACATAAATAGCCTTGATTTTATCTGCGGGCTTTCACCTTAGATGACATGTGAAACACAATAAAGCCATTCAAATTCTAAAAGCCTTAACATAACCTAATAAAATACCTTCAAGGTAAAACAGCGGAAGGTTTAATACAGCACCCCCATCCAAGAAAGCCAGCCTATGATGAGTGTCTTCAACCTCTGACACATGAAAGATAAATTGTGAAGCTTTAATAAGTTAAATAGATACAAACATAGAAACAGTAGAAGAGGGTACATATGCCTACCACCAAGATATGTATGCAAGGAAGCCAAATAGGTGTTGAAGGTAAATTCACTATTTGCAGAAGCTCCTCCATAACCACGACCACTGGCACCCATGAGAGAATATGTACAAAATCATAAGCAGTCGCATTGAATACAAAGAACCAATGTCAGAAGAACTTTATATACTTTTCTGAGTATAAACCCATGTACAAGAGACGAAAGCATGTTTCACATAGGCAAAACATATTGTTGCAAACCAACTCTTTAAAGTAAAACGGTAGGTAGTTAGAACCACTTCATTAATTTGTTGCAAAACAAGTCGTAATGAAAGTTCACAGTTATACAATCTACAATTCAGCCATGTATACAACTACTATGATGTGTTGATGTAAATATCTATTTTTTGTGCCAACATAATATTCACATATCTGGCACTGGTCAGATAGTGAAAATATCTTCCTTCTTCATTATCAAATTTCAATATATTTCACTTTTCATTATTAAATTTCCATTTTCGGTATTTTCAAAAACACGGGATATTCTTTCCTTAGCTATGCTTATTTCTCGTTTCTTTGGATATTTTTGAAAACAGAAATCTCTTAATTAAAAGGTATTCTATGGCAATTCTTATTTGGTTAAGAATTTCCACTTATGCTTTCAAATGAAAAAAGATGAATTTAATTCTCACAGATTTTTTCTGATTCCAATAAAATATTCCCTAATTTTTTCATCCTTTTAAACTCGAAATGAAAGGGCGAAAAAATATATAAGAAATGAAAAGGGAAAAAAAATGTATACGCTTTTATAACTTTATTTCAACGTGAAAAATAAAAACGTTCCCATTTTCACAAGAAAATAATAAATATAACGGATGATATGGCATCATTTTAAAAATGATTTGCTTCTCTCTCTTCCAACTGATATGCTTCAATTCAAATGATCTAGTAGAATTCCATTGGATACCGTGTCATCTATACATCTGATGTGTTCAATGTCTTCTCTTCCATTTTAACAGTCAAACGGACCCCCACTTTCTCTTTCTTTCCGTGGGCATGAAAGTGCGGAGCAGAAATAGAGAATCAATTTGGTGGTGGGGATTGTCGTATGAGATATGTGAATATAAATCATGCAATCAATATACATAAATGTCAATAATCAACCATAATACTCGTTTAAGCTTATTCAAAACAGATATTGAAAAAAAAAATATCACGTTTAGGGGGAAATTAAAACTAGTCCATTCGAACTCAAGTACCACGACCTAAGGATTAGTGGCATTAGCCTAATATTTAACCCAATACTTGTACATATCTTATGCAAATGTGAGTACACAATTTTTCAATAAAAGTGTGGACCAACAACTTATGTGTTTGAAATTACCTTGTGGGTACGAAATTAATTAGTTGCAGTCCATCCTTTTAATAAGACACTGTCATATTACAAAAAGACTCTCTATATTTATATCCTCACACAATTTGTCAGATAAAACAATGTACCAGTTTTATACTACAACAGTAAATGAGAGTGTCAATTATGTAATATAAGTATTAAAAACAATTATACTCCCTCCGCCCCAAATTATAAGTCCCTATCCCAAAACAATCAATTAATGTCCAAGATCAATACTTGTACTTGTTCACTATCGTGGTATTTAGTTAGTTGATTATGTCCAAAAAATAAAAGAGAACTATTAATTTGGGACACCGCTAAAAGAGAAAAAATAAGAGAGAGTGTTAATAAGAGAGAAAAAAAGATACGAGAAAGGATTGTGATATTCTTTCCTTTGTTTGTTTGGGAGAAGATAAATATAGTTTCTTTCCTCTTTGTTTGCTAGCTGGGATGAAAAAAAGTAAAAAAAATTAAAGAGGGAGAGAGAGAGAGAGAGAGAGAGAGGGAGAGAGAGAAAAAGAGAAAACTATTATTATAACCTTATGACTAGCCCTATCTATATTAATATGATATGGTAATTTGAAATTTAATTAAGGGCAAAAGAGTCAATAAAATTAATTCATTAATTACAACTTTTTTTCTCTCCTATTACTATTAACATTTGGAATTTAGGATGTAGGATGTAGGAATAAATTAAATTCTGTTTTGATGAAGAATTCTAGTTACTTGACAAGTGTTAACGGTTTGGGTCTTGTGACCAGTTAACATTAACGGTTCGGATTTGGTTCTGGATTTGTTCTTTGGAACTAATTTGTTAACGGTTTGTGTATGAATTTAGGGTCCGTTTGGTAATCCAATTCCAAGCCATGGAAATGGAATTGGAAGGCCAATTTTAATTCCATGGAATTTCCATTGGCCTTTCAATTCCAATTCCAAGCCTTGGAACTAGATTGTCAAACGGGGCCTTAATGGTTTTTGAAACGAACTCGATATCACACGACCCGACATGACCCCCCGAACTTGCCCACGCTCATACAAACCGGCCTCAAAAAGCAAAGCCCTTCCTTCCAATCATAGCTGATGAAGCCACCCCTATGTCTCTAACCACCGCTCACCCCAATCGCATATTGGCACATTCATGATGCATCTTGATCAAAAGTCCGTGAAGAAGACAGGTTTAATTATCATTACAAACACCAACAAATACACGCACAACACATTATTTTTACATCACTTGCATTAGTTGTTGATTGAGGTCCACTATTATCATTACAAACACCAACCAATACATGCAGAACACATTTTTATGCTAGCTGGCTTTGTTTGGTTGATAAAAGACTTCTCACAACTAAAAAAGGGTATGTGAGTTAATAAATACTCATCTTGATTTGAAGTAGATCAAAAACCCTAATTCTTAACTAGTAGCACATTCATTAATGTTGTATATGAATAATTCCAAGTATCTGAAATGAAAAGTGAAATATAGAGGATTACTTGGTTTGTTGTTCGTCGTCGGATGAATCGTGAAGGCCTTCGACTTCTTCGATCTGCAATTCCTCGGAATCCAGCTCTCTTATTTGTTCGATTTGGAACCTTTCTCTCTCTAGAAGCCTCTCGTTGTTATCCATCCCTACACTACTTAGGTTTAGGTTTAACGCTCAATTCTCGAATCTAATTTACATTTTTACATATAAATGAAATCTCTGCAACTACAATACTTGTTCAAGCCCCGCCGCAGCTAAACGTCAGAATTGCCACAGTGATTCATATACTTAAAAAAATATATAAAAAAAAAAAAGGAAATTCATTTCGTAAACTCATTTCGTGCACCGTGAATAACACAAAAATATGTACAAATTTTCAATGCATTGGTGGATGCCGTGACGTTAACGGAAAATAAAATTGTTTTTTATGAACGAAGAATGTTTGATATTTTTTCAAAATAGAAAATTAAAAAACAGTTTTTCAAATAGGAAGTTTTTCATCGATTTTTAATATTCTTAAAATTATATTTTAACCTTGAATTTTCTAAAAATGACATTTAGGCCTTGAAATATCTAAGAATTACATTTTGGTTCCAGAAAATTTTATAAATTTTATTTTGGCTCTCTTTTTAATGTCTATAAATTACATTTGGATCCTGAACTTTCTATAATGTCATTATAACCCTAATTTTTGTGTAAATTATAATTGACCCCGTAATTTTTTTAAAACTACATTTTGAAAACAAAAATTTATCTACCATATGAATGTAATTTCTAGTTTTCTAAAATTTTCTATGAAAGATGAAAATTGGAAATGATGATAAAAAATGTAAATAGAAAATACAAAATAATTTTTCACAACTAAACAGGGCTAACTATGGCATTCAAAAACATAATAAGTTTCCTCTCTTAATTATATAAATATATATATATATATATATATATATATGTGTGTGTGTGTGTGTGTGTGTGTGTGTGTGTGTACTTGTTCCCAGATTCTAATTATTATAGTTTATATTATACCTCTAATACGGTAGTATTAGAGGTATTAATATTGAACCCTTGTAATTGATGCAAAAATAAATATACTAAATGCTCCCTTAATTTTAACATGTCCACATGCAGTTTATCTTATCACCTATCTAATAGTGTTCAGGTCCGCGCGATGAACGAGCTCATTATAGAAGCTTTTACAATGTATTATCAATATATCAATATATTTTGGCAATCTCAAATCACTTAATTAATAAAAGTGACATCTTTTAAAACAATAAAGAATGATATATGGTTACACTCTTTATGTATGATTTTATATATATAGTTCAAACTAATCACATACAATAGAAAATAACCTCCATTTCCAAACAAATTCCAGACTCTCTTTCCTGTGAGAATCAAATGTTTTTAAAGTTTGTTGTATGGGTTAGAATAAAATTAGCATAAAAAGAAGAGGAAGTTCGACGTTAAACACATAAAAAAATTCCTAGCTAAGAATTTGTACAATAATTAGAGTTAAAAAATTAATTTCAAGATAGACTTGCTCTATATACTTACATGATAAAGAATTAGTTCCAGGCAATTGTACATTGGAGGTATTTGGGTTCATTGATGGACTTGCTTCTATTTTAGTATGAATATATGCCACGGATGTGCGATTTGGAAAAAGTTTTAAAAACGTCGCATAGAAACCCAATTTCATGCCCCAAAACTCACGAGAATTCATTGAATAAGAGCCAAAGTTTGATGACCTGGATAAAAGGTATAAAGAAATTACATGGATGTACCATTCATATCATCTTGAAAACAAATAATGAAATCTATGATTTCTTTTGTAGCTTAAATCATAATAGTTGAAAAGAAACATTCTTATATACTCACAGAATAACACATGGTTAATTTAGGTTAATGTCCCAATTGATGGTTTGGTTCATTGAACAAATAAAAATTTACACGAAGTTAACACTTGCCTTTAGTGGTGATACAACTAAAACATTTCCAAGATCTATAAAAATTTAATATTAATTTTATTGTATACAGTTGCACTTTTATGCAATTTGATTAAATATAGCTGCATTTTTCTGCAACAAAATCATGAAGACATAACTACAAATATAACTCTATCTCTATCTCTACTACTTAAAAAGAGAGAAGTTCCTCTTCAAATCTCAAAGTACTAAACTACCCTCATTAAATTAACATTTCCTATCATACCCTTAATATTAGTCTCACACATTCATTAAATTAAAATAATTCAATGAATCTTAACTTGATACGTTTTCTCTCCTAATACATTGATCTAACAAAACTTTCAAATACATTCATCTTGAAACCCTAGAAATCAAAAGTCAATTGCCCAAGTTCATTCATCTTCCCATCAGATTCATATTGTATAGTTTCTTCGTTGTTGTTGTTTCTTGTAAAAAAAAACAAGGTCAGTACTCATAATTTCCTCTCAAATTTTTACTCCTTTTTCATTTGTCATCAAAAGTATGAATTTGTTAATTTAAAAGCAAATACATACTTTTTGTAAGTATATCAATCTCATTCATGAATGTTGTCTCTCTTTTGTACTAAGATTTTGTATTTCCAATTTTATTGTTGTTCTATTCATGTTTTATAATTATTCTAAATTCAATGTTAATTTAAGAAAAATTATATGTATATTTTAAGTTAAGGAATTACCAAGTTCACACCTTATTAGATTATTATCTTTTATATCTTCATATGTATTTCCCAGTTGGACATGTTTATTTCTTAAAGATTCTAAAAATTCTTAAAACACTCTATTTACTTTTTAAAAGACAAACTTACCCTTTGCTCTAAAGATCAAACCAATACATTTTTATTTGTTAATTTTTTTCAATAAAAACAGTATTTTAAATTGTTTTTTAAAACATTTTTTTAATTTTTAAAATTAAAAAATTATTCTTTTTTATAAAAACTGTTAAAAAAACTGTTTTGATTGTTTTAAAAACCCTTTATTATTTAAAAAACTGTTATGATACTTTTATAGAAGTTTTTTTTTCAATTTTTTTTTTTACATAAAATTAGGAAAAATTTAACAAATAAAAAACTGTTTTTTGAATTGAAAATTGTTTTTATAACCGAACACGGCTCAAATAAAAGCAACTCGACACAACACGACAACTTTTTTTTTAATCAAACGTGAACGCGATCCTAATAAAAGTGACACGACACAACATGAAATATTTTTTTTTACAAAACACGAACACGACTCAAGTAAAAGTGTCACGCCACAATATATGTTATTTTTTTAACCAAACAGGAACACAACAAAAATAAGAATGACATGCCTCAAAATCTTATTTTCACCAATAAAAGTAAAATGACACAACACGAAATCTCATTTTTTTACCAAATACTAACACAACCCTCTTAAAATGCAACACGTCAAGTAGGCCGTGTTCGCATTTCTTAAAAAAGGGATTTTGTGTCGTGTCATGTCACTTTCATATGTGGCATATTCATTTTACGTAAAATTAAGATTTTGAAGTGTGTCGTAACATGTCGTGTTAATTTTATTTTGGTCGCGTATTATAAAACATTTTAAATAAAATGTACAAAAAAAACAGTTTTAAATAAACAGTTTAAAACAATTTTTTAAGTGCCTAAAGATTTTATTTAAAAAAAATTAAGATTCTAATAGTTACTATTTTGGAACTACTGACTTTTTATTTTTATAAAACAATTTTTGTAACTATTCTAATTTTTGTAACAACATTTATAACTATTAGAATTTTTGTAACAATTTTCTTAAAACACTCCCATGCTTGGATTTTACTTAAAACAGTTTTTTTAAAATAAAATCTTTAGGCACTTATAATATTGTTTAAAACTGTACTTTTTTTCTACATTTTATTTAAAATATTTTATAATACCCCCTATACATACCGCTGACGCGTACCAACATACTAAAAAAATGGTCCTCGCCAGCGGTATGTATAGGTGGTTGGACCGCCTATGCCAACCGCTGGCGCGGACCATTTTTTTAAATAGTAAAAAGATCATTTTTGAAATAATAAATAACGGTCCTCGCCGCCGCTATAAAAAAAATACGACTTCATATCACGTCGCGTTTTATTTGGATCGTGATCGTGTTAATTAAAAAATATAAAAAATAGTTTTCAATATAAAAAAAGGTTTCAATATAAAGAACAGTTTTTTATTTGTTAATTTTTTCCCCAATTTTATGTAAAAAAACATTTTTTTTGAAAAAAAAATGTCTTTAAATATATCTTAAAAAAAAACTTTTTTAAAACTATCATAACAAGTTTTTAAATAAAAAAAGGTTTTTAAAACTATTATAACAATTTTGATAAAAAAAACAACAATTTTTTAATTTTAAAAAGTAAAAAAATATTTAAAAAAACAGTTTGAAATATAATTCTTTATTGAAAAAAGTAACAAATAAAAAAGTATTTGTTTGATCTTTTGAGTAAATGGCAAGTTTGTCTTTCAAAAAGTATTTAGAGTGTTTTAAGATTTTTTGGAGCGTGGTTAGCTTTACCCGTTAATACTACATTGAAAATATTTCCTATAATTTATATTCGAAATGGTCATAAATTTTTTTTGAATTTTTTTATGATATTGTCAATGTTTGTGGTCAAACCTTGGATTGTCCATCTCATGGTGAAGGAATCTCACTTTGGTTTACGAGGTAATTGCAATTGATTAATGTATCATTGCTATTTTGCTTATCATTTAGAAACTGATCTATATAAGATTCTCTTATGTTGATAAAAATGAAAAAGTAAGGTCCGTCATAACCGTGATGACAATCATTCATACGTTTGCCTAACAATTTTCTAATCTCAAATACCTTTTTGTAAAATAAATAAATGATTATATACATGGTTGGAGTATATGCTTTGATCCAATTATTTATTATTGTTTTATGAGTGTTGGACAATTAAAATTTGTTAGCATGAATGAAATTCATTGCATATCATGTGTTTGATAATATTCATCTATGTCTTTTTTTTTAACATTTCTATCTCCGTTTTTAGTTTTGGGCATCCGATTTGTGAATTATAAAATACAAATGTATACATACATGGGACCTAATGCTGAAAGAAATGCAAGTGATATAGTTTTGTGAAAGGGGTGTATTTACAAACTATGCGTGTATAACAAATTATAGAGTAGAACCAAGTAGACACCCAATTTTTTATAAAATAAGGAAAAACATAATTGTTTGGATAAACAAAATTACGTCATTGCAATATACATATTAAACTTTTTCATATCATAATAAATGAAACAACCTATGAACCAAAATAATCAAGAACTCTGATGATTCATTATTTAGTGGGCTTTTTTTGAGCGATTGGGTACTCAGTGAGTGGAATTTTGGGTCCACTAAGTTTAAAATGACATTCACGCACAAACTTACGTATTGATACATAATTTATTTTTATATTAGCCGAATATATATTTTTTTAACCTACATTTTTCAAACTATTTTCATTATGTCATAATTGTTGGATTCATATATATGGGAGACTAGATGGATACGTATATAGAGAGAATGAGGATGGGTCGGGCATTGATTTTATAGGTTGCGACCTAAATTAATGAGTATAATGAAGATTTGGCACATATTATCCCATTTATTTAGTCCTGAAAATTTAGCACTTGGCAAAACACTATCGTCTTTCGCCTACATCAAAGAGAAGATTTTTTTTCCATGTGATTACTGTAGGTTACATATGATTGGTAAGTTATAAAAATGGTAAATAACATTTTAATTTTTTATGGTAGTAAGAAAAGGAGACAAGTGGTTAGGTATCCAGTTAATAAAGTCAATGATGAGAATCCTATTTCTTTGGTATGGTAGAAAAGTAGACCAATATTAAGTCGAAAGCCTTAGAAAACAATCCACCAACTTAACAAAAAATAATGCGATCAGTGGTTTCGACTGTAACATCTGCCTAGACATGGTTCAAGACCCTGTAACCACCTCTATTGCTGCATCTGTATTTACAAATGAATTCATTACCCAAGTATATCTGCTGAAATCCAAGATCACCAACAGCCTCAATGCCCTGTGTGCAAGGCTAAAATTACATAATAAACCTTAGTACTACTCTACGGACACGGTCAAATAGAAAAAGCATCTGAAGACAAAGTCCCACACGCGAATTTAATCATACCAAGAAGGCCTTCGAGTCCTAAATAGGATTTAGTCATTAGTCGATATCGCCCACATGCATGACAGGCTGACAACAACAGCAGCTGCTGCTGTTGCTTACAGATACATGCCAGCTGGCTGGCACAGAGGAGTAAGCATGGATGAATGACTAAGCAAGAAGAGTAGTTGCTGCTGTAACTAGAATTTTAGAGAGAAAAGATAGGATTCTTTCAGCGAAATCAACCTTAGTGGATGCATAATATAATAATGTGTTGTCTTCTAAGTTGGTTTACTACTGAGCTTATCATCTTTCACTTAATATAATTCATCGTTGAATTCTATACATTTTCCTAGAATTTGTGACAACTTGTTTGTTGTGAATACTTGGAGTAGTAATTTAACTGGTGAGATAGGGAATTCCCTTTATGTATGCTCTAATATTCAGTATGTTAATCTGAGCGCTAACAAATTGAGTGTAGATTTAGGGTTTGAATTTGAGAAGATGAAAGAGTTTTGGGAATCAGAGAAGAAATTAGGTAGCATAGTGTCACTCACGGAAAATTGCACTTTACAAACTCTGGACGCGTCGAAAAATGATTTCAGAGGATAATAACATAGGGGAATTTCAAACTGCCAAAATTTACTTGTATTGACTTTATGGGATTACATGGCCAATTCAACAATAGATTGATTTATTTTCGAATCTCCAGGGGCTTTTATTGGCTAACAAATCCTTAATTCTAGAGTCATTATTAAGCCTAAGAAAATTACCTTTCCTAGATCTAAGTACGAACAAATTTTATACTCCATATTAACATCCCCTAATTTTTTACCCATTTGATGAGCCACATTAATCGTTTCAACCACTCGGAAGAGATATTTTTACCAGAATTTTTGCAGTATCCCTGTTGCAGTTATAGTGATTCTAATTATTTATACATACATGTGTTCAGTATATTTCATCCTGCTTTTGAGTAGGGAGTTCTGAGTTCGTTTGTGATAGATTTAGAGTATTCACAGGAATATCTTGTATAGTTTATAGTTGAATGGAGGTTTGGTTTTTAGGATAATGATTTATGCTTCGTACTAGGTACTTTATGTTACATTCTAACAAAACAAATTCTACATAATATGTTGCAAGTATTTTTATTACTTTGTCCTTCACAGATTTGCAGTGAAAGGAAGATTAATATCTGGAAACGGTCACACGTGCAACGCACGTGAGCACAACAAGTGATAATAAATTAGGAATATTACTAAGACAAAATTGTAGAAAATGGTGTAATTATCACCTTGATCTAGGAATCCATAAAGAACAATTTTTAGATCAAACCCTGTTTTGAAAACAAAAGAGCTAAGATTGAAACCTTAATTTTCTTCATAGAGAGACGAACAGATGGGAAGGAGTTATGATTGAGAGACTTACCATATTCTCCATACTTCTCAATTTACTTTAAAAATAGAAACATGGAAAGACACTGTTAAAAAGCCTCTAGAATTAAGCTTTCCCTTTTACATACCTTCTTGTTGAAGGGGCTTTTAAATTGAAAATAACGTAAATAGGTATATATTAATTAATGCCGCGTGGAGGCCACTAAAGAGGAGACTCCGTTTTCATATTATAGTATATGATTTATTGAATATCATGTACTATATGCTTCCTCAATTTTAACCTGTACACATGGTTGTCTATATTATCACACATTTATTTATTGAATAGGATGGGAGCACATATATTATAATTTTCAAGGAAGAGTGACATTTTTACTGAATCTTTCAATCGGTCAGCAAAAATATGATATAATTTTTTTAGGATATAGAGAGCAACACTCAAAAAAGTTATGTCATTCGTACCATCATTTTAATTTTTATAGGATATAAATTTTTCACATAAAAACTTGCACTGACCATTTGAGGTATTAAAAAAAATGACATTGTTGAAATCTCAGATATTTCAGGATATATCGCGATAGCTGAGTCTCAGATGATTCGACTACCGTGCTCGCTTTGATTATCGTCCATGGAGTTAGGCTCGAAGTGGGCTCCGTATGAGATGAGATTGAAACGAAAGGAGTTGAAGATGGTCTCTAATAGTCCGAACGTTCGTTAGACGACGAGGATTCAACTAGAGGATTTGAAGTAATATCACTCGCGTCTTGCATAACCGATTTTTGTGTTAGTTTTTGGAAACCGTGTTATCACGGTGACCACAAGGAATGAAAAAGTGTAAAAAGAACGTCTTATAACCTAAAATTATTTCCAATCCCCGACAACGGCGCCAAAAACTTGATACTCTAAAAATAGTGCATGATTCAAGTGTAAATCTTTCACAACAAGTAGTATCCGGGTAAATCCGGAATCACATTCCTCAGGGATTGAACTCTCATAAAAGAATAAAGATAGGTTATATGAAACTCTCTAAACGTTACAAAGTTAAAGTATAAAAGATGATTTGTTGTTTGAAGAGGTGAGATTAAGTAACCGTCATACCAAAATGCATTTAATTAATAAAGAACGAGTTAACTCTGAAGATAATACAGAAATGAACTAAGATAAGCTTAAGTTCAAGAGATAAAAGGGATTGAGGATCATTCTCCCACCTTGGATTCGCTAAGAAGATGATAAGACATGGTTCAAATTTAATTATAATCGAGCATAGCTAATTAAGTCTGACTGTCTGAACATCTACATGACTAAACTCATCGATGGAGGATTAAGGGTTAATTAGTTATTGCTAGATGGGTTGGGTTTGTAGTAAAGCATCAAACACTACCCTTGCATAACAAGGGAAGTTAAGAGACTATGATACTCTAATACAAACACATGGAGTTCTATTAGAACAATTATAAGCCAAACCCTAAATATAAAGTTCAAGCATCCAAGGTGGGATTATGATCCCCAGCCATAAGTCTAGCTACTCATAATGGAAACTAAGTTACTCATGCAAAGAAACAACATACATAAGCAAGTCATCTAATTTAAACACAACACAATATAAAAGACGACAATAAATGCAAATTAAAGCTAAGAAAGCAAGTAAAGAATAAGTAAATGAACCAAACTTGCATTAACAACAACTAACTTGTAAGTAATCAATGTTTTATATGTGGGTAAGAACAATAAATGAACTTGAACTAGGAGAGAGAAGAGAGGGTTTCTATCTTTAGAAAGTTTTTAACAAAAGAAAACTTATCTACATAAAAGGAAACTAAGGGATTTAACCCCAAAATCTCGAAAATGGCAGAATTATAATTGGATGAAAATAGGACTGAATCGATTCGGTGGTATACCTGAATCGATTCACAAAGGAAAATGGACAATAATGGAAAGAACCAAAATAATTTGGCCTGAGGCCCGAATCGATTCGCAACAGCTCTCAAAGTGAGGATGGGACTGAAATGGTTTTATTTGGCCCAAACTCTACAGAATCGTCCGTAACTTCTTCGATACAACTCGAATTCATGCACCGTCGGAGGCCACGTGAAGATGAGTCGAAGGATTCAACTTTTGTGAAGAGTTTGGGATCAAAACCCGAATGTTGAATTTACTAAATTACCCCCGACTTTGTGACTATCAATGGAACTTTCCCGAGATTCAACCAAACTTCATGTCTTGCATTCCCAAGACCTATAAAAGCTCAAATAAGGCACACAAGATATATTATGAAAATATGGGTTGATCAATAAATGAGCATAAGAACTGAGAATAACATGCACGGGAATACTAGAATGCACCAATAAATGAGGTTTTTAATGCAATAAACATGACTAATTAGGGGTCACTTTGTAATGGGCGCTGGTCTGGCAGGTTGCAATTAGCCTAAGCAATATGACACTCACCTTCCATTGGACTACTACCTTCGACATATATCGAACGATTCCCCCCACATCGTACGACTTAACCAAACTCACGACGGGAGGAGTATAGTTGGGAGCTCGTTCACGTAAGTCGAGTATATCGAATTCGCTATCACACGTACTGTCCCCACGAGGTATATAGTGAGGCAATTCATGTACACTCAGGTATATCAAATGGCTTGTCCACACGTACCGATTGCCCTTAAAAGTAAAAAAAATATCATGGAAGTTATGCTAAAGGGGGGAACCCTTCCACTAACCCAACAACTATATAAACCTCATATAGGCGTCAGATCCAGGACACCTATATTTAGTTTGTGGGTTACTACACGAAACTCTATCGAAATCTCGGGTCGGTATGCCGCCCAAATGTTTGCATATTTCATCGTTTTATAAAATAGGACTCTGTTCATGAGCTTGGAAACAAGTCAAACCGTATCTTACCTATTTTTCAAACCTAATTTTTTTAGGCTGGGGTCCTGTCCGACACGTCTTTTGCATTTAGGTAAACTTATACAAATGAAAACATAATAATAATCATGCTGAAACTCTTCTCTCATTTTTACTCCTCTTCTCAAAAAACCGAAATACCCAAAACATTTTCCCTCCCTTTTATCAAAAATACCAAAAAAAAATCCTCCTTTTATCAAAAAGCCAAAAAACATTTTTCGTCTTTTTTATAAAAAATGTCAAAGACCTCTTTCTCCTTTTTCAAAAATACCAAAAAAATAATCTTTTCTTCTCTCTTTTAAAAATAAATCTGAATATTTTTCCTTCTCAGGTCGATTGAATACCCGATTTTTGGCCTGACTCCGTATTGGCTTCGATCTTCTGTCAAGCCGTCCCGAAGCTCCGTCAGTTCCTCTGCTACTTCATTCGAATTCGAAATACACCTTCACCATTCCTTCATAGAAAACATCGATCAAGCACCAAATGTGCAGCCTGATATGATGGCGGTCATAGTCTAACTCAATGCCAGGATTGACAACCTTCAAATCGCGGTTTATGAGAAGCAGCAAAACTGAGTCCAAATTCTCGAAGAATATTAGCATGCTCCAGAGCCTGTTTGGGTCCCAGAAGAATATTAGCATGCTCTGCGTGCCCCGCCTGCTAATGGGCCGCCACCAACTCAGCTCCTTCTGCCAAACCTTGCCCAGCCAGTGGCTAACTTGCCAGTACTCATTGATCCCAAGGAGGAATAACTGAACAATGTCAAGGAAGACCTCAAGTTGTTGTTGAAGAAGTACGACCACGTTAAGATATCAAGTGTAAGGCCCTAAAACGTGATTAGGAATGTTAATTATATGATTAAGTATAAGTTATGATTTATAAGTTTGGTAAGAGGTGTTAAACATTTTAATTATCACACTTGGGGGATGTATATGCATGTGGTGTATGTGATGTTTACATTATATGCTAATTGAGTTTATGATCGGGAAAAGCATGTTTAGGGCATATGATTAGTCATATGGTTAAATTCATCATGGAAATATGTTTCTAATGCATCATTATGTTTAGAAAAGTAAACTACGGTGTTGGTGCAAAATTGGCGATGTTAGGTCGCCAAATGTGAAAGTTTTGAGATTTTCAGTAAATTCTACTCTTCTGTTCGGGCCCAAATTAGGCATACTAATTTTATGATTTGAGGAAAACACAAAATATGGAGGTTGTAGATATATGAGTTAAGTTTATAACACAACAAACAGTGCATCAAACGGACATTCGAGTGAGAAGATATTGTCTTTTTACGAGCAGGGGTAAAGTGGTCGTTTAGCTTTAAATGATATTTTGTCTTATATGGTGCCACATGTCATATTTTGATTGGGTCAAGGGAGGTGACCTTATGCCGACTTAAACCTTTAAGACCTCCTCCTTCATCCAAAATCATCCATGAGAAAGTTTGGCCCGAGGAGAGAGAATCGGGGACCTTAGGAAGGGAAAAGCGAGGAGAAGTTGGAGAAAAATCCGTAGGAAATTACGAAAAAGTCCTTAAGGTAATTCTATCCCTAAATCTTGTTACATTTTTTGGGTATTACTGATTAAAATGATAGAAATCATCAATTGATTGTTGAACTTTCAAGCCTTGGTGGTTATGTACGGATAGATGCAAGTTCAAGCAAAGTTAAATGTGTAAACCCTCAAAATCGCTATGTTTAGAAACCTTGCGTATTCAAACTTCTATATTTTTTTGTGTACTTACTGGAATTGAGAAATTCTAAATGGAGATTAAAATAGAGTCATATGTGTATATCATAGCCGAAAATTATGTTAAGATACCAATAAATGAATCGTGGGTGATAGTTAGAATTTCAGGTATAAAATCTGCCCTAAAAGTGTAAGTGCGCACACCAGGTGTTCGACGTTTTGCTTGACTTAACAAATGAACTCTAAAAATTATGCAACTTTAATTTTATATTATTCAATATGTTTAATATATGTTCCCATGATTTATAACTGAGGTGGAGGTTATATATATGCTTGAAAAATGTTAAGTTATGCTTTGATGGTCTATTCCGACCTAGATGTGTTAAAAGTGGCATAAATCATTGGATACTTGTTGAAATCAAGAAATTCTAGTTGGAAATGATAGAGAACATATATAAGTATGACATAATCGAAGAGGAGAATAAAATACCTTCTGGTTTGGCTTGGGAGTTGTGTTGAAGTTGATTTTTTTTGTTGTTTTTCTCCATAAACGATTTGGAAAAGGTTGTAATAAAATGGGCATAACTTTGTCTAGAGAATTCGTAAATTAATTCCGCAAAATGTGTTAGAACCCTAATGAATAGGGTGTTATAGAAATGTGAAGTATCATATTTAATTAATTTTCAGTTATGTCAGATTGACCAACTAATGTGATGTGTTACTGAGTTTAATGTGATTTGGTGTATTCAAATACTAATGATGTTGAATTGTTCGGTGGGGAAGCGGCTAACACTACCATGCCAAGGAAATAGTTTTGGTATTAATCTTAGTACCAAATTCAAGGTGAGTAACCTGTCCTATGAAATATAGATGTTTATATTTTCATATGGAATTGTGTAGTTAAATACATGTGGGGTGATGCCTATGGAGTGACGTGGTGTTATAAAACACATGCGTATGATTAAAAATGTTAAATGCTGTTATCTAATGTTATGGATTGAGGTGGGACCTCTATCTAATGTTAAGGAGTGTGGCGGGTCCTATGGAATGCAGTGGCCCCGTTAATCCAACTTAAAGGTTTGTTGTACTCGGGACTAATTATGGGATTTGGTGTTCCCCGTATGGGATTTGGTGTTCCCCATTATTAATTGGACTGGCGGGTCCAAGCTTGAGAGAGTTACACAATTCCTGTTGGGTTATGACATTAGAAATAAAAATTATTATTCAAATTGGTTATATATATGTAGTGTATGTGTGGAATATGGTCATTCACTAAGCTTGTGTTACTTACACTCATATAATGTTATGTTTCAGGTATGCCTATCGTTTGGAACTCACTACCGATTTAGGACCTTAAAATGAGGGAGTGACGGATATCTAATATGGGTTGAATATCAACAAGCTTCTTGGGTAAATGTTAAACTGAAGAACTTTTTTATGTAAAGTTATTTAGTACTTGTAAATTACCTGTCAATGTAGTTATGTTTTCATCTAAACATGCCTTTGAAGAAAAAAAATCTTGTGATATTTTATGAGAGATTTAAAGTAAAGTATCGTTTAAGGGAATTTATCTCTAAATATGAAGGATCATCTTAGTTAATTAACTCGGGGCGCGACAACTTGGTATCAGAGCATGGTTATTAGGTTCTTAAAAGGGTGTGAGGGTCTAGATTGGCAGTGGACGTCAAAACTGCTTTGAGTCATAAGTATTTAGTTTCAAGGGATACATTTAAGTATGTTGGATTCTTGAGGCGTGGACACGAAGGGTTTGTTATTAAGTTTTAAATTAACTTTGTTGACTAACATCTGTCAGTTATACAAATATATTGTTGTAAGTGATATGAAATGTAAGGATCTTGCAGGAAAGGAAATAAGATGTTAAGGTTTATTCGGGGATGACAGCGAATACAGGTATTTTAATATAAAGCATTGCATTATTTTTTTATGTTGTATGAACAAATGTGTCATTTAAGGAAAAAATTTAAATACACAATGTGGTATACAAATTGTGAAGTATTGGAAGTATTGAAGGAAAAAAACACAATGTGGTATACAAATTGTGAAGTATTGGAAGTGATCTCTTCCTATGCCGGTATATGTGGACTTAAGTCATGTTACGTATATCATTATGAATGGGTGCGCTCCTCATCTGTATGGGAGAGTGATGTACGGGAACACGTATTCCATTAAAGGATGAGAAGTGAGAAGAATTATTGTTACGTGATTATAATGAGACTTAAATTATTGGAGGGTGAATAAAAAAAATGAAGATTCACATAGTAGAGGTTAAATGAGAAGGTTAGTAGTTGCATATGTTTATATTTAACATGTGAAAAGGTATGAAATTCAATAACTAGTTGATTTATCACAAATGATCAGAATGTGAATTCACAGTGAATTATTACAAGTAGAATAAAGAGTAATGAGAGTTGAGATGTACGTATTTAATAATATGAGTACATGTAGTGGATATTACTCTTGTGATGTTTTTAAATGCTTATATGAATAGTAAAGTTGAGATGAGGTGTTAAAGAGTTGGAAGTTTAAAAATATTAAGGAATCCTTCTAGGAGTATGTGTTGTGTATTATCGCAAGGAATTTCTTATCGGATGAAAGATAAGAATTATTTATGAGAATTGAAGATGTAATTAGGAATGAAGGGTGGAGAATTATTGATATCTAGTGTATCTGATAACTGAGTAGGAGTTGTTAAATAAGAAAAAAAGGGGGAAAGTGTATGTTTATACTCAATATCAGCAAAACCTAATGGGATGTGGCCATGATGATATATAAATGTAGTATGATAGGGTGTGATGAATTTTTGATAAAATATAATCGGGGCTATATGAGACTTTCACAGTTAATAAATAAATGAGATCTAAACCTTAACTAATGACGAGTAAGGAATAAGGTATGAGTATGAGAAAGGTGCTAGTCGGATTTGAATATCCGCAACTAGTTTGGGGGGATATTGAGTTGTATTTGTCATTGTGCGTATGTATTATCACTAAGAGTATGTCATATAAAGAATATGGTTGACATTATATGGAGTTACCAAGAAGTATGTGTAAGGAGAATGTGGTATGTGAGATACCATAATATGATACATTAAGGTATGTTGTACCGGTTATTTGAAAGAAATAAGACATATAATAGTTAGAGAAGTATTAGGGAGTTAGTAAGTATGGTTAAAGTTTTAAGTGGTGATGTTACGTTTAACATCCATATTACCAAACGGGTAAGATGAGGGTGTTAATGATGTTGCGTAAGACTATGATGTTAAAAGGATTGGGGTAAGATTATGATTGTAATGTTATTGTGTTGGATAAATGACTTGTTAAGGTCATTGTATGTTTAGTTAAAGAACAATTGAATGATATTAAAAATAGGAATATAGTGAGAAGTTATAATGAGTTCATAGTGCATGACTGCACAAGATACGTGAAAGTAAATATGGAATATTGGTTAAAAATATACATTTGATGAATGATTGTTCATTATCGATATGTGGAAAGTAGTGAGGCTATGTTATATTAAGGATCGTAAGAATGATATTTAACATACTCTAAAACTTCAGAGATGATACAAATAGTAGTCAAAGTCGAACACATATATTTGGTATTGAGTGAAAGATAAGAAGATGACATGTAATAAGTTAGTATTGTAATATGATGTTTATCATTTGAAATAATGAATGGAAGTTGGAGAGATGAACTATAAGAATTTAGTCTTATAATAGAATATTTATTATTTGAAATGTTACATGATGATAAGGATAGACTATATGAATGAAGTGAGAAATGTACAAAATGATGTTTGGTTTACTAAGAACGTCATTGTTAATATAAGAGGATACACTCGATAATCTATTATGTTTGAATGTTCGACATACGTATATAAATGTATGTAGTAATATATGAGTTGGGAATTAGCTTTCATTGATAATAAATCACTAGACGATTATCCTTACGTATGAATGATAAAGACGCTTATGTGTTGATAGATCCTGGTTCTACACATTCTTTTGTGTCTTTTCTTATTTTGTTGCATCTTAATAAACCATTATCATCATTAGATTCTGGTTTAGCTATTATTACTCCAGTAGGGAGGATTGGTTTTTATTGATAGGGTGTGTAGAGAGTGTATAGTACGAATAAGGGTAAAGGAGTTGTTGGTTGACTTACTACCTTTCAGTATGGATGACTTTGATGTGATATTGGGTATGGATTGGTTGTCATCATATCATGTATGTTTAGATTTCTTTAGAAGGGAGGTAGTGTTTCAGTTATCGAGTGAACCTAAATTTAAATTTATTGGGAGCAGAACATCATCTGCGTATTATTTTACAGACCTTGCGAGAGAAGCAATTATACGCTAAATTTTCTAAATGTGAATTTTGGTTAAACCAAAGTAGTATTTTTTGGGAATGTTATTTCTGTTGATGGCATTTATGTTGATCCTGAGAAGGTGAATGGAACTATAAAGGATTGTGACTGCACAATACCTCACCATTCAGGTAAGGATAATGTTGTTGTTGATGCTTTAAGTAGAAAAATCTCTAAGCAGTGTATCTTATATTTATTGTGTTCGAGTTGACCTGCTGAGAGAGTTAACTTTAATGGAGGTGGAATTAACTTTGAATGAGTCTTGTGGAATACTGGCGTATTTAAATGTAGACCAATGTTGATAGAGTGGATATGACAATCACAAGCAGGATATATAGAATTGGAGAAAATTAAAGACAATATGAGGGTAAAATATATGAATTTTCTATTCGTGATGATTACATGGTTATGTTTGATAACCGTTTGTATGTACCTAATGTGCCTAATTTAAGGAGAACGATTTTAAAGGAGGCCCATTGTTCTTTATATGCTATGTAACTAGGAAGCACAAAACTGTATAGAAATTTGAAACAATATTATTGGTGGCCGGGAAAAAAACGATGTTGCAGACTTTATTTCCAGATGTCTGGTTGCCAACAAGTGAAGGCGGAGCATCAAAAGCCTAGTAGTTTACTATAGTCCTTACCTATTCCTGAGTGGAAATAGGAGCATGTTACTACCGATTTTGTTATAGGTTTACCAAAATTATCATGAGGGTTTGATTCTATTTGGGTTGTCGTTAATAGATTGTCTAAGTCGACACATTTTCTTCATGTTAAATCTACTTATTCGCTGGATAGATATGGCAACATATATGTGGATGAGATAATTAGATTGCATGGTGCACCTGTTTTTATTATCTCTGATCGAAATCCTAGATTTACTTCACACTTTTAGCCTAGTTTATAACAAGTTTTGGGGACTAAATTGAAATTTAGTACAACTCTTCATCCTCAGACTGATGGGTAGTCAGAGAGAATGATCCAGATACTCGAAGGCATGTTATAAATTTATGTATTAGAGTTCAAGGGAAGTTGGGATGAACCCTTATCGCTAATAAAGTTTCTTATAATAATAGTTACTATTTGAGTATTGAAATGGGTCCTTATAAAGCCTAGTATGGGAGGAAGTGCAGGAACCCAGTGTGTTGGACCAAAGTAGGAGAACGAAAAACTACTTGGGCCAGAAATTGTGCAACTGACTACTGAGAAGATAAATCTTATTCATAATCACTTGAAGGCGGTGCAAAGTAGACAAAAAGGTTATACAGACAACAGAAGAAAATAATTAAAATTTGAGGAAGGCAATCAAGCATTCCTAAGTGTTTATCCTTGAAGAAGGGTTATGAGATTTGAGAATAAGGGAAAATTAAGTCCTAGGTACGTTGGCCTATATGAAATAGTGAAACGAGTTGGAATCGTAACTTATAAATTGGCTTTGCTACAAGAATTATTTCGGATACACGATGTTTTTCATGTATCAATGTTACGTAAGTATGTGTCCAATCCTTCACCTGTGTTTATCTCACAACCGATAGAGCTTAAAGATGACTTGACCTACGTAGAGGAATCAATCGCTAAATATAAATTGAAAAAGTAGGTGTTATGTAATAAAAACTATTCCGTTAGTTAAGGTAATTTCGAAAAGTCAAAATGTGGAGTATGCCACCTAGGAAAGAAAGAATAATATTAAGGTGTAATATCCTCATCTGTTTGGTAAGTTCTTATGCGTTAAATTTCGAGGACGAAATTTTTATATGAAGGGTAGAATTGTAAGGACCTAAAATATAATTAGGAATGATAATTATATGATTAAGTATAAGTTATGATTTATAAATTTGGTGAGGGGCGTTAAACATTTTAATTATCACATTTAGGGGATGCATGCTCATGTGGTATATGTGTTGTTTACGTTATATGCTAGTTGAGTTTATGATCGGGAAAAACATGTTCAGGGAATATGATTAGTTATGTGGGTAAATGACTAGTGGAAATATGTTTCTAATTCATCATTATGTTTAGAAAAGTAAACTACGGTGTTGGTGTAAAATTGGCGATGTTAAATCGCCAAATGTGAAAGTTTTGAGATTTTCGGGAAATTGCTACTCTTCTGTTTGGGCCCAAATTAGGCATACTATTTTATGATATGGGAAAAACACAAAATATGGACGTTGTATATATATGAGTTAAGTTTATAACACAGTAAACGGTGTATCAAATGGACATTCGAGTGAGAAGATATTGTCTTTTTACGAACAGGGGGTAAAGTGGTCATTTAGCTTTAAGTGATATTTTGTCTTATATGGCGCCACATGTCATATTTTGATTGGATGAATGGGAGGTGACCTTATGCCGACTTTAAACATTTAAGATGACCTCATCCTTCAGCCAAAATCATCTATGAGAAAGTTTGGCCTGAGGAGAGAGAATCGAGGAGCTTAGGAAGGGAAAAGCGAGGAGAAGTTGGAGAAAGATCCGTAGGAAATTATGAAAAAGTCCTTAAGGTAATTATATCCCTAAATATTGTTATGTTTTTTTTGGTATTACTGATTAAAATGGTAGAAATCATCAATTGATTGTTGAACTTGCAAGCCTTGGTGTTTATGTACGGATAGATGCAAGTTCAAGCAAAGTTAAACGTGTAAAACCTAAAAATTGCTTTGTTTAGAAACCTTGTGTATTCAAACTTCTATATCTTTTTATGTACCTACTAGAATTGAGTAATTCTAGTTGGAGATTAAAATAGACTCATATGTGTATATCATATCCTAAAATTATGTTAAAATGCCAAGAAATGAATCGTGGGTGATAGTTTGAAGTTCAGGTATAAAATCTTCCCCAAAAGTGTAAGTGTGCACACCAGGTGTTCGACGTTTTGCTTGACTTAGAAAATGAACTCTAAAAATTATGCAACTTTAATTTTATATTGTAAGGACATTATTTTATAAGTCCGTTATCAATTTAGTATGTCGTATGCCGCTACACCGCCGAAGAGCATTCAAGCATCAAATACGGATCCGAATATCAAGATCTTCAACATTCAAGCCTCCGCGAGGTTAAGTTTGGTAAGGTTGTGTTTTAATTCCTTAGCATTTCACTTAAAGTTTTGGGATATTTTTATCAAATATTTTTCTAAAGATTTTATTTTCGGACACCTTTCCGTAGAAAAATCATAACTAATTCATAAAAAATCAGAAAAATATGAATCTGGCGGCCACGCGTTCGTATCGAAATTTTTTACAGGCACGCCTGAAATCTCGTTTGATAGGTCATTTGAACGACCTTCTTTTGTCGTTCAAAAGACAGTTGCCACGTGTCATGTTTTTTTTATTCGAGCGATATGCTCTTGTTGTTCAAACGACATAGCATCTTGTTCGAGCGACATCCAACCTCGTTCGAACGACGCGCCGCCTTAAGTTTTTTATAAATAGGAGTCTCTAACTCCGTTTTTCATAAGAAGACATGCGTTTTTGAACTGTTACGAAACTGCTACTGCAGAAACGATTTTTGTCTTCTTCTTTTAGGTTTTAAACCTTTTGTTTTCAATTCACAAAACATCCCAATCCTTTAGTGAATTATTTTGGAATCCTAGATTCAAATTTGTTGAAATTTACCTTTGTGGGGAGAACTCTATAATCGAAGAGCTGCGTGTTAGTTTGGAGGGAGTCTCTATAAAGTTACTCTTGTGGAGAAGCCGTCTCTTTTTCATTGCTGCCCATCTGGAGTTCTTGCGGGAGATTCCAGCCGACGACATCAGAACCGACACCTGAGGGTATTTCGTATGTCACTCTTGTTTTCATTGTAATCCATGTAAACCATTATTTACAAATTATAGTGAAAATAAAAAGGTTTTGCCCCTTTAGGGGATTTTTTCTGAAATTGTTTGTTTTATCCTGCATGCTTTATTTTATTTAATAAATCATCTAGATGCATGTTTTAGGGTTTAACTAAAATTTGGGATTAATTAAAATTGGATTTTATTTGAGAAGTCGCAATATTTCCACTGTAGAGATTCTACATATATTATTCAATATGTTTAATATATGTTCCCATGATTTATAACCGAGGTGGAGGTTATATATATGCTTGAAAAATGTTAAGTTACACTTTCATGGTCTATTCCGACCTAGATGTGTTAAAAGTGGCATAAATCATTGGATACTTGTTGAAAGCAAGAAATTATAATTGAAAATGTTAGAGAACATATATAAGTATGACATAATCGAAGAGGAGAATAAAATACCTTCTGGTTTGGCTTGGGAGTTGTGTTGAAGTTGAAGTTTTGTTGTTGTTTTTCTCCAGAAATGATTTGGAAAAGGTTGTAATAAAATGGGCATAACTTTGTCTAGAGAATTCGTAAATTAATTCAGTAAATTATGTTAGAACCCTAATGAATAGGGTGTTATAGAAATATGAAGTATCATATTCAATTAATTTTCAGTTATATCAGATTGACCAACTGATATGATTTGTTACTGAGTTTAATGTGATTTGGTGTATTCAAATACTAATGATGTTGAATTGTTAGGTGGGGAAGCGACTAATACTACCATGCTAAGAAAATAGTTTTGGTGTTAATATTAGTACCAAATTCAAGGTGAGTGACCTGTACTATGATATATAGATGCTTATATTTTCATATGGAATTGTGTAGTTAAATAAATGTGGGGTGGTGCTTATGGAGTGATGTGGTGTTATGAAACATATGCGTATGATTAAAAATGTTAAATGATGTTATCTAATATTATGGGACTAAGGTGGGACCTGTATCTAATGTTAAGGAATGAGGTGGGTGCTACGAGATGTAGCTGCCCCGTTAATCCAACTTAAAGGTTTGTTCTACTCGGGCCTAATTATGGGATTTGGTGTTCCCCATATGGGATTTGGTGTTCCCCATTATTAATTGGACTGGCTGGTCCAGGCTTGAGAGAGTTACACAATTCCTGTTGGGTTATGACATTAGAAAATAAAAATTATTATTCAAATTGGTCATATATATGTGGTGTATGTGTGGAATATGCTCATTCACTAAGCTTGCGTTACTTACACTCCTATAATATTATGTTTCAGGTATGCCTATCGTTTGGAGTTCACTGCCAAGTTAGGACCTTAAAATGAGGGAGGGAAGGATATCGAATATGGGTTTAATATCAACAAGATTTTTTGGTAAATGTTAAACTAAAGAACTTTTTTTATGTAAAGTTGTTTAGTACTTATAAGTTACCTACCAAGGTAGTTATGTTTTCATCTAAACATGCATTTGAAGAAAAAAAAATCTTGTGCTATTTTATGAGAGATTTAAAGTAAAGTATCATTTAAGGGAATTTATATCTAAATATAAAGGATCATCTTAGTTAATTAACTCGGGACGCGACATCCAAGAACTATATGGACTACACCCACTTTTCTCCCTACCCTAAAGGAAGATTGTCGGATAAGTTTAATATGCTAGCCATTGAGAAGTTCGGGGGTAGCGGGCCCTCAATTGTTCACCTTCACAGTTATCACCGAACCATGACCCTTTTTGGCGCATCTGAAGAGATAATATCCTAGATATTTCAACAGACTTTGAAGGAAAATGCTATCCGATGATTCTTATCCCTTGAAGAATCCAGAATTCGCGATTAGGAAGATGTCTCCCGGGAATTCATATCACTGTATAAGTATAATGAAGAACTAGAGGTTACATGCCATGACCTATAGTTTCTCAAGTAGAATCCTAGAAAAATAGTTAGCAACTTCGTAGCAAGGTGGAGGGAAAAGGCAGTCACCATGACTAACAGGCCCTCTGAAGAAGAATAAGGCAGCATAGTGAAGAAGAATTTCCTGCCACATATCCGAGCGACTATGGGAGGTCAGTATTATTCACACTTTCGAGTTCTCTGAGAAACGGGTATTGAAATTAAAGAAAATATTACCAAGATAGAAATCGAGCCAAAAAATATGACCGGACACTTCATTCCCCAAAAGTATGAGAGGCCTGCCAATATTACAATCTCAATTATCAATAATATCACCCAGCCTGCTACCTCTTGGGCACCAGAAAGCCGCCCTAATCCCACTCGAAAGGAATACACCGAGCTCCATGTTCCCTTATCTAAAGTCTACCAATCCTTGTTAAGTCGAAACCTTATCAAACCCTTGGACCCCCGTCCATTACCAAACCAACTTCTCAAGGACTTCAAGGCCAATGCCCATTGTAATTTTCACCAGTCTGTCGGCCATACTACCGACGAGTTCTTTTATCTCCGGAATGTGGTCCAAGGCTTGATTAACGGGGGTGTTATCGCCCCATTAGCCAATCGTAAACCCAAAACCACTCATAACCCACTCCCAACCCACACAAGTGCCATATTTGTAAATAATGACCCATAATTCGATCCATCTACCCAAATTGTGCCCAGTAAAGCACCCATCATACTCATTT
Organism: Sambucus nigra; assembly: GCA_949130495.1. NCBI lineage: Eukaryota > Viridiplantae > Streptophyta > Magnoliopsida > Dipsacales > Adoxaceae > Sambucus > Sambucus nigra. The sequence continues at coordinate 86,330,828 of OX422208.1, read as the reverse complement.
TTTAACCAAACTGCTCAAAGTCTGCTCGTACTTTCTCCTACACCCTACCTTCTTCATCGACTAAGCTCTATCACTCCTCGTAAGGGCCTGAATTGCCATTCGCACCCAATCTGAAGGGAGATATATGGAGTTACCGACTGTTATAAACCAACTCTTGGAGTTCGAGCTGAAATTGCCCACCAAGATGACCATGGGCTGTCAGAAATTCAGTGGCTTGTTCATGGAAGCTCGAAAATGGGCTCAAGAATCAGGTAATTGGGTGGTACCCATTGATGAAGTCACCTTAGATGAGATGGTAAAGATCATGGTAGATATGTTTCGATAGACAACAAGATTTGTAGCATTTCTGAACCATTCACTGCTCTAAAGCTTTAAAGGTGGTTAGTCTCTTCACTCTTGCACCTCCCCGTTGAGTGGGAAAATTTATAGGAGGAAGCCGTTGAGGTCATGGAATGTATCGATTTCTCTTGGAAATAATACATCGTTGCCACCGAATGGGGGGATAAATTTGATATCTCGGATGATGAACTGGGTCAGGGAAAATTCAATCCAGTAATCAACATGTGCAGAATGATATCTTTTGAGGACTTGTTGGGGGAAATTAGTAAAGTAACCATTCATCCAGAAATAGATAAAGACACGGGGGTCTTATTCTTCCCCGTATCCATAAATCACATGACCAGATCAGGAAGACACTACCAAGATTCGAATCCTTAGTCATCAAGAACGGATAAGGGAAATGGAGTTACCGAAGAACTTCCTATGCCAGAGATGACCATTGAAGAAAGAAAGATCCTCTACCAACTCAAGACGACTCAAGCCAACATCACCTTGTGGGAACTCTTCATGTCTTCCCAATTACATCGAAATGCTCTGATAAAGGTTCTGGTCGGGCCCACAATCCCCCTTCCACCACTCTAGAAGAAGTTATAAACTTGGTTGGTTTTATAACCAGAACTAGACTCTTTTTCTTCTTTGAAGAAGAAATTGCAAAGGTCGGCCCTGACCACAACTATGCCCTTAACGTCTCCGTTGAAGTGATGGGAAAGACAATCCCGCTCTCACTCGCCAATAACGGATCCACCCTCAATGTTTTCCCACTAAGAACCTTCAATTATTTGGGGTTAAAAGTAAATGATCTTACTCATACTTTCGCTGCAGTGCGTGCCTATGATTATACTCGCTGAGAGGTGATGGGATCCATAACACTCACTATAGGGGCTAGCCCTATTAATCATGTTACTGAGTTTCAAGTTATTGACAATACCCGCATGCTTCGACCTGCTTCTTGGTCGACCATGGATTCATAGCATCCATGGGGGTATCTTCTGTGACACCCCAACTAATTAAATACCGAGTAGCTACTCCTTTATAAAATTAATAGATAATATCAAGTTGGTTAAGTCTTAGCATCACTGTTGAAAACATTTAATTTATTACTAGCCACCTAATATTTAAAAAAGAGAGATGCCAAATTTTATTAATTAAGTTAACAATTAACCAAGTAATTAAATCATCATCCAACAATCGCATAAATAATCTCACATGAATAACCAACGAAATGAAATAAACTGAATCTGGAGTAAACACTCCAATAGTAATATCAGAGTAAGATAAAATCCCGATAGAAGAGTCTGAATAAATAAATCAATATCTAACATAAAACTGAAAGTCTGAGAATGCTATCTCTAAATGGAAAGGGGCGACATGCCCTAACAGATGAGTAACCCTGAATAGAATCCAGTGCAGAATGTGGAGGCGTCTAATACCGAGATCTTGTAACTTTCACAGCAGCTACAGCACGTCAAGGTAATGGAACTCCTATGCTTGGCGTCCCTGTGGCTGGGCACCTAAAAAGGTTTTACAAGAAAATAGATTTGAAAGCAAACAGGTCGGAGCTTGAGGTGAAAACAGTTTAAAAATGTAGCAAGTGTTTAATTTCATTAAATAGTAGATATTATATACATGTTAGTTATATGCTCTCGTATGAGTTTCTCACCCCTCAACTAGTGTGCACGCCTAACGTATACCTTTAACCCATCTTAGTTATGCCGCTAACTAACTAGTACGTGCCACTTCTTGTCTTCACATTATAATATAGGGGTCTATTCATATTATTCTAATATATTCTGCTTAAATTTCAACTTCATATTAATCAGAGTATTACATCAATTACGGTATGGATTCTTACATTTTTAATCCCATTCAAATATCACAATTTCTCGCATTCACAAATTAACAGCGAGTCAGTTACAAGTACAAGTATATCATTATCAACATATATATACAAATATGGCACCCCTAGGCTAAGCTACGGTGCACGCATACTCTGCTATCGAATCCCGATACATTACGTACATAAGGACTACGTGTTCTGAATCGCTCAGGAACCGTTTTAATAAACAAAATCACACATATTGGAGGCGAACATAGTTCATATACCCATGGGTCATATACATACCTACGCTCCCATGGTCACCCGGCTTATCAACTCATAAATAAGTCATTCACAACCCTATGTCCTTAAGGTACCAGTCAAAATCCCCCCGTAGGCACACAAAGATCAGATGGTCCTTTTTCGAAAGCCAACCTCCTGTGATAGCAAGTATAGTAGTTATTCCATACACATAAGAAATCCATACACTAGGCATTCACACAACCTAAATAATCATATATCAAAATATGTATTCACACGTTCCATCTTATAAGTCTCATACGTAGTAAGTTTATCCCGAACATTCTACGTAATATATATTTAGTTTGATAACTCTCTCGTCTTATCAATTTGAGTACCTAAACTTGTCCCAAAAGGTTACTAGGTCCCCTATTAGTTTCTAAGGTTATCTCCGTAACTTGAAGCCCCTCTGTTACTGTTCCTATCCTTATATCATCATTCATTCCCATTATAGTCACAAATCGAATGATTTCTAACTGTACCTCACTCAGTAGACCCTATTAAGTAATAACATTAAATTCCATAAGGTAAACCATTTTTCCGAGCATTAACTAAGACCCTACTGACCTTAACTAAGTCCCACAGTACTATACTAATCACACTAAGAATTATTATAGGCTTGGGATTTATATTAAACTTTAAAGGATAAAGCTTTCAAAAATCAAGAGGGGTCGATCGATCGAAGGCAAATGGTCGATCGATCGAACAAGTCGATCGATCGACATTCTTGAGTCGATCGATCGATCAAGCAGGTGTTTGCCCATAAATTCTTTAAATAGTTACGGGTTCTCCAAATTTACACCCCAAATCCTCCATTATAACGTCCCAAACTCCCAACCAAATATACTACTCATTACATCAACATGTTCACACAATCTCTAATGTTTTAGAATCGTTAAACCATCATGAATTAATAGCTTCTCGAATCAAAAGTCATAAATATTCCTCTAAACCTAGTTCTTCTAAATTTCTTCAAGAACATCAAATTTCTCAACATTAATCCGTCAATTTGTACACATGGATTATGATTTCGTGGTCTCTACATACCAGAAGCTCATCTACATGCAAAGCCTACACATATTCAAGATTAAATTCTTCAATTCATGAGATTTATAATATTTATAGTTTAATCTCTAATTCTAAACTATCATGGGTATTATATGTACTGAATCATTGTAAGTTAAATCACTTGCCTCTATTTAGAAGTTTTGATCCTTTGATGACGATAAAGGTTGGTTCTCCTTCTTTTTCCGGTCACAAATCCAGCGATAGTGGTGGTGTGTGGTGGTTATGGCCTTGGAAACCCTTGGTACTTATCCTCTCTTTTTCACGTTGCCCACTCTTTGGTTTTGACAGATAATGGCCCTAAGTTTGGCTCATAAACAAAACCTAATTTTCGTAGGTCACTATTCATTAAAATTTAAAATGACTAAAATACCCTCCCGGGGTGCCGATTAGGTCTAAAAATGCCCCGGGACCCAAACTAAACCCCCGACTAGTGTTTTTTGATTATTTCGACCCTTTCGGACACGTTGGCGTACTCAAAATGACCATACAAATGATACAGTTATAATTTACTTTTAAATATATTTAAATTGATTCATGATGCGACTGTCACGTGCGTCCCAACTTAATTATCAAAACTGCCGCATTTTCAACTCACGACAATTTTAATAAATTCAATAATCACATATTACCATAATCACTCAGTAATATTCAACATTGTCATCATAATCAAATACTAACTCTCGTCTCGCTAGTTATTTAAATCCGAATTAATTTCAAATTAATTATCCCAAATTAATTTAATTAATCCCATAATTAAAAGCAATTTCAATTAATTAATCTTATATTTAAAAGCCATAAAATTACGGGGTATTACAACTTCCTCCTTTCATCAGAAGTTGAAATTCTTTGCCAAAGGGCAAGTCATTACCATTTGGGGAGATAATGATGGGACGAATATCATGCTTATCTCCGGCTTCAGGGTTCATCCTATTCCCCTTCCAGTAAGGGATAATTTTAAAGTCCGAGTTTGTCCGGAGCACAACCCTCACGATAATGTCAATGTGATACAAATGTTAAAGAATATGCATTTAATGCCCAGATTGGGGTTGGGATGACGTTAACAAGTGATACCAGAGCCCATAGTCTTAAAAGAGGCCTTTCCCCCATGTGGCTAGGGTTATCAGCCTTCACCGGGAGAACTCAGAATGCTCTGCCAACCACAACAAAAAAGGAGTTTAGAAGATGCCATGACTGTTTCGAAGGATTCTCTGAACGAAAGATTCATCAAGGAGGGTGAAGACTTGCCCTACCGTGGCTTTCCTAAATCATGGTACGACCATGTGGATAAGAAGATGAAGCTGGGGATGGAAATGTTCTTTCAAGACAACTACTCCTAGGTCGAAGACTGTTAGCATAAAGTGCAACCTCTCACCGAGAAAGACGTGGTCGTTATCGAGGTCTCCGAGGAAAGTGATTTCGAAGACTCGTTCAACCTACAAACACTAGGTCTAACTCTCTGTATGATACATTCAGGTGCTATATCATTAGACCCGTCCACTCTGATCAAGATTATTGATGAGCCTCTCCTCAATTGGAATGTTATAACAGTCCCACCTGCTAAGATGCAACCCAACCTTGATGTTTACCCTATCTCTTAATCTATTATTGTTCCTTCTTTTTCTGATAACAATGTAATTGAGACCTCTTTTGACAAGGTTCTTAATGTTGTTGTTTTTCGAAAGTGAAACAAACGAGGATTTTGAGTATCTTGTTGTGCCTTACATTAATTGTCTTGATTCTAATCAAACTCTTGATAATGATGGTTTTGCTAATGAACAATTCTTAACTAATCTTAATAAGGTTAATAACAAACAACATAGCCGCGTTCAAATTAATGAGGACGAAACTTTTGTTATTAATCTCGGTTCTAGTAGCCAATATCCCGAAATTAGGACATGGTCCACCTTTAACGAGCATGAGCGCGCAATTCAAAGAGCTGCTAAAGGAATTTGTGGACGTCTTCGCATGGTACTACGATGACATGCCCAACAACAATCCCTAAATAGCCCAGCACGAGATCCCAACTCTCCCAAAATGCAAGCCAATCAAACAGAAGCTACTAAAACTTCACAGTAAATGGTAACTCAAAATCAAGGAAAAGGTAATCAAGTAGTTGAACATAGGCTTCATTCGGGTGTTGAATATTCCACGTGGATAGCTAAATTGTATTCATACCAAAATAAGGAGGAAAAGTCCGTATGTGCATCAACTATCAGGATTTGAACAAAGTATCTCTGAAGGATGATTATCTATTGCCCAACATCGACATGATTGTGAATAACATAGCCAATCAGGCCCTTAAGTCATTCGTCGATGGATTCGTCGGATACAATCAGATTAAGATGCACCCTGACCATCCGGAGAAAACTAACTTCATCACTCCCTGGGGAACCTTTTGTTACACGGTTATGCCATTCGGGCTCAAGAATGCCGAGTCTACCTACCAAAGGGTTGCAACAACCATCTTGCATGATTTGATACACAATAAGGTTGAAGTTTACGTAGACAACATGATTATTAAGTTTAAAGCTCGGGAAGGTCACGTGCCCGCCCTCCAGAAGTTCTTCAAACAACTACGGTGATACCAAATGCACCTTGTGGCCATCCCCGATCCCCGCCGCTGAGGGAAAAGGATCCTTCGGGTCCCGCGCGTCCCCTCTCGGGAGAGAGCTTCGGCCGTCGTCAATTTGTGAGGTGTGAAAATGTAAAGAGATTCAGAGTCGTCAGTCTATTTTACTCAAAACAGACAAAAGAAAAAGGGGAATCCACCCCGAAGGATGGCATCCAAATACATACTGGTGCGTGCGAAACCAAAATGATTCGAGAAGGGTTAGGAGGCTAGTTACGAAATGGGAAGGTGTTAGGCACCCATTCTTCCCTTTCGGTCTCTCATGAATATTTGCTATTTTCCTTTATATTTCCCCCCGTGACATGTGTGCATGTGTATATATAAAATCGAGGTAGGAATCCTCGACTTGTATCATGGAAAAGATAAAGCGAGTCATCCGTAGGAATGTGAGATTAATGTAGAAAATAGGATTCGCGCGATTACCCTTGCGTTGATTGTTATAAGGGAACGATAACACATGTGGAATAATATGCCACTAAGAACGAATGTATAGAATATAATAGAAAATGAGATAAAGAGAAGATAGAAAATAAGAGAAAAAGTGAGAAAAGGACTCGAGTCTCGAGTTTTACCCCGAGACGCCTACGTAGCCTATAAAGGCATCAAAGTCCACGTAGTTCGCATACAAAACGAGGGGTGGGGTTTATCCCATAAATCCAAATGGAGAAATCTCTTATTTATAAGTGTGTGTGTGTGTGTAGAAAAAGTGTTTTAGTTGTGAGAAGAGTGTGGAAAAAGTGTGAGAATACTTATTTGGAATTTATGAGCAAACCCTCTCTTTCTTATTTTTTTGGGTTTTATTTATATGAAAATAAGATATGTGCAATAATACTACATAAAAAGTATGTTAGGATATGTGAAATAAGATAATAAAAGTGCTTAAGTAATAAAACAAGTTATTGCAAATTTAAGAAGATTTGAAGAGAAAGGTGAGAACAATGGACCTTCTTAGAGACTTTGAGCTTGATCTTGAATGTTGAAAAGCATCCCTTGCACTTGGATAATGATGGAGAGTGGTTAATTCATCAAGTTTGATGAAAGGGATGATGAAAAGTGGAAGTGAAAAAGGGATTTGGAAGTTGAAATCACGCTGCCTTCGAGAGAGGTTTCTGAGGTTCGTTCAGACAGATTCTTATCAGATCTGGGCTCTCCTTGCAAATGAGGCCAAGGCCTCCTTTTATAGGCCCAGGGTGCCGATCGTCATAGATCCCTTCCTGCCTGTCGGTAGGCAGGTGCCGATAGGCAGGTTCTGGAACCTGCCGTTTGGCAGTGCGCTTCAGGTTTTTTCGGAAAATTGGCCGCCGAGGGAAAACTGTTGGTCAAAATCACGCACGGGGCATACCATTGGAAAGGTAATTAAGATACCTTTGAAAGTCCTTTGGACCGCTCCCGGGTTCGGGAGTTGACTTTGGGTCAAATATGGCTCGGACGCGTTTGTCGATCTATTGGACGGGGAATCGTGCGGACGCAAACGGATCGTTCGTCCGCATAGTAAGTCCGAATCGTGCATGGGGTATACCATTGGTAAGGTTAGGAGATGTAATTCGACATTCCAAAGAGTTTGACCCGGTTTGGAGAGTTGACTTTGGTCAACCGGGCTCGGGAAGCGCTCGGTGGCTTCCCAGAGTCAAACGGATCGATCATCCGTATGGAAAGTCATAATTGCGCATGGGATGGATCGTTGGAAAGGGTATTCAGTTCCCTTTGAAGATTCATTCAGCCTCGGTTGAGCTGAAGAGTTGACTTAGGTCAAACAGAGTCCGGGAGCGCCCGGTGGCCTTTAGGTCGGGTTTCGGACGTAAACGGATCGTTCGTCCGCATGGTAAGTCATAATCGCTCACGGGACGAACTGTTGGAAAGGGTATTCAGTGCCCTTAGAAGATTCATTGAGTCTCGATTGAGACGAAGAGTTTGACTTTTGGTCAAAGCGAGCCGGGGAGTGCCCGATGGCTTCCAGGTCAGTGCTCGAGACATGACCTGGGTTAGCGGTGATGATTGGAGGTACTAGGGACCTAAGGAGAGTTAGGGGGTAACAGAATGGGGTGTCTATAGAGCCCCTCGATGGGTGAGTTTGGAACAAATGATAGCCGTCGATTAGACACCACATGATGCTTCTGAGAGAGTATGACCAATTTTAGAGGGTCGAGGTCGGTTCTGAGGACCTAAGGAAGCGAGGATGACCGATTCAGAGGGTCGAGGTTGATTCTGAGAACCTAAGGAAGTGAGGATGACCAATTTAGAGGGTCAAGGTTAGTTCTGAGGACCTAAAAGTGGTGACGATCGAGGACCGAGGTCAATTCTGACCTAACTCAGGTGACGATCCAAGACCGGGGTCAATTCTGACCCAAGAGTGGTGACGATCGAGGACCGAGGTCAATTCTAACCTAACTCAGGTGACGATCCAGGATCGAGGTTAATTCTAACCCAAGAGTGGTGACGACCGAGGATCGAGGTCAATTCTAACCTAACTTAGGTAACGATCCAAGATCGGGGTCAATTCTGGCCCAAGAGTGGTGACGATCGAGGACCGAGGTCAATTCTGACCTAACTTAGGTGACGATCCAAGAACGGGGTCAATTCTGACCCAAGAGTGGTGACGACCGAAGACCGAGGTCAATTCTGACCTATCTTAGGTGACGATCCAAGATCTGGGTCAATTCTGACCCAAGAGTGGTAACGACCGAGGACCGAGGTCAATTCTGACCTAACTTAGGTGATGATCCAAGATCGAGGTCAATTCTAACCTAAGAGTGGTGACGAGGTCAATTCTGACCTAAGAGTGATTGCATTTCCTTAGGAAAAGTAAAGAGTTCCATTGGGGGTAAGAATTGGATTTGAGGTTCCGTTGGGGATAAGAATTGGATTTGAGGTTCCGCTGGGGAACGATGAATGAGCTGGGGAAGATTTGGATCGTCGCCTGGGGCGAGTGATTCTTCTAAAATCCGTTGGGGAAAATACCATGCGATATTGTTTCGCACTGGGTAGCTGATGGCTGGGGAGGCTTTGTGTCCTTGATTTGAGAGGAGGAGCTGATTGTTGGGGAGATAACCGGTTTGAGGTTGTAAACTCTACTGAGGAGGTGATTAGGTAGTCCGGGCGCATTGCTCGAGAGGTCATTCTCTTGGATTTTGAGGGTTCTGTCAGGGAAAAAGAGGTTTTGCTTGAAGGAGTGTGAAATTTTCTTGACGAAAACGTTCTAAATCCTTCTTGGGATTTTTAGGAATATTCTGAGGATTTTTCAGGGTTTTCTAGCATTTTCTAGGAATTTCTGTACGAAATTTTAAGGGGGGTGCCGACCGGCATAGACTGAGGGGTGCCATTCGGCAGTGGCACGGACTTTTGGACTGCCTCGGGAAGGTGAGGAGTCAGTGTCGATCGGTATGGAAGGGGGAGGTGCCGATCGGCATGGCGCTTGGCATCCTATATAAAGGGGGCGAATCCCCTTCGTTTTTCACAACTTCTTGCCTCCTCTCTTTCTGCGATTTCTCTTTGCGAATTGTTCTAAGATTCCGATCTTAAAGAAATGGACGCCTTTGTGAGCACTGCTGTCCACCGGGAGTGGTTAACCGTTGATGACCGGGCGAATATGGATTGGAGGGACAGGGTGCCCCTTGCTTTGGGGAACGAGAATGCTTTCGATGCATTTGAGCCTGTTGCGGATGAGCGGACTTTGCTGCGGGAGCCATCGCGTCATCGCTCTTCGAGAGTGATCCCCGGCGGTTATGTAAGTAACCCGACCTTTGGCATTCTTCTATTTTTGGTGGTTTTTCTTTCTTTCTTGACTTTTGATGAGGCTTTTTTTTTCCAGTCTGATATTTCCTTGAGGAACATGCGTGCTCATGGGATGATGGGGCTTAAGGATATTTGGGAGCATCTTCCACCCGTGGTGTGCTGGATGGTATCATCAACGGGTTTTGGGAGGTTGACGGTTGCGCTAAATGAGACGCCTCGTTCGACAGCGGTCTTGTGCGCTTAGGGGAGAGGTGGTGGGACACTATCCACACTTTCCATTTTGGCTTCGGGGAGATGACGGTGACTCCCATAGATGTGCAGCAACTGCTAGAGCTGGATTGTGACGGATAGCAAATAGAGGCGGATCGCTCCTTGTGGGTGAGGACGGAGGGGGTGCATGCGACACTTGGTGATGTGAGGAGGATAGTTTCTGGAGATTCTATCCGGCTGTCCCTTCTGAAGGATGCTTTGCTGAGCAGGGTGATTAATGTGGAGGACGGGCTTCAAGTGAGGCAGATGGCCCAGTTATTCATCTTGTTGGTGTTGGGAGGTTTCATGGTGGCGTTGAGCGACGACGTCGTCCATTTATGGTTTTTGCCGTACTTGAGGATGTTTTCGAACATCCCTTTCTATGATTGGGGGAGTTTAACCTTGGTGACCCTTTACTCTTCTTTGGATGCATTCAGTCGGTGCTTCCGGCAGACTTTTACTGGAGCCACGTATCTCCTTGAGGTATTCTTTACTTTGCGCATTTTCATTTCATGCATTCGCATTTTCCTTTCATGCATTCGCATTTTCCTTATGCGTCTCTTTTTGCTTGTGAATTCAGACGCGGTTCTATGAGGTGATTGGGTGCAACACTCCGCTGATTTTTTTGAAGGACGATACTGTTGGGGACTTCTGCCGACTGTATCGATAGCGTAAGGCCAACCGGCAGTCGAAGGGATATCTCTCCCTGGAGGCGGTGCGTTAGGTCTTGAATGACCTGACCAGTGGTCGGGTAAGGTCTTTTCCTTTTCAGTCTTGGTTTTTGCACCTTCTGATCTTGTATTAACTCATGCCTGCTTGGGGATTTTCAGGTGACCTTTTATCCTTGGGGGACAGCCATTCAGGATACGGGGATGACTGGGGTGAACGCACAAATGAGGTGTTTGTTGGCACATGAGTTCGGCCATTCCTGGTATCTCGGGGAGAGGGTGGTTCGCCAGATCACCGAGGAGGAGGTGGTGGTGCCACCTGTGCAGCCTCCTACGTCTATGAGGCGGGAGCGACAACTGTTGGAGGATGAGAGGATCGCGACGATGATCGGCGAGTCCTATGCATTGTACACTGATACGGTTGCACCGTATGACTATATGGACTTTGTGACGAGCTGGTTGATGACGCCCATCATACATGACACCTTGCCTTTCCCTCCTGCGGGTTCGAGTCGGGCGGTGGGGTCTTCCCACAGTGGTGGTGGTCCGTCGGCACCTGCTGCGGTGGCGACCTCAGAGGTTCCTTTTGTGCGATTGCACACTCCTTCGTACAACATCCGACGGTTTGATGGAGGGATAGTGCCGATACTGCACCGTCCTCTTGTGATGGATCCGGAGGAGCTGGGTTTGACAGAGGAGGTCCTTCGTCCTGCGATAAACCTTTCGGTCCTTTTCCTTTTTTTGATTTCCTTTGCTTGATACTGATTCTGCCTTTTCCTTGCAGCAAATCCGAGTGTCGACCACTTGGCTGAGAGACATCAGAGACTGGATATCATCGGCCACTGCCCACATTTGGGATGATGTCCCTGTTCCTTCTTGCTTGGTGCCGTCAACCTCGTCCGGGGAAGAATTTGGCTCGGGTAGTGGGGGCGCATCGTCTCGCCGTAGGGGAAAGAGAGCGCGTCGCAGGGGTGGAAGCTCTTGAGAGAGAGAGAGAATGTGGGTTCGGGCTAAGTCCCGTTGTTTTTGGCTTTTCTTTCTATTTCCTGTAAAATGATGTAACACAGAAAACAGATATATGCAATGCAATGTAGTTTTTTGAGTATCTTTTATTTTAATGATGAATGAATGCATGCGCTTTTTAATTTGCTGCTGAGACCGTAAAAAATGAATATTTTTGGAAATTTGTGAAGGAAAGTTTTTAATTTAAAAAGGGAAATTATATAAGGAGGAAAAGGGATTTTGAAATTCTGTTGAGAATATCATTTTATTTCTATTTGAGTTTTCGGATTTGACAAAAGAGGAAAAAAGGGAAATATCCCAAAATGGGGGGGTTGCCGATCGGCGAGCACCCTGACCTGCCTATCGGCAGTTCAGTTCAGTCCCATCAATTGAAAGCTTTGATTGGTACCCTCTTCAGCCTTTGGTACCTTGTGGGGTAGGATTCCTTCCGATTTTTGCCGGGATTATGTCCCTTGTGAGGATTTTTAAGTATAAAAAGGGAAAAGGGTGGAGTGTTCTCATCACACCTTTGCATTTATTATCCACTTGCCTACTATCTTTTAGCCTCGCAGGATGGCTCTCCCTGGTAGCATTGATTTTGCCAATTACCTCGAAGCCTTGGAAGCAATGTGCTCTTATAATGTTGACTACGATGCTTTCAATATGCGTCGAGTCTCCTTGTGGCGTAATGGACCTATTGAGTGGAATATGCTGATAGAAGCGGTACAATTCTGGTACTCCGAAGACCATGTATTCCGCTTTGAGTTGGAAGAAGTTTGTCCTACCTACGAGGAATTTTTTGTCATACTGGGTGTGAATCCCAATGTTGCTGCGGCTTTACCTGAATTTTCCCACTCTCCTAGGGATTTGTTGGCCGGGCTTCTTCATATCTCGCCTTCGGTGGCTAGATTATTAGTTGCTGGAGGAATGATCTCCCTCCCGGCGGTATTACAGTCCGTGCATTTCTGAGAAGTAGGTGATGCTGGCTAGGCTAGAGCCGTTGTTCTGGGCCTTATTTCAAAATTGTTGTTGGTGACTGGGGAGGTGCGCGTGGACCCTCAACTTGCAGCCATTACTTCATGGATGTCATACCGTTGCAATCCTACGACGGTGATATTGGCGGAGACTCTGAATGGCCTGGATGCCTGGAGAGAAGGCCGTTATGACTTTTTAAGGGGTAGCCCTGTGATGCTGTTCATGTGGTTGTCTGAAAGATTTCGTTTGGCGACTCCTCCAGAGTATCCCTTGTCGGTTGTACCTAACTTCTTTTTGCGCTACTTCATCCGCATTGGCCTGCATATTGAGAATTGGGAGAATTGGCTTGTGGAGTATGGGGCTCGTGGGCTGTATTGGTCGGTGCCTTGGTGGGGACAGTTGCATCCAATTCTAAAGCTAAGAGAGTATTCATATGTGTGGTTGGTTGGTCTCAGACAGACTTCTTTTTATTTCCCTTGGCGGCTTCTGCGCCAATTTGGCTGGGCGCAGGTCGTTCCCCCTTGGACCTCAAATTTCTTTCCAGTAGAAGATTTGACTGAGCGCCTGCGTCTGTTGCTTGGGTCTCTGTGGGAAAATCGGCGTCCGTCGACCCGTCCCTCTCAGTCTGTTGGGAAGGTTTGCTATGTCCCCAAAGATTATATGAAGTGGTTGTGGAGGAAAGTAGTCAGCAAGATATTGGCAGTAGAGACTGGTCAAAGGTGGTTTATTTTATCTGACTCCATGGAAGGGGGTGTTGTGGTCTTTTCGAAGATGGTCAAGGCTCATCGATCCATGGAATGTTTGTGACACTCTATTCAGGCAGGGGAAACTTGGGTTCCTCATGATGTGGATGATGAGGGCGCAGGCTTTTCTGGTAGCTGTGGGTAGGACTCTTGGAGAGTTTATTTTGTGTAACAGATGTGGCGATTTTATCTGGCTTTTTATGGTAATAGGGGGAAGGGAGTTATCCGTTCCTTTTCCTTATGTAATCCATACTGTTATTTCTTATTAATGAAATAAACAAGTTTCTGATCATCCATCTGTGCCTTTCGATGAATTTTGTATTTTGAATTATCTATACCGATCGCTAAAGCATACATAATCCTCTTGTTCAAGTAGATGTTTAGAATGAAACTGCCGTTCTCGGAGGTAAGAGAATAATATATTTTTGTGAAAAAGAAGGGGCCGTGCTCTTATGAGATGTATGAGCTGCCTACATACCTCCGGGGTTTTTGAAATTCTTTTGTTTAAAAGTGGTTTTTTGTAGAGGATCGGGCCCACGTAGTTCTGGGTAGGGGAAATGAAGAGTTTTTTTTTTTTAGAATAGAAGGGGGATAAGAATAGTCGTAGCGCGCCGAGATTTCAGACTAGGGGTAGAATTTCTTGAGACGGTCCAGATTGGCTGGACGAGCCATCTCTTCCCCATCCAGGTCAGTGAGCATGGCGACACCGCCAGACAAGATTTTCTTCACAATGTAAGGGCCACTCTAATTGGGTTTAAATTTTCCTCTGGGGTCCCAGATGGGTTCGATCATCTCCTTGAGGGCTAAATCCCCCTATCGGACACCGCGATCCTTGACTCTCTTGTTGAATAAACACGCTATTCGGCGATGGTACCCTTGTATGTGGTGCAGTGCTTTTAATCTTCTTTCGTCCAGGAGGGTCGGCTGGTCAAGACGGCCTTGGCACCAGTCTTCTTCATTAACCTTGCCTTCGAGCATAACGCGTAGCGAGGGTATTTCCAGCTCCACAGGTAGGAATGCTTCCATGCCGTAGACCAAAGAGTAAGGGGTAGCCCCAGTAGAGGTTCGGATTGAGGTTCGATAGCCCCAGAGGGCGTACGAGATCCGATCAGCCCAATCCTTATAACTTTCGGTCATCTTGCTGATGATGGCTTTGAGGTTTTTATTGACGGCCTCAACTGCACCATTGGTCTGAGGTCGGTAGGGAGAAGATTTGTGTCTCTGAATCCCATACTCGTTGACTACTTCTGTGACTTCTGCCTCGAAGTGCAAACCGTTATCTGACACTAGCTCGTACGGGACCCCATATCGGCAGATGATATTTTTCTTGATGAATTTGGCCACCTTCTTAGCATTTAATACTGCGTATGACTCAGCTTCGATCCATTTGGTGAAGTAATCAATGGCAACTAGGATGAACTCATGCCTATTTGACGCCTTTGGTGTAACCTTCCTTATGATGTCGATACCCCAGGTGGAGAACGGCCAGGGAGAAGTCATGTTGTATAATTCTCGTGGAGGCAAGTGTTGAAGATTAGAGAATTGTTGGCATTTGAGGCACCTCCGGACATAGGCGGTGCAATCCTAGATCATGGTGGTCCAGTACTAGCGCTGTCGAATGATCTTCTTGGCGAACATATGACCATTCATGTGGGGTCCTCATTCCCTGCTGTGGATTTTCTGCATTATTTTCTCAATTTCAGCCCCTGCGATGCAGTGTAGATGAGTTCCATCGAAATTTATCTTGAGTAGAGCTTTATGACAGATAATGTACTGGGCGGCCAGTCTTCGGAGGGTCATTCGATCTTTCTTATTGGAACCCTGGGGATACCTACCATGTTTGAGGAGGCACCAGATTTCATAGTACCAGTAATCGGCTAGTTCGGGATCTTCAGCGGAGACAAGCTCAATACGGTAGCAATTGGTAGGTTTGTCTTGCTTTTGAACTAGGAAGGGGGTCATTGTTATTCCTTTGGGCATGTCGACCATGGAGGCCAAGGTAGCGAGATCATCGGCTAGGTTATTCTTTGCTCGGGGTAGGTAATGGAAGGTCTAATGCTTCTAATTGGGCATGAAAGGGTTGGAGCTTTTCATCCTTGACTTTCCACTTTCTGAGCACCTGATCGATGATGAGGGCAAAATCCCCATATACATCAAGGTATTGAATACTTTTCTTGAGAGCGACCTTGAGGACCACTGTGCATGCCTCGTATTCCGTCATGTTATTGGTGTAGGGGAAATTCAACTTGATGGCGATGGGAGTATGAAAGTCATCCGGGGCAACCAGGAGTATCCCAATGCCATATCCCTTTTTGTTGGCAGCACCGTCAAAGAACATTTGCCATCGGAGGTTGTCTTGGGCAGTGCAAAGGATATTCTCATATGGGAATTCGGAGATCCAGACATTAGCTTCTTCTACGAAGTAATCCGCGAGGTAGTTAGAGATGGCTCTTCCTTTCATGGCTTTCTGTGTGACGTACACAATATCGAACTCGATTAGGAGCATCAACCATCGGGCCATTCGATTATATAGGGCGAGTTTTTCAAGCAGGTATTTGATGGTATCCATTCGGGATACAAGTTTGATGGGAAAGGCGAGCATGTAGCGTCGTAACTTTTGGGTGACCCAGACAAGTGCGACACATGCCTTTTCTAGATCAGTGTAGTTGACCTCGTACCCGACCAATTTGTAACTGGCATAATAGATGGCCCCTTCTTTGCGGAAATCCTCAAGGTATTGGGCTATCAAAGCCCCAGCTGCAGTGTCGGTTATGGTTAGGTATAAGAGAAAAGGGAGACCAGGCTGTGGTGGCATGAGAACTGGAGGTTGGGTTAGATATTGTTTGATTTTGTCAAAAGCTTCTTGGCAGGCCTCGTTCCAAACCTTGGTTGAATCCTTTTGGAGGAGCTTGAATATTGGTTCACAGATGGAGGTTAGCTGGCTGATGAACCGGCTGATATATTGTAATTTCCCAAGGAAACCTCGAACTTCCTTCTCTGTTCGGGGAGGCGGCATCTCAAGTATGGCCTTCAGCTTGGCGGGATCTGCTTCTATCCCTTTCTCACTGACCATGAATCCTAAGAGTTTTCCTTTTGCAACGCCGAAGACACACTTTTATGGATTGAGTCTCATCTGATACTGCCGCAGTCGTTCGAAGAACTTTCGGAGAGCAGGAGCATGACCTTCTCTAGTTTTGGACTTGATAATCATATCATCCACGTAAACCTCGACCTCCTTGTGAATCAGGTCGTGCAGGATGGTTATGGCAGCCCTTTGGTAGGTAGCCCTAGCATTCTTGAGACCGAATGGCATAACGGTGTAGCAAAAGGTTCCCCATGGGGTGATGAATGCAGTTTTTTCATGGTGGTCGTGGTGCATCTTGATTTGGTTGTATCCGAAAAACCCGTCGACGAATGACTTGAGAGCATGGATGGCTGTGTTGTCCATGATCATGTCGATGTTGGGTAGCGGATAATCATCCTTCAGAGAAGCTTTGTTTAAATTTCGATAATCCACACACATTCGAACCTTTTCTCCTGATTTCGGTACAGGTACAATGTTGGCTAGCCACGTGGGATATTCGATCACTCGAATGAAACCTACGTTCAACTGTTTGACCACCTCTTCTTTGACTTTGAGCGACCATTCGGTGCAGAGCTTTCTCAACTTTTGTTTAACCGGCTTGTAATCTGGGAGAGTGGGGATCTCATGCTGAGCTATTTCAGGATCAATACCGGGCATATCATCGTAGGACCATGCGAAGACATCCACGAACTCTTTTAGTAATCTTCAAGTTGTGCGCGCTCATGCTCGTCAAGGGTGGCTCATATCCTAATCTCGCGCAGTTGGCTACTAGAACCGAGATTAATAATAATAGTCTCTTATTCATTAACTTGAACGCTGTTATGTTGTTTATTATTAACCTTATTTAGACAAGTTAAGAATTATTCATTTGCAAAATCATCATCATCAAAAGTTCGATTAGAATCTAACCAATTAATGTAAGGTACAGCTAGATACTCAAAATCTTCATTTATTTCATTGATAGGAAAAAAATATTGAGAACCTCATCAAAAGAGGTCTTGATTACATTTGAGCAAGGATAGATAACAGAAGAAGAAACAGGGTAAACATTGGGGTTTGGGGAGATTTCAAGAGGTAAAACTAGCGCAGTATGCCAGTTGAGGAGAGGTGTATCAGCAACTTTAATAAGACGGGATGGGTCCATTGATGCAGTGCCTGAGTGAACCGTGCAGAGTACCAGCCCTAGTGTCTGTAAGTTGAAGGAATCTTCGGAATCACTTTCCTCAATTTTTTCAGTATCTTTGATGAGCGGTTGTACGCGGTGTGGGAAATTTTCAGCCCATGGGTAACTATCTTGGAAAAAGATCTCCATTCCAGGCTTCATTTTCTTGTCTGTGTGGTCGTACCATGGTTCTGGAAAATCGTAAAAGGGGAAATCCTCGCCCTCTTTGATGAATCGTCCATTTAAGGAATCTCCTGAGATAGTTCAAACGCAATCTAACACTCTCTTTGATCGAGTCTGGTGGATCATTCTGAGCTCTTGTTCTGATGGCTGATACCCCAAGCCACAAGGAGGGAAAGCTTTCTTCAGTTCAATGGGCTCAAGTATCCCCTGCTGCCTTTGTCCTAGCCCCAGTCCAGGCATGAAGTGCATGTTTCTGAACATCTGAATCACATTGACATTGCCATGAGGGTCATATTCTGGACAAACCCTTTCTTTGAAATCATCCCCTGCCGAGAGTAGGGATGGCTCAACTCGAAATCCTCATAGGAGCATATCATTTGACCCATGTTGTATCTCAAGAATTGGACTGTTGGTGCTTGCACCCTCGGTATTGCCGTCATCGCCCAAAATGGTGATGACTCGCCCATCGACGAAGAACTTCAATTTCTGATGGAGTGAGGAAGAGACACCTTTGATATTGTGGAGCCAGGGTCGTCCGAGCAACAAGTTGAAACAGGCCGGGATATCAATGACTTGGAATTCGACGACGAGGTTTATAGGTCTAACCCCTATTGCAAGTTTTATGGATCCCATCACCTCCCGACGGGTATTATCGTAGGCACGCACGGCAGCGGAGGTTGGAGCGAGGTCACTTTCTTTCAGACCTAAACATTTGAAGGTTCTCAGTGGGCAGACATTCAAAGCAGATCCGTTATCAACGAGAGAAAGCGGTACAACCTTCCTCATAACTTCGATGGAGATGTTGAGTGTATGATTATGATTTGGCCCATTTTGGGGATTTCTTCTTCAGAAAAGGACAACATTCTGGTGGAGGTCAAGGATCCGACCAAATTTATCGCTTCTTCTGGTGTGGTAGAGGGAGGAACTATAAGTCCAGTGAGTAATTTGATTAAAGCATTTTTGTGTAGCTGGGAAGACATGAAAAGCCCCCATAGAGTGATATTAGCTTGAGTTTTTTTCAATTGATCAAGGATCTTTCTCTCCTCAATGGTCATCTCTGGCATAGGAAGGCTTTCAACGCTCTTCCCCTTATCATTTGCAAGTAGCGAGCTTGGAACTTGGTAATGTCTCCCAGATCTGGTCATGTGATTTATCGAAGAAGAGAAAAACATGAATCCCATTTCTTCATCGATCTCAGGCCGCTCTACCACCCTATTTATTTCTCCGAGGAGTTCCTCAAATGATATCATCCCATATAAGTTGGTTACCGGGCCAGTTCTTCTTGAAGCTTGCTCTTCATTTGAATATTCGAATTCTTCCCCCCATCCGGTGGCAACGATTCTATTTTCCCCTGTGAAGTCAATGCATTCCATAACTTCAACGGCTTCCTCATATAGGTCTTCCCATTCTATGGGGATGTGTAAGGGTGAAGGGACCAGGTGTCCTTGTAGCTTCAAAGCACCAAATAACTCGGTGATACTGCAAATGTTGTTGGTTTGCCTGAATGCTTCCGCCATGATCTGGACAACATCATCTAAGCTGACTTCATCGGTGGGTATCACCCAACTATCTGATTCTCGGGCCCATTTTCGCGCTTCCCAAAACAACGCACTGAACGTCTGGCAATCGATAATCATCTGTGAGGGCAATTTCAGCTCGAACTCCAGGAGTTGATTTAATACCTCTGATAATTCCATACTTCCACTTTCAGAACGGGTCCGGACAGTGATGCACGCTCTAGTAAGGAGTGATAGTGCCCGATCAGCGGGGCTAATAGGGTGTAGGAGGAAATATGGACAAATCTGAAGAGGTGTAGGAGGGTATAGGGGTGTGATTTGGGTTGATGGATCGAAATCCGGGTTTTCTTCCAAGAAGATGGCATTGGTGTGATTTGGGAGTGGATTGTGAGTAGTGTTTGGCTTAGGATTGGCTGGTGGGGCGATGGTACCCCGGTCAATGAGATCTTGGATTATATTTCGAAGGTGGAAGCATTGGTCGGTGGTATGGCCATCCGTTTAGTGAAGGCGCAATGAGCATTGGTCTTGAAATTTCTAGGAAGTGGATTGGGTAATGGACGGGGATCCAAAGGTTTTATAAGGTTTCGTCTTAACAGGGCTTGGTAGACTTTAGAGAGGGGAGCATGGAGCTCAGTGTATTCCCTACGGACGGGGGCAGGGTGACTTTCTGGTGCCCATAATGTGGTTGGTTAAGAGATGTTGTTGATGGTTGAGGTTGTGGCACTGACAGGCTTGTCATATTTTCTGGGGGTGAACTATCCGGACACCTTTTTCGGTTCAACTTCTGTTTTGGCAAGACCTTCCTCGATTTTTACTCCTGTTTCTCTGAGATCTCGAAAGTGGGGGTAGTACTGTCCTCCCATGGTTTCTCGGACATGGGGCAAGAAATTCTTTTTCACTATGTTGACTTGTTCTTCCTCAGATGGCCGATTGGTCATGGTAGCTGTTTTTTCCCTCCATCGGGCTATGAAGTTACTGACTGATTCTCCAGAGTTTTGTTTGAGCAGCTCTAAATCACGGCGGGTGACCTCGAGCTCTTTGTTGTATTTGTACTGCGACATGAATTCTCGAGCTACATCCTCCCAGCTACGAATTTTGGGTTCCTCAAGAGATAAAAACCATAAGAGGGCACTATCCTTCAAAGTTTGCTGAAACAGTTGGGCCATTACCTCTTCAGAAGCCCCTAGGAGAGTCATGGAACGGTGATAACTGCGAAGATGAAAAATTTGGGGACCACTCCCCCTGAACTTCTCGATATTTGGCATCTTGAACTTCTCTGGTAACCTCGCTTTAGGATAAGGAGACATGTGGGTGTATTCCATGTAATTCCTAGAGATCCTGACCTGGTAAAACTTCTTGGTGAGCATCTTGAGATCCTCTTTGACTTTATTCAACTCCTCCCCCTTTGGATCAGTGACCTCAGGTAAGTTAGCCATAGGCTGGGCAATGCTTGGCATTGGAAGTTGGGCAGGCGGCGGCCCATTAGCCGGAGGGGCACGTGGAGCGTGATGATATTCTTCCGGGACTCAAAGAGGCTCGGGTGGACCCATAGCACGAGGGAACAGGGCCTCGGGATCTTGAGGAATAGGAACTTGGTTTCGTTGCATTTCTCGAACCTCAGCTTGGAGGTTGTCAATCTTGGCCACGAGCTGAGCTAGGACTGTCGGCAGACCCGGTTGTATGGCTGGTGCTTGATCTGCATTCTCCATGGAAGATGGATGGATTCCGAACTCGGAAGAAGTAATAGATGAGCGGATGAAACTCCGGGGTGATTTGACTGAAGAGCGAAGCCAATAAGGAGCCAGGCCAAGGGAGTGCGATCGACCTGAGAAGATGAGGTTTATTTTATTTTTGAGAAAAGAAAGGAAGAAACTATTTTTGGATTTTTGATAAAGAAGGGTGAAATGTTTTTGGATTTTTAATAAAGAAGGGAGACATATTTTTGGAGATGGAACTCATCATGATTATTATGTTTTCACTTTTATTTAATTCTCCTAAATGCAATGCCGAACGGGACCCGAGCCTGGAAAAGTAGGGGTCTTAATATATGCAAAGCTACGTTTGGACTTGTAACCAAGCTCGCGGACAGGGTTCTGTTTTAAAAAATGCGCTAAAATTGGGCGGCAGGCCGACCCGAAATTTCGGCAGAGTTTCGGGTTAAAACCAACAATCTAAAGTGCGTGTCCTAGGTTTGACACATATATGCGGGTATGCAGTTGGTTGGGTGAATCGGCATGGGTTCCCCCTTTGGCGTGACTTCCGCGATATACGTCTTGCTCTTGCGGGCAATCGGTACGTGTGGACAAGTTATTTGATATACTCGAGTGTACGTGAATTGCCTCACCATATACCTCGTGGGGACGGTACGTGTGAGAGCGAATTCGATATACTCGGCGTACGTGAATGAATTCCCTACGATATACCTCCCGTTATGACTTCGGTCAAGCGGTACGATGCGGGGGAACCGTTTGATATACGTCGAAGGTACTTGGCCAATGGAAGGTGAGAGTCATATCGCTTAGGCTAACTGTGACCTGCCGGACCAGCGCCCATCACGAAGTGACTCTCCAGTTACTGGGTAAAATTTGGTCAATAGCAATGCTCTTTGGTGATATCGTGTGAATCATGCATGATTCTCTTATTAGTATCTTATGAAGAGAATGTCTTTCTTGATTATGCCAAATAGGGAATAAAGTACAAGTACCCCAAAAGGTATGCCAAGTATGGATGGGTGATGCGTGCAACATGGGGATATACATGTGATCCTAGGTGCACGTGGTGCGAAATGTACATGGAGAATTTTTTACAAGTCTGTGAACATAAGCGTAAGCATGGGATACATGTGAGAAAGGGGAACATGCAGATATGGGGGGGAACATAAGAAAATATAGCATTCATGTAAATAGTATCAAGCCCTAAAAATATAGAAGAATCCCCAGCGGAGTCGCCACTGTGGCCATCCCCGATCCACGCCGTGGAGGTAAAAGGATCCTTCGGGTCCTGCGCGTTCCCTCTCGGGAGAGCGCTCGGCCGACGTCGATTTGTGAGGTGTGAAAATGTAGAGAGATTCAGAGTCGCCAATCTATTTTACTCAAAACAGACAAAAGAAAAAGGGGAAGCCACCCCGAAAGATGGCATCCAAATACATACTGGTGCGTGCGAAACCAAAATGATTCGAGAAGGGTTCGGAGGCTTAGTTACAAAATGGGAAGGTGCTAGGTACCCATTCCGCCCTTTCGGTCTCTCATGAATATTTGCTATTTTCCTTTATATTTCCTCCCGTGATATGTGTGTATGTGTATATATAGAATCGAGGTAGGAATCCTCGACTTGTATCATGGAAAAAATAAAGCGAGTCATCCGTAGAAATGTGAGATTAATGTAGAAAATAGGATTTGCGCGATTACCCTTGCGTTGATTGTTATAAGGGAACGATAACGCATGTGGAATAATATGCCACTAAGAACGAATGTATAGAATATAATAGAAAATGAGATAAAGAGAAGATATAAAATAAGAGAAAAAATGAGAAAAGGACTCGAGTCTCGAGTTTTACCCCGAGACGCCTACGTAGCCTATAAAGGCATCAAATTCCACGTAGTTCGCATACAAAACGACGGGTGGGGTTTATCCCATAAATCTAAATGGAGAAATCTCTTATTTGTAAGTGTGTGTGTGTGTGTGTAGAAAAAGTGTTTTAGTTGTGAGAAAAGTGTGAAAAAGTGTGAGAATCCTTATTTGGAATTTATGAGCAAGCCCTCTTTTTCTTGTTTTTTTGGTTTTATTTATATGAAATAAGAGATGTTCAATAATACTAGATAAAAAGTATGTTAGGATATGTGAAATAAGATAATAAAAGTGCTTAAGTAATAAAACAAGTTATTGCAAATTTAAGAAGATTTGAAGAGAAAGGTGAGAAAGATGGACCTTCTTGGAGACTTTGAGCTTGATCTTGAATATTGAAAAGAAGCCCTTGCACTTGGATGATGATGGAGAGTGGTTAATTCATCAATTTTGATGAAAGGGATGATGAAAAGTGGAAGTGAAAAAGGGATTTGGAAGTTGAAATCACGCTGCCTTCGAGAGAGGTTTCTGAGGTTCGTTCAGACAGATTTTTATCAGATCTGGGCTCTCCTCGCAAATGAGGCCAAGGCCTCCTTTTATAGGCCCAGGGGTTTGCCGATCGGCATAGAGCCCTTCCTTCCTGTCGGCAGGCAGGTGCCGATAGGCAGGTTCTGGAACCTGCTGTTTGGCAGTGCGCTTCAGGCTTTTTTGGAAAATTGGCCGTCGAGGGCAAACCGTTGGTCAAAATTGTGCACGAGGCATACCATTGGAAAGGTAATTCAGATACCTTTGAAAGTCCTTTGGACCTCTCCCAGGTTCGGGAGTTAACTTTGGGTCAAATATGGCCCGGAAGCGTTTGTCGGTCCATTGAGCGGGGAATCTTGAGGACCCAAACGAATCGTTCGTCCTCATGGTAAGTCCGAATCGCGCACGAGGCACACCATTGGAAATGTTAGGAGATGTATTTAGACATTCCAAAGAGTTTGACCCAGTTTGGAGAGTTAACTTTGGTCAACCGGGCCCGGGAAGCGCTCAGTGGCTTCCCGGAGTCAAACGGATCGTTCGTCCGTATGGAAAGTCGGAATTGCGCACGGGACGGACCGTTGGAAAGGGTATTCAGTTCCCTTTGAAGATTCATTCAGCCTCGGTTGAGCTAAAGAGTTAACTTAGGTCAAACAGAGTTCGGGAGCGCCCGGTGGCCTATAGGTCGGGTTTCGGACGCAAACGGATCGTTCGTCCGCATGGTAAGTCAGAATCGCGCACGGGACAGACCGTTAAAAAGGGTATTCAGTGCCCTTAGAAGGTTCATTGAGTCTCAGTTGAGACGAAGAGTTTGAATTTTGGTCAAACCGAGACGGGGAGTGCCCGATGGCTTCCAGGTCAGTGCTCGGGACATAACCTGGGTTTGCGGTGATGAGTGGAGGTACTAGGGACCTAAGGAGAGTTAGGGGGTAACAGAATGGGGTGTCTACACACCTAAACCCTTAAAAATGTGTCTTCGGTGTCACAAAAGGAAAAATTTGGGGATTCATGGTCAGCAAAAAGAAAATTGAAGAAGATCCTGCCAGATGAAAGCTATACTCGAAATGAAACCACCCTGAATGGAGAAGGAAGTCCAGATATTCTTAGGAAAATTACAGTACATCAGCCATTTCATCATCCAGTTGAATTCTATTTGTGAACCCATCTTCAAACTCCTCCAAAAGGATTCTACCAAAGTCTATAATGAGACCTGTCAGGAAGCCTTCGATAGAATCAAGCAATACCTTACCTAACCTCCGCTACTTATGCCTTTGTAGCCAAGTCTCCCTCTACTCTTATACTTGACCGTAACAGATACTGCAATAGGGGATTTGCTAGCCTAATATATCGAAGAATACCATAAAGATAGGGCCATCTACTATGCGAGTCGAAAATTAGTCGGGTACAAAGTCAACTACACTGCCTTGGAAAAATCATGCGTCGCCTTAGTCCGGGTCATTCAAAAGTTACGACACTACATACTCGCTTTTCCCATCAGACTTGTGTCCCAAATGGATCCTATCAAATACTTGCTTGAAAACCCACCGTGTCTAGCTGAATGGCCTGGTGTTTGATGTTACTAGCTGAGTTTGATATTATATGTGTCACATAGAAGGTTGTGAAAGGGAGAGCCATCTCTAATTACCTTACCGACTATCCCATCGAAGAATTTGACGTTTGGGTCGCTGAATTCCTTGACAAATATATTCTCTACACCTCTTAAGAGGAACTTTGATGGCGCTACCAATAAGAAAAGATATGGCATTGGATACTCCTGATCGTCCATGTTAACTCTCATACTCCCATTACCATCAAGCTAGATTTCCCATGCACCAACAATATGACTGAATACGAAGTATGCACTGTAGGCCTTAAAGTCTCTCTCAAGAAAGGTATAAAATACCTAAATGTCTACAGGGATTCTACTCTTATCGTTGACCAAGTCCTTAGAAGACACAAAGTCAAAGATGAAAAACTCTTACCCTCTACACCCACCTAAAAGAGCTAGCCTCCCAGTTTCGAGATATTACATTCCACTACTTTCCCCGCATAAAGAACAATTTAGGTGATTCCCCTGCTACACTCGTCTCCATGGTCGACATTCCCGAAGGGATAATGATGGCCCCCTTCCTAGTTTAAAAATAAACTATGCTAACCCACTGCCACCACATTTAGCTAGTCATAGAGGAATATTTTGATATGGATGTGTTTTGGTAATACGACATTTGGCACCCACTCAAGTATGGTAGGCATCCTTAAGACGCCAATAAGAAATACTGTGCGACCCTTCTCAAACTGGCTACCCAGTATATCATCTACGACAAAGCATTATTCAAGAGAAACTTTAATGGAACCCATTTGCACTGCACTACAGGGGCTGACATTGAAGAAATGATGCAGAAGATCCACAACGGGGAATGCGAACCCCACATGAATGGTCATATGCTTGCTAAGAAGATTATCCGTTAAGGGTATTATTGGACCACTGGTTTAGGATTGCACCGCCAATATTCGAAGATGCCTCAAGTGCAAGCAGTTTTCCAACCTACAACACTTAGCTCCCTGGTCGTTCTCCACCTTAGGCATTAACATCATCGGGAAAGTCACACCTAAAGACTCAAATGGACATGAGTTCATCTTAGTCGCCATTAATTACTTCACCAAATGTGTGGAAGCCGAGTTGTACGCAATACTGAATGCCAAGAAGGTGGCCAAATTTATCTGAAAGAACATCATCTGGCGATACGGGGTTCCCTACGAGCTAGTATCAGATAATGGGTTACACTTCGAAGCATAGGTCATAGAACTAGCCGACGAGTATGGGATTTAGAGGCATAAATATTCTCCCTACCACCCCCAAACTAATGGTACATTCGAAGCTGCAAAAAAAACCTCAAGGCCATCATAAGCAAAATGATCGAGAGATCCTGAGATTAGGTCGATCGGATCCCTTACGCCCTCTCGGGCTACCCACTTCAGTTAGGACATCTACTAGGGCTACCCCTTACTCTCTAATATACGACATGGAAGCAATCCTACTCGTTGAGCTAGAAATACAATCCTTATGCATTATGCTCGAGGGCAGATTTAACGAGGAAGACTGGTATCTGAGCCGCTTTGATGAACTGTCACTCTTAGTCGAAAAGAGGCTGAAGGCTCTATACTATATATAAGGGTACCATCGCCAGATATCCCGATCATTCAACTGAAGAGTCATGGACCATGGTGTTTAGAAATGAGACATGGCCCTCAAAGAGATTATGAACCCCGTCTGGGACCCTAGAGGGAAATTCAAGCCAAACAGGAATGGCCCTTACATCGTAAAGAAGATTCTCTCAGGAGGCATGACTATTCTCACTGATGTGACACCCCACCTACTTTAATCACGGGTGATCAGTCCTTTATCAAAATAAACCAGGAATCTCATATGGTTTATTTTTAGCATCACTGTCAAAAAACTTTCTAATTACTAACCACCTATGTTAAATTAAGCCCGTGCCAAATTTTATCTTTCACTATTATAACAACATGCGAAAGTAAATTAAATTAACCAAACCATCCACACAATAATAATCTGAACAACCACACGACATATATATAAATAAATAATCAAAATAAATAATCCTACTAATATAAAGCAAATAAAACTAGATTCTGAATACAGTCTAATAATTTGAAAAACTAAATAGTCTGAGGGGAAACATGCCTAAATGAAATACTGAGAGATCTCCTATCTTAAAAGGAATAAAATGAAGCGTCTAAAGCAACTCCTGTAAGCCTCCACAAGTGCTGCAGCTATGTATCCCTGGATAAAATCATCAAGCTTGGCGTCCCTGTGGCTGGACACCTAAAAGGTTTTGAAAATATTTTGACATGGGTGAAAGCCCAAGAAAACAGTTTGAAAATATTATGCAAGTGTTTAAATCACAAATTAAATTAGTTATTAGATACACATGTTAGTTCCATGTACACTCTCTTGAGATCCTCACCTCTCAACTAATGTGCACGCCTAACGCTTACCTACTAACCCAACTAGTTATACTACCCCACCTAACTAGTCCTGTTACAACCTTTCTATCCCTTTACTCTATTTCGAGTATTTCTTTCTTTTTATCTCCTAAGTTACTTTACCCTTGAACTTAGTTGATCTTTTCCACTTTCATTGATTATATAATATACACACTATGTATATAAATACTACATTCACACCTTGTAGTTTTAACCCTTATATAATATATCTACACTATTATATACGTATGAATATACTACAATGATCACACATATGTCGCGTACAATAACCATCCTTTCGAGCACTAACTTACTTGATGCTTGTCTCTAAAATGCTATCATTCCAGATATGCTCACTCTAATCCGGTTACCATAAATGGGTTAACTCACACCGAAATAGGTAAATAAATCGCAAACATAGTGGAGTCGGTCATATTTCCCCGAGAGTGAGACCGAATCATATCCAAAACGTCCCTCCTCGAAAAAATAAATCACACAATAAAATACCGGACGATATGACCTGGGGATTATACTCTCCCTGCATTCACGTGTCAAGGGATTCATCCACATCGTACAACCTCCTATAAAAGCGCTAGAGGGGTATGTGTTCACATAAATACCTAACACCGGTATTTATAAATCACACAAATATATACATACTATCACATCTTTCGTATATATATATATATATATATATATATATATATATATATATATATATATATATATATATATATATATATATATATATTAAATCCGGCTAACCCGTGCCTAACTCCCGTAGCCATAATGCCCGAGTCTATTTCCCTGACTTTTATTTTATTTTATTTAATTTCACATTCATTAAATAAATTAATGTAAATTTTTTATACGCCCCTCGATCGGTTAACCATTGTTGGTCCAAGTCTTAATTTACCCTCATTAAGAATAACCGAGCCTTAATTACTTACCTATTGACCCTCCCTGGTCCTTGTACGATTATTAAACTTATCTCAAAGACTTTCCATAATTAACTTCTTAAAAATATATACAAATAATTTTTTTGGAAATAGCAGGTCATCCAAATTGGTTCAAGTATGGGTCTAGGCCGATTCGAGGCCAAACCGGTTTTGGGGGGTCGCCGAACCGGTTCGAAGCCCCTGACAGTCATCTTCTTCCCTGTTATAATTTTCACCAATTTTAACCCACAATTTCTTAATGCAACACACATAAACTCCGATATAGTTTATTCTAATATCATCCAAGAGCATGTATATCAGTTCTAACACTTATTTAATGTTAAAAAATCATTTAATTTATAAATCTCAAGATTTCATCAAGGTTTTCTACATAAAACCCTAACTAGGGTTTTGTTCATATAAGATCATTAAAAACCAGATTTCTTTCATGTTCTTCACCCCATAATTTCTGATTTCGTTTTGTCTACACAGAGGGATTCATCCTACATGCAATTCTACCCAGAAATATGGATTTTCATTCATGAACCCCCCAAGAATATTATCAATTTATATTAAATCAAGAACCCTACACTACATGGGTATTATAACTTATAAAATCATGCAAGATAAACAATTGCCTTAATTAGCAGATCTGATTTCATTTTTGTAAGTGATGAAAGTGTTCCTCCCTTACTTGCGATCACGATTCCGACAACAACTTAGAAGAAAAAGATGTTGCACCACCAAGAACTCTTTTTTATTCCTCTCTAATGGACTCTCCTCTCTTCTCCTTTGATTATAAGGGTTTGAGTTATGTTATGTTGCTGCCCCAAATGACTAAAGTTAGATTTAAAATCCCAATTCCCTAAATTAGGTGAACAACCCAAGCTCAAGTGACCCAAACACTCCCGTGTGGGCCCGATTATGTCTAAAAAGGTTTCGAAATCCAATTACAACCCTCGGGTACACTATTTTGACTATCTCAACCCTTCTGGAACCAACCGTGATCTCAAAATTACCATTTGATTCATCTTCCAATAATTTCCTATATCGACCTCATATAGTCTACAAAGCGACTCCCGGTTGAGATAAAATATTATCATGCTACTAACACTCGCTATGACGTAAAATAATTATTTACTATTCACCTAATAATTTTATTGCATAATATTAATCATTATCTCTCTCGATTAATATTTTAATAACCACATAATAATTAATATAAATAAATTACATCACACGTGTAATTTAAATCAACCGAATTAATTAAATATTAATTACTCAGAAATACGAGGTGTTACATACTTACCCACTTACAGAGGAATTTGGGACATACCTGCGGTGAATAACTCCGGATACTGCTCACGTATGTCATCCTCCCATTCCCACGTCGACTCTTCAACATTGTGGTGCCCCCACTGAACTCGAACAAAGGGTACCACCTTAAACCGCAACTTACACCCACTATGATCAAGTATCACCACCAGTCTCTCCTCATAAGAGATATATGGATGCAAGTCTATTTCTTTTAAAGGAACGTGCCAAAAAGGCCTCGCGCTCCTCCGGTACCTCTCCAGCGATGACACGTGGAACACGTTGTGGATCCACTGTAAGTGCTTCGATCGTTCTAGCCTATATGCCACTAGTCCCACCCTCTCTATGATCTGAAATAGCCCCACATATCTCGACTCTAGCTTACCCTTCTTGTCGAACCTCATGACTCCCTTCATAAGAGACACCCACATCAAAACATAATCACCAACCTCTAACTTTATATGCCTCATATCTGCATCGGAGTAGCTCTTCTCCCTGTCCTGAGCTATCCCGATGCACTATCAGATCAACTCAATCTTGGTGGGTGTCCTGAATCATATGTGGCCCCAATAACTTATTATCCCCCACTTCTAACCAGTAAGTGGGAGAATGACAACGCCATCTATACAGTGCCTTAAATGGTGCCATGCCTATGGTTAACTGGCAGGAGTTATTAAACAAAAACTCCACTAATGGAAGATACTGCTCTCATGCTCCGCCGAAGTCAAGTATGCACATCCTCAGCACACCCTCTAGCATTTGATTAATTCTCTCTGTGTGACCATATGTTTGTGGGTGATACTGATGATGCTGTAAACAACTCCACCAGTATGAGGTGTTGATAATCTCAAGCTAGCAATAACAATGGCAGCACAAGAGTAAATATCTAGTAGAAGGAGGTGATGAGAAGAGGAGATATGCTGGTATATAAGTGGTTCAGCCAATTTGGACTACATCCACTATGAGTGTGTGAGTATGTTTCACTAGAATGAGGGCACTAACGACTTGTGATACAATCTCTCACTTTCTCTCTCTACTGTGTATTTTTGCAGAGCTCCCACTAGGGTCAAAATTAGGGATCCCTTTGCAAGGTAGGAGTATACATGTATATATAGTGCTTGGGGGTGTAGTGTACTCCCACGCATGCCATGGGCATGTGTGTAAAGATCATTCCAATCTCATGTGGACACCTGACTGTGCTATATGCAGGTAATGATGACCAAATATTCCCTCACGTGAGAGGAATGAGTTGGTTATAACAGTTTAGTCCACGTGTTAGTATTCCCCTGTGCTTACGTATGCTCGAACTTGTGATGTCATTCGTGGTAATCTCGGCCTAGTCGCGTAAGATACTTGGTAAGTCCGAGGTTTGTCTTTGTTCCACTAACTCAAGTATGACCTCAGCCAGATTGACCAGTCGAGGTTAGATTTTAAGCATAGTTGAAGTGTCGATGAAGCAGGGTACACCAGTGGCAATCACTTGAGCCCATGTGTTGTCTTACCACGGCTGATGGCCAGCCGAGGTTGGTCATTATGGGGCCGACCTTGGTAAAGATGACTTTTCTGACGGAGATCGTGAGCCTCCTGCTGGCTCGACCATTACATCAATCGAGGTTGTCGACTCTGAGTATGAGGGTACATATTGGGCATATCAATCACCCCTAGCCCTTAGTCTCCTATGTGAGTATGTGGCTGAGGGAGGCCGATGCCGAGTTACATTTGGTGTCTTGGGGTGCGGAGTGATTCCTTGGACACATTTCACTCATTGAAGTGTCTAACATATTCCCCAAGGCATGACAACCCTGACAGCGTCTTTTAGGTTCTCTAGGGTAATGATGGGTGCCTTAAAAATTGCG
The DNA here is from genome assembly GCA_949130495.1 of Sambucus nigra. NCBI lineage: Eukaryota > Viridiplantae > Streptophyta > Magnoliopsida > Dipsacales > Adoxaceae > Sambucus > Sambucus nigra. Next base: position 86,299,158 of record OX422208.1, on the reverse strand, counting down.
CCCCATCATTAGGAAAAGGTTTAAATACATTTTCCCTTTACTCATTCTCCTTCTTCTTCATTTTTGCGCCACAAAACTCTCGTTGTTTGAGATTTTTTCCCAAATCTTCCATAACTTTGTTACAATTCAAGGTTCCTTGCTTCTTAATCTCTTTCTCCCTCAATTGAAATCAGTTAGGTAATGCTCTTTGGCCTTTTCCTTTTTTATTTCTGGGCATTTATTTACACTTTTAGTTTTTTGGTGAGCTTCACCTTTTCCCGGTGAGTTTTTTCGCCGCTGCTGGGTGATTATAGGGTTAGGTTTGCAGTGCTTAAGTGACTTTGGGGCCATATTAGGTCATCTTGGGGTTGTTTTAGCCAAAAATACTTGCTTTTAGACTTTTTGGAAACCCTCCAATCATCTTCTCCAGTGACCCAATCTTTGAATGTTCTTGGTGTAAACCCTTTGGATTCCCAGTTTAATCTTTAGTTTGAGTTGTACAAGTTATTTGTCTATTTACCCTTTTAGTTCTAACTGTAGTATCATCAGCTGAATACTCAGACCTTTATACAAACTTGTTGAAGAGTTTCCATCTCTGTGTGAGAAGACCTTTGAAAAGATTAGGCAGATAGAGTTAGCCCAGGAGGAGGCTCGTAGGGCTAAGGCCTTTCCCATCAGACCATTCTTTCTTCCACCCTTGAAGGTCATATACCCTGAACCTGTAGAGACTACAGAGGTTCCTGAACCCATGTCTGAGGATAACACTTCTTCAACCCAATGTGAACGTATGAGGTGGGCGAGTCCGTAGACTCCTTTCAAGAGGCTGTGGATTATTCCCCCAGGAAATGTGAGGTTTTGGAGGACGCCGAGGTTTCAAGTCGTGCCTCGTCCCACAGAGGTGCTATCACTTTATGTAGATCTTCTTTCGTTGAAATATTCGGGCCCAGTGTGGCAATTCCTCCTCCTATTGATGCCATTCCTCTATTGATCGCCACCAATATTGAGTTTGCGAAGAGGTTTCTTGGTGGTGCCCCTACGAGTGCCCAAGCCGTAGTTGCCGGGGATGGTGACGATGATGAAGGAAGCGAACTTGATACCTCTGTAGCTGCAGAGTATGAGAGTACCATGAACGAGTACGACCTTCTTTCTTTCAGGCACCTCTATTCCATAGATTCCTCAATCATCCTTAGGAAACCTCTAAAGGACGAAAGGGACTTTGATGGCCGAGATGGTGAAATCTGTGTTTATGAGCAGATGTTTAAGTTGGGTTTTCATCTTCCTATCCACCCAACTATCAGAGCTATACTCTCATACATAAACCTTGCCCTTTCCCAATTGTCCCCAAATGCTTGGAGGGTTATGATTGGGGCTATTGTCATTTGGAAGGCTGTAAACCATTCAGACCTTCCAGTTAGGGTTTTTACTGGTTGCTACATTCCCTCGTCTGCCAAAAATCACCCCGGATACTATCACTTCTTAGCCAAGAAATTCGAGAAGAAAATGCTCTTGGTTACCCAGACTTCAAATCATAATTGGAAACCTCAGTATTTCTTTATTTATGGGGCCTGGGAGTTTGGTTCAGACGAGGCTTGTGGAACGTCGGTTCCAAGGAACCCTCTAAGATGGGGGAAAGTATCCCTCGCAGCTAAAGCTGATCCTGGTCTTAGCCAGGACAATTACAAGAACGTTGAGAACCTTCGTAATCAAGGCGAGAAGGGTCGTCTTATTAATTATGGACATTTGATGACCCCCTATTATCTTTCCCATACAGGTTTGGGGGGTGGTCCTCTGGAAGAGCTTCGTAAGTCTCCGCATTTTTCTTACCAAGTGTTATCTCGTACATTTTTTTTTATCTATCTGACTTGCTAACTCAGAGACTTGTCTTTTTACAGAGCGACCAACAGGCATTTCAGACGACTTTTGGGAGATGCCGGCTCCCAGCCTAGTGAAGCTCATGGAGAAACGAGGTGGCAAGAGTGGACCCCCACCTACTGTAAAAAAGAATGTCGTGTAATACCCCATATTTTTGTGGCTTTTAAATTTAGGGATGTATTAAATTCAATTGAGATAAATTAATTTAATATTAATTCGGAAAATTGTTTATTATTTACTAACGTAATGAGAGTTAGTAATTATTGGAAATTTATAGAATATTACTAAATGAGTAAAGTAATATATAATATTGATTTTATAAAAATTGTCACGAGTGAATAAAATGACAATTATGAAAATTTAAGTCGGGACGCGCCTGTGTCGTGTCAGGACTAAATTATGATTATTAAAGGTGAATAAACTATAAGTCAGTCGTATGGTCGTTTTGAGTGCGCCAATGTGTCCAGAAGGGTCGAGATAGTCAAAATAATGTACCCGGGGGTTTAGTTTGGGTCTCGGGGAGTTTTTAGGCCTAATTAGTATCCCGGGAGGGTGTTTTGGACATTTCATATTTTTGGGTAATTAAACCCACGAATTTACCAAGGATATATCAGATGATAGGGGTTGTCATATAGGGTTAACATAAGCAAAACCAAAGAACGACCATTAGAGAAGAAGTAGAGAAGCTTTTCAAGGAGTTCTAGGCCAAAAACTCCGCCCTTTGCACCGCCGTCACCGCCAAATTGTAGATCGCGCAACGAGGAACACAACCACACCACTTTCTTCCACAAATCAGAAATAAAATTTCCAGGCAAGTATCTATCTTTCTGATTTCTAGTTAATGTTCCTTCCATGTTAGTCTAGGAATGAGGATCATATATTTTATTTGAAGAATTATATGTTTTAGAAGAAAAATCGCATGTGTTGTAGGGAGAATCTATGTAGCCTGAATTTTGATCATACGTAGAGGTTTTATCACGAAATTGGAAATAATATTGATGAACAAATTGAGGTTGGTTGAGTTCTCTAATTGAAAACTCGGAAACTAGGGTTCTTATGAATTAATTTGGGGATATTATGTAATCTTAATGATTTTTGATGAATTAATGATTCTAGGAGGTTATGAATGATATATAACCATGTTATTATTGATTGGGATTGAAGATGAAACGTTGGGGATTAAACTATAGAGGTTTTAAAGCTAAAAAATGGTGAAAAAATGAGGTTGCCAAAGGTTGAAGACGAAACAGTCCAGTTCGCGCGTAGTCGCGCGAAGTCGTTCGAGCGGTATGCAATGTCGCGCGAAGTTGTTCGAGCGACACGTGGAAGTCGTTCGAGCGAGATCCATTCTGATTCGAGCGAGATTTCTAATTTTTAGGGAATTTCCTATTTTGCCCCTATTTTAGTGAACGGTTAATTGGAGTGAGGAGAACCAGTTTCCGAGGAACCCAGAATAGTACAAAATTATTGGGAGTTGATTAGGTGTAATGATTTAAATATTTGGGACGATGAGTTTACCCTGAAGATCACGAGAGTGAGATAATCGCAATTAGAACTTATACCATAAGGTAAGTGAGAGTATACCTACTTAAATTATACTTAGTGAGATAGAATACTTCGAGAGATGAGAAGTAAATATGAAATAAATTATAAATGAGAATAAAATTGACGAATCCGTTATGCGAGATAATTGAGAAATATGTGCTAAGAACGGATAATTATAATTATGGGTCGTGGGTGAACCTAATTTGGAAAATGTGAATAATTACATATATGATTGTGTGACTGTGCATATATTATGTATCTGTGTAAAAAAAAAAATCATGCCCGCGCTACTTGCTATCACGGAGGTTTCCACGCCGGGATAGTCTTATCTCGATGGGACATTTATGGGGGATATTGACTTGTACCCTAGAACATAGGACTCCTTGGTACAGGCTATCTGATTGATAGTCAGACGGTCCTAAGATACGTGAGGGTATGTGTTGACCTCTTACTTGGAACTATGCTTCGCCTCCATTGGTATGTGTTTTGTGTTAATACAGTTCAAGAGTGGTTCCGAACTAGTAGTTCGCTTAGTTTGTGTGATACGGGGACTTGATAGCAGAGTATGCCAGCACCATAGATCTTATGTGGGGTGCCATTAGTGTATATATTATATGTGTGACTAATATATATACGTATATTTATATGGGAACTTTCTACTGTGCGTATAAGTAGATAAGTAATGAATAAATGCTTCAACTTTATTATAAGTGTTCGGGAACTTTATAACGGTAATGAGTTGTTTTAAATAACGTAAGAAATCTTGAAGAGAATTATTTCCTAAAAGTAAATATCATAACCTCGCTTTTCACATGATAAAACCTTATGGAGAATAAGATGGAGAAATTGATGAGATTTATTAGTACGGTTGGCGTGCACACTAGATGAGAGGTGGGAATTCTCAAGAGAGTGTCGCATATCGCATACTAACATGGTTGTTGCATTAGCAGGTAAGCATTTTAAATACTTGCTAAACTAATATTAAACTGTTTTACACTCGGGCTCTGACCCATTTCCTATCATCTCTTTTCTCTTGTATATATATGTATATATTTCAGGTTCCCAGCCATAGGGACGTCTTGCGTAGAATCTTTGGACCGGACGCGCTGCAGCTTATGTGGGAGTTGCAGGACATTGCTTAGACGACCTCAATGTTGAATCTACTCTCATTCCAGTCCTGATTAGTTAGGGCATGTGCCGTCCGTTTCCTTATTCAGTTGGATTTGTCAGAGACTATGTTCATTTATCTTTAGCATTTTTATTCTTTGGGATTTAATTACTGCCAGGATGGTTTTCCTTTGTAGTTTTAAAGTTGGTATTGGATTATCTGAATGATTAAATTCATGGGTGTTTATTTCCAATCTTAATAATTGTGTGAATCTTAAACTGTTACTTAATAAATGATTTCATAATTGGATTTAATAATGGAGATAATGTTTTTAAATGGTTTTGACACTTAGCTTAATTATTTAAGGTGTTTAAATTGTAAAGTTTATTTTACGGCAGTGATGCTAAGAATGAACCAACCGTTCACCTTGATTATAATTTAATAAAGGTCTGATCACCCGGTATTTAATTAGGCGGGGTGTTACAGGTGGTATCAGAGCATCAGGTTCTAGTGTCCTTTAGGATCTATGAAGCTTATTATGCTTCCAGCATTTAGTATTGTTGATTTCTATGGTGAGATTCCGTTCTCCTGCTATAACGTATGTATATTAGTGAATTCTAATTGCGTTCGGATGTGTGCATATACCGAGCAATGAAGGATGTATGACGAGGGCCGTTAAGCGGACATCAGGAGACAGGGCTTAGTTGAGGTTGTAAAGTATATTCGAGGATGATGACCATAGCTAAGATCACCCCTATTATGGCACGAGAATCCAGGACGATAAAGGCGACTAGGGCACGGTCCATAATTTTCAAGTGCTCTTATAGTCAAAAGAGTTGAGAGACTTGACTCACCTAACGTGGTACGACTGGGAAAAAGTAAAACGAAACATTGAAGAGAGCTGTCAGTGGGAATCTTAGAATTGCGAAAATCGTGTGTTTTAGACAGAGGAGGTAAAGTATCCAAAGGTTTGGACATAGGACGGAGTGTGGCTAACTGAAAGTGGAAATGTGGAGAAATTTTTCTTGACTTGTAAGAACAAAGTTATCATGGTGGGAGTCGGCCACCACTTTTAGAAGTGGAATGCTATGTCTATAGAAGAATCTTAGGTACAATTTGACTGCATGTTCCTTCATCAGATGTTCAGGATACGAAGTGAACGTTGTTCTGAACTCAATACAGGAGGACCTGGCAGAGGTCCATTTGTGAATGTGAATCTAAACCGTTAGCGAATCTTGTATCGGAGGAGGTAGATACAAAAGGAGGAGAAGAATCCAAGTGGGTGATCGACTCATAATAATAGTTAATAACACTTAAAAGGGAATTCTGCTGGACGGTCGATTCAGAAGTTGACAATGTCGTGCTTTGACAATGGAGATGATAATGCTCCTTTGTGTGGGAAGCTAAAAGAATAGAAGAAGTTAGTCAAGAATAAGACTGGATGCAACGATGGTAGTATAGTACCACAAGGGGGTGGGGATACAAGTTAGGGGACCCATTTAAATGATTCGGATAGCTGAATTCTTACCAAGCAATGGTGAATCCAGTAAGGACTATTGTAGCTAGTAGCATGTTCTTTAGGGCCTACAAGGCTAAGGGAACAACGGGGGTAGCCATTAGGAATCAAGCCTACCAAAGTCCGAGAGAAGGAAAATCCTAATATGGTTAGTATGACAGGTGATAGGTGGATTATGTGTAGAGGTATTTTGTGGAGAGTGAAATCACACGCGTTAATGTTTTCCATAAGTGAGTAAAGGGAGAAGAGTATGGTGCCTAGTAAAGGACGACAATTAAAGTAGTTTTGTTTTGGTTTAGACATGTGTGTCATGTCCGGAGACCATCTGTACAGTCAACAGGATTGGCGAGGTAGAAGTATGAGTTTTATCCTCAACGGATGAGGCGTGTTTTATGTGACCCGAGTGAGTCACTATTTCTTTGTTCATTACTAGATTAGCATGTGAGACGAGTTTAATCTGTATAACTATAAACATTATTATTATGTGAATCCGCAGAGGATGAATGGGTATATTAATAGTGTTATATACTTTATTGAGATTACTCGTTTTAGTGATGTGATATACGAGTATGATATTGTCTTGGTTACAACTTTATAGTCATGGTTAGTACGATAGTAGGCAGTTATTGCAAGGCTATCGAAATGGTTGCATTAGTGCAACATGTTTTGTTCTGGTAAGGCCTCACCTGCAAGAGGTTCGGACTCACACTTATATTATATATTTTAGAGACTTCAGAGAGAATAGTGGGCTCTAGATATTCGATCCCGATGTCTGTAAGGACTTTGTTGTTATGATTCAGTATGTATTAGGTTTATTGTTGAGCGAAAATATTTAACTCATTATGATGTTTAGTGCTGAAGACTTGGTGATAGGAAGAGCACATTGATATATCTATCCTTTAGAGATGTGAGAGTTAAGAGTTGGATCCATATGTTTGGGGATTGGATTTCGAGATCCCCGAGCGTATGTATGCGAGGTTTATGGAGTGTGATTACCACCAATATTGAATGATTGTACAATTGGCAAAATATTCGTTGTTAAGTATAATTACGGGAGGAGATGTAACTTTTCTGTCAAGAGACAAAATAAAGGGGTACATTCCATAGACGGAGGGCCTAACGGATTTCGATAATCGACCATGCTAGTTAGTAGTGTATCGGGGGGATTCCTTGTTTGGATTTCGCTTTGCGAGACATCCCACGCATGAAACTTAGCGTAATGTTGGAAATAGGGAGATGTTTGGTCATTAGTCCATAAGTTCGGTACCTCGGTCGTAATAGGAGCAGGTAATTATATCTGTAAGTTGGAAGTTGAGTTATGATTTAAGGCCAGTGGAGCCGATTTTGTGGTAAGAAAGCATTGGAAGTTTTGTTTTATCACCATGAGTTGAGGGGTGGAGCAATGATAAGGAGGATTTAAAATTTAGATTTCTAAGGTGATTGAGAGTACCCAAGTGTTATAACCGCATTCGGAACACAAGGGAAATAAAGGGTTGGGATGATTTTTAGTGTCGATTATCTGGAGAAAATTTTTAATACAAGAAAGAAGACTTGTATTTATTTTGATGTATAGAGCATTAGTGATTTATTTTAGTTATTGTACTTATTCGAGATAATTGTTGTACTTATCTGAAGAGATTGGAGATTTGTAGTTTCTCTTTTGTTGCTGTGGGATTTAGATACTCTATACCTTGTTGCATTGGGGATTTGGTTAGTTTTATCGATGAGTAGCGCTCCGCTCGCTCTCCTTGGGCGGTCGAGGTGTTACAAAATGTGGGCATCCTGGTTAGCTGATGTTAGAATCGTCCGAGTTGAAGGGACGTGGGAATGAATGTGTGGGATATATGTTTATGGGACTAACATAATGAGGTGGAAGTGGTTTAGTGGATTAAGCGTTGCATGAGGGACAATAATCCATATATACGTGTGCGATTAGAGTAGCACACCCGAATTTGGTTGGAAGACTGTGGGAAGCCATTTAAAAAGAGTATTCCTTGAGAAGGGTTGAATTTAATTATTATGGAGGACACTTGGAGTGGAGTGATAATTAGTCGAATGTGAGAACGACTTGCGCATACAAAGAGTGATGATGTTAGTATGGTATAAAAAGTCCAGAAGTGCACATTTTGGAGAAAAGTACACGGGTCAAAACTTTCGGTAATATGCCAAGGAAAGAAGGGGAGTATTAAGTGTCACTTAACGTGAGACATTCCAAGTAAAAGTTGATGTTTAGTGGGAGATAGAGAGTAGTCTATGCATGCACCACTCACAGATAGAGATCGGTTGGAATAAGAGGATCAACCAGAGAAATTGTGGGGCTATCGACAATTCCTATAATGGAAGGGGCCGGTAAATTCGGTAAAGTTTCCTGAATGGGTTGCCATCCTCAAGGAAAGATAAAGGGTTCATCCGAACATGTGGAACAAGTCGCCTAATAAGGAAGTGATTGATATTCCTTTGGGGTGATTTACAATATTAACTAGTGTTCCTCAGTCTTCCTTTGCAAGGAAGGATCACGCCGGTATGTGGTCCTACACAGTATTATTTTGAATCGGGATAAGATGTTTGAATCCCACCTTCAATATAGGATTTCAGGAAACAGTGGGAGTAACGTTTCGTTTTGAGCAAGATGTATCACCCATAGCCGGGGAATAGGCGCACGGTGATTAACGATTAGTGGAGCCGCGTGAATGTAATTTTGGATTCATTGTGATCGTTTCACTTCCGCAATGGTAATAACTAGCAAGTGGAGTAATGGTAGGGTTCCGTGGGAGCACGCGTACCTGTTTATTGTGAACATGATGCTTATTGAGGTTTTGATGTGGGAAAAACCATAACTTTCTCACTCTGAACGTTAAGAGATGGGAGGATAATCATAATTTTGGATTGGTTGAGTTAGAGTCGAATGACTATGGTAGGATTCCACCATTGTGTTAAGCGAACAAGAGCGGTCAGATGTTCGTATGGTTTCTCTCCGAATGGGAGTTTTGTGTTTAGAAATCCGAGTAGTTGTCATGTAGTGAGGTGCGGCCTCCCAATGATATTGAAATAATGGGAATTAATAATATATAGGCATGTCTTATGCGAATGATGTCGGATAGGAGCACAATGTGAAGTGTCTTTAATGAGAATGTTAAACAAGCTTGCTGCGAGTCGGGGGCTATAGTAATTGAACGCCTTGCTATGTAGATAGTTTGCGTACTGATAAGGTATCCAAATTTGTTTTACCTGGTAGGCCTTATTTTCCGAATTTTGGGACGAAATTCCGTTATTAGGGGGGAAGTATGTAATACCCAGTATTTTTGTGGCTTTTAAATTTAGGGATGTATTAAATTTAATTGAGATAAATTAATTTAATATTAATTCAGAAAATTATTTATTATTTACTAACGTGACTAGAGTTAGTAATTATTGGAAATTTGTCTAATATTACTAAATGAGTAAAGTAATATATAAGATTGATTTTATAAAAATTATCACGAGTGAATAAAATGACAATTATGGAAATTTAAGTCGGTACGCGCCTGTGTCATGTCAGGACTAAATTATGATTATTAAAGGTGAATAAACTATAAGTCACTCGTATGGTCGTTTTGAGTGCGCCAATGTGTCAGGAAGGGTCGAGATAGTCAAAATAATGTACCCGGGGTTTAGTTTGGGTCTCTGGGAGTTTTTAGGCCTAATTAGCGTCCCGGGAGGGTGTTTTGGACATTTCATATTTTTGGGTAATTAAACCCACGAATTTACCAAGGATATATCAGATGTTAGGGGTTGTCATTTAGGTTTAACATAAGCAAAAATAAAGAACGGTCATTGGAGAAGAAGTGGAGAAGCTTTTCAAGGAGTTCTAGGCCAAAAACTCCGCCGTTTGCACCGCCGTTACCGTCAAATTGTAGATCGCGCGACGAGAAATACAACCACACCACTTTCTTCCACAAATCAGAAATAAAATTTATAGGCAAGTATCTTGCTGATTTCAAGTTAATGTTCCTTCCATGTGAGTCTAGGAATGAGGATCATATATTTTATTTGAAGAATTATATATTTTAGAAGAAAAATCGCATGTGTTGTAGGGAGAATCTATGTAGCTTGAATTTTGATCATATGTAGAGGTTTTGTCACAAAATTGGAAATAATATAGATGAACGAATTGAGGTTGGTTGAGTTCTCTAATTAAAAATTTGGAAACTAAGGTTCTTATGAATTAATTTGGAGATTTCATGTAATCTTAATGATTTTTGATGAGTTAATGATTCTAGGAGGTTATGAATGATATATAACCATGTTATTATTGATTGGGATTTAAGATGAGACATTGGGGATTAAACTGTAGAGGTTTTTAAGCTTAAAAATGGTGAAAAAAATGAGGCTGCTAAAGGTTGAAGACGAAACAATCCAGTTTGTGCGTTGTCGCGCGAAGTCGTTCGAGCGAGATGCAATGTCGCGCGAAGTCATTCGAGCGACACGTGGAGGTTGTTCGAGCGAGATCCATTCTGGTTCAAGCGAGATTTCTAATTTTTTGGGAATTTCTTATTTTGCCCCTATTTTAGTGAACGGTTAATTGGAGTGAGGAGAACCAGTATCCGAGGAACCCAGAATAGTATAAAATTATTGGGAGTTGATTAGGTGTAATGATTTAAATATTTGGGACGATGAGTTTACCCTGAAGATCACGAGAGTGAGATAATCGTAATTAGGACTTATACCATAAGGTAAGTAAGAGTATACCTACTGAAATTATACTTAGTGAGATAGAATACTTCGAGAGATGAGAAGTAAATATGAAATAAATTATAAACGAGAATAAAATAGACGAATCCGTTATGCGAGATAATTGAGTAATATGTGCTAAGAACGGATAATTATAATTATGGGTCGTGGGTGAACCTAATTTGGAAAATGTGAATAATTACATATATGACTGTGTGACTGTTCATATATTATGTATCTGTGTAAAAAAAAAATCATGCCCGCGCTACTTTCTATCACGGAGGTTTCCGCGCCGGGATAGTCTTATCTCGATTGGACCTTTATGGGGGATATTGACTTGTACCCTAGAACATAGGACTCCTTGGTACAGGCTATCTGATTGATAGTCAGACGGTCCTAAGAGACGTGAGGGTATATGCTGACCTCTTAGTGACTTGGAACTATGCTTCGCCTCCATTGGTATGTGTTTTGTGTTAATACAGTTCAAGAGTGATTCCGAACTAGTATATCCCTTAGTTTGTGTGATACGAGGACTTGATAGCAGAGTATGCCAGCACCATAGATCTTATGTGGTGTGCCTTTAGTGTATATATATTATATGTGTGACTAATATATATACATATATTTATATGGGAACTTTCTATTGTGTGTATAAGTAGATAAGTAATGAATAAATGCTTCAACTTTATTATAACTGTTCGGGAACTTTATAACGATAATGAGTTGTTTTAAATAACGTAAGAAATCTTGAAGAGAATGATTTCCTAAAAGTAAATATCATAACCTCGCTTTTCACATGATAAAACCTTATGGAGATTAAGATAGAGAAATTGATGAGATTTATTAGTACGGTAGCCGTGCACACTAGATAAGAGGTGATAATTATCAAGAGAGTGTCGCATACTAACATGGTTGTTGCATTAGCAGTTAAGCATTTTAAATACTTGCTAAAATAACTTTAAACTATTTTACACTTGGGCTCTGACCCATTTCCTGTCATCTCTTTTCTCTTGTATATATATATATGTATATATTTCAGGTGCCCAGCCACATGGGATTCTTGCGTAGATTCTTTGGACCGAACGCGCTGCAACTTATGTGGGAGATGCTGGACATTACTTAGACGACCTCGATGTTGAATCTACTTTCATTCCTATCTGATTAGTAAGGGCATGTGTCACCCGTTTCCTTATTCAGTTGGATTTATCAGAGATTATGTTCATTTATCTTTAGCATTTTTATTCTTTGGGATTTAATTACTGCCAGGATGGTTTTTCTTTGTAGTTTTAAAGTTGGTATTGGATTATCTAAATGATTAAATTCATGGGTGTTTATTTCCAGTCTTAATAATTGTGTGAATCTTAAACTGTTACTTAATAAAGGATTTCATAATTGGATTTAATAAATGGAGATAATGTTTTTAAATGGTTTTGACACTTAGCTTAATTATTTAGGGTGTTTAAATTGTAAATTTTATTTTACGGCAGTGATACTAAGAATGAACCAACAGTTCACCTTGATTATAATTTAATAAAGGTCTGATCACCCGGTATTTAATTAGGCGGGGTGTTACACGTCGGCACCTCTGAGGCCAATGCTTCCAAAAAGAGGAAGTCTTCCACTGACCCGGATCATATGAAGCCGAGTAAAGCTCAATCTAAAGACTGTGCCATACCCATTTTGACTGACGATGCCTTGGCTGCTCGCCTATCTCAACTCAAAATTAGAGATAGCGTGATCGACCATAGTTTGAAAGCTGCCGATGCTATTGGCACCATAATGACTGAGGAAGACAAACATTTTCTTCATACCTTAGATGTCCCTTTATTGGCCGAGTTTGCTCTTCACAAATCGATCCAGGTATCAGTTTTTAGCTATCTTTATCCCAAGTGCTTCCTCGACTTTTTAGAAATTATTACTCATATATTCATATGTCTGATCTTCTTTTGCAGGGTAAGAATGCTGAAAAAGTTGAGGCCTCTCTGAAGGCTGAGGTTGAAAGGTTGAAATGAGACCTCAAGGGGAGAGATAACCAGATATCTCAGCTCAATATGGATCACAACAAAGCTCTGAAGGCAAAAGATGATGTTCTTCAATCGAAGGTTAATGCTGCAGTCGAAGCTGCATTGGAAGATGTCGCAGAGAAAGCCATTGAAAACTACAAGGTCTCTAACAAGTTTGTCAGCTTCGGCTTTAAGTATCTAGAGAGGGGTATCAAAGAGGCCAGCAGATGGTCGTCCATGAAGCAAGGCGAGTCTGGGAGCTTGACTACCGAGGACTATATTGGTCTTAGCTTTAGAGATCCTCGATTCGCCCAGGTTTAAAGAAAGTTGAAGAGAGTGATGTTTCTCCAACCGAGACGGCTCCTCTTGAGGTCACAGAGACAGAAGACGGTACTCATCACGATGATGAGGTTGAAGTTACAAACGTCGGACTTGATCAGACTACAGTTGCTGGAGGGTCTGCCCCTGCTAAGGCATAGGCTCAACTCCTGCCCATTAACTTTTTCTTGTGAATCTTATTGATATTTAGTTTTGATGAACTTTGGTTAACATTTTTTGTAATTCTTATTTTCATGAACTTCAGTGGTAGCTTCTTGATATTATGAACCCTCTTTATGTTATGATCATAAGCAACTTGGACTTTTCTGATTCTATTATTTCATAGGGTGTTTTGTTGTTCTATAATTGTGATACTCCACTGTAACACTCCGTACTTTTGGGTATAATTAAATTTCATAAATGGGTGTAAAGTGAGAATTTGAGTTTTTTCTCTGAATAATAATTTTTGGAATTTTTGAAGGTTGGATGACTTCAGAGGTGTGTTTCATTTACTTTTGGGACTAATTAAATAAGTTTGATTATTTAATTATATGTCGTGGTGAGTAAAGCGACAAAGGATAATATTTTAATTGGAAAACCCGTATTGAGATATGTTGGGTTTAATTAGTGGGTTGTGGTCAAGTACCTCGGATGGAAATTCCAATTGCGCGGTTGGTCTCGGAATGGTCGAGATAGTTAGAATAGAGTATCCGGGGGTATTGTTTAGGCTCCGAGAATTTTTGGGATTAAAAGGAACTCGTAATTGGGTAAACGAGTCATTTTTGGGTTTAACGGGATAAACCCTTATTTCTCCCCTATATAAGGAAGAGAGGGCGGGAGAAAAGAAAGGAAAAAGAGAGAGAAGAAAGAGGAGAGGGAAGGAGGAGAGAAAAGAGGAATAAAAGGGAGGTTCCGACCAAACTCCGTTGGATTCGACTCGGGATCGTCGGATTTTATCCACGAGGCAAGTGTTTACTTGCTTATTTCGTTTAAAGCTTAAATCTCATATTGTAGTTGGTAGTGATAAACCACAAAGATTTTCGGGATGGATTTTTGTGAATTAAAATGGGTTTTTGGAAGTTAAACGAGTAAACCCCGAATTATATCCAATTCGAGAAACTTAGGAAATTATTGAAATCGTTTGTTGGTGTTGGGTTCTAGGATGTTTAGAACCCTTTTTATATGTGTATATGTAGTTGATTGAGGATGGGGGACGTTAGGTGAGGAGACACAAGCTTGGGAGAATCTTTAATGGCCGAAACAGCTTCTCGGAGAAGAAGTTGTCCGAAGCGATCGATCGATCGATCGAGGGTAAAGGATCGATCGATCGACCATCGATCGATCGAGGGCCAAGGGTCGATCAATCGAACCTTCAGGATTTTTAGCAATTTTTGCATAGGTTAATTATATGGCATGATTTCCAATTTTATTTGGTTCTAGCTTATTCATTTGAGGAAATAAGTATTTATCTAGAAATTCATCACTAGCCACTTGGGGGAAACTTATGGGGGCTAGGAGGGTGTTATAATTGTGTGGCACTAAGGTATATTTTTCGAGGAAAATAGACAAATTGAAGGATTAGAAAATTGGGATTTTCAAAAATATAAGAGGGGACTTTTAAATAATTATTATTGGAATGAAATGTATACCTTGGATTAATTGGGTAAAGTCCAAGACTTATTTAATTACGGATGTTCAGAGTGAGTGACACCCGATGGAGTATTTTAGCAAGCATTATAGCTAAATAATTGTGCGAATAGGAAAAAGTAAGTGTGTATGGAATTAGTGAGTAACTCCTACGAGGCGACTAGGATGGAAATTTGGTATTAGGTTAAAGATAAGTTGAGGGTATACTTATCATACGGTTATGAATCGGGATATTTGGAGAGTATAAATTCCCAACAGCGATTAAGGTGTGAGGCATATTTAAGTAGGAAAATACTTAAATATCGTTATGAGATTGGCAATTTTCGCCAATTTTCGCCATGTATATATTTGAGGAATGATGTAATATAAATGTATATGTATATACGATGTGATTAAAGTATATATATAATATGATACGGATATGTATATATATATATATGAAGCATACCCCCTCTAATGTTATCATGGGAAGTTGCGTGATGAGGGTGAGCCCGTGGCTTGAGGAGCAGGGTATGGATAGTCCCCAAGTCATAGTCGTCCATTTTATTTGTGTGATTTTATTTTGGGGATTAGAAGTCTTGGGTATGAGTCGTTTTCACTTGTTGGTTAGGAACTATGACCACTTCCCAGACGTTGTGATTTGGTTTTGACTACGAAGTAGGTGACATTTAGTCCTACCGGTGGTCCACAGGATGGTATGTGAGTGATGCCATGGAAGATGATAGCATTGAGAGACCACATCCTCGAGTTATAGCTCGTTGGGATGGTTATTATACCGGTGTGTATGGTATACTACTTGTGCATGATAACAAGATATTATATATCTCTAGTAGAGTAAAGAGATAAAAGAAAGATTTAATTCTCATTCCGAGAGATTATATCCGGATTCAAAATGTGAAATGTATATAAAAATGGAGTATGAACGTAAATAATTATGTTGATATATATATATATATATATATATATATATATATATATATATATATATATATTTATATACGTTATGTGCTGAGGGTCTAATGGATCTCGACGATCGACGCTGCCGAGCAATAGTGTATCGGGGGGGTTCCTTGTTTGGATTTCGCTTCGTGAGATACCCCACGCACGAACGCAATGCAATGTTGAGAATGGAGAGAAGTTTAGCCTTTAGTACTCGGGTTGTCGAGGTTTCTAGTAGACGGGTGAATTAGATTAGTTAGGGGGTAGCTTAACTAGGATGTTTTAAACAAATGCGTTAGGTGTGCACTATTAGAAGAGGGGTGAGGGGTATTGTAATACCCCGTAATTTTATTGATTTTTATTTAAGAGATTAATTGAATTAAATGAGAATTAATTAGGAATTAATCCGGATATAAATACTAGCAAGATGTGAGTTGGTATTTTATTACGATGTTAAAAATTGAATATTTCTGAGTATATATGGAAATATATGAGTATTGAAACTATTAAAATTGTCGCGAGGATGAAATACGACAATTTGGAAAATTTAGTTGGGACACGCGTGTCGGTCGCGTCAGGAATGTAATTATTTAAATTAAAAAGCGAATTATATTTTTATTAATCGAATGGTCATTTTGAGTGCGCCAACGTGTCCGAAAGGGTCCAAATAGTCAGAAAACACTAGCCGTGGGTTTAGTTTGGGTCCCGGGGCATTTTAGGCCAAACCGGGAACCTAGAAGGGTATTTTAGTAATTTTAAAAATATGGGAATTAAAACCCACGAATTTTAGGGTTAAATAATATATTACTAATGAACCCACTAGGTCTATTATCAGCATTAGGTAAGTTAGTGGGCTATGGAAGTTAAAGGGAGAGTTTGAAGAGGTTCCAAAAGAAACCTCCAACCACTATCACTATCCTTGGGAGAATTCGGTAGAGAAAGAGGAGAAATCAGCCTTCATTCACCAACATCAATTAAGAAGAAACAAATCTAAGGCAAGTGTTTTGATGTCGTTATTTTCAATGAATATTTCCTCCATGTGTAGTGTAGAAAACTGTTTATGTCTTGAAAATTTTGATGAAGAACACCCAATGAAATTATTGTGAAACTTGTGGTTTTGGGTAGGAATTTGCATGTAGAATGGTTATGGACGAATTCAATATACAAAACATATCTTTAGATGATCTGAAAACGGATTAATAAGGAGTCTTTTTATGAAATTAAATTCCGGGTTCAAGTTCATAGGGTTTTGAAACAAGAATTGGGGATTTATGATTTTGGCATGTTAATTTGTAAGATTTGACCCCAAAAGCATGTTAAGGAATGATCTAGGGTAACTAAAAATAGTTTACAAACATTAAAACGTATTTGTATAGTCTTAGGGTGGATTTAGAGAAGAGGAGGATGAAGAAAAACGAGTTTGGGATTTTCTGGGCGTATTCTGCCATCTCGTTAGAAGACCTGCCCAGGTCGTTCGAACGACCTCGTTCGAACGAGTTTCTAACGAGATGACAGTACCCCTTCTAACGAGTTGGTAGTTCATTCGAATACATTCGTTCGAATGACACTCATTCGAACGACCTCGTTCGAACGAGACTTCTAACGAGTTGACAGAATGGCCTTTTAGGACTGATTTTATTTCAAATGTTCCGTAGACTTATTTAATGGAGTAATAACCTTCCCCTATTGACTAGTGAGTATAATTGTGAGATTGGAGAACGTTGAGGAGTAAAACTTAGAATCTTGTAGTAAACCGGATGACACTTGTGGATTAGGAAACGAGTACCTAATTACGACGTGAGAAGAGTTGACAACTTTAATGTACATAAATCGGGGACTTGTAAACGTATAACACTAAATGATGGTATAAGAACGAGAAGTATACCTCTATTAATATTTTGAGATATCTAAGATGTTCGAATTCTTAGTATATGTAGTTATCTGTGTATAACATACCTACCGTACTTGCTATCATGGGAGGTCGGCATTCGATCAGGGCCATCTAATCTTTGTGTGCCTACGGGGGGATTTAGATTGGTACGTCGAGGACATAGGTTAGAGAAGGACTTATTGAGAAGTTAATAAGTCTGTTGATCATGGGAGCGTAGGTATGTGCGTGACCCATGTGATGTGAACTATGTTCGCCTCCATTATGTGTGATTGTTGTTATTCGAGAACGATTCCTGAGAGATTCGAAATGCGTGGTCCTTATGTACGTGATGTACCGGGATTGGATAGCAGAGTATGTGTGCACCGCAGCTTAGCCTCGGGGTGCCAGTATTGTATATTGATGATGAGAGTAATATACTGTAAATCGAAATGAACTGTCCTATATAAATGTAAGTGTGAATAAGAACAACATAGCGGTAGAAGCTAAAAATGTAAAAATCTCTAGTGACTAATATTATTAATTTTGGGAACCAAGAAGAAAAGTAAAACTCTCTGTTTAAATTAAAATGTCGGGAATTGAATCGTGAATCGTATAGTAATGTGAGATTGTGTATTGGACTAGTTAGATATGGGAATAACTAGAACGGGTACGAGTACGATAGGAGTGCCCAATTAGTTGAGAGGTGAGGACTCATGTGAGTGCACACTATCATGTACTTTATATTCACTGTTTAATGATATTAAACACTTGCTAAATGTTAAACTGTTTTCATAATCGGGCTCTGACACGTCTTCTTTCAAATCTATTTTCTTGTAAAAACCTTTTAGGTTCCCAGCCACAAGGACATCAAGCATAGGAGTTCCATTCCGGTGACGTGTTGTAGCTGTTGTGGGAGTTACAGGACCTTGTCAGTAGACGCCTCCACTTTCGATCTTGATTCTATTATCAGATTTTCTCATCTGTTGGGCATGTCTCCCCATTTCCTTTAGAGACATTTTATCTATTCAGTTTATTTCAGATTTTAGGTTGTAATTAATTAATTATTCAAACTTTGTATTTGTTCATTTTAGTATTCGGATTGTTGTGAGGAGTATTCCTCCAGATTAATTATTATTCCATGGTTATTCTATTGTGACTATGTTGTAATGGTTATGTATCACTTCATAATCTATCTTATTGCATGTTAATTGGATTTAATTAAAATTAGATTACTCACTTTTTAAATATTATGTGGCTAGTAATTGTTAAAAATGTTTTTCGACAATGATGCTATGAACTGAACCAACTTGACATTTTGAATTAATTTGAATAAAGGAGTAGCTACCCGGTATTTAATTAGTCGGGATATCACAGGTGGTATCAAAGCATCAGGTTCTAGTGTCTTTAGGATCTGTACGGCTTGCTATGTTTCCGCTGAGCTTTCTTTGATGTAGAGCCTTATATTTTAGGACTGTTGTATTCTTTTGTGTATGTTTCGCTCTTCAGCTATTTTGAGATATTAACTGCGAACTTATAAGACTGTACTCTCATCTCAGATGCCTCCACGACGTGCACAGCGAGTTCCCAGGGATGCTCAGCCCGAGCCACAGCCTACATCAGTTCAGGGCTCCTTGAATGCCGCAGAGGTTGCAGCTATTGTAGCCCAAACGGTAAATGTCGCCCTAGCAGTTGTGTAGCAGGCACCACCTCAGGCGCCGGTAGTAGTGCCAGTTCAGGCTCATGCATTCCCGTCTGCTTGGGAACGAGTTCGTGATGCTTTTCAGAAAGCACACCCTCTGGAGTTTACAAGTAGCTCCGATGTTGTTTTTCCAGTCAGTGGAAGAAGGACATTCAAAGGCACTTAAGGATGTACGAGTGCACGAATGTTCAGAAGCAGATACTGGGTACTTTCAAGCTAGTAGGATCAGCGTTGCAGTGGTGGGAGTTCATTACCACCGCGGAGGAGAGAGACGCCCTTTCCATTCAGGAGTTTTGGGTGCGGTTCGAACGTAAATATTTTTCGTCAGCCGTTAACACTGAAATGAGGAGGAAGTTAATGAACCTCAAGCAGGAGGGGAAGATCGTGGCTGAGTATGAGGCCGAATTCACTAATCTCTTGAACATCGTTTCTGATGAGATTCCAATTGAGGAGAAGAAAATTCAGAAGTTCATGGACGAATTGACTTGGAGGATTCGACAACACTTGTTGGGAAATCTCTCGTTGGCCACTTATTCTGATGTGGTTAACGCAGCACTGCTTCACTGCCAGGATCATCGCTTTCACATGTCTGAGAGTAAGAGATCAGGAGAGTCCAGCCATCATTGAAGGACAGAGGGAAATGGTGCCAGCGGGGAATAATCTGCTCAGGGTCAGCATAGGCAGGGAGATCAGGGTTCCCAGCAAGGGGATTTTAAGAGGTTCAGATCTGGGGGTTTCAGAAATGGACAGGGAGGTTTTCGCCATGGCCATCAGGGTCAGCAGGGCCAGCAGCAGCAGTTTCAGCATGGCCAGCACGACCAGGGGAGGAATGGCAACGGCCACCAGGGCCGTGGGCAACAGGGTCTGAGAGGGAGAAACTTTTTGGGTAAATGTTTCATTTATGGTAAGATTGGCCACAAGAGCCAGGAGTGTCCCGATAGGGGCAGGGCCCTACAGCAGCAGCAACAGGGTGCTCGACATAAGCCCCAGAGACCAATGTTTCCCGTCGCCCTCCCAGCAGCACCACAGATGCCAGCTTTGCCACCCATCCCAGTAGACCTGTCAAAATACACGATAACCCGTTAACACGACACGACCCGACACGAAATTATAAGTTAATGGGTTTACCCTTATTGGGTTTGGGTCATTAACGGGTTGACACGGTAGACCCGTTAACACTAACGGTTCGGGTTTGGAAATTTACCTGTACCCGTTTTAACCCGTTTCTACCCGTTAACACCCGTTAACACTAACGGGTACTATAGGGTCACCCAACCCGTACCCAATAACAATAACCATTAAAACCCATTATTTCTAAATCTTTAAAGACTAACGGGTGCTATAGGGTCACCCAATCTATACCCAATAAAAATTACAATTAAAATCCATTATTTTTAAAGTATTGAAGACTAACGGGTATTATAGGGTCACCCAACCCGTTACCCATTTCGACCCAAAATGATTCGTTAATATTAATGGGTGTTAACGGTTTGGGTCGTGTACCCGTTAATATTAACGGGTCGTGTTTGGGTATTGTTATTAGACCCGTTAGGCTTAACGGGTCGTGTACGGGTTAAGGGTGTTTTCACCCGTTAACCCGTTAACCCGACCCGTACACGACCCAAACCGACCCGTTGACAGGTCTACATCCCAGCAGTCCTAGTCCAGCAGGGACAACTTCAGTACGGGCGAGTTTATCAACTCCAGCATGCCACCGTCCCACAGGATCCACCTGCTATTGAGGGTATGTTCTCTATTTAGGGGATTATGGGGCGTATTTTATTTGATACGGGGACCACACACTGTTTTATTGTCACGAGATTTTTACGCACTTTGGGGTTGTTAGACACTGCAGAGAGCACGATTACTTGTGTAGATTCACCGTTGAGTAGGGGTTCCATGATTTCTCTTATTTGTAGAGGTGTGGGTATAGATATCGGGAGATTTACCTTACCTGCTGATATGTTAGTGTTAGAGATGACTGAGTACGATGCGATTGTTGGTATGGATTGGCTATTTGCGTACTGATCCATGATTGATTGTTTCAGTAGGAGTATCATTTTTCCATTCCCGGACAGGAGATGTTTTTAGTGGCGATGCCTCGCCCCGAGGGAGGATCGTCCACTCACTTGTACTGTATAGAGGAGGAGACCTCTAAGGAAGTGGTGTTACCACTCGATTCGATTCCAGTTGTTGGGGAGTTTGCTGATGTGTTTCAGGATATATCTGGACTACCTCCGAGTAGAGAGATAGATTTTATGATCGATTTGACACCGAGCACTCGACCAATTACCCGCGCACCTTACCGTATGGCTCCAGCAGAGATGAGAGAGCTGAGGGATCAGATAGAGCAGTTGTTGGGTCAGGGGTTTATCCGAAGGAGTACTTCGCCGTGCGGTGCCCTTGTGTTGTTCGTAAAGAAGAGGGATGGATCGTTGAGATTGTGTGTAGATTACCGGGAGTTAAATAAAGTCACGATACGGAATAAGTATCCGTTGCCCCGAATCGATGACTTATTTGACCAGTTGAGAGGAGCTTGCTTCTTATCAAAGATTGATTTGCGATCAAGATACCATCAGTTGCGTATCAGGGAACAGGACGTCTCGAAAACTGCTTTCTTGACGAGATATGTTTCCTACGAGTTTCGAGTTATGCCTTTTGGCTTGACCAACGCTCCAGCCGTGTTTATGGACTTGATGAATAGGGTATTCAGAGAATTCCTAGACCAGTTCGTCATCGTCTTTATTGATGACATTCTGGTTTACTCCCAGACAGAAGAGGAGCATGCCGAGCATTTGAGGCAGGTTTTGTAGACGCTACGTCAGAACGAGATATGTGCAAAGTATGAGAAATGTAGATTTTGGCTGAAGGAGGTTCAGTTTTTGGGGCATATCATTTCAGATCAGGGGATATCTGTTGATCCGGGGAAGGTATCCGCGGTGAGGGAGTGGGGACAGCCCAGGACACCGACTGAGATTCGTAGTTTCTTGGGCCTAGCAGGATACTACAGGAGGTTTATTAGGGGTTTCTCAAAGATAGCGGGTCCTTTGACACATCTAACTCGCAAAGGTGTGCTATTTATCTGGAACGATGCCTATCAGTTGGCATTCGATGAGTTGAAGGAAAAGTTGACCTCAGCACCTGTGTTATCATTGCCCAGACTGGGAGTTGAGTATCTAGTCTACACCGATGCGTCCTTACAAGGACTTGGAGGTGTGCTGCAACAGGAGAGTCAGGCCATAGCTTATGCTTCTCGTAAGCTTAAGCCTCATGAGAAGAATTACCCCACCCACGACTTGGAGTTAGCGATAGTCGTATTCGCTCTTCGGATTTGGAGACACTATCTCCTGGGGGAGAAATTTCGGTTGTTCACAGACCACAAATCTCTACAATACCTCTTCACGCAAAAGGAACTGAATATGCGTCAACGTAGGTGGCTTGAGTTTGTGAAGGATTATCAGTTTGATATCCAATATCACCCGGGGAAGGCTAACGTGGTAGCAGACGCGTTGAGCCATAGGCCAGTAAATGAGGTGGACGAGGTGTGGAAAACTAAGTGGAAGGAGTTAGGACACCAGGATGCAGTGGCCCGATCATTCATGTCTGTGATGACTGTTACACTGAAGATTGTTATGAGAGTGATAAAGGCCCAGGCAAATGACTCGTTCAGTCAGGAGCAGATAGTTCGATTGCTAGCAGAGGGAGCCGAGTCCTATACCGTTAGTTCAGATGGGGGATTATGCTTCAATGGGAGACTGGTCATTCTGGAAGGGGAAGACTTGCGATATGAAGTAATGACAAAGTCGCACGGCTCACGGTTCGCGGTACACCCTGGTGGGAATAAGATGTACCAAGATATGAGACGACAGTACTGGTGGAGCGGGATGAAGAGAGATATCGCCGTGTTCATTTCTAAATGCGCCACTTGTCAGCTAGTAAAGGCGGACCATCAGAAATCGGTAGGACTTTTGCAGCCGTTAGAGGTTCTCATGTGGATATGGGAGAGCATATCCATGGACTTTATCACGGGGTTACCTACGTCATAGAAAGGCCACGACTCCATATGGGTAATTGTGGATAGGTTGACCAAAGTTGCTCATTTTCTACCCGTGAGGATAGACTACACTACGGGACAGTATGCCCAGATTTTTATTGCGGAGATAGTGAGACTTCACGGTGTGCCTCTAAATATCGTGTCTGACCGAGATAAGATATTTGTTTCACAATTTTGGGAGAGTTTTCAGGAGGTAATGGGTACGGAGTTGCGGCTGAGTACGGCGTATCACCCGCAAACTGATGGGCAAACGGAGCGGACAAATCAGATGTTAGAGGACATGTTGCGTATGTACGTCCTAGACTTTGGAGGTGGTTGGGAGAAGTACCTTCCACTGGTAGAGTTTGCTTACAATAACTCCTCCCAGTTCACCATTGGCATGGCTCCATTTGAGGCGATGTATGGTAGACCTTGTCGTTCCCCAGCGTGTTGGTTAGAGGTGGGGGATAACAAACTCCTTGGGTCGGAAGTGATTCATGACACTTCGGCAAGGATAGAGATGATACGAAGCCGTATTCGGGTAGCCCAGGACCGACAAAAGAGCTATGCTGATGCCAAGAAGTTCTTCAGAGAATTTAAGGTAGGGGACCAGGTGTTACTGAGAGTATCTCCTATGAAGGGGATTATGCATTTTGGGAAGAAGGGGCACTGGCACCAAGATACGTAGGGCCATTCCCTATCATCGAGAGGATTGGGCCAGTCGCATACAGACTTGGGTTACCGGAGCACTTGCATATGATTCATGATGTGTTCCATATTTCCTCGCTAAGGAAATATCTTAGGGACGATTTGTCCCATACTCACATTGCTTTAGAGGACATCGATCTTCAGCCTGATAGTTCCTACGAGGAGGGGCCGATTGCTATTTTGGACCGAAGCGAGCGAAAACTGAGGTCAAATATAGTACCATTAGTACGTGTTCAGTGGCGGCATCATAATGCCGAGGAGTCCACATGGGAGCGCGAGGATGAGATGCACGAATGTTATCCATAACTATTTTTATCAGGTATTCATTAGTTCCGAATTTCAGGATGAAATTCTGTTATTAGGGGGGAATTATGTAATACCCCGTAATTTTATTGATCTTTATTGAAGGGATTAATTGAATTAAATGAGAATTAATTGGGAATTAACCCGGATATAAATACTAGCAAGATGTTAGTTGGTATTTGATTACGATGTTAAAAATTGAATATTTCTGAGTATATATGGAAATATATGAGTATTGAAAATATTAAAATTATCGCGAGGCTGGAATACGACAATTTGGAAAATTTAGTTGGGACGCGCGTGTCAGTCGCGTCAGGAATGTAATTATTTAAATTAAAAAGTGAATTATATTTTTATCAATCGAATGGTCATTTTGAGTGCGCCAACGTGTCCGGACGGTCGAAATAGTTAAAAAACACTAGCCAGGGGTTTAGTTTGGGTCCCGGGGCATTTTTAGGCCAAACCGACAACCTAGAAGGGTATTTTGGTAATTTTAAAAATATGAAAATTAAAACCCACGAATTTTAGGGTAAAATAATATATTACTAATGAACCCACTAGGTCTATTATCAGCATTAGGTAAGTTAGTGGGCTACGGGAGTTAAAGGGAGAGTTTGAAGAGGTTCCAAAAGAAACGTCCAACCACCGTCAGCATCCTTGGGAGAATTCTGTAGAGAAAGGGGAGAAATCAGCCTTCATTCACCAACATCAATTAATAATAAACAAATCTAAGGCATGTGTTTTGATGTCGTTATTTTTAATGAATATTTCCTCCATGTGTAGTGTAGAAAACTGTTTATGTCTTGGAAATTTTGATGAAGAATAACCAATGAAATTATTGTGAAACTTGTGGTTTTGGGTAGGAATTTGCATGTAGAATGGTTATGGACGAATTCAATATACAAAACATATCTTTTGATGATCTAAAAACGGATTAATAAGGAGTCTTTTTATGAAATTAAATTCTGGGTTCAAGTTCATAGAGTTTTGAAACAAGAATTGGGGATTTATGATTTTGGCATGTTAATTTGTAAGATTTGACCCCAAAAGCATGTTAAGGAATGATCTAGTGTAACTAAAAATAGTTTACAAACATTAAAACGTATTTGTATAGTCTTAGGGTGGATTTAGAGAAGGGGAGGATGAAGAAAAACGAGTTTGGGATTTTTTGGGCGTATTCTGCCATCTCGTTAGAAGACCTGCCCAGGTCGTTCGAACGACCTCGTTCGAACAAGTTTCTAACGAGATGATAGTACCCCTTCTAACGAGTTGGTAGTTCGTTCGAAGTCATTCGTTCGAATGAACTCGTTCGAACGAGACTTCTAACGAGTTGACATAATGGCCTTTTAGGCCTGATTTTATTTCAAATGTTCCGTAGACTTATTTAATGGAGTAATAACCTTCCCCTATTGACTAGTGAGTATAATTGTGAGATTGGAGCACGTTGAGGAGTAAAACTTAGAATCTTGTAGTAAATCGGATGACACTTGTGGATTAGGAAACGAGTACCTAATTACGACGTGAGAAGAGTTGACAACTTTAATGTACATAAATCGGGCACTTGTAAACGTATAACACTAAATGATGGTATAAGAACGAGAAGTATACCTCTATTAATATTTTGAGATATTCAAGATGTGCGAATGCTTAGTATATGTAGTTATCTGTGTATAACATACCTACCGTACTTGCTATCATGGGAGGTCGGCGTTCAATCAGGGCCATCTAATCTTTGTGTGCCTACGGGGGGATTTAGATTGGTACCTCGAGGACATAGGTCAGAGAAGGACTTATTGAGAAGTAATAAGTCTGCTGATCATGGGAGCGTAGGTATGTGCGTGACTTGTGTGATGTGAACTATGTTTGCCTCCATTATGTGTGATTGTTGTTATTCGAGAACGATTCCTGAGAGATTCGGAATGCGTGGTCCTTATGTACATGATGTACCGGGATTGGATAACAGAGTATGTGTGCACCGCAGCTTAGCCTCGGGGTGCCAGTATTGTATATTGATGATGAGAATAATATACTGTAAATCGAAATGAACTGTCCTGTATAGAAGTAAGTGTGAATAATAACAACATAGCAGTAAAAGCTAAAAATGTAAAAATCTCTAGTGACTAATATTATTAATTTTGGGAACCAAGGAGAAAAGTAAAACTCTCTGTTTAAATTAAAATGTCTGGAATTGAATCGTGAATCGTATAGTAATGTGAGATTGTGTATTGGACTAGTTAGATATGGGAATAACTAGAACGGGTACGGGTACGATAGGAGTGCACAATTAGTTGAGAGGTGAGGACTCATGTGAGTGCACACTATCATGTACTTTATATTCACTGTTTAATGATATTAAACACTTGCTATATTTTAAACTGTTTTCACAATCGGGCTCTGACCCGTTTGCTTTCAAATCTATTTTCTTATAAAAACCTTTTAGGTTCCCAGCTACAAGGACACCAAGCATAGGAGTTCCATTCCGGTGACGTGCTGTAGCTGCTGTGGGAGTTACAGGACCTTGTTAGTAGACGCCATGACTTTCGATCTTGATTCTATTATCAGATTTTCTCATCTATTGGGCATGTCGCCCCATTTCCTTTAGAGACATTTTATCTATCCAGTTTATTTCAGACTTTGGGTTGTAATTAATTAATGATTCAAACTTTGTATTTGTTCATTTCAGTATTCAGATTGTTGTGAGGAGTATTCCTCCAGATTCATTATTATTCCATGGTTATTCTTTTGTGACTATGTTGTAGTGGTTATGTATCACAACATAATCTATCTTATTGAATGTTAATTGCATTTAATTAAAATTAGACAACTCACTTTTTAAATATTAGGTGGCTAGTAATTGTTAAAAATGTTTTTCGACAGTGATGCTATGAACTGAATCAACTTGACATTTTGAATTAATTTGAATAAAGGAGTAGCTACCCGGTATTTAATTAGTTGGGGTGTCACAGGTATCTCATGGGAGTGCGATACCAATTTAAATATGAGACAAAACCTATTTTTGTTAAAATAAGCATTTATGCACTTGCAAAATATTTTTATAACTCGGGCTCTGACCCGTTTTCCTATTTTTCCCTTTTTTGCTATATATATATATATATAGGTGTCCAGACACAGGGACGCCTGGATGATGATTCCTTCAAGTCAGACGTCTGCTGCAGCAACAGTGGATGCATGCAGGTTCACTGTAGACGCTTCTAGCCTTGTAATCTAGATAGGAGGTACTGTAAAAACATTCGGGCTAATAACCCAACTGCATTTATTTATTCTTTTATCGCCTTTTATGCGGATTTGATTATGTTGTATTATTGTTGAACCGAGTGTTCGGTTATTTCATTTCATTTCAGTTTTATTTATTCAAACTGTGTGAATGTTCTAATTGAAAATGGTTTAAAGAGATTAGTTAATTAAAATTTTGACGCCAGCCTAATAGGTTATTAGTAATTAATTTGGTTTTCGACAGTGATGCTAAGAATGATCCATATGCGACTCCTGTTTTAATTTGGTACAGGAGTGATCGCCTGGTATTTTATTAGGTGGGGTGTCACAGATGGTATCAGAGCATCAAGTTCTAGTGTCCTTAGGAATTTGTACGGACGTACTATTCTTTCAGCGTTGCCTTTGATTTGATATAGAGCCTTAGGAATTAGGATTGTTGAAGCCACTTGTGAGATTTCGTTCGCCTTCTATTACATAAGATTATAGTTAATCTTTTGCGCGCTCGTTTGAGGTTCCCGTGCTGATCGAAGAGGGGCGACCAGGGATGGCCGTGATGAAGGCAGCAGGAGGCGGGTCTTAGTTGGGACAGCTAGTTAAGTCAGGGACTAGGACCGTGGCAAATGTCACTCCCCTTGTGGAATTTGCTAAGGATTGTTGTGGCGACTACTAGGGTATAGTAGTCACGAGTATCTAAGTACCGCTGTAGTAGAGAGTGTTACTAAAGTTGAATTACCTGATGAAGCTAAGGGTCTGAAAGAGGTCTTTGATAAGGACCATACGTCGAGATTTAAATTTAAACAAAGTCGGTGTAGCTTTCACTACACCAAAATGGGTAAATTGTCACTCTTCCAGCGCTTAGCCTTGTCACGGTCAATGATCGTGACACAAAACAGGCGTTTTGTGTCACGGTCATTGACCATGACAAGGTCGTGACAAAGTATTGTCACGGTCATTGACCGTGACAAGGCCGTGACAAATATAATTGTCATGGACTTGTCACGGTCAATGATCGTGACACGACCGTGACAAATGTCGTAGTAAAAAACCCTTTCCCCTTCTTTTTTCCCCTGCCGTTTCTTCCCTCCTTTTTTTCTCTCTCTCTACGTTGCTGCTGCTTCTCTCTCTCTCTACTTTCAGGTTACTCTCTCTCTCTTCCATATATATATATATATATATATATATATATATATATATGTGTGTGTGTGTGTGTGTGTATAAATGTGCGTGTGTGTGTGTGTGCATGTGTGTTGGGTGGGGAGGGGTGGTGGGGCTGTGCGTGTGTGTGTGTGTGTGCGTGTGTGGTGGGTGTGGGGTGGGGAGGGGGTTAGGGCAGGGTGGGGGTAGGGGTAGGGTTAGGGGTAGGGGTAGGGGTAGGGGTTTGGATTATTATTATTGTTGTTGTTGTTATTTTTGTTGTTGTTAATTAATTATAAATATGAATTTGAAATTTGAAAAAATCTCTATTTTAATTGTAATAAAATTAAAATATGAAAAAATGTCATTAAAATTACATTAGATAGTGATTTATGTAAAACTGTCCCCTAAAGTTGGCTCAATCTTAATTAGGTTCCTAACATGAGTGACATGTGCCAAGTTCATTAGAGGAGTTAATTTTATGTTAAGATTTGGACAAAATTAAAACAATATGATAATTTGAGGGCTCGATTGGGAAAAATAAAACATCAGGGACCCACCACCAAACTTAAGGGACACATATTTTATTAACCCTAAAAATAAAGATTTCTTTTGCATAACTTTACATACACTCTTAAGGATTCCGAGTATGGTGCTAACTCATGTAAGATGTTAATTGTGGAAAAAATATACTCTGCTCTATATTATCATGAGACATGTATACATTGTGCATCAATAAGTACAAGACAAATATGAAAGAAGTGACCTGTTAGTCTTAATAATAACCAATAGTGATTCACTATTACTTCACATTACTTTGGTGGTGTATTATTGGGTTTAACCACCACACATGTTACCTTACATTCTTTACATAAAATTAATTGTGCAAATGCTTGCAATATATGAGGTATATTTCTATAATATTGAGTATCTTGTTGTAAGAATTAGGGGGGTGGGGAGGGATGGGGGCAGGGGGTGGGGGTGGGGGGCTGTGCGTGTGTGTGTGTGTGCGTGTGTGGTGGGTGGGGGGTAGGGCAGGGTGGGGGTAGCGGTGGGGCAGGGTGGGGGGAGGGGGCAGGGATGGGTGGGGGGACCGTGTGTGTGTGTATGTGTGCGTGTGCGTGTGTGGTGGGTGGGGGTGGCGAGGGGGTTGGGACAGGGTGGGGGGGGGGGGGGAAGGGGCAGGGCTGGGTGGGTGGTTGGGGGAGGTGTTTAATAGTAACAATTCATTTTTATTTGTAGCAATTGTACATATTTGCATGTCTTTTTTTAATTAATTTTGATATGTACTAATAACATTTTTTACAGCAAATGTCTCCTTCAGGTATTAAGGAGAGGATGATGATGATGTCGTCTGGGCTCGGTGGTAGCGGAGGCGATGAGGGCTCCTCGGCCCCTAGTCTCCCTAAATATGGCAAATTAGGGATGCCCATTGAGAACAAGTCGGGGCTATTAGCGAGATCCATCGAGCTAGTAAAGACGATCATCGGCCCGGGGTACATTAGTTGGAAGAAGGTGCCATATGAGCTCAAGTTAGCTGTTTGGGTGACACTACAGGTAGTATATTTATATTTATATGAATATTTCAATTTCAATTTCGATATCAATTTCATTTTATATTTATATTTATATTTATATTTATATTTATATTTATATTTATATTTATATTTATATTTATATTTATTTGCAACTAATATTGTATTTGTTGGACATGAACAATTCAACCTGGATCCAAAGCTACGCGATTCCGTCTTGGAGAAGTTAAGGGAGCAACACAAGACGTGGAAGAAAAATATGTGGACCCGGTACTCTGGGAAGACACGAGAGTCCATTATCTAATGGCGTGAATCCGTCCGGACGAAGGAGCCGATCTCATTGGCACAATGGTAAAGGTTCATTGAAAATGAGATCGGGGAGCGACAATTGGCATCTCACCAATCGGAAAGGGAAAATCGGGAAAAAAAGACGGACGTGCACTACTCCGGCCGGACGTCTTACGCCGAGGTGGAGCATAGGATGATGGTAAGTTTTAATTGTTTTATAACTACGTAAAATATATTATTCTGCATTATTTTTCTTTGCGGGGCCGATACTAATTTTACTTTATTTATTTCAGGGGACAGAGAGTGACCCTGGGGGTAGGCCACATAGACTCGATACTTATGTGGCTCTTCGAGCGAAGAAGGAGAAGGACAAGGAGGTGTCCCCAAGCGTCGTGACCACGATTGTAAGTAATCCGACAGTTTAGTTTTTGTTAATTACGTTATAATTTTATAATTTACTTATTTTACTAATCATGTGCTTTTTGTCGTTTCAGGCAAAGCTTAAGGAAGTGCACGAGTCGCAGTCTGATACCGACAAGGCATCTTTGTCCACAGACGCACTCAGCCAAGTTCTTGGCTCTGATCGCAAGGGGAGGACAAGGGGGTGAGCTCGCGGGTGGCCAAATCTAGGATCATCGGATTGGAGACGAGCGACACCGGGTTGGCTCGAATGGTGGATTCACATGACGCGAAGCTGTCCCGTTTGGAGGCGACGGTTCAGGATATGTAATCATTCGTAAAACGTTCGTTGGGCGGAAATCGTAAGGGTAAAGGGAAGGAGAAGGCGGTGCGGGAGGAGGAGGTGTGGGAGGATAAGGACGAGGATGTGGACCTCGCTGCTTCATCGCCGAGACGTGCGGACTTTGATGATCCACTTCCCTATTTGGCTCCCTTCAACAGAACGATGTCGACACTTGGTTGTCCGAGCGTATTTATAATGGACATATTTGATGTCCAACAGATAAGGCGGGGGTTGAGGGACCCGATTATCGTCTAGGGTGCACTAGTTCATGGACGTGAGCTTCAAGACATCGAGTCCAGGGTGCTCGTCACGCATATGATGCTCGGGAAGGAGAACTCCCAATTGTGATTGCGCGAACAATGTGGCACGACGTATATTAGTGGATGTGTTAATTCGTATATCGTGTGGCCTATTCACCTCCTCAGAGTTAACCATACCCCAGACATTTAGTGACATTGATTTAAGTTTGAAGTGAATTATTTTAAATTATTACATTTGAATTATATTTGGATTATATGGTGATGCATATTCTCTCTATTTTGAATGTATATTTGCACTATCTCTATTTTATCTGGATATATAATGTTTGAACAGGTACAACGTTGCTATAACAGGTACAAATATACTGCTGGGCAGTGGCAGTGGCAAAACTGCCCAGCAGATTTTTTTTCAATTCTGCCCAGAATTATCACGGTTATTGACCGTGACAAGTCTGTGATAAAGGATTGTTGTCACGGGCTTATCAAGGTCATTGATCGTGACAATTTTTTAAACATTGTCACAGGTTTGTCACGCTCTTGAACCGTGACAAACCTTGTCAAGATCAAGGACCGTGACATGACCGTGACAAGTCTAACGAACTTGTCACGGTCATTGACCGTGACAAAAAAAATTGCCACCCCCAGAATTATAATGGTCATTGACCTTGATAAGTCTAACTTGTCAAGGTCAATGACCGTGACAATTCGACAGATTTGGTGTAGTATTTACTCAGTGGAAGTAGAAGGCTCGGGAGCTTTGGCTTAGAGCAGGTTATGGAAGAATAACCATATATGAAAATTTGAGGAGAATTTTTCACTCATGGGAACAATGTTGAAATGGTGGGAACGGTAGTCACCATATTCGGGGGAGCATGTTATTTTGCTCGTAGACCCTTACGGACATTTTTAACCGCGAGTTTCTTTGGTTTATCAGTAATGAAGAGAATGCAGTTTTTGGATTATTCACATAAGGATCGGTTAGATACCGACCGTGAATCAAGAGTGATAAGGATGAGTAAGCTTTGTACCGAAGTAAGGTAGGTACAATGAAGACTGGGTCCTTCAGTGGAATGATAGGCTTGCTGAATAAGTGTTGCTAACACTTGTGGAGAATTTGTATCCATGGAACCAGGGTTGTTGAAGCCGATAGTAGAGTTTCCTTATAACGAAGGAGTTAAGGGAACTATGTAGGTAATTGTAAGGATCGAGGCTATAGAGTCCGAGATACTGATAATCTTAACATGGTCAGGGTGGCCAGAGATGGGGATAGGTCGCTATGTGGAGTATAGAACCACACGGGTAGTCCTTACCTAATAGAAATTAAAGGACAAGAATAGGGTGCCGAGGTGGGGCATCGATTTAAAATAGTTTGGTTCGACTGACTGGTGAAGTTATTATTATGAGTTTTACCTCAGATGAAGGAGGTATATTTGGCGTGACTAGACAGAGTCGCGATATTTCGCTAACCCTAGATTCGTGTGTGTAATTCGAGCTTTGTGGTGGTATCAATATTATATAATGTAGGTTTATGTGTTTTTTTCACAGTAGCGGAGTTCTATTTTTCCTTCATTCGCTGTAAAAGCGGGTGTTGATATTTTGTGTATATATATAGTTGTACTACTCGTTTTATGTGTAAAATACGAGTATTGTATTATTCTGAGTATAATATATTTTTCGTTGTTTGGAGTGATAGCAGGCTAATGACTGCAAGACTATCGTGTCCGCGATTCTAGAGTGGAACAGGTTATTATTGCGATATCTCACCTGGTTACAGGTTGAGTTCGATTTTGTTATTAGGGATAGATGGAACTCTGGTAAGCATAGGTTTCATTATTATGATTTGAGTGTGTGGCGATCTTTTAGAGACGATTAAAGTATGCAAGTAATTATTGAGCTGTGAGTTTAAGCTCATTATTGATTGCGCAAGGACTGAGTGTTAGTGCAAGCGCTTTGTGGTATGGCTCTTGGGCAGAGATGGGAGTTCAGACCAAATTTTTGTTGAAAGAGGGGATAGGGTTATCCCGGTTGTATATTTGGAGTTGACGAACCTCCACGACTGACAAAGTTAAGTAGTAGTGTATTGGAGGGGTTCCTTATTTGGATTTCGCTTGCGAGATGCTCCAGGCATGAACCTTAACGACGTCGGGAGTGGAGAGGTGTTATAGGATGCAAGGATGTTGGTTTTGTGGATAAGTCATATAGTGTGGATGAAACATTATAGAATGAGAGCCGTGTGATGATGGTATGATTATGGAAATATAAGTGCTATGGAGAAACACTAAGGTGGTCCTCTCACCGCGAGTAGGTGGGTGAAGCTGGAGATAGAGAAATTGTTTTGAGGATTGTAGCTAGGCCTTGATGAGAAGGCAAATTCGAAGATAGTATGTTTTGGGTGTGAGGTTCATAGAATGTTTGAAGAGAGTAGGTGCCTCGATTAGTTAGAGTTTCTATTTCGCCAAGGTGGAAGGATAGAGTGGTACAAGTACGTTAGTAAGTTAGCAAGGTAGTATTTAGGATGTCCCGCTGGTGTGCCTTAGGCCATTATATCTCGATGATCGACGATGCGAGGAAGTAGTGTAACGGGAGGGTTCCTTGTCTGGATTTCGCTTTGCGAGACATCCCACGCATGAAATCGAGTGAATGTCTTAGGCACTAGGGACATAGTTAGTATATGTTTCATTTCACACGTGTAGGAAACACATCGATCTTAGGATTTTTGGGAAGTTAGGTCAGAAGGACCAGTGGCGCCAAAGTGTGAAGTTAGTAGGGAGTTAACCACAAGAAGATAAATTGGTTAACCTCGAGAAGGATTGGATTTTCAAGTATAGGAAGAATTGAATTTTGTGGGTTAGGAAAACCCCTGTGTGCGTATTACGCCGAGGAAGTAAGACCCATTGTTTAGAGAGAGTGTTACATGTCGAACGTTCATAATGGATGGGCAGATGTGCGCCTTAGTAGAATTTCTTTTTAAAGGAGATTGGTTGTCCTACGGTGGACGAGCGGACGCTTAGAGTTTTAGCAAGAGTATCAGCTTTTCGAGATGTTAGAGCGATAGTATAGGCTCGTTCTTTTTTATAGACGGTTATAGAAGCACTAGGTGTGACGTGTCGTTGTTAGAGTTAACTTTATAATTGAGTTAGTGCGTTAGCATGAAGAAACTTAGATAAGCTTGGGGTTAAGCTAGTGCACTAAAGCATACGTTTTGAGATAGGTGGTATATGGTAGGGGACCATTATGTTAGTACCTTTCGGCCTAGGTGTAGCGATCCTAGGATGGTGGTGCATGTTATATCCGAATTTCGAGGATGAAATTCCGTTGTAAGGGGGAGAGTATGTAACACCCCGTACTTTTGGGTATAATTAAATTTCATAAATGGGTGTAAAGTGAGAATTTGAGGTTTTTCTCTGAATAATAATTTTTGGAATTTTTGAAGGTTGGATGACTTCAGAGGTGTGTTTCATTTACTTTTGGGACTAAGTAAATAAGTTGGATTATTTAATTATATGTCGTAGTGAGTAAAGCGAAAAAGGATAATGTTTTAATTGAAAAACCCGTATTGAGATATGTTGGGTTTAATTAATGGGTTGTGGTCAAGTACCTCAGATGAAAATTCCAATTGCGCGGTTGGTCTCGGAATGTCCGAGATAGTTAGAATATAGTATTCGGGTATTTTTTAGGCTCCGAGAATTTTTGGGATTAAAAGGAACTCGTAATTGAGTAAACGAGTCATTTTTGGGTTTAAAGGGATAAACCCTTATTTCTCCCCGATATAAGGAAGAGAGGGTAGGAGAAAAGAAAGGAAAAAGAGAGAGAAGAAAGAGGAGAGGGAAGGAGGAGAGAAAAGAGGAAGAAAAGGGAGGTTCTGACCAAACTCCACTGGATTCGACCCGGGATCGTCGAATTTTATCCACGAGGCAAGTGTTTATTTGCTTATTTCGTTTAAGGCTTAAATCTCATATTGTAGTTTGTAGTGATAAACCACAAAGATTTTCGGGATGGGTTTTTGTGAATTAAAATGGGTTTTTGGAAGTTAAACGAGTAAACCCCGAATTATATCCAATTCGAGAAACTTAGGAAATTATTGAAATCGTTTGTTGGTGTTGGGTTCTAGGATGTTTAGAACCCTTTTTATATGTGTATATGTAGTTGATTGAGGATGGGGGACGTTAGGTGATGAGACATAAGCTTGGGACAAGCTTTAATGGCCGAAACAGCTTCTCGGAGAAGAAGCTGTCCGAAGCGATTGATCAATTGAGGGTAAAGGATCGATCGATCGAGGGCCAAGGGTCGATCGATTGACCCTTCAGGATTTTTTGCATTTTTGCCTAGGATTAATTATATGGGATGATTTCCAATTTTATTTGGTTCTAGCTTATTCATTTGAGGAAATAAGTATTTATCTAGAAATTCATCACTAGCCACTTAGGGGAAACTTATGGGGGCTAAGAGGGTGTTATAATTGTGTGGCACTAAGGTATATTTTCGAGGAAAATAGACAAATTGAAGTATTAGAAAATTGGGATTTCCAGAAATATAAGAGGGGACTTTTAAATAAGTATTATTGGAGTGAAATGTATACCTTGGATTAATTGGGTAAAGTCCAAGACTTATTTAATTATGGATGTTCGGAGTGAGTGACACCCGAGGGAGTATTTTAGCAAGCGATTATAGCTAAATAATCGTGCGAATAGGAAAAAGTAGGTGTGGATGGAATTAGTGAGTAACTCCTATGAGGCGACTAGGATGGAAATTGGGTTATAGGTTGAAGATAAGTTGAGGGTATACTTATCATACAATTATGAATCGGGATATTTGGAGAGTATAAATTCCCAACAACGATTAAGGCGTGAGGCAAATTTAAGTAGGAAAATACTTAAATATTATTATGAGATTGGCAATTTTCTCCATGTATATATTTGAGGAATGATGTAATATAAATGTATATGTATATACGATGTGATTAAAGTATATATATAATATGATACGAATATATATATATATGTGAAGCATACCCCCTCTAATGCTATCATGGGAAGTTGCACGATGAGGGTGAGTCCTTGGCTTGAGGAGCAGGGTGTGAATAGTCCCCAGGTTATAGTCGTCCATTTTATTTGTGTGATTTTATTTTGGGGGTGAGAAGTCTTGGGTATGAGTCATTCTCACTTACCGGTTAGGAACTATGATCGCTTCCCAGACGTTGCGATTTGGTTTTGACCATGAAGTAGGTGACATTTAGTCCTACCGGTGGTCCCTAGGATGGTATGTGAGTGATGCCCTGGAAGATGATAGCATTAAGAGACCGCATCCTCGAGTAATAGCTCGTTGGGATGGTTATTATACCGGTGTGTATGGTATACTACTTGTGCATGAGAACAATATATTATATATCTCTAGTAGAGTAAAGAGATAAAAGAAAGATATATTTAATTCTCATTCCGGGAGATTATATCCGGATTCAAAATGTGATTTGTATATAAAAAGGGAGTATGAACGTAAATAATTATGTGGATATATATATATATATATATATACGTTATGTGCTGAGGGTCTAATGGATCTCGACGATCGACGCTGTCGAGCAGTAGTGTATCGGGGGGGTTCCTTATTCGGATTTCACTTCGCTAGACACCCCATGCACGAACGCAATGCAGTGTTGAGAATGGAGAGAAGTTTAGCCCTTAGTACTCGGGTTGTCGCAGTTTCTAGTAGACGGGTGAATTAGATTAGTTAGGCGGGGTAGCTTAACTAGGATGTTTTAAACGAATGCGTTAGGTGTGCACTATTAGAAGAGGGGTGAGGGATATCTCATGGAGTGCGATACCAATTTAAATATGGGAAAAAACCTATTTTTGTTAAAATAACTATTTACGCACTTGCAAAATATGTTTACAACTCGGGCTCTGACCCGTTTTCCTATTTTTCCCTGTATTGCTATATATTATATATATATAGGTGTCCAGACACAGGGATGCCTGGATGATGATTCCTTCGAGTCAGACATCTGCTGCAGCAGCTGTGGATGCATGCAGGTTCACTGTAGACGCTTCTATCCTTATAATCTAGATGGGAGGTACTGTAAAAACATTCGGGCTAATAACCCAACTGCATTTATTTATTTTTTTATCGCCTTTTATGCGGATTCGATTATGTTGTATTACTATTGAATCGAGTGTTCGGTTATTTAATTTCATTTCAGTTTTATTTATTCAAACTATGTGAATGTTATAGTTGAAAATGGTTTAATGAGATTAGTTAATTAAAATTTTGACGCCAGCCTAATAGGTTATTAGTAATTAATTTGGTTTTCGACAGTGATGTTAAGAATGATCCATATGCGACTCCTGTTTTAATTTGGTACATGAGTGATCGCCCGGTATTTTATTAGGCGGGGTGTCACATCCACACGCTCACCACATGATGTTTACTAATGATGTTTTCCCTCATATTTCCACCAAAATAATGATGTTAAAGGTCGGAGGTCACCAAATTATGGTGTTTACCCTCATATTTCCACCAAACTAATGATGTTAAAGGTCTGAGGTCACCAAATTATGATGTTTACCCTCATATTTTCACCAAACTACTGATGTTAAAGTTTCGAGGTCACCAAATTATGGTGTTTACCCTCATATTTCCATAAAAATAATGATGTTAAAGGTCCGAATTATGGTGTTTACCCTCATATTTCCACCAAAATAATGATGTTAAAGGTTCGAGGTCAACAAATTATGGTGTTTACCCTCATATTTCCACCAAACTAATGATGTTAAAAGTCCGAGGTGACCAAATTATGGTGTTTACCCTCATATTTCTACCAAACTAATGATGTTAAAAGTCCGAGGTAAGCAAATTATGGTGTTTACCCTCATATTTCCACCAAACTAATGATGATAAAGGTCTGAGGTCACCAAATTATGGTGTTTACCCTCATATTTCCACCAAAATAATGATGTTAAAGGTCCGAGGTCACCAAATTATGGTGTTTACTCTCATATTTCCACCAAAATAATGATGTTAAAAGTCTGAAGTCACCAAATTATGGTGCTTACCCTCATATTTCCACCAAACTAATGACATTAAAGGCCTGAGGTCACCAAATTATGGTGTTTACCCTCATATTTCCACCAAACTAATGATGTTAAAGGTCTGAAGTCACCAAATTAATGATGTTTCACCTCATATTTAACCAAATGAATGATGTTAAATACATATACATTGGAACAAAAGCATGAACACAACATTGCTACTTTTTCATTGACATTCTCTAAATAAGTTGATACATGTATTACAAAAGATAGTACACTTGCAACATCATAGGTAATATTTTTTCAAATGGTCGGCATTCCAAGGGTTGGAGAATGGATATCCTTCAAGATTCTCTAGCCGATAGGTACCGGGTACAACCTCATCAATTACCCTACAAGGACCATGCCAATTGGGATGGAGCTTATTGATTTTTGCCACGTCTTCTTCAGAACTTAGTCTCCCACAACTATCGGCCTTGACTTTACCCTCTGATTGTAAAATCTCGCAGTTCTTTGCTGATAGGCTGCCTGTCTTATCTCTGCATCCTCTTTTCTTTGCTCAATTAAATCAAGATCAAGTATTCTCTCTTCCCCATTCCTCCGATGGTTATATGTCTGAACTCTATGAGTGGGAAGCCCTATCTCTGTTGGGATGACAACCTCTGATCCATGAGTTAACATGAATGGAGTTTCTCCTATGGGTGTCCTCACTGTCGTCCTGTAAGCCCAAAGCATAGTATATACATCTTCAATCCATCTTCCTTTGGACTTTTTCAACTTCTTTTTTATCACATCAAGGATTGTTTAGTTTGT
Organism: Sambucus nigra; assembly: GCA_949130495.1. Taxonomy (NCBI): domain Eukaryota; kingdom Viridiplantae; phylum Streptophyta; class Magnoliopsida; order Dipsacales; family Adoxaceae; genus Sambucus; species Sambucus nigra. The sequence goes on along the minus strand of OX422208.1, from coordinate 86,259,877 downwards.
GACCTCAGTCTGACCATTTGCCTGGGGTCGTCCAGGGGGAGAAGAATTGCCTGATCCCTACTCTTTTATATTACTTTTCCAAGGAAAAATTCTTAAATTGGGTTCCATTGTCCGAGATTAGGGTGTTTGGGAGGCCATACCAATATATGATGTTTTTCCAGATGAACCGGAAGGTCTTCTGCTCAGTGATTGTGATCATGGGCTCAGTTTCTAACCATTTGGAGAAGTAATCAATTGCCACAATTAAGCACCGATAGTTGTTTACAGCCCTTGGCAAGGGTCCTACCAAATCAATACCCCATATTGTAACTGGCCAAGGGGAGCTGATAGAAGTCAGAGTCTGGCGAGGCTAATGGGGAATGGTGGAGATTTTCTGACACTTATCACATCTCTTCACATATGCAACTGCATCTTTGGCCAAGGTCGGCCACCAATATCCCTGAGTGATTATCCTCTTAGCCAACAACCTTCCTCCATTGTGACTCTAGCAAGAGGCTTCATGCACATCTTGCAAGATGTATGGAACCTCTGAAGAGTGAACGCATCTGAGAAGAGGGAGTAGAAATCCCTTTTTGTACAGGATATCTCCCAGAATGGAGAATTTAACAGCTTTGAACCTCATCTTTCTCCTTTCTAACTTTGCCTCTGGCAGTTCTCCCTATCTGATGTATCCGATAAGGGGATCCATCCACAAGGCTCACTCACTAAGGTTTAAGCAAGATCTAGTAACTTCTTCCTCTTCGATGGTCGACTTAAGCAGAATCTTAACTGGTACTGTTCTCCTTATGTTTGTTATTGTTACCGAGGCCAACCTTGTGAGTGCATCAACTCGGCTATTTTCTAGCTGAGGTATCCTCTTCATCTTTACTTCCTTGAAGCTTTCTGGCATCGCTCTCACCCTCTTCAGGCATCTGGCCATTCTTTCATCTTTGGCTTCATATACCCCCAGGATTTGGTACACGACAAATCTCGAGTCACTACGGACTAGGAGCTGGCCGACACTGAGGGATTTTACCAAAGAGAGACTTGCTATTAATTCCTCATACTCTGACTCGTTATTGGAAGCTTTAAAGATGAACCTCAGTGCATACTCAATATTTGTATCATCTGGTGCTGACACTATCAGTCCTGCTCCACTTCCGCTTTCACAGGATGACCCATCAGTGAAGAGGTTCCAAATAGTTTCATTTGAAGAGAAGTTTCCCTCTGATAGGGTCCCCTATTTTAAGAGGTATCTCTCTTCTTCATTCTCAACTGTTCTTTATCTGGCTATACTTAACTTAGCCTCGTCCGAAGTTCCGCCGATGTTTCTGTCTACCGGCTCATCTGTAGCCTCGTGACTCTTCTCAACATCGACCTCATCCCAGGTAAACTCAATTATAAAATCTACGAGTGCTTGTCCCTTGATGGAAACCCTAGGTTGATAAACAATATCATACTCCCCCAACTCGATTGCCCAGGTCATTATCCTTCCTGACTTCTCAGGCTTATAGAGGACCTGTCTGAGTGGGGAATTAGTGAGGATGACCATGGAGTGGGCCTGGAAGTATGGCTTTATTTTCCTAGAAGCATGTATCAAAGCATAAACTAATTTTCAATCTGAGGGTACTTCTGCTCACACCCTCGGAGTGCTTTGCTATTAAAGTGCACTGATCTCTGCACTCTATCCTTTTCTCTTAGTATTACAGAACTGATGGCTGACTCTGAGACGGCTAAATATACATACAGTTTCTCATCCTGAATTGACTGAGATAGGAGTAGAGGGGATCCGAGGTTGTACTTAAGCTCTTTAAAAGCTTTGTCACATTCCTCATTCCATTCGAAGGCTTTTCAAAGAACTTTAAAAAAAGGGAGACATTGATCTGTAGCTCTCGAGACGAACCTGTTAAGTGCAACAACTCGTCCGGTTAGCCTCTGAATGTCTTTGATGGACCTGGGTGTCTTCATTTACAGCAAAGCCTTAATCTTCTCAGGTTTAGCCTCTATTCCCATTTGGTTGACGATGAAGTCCAAAAAGTTTCTCGCTCCTACCCCAAAGACACATTTGGCCGGCTTGAGATTTATTCTGTATTTGTCCATGGTGTCAAAAGTTCTTTCAAGGTCGGCCACATAAGTGACGACCTTCAGACTCTTCGTCAGCATGTTATCCACATAAACTTCCATGGATTTGCCTATCTGATCCTCGAACATATTATTTATAAGACATTGGTAAGTAGCCCCTGCATGCTTCAGGCCGAAGGGCATGACCTTGTAGCAATAAGTCCCCTTGTGTGTAATGAATGTTGTCTTCTCTGAGTCAGTCGAGTCCATAAAGATTTGATTGTACTCGAAATATGCATCCATGAAGATCATGAGCTCATGTCCTGCTGTGGCATCTACCATCTGATCTGTACGAGGCAAGGGAAAATTGTCCTTTGGGCAAGACTTGTTTAAATCAGTGAAGTCTACACACATCCTTTGTTTCCCATTAGCTTTGGGCACTATGACAACATTAGATAACCACTCAGGGTATATAACTTCTGTAATGAACTTAGCCTTTTCAAGCTTTCGAGCCTTGTCTCTGATGACATCGTACTTCTCTCTTGAGTATATCCTTCTTCTCTGCTTAATGGGCTTGGCATCCTCTACAATATTGAGTTTATGACACATAATCTCAGGATCAATACCCAACATGTCTGCATGGCTTCAGGGAAATATATTTTGTCTCTTCCTTAACAGCTTCACTAGTTCCTCCTTGATCTCAGGCTTTAGGGCTTTGCCGACTTAGATGGTTTTTTTTGGCTCGTCCTCACTGAGGGGGATGGATTCTACCTCTTCCATGGCCTCTCCCTTTTTGAGTTTTATTTCATCTCTAGAATCGAGGGTGTCAATGTTGTACGTGGTTGTTGCCCTCTTATGAGCCTCTCTTTCTTCTTCATAGTTGAAGTAGCATTCTCGTGCCGGTGTTTGGTCACCTTGCACTTCCACTACTCTATAGGGAGTCGGGAATTTTAGCATCTGGTGGATCGTTGAAGGCACGAACTCAAATTCCTTGAGGGCTACTCATCCCATGATGAGGTTGTAGGCCGAGAAGGCATTTTCATCCATCACAAAGAAATTGATTTTTCTGGTCAACCCTTAGGCCATTTGTCTCCCATTCTTACATCCATTTCATACATTCCCAATGAATGGACCTTCTCCCCGCTGAAGTCAATCAAGGCGTGATGATAAGGGACAATCCGTGCTCGGTTTAGACCCAAGCTCTTGAAACAGGGCCAAAACATAACGTCTGGAGAACTGCCCCCATCCACAAGGATCTTCTAAACTTCACACCCATGCACCCTTGTGGTGATGACTAGAGGATCATCATGGGGGGCTAAGATAGCCTTGAAATTAAGTCGCGAGAAGTCGAATATGAAGGTGTCCATGTCTACCTTCTTTCTTTTCTCATGTTTAACCTCTGTCTAAGCCAAGTTCACAACATCGGCTTTTGTTACTGCTTTCACTTCTGCCAAATGAGCCTTGCGATCAGCTACCTCTGAGCCACCCCCTGCTAGTCCCCCGCCAATGGTGCTCACACCTAAGGAGATCATGTTGACCCTCTTTAATGGGATATTGTCGTCCTTTGGTGGGAGGTCAGGGTCATCATCTTAGGCATCATCCTTCCCGACGGAGGCATCTTCTCAGCATTTATCATTCCTTTTCTTTCTAGGGTCAACTTGGCCACTCTTTGAGGATCTTGTATCCACATACTTTTTTAGCCTTCCAGACTTCAGCATGTTTTCAATCTCGTCTTTCAGGGCGAAACATTTGTCTGTTAAATGGCCATGATCTTGATGGAACTCGCACCATAAATTCTTATTTCTCTTATATGGAGGAGCCTTCAGTTTCTTTGGCCATTTCAGGGACCTATCATTCTTTATTTTGTTGAGGATGTGTTCGCAGCTCACAGTTAAAGGAGTATAGTTTGCAAACTTATCATTTGCAATCCTCTTCTTTCCATCATTTTTCTTTTGAAATTTCCCACTCCTTCCATTCTCATCCTCATATTTCGCAGCCATTGCTTCTTCTGCTTTCATGAGCTTTCCATCTATTGCTAATAGCTCGTCCATAGACTTAGGAGGGTCTTCAGTAAGCTTACATAGTAACTTTCCTTTCTGAAGCCCTCCAATAGGGGCTATCATGGCTATACTCTCTTCATAATATTCTACCTCCAATTTTTCCTTATTGAACCTCGCGATATAGTCTCTGAGGCTTTCATTCTTCCCTTGCTTTACATAAAGCAAGTGTGTCATCTTCTTCTGAGGTCTTACCCCAAAATAGAAGTTGTGAATAAACCGCTCAGCCAAACCTTTAAAACTCTCAACTGAATTTTTAGGAAGAGAAGTGAACCAGATATGTACAACCCTAGTTAGAGTGCTTGAGAAAGCTCGACATCTCATCTCATCAGAGATTGAATAAATGTCTACTGAAGATTGATATATTTCAATATGATGGACTGGGTTGGTACTTACATCGTACTTGGGAGACACCACTGGAGGTTTAAATTTTGCAGGGGTTGGGAAGTTGACAATCCTTGCCACAAATGGTGAACCCTCCAAGTACCCCCTCTGCAATGGGTCTCGGCTTTTTATGAGATCTCCCATCTTCTCTTCCATCCTTTGAATAGAGTCATTCTAGGTCTTAGCAACATCGTCCTGGCCGAGGTTGTCCCCAACCACCTCCAAAGGGTGGACCGAGGGTTCCCCAACTGCTGCACAATGTCGGTTGTTGACCTCCCCCTGACCACAGTCTCAGTCCTACGGGGGTCGACCATGATGGGGTCGATGATCGCCAGCCTCTCTTCGTGAGCCGGCTATGCTTCCCTCTCTCGCAGGTCATTAACTGGGCCAAGTCTTTTGAAGGCCGACCCTCTACTTAACCGATAAAAAACTGAACCTCTTTGATGGTCATCGCAGTCTCGTCTTTCACCTTGACCTCTGCTCTACTGCATAGGACGTACAGTGTTGTTTGATACCTCATATGTCTCCCAACAGTTAGCTGGAGCATCCTCGGCCTTTATATCATCATACCTATCCTCCGAGCAAGGGTTTCCTTACCTCCCCAGGCGTAAACGCCTAGGGTCATCAATATCCCTCCGCCGTTGAGGAGGATATAGGTCTTTTTGTGGTGCCTGGGGTGGTCCCCTGGCCTCATGTTATCCCTGATCAGTCGCCGAAGTAATCATCTCCGGTGAGACCCTAGGTGGTATCATTATTATATTCTGGCTTAGCTGGGCAAATTGCTCCTACATTGCTTGTTGAGTAGAAGCTAAGGACTTCAAGGCCGCTGCCACCTCAGTCATCTCGGACTGGGGTGGTGCTTGGTTAGAACTGGGTCCTCCAACACCAGATGATGGAGGTGGTAACTCTGGTGCCATGTAAGAAGATTAGAGAGATTATAATGAAAATACTAAGTAGCTTGATACCTTTAAGGATCTCTTTCAATGGTGAAACAACTCCACAAGAAGAGGGGGTTCTAGTTCACCACCAGAGTCTTCGATGAGGTCAGGCAGCAAAGGAGGAAGAGATAAATCCTCTTGTTCCCACAGAAGCACTAAAATGATGATGCTGTAAATAGTACCACCAGTATAAGGTGTTAAAAATCTCAAGCTAGCAATAACAATGGCATCACAAAAGTAAACATCTAGTAGAAGGAGGTGAGGAGAAGAGGATAAATGATGGTATATAAGTGGTTCAGCCAATTTGGCCTACATCCACTGTGAGTTTGTGAGTAAGTTTCACTAGAATGAGGGCACTGACGGCCAGTGATACAATCTCTCACTTTCTCTCTCTCCTGTGTATTTTTGCAGAGCTCCCACTAGGGTTACAATTATGGATCCCTTTGCAAGGTAGGAGTAGACATGTATATATAGTGCTTGGGGGGTGTAGTGTACTCCCACACATGCCATGAGCATGTGTGTAAAGATCAGTCCAATCTCATGTGAACACCTGGCTGTGCTACATGTAGGTAATGATGACCAAATATTACCTCACGTGAGAGGAATGAGTTGGTTATAACGATTTAGTCTACGTGTTAGTCTTCCCCTGTGCTTACGTATGCTCGGACTGGTGATGTCATTCGTGGTAACCTCGGCCCAGCCGCATACGATGCTTGGTAAGTCCAAGGTTTGTCTTTGTTCCACTAACTCAAGTATGACCTCGCCTGATTGACCAACCGATGTTAGATTTTAAGCATGGTTGAAGTGTCGACAGAAGCAGGGTACGTAAGTGGTAATCGCTTGAGCCCATGAGTTGTCTGACCACGTCTGATGGCAAACCGAGGTTGGTCATTGTGGGGTCGACCTTGGTGAATACGACTTTTCTGATGGAGATCATGAGCCTCCTGCTGACTCGGCCATTACATCAGCTGAGGTTATCGACTCCGAGTATGAGGGTACATATTGGGCATATCAGATACACTGTACTCAACCATAAATTCGTGCCCATTGCCTCTTGAAAACTCTACCAGAAATGGGACACAAAGATCTTATCCCGATCGGACATAATATTAATCAAAACCCCGTGTATCCGTACAATCTCCGCAATGAACAATTATGCAAACTGTCTCATTTCAAAATTCGTGCAAATCGATAGAAAGTGGACCACCTTAGTCAACCAATCCACTATCACCCAAATGGAGTTATGACCTCGCTGTAGTAATGGTAACCCGATAATAAAATCCATGGAGGTTATCTCCCACTTCCACACTGGAATCTCGAGTGGCTGTAACATCCCCGTCGGCCTCTAGTGGTCTACCTTCACTAGCTGGCAGGTAGCACACTTCGAGACAAATTCCAATATGTCCCGCTTCATCCCCGACCACCAATACTTCCTACGCATATCCTGGTATATTTTATCCCTATTAGGATATACCGTAAACTTGGATTCGTGAGCCTCTGACATCATTATATGTCTCAAATCCTCATCCTTTAGAGCTAAGAATCTCCCATTAAAATGCAGACCTCCCTCTAAAATGATCGAATAAAACTCAGCTCCATCAGCTAACAACTATCGAACCCTGTCCTGGCAATACTGATCTCGTGCCTGTGCTTTCACCACCCTCATAACAATCTCAGGCATGACAACTAATATGGACCTACATGCCCTGATAATCTCATCATAGTGTCAAAGCTCTCTCTACTTTGCCTTCCAAACCTCCGCTATCTCCTCAGTAGGTCGTCGGCTCAACGCGTCTGTCACCATGTTAGTCTTCCCAGGATGATACTAAATATCAAACTAGTAATCCTTTATGAAGTCCAACCTCCTTTTCTACCACATGTTCATATCCTTCTGCGTGAACGGACACTGAAGTGGATTATGGTCCATAAATAAGGTAAACTACTCACTCAAAAGATAGTGTCTCCAGATCCTCAAGGCAAACACAATCGCTGCTAACTCCAAGTCATGCGTGGGGGTAATTCCTCTAGTGGGGATTAGGCTTTCAAGAGGCATAAGATATAGCCCTCTCCTCCCACTCTAGTACACCCCCAAGTCCCTGCAAGGATGCATCTGTATAAACACGGTACTCCACTCCTCCCCTAGACAGTGCAAGTACAGGTGCTGAGGTTAATTTTTCCTTTAGCTCATAGAAAGCTAACTGACAATGGTCGTTCCAAATAAATGTCACCCCTTTGCGAGTCAGGTTCGTTAACAGACCCATAATTTTGAAGAAACCCTTAATGTACCGCCGATAATATCCTGCCAACCCCTAAAAATTATGAACCTCAGTCGGTGTCGTGGGCTGTCCCCACTCCCTTAGCACTGATACCTTACTCGGATCAACAATAATACCCTTATCAGACACAATGTGTCATTGAAGCTGCACCTCCCGAAGCTAAAACCCACACTTCTCAAATTTTGTTTATAACTGGTGATCCCAAAGTTTCTACAAAACCACCCGTAAATGCTTGACATGTTCATCCTCAGAGCGAGAGTAAACCAGAATATCATCGATGAACACTATCACAAACTGGTAAAGGAACTCTCTGAAAACCCAATTCATTATATCCATGAACACTGTTGTAACATTGATGAGCCCAAATGACATCATCCTAAACTCGTAGGACCCATATTGTGTGAGAAAAGAATTCTTAAGAACGTCCTCCCCTTCGGCACGCAACTGATGATAACGAGACCTCGAATCTATCTTGGAGAACTAAGCTGCTCCCCTCAGCTGGTCGAACAAATCATCGATCCGAGGCAGTGGATACTTATTTCGAATGGTGACCTTGTTAAGCTCCCTATAATCAATACATAATCTAAGTGATCCATCCTTCTTCTTGAAGAATAACACTGGTGCACCCTATAGTGATGTACTCCGTTTAATAAAACCATGCCCCAGGTGCTGCTGAATCTTCTCCCTCAGCTCTCGCATCTCGAATGGGGCCATACGATAAGGGGCTTGAGTGATAGGCCTCCTACTCGACGCTAAATCAATAATGAACTAAATTTCCTGGCTAGGCCACAACCCGAGTATCTCCTGGAACACGCCCTCAAAATCCCTCACTACCAGAATCAAGTCCAAAGATACAACCACCTCTTGTGAGGTCTCCTCCTCAATGTAGTATGTATGTGTGCTCAACCCTCCCTTGGGAAGAGGCGTCGCCACTAAGAACATCTCCTGCATTGGGATGGAGAGCACAATAGTCCTGTCGAAACAATCCACCATCGCTTGGTATCAAGCTAGCTAATCCATACCCAGAATGGCATCGGACCCCTCGATATCTAACACCAGAAGGTCGACGACTAAACACAATCTACCCACGTCAATGTCCACACCCCTACAGATCGAGTGTATGAGTGACCCACTACCCAATGGTGACTCCACACACATAATGAGACTACCAATTATCTCTAATAGGCCGGCGGGTCATGAAAATCTAGTCGCTATGAAAGAGTGTGATTCCTTAATATCAAATAGAATCTTATCCTCAAGCTCGTGAATAGGAAACATACCCTCTACTGCTGGTGGGGCCTGCTGTAATGCATCTTAAACGTTATAGACATGTTCGTACTGTAACTGCCCCTGTTGTGATGGGGCTGGTGCTGCCGGAGATTAATGTGCCTATTGCCCCTACTGGGTACCTTTCTGTTGTGGTTCTCTACCCCTCTCGGGACACTCTCTCTTCATGTGACCTGTCTGCCCACACATAAAGTAACACCCCTGGAAGTCACCCTGCCTTTAGCCCTACTGGCCCTGTCTAGGCTGTCCTTGATGGCCTAGGCCCTAGCAACCCTGAGGAACGTGCTGCTACTACTATTGGGGACCCTGTTGACCCTACCTGAAACCTCCCTTGGATCGGTAACCCCCAGATCTAAATCTTTTGGCAGAATCCCCCTACCGGGAATCTTGCCCCTGATGTCTACCTGACTGCTGTTACTGTTGTGGTGCTCCACTAGCACCGCTTCCCCCTGCCTTGCTCGGTTGGCTAGGCTCACCTCCTTTCTTGCTCCCTTTCACATGGAAGCGATGGTCCTGGCAGTGTAATAGTGCTATATTGACGACATATGTATAAGTCACCAATGCAGGGTTACCAATTAAATGCTGCCTGATCCTCCAGGCTAATCCATCCATAAACCTTACCTTCTTCCTTTCGTTATTGTTCACTTTGTCTGGCATAAAATTAGCCAAACGAGTGAACTCCTCCTCGTACTCGACTACTTAGCGATCTCCCTGAGTCACCTCACTGAACCTCCTCTGCATCTATGTCTCAACTGCTGGCGGAAAGTATTTGCAATCAAATCGCACCCAGAACTCTGTAATAGACATCGTGTCCCTATCCTCCACGATGGTAACTGAGTCCTACAACTGTAAGGCTGCCCCGACCAATATAATTATCGCCAACATCTACTCCTGCACGTTGCTGCAGTCGACCATGCGTAGGTGGCATTGTATATCTTTCTTCCACTGACATACCGCAATCATGTCTAAACTCCCCTGAAACTCTAACGGGTAGCCCTTCTGGAAAGCCCCTCTAACCCTCTACCACTCTGGCGCCACTAGCTGTGGTGGCTGCTGGGCCTGTGGAAAATGGAGAACCATGGCAGTCATCGCCGCAACAACTTCCTGCGCCACTATTACTGCCACCTCTGCTGTAGACACTGTCCCCTGTGGTGGTTGTGGCTGCGGTGCCTGTGGTTCCTGTTGAGCCTCTCTCTCATCGGCTCTCGCCACTGCTCTCGACGACCGTCCTCTCCTGGGTGACATCTGAAAAAAATTGAATTATATGAGTTCACAGTCAATACAAATATAACAATAGAAGAACGTAATCCCAAATGCGTAATCATGAATACAACAGTCCTAATAATAGGGCTCTATGTCAAAGAATGCTATGCTGAAATCGTAGTAAGCCGCATAGATCCTATGGAAACTAGAACCTAATGCTCTGATACCATCTGTGACACCCCGCCTATTTTAATCACGGGTGGTCAAACCTTTATCAAAATAAATCAGGAATCTCATATGGTTCATTCTAAGCATCACTGTCAAAAAACTTTTTAATTACTAACTACCTATGTTAAATTAAGTCGTTGCCAAGTTTTATCTTTCACTATTATTACAACATGCAGAAGTAAGTTAAATTACCCAAACCATCCACACAATAATAATCTGAACAATCATACGACAAAAATATAAATAAATAAGACTGAATAAACCATCGATTCCAAAACAAATAATCCAACTAATATGAAGCAAATAAAACTGAATTCTGAATACAATCTAATAATCTAAAAAACTAAATAGTCTAAGGGGAAACATGCCCAAATGAAATACTCAGAGATCTCCTATCTAGAAAGGAATAAAATAAAGCGTCTAAAGCAACTCCTGCAAGCCTCCACAAGTGTTGCAGCTATGCATCCCTTGATAAAATCATCAAGCTTGGCCTCCCTATGGATGAACACTTAGAGGGTTTTGAAAATATTTTGATACGTGTCAGAGCCCAAGAAAATAGTTTGAAAATATTTTGCGTTTAAATCACAAATTAAATCACTTATTAGATACACATTTTAGTTCCACGTACACTTTCTTGAGATCCTCACATGTCAACTAAAGTGCACGCCTAACGCTTACTTACTAACCCAACTAGTTATACTACCCCACCTAACTAGCCGTGTTACAGCCTTTCCATCCCTTTACTTTATTCCGAGTATTTCTATTTTTTTATCTCCTAAGTTACTTTACCCTTGAACTTAGTTGATCTTTTACACTTTCATTGATTATATAACATACACACTAGTTATATAAATACTACATTCACACCTTGTAACTTTAACCCGTATATAATTTACCTACACTATTATATATGTATGGATATACTATAACAATCACACATATGTCGCGTATAATAACCATCCTTCCGAGCACTAACTCACTTGATGCTTGTCTATTTCCCCGCGCCTAACTCCCGTAGCACTAGCCCATAATACCCGAGTCTATTTCCCCGACTCTTATTTTATTTAATTACACATTCATTAAATAAATTAATGTAAATTTTCGATATACCCCTCAATCGGTTAACCATTATCGATCCAAGTACTAATTTACCCTCATTAAGAATAACCCAACCTTAATTACGTCCTTACTGACTGTCCCTAGTCCTTGTACGATTATTAAATTTATCTCAAAGTCTTTTCATAATTAACTTCTTAAAAATATAGACAAATAATTTTTTTTGAAATAGCAGGTCATCCGAACCGATTCCAGTATGGGGCCGAATCGGTTCGAGGCTGAACCCGTTCTTGGGGGTAGCCGAACCGGTTCGAAACCCCTGACAGTCATTTTCTTCCCTGTTATGATTTTTCACCATTTTTAAACCACAATTTCTTCATGCAGCACACCCACACTCTAATATAGTTTATCCCAACATCATCCAAGAGCATGTATATCAGTTATAATAATTGTCTAACGTTAACACATCATTTAATTCATAAACCTCAAGATTTCATCAAGGTTTTCCACACAAAACCCTAACTATGGTGTTCTTCATATAAGCTAATCAAAACCCATATTTCTTTCACGTTCTTTACCCCATAATTTTTGATTTCGTTTTGTCTACACAAAGGGTGCAATCCTACCCAGAATTATGGATTTTTATTCATGAATCTCCCAAGAACATTATCAATTTATATTAAATCAAGAACCCTACACTACATGGGTATTATAACTCATAAAATCATGCAAGATAAACACTTGTCTTAATTAGCAGATCTGATTTCATCTTTGTAAGTGATGAAAGTTCTCCTCCCTTGCTTCCGATCACGATTTCGGCAACAACTTAGAAAAAAAAGAGGTTGCACCACCAAGAACTCTCTTTTCTTCCTCTCTAATGGCCTCTTCTCTCTTCTCCTTTGATTTTTAGGGTTTGAGTTATGTTATGATGCTACTTCAAATGACTAACCTTAGGTTTTATTTCCCAATTCCCGAATTTAGGCTAACGGACCAAGCCCAAGTAACCCGAACATGCCCGTGTGGCCCCGGTTATGTCTAAAAAGGCACCATAACCTAATTACAACCAACGGGTACACTATTTTGACTATCTCGACCCTTCTGAAATCAAACGTGACCTTGAAATCTCCATTCGAGTTATCCTCCAATACTTTTCTATCTTGACCTCATATAGTCTACACGCGACTCCCGGTTGAGATAAAATACTGTCATGCCACTAACACTCACTATGACGTAAAATAATTATTTACAATTCACCTAGTAATTTTATTGCATAATATTAATCATTATCTCTCTCGATTAATTTTTTTAATAACCACATAATAATTAATTCAAATAAATTACGCCACAGGTGTAATTTAAATCAGTCGAATTAATTAAATATTAATTACTCAGAAATATGGGGTGTTACAACTAACCTCGGCGGAGAAGAAATAACACGTCCAGTCAACCTTGACAGTGTTAAGAAGTTCTTCCTTTAGTCCAAAATCTTAGCTCACGATGACTCTTCTCACCTCCCTTCTATTCTAAAAAAATCTCTTAATTTCACTCTACCCAGAACTTCATGGGGCCTGATTGTGACATCCCGCCTAATTAAATACCGGGTGATCAGTCATTTATTAAATTAAATCAGAATATCTAGTTGGTTTAGAATATGCATCACTGTCGAAAACTTATTATTAACATTAACCACCTAATATTTAAAAAGGTTGATGTCAAAATTTTATCTTTTAATTAACATAAAATCAAATTAACCAATTATTAAACATTCACCATTCAAACTAATCTCATATGAAATAAAATGACTGAAATAATAAATGTGACTGGAGTAAACACTTCCAACCCAAATACCGAATACAATAATCTAACAAAATAAACCAACAACTGAAATGAGTAAATAAATAAATCCACAATCTCTGACTGTTTGAATAAGTAAAAGGGGCGACATGCCCTAACTGAACTAAATAACTCAAGATGAAGAAACGAAAGTCACGGAGGCCTCTACTACTAAGTACTGTAACTTTCACAGCAGCTACAGCTCATCAAATGAATGGAACTCCTATACTTGGTGTTCCTGTGGATAGGCACCTAAAATAATATGACAAAAGAAAAGAGATTTGCAATAAATGGGTCAGAGCCCGAGTTGAAAACAGTTTAAAAATCTGCAAGTGCTTAAATAAAAATAATAGCACATATGATATACATGTTAAATTTTCGTACTCTCACTCGAGATACTCACCTCTCATCTAATCTGCACATCTAACGCGTATGTTTAACCCATCCTAGTCATGCTACCTCGCCTGGACATAACTATTATCACACCAAAAATCTCATGCGTTTACCCATATCACCCGTATCCCTTATTACCATATGTTTAAGGATAGTTATTCACATACACAACTGTTATTCTCATAGGTATTCTTTTTCTCACTAAGAATATTTTTAAATATCGTTATTTCCATATCTGCTAAACACACACAGTTGAATAAGTAATAGATATACATATATTTATCTCAATTTCTCTCTCTCTCTCTCTCTCTCTCTATATATATATATATATATATATATATATATATATATATACTAATTCTGCACCCTTGGGTTAGGGCCCCCTTGGTGCAATGCATAATCTGCTATCATGTCCCGGTGCATCGCTCATTGCATAAAGGACTATAGGTTCAATCTCTCACGAACCATAAAACAAAACATATTAGAGGCGAACATAGTTCCAAGCCTATTTGCACATACCTACGCACCCATATGACCGTCAACACTATCGTTCTCACCGATAGCCTGTACCTGGGTTCTATGTTCTAGTGGTATGAATCAAAATATCCTCGAAGGCTCCTCAAGATATGATCGTCTACAACGCGTAACCTCCACCCAATAACAAGCAACGTAGGTATGTTATACACACAATAATTCAATCAATAGGTATACACACAACCTATAATAATCATTAGGTATTTATGCGACCTAAATCCCCGAATTTATATGTAGTATTATTATCTCTAATACTCACGTTACTCCATCCGTATGATTAATCTCTCTATTATAAATATTCCATAAGGCCCTCTTATTCCAACATATTCCCTTAGTAGTTACACAATCATCTCACCACTAGACTATATAATGAAGTCACTCAAGAATAGCGTAGGTCATTCTCTCTCACTCGAATCAACCTTGTAAGGTTTTAACTTATCCGAGAAAAAAATTAAACTTCTGAAATCTTGTTAGAAGTTGGGAAATTCTCGTTCGAACGAAACTTCGAACGAACTAAAGCCCTAAATTTTTGTTAGAAGATCGTTCGAACAACTTCGAACGAATTTACTCTCTGAATTCTCGTTGGATAGGTCGTTGGAATTCTCGTTCGAACGAGAATACCGCAGTTCGTCCCTGTCCTCCAAAAACTGCGTTTTTCTAACTTTTTCATCAACCAAATCACCCAAAACTTACCCTAAATAAAATCCAACGATTCTAAACCATACTCCCTAGTAATAGAATACTTTCCAACATATTTTTAACATCAAATCCTTTAAAGTTATAACATGAATTCAGATTAATTCCTCAAATCTTCAAAAAGCCCTAAATTCATATAATCACCATTAGTCACAATTAAACCCATATTTAAATTCGTGATTTCAACATATAAAATTCAGATTTCTAATCCCCAATATATGGTTATTCAACTACATGCAATACCTATACCACAATCATAGATTAATACCCAATTTCAGTCCCAATTTTATAATATCATGAATAAATCATCAACTAGTCTAACATGGACATTATATGCTCTGAGTTAAGCAAGATAAACACTTGAATTTTTCATGAAGGAATTCGTCGCTTGAAATTGGTATGAGCTTGTTCCTCTCTTCCTGATCTACGTTTTGATGGTATTTTTGGTGAAAGAAGATTGGGTTTGGTCTTAGTGTCTCTATAAGTTCTCTCCTTCTTCCTCTTGGGTTCTCTCCCCATTTTTGCAGAACATAACCCTAACTGCTACTATATAAGGGATGATATATTAATCTGATTTTCGTCCATTAATAAATCATAATTTTTCAAAAGTCTAAAATACACCTCGGGGGTGTCGGGTTGGCCTAAAGTTGCCCCGGACTCCAAACTAAATCATCGGGTAGACTTTTCTGACAACCTCGACCCTTTCGGACACACTGACGTACTCAAAATGGCCATCAGAATAACCGAAAATAAAATTATATTTTAATTCCTCATTTAAGTCCCAACGCGACTCACACGCGCGTCTCAACTAAGTATACTGTAACTGTCGTATTTTTCACTTACAATAATTATAATATATTCATAATCATATATTACTTTACTCACTAAGTAATATTCATAATAATTCTCACCAATAAATACTAACTCTCATCACGCTAGTAATTATTTACTTAATTTCGGATTAATTATAAATAAATTTCCCATTTAAATTAATTAATCCCATAATTAAAATAAAATCTTTCAAAAATATGGGGTATTACACTGATCCTCTAAAAAACCTTTTACTTTCAAAATGGAACTCAAAATTTTTCAAAACCCCCCAGAGATACGTAGGCAGCTCATACACCTTACATGAGCATGGCCCCCTTATTTTTCACAAATGGCTATTCTTTTCTAACCCCCATGAACGAAAATTCATTTTATCATTTACATAAACAAAAGGATTATGTATGCCTTAGCGATTAGTATAGATAACTCTAATGTAAAACTCATAAAGAGGCACGATAATATGATCAAAATCTTTTTTTATTTCAAATAAGGAAGTGCGATACCATTACAGGAAGTATCAGTGAAGGGAGTCAAAATAACCACCCCTCACTGTTGACCAAAACAAACAAGCCTAACCAAACTTCACAAAATTATTCCCAAAACCCCAATACAAAAACATCCTAAAAAGTCACCAAAATATTCACACAAAATAATCTCAGCTTCACAAAACCCTATCCACAACTGTCGGAAGATCCAACCTCATCGTCATCAGCCCCCGGAGGTTCCCAAACATCCTTTGCTCAATTGATATTCTGAATACGCTCCATAGAGCGGTATGCCCTGACCAACCTGGAAAAAACCACTACCCCTCCTTCCATGGTGTCAAAAAGAACAAACCACCTATGACCGATCTCTTCCGCCAAGATCTTCGCCACTACTCGCTTCCACAACCATTTTAGATAATCTGGGCACATGCCAGACCTTACCTAAAAATTGAGATGGACGAGTCGACGATTCTTCCACGACAAACCTAACCTCATACACATGGATTCAGTCAAGTTTTCCACTTCAAAGAAGTCTAGTGTCCGATGAGGCACTATTTGCTCCCATCCAACTTGACGCACAAGCCGCCAAGGGAAATAGAACTAAGTCTACCGCATGCCAACTAATCGAGCATACCGGTACTCTCCCAATTTTAGATTATGATGCTCCCTAGGTATTAGGGTGAATTAGGATTTTGCAAACTTTTGGGGTTAAATTAAAATTTTAGAAAGTATTTAATTTAAAATACTTAATCCAAATATCAGATGAATAAATCTTAAATGATTAAACCAATGAATATTAAACAAATACTACCAATAAATTTAAACAAGTTAAAATACATATTTTAACCCCAATAAATATTTAATCAATTTTTGTATTTAATATTATTTAATATTATGAATTAATTAATTACTTTAAAATAATTATTTTAATCTTAGAATAAATTTACCAAATTTTAAAATTAATTAATTTGAAACTATAAG
Source organism: Sambucus nigra (assembly GCA_949130495.1). Classification (NCBI taxonomy): domain Eukaryota; kingdom Viridiplantae; phylum Streptophyta; class Magnoliopsida; order Dipsacales; family Adoxaceae; genus Sambucus; species Sambucus nigra. The sequence goes on along the minus strand of OX422208.1, from coordinate 86,242,658 downwards.
TGCTGAAAGTATAAATTCAAGCAAGCTCAAATAATATATGCAAATAAAATGTAAAAATTAGATGACACCGTAATGTAAACGTAATTCGATCAAATCCCAACCTACGTCCACACGCCTAGAGCTTCCGTCTCCCTGCGTTTCACTACCGTGATCCACTTGAAGGGTAGGATCAAACCACCGCGTACAATTGTTTACAAGAATCTTCAAACCTCGTGGTCCAATTTTGCGGGTAGGAACCAATCACCGCTTAAAATTAAAGCTTCAAAATGAATTTGTATTTTTAGTACAAGGATTGGATTATTGAAACTCTTAAAAAACGAAATGAGTCCGAGTTTCTTCTTCAAAAAGACTTCACAGTATTTTGGATTTTGGCTCTAATCTTCTCTTCAAATTTTGTAGCAGAATAATATTTCTTATGCTCTTGTTCTCTTCTTCAATGATAGCTGAATAATAATTTGTTGCTGTCTAAAATTTGAATAGAGATGAGTCTCAACTTCAATTGATCTTCTTGAATGTATGTTTGAGCTGAATGAAAATTTTTGGTTGCTCTCTACTTGGTGTATGACAAAATATCTTCTTCTATTTTCAGTGTCTCATTCTTGTTGACTTGTCATTTTAACTTATCTTGGTCTTGAGTATTTGTAGATACAAAAATAATGACTATTGAAAGAAGCATAGGATGAGCGCTTGAAGGGAGTGTCTGATGAGAAGTATGACTAATAATTTTGAAAGCACAATCCCATAATATCTGCAAAAGATAATTAGTAGCATAGAAAAAAAATATCGCATCTAATTGATTTTAGACTGTGAATTACATCGCTTGACAAGAATACTTTCTGGTCAAACATATACAAGACAAACATATAAGAAAGGACGATTTCAGTAGGTTTTTTCGGGTGGAGCCCAAGGCCTAATTTAAGCTCACATAATATATATAAGAAAATGGGTTAGACAATGATGAAAGGATATGACAAGTCAGCTTGCGTGGGGTCCAAGTCCTGTTAGTGCGGCGTAAGACTTTGAGAACTATAAAATTGATTTAACCAATACTCCAAATACATATAATGGAAAGCGTAAGAATTAATCAAGCTTTAGTTGCCATCAACTTTAGCAAATATTAAATTTTATATGTTGAAACGTATGGATATCTGTTAATTGTTTTAAGGAGCCAAAAAAAATTCTTAAGCTATCTTCTTAACATTTAAACGTTATATAAAATATATGCGTTATGTAAAAAAAAATGTCCAGATATAAGTACGGTTTAATTGTTTATATATATATATATATATATTGTGGGTACCTCGATTTGTCACCGCGGGCCTAGACGAGTAGCCCAGAAAAGCCCCAAAGTCTGGAGGCCTCACTTCCCTACTAGAACCAATTACGACTTAGTCTATTCGTAAAATCTCGTAGAGAGATATTCTAGGAAGTGAAGGACTGACGTGGGGGAGTCCAACATCCCCACTCCCCGAGAAGAAACATGTATATAACAAACCCTTGACCTGGGGAAAAAGGCACGTGATATATTTCCTGTAAAACAGTCCCCGGAGTACAAAGAAATAATACTGAGAGCACCACTGTGGACGTAGGCATTCTTACTGAACCACGTACATACTGTGTTGTGTGATTGACATTCTTTACATTCCTTATTTGCTTTGGTGATTGTCTTTTCCTATTAATTTGTGTTGAACTTAATTGTCACCACAATTGGCGCCGTCTGTGGGAACGTTTGTCTTCCTTTAAGAAAGCCCTCACCAACAAAGAATTAAGAATGTCTGGTCACAGTAGCAATGACCCTCAAGCAGGGGATATCCAAGAGCAGCTTGCCCCCCGCAGGATCAGATTTAAAGTTCGACGTTCAGATCAAAGGGCTCGCCCAGAGCGGCCAGCCTCAGAGGAGAGCCAGGGACCTGCGAGATCAACATAAATCTCCAGATTGATTGATGCCTATGAGGCAAGGCTCCAAGAGCAAAGGGAGTCCGCTCACAAGCAAGAGGCTGAGAATGCTCGCCTCAAAAGGAAATTAGAAAGGATGGAGAAAGAACTCCATCACAGCACTAGGCGATGTCCATATCACACTCCTAGCCCTCCGACGAGCAAGTCTCGCAATCGAGGAAGGAGCACTAGACTTGGATCCCAGAAAAGTGAGAAACACGAGTTGGATGATGATTTGATCGAACGACAACGACCAGATCACCATTACAGGAGCCCAGCTAGAGGTGATGAGGATATACAAAATTTGGTCCGAAGAGAGATGGACCAGCACCTAGCACATCGGGGTCCCAGATCAACCAGAGAACTTGCTCGTCGAATTCTCAAGACCCAGGTGAAATCCCCTTTATCAAGCGAGATAGAAGAAGAAGAGGCCCCCAAAAAGTTTGCTATTTAGAGATTCAAGATCTATGACGGAAAGACTCTCCCTATCGATTATGTTAGGTAGTACAGGCATGCCATGACTCTCTGGAACCATCAGGATGCACTAATGTGCCAGCTTTTCCCCTCGAGCCTGCACGATGTGGCCCAGAAGTGGTTTGAGAGGCTCCCTCACAGGTCCATCAGGAGCTTCGAGTCCCTGGCCGAGCTCTTCACGGCTCACTTCATTACCAGCAGCTCTCATCCAAAGAGGATGGATGCTTTGCTAATAATGAAGAAGATGTCACAGGAGAGCCTCCGGGACTACACAAAGAGGTACTGGGAGTTGTTCACCGAGGTCGAGGACTGCTCGAAACAGGTAGCAATGGCCTCTTTCAAGATTGGCCTACCCAGCTCTTGCCTTCTGCACCAATCCCTAATAAAGAAGGAGGCCACAACCATCGATGACCTGAAGTTTCGCATCGAAAAGTACGCCAAGGTGGAAGATGTGACCCGCCTCAGTGCAGGGGAGAATGGCCGGGCTAAGCTCACTGCCAAGGGTAACAATAAGGACGAGAACCAGAAGAAAGGAGGCAAGAGTTGGGGCAAGGGAGGCTCCAAAAATAGAGGCAAGAACGATGTTTTAAAAGCATTTCAGGCAGTAAACAATGTCTTCAAAGAACCAATCTATAAGATCCTAACGAAGATCAAAGACGAGCCATTTGTTAAGTGGCCCAGAAAGATAGGGGGATATCCCTCAAAGAGAAATAACGCGTTGAGATACGCTTTTCACAAAGAGGGAGGACATAAGACTGAGCACTGCAAGGCTCTTAAGTCTCACCTTGAAGAACTGGCCCAGACCGGGCATCCGAACGAGTTTATAGAGAAGAAGGCAGAGAAGGTTGCTACCAATGGAGACACGAGGCCCGATAATGTACTCGAGGACGATTCTGGCCATGAATTAGAAGTAATTCATGGGGAATTTTATATGAAGAAGATTCAAGGGAATTCAGCTCGGATGGAAGTGAAAAAGCTTATAACAGTAATGCAAGCTTTTTAGATCGATCCAGCGAAGACACAGTCAGGAAAGCATCAACGAGCAGATGACGTCGACTATAACAAACACATCATGTTTATAGATGAAGATCTAGTAGGGGTGAGAACCCCGCATCATGACGGTTTGATTATTACGCTCAGGATAGCCAACTATGACGTAGACAAGTTGCTCGTCGACCAGGGAAGCTCATCCGAGGTAATGTATCTCCACCAATTCAGAAAATTAAAGTTAAGCATTGCCGACTTGAAGGAAGCCACTGCCCCTCTAGTTGGCTTCACTGGAAAAGTAACTATTCCATTGGGAAAGATTGTGCTTCCGGTAAGGGTAGGGAGTGTCTCCAAGATGATCGAGTTTCTGGTAGTCGTCATTGACTCGTCATACCAAGAAATCCTCGACAAAGGGTGGATACATGCAATGAAGGGAATCCCCTCCACCTACCATCAGAAGCTCAAGTACGTGACTGAGCGAGGGATTATGGAGATTCACAGAGATCAAGCGATGGAGAGAAGGTGCTTCATAGTGGCCATCCGTCCGAAACCAGAGAAGAAGGCCGAGAAGGCCAAAGAAAAGGTCGAGGAGCAAGAATGTCTGATACCTTTAAAATAGCAGTTAAAGTATGGAAGACCCGAAGTGGAGGATACCAGGCTCCTCCCCTCTGAGCAGGTCGTTGAGAACCTAGAACAAGTCACAGCCGATGGTAACAAAAAAGACAGAAGTTTCTTGTTTGGAACATCTCTCACAGATAAAGAAAAGAAGGAATTGGCGGTATTATTGAGAAGCAATCTCGATATTTTTACGTGGGAACCATACGAGCTGCCTGGAATTGACCCCAGTGTGGTTTGTCATCGATTGCACGTCGACCCCACTTTCAGACCTATCACGCAGAAGGCATGGCGAACTACGCCCGAGAAGGCCAAAACTGTAGAAAAGGAAGTAGATAAGCTGCTGGATGCAGGATCCCTACAGGAGGTTCAATTCCGTAAATGGGGATTTCCAACCCAGTAGTAGTTACAAAGAACAATGGAAAATGGAGAGTTTGTATAGACTTCACTGACCTTAACAGGCCATGCCCTAAGGACAGTTTCCCCCTCTCAAAGATCGACCAACTGGTGGACGCCACAGCAACTCATCAGAGGATGAGCTTCCTGGACGCATACTCCGAGTATCACCAGATCCCTATGTATGCACCAAACCAAGAAAAAATAGCGTTCATCACCACCGTCGGTTTGTACTGTTATAAAGTTATGCCCTTCGGCCTCATGAATGCAGGAGCAACTTACCAGCGGCTGGTCACCAAAATGTTCAAAGATGAAATGGGAGATACCATGGAAGTCTACATTGATGATATGCTCGTCAATAGCAAGCGAAAAGAAGACCATCTCTCAGACTTAACAAGGACCTTTGAAATCCTCAGGAAATACCGAATGAAACTTAACACGAGCAAGTGTTCTTTCGGTGTCCAGTCAGGAAATTTTCTTGGGTACTTGGTTAGCAAGAGAGGCATTGAAGCCAATCCGGACCAGATCAATGCAATCAAGGGGTAAGTACTCACTGATTTCATCACGGAGTTCATGGGCGAGCAGCCCAGCGACTAGCTTCAGTCCATGAAGAAAAGGAAAGATCACTCATTAGAAGGAGTTTGGCGATTATTTGTTGATGGAGCCTCCAACTCAAAAGGCGAAGGAGAAGGCATTGTACTTATTACTCCAGAAGATACAATCCTCGAGCATGGAATTATACTTGGATTTGAAGCCTCCAACAACGAGGTAGAATATGAGGCTCTGATAGCCGGCCTACAGAAGGCACATGCATTAGGGGAAAAGCAGTTGTAGGTGTTCAGTGACTCGCAATTAGTCTCTAATCAGATAAGTGGGGACTTTAACACAAGAGACGAAAGAATGGCAGCCTACCTCGCCTTGGCAAAAAATTAATATCCATCTTTAAGGAAGTCGGTGTCCAACAGTTTCCCAGGGGAAAGAACAGCCATGCCGACACCTTGGATTCCCTGAGTTCAGCAATCAATTCCGACTTAAAAAGAACAATCCCCATCGACTTCCTCGCCCATCCAATTATCAACCAGAGCGATGAGCTGCCGGACGTAGGACATATGCTCCAGATTGAGTAAACACCAAATTGGATGGACCCCCTGAGGGACTATTTGAAGGATGGTACACTTCCAGACGATAAGAAGGTCGCTCATCAAATACGAGTCAAAGCATCCCGCTTTCAGTTATCTCCTAAGGGCAGACTATACAAAAGATCATTCATCGTCCCTTACCTTCAATGTGTTCACCCGAAGGACGTCGAACAAGTTCTTCGCGAGCTTCATGAAGGAATCTGTGGAAGCCATGTTGGAGGAAGGTCTTTAGCTTTTCGAGCAATGAAGGAAGGCTACTGGTGGCCATACATGCAGAGAGATTCTGGGGTGTACGCTCATAAGTGCGAGAAATGTTAACTACATGCTCCTATGGTCCACCCAACCTGCCAGTGATATAAAATCACTTACCAGCCCCTAGCCTTTCGCCCAATGGGGAATGGACATCGTAGGACCTCTTACTACCGCTGCCAGCAATCGAAAGCATCTATTGGTCGCAAGAGATTACTTTACCAAATGGATCAAAGTAGAGCCACTGGCGAACATCAGAGATGCAGATATGATGAGATTCATATGGAAAAGTATAATTACCCGCTTCGGTATCCCCATAACCATCATCACTGACAATGGAACGTAGTTCAAAAGCGACCATTTCCAGAGTTTTTACAACGACCAGGGATCATGCACCATTTTAGCACGGTTGCCTACCTCCAGAGCAATAACCAAGCTGAAGCTTCTAACAAAACAGTGATCAATGGGTTGAAGAAATGACTTGAGCGAGCCAAAGGCTCATGGGTGGGCGAGCTTCCACACATTTCGTGGGCTTGCCGCACTACCCCACGATGAGCAACGGGAGAAACCCCATTCGCACTAACATATAGAATGGAAGAAATCATCCCTCTAGAAGCTGGACTCCCAACCATGAGATCCACATTGGTCGACCAAGGCTAGAATGATACAGCATTACTCGCTGAACTTGACCTAACCGACGAACGCAGAGAACTAGCCCTAGTAAGACTAGCGAGCTATCAGCAGCAGCTCGCAAAACACTATAACAGAAAGGTCAATCCAAGGACATTCCAAGTTGGGGACTACGTCCTAAGGAAAGTTCTTAGCAGCGCAGTAAAACCATCTGATGGCAAGCTAGGTCCAAACTGGGAGGGACTATTCAAGGTGACAAGGGATGACCTACAAGGAACCTATCACTTAGAAACGCCGGAGGGCAGAGAGATACCCCGAGCTTGGAACGCAGCCAATCTGAAAAAATTCTACTTCTAGTTTTTTTTCATTCATCTTTTATCGCATTTTTGGAATTGGCAACTCAGATTTTATTGCGTGTGATTAATAAAAGATTATTTGGCAGTGACATTCTATGAAGTGTTAATTTTGTATTATAAGATTTATAACTTGCACACCTTTTCCAAGTGACATACATATTACTAAGTATGCAAAAGTAGGAAATCACCCTCCTCACGTCTTCATTATGAAACATGAATAACCTCTTAGCATTGCCCCTGGCAATATATGAAACCCTGCAAGGGACCCTTAGGCAGTTCGACCAAATCGAATTGGTCGCCAAATAATGTTTGGCTTAAAATGCCTGATCGGATAGAACATCCAACACTAGGTGTGCCCTCTCCATTGCCATACTTAGGCCTAAGGGAGTGTGACGAAATGACCTAAAAGGTAAAGTAGGGCAGAATGGTATCTCATAAGCATACTGGACTAGGAGGGTACTCACACAATGAAATAATTTTACCTACATCAAATCTAGTCGGCTACGAAGAGCCCAAGATAATCAAATGAAAAATTAATGAAGTAAAAATACACAACACATGTTTAGTCGACAAATTGCCCAAAACATAAGTATTTCATTACTTCGTTACATTTATAAAAAGTTACATTAAGGTAAGAAAATCTTAATGGGAGATGGGCCTCTGAGTAAGGTAATTAGCCAATTGCGTTCTCCGCCCATCGTCCGGATGAGGGGCCAATTCTTCCCCGACTTCATTTGCATCTTGATCTAATAGCTGCCTGGTAATAACATCTATAGGGACCCACGGGTCGTCCCTCCTGAAAGTATTAGTGTAAGGACTTTTTTGTCCATTATTAATGTGTATGTCATAAGCCGTTACATTGTTGAAGATATTCAAAGTTCACATCATCATCAACGGATCCGAATATCAAAGAAATGAAGGAATCAAAATTCTGGGCAGTCGGACCGGTCCGCCCCTCCGGACCAATCCGCCTCAATTCGGACCGATCCGCCTTGTTCACAATCCAGTATACCTCGGACCGAATGCGAACCGAAGAGACTACTTTAAAAAAAAATGGGTCCGACCTCGGACCGATCCACTTTAGATTCGGACGGTCCTCCTGGGATAGAATCGTGCAGATCGTGGTCAGATTTTTAAGGACCAGTTTTTCCCTTTATAAACCATCTTCGGAGATTGGTTTGGGAAGACTTCTTTACACGATTTTCAGAGTTCATAAACTCAAAGTCTTCACCTTTATGAATTACCAAACTCATGTTTTGATTCACACAAATTTCTAAATCATTTGTGAATCGTTTTGAAACCCTAGAACACAAACTCTTGTTGCTGTTCATACCCTTGTGGAGAAGATCGACCTTCTTCTTCATTGCTGCCCTCCTGGAAAGGGAAACTTCCATCCGCCGACTACAGATCCGACGCCTGCGGGTAATTCTATGTCATTGTATTTTCATTGTAATCCGAGAAATTGTAAAGTTACAATATTATAGTGAAAATAATTGGTTTTGCCCCTTTGGGGGATTTTTCCTCACTTGTGTGTGTTTGAATGTTCTTGCATGCTTTACATCCTATTTATTCACACCTAGATGCACGTTTAGGGTTTAATTGGGTTAAACTGAGTTTAATTATATAATTTCTTAATTTGAACGCAAGCGCATCTCTTTCAAATTGGTATCAGAGAAGGTTACGCTAATCTATCGTGTATTCTTAATTTTTCGCAATCTTTTTTCTAAGATGTCAATTTTCTGAAAAATTGATTTTTGAAAAGAGCGTGTTCAATGGAGAAATCGTATAATATAATGCCAGTTTTTTACGGAACTAACTATGCATATTGGAAAGCCCGCATGAGGTCTGCTTTAAAGGCCATAGATGAACGTGTTTGGATTCTAGTTGAAAGAGGGTGGACACCTCCCTCGTCACTGTTAAAAATGTGACCAGTTTAAAACCTGTCACTTCTTGGACTGAAGAAGAATTTAAATGGTCATCTTTTAACTCTAAGGGTTTAAGTGCTATTTCCGGATCCATCACTCCTGATGAGTTTCAACGTATCATGACGTGCACCACGTCAAAAGAGGCATGGGATGTTTTGCAACTCACCCATGAAGGAACTAATGCTGTGAAAGAATCTAAATTGCAAAATTTGACAACTCAATTTGAAACCATCACCATGCATGAGACTGAATGTTTTGATGATTTTTATGATAGGCTTTCTGACATTGTTAATACTAGCTTTAATCTTGGTGAACATATTCCTAATGCAAGAGTTGTGAAAAAGATTCTTAGATCATTGCCTAAGCATTTTATCCCTAAAGTCACTGTGCTAAATTTTATGGATAATTTAAATACGCTAAAATTGGAGGAACTTGTAGGAGACTTGCAAACATATGAAATTGACATGTTTCCTAAATCTGTGAAACCTAAAGATAAGGGAATTGCACTTAATGCCCAAGAGAGAAAAAGTGAGGGGACGACAAGAAAGAGAGTAGAGTCATCTAGAAAGAAAGATAGTGAAACTTTTGATTCAGAGTGTGATTTTGACTTAGATGATTTGGCTCTATTTGCTAAAAACTTTAAGAAAATTCTCAAATTTAAGAAAAGTGGAAATTTTAAAGATAAGAAGAATTTTCAGAAAAATAAGTTTGAAAAGAAAAATGAGAAAGATGATAAAAACCCTCCTAAGAAAGACAGTGAGAGATGCTATGAGTGCGACGGTAGGGGTCATAGAGCCTTTGAGTGTGCCACACGTCTGAACAAAGAAAAGGGCAAAGTTATCCTTAATGCTACCCTTAGTGACGACAGTGAGGTCGAGCCGGTGGACTCGGGGGATGAGTCACCGCATGAGTGTAACTTCACCGTATTCATGGCTAGTAATGTGAGTACTCTTAGTGCACCTCATGACGATGAGGATGCTACTTCACAGGGACACCTCGACTGTGAGAGCGATGCAAGTGAGGGGAGGATGACATAAGTGAGAGCGAGAGTAATCTTCAACGCGCCTACGCCGAGTTATATAATGAGTCATTCAAAACTAAAAAAGGTAACAAAGCGTTAGTTCTTAGGATCACTGCGTTAGAAGAAGAGTTAGAAGAGACGAGAGAGAAAGTGTCCTCCACCTGCACCGCATTTAGAGAGAGAGAGTCTGCCTGTGGTAAGTTAGAAAGTTTGTTTAGAGAGAAAGATAATTGTTTTGAGAAAGAGAGGGGACTTGACTAAACAAGTGGCTAGTCTTATGAGTGAGCTCCATTCCTCCGTGAAAACTCGAAAGAAACTTGAAGCCCTTGTTGTTCAGCTTACTCATGATCTTGAGAGAGAACGGGAAGTCAAGGTACAAATCGAGGACAGATCTGGGAAGATGGGAAAGATGCTCCTCGACCCCGCTTTAGGTTTTGGTGATCGGCAGGGAATTGGTTATAATGGTGCCTCCACATCCAAAATTATACCTGGACCAGTTCCTGAGTTTACTACGACTCCTTATGGCCATCGTCAAAAACCTCGAAGGAGAGTTCGACCAAGAAAAGCAAACTAAGGTCCGCCTTTGACCGTGTTCTTTTGTACTTATTGTAAAAGAAAAGGCCATCTCAGGGAGTTTTGCTATAGTATGGGTCGGGCACGGCGTACTAATGCTCCACGTCAGCATTCTGATGATTTTACCAGTCTGAGAGAGCGATTTGAGTTTTTAGCTGCCACGTCTCAGAGTTTGATGGAGGAATTTCGACGGATGTATTTGCCGTCAGTGAATGCTTCTCACATTCTAGCTAAAACCAACAACAACAAAGGCAAACAAAAGGTCACCACTTCTTGGGTACCTAAGAAATATAAAAGGCCTTTATTGTTCATGTTGCTCTCAAAGCACATAATGCCTCACAGTGGTATTTTGACAGTGGGTGCTCCAGACATATGACAAGTGATGCCTCATTTTTTACATCTCTTGAGGATTATCAGGATGGTAGAGTCACCTTTGGAGATGGGAGCAAGTCTAGCATTGTAGGACATGGTACTGTCGAGTTACCTGGATTTCCTAAGCTAGAAAATGTTTTATACGTCAAAAGTTTGAAAGTAAACCTTCTCAGCATTAGCCAGCTATGTGACGCTGACTTTGCCGTAAAGTTTGACCGGGACGCTTGTAAGGTCTATAATCAAGCTGGTAAACTTTTAGTGCAAGGGGTAAGGACAAAGGATAATTGTTATGGGACTGAGACCACATCCTCACTTGTCTGCAACAGCTCCACGATCACTCCTATGGATCTGTGGCACCAACGTCTAGGTCACGTAAATATTAGAGATCTAACTCGCTTAGCTAAAAAGGACCTAGTACGTGGCTTACCATCTCTTTGAAGAACAACTTCGATGGTTTGTGGACCCTTTCAGTTGGGAAAACAAATTCGTAGTCCCCATAGGAAGTTGCTTCCATTACCACCTCTCATGTTCTTGAGCTTATACACACGGATCTTATGGGTCCCACTCGTACTGAGAGTTTGGGTGGTAAGAGGTATATCCTCGTGATGGTAGACGATTTCTCCAGATATTCTATTATAGGTTTTCTGAGGGAGAAATCCGATGCTGTACAGTTTTTAACGACCAAGTGCCGTATCCTACAAAATCAACACGGAGTCACTATTAATAGGATTCGTAGTGACAACAACACAGAATTTAAGGAAGCAAAAGTAGATATCTACTATGATAGCCTTGGGATCAAACATGAGTTTTCTGCTGTGAAGACTCCTCAGCAAAATGGGATTGTTGAGAGAAAGAATAGGACGATCCAGTAAATGGCTAGATCTATGCTTCTAGGTCAAAATGTTTTTAGGAGATTTTGGGCAGAGGCAGTGTCTACTGTATGCCACACGGTGAATAGGGTTTACTTGCATCCACACACACTTAAGACGCCTATGAATTGTGGACTGGCAAGAAACCCAACCTGGCATATTTTCGTGTCTTTGGGAGTAAATGCTACATCCTATAGGATAGAGAGCAATTAGGAAAGTTTGACTCCCGGAGCGACGAGGGAATATTGCTAGGATATTCATCGAATAGTAGAGCGTACCGGGTTTTTAACTTGAAGAGCTCTAAGGTTATGGAATCAATAAACGTCACCGTGGAAGATGAAGAACCTCTGACGGTTATTGATCCAAACCTTTAGTGTGAGGATGAGGACTTTTCTGAGAGTGACTTACTAGTTCCTCACCCACACTCTGTGAACCCCAATCCTATTCTAGGGGACACACCTTCTTGGGTTCGCAAGAGTCATGACCCTGCCTCCATTTTAGGTGATCCCACTCTTGGGGTTAAGACTCGTGCTCAGCTAGAGAACGTCATTAGCCATTTTTGCTACACGTCCAAAGTCGAGCCCAAGAATCACAAAGAAGTACTCAAGGATGAACACTGGATATCTGCTATGCACGATGAGTTTCTTCAGTTTAAAAAGAATCATGTCGGGGAACTAGTCCCCCAACCTAGTGAGACTAATGTTATAGGTACCCGGTGGATATTCAAGAATAAAATGGATGAAAATGGTACCATAATCAGAAACAAGGCTAGGTTGGTCGCTCAAGGCTACACACAGATAGAGGGTGTAGACTTTGGGGAGACATTCTCTCCTGTTGCGACGCTTGAATCCGTCCGCTTACTACTCGCCATCGCATGTCATCTGTGCTTTAAGTTATATCAGATGGATGTTAAGAGTGCCTTCCTGAATGGCATTCTACAGGAGGAGATTTATGTGGAACAACCAAAAGGGTTTGAAGACCCTAAGCACCCTGAACACGTTTATTATCTAAGGAAAGCCTTGTATGGTTTGAAACAAGAAAGGCTTACTTCCTATCTCTTAGCCCGTGGCTTCAAGAGAGGGGGAGTTGATATGACATTGTTCGTCAGGAGAGATAACGGTGCTATTTTGGTTGCCCAAGTCTATGTGGATGACATAGTCTTTGGATCCACATGCTCCCAACATGCTCACCACTTTGAGAAGGAAATGAAAAGTGAGTTTGAGATGAGCATGGTTGGTGAGCTTACATTCTTCCTTGGTCTCCAGGTTCGTCAGCTAGAGGATGGGATGTTCATCTCCCAATCCAAGTATGCTAGAGACCTAGTGAAGAAATTTGGTTTAGACTCCGCTAAGCATGCACGTACACCAATGTGTACCACTACCAAGCTTAGTAAGGACACTTCAGGCACGGACGTAGAGCAAACCCTATATCGGAGTATGATAGGTAGTCTCCTATACTTGACTGCCAGTCGTCCCGATATAGCCTTTAGTGTTGGAGTCTATGCGCGTTATCAGGCATCCTCGAAAGAGCCACACTTACTCGCTCTAAAAAGTATTGTCACATACGTAAGTGGGACTCTCTCATATGGTATTTGGTATTCCTTTGATACCAATGACCGCTTGTCCGCTTATTCGGATGCCGATTGGGCCGGGGATATAGATGGTTATAGGAGCACTTCTGGTGGGTGTTTCTATTTTGGTTTTGCTCTTGTCTCTTGGTTGAGCAAGAAGCAAAACTCCATCTCTTTGTCCACTGCGGAGGCTGAGTACATCGCCGCCGGGAGTTGTTGCACGCAACTCTTGTGGATGAAGAAGATGCTGGAGGATTATGGGATTTCATAGGACACCATGACCATTTCCTGTGATAACACGAGCGTGATACACATATCCCGCAATTCAGTCCAGCATTCGTGCACAAAACACATCAGGATACGTGAGCACTTTATACGTCAGTTAGTTGAGGAGAAAGTCGTATCCCTGAGTTTTGTTCCCACCGACCATCAGTTAGCCGATATTTTCATGAAACCTCTAGGCGCCCTTAGATTCGAGAGTCTTAGGAAGTCTTTGGGGATTTTCACAGTTGAATGAGGGGTTGGTCCGTGTCTAGCATAGGATGCATTTATTTCATTTCATCTACTGCCTATTGCTAGATTGTATCATATGTTTTGTTTTATTTTGTTTTGCTTTTTACAAAACATCCAAAAAGATTTTCTTTTTATAAAAATTTTAGAAAAGCTCAAAAAGATTTTATTTTAATCAAACTTTGAAAAATCCAAAAAGATTTTTGTCTTTTATTTACTCCTTTTATGGATGAGCATTTAAGATAGTCGAGTCACAATTTCATTCCATTTATCCATGTGACTGTTTGATAGAGATTTGAGACGCTACATCATTTCATCCATGTGCTTTACATTGTTTGGAGTCTTTGATATGTAATTAGTGATATTTTCCTACATGTTTGACTCCTATATCCTTTATTGCACACATGCACGGATATACTTAATTATTGTACTTGTCTATCACATATTGGCTTGAGTGTTTCCATCTCAATTCAGTCTATACAACGTACAATATGCGATAAAACTTGACAAGATTGGAATGCATGTAAAAACCATTTTGGTGAGACTGTGTGATTCTTTGAGAACGGGGAGGGGCTGCGAAAGGTAGTTCTCTATCCTTTGCACAAAAGCCACTATTAAAAAGGACATAAAAAATGGAGGAATTTTACTATCTGGGGTCCAAAGAGGTTAAAAGAGCCCGGAAAAAATGTAAAGGCAATAAAAAGCAATTCATGCCAAATATGGGCCATTAGGTTTCACCATCAATTCTCCAAAGTTTGAGAATTTAGATTACCTCTACAAGAAAATATTAATGAGGGTGTTTGGTTGAAGAATTTAAACGGGTTTGCACTTCCTTGAAAGTCCTGACAAAGCATGAAATCGTTTTGGACGTTATTGGTGTGGAAATCACTGTGAGCTTTGATTTGTTGATTTGATTGAGTCAATGTCTCTTATTTACATTTTTTTTACACCAAAGGAAGCATTTGAGTTCATTCGTTAGGAGTATCCGATATTCATCGTGCACATATGTCATGTTTGTATGCATTGATTTTCCTATCGAATTTGATCACACCCATTCATTTACGCTACCATCGACTTGGTTGTTTGGTGTTCGTTCATGGTGTATTTTTGTTTGTTTTGTGAGAAAATTTTGAAAAATTAAAAATAGTAGTTTGTTCCTTGTGACACCCTGGCTTTACTTGTTTAATTTATTCTTCTCATTTGTCTATTTGGGGACATCATAAAAAGGGGGAGAAAAAATTATCATATTTTGGGGGAGCTTTGTTTTGAGTTGTGTTTTCATCATTTGATATATATGTTATCTCATTTCAAATTTGATACGTCACTTGGTATTTTTCTTTGTCTCATGTGTGTAGGAACTTCTTTGATGATATCTGAATTGCACACCCCGATGAGAAAAGCGTTGAGATTCCTCAAGATTTGAAGAGAAAACGATGAAGTCTTATTCATTTGTATCGTTCCAGTTTTGGGTTCATGGAAGGGTAGATTTGTATAGGCATTTTGATATTTGATAATTCGGATGTTTGTTTTATGTTTGTACCGGCATAGACATAGGGGGAGATTTGTAAGGACATTTTTGTCCATTATTAATGTGTATGTCATAAGCCGTTACATCGTTGAAGATATTCAAAGTTCACATCATCATCAACAGATTCGAATATCAAAGAAATGAAGGAATCAAAATTCTGGGCAGCCGGACCGATCCGACCATTTTAAAAAGGAACCGGTTCGCCCCTCCGGACCAATTCGCCTCAATCCGGACTGATCTTCCTTGTTCACAATCCAGTATACCTCAAACCGAATGTGAACTGAAGAGACTACTTTCAAAAAATAACCGGTCCGACCTCAGACCGATCCACCTCAGATCCAGACCGGTCTGCCTGGGATAGAATCGTGCAGATCGTGGTCAGATTTTTAAGGACCAATTTTTTCCTTTATAAACCATCTTCGGAGATTGGTTTGGGAAGACTTCTTTACACGATTTTCAGAGTTCATAAACTCAAAGTCTTAACCTTTGTGAATTACCAAACTCATGTTTTGATTCACACAAATTTCCAAATCATTTGTGAATCGTTTTGAAATCCTAGAACACAAACTCTTGTTGCTGTTCATACCCTTGTGGAGAAGACCGACCTTCTTCTTCATTGCTGCCCTCCTAGAAAGGGAAACTTCCAGCCGCCGACTACAGATCCGACTCCTGCGGGTAATTCTGTGTCATTGTATTTTCATTGTAATCCGAGAAATTATAAAGTTACAATATTATAGTGAAAATAATTGGTTTTGCCCCTTTGGGGGATTTTTCCTCACTTGTGTGTGTTTGAATGTTCTTGCATGCTTTACATCCTATTCATTCACACCTAGATGCATGTTTAGAATTTAATTGGGTTAAACTGAGTTTAATTATATAATTTCTTAATTTGAACGCAAGCGCATCTCTTTCAATTAGGCCTCAGAGTTGAAGGAGAGATCTCGTGACGATACCAGAGTACTGAGTTTTGGGGGAACTGCAGCCCTAAGAGCGCTCAACCATCCTCTGATAAAGGCGAGATCTCTAAACTCTGTTAACCTCGTTGGAGAATCTGTCCAACCTTGGTCATAACCATCAGCCCGCACTCACCGAGGACCTTTCTTGAACAGATGCCTTAGTCGTGTGACATCCCTTTGAAGCTCAGCAGCAATCACGTATGCTAGACGAACATCTTCTCGGAGCTCGTCCATCTCCTTAGCTGGACCCCCTGCATCTGGACCATCTCGCGGATCAGTCGATGAGGTAGAACCTCACAAAACTAGGGGAGCACGCTCGGTCCTGTGTCAGCTCGCGAAACAGTCGATGAAGAGGAACCTCATAAAACACGAGGCGTGACGCTCGGTGCATGCTCCCTGTGTCACGACACCTCCCTACTCAAAGTCTCATTCTCCTGCTGAAGAACTTCTCCGACTTGATTGATTTCAGAGGCATCCAGAAGCTGAGCTCTCAAAGTGTTCACTTCTTCTTGGACAAAGGCACCAACTTCTTCCATCTCCTGAAGTCTATCCTTCAGCTTGGCGACGAGCTCAGACTGGTCCTTAAAGATCTTATTTCTCGAACTGAGAGACTTACAAATCCTAACGAAGGCTTGACGAACTTGGGTGCTCGCATTTGGACCAAGGATCCTTCCCAGTTGAGAGGTGGCAGATATATATTCATCTACATCAATCAACTACAAGCCATATAAGCAGTAAGAAGCAGAAGAATCAGTGCGCAGAAAAGAAAGTACTTTCATTTCATTCAAATACAAAGAGATTGCAATGGAAAAAAGCACATACAGAGAGCAAGAAGAAATTACGAAATCAAAACTTGGCTTGTGACGACGCAAAGTCACATGCAAAGACGATGGAGAAGATTGAGATTTAAAGATGAAGACCTGCGAACGAGAGCACAACGGTAGAAGCTCAGAGGAGATGAAAAAATTTGAAGAAGTTTGAAACAAAAACAACGGACTACTGCTCCAAAGGGTTTTTTAAACATCTCCAATCATATCGCACAAGACCCGAAGCAAGCTGCCGCCAAAATCAAGTTGAGAGGAGAACTTCAATCTTGGGAAAAGTTACACAATTTACAAGAGAGCCATTATGAAAAATCATTTAAATTTATTGATCCCAAATTGTGGCCCAACAACTTTAGGGGCAATTGTGGGTACCTCGATTTGTCATCGCGGGCCCAGACGAGTAGCCCAGAAAAGCCCCAAAGTCTGGAGGCCTCACTTCCCTACTAGTTACAATTACAACTTAGTATATAACAAACCCCAGGCCTGGGGCAAAAGGCACGTGATATATTTCCTGTAAAACAGTCCCCCGAGTACAAAGAAATAATACTGAGCGCACCACCGTGGACGTAGGCATTCTTGCTAAACCACGTACATACTGTGTTGTGTGATTGACATTCTTTACATTCCTTATTTGCTTTGGTGATTGTCTTTTCCTATTAATTTGTGTTGAACTTAATTGTCACCACACACACACACACACACACACACACACACATACACACACATATATATATATATATATATATATATATATATATATATATATATATATATATATATATATATATATATATATATATATATATAACGTTTTCGTCCAAATGGATTTAGAAAGAAAGAAAAAAAATATAAAATGAGATGACTTGACGATTGACACATGGAAGTAGACAAACGCGCGGCCCAAGCTTGGCACAAAACCCATGCCTAAGATGGGACAAATCTTCCCCAAGCAAATACACTAATAAAGCCTGGTTACAATTGGAACAATATGATGAATTATCATTAAGATTAAATAGGTTGTCATGCTGCCAAAATAAAGTTAAACTGATATTTGTAATATGATTTACCCAAGGAAATAATATATATAATTAAAAAAAACGTTCATGTGTGAGTACATAAAAAATGAAAAAGCTTGTTATCTAAAGGTCGACTGCCGACTTATTATATAATTTTATTTTACCTATGTTCTCAACACTTGAGGAGACAAGACGAGACACAAGGAAATAAAAAAACATATAATCTACATAAGCTTGGGTCCCAATGAAATTTACATTGCCAAGAAGAATATGATGTGGTTGAAATGACTGACATGTGATAGCGGTAAAAAAAAGGAACAGTCCAAGACAGTTGTCATGCCCAAGGCAGTAAAGAATTCTGATGCTAATTTTCAACGGACAAAGGCAAGTTATATATGTGTATGAGTAAATATATAGGAAGTGATTGGACTTCTCAAAACAATACCCAAGAGCAGGTTTGGATTTAAACGACAACCCACCTTTTTACAGTTGTAATCCCTCTTTATGTAATAAAATATAGCTGTTAGTGGGATCATTATTTATAAAAAATATGTCCGACATAATAGTCATAACCAATATATAGAAATATCAAACTTAAAATTATGGGGCCTAAGAATTAAAAGCTTTTGACAACAGCTACCATCAGTTATGCGTGGCTTAAAGTAAAAAACAAACGTATATCATGGCTTCAAATAACAAATGATATGTAACAAATGTTGGATGATTTTAATATTAATGGGTATTAATGGTTAGAGAAAATGAAAGGTTAAAACCATCAATTAATTGGAATAAGAAAAGACAAAGGGAAGTGGGAAAACCAAAGTCCCACATTGGAAAAGTGTGAAAAAGTTAGTGGGTTAATAAATGCTTTTGTGTCATAAGAGATTACTTGTGTGCATTGAAGTGTATGCTACTAGTGTACACCTTAGGTCCAAGGATGGTGCTTTGCACCATCCGCACGCGCACACGCGCGCGCGCGCGTGTTTGAAAGTGCGATTGGGCAGAAAAGAATATGAATATGTTTCTGAATCCCAATGTGCATTTGGACCACTTTGATGGAACAAATTTCACTCGCTGGAAAGGAAAATTATTCTTCCTTCTCACAGTTTTGAAAATAGCATATGTTCTGGATCCTAAACTAGAAGCAATTCCGGAACCAAAAGAAGACGATAATGAAACTGTCAAAGAACAAAGGAAGAAACGTGAAGAAGACGAATTGGTGTGTCGTGGGCATATTCTGAATACACTGTCTGATCGATTATATGATCTTTACAACTCTATGCAGTCTCCGCGGGAAATATGGAATGCTCTTGAATATAAATACAAAACAGAGAAAGAAGGTACGGATAAATTCTTAATTCTGAAATATTTCGAATTCAAAATAAGTGATAACCAAACTGTTTTAGACCAAGTACATGAGTTGCAAATCCTTATCACAAAGCTTCGTGAATTAAAGGTGGAAATTTCTGAGTCGTTTCAAGTTGGTGCAATTATTGCAAAATTACCACCAAGTTGGAATGATTATCGTAAGAAACTCCTACATAGGAAAGATGATATAAGTTTGGAAGAATTACAGAAACATTTAAGAATTGAAGAAGAAACCAGATCCCGTGATCAAACAAATGTTTCTCATAATTCCACCAAACTAAACTTTATTGAAGGAAAGAAATATCATAAGAACTTCAAACCTAATGGTAAGAAGTTCAAGAAAAATAATTCCAATAAGAAACAGTCCAATGGGGCTTGTTTCAATTGTGGCAAAAATGGCCACTATGCCCGTGATTGCAGAAACAAGAAACGAAAGATAGATGCTACTGAATCCAATAATACAAACAATGCAAATATGGTGGAAAATAAGATCGAGGATCTTGTCGCAATGGTATCGGATATGCAAAT
This sequence comes from Sambucus nigra, assembly GCA_949130495.1. Taxonomy (NCBI): domain Eukaryota; kingdom Viridiplantae; phylum Streptophyta; class Magnoliopsida; order Dipsacales; family Adoxaceae; genus Sambucus; species Sambucus nigra. The sequence goes on along the minus strand of OX422208.1, from coordinate 86,222,817 downwards.
TGGTATGATTACCGAACTAAACATGGCGGCAATAACGAAGTCTTCTGACTGGTGGCTCGATTCTGGGGCTACCATACATGTCTGCAATGATAAATCATTGTATTCCGCATATGAAAAAGCAGAGGACGGTCAAGAGGTTCTAATGGGGAATCATAATTCTGCCAAAGTTCTAGGAAAAGGAAACGTTGAACTACAATTCACATCTGGAAAGAAGTTGACGTTGACAAATGTTCTGCATGTACCAGAAATTCAAAAAAATCTAGTGTCTGCAAGTTTGATTTGTAAAAGCGGCATTAAAGCCGTCTTTGAGTCTGATAAGTTAATTCTATCTAAGAATGGGGCATTTGTTGGGAAAGGGTATGCTTGTGATGGAAAGTTCAAACTCAGTATTTTGATTAATAATATGAATAATTCTGCTTATATCGTTGAGTCTTTTGATGTTTGGCATGCTAGATTAGCGCATTTAAATTTTAGATCATTGAAATACATGTCTAAACATAAATTAATAACTTGTGATAGTACTTCTCATGAAAAATGTGAAATCTGTATTCAAGCAAAATTAACAAAAAGACCTTTTCCTAAAGTCGAACGAAGTGCTGAATTATTAGAATTAGTTCATTCTGATATATGTGAATATAATGGTATTTTAACTAGAGGCGGAAAAAGATATTTTATTACATTCATTGATGATTGCTCAAAATTCACATATGTATATTTGATAAGACATAAGGATGAAGCTTTTTCAATGTTTAAACGTTATAAAGCAGAAGTTGAAAACCAAAAGGAAAAGAAAATTAAAATTCTTCGTAGTGATAGAGGGGGAGAGTATTTTCCAAATGAATTTGACTCATTTTGTGAAGAACATGGAATAATACATCAAAGAACTGCCCCTTATACTCCCCAACAAAATGGTTTGGCTGAAAGAAAGAATAGGACTCTTACTAATATGATCAATTCTATGTTGATTAATTCAAACTTACCAAACAATTTGTGGGGAGAAGCTTTACTCACCGCTTGTCATTTACACAACAGAATTCCATCAATGAAAACACATGTTTCTCCATACGAGGTATGGAAGAATCGAAAACCAAATCTGGACTACCTAAGGGTCTGGGGTTGTTTGGCTTTCTATAGAATTCATGACCCTAAAAGTTCAAAGTTGGGTGCAAGAGGAATTAAAAGTGTTTTCATAGGATACGCGGAAAATTCTAAGGCATATAGGTTGTTGGACTTAAATTCTAATGTTGTAATTGAATCAAAGGATGTTGAATTTATTGAAAATAAATTTTATAAAGATTCATGTGTCGAATTAGATGCCAATCATGATACATCCACTAGGTTGATTCCTAGACCATCAATTAATAATAAGAGGAATGAACCCGAAACAGAAATAGAACCTAGAAGAAGTCAGCGTGCTAGAAAAGAAAAATCTTTTGGCCCTGATTTTATTTCATCTCAAGCCTTAGCCTTTTTGGTTGAAGGAGATAGAGATAATATTCTAAATAAAATGCCTATTTTACTTAACGTAGAAGAAGATCCTAAAACCTTTAACGAAGCAATGACTTCAAGAGATGCTTCTTTTTGGAAAGAAGCTATTAATGATGAGATGGATTCAATTCTATCAAATCAGACATGGGTTTTAGTGGACTTGCCACAAGGATCACAACCTATTAGTAGTAAATGGGTATTTAGAAGAAAATACAATACCGATGGTTCTATTCAAACCTTTAAGGCTAGATTGGTAGCAAAAGGTTTTAAACAAAGAAAAGGGATTGACTATTTCGATACTTATGCACCTGTTGCTAGAATTACATCCATACGTGTTTTAATGGCAATTGCATCTATTTATAATCTATTTGTGCATCAAATGGATGTTAAAACAACATTTTTGAATGGTGACCTAGATGAAGAGGTATATATGGAACAACCCGAAGGGTTTGTTTTGCCCGGAAATGAACATAAAGTTTGTAAATTAATTAAGTCACTTTATGGGTTGAAACAAGCACCAAAGCAGTGGCATGAAAAGTTTGATACAATCATTCTTTCTAATGGTTTCAAACATAACAATGCTGATAAGTGCATTTATTCTAAATTCACCGATGACTATGGTGTAATTATTTGTCTATATGTTGATGACTTATTAATTTTTGGTACAAACATGAGAGGTATATATGAAACTAAGAAGTATCTTAGTTCACAATTTAAGATGAAAGATCTTAATGAAGTGGATACCATCTTGGGTATTAAGGTTAAGAAACATAGTGGGGGTTATGCATTATGCCAATCTCATTACATTGATAAAGTTATTCACAAATTTAATCACTTGAAAATAAAAGAAGCAAATACCCCATATGATTCTAGTATAAAATTATTAGAAAATTCTGGCAGAGCAGTTGCACAACTTGAATATGTTAGTGCAATTGGAAGTTTAATGTATGCGATGCATTGTACAAGGCCAGATATTGCATTTGCAGTAGGTAAAATGTCAAGATACACTAATAATCCAAGTGTGGATCATTGGAAAGAAATTGGGAGGATTTTTGGTTACCTCAAGAAGACCAAAGAATTAGGTCTATTTTATTATGACTTTCCTGCAGTTCTTGAAGGATACTCTGATGCTAGTTGGATAACTAGTGCAAGTGATAATAAATCCACATCTGGATGGATATTCACCTTAGCGAGTGGGGCGGTATCTTGGGCATCCAAGAAACAAACTTGCATTACACATTCAACAATGGAATCTGAGTTTATAGCACTGGCAGCAGCCGGAAAAGAAGCAGAGTGGCTAAGAAATTTATTATTGGACATAAAGTTATGGCCAAAACCAATGCCATCTCTTTCTTTATATTGTGATAGTGAAGCTACATTGTCTAGAGCGTATAACAAAATATATAATGGAAAATCTAGACACATAAGTTTAAGGCATGAATATGTCAAACAATTAATAACTTATGGAGTTATTAATATTATATATGTTCGAACAAATAAGAATCTAGCTGACCCTCTTACCAAAGGACTTTCGAGATATTTGGTAAAGGACACATCTAGTGGAATGGGACTAAAACCATTTTTTCAATAGTCACCGGTAATGGTAATCCAACTATGTAATAGCATTACCACTATTCCAAAGTTTAATGGGTAATAACAAGTTACTGATAAGTGATTAGTTTTGCACTGAAATTTATTCAATTTCATGTCCCTTCTAGGATGTTCAGTGCATATTGCTACGTCAAGAGGATGAGTTTAACTCTTAATGAAGTTCGTTGTCTAAAGTAGCAAAGACATGCAAGAGAACTTCACCTATATGAATATAGGAAGTGGTGCCGCTTCTAGCAAGATTTTGGGTTTATTCTTGTTAATATTCATGAAGCCAAGATAGTGCACATGGCCATAATAGTGCTAATAACGTATTGAACATTTCGTAGAGATTGGGATATCTCATGTGTGATATATATCCGGTTCTAAATAATAAGACAAGGTTTAATGCATGGCACACCATTGTCTTATTAGAACTTTGATATGTATTCACTAACTGAAGGTTTAAATCGAAAGATACCTCCTTGTATGCATGAGCATATCACAAGAAGAAATTGCATTAATATTAAAATCTAGTGGGGGATTGTTGGATGATTTTAATATTAATGGGTATTAATGGTTAGATAAAATGAAAGGTTAAAACCATCAATTAATTGGAATAAGAAAAGACAAAGGGAAGTGGGAAAACCAAAGTCCCACATTGGAAAAGTGTGAAAAAGTTAGTGGGTTAATAAATGCTTTTGTGTCATAAGAGATTACTTGTGTGCATTGAAGTGTATGCTACTAGTGTACACCTTAGGTCCAAGGATGGTGCTTTGCACCATCCGCACATGCACACGCGCGCGCGCGCGTGTGCGAAAGTGCGATTGGGCGTTTTGGGCGCTTTAGAGGCGCACTTTGCACTTCGCACGTACGCATTTTTGGCGCCACTTCGTTAAGTATTAATCCGTACAGTCGCATCTTTTTAGTTCAAATCTGGAACGTTAAAAATATAGTTATATATCCAAGGGCCGTGATTAAATGACCTTTGGATGTGGTGTCTCTTCATGAACAGACACCACAAGAGGCTATATATAGAAGGCAAAATCCTGTCATAATTAATTCCGAAAATTCTCTTTCTCTCTATTATTTCTTCTTACCAATTTCATAGAGTGTTCTGGGTTATTATTCAAGTTTGCTACTTGAATAAACCCGTGGATTTGTTGTATCTTGGAGGTAATTTGCCTAGACCCGTTAGCAAACTCTGTACGAGTGGGGGCAAATAACACCTTAAGGACAGTAGTCTATTACGCCTCAAATCCAAACATCTGTTCATATTTTCTGCATAATTAAAAATTCTTCAACAACAAATAACAAATATATATATTCTTTTATAGAAAGAAAGTACATGAAATTGTATGTAGAAGATATGTAAACCAAAGGTATTATCTTTATCAAATGCGAAAACCATACAATGTAATATATCATAAGCAATAAAAGTAGTCATCATGGGAGTATGCGTGGGACATGTCACTGTCCAAAAAGGACGACACCCAATAAAATGAAAACATTTAGCACTTGAGCATATAAGTTATATTATGAAATATATATATATATATATATATATGTTATGAACGGTCCAATATAGTAGGTGCATTCTTAACAAGTAAATATAATATTTATGGGAACAATTTACTAAGGCTTAAAACAAAGGAGTGTAAAGTCCTTATGTGAGTCCAATGTATATAGGCATTGACTTATAGCAGGACGATCTCAACTGTATACCGTATAAAGTAAAGAAATATTGTAGCAGCTAGCATATAGGCGTGAAGCCTTCAAAAAAGGGGTACTGTTATATATATATACTAGTGGATCGGCGATAAATTTGCCTCCATGATAAAAAAAAATTTGAGAAAAAAAAATTGAGAAAAAATAAAAAAAGAAAAAAATATTTAAAAAATATTTAAAAAATAGTTTTAAAAAATGGGAAAAATATTTAATAAAAAAATATAAATTTACATGTATTCAACAAAATACATGTATTTATAATAGTATAATAGTATTTATAATAATATATATATAACACAAAAAAAAAGAAAAAAAAATAACTTTTAGCATGACATTTCATGTATGTGCATGAAAGAGAAAAATGTCATGCATAAAAAAAATGAAGATATTTTGGGAAAATTTTCAAAAACCATGTTCCTTTATTATATGGATACATATATATATAGGGTAACAATTATATATTGTAATATAACTAATTAATAAAATATATAATATAATACATATAACAAAACGTAACTTATATTTAAATATAGTATAAATAATATATATAAGAACAATATTATATAAAAAATTATAATATATGTATATGTATAAATATTTATTTGTAAACATAATGTAACAATATAATTTAGTAAATATATTTAAAGCACAATTAAATAAATAAATATTATAGCAAATAATTATACAAAAGTATAAAAAAAATTAAGAGATTACATAATTAATAATATTATACAACTTAAAGGTATTATATAAATATATAACTATGTAACTTACTAAATATATCTAATTAATAACATATGAGTATAAAAATGTATAAAATTAAATAAAATCGAAATTACATACATACTAAATTAAAAAAAAAATTTACGTAATCATTTACTAAAAGTTTGTTTGGAATCATCAAAATCAATATATTACATTAAACTAAAATGTGCAATAATTACAACTAAACTAATTTAATATTAATTAAAGGGTTAATCACATTTTCGTTTAACAATCTCCCCATTTTTTATGATGACACACAATGATTCATAATGACCCATAAAATGAATAAATTAAGCACAAAAAGTGAATCATACATATTTCTTCCCCTTTAATCACAAAAGAATTTTCATATAAATCGGGTGTCAAGGGTAAAATGCGAAACCCCCTATCAAAAATAATCTGTGGATGGAATTTAACCATAAATCGCAAGAGGCATATATTAGATTTCCAATATGCACATATTTCATCATAAATTTTCTCATAGCATGTATTTGATTCTTTAGATTGACATGAGTATCATCAAATAACATATAACTCACCAAGATGCTAAAATCAATAAACTCAAGTGCATAAATGATAGATGATAAATGATACCAATTAAACTAGGCTGCACACTTTTTACGCATAAATAGAAATCATAACTCAATGTTTCAAATAGTTTTGGGATTAGGCACATAATATGAGTTTAATGTAAATACGAGAGATATAAGAGATGTATCAACTAACACAATTAACTCACCCAATAATATAGTAAAATTGCAACATATAAATTTTTAATAGGCGTATATCAATTGTTGTATAAATCATCATGATATAAAATAATAAACTTTCAAGCGCAGAACAATTAAACATTTCATAACTCGATGTTTTCAAATAATTTGAATTAAGATCACAACATGAGTTAGAATATAGCGAAATATAACAAGAAAATATTGCGTTTTGTACGAGATTTGCCTTTTTCGAGATACGAACATAATATTCTCGGGATAAATAATCAAATTGAAATATGCATAATAATACATCAAAATTCTTGATCAAGCATTTTTTCTTTTTTTTTAACAATTAATTTTCAACAAATATTTATCTCTCCCTGAGGGATACCAATGAAGGCATATATGCATATTACAATTATGGTGCATCTTTTTCATGAGATAAAATATTTTTGATATAAAATCATTTTCCACAAATCTCAATATATCTATAAATCATTTCAAATATCAATAATCATAAGACTTTTTCATTTTTCAATTAAGCAGGAATATCTCAAGTGACATTTTCTTTCAAAAAAAATATTTTTCATGAAAGATAATAATATTCAAATAATCGGGTTTAATCATATAACATGATATAAATCTAGCTCATAAAGATCAAAATGTTCATATCATCAAAATTAATGAATGCATATTATAATATTAACATGTATCACATATAATTAGTTATTTTCAAATGACATTTTCATTTCAAATTAATATACAATAAAGTCATGAATTAATCTAATATCACTAGCAACAAATGTACATCTAGATGTAACAAATATTATGAATTTTCATCAAAAAAATTTATCATCAAAATCATCAAGAATAATAAATGTACAAATTTTCATCTAAAGACATAATCACTAATATCAAATTAATATACTAGAAAGAGAAAGTCTAATCATGACAAATATTTGAATGATTTTCAATTAAGATCATGTGATAAATCAAGAATGAATTATGAGATATTTCACGAAGGGTGTACCTCACAACCTTACCGTAGATATTTCCACAAGATTCTAAAGTTTGGCATTTTCATCTTTTGGTAAAGATACATGTTCAATTTTTCTTCTTTACCACATCATACACCTTGAGAATCCACAACTCATCTCAAAAGGTAACCTACAAAACTTTTAAGATTCTCTCTTTGATACCAAGAAAGGGTTAGGTCCATAATGCAATATTAAAACACAAAATTCAAAATTAATTTTCTTATCAATTTTATAAAATTCAAGTATAGGCATAATAATCGATAATCATCAAGATAATAATGACTTGCTGTCATGTAACCATAAAAGTCAATTTTATCATATTAAAAAATTGATTATTCATCAAAACATATTTAATAAAATTATGAGCCATATGCTTTTAAAGCAAAAAGTAGACTTATTCACAAATTCAAGCATTAAACATATTTGGGAAAAAATAAATTTAATTAGATTAATAATCATTAATAAGCATATAAAATATGATAAAAACATACCAAAATATTTATCAATTAATAAACAAAAAATAATAATAATACTAATTCTATTCTCCTAGATTTTTTATTCAACTACCAACACCTGTCTTGCACCTAAAAACTTTATATTTTGGAACCCAAAATGAGTGTGGTTCATTAGGGTTAGCATACATAATTGTCTCTTTAGGAATACAAGCTAGTTTAGTACTTTTATACCTTCTTTTTCTAAAATGACAAAATTTAGAATAGTGTGTATGTCTGCCATAATATGTGCATATAGATTTAGAATGACATAAGGCATTATTTTGAAAACAATTGGAATAAATCTTTTTCTTATTTTCTTCATTATATCTAATACCATCCTTACAAAACTGAATTCTTTGATTTTTCACGATATTATGAAAATAATCATTTCCTTTAGTAAATGTATCTAAAGATTTCTTTAAATAATCAATCTCTCTTTTTAATTCAATATTTTCAAATTTAAGAGGGTTAGTGATATTTATAGATTTTTTCTTTTTCAAAGTTTTAATTTTTTTTAAAGATTCATTTTCTAATTTTAAATCATCAAAATCTTTTAACATATAATCACATTTAGCATGAGTCTTTTTAAGTGTAACAAACTTTTTTTCAATATCTTCATATTTTTCATATAACGCATTAAATGCATCGTGTAATTCATCATAATCATCAATATCATCGTTAACATCATGATTTGTACTATGAGTAGAATATGACTCATCATCACTAAAGTTAGGGTTATAGTGTACCTCCTAATTACCAATTTTCATGAGATAAGGAACATTCGTCTCTTCACTACTTGATTCATCACTATGATAAAATAGGCAAGGATTGCACATATTTTCATTTAGTGCAATAACATCCAAACTTTCATTGAAGTCTTCCTTTAAAATAAAGCTTGAAACACAGTGTTGATAATTTCTCCATTTTCTTCTCACAAGATGAAGAAATGAATGGCTGCAAGATATCAAACACTTGAGCATACAAATAATATAGATATAAAGTGCAACATTTAAAACAAATATAGAAAAGTTTTCCATGATCTTTAACTCTAAGATAGTTAAATCCAAAAATAAATAAATTAGAGCCTTGGCTCTGATACCAATTGTTGCACAGAAAATACCCAAGAGGGGGGTGAATTGGGATTTTACAAATTTTTCGGGTTAAATTAAAATTTTAGAAAATATTTTTTTTAAAACACTTAATCCAAATATCATATTAGTAAATCTGAAATGATTAAACCAATGTATATTAAAAAAATACTACCAATAAATTTAAGTAAGTTAAAATACAAATTTTAACACCCAATAAACATTTAATCAAATTTTGTATTTAACATTAATAGATATTCAAAATTAATTAATTAGTTTAAAAATAATTATTTTAATCTTACAATAAATTTACCAAAATTTGAAATTAATTAATTTGCAACTATAAGTGATGAAAATATAAATTAAAGCAAGCACAAATAATATATGCAAATAAAATACAAAAAATATTTGACACCGTAATTTTAACGGGGTTCGGCCGAATCCCAACCAACGTTTACGCGCCTAGAGCTTCCGTCTCCATGCGCTTCACTACTGTGATCCACTTGAAGGGTAGAATCAAACCACCGCGTACAACCGTTTGTAAGCTAATACCAAGCTTCAAACCCCGTGATCCAATTTTGCGAGTAGAAACCTTTCACCGCTTATAACCGAAGCTTCAACAAAACTTAAAAAAGAATCTGGATATTTAGAACAAAGATTGGATTGTTGAAACTCTTAAAGTACAAAATGAGTCCGAGTTTCTTCTTCAAAAATACTTCACAATATTTCAGGTTTTGTCTCTAATCTTCTCTTCAAATTTTGTAGCAGAATAATATTTCTTATGCTCTTGTTCTCTTCTTCAAAGACAACCGAATAATAATTTGCTACTGTCTCAAATTTGAGTAGAGACGAGTCTCAACTTCAATTTCTCTTCTTGAATGTGTATATGAGCTGAATGAAAATTTTTGGTTGCTCTCTACTTGGTGTATGACAAAATATATTTTTCTATTTTCAGTGTCCCATTCTTGTTGACTTCTCATTTTAACTGATCTTGGTCTTGAGTATTTGTAGATACAAAAATAATGACCATTGAAAGAAGCATAGGCTGAGCTCTTGAAGGGAGTGTCTCATGAGAAGTATGACTAATAATTTTGAAAGCACAATCCCATAATATCTGCAAAAGATAATTAGTAGCACAAGAAAAAAATATCGTATCTAATTGATTTTAGAATGTGAATTACATCATTTGGCAAGAGTACTTTCTGGTCAAACATATACAAAACATACATATAAGAGCGAACGATTTCAGTAGATTTTTCCTGGTGGGGCCCAAGGCCTGATTTAAGCTCACTTAATATATATAAGAAAATGGGTTAGAAAGAGATGAAAGGCTATGACAAGTCACCTTGCGTGGGGCCCAAGGCCTGTTAGTGCGGCGTAAGACTTTGGGAACTATAAAATTGATTTAACCAATAGTCCAAATACAGATAATGGAAGGCGTACGAATCAATCAAGCTTTACCTATCATCAACTTTACCAAATATTAAATAATATATGTTAAAACATGTGGATATCTGTTAATTGTTTTAAGGAGCCAAAAAAAATTCTGAAGCTATCTCGTTAACATTTAAACGTTATATAAAATATACATGTTCACTAAAAAAAATGTTCTGATTTAAGTACAGTTTAACTGTTTATATATATATATATATATATATATATATATATGAACAATATACTAGGACAACATTTTCGTCCAAATGGATTTCGAAAGAAAGAAAGAAAAAATAAAATGAGATGACTTGATGATTGATTGATGGAAGTAGACAAATGCGTGACCCAATCTTGACACAAAACCCATGCCTATAATGGGACAAATATGCCCAAGACAAATACACTGATAAAGCATGGTTATAATTTGAACAATATGATGAATTATCATTAAGATTAAATAGGTTGTCATGCTGTCAAAATAATGTTAAAGTAATATTTGTTATATGATTTACCCAAGGAAATAATATATATAATTTAAAAAAAGTTCATGCATGGGTATATAAAAAATGAAAAAGCCTGTTATCTAAAGGTCGATTGCCGACTTATTATATAATGTTTTTTACCTATGTTCTCAACACTCGAGGAGACGAGACTGGATGCAAGGAAATAAAAAAAAATATAATCTACACAAGCGTGGGGCCCTATGAAATTTACAATGCCAATAAGAATATGATGTGGTTAAAAATTTCGAATTATTACCGTAAAATACCAAAAATGGTCATCCCTATTCCAACGTTGTCCGCTAAAGGCTCCACGTGATTATAGAGTTACCCCACTCCAATTTGTGTACTTATATATTCACTCTCTACTCTCTCTACAGTCTCTAAAACAAGCACTTTTTAAATGCATGGGGTTCATGAGCCCCACCTTGACCGGATCACTCTGGAGGGTGGTAATAATGGGAGACCTCCGCCACCACTATCAATGGGATATTCAAAAGAGGAAGATGATCTCCTACTGAGGAGCACTAAAAAACAGAAGGACAACCATGAAGCCCTTGTAGATATGGAACTCGAGAACTATGAGGTTACTAAGGTAAATCAGAATATCAATGTAGAATCACATGCAGCTGAGAATGAAAGCACCTCTGACATGATTTTGGAAGAGAACATCGTATTAAATACCTCAGACCAAACCGAAGTTCACAACAAAAATGAGATGGGTAAAAACAAAAGGACTCTATCCTATAAGGATGTGGTGGGGAAGAAACTAAACATAGACATACTCTTTGACGATGGTAACTGCTGTTGGTCAGATGATGATATGGAGGTGGTCCCGGAAAATAGCAACCAATCAATGGATCTTAACGCCAAACCTAGGGAAGAGGAGGTGGACCCGTTATGTCCAGTGGTCACCATTCCACAAAAACACATTGATAAATTGAGAGAGAAGTGGAATGACAGTATCATTGTTAGTCTTCTTGGTAAGAACATAGGCTTCAAACTACTTAGCGCTAGAGTTCCCTCCCTCTGGAATCTCCAAGGTGATTACGAAGTAGTGGACTTGGAGGAGGGACACTATGTTTTCAAGTTTATGATGAAAGAAGATTACTACAATGTACTAACTGGTGGTCCATGGGTTATCAACAACCATTACCTAATTGTTAGAAAGTGGGTTCCAAACTTTAACCCACTGGAATCTAATCAGGTTACTACAGCCCTTTGGGTTAGACTCCCTCGGCTACCTATTGAATGGTTTGACGAAAGATCTCTCTTCCAAATTGGCTGTAAGCTTGGGAGACCTATCAAGACGGACTTCAATTCGGTGTCGTCTACCAGAGGAAAGTATGCCAGAATATGTGTTGAAGTGGATCTGTCAAAACCTCTGATTCCATGCTACAAGTTGGATGGTAGAAAATACAGAGTTGAATATGAATTTCTACCCTATATTTGTTTTAAATGTGGGAAGATTGGGCATAAAACGGAGTACTGCCCATTACATGCGCCAACACATAATCATAATAATACACCGGAAAATCCAACGACAAATGAGCTGAGAGCAGCTCCGGCAAAAAAAAATGATAACGGTAATAAAGCTAGTTGCTCTACTGTTGATGATGATGTGAGCGTCAATGCTGAGGTGGAAGATAACTGTTTTGGACCCTGGATGCTTGTCCAAAGAAACAGAAGATATGGTAACGAGAATGGAAGGATAAATCCAAATGGAACCAAGGAAGCTTTGGGAAGACCTAGTAACAGATATGCTGTCTTGAGTAATGATGGAAATAATAGGATACCAGCCCATACGGACAAATCGCAATTAAGAGGGACACAAATGAAGGGACGGGTGGAGCCAACTGCTACTTCCATCCACAATCCAACGCATAGAGGTACTGATCTAAAAAGAACTAACGGTGGAAAAAACTTTTCTCACCGTGAAACGTTGACTAAGAGGAAATCCATTGAGGTAGAGAGAACATCGAGCCCATACCCAATTAATGGCCTGAGTGCTGACAAGGCTAAGACTGACTGGATGGCTCCTAAAGATATGGGGAAAAACCCACAAGCTACCCACAGCTGTCAAAAAGTTAACAATCCAATGGTCTTGGAAAAATCAAACCACAGGCTCACTGCAGGTGTCACTTCGAGTATTAACCCTGGCTCTAATCAAATACATATAAATGATATTACCGCCAACTCCACTAGAGACTGTGAAACTCTACTTCAAAAAAACCACACACCGAAAAAAATACCTCCCAACCAAATTGATAATGGCCCCTCCATTTCCACTAGCTCTGCTAGGGGACGTGCAAATACAGAACCAGACTTTAACCAAAGGAGAAGTGCTAATCAATCTAATGGGGAACATAGAGGAGGCAGGGATATTTCAGGTAAACTGGGAAATCTCCAAGGTCAAGATCACTGTCAACATAATGGATCTGATTTGGGGAATAGAGAAGAAAACTACAGCGATTGTGGAGGAAAAACTCAGGGACACACAACTCCATCTGGAAGTTGCTGAAAGAAGTATGTGGACAACTGTTGACGTGGACTCTTTAATTCACCATATTCCGTCCATGGTTGCGATTATCTGGAACTGTCGAGGGGTGGGAAAACCCCTATTTAAACCCACTATCATTGAGCTGAAAAAAATATACAATCCGGACATTGTGGTTATTCTTGAAACCCACATCCCTATCTGTAATCTGGTTGGTTTTTTTGAGAATCTTGGCTTCTCCAACATGGAGGTTTCGGAACCCGTGGGCAGGTCTGGGGGAATCTGGGTTCCTGGAATCCGAACTGTGTTGAACTTGAAACCCTTTCTGTCACTAGACAGGCTATCCACCTCCTAGTTTCTAAATCTAACTACAAAGAGTGGTTATTTTCTGCGATTTATGCTAGCCCCCATCCTCGACTGCGCAGAAGACTTTGGGAGAACCTGCTGGATATTTCTGAGAATATTAATCTCCCTTGGCTAGTGGCTGGCGACTTTAACGACCACGTGGACGAATCTGAGAAAAAAAGCTATGGCAAGCAGGTTATGGACAGAAATAACTCTACCTTTCTTGATAATATCAGCAAATATAAGCTTACTGACTTGGGGTGTTCGGGACCGAAATTGACTTGGACTAATTGCCGGAAGGGTATGGCTAACACCCTCATCAGACTTGATCGTGGTCTTGCTAATGCGGAATGGAACCTTACTTTCCCTGAAGCGAGTGTGGAGAACATTCCCCGCACTGCCTCGGACCACTGCCCTATCCTTATAAGATTGGAAGGTAATATCCACCACCTCACTAATTCTAAACCATTTAGATTTTTATCCTGTTGGTTTGATAGAGAGGATTTTAACAAACTTGTTAACACTAAATGGAATGATAATTACAATCTGGATAATAATATTCATAACTGCAAGGAGAACATTATTAGTTGGAATATAACCACTTTTGGAAATATTTTCAAAAATAAGAAACGTATTCTAAGGCGCCTAAGTGGCATTCAAAAAGCCCAAGAAAGGTCCTATTCTCATAACCTGTCTAACCTTGAAAACAACCTCCGAAATGAATTTAACAACCTTCTTAGATATGAAGAAAAGTTGTGGAAACAAAAGTCGAGAGTCCAATGGCTTAACGAGGGTGATAGAAACACTAAATTTTTCCATACGACCACCATTATCAGACGTAGGAGAAACAACATCAAAAAACTCATAATTAATGGTGAATGGAGTGGTAATGATAATATTCTATCTAACCATATTAATGACTATTTTAAAGATCTGTTTAAAGCTGAGTTTAATTACAACATCCAAAGTCAAATACGAAATATTGATAGAATGAGCTTCTTGGATGATGATAACTGGTTCTTAAATACTCCTCTTTCATTAAAGGAGGTTAGAAAAGCTACTTTTAGCATGAAAGCTCTTAAAGCTCCTGGCTCGGATGGTATCCAACCCCTGTTCTATCAACATTTTTGGAATACTATTGCTAAAAATCTTTACGAGTTTTGCCAAAAATGTCTTCGTGATAAATCTTTTCCTAGAAGTCTGAATAACAGCTTCATTACTCTTGTGCCTAAAGTGGATAACCCTGAGAACATTACACAATTCAGACCTATCACGCTTTGTAATGTCACGTATAAAATTCTTGCTAAAATTATTGTCGACAGGCTTAGACCTATTCTATGTCGCATTATTAGTCCTCACCAGGCCAGCTTCCTTCCGGGGAGACAGGCGACTAATAATGTTATTATTACCCAAGAAATTATTCATACTCTAACTAACTCTAAAGGTAAAAAAGGGGGTTATATCCTAAAAATCGACCTTGAAAAAGCCTATGATAGAGTGGATTGGGACTTCCTTGAGGGAGTCCTTAATTGGTTCAAAATCGAGAAAGAGTTTAGTAACCTGATCTTGAGTTGTGTCAAAAACACAACCACCTTTATCCTTTGGAATGGCTCCCCCCTCCCGTGTTTTGAGCCCACTAGAGGCCTTCGGCAGGGAGACCCTCTCTCCCCTTATCTTTTTGTCATGTGCATGGAATACATGTCTGCTATGATCCAGGAAAAAGTCAATGGCAATTTGTGGAAAGGTATTAGGGCCTCCCATGGGGGCCCTCCCATCACCCATCTATTCTTTGCCGACGACATAATTCTTTTCACCGAAAATGACTACCACTCTTTTGAAGCGATTATCGATACCATCGAGGAATTTTGCCATGTTTCCGGCCAAAAGATAAATTATAATAAATCTAGAATTTTTGCTTCCCCGAATATCCCTAGTAGGGAGGCCTTACAAACGAGTCATTTGTTCGGTATGAGTCTCACCAAAGACTTAGGAGTTTATCTCGGCAATAGACTTATCCATGGTAGAATGAGGGACTCCCACTTTAAAAACATAGTTGAAAAAGTCCAAAAAAGACTAACGGGATGGAAAGCCAAACTTTTGTCCTTTGCTGGTAGAAAAACCCTAATCAAGGCTGTCACTTCTACCATCCCTAACTACAACATGCAAAATGTCATTCTCCCGGTCAAAATTTGTAATGAAATTGATAGACTTAACAGAAATTTTCTATGGGCTTCTGAAAATGAAAAGTCTAAAATACATCTGGTTAGTTGGGTGAAAGTTTGTAGACCCAAAATTAAAGGAGGCCTTGGTGTGAGGAAGAGTAACTTAAATAATCATGCTACCGTTACCAAACTTGGGTGGAAATTGGCTAATAATGAAAAGTCCTTATGGATTGACATCCTAAAGTATAAGTATAAAATTGACCAAAACCCGAGGTTGTGGGGTAAGAAAAATGGCTCATCTCATACTTGGAGAAGTATTTTTAAGTGTCGTGAAAACCTTTTAAATAATGTCAAATGGAATGTCGGTAATGGTAAGAATATCAACATTCTCAAGGACTGGTGGGTGGGTAATAATTTAATAAACCCTACTGAACAACCTGGTGACTTGAATAATTTGTCTGTTGACACTCTTATTGGGGAAGACGGGAAATGGGACGCTAATATCATTGATAACTATTTCAACCAGGAATCCAAAAACGATATCCTTAACATCCCGTTATCCCGTACTCTCCCTCGGGAAGACAAACCTTCTTGGTCCCTAAATAAAAATGGTAAGTTCTCCATTAAAACTTGCTACCAGTTCCTGGAGGGAAAGAATGATGAGCAACAACCTTGGGAGGTGTGGAAAAAGTTGTGGAAACTTAAGATACCACCTAAACTTTGTACATTTTTGTGGACCATCCTACATGGAAAACTCCTTACTAATGAACACCGTGTCAAAAGAGGTCTCACCTCTAATGGTGAATGTCCAAGATGTGGGCATTTGGAGGACCTCAATCATCTTTTTAAGGAATGCACTCAAGCTAGGGAGATTTGGAGCACTCTTGACTTCGACCATCATATTGATCTTAACCTCTCAGGTAATGTTATTGACTGGATCATCCTTAACATATGGGGGAAACCAAATAACGAGAGGTACAAATGCTTCATTATCACTTTATGGTTTATTTGGAAATCCAGAAACAACTTCATATTTAATAATTCTGATGAGTCCCCACAAACGGTTGCTCGCCTGGCTATGAACTTTAATAATTTAATTATCGAAGCTCATAGTTCCAAGCGTGTAAAGTGTTGTGGAGAAATCAGTACTATTATTACTAATGATCTGAATTTCAATGCAGGTAAATTCATCATTCAAACTGATGGAGGTTTTGATCATGGGAGTGGTACAGGCTCATTTGGAGGTGTTGTTAGGAACGAAGATGGTGATTGGATTGTGGGATTCACCGGGAAACTCCAAGGAACAGCCAGCCCACTACGTGCGGAATTGGAGGGGATTTACCATGGCTTGAACCTATCTCTCAGGAAGGAATGGAAGAATGTCTGTCTTAAGAATGACTGCTTGGAAGCCATAAACCTTATCAAACATGAGGCCTCCCACAATCATCCCTTGGCCAACATCATTGAGGACTGCAAGACGCTAGCCAAAGACTTAAAAGCGAATATTGTGCACATACCAAGGGCAAGCAATTTTATGGCGGACTGCATGGCGAAAATAGCAAGAGATATGGAAGGGCTATATAAAGAGTATGACGAAGCTCCGGAGGAGCTGATGAGAATGGTGGACGAGGAGTTGGATGAGGATGGATTCTATTTTGTGTAGTGCCCGTTTATGTTTCTAGTTTCTTCTTTCCTGTTTTCACCCAAAAAAAAAAGATGTGGTTAAAAGGACTGACATGTGATAGCGGTAAAAAAAGGAACAGTCCAAGACAATTGGCGTGCCCAAGGCAGTAAAGAAATCTGATTCTAATTTTCAAAGGACAAAGGCAAGTTATATATGTGTACGAGTAAATTTATAGGAAGTGATTGGACTTCTCAGAACAATACCCAAAAGCAGGTTTGGATTTAAACGGCAACCCACCTTTTTAAAATGTTTATGTAATAAAATATTGCTGTTAGTGGAATCATTATATATATAAAAAAATATGTCTGACATAATAGCCATCACCAATACATAGAAATCTCAAACTTAAAATTACCGGGCCTAAGAGCATGTACAATGGTGGGACTAAACAACAAGAGAATTTGCAAATGTACAAAAGGGGACGTCTATACTGGTGGGTGTAACTCGACAAATTCCCTTTCGTGAATTTGTAATGGTTCTGTAAAAATACAAACTGAGCACAGAATTTGTAAGGGTTCCTACGAACTTCATTTGTTCGTAAGAATTCCTACGGACTTGTGTTGTTTGTAGAAAATATAAATACTCATTTTTATCATACTTTTGAGTTGTTACGAACAACATAAGTTCGTAGGAGTTCCTACGAACAAATGTTGTTCGTAGCAAATATGATTTATATTTCCTACGAACTACATTAGTTCGTAGGAATTGAGTTAACAAATTAAAGGCTTCCTCCACTGTAAACGTTAACTTCAAACGAAAGGTATCTGCACTTTATTAATTGGTAAACTACCTTTCATGAGCATCCACCAATGTGGATGCTCTAAGGATTAAAAGCTTTTGACAACAAGTACCATCAGTTATGCGTGGCTCAAAGTAAAAAAAGGCTTATATCAAGGCTTAAAATAGCAGGTGAAATGTAAAAACGAACAAATATATATATATATATATATATATATATATATATATATATATATATATATATATTATTTTATAGAAAGAAAGTACATGAGAATTGTATGCAGAAGATATGTAAACCAAAGGTATTATCTTTATCAAATGCAGGTACCATAGAGTGTAATATATTATAAACAATAAAAGTAGTCATCATTGGAGTAATGCGTGGGACATGTCACTGTCCAAAAAGGACGACACACAATAAAATGAAAATATTTAGCACTTGAGCATATAAGGTATATTATGAAAAGTATATATATTATGAACTGTTCAATATAGTAGGTGCATTCTTAACATGTCAATATAATATTTGTGGGAACAATTTACGATTACTTAAAACAAAGCAGTGTGAAGTACTTACGTGAGTCCAATGTGTATAGGCATTGACTTGTAGCTGGAAGATCTCAACTGTATACTGTATAAAGTAAAGAAATATGGTAGTAACTAGCATATAGGCGTGAAGCCTTAAAAAAAGGGGTACTATTCTTTACACACACACACACACATATATATAGGGTAACAATTATATATTGTAATATAACTGAATAATAAAATATATAATATAATACATATAAAAAACATAACTTATATTTAAGTATGGTATATATAATATATAAGAACAATATTATATAAAAAATTATAATATATGTATATGTATAAATATTTATTTGTAAACATAATGTAATAATATAACTTACTAAATATATTTATAGGACAACTAAATAAATAATTATTATAACAAATACTTATACGAAAGTATAAAAAAAATCAAGAGATTACATAATTAATAATAGTGTACAACTACAAAGGTATTATATAAATATATAACTATGTAACTTACTAAATATATATAACTAATAACATATGAGTATAAAAATGTATAAAATTAAATAAAACCAAAATTACATATATTTTGTTTGGATGCATCAAAATCAATATATTACGTTAAACTAAAATGTGCATTAATTACAACTAAACTAATTTAATATTAATTAAAGGGTTAATCACATTTTTGTTTAACACAAGATGTTGTTCCCCCCACCATGGCACCGACCAACGAAGGCACCAGGTTACGTGCTCCACGCACCAATTGACCCAGTTCTCCCCAGATGGGCCAAAAATGATAAAGTATCGAGCAAAGAAATTTGACACGCCTACCAAGGGATACTCAAGAGGAACAGGCAGGCGGAACCTCTCAGCCAGTCGCATGAACAACAACACCGGGCTCCCTCTCAGAAAATCAGAGCGACCATCCCTTTAAGCATCAAGATCGTTCAAAGTCTCCACAAGTATCACCGCCGCATGACTGCGACGGTAGGACATCCACGCTGTTATCGCAACCAACTGGGGATTCTCCATTAAATCCCCCTTCACCAACAAGAGACTCGAAGTAAGGCCCAAGACAATAGCTCCGATATATCATGCATCAATATCCCTCAAGAGCACTAAATACATGATAGCCAAAAGAGAAATCACCCCCCAGTAACCAACAGTCGAGCCGCTGAAGGAAAATATGGTGCAACTTCGCTAATAACTCTTGGGGAGACCGAGAAAATTTGAGCATAGCCACTACTACACTAAGGTTGATTCCCAAAATTGCTAAGAACTCTTCGTAGGTCAAGAAGACCTCATCCAAACCGAAACGGAAAACATGGTCTTCGGGATACCAGAACTACACCACCCCTGCAAGCATATTCCAGTCAATGGCTCTATTACGCCACAAGGGGACTCATCGCAAGTTGAAAGACTCATTGTACACGTTATACAAACGCATGGCTTTAAGACTTTAGAGGTAGGAAAAAAATTTGGCATGCATCAGAAGGGACATTTGGGGAACAATGGAGTAGAAAGAAAGAATCAAGAAGAAAGAAGCAAGAAAAATAAAGTGGGTATGGATGGAAAAAATACACTCCTTACCTCCCATTTTATACATAAATGGCTAGGAAAAAGACAAGAGATATGAGGAGTTCGAATGAATTCCTTCTGTACAAAGTACTCTACTTTGCAAGAAAGTGCAATCAAAGCCTTATAATGATTTGACTTGACTTATATGCCGATAGACAGGAGAAGGGGTATGTCAATCGACAACCCCCCATATTTTGGAAGATCCCATCTTTCTTATTTTGTCAAATTCAAATTCCAAAAAAAGAAATCTTTATTTTAAAACCCGGGTTATTTCTTCTTACTTATTTGATTTTATTTATCATTTCCCAAAATAAAGCCTCCTTTTCTAAATAAACATCCTGTCATTTTTACGGTCCCAGGAGAAAAGTAAAAGTGCATGTAGAATAAGTCATTAAAACATGAATTAAAAATAATAAAATCTCCTTATATATATATATATATATATATATATATATATATATATATATATATATGATGTCACTGCATTACATCTTTGCAGGAAAGAAGAAAAACCAAAATACGGGGACTCTACCCAAACCCACAATCTCTCTCACTCAAACCCTCACCCCCCGTGGCGAACACGCTTCCCTCGACGACGAGCGGTCGTACCTACACTTCCAAAACCCGATTCCTCTTTCGAGGTGGCAGATGGAACCAAGAAAGAAGGAACATAGTCCTTGATATAAGAAGTCGTAGATGCCACCCTATCCTCGATATCCTTCATCCAGGTGGTCGGCACCCGAACATGCTGCAAGTAAAGAAACGAAAGACCAAATTAGTCGATAAAGAGCAAAGAAAGAACCAAAGAAGACAAGATAAGAAAACATAAAAGTATACCTTAGGCTGAAGGACATCACCCGTAAGCCCCATCAATCCCGACGCCTATGCATTAGGGCAGTGCAACATGCTCAGTGTCCCCTCGCTAGTCAATAGAAAATTATAAGAAGGGGTAGTGACCTGAATAAGCAGGGCCTCCCCTGCCGATGCCGACGACATACCACCCCTGCTATGGGCAGATCCCACCAGCCTGCTGGTACCCCTATCCGAAGGCCTTTTAGGCGGAGGCATGTTAACCATATCGTAAATTCAAGAGGGCATCAACCGGTTCGTTAAAAAATCTAGGGAGTCATAGCCCGTCGCCGTATCCGTATAGAGCGTATAAGCATCATCAACCATCGCCTCCATCCTACCCTCGGCAGACATCTCCCTCCCCCTCCTCATATATATCGGGGGCACCGATGGTGGGGCCACCATATCATACTCCATGATTTGTCGTACCACCCTCTCTCCCCAGTACCAGGCATATCCAAACTCATGCGCCATCAACCTCCCCATCTATGCATGCATACCTATTACCCCCGTATGTCGAGGAGTTGTCCCCCACAGGTAAAAGTTCAAATTTAATCCCTTGCAAAAGATTAATATTCATACAAAGAAAGAAAATGCTAAAAGAGGATTCAAAAGAAAAACAAAATAACCTAATCTCTCGTCAAGGTGTTCAGGGCCTGCCGCATCGTCGCCAGGGATAAGGACTAATTCGACCACCTGTTGGACTTTCGTCACTAGTACATCCGACGTAAGTCCCTCAAATTCTCGTCCTTTAGGGATATCATCCTCACATTGAGCCCAATCACCTCAAATAACCACGTCTGCAAAAAGAAAGGAATCAACAAAGAAGAAACTGAAGGAAAATGCATAAGAAGGAAAAAAAAGCAAAAGTTAGATCCAAAAGGTATGTGACTCCTGTAAAAGTCTACCAGCAGCACCGGCTGAATGCATTCAAAAAAGAATAAAGGCACCAAGGTCAGGCTCCACCAATCATAGAGCAGGATGTTCGAAAACGTCCTCAAAAATTGCAAAAACCAAAGATGAATGACGTCACGACTTGTCGCCACCAGAAAAACACCCAACATAAGCATAATAAATAATCCGACCATCTGTCTCACTTGCAATCCTCCTAATTAAGAGAACCTCCTGAAGAGAAGAGATACAAATAGAATCCCCAAAAACGATCCTACCCACGTCCTCCAACGCCGCCTGAACTGCTTTCGACGTCACCCCCATAGTACGGTACACCTCTATCTGCTCACCCTCGCAATTTATCCCCAGAAGCTGATGCACATTAATGGGAGTAACAGTCATCTCCCCAAAACCCAAATGGAAGGTGTGGGTAGTGTCCCACCACCTCTCTCTGAAAACACATAGCACCTCTGTAGAACGCTATGTCTTATCTAAAGCGTGCGCCAGATGACTAAAACTAGCAGAAGTAACCATTAAGCACACCACCGTTGAAAGATAGTCCCAAACCTTCATCAACCTAATCATCCCCCTAGAACGCATGCTCAAAGGAGCTATATAAGTCTGCCAAAGCAAAAGAGAAGAAAAAACTTTCATCAGCACAAGAAAATAAAGAGAAAATAGAAAAAGAATGCCAAAGGTCACCATACTTACATAGCCACTCGGGTTCCTCACCCTAGACAAACGGTGGTGTGCAGGCTCACGAAGAAGAGTGCGCTTATCAACAACGGGCTCAAATGTATCAAACTCTTTCTCATTACCCAAGGAAAGGGGTACCCTAAACTGCCACTCTAGGTTAGCCTAATCATCAATGCTTAACCACTCCAAGTTGTATTCCTCACTGGAAGAGCCCGCCATTTGAAGTCTTGAAGAAGAAAAAAGGACTTAGGAATGATTTTTAGAGAGAGGAAGCATAAGATTCAAACTATGGAAGATGTGAAAAATGAGGAGGGATCACCCCCTTTTTATAGGGGACTAAACGACATGCCGATCGACAGACCCCCTGTACATACCGATCGACACCTTCCCGTTCCTTGGCCCAAGGAAGCTCAGAAGTCCATACCATTGCCAAATGGCTACCCCTACAACATGCTGATAGAGAGACTCTTGAAAATTTTGTATAGAAAATGCATGATAAATCCAAAAATTACCCAAAAAATTCCTAAAAATGTCAAACAAATATTGGAGCATTTATTCATTAAGAAAACAATTTTTGGGAACACTAAACTCCTTAAATACTCCCGAAATCCCCAGTAGGATTAATATTACGCTCTTATCCCCAGCATAAACCCTAAACATATTCCACAAACATAACTAATAATACTCCCGCATCCCATGTCCAATGATAATTTCCCAGCTAAATTTTAAATCTCAAGTCTTCCCCAGCGGAACCTAAACCTCAAATCAAATGCCTCCCTAACAAGATTGCAACATAATACCTTCCCAATTATCCAACAAAATTTTTAGGCTAAAGTTTCTCGCAATCCATCGACCATCAGAATTTTAAGATACGCCCGTAATCAAAACCCTTCACTGCTTACCCAACGAAACTATCCCCTCTCAAAACAACATAATCCCCAACCAGATGTCTCAAGGGTAAAACCTTCCTTAGAATAGTCTAAAAAATAACATAATCCTCAACGAAACAACAAGTGCATGCCCAAGATAAGACATCAATCACCTAGGAGAACAAATCCCTATGTCTCAATCTTTAAGTCCTCAAAATTGACCTCGACCCGCAAAATTAGTGCCTCGAACTTTAGGTCCTCAGCGTTGATCTAGGCCCTCAGAATCGATCGTCACAGCTTTAGGTCCTCAGAATTGACCTCGGCCCTCATAATCGGTCGTCACAACTTTAGGTCCTAAGAAATGACCTCGACGCTCAGAATTGATCGCCATAACTTTAGGTTCTCAGAATTGACCTCGACCCTCAGAATTGGTCATCACAACTAGGTCCTTGGAATCGATCTCGACTCTCAGAATCGGTCATCACCACTTTAGGTCCTCAAAATTGATCTCAGTCCTCAGAATTAGTCATCACCACTTTAGGTCCTCAAAATTGACCTCGACCCTCAGAATCGTTCCTCTACAACTTTAGGTCCTCAGAATTGACCTTGACCCGAAGAATCGGTTCCCTCAACTTTATGTCATCAGAATTGAACTCGAACTGTAGAATCGATCCCCTCAACTTTAGGTCCTCAGAATTGACATCGACATGCAAAATTGGTCCCCTAAACATTAGGTCCTCAGAATCGACCTCACCCTCATGATTGGTAGCTACAACTTTAGGTCCTCAGAATTGACCTCAACCCTCAAAATTATGGGCTACAATTCTAGGTCCTCAGAATTGACCTCGGACCTCAGAATTGATCGTCATAATTAGGTCCTCATAATTGACCTCCGCCCTCAGAATCGGTCATCACAACTTTAGGTTCCCAGAATTGACTTCGACCCTCAAAACTGGTCGTCATAACTTTAGGTCCTTAGAATTGACCTCGACCTTAAGAATTGGTCGCTACAACCGTAGGTCCTGAGAATTGACCTTGGCCCTCAGAATCGATCGTCATTACTTTAGGTCCTCAGAATTGACCTCGACCCCTAGAATCAATTATCACAACCTTAGGCCCTCAGAATCAATCATCTCTATCACGACCTTAGGTCCTTAGAATTGACTTCGACCTTCACCATTGACCTTCTAAACCGGTCATCCTTGTCCCCTTTTTTCTACAGAATTGACCTATTTCCTAAAACATCCATGTTGTGTCTATTCGACGAACTTCACTTGTTTCGAGCTCATCCGTCGAGGGGCTCCATAGACACCACATTCTAGAACCTTCCTAAGCATATCCTTAGGTCCATAGCACTTCCTCCTTCATAATAAACCCTAGGTTATACTTTTAGTACCGATCTAGAGGCCACCAGGTGCTTTCGGCCCTCGTTTGATTCCGATCAACTCTCTTACTCGAGCAAAAGCTTACTAAAATTCCTTCAGAGCATTCATTCATCGAACATTTATAGATATGTCAATCCCTAGTATAGAATTCTGACGTGTTTGTGTTAGTCCAGTGAGTTCTTATAAACATTTAACTATGCTATCCATGGTCGTAGATGGATTGGTTGATGTATATCTCGATCATGGTTTCATGTTAATATTATGATTATTCACCATCCTATAGAAGTAAAGAATAATTAAAGCACAATGTGTTCGTAAAGTAATTTATAAAAAAAAAATAAGATAACTCAAAAGACCCTTCAAACTGCTATAAGGGCACTTTAGCATATATACAACATAAAAATCGATTGTTAAAACAACCTAATTTTTTTTATTAGTTCCTAATCTACCATATTAATAGTAACGTAAAACTCCATTATAACATTGACCTTACACACATTACCATAAGTTATTTATTTTACAATGATCGCGACCCTTTTAGCTTTCTATAGGTTGTCCGTCCTCCCAATCCTCTTCCTCTGAACCCATGGTACTTGTGCCTAATGATGATGTTGTGTTATTGAGAGATTATAGATCTGGTCAATAGTCATCGGGAGATACCGATGGAGTTAATACGCATCTCTCCTATCACCGCGACATTCGATGCTAAATGAATTGCTAGATGTAGGAACTTTTCATCCTTGGAAAATTTAACACCCCGCCTAATTAAATACCGGGTGGCCAATACCATACCAAATTAAAACAAAATATACAGTTGGATCATTCTTAGCATCACTGTCGAAAATATTTACAACTCACCCAATACCCAATTAAGCTGGCGTTAAAAACTTTCCAAATTTTAATTTCAACAAAAAACCATTTTTAGTTTAAGAATAGCACAACACATTTTATTCTACAACACTTATAACTGAACAGATAACACAAAAGAATTTAAATGCAATTGGAATAAACATTCCCAAATAATATCAATCCATTACAGTAATCCCAACAATAACAAATATATTAAAACGACATGAACACAAAAGCATTTGGCTCCGATAGAAAATGATTACTTAAATCCTTTGGGAGACATGCCCTAACTAAGAATACTGCGAATCAAATGAAGATAGGCGTCTAATCAATACTCCATAGCTCGTCATAATCAACTAAGGTTGGCGTCCCTGTTGCTGGACACCTGATATAGAAGATACAATAGAAAAGAAAATATGCAAGAAAACGGGTCAGAGCCCGATGTGAAAATGATTTTGAAAACAGCAAGTATTTAACAAGTGAAATAAAGCATTTATTATGTACATATTAGATACAACTCTCACTTGCTATTCTCACCTCTCAACTACAGTGCACACTTAACGTTTCCTCCTAGTTAATGGTTCATCTTCACTAGTTTCCATTCTATGATTCCATCCTATATCATAACCCTGTATGTCCCATACCATACGTCAGATAATTATTCTCGTACATTTCTCATTTATATGAATCTTTTCTCATTAGCATGAATCATTTCTCATTAACATAAATTAAGCTTTTCAATTCCATAAGAATAAACATTCATTAACTTAATTCCATTCTCTTTCTCTGTTTACCGTTATCTACAATTATCACACAGTAGTTGATTTAACCACAATATATACACTCATTCATTTAATTCAGTATATATATACATATATAATACGACACCCCGAGTCACAACTGCGATGCAATGCATTACTCTGCTACCATGTCCCATCATCGCTGGTCGCCGAATAGGAGACAAAAGGTTCGGTAAGGATTCCTCGAACCACAAACAACAACACAAACATTGGAGGCGAACATAGTTCTCGTATCCATGGGTCACGCACATACCTACGTTCCCACAGTCTGCGAACTTATCAACTCCCCGATAAGTCTTTCATAGACCTATGTTCTCAAGCGACAAATCAAAGATCCCACTGATTCATCAGGATATGACTGCCCTCACGCCCAAACCTCCCGTCGATAGCAAGTAAGCTAGGTATGTCATACACATAATCATCAATAAATCAAATAGGCATTATCATACCTATAATATACTATCAACAAGGTACTCACATTACCCTTAGATTATTCCCATACGTAGCATTATATCTCTTTAAATCCCACGTATTAAAATATCATAACTTTACTTTTTAATTTAATTATTCTCGAGCCTCACTCATTACTCAAGGTTCAAATAGGTTTTTCCTCAACATATATTCAGTAAGAAGTCACTAATATCCTACTGGTCCATATCGTCATATCTCCTGAATTACTACGAATTAAACTCTCCCTTGATTAGGGTTATAACCGATTGTTTCTAATCTCTTATAAACACATCTTCTTTCACGTAGGATTAATCCCTCTTGTAAACTTAAGGATACCCAGGTGTTATATTCAATCACCCCAACTGGTCCTATATTTAATCCTCATGCATACCAATTAGAGTTCAACAAATGAATTTAGTAACCGAAATTTCTTCCAATTTAACTAACATAATTCCAATCAATTAAATCCCAATCAAATCAGTTCAAATCTTATCTAGGGCTTACTGATCTTCTCTAAGTCCCATAATATCCAATTAATAATCACCAAAGATCTACAAAAGTTTTGGGATAAGAACCAACATTAAAAAGAAACAACATTAACAATCCTTGGGAGGTCGATCGATCGAAGGTAGGGGGTCGATCGATCGATCGCCCAGGTAACAACCCAGTTTTTTGCATTTCTTTAACTATGGGTTTAATCATTTTTGATCATTCAAACCTTCATATTAACAACCCAAATGACTTATAATCCTTACTACATGATATATCAACATATATAAATGATTTCTAATCATCTAAACATCCTAGAATCATCAAGAGATTGAATTAAAAGCATGTTTATATCCTCTTTTTCCAAAAAATTATCAGCATAATATCTTCAAGAACACATAAATGGTTTTCATAATTTCTTCAACAGATTTATGATTATTTCATGGATTACTAACTACCTAAAACATGAGTTTGATTCCTATATATTTTCAGTTTCCAAAAAATCCATTAACAACTCTATCCTTTCATCTTCCAAACATGAAAATCATCTCTTTTTATAACTATCCTAACACGGAAAATATACGAACTTAAATTGAAAATATCAAACACTTGCTTCGAATGAAGATCTGATCCTTTGGTGTAGTATATCATAGGTGGTTCTCCCTTCTCCGACCAACCTCCGGTGGTGGTGACCTTTGGTTCTTAGTTCTTCTCCTTTCCAAGTAAACTCTTCTCTTCCCAAGCAACCTTTCATTTTCTCTAAGAAGATGACTTCTCAATATTGTGTAGAAGAGATGAATGAACCCACGTTCAACTAATCTCCAAATATTTATAATAAGACAAAATCCGAAATCACTATTCATCCCCCATGTAAAAATAACCAAAATGCCCTTTTGGGTTATCTTTTCATTTCCAAATGACCCGAGACCCAAATTCAACATCCAAATAGACTTTTCTGACTATTTCAAACCTTCCGGACACAACGACCCAGTCGAAATGACTATAAGGTTGATGTAAAAATAAGTTTCCTTTTTAATTTAATTAATTAGTCCCGACACGTTCCGTACCGCGTTCGACTAGAAAGTTCAAATTACTGAATTAGTAACTCACAGCAATATCAATAACATCACATTCATATATTACCTAAATATCTTTAAGTAATATTCAGAATCATACATTTTAATATCCACAATTCGGATAAAACCCAAATGAATTAATTTATAATAAAATCCAATTAATCCATTAATTTAATATATAACCCATTTTTAAAAATCATTAAAAATCACGGGGTATTACATACTTCCCCGTTTATAACAGAATTTCGTCCCGAAATTCAGAAAAATGAACCATACTGATAAGGTCAACTCCGAGTATAAATCTCACATTGCAAGAAATCTAAGTAGTACCGCCCATACAGTACATTAACAAAAATCCCCATCGATGTTACACTAAGTCTCACCATATAGTTCCAACAGAATCAGATTTAAACTATACCCAATCTTCCCTATACCATCCTCGTGACAAAGTTTGGGAAAATGATCCTCACTTATTAAACAAATAAATCCTATAGTCACAACTACTTACCATTTCACAATTATGAAAAATACTACAATCCAACTATCCAGGGCGCCCATACACCCTATCGTACAACTTTCATTATAATATTTATCGCAAAGGTTATAAACTCATATCCTAAAGACCTAACTTATTTCGACTCCCAACGGTTATTAGTTTCATGCGTGGGGTGTCTCGCAAGCGAAATCCAAACAAGGAACCCCCCCATACACTACTACCTAAAGTAGTCGGTTATCGAAACTCCTCAGGTCCTTAGTCAATAGTATATAACCCCTATACAAGTTTTATCGATTTTAAATAAAGTCTACTCATCTACTCTCTTATTAAAGACAAGATGCTGGTTATAGTAGTACATACGCTCTCATATACCACAAGTCAATCCACGCCGATAGTCACATCATGATCGGACATGCCCAAAGTAAGTAATTCCGTGATACAAAATCAGACACACTTAATGACATGAAAAATATAGGTGTCCCACACCCCTCGGTGAGTCTACGTAAATAACAGTACTATAGGCTAAGTTTAGCAACCCTTTTGCCCATACAATATAAATCGCAACAAAAATCAATATACGCCCCATAATTCCTTAGATAGAAAACATACCCTCATTCGTGGGCAGTGGCTGTTGACTCCCACTATTATAACTTTGCTACGATGAGTCAAGAAAATTTTTACCCCAAGTGTTCAGTTCTAGTTAACCACGCTCCACTATATGCCCAAGCCTTTGAATATATTGCCTTCGTTAGGTAACACACACAATTCTCGTATTTCAAGAACTTCTACTGATTACTCTCCTCAATTTTCCATAATAGGAATGACCTCGACTACGGTCATCATACTCGAACATACTTCATAACCTCCTAAGCACGATCTCTGCTATCCGTCCAACGGCCCTCATCTGCCATACTTCTTGTACGAACCTGTCCGAACGCAAATAAGATTCATTAATATATATGAAATCTTACCAAAGAAATCAACAATCCTAAACATAGGGCTCTACATCAAAGAATGCTAAGCTGAAAACACAGTAAGCCGTACAGACCCTAAAGGACACTAGAACCTGATGCTCTGATACCACCTGTAACACCCCGCCTAATTAAATACCGGGTGGCCAATACCATACCAAATTAAAATAGAATATACAGTTGGATCATTCTTAGCATCACTATTGAAAACATTTACAACTCACCCAATACCCAATTAAGCTGGCGTTAAAAACTTTCCAAATTTTAATTTCAACAAAAACCATTTTTAGTTTAAGAATAGCACAACACATTTTATTCTACAACACTTATAACTGAACAGATAACACAAAATAATTTAAATGCAATTGGAATAAACATTCCCAAATAATATCAATCCATTACAGTAATCCCAACAATAACAAATGTATTAAAATGACACGAACACAAAAGTATTTGGCTCCGATAGAAAGTGATTACTGAAATCCTTTGAGAGACATGCCCTAACTAAGAATACTGCGAATCAAATGAAGATAGGCGTCTAATCAATACTCCATAGCTCCATAGCTCGTCATAATCAACTAAGGTTGGCGTCCCTGTTGCTGGACACCTGATATAGAAGATACAATAGAAAAAAAAATATGCAAGGAAACGGGTCAGAGCCCGATGTTAAAATGATTTTGAAAATAGCAAGTATTTAACAAGTGCAATAAAGCATTTATTATGTACATATTAGATCCAACTCTCACTTTCTATTCTCACCTCTCAACTAGAGTGCACACTTAACGTTTCCTATTAACCTCCTAGTTAATGGTTCCTCTTCACTAGTTTCCATTCTATGATTCCATACAATATCATAACCTCGTATGTCCCATACCATACGTCAGATAATTATTCTCGTACATTTCTCATTTATATGAATCTTTTCTCATTAGCATGAATCATTTCTCATTAACATAAATTAAGCTTTTCAATTCCATAAGAATAAACATTCATTAACTTAATTCCATTCTCTTTCTCTATTTACCATTATCTATAATTATCACACAGTAGATGATTTAACCACAATATATCCATTCATTCATTTAATTCATTATATATATATATATAATACAGCACCCCGAGTCACAACTGCAGTGCAAGGCATTACTCTGCTATCATGTCCCATCATCGCTGGTCGTCGAATAGGAGACAAAAGGTTCGGTAAGGATTCCTCGAACCACAAACAACAACACAAACATTGGAGGCGAACATAGTTCTCGTATCCATGGGTCACGCACATACCTATGTTCCCAAAGTCAATGAACTTATCAACTCCCCGATAAGTCTTTCATAGACCTATGTTCTCAAGCGACAAATCAAAGATCCCACGGATTCATCAGGATATGACTGCCCTCACGCGCAAACCTCCCGTCGATAGCAAGTAAGCTAGGTATGTCATACACATAATCATCAATAAATAATATAGGCATTATCATACCTATAATATACTATCAACAAGGTACTCACATTACCCTTAGATTATTCCCATACATAGAATTATATCTCGTTAAATCCCACGTATTAAAATATCATAACTTTACTTCTTAATTTAATTATTCCCGAGCCTCACTCATTACTCAAGGTTCAAATAGGTTTTTTCTCAACATATATTCAGTATGAAGTAACTAATATCCTACTGGTCCATATCGTCATATCTCCCGAATTACTACGAATTAAACTCTCCCTTGATTAGGGTTATAACCGATTGTTTCTAATCTCTTATAAACACATCTTATTTCACTTAGGATTAATCCCTCTTGTAAACTTAAGGATACCCAGGTGTTATATTCAATCACCCCTACTGGTCCTATATTTAATCCTTATGCATACCAATTAGAGTCCAACAAATGAATTTAGTAACCGAAATTTCTTCCAATTTAACTAACATAATTCCAATCAATTAAATTCCAATCAAATCAGTTCAAATCTTATTTAGGGCTTACTGATCTTCTCTAAGTCCCATAATATCCAATTAATAATCACCAAAGATCTACAAAAGTTTTGGGATAAGAACCAACATTAAAAATAAATAACTTTAACAATCGTTGGGAGGTCGATCGATCGAAGGTAGGGGGTCGATCGATCGATCGCCTAGGAAACAACCCAGTTTTCTGCATTTCTTTAACTACGGGTTTAACCATTTTTGATCATTCAAACCTTCATATTAACAACCCAAATGACTTATAATCCTTACTAAATGATATATCAACATATATAAATGATTTCTAATCATCTAAACATCCTAGAATCATCAAGAGATTGAATTAAAAGCATGTTTATATCCTCTTTTTCCAAAAAATTATTAACATAATATCTTCAAGAACACATCAATGGTTTTCATAATTTCTTCAACAAATTTGTGATTATTTCATGGATTACTAACTACCTAAAACAAGAGTTTGATTCCTATATATTTTCAGTTTCCAGAAAATCCATTAACAACTCTATCCTTTCATCTTCCAAACATGAAAATCATCTCTTTTTATAACTATCCTAACATGGAAAATATACGAACTTAAATTGCAAATATCAAACACTTGCTTCGAATAAAGATCTGATCCTTTGGTGTAGTATATCATAGGTGGTTCTCCCTTCTCCGACCAACCTCCGGTGATGGTGACCTTTGGTTCTTAGTTCTTCTCCTTCCCAAGTAAACTCTTCTCTTCCCAAGCAACCTTTCATTTTCTCTAGGAAGATGACTTCTCAATATTGTGTAGAAGAGATGAATGAACCCACGTTCAACTAATCTCCAAATATTTATAATAAGACAAAACCCGAAGTCACTATTCATCCCCCTTGTAAAAATAACCAAAATGCCCTTTTGGGTTATCTTTTCATTTCCAAATGACCCGAGACCCAAATTCAATATCCAAATAGACTTTTCTGACTATTTCAAACCTTTTGGACACAACGACGCAGTCGAAACGACTGTAAGGTTGATGTAAAAATAAGTTTTCTTTTTAATTTAATAAATTAGTCCCGACACGTTCCGTACCGCGTCCGACTAAAAAATTCAAATTACTAAATTAGTAACTCACAGCAATATCAATAACATCACATTCATATATTACCTAAATATATTATAGTAATATTCAGAATCATACATTTTAATATCCACAATTCGGATAAAACCCAAATGAATTAATTTATAATAAAATACAATTAATCCATTAATTTAAAATATAACCCATTTTTAAAAATCATTAAAAATCACGGGGTATTGCAGCAAATTGTCAAGCTTATTTCATTGCTTGTTCCTATCTTAATAATCGACATGTAAATAGGTGGTACTTAATATTTGGAGTTGCTACCGCCCATTCTCGATCGATGTCCGCAATTGCCTTACATAATTTACTACACCCTTCTTCTCTGACAATTTAGCTAAAATTTTCTTGATCGACACCATCAATGTTCAAGTAGATGTTATCCCATATATTCATTGTTGCAGGACAAATAATTAGTATTGAAAATAATCTAAAGAAGTTACAAAATTGTAAAATAACTATATTCCTTAATATGTCTTGCACAAGAGTAATAAACCTAGTACTCTTAAGTAAACTCTGATACTATGTCGTCACGTCCTGAATAATCAGGAGTGATTAAGGGTTGGGATGAAAGGTTAAATGAGGAAATAAATTAAATAGTGGAAATATAAATAATAATGATAACAAAAGGCTAAATAATAGTAATATCTTTCAACATTTATAAGTAGTAGCATAGGAAATTATAATAGGGTCATCGGTGCTGCGACTAATTTTCCATGAATATATAATTGCTAGAGTAACACGAGGTTATGCATTAGATTTGTACGGGGGTCCGGGAGATGTTGCCTTATTTATTTTCTAAGTCCATCTGGAATTTCAAAGACATAAGAAAATTTTCAAGTAGATAATTTTCATTCTATACAATTCAAAATATGATTTTTGATGAATCAGTATAAGAAATTCAATATGAAAGTGGAGTCAATGTCAGGATAAGATAACATTTTGTTTTCTAGAATGATATAACTAAAAATAGAAATATCTGGCTAGAGATGGTAAAGGTTAGGGATGGTTTATAAACAAATAATCCGTAATTATTCGTTTAGAGGCTTTAGGGTAATAACGATACATACAACAAAATCAATCCAATAAAATAGGAGATAAATCGATCCAGATACTGGAGATAAAAGTATCCATGCTAAGTCAATCACAGACATTCCATATGGAAGTAATAACTAGGCCCTCAATCATATGAGTCCTACAAGCCAAATAATACAGTCGTGGGTGTAATTAAAGATTATTCCCTGGTCATAATGTATGCTATAATCGAACCAGGTAAAACTTCATCATATGAAATATTATGATTGTATAATCATATAAAAATCCGAATGAGTAAATGGTTGAACTACTCCAATGAGTTCATCAATAAGAATCAGATATACTGGGACTATTACATAGTGATATTAACGAAAGGCGTAATCAGAAGCATTGCGTGAAAATAATACTGAATAAGAAATCACTTACTTATTGTTTAGGGTTTTTGAAAAAGTTTCGTGGAGTTCATTTAGGTGAAGTTGGTAGTCTGTATAATTCTGACAAATAGGCAATGTAATTCTGTGTAAGAATAAGGTTCGTGAAATGTTGAACTGCGGTAAAAGTTATAGAACTGCGTAGAATTTTAAATGTTGGAGTTAAAAATAAAAATCAAGTTTGGTTTTATTACTCAAGGTTCCTTAGCCTTTTAAGATTGGTGCTGATAGAATTTTTAGTTCCTAATAATGTCAAAAAGTTTCAAAAAACGTTTGGGGGTGAAAATAAAGAAGTTGAAAAACTTCAAGGGTCCATTTGCAAAAGTACTTTTGAGATTCAAAAATCCATTTTAGGGGTTATGTTGAATTAGCTTTCTGGATATCCCAACATGGTATAATATACCATTTTGACAAAAAAAAATAAAATAAATTTTTTGGAAATTTTTTCAAAATTTTCTGATTGGTCATGCGCGGAATCAAACTATACACTCGCTGGACTTGACCCTACTTGCATGCATTTCTTACACTTCATCTTCAACCTCTCGAATTTTGACTTTCAGGTTTTAAATTTTTACCTTCAATTAAATCCAGTACAAAAAACCATTTGAGGTGATTCAAAAGCCACTTTTCCTAATTTTTCACGAGAATTCCAAAAGTAAAACTTTTAAGGGTAAAGGTTAAATGTAGCTCCTTCTTCACGAACTATAAAATTTTGAAAATTTTAGTAGAATATTTATCGTTTTAGAGCGAAATTTGAACCATGGCAGTGATATGGTTTGGTTTATGTGTGAATTTGGAACAAAATGAATTTTGTTTGAAGTTCTAATTCATAGTTTATAGAGAGAATGCTAAATTTGAATTTTAAACAGCCAAAATGATAAAACTCAATTTTCGGGCATGTAAGCATACTATACTGAAATTAAACATTATGGTTGAGTTGCTATGAGTCTAAGGACAAGTATTCCCACCTTGAAACTGGTTCAAGGCTAGGAACACATAATTCACCTTTAAAGCTCAAGCTTTCATGGTGTTTTCTGGATTTTGCATATTACCTTGGTATTTATACATTAAAATTTACATGAAAAAGCATAATTGAGTCCTAAATTAGTGGAGAAACTACTTAAAATTGAAATAACTAAGTTATAAACATAAAATGTAAGTATACCCAAAAATGCCAAAACCGTGGTTTGGGTTTTGAACTACTATTTATATTGATTCTTTTGCACTAAGATGAGCTTTATATATAGGATGTTATGGAGGTGTTATTGGTCGAATTTGGGGTGGT
The DNA here is from genome assembly GCA_949130495.1 of Sambucus nigra. Taxonomy (NCBI): domain Eukaryota; kingdom Viridiplantae; phylum Streptophyta; class Magnoliopsida; order Dipsacales; family Adoxaceae; genus Sambucus; species Sambucus nigra. Next base: position 86,186,784 of record OX422208.1, on the reverse strand, counting down.
TTTTGGTTGGTCAAATGAGAGAAATTCTCGAAGAAAATTTAGGGTGTAAAAATGGATAGGTTTAGCTTAGGCTACCATTGGCTCGTATGGTGTTTTGTTAACATTCTTATCAGTCCAGCAGATAAGGAAGATGATAGTTGTTTTAGGTTTAGTCCCTATAGATTTTTGGCTAAGTTTTAATGCCTTTTTCCTTTGTTTTCAAACTTTTGGAGTCTTTATGTAATTTCCAAAACTTAGGGAAGTAATATGAGGGACTAATTGGTAACTTTAAAAGATAATGAAGTCATTTGTAAAGAATTTTTGGAATGTATAGTTCATTTACATGGTTTAAATGTTAATTGAAAACTTTAGGGGGTGTTTTATAATTATTGAAACTTTAAGGTAACTTTGGAATTTATATTTTTCTAAGGTTCGTGTTGATAATAATCCAGAAAATTTTACGACAATATTTGTATGTTAAGGTAAGATTACTTATTATTGGCTCAATTCCGGACAAAAACATTTATTCATAGGATTGTATTTAATTGTAATATTCTCAAGCCTATGAAAAGTTTGTTGAAGACGTAGCGACAAAGAGTATAAAGCTTCATCATCATGCCGATTTCGTGCCTCGTTTATACGTTGTAATACCCCATATTTTTTGGCTATATTTATTTTTGGGATTAATTAATTAAATGCGTATTAATTGGAAATTAATTCGGGTTAAAAATACTAACGAGATGCGAGTTGGTATTTGATTATGTGAATACATGTTTTTATATTAATATTGAATTATGAAAAATTTGTCGTGAGATTGATATACGACATTTTGGAAATTTTGTTGAAACGCGTGTGACCGCCGCGTCATGGTGTATTATTTTAATTATAAAAGTGAATTTAAATTCTTTAAACCGTATGGTCGTTTTGAGTGCGCCAATGCGTCCGGAAGGGTCGAGATAGTCAGAAAATACTAGCCGGGGGTGTAGTTTGGGTCCCGGGGTATTTTTAGGCCATACCGGCAATATAAAGGGTATTTTGGTAATTTCGTATTTTTAGGAATTAAAAATGACGAAAATTAGAGAAGTAAATCTGATTGGGAATAGACCCACTAAACCCACTAACCAACCCTTCATGACCCAATAAGCTACGGAGGTTATCATTTAGGTTTCCAACTTTCCCAAAGAAAACCCTAGCCACCATAGCCACCTTTGGAGAAGAAAGCTTGGAGAGGGAGAGAAAGAGAAGGAATTCTGCAGAAATCTTTACAAAAATCAACACCAAATTCAGAGACAATCAAGGCAAGTGATTTAATTACATTTAAATTCAGAGAATGTTCTTCCCATGTTAGAAAATTGAAGAATTCCAATTGTTCTTGAAAGATGAATGAAAACCCATGTTAATTGGATTTAGAACTTGAATATTGAGGACAAATTGCATGTAGAACCATATAGAGATGATTATTCTGGTATTAGTATACGTGGGATGTAACAAAAATGGATCTAGAATGGACTAATTGATGATTACAAATTCTAGGGTTTATGTTCTTGAATAATTGGGGAAAAAGTGTAGAGATTTGTATATTGATTGATGTTAGGGTGATTTAATCCTTTAAAACATGTTAGGAGGTGACTATAATATGTTTAGGATTGATTAGAGACCTTAAAAAAATCATTGGGACTAATTTTAGAGGAGATTTGAGGAGTAAAATTGATGAAAAACGAAGAAGGAAAAATCTGGGCTCGAACTGGTCGTTCGTTAGAAGAGCCTCCCCAGGTCGTTCGAACGAGCCTCGTTCGAATGAGCTTCTAACGAGCTGACCAGTCGCTTCTAACGAAAAGAAATTTCGTTCGATACTTCGTTCGAACGAGATCTCGTTAGAAGTTACAGTTCGTTCGAACGAACTGGATCTCGTTCGAACGAGACTTCTAACGAGCTGACAGTTTGATCTCGTTCGAACATCCTCGTTCGAACGAGACTTCTAACGAGCTGGCAGTTTGGGCCTGTTTTGATTTTGGGAGTCCCGTGATCTTGTTCGAGGATATAGATAACCTTCCTTTGATAATGTATTGATAGGTTTGGGACGTTTGTGTTATTTTGAGGAGTAAATTATATATGAGCGATTTAAATTAAAGGGATAGTTGGGTTGAGACGTGAGTGTCTACTACGACGTGAGAATAAATTATGGCGCGTATGATTATAAACCGGAATCTTATAAAGTGTGTAAATTATATATTGGTACGAGAATGAGAATAGTACTACAATCAAACTACGGGATTAATTAGACGTGTGTTTACTTAGTATTGGTATATGAATTGTGTGTATGACATACCTACCATACTTGCTATCACGGGAGGTTTGCGTTCGCTTAGGGCCCTCTAATCCTTGTGTTGCCCGGATTTAGACTGGTTACCTTGACGAACATAGGTCATAGAAAGACTTATTGGGATATTAATAAGTCCGCTGATCGTGGGAGCGTAGGTATGTGCGTGACCCATGTGATGTGACTGTGTTCGCCTCCATTATTTGTGATGTTGTTATTTATGAACTATTCCTAAGAGATTCGGAATATGTAATCCTTATGTACGTGATGTACCGGGATGGATAGCAGAGTATGTGTGCACCGCAGCTTAGTTCTCGGGGTGCTTGTATTGTATATTTATGATGTGAATAATATACACTTAATTAATGGGAACCTTCATGTTAATGTTGTGAATATAATTACGGTATTGTTTCGAGAAAAACATAACGGGTTAGCTGATAGTGAAATATATGGCATATTGAGCACCTGAATTTACGTTAAACACCTATATAACTGAGATCGTTATAAAGTTAGCGGAACCGAGTAATAAGGGTAGGACCTATGACAGTCTAGATAATTATGATGTCACTTAGCTAGTGGTTTGTGTCGTTGTAGATGGGTACTTACGTTAGGAGTGCACAGTTAGACGAGAGGTGAGAATTTCATGTGAGTGCACGTCCTAACATGTACTTTGCATTTAATGTTTTAAATGTTTTTAAAGCACTTGCAGGTTTTTAAAATATCTCCACATTCGGGCTCTGACCCGTTTGCTTTCAAATCTATTTTTCTTGTAAAACCATTTTAGGTGCCCAGCCACAAGGACACCATGCATAGGATACTCATTCAGGTGACGAGCTGTAGCTGTTTGTGGAAGCTACAGGGATTTGCTTTTAGATGCTTCTATCATTTGGATTCCTGATTCAGTATTTATCAGTTGTAGGGCATGTTGCCCATTTCTTTTAGAGACATCTTTCCATTTCAGTTTTTAGACTTTGTCATGTATTGATTCAGTATTCCTTTATTTATTTCAGTTGTGGGAATTGTAGTGAGGAGTTTTCCTCCAGACATTAATTACATTATGTGATGGTTATTCTTTTTACTTCAGTATGGTGAATGGTGTTATTATTCTTCATTACACTTGTTGCATGTTAATCAGACTTAAATTAAAATTTGGCAACTTACTTTTTAAATACTAGGTGGTTAGTAATCATTAAAATGTTTTCGACAGTGATGCTATTAACTGGACCAACTTGGCATTTTGAATTAATTTAATAAAGGAGTAGCTACCCGGTATTTAATTAGTCGGGGTGTAACAGGTGGTATCAGAGCATAGTTCCATGCTACCAAGGTATGAATGCAATTATATATATAGGAGCTTGGAACTTGTTTATTGGGTGTTAGGTTGAACTAAAACTGCGTTTTAATTTCAGAAAGATTTAATTAAAACTTTAAAGGAAGTTTTTAAAGTTTTCTAGGCTAAAATCGAATTTTCTAAACTTTCTGGAAGTTCGTTCGATATGTCGTTCGAACGAAATTGTCGTTCGAACCAGATGTCGTTCGAACGAGATTGCCAACGACTTCCCATTATGGCATACTGGAACTTCGTTCGAAATGTCGTTCCAATGAGATTATCATTCTAACGATATTTCTAACGAGATTCTAACGAGTTCATACTGGAACCTCGTTAGAAGACTCGTTCGAACGAGAATGTCGTTCGAACGAAATGTCGTTCGAACGAGATGCCAGGCAGGAACAGTGTTTGGCAGTTTTTAAGCAGTTTTTCTCCCACTTCCCCACTTTTTTCTTAACCAACTTTTCACAGCATAACTATGTGCGGGAATCTTTTTTGATTATCCATCTTTTTCATATCCTACTAACTCCTAGAGAGTGTTTTGAGAGTAAAATCAAAGAGGGAAAAATATCATGTTTTGAGTGTGTTTTTATCAAAGAGAAAAATATACACCACTCTAGTTTACACCTAAATTAGTTTCTTCCAAGTTCCCATATTCATATATCTTTCTTGGAGTTTGGCATCGGGTTCATCTCTTCCGTTCAAAGAGAAGTTTCAGGTTTTCTTCTACATCCCATTAAGAAAGATGAAGTGTTTTTGTTACGGTATTACCCACTTGGAGAAAGGCTCCTTGTTCGGGTGACGGTGACCATACAAAGTCCGATCGGTGGACTCCGAGACCGCGGTGGAGCTCCGTGGTTATCTGCTAGGAAGAGGTATCTACAAGAAGAAGCGTCGGGGCTTGAGAGGGATCGAGTCGTGTGTTGTAAGCCTTTCTGTCTTGTATTTATAAATTCCGTATCTAGTGGATTTGAGGCTAGGGCCGTCCGAGGTTGTTTCCTGTTGTGGGTTTTTCCTCGTACATCACGGCGTAGTGATTTATTATTTTTATTTTATCTTTCGTACTCACCTAGAACGCATGTTTAGGTTAAAAAGATAAAATTTGTTTAATCACTATTTATTTATTTTGGTGCAAAATTAAATTTTGGGTAAGGTTTATTTAATTCAAGTGATGTGTTAAAATTGGTTTAGCCTAATTTGTTTAAATGAAAAATAGGACTTAGGCAAATTCTAGGACTTGAATTAATTGGTTTAAGTGAAATTAATATTTGTGTGTGTTTCATTAATTTTCACTTGTGTTTAATTTTAATTTGAAATAGAAATTAAAATTTGGAAATTCGTTCATTTTATTGAACCATCATCTTTACGCTTCCGCATCTCGTTATATATAAAAGGAAATAATATTGTTTTAATTAAGAAAATTAAGATCGGGGGTTCCTTCAAACTGGTTACAGAGCCAAAGCGATAATTTACTTCGTTAAAGATCCTTTAAACAATTTTTGGCTAAAATGGAATTTTCCCCATTTTCAAAATTTCCTATTTTCGATGGTTCAAATTACGCGTATTGGAAAGCGCGAATGAAATCGGCACTAAAATCTATCGACGAGAGAGTTTGGTTGTCTGTCGTTAACGGGTGGTCCCCACTAACTCATTTAGTTGAAAATGAACGTGTTCCCAAACCGGCCGATAGATGGACTGAGAATGAGTTTAAACTTTCAAATTTTAGTTCCCGTGGTTTGAATGCCTTGTTTAGCGCTGTCACACCGGATGAATTGCGACGCATTATGACGTGTGAGATCGCTAAAGAAGCTTGGGATATTTTATAACTCACTCACGAAGGTACAAGTGTCGTTAAAGCTTCGAAACTCCAAAACCTCACCACTCAATTTGAAACTATCAAAATGAACGATAATGAAACTTTTGATGAATTTTATGCAGACTGTCTGATATTGTCAATTCATCTTTTAACTTGGGAGAGAAAATACCCGATAACCGTGTTGTAAAGAAAATTTTAAGGTCCCTTCCCAATAGATTTATTCCAAAAGTGACCGTTTTAAATTCTTTACCAACTTTAGCCTCTACGAAATTAGAAGAACTCGTAGGTGACTTACAAACTTATGAACTGGACATGTTTCCCTCTAAAACTGAAAAGAAAATTGAAAAGGGCGTTGCTTTAAAAGCCCGAAAAGAGAAAATTGAAAAGGGCGTTGCTTTAAAAGACCGAAAAGAGGTCAAACAAGTAGTAGAGAGCGAAAGTGATAGTGACTCGGAAGACATGGCTTTGTTTGCTTGTAAATTTAGAAAATTTCTTAAATTTAACAAAGATAAATTAAAACTGATTTTAAGAAGTTTGAAACTTCTAAGTATGACAAGGCTGAGAAGATCCCTAATCCAATTAATGAAAATTTAAATAGGGAGGAATCTAATATGTGTTTTGGTTGTTAGGGTTATGGCCATAGGGCTTCTGAGTGCCCCACTAAACTAAGGAAAGAGGGTAAACGACCAATTTCATATAATGCTACCCTTAGTGATAGTGATAAGGAAGAGGGACACGATTCCCCCACTAAGCCAAATTTTGTGGATTTTATGGCTAGTCATGTGAGCACCGAAAGTGAATCTTCTCATGATGATACTCAAACTCATGACACTTCCGAGGTCAAAGTTTTTGATTCCCTTGTTTTTGATGATAGTGAGAGTGGAAAAGAAAGTGAGAGCGAAAATGAAGAAGAGGTTAATGTGAGTGAACTTCAAAATGCTTTTTAAGAACTTTATAAAAAATATATTAAATTGAAAAGAGCTAATTTGAAGTTATAAGCTAGTTTAAAAGAGCGTGTCAAGGTCATTGATGATAGTACGATAGTAGAAGACCTTAGGACACGTGAGCGGACTCTTCAAGAGAAGCTTGAATATATAGAAGGCGAGAGAGATAGCCATTAGGGGTTTAATGGAATCCTTGAAAAAGGAGCTTCTTGCTTTTGAAGAGCGAAATGTTTTATCAGAGTCTAACATTTTAGAATTGCAAGATAAATTAAAAGACTCTAGTAAGGTCAAATTTGATTTGGAGTGTCGTTTGGAAAAATTAGATAAAATCTTAGGAACGGTCCAAATTCAAAATGACATGTGTGGTTTAGGCTTCAATTCTTGTAATGAATCTACTCATAAAGTCAAAACCAACGTTTTAGGAGAATCTACTAGGAAAGATTTTAGAGATCACTCCATAGGTAAATCTTTTCGACATGTTTTTACTTGTTCACATTGTGGTCGAAAAGGTCATCTTAGGAAATTTTGTTTTGATCTTAAACGGATTCCTAGAAAATCCCAACGTAAAGCAACCAATGTATTTAAAATTCCTACACCCCAAGATAGTCATTCTTCATTAATTTGGGTTAGGAAATCCGACTTGGTTGCCTTGAAAAATAGGGTTTTTGATTCTCATTTACTATCACATGCTTCCTCCCTTGCTAAATCTAAAGGATGAATGTGTTAGTCTTTTGCATACTTTAGCGTTTGTACTTCATGCTATATTCACATGCTAAATGTCTGCTTGTTTAATCATTTTCTAGTTTATGCCCCATGCTTATTCACATGCTAGAATTATGATTTTTGTTTATCTTTTGTATTATATTTCCTTCATTTTGTTTGTATTAAATGAAAAATACAAAAAGATTTTAGTTTATCATTTGGATTTTATCTATTGGTAATTTAAGCTTTAATGAAAAATTCAAATGATTTTTGTTTGTCTTTTGAGTATATATTTTTTATTTTTGGTTAAAAAATTTAAAAAAATCAAAAAGATTTTATTTTGTGTGTATTTTAGTTTTGATACACTTTAAGTGGTTATACTTGTGTTAGAATCCCATATTTTACGCTCCCATGTGGCTAGTACTTTTGGTTTAGATTGTCAATCCTTATTATGTTCTTTACCATGCTTACATGGAGTAGTTGGATTTTGTGTTGTTTAAATGGATTCTATTTTTATATGCCTCTATTCACACATGCACGAGCTCCTTTGAATTTTTAACTTCATATGTATATTTGAGCTATGTGAGGTGTTCTCCTTCCAATATTGTCATCTACATATTTGTGACTTAGGAGGACTAGTGCATGTCAAAATCCGTTGCACGTGAGATCTGTGTGAAAAAATGAAAACTTGATAAATAAAAATGTGCACGGGGAAGGGCTCCGAAAGGACTAAGTGATCCTTTGCGATTGTAAGCCACCGTTTTGAATGGACCTAAAAGAAATACGTGGTCCAAAGGCCTAAAAACGGAAAATATGGCATTAAAAAGAAAAATAATTGCCAAGGCCTATGTTTGATTGATATATTCATTCAAAATTAATATAAATGCTTATTGAGGGAGATTGGATGGTATATCAACGGTATGCACAATGTCCGTTTATCCTAGTTGCATATCTCATGTCATGACTCTATTGGTTTGTAGAATAATCAATATGCTAGGCTTGTATACATTGTGTATGATTGTTCATTGAGTTCAATATATATTGTCACATGAGGTTATATTCAAATGTGATGAAGTTTGCAATCAAATGAGAACTCCATGAACATGTTTTTAAGTGATTGGGTCTAAGTTTAATCGTTACTAGTTCACACTCCAACACTTCCGTTTTCATATGACACATTTTTGCCATACGAGTGTGAAAACTTATTGTATTTTGTGTCATGTGTGTGTTTATATCTATACATATGTGTGTGTGCATTCTTGATATATTTATTGTACATATATATATGATATTTTGTTTTGCCTTCGCCTTGCTTTCTAGTCCTTCTATGCTTATACTTTAGTTTTGGTATCTATCTTGGATTAGTTATACTTTTGTTGCCCATATGCTTTCATGTCTTATCACTTTAAGCTTCAACATGCTTTTATATTTGTTCTTTATCCTTTACCTATTCCTGAACAAAAGGGGGGGGGGGGGGGGGAGAAATGGTATCTTATCCTATTATAATCTTATCTAAGTTTAGGAGATTTAACTTAGGGGGAGTAGCTAACTTCTTGGGTTAATCATTTTGATAAAGGGGAGAATTAATTTTGGGGGAGTATTTATTTTAATATTTTAATTGCTTAAATACTTTGATATTCCCTATGCATTTGATGAGTTTACTTAAGTGTGCAGGAATTCTTCTAAAGCGGCATCTTTCAATGGCAAAGTGTTTGATCCTTGAGTTGAGTCAAGTTTGGGTGGGTTATGTTTTGAGTCTAGTGAGCTTGACGGCCCTTTAGGATTTTTTTGTTTGGTTTTTGTCCCGGAATAGCGAAAGGGGGAGATTTGTAAGGACGCAAATTTTCAATTGAGTCCATATATAGTTTTGGCTCAATTCCGGACAAAAACATTTATTTATAGGATTGTATTTAATTCAATATTCTCAAGCCTATGAAAAGTTTGTTGAAGACGTAGCGGCAAAGAGTATAAAGCTTCATCATCATGCAGGTTTCGTGCCTCGTTTATACTTCATCAACCATAGTTCCATGCTCCCAAGGTATGAATGCAATTATATATATATAGGAGCTTGGAACTTGTTTATTGGGTGTTAGGTTTAACTAAAACTGCGTTTTAATTTCAGAAAGATTTAATTAAAACTTTAAAGTAAGTTTATAAAGTTTTCTGGACTAAAATCGAATTTTCCAAACTTTCTGAAAGTTCGTTCGATATGTCGTTCGAACGAGATTGTCGTTCTAACCAGATGTCGTTCGAACGAGATTGCCAACGACTTCCCATTATGGCATACTGGAACTTCGTTCGAAATGTCGTTCGAACGAGATTATCGTTCTAACGAGATTTTTAACGAGATTCTAACGAGTTCATACTGGAACCTCGTTAGAAGACTCGTTCGAACGAGAATGTCGTTCAAATGAAATGTCGTTCGAAGGAGATGCCAGGCGGGAACAGTTTTTGGCAGTTTTTAAGCAGTTTTTCTCCCACTTGCCCACTTCTTTCTTAACCAACTTTTCACAGCATAACTATGTACGGGAATCACTTTTGATTATCCATCTTTTTCATATCCTACTAACTCCTAGAGAGTGTTTTGAGAGTAAAATCAAAGAGGGAAAAAAATCATGTTTTGAGTGTGTTTTTATCAAAGAGAAAAATATACACCACTCTAGTTTACACCTAAATTAGTTTCTTCCAAGTTCCCATATTCATATATCTTGCTTGGAGTTTGGCACCGGGTTCATCTCTTCCGTTCAAAGAGAAGTTTCAGGTTTTCTTCTACATCCCATAAGGAAAGAAGAAGTATTTTTGTTGCGGCATTACCCACTTGGAGAAAGGCTCCTTGTTCGGGTGACGGTGACCATATAAAGTTCGATCGATGGACTCCGAGACCGCGGTGGAGCTCCGTGGTTATCCGCTAGGAAGAGGTGTCTACAAGAAGAAGCATCGGGGCTTGAGAGGGATCGAGTCGTGTGTTGTAAGCCTTTCTGTCTTGTATTTGTAAATTCTGTATCTAGTGGATTTGAGGCTAGGGCCGTCCGAGGTTGTTTCCCGTTGTGGGTTTTTCCTCGTACATCGCGGCGTAGTGATTTATTATTTTTATTTTATCTTTCGTACTCACCTAGAACGCATGTTTAGGTTAAAAAAATAAAATTGGTTTAATCACTATTTATTTATTTTGGTGCAAATTAAATTTTGGGTAAGGTTTATTTAATTCAAGTGATGTTTTAAAATTGGTTTAGCCTAATTTGTTTAAATGAAAAATAGGACTTAGGCAAATTCTAGGACTTGAATTAATTGGTTTAAGTGAAATTAATATTTGTGTGTGTTTCATTAATTTTCACTTGTGTTTAATTTTAATTTGAAATAGAAATTAAAATTTGGTAATTCGTTCGTTTTATTGAACCATCATCTTTACGCTTCCGCATCTCGTTATATATAAAAGGAAATAATATTATTTTAATTAAGAAAATTAAGATCGGGGGTCCTTCATAGTCTGATCTAGGCGCGTTTCTCTATTCAGGTCTTAGAAAAACCAATAATTATTTATCCTTAAAAAATAATTAAAAGTAGTTCTAAACTTTTTAAACAAAGACAATCACCCTTAAATTTTTTTTGAAGGTCTCATAATTAATACGCATTCATACTTGTGAGATCCTTGATAGACGCGAAGATAAACTTGGCACTAAACACGACACGACAAATCCAATCTTTGAAGCTTGGATGCTAAGTATTCATCAAATAACGTCATAGGCTCATGGAATCAAATACACAAAGTCTACCCATTGTCTCAAACATTTTGTTTGGAATAATGCCACTTACATACAAATTGACTTAATTGAAAATTTGTCCTTATAAAAACTAATACCGAATGGATAGAGATCATACACATTGAACTTATTTTAAAGTCTTACTATGAAAGGTAAATATATATAGTCATAAACTTGATTAGTTAGTCATAATTTCATATTATTATAATTATTTAATCTCTTATTTATTTTTATTTTTATAGATAATATCGGGCGGCAACGGACAAAATGTACCATGTGACACCCCAATGAGGATCCTCATCTCGTGCACAACAACAAGAATTCTCATCACCAATTGCTGAGTAATTCACAACTCCCCCATTGGTTCAATCCAGTACTCCAAGTACGAATAGGCAAAAAATACTCGTTGCTCCAATGCCCCCATCCAGTGCTCCCAACACCTCCCGCTCAAATGAAAAGAAGACCATTAGGTTCTCCCTTTGCGAGAATAGCCCATGGTGATAAAAAATGACCTGCTGCCCTATGGTTGTCGCTAGAAAAAAATATTATCGGAGTTGGGGAAGCATAAAATTGGAACCTTATTGATCAAGCCATCAAAGATGACATCTATGATCAACTCTGCAAGCAGTTTTCATTTCTCGACCGTTAAAAGAATATGGTTCTTTCCCGGGTTACTAAACAGTTGAAAACATACCAGAGAAACCTTAGACAAAGATATTTCCCGAAGGGGTCATTGACATCCGATATTTTGGCTCTAAAAGATAGAGTGCCTCCGAATGTTAAAATGCCGGTGTAGTAGTGGATTGATTTTTTAGAGAATGAGGTGATGGACAAAAAGCATGTCCAGAGGAGAAAAAATAAACAAAAATGGGCAAAAAAATTGATGTCCACATACCGGGCTCAAAATATTATGAAGATTTGAAGAATTAATGGCCGAGAAGGATAAAGGAAGGTCTAAATGCCAGTAAACAACCACATCGGGCCAACTTGTACGCTCATGATTGACGAGACAAAGATAATAAATTCCCGCCGCACTTGGCTAAGACTTTGGAATTACGAAGGCCATTAGCAGTCAGTCAAGTTCGAGCCCTAATAATGCCTGGGAAAATGATGTTGTGACACCCTGCTTATTAAAATAACGAGTGGCTAACTCTTTACTAAAATAAAATAGGAATCTCAAAATGGCTAATTCTTAAAATCGCTGTCGAAAATCCAATTTATTACTAACCCCTATTATTAATCAAGTCGTGTGTCAACTTTAAACTTTAATTAAATTAACATAAATAAAACCATTCACCATCAACTATGACAGATAAATCCACGAGCACGTAATCAAATCTGAATACTAGAACATAATAAAATACATTAACCGAATAAACGATCGGTTTTCAATACAATACAGCTGAATTAAATAAAACTAAAATAAAAATTAACATTGGGCAACATGCTCAATTAATAACTGACTGAACCCTATCTAGAATCTCAAAGATAGAAAATGGTTAAACAATCTCTACAACACTTGCAACTCCAATTGCCTATAAGTGATAATCATGCATGACTTCCCTATGGCTGGAGACCTGAATGTTTTTGAAAATATTTTGACACGGGTAAGATCCCAAAACCTTTTGAAAATATTTTGCAAGTGATTAAAATACATAAATAAATATGTGTACATTCTTCCATATTTAAATTGGTGTCGCACTCACATGAGATAGTACCCACCTCTTAACTACAGTGTGCACCTAACGTATATATTTTAATCCATAGTTATGCTTTCTTGCCTAACTAGTCTCTAATATCCGTAAGTCCATATGTTATCGTGTGTCAAATGTATTTTATAATTAATTTTTCCATCCGTTTTACAATTCTCAGTTATAATTAATCAATTCATATTAGATAACTTTCAACAATTATAATTCTCAGTTATAATTTATCGATTCATACCAAATAACTTTCACTAGTTATTAAATTAATATTCACACTTTAATATCTCATGCCCGTATATATTTACTGCACACATATATACGTTGTTTAATATTACATCAAGCATACATATACATCACTCACTATATACATATAACCGCCATCCCTCGGAGTAACTCATTGGATGAGAATATTTAAAATGCAATCATGCACCAGGGCATACACACATCATCTTGGGCCACCGGGTTTGACTCTCACACCGAACCCTGGTAAAATTATAAACATAGTGAAGGCGGTCATAGCTTTTTGATAGTGGTCATAATCATACCCAAATTACCTCATTTTGAACTTGAACCTCAAAGGTCACATGTGTGGCGCTATACCCTAGGGTCCATACTTATCCAACTATTTTTTTTAGGGAAGATCACTCACATCACGCAACCTCCGATGATAGCACTAGAGTGGTATGTTCACATAATTATATCATGCACTGATATATATATATATATATATATATATATATATATATAGCAAATCGTGCGTATTACTCGTGGCACTAGCCCAACATTTTTTGAATATCATTTTCATTCTCAATTATTTAATTATCCACATAATTAATTAATTGATTCTCATAATATTTATTCTATGCACGTACAACCCTCAATCAACCCGCATCCCTATTTTTTCGAATTTTTCATCACAAATTCATTAATAAATACTCAAGTATAATTCACCCCAAATACTCTAATTTTCACCTCGGATAAAATTCTCAATTAATCTAAGCCATAATATATCTTCATATAATTTTTCAGAAGTCCTAAACTATTCCTACATCATAATCTGATTTTTAAATTTAAATTACGAACATGTAACACCCTGCCTAATTAAATACCGGGTGACCAGTCCCATACCAAATTAAAACAGAATATACAGTTGGCTCATTCTCAGCATCACTGTCGAAAACATTTACTAATCACCCAATACCCAATTAAGCTGGTGTTAAAAACTTTCCAAATTTTAAATTTCAACAAAAATCAATTTTTAGTTCAAGAATAACACAAAACATTTTATTCTACAACACTTATAACCGAACAGATAACTCAAAAGAATTTAAATGCAATTGGAATAAACATTCCCACATAATAATCCAATACAGTAATCCCAACAATAATAAATGTATTAAAATGACACGGATACAAGAGTATTTGAGTCAGATAGAAAAGAGATAACTAAACTCCTTTGGGAGACATGCCCTAACCAAAAGAATACTGTGAATCAAATGAAGATAGGCGCCTAAGCAATACTCCATAGCTCATCATAACCCGCTAAGGTTGGCGTCCCTGCTACTGGACACCTGATATAGAAGATACAATAGAAAAGAGAATATGCAAGGAAACGGGTCAGAGCCCGATGTGAAAATGATTTTGAAAAAAGCAAGTATTTAACAAGTGCAATAAAGCATTTATTATGTACATGTTAGTAACCAAACTCTCACTTGATATTCTCACCTCTCATCTAGAGTGCAGACTTAATGTTTCCTATTAAACTCCTAGTTAATGGTTCCTCTTCACTAAATTCCATAATATGATTCCATCCCATATCATAATCCCGTATGTCCCATACCATACTTAGTATAATAATTTATATTCGTTTCTCATTAAAATGAGTTAAGCTTTTCAAATCTAACAGAATAATATTCATCAACTTAATTCAATTCTTTTTCTTTATTCACCGTCATTTACAATTATCACACAATAGATAGATTTAACCACAATATACACATTCATTCATTATATATTTACACATATATAATACGGCACCCCGAGTCACAGCTGCGGTGCATGAATTACTCTGCTATCATGTCTCAATATCACTGGTCGCCGAATAGGGGACTAAAGGTTCGGTAAGGATTCCTCGAACCACAAACAACAACACAAACATTGGAGGCGAACATAGTTCTCATACCCACGAGTCGTGCACATACCTACGTTCCCATAGTCAGCGGACTTATCAACTCCCCGATAAGTCTTTCATAGACCTATGTTCTTGAGCAAAAAATCAAAGATCCCATGGATTCATCAGGATATGACTGCCCTCACGCGCAAACCTCCCATCGATAGCAAGTAAGCTAGGTATGCCATACACATAAATTATCAATCAATCAAATAGGCATTGTCATCTACCTATAGATATAATATTAACAAAGTAATCACGCTACCATAAGAGTGACGAAAATTATAACCCATTTTGAACTCCCATCTCTATACAGGAGCCATACCACTAAGCGCTTGTACTACACTCAGTCATTGTGCAATCAATAATGAGCTTAAACTCAGTCCTTGATGTTGAAATTATAACCCTAAGGCTACCCAGGTGTTATGTTAAATCTCCCCTACTGGACCTATCCTTAATCCTCATGAATACCAATTAGAATCCAACACATGAATCTAGCAACCGAAATCTCTCCCATTTAATTATCATAATTCTAATCAATTAAATCCCAATCACATTAATTCGATTCTTATCTAGGGCTCACTGATCTTCTCTAAGTTCCATTATATCCAATTAATAATCACCAAAGATTTAGAAAAGGTTTGGGATAAGAACTAGCATTAAAAGAAACAACTTCACAAATTCTGGGGAGGTCGATCGATCGAAGGCAGGGGGTCGATCGATCGATCGCCCAGATAACAACCCAGTTTTCTGCATTTCTTCTACTACGGGTTTCATCACTTTTGATAATTTAAACCTTCATATTAACAACCCAAATGACTTATAATCCTTACTACATGATATATCAATATATACAAATGATTTCTAATCATCTAAACATCCTAGAATCATCAAGAGATTGAATTAAAAGCATGTTTTTATCCTCTTTTTCCAGAAAATTATCAACATAATATCTTCAAGAACACATCAATGGTTTTCTAAGTTTCTTCAATAGATTTATGATTATTTCGTGGATTACTATCTACTTACAACATGAGTTTGATTCCTATATCTCCATTTTTCAGAAATCCATTAACAACTCTTCATTATCCTCCAAACATGTAAAAATCTCATCTTTTTATAACTATCCTAACATGGACAATATACAAACTCAGATTGCAATTATCAAACACTTGCCTCTAATGAAGGTCTGATCCTTTGGAGCTGTATATCACAGGTGGTTCTCCCACCTCCGATCAACCTCCGGTGGTGGTTGGTGGTGGTGACCTTTGGTTCTTAGTTCTTCTCCTTCCCAAGTAAGCTTTTCTCTTCCCAAGAAACCTTTCACTCTCTCTAATAAGATGTCCTTTAGATTTTGTGTAGACGAGATGAATGAACCGATGTTCAACTAATCTCCAAATACTTATAATAAGACAAAATCCGAAATCACTATTCATCTCCCTTGTAAAAATAACTAAAATGCCCTTTTGGGTTGTCTTTTCATTTCCAAATGACCCGAGACTCAAAATTAACATCCAAATAGACTTTTCTAACTATTTCAACCCTTCCGGATACAATGACGCAATCAAAATGACTATAAGGTCGATGCAAAAATAAGTTTCCTTTTTTTAATTTAATAAATTAGTCCCGACACGTCCCATACCGCGTCCGACTAAAAATTCAAATTACTGAATTAATATCACACAGCCATATCAATAACATCACATTCATATATTACCTAAATATATTTAAGTAATATTTAGAATCATACCTTTTAATATCCACAATTCGGATAAAACCCAAATCAATTAATTTATAATAATATCCAATTGATCCATTAATTTAAAATATAACCCATTTTAAAAGTCATTAAAATTACGGGGTATTACAGAACATATTTCATCAAATAAGCCAACCTATACATACCAGTGCCGCCGAACCGGTTCGTCCTTAGGGCGAATCAGTTCACCCTGCAGATTGCAACAGTGAGTTCCAAATTTGTTGTTCAGCAAGTTCAACCCCAAATCCATAAGTTCTGACATCATATTCTTTAATGAAATTCAATTACCAATATACTAAACATGGAATCGATTTATTTTGAATATACATCTCTCTTTATATGATCACTTTATGGACTTGTAAAAAATTCTCTACATATGATAAAAATCTCCCTATCTTATAACAATTTATCAATTTCAATCTTCAAAGTTCGTAATCCATCTATCGATATGGGATTCAAATTATAAATTTCAACCTTAAATGATCACACATATATATTTTTGAAATCATTTGTCAAAAACCTCATTTGTATATGAATTCCACCCAAAATTCAATTTCCAATGATGATATGAATTGAAATTGAACACATAAATAAATAGCAAGATAATGACTTTCCTTATAATTCTTAGTGTCTAAATTTGATTGAAAAGTTCCTTCCTTTCTTCTTCAACTTGATCTCTCTATAATTTTCCTTTAGCTTTGCTTTAGACTCTTGAGTTTTTCTTCGCTTTTCTGTTCACTTTCTCTCTAATCTTTTGTTTTACTCAAAGAAACCTTGTGTATTTGTAAAGTGATTATTTGTTTCCCTTAAACCCTTTATTTTATAACATTAATCCCAAAATTTCCTCTTCATGTTCCATTAAAAAGATCAAAACGCCCATATACTAGTCCCGACTAGTTTAAAAAGCCCCCGAGACCCAAACACTACCCCGGGGTACTGACTATTTGACCATTTCTGGATCAACTGTGAACTCAAAATCATTATTGAAGTCGCCCATCATCAATTTACCATCTTACTCCCAACACGACTCCACACGAACGTCTCGAATAAGATACTATTAACCAGTCAATTTTACTCACTTACGATGTAATATAAAATAATGCAATTTCATTTACTTATCACACAAGTAAATATAATAGCACATAAATATTAATCCATTTCTTGCTGATTAATATTTATATAAATTCACGTTATTTCTCAAATTAATTAAACTACTGTGACACGTGTAATTTAAATATTCTCTATTTAAGTATTCTGAAAATTATGGGGTGTTACAGATGCCATGACCCAGACATTTAGCAAGGACAAAAGAGTGAGGACGAGAGGTTTTGAATCACATATGCCAAAAAAAATTAATACATACCACACCTCTCGTGGACGATCTTTATTCGATCAAGAATTGTATCTCGACCTAAGAGGAACATTAGTCCAAGACCGATAGGGATGTCTAGGAGATTAAAACTAACATGGGAGCCTTAATGAGTAAAATTGGGAAACTTGTGTCCTTTTTTACTCAAGGTTTTAGGCCCCTAATACCTCTTCAAGGTTTCCCTTACCCCCTTCTCAAGGTTTTCCCTTTCCCCCCTCTACAAGTTTCCCCTCCCAAATGCCGCCTCCTTTAACATTCCCCTTCCCAATGCCTCCTCTTGTCACATGTCTTAGATCATCATCAACAAGCCACAATGACTATGGCGAGTAATGATATTTTAAGGACCTGGCCAATAGTAGGATTGTTGGCGTGGGCACACTCATCTACGTAGCTGTCAGAACTAAAGTACATGACCGAACTTTACAGAAGGGTGAGGTTTAAGTGATGGTTGATGAATTATTCCATGGTTGTAAAGATGTACCAGTGTACATTGGCAGCGAGGAAGGGGAAGAATTGAGGCATTATGCAAATTCTTATATCACTTGACTAGTTTTTCTGTTGGTCAAGTTATAATATTTCTTTGTTTAAGTTACGATAATATATTTTTTTGTTTCAGTTGTAAGCATATTTTTTTATTTAGCTGTAATAATATTTTTTTTTGTTTCAGTTGTAAAAATATCACTTGGCAAATTTGTTTAATTTAAGTTTAAGTTGTGACATTTCCATAATCATATTAATTTCTTGTATGCAACATAACATTGGTTTTAACCTAATAACACAGGAAATTTGAATATTATTAAATGGATTTCTCACAATATAAAGTGTAGTTGGGATAGACTAACCGAATAACAAATAATCATGTAAAGTGCGCTCAAGAATTTCTTAAATACGCTTACAAAAATCTTAACAGTGAAAAGATTCCATATCTGTTCACCCGTCGTATGAACGAAAAACATAAATCATTAAAAGACATTTAGTTGCATTTAATAAAGTGGGGAATTTGTCAAGACTGTAAAATATGGACATACCATGCTGAAAAAAATATACCTTTTGTTATGGAAGAATTGCCGGTACTCCATCGCGTAATGGAACTCTAACGAGTGGAAGCGATATATGATTCTCCAACACATCGTCCATTGACCAACCTAATTGACGATGCTTACGGAGTCCACAACCATCAAAACCACCAATCTATGGATACAAATAATGTGCATTATGACCAAGTAAATGAAAAATTTGATACTGAATTACCAGGAGATCGGGAATATATACGATTGAAAGTTGATGCGACTAGATCATTGTATAAAGATTGCATTGAAGATCACTCGGTATTATATGAAATGATTGATTTGCATAATTTGAAGAGTCAATTTGGTTTATTTGGCAACAACGTAACCGAAATTCTTAAGCGGGTTAAAGAAATTCTCCCAAAAGAGAACACGTTACCAGATAATTATCCTATCATGAAGAAGAGCTTGAAGGGTTTTGATTTGAAGTACAAATATATTCAGGCATTCAAGTATGATTGCATATTATACCTCAATGATCAAGAAGAGAAGGATGAGTGTCCTGTATGCAGTGAGCCTAGATATGTGGTTTGTGAGAATGAAAAGGATAAGGCTGTAAAACATCGCAAGTGCTCACAAGTCCCACAAAAGATTTTGAAATATTTTCCACTTGGAATATGGTTTAAATGGGTTTTAACTGTACCATGGATAGTGGAGGCCATAATATGGCATGCTCGATGCGAGATGGGTGGGAATCTGTTGCGCCATCCAGTTGATTTACTCATCTGGTAAATTTTAAATGAACGACACCCTGGATTTGCAGAGGAACAGCGCAACGTCAGTCTTGTAATCTCAGCTAATAAGTTTAACCCTTTCGATAATTTAAGTACTAATCATAGTTATTGTTCTCATGGTGCCTTTAAGTCTCCTTCCGATACTGTGCATGAGAAAGGAGTTCACATTGTTATCTTTATTGATACCCAAATCAAAGGCTCCCGATGATGATATTGATATATTCTTAGCCCCACTAATCGATGAACTTAAAGAGTTGTGGGATAATGGTGTGATGGTGTTTGACTCTCATAAGGGTGAAGAGTTCACACTTAAAGCAATGGTGATGTGGGCGATGCATGACCTTCCTGCTTATGGGACCTTCAATGGTTGTAATATTTATGGTTATTATGGATGTCCCATATGTGGGGAGGAAACTGAAGCCAGTTGGCTATATCATAGTGATAAGATGATTTATATGAGTCATCATAGATTTCTGCCTACCAGTCACCCTTTCAGGAACGATAAGTCTAACTTTTTGCCTATCGATCACGAGCACTGACGAACCTGCACGACTTTTTGGTTAGCATATTGAGGAGAAGATGATGGCTATGACTACAGGGAATATCTACGTAAGCAAACACTATCATTTTGTAAACCTGAAGCTTAAATCTTGGGAGGATATGAACAACCCTAGTAAAGCTATGGTCTAGATGATCAATATTTTTTAACTTGTCGTATTGGAAAGATCATCGTTTAAGGCATATAATTGATATGATGCACACAGAGAAGAATGTTGTAGAACATCTTATAGGAACATGCCTGGGTAGATCACATTCAAAATATGGAGAGCGGGCCCGTCACGATCTACAAGATATAAAAATAAAGAAGAAACCATGGTTAAATAATGATCCTATAACAAGAATAATTTCTATCCCCCCGACTGCTTTCACTTTAACTACTAGTGAGAAGAAGATCTTTGTAGGCACGTTGTTCAAGTTGCAGACTTGAGCTGATCATTCTAGTAATTTACACAGGATAATAAGCTACCAAATAAAAGACTTGAAACATTGAAAGTCTCATAACTAATATGTAATTATCAAATTAGTGCTGAAAAGGATAGGACCCTAATTTTAAAATTATTTTATACTTCAAAAAGTAATAATTTCCTTTTATAGATGCAGAAGCGAGAGATGGTGGTTCAATTAAATGAATGAACAAATTTTAATTTCTTTTTCAAATCAAAATTAAACCAAGTGAAATATGATCGAACACACACACAATTTGATTTGACTTAAACACAATTAATTAACCCAAGTCCTAAAAATTTGCCTAAGTCATATTTCTCAATTTTACCAAATTAGGCCAAACCAAATTTAACAAATTAAATTGATGACTTGAATTAACTACACATTACCCAAATTTAAATTAGCACCAAATTAAATAAGTAGTGATTAAACCAAATTTTATCTTTTTACCTAAGCATGCGTTCTAGGTGATTTTGCAAGATAAAATAAACAATGAATCACTATGCCGCGATGTATGAGGAAAAACCCACAACGAGAAAAAACCTCGGACGACCCTAGCCTTAAGTCCACTAAGTATGGATTTACAAATTACAAGACAAATGGCTTACTTCCTCGACTCGACCCCTTTCAAGACTTGACACATCTTCTTGTAAAAACCTCCGCCTAGTAGACAACCCCGGAGCTCCACCAGAATCTTGGAATCACCAATGAGACATAGGTACACCATCAACCACACATGATGCTTTTCACCATATGAGAATGCCGCAGCAAAAAAACTTCTTCTTCCTTGTGAGATTTAGAAGCAAACCCAAACTTCTCTTCAAACAGATGTAGAGATAAACCAGTGCCAAAACTCCAAGCAATGTATATATATAGAGTAACCTTGATAAACAAACTTTGGGTGAAAATTAGAGTGTTAAATGATTTTTTCTTAAAAAATTAGACATTCAAAACATGAACTTTTCTTTGTAAAGATGAACACTCAAAAAATCTCTCTAGGAGTTGGAATAGTATGAAAAGCTGGTTCTAAAAGTTGGTGCCCGCACCTTAGTAAATCTGACAAAAGATAGTGGGGAAATGTAGTGGGAAAAGTCGAAAAAACTGCCAAAAACTACCCAAAAAATTTTCTCGCCAAAACTCGTTCGAACGACTTTTTGTTCGCACGGATTTACTAACGATGTTCCAAAATGGAATTCGAACGACCTGGCAATCTCGTTCGAACGAGATTCCAGTGTATCGAACGACGTTCCAGAAAATCAGAAAAATGAAATATTAATTTTAATCCCAAAACTTTTATGAAAAGTTCTAAAAAATATTTTTCTGAGTAAAACAGAGTAGATAAAATTAATTTATAAAAATTATAAATTACACCCAATTAATTTCCAAGCTCCTATATATATATATATATATATATATATCAAATGCATTCATACCTTAGGAGCGTTAGAACATTGTTGATGATGTAGAAACGAGGCACACTAAACCGGCATTTGATGAAGCTTTATGAACTTGGCCGCTATGTCTTCAACTTTAGAATGTCATAGGCTTGAAGGATGGTCAATAACTCTATCCTATGACTCAAACATTTTTGTCCGAAATTGATCCAAAACTACAAAGGACTCAATTGGAAATTTGTGTCCTTATAAATCCCTTTGCTATTTAGACATTGATTCTCTGAACACAAAGATCTCCATCGGATAATTATGCAAATCAGCTTGTGTTTTACCCTAATTTATGCAAAAGTGGTAAATAAAAGGCATATTAAAGCCGCAAAATCAACTTTAGCCGAGGTAATTTGTGTATTAAAGAAATACTTTCCTCTATCATTCTTCGATATTAACATCCACCTGCTTGTGAATTTATGTGATGAGGCTTTGTTATGTGGACCCATTAGGTATAGCTGGATGTATCCTTTTGAGTGCTTGATGAAAACCTTCAAAGATTACGTAAAGAATACACAGTATATTGGAGGGTCGATGAAGAATATGTTATTGTGGAATCATCGCTATACGCTCGGGAACATATGCCAGAACAACAAGTAAGAAGGTTCAATACTCGTAAAAAATAAGGGATCGAGGAACTTGAAAAATTTGAGGATGAATTTCCTTTTAGGAAACCTAACGAGGTGCAACTCAAAAATCTACAATATGAGCAAACAACCTGTTACTTCTTTGAATCGAAAGATAAAGTCGAAGATATGAGAGAATGAGTATCTACTGAATTATTATTACTTAATTATATGTATTTTATATATCATAATCTAAAATCTGCAGTTTACCCGTAGGAAGTATGAGAACTAAATTGCCCAATATGAAAGGATAAATTGCATGACAACTGATTTTAGGGAATGGATATCAAAATAGGTAATTTTCACCTCTTATGTGCGTGGTTATTTATTCATGAGTGGTAAAAACATGACCTAATACAAATTCATTAACAAATGCAACTTCTAAGAAGAGGTGATGTCTCTTCAATGCTTGCATACAACAAAATATCTTAATTTTTGTACGAAAAAGTTTAAGAAATTTTGCACCAATGGTTTTGATTTTGTTTCATATCCATATGAGGAAAAGCTTTTGACGCAAATAGTGGAATTTTAATTTCTGCCTTAACTACCTAAGTCACTAGCAAAAGCAATAAAAATCCAAAGATATGGTGCTAACCTATTATGGGATAATCCAACAAATCCTAGAACTCGATTACTTAGTTTTCACAAAAACCGTGTTCTATTATGATTGTGAAAGTGGAAGATACTACAAATGCTTGAAAATTTGATCCTAACTCCAAACTTATTATGGTAGATTTATCAAAGATGAAGAGTAAAGATCGCATAATTACATAGCCTTTTATTTGTTCCTTTCAGAACGTAAAGAAGTTATTCTACTCAAAGTGCATAAATTATGGCAATTGGTATATTATTATGCTTGCACCAAAGGCTATGACTACTCAAGCAGACACATTAATTTGAAGGATCTTTTAATTGATTTAGAGGAAGATTGAGTATTAAAACATTATTTTATCCTTGTAAATCTTATTTGTATCCTATTACGATATTGAAACTAAATTATACCTTTACTTTGATTCATGAATGTTTAGTTTGATGTAAGGATGTAGTTTAATTGATGAATGTTTAATATGATTTATGTATGTTTAGTTTGATGTATGAATGTTTAATATGATATTGACACTCCAAATAAACATTTATTAGCATGAAAATGAAAATTGTTCCATAAATAAGATTAGGGACTCTTCATCATTAGCATGCGAAGAATTATGGTACATGCTGGTGATGGAGAGCCCTAATCATATTTAGGGGCACATACACCTTTCACGAGACGCTCGATTTGAAAATAGAGTCTCCTAAGTTTGTGATTGGATCGCGGGAACTAGGTATTCTCAACTTTAACTAACATTTTTATATAACTGATATGCATAGTCTTTTAAATGTTTGAAAATAGGAACACATAGGCTTTAAACTGTGCCGCTAGTGGGTTAAAAACCCAACATCCACCAAACGGTCCCGCAAGTGTCACGAACACCTTTCCCGTATCCAATATAACTCATAGTAACCAGCCGCATAGTCGTGGGACTCTCGGTTTGAGAATAGGACCCGAATTTGAAAATTGGCACACAGGCTTGAAAACGTGTCGTGAGTGGACTGAAACCCCCAATAACCCCCAAACGGCACCACAATTGGCACGACACCTCGCTCATGACCAAAATAACTGGTAACAACCGACCGTGTAGTCACGGGGATTTCGGTTTGAGAATAGGATCTGAATTTGAAAATAGGCACACTTAGGCTTGAAAAAGTCCTCTGAGTGGGTTGAAACCACTAGCCGCCCCCTAAACGCCGCCGCAAGTGGCATAAACACCTCGCACGTGACCAACGTAACTCGTAGCAACCGAATGCATAGTCGCAAGACTCTAGGTTTGAGAATAGGACACGAATTTGAAAATATGCACATTTAGGCTTAGAAATCTGTCGCGCGTGGGCCGAAACCTCCAGCAGCCCCCAAATGGCCCCATAAGTGGCACAAACACCTCGGACATGTGCAATGTAAATCGTAGTAACTAGACACGTAGTCGCGAAACTCCTAGTTTGAAAATATGATACAAATTTGAAAAAAGTCACACGTAGGATTGAAAATGTGTCGCAAACCCCAAATAGCCCCACGAGTGGCACAATCTCCAACGTAACTCGTAGTAACTAACCGCATATTAACATGACTCTCGATTTGAGAATAGGACCCGAATTTTAAAATAGGCACACTTAGGCTTGAAAATAGACCACGAGTGGGCCGAAACCACCAGTAGCCCCCAAATGGCCCCGTAAGTGGAACGAGCACCTTGTACATAACCAACGTAACTCATAGCAACTGGCCACGTAGTCGCAAGATTCTCAGTTTGAGAATAGGACCCGAATTTGAAAATAAGCACACTTTGGCTTGAAAATGTATCGCGAGTGGGATGAAACCACCACTATCCCCCAAATGGCCCCGCAAGTGGAATGAACACCTCGCACGTGAACAACGTAACTCGTAGCAACCTATTGCGTAGTCACAGAACACTCGGTTTAAGAATAGGATTGGAATTTTAAGATAGGCACACTTAGGCTTGAAAAAGACCATGAGTGGGCCAAACCCCCAACAACCCCCAAATGGTCCCGCAAGTGGGACGAACACCTCGCAAGTGTCCAAGTAACTCATAGCAACCGACCCGTTGTCGTGGGACTCCCCGTTTGAGAATAGGACCCGGATTTTAAAATAGGCTCACTTAGGCTTAAAAATGTTCCGCAAGTGGGCCAATACCCCCAACCGCCCCCAAATGGTCCCATAAGTGGCACAAGCACCTCTTACGTGTCTAAAATAACTCATAGCAACCGTCCGCATAGTTGCGGGACTCTCGATTTGAGAATATGACCCGAATTTAAAAATTAGCACACTTAGGCTAGAAAACACGTCGCTAGTGGGTCGAAACCCTAAAAATTCCAAACGGCCTCGAAAATGGCACGAACACCCCGTACGTGTCCAACATAACTCATAAAAATTGGCTGCGTATTCGCGGAACACCCGATTTGAGAATAGGATTTGAATATGAAAATAGGCACACTTAGGCTTGAAAATGTGCTACATGTGGGTCGAAACTACTGGAAACCCCTAAATGGCCCCACAAATGGCACAAACACCTCACACATGACCAACGAAACACATAGCAACCGACCGTGTAGTCGCGGGCTCCCAGTTTGATAATAGGACCCGAATTTAAAGATAGGCACAATAAGACTTGAAAATATGCTGCGAGTGGGCCGAAACTACCAACATCCCCCAAACAGATCGATAAGTGGCACAAACACCTCACACGTAACCAAAATAACTTGTAGCAACCGAACTCATAGTCACAGGACTCCCGATTTGAGAATAGAATAGAAATTTGAAAATAGGCACACTAAGGCTTGAAAACGTGCCGCATGTGGGACAAAACCCCAACAACCCCCAAACTGCCCCGCAAGTGGAACAAACACCTCACAAGTGGCACGAACACCTCACACGTATCCAAAGTAACTCATAGCAACCAACCGGGTAGTCGCGGGACTCCCAGTTTAAGAATTGGTACATAATTTGAAAATATGTACACTTAGGCTTAAAAATGTGCCGCAATCGGGTTGAAATGCCCAATAGCCCCCAAATAGCCCTATAAGTGTCACGAACACCTCACACGTGTCCAACATAACTCGTAGTAACCGACCCGTAGTTGTGAGATTCCCGATTTGAGAATAGGACCCAGATTTGAAAATAGGCACACTTAGGTTTGAAAACGTGCCGCTAATGGGTCAAAATAAACAACAACCCTCAAACAGCCCGACAAGTGGCATGAATACATCACACATGACCAAAGTAACTCGTAGCAACCGATCGCATAGTTACGGGACTCCTGGTTTGAGAATAGGACCCAAATTTGAAAATAGGCATACTTAGGCTTGAAAATGTACCGCGAGTGGGCCGAAACCACCACCAACCCCTAAACGGCCCCATAAGTGGCACTAACACCTCGCACGTGTCCAACATAACTCGTAGCAACTGGGCACATCATCGCGGAACTACCATTTTGATAATAGGTCCCGAATTTAAAAATAGGCCCACTTTAGCTTGAAAACGTGTCGCGAGTGGACCAAAACCACAAGCATCCCCAAACAGCCTCGCAAGTGGCACGAACATCTTACACATGTCAACATAACTCTTTGAAATAAGCCGAATAGTCATGAGACTCCTGATTTGAGAATAGAACTCAAATTTAAAAATAAGAACAATTAGGCTTGAAAGCATGCCGAGAGTGGGCTAAAACAACCACTACCCCCAAAATGGCCCCATAAGTGGCACAAACACCTAAAATGTGACTAACGTAACTCTATAAATTGGATGCATAGTCGCGAGACCCCCGATTTAAGGAGATGATACTAATTTGAAAATAGGCACACTTGGGCTTGAAAGCGTGCCGCGAGTGGGCCAAAACCCACAACAATCCCCAAACGACCTCGCAAGTGGCATGGACACCTCGTATGTGTCCAACATAACTTGTAGCAGTCAATCGCATAGTCGTGGGATTCCCGATTTAAAAATTGGCCCCGAATTTAAAAATAAGCACACTTAGGCTTGAAGACGTGCTGCAAATGGGCCGAAACCACCAGCAACCCCCAAACAGCCCCACAAGTGGCATGAACACATTATATGTGATTAACGTAACTCGTTGCAACTGGCTTCATATTCATGAGACTCTCAGTTTGAGAATAGGATCCGAAATAACCCATATTTTTTTCATTTAAATATGGTCACGAACTTGATTCGTGACCATGTTTTATTTTTTTCGTGATACATATATAGCCGCGTATTTGGTTCGTGAACAGAGTGAAGCATGTCTAAAAGTGGTTCGCAGCTATGGTCCATGACCATATTGAAGCATATGTAAAAGTGAGTCACAACTATACTCTGTGACCATGTTTAGGCATGAGTAAAAGTGGTTCACAACTATAGTCTGTGTCCATGTTGAAACGTTGGATTTAATCCGTGACTGCCTGGTTACGTCCCTTGTCCACAACCGGCCTGCTTTATATTGCAACATGCCTTGGTCCGTGACTGATCATTTTGGTTAGGGATAAGGTCCGTGACCAGTGGCTTTAATCACACCTTTTTTGGTCATGGATCGGATATGTGACCCGTGGGTCTGGTCACGATTCGAATTCGTGACCATCCGCCTATTTTGATGTAGTGTATGCATGAAAAATAGGGGATATTAATACAGTAGGTTTTAGAGCATCCATGTTCTAGTGTCTTTAAGATTTGTGTTGCGTTTGTTTTGTTTTTTGTAAACATTCTTTGATGTTTTTTGATCCTATCATAGGGTTATGTACTCTTGTGTAGTAATGACGCACCTGTAGACACCGTTCATTACGGTGTGAGAATTAGCAAGACTCAAATAACATTCGAGCATAAAGGATCATGAGAATGAAAACGTTGCGAGTTAGTTGTCAAGGATAAAATCATAGTCGACAAATATCTATCCACTTTGACAATCATATTGTCTTTACTGAAGAAGATCTAGGTAAAGACAAAACTTCAGATCATGACGCACTAGTAATAACTCTTAGGATAGCTGTGTAGGATGGGGATAAACTGCTAATGGGCCAGGGGAGATCTTTCGAAGTTATGTAATTAAATTTGTTCAGCAAACTCAACCTGAAGATGAAAGATTTGAAGGAAATGACCATCCCTTTAGTTGACTTCGTTGGAATAATGATGATACTCCTTGGAAAGGTCGTGCTCCTCTTACGAACTGGAAGCATATCCAAACTAATATAATTTATTGTAGTGGGTATTAAATTTCCATAAAATACGATTTTGGGGCGATGATGTCTCCACGCCATAAAGGGAGTCCCATCCACTTACCAACAGAAGCTCAAACGCATTACCAATCGGGGGGGGGGGGGGGGTAATAGAAATACATGTGAATCAATCTTCTGCTCGGTAATATTTATCTCTGCCAGTAGACCTAAATAGGTTAAGAATAAAGAAAAGGTGGAATAAAAAGGGAGAAACTTTATCCAAGTATCAACTAAAGTATGGAATATTGGGGATACAAGACACAAGGGTGTCCCCGTAAGACTGAGTCACAAAACCACTACAAGAGGTCATATTTGACGAGTCTCACACGACAAAGAAGTTTTGATGATCGAAAAATTTCTCATTGATCATGAAAAGGAAGAGAACATTTCTTTTCTCAAGAAGAACTAGTATGTGTTGTACTAGAAGTCGTATGATATGCCTGAAATCTACCGTGAAGTAATGTTCCACCGATTTCACATAGATTAAACACTCCCACTAATCACATAAAAGCCATGAAGAAATTCACCCCAAAAGGCAAAGGAAGTGGAAGAAGAAGTAGGTAAACTTATGGAGGCAAGGTACATAAAAGAATTCCAATTCCTTAGATGACACTAAAAGCCGGTTGTGGTTAGAGAGTTATGAAGAGTGGAGAGTCTGTATAGATTTCACTGATTTAAACAAAGCATGCCCTAAAGATAGTTTTCCATACCAAAGATTGACCAGTTGGTCGACACAAAAACTAATGAACTTCCTAGATTCTTATTTACGCTATCACTAAATCCTTATGTTCGGACCTAACCAGGAGAAGACATCTTTTATAACTGACTTTGGCATCTAGTGTTACACAATCATGCCGTTTATACTAAAAAATATAGGGGTGACCTACCGGTAACTTGTCATTAAGATGTTTAAGTATTAACAGGGTGACACCATGGAATCATACATAGACTACATGATCATAAAAAGAAAACAGAAGGGCGATCATCTAACAAATTTGACGAAGACATTTAAGGTCCTTAGGTATAATAGAATGAAGTTTAATGCAACCAATTGTTCTTTTGGAGTGCAGTCTAGAAAGTTTTTGAATTACCATGTTAGTTATAGGGAACTGAATCAAATCTCCACCATATTTAAGCACTAAACAATATTCAACCGCCTAAAATAATTAGGTACATTCAAAAGCTGACCAGGTTATTGACAACACTCAATTGATTCATCTCTAACTCATACCGATTTTTCTTTCAGTTGTTGAGGAAGGATAAAAATGATGAATTCTCAAAGGCATTCGAAGAAATCAATCCCTACCTAAGCCAAGCTCCCCTTATCACATCCTAAATATGGTCGATCCAATTTACCTATATCTGTTGGTGTCCTACCACGCATATATTTTGACCTTACTATGCGAGAAGAAGGGGCACCAAGTTCGGATATATCATATAATCAAGACATTACTCGATGTAGAGAAATGTTATCTCCTCCTAGAATTTGCTAGCCCACTCATTAGTTATTGCCTCGTGTAAATTAAAGCATTACTTTGAGGTGCACTACATCATAGTCATACAATCTTCCCTGTTAAAGGCGGTCCTTACAAAGGCCGACCTCTCAAAACGAAAATATAAATAGTCGGTGGAACTAGGGAGGTTGGTTATTTACTATCAACCCAGAACAGTCATGAAGGTACATGTTTTGGCAGAATTTATAACTGAATTTATCGGAGGGCATCAACTCGATGAAGTGTAACTCGTCGATCAAGTGACCATTAAAGAGCCCAACTAATAGATCCTCCGTATAAATGGAAAGTCTGTTCAAAAGGGGAAGGAGTGATAATAGTCTAGGTGATCCCAATTAAGATTGTTCTCAAGTAAGGAATCTGATTTAGCTTCGAGGCATCTAATAGTGAAGTAAAATATGAGGCTCTCATCAACGAATGAAAAATACTATGTTTTTGTGCGCCAGTCACCTTACTCAAGGTTGGTATCCAATTTTATATCAAGAGACTATAATAATAGGTATGAAAGCAAGTCAACCTACCTCCAGATCACCCTGGTTCGGGTCATTAAGTTCAAACACGTCCAAATTTAGTAATTCCCTAGAGGAAATAACATTGCCTTAGCCAATTTGGCATCGTCTGCAGACTCTAACCTTAAAAAAGTGATCGAAGTAGAGTATCTAGCCCAATTGAGCATCCTAAAATAATAAATTCTAACCAGGTACTCACCATCTAGAAGGCTCCCACCTAGATGGACCCGATTAATAAATACTTACGAGAAGACACACTGTATGTAGACAAGACAAAAGCTCATCAGATAAGAGTGAGGGATCATAAATTTAATCTATCCCCTAAGGGGAAAATCTATAAGAGATCTTTCATTGGACCATATCTGCAATGTGTGCACCCCTAGTGACGTCGATCAAGTTCTATATAAGTTGCACAATAGAGTTTGCAAAATCTATACATGTGAGAGATCCCTTACATTCAGAGCTATAAAATAAGCATATTTAGGGCCTTATGAAGAAGGACACCACGTCCTATGTAAAGAAGTGAAAGGAGTTCCAAATGTTCTCGTAAATGCTCCATTAGCAAGCCAACAACCTTAAGACCTTAACCATCCCATGGTCTTTTGCGCAATAGGAGTTAGACATATTACCTCTTGGTCAACATAAATTATTTCATTAAATGGTTTGAAGGAGAACCTTTAGCGAACCTAAGATATGTTGTCATAATCAGGTTTATCTGGAGAAATATTATAACCCATTTTGGTGTGATGATAATACTGATCACTAACAATGAAACACAATTTGAGAGCAGACTATTCTAAGACTTTTACAAAAGTAGTGGAATCAGGCTCTGCTACAGTTCGGTGACATACCCTTAGAGCAAAGGGAAGGCCGAAGCCTCTAATAAAATAGTCCTTGATGTAATGAAAAAATATTTAAAAAATCAAAAGGTGCATGGGTGGATGAGCTCACCCACGTCCTTTGGGCATACTGGAAAACTCCTAGGAGGTCAATCGGGAAAATGCCCTTCCCTTAGCTTGTGGAATGAAGGCCATAAAATTATTGGAAGTAGTTATGTTGACCATAAAGACAACCAGTCCGGTCAAAATATGAACGGTGATATCATTAGAACCAAGATCGACCTAAATAATGAGTAAAAGGACCAAGACCTAATCATACTTTCATCCTACCAATAACAGTTGGTGAATCAATATGGCAAAGACGTCAATAAGTGAAAGTTATACGCCAAGTTTATGTACTAAGTAAGTTCATTGCTATGGAGAGGAAGCCATTAGATAACAAACTAGTAAGGCTATTTAGAGTCACCAGAGATGATCTCTAAGTAGTCTACTGATAATAGGCAAGTATTGCGTATTTTATCCTCCGAACCTACACATTTTATCCCCTTCGGGTGCCTTAATCTCTATATTTAATCCCGTTAACCAGACAACCTCAGTTTATATTGTTAACATGTTATTTAAGGTATAATTGGTCTTTTGTAGGTATTTAGGTACTAAGTATGGAGTTCAGACGCATTTCGATGAAGTTCCATACGCAATCGCACGTTCAAGGGTATTTTAGTCTATTCACAGCTTGGGTACTGGCCCGACACTTCACGAAAGTTGTATCCCTCCTCGCTAGCTTCGCGTGGCCATGAACGGTGCACGATTCCGAGTCCGTATGATGAAGTTACGGCGATTTCAGCGGAGGGAAAAACAATTAACCAAAAGAGGAGAAGAAAAAGAAGAGAAAAGATGCAGTGTGCTGCTACTGTATTCTGCCCTGCTTGATCGATCGATCGACCCATTAGGTCGGTCGATTGACCATTCTAAATTACCGAATTTTGGCCTTGATCGATCGATCGACTAAAGGGTTCGATCGATTGATGCTCTATTTTCTGCAAATATTTTCTTTTCTTTTGTTTCTTCTTTTCTTTTATTCCCACTTACTATATAAAGCAAATTTTGTTGTAATAGGAATATATAGCAGTAGATAAAACGTTTTTAGGTTAGAATAACTTAGATTTTGAGGTTTTTGAAGAGTTCTTCTTCAATTATTCTTGGATTGACAACCTTTTGGATTGAATGTTGCACTATTCATCATCCTCTCCATTAATATAGTTTGTATTTCTTCATTTCTTGCTCTGTAGTGTAATTTACATGCTTTCTAAATTAGGTTTACATGCTTTCTTTACACGCTTTCTAGTATAGATTTACCGCATTTATTTACTACTTTCCATTTACCTTGTTTTTAATATGCTTTCTAGGTAATTTAAATTAGGTTGTATTTGAATGGAACTCACTCGGGTTAACGAGTTGATTTGCTTGGTGACGGGTTTATTTCGGGTGCGTTGTCCTAGTTATTGTGCCTAGGAGATTTGACGGGGCATATCATGTATGTCCCGTGCTTACGACCTTTCGTGCGCAATTTCTGGGATATTTGTTGACGCCAAAATCATATTAGGCTTTTATGCGGATTTAGGGGCGTGATAACCCTTGGTTCAATTAACTGTTTAAACGAGATGCGTTCTTAATAACTCGTCGACCCATGTAACCATTTTATACAAATTAACTCGGGTGAGGGATATTCGATGCAACCTGTAGTTTTACTCGCTTTGTTAATCTAGTTTCAATACCCTTGCCTAGTTAATCATCCTCTCCATTAATATAGTTTGTATTTCTTCATTTCTTGATTTTTAGTTAATTTACAAGCTTTTAAATTTAGGTTTACATGCTTTATTTACTTGCTTCATAGTCTAAATTTACCGCGTTTATTTACCGCTTTCCATTTACCGCTTTCCATTTACCGCATTTTTACGATGCTTTCTAGGTAATTTAAATTATGTTGTGTTTGAATGGAACTCACTCGATTTAACGCATTGCTTTGCTTGGTGATAGTGTTTACAGGGTTTATTTCGGGTGCGTTGTCCTAGTTATTGCGCCTAGGAGATTTGACAGGGCATATCATGTATGTCCCGTGCTTACGACCTTTCGTGCGCAATTTCTGGGATATTTGTTGACGCCAAAATCTTATTAGTCTTTTTATGCGGATTTAGGGGCACGACAACCCTTGGTTCAATTAACTATCGAAACGAGACGCATGCTAAATAACTCGTCGACCCATGTAACCATTTTATACAAATTAACTCGGGTGAGGGATATTCGACGCAGCCTATAGTTTTACTCGCTTTGTTAATCTAGTTTCAAAACATTGCCTAGTTAATCATTTCCCTTTATGCATCTTTTACTTTTTAGTTTGTAATCACCTTTTACACTTTTATTTCGGAATATTAAACCTTACAAATTCTAGCAACTCGTCTTTGTGGATTTCGATACCTGACTTATCGCTGTGCTTGCCCCGCAAGTGTAGTTGTAATTTAGGTTTGTTTGAATAGTCGCAGCGAGACGAAAACAACGACTGCGCACTTAACACGCGCACACCTCTCGCGCGTTATCAAAATGACGCCGTTGCTGGGGACGAGTTTGTTTTAGACTTTATTTGATTTTGGATTTCATAGTATTTTCTTTCTATTTGTATTATTTGCTAATATTTTGCAGGACTTCCACATTTAAGCACTTAGAAACGCTCGAATTTTTCCCGCGCGCACTTACTTTGTGGAATTCGCCATTTCGAGCCATTTTTGGGGTAAGCATGTCTTATTCCAATTCTTTCGGTAATCCTTGTTATAATCCTCAAAATTCTTGCAAGCCTATGACTTTCGGTGCATACTTAGAATCCCAAAGTATAGCAAATTCAAATATGACTTTGGGCGAGTATAATGAAAGTCAAAACTTAGGTTATTGGAATTTTGATGATGATGACAATGATTTTGGGCCTTTACCTCCTTATAATAGGAATTTTGAAACGAATATGAATAGTTTTCAAAATTCCTATAATAATGAGTTTTCGTTTAAGTCCGATAGTAACTTTCAAAGTTCCCATTTTCATGCATCCACACCTCGACCTATGACATTCGGTGAGGGTTTGCGTATGTATGAGAATGAGAAAATTGAAAATCATTATCGGGAAGAAAATCGTTCATGGGAACATGAGTTGGATTTATTATTTCGAAGTCGAGGAATGTTTTGAACCAATTGAGGTACTTGTGCCTACTTTGGAACAAACCATTCTAGACTTTGCCCATTGCGTAATAGATATTGAAAGTGAGGATGATAATGACATAATATCTATTTGCAATGAAATGATTTCTTCTTTGTCCCCCAAAGTTGATCATTTCATTGAAAATTATATTATTTCCTTCGAAACTCAAACTTCATGCGATGATGATTAATCTCATGAGTTTGAATTTCTTTCATCCCCATTTTTATTCTCCGTTACCACACCGTCACAAGTACCCAATGATTCGGTTTCAATCTTTAATGTTTTAAACCCTATCGCCGATGAGGAGTACTTTCTCGAGTCGCCCTCCATGAACGCATGTTTGCCTTTGTGAGCGCCGCCTCCCATTACACTTGCTAAATCCTTGGGAGGATATTCGACTTTTCTCAGTCCCCACTTATTTTTTCACCCGTTCAATCCAAACCCCCCATCGTCCCACCAAAACTTTTAATTGGCGATGGTTCATTTCTTTTGCCTTACACATGCCTTCCGTTGTTCAAACGGAATCCATATTTTTCGAAAGGCATGCTTGTATGTGAGGGTACACCGGTTATCCTCCAAAGTCAAATCGTTTTCAGGGTGGACCCTCACCTATTTAGACTTCTAGTGTACAGTTAGTGTGAAGCCTAAATAGTAGGTTGTATATAGTTAGCTTTCTTTCTTTTTATTTTTTCTTTCCTTGTTAATTTAGTTTAGTGTAATTAGTTAACTCTTTGTTATTTGTTTTTGCTATGCTCAGTACTAACTTGTTTTGTAGATTCTTTGGACTTGATCTTATGGGGATCGCTCCAATTTTGGGTAATATCGCTCTTTTCCTCTCTTTGACTTGGTTCTTAATTCACATTGAGCACAATGTCAAGTTTTAAGTTAGGGGGTGTGGGATATTCTATCCATTTCACATTCTAGTCCATGTTTTGCTCATATGTTAGTTACTTAGTATGCTTTTCGTAGAAAAATTGAAAATTTCAAAAAGATTTTCTTTCTTTTTTCTCCTTTTTTGGGCTTTTTGCCTTTGTTTTCGATGATATATTTCAATAATTGCATGATCCAATAGACAGCCCAATGATGCATGTTCTCGATTTTTGAAGTTATTAGTCTTTAGTCTCACTTATTGATATTATGAATAACTTCATGAATTAAACTTTAATCCCATGAGCACATGCACTTTTCTTCCTATATTGATTTGGTTTAAGATTTTTATAACTCGGTAATCTTTTGTTGCATTGTATATACTTACACCGAGTAAGCTTTGTACCTTTCTTCGTTTGTGAGTGTATACTCTATTCTTTTCTCATTAAAAACGTTGAATTCGTTGGTAATCTCACTATTCTTTCATTTGACCGTTCATTAATTGAGTTCATACTTGAAATGTGTTACTTGATCATGATTTTCATATATTGTTTTGACTCGAGAATTGCGTAAACTTTGTGAAATGATCATAGGCCCTCTTTGTTATATCACCCGCATTAGCCTTGACCTCACCCTTATATGTTTACCCTCGTTAACCCCTTTGAGCCTAAATATAGCCTTTCATTTCATAACCCAATTACCATAACCAACTCTAAATTGGAGTTTTAGCCCATATATACACTTTCCACACCTTTGTTTGGAATGTTACTTGGGATTTAATGATGTTGTTATGATGTCGGTTGCAATTTAGGCATACGAGAGTTTGAAAAGTAAATAAAGAAAGTAGTGAAAAAAGAGATGAAAAAGAGAAAGCAAAAAGCAAAAGAAAACAAAAAAGAAAACAAAAGAACAAGAAGAAAAGAAAGAGAAAAAGAAAGTTGTAAACGATGTGTATAGTGTTCTATAAGCTTTGACTACTCTCCCCGATGATATATCTAATGCCTTTTGGAACTTGTTTTCGAATTTTGATATTGCCCGCATCGCCCCATTATTCTGAGTTTTCATCCCGAACACGTTGAATCCGTACATACATTCCTTCGTTTTGTACCCTAGCCATACCTACTTTACAACCCTATTAAAGTCCTATGTGATCTTAGGTTGATGTAATTTAAAAGTCATAATATTTTTGATAATCTGTGAAAATGCATTTTGCCTCTTTTAGTGTGTGGTATCCTTTCATTGAGACTACCGTTTTTCATTTTATATATAGCGTTCTTCATCTGTGACATGTGTGCGGTCTATTTTCCATTTTCATTTACTCTTTAGCCCGCATGCTCCATGTGTTACCTCCCTGTTTCGAGTGAATTCGCTTGATGAGTGTAATGCCCGTGAGGATTGAATATATGCTTGCTTTAACGTTTATCCGATTTATATAAGTTTTTCTCCAAATCATACTTTTCATGTGCTCACCCCCTCCCACATTTTAAGGTTTCAATTCTATGAGGTGCATTCTATAATGTAAATGATTTAGACCTTTGTTTGAATTCATTCACTTTGCTAATAATGCGTATGAAATCCTTTTCGCCATTGTTGGGCTTGTCGCATGTTGGGTTGGGCATATTTTGAGGAAACCATTTGATGTTTGTGGGTACCATCCCTGAAAACCCTCACAAGACGACACTCATCCACTAGGGTGACCTAGGGGTTTAACGGATTATTGCATATGCTAAATGCAATCGAATCGCCCGTGAAAATGGCCTTATCTTTTTATTGCTTTTATACCGTACTTTTGTACTATCTCCTACTTTTGGTTTACTTGTAGTTCTTGTTGCATCCTATTTCATTGCTAGGAACTAGAAATGTGTAAGTTAGGGTGTGTGATAATACGCACATATTGCATATTTCATCCTCCGAACCTACGTATTTTAGCCCCCTCGGGTGCCTTAATCTCTACATTTAAACCCGTTAACCAGAAAACCTCGGTTTATATTGTTAACATGCTATATGAGGTAAAATTGGGCTTTTGTAGGTATTTAGGTACTAAGTATGGAGTTCGGACACATTCCGGTGAAGTTCCGTACGCAATCGCACGTTCGAGGGCATTTTAGTCTTTTCACAGCTTGGGTACCTGGCCCTACACTTCACGGAAGTTGTATCCCCCCTCTCTAGCTTCGCGTGGCCATGAACGGTGCGCGATTCTGAGTCCGTATTATGAAGTTACGGCGATTTCAACGGAGGGAAAAACAATGAACCAAAAGAGGAGAAGAAAAAGAGGAGAAAAGATGCAGTGTGCTGCTGCATTCTGCCCTGCTTGATCGATCGATCGACCCATTTAGTCGGTCGATTGACCATTCTAAATTACCGAATTTTGGCCTTGATCGATCGATCGACTAAAGGGTTCGATCGATTGATGCTCTATTTTCTGCAAATATTTTCTTTTCTTTTGTTTCTTCTTTTCTTTTATTCCCACTTACTATATAAAGCAAATTTTGTTGTAATAGAAATATATAGCAGTAGATAAAATGTTTTTAGGTTAGAATAGCTTAGGTTTTGAGGGTCTTGAAGAGTTCTTCTTCAATTGTTCTTCGATTGACAACCTTTTGGATTGAATGTTGCACTATTCATCATCCTCTCCATTAATATAGTTTGTATTTCTTCATTTCTTGCTTTGTAGTGTAATTGACATGCTTTCTAAATTAGGTTTACATGCTTTCTTTACACGCTTTCTAGTATAGATTGACCGCGTTTATTTATCGCTTTCCATTTACCGTTTTTTAATATGCTTTCTAGGTAATTTAAATTAGGTTGTGTTTGAATGGAACTCACTCGGGTTAATGCGTTGCTTTTCTTGGTGATGGTGTTTACGGGTTTATTTCGAGTGCGTTGTCCTAGTTATTGTGCCTAGGAGATTTGACGGGGCATATCATGTATGTCCCGTGCTTACGACCTTTCATGCGTAATTTCTGGGATATTTGTTGACGCCAAAATCATATTTGGCTTTTATGCGGATTTAGGGGCGTGACAACCCTTGGTTTAATTAACTTTCAAAACGAGATGCGTTCTTAATAACTCGTCGACGCATGAAACCATTTTATACAAATTAACTCGGGTGAGGGATATTCGACGCAACCTATAGTTTTACTCGCTCTATTAATCTAGTTTCAATACCCTTGCCTAGTTAATCATCCTCTCCATTAATATAGTTTGTATTTCTTCATTTCTTGCTTTCTAGTTAATTTACAAGATTTCTAATTTAGGTTTACATGCTTTATTTACATTCTTTGATTACTTGCTTTCTAGTCTAGATTTACCGCGTTTATTTACCTCTTTTCATTTACCGCGTTTTTACGATGCTTTCTAGGTAATTTAAATTAGGTTGTGTTTGAATGGAACTCACTCGAGTTAATGCGTTGCCTTTCTTGGTGATAGTGTTTACGGGTTTATTTCGGGTGCGTTGTCCTAGTTATTGTGCCTAGGAGATTTGATGGGGCATATCATGTATGTCCTGTGCTTACGACCTTTCGTTTGCAATTTCCGGGATATTTGTTGATGCCAAAATCTTGTTAGGCTTTTTATGCGAATTTAGGGGTGTGACAACTCTTGGTTCAATTAACTGTCAAAACGAGACGCATGCTAAATAACTCGTCGACCCATGTAACCATTTTATACAAATTAACTCGGGTGAGGGATATTCGACGCAACTTATAGTTTTACTCGCTTTGTTAATCTAGTTTCAATACATTGCCTAGTTAATCATTTCCCTTTATGCATCTTTTACTTTTTATTTTATAATCCCCTTTTACACTTTTATTTCGGAATATTAAACCTTATAAATTCTAGCAACTCGTCTCTGTGGATTTTAGATACCCGACTATCGCTGTGCTTTCCCCGCATGTGTAGTTGTAATTTAGGTTTGTTTATATAGTCGCGACGAGACGAAAACAACGGCTGTGCACTTTACACGCGTACACCTCTCGCACGCTATCATCTACCACCTAGAAATAACGGAGGGCATTGATATACCTAGGGCTTTGAATGAAACAAAGCTTAGGAAATTTTATTTTTTAGCTTTTGCACAAGTTTTAGTATGTTATTTTTATTCAACCTTTTGAATATTTAAGTTTGGTTAATTTAATTAGCTTTTTGATTCTGCCAAATGACAGGCCAATATTAATGAAAACTTATCTTGTTTCCATCCAATCAGACCGCTGCTTTGATTCTTTATTGATGTCACTACATTTAGTCATAATCTTAAGGTTACATGTTCCATTAATAATAACACGTTAGCATAATGAACTGACTAAACAATATAAAGACATACAATGGATCCCTAGGCATTAACTTTTTTTTTGGGGAAAAGGCCTAAGCCCTAATTATTATTAATAGGAGAAATAGCCTCTCCACCTGGCATAAAACTTACAGCAACCTTGAACAATCAAAATCAAAACCTTAGGAAACTCTAACATTAGGAAAACTAAATCTATACAAATTCAACAATCCTTTAACAATAAAAGGAAGCTCAGAAAAACTATAAAAAGATCTAGATTGTCTTGAACTTGAAGCTAGGTGAGCTAGAGCATTTGTAACTAAATTATTCTCTCTCCAGGTATGATGAATATTAATTGAATGAGATTCAATTGTGTTGGAAATTTCACCCACATCTTCCTTTAAAAACCAAGGCACCTCCCATTGTCTAAAAAATCATCTTAATAGCTGTAAGAGAGTCTGATTCAATGAGCAGCTCACCAAAACCTATCTTTAAACACTCCTGAATACCTTTCGAAATAGCCCATATTTTATCTTGAAGACTTGAAGCTTTATTAGTGAATTCCTGGAAAGCAAAGATGAAAACACCTTTATGACCTCTAATGATATCTCCAATACCACTATCACCTGAATTACCCCTACTAGATCCATACACATTAAGTTTAATAGATGAAATATGAGGACTAATCCATCTAGTAATACAAACTGGTCAAGTAGGGATAACTTTAATTTAAAAGAAGATATGATATCTCCATGAAAAGCTGGGGGATAGTTCTTGAACTTCTGAGAATCTGTCAAGTCTGCAAAAAAATTATATATCTTCTTGATAATATCTGATTGAACCAAAGGAATCCAACTAAAATAACTATCACATCTAGATTTCCAAATAAACCACATAATGACTACATGAAGCACTCGCAGCAGGAACTTAATATAGTCTTTATTAGACTTAATAGTCCACCATGACACCAGCATAGAAGGAATTGCAGAGAAATACATATCAACCTCCAGAATATTTGAGAAATGAGATCAAATACCATGGGCCATAGAACCTGATAAGAATAAATGCTCTATAGACTCCTCCCTTTGTAAACAATAGTGACATCTTGACACCAACTGAATTACCAACTCTTTTATTGTAGGATCTACTGGTAATGCTTTGTTCAAAATCTTCCAAGTTTCAATTGAGATTTTAGCTGGGATACAAACGTTCCAGATGCTATCCCAAAGAGTACTAACAGAATTTAGAGGTCTAATAATCTGAAAAGAAGATTTGAAAGTAAATACCCCAGAATTTGAAGGTTTCCAGATGAAACCATTCAAAATTTTGATGGTATTATCTTCAAAGAAATGGAAATTCTCACTAATTATTTTAATAGTACTCGATCCACCTGAACCAGAGTCCATTACTTTGTACTTGTTCCTCATGAATTTGGCCCACAAAGCATTGGACATTTGACTTCTCCAAGCTAATTTTATGCCAAAAGTAGCACAAATGTCTTCCAAATCTCTAACACCAAGACCTCCTTCCACTAAAGGCCTGCATATATCTTCCCACTTTAACCAACAATGTTTATATCCTCCATTATCTTTAGAACTCCACAAGAAATGATTGATAATTCTGTGAATTCTCTGAATAATAGATTTAGGAGGATTAAAAGCAGCTAGGGTGAAAATAGGAATAGAAGTTAGAACATGTTTGACGAGGATCAGTTTTCCAGCAGAAGATAAGAGTCTGGTTTTCCACCCCTTGAATTTGCTTCTTATGGAGTCAACAATCTATGAGAAGTAGCTAATTCTTCTTCTTCCTTTAAAAAGAGGGCACCCAAGATATTTTAAAGGGAGAGGTTTATACTTAATCTGCAGATACCCTGAGATAGCTGATCTTCTTTGAATAGACAGCTTTGGATCGACTGAGAAGGAACTTTTAGCCTTATTAATCAATTGACTTGAAGCATTTTCATACATTTCCAAAAATTTTGAAAGATTAGAGAGACTTTTTTTGCTACCATTGTTGAACATAAAAATATCATCAGTAAAAGATAAATGATAGATAAGAGGAATTTCAGTAGGATGAGAAAATGGAGTAGCTTTGCCTTCCTTGAATAAATGGTCAATTCCTTTGTTTAAAACTTCATCCATAAGAACAAAAAGAGCCGAAGAAAGAGGATCTCCTTGCTTAATCCCTCCAGTAGAATTGAAGAAACCTGCACCACAACCGTTAACAATGACTAAAAACCAATTATTAGATAAAATCCTCCAAATGAAGTCAATAAACACCTCACTAAATCCAAATCTTCTTAGGACTTTAATAAGAAAAAGCCAAGAAACCCTATCATAAGCCTTTTCCATATCCAACTTGATAATCACATTAGAACCATGGCATTTCTTGTGAAGAGAAGATGTCATTTCATGAGCAAGAAGAATATTGTCTTGAATATTTCTGCCTTTCAAAAAATCACTTTGATTAGGGGACACAATTGAATCCAAATGAGATGATAACCTTGAATTCATAATTTTTGAGATTATTTTGAAATTGAAATTACTCAGACTTATAGGCCTAAAATGAGAGCATTAATTGGGATTGGAAATTTTAGTAATAAGAACTATGGAATTACTAGACCAACTTCTAGGAATTTGAGCTCCCACAAAGAAGGATTTAATAGCCTCACAAAGATCTGCCTTAATAATATCCAAGCATTTACTGTAGAAGACACCCCCAAAACCATCAGGTCCAGGACTACTATCCCCATTTAATTCAACTATGGCTTTAAAAATTTCTTCTTCATTAGGCATATCAGTTAGATTATTGTTCATATCATCAGTTATGGTGGTTGAAATAATTGAAATCATCTCCTTATCTTCAGCTCTAGTCTCTGCCTCCCATCTATGCTTAAAATGATCAACAATTACCTGCTGAATATCCTTCTGATTATCCTTCCAGTTACCTTCATTATCTTTTATCTTATGAATAGAACTTCCAGACCTTCTAGCCTTAACACTAGAATGAAAAAACTTTGTGTTTTTATCTCCTTCCTTCAACCATTTTATATTACCTTTTTGCTGCCAGTAGATTTCTTCCTAAAGAATAGCTTTGTTCAATGCTTCTTTAGCATTCTGCATCTGTAATCTATTCTTAGGAGAAGGTTGGTCTTCAAAAGCATATTCCTTCAAAATAACATCATATTCAAGGTCAATCACATTTTGAAAAATGTTTTTGAAGGTAATTTTATTCCAATTAATCAAATTTTCTTTAAGAAATCTTAACTTTTGAGAAAATTTAGACATAGGAGACCCTTGAATTCGACAGCCCCATGCATCTTTAGCAACTTGGAGGAAACTAGCATGAGACAACCACATTTTTTGGAATTTAAAAGGCTTATGATATGAGTCTTGAATGGTTGAAATAGACAACAGCAGAGGAGAAGGATCACTACAAGATTTTCTTAAATGAGAAATACTTATTTTGGTAAAGGCAGATTTCAGTTCAAATTGTAAAGACCTCTGTCAAGCCTAGCACATATAGCATCTTCTTCAATTCTCATATTAGTCCAAGTGAATCTAGATCCACTATACCCCATATCAAATAACCCATACTGATTGAAGCAATATCTGAAGTCTTAAACATCTTGGTGGTCAGCTTCATTACCACCTATTTTTTCATTCTGATCAGCCACCACATTAAAGTCACCTATAAGCACTTGAGGTAAATCATAACTAACAACCACTTCTTCTAAATCCCTCCAAATCTCTCTTCTCTCTTCCTTACTACATTTATCATAAATCAAATTCAAAATGATATCTTTAGGAAATGTCGGATGTTCTATTTTTAAAGAGAAGCATTGATCTCCATCTTTAATAATAGAGACATCAATACCTAATTTCCAAAAGAACCAAATCGTATTAGCGTTGTTGCATAAAACTTCATCGAATCTCCATTTAAGTAAGAATTTTTCCTTATTCTTAGAGTTGGCCTTAGGTTTTAAAATAAAAAGCACTGGAAAATTATAAGCTTTACACAACCTTTTGATTCTTTTGACTATTCTCTTATTGGAGATACCCCTTGCATTCCAACAAAGACAATTGATAATTTGGATGATAAAAATTTTGAGTTAGAGCATACCTTTGCACTGGCCCTGGTTATTCGTCTAAACAGTGGATCAAATGGTTGCTTCTTAAATTTCACCCCTTGGGTCTCCTTAAATCACTTACATGGTCAACATTTTTAAACTCCTTTTCTTTCACATTTATCCTCTACTTACTTTCATGAATTCTAGCCCATTTTCTGTCAAATAGATTAGAAAAATTCTTAAAATCCTCTTTTGCAGACTTACACCTACCCTTCATCTTCTCAGAATCAGACATGTACAAATTTTTCCTTAGCTAAATGAATTTCATAATTAGGAAGCTCAGTTCCTCGTGGGGATAACATTATATTGTCTACCACAAATGCTTCTTGGGGAGAAATGTCACAATGATGAATCTTATTAATTAATTCTTGAACTGGTTCAATGGGACAGAGGTCACTATTAGAATTGCCATGCGTGAGATCAACTATTTTTGAGATTTCTTTCCTTGATTACTTACTTCTTCAAATTGATCTTCAGCCAACTCAGTAACCTCCTACCCCCACCACACACACACACACCCAGCCCCACACCCCTCTCCCCCGCCCCCACCCACCACACACGCGCACACACACACATACACACACACGCACATATATATATATAAACACACACACACATATATATACACACACACATATATATAAATGGAAGAGAGAGAGAGAGAAAAACTAACCTGAAAGTAGAGAGAGAGAGAGAGAGGGAGAGCAGCGTAGAGAGAGAGAGAAAAAAGGAGGGAAGAATTCGGTGGGGGAAAAAAAAGGAGGGGAAAGGGTTTTTTTGCTGGGAAATTTATCACGGACATATCACGGTTCTTGAGCGTGACAATATTATAAGAATTTTCACGGTCATTGACCATGACAAGTGTTGTTGTCACAGCCTTGTCACGGTCATTGACCGTGACAAAAAATGAGTGTTTTTTTGTCACGGAGGCTGACCGCTGGAAGGGTGTCAATTTATCCATTTTGGTGTAGTGACCGCCAATTGGGCTCTCTCCTACACCCTAACCTTAAATCCATCTCCCTCGAATTATTAATACTCTATTTTCTCGGA
This sequence comes from Sambucus nigra, assembly GCA_949130495.1. Taxonomy (NCBI): domain Eukaryota; kingdom Viridiplantae; phylum Streptophyta; class Magnoliopsida; order Dipsacales; family Adoxaceae; genus Sambucus; species Sambucus nigra. The sequence goes on along the minus strand of OX422208.1, from coordinate 86,141,830 downwards.
GATTCAATCTACCACTCCTTCTTCGAGTCATCAAAATCAAGAACCCCTTATTAATCGAACACCTCCTCCTTCCGGCAATAAAAGAATCTGAATCAAACCCTAAGAAGCCCATTGGGTTCTCATTGGGAGAGAACCATCTAACCGGTAATAAAGTCGGGCTTTAACTTTTTAAAAACTGTTGTTTATCTCTCTGAAAGATGACTATGGGTGTTGGGGGCACAAAAAACTAGAAGAAAGTTGTCCCTTCCATAAAGGATGACATGTGGAAGCAACTTGATAAGACTTTTTCATTCCGAGTCAAAGGCAAAGGTTCTTTCCTTAGTACCTGATCAATTGAAAACTGATTGAAAGAACCTTTGAATTTTTTCCCCAAGGAGACAACGAGTTATGATATTTTAGGCTTGAAAGACAGAGTCCCCCAAAATGTTAAAATTCCCGCTGACTAATGGAACAACATCTTAAAGAATGAGGTTAGGGGAAAACTCATTGAGAGGGAGAGAAATAAACTGAATAGGTCAAAGAAAGTTGATGTCCATAAACTTGGGATAAAATTTTATGTTGATTTGAAGGATTGATGGGTTGAAAGACCAAGGGGACTCCAGAAGAAGGTAAATAAGCTAATCAGGTCAACTTGTACTTGCATGCGTGATAGGAAAAATGGACCAATAAATTTCTAGACAAATTGGCTCTGACTATGATGAGTTTGAATTTAATTATCTTATATATACACGTTATGATAAATTATTATTAAAATCATAGTCCTAAATATAATGTTATGTTACAAGAAATGATAGAAGGCATATCGATTCGTCAATCTGACTACAGCCCTTATGACATTGACGAAGAGTCCTTATCCAAGGTAGTTGAGAAAGATAATAAAGGGGATGCCAAGATATGTGGGATCACGTATTCCAAGTAGATAATTACAAAACATATCACCTCTATTGGACGAGATCTCTTCGGTGAGGAGTCACGTCTCGAGAGAGGCGAAAAACCATACCAGGAATAAAAGAGACGTGTCAGAGCTTTGGAGGGAAGTGGGAAATGTTAGAAATAACATGACTATAGAAACCCCATCCTAGGACCCCCTAAGCACCTCCTTAGGTCCCTAGCACTCACTTGTCCACCATAAACCCTAGGTCATACTTCGAGTACCGATTTAGAGGCCATCAGGCGATCTTGAACCTTATTTGACTCTGGTAAATTTCTTCATACGAGAGAAAGCATAATGAATCTCCAAACATCTCTGAATCCCCTTTCCAATGGTCCACCCTGTGCATAAATCGACCTTACGATTCAGGCGAACGATTTATTTTACTATAAAAACTAATTTGGAGTCAATTAGTCTCTCTTGGGCCCCGATTGACTCTGGTCAACTCTCCATCTTTAGAGAAGCTCAATGAATGTTCTAAGGGACTTAAATTCCCCTTCTAACGGTCTACCCCGTGCGCAAATCAGCCTTACGGTATGGGAAAACGACTAATTTCACCCTAAAACTGATCTAGAGGCCAGCAGGCGATCCCGACCCCCATTCGACCCCGATAAACTCTTCATTTATAATGAAGTTTAAGGGCTATGAATATCCTTTCCAACGGTTCGCCCTATGCCCAAATCATCCTTATAGTACGGACGAATGCCCCATATTACTCCAAAGGGTCATCAGATGCTTTCAAGCCCCATTTGACCTTGGTCAACTCTCCGAACTGAATGAAGATGAATGAAATCTCAAAGGTCACTGAGTGAACTTTCCAACGGTCCTTCCCATGCATGAATTGGCCTTATGGTTCGGACGAATGACTCGTTTTCCTCCAAAAAATTCCTATCTAGTGGCTAATGGGCGCTTTTGGGCCTTGTTTGACCTCGGTCAACTCTCGAACCCAGGAGTGGCTCAATAGATTATTAAAGATATATGAATACCCTTTCCAACGATCTGCCTTATGTGCGATTCTAACTTATAGTTCTCATTTACGATCATTTTTCAAAAAAATTGTCTCTAACAGCCGAATGCACCCCCAGGACCTTGCCGATCTGCTCCCCCTTGGCCCTATAAATAGGGGCCATAACCTCACTTTGAAAAGAAACCCTAAACATCCCTCTCAGTATTTCAGTTAACATTCTTTTGAATTTAGAGTTTTTCCTTCTTAAAAAGCATATTTCCCACATTCCTCTTATCCTTTTCATACTCCATTTAGTAAATTCTCACCCATCTCCTCATAACACCATCACCTCATTGTGAGATCAACGCATCTATAACCGAGATCCACTTCAAGTCTTCATAAGGAGGTCCAATTCTCCTCACTTTTCTTTAAATTATCTCATTTTAGCATTAGTTATTTTATTTATACTTTTTCGCTTTATTTCATTACATCACATACCTTAATCTCAAACCTTTGTTATTAGTATTTGCAAATACTTTATTTTCATAAAAAACCAAAAACAAGAAAAAGAAGGTTCATCTATAAATTCCCAAAGAGTGATTCTCACTACACACTCTCACACTTAAATCATGTTTATCTCTACACATAATAGAAATCCCCCGTTTCGATTTATGGGTTAAACCCCACCCCTATGTTATTTTGAAACTACGTGGACTTTGATGCCCCTTGTGCTACATAGGAATCTTGGGTAAATCCCTAGACTCGAGTACTCCCTTATACACATTTGTTACCTTATTTTTATTACATATATATTCTTAATGAATTTATATGCTTGTATGCTTATGTCTTGTTCGATGTATACATTTGTTCTTCTATAACGACTTGTGAATCGACAAACACTTACATTATATATTGAATTATTATTTTGGGAACACCCCTAAGGATGAACTCACTCCGTCCTCATTCATGACACGAGTTAAGTGATTACATTCTCCATCTATGTTATGGACATGAACACACATTTTACGGAGTTTAACATGATAAGATTAACACATTCCCATGAGAGACCGAAAGGGAGGGATAGGTTCCTAATAACTTTTGATTCCGTAACTTAGTCCCTAGACCTTTGAACTACTTGATTTCACAAGCATCAATATTGCCCTTGGTGCTGTTCTCTCAAGGATGCAACATTTTTTTTTGTCTATTTTGCACAAAATAGGCTGGCGACTCTATCTCTACACATTACCCTTCATCGACGATGACCGAGCGCCCCGAGAAAAAGGCATAATCACACTCGCACGCTGGAAGAAAATGGCGGAAAGCCCTCCTCGAACCCCCTTGGGATTGCCACAATGACAATACTGATGAATAATGTAAGGACATTTTTTTCCATTATCAATTTGTATGTCGTACGCCGTTACACCGTTGAAGAAATTCAAGATCGTATCTACATCAACGGACCCGAATATCAAAGTGTCTTCAACATCATAACCTCTGTAAGAATGCACTTGGTAAAGTTTTATTTTTAAGTCCCTTAAAGTTTCATACTTAGTATTGGGAAATTTTTATAAAAATGTTTTTATACAAAATAAGAAGTAAGTTTTTTCAAGCAAAATGAGGTTTTTAAAAGATTTTTTGTTTTCCGGTAAACCGGACTGGTCTGCCAATTTTAAAAAACAACCGATCTGAGGTCGGATCGATTCGCCTCGATACTGGACCGATTCTCTTTGCATCAGAACCAGTATACCGTGGATCGCAGGAAAACCGAAGAAGCCTCTTTTAAAAACGAACTGATCCGAGGCCGAACCGATCCGCCTCCAAGCCGAACCGATCCGATCTTAATAAAATCGAGTAGTTCCATGAGATTTTCTACCTTCTCAAAGTTTTATATATATATATATATATATATATATATATATATATATATATATATATATATATATATACACACCTATTTCGGTGGTGTATTTTCTAAGTCTTTGAGAAAACGTTTCTAAGAGTTCAAACACAATAAGACTTCGATTTTTGATGTGCCAAACATCTTTTTGATTCACACACAAAAATCCCAATTACGTTTGTGAATCTTTTGGAACCCTAGAACACAAGCTTTGTTATTGTTCAACCATTATGGGGAGATCTTTGCAACCGAGGGCTGCGTGTCATTGCTGAGGGAGTCTCTATAAAGTGTTATGGTTGCGTGTCATTGAAGAGAGCTGCGGTTCTTCCTTTGTTATTTGGGCTGCGAGTCCTTGGAGGGTGCTGCTTGTATTCTCTTACTGAGTTCAATACTGCGTGTCTTTGTGGGTTGGCTGTGCGTTGACCCATTGCTAATTTTACTATGTAATTGTAAGTTGCGATTTATATATTCATAGTGAGATAAAGGTTTTACCCGAAAGGGGTTTTTTCCTGAAATCTGTGTCTCAGCATATTTACTGTGTTGCATGCTTTATTTTTGATGGGTTGATTTAGATGCATGTTTAGGGGCTGTATTTATTTGATCTAAAAGTAGACTCTAATTAAATAAGTGTTCTTAAAAACTTGCGAATTTTAATTCAATCAATTATCACGCAGTCGCACTTTTCAAATGAAATCCAGGGGTTGATCTGATTCTTTACTTAACAACAAGATTACCCCCTCAAATGCCTCCTCAAACATGCCCATATCCTATGACTCAAGGTTCCCCTTCCCACATGCCTCCTCCTAAAACATTCCCTTCCCAAATGCCTCCTACTAGAACATTCTCCTCCTAAATGCCTCCTCTAACATTTCATGGATCATCGTCATCCACACACGGTGACTTTGGCAAGTAGTATTATACAAGGGACTTGTCCAATATCAGGGTTATTGGTTTGTGTAATATCATTTCCATGATTGTTGGAACAAATGTCCACAATTTTTTTTGGCGATGGGTGAGGATCATATATTGATTGATACAATATAAGATGGTTACAGAGATGAGTTTGTGGACTTTGGCCATGAGGAAGGACCTCTGCTAAGAAACTATCAAAATTATTTTAGTACCTGACTTGTTTACTTGTTGGACAAGTCTATGCGTTGAACAATATTTTCATTTTGAACAAACTAGTAATATTTTAATTATCAAGGACATCTGTTTGGTTTTATTCCATATTTACTGAATAATCGGGTCGAATGAATTTTCTTTGAATTTGTTTGTCTTGAATGAATTTTCTTGAATTATAAACAGAGAGTTCTTGTATCCAACATAACCTTCATTTCAACCTATTTTTATAGGTGACATGAAATTTGAAGGCTACTTAATGAATTTCGCACAACATAAAAAGTGGATGGGAAAGAGTCATATAATATCTAATAATCTTTTAAAGGGTGTTCGGGAATTTATTAAATACGCAGATAGAAATATTAATAATAATAAGATTCCATGTCCATGCAATTATTGTATAAACGAATTTTTTAGTGAATTGCATTTACTAATGTGGGGTATGATGCAAGCCTATAAGATATGAACATTCCATGAAGAAATGAATGTTCCAGATGTTTCGAAAGAAATACAAGACATGATCACGTGACGGAACCCCATCGGGTGGAGGTAGAGAACAATTTGCTAACATATCATCCTTTGGTCGACCTAATTAATGATTCTTACGAATTCCAGGAACATCAAAACCTACAGCCTATGGATATGGATAATATGCATTATGACCAAGTCAATGAACAAGTTAATGCTAAATTATTCAAATACCGAGAATACATACGATTGAAAGTCGATATGGATAGACCTTTGTATAAAAATTTAAGAAGATTAATCAATATTATGTGCATTGATCGGTTTGCATAATTTGAGGAGTCAATTTGGGTTATTGAGAAATCGCGTAACTACAATTCTTAAGTGGGATAAAGACATTCTCTCGAAAAATAACATGTTACTAAATAGTTATTTGAGCATGAAAAAGATCTTGAAAGGTTTGGATTTGAAGTAAAAATCTATTCATGCACGCAAGTATGAGTTCATATTGTATCGTAACGAACACGAACTGAAGAATGAATGTCCTGTATGTAAGAAGATATGATATATGGCCTGTGGGAGTTAAAAAGATAGTACAATAAAATTTTGGAAGTGATCGCAAGTTCTATAGAAGGCATTAAAGTATGACCCCCAAAGGTTACGACTAAAAAGATTTTTCACTGTACCGTGGATAGCAGAGGCATTGACATGGCACGCTCGAGTCGAGGTAGGTGGAAATCTCATGCGTCATCCGATTGATTCACTCACCTGGAAGCTTTCAAACACACGACACCATGAATTTGTAAAAGAAATATGCAATGTTTGTATTACATTATCAACCAACGGGTTTAACCCTTTTGGTAATTTTAGCTCTAATCAAAGTTATCGACCAGTTCTCATTTCTCCTTTAAATGTCCCTCTAACACTGTGAATGAGAAAATAGTTCACATTATTATCATTTTTGATACCCAAGATAAAGGCTCCCGATGATGATGCTGATATTTTATTAGTCCCGTTAATTGAAGAATTTAAAGAGTTGTGGGATGAAGGCGTGAGGGTGTTTGGCACTCATAAGGGTGAGGGGTTCACACACAAAGCAATGGTTATGTGGGTGATCCACGACTTTCCTGCCTATGGGGCCTTATCCGATTACAATGTTTATTATTATTATGGATGTCCCATGTGTGGGGAGAAAACTGAATGAACTTGGCTACATCATAGTTGGAAGATAAATTATTTTGGTCATCATAGATTTATGTCGAGCAATTACCCTTTTAGGAATTACAAGTCTAACTTTTTACATGTTAGTCAAGAGTGTGGCGCAGAACCAGTTCGGCTTTATAGTTATTAAATCGAGGAGAAGGCTAAGGTTTTGATTTCAAGGAATAAGTTTGTAGGTAAACACCCTCACTTTGTAGTCCAGAAGCGTAAATCTAGGGAGGATCCACAAGATCCTAGCAAAATGAAGGCATGGTCCAGCTGGTCAATCTTATTTGACTTGCCGTATTATAAAGATCACCGTGTGAGGCATGTAAATGATGTGACGCACACAAAGAAGAATTTTGCGAAACATCTGGTAGGAACATATCTGGTGGATGTCATTCAAAAGATAGAGAGAGTGCACGCCAAAATTTAAAGGAGATGAAAAAAATTGTGGTTAAAAACTTCTCCTATAACTGGAAGAAATTCGATTCCCGCGGGTGCTTTCACTTTGACTACTAGTGAGAAAAGATCCTCCCAAACATGTTTTCAAACTATAAAACTTCGAATGGTTATTTCGATAATTTGCACGGGGTTGTAAACTACCAAACAAATGACCTGAAATAGTGGAAGTCTCATGATTGGCATGTCATCATCGAATTAATCCTTCTGTTGTTTAGGGATTGTTTTTTTTGTGCAAAAAGAACTTCGGGGGGGGGGGGGGGGGGATTATGCAGATTAATTTGTGCTTCACATTATTGTGTGCAAAAGTGGTAAACAAGACGCATATTAAGGCTACAAAAGACATTTTAGCCAAGACAATTTGTGTCTTGGAGAAGTATTTTCCTCCATCGTTATTTGATATCAGCATCCACCTTCTTGGAATTGGGACGACAATGTTAACAACATTTGGTCAAGAACAAAGAATCATATCGAGAAAATAGGTAAGCAAATTTTAGGTGAGACTAAAGTAAAAAATTCATTAAAAATGAGACTTGGTGGTGGAATGAGGAAGTGCAAAAGATAATACAAAAGAAACGAGTATGCTTTAAAGAGTGATAAAAGAGTAAAAATCAAGAAGATTTAGAAAAATATAAGAAGTTAAAAACTGAAGTAAAAAATATTATTAGAAACGCGCAACAAAACGCACTAGATAATCTTTATGATAAATTAGGTACCAAGGAAGGAGAAAAGGAAATATATAAATTGGAAAAGAATAAAGATAGATTAACAAGGGATATGGGTCCATTTAAGTGCACTAAAGGCATAAATCAAAATATATTAATTAACGATAAAGAAATTATAAATAGATGGGAATAGAATTTTCCAGGATTATTGAATGAAGAATATTGCAAAAAAGATGTCAAGAGTATTAAACCGAATATAGGAATGGTATGTCTGATTACTGATAAAGAAGTAGATATATTAATAAGAAAAATAGGAAAGAATATATCGGTTGACCTGGATAAAATAACCATAGAGGTATGGAGGACCCTTGAAAGTATAGGGATAAAATGGTTAACAAGTTTATTTAATAAAATTTTAAGAGAAGGAAACATGCTAGATGAGTGGAGGAAAACCACTATAATACATTTGTATAAAAATAAAGGAGATATACAAAACTGTGGTAAGTATAGAGGAATTAAACTGATGAATCACACTATGAAATTATGGGAAAAGGTTATTGAACAAAGATAAAGAAATGAGTAAACTATTTCAGACAATCAATTTGAATTTGTTCTAAGGCGATCAACTACAGAAGCTATTTACTTATTAAGACAGTTAATGGAGAAATGTAGAAGTAAGAATACAAATTTATATATGGTCTTGATAGACTTAGAAAAGGCTTATGATAGAGTACATAGTGATATAATTTGGAGGGCTTTAAGGAGGAAACGAATCCCCATGAGTTATATTAAGTTATTGAAGATATACATGATAACACAAAGACTAGAGTAAGAACTATATGGGGAGAAACTAATGACTTTACGATTGAAGTGGGTCTACATCAAGTATCAGCCTTAAGTTCTTACTTATTTGTCATAGTTTTGGATGAGATTACTAAGGACATACAAGAAGATGTCCCATGGTGTATGTTGTTTGAGGATGATATAGTTTTAGTAGACACTTTAAGGGGAGGGGGCTTAGCGATGAGAGCAGATACTTGGAGAAAAGCCTTAGAGTCCAAGGGACTAAGAATCAGTAGAAATAAAACGGAATTTATGGGATGTAAATTTAATAATGAGGCATCAGATAGTATAATGTTAAAGATCGAAGAAAAAGTGATAAATCAAACTAATAAATTTTGTTATTTAGGTTCAGTGTTACAAAGTAATGGGGATATTAATGAGGATGTTATGATTAGAATATCAACTCGTTGGATGAAATTAAGATAAGCGAGTGGGGTGTTATGCGATAAGAGGATAACTAATAAATTAAAAGGAAAATTTTATAAAACATTTGTTAGGCCAGATATCATATATGGAGCGGAGTGTTGGGCTTTAAAGAAAAATATGAACAAAGTATCCTTGTTAGTGAGATGACGATGATCTGATGGATGATAGGAATTACTAGAAAGGACAAAATTAAAAACCAGTACGTGAGAGAAAAGTTAGGAGTTGATTCCATTAGCGATAAATTAAGAGAAAGTAGACTTAGGTGGTGCGGACATGTATTGCATAAATCAATATATGCACCTATAATAAGAGAAATATTATTGGAAATAGGGGGTAAAAAAGAAAGGGGTCGCCCTAAGGTATCGTGGGAGAAATTATCAGGAGAGATATTAAGGAATTGAACTTGAATGGTAATATTGCATATAATAAATTAGAATGGAAAAAGAGAATCCATGTGGCCAACCACATTTGATGGGATTAAGGCAAGGATGATGATGATGATCCACCTGCTTATGCATTTATGCGATGAGGTTTTATTTTGTGGACCCATTCATGTTTTACTGGATGTATCCTTTTGATCGATTGACGAAAATCTTAAAAGAATACATTAAAAATACACGATATATTGGAGGGTCAATTTAGAAAGCATACGTAACAACAAAATCATCATTATACGCCCGTGAATATATACCAGAAAAAGGGCTTAGGAGGTTCAATCTTCATGGAGAATGAGTGATCGAGGAAACTTAAGAGTTTGAGGATGAATTACTTTTCGGGAACCCTAAAGAGGTGAGACTCACCAATTTGCATTATGAGCAAGAAGCTCATTATGTCTTCGAATCACAAGATAAAGTTTATGATTGGAGAGAGTAAGTAATTATATATGTAACTTATTTTCATTTGATTACTTGTAATATCTATATTATCACCTAAACTCTACAATTTCATGAACACGTTTAGGAAGTATGATCACAAAATGGCCATAAATCAGAAGAGAAGTGATTTTAGGGCAAAGTTATCAAAAGAGGTAATTCCAACCTCTTATGTTGTGGTTATTTATATATGTTTTGTAAAATATAGCCTAATAACAATCCATTAAAAATGAAGCTTTAAAAGAAAGTTCATTTGTATTTAAGGCTTTTACACCTAGTAAAGGGTCATATTTTCTGCATGAAGGAGTTTGAAAAATTCCAAATCAATGGTTTTTATTTAGTCTCATACTTGTACGAAGAAAAACTATTTTCGCAAAACAATGAAATATAATTTCTTCCCTGACTTCTTTTGTGGCTAGAAAAAGCGATAAAAATTCAAAGGACACGGTATTGACCTATTACGAGATTGTCCAATAAATCCTAAAACTCTATTATTTAGACTTAAAAAAATTGTCTTTTATTATGATTTGGTGAAGGTTGAGTACTAAAGTTGATACTCCATCAAAACTTGTAATGGTAGATTTATGTATGATGAAGAGTAAAATCGCTTAATCGATGAGACTTTTATTTGTACATTTAAACATGTCAATAATGTATGCCACTCTAAGTGCATAAATGATGACAATTGGTCTGTTGTGATTCATGCATGAAAGGGTTTGAATACTCAAGCAAACACATAAAAGGTCCCTAAAGAGTTCCAGTTTTCTTTTGATAACAATCCTAGTTTGGTCATTCTTTTAGTTGATTTAGATAAAGATTGAGTTTCTATACATTGTATTATTATCATTTAGTTAAATCTTGTATGATAACCCTATATATATCGTATGTATTATAACAACCCTCGTAGTTATTTACATTTGTGTATATTCTACTAATATATTTAGTTATCTTACACTTGCTTCCCTATCGCTCATATTTTGCGAAATATCATTATGTAGATCTTCTTACGTTTTGAATGAGACACTGATAACAAACCATCAATCTGAGATAACCACACAAATGGTCACAAATTCTCTTGATGTTCAATATTTATGCGGTTAGCTCTATTGGTGGTTTGTGTTATGTGATGTTTACCGAGACACATGGCATCAAAGTCTCTTATTGCTAACATTAATTCCATTTTTTATATTCTTCAATCACTAATCCTACCTTGTTTCATATTATTATTCCATTTTTAGCTTGCATCACCAATCCCACTCATTTTATTATCATATATACATTCACATATATTTTCATAAATAAAAAACCTAAAAAGGGGGCCTATACCACAAATTTCAATTTAGAGTGTTCTCACAATTTGCTACACTTTCAACTCATTTCAAATATATTTCCATAAATCAAAAGAGACATGCTAGATTCAGAATATGGTTTAGATCCCAACCATGTTAATCTTACGAACTACATGGGCTTTGATGCCATTTTTGGCTACATAGGCGTCCCGAAGTTATTTTAGGATTCAAGTCCTTTGTTACTTGTCATTTAGAACATTTTGAAGTCTTTCTTACTGGAAGGAAACAATCACTGCATTAGATTTTGGTTAGGATATTGCGATGTTATTATCATCTTCACACAAGTATGCATCGTATTATTATTTGTGTTGAATAATTTGATGGCTTTAGTTATGTAATTTGTGTTTTTTTGTTTTGTTGTTTATGGATGGCATAGTGGATAAATATTTATTTCTGAAAATATAAACGGGTTTGAAAAATATATAGGTTTTTAGGATGCAGAAAATTATAATTTTTTTATATTTTATATTTTTTTAATTTGGTCATGATTTTTTACTGTGACCAATACTGTGACAAAATTATAAATAATAATATTTGGTCACAACAACCGTGATCAAATATGATTTTTTTTATAATTCGGTATTAGTTTTGGTCAGAGTTTAAAACCGTGACCCCAACGTGACAAATATCAACTGTAAAATATTTAGTCACAGTCCACAACCGTGACTAAATACTTTATAATTTTATATTTAACCTGTAAAATATTTAGTCACTACCCATAATTGTGACTCAATATTTTGTAGTTTTAATTTGTCACACCGAGGGTCATGGTTTTAGAACGTGACCAACACTAACACAACTTTGAATGGTCACACTGTGGGTCACAAATTTGGATAGTGATTACTGTGTCACGATTTTGGACTGTGACCGACCATGTCATCCACTGGACCGTGACTCCCATATTAGGTTACGGTTTTGGACTATGCATTTTATCACCCTCAATATGGTCACGGTCCAAACCTATGACCCATAGACCTTGGTTACGGGCCAAAATCGTGACCATCTATTTTTTTTTGGTGTAATGTCGATCGATCCATAATACACTTGGACTTTTCACTCTCACTCCATCCTCTACAATTATAAGATACGTCCAACCATCTTCCACACTCATCCACACTCTCTCATGTTTAGATTATGTGAGTGTGCATTTTAAACTTCCAATGACCATAACTCGATCCATACAACTAAGGTGGACTATTAGTGGAGATAATATCCCTATATTGATCCATCACCAATCACAAAACTAAATCTACTCATAAACACAAAAGATATATGAGAAATAAACACAATGAAATACACAATAATTCAAGATCAAGCTCTTAGCACGTGCATGCAAATAAGAGAAAAAATTCATATACCATTTGAGGATGTGTATGTTCAATGTAAGTATTCTACTTTAATATACGTAGAGGGAGGGGTGAATAGGTTTCAAAGAAATTATGGCTAATTTTTGCCAATTTTATTTTTCTTTCCAATTTTAAGCAACCTAGAATATATAACAACTAGATGAAGTCATATTAGGCATGTGAATCATGTGGATCAACAAATTTGAGTTGAAATTGAGGAAATATAGGTCATATACATAAGATGCACCATTTTAACTAAACTTTTATGGATTCAACTAGATCGAGATAGGATCTAAGTGTAGTGTTTGTAAGGAAATATTTTAAATTGTCCGTTTTACATTAGAGTATATCGTACACTACTACAACCGTCGAAGGAAGTTCAAGTTCATATGCTCGATAAGACGGATCCGAATATCAACATTCTTCAATAATAAGCCTCCACAAGATTGATTTTGGTAAGGTTGATGTTTAACTTCTTTAATATTTTATTTAAGAGTTGGGATATTTTTTCTAAAATGTTTTTATCCACCTGAGGCAATTTATTGAGTTAAAACAATTTTTCCAAGACCCGTAGGCAGAGTTTTAAAGAAAAATATTTTTTCGTTTCAGTCATTCAAATGCCATATACATGCAATTCAAATGACAGGAGCAAGTCTTCAAACAATAGCTTCAAAGGACATTTCATGTAGCGCGAAGGGTCTCTTAAAGCTCGCTTGATGGTTTCATCTAACGAAAACATACTATTTTACATTTTTAAGGTCATTAGAAGGTCATGTAATCAGGGATCAAATGACATCCTAGGTCATTCGAGTGACCTGCCAATCTTGTTCGAACGACTCCCCCAACTCAACTTTTTTTTATAAATACCTGATTCTTGAGTCCATTTTGATTCAGAAGACCTGAGAGTTTTGATACACGAAAACTGCAATCCACATAATTTTTAGTCTTCTCTTTTAGGGTTTAAAAACTTAGTTTTTGATTCATAAATCATCCCAAATACTTTAGTGAATCATTTTGGAACCCAAGACACGATCTTGTTGAAGTTTCTCTTGTAGGGAGGATTTCTCTACCGCTGACTTGGTAGTTCTCGAGGGAATTACTGGCTGACGACTACGATTACTTGGGAATGCTTGAGGGTGTTTCTTACCGAAGATATAGTTGAAGTTCTTGTGGGTTTGATGTGGTAAATTCATTGTTGGTTCTAGGTTGAGGCCTATGTGAGTATTCCGCGAAATATTCGTTGCAGATTTCATTGTGTATGTAAGTTGTGATTTACTCTTCATAGTGAAATAAAAGGTTTTGCCTAAAAGTTTTTTCCCTGAAATCTGTGTATCCAACAATTTATGTTTGTGATGGCATAATTTATCCACATAGATGCATGTGTCAGGGTTTAATTAATTTGGATAAAAAATGGACATCTAATTAAATAAGTCTTAAATTGGAAATTTACGAATCCGTCAAGCAATCGATATCACGCTGCATTCTCGAATTGGTATCAGAGCAGGTTGCTCTAATTTATCTAGTGATCCTTTTTTCGCAAAATTTTTGTGATATTGATTTTTTTTGAAAAATCTAATTTTGAAATTTTTTTCAATGTTTTCGAATGAAAACTTATATAATAGGTTGTCAGTTTTTTACGGGACTAATTATGCCTATAGGAAAGCCCACATGAAATTTTCCTTAAAAGCAATCGATGAGCGTGCTTGGGTTTTTTGTGAAAGAGGATGGACTCCTCCCATTGTCACCGCTAATAATGTCACTAATCTTAAACCTGTGACTGACTAGACTGAGGGTGAATTTAAATGTAGCACATTTAATTCTCGTGGACTAAGTGCAATTTTTAGAGCTGTCACCACTGACGAGTTCCGACGTATCATGACGTGCACCACATCAACTTACCCATGAAGGCACAAATGAAGTGAAAGAGTCTAAATTGCAAAATTTAACCACTCAGTTTGAAATAATTACCATGCTTGAATCTGAGTGTTTTGATGAGTTTTATACACGTTTGTCTGATATTATCAACACCAGTTTCAATCTTAGTGAGCACATTCCTGATGCATGCGTAGTTAAAAATATTTTGAGATTGTTGCCTAAACGTTTTATCCCAAAAGTCACTGTGTTGAATTCCTTAGGAAATTTGAGCAATCTTAGGTTAGAAGAACTTGTAGGTGATCTCCAAACATATGAAATTGACATGTATTGACATTGTCAAGCCTAAGGATAGAGGGATAGCACTTAGAGCCCAGTCTAGGAAGAGTGAGGAAGTGTCCAAGAGATAGAAGAAAAAGAAGGTGAAAGTTTGTGTGTCCGAGTCTGAGGGCAAATTTGATTTTGATGATATGGCCATGCTTGCTAAATTTTTTAAAAAGCTTCTCAAATTTTCCCAAGAAAATTCTTCCAAAAAAAGATTTTTGAGAAAAATAAAAAGAAATAAGAGGCTAATGAGAGCGGTCTGAAAAGTGATAGGACCCCCAATTTTAAAATCCTTTAAAGATAGTTTCCTTTTAAGTGCGGAATAAAGATGGCTCAAACACATAAACAACTTACGATAAATTATAATTTCTTTCAAATCAAAACAAATTAGACACAAAGTGAATAAATTAAGATATACAAAAGGGTTTTTCACTTAAAACAAATAATTCAATTCAAGTCCTAAATTTGCCTAACAAGATTAATCCATTTTTGCAAAGTAGGCCAAACCAAATTTTACCAAATTAAATTATCTTTGAATTGAGTTAATTTCAATTTTACCCAACCTAAAATTAAGCACTAAATTATAAAATAGTGTGAATTAAACCATATTTTATCTTTAAATCCTACGCATGCATTCTAGGTGATTTGCAAGATAAAATAAATTCACAACACACTACGTCGCGATGTACGAGGAAAACCCAAATGGGAAAAACCTCGGACGACCCAAGCCTTAAGTCCACTAAGTACGAAATTTTACAAGTACAAGATAAATGACTTACTCAACTCGACTTGACTCCGTTCAAGCCCCTGACGGGACTTCTCGTACCCACCTATGCTTAGTCGATAATTCCGAACTTCATCGGAACCTTGGAATCCACCAATGAAGCTGTTGAAACTCGTTAACCACACACGGTGCCTTTCACCGTATGAGAACGCCGCAGCTAAACCAAACTTCTTCTTTTATGGTAAATAAAAGCAAAACCAAACTTCTCCTTTTTATGGTAGGGATGAACCAATGGTGCCAAACAACTCCAAGAAAATATTATGTATATGAAGTACTTGGATAAACAAACTATGAATGCAAACTCATGCATTTTTTAAAATATTTCTTTGAAATTCAACACATGAAAACATAGAACTTTGGTTGGTGTATTTTCTCTCCTAAGTGATCTCAAGGAAATTCTGTGGAAAAGTCCGTCCCGAGTAAATTTTAAATTGCCAAAAAGAAGTGGGACAAAAGAGAGGGAAAATGGGATAAAACTGCAAAAACCGTTCCCGCCCAGAAATCTCATTCGAATGACCATCTAACAATAGTCCAGTGGCCAAAATGGGAAAACTCATTGTCAAACTCGTTCAAACGAAATTCTCGTTCGAACGACAATTTCGAATGAAATGTCAGAAAGGTTAAATTTCATTTTAAGCCCCAAAACTTTTTATCCAAAGTTCTAGAATAACTTTCTGAAAATAAAATTTGTTTTAAATAACGATTACACCCAAGTAAAAATATCCATGGTCCTAAATATACATAATTGCATTCATACCTTTTGGAGACCTTGGAACAATGTGATGTTGATGGCGCATAAACGAGGCACAAATCGACAAATGATGTCCACTTGAAATGCTGGCCGCTACGTCTTCAGCTTTATGTGTCATAGGCTTGAAAGGATACAACATGAACACTTTCCTATGACTCAAATGTTTTTGTCCGAAATTGATCCAACACTACATAAGACTCAATTGGAAATTTGTGTCCTTATAAATCTCCCCCTTTGGCTATTCCGGGACCAAAATAAAATCCTAAAGGGCCATCAAGCTCTACTAGACCCAAAAGTATCCCACCCAAAACAATAAAAATACGTTCCTTGACTTAAAACCCAAGGATACATGGCTTTACCGAAGAAAGTTGACATTAAAATAAATTCCTGCACACTTAAGCAAAACATTAAACGCATAGGGAATATCAAATATAATAAATGCAATTAAAATACATACTCCACCTAAATTAATTCTCCTCCTTTGTTTAATAGGATCTACCTAAGAAGGTCGCGAATCCCACTAAGTTAAATCTCCTAAACTAAAGTTTTAGAAACCACTTCTCCCCCTTTTTTGTTCAGGAATAGACAAAGGTGATAGAATAAATTAAATTCTCAAATTCTCCCCCAATAGTAATAAGAACCATTTCTCCCCCTAAAAACTACATAAGAGATATAAATATGGGAAAATGAGTAATATATGAAGGTGCATAAAGTGTTAAGGACATAAAATCATACGGGAAATAATTAACATAACTTATCCAAATAAATTGATATGCCCTGAATGTACCTCCTCGTCTCAGAGACATCAACCTCGGCCATGGAGATGGCCGATGATAGAGGGACCTTGGATCATCAAATACCGGTCTCGTCCTAGGCAAGGTCAGCCACGACCGACATTTCTAGCTACCTCGACAAGTGGGGTCACCATGATCCAGGGGCGGTTATCCACCTGCTGTTCCAAGGATTGCAACCTCGGCTCGGAAGATGAAGAGGTTTCCCTTCATCAACATCAATCTCGGCTAAGGATCGACCGATGTTGCTTTTTTGCCACCACTACCTCGGCCCAGGCCGACGTCATATCTCAACATGTGTTCGGCTCTCCCACTGCACCAAGGTCACCACCTCGTCCTCTTCTAGGCCGAGGTTGGGACCATTCACGGATGGCCGAGTTCTTATCAGCATATGCATTGATGGGAACACGTGTACACAATCAGTTATAACTGAATCATTCCTCCTACATGAGGGAATATTGAGGCCATCATTATTAATATGAAATCAGCCAGGTGTCATTCTCATACTAGTTCGATCCTCATGCACATACTCATTGCATGCTTGGGGGGTACACTACACCCCCAGGCACTATATATAGAGGTCATCCTCTACCTTGAAAAGGATCTAAAATGAGCAACCCTAGCTGAAACTCTGTCTAAATACTCAGTAGAGAGAGAAAGCTTGAGAGATTGTATTTATGGCCATTAGAGCTCTCATACAGTGATACATATCATACACTTGCACAGTGGACGCAGGCCTAATTGGCTAAACCACTTATATTCTGGTGTGAATCCTATTTTCCTCACCTCCATCTACTAAATACCCTTATACTGCCATTATTGACATTAAATTGAGCTTACAAACACCTTGAAGGGTGGTGCTGTTTCTAGCGTCTTCATTTTGGCGCCGTCTGTGAGAACGAGAAGCTGTGTCTTCCTCTTTATTCGATTAACCTCACCGGAGACTCTGGTGGTGAACCAGGCCTCCCCCCCTTGCGCAGAGCTATTTCACCATTGAAAGAGGTCCTGTAAGGTATTAAGCTCATTTACTACACTAGCTCTTTTGTGCTAACACATGGCACAGGAATTACCACCACCTCTTCCGCCGCTCGGTGCGGGGGGACCTAGCTCCAGCCAGGCACCGCCCCAATCCAAAATGGCGGAGGTAGCCGCAACCTTGAGGTCTTTTGCTGTAACGCAACAAGTAATCCAGGAGCAGTTTGCACAGCTCATCCAAAATATAATGAGGCCACCTGAAGTGTCGCCGGAAATGATTACTCCGATGGTTGTTCAGCCTCATCCTGACGCCAGGGGACCACCCCTGGCATCGCAGAAAGACCAACCTACACCCCAGCGAAGAAGGGACATTGCTGACCTTAGGCGTTTACGCCTGGAGAGGCAAGAAAACCCTTGCCTTGAGGACAAGTATGATGATATAAAGGCGAAAGATGTTTCAGAAGATTATTGGGAGCCGTATGAGGTTTCAAATAATACAGTGCGTCCTATCCAACGAAGCTAAGGTTGTGGGGGAAGAAGAGATGGAGAAGCCCAAACAATGAGGATCAGCTTTTGATCGATTGAGCAGAGGGACAACCTTTCAAAGGCTCAACCCCGTGAATGACCTAAGACAAAGTTTGTCAAGGTCGAGAAGTGCAGTCGGCTCATAAAGGGAGGAGAGACAACGTCGGCCTCATTAGGGATAAGGAAGAGACCAAGAAGAGGTGAACAACAGACGTTGTGCCGTGGATGGGGAACCCTCATTTCACCCCTTGGAGGTGGTGGGGATAACCTCGGCCAGGCCGACGTTGCAAGACTATGGAATGAATCAATCCAACATCTTGAGGACAAGATAGGAGACCTCATCAAAAGTCGGGACCCACTATAAAGACGTTTCTTAGAGGGCTCTCCGTTTGTGGCTAAGATAGTAAGCTTTCCTACCCCAACCAAGTTCAAGCCAACCACAGTGACTCACAAGTATGACGGTAGCACCAATCCTGTACATCATATTAAGATGTACCAGTCAGCGGCGGACATCTACTCGATACCAGATAAGATGAAGTGCAGAGCCTTCTTCAGGACCTTGACGGGAGTTGCGCACATATAGTTCACATATCTTCCAAAGAATTCAATTGAGAACTTTAAGGGCTTGGCTGAACGGTTCATTCACAATTTCTTCTTTGGGGTAAGACCTCAAAAGAAGACCACCCATCTGTTATACGTCAAGAAAGGCAAGCATGAGAGCCTAAGAGACTACATCGCCAGGTTCAATAAAGAAAAACTTGAGGTCAAAGATTACGAAGAGAATATTGCCATGACCGCCCTCATAAGAGGTCTTTAGAAGGAGAAGTTGTTATGGAAACTTACAGAACACCCTCCAAAGTCCATAACGGAGCTATTGGAAACTGCGGGGAAGGTCATGAACGCTGAAGAGGCTATGGCCGCTCAGTATGAAGACGAGAATGACGGTAGCAGCGAAAAGTTCCAAAGAAAGAAGGATGGAAAGAAGAGGTCAGCTGATGATAAGTTTGCGCGTTATACCCCTCTTACGGTTAGCTGCGAACACATCCTCAATGAGATCAAGAATGATCGATCCCTAAGATGGCCAGAGAAGTTGAAGGCTCCTCCATATAAGAGGAACCATAACTTATGGTGTGAATTCCACCAAGACCATGGCCATATAACCGACAAGTGCTTCACCTTGAAGGATGAGATCGAGAAGATGCTTAAGTCAGGAAAGTTGAGGAAATATATTGATGGCAAAGCCCCCAAAAGGGGAAAAGATGACCCTAAAAAGAAGAGACACGATAAGTGTCGTGATAATACCACAACAAGAAGAGATGATGACTCAGACGGAGATGACGAAGACGATCCAGACCTCACGCCAAAAGATGACAACACCCCAGTGAAGAGGGTTGGTATGATATCCTTTGGCGTTAGAACCATATGAGGAGGACTTGTGGGGGTGGATCTGAGGTGGCTGATAGGAAGGCTCATGTGGCAGAGGACAACTCAGTACCTAAACTCGAAGTGGTAAATCTAACGTCTTTCAAGATAACACAGAAGAGGAAGAAGGTGGACATGGACACTCTCGTAGTTGGGTTCTCTCGACTCGACTTCAAAGGCATCCTAGCTCCACACGATGACCCTTTGGTGATCATAACTAGAGTTCATGTATGTGAGGTGCAGAGAATTCCTGTAGATGGAGGAAGTTCCACAGATGTGATGTTCTGGCCCTGCTTCAAAAGCCTGGGCCTTAACAGAGCTAGGCTGGTACCCTATCATCATCCGCTAATGGGGTTCAGTGGTGAAAAGGTCCATCCATTGGGCATGTATGAGATGGATGTGAAAATGGGTGACAAGTGGCCTAAGAGGTTAACCCGGAAGATCAACTTTTTTGTTATGGACAAAAATGTCTTCTCGGCCTATAACCTCATCATAGGAAGAGTAGCTATTAAGGAGTTTGAAGCCGTGCCGTCGATGGTCCACCAGATGCTAAAATTCTTGACCCCCTATAGGGTAGGGGAAGTACAGGGTGACCAGACCATAGCACGAGAATTCTACTTTAACTCGACTGAAGAGAGAGAGGCTCATAAGAGGGCTACTACCACTTATAACATTGATACACTTGATCCCAGAGATGAAACAAAATTGAAGAAAGGAGAGGCCGCGGAAGAGGTAGAATCCATCATCCTCAATGAGGATGAGTAAAAAAAAATCGTCCAGGTCGGCAAAGCCTTAAAGGAAGAAATCAAGGAAGAGATGGTAGACTTCCTGAGGAAGAGGCAGAGTGTCTTCGCATGGAGTCATACGGATATGCCAGGCATCATCCCTAAAGTTATGTGCCATAAACTCAACATGACTAAGGATGCTAAGACCATCAAACAAAGACGAAGAGTCTACTCCAGGGATAAGTACGATGTCATCCGGGAAGAGGTCAGGAAGTTATAAGAGGCCGAGTTCATCAGAGAAGTCATATATTCGGAATGGCTATCGAATGCAATCATTGTGACCAAAGCCAACGGAAAATGGAGAATGTGCGTAGACTTCATCGACCTGAACAAGTCTTGCCCAAAAGACAACTATCCCTTACCTCAGATCGACCAGATGGTAGATGAAACTGCAGGACATAAGCTCATGAGCTTCATGGATGTGTATTCAAAATACAATCAGATCTTCATGGATGATGAAGACTCAGAAAAGATAGCCTTCATCACTGACAAAGGGACGTACTGCTACAAGGTGATGCCCTTCGGATTAAAAAATGCAGGGGCAACATATTAACGTCTTGTGAATAAGATGTTTGAGGACCAAATAGGCAAGACTATGGAGGTGTATGTAGATGATATGTTGACAAAGAGCTTAAAGGCCGACACTCATGTAGCAGACTTGGAAAAGACCTTCAATACCATGGACTTGTACATGATGAAACTCAACCAGACAAAGTGTGTCTTCGGGGTAGGAGCTGGGAAGTTTCTTGGATTCATCATCAATCAAAGAGGAATAGAGGCAAACCCTGAGAAAATCAAGGCTTTACTCGACATGAAGACACCTAGGAGTATCAAGGACATTCAGAGGCTCACTGGAAGAGTGGCTGCGCTCAACAGATTTGTTTCCAGGGCGATCGATAAGTGTCTTCAGTTCTTTAAGGTGCTTTGAAAGGCCTTCGAGTGGGACAAAGGGTGTGATGAGGATTTTGATCAACTCAAGTCATACCTTGGATCTCCTTTGCTCCTATCTTGGCCAATAGTGGGAGAGAGGCTGTTTATTTATCTAGCGGTCTCTGAATCAGCTATAAGTGCGGCCATTATACGGGAGGACATTGGGATTCAAAGGCCCGTATACTTCAGTAGTAAGGCCCTTCAGGAATCTGAGCAGAATGACCCCCGCATGGAAAAGTTAGCCTATGCCTTGATACATGCCTCTAGGAAGATGAAGCCCTACTTTTAAGCCCATTCTATGGTCGTCCTCACTGACTCCCGACTAAGACAGGTTCTCCGTAAACCTGAGAAGTCGGGAAGATTGATGGCAAGGGCCATTGAACTAGGGGAGTATGACCTTACCTATCAGCCTAGGACGACCCTCAAAGGGCAGGCACTTGTATATTTTGTCTCCGAGTTCACATGGGAAGAGACAGAGGTTGAGAATAATCTAAAGACTGGGGAAGGGACAAACACCAACGTCTTTTGACACCCGGAAGAGGTTATGCCTAAGAGAGTCAGAGATGAAATAGCTGAGAATGAGGAAGAGCGGTACTTCTTCAGGCACGGAACCATGTTAGAAGAGGGTTTCTCATCAGATAAAAATATCTAGAACCTCTTCATCAACGGGTCTTCTTGTAAAAGTGGAAGCGGTACGGGCCTAATACTTTCAGACCCGGAGGGTACCAACGTCGAATATGACCTTAGATTTAACTTTAAGGCATCAAATAATGAGTCAGAATATGAGGCCATGATAGCAGGCATCTCCTTGGTAAGGACCGTTGGTATAAGATGACTTATCCTTCACAGTGACTCAAAATTAGTTGTTAATCAAGTATTAGGGGTTTATGAGGCCAAGGACGAAAGGATGGCTAAATACCTGAAGAGGGAGAGAACGATACTCGAAGGCTTCGAAGAGGTAAAAATTAAGAGAATACCTCGGCAAAATAACAGTCATACAGACGCATTAGCAAGGCTAGCTTCGGCAACCAGGACAGATTTTAGAAGGACAGTCCCCGTTGAGATCTTGTCCAGAGCAACCATTGAAGAAGAAAGGTCAGTAACCCTTGCCTCAATTTGAACCTAGGGGACTCATGGATGGATCCCCTTATCAGATAAATCAGAGAGGGGGTGCTACCGGAGTCAAAGTTAGAGAGGAGGAAATTGAGGTACAAAGCTGTGAAGTTCTTAATAGTAGGAGATGTCCTGTATAGGAAAGGATTCCTATTACCTCTCCTCAGATGAGTTCATCCCACCGAAGTTACCCACATCCTATGGGAGGTACACGAGGGTTCTTGCTCCAGTCACATAGGAGGGAGACCATTGGCGAAGATGATTATCAAGCAGGGATATTGGTGTCCAACCTTGGCCAAAGATACTGCAGCCTACGTGAAGAGGTGCGATAAGTGTCAGAGATTCTCCACTATTTCCTATCAACCTCATCATCCTATGACGTCTATCAGTTCCCCTTGGAAATTCGCAGTATGGGGAATTGACTTAGTGGGTCCCCTACCAAGGGCTGTAAATAATTACTAATTTCTGATAATTGCCATTGATTACTTCTCCAAGTGGGTAGAGGCAGAGCCGATGATCACGATTATGGAGCAAAAGACCTTCCAATTTATTTGGAAGAACATCATATGCATGTATGGCCTCCCAAACACCCTCATATCAGAAAACGGAACCCAGTTCAAGAATTCTTCCCTGGAAAAATACTGCGAAAGAGTAGTGATAAAGCATTTTTTCTCTTCTCCAGGCCGACCTCAAGAAAATGGTCAAACCGAAGTCACGAACAGAACGATCCTTGATGGGATCAAGAAGAGGTTAGAAGAAAATAAAGGTAGATGGACTGAAGAGGTTTATGCTGTGCTATGGGCCTACAGAACAACGACTAGGACACCAACAAGGGAGACCCCATTTATGTTATCACATGGCTCAGAGGCCGTCATACCAACAGAAGTAGGACTCCCTACTCATAGGGTTCAGACCTACGACCCTGAGAAGAATGGGGAGGAGAGAAGACTCGACCTAGACTTGATTAAAGAGAGAAGGGAAGACGCAGAAATCAAGCAAGAAACTTACCAACAGAGAACAACAAAGTTTTACAATCAAAGGGTAAAATTAAGGCCCATAGCTGTAGGGGACCTGGTGCTGAAGAAGACGTTACAGAGGGTAAACAAGCTTCACCCAAATTATCATTGTCCTTATAAAGTAATTGAGGAGGTTGTACCAGGAACCTACAGGATAAAGAACCTCAAAGGGGAACCTTTTTCCAACTCTTGGAATGTTGATCATATAAAAAAGTACTACATATGATGTTGCAAGAGCTTTCATGAAAATGTATCATCTTACGAAGAGATTATTAATGAAAAGATCAGTTCCCGTGTCAATACTTGGTTCATTGTGCTTAAATGGTGGATTTTTTTTATGAGGGTAACATCTTAGTTGATGGCCTCAAACCTCAAAATATCATTATTTGGTGACAAGGTCTGAGGTCAGACATCATACTTGGATGACCTCAGACCCTAGACATCATTAATTTGGTGAAAATTTTATGGGGATAACATCTTATGTGATGGCCTCAGACCTTATAACATCATGATTTGGTGACAAGGTCTGAGGTCAGACATCATACTTGGATGACCTCACACCCTAGACATCATTAATTTAGTGAAAATTTTATGGGTATAACATCTTATGCGATGACCTCAGACCTTATAACATCATGATTTGGTGACAAGGTCTGAGGCCAGACATCATACTTGGATGACCTCAGACCCTAGACATCATTAATTTGGTGAAAATTTTATGCGGATAACATCTTATGCGATGGCCTCAGACCTTATAACATCATGATTTGGTGATAAGGTCTGAGGTCAGATATCATACTTGAATGACCTCAGACCCTAGACATCATTAATTTGGTGAAAATTTTATGGGGATAAAATCTTATGTGATGGCCTCAGACCTTATAACATCATGATTTGGTGACAAGGTCTGAGGTCAAACATCATACTTGGATGACCTCAGACCCTAAACCATTAATTTGGTGAAAATTATTTATGAGGGTAACATCTTAGTTGATGACCTCAGACCTTATAACATCATGATTTGGTGATAAGGTCTGAGGTCAGATATCATACTTGGATGACCTTAGACCCTAGACATCATTAATCCGGTGAAAATTTTATGGGGATAACATCTTATGTGATGACCTTAGACCTTATAACATCATGATTTGGTGACAAGGTATGAGTTCAGACTTCATACTTGGATGACCTCAGACCCTAGACCATTAATTTTGTGAAAATTATTTATGAGGGTAACATCTTAGTTGATGACCTTAGACCTTAAAACATCATGATTTGGTGACAAGGTTTGAGGTCAGACATCATACTTAGATGACCTCAGACCCTAGACCATTAATTTGGTGAAAATTTTATGGTGATAGCATCTTATGTGATGGCCTCAAACCTTATAACATCATGATTTGGTGACAAGGTCTGAGGTCAGTCATTATACTTGGATGACCTCAGACCTAGATAGACATTGCATGATAAGGAAAATCATTCAAAGAACACTTAGCAATTGAAGAAGTAAAGCCCTCCTCAGAGATTGACATAGATCAAAGTTAGAGGTTACAAAATGCATCAGACAAAGTAACAAAGTTTATCATAGGTTACAAATATAAAGTAGTTAAAGTTATTCAAAGCTTCACAAAAAGAATCAGGTGTTGGAAGCCTCAGGGTCAGTGGACACGTCTGCATGTCCCTGGCCGAGAGTGGCTACTTCCACCCCGTCATCTTGGGCACCAGCATCTTCAGTCGTGGCATCTCCTTGGGGTTCAGTCTCGGTAGGGGCAGCACCTCCCTCCTCCTTAACTTCCTGCAGAGCCTGAGAAAATTTAGGGTTGGCATAACCCAAGCCGATGAAGTCAGCAGCTGCAAGGCTCCCTGATTCCTTCTCCTTTATGGCAGCCCATTTGCCAGTGGCCTTAACCCCTCTCTCTAGATATTCAAAGCCGAAACTGATAAACTCGTCAGAGACCTTGTACTCCTCCAAAATCTTCTCGGAGGCATCATCCAGGTAGCCTTAACACCCACATCGACTTTACGTTGGAGAGAGTCAGCCTGAGTCTTCAGGGAAGTGTTATGATCTTCCCTCTGCTTGTCCAGATCCTTCTGTAATCCCTTCACATCGCTCTCAGCCTTCTTCAGAGCAACCTTCAGACGTTCCACTTCAGCGTTTTAAGTGGCCTCAGTCTTCTCGGCTTCTTAGCCCTTCTCAATCACAGGAAGTTTTCCCAAGGTCCAATTGACATAGTGATGCATGGTGAGAAGACCCTGTAGAACATGTGCAAAGATGTCAGTCTAAGGTCTGATATAGTTCAAATGCCGATGTTGAGTTAAAGGTCTTACCTGGATAGTACGATGAAGATAGAATTCAACCAGCAGAGGCTTTTCCAGAGATCGATAGAAGCGCTTATCAGACTCGATCATGAAAATGCCGATAGCATTCAGGGCCTCCAGATTATGGCCAATGACACTTTTGCCAATCTTTAATTGCTCAAGATGAGCAATAAATGCATCCTCAAAAGAAATGGGGGTGTCACGGTCCCCCTCCTTGTTCTTCTTCTTCCTCTGATCTTCAGGGGCAGGGTCAGAAGGTTTTCTCTTCTTAGTAGCCTTGGCTCTTGAGGTAGAGGGAGGGGGAAGAGGGGTATTCAAACCAACTTTCTTCACAAGCTTCATGAGACCGGGGGATTCCATCTCCCAGAGTTCGTCAGATATTCCTTTTGGGCGCTCTACAGAACATAAAGGTCTGAGTTAGAAAATTAGAGATACACAAATTCAGAGGTAAAACTTGTTGGAATAAAAAGCACTTACGAAGTTCTGTCAGAGGACTCCCCCAAGCCCAGTCTCAGAGAGATAGTAGGGGGTCATCAGGTGTTCGAATTTGACAAGTATTCCATGCTCCCCCTGATCCTGAAGGTCTTTGACCTTGTGAAGATTCTGTTGGCTTAGTCCAGGGTCTGCCCTAGCAGCTATTGTAACCTTTCCCCACCTCAGGGGTATTCTCGGCTCTAGTGAGGAAGAGGGGGCACATGGAACAAGAGGAGGCCCAAGAGAAATTAAAAACAAGAGGAGGCCCAAGAGAAATTATTGGCCCATTATGAGCAAATTTAGAGAGGCACCCAAATATGAGAGCAAATTTAGAGAGGCACCCAAATATGAGAGCAAATTTAGAGAGGCACCCAATTATTGGCCCATTATGAGCAAATTTAGAGAGGCCCAAATATTGTCAGGACAATTCTTCGATGTCAAAATAGAGAGGCACCCAAGGACGATAAAAGGCTCCTAGATGCTCTGGCAATGATTACAAAAAAGAGCTAGAGGAGCCTGAGGTCACGATCATTGTCTGGAGAAGAACAATGCCCACCATAGTGAGATATCTATTCCCAAATGATGAGCCTAAGGATTGGACATTTCTAATTATAAAGAAACTTGAGACACATAATGGAAAAATGAATCTTTCAAAATTGATAAATTTTCACATGATGAAAGGTACGCTATATTTTAAAGCCCGGGTGGTTTCTTAGCGTGATGTATAGGGCAAGAGGAGGCCCAAGAGAAATTAAAAACAATGCGCGATAGGTCTTGTGGGGTCATAAACATCCCAATTTATAGGCATCTGCCACGAGGGGCTATTATTGGCCCATTATGAGCACAAAGACTGATCGTATACAGTAAGGTTTCCCGAAGTGCCAAATCCAGTTTCATCAACCAATGAAGGCTAGTTTTATGAAAGTTTTGGCAGATTGGAGGACACCTTACATCCTCTATCTCAAAGATGGAGAGCTACCTGTTGACATGGCCGATGAGATTTATTTGAAGAAAGTAGTGTCCCGTTTCTACTTGGTGAATGGGGAATACTCTAGGAAAAGGTATAATGATAAGGCCTTGAGATGTGTGATGAGGGAAGAAGTGATAAGGTCACTGATAGAAGCCCAAGAACCTTCACAAATGGGTAACGCCAAATTATATAACCAGATAATGACCCTGCGTTACTATTGGCCAATGATGGAGGCTTTCTATAAGTTTTGTAAAGAAATTTAGCGTATGCCAAAAATGGTAATATGGTTCATGTCCTCTTGGTGAGTTTGCAAAGCCTAGATGATCCTTACCCATTCCATGCTTGGTCATTTTATTTGGCAGGAAAATCTAGCCCAACCTCTCATGGGAAGCCTTAATTCTAGTTGCTATGGAGTTGTATACCAAGTGGGTAAAAATAATTCCTCTAATAAGGTTTA
The DNA here is from genome assembly GCA_949130495.1 of Sambucus nigra. Classification (NCBI taxonomy): domain Eukaryota; kingdom Viridiplantae; phylum Streptophyta; class Magnoliopsida; order Dipsacales; family Adoxaceae; genus Sambucus; species Sambucus nigra. The sequence goes on along the minus strand of OX422208.1, from coordinate 86,113,798 downwards.
TTTCTCAAGTGGTAACATAATTCATTCAGGAGTACATAATATGCAAATTTAACATTGGAAATATCATCCTCACAGACAATGGAAAGTAATTTGTGTGCAAAGAAATGGGTGTTCTAACAAACAAATACAAGATTATCCATAATAGCTCGACCATTTGTTATCCCAAAGGGAATGGTCAGGAGGAGGCAACTAATATGACACTAATAAATATTTTGAAGAAGATGTTAAATATTTACTAGGAACATGGCTCGATAAGATGCCAATGTTTTTATGGGCTTATAAGACCTCCAAGAGGAAGCCAATTGGTTTCCCCCTGTTCTCTCTAGCCTGTGGTTTAACGGCTGTCCTATCGGTAGAATTGGCTGTGTTACCAACACGAGTGGCTCTGAACCATAATTTAGTATCTGATCCAAGACATGTGCAGTTAGAATCTTTGGATGATCATCGTGATAGAGACAAGGAAGACTTCAAAGACTACACTTAGCAGTTGTCTAGAGCTTACGAGAATATAGTCAATCCTCAAGAATTCCAACTGGGAGACTTAGTTTTGTGAGCACCCATTCATCATTTAAGGAGCATGTCGGCATCAAGACAAGTATCCCACAGACTGTATGTCATTTATAACATTAGGGGGAATTGGATCCCAAGTCTTATTTCATGTTAAAATAAGACAAGTATTCCACATAACGCTTAAAAGTTATATATACTACTCACAATTTGTGAGCGGGCACTACCACAGAAAAAGAGAATGATAACTATTAACACTTTCTCACAATATTTCGAGCAGATGCTCCCAAAGAGTAAGGGAAATTTCATAGCATATGAAAATAGTTCAAGGAAAGGAGATTGAAATACAATGTAAGGATGGATATAAAAAAATTCTTTCTTATTAATAAAAAATGACCTACTCAAAATAGAGACGTGATATTACAAATACAAAAAGGAATCGTCTACAAGTGTTGAATCAAATATAAGAAAAGAGGATTTTCCTTCAAGTAGAAACCCTCGAACGATGAAAAAACCCTTCAAACAATCCCCTAATCATGTCTAGCCATTCGAGAAATGTCCTCTATCTCACCAGCTAAAATCTTAACTAACTTAGCTTTCAATATTTGATCTCCTCTCGAACGCTGCTAGTTGTCAAATGACATCTCTCGACCTTGGCTTTATCAGAATACTTGGTTCTTATTAATATTTTAATGCTCATATGGATAAGTCAGTGAACATAGGCATTAATCCAGTTAAGCTTAAAGTGGTAGCAATTCTCCAAGTCCTTAATAATTGCCAAGAAGGTGCAAGTAATTGTACTGGTAACTTCGCTTGGAGGAGTTGAAGTCAATTTATGAATATAAATTACGAGCACCTTCAGGGTGAGAATAGATAGGCTATCAATATTACAAACACTCCTGGCTATAAAAGTCTTAAGGTGATGCTCGAAGATTAAATCAGTACAACACAATCCACTGCTTAAAACCTGTCAAAGTGGTGCTCATGCCACATATGATTCTTAAATATATCGGTGGCATACATCTCTATGGCATTAAAAATAGTTTCCATATATCTAGCCTCAAAGTGTAGAGAATACTCCTCGCTGGACTACTCACCCTCATCCCTGTCGGAATGGGTGGACTCAGAGGACTGCTCATTTTCATCAACGACCTCCTCTACCTCGCTCATTTCCTCCTATAAAACAAGAAAGAGGAAAGGAATAACCTAAGTAAATTTTTAGGGGAATACAAAGAGTAATACTAAAGAGACTTACTTGCATGCCAAAAGCAATCAACATGCCACCGAAAAGCCTACACTGCTCCTTTCTTCCAACCACAGGCTCCACAATCGTAGGAGCGCCCATGACACTCACTTGAAAATAAAGAAATAGGAAATAGTCATTTGAGCACTTGCACAGTATAATAAAGTAAGAGAATACACCATTGTATGAAAGATTAATACCCAAGGCTCCTTAGTTACACGAGAGCTTGTAGCACTAGTGAGAAAATAAGGAAATAAGAAAGTGTTATTTGAGCACTTGCATAGTAAAATCAAGTTATTAAAGAGCTATGTATGATGTAATAATACTTGGGGAGAGCTCGCGACTATGCTCAAAAGATATTCCATAGTTAGAGGAATGCTTATAGTGCTAACTTGAAAACAAAGATATAGAAAGGTGTTATTTGAGCACTTGCATAATAAAAGTAAGTTGGTCGCTTATCCACTCGGTTTCTCAAAATCCTATTAGCGAGCACCACACGAGTATCTATAGACTTAAAAACCCAAGAGGAGTTGCTCGCTTATCTTCTCAATAAATTTAGCCTCAAATATTTTGATTATGGGTATAAAATCATCATCCTCGCCAAAAAAAGGGGAAAGGTAGTAGATCGAAAAATCCCTTTTAGCCCTAGGCTCCAAAAATTATCTTTGGCCTTTGGTTATGAAAATAAAACCACTCGGTTTCCCCTTAAGAAGAAACAACACCATCATATATGGTGGAAACAATGACGGAGGTAAAAATAAAAGAAGAGGCAACAAAAATGGCAACAATGGTAACAAAGGTGGTGATGGTGATATGGATGGGCAAAGAGTCCACCAAATCCTCACTCACAGTTATAAAGGAAACATATGAAAAATATGGTGAAGAAGAACTATTGATCAGTGAAGATTGAAGGAATAAAGAACGTGGAAGAAGATGGGTTATTGAGCTCTGAAAATCTTGTAGAAATTTCTCTCTGTATATAGCGAAAACAAATGATGATGCAAGTTTAAAAAAAGACAAAGCTATGAGTATTTATAGGATGAGTAAAGGCACGTATGACGGTTCAAAGTAAGTGTAATCATTACCTAAATCATGTAAAAGACTTCCCAAGAAAAAACGTGTCTCCTCGAGATACTAAAAGACATCCTAAGATAGATTGATGGTCAGAGCATTTAATACACGAATAAAAAAAGCAACGATGGCTTTTATCTTCCTTGAATTCCTAAAGATTTATTTTCATACACATCTCTTCCTCTTCAACCAAGGGAAGAATTTTATACGAGGGGTACCCAATTAACACTCCTATAAAAGTTAGTCCTGCTACGAGAAATCCCAAAACTAGAACTAAGCAATAGTAGGCGAGAAGTCTAAAAACTCTGAGAAAGCCCAAGTAGTGGGTAAGACAAGCCAAGCCAAGCCAAAATAGAGTAATAATGGGCAAGCATACCCAAAATTATGAGTAAACCTAAGAAATGGGTAAGCTAAAATGAAAAGAGAAATGTTAGAAAAGTAGGCCTAAGATAAAAGCAAAGTAATATTGGGGGAACAAGTCCAAACCATGAATAATAACCAATGTGGGGATGCCAAACGAGCAACCTCAAGCGATTCAAATAATTATGTTTATATAGAAGTTTATTTATTAACACTTGTTTAGTTTTTGAATACAAGTTTATTTATCAAGAATCCTTAGCCGATCATGAAGGGCTCGAGTAGATGGCTAGTTAGGATCTCTTGAGAGTTTTGGTTTGGAGGATTAGAGGTTAGTCTTATTGGTAAAGCTAAGTCTCAACCATTTCAATACCTTAGAAAAGAGATAACACTAAGATGAGGTAGCCAAGAGCTCACTCACCCACCCACTTACACTTATGTAGCTCGCATTTGGCAAAAATGAATGAGCTATCAATGTATTGCTTGCAAAGTTTAAAAAAATTAGTAATGGAGAGCGCTCACAAGTTTTTAAAATTATTTACCAAGTAATTGTTTGAAATATTGACAAAATCATGCTTTTTGGAACGATATTCAACATATTTTCTTTTTGACTTTACCAGATGTCGCCTATCAAAGCGAACAATGATAAATAGTAAAATAGGAAAAAAAACCACGAAGATATTGTCACAAGGGAGTATCTCTTTGACGCGAACATGCCACATAAACCCTAATGTTTGGCTATTAGTAGAGAACTTGGGCAAGGTCAAAAGATACCATAATTTGAGCACTGTTAGTCTGCCCGTTTTGACATAGAAATTATTCTTTCCCTGCTCTCTCTTTGGAACTTGAAGTGCTTGCCTTTGCTGGAATTATGTCATATAATAATTATTCATAATGTGCTCTATAATTATATTAATACTAAGAGTCACTTTGGTCAATGAAAGGGTACTCCAAATACCAATAGACAAAGGACTCTTGAGTATTTATCTTGATGGACAGTAGAGATTAAGTGACTGTTGGAGATTTTTTGGTCATATGCCTGCCTGCAATAAAGTGGCGAATTTTCCATAATTCAAAAACACAAAAGACAACATAATGAAATTATAAGATAAGGGAGAAAAATCTAAATTCTCAATGAGGGTTAATTTAGAAAAAAATGTTTTGACCATATAAGAAGATTTAACCGTTGGAATGCACTAAAATTGGAAAATATTTTTGCCAAAGACAAGAAGAAGCCGTAGTCCGAAGATCATCTCGGTCAGACATCATTAAGGTTGACTTCTCAATTCTTTCTAGTTGTGACATATTGGAGTTATGTAATTATAATATTATTTTATGTTCTGCATAATGATTATATGTGCTAATCATGTTTATTTAAGATCCTAACATTAAATATATAATACATAACATTTTGTATTATTAAAGTATAAATAACATATAGAATTGGATATTCATGTGTTAGATTTATAGATCCATATAAAACTGTAAATTATGTGTTATTTTGATTATGTTTAGATATGGTATCGAAGCTTAGGTTTATGATCTCATGATTTTCCATTAAGAGTTTTGTAACACCCCGTATTTCTGTGCATTTAACAACTTAATTAATTCGGATAAATTTTAAATTACACGTGTGTCGTAATTTAATTTAATTAATTATGTTAATATTTATTTAAATATTAATTGGGAGAGTAAATGGTTAATATTTATGGAATTTAGATTTCTAAGTGAATAGTAATAATTTAATTACGTCATAACATGTATTAATGACGGGGCATTTATTTATCTCAACCGGAAGTTGGGTATAAACTAATTTAGGTGTGGGATAATAATTTTTATAAACTAATTCAGATGTTAATTCTGAGTGCACGATTGAGTCCGAATGGGCTGAGAAAATAAAAAAAGTGTACCCGGGGCTGGTAAATGGGTCACGGGGTATTTTTGGCCATAACCGCCCCCCACGGTGGTATTTGGGACATTTTAATTAGGCCCATCTGACTAAAAACGGAATTTGGGGATAAAAACCTAAGTTTAGGAGTTGTGTGCAGCCATAAAACAATTGGGAGAAATCTGAGAACGTAGAGGAGCAAAAAGATAAAAATCTTGAGAGCCAAAAAGGAAGAACAAGGGAGGTGTTCTTCAACAAAGCAAATCTCTACACCAAAGGATTAATCAGACTCTATGAATCATAATGCAAGTGGCTAAACTTGCTTTTATATAAATGGTTGATTTAAGTTCATATCATGGTAGGTATTAAACACATGATTTTGGGTTGGGTTAATACAAATTGAGTTTTAAATTTGTGGATGTTACGAATAAGGTTTTGGGACTGATATGATAGGGCTTATGAATTAATATTATACTGTGAAGAAATTGTAAGATTAGAGATGTTATTGACTGCAAAAGTTGTGGAAAAATCATGTAGATTCATTTATGTATTTACAATTGGAGATATAAATTGGGAATTAAAGATACCGGGATTGGTTTTGATTCGTAGAACCTACCGTGTAAATTCTGGGTTAGTTTCTGGGTAAGAAAGGTTTTAAGGTTTTGTTAATGGCAGATAACTGATTCTCGATGAAGAGAGAGAAAACATTACAGGTCGTTTGAACGACCAGGACTCTGGTTCGAACGACAATAATTGTCCCTCAAACGACATCACCTGCCATTCGAACGACGTCGTTTCTCGTTCGAACGAGATGGAAAATTCAACCCATTTTGTTTTTGCTGTACTAATCGACCTGGGTGGGAATTTAAGGGAGAATTATGTACAGTAAGGAAGCATCTAAAATCTTTGATTATTTGGGACTTTAAGGAAAAACAGTATAAGGTTGTTTTATATTCAATGTAAGAGAGAAATTAAGATTGAAATTAATTAATAAGTGTGTGTCAAACTTATTGTGACACACTGTCTAATTAAATACCGGGTAGCTACTCCTTTATTAAATTAATACAAAATGTCAAGTTGGTCCAGTAACAGCATCACTGTCGAAAACATTTTAATCATTACTAACCACCTAGTATTTAAAAAGTAAGATGTCAAATTTTAAATTAAGTCTGATTAACATACAATAAAAGAATTATGAATGAATATCATAACCATACACCATAAAGTCTCAATAAAGTAACCAACAAATACTAATAAGTCCGGAGGAAAATTCCTCACAACAATCCCACCACTGAAATAAATAAAACAGTATACCCTGAATTAATTACATGCTAACAATATGAATAACTGAAATATGAAATGTCTCTAATAGAAATGGGCGACATGCCCTACAAATGATGAAAAATGAAGAGTCAAGACCAAAGAAGCGTCTACTAGCAAGGCCCTGTAACTTCCACAAACAGCTACAGCTCGTCACCTGAATGGAAATCCTATGCATGGTGTCCTTGTGGCTGGGCACCTAAAAGGTTTTTACAAAAATAGATTTGAAAGCAAACGGGTCAGAGCCCGAAAGTGGAGAGTATTTTAAAAATAGCAAGTGCTTTAATAACATTAAAACAAAGAATGCAAAATACATGTTAGGACGTGCTCTCACATGAAATACTCACCTCTCGACTAATCGTGCACTCCTAACGTACAGTACCCATCTAAGTGATATTTATATCTAACTAAACTGACATAAGTTCTAACCCATCTACTCGATTCACAATATGAATTGCCAACGTTATCACTTGAATAGATAGCTTTACTTAAACTCGGATTCTCAATTATTAGCATTACCATTTACCAGAGGTTATCCCCTTATTTATCTTCTCAAGGAGTTACTATAAATTATTCTTATAATTAAACATGACAAGTCTGTTCATTTAACCGTATATCATTCACATCATAAATATACAATACAAGCACCTCGAGACTAAGCTGCGGTACACACATACTCTGCTATCCATCCCGGTACATCACGCACATAAGAATCACGCATTCCGAATCTCTCAGGAATCGTTCTCAGATAACAACAATCACAATCAATGGAGGCGAACACGGTCACATCACATGGGTCACGCACATACCTACGCACCCATGATCAACAGACTTATTAACTTCCCAATAAGTCCTTCTTTGACCTATGTCCTCGAGGTACCAATCTATATCCCCCTTGTAGGCACACAAAGAATAGATGGCCCTAAGCGAACGCAAACCTCCCGTGATAGCAAGTATGGTAGGTATGTCATACACATAAAATCATATACATATACTAAGCATACACACATCTTAGTAATTACCATAAATTATTAGTGGTATACTTCTCATTCTCATACCAACTTATAATGTTACACCATTCTCATATACTTGGTTAATACAAATATTTAAGTCGTCATTAATCCTCACATCGTATATATTCACTAGCGTCCTAATCCACAATTATCATTTGGTTCACTCCTCAATATATCCCAATTCTCCCAATTATACCAAATAGTTAACAAGGGAAGGTTATCTCTACAATTAAATATGGTTACGGGACACTAGAAATCGAATCAGGCCAAAAAAGCCATTCTGTCAACTCGTTAAAAGTCTCGTTCGTACGAGAGTTCGTTCGAACGAAATGGGCATCTAACGAGATCTCATTCGAATGAAAGGCATCGAACGAACATCCAACTCGTTAGAAGTCAAACTGTCAACTCGTTAGAAGCTCGTTCGAACGACCTGGGCAGGCCTTCTAACGAGGTGACAGTTTCGAGCCCAGAATTCTCCTATTTCATTTTTCCCAATATTCTTCACCTCTAATCTCATCTAAACATCATTCCAACAGTAGTTCAAGGTTTCTAATCATTCCTAAACATACATAAGTCGTATTTTAACATATTTGTGGGGTCAATTCATCCTAAACAACACCCAATTATCAAATCTCCTAATTTTTCCCAAAACCTTATGAGTATGAACCCTAGAAAATTAAAGTCATCAATATCCATAATTAAATCCGTTTTTGTAACATGAAAGATGTATTTATAATAGTATAAACACCCAAACACAATTCTACGTACAATCTCTTTATCAAAACATGAGTTTTAATTCCAATTTCATGGGTTTTTGTCATTCTCCCAAAATAATGCAATTATATAAATTTATACGCATGGAAAAGCATTCGTTGCAAATAACGTAATTAAACCACTTGCCTTGGATTATTCTCTGAATTAGGTGTTGAATTGATGAAGGTTGCTCTCTCCTTTTCTCCCAAGGTTGAAGGTTGAAAATGGAGGTTGTGTTTCTCTTTTGGGAACTTCTCCTAACCTCTCCTAAAACTCCCGTTGCCCTCAACTCAGTTAATTGTTGGTAATGGGTTAGTGGGTTATGAAATTCCCTATTTTAAACTCCCAAAATTCTTTGTTCATAATTCCTAAAATTTCAAAATTACCAAAATACCCTTTTAAGTTGCCGGTATGACCTAAAAATGCCCCGGGACCCAAACTAAACCCCCGGCTAGTGTTTTCTGACTATTTCGACCCTTCCGGACGCGTTGGCGCACTCAAAATGACCATATGGTTGATAAAAATAAAATTCACTTTTTAATTAAAATAGTTATATTCCTGACGCGACTGTCACACGCGTCCCAACAAAATTTCCAAATTGCCGTATTTCTATCTCGCGACAATTTCAATATTTTCAATATTCATATATTGCCATATATACACGTTAAAATCAAATACCAGCTCGCATCTCGCTAGTATTTTATCCGGATTAATTCTCAATTAATACACATTTAATTTAATTAATCCCATAAATAAATATCCATAAAAGTACGGGGTATTACACTTATTAAGGGAATTTGGGCATTTGAATTCTGAATAGTTAATCGGGCCAAGTGAGCGAGTCCGGATATATTGGTCGAGTGACGCTAAGGTATTTAATTAACTAGTGTGAGGAATATATTGATTTATAGTCGGACCATAGACTCGGGAAGGTAATAAATTAATTAATGAGTAAATTAATTAAATTAGAGACGGACCATAGACTCGGGAATGTTTTACGCTAAGTTTTACGGACATTATACATGGTAAAGTAGGGATTTATTTTAAAGTGTATATATATATATATATATATATATATATATATATATATATATATATATATATATATATATATATATATACACGATAGTTTGATAGTATATATATTGTGTGTGCTTAAATACAAGTGATTAGATATTTATTTCATTTATACACTCCAGTGATATTGAGGAAGGTTGCGCGATGTGGCTGAATCCCCTGTCTTGAGGAGTAGGGTGAGTATATCCCCAGGTCATAGCATCCAATTTCAGAGGTGGGGCATTGAGATGATGTCCTCATACTCGGAGGAATATGATCTCCTCCCTTACGTTTATTATTTGCGTTTCGATTCGACGGACCATAGTTTTCTCAGAACTCCAGGTGGGACTGAGTAGTCTGGGTTGATGGAACTTTAGAGAATACATCCGGTGAGTTATTACTCAGGAGGATGGATTAAGTATATATTCGACACATGTGTGAATGTTGTAATATGATCTTATGGGTAATTTAATCCATAAAGTGAATTGCATGAATTATATAACTAGACTAAATATTATATGAACTTAAAGGAAAGACGATTATTTAACTTAGAGTGGCAAATAACTTATATATAATAATTTAAACATACTCAGGTTAGAGTAGTGCATCAGGATAAAATTATATCAAGTATGTAGTAACTGGGTAGAGGACTATGTGGGATGTAAAGAAAGCGTTAAGTGTGCACATTAGTTGAGGGGTGAGTCTGTCCTAAAGAGAGTGCGACAGTAGCATAAATATGAAGAGCATTCATGCATTTTCAAATTTATGCAATTTAGTCACTTGCTTAATATTTTCAAAATGTTTTGGGTTCTAACCCGTGCTATCAAATATTTTGAAAACCTTTTAGGTGTCTAGCCACAGGGACACCAAGCCTAAGTTCATTCCAGGGATACGCCGCTGCAATAGATGTGGGTATTGCAGGATTTGGATAGGCGCATATGTTTTTCTATTCTTAGTGTAGGGATTCATATCAGTTTATCTTGAGCATGTCGCTCACAGTCTTATTTAGTTTCTTTTAAGATTGTATGGAATTTATTACTCACTGTTAGTTTGGTTTGGTTTTGGATTTAGCCGCTGGTTTATTCGGCAAGACTTTTATTATTCTATGTGATGATTGACTCTATCATCATTGAATGTTTTATTTGAATTCCTCAATTATTATGTCTTGGATTAAAAAAAAATAAAATTTGGCACCAACTTTTTGAATGCTAGGTGGTTAGTAAGTTTTAAAAAGTTTTCGACAGTGATGTTAAGAATGAAACAAATGAGATTCCTATTTTAATTTGATATATGACTGATCACTAGATATTTTATTAGGCGGGGTGTCACAGATGGTATCAGAGCATCAGGTTCTAGTGTCATTATGATCTGTGCGGCTTTTTACGTTTCAGTGTAGCGTTCTGTTGATATAGAGCCCTATTATTATGACTGTTGCTTTATCTTCATGCTTATAAGTTATCGTGCTTCTGCTACTTAGTTTTGTATTAATATTGAACTAATACAACACGTTTTAAATTTAAGATGTTGACTAAGAGAGGTAGACACGCTAGGGAAGCATCTACGGACGAGCTGAGGGTGGCTCAGCAGGAGCCAAAAGTTCCACAACTGCAGGCCCCACCAAAATTAGTGACGACAACTCAGATGGTGGATGTGGTGGCCCAGGCGGTTAGTGCAACGATGGAAGCCATGGAAGCCCATTTCCCTCAGCCTCAGCCATAGCAGCTAGTGGCCCTAGTTGCATCGGCTCACCCGGGGCTATCAGAGTGGCATAGAGTTCGGGAGGCCTTTTAAAAAGCCCATCCACCAGAGTTTCAGGGGAGTTTCGAGGTAGTCCTAACATGCCCGTGGAAGAAGGATATGCAGCGCCACTTGTATATGGTTGACTACAGCGAGGTACAGAGGCATATGTTATCCACTTTCAGGTTGATCGGGGTAACTCTACAGTGGTGGAAGTCCATCACCACTATTAGAGATAGGGATTCGATGATCATCGATGATTTCTATGTGCGGTTTGAACACAAGTACTTTCCTCCAGCAGTTGAGGCCGGGATGTGGAGAAAATTCATTGAGGTGACTCAGGGAGAGTGCTCGATGGCAGAGTACGAGGATGAGTTCACTTGTTTGGAAAATTTTATGCCGGATGAGGTGAGCAATGAGGAGCGAAGAAGGCTAGATTTTTTACTGGATTGGCCTGGAGGATTAGGCATCACTTGATTGGGAACCCCACATTGGTAACGTACACTGACGTTGTCATTGCCGCTTTACTACATTGACAGGATCATCACTTCCACCTGAAGGGAAGCAAATGGAGTGGTGAGCCGAGCCAGTAGGGCAAGGCATGTGGGGGTGATACTCGCGGAGCCCAGTTGCAGTCAGCAAGGAAATTAGGCTAAGAAGTTTAAGTCTGGAGGTTCCAACATGGGGTCAGGGGTTCAGGCAGTGCTCGAAGCAGGTTCCTCAGGGCTGATAGGGCTAAGGGAACAACGGGGGAGGACTGTTGAGCTAACACCAGGGACAACCTCGTCAGGGAAAACATAAGTTAGATGGTCAGAAGCATTGCTACGTTTGTGGCCAGACAAGTCATTTCAGAATAGAGTGTCCATAACAAGGAGGGGGCCAACAAAAGGGTGCCCTGTATAGACAACAGGTACAACGACCTCCAGCAGCACCAGCTCCAACAACCCCATAGTAGCAGGGGAAGATGCATTACGAGCATGTGTACAACATCCGAGCTGTCCCCATTCCACTAGCATCTTAGGTGCCGCCAACAGTTGAGGGTATATATCGTATTCATGGGCATGCTGGTAGGATACTTTTTGATTCTGGGGCATCGTTTCATTTATTAAGACCAAATTTGATAGAGCCGTCGATTTTCTAGAGACCACAGGTAGTCTCCTTATGTGTACAGTCACCGATGGGTAGTGGATCACTTGTACATTCGATTTGTAGAGTAAGTTGTGGTCTAAGGTAGTACCACTATTTATAGTATAGTTGGGTCATCATAACATTGACGAGTCTATGTGGGAGAGGGAGGAGGATATGCGAGAGAAATATCCATAGTTATTTGCCGCAGGTATGACCTAATTTCGGGGATGAAATTACTTTGTAAGGGGGGAAGTATGTAACACCCCGTATTTCTGTGCATTTAACTACTAAATTAATTCGGGTAAATTTTAAATTACTCGTGTGTCATAATTTAATTGAATTAATTATGTTAATATTTATTTAAATATTAATCGGGAGACTAAATGGTTAATATTTATGGAATTTAGATTTCTAAGTGAATAGTAATAATTTAATTACATCATAACGTGTATTAGTGATGGGGCATTTATTTATCTCCGCCGGGAGTCGGGTATAGACTAATTTAAGTGTGGGATAAGGATTTTTATAAACTAATTCATATGTCAATTCTGAGTGCAGAGTTGAGTCTGGATAGGCCAAGAAAGTCAAAAAAATGTACCCGGGGGTGGTAAATGGGTCACGGGGTATTTTTTAGCATAACCGGGACCCCACGGGGGTATTTGGTCCATTTTAATTAGGCCTATATGACTAAAACCGGAATTTGGGGATAAAAACCTAAGTTTAGGAGTTGGGGGCAGCCATAACACAATTGGGAGAAATCTCAGAACGTAGAGGAGCAAAAAGGGAACAACTCTTGAGAGCAAAAAATGAAGAACAAGGGAGGTGTTCTTCAACAAAGCAAATCTCTGCACCAAAGGATTAATCAGACTCTACAAATGATAAGGCAAGTGGCTAAACTTGCTTTTATATAAATGGCTGATTTCAATTTATATCATGGTAGGTGTTAAACACATGATTTTGGTTTGGGTTAATACAAATTGGGTTTTAAATTTGTGGATGTTACGAATCAAGTTTTGGGACTGATATGATAGGGCTTATGAATTAATATTATACTGTGAGGAAATTGTAAGATTATAGATGTTACTGACTGCAAAAGTTGTGGAAAAATCATATAGATTCATGTCTTTATTTATTGTTGGAGATATAAATTGGGAATTAAAGATATTGGGATTGGTGTTGATTCGTAGAACCTACTGTGTAAATTATGGTTTGGTTTCTGGGTAATAAAGGTTTTAATGTTTTGTTATTTGCAGAGAACTGATTTTGGACAAAGAGAGAGAAAACGTTGCAGGTCATTCGAACGACTATTACTCTGGCTCGAACGATAGTGATTGTCATTCAAACGACATCACCTACCGTTTGAACGACGCCGTTTCTCGTTCGAACGAGATGGAAAATTCAACCCATTTTATTTTTTCTATACTGATCGACTTGGGTGGAAATTTAAGGGAGAATTATGTATAATAAGGAAGCATCTTAAATATGGGATTGTTTGAGACTTTAAGGACAAACAGTATAAGGTTGTTTTATATTTAATGTGAGAGAGACATTAAGATTGGAATTAATTAATAAGTGTGTGTAAAACTTATTAAGGGAATTAGGGCATTTGAATTCAGAATAGTTAATCGGGACAAGTGAGCGAGTCCGGGTATAATTGTTGAGTGACTCCAAGTATTTAATTAAGTATTTTGAAGAATATATTGATTTAGAGTCAGACCATAGACTCGGGAATGTAATAAATTAATTAATGAGTAAATTAATTAAATTAGAGTCAGACCATAGACTTGAGATTATTTTAGGCTAAGTGCTACAGACATTGTACACTGTAAAGTCAGGATTTAATTTAAAGTATATATACGGTAGTGTGATAGTATATATATATTGTGTGTGCTTAAATATAAGTGATTAGATATTTATTTAATTTATATACTCTAGTGCTATCGAGGGAAGTTGCGCGATGTGGGTGAATCCCCTAGCTTGAGGAGTAGGGTGAGTATATCACCAGGTCATAGCGTCAAATTTCAGAGGTGGGGCATTGAGATGATGTCCTCATAATCGGAGGAATATGACCACCTCCATTACGTTTATTATTTGCATTCTGATTCGGTGGACCATAGTTTTCTCGGAACTCCAGGTGGGACTGAGTAGCCTGGGATGATGGCACTTTAGAGAATATATCCGGTGGGTTATTACTCGGGAAGATGGGCTATTTTTATACTCGACACATGTGTGAATGTTGTAATATGATCTTATGGGTAATTTAATCCATGAAGTGAATTGTATGAATTATATAACCAGAGTAAATGTTATATGGACTTAAAGGAAAGAAGATTGTTTAAGTTAGAGGGGAAAATAACTTATATACATAATTTAAACATACTTGGGTTAGAGTAGTTCATCAGGATAGAATTAGCTAATCTACCCTATGGGCTCCTTTATCGTTCAGTCAACTTCCAAGAATTTTCATAATTTTTCTACATTATAAATTTCCATGATTTTCCATAAAATTTCAATAAACATATTTAATAATACAAAATTAAAGTTTCATAATTTTCAGAGTTCATTTTCTATGTCAAGTAAAACTTCAAATATAAGGTATGCATACTTACCCTTTTGAGGAAAATTCTATCCCTCAACTTCAAATTATCCCCAAGATCTAACCACAAGGATTTAAATTCGAATATTTGGATATTATTTGCATATATATAATTCTATCTTTATATCCAATTTGAATTTCTCAATTTCAGTAAGTAAACAAAAACTTGTGAGAGTTTGAACACACAAGGATCTTAAATAAGGCCATATAAAGTATATACACCTTCATCTTTCTTCGAACTTGTATCTATCCATACATATATGTCAAGACATGAAAGTTTAATATAAAAATTGATGATTTGTATCATTTCAATCAGTAATACAAGAAAAATAAAAAGATTTATGGATAGAATTACCTTAGGGACTTTTTATAATTTTCTATTGATTTTTCTCAAATTTTCTCCTCATTTTCTTCTTCCTAAACTTCTTGATTATCTCTCCTCGGAACAAACTCTCTAATGTCCGAGTTTTGCTGAATATTCTAAGGTGTTTAACTCAGCCAAACTAGCCTCCCCTTCCAACCAATAAAATCATAACACATGGTATACTAATAAGACAAAATACCACTTAAGGGATAGATAAATTTTCCCTTGTTTCGTAATTTCAGCATAATGTCTTACTTGGGCCTCTGTTTTACACCCCATTTGTTGTGTTAAAAACGTAAGTCATATATCTACAACTATTTAGTTTTTACCTCAAGTAAATTGTTATTTATAAGGGTCAAAACTAGCATCCAACAAGAGTATTCCTATCGAAAACTTCAAAATTTCGTGTTCGTATCCAATTCAATATTTCATGATTTATGAAGGTAGGAATAGACTAAATATAATAACCTAACATTATATACACTAATAACACATTATCAATGTAACACCTCATGTTTTTTATAGTTAATTAAATTAATTAATTAGGAAATTCGAAAAAAAATACAATTTTGGATTTAATTATTCTTAGTAATTAAATATGTTGGTTTTTACATATAAAAATAAGGTTTTAAGTGGAATTTAAATCGGGATTAAAATTTGGTTATTATAAATTTTTGTATAAAAATTAGGGGAGGATCCAAGTTAAGGAGAATAAATATAATATTATTTTAATATCCAACTGTCCGATCGAGACGAATTTTTCACAGCAGCTCCATCTCACCATTCGCTACAACATACTAAAAGTTCAAGCCATTCTAAAGATCCAATCATCCGTAATAATTTTTAGAGTGTTTGTATTTGATTAGGACTCAAATTCTTTTTGGTATATAAAAAAAAGTGACGGGTTTAGGACTTCTAAAAACACTTTCTTCTAAACCCTAAGAGCAACAATCTCCTCTTTTACACCTTCTTCCTCCCATAAAACCTTAACTCCATTGGAGAGCTATGTTCAATCCATGTTTTGAAGCTCTAAATCGGGTTTTCTCAAGATTGTTTAAGAACGTCTCTTTGATATTTGTTAGAGAGGAATCCAACTGTGTAGTCAGAATTTCTTCATCTTAAACTCATGCATGAATACTGTATTCCTTACCTTTAGTATTATGCATTTTAAGTGTCGCCTAAACCCTTAATCATGTGTTTTTATTAAAATCAAGTAGTAACTTAATTAGAAAAATTGGACATTTAAATTTTGGGACTGTTTTTATGAAAAAATTAAATATGATTTAATCTTTGAAACCCTTGGGTTCGTAGGTTAGATTTTTGGGTTTTTATGGTTTCGGGTGTAGGTTCTCATGTAGAATTTTTATGGGATTATTTATATGGTTATTGGGACGCACTGACACTTAAAAAAATTAGATGATTTATAAAAGAAAACGATTATGTCTTATTGAAGATTATTGTATGTTAATTAATTTTACATTATTGAATGAAATTAATCATGTTGAAATCAATGTCGTTGTTATTAATTGATTTAAATTAAATTGGTACTTTTTTTTATTAAATTGCTATGTTGTGCATATTGAATTGTGCTTTGTTTGCATTGTTTTAGTCACTTTTTCCATTGCGGGGACGAGGGGCTTTTGGGTGGCATTTTGCTCAAACCTATTTTAGGGTGCTTACTAGGTACGGGACTAGTGTGTAGGCCTTGGTTAAAATTTATACTTGCTAGGTATGGAACTAGTTAGTGTAAATTCGTGGGGATTTTATATTTCGGGTGTGGGGCATATTTTTACACTATATCATCATTTCGTTAGCCTAGGCATCAGACTAGGACGGATTTTATATTGGTGATTCATCCTATATGTAGGATAGGATGTATGTGTACTTGGGGACCCTTAGGTATAGGACTAAGGGGTATTTTGAGTATCTCATATCGATAAAAAGGGTGGAATAATTTATAAATTGAGAAAATGAGAACTAATGCCTAAGATAAAAATGGGTATTAAAATTTGTGATGACATAATGTGTTAAGGACCGACAATTAAATGGGTCAGTGGGCGATTTATGTCGTCTCATGTGGGGAACCTTATCATGGGGCGGGGTCGACAGTTTAAATGGATAAGAGGCCATTTGGTAAGGGGAAGTGTAAAACTTTGGTGGATTACCACCCGTGGCGGGAGGACCGCTATAATTAAGATAAAAGTTGAGGAATGATTAATTGGGTTAATTTAATTAAATTAACATCGTGGGACGTGGAAATTTAAAATCATATTGGTGTACTTTTTGGAATGGGAATTTCTGAGGGTAGTTAGTGATTTATATTTATCGCATTTAATTATCTCGTTTAATTAAAATAATATATTATAATATTTATTGTGTATAATGCTACTGTTTGGATTCAAGGATCCTATTTGAGGGTAGTAGTGTGTATTCATGATCGGGGCTCTAACCTCATGCATTGACTAACTTTTTAGGAAATAGTATTTGGAGAAGCTGCATAGAATTATTTGAAGATTTGCTTGGAGGTGCAGTTGGAATTTCTCTACCTTATGCGTATTGATTTAGTTTAGTTTTCCATTTTTTCGTATTTACTTTGAGACACAGTTTATGGTTTTGATTGGGCTATTCGGTTCCAAAGTTGTTATGGGTTTTATTCAATTATTTCACTGGATTTAGTTGGAGATTATTCAGTTTCATATTATTAGAGATTTGATTTACTTTATGTTTTTTGCATGGAGATGGATCTTTTATCGCTTAGTCGGATGGTTTATCTTTTGGGATTGATTATCATTTATCTTATGGATTAATTTTATATGTCCCATATCTGTGTCATGCTAAGAATTGTATTTTATTTACTCATGTCCGGCTTAGTTTTGGTGGCGGTCGACGCCAGAATTTAGCGGGGTGTGACAGATGGTATCAGAGCATGGTCTTAGGACTCATAGGTTATGAGTCCATATAGCTTTCGCGTTATCGATCTTTGATTCCCTTTATTGATTCGTACTCCTTAAGGTAGAGGGTTTATGATACGTGTTAGATGTGTTTCTTGGAGATATATAATTTTATGTTAAGGAGGTTGTAGTAATTGAGTTTAGAATTAGTAAGCTTGATGTGAGGATCCTTAGAGTTCATTCTAGAGACTTTAATTATTTAGAAGATCATTAGTATAAATTTTAGGTATGTCTTATATCGATGCAGTGATATGATTTTATTTGAGGATTTATGTGTGGCGAAGTTTATTAGAAATAGAATCGAGTGGTGATTTGCGAGAGCGCGTGGTACTCCGTCACTTACATAGTTATGTATATACGTAGCAATGTATATTATTTTGTTGTTCGTTGGTTAGGTGTGCGTAGGATTGGGTGTATGGGTTCCCAATTATGGCTTTCAATGAGTAGTCCTATGTGATCCTTATTTTATGTATCGCGGTTTATGTTTGATGTTTATCCTTCGTCTAATTTTGAGGACGAAATTCCTTTGCTTGTGGGGAAGTATGTAACACCCCGTATTTTTAATAGTTAATTAAATTAATTAATTGGGTAATTTGAGAAAAAAATAAAATTTTGGATTTAATTATTCTTAGTAATTAAATATGTTGATATTTATATATAAAAATAAGGTTTTAAGTGGAATTTAAATCGGGATTAAGATTTGGAAATTATAACTTATTGTATACAAATCGGAAGAGGATCTGAGTTAAGGCGGATAAAAATAATATTTTTAATATCTGACTGTCCGATGGAGTTGTATTTTTCACAGCAGTTCCATCTCGCCGTTCGCTACAACTTTTTAAAATTTCAATCCATTCTGATGGTCCGATCGTCCGTAGTATTTTTTCGATGGTTTGTATTTTATTAGGACTCAAATTCTTTTCGGTATATGAACAGAGTGACGGGGTTAGGACTTTTAAAAAAACTTTCTTCTAAACCCTACGAGTAGCAATCTCCCCTCTTACATCTTCTTCATACCTCAAAATCTTAACTCCATTGGAGAGCTATTTTCAATCCAAGTTTTGAAGCTTTAAATCGGGTTTTTTCGAGATTGTTCAAGAACGTCTCTTTGATAATTTTTTGAGAGGAATCCAGCCGTGTAGTCATAATTTCTTCATCCTAATCTCAGGCATGAATAATCTATTCCTTTACTTTCGTATTATGCGTTTTAAGTGTCGCCTAAACCCATAATCATGTGGGTTTTAGTAAAAACAATTAGTAACTTAATTAGAGAAAGTGGACACTTAAATTTTGGGACCCTTTTTATGAAAATTTTAAATATGATTTAATCTTTGAAACCCTTAGGTGCGTAGGTTTGATTTTGGGGGTTTTGGGGTTTTGGGTGTAGGTTCTCATGTAGAAATTTTCTGGAATTATTTATATGGTTAATGGAATGAGCTCACACTTATAAAAAGTAGTTGATTTCTAAAAGAAAACGGTTATGTCTTATTGAAGATTATTGTATGTTAATTAATTTAACATTATTGAATGAAATTAATCATGTTGAAATCACCGTCGGTGTTATTAATTGATTTAAATTAAATTGGGACCTTTTTGATTAAATTTCCATGTTGTGCATATTAAATTGTGCTTTGTGTGAATTGTTTTAGTCACTTTTGCCATTGCGAGGACGAGGGGATCTTGGGTAGCATTTTGTTCAACCTTATTTTAGGGTGCTTACTAGGTATGAGACTATTAGGTAGGCCTTGGTTAAAATTTATACTTGCTAGGTATGGGACTAGTTAATGTAAAATCATGGGGATTTTATATTTCGGGGAAGGGTAGATTTTTACATTATATAGTAATTTCGTTAGCCTAGGCATGAGACTACGACGTGTTTTATATTGGTGATTCATCTTATATTTCGGATAGGACGTATGTGTACTTGGGGACCCTTCGGTATGGGACTAAGGGGTATTTTGAGAATCTCATATAGATTAAAAGGATGGGGTAATTTATAAATTGTGAAATTGAGAAAATGAGAAATAATGCCTAAGATTAAAACTGGTGTTAAAATTTGTGGTGACATAATGTGTTAGGGACCAACAGTTTAAATGGGTCAGCAGGCCATTTATGTCGTGTTATGTGTGGACCCTTGTCATGGGGAGGGGTGAACGGTTTAAATGGATGAGAGGCCATTTGACAAGGGAAAGAGTAAAACTTTGGCGGACTACCACCCGTGGCAGGAGAACCGCAATAATTAAGATAAAAATTGAGCAATGATTAATTGGGTGAATTTAATTAAATTAACATCGTGGGACTTGGAAATTTAAAATCATATTGGTATAATTTTTGGAATGGGAATTTCTAAGGGTAGTTAGTGATTTATATTTATCGAGTTTAATTGTCTCGTTTAATTAAAATACTCTATTGTGATATTTATTGCGTATAATGATATTGTCTGGATTCAAGGATCCTATTTGAGGGGAGTAGTGTGTATTCATGCTCGGGGCTCTGACCTCATGCATTGACCAACTTTTTAAGAAATAGTATTTGGAGAAGCTGCATAGAATTATTTGAATATTTTCTTGGAGGTGCAGTTGGAGTTTCTTTACCTTACGCGTATTGATTAAGTATAGTTTTCCATTCCTCCGTATTTACTTTGAGACACATTTATGGTTTTGATTGGGCCATTCAGTTCCAAAGTTGTTATGGGTTTTATTGAGTTATTTCACTGGATTCAGTTGGAGATTAATCAGTTTCATATTATTAGAGATTGCCTTTGAGTTTAGCATAGAGATGGATGTTTTATCGCTTAGTTGGATGGTTTATCCTTTGGGATTGATTATCATTTATCTTATTAATTAATTTTATATGCCTCATATATGTCTCATGCTAAGACTGGTATTTTATTTACTAACACTCTGCTTAGTTTTGGTGGCGGTCGACACCAGAATTTAGCGGGTTGTGACAATCCATATCACATAAGTGTAATACCTCGTGACTTTGGGACTGATAAATTAAATTTTTGGGAGAAATAACATTTATTTAAATTGCAGAATTTTAAAATTTGAAAATTGAGGTCCAAAAATTTATGACGTTATAAAGTATTCCAGATGATGATTCTGAGTGAGCCATTGATTCCGGATGGGTCGAGATAGTCAAAATGACTTTCATTGGGTTTTATTTCGGCTGCGGAATATTTTTAAGTTAGTTTGACTCAAATTGGAGTAAACAAGTCATTTAAAGTGTGTATTACCATTTAAAACTGGGACTTATGTTTTAAAGGTTTAAGAGGATTACGGATCAAGCCAATATCATTTGTGATAAAGAGAGAAAACCCTAGAAAGGGAAAGAAAGAGAAAAAGAAGAAGAAAGGAAGAAAGAGAGAGGAGAAAGCTTGGAGATTCCGGCTTGTACGCGATTTCGGGGATGATTCAACCTCTACGATTCTGAGGAAAGTGTTTAATCTTGCTAAATATTTCATTTGTGTATTTCATTTAATAATTTTTGGATAAAAGAAATGGATTTTGGGGTTATATGTGAAAACCTAGTTTTTGGGTATTTTAACTTGAAATTGATGATTATGCATGGGTTTGATGACATACAAATTGATGGGATGAGATGTAGAATGAGGTTTAATGTTAAGATTATGATTGAGTTAAAGATTGGGGGTTATATGATGAGATTTGGGTGTTTGGGGAGTTAGGGCTTGTTTAAAGATGGAAGAAAAGCCAAATATCTGGTATGGCCGATCGACCGCGGCCATGGGACCCATCGATCGCGCCTTGAGGGAAAAGCCTACTGCATTCTTCGTAGGATAAAATTTTGGACCCGCGGTCGATCGGGGGTCAGGGACCAGTCGATTGGTCCTCTGTTTTTAGTCCAAGAATGGGATTTTCTTCTACTGCTTTCCTTTTTGGGGTTAAAACTTCATGACCTTCTTAGTGGATGTTTTATAGAGGGGTATGATATAATATTAAGATATTGGTGCCTTAGGGTCGTTAGGGGGCATTCGGACCTATATTGAAATGGATTATGAGGGTGGGATGCCTCTTTTAGTAAGGAAAGGATTATGGGACTGAATGATAGGCGGATTGTATTTATATGGATGTGGTGAGCTATCATGAAATAGTTATTAAGAGCAGAGATAGCCCCCTTATGCTTATGTGCATATAAATAATAGAAGTTCCGAGGTATAGTGGGGGATCCCATTGAGGATGGGATTTATATCTAGAGGTCATAAGTGAGTTTAGATATGATTTAAGGTTTAGGACTCTTTGGGAGAGTAGTGAGGGTATGGCATGAATTTATAGGTCAATAATTATGTTGAATCTATATAGAGATAGGATTCTAATTAAGGTATGAATGGGGACCAATGAGAGGTAGAGGTCGCCTATCCTTAGTGATGATAAACTCAAGGACTAAAATCATAAACATGGCAATGTTAAGGGTTCATAGGAGCAATTGAATCGTAGTTGGAATTGAGAGCGACGGGATCATACTATAACCTAGAATAGGGTGTGTTGTAAAAATAGTTGGGATAGTTGTTATATATATGTGTGTGTGATTAACAAAGGGGATTCCAATAATTGATAGGAAACATGGAATGAATTTAGAATTAAGCTTGAGGGTTGCAGACTATTAGTTATGTGTTCTTATAGTCGGGATTATTATTAGATATATCGATGTGCATTTGGATATTGATGGGATGTGTAGTGATTGTTAAATACATTGAACTTTGAGGTGATAAACTTAATGTTGAATATATGGGAGGACTATTCATATCATAGGTACAATGGATGCATATGCTTCAATTGAGGGAATGTAGTTATATAAGGAATTAAGTTAATACGCTTGGTGTGACGGCTAGTATATTGAAGGATTATATACACGTGTAGCCGAGTTTATAAATTTCATACATACGGATGAGAGATGGTATGTATATATGTGTATATAAATATGTATATATGTGTGTACATATGGCGTGAATACCTATGCCATGCGCGATGGCTTGTATATATGATGTGATCATATGGATGTATATATACGTATAGCGTGAATGATACATATACTTAATGTGTGAAGAATACTCGGCACATGCTATCATGGGAAGTTGCACGATGAGGGTGAGCTCCCGACTTGAGGAGCAGGGTGTGGATATTCCCCAGGTTATAGTCATCCATTTTATTTATTTGTGTGATTGTATATTTTGGAGGTGAGAAGTCTTGGGTATGAGTCGTTCTCACTTGTCGGTTAGGAACTAGGTGATATTTAGTCATAACGGTGGTCCCCAGGATGGTATGTAAGTGATTCCCTAGAAGATGATAGCATGGTTCAGTATTTTGGCATCTTATAGCCGTTGTGTTATGTATGTTGTGAAGTATACATTATGTGTGATATGTATACGTGGTTATAGGAATGAATGATTGCTTATATATATATATATATATATATATATATATATATATATATATATATATATATATATATCCTATAGGTGAAGAGGATATGAATTTTTGAGGATGTACATCTTAGGTGATTTTGGTGTACTAGTTTGTTATAGCCGAAGGATCATACTTAGAGACAATTGCGATTATATCGACCCAAGGATTTAATGCAGAATCCAATTATGTTCTTAGATAGTAATCTATAATTATAGTAGTTGCAGTAATAGAATTTTTTTGGATTACATAATGGATCCCTACGATCAACATTGTCAAGCAGTAGTGTATCGGAGGGGTTCCTTGTTTGGATTTAACTTTGCGAGACGCCCCATGCACGAAACGTAGTGCAATGTTGAGAGTAGAGAGAAATTTTGTTCTTAATACTTGTATGCATGTTGTTTAGAGAATAAACTCTCATATTAAAGTAACATTAATGTGTGACGTATGAAGACTTATAACTGGTTTAAGTTAATAATTTGGAACCTAAGCTTATTAAGGCTTATCTGTGTGTATATATTTAGATGGGATTAAAACTATAAGGATTCTTGGGTTATGTTAGGATGGCAGGTTATAAGGGCATAGGCCCTGCGTATGTTAAGGTAGGTTATCCTTATATGTGTCGGGTAACTTAATTAAGGTTCCAGGACACGATTAGGTGCGCGTTGTAGATGAGAGGTGAGTCTGGGGTTTCATGAGAGTGTGACTCCACTTTAATTATGAAATATTGCATTTAGATTTATTATGCACGGTTAACACACTTGCTAAACATTTTTACACCTAGGGCTCTCACCCGTTTATATTTCTCTTTTGATATATATATATATATATATATATTGCACTACAGGTGTCCTACCACATGGATACCGGATGCTTTTCTATCGAGAGTCTTGGGAGCCGTAGAAGATGCGGACTGTTGCGGGATTTAGATTGTAGTCACTTCCTACTTTTTTGCAAATCTAGGTAGAACTCTTTTGTACATCGGGTTTACACATAAGAGTTATTTGTAGTCGTTTATATTTCTTCTTTTTGGATGTTGTACTATCTGTGACCCGACAGCTTATTCAGGTATATACTCTTTTTATTTTAATGTTCAGCACTTTGTTTATCATTAATTGTGTACGTTTTACCTTGCTCGTGGTTGTGTAGTGTTGGATTGATTTCCTTTGTATGTTTTACTTATATTTATGGCCTCCGCTTTTATAGTTTCGGGTAGTTAGCCTTATATATTTTAGAAATAGTATATTGATGCTGAGAATGAGCCATCTGAGATTCCTGATTAAATGTAGTATAGGGTTGGCCACCCGTTATTATTTTAAGCGGGGTGTCACAGATGGCATCAGAGCATCAGGTTCTAGTGTCTTTAGGATCTGTGCGGGTTTTCTGCATTCTTCCTTTAACGTTCTTAATATAGAGTCCTACTATTAGGATTGTTGTGTTCACTACGTTTATTTCCTTCTGCGAGGTGTACTCACTTGAACAACGTTCTGACGCAGTTGCTCTCGTCTCATACGTCGCATATAATAAGTCGTCCAGGAAGGGGAAAGCTGAGAGATGCAATACCCATAACAGATTTTGGGTACGCTTTGATTTGAGGTATTTCTTTCCGTGACTTAGGCGGAGATAAGGAGGAGAATTTAGTGGTGATCCCAAGTGATTTGACGGTGGTCAAATGAGAAGAATAATTGACCCGAATGGAGAATTCGGTGATCGATAAAGTAAGTGGTGAGGATAAGCGGATTGTGAAGTCCTGGGGAGGTTTAGATTGAGGAATTAGCCAGTATTTTCTAGAAAAACCGATGTTCCTGACATTTCCTGATGTGAGGTGTGTAGTGTTGTTCCATTGTCTGGAGTATCATCTTCTTGGAAGTGGGAATAAGAAATTTGGTGACTTGGGTTCATTGAGTAGGATGGAAGGAGTTGTCGGGGGTCGCAATATCGCCTTATCCTTCAGAATGGTTAGGAAGGATTTTCGAGAGGATGTTTCTATAAGGAGATTTAGACCTTGGAAGGAGGGATTGTCCCTAAAGGAGTTGTAGACACCCCATTATGTTACCCCCTAACTCTCCTAAGGTCCCTATCACCTCCATTCATCACTACAAACCTAGGTCATGTCCAGAGTACTGACCTAGAAGCCACCGGGCACTCCCAGGCTCTGTTTGACCAAAAATTCAAACTCTTCAACTTGACCAAAGCTAAATGAATCTTTTAAGGGCACTAAATTACCTTTCCAACGCTCCATCCCGTGCATAATTTCGACTTACCATGCGGATGAACGATCCGTTTGCCTCCGAAACATGATCAAGAGGCCACCGGGGGCTCCCGGGCTCTGTTTGACCTAAGTCAACTCCCCAAACCGGGTCAAAATCTTTGGAATGTCAAAGTAAATATCCTAACCTCTCCAACGGACCGCTCCGTGCACGATTCCGACTTAGCATGCGGACGAACGATCCGTTTGAATCCGAGAGGTCACCGAATGCTTCCAAGGCCTGGTTAACCAAAGTTAACTCCCCAAACTGGGCCAAAATATTTGTAATGTTGAAGTACATCTCCTAACCTTTCCAATGGTCCGCCCCGTGCATGATTCGGACTTACCATGCGGATAAACAATCCATTTGCGTCCGAACGATCCCTCGTACAATGGACCGACAAACTCTTCCGAGCCATATTTGATCCAAAGTCAAATCTCAAACCCGGGAATGGTCCAAGGACTTTCAAAGGTCTCTGAATTACCTTTCCAACAGTCTGCCCTGTGCATAATTCTGACCAACGATTTTCCCTCGATAGATAATTTTCCGAAAAGGCCTGAAACACACTGCCAAACAGCAGATTCCAGACCCTCCCTATCGGCAGGTGCCGATAGGCAGGACTAGGTCTATGTCGATCGGCAGTGACCAGGGCCTATAAAATGATGCCTTCACCTCATTTGCAAAAGGAGCCCAGATTTGATACAAATCGCTCTTAGTAAATCCTAAAAACCTCTCTCGAAGGCAGCGCGATTCCAAATCCCTTCTTAACTTCCACTTTTCATCACCCTTTTCATCCAACTTGGTGAATTAGCCACTCTCTACCATCATCCAAGTGCAAGGGCTGCTCTCCAACATTCAAGATCAAGCTCAATATCTTCAAGTTGGTCCAATTTTGTCAACTTTCTCTCTAAATTCTCTTAAATTCGCAATAACTTATTTTATTACTTAGCACTTTTATTATCTCATCTCACACATCCTAATATAATTTTTATTTAGTATTATTGCACATCTCCTATTTTCATATAAATAGAACCCAAAAAACAAGGAAAAGAGGGTTTGCTCATAAATTCCAAATAGGGATTCTCATACTTTTCTCACACTTTTCTCATAGCTAAAACATTTTTTCTACACACACACACACACACACACACACACAAATAAGAGATCCCCCATTTGGATTTATGGGATAAAATCCACCCCTCATTTTGTATGCGAACTATGTGGACTTTGATGCCTTTATAGGCTACGTAGGCGTCTTGGGGTAAAACTCGAGACTCGATTCCTTTTTCTCACTTTTCTCTCATTTTCTATCTTCTCTAAATCCAATTTTCTTATATTCTATACACTTATTCTTAGTGACGTATTACTCCATATGCGTTATCATTCCATTATAACGATCAACGTAGGGGTAATCGCATAAATCTTATCTTTCTAATATTATGTTTACACCTTCCTACGGATGACTCGCTTTATCTCTTCCATGATACAAGTCAAGGATTCATATCTCCACTATATATATACACATGCACACATATCACGGGGAAAAATAAAGGAAAATAACAAATATCCATGAGAGTCCGAAAGGGCAGAATGGGTGCCTAACACCTTCCCATTTCGTAACTTAGCCTCCGAACCCTTCTCAAATCATTTTGGTTTCACATGCAGTAATATATCTTTGGATGCCATCCTTCGGGATGGCTTCCCCTTTTTCTTTTGTCTGTTTTGAGTAAAATAGACTGGCGACTCTGAATCTCTCTACATTTTTACACCTCATCTCAAAATACGTCGGTCAAAGTGCTCCCGAGGGATGGGCGGGACCCGAGGATCCTTTCCCTTCGCGCGCCCACCCTCACGGCTAGGATCGGGGATGGAAATAATGATGACTCTGTTGGGGATATTTTATATGTTTTGAGGGCTTGACTCTATTTGCATGGATGTTATATTTGTTTATGTTTCCCCTATATCTGCATGTTCCCCTTTTTTCATGTGTATCCCATTCTTATGCTTATGTTCACACACTTGTAGAAAATTCTCCATGTACACTTCGCACCACGTGCACCTAGGATCACATATATCTACATGTTGCACGCATCACCCATCTACACTTAGTGTACCTTTGGTATTTGTACTTTGCTCCCTGTTTGGCATAATCAAGAAAAGCATTTCTCATTATAAGATACTAATAAGAGAATCATGCATGATTCACATGACATCACCAAAGAGCATTGTTATTGACCAAATTTTACCCAGTTATGGAGGGTCACTTCGTGATGGGCGCTGGTCCGGCAGGTCGCAGTTAGCCTAAGCGATATGACTCTCACCTTCCATTGGCCAAGTACCTTCGACGTATATCGAACGGTTCCCCCGCATCGTATCGATTGACCGAAGTCATGACGGGAGGTATATCGCAGGTAATTCGTTCACGTATGCCGAGTATATCGAATTCTCTCTCATACATACCGTCCCCATGAGGTATATAGTGAGGCAATTCACATACACTCAGGTGTATTAAATGGCTTTTCCACACGTACCGATTGCCCGCAAGAGCAAGACGTATATCGTGAAAGTCACACCAAAGGGGGTAACCCATACCGATTCACCCAACCAACTTCATACCCTCATATTGGTGCCAAACTTAGGACACGCACTTTAGATTGTCAATTTTGACCCGAAACTCTGCCGAAATTCCCGGTCGGACTGCAACCCAAATTTTCACGCATTTTTAAAATGGGACCATATCCATGAGCCTGGTTATAAGTCTAACCATAGCTTTACTTATATTAAAAATGCCATTTTTTCCAGGCTCAAGTCCCGTCCGGCATTGCATTTAGGAGAATTAAATACAAGTGAGAACATAATAATCATAATAATCATGCTAAGTTCCGTCTCCCAAAAACATTTCTCCCTTCTTTATCAAAAATCCAAAAACATTTCTCCATTCTTTATCAAAAATCCAAAAACATTTCTCCCTTCTTTATAAAAAATCCAAAAACATTTCTCCCTTCTTTATCAAAAATCCAAAAATAGTTTCTTCACTTTTTCTTAGAAAATAAATCCCATTCTACGCCTTTTCAGGTCAATCGCAAGCCCTTGGCCTGGCTCCCTATTAGCTTCGGTCTTCACTCAAATAATCCCGGAGTTTCATCCGTTCCTTTATTACTTCTTTTGAGTCCGGAATCCATCCACTTTCCATGGAGAATACAGATCAAGTACCAATCGTACAGCCGGATCTGATGACAGTCCTAGCTCAGCTCGCGTCCATGATTGACAACCTCCAAACTGAGGTTCGGGAGATGAAACGAAATGAGGTTACTATTCCTCAAGAGCCTGAGGCCCTATTCCCTCGCCCTATGGGTCCACCTGAGCCTATCTAGGTTCTCAAAGAAAATCATCACACTCCACGTGCCCATCCTATCAATGGGTCACGCCCTGCCCAGCTTTCGATGCCAAACATTCCCCATCTCGTGGCTAACCTACCTATGGTCACTGATCCAAAAGAGGAAGAGTTGAATAAAGTTAAAGAGGATCTCAAGATGCTCACCAAGAAGTTCGACCAAGTCAGAATCTCTGGGAATTACATGGACTACACCCACATGTCTCCTTATCCTAAAGAGAGGTTACCCGAGAAGTTCAAGATGGAAGAACTTCTTTCCCCATGTCCGAGCGACGATGGTAGGACAATACTATCCCCACTTACGAGCTCTCAGAGAGGCAGGAGTAAAAATTGAGGAAATCCTTGTTAAAACAGAAGTGGAACGAAAGAAGGTGTCCGGACAGTTCACCTCTAGAATGTATGACAAGCCTGTCAGTGCTATAGTCTCAACCATCAACAACATCTCTTGACCAACCACATAATGGGCACCAAGAATCCGCCCTGCCCACATCCGAAGGGAATACACTGAGCTCCATTCTCCCTTCTCCAAAGTTTACCAAGCCCTGTTAAGACGAAACCTCATCAAACCCTTGGATCCCCGTCCATTGCCAAATCCACTCCCAAGAAACTTCAAGGCCGATGCTCATTGCGCCTTTCACCAAACTACTGGCCATACCACCAACCAATGCTTTTACTTCCAAAACATAATCCAAGATCTCATTGACCGGGGTACCATCGTCCCACCAGCCAATCCTAAGCCAAACACTACTCACAATACACTCCCAAATCATACCAATGCCATCTTCTTAGAAGAAAACCAAGATTTTGATCCTTCAACTCAAATCACACCCATATACTAACCCTAAACCTCTTTAAATTTGTCAATATTTCCTCCTACACCCTACTGGCCTCGCTGATCAGGCACTATCACTCCTTACCACAGCATGCATCACTGTCCGTACCCGTTCTGAAAATGGAAATATGGAATTGTCAGAGGTGTTAAATTAACTCCTAGAGTTCGGGGTGAAATTTCCCTCACAAATGGTCATCGATTGCAAAAGGTTCAGTACACTGTTATTGGAAGAACGAAAATGGGCTCGATATTCAGACAAGTGGGTGGTACCGACCGATGAAGTCAACCTAGAGGATGGTGTTCAGATTATGGCAGAATTATTCGGGAAAACCAACAGCATTTGTAGTATCACCGGGTTACTTGACATTTTGAAGCTACAAGGGCACTTGGTCCCTTTAACCATACATATCCCCACAGAATGGGAAGACCTGTATGAAGAAGCTGTTGAAGTTGTGGAATACATCGACTTTACATGGAAAGACATAATTATTGCCACCGGATGGGGGGGAGAATTTGAAGATTCGAGTGAAGAACAAGCTTCAGGAAGAACTGGCCTAGTGGTCGACATGTGTGGGATGATATCATTTGAAGAACTCCTCAGAGAAATAAACAAGGTGGCAGAATAACCTGAGATTGATGAGGAAGCGGGATTCATGTTCTTCCCTTCTTCAGTAAATCACATGACCAGATCAGGGAGACATTACCAGGTTCCAAACTCACTACCAGTAAATGACAAGAGGAAGGGCGTTGAAAACCTTCCTATGCCAGAGATGACCATAGAGGAAAGCAAGATCCTCGATTAACTAAAGAAAACTCAAGCTAACATCACTTTATGGGGGCTTTTCATGTCTTCCTAGCTGCACAGAAATGCTTTAATCAAGCTTCTCACTAAACCCACAGTTCATCCTTCTACCACACAAGAAGAAGCGATAAATCTGGTTGGATCCTTAACATCTACACGAATGCTATCATTTTCTGAAGAAGAAATCCCTAGAATTGGGCCGAATCACAATCATGAACTCAACATCTCCGTCGAAGTTATGGGTAAGGCCATTCCACTCTCTCTTGTCGATAACGAATCCGCCTTGAATGTCCGCCCACTGAGAACCTTCAAGTGTTTAGGCCTGAAAGAAAGAGACCTCGCTCCAACCTCCTCCGATGTACGTGCCTACGATAATACCCGTCGGGAGATGATGGGATCCATAAAACTTGTAATAGGGGTTGGCCCTATAAACCCTGTCATTGAATTCCAAGTCATAGACATCCCATCTTGTTTTAACATGTTTCTCGGACGACCCTGGCTCCATAGTATCAAGGGTGTGTCTTCCTCACTCCGTGAGAAATTAAAGTTCTTCGCCGACGGGCAAGTCATCACCATTTTGGGCGATGACAAAAATGTCGAGGGTGCAAGCACCAGCAGTCCAATCCTTGAGATACA
Organism: Sambucus nigra; assembly: GCA_949130495.1. Lineage (NCBI taxonomy): Eukaryota > Viridiplantae > Streptophyta > Magnoliopsida > Dipsacales > Adoxaceae > Sambucus > Sambucus nigra. The sequence goes on along the minus strand of OX422208.1, from coordinate 86,082,478 downwards.
ACACGGGTCAAATGATATGCTCCTATCAGGATTCCGAGTTGAACCACTCCTACTCCCGGCAGGGGACGGTTTCATAGAAAGGGTTTGTCCAGAATATGACCATCATGGCAATGTCAATGTAATTTAGATGTTCAGAAACATGCACTTTATGCCCGAACTGAGGCTAGGATAAAGGCAACAAGGGATACTTGAGCCCTTCGAACTGAAGAAAGCTTTCCCTCCTTATGGCTTGGGGTATCGACCATCAGAACAAAAACTCAGAATGATCCACCAGTCTCGACCAAAGAGATGATTAGACTGCATCCCAACTATCCCAGAAGACTCCTTGAATAGACGATTCATCAAAGAAGGCGAAGACTTCCCCTTTTGCATTTTTCCAGAACCATGGTATGACCACACAGACAAGAAGATGAAGCCTGGAATGGAGATCTTTTTCAAGATAGCTACCCATGGGCCGAAGGTTTCCAACACCAAGTACAACCGCTCATCAAAAATACCGAAGAAACTGAGGAAAGTGATTCCAAAGATTCCTTCAACTTGTAGACACTGGGACTGGCACTCTGCATGGTCCATTAAGGCACTACATCAATGGATCCATCCCATCTGATTAAAGTTGCTGATACACCCCTCCTCAACTGGCATGCTACACCAGTTCTACCTGCTAAAATTTCCCCTAATCCCAATGTTTACCCCATTTCTTCTTTTGTTGTCTATCCCTGTTCAAATGTAATCGACACCTCTTTTGATAAGGTTCTCAATGCTGTTTTTCCTATCAATGAAATAAATGAATATTTTGAGTATCTTGTTGTGCCTTACATTAATTGTTTGGATTCTAATCAAACTTGTGATGATGATGATTTTCCAAATGAACAATTCTTAACTGATCTAAATAAGGTTAATAATAAATAATATAACCGCGTTCAAGTTAATGAAGAAGAGACTGTTGTTATTAATCTCGGTTCTAGTAGCCAACTGCGCGAGATTAGGATAGGGGCCACCCTTAACGAGCATGAGCGCGCACAACTCAAAGAATTGTTAAAGGAATTTGTGGATGTCTTCGCATGGTCCTATGATGATATGTCTGGCATTGATCCTGAAATATGTCAGCACAAGATCCCCACTCTCCCAGATTACAAGCCGGTTGAACAAAAATTAAGAAATCTCTGCACCGAATGTTCTCTCAAGGTCAAAAAAGAGGTGGTCAAACAGTTGAACGTGGGCTTCATTCGTGTGAATGAATACCCCACATGGCTAGCCAACATAGTACCTATGCCAAAATTAAGAGGGAAGGTTCGAATGTGTGTGGACTACCGAGATTTAAACAAAGCTTCTCCCAAGGATGATTATCCGCTACCCAATATCGACATGATCGTGGGCAACACATCCAGTCATCCTTTTAAGTCATTCATCGACGGATTTATCGGATACAACCAAATCAAGATCTACCCAAACCACCAAGAAAAAACTACATTCAACACCCCATGGGGAACCTTTTGCAACACTGTTATGCCATTTGGTCTCAAGAATGCTTGGGCTACCTACCAAAGGGCTTCCACAACCATCCTGCATGATCTGATTCACAAAGAAGTCAAGGTTTATGTGGATGATATGATTATCAAGTCCAAAACTATAGAAGGTCATGTTCCTGCTCTCTAGAAGTTCTTCGAACGACTCCGACGATATCATATGAGACTCAATCAACAAAAATGTGTCTTCGGTGTTACAAAGGGAAAACTCTTAGGATTCATGGTCAGTGAGAAGGGGATAGAAGCAGATCCTGCAAAGATGAAGGCCATACTTGAGATGCCACCGCCCCGAACAGAGAAAGAAGTCAGAGGTTTTCTTAGGAAATTGTAATATATCAGTCGGTTCATCAGCCAGCTAATCTCCATCTGTGAACCGATCTTCAAGTTCCTCCTGAAAGGATTCAACCAAAGTTTGGAACGAGGCCTGCTAAAAAACTTTTGACCGAATCAAATAATATCTGACCCAACCTCCCGACTCATGCCACCACAACCTAGTCTCCCTTTGTTCCTATACCTAACCATAACCGACACTGCAACTGGGGCTTTGCTAGCCCAATAACTTGAAGACTCCCGCAAAGAAAGATCCATCTATTATGCCAGTCATAAATTGGCCGGGTACGAGGTCAACTACACTGCTTTGGAAAAGGCGTGTGCATCACTTGTCTGGGTCACCCAAACGTTACAAAACTACATGCTCGCCTTCCCCGTCATACTTGTATCCTGAATGGATCCCATCAAATACCTGCTTGAGAAACCTACCTTATCCAATCGAATGGCCCAATGGTTGATCATCCTAACCGAGTTCGATATCGTGTATGTCACGCAGAAAGCCATTAAAGGAAGAGCCATCTCTAACTACCTCACTGATTACCCCGTAGAAGAAGCAGATGTCTGGATCTCCAAATTCCCAAATGAAAATATCCTTTGCACCTCTCAAGACAACCTTCTATGGAAAATGTTTTTCGATGGTGCTGCCAACAAAAAGGGATATGGAATTGGGATACTTCTGATCGCCCCAGATGACTCCCACACTCCCATCGACATCAAATTGGATTTCCCTTGCACCAACAACATGACGGAATATGAGGCATGCACAATAGGCCTCAAAGTTGCTCTCAAGAAAGGTATTCAATACCTTGATGTCTACCGGGATTCTGCCCTCATCATTGGTCAAGTGCTTAGAAAGTGGAAAGTCAAGGACGAAAAGCTCCAACCCTTCCATTCCCACTTAGAAGAGTTAGCCTCCCGATTCCGAGATATCACCTTCCATTACCTACCTCAAGCAAAGAATAACCTAGTCGATGCTCTCACTACCTTGGCCTCCATGGTTGACATTCCCTAAGGAATAACAATGACCCCCTTCCTAGTTAAAAAATAAGATAAACCAACCCATTGCTACCATATTGAGCTTGTCTCTATAAAAGACCTTGAACTAGTCGATTGTTGGTACTATGATATCTGGTGCCTCCTCAAACATGATAGGTATCCCAAGAGTTCTAATAAGAAAGACCGATCGATCCTACGAAGACTGTCCGCCCAGTTCATCATCTGTCATAAAGCTCTACTCAAGAGGAACCTCGATGGAACTCATCTACACTGTATCGCAGGGGATGAGATTAAAAAGATAATGTAGAAGATCCATAGTGGGGAATGCGGGCCCCATATGAACGGTCACATGCTTGCTAAGAAGATCATCCGACTGGGCTAATACTGGACCACCATGGCCCAAGATTGCATCGCCTATGTCCGGAGATGCCTCAAATGCGAACAGTTCTCCAATCTTCAACACCTGCCTTTGCGAGAATTATACAACATGACCTCTCCCTGGATGTTCTTCACCTGGGGTGTCGACATCATAGGGAAGGTTACACCAAAGGCTTCAAACGGGCATGAGTTCATCCTAGTTTCCATTGATTACTTCACCAAATGGGTCGAAGCTGAGTCATACGCAATATTGAACGCCAAGAAAGCGACCAAATTCCTCAAGAAAATTATCATCTGCCGATATGGGGTCCCGCACAAGTTAGTGTCAGATAACGGTTTGCACTTTGAAGTAGAAGTCACGTAAGTAGTCAACAAGTACGGGATTCAGAGACACAAATCTTCTCCCTACCGACCTCAGACCAATGGTGCAGTTGCAGCCGCCAACAAGAACCTCAAAACCATCATCAATAAGATGACCGAAAGTTGTAGGGATTGGGCCGATCGGATCCCGTACGCCTTTTGGGTTTATCGAACCTCAATCCGAACCTCTACTGGGGCTACCCCTTACTCTCTGGTCTACGGCATGGAAGCAGTCCTACTTGTGGATCTGGAAATACCCTCGATGCGCGTCATGCTTGAAAGCAAAGTTAGTAAAAAAGACAGGTGCCAAAGTCGTCTCGACGAGTTGACCCTCCTAGATGAAAGGAGATTGAAAGATCTTTACCATATACAGGGGTACCATCACCGAATAGCGCGATCATTCAATAAGAGAGTCGAGGACCACGGTGTTCAGGAAGGGGATTTATCCCTCAAGGAGATAGTAGAACCCATCTGGGACCCCATAGGGAAATTCATTCGCAATTGGAGTGGCCCCTACATTGTGAAGAAAATCTTATCCGACGATGTCGCCATGCTCACTGACCTAGATGAGGAAGAGATGGCTCGTCCAGTTAACCTGAACCGTCTCAAGAAATTCTACCCCTAGTCCGAAACCTCAGCGCGCTACGACTCTTCTCATCTCCCTTCTATTCTTCAAAAAAACAAACTCTCTTCATTTCCCTCTACCCAGAACTACGTGGGCCTGATCCTCTGCAAAAAAACATTTTTCAAAAAAAACAAAAAAATGAAAAATGAAATTTTTTCAAAAACCCCAGAGGTATATAGGCAGACCATGCATCTTACAGGAGCACGACCCTTTATTTTTCACAAAATACTATTCTTGTCTTATCTCTGAGAACGGCAGTTCATTCTAACATATACTAGAACAAAAGGATTATGTATGCCTTAGCGATTGGTATAGATAAGTCAAAATTACAAAATTCATCGAAAGGCACAGCTGGATGATCAGAAACTTGCTTATTTCATTAATAAGAAATTACATCATGGATTACATAATAAAAGGAATGGATGACTCCCTTCCCCCTACTGCCATAAAAAGCTAAATCAGACCCCCCCACATCTATTCCCTATTACACAAATAAACTCTCCAAGATTCCTACCCACAGCTACCAGAGGAGCCTACACCCTCATCATCTACATCTTGGGGCCCCTAAATTTCCCCTTCCTGAATGGAGTGCCATAAACACTCCCTGGAGCGATGCGCCTAAACCAGTTTCGAAAAAACCACAACGCCCCCTTCCATGGTGTTAAATAAAACAAACAACCTTTGTCCAGTCTCCACTGCCAACATCTTGCTGACTACTTTCCTCCACAACCACTTCATATAATCCTTAGGGACATGCCAAACTCTCCCGACAGACTGATATGGACGGGTCGATGGACATCGATTTTTCCACAAGGAGCCAAGCAACAGACTTCTACCGGAAAGAAATTCGAGGTCCAAGGTGGCATGACTTGTGCCCAGCTAAATTGGCGCAGAAGCCACCAAGGGAAATAAAAAGAGGTTGCCTGAGACCAACCAGTTGCACATACGAGTATTCCCCTAGCTCCAGAATAGGGTGCAACTGCCCCCACCAAGGCACTGACCAACACAAATTCCGAGCCCCATGCTCCAAAAACAAATTCTCCCAGCTTGTAATATTCGGGCCAACGCGGATGAAATAACGCAAAAAGAAGTTGGGTACAGCCGGCAAAGGATACTATGGGGGGACCGTCAAGTCGAGTCTTTTAGACAACCACATGGGCAGCATCACGGGGCTACCCCCAGAAAGTCAGAACGACCTCTCCAAGCATCCAGGCCATTCAGAGTCTCCGCTAGTATCACCGCCGCAGGATTATGATGGTATGACATCCAAGAAGTAATGGCTGCAAGTTGCGGGTCCACCAGCAGTTCCCCAGTCATTAGCAGTAATTTTGAAACCAGGCCCAAAGCAATAGCTTCGGCATAGCCAGCATCACCTACTTCCCGTAAATGCACCAACTGCAGCACCATCGAGAGGGAGATCATTCCTCCAGCAACCAATGATCTGGCCGCCGAAGGCAAAATATGAAGAAGCCCGACCAACAAACCCCTGGGAGAATGGGAAAATTTGGGCAAAGCCGTAGCAACACTTGGATTTACACCCATCATGGCAAAAAACTCCTCGTAGGTAGGACAAACTTCATCCAACCCAGAGAGGAATACATGGTCTTCGGGGTACCATAATTGTACCGTCGTCATCAGCATGTTCCACTCAATAGGTCGATTGCACCACAAGGAGACTCGACGCATGTTGAAAGCATCATAGTCGACATTATAAGAGCACATTGCTTCCAAGGCTTCAAGGTATTTAGAAAACTCAATGCTACCAGGGAGAGCCATCTTTCAAGGCCAAGAGATAGGGGCAAGTAAGTAAGAATGCAAAGGTGTGATGAAAACACTCCACCCACCCTTACCTCCTTTTTTATACTTGAGAATCCTCACAAGAGACATAATCCCTGTAGAAATCGAAGGGAATCCTACCCCACAAGGTACCAAAAGGATGAAGATGGTACCATTCAAATCTTTGAATTGATGGGACTGGACTGAACTGCCGATAGGCAGGACAGCGTGCTTGCCGATCGGTAACCCCCCATCTTTAGAAATTTCCCTTTTTTTTCTTTTGTCAAACCAGAAAACTCAATAAAAATAAATTGATATTCTTAATAGATGCATTAATTTTCCTCCTTATATAGTTTCCCCTTTTAATTAAAAACTTTCCTTCAAAAATTCCAAATATACTCCTTTTTATGGTCTCAGTAGCAAAGTAAAAAGCGCATGTGCATTCATTCATATATTATTAATAAAAGATAATAAAAAACTCCATTGCATTGCATCCTTTTATTTCTGTGTTACATCTTTGCAGGAAATAAAAAGAAAAAGCCAAAAATAGCGGGACTCAGCCCGAACCCACATTCTCTCTCTCTCTCTCTCACCCACCTTTCTCTCTAAGAGTTTCCACCCATGCGACGTGCTCTCTTCCCCCTACGGCGAGACGATGCACTACCACTACCCGAGCTAGAGTCCTCTCCGGATGAAGCAGATGGAACCAAGAAAGAAGGAACAGGAACCGCATCCCGAATATGGGCAGTCACCGAAGATATCCAGTCTCTTAGCCAAGTGGTCGACACTCGAACTTGCTGCAAGAAAAGGCAAAATCAGTATCAAAGTAGAGATAACCAAAACAGGAAAGAAAGAAAAGAATAGAAAGTTATACCGCAGGTCGAAGGACCTCCTCTGTCAAACCCAACTCCTCCGGATCCATCGTATGAGGACGATGAAGCGTAAGCACCATCCCTCCATCAGCCCGCCGAATGTTATATGAAGGAGTGTGCAATCGCACGAAAGGAACCTCTGAAGTAGCTGCTGTCGCAGATGTCGTTGGACCGTCGCCACTGGGGGAAGATCCCACCGCCTAACTCGAACTCGCAGGAAGGAGAGGCAGGGCATCATATATGCTGGGCATCATCAACCATCTCGTCACAAAGTCCATATAGTCATACGGCGCAACCGTATCAGTGTACAACAAGTATGACTCATCGATCATCACCGCGATCCTCGCATCCTGCGACAGTAGTCGCTCCCACCTCATAGACGTAGGAGGCTATGCAGGTGGCACCACCACTTCCTCCTCAGCAATCTGGCGAACCACCCTCTCCCCGAGATACCAGGAATGGACGAACTCATGCTCCAGCAAATGCCTCATCTGCGCGTTCACCCCGGTCGTCCCCACATCCTGAATGGCTGTCCCTCAGGGATAAAAGGTCACCTAAAAATATCTCACTAGGCATAAATCAATACAATATCAGAAGGTGCAAAAACCAAGACTGAAACGGAAAGAGTCTTACCCTGCCACTGGTCAGGTCATTCAAGACCTGACGCACCGCCTCCAGAGAGAGAGATCCGTTCGATTTCCGATTGGCCTTACTCTATCGATACAGCCAACAAAAGTCCCCAACAGTGTCATCCTTCAGAGCGATCAGCGGGGTATTTCACCCAATCACCTCATAAAACCACATATGTCAAAGATAAGAATTCACAAATAAAAAGAGACGCATAAGGAAAATGAGAATGCATGAAAGGAAAATCCAAATGCATGAAAAGAAATGCACAAAATGAAGAATACCTCAAGAAGATACGTGGCCCCTGTAAAGGTCTACCGGTAGCTCCGGCTGAATGCATCCAGAGAAGAGTAAAGGGCCGCTAAAGTCAGACTCCCCGGGATGTTCGAAACATCCTCAGGTACGACAAGAACCACAAATGGATGACGTCGCCGCTCGATGCCACCATGAAACTTCCCAACACCAGCAAAATAAATAATCGGGCCATATGCCTCACTTTCATCCCATCCTCCACATAAATCACCCTGCCCAACAGAACGTCCTTCAACAGGGACAACCGGATATAATCCCTAGAAACTATCCTCCCTACATCACTAAGTGCTGCACGCACTGCCTCCGGTCTCACCCGCAAAGAGCGATCCACCTCTATCTGCTCTCTATCACAATCCAGCCCCAACAGCTGCTGCACATCTATGGGAGTCACAGTTATCTCCCCGAAGCTAAAATGGAAGGTCTGGGTAGTATTCCACCACCTCTCCCCCAAAGCGCACAGGACCGCTGTCGAACGAGGCGTCTCATCCAGTACAGATGCCAACCTCCCAAAACTCACTGATGATACCACCCAATGCACCACAGGTGGGAGATGCTCCCAAACATCCCTGAGCCCCGTCGTCCCACGGGCGCGCATGTCTTCAAAGAAATATCAGACTAGCAAAAAGGAAAAATCTCGCTAAAAGTTAAGAAAGAAAGAAAAATCACCAAAAAGAAAGGAATACAAAAGGTCAGGCTACTCAAATAACCACCAGGAGTCAATCTCGAAGTGCGATGACGCGACGGCTCCCGCAGCAAAGTCCGCTCATCCGCAAGAGGCTTAAACGCATAAAAGGCGTTCTCACTCCCCAAAGAAAGAGACGCCCTAGCCCTCCACTCCATATTCGCCCAATCATCAACGGTCAACCACTCCCTGTGGACTGCAGTGCTCACCAAAGCGGTCATTTCTTGAAGATCGAAATGCTAGAACAATTTGCAGAATAATCGCAAAAAGAGAGAAAGCAAAGTAGTTGTGAAAAAAATGAAGGGATTCGCCCATTTATATAGGATGCCAAGCGCCATGTCGATCGGCACTTCCCCCACTATACCGATCGGCACTGACTCCTTAACTTCCTGAGGTAGCCCAAAAGTCTGTGCCACTGCCGAATGGCACCCCTCATACCATGCCGGCCGGCACCCCCCTTAAAATTTCGTACAGAAATTCCCAAAAAATACCAAAAACCCCGAAAACTCCTCGAAAAATTCCTAAAAATCTCAGGAAGGATTTAGAGCCTTTTCATCAAGAATATCTGGCATTCCCTCAAGCGGAACCCCTCTTTCCCAGCGAAATCCTCAAAAACCAAGTGAATCTCCTCCTGGAAAAGCCCCAAAGGATCTCTAAGGATCGCCTGATCACTTCCCCAGCGGAGTTTTTATAGCACCAAAATTGATTGATCCCCCCTGCGAGGCCTCCTAAAGAAACAAAAGCTTCCCCAGCTATCAGCTCCCCAGGTCACATAAAATTCATAAAGCACTTTCTCCAGCAAAATCAAAATCCAATCTTCATCCACTCTTTAGGTCATAATTGACCTCAGTCTTGGATTGTCACCTGAGTTAGGTCAGAATTGACCTCGGTCCTCAGTCGTCACCACTCTTTAGGTTAGAATTGACCTCAGTCATGGATCGTCACCCGAGTTAGGTCAGAATTGACCTCAGTCCTTGATCGTCACCACTCTTTAGGTCAGAATTGACCTCAGTCAATGATCGTCACCTGAGTTAGGTCAGAATTGACCTCGATCCTCGGTCATCACGACTCTTTAGGTCAGAATTGATCTCATTCCTCGGTCATCACCACTCTTAGGTCAGAATTGACCTCGGTCTTGGATCGTCACCTGAGTTAGGTCAGAATTGACCTCAGTCCTCGGTCGTCAACACTCTTTAGGTCAGAATTAATCTCGGTCTTGGATCGTCACCTAAGTTAGGTAAAAAATTACCTCAGTCCCTAGTCGTCACCACTCTTAGGTCAGAATTGACCTCGGTCTTGGATCGTCAGCTGAGTTAGGTCAACAATGACCTTGGTCCTCAATCGTCACCACTCTTAGGTCAGAATTGACCTCGGTTATTAGATCTTCACCCTAAGCTCACAGAATTGTCTTTGACCTGCAGAATCGATCACCCTAATCACTTAAGCCTGCAAATTTGCATTTGAACCACAAAATTCGTCATCCCCGGCACACCCCTCGGGTCCTCAAAATTGGCCTCAACCCTCTGAATCAGTCATACTCCATCAAAAGAATCATGTGGTGTCTATTCGACAGTCATCATTTGTTCCAAACTCACCCATGGAGGGGATCTGTACACACCCCATTATGTTACCCCCTAACTCTCTAAAGGTCCCTAACACCTTCATTCATCATTACAAACCTGGGTCATGTCTCGAGTACTGACCTAGAAACCATCGGGCACTCCCAAGCTCCGTTTGACCAAAAATTCAGACTCTTTAGCTCGATCAAAGCTGAATGAATCTTTAAAGGGCACTAAATTCTCTTTCTAATGGTCCATCCTGTGCACAATTCCGACTTACCATTCGAACGAACAATCCGTTTGCGTTCGAAACTTGATCTAGAGGCCATCGGGCACTCCCGGGCTCTGTTTGACCTAAGTCAACTCCCCAAACCGGGCCAAACTCTATGGAATGTTGAAGTACATCTCCTAACCTTTCCAACGAATGGCTCCGTGTGCGATTATCACTTACCATGCAGACGAATGATCCGTTTGACTCCGAGAGGACACCGAATGCTTCCAAGGCCCGATTGACCAAAGTCAACTCCCCAAACCGGGCCAAACTCTATGGAATGTCTAAGTACATCTCCTAAGCTTTCCAATGGTCCACCACATGCGCTATTTGGAGTTACCATGCGGACGAACGAACCGTTTGCGTCCGAACGATCCCCCGTCCAATGGACTGACAAACGCTTTCGAGCCATATTTGACCCAAAGTCAACTACCGAACCAGGGAGCGGTCCAAGGAATTTCAAAGGTCTCTGAATTAACTTTCCAATGGTCTTCCCTGTGCATGATTCTGACCAACAATTTTCCCTCGATAGATAATTTTCCGAAAAGGCCTGAAACACACTGCCAAACAGCAGATTCCAGACCCTGCCTATCGGCAGGTGCCGATAGGCAGGACCAGGTCTATGCCGATCGGCAGTGACCAGGGCCTATAAAATGATGCCTTCACCTCATTTGCAAAAGGTGCCCAGATCTGATACAAATCGCTCTCAGCGAATCCCAAAAATCTCTCTCGAAGGCAGCACGATTTCAACATCCAAATCCCTTCTTAACTTCCACTTTTCATCACCCTTTTCATCCAACTTGGTGAATTTTCCGCTCTCTACCATCATCCAAGTGCAAGGGCTTCTCTCCAACATTCAAGATCAAGCTCAAGATCTTCAAGAAGGTCCAATTTTCTCAACTTTCTCTCCAAACTCTCTTAAATTCGCAATAACTTGTTTTATTACTTAGCACTTTTATTATCTCATCTCACACATCCTAATATACTTTTTATTTAGTATTATTGCACATCTCCTATTTTCATATAAATAAAACCCAAAATACAAAGAAAAAGAGAGTTTGCTCATAAATTCCAAATATGGATTCTCATACTTTTCTCACACTTTTATGACAACTAAAACACTTTTTGTACACACACACACACACACACACACTCACTCACAAATAATAGATCCCCCATTTGGATTTATGTGATAAACCCCACCCCTCATTTTGTATACGAACTATGTGGACTTTGATGCCTTTATAGGCTACATAGGCGTATTGGGGTAAGACCTGAGACTCGAGTCCTTTTTCTCACTTTTCTCTCATTTTTTATCTTCTCTAAATCCAATTTTCTTATATTATATACACATGTTCTTAGTGACGTATTACTCCATATGTGTTATTGTTCCATTATAACGATCAACGTATGGGTAATCGCGTAAATCTTATCTTTCTAATATTATTTTTATGCCTTCCTACGGATGACTCGCTTTGTCTCTTCCATGATACAAGTCAAGGATTCCTATCTCCACTATATATATATATATATATATACACACATGCACACATATCACGGGGAAAAATGACGGAAAATAACAAATATCCATGAGAGACTGAAAGGGGAGAATGGGTGCCTAACACCTTCCCATTTCGTAACTTAGCCTTCGAACCCTTCTCGAATCATTTTGGTTTCGTATGCACCAGTATGTCTTTGGATGCCATCCTTTGGGATGGATTTCCCATTTTATTTTATCTGTTTTGAGTAAAATAGACTGGTGACTCTGAATCTCTCTATATTTTTACACCTCGTCTCAAATGACACCGACCGAATCACTCCCGAGAGGGATGTACGAGACCCGAGGATCCTTTCCCTTCGCGCGCCTCCCGCACGACGAGGATCGGGGATCGCCACAGGAGTAGAAGGACCCAGGGATAAAGTGAAAAAATTAGATTATGGAAGTATAAGGTAGAATACCTTTCTTTGGGTTTAACTTCACGCTTTATATGGTATTGGGAGCATCACATGTAAGGTATAATGAGTGGTTAACCTCTATAACCATAGTGTGTATAGAATTTCCTTCGAGGAAGGATTGAGCAAGTGTGGTTTTTATATGGCATCTTTTGGGGATGATAAATCGTTTCACAATGAGCTAGTAGAGAACTGTCCTATTGATTTCTAGAAGGGCGGATTGTTAGGGTTATTGTTATATAGATAAGATAGGAGGGTAATGGTGGTATTTCGATGAGGGAATGACTTATTTTGTGGCGATACTTTTATGTGATGTAAAGGATTGGTATAATTGAGGAGGTTCAGAGTTTAGCAGATTTATTATTGAGCGGGGAATTTAGCTCACGGTTGTACTAGTTTTGAGAACTAGGTATTGGTGAGAGTATTGTGCTTATTGAGGCCTTGTGTCTTGAACATAAGGTGTTGATTGGCGTGTCGTAAGACATGGAATTATTTGATGTTCTATTGTTATATAGGCCTTCGGGACATATCTTTGATTCGAAAACCTTTTATAAAACCTTAGCACTAGTTTAACTGATCTCAATCCCCGACATAGCTACACAGTAGTGTATTGGGAGGGTTCCTTGTTTGGATTTCGCTTGCGAGAACTCCCCCGCATGAAGGTAGCTTATGTCAAGAATTGAGAAGAGTTCAACCATTGGGAATTTCTAACTTTTTATATACTTAATATGCTGCTATAGATATTTATTGAGAGTTATATCACTATTTTTAGGCTAGTGAAGTCGGGTTACTGTTTTACGAGTTGAGCTCGGGTACGGGGTGTATGGGCGCCCTGGGTAGCTAGTATTGCTTTAAAGTATATGGTTCGATGTGAGAACTGGTAAAGATGGGTATAGTAACCTCAAGGGTATATGTAAGGACTAGATGAGATTCGAAGTCCTAGGCATAACTTAAATTTCGAGGACGAAATTTTTGTAACGGGGGAAGTATGTAATACCCCGTGACTTTAGGACTGAGAAATTAAATTTTGGGGAGAAATAAAATTTATTTAAATTGGAGAATTTTGAAATTTGGAAATTGAGGTCCAAAAATTTAGGACGTTATAAACTATTCTGGATGATGATTCTGAGTGCGCCATGATTTCGGATGGGTCGAGATAGTCAAAATGACTGTCATTGGGTTTTATTTTGGCTCCAGAATATTTTTAAGTTAGTTTGACTCAAATTGGAGTAAACGAGTCATTTAAAGTCTGTATTACCATTTAAAACTGGGACTTATGTTTTAAAGGTTTAAGAGGATTATGGATCAAGACAATATCATTTATGATAAAGAGAGAAAACCCTAGAAAGCGAAAGAAAGAGAAAAAGAAGAAGAAAGGAAGAAACAGAGAGGAGAAAGCTTGGAGATTCTGGCCCGTACGCGATTTTGGGGATGATTCAACCTCTACGATTCTGAGTCAAGTGTTTAATCTTGCTAAATATTTCATTTCATAATTTTTGGATAAAAGAAATGGATTTTTGGGTTATATGAGAAAACCTAGTTTTGGGGAATTTTAACTTGAAATTGATGATTATGCATGGGTTTGATGACATACAAATTAATGGGATGAGATGTAGAATGAGGTTTAATGTTAAGATTATAATTGAGTTAAAGATTGAGGGTTATATGAGGATATTTGGGTATTTGTGGAGTTAGGGCTTGTTTAAAGATGGAAAAATAGCCAAATATCTGGTATGGTCGATCGACCGCGGCCATGGGACCGGTCGACCGTGCCTTGAGGGAAAAGCCTACTGCCTTCTTCGTAGGATAAAATTTTGGACCCGCGGTCGACTGGGGGTCAAGGACTGGTCAATCGGTCCTCTTTTTTTAGTCCAAGAATGGGATTTTCTTCTACTGCTTTCCTTTTTGGGGTTAAAACTTCATAACCTTCTTAGTGGATGTTTTACAGAGGGGTATGATATAATATTAAGATATTTGTGCCTTAGGGTGATTAGGGGGCATTCCGACCTATATTGGAAATGGATTATGAGGGTGGGATGCCTCTTTTAGTAAGGAAAGGATTATGGGACTGAATGATAGGCGGATTGTATTTATATGGAGGTGGTGAGCTATCATGAAATAGTTATGAAGAGCAGAGATAACCCCTTTATACTTATGTGCGTATAAATAATAGAAGTTTCGAGGTACAGTGGGGGATACCATTGAGTATGGGAGTTCTATCTGGAGGTCATAAGTGATTTTAGATATGATTTAAGGTTTAGGACTCTTTGGGAAAGTAGTGAGGGTATGGCATGAATTTATAGGCCAATAATTATGTTGAATCCTTATAGAGATAGGATTCTAATTAAGGTATGATTGGGGAACAATGAGAGGTAGAGGTCGCATATACTTAGTGATGATGAACTCAAGGAATAAAATCGTAAACATGGTAATATTAAGGGTTCATAGGAGCAATTGAACCATAGTCGGAATTGAGAGTGACGGGATTACACTATCAACTAAAATAGGGTGTTTTGTAAATCTAGTTGGGATAGTTGTTATATATATATATGTGTGATTAACAAAGGGGATTCCAATAATTGATAGGAATCATGGAATGAATTTAGGATTAAGCTTGAGGATTGCAGACTATTTGTTATGTGTACTTATAGTCGGTATTATTATTAGATATATCGATGTTCATTTGGATATTTATGGGATGTGTAGTGATTGTTATATACAAAGAAATTTGAGGTGATAACCTTAATGTTGAATATATGGGAGGACTATTCATATCATATGGACAATGGATGAATTTGCTTCAAGTGAGGGATTGTAGTTATATAATGAATTAAGTTAATACGCTTGGTGTGACGGCTAGTATATTGAGGGATTATATACATGTGTAGCCGAGTTTATAAATTTTATACGTACGGACGAGAGATGGTATGTATATATATGTATATATATATGTGTGTGTGTATAAATATGTATATATGTGTGTACATATGGTGTGAATACCTATGCCGTGCGCGATGGCTTGTATATATGATGTGATCATATATATATATATATAGTGTGAATGATATATATACTTAATGTGTGAAGCATACCTGGCATATGCTATCATGGGAAGTTGCGCGATGAGGGTGAGCCCCTGGCTTGAGGAGCAGGGTGTGGATATTCCCCAGGTCATAGTCGTCCATTTGATTTATTTGTGTGATTGTATATTTTGGGGGTGAGATGTCTTGGGTATGAGTAGTTCTCACTTGTCGGTTAGGAACTATGACCATTTCCCATACGTTGTGATTTGGTTTTGACCACGAAGTAGGTGATATTTAGTCCTACTGGTGGTCCCCAGGATGGTATGTGAGTGATTCCCTGGAAGATGATAGCATGGTGCAGTATTTTGGCATCCTATAGCCATTATGTTATATGTGTTGTGAAGTATACATTATGTGTGATATGTATACGTGGTTATATATATATATATATATATATCCTATAGGTTAAGAGGATATGAAGTTTCTAGGATGTACATCTTGGGTGATTTTGGTGTACTAGTTTGCTGGGGCCGAAGGATCGTACTTAGAGACAATTGCGGTTATATCAACCCAAGGATTTAATGGAGATTCTAATTATGTTCTTAGATAGTAATCTATAATTATAGTAGTTGCAGTAATAGAATTTGTGTGGATGACTTAATGGATCCCTACGATCAACCTTGTTTGGATTTCACTTTGCGAGATGCCCCATGCACGAAACGTAGTGCAATGTTGAGAATAAAGAGAAGTTTTGTTCTTAATACTTGTATGCATGTTGTTTAGAGAATAAACTCTTATATTAAAGTAACATTAATGAGTGACGTATTAAGGCTTAGAACTGGTTTAAGTTAATAATTTGGAACCTAAGCTTATGAAGGCTTATCTGTGTGTATATATTTAGGTGGGAATAAAATGATAGGGATTCCTAGGTTATGTTAGGATGGTAGGTTATCCTTATATGTGTCGGGTAACTTAATTAAGGTTCCAGGACATGATTAGGTGCGCGCTGTAGATGAGAGGTGAGTGTGGGGTTTCACGAGAGTGAGACTCCACTTTAATTATGAAATAGTGCATTTAGATTTATTATGAACGGTTAACACACTTACTAAGCATTTTTACACCTCTAGCTCTGACCCGTTTATATTTCTCTTCTGCTATATATATATATATATATATTGTACTATAGGTGTCCTACCACATGGATACCGGATGTTTTTCTATCCAGAGTCTTGGGAGCCATAGCAGATATGGACTGTTGCGGGATTTAGATTGTAGTCGCTTCCTAATTTTTTACAAATCTAGGTAGAACTCTTTTGTACATCGGGTTTACATCCAATAGTTATTTTAGTTGTTTATATTTCTTCTTTTTGGATGTTGTACTGTCTGTGACCTTACAGATTATTCGGGTATATTTTCCTTGTATGTACTCTTTTTATTTTAATGTTCAGCGCTTCATTTATCATTAATTTTGTACGTTTTACCTTGCTCGTGGTTTTGTAGTGTTGGTTTGATTTCCTTTTATGTTTTACTTATATTTCTGGCATCCGCTTTTATAGTTTTGAGTAGTTAGCCTTATCTATTTTATAAATAGTTTGTTGATGTTGGGAATGAGACATATGAGATTCCTGATTAAATGTAGTATAGGGATGGCCACCCGTTATTATTTTAAGCAGGGTGTCACAATAAGGTGGGCTTGATTTAAACATAATTTACCATAATTATATTAGGGTTGTCACATCATTCCCCCCTTAGAAAATTTCATCCCCGAAATTTAATATGAAAGTCACCTGTTAAACAATTGGGGATACTTTTTCCTAATCATATCTTCCCTTTCCCAAGTTGCTTATTTAATATTTATGGCTCCTCCACCACACTCTAACTACAAAAATAACTTTATTCCTTAATACTTGTTCCTTACGATCAAGAATTTCCATCTGTTCCTCAATGTACGACATATCTTCTTTCATAAGATCTTCAGTTTCTTTATCATTCATACGTAGAAATAATAGTCTAATGATATCTTGTCAATAAAAACCAATTACCAGCTCATATATTACTTCATATGTCGAACATTCACACATAATAGATTATCGATTGTATCATCTTATATTCACAATGAGTGAACATTCTTAATAAACCTAGTATCATTCTTTATGTTTCTCCCTTTATTACTATAGTATATCTTTATCATCATATAATATTTCAAACCATAATTATTCTATTACAAGACTAGCTTGTTATACTTCATCTCTCCATCTTCCATTCAATACCAAATACTTGTGTTTGACTTTAACTACTATCCACCTCATCTCTTAAGTTTAAGAGTATGCTAAATATCATTCTTACAATCCTTAATCTAACTATAGCCTCACTATTTTGCATATATTGATAATGAATAATTATTCACCAAATGTTTATTTCTAACCAAGATTCCATATTCACGTTCATGTATATTGTGTAGTCATGCACTATGAACTCAATATAACTTCTCATTATATTCCTTTTTCATCATTGTTTCATTTTTGTGTAACTAAACATACAATTACCTTAACAAGTCATTCACCCAACAGAATAATTTTACAATCATAATCTTACCCCATTCCTTAGTGACACTATCAATGTTTTTGTTTCACGTTCATCAACATTATTCTTAAATTAACACCATATAATATGTATTATGCCTTCAAAATATTTTCAAACATCTCTTGTGCATTATATGGTAAAAAAATACATGATAGTATTATTCAACATGACCAATGCACTCATTTTACCAATTTGGTAACATAAATATTAAATATAACATAGCCACTTAAAACCTTAGTCATACTTACCAACCCCATAATACTTGTCATAACTATTATATATCGTATTTCTTTAAGATAACATGTATAAGTGCCTTAATGTATCATATTATGTTATCTCACGTAGCACATTATCCTTACACATACTTCTTGTTGACTCATTATAACATCAACCCTGCTCATTATATATGACATACACTTGGTGATAACACGTATGTACAATGACAAATATAACTCAATATCTACCCAAACCAGTTGTTGATATTCCATCCCAATTAGCATCTTTCCCATACTAATACATAACACTTACTCTTAAAAGGATATTTTTAAACTTCCAACTCTTTAACACCCTGTCTCAACTTTACTACTCATATAAGTATCTTAAAACATCACGAGATTAATATCCACTACATGTACTCATACTATTAAAGACGAACATCTCAACTCTCATTACTCTTTTCTTCTACTTATCATAATTCACTATGAACCCATATTCGGATCAATTTAAGTCTCATCATAATCATGTAATAGTAATTCTCCTGACTTCTCATCCTTTAATATAATATGGTTTCCTGTACCTCACTCTCCCATATAATTGGGGTGCGCACTAAACCATGGCTTAATAAGTGACACGACTCAAGTCCATATATACCAGTATAGGATGATATTACTTCCCATAGTTCATAATTTTTGTCAAGTCCACATATACCAGTATAAGAAGAGATCACTTCTAATACTTAAAAATTTTGTATACCACATTTTGTCTTTAAATTTTCATTCAATGACACGTTTGTCCATACAACATATGAATAATGCAATTCTTTATATTAAAATACATGTATTCGTTGTCATTCCCGAATAAACCATAACAATTTATTTGCTTTCCAACAAGATCCTTACATTTCATATCCCGTACAACAATATATATGTATAACTGGAAAATGTTTGTCAATACAGTTAATTTAAAACTTAATAACAAACCATTCATGTCCTTGTCTTGAGAATACAACATACTTATTTGTATCCTTTAAAATCGAATACTTATGACACAAAACAATTTCTACGTCCATTGCCAAATCTAGTCGCTTTTAACTACGGAACCTCTAAAACCTAGGCTCTGATACTGAAAGCTAACGCACCCAGCCAAGTTACTTATAATTAAGTTTGAAAGTCAAAGTGACACAAACCGTAATTTCCTTAAACGAACCATAAACACGAGTTACCTTTTTCAGTCATCAACACGAATCCATAAAACAAAAAACGTTTCACAATTTTAAAGTAATTATGCTTATATAAACTTATTTAAAGTATAAGTAAGCTTAAATTACCTCATTTATATTTGACCAAAATCATGGTTTTATGCATCCCTTGCTAACCCCATCCGACCTTCTAGATTTTGCAGTGACATCACGTTACCTGAAAAATATAAACACTGGAACCGTGAGCAAAATAGCTCAGTGAATGCATCACTACTACACTATTGCATAAAATTAAATGCAAATAATCATATCCGTGTGATATTATATAAACATAACAATCCCATTCATAATGAATTACCACTTTCCGAATCATGATTCACATATTTTGTCTACAAGAGACAATTCTCCCCCATTCCTGGTCGAGGAGTATCCCCTTGTCTTTAATAGACAAATCTCCCACATTATGGGTCGGGGAGTAACATCCCATTTTGGTAAACCAAAATGAAAAATTTTATATTCATAATATTATGATCATATCCATAATGTTGTATAAATATTTTTTCCAGTGATAAATATTCTGATCATATCCATAACCATGTATAATACATCTTACCAGTGAGTACACTCACCTTGGCCACTTAATGAATTTTTTCCTTGCCTTTGTCTGACACTTGTTCAACCGGTTCTCCTCTTCTTCCTATCATTATTACAATATTAGTATCATCATAAAAATATTATAATCCAAAGAATAACTTAAACGTAACTCAATTCATAAGCATCTTATGATCCCATTCAAATATTTTATTATAAATGAAGTCTCATCTAACTCCATGTTACGATATTTAACATAGCCAAATCATATCCCGAAAAAACTTTAATTCCTACTTCTTAGTTCCACCCCTATCATATTCAGACTCTAATTCAAAAGACGTCGCATCATTTCAAGTTCTGTAGAGAAAAATATGCCCATTTCTTTACTACATAGCAAATCTTCCCTATAAGCTCCTCTATCATTCAATCAACTTCCAAGAATTATCATAATTTTTCTACATCATAACATTCAATTATTTCCAATAAAATTTCAATAAAACATATTGAATAATAAAATATTAAAGTTTAATAATTTTTAGAGTTCACTTTCTATGTGAAGAAAAACTTCAAACACGAGGTATGCATACTTACCCTTTTGAGGCAAATTCTATCCCTCAACTTCAAAATATCCCCAAGCTCTAACAACAAGGAGTTAAATTCGAATTTTCATATGTGATTTTAATATATGAGTTTGTCTTCATATCCAATTTGAATTTCTAAATTCCAGTAAGCTTACAAAAACTTGTCAAAGTTTGAAAACACACGGATCCTAAACAAGGACGTACAAAGGATTTACACCTTCATCTTTCTTCGAACTTGTATCTATCCATATATATACATCAATGAATGAAAGTGTAATAAAAAATTGATGATTTGTATCATTTAAATCACTAATATAAGAAAAATAACAAGATTTATGGATACAATTACCTTAGGAACTTTTACGTAATTTTCTATTGATTTTTCTCAATTTTTCTCCTCACTTTATTCTTCCTAAACTTCCCCATTCTCTCTATTCATGACAAACTCTCTAATAGATAATTTTTTTTGAATAATGATGTTATTTAAGGGGTTTAATTTAGCCAAACTAGCCTCCCTTTCCCACCAATCAAATCATAACACATGGTGTACTAATAAGACAAAATACCACTTAACGGATGGACAAGTTTACCCTTGTTTCGTAATTTCAACATAACTCCTTACTCAGACCTCTGTTTTACACACCGTTTATTTTGTTAAAAACTTAATTCATATATATACAACTATTTAGTTTTTACCTCAAGTCAATTGTTATATTATAAGGTTCAAAACTAACCTCCAACGTGAGTATTCCTACCGAAAGCTTCGACGTTTCATGTTCATAACCAATTCGATATTTCATTGTTTATGAAGGTAGGATTATACTAAATATAATAAAGTAACACTATATACACTAATAACACATTATTCAGATCAAATAAGGTAGCCTTGATTTAAACATAATTTACCATAATTATACCTGGGTTGTCACATGTCGGGTATAGACTATATTAAGGTCGAGATGGTGACTAGTAGTAAAGTAACTCTAATGGAGATTATGAATGAAAAGTTGATTCTGGTGGGGTCGAGATAGTCAGAATAGAGTACTAGTGAGTAGTAATTGGGTCTCGGGACATTTTAGGGCATAAATGGACCCACACGGGGATGTTCGGTTCATTTTGGTTGGGCCCATAAGCATAATTTCGGGTTTAGTAGTTATTTAAGCTAAATTAATAAGGGTTTAATGGCATTTAATCATTTTCTAACACTAAGAACTTGAGAGTGGAAAAGAGGAAGGAATTTGGGGAACTTTTGGGAGCTAAATCAAGAGGAATTGGGAGTGTTCTTTGTCGATTCATCGTCTACTTCAAATGAATCAGACTCTATGAATATAATCAGGTAACTGGTCAACTTTCTTTCAATCTAATTTATAGAATTTTGGTTCATATCATAGTGGGTGTAAACTAAAATCTATTTTTGGGTGGGTTATCATATGAAAATGGGTTTTTATGATTTGAATACAAATTAGTAGATTAAACATGAAATTTATGAGAAATTATCATGTAATACTATTAAAAATATGTTCCTATACGAAATCTATAATTAGATGTGTTTATTGGATGTTTGTAAAAATCGAATTTAGGAAGGTGATGGGATAAATGGGAGAAAAACCCTAATTCGTGAATTATTGGATTAATGTGAGAATCATTGATGTTAATAAGGTTTGAGAACATATATAAATCGTTTTACGGTTTTGGTGAGAATGGAATTGAAATAGAAAAGCTTTAAAAGTTAACAATGCAGGAAATTGTAACAAAGTAGGCGGAGAAGATGAACTGCTCGAGGTGAATCGATTCGGTAAAGCGAATCGATTTGGAATAAGGACAAATTGATTTGGAATAAGGACGAATCGATTCGGCTACCCAGATTTGGGAAAATTCTTATATTTACACTCTAAATTCAAGATTAATTGTCAATAAACTTTGGTGTTATTTTTAAAATATGAGGAGGGACATATTTAATTTCAGTAGGATATGTTAGGTGAGTTATTTAGAAATTGAAATAAAACCAAGGCTAGGACCTTTTAAGAGATATTATGAAATGGAGAAAATTTTGAATATTGGGGTGGGATTTCGGGTAGAGAGAGTAAACCCAAATTGTGAACCAGTAGTATAAGAAAATTAGAGTCGGGCATATAGACTTGGTTATCATAGGCTAGTTCCAGGGGGTTAGGCACGGGTTAGCCATGTATATATATAAATGTTTGTGTGCTTGCTATTGATATCGGTGTGAATGATATTTATTGGAAATTCATACCCCCTCTAGTGTTATCATAGGAGGTTACACGATGTGGGTGAATCCCCTGGCTCGTGAATGCAGGGAATGTATAATTCTCAGGTCATAGCGACCGGTATATTATGTTGAGATTATTGTCGGGGTGAGACGTCTTGGGTATGATTCGGTCTCACACTCGGGGAACTATGATCGCCTCCATTACGCTTATTATGTATTGCCTGATTCGGTGTGAGTTAACGATCGCGTGGTATCCGGGTTGGATTGAGTATACCTGGGGTGATAGTATTTTAGAGAAAACATCTGGTAAGTTATTACTGGAGAGGATGGATATTATATACAACATGTGTGTGAATATTGTAGTATAATTATACATATATAATAGTGTGATTATTTATATACGGGTACAATACATGAAGTGAAATTGTATTATTTATATAACTAGTGAAAATGATATATGATATTATTTAACCTAAATGAAGGAGTTCCTGGGTGAAATTACTTAATAATCATTAGTAGTATTACTTGGGCTATAGTAGGGAATAAGTAAAGGTTCATAACAAGGCTAGTTAGATGGGGTAGTATAATTAGTTAGGTTATGAAATAGGTAGGTGTGCACATTAGTTGAGGGGTGTGGTTTATCTCAAGGGAGTGAGACACTAGCTTAAATATGAAAAGTATTCATGCATTTTAATTACTGCAAACTTAATCACTTGCAAAATGTTTTGGGTTCTAACCCTTTCCAAAAATATTTTCAAAACCTTTTAGGTGTCTAGCCACAAGGATGCCAGACTAGATTATCTATTCTAGGGATGCGAAGTTACAGCATATGTGGATGCATATTGTATTTGGACGAGACGCCTCAATTTTTCATATCTAGATAAGGATTTCGCTCTCTCGGTATTTCATGTTTGGGCGTGTTTCCCTACAGTACTTTATTTAGTTTATACCGCTCAGACTAGTGTTGGGATTTATTTACTTATCTGTTGGATTTGTTATTTGAATTTGGATTTTCGTAGCCGATAGTTTATTCGACAAGAAATTTATTTATTTATTTGCACCTTGTGATGGCTTAGACTCTATTAATGTGGGAATGGTTTATTTTAATTTCTAGTTATTAATATCTATTAAATAAAAAGATAAAATTTGACATCGACTTAATTAACTAATATCTGATTAGTAATTAATAGTTTTCGACAGTGATGCTAAGAATGAACCAAGTGGGAATCCTATTTAATTTAATAAATGATTGATCACCTGGTATTTAATTGGGCGGGGTACCACAATACAAGAAATAGATACAAAATCACATACTCAAAACAAACAATACCATATATATAAATAAGCATTAAAATATATCAATGAAGCATAAGCGCACATATATAGGTATAAGCACCACACAAGACACTAAACACTATAAACTTTCCACACTCATATGGAATAAATGTGTCCAAACCAAATGTGGTAAATGTAATGAATGGGTGTGAACTAGCAACAAAAGAGTTATGACCCAATCACTTAAATATGTTCAGGGAGTTCTATTTGATTACAAAACTTTGTCAACTTATATTTAGCCTCATATGACAAGATAACGTGAACTAAAATAATAAACAAGCACAATGTACACAAACCTAGAATTATGATGATTCTACAAATCAACAGAGTCGTGACATAATAATCATAACTAGGATTCATTGTTATTGTGAAAACCCATTGATATTTCCATCCAAACTCCCGAACAAATAATAATTATTTTCTTTTCTTTTGACTTATCATATCAAACTAAACTATGTTGGCCTTGGCTATTTTTTATAATGCCACAGTTTTTAGGCTCTTGCCAATGGTGGCTTTCACGCAAAGGAGAGTTGCTCCTTTCGTAGCCCTTTTTCGTGCACCCTCAACTATTTTCTATACAATTTAAATAAATCACACGGGCAATGGTTCTTACATGTACAAATCCTCCATAGTCACAAAACATGTAGATGACAAAATTGATGGGAGACATCTCACAAAGATCTCGTGAATGTGTGTGAGAGGCATATATAAAGAGAATCCATTAAGCAAATAAAAGTAGAGATACTTCATGGAAGCATGATAAAGAAAAATTTAATAATTGAAATTTATAACCAAAAGTTCTAGCCACATGGAAGCGGGGAATGCTATAGGATTCAAACATAAGTATATGTCACATAAAATGTGTAAAACTATAATACACACGAACAAAATGTTTTTGAGTTTTTAAATTTTACCAAACAAAGATAACTCAAAGGACAAACAAAATCTTTTTATATTTTTCAATAAGACCCAATGAAAATAAAATACAAAAGACACCCTTGATATACCCAGATATACCCTCCAACCGGACGACCCCTCAGGGGGCCGACCCTTCATCATATTCCAAAAGACCCCTCAGGGGACCGACCCTTCATCATGTTCCAGACGACCCCTCAAGGGGCCGACCCTTCATCATGTTCCGGATGACCCCTCAGGGGGCAGACCCTTCATCATGTTCCAGACGACCCCTCAGGGGGCCGGACCTTCATCAGGTTCCGAACGACCCCTCAGGGGGTCGACCCTTCATCAGGCTCCGAACGACCCCTCAGAGGCCGACCCTTCATCATGTTCCAGACGACCTCTCAGGGGGCCGACCCTCATCAGGTTCCAGACGACCCCCTCAGGGGGCCGACCCTTCATCAGGCTCCGGACGACCCTCCGAGGGTACGACAGTATGAGGCCTAAATTAGGCCAGACTCACTATCGGAAGGAACTTTGCCCTCGGCCTCGGCTCATAGGTCGAGGGTGACATCATCACAGCGCGTGGTTTGGGAGACGTGTGGGACAATGCTCGTGAGGCTCACATGGCACATGGGAGACCGTTATAACAAAATCACACCCTCACGTGAGGGAATATTATGTCATCATTTGGCATCTACAGGTGTCAACAGGGGATTGGGTAGATCATCATTCACATGCACCATGCATACTTGAGGAGTACACTACACCCCCAAAGACCTATATATACTTGTCACCTACAACCCTACAGGGCATCGATCAACTTATTGTAACCCTAGCTAAAACTCTGCGTGTACACAGTAGAGAGAGAGAGGAGCTTATGTGCATTGTATCCAAGGCCATTAGTGCCCATACTTAGTGGATCACACACTCACAGTGGATGTAGGTCAAATTGGCTGAACCACTATATATCATTGTCTTATTTCCTCTTATACTCACCTCCTTCTACATACTTATACACTTATACATCTCTATGGCTGCCATGGTTACCACTGTTTGAGATCATTATCACTTATCCGGTGGTGCTAAATCTTAGCATCATCAGTTTGGCGCCGTGTGTGGGAATCGAGAAGACATCTCTTCCTTTGCACAGCTTGACCTCAATGGGCACTCTGGTGGTGAGCCAGCACTCCCCCTGAGAGGAGATGTTTCACCATTGAAAGAGACCCACTAAGGTCCTCAAGCTCACCAGTCTTTTCTTCAGTTCAGCTTTTCATAGCTCAAACACATGGCACCTGAAATGCCACCACCACCACTTCCCCTGCCGGATGATGGGGGAAGACCCAGTTCCAGTCAGCCTCCGCCTCAGTCTGAGATGGCTGATGTGGTGGCAGCCTTAAAGTCTCTGGCAGCAAGCCAGCGGATGATGCAGGAGCAGTTCACAACTCTAAGCTAGAACATACTAAGACCACCAGGGGTTTCACCTGAGATGATTACTCCGGCAACATCTCCAGGACAGCATGAGGCCAGGGGACCACCCCAGGCACCACGCAAAGACCTGACACCCCCTCAGTGGCATAGGGATGTTTCTGACCCCCGGCGTCTACGCCTGGGGAGGCAAGAAAACCCTTGCCCTGAGGACAGGTATGAAGATCTGGAGGGAGAGGAAGCCCCTATAGAATGCTGGGAACCATATGAGGTCTCTAAAAATACTTTACGACCTCTCCAGGATAGTAGAGGAAAGTGCGGGAGACCAAATCCCGATGATCGCCCGAGAGGCTCTGCTTTTGATCGCTTGAGTAGGGGGTCAGCCTTTGAGAGGCTAGGCCCAGTAAATGACCTGCGGGAACAATTGTCCAGGTCAAGAAGTGCTGCGAGGTCCAGGAGGGAGGCAGCAGATGAACGACCCCAAGGACGGGATGACGGCCAAAGGGAAGTAAACAGCTGACACAGGCCCGCCGCAGCAGAACCCCCCGTCCACCTTAAGGAGGCGAAAGGGGATAACATCGACCAAGCCGACCCTGTGAGGCCATGGAATGACTCAATCCAGCGATTGTAGGATAAGATCGGTGATATAATGAAGAGCCGGGACCCTCTTCAGAAGGGATACACCATAGGCTCACCCTTTGTGGCGAAGATAGTCAACTTCCCTACGCCATCAAGGTTCAAGCCACCTGTGGTCACCCCAAGATATGACGGGAGCACCGACCCTGTCCACCATGTTGATATGTATCAATCAGCAGCAGTCATATACTCTATCTCAGATGAGATGAGGTGTCGTGCCTTTTCTGTTACCCTTATTGGGGCTGCGCATGTCTGGTATACGTCTCTTCCGAAAAATTCCATTGAAAACTTTAAGCAGTTGGCAGACCTGTTCATCAGCAACTTTTGCTTTGGGGTGAGGCCACAGAAGAAGACCACCCACCTGCTCTATGTTAAGCAGGGGAAGAGTGAGAGCCTGAGGGACTACATAGCCAGATTCAATAAGGAGAAGATTGAGGTGGAAGACTATGAGGAGAGCATAGCTATGACAACCCTGATTGGAGGACTCCAAAAGGGGAAACTGTTATGGAAGCTTGCTGAAGACCCTCCGAGGGCGATGGCTGAATTGCTGTCGACAGCAGGGAAGGTAATGAACGCCGAAGAGGCGATGGCCGCAAAATATGAAGACGAAAAAGGAGGTGCTAGTGGGGGTAAATACCCTAAGAAGAACAAAGAAGGGAAGAAGAGGTCTACGGATGACAAGTTCGCTGGTTACACCCCTCTAACGGTCAGCTGTGAATAGATTCTCAATGAGATAAAGAGTGATCGGTCCCTGAAGTGGCCTGAGAAGCTGAGGGCAGCCCCCAGCAAGAGGAATAAGAACCTGTGGTGTGAATTTCACCAAGACCACGGCCACGTAACAGACAAATGCTTTGCTCTGAAAGATGAGATTGAGAAGATGCTGAAAGGAGGGAAGCTCAGAAAGTACGTCGACAAAGGTGCCTTCAAGAGGGGCCGAGGCGACGACCCCAGAAAGAAGCGAGGCGATGCATGCAGATAAGGTCCTCAAAAAAGAGGGGACGACCCTTCTGATGATGAGGATGACCCTGACCTCCCGCCGAGAGACGACCAAGGTCCTGTTAAGAGGCTTAATATGATCTCGCTCGGAGTGGGAATGATCTTCGGGGGTCTAGCAGAAGGAGGGTCTGAGGTTGCTGACATGAAGGCACATGTGGCTGAGGCCAAGGCAGTGACGAAGACGGTACACTCAACCTCTCTGGAGGTCAAGTCAGAAAAGAGTAAGAAGGTTGATATAGACACTCTGATAGTGGGATTTTCAAGAATGGACCTCAAAGGCCTCTTAGCCCCACATGATGACCCTCTCGTCATCACTACCAGGATGCACAGGTGTGAGGTGCCGAGGATCCTAGTAGATGGGGGTAGCTCTGCAGATGTGATGTTTTGGCCATGCTTCAAAGCCATAGGCCTCAGCCGTGGTAGACTCGTCCCATACCATCATCCATTGATTGGGTTCAGTGGGGAAAAGGTTCATCCCCTTGGGGTATATGAGGCCGATGTTAGGACGGGGGACGAGTGGCCGAGATGGCTTACCAAGAAGGTCAGTTTCTTTGTGATGGATGAACATGTGTTTTCGGCTTACAACATCATACTGGGGCGTGTGGCCCTCAAGGGGTTTGAAGCTGTGCCGTCTATGGTCCATCAGATGATTAAATTTCCTACCCCTTACAGGGTGGGGGAAGTTCCGGGAGACCAGACGGCATCGCGAGAATGTTACTACAACTCCGCTGAAGAAAGGGAGGCACACAAGAGGGCTACGACCACTTACAATATTGATACCCTAGACCTCAGGGATGAGACGAATCTAAAGAAAGAAGAGGTCGCGGAAGAGGTAGAATCCATCATCCTCGATGAGGATGACCCGGAAAAAACCGTCCAAGTCGATAAGTCTCTGAAGCCCAATATCAAGGAAGACCTCATTAAACTGTTGAGGAGAAGGCGAAGCGTCTTCGCATGGAGTCATGTAGATATACCGGGGATTGACCCTGAAATCATGTGCCACAAGCTCAATGTGGTAGAGGGAGTGAAGCCGGTAAAGCCGAAGAGGAGAATTTACTCTAGAGAAAAGTATGAGGTCATTAGGGATGAGGTCAAAAAATTAAAAGACGCTGAGTTTATCAGAGAGGTCATCTACCCCGAATGGCTGTCTAATGCAATCATTGTTCCAAAGGCCAACGGGAAGTGTAGAATGTGTGTGGACCTCACAGACCTCAACAAGCACTGTCCCAAAGATAGCTTCCCTCTCCCTCGCATTGACCAGATGGTAGACGCTACCGCAGGCCATGAGCTCATGAGCTTCATGGATGCCTATTCAGGGTATAACCAGATCTTTATGAACCCTGAAGACTCGGAGATGACAGCCTTCATCATTGACAAGGGGACATACTGTTACAGGGTCATGCCCTTTGGCCTAAAAAATGCGGGGGTAACGTACCAGCGCCTCGTAAATAAAATGTTTGAAGACCAAATTGGGAAGTTTATGGAGGTATATGTAGATGACATGCTGACTAAGAGTCTGAAGGCAGAGGATCATGTGGCAAACCTGGAGAGGACCTTTAATACGATGGACAAATACCAGATGAAGCTTAATCCGACCAAGTGTGTCTTCGGGGTCGGAGTAGGGAAGTTCCTGGGGTTCATTGTCAACCAAAGAGGCATCGAGGACAATCCCGAAAAGATAAAGGCCCTTATTGAGATGAAGACCCCCAAGTCCATTAAAGACATTCAGAGACTCACATGGAGGGTTGCTGCCTTGAACAGGTTCGTGTCTAGGGCCACAGACAAGTGTTTGCCATTCTTTAAGATCCTTAGGAAGGCCTTCGAATGGAGTGAAGAGTGTGATGAGGCTTTCAGGGATCTAAAGTCATACTTAGGGTCTCCCTTGCTGTTGTCACAGCCCGTGCAGGGTGAATAACTTTATATATACCTCACCGTCTCAGAGTCGGCCATCAGTGCAGCCATTGTAAGAGACGAAGATGAGTACAGAAGCCTGTATATTTTAACAGCAAGGCACTTCAGGGGGAAGAGCAAAGATACCCGAGGATGGAGAAGTTAGCCTACGCCTTGATCCATGCCTCAAGGAAGATGAATCCGTACTTCCAGTCCCATACAATGGTCATCCTCACCGACTCTCCTCTTAGGCAGGTCCTACACAAGCCAGAAAAATCAGGCAGGCTAATGGCCTGGGCTATAGAGCTGGGGGAGTTTGACATAGTGTATCGACCTAGGACGGCCATTAAGGGGCAAGCGCTGGAGGATTTCATGGATGAGTTTACTTGGGAAGGTGATGAAGCAGAGGGTGAGACCCTAGGGAAGACAGATACACAACAAGACAGGCCCACCGACACACCCGCAGATAGGGCTGAGACAAGCACCGCTAAAAGGAAAGCGACTGAAAATGAAGAGGGAAGATACATCTTTAGACAGGGATCCCTCTCCGAGGGAAATTTTTCAGAGGGAAAGACTCTGTGGAGCCTCTTCGTTGACGGCTCCTCCTGTGACAACGGAAGTGGAGCTGGACTGATACTATCAGCACCCGATGGCACAGATGTTGAATGCTCCCTAAGGCTCAACTTCAAAGCCTCTAACAACGAGGATGAATATGAGACCTTGGTAGCAGGCCTCTCCTTGGCCAAGTCTCTTAGTGTCGACCAGATTTTGGTCCATAGTGATTCAAGGCTAGCAGTGAATCAGATACTAGGAGCCTACGAGGCTAAGGATGAGAGGATGGCTAGGTACCTTGAGAAAGTGAGGTCATTACTGAAAGGCTTCAGAGAAGTGAAATTAAAGAGGATACCTAGGCTCGACAATGGACGTGCTGATGCCCTTGTGAGGTTGGCCTCGGTAACTAGGACAGACATCAGGAGGAAGGTCCCAGTAGAAATTTTGCTTCAGCCAACTATTGAAGACGCCGAGGGAACACTTGGAAATTTCCTAAATGTTTCTCAAGAAGCTTCATGGATGGACCCTCTGATCAGATACATTAAAGAGGGTGAGATGCCAGAAGCAAGGCAAGAAAAGAAGAAGCTGAGGTACAGGGCTGCAAAATTCACTGTCATCGGAGACACTTTGTACAAAAAGGGGTTTTTGCTCCCCTTACTTAGGTGTGTGCATCCCTCAGAAGTCCCTTCCATTTTGCAAGATGTGCACGAAGGATCGTGCTCAAGCCACATCGGAGGAAGATCCTTAGCAAATAGGGTGATCACCCAGGGGTACTGGTGGCCGACCTTGGGGAAAGACGCAGCGGCATATGTAAAAAAGTGTGACAAATGTCAAATATTTGCCACCATCCCTCACCAGCCCCATCAGCCTCTTACTTACATTACATCCCCATGGCCATTTGCAGTGTGGGGAATTGACCTAGTAGGACCCTTGCCTATGGCCATCAATAACTATCGGTTCCTCATTGTAGCCATTGACTATTTTTCAAAATGGGTGGAAGCGGAGCCGATGGTGATGATCACAGAGCAGAAGACCTTCCAGTTCATCTGGAAAAATATTATATGCAGATATGGTCTCCCCAACACCCTCATCTCAGATAACGGGACTCAGTTCTAGAATAACTCTCTACAGAAGTACGGTGAAAGGGTGAGTATCAAATAATTTTTCTCCACCCCAGGCCGACCTTAGGCCAATGGGAAAATCGAAGTTACGAACATGACAATCCTAGATGGAATCAAGAAGAGGCTTAAGGAGGCAAAAGGAAGATGGGTCGAGGAGTTATATGCCGTGCTGTGGGCATACAGGACGATAGTGAGGACCTCTACTGGAGAGACCCCATTCATGCTAGCTTATGGCTCAGAAGCCGTCATCCCCACCGAGATTGAGTTTCCTACTCATAGGGTCCAAATGTATGACCCCCAGAGAAATGCGAAAGAGAGGAGACTCAACTTGGACCTGATTGAGGAAAGGAGGGAGGACGCTGAGATAAGGCAGGCCGCCTACCAGCAGAGGACCTCAAGGTTTTACAATCAGAGGGTGAAACAGAGGCCAATCGTAGTGGGGGACTTGGTCCTCAATAAGACTTGGCAAAATCCAAACAAGCTCCATCGTAATTGGCATGGCCCATATACGGTCATCGATGAAGTCGTCCATGGGACCTATAGACTAGAAAACCTAGAAGGGGAACCCTTTTCCAACCCCTGGAATGCAGATCATTTGAAGAAATACTATCAGTAGTGTTGTAAAGTCTTGATAGACCATAATTGTAATAAGAGTTTCTCCAACAGAACACTTGGAAAATTAATGAGAAATATCAGTGTTTCCCCTCATCCTGTGGTTATCAGTTCTAGTACGCATGAAAACATCTACAGAGAACTACCCTCGTCTATGATGAGGGTCAGTGGAAGGGACGACCCCACCACTGTCCTCAAGAAAGACGAGGGAAAACTTTATTAAAAACCATTAATTTGGTAAGTTGAACCCTCGGCTATAATGAGGGTCAGCGGAGGGGACGACCCCACCACTGTCCTCAAGAAAGACGAGGGAAAACTTTGTTAAAAACCATTAATTTGGTAAGTTGAACCCTCGGCTATAATGAGGGTCAGTGGAGAGGACGAACCCACCACTGTCCTCAAGAAATACGAGGGAAAACTTTGTTAAAAACCATTAATTTGGTAAGTTGAACCCTCGGCTATAATGAGGGTCAGTGGAGGGGACGACCCCACCACTGTCCTCAAGAAAGTCGAGGGAAAACTTTGTTAAAAACCATTAATTTGGTAAGTTGAACCCTCGCCTATAATGAGGGTCAGTGGAGGGGACGACCCCACCACTGTCCTCAAGAAAGACGAGGGAAAACTTTGTTAAAAACCATTAATTTGTTAAGTTGAACCCTCGCCTATAATGAGGGTCAGTGGAGGGGACGACCCCACCACTGTCCTCAAGAAAGACGAGGGAAAACTTTGTTAAAAACCATTAATTTGGTAAGTTGAACCCTCGGCTATAATGAGGGTCAGTGGAGGGGAAGACCCCACAACTGTCCTCAAGAAAGACGAGGGAAAACTTTGTTAAAACCCATTAATTTGGTAAGTTGAACCCTCGGCTATAATGAGGGTTAGTGGAGGGGACGACCCCACCACTGTCCTGAAGAAAGACGAGGGAAAACTTTGTTAAAAACCATTAATTTGGTAAGTTGAACCCTTGCCTATAATGAGGGTCAGTGGAGGGGACGACCCCACCACTGTCCTCAACAAAGACGAGGGAAAACTTTGTTAAAACCATTACTTTGGTGATTAACCCTCGGCTATGATGAGGGCCAGTGGAGGGGACGACCCCACCACTGACCTCGAGAAAGACGAGGGAATACTTTGTTTAAAATCGTTAATTTGGTGGTTAATCCTCGGCTATAATGAGGGCAAACGCAGGGGATGACCTCTCGTTAACCCTCAAGAAAGACGAGGGAGAGGTTAGTGGCATTAACAAAGATTCACAACACAAATAATGAAAAAGATAAAACATGGAAGACAACAAAGGAGACGATAGTATAAATGAAATATCAAGTGTCATACAAGATAGAGTACAAAAATGTTAATTACATCAAGAGGGTATGGGCTACAGACAGCCACCCTATGGAACAATATCAGAGGGCAGGGCCTCAATATCCACAAGAGGGGCTTCCTCGATGACCACAACTGGCTGGTCTTCAGACGTGCCAACCCCCTCTACTTGCACTTGTGATTCCACCTGAGTTAGAGCCTCGGCAATCAGGGGGTCGTCCAGTTGAACGACCTCAAGAGACGGACGGACGGAAGAGACGACGTCGCCGAACTTGAGGACGACCCACCTACAAGCCGTATTTATCCCTCTCTCCAAATACTCAAGGCCGAAGCCTTGGAACTCATCGGAGAGTTTATATGCTTCCACAGTGTCTGCCTCGGCTTTCTTCACAGCCTCAGATAGCTCAATCTTAAATTGGGCCTCCCGATGGGTCATGGCTTCATCCTTCTCCTTTAGAAGCAAGTCTTTGGCCCTCAGGTCCTCATCATGCTGCCTCGTCAGCTCATCCATAATTCGTGCATGTTCAGTTCTGGCACTCTCTAGCTCAGCCTTTCCAGTATCTAAGCCAGCCTGCAGGTCGGCCTCATGCTGGATGGCCCTCTTGGCGTCATGGAATTTCTCCTGATTCTCAGCCATCCATTTAGTTTCCGAGGTAAAGGCGCATACAGACTGCACAGAAAACATTAACAGATGTCAAGAGGATGAGGAAAGAGTTATCAAAAAAATGTAATTAAAAGAAATGAATCAAGACCAATACCTGGGCTAGAGCGTGCAGACCATAGTCATACACTTTGGCTGGAGGCATCTTTGACAAGAAGTCGTAATCAACAGCCGAGGGAGCAGAAAACAATGATGCCTTGGCTGCTCTCAAATTTGCGATGAGTGATAAGGGCTCGACCCTTAGATGTGCTAAGTTCTGGGACCAGAAGGCCCCCATGCTGGACGAAGAAGCAGCCCCTTCAGATGCTTCGACCCTGG
Organism: Sambucus nigra; assembly: GCA_949130495.1. Taxonomy (NCBI): domain Eukaryota; kingdom Viridiplantae; phylum Streptophyta; class Magnoliopsida; order Dipsacales; family Adoxaceae; genus Sambucus; species Sambucus nigra. The sequence continues at coordinate 86,048,020 of OX422208.1, read as the reverse complement.
CCCTCGTCTGAGAATACGGCCGAGGGTCAACAGGAATCTCGGGCTCCTTTCTTTTGTGGCTATCGGATGTCAGCTCAACAACCGTTGGCCCCACAGCCTTCATCTTCCTTGGATCCTGCTGAGGCTCCTTACCCTTCTTCTTTTCCAGGCCTAATAGTAAACTATGAGAAGTCATTTCCCAGAGATAGTCTGATACACCGGCAGGACGACCTGAAAAGGGTACGACACATGAGAAAAACGCTGAGATAAAAAGGAAACACTTGAAAAAAGTAAAGAAAAGTACAACTCACATAGTTCTGTAAGGGGGCCGACCTTCAGACCAGCTTCCTTGAGGAACCGAGGGGTCATCAGATCTTCAAACTTTGGAAGTTCATCCCCTCTCCCTCGTCCTCTCAGATATTTAACAATATCTTTCTCTTCCAGGCTAAGTCCAGGGTCTGACCTAGCCTTTATTGACGGGTTAGACCATCTTCGGGGGACCCTCGAACCATCGGCTACAGGAGATGCCTCGGCGGATAACTCCCACTCCCCATAGACGAAGAAGAATCTCTTCTTCCAATCATAGTTGGAGGTTTGTGCCACGTGGAGAAGTTTTTTCTCAGACCTCCTCGCCCCTAGATGATAGTACCCAGGCTGTTTGGATGAAGAGGTGATATTGTAGCAGGCCAGGAATATGTCAGCCGAGGGCTCGTCAGTGAAAGCATTTTTCCACAGGGAGATGTAACCTAGTATCATCCTCCAGGAGTTGGGAGGAAGCTGAGAGGGGGAAATACTGAGGGCTGATAGGATATCTACGATAGCAGGATGCAGAGGGAACCTGACGCCAACCTTGAACATTTGTTCATACACTTCAACCTCACCCTCATCACCCTCAAAATCCCTCTCAGACTCAGAGGGAACCCTCATGGTTATGCTGTGGGGCACTCCATAGGCATGCCTCCACAATAAGAGGTCGCGATCCCTAACTGAGGAGATATAGGATGAGGCATGGGAGGTATCAACCTGGTCATCTGAATCATCGCCCTCGTCCCCAGTCCCCTCTCCCTCGGCCTCGTCATCTGCTAGACGACCATGGGGAAAGGCCATCTGGAAGGCATGTGGAGATAGGGTTGTTACAGGGACAACCTCGGAGGGGACCATACCCTCGTCCTGTCGGCCTGGGCTTAGGTCAGATATCTCTATTCTACCATAAGGTCCAGCGCCAGTTGGCGAGGATGCTCTCTCGTCCATCTCACTTGAATGACACTCGGCTGGACGATGGGACAACCAACAAGACTCAGACGGTTCAAATGGTTTTATTATGGCTAGAGGAATAGGAAAGATGGGTCATACCCAATTAGGGTCGGCCCCTCATCTCCTCTCCTCCTCTTCCTCTATTTGTCTGATCTTAACAAATAATTTCTCTCTCAGGGAAGGGAACTCCTCAGCTAAGCTATAAAGTCTCCTAAGCATCAAGGGGGAGACCCTACACTTCAAGGAATTTAGAGAACTTAACTCCAAACAAGTTTGAAGTTGAACAACTTAGATTTTTGGATTAAAAAAAAAAGGGAATCGATGGTTTTCACTCAAGAACACTCAAAAACCAGTCGTCGGAAAAGTTGTAAAACGACCCAAATCAAGCCCTACAGGCCTAAAACCAAAAAGAAAAAAAAAAGTAATGAAAGTAAAGAGGACACTGGGGGTGAAGGATTACCTAAAGAGAAAGGGAAAAGTTTCTAAGCTTGGAGGATCGAAGACTGCAGAAATGGCAATGAAGACTGGTGAAAGGCTAGAGAGAGAGAGCTTGGGCGCGAAGAAGAAGAAGAAGAGAGAGAGAGTTCAAAAATCTCTTAAATACCTTATTAATGAGTGGGCCCAACAATCAAGGCTGGGCATAGCCCACAAGCAAGGCATCATTAGGGCACAAAGCCCCAAGCAAAGTATGCAGCCGCCATGCCTTGGAAACTGGAATAACAATGAGTATCTTCCCAGGTGTTACTCACCTAACTGATCATACACGCATCTCAATTACAACACTATCCCTCAGCCATATCAACAGCACCTATGGCTAAAGGCTGGGGCTATTGATATACCCAGATATACCCTCCAACCGAATGACCCCTCAGGGGGACGACCCTTCATCATGTTCCAGACGACCCCTCAAGGGACCGACCCTTCATCATGTTCCAGACGACCCCTCAGGGGGCTGACCCTTCATCATGTTCCGTACGACCCCTCAAGGGGTCCAACCCTTCATCATGTTTCGGATGACCCCTCAGGGGTCCGACCCTTCATCAAGTTCCAGACGACCCCTCAGGGGGCCGTCCCTTTATCAGGTTCTGGACGACCCCTCAGGGGGCCGAACCTTCATCAGGCTCCGGACGACCCCTCAAGGGTTCGACCCTTCATCATGTTCCAGACGACCTCTCAGGGGGCCGATCCTCATCAGGTTCCAGACGACCCCCTCAGGGGGCCGACCCTTCATCAGGCTCCGGACGACCCTCCGAGGGTACGACAGTACGAGGCCTAAATTAGGCCAGACTCACTATCGGAAGGAACTTTTCCCTCGGCCTCGGCTCATAGGCCGAGGGTGACATCATCACAGCGCGTGGTTTGGGACACGCGTGGGACAGTGCGCGTGAGGCTCACATGGCACATGGGAGACCGTTATAACAAAATCACACCCTCACGTGAGGGAATATTATGTCATCATTTGGCATCTACAGGTGTCAACAGGGGATTGGGTAGATCATCATTCACATGCACCATGCATACTTGAGGAGTACACTACACCCCCAAAGACCTATATATACTTGTCACCTACAACCCTACAGGGCATCGATCAACTTATTGTAACCCTAGATAAAACTCTGCTTATACACACAGTAGAGAGAGAGGAGCTTATGTGCATTGTATCCAAGGCCATTAGTGCCCATACTTAGTGGATCACACACTCACAGTGGATGTAGGCCAAATTGGCTGAACCACTATATATCATTGTCTTATTTCCTCTTATACTCACCTCCTTCTACATACTTATACACTTATATATCTCTATGGCTGCCATGGTTACCACTGTTTGAGCTCATTATCACTTATCCGGTGGTGCTAAATCTTATCCGGTGGTGCTCAACCCTTGTCATAATTCTAGCAAAACATATGTGATGAAGCATAAAATAGAATATGACTACAAATATACAACTAGCAAGAATGTATCATAAGCACATCTAGTGTATGTAAACAAAGCTAACACAATCAACCTTTAGATTTATCATGGGAAGTATCATGTGAAAGAAAATGAGAATCATAAAGCCTATCATGTAAAGCCTCAAAATCAGATTTCCTAACCCACATAAGTGTAAAGATACGCTCTCGAGTTTCGATCACCTTGTTGACTCTACCATTAGCCTTCCTTTGACTATTTCTAAGTTCGAAACAAAACCTCCTAAGGTAACCCTTCCTACCACAATAAGTGCAAGTGAAAACACGGTGAGAAGTATTACCTAATGATTGACCTTTTCTAGTGTTCCTAAACAATTCTCTCAAAATCATGGTTTCGTCTTTATTAGTGAAAGCATTTTGATTATTGAAGAGAATACCAAACTTGTCATTTATTATTTGGACGGTGCCTAACATTTTATCCAATTTTTCAGACCTAGACTCCAAATAAAACTTCACACGAATCGAGTCTCTTAATCTTTCTTCAAACTCCACTATTCTGGACTCAAGAAAACTCCTAGTCTCTTCAAACTCAAGAAGCTCTTTCTTCATAGCATCCATTAAACCTCTAAGACTATCTCTCTCACCTTCAACATAATCTAGCTTCTCTCGAAGAGTTCTCTCACTTGCTTTAAGATCTTTACTTAAAATACTTTCATCACTACCTATGGCATGTTCGCTCATTATAGCTTCCAACTTCGAGTTTGCCTTTTTTCAATTTCAAGGATTTTGCATACAATTTATAGAAGGCAACTTTCATATTCCTCTTTATTCTCACTCTCTTCTCCACTCTCTCTATCATCAAACACATGGGATTCATAAATAATGCTCTAGAACGTACCATGCAAAGAAATATCTTCATGGGAATATTCATTATCAATGCTCACATGACTACCCATGAACGTGGTGAAGTTGCGCTCAATGGGTGAATCAGGGCCCTCTTCCGGTTCACTATCACTAAGGTGGCATTATATGAAATTCGTTTATTTCCTTCCTTCCTTAGTTTAGTGTGACACTTGAGTTCCCTATAGCCATAACCCTCACAACTAAAACATATATTTGACTTATCCCTCTTAAGATCATCATTATGAGTTTTAGGGTATTTTTTGACTTTATTGTACTTAGACCTCTCAAACTTCTTATAATCATTTTTAAGTTTCTCTTTATTAAACTTAAGAAATTTTCTAAACTTCTTAGCAAACAAAGACATATCATACGAGTTAATGCCAGACTCATTATCCAAAAGCGATGTTTCCTCCTTTTGGGCTTTCAAAGCTATGACCTTATCTTTCTTTTTCACATCCTTGGAGGTAAACATGCCACTTTCATAGATTTTAAAGTCACCTACAAGCTCTTGAAGTTTCGTATATTTTAAAGTGCTAAAGAATTTAAAACAACCACTTTAGGATTAAACCTATTGGGTAATGACCTCAAAATTTTCTTTATGACACGGTTGTCGAGTATCTTTTCACCCAAATTAAAAGGTAAATTCACAATATCGTACAACCTATCATAGAACTCATCACAATACTAACTTTCTAACATCTTAATGGTTTCAAATTGAGTGGTGAGGTTTTGGAGTTTAGAAGCCTTAACGGCACTAGTACCTTCATGGATGAGTTGGACTGTGTGCCAAGCCTCCTTAGACATTTCGTATGCTATAATTCAACGGAATTCCTTCGTTATGACCGCACTAAAAAGATAATTTAAACATTGAGATTTAAGTTTGTCAACTTAAGCTCATCCTCACTCCATCTTTCTATGGGTTTAGGAACATAAACTATTCCTACTAGACACGTTGGTGGGGACCACCATGTAACAACACATTGCTAAACTTGCTCATTTAACGATTTTAGTGACGACCTCATATGCACTTTCCAATATGCATAGTTGGAAACATAAAAAATAGGAAAGCTAAAAAATGACAAATTTTCCATATACAATCCCAAAGGAGCTGATACAGGTAATTAGTATTGCGGATCTGATAACACTTTCTAAAATGCAAAATTTCTTTAACTTCTAAGATATTCCCCGATACCACTTGATGGGGGCGTAAGATCGCGAAAAATACAAATTTTTAAGTTCTAAAGTGATGGTTCACGAAATATTCCATGTTTTAATTTCTTCAAATTAATTTTCTCTTCTTACACAAAACATCATTTCAAGTTATAAATTATGCAAATAAAATCAAAGACTCGACAGAATAATTACATAAAGACTAGATGCCCTCGTAAGCCTTTACGCTCTTCTTTCCTTCCACCTCCACCTAGCAACAACGTAAGAGTCCACCTACATCTCTAACTCTGCCGATGGGGAACTGCGATAGTTAAACACGGAGTCCACCTTATGAACATCCACGATCACGAAATCCTCTGCAAGAAACAATCTCTACGGTGTAGAGAATAAAACCCAGTGCCAAAAATGACCTCAAACAAATATCATGTTGAAACTTGCATCATACAAACAATTGGGTTTAAATATGTTTTTGTTTCGGAAATTGATTCATTAAGGATCAACAAAACTAAAGGACTTTTTTAAAAAGTGTTTTTGATCTCAAAGGACAGAAAAGTCTCTTTGAAAAAATAAACTCCCACACTACTAAAAAGATTGGGAAAAAGTAGTGGGAGTAATGGGGAAAAACTGCCCATTTTCGAAAAAACTGACATGGTCGTTTGAACGACATTCGAACGACCTATCGAACGAGAATCAGAGGACCAGAAAAGTATCTCGTTAGATATCTCTTTCCAACGATAATGGCATCTCGTTCGAATGGGATTTCCAGGTCATTCGAACGACCTATCGAATGACTTTTCAGAAATTAAATTCTTTTGAGAAAAAAAAATATGTTTACAAGATAAAAGACACTCAATAAACATATCCAAGGCTCAATATAACATATGCATTTATACCTTAGAGATCCTTGGAAATTTGATGATGACACAAGACACGAAACGTGATATATGATGTGATCTCGGTAAACTTGGCCGCTATGACTTCAACTCAAATTTCATCGGCTTGAAAGGTTACAAACTTCTATCCTATGACTCAAATTCGTTTGTCCGAAATTAAGACAACACTTACAAATTGACTCAAATGGAAATTTGACCTTACGTTAAATTATTTAGAATACTTGTTCCCCTTTATTAATATGAGATTCGAACCATATTTAGGACTTGATTTGATAGTTCTTAACCATATTATGTATAATAGGTAATTAGAAGTATATTAAATCTACATGTGCAGGGGATACTTGTACATTATTGGGACAACTATGAAATTAAATAACTTTATGAATTAATTAAGATGAAGAAATCGTGTGTTAGGATTTACTTTCGATAAACTCTGTAACCTCGATGTTAATTTGAGACATTACATGTGAATTCATAGGTTATTTAAGTCACGTGCCTATTAATGGTGGACGAAGTTTAATAATAGAGATATGTTGAATTAAACCTTGTTTTGGTGCTTTAAATTTTTATTAGTTGTAAAATATTGATTAGGATCCAGTACTCGTGATTTGGTTTGACTTTGTGGTTGTTGGTAATGTTGATTTGAAACTTTTAGGACCTCTAATGGATGTTTTGGAACTAATTTGCATTTGTGGCACGAAGCTGGGATCTGTAATACCCCGTAATTATTGAATAAAATATTTTGACCAAATTAAGTTAAATAATCTAATATTAATTTGGGAATAAATTAAATCGAATGAATTTAAATTTAAATGGGCAAAATTTAAATTTAAAATAAACATTTATTCATGGTCATATAAATACTAAACTCAATTCGACATAATGGGCTTACTAGTGAACAATAAATCACACAAAAATAAATTTATGGTTGCGTGTCATTGGAACATAATAAAAATGTCTAAGTGAAATAGAAATAATTGGGACGCATTTGGGGGAGCGTTAGAGACTCGGTTTAGTGTTTGAAATATTTATAAATGGTCCCAAGGTCATAGGTATATGAGTTAGGGAGTTTTTGGGCTAGTTGAGATATGGGTTTGGGTCCATTTGAGGGTCCAAAAGTTGGGTTATAGGCCCAACTTCGGATTAGCCACCAATTAAGTGTTTAAGTGGGGGTAAACTACTCCCCCACTATCATTAGAGAAAACCCCAAAACAAAATTACGGGAGAGGGTAGGAGAAATACCGAAAGAGAAGAAAAGGGGAAAGAATAAAGAGAAAATCAAGGGGGTTCCAAGAGGTTTTCATCCACGAATTTTAAGGCAAGAATTCTCTTGCTTAATTTGTATTTTCAATTTATTTCTTGATGCATCATATTTGATTTCCTTCAAATTTTTGGGATTTAGGTTTGAGTATGTTTAATTTGATGATGAAAAACACATGTGTTGATGACTGATTTATATATAGAAATTGTCCCATAAATTAAGTATTGTAAATCTAAAATTTGATGATAGATTTCCTTAAGGTTTTGATAGTTGATTGGGATATTTGGCTAATTAATTTAGAGGATATTACTATTAATATATTGGATTGAAATCATGATACGAATTTCATAACATATGCCCCATATCTCGAGTTAGATAGGACTGAAATTCGGATACTGATTCGAATGATCATACCCTTAACAGTTACTATGTTTTTTTTAGTTTTAGTATATCATACATGGGTTGTTTTATTGGGTTGAACATATATTCTATGGTATAAATTAAGGGCTTCGTGTGAATATATTCTGGGTTTGAAGAAAATTGGTATCTGGTAAGAACAAATTGGAATTAGCGTGGGGGAAGGGGACAAGGGGGTCGTTCGAGCAACGCCACATGTCGTTCGAGCAATATACCCTGTCGCGCAAATCAACCTCCAACACGTTCGAGCGACGTGCTGGGAAGTTGACTTTCTGTACTTAGACAAGGATGGGTTTAAATTACTGGAATACAAATAGGCATACTGAGGTTGGGGTAAGAAGAATGGATTAAAAAGGGGAAATTCTAACATAATAGGTATGTCATATTAAATTGATAATAATTACAATTAACTAAATGGTCAAGTAATCATTTTATGGAATAGGATTAATAATTTATTTGATTGTAAATTATTAATAAATAAATGTGTTGTGAATTTTAATTGGACTTTATATGGTAATTATGGAGTAATTACCTATACATATTATATGGGATAATAATATGTACTATTATGTATTTGTGTGGAGATATCAGTGGACTGTCCTATCGGCTCGGGGGTTCATGTGTTCGAACCGGGTACCACGCGTCCTCACAGGTGGGGTTGATGATGTGTAGGTCATATAGGTATTACATGGAGGAATCATGCACGTGAGGTAGGTGTTGACACTGACTATTCCTGTATCACCACTGGATATGGGCCGTGTACATGTGTCCTGCATAGGGATCGTCCCCAACTTGTGTGTGTTTGTAATGTTCGCTTAGGATAAGGGATTCCTTCGGACTTACTGATAGAGAACGAATTAGACACCAATGGTAGATGTCCTTGTGTGTCATATATATAAAGGACATATATATAATTACCCGGACATTATATGAGATAAACTGAAATGTCTAAGAATGTTGACATAAATGACAATTCTAATTCTTTAATGCATAATAAATGTTTATGCCATTTAGGAGAAAATTATGAGACTAGGATATTACAAGTATAAATAATTAAATGTAGTAGGTAGACTAAAATCATTTATCCATTATTACTAATTTGGGACTTTACCATAGTTATTATTTGGGAATTATTGGGATACGAATAATATCACACTTAGATTAGGGGTGAGGTATTAAATGCATGTGGGTGACGAAGAGGGAATATTTATTTTTCATCGGCTTTACTATTGCATCATAAATTAAATAAGTTAATTCTTTCACACCTCGAGCACTGACCCAAAATTTAAATGTTTTCCCCTAGGTTATTTTTAGACAGGGATAGCAGGACTGTTGTTGTACCAGCCTTGCGATCTCTCGTGCTTAGCATCTTTCCGAATTTATTGACTCCAGTTTAGGTTCTTTTTCAGTCTTAGTTATTTTATTTGGAAATATTTGTAAGGGCATAAGCTTGAGATTCATTTATTTACTTACATTATGTTGGAGCTGTGATTTTTATTTATTGTGGGATTTGTTATTTAGTTGGTGTTGATTTGAGTTTAATTATTTCCAGCGAAATATTCGTAAAGTTTAAAGTAACAAACTTTTTTTTAAATAACAATATTTATATTACGTTGTGTTGAGAATGATATTAATTAATCAACAAGTCCCATCTTTGGCGTATAGTGCCTGGCTCGCCTTTACGTGAGAAAATGGGGGTTGTTACAGTTGGTATCAAAGCACAATTCCAGTGTCCTTATGATCTGTTTTTAAGCTCGTTACGTTCTGCGTTGAGTTCTTTCATATAGTGACATATGATTAGGAATATTTATATTCTTTGCGAGTTATATTACCCTTTCAAGAAAGGTCCATCTTTGGAGAGAAAACCATATATACCTTACTGTAGGTTACTTATTAGAATTGCGAGAAGTTCATGCAATCTGGTGACTAAAAATTGTAAAGGAGACATTTAGAGAAATAAAGGAAGATGATAGTGCATGATAGTACACAAGAAGAAGTTAGTTTGTTCAGACTAGTAGGGGAGAATTTATGGTAGTAAAGGCCGCCCGTCGCTACGTTGGATGAGCGGGGCCAATTAATTAGTGATTAGTTTCGGGGGAAGCTCAAGGGCATATTTTCCCACACATGTTTTTTGAAACCATAAATGAGCAAAAAGGTGAAGAACATATTTAATTTTTATATCATGTCAGCTTGACAAGGTAGGTGGTCATAATTGTTAAAGGACCTGATAGTTTGAGGGGTTCCAATTGAGTAGTTTATGTAATAGATATAGGATTTTCGATGGTCAGAACAAGTAGGGCTGACAATGCCAATAGTCACAGTGATATGGGCATCGGGTTACGGATGAATTTAATTACAGAGATAGGGACTAGCGATAATATCAGGGATAAAGGATGTGTTTTCCCCTACTTTGGAGTATGTAGGAGATCTTTTGTTAGATATGTGGACTTAGTGTTCATTTGGTCCTTTTTAGTACATTGGAGAAGTGGGACTTCATATTTGGGATACTGTTTTTATGTTGATTCATCGTGGGTGAGATGGGGAAACCTTAGGTTGGCAAGTAGATGTATAGAAATGACTACGGGGAGGCTTATTCTTATTTTAGATGTAATTGTTAAGCTATGTCGTAGTAAGATAATTATCCAGCGATGAAACCTTCATATTTTTGTTAAGAGTGTGCAAAGCGAAAGAAATTCGTATTTTAGAAGTATTTCGTTCCTTTGGGAGTATTAGGGCTAGTGGTAGTCCCAATTACACGATGAGGTGCACAATCATAAATAATGTTATTATAATGATGAGTTCATTGGGAATTGATAGTGATAGCTTTTATGGGAATGAGTAGGTTTGTGAATCCATATAAATTGATTTAAAAACATTAATAGACTTAGGCCCTGAACCAACAGATCTCAATGACCGACAGAGCTGCGTAGTAGTGTATTGGGAGGGTTTCTTATTTGGATTTCGTTTGCGAGATGTCCCACACATGAAAGTCAAATGCCGGGACTTGAGAGATGTTGGATTCTAGGATATTTTTGGTTATTATTCTTGGTACTGTCATATTGGTAATTTATCGGGCATTAATGTTTATTGTCACGACAAAAAGTACTAAAGGAATTGTGGCATTATGAGTTTAAATATGGTTAAATGGGCGACTATAGGGCCTAGAGAGCCTTGTAAAATTAATTGAGTACATCATAGACTTTGGTCCTAGACTGACGGATCTCAGCGACCGATAATGCTATATAGTAGTGTATCATGAGGGTTCCTTGTTTAGATTTCGCTTGTGAGACATCCCACGCATGAAAGTAGCAAATGTCGGGAGATGAGGGATGTTAGAACCTAGGAAATTTTGGGTTATCATACTTAGTATAATTAAATGGGTAAATTTATTGGGATTTAGTATATCCCTTTGGCGACATGAGACTTTAATTGGCAATGGGCAAAGTTGGAATTTACATTACTACTACATACATTTATTTTTGTTTCCATTTCTTTTAATCTTGGGCCGATGGACCTCAATAACTAACTAAGCCGTACAGTAGTGTATCAGGAGGGTTCCTTGTTTGGATTTCACTTGTGAGATGTTCCACACACAAAATTGGCAAAAGTTGGGAGTTGAGGGAAGTCGGATACTAAGATCATTATTTTTTTTCTCATGTACATATATGGTGGTATGTTTGCTGTATGGATATGCTTGGTATGAATGGTACAAATTACATGTATATGTGTCATCCATATTTGTTAATGTTATGTGTGTGTACATATGATGTGGAATGTATGAACACCCCAATGATGTTATGATAGGCATGGGTGAGCCTTTTCTTTTATCGCATGGGATATGGGTATGGACTATTGGTTGAAAAAATTGGATTAACAATGCATATTAAAACATTTGGGGTTTAGCGAATTCCTAGGACGGAATTCTGTTATAAGGGGAGGAGAATGTAATACCTCGTAATTTTTGAATAAAATATTTCGACTAAATTAAGTTATATAATTTAATATTAATTTAGGAATAAACTAAATCCGATGAATTTAAATTTATATGGGTAAAATTTAAATTCAAAATAAACATTTATTCAAAGTTATATATATATACCAAACTCAATTCGACATAATGGGTTTGTTAGTGAAAAATAAATCACACATAAATAAATTTACGGGTGCGTGTCATTGGAATATAATAAAAATGTCTAAGTGAAATATACATAATTGGGATGAATTTTTGGGAGCATTAGAGACTTGTTTTAGTGTTTTAAATATTTATAAATGGTCCCGGGTGATAGGTATATGAGTTGGGGATTTTTTGGGCTAGTTGAGATAAGGGTTTGGGCCCATTTGATGGTCCAAAAGTTGGGTTATAGGCCCAACTCGGCATTAGCCACCAATTATGTGTTTAAGTGGGGGTAAACCACTCCCCCACTATCATTATAGAAAACTTCAAAACAACAGTTACGGGAGAGGTAAGGAGAAATGCCAAAAGATGAGAAAAGGGACAAGAACAAAGGGAAAATCAAGGGGCTTCCAAGAGGTTTTCATCCACGAATTTTAAGGCAAGAATTCTCTTGCTTAATTTGTGTTTCCATTTTATTTATTGATGCATCATATTTGATTCCCTTAAAAATTTTGGGATTTAGGTTTGAGGATGATTAATTTGATGATGAACAACACATGTAGAGGACTGATTTACAAGTAGAAATTGTCCTAGAAATTAGGTATCATAAATCTGAAATTTGATGATAGATTTCCTTAAGGTTTTTATAGTTAATTGGGATATTTGGATAATTAATGTAGAGGACATTACTGTTAATATATTGGACTAAAATCGTGATATGAATCTCACAACATATGCGCCATATCTCGAGTTAGATAGGAGTGAAATTTAGAGAATTATTCGAACGATTATACCCTTAAAAGTTACTACTTCTTCTTTTTGAGTTTAAGTATATCATCCATGGGTTGTTTTGTTTGGTTGAACATATATTTTGGGTTATAAATTAAGGGCTTCGTGTGAATATATTATGGGTTTGAAGAAAATTGGTATTTGGGAAGAACAAATTGGAAGAAACGTGGGGGAAGGACACAAGGGGGTCGTTCGAGAGACACTGCGTATTGTTCGGGCGACATGCCCTGCCGCGCGAATGAATCTCCAACTCATTCGAGCGACATGCTGGGATGTTAAATTTTGCATCCACTTTTTTTCCTTGGGCATGGGATCGATTTTTGTACCTAGACAGGGATGCGTTTAAATTACTGGAATATAAATGGGCATATTAAGATTGGGGTAAAAAAAAGGGATTAAAAAGGCAAAATTCTAACATAAGAGGTATGTCATATTAAATTGATAATAATTGCAATTAACTAAATGGTCAAGTAACCATTTTATGGAATAGGATTAATAATTTATTTGATGGTAAATTATTAATAAATAAATGTGTTGTGAATTTTAATTGGACTTTTTATGGTAATTATGGAGTAATTACCTATACATATTATATGGGATAATAATATGTACTATTATGTATTTGTGTGGACATACCAGTGGATTTTCCTATCGGATCCGAAGTTCGTACGTTTGGACCGGGTACCACACATCGACACAGGTGGGCTTGACGATGTGTAGGTCATATAGGCACTACGCGGAGGCATCTTCTACGAGAGGTAGGTGTTGATGTTGACCGTTCATGTGTCACCACTGGATATGGGTCCTGTACAGGTGTCCTGCGTAGGGACCGCCCCAACTTGTGTATGTTTTGTGATGTCCGCCTAGGATAAGGGAATCCTTTAGACTTGCTGATAGAGTAGGAATCAGATACTAATGGTGGATTCCCTTGTGTGTCATATACATATGTATAATCACCCGGACTTTATATTAGATAAACTGAAATGTTTAAGAATGCGTACATAAATGAAAATTGTGATTCTCAAAAGCATAATAGATGTTTATGCCATTTAGGTGAAAATTATGAGACTGGGATATTACGGGTATAGATAATTAAATGTTGTAGGTACACTAAAATCATTTAGCCATTATTACAAATTTGGGATGTTTCCATAGTTGTTGTTTGGGAATTACTGGGATACGAATAATATCACACTTAAATGAGGGGCGAGGTATTAAATGCATGTGAGTGGCAAAGGGGGAATATTTATTTTTCATCAACAGTACTATTACATCATAAATTAAATAAGTCAATTCTTTCGCACCTCCGGCTCTAACCCAAAATTTAAATGTTTTTCCCCCAGGTTATTTCTAGACAGGGATAGCAGAGTTGTTGATGTACCACCCTTGCGATCTCTCGTGCTTAGCAGCTTTTCGGATTTATTGACTTTAGTTTAGGTGCTTTTTCAGTCTTAGTTATTTTATTTGGAAATATTAGTAATGGCATAATCTTGAGATTCATTTATGTATTACATTATGTTGGAGCTGTGTTTTTTATTTGCTGTGGGATTTATTATTTAGTTGGTGTTGATTTGAGTTTAATTATTGCCAACAAAATATTTATTTATCCTTATGACATATGCATATCTTGTGTGGAGTATACATACATACATACATACATATATATATATATATATATATATATATATATATATATATATATATATATATATATATATATATATATATATATATATATATATATATATACATATATATAAGTTACTTGATTATGTGAACATACAGTACTCAGGGTCAATCTATCGGTGTGGTTTTCTGTTGGACATTGCTTCTGTGTACCTTACACCTAGCAGCTGGCGTAGATGTATATGGGTCTTATATTTTGATCACGTGTTTTAGTCTGGACTTCGTGATGATATAGGTCGAGGATTTAGCCATTGTGGAGTCTTGGTACGGGGTTATCCGAGATTGTGACTGTGTATTAATTCCACATTCTCAAATGTGTGCATTGATTTATTGTAAGTTTTTTAGGGGAGGGACTCCTACGAACTTGACGGTAAAAGAATGAGAGTGTCCTCAAAGGTCGATGTATTCACGTGATTAAAACTATTATTATAACTGAAGAAATATTTTAGTCTAGTGATATTTATTCAATTGAACCCCATGTCACTTTTAGTGTGTCGTTGTGAGTTAAGTGTACTCTATTTGTGGGTGACATTGTGGGGGGTATTATCTGGGTGTATTCTCACATGCATAGTTAAATACATCATTATCACACTTTTTATTTTTTACTTATTTACTATTCTAGTGACAAGAGACTCTTAGTGTAGTAATTTCCTTTTGATAAAGACATGCGAATAATATTTCTTTTAGCTAAGGGGTAAGGTACTTATAGCAAGACAGTGCCGATGGGTTTCATGTTATTGTAAATGAGTCACAAGATTTATATCAATGTTATTGGACATATTTCTTGCAAATTTTGGGTTCTAACCCATTCTATAAAAATTATTTTTCAGGCTTGTTAGGCAGGACGTGCAAGGCAGAAATGATTCAGACTTGTTATTCTTTACGTTGTCTACCAGGACCAGATTCAGTTAATTCTAGTACATATTGTTATTTTTTATAGTTATTTCTTTTTCAGAGATTGTATGGATAGTGAGTCACATTTACTTCCTTTCAGTTAGAAGTTGAGTCTTACTTGTAGACTATTTTTTATTAAGTTGGGATTTCATTATATTTCGAGTTTATTTATTGTTTTTCTTATCACTTGCATGAACGACTTTATATTCAGTTACCTTGCTTTATTTTTTTATGCTAAGAATAATATAAATTGTTTGACAGGACCTATCTTTGGGACATTAGCCTGGATAACTGTTATTTGTAAAACAAGGGTTGTTACAATGGTTCAAAACCTTCCACTAAAGCCTTATGATTCCCAAGTTAGAGTGATTGAGGTGTTATCCAGGAAAGAAGACGAGATCTTGTAGTTGGATGAGCAAGGCAGTGTTCCAAATATCGACAACGTGGCGAGGTCCATTTAGCTGACTTTTCTCCTTGAGCATTATTGAACTTTTGTATTTTGATAATTATGATTTATAAGTAAACTGTCATTTTGATGTAATTAAAATTTTATTTGATGTATTTGTTTTGATTTATTTAATTGCGTGTTTGGTTTGATTACTTTTAATTACATATTATATTATGGTTGGTTGTTGCTATTTTGTTTCAACAAAACAATTTATTTTTGGTTGTTTTGAAGTAGGTTTTGTTATAGGCAGTAGTTACTACCCATAATTTTTTTGGTTAAAATTTTGCCATTTTTCTTGACTATGACAGTCATAAGGACTGTGTTGTCATAGTCTTTGACTATTATAAGATAAAATTTATTACGATCATTGAGTTGATACGGCCGTTACAATATATGTGTAGTCGTGGTCCTTGGTCGTGATGGCACATTAGTCATCCCTAGGTTTGACAAAACTTTTAGGGTCAAAAGTATTGTGACAACAAGGATCATGGGTCTTGACTGTGACACGGGGTGTTTTCGTGCTTAGGATTGTCATGGCCAAGCATCTTGAAAATTTGACCACTTTAATATAGTGGGTCTCCTAAGTCTTTGAAGGTGGGAGTACCTACAGGGGCTTGGATTGACTTCCAAGTCTACAAGCTCAGGACATTACTTACCAGGTCTAGTCCGACACGAGTGTGGATCATGGGCTTTGGCTTTGACCTAAGTATAACCTTTTGGGTCAAATTTTATTGGGTCATTCATAATTTTTAGGGTCCAATGTTTTGGTGTGTCTTTAATTCATTATATCCCAAAATTGATATGTTTTTTTGTTTAATTTGTTCCAATTATTGTGACAGTTAAGAAAGATCTTCCATTTGAGTAAGTATATATTGTTAGTTTTCCATTCATTTTTCTTGAAAATTTCTTATATATTTCTCATATCATAGTCAGTCCATTGTCGTTCATATGAAAAGAGAGTTCCTCCATTGTTTGTTCGCTTGTTACTAGTAATTTGAAGTGTTGTTATTACAAGGATTGATTATTATATCGTGCGAGATGATTGTCGCTGAGTTCCTAAAGTACCAATGCGAGGGAAATTTTGACTTAAGAACAAAGGGTTGAACATTTGCCTCAATTGTTTCAATCTCTGTATAGTCACTCTAATTTATTTTTTTTCATATTTATTGTTTACATATCTTCATACAATTAATTAATTAATAAAATTATTTTGGATAACAATCTTAAGATAAATTGTTTATTTTTATATATTTACATAATGATTTTATATAGTAACGTAATTACTGAATCCGTGCAGTAATATTTTGTATGTTCCAAAAACAATTCTCTATAATTAGAAAATTATTTGTTATTGCTTCCTATTTATAAAAATAGTTTATAGACAATACTTGTTAATTTTGGGAAGTAAAATATTTTTGTCCATTCAGAAAACAATTTTAAGATAATGCCTATATAATATTATAATTTAAACTCAATATTTGTTTATAATTTTTATTGATATACTTTTTGAATAAAAAAATAATGTAACTATATTCTTATAATTTGTCCACTCATATATCTTGTAATAAATACGTATTTATTATTATTTCTAGTTTGAACAAAAATGGCTTCTACTTTGTTGTGCCCCTTACTATTATGCCAATAAATGTTGGTCATTGTGAAAATATGAAAAGTTGAAATGGAAAAACTTTAAATGTTGGTAACATCAAACGTTATTTTATCTAACCATATTGAACTTGGATAACTTCATTTATGAAGAGACAATAATTTAAAAAAGATGAGATCGATGGACATGTTATTGCTGCAATGCATGCATGAAAACATTACGATTTCCTGTGCAAGTTGTGGAAAGCACAATTATAATGTGTGTTGTCCTCTTAAAATGTCCAAAGAGGTATGGAAGTCTTTGGACAAACAATACGAAACGAAAGATGCTTAAATGAAGAAATTCGTTGTCGGTCTTGAATTTTAAAATGGTTGATTAAAATAATGTCATGGCTCAAGTCCAGGAATGTCAATTAATTTTCATGAAATATTTTGTGATAAAATGGAAATGAGTGAACCATTCTAAGTGGTTGTAATGATTGAAAAATTGGCACCACATTGAAAAAATTTCACAAATTATTTGAAACATAGACATAAAGAAATGGGGTCTAAGGACTTGATTGTGATATTGAGGATATAAGAGAATAATCGGGCATCTGAGAAGTAAATGGAAATCCCATGGGATCCAAATCACATGTTGTAGAAAAAGGGAAAAGTAGAAAAAATAAGGGGAAACAAATATGTGAACCAAGGTGGTCCTTTCAAAGGACCAAAAGGTGGGAAATTTAAAATATTCAATGGCAAATTCTTTATGTGTGACAAGCTTGTGACACCCCGCCTAATTAAACATCGGGTGATCAGGCCTTTATTAAATTAAAACAGGTTTCTCAAATGGTTCATTCTTAGCATCACTGTCGAAAACTTTTTAATTACTAATCCCCTAAGTAAAATTAGACCGGTGCCAAATTTTATCTTTCTTAAAACAGAAAGATCAACCATGTGGAACAAAGTACAAACAATCATGTACTATAATTCAAACAACAAAGTAAAAGTACAACATAACAAAAGTATTACCGAATAAACCATCGGCTAAAAATCACAAACAACAATAGAATAACCACTAGTCTGAAAATAACATCTGAGACTAATACCGGACCACAAGTCCATGCATAGAAGAGTGTGAGATTCTGTACTAGATCTGAATGAGAGATATCGTCTAGTCAAAATCCTGTAAGCATCCACTGTGCTACAGCTCTGAGTCTCTGGAATGGAATCATCATACATGGCATCCCTGTGGCTGGAAACCTAAAAGGTTTTGAAAATATTTTATAGCAAGAGTTAGTACTCAAAACATTTTGAAAATATTTAGCAAGCGTTTATCACAATATAAAATGCGGTTATTAATTACACATGTTAGGTTCTCGTACACTCTCTTGAGTTACTCACCCCTCATCTTTTGTGCACACCTAATGTTCTACACTTAGTTTATCTAACCATACCTCCCAAGCTAACTAAAACCAAAGTAGTCGATTGAACTTATCTGAACCCAAGTTCCAGTACCGCCCATACAGTACAACCGTTTCACTAACATCTTGCGTATGTTAATTAATTCTCAAGTAACATTTCATCTATGTTATTTTTCAAGACTTTCCATTTAGTTTCACTACTAAAATTACTACAATTCTCACAATTGTTGACTTCCCACTTATGTAATTAAGTTTCACTACTTGAATTACTAAATAGATTTTCTCTATCTAAAGGTGCATTTCGTAATTAAGTTTCACTACTTAACTTACCAATTCAGTATGTATCTTTAAATACATAATATGTATCAATCTACTAACACACGGAAGTAGGATATCATCAAGTATACATATTTCACACACAATATATACTAAATATCAGTCATTGCTATTTTGCCCTTTTTATACAAGTAAAGGACTCTTGGTTCGGAATGATTCATCGACCCCAAGTAAGAATTGGTTCCGAATGATACATGGACCCCAATTATTTATATACACAAATAAAGATCTCTTGGTTCGGAATGATTCATCGACCCCAAGTGAGAATTGGTTCGGAATGATACATCGACCCCAATTATTTATATACACAAATAAAGATCTCTTGATTCGGAATGATTCATCGACCCCAAGTGAGAGTTGGTTCGGAATTATCCATCGACCCCAACTATTTTTAAAAATATATATATACACATATTCTGGTTCGGGACTCTCTCATCGCGACACCAGTTCAAAGTTTGGTTCGGCATTTCTCATCGACCCCAAACATATAATATCTTTATGTTAGTTCGGAATGTCTCATCGACCCTAACATAATTAATTTAGGTATAATCTCTCTACCTAAAAGATCACATAATTCAGCAGGTACACGCCCGACCTATTAGTCATATACGTACGTAATTTTTTAATCTCATATATCTACCGTACAATATTCGCTTTACGATTTATCTCATTAATCATATTTATTTGAGTATTCACACAACTCTAAGGGTCCTAGTTAGCTCTTACATATAATTTCAGTAGTTATTTCTTACCCTACTGGTCTATTACTTAAATTGAATTTACTTCGCCTCGTAGTTCAATTTTTGAAATCCCCGATACTCTACTAAATCGGATTATTCTCCTCGGTCCGTAATCCAAGCCCTACACCCAATGGCCTTATCGGACCTCAACAATATACCTACTGGTCTTATTCTCATTCCCATATAAGTATAATGTAAATCCTAGAATACTCATTCATTCCCGAACTCAACGAAGAATTAAACACAAAATTTTCGGGAAACAGCTTGCATCGATCGATCGACGGTTGGGTTCGATCGATCGACATAGTCGATCGATCGAACAGGGACAGACGCAGTTGTCTTCTTCGTTAAGATTTTTCCTCCATTAACAAACCTTCAAACTCCATTATAGTCCACCAAACTTTGACCCAATGATCCTAACATATTTCCACATATACTAGGACAGTTTCTAACGTGTCAAATACATCAAAACTCCAATAACTTTAAAAAAATAATGAATTAAAACCCATAATTTATTGAAACCCTAGTTATGGTGTTCTTCCCATATTATCATTCAAAATCCAGATTTTAATCCGAAAAATCATCAAGTCTAATCTGAATCTTAAACCTCTACATAAGGTAAATCATTCTACATGCGATTCCTATCCCAACATGTATAAATATCATCTTTCTCCAATCAAAATAATGATGTAAACAACACTATTCAAAAACCCTACACATGGGTATTATAACTTTATAATTTTTGCAATAAACAACTTGCCTTATGATCAGTAGGGTCTGATTTCGTGGTTGTTGTTGATGATTCATGATCTTCATCCTTCAATCCTTCTTCCCCAACACGTTGATGGTAAAAATCCCTTTGAATCCTTCCCAATTCTTCCTTTTGCCTTAGAAATTTGTGCCTTTCTTCTCTCTAATGGTATTGGTGTTGTCATGGGTGTTCTAACCCTAATTCCTCTATCATACGGCTGATATAAAACTCTCAATTTCGTAGGTCTCCATACCCTCTTATGTTAAAAGACCAAAACGCCCCCGAACGGTCTCAGTTTAGTCCAAAAATACCCCGGGACTCAACTAGTACCCCCTGGTATACTATTTTGACTAATTTGACCCTTCCGGACTCATCGGTGACCTCTAAATTATCATTTGAGTCACTTAAAAAAAATATTACTCGTTCTCACCCCAACACGGTCTACACGCGTTAAGTAACTATTTACCACTCGCACTAAGTAAATAAAATGCGACAATATAAACCGTTATCTATCTCTCGATCAATATTCCATAATTACAATTTTTAAATAAAAATCTTTAAATTACTACTCTTAAGTAATTTAAATTAAGCCGGTATTTTCTCATTTAATTCTCCAACCTAAT
The DNA here is from genome assembly GCA_949130495.1 of Sambucus nigra. Taxonomy (NCBI): domain Eukaryota; kingdom Viridiplantae; phylum Streptophyta; class Magnoliopsida; order Dipsacales; family Adoxaceae; genus Sambucus; species Sambucus nigra. Next base: position 86,026,843 of record OX422208.1, on the reverse strand, counting down.
TAAATAGAAGATTTGGAATATTCAGAAATACGGGGTATTACAAAGCTATGACATCATGATAGAGATTGTCGTAAGTGAAAAAATCAAGGGAAAAAGAAATAGAAGCCCTCACAAGTCAATGTTGTAGAGTGTGCTACAGCGAAATAATGCGACTTCTAAAAAAAAATCGAATTTTAATTATGAGACAAACCAACCAGTTTTAATTAAACCCAAATTTTAGTGAAACCCTAACATATGCATCTAGGTGATTTGATAACATAAAATCAATAAGCATGCAAAGGAAACCAATTTCAGGAAAAATCCCGGTAGGGAAAAACCTTTTATTTCACTATAATTATAAGTTGCAACTTACACGGATTGCAATGAAATAGATTTTGGCACACAAATACCCGTAGGTGTCGATCGGTGTCTTCAGTAATAGATCCATGCGCAGCGAACCTATAAGAACTACAATCCTATCTTCATCCCAGAAATACCGCAGCACTCCTAAATGACATGCAGTGAATTAGCCTAGTACCTCCCTCAAGTGGTATCTAGATCAGTAGTAGGTTACCCTCCCTACAAGAGCAAACTTGAACAAGATGTATGTTCTTGGGTTCCAAAACAATTCACCACAACATATGGTATTTTTTCCAATTGAAAACAACGAAGAAGCCAAAAGTATTCTGCTGAATTCGCAGTGTTTGCAGAATGAAAAACGAGAAAGACTTCTTATAAAAAAATGGACTTGGAGAGTCCTTTAAATATAAGACTTAAGGTGGAAGATCGCTCAAACGAGATGGCATGTCGTTTGAACGAGATGCAGTGTCGTTTGAACGACAACTTGCACTTCACATGACATGCAATGTCGTTTAAACGACATACGATGTCGTTCGAACGATGACAGTAAAATCCAATAATTTTCTTTTTCTTTTTCTTTTTCTTTTTCTTTTTCTTGGTAAATGCACCTCCTCAAAAACTGAAAAAAAATATATTTTTGACAAAAAACATTTAAAGCTTCACTCCAACACTTAGAAAATATTTTGTGAAAAACATCCCAATATTCTAAGTGAATAATTATGGAATAAAACATAATCTTTATCAAATTCATCTTGCAAAAGCTTCTTTGATGAAGAACTTTGATATTCGGATCCGTCTTGATGCTTGAATGATCTTGAATAATTCTTCGACCGTTGTAGTGGTATATGATATACTCTAATGTAATTAAGACTTATAAAATATGTCCTTACAAATGTCCTCCTATGTCTATGCTGGTACAAAATAAAAATAATCCAAATTATCAAAACAAAATGCCTATACAAATATAATACCTCCCATGAACCCAAAAGTGAAAAGGTACTTAAAATGCAAGTCTTCAGTCTTTTCTTCAAAAAGCCTTCATCAATCTTCAATTATCAAAGATTTTCTCATCAAGGTGTGCAATCCAATAACCTTCAACTTTCTACGTACACACATGAGACAAAGCAAATACCTTCGAGAAGCATCGAGTTTGAATGATATAATAATAAATCAATTAATATAATCAAATCTCCCCCATAATTCGTTCTCTCCCTTTTTATTTGGCCAAAATAGACAAGGAAAAGAATAAACAATCAAAACATGGAGTGTCACAATAAACAGAACAAGTATGGATCAAACTACACGCATGTAGAGGAAATACTGAAAAGATCCACAAACTATTTTTTATTTTTCAATTTTTTCAAACAAAAATAATTTACAAAAATCACACCATGAATAACATTAAGACAGCCAAATCATGGATATGCAATGAACGGCTGTGAACAAATTCAATAGGTAATAAAACTCAATCAATCATATATGCATGATGCACATGTGTACTCCTATCGATTGAACATCAAAAAATATCCTTAGGTGTAAAATTGTTGAATTTAGATGATATCGACTAAATCAAATCAACAAATCAAAGCCTAAGTGATTTTGACACCAATAACGTCCAAAACTATTCAGTGCCGTTTTGAGAACTTTCAAAGGACGTGCAAACCTATTGATTTATATCCAACCAAACTCCTTCATAAATAATAATGCAATTTTTATATCTAATGAGGTACTAAATTCTCAACTTAGAGAAAATCTATTGGCCCAAATTTTGGCATATATCATCTTTTTATTACCATAATTTTTTGTGCGGGCTCTTTTGAAACAGTGGCTTTCACGCAGAGTCAATTTTATACTCTCATATACCCTTCCCGTGTCACTCATTATTTTTTAAATATAAACAAATTCCTCACGGGAAATGGTTTTTACATGCACTACTTTTATTACTCTTGTATTATTGCACTTGGTTCATTTTAAGGACATTATTGAGACGAGAACACTCGACCAACATGTGATAAACAAGTACAATAATCAATCAAATCCGTTCATGTGTGCATTAAAGGAAATGATGAGTCAAACATGTAGGAAGTATCAACTAATAACATCTCAATGACTCCAAACATTGTAAAGCACATGGATGACATAATATATTGTCTAAAAACACTATCAAATTGTCATAGGGATTAATGGAATAAAATTGTGACTCGGCCATCCCAAGTGTCAATTCATATACGGTGTAAAACAAAATACAAAACTCTTTTTGACTTTTTCAAAAATTTAATCAAAATAAAATCTTTTTGTATTTTCCCAAAAAATTTCTAAAATAAAAACCATAAATACAAACATGGTACATACTAGAAATAGGCATAATATCGGCATGAGCATCATCCTATGCTAGTTTATAGTAAATCACACAAACAATCATCAATCTAAACAAGTGTGATAAAACGACCAATGCAGTATTAGAAATTAAGCATAAATACAAAAAATGGCATCATATAAACTGTCAAAAGCAACCCAGCAATACCAAATAATGTAACCAAAGAACACAGGGTATTGTAAACAAAATGGTCAAAGTCAACCAGGTCGCTCGAACGACACTGCATGTCGTTCAAATGACATAGCATTTCTCGAGAAGGCTTTGCGCGAGATTTTTTCTCGCTCGAACGAGAGAAACAAAGTTTTCACAGAATCCCCAAAATGAAAAACAGTGTTGCTTAGTGATTTTTTTTCCAGAAAAGGATATCTGGAAAGTGCTAAGAGATCCAAAACAATGCTAAAACAGTAGCTAAAACTCATAAAATAATGTAAACTACAACAAAGTGAGTCATAAGACTAGTAAGAGTATATCATGGAGCACAAATAGTGTATGACAAATATCAACATAGTCAACCAATTGATCTCACATGGGGTGAATCACGTGCAAGCAAATGAGAGCTGTGAATAATTAGACCATAAGCCTCTAAATTCGATTTCCTAACCCAAATCGATGTGTAACGACATATGGGGGTTTGAGGAATCGAATTTATTCTTTTATTAACCTTCCTAAGTCCATTTAAAAGTTTGTAACAAAAACGCCTAAGATGATGTTGCTTACCTCAATTTGTGCAAGTGTAAATCGGGCGGTGAATGTTACCTAAAGGTGGTCCTCTCCTCAAATTCCTATGTGGCGCTCTCCTCAAATTTTTAGGTGCCTCTCGTACAATGTTCCTAGGTGTCTCTCTATTAACAACCCTCGGTGTCTCTCTCTTAACAACCCTAGGTGGCTCTCTCACATGTGTGGGGTTGGTTTTGGGAATGGGTGCGACACTCTCATCAAAGCCTATACCACCCCTATCCTCCTTAATTTGGATAGGCCCTAAAATTTTATCTAACTTTTCTGACTGAGACTCTAAATCAAATTTTACCTTGCTTTATTCTCTAAAACTCTTCTCAAGCTCACCTATTTTTTACTAGAGCAAACGTCTAGAATCCTCAAACTCTAAAAGTTCCTTTTTCATAGCCTCCATCAACCCTCGAAGACTATCTCTCTCTCCCTCGACATACCCTAGCTTTTCTTTCAACATTTTCTCGCATGTCCTAAGTTCTTCGACTAAAACATAATTATCATTTTTTAAGGCACATTCTTTCAATTGAGCTTTCAAATTTAAATTTTCTTTCTTTATTTTCAAAGCTTCAGCATAAAGTTCATAGAAAGCCGTTTGCAAGTTACGCTCAACTACACGTCCATCCTCACTCTCATCACCCTCGCTATTATCACTAATCAAACAAGTGGGAAGCTCTCGCCTAGAAGCATAAAAAACTTCTTCTTCTGAATCACTATCACTAAGGGTACAAATATGAGATGTCAGTTTTTTATTTGCTTCCTTAAATTTATTTAACACTCATCTATTGTGTGACCAACACCCTCACAACCCAAACACCTCTAAGAATCATTTTCAACGAAAGATATAAAACAAGAGTTCGTGTGAGTTTTCAAATTAGACTTTTCAAAAAGTTGACATCGAAAATCATCAAAAGACCAAAGTCATTTCTAAGAAAAACACAATTTTTTTAAAGACCAAGATCAAACGCAATAAATTAGTGTAACCCACTCTAATACCAATTCGTAGAGTGTGCTACAGCGAAATAAAGCAATTTCTCAAATAAAGTCAATTTTAATTATGAGACGAACCAACCATTTTTAATTAAACCCAAATTTTAGTTAAACCCTAACACATGCATCTAGGTGATTTGATAACATAAAATCAATAAGCATGCGGGAAAAAAATTCTGGAAAAATCCTCGAAAGGAAAATAGTTTTATTTCACTATAATTATAAGTCTAAACTTACACGGACTACAATGAAATACATCTTGACACACGAATACCCGTAGGTATCGGACGGTGTCATCAGTAATAGATCCAAGCGCAGCAAACCGACAAGAACCGCAGTCCTATCTTCAGGCCAGGAATACCGCAGAACTCCCTAATGACACGCAGTCAATCAGCGCAGTACCTCCCTCAAGTGGTACCTAGATCAGTTGTAAATTACCCTCCCTATAAGAGAAAACGGAACAAGATGTAAGTTCTTGGCTCCCAAAACAATTCACCACCGCATATGGGATTTTTGTGATTTGAAAATAATGAAGAAGCCAAAAGTATTCTGCTGATTTCGTAGTGTTTGTAGAATGAAAAACGAGAAAGACTTCGTATCGAAAATGGAGTTGAAGATTCCTTTAAATAGAAGACATAAGGCGGCAGGCCACTCAAACGAGATATCATGTCTTTTGAACGAGATGCAGTGTCGTTTGAACGACAGCTTGCACTTCGCGTGACATGCCATGTCGTTTGAACGACATACGGTGTTGTTCGAACAACGAAAGTAAAATCCAATATCTTTCTTTTTCTTTTTCTTTTTCTTGGTAAATGCGCCGCCTCAAAAACTCCGAAAAATATATTTTTGACGAAAAACATTTAAAGCTTCACTCCAACACTTAGAAAATATTTTGTGACCAATATCCTACGTGAATAATTATGTAATAAAACATAATATTTTCCAAATTCGTCTTGCAGAAGCTTCTTTGATGAAGAATTTTGATATTCGGATATGTCTTGATGCTTGAATGATATTGAACTAATGAGAATACACAGATACTTATTTATTCAATGAATTAACATTAACTCTAAGACTCTTCACTTCCAATGAGAATTTTTTTTATCCCACATATCCTTTGGTCTTCCATTAAAAAAACGTCTAGATTATTATTCCAACAAAATAGTGTGGTAAGGATTTTGAACTACCCAAACTTTACGATTTATAGTATCTTGCTATATATGATATGACCACTTCAATTTTCACGTTGGATGCGGTTGTCAACGGATCGGATTTTTATCCGGATCCAATCCGATCGAAATCCAATCCGTTTGGTATTTATTTAGAAATCCGATAATCATTTTATCGAATAACCCGTTTATCCATTTACTAAATGAATCGGATATGGATCAATATCAATACGATACAATTAAAAGTTATATATATATATATATATATATATATATATATATATATAATTGTTGTTAAAGTTATACACAACAGTGAAAGTAAAGAAAATAGAAAAGAGAGAGAACACGAGATTTAGAGTGGTTCATCCATGAAAATGAGCCCATGTCCACTATGGAGCCTGATCCTCATTAGATTTTTGTAATGGTGACAGTTGGGTGGGATTTAGAAGCATACAATAGGAGTGAAACAAGTGAAATGCGTAAACATACATGATCTGGGCAATGGATATTGCCGCCTTGTAGTTTAGATATGAGGGAGTTTGAGCTATAGATAATTCATTCTGTCGAAGTAGGTGACCGAAGTTTGGATTATGATGTGGAGAGAAGCTGGAGAGAGTTGGACAGAACTTCATTAACCGTATCTTTCTTAGTAAATAAATAGGTGGGACCTCAATTTATAGTGGTTGGTGAGGGCATCACATGCACAATGAATGAGCCATGTGGATAAGTATTATGAGATGGAATATTTCTAGAAGGTGGACAATTGGCAAGAGCTTCATGATGTGTAAGGTTCCACAACCTATAATTCTGGGGATGTGCTGGGGCTTAGATTCCGCGGCCTATCAAAGGTCTAGTTGGGGCCCTCTAATACAATTGTATCTTAAGATCTACAGCCTATTAGTGCACGAGGCCATAGTCTTAAGTGTATAAAAGGCAACATGGAGTATGGTCCACAACCTGGTTAGGTACTAGGTCATGACCTTCTTTGTATTCTGAGGTCTTTTGTCATCACTTGAGTATATCATCATTGTGTTTGCACGGACGTCCATGCCATGTGTTTTATGTTTATTGGTTGACATAATTTGGGTATAATAGAATCCGCCAAAGACTTGATTCTAAGAGGTGTCTGATTTAGTGATGTGGCTAAATTTACATTCGCACCATGTTTTCTTAGAGCCAGGGCCTTTCATTGATAGGTCTCCATGATAATGATGCGATCTACTATTGAGAGGATGGGGTCTCAAGTGATGTCGCCACCTGTTGTTGAAACATTTCAAATTTTTGAAGTTTCGAATTCTACGACCCTTTTTATAAATGGGTTGAGGTCGTGGACTCATTCACATTTTCCCTAGTTGAGAGAAAAATTCCATTGGTAATTTACAATGAATATGTAACACCCCGTGATTTTTGGATCATAAATAAATCTTTATAAGTCAAAAATTTGAACAATATTTATATTGGATTTAATTATTTTTAGTCTTTAAAAATTTGGTTTTGATATATAAGAAATAAGATTTTAATCGGATTTGAAATTAAGAAAAAAATGGATTTTTTTCAAATATTCTTCATGTCGGCGGAATCGGGGGAACAGATTCACCCCTATGGGGAACAGATTCTCCCAAGCGAGAATCGATTCGGCCGTGCCAGATTTGGAAAATTTGCTTATTTTTTGGTGTTTGAGTCGATTTTAATCTCTTTCAATTTCCTATATTAAAAAGGCTCGGGTTTAGACTTTTTCAAACACTTTTAACTCATCTCAAAAAGTATTAGCCTCCAAAATTATTCTTCCATCTCGTCTACAAAACCTAAACCCCATTTAAATCAAGTTTCAACCCAAGATTTGAAGACCAAAATTAAGTTTTTTCTAGAACATCCACGGACGTGTCTTTACTATTTTCGTCATAGGAACGCAAACGTATAATCAAATTTTTAAGATGACTTCTTTAGAGTCATGAATGCTTCTATTGTTCTCCTTAAGGGTTATGCGTTTTAGATATTGCATAAACTTTAATAAGTGATTTTTTAAATTAAATTAGGAAAATTAATTAAGGAAAGTAAAGGTAATTACGGGGCTATTTTTATGTAAAAAAAATATAATATGATTTAAGACTCAAAGCAATCGCATGCTTAGATTAAAGGATTGGATTACGATAGAATTTTGGGGTTCTCATGTTATAATTTAAAATAATGTTTCGACTCGTATAATCACGATTCTCATGTGTAGATTGTAGATCGGATTTAATATTGCGTAATAGATGTATATGCATGTTAAAAATGGAATCTTGTGTTAATCGGTAAAATATCACTCGTATAGAAATTATGAACTTTCGCCACTTGTGTGACGATTAGTAAGACGTGTTTAATTATATAATTAAAAAGGGCATAAATTTGGATAATATGGAAATTGGAGAAGTAATTGGAAGAATTATATCTATAAATTTAAAAATATGCTTTATGTGGATGTCGCTTGTGTTCATATTTCAACACAGCGGGGACGTTGGAATTCTTGGGTAGCTATGATTTTACCCTTATTTGTAGGTTGCTTGCTAGGTATGGGACTAGTAAGTAGTCCTTGTGGATGGTATCACTTTCTAGGTATGGGATTGGTGAGTGTAGGATCGTATGGTAGGGTATTTCCGAGATGGGGCTAGGCAGTACGTTGTCACGTATTTTTTGTTAGCCTAGGTATGAGTGTAGGTGGTAAGTATTAGTAGGTATTATTCCTCGGTGATAGGCTAAGAAATACTTATGGTTTTGATGATATCTATGTATGGGATTAGGGATGAAATAGGTTGGATTATCCGAATAAACGGTGGGACTAATAGAGAAAAATGGTAAATTAACAACAAATGTTTAAGACAAAGAACATGTATTAAAATGGATTTGTGTCTCCAATATGTGAAGATCTGAACTAAAGAAAATTGGATTGGTTGGCTATAGTCACGTGGGTGTGTATTTACGCCATTTGTGTCTCCAATGTGTAAGCCTGATTTTATTTACGCGATTTAAGTTTGGTGTTTACGCTTCGCCGAATTTCAAGGATGAAATTCTTGTACTAGTGGGGGAGAATTTAACACCTCGTGATTTTTGGACCGTAAATAATTCTTTATAAATCAAAAATCAAAAAAATATTTTTATTCGATTTAATTATATTTAGTATTTAAAAATTTTGGTTTGATATATAAGAAATAAAGTTTTAATTGGATTTAAAATCGGGAACAAAATTGGATTTTTTTCAACTCTTCTTCTCTGTTAATTGAATAGGGGGAACAGATTCACCCCATGCGGGGAACAGATTCACCTAATGGGGAAATCAATTGGGCCCAGGGGAATCGATTCACCCGGGGCAGATTTGGCGAATTTGCTTATTTTTAGGTGTTTGAGTTGGTTTCAAATTCTTTTAATTTTCTATGTTAAAAGGGCTCGAGTTTAGACTTTTTCAAGAAAATTTAACTCATCTAAAAAATCACTAACCTCCCAAATTATTCTCTCCCCTCCTCGATAAAACTTAAACCCCTTTTAAATCAAGTTTCAACCCAAGATTTGAAGACATAAATCAAGTTTTCTCAAGAACATCCAAGGACGTGTATTTTCTCTTTTCACGAGAGGAACGTAACCGTACAATCATACTTTTAAGATGACTTCTTTATATGCATGAATGGTTCTATTTCTCCCCTTAAGTGTGATGAAGTTTTGATATTGCCTAAACTTTAATAAATATTATTTTCTTAAAATAAATTAGGAAGATTAATTAGGGAAAGTGAAAGTAATTACATGGCTATTTTTAATATATATATATATAATGATTTAAGACTCAAAATAATTGCATGCTTAAATTGGAGGGTTGGATCACGATAGAATTGTGGGGCATTTCGCATGTTTGAATTTAAAATGATGTTTCGACTTGTATAATCACGATTGTCAAGTGTAGATTGTAGATTGGATTTATTATTTTGTAATAGGTGTATATGCATGCTGAGAATGGAATCTTGTATGAATCGGTAAAATAACACTCATATAGAAATTATGAACTTTGACGACCCGTGTGAAGATTGGTAAAACTTTTTAATTATATAATTAAAAAGGGCATAAATTTAGATAATATGGAAATTGGAGAAGTAATTTGAAGAATTGTATCTATCAATTCAAAATATGCTTTATGTGGATGTCTCTTGTGTTTATATTTCGACACGACGGGGACGTTGAAATTTTTGGATAGTTATGCTTTTACCCTTATTTTTAGGTTGCTTGCTAGGTATGAGACTAGTAGGTAGGCCTTATGGATGGTATCACTTTCTAGGTATGGGACTAGTGTGTGTAGGATCGTATGGTTAGGTACTTCCTCGGTGGGGCTAGGTAGTATATTGTCATGTGTTTTTTGTTAGCCTAGGTGCGAGACTAAGTGGTAAGTATTCGTAGGTATGATTCCTCAGTGATAGACTAGGAAATACTTGTGGTTATGGCAATATCTAGGTTTGGGAGTAGGGATGATTTAGGTTGGATTATTCGAATAATGGGTGGGGCTAATAGAGAAAAATGATAAATTGATAATAAATTAACAATAAATGCCTAAGACACATAAATGTATTAAAATGAATTTGTGTCGCCAATATATTCAAAACTAATGAAAATTGGGTTGGCTGGCTATAGTGACGTGGGTGTGTTTTTGTGTCGCCAATATGTTCAGGGCTAACAGTAATTGGGTTGGCTGACTATAGTGATGTCTCGTGTGTGGAACATCACTAATATGTGTATGGCTAACAAAATGGGGTCGACTGGCTATAGTGATGGGAATGGGTGTGTTGGATTGATAACTTTGGGTGGACCCGAATATGTGTAGGATCCATAGATAGGTCAGATGGCTATAGTGGCATTGCTTTAATAATAATATGATTAAGAGTATTAAATTAAATGAATAGGTTGTTTACAATGAAATGTGGTAATTTAATAATTAAACTAGAATAGTGGGTGACTTAGTATGTGGGTTAGTAGTGTTGTGTTACTTATTCGCATTTAATTATATTGTTTAATTTAAAATAATCTATTTTGATATTTATCATGTATAATTATTATGTCTGGGTTCACGTACCTTAATTGGGAGGAGTAGCTAATGTTCATATAGTGGGCTTTGACCATTGCGTTGACTAACATTTCAGGTATAGTTGCTGGAGTAGTTGCATAGGATGAATTGCATATTTTGTGGAGTGCAACTTGAGATTAATTTTATTTATTTAATAGTTTAGATTTCTTTCATTTCGTCATTTATTTATGAGATAATTATTTATGGATTTTTATGGGTGATTCAGTTCCACGGTTGTTTATAGTTTTCAGTTAGAGATTTATAGTTGGATTATTCACTTTTAGTTGTAACCTATGGTTTAGAGTTGGAACATAATTTGGAGTTAGCATGGTGATGGATATTGTTGTTTGAATGTTTTATAATCATTGGATTTAATTGCATTATATCTTGTGGAAACAATGTTTTTAACTGTCTCATATATTTGTCACATGATGATAATGCTATTTTATTTAGTGACGTCCAGCGTAGGCTGGTGGTAGCCGATGCCAAAATATGTGGGGTGTTACAGAGCACAGATGATTCCCGACGACAACTAGGGCAAATTTTTAGGCGACTGCTTTCTTCGAATCCCAGGCTGGTTCTTTTATATTTTGTCACAATTTCTTCTTCAGCTTTTCGTTCCATCGTTAATTTCTTTATTTCCACGCTATAATATCTATAACTAATTTATGAAACTATCACAAAATTAAACCCGACTAGGTTTGAATTTTGGATTGAACCCAATTGGGATTTAAAGATTTTTGGGTTAAAAGTTGGATTTCAAAATTTTTTTGTGGATGTCGAATGTTGATTGATGTAGGCGCGTAGTTGTAGGATAGGATAATGGTATTTTTGGACTGATATTTGATGGTTATTACTTGTTTTGAGGGTTTTGGGTTATTTTTGGGCCAAGAACACGAACTTCCATTTGTGGTTGTTCTTCACCAAAGCCCTAGTTTTCACCCTTTTAATTATGTTAAAACACGTAATTAAGGAGCCAAGTTGTTTATCTTCTCAGGAAGGGGATACAGTAAAGCACGTAATTTAGGAGCCAAGGTTTTTATTTTCTCTCGTCACGGACACAGATTGGTGGTTGTGAGCCTATTTAGTTGGTTGTGTCCATGGACTTGCCTTGGAATTATTTTCTCTACCTTTGGAAAAGTTTTGACTATGTCACGATCTCTTACTGCTAGTTTGGTAGTCCATGGCCTTTGGTGTTTTTGAGACTTTCCTTTGGTGTTTATGTTTCACAAAGTCATCTAGGACTTATTTCCATATCCTTACCCATGATACCTTTGGATTTTAGGATCTATACGAGATCTTTTACCTCATCTTTTTATTGAAGTCGTGGTCTTTCAAACTTTTGCTTCCATTGTATTTTGCTCATAAAGGTTGTGACCTTTAACTGTGAAGCTTTCTGCTTTTTCAGGTTCCTATCACGACCTTATGGATTAGAATACTTGGGAGTACTTGGAGGATTAATGGATAAGACATCTCTATGTTCCTCCTCCTGTAGTGTTAAAACATAAAACCCTTAAAACTAGTGGAGCATGTAAATTAATAGAGTTTCCAATCTATATTCGCATTGATTCTCAATTCCCAGTCTTATAATTATAAGGGTCCAATGGAGGTTGCAGATGATATCCATATATTTAAGGATAATATTTTCTCCACAAATAATCACGTTCCATTTAAGAGAAATGCTACTGCTCCTAGCAGAGAAGTGACTACCGCCAGAGTAGGGAATGTTGAAGCTAGGCCATCCATTTACTAGGTCTATATAATTAACGAGGAGTGGTTAACTGATATAGCTAAGGCTCGTAAAGTGAAATCTGTATAGTTCCTTCCATTTACTAACTACCTTGTTCCGCGATCCCCAATGATTATGTATTCCTCCCTTTGCATGCCTTCCTCCTTAACTGCGGCTTTTAGTACCCATTCCCGTAAGGAAGATTCTGAAGGTGATGAATCTAGCCTCATCCTAAGTTGACCCTAATGGGTGGAGGTCTATCTTGGCAGCATTAGTTTTTTGATCGTATAAATTTTCAAAGGATATTACGACTAGTAAGTTCTTTGAATTTTACAGTCCAAAGGAGAACTCCATAGAAAAATAATAGTATTACTACATGGGTTGCGAAATGGTAGTATGTACCTCATTAGGGGACGACCTTCCAATACTAAAACTGGAAAGGAATTTTTTTTTTAATTTGGGTGACAAGTTGGAGATACATGCCGAACAGTCAAAGAGAGAGAATTTATGTTTATACGATCCTCGGACGTCCCCTATGGAAAGTAGAAAAAATTGAATAATAAGGTCGTGAAATCTGGTTTTCATGCGTGAAATAATATTGACCTCAGTTATTTTTTCAGTTCGTACAGGTTTGGCCCCCAAAGAGCATCAAAGCAAGAGGATTGAGGGTACAATCTTAATTCCAAACAAGAAAAGGACTTTGTTGTGGTTACTCTTAGGGCCTTGTACGGGCATGGATAATTTACTTCCCATGTTGAACATGCGAGGTAAGCACTAAAAGGTAATACTTTTTTACTTCATATATTGCGACTTATTTTGCTACTTTCAATTTTTAGCTACACACTTGAACTTTTTCTTTATTTGACAACTCTTATGCAGGTTCATCCATGAACCATCATCCAGTAATGGAGATTAATGGGGAACTGCTTCTTTTCTAATTAGATGAGCTGAAGGAGAACATTCAAACTTTGAATCGAGATACGGGGAAGGTAATGAATAAAAAAAGAAAGAGGGAAGCATATAAAGGTGTTGATCCAATAGATGATGTCCCCATTGGGACCCGATATGAGGCTACGGCTAGTGATTTAAACATACCACTTTCTGACAATATCACGATCAACATATCCCATGCAGAATTGGTTTTACCCACTTTCGAGGAAAAAAATAAAGAATTGACAAACTTTGGGCATATCCCCACCATAGATTCGATTCCACGGACGTCTGTTCCATTGGACGCGTATGCCCTAACTCCACAAAGTAGGGCCTTTGCTTCTCGTTAATGACCTCGTATAAGGAAAGCAGATGCAACTTCTCCGTTATATACTAGTGCTAACATGGTCCCACTGATAAGGGGGTTTCTAGTTCTGCTAACCTCAAACGTTTGTGTGAGGAAGATGCTAAGGATTTAGAGTAATATCATCTCCATTGTGTTCTTAGGGTATGTTTATCTATACCTTCATGACTTTTTCTTATGTTGTCTACTTTGACTAACTTCTTCTACTTTTTTCCTTCCAAACCACCTAGGCTGCTATGAGCCATATGGCCATATGTGAATACCTCTATGTTCTGCATAAGTTAGTAGAATCTACATGTCTAGCAAAAATGTAAAAATTCAAGGCCTTTTCTTTTGCATCTAGGAGGACGTCTTCGATAACTTCTCTTAAGGGTGATTAACTCAAGTGGAGGTCATTGACAAGGTCAAAAATGAAGTCGGGAGAATTTCAATTAGGACACAAAGTCTCTAATGGTTTTCGAGGAGATGTGTCTAAAGGTTGTGAGATAGGCCACATAAATATAAGATAAGGCTATAAAGATTGAGGACCATCTCACCTCTCTATCTAAGGGTTATGAGTTTTCCATGCAAAAAGTTATTGATGAACATGCCGTGACTGTCTAGAAGATGATAAATGAACAATCTTCGATAGTAAAGAAAAATGATGAGGATTCCATGGTCAATTTTAAAACCTCTAGATACTTCTTTATTGGACATAACAAAGCATACATTAATAGCTATAAGGAGATGAGGCATAGAGTTACCAAAAATTATCCTAAATATAAGACAAACATATGTTCCTAAAGATTCACTAAAGTCGAGAACATTCAACGTGTGAAGGAGCTTAAAGAGGCTAATGAGATTTTTGAGAAGCAGAAAGAGGAGGCCACAGCTACAGCACTTGAAGCTGAAGAAACTAAAATTATCCTGAAGGATGAAGATGGTGATGAAGAAGGGGATGCAGAGTCTTAAACTTATTATGCCTACTTATTTCATATTTTGATTATAACTATTTTGTGATGAATAATTTCTGTATCGAATTGTGATTTATTAGGATGAATTTTTTATTTTACAACCTTGTATGCGTTATTACTTTACATATTTTGTCTTTAAGCTGCAGATTGTACGATAGACTTGCTTGCTTGATCTTTGGTCTTCAGTGACTTGAATTCCTAGTTGTCTTCACTCTACAGCCTTATTAGAATTGCAACTTGAATGCTTTGTAGTTTTATATTCTGAATTGCATTTAGTTCAACTGCTTGACTTGATTGTGGTCTTAACCTTGGTAATTAAATGCCTATTTAGATAGTGTTTTGCGAATCTAAAGGGTATAATGGCCCAAAAAGTTTAAATATTGGTCTCTTCATATTTTGTGTTATTACATTACTATCATGGTCTTCTATCTCATGTAGTCTTCAAAGGCCTGTCAAGATTCAAATTACACTCTGTGATATTGAGGGGTACAATGGCCCTAAATGCTTTAGAGAATACATTGCGGACCTAAGGAGTACAGTGGCTCCCCAAGGTTTTGAACATGACTGGTCTTTGTAAATATGAAATTGATTTCAATTATGGTTGTAGCCTTAGTCATGTGATCTTATCCAAAGGATTAAAATAATATTTCATGAACCTGAGGGGTACAGTATCCCTCCAATGCTTTGGAAATGATGTTTTTTATAGGTACGAACGTTTGGATAATTATTTAACCTTTCATGGTCTGCCATTGTTACCACGGTCTTTAAGCTTTTTAAATCCTTAAATAATATTGAGATATTGTTTAGGAGCATCCCTCAGCTACTGAGTTTATATTTTACAATTTCCTAAGGCTTGTGGTACTATTACAGAGTTGGATTCGAGTCTTTTATAAAAGACTCACTCTAATCAGGGAACCATAATTGTAGAGGATCTGATAAGAACCACTAGAACCAGGTTCTTTCTAGTCGGCATCTCAGTTCTACCTAAGTCTGATTTCTTATTACTTAGGTTTATCTATTGTAGTTGAATCTAACCGTCTTTAATCTCCTAGGTTTGTGGGCACATCTTCCTTTATAATTATTGAGAGGGTTATTGGGAATTTATGCCTCCCTTGCTGTAGTGTTCTTAATACTAGGTTTTGGGCATCTCTACCTTCATAATCGTTAATAGGGTTATTAGGCATTTATTCCTCCCTGGACACGGTCTTCATGTGATCTAAAGAACAATTGATTTAGTCATTTTCTTAAGGTGTGCTTGTTTCTAGGTTTCTTGTTAAACCTATTGAACAAGAATTTGCAAAGGCATTAAAGTAAAATGCTAAGTTTTTTAGCGAAGAGGGACAATATCCCAATAAATATTATTTATTAATGGAGAAAAAGCCTATCTAAGGTGGCAGTACAAGCTCAAAGACAACTTACGAACAAAATAAATGCTTAGGGGATCCAATTGACAAAACATTTAAGGTAAATTAAATTAAATTTGGGGCTTTATAATAACCCCATTACATTCAAGAAAAGCTATAAATCCCTAGTAAATGAAAAACTAGACCTAATGTAGTGATAACAAATCCTGTCTAGCTTATATGTGCCTCTAACCATTCTAGGAAGATCCATGCCATTTTAAAAAAAATTAAGTTCAGGATAAGAAATCCCAATGTTGGATAAACCATCAGCTAACATGTTTGCTGCCCTATAGCAATGAACCAAAGAGTATTTAATCTTCTGTAAGTCAGACTTAATTTTTTCATCATAAGCTTTAAGTCTCCAAGGAGCTTTTCGATTTCTCTTAATTAAATTCACAACCAACATAGAGTTTGATTTGGTACAGATATCTTTAATATTGAACTCTAGTCATAACTCAATCCCCATACTTAAGCCTTTAAGATCAACAAATGAATTGGTGGACCTTTCTCATTTAGGATAATACCACCAAATCCACAAATCCTCGCGTTCCCTTTAGATGTCCCATCCACATTTAGTTCGAATCCCTGAGCAGTAGGAGGATATATAATCTTAGGGAATACAAAATTAATTTTTATAGCGAGGCTATGGCTTTGTTGTTGCAAAAGTACCAAATAAGCAAAATTCTCCCTCAAAAACTTTCGTAGGGCTATTCCTACTTTCTATTCAATTAAAGGCTCCAGACTTTGTGAATCGTTGTAGCATTTTTTGTTTGATAAGCCTCTTAACCTCATGCTTTAGGTTTAGGCACTTGTTCTTCGTATAGCTAATGTCTTTGTGAAAATCACATCGCTTGCTTTTATCTCTCTTATTAGCAAGAGATTTCATCTTCCATGTCCATTTAAAGAGGTTCTCTCCTTTGATGTTGGCTAAAAATGTTTTCAGGTTGTGATTTTGGAGTGTGAAATCCTTATAAGCCTTTATGGATGGTCGATATGCTTCTTCTTTCCTTCCACTATTTATGTCGCGATCTTCCTTTTAGAGGCCATAAATACAGTCTTTATCTTAGGATCTTCGGCCTTCAGCGTGTTAATGAAGGATGCGAACTCAAGCATAAGAATTATCCATTATTCGAGGAGGTTAATCTGACCCTGGAGGGACGCCATTCCCTTATATAGATGGTTGTTGTACCTCATCAAGTGAGCTACGGCTTTAGTCAATTGGGGACTGATCCTGATGCCTTCCACGATATCTTTGTTTAAATTGTTAGTTCTTTACAAAGTCTTTTCTTTGAGACAAACTAAACACAGTGAGAAATCTAATGGTCATACAGTAAGAAGATTCAAACATTGAGAAATTAGTAACAATGGGTTGCAGCCATTTCCATTGAGCTCGTAGCCCGATAAGCCAGTAAGGGATGCTGTTGTGGCTTTATTCCTTTACAAATAGAATTTCCACTGCAATTGATATAATCGAACATGATTTTCTCCTCGAGATATAACTATCTGGTGGAAAATTTTCCAACTGCAGGATGTTCGACGGAACACTAACGAAAAAGTTAGTAAAAGCATTTTAACCTATCTAAGGCGGTTTACCGATCCTTAAGGAAATAGATTTGTCAGATTTTGCCCATGGAATAATCGATTTTACATCCTACGACCTAGTCTTATGCAAATTAACCCGAACCATAAGCCATATAACATGTTACAGGGTTTTTAAGAATTTTGCTACATCTTTTGTATAAAAGATAACAATTTTATAACCAGAAATGCCAAAAATGCCAAAAATAGAAGAATGTAACTGAGTTGTCAACTGGAGGTCGTGACCTGTAGCACGAGAACATGTAAAGGCCACAGATAGTATAGTGGAGAGCGCATATTTTAAGTCAACCCAAAAGTGATATTCCACCACCAATAATTAGATTAAAAACTCTTTGGTGGTGTTAATCTAGGCATAACAAGTCCTTATGTGCAAAACAACAAGTTTAATAGCAAATACATAATATATAGTTCATAATATGGAGAAAATTCCTAAAAGTACAGGGAAGGAAGAAAATATGGTCATCCCTAGATTCCAGTCTTTATGAGGTTGTGGCCTCTCAACTTTCTTAGAATGATTTAGGCATGGAAACATCATTGGGGTGGATGTATCTGACCAAATACCTTTAGATTGGCTTAGGAAAATAAATATGAAAAGATGAATATACCCTAAATGGGTTTATATAAAAATATGGGTCTAACCACCATAATCTCATCTATAAGATGTAGATTCATAGATCCTTATGGATGATATAAGGAACAATAAACCCAATTTATGAGAAACTCAGTAGAACAAATCGTTTCCACAGACGACGTCAAACTGTTGTCGACTAAAAATGGTCTACCAAAGTAAATCCGACCATCGAAGTTATACACAATAATCAAAGTATATAAAATAGAGTAAAGGAGAGATAACACGAGATTTAGAGTGGCTCGGCCATGAAAATGAGTCTACGTCTACTATGGAGCCTGATTCTAATTAGATTCATGTAATAGTACAAGTTTGAGGGCCTTTGAGACATACACGAGAAGTGAAATATGTGAAATGTGTAAACATACATGTTTTGTCCAGTGGAGAGTTTGGCCTTATAGTGTAGACATGAGGGAGATCATGGTTGTAAATGATTCACGTTGTCAGAGAAGGTGACTGGAGTGGGGATTTCGATGTAGAGAGAAGCTAGTGAGAGTTGGGTATAACATCGTTACCTAGATCTCGTTTGTCAAATGAGGAGGTGAGGACCTCTATTTATAAGGGTTGGTGAGGGCAACATGTGCACAATGGACGTGCCCTATGAATAAGTATTGTTCAGATGGAATATTTCTAAAAGGTGGACAATTGGGATACTATTGATGATGTCTAAGGGTCCTCGGCCTATAAATTTTGGGATGTGCTGGGGCTGAGGTGTCGTGGCTCTAATGCAGTCGTGTCTTAAGGTCCACGGCCTATCTGTCCACCGGGATATAGACTTGAGTGTATAGAGGCGAAAATGGAGTATGGTCTGTGGCCTGGTTAAGTACCAAGTCGTGGACTTATTTATAGGTTGATTCCTTTTATCAACACTAGAGTATATCTTCATTGTGTTTGTGTGGATATCCATGCAGCGTGTCTTATATCTATTGGTTGATGCAATTTGGGTATAACAATAATAATAAAAAAATATAAATATAAATACAAATATAAAGACTAACACATATTTTTTAGTCTTAATTGTAAAGTAGCATATACATATAGTCTATACATGTAGTTAAAATATATATGTGTGTGTGTGTGTGTGAGTATGTATATGTAGTGAGAGGTTTTAAAACGGACCTTAAAGAAATGACCAAAAAAAAGGACCAATTATGTAATATACTAAAAAAAATCAACCAAACTTGGTGGAGATGATCTTTATAATAAAGAGATCGTCTGGAAATAATCTCATCAAAAAATTCATTTAGAAAATTATTGAGATGATCACTAAAAATTTCAACGGTTGAGAATACACATATTTATCAATTTTATATTTCACTCACTTCTTGGATGAAGTTTTTAATGAAAATATTTGAAGATGATGTTCTTATTGTGAAGATCACCTCCACCAAGTTTGGTTAAAAAATTCATTTTTTAAGTAGTATATATATATATTGTGAGAGGGGGGGGGGGGGGGGGGGGGAGAGAGTTTATTTGATTTTTAAATACATAAAAATATGAGATAATAAGATTTTCGGATTGGATCAAACTATTTAAATCTTTGACAAATTCGGATTCGATATATCAAATTTACGATCCGTTGGATTATCGGACCAAATTTAAATCTTTTAACATCTTAACAAATCAGATTAGGATCACCACTGACTTAGCCCGAATCTGATCCGTTCACATCCCCAATATGAGATGCCATGTAATACCCCGTATTTTTTGGAAGAAAATAAAATTTAATAAGGATTAAATTAATTTGGGGAAATTAGTTAATCTAGGTTGTGAGAAATTAGACTCGATATTATTTATAAATTTTAGAATTGTAATGTAATGATTTGGGAATAAATCAAAAGGGATTTATATTTTTAAATAAAAAGTATTTACATGTGTCATGTTACAACTGAAATATATTTTTGTATAAAAATATTTTGGGACACACTTTGAGAGGAATTACGGGCTCGTTCGGGAATTTTAGACCCTTAGTAATGGTCTTGGAGTATATATATATATGAGTTGGGTAGTTATTAGGCTAATTAGATATGTATTTGGGCTCATTTGGGGGTCCAAAGTTGTGGCCTAAATCCCAACTCTGGATTTGGAGATTAAAAATATTTATTAAGGGCCAATACATCCATGGGGAGTTATATCCAGGAACCTTAGACACATCCACCCAAGAGGAGGAGAAGGAATACCCTAGGAGGAGGAAAAGAGGATTCTCTACACAATCCCAGGCAAGGATTCTCTTGCAATTGTGGTTTAATTTGTGCTATTCTTATATAAATGCTAACTCAATGCGTAGATTTAATACTGAATCATGTTTAAAGAGTCCACAATTAGAGATTTTTAAATTAGTTTAAAATTTGAGGATTAATACATTATCCATGCGTAGATCCATAATCCTTTGTATTGAAACTACATACATGTGATTTAAATTGAGAAATTATTTTGAATACATGTTGTAGGAATCTTTCAACAATCTGAAAATTAATGGGGTAAAATAAGAAGCAATTGCGAAAAAACACTTCGATGATTACTGTTGGGATTATAAAAATCGATATGGTATTCTGATTTAAAAGTGGGAGAATCCAAGTTATAATTATAGACTGATGATTTTGGTTATTCAACTGAAAAATTGAATCCAAACTGTAAGGAAATCGCTTAGGAGAAGCCATGATAATCTGACCTAAACTTTGTTAACAGTGTTACCTTTTTATTGGTGACAAATGTGAAACGTAAAGTTGGAGATTTGGAAGACTTTGAAATCGTTGGGAGTTAACATAGACTACTTCTGGGATTGAGTTTTAGAATTGAGATGAACAAGAATGACAGAAACTCAAAGTCGCAACGAAGAAGAAGAGGGATGGAAACACTTGGGTCGTTCGAATGACCTGGGGTCTCGTTCAAATGATAGTGGAAGTCGTCCAAATGACCTAGGATGTCATTCGAACGATGGGGTAGAATTTGTGACACTGTCGTCCTTTTGTGGGGTTTCTACTGTTATTCGTTTGGGGATATTTTCTACTAAATTAGTGAAATTCTAAAGGGAGGTTATACCTAGGATATGAGAGATTGGTATTAAGGGATGTCAAATTTATAAGTGTGTCAAATTATTACGAAAATTTGTGAGATAAATTCTAAAAGGTTATGATACATGCCAAGGGAGTGAGTCCGGGTATTTTGGTTGTGTGACTCCATTCTAATAAATTAATTAATGTGCAATTAATTAAATTAAGAGTCGAGGAATTTGACTCGGGTATTAAGGGATTCTTCAATGGGAGTTAGGCATGTGGTAGCCGATTTAATTTATTATATAATAATAAATTATCAAATATCTAATTTATTAAAGGCTGTTGGACCTAATAGGGGGATTTTTTTGTAATAAATTCTGAAGGGTTAAGATACGAACCGAATGAGTGAGTCTGGGTATTGTAGTTGGGTGATACTACTTAACCATATTAGAGGATTCCTTATATATGTACGTATAACCCTTTTTACGTTAGTTGACTCCTTATATATGTACATATAAACCTTATTTCAAAAGTTTTAAGAAGCGAATAATTATTAATAATCTGGAATTATTGAAGTTTGAGTGAAGAGGACAACATGCTAAGATTATTAAATGTATGGGTAAGGGTAGTTAGGAATATATATACCGATAATCGTGTTGGTAAGGTTAGTTTGGGAATAATTATACCTATAATGTTTTGAAAATATTAGTTGGGGAATAACTATGCCTAGAGTGTTTTGGGTAAGGTTAGTTTGGGAATAACTATACCTATAATGTTTTACAAAAGGTTAGTTTGGGAATAATTGTGCCTGTATATTTCAAGAGAAATAAATGCTGAAGTAAATGTGATTTTAAGTCTAAAAATGCAATGATTGAAACTTAATATTTAATCGAGAAGTAGTCATAGGATAACGACTTAAAATGGGTTATGGAATGATTGACTAAATTCTATAGTTAATCCAAGAAGGTTGTATTTTATATGAATTTAGATTTCCTTGGATTAAAGTAGTTATGGAGTAACTACTCATACATATTGGATATAATATGTATCATATTATTTTGTGTGGACATACCAGTGTTCGTGGACTGTCCTATTAGCTTGGGGTTCGTGAATTCGAACCGGGTACCACATGTCGGCACAGGTGGGCTTGGCGATTGTGTAGGTAATATAAGTACTACGTGGAGGTGCCACCTATGGGGAGGTAGGTGTTGATGTTGATCCAGCCTATGTCACCATTGGGTATAACTCGTGAACAGGTATCCTGTGTAGGAACCACCCCCAACTTATGTGTGTTTTATGATGTCCGCTTAGGATCAGAGATTCCTCTAGACTTGCCAATAGAGCACAAACGAGACACCAACGGTAGATGCCTTTGTGTATCCCATATATATATATATATATATATATATATATATATATATACACACACACACACATTTTGGTGTACCTTATATGGAAACATGCCCTCTTAGTCTAAAAATGTTAACAGGGCTTAATGATAATAAAGTCTAATTAATAAAATGATGTAGGTAATTAAGGACGAATATGATTCCTAATGAATAATGTGATAAACAATTGTTAATGAGAATAATAATTGATAGTCTAAGGAAGCAAACAATAATTAAAGTTAATGAATAATGGGGTAGCCCAAATATTAATGAGAATAATAATTTGGTAATCTAAGAGAATGAAACTTATAGTTTAACGGGGTAGCGAACAAGGAATATGAATTAAATCATTAAATGGTCTGGGGAGATAGACAAGGGATATGGAATATTATGACGTAAGAATATGTACTGAGTTTATGTAACTTGTGGTCAACTTTATAGAATCCATTCAGGGATTGGGACATTAGATATGAGTACTCACTTTTAGTTAATGCATAGATAGATGGATTATTCTTTATATAACAATTAAATAATGGGACTTACAATTGGAATTTTGATTGAGGACACGAGTAGGACTGCTTCTAGATAAGAGGTGAGGTACTCGTTAAATGTGAGATTCGATGGAGAGACATGAAGTATGAGTTAGTTACAAATTTTATATCTATTGGTGAAGAATCCTTGCAATTCAAGGTCTCTGACCCAAATTATAAATGTTTTTCCCCCAAGTATTCTTAATGACAAGGATAGTAGGACTGACGATGGATCAGACTTGCAGCTGTATTGAACGTAGTGGATTTCGCTCCATTGATTCTAGTATAGGTTGTACATCATATTTTTGTCATTTTATTTCATACTAAAAATTGTACGGGCATAAGCCCAAGTGTTTATTATAGAAGTTGTACTTACTTTACATTGTGGACATTGTGTGACGATTCAGATTTTATTATTGGGGATTAAATCAAATTTTATTCAGATGTTTTTATTTATTGTGGATTTTGGTAAATGTCATAAAGAAATTTGTCTTCCTTTAGTGCTGAGAATGGTATAAATTATTGATAAGTCCCATCTTCGGCGTACTGAGCCTGGCCAACCTTTACGTGAGAAAATGAGGGTTGTTATAATTGGTATCGGAACACGGTTCTAGTGTCCTTAGGATCTGTGTTTAAGTTTGTCGCATATTTTGTGGCGTCCTTTAATGTAGAGCCCTATGATTAGAAATCATTGTATTCTTTACAATTGGTTATTACCTGTTTGGGCAAAGGGTTAGTCTTGGAGAGAGAACCATAGAGACCTTCATGTGGGTTACTTGCTAGAATTTCGAGGAGATTGGGAAATTTAGTGCCCAGTTTTTTAATGGATGACATTTAGAGAATTTGAGGAGGTGGTAATGTACAATAATTCACCAGCAGAGGTTTGTTCGTTTAGTCCAAGACCCACAATGAGATGGGCATCAAATTATAGATGAAATTATTTGCGAAGAAATATTCTAGTGATATTATCGGTGGTACATAAGCTGTTTTTTCGCTTTGGAGTATGTGGGATATGTTTTTTTTTATATTAGTACTTAGTATTAACTTGGGTTTTGTTAATACCTTGTAAATGATAGACTTTGTATTTAGGAGAGTGCTTTGTATTGACCTGTTGTGGGTGAGGAGGAACATCATTTCGTTGGTGCGTGTATACATAGAAATGTATACTGGGAGGCTTATGTTTATTTTAGGACAATTTGTTAGCTATGTCAGAGCATGATGTCTTTACTTGGTATGAATTCATAGTTACTTGGAATATGTAAAATTTATGTGGACCGCTATGAGTTATGGTCATGTCCGAAAGACAAGATTGGTTAGAAATTGGTGTTCACCGTAGTTGTGAGGACTATCGTGAGAATGTTTTTATGGGTGAGCTTAGTTTTGAAATAATAAATTTCGATGGGAAATTAAGTCGTACAAGGACTTTTAGAAATTTTAGTATGCTTAGGGAAGCAACATGTGAGTGTGAGTTAAAGTTTTGAATAACTCCATAAGGGAGATGCGTGTGAATAAACTCAAAATTATGGGATAAATCGGGTTATGCTCAGGTTAGAGCAAGGGTCCTTTATATGGGAGAAAGCATTGCGAGATAACGTGATAGTATGGTTTGGGAAAGTATTTCCTTAGCGATTATAGGCAACCACTACACCAAATCTGCCCATTTGTCAAGGTCATTGACCTTGACAAATCGAACTTGTCAAGGTCAATGACCGTGACATTTCGAGGCGAGACAACTTTTTTTGTCACGGACGTGTCACGGTCATTGACCTTGACACAAAACTCGCGTTTTGTATCACGGTCGTGTCAAGGTCAATGACCGTGACACGTTTGTCACGGTTATAAACCGTGACAAAGCCGTGACCCCTCTTGCCCAGAATTGTCACGATCATTGGCCGTGACAATTCTGGGCAGAATTTTAAAAATAATCTGCTGGGCAGTATGGCCACCGCCACTGCCCAACAGTATATTTGTACCTGATATAGCAACGATGTACCTGTTCCAAACATCATATATCCAACACAAACTAAAGATAATGCAAATATATATTCATGACGATATAATCCAAATATTCAAAGTAAAAATAATATACATGACGATATAATCCAAATATAATTAAAATGGACAAACGTAAAAATAATGTTACTACATGTCTTGGATAAAACTGAGGAGGTGAGTAGGCCACACGACATACGAATTGACGCACCCACTAATACACGTTGTGCCGCATTGTTCGCGCAACCACAATAGGGAGTTCTCCTTCCCGGGTATGACATGCGTGACGAGCACCCTGAACTCCATCTCTTGAAGCACACGTCCATGGACTATTCCACCCTCGACGATATTCGGGTCCCTCAACCCCCGCCCTATCCGCTGGCCATCAAATACGTCCAATATGAACACGCTCGGCCAACCAATTGTCGACAATGGTATGTTGGAGGGCGTCAAATAGGAAAGTGGATCATCGAAGTACGAACGTGTCGATGATGAAGCAGCGAGGTCCACATCCTCGTCCTCCCGCACCTCCTCCTCCAACGCCTTCTCCTTCTCCTTCCCTTTCCCTTTCCCTTTCCCTTTACGGTCTCCACCAAACGTACGCTTCATGAATGCGTACATATCTTGGACCGTCGCCTCCAAACGGGACAGCTTCGCGTCATGTGAATCCACCGTTCGAGCCAACCCGGTGTCGCTCGTCTCCAATTCGATGATCCTAGATTTGGCCACCCGCGAGCTCACTCCCCTTGTCCTCCCCTTGCGATCAGAGCTAAGCACTTGGCTAAGTGTGTCTGTGGACAAAGATGCTTTGTCGGCATCAGACTGCGACTCATGCACTTCCTTAAGCTTTGCCTGAAACGACAAAAATCACATGATTAGTAAAATAAGTAAACTAAAAAATTATAACGTAATTAACAACAATTAAACTGTCGGATTACTTACAATCGTGACCGCGACGCTCGGGGACACCTCCTTGCCCTTCCCCTTCTTCGTCCGAAGAGCCACATAAGTATCGAGCCTATGTGGCTTACCCCCTGGCCCACTTCCTACCCCCTGAAATAAAATAAAGTAAAGTAAAATTAGTATCGGCCCCGCAAAGTAAAATAATATCCAATAATATATTTCTGTAGTTATAGATAAATTAAATCTTACATGCATCCTATGCTCCACCTCAGCGTAAGAGGTTCGGCCGGAGTAGTGCACGTCCGTATTTTTAGCCCGATTTTCCCTCCCCGATTGGCGAGATGCCAATTGTCGATCCTCGATCTCATTGTCAATGAACTTTTTCTATTGTGCCAATGAGATCGGCTCCTTGGGCGGGACGGATCCGCGCCATTGTAAAATGGACTCTCGTATTTTTCCAAAGTACCGTGTCCGCATATTTTTCTTCCACGTCTTGTGTTGCTCCCTCAACTGCTCCAAGACGGAATCGCGTAGCTTTGGATCCAAGTTGAATTGTTCCTGTCCAACAAATACAATGTTAGTTGCTAAATATAAATATAAATATAAATATAATGAAATTGAAATTGAAATTAAAATTGAAATTGAAATTGAAATTGAAATTGAAATTGAAATTGAAATATTCATATAAATATTACCTGTAGTGCCGCCCAAACATCTAACTTGAGCTCATATGGTACCTCCTTCCAACTCATAAACCCCGGGTCGATGACCGTCTTTAGCAGCTCGAGGGATCTCGCTAATAGCTCCGACTTGTTTTCGACGGTAATCCCAAATTTTCCATATTTGGGGAGCCTAGGGGCGGAGGGGCCCTCGTCGCCTCCGCTACCACCGAACCCAGACGACATCATCATAAACAGCATCATCATCTTCGCCTTAAAATCTGAAGGAGATATTTTTGCTGTAAAAAAATGTTATTAGTACAGATAAAAAAAAATGTTAATAGTACACATTTCGTTTTACCTAATTGAATTAATTGAATTAATTGAATTAATAGTACAGATAAAAAAATGTTCCGTCTATATTATAACGTATGTGTAAGTTCCGTCAATACCATTTCGTTTCAATTTTGTAATATTATATTTTTTTCAAATATTTTAAAAGTTATTAAATGGGTGCCCCACCCCCACCCCCTGCCCCCCTCCCCCCGCCACACACACGCACACCTACGCACCTACGCGCGCGCGCACACACACACACACACCCCACCCCTACCCACCCCACCCCACCCCACCCCCTCCCCCCACCACGACCGTGACAACTACATATATTGTTTATCAATAAAATTATGACATGAGATAATTATAATTGTAGCATAAATTTCATTATCATAAAGGGATAAATCCAACCAAGTACAGAGATTCTACAAATTAAAGTGAGAATTAAATTTAAGACTTTCTAAAAACATGCATGTATATGGATTCTAACTAATGATATTCCTAAAAACATACAATTGGCAACATTTTGTGAATTTACCTAACTTTATATAATATTATCAAATTCTGTTAAAAAATTATCTAGGGTTTTACCTAATTGAATTAATTTCATGAATAAAATTATTATCAATTTAAATGAAAATATCAATTATTATCCAATATTTTTGAATGAAATATTTATTTTGAATGAAAATATCAATTATTATCCTATTATTATCCAACTATTATCAATTATTTATTTTGAATTTATATAATATCCAAAAAAATATATGTAAATAATATTCAAAACCCCACCCACCCCCACCCCCTCCCCCTCCCGATGTTTATTATCGAATTATTATCCAACTATTATCAATTATTTATAAAATTGATGTCTACTTTTAGTGTTGTGTATATATGTTAGTTAATGTCATTATATTTTTAGCCTAATTAGATTCTAAGGTTATCTCAATTTATATTTTTCTTTTTTATCTAATAATTTTCAACGTTAGAGCACAGTACATAACGTATGTGTAAGTTCCGTCAATACCATTTCGTTTCAATTTTGTAATATTATATTTTTTCCAAATATTTAAAGAGTTATTAAATGGGTGCCCCACCCCTTGCCCCCCCCTCCTCCCGCCACCCCCCACCCCCTCTCGATGTTTATTATCCAATTATAATCCAACTATTATCAATTATTTATAAAATTGATGTCTACTTTTAGTGTTGTGTATATATGTTAGTTGATGCCATTATATTTTTAGCCTAATTAGATTCTAAGGTTATCTCAATTTATATTTTTCTTTTTTATCTAATAATTTTCAACGTAAGAGCACAGTACATAACGTATGTGTAAGTTCCGTCAATACCATTTCGTTTCAATTTTGTAATATTATATTTTTTCCAAATATTTAAAGAGTTATTAAATGGGTGCCCCACCCCCACCCCTTGCCCCCCCTCCTCCTGCCACCCCCACCCCCTCTCGATGTTTATTATCCAATTATAATCCAACTATTATCAATTATTTATAAAATTGATGTCTACTTTTAGTGTTGTGTATATATGTTAGTTGATGCCATTATATTTTTAACCTAATTAGATTCTAAGGTTATCTCAATTTATATTTTTCTTTTTCTATCTAATAATTTTCAACGTAAGAGCACAGTACATAACGTATGTGTAAGTTCCGTCAATACCATTTCGTTTCAATTTTATAATATTATGTTTTTTCCAAATATTTAAAGAGTTATTAAATGGGTGCCCAACCCCCACCCCCTGCCCCCTCCCCCCGCCACCTAAATGGGTGCCCCTCCCGATGTTTATTATCCAACTATTATCAATTATTTATAAAATTGATGCCTACTTTTAGTGTTGTGTATATATGTTAGTTGATGCCATTATATTTTTAGCCTAATTAGATTCTAAGGTTATCTCAATTTATATTTTTCTTTTTCTATCTAATAATTTTCAACGTAAGAGCACAGTACATAATATATGTGTAAGTTCCGTCAATACCATTTCATTTCAATTTTGTAATATTATGTTTTTTCCAAATATTTAAAGAGTTATTAAATGGGTGCCCATCCGCACCCCCACCGCCAACCCCTGCCCCCCCCCCCCCCCCGGCCACACACACACGCACACCTACGCACCTACGCGCGCGCGCGCACACACACACACACACACACACCACCCCACCCCCTGCCCCCTCCACCACCCCCTCCCCCACCACACACCACACACACACACACACACACAGTCACACCCCAAACCCAATATCCATACTAATCATTTATTATTAGAATAATTAAATCATAATCTAGAGCCCATTGGAAATATAATTCATCTATCCATATTTTACTGTATAATGCGCATAATCAACATAATATTATTATTGTGCCATAACGAAATCAATATCAGAGTCATAATTTAAGCGGACATACAATACTATGATTAACTACGATAAAATTTCACAATCATCAACTCAATCCATACTAACGCAAAATATACAATGTGTGAGTAAATTAAAATCTTCAGTGTGACAATGATAAAATCCCCACATTTAAACCCCGGCTCCTTCCAACGGTGCAACTCTCAAAGTTACCGGTCATATGGTATTCTAGTTGGCAGCATAGAAACCTGAAATTGTTAAAATATAACTGTAAGCATTAAGCTTAGTGAGGTACTCCTTCCCTACAATGTAATAACAATTCTATATAGAATAAGTGGATATAAAATCCGAACAATCCTGCCCATTGGCAATAACAAATCCTGGAACATAAGTTCCAACAAATCATTGGATATTTGTCCAATTCCAATCCTGGATCATAAGACCCAACCAATCCTGGATATTTTAATATCCAAACAAATCCTGAATACCGAAGTATTCAAACAAATCCGCTCTTAGAGCTATATTCATATTTATATATGAAACAAATCATAAGTACACTCACCTTGACAGTTTAACTGGCTTTTCCCTTGCCTTTATCCGGTACTTGTTCAATCAGCTCTTCTTCCCTTCCTATCATTCTCACAATATTAGTATCATCATAAGAATATTAATAGTCCAAAGACCAACTTCAATCATAACTCAATTCATAAGCATCATATTATTCAATTCAAATCATTCATTAAAATTAAGTCCCATCTAGACTCAGGTTCGGATATCTAACATATTCAAATTACAGCCCAAACCCTTTTTAATTATTCTTGGTAATACAATACTTATTATATCATGTTTCTAAAACAAAAGACGGCACATCATTTCGAGTTTCCGAGAGCAAAATAAGCCTATTTCTTCACTACATATTAAATCTGCCCTATAGGCTCTTTTATCGTTCATTCAACTTCCAGGAATTTTCATGATTTTTCTACATCATAAATTTCTATGATCTTTCACCCAACATCAGTAAACACATTGAAAAATATAAGATTAAAGTTTCATAATTTTTAAGGTTCGTTTGCTATGTCAAGCAAAACACCGAACACACGGCGGGCATATTTTCACCCTTAGGGCAGATTTCTTATCCGAACTTCAAACCCTCACCAAGGACTCATTTGTTGGTATTTTCACATGATTTTCGGATATGTCATACATATATGAGTCCATGTTAATATCCAATTGGAATCAATCGATTCCAGTAACTATACAAAAATATATGGAAGTTTGAATAAACAAAGTTTCTAAACAAAGCAATCTTAGGGTTTTGTACATTCAACTTAACTTAAACTTGCATATATCCATACATATGCATCCAAACATGAAAGTTCAATAAAAATCAAGGATTTATATCATATAAATCGTAAATGAAAGAAAAAATAGCAAGATTCATGGTTGGAATTACCTTAGGGGCTTTTTCGTAATTTTCTATGAATTTTCTTCAATTTTCTCCTCACTTTTTCTTCCTAACTTCCAACTTCTCTTTCCTTAGGCTTAAAATCTCTCATGGATGCATTTTGGCTGAATAAAGAGGTAATTCTAAGGGTTTGAGGTCGGCCAAAGCCACCACCCTTCCCAACCAATGAGAATAAAACATTTGTTGCCATATTAAGACAAAATACTACTTAACGGATGGACTACTTTGCCCTTGTTTCGTAATTTTGGTATAACTTCTCACTCGAACCTCCGTTTCATTCACCGTTTGTTGTGTTACAACCATAACTCACTTGTCTACAATTATGTAGTTTTCACCTCAAGTCAATTGTTATGTCATAAAGGTCAAAACTAGCCTTAAACATGGACATTCCTATCGAAACCTTCAAATTTTGTATTTGTAACTAATTCGACATTTCATGCTTTTTGGAGGTAGGATTAGACTAAACATAATAAATTAACATCACATATATTAATAACACACTAATAATATCACACAAGCTAGGCATGATTTACGTATAATTAATCATAATTATATTCGGGTTGTCACAATTCTCCCCCTGTTAGGAAATTTCGTCCTCGAAATTGACATACCTTGGTTGTCCGAATCAAACAAATAGGGATAACGCATTTTCATGCTATCCTCACTCTCCCATGTAGCTTCTTCCATGGAATGCCTTCTCCACACAACTTTCACAAGTGGGATCACCTTTGATCTTAATATTTGTTCTTTCCTATCAACGATAGCAAGCGGTTCTTCCACGTAGCTCAAATCTTCCTTCAACTCAATAGGTTGTTCCACCAATACATGTGAAGGGTCTGCTACATACTTTCTCAACATAGAAACATGGAAAACATCATGTAACCGAGATAATTCTGGTGGTAACGCTAACTTGTAGGCAACCATCCCGACTTTCTCAAGGATTTCATAAGGTCCAATGTAGCGTGGACTTAATTTCCCTTTCTTTCCAAACCTCATAACTGCTTTCCATGGCGATATTCGAAGAAACACATAATCCCCTTTCTGGAATTCCAAATCTTTTCGTCATTTATTCGCATAACTTTTCTGTCTGCTTTGAGCTGTTCTCATTCTATCTTGAATAATCTTCACTTTTTCAGTGGTGACTTCAATTAATTCTGGACCCTCTATCTTCCTTTCACCAACTTCACCCCAACATATCGGTGTACGACAGCGTCTACCATACAAGGCTTCATATGGAGCCATACCAATAGTAGACTGAAAACTATTGTTATATGCAAATTCTATCAAAGGCAAATATTCATCCCAATTACCTTTGAAATCAAGCACACAAGCTCTAAGCATATCTTCCAAAATCTGTATTGTCCTTTCAGACTGCCCATCTGTCTGAGGATGAAAAGCCGTACTAAACTTCAAGTTAGTACCCATAGCATACTGCAAGCTATCCCAAAATCTGGATGTAAAAGTAGGGTCCCTATCTGAAACAATAGATACCGGTGCTCCATGCAATCGAATAATTTCATTAACATACAATCTAGCATACCTATCAACTGTATACGTAGTCTTGACTGCTAGAAAGTGAGCGGACTTTGTCAATCTATCCACCACTACCCAAATCGAATCTGACCCCTTCTGAGATCGAGGAAGCCCAACCACAAAATCCATCGTTACATGATCCCATTTCCATTCCGGTATCGGCAATGGCTGAAGCAGACCAGTAGGTTTCTGATGCTCCACTTTCACTTGCTGACATATAAGGCATCTAGCAACAAAATCAGCTATTTCCTTTTTCATATTATTCCACCAATAATGCTCCTTTAAATCCCTATACATTTTAGTACTACCAGGATGCATAGTATAAATGGAATTATGAGCCTCATCTAAAATTTCCTCTTTCAATCCACCCACATTAGGCACACACAACCGCTGCTTATACAATAAGGTGCCATCATTCACAATACAAAAATCTTCAGACTTACCATCTTGGACATCTTGTCGTTTCTTCTCAAGGAAAGGATCTTGACTTTGCAAATCATGAATACGGGTAGCTAATAAAGGCCTCACGCTTACATGAGCAAAGAATCTATCCCCATCTACTAGTTGCAATTCTACTCCCATCAATCTCAACTCCATAATATGAGCAACTCTAGCACATCGAATACAAGATAACCTGCCTGAAGCCTTTCTACTCAAAGCATCTGCAACTACATTTGCCTTTCCTGGGTGGTAGTGAATTGTACAATCATAATCTTTAATTAACTCCATCCACCGCCTCTGCCTCAAATTCAACTCCTTCTGAGTAAACAAATACTTAAGGCTTTGATGGTCAGTAAAAATTTCACATACCTCACCATATAGATAATGACGCCACAACTTCAAAGCAAACACAATAGCAGCAAGTTCCAAATCATGTGTAGGATAATTACGTTCATGTGTACGCAACTGCCTAGAAGCATAGGCAATAACTTTACCATGCTGCATAAAAACACAACCCAACCCCTGATGTGAAGCATCAGTATAAACAACAAAACCATCTCCACCATGTGGAATAGTAAGAACAGGTGCGGTTACCAACCTCTTTTTCAATTCATCAAAACTATTTTCGCAATCAGAATTCCATTCAAACTTAACATCTTTCCGAGTCAGTTTAGTCATTGGTAAGGCAATCGAAGAAAATCCCTTAATAAACCTTCTATAATACCCAGCTAAACCCAGAAAACTCCTCACCTCAGTCACATTATCGGGTCTCTCCCCTTTCACAATAGCCTCTACCTTTTTAGGATCAACACATATACCATCTCCAGAAATAACATGGCCTAAAAATGCAACTTGTGATAGCCAAAATTCACACTTGCTAAACTTGGCATACAACTTCTTATCTTTCAACAGATTCAAAATAGTTGTGAGATGCTTTTCATGTTCAACCATATCATGTGAATAAATCAGAATATCATCAATAAAAACTATCACAAATGAATCAACAAAAGGATGCAGTACCCGGTTCATAAGATCCATAAATACAGCTGGAGCATTAGTCACCCCAAAAGGCATCACAAGAAATTCAAAATGACCATACCGAGTACGGAAAGCGGTTTTAGAAATATCACTTTCCTTCACCCTCACCTGATGATAACCCGATCGCAAGTCTATCTTTGAAAACACTTTAGCACCCTGTAACTGATCAAACAAATCATCTATACGAGGTAAAGGATACTTGTTCTTAATTGTAGCTTTATTCAGTTGCCTATAATCAATACACAAACGCATGGTACCATCTTTCTTTTTCACAAATAAAACTGGCGCACCCCATGGAGATACACTAGGTTGTATGAACCCCCTATCAAGTAAATCTTGCAATTGAATCTTGAGTTCTTTCAACTCAGCAAGTGCCATTCTATACGGTGCCATAGAAATAGGGGTTGTCCCTGGTGCTAATTCAATACTAAATTCAACTTCTCTTTCTGGAGGTAACCCTGGCAACTCACTAGGAAACACTTCAGGAAAATCCCGTACAATAGGAACATCGACTAATTGTAAAGCCCCCTTCCTAGTGTCAAGAACATATGCAATAAAACCCTCACAACCCTTACTCAATAATTTCCTCGTCTGAATAGCTGAAATGATGCAACTGGGAACAATTTTCCTTTCCCCCACAAATTTAAATTCAGGCTCACCAGGCATATTAAAAACAACTTCCTTACGGAAACAATCCATGGATGCATGATATTTGGATAGCCAATCCATTCCCAGAATTATATCAAAATCAGAAATATCCAATGGAAGTAGATCTATAACTGTATCTCTAGACCCCACAGTCAAAACACAATCATGAAAAACATATTCAGTTACAACCATATCCCCCATAGGCATATAAATACCCAACCCCACATCTAAACGAGCACACGGTATATTCAAGTATATGGCAAAAGCATAGGACACAAAAGAATGTGTGGAACCAGGATCAACCAAAACATAAGCACTTCTATCACTAACATAAAGTGTACCTGTCACCACATCTGGCGTAATCTGAGCTTCTTTCATCGTAAAGACTCGTCCACCTGGCCTGGAACCACTAGCTTGTCCTCTACCCACACTCTTCACTGTACTGCCTGGAGATAACATTCTGCTTGCTACTTCACTATGTGCTGCTGGAGTCTGTGCCAATTGCGGACAATTCTTCTTAATATGCCCCACTTGATGACAATGGTAGCATTCCAATCCCTTAAGCTTAGGACACTCAGATTTATAATGCCCTTCCTCTTTACAAAAGAAACATGTAACAACTCTTGTCGGTGCCTCACCCTTTCCTGACCTCCTAACCAGACTAGAAGATTCTCCACCCCTAGTATCTCTGCCAAATCTCCCCTGACCTCTACCACTATCTCCACCACCTCTCTGAAATTTATGAGGTTCCACCTTAACACTTCCACCCTCACCTCCTTTAAAGTGAGATGCGTCGAATCTACTCTTTTTAAAACTCTCTCTACTTGCCACCCCTTGGTTCATTTGCCTTTCTGCTATCGTGGCTTTGTTTACCAGAGAAGCATAATCTTCTAACTCATAAGTGGCCACTCTATTTTGAATAGGCCAAATCAGTCCATCTTGAAATTTACTACATTTATCTTCTTCCTCCTGCACATACTTAGTAGCAAATCTAGACAAAGCAGTAAATTTAGCATCATACTCCCTCACGGACATGTTCCCTTGGGTTAAATTCATAAACTCCCTCAGCTTCTCCCTCCTATAGACCTTAGGGAAATACTTAACATACAAAGCTTTAATAAATTCAGCCCAAGTAATGACATCAGTACCTTCCATCCTTGGAACTAAATGGTTGCTGGCTTCCCACCAATATTTCGCCTCTCCTTTGAGCTTAAACACAGCTAGATTCACTTTCTGGTTATCTGGAACCTTCATAACTGCAAAGATAGTTTCTAGATCCCTGACCCACATCTCAGCTTCCGTAGGTTCAACTGACCCTGAATATTCTGGAGGATTCAACTTCAAAAACTTCTCATGCATGGAATCTTTCATTTCCTTCCTTGCCTCTTTCTCAATCCTGGCCACAGTCTTGGATTCTAGATATCTAGCCTGTTGTTCTGCCATTTGCGCCATATTTCTTTCTTGTTGCTCTGCCATCCTCATCATTGCCTGCACCATTATTTGCATCTCTGTAGGCTGCTCTTGCACTCTAGCCCTTCCAGCAACACTTTGCTCCACTTCAGTATTCTCTGTACGAGAAGCGACTCCCTCTTCTCTAGGTTGTCCATTCCCAGGTTCCATCTGGAATTATCTGTAATACAATAAAATTCTAACAACCAATATAAACAGTTTACAGTACTAAACTATTTGTTAGTATATAAACAATTCAATAATATCAAATCAATCAATAACTGCCATCTAATCGTCACACACGTCCAGAATTAATAACCTAGACGCTCTGATACCACTAATTGTCACACCCCAAACCCAATATCCATACTAATCATTTATTATTAGAATAATTAAATCATAATCTAGAGCCCATTGGAAATATAATTCATCTATCCATATTTTACTGTATAATGCGCATAATCAACATAATATTATTATTGTGCCATAACGAAATCAATATCAGAGTCATAATTTAAGCGGACATACAATACTATGATTAACTACGATAAAATTTCACAATCATCAACTCAATCCATACTAACGCAAAATATACAATGTGTGAGTAAATTAAAATCTTCAGTGTGACAATGATAAAATCCCCACATTTAAACCCCGGCTCCTTCCAACGGTGCAACTCTCAAAGTTACCGGTCATATGGTATTCTAGTTGGCAGCATAGAAACCTGAAATTGTTAAAATATAACTTTAAGCATTAAGCTTAGTGAGGTACTCCTTCCCTACAATGTAATAACAATTCTATATAGAATAAGTGGATATAAAATCCGAACAATCCTGCCCATTGGCAATAACAAATCCTGGAACATAAGTTCCAACAAATCATTGGATCTTTGTCCAATTCCAATCCTGGATCATAAGACCCAACCAATCCTGGATATTTTAATATCCAAACAAATCCTGAATACCGAAGTATTCAAACAAATCCGCTCTTAGAGCTATATTCATATTTATATATGAAACAAATCATAAGTACACTCACCTTGACAGTTTAACTGGCTTTTCCCTTGCCTTTATCCGGTACTTGTTCAATCAGCTCTTCTTCCCTTCCTATCATTCTCACAATATTAGTATCATCATAAGAATATTAATAGTCCAAAGACCAACTTCAATCATAACTCAATTCATAAGCATCATATTATTCAATTCAAATCATTCATTAAAATTAAGTCCCATCTAGACTCAGGTTCGGATATCTAACATATTCAAATTACAGCCCAAACCCTTTTTAATTATTCTTGGTAATCCAATACTTATTATATCATGTTTCTAAAACAAAAGACGGCACATCATTTCGAGTTTCCGAGAGCAAAATAAGCCTATTTCTTCACTACATAG
Organism: Sambucus nigra; assembly: GCA_949130495.1. Taxonomy (NCBI): domain Eukaryota; kingdom Viridiplantae; phylum Streptophyta; class Magnoliopsida; order Dipsacales; family Adoxaceae; genus Sambucus; species Sambucus nigra. The sequence continues at coordinate 85,989,413 of OX422208.1, read as the reverse complement.
CAAATCTGCCCTATAGGCTCTTTTATCGTTCATTCAACTTCCAGGAATTTTCATGATTTTTCTACATCATAAATTTCTATGATCTTTCACCCAACATCAGTAAACACATTGAAAAATATAAGATTAAAGTTTCATAATTTTTAAGGTTCGTTTGCTATGTCAAGCAAAACACCGAACACACGGCGGGCATATTTTCACCCTTAGGGCAGATTTCTTACCCGAACTTCAAACCCTCACCAAGGACTCATTTGTTGGTATTTTCACATGATTTTCGGATATGTCATACATATATGAGTACATGTTAATATCCAATTGGAATCAATCGATTACAGTAACTATACAAAAATATATGGAAGTTTGAATAAACAAAGTTTCTAAACAAAGCAATCTTAGGGTTTTGTACATTCAACTTAACTTAAACTTGCATATATCCATACATATGCACCCAAACATGAAAGTTCAATAAAAATCAAGGATTTATATCATATAAATCGTAAATGAAAGAAAAAATAGCAAGATTCATGGTTGGAATTACCTTAGGGGCTTTTTCGTAATTTTCTATGAATTTTCTTCAATTTTCTCCTCACTTTTTCTTCCTAACTTCCAACTTCTCTTTCCTTAGGCTTAAAATCTCTCATGGCTGCATTTTGGCTGAATAAAGAGGTAATTCTAAGGGTTTGAGGTCGGCCAAAGCCACCACCCTTCCCAACCAATGAGAATAAAACATTTGTTGCCATATTAAGACAAAATACTACTTAACGGATGGACTACTTTGCCCTTGTTTCGTAATTTTTGTATAACTTCTCACTCGAACCTCCGTTTCATTCACCGTTTGTTGTGTTACAACCATAACTCACTTGTCTACAATTATGTAGTTTTCACCTCAAGTCAATTGTTATGTCATAAAGGTCAAAACTAGCCTTAAACATGGACATTCCTATCGAAACCTTCAAATTTTGTATTTGTAACTAATTCGACATTTCATGCTTTTTGGAGGTAGGATTAGACTAAACATAATAAATTAACATCACATATATTAATAACACACTAATCATATCACACAAGCTAGGCATGATTTACGTATAATTAATCATAATTATATTCGGGTTGTCACACACACACCCCACCCCACCCCCTGCCCCCCTCCACCACCCCCGCCCCCACCACACACCACCACACACACACACACACACCCCACCCCACCCCACCCCCTGCCCCCTCCACCACCCCCTCCCCCACCACACACCACCACACACACATATACACACACATATAAACATACATACACATACATATACACACGCACACACCCCGCCGTGCCCCCACCCCGCCCCACCCTGCCCCACCCCCTACCCCCACCTTGCCCCATCCCTCACACACGCACACACATACACACATATATATACACATACACACATAAATATACACACAAATATATATATAAATGGAAGAGAGAGAGAGAGCAGCGTCGAGAGAGAGAGAGAGAGGGAGGGAACGACGGTAGGGAAAAAAGAAGGGGGTAGGGTTTTAGCTGTAAATATTATCACGGTCGTGTCAAGGTCTTTGACCGTGACAAGTATTTAAATTATTGTCACGGTCAATGACCGTGACACGACCGTGGCAAGTAAATTTGTCACGGTCTTCTCACGATCAATGACCGTGACAATTAGTTGTCACGGTCGTGTCAAGGTCAATAACCGTGACATAAAACGCGTGTTTTTTGTCACGGTCAATGACCTTGACAAGGCTGGCCGGCTGAAAGGTGACAATTTGCCCATTTTGGTGTAGTGAACAAAGTAAAAGTAAGTATAGTGATAGCTTTTATTATTGAGATTGTATATGATCATGTGAAATGTTATTATCGTGACATTGTCATTAAAGTAGTAATGGTAGATCTGATTAGAATGGGTATGCATTTGGAGACTCAGAATTGACTAAGTGATCTACAGATTAAATATGGGAGACGAATGTCCTACCTAGGTTGTGGTAAGACATATATTGGGCATGGTAGGGACAGTAGACTCTACAGGAGTTTGTTATAACTCTTACAACAGAATAAGTGGTTAGTTTGGAAAATAACCAATATTGAAATATACATGATTAGCATAAATGGTTAGTTTATTTAACTTTTGTCTTGGGTCGATGGATCTCAATAACTGACTAAGATATGCAGTAGTGTTTCGGGAGGGTTCCTTGTTTGGATTTCACTTGCGAGACGTCCCACGCACGAAGTTTAACAAAAGTTGGGAGTTGAGACAAATTGGACACTAAAATAGTTGTTTTCATGTTACATACTTGTATGTGGTGGTATACTTGATGCATAGTAATGCTTAGTGTGAATGGTAAAAGTTAGATGTATATATGTCATTCATATTTGATTAATGGTACGTGTGTGCATGAGTATAATGTTAAATATGAGTAACGTTATGATAGGCATAGATGAGCCTTTTCATTCATCTCATGGGATGTGAGCATGGACTAATTGGGTATAAACATAAGTTAACAGTGTGAAATAAGAATGTGACTTATAATACTTTGAATTTCGAGGAAGGAATTTCGATATTTGGGGAGGGGGTGTAATACCCCGTATTTTTTGAAAGAAAATAAAATTTAATAAGAATTAAATTAATTCATGGAAATTAGTTCATTTGGGTTGTGAGAAATTAGACCTAATATTACTTATAAATTTTAGAATTGGACTTTAATGATTTGGGAATAATCAAAAGGGATTTCTATTTTTAAGTAAAAAGTATTTACAAGTGTCACGTTACAATTAAAATATATTTATGGATAAAAATATTTTTGGACACACTTTGAGAGGTATTACGGGTTCGTTCGGGCATTTTAGACCCTTGGAAATGGTCCCGGGGAATATATATATATATATATATATATATATATATATATATATAATAATGCTCTTGTGCGGACTAGTCCGCATTTTATGAATGCGAACCGGACATGTGTCACCTAATGGCGCGCCTAGAAATTATCATCTAAATTATAGGCACTCTCTCTCTCTCTCTCTCTCTCTTCTGGGCTCACCGCCAGGTGACACATGTTCGGTCCGCATTCTTAAAATGAGAACTAGGGCGCACAAGAGCAGGACTGTATATATATATATATATATGTGTGTGTGTGTGTGTGTGTGTGTGTGTGAGAGAGAGAGAGAGAGAGAGAGAGAGAGAGAGAGAGAGAGAGAGAGAGAGTTGGGTAGTTATTGGACTAATTAGATTATGTATATGGGCTCATTTAGGGGTCCAAAGTTGTGACATAAATCCCAACTCGGAATTTGGAGATTAAAAATGTTTATTACGGGATCATCCATCCATGGGGAGTTATATCTAGGAACCCTAGACAACCCCACACAAGAGGAGGAGAAAGAACACCCTAGGAGGAGAAAAAGAGGCTTCTCTATACAATCTCACGAAACGATTATCTTACCATTCTTATTCAATTTGTATTATTCTTATATAAATGTTAACTCCATGCTTAGATTTAATGTTGAATCATGTATTGAGACTTCACAATTAGAGATCTTTAAATTAGTGTAAAATTTAAGGATTAATACATGATCCATGCGTAGATACATAATCCTCTGTATTGAATCTTCATACATGTGATTTAAATCGAAGAATTATTTGGAAGACGTGTTGTAGGAATCTTTCAACAAATCTGAAAGTTAGTGGAGTAAAATAAGAAGAAATCGTGAAAACCCACTTCGATGATTACTATTGGGATAATAAAAATCCATATGGTATTTCGATTTAAAAATGGGAGAATCCAAGTTATAATTATAGACTAATAATTAAGGTTATTCAACTGGAAAATTGAATCCAAACTGTAAGGAAATCATGTAAGAGAAGCCATGAAAATCACACCTAAACTTTGTTAACACTGTTACTTTTCGATTAGAGATAAATGCTAAATATGAAATTAGAGAATTGTAAGAGTTTGAAATCGTTGGGAGTTAACATAGACTAGTTCTGGGTTTGAGTTTTAGAACTGAGATGAACGAGAATGGCAGAAAATCAGAATCGCAACGAAGAAGAAGAGGGATGGAAACACTTGGGGTCATTCGAACGACTGTGGAAGTCGGTCAAGTGACCTAAGATGTCGTCCGAACGACAGGGTAGAATTTGTGACATTGTAGTCCTTTTGTGGAGTATCTACTATTCTTCTTTTGGGGATCTGTTTGATTAAATTAGTGCAAATGTTAAAGGGAGGTTATACCTAGGATATGGGAGATGGGTATTAAGGGATGTCAAATTTATAAGTGCGTCAACTTATTTATGAAAATTTGTGAGATAAATTCTAAAAGGTTATGATACGGGCCATAGGAGTGAGTTCGGGCATTTTGGTTGAGTGACACCATTCTAATAAATTAATTAATATGTAATCAATTAAATTAAGAGCCGGGGAAATTAACTCGGATATTAAGGGCCAGTGCTACGGGAGTTAGGCATGGCGTAGCCAATTGAATTTATTATATATATAATAAATTATCAAATATCGAATTTATTAAAGGGTGTTTGACCGAATAGTGTGATTATTTGTGTAATGAATTCTGAAGGGTGAAGATACGGATCGAATGAGTGAGTCTGGGTATTCTATTTGGGTGATATTACTTAACCATATTATAAGATTCCTTATATATATACATATAACCCTTTTCACATTAGTTATCTCCTTATATATGTACAAATAAACCTTATTGCAAAGGTCTCAAGAAGTGAATAATTATTAATAATCTGGAATTATTGAAGTTTAAGTCAAGAGGACAACATGCTAAGATTATTAAATGTATGGGTAAGGTACCAATAATCGTGTTGGTAAGTTTAGTTTGGGAATAACTATACCTATAATGTTTTGAAAATATTAGTTTGAGAATAACTATGCCTATAGTGTTTTGGGTAAGGTTAGCTTTATACCTATAATGTTTTAGAAAGGTTAGTTTGGGAATAACAATGCCTGTATATTCCAAGAGAAATAAATGATGAAGTAAATGTGATTTTAAGTCTAAAAAGGAAATGTATGAGATTTAATATTTAATCGAAAAGTAGTCGTAGGATTACGACTTAAAATGCGTTATGGAATAATTGACTAAAATGTTATAGTTAAGCCAAGAAGGCTATTTTTTTATATGAATTGAGATTTTCTTGTATTAAAGTAGTTATGGAGTAACTATTTATACATATTGGATATAATATGTATCGTATTATTTTGTGTGGACATGCCAGTTTTCGTGGATTGTCCTATCGGCTTGGAGGTTTGTGCATTTGGATTGGGTACAACAAACCGGCACAGGTGGGCTTGTCGATTGTGTAGGTCATATAGGTACTACGTGGAGGCGCCACCCACAGAAAGGTAGGTGTTGACATTGACTTAGCCTGTGTCACCACTAGGTATGGACCGTGAACAGATATCCTGCGTAGGGACCGCCCTCAACTTATGTGTGTTTTGTGATGTACGCTTAGGATTAGAGATTCCTCCGGACTTACTAATAGAGCACGAACGAGACACCAACAATAGATGCCTATGTGCGTCGCATATATATATATATATATATATATATATATATATATATATATATATAACACATTTGGGTGTACCTTATATGGGAATGTGCCCTCTTAGTCTAAAGATGTAGATAAGGCTTAATGATAATAGAGCCGGATTAATAAAATGATATAGATAATTATGGATGAAGATGAGTCCTAATAAATAATGTGGTAGATAATTATTAATGAGAATAATAACTGAGTAGTCTAAGGAAGCAGATAATAGTTAAAGTGAATGAATAATAGGGTAGCCCAAATATTAATGAGAATAATAATTTGGTAATCTAATGGAATGAAACTTATAGTCTAATGGGGTAGGCAACAAGTAATATGAATTAAATCATTAGATGGTCTGAGGAGATAGACTAGTGTTATGGAATATTATGACGTAAGAATATGCATTGCGTTTATGTAAGTTGTGGTTAACTTTATGGAATCCATTCGGGGATTGGGACATTAGATATGAGTACCCATTTTCAGTTAATACATAGTTAGATGGCTTATTCTTTATGTGACAATTAAATGGTGGAAGTTACAATTGGCATTTTGATTGAGGATACGAGTAGGACTGCTTCTAGATGGGAGGTGAGGTACTCGTTACATGTGAGTGTCGATGGAGAGATGTGAAGTATGAGTTAGTTACGAATTGCATATCTATTGGTGAAAAATTCTTGCAACGTTAGGACTATGAATCAATTATAAATGTTTTCCCCCATGTATTCTGAATGACAGCGATAGCAGGACTGACGATGGATCAGACTTGCAGTTGTATTGAACGTAGTGAATTTCGCTCATTTGATTCTAGTATAGATTGTACATCATCTTTTTGTCATTTTATTTCATACAAAAAATTGTACGGGTATAAGCCCTAGTGTTTGTTATAGCAGTTGTACTTACTTTACATTATGGACATTATGTGATGATTAAGTTTTTATTGTTATGGATTAAATCAAATTTTATTCAAATATTTTTATTTATTGTGGATTTTGGTATATGTAATAAAGAAATTTGTATTTCTTCAATGCTAAGAATGGTATAAATTGTTGATAACCTCGTCTTCGACGTGTTGTCAGTGATCAACATTTAGGTGAAAAAATGAAAATTATTGCATGCCACATCACATATTCGTCAAGCTTTAGTAACATATTAGTGTCAAGGTTTCACTTGTTTATGGTGAAAGATTCAAACATTATAGTGTGAATTGTAAATTAACTAAACCTTCATGTTGTGGTGTCTTTCCCTTAGTTTTTATCGTGACAGGTTTGCCATGAGAAAATCATATCCGAGACACTTGGCAAAAATGTGGTGTCAGGGCATCGCATAAAAGTTGTAATTATTGCTGATGTTAATGTCGACCTGGCTATGGGATTCCGGCAGGGATGACTAGAATTGTTAATGCTGGAAAAAGTTGTGATGAAAGCTCAATAAGAAAAGTATCTTAACGCAAGCCTTTCAGATGATTCATGATCGCTCGCCCACAAGTTTTTGGATACGCACATTGAAAGATATTACCAGATTCTTTTTCTGTATGACATGTTATAGATATTTAAATATGTCACAAAATATTCTTAACAAACATCTAAAATGATTTTGTGTCACATTATTTTCCAAAACTCAAAAATATAGAAACTTGGCGTGTTTTGTCATTATATCTTAACTGACGTTGGTTAAGTAGCTCATCCTAATTTTTATTTATTTATTTAAATACTGTTATTTCTTTAAACATGTTAAGTTTTTTTTACTTTAATTTCATCTCTTAAAATTTGTTAAGCTTCTATTCCATAAGTTTTTAAAATTACAATAAATTCCATAATCATTAAAAACTGTCCATAATTACACTATACTCGCTCCTCTTTTTTCTACAAAAAATGACATTTATCTTATAATAATTAAAATAGAATCAACAACTAAAAAAGAAAAATATGAAAATAGCTACAAATAAATCTTAACAAAATAGACTAAGTACTTAAGATTCCAAAATAATATATCCAAAGAACCCCATTGTCATAAAAAAAACAAGGTTTCTTCAATGGCATAGGTAACTCTTCATTTCATGAAAGCTATCCATAATCACCTCACTATAAACGCCATTAGATAAGTTTTTGTCAACGTGGGTGATTAATGTATTGAAAAGCCCTTGATCTCTCATTTGATTGCGTTTATCAGTCTTCACTCTTTTTGGAAATTAGAATTGGAAAATCCTTGATCTCTCATTTGATTGCATTTTTCAGTCTTAAAATCTTGATCTCTCATTTGATTGCATTTTTCAGTCTTCACTCTTTTTGGAAATTAGCATGAAAACCCCTCGATGCGAGGTCTTTTTTTATCGAAATTATTAAAATATATAGTAAAAATATAAAAAAAAAAGTGTTTTTGAAATCATAAAAAAAAAGAAATTTTATTTTCCGATGAAACATCCTACCCTTTTGAATCACTTTAAAAAATATGTGTGTCTATACAGGCCCTTTAGTTTTGATGTCCTCCACATACATGCACCCATCAAATTAATTCATGTACATATGCTATGCGGCATGGCTTAGGAGAAGAAGGTGAAACGTGTGAAATACAAAAGGGTTTAAAGGTTAATTTAATTTGTTAATTAATAAGTCATTAAAATTGTACATGTGTTGTCTTGTGGAACCGACAATATCGTCACTGAATTTCGCTATGAATTTTAATTATATACTATAATTTTATACTATAATGATAAAAAAAAATTAAAAATTAAAAAAAAAAAGAAAAGAAAAGAAGTAACTAAATAGTTAAAGAAAGAGATTGTGTCTATTGTAGTGTCATAAGTTATTTTGTTTGGAGTAAGTATATAGGAAGTCATCCAATACTTGTGATTTATTAAAAATAGGTTTGGTAGAAAAATAAACGGATTAAAATAAAATCTTTTTTTTTTCAAATTAATATGACAATTCGCTGTATTCGATACCATAAAGTCCATGTTTAGAGAAAACCCGCTTGAGTCTTTGTAGATGTACAAAGAGAACTCACAAAGCACATGTCACCTAGATTAATTATGTTACTCCTTGAAACACGGCTAAACTTGATTGGTGCTGTAGTAATAATAATAATAATAATAATAATAATAATAATAATAATAATAATAATAATAATAATAATAATAATAATAATAATAATAATCACCCTCATAAGTGGTCCAATCATAAATAAGCATGTGTTACATAATATGGCACCAGTCATAGTCAGCAAGGCATAAATTCCAGACCAACTATCTGAATGCCAACCAACAACAAGAAGACTGACCAACATGGTTAGCAAAGCGCCAATAGTCATATACATTATGAACAATATGTACTGATGCATCCATCCTTTAACATTCCGACTCTGGATCCCCCTAGAGGGCTATAAATACATTGTAATCGCTACAACAAAAGGGATCGGAATACAATCCAACAGACAATACAAGATAGTGGACGTATGCTTTTCCTTTCAGCCGAACCACTTTAAAAATATTATTTGTCTATTTTATTTACTTATTTATTTGTGATCAAATAATTAGATTTATTTTAGTTTTTGCATCAACAGATTGACGTCGTTTATCGGATCGTGTTTCTAAACGCTTTCACTAATTCATTTATCAAGCATGACTGATATCCCTGAGTCAAGTAACAAGAATGATGGCATCCCGCATGTTCCTTCTGCTCCACCAACTAACAATGATTTGACTGGAATCTTAGCTAGTCTCGCAAGAGGACAAGAGGCTATGCACGATATCATGAGGTAGTTAGCGCAAACCCTTCAAGTCAGGTCACATTCCTTATTTGCTCGTGAAAATATACCACCACCGCCTCCAAGAGGCTGTAGACATAGCCAATACAGGACTACTAGAGATACTTCCTATCGCCCAGGAATAAGTTCTTCGCTCAGAACATCGGAGCCATATGATGAATAGGCTTTTACTCCTGAAAGATTGAGTGCCTTGAAAAGGCTAAGTCGAGCATCTCCCTTTGAACGTTTGGGACCCAAGGGGAATAGAAATGCTCCAGGGCATTGTCGAGAAATATTCGATGACCAACTGATCAACATGAGTGCTCATCCCAATCTTGATCAGATGCCCGACGAACTGCTCATACCAAGCAGCATTCACATGAGGAAAGTTTAGCATAAACAACTGGTCGGAATAAAAAAGCTACAACACATAGTTCTGACGCTGGTAACAATGTATGGAAGGGTTCCATCTAGCAATTGAAAGATAGATTAGGAGAAATGGATAAGGCCAAGAACCCTTTGCAGAGATGTTTTGTGAACGGATTTCCTTTTGTACAAGCTATTATGGAATTTTCCTCACCTCCAAAGTTTAAATCTCCTGTAGTTACTTCCAAATATGATGAAAAACTGATCACGTCCTTCATATAGAGCAGTATCAGGTAGATGTTGACATTTATGTCATCCTCGACGAAATGAGATGTAGGGAATTCTCAGGGACAGTTATAAGACCTACTCAGATCTGGTATAACAGTCTTCCTCAGGGGAAAATTTCTAATTTTAATCAGCTTGTCGAGTTATTCATTGGTAACTTCTGTTTTGGAGCTAAACTAGTGAAACGAGTAGCTCATTTGGTCAGTGTAAGATAAAATATGGGAGAGAGTACCCGAGATTACATCACTCGCTTCAACAATGAGAAGTTAGAATTCAGTGGTTATGAAGAAAAAATATCCATTAAAGCCCTCATGAGTGGGTTGCTCCTCGAGAATCTCTACTACACACTTGCTAAAGATCCTCCGAAGACGATGACATAGTATATGGCAAAGGAAGCTAAAATTATGAACGCCGTGGAGGCAATGGCAGCCAAGAAAAACTCATAAGTAAAAGCTAAAAATAAAACCGATAAAAAGGAGCACAAAAATCCTAAGGAACACAAGGAATAAAAGCAAAAAGGGAATATAGATGGGCTCAAAAGGTACAATAATTATACTCCCGTAATAATGGGCATCCACTATATTTTGGAGGAGATAAAGCACATCAAGGATACGTTGGCCTAAAAGCTAAGAACACCTTCTGTCAAGAGGGACAAGTCCAAATACTATGAATTTCACAAGGATCATGAGCATACGACAGATCGCTACGTTGCTCTTCAGAATGAAATTGAATCATTCATCTAAAGAGGAAATCTAGACAGGTCTGTTGATCAGTAGAATAATAGTGGAGCTTGATAAAGGTCAAAGTCTCCATTCAAGCCTAGAGACGATAAAAAGAGAGTTCATGAAGATGATCAAGAGGATGATTTCGACCTGTCCAAGAAGCCTAAACAATTAGAACGCGGGGTACTCACACTCAGTTTTGGATCTTTTGATTGTCAAATGATTACAGGTGGAGATGCAAGAAGAGGGGATCATACTGCTAAAATGAAAGCTTACCTTAATGAGGCTCAAGCTTGTTCCTATATCCAGAGGATTAACCTATTCGAAGAAGATCGACCAATGAAAGTTAACAAAGATAAACTGGTGATTGTTTTTTCTAAAAATGACCTCTCAGTTGTGCTTATAACCCCATGATGATCCTTTAGTAATCAAAGTCAGAAGGGAAGATATCATTATTTTTAGAGTGTTGGTTGATAATGGAAGCTCAGTGGATATCATGTTTTACCCCTGCTTTGAAAGTCTGAACTTGAAGCTCAGCCAATTGGAACCTTATCACAGGCCTCTAATAGGTTTTTTTGGCGAAAAGATATTTCCTCTTGGGACAATAAAATTAGAGGTGTTGATCGATACATGTCCAGCAAGTCGAAAAGAGAAGATAAGTTTCTTTGTAATGGACAAAAATGTTCATTCTGCCTACAATATTATCATGGAAAAAGTAAGATTGAAGAAATTTGAAGTTGTGTTGTCTACAGTCCATCAGTGTTTGAAGTTCCCCACCAATTTTTGGGTAGGCATGGTAAAGGGTTACCAAAAAGTAGCTCGGGAATGCTACTACTCATCTGCTGAGCAAGAAGATCTCACAGAGATAAAGAGAAAAAACACCACTTATCAAGTGAATATCTCTGAACCTAATAGCAAATCTGAGGTTGAAACCTTAGATTCAAGAGAAGAAACGAAACTGGTGAAAGGCCAAATAGTGCAAGCAACAGAGAGCATTGTGTTAGATGATGATAAGCCAGAGCGAACTCCTCAAATAAGAACAACACTGGATTCTGTTCTTAAACAGGAGCTAGTGACTTTCCTAAGGCAAAGAAAGAAGGTGTTTGTATGTAGTCATGAAGATATGCCTTGGATTGATCCTAACTTTCACTGCCATGAACTCAATGTTAGAAAATACGCCAATGCTATGAAGCAAAGATGCCAAGCCTGTGAAATAAAGACGCCAAGCTTGTGAAGCAAAGGCGCATGGTTTTCAACCCCTGGAAGAACCAAGATATTTAGGAGAAAGTTGAGAAGCTTCAAAAAGCTTCAATCACTAATGATGTGATATACCCAGACTAGTTGGCCAACGTCGTTATGGTCAAAAAGAAAAATAACATGTGGAGAATGTGTGTGGATTTCACGAACTTAAACAAGGCGTGCCCAAAGGACCATTTTATTTTCCTACGAATTGATCAACTTGTTGATGCTACATCGGGACACGAGCTGCTAAGTTTAATGGATGCTTACTCTAGTTATAACCAGATTACAATGAAGCATGAAGATAGGGAAATCACTTATTTTATTACTCCCCGAGGAACTTATTGCTATAATATTATGCCATTTGGTTTGAAAAATGAATGTGCTACTTACCAGAAATTGGTAAATAAAGTATTTGAGGAGCAAATAGGCTAGAATTTAAAAGTATATGTAGATGGCATAATGACGAAGAGCGAAAAAGAATCAATCACATTGCCGACCTCAGCCAGACTTTTGATTTATCAGAGAAACACCAAATGAAGTTGAACCCGACCAAGTGCGTATTTGGTGTGCAGGAAGGAATGTTACTCAGATACATAGTAAACCAAAGAGGAATTGAAGCAAATCAAGGCGTTAATTGAAATGAAATACCCTGCTTGCAAAAAGGATGTAAAAAAGATAATTGGGTGAGTAAAATCCTTGAACAGATCTATGTCTCGAGCTACTGACAGGTGCTTGCCATTCTTTAAAGTGCTTAGAAAGAGCTTTGAATGGATCAACGAATGTGAAAAGTCTTTTATGGAGTTGAAAAATTATTTGGGATCACCCCCACTTCTCTCCCGACCAATTTTAGGAGAGAGTTTTTATTTGTATTTAGTTGTATCTGAGTCAACTGTAAGTTTCGCCTTAATGCGAGAAGAAATTGGAGTTCAAAAACCAGTTTACTACACGAGCAAAGCCTTTCGAGGAGCAGAAACCAGATATCCATGCTTGGAGAAGTTAGCTTTGGCATTGGTTGAGGCATCCATATGGATGAAGCCCTATTTGCAAGCCCATATAATTGTGGTGTACACTAGCATGCCTCTTAGGCAAGCCTTGCACAATTGAGAGAAGTGTGGAAGATTGATGTATTGGGCAGTAGAATTTGGGGAGTATGATATTGTGTATGAACCAAGGTCTTCCTTAAAATGCCAATCTATGGTAGATTTCATTGTCGAATTTACTTATCCAGGCGTTCCCGAGCAATAGGGAATTTAAGAAGAGAAAGAACTAGGAAAGGATAGTTCAACTAGGGCTATCGTCGACCAATATATCGAGCAGCCCACGGCAGAGGGAGGATGATGAAAAATCATTTTTGACCTACTAGACTCTTCTAGTAGAGCACATGAGATGTCCAGGAAGTATGAGGAAGTGAGGAACAAAACATTCCATCATGGGATTTTGACAGACCAAGCGTTTGATAATAATCTCCCCATATGGAACTTGTATGTTAATGGATCCTTTTATGTAATTGGAAGTGGAACAGGTATAATAATCAACACTCTTGATGGGATGGATATTGAATATGCTCTATGATTCCAGTTTTAGGCCTCAAATAATGAAGTAGAGTATGAAGCTCTCATTGTGGGCCTAAGTCTGGCTCAATCGTTGAACGCTGAGTAAGTTATAGCACACAGTGATTCTCAATTGGTGGTGAATCAAATACTGAGTTTTATGGAGCCAAGGGAGAGTTAATGATGAGATACTTGTTTAAAGCATTTAAAATTATAGCAAAGTTGCCAGCTGTTCAGATGAGAAGAATTCTAAGAATGGAGAACCCCCGAGCTGATGCACTTGCTCGATGTGTATTAGTAACTAGAATTGAACTATGAAGAACGATTCCCATTAAAATTCTAGTTAACAAGATTATTGATGAAGACTTGGTGCTTAATTTTATCACAATGATATGGGGAAATCTTGGATAGATCCCATCAGAGCTTATATTGAAGAAGGAGTCTTGCCAATAGACCAAATCAAGGCAAAACATTTGAAGTATAAAGAAATAAGATATGTACTGGACAAAAGAGTAGTTTATAGGTGAGGATTGACAGTTAACCTGCAACATTGTGTTCACCCAACAGAGGTTCAAGGCTTGATAGAGGAAGTCCATGAAGGTTCTTGTGGAGCTCATGTAGAAGACATATTATTATTGCAGTGGATTAATACATAGGGATATTATTGGTCAACTATGAGAGCAGATTGTACGGCCTTTGCCAGGCAAAGTGATAAGTGCCAAATGTATTCCAGCACTCGTAGAACTACACAAGCTTCTATGACTCCAATCACTTCACCTTGGACATTTGTTATATAGACTTGGTCAAGCCACTGCCGACCACCCGAGGAATATTTAAATACTTGGTCATAGCTGTGGAATACTTCACCAAATGGGTCGAAGCAGAAGCATTGATAGACATGCCCTATAAGGAAGTTTACCAGTTCATCTGAAAAAATATTATTTGTAGATATGGTCTGCCTTATGCTTTCATTACAGACCATGGCACATGGTTTGATAACGAGAAGATTGCTGCCTATTGTGCCCAGTCAAACATTCAAAAGCTTCATTCTTCTTCAGGCTATCCTCAAAACAATGAGCAAACTGAAGTAATAAATAGGACTCTTCTCAATGGACTGAAAAAAAGACGTTACGATGATAAGGGAAACTGTATTAATGAACTACGCTCCGTTCTATGGGCATACCGAACAACTCCGATGACTGCTACAGGTGAATCCCCATACATGCTGACATTTGACACTCGAGCAGTGATACTAGATAAATTGGGATTGCCCACTCATAGAGTGTTAAAATTTAATTCTCCTGTTAGTGATTTAAAATGAAGATTAGATTTGGATATGCTGAAGGAAGTATGCGAAGATGCAGCCTTGACAAATATTTCTTTTCAGCAAAGGACAGTACGTTTTTATAACAAAAGGATGAAGACGACGAACTTGAAGGAAGGAGATTATGTGCTCAAGAAGGTAATCCAAACTAATAACAAACTTGAAGCCAATTGGCATGGGCTATATCGTATTTGAGCAGTTGTCCGACCAGGTACCTACAAAATTAAGACTCTGAAAGCGAAAGAGTTTAAAAATCCTTGGCATGCTGACGTCTTAGAAAGTACTACCAGTAATAGAATGAAATATATTGTACGCATGACATTTCCCTATCAATAAAATGATGATTTTTTGGAGCAATAGTGCTATGCACTACATACTTAACTTGATGAACAATCTTCAAAAGTTATTCTACTTGGTCAGAAAAAATTTCAAAAGTTGTTCGAAAAGACTGGTCATTCGGAATAACAACCACGTAGTTTGTCGGAGCTCAAAATAACACCCATATAGTTGATTGATTACATAGTTGGTCGGAGCTCAGAACAACACCCACATAGTTGATTGATTGGCACTATTCAGAAGTTGGACGGCAGCAAACAAATCCCAAGTAAGACATGATCTTAAGTCCTCAAGAAACTTGGTTAATACAGTTAAGGGTAAAATAATAGATTTTATCCAAATGGGCAAAATGAAGGAAGAATGTTGTGAAGATTCCTAAAAAGGAATGTCGACACATATTCCACATACGCCTAGTCACCACTGGTAACTAATGCAAAACCTAAAAACTTAGGTACATTAGTAGAACCTATGGAAATACATGGGTAACTAGTACTAAACTTTGACATTAATCTAAGTATACTAGTAGAACCTATGATGATAATCTCATTGGTAATTGGTACTGAACTTGAGTAAAAGCCTAAGTGTATCAATAGAACTAATTAAGTAAAGAAGCCATTTCACATCCAAAGATTGACAAGATAAGTTAATCAAATATTTCATTCATTTAATTGATAATTACATGATATTACTTATAACTGAATTAAAAAAAAAACTACTCTAAGGGACAGTTCCTCTCTGCTTTAAAAGAGATCGACGTTGGTTACATGCCCGCTGGAGGGTCATCTAATGTGTAAGGGGAGTTGATAAAAGTGAAGTCTTGAAGCATCCTTCTATTATTACTGATCGGGATCTCTTGTAGATGAGGAGGAAGAACTATCTCTAACTCATCATGAAGGCCATAATCCCCTAAGTATTTCGAAATTAAGCATTAGGGAATAGTGTTGACAGGTATCCAACTAACTTCCAATTTGAAAGGAGGATCTTAATAATCCACCAAACTCGGATCATACTAGTTCCAAAGATTACTGTTCTGCTACACCTTCATAACTGTCAAGTAGTTGGTCCAGCTCCACTTGTAACCTTCACGTTGGGCTTGCTTAAATTGTTCATCAAAATGATCAAGGACCTCGTTATATACCTCCATCTAGAATTCCCTAGGCTATTTATGAAATTGGAAAGTCAATCTCTCAAATTGATGATGCAATTTCTTCAATACCCATCTTTAGCTTGCAATTAGGAAGACTGAGTAGTAAGTTACTCGGTTTGAGTCTGGAGTTTTTTGGACATATCAGCAATGGAGAAATTATTTGCTTTCAATTGTGCAGCCTGGTTAGCAAGTGTTTATTGGATCCCTAGCCTCATATGTAGTAGATCGGCCAGGTTTAATTTTTGCTCGAGAGGAAGAAGCAGGCTTAGTTTTCTTCAGTTCTTCCAATTTTTTCCTTAGTCTGGCATTTTCAGTCTCCAAGAAGGAAACCCCATCATCATCAGCAACAACAGTAGTAGAAGAAGCCTTCAATGAGTTCAATTCATCTCTTAAACAGTTATTATCTACTTTCAACAGCTTGGCGATGGCCTTAGCCTCCTCTATTTCACGATTAAGTGGAAATTCCCGCCTCCTGAAGAAAGATGCATGCTTTTCCAACTTCTGCTCAAAACCCCAACCTTCACTCAAAGCGTTGTACTTCTGTTCGTAGTCTGAGTGAAAAAAAGATTTAGTCTCCTTGTTATATTCTTGAAGATTTTCTATCATTTTAAGGTATGCAATATTATTGGCTACCGCTCGATCAAGAAGACACTTCAAGGATAGGTAAGCTTCTTTAGCCAGATCTGAGACATTGGCCCCGAGCAAGTTGGATAGGTCTTCCTCTGATAAAGTCATATAACCAGCCTTGAATAGATCGTTACATCTTCTGAGTAGCTCGGAGTTAGTTGAGGAGAATTGATCCAGTTTAGCCATGAACTATAAAGAGTAAGAAAAATCTCCAATAAATAACAAAATATAGAATTTGAAACAGAGGAAGACAAGTGCGAAGAAATATTCATTTTCATTAATGAAAATAAAATTACAAGTACATTGATATGAATAAAAAAAGTAAAAATAAAGATAAAAAGAAAAATTGCTCACCAAATAAGTCTTCACCTTCTATCTGTCAGAAGTGGCCCCAGCTTGGGAAGGGGAAAATATAAGTGGAGTGACTTGATCAGAAGAAGGGGGAGTGAAGACCGAAATGCTGCTGCTTATTGTTGATCAGTAGAGTCCAAGATAAGAGTATAATCCTTTGATTCTCCATCATCCTCAAACTCTTCGTCCAAGTTGGGAGGAGAACCAGGATCATGCCTAAGGAACAACTCAGAGTCCTAGGGTGTGCTAACCTCCGTGAGTGTTATCGATCAACCATCCTTGAAACATTTCTTCTTTGCAAATTCAATGTGAGCAGATGCAACGCTGATAGGCTTATCCCAGCCTTTGTTGAACGTAGACTCCTTGGCCTTCAATATCCTGGCCTTCTCAAGAACCAAACTTTTCTATAGCTCGGCAACTTTCCCCCGAGCAACTGCAACATCATTCTTAGAAGTCTTTATTTTGGTGTCCCATTTCTTCTGCTCGTTTATCAGTGCTTGTTGGGACTCTAGCAAAGATTTATTTTGGCATTTAAATGACACTCCCACTTTGTTTGAAGAATAATGGAGGGAGTCATCCTTCTCCAACATCTCGTTGAAATCAACTAGGAACTGCAAGAAGGAATGAGAGTAAGTCAGTACAAGAATTACCAAGCATATGAATAAAATAAAACAAATAACAACTCTTACCAAAATAAGGCTTTGAGGAGCCCTTTTAGAGATTTTAGAGCGGGGCATTGCAGAAGCAACACCCATTTGGTCTTGAAGGGTACCATAATTTATTAATTATTTGGCCAAACCAGGGCCAATAGCCACCGCAGAGCCTGTATCAGATAAATCAACCAAGTTTCGTTGGTCGGTGCCAGAAGTAGTTCCTTCATCCAACCTATAAAGAAGACCCTTCTTCGAGTGCTTGGGCTGGGCTTCATCATTCTTCTTAGATTGGGGCTTCTTCCCAATCTCATCCTTATTATCGACCCCACCAGCAGTAGATTTTATGAAGCCAGTAGTGGTAATATCTCCTATAATGTTGGGGAACTTTCTCTTCACCATGGCAGTGGCAAGAGATAAATCTAAGTCAAGTGAAGATGAGGGGCTTGTAGTAACTTCACCAATACCAGATATAGTGGAAGAAGAAGTGGATGCTAGGTCTTAGTCAAGATCAATCACCAAGGAGGGAGCAACAAAAGTCGGGCAAGCAACAAAGCAAGTAATGGAGTTTTTATACTCCAATAGATATGATGCCGACCTAATGTGTTCTTTTCCAATTTTCTGGTGAATATACTAAAAAAAATCGTCTCGGTAAGTATGATGTCACTCGCCTCGGGACACTTTTTCTTCTAATCAACTGCAATCAGGAGAAAACAAATACTGTTAGTATTGTAACTAATGAAATTAATAAGGAAAGCTATACAATAATGTTGTAACCTATCCCATGGCCATATTGAGGGCATCTGGGCCCATGGTATACTGCATCCCCCGTTATGGGTGCATATTGTCAATTTTTGGCAATCACTCCATGATCAAAATAATCTATATTGGGGTTTTGGAGATTAACTACTAAAGCCCTATTTACAACCCTAGTTTGTAAATAATAAGTGCTATCACTCGTGACCCATTTATAGCAAAACATAATCTCTGGGATGCCTATATGAGTCCCATGGATCTGTTTCAATCAATAAATCCCATTTACAATTCTCTAAGTGTTGGGGGCTACTCTAGCAGGTACGGCGTCAAAATATTGACAAAACTCAAGACAAAAATGGTTTGGGGGAAAAGTAAACCCACATTCAGCAATGAAAAGCGAAGGGAACCAATGGCCCTCAGACAAATAAAAAAAGATCTACATGCAAATTAAGGAGCTCCAAATTCACCCACGAAGGAAATTCAATTCGTTCCTAAATTCATCTAGAGAAACTACTGAATAAACTATAACTGAAGATGAAGAAAATGAGAAAGAGAAATGATTCTTACAAAGACTTAAGGATTCAGCAAAAACTGAAAGACAGAAAGAACGATTGCATGAAATGTTCAAGAGATAGCAGTAAAAATCAGAAAGTTTGAGGTAGAAGACAATCAAGACTTTACCGCCTTTATAGATTGCCTCGAAAATCGGTGAAAGTAATGATTAAAGGGAAACGACGATTAAAATTTTGGCGGTTAAGATAAAAAAAGACGTATTTGCCCCAAAAATGATTTGTTATAATTACGGGTAATTGCAAAAATGCCATCTGTGTTATACGTTATCAGCCAAGTTGATAATTTTATAAGTGTGGGAAGTCGGCAGCCGAACAAGTATCAGAAAGGTTGCCCAAGCAACTATTAGAACTATATGTTCCATACTTTCGTAGAAGCATCAAGCATGAAACACTAGGGGCTTCTGTTGATACCAAAAACCACCCTCTTATGTGGACCAATCATAAATAAGCATTTGTTATCTAACATGGCACCAATCATAGTCAACAAGGCATAAATCCCCGACCAACTATCTGAATGCTGACCAATATCAAGAAGAGCAATCAACATGGTTAGCAAAGCGCCAACAGTCATATACATTATGAACAATATGTACTGATGTAAACGCTAAAGTTATAAAGGCATTCCATCCTTTAGTATTCTGACTCTGAATCCCCCTAGAGGGCTATAAATACATTGTAATTCCTACAACAAAAGGGACCCGAATACAATCCAACATGCAATACAAGACAATGCACGTAGACTTTTCCTTTCAGCCGAACCACTTTAAAAATCTTACTTGTCTCTTTTATTTAATTATTTATCTGTGATTAAATAATTAGATCCATTCTAGTTTTTTGCAACAACAACAACAACAACAACAACAATAATATTATTAATAAGAATAATAAAAATATAATACCCATAATTTTAGAATAAAACATTTTGACTAATTTAAATTCGATAATTTAATATTAATTTGGGAATAAATTAAATCAGATGAATCTAAATTTAGATTAGTATTTTTTTTTTAATAAAAAATTATTCATGATAACATAAAGATAGAACTCAACTGGACATAATGAGCTTACGAGTGAAAAATAAATCACACGTAAATAAATTTACGGGCACGTGTCGTTGGAACATATTAAAAATGTCTAAGTGAAATAAAATAATTGGGGCGCATTTTGGGAAGCGCTAGAGACTCGATTTAGTGTTTTAAATATTTTAAAATGGTCTCGGGTCATAGGTATATAAGTTGGGAAACTTTTGGGCTAGTTGGGTTATGGGTTCGGGTCCATTTGGGGGTCCAAAAGTTAGACTTTAGGCCCAACTCGGGATTAACACTAATTAAGTGTTTAAGTGGGAGTAAACCACTCCCCACTACTATTAGAGAAAACCTAGATTAGAAGCCATGGGAGAGAAAAGGGAGAAATACCAAAAAAAAATGGCAAGAACAAAGGGGAATTCAAAGGGCTTCTCTTCTACAAAATTAAAGGCAAGAATTCTCTTGCTTAATTTGTGTTTCCAATCTATTTTTCAATGTATCATAATTATTCCCTTAGATTTCTGGCATTTAGGGCTTAAGGTGTTTGACTTTATGATGAATAACTCATGTAGAGTACTGATTTATATGTAGAGATTGCCCCAGAAATTCGAAAATGTGAAATTTGAGATAGATTTCGTAAGGTCTCGATTGTTGAACTTGATATATACGACTATTTAAGATAAGGAATTTTGTTGCAAACCTACGAACTGCATATTTATAAACCTCGTGACAGATGTCCCCTTGATGTAAATTTAATACGACTAAAAATCTGGAGTATGTCGTAATGATCATAGACATAAATTTTGGGGTTTGGAATATATAACTTTTATGTTGAATTGTGGGTTAGAGATTAACTGTGTGGGTTTCGTATAAAGCGGCATGGGCCATCGTCCGAGTGACTTGCCTTGTCGCGCGAACGACCCCAGTTGTCGTTTGAGTGACCTAGGGTGGATTTTGGCTTTTTGTTCTTTTTTTTCTCAAAGATGCTTGGGTGGGATTATAAACTATGTTATGCCCATACTTGGTTTGGTACTGTTGAAATACAGAATGAATTAAAGAAACAAAAATTTTAATGAATGGATCAAATAATGTCATGGCCATATTTAAGTGGGAATAATTACCACTAATTAGCCGATTAAGTAATTGATGATGGAATAGAATTTATAATTTATTAGACGGTAATTTTGAGGATATTGAGGAAAATAAACATTAACAAGGGTATTGGGCCTGGGATTTTGTTGCGAGTATTTTATGAGTCCAAGTGAGTGAGTGGAACCGGGTTGGAAAAATAATGAATTTCATAAAAAATACTGATGTGCCCACATTAAATATAGACAATTAACTAGTTGGTTAAGTAATTTTTTATGGAATGGAATTAATAATTTATTAGATGGTAAATTATTAATAAATGGAAAGATGCTGTGGACTTTGGTTGGATTTTTATGGTAATAATCGAGTAATTACCTTCACATACTATATGGTATAATAATATGTACTATTATGTATTTTTATGTGACATACTAGTGGACTGTCCTATCGATTAGGGGGTTCCGCATTCGGACCGTGTACCACACGTCGGTACAAGTGGGCTTGACGATGTGTAGGACATATAGGTACTACGTGGAGGCTCAACCCATGAAAGGTAGGTGTTGGCGCTGGCCTTTTCTGTATCACCGCTGGGTATGGGCCGTGTACAGGTGTCCTGCGTGGGACCACCCCCAACTTGTGTGTTATTTAATGTTCACTCAGAATAAGGGATTCCTCCGGACTTGTCGATAGAACTCGAATTAAACACCAACGGTAGATGCCCTTGTGTGTCATGTATGTATATATATATATATATATATCTGTGTGTGTGTGTGTGTGTGTGTGTGTGTGTGTGTGTGTGATGTACTAGTAGACTGTCCTATCGATTAGGGGGTTCGCGCATTCGAACCGTGTTCCACACGTCGGCACAAGTGGGCTTGACGATGTGTAGGCCATATAGGTTCTACATGGAGGCTCAAACCATGAAAGGTAGGTGTTGGCACTGGCCTTTTCTGTATCACCGTTGGGTATGGGCCGTGTACAGGTGTCCTGCGTGGGACCGCCCCTAACTTGTGTGTGTTTTGTAATGTTCGCTCAGAATAAGGGATTCCTCCAGACTTGCCGATAGAAATCGAATTAAACACCAACGGCAGATGCCCTTGTGTGTCATATATATATATATATATATATATATATATATATATATATATATATATATATATATATATATATGTAAAGGACTTATACGTAATTACCCGGACTTTATATAAGGTAAACTGAAATTTCTAAGAATGTAGACATAAATTACAAGGGTGATTCTTTAATGCATAAAAAGTCGTAGTTGTTGTTTAGGGACTGTTGGGATGAGGGGTGAGGTGTTAAATGCATGTGAGTGACGAAGGTGGAATATTTTATTGTGTATTGACTGTATTATTACATCATAAATTAAATAAGTTAATTCTTGCACTCCTTGGGCTTTGACCCATATTATAAATGCCCCCAAGTTATTTCTAGACAGGGATAGCAGGACTGTTGCTGTACCAGCCTCGCGATCTCTCGGTGTTTAGTACATTTTCAAATTTTTGACTCTAGCCTAGGTGCTTTTCTGCCAGAGTCTAGTTATTTTATTTGGGAGACATTGTAAGGGCATAAGCCCCAGATTTATTTATTTATTTACATTATGATGAGTTGTGTTATTTACTTGTTAAATTTATTATTTGGTTGGTGTTGGTTGAGTTTATTTATTGTGAGTGAGTTATTCTTAAAGTTTAAAGTATCGGCCTTTTTAAATAACAATATTGATATTACGTTGTTCTGGGAATGGTACTAATTGATCGATAAGCCCCATCTTTGGCATATCGTGCCTGGGCAGCCTTTATGTGAGAAAATGAGAATTGTTACATATAATTAAACAATGTAAACTTAATTTAGGGAATTCTCAAACTGAACCATCACTAGAACTCAAGAGATAAAATTTGGAAAAAATAAAAACCTAGAGCCCTAACCACAAAAAATGCTAAAAAATATAGGGGATGAGTAAAAAAATACCACTTTTTCCAGCATCACTCTCCAATCAAATTTATTATCTTCCTGCTAAACAACATTCCCCTCCAATCATAAACACTATCGAAGTCACAAACAATGAAGAAGAAGAAGATGTTGATTTACGTTTAATGAAAAATACAAACTTTAAGATTAAATCTTAGTGCCTCGACCATAGATTGAAAGGAGGTGGGAGAAAGTCTTTAATTGAGATAAAGTTTCTGGCTTTCCAAATGGGTCTCCAATTAGGGTGATATAAAGAGATGAAATAAGGGTCCACATTCAAGTACCTTGGATTAGATACAGAGTGTGCCACTTGGTTTTGTTGAAACAATGCAACTCCTTGAGAAACCCCAAAAAAATATTGAATGCATCTACGAAAAAAATTAATTGATTTTTAGTCCCACGACCCAAGGGTGAAGTGGGTAAAGGAAAGAACATGTAAAGCTGTAATGTGATTAAATGGGAAATATACGAAGAGACAGTTTTGGGCGTCCCTTTATTTTTACTCCCATAATGTGTGAGGAGAGTTGGTCATTAAATTGTACAAGTGGCGTCGCGAGAAAGCGAAAAATATCGTCACATGGTTCCGCCGTCAAGTTTAGTTATATACTATAATTTGGAGCAAGTTGACCAATTTGCCCAATGTACCATGGATCAAAGTAATCAAGGTTATACAAATTATGCCTT
The DNA here is from genome assembly GCA_949130495.1 of Sambucus nigra. NCBI lineage: Eukaryota > Viridiplantae > Streptophyta > Magnoliopsida > Dipsacales > Adoxaceae > Sambucus > Sambucus nigra. Next base: position 85,965,402 of record OX422208.1, on the reverse strand, counting down.
TATCTCAAATTCTATTACTTATTTTCTCACGTCTAATACTCTTAATAACAAGACAACTATAAAAGGGATAATTGTCTTAATCTCAAAGGGATAATTATAAAAGGAACTATACTTAGTTCCTCTGAATTATACCCCTCCCAATACTTTATCATCACTTCTTTCGTTTTTTTCAATTCACACCCTAATTATAAAAACGACTAATATTAACCCCTGTCATCCAACTTTGTTAACTTTTGGCAAAAACTATTAGTTATGTGCCTGACACATAATTGTAATACCCCGTACTTTTATTGATATTTATTTACGGGATTAATTAAATTAAATGTGAATTAATTGAGAATTAATCCGGATAAAATACTAACGAGATGTGAGTTGGAATTTGATCATAATGTGCATATATGGTAGTATATTAATATTGAAAATATTAAAATTGTCGCGAGACTGAAATACGACAATTTGGGAAATTTTGTTGGGACGCGCGTAACAGTCGCGTCAGGAATGTAATTATTTAAATTAAAAAGTGAATTTTATTTTTATCAATTGTATGGTCATTTTGAGTGCGCCAACGTGTCCGGAAGGGTCAAAATAGTCAGAAAACACTAGGCGGGGGTTTTAGTTTGGGTCCCGGGGCATTTTTGGGCCACACCGGCAACCCAAAAGGGTAGTTTGGTAATTTCGGAATTTTGGGAATTAAAACCCACGAAAATTAGAATTTAAAATCTGATTTAGTATTTACCCACTAAACCCACTAACAACATTAAATGACTTAATGGGCTACGGGAGTTATTGGAAGAGATTTTAAGAGGTTCCTAAGGCAACCTCTAAACCACCATTGTCATCTTGGAGAAGAACTTGTAGAGAGAGAGAGAGAGAGGAGAATTCTGCCGAGAGAGAGAAAGCAATTCAACCTTCTTCAACCAACAACAAAAATTTGAAGAACATAAGGCAAGTGATTTAGTTACAATTGATTCAATGAATGTGTTCTTCCATGTTTAGTGTAATTATCGAATTTTGTCTTGGAAGATTGATATAGACCCATGAATTTGAGGATTAAAACTATAAACCATGTTAGGAATTGCATGTATACATATTCTGGACGAATTATGAATCCAAAACATAATCTTGATGATCTAAAAACGGATTAAAGAAGAGAATTACTGTTGTTCTTGAAAGAAATAGAAAACTAGGGTTCTTGAGGATGTTTTGATCTAAATAAGGCCTTTGGGTGATGATTAATTAGTTTTAGAACGTTAGCAATGTTGTAGGATGATTATTTGATGATATTATAACGTTAGAATGAAGATTCATGCATTGTAATGAATTTTTGGGACGATTTGAGGACTGCAAAACGAAGCAGTCCGTAGCCTATCTGGTGCAAATCGATCGACCGACATTCATCAGTCGATAGATCGACCACCATCGATCGATCGATGTTCAAGGTCGATCGATCGACCTTCCCAGAATGAGTAAAATTTTCCCTAGTTAAATTTTAATGATGTTAACCCTTAGAATATTATTGGAGACTTTATGAACGTCCTTAGACTCAAGGAAGACCAGTAGGTATGGTTATAAAATTTGGACCTTAATTAGAATTCAATTTGAGGAATTATTCTAAAATCTAATGAAATTCGATGAGTGAGATAATATTAGGGTTAAAAGAGTAAATTTGAATAATTTGATGAAATGAGGTTTGGGGCAGAAGTAAGGATCTTAAGAATAATGATGTTATATGTGGGAATAATTGGAAACTTAATAATCCCTTTGAGATAGGTTTTAAGTACAAGAAACTACGACATGAGATGTGTCGACAGTCTATATTATATATTATCGGAAGACTTAAAATGTATAAAATTGGAATAATGGTATAAGAATGTAGAATATACCTTTATTAATATTGAGACATCTAAGATGTGTGAATGCTTAGTATATAACTTATGTGTATGACATACCTACCATACTTGCTATCACGGGAGGTTTGCGTTCGTTTAGGACCATCTAATCTTTGTGTGCCTACGGGGGGATATAGATTGGTACCTCAAGGACATAGGTCAGAGAAGGACTTATTAAGATGTTAATAAGTCTGCTGATCATGGGAGCGTAGGTATGTGCGTGACCCATATGATGTAACTGTGTTTGCCTCCATTGTTTGTGATTTGCTATTATCTGAGAACGATTCCTGAGAGATTCGGAATTCGTGATCCTTATGTACGTGATGTACCGGGATGGATAGCAGAGTATGTGTGCACCGCAGCTTAGTCTCGGGGTGCTAGTATTGTATATTTATGTTGAGAATAATATACGGTTAATTGAAAAGAATTGTTATGTTTAATTGTGAGTATGATTATTGTAACGTTATGAAAAGATAAAAAGGGGATATATACAATTAAATTGGTTTTGTTAATAATTGGGAATTCGAGAATTAAATTAGAACTCTCTATTTAATTGTTAAGGTTGGAATTAATGCGTAAACCGAGTAGATATGTTAGAAACTCTTTTGAACTAGATAGATATAAGAAACACTTGAATGGGTACGGTAACGTTAGGAGTGCACAGTTAGACGAGAGGTGAGTATTTCATGCGAGAGCACGTCCTAACATGTATTTTGCATTCATTGTTTTAATGTTATTAAAGCACTTGCTGTTTTTAAAACTATTCTCCACATTCGGGCTCTGACCCGTTTGCTTTCAAATCTATCTTTTTGTAAAAACCTTTTTAGGTGCCCAGCCACAAGGACACCATGCATAGGAATTCTATTCAGGTGACGAGCTGAAGCTGTTGTGGAAGTTACAGGGCCTTGACAGTAGACGCCTCCTTTCTAGTCTTGACTCCATATTCAGTTTCATCATTTATAGGGCATGTTGCCCATTTCCTTTTGAGACATTTTATATTTCAGTTATTCAGACTTTGGTTTGTAATTAATTCAGGATGCAGACTTGTTTATTCATTTCATTATTGGGATTGTTGTGAGGAGTATTTCCTCCAGACTCATTATTATATTGGTTGGTTATTCTATTGTGACTTTACTGTGATTGGTTATGTCAACCTTTATATTTATTATTGCATGTTAATCAGATTTAATTTAAAATTTGACATCTCACTTTTCATATACTAGGTGGTTAATAATTATTAAAATATTTTCGACAGTGATGCTATTAACTGAACCAACTTGTCATTTTGTATTAATTTAATAAAGGAGTAGCTACCCGGTATTTAATTAGTCGGGGTGTCACAATAATTTAAAGTAAGGGCATTTTTGTCCAAACCTAATTATTTTTTAAAAGTCTTTAAATAACAGCAAAAAAATTTAAAACTAAGAAAATTCAAAAAAATATTTTTAAAATATAAAACAAAGGGAAAAAAACATCAAAACACTTTGTAAATACGAATATATATTTAAAATTTTTGAAAAATCCCCCCAAAAAATTTAAAATCTGCAAAATTCTAAAAAAATAATTCAAAAAATATCTTTGAAGTAATTACGGAAAAAAATATTGAAATACAAAAGACATTTCAAAATATGAAAATTAGTAAACAATTAAAATTTAGAAAATTACCAAAAAAATATTAAAAACAGGATTTAAAAAAATTATTTTCATCCATAAAAAATTATTTTCGGCATATAAAATATAATTTTTAGAATGAAATTTTTTATGAAAAAAATAATTCAGAAAATAAAAAATTTGTTTTAGTAGATAAAAAATAATTTCCATAAATAATAAATTATTTCCAATGAATAATAATTATTTCCATAAATAAAAAAATGATTTACAACAATATAAAATCCTTTCATCATATAAAAATGACTTTGAGAAAAGAAAAAAAAGTGTTTTTCAGGAATAATAAATTATTTTAAATGGATAAAATATGATTTTCAACAATAAAAAAATAATATTCAGCTATATAAAATTATTTACGACACAATTTATGATAAAAAAAAGGAAAAAATGTAAAAAGTAGAATAATATACCAACTCTCCAAAACATAAACGTTCAAAAATAAAAAAAAAATCTAACAAATAAAAATTATTTCAAGAAATAAAAAAAAGATTTCTAGTGATATAAAATTTTTCCAGCATATAAAAAATGGTTTTCAGCAAATAAAATATAATTTGTAGTAATAAAAAATAGTTTTAGGAAATAAAAAGAAGAAAATACATGTTTCAATAAAAAACATTATAACCTTATTAATAATAAAAAAAAAAATTAAACCATGGAAGGCCTAAATAGATGGAAAGAGAGAAGAAGGGCTAGGGGGAGGCAGAAGAGATGGGGGGCAGGGGAAGGGGAAGGGAGATAAGGGGGCGGGGGGAGGCAGGGAGAGAGAGTCAGGGGTCGAGAAAGACTGAGAAGGGCAGGGGGAGGCAGGGGAGAGGGGGGTCGAGGCGGATAAAGACTGAGAAATGGCCACGGGGGTGGGGGTGGGTTAGGAGTGGGGGAGTGGGGGCTACTATGGTGGTTGAGAGGAGAGAGAGAAAGAGAGGAGAGAAGAAAAAGAAGAAAAATAGGAGAAAAATAGAGTAAATTAAGGTTTTCAAATATGTCAAAATGCCTAAAGTATCCTTTAAAAAGTCATGTTCATCGCACATGACTAATGTTTCTCTAAAAACTTAACGGTGTTAGACGGTGTGACACCCCGACTAATTAAATACCGGGTAGCTACTCCTTTATTAAATTAATTCAAAATGCCAAGTTGGCTCAGTTAATAGCATCACTGTCGAAAACATTTTATTATTACTAACCACCTAGTATTTAAAAAGTAAGATGCCAAATTTTAATTTAAGCCTGATTAACATGCAACAAGTGTAATAAAGAATAACAACACCATTCACCATACTGAAGTAAAATGATTAACCATCACATAGTGTAAATAAAGTCTGGAGGAAAACTCCTCACTACAATCCCATAACTGAAATGAATAACCGAATACTGAAATAATACATGCTAAAGTCTGAGAACTGAAATGTAAAAGATGTCTCTAAATAGAAATGGGCAACATGCCCTACAACTGATAGATAGTGACTCTGGAATCCAAAAGATAGAAGCGTCTACATGCAAATCCCTGTAGCTTCCACAACCAGCTACAGCTCGTCACCTGAATGAGTATCCTATGCTTGGTGTCCCTGTGGCTGGGCACCTAAAATGGTTTTACAAGAAAAAGATTTGAAAAGCAAACGGGTCAGAGCCCGAATGTGGAGTTATATTTTAAAACCTGCAAGTGCTTTAAAAACATTTAAAACATTAAATGCAAAGTACATGTTAGGACGTGCACTCACATGATATTCTCACCTCTCGTCTAACTGTGCACTCCTAACGTAAGTACCCATCTACAACGATATAAACCACTAGCTAAGTGACATCATAACCAGCTAGACTGTAATAGTTCCTACCCTTATTACCCGGTCCTATTAACATATAACGCTCGTAATTAGATAGGGATTTAATGTAAACTCAGATGCTCAATATGCAATATATTTCTCTATCAGCTAACTCATTATGTTTCTCGGAACAATACCGTAATTATTTATACAACATTAACATGAATGTTCTCATTAATTAAGTGTATATTATTCACATCATAAATATACAATACAAGCACCCTGAGAACTAAGCTGCGGTGCACACATACTCTGCTATCCATCCCGGTACATCACGTACATAAGGATCACACATTCCGAATCTCTCAGGAATAGTTCAGATAACACAAATCACAAATAGTGGAGGCGAACACAGTCACATCACATGGGTCACGCACATACCTACGCTCCCACGATCAGCGGACTTATTAACATCCCAATAAGTCTTTCTCTGACCTATGTTCATCGAGGTACCAGTCTATATCCCCCCCGTAGGCACACAAGGATTAGAGGGTCCTAAGCGAACGCAACCTCCCGTGATAGCAAGTATGGTAGGTATGTCATACACACAATTCATATACCAATACTAAGTAAACACACATCTTAGTAATACCGTATTTTAATCGTAGTACATATTGCACTCTCGTACTAACTATAATTATTACAATTTGTACTATTCCGGTTTGTAATCATACGCGCCATAATTTCTCACTTCGTAGTAGACACTCACGTCTCAACCCAAACCGTCCATGTAATACAACTCTCGTATGTAAATTCCTTCTCATAAATACCCAAATGTCCCAATTCTATCATTACTACATCTACGGAATGATATCTATATCCTCGAATAAGTTTACGGAATTCCAAAAATCAAAACCGTCCAAAATGGCCCAAACTGCCAGCTCGTTAGAAGTCTCGTTCGAACGAGACTGTTCGAACGAGTTTGGACTGTCAGCTCGTTAGAAGTCTCGTTCGAACGAGGCTGTTCGAACGAGATCCAGTTCGTTCGAACGAACTGTCCCTTCTAACGATATCTCGTTCGAACGAGATATCGAATGAAATCCCTACTCGTTAGCAACGACCGGTCAACTCGTTAGAAGCTCGTTCGAACGAGTTCGTTCGAACGACCTGGGGACTGCTTCTAACGACTGACCAGTTTCGGCCCAGATTTTTCCCCAATTCGTTTTTCATCCATTTTAACACCTCAAATCTTCTAAACTAAGTCCCAACAATCGTTTAAAGGTCTATAATCAATACTAAACATATATAGTCACATCCTAACATGTTTTTAAGGGATCAATCCATCCTAACATCAATTTAAATTTACAAATTTCTACACTTTTTCCCAATATCTCAAGAACATGAACCCTAACTTTATATCATCATCAAATCCCAGAATTTAATTCGTTTTAATTTCTCCTAATCACAGTTATTATGAGGGAAATCATCAACCTATCATACTACATGCAATTCTCTTCAAAATTTTCAAGTTCTAAACTCCAACTACATGGGTTTTCATTTAATCTTTCAAGAACAATCAAAATTCTTCAAATTCTAACATGGAAAAGACATTCTCTGAATTTAAATGGAATAAAGTCACTTGCCTTGGTTTGATTTCTGATTTTGGTGTAGGTTTGATGAAGTTTTCTGCAGAAATTCCTCTCTCTAAGCTCCTTCTCCAATGGTGGCTTAAGGTGGCTAGGCTTTGATTTGGGGAACTTAGAAAACCTAAATGATAACCTACGTAGCCTTCTAGGTTAATATGGGTTGGTTATGGGCTTAGTGGGTCAAATCCACATCAGATTTAATTAACCAATTTTCGTCACTTTTAATTCCTCAAAATATAAAATTACCAAAATACCCTTTAAGTTGCCGGTATGGCCTAAAAATATCCCGGGACCCAAACTATACCCCCGGCTAGTGTTTTCTGACTATCTCGACCCTTCCGGACGCGTTAGCGCACTCAAAACGACCATACGGATTATAGATTTTAAATTCACTTTTATTATCAAAATATTACACCGTGACGCAGCGGCACCACGCGTCTCAACAAAATTTCCAAATTGCCGTATATAAATCTCACGACAAATTTCATAATTCCAAATTCATATATAATAATATATGCACATAATCAAATACCAACTCGCATCTCATTAGTATGTATAACCCGGATTAATTTCCAATTAATACGCATTTAAGTAATTAAACCCAAAAATAAATATAGCCAAAAGTACGGGGTATTACATACTTCCCCCCTAATAACTGAATTTCGTCCCGAAATTCGAAACTAGAAAGTACCTGCTAAAAATAACTCTGGATAACGTTCGCGCATCTCATCCTCGCGCTCCCATGTGGACTCTTCGACATTGTGATGTCGCCTCTGAACACGCACTAACGGGACTATCTTTGACCGCAGTTTCCTCTCGCTTCGGTCCAAAATAGCAATTGGCCCCTCCTCGTAGGAGCTATCCGGCTGGAGATCGATGTCCTCCACAACAATGTGAGAATGGGCCAAATTATCTCTAAGGTATTTCCTCAGCGAGGAAATATGGAAAACGTCGTGAATCCGATGCAAGTGCTCCGGTAGTCCAAGTCTATACACAACCGTTCCGATCCGCTCAATGATAGGAAACGACCCCACATACCTCGGTGCCAACTTCCCCTTCTTCCCGAAACGCATAATCCCCTTCATCGGAGATACCCTGAGCAAAACCTGGTCCCCCACTTGGAACTCCCTGAAAAATCTCTTTGCATCAGCATAACTCTTCTGCCTGTCTTGAGCTACCCGAATGCGACTCCGAATCAACTCAATCCTTGCCGAAGTATCCTGAATCACTTCCGGCCCAAGTAGTTTGTTGTCCCCCACTTCTAACCAACATGCTGGGGAACGACAAGGCCTACCGTACAATGCCTCAAACGGAGCCATGCCAATAGTGAACTGATAGGAGTTGTTGTAAGCAAACTCCACCAGTGGAAGGTACTGCTCCCATCCACTCCCGAAGTCAATAATGCACATGCGTAGCATGTCCTCCAACATCTGATTGGTGCGCTCTGTCTGCACATCGGTCTGCGGATGATAAGCCGTACTCAACCGCAATTCCGTGCCCATGGCCTCCTGGAAACTCTCCCAAAACCGCGAAACAAATATCTTGTCTCTGTCAGACACGATATTTAGGGGCATACCATGAAGTCTCACAATCTCTGAAATGAAGAGCTGGGCATACTGTCCCGTGGTGTAGTCAGTCCTTACAGGTAAAAAGTGAGCGACCTTAGACAACCTGTCCACAATTACCCAAACGGAGTCGTGACCCCTCTGCGACGTAGGTAACCCCGTGATAAAGTCCATGGATATGCTCTCCCACATCCACACCGGGACCTCCAACGGCTGTAGCAATCCTACTGGTCTCTGATGATCCACTTTTACAAGCTGAAAAGTGGCGCATTTTGAAACAAACTCAGTGATATCTCTCTTCATACCGCTCCACCAATACTGCCGTCTCAAGTCTTGGTACATTTTATCCCCTCCGGGATGTACCGCGAACCGTGAGCCGTGCGACTCTGCCATCACTTCGTGTCGCAATTCCTCTCCTTCCGGAACTACCAATCTCCCATTGAAGCGTAATCCCCCATCTGAGCTAACGGTATAGGATTCGGCTCCCTCTGCTAGTAATCGAACTATCTGCTCCTGACAGAACGAGTCATCGGCCTGTGCCTGTACTACCTTCGTGACAATCTGCGGTGTAACGGTCATCACAGACATGAAAGATCGGGCCACTGCATCCTGGTGTCCCAATTCCTTCCACTTTGCTTTCCACACCTCTGCCACCTCATCTGCTGGCCTACGGCTCAACGCGTCTGCTACCACGTTAGCCTTACCCGGGTGGTACTGGATGTCGAACTGGTAGTCTTTCACAAACTCAAGCCACCTACGTTGCCGCATGTTCAACTCTTTCTGCGTGAACAGGTACTGTAGGGACTTGTGGTCCGTGAACAGTTGGAACTTCTCCCCCAAAAGATAGTGCCTCCAAATCCGTAGGGCAAATACCACTGCTGCCAACTCCAAATCATGCGTGGGGTAATTCTTCTCATGAGGTTTAAGCTTACGGGAAGCATAAGCTATGGCCTGTCTCTCCTGCTGCAATACACCTCCAAGTCCTTTCAAAGACGCGTCGGTGTAAACCAAATACTCAACTCCCGGTCTCGGCAATGCTAACACAGGTGCTGAGGTCAATTTGTCCTTCAATTCATCGAATGCCAACTGATAGGCATCACTCCAGATGTATGGCACACCCTTATGAGTAAGATGTGTCAAAGGACCTGCTATCTCCGAGAAACCCCGAATAAACCTCCTGTAGTATCCTGCTAGACCCAAGAAACTACGAATCTCCGTTGGTGTCGTGGGCTGTCCCCACTCCCTCACCGCTGATACCTTCCCCGGATCAACAGATATCCCTTGGTCGGAAATAATGTGACCCAAGAACTGGACTTCCTTCAGCCAAAACCCGCACTTCTCATATTTTGTATACAACTCGTTCTGACGGAGTGTCTGCAAAACCTGCCTCAAATGCCCGGCGTGCTCCTCCTCTGTCTGAGAGTAAACCAGAATGTCATCAATGAAGATAATGACAAACTGATCTAGGAAATCCCTGAACACTCTGTTCATCAAGTCTATAAACACTGCTGGAGCGTTGGTCAAGCCGAAAGGCATAACCCGAAACTCGTAAGAACCATATCTCGATAAGAACGCAGTCTTCGAGACATCCTCCTCCCTGATACGCAACTGATGGTATCCCGATCTCAAGTCAATCTTCGAGAAGAAAGAAACTCCTCTCAACTGGTCGAATAAGTCATCGATTCGAGGCAACGGATACTTATTCCGTATCGTGACCTTATTCAACTCTCGGTAGTCCACACACAATCTTAGTGAACCATCCCTCTTCTTCACAAATAAAACTGGAGCGCCCCAAGGTGAGGTACTCCTTCGAATAAAGCCTTGTCCCAACAGCTGCTCTATCTGATCCCGTAACTCTCGCATCTCAGCTGGAGCCATACGGTACGGTGCGCGTGCTATAGGTCTCGTACCCGGTAGCAAATCTATAACGAAGTCTATCTCTCGACTGGGTGGTAAGCCTGGTATCTCCTGAAACACATCCGAATATTCCCTGACTACTGGGATAGAATCTAAAGGAATCACTACCTCCTTAGAGGTATCCTCCTCAATGTAATACAGATGAGCGGTCGATCCTCCCTCTGGGCGAGGCATCGCCACTACAAACATCTCTTGCCCCGGAATGGCAAAAACAATGCTCCCGCTGAAGCAATCAATCATGGCCCTATATGCTACGAGCCAATCCATACCAATGATCACATCTGAACATGCATATCTAACACTAACATGTCTGCAGGCAATACCAAACCACCAATCTCTATCCCCACTCCCCGGCATATAAAGAAAATAAGTGACCCACTCCCCAATGGTGAGTCGACACACGTCACTGTGCTCTCTGCCGTAGCTAACAATCCTAAAGCTTTCGCGAAGTGTGTAGCTATAAAACAGTGTGTAGCACCTGTATCAAATAACACCCGACCCATAGTGCCATGGATAGGAAACGTACCCTCGATCGCGGGCAGTGCCTGTGGAACTGCAGCCTGGTGGACGTTGTAGACACGTCCATACTGTAGCTGCCCCTGCTGAGCTGGGACTGCTGGAATGGGTGGCAATGCTGCCATCAGTGGCGGTGCGGGAAGAGCGGCGGGAAACATAGGCCTTTGTGGCTCCTGGCGAGCACCCTGCTGCTGCTGCTGTGGGGCCCTGCCCCTATCAGGACAATCCTGCTTCTTATGGCCAGTCTTGCCACAAACAAAGCACTTCCCTGGGAAGTTCCCTCCCCTCTGCCCCTGCTGTCCCCGGCCCTGGTGGCCGTTACCGTTCCTCCCTTGGCCCTGCTGGCCCTGATGAAACTGCTGCCCATTCTGCCCCTGTTGGCCCTGATGGCAGTTTGAACCCTGATGGCCCTGACAGAAACCTCCCTGTCCCTGCCTGTAGTTCCCTGACCGGAACCTCTTATTATCCCCCTGCTGGGAGCCCTGCTCATTATGTCTCTGCCCCTGACCCGATTGTGCCCCGCTGGCACCATGTCCTCCAGTCCTGCCCTGATGGCTAGACTCTCCCGACCTTTTGCCCTCGGCCATATGAAAACGGTGGTCCTGGCAGTGTAACAATGCAGCGTTAACCACATCAAAATAAGTGGCTAACGATAGGTTCCCTAGCAGATGCTGACGGATCCTCCAATTCAACCCGTCGGTGAACTTCTCAATTTTCTTCTTCTCTGTTGGTATCTCGTTTGGAACGATGTTCAACAGATTAGTGAACTCGTCCTCATACTCGGCCACTGTCTTGCCTTCCCGCCTCAGACTCATCAGCTTCCTCCTCATATCCGTGTGAACAGCCGAGGGAAAGTACTTGCGGTCGAACCGCACCCAGAACTCCTGAATCGTGAGAGCATCCCTCTCCTCCGCGGTGGTAATGGACTCCCACCACTGCAGTGCAGATCCAACCAGCTTGAAAGTAGCTAGCACCTGCTTCTGAACATCAGTGCACTCATGCATTCTCAAGTGCCTCTGCATATCCTTCCTCCATTGGCTCGAGACTACCACATCTGAGCTTCCTGTAAACTCTGGCGGATGTGCTTTCTGAAAAGCGTCACGTACACGCTCCCAAGCAGACGGGAATACATTAGCCTGTACTGGCGCGATAACCGACACCTGAGGTGGTGCCTGCTGAACAACGGCAATTGCGGCATTTACCGCTTGGGCTACTATAGCTGCAACCTCAGCGGCATTCATCATGCCCTGAACTGGAGCGGGTTGGGGTTCGGGCATTGCATCCCTGGGAACTCGTGGTGCACGTCGTGGAGGCATCTGAAATAAGAACAAAGTTTATAAGTTCGCTGTTTATAAACTTAAAATAACTGAAGAACGAAGCATACACAAAAAGAGTACAACAATCCTAAAATATAGGGCTCTATATCAAAGAAACGTAGCGGAAACATAATAGCCGTACAGATCCTAAAGGACACTAGAACCTGATGCTCTGATACCACCTGTGACACCCCGACTAATTAAATACCGGGTAGCTACTCCTTTATTAAATTAATTCAAAATGCAAAGTTGGCTCAGTTAATAACATCACTGTCGAAAACATTTTATTATTACTAACCACCTAGTATTTAAAAAGTAAGATGCCAAATTTTAATTTAAGCCTGATTAACATGCAACAAGTGTAATAAAGAATAACAACACCATTCACCATACTGAAGTAAAACGATTAACCATCACATAGTGTAAATAAAGTCTGGAGGAAAACTCCTCACTACAATCCCATAACTGAAATGAATAACCGAATACTGAAATAATACATGCTAAAGTCTGAGAACTGAAATGTAAAAGATGTCTCTAAATAGAAATGGGCAACATGCCCTACAACTGATAGATAGTGACTCTGGAATCCAAAAGATAGAAGCGTCTACATGCAAATCCCTGTAGCTTCCACAACCAAGCTACAGCTCGTCACTTGAATGAGTATCCTATGCTTGGTGTCCCTGTGGCTGGGCACCTAAAATGGTTTTACAAGAAAAAGATTTGAAAAGCAAACGGGTCAGAGCCCGAATGTGGAGTTATATTTTAAAACCTGCAAGTGCTTTAAAAACATTTAAAACATTAAATGCAAAGTACATGTTAGGACGTGCACTCACATGATATTCTCACCTCTCGTCTAACTGTGCACTCCTAACGTAAGTACCCATCTACAACGATATAAACCACTAGCTAAGTGACATCATAACCAGCTAGACTGTAATAGTTCCTACCCTTATTACCCGGTCCTATTAACATATAACGCTCGTAATTAGATAGGGATTTAATGTAAACTCAGATGCTCAATATGCAATATATTTCTCTATCAGCTAACTCATTATGTTTCTCGGAACAATACCGTAATTATTTATACAACATTAACATGAATGTTCTCATTAATTAAGTGTATATTATTCACATCATAAATATACAATACAAGCACCCTGAGAACTAAGCTGCGGTGCACACATACTCTGCTATCCATCCCGGTACATCACGTACATAAGGATCACACATTCCGAATCTCTCAGGAATAGTTCAGATAACACAAATCACAAATAGTGGAGGCGAACACAGTCACATCACATGGGTCACGCACATACCTACGCTCCCACGATCAGCGGACTTATTAACATCCCAATAAGTCTTTCTCTGACCTATGTTCATCGAGGTACCAGTCTATATCCCCCCCGTAGGCACACAAGGATTAGAGGGTCCTAAGCGAACGCAACCTCCCGTGATAGCAAGTATGGTAGGTATGTCATACACACAATTCATATACCAATACTAAGTAAACACACATCTTAGTAATACCGTATTTTAATCGTAGTACATATTGCACTCTCGTACTAACTATAATTATTACAATTTGTACTATTCCGGTTTGTAATCATACGCGCCATAATTTCTCACTTCGTAGTAGACACTCACGTCTCAACCCAAACCGTCCATGTAATACAACTCTCGTATGTAAATTCCTTCTCATAAATACCCAAATGTCCCAATTCTATCATTACTACATCTACGGAATGATATCTATATCCTCGAATAAGTTTACGGAATTCCAAAAATCAAAACCGTCCAAAATGGCCCAAACTGCCAGCTCGTTAGAAGTCTCGTTCGAACGAGACTGTTCGAACGAGTTTGGACTGTCAGCTCGTTAGAAGTCTCGTTCGAACGAGGCTGTTCGAACGAGATCCAGTTCGTTCGAACGAACTGTCCCTTCTAACGATATCTCGTTCGAACGAGATATCGAACGAAATCCCTACTCGTTATCAACGACCGGTCAACTCGTTAGAAGCTCGTTCGAACGAGTTCGTTCGAACGACCTGGGGACTGCTTCTAACGACTGACCAGTTTCGGCCCAGATTTTTCCCCAATTCGTTTTTCATCCATTTTAACACCTCAAATCTTCTAAACTAAGTCCCAACAATCGTTTAAAGGTCTATAATCAATACTAAACATATATAGTCACATCCTAACATGTTTTTAAGGGATCAATCCATCCTAACATCAATTTAAATTTACAAATTTCTACACTTTTTCCCAATATCTCAAGAACATGAACCCTAACTTTATATCATCATCAAATCCCAGAATTTAATTCGTTTTAATTTCTCCTAATCACAGTTATTATGAGGGAAATCATCAACCTATCATACTACATGCAATTCTCTTCAAAATTTTCAAGTTCTAAACTCCAACTACATGGGTTTTCATTTAATCTTTCAAGAACAATCAAAATTCTTCAATTTCTAACATGGAAAAGACATTCTATGAATTTAAATGGAATAAAGTCACTTGCCTTGGTTTGATTTCTGATTTTGGTGTAGGTTTGATGATGTTTTCTGTAGAAATTCCTCTCTCCAAGCTCCTTCTCCAATGGTGGCTTAAGGTGGCTAGGGTTTGCTTTGGGGAACTTAGAAAACCTAAATGATAACCTACGTAGCCTTCTAGGTTAATATGGGTTGGTTATGGGCTTAGTGGGTCAAATCCACATCAGATTTAATTAACCAATTTTCGTCACTTTTAATTCCTCAAAATGTAAAATTACCAAAATACCCTTTGAGTTGCCGGTATGGCCTAAAAATATCCCGGGACCCAAACTATACCCCCGGCTAGTGTTTTCTAACTATCTCGACCCTTCCGAACGCGTTGGCGCACTCAAAATGACCATACGGATTATAGATTTTAAATTCACTTTTATTATCAAAATATTACACCGTGATGCGGCGGTCCCACGCGTCTCAACAAAATTTCCAAATTGCCGTATATAAATCTCACGAAAAATTTCATAATTCCAAATTCATATATAATAATATATGCACATAATCAAATACCAACTCGCATCTCATTAGTATGTATAACCCGGATTAATTTCCAATTAATACGCATTTAATTAATTAAACCCAAAAATAAATATAGCCAAAAGTACGGGGTATTACAGACGGCTAGGGATAAATTGTTGTTGTTTTCATAGTTAGGGGGTTAATTGAAAAAAGCTTAAAAGAAGTGGTGGCAAAGTGTTGGGAGGGGTATAATTTAGGCCTAAGTATAATAAACCCATTATAAAATTACTTAAAATTTGAAATGCATGGACTATTACCCAAATTGTGTTATTAATATGATCACGAGTACATGAAAATGTAGTGTGAGCAAAAACTAGTGATGAAAATAAATTACAATTCTTATGGAAAATCGAGATTCATTTATGTAGTGTGGGAAACATTATTAGTTAAACCCAACATTTGGTGGTTAATTATTTTGTGCTTTAAATTTTAATCTGATCATTCGAACCTAGAAGGTATTAGATAATATCTATTTTTTTCTTTCTTCGAATTGTCACATATTAAGATTATGTTTTTTTGTATCTCGTCCGGAATATTAACTCTAAAATCTTAATATGAAGTCTGAAATTTACATTTACAAAATATGTTTGTTTATGTCTCTTAATTGATATATTATAGTCAGATCTAGTGTTCAAATTCGCACATATTTTATACTTAACCATTAAGCAAGAAAAATAATCTTTAATCTTTTAATTTTTCTTCAAAATACTATTTAATATGTTTTAAGTTTGAATACTTTAGCCTTAAAGGCTAATACGAGTAAACAACTCCTAAACACATTTTTACCTTTAGTGATTCAGAGGCTTTACATCATAGCAGTTAATTTAAATTTCAATTGAAAAATTCAAATAAAACATAAAAATATTTTATGAATTCATATTTCAAAAAGTCTCTCTCAAAAATTTCTCCAATAGCCGGGTCGAAAAAATAAAAAATCCATAGCCCCTCTTCCTTCCCTCCCTCCTCCAGCCTAACACCACCGACCCCCACCTTCCTCACCCGGCTCCGCTATCCTCCCCAACCCCTCAAGCTCCTTGTGAGAGGGGGGAGGATCGCTTGATCTCCCATAAATCCAAAAATAAATAAAAAGTCAAACTTGTTGTAACAACCCGCGTAATTTTGGCTATTTTAATTAATTTATGGAAAATGGAGGAAAATAAAGTTTTTGATAATTTTTTTTATTGCTCAAATATGTTCAATATTATTTTTAAAGGAGAGAATTTCAAACGGTTTCGAAATCGGAGTTAAAACGGATTTTAAAATGATTTTTAAATGTTTTTAACTCTTGGAATTCTAAGTAGGCGAACCTTAAGTAATTTTCAAGAGTTGTTTTGGCTTCCAACTCTTCATTTCTTTGCCATATTTAAAGGAGTCTTTTGGTTTCCAACTTTTCATTTCTTTGCATTATAAAAGAAAGTCGTGGGCAACTGTTTTAACCTACTTTTGGCACAAATTTTGGCAGCAAATATATTTTATATTCCTCTTCTTTTTATATACACATTGGCCCTTGAGATTTGTGAGTTCCAACCTTAGATTAGAGGTCTTCTTGGGGCTATGTTTGAGGAGGTTCTTGGAGGAGCTTTTGTAGATCTTTTGTATTGATCTTGAGGATGTGATCATTGGTTTCTCATCATGGTTTGAGGTATGGGGTTTTATTCAATATGCTCCTTAAATCTCGCGAGTGTCATTCTCTTTGAATTCTTGTTTAATTGAACTCATATTTGAATTGATAAATTCATTGAAATCTGGAAAATAATTGTTGAAATTATTTTGATTCATGTGGTATCATTATATTGTTGATGAGCACGTTGTCATGAGCACCCGCCAAAATTCCTGTTTCCCGGGCTATGGCTTGATAAAGCATATACGGATGTGGTGAGGCCTGGTGACCCGGTTAAAGTGTTGTTGAGAAATTATATTGATAAATGCTTTGAGATTTGCATTTCGATTTGAATATTCGTACTCGTGTTGTTACGCTTTGTTCATCGTTAATATAATTATTGAGCATCTTTCTTGTCGTATTGTGTACTTCCCCATATTTTCTTTTAGTAGCAGGTTAGTGCGGATTTTGGGGCGCTATGGGGATTGATTTTAGCGAGGATTATTTGGGAAAGATTAGTAATATTTTGATGTATAGAGCTATAGAGATTTTAATTTTATTCGAGTTAGATAGTTGTAATTTTAATTCGAGAGACTTGTTGTAATTAAAGAGATTGAGATTAGTGGATTTATATTATTTTTTATTTATTTAGATGCTCTATACCTTGTCACTTGTGGATTTGGATTTGGATTTATTTTATCGCATTAGCGCTCCGTTCCCTCTCCCCGGGCGGGCGGGGTGTTACAAATGGTATCAGAGCTTAGGTATACGGTAGCCCTCGGGTCTTGAGTTTTGGGTTCATTGCGTGGTAGCAATTTTTGGAGATAGAAAATTTTAGGTGATATTCGTGTTAGGTTTCGAGATTAGAGGTGAGGAATTTATTTTTGGGAGACGTGATTTGTTTTTGGAGTTAGTGTAGTGGCCTGATTTTGAGAGTTAGGCATTCGGCGAATTTCGAGAACGAAATTCCATTGTTAGTGGGGAAGTGTAACAACCCACGCAATTTTGGGCTATTTTAATTAATTTCTGGAAAATGGAGGAAAATAAAGTTTTTGATAAAATTATTTTTTATTGCTCAAATATGTCCAATATTATTTTTAAAGGAGAGAATTTCAAACGGTTTCGAAATCGGAGTTAAAACGGATTTTAAAATGATTTTTAAATGTTTTTAACTCTTGGAATTCTAAGTAGGCGAACCTTAAGTAATTTTCAAGAGTTGTTTTGGCTTCCAACTCTTCATTTCTTTGCCATATTTAAAGGAGTCTTTTGGATTTCCAACTTTTCATTTATTTGTATTATAAAAGGAAGTCGTGGGCAACTCTTTTAACCTACTTTTGGCACAAATTTTGGCAGCAAATATATTTTATATTCCTCTTCTTTTTATATACACATTGGCCCTTGAGATTTGTGAGTTTCAACCTTAGATTAGAGTTGTTCTTGGGGCTATGTTTGAGGAGGTTCTTGGAGGAGCTTTTGTAGATCTTTTGTGTCGATCTTGAGGATGTGATCATTGGTTTCTCATCATGGTTTGAGGTATGGGGTTTTACACAATATGCTCCTTAAATCTCGCGAGTGTCATTCTCTTTGAATTCTTGTTTAATTGAACTCATATTTGAATTGATAAATTCATTGAAATCTAGAAAATAATTGTTGAAATTATTTTGATTCATGTGGTATCATTATATTGTTGATGAGCACGTTGTCATGAGATTTTAATATGGCACGGATGTTGGGCACCCGCCAAAATTCCTGTTTCCCGGGCTATGGCTTGATAAAGCATATACGGATGTGGTGAGCCCTGGTGACCCGGTTAAAGTGTTGTTAAGAAATTATATTGACAAATGCTTTGAGATTTGCATTTCGATTTGAATATTCGTACTCGGGTTGTTACGCTTTGTTCATCGTTAATATAATTATTGAGCATCTTTCTTGTCGTATTGTGTACTTCCCTATATTTTCTTTTAGTGGAAGGTTAGTGCGGATTTTGGGGCGCTATGGAGATTAATTTTAGCGAGGATTGTTTGGGAAAGATTTGTAATATTTTGATGTATAGAGCTATGGAGATTTGTATTTTTATTCGAGTTAGATAGTTGTAATTTTAATTCGAGAGACTTGTTGTAATTAAAGAGATTGAGATTAGTGGATTTATATTATTTTTTGTTTATTTAGATGATCTATACCTTGTCACTTGTGGATTTGGATTTATTTTATCGCATTAGCGCTCCGTTCGCTCTCCCCCGGCGGGCGGGGTGTTACACTTGTTTTGTGGGTCTTACACGTTTTGATTAGTCTAGACAGTGATACGAGTATAATGTTAACCTCGACTGAAAAAGATCTTCTTGAAGAGAAAATCCAAGTGGTTGCGACAAAAGCTACTCCTCTTGGGGTAGATCAGACCCTTGAAGACGAAGATTTGTTTTTAGAGTTTGTATTTTTGCTTTTTCGTCTTTTTATGTATTTTTGGGCTTCGTTTGGAGTTACCTCTCTCATCTCTGTTTGGAGCGTGCTGCCCACTTTTAGTATGAATGAGAAGTTTTGGGGTGTGTGGTTCAACTATCACAGTGGCTTGTGCTCTCGGGTTAATGTTCAAAATGACTTTGGTCTTTTTTGGGTATCTCACCTTTATTAAGTTCGATCTTTTATTAGGTCCCTTATATTTAGGGTCGTTAACCTACTTGATTCTGGTACTTCAGTGTCGGCTGTATAGTACTATACTACCTGTCTTCTTGCAAATTCGCTTGGAGAGGTTCGTCATCTGGTACTTTATGCACCAGTTCCTCGGTTTCGATATTATTACTAGGACGTGTTGTGATCATGACCCTCAACTTATCAAGTGTGCTAAAAGTCATTTTTTTAGATGTCATTCTAGTTTCTTTTGTAGTTTTTTTCTTGTTCTCCCTCCAATTTAACTCAAGTATGTTCGGATCATGCTATTTGATTTTTCTCGTAACTGTCGGGTTCATTAATTAATATCCTATTTGGGATGATAAAAAAAATAGGATAAAAAAATAAATGCACCACACTTTTAGGTTCATCATGTCCACCGTGGGGTTCTTATCAAGATTGGAGATGATGAGGTAAAAGATAGAATATATATATGTCCAATAGAAGGGGAGAAAAAAATATCATTGAATCATATCCTCTCTCTTGGGTAAATGACAAAGGAATAAAGGATCACCTTGTATCGACTATGCTTTCTCTTCCAACGTTTTCTTGAAATTGCTGAGGGATCGACAGAGAGATAAGGACCACTTTAAAAAGAAATGCTCACATTCAAATCATTGTAAAGGCTTCTATTCTCTGCTTTTGTTTCTCGTTTTGGGACGTCTATGGTTCTTCAATTTTATCCACTTCTTATTATGCTATAATGATTACTCTCTCTACTAAGAAGATATCTCGCCTACCACTCGCCAATTACAATTTTATTCTTAGCTTATTTGAATGTTTATGCATGTAACCTAGAGTTTCTATATTTAGACCATGTTCGAGTGTTCCATAATTTTACACTATATGGTTTGTTTTGTGTGACAAGGCTTGTGCCGCGCCATTGAAAGATAAATAACAAGTTGGGGCAAATAAAGTAAAATTTTTGTGTGGAATGTGACTTGCTGCCCGACCTAAGCTCGCCAAATCCAAAATTTTAACCAAATGACTATGTGAAAGGGGTTTTTGGAATATTTTATAAGCAAGCATATGGGTCAAAAATTGTTTTTGATTTTTGCCATTCTCCCTCACTTCCCACATCGATAGTATGAATAAAAGTGGAGTTAATAAACAACAAAATCAATTACGGTTCTGAGCATGTATCAAGTAAGCGATTTCACAAGATTCTCTGACAGTCTATTTGCTATTATTTATATGTTAAGGCTTATTTTTTAAATCAATACATATAAAATGAGCCTATTTTACAATTTTTGCAAGAAACTTGTCAAATTTTATCAATTTCAGGACCGACGCTGATCAAAATGTGCATTGGTATCCCAAGTTTGTAAAGGGGATGACTATGTAGGTTGGGCTTTGCATTTGCCCAAACGATCCACGCACAATGTCGTCGCCTTAAGCATTTTTTTCGAGAAAATTTATTTGATTAAAATTTTAAAGGGGGATAGTAAATCCCTTTTATACACTATCACTAGAAGAGGTAGTCATTTTTTGTATCTTCAACTCATAAACTTTTTATTCAACTAAAGATACGTCTACGCATCACAATTTGTATATGAAAGTTACCCATTTTATCCTTATTGCACCCTTAATTCATTAACTCTGATTACAGAATCACATTATTCATTCAACTTCGCAAAAATTTTGGTGACGGTTCTGTGTTCTCTCTACATTCAACATGTGATTTTTCTTTTACGATAATAATTACCCTGTTTTTGTACTTTCTTGGAACTTGAAAAAATTTATATATATACACACACACACACATATATACAAAAAATAAAATACAGGACAAAAAATCAAAAGAATCGTTGCTCGGATTGACACACTGAACCAATCATCGTCAATCTCCACGCATTTAATCTGATATACGACGACATGAAGAATAACCATGTATATTTCAACTTTGAAGATGTTTACATTGATTTAATTCTTCATATTGCACAAAAAAATTATCGAATTAATAACTCCGCATACTAATGTTTTGTTCATGATTCCTCCGTAAATCGAATTTTATATTTTGTTCTTCTCCTAATGATCCAACTTTTAACCATGATATTTATCTTTGTTATTATGAAATACATTGATTGAATATGAAAATTTTATATCTAACTACAATTTGGTTAATATAGATGTTTCGTTAAAAGTGTGACTATATTTCTATCACTATAACTATAACTATTTTATTATAATTGTCTTTTATTTTTCTTATTTCCTGGTCGATGATTTATTCTTACAGATATGACGATCTTGTGGGTGTATGTATTTTCCTGGATTTGATGATGTATTTTTTCTTCTTAGTTTGCAGTTAATCTTTTCTTTTGTAGAAGATTTGTGTGTTGGTCACTATTGTACTACTGCCATCATGGCTTATTTTTATTGATATGATGATTTTTTGTTGGTAAAAAAAGGATGATCTTTTTCTATTTCTTATTATGAATTTTAAAACTTGAAACTTCACATTTGAGGATGAAGTATGTTTTCTTAATGTAACTATGTGTTGAAAATTATAATTGTATAAGTAACATTAAAAATTTGAATATTAATGTAACTCAATGTTGATAATTATAATTGTTACTGAAGAGTACGTTATAATGAAGTTTCAAACAATATCTTTTTTTTTTGTAATTGTATCTATTTTTTAATTATATTTATTTTTCTTGTAACTGAATCTATATCTTTGTAATTGTTTTTATTTTTCTTCTAACTGGACCTATAATAGTAGATATATTTATGTTTCGTAACTGTATCTACATATTTTTAACGGTATCTGTTTTCTTGTAATTATAATTAGTTGTTATGATTTTTCTTTATTAGTAAAATTTGTATGTTAAAATGAACTTTTTCTATTTCGTATTACGAATTTCAAAACTTGAAACTTCACATTTGAAGATGAAATATATTTCTAACTATAGTAATTTATTGGTAATTGAATCTATTTCTTTTTGTAACCGTGTCTATATTTTGTCTTTGTATCTAAATTTTTGTAATCGTATCTAAATATTTGTAACTATATATAAATTTTTGTAACTGTATCAATATTTTTGTAATGATATCTACACATTTGCAACTGTATCTATTTTTTGAAATTGTAATTTTTTGTTATGTTTTTTCTTTAGTAGTAAAATTTGTATATTAATATAAACATTTGTATTTCATATTACGAATTTCAAAATTTGAAGATGAAATATATTTCTAGTTGTATCTATTTTTTTTCTAACTCTATCTATTTTTTGTAGTTGCATCTATACTTTTGTAACTGTATCTACATTTTTGTAACTGCATCTATATTTTTGTGAGTGTAACTAAATTTTTGTAAATGTATCTAAGTTTTAGTTACTAAATCTATAATTTTGCAACAGTATATATATATATTTTGTTTACTCTAGCTGTAACTATTTTTTTTTCTAATTGTAAACATGCTATCCAAACTCACATTAGAGAAAGACTTAGTAGGTGTTTGTGTAATGACAAATGAAATGACTTATTTTAAAACACTAAGGGTCCGTTTGATAGCAATATTTGTCATGGCAAATATGGAATCTTTCTCATTTTCCATCTTTTATGCACATTTGATAGCATTTATTTGCCATGGTAAATAATTCTAAGTTACACTAAGGTATTAACACCTTATGCACAAAAACTAGATTTACCATGGAATTCAATTCTTTGGGTGGGGGGGGGGGGGGGGTGGGGGGGGGGGGGGGTTAAGAATTGAATTCCATCTTTTCAATGACTTGAAAATAAATTCCATCATGTTCTATCAAACGGACACTAAAATCAGACATTTGGTGAACTCTACTCCGGATCACTTCCCTTTACTCTTAGAAACGAACCCAAACTTTAAAATTACAAATCAAAGATTTATTTGTGATCATATGTGGTGCACACATTTTTCTTATCAAGGGATGGTTAAAAATTGTTAGGAAGCTAAAATTCAAAGATCACGACTTACCAATTCTCAAAAAAAGATGTTTTGATTCAAATGAAGTCAGGAATTTAGAAAAAACAATTTTTGGGTAATTCCTAAAGTCAAATTAATAGTACTCAACAACAACTATCTTTTACGCTTGATCAACTAAGTAATAATTTTGAAGATAATTTATAAAACGAGGATTTTTTTTCTTCAAAACAGACTTAATAGGTTATATATCCATGAGGGAGATGTTTTGGAAGCAAAAAACAACTAGATTAAAAATGGTGATTTAAATACTTGATACTTTCATGCTTTAGTTAATCATCGTAGAAAAAGTAACACTATTAACTCGATTTTTTTTTATCCCATTGAGGGCTGGATTTATGATATTAAGGATATTGAAAATGAATTTCGTATTACTTACCAATAATTATTTCAAACTTCTAATCCTTTAAATGATTTTAATGGGTTGGATCCTCACCCTACTATTTTAAATGATAATGATCTGATGAGTTTAAGCATTCCCATCGCAAATCTTGATACTAAGAATATGGTTTGGAATATGACTTTGAGTAAATATCCAGGTCCCGATAGTCTCACATTGAATTTTTTGAAAATCTCTAGGATATAGTTGGTGTAAATATCAATAACTTGGTCATGGATTTTTTTCATTCGGGCCATATATTAAAAGAGATTAATCAAACTCATCTGATTTTTATTCCTAAAATCGAAAACCCAACTAGAATAACTCATTATAGACCAATTAGTCTTTGCAATGCTATCTATAATATTATTTATTCCCTAATTAGGCAAAAGCTAAGACCTATTATAAACAATATTGCCTATCCTCTCCAGAGTGCTTTTTTGAAAGGTAGACCCATTAAGAAATATATTTTAATAACTCATGAAATGCTTCATTCCATGCGAATTTCAAAAGCTAAAATGGTAGGGGTAGTTATTAAACTTGATTTATTTAAAGCATATGACCAATTACAATGGGATTTTATTTGTAAAGTTTTCAGAATTATCATTTCCCTGATAATTGGATCAACATTATTATGCAGTGTGTTTCTGCCACTAGTTTTAAAGTTGTTATTAATAATGATATATCTTACTATTTTTTTTACCTTTTAGAGGACTTCATCAAGGTGACCCTTTATCCATTTATGTATTTATTTATTCTATAACTTAACACTTTATTAAGAGATTTTTTACATCACACGTTTACAAAAATATCACCCGTTTACACGCATCAAAATACGACCTCAAATTCCAGCTTTAGTTTTTGTTGCTGACCGTACGATATTTTAAAGAGACAAGGGTAATGTAACAACCTCCATTTTCTCTCTTACAGGTTGTCCAGACACAATACCTCGAAGATGGGGATTTCTATGCAATTTATATTATTCTCAGCATCAAAACATATAAAATATTTATTTATAAGCCAAGATTTGAAATCGAAACTGAATTTGGATTAATAGTCAAGGAAATAATAGAATTCAACAATCACATAATATGAGTAAGTCTTAACATACTCATAAGTGTCACAAACCAGCAAGAAATAAAATAGACTTAGGGCTTATGCTCATACAATAATCCAAATGTAAAAAGGAAATAATTAATATATCGTATAAACCTAATTTAGAATCAATGATCGGAAGTCTTACAATAAGAGACGACAAGGCTGAACTGTACACAGTCTTACTATCCCTGTCTAGGTGCACCTGGGGGACAAAAATATTTAAAATTTTGGGTCAACGCCCTAAAGTGTGCAAGAATTATCTTATTAAATCTTATTATAAAAAAGTACAGTAAATTTAAAGTGAATGCTTCCCATCGTCACTCACATACATAACATGTCTCACCCCTCATCTTCAAGCAGTGCTACATGTATAACCCCCCAAGTCCCGATACAGATGATGGATAAATATTAATGACAGTATAAGAATGGATATATCTAGACATACGTACTGCAATAACGTTATCTACATTCAAGTCACTATTTCCCAAATTATCCCAGACATATTATTTCCAAAATGACGACATCAAACATTATACATGCTACGTAGTATTGGATTTGTGTTTTATAGTCTACATCATTGGACTTTACTAATTTTTGCATTCACTTTAAATAATTAGCTATATGTCCTTATATATATATGACACTAAGAAATCTACCAATAAGGACAACACAAAGAACATACAGTTGGGGCGATACCTATGTAGTACACTATTGCATGGCCCATACCTAGCGGTGTCACATGGATCCCAGCATCAACACTCATCTCTCATAAGTGGTGCTGCTACATAGTACCTAAGATATGACCTACATAATGCATTGTCCACCTGTGTCGACATGTGCTACGATCTTGAACACGCGTACACCGACTGATAGGACAGTCCACGAACATAAGTATGTCCACACAGAAATATAATTACATATTACAGTTTGTAAAGGTAATTATCCTAAAAATTACCCCCTAGCTGCCCCGTAAGGATTATCCATAATTATCCTTACTTAACAATTAATTATCACGTAAATTTTTAACTACGTGTCCTTTTATAAAATACAATTAACCATCTAGTTAATTTATCTTTCCTTTTATTGGTATTATCACGTTTCCATTTTTAATAAAATTTACGATTATCCGTACACGATCCCAACTCATATGGACACCTAAAAATACCCAGGACACAACTGCGGATCCCACATAATGACCCCTGGAGCTGAACCAGTTTAGCCTCGGGGAGAACTGATTCTCCCCTGCTACCTATTTGTTAACCCAACATTTTATCTCACTACAAGATTCACATTCTTCCGTTCAAACCTAATTCCAAGGGCTTAAACTTTGTGATAATCATTAATATCAGTCCTTATGACTTAGTTTATCATCTTATGATTGTTTAATACGTATTTTCTAACTCGAATTATGTCCCAAATCATTGAAATTATGATTATGGAGGTGTTCATATATATTTTTTTTGTCCATCAATCTTTTAACAATTGCCACACGTAAGTGTCCAATTTAAATCAAAATCTAAAACTTTAAACAGGGATTAATTCCTCTACATATGAATCATTAAAATCATTATACCAAGGATCCTAATCATGAGCTCTATAAACATAAACCCTTAAAATTCTACCATCTTAATTCTGGATTTCCTACTTTAACATCAAAATCAATTCCTTCAAGAGTATAATTTAATATCATCATCAAATCATCAAAGTTTCTTAAATCCAGAATTTTCTTCTTCGGATTTCAACACACGATGAATTAGGAAGCAATTTGAACTTAATAAAATAAGAAAGTAAATTCTTGCCTTAAGTCTTCAAGGATTTCTTGATTGGCTTCTGGATATCTCATTAAATTTTTCTCTCCCAGTTCTCCTGCTAGTGTTCTTGCCTCTCTCTCTCAAAATGTATTTAGGGTTCTTGGATACAATTGCTAGGGAGTTATTAAACTCCTAATTATTATAATTAAGGCTCAAATCTCGAGTTGGGCTGTAGGCTTAAACTTTGGACCTCCAAATAGACTTAAATACACATCCCAATAAGCCCAATAACCTCCTAACTCACACACACACACACACACACACACACACACACACACACACACATATATATATATATATATATATATATATGTGTGTGTGTGTGTGTGTGTGTGGTTACCCAAAATTAAGATCATAGGCCTGGAAGAGTAGCCCGATGCTGGCGGCCCAAAGTTTAAACCCCCACCTCTTATTTGATTGAGATCCGGTCTCTTCCCACGTTCCCATGAAGGGAGGTTACAGGGAGAGATGGAAGACGTGGGGGAATCCAACATCCCCACTTACCTAAACGAACATGTATATATTGAACCCTAGGTCTGGGGCTAAAGGACAAGTTGTATTCTCTGTAACTACTCTCCAGAGTATATAGAAATAACACCGACTGCACCACCGTGGACGTAGGCACATCTTTGCTGAACCACGTACATCTTATGTTGTGTGATTGTCATTTTATATTCCTCGTTCTTATTTGGTGCTTGCCTTTCCCCTATTTGTTTGTGTTGCATAATATTTATCACCACAATTGACGCCATCTGTGGGAACCGTTTATCTTCCCTGAGAAAATCCCACACCAAAAGAGGAGTTTGAAATGTCTGGTCACAGCAGCAATGCCCCCTAGGAAGGGGATATTCAAGAACCACCTGCTCCTCGCAGGATTAGGTCTGAAGTTCGACGTTTAGATCAAAGGGCTCACCTAGAAAGGCCAGCCTCAGAAGAAAGCCAAGGACCAGCGAGGTCCACGCAAATATCCAGACTGATTAATGCATACGAGGCAAGGATCCACGAGCAGAGGGAGTCTTCTCGCAGGCACGAGGCAGAGAACGCTCACTTGAAAAGAAGACTGGAAAGACTGGAGAGAGAGCTTCATCATGATAACAAGAGACGTCCATACCGCACTCCTAGCCCTCAGGCGAGCAAGTCTTGCAGCCGAGGAAGGATCCCTAGGTGAGGATCTCAAAAGATTGAGGAAGGCGAATCAGACGACGACCTCCGCGAGCAGCTGCGAAGAGCTCGCCGTTACCAGAGCCCTACTCGCAGCAACGAGAACATACGAAATCTGGTTCGCAGGGAGATAGACCAATATCCTGCCCATCACGGTACCAGATCGACCCGAGAACTCGCTAGACGAGCTCTCAAAACCCAAATGAAATCACCTTTCACAAGGGAAATTAAAGAAGAAGAAGCCCCCAAGAAATTTGCTATTCCAAGGTTCAATATTTATGACGGTAAGACTGATCCCATTGATCACGTCAGGCAATACCGACAGGTCATGACCCTCTGGAACCACCAGGATGCGCTAATGTGCTAAATTTTTCCCTCGAGCCTGCATGATGTAGCGCAGAAGTGGTTCAAAAAGCTCCCCCACCGGTCCATCAGAAGTTTCAAATCCTTGACTGAACTTTTTACGACCCGATTCATTACTAGCAGCTCCCATCCCAAAAGTATGGATGCTTTGCTAACAATGAAGAAAACGCCTTAAGAGACCCTCCGAGACTACGCGAAGAGATACTGGGAGTTATTCAATGATATCGAGGATTGCTCGAAGGAAGTGGCAGTGGCCTCTTTCAAAATTGGACTACCCAGTTCTTCCCTTCTCTACCAGTCTCTGACAAAGAAGGAGGATATGACTATTGACGATCTAATGGCTCACATCGATAAGTACGCTAAGGTGAAGGATGTCACCCGCCTCAGTGCAGGAGAAGGCAATCGAGCTAAACTCACTACCAAGGGCAGTGAAAAAGCTGAGAATCAGAAGAAAGGAGGAAAGAACCGGGGGGGGGGGGGGGAATGGCTCTAAGAATGGAGGAAATAATGATGCGTCTAAAGCATTCCAGGCGGTCAACACTGTCTTCAAAGAACCAATTTACAAAATTCTAGTGAAGATCAAAGATGAGCCATTCATCAAGTGGCCCAGGGAGATGGGATGAGATCCCTCGAAGAGGAACAATGCGCTAAGATGCGCTTTTCATAAAGAAGGAGGACATAAGACTGAGCATTGCAAAGCTCTTGAGTCTCACCTTGAGGAGCTGGCCTAGTCCGGGCATTTGAACGAGTTTGTGGAGAAGAGGGCAGAGAAAGTGTCTGCAATAGAGAGGAAAGACTTGACAACGTGCTCGATGATAACGCCGGACATGAGTTCGCGGTAATTCACGGGGCATCTGATGCCAAGCATATCCAAGGAAATTCAACTCGAATGGAGATGAAGAAACTTATAGGAGTAGTGTAGGCCTTTCAGATAGATCCAGCTAAGTCACAGTCAGGAAAGCATCGACGAGCTGATGACGTCAACTATAACAAGCATATTATTTTCAAAGATGAAGACCTGGTGGGAGTGAGAACCCCACATCACGATGCTTTGATCATTACCCCCTGGATAGCTAAATTTGACGTCGACAAGTTGCTCGTCGACCAAGGAAGCTCGTCCGAAGTAATGTATCTCGACCTATTCAGAAAATTAAAGTTAAGCGTCGCCGACCTAAAGGAAGCTACTGTCCCTTTAGTTAGCTTCGCTGGAAAAATAACTATGCCCTTGGGAAAGATTGTACTACTAGTGCGCGCTGGAAATGTCTCCAAGATGATTGAGTTTTTGGTAGTTGACATCGACTGGCCATATTAGGCCATCCTCGGCAGGGGATGGCTTCATGAAATGAAGGCAGTCTCCTCGACCTACCATCAGAAACTCAAGTATGTAATCGAGCGAGGAGTAATGGAGATCCACGACGACCAAGCGATGGCAAGAAGGTGCTTCATAGCAGCCATCCGACCAAAGCCAGAGAGGAAGGCCGATCAGCCTAGCGAGAAAGTTGAAGAAGGTCTGATACCTTCTAATTAGCAATTAAATTAGGGAAGACATGGAGTAGAAGAGACCAGGCTCCTCCCCTCCGAACGGGTCATCGAGGACCTGATAGAAGTTACGGCTGGAGATGGCGACAGTACAAGAGTCTTCTTGATTGGATCATCTCTCACTGGCCAGGAACAGAAGGAATTGACAACTCTGCTGAGACGTAACATAGATGTTTTCACATGGGAACCATACGAGCTTCCTGGAATCGATCCTAGTATGGTCTTCCATCAGCTGCACGTCGATCCTACCTTCAAACCAATCACTCAGAAGGAACGGCGAACTGCACCCGAGAAGGCTAAAGCGGTAGAAAAAGAGGTCAAAAAACTGCTGGATGCAGGGTCCATACGGGAAGTATAGTTCCCGAAGTGGTTATCCAACCCAATAGTAATTCCAAAAAGCAACGGGAAGTGGAGAGTTTCCATCGACTTCACTGACCTCAACAAAGCATGCCCTAAAGATAGTTTCCCCCTCCCAAAACTAGACCAACTAGTGGATGCCACTGCAGCTCACGAGCGAATGAGTTTTCTGGACGCATACTCAGGGTATCATCAGATCCCCTTGTATTCTCCAGACCAGGACAAGACAGCATTCATCACGACGGTTGGATTACACTGCTACAAGGTCATGCCTTTTGGACTCAAGAATGTAGGGGCAACATATCAGCGTCTGGTCACCAAGATATTCAAGGACCGGATGGGAAACACCATGGAGGTATACATCGATGACATGCTCGTTAAAAGTAAGAAGAAAGGAAATCACCTCTCAGACCTGTCCAACACCTTCGAAATCCTCAGGAAGTACCGAATGAAACTTAATGCAACCAAGTGTTCTTTCGGTGTCCAGTCAGGAAAATTTATTGTGTACTTAGTCAGTAAGAGAGGAATAGAAGCTAACCTAGACCAGATCGATGCAATTAACAGTGTACAACCTCCTCGAATAATTCGAAACGTACAGAAGCTCACTGGTATGCTCGCTGCCTTAAATCGCTTTATCTCTAAATCCTCCGAGAAATGCAAGCCTTTCTTCCAGCTTTTAAAGGGGAACAAAATGGTAGAGTGGAGACCAGATTTCTCGCGAGCATTGGCCGAGATCAAAGCTTACTTAAGCTCTCCACCACTGCTCATCATACCAAGACAAACAGATTCTTTGTTCCTATACCTCTCCATTTGCAACCACACTGTCAGCTCTGCATTAATATGCGAGGTCACAGGAATCCAGCACCTTGTTTATTACGCTAGCAAGACCCTACTCGACGCCGAGCAGAAGTACCTACCACTGGAGAAGCTCGCTTTCGCACTAGTAGTGGCCTCGAGGAAGCTGAAGCACTATTTCGAAGACCACACTATCATCGTCCTTACATCGCACCCCCTTAAGGAAGTCCTGAGGAAAGAGGATTTTTCGGGTAGGCTGTTTAAATGGTCAGTCGAGCTCGGGTGATTTGACATCCAATTTCAACCAAGGACCGCAATCAAGGGACAGATCCTTACCGATTTCATAGACTAATTCACTTGCGAGGAACCTTCCAACCAACCTCAATCACCAAGGCAAAAGGAGAACCAAGCGACAGTGGAAACCTAGAAACTATTTGTTGATGGAGCCTCCAATTCAAAGGGGGCAGGAGTAGGCATTGTCCTCGTTACCCCAAAGAATACAATCCTTGAACAAGGAATCAGGCTTGGATTTGCATCCTCCAACAATGAAGCAGAATATGAAGCTTTAATAGCCGGACTCCAGAAGGCACACTTTGGGAGCAAAGCATTTATAGGTGTTCGATGATTCCCAATTAGTCTCCAATCAGATAAGTGGAGATTACAATGCAAAAGATGAAAGAATGGCAGCTTACCTCGCCTTAGTTAAAAACTTAATGGCGAGCTTCGAAGAGATAAATGTCCAGATGTTTCCCAGAGGGAAAAATAGCCATGATGATGCCCTAGCAGCCCTGAGTTCGGCAGTCGACTCCGACCTAAAAATAACCATCCCCATAGATTTCCTCACTCATTCGAGCATCCATGATAGCAAGCTACCAGACGGGAAACAGGTACTCCAGGTGAGATCAGCTCCCAGCTGGATGGACCCCTTAAGGGACTATTTGAAGGATGGCACACTCCCAAATGATAAGAAGACTGCCCACCAGATAAGAGTCAAAGCTGCTCGCTTTCACTTATCCCCAGAGGGAAACTTGTATAAGAGATCCTTCTCCGGCCCCTACCTCCAATGAATTCACCCAGGGGATGTCGAGAAAGTGCTACATGAGCTTCACGAAGGAGTCTGTGGAAGCCATATCGGAGGAAGGCCTCTAGCTTTTCGAGCAATGAAGAAAGGCTATTGGTGGCCATATATGCAAAGGGACTCTGTGATGTATGTCCGCAAATGCCTGAAATGCCAACTTCACGCTCCTATGGTCCACCAACCCGCCAGTGACCTAAAATCACTGTCCAACCCATTGCCATTCGCCCAATGGGGAATTGACATCGTGGGACCACTGCCTACCGCCATCGAAAATCGCAAATACCTGTTAATTACAACTGATTACTTCACCAAATGGATCGAGGCAGAACCCCTGGAAAATATCTGTGATGCAGACATAATAAGATTCATATGGAGAAATATCATCACTCCCCAGAACCATCATCACCGACAATGGAACGCAGTTCGAAAGTGGCTCTTTTTAGAGTTTTTGTAATGAACACGGAATCAAACACCACTTCAGTTCGGTAGCCTACCCTCAGAGCAATGGCCAAGCTGAGGCTTCTAACAAAACTGTGATCGATGGATTAAAGAAGCGATTGGAGCGAGCCAAAGGCGCATGGGTAAATGAATTACCACATATTCTATGGGCGTACTGAACGACTCCTCGGCGAGCAACATGAGAAACCCCATTTTCGCTGACATATGGCATGGAAGCAGTCATCCCACTAGAAGCTGATTTGCCGAGAATGAGGTCCAACCTTGTCAACCAGGGCCATAATGATGCAGCATTGCTCGCTGAACTTGACCTGGCCGACGAGCGTCTAGAGATAGCCCTAGTAAAACTAGCGAGCTATCATCAAGAGCTCTCGAGGCATTACAACAAAAGGGTTAACCCAAGGACATTTTGAGTTGGGGACTATGTTCTAAGGAAAGTCCTGGGCAGCGCAGTAAAACCATCAGACGACAAGCTAGGCCCAAACTGGGAAGGACCCTTTAAGATAACAAGAGACGATCTGCAGGGCGCCTATCACTTGGAAACGATGGATGGCAAAGGAATACCATGAGCATGGAACCCAGTTAATCTCAAGAGATTCTATTTTTAGATCTTTTTTTTATTCTTTTGTTATGGAACTAGAAGTTCATTTCCCTTGTCATTAATGAAAGTTATTTAACGGTTGCATTCTAGTGAGTAACATCTATATGTGGTTTTTGGCAATTTTTTTTAAATGACAGGCACATTGATCACTATGCCATAGCAGGGGAGTATCCCTCCTCAGGTCATAGTTATGAAACACGAAGGACCTCTTAGCATTGCCCCTGGCAATATATGAAGCCCTATAGGGGTTCCTTAGGCAATATGGCCAAATTTTATACTGGTCATCAAACCTTCTTTGGTTGAATAAAATCCTGATCGGATAAAGCATCCAACACCAGGTGTGTCCTCGCCAATTGCCACACTTAGGCCTAAGGGAGTGTGACGACACGACCTAAAAGGTAAAGTGGTGCACAATGGTATCCCGATATTATACTGGACTGGGAGGACACTTGCATAACAACACAAACTTAGAATATCATAAAGCAGCAAGAATATGAAGAATATAATACACTTGTTTAGTCGGTAAATTCACCCAAAACATAAACTTTATATTAATTCATCATGATTACAACAATGGTGATACATGTTTAGTCGGCGAGCTCGTCCAAAGCATTTACACTACCAAAAATCCAAAAAGCAACAACTGACAAAGTCTCAATGGGGGTGAGGCCTCTGAGCGAGATAATCATCCACTTGAGTTCTTCGTCCATCATCAGGAGCAGGAGCTAACTCTTCCTCAACCTCATTTGCATCTGAATCCAATAATTGCCGAGGGATGGCATCGATGGGGATCCATCGATCATCCCTCCGGAAGGGGTTAGGCATCAGGGTAGAGGGAGAAATCTCATGGCGATACCAGAGCATCGAGTTCCTCGGGACTTGCAGCTCCTTCAAGTCACTCAGCCACCCCCTGACAAAAGAAAGCTCTTCGAACTCTGACAACCTTATTGGAGCATCTGACCAACCCTGGTCGTAGCCGTCCGCCCACACTCGCCGAGGACCTTTTTTGAACAAGTGTCGTAACCGAGTGACATCCCTCTGAAGCCCAGCAGCAATCACATATGCTCGTTGAACATCTTCGCGGAGCTCCTCCATTTCTCTAGCTGAACCAATGGTGTTCCTGCGAACTCGCGGAATGATCGAAAGAGAAGGACCCTGCAGTGCAGGAGGCATATCGCTCTGACCAGCTCTAGCTCACGATGACGAGGAATCCTGTAATACTGCTGGAGCAGTGCTCGGCGCATGCTCCCTAACTCGTGAGACTTCTCTCCTTAGAGCCTTATTCTCCTGCTGGAGAACTTCCCCAACTTGATTGATCTCGGAGGCCTCTAATAGCTTCTCTCTCAATGCATTAACCTCCTCTTGAACTGAGGCTCCAATATCCTCCATCTCTTGAAGTCTGTCCTTCAACTTGGCGACGAGCTCAGTTTTCTCTATAAATCGCTTGTTCCTTAGTCGCAGAGACTTACAGATCCTCACAAAAGTATGGCAAACTTCGGAGCTTACATCGGGCCCCAGCATCCTTCCCAATTGGGGAAGTAGCAGGAATGTAATCATCCACATCAATTAACTACAAGCAATAAAAAGACAGGGGAAAGAAGGAGACAAATCAGTGCAATGAGAAAAAATAAGCCTTTTTATTAATAAAGGTTAAAATTACATTGAACAACAAAAAAAAGTTTACAGACAGAAAAAGAAAAATACAAAGTAATCCTCGAAGATAGCTAGTTAGCAACCTCAGGTTTCCCAAAGGTCGATGGCTGTTTCCCTTTGTCAGCATCAGCAGGAGCATCGCCTTCAGCAGGGGTAATCTCTGTCGCCACAACAAGGGAAACATCAGCAGGGGTCATCTGAGAGATAGGGTCAGCGCCTTCAACAGCTGGGGTAGGGTCTTCATCTACAACTGGCCTCGGCCCTGGGTCGTGCTCGTCAAATAGGGGAGATGCAACATCCACTCTGGCAGCTATGAGGGCCTTGTTCCAGCCCTTTTTGAAGTTCAGACGACTAATATAGCCTATCCAAACTTCGGCATCCTCGTATACTGCAGTCCAACCAGAATTATATGAGTCTTTATTGGCAGTGATCGCCTCAGACTCCTTCTTCTTCAACTCCTCAGAGAGCACTCTGTTCTCCTCCACAATGGCCATCTTGCTCGAGCAAACCAGGTCGTAGGCTTGTCGCAGCTCCTTCAAATCTTTAACTGTTGCGTCCTTCTCCCGGTTCGTTGTAGCAAGAGCCAGGTCGGATGATATCCGAGCAGCGTCGATGGCTTCAAAACTAGCCTCGAGATCTGTACCCTTCAACTTCAAGTAAGCATTCTCTCTCTCTAACTCGCTATTTTTCTTTACCAGCTCATCACGTGAACGATATAGCACGGCGAAGTCAGTCACAAACTGAAGAAAAAAGAAGACATTAAATGAAGGAAATGATGGAATTCATAAAAACATGGGAGAAAAGATAAAAATCTTACCAAAGCTAGCCTCTATCTAGCCTGAAGGGCCAATTTCTCAGACCCCAGCGCCCTCTGGCGATCAGTAGGAAGAACTTCCCTCTCGAGCAGTACAGGGGCCAGCTGAGGGGAAATTACGACTGAAGCTCCCTCTAACAGGGCAGACACCGGGACCAAGGCCTGCCCAGCCTTCGTCCTAGCCTCCATCTTCCTTCTCTTTTCCTCTTTCTCCCTCTCCATCCTTCTCCTCTCCTCTATCTTTTTCTTCTCCTCCACCTTCTATCTCTCCTCCTCCTTTTTTCTCTCTCTCTCACTTACTTGTTCTTCTTTCTTCCTCTTATTCTCCTGCTCCTGAGCAGAAGACCAAAAACCAGTAGCCATGGCCCCAGAGCTAGACTTTTACTTCTTCAACCTTTGTGCGAGTAGCATGTGGTCTTCATCATCATCGTCCCGAATTAAGTTCTTCCTTGGAGGAGACATTTCTTCGCTCGAACTGCTAGATGTGCTTGACGACTCTCGAGCTTCAGACACCTCCCCACGATCATAGGAACTTCTACTACTGGAGCTGCCTCCACCCAAATTACTTACAACACCTACGATGTCACTTTCAGAGCTACTCTCCTCCTCGTCCAACTGGATAGGATCCACAGCAGTCTCTTCGGAGGTATCAAACTCTGGGATACTATCCACGGGCCTTGCTATGAAATTGGAGCCAACGTTCTTGTACTCAAGCAGAAAAGTAGCAGATATGGGATGCTCGTCGTCACCCAAAGGCTCCCTGATGTTCCAAGACTTAACCAGTTCAGGGAGACGAACCTCGCTGAGGGAGGGTTCCAAGTTCTTTGACCTCGTTGTGAAAGAAAAACAAAGAAGAATCAGAAAAATCACAAATTAACAAAAATTGAAACAACAGAGCAAAGTCTACCTATGTATTCTTCCCCATAAAAGGGAACAGAAAACCTCTCAGACCTCAACCCTTCAAATTGGGGAGAAAACTACCAGTTTCTAACAAGGAATCCTTCTTGCCAATAGTCCTTATGGGAATCAGGTAGATTTACAACCAATACCCTTTCAGGACTCCTAGCTTTGAGATAGAGGACACCTGAGCTAGTTCGAGGAAAGGAATAGCAAAAACAGACCTCGGCGAGCCCTAACCTAGTGCCATACAACTGATTTATTCTATGTACGCCATTAACTTTTTTCCACACATTGTGCGAGCATTATGCAGGAACAATATTAAAATAGCCAAAGAAATGTAAGAACAAATCGTTGGGAGGAAAAGTGAGTCCCCCATGGGAAAGCAATAAAACATGGATCCAGTGGGCGTCATCTATCTCTCTAACGTTTCTAGGAGGGGAAGCGCAGCACTCAATATCTACCCACTCAGGGATGTTATAAAACTTCCTAAATTCAGAGATCGACCTATTCCCAATCTTCGCCA
The DNA here is from genome assembly GCA_949130495.1 of Sambucus nigra. Lineage (NCBI taxonomy): Eukaryota > Viridiplantae > Streptophyta > Magnoliopsida > Dipsacales > Adoxaceae > Sambucus > Sambucus nigra. Next base: position 85,928,316 of record OX422208.1, on the reverse strand, counting down.
TTGGAAAACCCTAGATAACTACAAACTCAAAGAGAAAGTACAAAGAAAAGGCACAGAAAACTTACAAAATAGAAGATAGATTGGAACGATGAAGAAGAACGGACCCAAACAATAAGGAAGTAATGAGAATGGAGATTGAGAGAAGAAGGTATGAAGTACTAGAGCTCACAGGTAATGGAAGAGTGCTGGAAAGATTGAAATGACGATAGAAAAGTGGCTATTCTAGAAAAACCTTTCAATTTTGCTAATCATAGTGCACAAAATATGAAGCGAATGCCACCAAAATCAGCTTCACAACCTTCGAAGAGTTGCACAATGTACAAAAAAACCATTATGACTAATCATTTAAATTTATTGAGACCAAAACATGGCCCAACAAACTTAGGGGCAATTGTGGGTACCCAAAATTAAGATCATGGGCCTGGACGAGTAGCTCGATGCTGGCGGCCCAAAGTCTAGACCCCCACCTCTTATTTTATTGAGATCCGGTCTCTTCCCACGTTCCCATTAAGGGAGGTTATAGGGAGAGATGGAAGACGTGGGGGAATCCAACATCCCCACTTACCTAAATGAACATGTATATATTGAACCCTAGGTCCGGGGCAAAAGGACAAGTTGTATTCTCTGTAACTACTCTCCGGAGTATATAGAAATAATACCGACTGCACCACCGTGGATGTAGGCACATCTTTGCTGAACCACGTACATCTTTTGCTGTGAGATTGTTATTTTATATTCCTCGTTCTTATTTGGTGCTTGCCTTTCCCCTATTTGTTTTTGTTGCATAATATTTGTCACCACAATATATATATATATATATATATATATATATATCAAGGACCATTTTTAAAGGTCTAAAATACCTAAACGAGCCCATAGAACCTTCCAAAACATGTCTCAAATATTTGTATTCAACAAGTATATTTTTTTTTCAATTGTGTTACACATCATGTATCAATTATTCAATGCACATGGAATTATTTAATAACGAAATTATTTATCATGCAAAGTCAATTTCACATAACAAGAAATAATAATTAATTAATTTATTCATGACTTAATTAATTAAATCCACTGATTTAATTTAATTCCAACAAATTTTATTTTATTATAAAAATACGGGGTATTATAGATAATAAAATTATTGATCTTAAAAATATCCTTGAAAACGTTTTTGCTATTTCAGGTCAATCAATAAATAAAAATAGATCCTTCTTATTATTTTCAAAAAAAAAGTTGACAATGCACGTCAGAGGCAAATCAAAATTATGTTGGACATGTCAATTTATAAAGGACCAGACAAGTATTTGGGAATTACACTCATCACTGGTGGTGTAACAGGAAACCTTTTTTAAAACCTTATGTTAAAAGTGGGCAGAATAATAGATACATGATGTAATAAATTTTTATCTTATCCAGGTCAATCAATTCTCATTAAAACGGTTTTATAAAATTTACCTAATTATATAATGTCTTCTTTTAAAATGCCGAAGTCAATTATTCAATATGTAATTCTCAAATTAAGAAGTTCTTTTGGAATGCTACTATAGAGGAAACAAAAAATCTACTCTAGATTAGACTAGTGTAGCGTACCTAAAACTTTTAGGTGGTCTTGATTTTAGAAATCTTCACTTAATACATAGATGTTGTAAGCATAAACATATTTGGAATTTTATATAATCAGGAGAGAAATCTACGGCACAAAATTTTAAAAATAAATATTATAAAGATAACAATATTTTAAATGCTATGAAAAATTACAGATCGTCCTGGGCTTGGAAAGGGATTTTTTTTCAAAAATTGATTCTTTAAAAAAAGGGATTTTTTGGTCTACTGCTAGTGGTGAAATTAATTTCCTTTCCTAAAATTGGATTAAAAATAAAAACATAAGTAATAATGTTAAAATCAATAGAGTAGAACACATTGAGCTAAATGTTAAGGGATTTAAAAATCCTAACTCTTCATCTTAGAATATTTTGAAACTTAATCTTGTTTTCAACTTATATATTAGAATTTTTTTAAGTATTTCTTGGCCTTTTGTCCCTAGAAGAGCTCACCCTATGTGAGATCCAGATAAAATAGAAAATTTCACGACTAATTCTACTTATTACTGTCTTTATAATGATAAATTTAAACCTCATTTACCTCTGATTCCATGGGCAAGAATACGGAAACTTCCTTGTAATAAAAAAGATAAATCCTTAATGTGGTTTATTTGTCATAATACTCTTCCAACTATTGATATACTTTTTCAGATACACATTTTACCTAAAGATATATGTTTACTTTGTGGGCCAAAGGACATCAATCTACATTTTGCTAATAATTGTACTGTTTTTAATATTATTAGGAATCAAATTCAAAATTTGTCTATTAATATTTTATAAGTTATCACTCACCCTACCAACAATATTTTACCTACTAGTGAAACTCAATTGACTAAAATAATTTTTTACTTTATGGAGATTATGGAAAGCTCAAAATGCTGCTACATTTCATAATGAGCTTATCCAACCCTTTTTAATTAAAAAACAAATTACTTTGGACATTAAAAACTTTAGTTTTACAAAATTGGGTGCTTTTTATACAAACATTGTGCCATATTCAAGGAATGGTCACGGTTTTGGACCCCGACCCCCGGCAATAGTCACGAATTCGAGTCATTACCATTTTAAGGGTGACCATTTTTTAGCATCAAGATACAAGGTCGTGACCTTAATATGGTGTCACAATGTAGTGGGACACATCAACATTAAAGGATTTTTCACGGTTGGTGATCGTGACTCGGTGACCATGACTCAAAATCGTGACCCCACCTATGACCAAATTATTGTGGTACTTTTAGTGGTCGCTATCATAAATCACGATCACAAAAAGGGAGATTATGCTTATGGTTAGGGTTCTGAGCCATAACCAAACCTGTGATCAAATATAAAAAAAAGAATATATGGTCAAGGTTTTGAATCATAACCATATATTAATATTTATTTTTTGTCACAAGTTAGGTCACAGCTTAGAACCGTGACCGTGTCTAAAAAAATAAAAAAAATAAATTTTTTTGAATCCCCAAAAAACATGTACATGTTTTCAAACTTGTACATATTTTCACAAATAAATATTAAACCATACAATCGTTCAACACAAATTAACTAATCATTAATCCACTAACTAATCCATAAATCAAAAAATAATAACATAACACAAATTAATTAAGTATTAATCCATAAATACAACTAAATCTGAAATGTCTACACTGAAGTAAACCATTGTTGGATCTTTTTACCCTGCCCAGTACTTTCACTCTTTTTAGGCCCCTTTTAGTGGGCATCTCTAGCTATAAGTGTAGGGGTGTGAACAAGTTCGATAGAAAAATCAATGCAAACATTCATAACATATGTGCATGATGAATTTTGGACACTCCTAACGAATGAACTCAAAACCGTCCTTAGGTGTAAAAAATGTGAATTCAATTGAAATTCACTAAATCTAATCGACAAATCGAAGATTAAAATGATTTCCACAATAATAACGCCCAAAACTATTTAATTCCTTTTCGAGATTTTCAAGGACGTGCAAACTCGTTGTTTTATATCCATCCAAACTCCCTCAAATATAATAATGCATTTTCTTTATCTAATGAGGTACTAATATCTCTTTTAGAGATTTCCTATTTGTCCAATTTTTGGCAAACATGCTCTTTTAATGCCTTAATTTTTTCTAGGGCTCTTCAAATGGTGGATTTTACGACGAGACTATCATTCTCTCCTAGCCATTTCTTGTGCTCACTCAAATTTTTATTCCTAACAAATTCCTCATGGGCAACGGTTCTTACATGCACTACTTTTATTATTCTCATTTTATCGAATTTGGTGCATTTTATAGGTAGAATTGAGATGAAAACACCTAAACCAACATGTGACAGACGAGTGCAATATTTAAAAATAAATTCATGCATGTGTGCATTAAAGGAGATAATGAGCCAAAAATGTTGAAAGATATCACTAATCACATCTCAATGACTCCAATACATTATAAAGCACAAGGATGAAAAGATGTAGCGTCTCACATGACTATCAAAAGGCCACTTGGGATATGAAAATGATGTTGTGACTGGGGTCATCCTAAATGTACATCCATAAAAGGTGTAAGCGAACTACAAATATGTTTTTGCGTTTTTCAATAAATTTAACAAAAACAAAATCTTTTTGTCCTTTTCATTTTTCCTAAAAACAAAAAATATTTTTGTAATTTTCTCTTTTCTTAAAAACAAAAAAATCTTTTTGTATGTAATACCCCATATTTTTGGAGTAAAATAAAATCATATAAGGATTAATTTAATCCGATGGAGTTAATTAATCAAGGATGTGAGTAATTGGACTCAATGTTATTTATAAATTTTAGAGTTGAACTTTAATGATTTGATATAAATCTAAAAAAGAATTTTATATTGAGTAAAAAGTAATTACATGTGTATATATTTTTGGATAAAAATATTCAGGACACACTTTGAGTGGTATTACGGGCTCGTTCGAACATTTTAGACCCTTAGGAATGGTCCCGTGGTATATATATGAGTTGGGTAGTTATAGGCCTAATTAAATTATGTATTTGGGCTCATTTGGGAGTCCAAAATTTGGACCTAAGGCCGAACTCGGGAATCGAAGACTAGCCTTATTTAATTAGAGTTAGCCCACTCATTTGGGAGTTACATCCAAGAATCCTAGCCACAACCACCCAGGAGGAAGAGGAAGGACCACCTTAGGAGGAGGAAAAGAGGCTCCTCTACAAATTTTAGGGAAGGATCCTCTCTCCATTCTTATTCAAATTGTAATAATCTTATATTAATGTTGATACCATTCTTAGAATAAGGTTTAAGCATGTGTTGTAATTGCATATTCAGAGACCTTTTGAATTGTGTAGAAATTGATGATAATTGTGTAACCCGTGTTTATATCCGTAACCCATTATATCAAATATGTATTCATTTTATTTAAATGGAAGATTAATTGTCGAGGATATGTTGTATAACCATTAAACTAATATGGAACACCATTGGAGTAGGGTAATATGAAATTTAGAATTTTCATGTTCATAGGTTCTTGAAAGATCTTGATAATTTGATATAAATCTTGGAAGGAATTTGATATTTAAACATGTTTAGAATGACCTCGTAATATTTTAGACATTATCCATATCACGTTTTAAGTTGTTGATTTATTATGAGGATATTTTGTATGAGAAGTTTTTGGTAGAAAAAGCCCGTCATAAGAAAATAGCAGACTTGGGAAAAATTAGGAAGTCGAACCAGTTCGGCCCCAATTTTGAACTAGTTCCCAATTTCGAACAGGTTCGGTTGACCATCCCCTAGATTTTTTGTTACGATCGCGTGGGAACAAACCGCATATTTTTCTAATTTGTTTTTAATTAGTGATGATTTTTCTACGAAATGGTGTGCGAGACCGTTTTGTCCAAGTGAGGGATAGAGACTTATTCGAAGATATTAATGATAATGTTATGAACTTATATACATCGTTAAATCGGAATGAGTTGATGTTATGGTGGTGCATGCATGATGACTTAAAATACAAGGTACTACATAAAGAAAACGCTTTATGTATAACTCTTGAATAACATAATACAAAATAAATATATTAAAAGGCAAGGATACGCCTAGATGATTTGGGAATTTTGGTAAGGGCACATAGGGGTTAAGACCATAAAAGATAAGATGGTATTATTATGATTGATCCGGGGTGATTTTAAATATAGAGGAATACTTATTGGATATAAGTCGAATCATTGAGAATATAATTAGTGGGTAATTCCCTCAAATCTTTATCGTGTAGGAATACTAAATGTAAATGTATCCTAAGCCTAGTGTGATAAGACTATATGATTGAAAATGGTTGTGATAGTAGGTTGGGTGAGACTACTTATTTATATTAGAGTATTTCTTATATATGTACATATAAGCCTTATTCACGTTAGTTGACTCCTTATATATGTACATATAAACCTTATTGAAAAGGTAACAAGAAGCAAACAATTATCAATAATCTAGAATGATTTAAGTCTAAGTCAAGAGGTCAACATACTTATATCACTAAATGTATTAGTAAGGGTAGTTTGGGAATAACTATACATATAATTGTGGTGGTAAGGGTAGTTTGGGAACAACTATACCTAAAATATTTTGGAAAGGTTAGTTAGGAATAACTGTACTTATGTATATATTTAAAGAGTAATAAATTATGAAGCAAATGTGATTCAAGTCTTAAAGGCAAAGTATGGGACTTGATAATTAATCGGGAAGCAGTAGTAGGATAACGAGTTAAAATGAGTTATGAAATAATTCACAAAATCGTTATAGTTAAGCCAAGAAGGCTAAATTCGATATGGATTGAGATTTTACTGGGATTAAAGTAGTTATAGAGTAACCGCTTATACATATTAAATAATAATATGTATCATATTATTTTATGTGGACATACCAATGGTCGTGGACTATCCTATCAGCTTGGGGGTTCGTGCGTTCGGACTGTGTACCACACACTGACACGGATGGGATTGAAGATTGTGTTGGTAATATAAGTACTAAGTGGAGGCTCCATCTACGTGGAGGTAGGTGTTGATTCTAACCCAGCCTGTATCACTACGGGGTATGGGCCGTGAACAGGTATCCTGCGTAGGAATCGCCCCCAACTTATGTGTATTTTGTGATATTCGCTTATGATAAGAGATTCCTCCAGACTTTCTGATAGAGTACGAACGAGACATCAACAGTAGATGCCTTTGTGTGTCGCATATATATATATATATATATATATATATATATATATATATCTTTACACATTGTAGTGTACCTTATATGGAAATGTGCTCTCTTAGTCTAAAGATGTAGACAATGCTTAATGATAATAAAGTTGGGTTAATAAAATGATGTGAATAATTAAGGAAGAAGATGAGTCCTAATGATTAATGTGGTAAGCAATTATTAATGAGAATAATAATTGAGTAGTCTAAGATAGTAGAAAAAAATTAAAGAGAATGAGTAATGGAGTTGACAATAATAAATGAGAATAATAATTTGGTAATCTAAGGGAATGAAACTTATAATTTAACAGGGTATACGAGAAGGAGTATAAATTAAATTATTAAATAGTCTGAAGAGATAGATAAGGGATATGAAATATTATATGATGTAAGAATATGCTATGAGTTTATATAAATTGTGTAGTCAACATTTTGAATTCTATTCGGGGATTGGGGTGTTAGACATTAATACCCACTTTTAGTTAATGAATATCTAGATGGCTTATTCTTTACATTTGAGATTAAATAATGGAAGTTACAATTGGCCTTTTGTTCGAGAATACGAGTCGGACTGCTTCTAGATGAGAGGTGAGGTACTCGTTACATGTGAGCGTCAATGGAGAGACGTAAAGTATGCATTAGTAATAATTTGCATATTTAGTGGTGAAGAATCCTTGCAACTCTAGGGTTCTAACCCAAATTATAAATGTTTCCCCCCTGGTATTCTAAATAGTAGTGATAGTAGGACTGACGATGAATCATAATTGAAGTTGCATTGGACGCAGTGGATTTTGCTCCATTGATTCTAGTATAGGTTTTACTTCAGCATTTTGTCATTTTATTTCACACTGGAATTTGTACAGGCATAAGCCCAAGGGTTTATTTATATCAATTGTACTTAGCTTTACATTATGGACATTGTATAATGAATAAGTTTTTATTATTCACTTGTTAAATTAGTTTTATTCAGATGTTTTTATCCATTGTGGATTTTGATATAAAATAAAGAAATTTTTATTTCTTTAGTGTTGAGAATGGTATAAATTATCGATAAGCCCCGTCTTCGACGTATTGAGCCTGGCCAGCCTTTACGTGAGAAAATAGGGGTTGCTATAGTTGGTATCAGAGCACGGTTCTGGTGTTATTAGGATCTGTGTCTAAGTTTGTTATGTTTTGCGTAGCATCATTTAATATAGAGGCCTACGATTAGGAATCATTGTATTCTTTGTGAGTCATTACTACCCATTTGGGAAGGGGTCAGTTTTGGAGTGAGGGCCATCGAGACCTTGGTGTGGGTTGGTCACTAGCGAGAACTTTGAGGAGTTTGGACAATTTGGTGCCTAATAATTTAAAAGAAGGCATTTAGAGAATTCGAGGATATGATCATGTCCAATAATGCACCAACAGAGGTTAGTTCGTTTAGACTAGGACCCATAGCGAGATTGGCATCGAATTATAGATAAAAAAAATTCAAAAAAAAAAGAGAGACCAATGGTAGTATCGGTGGTAAATAAGGTATTTTCCTACTTTGAAGTATATGGGATATGTTTTTTTTGAAATTGAGACATAGTTTTCACTTGGGTTTTGTTAATACATTGGAAAGGATAGACTTTGTAATTGGGAGAGTGTTTTGCATTGACCCTCCGTAAGAGAGAAGGAATATTATTTGGTTGGTACGTGGATACATAAAATTGTATAATAGGAGGCTTATGTTTATTTTGGGCCTATTTGTTAGCTATGTCGGAGTGTGATACTTTTCCTGGGAATGGACCTATAATTACTTAGAATATGTAAATTTTAAATGATCTACTACGAGTTGTTGTCATTTCTGAGAGACAAGATTGGTTAGACATTGGTGTTCATAGTAGTCACGAGGATTATTGTGAGAAAATTTTATGGGTGAGCCTAGTTTCAAAACAATGAATTTCAATGGGAACTAAGGTCGTGTAAGAACTTTTATCAATTCGAGAAGCAATACGTGAGTGTGATTTAAAAATTTGAATAACTCAAGGAGGTAGATACATGTGAATAAACACAGATTTATGGAATAAATTGGGCGATGCTCAGGTGGGAGCAAAGGTCTTTTATGTCGGGGAAATCGTTTGAGAGATGACGTGATAGTATAATTTTGGAAAGTGTTTCCTTAGCGAGTATAGGCAACAAAGTAGAAGTAAGGCTAGTGATATCTTCATTTATTGCGATTGTATATGATCATGTGTAATGTCGGTATAGTGACGTTATCAATAAAGTGGTAATGGTAGACCTAATTAAAATGGGCATGCCTTTGGACAGTTAGAAATGACTAAGTTCTCTACAGATTAAATACAGGAGAAAAATTCCCTACCTAAGCTATGGTAATTGATATATTGGGCATGATAAGTTCAGTTTACTCTAAAGGAGTTTGGTATAACTCTTATAACAGGATAAGTGGTTGGTTTGGAAACAACAAATATAGAAATTTACATGATTAGCGTAAATGGTTATTTATTATTTCTTTTTGTCTTGGGTCGATGGATCTCAATAACTGACTAAGCTATGTAGTAGTGTATTGGGAGGGTTCCTTGTTTGGATTTCGCTTATGAGATGTCCAACGCACGAAATTGGTAGAAGTCTGGAGTTTAGGGAAGTCGGATACTAAGGTGATTATTTATTTTTACATGTACGTATGTGGTGCTATACTTGTTATATGTATATGCTTGGTATTATGGGTACATATTAGATGTATATGTGTCATTCATCTTTGTTAATGATATGTGTGTATTGATTAGGGTCAAATTCTTCCGAATTTATCCCCTTAATTTAGGGACTTTTATCATCTCGAGTAATGCAAAATGAGTTGAATTATCGCATTTCATTTCTACTGACTCCTTCTAACAAGTACATTTAGTTTCGTGTATTTCTCATGAGTTTTGCAAGTATTTAAAGCATTAAGGAAGAAAGAAATTGGAACAGCAGAGAAAAAATCAAATAAGGAAAGTCAAAGGGAAATTTTGTAATTCTGCAACCTTAGTCCGGAGTTGAGGCCAACTGGAGAGTTGAAGATATTTCAATTACAAGAACATTGGAAGAAACAACACATTAATCCGAGATATAGTGAAAAAGTTACGAGCATTTGAAGATGGGATAAGTCCAGAAAAGATCCCTATCTGAATTTGGCAGGTGGTCCTGACCGCCCTGGAAAAGGATCTGGACCGAGTACTAAGCAAGTTATGTATGAAAAAGGCAGGCGATCTGGACCTTTTATTAAAAAAGGATCTGAACCGCATGGATAAAAAGTCATTGAATGAAAAAGGGGTGTGATCCGGAGCTTATATCCAAAAAGGATCCAGACCGCCCTTGCTTAAGATTTACTGTTTGAAATAAATGGGGGATCCGAATCGCTTGGGATTTACTCGAATTTTCTTTTCTATTTCTTAGAGTTTTAAGCGGATGAATCTTTTGAAAATTTTGGAGCTATTTATTCAAGTTGGTTATACAATAATAAGAGTTCGGTTTTTTAGGTTGCTAATAAGGAGTAGAGGGTTTTGTAGTAAAAAACCCTAGTTCTTCCATAAGAAAATTTTGCTGTAAGGATTTGAATCGAATTTCTGCAATTCAAGTAACATCTTTCCTTTAAGTTTTCAATTGCTCATTAGTTTGATTGTTGGTTTGGTTCTGCAATTCTCTTTTCATCTATGTTCTTTAGACCTAATGTTCTATTTCTTAAAAAACATGTTTTTCTCTAAGTTAATCATGTCTAGCTAATTTTCTAAGGGTTGGGATGCATGAATCCAACCCGATGTCTTTTACAAATACGTAAAATTAATTTCTGAATTAAATAATTGATTCAATCGTGTTGTGTGGTAATCACAACCGTTGTATATCTTTTGATCCCATTTGCCCTAGGTAACCGGGACGCTTAAGAATGCAACGCACGTGTTGCTACAATGACACCTCTTTATTCTTGCTCTTGATTATATATGATGCGGGCTTGAACCTCATATATATAATGCTTAAGATTAACAAAGACTGGGTTTTATAAATTATTTCAATTCAAGATTTGGTTTTAACATTAGTAAATGTACTATGGTTAGAGGATTGTATCCTGACCTATCTTTCTCACTTGAAATCTTTTCAGTTAAAAGCCCAATTTCATAAGTAGTTTAAAAAGCATTTCAGTAGTAATCTTTCGTTTTAGTAGGTATATTTTCTTATTCCTGTTAGTTGTAGATATTCTCCCATACCAAATCATCTTTTCCATTTCTGTTTAGAGTCGAGTTAGGGTTCTCAATCTTTCCAACGTCGTCATGATTTCATCGTCCTATTTCCCTATGGAGACGATCATGACTTATCGGGTTTATTACTTTCGCGACAGGCTTGCACTTGAGCCTATATCAGCACGAACACTAGATACACATTTTTGGTCGCATCATGTACATATAAGGTGGGATATATGGGCACCTCAGTGATATTATTATAGGAATGGATGAACATTTTCGTTTATCTCATGGGATATCAGTGTGGACTAGTTGGGTATAAACATAAGTTAACGGTGAAAATAAAATGTGACGTTATGCTACTTTGAATTATGAGTACGGAATTACGTTGTGTGTGTGGGGGGGGGGGGGGGGGGGAGAATGTAATACCTCGTATTTTTGGAGTAAAATTAAATCTAATAAGGATTAATTTAATTCGGTGAAATTAATTAATCAAGGTTGTGAGTAATTGGACTGAGTGTTATATATAAATTTTAGAGTTGAATTTTAATGATTTCTGATAAATCTAAAAAGGAATTTTATATTGAGTAAAAGTAATTACATGTGTTACGTCACAATTAAAATATATTTTTGGATAAAAATATTGAGTACACACTTTTAGAGGTATTATGGGCTCGTTCGGGTATTTTAGACCCTTAGGAATGGTCCCGAGGTATATATATATATGAGTTGGGTAGTTATCGCCCTAATTAGATTATATATTTGGGCTCATTTGGGAGTACAAAGTTGGGACCTAAAGCCCAACTCGGTAATCAAAGACTAACCTTATTTAATTAGAGTTAACCCACTCATTTAGGAGTTACATCCAAGAACCGTAGCCACAACCACGCATGAGGAAGAGGAAGGACCACCCTAAGAGGCGTAAGAGAGGCTCATTTACAAATTTCAAGCAAGAATTATCTTGCCATTCTTACTCAAATTGTACTAATCTTATAATAATGTTGATACCAGGCTTAGAATAAGGTTTAATCATGTGTTGGAACCTCATATTTAGAGACCTTTTGAATTTATAGAAATTGATGATAATTGTGTAACCCGTGTTTAGATCTGTAACCCCTTGTATCAACTATGTATTCATGTGGTTTAAATGAAATATTAATTGTAGAGGATATGTTTTAGAACCCTTAAACTGATCTGGAACATCATTAGAGTAGGGTAACAAGAAATCTAGAATTTTCATGTTCAGAGGTTCTTGAAAAATCTTGGAAGAAATTTGATGTTTAAACATGTTTAGAATGACCCTATGATATTTTAGAAATATTATCCATATCACGTTTTAAGTTGTTGATTGATTATGAGGATCTTTGGTTTGAGAAGTTTTTAGTAGAAACATCATGTCAAAAGAAAGCAGTAGACTTGGGAAAAACTAGGATGTCCATCCGGTTCTGCCTCAATTTCGAATCGGTTCGGGGCCCCTGCTTCTAGATTTTTTCTATACGATCGTGTGGGCACCGATCGCGTAGTTTCTATTTTTTTTAATTAGTTATCATTTTTCTACGAAAGGGTGTGCGGGACCATTTTGTCCAAGTGAGGGATAGAGACTTATTCGAAGATATTAATGATAATGTTATGAACTTATATACATCGTTAAAATGGGATGAGTTGCTATTATGGTGGTGCATACGTGATGACTTATAATACAAGTAACTATATAAATGAAATGATTTATGTATAACTCTTGAAAAACGTAACACAGAATAAATATATTAAAAGGCAAGGATATGCCTAGATGATTTGGGAATTTTGGTAAAGGCACATAAAGGATATGACCCTAAAAGATACGATGGTATTATTTTGATTGATCCGGGCTGATTTTAAATAAAGAGGAATACTTATTGGAGATAAATCGAACCCTTGAGAATATAATTAGTGGGTAAATCCCTCAAATCTTTATCGTGTAGGAATACTAAATCTAAATGTATCCTAAGCCAAGTGGGATAAGAGTAAATGATTAACAACGATTGTGATAGTAGGTTGGGTGAGGCTACTTATTTATATTAGAGGATTTCTTATATATGTACATATTACCTTATTCACGTTAGTTGACTCCTTATATATGTATATATAAACCTTATTGAAAAGGTAACAAGAAGCGAACAATTATCAATAATCTGGAATGATTTAAGTCTAAGTCAAGAGGTCAACATACTAAGATCATTAAATGTATTAGTAAGGGTAGTTTCGGAATAACTATACCTATAATTGTGCTGGTAAGGGTAGTTTGGGAACAACTATACCTAAAATATTTTGGAAAGGTTAGTTAGGAATAACTATACCTATTTATATATTTAAAGAGAAATAAATTATGAAGCAAATGTGATTCAAGTCTTAAAGGCAAAGTATGGGACTTGATAATTAATCGGGAAGCAGTAGTAGGATAACGATCTAAAATGAGTTATGAAATAATTGGCTAAAATGTTATAGTTAAGCCAAGAAGGAGATATTCGACATGGATTGTGATTTTACCAGGATTAAAGTAGTTATAGGGTAATTGCTTATACATATTGTATAATAATATGTCTCATATTATTTTGTGTGGACATACCAATGTTCGTGTACTGTCCTATCACCTTTGGGGTTCTTGCGTTTGGATCGGGTACCCCACACCGACACAGGTGGGCTTTGCGATTGTGTAGGTCATATAGGTACTAAGTGGAAGCTCCATCTATGAGGAGGTAGGTGTTGACGCTAACCCAACCAGTCTTATTGTTGGGTACGTGTCATAAATAGGTAACCTGCGTAGGGATCGCCCCCAAGTTATGTGTGTTTTGTGATGTCCCTTAGGATAAGGGATTCCTCCAGACTTGCCCATAGAGTACGAACGAGACACCAATGATAGATGCCTTTGTCTGTCACACACACACACACACACACACACATCTATATATATATATATATATATATATATATATATATATATATATATATATATATATATATATATTTATCTCTTTACACATTATGGTGTACCTTATATGGAAATGTGCCCTCTTAGTGTAAATATGTAGACAATGCTTAATGATAATAAAGTCGGGTTAATAAAATGATGTGAATAATTAAGGAAGAAAATGAGTCGTAATGATTAATGTGTTAGACAATTATTAATGAGAATAATAATTGAGTAGTCTAAGGCAGGAGACAAAAATTAAAGAGAATGAGTAATGGAGTAGCCAATTATAAATGAGAATAATAATTTGGTAATCTAAGGGAATGAAACTTATAATTTAACGGGGTAAACGACAAGGAGTTTGAATTAATTTTTAAATAGTTTGAAGAGACAAGGGCTATGAAACATTATATGACATAAGAATATGGTATGAGTTTATATAAATTGTGTAGTCAACATTTTAAATTCCATTCGGGGATTGGGGTGTTAGACATAAGTACCCACGTTTAGTTAATGCATAGCTAGATGGCTTATTCTTTACATGTCGGATTAAATAATGGAAGTTAAAATTGGCCTTTTCTCAAGGATACGAATAGGTCTACTTCTAGATGAGAGGTGAGGTACTCGTTATTTGTGCGCATCAATGTAGAGACGTAAAGTATGAGGTAGTAACAATTTTTATATTTATTGGTGAAGAATCCTTGCAACTTTAGGGATCTAACCCAAATTATAAATGTTTCCACTCCAGGTATTCTAAATGCTAGTGATAGTAGGACTAACGATGAATCATAATTGAAGTTGCATTGGACGCAGTGGATTTCGCTCGATTGATTCTAGTGTAGGATGTACTTCACATTTTGTCATTTTATTTCACACTGGAATTTGTACAAGCATAAGCCCAAGGGTTTATTTATATAAATTGTACTTAGCTTTACATTATGGACATTGTATGATGATTCAGTTTTTATTATTCACATGTTAAATTGGTTTTATTCAGTTGTTTTTATTTATTATGGATTTTGATATAAAATAAAGAAGTTTTTTATTTCTCCAGTGCTGAGAATGGTATAAACTGCCGATAAGCCCCATCTTCGGCGTATTGAGCCTGTCCACCCTTTATATGAGAAAAAGGGGGGTTTTACATTATATTCTTCCCAAAATTTGAATAAAAAATGTAATGTAATACACAAAAACTATTACAAATGATACAGTCTAGCAATAGGAACCATATGATATGAACATGAACAGTGCATCCTGTACTAGAATTGGTAACCACCCCTCAGTCATCTGTGCAAATTCCTAAAGACTTCCTAAGACTCTAAAATTGAAGGCCATATAAAGGATTCATGAAAATATCGGCTTACTGGAGGTCGGTGGACACAACATGGGAACACACTTTATGGTTGACTTACTCGAGTCTGTACCATATAGGAGTTCCAACTAGTTTGGATATAGTGACAAAATATTTTTAAATTTTTTAGCAATCTTCTCCAAGGTTTGCAAAGCTTCATCAACATTTGATCCTATTCAATGACAACCCCTCTACCAAAAATGGAAGTACAATATTGCACTAACCACACTATAGGACACAAATCATGCATATATGTGCATGAGTATGTGTACAAGTGTTCAAATATTTTTGGGAAATTTAAACCATACTAAAACATTTAAAATGAATTTTTAAACATTTAAAATGGGGCTTTAAAATGTTGTGGGGTAAATTAAAATTATTTTTATTCTTTAAGAATATCCTAGGGTAGAATCCAAAACAGGCAAAGACATTTGGGGATGAAAATTAGATTTTTAAAACTTTTAAAACACACGTTTTATAATGGTCAGAATTATCGCACATGTCTATTGCTTACTGAATCAGTGTTTGTTTCTTTACTCTCACATAACAACGATCATTGTGTAACCATTAGATTAAACATAATTGATGATATGCATGTCATCCTTAGTAATATTTGTATCAAAAGAATGTACCAATAAGAGTGTTAGTTTGTGCGGTGCTTTAACGACCCTTAGATTTAGAATTCAAACCGTCCAAACAATTTCATTTGTTTAAAACAAACGAACATCCATATCCTTCTACTCTTAGTATAAATAAGACCCCCTAGTTTGCCATTTAAAAACATGGGCAGTTCGTCATTTTGGGAGAGAGAGAGAGAGAGAACTAGTGTTCCAAAGAATAAAATCCTTAGGTTTTCTCCCAAACCCAAACCCAAACCCAAACCCAAACTTCGTTGTTATAAATATTCCATAAAACCTCCATTCTTGAGAGTTAGAAAAATTAGGTTTTTGTGAGTGTTTGGTGTTTGGCTATTTTTGAAGAACCTCTTCCTTCTTAATCTCTATTAGGAACCTAGCCTCATTGTAGATCTTATATTTCTTTTTCGAAATTGTGACATTTACTTTGAGATACATATCACTTAGTATATTAGGGTTTCATTTACCTTTTCTCTGTTGGCTCTTGTTTTGTACGTGTATATTTTGAGATCGACTTTCTATTTTAAGTTTTCTTGAAAAGAGACTTGCGAAATCATTAATATTTTAGATCTAAAATCCTTTGTTTTGAAAAAATCAATTTCGTAGTTTGTGAAATTAGTGTGTGCATAAATAAGTGTTTTGAAAAATTTCATCTATCTTTAAGAAACATTTTACTTATCTCAAAATATTTCGTTTAAACAGAAGTCTGATTTTCAAAGAAAAATTGAAATCTCTGCATATCATATAGATTCTTTGTAATTCATTAGGATTTATTTGAATAAATCTCTTGAGAGACGTGAGTAAAATATTGCATGTAGTTCACATCACAATCACTACACTCTCACACGAACACCTAGTAAAGTGTGGTTCATTTGAGAGATTTTGTATTGATTGAGCTAATGGGAACACGGAGCAAGGACTAAAGCAAGGAAACTGTTGGGAAGGTCAAAGCCAGATCATAAATACCTTAGAGAGGAAAGCTCGTGTAGGTATATTTATTTTATTTAGCTTAGGATATTGAATGCATGTTTAGGTGCCTGTAATTTTGTATGTTGTTTGATTATAATGGATTTTAATTTTGTTGTGTAGAGGTCACCGTGGATGTTTTCTGTAATTTGGGATTTTACAACATTAAAAAACCTTGTGTCAAACTTCCTTCAATTGTTCCTAACTGCTTATATGTTTGGTTTATGGTTAAAGTACTATTATAGGTTTTATTTTTAAAAACCTAATGTAATCTATCTACCAAATCTAACATCAAATAGTAATCTATTTTTACACATCTTGTGTAGTGTTTGTTCAAAAAGAGTTTCATCCAATGAGTTTAGTTTTAGGAGTTTACTTAACATTTAACTTTTAGTTAAAGATCTAATAAATAGTTTTTTCAAGTGGTATTAGAGAGGGTTTATCAAAATTATTTTTTGATCCTGTAACTCCAGAAACTATTTTTGAAATATTTTTAAAAATGGATGAAATTTTTGAGAAGTTAGGTAACCTGTAACTCCAGAAACTATTTTTGAAATATTTTTGAAAATGGATGAGAGATTTGAGAAGTTAGCTATCATGTCTCATCCACCACTCTTTTATGGTCACAACTTCCCTTACTGGAAAGTAAGGATGGTTGCATTCATCCAAGGGACACTAGGTCACGATGAATGGGATATGATTGAAAATGGTTACGTACACCTAGCTACGCCTTTGTCTGAACCAACCCTACAAGATTTATGAAAAGTCTTAGCAAGTTTACGAAAGAAGAGAAAAAGATGTCTGTAGATAATAATAATAATAAGGGAAATAATTGCATTTTTATGTCCATTAATGATCATGAGTTTAAACACATATCTATCTTCTCGATTTCTAAGGAAGCCTGGGATATTCTAGTCACCACCCATGAGGGTGATGAACATGTTAAGGTTGGAAAAACCCAAATTCCAGTCCGACAATATAATACACTGATTATGGATGAGAGCGAATATTTTGATTAATTTTATATAAACTTAACAAAGATTGTCACAAATTTTCATGCTAATGGTATAACTTATGAGTCTATGACAAAAGAGAAATTATTCAGAAAATCCTTAGGTGTTCACCTGCCAAATTTGACAATAAAAGATACGCTATAGAAGAGATGGATGACCCAAACCTGACTCCTGAATTGCTTAGTAGTAAATTAAGGACTGTAGAAATGGAGTTAGAATATAAAAGGCAATGGATTGCCCAAAACAAAAGACCATCCGGACCTAATGTTGTGTTTTCATCACAAATGGCTATCCCTAAACTGAATCCCCTAGATTTTGACTTGACCATTAGTAATGACTGTGATTTGGATCACCTTATTAACCAAATATCTCTTATGAGCAAACAATTTAAAAAGATTATTAAGTTTAGAAATTATGTTGCTTCTGAACAAGGCATACCGAGTTATCAAGTTTATCAAAATCATAGGCCTAATGAAAGACTAGATGACTAATAGACTCGTGACAATAATAGACCTAAGACTGACATTAAAAATTTGAATTGTCATCGTTGTTGAAAAATGGGACATTATGCCAATAAATGCAGAGTCAGACTTCGGACGACTCAAGGGATTCTAATGAAGATGAAACTAATTCAACCCAGGTTGATGAGTCATGCATGTCTTATTTTGCAAAAATAGTATACACTGATGATAATGCATGCTTACCTACTGATGATTGTTGTATGACTGTTAACATTGATGTTAAGCCTGCTAGTGAAACTATTTTGCCTATTGCGGATCACAATAAATTAGATGATTCTAGTCTACGGGTGTGTCAAAGTGAGAATATTGTTGACGAATTGAACGAGTGTGTGAGTCCCACTGAAATATTGAATCGATAGGGAACACTGCACACAAAACACTAAGCTAGTCCGATGATGATCTCCCTGATATTTAAGAGTTGTACACCAAAATGCTTAAAAAGAGTGTTAGACTTGATAAAATGGTAAAGCTATTAACTGAACGTGTTGAGCTACTTAACAAGACTATTAGGAAGAACGCAAAAGATTACACACCACAATGTGTGGCTCATGAGAGAAAAATAAAGGAGTTTTCTTTAAAAATAAAAGACCTTTATGAGAAAAACTTTGTTTTAGAGGAAAGATATAAGTCTTCCTAATTGAGTTAGAATAATCCAAACAGAAGGTTTCAACTATTTTCAAAACACGTTTACATTTTGAAACTCAAGCCAAAAGTTACGAAGAAATATTTGTTGGAAGTAAAATGGATTGTGAAGATAAATCAATCTTAGGTTTTGGAGAAAGAGTTGCGACCAACAAAATAACGGTATCTACTGAAATTATAATTTTTGTTAAAAAGGGCCAAAATTTTCAAAAATCTCAGAAAGGAATTCATATTGAAAATGTATCTAAGGCAATGCAAGGTTAGTGTAATCAATAGCCTAAATCTAATGGTCCAGCTAAGTATTCTTGTCCTCTTGTTAGAGACGAGTGTAAAAACCTCAAGCCTAGTGAAAATTGAACGAGTGTTCCTAACAAAACGAAACCTATTTTTAAAGAATTCAGTGATAAGGTTAAGCCTTCCACCCACCCTTACTGTTCCTACTGTGATGTTTACAGACACACCATTGGAGAATGTTTTCAAAAGAGATTGTACACACCTAATTTTCAAAACTTTAACTATTTGAGAAATCGTAGGAATATGTATGTTCTCCCAAAGCAGACCACACATAAATCTAACTATAAAAAGAATAAGGCAGTACGTAAGACTAATAAAAAGCCATTTAGAAAGACCTATCAGACCTTTTCCAAGTCAAAGGCCAATAAAAATCTAAAAACCAAGCCAATTTGGATTGGAAAAGAGGACTTGTTACCCCAACTTAAGGGAATTTTTGTCATAACCACATTTAAGGTGCAATGCACTTCATCTAGTTAGTACTTAGACTCCAGATGTTCTAAGAGTATGACCGGGGATGAAACCAAATTTACAAACAAGACAAACTTTCTTGGAGGTAGTGGTATGCTTGGAGATGGTGTTTCATCTCGGATCATAATTAAAGGAACATTGTGAGAGGAAGGACTTTTCAATCTAAATTATGTTCTATTAGTTAAAGGTCTTAAGGCTAACCTCCTAAGCATATCTAAATTTTATGATTCTAATCATAGCATTACCTTTTCAAAAAATAATTGTGAATTTTGAATGAAAAGGGTAATTTTAGTTTGACAGGAAATAGAACTAAGGATAACTGTTATACAGTAACCCCAAAGTCTGAATCTTGCCAAGTTTCCAGATTAGATGATGTTTATTTATGGCACCAATGATTGGGACATAAAATTTTTGATAATCTTTGTGGGCTAAGCTCCAAAGAAATAGTTAGTGGTTTACCTAAAATAAAAGATTCTCTTAAGTCTGTCTGTGGTCCATGAGGGGAAGATGAGTAAATCTTCTTATAAGAAAGTCAAAGATATCTTAACTTCAAAACCTTTGGAACTAATCGACATGGACCTTATGGGTCCCTCTAGAAATGTCAGCTTATGTGGTAAAAGTTATATTTTAGTTATTGTGGATGACTACACACGATATACTTGGGTTGATTTATGAAAAATAAATTCGATACCTTTCGTGAGTTCTTAAAAATTCTTTTAAAAATAGAGAACTAGAAGGATACCCAAGTATATCGCATTAGAAGTGATAGAGGTGGAGAGTTCAAAGACTCGGGTGTTACAGAATATTGCATTAAAAAATATGTTAATGTATAATTTAATCTAAAATTTTACCAAATGTATATGTATGTGTGTGTTGGTGTGTATGTGTGCACATGTGAATATATGAGGGACTTCATGTATATATAAGAATTCATGTATTGCGCTTGTGTATATATATGTGCGCGAGTAAGTATATGTGCACATGTGAGTGTGTGTATATTTGTGTTCAAGTTACATTTTATTCAATATTTTCTTGACACAATATCAAAATTGAAAAGAAAATGGAATTAACACTCCAAAACTTTAATATATATATATATATATATATATATATATATATACATACACACAAAAATATTGCATTTTGAAACTTATTTACAAATATATTGTACTGGTTATTTTCTCAGATGAGAGATGTGAATTTAATTTTGAATTTGTATCCACGAGATGAGAATTCACATTAAATTAGAGGGGTCATTAACATTTAATGTTCTAAATAAATTTGCAACTCCTAAGTACGTCCATACCATATCTTTTGAGTGTGAATCCTCACTTACATAAATTAATATCTACTTTTTTGTTCATACATACACTTTTTTAATAGAGTCTCGAATATTTAAATACTTTCTCCTCTCTCCTATATATATATATATATAATAAGGAGTAGAATTTTGACACTATTCTATAAGAAGATAACTTAATTAGGGGTCCTGATTGAGCCAACAAGGCAAAAAATGAAGCGCTGAGATTTCTTTGTTCCATTTTACTCTTTTGACCCTATATTTTTGTTTTTCCCCCTCTTTTCCATAACTTGCTTTCATTTCCCATTCTTGCCCAAAATTCAAACAGAGGGCTAAAATAGTAAAATACACATAAGCCCCTCACTACACCCATCCCTATCCTTCTTGATCTGTACGATTTCTCCTAGATCAGTAGGTACCTCTCTCTCATCTCTCTATCGAACCACAATATCTATTATTTTGGGGGAAATCAAGGGTTTGTGTTTATTTGTAGCTTATACAGAGAGAAAGTTCCTTATGGGTCGATTTGTGTTAAATTTTAGGTTTTGTGTTCAGCTTTAGGGCTTTGCAATATATGTTTTTTATTGTGGTACAAATTTTAGGTTTTATCTACAGATTTAGGACTTTGGTTCGATTTGTTGTTTCTTATGTTTTTGTTGTTTATTTTTTCTTTTGCATATCAATAGAGCTATAATCTCCAATTTTGCAAATCTTCTTTTGTTGTTGATTCGAAGGTAAAAATTTGCCTGACTAATCCATGTCCTGATATTGATTAAACACTTAGTGTATATGTATATATTGTGTGGTTTCCATTTGTGTTCAGAGATACGATGTTAAATTTAGGGTTTTACATCGTAGGTGCTAATGAAGGAGAAAACCCATTCAGATCTCTACATGTGTGGGGGTTAGGTTTCCATTTATTTGGTTTATTTATTTTTTGTGTCTTAAAAGTGAGTTTTTTCATTTTTCGGTTTGGGTCATGAACAAACTTGATAAAAAAAATTACTTATCTTAAATATATATAGATTATGAACCATAGGATGATAAATTATGGTTTGTCATAATTCTATTTGTTTTTTGAAGGCATACAATGTGTGGTTATATATGTATATAATTTTATATTTCAGATATCAGGTCAGTTTTCTCTAATATCATTGTGTAAATGTGATTGAAACCAATATCTTCTTTTTGTTCATTTAATCCCATCTTTTTAATAATTTGTTACAGATCTGGATGGATTAATACATTATGTCACCATGCTGTAATGGGAAGGTTTTAATTTTTTTCAATGGTTGTTTTGTCATCTTATTGTTTTTTTGTCCTGTCTAAGATTTTGGGCATTATAGTGCATTTATGCTCTATGTTATTTACGTAATAGGGTTGTATATTTGGCCTTCCCAACTGAGTAAATCCAATCCCAAATAAGGACAAACATCACACATGATGGTGGTGGTTGTGCCATGTGCGGTCTCTCAGAGATAGAGGCCATCCTCAAACACCCCACAGAAAAACCAACTCCCCAAGACCACCACTACCCTTGGTTCAGCACCCAGGAAAATCATCCAATCTGGCACTGCATACAGGGTTGCGGTGCTTACTGCAAACTCCTCAAGGGTCCAACCTTCTGCTCCCCTCAAGAAATCTTTCAAGACTCTTCTGATGTCAAACTATATGGAATCTTGATAGCTCTGGATGGATGGTGTGAACATTATCAGAAAAGCATAAGAACACGCTCCATTTATTCTGAACATCCTTATATTTGTTGAGTAGAGCCAGATAGTTTCCAAGGAGGCTTGATGTTGCTGTATAGATACAATCAAAGATGTATATGTCTCTCAATCACACGAGTTGGACAATTTCAATCATGCCATAAAAGTCACAAGTGCTCAGTAATCATCTTGGTTTTTTATATTAAGGCTTTGAGTAGCTCTTGGTTCTTGATAATTTAATTGCAAATTCTATAGAGTCCAGATGAATATTCCTGCATCGTGGAGTAAATCTTCAACCATTAAAGAATTTGCAATGACGATATATACTGCTGAACCATAGCAATCTTAGAATCCCATTTTTAGTAACTAATGTGATCAGTTTTACATTTTTTGTACATTTTTATGTGTTCTAAATTAAGCATTACATTTTTCTTGCAGATTTGAACTCATTAACTTGGGGAGACTAATATAAGGTTTTAAACAAATTTATGAGTTGTCTTAGGCATTGCCTTTGATTAAAAAGTTATTGCTTCCAGTTATCCTATGTCTTTGCTAATCTTTCTCAGCCATTATAAACCTTCAATCGAAGGTTTATCATGTAAAGTTTATATATGACCAACTATGTTACGAAACTATATTAAACTTATGAAGGTGTTGACAATGTGTTGTTATCAGGGCTTTTCTTAATTTGCATTAGTCGGTGGGGTTATTGAAGAACAGGGGGAGTGACCATATGATTGTATATTCATGGGATATAAATTGCGGTATGAAAAGAGGTACACCTTCATAAAAGGAAGAGAAAAACAATAAAAAAAGGGTGTGTTTTTTAGAGTTTTGTTCTCTGGTTCATTAAGTCAGTTCTCTCTTGGTTTTGTTCTCATGATTTTCTCTACATTAGTGTTTTTTAACCTTATTGTTTTATTTGTGTTGTTTATAACTTCCAATTTTTTTAGTACTTGGAGTGTCTATTTGAATTCTCTTGGTGATAGATATTTGTGAATTCTTTTTGTCTTTTGTAAACATTCCCAAAAACATGTACACCTAAGTTTAATTTATACTCCAAAGTTTAATTTATATCTCCACTACTTTTTTGTTAATTATTGGGTGTTTTTGTTCAGATTTTGTTATTTCTGGACACATGATTATGACCCAGGAAACCTATTGCGATGAATTGAAAAAGAAATGACTTGAGTTATCAAGATTAATATTTGGTAAGCCTCTTCGGAGTCTCTTTCTTAACATATATAAGTTATTTGAGGCACCATACTCCCCTCACTTGCTGACAACCCCATGCTTAAATCCTATCGAAGTGATATGTGTATGTCTCATTATAAGATAAATAATGTTTATTTGAGTCATGGATTTCTACATGAATTTCTTTTTATTGGGAAATAATGGCTACATGTGTTTTTTACTACGATGTTTCATTTCTTTATTTTCGTACTATGTTCTATCAGGTGTATGACATATTTTATAGATTAAAATTGCAAGGCTCATGTGTTTGATGTTTCATACGTACAGATCCCTGCCATATTGTGGGTCCTAATTTCATTCCTTTTGCAAGCTAAGGAATTTAATTCTACAAAGGTACGTCACTTTTGGTTTTACAAGCTAAGGAATTTGATCCCTGCCATATTGGGTGTTCATTATTATGTTTTCATTGATAATTTTTTGTTATGGGATTCTTTCCTTCGAAAATTTCATTGAAATTAAGGTGTTCGGTGTAATTAGTTTGTCAAATTTTGTGGGATTATTTCCTTTGAAAATTATCTCCCCGCTTCATGGGTGTAATGTCATGATATGCCAAAATATGCATTTATTTTGCATGGGGAACCAGTTATGGTTGATATCCCCCTTTACGTTATCCTTCTTGATCAATCAAATGTTATGTCACTACAAATTATATTTTTTTTTTATCATAGTATTGATTTCTTGACATGCTTTAACAAACTTTCCTATAAATGTTAGACATTTAGACCATCATTTAAGGGAAAATTTTGAGAATACTGTTGGGTTCTCTATATGTTTTGTCAAATGTCAATAATTTGAGTAGGAGTTTTAATTCCAGCATAGTTTCAATTTGTGCAGATTTGGTGCAGGTGTTTATTGTGGAGAGCATGTGTATGCGTTGGTCCCCGAACTGGACATGATGTAGACACGTGGGGCGTGCTTTAGGCCCAACACTGGACATGTTGCACATAAACTAGGCATGCCTTTGACCCGACAGTGGACATCACTAAACATGTGTTGAGATTAGTCACTGGATGGTAGAAATCAGGTCTACTTCTTCCTTTCTCCATCTATGCAATCCATTCATAAATGGGGTTTGTTTGTTGTGTTTAATTACCCCATTTTTATGTTTTTTTAAAGGTAGGCCAGGGTGGGGGTACATTAGACAGGCTTATAGTTGCAACTTTCATGCCATATGTTTGATTTTATTGATGTTATATTAAGTGAAGTTTACTATTTATATAAATATTTATCTTATCCTAATCTTAGATATTCACTTCGATTAACAAATACGAACATAAGATTTACATTTTTTATGTGTGAAGTTCAATGGAGGGGGATCTGGTAAGGGTTACGTGAGTGTAATGATGGTTAGGCTTGGGATAAGAGGTCTTTTCATTCAATAGTTTTTGCATTGTCTAATTATTTACTAATTTGAAATCTTAACATTTGTAGAGTGTGAACCGTATTTTGCTTTTTAAATTTCAATTTTTTGTTGGGAAATGAAATTAATCAAAATTATCAACATAGTAATATGTTTGAAAGAAAAAGTAGGGTTTATTTTTATTTTTTGTTGTTGAATGAAATCGAAAGGCATACATATCTTTGAACTATTGTTGGATAGAATAAAAACAAGAAATTTCAATGTATGCAATTAATATTTGTTGTTGCTGCTAAAAAGATAATCTGGTCTTCCATGATGCAGTACATGAACTAAAAAGATAATCTCACTTCGCATAATGCAGTACATGAACTAAATTATTGCATATAGGGTCTTCCATGAAATTCTCATGATTATGATTTACTGAATTATGCAAAGCATCCTCAACTACGGATTGGAACTCACACTTTTTGAGTCATTTGGGGAACCTCCAATGCTACTGAATTGTGTTTTGTGCAATGTGAAGCGTCCCTTAGTGGTGTCATTCATTCTTTGAGATGGGAAGAAAAGCAATAAGGATCAATTGTGCAATGGTGTCCTTCATTAGCCACGTTATTCATAAGCTGCCATACGTTTCTTATAGCTATAGAAGATTCAACTAATTCATAATTTTGTGTACATTTGTGGTTGTGATACGAGGATGAGGTAAACTGGAATATATGTTTTGTTTTGGATGGGTCCATGACTTATACATTGATGCCACATATGTTTTTGAAAGGTATGAGTTGTTTTGAAGAGGTAAACCTATGAGAGTTTACTAATTTTATAAAGAATGAACAGCTTTTGCAATTTACAATGCTATAATGCAATTATAGAATGAACAGGTTTTGTTTAAATAACATTAGTTTTTAGTTCCTAATATAATTAGTCACAAAAACATCTTATGACTCAAATGGAAATCATGTTTCACTGTTTTATAACTACTAAGAGGTGTTAGGCTTCTAATTTTCAAATAAATTCTTAGTTTATCTACCAACTGAAGCTTCTATCCATGGCCTCTTCTGCAGGAAAAATCAACTCTTGAGGGCATGATTTCTAGAAAATAGTGGTTATTTTGGAAGGCTGGTGGTTGTTTACAAGGCGAAAGAGGATGCTGAAGGGAAAAGACTTTCCGTTGCAGGGCTCACTTCTCGAGGTACGAAGCAAGATACAAGAGTGTTCTCCATTGATGATACATTATTAGAAAATGGCCAACATCACAGTGCATGTTTAATTACATGTTTAATTAAATGTATCATCAACTACATGTTTAATCAAGCTTATTTTACTAAATTATTTGATGCACTACAAGTATGTATAACAATGCTTTTGATGTATAGTAGTGCTAATTAACTAGAAGAGATGAATACCAATCCACATTTTGTACATATGATTCTCTACATACCTAACTTTACATGGTAGACTTCAAGTTATATGTTCATAGGTCTGCTTCCTGATTTCAAATGACGTGCTTCCTGATTTGAAATGCAGCGTTTAATAGTCGTGTAGTTTATTTAGCTATCTTAGATGTCACCAAAACTTATTTTAGTTAAAATAATATCTTAGTTGTCACCATCCAAATTTTATGTTACTCTCATCCTATTGCTTCTCCCATCCGTTCTCAATTCTCTCGACCTTAGATTGTCACTTTAAACAAAATCCACATGTATGAATCACCATATTCATGTTACTAACACCCTAATTAATGAATCATTTGTTGTTATCAGTATGTCATTCTAGATATTCATTTACTCTGTATTGGTGAATATATACACTTTAGCATAATCACGTTGTTTGTTAAAACATAATATTTATGGGTTCGTGTTTTTTGATCAGATTCGCGGTGGTAATTTCGGTGGAAGGTGGTAGTTCAAAGCTGGTAGAGGTAAATTTATTTTAAGGCTTGCCCCAAATTGGTGTACAACTTCATAAAACTACAATATGTTTAATGCAGAAGTAATGTACTGTCTATTTATGAATTTTTTCTTCAAATCTTATCTATTTATCCACAATTAAACACAAGTTAGTATTTAGTCTCTTCAAATTTTGTCTACTTACTATTTCTCTATTCTTATTTAACATGAGCAACTCATTAGAGGACTTTAAAGTCAAAAACTTGAACCACAATTTGAAGTTTGGTTAGTGCGTAGTGTTGTATGGTACTTTTTCTCATTACATTATTTGTTTGCAAGTTTTATTAAAAAAAGTTAAGCAGGGCTTTTCACTGTTTTTTTTACTTTAAGGGTATTTTTCAAAATAATTTTTTATTGTGGCTTAGCTATGTGATAAAAGAACAGTTTGTTGAAGCCATAGAAGTGGCCTCAATACGTCCAGAAATCACTTTCGGTACCGGAGGATTTAACTGGGTTTTGAAATATATATTTTCTTTATGAATTACTCCATCTTGATTTAACTCGGTCTTTTTTTGCAGAAGCGGAGCTAATACCCAGCAGCCGTCGTCGAGCTCCTTCTCTGTCCTATTGTGAATTAAGATAGAGCACCATTCTCAAAACCATAAGCGTCAATATTTTCATTAACCGATGAATCACACCCTAGGAAATTCTCTCAGATTTGCACTCAATCTGTGGTACATTAGCATGTCTTGACTTGCAAATGGTTGCTGATTTGTTTGGTGGCGGATAATTTTTTTCGTTATTATTTTACCTATTTATATCCAAATTTATTTAATTGGTTTTTACATATTTGATTTAGTTAATTTGTATGCCTAACAGGTGTTTGACTATATAATACCCTATTTGGGCTACTCATTTTGTTCCTTTCTTAGCTTGAAACCTATGAACTTCTTAAACCTGTTTAGAGGTCCACTTTGTTCCTATCATGTGGACAATTCATTGAGACACTTTTATGAAAGATTGTGTACTGCTTTCAGGATTTGATGTTTTATTATTATGATTCATGTCCTAATTTTAAGATCTAATTTGAAGTTTGAGTTATGAGAAGTGGATCCTTGAGTCATGTCTATGTCTCTTCTTAATTGCAGTATTTGGGATGAGAAATAGAAGGCATATTAGATATGATGAATGGATATTAGTCTACAAGACTTTGATTCAAGTTTTTAGGAGGTAATGTGTATATTTTCTATTCACTCTACTGTTTTAATTGTTTCATAGTTCTGATTTAGTGTTGTAGATAACTTTGTTTATTGCTAATATGTTCATGGTCTGTAGGTTTGTTATTTTTTGTTGAAAGATACAAAGTTGTTTTAACATCCAAGTTGGCCAGGGCACAGCCAATTCAACAAATCCAATTGGTTTCATCAAAAGTCGACCCTTTTTGCAAGGGGAAATGCAATTGTTAGGCAGTTTGGGTGTCTGACATAGGAGTATATTGACTGTCCAAGTAAATATTTTTACTCAATAAACACATAATCGTATCCTCGGTATTTTTATTTGATGTAGGTAGGCTTTAGGATACATTACAGTCTGATATTTGTTCAATTTAATAGAAGTGTCTTCATTAATTTAAACTCCCATTCATTTCTCTATTCTCAAAAAACTGTTGTGGATAATTGTATGACTAATTTCCTGATTTAGCAGTTTGTGAAGTACGTAATAAATGGTGAATATTTTTTGTTTCTTTTCTCTCCCAAATATTATCTTTGTGTTGAATGCATCCTTATCACATCTCTGATTAATATGGTTGACTCTATACCTATTCTAATTGAAGAGTCGTTGGAATGGACACAAGAAATACGAGCGACCAACTTACATGTGTATCGCATTGGTGATCTTAATCGCATTATCCCTGATCAATTGGATTTTTGTTTCTGAATCTGATAACATTGTTTGCTCTGGAGTGATTTTTTTATGTTTGATAACAACGAATCATTTCTGGTGTAGTTTGATCCCCTTTTCTTTTTTATGTTTGTCTATGATAACGATTTCTTTTTGGTGGTGATTTCTTTTTATGATAGCGATGTTGATCTTTGAATTCTATTACATTTTTCTATTTTGATTTTCTGTTCAATAACTTTGAATGTAGTTAATGTCCAAGTGAAGTTTTTTTAAACAACCTCATTTTGTTTGCTTTCTTGAGCGTAGACATCAGTTTAGAACCGTGATTGCAATATTCAGTGGATAATTTTAAAGACAACTTTGAAGCTTTGTACCTACTTTGTCACAATTCAGTGAACTTTGAGCTCTGCATATCTTTCTCTATATCTCTTTTTTGCAGTTGTTCTACTCGAATTCGAAACGTGTTAAGTGTGATCATGCTTTCACATATGTACCATTACCTAGATGTTTTCCTTTAAAATTGGTTGTAATATAAGTTTTTATTTTAGAATGTAAAATATGGATTCGATTTAGGTTTTGGTTTGTGTGGATAATCATGCACTCGCCTAGGTGGTGATCTGTGCGGATTTAGGTTCTGATTTGGACATACATGTTGAATGTTTTCCTTATGGTAAATGTCAATCTACTTGCTACTAATTTTTCATTATAATACACTGATTTTGATGGGAATTTTTGTTTTTTGTACAAATTATAATCATGTGTGCATCACGTAAATAAGATGAGGATGAGCAGACTTGATGTCAAGGTTTGTGGAGGTTAAATACAAATACTCTAGGGAAATAACTCTGTGATGCGTTTTGTGGCTTGAGGTGACCATATGTCATAAAAAATAGGTGAGGAAATTTAGTTCCCGATGAAAACGCACTCTTTGAATATATTTTTATCTCAAGGAATTTTCTAATTGGTCTGAATAGTATTTGATGTAATACTAGATTGAATTTGGCTGTAATTTAATTAAACTTTATTTTGGACTAAAAAATCGATGACCAATTAAAAGTTGTGTAAATAAACTACAAAGAAAAAATATGATCCGGTGTTGAGTGGTATGGCTTTGGTTGGATACAATAAATTCTATTGTTAAGATGTTCTAAACAAATTTCCTATTGTTATATCTTCTACCTTTTTTATCTTTCATATATAGTCTTGCAATGTTTTTAGTGGTATAGTTCCATTATTTAAGATATATCATTAACATTAACTGAGTTGCATGATCATCTTCTTTCGCTAAAAAGCGTGAAATGCGGAGGACTCGGAATACATGTGAACTCCTCAGTGAAGAGAATATAGGGATGCTTCATGCCTTATCTTCTGATGAAATTATGTAATCAAAACATGAATATTACTTGATTTTAGTGATAAAGTTATGTTATCTATGACAGGGAATATAGGTATGTCGTTTGAAAGACATAAATATTGCTCGATTTTGACCTACTTTGAATTTTTTTTCCGTTTCACCATTACGTAGTTTGGAATTTTTTGCCGTTTTGTATTTACGTACTTTTAGAAATTTTCGTCGTGCCTTCAGGCACGGGCATTCCGCTAGTATATATATATATTTTCTATGGATAGTAGAACTTGAACATCTCCCTACGGCATCTCTTTGTCAACTCTAACTAGCATTCATAAAATCACACCGTACTATCTAATAAAAAAACCATGCCTAAGCTTGTTTTGTATCATACTAAAAAAACAATCTCAAACCCTTAATATGTGTGTGTGTGTGTGTGTGTGTATTTATATGTACTAAATCCATACTAAAACCCTAAAATTTATAAAATTCATACAAAACACCCTAAAATTATATACCCAACTACATTATCTTTGGAAACAAACCATCAACCGACCACTCATTATTAAGGAAAACCTCAAATCCATTTTTTTGTGTGTATATGCGTGTGTTAGTATAGTTAGAGTTATGTGTATGTGTTTACTAGGGTGTATGTGTGAGTGAGGGAAAGAGATATGAAGTAATACCGGTGAGTGTGAAGGAGAGATATAATCACCGGTGAGGGTGGAGGAGAGATAGTTGTGGTTAAGAATGACATTAAAAATAGTTGGTGAGCGAGCGAGAGCGAGAGCGAGAGCGCGCGCGCGCGAGAGAGAGAGAGAGAGAGAGCAAGAGAGAGAGATTGTACGTGAAATGAAAAAAGCCATAGTGGGTTTTATTTATATTTGAAACATGGTCACAGTCTTGAACCGTGACCCCCTATGACCAATAAAGCCTCATAATGGTCCCACCCTTTTGACAAATAAAGCCTTAAACATGGTCATGATCTTGAGTTGTGACCCTCCTCTAATCAATAAAGCCTCATATATGGTCACGGTTTGGATTCGTGACCATTGGGTGGTGACTAATTTAAACTAAAGGGGTCCGATCATGGTTTAGTCACGGTTGGCGATCATGACCATAATTCATTAGGATTGGTCACGATTGGGGACCGTGACTATAAGCCTGGGAAATTTGGCGAGAATTTTGGCTCCAAAAGGTCACGATTTGGTCACGGTCTAGAACCGTGACCCACCCCCTCTCTAAATCACCCTTTACTTTGGTCACAATATTGGTCACGTGCTTTTTGTTGTGGTCAGGAATTTGGATTGTGACCACCTTAGTCACGAAATTGTATCATGACCAAGTGAATGTAGCCATTTCTGATTTATACGTAGCAAAATCCTAAGATTTGATTACCATGTAAATTGAAACCATATCCATTTTTCTATAAACTCAGTATATATGGGTCTTCAAACTTAACTTATTTTATTGTTAGTGTAGGAGGGGTTATTCAAAATATTAAGGGTTAGTTTATGTGGAGCTTTGCTAAAAATATTAGGAGTTCTAACAATAATAAAGCTGAAATGTGGGCTACACAAGATGGATTAAAAATTTCTAGAATTAAAGGGTTATATAGTATTCATATTGAAACAACTTTTATGACTACCTATACTATGTGTTGTAGGCATGTGGTGACCAATAAATACCTTCAGGATCTACTCAAAGAATACCTTGAGCTAGTTTCTTTCTTTGACAGGGTTTATATCTCTTTTTCTACCATGAATGCAATGGAGTTACAGAGACGTTGGATTCATATGCAACGGAATAACCTTATTTTGATGCTTGTTTTATCTCATCTCAAACTTTCTTATATAATGTCCCATGTTTTGGTATTTTTGGTATCGGCCTTGATCAGTTTGTAACAATTTATGAAACTTGTTTGTATTTGCTAAAGTAGTTGTTTTAATATAATAGTTTAGTTTAACCAAAAAACTATATCTATTTTTTTGTATATGAATAAAACATATGGTTTATTAATGTAACTGGTTGTTCTTATGTGTTACTATATCTCAAAACGTGTAATTGTATCTCAGCCAGCCAATGTATCTGTATGAGTTTGAAACATATATCTTGATGACACTTATTATACAACAGATAGTAACATTTGTATTTGAATTTAGGTTCAATGTATGACATTTTAATTTTTATGTGCCAATAAAATAAGATCTCAACAATGTTACTCATTGACTCGTCAACAAAATTTCAAAAAGTAGTTCAGATTTTACGTTCAAAACATACTGATTTCATAGGACACATGTACTTGACACGCTCATTTCATAAACATCCAAACTTTGTTCTTGAATCCGAATATGATGTTCATGGAATGTTTGTTAAATTATCAATCGAAGAAATAAAAACCAAAGATGATAAAATTAAGGATGAGTTCAACCATGAAACAGCTAAAGTTGGGAGTAGCTCTGAAATTTATAGTGTTGTTCATGGAAATTTACTACTGTAAAATACTAATATTAATAAATACAAACAAACATATTTATGAGGTAACTTTTAAACAACTAGGACATCAAGTATGTTATCTAGAAGTTGGTCTAGTGGCATTAGTCATGTAAACCAAGAGTACATTGGCAGGGCTAAGAAATTCAGAATTTCACTACAAAAAATGAAAGCACCAAAATTGCAACCGTTTGTGAGAACAGAGATATAAGTGGTTTCATGTGGAGAATATATGCACCACTCGAGAAAACTAACAGATTTTTATACATAAGAACTTTTGACAGAGAGCGTAGATATGCAACATTAATACGTTCCGTAAAGAAAACTAAAATGAATTCAGATATTATTGCTAGTTATATACTTGACAAAATCAAAGACATACGATTACTTAGCTTAATTGATGTAATGCACTATCTAAAGGTAAACATAAGATATGATAACTTGTACCATGTTGCTTACAAAGCTGTGAAAAAAACACGTTCACAAGCTTTTGGTAATTAATCTCTATTCTATGATGAGTTGAGGTGGTACATTCATGTCGCAAAGTCATCTAACCCAAGAAGTAAATTGAAAATTTATTACGATCTAGCAGCAAAATATTTTAAATATCTATTTTTCACTTTCAGTGCTTGCATTGAAGGATTCAAGTTTTGTTTGTCCACTTATCTTCCTTGATATCACATTCTTGAAAGGATACTATAAAGGAGCACTACTCCCAGCAACGTCAGAAGATGGAAATCAAGGTATACTAATTACTTTCATTAAAACATTTTACAATTTTACTTTTATTGATTTCTTATTCAATATGGATAATTACTAAAGTTACTCATATTTCTTTATTGCAATAGATATGTTTCCTTTGGCAATGTGTATTGTTAATTATGAGATAATTGGAAATTCGAGTTGGTCTTTGTGGAACTATATAAAGTAATTGGAAATTAAAGACAATTGACTTTTATATTAGATAAATCTGATAACATCAAATAATCAGTCCATAACAGTTTCGCATGACTATACCACTCCTATTATACACAATACATGAGTAAATGCACTTTGAGGATGAAATGTGACAAATGCATTTTAAGAGTCCACTAGGTTTAAGTTCAGAGAGAGTGATTATGAACCTACAAGGGAAGTTTGCGATTAATATTTGACAGAATTCAGACGTTGCGGAGGAAATTTAGTTGTTAATTTTTTAAATGACACACCCTTAAAGTATTAGTGTAATGCATACTTTGAAGTAAAAATATCCGAATAAATGTACTCTAATATTGTTGAATCCTTTAATTCTCGGATAAGGGAAGCATGACCTTTACTGATAACTCAATTGGTTGATCATATA
The DNA here is from genome assembly GCA_949130495.1 of Sambucus nigra. Taxonomy (NCBI): domain Eukaryota; kingdom Viridiplantae; phylum Streptophyta; class Magnoliopsida; order Dipsacales; family Adoxaceae; genus Sambucus; species Sambucus nigra. Next base: position 85,893,873 of record OX422208.1, on the reverse strand, counting down.
AGGATACAAATAATGGATTTAAGGGCAAAAAAGAAGGGGAAAAAAGCAATTTTTAACAAAATAAAAAGGTTTTTAGCAAAAAAATAGTTTTTGAAAAAAGGTGGTTTTAACCAGAAAAAATAATTTTAACAAAACGAAAACAGTTTTTAACAAAACGAAAACAGTTTTAATGAAAAACATTTTCTAACAAATAAAAAAAAGTTTTAAAAAGGATGACAAATTGTGTGGGGAAAATTTTCTTTGCTATATACCAAAGAAAATTTTTCCAACAAAAGTGGAAAAAGGATGAAAAATTTGCATGTGGACATGGGTACCCATGAATTTTTCATTGCAAATAAGGTCAATCAAATACACAAAATAGTGGATAATTTCTTCATTTGCCACCAATTGCTACATTTGCCATGACAAATAAGGGAAATCAATCACACCCTAAGTGATTACCATCTCATTATATGCAAAAGTCATAGCTTCACTATCATTAAATACGCAACCAGTCATCATCATTACTCTATCCAATACTTCAAAGACTAAGTTACTCCAATAACAAGTAATGTTACATAAATTTAACTAAATTATTTTTAATACATGGGTAATTAAATTTTACACAAGTCTAACATATTTTTTACACAATTATAACCGAATTTTAATATTAGACAGTTGAAACTGAATTATTTTTAGAAATATTTATATATACACCAATAATAACAAATAGTAAACAAGGAAAACTGATATTTGTTGTTATATCTGCTGAACTTTATTTTTGCAAATGTTCAAGTAGACACCTAATTACAATTGATGTTTTTTTACAGAAGACTAACTGAATTTTCACACAAGTGTATCTAAATTATTTTTACACAATGTCAACTCAATTTTACGCAAGTGTAACTGAATTATTTGAAAATTGTAACTGAATTTTTACAAAAATGTAACTTTGTTTTTTTAATACGTAAGTGTAATTGAATTTTTCACAATTGTAATTGACTTTTTTTACACAACATTAAATGAATTTTGACCAAGTGTAACTCAATTTTTTCGTAAATTTAACTCAATTTTTGCACAGTTATAACTTAACTTTTTTACACAAGTGTAACTTAATTATTTTTACAAATGTTTATGTATGTACACTGACAATGAATAATATTAAACAACAAAAAACTGATATTTGTTGTTATATTCGTTTTAACATACTGCATCTAAATATTTTTGTAGAAACGTTTATGTACACACCCAAATGTAATGCTTTTTTTTATTAAAGTGGAAGTGAATTAGTTTTTACACAATGGTAACCGAGTTTTATACAAATATAACTGTTTTTTTTTCCAGAAATTTTTATGTAGACACCATATTGTAACTTCTTTTTTGTATAAAAATGTAATTGAACTATTTATTACAGAATGGTAACTGAATTTTACACAAGTGTAAGTGACGTTCTTTTAGACATATCTATATATACACTCTATTGTAACATTTTTTTCAGAGAATCGTAATGGAATATTTTTTTAGACAATGTGAATCGAATTTTAGAAATGTTGCACAAGTGTAAATGATTGTTCTACACAATGGTAGCTTAAATTTATATAAGTCTAAGTGATTTTTTTTAAACTTTTATGTAGACGCTCAGTTGTAACTTCTTTTTTTTAGAGAACTGTAATTGAAGTTTTATATAATTGTAACTAGATTATTTTTTAGACAATGGTAACTGAATTTTACACAAGTGCAACTTAATTTTTTTACAATTGTAACTAAATTTTTCACAAGTGTAAATGAATTATTTTTAAACAAGTATTACTGAATTTTATACAGTGTAACTGTATCTGAAATGAAAAAAAAAATTATGAAACCATAATGGGAACATTTTATAAAAAAATGAGTTTTCGCAATTACAAGTGTAAGTGTATTGTTTCAAAGTTGTAATTGAGTTTTTTCACAAGTGTAAATGAACTTTTACTAAATGTAACTATATCTACATTAATTAATATAATTATATATGTAATTGCAAGTGGAACTATATTTAATTTGTTGAATGTATATGTCTTTGTACGCATCTTATGTGTAACTATAAATGTAGTAACATTGGTGTAACTGTGTGTAAATTAAAAACATATAACTTTACATAAATAGTTTCACATATTTATCATGACACACAAGTACACACACACACACACACACACACACACATATATATATATATATATATATATATATAGAGAGAGAGAGAGAGAGAGAGAGAGAGAGAGAGAGAGAGAGAGAGAGAGGCAGGCTCCTGTGCACACTAAGTTTGCACATTACCTTTTATATATAGTAAAAAAAATATTTTTGAGTTGATTTTTTTTGTGTGATATTTAAACATTTCAAGGAACCCATATAAAAAAAATCAGCTAAAAAAAACTTTTTTTTCTATTTTTAAAAAATCGGTCAAACTTTCGCAGTTTTTAAGCCCTTTAAAAACTGCGAAAGTTTGACCGATTTTTTAAAAATAGCAAAAAAAGTTTTTTTGAGCTGATTTTTTTTATGTGAGTCCGTTGAAATGTTAAAATATCACATAAAAAAATTGGTGTGCGCCAGCACTAAGTTTGCACACTTTTAAAAGGTAATGTGCAAACTTAGTGTGCAAACTTAGTGTGCACAGGAGCGTGCCTCTATATATATATATATATATATATATATATATATAGGAGAAGGCTCACCTACATCATGCTCTATACATCATCCATGCATCACGCCTAATTCTGGGCCCTAAAAAACTTTTTTACAAATTTATATTTTTCCCTTGAAATTAACCTTCCAATCAACCCATATGCAAAAAATTAGGTCAAAATACATTTTGTAGCTATTTTTAAAAAATCCACAAAAACCTGCTAAAAATACCTTATTTTTAAGGGTCTGCGCCAGCAGTTTTTGTGGATTTTTTAAAAATAGCTACAAAATGTATTTTGACCTAATTTTTTGCATATGGGTTTATTAGAAGGTTAATTTTAAGGGAAAAATATAAAATTTGAAAAAAAAGTTTTCAAGGGCCTAGAATTAGTTGTGATGTACGGTGTGATGTATAGTGCATGATGTAGGTGAGCCTCCCTCTCTATATATATATATCACTCAAAATAACGAGTTACACATTTTATAGTTATTAAAGTAATTGTATTTGTAAAATGAACAATTACATACATGTATAAATAAAAACATATACGTGATTGAAATACTTACATCTTATTTTTTGTTAATGTGAAATGAGTAATATTTCTTATTACAAACACATCAATGTTGGGCAAATTATTTAAATGATGACAATTCCCTATCAAGAAGCCCCATTCTCTCTCGTGACAGTTCTTCATCTCACTCCATAACAAATGAGAATGAACTAAATAATTTGGCCGATTATTTTTGCTCCAATCCTTCTCATCATCTTGATCAACGCTAAAAAAATTCATTAAGAAGGAAGAGAGACAAAGTCAGCGTCAGAAAGATGAAATTAATAAAAAAAAATTGCCGGTTTTTGAGATTTTCAAGGTTATGACTAATGCAAAAAAAGAAATTGAAGAAGATCTTCAAAAAAATTGAGATGAATGTAGAAATTCTTAAGAAATGGAGATTCAAATGTTGCACTTTATGTCCGAAAGCTAAAAATTGAGAGATGCCCGTGTTGAAGAAATTAATTGGAATTTCAACCTCCCAGAGGCTCGTGCGAAGGCTCGAAAGGGTAAATGAGGATTTTCTACTTTTGTTTGGCCTATGGTCCAATATCGTGCCTCGTGCATGGCCTTGATAGTATCCTAGGCATTTTTTAGCCGTGTTAATTCGCTTGTTTTAGTATAGTTATGTTATAAGATTCTACTTTTTGTTCTATTTCTTTCCGTTTCCTTAGGTTCACATCTCTCATTCACTATTTTTATTTACTTAATATATCTCTTCTCCTTCGGAGCAATTATAAGAAAATATATATATCAATGCAAAATATTTATATTTTGGCATTTATTTGAAATAATATTTACAAGTTTGTTTCAATTTATTCTAGATTAATAAAATACATTTAATACATATTAATGTAATATTTCAATAAATGAACTAGATTTTTATACACACACACATAAATAAATATATATATTCCCGTTTGTAATAAATACATAAGTGTATGTATGTACACAAATACATATATTTTGAAATACCAAAAAAGCTCGTGATGGTTTTGATTTAATGATCTGAGCATTGAAATGACCACACATAATAATAATAATAATAATAATAATAATAATAATAATGACAACCTCCGTTTTTGACGGAGAAAATGATCTTTGCCTAAGATGACGATTGAGTCCATATATGAAACGTCAGTGTAACGCGCGTGACGTTTGTGTTAGCAATATCTATACGCATGTAGAACAAAAAAACCTTATCTACACTTATTCCTCTATATATACATCAAACACAATTAACTTAAATCTTCACTTACATATTTCTTGCCTAATATCAAGAAGCAAACCTTAGTAGTTTTCAAATTTTGTCGTTCATAATGGTTCAACCAATCAAACGTTTCGAGAAGTATCCGGATTTTGAAACAAAATACATGTGAGAAGTTAAAGACCTACATGATGTCATCTATGAGTACAATTAAGAGTACTTTTATTTCTTCATATATGCCGCAAATGGTTCCATAGGAATACCACCAATACCAGAGCTTTTAGTGGTGGGTGACATTCCTCATACTTTTGATGATCTAGGAATTTTTATTTGAATGAAGTCATATCCCAGTATGAACAAATGGTTTCAGATAGGGATTCGTATTTACGTTTGCTTGAAGGATGGCTTCCAAAACAAATCAACACAATCATACACTTCATAGAATCCCTTGATGATTTTGTGAATGCTTATCTTGGCAATCCAGAGAGTCAATTTCCTTTTCAATGTATTTTCAATTTTACTTATTTTTATTTTTTATGTCGCTGCCTACTGCTATTTAAGTTTTATTCTTTTTTTTGTTTAAAATATTATTACAAAAGTTGGATATTAAAATATAATTTATCTTTATTCTTCTTAGATTCTAACCATGAACCTTCGCATTTTAGGGTAACATCGATTTGATTAGTATAAGTGGTGGTTGAAATTTGTAATTATTTCCATAGCACTATAAATGTGACTATTTTCTTGTCATTGTTATTATGTTTTTTTCTTTATAAATTATTATGAAATTCTGGGTATCAAAATGAAGATTTTTCTTGTTGTTATGCAATTCAAAACTTGAACCTCCAAATCTTAGATTAAAATATATTTGCTTAATGAAACTATTTTTGAAAATTGTAACATATCGAGTAAAACTTTAACTTTAGCTCTTTTGTTGTGACAATTTTTATGTTTTTATTGTTAGACAATTCAAAAGTTGAACATGCACATTTGAAATTAACAAATATATAAATTAAAAAGTGTAGTTGTGTCTGTAACTGTATTTTATTTTACATATGTCGAAATATATAGAATAATGTTACACGTGTAACTAAATTTTCTTTAACACGTGGGTATGTATATACACTAACAATAATGTTGCACAGGTGTAACATATTTTTGTTTTACATGTATTTTATGTACAATAATTCTAATGCTACACATGTATAACTCACTTTTGTATTATATATGACTATGTACATACAAATATAAAAGATTATGCTTATACATTGACAATAATATTACATATGTTTAATAATGTAGATATAATGATAAGAATATTATGTCAATATTATTATATGCATATAACGTGATAATAATGTTGTAATGCCCCGTATTATAAGAATAAAATATTATAACATAGATAAGTTTCATAATTTCGAGAATAAATTAAATCGTATGGATTTTAATAAAAATGGGTAAGATTTAAATTGGAAATAAATTTTTATTCAGGATTATATAATTACATGACTCAATTTGGTGTGATGAGTTCTCCGTAAAGATAAAGCATACGTTAATAAACTTATGAGTGCGTGTCGTTTAAACGCAATAAAAATGTCTAACTGGAATGAAAATAATTAGGATGCTTTTGGGAGGTTTTATGGGCTTCCTTAAGTATTTTAGACTTTTAAAAATGGTCCTGGGGTATAAGTATATAAGTTGGGAGGTTATTGGGTTAGTTTGAATATGGGTTCGGGCCAAAATGGGATAAAAGGCTTAACTAGGGATTTGGGACTAATATAAGTTTAAGAGTGGGGTTAATAACTCCCCACAGATAATTAAAACCAAAACCTAGCAGCCACACCTCAAGAGAGAAGAGAACAAAGGCCAAAAAGGAGTGGAGGCAAAGGATTCAAGAACAAGTCATCAAACCAATATAATCAGGCAAGAATTCACTTTTTTATATTTAAATGTCCAAATTACTTCTTAAATCATTGAAGTTTTCTTCCATTAGATTCTGGATTTCATAGGGAATTGATGGTAAAAAGATATGATTAAATCGCATTTATGTAGACAATACAAATTTGAAATATGTTAGTTATGTCCAGAAATTAGGATGAGGCTAGGTTGATTTTAAATGATGAATTCATGCATTAAAAACTTAATGAAATTGGAGAGATTGATTCATATGCACAGGATATGAATTCATGTTTAGGAATCTAAATTTTTTGATAATATGGACTCTTGTATATTGTAGAATATGGTGTCACTAAATAAATAAGATCTGATATATGTAAGTATATTACGGGGTTAAATTCTGGGATTTTTGGAACTAAAATCTATGTCAAATAATAAAAATAATTAACCTAAGATGCTAAACTAAGTCCTAAATATCCGCTTTAATATTTATATTGATGTATAAACCATTGGGATGGGAGATGGAGAAGAAATATAAATTCGCGTGTTAAGAAAATGTAGCAAATCTGGGCTTATGCCTAGATATGAATTGATCCGTCCGCCTTGGTGAATCGGTTCGGCCCCTGTGAATCTATTTTGATCCAAATTAGAATCGATTCGGCCCATGGAGTAGGTTGAGTTGGGACTGGGATTTGATTCAAAATCTTTTTTAGGAACCCATACAAGTGGGTGGGATAGTGTTTGGGTAAACGAGAATTTTATTAAAATATATTTGTGGGACAAATATTAAACGGGGAACTATTATAGATGGTTAGATATTTTTAAAGAGGAAGAATTTAATAAATAATTACATGGTTAATTATAAAGGCGTAATTATTTATGGGTAATTAGTTGGGATATTTTGGATGATTATAGGGTAATTACCTATACATACTATATGAGTATAATATGTACTTATATTTTTGTTTGAACATACCTATGTTCATGGACGGTCCTATCAGTTGGGGTTACATGCGTTCGGGACCGTAGCACACGTCATCACCTGTGAGCTAGACATTGTGTAGGTCATTATTATTGGTACTACGTAGAAGCGTCACTTACAAGAGGTAAGTGTTGATGCTTGGATCCTTTGTCACTGCTGGGTATAGGCCATGAACTGGTGTACACCGTAGGGACCGCCTTACTTGTGTGTGTTTTGTGTTGTCTAATTGGATAAGATATTCATTCGGACTTATCGATAGAGTAAGAACGAGACACTACTGGTAGATTCCTTTAAGTGTCGCATATATGAAAGGACATATATATGACTATACAAGTATAATGAGATTAATTCATGTGTCTAATAATGTCGACAATAAAGTTACAGACCCAATACTATGCAGTGTGCATAATATATGTTTTGTCACTTTTACGGATAATATGATTGGGTTACTTAAAAAAAAGGGTAAATGAAGATAGGTGATTATGATTCGGTAAGTTGTAGGGGGGTCTCCCCCCCCCCCCCCCCCCCCCCCAAAAAAAAAAAAAAAAGAAAAGAGAAAAAAAGAAGAGTGATTATCTTAAACAGATTGAACAACTCACGAAGAAGGATAAGGAAAGACGCCCAAGCAAGTTACCTCGAAGATTCTCCACAGAGGTGCCTCGAAGGACCCACCTCGAAGATTCTCCAACGGACCTGGTTCGAAGGATCCAACTTATAGATCAAATTCACTTGGATGATGATAGTTTGTAATAAGAAATATAATGATCTATATCATGTACTTTATCTTATAAATATATATTGAGTGAGGTTGTTCGGTACCCACGAGGGACCATGCCTAACAGGGCATGGAAGAGCTTACATGATCGATCGAGCAACCTCCTCTGGAGAACCTCGCAGGGAAATAGTTTGGAGAATTGAGAGTAAGGCAGTATTGAAAGTAAAATTACCAAACCTCTTGTAACGCTTGGGAAAAACTTCACTTAGTACGCATGGTTGTTCAAGCCACCTACAGCCGAGCTACCTTAACTCCTACTAATTCGAGGGAACCTCCTCTAGGTACCTCAATCTTGGATCCTTGATCTTAACATAGTTCTTAACCAACAAACAGAAGAATGAACACTCGAGATACCTACCAGCCGAGCAACCTTAAAGTAGACGCCATCTCGCCTGACTGATGGGACCGTGCACCTAATAGAGTCACTATTTACCCACTTTCTGGCATCATAACATCTAACATCTAGGGACTCGAAGTTAAGGAACTCAAGTGGGTTTATCCTTAGGACGGAAGGTCTAGTTCACCAAACCTGACCCTTTAGCCGTTACAAGATAAGCCCCAAGCTGCCATGTCACGTCCCTTATTAATGCCCACTATACCTCGAGCCAATGAAACCGTTTCCTACCAAATTATGAGATCCCGTGCATTTAATGCAATATCTTCTACATTAATGGGGGGTACTTGTGCATTTAATACGATCGATCATATTGAACGCAGGAAAGTTTAATCGAGTAACTTGCCCTTAATATAAATGGACCTTACAAACAGTTTATCAGGGAGAGCATCCTCAGCCTACAATTGCTGCCCAACTTCCCCCAGACACGAGAGATATTGTTTGAACTTAACTTTCCACCCCCATTAAATACCCATATTATTGAGAATTAATTGAACTTGAAGTTCTTGCCTTGCCTTTATTGTGCCTAGAGTGATTGCTCTTTCTCCCTCCGACCACGCTACCTACTGGTCCCATGTACTTATAATGCCCGTTGTGTATTTATTGTGCCAACATATCATTTAATAAAGTGTGAATATTAAATCCTTTTACCTCTTATTCATATATGTTCACAGTCAATATCTAATATTATACGGTGTTGATCCTGATCTTGATAAGGGGTTACGCCTCACTTGATACTAACCGTATTCTAAGAACCCACATCTTACATTTGACGACTCTGCTGGGGAGGTATTCTCTTTTAAAAAGATGCCTAAGGATAACATCGCCAAAAATATTAACTTTGAAGCCATACAGCGTGAGGAGGAGCCAAACATCTCCATGCTGTCCGAGGGAGTGAGAATATCACGGACGGAGCCCAGTGCGTCAAATACCGGTGTGACAGAAATGATGGGCGCATAGACAAGAGTAGGCCCGACACAAATGAAGGGACCTATAGGTTTGTTCATAGAGTTCATTAAGACGCCGGTGGCCCAGGTGATGTTGGGGATCCCTACGGGAGGGGGAGGGATCTCTTTCACTACGCCACCCACGGCTATACTAGCTCCTACTGTTTTAGGGGGTATTACTACGCCCACTTTTAACAGTGATCTCCTCATCGCTCTGCCAACTTTTGGCACTGTGTCTCCCACAATGGTTCCACTCGTGACAACTGGGGTAATGCCACAAAGTGGGGGAACTACCTCGGCGGCTTAGGCTACGGCGGGTAACATGAAAAAAGATGCACCACTCGCTTCGGCGACTCCGGTAGTAGTAACAATGCACCCAACTAGCTCTTCCCCGACCGTCTTGGAGGAAATGAAGAAGGAGTTACTGAAATTCATAGCAGTGTCCAAAGAGGGAGATATTTCTAAGGTGTATGATGACTTCTGTACTCCGTACCCAGAGGCATAAAATAACGAACCCTACCCAGTAGGGTATATTCCCCCAATCTTTGAGAAGTACATGGGGAAAGGTGAAAACCTAGAGGAGCACGTGAAGAGATTTATTGAAAGTCTTTGTAATAACAAAAAGCTGAGGTTGAGAGAATTTTCAAAATTCTTAATAGAGAAGGCATACATGTGGTACTTCCACCTGACCCCAGGCAGTGTGGGCTCCTGGTAGGAGTTTCATATTTTGTTTGTATGAAAGTTCTTTTTGGACGAGGATGAGTTTACACTCACGCAACTAGCACGTGAGAAGCAAAAGCTAAGGGAGAATGTTGTGGCCTATATTAGGAGATTTCGCGAGCGCTCTCTGGACGTGAGAGAGGAGACGCGGGAGGATAAACTTTTGCAAGTTTGTGCAGAGGAATTGTTGCCCGAGTATATATGTCATTTGATTAATGAAACACAAGAAGGGGTGTTCGAATCATTCTTGAAAGTAACAAGGAATATTGCTTTGGTGGTTAAGCCCTTAGCACCCTCGCCTTTTTTGACAAACTTACTACTAAGGCTAGCGGTTTTATTGGGGAGGGGAATACCCTCGAGGGCCAATTACACAGATGATGGGGACAAGGAGGAAAAAAATAGTGGCCAAGGAGGCATAAGGGGGTAAGGCAACAAGAGAAGATTCAAAGATAAAGAAGATCCCCCCGAGATACCTTACATGATGGAACAAGCTCTGAATATGTATGATCTCATGGTTCGTAATAAATTTTGCAGCCGGATCAACGTTAACATGGCACAACTCTCTTGGGAGGACAGGGAGAAACCTCATTACTATGCACTTCACAATAGGGTGAACCACCCTACCAAAATATGTTTTTCACTAAGGAGGTTGATTGACCATCATGTGAAGAATAGAGACAACGAGCTTCCATAAACTAATGTGAACAACAATCCTTTACCACCGCATAGCGCCCATATGGGCAGCGCTTTTGACGAAGAGGCCGAACGATCGATGAGAGAGTAGTGGTTAAAATAGGGAGACCTCGAAGAATTTATGGAGGACGACTTCAAAGAATCTATAGAAGAATTCACCTTTGAGCTAGCTCAACTCCATTTAGGTGATGAGGCTGAAGATGTGGACGAACAAGAAAAAGAAGTACTTGACCCCGTCGAGAGACTTAGTAGGCAGTCAGGAGCCTGATCCCTGGAGGAAGTAAATGTGGTGGTAGCCTACAATGATTCTATGTATAGAGGCGTGGAGGAAGTTTATGAGCTAGAAGATAACCAAACAGACCCATGGATCGAATGTGTCGTAGTTACTCACTCCCCAATGTTTGGATGGTTCTTCAATCAGGTTGGCCTTCCTGAGGACTCTCGGCTAGAAGTTATGGGATCCATCTTGGAGATTGAAAAGAAAAATATGGCACCGCACCTAAAATAGAAGGGACCTATTGCTAAGCTTGTCATGAGGTGCCTCTCAGAAGTCACATTCTCCGAGGTCGATAGGCCCTTGTATCTTATGGCGTCTATAAATAATTGTGCTTTCTCTTGTGTCTTGTTTAATGGGGGATCATCAATCAATATAATGCCTATTGGGTCCACGTATGTAACTGGACTGTCGAAAATAAGGATAGTGCCCCATTTGATGGAAATATCGAGGTATGACAACCATTCATCCAAATCGATGGGCTATGTTAATGTAGGCATAACAATGGGAAATATCACTTCTCATATCAAGTTCCACATCATGAATTGCAAGCCATCATACTAACTTCTAGTGGACAGGTTATAGATGCACAATCATGGGTTGGTAACCTCCACTTATCATTAGTGCTCTAAGGAAAACATAAAAGGCGAAGAGGTGGTGTTTTGAGCTACTAAGAAACCCTTTGCAATGGAGGAATCTCATATGGTAGATGTCGCTTTCTACACAGATCTGGCAGAAGAAGCCATAGTGGTAACAAGGTACACTGAAGGTACAAGGGTCCCGACCATTCAAGCGAGTGTGCGAGCACCTACCTGAACGGTGGTGACCTGCGAAGAGGAATGGGACTTGGGTGTAGAGAGCCCCCCTAGTTTATCGACGCATCTTCAAGACCGAATAACTCCGCGCATTGATCCGATTGAGAACCAATTCTAAACTTAGAGAGTCCTTAGAAGGCAAACGGTGAGAGAAGTGAATGAGAATCACAGGAAGATGCCATCGAAAAAATAAGTCGCCCGACAATGCAAACGGGTAGTCTTTCCTAATGGTAGAATTATCTACAAATTATGAAGGTGTGAGGAGGCAGTTGAAAGACTAGACGACGAAGCTGACCCAATTTATGAATGCTTCCTGGTGAATAACGTGGGGAAAGTTTTGGTGATTGATAACCCTCAAGTATAAGAGTTTGTGGGAAGAGGTAGAAGAAGAACCTGAGTGCATGAAAGATAGCCCCGGGCAAGAGTTAGAGAAAATTAACTTCGCTAAAGAAGGTGATGATCCCAACCCCATTTCTATTTTGAAGGACTTGGAGGTAGAACCTCGAGAGGATTTTATCAAACTGCTGTTAAAGTTCAAAGACGTCTTTGCATGGAAGTACACCGGGATGCTGAGGTCGACAAAGATGTTAGCTTCCATAGGCTGAACGTTTTTCCGTCGCTATCCCAGTGAAGCTGGCCACCCGAATGTACAAAACAGAGTTGGATATAAAAATCAAAGAGGAAGTTCAAAGACTACTTATGGACGACTTCATAGTTCCAATCCAACATTCGATTTGGCTCTATAGTATCATGCCCGTGGGAAAGAAAAATAAGAGCCATATCAGAATATGTGTGGACTTTAGGGACCTAAATCGAGCATGCCCAAAGGATGAATTCCCACTACCTTCCATTGATAATTTGATTGATGGAATAATGGTCCACGGGATGTACAACTTCTTGGATGGTTATATGGGATAAAACTAGATAAATATGGATCCGGGCGACGTGGAGAAGACATCTTTTTGAACGCACTTGGGTAACGTCATGTACACCGTTATGCCTTTCAGGTGGAAGAACGCATGAGCCACCTACCAGAGGATAATGATGGCTATTTTTCATGAACTTTTCCACAAAAGAAGATTGATCAAGGTACATGAAGATAGTTACGAAACTACTGATATCCCTTTGTACAGGAGGATACAACGGGCAGGGTACTTTTGGCCTTCGATGAGACAAGATGCTACAGCAGTATAAAGAAAGTGCAGAAATTATTGTTTGTTCTATCAGGCAGCAGAGTGAAATTTCATCGATCAACCCTAAGATTGGAGGCAACCGTATATGGATCTATTGATAGATGGAGTTATGCCTACGAACAAAGAAGATGCCACCCAAATGAAAAGGCAAGTACCAAGGTACTTTGTGTAAAAATGGCAATTGTATCGACAAGGCTACTATGACCGTCCCATAAGGTGCGTAAGGAGAGAAGAGGTCGAAGAATTGCTAAAGCAATCTCATGAGATGGGACACATCGGAGGAGCCAAACTCTACGACCAACTCATGACCTTGGGGTATTATTGGCCCACAACAGAGAAAGATTCAGTGGAGTTTGTTCGTATGTGTAAAGGTTTTCAACTATATGGGAATATTATTCACGCTCCTTCGATGGACCTATATTCCCTCGCTACACCTTTTCCATTACACACTTGGGCATTCGATCTGGTGGGGACATAAACCCTTTATCACGAAGAAAGATTTGGATTTTGATAGCCACTAAATTCTTCACAAAGTGGGCAGAGGCCATACCACTCAAGAAAGCTACAGCGGGGATAGTGGCACGATTCATGAAAGAGTATATCATTTGCCAATTTGGTATACCGAAGGTGTTTTTATCAGATAATGGAACCTCTTTAATTAATAGCAAATTACGTTTGCTAACGGATAAGTACTCCATCAGCCATCATAAATCAATAGGAGCATACCCTAAGTGCAATGGGAAGGCAGAGGCCACTACAAACCCTTAGTAAATATTTTGGAAAAGATGTTAGAAGATTTCCCGGGCATATGGGATGATAAGATCCTCAAAGTACTCTTGCCTTACCGAATAATAAAGAGGAAACCAACGGGGTATACCCCATTTTCCTTAGTGTTTGGGTAAGAAGATGTGTTACCAGTTAAACTCGAGGTACCTTCTGCTCACTACAACTTGTAAAGTGCCATGCTCCCTTAGTGCTGGCATGTATAACTCGAAGCAATGTAATAACACTGGGATAATGCAGTGAGACACTTCGAGAGGTACATGAAGCAGTTATCTAGATCCTACGACCAGTTGGTGAGAACAAGGAAGTTTAAAGAAGGGGACTTGGTTCTGAAAGCATGCACAAGACATATTAGGGGTTTATCACTGCCCAAGTTTGAGGCTAACTGGGAAGGACTGTACATTATTCGAGTAGCTCATGATTTCGGTTATTACGAAATATCCAAGGCCGAGGACAATGTTACTTTCAAACTAAACAACATGTGGCTAAAGATATACCATGTTTCAATGTATGTTTTGCCAACACCTCAGTTTGTTACATTGTATCTTGTTAATGTTTGTTCAAAAGGATGTCTATCATAAATGATTTTGATCCTATTCACTTAATATAGTATGTTACGATGTTTAGTTGAAAAATGTTAGCCCACTACTCTTTCTATGTTTGTTATTCTCTTTATCTTGCATGGTGATGAAATAGTTTATCTAGTGTTAAAAGAACAAAAAGGGGAAGGAAGAAAAACACCAAACATCAAAAACTTTTTTTTATTTAATAAAAAAGTATTGTGATTGCATGAAAATAAAGTAAAGAGGGGGATCACAATCCCAAGCTAAAGAGCACCAACAAAGGAAACATTAAACAAGGGTGACTACGGGCTATCTATAATAAAATTAAGGTTCGCCGATCCAGGCAACCGATGGTGATGTTGGGGAAAAAATTGCTCAAGGTTTCTCTGGTCCTTAATAAGATCGACCAAATCCTTTTGGCGAAGCTCCATATGCTTCCAAATAGATTCTAAGTCTTCCTACCTCTTAAGAAGCTCAACCTCCACCTGAGCAACAGCTTCACGAGCTTTCTATACCTTCTGTTCAGACATCACCAGTTGGGCCACAAGACTTATGAGCTCCTATAAAATATCTACCCACAAGTAATGAGATCTCTACAATCGATGATAGAGGGAAGGTAGATAATCTTTCTTGAAGTCACGAAGTAGCTTCACCAACCAAGGCAGTGAGTATTCGTCATTTATGAGCACATTCACTTTCCCCAACTAAGACTTAATTGTATCAGAGATAAGGGGTTCGAGGGGGGTGTTGAGGATATCCTCCAAGATAATAGTGAGCCCGAGAAAGCAGCATGCAATCATCCCTGGAATAGGTTAAATACTGCGAGAGGTGGAGGTCAAAGGAAAATGGACTGAGAGCTGCTAAATCAACAAATGGGGACCCTCAATTAAGATATATGGGGAAATTGGCCAAAGTCTGCCTCACAGCCGACTCACGGGCTATCTCATGAGGATGTTCCTTAAAGATGCTATCACTCGTGAAGGGATCTAGGTATGTGAAGCGCTGTCACTTTCTTAAACCCTAGAGGCAATAACTTCGAGAACCTCACTAATGTTAGGTGTTATTCCTTAGATCTATATAGTAGGAGCCTCGCCCAAAGATGTGAATTCAGCTAGAGTCCTGGCTTGTGAAACCTCCCAAGAAATAGCTTCAACTTTCGGACCACGTGCTACAGGTTGCTCGACCTCCACCTGAGATACAGGAAATTTCTAAGTCATAAACAAAGAAAGAAAACACATAAAAATTGGCTTGTAAGTATGAATTTTATGCCAATAAGACTTGGCCTTCCTGACCCTCGGTTATGGGAGATTTTATGCCAATAAGACTTGGCTCATCTGACCCTCAGTTATGGGACATTTTATTCCAATATGACTCGGCCTGCCTGACCCTCGGTTATGGGAGATTTTGTGATAATAATACTGGGCCCGCCTGATTCTCGATTATGGGAGATTTTATTCCAATTAGACTTGGCCCGCCTGATCCTCCGTTAAGAGAGATTTTATGCCAATAAGACTTGGCCCGCTCGACCCTCGATTATGGGAGATTTTATGCCAATAAGACTTGGACCGCCCGACCCTCAGTTATGGGAGATTTTATGCCAATAAGACTTGGCCGCCTAGCCATTTGAACTGCATCTTCTTCTTCATCCACAACATGTGCCATCAAAGGGCTTTGTTCTTAGGGGGAAATCACGTCCCCCCATCATAAGTAACCTCCTCCAGTCCCCCTTCTCCTTGGTCTGCAATATTAACATTGATCAAGGGCCCAAAAATGGTAACAAGAACTTGGTCATAAGAGGGAGTGGGGGCTAATAGAGCAACGAGCTCGGGTAAATATTCCTACGAAGCATAATGGAGAGCAAGTTAGAACATAAAGCCAAAAGGAACAAAACAAATTTAGAACATCAAGAGAACAAGACTACCATGGGCAGCGAACTAACAACAACGGTGGATTTAGGAACAACTTCAATAATCGTTACCGTTGGCACACCTAACTCAAGACCAGCCTGCTCGAGCAAAGAAGTAGGATCAGGTGAATAGTCACAACTTGATTCCATTGAAGTATAAAAAATAACTGACCTTATTGAGAAATTGGAGGTTACCTTCAAAGTAGTAGGGGCAGCTATCTATGAAATAGCTTCCTTCGAGGTAAGTAAGTTGGCACTATGTTGCTCCAACAGACTGCTCTCCTCAACATCATATCACGAACCACCTAGTTCATCAACCTGGAAAAAGGGGAGAGTTGGAACAAAATAGAGTCATCATCAGAAGGTAAAAGAGGAAAAGTTAAAGACTTAGAAGAATGATGGAAAGTATACCTCTTCTTCTTCCAAAATGTCTTCCAAAACTTTATAATACTGAGGATTTGAGGCAGGTTTAGAAGGGAAACCATTTTCCTCAACCTGCGTCGTCAGACCATTTTAGTATCCTCATCTTCCTCTTTTTCTCTCTCCACTTCCTTTACTTCCTTTCCGCCTTCCTCACCATCATCATCAGAACCAGCTTCTACATGCTTCTCAAGCAACTCATCCTCGCTTGATTCTCTCGATTCCTCTAGCACAAGTTTAAGAGGGAAAATTACCTTCCTCTTTTCACTACCTTCGACAACTGAGGGATATACGAGAAACCACAAGAAGCCATCTCAGCTAAAATAAAAGCCCTATCTTCTTCGTTAAAGTTCTCCCAAGCTCGTCGAAGCTGATCAAACATTAGACTAACTTCCTAGGAGACTTTGAGGTTAGGAGTACGGGCCATTAGAACTTGCTTGACAATTTTGAACTTCTTTGTTAGAGATTTTAGGGTAGCCCTAACCATTGCCCTAGATAAAGAAACACGTGGAGTATCACTTCCTTCAATTGGCCTCAAAGGACCAGGGGCAACAACAGCTACCTCAGTTGGAACAGAGGATTATGATGATTTATTCTTCTTGACCACAGCTTGGTCCACTAGAGCTATCAGAGGCAGCTCGAAAGGAATAAAGTTATTAACAGTACTTATAGGGAACATCAATTTGAAGGTGGTACAATTTCTTGAACCCAACTCTGTGGGAAGGTATCTCTCAACCTCAGGATATCGAGGTTCCTTCAAAATATTACTTTGAAAATGAATAAGATGGTTTTTCTAGAACACTCTTATGTACATTTCTAACCTATTTCCTCGAGATTCTTTGCTCGAAATGACAGGATTGGTCGGGTAACTGGTGCAAAGGCTTACTACAATTGAAGTTAGATAATTCACACAAGAAAAGGAAAGTTTGTTCGCTTCTCAGGGGTAAAGTGGTTCAGTAAAGGGGTTCCTTGATCATAACTAAATTAAAGGGTTACACGATGGGGGCTATAAACAGAATAGAAAGAAGAACATTCCATGTACGATGGTAAATATGAATGGATCAATAAATAAGGGACATTGTTCAAATGAATGTTCCTCACAAGTACTTCATCAAGGGGAGCAATGGGGTGCTCCCCCTCAGCAATAAAATCATTTATGATAAATTTTTCCACCCCAACATAGGGGCAAGGTAAGAACCTTTTGTCTCTATCCATCAAATCAATGAGAGGCTTCTTGACACTTTTGTGATTCTAGCAATAAATTTAGGGGATCTTAACGGGTTGAGAACCAGGTTAATTGCCTACTGGTGCATAGTCTTAAAAGTGGACATAAAGGAAATCTATTAAAAGGATATGATTTTCATAGTTGGAGACATCAAACCTGTCGATGTTCCTCACAGAATCTGCATCCACATGATCTATCCAGGTATATAATGAACCAAGAATGATAGCAGTAAGAGCTATCTTCACGCCGCTCACCATCCGAACAATCATGTTTATTAAATCCTTTCAGGGGCAATCATGGGGCTTGACCGAATGGTAGATTTTCGATAACATCACCCAGATATAGCCTGCCAATTCGATCTGGGAATCAAAGACCTTTCACGCCATGGGCTGTTTGAACACTTACTTTCCCCGAGGATTCTCCTTGGCTGCCTCACGAGCCTTAATCACAGCTTTGTCTTCGATAAAGTAGTAGTACCTAATCACTTCAGAGTAGGTGCATTTTTAGTAAGTAACCATGCAATCCTTCACCACTGCTTCTAGTTCATTCCTTAAGGCCTTTTCTTTACTGGAGACTGCCTCCTCAAAAAAATTATCAAACCCCGCAGCCTCCAACTCCTAAACCTCACAAATATCTTCCAAGGTGATAGTGAACTTTCCCCAAAAGGTCACAAAAGTATGTGACCGGTGACTCTAGCGATAAATGCGCAGTTAAAGGGCGGTGTTATTTTTGGCGAGAGTGAGATCACCCAGCCTGAGGGAACAGGCTAAACCAATGAGAGAAAGTTAGACATAATACTTAGAGTGGATGTAATCGGTCCAAGGACCTAATCCCTCACAGGCACCTGAGGAAGCTTCAAACTCTACTTTAGAGAAGGGAAAATCACCATGTTCAACGTGAAAGCGGGTGATAGTGGAGGTAGGAATATAGGAAAAATCTTCAGCATCCTCACCCTCCTCCATCAACAAATTCAGGTTTTCAGTTGGCTCTAACTCACCGAGAAATCTCTACGTAATTTTCCAAAAACGATCAGACTCACCGAAATAGGGAGCGCGGTGATAACGCGCTCACTGGTTTTGGCGCGCTTGGATTTCAGGGGAATCATCCCTAGATTAGTGGGTTATTTTGACGATGGGTGACATAGAAGCTTAAAAGAAATAAAGTTGAAAATAATTAAGGGAACGAAGAATGAAAACTCTCACAAAGGCTCAACACCAGAGAACGAAAACCCAAAGGTGAGTGTTTAAAATGAGGATACCCCTTTTTATAGGGGAACACATACCCTAATAGGAATCAAAAGGCGACACTTTGAAAAGCGTGGTAATGAACAAGATAGCTTGCATGTTCATCAAGCACGCATGGCTACATAGGGTTAAGGGTCGCAATGATGACGTTTAGGGGGAAAACACATGTGAATTACCCTGACACTGCCATGTGTCACATACAGAAGTACAAATGATAATGTCATTTAATGAGACATGCTGGGGGTCTTTTTGTCTTGGGAAATGAAGAGTTATGCGGGAAATTTGAATAAACCTCTTCACTTTCCCCAAGGCATCTGCCACGAGTAATTATGAAGCCTCACAGAAGAGAAAAGGTGTTATTTAAGTATGGCAGTATATTCATTCAAACCAACGAGGTGGTTTGAAAGATAGAGGATAATATAACTCATCCATTTTTAATAATTTGTTGTTTCTTATGAATCAAGTGCCCAGGGATATTTAAAACTTATTGCAAGAAAAGAATAAACATCAATGAAAGCTTTCGTACAGATATTTCTTCATGTAGTAAATAAATATCTCTGCGAATGGGAAAATGTAGGGGGGAGTCCTCCCCCCCCCCCCCTCCCTCCCGTAAAAAAAAGAGTGATTAACTTAAATAGATTGAACAACTCACAAAGAAGGAGAAGGAAATACGCCCAAGCAAGTTACCTCGAAGATTCTCCAATGGACCTAGTTCGAAGGATCCAATTTATAGATCAAAGTCACTTGGATGATGATAGTTTGTAATAAGAAATAGAATGATTTATATCATGTACTTTATCTTATAAATATATGTTGAGTGAGGTTGTTCGGTACCCACGAGGGACCATGCCTGGCAGGGCATGGAAGAGCTAACACGCTATATCAAGCAACCTCCTCTGGGGAACCTCGTAGTGACATGGTTTGGAGAATTGCGAGTAAGGCAACGTTGGGTGTACAATTACCAACCCTCTTGGCACACTCGGGAAAAACTTCACTTAGTACGCATGGTTTCTCGAGCCACCTACAATCGAGCTACCTTAACTCCTACGCAATCGAGGGAACCTCCTTAAGGTACCTCAATCTTGCATCCTTGGTCCTAAGATAATTCTTAACCAATAAATAGAAGACTAAACACTCGAGCTACCTACCAGCCGAGCAACCTTAAAGTAAACGCCATCTCTCCTGACTTATGGGATCGTGCACCTAATAGAGTCATTGTTTGCACACTTTATGATGTCATAACATCTAACATCTATGGACTTGAAGTTACGGCAATCAAGTGGGTTTATCCTTAGGATGACAAGTCTACTTCACCAAACCTGACCCTTTAGCCGTTATAAGATAAGCGCCAAGCTACCATGTCATGTCCCTCAGTAATGCCCACTATACCTCCAGCCAATGAAACAGTTTCCCACCAAATTATGAGATCCCATGCATTTAATGAAATATCTTCTAGATTAATGGGGGGTACTTGTGAATTTAATACGATCGATCATATTGAACATGAGCAAGTTTAATCGAGTAACTTTCCCTTCATATAAATAGACCATACAAACAGTTTATCAGGGAAAGCATCCTCAACCTAGAATTGCTGCCTAACTTCCTCGAGACACGAGAGATATTATGAGAACATAACATTCCACATCCATTAGATACCCATATTATTGAGCATTAACTGAACTTGAAGTTCTTGCCTTGCCTTTATTGTACCTAGAGTCCTTGCTCTTTCTCCCTTTGACTACACTACCTACTGGTCCCATCTATTTATTATGCCTGTTGTGTATTTATTGTGCCAACATATCATTTAATACAAGTATGAATATTGAATCCCGCTCCCGTTTATTCATCTGTGTTCAATGTCAATATCTAATTTTACACGGTGTTGATCCCGATCTTGATAAGGGGTTACGCCTCACTTGATACTAACCGTATTCCAAGAACCCACATCTTACATTTATTACTTGATGCGTATTATATTTTATTGACACAATTAGTATTTATTATTTGGGACTTGTTCAGTTATACGAGATATATCACACTTAGACGAGGGTTGAGATATTTGTCACAAGCGAATGATGATGGAAGTTACTTACTTTGAATTAAATGTATTTTTTCACTTTAAATTTGGTAAGTTAATTCTTGCAGGAATACATTTGGTAAGTTAAATGTATTCTACGGCGCTAACCCAAAATTTTAAATCTCCCCCTTGGTTTGCTTAAACAGGGATAGTGGGACTGAAGGAATATCAGGCATGTTGTCAAGAGTTGCTTGTCGAAGATTTATTTATTGATTTTAGTCGAGGTTGTTACTTATTTCCGTCTTTATTTATTTTTTATTATTGCAAGGACAAAATCCCGAAGTCATTTTTTATGCATCGAGATAGTATTTGTTCATGTTATTTTTTTTATTTTGATGGATGTGGATGATGAATTCATTATTACCTTATGTTCAACTAATTAATCCAGTTTTAATCCAAATGTCGTTCATTATATGAATTTTTATTACGGTCGATGCTATAAAGGATATAGATTGTATAACAAGCCCCATCTTGGGCGTAATGTGTCTGGCCAACCTTTACGTGGAAAAATGGGAGTTGTTACAGTTGGTAGACAAGTCCACTCCAGAAAATACTCAAGGACTGTCTCCTATTTTCCTACTTGGATGCCAATGGGATTGCATACATGATGTCAAAGCTTGGATAAGATACTTTTGATCTTGATTTTATTTTTGATTCAACGTTGATTTTAATATGTAATGCAATTTTTTGGACAGTATTGTAAATGTTTATTCCGACCTAGTATTTTGGATAATGCATGTACTAAATTATAATTAATTATAATACAGTATTTATGTTTAAATGAAGGTGAAAATAAATTTCCTTTTACACGTGTGTATCTAGCTACACTAATAGTGACTAATAAATTTAGCATTATAAGAATTCTTTCAGGTTATACTCATTGTGCTTGACCTCCAAAATTTACTAAACCTATAATTATGTATTTTTCATAATCTATAATTGGGCCTCATCCAAAATGTAACTGTATTTGAGAAATACATATATAATTATTTAATTTGTTCATCACATAAATATTTACAAACAAATATATATATATATAACCATTTAAAAATAAATATATCATTGTAACTATATATGGCATATGTACTATTACATATTTAATGGGTATTACTGTATCTGTATTTGACAAATAAACTATTACATTTACATATAAATCATTTTTTTCCAAGCACGGATATTGTTACACAAGTGTATATAAATTTCTTATCACAAATGTGTATCTAGTTACAATGATAATGACTAATAAAATTAGCATTAAAAGAGTTTTTCCTTGTTACACCTATTGTGCTTAACTTTTAATTCTTGCTAAACCTACATCTATGTACTTATAAAATAAATAATTATATACATATACATATATATATATATATATATATATATATACACACGAAGGACATTCAGTTACACTAACATTTGTATGAAAATTAAACTTCAAATATTACAAACATAACGTTTACACTTTAATTGTATTGTGTAACTATGTTTACCATATGAATAGTTACATATGCATGATATTCAAATAAAGAAGTTACAAAATGAAAAAAACTTTTACTATACAATCGCAAAATTATTCATTCATTTTTTGCTTCTCTGCTTGAGATTCTTCTTCGGCTAATAAGAACGATTCAGTTGGCTCCAACTCTATTGTTCTTGGAGGATCATGCAACAACATATGTACAACTTATAATATATACTCTATCATGGTGTCTCTCTTGAATTTATCTTCAAGCTTTAAATTTCATGATAGTTTGCACATGTAGTAGCAAACAATAACCACACAATCAATCATTTTTAAAAATATATATATATATTTATAAAAAGAGTATATATGAATGAATATATGAAAATTTATCACCTATTTCAAATAGATAAACTTACGATCCAGATTTTTGTTGAGGACACTTTATTTGAATCAATGGAAGCTTGAACTCATCATTGTCGTTTATTTTATTTTGATACAACTTCCTCTGTTTCACAAAATCCTCAACAAAAAATTTCTACAAATATATAATAATCTCATTATATATATTAAAATGAGGTGTTTAAATATAAATTATTCGTACCAATTTGTAGCGCTAATAAAATAGTAATCTATAACTCCACCTTTTGAATAAAAGGAATTGTAATGCATCTGTCTTCCTTCAACAGTGTCCAACACCAAAAGTCCAGTGGTCAGCTATTTTACCACCTTCACTTCCAGTTTCATACATAGGAAAATATAAAATCTATAATTTGATATTGCTTCAAGTAAATGTGTGTCGAGATCTATTTCTATGTCACTGGAATTGGAATCCCTCAAAGCATTCTGCAACATAATTGAGGCCTAATAAAAAAATAGAAAATAATATTTATTCAAATTTTGAAAAATGCTTAACTTTCTCCCTTCTTACCCATGTACAAGATTTGAAAAAATATGAAAAATTCATGCCATCCGAGTTGCTTGCATTATTTCTTTTTGTGTTCTCCACATCTTGCAGCATAATTGTGAAAGTGTCGATGACCTAATACAAATATAAAGCAACACTTTTAAACGAAAGAAATAATTACTATTGATAAGTTTATAATTATTACATAAAAAATAACTTGCAGAATTTGAAATTGAATACTAATATAGCAATTTTCCAATGTCTTCTAAAGTTATAGGTGCACGATTATTTATAGACCCAATAAGCACATTGTTTTCCAAAAATAAATTAACACATGACATTTAATTTTAAAGAAATCATAAAAATAAAAATATCATAATAGGCCAACCGATTTTCTTGCTCCTCATGTATTCCATTGATAAAATTATTGTCATCATTAGATAACCTCTTAACAACCTTCTTCTTATTGTCTAGCTTCCAGGTTATAACATGTGTAACATCAACTTTATTAAGGACATTATTACCTTCTTTTTTTAATTTTTAACTTCCAGCCCTTTCAACTTTTCTTTATTTTTTATACACAAGATAACCTTCTCATTTCTTTTATTTATAGACAAATATTTATTAGTAGTTGTGGCATCAATAATTTTAACTTGTTCCTGGAATTTTACTCTCTTTGGCGCTCTACTTCCGCTAGCAACCAGCTTTGGATTCTCCTTAAGGCCTCTACATACAGGGGTTGAGTAGGGATTTGAATAGAAAGTCTATTTTGGGGCTCAATGTTGCTGGACTCTACTCCTCCCCCTGGGCAACTTTCCAGCCGCTATATGCCCAAAGCTTCAACTCAATCACTTGGCCTTAGGTGTAATAGGGGGGTTTGTCCTACCAACTGCCGGCTCGGGTGGGAGAACAGTATCCATTGCCTGCTGCTTCTCCGATTTGGCACGTTCCTCGTGTTCAAGCTGCTTCTTCCATGCATACTCGATCTCCCAATTCAATGCTTTAATAATGACATCTTTATTTATAGAAGATTGTTTCAAGTTTTTGATTTAAATGCTCATATTCTTGATAGAATCCTTTATTTCTTGAATTTCATTTTTTTTCACGTTCTCTACAGGTTTTACGAAATTGAATTAAAAATAAATAGTAAAAAACACTTTAATTGAAAAAAATATTGATAAGTCCATACCATTATTCAATATAATGGTCATCATTCTCTAATTCTCAAAATTGTTACTTCGTTTCAACAAACTACTCTCCAACTGAAGATTCAAGTCTCTTATTTGCATTTGCAATCAATAATTTTCTATAAAATAATCATTTTTCAATCAATACATAATAATTAAATGCTTAGGATATAAATATAGTTATTGAAAAAATAATACTACTATATATAACAAATTACAAAATACTAACAACTAATTAAATTGGCTAATAGTACTCAACACTATAAATATGTTTCAATCGATATTTTTATAAGCAGCTGCATTTAAAATATGTCAGAATCATACTCTTATAAATTGAACATATCTCATTTACAATAAAATATTTTTTTAACAAAGATAACAAAATGACTAATGAAAAAAGTAATTAGCATAATAACAAATATTATTATGTGAAAAAAGAAAAAAAATATACCATCAATGTAATTTTGAGTCTGTTGGCTTAGATGTTCTTCCCTCTGACTTGATTCAACTTTGATGTTGTCCAACTAATTTACTAACAATTCTTTTTCACTCAATATATTTTCAAATTTGTTTTTCATCTTTCAATCTCCGTCTCCAAAATTTCTTTGTCATATACAATAAAAATAGTTAGGGACCTCTAAAATTACACTAAATAAACTTAAATTGTAACAGCTAAAAACTCAAAATAATACCTTTAGCAATATCATTTAGCAAAATCACCATTTGTTTGTTTAGTTTCTCATTCCCTAAAAATTTCTAATAAAATACTCATAACAAATAAAAACTTAAAAGTATAATTTAAAGTACTACATATAAATAAACATATATTAAATATTACCTTCGGCGATCTAATTATACCTCTATTCATCACTAGAATTTTTTTCTTTAAAACTTATAATTTCATCCTCTAACAATTTCTTTTATATACATTGGAATATAAAAACATGAAACTTCAAAACAAAAAGAGATGTGATAATGCAATTCTCGTAATCATTGTAATTATATCCACATTACTAAGCGTAACTGTATAAACATTAATTAATACAACTACATATACAATTACAATTGAAATAATATGTAAATGATTAAATATAACTTATTATGTATTCATCAATGTAAGTGTTTGTACATTTATGAATGTAAATGTAAATACAGTAACCGTAATGTAATTGTATCTAAATTCAAAAAGTGTAAATGTATCTGTAATCATTTTAACTATTTATGTAGTACTAGTTGTAACAACTATATAAATTCGTATAACTATATATGCAACTAAAAGTGTACACTACAAAAAAATTTCTTTTTGAGACGGTGCTCTAGCCGTCTCAAAAAATCCTCTGGTCATCTCAAAAGCCTTTTGTGATGCCATTTGAGACGGCAAATGGGCGTCATATTAGACCCCCGTTTTAAAAGCTTTTTGAGAGAGGAAACCGTCTCAAAAGGTCCCTTTTAAGGTGGAAAAAAATCCATCTTTTAAAGTTTTGTTTAGAGACACCAACAAACTTCCCCAAAGAGTTTTTTTGATACGATAACTTTACTGTTTCAAAAAGTTCCCATTTATGGAACCCTTTTGAGATGGCAAAGAAGTAATCTTTAATAATTTTGGCACCAAATTTATAATTTCATCCATTCCAGAATATACTCTATAATTTTAAACAAGGCCTCTTAAAAATAATATGACATATTTTGCATCCCATTTCAACATATAACATATAATATTCCATTCAATTATAATTAAAGTTCATACAAATGAAAAATACACAATTTAAACATTGTGTCCAACATAGATCTCTCTAAACAATTTCACTCGTCTCATTAGAAAATATATAAAAAAAAATCATCTATCACTCACATAAAATGATGTACGCATATTAAACTCACAATCTTCAAGCATACAACCTCAAGAAAACGACTTCAATGTCTTTCCTTGGCCACAAAAGGTTTCCTTCTGCAATAAAATTTATTAAGTGTCAGTTACCTTAAACAAATAAGTAATCTTTTTTAATAGTTCCTATAGATGACAATCTTCAAAAACCTTATCAAATTTTTATATCTTCATATTATTTACTTTTAAAAACACTTAATATTTTTTTAAAAATTCGACAGAGTCTCCTTTATTTATTCACGAAAACCAACATATTTAGACATAAAAATTAACTCAAAAATAACAACAGAAATAGCCACAACACTCTAAATAACTAATGTAAATAAATATAAACATTACGATTCCTTTTACCATTGGACAACATAATGAACAAAATTTAACTTGAATATGTTTCACCCTGCTTGTGGTTGAAAGCAAGACTAAAGAGGACATAAGAGGCAAGGTCTTTGTTGGAGAGAATAGATGCAAAAGATCCAACGATAAAAGGCTCAATTATATGTATAACAAGTCGTCATGGGATAATAAACTTCCTGCAACAAATGGGATACAAAACGCAGTTAGCAATGGTTCTGAAAAAGTCAAGAAACATTAACTTGATTTAAATACTTGGAAAATACTTGTTTAAAACCCAATACGAAAACCAGTTCTAAAGATGTCATGATTATATAAATATAAAATAAGAACAAACACTAAAAACCTAGCTGATTTAACTATTTAACACTTAAGGGACTGATTACTAGTTGAACTAATAACCTGACTTAAAGACTGAAATAATATACTTATAATACTAAAACAACCACAAAAAGAGTAATTAAATTCCCCATAAATGATTTACGAAGTAATAAAGAAACTAAGCCTACCCACCATTCCGAGTACCAGGCAAGATCGACATTTGGAGAAGTGCATAGTAAATAATAGCACATCTAGATATAGGCCTGAAAGAACGAACATGTATTCTCAAGATTCAATCATGTATTCAACTAATCAAATATAAATCTGGCCAATACATACACAGTGTCCTCTATTATTCGTTTTCTGATTTCCCTTGGACTCATCATCCACATGTCTTTATATACGTGTCTTGTTATTAATAAGATCGCATTTCTACTTATATAACAACACATGTAAAATGATCATATGATAAGATACACTGTCCACTGCATTTCAACTTATTAATGATATGAACATGAAGCTGAGTGTTGTTCGTGAAGATAATGAGGTTTTTAATGCTGTTAAAACTCTAAATGCTGACACTTATCTAGCTACTAATGGCCAGAATAGATTTTTGTATGTCCATTATTGGGAGATAATAAAAATTGATCTTATAGTTTCTCTACTAGAATCATTTCTTAGGCATCATCTATCCAAGACTTTTTTAAAGGCTTATTGGAAAATTTGGCATGAAGTTCATCATTGGAAGAACAAATTCTTATCCTATTGAGGAAAACAAATTCTAATAAAATATGCTTTAAACTCTATGCATTTGTATTTTCTTGCATCCTTATATCAACGTATAGTTATTTTTCAAAATATTGAGAAAATATTTTCTTCAATTCTTCTGGGGTGTAAACAGGTCTTTAAAACAATCTATCTAGATGAGTCATTACACCTATAGCTAAGGCTACATGAGTCAACTATGTGCCTTCTAAAATATATAAACTTCACATTTAAGACTCAATCATGATGGACGGATTAAAAGGGTACCTTTCCCTATAAAATTATAAGCCTTCACCTTAATGAAGGCAGAAGTCAAACAGGCCTTTAAAATAATCTATCTAGGCCTTTAAAGCGAGCTATTGTGGCATTTTGTGAAGGAGAAAACAACACAGTTGGGTCTGCTATCTGTTATGCTTCGGTAGCGTGTGTAATTGAGCAAGATTTGGCGTAATCAAGCGCAAAAGTGCACAGAAGTGCTCAACAGGTGCGTAATTCTGCCTTTTTTTAAACCCCGTGACTTACCGTTTTGGTAAGTACATAGGTTAAAAAAATAGTTCCTTCAAAAAAACGAACACTAAAAAAACGTACACTGTTACTGCTTTACTGCTTCAGTAGCTCCTGCTTCAGGATCAAAGAGGTGAGGGATGCCCTTTCATTCGAGGTGGGCCCGATGGCAGTGGCTGAAAAAATTGAGTTTGTTGATGAGAGCGGGTTTAATATTGGGACTGCGGATCGGAATCTATGGTTGAATTTTGAAGGTAACTCGTGTAAGCCGAGATATAAGATTGGGCTGCATTAGGCCAAACTGAATTGGGTGGAAACAGTGATGGATATGGTGGATCAAATTTGGCATGCCTAACTAAATTATTCCCTAAAGGAGCTTCAGCCACTTGTGGTGGTAGAGGTGGCAGCTACAGGTGGCGTCTACAGGTGGTGGACAGGTTATTGACGCTGGATTGGAATTTTGGGGCCATAATGCTCTACAAACGCATACTCACTAGTTTAGGCAGATTATAGGGAGGTCTAGGTAATGGTTCTTGTAGTGGTGAGCCAGTTAGCTGTTGAACTATGTTCCTAAAATCATTATTTTTTATGTTGTATATTTGAGGCTGAGGTTGTTGCCTATCTGTATTGGTAAAATAGGGTTGGTGTAAAGGTCTTTTCCTGATATTTTTCCCAATCTTATTCGCACCCAAATGATCATTATGCCTATTCCTCGAAAGATTTGGCCTTTCCATTTTATTGAACTCTAAAAAATTTGGCCAAAACTTCAAAAATATCTATCACCCAGAAGTTCAAATCATTCCAAAGTAGTGAAACAAAACCAATACTTAAAATTTTGAGTTGAAACTAACAGTGAGGTTATAGAATCAATCAATAAATGTAAAAGATAAATTAAAGCCTAGACCTGATATTGAAGAAAAAAACATACCCTTTTATTAGCTTTGTGAACCCACAAAAACTTGTGCTTTTGTGTATATCCCTTTTTCAGGAATTCAACAAAGCAACGTCCTTTAAGGCCTTTATGATTCTTGGGTTAACTTTCTCTCTAAAGTTACAAAAGATTCAGGTACTATAAATGAAAGAACAAAACGTAAGAAGGGGATCTCTAGTTTTTTTTGCCTAAAACGATCTCTAACCGACATTTAGGATCAAATGTCGATTGATCGACGTTTAGATCAAATCTCGACTGACCGACATGAGATTCTTTATCAGATCTCGACTGACCAACGTTTAAGATCAACATATGTTTAGGATCAAATGTCGATTGACCGATGTGAGATTCTTTATTAAATATCGGCTGACCGAACTTGAATTAGTGATTGTTTATAAACCAAAGAAACAATGAAATGAAGAAAACGAACTCAAGAAAACAAATACATATTATCACCACGAATCTCACTATATATACAAAAACTGTATCTCACTAGCATGGTTTTATGTGATGTTGAGGTTTTATTTTTTTTTCAATCAAGACTAACTTCTTTATTTAATAAAACGAGATCTTAAAAAACCTACAAGCACAAGCAGATATCCAGTAACATGGTTCAATCTACAACCCCTAGAATGATAACAGGCTCAACGAATGATACAAATATATCCATCAGATCAGAAAATAACTATTAGGGAGAATAATATCATAATAACCGAACAGTTTGTGAAATCTAGAACTAGAAACAAAATCTTGACTTATTTTTTCTAGTACTAAAGAGTAGTAACTTACATTTTCATTGCCATTGTTGGATCAGTATTACCCTCCCATCATTTAGTTATTAATATGAGTGCTCAAGTAAACTCTGGAATTTCCCACGGTCGTGGCAGTGGATGACCAATATCATATATGATTTCTCTATATCAAGACCATACAAACTTTATTGCCTCAGGAGTCCCTATTCTTTCTCCTCTTAGATCTATAGCTGGACCAAACCAATGATTCTATGGGGCCCCTATTATTCTTGCCCTCAGTCCAACATAAGTAACTCCATATGCTGAGGTGTGGAATTCGTTTTAAAGTTTAACATTTCAGTAAATAATAGACTGGGGAGAAATTCCTTATAGATACAAGAAAGTAAAAATAAAATCAACTTCATCTAAAATCTATCCATCTATATAATATGAGATTCAACAACACCACTATTCGGGTCCATTAGTATTTGATGTCCATGCTTACTTTCTTTATAAGTGAACAATAGTTCCATTTAATTCATGTCATCAAAATGTGAACTTGTTACCAAGTCATATTAATGGAGATAAGAGATAACAGTAGTTCCATTAATTTTTGCCATAAAAAATGCATAATCTATTTGAGGGATATAGATATAAGATTGGAATGACCTAAAAAAACATTGGATTTTGAAAGGCCCGAACATAATTCAGATGTTTGAGCACTACCACACATAACTAAGTCGAGTAAGACATTGGTTTCAACATAATTCAATGGTTTGAAAGAAATTCAGAAGGTAAAACTCACCCTAATATGAGCATTACCAAGCCTAACTAAGTCGAGTCGGGCATTGAGAAACGTTGGTTTGATGTTTGAGCAAGCAACACTATAAGGATTCCTTAGGCCTTTGCATTCATGGTCTCTAAGAACACTATTAAAATCCCCCATTTAAGCCCAGTGTTTGATACAAATGCAAAATGGGTGGTAGTTATACAAGTCTGAGCATTTTAAATGCATTAGTTCTATAGTTAATCAATTTTCACTAATTTGGGCCACTTTTGTACTTTCCATTAAGTCTTATATTTAATTCTAAAGTCTTTTAGTGATACCCTGCTCCCGTGATCAATAAACCTATAACATTCCCTTTAGTTATAATAGAAAAGGACAACATCTTGTATTATACTCAATACATAAAAATGAATGAAATTTAATGGGAATTATAGAGTTTCTCCCATATGAATTTTTGTTGTTGTTTAGTTTATTCATGCCTCTTACAGATAACATATCAAAATGGTAGCATTTCGACGCTCGATCTTTATGTGCATCGCATTCACATTCCATTTCAAAGTTCCTTTATAATACTACTGGAATGTCTTGGTTTGTCTAGGCCACTTGATTGTTGTTTTAAGTTTTCATCCCCTAAATCCCATTAAAGCCCCAAAGCGAACACTTACTAGTCAATTTCAAAAACTAGGAGTCCGATGAGGCGCGCCACTTTCTATAAGTTACTTTGTAACTCTTAGGGTGTATATGCCTCTATCCCGGCCACACAATTGATGTTTTGAGTTTTTCCCACCTAAGTTCCTTTTTTAACCCCAAAACTAATGTCTACTAGTCAAGTTCGGACAATCGGGAGTCCGATGAGGCCATAGACACTTCCTACAAGTTACGTTTGAACCTTATGGGGAGTTTGTTCCTCTCTCTAGAAAACTCGGTTGCTATTTCCAGCTTTGGCCACTTATATCATATTTTAACACCAAAACAAGCACAAACTAATCAATTTCAAAAATCGAGTCCGACAAGGACACAATGACTTCTCTCAGGTTACCTTGGTACCTTTGGGACTATTTGTGTCTCAATTCATTCTAGTTCTTCATTGTTTTCAATTTTCACCCCCAAAAGCTGAGTTTAAACCCCAAACAAGTATAAACAATCAATAATTCTAACTTGAATGGCATAAACAACTTGCAGATAACATGAATTAATTAACTCAAACAACATATCAATAATTCTTACTAAAATTCACACAAACTAGTAAACAAATATTCTCGTACATTAATTTAAATGCTATACTATAATAACCAATTGATAATTCAGGTTTACAATTGGCTCACCCTCAACCTCCCATCACCATTACAAATCAATCCGGTACAAAAATGAATGAAATATATAACATCATCAAATGTTAAAATTTATGAAAAGAGTTCATACATATCACATGCAATAGTACACTCATCACTTGCAGCGCTAGATTTATTAGCATTGATTGCACTTTATACCTAATTCAACCAAAACACATTAATTTCCCTATAACCAAAACACAAAATCAAAGTAACAAAAATTAATTCTAATTATAAACACTCACAAATATCCATAATACGATTCTTAAAAATAGTACATATGTCCACAACGATATGTGAATTAGACAATCTAAAGATTAACATTATTCCACTTCTGGATTTTGAAACGCTTTGATTTCTAGGAATAAGGGCATTTGCAACAAATTGGGGTATTTTCAATGACGTGAACTGCACGTCAATGACCTAAAAATCAAGTCAATATGATTTCTAAAGAGAGAGATAAAGAGTTCTTATATTTCAAGAATTGAGGAATTGAGTAAAAAATGAGAATACAAGCCTATTTATAGGAGAGTCATTACTTGATAATAAAGTAATTACCTAAAATGACGAAAAAGGACTACTAAAAATAAAAGAATACCTAATTACTCCTAAACATGTTTGGAGGCTAATTAAGGAGAGAAAATATCTAAAAAGGGTTAAAATTAGAAATAAAATGACAAATAAAAGGAAAATAACTATGGATTCCCATCACTCTCCCCGGCTTCAAAAAAGTTCGTCCTCGAACTTGCCAAATTGGAGAATCGTGTGAGATGTTAAAAAAATGTGCACAAAAGTTGTGAGTCAAATATATTTTCTTGAAAATTTGAGGAAGGGTCATTTTTTTCAATTCTTGATTTCAAGATCCATCTTCTTCCTCTTGCCTCTCACGTAAACAAACAAAATATTAACCCTCGGGGTCCTAAAACCTTTTTCTTTGAGCATTTATAAGGTGTTAGTCTTGGAGTTTTCAGCCCTGGTGGTTTTCGAGCAGGACAAGGGTAAAACCCTAGTGTCTTGGGGCAGTTTTGGGGTTTATAGGGGCTGTCAGTAGCGGGGGATGTGTTTGGGAGATCGGGTGGTAGTTTATGGGCATCGGGTCGGGGGATAGGGGAAACATGTCTAAGGGTTGAGTTTTGACCCAGGGTAGTAGGGGTGGGGTTGGTTTTTAGTTCGGAGGTGTGGGGATGGTAGGCGGAGGGAGGAAGACAGGGGTTAGAAGTTTTCCCGGTAGCGGGGTGGAGAAAGGGGTTAGGACAGGGGTAGAGACTTATGGGGGTTAGGGCATAAGGGGGAAGAAGTTGGGCAAGGGGAAACAAAGCCAACAGGGGCATGAGGGCAACTGGGGTAGCCGGACGGGGTAGGGATGAGGTTTAAGGCAGCGGATGGGGTGGGTCCAGGGTTTTGAAATTTGGACAAATGTTGAAAAATGGATTCCAATTGTTGTTTCATTTCACGTTGGCTTTCCTTCAATTCTCGGTAACTTTTTTTTAACTCCTTGTTGATCTCAACTTGAATTCGCATCGTCTTCTCCAGGTTCATTGAAAGTAGTGCACGATTTTTTTATCACCAACACACTAATACACCAATTGGGGAACGACACCTCGCTCTGATACCAATTTGACATGAACTACGCGTCGATGACCTAAAAATCAAGACAATATGATTTCTAGAGAGAGAAATAAAAGAGTTCTTATATTTCAAGAATTGAGGAATTTAATACAAAATGAGAATACAAGCCTATTTATATGAGAGTCATTACTTGCTAATCAAGTAATTACCTAAACGGACTACTAAAAATAAAAGAATATATAAATAGTCCCAAACATGCTTGGATGATAATTAAGGAGAGAAAATATCTAAAAATTGTTAAAAATAGAAATAAAATGACAAATAAAAGGAAAATAACTATGGATTCCCATCATTAAACAAAACATTTCTAGCAAAATATGCATCTTGGGAGGTTTTCTTGTGCACTTCTATACACGAAAAATAATGTTTCCTACAAGGTCCCTTAAACTTGGACAGGGGAAAGGCCATTAAAATTTTTAATGTAAGATCATAAATTAACACATTGGATGACCTAACCATTGTTGATAAAAAAGGATTTTTTTGACAAACAATCCAAAATCTACTGGATGACCTAAACCTTATTGATAAAAAGGATTTTATTTACAAAAAAAATCCAAAATCTATACTTTATTCATGGCATGGCCACTGGGATATCTAGAATCAAACATTACAACCATGAGTTAACTATAAAACCAAAATTTGAAACTTCCCAAGACTTTATGATTTCCTAAATTCCCATTATGAATAAGTTCACATATAAGTCAGTGCTTTAATTAATGAATTGACATATACAAAGCCAACCCTTTTGGGAAAATGAATTGGCATTTTGTCAATTAAATAGTTTAACATAACTTAACAAATCTAACTCTTGTTTAAGAAACTTGAAATTTCTATGTGATCTTTTTAGTTTTAAGCGGGTCATATAAATGATGGGGATTTGGAATTTTAAGAAAGTACAAAAGTAGAACATTTAGATAAAATCGTTTAGTGCTATACTTAATGATGCCAAATAAAACGTTTTCATAAACATTAAGGGTAAAAAATTAGAAACCCATATGCCATATTACTACGTATAAACTGACCTTTGGCTTTTGTGTTTTATGCCACGAGTGAAGGTGGTCGAGTTGGGTTGTTATGATAAAATGCAAAAAAATTACAATTATATTATTATAAGTAATTTCTACTATAACAAAAACTCCAACTATCCCAATAACCAGCAAATTACATCAACAAGACTTCAAATTTCTTTAATATTACCTTTACTTTCATTTTAATATTGACCAAATAAGGAAATTGACAATCAATATGTAACAAATCTAATTTGATGTCTTTAACCATAAAATCTCACTTTGATAATTTTTAATTACGCTTAACCCCATTTTTTGAAACCCTAATTAGCTAGCAACCTACACCATAATCTCACCACAACCAAGAGAAAAGGGAACTAACTTACCAGCAGTGAGCGCATGGGGGAGATCTAGGGCGAGTGACGGTGGCGGGGCAAAAGTTTAGCCTCTAAGGAAAACGACGGTGGTAAGGGAGAGCGAGGTGGGTGAGTTTTTTTCTGGTAGAGATAAAAGATTCGTAGTTTTGGCATTACTTTTTCTTTTCTTTTTTGCTTTTTTACATAAAGTTTCATTAATATGCACACGACGGGAGTTAAAATTGTAAAGGTGGGAAACTAAATTATTTCGACCGTCTCATAAGGTAGACCATTTGAGACTGCTCTTAATATGATGTCTTATTAGCCTCACTTTATAAGATAGTTGCTTTTACCCGTCTCAAATAATATTAGTTTTTGAGAAGGCTGATTTTACCCGTCTCAAAATATATGCTTTAGGGACTAAAATTTAAGCCGTCTCAAAAGCTTCCGTCTTAAAAACTACTTTTTTTGTAGTGGTAACTACAACTTAACATAAAAACTATAATAAAAAAAAACTACAAATAAATAAAACAATATTAAATATCTTTTTTGTCTAGTATATTATACTTCTCCTCATCAACATATATTTTTCTTTGAAACTTGGACTTTCATCCACATGTGACTTCTTATCTATACATTAAAAATAAACAATTATGGCATAAAAACATGAAACTTGATCAATAATAGATATATCGTTGTTGATACCAAAATTTACCATCCTACATGGACCAATTACTATCTAGCATGTCTCATCCTACGTGGCACAAGTCAAAGTCAGCATGATAGAAAAGTCTGACCAACAAGGAAGCCCAACCAATAAGGAAGACCAACCAACATAGTTACCCAACCAAATGGGAGGCCCGACCAACTGCCAAAAAGTCTTTCCAACAGCCAACCAAGCGCGAGCGGTCTTACAACCTGTATTGCCTGTGAAGCGACAACGTTCATATAATTAATTCTCATTATGTATTGATGTAAATGCCTAACTGATAAAGGCATTCCATATTCTCACGTGACAACTATGAAGACCCCACTTGGGCTTGTATCACCCTCATTGCAAGGGATCGAAAAACAACTCAAGGAAGTCAATACATAACAGTGGACGTAGGCTATTCCTTTGGGATGGACAACTTTAAAAAGTTTTCTTGTGTCTTGTTTGTTTTACTTAATTTATCTGTGATGAATTAATTAGGGTTAGTCTAGTTTTTTGCCTCAACAATCGTAATGTAATTCAAGAAATCAATGTAACTTATCTCCATTACTAATTATAACTATATGCACGTGAACTAATGTAACTATATTTGAACTATTAAATGTAACCGTATGTGTATTCATCAATATAAATGTATGTGCATTTGTAAGTGTAAATGTAAATGTAAATGTATTAACAATACGATAGCTCTATCTCTACATTGTAAGAGTATCTGCATTTACTAATGATAACAGCAACTATGTTAATTAATATAATTGTGTATGGAATTACAAGTATAACTATTGTAACACCCCGTGTTTTTTATAACTTTTAAATTAGTAAAATATTAAACAAATAAATTACATTAATGGACTGCTTGAATATGTTATGCATGATTATGTTATTCATTTATGCCAAATGTTTATACTAGTAGATAATTAAATTGCATATTACTTGGATTAGTATTAAGTCATGATTAAACAAAAAAAAGTTTAATTTGGGGTAGGCATTATTTGGGTGCATTCTAGAGTGATTTGACAATTCGTTTAGGTGTTTTAAATATCTTAAGTTGGGTTCGGGGGATAGGTATCCCCTTAGGTGAGATTTTTGGTCAATTTGGATATTTTTTTGCGCTTTTTTTGGGTCCCAAAATTGGGTATCAAAGGGAGATACGGGATTAAGGTTTAAACTAGGTTAACAACCCAACCTAAACCCATATTTCATCCATATTAGAGTCAACATAGCAGCCTCACACCCTCTGGAGGATATTAACAACGTTAGAGAGGAAGGGAGGAACAAGGTTCAATAAAGGAGGCTCACATCATCTATTTAAGGCAAAAAATTTCTTGCTAAACTAGTTATAATTTGATTCTCGATTCATACGCATATTTTCTCATACCAATTTTGGGGAAAAGGTTGACTTGGAGATTGAAAACAAATGGATTTGAATAGAGGAATGTTTAGGATTAATCAAAGAATAATTGTATTTTGAGAATTACACACTTTGGTGACAAACCCGAAATTGATATCTTTTTATTTGGAAATGTACTACTAGAATCCATGTGATAGGATTTATCTTTATAGAATATTTAAAATCAAGTATTGATCTCATTATTCTAGAAATTTTTAGATAAAAGTTATGATCTTGATTTGGTTAGATGACCTCTAATGTTTAGACTTAATTTCTTGAAATTATGGGGGGTGACCATATATAGATTGGGTAGATAATGATGTAATCATGTTTTCTTAACCATAAGAGGGTTATAGTTCTCGAAAGTGAATTGGGTAGAACCTTAGAAACAAATTTGGATTTTTGGGGGTGAAACCCGTATAGGAAAAACATAGCAAATCTGGGCTATTGCCTAAAATCGAATCGATTCAGCCACTAGGGTGAATCGATTTGGCCCGACGAATTTGGATCAGAAGGCGAATCGATTCGACTTCTGGGTGTAGGTCAAAGTTGGAATGTGGGAGGCTATCCAAGTGAGTGGATATTTAATTAAAAATGGATTTGTGTCGCTATTCATTAATTGGGGAATTTAATAATTAAGTAGGGTATTAATTCTTATAACAAGGGTGTTATCTGAAGATTGATGAAACCTAGTTGCAGTAGTTATGGGGATAACTACCTATACATGTTATGTGGTACATATATGTAATTATTAATTGTGTGAACATACTCGTGTTCATGGGCACCCTATCGGTTGGTGTTGTGTATGTCTTCGGACCATAGCATGGGTAGGCACACGTGGGCAAGGCATAGTATAGGTCATTATTTTAAGTCCTACATTTAGCGACACCACTTGCGATGAGGTATGTGGGATAGCCTAATCCATGGTCATCGTCGGGCGTATTAACGATGCAATGGTGTAATGCATAGCGACCACCCCGCTTATGTGTTTTCTTTCTACATTCGTTTGTTGATGGACTCCTCCAGACGTACCGATAGAGCATGAACTAGACACAAAAGGTAGACGCATTCGTGTGCCATATGTGTGTGTGTGTGTGTATATATATATATATTAAGAACAAATCCATGTTGTCTAATGATGTAGACAACTGTTAATGAACACAAAGCTACGTAAAATACATAATGTGATGAAATGATATTTCTTGTGGATAGTATTGTGGGAATTATTATTGGGACTGAAATCATATGTGTAGATGTTATCTCCCATTTAATATATGTGTTGGATGCCTTTAATATTGCCACATTAGTAAAGATCATGGATTTCATATTTGGGCTTGGGTTCAAAATGCATATAGTATTAGATGAGGGTTGAGATACTTACTGCATGTGAGTGCCGATGGGCGGTCTGTAATATGAATTAATTGGATAATTCTATGTTGATTTTTTCAGTTAATTCTTGAAACTTTAGGGCACTGATCCAAATTATAAAATGTTTTCCCCTAGGTTTTCCTAAACATGGACAATAAGGCTCACAGAGGATCTGATTTATGTTTGCTCTTGCTTAGTAGGGGATCTAGTTCATTAATTCTAGATTAAGTTGGTACTCTTTCTTTCAATCGGTTTCTATTATCTCAGATATTGTATGGGCATCAACCCGAGATTTATTTATTCTAGTTATTTATTTTCCAATTACATTTGGTATGGATGTTTTATGACTTATGAGAGTTGAGACTTATTTATTATTTGTTTATCACTTCATATGGTTTTATTGTGCGTGTTTGTTCTAAAATCAAAATGTTATTCTATGGTTCAACGTTGAGAATGGTGTAAAGTGTAAGACACACCCATATTCGGCGTATTGTGTCTAGCCAACCTTTACATGGAAAATGATGGTTGTTATTGTTGGTATCAGAGCATCTAACTTCGAGCATTTTTGGGATTTGTGTTGCGCTTGTGACGTTCAGCATTGAGTTTCTTTGATATGTAAAGGCCCATGATTATAAATCGTTGTACTCTTTACAATCGGTTACTAATACAAATCTTATATTCTTTCAGATGGAAAATACTAGATGCGGTAGACCACAATGTGTTACCACCAAGTCCGTAGAGGATAGTGCTCAGTAGGATCCGTAGCCACACCCATAGCCACCACTAGTACCACCCATTGTTACTTTAGCAGATATTTCCTTGATAGTGATGCAGGAAGTCTATACGGTGATGGCCTCCATGACCAATCACTTGCAGCCATAGTAGCAGCCACCACCACCACCACCGCAGTAAGTGGTGCTACCTGTTTAGGCATAGGGCTCAGTATGGGAGAGAGGCAGGGAGGACTTCACTAAAGGACACCCACTAAAGTTTCCTGGGAGTATAGATATCTTGGTGTCCAGTTAGTTGAAGAAATACATTCAGTGACATTTGAGGATGGTTGAGTGCATGAAAGTTCACAAATAGACGTTAGCTATATTTTTACTAGTATGAGCAGTCGTACAAGGGTGGGAGTCTGTCACTATAGTTGATGAGAGGGACCAGTTCCCCATTGATAAGTTCTAGATAAAGTTTTAGGGAAAGTATTTCCCACCCTCCATGAAGTCATAGATGGGGAGGAAGTTTATGGACCTTAAGTATAAGGATCATAGCATAGCAGAGTACGAGGAGGTGTTTATCGCATTGTCCTTGTTTGCTTAAGATGAAGTAAAAAATGAAGAAAAGAGAATGGAGAATTTTTTGTAAGGGATAGCTTAGCACATTAGGAAATCTTTATTGGGGAACCCGCCTTTTACTACCTACATCGAGATGGTGAATGTCGCTTTGCTGTATTGTCAAGATCACAGATTGTTCCAGAAAAGTAAGGGGGAAAAGATATCCAATTCAAAGAAGTCGAGCCAGTGGGGAAAGATAGGTGGAAATGGTAATAGAAGGGCCCATCAGTTTAAGGGGTCCCAGGAAAGAGATCAGTATAAGAGGAAAAGTTTTTTCGATGATTGGAATAAGAAAGGCCAGCAATAGAGAGGCGAGCAGGGCTGAGGTAAATAGGGGAAACGACGGGATAAGCATAAGTCCCAAGGAAACTGTTACTTCTGTGGAGAGAAGGTACATCTAGAGAAGTATTTCCCTTGGGGCACTCGTGGGTAGGAGCAGGGAGGACAACATGGGTATCAGGCACCTCAGGTGCAGCGTCAGTAGTTGCTAGCCCCGTCAGTGATTACAGTGCCAGTAATGCTAGTTTCATCCACCCCACCTTAGGGTAAGAAGTCGCAGTTACAGTATGGGAGTGTGTACCACATTGCACCTGGAGAGGGACTAGCACTAGCACATGCAGCGGAGGGTATGTTCTCTATTTTTGGGCATATAGGGCTTGTTTTATTTGGTATCGGTGCATTGCACTCACTTGTTAGTAATAGCTTTGCTCAGGCATTGGGGATGATAGACTTCATATCTGATATATTAATTTACAATGATTCATCCATGGGTAGAAGGGCACATATACGTTTCGTGTGTATAAGTATATGGATTGACATTGGGAGACTTAGGTTCGTGGCAGACCTACTTGTGTTAGATATGTCAGAGTATGACGTTATCCTAGGTATGGATTGGCTAGTTACTTATAGGGCTTGTGTTGATTGTTATGGGACATTCATTATCTTTTCCATTTTGTGGAAAGAGATGTACTTGGTTAGATCCCGCACACGAAGGGCGAGTTAAGAACGCATTTGTATTACATTGAGGAGTAGACTTCTAATGAGATCATTGTTTCGCTAGACTCCATCCGGATTATTAGGGATTTTTCAGGTATGTTTAGAGATATTCTAGGGTTTCCACTGAGTAGGGAGATCGAGTTTGTGACTGACTTGATTTTAGGTACGAAACCTATCACACATGCATCGTATCGGGTGGCTCCTTTAGAGATGAGAGAGCTTAGATATTAGATTCAGTAACTTCTAGGTCAGGGATTTATTCAAAGGAGTACATCACCTTTGGGTGCTCCCATTCTATTCGTTGAGAAGAATGATGGATCATTGAGGCTTTGTGAAGACGGTGCGAGGGCCCCCAATTTTAAAATCTTTCACTTTAATTTCCTTTTTGATGCAGAATAAAGATGGTTCCTAATAGCAATTTAATTTTCCAAATTTATTTGATTTTCTTTTCTTAAAAAGATGAAAAATTAAATTATACACAAATTTTAATTCCTGAAAACAAAATTAAAATTAAACTTAAATAAGTGAATTATGGTGAACACACACACACAAAAATCACACAAACCAATTTTTGGATTTTCTCAGAAACAAAAATAACACTTGAAGTTAATTATGAGAAATTTACTTTTAACCAAAATTAATTTAACACAAGTCCTAAAAATTTGCCTACACAATATTTTCAATATTACCAAATTAGTCCAAACCAAATTTTAGCAAATACAATTTATCGACTCAAATTAAATTAACTTAAATTAAACTTTACCTAAATAATTAAACATGCACCATTTTAAACACGCTTGCGAATGAAACCAATTTTTTTTTATCTTTTTACCCTAAGCATTTGTTCTAGGTGATTTTTGCAAAAGACAAAATAAATTCACAATCCCACAACACGGCGATGTATGAGGAAAACCCAAATTGGAAAAAACCTCAGACGATCCTGGCCTAATGAATTCACTAAGTATGGAATTACAAATTACAAGAGAAGTAGACTTACACCAACAACTTGACTCCTTCCAAGCCTTGACGCTCCTTCTTGTAAATACCTCCGCCTAGCGAATAATCTCGGAGTCCACCGAAACCTTGGAGTCGATCAATTGAGACCAAGCAACCATCAACCACACATGTTGCCTTTCACAATGTGAGAATGCCGCAGCAAAACCAAAAGTATCTTCTTCTTTAATGGATGTAGAAGTAAATCCAAAGTTTCTTCTTTTGTGGTGTAGAGAAAACCAATGGTGCCAAAAAACTCCAAGAAAATATTATATATGTAAAGAGATTGGAAGTAAACTAAACATA
The DNA here is from genome assembly GCA_949130495.1 of Sambucus nigra. NCBI lineage: Eukaryota > Viridiplantae > Streptophyta > Magnoliopsida > Dipsacales > Adoxaceae > Sambucus > Sambucus nigra. The sequence continues at coordinate 85,851,321 of OX422208.1, read as the reverse complement.
TGGGTGTATAAACATGTGTTAAAAGATGATTTTCTATTAAGAGTTAACACATGAAAACATGGACTTTTGGATGGAAGAATTTTCTCTCAAAAATCTCTCAAGTTATGGTCAAAAAGTCTTAAGGAAAATTTGTCCCGATGTTGGTTTAAAAACTGTCAAAGGAGAGTGGGACAACAGGTGGGAAAATGGGGTAAAACTTCCAAAAAATTTCCCTCCAGAAATCTCATTCGAACGACCATCTAACTATGTTCTAATGGCCAAAAAGGAAAAATTCATTGGCAAACTCGTTCGAACGAAATTCTCGTTCGAACGACAATTTCGAACGAAATGTCAGAAGTCTAATTTTACATAATAAGCCTAGAAACTTTTTTATTCAAACTTCTAAAGCAACCTTCTGAAAATAAAATTCATTTGAAAATAAAATTACACCCAATATAAAATTATGTCAAGTCTCCCTATATATATATGAAAATTCATTCATACCTTTTGGAGACTGTGGAATATGATGTTGATGACGTGAAACATGGCACTGAAACTCGGCAATGATATTCTCTTGATAAGTAGGCCGCAATGTCTTCAACTCAAACTTGTCTTAGGATTGGATGGATACACATCAACTCTATCCTATGACTCAAATATTTTTGTCTGTAATTGGGCCAACACTACATTAAGACTCAATCGGAGACTTGTATCCTTACAAATCTCCCCCTTTGGCTATTCCGGGACAAAAACCAAAAGAAAATCCTAAAGGGCCGTCAAGCTCTACTAGACTCAAAAACATCCCACCAAAAATAAAAATAAGAAGGTTGACTCACGGACCACATAGGATAAATAGCTTTGCCGATGAAAGTTTCCATTTAAAAAAAATCATGCACACTTAAGCAAACAATAAACGCATAGGGAATATCAAAGAATTAAATGAAATGAAATTAAATACTCCCCTTAAATTTATTCTCCCTTTTTATCTAATAATGACATACTTAGAAAGACGTCTCCCCCTAAGATAAATATCCCAAACTAAGATACGATAATAATAGGAATAGATACCATTTCTCCCCTATCATTCTTCCCCTTTTTGTTCACGAATAGATAAAGGATAAAACAACTAATTAAACAAGATGAAGCATATGGAGATAAGAGCATGAAATAATATGGGAAATAAAATCATAACTAATTCATACAAATAATAAAGGATAACAGCTAAGATGCAAAAAAAAAAATGATACCAATTTGATACATATGATACAAAGCATGTGATATCAACTAAAATATGCAACAAGATAGATACCAATTATGAATGAGAAGCATTGATGGACTAGCAAGCAAGGCAAAGACTAAATAGAATACCATGTATATGAGTACATATAAAATATCACTAACACACACGTACATATACATAGGTATAAACACCACACATGACACAAAATGCATTAATCTTTTCACACTCGTATAGCAAAAATGTGTCCAAATACATGTCGTAAATGGAAGTGTAGAGGTGTGAACTAGTAACAATTAAATTTAGACCCAATCATTTAAAACATTTTCACGGAGTTCTCATTTGATTGTAAAACTTTATCACATTTAGATATAGCCTCATGTGGAAATATCAATTGACCTCAATGAACAAGCATGCACAATGCACATAAGCCTAGAATTTTGATGATTCTATAAACCAATAGAGTCATGACAATGAAAGTGCAACTAGGATAAATGGGCATCATGCAAACCGTTGATATGCCATCCAAACTCCCTCAAAATATGAATATAATTATATCAACTAAACAAAATAGGCCTTGGTAAATATTTTTCTTTTAGGCCTTTGGACCAAGTATTTCTTTTAGGTCCATTGTAAACGGTGGCTTATTCGCAAAGGATAAATTTTCTTTCGGAGCGCTTCCCCGTGCACATTCATATAACAATTTTTTATATCACTCAAATCTCACGTTCAATGGGTTTAACATGCACAAGTCCTCTTAGGTAAAAAAATATGTAGATGACTATATTGGTAGGAGAACACCTCACAAAGCTCAAATATACATATGAAGTTAAAATTTCAAGAGAGCTCGTGCATGTGTAAATTGAGGCATATAAAAATAGAATCTATTAAGGAACACAAAATCCAACTACTCCATGCATGCATGACAAATAACATTTTAAGGATTGACATTCTTAACAAAAAGTTCTAGCCACATGGAAGCAAAAAAGAAGGGATTCAAACACAAGTGTATGCCACATAAAGTGTGTCAAACAAAAATACACAAAAAATAAAAATCTTTTTGAGTTTTTGAAATTTTTAATCAAACAAACAAAAATATTTACTCAAAAGACAAACAAAATCTTTTTGTATTTTTCATTTAATGCAAAATAAAATGAAAGAACTATAATACAAAAGATAAACAAAAATCATAATTCTAGCATGAGATATGTGATAAAGCAATGACTAGAAAATGATAAACAAGCATACAATTAGCATGATAATATAGCATGAAACACAAAAACTAAAGTATGCAAACAACTAAAACATTCAACCTTTGGATTTAGCAAGGGAGGTATCGCGTGAGAGTAAAAAATCCTATCTTGTAAAGCTACAAAGTTGGATCTCCTAACCCAAACTAATGATGAATGACGATCTCGGGATATAGGAATCTTGGCTACCTCGATTGCCTTATGTTGGGATTTTCTAGGTCTTCGTTTAAGATCAAAATAGAATTTTCTAAGATGACCTTTTTGACTACAATGTGAGCACATAAAAACTCGGCGAAAAGACTTACCTAAGGAATGATTTATAGCATTGTTCCTAGAGGATTATCCTAAAACGTTGGTTTTGGCTTCAATAAAGGAATCGTTACAAGAATCGAAGCCTAAACCACAAGTGTCATTTTTAATTTGGACTGTTCCTAATATTTTATCTAATTTCTCTGAACAACACTCCAAATCAATTTTGACTTTATTAGAGTCTTTTAATTTATTTTCTAAATCTAAAATGTGAGACTCTAATAAAATATTGCGCTCTTCAAATGCGAGAAGCTCCTTTTTCAAGGATTCCATTAAGCCCATAAGGCTATCTGTCTCTCCTTCTACATACTCAAGATTCTCTCGAAGAGCTCTCTCTTGTGTCCTAAGGTCTTCAACTAACTCACTCTCATCAATGACCTTGGCACTCTCTCTTAAAATAGCTTCTAACTTCAAATTTTCTCTTTTTAATTTAATAAATTCTTCACATAGTTCTTGAAATGCAAATTAAAGGTCCCTCACATCAACCTCTTCTTCATTTTAACTCTCTCTCTCCACTCCACTCTCACTACCATCACATTTTAGAGCTTCACAAATAAAGGACTCGAAAGTGTTATGTATTAAGATGTCATCATTGGATGATTTCTCACTATCACTTACATAAGTAGCAATGAAAACAGTAAAGTTGTGCTCAATGGGGGAATTAGGTCCGTCTTCCTTATCACTATCACTAAGGATTGAATTGTAGGAAATTGGTTGCTTAACCTCTCTCCTTAGTTTAGTGGGGCACTCAAAAGCCCTATGGTCATACCCTTAACACCTATTTGACTCATCCCTAGTTAAATTTTCATTAAAAGTTTTAGGTATCTTTGAGGCTTTGTCATGCTTAGAGTTTTCAAATTTCTTAAAATCATTTTTAAATTTATCTTTGTTAAATTTAAGAAAATTTTGAAATTCCTAGCAAACATAGCCAAGTCCTCCGAGTCACTATCACTCTCATCAACCATAACTTTTTTTTCCTCCTTTCGGGTTTTCAAAGTAATGCCCTTCTCTATTTTCTTTTCGGTTTTGGAGGGAAACATATCTAGTTCATAGGTTTGCAAATCACCTACTAGTTCCTCAAGTTTGGTAGAGTGTAAGGTGGGTAAAGAATTTAAAACGGTCACCTTAGGTATAAACCTATCGGGTAGGGACCTAAGGATTTTCTTTACAACTCGGTCGTCGGGTATTTTCTGTCCTAAATTAAATGAAGAACTTACTATATCAGAGAGTCTAAGCATAAAACTCATCGAATGTTTCTTTTTCATTCATTTTGATGGTTTCAAATTGAGTTGTGAGGTTTTGGAGTTTAGAAGCTTTTAAGACACTTGTTCCCTCGTGAGTGCGTTGTAGAATATCCCAAGCTTCCTTAGCGGTTTCACACGTCATGATACGTCGGAATTCATTCAGTGTGATCGCTCTAAACAAGGCATTTAAACCTAGGGAATTGAAATTTGCAAGTTTAAATTTATTTTCACTCCATCTATCTACGGGTTTGGGAACACGCTCATTTTCTTCCAAATGTGTGGGTGGGGACCACCCATTAACAACTGACAACCAAACCCTTTCATTGATAGAACTAAGTGCCGAACGCATACGTGATTTCCAATATTCTTAATTAGAACCATCGAAAATAGAAAATTTTGAGATTGGGGAAAAATCCATTAAAAAATACTTTAACGCAATAAATTAGCGCTCTGGCTCTGATACCAATTTAAAGAAGGTAAGAGGCCCCCCGATTTTAAAATCTTTCACTTTAATTTCCTTTTTGATGCGGAATAAATATGGTTCTTAATAACAATTTAATTTTCAAATTTATTTGATTTTCTTTTCTCAAAAAGATGAAAAATTAAATTAAACACAAATTTTAATTCCTGAAAACAAAATTAAAATTAAACTTAAATAAGTTAATTATGATGAACACACACACAAACAAAAATCACACAAACCAATTTTTGGATTTTCTCACAAACAAAAATAGCACTTGAAGTTAATTATGAGAAATTTACTTTTAGCCCAAAATTAATTTAACACAAGTCCTAAAAATTTGCCTACACAATATTTTCAATATTACCAAATTAGGCCAAACCAAATTTTATCAAATACAAATTACAGACATGAATTAAATTAACTTAAATTAAAATTTACTCAAATAATTAAACGTGAAACATTTTAAACACGCTTGCGAATTAAACCATTTTTTTTAGCTTTTTACCCTAAGCATGCGTTCTAGGTGATTTTTGCAAAAGATAAAATAAATTCACAATCCCACAACATGGAAATGTACGAGGAAAACTCAAATCGGGAAAAACCTCGGATGGCCCTGGCATAAAGAATTCACTAAGTATGGAATTACAAATTACAAGACAAGTAGACATACACAAATAAATTAACTCCTTCCAAACCTTGACGCTCCTTCTTATAAACACCTCCGCCTAGAGAATAATCCTGGAGTCCATTGGAACCTTAGAGTCCACCAATTGAGACCAAGAAACCATCAACAAGACATGGTGTCTTTCACCATGTGATAATGTCACAGCAAAACCAAAAGCATCTTCTTATTTGAGGGATGTAGAAGTAAATCCAAACTCTCTTCTTTTTTGGTATAGAGAAAACCAATGGTGCTAAACAACTCCAAGAAAATATTATATATGTGAAGAGATTGGAAGTAAACTAAACATATGGGTGTATAAACATGTGTTAAAATATGATTTTCTATTAAGAGTTAACACATGAAAACATGGACTTTGGTTGGAAGAATTTTCTCTCAAAAAGCTCTAAAGTTATGTTCAAAAAGTCTTAAGGAAAGTATGTCCCGATGTTGGTTTAAAAACTCTCAAAAGAGAGTGGGACAACAAGTGGGAAAATGGGGTAAAACTGCCAAAAAAATTCTCACCAGAAATCTCGTTCGAACGAGATCTTGATCGAACGAGATTTTTGTTCTAACGACCATCTACCGATATTCCAGTGGCCAAAAAGGGAAAATTCGTTAGCAAACTCGTTCGAACGACATTCTCGTTCGAAAGAAATGTCAGAAGTCTAATTTTACATAATAAGCCCAGAAATTTTTTTATTCAAATTTCTAAAGTAACCTTCTGAAAATAAAATTCATTTTAAAATAAAATTACACCTATTATAAAATTATTCCAAGTCTCCCTATATATATAAAAATGCATCCATACCTTTTGGAGACTATGGAATATGATGTTGATGACATGAAATGTGGCACTGAAACTCGGCAATGATGTTCTCTTGATAAGTAGACCGTAACGTCTTCAACTCAAATTTGTCATAGGCTTGGATAGATACAAATGAAGTTTATCCTATGACTCAAATGTTTTTGTTCGGAATTGAGCCAACACTACATCAAGACTCAATCGGAGACTTGTATTCTTACACTTTACTTTGATTATGGGGAGTTAAACAAGGTCACTCTACGGGACAAGTATTATTTACCCCATATTTATGACCTGTTTGACTAGTTGAGGGGTGCATCATATTTTTTTAAGACCCATTTAAGGTTGTGGTACCATCTGTTGAGAATTCGAGAGTAGGATGTTTTGAAGACAATATTCTTGACGAGATATGGGTCGTATTAGTTCTTGGTTTTGCCTTTTGGCCTGATCAACGCACCGATAGTGTTAATGGACCTGGTGAATAGTGTGTTTAGGTACTTTTTGGATTAGTTTATTATCGTGCTCAAAGATGATATATTAATTTATTTTCGAATCATAAATGTGCACGCACAACACTTGAGGATAATCTTGCAAACATTACGGAACCACCGACTCTATGCTAAGTTCTAGAAATGTGGATTTTACTCGAGGAAGGTTCAGTTCTTAGGCCACGTTGTATCAGAGATGGGGGTATATCGGTGGATCTGGGAAATGTTTTAGCAGTGATGGAGCGGGGACAACTCATAAACCTACGTAGTTGTGCAATTTTCTGGGTTTAGCATGGTACTGTCGTCAATTCATTCAAGGGTTCTCGAAGATAGTTGAACCTCTACTGAATTTGACACAAAAATATGTAACATTTGTTTTGGACGATGCATATCAGCAGGCTTTTGACAAGCTAAAGGTTAGGTTAACTTCGACTCTGTTACTTGCTTTGCCTCGTGGAGGGGTACATTATGAGGTCTTTACTGATACATCCTTGCGATGACTTGGAGGGGTATTATTGTAGGAGGAGAGTCTAATATCTTATGATTCCCTAAATCTTAAGACTTATGAGGTGAATTACCCCACCCATGGTTTGGAGTAACATCCATAGTGTTTGCATTACGTGTTTGGATGCATTATCTCTTGGGGTAAATTTTCAGTTATTCACAGACCACAAAAGTTTATAGTATTTATTCACACAGAAGGATTTGAACATGAGGAAATTTTGATGGATTGAATTTGTGAAAGACTACCAGTTTGATATACAATATCATCTGAGAAAGGAAAACGTAGTCACAGATGCCTTGAGCCATAAGCCGATAGTCGAGTCAGTAGCGATGCGGAAGGAGAAATGGAGTTTTCTTCGTATAACGATGAGATGTCATGTTCTTTCATGGAAGTTCTTACCATCACACCTGAGATCATCATTCTTTGCTATGAGAAAGTTAGGACGTTATTGGCAGAGGGAAAAATCACTATTCGATTAGTTCAGGTGGTGGATTGCGATTCCAAGACCAGTTGATTGTCCTAGAGAATGAGGAGATATAATGAGCATTCATAACGGAGGCACATGGGCCACTTTTTCATACAGGACCTGAGGCACCATTATTGGTTGGTATGCATGAAGAAGGACATAACCATTTTTATGTCCAAGTGTGTTATATGCCAATTGGTGAACGTGGACCACCAACGACCAACAGGTGTTTTACAGCTTCTTGAGATTTCGATGTGGAAATAGGATAATATTTCCATGAATTTTATTACAAGGTTACCGATTCCATAGCGGGGATATGATGCCATCTTGGTGATCATTGACCATTTGAAAAAGGTGGCTCCCTTTTTACCAGTTTGGACAGACTATACTTCAGAGCAGTACGCCAAGCTTTTTCTTGCAGAGATTGTGAAGTTCCATGGTGTACCACTCAATATTGTGTCGAATAGGGATAAGATGTTTGTGTCCTATTTTTGGAGGAGTTTCTAGAAAGCATTGGGTGTAGAGTTGAGGTTGAGTAGCTTGTATCACCCATAAATAGTTGATTAAACAAATAACGTAAATTTTATGTTAGAGGACATGTTGTGGATGTGTATTTTTTACTTCAAAGGTAGTTGGGAGCATTACTTACTATTGGTGGAGTTTACTTATAACAAAAATTACCAATTTACTATCAAGATGACACATTTCAAGGCATTGTACGGGAAGCCTTATCGTTCACTGTCTTGTTATTTTGAAGTGAGGGAGAACAAACTTCTCGGATCGGATTTTATCCAGGACACTTTGAAAAAGGTGGAGATGATCCAGTCTAGGATTCGAATTACCCAGGACAGTCAGCAGAGTTATGTTGATGCAAATATGAGGCAATTGTATTTTGAGGTTGGTAATCAGGTGTGAATAAAGTGTCTCTCATGAAGGGAGTGATACAATTCGGGAAGAAAGGGAAGTTGGCTCCCTGGTATATGGGATCGTTCCCTATTATTGAGAATATTGGACCAGTAGCGTATTAATTAGGCCGGATCATTTGCATAAGATCCAAGATGTTTTCCATATTTTGGTATTAAAAAAATTTCTTAGAGATACGGTAGATTACCAGCACATAGATCTTGATTATATAGATCTCTAACCTGACATGAGTTATGAGGAGATATATAACTGTAGCCTTTCTGGACCATAAAGGGGTGTAGATATTGTTCCAAAGTTGTTACTTTTGTACACGTGCAGTGGGGACACCTCAATAAGGATGAGTCGATGTGGGAGAGAGATGATGACCTTAGAGAAAAGTATTCGTAACACTCCGAGTCAGGTACATTTCGAATTCTGAGGGCATAATTCCGTTATCAGGAGGGGAAAATGTAGCACCCTGTGTTATTTTATAACATTTAAATTTCTAAAATATTAAATAAATAAATTACGTGAATGAACTACTTGAATATATTATGCATGATTATGTGATTCATTTATGCCAAATGCATATATCAATATATAATTAAATTGCATATTACTTGGATTAATTTCAAGTATTGATTAAACATAATAAAATATGTAATTTGGGTCGACATTGTTTGGGTGCGTTTTAGAGTGGTTTGGGAACTCGTTAAGGCTTTTTAAACATATTAAGTTGGGCTCGGGGGATAGGTATACCCTTAGGGTAGATTTGGGATTAATCCAGGTATTATTTCGGACTTGTTTGGGGGCCCAAAACTGGGTATTAAAGGAAGATATGGGATTAAAGATTAAATTAGGTTAATAACCAAACCTAAACACATATCCCATCTACATTAGAGTTAACCTAGTAGCATTACACCCAATAGAGGAAGTTACCAATGTTGGATAGGAAGGGAGGGACAAGGTTCAAGAGAGGAAGCTCACATCATCTTTTTAAGGAAATAATTTTCTTGCTAAATTGATTATAACCTGTTTATTTATTCATATGCATACTTTCTCATACCAATTTTGGGTTAAAAGTTTATTTTCAGATGGAAAATAAATGGATTTTAATCTAGGACTGTTTAGGATTAATCAAAGAATAATTTTATTTTGAGAATTAAACATTTTAGTGACAAACCTATAATTGATATTTTTTTATTTAGAAATTTACTACTAGAATCCATGTGATAGGATTTATGTTCATAAAATATTTCGAATCATGTAATGATTTTATTATTTTGGAAATTTTTAGATAAAAGTTTATGATCTTGATTTGGTTAGACAACCTCTAATGTTTAGACATAATTTCTTGAAATTATAGGGGGTGATAATACATAGATTGGGTAGATAATGATGTAATCATGTTTGATTAACCATAATAGGGCTATAGTTCTTGAAAGGGAAGTGGACAGAACCTTATAAACCATTTTTTATTTCTGGGGGTGAATCCCATTGTAGACACCACATTTCAAGACCCCCCCCCCCCCCAAGCCTTTCCTTAGCTCCCTAGAACTTCTCCATTCAACATAAACACCAGGTAATACTCCAAATACTGAGTTATAGGCCACCGGGTGATTCGGGGCCCCATTTGACTTTGATCAACTTCCTTACTTGAGTGGAAGCTCAATGAATCTTCGAAGAACTCTGAATCCCCTTTTCGACGGTCCACCCCGTGCATGAATCAACCTTACAGTTCAAACAAATGTTTCATTTTTCTATCGAAAAGCTATCTAGAGTCCACCGGGCGCTCCCAGCGCCCATTTTAACACCAATCAACTTCCTCACCTGAACGGAAGCTTAATGAATATTCGAAGGTCTCTGAATCCCCTTCTTAATGGTCTGCCCCATGCATAAGTTGACCTTATGGTTCGGACCCCCAAAAACTTATACCAAGGCCACAGGCACTCTCGGTCTCTGTTTATCTCCTGTCAACCTTTCTGCTTGAGCGAGACTTAATGAATCTTCAAAGCAAACAATATACTCTTTCCAACAGTCCTCCCCATGCACGAATTGGCCTTACGGTATGGATAAACAACCCATTTTACTCTAAATGGTTACAAGGCACTTTTGGGTCCAGTTTGACTAGGTGAACTCTCTGAATCGAGCGAAGCTCTTTAGAACATCGAAGAAATCTGCATAAACTTTCTAATGGTCTGTCCCGTGCGTGAATCATCCTTACGATTTAGGTGAACGATCCATTTCCCTTTTGTCTAAAAGATCGTGAGGCGATTCCGAGACCCGTTTCACCATAGTCAATTCTCGAACCCAATAATGGCCCAATGTATTCTTAAAGGGCTCTGAATACCTTTTCCAACGGTATGTCTTGTGCAGAATTCAAACTTAGGGATTGAATTTTACAACTATTTTTTTTTGAAAAATCTGTATGAGACTCCCGAATGGAAAATCCATTTCCCTGCCTATCGACAGTGTGTCTGTGGTTGCCTGCCAATAGGCTTGTCAAGGACAATGCCGATCGGCACCCTCCTTGACCTTATATAAGGATATCATTATCTCACTTAGAAAGGCACCTCATAAACATCCCTCTTAGTGATCTCAACAACATTCTCTCGAAGTCGGCGTGGTTTCCATATCGAAACCTCTCCCCCGCATTCCATTTCCATCCTTTCCTTACCCAATTTAGAAAATTCCATTCGCTCTCCTTCTAACACCTTCATACATTTGCAATATCTGCCCTTCAATAGTTAAGATCAACCTTAAAGCTTCCAAAGAAGGTCCAAACCTTTCACTCTCTCTTTAAATTCTCTTTTCTTCACATTAGTTATTTAACTTTTACTTTAGCATTTCATCTTTATTAGATAACACATAATAATATCTAACTTTTTTATTAGTAGTTGTAAGATCATGTTCTATAAATGTCCAGGGTAGTATCTAGGTGTTTCTGTTTTATCCTAGATTCTAGAATATATGTCGTATACCGCTACAATCGGCTCGTCTCAGCACGATCATATTTTGACGGCTTCAATTTGAATTCTACATTTCATGTATCCATCATCACCAACATCGTGCACCATGCCCGTTTTCTTCAATCGTGTGTTTGAGGTAACATTTTTCGATTCATAAGAGTACACATACAGAGAAGATGAAGTAAAACAGGGACTGGATCGATCCGGTCCTGAAGAAAATCAAACCAGTCCGATTAAGTCTTACTGCCCAAGTTTGGATATCGGACTGATCCGTCCCTATGCAAAAAAGAATCGATCTGGCTCTCGAAAACCTTATGTCAAGTTTTAACAAGAGGAAAAATCCGTTTAAAGAGAAAAATAAACCGATTATCCTTTTTGGACCGGTCCAACGAGCTCAAAAAAATCCGTCGTATATGTTTTCTTCGAGTTCTATAAATTTCCAAATTTGGAGACATTTTTGTTTAAGACTTTAGAGGAAACATTCATTAGACCTAATTTTAAGTCTTCACCTTTTATCAATCCCAAACACTTTAATATTAACAAAAACTCATAATTATGTGTGAATCATGCTAAACCCAGCCATACCCACATCTGTGAAGCATCTTGTGTTGAGAAAGGGTTCTCTACACTGCTGTCCTTTGAGCATCTCATGGGAAACTCTTTCTAATGAAAACGAACCGGTGCCTGAGGGTCTTCATTTGTCAAATTTCATTTCTCTATGTATGTAAGTGTTTACAATCATATAGAAATAAAAAGTTTTTACCCCTTTGGGGGATTTTTCCTCATTTGTTTGTGTGATTGACTATTGACTAATTTAAATGTGTTTATCAATTAATCAATCAACATTAGTTGCATGACCTAGGTGTTTATTTAAAATTGGTTTATTGAAAACAAGAATTAATTAAATTGGTTTCTCTTGTTGAATAAAAATCTCACTCTCAAATTGGTATCAGAGCCAATTACACAATTTCACCATGTAATTTTCCTCAATTTGTTTTCTGAATATCAATTTTTTTTGTCGATTTCTTGAAAAGGCGTTTGTTCAAATGGAAAAATCATTTAGTATAATTCCTATTTTTGACGGGTCTAACTAAGCATACGAAAAGCTCGGATGGAATCTTCCCGTAAAGCGATTGATGAACGTGTGTGGATTTTTGTTGAAAATGGGTGAACACCTCCAACCGTCACTATTGAAAATGTGACAACTTTGAAATCTATGGCTCAATGGACAGAGGATGAATTTAAATGGTCCACGTATAACTCTAATGGACTTAGTGCTATTTTGGGATCTGTTACTCAAGAAGAGTTTCGACGAATAATTACGTGTACCATGTCTAAAGAAGCATGGGACGTTCTTCAACTTACCCATAAAGTAACTAATGATGTTAAAGAATTGAAACTGCAAAATTTAACAACTCAACTTGAAATAATTACCATGCTGAAATTTGAATGCTTTGACAAATTTGATGATCGTTTATCTAATATGCTCAATGCTAGTTTCAACCTTGGTGAACACATCCCTAATGCTAGAGTCATTAAAAAGATATTGCGTTCTTTACCTAAGCGCTCATCCCCAAAGTCGTAGTGTTAAATTTTGTAGGAAACTTGAACTCACTTAAATTAGAATAATTAGTAGGTGATCTTCAAACGTATGAAATATACATGTTTCCTAAAGTTTTTAAAGAAAAAGAAAAATGAATTTCTCTTAAGGCCCAAGCTAAAAAGAATTTTGAGTCAGCTAGGAGAATGGTAGAATCGTCTAAATGGAGTGAGGAAAATACGCCAGATTCTGATTTTGAGTTTAATTTAGATGATTTGTCTTTGTTTGCGAAGGATTTTAATAAATTTCTCAAGTTAAAAAATAGTGGCAAGTTTAATGGTAAAAAGAAATTTGAGAAAAGTAAAAATGACAAGAATTCTGAAAAAGAAAAGAAAGACACACCCACGAGAAACAAAGAGAGGTGTTATGAGTGTGACGATAAGGGTCATAGAGCTTTTGAGTGTTCTACAAGGCTGAACAAACTTGCCCAAAAAGGCAAAGTTGTTCTAAATGCTACCTTGAGTGACGATAGCAAGGTAGAGACGGTGGATTCATGTGAAGAATCACTGCATGAGTGCAACTTCACCACATTCATGGCTAGCCACGTAAGAGATTCTGATGCACCTCACATAGAGGAGGATGCCTCTTCACGTGGAGACCTCGACACTGAGAGTGAGAGAGCGGATGCAGGGAGTGAGAGCGAGAGTGACCTTAGCCACACTTATGCTGATTTAAATGTTGATTCATTTAAAACCAAAAGCGTAATAAAGGTTTAGTTCTTAGGATTGCATCGTTAGAGAAAGAGCTAGGAGAGATAAGAGAGAGTGATTCCTCCTTGTGCAACGTTTTGAGAGAGAGAGAGAGTTTGTTTGTGAAGAGAGAGAGAAAGTATGTTTTGAGAGAGAAAGTTTGTTTAGAGAGATAGAAAAGTTCTTTGGGAAAGTGAATTGATAAAATAAGTGGATAATCTGATGAGAGACCTTTATGCATTCGAAGAGTCTCGAAAGATACTAGAAGCCCTTATTGCCCAACTCACTTATGATCTTGAAAGAGAACGGGAATTCAAGGTTCAAATAGAGGATAGATCTGGAAAGATGGGAAAGATGATCCTCGCCCCTGCATTGGGATTTAGTGAGAGGTCGGGAATTATATTTAGTGGTGCGTTCACATCATAAATTGCACCTGAACCGGTCCCTGAGTTTACAACGAATCCGTATGGTCATCCACCAAAACCAAGAAAGTTGTTGGGCCAAGAAAAAAAATCGAGGTAGACATAAAGTTGTGTCCTTTTATACTTATTGTAAGAGGAAAGGTCAACTGAGAGAGTTTTGCTAGAGTTTGGGTCAGACAGGACGTACTTATACTCCATCACACCCCATGAATAATCTCACGAGACTGAGAAAGCAAGTTGAGTTTTTAGTCGCTACTTCCCAGAGTCTAGTGGGAGAATTTTAACAATTATCTAGACCATCTGTGAATACTACCAACTTTGTGACTAGAACCATCAACAATTAGGGCAAACAAAAGGTTACCTCCTCTTGGGTACCTAAGAATGTCAATAATGATCTGTTGCTCATGTCTCTCCCAAAGCTCAGAATACCTCACAGTGGTATTTTGACAGTGGGTATTCTAGACACATGACTAGTGACGTCTCATTTTTTACCTCCTTAGTGGATCGCAAGGAAGGTAATGTAGATTTTGGTGATGGTAAAAGGTCCATCATTATAGGTTGAGTTACTATAGAGATGCCAAGGTTTCCTAAGCTAGAAAATGTGTTGTACGTTGAAGGTTTAAAGGCAAACCTTCGAAGCCTCAGCCAGCTGTGAGATGCTGACTTTGCAGTTAAGTTTAACTGGGATGATTTTAATGTGTATGTTCAAGCCGATAAACTGGTATTTCAAGGGTAGAGGACAGAAGATAACTGATATGGGATAGTGCCTGAGTCCTCATTTGTCCGCAATAGCGCGACAATCACTCCTATGGATCTGTGGCATCAACGTCTAGGTCATGTGAACTTTAGAGATTTATATCGTATTGTTAAAAAGGAACCCGTACGTAGCTTACCATCTCTTGGAAGACCAACTTCCACAATTTGTGGACCCTGTTAGTTGAGAAAGAAAAATCATATCCCCCACAGGAAGTTGAACTCCATTACCACCTCTAGAGTACTTGAGTTGATTCGCATGGATCTTATGGGTCCTACTCAGACGGAGAGTTTGGATGGGAAGAGGTTTATCCTCATGATGGTGGATGATTTCTCTAGATATTCTGTCGTAGGTTTTCAGAGAGAGAAATCAGACACTGTTGAGTTTTTGAGGACCAAGTGTCGTGTCCTGTAAAATCAACACGGTGTCACTATCAATAGAATGCGTAGTGACATTGACACTGAACTCAAGGAGCAAAAAATAATAATTTATTATGATAACCTTGGGATCAACATGAATTTTTGGCCACAAAGACACCTCGTCCAAATGGGATTGTTGAGAGAAAAAATTGGATGATTTAAGAAATGACTAGATCTATGCTTCTTGGTCGTAAAATTTCTAGGAGATTTTTGGCAGAGGCGGTGTCTACCGCATGCCATATGGTGAAGAGGGTTTACTTAAATCCACACACACTTCAGATGCCTTATGAATTATGGTCTTTAATGAAGCCCAACCTGGCATATTTCCGTGTCTTTGGGATTAAATGCTACATCCTACAGGATAGAGAGCAACTAGGAAAGTTTGACTCCCGGATTGACAAGGAATTCTGTTAGGATATTCATCAAATAGTATAGCATATTGGATTTTTAACCTGAGCAGCTCTAGGGTTATGGAGTCAATTAATGTCATCGTGCAAGATGGCAAACCTCCGGGGTTAGTTTATCCCAATCAGTTGTGTGAGGATGACGCACATTCTTTTGATGATCCCATTGTGCCTCCCACACCCAAGATGGACCCTACTCCTGTATTAGGAGACACACCTGCTTGGGTTCTCAAGATTCATGACCCTACTGCCATTTTGGAGATCCCACCCTAGGGTTGAAGACACGTGCTCAACTAGAGAATGTTGATAGCCATGCCTGCTACACGTCCAAAGTCGAGCCCAAGAATCATAAAGAAGCTCTTAAGGATGAACACTGGATATCTTCCATGCAAGATAAGTTGCTTCAATTTAGAAAGAATGATGTCTGGAAACTTATTCCCCGACCTAGTGAGACTAACGTGATTGGTACCAAGTGGACTTTCAAGAATAAAATGGATAAAAATAGTATTATTATCCGTACGAAGTCTAGGTTGGTCGCTCAATGCTACACAAAGATAAAAGGTGTTGACTTTGACAATACATTTGCTCCTAATGCAAGGCTTGAGTCCGTCCGTTTACTACTCGCCATCGCATATCATCTATGCTTTAAGTTATATAAAATGGATGTTAAGAGTACCTTTATTAATTGCATTCTACAGGAGGAGGTTTACGTGGAACAACCAAAAGGGTTTGAAGACCCTAAGCACCCTGAACACAACTACTATCTGAGGAAATCCTTGTATGGTTTGAAGCAAGCACCACGTGCTTGGTACGAGAGGCTTACTTCATATCTTTTAGCCCCTGGCTTTCAGAGAGGGGGAGTTGATATGATGTTGTTCGCCAAAATAGTTGACAGTACTATTTTGGTTACCGACGTCTATGTGGACGACATAGTCTTTGGATCCACGTGCTCCCAGCATGCTCATCACTTTGAGGAGGAAATGAAGAGTGAGTTTGAGATGAGAATGGTAGGTTAGATTACATTCTTCCTTAGTCTCCAAGTTCCTCATCTAGAGGATGGGATGTTCATCTCCCAATCCAAGTATGCTAGAGACCTAGTGAAGAAATTTAGTTTAGACTCCGCTAAGCACACACGTACACCCAAGATTACATCGACAAAGCTTAGTAAAGACACTTCAGGAAAGGACATTGATCAAAACTTGTATTAGAGTATGATAGGCAGTCTTCTCTACCTTACTACAAGTAATCCCGACATCGCCTTTAGTGTTGGATTCTGTGCGGGATATCAGGCATCCCCCAAAGAGTCACACTTACTCGCTCTAAAACGTATTATCAAATACGTAAGTGGAACTCTTTCCTTTCGCATTTGGTATTACTTTGATACCATTGATCGTTTGTCCTCCTATTCGTATGCCGACTGGGCTGGGGATGCAAATGGATGTCGGAGAACTTTTGGTGGGTGTTTCTATTTTGGTTCGGCTCTTGTCACTTGGTTGATCAAGAGGCAAAACTCCATCTCTTTGTCCACTGCTGAGGCTGAGTGTATAGTAACCGGGAGTTTTTGTATGCAACTTTTGTGGATGAAGCAGATGCTGAAATATTATGGGATATCACAGGACACCATGACCATTTCCTGTGATAACATGAGCGCGTTACACATATCCCGCAGTCCTATCCAGCACTCGCTCACAAAGCACATTAGGATACACGGGCACTTTATTCGTGAGCTTATAGATGAAAATGTTGTATCCTTGAGTTTTGTGTCTACTAACCTTCAGTTAGCTGATATTATGATGAAGCCTTTAGATGTCCTTAGATTCGAGAGTCTTAGGAAGTCTATAGGAATTTGCACTATTGACTGAGGGGCATTTCCATGTCTAGAGCATGATGCATTTTTTATGTTCATTTCATTTGATTCCTATTCCTAGACTGTCTCATTTATATCATTTTGTATATTGCATTATTATTTATTCTTTGAAAACTACAAAAAAAAATTGGTTATTTAGGAATATCTGAAAAGTTCAAAGATATTTTCATTTTTTCTAGACAAAAATGAAAAGTCAAAAATATTTTTGTAATTTGTTTGCACCTTTTATGGTTAGACTCTTAGGATGGCCAAAGTCACCTCATCGTCTCCATCTTTCATGCGTCAGTTTGGTAGTGACTAGATATGCTACTTCATTTCATCATGTGCTTTACTGTGTTTTGGAGCCATTACGATGTGTTCAGTGATATCTTTCTACATGTTTGGCTCCTTATCTCCTTCATTGTACTCGTGCATGAATCTGGTTGATTATTGTGCTTGTCGTATTCCATGTTGGTCAGTGTTTTCATCTCAATTCTACTTATACAATGAACAAAATGCAATCAAACTTAACATTTGAAGGGTTGCATGTTATTCCGTTGTCGGTGAGGACTGTATTTAATAAAATTTTGATGAGTGAAAAAATGGGAAGAGGGATGAGAAAGAATAATAATCTTTGCGAGAAATGCCTCCGTTTAAAAAAAGACCTTAAAAGGCATGGCACTAATAAAATTTTCCAAGGTCATTCCAAAGAGCCACGAAATTGGGCCAACCTAGTTAATTGTATATGTTCATTCATATCCACGAGGAAGATTGGATGGAAATTTTGTTAACATTTTTGTACGTTTTGAAAAATGTCTTGAAAAAGAATTAAATAATTTTTGGTGGCATTGGTGTGAAAATCATGTTAGACTTTGAATTGGAGATTTGGTTAAGATAATTTCACTCAAATTCACCTCTTTTACACCTAAGAACGAGATTTAGTACATTCGTTAGGAGTATTCGATATTCCATCGTGCACATATGTCATGTTAGTATGCATTGATTGTCCTATCAAATTTCTTCACACCCCTATAATTCCGCTTACATTGACGTGGTTGTCTTAGTATTCTTTCCATGGTGTGATTCTGTGTTGTTTTCTTTTGCAAGCTAAATTTTGAAAATTCAAAAAGATAAAGTGGTTCTTTATGTGACATTCTCCGTTTGTAATTTTTTCTCTTCTTGTTTGTCTATTTGGGGACATCATAAAAAAGGGGAGAAAGAATTATAGGTGTTGATACCAAAATTAATATGCTGATGTGGGCGAATAATACGAAGACATTTGTCAAATCTACGTGGCACAATAACAACGAGGAAGTTCATTTCCCCGACCAACTCATGTTCTCTCCGAGCAACGAGGATACACCAAGGAGCTTCAGCACTCCAAGGTACTCTAGCGCTCCAAGGTACTCTAGCGCTCCGAGGAACTAAGGCGGTCCGAGCTGCATCTCGGCCGTAGCATAAACTGCCAGATAATCAACAGTTCAATTATTCATTGAATGTTTATCATCTTGACGCACACGCTGCATTAAATGTATTACCATTTCATATGTATATCATTTAATGTATCAACCTTTTCGTATACAGCCTAAGGGATATAAATACCTTGTATCACCCTCATTCAAGGGGAGGGGAATTTCTTGAGAGAACTTGTAATCAAGAATTCCACAACACTCAGTAATAACATAACAGTGGACGTAGGCCATTCTTATAAGGCTGAACCACTTAAAAAAATCTTTGTCTCATTTTATTTATCTGTGATTGAATAATTAGAGCGATCTAGTTTTTTTACATCAACTGATTGGCGTCGTCTGTGGGAAACGACTGTTGCTATCATTTTTCACCAAAAATCATTTATCATCAATGGCAGATAATCCAGAATCCAGTAATCGAAATGCTGGAAATGCTGGAAATCCTCCAAATCCATCTGCACCTCCAGATCTGGCTAGAATTATGGCGAATCTGGCTGAAGGACAAACCGCCATGCAAGAAACAATGAGGCAACTCATTCAAACTCTTCACGGCGGTGCACCTACCCATTCAAGGCAAAGGAGTGATCGTGGGCAATCGCGATCCAGGCGTACTGGGTCATATCGTAATGAAGAATCTAATGATTTTTCTTATCAACCTGGGTGAACTTCATCGATACGGGCTACGGATACAGATCAACATATCACCCTCTCTCCGGAGAGAACTAGCGCCCTGGAAAGATTAAGAAGGGTATCTCCTTTCAGTCGGTTAGGACCAAGGAGAAATATGAGTCCACCTAGAGCCCCATCGAGAAGCTTTCGACCACCATCAGGTTTGAGAGAAGGATCAGCACAATCACGACCAGCTACTCGTCGAGATAGATCTCAGGAAGCTACGTCAGAACAATCAATTGCTCGGACTAAGCGGCCCGAGGAAGGAAATGAAGCATGGAAAGGTTCCATTCAGCGATTGGAGGATAGACTTGGAGAAATGGTTAAAGAAAGGAATCCCTTACAGAGAACTTTTGTTCAAGGGACACCTTTTGTGCAGGCCATTGTGAATTTTCCTACACCATCGAAATTCAAAGCACCTGTAGTGACCCCTAAATATGATGGAAATACAGATCCTGTTCTTCATATAGAACAATACAAAGCTGCTGCCGACATATATGCTGTCCCCGACGAGATGAGGAGTAGAGCATTCTCGGGAACTCTTGCCGACATATATGCTGTCCCCGACGAGATGAGGTGTAGAGCATTCTCGGGAACTCTTACCGGATCTGCACAGATATGGTACAACAATCTTCCTCGGGGTAAGATTTTGACTTTTATTCAGTTAGCCGATTTGTTCATTGGAAATTTCTATTTTGGAGCAAAGCCGGTAAAGCGAGTAGCGCACTTGTTAAGTGTTAGACAAAAATCAGGTGAGAGTACTAGAGATTACATAACTCGTTTCAATAACGAGAAGTTGGAAGTCATAGATTATGAAGAAAAGACAGCGATCACTGCTTTGATGAGTGGATTGCTGCCTAACAAGTTATACTATACTTTGGCCAAAGATCCACCTAAAACTATGTCGGAGTTGATGGCAAAAGCGGCCAAAATCATGAATGCCGAGGAGGCTATGGCTGCGAAGAAGAATATGGATAAAGAAACCAAGGTGGAGGTTGACAAATCTAAGAAGAAAGAGCAAAAAGGTAATGGTGGTGACAAGCACTCCAAGAATAATAGGACGTCATGGGAAATCCTGAAGAAATATGATAATTATACTCCATTGAAGATGGGTATTAATCATGTTTTGGAAGAAATCAAGAATAACGAAGAAATCAAGTGGCCAGATAAACTGAGGACCAATCCTGACCTGAGGAATAGGGCCAAATATTACGAGTTCCATAAAGATCATGGCCATACGACCAAAAATTGCATAGCCCTTCAGAACGAGATTGAAACGCTCATCCGAAGAGGAAAGTTGTCAAAGTATGTAGATCGCAGAGGTGAAAGGAAGAATGATGATATAATTAGAGATCGTTCCAGATCTCCTCATCGGACGGAGGAGAAAAAGAAAAGAGATCATGAAGATGATCTAGATGAAGACCCCGACCTTCCAAAGAAGCCAAGACAGCCTGAACGAGAGGTATTTTCCATACGTTTTGGGTCATTTGATTGTAATGTTATTACAGGAGGAGATGCTGGAGGGGGAGACCTTACTGCAGAAAGAAAGGCCTATCTCGGAGAGGCTCAAGCCTGCTCATATATTCAACGAATAAATCTTGCCGAGGATGATCGTCCGAGGAAGGTAAATAAAGAGAAGCTAGTTATTGGTTTTTCAAAAAACGATTTGGCAGGTGTTCTTTACCCTCACGACGATCCCTTGGTGATCAAAATGAGGATGAAAGATGTGGTGATTTTAAGGGTGTTGGTGGACAATGGTAGTTCGGCAGACATCATGTACTATTCATGTTTTGATAGCTTGAATTTGAAATTATCTCAATTGGAACCTTATCACAGACCCCTTCTGGGTTTTGCTGGAGAGAAAGTTTTTCCACTTGGGACGATCAAGTTGGACATATTCATTGGAACTTGGCATGCTTGTCGAACAGAAAGAATACGCTTCTTTATGATGGATAAGAATGTGCAGTCAGCCTACAACATCATCATAGGAAGAGTTGATTTGAAGAAGTTCGAAGCAGTTCCATCTACAGTGCATCAATGCTTAAAATTCCCAACAAACTTCGGAGTAGGAGTTGTGAAAGGTGATCAAAAAATTTCTCGGGAATGCTATTATTCATCTGCCGAGCAAGAGGAGCTTGAGGAATCAAGGAAAAAGACTATTACCTACCAGGTGGAGGAAGGTAAAGAAATTGAAACTCTTGATCCTAGGGATGAATCCCAACTTGTAAAAGGACAGGTGGTAGAATCTACAGAAAATGTTATTCTGGACGAGGAGCACCCTGAACGAGTAACCCAGATAGCTTCGTCGTTGGATGCTTCAATAAAACAAGAGTTGATAATGTTCTTGAGAAACAGGAAGAAAACTTTCATATGGAGTCATGAGGACATGCCAGGAATAGATCCAAACTTCTTATGTCACGAGCTCAATGTGAATAAGGAGATCAAGCCTGTAAAGCAGAGAAGAAGGGTATTTAGCCCCGAGAAGAATCAAGCCATACAAGAGGAGGTCGAGAAGCTCCAGAAAGCCCAATTCATTGAAGATGTGAAATATCCAGACTGGCTGGCAAATGTGGTGATGAAAAATAAGAAGAACAATAAATGGAGAATGTGTGTTGATTTCACTGATCTCAACAAGGCATGCCCCAAAGATCATTTTCCATTGCCCAGAATTGACCAACTAGTGGATGCTACCTCGGGACATGAGCTGCTCAGCTTCATAGATGCGTATTCCGGCTACAACCAGATCAAAATGAAACCTGAAGACAGGGAAAGTACTTCTTTTATTACCCCTAGGGGAACTTATTGCTATAATGTTATGCCTTTTGGTTTGAAAAATGCGGGAGCGACATACCAGCGGCTGATGAACAAGGTTTTCACCGAACCAATCAGTTGCAATATGGAATTCTATGTCGATGATATGCTGACAAAAGCAAGAAAGCTGCAGATCATTTAGTTGACTTAGCTCAGATATTTGATCAACTGGATAAATACCAGATGAAGCTCAACCCGACGAAGTGCACATTTGGAGTACGAGAAGGAATGTTTCTCGGATACATTGTCAACCAGCGAGGCATTGAAGCAAATCCAGATAAGATCAAAGCTCTTTTAGGGTTGCGATCTCCAACAACAAAGAAAGAAGTGCAGAGTCTTACAGGACGAGTTGCAGCGCTCAACAGATTTGTGTCCCGAGCAACTGACAAATGCCTCCCATTCTTCAAAACACTTCGAAAAACTTTTGAGTGGACTGATGAATGTGAGAAGGCCTTTCAAGACTTGAAAAATTATTTGGGAGCACCTCCATTGATGTCCAGGCTAATAACAGGAGAGAAGTTGTACTTGTATCTGGCGGTATCAGAGAATGCAGTTAGCTCAGCATTGATTAGATTGGAGAATGGAGTTCAGAAACCCATCTATTACACAAGTAAGGCTTTTTGAGGTGCAGAAATCAGATATCCAAAGCTAGAAAATTGGCATTGGCATTAATTGAAGCAAGTAGAAGAATGAGGCCATATTTCCAGGCCCATACAATCGTCGTATATACCGACATGCCATTGAGACAAGCCCTTCACAAGCCAGAAAAATCAGGAAGACTGATGTACTGGGCAATAGAACTCGGTGAATATGATATTGTGTATGAACCCAAATCATCATTAAAAGGGCAAGCTGTAGCAGATTTTATAGCAGAGTTTACATACCCTGATACCCCCGAGGAGCAAAAAGTGCTCGCTGACCAACCTGTGGATGTTACAGGATCAACAGACATAAGCCCAGACCAACTTCGGTTGGTAAAAGGGCTTATGGATGAAGACAGATCATCAACTTCGAGCTCAGACCAGCTCCAGTTGGTAAAAGAGCGAGAAGAGATGGTCGACGAGGAACGAAAAGTGTTAAGGGAGGATGAAAAGAAGCAACAAATATTTCATCAAGGAACCCTGTCAGATAAGGAATTTGAAGACGGGTTACCCATATGGAGATTATATGTAGATGGCTCATCTTGCACAGCAGGTTGCGGGGCAGGAATTGTTTTGAATACCCCAGACGAGATTGACATGGAATATGCTTTATGATTCCAATTCAAAGCCTCTAATAATGAAGCTGAGTATGAGGCCATGATAGCAGGTTTAAACTTAGCAAAAGTTATGGAAGCACGACAAGTAATTGTATTCAGTGATTCTCAATCAATTGTAAATCAGATAACAGGAACATATGCAGTTAAAGGAGATTTAATTCCAAAGTATCATGCAAAGGTGATGGAGTTACTGACAGAATTTGATGCCATTCAATTGGTGAGAATACCGAGGATGGAGAATGTACAAGCAGACGCACTGGCCCGACTAGCATCAGCTACTCGTACCGAGCTACGAAGAACGATACCAATTGAAGTATTGGAAAGTCGGAGCATAGATGAAAACTTGATGATGAATGTTATTACCCTTGATTTAGGACCATCTTGGATGGATCCCATCAGGGTATATATTGAAGAGGGAGGATTGCCAGAGGATAAGCTCGCTGCCAAAAAATTGAAGTATAAAGCTGTTCGGTATGTATTAACTAATGGTATGTTATATAGACGAGGAATTATGGCAGGTTTGCAGAGATGTGTACATCCCTCCGAGGTGAAAGAATTGATTGAAGAAATCCATGAAGGGTCTTGTGGAGCTCATGTAGCAGGTCGAACACTTTTACAAAGGGTAATGACTCAAGGATACTATTGGCCGACGATGAGGGCTGATTGTATAGCCTATGCTAAGAAATGTGACAAGTGCCAACGTTTTTCCTCTATCCGACGAACTCCACAAGCATTGTTGACACCCATAACTTCCCCTTGGCCATTCGCCATGTGGGGAATTGATTTGGTGGGACCATTTCCGACCACCCGAGGAAGATTCAAGTACCTCGTCGTCGCAGTAGACTATTTTACTAAGTGGGTAAAAGATGAACCCCTTATCGACATGACGTACGAGAAGGTATACCAGTTCGTTTGGAAGAATATCATCTGTCGATATGGTCTCCCTCATGCCTTCATCAAAGACCATGGAACCCAATTTGATAACGAGGAATTTGCTGCCTATTGTCATCAGTCGAACATTTTGAAGGTTCATTCAGCACCAGGCCATCCTCAAAGCAATGGACAGACTGAAGTGACGAATAGAACACTGCTAAATGGTTTGAAGAAAAGGCTAAGTGAAGCTAAAGCTAACTGGATTAACGAGCTACAATCAGTATTGTGGGCTTACCGAACAACTCCCCGATCAGCGACTGGAGAATCACCATATAAGCTGGCATTTGGAAGTGAGGCTGTAATACCTGCCGAGTTGGGTCTTCCAACGCATAGAGTACTGAATTTCAATTCTCCTGTCAGTGACTTGATGAGAAGACTGGATTTGGATATGCTCGAGGAGGTCAGAGAAGAGTCATCCATTAGGAATGCTGCTTATCAACAACGAACAGCTCTTTTCTACAACAAAAGGGTAAGGAAATGCGATTTAAAGGAAGGAGATTATGTGCTAAAGAAGGTAATTCAGAAACACAATAAATTGGAGGCAAACTGGCACGGGCCTTACCGAGTTACAGAAGTTGTTCGACCAGGAACTTACCGAATAGCAACTCTAGAAGGAGAAGAATTCAAGAATGCTTGGAATGCTGAACACCTTCGCAAGTATTATCAATGATGTAAAATGTACAACGGTTCCATCAATATGAATAAAACGATGATGTTTTCACCATTTTCCTCTCCTTTGTTTGAAAGTTTTTCGGGGAATACTAGTGTTGTACACTACGCTGCTCGACAGCAAAAAGAAGACGATAGTTCGAAAGAACCAAAAAATATACTCCTTTGGTTAGGAGGCGTACACTAGCATGACCAACTAAGGTTGGTAAGATAACTAGTGGACAGATAGTTCGAAAGAACCAAAAAATATACTCCTTTGGTTAGGAGGCGTACACTAGCGTGACCAACTAAGGTTGGTAAGATAACTAGTGGACAGATAGTTCGAAAGAACCAAAAAATATACTCCTTTGGTTAGGAGGCGTACACTAGCGTGACCAACTAAGGTTGGTAAGATAACTAGTGGACAGATAGTTCGAAAGAACCAGATAGTTCGAAAGAACCTGATAGTTTGAACCCATGACTAACTCCGGTTGGTAAAAGGGCAAGAACAACATTCTTAAAAAAAACCAATCTCGGTAGGTTTGAAAACAAAATATGCCAACAAGTTGGTCGGAAGGTAAAATCATTCCAGAAAATAAAAAGAATTCCAAACTGAACCAAGTATAGTTGGTCGGTGATCAACTATACTTGGTCGACGAGGATAAATTATCGACCATGGTTGGTCGGACACATTTTATGAAAAAGTTTACCAAGTATGGTTGGTCGGGGATAAAAACCCATCAACTGTAGTTGGTCGACAAACACAATTTAACAACCTTGGTTGGTTGGAAACATTTTAAACATTTTATACTCATTACTTTATTATTAAGTGATTGAGCAACATTGATGCTTGTAATTTTGCTTACTAAGTTGGTTGATGAACAACACCATATTGTTATCTTTTTAACAAATACATATGCACAATTGTAAAAATGTTTGATAAATACAAGACAATAGCAATACAGATTTGCAAACAGAAAATGAAATTCTTTCATTAAGGTCAAAATATATTACAAGCTACATATATGTGCTAATTATTACATTAAAAAACCTATTCTATTGGTTTCTTTCCTTTAGCTTTTGAAATAGGTTCCTCGCCGGCAGGAGGGTCCTCCAGGCAAAGAGGAGAATTGATGAAATTAATATCTCTAAGCATTCTGACGTTCATCACAGAAGGTGTATCCAAGAGATGATCGGGACGAGATAATTCAGTCTGAGAATGAAGACTATAGTCGCCAAGGTATTTTGAAATTAAACTCCGAGGAATGGAACGAGCTGGGATCCATTCCATGTCCAATTTAAAAGGTGGCACAGGCAAGTCCAGTAACCCTGGAGCATGATAATCCCATAAAAAATGCCCTTGCTCCAATTTCAGTACACCCAGGGCGTTCAACCACCCCTGCTTATAACCTTCATTATTGGCATGTTCATTACGAGCATCTAAATGAACAAGGGCTTCATTGTATCCTGCCATCCAAAATTCCCTGGGCTGTTTATGGAATTGGAAGGTTAATCTATCCAATTGTTCGTGAAGGTTCCTGGCAAAAACATCTTTATCATTCAAAGCAGACTTCGTCGCATTAAGTTGATCTTCCAAAGATAGATTTTTCTTGGACATTTCAGATAAAGCCCGATCTTTGGTGTTCAATTGGTATGCTTGAGTTTCCAATGTTGACAGAGTACGAGATTCTTCAACATTACGACTGAGAACCCTTGATCGACTCCGAGCAGGTGGAGAATTTTGCTCCTCGACAACATTTTGAACAGCTCTTCCTCGCCCACGAGATCATCTTCCTCGTCCCCGAGCAGTAGTGGAAATACCAGATCTTCTCAGAACGTCCAACTCTTGCCTTAATTTGGCATTCTCAACTTTTAAGAACGAGAAACCTTTATCGGTAACTTGTACTAAAGCAGTGGACGATGACGCTGCAGATTCATACTGTGCCAACTTTTTCTGCAAATTATTGTTCTCTTGTTCCAGTAACTCAGCAATCTGCCTGCAGGCCTCAACTTCACCTTTTAGAGTTCTTTCCCTAACATCGTATCCAGCAAGGATCTTTTTATGGCCTGTTTCAGAAGAAAGCTGTTGATATCTATTTTCATATTCCTTGTACAGCAAAGCAATTGATTCATTGTGCTGACCTTGGAGATCTTCTAAGGAATAATGAAGTTCCTCAATCAAGTCATAGTAGGCCACGTTGTTGGCCACAGCTCGGTCAAGTAAATCCTTCAAGTACCGATAAGCCTCAATTGCTTGCTCTGTAGCATCATGACCAAGGATGTCAGCAATTTCTGATGTACTAAGGTCTGTATGACCAGCTTTATAATATTCCTGACATTGCTGCATCAGCTTTGTATCATGTGCAGATATCATTTCCATTCTAGCCACAAACTAAGGATGAGAAGAAGACAACAATCAACAAAAACAAATCATCAACAACAGAGATGAACAAAGATGTATTTTATTAGATCACAAAAGGATTACATTGTTTGATTACAAATAATGAAAGATAGAAATGATACCGAACAACTTCACACCTTTTCCTTGTCTCCCAAGACTTTCTCGGGAGGCTGGGGCGAGGAGCTTGGTTGCTCGGTGGTAACAGCAGCCTGATCAGCAGGAGTCGAAATTTCCTCAGGAGGAGGAGGCATGGAAGAAATGTCCTCGTTGGCAGAAGGAAGAGAGGCAGGGACTTGATCACCTATGGCCATGGAAGATTCATCAGAGATAGGTTCATCTTCTTCTTCTTCTTCCACAATTGGTGGGGGAGGACCAGGGGGTGTAGCTGGAATAGCCCAGAATCTTCTTTGATCTTCAATTCCTGCAGGGCAGCTACCCAGCCATCTCGGAAGTATTTCAACTTCCCGTATTGAACTTGGGATGTCATCACAGCAAGCCCCTTGTCCCATCCTTTATCCCAGCCAGCGCAGAAGGATTTTTTAACTGCGAACTTTATTTTCAGTTTCTCCGAGGAGAGCTTCACATCCAATTCTTCCTTCTGGCCCTTGATATCTTGCAGGGCGGACAATTCTTCCTCTGCCTTTTTCAGCTTATCTTCAAGCTCTCCAAAGTTCTTGAGCTTGTCGTCATATTTCTGATGCTCGACCTCTAAACTTTTCACCTTATCCTCCAAACTCTTGGAGGTCTCAGCCAACTTCACCTTCTCGGCCTCAACTATAGACAACTTTTTCTCCCATTCAGCTTTGTCCTCATTATACTGCTGACGACAATCCTTCAAAGATTGGGTTAAACCCAACAGAGCATCCTCTACACCTGACGATGAGCTGGAAGCTTTAATAGCTTCGTCTTTCTTCACAATGTTATTAAAATAATTCACCAGCTAAACAAAGGAAAAAGTGACAAGTCAGAGCAAAAATACAAGTATTCAAAGACAGAAAGGAAATTCAGAATGTGAGAAATTTACCGAAGCAAGGTGACGAGTAGCTAGGGATGTCAACATATCCCTAGAAATATTTTCATCAATTCCTTGGACCTCAGGTATGATCCAAGTTTTTACCGAGCTCATTACAGAGCTCGGAGGAATGATGGTTGGAACACTAACAACACCAGATGGCGGAGAAGAGACATTTTCAGCCAAATTGACTGAGGATGATTTCCTCAATCTCCTCAAAGGGACTTCGGCAGTTTCAACCAAGGAAGAGCTCTTGGTCGGAGAGATAGCAGTCATCTCGACAGGAGCAACCTTCTTGCTCGGAGCCACTGGGTGATTCTCGGCAGCTTTGGAAGGTGCAACATCCACCTTCTTAGTCCCTTCTGGGACATCAACTTTGCTTTTCTTGGCTTCAGCAGTAGA
The DNA here is from genome assembly GCA_949130495.1 of Sambucus nigra. NCBI lineage: Eukaryota > Viridiplantae > Streptophyta > Magnoliopsida > Dipsacales > Adoxaceae > Sambucus > Sambucus nigra. The sequence continues at coordinate 85,822,305 of OX422208.1, read as the reverse complement.
AGTAATGTCATCAAATAGAGAAGGGGGAGCTCTTTTACTGCCCATTCTTTGACTTAAAGGGATGTGAGAATCTGAAGAAGAATCCTCTGGAGTTGAAGCTGGCTCAACAGGACGATCAGTATAAGAAGTCGTATAGCTCCTATACTGCAGCAAATATGATGCAGACCTGATGTGCTCGTCTGCAACGTTCTTATGAAAACCCCAGATAAGTTTCAGATGCTTAATATTAACCTCTGATTCTTTTGGAGTTTTTCTTTTGCTATCAACTGCAAATAAATACATAATGAGATATCAGTCATACATTTTGTCAAACATGATAAAAGCATAATTTCATAAGTAAAGGAAAATGAGAATAAACCTATCCCATTGCCATATGGGGGGCATTTGGGACCTTCATACACTCTGTCTCCGACTAAAGGAGCATGTTGCCAATTTTTGAAAACTAACCCATGTTCAAAATAATCTCTATTTGCATCAGGGAAGTTAACTACAAGAGCCCTATTTAAAAACCTAGTTTTTAAGTAGTAAACATTATCTAAAATAACCCATCTATAGAAAAACATAATTTCAGGAATCCCTATACGAGTTCCATGAGTTAGATTTAATTTATACACCCCATTAATTATTCTCCATGAATTGGGGGCTATTTTTGCAGGAACAACGTCAAAGTATTGACAGAACTCTAAGCATAAGGGATTTGGCAGAAAAGAAAATCCACATTCAGCAATGAATAGACTGGGGAACCAATGTCCCTCAGCCAATCGAAAATAATCTAAAGGCTCAGAAAGAACCTCCAGAGTTACCCAGGAAGTAATGGAAAAATCGGAACGAAATTTCTCAACAGACTCCACAATATAAACCATACTGAATAAAAGAAATACAGAAGAAAGGAAAAAGATCTTACAGGAAGAAAGGAGGTCTGTTGACAATGAACGAAAACAAGGATGAACGCACAAGAGAAAGTAAGACTGGAGAATTCAAAAAGCTTGAATGCAGAAAATTGGAAAAGGTAGACGACGGTATGGTTACCTAAGAAGTTTAAATACTTTACCTTGGGAAGCTGCGAAGGAAATGATTACAAAAAGAAACTATCGAACTTCCGGCGGCTAAAAGGACAAAAAAGGGCACAAAAATCGAAGCGCTCGTAAAAATTCGAAAAAAGGCGGATTCTGTGAATTTGGAAATAAATTCAAATACGATGCTCCAAAAATCCAGGAAGGTCATTTAATATTGCCATATACCGAGAAAGAATGTTCCATACTCCTCAAAGTTCTAAATATGAAACATTGGGGGCTTCTGTTGATACCAAAATTAATATGCTGATGTGGGCGAATAATACGAAGACATTTGTCAAATCTACGTGGAACAATAACAACGAGTAAGTTTATTTCCCCGACCAACTCATGTTCTATCCGAGCAACGAGGATACACCAAGGAGCTTCAGCACTCCGAGGTACTCTAGCACTCCGAGGTACTCTAGCGCTCTGAGGTACTCTAGCGCTCCGAGGAACTAAGGCGGTCCGAGATGCATCTCGGTCGTAGCATAAACTGCCAGATAATCAACAGTTCAATTATTCATTGAATGTTTATCATCTTGACGCACACGCTGCATTAAATGTATTACCATTTCATATGTATATCATTTAATGTATCAACCTTTTCATATACAGCCTAAGGGCTATAAATACCTTGTATCACCCTCATTCAAGGGGAGGGGAATTTCTTGAGAGAACTTGTAATCAAGAATTCCACAACACTCAGCAATAACATAACAGTGGACGTAGGCCATTCTTATAAGGCTGAACCACTTTAAAAAATCTTTGTCTCATTTTATTTATCTGTGATTGAATAATTAGAGCGATCTAGTTTTTTACATCAACAATAGGGGGGCTTGATTTATTTTCATTATAGGGCAGAATGGTTTGGTTTTTTCATAATGATATGCTTGCTCATACTGAATATATTCATTGTTGCTTATCATTATATTTCAAATTATTGCGCGTCACGGTTACTTGTCTCTTGCCTCATGTGTGTAGGTATCAAATTGAGGAATCTTTTTGCACACCCTGATGAGGACAAAGAAAGTTTGAAGATGGTTGAAGTCATTTATTGAGTTTTTCCTGTTTGGGGGTTTACTGGAAATACTACATTGTATGACATTTGGTTCTTTTATGTTGGGGGATCATAATTCCGATTTTGTTTTTATGTACCTATCGAAATAGACATAGGGGAAGATTTATAAGGACACATTATACAAATGTCCAGGGTAGTATCTAGGTATTTATCTTTTATCCTAGGTTCTAGAATATATGTCTTATACCGCTAATATTAGCTCGTCTCAGCACGATCATATTTCGACGGCGTCAATCCGAATTATGCATTTCACGTATCCATCATCACCAACATCGTGCGCCATTACCGTTTCCTTCAATAGTCTGTTCATGGTAACGTTTTTTGGTTCATAAGAGTACACATACAAAGAAGCTGAAGCAAACTAGGCACTGGACCGATCCGGTCCTGAAGAAAATCGAACTGGTTCGATGACCTAAAGTTCTACTGTCCAAGTTTGGATACCAGACCAATCCGGCCCTATGAAAAATGAACCGATTCAGCACTGGAAAACCTTCTGCCAAGTTTTAACAAGCGAACCAATTCGTTTAAAGAGAAAAACGAATCGATTCGGATGACGAACCGATCCAATTATCCTTTTCGGACTGGTCCGACAAGCTCAGAAAAATCCGGCGTATCTGTTTTCGTCGAGTTCTATAAATTTCCAAATTCGGAGACATTTTTGTTTAAGAATTTGGAGGAAACATTCATTTGATCTAATTTATCAAGTCTTCACCTTTTATCAAGTCCCAACACTTTAAAATTCACAAACACTCAGAATAATGTGTGAATCTTGCTAAACCCAGCCATACCCTAAACCCAGCCATACCCACATCATGGAGCATCTTGTGTCGAGAAAGGTTCTCTACATTGCTTTCCTTGGAAAATCTTGTGGGAATATCTTACTGATGACAACAAACCGGTGCCTAAGGGTCTTCGTTTGTCAAATTGTATTTCTATATGTATGTAAGTGTTTACAAATCATATAGAAATAAAAAGGTTCTTCCCCTTTGGGGGATTTTTCCCCATTTGTTCTGTGTGATTGACTATTGCCTGATTTAAATGTGTTTATCACTTAATCACTCACCATTAGTTGCATGACCTAGGTGTGTATTTAAAATTGGTTTATTAAAAATTGGTCTTAATTAAATTGGTTTCTCTTGTTGAATAAAAAGTGCACTCTTAGTAGTATTGCACATAGTATATTTTCTATAAAAAAAATAAGAAGAAGTGGGTTTTCTTCTAAATTCCAAACGGGTATTTCTCACTACACTTTCTCACACTAAAACATTCTTTTTCTACACAAACACCTATTATAAAGTCCCCGGTTGGATTTATGGGATAAACCTATCCCCATATTGCATGTGAACTACGTGGACTTTGATGCCCTTTTAGTCTATATAGGCATCTCAGGTAAAATTCTAGATTCGAATCCTCCTTTCGTATTGTTGTCCATATATTATTTCCATATAATATATTTGTGATTCATGTTTGCGTTTTATCCAACATATACCATTATTTCACTATAATGATCGGTGTCCCGATAAGCGCACAACTATTGCTTTCAATTAATATTTTGGGAACACCCCTATGGATGACCTCACTCTGCCTTTATCCATGACGCGAGTCGAGTAATTCCACTCTCTATTTATGTATGCATGCACACATTTCACAAAGTTATCAAGGAGAAGAATAGCACATGCCCATGAGATACTTAAAGGGTGGGATGGGTCCCTAACACCTTCCTATTTCGTAACTTAGCCCCCGAATCCTTGAACTAATTGGTTTCTGAAGCATCAGTATGTATTTGATGCCATTCTCTGAGGCGGAAACATTTATTTTGTCTGTTTTATACAAAATTGGTTGGCGACTCTAAATCTATACATCACCCCACGTCGATGGTGACCGAAGCGCACCAACAAAGGGTGCGAGCCCCCCACCCCCCGGGATGGAATGGCCAGAGTGGCGACTCTGCTGAGGAATTCATTTGTCATATGAGGGATAGACTCTATTATTATATGGGTGTTATCATTGTCCGCATGTGTGCATATGCACCAACCAGCATGTCCCCTTTTTCCTCTATTACTTCTTGTATAATTAGATCATATTTATATCACCTCTCACTCACTTTTCACTTCACACACTTGTAAACACCCTTCATGTACATGCTTCACACACCACTTAGAATATCCAGACTTAGGTTTCACTAGCACAAACCTCCACTTATCACACTTATATATATATATATATATATATATATATATATATATATATATATATATATATATATATATATATCACACGCCACTTGTAGTTGATCCATGATTAGGCTCACTACCACACTTACTTGTAGATATTCACATATCACTAGCTCACATGTATCCATGCTTGGTGTAGCCTTCATGCTCCCTGGTAGATTTACTTTTCTTGATACATATAGTGCTTCTTCTACTCATCATGCAAAATAAAAGACTCTCCATAATATACCAATTCATAATCAAGAATTTTGCGTAACACATCACCAAGAGTATGGCTATTGACCAAAATCTTGTCCCGTACTGGGGGGTCAATTTGTGATGAGCGCTGGTCTGGCTTGGCACGTTGCAGTTAGCCTAAGCAATATGACTCTCACCCATTAACCTAGTACCTCTGACGTATATCAACTGGTTCCCCTCGCATCGTATTGCTTGACCGAACTCACGACGGGAGGTATATAGCACAGAACTCATTCATGCATGTCGAGTGTATCAAATTCTCTCTCACACGTACTGTCCTCGCGAGGTATATAGTGAGTCAATTCACGTACACTCGGGTATATCAATTGTCTTGTCCACACGTACCGATTGCTCTCAAAACGAAGAAGTATATTGTGAAGTCATGCCAAAGGGGGAAACCTTCCACTAACCCAATAACTGCATAAATTTCATATAGGCGTCAAACCTAGGAAACTCATATTTAGTTTTTCGGTTCCCATACAAAACTCTGCCAAAATGCATGTCAGCTTGCCGCCAAATTTTTGCACTATTTTGTCATTTTTTAAAACAGGACCTAGTCCATGATCCTGAAAATGGGTCAAACCCTATCTTACATATTTTTCAAACCCAATTTTCACAGGCTCGGGTCTTATCCAACATTTCCTTTACATTTAGGTAAACCTAATACAAGTGAAAATATAATAATAATAATAATAATAATAATAATAATAATAATAATAATAATAATAATAATAATAATAATTTGTTGAGACTTTTCTCTCGTTTTTCCTCATTTTCTAAAAAAAATCGAAATACCAAAAAATACGTTTCCTCCTTTTTATCAAAACTACCAAAAGTAGTTTTCCTCCTTTTTCCCAAAAATGTCAAAAACATTTTCCCCCTTTTTCAAAAACAAAAAAAGAGGTATCCTTTCTTCCCTCTTTCAAAAATAAATTTGAATCATTTTCCTTCTCAGGTCGATCGCATACCCGATTCTTGTCCTAGCTCTCCATTAGCTTCGGTCTTCCGTCAAACCACAACGAAGCTCCACAAGTTCCTCTATTATTCCATCGGAGTCTAGATTCTACCTTCACCATCTCTTCATGGAAAACACCGATCAATCACTAAACGTGCAGCCTGATCTGATGGTAGTATTAGTCCATCTCAGTGCTAAGATTGACAACCATCAAACGGAGGTCTATTAGATGTAGTGAAACCGAATCCAAGTTCCTGAAGAACCCGAGGTCCTCTTTCCTCGTGCCATCGGTTAACCCGTCGTCGAGTTTGTTTGGGTCCCAAAAAAATATCAGCATGCTCCATGTGCCTTGCCTGCTAATGGGATAATTCCAGCTCAACTCCCTATGCCAAACCTTACCTAGCCAGGGGCTAACTTGCCAGTACCCATTGATCCTAAGGAGGAATAACTAAACAAGGTTGAATAAGACCTCAAAATGTTGTCCAAGAAATTTGACCAAGTCAGGATATTCGGGAACTACATGAACTACACTCATATATCTCCCTATCCCAAACCAAGATTGCCAGAGTAGTTCAAAATTCCATCCATCGATAAGTTCGGGGATAGCGGGCCCCCAATTATGCAGATTCACAACTATCATCGAGTCATGACCCTTCTGGGTGACTCTAAAGAGATAATGACCCAGGTGTTTTAATAGACTTTGAAGGACAGATCCCTCCTATGATTCCTATCCCTAAAAAAATCCAGAATTTGCAGTTAGGAAGATGTTTTCTCGAGAATTCATGTCATAGTACAAATATAAATAAAACTAGAGGTTATGCACCATGATCTATAGATTCTTAAGTAGAATCCTAGAGAAACTATTAGTAGTGTCATAGCAAGATAGAGAGAGGAAGCTGCTGCGATGTCCAACCAGCCCTCTGAAAAAGAACAAGTTAGTATCGTGAAGAAGAATTTCGTGTATCATATCCAAACAACTATGGGAGGTCAGTATTATCCACACGTTCGAGCTCTCCGGGGAGTGGGTGTAGAAATTGAAGAAAGTGATACTAAGGTAGAAATCGAGCTAAAAATGGTGATCGGATAGTTCATTCCCATAAAGTATGAGAAGCCTATCAGTGCTACAGTACCAACCATCAATAATATCTCCCAACCTGCTACCTCTTGGGAACGAGAAAGCATCCCTAATCGCATCAGAATGGAATATACCCAGCTCCATTCTCCCTTATCCAAAGTCTACTAAGCTTTGTTAAGACTAAACCTCATCAAACCCTTGGACCCCCGTCCATTAACCAACCCACTTCCCAAGAACTTAAAGATCGATTACTATTATGATTTCCACCAGTCTGTCGGCCATACTACCGACCAGTGCTTCCATCTCTGGAATGCGGTCCAAGGTTTAATTGATCGAGGTATCATCGCCCCACCAGCCAATATTAAACCCAACACCACTCATAACCCACTTCCAAATCACACAAATGCCATCTTTCTGGAGAATGACCTAGAATTTGTTCTATCGACCCAAATTGTGCCTAGTAAAGCAACCATCATGCCCGTAATCTCACCCAAACCGCTCAAATTTTGCCCATATGTTTCCTACATCCTACCTGCTTCACAAACCAAGCTCTGCCACTCCTCACAAGGTCCTGTATTACCATCCGTACCCAATTTGAAGGAAGAGATATGGAGTTACTGTCTATTCTGAACCAACTCTTGGAGTTCGGGATGAAATTGCATACTAAGATGACCATCAACTATCAGAAATTCAGTGGTTTGTTAATGAAAACACGAAAATAGGCTCGAGAATCAGACTAATGGGTGTCGCCTATTGATGAATTCAACTTAGTTGATGTAGTACAAATAATGGCGAACATATTTCGACAAACCATCCAGATTTACATTATTTCTAAACTACTCACTACTTTGAAGCTTCAAGGACGGTTGGTCCCTACACTCCTGTACATCCCCATTGAGTGGAAGGATTTGTACGAAGATATTATTAAGGTCGTGGAATGCATATATTTCTCTGGATAAGAAGAAACCATTTCCACTGGATGTGGGGATGAATTTAACAGCTCAGATGATGAACCCGATCAGGAAAAAGTCAATCTAGTAATGAGTATATGTGTAATGATATCTTTCGAGAACCTATTGGGGAAATCAGTAAAGTAGACATTCATCCAAAAATAGATGGTGGTATTGGGTTCTTATTCTTCCCTTCCTTCATTAACCACATTACCAAATCAAGAAGTCACTACCAAGATCAGAATCTTCAGTCATCAAGAATAGATAAGGGAAATGGAGTTACTGAGGAACATCACATGCCATAAATATCTGTCGAGGAGATCAAGATTCTCGACTAGATCAAGAAGACTCAAGATAACATTACCTTATGGTAACTCTTGATGTCTTCCTAATTACACCAAAATTCTCTAATACAGCTTCTTATCGGGCCCATAGTCCCTCCTTTCGCCACTCCAGAAGAAGCTGTAAACCTAGTTGGATCCTTGACCACTACGAGACTCATTTCCTTCTCGAAAGAATTTTTTTGAAGGTCGAACCTGACCAAAACTATGCCTTCAACATCTTTATTTAATTAATGGGAAAGATAGTCTCTCTCTCACTCGTCGACAATAGATCATCCCTCAATGTTTGCCCACTAAATACCTTCTATTGCTTGGGGTTGAAAGTAAGTGCCCTTAATACTACTTCCACCATAGTACGTACTTATAATAATACCCATCGAGAGGTAGTGGGATCCATAACAATCACAAAAAGGGCTGAACCTATCAATCCCATCACTGAACTACAGGTCATTGACATACTCTCATTCTTTAACCGACTGCTTAGTCGACCATAGCTTCATAGCATCTGGGATGTATCTTCCTCCCTTCATCAGTACTTAAAAGTCTTGGCCAAAGGGCAAGTCATCGCCATTTTGGGAGATCATTTATGGTATAGAAAATTCCATCACCATCAATTCAACACTATAAATACAGTATAGGATGAGTGACATGCTCATCTCTGGCTTTAGAGTATATCCACTGCCCCTTTCAATAGGCGATAATTGTAAAGACTAAGTCTATCGTGAATACAGCCCTCACGAAAATGTCAATGTAATAAAAATGTTCAAGAATATTCATTTCATGCCTGGACGAGGGCTAGGGAGACGTCAATAAGAGGTACAAGATCCCATAATCCTGAAAGAGGCATTTCTCCCATATGGCGTGGGTTATCAGCCTTCACCAGAAGAACTCAGAATGCTCTGCCAATCACAATTAAAAATGAGTTTAGAAGATTCCAATACTATTTTGCGGGATTCTCTTAATGAAATTCATCAAGGAGGGTGAAGACTTCCCCTTCTGTGGATTTCCTGAACCTTGGTACAACCATGTTGATAAGAAAATAAATCTGAGGATGGAAATCATCTTTCAAGATAACTACTCATAAAGTGAAACCTTCCACCGAGAAATTCATAACCACTGTCAAGGTCTCCGAGGAAAGTTATTTCAAGACTCATTCTGGGATTGACCCTCTATATGATCCACTCAATCGCTACACCATCGGAACCATCCACTCTGATCAAGGCCGTTGATGAGCCTCTTCTTAACTAGAATATCATACCAGTCCCACTTGATGAGATACAACCCAACCTTAATATTTACCCTATCTCTTCATATATTATTGTTCCTCCTTTTTCTGATAACAATGTAATTGAGACTTCTTTTGAAGAGGTTCTCAACGTTGTTTTTCTCGAAAGTGTAATAAACGAGTATTTTGATTATCTTATCGTGCCTTAAATTAATTGTCTTGATTCCAATCAAACTCTTGATGATAATGATTTTGCAATTGAACATTTCTTAATTGATCTTAATAAGGTTAATAATAAACAACATAACCACGTTCAAATTAATGAGGATGAAATAGTTGTTGTCAATCTCGGTTCTAGTAGCCTACAACTCAAGATTATGATAGGGTCCACCCTTAACGAGCATAAGTGCACACAATTGGAGGAACTGATGAAGGAATTTTTGTAAGTCTTCACATGGTCCTATGGTGACATGCCCGACATCGATCCCTAAATATCTTAAAACGAGATCCCAATCCTCATGAAACGCAAGTCGGTCAAACAAAAACTGCGAAAGCTCTGTACCGAATGGTCACTAAAATTCATGGAAGATGTAATGAAATAGTTGAACATAGGCTTCATTTGAGTGATTGAATATCTTGCATGGCTTTCAAACATTATACACGTACTAAAATTAGGAGGAACGGCTCGCATGTGCATCGGCTACCAGTATTTGAGCAAAGAATCTTTGAAGGATGATTACCTATTTACCAACATCAACATGATTTTGGACAACATGGCCAACTAGGCCTTCAAGTCTTTCATCCATGTTTTAATGGGTTATAATCAGATCAAGATGCACCCTGACTATTTGGAGAAAACTGCATTCATCACCTCCTGGGAACCTTTTGCTACATGATTATTCCATTTGTCCGAAAAAAAATGTTGGGGATACCTACTGGAGGGCTTCCACGACCATCTTGCATGATTTGATACACAAGGAGGTCAATGTCTATGCAGACAATATGATTATTAAGTCTAAGACTCGGGAGGGTCATGTTCCCGCCCTTCGTAAGTTCTTCGAACGACTACGGTGATACCAAATGCGTCTAAACCCACATAAATGTGTTTTTGGCATCACAAAAGGAAAGATTTTTCTATTCTTGGTCAGTGAAAAGGGAAGCCAAGCAGACCCCTCCAAGATGAAAGATATACTCGAAATTCTACCACCTTGAATGGAGAATGAGGTCCTAGGATTCTTGGGAAAATTATAGTACATCAGTCGATTCATCAACTAATTAACTTCTATTTGCTATCCGATCTTAAAACTCCTCCAAAAGGATTCTACTAAAGTATAAAATGAGTCATGTTAGGAAGCCTTCGATAGAATTAACCTTACCCAAACTGCGGTACTTATGCCTCTATGGCCTAGTCTTCCTCTACTCTTGTACTTGACCATAACAAATACTACAGCATGTGCTTTGCTAGCCCAATACATTGAAGAATCCTTCAAAGAAAGGGACATCTACAACGCCATTCAAAAATTGGTCGGGCACAATGTCAACTACACTTCCTTGAAGAAAGCACGTGTCGCCCTGGTCTAGGGCATCCAAAAGTTATGGCACTACATAATCAATTTTTCCATCAGACTTGTGTCCCGAATGGACCCTTTCAAATATTTGCCAGAGAAACCCGCCTGATATAGTCAAATGGCCCAATGGTTGATGCTGCTAGCTGAGTTCAATATGATGTATGGCACACAGGATACCATGAAAGGGAGATCCATCTCTGACCACATCGTTGACTAACCTATGGAAGAGGCCGACGTTTGGATCTCCGAATTCCAAAATAAAGATATCCTCTGCACCTCTCAAGAAGACCTCTTATGGTAAATGTTCTTTGACGGCTCTAATAACAAGAAAGTATACGACATTGGGATACTCCTAATCACTCCTGATTATTCTCACACTCCTATCCCATCAAGCTATATTTTCCCTTCACCAACAATATGATCGAATATGAGGCATGTACTATAGGACTCAAAGATGCCCTCGAGAAAGGTACTAAATACCTAGATGTCTATAGGGAATCTGCCCTCATCATCGGCCAAGTCCTTAGAAGATTAAAAGTCAAGGATGGAAAGATTTTACCCTTCCACGCCCACCTTAAAGAGATGACCTCTCAGTTCCAAGATATCACCTTCCATTACCTACCTCGCATAAAGAACAACTTAGCTGATGCACTTGCTAACTTGGTCTCCATGGTTAACATGCCTGAGGAAATAATAATGGCCCCCTTCCTAGTCTAAAAATAAGTTATGACAACCCACTGCTATCACATTGGGCTCATCACAGAAGAAGATTCTGATATCGTCGGGTTCTGGTACTAAGACATTTGGCGCCTCCTCAAGCATGGTAGGTATCCCCAAGACATAGATAAGAAATACCATGCGACCCTCCACAAACTGGTTGCTCAGTACATTATCTGCGACAAAGAACTGTTTAAGAGAAACTTCGATGGAACCCATTTGCACTACGTTGCAGGGGATGAAATTAAAGAAATGATGAACAAGATCCATAGCAGGGAACACATGAATGGTCATAAGATTGCCAAGAAAATCATTCGTCAAGGGTACTATTGGAGCACCATGGTTCAGGATTGCACCGCCTATGTCCAAAGCTTCCTAAAATGCCAACAGTTTACCAACCTCCAACACATGCCTCCTCGAGAATTGTACAATAGGACTTCACCCTGATCGTTCTCCACCTGAGGTATTAACATCATAGGGAAAATCAAACCCAAATATTCAAATGGGAATTAGTTCATCCTAATCTCCATTTATTACTTCACCAAATGGGCCAAAGACGAGTCATACGCAGTACTGAATCCCAATAAAGTGACCAAGTTTATAAAAAAGAATATCATCTGTCGATACAGGATTCCCCACAAGCTAGTATTATATAATGTTTTATATTTCAAAGATGTGTTCACGGAATTTGTCAACGAATATAGGAATCATAGACACAAATCTTCTCCATACTGACCCCAAACCAATGGTACAATCGCAGCCGCCGACAAAAACCTTAAAGCCATCATCAATAAAATGATCAAGATTTTCCAAGATTGGGCCGATCGGATCCTTTAACCCCTATGGGGCTACCTCACTTCAGTCAAAACATCTAGTGGGGATACCCTTTACTCTGTTCTGCGAAATGGAAGCAGTCTTACCCATTGAGCCGAAAATGCCTTCCTTATGCATTGTGCTTGAGAGAAAAATTAGTGAGGAAGACTGGCATCAGATCCGCTTTGACAAACTGTCACTCTCGGATGAAATGAGGTTAAAGGCTCTATACCACATACAAGTGTTCCATCATTGTATAGCGCGATCATTCAACCAAGGAGTCAAGGACTGCGGTGTCTAGGAAGGAGACCTTGCCCTTAAGGAGATCATAAAACCTTATTGGGACCCTAGAGGGAAATTCAAGATGGACTGGAGTGACCCCTACATCGTAAAAAATATTCCCTCAAGAGGCGCCACTATACTCACTGACCTTGATGGAGAAGATATGGCACGCCCAGTCAACCTCGACCATCTCAAGAAGTTCTACCCTTAATTCAAAATCTTGGCACGCTATGACTCTTCTCATCTCCCGTCTATTCTAAAAAAACTCTTCATTTATCTCTACCCATAACTACGTGGGGTCTGATCCTCTAAAAAACCTTTTTCATTCAAAATGGAACTTAAAATTTTCTTACACCCCTAGAGATACATAGGCAACTCATACACCTTATATGGGCATGGTCCCCTTTTTTCATAAATTGATATTCTTTTATAATCTACGAGAACGACGGTTCATTTTATGATTTACATGAACGAAAGGATTATGTATGCCTTAGCGATTCGTATGGATAACTCAAATGTAAAACTCATTCAAAGGCACAATAATATGATCAAAATCTCTTTTATTTCAAATAAGGAACTTTGGTATCATTTCACGAAGTATCATCAAAGGGAGTCAAACTAACCACCCCTCTCTGCTGACCAAATTGTTTCCAAAATAACCTAACCAAACTTCACAAAATGATTCTCAAACCCCAGAATACAAAAACATATCAAAAGCTTCATAAAAGTCACCTAAAAGTCTTCACATAAAATAATCCCAGCTTCAGAAAAATCTTATCCGCAGCTACCAGAAAACCCAACCTCATCATCATCAGCCCCTTGATGCCCCCAAACTTCCCCTACCTGGTTGATATTCCGAGTACGCTCCATCGAGCGATACACCCTGACTAGTCTTGAAAAAACTACTACTCCCCCTTCAATGGTGTCAAAAAGGACAAACCACCTCCGATCGGTCTCTTTCACTAGGATCTTCACCACTACTCGCTTCCATAGCCATTTCAAATAATCCCCAGACACATGGCAGGCCCTACCTACGATTTCAGATCAACGGGTCGACGACTCTCCCACAGAGAATCTAACCTCACGTGCATGGATTTAGTCAAGTCTTCCACCGAAAAGAAGTCTAGTATACGAGGAGGCACTGTTTTCTCCCATCTAACTTGATGCAAAAGCCGCCAAGGGAAATAGAATGAAGTCTACCACAAGTCCACTAATTGCGCATATCGATACTCTCCCAGCTTTAAAACAGGCAGTAATTCCCCCCACTATGGCATCGACCAACGAAGGCACCAGGCTCCATGCTCCACGAACCAATCGACCCAGTTCTCTGCATATGGGCTGAAACTGATAAAGTATTAAACAAAAAAGTTTGGCATGCCTGCCAAGGGGTACTCAGGAGGAATCGCCAGACTATACCTATAAATAATCCATATGAATAACATCACTGGGATCCCTCTCAGAGACTTACAGCGACCTACCATCCAAGCATCAAGACTATTCAGAGTCTCCTCTAGTATCACTTCCTCAAGCTTCTGACAGTAAGATATTTACGCTATTATCGCAGCCAAATTGGGGATCCACTATTAAGTCCCCCATCACCAACATAAGCCTTAAAGTAAGGCCCAAAGCAACAACTCCATCAAAACCAGCATCAATACAGTCGCTTCAACACAATAGATTCAGTACAATCCAATAAAGGCAACGAGATCCACTTTATAACCAAGATTTATATCTCATCATCCATATATCAACCAAGCCTCCAAGGCCTTCCTCTACTCAAAAATTCCAAAAAACTCATTTTTCTTACTTTTTTCCAAAATAAATCCCTTCAAAGGGAAACTCTTAGCCACTATGGCTCCAAGGCCTCTCTTTATTCCAAAAAAACACATTCTCCTACTTTTTCTCAAAATAAAACTCAGAAACAAATTAAAGTGCATATAGAGTAAGCCACTAAATCATGATTATCAAACAAAATATGTAAATCTTTTTGCCTTTCTTTAAGTCTCTTTTTAGGTGCAATGCGACTACATCAAGAATGAGATATAGTCAACGTCAAGCTCCCACAGTCAACGATGAACCTATAAGGAAATCTCGAAGGGAAAGGACCAGAATTGTATGTCACCTCATCTTCCCCACAACCCTCTCCTTGGTACCAGACGCATCCAAACTCATGCGCTATCAACCGTCGCATCTGCGCATATTGAGCCATCACCCCTGTAACCTGAGAAGACATCCTTCTAGGTTAAAAGGTTGCCTATATCCCCAATAGAGATTCAGAAATTCTACCCAATGCCTCTTGCACCGCCTTCGGCATCACCCTCGACATACGATCCATCTCTATCTAAAAATCCTCATAATCAATCCCCAACATCTGCTGAGCCCCATACCGATCGACACCTTCCTGTACCCCTTTCCAATGAAGACCATAAGTTTGTAACATTGACAAATGGCAACCCCTATAACATGGTGGTAGGCAGCCCCTGAATATTTTGCACAATAAAGCCAAAAAAAATGCCAGACAAATCTAAAATTTACCCAAAAAATTCATAAAAATGCCAAAAAAATATTAGAACATTTCTTCATCAAGAAAACCTTTTTGGGGAAAACTAAATCCCTTATAAACTCCTGAAATACACAACAAGATTAGTATTATGCTCTTATCCCCATTCAGGATTCACCTTATAAACTTGCCCTAAACATATTCCACAAACAATGTGCTCGTGTCCCAAGGTTTACTATAATTCCCTAGTGGAATCTCAAATCTCATGCCTTGCCCAGTGAAACCTAAACCTTAAAATAAAATGATCCACCAATAGGATTGCAAAATAATTCCTCCCAAATTCCCCAGCGGAATTTCCAGGTTAAACTTTCTTCTAATCCATCCACCATCGAAATATTAGGATACGCTCATAATCAAAATCCTTCATAGCTTCTCCAGCAAAACTATCCCCAGTCGGATGTCTTAAGGGTAAAACCTTCCCCAAAGGAGTCTCAAAATAACATAATCCTCAACAGAGAAATAGGTGCATCTGCATCGCCAAGATAAGATAAAAATTCCCCAGGAGAATAACTCCCCACACTCTGACTTTAGGTCCTCAGAATCGACCGCGACCCATAGAATTAGTCATCATCACTTTAGGCTGTTAGAATTGACCTCGACTTGCAGAATCGATCTCCACAACTTTAGGTACTCATAATTGACCTCGACCCACAGACTTACTCTTTATAACTTTAGCTCCTCATAATTTTCCTCGATCTTTAGAATCGGTCTCCATAACTTTATGTCCTTATAATTTACCATGGCCAGCAGAATTGATCGTCACCACTTTAGGTCCTCAAAATTGACCTCGACCCACATAATGAATCCCTACAACTTTTGATCCTCAGAATTGACCTCGACCCACAGAATTGTTATCTACAACTTTAAGGTCCTTAGAATTTACCTCGACCCACAGAAACGGTAGTCACAACTTTATGTACTCTGAATTGACCTCAGCCCCCAGAATCGTTCATCACTGATGATGCTCGAAATAGCACCACCCTTCAAGGTGTTCATAAGCTCAATTTAGTTATAACAATGGTAGTACAGGAACATACCAGTATAAAAGATAGATATGAGGAGAAGAGGGTGAACATAAATGTTGAAGTGGTTAAGCCAATTAGGCCTACGTCCACTGTGCAAGTGAGTGAATAAGGTCACTGAAATAAGGCACTAATGACCATGGATACAATCTCTCAAGCTTTCTCTCTCTACTGTGTAAATTGATAGAGTTTCGGTTAGGGTTGTCATTTTGGATCCCTTTACAAGGTAGAGGATGACCTCTATATAGAGTGCTTGGGGTGTGTTGATGATACGAGAAATTGACCACATGGTGTTCTCATACCAGCAAGTCCACAGTAAAGTGTGTAGCAAGTGAATAAAGCAATTAAATAGAGAGAAGACATGATATAGAGTGGTTCAGCCTTTAAAATAGGCCTACATACACTTTTGCTCCATTCTCATTATATGAGTTACATTGTACAATATAATGATGCCTAAAGAGGCGTACAAGTATGAGAATAAAGGAGAGTACATGATGACTAATGATCCTAGTGTGCCGGAGAAGTAGCTGCAATATGGATGGGAAATTTCTGAGTTGTATGTAGAGAGAATCAGTACTATAGAAACTGCTCCGATTGTGTGGAATCGATCCCCCATTTTGAGATGTGGATCTCTATTTATAAGGGATATGCTCATGTGCAATGAGCACGTAACGCGCGAAGTCTAGAGCTAGGATGGAGAGGGATGCGTCTTGTAAGGCAAATAACCTAAGCGCCGCATCCTATAACTGGAAAAAGAGAAAAGTGTCGCGCCCTGGACTGGGTGGGTCCACGGCACGTTGATTGTGACCGCACCACTTGATGAGGGGCCGCTCCCTATAAGAGGTAGGGTCGCCCCCTGTATGAGGGCGGTCCGCGGAATGTAATCAATTCGCAGAAGGGTGCTATATTTGTACTATCAATAAGCCCCCAAGTCGTAGTGGTAAGAGAATTCGATTGGGGATACGGCTTAGTTAAGTTTCCTTATGTGCCGCGGTAGTTTTCAAAGAGATGATTCATCTTCCGCTCTCTCTTATTTAAATTATTTCAGGCCATGGACTTCATTACGTTTCCAAAACTTTAGGAGCAAATCGAGAGCGAATTTCGGTGTGTTCATCTTCTTTCGTTTTCCGGCAACCCTTCGAGGCTGTGCGTGGTAGTTCCAAGGTGGTGTGAGGCTGAGTATTTGCTGGTTTCTTCATTTCCAGGTAATTTTTCAACCAATCTTTGTTAATTATTTTCGTAGCTCGTACTTCCTTTTTGGATAGACAAACATATGAGCTTATGCATTGCTTGATAGAAAACTAGGGTTTTAATTGAATAATCGAACACACATGAATGCTCAACACATCGATAATTGTTAGGATCGACCTTCATATGTTGTACTTGACCCCTGATCTTCCAAACTCCATGAAGATCATATATCTGTTCTTGCTGTTCATAATCAAACTCTTCATATTCTGTGAATTTGATCTAAAAATGATTAAATGTTTGATACTTAATTGTTTAAGGTAGGGACCACGACATGGTAGGTTATTAGTTATCTAGGGGCCCTTGAATATTCCGTTGTGGACCCTATCTGCGACATACCGAGGGCGATGCCTGTGGCCCCTTAAGCATTGAGATTTTCCCTATGTGACACTTTGATGCATATCCATTTAATCTATCGCGGCGGTGGGGTCTTTTAGGGCTCTGAATCCCCTCGTATTTTTAATAGTCTTCAAACTTTCACGAACCAAATACACACCCATGATAAATAATTGTAATTTATATTAGAATTTCTTGAATTGACCTTTAGTAATTTAAGAAATGGCCGTGGCCACAGATCTCTAATTCCATTTGAGACTGTTACCGCGGCAGTGTATGTTCCCTTGCTAATATAAGATGTGGTTGCGACCACTAGGGCCAGAGGGTAATCCCTTAGGTTCAAGTAATAGAGTTGGCAGTGTTTTAGCCCATTAATAACTACGTTAGGGAAATAATTACCAATAGGAAAATATTTACTATTCATATATGATCTTCTTATGGCTTCTTAAAGTCTTTTCCAAACCATACTAGCTGCGGTGCCTAACTGTGGACTCTGCTTTTCAGGTACTGCTGCAGCCATATGAGCTTTGACCCAGACGAGTTTCTAAGAGGCTTTTGGGCAAATAATTTTGGAACCTCTCCTCCTGAACTCTCTTTCGTGCTCCCTCTGAGATCAATAGGACCTTGCCAACTGAAGGATTGCCCCAACTTCGTAATATTAGATTCAGACTCTGTGGATTCTACGTTTAGGAAGGATTTTCAGTTCGCGCCAATGGAAGAAGAAGCCAATTCAAGAAATCATCCATTGGGTGTAGGAGATGATACCGTGGAAGTTAGGGATAACCCGGAAGGTCCATCTGGGAGGGTTGAGAGACCCCTAGCTGTGCTTGCCATTCGCAGCATCATGACCTAAGATTGGGCTGACCAGGTGGTTGAGGCCTTCGATTTTTCGAAAAATTTGATGTGCTCAGCACCTTCCGCGAACCAAAGACCTTGCACAGCTCTAGCTGATGATGGAGTTTGCTCCCCTCTTTATGCATTTGTTTACGGTTTGCAGCTGCATGTTCCCATTCCCATTCGTCGTATCTTTCAGACAATTAAACTAGCCCCGACCCAGATAGATCCCAATGGCTGGAGGGCCATACTTATCGTGATCATTCTTTTGGAGAACCAATTCAAAAAGGACATTACTTCAGCGGAGTTCTTTCATTTCTATCGGCCAAAGGAGAATTCTATGGAGTTCATCGGGTACTATTACTTCTCAGTCCACGACATGGATTAGACCCTTTATACTGGGAGGCTGACCAGTGTAAAGAACTCGAAGGGCAAGTACTTCTACATCTCCGTGGAAGGCTAAGAGATCCACCCCGAAGACAATGAGAGGGAGAAGTCATATTGAATGCCGCGACAATGGGTTTCTCCCTCCAAGCTAGGTATATTGATTATAGTCGCGTCCCGTGTTCATAGTTGCATATTAACGTCCACCAACCTTTGATTTGTATTTTTTACAATTTCTAACAACTTGCATTTGAACAAGCATCAAGAAAAGAGAGTTGCTGAGGCCACGACAATTCCTGCTGAAGAAAAGAGATTTAGTGTCCTTGTGACCTCTGCCACCATATTTGAGGCAGGTTTCTTTCCCAACAAGTATATTCCACAAGACATGGCTCGGGGAGGTAATAATATAATTCCATATTAGTCCGTTGCCTTTTGTTTTGACTTTGAATATTTATTATTTCTTTTCCCTTTTTAGGTGAGGAGTTTGACAGGGAATTGTTGGTCGCGCAGTTGGCAAAAATGGATGAGGACACAGTCATTCTCAATAATACTACATGGAGTAGGAAGAGGAAGAGGTCCAAAGCTAAGTCACCTGCCCCGACTCCATCAACTGATTTTAACACTCCTATCGTGAACTCAACTCCTGCCGCGAAGAAGACTGACGTTGAAGCCCAACCATAATTTGAATTTGATGATGACA
This sequence comes from Sambucus nigra, assembly GCA_949130495.1. NCBI lineage: Eukaryota > Viridiplantae > Streptophyta > Magnoliopsida > Dipsacales > Adoxaceae > Sambucus > Sambucus nigra. The sequence continues at coordinate 85,802,691 of OX422208.1, read as the reverse complement.
TAGGAGCCAACCTATCCGCGGCAGGGTTGATGTCAAATGATGTCCCCCTCAATATAGCTTCACCGTCGCCACCTCCTATTATTGCAGTAAATGCAAACTTGGCACCGCCACAGTGTCACAACGGAGTTAGTCACGACAATCGTCCGCGGCCTTAGTTGAGGCAACCCGACCCAGAGTCATTATGGGACACAACAGCGAAGGCCGCATGTAGGATGAAGAGGGACCTTGATGTAGCAGACCTCGATAGGCTGGTGGGAGAAGACCACGATGACCTGAAGGACTGTGGCCTCCATAGTCTTCTGAGGGTAAGTGCTTTATTTTCTTCTATATTCTTTTTCGTTCCATATATTGTAATTAAATTTTTAATTTCAGTCCATGGACGTCATATTGGCCCAGAAGAGGAAGTATGAGGCTCTCTATCAGCTAAAATACGCCACGAATAGAGTGCACGCTGATGACTTGGAAGCGACACGGACCTCGTTATTTGAAGCCGGGAAGAAGTCTGCTACCACGACCCTCTAAGCAGACCAAATGGACTTGGCTGCTGCAAATAATGCAAGGGAGGAAGCGGAGGAAAATTTCAAATAAACCACAGAATCCCTCAAAGCCTCCCAAGCTCAGACCGTGAAAGATGCACGGGCTATAGAGATTTCAAATAATAAGCTCGTACTACTACAAAAGAAGTATGAGGAGTTGGAGGCCAAGTCCACCCAGGATGGCATTGACCATGCCGCGGTAATAAAGAAGATGGAGGTAGATCACATCAAATCTCTTCAGGTGGCCTTTGACCACATAGTGGAGTCTTTCAAAGGATCTAAGGATTTCTTCCTCATTAATAATAGAGCCTACCTCCGCGGCTACCAGGAGCTAAGGCATAGGATTATAAAGAATTTTCCTAAGATGTCGGAGAAGGTCCTTGTCTGGGGTCTCGGTGATGCCGTGCATTAACAATGCATAGCCGAGATCAAAGCCGTGGCTGAAGAGAAAGCAAGGCAGAGAGCTGAAGCAGAAGCAGCGGCAGCAGAGGAAGAGACTGAAACAACCACGGAGGGTGAGGAGGGTGATGAGCAGGATGATGCTGCTTCCTGATTTTGTTTACTTTTTGATCATTGATATAGGGCTGCGTCCCTTTTTCTAAATTTTGAACTGTAGTGGTTGCGGCCCATTTGCTTGTACTCTTAACTAATAATATCAAGGTTGCGACCACTTTTACATGCTATATACTTGAGTAAATGTTTCAATACTTGCACGCTTTTTCTTTTGCTGACCGAATATATAACTTAAGATTTGAGATTTGCTTGCTTTATTGGATGAGCCTTCTGCGGCACCAGTATATAAATGGTGTAGAGATGTGGTGCGACCACTCTTCTTCAATTTTTCCATTCCTTTCGTCTTTCTTGTAGAAGGCTTGGGGTGCCGCAACATTTTAGCCCAAGCATCACTTTTTTATCTACAGCCAAACTCATTGGGCTACGGCGCATTTGCACTCTGGCTAGCACTGTGGACTATTGGGGCACTAATTACTTCAATGCTTCAATAATCGTTTGAATATAACTGCTTTACATTTAAAAGATCCACGAATCCATAGTGTACATGTTTCTGCCACGGCTATGTCTATAATGGTACCTGTACAGGTAATGTGTCCCTTTGCCCCTTGCACCAACGGCTCGAAGTGCTACAGCTTGAATAGGGTCGTAGCCGTCTTATAAAGGCTGCCTTCATATTTGAAGGTGGTAGCTACATATTTAGGTTTTCACTTATGGGCCGCGGCACCTTCTAGTGTTTGAAACCCATCTTCTGTAGCTTTGTTTGTTTTCGTCCCATAACCAATATGGATCATATAGTGTAGGCTATATTTTTTTATGGCTTCCTCCTTTAGTCGCTTTAACTATCTGAAGCTTTTCAAAGGTTTCTTCTAACGGTTGTAGCTGTATTAACAAGACTATTATAGATTTTAGTCCCCTTCATCTAAACATGAGCCTTTGTAGATATACAGGATACTTTCAAGACTTCTAGGGCTGGCTTATGTTATTAAGCCACCCGCCACTGATATACAAGATACTATCAAGCCTCCCTAGGCTAGGTTATGTTATTGAGCCACCCACAGCTGATATACGGGATAATATCAAGCCTCCCCGGGCTGGGTTATGTTATTAAGCCACCCACAGCTGATATACGGGATACTATTATAAGGACACAAATTTCCAATTGAGTCCATATGTAGTTTTGGCTCAATTCCGGACAAAAACATTTATTCATAGGGTAGTATTTAATTGTAATATTCTCAAGCCTATGAAGTATGTATTGAAGATGTAGCGGAAAATAATTGACTCTATTTGCACAATGTCCGTTTATCCTAGTTGTCTTTAATGTCATGACTCTATTTAGTTTGTAGAATCATCATCATGCTAGGCTTGTATGCATTGTGTATGTTCATTGAGTTCAATCTATATTCTCACATGAGGTTATATTTCAATGTGATGAAGTTTACAATCAAATGAGAACTCCGTGAACGTTTATTAAGTGTTTGGGTCTAAATTTAAATTGTTGCTAGTTCACACCCCTACACTTCCGTTTCCATATGACACATTTTTGCCATACGAGTGTGCAAACTTATTGTATTTTGTGTTATATGTGTGTTTATATCTATATATATATGCAAGTGCTTCATTGATATATTTCTAGTTCATATATATATATGATATTTGTTTCTCTTTGCCTTACTTTTAATTGCCCATATGCTTTCATGTCTTTTCACTTTAAGCTTCCACATGCTGTTTATTAGTTCTTTATCCTTTGCCTATTCCCGAACAAAAAGGGGGAGAAGGATGATAGGGGGAGAAATGGTATCTAATCCTATTCGCATCTTAGTTTGGGGGAGATTTATCTTAGTGGGAGACGTCTTTCTAAGTAAATGTCATTGTTTGATAAAGGGGAGAATTAATTTAGGGGGAATAATTTAATTAATTGCATTTTATATTTTGATATTCCCTATGCATTTGATGAGTTTGCTTAAGTGTGCAGGTATTCTACTAAAGCAGCATTGTTTAATGGCAAAGCGTTTGATCCTTGAATTGAGTCAAGTTTGGGCGGGTTATGTTTTGAGTCTAGTGAGCTTGACGGCCCTTTAGGATTTTTGTTTGGTTTTTGTCCCGGAATAGCCAAAGGGGGAGATTTGTAAGGACACAAATTTCCAATTGAGTCCATATGTAGTTTTGGCTCAATTCCAGACAAAAACATTTATTCATAGGGTAGTATTTAATTGTAATATTCTCAAGCCTATGAAGTATGTATTGAAGACGTAGCGGCAAAGAATTTAAAGCTTCATCAAAATGCCGGTTTGAGTGCCTCGTTTCTACGTCATCAACTAAGGTTCCATGCTCCAAGGTATGAATGTAATTATATTTATATAAGAGCTTGGAACAAAATTTTATTTGGGTGTTAGGTTTAATAAAAAACCATGTTTTACTTTCAGAATAATTTCATTGAAACTTTAAAATAAAGTACATAAAGTTTCTGAGCCAAAAATTGAATTTATCAAAAATTTCTGGAAGTCGTTCGAAGTCTCGTTCGAACGAGTTTTTCGTTCGAACCAGGTTTCGTTCGAATGAGTTTGCAAACGAACCTAAACTGGTCAGTCGTTCGATATGTCGTTCGAACGAGTTTGGTCGTTCTAACGAGATATCTAACGAGTTTCTAACGAGCCCAGTCTGGTCGCTCGTTAGAAGTCTCGTTCGAACGAGAGTCAAGTTCGTTCGAACGAGATGCCAGGCGGGAACAGTTTTGAGCAGTTTTTGGCAGTTTTCACCCCATTTCCCCACTTGTTTCTTAACTGATTTTTTAAGACTTTATTAAGGACGGGAATAATTTTTGAAGGTGTATCTTTTTCATACCATACAAACTCCTAGAGATTGTTTTGATAGAAAATTTGTTTAAGGAAAAAGATCAAGTTTTGAGTGCTATTCTTTAATGAAAAATCCTACACACTCTAGTGTTTACACCGAATAGTTGTTTATCCAAGTTCTATATACATATCTTTACTTGGAGTTTTGGCACCGGTCTTCTCTACCGAATTAAAAAGAGACGTTTCGGGTTTCCTTCTACATCCCATCACAAAGAAGAAGAAGTTTGTTGCGGTATTACTCACTTGGAGAAAGGCTCCAAGCTTGGGTGACGGTGACCATACAAAGTCCTATCGGTGGATTCCGAGATCGCGGTGGGGCTCCGTGGTTGTCCGCTAGGAAGAGGTTTATACAAGAAGGAGAAACAAGGCTTGATAGGGTTCGAGTCGAGGATGTAAGTCTTTTGTCTTGTAATTGTAATTCCATATCTAGTGGACTTGTGGCTAGGGCCGTCCGAGGTTTTTTCCCGTCTTGGGTTTTTCCTCGTACATCGCGGCGTAGTGTGATATTGTTTATTTTATCTTGCACAATAATTTAGAATCCATGCTTTAGGTTTAATTCAAGATAAAATTTGGTTTAATTATCACACTCATTTAATTTGGGACTGAATTAATTTTTGGGTAAATTTGGTTTATTCAAGTCATTTGCTAAAATTGGTTTCGCCTAACTTTGGATAATTGCAAATTATGGTTTAGGAAAATTCTAGGACTTGGATTAATGAATTGATTTAATCTTGTTCAATTAAACCAAAATTTGTTTTGTTTAATTGTTGTTGAACCATCATCTTTCAACGCTTCCGCATCATTTATTGAGTTTTATATAAAAAGGAAATTACTTTGCGCTCTCAACTATCAAGCCTCCCCATGCTGGGTTGTGTTATTGAGCCACCCACAGCTGATATACAGGATACTATCAAGCCTCACCAGGCTGGGTTATGTTATTGAGCCACCCACAGCTGATATACGGGATACTATAAAGCCTCCCCAGGCTGGGTGACGCATCTCGAAAGCTAAGAACGGGCATTATAAGCCCTCGTGGCTAATAAAAGCTCCTTGAATCCTCAGCTACTTTTGTGAATATGATCATCATATGAGAAGGTATAGTCGCACATCGTTAGGGGAACTTATGAGCTAATTAAGATCGCAATCCCTCCATAGGTGCATCCCAAAATAATAAGAATCTTCCAAGATAATTTGTCATTCTTCCCTCGGAATGTGACTAAGACAAAAGGTCTTTTTGTAAGATAATAGATTATGAAAACAAAATTCAAAATCAGATATGGAAAATTTTACTAATTTGTAACTCTTCATATAATAACACAAAGTTTTAGTTTAAAACAGCATAAGAGGAGTTGTCACTACAAAGTAGACAGATGGCATATAAGGGATAAGCATGAAAAATTAACATGTGGCAGGTGAGATAAGGCTGCATCCCCTAAACATCTTTGAGGAACCTCCGCAGCATCCCTTGCCCAATTAGCCTTTCAACTTCATCCTTCAGAGCATATCATTTCTTTGTGTCATGGCCATGGTCCCGATGGAATTTTCACCATGTAGCTTTGTTCCTCTTGCGGGGTGGAGCTCTCATCTTTTCTGTGTTCTTTGATGAACTCAAAGATTTCTTCAATCGGGTAGGCCAACAGAGTGTAGGTCCCATATTTCTTCTCTGCCTTCTCCATCCTCCTTTTCTGGAATTTGATGCCTACTTTGGCCGTCGGATCCTCTTGAACTATCGCGGTAGCAAAAGCAGTTAGATCCATCATCTTGGGCGCCATACCTACATTGGGAGAGGACGTGGCCTCTAGCATTAGTACCCTATGAGTCAAATAGTTGACCTGGGTCTGGAGTGAAGCATGACTTTCGTAGAGGTGGTTGAGGTGATTGTACAGCTGCACAATGTCATCTTTGATTTTTGTGCTCTAGCTGGACTCTCCTTCCATTTTCTGCTTTTGTTAGTCTTTACAAAGTATTCGTATAATCTGGGACAAAACTAGTAGAAGTGAGTCATCATAGAAACATTGGAGTAACTAAGTAGGAAATGGGGATTCAGCGTTGTACTGCTGCACTATTTAAAGGTGTCATGGCCAGTATAGCACACAACTGCACTGCCATGGCCTTTGTATAACATTCACCAAGGTTGAGCTGGAGACCTCCCGAGTCGGTTCCTTGATGTTTTGAAGGCTAGCACAGGCTGCGGTATGAAGGTATTTAAACTACCTGCCGCAGCCCTTACTAGGAGGGGGAAAGCAATCCCAAAATCGAAACCCAGACACTGGGCTTCTCTCCTGAAACACGGGGAGAGCATGCCTACTAGGGTCTATCCATGAGAGAATAACCTCTCGGTGCACACGATGGTACAATTCTAATGATAAACCCTTTATCCTAGGCAAAGAAAAAAAAATAGGGCGTACACATAATTCTTCCCTAACCATTCACCTTTTCGAGGGTAAAGCCCATCATGCTTTTTAGCACTGTCTAGATGAAATGATATCACAGGGGTATGTAAGATAGATCCAAGGTCATAAAAGAGAGACTGGAACAGATCTGAATATACAATTTACCCATTTAAGGTGTGAATATAAAATAGAGCTCGATAACCTGAATCTACTCATGAGACAACGATCCAAAGGATCCCCACGAATAAAATAAGGTATTGAAGAACTCGAAATATGGAGAAAAAAGATTAAAATATCTCGCTTCCCATAGACGGCGCCAAACTGATGATACGAGAAATCGACCACATGGTGTTCTCATACCAGCAAGTCAACAATAAAGTGTGTAGCAAGTGAATAAAGCAAGTAAATAGAGAGAAGACATGATATAGAGTGGTTCAGCCTTTAAAATAGGCCTACATCCACTGTGTTGCTCCATTCTCTTTATATGTGTTATATTGTATAATATAATGATGCCTAACGAGGCATACAAGTATGAGAATAAAGGAGAGTAAATGATGACTAATGATCCTGGTGTGCCGAAGAAGTAGTTGCGATATAGATGAGAAATAACCGAGTTATATGTAGGGGAGGTGTAGAGAGAATTGAGACTGTAGAAACTGCTCCGGTTGTGTGGAATCGAACCCCCATTTTGAGGTGTGGATCTCTATTTATAAGGGATATGCTCACGTACAATGAGAACGTGACGCACGAAGTCTGGAGATAGGATGGAGAGGGATGCGTCTTGTAAGGCAAATAACCTGAGCGCCGCATCTTATAACTCGTAAAAGACAAAAGTGTCGCACCCTGGACTGGATGGGTCCGCGGCACGTTGATTGTGACCGCACCCCTTGATGAGGGGCCGCTCCCTGTAAGAGGTAGGGTCGCGCCTTGTATGAGGTAGGGTCGCGCCCTGTATGAGGGCGGTCCGCGGCATGTAATCAATCCGTAGAAGGGTGCTATATTTATATTATCAGGTGTAATGTGACCCTCAAGCATACAATGAGCATGTGCATGAGCATCGAGCCAGTATGAGAGTGACACCTGGGTGATCTCAACTAAATAATGATGACCTAAATATCCCCTCACGTGGAGGGAATTATTTGGTTATAAGAGATTTGTCCACGTGTTCCAAGCTATACATGTGCGTGTAAGTTCTCGGTTATCTTCGATTGGTACCAACCTCGGCCTTGAAGAGGTAATAGAAGAGGTACCAACCTCGTGTACCTATTTTAGGACGTGGGGGACCTCTATGGGATGAACACATCTGAGGAGAGGTAATAGAAATCCCTTCTTATATAGGACATCCCCTACTATTGAGAACTGTGCAGCTCTGTACCTCAGTTTCCTCCTCTTTAGCTTTAATTTTGACAGTTCTCCCTCTATGATATATCTGATAAGGGGGTCCATCCATGAGTCCCCCAGGTGCAAGTGATGTTAACCTCTTCATCTTCAATAGTCGGCTGGAGTTGGATATCAACTGGAACCGTCCTTCTGATGTATGTCTATATTGCTGAAGCTAACCTTGCAAGTGCATCTGTGTGAATGTTGTTTTGTCGAGGTACCCTCTTCATCTTTACCTCTTAGAAACCTTCTAGAAGAATTCTTACCCTCTTCAGGTATTTGGCCATCCTTTTATCCTTGGCCTCATAAACTCCAAACACTTAGTTCACAACTAATCTCGAGTCACTGTGAAGTAAGAGTAAACCAACCCTAAGGGTCTTTTCCAAAGAGAGATCTGCTATCATGGCCTCGTATTTTGACTCGTTATTTGATGCCCTAAAGTTGAACCTTAGTGCGTATTCAACATTAGTACCATCCAGAGCTGAAAGTATCAGCCCTGCACCGCTTCCACTTTCGCAAGAAGACCCGTCAATGAAGAGGTTCCAAATGTCTTCATTTGACGAGAAGCTCCCCTCTGACAGGGTCCCTTGCTTGAAGAGGTACTTGTCTTCCTCAATCTCAGCCACTTCGTTTCTAGCTCTACTAGGCATAACCTCTTCCAATTTTTGGAAGATGTTACTATTTGATCCCTTGACGATCACTGGATTGTTCTCAACTTCAGTCTCTTCCCACGTGAACTTAGCAACAAAATCTAGAAGTGCCTGCCCTTTAATGGTCACCCTGGGTTGATACGTAAGGTCATATTCTCCCAACTCAATGGCCCAGATCATCAACCTGCCTGACTTCTCAAGATTATGGAGGACCTGCCTAAGTGGAGATTCAGTGAGGATGACCATAGAGTGTTCTTGAAAATAGGGTTTCATCTTCCTCTAAGCGTGTATCAAAGCGTAGGTGAGTTTCTCCATTCGAGGATAGGTTTGTTCAGACCCCTGAAGGGCCTTACTATTGAAGTACACAACCCTTTGCACCCCAACGTCTTCCCGTACTATGGTTGCACTTATAGCTGACTCAGAGACTGCTAGATAAACATATAACTTTTCTTCCACTATGGGCAGAGATAAGAGCAGGGGAGATCCAAGGTAGGACTTGAGCTGATTAAAAGCCTCATCACACTCGTTATCCCATTCTAAGGCCTTTCTAAGCACCTCAAAGAACAGAAGACACTTGTCTGTTGCTCTAGAAACAAATATGTTGAGTGCAACTACTCTTCCGGTGAGCCTCTAAATGTCCTTGATACTTCCTGGTGTCTTCATGTCTAGAAAAGCCTTGATCTTCTCAAGGTTCGCCTCTATTCCCCTCTGATTGACAATGAATCTAAGAAATCTTCCAGATCCGACTCCGAAGACGCATTTCGCGGGGTTGAGTTTCATTCTGTAAATGTCCATGGTATCGAAGGTCTTTTCTAGGTCTTCCACGTGAGTGCAAGCCTTTAATCTCTTCGTCAACATATCATCTACATACACCTCCATAGTCTTGCATATTTGATTTTCAAACATCTTATTCACAAGACGTTGATACATTGCCCCGGTATTTTTTAAGTCGAAGGGCATAACCTTATAGCAATATGTCCCCTTATCGGTGATGAAGGTTGTTTTCTCTGAGTCTTTAGCATCCATAAAGATCTGGTTATATCCAGAATACGCATTCATGAAGATCATGAGCTCATTCCCTACCGTGGTATCAACCATCTGATCGATCCGAGGTAAGGGATAACGGTCTTTAGGGTACGACTTGTTCAGGTCGGTGAAATTTATGCACATCCTCCATTTTCCATTAACGTTGGGCACAATGATGGCATTTGATAACCACTCTGGGTATATAACCTCCCTGATGAATTCTGCCTCTTCCAAATTCCTGACCTCTTCTCTCATGACGTCATACTTCTCCCTAGAGTAAACTCTTCGTCTTTGTTTGATTGGCCTAGAATCTTCTGCCACATTGAGTTTATGGCACATAACCTCCGGCTCGATGCCAGGCATGTCTGCGTGGCTCTAATCGAAGACACTCTGCCTCTTCCTCAAGAAATTTATCAGCTCTTCCTTGATCTCCGCTTTTAAGGCCTTACCAACCTGGATGGTTTTTTCCGTTTCGTCCTCATTGAGGACAATGGATTCTACCTCTTCCGTGGCCTCTCCTTTTTTCAACTTCACTTCATCTCTAGGGTCAAGTGTATCAATGTTATACGTGGTGGTTGCTCTCTTATGGGCCTCTCTCTCTTCAGCTGAGTTGAAGTAGCATTCTCGTGTTATGGTTTGGTCACCCTGTACTTCCCCTACCCCGTAGGGGGTCGGGAATTCAGCATCTGGTGGACCTTCGATGGCATAGCCCCAAACTTCTTAAGGGCTACTCTTCTTATGATGAGGTTATAGTCCAAGAAGATATTTTCGTCCATAAGGAAAAAATTAATCTTTCAGGTCAACCTCTTAGGCCACTCATCTCCCATTCGCACGTCCATCTCATACATGCCCAATGGATGGACTTTTTCACCACTGAAGACCATTAGGGGATGATGATAGGGTACCATCCTAGCTCTCCTAAGGCCTAGGCTTTTGAAACAAGGCCCGAACATCACATTTGCTGAACTTCCTCCATCTACAAGAATTCTCTGTACCTCACATCCATGCACTCTTTGTGTAATTACCAAATGATCATCATGCGGAGCTAAGATGCCTTTGAAGTCGAGTCGGGAGAACCCAACTATAAGAGTGTCCATATACACTTTCTTTCTCTTCTTTTTAGCCTCTGAAGATGCCAGATTTATCACCTCTACTTTGACCACTGACTTGGCCTCTGCCACATGAACTTTTCGGTCAGCCACTTCAGAGCCACACCCTGTAAGTCCTCCACATATGGTGCTAATACCGAAGGAGATCATACCAACCCTCTTCACTGGGGTATTGTCATCTTTTGTGGGAGGTCTGGATCATCTTCATAATCACCATCCGAGTCATCGTCTCTTCTTACTGAAGTATCTTCACGACATCTGTCGTTTTTCTTATTTTTAGGGTTATCTCTTCCCCTCTTAGGAGCCTTCCCATCAACATACTTCCTCAACTTTCTGAATTTCAACGTCTTCTCGATCTCATCCTTTAAGGTGAAGCACTTATCTATCATATGGCTATGGTCTTGGTGGAACTCACACCATAAGTTCTCGTTCCTCTTATGCGGAGGAGCCTTCAGCTTTTCTGGCCATCTCAGAGATCGGTCATTCCTTATCTCATTGAGGATGTGTTCGCAGCTCACAGTTAGAGGGGTATAGCGTGCAAACTTATCGTCATATAACCTCTTCTTTCTGTCCTTCTTTCTTTGGAACTTCCCACTGCCACTGCCATTCTCATCCTCATACTTTGCGGCTATGGCCTCTTCAATGTTCAAGATCTTACCTGCAGTTGCCAATAACTCTGCCATGGACTTGGGAGGAGTTTCTGCGAGTTTCCATAACAACTTCCCCTTCTGGATACCTCTTGTGAGAGAGGTCATAGCTATGTTCTCTTCGTAATCTTTAACCTCTAGTTTCTCTTTGTTGAATCTTGCGATGCAGTCTCTTAGGCTCTCATTCTTCCCTTGTTTAGCATATAGCAGATGATTGGTCTTCTTTTGAGGTCTTACCCCAAAACAAAAATTATGGATGAAACGTTCAACCAAGCCCTTAAAGTTCTTTATTGAGTTCTTCGTAAGAGAGGTAAACCAGATGTGTGCAGCTCCTGTCAAAGTTCCAGAGAAGGCTCGGCACTTTATCTAATTTGGTATTGAGTAAATGTCTGTCGCAGACTGGTACATCTCAATATGATGTACAGGGTTGGTGCTACCATCATACTTGGGAGACACCGTAGGTGGCTTGAACCTTATAGGGGTTGGGAATCTTACTATCTTAGCCACGAATGGAGAAACCTCTGAGAAACCTCTTTGTAAAGGGTCTCGGCTTTTGATGAGGTCTCCTATCTTCTCTTCAAGGCATTGGATGGAATCATTCAATGGTCTTGCAATGTCGGCCTGGACGAGGTTGTCCCTAGCCACCTCCAAGGGGTGGACTGAGGGTTCCCCAACCGCATCACAACGTCGGTTGTTGAACTCCTCTTGATCCCTGTCTTGGCCCTGATGGGGTCGGCCATGATGATGACGATGTTCCCCATCTCCCCTTTGGGAGCCAACGGCACTTCTTAACCTGAATAACCTCTGCCTCGGGTCATTTACTGGGTCGAGCCTTTCAAAGGCCTACCCTCTATTCAATCGATTAAAAGTTAATCCTCTTTATTGGGGCACCTTCATCTCTTCTGCCTCCACAACCTCGGCTCTGCTGGATAGGACGCACTGTGTTATTTGAAACCTCATATGGCTCCCAACAATCTTCTGGACCTTCTTTTGCCTCCATATCATCATACCTATCCTCATGGAAAGGGTGTCTTTGCCTCCCCAAATGCAAACGCCTAGGGTCAGCGACATCCCTCCTTTATTGAGGTGTCGGTTGGTCTTTCTGCGGTGCCTGGGGTGGTCCCCTGGCCTCAAGTTAGGGTTAATCAGTTGCCGGAGTAATCATCTCCGGTGAGACCCCCGGTGGTCTCATCATATTTTAACTGAGTTGTGAAACTTTCTCCTTAATTACTTGTTGCTTTGCAGCCAAAGACCTTAAGGATGCTTCCACCTCAGCCATTTCGGACTGGGGTGGTGCCTGGCTGGAACTAGGTCCTTCAGCACTAGATGGTGGAAGACGGGGAGGAAATTACGGTGCCATACATTAAAACTAAAGAGCTTGTGAAGTAGATGATCTTTATAACTTAAAGGACCCCTTTCAATGGCGAAACAACTCCATGCAAAGGGGGGAGGCCTGGTTCACCACTAGAGTTTTGAATGAGGTTAAGCAGAAAAAGAGGAAGAGACAGCTTCTCGTTTCCACAGACGGCGCCAAAATGATGATGCTCGAAATAGCACCACCCTTCAAGGTGTTCGTAAGCTCAATTTATTTATAACAATGGTAGTACAGGAACATACCAGTATAAAATATAGAGATAAGGAGAAGAGGATGAACACAAATGTTTAAGTGGTTTAGCCAATTAGGCCTACGTCCACTGTGCAAGTGAGTGAATAAGGTCACTGAAATAAGGTACTAATGGCCATGGATACAATCTCTCTACTGTGTAAATTGATAGAGTTTCAGCTAGGGTTGTCATTTTGGATCCCTTTACAAGGTAGAGGATGACCTCTATATATAGTGCTTGGGGTTGTAATGTGCCCCTCAAGCATACAATGTGCATGTGCATGAGCATCGAGCTAGTATAAGAGAGACACTGGATGATATCAACTAAGTAATAATGACCTCAATATTCCCTCACGTGGAGGGAATAATTTGGTTATAACAGATTTATCCACGTGTTCCAAGATATACATGTGCGTGTAAATACTCGATTGTCTTTGATTAGTACCAACCTCGGCTTGGAAGAGTACGAGGTTGGTGAAATCTGGTTGCTGCTCAATCCGAGGTTATTCGCGATGATCTTAGGTCAGTAGGAAAGCGGAGGTAAGGTAGGTAGAGTTATAACGTCGGCCTAGGTCGAGGTTACGTTGGAGTAGCAGGAACCTTAGTTGATTCTCAACCGAGGTTGGTCACGACGGGGGTGGTACTTGCTACCTCGGCTTGTTCCTGGTCGAGGTTGATGAGCGAGGTAGGTGTGATCTCTGATGTTGCCCGACAATGAGGTTACCGTTGACGTCGGCCATAGTCGACCTTATGTAGGACGAGAGTGTTGGTTGTGAGCCAGGAACCTTTGTTACCTAGGCCCTCTCATACGCCGAGGTTAGTGTCTTTGAGTTGTCAGGTACATTAAGGGAATATCAGTCACTACTTAGGTCCTCATAATGAACCTTGGCCCTCATAATCGATTGTCATAACTTTAGGTCCTAAGAATGAACCTTGACCTATAGAATCAATCTCCACAACTTTAGGTCCTCGGAATTGACCTCAATCTGCAGAATCGATCTCCACAACATTAGGTCCTTAGAAATGACCTCTACTCACAGAATCGGTCTCTATAAATTAAGGTCCTTAGAATTGACCTCATCCCATAGAATCGGTCTCTACAACTTTAGGTCCTCAACATTGACCTCGACCCACATAATTAATTATCCCCAATGCAGCCTTAGGTCCTTAAAACCGACCTTGTCCCTCTAAACTAATCATCCTCGCCCCTTTGGTCCATAGAATTGACCTCCTTCCTAAACATCCATGTGGAGTCTATTAGATAGCCTTCACTTGTTCCAAGCTCACTCGTCGAGGGGCTCCGTAGACAGGACATTCTAAGACCCCCCCCCAAGCCTTTCTTTAAGTCCCTAGCACTTCCTCATTCACTATAAACCCTAGGTCATATTTTGAGTACCGATCCAGAGGCCACTGGGTGCTCTCGAGCCTCGTTTGACTACGATAAACTTCCTCACCTAAGTGTAAGCTCAATGAATCTTCGAAGGGATCTAAGTTGCCTTTCTGACGGTCCACTTCGTGCATAAGTCATCCTTACGGTTCGAACGGACGGTCTGTGTTAGTATTGAAAACCTATTAGGAGTCCACCAGGTGCTCCCATGCCCCATTTTACCTAATCAACTTACTCTCCTGAGCATAAGATCAATTAATCCTTGAAGGTCTCTGAATTACAATTCTAACGAGCGACCTCACGCATGAATCGGCCTTATAATTCGGACAAACAAACCATTTTCCTCAAAAACTGATATAGGGGCCACCAAATGCTGTTGAGCTCCGTTTATCTCCATCAACCTTTTAGCTCAAACGAGACTAAATGAATCTTTGAAGGCCACTGAATACCCTTTACAACGGTCTGCCCCATGCCCAAATCAGCCTAACGATATGGACGAATGACCCATTTTACTCTGAAAGGTCATAGTGCACTTTTCGGCCCCATTTGACCAAGGTCAACTCTCCAAATTGAGTGAAGATATTTGGAACATCGAAGGACTCTGCATAGTCTTTCTAACGTCCTACCCCGTGCATGAATCGACCTAACGATTCAGATAAATGATTTGTTTTACTCTTGTTCAAAATATCATCGGGCACTTCTATAACGCCTATTTGACAACGATCTGTTCCCAAACTCGGGAGCGACCCATGGATTCTTAAAGGGATCTGAATACCATTTCCAATGAAATGTCCCGCATGTGATTCTGACTTGCGAATTTCATTTTATGACCGTTTCTGGAAAATCTACATGAGACTATCGAATGGTAAACCCATTTTCCTGCCTATCGACAGTGTGTCTAGTGTTGCCTACCGATTGCCATATCAAGGATAATGCCAATCGACACCCCGTTGACCCTATATAAGGAGAGCATGAGATCACTTTGAAAGGAACCTAAAAAACATCCATCTCAGTGATCTCAGCAACATTCTCTCGAAGTCAACTTGGTTTTCGTATCGAAACTTCTCCCCCACATTCCATTTCCATCCTTTCCTTACCTAATTTAGTAAATTACATTCCCTCTCCTCCTACCACCTTCATCCACTTGCAAGATCAACCCTTTAACAATCAAGATCAACCTTAAAGCTTCCAAAGAAGGTCCAAACCTTTCACTCTCTCTTTAAATTCTCTTATTTTCACATTAGTTATTTAATTTTTTTTCTTTATCATTTCATCTTTATTGGATCGCACATATTAATATCTAACTTTTTTCTTAATAGTATTACACATATTATATTTTCTATATAAAAGACCCCAAAACAAGAAAATGAGGGTTTGCTTGTAAATTCCAAATGGGATTTCTCACAACACTTTCTCACACTAAAATAACCTTTTTCTACACACACACCCCCCTATAATAAAGTCCCCAGGTTGGATTTATTGTATAAACCCACCCCGGGCATGCGAACTACGTGGACTTTGATGCCTTTTTAGGCTACGTAGGAGTCTCGGGTAAAATTCGAGATTCGAGTCCACTTTTACTCTTATTGTCCATATATTATTTCCATATATTATATTTGTAATTCATGCTCGCATTTTATCCACCATATACCATCGTTTCACCATAATGATCGGTGCCCCAATAAGCGCACAAATTATATTTTTAATTACTATTTTAGGAACACTCATATGGGGACCTCACATCGCCTTTATCCATGACGTGGGTTGAGTAATTCCACTCTCCATTTATGTATACACGTACACACTTCACTGAGTTATCAAGCAGAAGAATAACGTGTTCCCATGAGAGATCGAAAGGGAGGGATGGGTGCCTAACACCTTCCCATTCCGTAACTTAGCCCCCTAATATTTGAACTAATTTGTTTCGCAAGCATCAGTATGTCTTTGATGTCATTCTGTCGAGGTGACAACATTTCTTTTGCCTGTTTTGTGCAAAATAGACTGACAACACTATCTTTATACATCACCCCACATTGACGATGATCGAAGGGCCCCGAGATACATCGCGATACCCCTCCCCCATATGCGCGTTAATCGGGACTGGATGGCCACACCCGTATAGGAAAAACATAGCATAGCTAGGCTATTACCCAAAATTGAATTGATTCGACCCCCAGGGTGAATCGATTCGGCCTGGAGAATCGATTCGTTTCTGGGAGATGAATTGATTCAGATCCTAGGTGTGGGTGATGGTTGGACTGAGGGAACGTTCAGGCGATTCTTACGAACTCAAGAGGGTATTTAGGAGGATATCCAAGTGAGTGTCTATTTAATTAAAAATAGATTTGTGTCGATATTCATTAATTGGAAAATTTAATAATTAACTAGGTTGTTAATTCTTATGACAAGGGTGTTATCTGGGGATTGATGAAGCCTAGTTGTGGTAGTTTTGGGGATAACTACCTATACATATTGTGGTATGCATATATGTAATTATTAATTATGTGAACATAACCGTATTCGTGGATAGCCTATCAGTTGGAGTTGCGTATGTGTTCAGACCGTAGCACACGTCAGCACAGGTGGGCTAGGTGTAGTGTAGGCCATTATTTTAGGTCCTATATTCAGCGGTGCCACTTACGATGAGGAAAGTGGTATAGACGGAACCATTATCATTGTCGGGGGTATGAACCATGAAATAGGGTACTACGTAATGACCGCCCCGCTTATGTGTTTTCTGTTTACATTTGGTGAGAGACTCCTCGAGACTTACTGATAAAGCACGAACTCGACACCAAAGGTAGATGCCTTCATGTACTGTATATATATATATATATATATATATATATATATATATATATATATATATATATATATATATATATATATATATATATATATATATATATATAAGAACAAATCCATGTAGTCTAATGATGTCGACAACTATTAATGAATACAATGCTACGTAAAATACACAATGTGATGAACTAATATTTCCTGGGGGTAGTATTATGGGGGTTACTTTTGAGACTGAAATCATATGTGTAGATGTTAGATCTCGTTTAATATATGTGCTAGATGCCTTTGATATTGTCAAGTTAGTGTAGATATCAGATTTCATATTTGGGCTTGGGTTGAAAATGCATATAGTGTTGCACTTAGCTTAGGGGTGAGATACTTACTGCATACGAGTGTCAATGGGTAGTGTGTAATGTGAATTGGATGCATAATTATATATTGGTTGTATAAGTTAATTCTTGGAACTTTAGGGCACTGATCAAAATTATAAAATACTTTTCCCCTAGGTTTTCCTAGATAGAGACAACATGGCTGATAGAGGATCAAATTTGCGGTTTCTCTTGCTTCGTAGAGAATCCAGTTCATTGATTTTACCATAGGTTGCTACTCTCTATTTCAAATGGTTTTTATTATTTCAAAGATTGTATGGGCATAAGACCGGGATTTATTTATTCCAGTTATTTATATTCCATTTACATTTAGGATAGATTTTTTATGACTTATGGAAGTTCCAACTTATTTATTGTCAGTTTATCACATCATATCGTTTTATTGTGCGTGTTTGTTTTAAAATAAAAATGTCATTTTATGGTTCGATGGTGAGAATGTTATAAATTATTAGATAAGCCCCATCTTAGGCATATTGTGTTTAACCATCCTTTACCTGAAAAATGGTGGTTATTATAACTCTTTCTACATTACTAAAACTAACCCGCATCAATACTCATTAGTACAATTGTATGTACATTTATAAATGTATGTGTAAATGTATCAAAAATATTGTAACTATGTCTCACTTAAAAATTATAACTGAATCTGTAATCATTATTAATATATCTGAATTACTTATTGTAACTGTATGTACACAAATTATTATAAATGTATATGTATTTACAAGTGTAACGATACCTGTAATACTAATGGTAATTGTATTTGCATTCCTCAGAGTAACTGTATGCCCATTTTATAAGTGTAAGTGCAAATATAAATTCAGTAATATTAGTGTAATTGTATCAAAATTACAAAATGTGTAGTTGTGTATGTAATAGTTCTAACTATATATGCATTACTAAATGTAATTGTATCTACATTACTTAATGCAACTGTATCTATATTTAAAAATGTGACTATATCTACATAGTTAAACATCCCCATATCTATATTCATCAATTTAATTGTATGTACATTTATAAATTTAAACGTAATAATAGTATTGTAATGTATATAAATTAAATAATGCAATTATATATGCATATCCATCATTGTAAATTGAAATGTAAACAATATATTAAGTTACATATTTTAAAATTAAAATTAAATTGTTTCAATAACCCATTACGAATGCATATAATTACATAAAAAATTGTAACTTCAATTATAAAAATAAATATACTAAAGAGTTACAATACCTTTACAAAAATACTATTATAAAAAAATGAATATTAAATTACACCAAACACATGTTATAGTACAAAATATAACACTAATTGAAACCCAAACTTTAATTCCAAGAGTAAGTGTCACTCAATCTTGCATGATTTGTTTAACATTTGCTTAAAGTACCAAACTATGTTCTTTCATACTTTTGACTTCAAGTTGCAGCTTTTCGTTAACTGCGTAGTCAGAACAAACAAAAAGTATTACAACTGTTAAAATTTAACAATACTTTTGTTTGTATCTTACTATGCTTACTTAACTGTAGATATTTTTCTCACTATATTATGTCATATATTTTCAATTAATTTTTTTTTACCTTCAACAAGATCACATATTCTCATTTCATCGAAAGTGATTTTACCATTGAACTCTTTCAATCTATGCTCTAAATTAAGATTCTTTAAACCACAAAACTATAACAAATATCTCAGTAATAATTGAAATTGCTTTTTCACAACTAGATTATAATCATTACATTATGAATATTTTTACCTTCACTTAAGATCTTGATTTCCAACTCTACTTCCTCCTATTCATAATTGAACTTCAAAATTTCATTTTGATATTTTTCAGAACCTAAAATAAATAAAATAAAAATGTATTTTACAGATCACAACAATTAAATCAATCTAAATAAAATAAATTACTATAACAAAGTATATAATTATAACTTTTTATGTTCTTTATAAGTTCATCTTGCAAAAATGACTATTTTTTTCCTCAAGAATACTCTTGTCCATTTCAATCTTATAAATTTCCTTCCTCTAATAAGAAAGTTCATTAATTAAAATAACAAAATCTTTTGACTTCGACTTCATTTTATAAATCACATTTTCATTGCTTATCTCTGCTAACTGCATTGCATCTTCAAACTTTCTCTCCAACATGTTCACTCTTTCATCATTTATTATACTTCTAACTTTTAACTCTTTCTTATTTTATTTTTGTAAGGCTTCAAATAAATCCTTCAATTTGATAGCTTTTTATTATAGTTCAACTCCTTTAACTCTTAGTTTTTTCAACGCTTCTTCTTTCACATCATTTATTCATTTGATATATTCATCTTTGGTATAAATTATTTTCTCTGTCATAGATGCCATCTAAGAGTCACAAAAAATATGAAACGAGTTTTTTCAACCTACTCAACCATTCTTCTTGATTTTTTTATAAAAATTCCTAACCTTATACACCTTTTTCAGCAATACTCTTTA
This sequence comes from Sambucus nigra, assembly GCA_949130495.1. NCBI lineage: Eukaryota > Viridiplantae > Streptophyta > Magnoliopsida > Dipsacales > Adoxaceae > Sambucus > Sambucus nigra. The sequence goes on along the minus strand of OX422208.1, from coordinate 85,782,923 downwards.
TATTATGTAGTTTTCTTTTGTTTGCCTCAATAAGTCATTTATTTTCTTCAGCCTCATTTATTAAATTACAACACTGAATTTCTTCTCATGCAACTGTACAACCTTTTCTTCAAATTTCATTTTCAATGAATCAATGTTACGCTTTTCTTGTTCTAGACCAGAAACCTTTTCACTCAATTCATTCTCCAACTCCTTCTTTTCCTCCTCCGACTTTCTCATAATTTCTTCACTACATTTGGACAGAAATTCAAGCTTAAATTCCGATTTGGTTTTCAATCAATCAAGGGTTCCTTGGATAAGTTGATATCAATCATTAAAGGATATATTAAAATTTGGAGCTCGATGTTCTGTTCTTAAAGAGCTTTCAACTCCCCGTCTATTTTCAAATGAACAGATTCATCAATTGTCTAATCCATTTCAATAGCAAGTCTTCTCCTTTCATTAGAGCAACCCTTATGGGTATGCTAAAATGGTATATATGAGGTAAAAGTGTATGCTCTGGGTACCGTAAATTTTTATATTTACACTTTACTACCGTAAAAAATAACATATTTAGCATTAGACTAGTTGGTTTTTTGTGGGACCCACCCCTTAAGCGGGAAACAATGTTCCGTGATAGAATTAAAAAAATAATATATTTTTGACTTAAACGAAACTTCATGTTCCGCCTAAGATATATAAAAAAATAAATTATAATTATATTTCTACCCCAATGGTTTATTTCAACCAACAGCTCTCTTGTCAACAACAATTTTTTTTTTATAATAAATACATGTTGTAGGAGTATCCATGTGTTTATGTGGAATGACTTTATACGGATGAAATAGATAGAATTTTATGAGTTAAAAATTTATTAAGTGGTGGTAGTTAGGTTATAGAAAAACTAATGGGGTGTTTATGTAAATAGGAGAAGTGGTTGCATTACTTTTTCGTTCTTAAACGGAACATGTTGTTCCGCTTTAGGAACAATGATTTGTTCTTTGACGGAAAATCATTTTCTGCTTTAGGAATAGCCCGATTCTAAAACGACGTAGTATAGTGTTTTTTAGGCTAAATTTACCTTACCCATAACATTTTCTTTTATTTTAACAGAGTATATTTAGACTACAATTGTCTAAATTTAGACTAACCATAAGGGTTGCTCTTACCAACATCATCAATTTTTTTTTGCTCCACAATCTCTCTCATACTTAAAACATTTAATACGTCTCACCAACCTTTTTCCCTAAATTGCAGCATCTCTTTCAGATGGATACTATTTAACCCTTTAATCATTGAGATGCAACAATAGGCAATACAACAACGTTTTCATCTTCATTAAGTAAATTATAGTTTGGATATGATGCACTTGGAAGAACACTATCAAGATTCTCTCTTCTTGAATCTTCAATGTATTTCCAGTTTGTATCAACCTGAACCTCAAAAACCATATTAGCGCATAGCTAAACCAATAGAAAATAACTTAGAGACTTAGTTGTCTATGATTTCATCCTCATTTTATAATGGGTATTTATATTGCTTGCTACCTTCCCCATTCCTTTATGAGCCTTTCTAGATGAACCGCATTTGGCAACCGTCCAGCGACCGCATTTGTCTTCTTCTTTTTTTTTTTTTACTTTTAAGCTTCTTATTCTTTTGAGTGTTTTTTTATATTAAAAAAATAGTTTTTTTTTAATATAAAAAACAGTTTTTCTATTAAAATTAAACAATATTTCTTTATTAATATTAAACATTTTTTTTATTAATTAAAACAACATTTGAAAAAATATTTTTTTAATTTTAATAAAAAAATATGTTTAATTTGAAGTCTTAAATTCGCGATTAATTAGTGTAGCTGACGCGGATCCACATCATTTGTTGAATATGAGTCCGCGTCAGCGGCACTAATTAATCGCGATATTTTATTGAAAAAATCGCTATTAATTAGTACCGCTGGCGCGGCCCCACATTCAACAAATGATGTGGGTCTGGGAATGCGGTCCGCGCCAGCGACACTAATCAATCGCGATATCATGTCAAAAAACATATTTATTTTTTTTTATGAAAAAATATTTTTTTCATTTTAATAAAAACTGTTTACTTCAAAAAAAATTATACTAAATAAAAAACTGTTTTTTTTTTGTTATATAAAAAACTATTTTTATATTAATTATTAAAAACATAAGAATAAGAAGCTTATAAAAGAAAAAAGAAAACTTTTTTTAATATAAAAACTATTTTTATATTAATTGTTAAAAACAAAAGAATAACAAAAAATCACGCGGTCCCAGGTGGTTTACGGGCGGGCTAAATAGTTTTTCCCTTCCTTTATTCATTCTCCTTGATCTCATAAGTATTTTGACATATCTCTATATCCAATTTATTTTCCCCAATTTTAGCTTGTCATAATAGCCCAAGGTGCGATCATTACTGATGGTTTTGATTGTTTCGATACAATCAACACCAATAGTACCATCAATCAACTCATCATTATTATTTCATAGCAGGTCAGAATTATTTGGATTTTATATCCACATATCTGATAAAGAACTGTTATTTTATTTCATTGAAGGAGTACCTCACTAAGCTTACTGCTTACGGTTTGTATTTTAACATTTTCAGGTCTGTACGCTGCCAGTTAGGATATCATATGATCGATGATTTGAGAGTTGCACCGTTAGAAGGATATGGGGATTACACGTGGGGATTTTGTCATTGTCACACTGAGGTTTTAATACACTCGCACATCTTATATATTGAGTTGGCATGGGTTGATTTGATGATTGTAATATTAAATCATAGTCGATCGTAGTATAACATGTTCATTTAATTATGACTCTGATGTTAATTACGTTATGGTATAAAGAACATGATTATGTTTATTATACATGAAAAAAAATATTGATAAATGAATTATATTTTGAATGGACGAAATATACGAATTAATGTGAAAATAAAATAAATCAAAATGCCTTCAAATTATGAGGTATCACATGAAGTGTATGGCTTTAAGCAATGAGTTTTCACCTCCAAATGTTGATTTGGGTTAGATTTCATTGTTCATTCCAAATTTAATTCCAAAACTTAATAGAGATTGTCTTTATTTTCATTTTCAACAAATTCCTTTGTAACTACAATTTTCGTATGCCACCATCGTTGTGATGGTGCTCTAAGTTCCTCATCGATTCCAATTTATATTTATACCCCTTTAGGTATGCCTTCCTTTACCCATATTTTTGCCTTTTCATTTTATCAAGCTAACGGTTCGTAGAATACATACATCATTAACTCATCAGAAGTTTAATAAGTTCAAATCAAACTTTTCCAATACGTACAACTTACTACAAATTTCGGATAAACAAAAAAACCCTAACACCGACTGAACCACCCCCACCGCTATTCCCCTTCTTACTTCAGCCAGCCATAGCCCCTGTTCTGCCCAAAAATTTCTGCTTACTCCTCCCATGTTTCCTCCGGCCCTTGCTAAGGTTATTGGGTGATCTGCCATGGAGGCGTTTCCAAGCCATGGCCTTTCTCCACCTTTACTCCGTCCCCCGCCTGAACCGGCCATCCCTCCATCAACCATGCCTCTCTCCGCTCTGAAACTACCTATAACTAATTTGACCCAAAACCTCAACACCACCCGATTAGACCCACCTCCTGTGCCAACATACAAAGACAAATTAGTTAATTTCTCGTAAACAGACCCGGCTACTACCATGACTGGAATCACAGAACATCAAACTATTCCTCAAGTTCCACCCAACCCGCCACATGCTCTTTTTCCTTCTTGGGATACGGATTCCACCATTGACGATTACGATTCAGACGACGAAGCCTTGCAGGCGGACATGACTTTGGAAAATATTCCCGTTGTGCCTATTTTGACCCAGGAACTCCAAATTCTCTGGAAAAAAATAGCGCTCTATACTCATCATTAAATTACCGGGTAAGTTTTTATCCTTCCAAAGACTTGCTCTTCGCCTGTCACGTTTGTGGAAATTATAAGCCAGAATTTTTATTGCGGACTTGGGGCATAATTTTTTCCTCGTCAAATTTTCTTCCCAAAACGATTATACATCAGTAATTTCTAGAGGTCCCTGGTTTCTTGAGGATCATTATCTATCAGTCCAATGGTGGCAAAAGAATTTTTGTCCGTCTATTGCAATCATTAAACATATGAGTTTATGGTTTCAAATACATGAATCGCCAGTGGAATACTATAATATGAGTATCTTACATCGTATAGCAGCGTCCTTAGGAAAACTACTCAAAATTGATATCCACACTAAATTCATGGGGCGTGCTTGGTATGCTCGGATCTGTGTAGAATTTAACATTGAAAATCTGCTTCCCCGGCGGATCAAGATTGGTCGCATCCTTTGTCCTTTGGTGTATGAATTAAAAACTGAGATTTTATTTTCATGTGGGATTGTCGGCCATAATCTTCACGACTATCCTCGTAATCCATCTAAACCCACCTCTAGTTCTAGCCAACCTCAACTCGACCAATAATGGTGTATTATTACACGCTGACCTCCTCAGTGTCGGGATCGTACATCGATGTATAATACCATGCATAACTCCAGACATTCTCCTAATCGACTTGATCCAAGTATACTTGGACTTGAGAATATTCTGCCTGAAGCACAACCCAATACACGACAAGATTGGAAACCTAAATCTGATGTGATACCTTCAACTTCTCAGCAACAACAGGATGTGCTCTCTGAACATAAGGAAAGGACTGACCCACTCATTCAACTGGTTCATTCCAACAATACATGCCATCCTGATAAATGCAATACACACCATGAGGACAAAAACCCTTCAACTCCCCCAGTTCACTTCCACTCCAACAGTACAAGCATATCAGACCATATTGCCTAGCCCATAGATTCCTCCCCGATCACTACATCCCAAGCGATTGAAGTCCCCACCATGTGTATCCCAACGTTCCCTATTAAGGACACCTACCCAACTGTGTGTGAAGGACTTGAGTTCCTTGATTTGCCATCTTCTCCTTATGGTTCGGTTTTACATCCTACCGTGGTACCTACTTCTCCTCATATTATGATCCTCCCTTATTCATCTCCTCCGGCCAACAAAGAAGCCTCGGATTCCCCTTCTGACCAACTGATCCTCCATCCAGCATCACATCACTCTAGAGTGCTTAACCATCGCGAGAAAGCAATACCAACCCATCATCCTCATGAGCCTGACCCCTCACCTCTAGAACCATCTCTACCACCACGATTCGAATTTTCAACCCCTTAGCCTATCACTTGCTCATATCACCATCTTCTGAGGTGTCCTACCTGTAAAGGGTCAAATTCCATAAAAAAATAAGCAGTTCCCATCCGAAAGAGTCAGGATTATACAACAAGGTCCAGGAGAATGCCTCTTACTTCCTTTCTTCACGACACTATTGGGATCCAACCACCTGTTCCTAAGACCCCGCGTACTTTTCACAGTCGATTAGGTCAGGTTCCGATTGATTCCAGTCCCATCATTGATTTATAGGCTTCACAATCCTCCCCTCCCAAAAGAAGAGTTTTCACCACCCAAACCCAGCCCCCTAAATGCATTTGTATACATCGTTCAGGGGAACAACTTAAGGTGAGCTCACCTATTTCTACACCTTATGAAGATTCTACTTTGGAATGCTAGAGGGGCTGGCAGGCCCAATTTTTTTACAGAAATCATGACATTTGTTCGTTCACACCATCCTCATATATTGGTTATCCTGGACACTCGAATGGATACTGAAAGATCAATGCATGAGATTCTTCGATTACCTTACCACACTCATGTCGTCTCTTCGCCTCTTGGTCATTCTGGTGGGATTTGGATTCTTTAGAATGAAAGTCTGATAGTTGCCCCTGACATCATCATTTCCAGTCAATTCATTCATATGCTCATTCAACATGACCTTGCTGCGGCACCTACAAAGTTTACTACTGTCTACATGCCACCCCACCCTACTGAGCAAACCCAGGTATAGAACTCCCTTCACCACATCCACACTTCTGTTCACCATCCTTGGCTTCTTTTGGGAGATTTTAATGCCATTTTAGGATAACATGAAAAATGGGGGGGGGGGGGGGGGGGGTGTCCATTTCAATCTATGGGTGCACGTCATCTTAAGAATTTTATGCATGCATGTAATATCCAAGATCTATGGTTCACTAGACCTTCTTTCACCTGGAAAGCCAATAGTGTTCTCGGGCACCATGTTAAAGAGAATCTTGATCAAGGACTTGGTAATGAGCAATAGATGTCCTTGTACCCAACTACCCGAATTTCTCATCTTCCAAATGATGGGTCTGACCACTGTCCATTATTATTAGACACGCACCCTTTCCTCTTGAAACCTCCAGCGCGGTTTATTTACTGCCCTGAGTGGGCATCCTATCTGTCTTTTACTAACCTCTTACAATACCACTGGAATCTTTTGATCTAGGGATCGCACGCTTTTTCCTTTTCGCGTAAGGCGCAGTCTTTTAGTGGGGCTGCTCGACATTGGAAAAAAGTTATTTTGGGAAATATGTCCCATTCAATCGTTGCCTTAAAACAGGAGATACATAACCTACGAATGTGTATTAACACTAATCTGGATCCTCTGGTGGTCTCCCGGGAGAACCACTTACAATCACACCTTATGCATTGTATGACCTTAGAACGCGAGTACTGGCGCAATAAGAATAAAAATAAGTGGATCCTAGACGGAGACCATAATACTAAATTTTTCCATGCTTCTGTCATGCAACACCGGCGTAATAATTCAATTCCTGCTATCTTCAATCCAGACACTAGATGGCACAGTACGATCCAGGATATTCAGGGTCAATTCCAACTCTTCTATGAAACCCTTTTTACTTCCACTAACCCCCCTTGTCTATCGGCTGCAGATAATTTTGTCCAAGTTACATCCGTTGACGTTACTCGGTTATTGGAATCCATAACAGATGCAGAAATTTGGCAAAACTTGGGTACTATGGGGAAGAATAAGAGTCCAGGTCCGGATAGGTTGACCTGTGAGTTTTTTAAAAACCATTGGGATATTGTGGGACCCTCCATCCTTAATTTAGTTAAATCTTTTTTCACCTCTAGTTGACTACTCCGAGCCCTTAATAAAACCCTCCTCATCTTCATCCCCAAAATTCCACACCCTGCTCAAGTTAAGCACTTTCGTCCCATCAGTTTATGTAATGTTATTTATAAACTGATCTTTACGATCCTAGTATCTCTCATGAGACCCATCCTTCAGTACCTTGTGTCCCCTTATCAAAATGCCTTTATTACCTCTCGTCATATTCAGGATAATATCTTGACCGCCCACAAGATTTTCCATACCATGCGTAAATTCAAATCTACAAAAGGTAGTTGTGCCATTAAAATTGATCTATCTAAAGACTACGATCAAATGGAATGGCCTTTTATCCAATGGGTGCTCCACAGCCATGGGTTTCTAGAGGTTTGGATTGGATACCTAATGGAATGTATTTCTTCTACGTCGTTCACCACACTCATTAATGGCCAGATGGGACCCGTTTTTCATCCAACTAGAGGAATTTGCTAAGGGAATCCCCTCTCACCTTACTTATTCATCTTGGCGTTAGACGTTCTTCTACGATGTGTGGAGTCAGACTGTCTTTTAAAAAATATAACGCCTCTCCGAGCCTCTCACAAGGGTCCTCCTATTCCTGAGCTTGCTTTTGCTGACGACTGTATTTTTTTCCTACAACCTACGTCAACTTCAGTGGATCACTTCCATCAAATTTTAACTACTTTTGGTTGTTTTTTGGGTCAGACTATTAACAAGGACAAATCTACAGTTACTTTCGGCCCTTCTACACCGCGTGCCGTTAAACAAGCTACTTTGAGACAACTGGGAATTCATGGGTCTCATGGGCAAGATAAATACCTTGGACTACCTCTTATTACTAGTCGGGTTACGCGCTAAATGTTCTCTGATCTTACGACTACTCTGGACCAACTCTTACATGTGTGGTATAATAATTTCTTGTCCTATGCTGGTCGAACAACTTTAATTAACGCAATGTGTACTTCCCTTCCATCTTATTACATGTCTGCCTATCCGATTCCTCCTCATATTCTTATTATGTTATCCAAGAAAATTAAATTGTTTTTTTAGAATGCTTCCAAACTTTCCTATAAAATAGCCATCGTCCCTTGGGATACGCTTACCCTTCCCAAACAATATGGTGGAATGGGCATAAAAAACTTACACTCCTTAAATAAAGCGTACATGATTAAATTACTTTGGAAGCTTTTTACCAAGCCACACAACCTTTGGACTCAAATTATAAAACATAAATATTTTTTTCACACCAATTTGTTGGAGTCTCATAGTAAGGCTATAGACTCATGGTTTTGGAAAAAAGTTTCAACTTTAGTCCCTTCCCTTGACACTAGGATCAAATGGAGAATTGGATCCGGCTCTATTTCATTTGGAACACATATTTGGCTCTGGCAGGATTCCTTCAATCATCTTTACCCGCATATTCCTCCTCATATTTTAGTTGCCCCCCTACACACGTTCATTTCTAATGGCCAATGGGATATACCGACTTTAGCTCAATGGTTGCCGCTGGATGCTATACACCGGATTCGTGCCCTGTATGTTCCTTCTCAAGAATCATCGGATGTTCCATATTGGTTGTCGAGTTATACTGGTAATTTTATTCCTAAATCGGCTTATCATTTGCTTCACATTCAATTATATACCCAACACATTCCTGCATTTCCTTGTAAATTTTTATGGAAAAGTACCTTACCCCATAAGCTTCAGTTCTTCCTGTGGTTTCTCATTCATAGGGCATTACCGACTGCGGACTTGCTTTTTCATTACCATAAATTATCGACTCCTCAATGCTCTCTTTGTGAGTTGATTGACTGTAATACACATATATACCATAACTGTCATGCGTTGTTCCAACTCCAACATTCGATGCCTCTATTGGACCTTAGTCCGACATCCATCTTTACTGACTTATCCCACATCCAGTCTACAACTCGGGTTGCAGTTAATCAACTTCAACCATTTTTCGTTCTTTGGTTATTTGGGGTCACGCGCAATGAGGCGATCTTTCAACAGATACCCATAACTTTGTCATCTTTCAAGTCCAACTTATCTAAACGCCTTCGTAGCTATTACCAGGCTCGTCACTTAATATAGCACAATGTACCACCCCCCACTTTTTCTTTTCCTATTGATGGGTCAAAACCTGTGCCTACATTTTTCAAATGTAATACGGATGGAGCCAAATCACATCTTACGAGTCATGCTGCAGGTGGCAAAATTATCCGCGATGCTTAAGGAAAGTTTGTAAGTGCTTTTACCAACCATATCGACTTTGCATCATCAGTTCTAGCGAAGATTTGGGCCATTAAAATTGGCTTAGATCTTGCTTCTGCCTAGGGTATTACTTGCATTGAAGTGGAAACTGATTGTCAAATTGTCTTTAATATGATCCACAGGAACCAATCCAAGAATCCAGACCACCTAAATTTGATCCAGGCCATACGTGACGGCTTCTAGAGATTTCAACATGTTATCGTATCTTTATGCTTCAGGGAAGCCAATGCTTGTGCTGATGTTCTTGCTGCCCACTCAGTTTCATAGTTGTTTCGCTCTACTGTGTATGATCAGATTCCGTTCTTTTTACCTCCATATTTTTTCCGCAATCTGTGTAACACCGCGGCGGTACATTTTGCAGTTTATAACATTACTTGTAAGATTTCCATAATTTAATTTAAGCATCCTGTTTTTGTAAAAAAAAAAACTGATCATTGTTATCATTCCTCTCACAACTATCATATTGATCAAAACATTTATTTTCATCATATTAAGCACTCCTACCCAAATCACCACCTTCATCATCATCTTTATGCTACCAATCTGTACCTGGTATTTGTTCAATATCATTTCTATGACTAATATAATGATCAACTTCCCTAATTTTAAAAGAACGAACAAAGTGACTCTCAATCTCACTCATTTTTTCTAACACCCCCTATTTTAGGAATACCAGCACCTGTCATACCAGGGCAGTGTTGATCTATTCTAACACTTTCTTCAACCATATTGACTACATCAACCCTACCGTAACTCCTTTTTTACTTCAATTTCAACCTGATTTTTTTACCAAATTCACATTCTATACTTTTCTCTATTGGACTATCAGCCTCCACTACCAGGTCTTCAACCTTCTTCATTCTATAGGATTTTTTTTTATATTTCTTTAGAGTCAGTTACTTAGAACCTGAAACAGACTTTTTCTCAATTTCACTTTCATAAAACGATAAAATTACATGCAGTTTAATTTATAGTGTCAGGATAAATAAACAAATCACTTAACTTAACTTTAACAATTATGACTTTTTTATATTTGATCATAGAACAACAACCGTAGGTTAGTAACATTTAACAGAAGGTGAATATTGAATGGATTCCACCGAAGAAAACTTGGGACAACAGTTGGATTATCACTTTGAAAAAGGGGCGTATGCTCGAAAGTCTAATACTACAAACATTAATTTTTTACTGTTAAATTATATTGGTAAAAGTACACATAAAAATTTAAAAACTATAACTACAATTATCTATGAGAATGCAAAAACATTAATAAATTCAATAGTATATGCATTAATTTATGTCATTGTAATAGCATTCAACATTACAACCGTATCTTACTCAATAAGTGTAAATGTATTTGTTTTCATAATTATAATTGTATCTAACTTAATAAGTGTAGTTGTATATATTTGCATCATTATAGCTTTATCTAAATTAATAATTATAACTATACCTGTAATTGTTTTCATCAAGTAATTGTATCTCAATTAACAAGTGTAACTATCCTTATTTTCATTATTATAATTATATCTAACTTAATAAGTGTATATATATCTAATTTCATCATTGTAATTGTATCTATTTTCATAATTATAATTGTATTTAAGTAGATAATTGTAATTGTATATGTTTTCATCAAAGTAAATATATCTAAATTAACCAGATTAACTTTATCTAAATAAATAGGCGTAACTATATTTGTTTTTCAGCATTATATATAAATTAATAAATATAACTGTATTTTTTTTTCAATACTCTAATTGTACGAAACTTAATATTTGTATTATTTTCTCATCGTAATTGTATCTTACTTAATAATTATATCTGAATTAGTATTATAAACATATATGTATCTAAATTAATTGGTATACCTAATATCATCATTGTTATCATATGTAGTTTAATAAGTTAAACTATATATGTTTTCCATCACTGTGACCGTATCTAAATTAAATGTATATGTATCTAATATAAGAAATATGAATCTATCTACATTGATAAATGTATGTGTATCTGTATTCTTGACTATAATATATCTAAAATAATAAGTCTAATTATAACTGTATTGATTATTATAACTCTATTTGTATTCGTTAGAATCACCCCACCTACATTAATAACTCTAACTATAACTAGTGTAATTGTACTTGGACCATGACCATGTTGGTCATGTGTAAAATAAAAAAATAGTCACGTCCTGTGGTCAGGGTCCATGACTATGACCATACCTAGTACACGTAAAAAACCCAGACTCTTTTTTCATTTCATTCTCTCTCTCTCTCTCTCTCTCTCTCTCTCTCTCTCTCTCTCTTTCTCTAAACCCTAAGTCCCTCCTTGTTGCCTTTGTCTCTGCTCCACCAATGCCATCGCCTCTCTCTCTCTCTCTCTCTCTCTCTATCTATCTATCTCTATCTCTCTCTTATTTACTCTCCCTCTCCCTCTTCGGCCAGCATTATTTTAATGGTAATGTGTGTGTATTTTGGGTGTCTATATATGTGTATTTTGGGTGTCTATATGTGTCTATTTTATTATATATGTGTGTATTTTATATTAAATTAATGTATATGTGCGTGTATTCAAATTTGTGAATGTATATTATTAAATGTGTATGTATTTTAGAATACACACATTTATGTGCGTGTATTTTAAAAACTACTTGTGTGTATTTCAAATTCCATTTTTGCAACTATTATTAACCCATCATGACTTGCACATATGCCATTTTTTTCAACTGTTATTAACCCATCATTATAATCTATAATCAATCTACCAGATGATAATTGTAAGGTCTAAAGAAATAACCTAGATGGCCAAATCTCAGTCTTCACCCAAAACCCTAACAAAATAAATAACCTAGATGGAACCCACCTATTAGGATAAGGAAAATGGTAGTAATAATAATATAAGTAATGAGTCTAACTTTGAGATTATTGAGAGTGAAAATGAGGGTCTTGGGTCAAGATAGAAATGATATTGTGCATTTGTATTTTGTTACAATTTTTATTGAAAGGTGTATGTGAATTATTGTATCTGTGTGTGAGAGTATGAATTAATGTGTGTGAGATAGAATGGGAGTGTAAAAATTGTTGAGGGAGAGAGATACACACATGCAATGGATTCATTGTAACGAGTAAATAGACGATTGACATGCCCTTGGCCTTATAACATGGATTGATTATAATTAATTACATACTGGATTGATTGACGTATTTTAATTAAGTTTAACTTATTTAATTTGAGTTATTTTAAGTTTGTCACATTTGCATTAAATAATTAGAATGAATTATGAATTTTACATTCTTATATACAACTTGGCCTTTGTTTCAACCTATTAATATAGGTGAATTGAATTTTGAAGATTATTTAATGCATTTCCCACAATACAAAGTGTCGATAGGGGAGAGTAACCGAATATATGATAATCATGTAAAGGGTATTCAATAATTTGTTAAGTAAGCAGATGGAAATCTTAAAAGTGATAAGATTCTCCGTACGTACACCCGTTGTATGAACGAAAATAGAAGTCTTTAGAAGATGTTGAATTTAATTTACTAAAAAGGAAAATTTTGCAAGACTATAAGATATGGACATACCATGGTGAAAATAATGTACCTTACGTTCCGGAAGAATTACCGGTATCCGGCTACATAATGGAACCCCACCGAGTGGAAGTGGTACATAATTCTATAACACATCATCCTTTGACCGACCTAATTGATGATGTTTATGAAGTCCACATTAATCAAAACCATCAACTTATGGATACAGATAATGTGCTTTATGACCAAGTCAATGAACAAGTTGATGCTGAATTGCCAAAAGATTGGGAATACATACGTTGAAAGTCGATGCAGCTCGATCGTGTGGTATAAAGATTACAATGAAGATCACTCGGTATTATATGCAATGATTGGTTTTTATAATTTGAAGAGTTAGTTTTGTTTTTCGAGCAATATCGTAACCATAATTCTCAACTGGGTTAAAGACATTCTCCTTAAAGGGAACACATTACAAGATAATTATCCTAGCATGAAGAAGAGCTTGAAGGGTTTGGGTTTGAAGTAAAAATATATTCATGCATGCAAGTATAAGAGAATAATGAGTGTCCTATATGTAGTGAGCCAATATATGTGGCATATAAGAGTGGAAAAGACAAGACTGCAAAATATCACAACTGCTCGCAAGTTCCATAAAAGGCTTTGAAGTATTTCCCCCTCGAGGCGAGATTAAAATTATTTTTCACTATACCATGAATAGCATAGTCCATGACATGGCATGCTCAATATAGGTGGGTGGGAATCTCATGCGGCATCTGGTCTATTCACTCCTCGGGCATCTTTTAAATGCATAACACCCTAAATTTGTAAAGGAACCGCACAATGTTCGTCTTACATTATCAACCGATGGGTTTAACCCTTTCGATAATTTAAGTACTAATGAGAGTTATTGGCCAGTTCTCATGGCGCCTTTGAGTCTCCCTCCAACACTGGGCATTAGAAAGGATTTCACATTATTGTCATTACTAATACTGGGATGAAGTCCGTGACGATGATATTGATATTTTCCTAGCCCCATTAATTGAAGAACTTAAAGAGTTGTGAATAAAGGCATGAGGGCATTTAAAGCTAATAAGGGTGAAGATTTCATGCTTAAAGCAATGGTGATATGGGTGATCCATGACCTTCCTACTTATGGGACCTTGTCTGGCTGTAATGTTCATGGTTATTATGGATGTCCCATATGTGGGGAGGAAAATGAAGACACTTAGCTACATCATAGTGATAAGAAGAGTTATAGGGATAATCATAGATTTCTGCTAACCAGACACCCTTTTAAGAGTGGCAAGTCTAACTCCTTACCTTTCAGTCACGAATGTAAGACGGGACATGCTCATCATTCTAGTCAATGGATCGAGAAGAAGATGAAGGATACGACTGCAGGGAATATGTATGTAGGAAAATAACCTCATTTTGTAAACCTGAAACGTAAATCTAGGTATGATTCGGATGACCATAGTAAAACAAAGGTAGAGTATAGACAATTGATAATTTTGACTTGCCATATTAGAAAGATGATCGTGTAAGGCATGTAATTTATGTGATGCGCATGGAGAAGAATGTTGTAGAGCATCTAATAAGGACATGTCTGGGTGGATCTCATTCAAAAGATGGATATCGGGTGTGCCTCGATATACACAAGCTGAAAATAAAGAAGCAATTATGGTTAAAAATGATCCCACAATAGGAAGAATTTATATCCCCTCAGTTGCTTGCACTTTGACTACTAGTTAGAAAAATATCGTCCTAGACACGTTGTTTAACTTGAAGACTTAGATTTTTTATTCTGGTAATTTGCACCGGGTAGTAAGCTACGAAACAAATGACTTAAAACAATGCAAGTCTCACGACTGGAACGTCATCATTCAATTGATCCCTCTATTACTTCGGCATTGCTTCCCCGAGCACAAAGATCTGCCCTAGGAAATTATGAAAATAATTTTGTGCTTTACCCTTCTTTGTGTAAAAGTGATAAACAGAAAGAACATTAAAGTTGCAAAATAAACTTTAGACGAGGCATTTTGTGTATTACAGAAATATTTTCCTTCTTCATTCTTCAATATCAACATCCACCTACATGTGCATTTATGTGATGAGGCTTTATTATGTGGTCCCATTAGATATCATTAAATGTACCTTTAAACGCTTAATGAAAACCTTTAAAGATTACGTTAAGAACACACAATATATTGGAGGGTCAATTGTTGAAGAATTCATAATTGTGGGATTATTTCTATACGCTCAGGGACATATGCTAGAATAAGAACTGAGGAGGTTCAATACTCGTGGAGAATGAGTGATCGAGGAACTGAATGAGTTTGAGGATGAATTGCCTTTTAATAACCCTAAAGTGGTGAGACTTAGTAATCCTTAATACAAGCAAGTTGCTCGTTATGTCTTTGAATCGCAGGATGAAGTTGAAGATTGGAGAAAGTAAGTAACTACACAATTAATTGAATTATTCTTGTTTGATTATATGTATTCTCGATATTATGATCTAATCTATATAATTTATCTCTAGGTAATATGATACTGAAATTTTATAAATTCAGGGGAGAAATTGCACGTTGAATGATTTTAGGGCATGTATATCAAAAGAGGTAATTTCCACCTCTTATGTATGCGGTTATTTATTCACATGTGGTAAAAATATACCCTAATACAAATTCATTAATATATGTAGCTTCTAAAGAGAGGTGGTATTTTTTAAGTCTTGCACGCTTAATAAAAGGTCCCACATTTCGTGAGAAAGAGTGTAAGAAATTCTGCACCAACGCTTTTGATTTCGTCTCATACCCATGTGAGAAAAATCTTTTGACACAAGACAAAATTTCAATTTCTTCCCTTATTGCTCGTGTCACTAACAAAAGAGATAAAATCCAAAAGATATAGTGCTAACCTATTATGGGATTATCTAACAAATCCTGGAACTTGATTATTTAGATTTCACAGAAATCGTATTCTATTGTGACTGGATGAAGGTGGAAGACACTATGAATACTTGTAAAGTTGATCCTGACTTATTATTCTCAAAAGACTAAGCATCACAAAGGAAACTACCCCACCCATGATAGAGAGTTACCAGTAGTGGCTTTGGCTCTTTAGATTTTAAGGCACTATTTATTGGGCGATCGATTCCTTATTTTCACGGACCATAAGAGTTTACAGTATTTGTTTAAGTAGAAGGAGTTCGACATGAGATAGTGTTTACGGATTGAGTTCATGAAAGACTATCAGTTTGAAACTTAATATTAGTCAGAAAAGGAAAATATAGTGGTATAAACCTTGAGCCGCGGACCGACATTTACACTTTTGGCTTTTTGGAAGGCGAAGTGATGTTATCTTCGCACTAAAGATGAGTTAGCTCATTCCTTTATGGGATTTCTTACCATCACACTTGAAATCATTATTCGAGTTGAAAGGGAATAAGACGGCAATCCTTCTTGTTAGGAGAAGGTGAGGTAGTTATTTGTAAACGGAGCATATTCATAATCAATTTCATATGATGGGGGTTTGCATTTCCATGATAGATTAATGGTTCCTGAGGATGAGGCGTTACGAAAGGAAGTGATGACTAAGGCTCATGCATCCCATTTTGCGATACATCTTTGTGGCGATAAGATGCAACATGATAAGAGGCGCCATTATTGATGGGAAGGCATGGATTGGGACATCGCAGTGTTTATGTCCAAGTACGCTACTTTCCAGATGGTGAGGGTAGATCACCAGAGACTAGAAGGTGTTCTACAGCCTTTTGCGATTATGGTGTGGAAATGGGAGAGCATTTCCATATATTTCACTACAGGGTTGTCTATATCACAGAGGGGACACGATTCCATATAGGTAATCACCGACTGCTAGACTAATGTGGCTAACTATCTGCCGGTTCAGATAGACTTTACTTTGGAGAAGTATGTCAGGCTTTTCTTAGAAGAGATCATGAAGCTTCATGGTGTACCTCTTAATATCATGTCCGATAGGGATAAGACATTTTTATCCCACTTTTGGAGGATTTCCTAGTAAGCATTTAGGACAAAGTTCGGATTGAGAACGTTATATCACCTAGAGACTTATGGATAGATGGAGCAGGTGAACTATATATTAGAGGACATGATCTAAATGTGTATTTTATACTTACATGGTAGTTAGGAGTAGTACATAATGTTGGAGGAGTTTTCTTACAACAACAGTTACTAGTTTACTATTAAGATAGGGACATTTGATGATTTGCATAGGAGGCCTTGTCGTTTACCCATTTGTTAGATGGTGGTTGGGGAGAATAAGCTTCTCGGATTCGAGTTCATTTAAAACACCTTATAGAAGGTGGATCTTATCATGTAGAAGATCCAGACTGCTTAGAGTTGGCATAAGAGGCACCTTGAGTTTATTGTTGGAGGTCAAGTGGGTGTCTCCCATGAAGGGTGTAATGTGATTAGGTAAGAAGGGGAAGTTAGCTCCCTAGTATGTGGGGTCATTCACCATCATTTATCATATTGGACCAATTACATATCATTTAGCCTTATCAGATTATTTGCAGCAGGTTCTTGATGTATGTCATGCCTCATTGTTACGAAGGTTCCTTAGAGATGCATTAACGTATCAACACATTGAGCTTGGTGAGATAGAAATTCATCCAAACGATGGGCATTCGATTAAACAAATTATCCATTAAAATCCAATTTTTAAATGATCAAGATTTTAAAAAAATGAATTGAAGAAAAAATATTTTTTACGAAAAAAGATCACACAGTATTTTTGTGTAAATGACTCTGATACAAATTTGGTTGAATTAGTATCAGTAAAAGCTCTTTAAAAAATCAGGATCACACGATAGATTAGTGCAACCTGCTTTGATACCAATTTGAGAATGCACTATTTCGATCTTAATGGAATGATTTATATAATTAAATGTCCACACACAAATCCAATTTTATCTTATTATCATAAGACATTCATACAAATAAATAAGCCTGCAATCACACGACAACTGAGGAAAAATTACTTTTTAGGGAAAAACCTTTATAATCACCACTTTAGAAACTTTACAAGATACTCGACTTACAATACTACTTGATACTAGTCATAAGTATAAGGCGCGATCTTCGTAAATTATCTAAAGAATACTCCTTAATCTTGAGCAGTCCACAAGCGAAGATTTTCTCTCAGGATCTACCGATTAGCCTTCAATCTTCAGTCGTTATTCTTGCGGGTTTACAAGTCAACCACATAGATGATCTCTCCATAATGAGTATATCTTAAAAATGTTCAAAACTGATTTACAAAAATATATTTGGGATGTGTTTTGAGTCAAAAGTGTTTTATAAACCAAAAAGGGTGAAAACCTTTGCAACAAATATGTAGAAATCGATTTGGCAAAAGTCCCATGAAATTTGGAAATGAAACAGGTATTTATATCTCGTGCACAAAATTTGACGTGATGGTTCGTTCGAACAAAAATGAGGCTCGTTCGAATGAGAAAGGCAATTCGTTTAATTGAAAACATAATTCGTTCGAATGACATGGACATCTCGTTTGAACCGACTTCAAACGATATAAAACAGTACGCCCTCATTAGATGCTCTTTAGATGTAAAGATCAAACGATGTTTTGAACAACTTTGAAATCTCATTTGAACGAGAATGCCTTCTCGTTTGAATCAGGTCAGCAAACATTGAAATATTTTTGAATAAAACATGCCTCAATTTTTTAGCTTGAAAAAATCATGTTTCAATTTAAATAAAAATAAAACATCCCCAAATAAAATCATGAATAAATTTAAACACGTTGATTTATACCTTTGCAGGTCGTCGGGACGTCTTCAATCTTGGAGTTGATTTTTTGTGATGGTTTATCTCGGGATATATCAAAGTATCCTAACTACAAATAAAATAAATACTCAGCCTAAGCTAAAATATTTACCCTTATAGCCACTAGTGGGAAAAAACCATAAACAACCTCCAAATGATCGGGGGGGCACGAACAGCTCGCTCATGGCTAATATAAGTCATAGGCTCTGTTTGCGTCATCACGGGACTTTCAATTTCAGAATAGGATTAAAATATGCAAATAAGCAGACTTAGGATTGAAAATGTGTCGCTATTGGACCAAAACCCCGAACAGTCCCCAAACGGCCCCAAGGGGGCCACGAACACCTTGTATATGTCCAACGTAACTAGTAGGAATTATTCGTGTAGTCACGGGACTCCCGATTTGAGAATAGGACCATGGGGTTTTTTCCCATGGGCAGCACGTTTTAAATAAGCAGACTTAGGCTTAGGCTTTAAAACGTGCCGCCCATGGGGAAAACCCCCAAACAACCCCCAAATAGTTTTGGGGGGCCACGAATAGCTCACACATAACCAATGTAACTTGTAGGAACTGGTCACGTAGTCGCAGGGCTCCCAGTTTAAGAATAGGATCAAAATATGCAAATAAATAGACTTAGTCTTTAAAACGTGCCGTTAATGGGCAAAAACCCTGAACAACCACCAAACGACCTTGGAGGGGGCCACAAATACCTCTCACGGGACCAACGTAACTCGTAGGAACTTTCCACATAGTCACTGGACTTTTGATTTGATAATAGGATTGAAATTTACAAATAAGTAGACTTAGGTTTGAAAACGTGCCGCTAGTGGGTAAAAACTATGAATATTCACCAAACTGTCACGAATAGCTCGCACGTGACCAACGTTACTCGTAGGAACTGGTTGTATAGTCACGGGACTCCCTTTTTGAGAATAAGATTGAAAATTTTAAATAAGCAGACTTAGGTTTGAAAACGTGCCACTAGTGGGGGAAAAACTTAACATCTCCAAATGACCCCGCAAGGGCCACGAACATCTCGTATGTGACCAGCGTAACTCATAGGAACTATTCGCCTAGTCCCGGGACTCCCGACTTGAGACAAAAAAATGTGCATTTTTTTCAACTAGATAAAAACATGGGAATAAATTGAAGTCATCACCATTTTAAACATGTGTAGACAGTTGTTCACGGCTTAGGTCCATGACCAAGGTTTCAAACCTAGTCATAGCTGAGGTTCGTGACCCTATCCTCAGTCTTGGTCACAGCTTTAGTCCCTGACCATCAGACTATGACCCTAGTCCATGACCAACATGCCATATACTTCCCCATGCTCCCGTCTGTGGCCTTGACTTTTGGTCGGGGACAAAGTCCATGACCAACGAATTTGGTCACGCCTGTTTTGGTCAGAGACTTGACCCATGACTTGGAACCTTAGTCACAGCCAAAATATGTGACCATCCATCTATTTTGGTGTAGTGATAAACCATTGGTTTAAAATATCTTGAGTCATAGATGTTATAACCATTAGATATAGTGTCTTAAGTATGCACAGAAGGCAGTGTTGTTTTTTTCGCACGTGGTGTTGTAGCAAATTAAATACTGTTTGATTCATCCTTTAAGTAGTTTAGGGAATATAATTTTTTAGCTTAAATATTATGCTACTTTACATACCCTTATATCTTTTAGAAACCATATTAGTCATACATTCTCTTATATCGTCTAAGTTCTTTTATTAGCCCATATAAAAGAGATGTTTATTTTCATTATTCAAATTGGCTAGGAAGTCCAAATAGAGAGAGTTTAGAGAGAGAGAGATCGAGTTGTAAATCCCTAAATCATCAGAGATAATATTGAGTGATATGGAGATGTTATTATACGTTCGTGCCAAGAGTCCTAGGAATTTCCTCTCGATAATAACCTTATTCTTTTAGGGTCCTAACTCAGATTTTTTGCTATAAATAATGAGTAACCATTCAGAAAATATTCACTCACACATGTTATGGTTTTTTTTCAGTTGGATCTAATTTGTTATTAGTTTTTGTGATCCAAAATCTCATGATCTTTCAAAACTTTGAAATAAATGTTTTCAGTGATATGTGTATATACTTAGTTTATTGATTTTAAATCTTTTGAAATTGATAAATTTCTGAATCTAATTTAAATTATTTTCATAAAACAAAATTGAAAATTTTGAATTATTTTTTTTGTCAAATTACCTTTGTAATACATACATATTTTTAGGTGTATGCGATTTGTTAGGATTTTTTTTTATAATAATTGTGTCTTTGAGTTTTGCATATTCATATAGATTTGCACTATACTATCAAACTTATATCCAAGTTAGAATTTTTGGTTGATATTTGGAGTGGATTATCTAGTCGACCGCTTTAGGGATTTAAAAGAGTTAGAAGAATACCTTGAGTGGATTCTCGAATGGGTATATTCTTTTCTTTCGTTCTATGATCTTGGTGTAATTATAAATTCATATTTTATTCTAGTGGATTTTTATTTTGTCCCATAAAAGGGACCATGGATGTTTCTCAAGTATGATTGAGTTTTTCCACATTAAAGATCTGTATGTTTTGAGTTATACTTTAATTTCTTAATTCTCTTAAGAACTCATCACACCTATATATATGACTATAAAAACTGACAACACTTAAAATTTTAACAATGTTAAACAGTTTGTCAAATCCAACAAACTTGTTCAAGAAACTCTTTTTGAGTTTGAAAACTAAAGCAGTCACTTTAACATAAGATGTATAAAATAAGACTAACACCATATTTTAGATTTTAGTTATAAAATCCTTATTAATGTTGGGATACAAAATTTATTCAATATTTATAGTCATATATATATATATATATATATAAATATTGAATAAATTTTGTATCCCAACATTAATAAGGATTTTATAACTAAAATCTAAAATATGGTGTTAGTCTTATTTTTATACATCTTATGTTAAAGTGACTGCTTTAGTCTTCAAACTCAAAAAGAGTTTCTTGAACAAGTTTGTTGGATTTGACAAACTGTTTAACTTTGTTAAAATTTTAAGTGTTGTCAGTTTTTCAATTGATACCAGGACTTGAAATGTTTTTCGATTCTCAAATTTTCAAACTATTTTTTAAATGAATGACAAACATCTTTTTGAAAGGTTAAGAAATCTTTCTAGAGCTCCAGTCTTTAATGGATCCAATTTTCCTTATTGGAAAGTAGGGATCATTGCATTCATCCAAGGTACTGTTAGAGGCGAGGACTGGGAATCAATTACAATTGGATGTAGTTTTTCCACTAAACTAGCCAGAGGAGGTAGTAATGAAATAATTGAGAAAGTATTGAGTGATTTCACAAGAGAAGAAATTTTTTTATCTCGATACAATAAAAAGGGTCAAAACTGCATATTCATGTCTATTAGTGAACATGGACTAAAACAAATCTATCATTGTGTCACCTTGAATGAAGCTTTGGATACGCTAATCACTGTGCATGAGGGTAACACACGTGTTAAGAATACTAAGACCCAGATGTCAGTTCAGCGGTATAATACTATCATGATGACTGAGACTGAGACCTTTGATGATTGTTATATTAAATTGACTGATATCATAACTAAGTTGCATCTTAATGGAATTATTTACGATAAAAAGACATAGTTATGAAAATTCTTAGGTCTCTACCATCTAAGTTTGACTCTTAGAGATATTCCATTGAGGAGATGGATGGCCTAATATAATCCCTGAATTTCTATGTAGCTATTTGAGGATAGTGGAAATGGAACTTGATTATAAAGAACATATGTCCTCAACTTTAAAGAGTGCTATTGGGTCAAATTTGGTTTTCTCATCTCCATTGAACTCTTTTAAGTTAAACATGCCTGATCTTGACATAGACATAGGGAATGGCCTTGACCTAGAAACTATTGATAATTAAATTGACTTAATGAGTAAGCAATTCAAGAAAATGATAAACGTTAGAAATGCCATTTCTATTCGACATAGGCAATTTGGTCATCAAAAATTTCAAGGTTTTAGACCTCATGAAAGGAAATTTGACAAATAAAATCATTCACATGACACATAAAAACCTTTGAAGGGGACTTAATGTTACAAGTGTGGTAAAATGGATCACAAAGAAAATAATTGCCTGTCCATGACCAAAAATAATCATAAGGCCCATGTTATGAAAATGTGGGATAACTCAAGTAATTAAGAAGATGATGAGTCAAGTCCTCTAGAATTTGATGACTCATGTATGGATTTTTATATTATTATAATTTAATGTGATGTTCATGAATGAATTCATGATAATGATGTTTTAGATAGTCGTAATTCTTTGAATCATGTGAAAATTGATTCTCGAGGGTGTGTGTGTTAATGTGACGCTAAAAATTGAATGTGTCTATGAGTTTGACAAATTTAATTGAACCATTAAGTGACACTACACACACTTCACTAAGTGGTAGCAAGGATGATGATGACTTGCCAAATTTTCAATACTTGTATGTACAAAAATTAAAGAAATATTCTATATTTGATAAAATGGTAAAAAATTTGACTAAATAAGTAAAAGTTTAAACTAGGACTATTATACAAAATGCGAAAGATTACAGTAGTCATTGTCTAATTCATGAAATTGAAGTAAAAGAATTTAAATTTAAAATAACGGAATTTTGTAAGGAGAACCTTGTCTAACTCATGAGACCCTTGTAAAATTGAAAGATACTATGACCTCTAAACCTCTTGACCTCATCCCCGTGAACATAATGGGTCCCTCTCGAACTATTACCCTTTGTGGTAACTAAATTTTAGTTATTATGGATGACTTTACATATTATACTTTCGTTTCTTTTACGAAAAATAAGTTTGATACTTTCTAAGAATTTTTTAATATTATTTTGAAATTTAAAAATGAAAAGGGTACCCAAGTACTACGCTATAGAAATGATAAGGGTTATGAGTTCCAAGAAACATGTGTGACTGAATACTATTATGTAAATTTTAATCATTATGAATCAAGTGCACCTAAAACATCGCAACATAATAGTGTGGTTGAAAGGAAGAATAGAACATTCTAAGAAATGGCCAAGGTTTTAATTCATGCCAAGGACTTGATTATATATTTTTGGGCCAAGGCAATCCAAATTAATTTCCACATAATAAATATGGTTCACCTCCATAAAAAAATAAAAGAAACAGTTTAAAAACTTTGGTACAATAAAAAACCCAATGTGAAATACTTTAGAACTTTTGGGAGTTTTTTTATGTTTTTAAAGATAGAGAACGTCTTGTAAAATTTGACACTCGAGGTGATAAAATAATTTTTCTTGGTTATTCTCAAATTAGTAGATCCTACCGGATCTACAATTTATGTACTTAGTATATAATGGAATATATTAACGTAATTGTAAATGACACGGCTGCTGACACTATTAGTAATAAATCGACTTTAAAGGTTAAGCCCTAAAATCTTATTTACTACCAAAAGATACCCTTACTGTACCAAACTGGGTTTCTAAGGATCACCCCACTAACAATATATTTGGATTTGTATTATAGTTGGTTAGAAAAAGATCCCAACTTCATATTTTTTCTGACATTGCATGCTTTGTTCTCTTAAAGAACCAAATTGAGTGAATGATTCTTTAAAAGATTCTTACGGGATTAATGCTACACAAGAAGGGATAGAAGAATTTCAAATAACCGATGTGTGGTATATTGTTCCTAGGCCATCTAATACCTTAATCATCGGTACCAAATGGATTTTCAAAAACAAAATCGATGAAATAGGCGTGATAATTAGAAACAAGGCTAGATTGGTTGCTTAGGGATATAACCAAATATAAGGTATAGATGTTGATGAAACTTTTATGACTCTTACTAGGATGGAGTCTATCAGTTTTCTTCTTGATGTCACTTGTCATTTTCAATTCAAGTTATTCCAAACGGATGTTTAGTCATCATTTTTAAATGGTATTTCAACAGAGGAAATAGTTGTGGAGCAGTATTAAGGCTTTATTGAATCTAAACACCCTAATCATGTCTATATATTAAAAAAGGTTTTATACGGCCTAAAGTAAGCCCCCGGATCTTGGTATGACCATTTTTCAACCATTTTAATTAATAAGAGGGTTGAACGCGGTCGAAGTAACCATTCATGATTTGTTCGTATAACAAACTCATAAGTTTTAAATGCTCAAGTCTATGTTGACAGTATTAGTTTTGTCTCAACTTCCCCTCAAGAGGTAAAAGATTCTTCAACTGTTATATATGGGGAGTTACAAATGTCTCTTATGGGGGAGATTTAATATTTTCTTGAACTCCAAGTAAAATAATTAAATGATAATTTATGTATATCATAGTCTAAATATGCTATAGATCTGATGAAAAAAATTAGTTTAGATAATTCCAAAGTAGCGCGATACCTATGAGCACAACCACTAAAATTTTTGATGATGAAAGTGGAAATAACATAGATCCCACCTTATATTGTAGTATGATAGGTAGTCTCTTGTACCTTACTGCCTCTACGCCCAATGTTATATTTATTATTTATGTATGTGCTCGTTATAAATCCATTCCTAAGGAACGACACCTAAATAGTGTTAAATGAATAATGAAGTACATTAAAGGGACTTTAAGATATGGCAAACTGTACACTGAAGACACATATAGTACCGTTATAGGTTATAATGATGCCGACTATGTAGGATGTTCTGATGACAGTAAAAGCACCTCTCTTGGGTGTTGTTTTTTCGGAAACAACTTAGTTGGTTCGAGTTGTAAAAAATAGAAATATATTTTTTTCGACTACAAAAGCAGAGTATAGTGTTGTTGGTAGTTGATGTGTTCAATTAATCAGGATTAAACAAATAATGTATGATTATGGGATAATTGAAAATCAGGTTAATTTATTATGTGATAATGAGAGTGTATGAAACATATCTAAGAATCCTATTCAACATTCGAGATCATTTTATAAGAGATTTATTACAATCTAAAGAGCTATTAATTGAATATCTCAACATTGAACGTCAGTTAGCTGATTTTTTACTAAACCTCTTGATAATCTACGATTTGTATCATTGAGAAAATATATTGGGATGGTAGTTCTTGATTAAATACCACCATATGTTTTTTTATATATTCACTTCATTTTCTTAGTAATTACATGTTGCTATGAGGATTTATGGCAAGGGTGTCTAAACAATGACAAAATGCATCTCCTGAATCTATTCAATATAGTAAATGACACTTGTTCTGGCCCGTTTATATGATTCTCTTGGTAGTTATCTATATTATTATTATCTCTTATTCTTCTTATTTACTTTTTGTCTATTTAAGACAAATGGGGGAGAGAGTACATCCCGTAGAATTGCATATATTTTAATAAAATTTAACATATGCTACTAATGATCTTATGATATTGGTTTTTCTTATTTATTGCAGGTAATGAAAAATGTTAGTGTAATGGTCTATAAATAGTCGAGTGATGTATTTTACACCTTACTTTGTTTTGCGTTCTAGGATGGGTGAGGGTAGTAAGAATTTTTTCTTATATGGCTCATGATTTTTTTCTAAGAGTACCCTTGATGTACTCGAATGGTTTTGTCACAAGTACGCACATCGAAAACCATTTACCAGTGTTGTTTTGTTCGCACATAGTTTTCTAACAAATTAAATACTGATTGTTTCATCTTTTAAGCAGTTTAGGGTATATTAGTTTTGAGCTTAAATATTATGCTACTTTATAGACCCTTAGACCTTTTAAAAACCATATAAGTAATACATTCTCATAGAGATTTTGAGTTCTTCAATTAAACCATATAAAAGATATGCATATCTTCATTATTCAGATTAGCTAGGAAGTCCAAATGGAGATAGTTTAGGGAGAGATTTTGAGTTGTAAATCCTTAAATAGTTAGATATAATAGTGAGTAATATGGATATGTTTTTTTTTATGTTCATGCCTAGATTCCTAGGAATTTTCTCTCGGTATCAACCTTATTCTTTTCGAGTTCTAATTAATATTTCTTTTTGCTATAAATCGCGCGTAACCCTTGAGAAAATATTCACTCACACACATTATGGTTTTATTTTATTTGGATTCAATTTTTATTTATTTTTATGATCCAACATTTCTTTTTGTTTCAAATCATTGAAAATAAATGTTTTCAGTTTTGAATTGTGTATATACTTAGTTTATTGATTTTAAATCTTTTGAAATTAATAAATTTGTGAATTTGATTATTTAAAATATTTGTTTAAAATTATAACTGGAAATCTTGAAATAAAAATTTGTTATATCACCCTTATAATAGATGCATATGTTTATATGTATATGATTTGTTAAGACCTGTTTGCAAAAAGTGCGTGTTTGAATTTTTCATATCCTTATAAATTTACAATACATTATCACTCTTATATCCGCATTAGAATTTTTGCTTGATATTTAGAGTGGATTCTCTAGTCGAACACTTTGGGTGATTTCCAAGACTCGGAAGAAGATCGGAACGTATTTGTACCTTGAGTATATTCTCGAATAGGTATATTCTTTTCATTCATTCTATGATCTTATTGTAATTGTAAATTCATATTTTATTCAAGTGGATTTTTTTTCATGTGGAAGTGACCGTTGTAATACCCCGTATTTTTATGCTATAATTAATTTGGGGATTTATTTAATAAAAATCCGGAAATTAATTATGTTATAATTATTAACGTGACGTGAGTTAGTAATAATATGAAATTGTTGAATATTACTTAAGAGCATAGTAATATATGGTAAATGTCACGAGTGAATGAAAATGACAATTTTGGTAATTTTAGTCGGGACGCGCCCGTGTCGCGTCGGGACTAATTATTGAGAAATAAAAGTAAATATTTTATGAGTTGTCCGTATGGTCGTTTTGAGTGCGCCAACGCGTCCGGAAGGGTCGAGATAGTCAGAAAAGTGTACCCGGGGATTTAGTTTGGGTCTCGGGATGTTTTTAGGCTTAATTAGTGACCCGGGAGGGCGTTTTGGTAATTTTACAAATTAGGGTAATTAAACCCACGAATTTCAGCCATTCTTAGCAGCCATTTAAGTCAGCCTTTTAGGGTTAGATCATTCAGAACCCTAAGACGGCTAGTGGAGAAGAGAGGAGAGACCTTGCTAGGTGATTCAAGGCCAAAAACACCACCTTTTGCACCACCGTCACCACCAACGCGTAGATCGCGAGGAGGAGAACGCAGCCATACCAATATCAGCAGGAAACCAGACCTCTGAAATCCCAGGCAAGTGTTTAACTTGCGTATTTTCGTTGGTGCAATAATCATGTTAGTGTAGGAATGATTAAGAGTATAATCCATGGAGGAAAACCCAATTTTGATAGGGATTTGCATGTAGAAATCATATGAACCTTATTCTGGAAATTAATATGTGAAGTAGATGTTTAACCCACGAAATTATGATGATTTGTTAGAAGGAATTTCTGGAGAAAACTGATTAGAACAAAGGTTAAGAAAACTGTAGGGTTCTTGATGATTAGATGAAATATTAGGTTGTTTAATCATGTTTATTGATGTATATACGCATGCTGATCGTTAAAGAAACCTGGAATTATGTTAGGATGTAAGCAGTACACTTTTTGGGTCAATTAGAGTTGGAAAATATGAGTTTTGATGAAGAAACCTAAGCAACCCCGTCACTGCAGTTTCTGCAGAATTTTCACAGACCTGCTCGATCGATCGATCGACCCTAAATCGTCGATCGATCGAAGGTTCGATCGGTCGACCCCAGACGTCGATCGATCGACCCTCCCTGGCAGCCTATTATTCCCCTTGTTTAATTAGTCGAATTAATTTATCGTGGAATAAACCTTGGGCATTCTAAATAAAATGATTTGGGAGATATTGAGGACCAGTAGAGTATATGGACATATGTTAGAACCTTTAATCTTCAACGAAGATGGTAATTATGGGATATTTACTTTAGGTTGTTAGATTTATGAAACTTAAGGGTGAGGTGCGTAAGAGAGTTACGTTGGAATCAAATGAAGTTATTTACTGAATTTTAGAATTGTAAAGTTATAACCCATGAGTATTAGGTAATGAGTGAGAAAACCCTTCGAATTAAGGTTAGAGGCGAAACCTTATACGTTATACTAATAAGGTGAAATTTAGGACAAAGGTTGTAATTATGGGTAATGAGAGTGACCTATATTAATATGATGAAATCGGTATATTTATATGAATGTGTGTACATATATTATATACATGTGAAAAACGTACCCGCGCTACTTGCTATCCCTGAGGTTACCGCGCTGGGACGATCTTATCCTGTGTTGCTTTATGGGGATATTGAATCGTACCCTAGAAGATAGAGATCCTAGGTACGGGCTATTAAATTGATAGTCGGACGGTCCTAAGAGACGTGTGGGTATGTACTGACCTCTTGGACTTGGAATCTATGCTTCGCCTCAACGTTGTTTTGTATATGTTAATACAGTTCGAGAGTGATTCCGAACTTGTATTTCCCTTTATGTGAGCGATACGGGGATTGGATAGCAGAGTATGCCCGCACCATAGTTTAGTTGGGGTGCCATTATATATATATTTTATGCGAGTAGTTAATATATATATGAGGTTATAAACTTTGAACTGCCTACTGTGATTTGATAAGTAGAACGTGGTTGTTGACTCAAATTATTAAATACTTGTTTTGTGAAAAAATGAAAAGGTACGGGGAAATCTTATAATTTAATGAAGCTAAAACGAGAGGAATACTACAAATTGAAAGTAACCTTTTTATAACATTGTTATCGTTCAGTTTTTGAAAACATTTGAGTAAGTTCAGATAAACGAACCATTGGGAAGGCTAGTACGATAGGAGTGCACATTAGAAGAGAGGTGAGTATTTCTCAAGAGAGAGACGAACTAATATGAAGTTTCATTGGCCTGTATCAATTTAAATACTTGCTTAACGTATTCTAAAATCAAACACACTTTCGGGCCCTGACCCGTTTCCTTTTCTCTCTCTCTCTCTTGTATATATATGTATATTTTTCAGGTGCCCAGCCACAGGGGCGTCTTGCTTAGGATTCTTTGAGAAGAACGAGCTGCAGCTTAGGTGGGAGTTGCAGGTCCCTTGAGTAGACGGCTTCTGCCATTGACTCCACTCCTATTACTCTCATTTATGGGGCACGTGTCGCCCTTTTTATCATTTCATTTATTGTTGGGGATTTTTATATTTCAGTTATTCCAGTATTGTTTATGGGATTTGTTTCAGGATGGTTTATGATTTTAGCTTTATATTATTGACATTCGATTGGTGAATGTATGGTTTTATTTAGATTTCGTGGTGTGATTCTATAATGTAGAAATGTTGTTTTGGTATTAATAAAATCTTTTCTTTAAGAAAATTTGGAAGTTTGTATGAAAAATGTTTTGACACTTAGCTTAATTATTTAGGGTGTTAAATTGGAAAAATTATTTTTATCGACAGTGATGCTGAGAATGAACCAACTGTTTACCTTGATTTAATTTAATAAAGGAGTGATCGCCCGGTATTTAATTAGGCGGGGTGTCACAGGTGGTATCAGAACATCAGGTTCTAGTGTCCATAGGATCTGTACGGCTTATTTTCGCTTTCAGCTTAACGTTATTGCTATAGAGCCCTATTGTTAGGACTGTTGTATTCTTGCTTTCACGTTTAAGTCTTTAGCTATTTGAGATTTGTTGATAACTGTAGACTAATAAACTTGTTCACGTTTCAGATGCCTCCGAGACGTGCTCCGAAAGATAGGCATGCCCAAGCCGACCAGCCAGCAGCTCCGGCACCCGGCACTATGAATGCGAATGAGGTAGCCGCCATCGTTGCTCAGGCGGTAAATGCCGCGATAGCGGTGATTCAGCAGGCTCCACCACAGGTCCAAGCAGTGGCGCCAGTACCAGCACAGCTTCCATCTGCATGGGAGAGAGTTCGGGATGCTTTTCAGAAAGCACATCCCCCTGAGTTTTCTGGTAGCTCCGATATTATTACTGTCAGCCAATGGAAGAAGGACATCCAGCGGCACCTCCGTATGTATGAGTGCACCGAAGTGCAGAAGCAGCTATTGGCCTCTTTTAAACTGGTGGGAGCCGCATTACAGTGGTGGGAGTCCACTACTACTTTGGAGGAGAGGGACACGATTCCTATTTAGATGTTCTGGGAGCGGTTTGACCGCAAGTACTTTCCACCCGCAGTGCAGACTGAGATGAGGCGGAAATTGCTAAATCTGAAGCAGGAAAACCTTACTGTAGCCGAGTATGAGGAAGAGTTCACGAGACTTCTCACTATTGTGCCGGATGAGGCACCCACTGAGAGCAAGAAAGTTTTGCTGTTCGTCGACGGGTTAGCTTGGAGGATCCGTCAGCACCTTATTGGGAATCTATCCCTGAGTACTTTCACTGACGTACTCAATGCAGCGCTACTACATTGCCAGGATCACCGCTTCCATCTTCAGGGAAGCAAGAGAGCAGGAGAGTCCAGCCAGCAGGGCAGGACCGGGGGTAGTAGTGCCAGTGGGGCACCAACTCAGGGACAGACTCGTCAGCACGAGCAGAGTTCCCATCAGGGGGACCCTGCTAAGCGATTCCGTTCAGGTGATTCTAGGCAGGGATTCGGGGGATTCAGGCAGGGCCATCAGGGTCAGCCTAATCAGCAGGGCCAACAGGGCCAACACCGACCGCAGGGTCAACAGCAGGGCCAGCAAGGTCAACAGCGTGCACATCAGGGCCAACAGGGCCAATGGCGTGGAGGTAACGACCAGCAGGGCCGTGGTCAGCAGGGACAGAGGGGAGGTAATTTCAGAGGCCGGTGTTTTGTGTGTGGCAAGCACGGCCATAAGCGTCAGGATTGCCCAGAGGGCGATAGGGCCCCACAGCAGCAGGGAGCCCGTAATGAGCCGCAGAGACCACTCTTTCCACCTGCCCTTCCAGCTCCAGCCCAGATGCCAGCCCTACCAGCCATTCCAGCAGCTCCAGTGCAGCAGGGGCAATTGCAGTACGGACGTGTCTATAACGTCCACCAGGCAGCAGCTCCACAGGCACCACCCGCGATTGAGGGTATGTTTCCTATCCATGGTACTATGGGTAAAGTTTTGTTTGATACGGGGGCAACGCACTGTTTTATAGCTACGCATTTTGCGAAGTCCTTAGGATTGTTAGCCACAGCAGAGAGCACCGTAACGTGTGTCGACTCACCACTGGGGAGTGGGTCACTTATATTCTTTATATGCCGGGGAGTAGGGATAGAGATTGGTAGCTTGGTATTGCCTGCAGACATGCTAGTCTTAGACATGCACGAGCATGACGTGATTATTGGTATGGATTGGCTCGCATCTTATAGAGCCATGATTGATTGCTTCGGTGGGAGCATTATTTTTGCCATTCCGGGGCAAGAGATGTTTGTAGTAGCGATGCCTCGCCCAGAGGGAGGTTCGACCGCTCATTTATATTACATTGAGGAGGATACCTCTAAGGAGGTTGTGATTCCTTTGGATTCGATCCCAGTTGTTAGGGAGTATTCCGATGTGTTTCAGGAGATACCAGGCCTACCGCCCAGTCGTGAGATAGACTTCGTTATAGACTTATTGCCGGATACGAGACCTATAGCACGCGCACCGTACCGTATGGCTCCGGCAGAGATGCGAGAGCTACGAGATCAGATTGAGCAGCTATTAGGTCAGGGTTTCATTCGTAGGAGTACCTCACCGTGGGGCGCTCCAGTCTTATTTGTGAAGAAGAGAGATGGCTCACTGAGATTGTGTGTGGACTACCGGGAGTTAAACAAGGTCACGATACGGAACAAGTATCCGTTGCCTCGAATCGATGATCTGTTCGACCAGTTAAGGGGAGCAACTTTCTTTTCGAAGATAGATCTGAGGTCGGGGTACCATCAGTTACGAATTAGAGAGCAGGATGTTTCGAAGACTGCCTTCTTGTCGAGATATGGGTCCTATGAGTTCAGGGTGATGCCGTTCGGACTCACAAATGCCCCAGCCGTTTTCATGGACTTGATGAACCGAGTGTTCAGAGAGTTCTTGGATCAGTTCGTCATCGTCTTCATAGATGATATCTTGATATATTCACGCTTCGAGGAGGAGCATGCCGAACACTTGAGGCAGGTTCTTCAGACTCTGCGAGAACATCAGTTGTATGCTAAGTACGAGAAGTGTGGATTCTGGTTGCGAGAGGTACAATTCTTAGGCCATGTTGTTTCTGAGCAGGGGATAGCAGTTGACCCGAGCAAAGTGTCAGCGGTGAGGGAGTGGGGGCAGCCCACGACACCGACGGAAGTACGTAGTTTCTTGGGGTTGGCCGGATACTACAGGAGGTTCATTCGGGGGTTCTCCAAAATAGCGGGTCCATTGACGAATCTGACTCGCAAGGGGGTACCATATGTTTGGGATGACGCTTGTCAGTTGGCTTTTGACGAGCTGAAGGACAAGCTTACTTCGGCACCAGTCCTTGCTCTACCGAAGCCGGGTGTAGAGTACCTGGTTTACACAGATGCGTCCTTACGAGGACTTGGGGGAGTACTTCAGCAGGAAGAGAAGGCTATAGATTTTGCTTCCCGCAAGCTTAAGCCGCATGAGAAGAATTACCCCACCCACGACCTGGAGTTAGCTGCGGTCGTCTTTGCATTGAGAATTTGGAGGCACTATTTATTGGGCGAGAAATTCCGTTTGTTCACAGACCATAAGTCACTGCAGTACCTGTTCACTCAGCGAGAGCTGAATATGCGTCAGCGCAGATGGTTAGAGTTTGTAAAAGATTACCAGTTCGATATACAGTATCATCCGGGGAAAGCCAACGTAGTTGCTGATGCGTTGAGCCGTAGACCGGTTGATGATGTGGCGGACATCTGGAAAGCAAAATGGAAGGAGTTGGGTCACCAAGACGCAGTAGCACGTTCTTTCATATCCGTGATGATAGTCACACCCGAGATTGGTACGAGGGTGATACAGGCACAGACCACAGACCCATTTTGTCAGGAGCAGATTGTACGACTTCTAGCCGAGGGTGCTGAGTCCTATTCTGTTAGTTCGGATGGAGGGTTGCGGTTTAATGGGAGATTAGTGGTTCCAGAAGGAGCAGAGCTACGTCATGAGGTGATGACTCATTCTCATGGGTCCCGATTTGCTGTACATCCGGGAGGCGATAAGATGTACCAGGATATGAGACGTCAGTACTGGTGGAGTGGGATGAAGAAGGACATCGCTGAATTTGTGTCCAAATGTTCTACTTGCTAGCTGGTGAAGGTGGACCACCAGAAACCGTCGGGATTACTTCAGCCGTTGGAAGTACCTGCGTGGAAGTGGGAAAGTATTTCCATGGACTTCATTACAGGGTTGCCTACATCACAGCGAGGCCACGGTTCTATCTGGGTGATTGTAGACCGTCTGACCAAGGTGGCTCATTTTCTGCCAGTAAGGATAGATTATACCACGGGTCAGTATGCCCAACTATTCATCGCTGAGATTGTCAGATTACATGGGGTGCCCCTGAATATTGTGTCAGACAGAGACAAGATTTTTGTATCGCGTTTCTGGGAAAGCTTTCAGGAGGCTATGGGTACAGAGTTGAGACTGAGTTCAGCTTACCACCCACAGACAGATGGACAGACAGATCGTACTAATCAGATGTTGGAAGATATGCTACGCATGTGTATCCTCGACTTCGGGGGAGGTTGGGAGCCACATCTTCCACTGGTCGAGTTTGCTTATAATAACTCCTATCAGTTTACGATTGGCATGGCTCCATTTGAAGCTTTGTACGGCAGGCTTTGTCGCTCTCCAACCTGTTGGCTCGAAGTGGGGGACAACAAGTTATTAGGACCAGAAGTGATCCAGGAGACCTCCGCGAGGATTGAGATAATCAGGAGTCGTATTCGGGTAGCCCAAGACAGACAGAAGAGCTACGCCGATGCAAAACGATTTTTCCGGGAGTTTAATGTGGGAGATCAAGTGTTGTTGCGTGTATCTCCTATGAAAGGAGTGATGAGGTTCGGGAAGAAGGGGAAGTTGGCTCCGAGGTACGTAGGACCATTTCCCATCATCGAGAGAATTGGGCCAGTAACATACAGGTTGGGTTTGCCAGAACATTTACATCGCATCCACGATGTATTCCACATCTCGTCGTTAAGACGATACCTTCGGGATGATATGGCCCATACTCACATTGCGATAGATGAGATCGACTTGCAGTCGGATAGCTCTTACGAGGAGAGACCGGTGGCTATTCAAGACTACAGTGAGAGGAGATTGAGGTCGAAGATAGTTCCACTCGTGCGGGTCCAGTGGGAACATCATAATGTGGAGGAATCCACTTGGGAGCGTGAGGCAGATATGCGTGAGAGATATCCAGAGTTGTTTTTACCAGGTATGCCTTATTTTCCGAATTTCGGGACGAAATTCCGTTATTAGGGGGGAAGTATGTAATACCCCGTATTTTTATGCTATAATTAATTTGGGGATTTATTTAATAAAAATCCGGAAATTAATTATGTTATAATTATTAACGTGACGTGAGTTAGTAATAATATGAAATTGTTGAATATTACTTAAGAGCATAGTAATATATGGTAAATGTCACGAGTGAATGAAAATGACAATTTTGGTAATTTTAGTCGGGACGCGCCCGTGTCGCGTCGGGACTAATTATTGAGAAATAAAAGTAAATATTTTATGAGTTGTCCGTATGGTCGTTTTGAGTGCGCCAACGCGTCCGGAAGGGTCGAGATAGTCAGAAAAGTGTACCCGGGGGTTTAGTTTGGGTCTCGGGATGTTTTTAGGCTTAATTAGTGACCCGGGAGGGCGTTTTGGTAATTTTACAAATTAGGGTAATTAAACCCACGAATTTCAGCCATCCTTAGCAGCCATTTAAGTCAGCCTTTTAGGGTTAGATCATTCAGAACCCTAAGACGGCTAGTGGAGAAGAGAGGAGAGACCTTGCTAGGTGATTCAAGGCCAAAAACACCACCTTTTGCACCACCGTCACCACCAACGCGTAGATCGCGAGGAGGAGAACGCAGCCATACCAATATCAGCAGGAAACCAGACCTCTGAAATCCCAGGCAAGTGTTTAACTTGCGTATTTTCGTTGGTGCAATAATCATGTTAGTGTAGGAATGATTAAGAGTATAATCCATGGAGGAAAACCCAATTTTGATAGGGATTTGCATGTAGAAATCATATGAACCTTATTCTGGAAATTAATATGTGAAGTAGATGTTTAACCCACGAAATTATGATGATTTGTTAGAAGGAATTTCTGGAGAAAACTGATTAGAACAAAGGTTAAGAAAACTGTAGGGTTCTTGATGATTAGATGAAATATTAGGTTGTTTAATCATGTTTATTGATGTATATACGCATGCTGATCGTTAAAGAAACCTGGAATTATGTTAGGATGTAAGCAGTACACTTTTTGGGTCAATTAGAGTTGGAAAATATGAGTTTTGATGAAGAAACCTAAGCAACCCCGTCACTGCAGTTTCTGCAGAATTTTCACAGACCTGCTCGATCGATCGATCGACCCTAAATCGTCGATCGATCGAAGGTTCGATCGGTCGACCCCAGACGTCGATCGATCGACCCTCCCTGGCAGCCTATTATTCCCCTTGTTTAATTAGTCGAATTAATTTATCGTGGAATAAACCTTGGGCATTCTAAATAAAATGATTTGGGAGATATTGAGGACCAGTAGAGTATATGGACATATGTTAGAACCTTTAATCTTCAACGAAGATGGTAATTATGGGATATTTACTTTAGGTTGTTAGATTTATGAAACTTAAGGGTGAGGTGCGTAAGAGAGTTACGTTGGAATCAAATGAAGTTATTTACTGAATTTTAGAATTGTAAAGTTATAACCCATGAGTATTAGGTAATGAGTGAGAAAACCCTTCGAATTAAGGTTAGAGGCGAAACCTTATACGTTATACTAATAAGGTGAAATTTAGGACAAAGGTTGTAATTACGGATAATGAGAGTGACCTATATTAATATGATGAAATCGGTATATTTATATGAATGTGTGTACATATATTATATACATGTGAAAAACGTACCCGCGCTACTTGCTATCCCTGAGGTTACCGCGCTGGGATGATCGTATCCTGTGTTGCTTTATGGGGATATTGAATCGTACCCTAGAAGATAGAGATCCTAGGTACGGGCTATTAAATTGATAGTCGGACGGTCCTAAGAGACGTGTGGGTATGTACTGACCTCTTGGACTTGGAATCTATGCTTCGCCTCAACGTTGTTTTGTATATGTTAATACAGTTCGAGAGTGATTCCGAACTTGTATTTCCCTTTATGTGAGCGATACGGGGATTGGATAGCAGAGTATGCCCGCACCATAGTTTAGTTGGGGTGCCATTATATATATATTTTATGCGAGTAGTTAATATATATATGAGGTTATAAACTTTGAACTGCCTACTGTGATTTGATAAGTAGAACGTGGTTGTTGACTCAAATTATTAAATACTTGTTTTGTGAAAAAATGAAAAGGTACGGGGAAATCTTATAATTTACTGAAGCTAAAACGAGAGGAATACTACAAATTGAAAGTAACCTTTTTATAACATTGTTATCGTTCAGTTTTTGAAAACATTTGAGTAAGTCAAGATAAACGAACCATTGGGAAGGCTAGTACGATAGGAGTGCACATTAGAAGAGAGGTGAGTATTTCTCAAGAGAGAGACGAACTAATATGAAGTTGCATTGGCCTGTATCAATTTAAATACTTGCTTAACGTATTCTAAAATCAAACACACTTTCGGGCCCTGACCCGTTTCCTTTTCTCTCTCTCTCTCTTGTATATATATGTATATTTTTCAGGTGCCCGGCCACAGGGGCGTCTTGCTTAGGATTCTTTGAGAAGAACGAGCTGCAGCTTAGGTGGGAGTTGCAGGTCCCTTGAGTAGACGGCTTCTGTCATTGACTCCACTCCTATTACTTTCATTTATGGGGCACGTGTCGCCCTTTTTATCATTTCATTTATTGTTGGGGATTTTTATATTTCAGTTATTCCAGTATTGTTTATGGGATTTGTTTCAGGATGGTTTATGATTTTAGCTTTATATTATTGACATTCGATTGGTGAATGTATGGTTTTATTTAGATTTCGTGGTGTGATTCTATAATGTAGAAATGTTGTTTTGGTATTAATAAAATCTTTTCTTTAATAAAATTTGGAAGTTTGTATGAAAAATGTTTTGACACTTAGCTTAATTATTTAGGGTGTTAAATTGGAAAAATTATTTTTATCGACAGTGATGCTGAGAATGAACCAACTGTTTACCTTGATTTAATTTAATAAAGGAGTGATTGCCCGGTATTTAATTAGGCGGGGTGTCACAACCGTGATGTTTTTCAAGTATGGATGAGTTTTACCACGTTAAAAATTTGGTTCTTGTGAGTTATTCTTTAATTTCTTAACTGTCTCAAGAAATCATAATTACTACTTGTATATAAATGTATATTAAAATATAAATATTGAATAATTTTTTTATCCCAACATTAATATGGATTTTATAACTAAAATCTTAAATAGGGTATTAGTTTGATTTTTACACATCACGTGTTAAAGTGACTGTTATATAGTCTTCAAACTCAAAAAAGAGTTTCTTCAACAAGTTTGTTGGATTTGGCACACTATTTAACTTTATTAAAATTTTAAGTGCTGTCAATTTTTCAATTGGTTTCAGAGCTTAACATTGTTTTAGATCCTGAACTTTTGAAACTATTTTTCAAATTCTACACCTCCCATTTTAATGGATCCAATTTTCTTATTGGAAGGTATGGATCATTGCATTTATCCAAGGCACATTAGGAGATGAAGTATGAGAATTAATTGAATCTGGATATGAATTTCGTACTAAATCATCAAGAAAAGGGAGTACTAAAAGAATTAATAAAGTATTGAGTGAATTCACAAGAGAAGAAAAATTGTTATTTTAATATAATAACAAGGAAACTGCATATTCGTGTCTGTTAGTGAACACGAATTATAAAGAATTTTTCATCATGCTTCCTCAAAAGAATATAGGGATACGTTAGTCACTTCCCACAAGGGTGACATGCGTGTCAAGAATATCAAGACCCAACTGTTAGTTCAGTAATGCAATGCTATCATGATGACTAAGACCATGATATTTGATGTTTGCTATATCAAATTGACTTATCGTAACTAAGTTCCATGCTAATGGAATTATTTATGATAAAAAGGACATAGTTATGAAAATGCTTAGTTCTCTCCCTTCTAAGTTGGACTCTAAGATACATGGCATCAAGGAGATAGATGATCAAAATAAGAACAATTTAATCATCTCAATTGAACTCTTATAAGTTAAAGATGCCTGATCTTGAGATAGACATAGGGAATGACCCTGAACTAAAAAATATTGATAATCAAATTGCCTTGATGAGTAAGCTATTTAAGAAAATAATAAAATTTAGAAATAGTGTTGTAACTCGACAATGGCAATTTAATTATAAAAAAAGTTTAAAGATTTTAGACCTCATGAAAGGAAATTTAACAAACCAAATCATTCAAATGATACACAAAAACCTTTGAAGGAGCTCAATGTTACAAGTGTGGTAAAATGGGTCACAAAACGACCAAAAGTACTCATAAGGACCTTATTACCAAAACGTGGGATGACTCAAGTGATTCAAAAGATGATGAGTCAATTCCTCCATAATTTGACGACTCATGCATGCCTTTTTATCCTAGGATAATTAAATATGGTGATGATAAGTACTTTTATGATTATTAAATTTACATGTGTTTATAATTATTAATTTAATTGGGAGAAATTAAGTTGATTTTGGTAAATATTAATTAGCGAGAAAATGATTAATATATTATTATTATTTACTTGCGTGTGATAAGTAAATATATGTGTGATTTATTATATGTCGCGTATGAGTGAAAAGTGATGATCTGTTTTATTATGTCGATATAGTATTTCTAGTTGGGTTACTCGGATGACCTTTTCGAGTGCACCGGTGATCGGAGAAGGGTCGAAATAGTCTAGAATAAGTACTCGGTGTCATGATTGGATTCCGAAGGATTTTTAGACATAGAAGGACCCGTATAAGGGTGGGATGGTATTTTTACAACTAGGGTTTTATGAAAAAAATTAGACTATGGTGTATTTTGGAGAAATTTAAGGGTTGAGAATGTGGATGACATCCCACCTTTAAAATTCTGCATAATTGAGCTTGAGAGAGAGTTCAAGAAAAGAGAAAAAGAGGAAAATGAAGAGAAAGGCTCGATGAAAAGAAGGAAAGGGAACCATATCTGGATTTAACCATTCACAACAGTCAGAACTTCAGATTTAAATCCTCTAAGGCAAGTTGTTACTTGCTTTAAATTGCACAATTAGGTAGTTAATCACTTTTATAGTTAAATATATAAAAATCTAGGATTTAAAGATTGGAACATCGATTATTTAATTAAGATATGTAGATGATAATTAATCTCTAATTTGAATTTATTGCTAGTTGATATTAATCATATAGGGATTTCAAAATTAAATCTGGGTTTATATTGTTCAGCATGTAGAAAATTGATAGGAAGGTCGAACTATGAAAATCCAATTTGGGCAGATTCTGGGTTTGTTAAAATTGATATATTATTTAGAATCCTAGTGTTTTCATAATGTATTCGGGGCTAATTTTATGTTATAATACTTCTGGAATATTAGTATAATTGTATAGGATGTTAGTTTGATAATTAGGGTGGTTTTGTACCTCCATTAGAGGGTTTGGAAGAGAAAACCCCGAGGAAGAAGATGACAAGAAGCCCAGTAAACCAAACATGTTCATTGGGGGAGCGGACTGGTTCGTTCAATCAAACTGGTTTGGTCTGCCAAGCGAATAAGTTTGGATTTATGGCCTTCTTAGATTTTTTTCGTGAGTTGTTTTGACCTGTTAGAACTTAGTAAATGATCGTAGGGGCTTCTGGGGTATTGTGGGACTACTGATAAAATCTTTCTCGGGCTAGTATGTGTGATAGGACAATGAATAGATGGGTTAGGGTAAGGAGAACCAGTAATTCAAGTGATCGAACATTTAGATATCTAATCAGAAACTTGGTTCAAACTTTGGGACTGGGCGACTGGTGCGCTGTCGGATATATATATATATATATATATATATATATATATATATATATATATATATATATATATATATATATATATATATATATATATATATATATATATATATATATATATATGCATGTGTGTGTGTGTGTGATACTTGTTTATCTTAAACATACCTACTCGATAGTAGTATCGTTAAGACTTTGCACATAGTAGGAATCGATTGTGGAATTAAGCAACAGGTGTCGGATTAATTCCTCAAGTCATAGTACTGTTGCTTGGACACTATCCATGTGCAAAGATAGGTATTGGTTTGGAGATCGATTGGGTGTGATTTGGTATGGTTGCGACCCCCAGGCGTATATTTATGAACGCCTCCATTGTATGTGTTTAAGTTTGAGTTTGGTGGTTAGATTTTGATTCGATGGCTTAATGTGAAGCAGGATGCCTGAAGTCCGATAACACACAAGGGATGTATCTACGAGGTCCATGCTCCTGGGATACAGTTATATGTATATAGAGAATGATATATATATATATATATATATATATATATATATATATATATATATATATATATATATATATATATGCTTATAGTGTATATATATACTTACAGAATGAGTGTAACTATGTTACATTTATTGTGTGAATATTTACCAATAGCATGTGTGTCACTATAATATTATTTATGAACGTATACCTAGTGA
The DNA here is from genome assembly GCA_949130495.1 of Sambucus nigra. Classification (NCBI taxonomy): domain Eukaryota; kingdom Viridiplantae; phylum Streptophyta; class Magnoliopsida; order Dipsacales; family Adoxaceae; genus Sambucus; species Sambucus nigra. The sequence continues at coordinate 85,741,340 of OX422208.1, read as the reverse complement.
GGGTAGTTTATACTTAGCTAATAGATAATATTATCTGGCTTGGGCATGGATAACAGTTATATGTCTTAGTTAGACCGGGTAGTTTACATTACAATAATAAAATCAACTTGTTAGGTGCGCATTGTAGATGAGAGGCGATGTTTTATCTCATATGAGTGTGGCCAGTTATATAATTATAAAAGTAATAAACTACAAGTTTTATAGATTTAAAACAATTAATTACTTACAAAATATTTTTCAAACCTTTCAGGCTTTGAACCTTGGGCAAATTTTATTATCTTGTTTTCTTTTAAAACCCCAAGTTTTCTGCAACAGTAGCCGATACCGTAGCGATAGATCCTTCTTTTCGTTGCTATAGCTATGGGCGCTACAGGATTTGACATAGCCACCTCACTCTTTTTATCTATATATGAACTTTATTATTTCAGTCTTCATTTTGGGCGCGTTGTCTTTAGCTTGGACATGAGTTTATTTATGCTAGAGTTCATTATTCAATTTTATTGTAGTAGACGATCCCTATTTAGTGACCGATGGTTTATTCGGTTCACACTTATTTAGTTATTATGAATGTTGATTAATTATGTATAATTTATTGTATGGTTGTATTCATTGGGTATTTATATTATTTTTGTGATAGTGATGCTAAGAATGAGACTATACTGAGATTCTTGTTTTATTTTATTAGAGGATTGGCCACCCGGTATTAAAGTGGAGGATTGTCATTGTTGGTATCAGAGAATCAGGTTTTAGTGTCCTTAGGATCTGTGTAAACTTTTCACGTTGTCTGTGTTGCGTTTCTTTGATATAGAGCCCTATATTTGGGACTATTGTTTTATATTGCGCATTTACATTCTTATGCTATTGTATATATTTTGAAGTGAATCTCATAAAATTTTGATTTGGTTTCAGATGCCAAACTCCAGGAGAGGTATACTAGCACATGCCGTAAGGGGGTCCGTATAGGAGGAGGCTCATCTAGAGCCACATTCCACTCAAGGGACTATGACCACATCAAATGTCACAGCTATAGTCTCACATGTGCTTAATGCTTCTATTACTTCCCTATCACAATATTTCCCCCAAGCACAACCATAACCGCTAGTGACAACACCAGCCTTCAATCACCAAGTGTCGTCAGTTTGGGAGCGAGTCAGAGAGGCCTTCTAAAAGAACCATCCGTCGGAGTTCCAGGGGAATGAAGATGTTGTAGTAGCTAGAGAATATAAGAAGGATATCCAGAGCCGTTTGTGTATGGTTGAGTGAAGTGACACTGAAAAATAGATACTAGCTACATTCAAGCCATTCAGGGTATCTCTTCAGTGGTGGGAGTTGATTACCATGTCGGAGGAGAGGGATACGATGACGATACATGAGTTTTGGGTGTGGTTTGACCACAAGATCTTTTCGCCGATAGTTCAAACAAAGATGATGAGGAAATTTCTAGATCTCTCGCAGAAGGGTCGTACTGTGGCCAAATATGACGAGGAGTTCACTCACCTCGCATACTTTATTCAAGATGAGGTGAACACTGAAGAGAAGATGGTCCTTAAGTTTATAGATGGGCATAATTAAAGGATTTTCCAACACTTATTGGGGAACTTGGAGCTGCAAGCTTACATTGACGTCATTAATGCCACATTGCTCCACTGTCAGAACCATTGCTTCCATTTGAGGGGATTGAAATGAACAAGAGAGTCAATCCATAAGGGAAAGACTGTGGGTAACAGTGCCAGTGGGGTGCCATCACAGCAGGCTAGGCAGTAGGAGGGGGTTCCCAACAAGAGGACTCAACTTAGAGATTCAGGTTGAGTAACAAAAACTTTATACAAGGCCACTAGGTCCAAGGGAACCATATTGGAGGCCAACAGGGCCAGGGTTATCAGGTCCAGTAGGATAGAGACAGGAGCTGCCTTATTAGGTCCAGTAGGGGAAGAGGTAAATAGACTTTACTGTGAGGTGTTTCTTATGTAGGGAGCAAGGCTATATGCAACATGTATGCCCGAACAGAGAAAGGGGTCTGTAGTAGGAGGCCTAACTGAGGCAACAATTATAACGACTTCCAGCCCCACTGGCAATTCCAACATTGCCCCCTTTCTCGGGGAAGTAACAGTTTGGATGTGTGTATAACATCTGTAGGCCAGTTTTGCCTCTAGTGCCACTAGCCATTGAAGTTATGTTTTCTATCCATGGGAATATAGGGCACACATTATTGAGACGAAAGTGTCACATTATTTTGTTAGCACTATATTCACACGTGTAATGGGTTTAGTGGATTTAGCGTAAGCCATTATTACAATCGTAGATTCACCGTTGGGTGGAGGGACTCTCATTCTTTCCATCTGTAGGGGAGTAATTGTGAACATAGGGGGGTTATGCTTATTAGCGGATCTACTCATTTTAGACTTGGACGAGTATGATGTTATTTTGGGTATGGACTTGTTAGCAACATATATAGTGATAATCAACTGTTACAGTATGATTATCGTGTTTTCTTTTCCAAGGCAGGACATAGTTCTTATGGTGATGCCTTGTTCGGGAGTGGGTCAAGCACGCACTTATATTATATTTAAGAGGAGACTTATGAGGGTATAGTCATCTATATATATTCGATACCTATTTTTTGGGACTATGCTAATATGTTTCAGGAGATATCAGGGATACTATCGAGTTGGGAGATTGAGTTTGTAATTGACTTAGCATTAAGGACTATAACGATATCATATCGTATGTCTTCTTTCGAGATATACGGGATTTGTGAGATCAGATTCAATAGCTTTTGGGGCAGGGTTTTATCCGTAGGAGTATATCACCTTAGGGTGCCCCAGTTCTATTTATAAAGAGGAAGGATGGGTCATTGAGGTTATGTATCGACTATCGGGAGTTGAACAAGGTCACGATTCGGAATAAATATTCATTATCGCATGTCTATGACTTGTTCGATCATTTGAGAGGAAAAACCTACTTCTCTAAGATTGATTTGTGATCAGGGTACCATAAGCTATATATCAGGGTGTAGGACGTCCCTAGTATTGCATTCTTGACAAGATATCGTTTGGAATAACCAATGCGCCGATAGTTTTTATGGATCTCATGAACATGGTGTTTAGAGATTTCTTGGATCAATTTATTATTGTGTTCATAGATGACATCTTGTTTTATTCTCGAACAGAGGGTGATCACGAAGAGCATTTGTGTATGGTTCTTCAGACTTTGTGGGACCACTAATTATATGCTAAGTTTGAGATGTGTGGATTCTGGTTATGAGATGTGTAGTTCTCGGGTGGCATTATCTTTGAGAGAGAAATTTATGTGTATCTGAGTAAGGTGTTAACGATGAGCGAGTGTGGTCAGTCCATGACATTGACAGAGGTCCATAGTTTTTTGGAGTTAGCATGTTACTACCATCGGTTCATCAAAGAATTTTTTAAGATTATAGGTCCCTTGACGAATTTGACTCATAAGGGAGTACCATTTGTTTGGGATGACCACTGTTAGTTAAATTTCAACGAGCTAAAGGAAAAGTTTGATTATTTGCTTGCATTGCCTAAGAAAGGGCGGAGTAATTCAATTTTACCGATGCAACCTTACAGGGACTTGAGGGAGTTCTATAGTAGGAGGAGCATGTTATAGTTTATGCATCTCGAAATCTTAATCCCCATGAGAATAAATATCCCACTCAAGACTTGGAGTTAGCAGCAGTCATTTTTGCCTTGAGGATTTGGAGGCATTATATATAATGAAAGAAGTTATGGTTGTTGACGAACCGTAAGTCCCTGAAGTATATTTTCACATAGAAGGAGCTGAACATAAGATAGCGTAGGTGGCCTAAGTTTGTGAAGGATTATTAATTTGATATAAAATATAATCTAGGGAAGGCTAATGTAGTGGTATATGCATTGAGTCATATACCGGTAGGGTAGTTAGCATTAGTGTTGAAGGAAAAAGGGGTTAAGCTTCATCAGGAGGAGGTAGTCCGAGCTTACATAGTAGTGATGACTGTCCCACCTGAGATCATTTTAGGGTTTTGAAGGAACAAGAAGGGGATCCTTCTTGCTAGGAGAGGATTCAACAGTTATTGGTGGATGGATTAGAGTCTTACTCAATCAGTTCTCAAAGTATTTTACGCTTCAATGAGATGTTGATTGTCCCAAACGATAAGGACCTATGGATCCCAGTTATAGATTAAGCATATGGGTCACGATTTTAGGTGCATCCCGGAGGGTACAAAATATACCACGATATGATGACGTAATATCGGTGAGCTGATATGAAGTCAGACATAGCAGAGTTTTTCTCTAGGTGCACCATTTCTCGAATGGTGAAGGTTAATCATCAGAGACCAGCCATGGTTATATAGCCGTTAGATATTCCACTGTGAAAACATAAGAGTATTTTGACTAATGTTATTACTGGGTTAACGAGATCACAAAGGGGTCACGATTCCATCTGGGTCATTATGAATCAGTTGACCAAGGTAGCTCATTTCCTTCCAGTTCAGGTAGATTACATGACGGGGAAATATGCATAACTTTTCATAGTCAAGATTGTGAGATTGCAAGGGGTGTCACTCAGCATTATTTCAGATGAGGATAAAATTTTTATGTCCTACTTCTGGTAGAGTTTTTAGGAGGTGATGGGCACATATTTGCATTTGAGCATGACATATTACCCGTAGATCGATTAGCAGATGGAGAGGGTAAATTAGATTTTAGAGCAATTGTTGAGAATGCTGATTCCGGACTTTAAGGTTCGCTGGGAGCAGTATTTTTCATTGGTAGAGTTTGCATTTAAGAACTAGTACCAAGTCACTATTAGCATGCCACCGTTTGAATCTTTGTATGGGAGACCTTATCATTCACCCTCTTGTTGGTTAGAGGTTGGAGAGAATGAGCCTCTTGGGCCGTACTTGATTTAGGAGATGTCAGCGAAGATTGAGTTGATCAAGAGATGTATTCGGGTAGCTCAGGACTGGTAGAAGAGCTACGCTTATGCGAACTAGATATTTTTAGAGTTTAACGTGGGTGATCAAGTGTTCCTGAGGGTATCTCCCATGAAGGGATTCATGTTGTTGAGGAAAAAGGGGAAGTTATTTCCTAGGTATATGGGTCCTTTTCCCATTATCGAGAGGGTAGGGCTGGTTACGTATAAGCTCATCTTATTGGAGCATTTGTAGTGCATTCATGATGTGTTTCATGTGTCGTTATTAAAGAGATATATCAGGGATGACATGGATTATCGGCATATAACGTTAGAGGAGATTAACCCACAACCAGATATTTCTTATAAGGAGAGACCTATTACCATTTTGGATTGTAGGGAGCAGAATTTTCGATCAAAGGTGGTACCCTTAGTACGTGTAAAATGGGGACACCATAGTTTTATCGAGTCGATGTGGGAGTGTAAGGATGACATGCGAAAAAAGTATCCAGGTCACTTCATGGTAGGTACGTTAAAATTTCGGGGATGAAATTCCATTATTAGGGGGAATAATGTAATAACCCATACTTTTATGATAATTTAATTTCCATATGCTTATAGTTATTAATTTATTTGGGGGAAATTAAATTTATTTCGGTAAATATTAATTAACGAGAAGGATTCATATTTATTATTATTATTATTATTTATTTGCGTGTAATAAGTAAATAAATATGTGAATTATTATATATGTCACATATGAGTGAAAAGAGATAATTTATTTTATAATATTGATAGTGTGTTACATCGGTGGATCGATATAGTGTATGGGCGGCGCGTTCTATACGCACTTGTCGGGTCTGGTTAATGAGATGTTAGCGTATTTGTAGTTGGGTGATTCGGATGACATTTTCGGGTAAACTGGTAATCCGAGAATGGTCGAAATAGTGTAGGATACTTACCCGAGTGTTATGATTGGGTTTCGGTGGATTTTTAGACATAACATGACCCGTGTAAGGATAGGATGGTCTTTTTACACCTAGGGTTTAATGGAAATGGAATTAAGGTGTATTTTGAAGGTATTTAAGGGTAGAGAATGTGACAGAAGCTCGCCTTTAACATTTTTCACGATTGAGTTTGAGAGAGAGTGTAAGAGAAGGGAAAAAGAGGAAAGGGAAGAGAAAGTCTTGAAGAAGAAAAGGAAAGGGAACCATCTCCAGATTCAACTCATCACAATAGTCAGAATTTGTAATTTAAATCTTGTAAGGTAATTAGTTACCTATTTTAAATTGCATGATTAGGTAGTTAATCACTTTCATAGTTAATGGTGTAAAAATCTGGGATTTAAACGTTTAAATATTATAACTTTGATTATTTAATTAAGAGATGTAGATGATAACTAATTTCTAATTTGAATTGATTACTAGTTGATATTGATCGTGTACGGATTTTGAAATTAAATATAGGTTTATAATGTCAATCATGTAGAACATTGATCGGAAGGTTGAATTAATGAAAATCCAATTTGGGTAAATTCTGAGTTTGTTCGAATTGATGTTTGATTTAGAATCCTAGGGTTTCGATAAGGGATTCGAAGGTAATTCAATGTTATAATACTTTTTTAATATTAGTATAATGATGTGGGATGTTGATTTGATGATTGGTGGTTTAGGACCTCCATTGGAGGTTGGGAAGAGAAAAATTCGAGAAAAAAGATGACAAGCAGCCCAGTGAATCAAACTGGCTCCCTGGGGGAGCGAACCCGTTAGATCAACCGAATCGGTTTAGTTTGTTAAGATAATTGGTTCGATTTTTTAAGTGAACAAGTTCGATTTTTTTGGTGTGCTCGAATTTTGTTCATGTGTTGTTTTGACCCACTAGAGCTTGAAAATTATCGTAAGGGCTTTCGGGGTATTGTAGGGATACTGGGGAATGATTTTAAGGGATGGTATGTATGATATTCCAACAAATTGATGTGTTCGAGTTAATATAAGCAAAAATTCAAGTGAGTAAATATTTAGATATTTAATTAGGAAGTTGGTTCGAACTTAGAGATTGGGAGACTTTGTGTCGTGGGATGTGCATATGAGCTCGGTACTTTTTATATATACATATTAGAGGGATGTGTATATATATGTATGTGTGTATGTTACTTGTTTATATTAAACGTACCAACTTGGTAGAGCTATTGTTAAGATGTTGCACATAGTGGGCAATCCATCCGCAATCCATCCTAGTGTTGACCAGCAGGTGTCTAATTTATTCCTCGAGTTATAGTACTATTAGATGGCCACTATCCATGTGTGAGGATAGATATTAGTTTGGAGACCGGTTAGGTGAAATGTGGGATGGTTAGGACCCCCAGACGTAAGCTTATGACCGCCTCCATTGTAAGTGTTTACATTTGGGTTCGGTGGTGGGATTCTGACCCAGTGTCTCAGTGTGATGCATGATGCCTGGAGCTCGATAGCACACGAGGGACGTATCCGTGAGGTCAATGCTCTGGAGATACGATTATACATATATAGTGAGCGATATATGTATGTATGTTTATATGGTATAGTGTATATATCTACTTATAGCACGAGTGTAGCTATGTTACATTTTTTATGTGAATATATACCGATAGTACATGTGTCCCTACAATATTATTTATGAAGGTATACCTAGTGATGGTACTTTGTACTTAGCTGATAGAGAATATTAGCGGGAATGGGGCTGGATAACAATTATATGTCCTAGTTAGATCAGGTAATTTGAATTTGGATAATAAAATGAAAGAGTTAGGTACACACTATAGATGAGAGGCGAGATTTTGTCTCATGTGAGTACAATCGGTTAATTAATTATGAAAGTAATACACTACAAGTTTTCCCTATTTAAAACAATTAATTACTTGCAAAATATTTTTCAAACTTTTCGGGCTTTGACCCACGAATAATTTTTTTTCTTGTTTTCTTTTATAAACCCAGGTGTGCTACAGTAGCATCCGGGACCACAGGGACAGATCCTTCTTGTCGTTGCAGTAGATATGGATGCTACATGATTGACTTAGCTGCCTTAGCTCTTTCTATTTAGATAAGATCTTTATTATTCCAGTTTTCATTTTGCGCGTGTTACCTATAGTTTGAATGGGAGTTTATTTATGTTAGGGAGATATTTCATTATTCAATTTTATTATAGCATATTATCATTATTTAGTGAGCGATGGTTTGTTCGTTTCACACTTATTTAGTTATTATGCATGATGATTTATTTTGTCCACTTAGTTGTATGATTTTATTCATATTGTATTTATATTGTTTGTTGTGACAATGATGCTGAGAAGGAGACAATACTGAGATTCTTGTTTTATTTTAGTCGAGGATTGGCCACCAATATTAGAATAGGTGGGTTATCACAAATGCATGGTTGATAATGATGTTTTAGATAATCATAATTATGTGAATGATGTGAAAATTAATTCTCGAGGGTGTGTGAGTCAAAATGACGCTAAGAAAGACAAATGGAACATGTGTATGAATCCGATCAGTTTAAACGTTACCATAGGTAATAAAAAACACACTTCACTAAGTGATTGTGAGGCTGATGATGATTTGCCAAATTTTCAAGACTTGTATGCAAAAACTTTAAAGAAATGTCCTAAATTTGAAATAATGGTGAAAAGGTTAACTGAACAAGTGGAAGTTTTAACTTTGACTATTAGGAAGACTACGGAAGATTACATTTATCAATGTCTAAATCATGAGACTGATGTAAAAGAATTGAAATTTAAAATAATAAAACTTTCTCAGAAAAATCTTGTTTTATAAGAAAGGTACAAAGCTACATTGATTAAGATAGAAGAATCTGAAGAAAAGGTTTCAAATATTTTCAAAAAGTGTCTTGATTTTGAAACAAATGCCAAAACCTATGATAAAATCACAAGGCCTAGCAAAATCAATGCAAAATATAAAATAAGAATTGGTTTTGAAAAAACCTCAAAAGTAAACAATTTTAATGGAAAAATTGTGCTGAGACAGTTTTGCTATCCACTGGAAATTTACTGGACTCTCCAAGTTAATATTTTTAAATCTCATAAAGTATTTTCCAAACAATCCATCTCAAGAGTAACAGAAACAGTGTGTAGTCTAAAACAGAAGCTTGATAACGAATCCAAGTACATATGTCCTCATACCAGAGATCTTGAAAACAAAAATATCTTTCTTTTCGTTAAACCTCATTTTTCAAAAGGTTGAACCTATCTTTCAAGGTTTAGAAAAAAATTTGATTCATCTTCAACCAAATACTGTAGCTATTGTGATCTATATGGACATACTCTTCAAAACTATTTTCAGAAAAGAATTTACACTCCAGTTTTTTAAAATTTTAATTACTCTCGAGTGAAACGCTAAAATTATGTTCTCCCTTGGCTGTGGCCATCCCAAGAGCCTCCTTTTTCGAATTCCATCCGACGCGCGCGTGGGGTTGCGCCCTTTCTCGGGGTGCTCGACCGTCATCAATATCAAGGATAATGTGATAGACTCCAACCTATTTTGCACAAAACAGGCAAAAGAAATGTTATCCCCTCGAGAGAACGGCATCAAGGACAATAACGTTGCTTTCGAAACCAAGTAGTTACGAAATGGGAAGGTGTTAAGCACCCATCCCTCCCTTTCGATCTCTCATGGCCATGTGTTAATCCTCTCCTGTTAGACTCCATGAAGTGTGTGCTCATGTGCATAATATAGGTGAAGAATGAAATCATTCAACTCGTGTCATATAAAAGGATGGAGTGAATTCATCCTTAGGAGTTTTTCCAAAAATAATAATTTAAAATATAATGAGTGTTTGTCGAATTACATGTCACTATGGAGAATGTATATATCACACATACACACACACACACACACATATATATATATATATATATATATATATGGAGAGAGAGAGAGAGAGAGAGAGGCAGGCACCTGTGCACTCTAAAGTTTGTACACTAAGTTTGCACATCCTGTTTTTAAAATATAAAAAACATATTTTTTAGTTGATTTTTTTAGTGTGATATTTAAACATTTCAAGGAACCCATATAAAAAAAATCAGCTCAAAAAAACTTTTTTGCTATTTTAAAAAAATCGGCCAAACTTTAGCAACTTTTAAGCACTTTAAAATCTGCGAAAGTTTGATCAATTTTTATAAAATAGCACAAAAAACATTTTTTTAATCTAATTTTTATATATGGGTTCCTTCAAATGTTTAAATATCACACAAAAAAACCAACTCAAAAATATGTTTTTTAATATTTTAAACAAATGATGCACAAACATTAGTGTGCATAGAAGCCTCTCTCTCTCTCTCTCTCTCTCTCTCTCTAAATATATATATATATAGGGAGAGGTTCACAAGTGGACCAAAAGAATAGACTTTTTAATGGACCTTAACAAAAAACACATAATAACACATTAATTTTAATTTCTATAGTGTAATTGGTCCGCGCCAGCGGCACCCGAGACCACACATTCGCCCCACTAACCCCCCACCCCCAACAACCACCATCACCATAGCAGCCCTTGTGGCAGCCGGTAGGGTGGGGTGGGGTGGGGTGAGTGGGGGCGTGTCGGGGGTGGGGGATCGATCTACACGCGTATTTGGTGCCGCTGGCGCGGACCAATTACACTATAGGAATCAAAATTAATGTGTTTTTATGTATTTTTTGTTAAGGTCCATTAAAAAGTCCATTTATTTGGTCCACTTGTGAACCTCTCCCTATATATATATATGTGTGTGTGTGTGTGACAAGAGAGAAACATAATAATGAGGACTTGAATCTCGGGATTAACACAAGACGCCTATGTAACCCATGGGGCATCAAAGTCCACGTAATTCAAAGATAACATAGAGTGGGGTTTAATCCATAGATCTAAACGAGGTATTTGTCTTATGTATGTGTGTAGAGAAAATGTGCTATATGAGTGAGAATGTGATGTGAGAATTCCTCTTTTGGAATTTATAGATAACCCCTTATTTTCTTATTTCTTCGGTTTTTTATGAAAATAAAATATGTGCAAATACTACTAATAAAGGTTTGAGATTAATAAATGTGATGTAATGAAACAAAATGCTAAATTATAATTAAAACAAATAATACTAAAATGAGAGAATTAGAAATACGGGTGGAGAATTGAACCTCCTTATGAATACTTGATTGTGACACCCCGACTAATTAAATACCGGGTAGCTACTCCTTTATTAAATTATTTCAAAATGCCAAGTTGGTTCAGTTAATAGCATCACTGTCGAAAACATTTTAATAATTACTAACCACCTAGAATTTAAAAAGTAAGTGCCAAATTTTAAGTTAAGTCTGATTAACATGCAGTAAAAGAATAATGAAAGAATAACAACCATTCACTATAATGAAGTAATGAATAACCAACAACATAAATATAAATCCGGAGGAAAACTCCTCACAACAATCCCACAACTGAAAAATAATATGACAAGTCTGAATCCTGAATAATTACATGCCAGAAGTCTGAATAACTGAAATAAATGAAAAGTCTCTAAAAGAAATGGGCGACATGCCCTACAACTGATAACTGAAGAATATCGAGTCAAGATAGATGAAGCGTCTACAAGCAAGGTCCTGTAACTTCCACAAATAGGTACAGCTCGTCACCTGAATGAGAATCCTAAGCATGGTGTCCTTGTGGCTGGGCACCTAAAATGGTTTTTACAAAAATAGATTTGAAAGCAAATGGGTCAGAGCCCGAAAGTGGAAATCATTTTTAAAAACAGCAAGTGTTTTAATAACATTAAAACATTAAATGAAAAATACATGTTAGGACGTGCACTCACATGAAATTCTCACCTCTCGACTACATGTGCACTCCTAACGTACCGTACCCATCTATAAGACATCCATATCTAACCAAACTGTAATAAGTTCTACCCCTTACTACTCGATTCCCATATTATATTCTAACGTTATCAATTAAATAAAGGGCTTTACATACACTCGGATTCTCAATTAGTAATATAATTCACTATCAACTAACCCATTATGTTTTCTCAAAACATTACCATAGTTATATTCACAATAATAACATGAAAGTTCCCATTAATTAAGTGTATATTATTCACGTCATAAATATACAATACAAGCACCCCGAGACTAAGCTGCGGTGCACACATACTCTGCTATCCATCCCGGTACATCACGTACATAAGGATCACGCATTCCGAATCTCTCAGGAATCGTTCAGATAACAACATCACAAATAATGGAGGCGAACACAGTCACATCACATGGGTCACGCACATACCTGCGCTCCCACGATCAGCAGACTTATTAACATCCCAATAAGTCCTTCTCTGACCTATGTTCATCGAGGTAACCAATCTAAATCCGAGAAACACGAGGATTAGAAGGCCCTAAGCGAACGTAAACCTCCCGTGATAGCAAGTATGGTAGGTATGTCATACACATAAAATCAATACATATACTAAGTATTCACACATCTTAGTAATCACCATAATATATTGGTGGTACACTTCTCATTCTCGTACCGACATATAATACTACACAATTTCTATGTTCCCGGTTAATATAATAAAATAGACCGTCAATAATTCTCGCAACATAATAGACACTCACGTCCTACTTCATATTTCCCTTAGGTTCAAACTACACTTCTAGGTTTGACTCCTAATTATATCCGAAACATACCAAATGTAACAATTAATCATCAAGGGAAGGTTATCTCTACATATACACAAGGTTATGGGACACTCAGGATCAAAACAGGCTAAAAAGCCTAAACTGTCAACTCGTTCGAAGTCTCGTTCGAACGAGTCTGTTCGAACGAGAGTTCGTTCGAAACGAATTGGGACTTCTGACGAGATCTCGTTAGAACGAAAGTCTTCGAACGAACATCCCTCTCGTTAGAACCCAAACTGTCAACTCGTTCGAACGAGCTCGTTCGAACGACCTGGGTAGGTCTTCTAACGAGTGGCCAGATTCAAGCCCAGAAATTTCTTTACTCGTTTTTCAAATTTCTCTACACCTCTAATCTCCTCTAAACATCGTTCCAACATCAATTTAAGGTTCCTAATTCGTACTAAACATACATAGGTCACCTACTAACATTTTTGTGGGGATTGAATCACTATAAACATCATTCAAATATCAAATCCATACATTTATCCCCAATTTCAAGAACATGAACCCTAAAATTTATAAATCATCAAAGAGTCTAAATAAATCCGTTTTTGTTTCATCCAGAACGTATTAACATCAGATTATTCACCTACATATAGTTCTACATGCAAATCCTCATCACAATACAAGTTTCTAATTCCAAATTAATGGGTTTTTATCAAACCCCCAAGAACAATAAGATTTTTATAAATTCCTACACATGGAAGAAGCATTCTCTGAAATTAATTGGAATTAAACCACTTGCCTTATTGGAATCTCTGATTTGATGACGAATTTCTGAAGGTTGAATTGCCTTCTCTCTCTCTCTGCAGAATCCTTCTCTTTCTCTCCCTCTGTACAAGTTCTTCTCAAGGTGTTAATGGAGGTGGGGTTGGTTTTGCCAAGTTATAACTTCTCCCGTAGCCCACTACCTAAATTGGGGTTGGAATTGGCTTAGTGGGTTAATACTAAGTCAGATTTTTAACTCTAATTTTCGTGGGTTTTAATTGCCCAATTTCCGAAATTACCAAAATGCCCTTATAAGTTACCGGTATGGCCCAATAATGCCCCGGGACCCAAACTTAACCCCCGGCTAGTGTTTTCTGACTATTTCGACCCTTCCGGACGCGTTGGCGCACTCAAAAACGACCATACGGTTAACAAAACTAAAATTCACTTTTTAATTAAAATAAATATTTCCCTGACGCGACTGTCACACGCGTCTCAATAAAATTTTCCAACTTGCCGTATTTCAATCTCACGACAAATTTCATACTTCAATATTCATGTATAATCATATATGCACATTATATTCAAATACCAACTCGCATCTCGCTAGTATTTTAATCCGGATTAATTTCCAATTAATACGCATTTAATTTAATTAATCCCATAAATAAATATCACAAAAATACGGGGTATTATATACTCCCCCCTAATAACTGAATTTCATCCCGAAATTCGGAACTAGAAAGTACCTGGTAAGAACAACTCTGGATAACGTTCGCACATCTCATCCTCGCGCTCCCATGTGGACTCCTCAACATTATGATGTCGCCACTGAACACGCACTAACGAGACTATCTTTTACCGCAGTTTTCGCTCACTTCGGTCCAAAATAGCAATCGGCCCCTCCTCGTAGGAGCTATCAGGCTGGAGATCGATGTCCTCCAAAGCAATGTGAGAATGAGCCAAATCGTTTCTAAGATATTTCCTTAGCGAGGAAATATGAAACACATCGTGAATCCGATGCACATGCTTTGGTAACCCAAGCCTATACGCAACCGGTCCAACCCGCTTAATAATAGGAAATGATCCCACATATCTCGGTGCCAACTTCCCTTTCTTCCCGAAACGCATAATCCCCTTCATAGGAGATACTCTGAGCAAAACCTGGTCCCCCACTTGGAACTCCCTGAAGAACCTCTTCGCATCAGCATAGCTCTTCTGCCGATCCTGAGCTACCCGAATGCGACTCCGAATCAATTCTATCCTTGCCGAAGTATCCTGAATCACTTCCGGACCTAGTAGTTTGTTGTCCCCCACCTCCAACCAACATGCTGGGGAACGACAAGGTCCACCGTACAACGCCTCAAATGGAGCCATGCCAATGGTGAACTGATAGGAGTTGTTGTAAGCAAACTCTACCAGTGGAAGATACTACTCCCATCGACCCCCGAAATCAATGATGCACATACGTAGCATGTCCTCCAACATCTGGTTCGTACGTTCGGTTTGCCCGTCAGTCTGCGGGTGGTACGCCGTGCTCAACCGCAATTCCGTGCCCATGGCCTCCTGAAAACTCTCCCAAAACTGTGAAACAAATATCTTGTCTCGGTCAGACGCGATATTTAGGGGCACACCGTGAAGTCTCACTATCTCTGCAATAAAGAGCTGGCTATACTGTCCCGCAGTGTAGTATGTCCTTACGGGTAGAAAATGAGCGACTTTGGTCAACCTGTCCACAATTACCCAAATGGAGTCGTGACCTCTCTGTGACGTAGGCAATCCCGTGATAAAGTCCATAGATATGCTCTCCCACATCCACATCGGGACCTCCAATGGCTGTAGCAGTCCTGCCGGTCTCTGATGATCCACTTTTACTAACTGACAAGTGGTGCATTTAGAAACAAACTCGGCAATATCTCTCTTCATCCCGCTCCACCAATACTGACGTCTCATGTCTTGGTACATTTTGTCCCCACCGGGATTTACCGCGAACCGTGAGCCGTGCGACTCGGCCATCACCTCGTGCCGTAATTCCTCCCCTTCCGGAACTACCAATCTCCCATTGAAGCGTAATCCGCCGTCTGAGCTAAAGGTATAAGAGTCAGCTCCCCCTGCTAGTAATTGAACTATTAGCTCTTGACAGAACGAGTCATCTTCTTGTGCCTTTACCACTCTCGTGACAATCTGCTGTGTAACAGTCATTACTGACATGAAAGATCGGGCCACTGCATCCTGGTGTCCCAACTCCTTCCACTTTGCCTTCCACACCCCTGCCACTTCATCTACTGGCCTACGGCTCAACGCGTCTTCTACCACGTTAGCCTTCCCCGGGTGATACTGGATATCGAACTGATAATCCTTCACAAACTCAAGCCACCTCCGTTGCCGCATATTCAACTCCTTCTGCGTGAATATGTACTGTAGGGACTTGTGGTCTGTGAACAATCGAAACTTTTCCCCCAAAAGGTAATGTCTCCAAATACGAAGGGCAAATACAACTTCCGCCAACTCCAAGTCATGAGTGGGGTAATTCTTCTCGTGAGGCTTTAGCTTACGGGATGCATAAGCAATGGCCTGACTCTCCTGCTGCAATACACCTCCAAGTCCTTGCAAGGACGCATCGGTGTAAACTAAATACTCAACTCCCGGTCTCGGCAATGCTAACACAGGTGCGGAGGTCAACTTATCCTTCAATTCATCGAATTCCAACTGATAGGCATCACTCCAGATGAATGGCACACCCTTACGAGTCAGATGTGTCATAGGACCTGCTATCTTCGAGAATCCCCGAATGAACCTCCTGTAGTATCCTGCTAGGCCCAAGAAACTACGAATCTCTGTCGGTGTCGTGGGCTGTCCCCACTCCCTCACCGCGGATACCTTCCCCGGTCGGAAATAATATGTCCCAAAAACTGGACCTCCTTCAGCCAAAACCCGCATTTCTCATATTTTGCATACAACTCGTTCTAACATAGTGTCTGCAAAACTTGACTCAAATGCTCGGCGTGCTCCTCCTCTGTTTGGGAGTAAACCAGAATATCATCGATGAAGACAATGACAAACTAATCTAGGAAATCCCTGAACACTCTATTCATCAAGTCCATAAACACTGCTGGAGCGTTGGTCAAACCAAAAGGCATAACCCAAAACTCGTAAGATCCATATCTCGATAAGAATGCAGTCTTCGAGACATCCTCTTCCCTGATACGCAACTGATGGTATCCCGATCTCAAATCAATCTTTGAGAAGAAAGAAGCTCCTCTCAACTGGTCGAATAAGTCATCGATTCGAGGCAATGGATATTTATTCCGTATCGTGACTTTATTCAACTCTCGGTAGTCCACACACAATCTAAGTGAACCATCTCTCTTCTTCACGAACAACACAGGGGCACCCCACGGTGAAGTACTCCTCCGTATAAACCCCTGACCCAATAACTGCTCAATCTGATCCCGTAACTCCCTCATCTTAGCTGGAGCCATACGGTACGGTGCGCGTGCTATAGGTCTCGTATCTGGTAATAAGTCTATGACAAAGTCTATCTCTCGACTGGGGGGTAATACAGGTATATCCTGAAATACATTGGCAAACTCTCTAGCAACCGGAATCGAATTAAGTGGTATCAGCACCTCCTTAGAGGTATCCTCCTCTATATAGTACAAATGAGTGGACGATCCTCCCTCGGAACGAGGCATCGCCACCAAAAACATCTCCTGCCCGGGAATGGCAAAGATAATACTCCTACTGAAACAGTCAATCATGGCTTGATAGGCAACAAGCCAATCCATACCAATAATGGCATCATATTCGGTCATCTCTAATACTAACATATCTGCAGGTAATACCAAACTACCAATCTCTACCCCTACTCCCCGGCATATAAAGAAAATAAGTGACCCACTCCCCAATGGTGAGTCTACACACGTCACTGTGCTCTCTGCTGTGGCTAGCAACCCTAAGGTTTTCGCAAAATGTGTAGCTATTAAGCAATGTATTTCCCCCGTATCAAACAAAACCCGACCCATAGTACCATGGATAGGATACATACCCTTAATCGCGGGTGGGGCCTACGGAGCTGCTGCCTGGTGGACGTTATAGACACGTCCATACTGTAACTGTCCCTGCTGCACAGGAACTGCTGGAATGGCTGGAAGAGCTGGCACCTGGGCTGGAACTGGGAGGGCTGGTGGAAAAAGTGGCCTCTGTAGCTCATGTCGAGCACCCTGATGCTGTTGCGAGGCCCTGCCCCTATCAGGACAGTCCTGGCGTTTATGGCCAGTCTTGCCACAAACGAAACATTTTCCCGGAAAGTTCCCCCCTCTCTGTCCCTGCTGCCCCCCGGCTCTGGTGGCCGTTACCGTTCCTCCACTGGCCCTGCTGAAACTGCTGTTGACCATTCTGACCCTGCTGGTGCTGATGGCCGTTCGGACCCTGATGGCCTACCGGAAACCTCCCTGTCCGTGCCTAAAATTTCCTGACCTGAACCTCTTGTGATCCCCCTACTGGGTACCCTGATCACCCTGCCTCTACCCCTGAACAGATTGTGCCCCACTGGCACCATTTCCTCCAGTCCTGCCCTGATGGCTAGACTCTCCCGATCGCTTTCCCTCAGCCATGTGAAAGCGGTGATCCTGGCAATGGAGCAATGCAGCGTTAACCACATCAGAATAAGTGGCTAACGAGAGGTTCCCTAACAAGTGCTGACGAATCCTCCATGTCAACCCGTCTGTAAATTTTTGTATCTTCTTTTCCTCCATCGGTATCTCATCCGGAACAATGTTCAGAAGATCAGTGAATTCGGCCTCAAACTCGGCCACAGTCTTACCCTCCTGCTTGAGGCTCATCAACTTCCTCCTCATCTCTGTGTGAACAGCCGACAGAAAGTACTTGCGGTCAAACCGCACCCAAAACTCCTGAATAGTGAGAGTATCCCTCTCCTCTACGGTGGTAATAGACTCCCACCACTGCAGTGCAGACCCTACTAGCTTAAAGGTAGCTATTATCTGCTTCTGGACATCTATGCACTCATACATCCTCAGTTGTCGCAGTATGTCCTTCCTCCACTGACTCGAAACTACTACATCGGAGCTACCTACGAACTCCGGAGGGTGTGCTTTCTGAAAAGCATCACGTACACGTTCCCAAGAAGACGGGAATGCATGAGCCTGAACTGGCACGGCTATCGGCGCCTGAGGTGGTGCCTGTTGAGCTACAGCTAGTGCGGCATTTACTTCCTGGGCCACAATGGCTGCAACCTCGGCGTCATTCATCGTGCCCTGAACTGGTGCGGGCTGTGGTTCTGGCGTTGCATCCCTGGGAACCCGTTGTGCACGTCGTGGAGGCATCTGAAATAAGAATGAAGTTTATAAGTTCGCAGTTATAAACTTAAAATAGCTGAAGAACGTAGCATATACAAAAGAATACAACAGTCCTAAAATATAGGGTACTACATCAAAGAAAGCTCAGCGGAAACATAATAAGCCATTCAGATCCTAAAGGACACTAGAACCTGATGCTCTGATACCACCTGTGACACCCCGACTAATTAAATACCGGGTAGCTACTCCTTTATTAAATTAATTCAAAATTCCAAGTTGGTTCAGTTAATAGCATCACTGTCGAAAACATTTTAATAATTACTAACCACCTAGTATTTAAAAAGTAAGTGTCAAGTTTTAAGTTAAGTCTGATTAACATGCAGTAAAAAAATAATGAAAGAATAACAACCATTCACTATAATGAAGTAATGAATAACCAACAACATAAATATAAATCCGGAGGAAAACTCCTCACAACAATCCCACAACTGAAAAATAATATGACAAGTTTGAATCCTGAATAATTACATGCCAGAAGTCTGAATAACTGAAATAAATGAAAAGTCTCCAAAAGAAATGGGCGACATGCCCTACAACTGATAACTGAAGAATATCGAGTCAAAATAGATGAAGCGTCTACAAGCAAGGTCCTGTAACTTCCACAAACAGGTACAGCTCGTCACCTGAATGAGAATCCTAAGCATGGTGTCCTTGTGGCTGGGCACCTAAAATGGTTTTTACAAAAATAGATTTGAAAGCAAATGGGTCAGAGCCCGAAAGTGGAAATCATTTTTAAAAACATCAAGTGTTTTAATAACATTAAAACATTAAATGCAAAATACATGTTAGGACGTGCACTCACATGAAATTCTCACCTCTCGACTACATGTGCACTCCTAACGTACCGTACCCATCTATAAGACATCAATATCTAACCAAAATGTAATAATTTCTACCCCTTACTACTCGATTCCCATATTATATTCTAACGTTATCAATTAAATAGAGGGCTTTACATACACTCGGATTCTCAATTAGTAATATAATTCACTATCAATTAACCCGTTATGTTTTCTCAAAACATTACCATAATTATATTCACAATAATAACATGAAAGTTCCCATTAATTAAGTGTATATTATTCATGTCATAAATATACAATACAAGCACCCCGAGACTAAGCTGCGGTGCACACATACTCTGCTATCCATCCCGGTACATCACATACATAAGGATCACGCATTCTGAATCTCTCAGGAATCGTTCAGATAACAACATCACAAATAATGGAGGCGAACACAGTCACATCACATGGGTCACGCACATACCTGCGCTCCCACGATCAGCAGACTTATTAACATCCCAATAAATCCTTCTCTGACCTATGTTCATCGAGGTAACCAATCTAAATCCGGGCAACACAAGGATTAGAAGTCCCTAAGCGAACGTAAACCTCCCGTGATAGCAAGTATGGTAGGTATGTCATACACATAAAATCAATACATATACTAAGTATTCACACATCTTAGTAATCACCATAATATATTGGTGGTAAACTTCTCATTCTCGTACCGACATATAATACTAAACAATTTATATATTCTCGGTTAATATAATAAAATAGACCGTCAATAATTCTCGCAACATAATAGACACTCATGTCCTACTTCATATTTTCCCTTAGGTTCAAACTACACTTCTAGGTTTGACTCCTCATTATATCCCAAATGTAACAATTAATCATCAAGGGAAGGTTATCTCTACATATACTCAAGGTTACGGGACACTCGAGATCAAAACAGGCAAAAAAGCCTAAACTGTCAACTCGTTCGAAGTCTCGTTCGAACGAGGTTGTTCGAACGAGAGTTCGTTCGAACGAACTGGGCCTTCTGACGAGATCTCGTTAGAACGAACATCCCTCTCGTTAGAACCCAAACTGTCAACTCGTTAGAAGCTCGTTCGAACGACCTGGGTAGGTCTTCTAACGAGTGGCCAGATTCAAGCCCAAAAATTTCTTTACTCGTTTTTCAAATTTCTCTACACCTCTAATCTCCTCTAAACATCGTTCCAACATCAATTTAAGGTTACTAATTCATACTAAACATACATAGGTCACCTACTAACGTTTTTGTGGGGATTAAATCACTATAAACATCAATCCATACATTTATCCCCAATTTCAAGAACATGAACCCTAAAATTTATAAATCATCAAAGAGTCTAAATAAATCCATTTTTGTTTCATCCAAAATGTATTAACATCAGATTGTTCACCTACATATAGTTCTACATGCAAATCCTCATCACAATACAAGTTTCTAATTCCAAATTAATGGGTTTTTATCAAACTCCCAAGAACAATAAGATTTTTATAAATTCCTACACATGGAAGAAGCATTCTCTCAAATTAATTGGAATTAAACCACTTGCCTTATTGGAATCTCTGATTTGATGACGAATTTCTGAAGGTTGAATTGCCTTCTCTCTCTCTCTGCAGAATCCTTCTCTTTATCTCCCTCTGTACAAGTTCTTCTCAAGGTGTTAATGGAGGTGGGGTTGGTTTTGCCAAGTTATAACTTCTCCCGTAGCCCACTACCTAAATTGGGGTTGGAAATGGCTTAGTGGGTTAATACTAAGTCATATTTTTAACTCTAATTTTCGTGGGTTTTAATTACCCAATTTCCGAAATTACCAAAATGCCCTTATAAGTTACCGGTATGACCCAATAATGCCCCGGGACCCAAACTTAACCCCCGGCTAGTGTTTTATGACTATTTCGGCCCTTCCGGACGCGTTGGCACACTCAAAATGACCATACAGTTAACAGAACAAAAATTCACTTTTTAATTAAAATAAATATTTCCCTGACGCGACTGTCACACGCGTCTCAATAAAATTTTCCAACTTGCTGTATTTCAATCTCAGGACAAATTTCATACTTCAATATTCATGTATAATCATATATGCACATTATATTCAAATACCAACTTGCATCTCGCTAGTATTTTAATCCGGATTAATTTCTAATTAATACGCATTTAATTTAATTAATCTCATAAATAAATATCACAAAAATACAAGGTATTACATTGATGTTGATCTTAGATGTAGATATACTGATCTTGAAATGATATTAAAGTAGTATGGAGAGGTAAGGGATAATTACCAAGTCAGGTAATAAAGGGATGGAGTGGAATGTGGAAAAATGAGTTTTTTTTAGGAAAGGGAACAGCTCTGAATTCCAAAGAATGTTCTCTGAAATGCTGAGAGGGGTGTTCAAGGGTGCCTTTCAAAGTGAAGTCATGGCCTCTAGTTATAGGGATAAGGGGCGCTGATCAGCAGGGGTCTGGACCTGCCTATCGGCATAGCAGCTCAAGCACACTGTCGATAGGCAGGGTCCCCACAGTGCCATTTGGTAGTTCGGAACATGATTTTAAAAAATAGTCCTAAAATGTACACCGTAAGTCAGAATTACGCGAGGGATAGACCGTTGGAAAGGGTATTCAGAGTTCTTCAAGAGTCGATGAGCCACTCCCAGAGCCGGGAGTTTACCAAGGTCAAACTGGGCCCGAAATCTCCTATTAATAACTTGACAGGAAGTTTTTAAAGGAAAACGAATCATTCGTCCGAACCATAAGGCCAATTTGTGCACGGGAAGGACCGTTGGAAAGAATATTCAATGCCCTTCTGGATTCCATTAAGCTTCATTCGGTTTGAAGAATTGACGAAGGTCAAACGACCCCGAAAGTTCTCGATGGCCCTTCAGAGAAAAATGGATCGTTCGTCCGTACCATACGACTGATTCGTGCACGGGATAGACCGTTGGAAAGTGTATTCACAGACGTTCACTCAATTCTACTGATTATAATATGATATAAATAACTACACGAATAACATTAAGCAAGTCATTCACTTGCCTTATGTATAAAGAAGACTCTGGATCCTCCTTGTATATTGAGTGACGCCTAGCAATTTCCTTCAAAACATCTTCTCTAATTAGCCTCCCTTGATTTTCTTGTGTTTCCTCCTCTTTTCTCCCCAATACCTCTCGTAGAAGATGTCTAATGTAAAGTGGTTGTCCACAAGCCTCAAATGTCTTATTTTAAAACCCTAATCCCGAAATTAGGTCAACTAGTGATATTAAAATGACCCGAATACCCCCATACGAGTCCCGACTAGTCTAAAAAGCTCCCGACATTCAATTACTACCATCGGGTACTTGATTTTTACTATTTCAACCTATTTTGAATCAACCGTACACTCGAAATCACCATCCGAGTCATCTATCATCAATTTACCATCTTATTCCTAACACGACTGTACACGCGCGTTCCGAACAAGATCTTATTGATCCGTTACCTTTACCCAGTTACAACTTACCATAAAATAATCCAATTTAATTTACATATCACACAAGCAAATATAATAACACGTAAATATTACTTTATTTTTCACTAATTAATATATATTCAATTCACTTTTTTTTAAATTAGTTAAATTGTCGTGACACGTGAAATTTAAATATTTACAAAAATGTGTTGTGTTACATAGGAGTGTCTTGTTTTTTAAGAATCCATGCTTGAACTATATCCTTGATGCTCCACTAGCCTTTTTAAAAACAACAACACTATTAATAGATACCTCCCACCTCTCAACTGTAATTTTAAAATACAAACCACTTACAATAATAATTAAGGTCCAGCTTGGAAATAGACTATTTCTCTAATCTTATGAATGTTATTCTCATCATTATACCACATATGCTCGTTTATCAAATTTAGTTAAAATCTCATAACTCGTGCTAAGATTTTAAAATTGTGAAAATGAATTGTAATAGTAATTCTAAAGACCCTCAAATCATATATTAAAGGGTTAATTAAACGCGCGTCCTAATTTTGTCACGTGAGTGATTTAAACTCCATCGCGTGCTTGGATTTAACCCTAAGTCACGTTTTTTGGTTTTATTGTTACGGGAAGTCCTTTTTATCGTTACGGAACCCAGAATTTGAAATATGTTTACTGTTTTGCCCTTTTCAAACTTCGATTCAGAGCGCTTTTGGTAGTTTTTGTGTGATCGACGTTTTTCCTTAGAAATCGATTCAAGGTATCGAAGATTACTGCAATTCAAAGTCGTTTTTTTAGAAATTGGAGGCAGATCATGTGTCGGTTTGTGATAATTGTGTCAATGTTATGCAAGTTTATGTCAATTTTATGGTTTTATTCATTTTCATTGTATATTTAGGTTAATAAGATGTAATTGATGTTTTTTGTAAAGGATTCTGTTTTTAATTTTTTTATTTGCAATTGCGTTGTTGATATGATGCAATTGTCTTGATTTTTTGTTCTATTATTTTTGTGAATTGTGTATTGAAACCTTTTAGTTAATTGCAATATCATTATGTGATTGAATTTGTAGGAGACGTATAAATTTGAGCGCCTATGTTCATATTTATTTGTTAATAAGATTTTTGTAATGCAATGAATTTATCTGATTTGATTTATTTGCCATATGAAACCATTATCAGATAACAATGTGAATTTATCTGTTTGAAAGTCCACATATGAGGAGGTTTTTATTAATAGTTTTGTAGTTTAGATGCTAAAATTTATAAATATGAATTAAATCAGATTCATTTTGTAGTTCATATGTAATGATATAGTGTTTTTATTGTTTTGTAGGTGTTATGGATTTTCTCATGTTGTTGATGTTGAAATTTGGAGAGAAAAGTTGTTTGATGAAGTGTGGGAGGACTACACGATTTGATGATTTGATTGGTCATATATGCACAAAATGGAAGGAGTTATCTGCTGAAATTGTTGGTTTGAGTTATAATCTGCCCGGGCATTCGTTTTGTGCATTGGATGGCGAGTTGGATTTTGAAAATTTGATGTTTTATTGTGAGTCTCATTCAGTTCGAAGTATTGATGTTTCTATGTCAAGTAAGATAATGGTTGAAAGGCATGATGAACTGACGAGTGGTAGTGGTAATTGTGTTCAATCCTATGTTGAGAGTGACACAGATTATGAAGTCAGTTGGGTCCATTCTTTTTCCAAACATGGAGAGAAGGTTTTGATGTCTGCTGGTTGGTCGAAAGGTTTAAGTCATGTTGGTCAAAGGTTTAAAGGAGGTGTTATTGAATTTCGGAGAGTTTTGTGTATGTTTTCAATTGAGATTGGGTTTAAGTTCCGTTATGTAAAGAATGACAATGTTAGGATAACGGCTGAATGTTTTTACAAGGCTAGTACTGGGTGTGGATGGTATGTTCACGGTCGTGTAGAGAAGGGCAATTCGTTTTTCTATGTAAGGGGTCTTCTAAATGAACATACGTGTGGCTCTGCATACAAGACAACGAAACATCCAAGGATTAGTTCAGAACTTGTAGCATCTCTTATTGTTGAGGAGATTAAAGGACGTCCCCTTACGCGGCCCGTGGATATCATTTATTACGTGCAAAACAATTATGGATTGATTATCAATTATCATCTTGCATGGTGGGCTGTTGAGAGAGCTAAGCAACAAATATATGGTGATCAATCAGCATCATTTGATAGGCTTCGATGGTATAGAGAAGCATTATTGAGTTCTAATCCAGGTAGCATATTTGAGATTGATTATGATGATGATTCGGGACGGTTTAAAAAGTTATTTGTGTCATTCCATGCATGCATTGAAGGATTTAATTTTTGTCGTCCTCTATTGTTTCTTGATGGCACATTTCTGAAATCCCGATATAAAGGAATTCTTCTTGCGGCTACAGGAAAAAACGGAAATCAAGGTATACACTATTTTGTTTTGTTCATAGTAAATTTATCTATTTCAGTTTATATTCTTGTTTAATATAAATTTCGTAATTTTTTTGATCAGGAATGTTTCCATTGGAAATTGCTATTGTTGATTCTGAAACAGAAGAAAATTGGGAATGGTTTTTGGAGAAGTTATCACATGTTACATCTTCACGTGTTATTAGTTTTATATCAGATAGGAATAAAGGACTTCTGAAATCGGTTCCGAAAGTTTTTCCGAATTGTTTCCACTTCTATTGTTTGCAACACTTGAAGAACAACCTTAGAGACCATTTATCCGGTTCGTTTTCAAAGCCTATGAGGGACAATCTTGTGAACATGTTTCGGAATTGTGCATATGAATCAAATCAATTCAAATTTCACCAAAAACTATATTTGTTGCTTAAAGAAGGATCCGATCCAATTCGGAAGTTCTTGCAGACTTTGAATAGGGAAAATTGTACGAATTCGTATTTTGAAGGTCAGAAATATGGTGAAATGTATTCGAACATTGCGGAGTCGCTTAATTCGAGGATCCGTGAAGGTCGTCATTTGCCGATAATGGAGTTGGTTGATTATATTAGAGGGCAGATTATGAAGATGATGGCTGACCGTAGGGAGATTGCTAATAGATGGAATGGATGTTTATGTCCTGAAATTGACAATCGAATTGCTAATTTGTTAAAAGAAGGTAGGAGTTGGAGAGTTACTAAAGCATCTGAATTTGTCTTTAAGGTTCATTCGAAGGACAGTTTTATGGTTGATCTGTTGAAAAGAACTTGTTCCTGTTGTGAATACCAAGTGAATGGATTTTTGTGTGCTCATGCTGCTGTTGCTATTCAAAAGTCAGGGATGGATTTGAATAGGTTCATTGATAAGTTTTTTAGCAAGGAATATTTTGTTAAATCTTATAGAGAAGTGATTTATCCTGTTCCTACATTTGAAAGGGATGACGAATCTGATACAGAAATAATCATTAGTCCACCAAGTGCGAAGCGGATGGCTGGGAGGCCAAGAAAAAAGAGGATTGCTTCTCGTGGTGAAGAAAAGAGAGAATTTAAGTGCGGGACTTGTCGAAAAGTAGGACATAACAGAAAAAGTTGTCCCGAAAATTTGTAGATAGGGAGAGTTTTATATTACCTTTACAAAATTTTGTGTAGTTAATTGGATTATATATGTTTTCATATTTTGAAATGTGAATAATAGTATGTTACTGTTTTCTTATATTGGTTTTATATTCTTGCTTGGTTTGTTTAACTGCATATTAAATTTCAATAATTTAATATGTAGATTTATTAGCTGAGTATGTAGATTACAGAAACACATTTTGCTGTTATACAAAATGTAAGTAAATTGTTTTCTGTCTTTTAGTTAGTGTGTTGTGTTCAAATGCGAAAAAACAATATAGTTTGCAAAAGAAAATCTGTAAATTATTAGGCTTCCTAGATATGAACAACTTCGTTTTTTCTTGGACCTCACGTTCCAGCGTCCCAACGTATCTGTCCTTGCTTTGCAACTTTGGCATGTTCAGATTCAAGGCTAAAGGATTACAATATAGTTCTTTACTTTTGAAGGTTTATGGTGGGTTTGTTCAGGTGGTGGTTTAGGTTGTGGCCATTGACAGTAGGAGGTTGTGGATGTTCATGGCAGTGAAGATGCTTGACATGGAGCAGAGGTCCTTTAGTCATTGCGACATGTGGAAATGATAATGGTGATTAATTTAGGTTGATTTGGTGTTAAAATTTGAATTTTTTGAAGGTTTTTTTTTGGTTTTGAAATTTGATTTGAGGTTTATTTCTGCAGATTTTTGGTAGACATCATCAAGTACTATTACTATTTTTGCTAGACATCACCAACTTGGCTCAAGAGTAAATTTAATGGCAGCAGAAGTCCAACATTAAATTGCTTAAACAAGGAGATCAAAATTACAATGCATTTCAGTCTGCTGTCAAGGCCAATCAGGCTGCTGTAGCAATTCATATATAAATTCTATGAATTGCTATATCATAGAATTCTAAAGATGTTTAAAGCACTTTTGTAGAGCACTTTTAAGAAATATGGGAGGCAGAAACAACAGGAATAAGTAAAATTTATCAGTGTGACATTAATACAGTAAATTTATCAGTTTGAGTTTAATAGAGTGAATTTATGTCAACTAGATTAGGAATAAGTGATCATCACATGGAAATGAAACAATCGTTGAATTGTAACAATGTTCATTTTTATAGTGAACCCCAATTATGAACGTGTTGCAATATTGTAAAATTGGCAAAATATAAATATCAAATAATGGGAATATTTCATTTTCATTTGTTTGTGTAGTACCTTTGGAGTACAAAATTTATTTTACTCAAATAAGTTGCACTAACATTCAGAATATCTATTCAATATTAATCTTCAAACACATTCAAAATGATAATCTTCATTTAACATAGCTTGTGGAAATATGACAAAATTTTCTGCTGCTAACAAACTTACAATGCAGCATTCCATCTTCAATCCAAAACAGTTGTAGTAGTGTTTATACTAAAGCTAATACATTCATTAAGTACAAGTGCCAAAGACAAAAATCTGTTTTCATCAAACTTTCAAAATGACTTCATTCATTTACAAGTCATCAATTTTTTGACCCTGCGCCAGAATTTGCTTTATCATCAATGATCGTACAAAGCACATGTGATTCCTTTTTATGTCCGTTAAAATTGATTTTCTATCGGACAACTTCTTCATGATGTAGGATACAATTACTCCACAATCAAGCCTATAAAAAGAAAACAGTTCATTAATTACTAATATAGTGTCAATTTAATGATACGTAAATAAAATATATTGGATAAATGTTTACGTATTGGGATCTTGTTGTGGGCAATTTGCAATTGTGTTCATGTCGCATTTGAATCTTTTTCTGGTCAAACCATTTTCCTTCAGCTTGATAAATTTGGCTTCATCGCTAAGCAGGGTCTTTCTCCAATGTTGCTCAACATAGTCTCTCTAAAACAACAAAAACAAATTATTAAAATTTGTAATTATTGTAACATAAATAGAAAGTACTAAAATAGTTGGATAATATGTTAACAAGTGAGTCAAAAAGTGAAATAAACAGCAAAGAGTAAACAATGAAATTTTTGGTAGTTGAAATGAAGAACAACAAAAGAAATGTAGGTCAAAGACAAAAATTAATCAATTATTTATGATGTTTTGGGGACTCAAAGGCAGGCTAATGAACTATGATAAAACAAATTCGGCCCAAAGTTCATATCACTAAAAATATAAAAGTCATGATTTCTTGGAACCAACTGCATATGGAACTGCAATTTTATACACCCATCTTACTTCCAAATTTCATCTCTAAGTGTTGGAGTGGATGATTTTATCTGCGACCTGAAATTGGCATTTAATATTCTGATACAACTATCTAAATATTGCAATAGAAAATTTGTCTTCAAGCACATTATTGAGTTCATTGTGAAGAATAGAAGAATCAATTCTTTCAAAAGAGACTATAATTTGTGTTAACAGTTAAAGAGACTGAAGAATTATTGTAACAGTCGATGACGTACTCCTGAAGGAAGCAAAAAATTATGAAAACAGTGTCAACATGTAATGTTAAAGATAAACCAAAATTTCTAATGATAATTATAAACAAATCATTTAATTATATGTACTTACCACTGCAAATGCATCATCCATGTAATGGTCTTGCTTTGAATTTATTGGGAGCATTGAATTGAAGTGCATCCATTGACCTTCCTCTGTGTCCAATACAAGCAACGTCCAATGGAATGGAGTTTTGTCATTTTTATTCTTTCCCGAGTTTATGGGAAAGAATAAGTACCTGAAATGATATTATGTCATATATCATTAGCAACAAGTAAATAAAAGTATTTAGAAATATATACATATAACTAGAAAATTAAGGTACATACTTGCAATTTGTCACTTCATTCAATACATCGTCAACCACATATTTTGTCGAAGGCATTTTATCTCGTATCAAAGGCTGTTAATATGAGTTTGGTAAAATTATAAGAAGTTTGTCTAATAGATCAACATAAATTATTAAGTAATGAAAATAAATATATACCCAAGCCATTGAACTGAAAAAATGGTCTCGTTCCCCGAATGGCTTTTGTGAAGGTGACAATTGAGCTGTAGCTTACATGATTATTTGATCATGTTCCAAAACCATCATATATGCATCTATAACCTGAAATTACATTTCAAATTAATTGATCAATTATTTACAAATACAGTAGATATCAAGTGTAGTAAATAGACATTGATAAATTTATCTTTTCCTTACATTGTCCCATAAAGGCCCCAAGTCTATGAGTTGTTGTATGTCAGAAAAAGTAACCCCACCCAACCTTGACTCCTCATAAATGATTGCCCTGAATATTGAATTAAAATATTATTAGGATTAGTAATGTACATGGTCATTTAATACTCCATAACAAATAATAAAAATAACATTTCATTAACATGAATTTACCCTGGACCACTCTTCTTATACAACAATTGAAGAGTGAAAATAACTATTGGTGGTAACCATTCAACAACTGGATTATTAGACGGAAAGGTGAGGTTCTTGAATGTTGATTTCACAGGTGATGGTGAGTTCAACAAGTCAATATTGATTGGGGATGTTTGACTTGTTTGAATATGTTGGCCTTTGGATGCCCTTGTAACTCTTCCAATTTGTTGATATTCGTAATCTTGCACCTCCTTCTTTTTTCTGTCTTTCTTGTTTTTTATTTTCACCACCATTGAGTTTGCTTTATTTGCTGAATCCATTTTCACCATATCGAGATCATCAATCTCTTCATGCTTTCTCTTTGTATTCTCCGATCTTTGACTTTGGTCAGCACTTTCAAAATTAAGTGCTACTAGACTCGCTTTGTCAGCTGGGGTTTCGTGTACCGACAGCTGTTTGATTCTTTGTTCTTCTTCTCTTTTCTCATACATCAAATTTATCTGTTTCTCCAATGTTACATTCTCCTCCTTCTGCTGTTGAAGCTGTTTCTTTAAAATTTGAATTTCAGTTTTCTTTTTCTGATGCTTTTTTTTTGTTCGTTTTTCTTTCTTCACTCGAATTTTGAAATCTTTCTTCATCACTTTTAATTTTTCCTTCATATCTCTCTTCTCTACCCTCATTTTTTTGTTTTTTTCTTTCACATTCTTCAATTCCTCCATATTTTGTTGAGCATCATCACGGAATTTGATGAGAGATTGAATTTCAGCATCTGTTAGATGATGATCAAACAGGTAATCTGCAGCAAACTCTTCGGTTAAATCATCTAAATGTCTAGCATCTCTCGTATCAGTATCAACAAGCTGTTCGTCGTCGTTTTCAACATTTGCTTCAACTGGTGATGCATCATCTTTTTCTGCAGATTCGTCCATCGCTGATGTTGATGCTTTCCCTATCAATTTCACCTCTTCTTCTGTTCGAATCAACTGTTCTTTTATGACCTAGATAAAAAAAATACTTTTGTTTATAAGTTAAATTATCACATATGTATATGATATAACAGTTTCTTCAAAGAATATATTAGTACCTCTGATTGAAGAAGTGTTTCAACAGGTCTTTTTTTCATCGCCTTGTTTAATTCTGGGAGGTTCCACTTGACAAAACGAGGATATTGAATTGATTTTTGAGATTTCAACAGTGTTGTATGCTCGCAATACCAGTACTACAAAAGTTGAAAATATAACAATTTAAATCATTTATGATATACAAATT
The DNA here is from genome assembly GCA_949130495.1 of Sambucus nigra. Classification (NCBI taxonomy): domain Eukaryota; kingdom Viridiplantae; phylum Streptophyta; class Magnoliopsida; order Dipsacales; family Adoxaceae; genus Sambucus; species Sambucus nigra. The sequence goes on along the minus strand of OX422208.1, from coordinate 85,710,172 downwards.
TTATAATGAACAAGGATATGAAACAGAAAATATATATTAGTGTATTTTGTCACTTACAAGTAGTAAGGGCACACAACCAGAAACCTTCTCCGGCTCTTTGTCAAAATTCATGTAGATAGAAGACATCAATGTATCTAGTATCAAACTTGACCAATTTAAGTTTCTCATCTCCTCGAGATTTTCCGTGTACTTCACTGCTGACCACTTCACAGTATTCCCAGTTGATGTGAAGAAAAGAGTTGCAAACAAATATAGACATAACAACATTGCTACATCTCTACAATCTTCTACTTTGTTTCCTTTAACTGCAGTGTTCAACTCTTTTTGGATAGCTGTGGCATTGATTATAGTAACATCTCTAAACCTTCTTCTTACAAATGGTGTGTCAGGCTTGAACCCATATCCCATATTTACTTCTTCTGTTCCGATCGGTATTCCAAATATGAGAGATACATCATTGATTGTCATTCGAACTAACTGTTTTCCAATTCTAAATCCCTTATTTTGGATATCATAAGACTTTATCAAGGATATGACACTATGGTCATATTTTCTACAGTCTTCTTTTGTAACAGCCTTGGTCAAAAAAGCATTAAAAATTCCCCAAAAAGAAGTTTTTTTCAGTTCCTTCTTATGGCAAGGCTTGAGCTTAAGGTCTTGCAACAAGCGAGCAATTCATAACAAATTCGATCGAAATTGAAGATATTTTTTCGCGCAGGCCTTTGAGGTTGTTGCAAGTTCATTTCTCTTATTCTCCTTCTCAATTGGCTTCTTAGCTGGTTTTTTTGCAGACTGAGTATCGTCGAAGTCCATGTCACTCAAAAGTCTAAAAGTTGGTTGATCAGCTGAATTTTGAACTTTTTCTTTCCTTTTTTTTATCTTTTGGAGTAGATGATCTTTACTTCTTCTACTTGTTGATCTTGTAGATCTTGAACAATAATTAAAAAGATATAAGTAAGAATTATATCTAAGTTTGAATTAATTTTTAGTATGTGAAGAAATATGTACACAAGTGTGTAAGAAAAATTAATAACATTACGAATATGCAAGCAAAGTTTATCTTGTATGTGATGCCTTACAAGTATTATACACATTCATGGAAAAACATAGATAAATTTAGTAAAAACTTTAAGAACTGTGAAAACCTTTAAAATGGTTGTATGTATATATATAATTTCGGTAATAAGTTAAATGCATACAGTGAAGATAAACAAACTGTTTCACATAACCATTGCAAGTCTTTTATTTATTGTGGTCCGCGCCAGCGGCATCACAAAGCAAAACATCATAGGCATTGAACTTGTTAGGCTAAGTATATTTAAACATTAGAACATTATAAAACGTTGTGTATATTGAAGGAAGAACATAGATAAATTTACTAAAATCTTTATCAAGTGTTGTGTGCTAATAACTTAAATGCATATGCTGAAAATAGATAAATTAATTCCGAAAATCTATTCAACTCTTTTATTTGTTGTGGTCCATGTCAACGGTATCTCGATGGAATGAATTGCAACCAATAACAAAGAAAATTAAATTTAATAAAAAATTTCACAACTTTTAATGATGTTCTTTTTATGCACATTAAATGATGAAGATTACCTAATGTATAAGCAATAAAGTTCAATATTATTCTATTTCGTCAAATTTTTTGTACATATCATGGATAGTTACATATTGTTTTAGTTGGCATTCAACTTATTAGGGTATGTATATTTATACATTCAACCATTTTAAAAGTTTTTCCACATTCAAGGAACAAAATAGATAATTTTCTAACATCTTTATCAATTGTTGCGTACAAAGCCTTTCACAACTTTTAATTATCAAGACTACTATATAATGGAGACTACTATATAATGCTAATAACTTAAATGCATATCGTGCATATCATGAATGATCAAGACTATTATATAATGGAGACTACTTTTTTTATTGTGGTACACAGTTGTGGTATCTCGTTGGCATGAATTGCAACAAATAATGGGGAACATTAGTATATGCAACAAAACTTTAAATTTGATAAAAACTTTCAAAACTTTTATTTATGTTCAAAATAAAACCTTTAAACATTCAAGGAAGAACATAAATAAATTTACTAAAATCTTTATGAAGTGTTATGGGCAAATCCTTTGAAAATGATAATAACTCAAATGCATAAGGTCAAAGTAAATAAATTGTTACCCAAAATATTTCATTGTTCTCATACTTCTTCTTTAGCCTCCTTAAAAAAAATTCACATTAGTACTAAGTGAGCTCCAAGAATTTTTTTCAAATAAAAAATAAATAAGAGTGCACTCTTTTTAGATATAAGCCAACCATTTCAATAATATAGGAATAGTTCTAATGTTAACTAATAAAGAGAAGAATTGTAACTTGAAGTTGATGAAATTATTGGAACTTCCAACTTGTTCCCTGTTTTATCATGATCCTCATGATTCATAGAACTTCGTGTACTCACCATTTTTTAATCCTTGCAAAACAATAAGAAACCTTTTTATTAAGTGTAAATATATCTAAGTTTATATATACATTTCCTAATAAGTTAAATGCATATAGTGAAGATATATATAATTTTGCTAATAAGAGAGACATTAGTATGTGCAACAATGATTGACAAAACACAGATAAATTTAATAAAAATTTCACAACTTTTTATGATGTTCAAAATAAAATTTGTATGCACATTCAGTGATGAACATAGATAGATTAGGTAATGTATAAGTCTATTTACTCCTGATGTTTCTACATATCATGCATAGCTACATATTGGTTCGTTAACCAAACTATCATATCCATTCAATTGATTATACGAAAATTATAAAGGTTTTGCAGAGTTAATGAAGAGCATAGATAAATTTACTAAAAACTTTACCAACTTTTATTTGCAAAGCCTTTATAATGGTAATAACTTAAATGCATAACCTGAAGATAGAAAAATTGTTTCCCAAAATGTTGCTTTGTTCACATCTTCTTTTTAAGCCTCATTGGCTTCGACAACACCTTGTTATTGTTCACATCAACATGCATCGACTTCTTGATAAAATTATTAAATTGCAGCATATTGGCAAATGGGTCAAACTCGTTTATTGCGGTATACTCAATCATATCCTTTAAAAGCGCAATGTTATCTTTCTCAGTCCATGTTTTCTGAAATATTTGTTTTTCCGCATCATTGAAATTATCACTGGGTATCAATTTTTTGGTAGATTGACTATCCATGTTTTTTGTTCATAAATTTACTTTCTATTGCAGAAATTTATATAACACTCAACATAGATAAATTTTCTAAAAATTTTACCAACTTTCAAAACTCTTCAAAATTTTCAATTATGAACATAGATAAATATACAGTTGTGAACTTAGATAAATTTGCTTGATCAGTGCATTTTTAAATGCCAACAAACTATTTTTTGTAAGGGAATACGAAAGTTCTAAACACTAACAAAAACTAAAGCTGTAAACAGTAACAAAAATTAAACATCTACAAAGCATAATGTAAGTAAGAACTTAGTTTAATTTAAAACCTAACATACTATTGTGTGTTGTGTGTGTAATAGGAAGTGTAATAGATATTGAATCACTTGAGAAATGATGAAGTCCCAAACGTAAATCCAAAAGATGAACGATTTCTCAAATTAGGATTTAAACACTAATTTAAACCCTAACAATATGAAACCATAAGAAACCCGTTCACGATGAAACCATCATTTCAACATATTTTTTGTTACGAACTGTAATGCAGGTATCAAATCACATGAAAATGATCAACGCACCTATGTAATTTGAAAAGTGGATGAACGGTTGGTGGAAATTTTCCCAAATGTACGCACTGTTTGAGCTTTCAATGTGGATACAGTGATTAAAGTGATGGAATTTGATAATTGTGAACGGATTTGGGAATCAAATTGCAGAGAAATGAATCGACGTGCAGATTTCGTGTATTTGTGGTTTATGTATTCCTGGGGGTAATTTTGGGCAAATAAAAGAAAGCGGTTAGTTTCTTGGACGGACAGGACTACACGACACGTTTTAACGCGCATGGGACTTAATGCATCTCTTAGTGCGCGTGTGAGATCTACGAACATATCTCCCATGTTAAAAACACTAGAACAACAAAATTTCAAATAAAGACATTAGGCTACTACTCAGTATGAGCACAGGTTGTATAAAGATTCTATCAAATAACTATATGTGGTGTATCGTTATTGGGCTATTACTCAATATCAAATGCAATGTGCAAGCTGCATAAAGAGTGTTTATCATAATAACAAAATGAAATACCATTATTGGGTACAAATTAATATCAAGTGAAATATTATTAAGTTAAAATTAATTATTCATTAGTTCTTTTCGTTTTAGTCGGGGGTCCAAATTTTTCACTATTTGCACTTTGAGGTTCTTTTCAACTTTATGCGACAATTTGGTAAAAAAAAGTTACAAAGCATCCCCAGCGAAAAGTGAAAATGGGACACAAAAGTGCAAGTTAGAAAAGTAAAAATCAACCTCATAATGCAAAACTTTGGACCTAAGTAATATACACTTACTAGTGGACCTCAAAGTTCAACCAAATATAAGTCAAAAAAACCTCGTGTACCGTTATTGGGATACTATCCATCGCATCTACATAACTGATCCTTATCATACTTCCTTTGGCACTATCGCCGCTATGAGCTGAAACGTCACCTTTTCTCCATCTATTAAGTACTTTCCCATTTGTCAATCACCTCTCCACAACCAATTTCACGTTTTCGATGTTTTTTAGCTCTACGCTGAGCTTTTTCACCTTCAATCTTCATCAAAAAACATGTTCATTGACCATAATCGAAAATAGTAATGATATGGCACCCTCGGAAGATATGGGAAAAAAAAACTTCTATCAATACAAAATATCAACAAATAAAGTTCTCTTGCTCCCTAATTTAAACCTTTTCTGCATTCTTGTAAATAAACAAAGCTCTATCCACACGAAAGGGATGAACTTCAATCTCTATATTGTAGAACTTATAAAATAAGTGTTAGTATTATTCCTTGAGTCAAATTGATCTCTATCTAATGGTTCCAATTCTCTTTATACATTATTCTCTTTCGTAAAAAAGAAATCGCTAAGACAAAATAAAATAAGGATAATAGGTGCTGCCAATACCACCAAAATGTGGTAGCAACGGGAGGAAGGTCTTAAACATAAGTAATTTTTCATTTTCTCTCAGATTAATGATAGGATTTATGGTTGAAAAGTAAATTAGCCACATGGTTCATGATTATCAAGATCACGGACATGGGAGATTAAGTGTCCATGGGCAAGTATCGTACAAAAGAGGATAACTTTATAGACAAGGTTGGCAGTCATGCTCCGGGTTTTGTGCATTGCATGGAAAAATATCTAGCAAACCCAAGGACAAGGATAAGAGTAAAGTCATTACCTTCAAAATTTTGTAACTCACCCACATCAGTTATTCACAGTCAAACTGGAAGCGATCAAGACTGGACAGAAAGAAAATAAAGAAGTGCAAGTGATGAAAAATACAACGACAAGTAAATTGAACATGATGTAGCATAAGTTTATTTTGTGTGCCTAAATATTATTGGGGCAACAATAAGAGACATTTTCTACGATGGCGACAATGGCTACTACCCTTACAATGTGAAAAATATTAAGCATATTCAAATCAGCAGAAAGAATACCCCTTGAATTTGTACTCATTGAATTATCCAAAAGCCTAATTAATACGTGGAAATAAAATAAGTGATAATTAATACATGGAAATAAAATAAGTAAAGAAGCCTACGCAATTTAAATGAAAAATAAAGGAATAACCATGTTTCAATTGACAATGTAAACTATTATTTTTATTTCATATATTTTAGTTTGTATTTTTTGACTCCAAAATATAAGACTATTTAATGTCATCTAAAACTGATGATCCTAGGTTCATACTCAATCTAGAAAAAATACTGTCAGTCCAGTCCAAAAGATACACCCGCAGAAAGACGGTCAGACCAAAAAATACTATCATCTAGAACAAATATTTGTGTCACATTTCTGGCAGAGCTTCCAGGAGGCCATGGGCACCGACTTACGATTGAGTACGGCGTATCACCCGCAGACAGACGGTCAGACCGAAAGGGTAAACCAGATGTTGGAGGATATGTGTCCTAGATTTTGGGGGAGGATGGGAGCCATATCTTCCTTTGGTAGAGTTTGTATATAATAACTCTTATCAATTCACTATCGGTATGGCTCCATTCGAGACACTTTATGGGAGGCCTTGTCGTTCGCCCGCCTGTTGGTTAGAGGTGGGAGAATAACAAGCTATTGGGACCAGAGATGATACAGGAGACTTCGTCCAAAATAGAGTTGATTCGAGGACATATTCGAATAGCTCAGGATAGGCAGAAGAGTTAAGCTGACGCCGGTAGGAGACACGTGGAACTAGATGTGGTCGATCAGGTGTTAATTCGAGTATCTCCTATGAAGGGGATTATGAGGTTCGGCAAGAAGGGGAAGTTAGCACCGAGATATGTGGGACCGTTTCCTATCATTGAGAGGGTGGGACCGGTAACTTACACATTGGGACTCCCAGATCATCTTCAGAGAATACACGACGTATTCCATGTGGCGTCGCTAAAGAAATACAAGAGGAGTGAGAGAGCCTTCTGGCACATTCCACTTGAGGCGATCGACTAGCAGCCCGATGTCTCGTATGAGGAAAGACCCGTGGCTATTCTGGATTATAGTGAGCGCAAACTACGATCCAAGGTGGTACCCTTAGTGCGAGTGCAGTGGGGATATCACAATATGGATGAGTCTACTTGGGAGCGGGAGGAGGATATGCGAGAACAGTATCCAGAATTATTCACCGCATGTATTTTCTAAATTTCGAGGACGAAATTCCTTTGTAAGGGGGGAAGTATGTAATACCCCGTACTTCTGCACAGTTAATTTAAATTACGTGAGTAGAGTAATTTAATGTGAAAATACACTTTTATTTAAATTACGTGAGTAGAGTAATTTAATGTGTTACGTTTAAAATTAAATTACGTGAGTAGAGTAATTTAATGTGATGTAATAATAATAATAATCATTATTAAGTGATTAATTAATCATTATGGCTATTAGACATAAATTGAAAGTAAGACACTGATTAAAATGATGATTAAAAATTTACTAAATGTGAATAGTAAATATTGAAAGTCTCGATCGAGTGTCGCGCGTAGAAAAAATTGAAGGTGAGATGAGAAAGATATTTTAAGAGACTCAAAAGATAATTTAGAGTCCACGGATGATTCCGAAAGGTTCGAATTAGTCAAAATAGTGTACCCGGGGGTACTAGTTGAGTGTCGGGTCATTTTTGGGCTAAACCGGGACCATACGAGGGCATTTTGGTCTCTTTACATTTAAGGGTGAGGAGACCTACGAATTTTGGAACCCTAAGTCAGATTATAAGAGTTGGAGGCTAGGGTTATAGAGGAGAAAAATACACCATAGCCATTAGAGAGAAGAGAGAAACAATTTCCTAAGGCAAAAGAAGGAAGTAGGGAGAATTCAAAGGAAATTTCACTACCAACTTGTTGGGAAGAAGGATTGAAGGATAAGAATCATCAATCATCAACAACAACCAAGAAATCAGACCCTACAAAGCATAAGGCAAGTGGTTATTTGCAAAATAAATTGAGTTATAATACCCATATGTAAGTTTTAGGAAGAACATAATTTTTATAATATTTTTTGGGAACAAACACTTGAATATGATCCACGATTGATAGGGATTTCATGTAGAACGTTTTTTATCTCCAAATAATCTGATATCATAGAAGACTTGATGATTAAATCGAACTAAAAATCTTGACTTTAGATGAAAAGATGGAAGAATTGTATTTTTAGGGTTCTTGAATAATAAGAAGATTTTTAGTTAATCTGGATGAAATTTGTAATGATTTTGCTGTTTTAGATCGTTAGTAATCATCCCAGAATATGTAGGAATGATTAGAAATTGTTAGTTGCAAGTATGGTGAATTATCATGGGAGATGGATAAACAAAAATGGTGTAACCCGCATGAAGAAGACGATCTGGGTCTGTAACTACTCGATCGATCGATTGACCCTTGAATGTCGATCGATCGACCTCATCCCATCGATCGATCGACCCTAGCTGTACTTTAGAGAATTTTATGAATAAATTTCTTTTCAATTACCGTCACTTAATGGGAACCTTAGTGATGACATTTTACTTATGAAGGGACTTAATAGATACCAGTAGGTGTACCGTGAGATTTCTTCCTAAATGATTGAGCGTGAAATTTGGAGAAATGGACCAATGGGAAGATAACTGATTAAGTCGTGTGTCGGGAATGTGAGAATTTAGTTACGGAAAGAGTGAGAGTCAATTCTGGAAAAATACCAGTAGGTTAGAGATAGCTTAACTAATGAATCAAGGAAGGGGTAACTAGGACCCTTAGAGTTGCGTGAATACTCGAATAAATGCGATAGTGAAATAAATCGTAAATTAATGAGTAGGGTGAAAATAAGTAAAATATATTACGTACGAGCATGATTTGATAGGTCGGGTGTGTACCTACTAAATTATATGAATTTTTGGGTTAAGAGAATTATACCTAAATTAATTATGTTAGGGTCGATGAGATATTTCGAACTAACATAAAGTTACTATATGTTTGGGGTCGATGTAAAATGACGAACCCAACCTTAAAACTGGTGTAGCGATGAAAGAGTCCCGAACCAGAATATATGTGTGTGTGTGTGTGTGTGTGTGTGTGTGTGTGTGTGTGTGTGTGTGTGTGTGTGTGTGTGTATATATATATAGTTGCGATCAATGGATCATTCTGAACCAACGCTCACTTGGGGTCGATGAATCATTCTGAACCACGAGTCCTTTATGTGTGTCAAAACGACATGATAGTGATAACTAATATTTAATACATGTTGCGTGATAAAATGTATTCCATATGTATAATCTACTGACTTAGAATAGTAGATAACGAGATGGATTGAAAATATCTTAGTAATAATTAAGTAGCGTGATGTAATTATTATAATATAAGGATAACAAGAAGTAAGTAAGTTGTCTACGTTTATAGCATATGAAATATGAATTTTTAAAATACTGCGAGTATGTTATAGGGACTTAGCGAGGGAGTACATGCAGTGGGGTATTCTGATCTAGTTAACTGGGGTAGTACCCTCGTTAGACATGCACTATAGAAGACAGGTGAGGAAGCTCAAGGGAGTGTGCGAAATCTTAATATGTGTAATCAATAACTCAATTGTGATAACTACTTGCAAAAAAATTTAAATGTTTTTGAGTACTAACTCTTACTATGTAAATTTTTTTAAAAACCTTTTAGGTGCCCAGCCACGGGGACATCCAGAATGATTTCATTCCAGGAATTTGGGAGCTGCAACATGTGTGGATGTTGCAAGGATTGTTTAGACGTTTCTTTTTTTTTAGATCTAGTACAGGATCTCAGTTTTAGTACTCTCAGTTGGGACATGTTGTCCAATCTTTACTTTTACAGTTATTCTGATTTTGAGTTATTTTTTCTTGGTCGTGGTTTTCGGCAAGACTTTATTTGTATTCAGTTATTTATGCGAATTGTTTTAGTATTGTTGGAATTGTATTGTTTCGTATGGGTTGTTTATTCTGCTTAAGGAAGAAAAAATTTGGCAGTAGCTTAATTTCACTTAGGTGGTTGGTAATTTAAAAAGTTTTCGACAGTGATGCTAAGAATGAACCATTTAAGAAACCTGTTTAAATTAAATTTAGGATTGATCACCCAAGGTTTAATTAAGAGGGGTGTCACATAGGCCATGATCCCTAATATGTATTTTTTCAGCCATTGTATAAGGTAACAAGGAATTAGATGAAAAATCATTCCATCCAAAATATAACTACGTTACAAGTCTATAAGAGTGATTGAATGATAAAAACTGTGAGATATTAGTGTATTATGTATGGCATAACATGCTATGCAATACTAATGCTTGGCCCTCAGAAATTATCACAAAATTACCCAAATTAGGCAGAGAGAAACGACCAAATTTACCACTTGTCTAACCACCCGGTTTTTGACATTTAGCAGCACTGCTAGTTTTAGTGCTCTTCTAGATGCACTTCAAATAAAAAATATATGACATAGCATTTATGACACATAATATGAATTAAGTGATCTAGCCAAATATATCTCATATTTTTTCAACAATAATAATTTGATTAGCAGTAGGTTTGTTGAAGTGTATTTATATCAGAAATAGTTGCAAGAGATAGAACACAACTGCATTAATTGCATTATTAATAGGCTTGTGACACTTTGGGCAAGGTTTTATATGAACTGTAATCCAATTAGAGATCAATAGAAAGAACTCTAACTACTTATAATATTATCATTATTATAAATGTTCCACAACATGACCCCACATGGTACCAAACACATTTATAATATATATATATATATATATATATATGAACTGTAATCCAATTAGAGATCAATAGAAAGAACTCTAACTACTTATAATATTATCATTATTATAAATGTTCCACAACATGACCCCACATGGTACCAAACACATTTATAATATATATATATATATATATATATATATATATATAAAGTAGGAAACTTCTCTATGTCACAAGTTGAAACTATGATGTCATGATATGAATTTTTTCTTGCATTTTCTCTTTTGTCCCTTAAATTTTGGATTCCTCCTCTTTTGTTTCTCACTAATTGATTTCCGTCTTTCACTTTAAATCAAACTAAAGGTTATTTTGGTAAACACACCACAAAAGTCGCACCTTCTCACCACCACTCTCTCTAATACCCTAACCCACGATCTCAGTTCAGAGCTTCCCTATTCTCACTCATCTGTCTCCCTCTCTTTCTTCCGTCCACTTCTCACATGCACTCACCCTCACAATATCTCTTTCTCTCTTTCTATCTCTCTCTCTCTCTCTATCTATCTATCTATCTCCTATATCCATAAAGAATCGATAACTCTCACGCTTTCACCTATATGGTACCATTTTGTGGTATGATTTTTACTTCAGATTTATTTTCTTTTTCTGTATTACAAACACCACCATTGATAAGAATTTTTTTTCCTTTCATATTGGTTTTGGTTTTTTGGGTTTTTTAATATAAGAAATTAGTTTATTCTCTACACTTTCTAAACGTTATTGAAGACCTAACTCGGTACATATATTTGTTGATTTCATCAATGGTTTCAGGTATACCCTTTGTTTTCCCTCCCTATATTTTCTTTGTCCTTTTTGTATCTAATTTGTTAGTGCTATAGTGTTAAATATTTTGGTTTATATTTATATTAGGATAATTTGAGATTTCAGGATTCACATATTAGCTTTTGAGCATTTTTTTGCAGATCTAGCGACTGATATGATTTTACGTTTTATGGATATATCAATATTTTGGGTCATTTGCCAAATATGTTTTTTTCTTCCTTTTTTAGGGCTTTTGGTCCTCAGCTTCATAATGTAAATATATGAGGTTTTCTATAAGGTTTACATTTTTAGGTCTTTTTTAGGGCTATTGGTTCCTTTTGATTGATGGACCTGTACGGTTAAATAATGTGATTAATTAAACAGCTTGTATAGAATTGGATGCCATCCAGATTACTAAGATTCCTCTTTTCTTTGCAGTGAGCGATAAAAATAATTCCAGAAATGGACGCCATCGGAATGAAGCGTAATGTGAAAACCTATACCACATTAATACATCGATGGGCACGTGAGTATCTTATAGAGAAATAATGTTAAAAGTTTAAAAACATAAATCATTTATTTTTTATTCATTTGCTGGTGATATTTCGGTTTTGGGATTTCAAACGAAATTCCCGTCAAAAAATTTATGTCAATGAGTCATTTGGCTCAGTTTCCCTGTCCTAAAACTCAAGTTTCATTTTTTGGTCCTTTCGAAAGACACCTATGTGCAATGTTTGAATCCTGACCTCGGTTTTCAATTTCTGTGAACTCTCCTCCCTCTCATATCCTTCTCAACTGTTCTAACCAAACTAAAATTTAAGGTTCTTTTACAGAATGCAATCTTTCTGATGTCAATATTCTTATTATTATTTATTTGAAAATTTTTAACTGACCAAAATTTACTATTATACATGTTATTTTATTGTGTAAGAAGATTGTGTGAACACATTTATTTTGGTCTAAAAATAAATTTTGTTTTATATGATTTCTAAGTTTTTGGGGTGAGGTAAAAAATAGATTTTTGAAAGTACAAGTTTTCATTTTGTATCAAGTTGTGTAATCCTGATGATGTTGTGTTTTAGGTACTCTAATGTATGCTCCTTCGACCATCATAGTGGTTTAAGTTGAATACAAAGGTATGATCGAAGGATTGCCTGGACACACTGCTATTTGGGGTTATTTTATGATCTCATATAGGCCACTTTAGTGATGCCCTTTCTCTTATTTGGTTTCCTGTTTAAAGGGTTCTTTCGATTTGTGGAGGCAATGTTGATAGGTTGTTTTGGCACTGCCGTATTTAAAACGAGACTCCTTATATTTATAAAAATGAACTAGACGTTTAGATTCAAGCAACTACATTTTATAAAATTGGTTTTTAACCGTAATATTGTATGGTGTTGATCCATCATTTGTTATCATCCCCATGGTGAGTCTAATTATGGTTTGATACTCTTCTCAACAACTATTGTTTTGTTTCTCTTGTTGGTTTAAATTGATCTGGTTGCAACTGTTGTTAGGGATCATTGAAATGAAATCATCCTTGGATGAAGTAATTGATAATTATAAGGGTAGTCCAGAGCATCAACACAAGTTTTCTGAGCCCAAACTTGGACCCATTAGGGTCCACCTTCTCAAATGGGGTAAACTTTGCGGTGGTGGGGTCCTTTACCTTTCCTAAATATGTACCTTGCACTAAACGCTCAAGTTTTACAGTTCCTTCATTTCAAAGCATTCTCCTTTGAACTTGCTGCTACTGGTTCGAGACATATGATCAATGATGGAGTGTTTCATGGTGCACTTTATGTGATCGATATTGGCTAAAAAGATGTGTCTGATTCATTTGCTAAGAACCTATCATATGTGCAAGTTACCAAAAGAATCCCATCTGTGCTTACAGAAATCCAAAATTCCATTAAGGTTTTATATGATCAAGGTGGCCAAAAATTTAACACTGGTCCATTGGGATGTTTGCCTAAAAAACTTACAGTAGTCCAAAAAAGTCCGAAAGATCTTTATAGGTATGGATGTCTTTCGACCTACAATGATGCTGCAAGGTTGTTTAATGAAGGAATGCTCCATTTATGTCAGGAATTGAAATCTGAAATGAAGGATGCTACTATTGTATATATAGATGTATATGCCATCAAACATGATGTCATTATTAACTATGGTTTCTCAAATCCATTGATTGTTTGTTGTGGCAATAGAGGACCTCTGTACAACTACAACATCAAGGTATCATGTGGTCAGCCTCGATTGCAGGTATGCAATAAAGGATCTCGATTTGTAAGATAGGATGGAATTCATTACACTGAAGCAGTTAACACCATTTTTCCTATACTCTTTGGTCTCCTCTCTGTATTAATGTATATCAGTGCATTTGGTGCACTACAGTTATCTATAGCAGTGCATTTGAGATATATCAATGCATTTGATGCACTACAATTATTTATAGTAGTGCATTTGATGTATAGTAGTGTTAATTTTCACGAAATCAAAGATTTGTTTCAAACAATAACAAAATGAATTAGGTTGAATTATATGCTGAACTGTAGATGAGGTTGCCAAGACCTATGTTTGGATTGGTCATTGGGTAAAGAGATGACTATTGACATTGGATTGTTCGATCAACATATCGATTTTACTTTAATGCTTAGACAAAAAATTGCAACAATGTGGAAACCATTTTGTCAAAAACGAGTTAATACACATAGGTATTGCTCCTATATGGCCTTTTTTAGGGTGATTATGGTGATATTGACACGGTCTCGGGATCTAATACCTCTGTTTTTGTTGACACAGGTGGGAGTTAATACTCTAATTTTTTGTGGTGATTATGGTGACATTGACACATGTTGGAATTAATTTTTATGGTATCATATTGTTTTTTTTATCTCAAAATGCTTTGATTTATCATTTTCCATGTCTTGTTGATGCAAATATGAATAACAGCTCATATTGTTATGCTAGATTTTTTTTTTGCATAACAGGTCATGTATCTGTCTGAAACACAACAAGAGCTCTTGCAGTTATTTAGTCTAATTTGTTGAAAACTAATTAATGTCTAATGCATTTACGAGAGGGTGGAAATAAAACAGAAAAGGCATAAAGGGTATATAGTTTTGAAAATTTGAGATTGGCCAAATGACTTAAAAGTAAGGAGTTCTTAGACATGGAGAATTGCAATAGTAAATAAAAGCTTAAGATAGGTGGGGCCATGATTTTCCAAACCCTGTTTCGTCTGATCTTCTGGTTAGTTTGAGCATACTGATAATGTACGGTTTATAAGTGTATATCTTTGGAAATGTTTTTAGTTAGAGTATTAAAAGCATACAAGAGTTAATTACTAGGACTTGGTGTATATCATGTTTTGTAAACGGTGATGTGCATAATATTTTATCTGAGTCACCCTATTTGCTGTTAACATATAGTGAGCTATGGATGTTAGACTGATTGCTCGCATGGTTTAATAGTTTGAGTCAGGTTGTTTTCTATGCTACTGTTTAATATTTAACGCCTTAATTAGTATGTTATGACTCTTATTCCACAATACATTTTTGCCTCATGTTTTAGTTGTTCTTAATTAGCCTGTCATCCTTATTACTTTGTCAATGCGTGCGTTATTTTGTCCTTCCTTGAGCAACGGAATTATTATTCTGTCATTCTTCTTTATTGACATAGATTATTTATGATGGGACAAAGACTAATCAATGGGATTAAAAGTAATAGGATTATTTGTGATACAAAGGTCGAGGCCTCAAACATGCAGATGCAACTGATCTCATGTGGGTAAATTTCAGTGAAAGATCACTGCTTCGGGCAGCTTGGTTGAGACAAATATGCTCAAGGCATAAGGAGTTGCTACTTTGAAACAATCTTCTTCCTACAATGCTGATGATGCGAGGAAAACCGAGTGTTCGTGTAGGGACACTATCGTTGATTTCGGCTCCCGCTCGACATACAAAAGAACCTAAGCTAAAGCTACACTTGACAAGCAAGTAGAGCGGTAAGTCGGGTATCGAGAATCCACAGGGAGTAATTGAAGTTTAGATGTTAATTGTTTAATTACTTCAGGAATAAAAGTGTAAAAGATGATAGGTGGTTATGGTGACAAAAGAAAAGAATAAGTTAATGCTATATTAAAGGAAAGCGAGGATCGGGATCGCATTCTACCAAACGGATCGAAACAACTACTAACTAGAGTTAAGGCTCGAAACCAATTTAATCGAGCATAATCAATTAAGCATAAACATCACGCAAGAAGGAATTTAAGCCAAAGTTGCGAGATTAAACATTTAATGGAAAATGGTCGCACGCGGATTAAATTCGGATTGTCGCTATAAACACTAAAGTTGCGTGACAAATAAAGTTAAACGCATAACAATCCAACTTTAATACACGCGGTTTCAATTAAACGCGATTTTGCACAAAACCTAGTTTTCGGAGCTCGGGGCCCGAAAATGGCGGAAATGAAATCCCGACCCTATTTATCTAAGGGCGCATGGTGAGTTAAACTAAATTATGTTAATTAAACTAAGAAAGAAAGAATTAAAGCAAGTAAACTAGTTAGAAAGCATTGAAACTAAATTACAAGGCAAGAGAAGAAGAAGAAGAAGAAGAACAAACTATATTAATGGAGAGGAAGTGAATAGTTCAATCTTACAAACCACATGGGTTGTCAATCCAAGAAGAAGAGAGAAATGAACTCTCCAAAACCAAACCCTAACTACAACTATCTAAATCAGAATATGTGTCTAAGTATCTATATCTTATTACAACAAAAACCAACTTATATAGTAAGTTGTAATAAAAGAAAAGAAGAAAGAAATAAAAGAAAATATCTGCAGGGGAAAAACAGGGGATCGATCGATCGACCCCTGTGGTCGATCGATCGACATTGTAATTCGTGGCAAAAATAATAAGGCTCGATCGATCGACCCCCAGGCTCGATCGATCGATCAAGCAGGGGCAGCCTGCAATTTCCCCTGCATTGGCATACAATCCAACGTCGCTCAAATCGCCGTAACTTTGTCGTTATGCATCGGAATCGCGCATCGTTCGCGGACACGCGAAGCTATCGAGGAGAGCTACAACTTCCTTGTAGATGTTGGGCCAGGTGCCCAAACTATCAAAAGACTAAAATGCCCCTTGCGCGTGCGGTTGTGTACGGAAATAGAGCGAAACGCATCTGAAGTTCATACTAAGCATCCAAACACCTACAAAAGCTCAATTAACCCCTGCAAAACATGTTAACATAGAAATCCGAGGTTGTCTGGTTAACAAGTATAAATATAGGGATTAAGATACCCAAGGGGGCTAATAACGCGTAGGTTAACGGGTGAAATACGCAATATTTACGCCGCATCACACCCCCTAACTTACACATTGCTAGTCCCTAGCAATGAAATAGGATGCAACAAGAAGAACTAGTAAACCAACACAGGAGAGAGTACAAAAGTATGGTATAAAAGCAATAAAAAGATAAGGCCACTTTCGCGGGTGATTCGATTGCATTTAGCGTATGCAATAAGCCGTTAAACCCCTAGGTTACCCTAGTGGACGAGTGTCGTCTCGTGAGGGTTTTCAGGGATGAAACCCACAAACATCATAAAGTTTCCTCAAAATATGCCCAATCAAACATGCGACAAGCCCAGTAATGGCGAAAAGAATTTCATACGCATTATTAGCAAAGTGAACGAATTCAAGCTAAAGTCCGTTGTTATTAACAGGTTGAATGCACCTCATAGAATTGAAACTTTAAAAGTGGGAGGGGGGAGAGCACATGAAAAATATGATTTGGTAAAAACTTAAATAAACCGGATACACATAAAGGCAAGCATATATTCAATCCTCACGGGCATTACGCTCATCAAATGAATTCACTTGAAACAGGGAGGTAACACACGGGACATGCGGGCTAAAGAGTAAATGTAAATGGAAACTAGGCCGCACACATGTCACAAAAGAAGAACGCTATATAGGAAATAAAAAAATCGCAATCTCAGTGAAAGGATACCGCAGATATAAAAGAGGCGAAATGCATTTTCACAGATTATCAAAACTATTTAAACTTTTGAATTACATCTACTTAAGATCACATAGGACTTGTAAAGGGTTGTAATGTAGGCTAGGTTAGGGTACGAAATGAAAGGGATGTATATACGGATTCAAACTGTTTGGGGATGAAACTCGAAATAACGTGAAAAAGTGGGCAATATCAAAAGTTGGACAAAGAAGTCCAAACGAGCATAGATATAACAATCGAGAGAGTAAACAAAGCTTATTGAAACACTAAAAACAATATTTACAACTTTCTCTTTCTTTTTCTTTTCTTCCTTTTTCTCACTTTTTCTTTTGTTTTCTTTTGCTTTTTGCTTTCTCTTTTTCACTCTTTTTCTTTCATTTTCTTACTCTCACTTCTTACTCATATCATAGTCAAATTGCAACCACACAACAATAATAACATTCAATTCCAAGCAACAATCCAAACAAGGGTATGTAAGGTAATATATATGGTATAAAACTCCATTTTGGAGTTGGTTATGGGATTTTGGGTAATGAAAAGAAAGGCTAGTATTTAGGCTCAAGTGGGTTGACTAGGGAACATATAAAGGGTGAGGTCAAGGTCATATGGGTGATAAAACAAAGAAGGCCTATGATCATTTCACAAAGTATACGCAATTCTCGAGTCAAAACAATATAAGAAAATCATGCTCAAGTAACACATTTCAAGGATGAACTCAATTAATGAACGGTCAATGAAAGAATAAAGAGATTACCAACGACTGTAACGTTTTCAAAGAGGAAAGAATAGTGTATAAACTCACAAATGATGATAACTCTCTAATCTCACTCGGTGTAAGTATATACAATGCAACAAAAGCATACCGAGTTATAAAAATCTTAAACCAAATCAATATAACAAGAATGGTGCATATGTTCACGGATAAAGTTTAATTCATGAAGTTATTCATAATATTAATGATTTAGGGACTAAAATCTAATAACTTCTAAAATCGAGAACATGCATCGTTGAATTGTCTATTTGATCGGGCAATTATTGAAATTTATCACTGGAAACAAGGGCAAAATGCCCAATAAAGGAGAAAAAAGAAAGAAAATATTTTTGAAAATTTTCAAATTTTTAACAAAAACATGCTTTGTAACTAAATTATAATCAAATCCAAGGACTAAATAGCAAAATGGATAAAATATCCTACACCCCCTAACTTAAATGTTGTATTGTCCCCAATGCGTCCATTAAAGAACACAATACAAAGCTAGGAAAAGAATGATATTACCCACATGTGGAGCGATCTCCATAAGTACAAGTCCAAATGAAGCTGCAAAACAAGTTAGTACAAAGCATATGAAGAATATGTACCGATGTATTAAGTTAAGAGAATCTATGTTACAAGTCACAACAATATAGAGGGGCTGAAGTGCAAATACTAGATAAATTGATGGTGAACTTTTTGATTTTATAAAATGGAAGGTCACACACATCAAAATCCAATAAACAACCACAAACTACATTTTCATTTCTCATTTCATAAGTTCAATACAAAATTACTTAATACATTACAACTTCTGAAATAAAAGAAATACAAATAAAAATAAAAAGTAAAATATACTATCCGATCCCAGAATACAAAAATGAAACCCAGCATAGCAACAGCCTAGTGGCCAGAACCACTAGGATCTAAGGGGTCCTGAAAATGAGGAGGCACTGGTGAGTCGGAATCACTGCGCTGCAGATAAAGATCTCTCATCATCCGCTGCATCATCTGGTAATCCTGTCTGCTCCGTGCCCTCGTCTGCCTCTGCAAAGCCCACTCGTGCCGCTGCTCGGCCTGAAACTTCTCCTGCTGAGCCTGCTGCTGATCCAGGCGGGACTCCCAAGTCGCCCACCTGAGCTGGGTCTCCTCCCAGCGCTGGTCCTACACGGCCTGGTTTGCAGCAAAGCGGGCATCATCCTCTGTGTGTGGCGCGTGAGAACCCTCACCCATCTCCATCTCTCTGATCTCATCCTCCTCGTCGTCATACAAGTCAGGCGTTATTGCCCTCGGTCTCTTCCCAACCGGTTGCCCCCACTCGCACTTCAGCATTTTTGAGATGTTGTCTTTAGAGAGAAGCCCGAGTGGCATATGCCTACGGTCTGCGTCCATCTCCGGGCAACCGTGTGAAATACATATCTTCGTGATAAGGGCAGGAAAAGGAAGGGAATATCTCCAAGATACCTCCTTCGTCGTCGCGCACATCATGTCAAGAAAAATACTGGGCAAACTGATACTGCCCAATCCATTTAGCATAGTGTAGATCAGTGCGGCATGCTTGTGACGAACCTCAGACCGGTTGTTCGTCACCATGAAGGAATGGACATTTATGTAGTGTAGTAGTCTAGGCAAGTCCTCCATCGTAGCCGAGCGAAAAGCATCTCTCTTCCATGACTCGCCCGGTGCAAGGGCCTTTACCAATGTCCCACGGCCGAAGATAGACCCATCGAGAAAACTGACTGGATCCGCAGGGAGAGGAACATCCATAAAATCTGCCAAGTCTGAAATACTAAATGGAATCCTCACCCCACGAACCATGGCCTCATATGTAGTCGGCCCATCACTGCTCTTCACCTCTACTAACGTCGCGTAGAAAATCCGTACCAACTCCTCGTTGACGCGCCTGTTAGTAGAAAGAAAGGGCTCCCACCCCTGACGGCGCAACAGAACTCGCACCTCCTTCGGTATCTCTTCAAGGACCCATGCAAAATGATTACCAAGCGGTCGCTCGGAAGTGTAGAAATGTGCACGGAACCAATCCCGCTCCTGTTCTGAGCGGAACCCATCGACGCCCCCGGCGGGCACACACCTAGTAGAAGAATATTTTTTTGGTGCCATTTCAACCTACAAAACAAGAATTTACACAAAACAAAGCAAGTGTAAGCACAGTTTATGGTTAGTGGTGTAAAAGTTGAAATGGTGGTGCAAGTGCGCACAACCGAGGTGAAAATATGCAACATTGCGATGAAAAATGTCGGAATGCGACTAGGCATGAAAATCACCCAAGTGTGCGTCAAAATAAGGATTGAAGTCTGTTTTAGGCATTTTGACGAACACTTGGCGTGCGCAATGTGCGTCAAGGTCGAAAATACCGAGTTTGAACCAACAAAAACCACCCCACTCATGAACAACCAACAATGCAGCAATCAAAATATGTTCATGAGTGGATTTAAATCAAGAAACATGAGAAAAACAGTTGGTTCAAAACGAAATCAGGGGGTAACACCAACATTCAAACAATGTGTCAAACTAGGGTTTAAACATGCAATTTGTGACACAATTCTAACAAAAACTACAAATTCAAGCAAAACAAGTAAAGATTATACCTTGGATGTGTAGTGATTGGAAGAAAAATGGAGAATGTGGTGTGGGGAGAAATCTAGGGCTAAATCGGTTTGAGAGAGGAGAGAAGAGAATAAAAGTAAAGAGGGGTTTAAAGTAGCAGACCTCGGCTTAACCTGGTCGATCGATCAATCGAGCAGGGCCAGGCCTATTGCTT
The DNA here is from genome assembly GCA_949130495.1 of Sambucus nigra. Taxonomy (NCBI): domain Eukaryota; kingdom Viridiplantae; phylum Streptophyta; class Magnoliopsida; order Dipsacales; family Adoxaceae; genus Sambucus; species Sambucus nigra. Next base: position 85,689,380 of record OX422208.1, on the reverse strand, counting down.
CCAATTTTAAATGAGGGGGGAAATTGCAATTTTGGGATAATTATGGGGTATAAATTTAAAATAACTATAAATATAGTGTGTATATATATATATATATATATATATATATATATATATATATATATATATATATATATATATATACATATACATAAAAATATGAAATAAAAATAGAAAAATAAGAATAAAAATAAAAATAAAATAAAAATAAATTATACATAGGCCTAATTATACACACCAAAAAGGCCTAAGCTAAAGAAAATAAAAAATAAAAAAATAAAAATATGTACAATGAGCAACACACACGCATATTCACGACAACAAATGAAAAATAAAATAAAAGAAAAATAAAAACAAATGCAAATGCGTGAGGATGCGTGTGTTAAAAACAAAGGAAAAAAATGTTTTTGTGAATTTTTGATTGTTTTCTTAACAAATGTGTGCCGGGGCGCATATCTCCGCAAATTCAAGTCCGTTGAACCTACAAAAGAGTTAGAACCAAGCATACGAAAAGAAATAAAAAGAGATTAACTAATTACACTAGGCTAAAATTAAGAAAAACAAAAATGAAGAAGTTAGTATATATAACCTACACTTAGGATGTGCATTTAACTATATACCAAAAGTTGAAATTTTTGAGGGTCCATCCAAAACACGATTTGACTTTGGAGGATCAACGGTGGACCCTCCCGAACATGCATGCCTCCTGGAAAATAGGAATTCCGTTTGAACAACGGAAGGCATGTGGGCGGTGAAAGAAATGAACCATCGCCAATTTGAAATTCTATGCGGACGATGGGGGTTTTGGATAACAAGGGGGAAAAGTACACTTGAGGTACAAGAAAAATCGATTCATCTCCCAAAGGTTTTTCAAATGGAATGGGAGACGGTGCACACGTCGGGACAACATCCATCGAAAACAAGTTCGGTAAAGAGTCCTCGTCGGCAAAAAGTGTAGAAATTTTAAAAGTTTCTACCGACTCATAGGAATCAACCGGTGATTCTAATGGTTCAATGACGGAAAACGAATATGGTGATGAAACAAATTCAATCTCAATCGACTCATCGTCGGAAGGAAATTGAATTTCGGGGGAGAGAGATTCACACTCGATGAGAAATTCTTTGAAAAATTGAGGTGAAACACAAGTTTCCACCTCCTCGTTGTTTTGTGCATAAGAATTCATCTCATCGGAAAGTGCACCAAGTCTCATTCCATCATCATCTAAGCTTTCCAAACCTTGGGAGTACAGAATAAAAGTCTCTTCCAAAGTAGGCTTCCTCGGCTCAAGAGCCTCGGACTCCTCATTTGGTTGAAACTCGTCTTCGAAAGTAATGAAATGAAGATCGTCATTAGATTCGAATAATGAATCCAACTCAAGCTCCCAATAACGATTTTCATTCCGATAAATGTTCTCAAGTCTTTCATTTTCAAGAAAATCTTGAAAATGGAAAACTTGAAAACTATCCCCAAAGTATGAATCATTAGAATAACAGTAATAACTATAAAAGAAAGACATGGTTACCTCGTTGTTGAAAGATGGAGAAACCAAGAAATAAAGTGAGCAACCGCGAATGAAAGTTTCTTAGCGCTCAAAGTATGCAAATCCTGCAAAAAAGGTTAAAACAAAGAATACAAATACAAACGGAAAAATACTACGAAATAATAAAACAATTACTATATAAAACAAACTCCCCGGCAACGGCGCCATTTTGATGCGAGGAAAACCGAGTGTTCGTGTAGGGACACTATCATTGATTTCGGCTCCCGCTCGACATACAAAAGAACCTAAGCTACAGCTACACTTGACAAGAAAGTAGAGCGGTAAGTCGGGTATCGAGAATCCACAGGGAGTAATTGAAGTTTAGATGTTAATTGTTTAATTACTTCAGGAATAAAAGTGTAAAAGATGATAGGTGGTTATGGTGACAAAAGAAAAGAATAAGTTAATGCTAGATTAAAGGAAAGCGAGGATCGGGATCGCATTCTACCAAACGGATCGAAACAACTACTAACTAGAGTTAAGGCTCGAAAGCAATTTAATCGAGCATAATCAATTAAGCATAAACATCACGCAAGAAGGAATTTAAGCCAAAGTTGCGAGATTAAACATTTAATGGAAAATGGTCGCACGCGGATTAAATTCGGATTGTCGCTATAAACACTAAAGTTGCACGACAAATAAAGTTAAACGCATAACAATCCAACTTTAATACACGCGGTTTCAATTAAACGCGATTTTGCACAAAACCTAATTTTCGGAGCTCGGGGCCCGAAAATGGAGGAAATGAAATCCCGACCCTATTTATCTAAGGGTGCATGGTGAGTTAAACTAAATTATGTTAATGAAATTAAGAAAGCAAGAATTAAAGCAAGTAAACTAGTTAGAAAGCATTGAAACTAAATTACAAGGCAAGAGAAGAAGAAGAACAAACTATATTAATGGAGAGGAAGTGAATAGTTCAATCTTACAAACCACATGGTTTGTCAATCCAAGAAGAAGAGAGAAATGAACTCTCCAAAACCAAACCCTAACTACAACTATCTAAATCAGAATATGTGTCTAAGTATCTATATCTTATTACAACAAAATCCAACTTATATAGTAAGTTGTAATAAAAGAAAAGAAGAAAGAAATAAAAGAAAATATCTGCAGGGGAAAAACAGGGGATCGATCGATCGACCCCTGCGGTCGATCGATCGACATTGTAATTCGTGGCAAAAATAATAAGGCTCGATCGATCGACCACCAGGCTCGATCGATCGATCAAGCAGGGGCAGCCTGCAATTTCCCCTGCATTGGCATACAATCCAACGTCGCTCAAATCGCCGTAACTTTGTCGTTATGCATCGGAATCGCACACCGTTCGTGGCCACGCGAAGCTAGCGAGGAGAGCTACAGCTTCCGTGTAGATGTCGGGCCAGGTGCCCAAACTGTCAAAAGACTAAAATGCCCCTTGCGCGTGCGGTTGTGTACGGAAATAGAGCGAAACGCATCTGAAGTTCATACTAAGCATCCAAACACCTACAAAAGCTCAATTAACCCTTGAAAAACATGTTAACATAGAAATACGAGGTTGTCTGGTTAACGAGTATAAATATAGGGATTAAGATACCCAAGGGGGCTAATAATGCGTAGGTTAACAGGTGAAATTCGCAATATTTACGCCGCATCAGCTGACAAGTCCAGTATGTAATTTTATTCAGTTGGGGAAAAAGAGGAAACAACTTCATCAATTTCAAAGTGCATACCACAATCTATGAAGGGTTCTTTTATTAAGAAGCCCAAAAAGTGAGTTAATGAGATTCCCTGTGTTTGAGGGACCAAGAATATCATCCGTTGGAGCTCATAGTTTACGAAGCACATCAACTAGCGATAGTAAAAGAATCACAGAGCCGTGTTTGGGGAAGAAACAATCGAAGAGACTAGATTTATGTGTATTACTTATTATTTACATTTTCATTTCGATTTACTATTTTTTCTTATGTTTTGATTTCTTATGTAGTTAACTTAAATATATGTATCCAGAGTTGATATGGTTGTGTTTATCAAGTATAAGAAGCGGAATTTGAGCGAGAAATGAGCAAGAAATTCCATTTTTATCAGAACAAGAAATCATAGTTTTTTTGTTGCATTGAAATGAGCAATAAATAAAGTATGAGAAGGGGAATTAGAGATTGATTGTAAATATGAGAATCTAGGAATGCATGTGAAATGTTCAAATAGTAGCATAACCATATGTTGAAAATGATATTTATATGTTCAAATACTTTATGACTTATTTTCTAATTTTCCATTTGTTTTCCTCACTGGTGTTTCAGACAATACATATACGAATTTGTTCTACATATACAAATTTGTAAATATAAGAGGGTACTTTAGATTATAGATGGAGGCGTAACCCCTGTTTGAGTACGGTAATGAGAAGCTAATTTGGCCAAAGCTTTGGATTGATGATAGGACACAAAAACACAAATCCAATGAAGATAAACTCAGTTTAAGCTCACAAAGCTCTCATGTATAACTCAGGAAATAGTAATGAACTTTAGAAGTAACATAGATGGAGGGAGAGAGAAGTAAGCACCCGCACCCTAGATACACCTTGGTAGGCAGGTGGAAACACACCAAAAACCTCTAGAATCTCTGTCAAGTATTAAAATCTTTGTAATAAATAATAATGGTGAGTGAGTAAACCCTCTGGCTCACAATAACTCTCTATGATATGTATTCTTTCTAGCAATAACTCATGAACTCTCAAGAGATCATTCTCTCCTCAAAGGTGGTTAGGGTCCTTAAATAGCCCCCACACCATCCCCAGGGCAACTCAGTCATTAAAGACAATGAAAGACGTCCCTCATACTTTGTGTCACAACATTAAACGCCTGATGCACTAGTTGTCTCCATGTCATAAACATTAAATGCCAAGACATGCCTTTTTTCCTAACCACTGTGTGTTAGGGGTCTGTTATCGAAGAAGTGGCTCACCAACTGCCTGAAAACCCCAAATACCACGGTGGTTTACTCAAGTGCATGTCTGGCATTGTTTGGCTGGCTAGTGACATCACCTACAGTAGATGTGACATTAAGTAGAGGGTTGTTTGGTTCTCAACTCAACGCCCGGTGGAACTTCAAGCTATTCCGCCCGAGGGTCCACGGTCAGGGTCCTTCGGTGTTTTTACTAGGTGTATATAAGATGGTCAGGACAAGACCCAATGGTGCCTCACTTCTCAATCCTCCAAACCAAGTCCCTCTAAAGTTCCCACGGTGAGGTCATTCGGTAGAGCATGAAAGCTCTCCCAGGCCCTGCCAAGCCTGGTCCCTCGCGAGTACCGTTTGACCTCACACTAAAACTCATTATTATTCTCGTTACAACATTACAACCGTTATAGCTTACAGTCAACATAAATAGAAATAAAATATGACTAATACAACAAGCTAAAGTAGTTGCCACGCCAAGATGCCTTACTGAGTTACCACGCCTGAGCTGCCTCGATTTCTTAATCTCAAACACTATTAGTAATTAGGGAATTATCCCTAATCTCAGGATTACCTTCAATCCCCTTCTACATTTGCCCCTTCATGGAGAGATTTATTAGAACAAGAAATGTGTGCGCGAAACTTCTCAATACGATGAACCCTCTCTGCGTGAAAATGTTTAACCTCCTCTACTCTTTAGAACCGCAGCGTTATAGTCTCTTGGAAAAAGTAAAATTCTCCCCGATGTACCTGACCCGAAGTGCCATGACTTATTGGGGCTTGGGCGAAGGGACATCACGACTTTTTCCATTTGCTGAGCCTCAACGATTCTAGCTTTATTTATTTGAAATTCTCCCGAAAGGCCTACTAACCTTCTCAAATACTTGTTTGGGCTCTTGGTAAGTCAAATTCTCCCTTGGAATGCTTCTCCATGTTTGAAAAAGCGGAAATTCTCCCCGATGTAACTGAGTCACAAATTCTCAAATACTCGTTGGGACATCTTTTCCATTGGGAGATTTATTGGATATGTCTGACATGATTTTGGCGCCAAAACATAAACTTGGTTAGTAAGGCAACCCTTTCTATTCCCCAGACGCCACTTCGTATTCGACGTAGCGCTATGTTTTCTACCGTCACTTACCGAAGTGCCACGTGTGCCTTTGAAATGATTATAGGAGACTTGGCACGTGCTGGGGGGGGGGGGAACTCAAACGACAAGTAAAAGGGTTTAAAAGTTTCAAACGTCTATCTATTTCAAACCTTTCTCTTCTTATTCAAGCTTTCATATTTCCTCATAGAGAGATCTGTGTGTGAGCTCTGTGCGACCTCCATTGTTGCCTTCTTCTTTACGCAGTCTCCTCCTCTCATCCTTTGCACCACCACCCGCGGTTGTGCACCTCGCTATTCATTTCCAACTCTTTTTTTACCAGACATTTTTGTACTTCTGTTGTCTGTGATGGCCTCTTCAAGCAATCCTTCCACTCCTGTGACCAGTGCTCCTCATGCCGCCTCCATTGTCACCACCCCCTCTACTGCCTCATTGACCGCTGCTCGTCAAGAACAGTTATGTTTCTATCGCCGGTCCCCCATTTTTGGCGAAGGTGATGACTTTTCTGGGTTTTACAAGAGTTGCATTTTTAACGCCAAGTATGATGCTATGACGCTTGGTGATGAAGATGAGGATTCTGATGAATGGGTATTTCATCCTCCCGAGGGGACTCTCAGGTTTCGTCTTGAGCGAGGGGACTTCCCATGGTCCCACGTCGATTTTGAAAGTCTTGGAGGCTCTCCTGCTCACTTTTCTGCTTGGAATTCTCATATGCAGAGTTCCCACACTAATATTCTCAGTACGATTGGGTTACATCGAGCCAAGTGGTTTGGTGAGTTCACCCTCTCCAAGAACAATGTTGTTGTTCCCGTTCTGGTATCTCGCTGGAATGTTACTACTCACACGTTCATCGCTACATGGGGAGAGTTTACAATAACGTTGGAGGATGTGTGCGAGCTCCTTGGCCTTGAGGAAACAGGTCATGAGCCCTATTCCGTTGAAGTTCTGTATGCCCAAGAAACCGCTGACCGTTTGGAGATGGATCATATATGTCGAAGGTGCATTGGTACTTCAAACAAAGCCACGTTCACTCCCCTTTATCAACTACTTCTTCAAGGACCCTTCCGAAGGAGGTTCCTCTGAGGCTTCCCCTAGACAAGGTACATCACTAGAGCTTCCTACCTATATCCTTGTCATTCTTTCTCTCTTCTTTTTAATGGGGAAGCCCAACGACCAGCCCCGAAGGGACCTCATCAACCTATCTCTCCGATTGGCCTGAGGTATCAGGCTCCCTCTGGCTGCAATCTCCTTGGGGTCCCTCTACACATGGATTGATAAGGTCCTTTTTGACATGGAGCGATCTCGGGGTCGTTACAACCTAGCCAATTTTGCCAACTGCATTCTCCTTACGGGTTTCCTTTATGTGTGCTTCCCGATCGTAGCCTCCAAGACTAACCATCCTCCCTCGGGGGAAACAATAATGCCCCATCGCTCATTTATTTACCATAAGAGGCAGAGTCGAAAGGAGTTGACCTCCTTTATTGATGACTTTTCAAGTTTTGTAATAAGGCCCTATGGGGAGGATATTTTCCTCTATACTTGCGATTTTTTTCAAGCATGGGGCAAGAGTGGTCCAGCCAACCACCATAGACCTCATTACCGAAGACCCCTCATTGTCTATTATGCTTCTGTTTTCGTCGAGATACCTGCCCTTATACACCGAGTGGGGATACACCAACGAACATTACAATCCCAACCGATGCAGCCGTCAATTTGGCTTTGATCAAGGGGCTCCTCGCCCTGTGTTTCAATTATCTAACCCTAAGGTATCTTTTGGGGAGGCATGATCCCTATTCTCCTCGACGGTCGCATGAGGAGTGAGTTCGACATTGGCTGGGCGAGTCACCATCCCCAGCATCACTAGGAAAAGGGACGTGACCCCTCTATTTGCCACAAAGTATTGGCTGAGTCAACTGGGCTAGATTACTGAATTCATCGAGGGTGATCCCGTGTATCCCCCAGTTCTTTCGTTTTCTACCTGGAGTTGGGCCTGAAGGGCAATTCTGTTCTCGGGGTTGAGTTCCCTCTGAGTCAGACCCCCAAATCACTCCCACAGAACTTCCTCTATACTACCCCCATGATCCCTGTTGCCACGCCTAAAGCAAAGGCCACTACGATCCCCAAACCATCTGTCCCCACGGTCGAAGCTGCCATGGGAGAAGGGCCTTCTGAGCCACCTGCCAAGAAAGCCAGAAAGTCCAAGTCTAAGAAGGCTAAGGCCAAAGGTCAAACGCAAACTCCATTAGAGACATTTCCAATTGCCTCCGTTCCCCCTCCTATGTCTCTGCAACTGGCTGAAGAGCTGAGGAGGTGGGTAGAGGTCGAAGTTGCCCGATTAAACGCTGAATTCCAATGGCACGCAGTGGTCGTTCCTCCTCCAGGTACCTTCCCCAAAATCGTGGTTGATCCTAGTGATCCATCAGCAAGAGAATAAGAAGATTGAAGGTGTCTGAAAGTGGTGGTGTCACGGGCTCAAGAAGGAAGAAACAAACATATGAGGATTCCTCATCCCCAGTTCCTTCGACTGCTGCCCCTCGCCACGTTCACCGGTGGTCATACCCTCTCATTCTCCCTCTGGATCTGAGGTATATGCGCATTCTGTATTTCTCGTTCTTCTTTTCTTGACATAGTGGCTTTACTTATTGCCTCTTATCTTTGGTGTAGGGAGTTGAAGAAGTGAGGGTCAGTCCCCTTAGTCCCCAAGTGAGTCGTTTCATGGGGGGACGTTGCGGTACTCCTCCAGCCACTGTCGCCCTTCCACGCTCTCCGTTAATAAGCCTTACCTATTCGCGTCGTTCCTCCTCCCACCAGGCCAAAAATTCCGCCGTGGGTACTAATGAGATATCTAACCAGCCTGAGGTAACTGTTTTAACTTCCTCCGAGTTGCCCTCGGAGAGGGAGGTCTCTTTGCCCCTCGTTCTGATCGAAGAGAGTTCCCGACGAGTAGATTTTATTCCAAGCCTTGTATCTTTTATTTACCCCATTGGTTTATTCCTCAATTGTAACATGTTGGGTTGTTTTAGGTGGAAGTGGCGTCGCTGATAGCCAACATTCTCCTTCCTCCTGCTCTGTCAAGACCCATTACTTCAGTTCCTCTCTTTAGTGTCATAACGAAGGTAAGCTAAATGCATTTATGTCTCTTATCCCTTTATGATTACTCCTTTCATCTAACACTTGTATTTACATTTGTACCTATCTCCAAGTCTTTCTCCTCCTTTCGCGTTAAGTGGCCTTATCCCTTCTCAGGACCAGGTTGGAGCAGCTGCCCTCGTTGGGGCATCTCTCGAAGGTTCAACATCTCCTTCGAATGATTCACCCATGCTAGCTATAATACCCTACGCCGGCGAGGGGAGTTTGCTTACCGTTGAGGCTACTGAGGTATTGATCCCGCTTTCCACGGTTTCTAGCATTATGGCTCCCGTGGTACCTACCCCTCTCGCTCCTGTTGCTGCTGAGGTGCTTCTCTAATTTCTCTCTATTTCTCAACTTCTCAAAATCCACCTTTATAGATGACTTAATCAATGATAACACTTGTTAAGGTTTTTTTATAAACTTCGCCTATATCGGTGACTTAACAACGAAAAAGTTTGTTAAGATTTTTTCATAAACTCCGCCTATAACGGTGACTTAACAACGCAAACACTTGTTAAGAATTTTCCACAAACTCGACCTATAATGGTGACTTAGCAACGCAAGCACTTGTTAAGATTTTCCATAAACTCCACCTATAACGGTGACTTAACAACGCAAACACTTGTTAAGAATTTTCCACAAACTCCACCTATAACGGTGACTTAACAACGCAAACACTTGTTAAGATTTTTCATAAACTCCACCTATAATGGTGACTTAACAATGCAAACACTTGTTAAGAATTTTCCACAAACTCCACCTATAATGGTCACTTAACAACGCAAACACTTGTTAAGATTTTTCCATAAATTCATTATTTCGCCTATATATTTTTTTCAGGTTACTCGGGAGGATTCTCCACCAGTTCCTTTTCCTATTGCCTCACCACATCGTGAACCTATCTCCTCTGAAGAATTGAGCCATAATGATCAAGGTTCCACGACAGGTGCTGCTGCGAAGAGAGAATCTGGGTGCGAGCTTCCTCTGCCCAACTTGGCTCTTCCTGATTTCTACCTGATGGTACTCCAACGTTCTCCCCAAATGCCTACCAACCATCATTTGGTCATCGAGCAACTTGTGAGCTATCATCCTGAGACCTTCACAGTGGACTGCATGTGTTCAAACATCCCAGTTATGAGCCATAGGCTCCAAGGCATGGCCACTATTATTATTGATATTACCAACACTCCAAATGCGAACATGACCAGACCCATCCTCAACCAGTTATTGGTCTATCTGAGTGAGTTGGGTTGTGACGAGTTCCATTTTGACGGGTTCATTGCACACTTGAAGACTTTAAAGATCTAGCGATTGGACAGTCAAAGGGAGCTCTTACAAAAGCATCAGGAGGATCAGAGAGCCGAGGAAGCCAAGCTGGCCGAGCTAGTACGCTCCTTGGAGCCATTGATAAGGAGGAGGATGACCTCGAATAAGCTCTGTGTTTGGCAAAGAAAAAATGAGAAAAACTTCTTATCGAACGTACGCAAGCACAGACTAGGTTGGAAGTTTCCATTAGTGCCCAACGGTCTTGCTTAGAAGCTTCTTCGGGACTTCCTGGAGATTTTTTCTCTTCCCCAGATTTGTGGTTCCTCTTGGGTCAATGAGTTTTTGTATATGTATTTTTCCTTTCTTCTCATGTAATCCTTGGGCGATAGCTCCCAATTTTGTAATGCCCCAAAGTTTATGAATGGAAAAAGACACTTATTCTCATGTCATTTCTTTGTGTTACATCTGTTTACATAGATTGTGAAATATATTCTATAGTTCTTTCATCTGTACTTGAATTAAAATAAAGAGAACTTATATAAAACAAAAATGAACTCGTATATTCATAACAATTAGTTACAGCAGTGGCCCCAAATGTAATTGCTTACACATGATAGACCTTTAACCATTTGTTATTAATCTTGAATAGCATGTCTTCTTCTATCTTAGAAATTAAGCAATAACCTGAGTCATGAGCCTCCTTTACGATGAAAGGTACCTCCCAATTCGCTACAAACTTCGGTGGAGGAAGCCCCCTAATATGTTTAACTCCTTCCTTTAATACGAGATCTCCGTCCACGAATTTTTTTGGTCTCACCTGGTTATCATATGCCCTGGAAAGCTGCCTCGTATACATTTGAAAGTGTTGCATCGCATTATCCCTGTGTTCATCCAACGCTTCCAACTACACGTGCCTATTCTAAGGGAGCATGCTGCTTCGCAAAGCATATCGAGCCAAGGGAACTTCTAACTATACCGGGAGAATTACCTCAGCCCCATAAATAAGAGGGAACGACGTATACCCTGTAGGCTTCCTCTTAGTCGTCCGATAGGCCCATAAAATGGCTAGTATTTTGTCATCCCACGATCCTGGGAAATCCTCCAACGTTTTAGCCAAGATATTGACCAAATTCTTGTTAGTTGCTTCGTCTTGGCAGTTCCCCTTTGGTTACGCCACCGTCGAAGTGTGATGAAAAATGGAGTATTTCTCCGTGAGCATCGTTACCTCTGAATTGACTAAAGGGGTTCCATTATCTTAAAGGATAACCTTTGGGATCCCAAAATGGCAAATGATGTATTCCCTGATGAAGTTGCTCACTGCTCTTGCTGTTGCCCTTCTCAGTGGCATCGCCTCGGCCCACTTTGTGAAACACTATGTTGCTACTAGGATCCATATCCTCCCCTATAAGAAGGGTGTATTGCCCCTACCAGGTCGAACGCCCAAGTGTGAAAAGGATAAGGCGTTGCCAGGGAGTGTAGGTCCACCGATGGGGCATGGATCATATTTCTATGAATTTGGCAAGCCTTGGATTTTCGAACGAACTCCGCAAAATCTTTCTCCATCGTTGGCCAGTAGTAACCCAGGGTCATCAACTGGTCATATAGCTTGGCCCCTCCTATATGAGATGGATCGTGCGCCTATTTGAGAACCTCGGCTGCCTATTCCTTCGTGATGCAATGCAATGGCCTGTTGAAGTATCCTTTTCGATAAAGCTACCCCTCTTGAACGTAAAACCTCGAAGCCCTTTGTCGGAGTCCCATCACATCAATTTTCTCTTTTGGGATAATTCCATCTTTAATGAAGTCAATATAGGGTTGTCTCCAGTCAGGCTGAGTCTCCACGAAATGACATTTTGTTGCCTCAAAGAACAACTAGCATTTATCGCACTTCCGTTGTAACTCTGTTGCATCCTGCTTCATACTAGGCCAGAAATATCCTTCCCTTTGAATTCTTCTATAAAGGTGGATCTCAGTCGTTTTGCAGTGTTCTTCATCCACGAAATGACATTCTACTTCCTCAAAGAACAACTGGAATTTATCGCACTTCCGTTGTAACTTGGCTGCATCCTTCTTCATGCTAGGCTAGAAATATCCTTCCCTTTGAATTCTTCTATAAAGGGGGATCTCAGTCGTTTTGCAGTGTTCTTCGTGTATTTTCTTCAATCTCTGCCCTGCTTCTTCTGGGTCGATGCACCTCGACAACCATCCTCCTGCATTTTTGAAGTAAAGGTTTCCCTGGTTTGTAAAGTATTGGGCCAATTCTATGAGCCCCATCTTTCCTTCCACAGACTCCAGTTTCCTCTTAATCTCTCCCCTTCAGTCCGCGTCCTCTTCCATCGGTAGAATTAACTGTACTATCGAAGGAGTTATTCTTCATTAAATCACGATAGTAGTTGTATCAGTCCTCATAATCATCTTCTGGGCAATGGTGGTATAGGCGTCCGAGTGACGGTTCATCATTTTGGGCTGCCTCTTGATCTTGGTCTGATAGAAGTGGCCAAGGAGCCTCTGAATGATCGTTATGTATGGTGCCAAAGTCATGTGTTTCAATTCATATTATTCATTCACTTGCTGAACCACCAAGTTTGAATCTCCCTTGATGTAAAGTGAACGGATCCCTCTTCAGGGAGCCTCTATCAATCCCAACACCAATGCTTCATATTCCACCTCGTTGTTAGATCAAAGGAAATCTAACTTGTAAGAAAGGCAAATCTCCTCCATTCCATTCAAAAGAATAACCCTTACTCCTCCCTTTTTTCTGTCGATGACCCGTCGAACTGCATTGTCCATTCTTCATCCGTTGTGTCTAGGTGATCGGAATGTAAGTCGTCTCCTGGAATGCTCTCTTTAGGAGGCTCAAATGTTCCTGAAGGGAAAATAGCCAATAGATTAGCGTACTCCTAGCTTCTGATTGAGCGAGGAACCACATACTTTAAGTAATATTCAGAGAGGATAAGGAACCATCTAGCTGCCCTGATGATCAATATGGTTCTTGCAAGCAAGTACTTAATGGGATCACATCTCGTTACAATATGAATTGTAAAAGACAACATATAATGTCTAAGTTTTTATGCTACAAATACTAAGGCTAAATAATGCCTTTCTAGGTTGCTATATCTGGCTTCTGGCCCATGGACGATCCTACTAAGGTAATAAACTGGTCGTTCTTACGCCTCGCTCTCTTGTGCCATCAAAGCTCCCACGGACCTCGTGGTGGATATGAGATACAGTTGCAACGGTATTCCTGTTTTGGTGGAACTATGGTATGTGGTGATATGAGCAGCTTCGTCAATCCGTCAAGAGACTCCTGGTGAATTGCCTCCCATTTGAACTTTGTGTTCCCTCGCAGCAGCTGCATCAGTGGATGTGTTATTTTGTCTAAGCCAAGCACAAATCTCCTAAGGTAGGAGACTTTACCAAGGAAACTCTTCAGCTCTTTCGTCGTTCTCGGACATGGCATTTCCAAGATCGCCTGCTGTTTGTCCTGGTCCATATGCACCCCTTATCGATCAACCATAAAGCCTAAGAATTTCTCACTTGTCACCCCAAAAATGCACTTCAACGGATTCATCTTTAGTCTAAACTTCCTGCAACGGGAAAACACCTTCCTCAAATCGCTCAGGTGAGACTCCTCCTTCCTCGACTTGATGACCAAGTCATCCACATAGAATTCCATAAACTTATGAAATAAGTCATGAAAAATGGCCATCATTATTCTCTGGTAAGTCACCCCAACATTCTTGAGCCCAAACAGCATCACCATGTACATGAAGTTACCCAACAGGGTTCTGAATGCTGTCTTTTCTGCATCCAAGGGGTCCATCTTGATCTGGTTGTACCCCACGTACCCATCTATGAAGCTATACATCTCATGGACCGCCGTTGCATCTATTAGGATATCGATGGAGGGTAGAGGTAACTCATCTTTGGGGCAAGCTTTGTTTAAATATCTAAAGTCCACGCAGATCCTTATTTCGTTTTTGTCTTTCTTCCCTACTGGGATAATACTAGACAGCCAGATCGGGTGTTATATCGACTTGATGAACCCTGCTGTTAGTAAGCGTTGAACCTCTTCCTTGATCTTCAATTCCAGCTCAGGCTTGTACATTCTCATTGCCTATTTTACTGGAATGGTTGAAGGCATCACGTTCAACTTGTGACAGCTCACTTCCTCGTCCAGCTCTTCTATTTCTCTGTACTTCTATGCGAAGATGTCTATAAACTCCTGAATCAATTCCACCAAGGACCCTCGTTTCTCCTTGCTGAGATCCTTTGAGATGAAGATGTGCCTTGGGTCATCCCCCTCTTTTCCCAGGTTCAACTGCTCTAGTTCTTATGCCTGTGTCTTTGGTCGATTCGTCATGTATTCTGGTTCTTTGGCGACTTCCTCCACAAATTCATGTATGCTAGAATTGTCTATCACCATTCATTGCCCCTGTTGTTCAACCAAAAAGCATTCATATATCGGTTCAACCTCATCATCAGCTTCATCGATGGCTCGCTCACATCGTTACAATCGATACACTACATTTCCTTCCTCAGTAATGACTTTCTTGCATTGTCTGCTGGTAGCGGTGACTAATTTCCTCTTCTTCTCCCTAGATGCCTCAGCCACTCTTTTTTCCTGAGAACCGACTCAGCACACTTTGTTGTTGGGCCTTATACCCCATTGGATCTACCCTAGGCCTCATCCTATCTCTAAGATGCTCCGAGATGCCTTGGGGCCGAGGGACCACCTGGTGAGCCTCTTCGGCTATTACCTTCGTGCTACTTGCAACCTCCTTACTTTGCTCATTCACGGGCTCTATCCTTTCTCTGATCAAGGGAACCCATTCTCCATCCATCCTCCTCGTTAGGACCCAGACATCTTCTTCCAGCTCAGTATAAAATGTTGCATCCACTAAGTGAGCTTCCTCAATAGCGAAGGTCCTCTTTATAGCCCTGATAGTCACCTCTGTCCCCTTGATATTCGTCTTAGCGTATTGGTGGTATGTATAAGGAACTATCCCTTGGTTGTGCATCCAAACCCTCCCTATAAGCAGATGATAGGAAGTTGTACTCTCTATTACATGGAATTTTATATGGGAACTCAAATTCCCCATCACAATCCCCACATTAACATACCCAATGGATTTGGAGGATTGGTTATCATACCCCGAAATTACCAAAGGCATGGGGAACAACCTTTCTTCTAGAATATTGGCTGCGTGAAAGAAGTTAATTCGCATGATATTGATGGAATCTCCCCTATCCATGAGATTCCTTACAAAGATAACTCCGTTAACACTGGCAGCCACATACAACGGCCTATTGTGAGGGAACCTTACAGCCCTATATGCATTGCTGAAGGTTACTTCTGACAAAAACCTCCTTACCAACCTGACCATGGGTCCCTTCCATCTCAGCGAAGGGAACATTTTCTTCCTCTAAACATCAAGTATTGCCTGGGTTATCTCCAACCTACTCTCTTTTGGAATCCCCACTTGTTCGAAGAACCAAGGGAACTTCGGGGATTTTGAAACTGCCTAATATTCTAGGGTTGAGTCTACCTCTTCGCCTTCAACACCATATACATCCTCCACATCCTTGGCGCTTGCTTCATCGTAAGCCAACACGACATTAGCCATTCCCTTGGTACAAATATACAAAGCTTCCTCATACTCATATTTATCTCTTTTGTCTACTTCTTCATCATAGGCCACCACGAGATTGGCCCCATGTGCTGGTAGTGGGTTGTTATTGACGTACTGTGGAGGGATTTGCAACGTCCCTGCCTTCACATATTTGTTAATAATTCTTCTTAGTGTGAAGAAATTTTATATTGGATGTTGGATCCTCCGATGAACCTGGCAATACTTCGGATCCGCCTTCGTTGCCGCATCGGGCTCTTCAGCGGGAACATCCTTTGGCTTATAGAACATTCCCCCTTGGACCATCGCGTTGTAACAGCTGACAGCTTCTTCCACTGTATAAGGCAATGGTGGTGGGTCTTCCCTATCTCTTTCGAACTTCCACTTATTGTCCCTCTTCGGTGCTTTTCCCCTATCTTCCGCCTCGGTGTACCCTACCTGTGGGGGATGAGACCTCCCCCCCCCCTGCGGGTTACATCGGCTGTCTGAATATCATGGGCACCACCATCGGATTGGGTCGCACCACCAAAGAGATGTTTCTCGCTGCTTTTAAGAATGCCGCAAAAGTCCCCTCGCGCATCTCATTGATGAGATGGCAGATGTACTTACGAAGCAGCCCCTCAGCGCAGATCTGCAATAGTTTGGATTCTCTAGCCTCCTCCCTCACGTAAAGGTATCTTTCCCTGAACCTTCGAACATAGGCCACCACTTCTTCCCTAGGTCTTTACTTCTCCCTACCCAGTTGAGTCAAAGTAAACTCATCTTCCGCCAGAAAGAACTTCTGAACAAACAACACGTGCATCTCTTCCCATGTAGAAACGCTGTTGGGAGTCAAATGGGAATACCAGGTATATGATTTATCGGTCAACGATTTAGAAAACTCCCTAAACCTAAGCCTTTTATTGTTATAATGCGCCCCCAACTGCTCAACAAAGCGCTTAATATGCTCCTTCGGGTTCCCACTCTTTCCCGTGTATTTTTCAAAAATAGGAGGAATATAGTCCTTCGGATAGGGCTCGTCGTTGTATTCCTGGGGATACGATGTTCGAAAGTCATCGAAAACCAAAGCTACCTCGCCTGCAAATTGGGAGGAAGCCTTCATGAATTTCAGCATCTCCTTTTGCATCTCCTTTCTCATCACCTCCATGGGGGATATTACCGGAGAAACAAGTAACGGGGCCATGGGTTGAATGATTGTTGGAGCTAGAATGAACGTTATAGCTGGGGTCATTGATACTCCTTCGTCTCCTACTGCTAGATTCACAACGGAGGGTATGCTTGTCGGGACCGTCCCTGCGACACCTGCACCTGGAGGAGCTGTTGGAGCTACTCTTGGTGTTACGAAGGCATTAGCCTCCAATCCTCCCAGCATAGTTGAAGCTACTGGGGTTTGTAAAAAGTCATAAAACTTGCTCATGAGGAGCGCGACCTGAGTGAGTCCCAACCCCACACTCATGGGAGCTTGTGCCACCCCCATAACACTTGTCATCACCTGGATCGGATTCGAGGATCCCCGTACCTTATGGCCTCTAGTTCTCTCGTGGCATGTTCTTCATTATTCTAGATGTCATCGAAGTTGAGCCTTCGAGTAGCATTATCCTACGCCATAACCCTTACTTAGAAGAATGCCTCCCCATCAGAGTCGCCAAATGTAAGAGGGTACTTTAGATTATATATGGAGGCATAACCAATATTTGAGTATGGTAATGATAAGCTAATTTGGCCAAAGCTTTGGATTAATGATAGGACACACAAACACAAACCCAATGAAGATAAACTCAGTTTAAGCTCACAAACCTCTCGTGTATAACTCAGGAAATAGTAATGAACTATAGAAGTAACATAGCTGGAGGGAGAGAGAAGGAACCACCCTAGACACACCTTGGTAGGCAGGTAGAAACACACCAAAATCCCTCAAGAATCACTCTCAAGTATTAAAAGCTTCGTAATAAATAATAATGGTGAGTGAGTAAATCCTCTGGCTCGTAATAACTCTCTCTGATGTGTATTCTCTCTAGCAATAACTCTTGAACTCTCAAGAGATCATTCTCTCCTCAAAGGTGGTTAGGGTCCTTAAATAGCCCCCCCCCCCCCCCCCCCCACACCATCCCCGAGGCAACTCAGTCATTAAAGACTATGAAAGACGTCCCTCATACTTTGTGTCAAAACATTAAATGCCTGATGCACTAGTTGTCTCGACGTCATAAACATTAAATGCCAAGGCATGCCTTTTGCCTAACCAATGTGTGTCAGGGGACTGTTATCGCAGAGGTGGCTCACCAACTGCTTGACAGCCCCAAATACCACGGCTGTTTACTCAAGTGCATGTCTGACATTGTTTGGCTGGCTAGTGACATCACCTACAGTAGATGTGACATTAAGTAGAGGGCTGTTTGGTTCTCAACTCAATGCCCGGTGGAACTTCAAGCTATTCCACGCGAGATTCCATGGTCAGGGTCCTTCGGTGTTTTTACTAGGTGTATCTAAGATGGTCAGGACAAGCCCCAACGGTGCCTCACTTCTCTACCCTCCAAACCAAGTGCCTCTAAAGTTCCCATGGTGAGGTCATTCGGTAGAGCATGAAAGCTCTCCCAGGCCCTGCCAAGCCTAGTCCCTCGCGAGTACCGTTTTTCCTCACACTAAAACTCATTATTATTCTCGTTACAACATTACAACCATTATAGCTTACAGTCAACATAAATAGAAATACAATATGACTAGTAAAACAAGCTAAAGTATGAGTTGCCACGCCAAGCTGCCTCGTTGAGTTGCCACGCTTGAGCTGCCTTGGTTTCTTAATATCAAACACTATTACCAATTAGGGAACCTAATCTCAGGATTACCGTCAAGCCCCTTCTACAGTAAATATAACCAATTCTTTTATAGGACTATTAGTATCGTTGTTCTTCGAGTGTTTTTTATTTCTTAAACAAGGCGGATAGTCATATAAACCAATACACTTTGTGTTCTAGCTCCACGGGAATATGGTAAGGTTTGCTATACACAAAGAGAAAAGGGGACATGCCGAGTTGATTCTTATATGCGGTACGATAGGCCCATAGCGAATCGTTCAATCTAAGTGACCAATCTTTCCGGGTAGGATTGACTGTCTTTTCAAGAATGTTCTTGATTTCCCGATTTTCTAGTTCGGCTTGCCCATTCGTTTGCAGGTGATAAGTCGTTCCAACCTTGTGAATGACACCATACTTTCTCATGAGCTTCGCGAATGGCCTATTGCAAAAGTGTGTGCCATTATCACTAATTATCGCTTTCGGTGCACCGAAGCGGGAAAGTATGTGTTCCTGCAGGAACTTTATCACCACTTTGTTGTCATTTGCCTTGGTAGATATAGCTTCCACCCATTTAAAAACGTAGTCTACCGCGACAAGGATGTATAGGAAACCAAAGGACGGGAGGAAGGGACCCATGAAGTCAATACCCCAACAGTCGAAGATCTCAATGGTGAGTATGGGGGTAATAGGCATCATGTCTTGTCGGGTAATGGCCCCTATCCGTTGGAACCTATTGCAAGATTTGCAAGCAGCGTTCACATCCCGGAATATTATGGGACAATAGAGGCCGCATTGCAGAATTTTTGCAGCCGTCTTTTTCGTCAAAAAGTGGCCTCCACAAGCTTTCGAATGACAAAACTGGATGACTTTTGGGATCTCGTCATCTGGTACACATCGTCGGATGATTTGGTCGGCGCAATATTTAAAAAGGAATGGATTGTCATAGAAGCATATGTGCGACCAAGTAATAAACCTCTTCATATCTTGTGGTGTCCAGTCGGGAGGGACGGATCCCGGGACAAGATAGTTCACTATATCCGCAAACCAGGGCAAAGAAAAGGTAGCAAAAATTTGCTCATCCGGAAAGTATTCGTCTATGGGTACAGGATCACTAGGTACGTCAGACGAAAGCCATGATAAGTGGTCGGCAACGACGTTTTCTACTCCTTTCTTATCTTTGATGGAGAGATTGAACTCTTGTAGGAGTAGGATCCACCTTATGAGGTGCGGTTTGGCATCTTTCTTTGCAAGTAGGTATTTCAAAGTCGCGTGGTTGGTGAAGCAAGTAATGGGTGAACCGATGAGGTATAACCAAAATTTATCAAGGGCAAAGACTACCGCTAGCAACTCTTTCTCCGTGGTAGAGTAGTTGAGTTGTGGTCCGGTAAGAGTCCGGCTAGCGTAGTAGATGACATGAGCTTGCTTATCCTTTTTTTGGCCCAAAACATCCCCTATCGCATAATCGCTATCATCACACGTAAGTTTGAATGGTAAGGACCAATCCGGAACTTGCATGATGGGAGCGGACACAAGCATGGTTTTCAATTTTTCAAAAGAGCTTTGACATGCTTCCGTCCACTCGAATGGGATATCCTTCATGAGTAGGTTGCTTAAGGGTCTAGCGATGGTGCTAAAGTCCTTAATGAACCTACGATAAAATCCCGCGTGGCCCAAGAATGAGCGCACGTCCTTAAGCGATTTTGGCGGGGGGAGATCAGCTATGACATCTATTTTTTCCCTATCAACTTCTATTCCCTTGGATGATACGATGTGGCCAAGAACTATTCCCTCGGTGACCATGAAATGGCATTTCTCCTAATTCAGCACTAAGTTCTTTTCCACACACCGGGTAAGTACTTTTTCCAGTTTTTCGAGACAAAGGTCGAAAGAGGTGCCAAAAACGCTGAAATCGTCCATGAACACTTAGAGTCCTCTTTCCAACATGTCACTAAATAATCTCAACATGCACCTTTGAAAGGTCACGGGTGCATTACACAAACCAAATGGCATACGTCTGTAGGCAAACGTACCAAAAGGGCAAGTGAAGGTCATTTTCTCCTGGTCAAGTACATCTACCTCAATCTGGTTATATCCGAAATAACCATCAAGGAAGCAATAGTAAGGGTGGACCGCTACTCCCTCAAGCATTTGATCAATAAATGGCAAGGGGAAATGGTCTTTCCTAGTTCCCGCATTGAGTTTTCGGTAATCAATGCAAACGCGCCACCTGGTGGTGGTACATTGGGGAACTAGCTCTCCCTTGGCATTCTCAATCACTGTCATTCCCGACTTTTTCGGGACGACTTGAATAGGGCTCACCCACTTGCTATCTGAGATTGGATAGATAATCCCGGCATCCAATAACTTGATAATCTCGGTTCTCACAACTTCTTTCATGTTGGGATTTAGTCTTCTTTGCATTTCTCTAGAGGGCTTGACATCATCTTCGAGATGGATCTTGTGAGTGCAAATCAAAGGACTTATCCCCTTCAAATCAGCAATGCACCAACCAAAAGCACTTTGGTGCTTCCTCAGAATTTTCAACAATTTTCCCTCCTGCTCTTCGTCTAGGCTAGAGGAGACAACAACATGAAATGTATCATCCTCTCCTAGGTATGCATATTTAATATGGGAGGGGAGTTTCTTTAATTCAAGGGTTGGAAATTTGTCACTGGAGGGAACCATGCGTGTATCCCTCGGAGGTAACTCCTTGAATCTAGAAACCCAATTAACATCTCCCTCGTCCTCGTCCGATGCACTCTCATCGAGTAACTCACTCAACTTCCTAACCTCCCTCTCGAAGTCAGTGTACGTCCCCTCACTCTCGTGTAACGCCACTAAACAGGACTCTAAGGCGTCTCCGCAATAATTCTCCTCAAAGTACTCCTCTACTACCTCATCTATGAGGCTCACCGCGTGAAGATCATCTTCCTCCCCCGTATGTTGGGCTATGTTGAAGATGTTGGTATCTAATGTCATATTCCCAAAAGTGACTTGCATTCGCCCATTCCGAGTATTGATGATGGCGTTAGCCGTAGCTAAGAATGGGCGCCCAAGGATGATGGGAACATGGTTGCTCGAGTTGAAGGAGGGCTCCGTGTCCCAAATGACAAAATCTATCGGGAAGTAGAAGGTGTCAACTTGGACGATCACGTCTTCGACTATGCCTCTTGGGATCTTCACGGTTCGATCCGCTAATTGGAGAGTGACCTTTTTGGGCATGAGGTCTCCCAAGTCAAGTTGCCTATAGATGGAGTAAGGGAGGATATTGACACTTGCTCCCAAGTCAAGTAAGGCTTTTTCAATTTTTTTTCTCCAATGATGCAGAAAATAGTGGGTGCACCGGGATCTTTGAATTTAGGCGGGAGATCATTTAGTAGAATGGAGCTCACGTTTTGTGCTAGAAAGACATTCTTCTTTACCTTCATCTCTCTATTTACCGTCAACAAGTCTTTGATGACTTTAGCATAAGCTGGAATTTGCTTAATGGCATCGAGGAAAGGTAAATTTAGCTTTACTTGCTTTAGCACTTCTAGCACGTCTTCACGTGGGTTTCCTTTATGGGAGGGAATCAACCTTTAAGGAAACAGTGCCGCGGAGGGTGGTTTCACTATTACCTCTGACTCACTGGCGTCTTCTTTGTCACTCTCATTCAAGGGGACATCTTCGGCCTCTTTCGTTCCGAGTGAAATCTCCTTGTCTTCCGTTGTGTCATGTGGGGGAGGTGATAAATCAATGACTCTCCCACTACGAAGAGTGGTCACATCTTGACATTGCTCCTGATGTTCAGTGGAGGTGGAGCTAACACTAGTTTGACCTTGGGGAGGTCTTTGGCCTTGGGCAGGAAACTTTCCATTCTCTTGAACACTCAATGAGGATTGTATCTTTGACAGACTCGCATTTATGTCGCCAATCATACGATCATATTTGGCATTGGTTGCGGTCTGTCTTGCGATGAATTGATTCATGGTATCCTCGAGAGTTCTCCACGGTGGCGGGATATAAGATCCTTGATGTGGTAGTTCTTGCACATGTCCTTGCATGTGTGGAGCTTGTTGAAAGTGTTATGGTGGAAGAGGGGAAACATGTGAAGGAGGGTTCATTACGACATGTTGTTTCCCATAGCTAAAACCGGGATGGTTTTTCCACGAAGGGTTGTATGAATTCCCATGCGGTGCACCGAAATTACCCTTAAATCCTCCTATACCACTAACTTGCTCCTGAAGCATTATTTTGTAGGCGGATATGGTCGGGCATTCCTAAGTTCAATAACCTGCCTCACAAATCGCACACACCTTCTCGACGGAGTTTGGTATGGATCCAGTCGGTCCTTTTCCATATATCTCGCATAGGTCTCGAAATACTTTCTCAAGGGTATCCAATCGACTGTCCGTCATAGAATTATTATCTACGTGAAATGGGATGGATGCTGACAGAGTGGTGGTCACTTGATGATTTCGATTTTGAGCGTTAGGATCAGATGTATCCCAGGATTCGATAGTCTCGGCAATGTACCTCAGGTGAAGCTCAGCATCGTGGGCATCTAAGTCGACAAAAGGACCACTTCCCATAGTTTTAACAAGTTGCTTGGAGTTAAGATTCAGCCCATTATAGATAAAAGAGATGATTTGCGCTGAATCAAATCCATGATGGGGGAATGAAGTAACTAACTCATTGAAACGCTCATAACATCGATGAAATGGCTCATTTTCAGATTGTGTGAACGCTTGAATTTGAGCCTTTATGGAGATTGTTCGATGTGTTGGGAAGAATTTCTTGAGAAATCTCGATTGCAACTCGTTCCAAGATGGAATCGAGCTTGGAGGTAAATACCATAGCCAGGTCTTATCTTTATCTTTGAGCGAGAAAGGGAAGAGTTTAAGGCGGATCACCTCTTGTGTGCAGGTTTGATCATTGAGAGTATCGCACACATCCTCAAATTCCCTAATGTGGAGATATGGCTTTTCAGAATCCATACCATGGTAATGAGATAACATCTGGATCATCCCATTTTTGAAACGGAATTGCCCGGCATTATACAAGAGTATAATGCATCCCGGAGTGACAGTGCGCTCAGGATATAAGAATTCTCTCAGCGGGCGGTATGGGGGCTCTTCCTCACTGGCGACTGCACTACCGTATTGCGACATCTCTCTCTCACTTAGCGACTCGGTGCTCTCACTTAGTGTAGTCAAAGTGTGCTAGGAGGTGTGTCCTAAGAAGGAAAACGGAGTGTTATTGGAGATTGAGTGTGACGGTGTGGGAGGTGGGATCCAGAACTGTGGGGCGTTTGGAGTGTGAGGGCTATCGGGGTTATACTCAACGATTGGATTTTCGTGAATGCTGGTTGGAGTATTATGGGGTGTGGGAGTGAGTTCAGAATTTTTCATTAATGGCTTATGTGAGATGATGGTGAATCTTTTTGTGCTTTTTGAATTTTTTTATGTTTTTGGATTTTTGGAAATTTTTGGTCAAAGCTTTGGATTGACTCGATCTAATCCTAAGTCTACCTAAATCCCCAGCAACGGCGCCAAAAACTTGACGTGACTCAGAATGTGTCTTCAGAAGTGCATTCACTCTAGGCTCAAGTGCAAGCCTGTCGCTCAAGTAATAATCCGACAAGCCGGGTATCGATCCTCTGGGAAAAAGGACAACGAAGTTGTGACGACGGGAAAAGACGAAGGAATCCTAACTTTGACTCTAAAAAGAAAAAGAGAAAATGATTTGGTTTTGGGAATTGATTACAACTAAATGCAATTATAAAATTATGAAAAGATGAAATTATACTAAAATACCTAAACTGCTAATGAAAACTGATTTAAAACTTTAAACTATGTATGATAAAAACAGGACGGGAATACAATCCCCCAACCCTAGTGTATTGCAGTTATAATACTAATCGTAAATTTAACTGATTAATTCGACCCAGAATTTAGTACTCCCAAGCATTACGTATACGAGGTTCAAGCCCGCGTCATACTTAATCTGAGGACGAGTAAATCGGTATCGCGATAGTTACACTCGAATTGCATTCTAAATCATCCCGGTTACCCAGAGGGAAACAAGATATAAAGACCTACAATTGTTGTGTGCCTACGCAATACGATCGTAATCAATCACTAAATTCAGAGGACTAAATTTATACACATGCAATTAACACATTAGGCTGGGTTCATGTATCCCGGCCTTAGAAAATCTAGCCTAGCATGCTGAAAGTAATGAAAAAATTGTTTGATGTGTAGAAAACCATGATTAATCTAAAGAAAACTTGTGAATTGATCTAGAAAAGAATTGAAAAGAGGGAATTACTCACTAATTTTACCAAAGCAGTAATAGCAGCAATTAATAACACTTGAAATCATAGAAATCCGAATGATCTTCAACTATTGGAATTGAAACTGGAAATTATATGTAAACTAGGGTTTTTGACAAAGTATGGAAAATTATCTAAAATTCTCCGTCCAAAAAATAAAAATAAAATGGGTTTTTATACCCTACAACAATTCAAGAGTTTCAGCTGCACTAGGATTCTTTTTCGAAGAAGATAAGATTTGGAAATCTCGATAGCCGGATCGGTCCGGGCCTTAGGCGGACCGGTTTGCCTCCCATGCGGATCGGTTCTTTTTATTTTGGGGCGGACCGATCCGAGGGGGGATCGGTTATTTTATTTTTCTCCCTTCTTCGATTCGCTTGCGATCCGAGGTCTTCTGGAGTTTTGCAAAGCGGACCGGTCCGTGGCATGGGCGGACCGGTCTGCCTGTTTGACTTTTTTCTCAACTTTGACTGCTCATATCTTTTGTTCCGGGACTCCAATTGAGGTGACGTTTCTTCATATGTGCTCATGAATGTGATATATTTAACTTCTCTTTAGGTACCTCGTCCGAATTCCAGGCGGAAATTATACTTTTGCCCTTTTGACTTTCCTTCTTGTCTTTCTTGATTCTTCTGGTTTCCTTCTTCCGTTTCTTGGCATCAAATACCTGTAAAATCACTACGAAATACCAGAAACTCGGTGTACTCATTAGGATCAGTCAGTAGCAAGATTATGAGATAAAGTCAAATCAATTACGTTGTTCGAGGTGCTAAAAGTACCCAAATTAAGGGATAAATTAGGAAGAATTTATGCCTAATCAGTAGCCATATCTTCAATAGATTGCTTAAAATGACCCAGAAAGTACAACGTATAATCATTATCATTAGTTCTAAGACAATTTTATATTCCTTGAAATCTATCATAATTATTTTAAATACGAATATATTTGCAAAAGAACAAAAAATTTTATGGACAACTAGTTCATATTTTTCCAACGTTCACATTTCCAAAACTAGAAAGTACTATCAACTGCCAACATTTTCGTGACTTGATTTATAATTATATTAATAATTTTTGGGTTTACTAACCATATCATTGCCAATATATTACACACAACCATTTGTGTTAAGATATCTTGTACATGAGGCAATAATTATTTCAACTACACCCTTCCAATTTACATGAACTTGAGAGTGAGTCTGGCACATACATAAAAATGAAATGATATGAAATCACTGATAATTATAGATAATAGAGAACAAAACATATTTACGAACAACTCCATTTAAGAAATTAATCATGTTTATCACCATGAAGCTAAGAAGGCACGCACGTACACTATTAATTATACAACCAAATAGTTCAGAAGGTGCAGAATAGGGTGCCACCAAACACAATAGTGGATCACAGGGAGCCACTATTCAAGTGTGTCCCAATATATTCTAGAGGATTTGGATTATTACCATTCAATAGGGGATTTTTTTAAGGGGCAAAGCAGTGGATGAATCCCCCACTGGGATTTCGAGGTGTTGTGAGAAGCAAAGCAGTGGATCAATTCCAAATGGGATTTTTCCAACACCCTCACTTCTATCACACACATCTGGCTCACCTTACTTCATTGATCATATTATAATTGCCACAATCAAATATCTCACTATCAATTATCTTATTACTCAAACCCCCCCACTCTACAGCTTCTAAATGATTATTTCTAGTGTTATATCAATAGTAGTTTGTGGTACAACGAAAGTGAGTAAGAACAGGGACAAAAAGTGATTGGGCAATTATTGTGTTAGTAGTAGCGGACATAGTATGATGGGTGTAGGCTTCTTCAAACCATGTTGTCATATGAAAATACGTTTACTTGGAACGCATGTCGCTTTAAGTAAAATATATGCATATTCTAAAACGTTATAATTTTAATTATTTTATTTTATATTTTAATTATTCTGTGCAAGTTACTCATTTAAATTAAAGACAATTATTTAATTACGGAAACTTCAAGTGTCATTATCCATTCTATAACCATAAGGTAGATTAAATGTTAGGGTCTAATGTGATAGTGTGGTAGTCTAGTTATGAAGTTAGATGTAAAACAAATGAATGACCTTTGGCATTTAGTGGAATGCAATGGTTTCAAATGCAACTAATTTTGAGAATAAGGCAAATTTAACTACTTTATTTCACATTCCATGAAAAGGAATGTGTAAACAAACTATTATTTACCATTGTATATGAAAAAGTATATCTTGTAGAAATCATAGCAAATAAAGAAGATAACCATTCCAGTAACCATGCCAAATATGCACTACATCAATCAAAAAAAGGAAAGAATTTCAAAGGTAACTCAATATTACTTTACTTTCACCAAAAAAATAGATGCAAATTATAACACCACAAATTTATGTTAATAAGGAACCACATTAAGTGCATATAGTATGTAGAAATTCGAATGAATCAATGTGTAAAAACTCCAATAAACCAGTCACTTCAAGCACCTGAGAACCAACCACTTGAGAACCAACCTACGAAATTAAAAAATAATAAGGTATGAGATTCATGTAGCTGCTAATGGGATAAAGGGCACACAGGGTAGCTTGAAAATTAAGCTACAAATTTATATCAATAATCAATAATATCAAAACCCTTAAGCGTGGTTTACAAAATGTTTATCACGATAAATCCCAATTAGTGTTGCACATGAAAAAGTAAAGCTAGTAGAAATCATAGCAATGAGAGTGGAGCATAAAGGAGAATCAATAAATGTTTACCAAATGGATTCAGGGTAACTTCATTGTATATTGCGGATTGTATTGATTTAGAAATAATGTTACCTTATAATAATCCCATAATTATTTCATTTCAACCAAATGCTTGTGATATCCTTGAACTCATCATATAGGAACTATCATTATTGAGTACAAATAAATAAATAAATAGAAATGTAAAGGATCTCTTACTTTTCACTATGGTGGCATCAATTTCAAATCTATCTATGAAAAATCACAACCTAAAAAATAACTATCGTTAACTAATAAAAATAGAGTGGGAGAACATATTAAAGACCAAAGCACTTGGATAAATGTAAAACAATAGAGGATGTTCAAAACAAGAGCTGAAAATTAAAAGATATCTTAAACTCCAATGACTTATTAAACGTAAAAATCCTAAAAATTCAAACAAAAATTATAGAGGCCATAGCCGAGGTATCTTAAACACCAAAAATATTAAAGATATACCAAATGAGTAACTGAAAAAGTAAAATAAATAAACATATGAGCCATAAAATTTGAGTAAAAAAACCATAAAACTAATTTGAACTTCAAACAACCTAAAAGGGCAAAACCAAATAGAGGAGAACCCAAATCCAAACATATTAAACCCCAAATATTGAACCCATAGATTTAAATTAATGTATAATAAATCTTTTGATTGATGAAGAAAATAAATTCATCCCGGGACTTCTCCTTGGTTCTTTGAAAGTAGTGTTAATTATTAGTTCGTTGAGGTCTTTCAAAATGGTGGGTGGAGGCGAACATGATTCGGGAAGGAAGGATTATGAGGGTCTCACATTTGAGATCTCAGATAAAAAGAGAGAAAAATAGAGGTAGACAAGTTGTGGCTTAGGTTTTGGTAAAGAAAGAACTACTCTATCACCTCGTATTTTTAGTTATTTTTATATTGTGATTATTTAAATTAAAATTGGAAACTAATCCAGCTTAAAATAAATATTAATTAGGGTGATAAGAGTTAATATTTAGAGAATCATTATCATATACGTATATCCTTAATAGGAATATGTTTCACCATAATGAGAGATGGTAGGTGATTGGAAGAAAAGATCTATAATTCTTCTATGGGATTTTTAATGGCATCTTGAATAATTTAATTGCTTTAGTTAATGGTGGCTCCTTCTCTGGGCAACCAAACCGTTAACCTCAACCCTTCTGCATCTCATCCCATTCCACTCAAACATCATGGTCCCCTCAAACCCCCTTATCTTGATAGGGATGCAAAGAAATCTTTTGCTTCCTTATTGCTTGACCCGTCTCAATCGGCTTCCCTTATCAAAACATCTTGCTCCTACAAGGGTGAACCTGCCCTTCATTTTGAGGATGATGATATTCAAAGATTTCCGCTTTCATTTAGGCACTCTCTTGTGGGGAAATTCTCCTTTGTTAGGCCTCCTCTGGATACTATACGTAAAGCTTTCCACAATTTCTCTCTTAAAGGTGGTTTCTCAATTGGGTTATTGGATAATCAACACATACTGATCAGACTCAACTCTGAAGAAGATTACTTGCATATCTGGTTGCATGGGCAGTGGTCCATTTTTAAGTACTCTATAGTTGTATCCAAATGGACACCATCGTTTACCAGGAATCAAGACTTCTATATCATGCTATTGTGGATCACTCTACCATTTTATCGATGAATTTCTTTGACAAAGGAGTTCTTTATTCCATTGCTAAACTGATCAGTAATCTTCTTAAGCTTGATGAAGCTATTGCCTTGGTAACAAGACCAAGCCAAGCCTGAATCCTTGTTGAAGTTGATTTGGCTAATACCTTAAACTTTAGGGTTTGGATAGGATATGGATCAAAACCTGGTTTTTGGCAGTCAATAATTTATGAGGATGATCCTTCGTTTTGTAATTCTTATATGAGAATAGGTCACGTCAGTACTGGTTATGAGGGCCAGGGACTCCTGTCAGAGAAAATTGGCAAGGGTAAGGCGGTGGTCGATGGCTCTTTGTCCAAGGTTAGGTCAAACTCTGAACTCCAAAAAACTAGGAATGCAGATGCTGTTTCCAAGTTTCGTGGAACCAACTAATAAATCCCTGCCAAAGAATTCGTAAACCCAATAACTATTCAAACCAAAATCACTCCTCCAAAAAATACCAAAACCATTCTTCCAAACAATACCAAAACCACCTTTCTTAAACCTCCTCAAAAAATATAACCTATTCAAACTTCTATAACCCTTGCTATCCTACCATCCACAAACACTTCGTTGCCCTTAACTCCTCTTAACCCTGACTCAATTACTGAACCATCAAAGATTATTTGCTCCAATAGTTTTGAACTACTTTCTGAGGGTGAAGATGATATTCTAACAGGTTCGTTGGAAATTATGAACTCAAGCAGTGTCATTGGTGACTTGGAAGATGGTGAAATAATTGAGTTTGATATGGATGATATTCCAAAACTTAGATCAGTCCCTCCAGATCCTACTCTTTTAATGAACCTCAATGTTTCCCCTAGACCTTTAACAAGAAATATCCATGATGCAAACGCCTGCAAACCAGCATGGGTTTCTGATAGTGAAGATCTTGGAAAAATTATCTCCGATAAAAAATAGTTAGCTGATTTCTTAGTGGAAATTGGCTCAAGATTCCAAAAGATGTTTAAGTTTGGAAAAATCAAGTTACCATTTCAAG
The DNA here is from genome assembly GCA_949130495.1 of Sambucus nigra. Classification (NCBI taxonomy): domain Eukaryota; kingdom Viridiplantae; phylum Streptophyta; class Magnoliopsida; order Dipsacales; family Adoxaceae; genus Sambucus; species Sambucus nigra. The sequence goes on along the minus strand of OX422208.1, from coordinate 85,659,224 downwards.
ACGTCCCAGGAAACATTGGGATCAAACTAAAGAATACTCTACCAGGTCTGCTGGTAAGTCCACGCATATTTGCACCTTGAAGGCTTTAAATGATTAGTTGCCTTTTTTAGAATATCCGTGGGGTGGGGAACACTCCATCAGTTCTTAGACGTAAAAAGTTAATTAAGTCACATAATTTGGGTGTTGTTTGTTTAATGGAGCCTAAAAGAGAAGCTGGAAATTTAAAAAGTTTGTGTCAGATAATCAATTTCTTTGGTGGAGTGTCTAATGTTTCCAATAAAATATGGGTTTTGTGGAAATATGACTGGTATTTTGATGTTATACAAGACATTAATCAATTCATTTTCATCAAACTTGATCATGCCAACTTCTCAAATCCAATTTTACGTTCATGTGCTTATGCTAAATGAAAACTTGAGGGGAGGAGGTCATTATGGTTGGATATTGAAAATTTGGCAAACTCAATTCAGGAACAATGGATCATTGGTGGAGATTTTAATGTAGTTCGAAATCAAGCTGAAAAAGTGGGGGTCATGGAATTAATAACTTGGTTGTAGAATAATTTAATGATTGTGTTACGAATGTTGGTCTTTTGGAAGTTAATTATAAAGGCTCTCAATTCACTTGATGTAATAATAGAGAGGGAGTTAATCGCATCCTAGCACAGCTTGATAGGATATTCTATAACCCAGTTTGGTGTTCTAATGGGCTTCACACCTCTGTTGAACACCTACATCGCATTAACTCAGAACATGTTCCTTTAATTCTCACAATAAAATCGGCTTTGGACGGGATTCCTAAACCTTTCAGATTTATTAATGCCAGGACTAAGCATGAAGATTTTCTTAGAATTACCTCTGAATCTTGGAATCAGGAAATTAATGGGGAACCTCTCTACATATTTGCATCCAAACTTAAGAGATTGAAAATTGATCTTAAGTCCTGGAATACAAATGTGTTCAAAAACATCCATCAGAGAGTGAATATAGCGGAAGATTTTCTTATCTTCGAGGAAAGTATTTATGATGTTGATCCAAACATGGTGAATAGAATGGAGTTTTTGAAAGCCAAGGCACTGTTCAATAAAGAAATGGGTATTGATGAGGAATTTTGGCGACAAAAAGCAAGGGTCAAGTGGGCCTCTGAAGGGGATTTTAATACAAGTTTCTTCTATAATATGTCTAAGGTTAAAAATTCAAAACTCCTTATTAATAGTATTGAAAAAGAGGATGGTTCTAAAATTAAGGATGAAAAATTAATTGAAGAGGAGTTGGTGAATCATTTTGAAGATATTCTCACTCAATTCCCCGATAGTCCTACGGACTTTAAACTTTTCGAGTTCATTCCTTCTATTATTACTCAGGAGGATAATGATATGCTTACAAGATTCCCGAATTTAGAAGATATTTTAGCCACCATTTTTGGGATGGATAAAAGTAGTGCCGCGGGACCGGATGGTTTTAATGGTTGGTTTTTTCAACATTGTTGGGAAATTATTAAAATTGACATTTTAAATGCTATTTATCCTTTTTTTCAGGTCACGAAATACCTAGAAGTTGGCCCGCTACAAATATTATTCTTATCCCAAAAAAGTCAAACCCACATTTGTGTCGTGATTACATGCCTATTAGTTTATGTAATTTTTGTAATAAGATAATTACAAAAATCATGAATAATAAGCTTGCTCAATTACTTCCAAAAATTATTTCCACCTCACAAGCGGGGTTCGTCAAAGGGCGCAACATCATGGATAACGTTCTTCTGGCATAAGAGCTTTTGTCAAATTTTAACAAAAAAATTCGTGAATCCAATGTTGTAATTAAATTGGATATGTCCAAGGCATATGATCGAGTTTCTTAAATGTGTATATCCAAAACTCTTCGGGCTTTTGGTTTTTCTGAAACTTGGATTGACTTTATTTGGTGTGCAATATCAAATTGTTGGTGCTCTATCTCTTTAAATCAAAGTGTAGTGTTCGAGAAGGTGACCCTCTCTCTCCTATCTTATTCATCACCGTCACTGAGATTCTGTCAAGGGGTCTTCATCAACTAATGCAACAAGGAAGTGTTAAAAAAATTTCCACTCTAACAGGTTGCAAGCTCATTTCTTCACTTTCATTTGCATATGACTGTTTGATTTTTACTACGGGTGAGAAAACAAGCCTATGTTGTTTAAAAAAATCCCTATGAAATTATAAAGAGACATATGGGCAGTTAATCAACAGATTGAAATCTTCGTTTTCCTGTCCAGTGACGACGTCCAAAGCGCGCTTCCATATTATAAAATAAACAACATCTTTTATGGAAACAAAACTCCTCATTAAATACATGGGTGGTGTCCCATTATTTACGGGTAGGAAAAAGTCTACTCTCTTCGCAGCTATAGAATAATCGATTGCGCGAAAGATTAAAGGTTGGTATGGCAAACTCATTTCTCAAAGTGGACGTTTGTTTATGCTACGATCAGTTCTGCAATCAATGACTTTCCATATATTTTGTGTGCTTGACCCACCTATCGCTGTTATCCATCGACTTGAACGGATGTTTGCTACTTTTGTTTGGCGTATGTATGAAGACAAATTAAAGCACAAATGGGTTCCATGGAATGTTTTATGCCTCCCTTATGCAGAAGGTGGAGTTGGTCTCAAAATCTTTGCTGACATTATAAGTTCCTAATCATGTAAATTGTGGTACTTATTTTACAAAGGTGAAGGCTTATAGGTAAATTACATGCATAAGAGATATAGGTTCCTTGCAACTTCTAGCTTCTATGGCACTCCTGCTTATTCACGTTCAACATGGCGCAGAATGCAAAAAATCTGGGGCACTTATCATGATAATGCTGATGACATCAATCCAACTATTTGGAAACCTAACTCAGATGGAAATTTCAAATTAAAATCAAATGGGACATGGTTCTTCACAGAGATTGCAACATTTTCTCCTTTTCAATCATTTGGAATTCAAGAATTATTCCTAAGGTTCATTCTTTATATGGCGTCTTCTTCAACAAGCTCTACCCATAGACTCGAGATTAAAAATAATGCATATCTTCTTGGCTTCAAAGTGTAGAAGCTGCCTCAACCCGACAGAAGAAGATTTTGATCACCTATTCTGTTCTAGTATCACTACGCAACAAGTGTGGAATCATTTTTCGGGTTTTATGGGGTATAATTTTACTTTTTCGTCTCTTAAAAGACTTCTCATGTCTTGGTGGTTATATTCAAAAGGGAAAAAAATAAAATCTATGCTATCTATTATCCCTCCATATTACATTTGCTGGAGAATTTGGTGTGCTCGGAATAAAAGGGAATATGAAGGGGAAATTATGAAGACTTCAAAGATTATTGATTTAGTTCATGAGGATGTGCGAATATCTTTCAAGGATAGACCTTACAATGGTCCCAAGACTAGATTTCTGTTAGGATTTATCTCAGACTTCTATATCTCTTGCTTTGTAAGCCATCGGTGAGGGGATTTTCCTCACCCCATTTTTAATAAATTCTTTTCTTTAATATATATATATATATATATATATATATATATATATATATTGAGAATGCACTATGTTAAGACATGAGTGACAAATACGACAATTAATGATAATTTAGTTGGAACACGCGTGTGAGTCGTGTTGGGACTTAATATATAAAATAAAATGAAAATGATATATGTGTCATCCAACTGGTCATTTCAAGTGCGTCAATGTCTCCGTATGGATCAAGATAGTCATAAAAGTATATTCGAGGGTTGTAATTGGGTCTTGCGTAATTTTTAGACCAAACCGGCATTATGTAAGGGTATTATGGTCACTTGGGAAAATATGGTTAGAGGTCCTACGAATTTATGAAGGCTATATCAGATAATATCTTGTGGAAGTTAGGGTTAAAACAAGTGAGAAACAAGAGAGGCCATAGGAGAGGAAGAGAAAAGGGTTTCTAGGCCATTCACCACCACCTAGCACCACCGTTGTCACCAAAATTGAGAGGGGCACAAGGAGGAGAAACCTCCATTACCAAACTACTAAAATCATACCTTCATCATCCAAGTAAAGTTTTTAAACTTGCATAAATTGATTAATTTTAATGTACATGCTAGTCTAGAGTTATCTCTACAATGAAACATGTTATGTTGGGTGATTTCGTGGGATTTAATTATGGCTTTAATTGGGAATCATATTAGAATTTAACCTCATTGGATTATATTTTGAAATTTTATTTTTAAGACACACCAAGATTGAATCTTATTAGGTTCTTTGTTGAATAACATGAATCTTGAATAACTTAGGGTTTAATTGATGAACATAAGATAACAATTTGCCAGAAATTTTTACATTAATTTAAATGTATACCGTTTAATTGTACTTAAAATTAGACTGCGTGTCATAGATGTCTAAAAAGTTATAGGTCTTATCTTTCCAATGAGATTTGAATGAATTCATTGGAAGTTCTGTAGAGGGAGAAATCGACTTTTTACTATAGGGTGTCTAATCTATCGGTATATCATTCTGCCAGAATTTTTTACGTTACTTTAAACGTATGCCATTTTAATTGTACTTAGAATTATATTACGTGCCATAGATATATGGAAATTTCTAGGTATTAGTTTTCCAATGATCTTTGAATGCGGTCATTTGGACTTCAGTAGAGGGAGAAATCATAATTTTACTACAAGGAGTTTAATCTGCCAGAAAATTTACGACCCGATTAGGTTGCTTAGAAAATGGCAATTTTGTTAGTTTAGGTGTAAAACTTGAAATAAATTATTGGAACCATTACTTTAGTAGTTTGGGATTATGGAAAATAATGTAATACCGGTAGTATATAATTGAGATATAGGGGTAATCGAGGAGTCGAAATTGTAGACTAGATCTTTTCAAAAATTATTGAACGCATGAGCGTACGAGAATCAAATGGGGATACGTAGAGAATTGAGCTGAACCCGAGATTTGTATTAGTATAATAATGTGATATTAACTATTGAAATTATAAAAGAGATTATTATAACTCTTCGAATAGCGAGTGATATTCGTAATAAAGGGAATAAAAATAAAGTGTGAAATAATAGTACATTGATTAATTGAAATATATGGGACGCACTATATAAATATACATGAGTTGTGTGAATTCCTGTTATGTATGATTCATATGTGTAAGAATATATATGCTTCCATCTATCATGGGATGTTTTGCACCGTGGGCGATCCCAGCGAGGTTTGGATGTGTGCCTTAGAACATAGAACTTAGGGAGGCTCACTATTTAAATGTATAATAGTGGGACTGGCAGGTCATTTAGGCACGTTAAGTTTCTGCATCGCCTAAAGGCTTAGAACTATATTCACATCCTTTGTGTGTTATTTGATTTATGGTTCAAGGTGCTATTCGAAACTGATAGTCACTACACCAAAACTGCCAGATTGTCACGGTCATTGACCATGACAAGTCCAACTTATCAAGGTCAATGACCGTGATAATTATGGGGGTGACAACGTTTGTTGTTATGGACTTGTCACGATCATTGACGGTGATAAATTTATTAGACTTGTCATGGTCCTGTAACGATCTTTGACCTTGACAAGATTTGTCACTATCAAAGTTTGTGACAAACCCATGGAAACCTTAAAAAAATTATCACGGGCATTGACCGTGACAAGTTTTATTTGTCACGGACTTGTCACGATCAATGACCATGACAAATCTAGGTAGAATTTAAAAAGAATATGCTGGGAAGTTTGTCCACTGCCAATACCCAGCAGTATATTTGTACCTGTTATAGCAAAATTATACCTATTCAAACAGCATATATCCAAATAAAATAAAAAGAATGCACCAATTCATTGCATATATATTTTCATATCCAAATGTCCAAATCAAAATAATTCAAATATAAACTAAGTGTCCAAATAAAAATAGATACAAATAATGTCACGACATAGTGTCTGGGGCAGGTTCGAGGAGGAAGAAAGGCCACACGATATACGCATTGAGACACCCCTCAATATGCATCACACCGCATTATTCGTGCAACCACAATGCGTAGTTCTCCTTTTGGGGTATCACATGCATGATGAGCACCTTGGCCTCGATGTTTTGATGGTTACGTACATGAATTGGAATACCCTCGACAGTATTCGGGTCCCTCAACCCTCTCGCTATCCGCTGGCCATCACATATGTCGCGTAAAAACATGCTCGGCCAATCGATTGTTGACATAGGCCATTGGACGGGAGCCAAGTAGGGGACTTGATCATCAAGCGATAAGTCCGCGCAATCGACGATGAATAAGCGATGTCCACGTCTCCATCCTCCTCCACCACCTTCTCCTTCCTTTTGACCTTGCCCTTTTCGCCCAGCTAACTCTTCATGAATGCGTACATATCTAGGACCGTCACCTCCAACCTTGATAGTTTCGTATCATGCGTGTCAACCTGACGAGCCAACCCGGTGTTGCTCATCTCCATTCCGGTGATCCTAGATTTTCCCACCCGTGAGCTCACCCCCTAGTCCTCCCCTTGTGATCAGTGGCTGAGTGCGTCCGTGGATAAAGATGCCTTATCGGCATCAGACTGCGACTCATGCACTTCCTTAAGCTTGGAGTACATTTGTACTTTCCCCGTACACCCTTGCGTCGAATACGTAAACGTTTAATCGATACTTTTTCTACTCATGTTCCATGAACAAGGGTCCGGTGACTAGGTGAGCAAGCATTGATGTCACATCACCCGTCTTTAAGAACTGAGAATATAGATAAATTAATTAGGTTAGTTATAAAGTTTTATTGTAATGTAACATTATATAAAATCCATTTTCATTATAATTACCTCGTGTAACAACCACCGCCTAAATTCGCTGTCTGATTGTGCCATTGTTTTTCGTCTGTTATTGGTCTCATAGGATTCATATTTTCTGCATAAATTTAATATGACGAACGTATTACAAAATTAAGCATGTATAAAATAATCTGAAATAATGTAAAACTTAAAATAATTTAAACTTACTTTTTCCATTCTTCGACATTTTCATGCGTGTCAAATAGATAACGAGCTACTTATTCATGTTGCAAACTCGTTAACTTCACTCGTGTTCCCATCACATGACCACCCTCATCGACCAACTCATCAATGCCATCAACGTTGGTCGAGCCAGTCATATATTCCTGAGTATAGATTGATGACTCCACGGTGATGTATTCTTCTGTAATTGATCCTGCAATGTATCATGTATTCTTGACGTAATCTTTGAAAAATTTCATTAATCTTTCAAATGGATACATCCACCGATATCTAACTTTCATGTATCATAACCAAACTCCAACAAGTTCCAACCCAACATTAAATAAGGGTATATAAATAATTTCTAACATTGATAACACATTAAAGCCATACTAATTCTACCCAAATACGCATTAAAATCCAAATTTCTATCGAAACCCTAGTTTATGTGTTCTTCATTCCTAATCAATCATTTACCCAGATTTCTCCGATAATAATTATCACATATATATTATGATTTCATGTTCTCTACATATGTGGATTCATTCTACATGAAATCCCATCCCGAATCATGATATCTATTCATTTAAACCCCAAGAAAATAATTGAAATCTTGAAATTGTAATCCTTACACTACATAAGTATTATAAGTTATTCAAAAACATGCAAGATAAATACTTGCCATTAGACTAGCAGGGTTGATTTCATTTTTGTGTGAAGAAGGTGTTCCTCCCTTGCTTCTGATCACAATTCCAACAGCTTTAGTGAAGAGAAAAGATGTTGCACCTCTAAGAACTCTCTTTTCTCCCTCTCTTGTGGCCTCCTCTCTCTCAAGATGGTTGTAAACCTAGCCCCACACTCAAATGGGATGATATACTTCTTTAATTCTCAGATTTCTCTTTACTCTAAACTCCCAAATGATAGAAATACCCTCACGCGATGCCGATTTTGTCTAAATTTGTCCTAGGATCCAATCTATACGCTCGGGTATACGATTCTGACTATTTTAACCCATTTGAAATCACGAGTGATCTCAAAATTACCATCTGAGTCACTATACGATAATTTCCTATTTCGACTTCATATAGTCTACACGCAACTCCCGATTGAGATATAATAATGTCGCGTCACTATCACTCGTCATGACGCAAATTAATAAATCACTATTCACTTAGTAATAATTTTCAATAAACATTAACCATTCTCTCTTCGATTAATATTTTAATCAAGACATAATATTTAATTCCATTAAATTACGTCACGCGTGTAATTTAAATCTAGCCGAATTAATTTAACTTTAAGTGCTCGAAAATATGGGGTGTTACAGAACTGAAGCGAGTGCACATGAAACTAACGTGTGTATAATAAGTGTTCTTATTGCATTTTAAATACTTGTTAAATATTTTTCAAAGGTTTTGGGCTCTAAGCCGTGTCAAATCTATTTTTAAAAACTTTTAGGTGTCTAGCCACAGGGACGCTAGATATGATGATTCATTCCAGAGATGTGTAGCTACAGTACTTGTGGAGGCATGCAAGACTTGAGAAGACGCTTCAGCCATTTCATTCCAAGTTTAGGATTCATATTTAGTTATTTCAGTTGGGCATGTTTTCCCTCGAGTTTTGACATATATTTGGATTTATTTCTCTGTAAGTAGATTCATTTCATTTCAGTTAGAATTATGATTTGAATGTTAGATTTGGAGCATATGGTTTATTTGGCATTTACTTATTTATGTATATTATCCTGCAATGTTCTACATTTCAATTGTTATGAGAATGGATAATATTATTTTATTTTTCACATATTACTGTATGTTAATGAAAGATAAAATTTGGCACCAAATTAGTTTTAACTTTGGTGGTTAATAATTTAAAAAGTTTCGACAATGATGCTAAGAATGAACTAAGTGATATTCTTGTTTATTTTAGTAAAGAACCGATCATCCATGATTAAAATAGGCGGGATGTCACAGCTACCTAGCGAAAAATGAAAAAAAAAATCCTCAAATTGCCTAGAGGGGGAAATGAAAAATGTAATCGCTTGTTTTTTTCATTTTATGTCAGTTTTTTGTTGAACCGTGAAGACCGTGGGTTAACATATATCACATTTTTGTATCATCTAATATGAATTATCTCATATTTATTCCGAATGTTGAAAAATATAAGCTCATAATGATATTATGTAAATATTATTTATCTCATTTAAACCTTATGTGACATAAGGTCAAATTTAAAAATGACATAAATGAGTTTTTCTTGTAGTGCTATTACTAAACTTGTAAATTGGAGTTACCTCTATATGGCGTGCACAATTAAAAGATGTTTTAATACGATCAAATTACACCCTCGCATACTCTTGTTTAAAGTAATTACTACTGTGACTTATTTTTTTTGAGAAAAAATATATAGAAGGGTGCGAAGACACAACAAATGACTTTAATCTAAACACTACACCATTTAGTTAAAGTTTTTTATAAAAACAAAAATTAATAGAGTGAGCGTTTTGGGTATCCATCATCCGTATCAATCCATCAACCCAACAACCAACACAAGATTATCCCATACGCCAAAATTGTCTACTTGATTCATTTTCAAAAACATAATTATAGAAGATTAGTTTGCATATATATATATATATATATATATATATATATATATATATATATATATATATATATATATATATATATATATATATATATATATATATACATCAAGGGTTTCATATACAACTTCTAATGGATAAATAAGGTCATGTTTCTAACAATAATTTAATATAACTTTATTTTCTCCATATCAATACAATAGACTATCAACAATAATAATTTAATATATTTAATATAATTTCATTAACATAAATTCAACATTCACACACTAAACACATATATACACACGTACACAAAAATATTGAACACACGCACACACAAAACACACACACCCTGAACACATACGCTGAACACACACATACAAATATAAAGAACACACATAGATATAAAAAAAAAATAAAGAAAATGAAAGGAGTACCATGTCGAGAGAAAAAAATCGTCGAAAAATGAAAGGACCGAGAGAGAAATTATCGAAAAGTGAAGTCGCCGAGAGAGATAGAAGTCATCGAGGGAGAGAAATAATATTCTAATTTTTACCAAGGTTGAAATAAAATGTAGGGCTTTAATTTTATTTATGCCTAAAACGGGGTCACGGTCCAAACCTATAACCCTTTATGTGACCCTCAATAGTTAAAACGGGTCACCGTTATCGATCGTGACACAATAGGTGACCCATTACAAGCTCTAGAGTTTGTTACGATTACAAACCACGACCATCCTAAAGTGACCATTTTAAAATAGGACTGGTGGTCACGGTTATAGCCTGTGACCAATGTTCACCAGTAATTGTCACGAGTGGATCTTAGTTATAGACCATGATCAACTTGTTTACCAAAATGGAGGGAATTTTTTGCCTAAAATACCCTTAGTCATGGTATCTGGTCATAGGTGGGTCACGGGTCATGACCTTGGCCACTAGTGTGACAAAAAATGCATGACATTTTGTGACATCCTGGGTAATAAGGGAGTCACGAGTTTGGACCATGATCCCCTTGGTAATAGGTGTAGACCGTGACCATCCCGTTAATAATGTCATTCTAAATCCTAGTCATTTATTTGATTATGGTGAATAGCCAGGGGTAACAGTTTTGGATCGTGACCCCGTGATCACGGGTTGTGACCGTGATCCATTTACTATGACCATTTTTTATTTTTGGTATAGTGTTTTATAGTGAGCAAAATTTATAATTGTGTCTTTATAATGGATGATCAAGAAAGAAGGACTTGGACCATGGAAAGAGTTGAGATCATTACTCTAATTTGGGTTGTGATGGGGATACATAATATTATGGGATGGTGAAATCCTCTTTGGTATGGAAACTAAAATTGAAAATTCCTTATAGGTAAGAAGACCAATAAGGGAAGGTACAATGTTGGCCTGCGATAGTCTATGTGATATAAAGATGAGTGGGAGTTAAGTAGTTGGTCATGATAGAACAATGAGTGAAATTCGGGGATACCCGATTCTCCCCATGAAGGAGGAGTTAAATTTCAATTACCAATCTGTGGATATGGTTGGTTGTCATAGTTTAATTGGGGTGATTACAAACTGAGAGGTTTCGGGAATGCTACGATGCATTATGGGTTTAATAAATATGGTGGGGGAATTTTTATGGCTGAATAAGATATGCTTTAGTTGAAAAGTGAGACGAGGGTTAGGTTTAAGTACACCTCAAAAATGGCTAAAAAATTTCATTAGTTGGGGTAATGGAGATAGTGTATTTTATGATGGCACTCATGTTATAATGTTTAGATATAAATGAAGATTATGCAAATTTTCGTTGGTGGTTCGGTGGAGGTTTATTGGATGCATTTTATGGACGAATTCTTCAATGTAGCGGATGTTTCAAAGTTTTTTGAGGAGATTTTCTTTTTGCATATGCGACCAACGATGATGGACATTTGCGCTTCAGCGAATGTGCGTATCTGGATTTGGAAGACTCATTTTGATTTCTACATTATCCCTCTAAGGTGGAGATTTGTATTGTTTAGGGATTGACGAAATTAACTGAGGCGGTGGTTGTTAAGTTTTAGTTTTACTAAAAAGAAATTAGCAAAAAGAGATAGACTGATGGGATTTTTTTGTTAAGGCTTAGAGAGAATGAGTCTCCAAGTCATATAAGGAGTTTGGGATTTTTTTTGTTAAGGCTTAGAGAGAATGAATCTCCAAGTCATATAAGTAGATTGGTTCCCATGTGAGGTGGTGTTATATTCAAATTGGGTGGTGTTATGCTCCTTATTTAAGGAGTGGGCAACTAGTGGATTTGTTAAGATAGAGAACATTTTGGGTATTTCTCCTTTTATGATTAGTATAGAAACATTTTTAGTGTGAAAAATTGAGGTTTTAACCTTTTATGTTCAAATTGATTTTTTTTGGAAATCAATTTTGGGTATTCTCGATTGAAAATTTGAGTTGAAATTTACGAATAATTTTTTGTGGTGAGACTAATATTTTATGAGAGTGTTCCATTATTGTGTGTGGGTTATTTTATGAAGAAATAATAGTACTTCCAATTTGTGATCTTCTTTTAATTTAGTGACACTCGATGGAAGAGACAGAAAATTTGTAGGTGTGGGACACCAAAAAATATTCACTAGAACAAGCTTAATCACTAAATTATATTAATATATAATCCGCATGCATTTTATTACAAAAATGATATGATATTAGCAATAAAATTAGAATCATAAAAAATAATATAAATAAATAAATATATATATATATATATATATATATATAATCAATAATTTCAAAAAATAAGTTGAGCGAAAACAAACACACCTAATAGGGAAATCAGAAATCAAACGACAATTTTAAGCCTCTCTCAACAAATATAGTATTCCCAGTAATATTATAAAAATAAAATCAGCCTTAACTTCTAAACCAATAACAAAAACACAAAGTCAATATCGTGAAAAAACCTGTAAACAGATCGGATTCGGACCAAATCATGCAAATCCAAATCCATATCCGTTTATGTTAAATGGATTCGGATCCGATCCGTTTATTAATCGGATCGGATTAGGCAAATCCAAATCCATATCCGTTTATGTTAAACGGATTGGGATCCGATCCGATTATCCGTTTATGTTAACTTGATTTGTAACATTTTTATTTTCAACTCTTATTTCATAAATTTATTTTGCAAATGTTCCAAAAAAAAATAGATAATGAAATAAAGACCAATTATAATAAATATTTAAAATATTATTAAATACAATATATATAAATTAAAAATTTATTATATATAATTTATATATATATATATTAAAAATATTAATTGGATCGGATTATTAACAGATCGGAGTATATGAATCCAAATCCGCTCCATTTAATAAACGGGTAATCAGGTAATCGGGTAATCGGATAATCAAATTTTAGGCATGATCCATATCTGCTTAAATGGATTGGATTCGGATTCAGATAAAATCTGATCCATTGACAAGCCTAATCGTGAAACTCGAAGTAAATTTATCCATTAAAAATGATAAAGAATGAGCAAAATAGAAGATGTGATAAAGGTAACTTTTGTTTTAATAAGAAAATTTGTACGCATATGCTTTGTTGGTCGGCCACTGTGCCTTATTAAGTATAAAGGATATAAAGGATTTGTAAAACTGGTCGAACTTGCATTACAGTGGACCTATGCATTCACTTTTTAATTAGTGGTTACTCTAGATATGGGGTGGGGCACATGCCCTTCCTTTCATCCATGTACCTCCACTCCTGATGACATGAATCGTTAATACTATTATTATTCGTGTTATTTCTTCTTCTATATTTTCTTTGTTCTGATTGCTATATTTGATCAGATTGGTTTACTGGTCACCGGAGCCATAGTTAACATCCTTTTGCACAACAATGTATATCTTATATCAAAGTGTATACAAAAATGTAACACGTGTGCATTACAAAAATTCACGTAAACATTAAAAAAAGAAAATTGCATATACATTACCAAAAAATTTCAGGCAAATTACCTTTCTTTGGGGTGATTCTTACTTATGAATGAACTATTTACCATACAAAGTAACAAATGAATACCACGACGAAAAAGATAAAGTTGCACCCACATTAATTTTATTATATTAAGACTTGGACATTTTACAAAGATGGAGTTGAACCAAAAAAAAAGTGACATTTATAGTAACCAACCATATTCTTGTGATAATGGTATATATTTGAAGTACTCTTGGTGGTAATGGTAAAGTTCAGCAATAATATACACAAATTCACCAAATTTTAAGGATTCGTGATTCGTTTTGTGTCTCCAACATATTTGCAATACTCTTTATGGCATTAAACATCAAATGGCCTCTCTTGCCAGCTGAAATAACAAATACTTGGTGAGAAAGAGAGAAAAGGAGTATTTACGCGAGCCCACACACACACACACACACACACACACACACACACACATATATATATATATATATACCGTCAGATTTTTCAACATGCTTTCTACTAAAATACTTATGAACATACTTATTTTTTTAAAATATTAAAAAAATATAATCTTGGACCGAATTTCGTAACAATCTTCCTAAACAGGAGATCGTCTACAAAAATAATCATAAAAAATTCAATTCATAAATGGATGAAATAAAAAGTGTGTATATATGAGCATTTTCGATCGTTCAAACTTTGCCATCATCTCATCCAATTTTGCGCTGAATTTTTGGAATACATATACCGAGTTTGGTTTAAAAAATATACTTATTTTACTATTTTAAAAAATAAGTATGTTCATAGGTATCTTAAGTGATAGGTCTCTTAAATGAAGTATGTTGGAGAACCTGACCCTCTCTCTCTCTCTCTCTATGTATATATATATACACACACACAGGGAGGGAGAGAGAGAGAGAGAGAGAGAGAGAGAGAGAGAGAGAGAGAGAGAGAGAGAGAACCAACCTGAAAATAGGTTTCAAGCTTCCTCCTTAGAGTTGCGTGCTCTTGTTTTACTTGTTGGAATGTCTTGATGCATCTGCAGGCCATGCAAAAAAATTCATGTAATCTAAATAATTGCATTTTATGTTTTTCAAACATAAGAAATTCAAAGTGTTCAAACCATTAGTTTTAAAAAAAAAATACACACATCAAAACCCAATGTGCGTAATAACAATTGCCATTTAATTTACAAAATTTCATTCAAACTACATATTGCCATTTAAATTAGTTTTGCGCAATGAACTTATTGAGTATTCATCTTCAGAAGAAGACAATAAAAGTGAAGAATTCTGGCCTCCTTTAGAGAACATTGTCACAAGTGGCCACAATCCTAGTAGTGTTCAAATTCAAGATGATCGAGGCATTGATTTATATGTGAAAATCCCGAATATTGGCTCGAACGGCTTAAACTCTATTTCGAATCATAACAAATAGAATGTCGTCCGCAGGAAAACGCGTTCAAGATATTGTAGGTCCTAATTTTTTTTTCTAGGTTTCATTTTCTTTTATGCACGATTCGTGCCATGTTGTTTTAAAAGTTTTCATTTTGGTCTGTATTAGCCACCGATGAAGGGCATTTCTTCATCTTTATCCTAATAAATAGAATGTTTATTTCAAAAAAAACATATTAGCCAATTCTTTCGCTGTTATAAATATGAGTTGATTATTTGAGTCAATTACTAAAAGTTAAAAAAATTGTTTAACAAAAAATTTGACTTAATCATAGAATCAGAAAAATTGTAACGTTGCATTTTTAGGACATCAACCTCACTACAATATATATATATATATATATATATATATATATATATATATACTAGTCCATGCCCGTGCCTACGGCACGATTTAGACCAGTCCAATTAAAAGCCCAACCCACTATTTGTAGCTCATCCCATTTAAAAGCCCAGCCCAATAAAAAGCCCAACCCAATTTTTATAGCGCAGGCCAATTAAAAGCCCAACCCAATTTTTATAGCCCAACCCAATTAAAAGCCCAACCCAATTTTTATAGCCCAACCCAATAAAAGCCCAGACCATTAATCCAGCCCATTTCTTATGTATGTATGTATGTATGTATGTATGTAATGCATCCATGTATATGTATGTTATGCATGCATGAAGTACGTAAAATATCATATATAAGAAAGCAAAAATGTCATGTATACATATATCATATATAAGAAAGCAAAAATGTCATGTATACATTTCCACATCCACATCCACATCCCCTGATATATATATATATAGGGAGAGGTTCACAAGTGAACCTAAAAGATGAAATTTTTAATGAACCTTAACAAAATAACACCTAACAACTCATTACTTTTAATTTCTATGTTGTAATTGGTCCGCGCCAGCGGCAACGAACATGCGTGAGGTGGGGGGCGCTGGGGTGGGTGGGGTGGGGTGGGGTGGGGTGGGGGTGTTGGGAATCAATCAACACACGTGTCCGTTGCTGCTGACGCGGACCAATTACAACATAGGAATTAAAATTAATTAATTGTTAAGTATTTTTTGTTAAGATTCATTAAAAAGTTCATCTTTTAGATTCACTTGTGAACTTCTCCCTATATATATATATATATGTGTGTGTGTGTGTGTGTGTGTGAGGCTCTAATTTTCGCTGCCCAAACAACCTGAAAAAGGGTGCGAAAATGAGATAAATAAATAAATATAAGAGGTCAGGTATAGGCCCCTCTTCCTTTTGTTGATGCATTTTGTCCTAATATAAGTTTCGGGGTCCTATGGCAACCATCCCCACCCCTTGAAAGTAAATAAATAAGTAAATGAATTAAAATGACCATTCATTTACCCTTCAGCATTCCCAGCCTTGCAGTAATCCTGGAACTGTGTGCATTCTTTCTTCACCTTTTTAGCTCCAATGCTACAATGCATCTATCATGTGTTAGCCATTTAAAAAGCAGAAAATCCAGGGTTGAAAGGGATTTATATATACCTATATAGTAGATATGGATACTTCTTTAATGTAGGTGCCTATTTTAATTTTTGTTATTCTTAACAAACCCAGACATTTAAAAATGCACAAGTTTTTTGTAACTGTAAAAAAAGGTCTTTGTAACAAAAAAGAATGTTAGACTTAAAACAAGTGTCAAATTATAACTAAGGTCATTTACGGAGATATAAATGAATAATGTTACACACACCGGTACATTAGTACCGGGTTAGTACCGAATACGCTGTATATGGCTGTAACTATGGTGTGGGTCTCGTCAGGATACAAGCCATATAAAACGTATTTGGTTGTAACTCGGTACTAAGTATTGGTAAAAATATCATTACTCAATTGTACAAGAAGCTATTTTTCTTTTTTCATAAATGATTTAATATCCCCATCCCTAACTTTTCAATATTATCAGAATTGGTTTTCTTTTTTAATTGATTCTTCTCTTTACTTCAAAAGGGGAAAAAGATATTGCAAAGCTATGTTGGTTTTCATCCCATCCTAACCAACGGCAATTTTCATGTCTTTTGAGTTGGATTGTTGGGATGTTGGCTCCCAAGAGGAATATGTAATGTTCCCATATCAAAAATCTATCTCGTTATCGCATTAATTCATTTTTTATTTTCGATTTGGTTTGGACACCTCTACCAAAAAAAAGTAAATAATATATTTACAAATACCGGGAGGGTCTCCGACTGGTGCATGTTTATTGGGTTCAAAAAACAAGCCCATTTTTTAAATAGCAAATAAAAAAAAATTGAATTGATTTTTTGGTGGGATATTTAAATACTTGAGGAAACTTCTAAAAAAAAGTAGCTCAAAATGAAAAAAAAAATTACATATATTTAACCCATTTTTTAAAAAATAGCAAAGAAACTCATTTTGATTTGTTTATTTTAAGAGGTTCCAAAAATATTTAAATACCCTCAATAATTTTTTTTGTCACTTTTCAAAATGGGTCCGTTTTTCAGATCCGTTAAATGTGATTCGTGAGAGATCCCCCCCACCCCACCCCACCCCACCCTATATATATATATATATATATAGAGATATAGAGAGAGAGAGAGAGAGAGAGAGAGAGAGAGAGAGAGAGAGAGAGAGAGAGAGAGAGAGAGGAATTGGTGTGGACCACTTTATTAAGTATTCCAATCATAATGGTTTATAACCGTAACAATTTGAATTCAATTTGGTCCGCCAACTGGTCCAAAGCGCACACACACATATTTCTATATATGTGAGTTTTTTTTTTTTTAAAGAACCCCTTAAAGACAAAATAAATACTGAAAAGTACAACTACGTCTTTAAGAAATAGGTGCAATTAATGTAAGGAGAACGAATGCAATTAAAATGTCTTAGCAGTGAAAAACATGGTCATTATTATTGAGTTTACCTTGAGGTGCTACCCTTGAATTGGTGCATGTAATGGTCCAGCTTACTAAAATCAAGAGGATTATTTTCCCTACACAATGTATAACTCAACATAAATTATTATGTCGGAAAAAAGTTTGATGTCATTGAGACATAACTTTTTGATATTTAGGATTGTGATTGGTCAATACTGTTAGTAAAGACTCACATCATTTATGAAAATGGGTCCGCGCCAACGGTATTGACGAATCAGAATTCAAGCCGTCAAAAAGTTTGATGCCTATTATGTCACTTATCACATACTGCCAATGATAAATACAACCTTCGCCGAAACTTAATAATAAGTCCTAAATTTGTAATAATAAGTCCTAAATTTGTAATTCACTTTTCTTTTTGTAATCTAATGACTAAACCAAATTACACAATAATAAAAAATATTGATTTTGACCATTGACACCAAATTACACAAAAATAAAAATAAAAAATCTTAGTTTTAATCATTGATTTAGTGCATTTTTCAAAATCATTATTTTCAAGTAGTAATTATTAATTTGGAATTGAGGAAGTACTATTCGATTATTATGCTAAAAAGTTTCACTTACAACGCAAGTCCTATGTTACGGATGAATCTAGCCGAATCACTGTAGAACAAAGTCACGATTTCCTCCACAAAATTAGGGTTGACATCATCTCGTAAATCCTCTAGTTGAATAAATTGCTCGTCCAGAAACCCCTAAAAAAATACATTACTCGGTCGAAATTTGCCGCAATGCAGGAATATTAGAGGGGAAAAAAGCTATTATGTAAAGATAGACATATTATAGGTAGCTTTAGTATTCGAAAATGACTCAAAGTTTACTGTCACAATCATTCTAATGTTCTCTTGCAGTTTCGACCATGTTTTGGATATGCTTTCGGTTCAACAAAACAGTGGTCCTGTTTGAGATATGTTAATTTCAACAAATTATGAAAACTTAAATTGTATTGTACAATTATTTATATTAAAAGTCTTGTATAATTTTGATAAAAACAATGTCCCTAAATAACGGCTTTTGAAAAGTTGTCAAAAGATGAATGGTTGGAAGTCAATGTACTCCTTTACCCTCTATATTACAAATAGTTCATCTTCAATTTCATGACTTTTGGATCATCCATTACCCAATGCTTTCAACAAACATTTCATTAGAGTAACATTGTCCGACATAGCCTTAGAATTATTATATAAACTGTACTCAAAATTTTATTGTGTATTTTTTGGGGGGTACAATGAAAAATTAAATAAATGAATAGACACTATATTCCTTGTCTTGAATGCGGCTTGTGATACCATGCCATGCAAGAATCTATTATATTCAATATTTTCTTTATTTGCGAAAACCTTTTATGAATGAAATAACCAATTACATAAACTAATATTTTTTTTGTTTGTATGACTGGTTAATACCGTTAGCATTAATCCTATACAAAATTATCTATCAAGAATTTAGTGCAATTTGAAACATTGATTTACGTAACTGAAAGTAACCCCTTAGGTTTATTATAAACCTAGAAATCGATAATTCAATTTGAGTACCTCTACAGAAGATCCTCGTGTGAAATTGTTGACTAGAGATATGGTAATATTCTAGTCACGTTATTTGGTAAACTTTTAAGGTAAATAAGTATAGTTTACGACTTTAGACGAGTAATTTGCACCAAATGCATTAACGTGTTACATGCAAATATAATCCAAACAAATTGAAGTGAACAATAGAGGGGCCATAATGAGTAATAAGCTGAATTGCAATTCAATGGGAAGATGGACTGCTTTGTTAGGACAAAGAAAAGAAGTAAACCTGATCAAAGAGAGACTGCCTCATGGAGGCAATTTGCCTTTGGAATTGATTTCTGTCCATTTTGGTGTGAAATGATGAAAGAACAATAGTGGGAAGATGTCTTGAGACTCTTCTTCGTATTGTAATGCTCCTTCGTAGTAAACAAGGTTACTATATATAGGAGGGGGAGAGGATATTTTCCAAACCGCCACGTGGTGTGCTCACCAAGGGTTAATAGACCGCTGGGAAATCTTTCATACTTTACTTTAAACAAAGATATTGTTTTTACCAAACATGTAGGATTTAATATTGGGGAGCCGCAATCGCCCCGACAATCACTTTCCGTCTCCCACTCATGAGATAAAAAGGTTTTGTTTACTAAATGGAATATTCGTCGATCACAAGTTGTTTTCTTACACCACATTTATCATAAATGTGATAAATAGTGGCAATTAAAAGTTCTATTCATTATTTTATGTGTTTAAATGATCTTATTTTTCATGAAATTTTTTGTACGATTCTCATATTCATGTACATGTTTTGCCATTCTTTCGATAAATTTATTCGTAAAATTTACTTACCTATATAAGTAAGCAAAGTTTTCTCACAAATTCGTCATTCCTTTAATAATTATTTTTTTAAACTTAGTTTTCTTGATTGAAACTTTTTTTATTTTCGTTAATACTGTTTTTTGTGTTAAAACTACTTTTTTTAACTCTTTTTTGCAAAAAAAAAAAACTGTTTTTCGTTTAAAAAAAACATTTTGTTTTTTCAAAACTTTTTTTTTATCGGCAAAATTTATTTTTCATTAAAAATTACTTTTATGTTAAAATGTTTTTTTTCCGTTAAAATTGTCACTTTTGCATAAGAAACCTTTTTGTGTGTTAAAATTGTATTTTTTTTTAAATGTTTTTCGTGAAAAAATACTTTTTGTGAAAAAATGTTTTTCGTTAAAAAAACTACTTTATTTTTGTCAAAAAAAAATTTTATTGTTAAAATTTATTTTTCGCTAAAAATGTTTTCTTTTTGTCAAAACTATTTATTTTTGTTAAAAACTATTTTTTTAAACTATTTTCTAAATTTTTTTGTTACAAACTACTTTTCTTAATAAATTATTTTTTCTCATTATAAAAGGTTTTATTGTTAAAAACTATTTTTTAGAATAGTTTTTTTTTTCATTATAAGTTGTCTTTTGTTATGATTGTTTATTTATAATCTATTTTTTTAGTAACTATTTTATATTAAGATTTTGTCTTGTTAAAAACCAATTTTTTCATATATTAGCTTGTTAACATTGCCACTTTTGTCACTAATTCTATGAAACATTTCAGTTTTGGCACCCGAAAAATTAATGTTATTGACACGACTCAGAATGTGTCTCTAAAGTGCGTACTCTCTAGGCTCAAGTGCAAGCCTGTCGCTCAAGTAATAATTCGACAAGTCGGGTATCGATCCTCAGGAAAAAATGACAACGGAGTTGTGACGACGGGACAAGACGGAGGAATCCTAACTTCGACTCTAAGAAGAAAAGGAAAAATTGATTTGGTTTTTGGGATTGACTAAGCTAACTGCAATTATGAAATTATGATGAAAAATGCAACTAACTAAAGTACCTAAATTATGAATAAAAAATTGAATCAAAACTTTTTAAACTTAAATGATGAGAAAACAGGACGGGAATGCAATCCCCCAACCCTAGTGTAATGCAGTAACAACGTCAATCATAAATTTATCCGATTAATCAGACCCAGAATTTAGGACTCCCAAGCATTATGTATACGAGGTTCAAGCCCGCGTCATACCTAATCTGATGATGACTAAATCGGTATTGCGGTAATTGCACTCAAATTGTACTCTAAATCATCACGAGTACCCAAAGGTAAACGAGATATAAAGATCCACAATTATTATGTAATTACGCGATACGATCAAAATCAATCGTTAAATTCATTGGATGAACGTTATGCACATGCACTAACACATCAGGTTGGGTTCATGCATCCCAACCTTTAAACCCTAGCCGGACATGTTAAACTGACTAACGCATGAAATAGTAACGTTGCATGTTGAATAATTCATGATGAAACTAGATTAAAACATGTAAATACGTATTATGAACGCAACAATAAGTTGAGTCGAATACAGAAAATAAACATGCAAGAATAGTGACAAGAATTCTGAACTTTGAATTAAAACTTGGAAAACAAACCTGCAATGATTAAATCTTGAAGCAATTAATTCCCTTGATGTTCCTAGGTGTTTTTCTCTTTTTTTCTCTATCAAAAACTGACTAAAACTATCCCTAATGGCTGCCCCTAGGTTGTTGCCTACGTTCCCTACTATTTTTGAGAGTTTTAACCTAAAAGGAGTCTTGGGAACCAATCAGATTTGGGGAGCAAATTCGCGCATCAGGGACCCCGAACCGGTTTGGGGTGTACCGCGAACCGGTTCGCCCCCCAAACCGGTTCGACCTGGGTTCGCGAATGTATGCTGGTGTGGGGGTCTACACTTAGAATTTTTCTGCCTTTTTTTCTTCCTTTCTTGGATTTTTTTCTTCAACTTCAATTGGGCATAACTCATCAACGGTGTCGTTTCTTCCAGTGTTCTCGTTGTTCCGAGCTCTTCAACTTTCCAGTTGACTTCTCCTTCCGGATCGGGTTGCAAAATTACTAAATTGCCCTTGAACTTGCCTTCTTAGTTTTTCTAGCATTGTCTTGCTTCCTCTTTTGCACTGTTTGCATAATTAACCTGTAAAGCAAATAAGAGAAGCACGAAACACGAAATACTCGCCAACGAAGGTTAGTAGCATAAATGTGCATCAAATCTATATATGTTACATCACTCGGGTTCACAAATATACTGAAATTAGGGAAATAAATATACAATATTTATGCCCAATCAAACCCCTCTAACTTAGAACTTTGCGCGTCCCGAGCAATGTAAAAGAATGAAAGTATGAGTTAAGGATCCTTCAAGGACTTTATTGGGATAGAGCACCTCTTTCGCGGGCAAGCGATTGCATTTAGCGCATGCAACAAGCCTTTAAACCTCTAGGTTACCCTAGTAGGACGAGTTGTGTCTCATGAGGGTTTGCAGTGAATATACCCACAAAATTCGTTATTGACACAAAGAAAATTCAAAATATGCAAAAATTGTGTAATTAAAACTTTCCAGAAAATAGTCATCATCAAGTCATATTTACGAGTCTCAAACCGTAGTGCGTGTGTGCGAAGCCGAAAATATAACCGCCAAATTTCACTGATTGATCATTACGTTACTTATTCGAAAGTTCGTTTTGATTTCAATTTCTAGCGGAACGCTCTCACAAACGAATCTCTCGGATTATGGTTATTCTCTCGGCATGCGTGATATAAAGAGTAAATGTAATGGAAACAAATTCACGCATGCAATTAGAAAGACGAAAATTTTATGGTGAAAGGATCTCATCAACGGATTACGATTTTAAAAACCGGAACATTGCCCCTATTTCGCACACTTAATCTCTTATATTATCTTTTGGTGTCTTAACTCTCCACGCGGTAATCAATTTTCGTAATTTGGACTCGGTTAGGACTTTTTTCGGGTTGAATGTTGCATTGGGTAAAATGAAGGAGGTATCGAAGGTTGGAATTGGAAAAGTCATTATTGATGTCCAATTGTGCTTTTTCCGGGCTATTGCTCATTTTTTTCTATTTTTTTTCATTTCTTTTCTTGTTATTTTTGTTGAGCATACTATTTTGTTTCTTGCCCCTTTATATGCACTTTTCGGACTTAAATTCTGAATTTTCTCGTTTTTCGCAATTCCGGCTATTTTGGGTTTTTCGAGTTGTCAAACGAAAGGGAAAATTATTCGGCTCAATTTGAGTTGCAAGGGGTGATTTTTCGCTACTTTTTCTGGCCAAAATTTTGGGTGACAAACGAGGGCCTACTTCATTGCCCAAAATGCCAATTGCGTTACCATATGCGTTTCGAGGTGAATTTAAGTTTAGAGACTAATTTGGCACGCTTTTCAAGGCAATATTGCACACATTTTTCAAAACCGATGAAAATGAAAGGATTGAGATCCTTGACAACTTATTAGGCGCTAAAAAGAACTTTGAGTTAACAATTAACTCGGATTGATTTAAAAACTCGCAAAACGTGATAGGCTCGAATCTCACCGGGTTTGTTAATCTCCACATTTATTCGTTAAGTCATCAATTTTCGCTCAATTTCCATCTTTGGTCAATTTCGGCTTTGTGTATGTCGGATGTTTACAATTTGAGACTCCAATTTGACTTTTAATGATATTTTTGAAAAAATTGAATTCCAATTTTTATTTATTTTGAACAAAAAGTATTTTTGGATTTTTTAAAATTTTATGATTTTTTTGGAAATTTTGGGCATTTTGAAGATTTGTGAAGTTTTAGAAATA
Organism: Sambucus nigra; assembly: GCA_949130495.1. NCBI lineage: Eukaryota > Viridiplantae > Streptophyta > Magnoliopsida > Dipsacales > Adoxaceae > Sambucus > Sambucus nigra. The sequence continues at coordinate 85,635,122 of OX422208.1, read as the reverse complement.
CGCACTTGTGACCCCCCCTAACTTAGACTTTTGCATTGTCCTCAAGCAAAAAGGACGAAAATCTAACTCAAAGCGAATAATAAGTGCGAAAAAATAAAACAAACAAATATGAAAAAAATGCAAGCTTGTATGATAACAATGAGAAGCCTGTGTTACATAAGAAATGGGAAAGCAACTGTAAGCAATGTTAAATCCCTACAACAACTAACATCCACACCAAAATATAAAAACAATCATAGGTCATGGTGGAGGTGGGTGTGAGGGTCTGGGTGCATTTGGATCATACGGGTCATAGAAGAAGGGGGGTGGAGGACCGCCGAAGTTGAGTTGGTGAAGGTGGACTTGGAGTTGGTACATCATCCGGGTGTCCCTTCGGTAAGATGCTTGATCTTGATTGTATTGGTTGATGAACCCGTCGAGATGGGATTCAACCGCCGAAAGGCGACTCTCGAAGTTTGTCCTCGAGGGCTCAAAATCGGAATCCTCCTCATCATCATCAAACTCGTCCTCGTCGACGTCCATCATTGGGGCATCATGAGCTTCCTCGTCCACATCTTCGTCGAGAATGGGACGGTCGGGGTGAGCTACGCGCATTTGGCGTTCACTTCGAGTGGTAGACGTGCCGCCAATGGGGTGGGGAAGTCGAATTTGTTGCCCGGGGTCATCCACTCCAGCTTCCATCAATAGCTCCGTGATGAAACGGGCGTAAGGTAGGGCAGTTTTGCCCCATTTGTCGTAGGCGGCATTGAGGATATCCGCGTAGAAGAGCTGGGCAAGGTTGATGGTGCTCTCGGGGTCCAAAAAGTAATAGAGGAAATTAGCGTGACGTAACCGGACCACCGAGTCATTAGTGGTTTGGTGGATGGCCCCACAAGCAATGAGGTGCGTGAAGCGCACCGTAGCGGCCAAACCACCAATAGGAAAGGATTCGCACACCCATTCCACCCCGGGTGCCATGCGTGCAATGCATTCTTCTTTGGTGTGAGGGGTACCATTGTTGGGGTATTGGAAGGGCACGGGGAGGATCACCCCTCTGGCACGCATTTTGCGTGCGATGATGGCCGCCGAGAAGGGAATAGTGATACCGTCAAGGTATGCCTCATGAAGCGTGGAGGATTTGCGAACCAAGGTCGCATAAAACTGGCAGATGGCGGCGTCAAACATGTTAGTGCTTGTTGGGGCGAGGAAAGAGCACCACCCGTAGCGGTCGAATAGGGTGGTGACATCGCCCGAAAGTTGGCCCCAGTCAACGAAGCGTTAGATGTGAATGGGGCGCGTAGACGCGAAGTATTGCTCGGCCCAATGATGTTCTTGGACGCTTCGAAAGACCCCCTTACCCGCGTCATCAAGGACGGTGGTATCATCATATTTCTTGGGGCGGAGATTGGTGCGGCGAGGGCGCGGCATTTTGAAGGAAAGAGAGAGGGAGAGGGAAAAGGATATGGGAGAGAAGAGAGTGAGGGAGATTGTTTTGGTGTGAGAAATGGAGGAGGGGTGAGGGGGTATTTATAGGTGTGAAGGGGTGAGGTTTTGGTGGGAAATGGGAATGGGTGGGAAGGAGAGGAGGGAGGGAGTGAATTGGGATGAATTTGGGAAGGAGGGAAGTATTTGGAGGGAGGAAAAATGAAGGGGGAAGAAGGGGGAAAAGAATGTAGGGAAGAGGATGAATTTTGAATTAAGGGGGGAAGAACCTGCCAGGTACCCCGAACCGGTTCGGGGTGTACCGCGAACCGGTTCGCCCCCCGAACCGGTTCTGGATGGGGTTCGGGGTGACATGATGGTCCGAACGCTAGAATTTACTCTTCTCTCCGCTTCAAGGTTCTCTCTCATCCTCTAACTTGTGCATAAGGCCCCTAAAAACTTTCTAGGCCCTCGGGCTCCCTAAAACTTCCTCGAATTCAACCTCGTATTGTGTACTAGCTCCCTCGAAGTGCGTGCTAACCGATCTCTTTTGTAACTCAGGATCCTGACTCCTAACTAACCTATTCACACACGACTACTATACACACAAACTCACCCCATACGTGTCGAGGGTGCGACGACCTCACTTTCTCAGCTCAATTGACCCCGTAAACGGGATCCGACAACCAAATTGTGTCGACCTCTTCTGTACACCCCTCTAGATATGGCTTTAGGCGTTGTCCATTTACTTTGAACGTGTTTTTCCCTTTTAAATCGTCTAGTTCAACAACTCCATGGGGGAAAACATTCTTCACGACGAACGGGCTGGACCATCGTGACCGCAACTTGCCTGGAAAGAGGTGAAGCCGAGAGTTATAGAGAAGAACTTTTTTCCCGGGAAGAAACTCTTTTCGTCGAATGATGCTATCATGAGCGAGTTTCATCCTCTCTTTTGAAATTTTGGCATTGTCATACGCATCATTGCGTAGTTCTTCTAACTCATTCAATTGAAGCTTGCGGGCTTCACCGGGCTTGTCTAAGGCATAGTTCAATTGCTTAATTGCCCAATACGCTTTGTGTTCAAGCTCAACAGGAAGATGGCAAGGTTTGCCATACACAAAACGAAAAGGAGACATGCCAAGTTGATTCTTAAATGCGGTACGATAGGCCCATAGTGCATTGGTCAATCTAAGGGACCAATCTTTTCGGGTAGGATTGACGGTCTTTTCAAGAATGATCTTGATCTCCCGATTCGCTAGCTCGGCCTTCCCATTCGTTTACGGGTGATATGTCATCCCAAACTTGTGGACGACACCATACTTTCTCATGAGCTTCTCGAATGGCCTATTGCAAAAGTGCGTGCCATTATCGCTAATTATCGCTTTCGGTGCACCGAAGCGAGAAAGTATGTGTTCCTGTAGGAACTTTATTTCCACTTTGTTGTCATTAGTATTAGTAGCTATAGCTTCCACCCATTTAGAAATGTAATCTACTGCGACTAGGATGTATAGGAAACCAAAGGACGGGGGGAAGGGACCCATGAAGTCAATACCCCAACAATCGAATATTTCAATGATGAGTATGGGGGTAAGGGGCATAATGTCTCGTAGAGAAACGGCTCCCATTCGTTGGCACTTGTTGCATGACTTGCAAGCGTCATTCGCATCCCGAAATATTATGGGCCAATAGAGGCCGCATTGCAGGATTTTAGTGGCCGTCTTTTTTGTCGAGAAATGGCCTCCACACGCTTCCGAATGACAAAACTGGATGACTTTTGGGATCTCGTCATCCGGTACACATCGTCGGATGATTTGATCGGCGTAATATTTAAAGAGGAAAGGATCATCATAAAAGAACATGCGTGACCAATTAAGAAACCTCTTCCTATCTTACGGTGTACAATCGGGAGGGACGGCTCCCGTGATAAGATAGTTCACTATGTCCGCAAACCAGGGATATGAAGAGGTAGCAAACAGTTGCTCATCCGAAAAGTGTTCGTCTATGGGTACGGGATCACTAGGTACGTCGGACGAAAGCCGAGATAAATGGTCGACAACGACGTTTTCTACTCCTTTCTTATCTTTAATAGAGAGATTGAACTCTTGTAAGAGTAGGATCCACCTTATGAGGCGCGGCTTGGCGTCTTTCTTCGCAAGTAGATACTTTAAAGCCGCATGGCCGGTGAAAATAGTAATAGGAAAACCAATGAGATAGGAACGGAACTTATCGAGGGAAAATACTACCGCTAGCAACTCCTTCTCCGTGGTAGAGTAGTTGAGTTGAGGTCCGATAAGAGTCTGACTAGCGTAGTAGATGACATGAGCTTGCTTATCTTTACGTTGGGCCAAAATAGCCCGATCGCGTAATCGCTTGCGTCACACATAAGTTCGAATGGTAAGGACCAATTCGAAACTTGCATAATGGGAGCGGACACTAGCATGTTTTTCAACTTATCAAAGGAGCTTTGGCATGCCTCTGTCCACTCAAATGGGTTGTCCTTTATGAGTAGGTTGCTTAAGGGCCTAGCGATGGCGCTAAAGTCCTTAATGAACCTTCGATAAAACCCCGTGTGGCCCAAGAAAGAGCGCACGTCTTTCAGCAATTTCGGTGGGGGAAGATAAGCTATGACATCTATCTTAGCCCTATCAACCTCTATTCCGTTGGATGAAACAATGTGGCCAAGAACTATTCCCTCGGTGACCATGAAATGGCACTTTTCCCAATTCAACACTAAGTTCTTTTCCACGCATCGGGTGAGTACTTTTTCCATCTTGTCTAAATAATGATCGAATGAGGTACCAAAAACGCTGAAATCGTCCATGAACACTTCGAGTCCTCTCTCGACCATGTCGCTAAATAAGCTCAACATGCACCTTTGAAAAGTCGCGGGTGCATTACACAAGCCAAATGGCATACGTTTGTAGGCAAACGTACCAAAAGGGCAAGTGAAAGTCGTCTTCTCTTGATCAAGTACATCTACCTCAATTTGGTTATATCCGGAATAACCATCAAGGAAGCAATAATAAGGGTGGCTCTCAACTCTCTCAAGCATTTGATCAATGAATGGTAAGGGGAAATTGTCTTTCCTAGTTCCCGTATTGAGTTTCCGGTAGTCAAAGCAAACACGCCAACCGGTGGTGGTGCATTGGGGAACAAGCTCTCCCTTAGCATTCTCAATCACAGTCATACCCGACTTCTTTGGGACGACTTGAATAGGGCTCACCCATTTGCTATCCGAGATTGGGTAGATAATCCCGACATCTAATAATTTGATGATCTCGATTCTCACAACTTCTTTCATGTTGGGGTTCAGTGTTCTTTGCATTTCTCTAGAGGGCTTGACATCCTCTTCGAGATGAATCTTGTGAGTGCAAATCAAAGGACTTATCCCCTTCAAATCAGCGATGCACCAACCAAAAGAACTTTGGTGCTTCCTCAAGATTTTCAATAATTTGACCTTCTGTCCTTCATCTAGGCTAGAGGAGATAACAACAGGAAATGTTTCATCCTCTCCTAGATATGCATATTTAATATGGGAGGGGAGTTTCTTTAATTCGAGGGTTGGAAATTTTTCACTGGAGGGAGCCATGTGTGTATCCCTCGAAGGTAATTCCTCGAATCTAGAAACCCAATTAACATCTCTCACGTCCTCGTCCCACGTATTCTCATCGAGCAATTCTTTTAATTCTTCAACCTCCCTCTCGAAGGCGGCGTACGTCCCCTCACACTCATATCTCGTCACTAAACAGGACTCTAAAGCGTCGCCACAGAAATTTTCCTCAAAGTACTCTTCTACTACATCGTCGATGAGGCTCACCGCGTGAAGATCATCTTCCTCCCCTGCATTTTAGGCTATGTGGAAGATGTTAGTATCCAAGGTCATGTTCCCAAAAGTGAGTTGCATTCGCCCATTCCTTGTATTGATGATTGCATTAGCCGTAGCCAAGAAAGGGCGCCCAAGGATGATGGGAACATGATTTCTCGAGTTGAAGGAGAGCTCCGTGTCCCAAATGACAAAATCTAACTGGAAGTAGAAAGTGTCGACTTGGACGATCACGTCCTCGACTATGCCTCGTGGAATCTTCACTGATCGATTCGCTAATTGGAGAGTGACCTCTGTGGGCTTGAGGTCGCCCAAATCAATTTGCCTATAAATGGAATAAGGGAGTATGTTTACACTTGCCCCCAAGTCAAGTAAGACTTTCTCAATTCTATTTTCTCCAATAATGCTGGATATAGTGGGTGCACCGGGATCTTTGAATTTAGGCGGGAGATCATTTAGTAGAATGGAGCTCACGTTCTGGGATAGAAAGACATTCTTTTTTACCTTCATCTTCCTTTTTACCATCAACAAATCTTTGATAACTTTGCCATAAGCTGGAATTTGTTTGATGGCATCAAGAAAGGGTAAATTCAGCTTTACTTGCTTAAGTACTTCTAGCACTTCATCACGTGGATTCCCCTTTTGAGCGGGAATCAATCTTCGAGGAAATGGTGCTGCGGAGGGTGATTTCACTACCACCTCTGGCTCACTAGCGTCTTCCTTATCACTCTTGTTCAAGGGGACATCTTCGGCCTCTTTCGTGCCGGGAGAAATCTCCTTGTCTTTTATTGTATCGTGTGGAGGAGGTGATAAATCAACGACTCTCCCACTACGAAGAGTGGTCACGGCTTGACATTTCTCCTGATGTTCAGTGGAGGTGGAGCTAACACTAGTTTGACCTTGGGGAGGTCGTTGGCCTTGGGCAGGAAATTTACCTTTCTCTTGAACACTCAACGAGGATTGTATTTTTGACAGATTCGCATTTATGTCGCCAATAAGATGATCATATTTGGCATTGGTTGCGGTCTGGCTTGCGATGAATTGATTCATGGTATCCTCGAGAGTTCTCCGCTGTGGCGGGATATAATTTCCGTGAGGTGGTGGTGCTTGCACATGTCCTTGCATGTGTGGAGCTTGTTGAAATTGTTGTGGTGGAGGAGGGGCAACATGCGAAGGAGGGTTCATTGCGGCATGTTATTGCCCGTAGCTAAAACCGGGATGATTTTTCCATAAAGGGTTGTATGAATTCCCGTGCGGGGCACCGAAATTACCCTTAAAGCCTCCTATACCACTAACTTGCTCCTGCAACATTACTTTATAGGCGGGTATCATCGAGCATTCCTCAGTTGAATGCCCCACCTCACAAATCGTACACACCTTCACGACAGGGTTCGGAATGGGTCCAGCTAGTCCTTTTCCATATATCTCGCATAGGTCTCGTAATCCATTCTCAATGGTGTCCAATCGACAATCCATCATAGAATTCTTATCTACGTGGAATAGGCCGGATGCCGATGGAGCAGTGGTGGATTGTCGATTTCGATTTTGAGCGTTTGGGTCAGAGGTATCCCAGGATTGGGTAGTCTCGACGACATACCTCATGTGAAGATCAGCATCGTGGGCATCTAGATCGACAAACGGACAGCTTCCCATAGTTTCAACAAGTTGTTTAGAGTTAAGATTTAACCCATTATAGATAAAGGAGATGATTTGCGATGGATCAAATCCCTGATGGGGGCATGAAGCCACTAACTCGTTGAAACGTTCATAACATCGATGGAATGGCTCATTTTCATGTTGCCTGAATGCTTGAATTTGAGCCTTTATAGAGATTGTTCGATGTAGTGGGAAGAATTTCTTGAGAAATTTAGACTGTAGCTCATTCCAGGATGGAATCGAGCTTGGAGGTAAAGACCATAGCCAAGCTTTAGCTTTATCTTTGAGCGGGAAGGGGAAGAGTTTGAGGCGGATTACCTCTTGTGTGCAGGTTTGATCATTGAGAGTATCACACACGTCCTCAAATTCCCTTATATGGAGGTATGGCTTTTCGGAATCTATACCGTGGTAATGTTGTAGCATCTGGATCATTCCATTTTTGAAACGGAACTGCCCGACATTATACGGGAGTATAATGCATCCCGGAGTGACAGTGCGCTCAGGATATAAGAATTCTCTCAACGGGCGGTACGGAGGCTCGTCCTCACAGGTAGGTGCATTACTATGTTGCGACATCTCTCTCTCACTTGACGAATTGGCGCTCTCACTGGGTGTGCTCGAAGTGTGTCCTACGAATGAGAATGGAGTGTTACTAGAGACTGAGTGCGACAATGTGGGTGGTGGGATCCAGAACTGTGGGGCGTTTGGAGTGTGGGGACTATCAGGGTTATACTCAATAAGTGGATTTTCCTGAATATTGGTTGGAGTATTATGAGGTGTGGAAGGATTTTCAGAATTTTGCATTAAGCTAAGGAGAGAGGATGATTGTGAATATTTTTGTGCTTTATTTTTATTTTTATTTATTTTATTTTTGGTCAAAGCTTTGGATTGGCTCGCTCTAATCCTAAGTCTACCTAATTCCCCGGCAACGGCGTCAAAAACTTGACACGACTCAGAATGTGTCTCTAAAGTGCGTACTCTCTTGGCTCAAGTGCAAGCCTGTCGCTCAAGTAATAATCCGACAAGTCGGATATCGATCCTCAGGGAAAAAGGACAACGGAGTTGTGACGACGGGACAAGACGGAGGAATCCTAACTTCGACTCTAAGAAGAAAAGGAAAATTTGATTTGGTTTTTGGGATTGACTAAGCTAACTGCAATTATGAAATTATGAAATTATGATGAAAAATGCAACTAACTAAAGTACCTAAATTATGAATAAAAAGTTGAATCAAAACTTTTTAAACTTAAATGATGAGAAAACAGGACGGGAATGCAATCCCCCAACCCTAGTGTAATGCAGTAACAAAGTCAATCATAAATTTATCCGATTAATCAGACCCGGAATTTAAGACTCCCAAGCATTATGTATACGAGGTTCAAGCTTGTGTCATACCTAATCTGAGGATGACTAAATCGGTATCGCGGTAATTTCACTCAAATTGTACTTTAAATCATCACGAGTACCCAAAGGTAAACGGGATATAAAGATCCACAATTATTATGTAATTACGCGATATGATCAAAATCAATCGTTAAATTCATCGGATGAACGTTATGCACATGCACTAACACATCAGGTTGGGTTCATGCAACCCAAACTTTAACCCCTAGCCGGACATGTTAAACTGACTAACGCATGAAATAGTAATGTTGCATGTGGAAGAATTCATGATGAAACTAGATTGAAACATGCAAATACGTATTATGAACGCAGTAATAAGTTGAATCGAATACAGAAAATAAACATGCAAGAATAATGACAAGAATTCTGAACTTTTAATTAAAACTTGAAAAACAAACCCGCAATGATTAAATCTTGAAGCAATTAATTCCCTTGATGTTCCTAGGTGTTTTTCTCTTTTTTTCTCTATCAAAAACTGACTAAAACTATCCCTAATGGCTGCCCCTAGGTTGTTGCCTAAGTTCCCTACTATTTTTTAGAGTTTTAACCTAAAAGGAGTCTTGGGATCCAATCAGATTTGGGGAGCAAATTCGCGCATCAGGGACCCCGAACCGGTTCGAGGTGTACCGCGAACCGGTTCTCCCCCCAAACCGGTTCGGCCTGGGTTCGCGAATGTATGCTGGTGTGGGGGTCTACACTTAGAATTTTTCTGCCTTCTTTTCTTCCTTTCTTGGATTTTTTTCTTCAACTTCAACTGGGCATAACTCATCAACTGTATCTCGGATTTGGGTGCCGTTTCTTCCAGTGTTCTCGTTGTTCCGAGCTCTTCAACTTTCCAGTTGACTTATCCTTCCAGATCAGGCTTCAAAATTATTAAATTTCCCTTGAACTTGCCTTCTTAGCTTTTCTAGCATTGTCTTGGTTCCTCTTTTGCACTGTTTGCATAATTAACTTGTAAAACCAATAAGAGAAGCACGAAACATGAAATACTCGCCAATGAAGGTTAGTAGCATAAATGTGCATCAAATCTATGTATGTTACATCACTCGGGTTCACAAATATACTAAAATTAGGGGAATAAATATACAATATTTATGCCCAATCAGTTATCAAGCAACCCTCTCTTAAAAATTATAGGATTTGACATGGAAATTTTTTCCATGCCATGAAAATTTTGTTTTTCTCTTGACCTATTGACTCCGAAGCACCTGGAAAATTTTTTGGTGGAATTCACAAGGGATAATTTCATTAGAATTGGTATCAAAGCTCTTAGTTTTATTTTTACAACTTCGGGCACATGAAAGATGTTTGACGAAATTACTCTACGGAGTTAATTTTGGTATTTAGCATATTTGTTCGAGTGTGAGCAATCTCTTCAGGGAAGGAGACATCCAACGTCGAGAATTTGGTAGTAAAAAATTAGTATTTTCGAAAATGAAGATGAAGGATTACCTTTTTCAAAACGACTCATATTTATTACTAGGAGTAAAGACTAAAGATATGAATTTTTTAATGTAGTTGCTTGATCGAAAAGCTCCTGACACCATGAGGCTATCACGCTCAAAATCGATGACGTTAACAAATGAAAAGAGGAAAACTTCTCTCATGGTTTCCCTCTCTAGTATGTATGAACAACCCTTCAAAAAATAAAGTTCATTTGATTAAATAATTTATTTAATCTAAAGATGGTATAAGGCAAAGAATTTCGAGAACATCCAAATTCATTGAATGACGTATTGTCTAAATTAGAATCACTTGGAATTGATTTTGATGGTGAGATTTGAACTACCTTAATGATTGCTTGACATATGTGGTTTGATCTTATGTTTTCATGTATATGCTAGTATTTTTAGTTTGTAATAATGATCTTTCTTTGATCTTAATTTTTTTTTCACATGTTGAATTGGTGCATGAGAACCTATATTGAATGTGAATTTCTTTGATCTTTCTTTGATCTTAATTTTTTTTCACAGTTGCTTGTCTATTGGATTTTAAAGGCATACTGCCTCGATTTGTGTGCACGACCAAATGGCCATAGTGCGCATGTTGCCATTCACATTGCTCATACTAATCTCGTGCACATGGTTCCCTTGTTTTCAGGATACTTTGTTAGATCCTAACTTTTTATGACATGATTCCTCATTGCTTATTGTTCATATATCTCATGTTTCACATGCTTATCCCATGTTTATGTCTCTCTTGTGCTTTTATGCTTCATTACTTACTTTTTCTTATTTCGTGACAAAAAGGTGAAGATGATTTTGATGATTATTTATTAGTAAGGGGGATGTTTATTAGATTCAGGTCATTCATGTTACTTATTTTGTGATAAGAGGAGATGTTTTCATATAAGGGGAGATGCTTACTTGTCATATACATTGTTGTTTTTTCATATATTTGTTTGATACAATGTTGGAGTTTGATGTTTAGGGGGATATTTATTGCATTATGATTAGGTTATTATGTATCTTTATATCATCATTTATACTTGTTGATAGTATTATCTTTGGGAGGATTTCTGAATAGGGGGATTTTTTTCATTTGTATATCCTATGTAATTATTTCTTGTTTTTCAAACTTTTGCAGGATAACTGTTATTTTTTGAAAGACAAAAAGCATACATTTGATTATTGAGTTGGTCTTATGGATTTGTGTATTCTAACACGACTGTCGCATTATATGGCTACTGTGGAGTGATATTTTCTTGTCGTAATCAAGACATTTTGGGTTTTTGAGGATTTTTCCATGGATTACCCAAATGGGGAGATTGAAATTGCAACATTTGTAATATATATTTCTTGGCTATCTCTCGTGTCAAAACATACGGGTCGTGAAAAATATCAAGTCCAAAATCCTGATACACTAGTTGATTCAGAGTGTCTTTGTCCTTTATCTTTGACGATTGCGATTCGAAGACATGAAGACCAATCAAGTTTTTAAGCCTTCTGTTGTTGAGATTGAATTATATCCTTTTATGGAATTAGTTAAATTTTGGCTATAGCATACACTCACAAATTTTTAAATTGAGATAATCTTTTTCATAAAACTCGTTTTTTTTATAAAATTCTTTTGAGTGTTGCATTTGTTTTGAAATGTGGGGTCAAGGCTTATTTTCAAGTTCATTGGAATATGTTTTTGCAAGTTTTTTGGTTGTAACTATTCGAACAACATAGTTTTGATCCCGCTTGCACGGTTAGTGCAAGTTTAGGGCAAATCGTTAGCAAGGTTGTGTTTGGCCACCGTGCACATGGCTCTAGAACAAAGTATATCTAAGGTCTTACTATCCAAAACTGTGTGCACGAAAAAACTCAAATGTGGCCACGACATAGTTATAATTTGAAAAAACCTATAAATATCCTTATTTTCCCTCATTTATCAAGAAGACTTTCACGCGTTTCAAAATACACTCTTTGAGGAGTTTTTCATTTTTGTGAGATTTATATTCTCTCTAATTTAAATTCAAACATTTCAATTGAAAAGGTTGTGATATTTTTAGATTTAGCATGAGACCTTCATTTGTGAGTTGATTTAGGAGTTATTTATCCACTTTTAGCTAAGTTTACATCTCAATTGTGATTCAATTGCATGATCTATACTTCAAGATATAAAATGGAGGTGGTTAATGTATGAACAAATTAAGAATGGCTTGGATCTAGGGTGGAGAACGAACTTCCTTGCTGAGTGATGGAGCTTCACATGGATTTCTCATTAAAATAGGGGTAATCGCAATATTCTTTAGTAATTTCTTGTGACTGCACTTTATCAATTTACTTTCTTGTATTATGAAAAGAAAATTTTCAAATTTAATGAGATGATAGGTCACACCGATATTTTTTTACCTATAGGTTGATGTTTTTTCCTCGTATACCTATTATTATGAGTTCTTTGTGAGGTTGCATCTCATTTTGCTTTGATTGTTTGTGTTTGAATGTTTGTAATTTATATATATCATCTTAGGAATTTGAAAATGGTTTAGATATAGGTTTTGATTAATATTGGAAGTTAAAATTGAGCATAATTTTTGTAATAACCTATTCACACCTAGATTATTTTAGTCTTCACACACACAGGTTTTCAATTAGTATCAAAGCACGGCTGCTCTATTGGGTTTAACATATTAAGTGTGTGTGTGTGTGTGTGTATTTTTTTTTATTGTGTTTCTCTATTAATATATCGAATTTATATGCACTAGGTGTGATTCTAGACAACATGCATTCTTCTTCACGTTCATCATTTGCTAAAAGCACTTCACACACATTGAGTGTCTCTAGTTTGAAAATTCCTCAAATTAAAATGATGTGAATTATGAAGGAAAAATGAGTGAAATAAATTATGCTTACAATAAATTATTTTATGAATCATTCAAATTGAAAAGGTCAAAGATAAATATCCAAAATAAAATTAAATTGTTTGAATAAGAGAGCAGTTTGATGAAAGAAAAAGAGAAAACGATTGCTAAACTTAAATGTGAGTAAAATCATGTTAATGAACAAAATTCATCATTGGAAAGTACAAAATGTGAGTTGTAACAACCCCCATTTTCTCATGTAAAGGTTGTACAGGCAGTATACGCCGAAGATGGGGCTTGTTTGTTAATTAATACCATTCTCAGCATCAATATAATATAAATGATATATTAAAAGCCCATAATTGAGGTTCAGTGAATATTTCCATAACAATAAATAAATCCAAACCAACATCAAGTGTATAATAAATCTGACATGAAGGTAAGTATCTCAACCCAACATAATGTAAATAAATCTCGGGCTTATGCCCATACAAATGTCTCAAATGAAATAAGTAACTATATCTGCAAAGTACCTAAGCTAGAGTCAATGAATTTGAAAGTCTAATAAGTAAAAGAGATTTCAAGGTTGATACAACAACAGTCCCGCTATCCGTGTCTAGGAGCACCTAGGAAGGGAATATTTAAATGTGGGTCAGAGCCCTAAATGTGTAAAAAATAACTTAATCAATTTAAATCGCAATAAATACAGTCGACGCAAAATAAGTATCTCCCATCGTCCCACACATGTGATTAACATCTCATCCCTCAACTAAGTGTGATATTACTCGTATCCCAATAAGTCCCAAAATGATATACGTGACAGCGTGCCAATTTAATATTCAAATGAATTAACTATCATCAACTATTAAAACGAAGCTGACTACATTGAATTACCAAATCCTAAGGTATCCGTTCTTATAGATATCATAAAAGTGGCATAAATATCTATTATGCACAATATAATAAGGGTCTGTAATTTATGTATATAATCTTAGACAATTTACTTGATTTCATTTAAATCCGGATGAATTTTATATATGTCCTTTCATATATGAGACACACAAAGGCATTTACCCGTGGTGTCTCGTTCGTGCTCTACCGACAGGTTTAAAGGGATCTCGTATCCAAGTCAGACATCATAAAATACACGTACGTGGGGCGGTTCCTACGTAGTATACCAGATCATGGCCCATACTTAGTGGTGACAAAAGCTTCCAACATCAACACCTACCTCTCATAGATGGCGCTACTACGTAGTACATAAATGACCTACACATCGTTTAGCCCACCTATGCCGATGTGTGCTACGCAGTCCTAATGCACGAAACCCCAAGCCGATAGGATACACGACGAACATTGGTATGTCCCATAGATAGACACAAATACATATTAATTATTACATAATATGTGTAGGTAACTACTTTATAATTACTTTATAATAATCCCACATAATGTCCACAAATATCTGTTCCTTAATAATTGACCATCTAGTGAATTACTAATTTCATTTCCTTTAAAAATTATTTAACCATCTAGTTAAATGTGATTTCCAATTAAATGTAGGCACGTTTACAAGTTAATAAATTCTCTGTTGGCCCAAAGACGGTCCCACTAACTCGTACGGACATCTAAAAATATCCCGAACTAAACCCTAGGCCCATCTCACTCAGTCCCCAGGGCCAAATCGATTCGGTTCTTGGCTGAATTGATACGCTGCCAAACCAAATTGATTCACTCTAAGGCCAAATCGATTCGGAATCTGGCAGCTGCCCAGATCTGCTTGTTTCTTAAATATGAATTCTTTAATTTCTTCTCCGATGTTCATTCCAATCGTGATTTCGTTTACATAAACATATAAATGGGTACCTAAAACTTAGTTATACATCTTATAACCATTTAATCCACATTACTACATCAATTTCTGCCCCAAATTTCCCAGATTTCATAAGAGGATTTAAGATCTTTAATCCCAGATTTATTCTACAAGAACCACTAAGTGTAAATCAGATTATGGGGCATAAACATGTAATTAGAGTCACAAATCTATAGGTCATAAACATGCATTAAGTCCCTATATATGATTTTTAAGATTTCCCAAATTTTACCTCAAGAACCCTAAGATTTATATCATCAAATTCAAGAAACGATTCCTAGATTTCTAGGTTACAACCTATATTACAATTAATCATCTACATGCATGAGATTAATTCCCAACATTTATTCACCAAAATCTAACCTAAAACCCAGTGTTGATGCCAAAAATTACCCATCTACATTGACCAGTCATAAACGAACACCTGTCATCCTATATAGCAATATTCATAATTGCTCGTCACGGAAGACACTTGGTCGACACCCAAGGAGAGTTGGTCGTCACCCGAGGAGAGTTGGTCAGCGTACCGGTCGACCAACCTACAGAAGAAAAACCATGCGAAAGGATAAAAGTCATTAGAGAAGAGAAACCAACACTCATTGAACCCTAGAAGACCAATAGTCATATTTATTGTAAATAGATATAAATGTCTGTATATATAACGACATTCCATCTCTTGGAATCCCATCACTATAAATACATGCCTTCCCTTATACAAAAGGACAATTTGAACAAGAAACTAATTAATTCATCCTTAGCAATAATTCATTCCATTTTTTTTACCTCTCTCTCTACACCATGTTGTGCTATTGTAAACCCCTGAGAATAAAATAACAGTGGACATAGGCTTTCCTTATAGTCAAGACACTTTAAAAGTCTTTGTTTGTTATATGTTTTATGTGATTGTTTACCTTAATTTTATCTTTAATCTCATCCTCATCACTTTATCTGATGTTGACGCCACTAAAATGGCATAAAGGCCATTTTCTGTCTTCAACAGATTGGCGCCGTCTGTGGGAATTCGACGCAAGAATTATTTCTTTATTATTAGAAGAGATGAATATCATTATCATAAGCTAATTTTTCTCTATCATTCCTTATAATCAATTATATTTTGCCCATACATCTTTTTATTCAATCACAATTTTATAGTCATAACTGTTAGATTAATTCTTATTTGGAAATCTGTAAAAGAGTAAATTTCACAATCATAATTTTTTATTTGATTCCCAAGCTTATACTTTATAATAGGGATAAACATTGGGAACGATTATTTATCTTCCATGAACACCTCATTTCATTTTACTAGTGTTGATAAAGTGACCATTCAAATTCAATTCATTTATCAATTGTGTGAATTTTGGATAATTTTCGTTATTGAGTAATAATTGTTCTCATCATAAAAATTTTATGTATAAGAATATATATTTTTGGTTCTTATGTAGATCCAATCTTAACATGGATTGAATCAAATTCATTTTCTCTCTCTTCAAGAAAAACTATGTTCTTTGCACAAATAAACATATTATGCAATTATGTTGATACGATCAATTTTATCCATATGTGAATCTGCATAACTGTGTCAAATTTTTAATTGTTCATTTTGAGATGTCTTCAATGACTCATGAATACCTGATATTACATGATCATATTTATATATGATACTTTCTGCAATCGAAGAAAAGTAGATAATTATCTCTCCTGATTACCATAAAGAACCGCCTCGATATGAAGCTTATGGCATAAACTTTGGATGGAATTTTGTTTGATTCAGCAATTAGTGTTGAAAGCAATCATATAATATAAATTCATGGTTCTAATCTGAGTGGTGATATAGAGCACCAACATAATCAAATAGTTGGGATTGTGTGTTTGAATCGTCAATGGAATCACAGCAAGTAGAATCAGTTTCTTTGCCAAAATCTAATTTTGGGTAAATTTTTAATTCTACATCATTCGTTGATCATGTCGCATCAGATCCGCTGGGTGAGTAAACAGACCATCTAAGTTTGTTCCAATAGATCACATAATCCAGTGGGTTTGCGAATGTAGCCTCAACACATGGACTTTACATCAAATTTTGTTAAAACGCTTTGAGGCATTTTTGGTCGTGGCGTTCTCAAGAAAATACAATAATAGTGGATCAAATCAGACGATGTGATGAGTTTGAATCTCATCACCGTCTACATAAACTTCTTCTGGTTGGTAACATACTTCCTCCAATTTCCTCCCAGACCAACATGGTCATGATACCAGAACGAAGGTGCCCATTTTATCGGCGGTACCCATTTACTAGTCGGCAGCAGGTGTTAGACAGAACGAAGGGTTCCCAACCTACTATTTATTCTACAATAATAAGGTCGAAAAGCTCCCGACCATTTATTACCAGTTGGCAGCATAATTTTGATACTAGGTATTGTTGTTTAAATCGGTGACGACTACATGGACGATGGGTTGATACTAGATGGTGTTGTTGGTCGGACACAAAGATTGCGATTAATTGGATTATTATTGCGTGTCGGCAATATGAATTTTGGTATTGTTATTGATCGGTGGTACCAGGTACTGATCTATTATTGGTCGAAGACTTATACTACAAGTCGGCGGAACCAGTTGCTAGTCGACGAAATTTATTTGTTGGTTAGTGACATCAAAATATTGGTCAGCCCCACTTGATACTGCTCGGCTACCAAAAGAAAACATAGATAAAATTTCTGGGGATCAGACCTGTAGGTCAATGAAACTCATTGTTGATCGGATACAGGTTTCAGACAGGTTGAAAGGCTTCCCGACCTACTATTTCCTTGTCGGCACTATATAGGGTTGGTCGGCAACATATGATATTAATCAGCGACAGAAATGAGGTTGAGAATGGCCTCAGCGTGCTTTTAGTGTTTTAATAAACACATTTGAAATGTCTATAGGCCATGAATCCAGGTGGGGCATGTGAGGTTTTAAACCTCATTGAATTTACAAAAATCACAAATCGTTGTTAAAATTTTGGTTTACAAGCTGCTACATTTAACCTTTTCAAAATATTATTTTCTGAAGTTTCAATAATAATAAATCAAACTTATAAATATTTTTGAAACCGACTTAAATTTGGGGACTTGCTTATAATTAAAATTATATTGCAAAAAGTCTGAATCAAACCTCATGTCTCACATATTTGATAAAAATCTGCTCACGTGACACATAGTCAACATAATATTTATTTTAAATTTTGATTGAGCAATGCTAGAGCAGATATACATCGTATATTGTTTGGCTGAATAAATTATTCTCATGACATTTATTTGATTTAGCGTTCATAGATGTTCGAGGAAATTTTTAAATTTCACAGGTATAAGATTCACCATCGATGAATGTTCGATCATAATCTTAAACTCTTGGAAATATTATTAATGCTCGACACTATGCAATTTTGCCTCAACAAATCAGTTAGGCACTATTTATTTTATTATTGTTCCAATGGATGATTGAGCATGCTACAACACTTTAAGACCTGACAAATGCATGGATCTCGATAAAATATTTATTATCATACACTCATCTCCGAGGAGATCTGCAACATTTATTATATTTAGAAGATAAAGTGATGAGGATAATATTGAAGATGAAATGAAGGTAAAAGTCACATAAAACATATAAGAGATAAAGGCTTTTAAAGTGGTTCGCCTATGAGGAAAGCATACGTCCACTGTTATTTTATTCCCAGGGGTTTACAATAGCACAACATGGTATAGAGACAGAAGTGTGTAGAGAGAGAGAGGTAGAAAGATGGAGTGAATTGCTTTCTAAGGATGAATTAGTTAGTTGCTTGTTCAAATTGTCCCTTTGGATAAGAGAAGGCATGTATTTATAGTGATGGGAGTCCAAGAAATGGAATGTCTTTATATATTCAGACATTTACATCTATTTATAATAAATATGACTGTTGGCCTTCTAGGGTTCAATGACTGTTGGTTTCTCTTCTCTAATGACTTTTGGCCTTCTGCATGGTTTGTCTTTTGTAGGTTGGTCGATCGGTACACCGACCAACTCTCCTCGGGTGTCGACCAAGTGTCTTTTCTGCCGAGCAAGAATGAATATTACCATGTAGGATGACAGGTGTCCCTTTCTGACTGGTCCACGTAGATGGTAATTTTTGGCATCAACAGAAGCCCCCAATCCTCCACGCTTGATGTTTTAATAAGAGTATGGAGTATTTATTCTGAAATATTTCTTGGTGCTTGTGTATAATGAGATTATTGATCTGTCTTCTTGATTTGTTTAACATATGAGTGGGTTATCTCATGAACGATGGATAATGCAGGCTGATCGATGGTTGCATTAGAGATAATCTTTTTTTAGGAACTCTGTTCGGCAAGCGAACGTGTGTTATGTATCACCCCTGGGAATTTGGATGCAGTAATGTCATAGTTTGCAACTTGTGTCTTTGTCATAATCTTCAAGTAGCTTGGTCAACTAGTTAGTCGACCAAATAAGTGTTGACTGTACGTGTTTGATTTCTCTGATTTCTGCTCCTCTAAAAGTTTTGTCGATGTAACATACTAGATTTTGAACCCAATTCTTCAATCTGATTAGTGTCGAGATAGTAACGGACTCTGAAACATTTACATATAAGTACAACTTCTTCTTCAGTGTTTGTTGGGACAATAGTAGTGGAGATCCTAGTGTTGTAGATGATGAATCTGACTCCTGAACTTTAATAACATGTGCAATAACTCCTGGATGATGATTGGCCCGTGATATGTCTTATTTTGTTATGATTTGGAGATGAATCTGATGCTCGACTGATACTGCATGATGTTATCAGATTGTACCACTAAATGAATAATTAATTCTATTGTAAAAGCCCCCAACTGCGGAGTATGAACTCTGAAATACTTTCTTGGCCTTTAAGTATGACGGTCTTGCTAGAAAGATAAGGCCGAGGAAATGTTCCTCGAAATGACTTCCCAAAACCTTTGTATGTTTTCCTTTCCATACTGTCATGATGTAACCATAGAAATAATTTGCCGACCAAGTAATTTTGGTTGAGTAAAACTGCTTTTAACATATAGACCAATTAGAAATGTGTTGGCATTCTAATTAGGAATGTGATATATTCTAATTAGGAATTTGTGGTCATTCCAATTAGGAATGTGATATATTACAATTAGGAATCTGTGAAAGTATGGAATCTCTGTAATTTGATAAGTTCAATCTAATTCTGATATGTGCCATTAATCGGCGTATTTGACATGTGGAGCCCCAAGTTGGGCTTAAGAGACTGAAATAATAATAATGATGCACGAGCATTCATCAGGACTTAATAGAATGATCCAATAATAAGCACGATTGAGCATAATATATAATTTTCATCGAATATCCATGCTAGTGAGAAATCCATATCCATAATAAAAGCGTTGAGAAATCCAGATAAATAATAAGAGTGTCGACCATCTGTCGGGCTTAATGAGAAATTCAGATAAATAATAAGAGTGGGGATCGATCGATCCTTCTGCCAATCGCTGTATATGAATGGATCGACGATTTGTCAACCTCTAATTTTGGATCGACGATTTGTCAATCTGTAGTTTTCCATCGGTTCTATTGATACCCTTAGATTTTACCTAAGTATCGTACCAATTACAAATTTATTACCATGGTTCTACTATTGTACCTAAATTTTTAGGTAGTTACATTAGTTACCTTGGTTCCCAGTCATATGTGTAACATTTGTCCATCTTTTAGCCCAGTTTAGATGAACATTTGTCAACTGGGTCTTCGTTAATCAAGCATTTGGGACTTATAATTTTCCCTTGCGTGTTTTTTTATGTATTTAGCAACCAACTTTACTGGTTCCTCTATTGATACTGACCAACTTTGTTAGTGGCCTTTATTGATACCGACCAACTTTGTTGGTGGCCTTTGTTGATACCGACCAACTTTGTTTGTGGGCTTTGTTGGTGGCCTTTATTGATACCGACCAACTTTGTTGGTGGCCTTTGTTGATACCGACCAACTTTATTGGTCATTGCTGATGCCGACCAATATTTTGTTGGTTGTTGCTGATAGTGGCGTCAGCACCCATAAATCATATGGGGTCATTACAATGCGTCAAGAAGCAAATTGGAAATTAAATCGAGCAACATAATTCTTGCCTGGATATATGAGGATGAACTCTCCTTTGCATTTTTTAAATTCTCCTTTGAATTCCTCTCAATTTCTTAATATGGCTTCTTCTTCTCTCCCCCCCCCCCTGTGTGGTGTGGCTAGGGTTCTAAGAAGTAACCTCCTGGAAGTTAATTAACTTCTTAAGTAAATTGATAAATTTTCAAATCCCGAGTTGGATTAAAATTCCAAATTTTGGACCCTCAAATGGGCTCGAATTCATACCCAAACTAGCCCAAAAGTTTTCCAACTTATGTACCTATACCCTGGGCCATTTCTAAAGGTTTAAAACACATAAACGAGCTCGTATACTGGTCGAAATACATCCTAATTATTTTATCCCAACATTATATACTTTTAAATGTGTCACACCTCATTTATGCATTTTTTACAATATATGCAATTGTTATAACATTGACATAACAAAAATCATTCACACGTTAATACAACATAACAATAATTTATTTATTCGCATTTAATAATTGTAATTCACCGATTTAATTCAATTTCCATAAATTTTTATTTTACCCAAAATATAATTTTATTATTTATACTAGAAAATTTATGGGGTATTACATGAGCTCCTTGAAATGAAATGTTCACTTTAAAAGGAGAGGAGAACATTGGAAATTAAGGATATATAGTATCAAAGAGAGTTTGTGTCTCTTAAGAATGATTTCTCCAATTCTTTAAAGGTGAAACATGGTTTAGAGGGAATATCGAAAAAGCTGAATAGGATGCTTTTTAAAAAAAATATATGATTCTTAATTGAATGAAATATATTGGATTTGACTATTTTTATTCTTCTTCTAAAACATCTACTATATTTGTACGTAAGAAGAAAGATGATAAACACGAGGACCCTACTCAAGTTGAAAAAGAAAAAGAAGTTGAAAAAATGTCTTACCTAACGAGAGTACAAATGTAAAGGTTCCTACAGTTGAAAAGATTTCAAATGTCAATCAACTAAAGCTTGTTCAAAGGCATAAAAATGAAAGAAATATTTTGAACAAATATAATCCTCACTTTAGGCATCTAGTAAATTATTTTAAAAGAGAAAGAATCTTTTAAAACCAAAGAGAACAATCTTTTTCTAAAAAGAATGTAAATTCTTCTCCTAAACCATTTAAAACCTATAAGTTTCAATCGAGAGATTGTGAGATTTTTAAATCTAGCATTAGATCTTCATTTGTGAGTTGATTTAAGAGTTGTTTATCAACTTTTAGCCAAATTTATACTTGAATTCGAATTCAATTATATAATCAATACATTAAGATCTAAAATGAAGGTATATTTGAGGGTGATATAAGTCGAAGATAATTGGGTTTGCACACTTTTGCTTAATATGTGATTTTGTTATGACCTTATTGTGTTGCTTAATGTATACAGTTAGCTTTAGGTCCTTATTGTGTGGATTTTTAATGAGATTAATTGTTTATGTGGGTTTATTCGGCCTTTCCCAATCCCTTTAGGTTACACGTGTGGGGTTTCAATGTTTAAAATCGTTTGGTGCATGGTGCCACTCGTGTTTCTATTTTTTTATTCTTATTTTATTTTCAAGAGTTTATTATTTTTTGGGGGGGCATTTCTTTTTAGTTGAGGAGAACATTTTTGGCTCTAGTTCGAATAAGGGTAGCCATGGATAGAGTGATAAATCGTTCGATTGAGACTCCTGAGGTTTGAACGAGGGTCAGGTATAATATTGACATCATTTTTAGAAAGAGTTGTTTTAACTTTCTGCACTCTCAGAACCCTAGTTAATCTTTTTTTTGAACTTCCTAGACCTCAAATCCTTTAGTTCCTTGCGCATTTTCGAATTCAAATTTTTGGATTTAAGGTTTTTGACCAAGCTAATTGAATTTTCAACGTTATTTCAAGATTCTTGATCTCTATGTATGGTTCTTGCTCCTCCCCTCCTTGCACTTTGTGTGTGTGTCTATATATATAAAATAAGTTACAAAACTTATGTATATCATAAGATCAAAAGATGATGTCATTAGTTGATTTTTTCTGCAATGCCTCTTTTGCCCCTCATATTTTTTCATTTCCCCCTCTTTTGACACACTCTAATTTATTTCCCCCTTCTCTTCAAAATTCAAAAACAAGGACAAAATAGTATTTGACCCATTCTATCCCTTTACCTCATTTTCCAAAGCTACCCGTCACTTTACCTCACTTCTCTACCTCGTCATTCTCTACCCTTATCTCCACGCTCCCCACAACACAAAGACATTCACTATAGCCACACTCTGCCGCCCAGCACCACGACGCTACCCAGCTCCACGTCACATAAAGAATTGTTTAGATCTTGGATCTATTTGGTTAGGTTTCAAAATAGGGCTCTTGGATTTATTTGGTTAGGATTCAAAATAGGTCTATTAGATCTATTTTCAACGAACAGTTGTCTCTCACACTCCATGTTATGGTTTGTTAGGCTTAGATTTGTTGTTACTTTTATTTGAAAGTTCTAACTTGTTTTTCATGTATTATTTTGCAGATGTTATCAGTTTTTCCAAGTATTTTCTTATCTCTCTCTTTATGTATATGTTATCAGTTTTTTGAAACCTTAGAGATTTTAACTCTTTAGCCCGAAGTTATTAACATCAAAGTTCTAATATTTGTCTTATTTGTTGAAGTTATATTTTGGTGGATCATTTATGATTTAGATTTTTTCATTTACATTATTTTTATCGAAATTTCATAGATCTCGAAAAAATTTAGTTCAAATCTGGAGGTTGTGTATGTCGTAGCGGATGGTAATGAAAATTGTACCCCTCTTAGGTGTTTGACATAATTTCTTAGTGGGTGTTTTACTTTTTCTTCATAATTTTTTTGATTGGGATGTAGGTGCTTGATAGATGTACAAACTTGACCCCAATAGACTGTGAATTTAGGTATTAAAACTATTATAGTATGTGTACTTGATCCAATTTATGTGTGATGAGCCAATTTATTGGACTTTTAGGTTATTTTGTGGCGATTAGTCCTCATATTTGAGATATGATTTATTTATTTTAGGTTAGTTTGTGTATCCTTATTTGCTATTTATTTTATGTTACATATTTGTTTAGTAATGGATGCACCAACTCAAGTACCAATCACTATTGCACTCTAAAAACTATCAAGTCATGTGGGTCTACCATTACGAAGCCCCCATATTTTTTAAATGGATGTTAATGTAGTGTCATGCTCTGTGGGTACTATTTTTGAGTAACTCTATTATTCAAGTTTTTTTTTGCAAGATGTTAATGTAATATGTTTTCTCATCAAGTATTTTAACACTTTCTCATGAGGTATCATATATTGGTTGAAATTTACTAAAAAAATTGAATTGCATGTGAAGGAAAGTGAACTTGAAGATGTGGCTGCATTTAGTGCTGGGAACAACTACGAGATCGGGAACATGATAATAGAAACCATAATCCAAGTGGATCGAAAGGGTGTTGTGACCATTGAAGAGGGAAAAAGTTCTGAAAACAGTTTATATGTTGTTGAAGGAATATAATTTGATCGTGATTACATCTCCCTCTGCTTTGTTACTGACAACGTAAAAATGTTAATTGAATTCGAAAACTGTAAGGTAGGCCTTTTTCTTAAGCGGCATTTTGTCTAAGGTCCCTATTCTATAAGTTTATTAGTGAAACCCTCATGTTTTTGCACTTCATTATGCAGTTCCCGACACTGTATTTTTATAACTTTTTATTTTGAATTAGTTAATAGCGTGTGCTAATTTGCGATAATTTTTACGAGCTAATTTGTGATATTTTTTTGATTTTCTTCATCGTATTCTTCAAGACAGGAGGGACAAAAACCCTCCTCTTACAGTGCTGAAAAAATAGGTTCATCAAACTTCTTAAGATCACCGGAGTTTTCAAATTCATCTTCCACTTCTTTTGATGCGAAAAGTTCAATAGTCTATGTGGCAATGGTAGTGGGTGCGACAAGTTCATCTTCCATTTCTATATAGTTTTCATTTCATTGTATCCTTCATCATTGAGCCACATCAGGTAGCCTCTCTCACTGTTTCTCTTTAAATTTGATTTTAGGATTTTTTTTATTTTTTTATCGTGGTTTAATAGAGTTTAGAAACCTTAAAATGGTGTTTATTGTTTTTTTTTGCAGAAATTACAACATCGGGTATGTTCCGTTCAAATCAATGATTTAATCATAATATGGTACTTATTCTTTATTACTATTTTTTTCGATCTCCCGTTTGGATTCATCACATCAAGACCGAAATATGGTATATACTCTCTCTTTCTCAACTCCCTCACACTTACATAATTTTATTATGTTTTACTTTTTAGATCTCTCATGTGCTATTATTTATTACCCAATGATATTCTTTTAGTTTTGATTTTGTTTTTCTTATTTGTTTTCTTATCAAAATCCGAACAATTCGAAATTACAAGGAGGTCGTATACGTACAATTTTGATTTGAACACAGGAATCCGACAATTTTAACACAAATTTGTGTTTATGTGCTTTGTGTTTATAATCTTCATCTTTCATGACTAAGGTATATACATACAACATCTATTGGTTCTTTGTTTATAATTATTGTCTCTTTTTAAGGAAATTAATAGCTACATGTGATGCTATAAAATCTTTACGTTCCAATTGCAGTCCAATTCCAGATCGTCTTTTGTGAAAAAATAGAAAGGATGCTAGTCGTGATTATATGATCGTTGATTTCCCCATCGATGTTGTAAAGGTATTAACTGATGTTGATGTACATGGCATCTTGGTGTCAAGCCTAATCAGCTTCATTGAAGGCGTCAAGACTATCATGAATTTGATGTCCGTAGTATCCTATTTGGGCAGGAATGAACGAGTTGCCAAGATAGATATGTGCTCTACTGTCAAAGTGATATTTTCAGACTGCTGTAACTTTATTGAGGGAGATAGAAGAATGGGTAATAAAGAATGAAGTTGGTGAAGTTTAGTTTTAATACATTATTTATCAAGTTTAGTATTAACATAAAAGTATTTATCACATTTTTAATTCCACATTTTTAATTCCTCATATTTTTTCTATCTTGTCTGTGTTTATAAGAATTTGACATGGCGTGTTTGTTCTTCTGTCAATTCCGCAGTGTAGTGTCTATAATACTATACGCATGTATATGATTAAAAATGGAGATCTATGGAGATTATATACATAGATAAAGATGTCAGTGCCACCGGGATTTTCATATCCATCTTTGTCGCCCATATATGCTCCTGGAAATACATTCGATCCAAGGGAACATCTAATAAGAAATGGAGGCTGAGGATACAAGCGTAAAGTCTCAACAACAATAAGTCTCAAGTATTATAATTTTTAAATTGACTCGAAGGTTTTCCTCCCCTGACCAAGAACAGAATCAATCTCGGCCTGGGCTTTTTTCATTCTGGAGGGATGCTGTGCTAGCAGGAAAGTCGCCCAAGTGAGAACTGGAGCCATTGTTTCATTGCCAGCGATGAGCATAGTCATTAGGTCATCCATTAGTTGTCGATCATCAACATTAATTCCCCTCATATGAATTAGAAACTGCAAAAGATTTGCATCCTTAAGATGTTTATAGTCCTTTTACTACAGCCTGTCAATATTAATTCCCCTCTACAAAAGACTTGCACGATCAACATCAACTTCCATCTGCCCTTCAATGAGGGCAAGGTCAAGACAGCCTGTCAAACGCTATAAAAAGCTTGTAGCTGATATCTTCCTAGCTCTCAGGTCATTAAACTCTTTTCTTAATCACAAGACTTTACCATTCTGTTCATTATCAATGCTTACCAATCATTTTGGTCTTTAGTTTCGAAGCTGGATACTGGACTATTTTGGTCAATCCACTGTGAAAACAGTTGTCAACTGGAATTTTGTCCTCAAAATAAGTTGTCTTTAGTTTATTTGTTTGGATTGTTTTTGTTATTGCTTTCATGTATTTTTATTATGTGTAGGATCTTCGGTGAGAATTTGAAAGAAAAAAGTCGTTGAACTTGGTAATATGTGGGAGCGTATAGCTTTGTATTTTTCTAAGGTATTTTGATAACTCATGATCACGTTTCCCTTTTTCATGAATCTATAACTAAAAGGTTAAATATTCATGCATGCACTTAGTTTTAAAACTTGGATTTTCTCATATTTTATTTCATTTCTAGGAATTGACAAGTTTAAACATGGTGCTGAACAGGTATCTATGGCAGGTCCAAGTCAATTTGGAAATTGCTTTCAAGTGTTGTTTTGTGATGATGTTTGAAATGATTCTGCACCAAATGAATCCGAATAGGTATTTGTGATGATGTTTGAAATGATTCCAAACAATTATTTGTCATGATATTTCAACTAATGTATCTTACATGTGTAGTATAAGATGCAAAAATATCTTATATTTCAAGTCAGGTATTAAACAGAGAACATAGTTAACTGACACTTTATTAAACACTTAGGTATGCTCTATGGGCTTTGTTTTTGTATAAATGGAACTAGAATTTGAAGTAATATTAGCTCAATAATAATGCGATTTGTACAAGAAAAAAAAGCATTACAGTACTATATCTTTTTAATCCAATAAAGTGTGTTTAATTCGGCAAATATAAAGTATTAACATATGAAAATTGGAAGAAATGGATTCTGAAATTACTACAGCAAGATCACTGAGTTATTTGGGAATTTCACAGTTGAGTTTGTAAAGCCAGAGTAGGGGGAGTTGCAGGGACTGATATTTAATTAAGTTATTTATGCCGGGATGAATGTATGAAATTGTTTTGGCGATAACTTGGTTGTATTCATAAATATATTCAAATGGTTATCCACTCTTTTCTGTGATTTCTATAATTATTTTTTTCATATACAATTTGAAATACTTTTTTTCGCAGAAGGTCATTATGTGGCTAAAGTATTAAGTTATCTTCATTTTGTGATTTTTCACGTAGATCTTTTTTTTGCAGAGGATAATTATGTGCCTAAAGATTGGTTTATTTCTACTTTGTCTCGGTGGTAAAATTTTCACATGGACCACAACCAACTCTGTTATTGAATACAAGTTTATTGCAGTTCACTTTTATCTAGATCCGATTTCTATTTTTAGTTGACTGTGATGGTCCATTTCAGTAAGCCCAAAATCCTTAACGATTTTATTAGATCAATGGGCGGGATCAAGAAATAGATGACATACATCATTTGGTTGTTAAAAAATGAAATGTGTTAACTTTATTACTGACTGCATCCGCAATTCTATGTTCAAAAAGAGTTATTTTATTATTGGATCAGTTTGCGTTGTATTATTCATATGGGTTTTTAAATGTCATTTTTCAATGATAATCGATTCTCATAGGGTGATTGATTCGATTCCATTTTCGCATGAGATTAGTACATTGTTGACTTTTGACGTGTGTTACAAATCTGGAGATGGGATGCCAATTTTGAGATGTTTTGCGCTGCCATATGCTCTGTTTTGCGGTGCCATATGTTCACAATATATATATATATATATATATATATATATATATATATATATATATATATATATATATATATATATATATATATATAAACTAAATGTTGCGTGTTTGATAAAAGTAATTAAATTTGTCCATGTGTATGACTACTAATAATTTGCAAAAGCTAATTAAGTTCTATACATAAGCACTTGGTGGGAGTTTTATTACGAAGTTGAATTTTTTTTGAAAAACAATTCATTTTCTTTAAAAAAATGGGGTAGGAATCAAATCATTTGTTTCCATCCACAACTTTTAGTATTAAATTTATTTTCACAACACTATTTAGACCTACTATTGTTTTAATTCTTCACTCATTGGTTTAATCGTGTCATGATGGGTCCGTTCTTATTGTGTCATATAAAACCTTATTTACTTATCGTGGCTTGTTCGGGTTAAGAAAACAAAACATGTTATCGTGTCATATCAGGTCGTGTGAAAAATGACCCATTGACCCGTTTTGCCAGTCCTATAAACACATGAAAAGTTGCCAAATGTTTTAAAATTGTTTACAATTATGGGTTAAAAAATAATTTGAAAATAATTTATCTATTGCGAACTAAATATAACGTATGGTCCCATCAACGACATACACTTTCAAAATTTTGCGTCGTGCCTTCAGACACGGACATACCCTAGTATGTGTGTGTGTGTATATATATATACACACACACATACACACACACACACACACACACACACACACACACATTAAGTCATTGGCTTTGTGAATGTTTGTTTTTGGTGCTTGGGTATTTAAATATATTCATAATTATTAAGAAGATAAATTT
The DNA here is from genome assembly GCA_949130495.1 of Sambucus nigra. Classification (NCBI taxonomy): domain Eukaryota; kingdom Viridiplantae; phylum Streptophyta; class Magnoliopsida; order Dipsacales; family Adoxaceae; genus Sambucus; species Sambucus nigra. Next base: position 85,606,245 of record OX422208.1, on the reverse strand, counting down.
GAAACATGAAATGCTCACGTAAAATATTTTACCCTAAATATTGATATCTTATGTTAGGATGGAGGGCTACAAGACCTTTCTAAATTATAATATTTGGCTTTTAGATTTTTTTATTATTACAATATAAATTAGGAAAATTAACATCGTAAACCCTAAAATTTGGGGTAATTATTAATTCTTACGCCAATATTTTAATTTTTGCATCCTTGAAGTACATTTAGTAATGAAGTTAAAATCTTCCAACGGAACTCTGTTACTAAAAGTTAACGGAATGCTGTGTGGCGTTGACTTCGCAGATAACAGCGTCTGGGGGAAAAACACATCGTAAACCCTGAAGTTTGGGATAATTTTTTATTTTTTATCAATATTTTAATTTTGCATGACAAACCCCTAAGTACGTAAAAAAAAACCTAAAAAGCTAAAATAAAAATAAAGAAAAATCTTAAAAACATAAAAAAATTAGCAATTTATTTAAAAAATAAGAAATAAATTGAAAAAAATAAGGCAAAAAAACTTAAAAGTAGAAAATATATTTTGGGTGTATATTGTTATATATCTTCTACTCTAAATTATATTTTGATTTTTGAAGTGATTTTTATTTTTAGTTTGTAAAATAATTTTCTTGTATTCTAATTTTTTTTTAGGCTTTTAGCATCTTTAGTATATTTTGAACTTTTTTGTATCTTCCCCCCCCCCCCCCCCCCCCCTTGTTTGTTTCACTAGTTTTTCAGTTATTTTTTTCTTTAAATTTTTTCATATTGTTAAATACCTTTTTTTTATATTTTTCAGTTTTTCATTGAATTTGTCATGATTTTTTTTTAGTTCTTAGAAATATTTTTATTTAATTCTAGGTTTGTTAGTTTAAAAAAAAAATTGTTGATATTAGAATTATTTTTATTTGCATTCTATAACTTTTTTTTATCTTATTGTAAAGATTTCCATTTTTTTTCATGTTATTTTCCACACGGCGTCGTTTTATTTGGTGCGTTGTCAACTTGTGTCACGTCATTCTCCACATAAGATGCCACATAGGATTGATGTTAAGTTAAACTAACGGTGTTAGATCTGGGGATCCATTTGCTAACATTAACGTACTTCAGGATTTGTCATGCAAAATTAAAATATTGGGGGTAAGAATTATAAATTATCCTAAACTTCGAGGTTTACGTTATTTTTTCCCTATGAATTAATTGTTAACCCTTTTTTATATAATAAACATTAACATGTTTTTGCACAAAAGTTCAAATGCTCTATTGATCGTATTTTAAGTATCAGGGGGAGTAGTTTTCATAAAGTAGTAACTTTATGAGATAAACTTATATATTGAAACGGAAATTAGTTTCAATTTAGTGAAAAACAATTGAGTTTATCACTAAAGAAGTAATTTCATAGGATAATCACAACATAAAACTTACTCTTGTTTTAAGGTGCTTCGTAAATTTAGGACCTATTGTAATATGTATTTTAGAAATAGGATAATAAAAATTTTATTTATAGTTTTAATCCCTATTTTTTAATAAAGCCGCTAGCACGGATCTATATTCATAAAACGTCAACCAAACAAAGCATGTCATGCGTCCCTTTAATTTGAAAATAGAGACTAAAAATGAAAACGAAATATTTGTTGTTCTATATTCATAATCAATATTATTTTAAATCCTAAAAGTACATAATCTATTGTTTTAATTAGGGAGAAACAATTGAGTTTAACTCTAAAGAAGTACATAATAATCACAACATAAAACATGCTCTTCCTTTTAAACTAAGAATTATGTTTATAAAGTTGCATTTTTCCTAATTTATTATATTGGGTTTTAAGATCATCCAACTAATACCGAATGTATTTATTATTGCACTATAAATGTTGGTACAACACATTTATAGTACAACACATTTATTATTGTACTATCTTGTTGTAGGAGAATATCTCTTTGAGAACAAAGAATAACTCTGCATGGAATAATTTGGGTGAGACGTAATATATTTAGGCCCGGTTTAGTTGAATAAATTATATGATTATATAAATTGATTTATTGTGAATTAATAAATTGTAAATGAGTGAATTTGAAATGAGTTTAAATTCAATTTTACACAATGTTTAATAATCTGAAATTAATGTTAAGATTATATGAAGGGAAAAAAAAATTAAGAGAGAGAGCGGAGAAGGGAGAGGGGGGAAGAGAGGGAAAGAGAGAGGGGCATGTGTTTCTTATTTAAAATGAATGAATGTATTTCACATTTTTTATTAAATGTCAATTGAAACAAATGTATCTAAAATGAAACGATTAATAAATCATTTCAATTATGAAATCAAACATAATTAATGAATTAATTTGTAAATAGATTAATTTATAAATGAATTAATTTATAATTTTAGGAAAACTAAACATGACGTTAATGAATGTCCATGCATTACAAGAAGGATAATTAATCGTATTTTATGTAAGGAAAATAACTATACCAATCCCACAACCACAAGGGAAAGAAAGTTGAAAGCAAAAAGTTATCTCATGAATTGGTATTTTGCATCCCCTTACAGAAATACATTTATTCTTATTCCCGTAAAGAAGTGATAACGGTAGAGCAACACCTTTGATTTACACAAGTTATAGACACAATTGACGTGTTGTCCTGTTGATAATGTATTGATCCATGTATGAACCTTTTTTCACTACTACACATCCAAGCAAATAAACTATCTTCTGATGATTCAACAGCCACGTGTTTAGCTAAAGGTATGCAGCTTGCTTTATATCCACTTAGGAATCCTGTCCCAAATTCCCTTTCTTATTTCTTTACCAAAAGTTTTTTTTTCTTCTTTCTATTTTACATTATTGGAACTCATACATGCAACAGAACTCAAAAATGATCACTTGGTTATCAGTTAATGGTTTTCCAAAAATTTAATGAGTATGATTTTAATATATGATTTGAGGGTCTCTAGAATTACTATTACAATTCATTTTCACAATTTTAAAATCTTAGCACGAGTTATGAGATTTTAACTAAATTTGATAAACGAGCATATGTGGTATAATGATGAGAATAACATTCATAAGATTAGAGAAATAGTCTATTTCCAAGCTGAACCTTAATTATTATTGTAAGTGGTTTGTATTTTAAAATTACAGTTGAGAGGTGGGAGGTATCTATTAATAGTGTTGTTGTTTTTAAAAAGGCTAGTGGAGCATCAAGGATATAGTTCAAGCATGGATTCTTAAAAAAAAGACACTCCCATGTAACACAACGTATTTTTGCAAATATTTAAATTTCACGTGTCACGACAATTTAACTAATTTAAAAAAAAGTGAATTGAATATATATTAATTAGTGAAAAATAAAGTAATATTTACGTGTTATTATATTTGCTTGTGTGATATGTAAATTAAATTGGATTATGTTATGGTAAGTTGTAACTGGGTAAAGGTAACGGATCGACAAGATCTTGTTCGGAACGTGCGTGTACAGTCGTGTTAGGAATAAGATGGTAAATTGATGATAGATGGCTCGGATGGTAATTTCGAGTGCACGGTTGATTCAAAATTGGTTGAAATAGTCAAAATCAAGTACCCGATGGTAGTAATTGAATGTCGGGAGCTTTTTAGACTAGTCGGGACTCGTATGGGGGTATTCGGGTCATTTTAATATCACTAGTTGACCTAATTTCGGGATTAGGGTTTTAAAATAAGACATTTAAGGCTTGTGGACAACCACTTTACATTAGACATCTTCTACGAGAGGTATTGGGGAGAAAAGAGGAGGAAACACAAGAAAATCAAGGGAGGCTAATTAGAGAAGATGTTTTGAAGGAAATTGCTAGGCGTCACTCAATATACAAGGAGTATTCAGAGTCTTCTATATACATAAGGCAATTGAATGACTTACTTAATGTTATTTGTGTAGTTATTTATATCATATTATAATCAGTAGAATTGAGTGAAGGTCTGTGAATACACTTTCCAACGGTCTATCCCGTGCACGAATCAGTCGTATGGTACGGACGGACGATCCATTTTTTTCTGAAGGGTCACCGAGAACTTTCGGGGTCGTTTGACCTTGGTCAATTCTTCAAACCGAATGAAGCTTAATGGAATCTAGAAGGGCATTGAATATTCTTTCCAACGGTCCTTTCCGTGCACAAATTGGCCTTATGGTTCGGACGAATGATTCGTTTTCCTTTAAAAACTTCCTGTCAAGTTATTAATAGGATATTTCGGGCCCAGTTTGACCTTGGTAAACTCCCGGACCTGGGAGTGGCTCATCGACTCTTGAAGAACTCTAAATACCCTTTCCAACGGTCTATCCCACGCGTAATTCTGACTTACGGTGTGCATTTTACGACCATTTTTTAAAATCATGTTCCGAACTGCCAAATGGCACCGTGGGGACCCTACCTATCAACAGTGTGCTTGAGGTGCTATGCCGATAGGCAGGTCCAGACCCTTGCTGATCAGCACCCCTTATCCCTATAACTAGAGGCCATGACCTCACTTTGAAAGGCACCCTTGAACACCCCTCTCAGCATTTCAGAGAACATTCTTTGGAATTCGGAGCTGTTCCCTTTCCTAAAAAAACTAATTTTTCCACATTCCACTCCATCCCTTTATTACCTCACTTGGTAATTATCCCTTACCTCTCCATACTACTTTAATATCATTTCAAGATCAGTATATCTACATCTAAGATCAATATCAAGCATTCATAAGGAGGTTCAACTCTCCACCCGTATTTCTAATTCTCTCATTTTAGTATTATTTGCTTTAATTGTAATTTAGCATTTTGTTTCATTACATCACATATATTAATCTCAAACCTTTATTAGTAGTATTTGCACATATTTTATTTTCATAAAAAACCGAAAAAAGAAGAAAATAAGGGTTTACCTATAAATTCCAAAAGAGGAATTCTCACCTCACATTCTCACTCATATAGCACATTTTCTCTACACACATACATAAGACAAATACCTCGTTTAGATCTATGGATTAAACCCCACTCTATGTTATCTTTGAATTACGTGGACTTTGATGCCCCATGGGTTACGTAGGCGTCTTGGGTTAATCCCGAGATTCAAGTCCTCATTATTATGTTTCTCTCTTGTCACACACACACACACACACACACACACACACACACACACATATATATATATATATATAGAGAGAGAGAGAGAGGTTCACAAGTGGACCAAAAGAATAGACTTTTTAATGGACCTTAACAAAAAACACATAATAACACATTAATTTTAATTCCTATAGTGTAATTGGTTCGCGCCAATAGCACCAAATACGCGTATCGATCGATCCCCCACCCCCCACACGCCCCCCACCCATCCCACCCCACCCCCCACCCTCCCACCCCCACCCCAATGGCAGCCCTGTTGTCATAAGGGATGCCACAAGGGCTGCTATGGTGATGGTGGTTGTTGGGGGGTGGGGGGTTAGTGGGGTGAATGTGTGGTCTCGGGTGCCGCTGGCGCGGACCAATTACACTATAGAAATTAAAATTAATGTGTTATTATGTGTTTTTTGTTAAGGTCCATTAAAAAGTCCATTCTTTTGATCCACTTGTGAACCTCTCCATATATATATATATATATATATATATATATATATATATATATATATATATATATATATATATATAGAGAGAGAGAGAGAGAGAGAGAGAGAGAGAGAGAGAGAGAGGCTTCTATGCACACTAATGTTTGCACATCATTTGTTTAAAATATTAAAAACCATATTTTTGAGTTGATTTTTTTGTGTGATATTTAAACATTTCAAGGAACACATATATAAAAATTAGATTAAAAAAATATTTTTTTGCTATTTTATAAAAATTGATCAAACTTTCGCAGATTTTTAAGTGCTTAAAAGTTGCTAAAGTTTGACCGATTTTTTTAAAATAGCAAAAAAGTTTTTTTGAGCTGATTTTTTTTATATGGGTTCCTTGAAATGTTTAAATATCACACTAAAAAAATCAACTCAAAAATATGTTTTTTATATTTTAAAAACAAGATGTGCAAACTTAGTGTGCAAACTTTAGAGTGCACAGGTGCCTGCCTCTCTCTCTCTCTCTCTCTCTCTCTCCATATATATATATATATATATATATATATGTGTGTGTGTGTGTGCGTGTGTGTGTGTGTGTGTGATATATACATTCGCTCTTCCATAGTGACATGTAATTCGACAAACACTCATTATATTTTAAATTATTATTTTTGGAAAAACTCCTAAGGATGAATTCACTCCATCCTTTTATATGACGCGAGTTGAATGATTTCATTCTTCACCTATATTATGCACATGAGCACACACTTCATGGAGTCTAACAGGAGAGGATTAACACATGGCCATGAGAGATCGAAAGGGCGGGATGGGTGCTTAACACCTTCCCATTTCATAACTACTTGGTTTCGCAAGCAACGTTATTGTCCTTGATGTCGTTCTCTTGAGGCGATAACATTTCGTTTGCCTGTTTTGTGCAAAATAGGTTGGAGTCTATCACATTATCCCCGATATTGATGACGGTCGAGCACCCCGAGAAAGGGCGCAACCCCACGCGCGCGTCGGATGGAATTCGAAAAGGGAGGCTCTTGGGATGGCCACAACCAAGGGAGAACATAATTTTAGCGTTTCACTCGAGAGTAATTAAAATTTTAAAAAACTGGAGTGTAAATTCTTTTCTAAAAATAGTTTTGAAGAGTATGTCCATATAGATCACAATAGCTACAGTATTTGGTTGAAGACGAATCAAATTTTTTCCTAAACCTTGAAAGATAGGTTCAACCTTTTGAAAAATGAGGTTTAACGAAAAGAAAGATATTTTTGTTTTCAAGATCTCTGGCATGAGGACATATGTACTTGGATTCGTTATCAAGCTTCTGTTTTAGACTACACACTGTTTCTGTTACTCTTGAGATGGATTGTTTGGAAAATACTTTATAAGATTTAAAAATATTAACTTGGAGAGTCCAGTAAATTTCCAGTGGATACCAAAACTGTCTCAGCACAATTTTTCCATTAAAATTGTTTACTTTTAAGGTTTTTTCAAAACCAATTCTTATTTTATATTTTGCATTGATTTTGCTAGACCTTGTGATTTTATCATAGGTTTTGGCATTTGTTTCAAAATCAAGACACTTTTTGAAAGTATTTGAAACCTTTTCTTTATATTCTTCTATCTTAATCAATGTAGCTTTGTACCTTTCTTATAAAACAGTATTTTTCTGAGAAAGTTCTATTATTTTAAATTTCAATTCTTTTACATCAGTCTCATGATTTAGACATTGACAAATGTAATCTTCTGTAGTCTTCCTAATAGTCAAAGTTAAAGCTTCCACTTGTTCAGTTAACCTTTTCACCATTATTTCAAATTTATGACATTTCTTTAAAGTTTTTGCATACAAGTCTTGAAAATTTGGCAAATCATCATCAGCCTCACAATCACTTAGTGAAGTGTGTTTTTTATTACCTATGGTTCAGTTAAACTGGTCGAATTCATACACATGTTCCATTTGTCTTTCTTAGCGTCATTTTGACTCACACACCCTCGAGAATTAATTTTCACATCATTCACATAATTATGACTATCTAAAACATCATTATCAACCATGCATTTGTGATAACCCACCTATTCTAATATTGGTGGCCAATCCTCGACTAAAATAAAACAAGAATCTCAGTATTGTCTCCTTCTCAGAATCATTGTCACAACAAACAATATAAATACAATATGAATAAAATCATACAACTAACTGGACAAAATAAATCATCATGCATAATAACTAAATAAGTGTGAAACGAACAAACCATCGCTCACTAAATAATGATAATCTGCTATAATAAAATTGAATAATGAAATATCTCCCTAACATAAATAAACTCCCATTCAAACTATAGGTAACACGCGCAAAATGAAAACTGGAATAATAAAGATCTTATCTAAACAGAAAGAGCTAAGGTAGCTAAGTCAATCATGTAGCATCCATATCTACTGCAACGACAAGAAGGATCTGTCCCAGTGGTCCCGGATGCTACTGTAGCACACCTGGGCTTATAAAAGAAAACAAGAAAAAAAAAATTATTCGTGGGTCAAAGCCCGAAAAGTTTGAAAAATATTTTGCAAGTAATTTATTGTTTTAAATAGGGAAAACTTGTAGTGTATTACTTTCATAATTAATTAACCGATTGTACTCACATGAGATAAAATCTCGCATCTCATCTATAGTGTGTACCTAACACTTTCATTTTATTATCCAAATTAAAATTACTTGATCTAACTAGGACATATAATTGTTATCCATCCCCATTCCCGCTAATATTCTCTATCAGCTAAGTACAAACTACCATCACTAGGTATACCTTCATAAATAATATTGTAGGGACACATGTGCTATCGGTATATATTCATATAAAAAATGTAACATAGCTACACTCGTGCTATAAGTAGATATATACAATATACCATATAAACATACATACATATATCGCTCACTATATATGTATAATCGTATCTCCAGATCATTGACCTCACGGATACATCCCTCGTGTGCTATTGAGCTCCAGGCATCATGCATCACACTGAGACACTGGGTCAGAATCCCACCACCGAACCCAAATGTAAACCCTTATAATGGAGGCGGTCATAAGCTTACGTCTGGGGGTCCTAACCATCCCACATTTCACCTAACCGGTCTCCAAACTAATATCTATCCTCACACATGGATAGTGGCCATCTAATAGTACTATAACTCGGGGAATAAATCAGACACCTGCTGGTCAACACTAGGATGGATTGCAGATGGATTTCCCACTATGTGCAACATCTTAACAATAGCTCTACCAAGTTGGTACGTTTAATATAAACAAGTAACATACACACATACATATATATACACATCCCTCTAATATGTATATATAAAAAGTACCGAGCTCATATGCACATCCCACAACACAATAGTCTCCCAATCTCTAAGTTCGAACCAACTTCCTAATTAAATATCTAAATATTTACTCACTTGAATTTTCGCTTATATTCACTCGAACACATCAATTTGTTGGCCTATCATACATACCATCCCTTAAAATCATTCCCCAGTATCCCCACAATACCCCGAAAGCCCTTACGATAATTTTTCAAGCTCTAGTGGGTCAAAACAACACATGAACAAAATTCGAGCACACCAAAAAAATCGAACTTGTTCACTTAAAAAATCGAACCAATTCTCTTAACAAACTGAACCAATTCGGTTGATCTAATGGGTTCGCTCCCCTAGGGAACCAGTTTGATTCACTGGGCTCCTTGTCATCTTTTTTCTCAAATTTTTCTCTTCCCAACCTCCAATGGAGGTCCTAAACCACCAATCATCAAATCAACATCCCACATCATTATACTAATATTACAAAATTATTATAACATAGAATTATCTTCGAATCCCTTATCGAAACCCTAGGATTCTAAATCAAACATCACTTCGAACAAACTCAAAATTTACCCAAATTGGATTTTCATTAATTCAACCTTCCGATCAATGTTCTACATGATTGACATTATAAACCTATATTTAATTTCAAAATCCGTACACGATCAATATCAACTAGTAATCAATTCAAATTAGAAATTAGTTATCATCTACATCTCTTCAATAAATAATCAAAGTTCTAATATTTAAACGTTTAAATCCCAGATTTTTACACCATTAACTATGAAAGTGATTAACTACCTAATCATGCAATTTAAAATAGGTAACTACTTACCTTAGAGGATTTAAATTAAAAGTTCTGACTATTGTGATGAGTTGAATCTGGAGATGGTTCCCTTTCCTTTTCTTCTCCAAGACTTTCTCTTCCCTTTCCTCTTTTTCCCTTCTCTCGAACTCTCTCTCAAACTCAATCGTGAAAAATGTTAAAGGCGAGCTTCTGTCACATTCTCTACCCTTAAATACCTTCAAAATACACCTTAATTCCATTTCCATTAAACCCTAGGTGTAAAAAGACCATCCTATCCTTACACGGGTCCTGTTATGTCTAAAAAGCCACCGAAACCCAATCATAACACTCGGGTAACTATCCTACACTATTTCGACCATTCTCGGATTACCAGTGTACCCGAAAATTTCATCCGAATCACCCAAGTACAAATACGCTAACATCTCATTAACCAGACCCGACAAGTGCGTATAGTACGCGTCGCCCATACACTATATCGATCCACCGATGTAACACACTATCAATGTTATAAAATAAACTATCTCTTTTCACTCATATGTGACATATACAATAATTCACATATTTATTTACTTATTACACACAAATAAAATGATAATAATAATAATAATAATAAATATGAATCCTTCTCGTTAATTAATATTTACCGAAATAAATTTAATTTCCCCCAAATAAATTAATAACTATAAGCATATGGAAATTAAATTATCATAAAAGTATGGGGTATTACATTATTCCCCCTAATAATGGAATTTCATCCCCGAAATTTTAACGTACCTACCATGAAGTGACCTGGATACTTTTTTCGCATGTCATCCTTACACTCCCACATCGACTCGATAAAACTATGGTGTCCCCACTGTACACGTACTAAGGGTACCACCTTTGATCGAAAATTATGCTCCCTACAATCCAAAATGGTAATAGGTCTCTCCTTATAAGAAATATCTGGTTGTGGGTTAATCTCCTCTAACGTTATATGCCGATAATCCATGTCATCCCCGATATATCTCTTTAATGACGACACATGAAACACATCATGAATGCACTACAAATGCTCCAATAAGGTGAGCTTATACGTAACTAGCCCTACCCTTTCGATAATGGGAAAATGACCCATATACCTAGGAAATAACTTCCCCTTTTTCCTGAATAACATGAATCCCTTCACGGGAGATACCCTCAGGAACACTTGATCACCCACGTTAAACTCTAAAAATATCTGGTTGGCATAAGCGTAGCTCTTCTACCAGTCCTGAGCTACCCGAATACATCTCTTGATGAACTCAATCTTCGCTGACATCTCTTAAATCAAGTACGGCCCAAGAGGCTCATTCTCTCCAACCTCTAACCAACAAGAGGGTGAATGATAAGGTCTCCCATACAAAGATTCAAACGGTGGCATGCTAATAGTGACTTGGTACAAGTTCTTAAATGCAAACTCTACCAATGAAAAATACATCTCCCAGCGAACCTTAAAGTCCGGAATCAACATTCTCAATAATTGCTCTAAAATCTAATTTACCCTCTCCATCTGCTAATCGATCTGCGGGTAATATGTCATGCTCAAATGCAAATATGTACCCATCACCTCCTAAAAACTCTACCAGAAGTAGGACATAAAAATTTTATCCTCATATGAAATAATGATGAGTGACACCCCTTGCAATCTCACAATCTTGACTATGAAAAGTTATGCATATTACCACATCATATAATCTACCTGAACTGGAAGGAAATGAGCTACCTTGGTCAACTGATTCATAATGACCCAGATGGAATCGTGACCCCTTTGTGATCTCGTTAACCCAGTAATAACATTAGTCAAAATACTCTTATGTTTTCACACTGGAATATCTAACGGCTATATAACCATGGCTGGTTTCTGATGATTAACCTTCACCATCTGAGAAATGGTGCACCTAGAGAAAAACTCTGCTATGTATGACTTCATATCAGCTCACCGATATTTCCTCATCATATTGTGGTATATTTTATACCCTCCGGGATGAACCTAAAATCGTGACCCATGTGCTTAATCTATAATTGGGATCCATAGGTCCTTATCGTTTGGGGCAATCAACATCTCATTGAAGAGTAAAATACTTTGAGAACTCATTGAGTAAGACTCTGATCTAGCCACCAATAACTGTTGAATCCTCTCCTGGCAAGAAGGATGCCCTTCTTGTTCCTTCAAAACCCTAAAATGATCTCAGGTGTGACAGTCATCACTGCTATGTAAGCTCAGACTAACTCCTCCTGATGAAGCCTAACCCCCTTTTCCTTCAACACTAATGCTAACTACCCTACCGGTATATGACTCAATGCATCTACCACTACATTAGCCTTCCCTAGATTATATTTTATGTCAAATTAATAATCCTTCACAAACTCAGGCCACCTACGCTATCTTATGTTCAGCTCATTCTATGTGAAAATATACTTCAGGGACTTATGGTTCGTCAACAACCATAACTTCTTTCATTGTATATAATTCCTCCAAATCCTCAAGGCAAAAATGACTGCTACTAACTCAAAGTCTTGAGTGGGATATTTATTCTCATGGGGATTAAGATTTCGAGATGCATAAACTATAACATGCTCCTCCTACTATAGAACTCCCTCAAGTCCCTGTAAGGTTGCATCGGTAAAATTGAAGTACTCCGCTCTTTCTTAGTCAATGCAAGCACATAATCCAACTTTTCCTTTAGCTCATTGAAATTTAACTAACAGTGGTCATCCCAAACAAATGGTACTCCCTTATGAGTCAAATTAGTCAAGGGACCTGTAATCTTCAAAAATTCTTTGATGAACCGATGGTAGTAACATGTTAACTCCAAAAAACTATGGACCTCTGTTGATGTCATGGGCTGACCACACTCGCTCATCGTTGACACCTTACTCAGATACACATAAATTGCTCTCTCAAAGATAATGTCACCCAAGAACTACACATCTCGTAACCAGAATCCACACTTCTCAAACTTAGCATATAATTAGTGGTCCCACAAAGTTTGAAGAACCATACGCAAATGCTCTTCGTGATCACCCTCTGTTCGAGAATAAAATAAGATGTCATCTATGAACACAATAATAAATTGATCCAAGAAATCTCTAAACACCATGTTCATGAGATCTATAAAAACTATTGCCGCATTAGTTATTCCAAACGATATCTTGTTAAGAATGCAATACTAGGGACGTCCTACACCCTGATATATAGCTTATGGTACCTTGATCTCAAATCAATCTTAGAGAAGTAGGTTTTTCCTCTCAAATGATCGAACAAGTCATAGACATGCGACAATGAATATTTATTCCGAATCGTGACCTTGTTCAACTCTCGATTATCGATACATAACCTCAATGCCCCATCCTTCCTCTTTATAAATAGAACTCGGGCACCCTAAGGTGATGTACTCCTACGGATAAAACCCTGCCCCAAAAGCTGTTGAATCTGATCTCACAAATCCCGTATATCTCGAAAGAAGACATACGATATGATATCGGTATAGTCCCTAATGCTAAGTCAATTACAAACTCAATCTCCCAACTCGATAGTATCCCTGATATATCCTGAAACATATTTGCATAGTCCCAAACAATAGGTATCGAATATATATAGTTGACTATACCCTCATAAGTCTCCTCATAAATATAATATAAGTGCGTGCTTGACCCACTCCCGAACAAGGCATCACTATAAGAACCATGTCCTGCCTTGGAAAAGAAAACACGATAATCATACTGTAACAGTCCATTATCACCATATATGTTGCTAACAAGTCCATACCCAAAATAACATCATACTCGTCCAAGTCTAAAATGAGTAGATCCGCTAATAAGCATAACCCCCCCATGTTCACAATTGCTCCCCTACAGATGGAAAGAATGATAGTCCCTCCACCCAACGGTGAATCTACGATTGTAATAATGGCTTATGCTAAATCCACTAAACCCATTACACGCGTGAATATAGTGCTAACAAAATAATGTGACACTTTCGTATCAATAATGTGTGCCCTATATTCCCATGGATAGAAAACATAACCTCAATGGCTAGTGGCACTAGAGGCAAAACTGGCCTACAGATGTTATACACACATCCAAGATGCTACTTCCCCGAGAAAGGGGGCAATGTTGGAATTGCCAGTGGGGCTGGAAGTCGCTATAATTGTTGCCCCAGTTAGGCCTCCTACTACTGACCCCTTTCTCTGTTCGGGCATACATGTTGCATATAGCCTTTCTCCCTACATATGAAACACCTCATAGTAAAGTCTATTTACCTCTTCCCCTACTGGCCCTAATAAGGCAACCCCTGTCTCTATCCTACTGGACCTGATAACCCTGGCCCTGTTGGCCTCCAGTATTATTCCCCTGGACCTAGTGGCCTTGCCTGAAGTTTTTGTTACTCAACCTGAATCTCTAAGTTGAGTCCTCTTGCTGGGAACCCCCTCCTACTGCCTACCCTGCTATGACGGCACCCTACTGGCACTGTTACCCACAGTCTTTCCCTTATGGATCGACTCTCTTGTTCGCTTTAATCCCTTCAAATGGAAGCAATGGTTCTGACAGTGGAGCAATGTGGCATTAATGACGTCAATGTAAGCTTGCAGCTCCAAGTTCCCCAACAAGTGTTGGAAAATCCTCTAATTATGCCCATCTATAAACTTAAGGACCATCTTCTCTTCTGTGTTCACCTCATCTAGCATAAAGTATGCGAGGTGAGTGAACTCCTACTCATATTTGGCCACAGTACGACCCTCCTACGAGAGATCTAGAAATTTCCTCATCATCTTTGTTTGAACTATCGGCGAAAAGAGCTTGTGGTTAAACGACACCTAAAACTCCTGTATCGTCATCGTATCCCTCTCCTCCGACATGGTAATCAACTCCCACCACTGAAGAGATACCCTGAATAGCTTGAATGTAGCTACTATCTATTTTTCAGTGTCACTTCACTCAACCATACACAAATGGCTCTGGATATCCTTCTTATATTAGCTAGCTACTACAACATCTTCACTCCCCTGGAACTCCGACGGATGGCTCTTTTAGAAGGCCTCTCTGACTCGCTCCCAAACTGACGACACTTGGTGATTGAAGGCTGGTGTTGTCACTAGTGCTTGGGGATAATATTGTGCTAGGGAAGTAATAGAAGCATTAACCACATGTGAGACTATAGCTGTGACATTTGATGTGGTCATAGTCCCTTGAGTGGAATGTAGCTCTAGATGAGCCTCCTCCTATACGGACCCCCTTACGGCATGTGCTAGTATACCTCTCTTGGCGTTTGGCATCTGAAACCAAATCAAAATTTTATGAGATTCACTTCAAAATATATACAATAGCATAAGAATGTAAATGCTCAATATAAAACAATAGTCCCAAATATAGGGCTCTATATCAAAGAAACGCAACACAGACAACGTGAAAAGTTCGCACAGATCCTAAGGACACTAAAACCTGATTCTCTGATACCAACAATGACAACCCTCCACTTTAATACCGGGTGGCCAATCCTCTAATAAAATAAAACAAGAATCTCAGTATAGTCTCATTCTCAGCATCACTATCACAAAAAATAATATAAATACCCTATGAATACAACCATACAATAAATTAGACATAATTAATCAACATTCATAATAACTAGATAAGTGTGAACCAAATAAACCATCAGTCATTAAATAGGGATCATCTACTACAATAATAATAAAGTTCATATATAGATAAAAAGAGTGAGGTGGCTATGTCAAATCCTGTAGCGCCCATAGCTATAGCAACGAAAAGAAGGATCTATCCCTACGATATCGGCTACTGTTGTAGAAAACTTGGGGTTTTAAAAGCAAACAAGATAATAATATTTGCCCAAGGTTCAAAGCCTGAAAGGTTTGAAAAATGTTTTGTAAGTAATTAATTGTTTTAAATCTATAAAACTTGTAGTTTATTACTTTTATAATTATATAACTGGCTGCACTCATATGAGATAAAACATCGCCTCTCATCTACAATACGCACCTAACAAGTTCCTTTTATTATTGTAATGTAAACTACCCGGTTTAACTAAGACATATAACTGTTATCCATGCCCAAGCCAGATAATATTATCTATTAGCTAAGTATAAACCACCCTCACTAGGTATACGTTCATAAATAATATTATAGAGACACACATGCTATTGGTAAATATTCACACAATAAATGTAACATAGTTACACTCATTCTGTAAGTATATATATACACTATAAGCATATATATATATATATATATATATATATATATATATATATATATATATATATATATATATATATATACATATAACCGTATCCCAGGAGCATGGACCTCGTAGATACATCCCTTGTGTGTTATCAGGCTTCAGGCATCATGCTTCACACTGAGCCATAGAATCAAAATCTAACCACCAAACTCAAACTTAAACACATATAATGGAGGCGTTCATAAATATACGTCTGGGGGTCGCAACCATACCAAATCACACCCTACCAATCTCCAAACCAATACCTATCTTTGCACATGGATAGTGTCCATGCAACAATACTATGACCTGAGGAATTAATCCGACACCTGTTGCTTAATTCCACAATCGATTTCCTACTATGTTCAACGTCTTAACGATACTACTACCGAGTAGGTATGTTTAAGATAAACAAGTATCACACACACACACACACACATGCATATATATATATATATATATCCGACAGCGCACCAGTCGCCCAGTCACAAAGTTTGAACCAAGTTTCTGATTAAATATCTAAATGTTCACTCACTTGAATTACTGGTTCTCCTTACCCTAACCCATCTATTCATTGTCCTATCACACATACTAGCCCTAGAAAGAGTTTATCAGTAGTCCCACAATACCCCAGAAGCCCCTACGATCATTTACCAAGTTCTAACAATTCAAAACAACACACGAACAAAATCTAAGAAGGCCATAAATCCAAACTTATTCGCTTGGCAGACCAAACCAGTTTGATTGATCGAACCAGTCTGCTCCCCCAATGAACATGTTTGGTTTACTGGGCTTCCTGTCATCTTCTTCCTCGGGATTTTCTCTTCCAAACCCTCTAATGGAGGTACGAAACCACCCTAATTATCAAACTAACATCCTATACAATTATACTAATATTCCAGAAGTATTATAACATAAAATTATCCCCGAATACATTATGAAAGCACTAGGATTCTAAATAATATATCAATTTTAACAAACCCAGAATCTACCCAAATTGGATTTTCATAGTTCGACCTTCCTATCAATTTTTTACATGCTGAACAATATAAACCCATATTTAATTTTGAAATCCCTATATGATTAATATCAACTAGCAATAAATTCAAATTAGAGATTGATTATCATCTACATATTAATTAAATAATCGAAGTTCCAATCTTTAAATCCTAGATTTTTATATATTTAACTATAAAAGTGATTAACTACCTAATTGTGCAATTTAAAGCAAGTAACAACTTGCCTTAAAGGATTTAAATCTGAAGTTCTGACTGTTGTGAATGGTTAAATCCGAAGATGGTTCCCTTTCCTTCTTTTCATCGAGCCTTTCTCTTCATTTTCCTCTTTTTCTCTTTTCTTGAACTCTCTCTCAAGCTCAATTATGCAGAATGTTAAAGGTGGGATGTCATCCACATTCTCAACCCTTAAATTTCTCCAAAATACACCATAGTCTCATTTTTTTCCATTAAACCCTAGTTGTAAAAATACCATCCCACCCTTATACAGGTCATTCTATGTCTAAAAATCCTTTAAAATCCAATCATGACACCGAGTACTTATTCTAGACTATTTCGACCCTTCTCCGATCACCGGTGCACTCGAAAAGGTCATCCGAGTAACCCAACTAGAACTACTCTATCGACATAATAAAACAGATCATCGATTTTCACTCATACGCGACATATAATAAATCACACATATATTTACTTATCACACGCAAGTAAGTAATAATAATATATTAATCATTTTCTCACTAATTAATATTTACCAAAATCAACTTAATTTCTCCCAATTAAATTAATAATTATAAACACATATAAATTAAATAATCATAAAAGTACTTATCATCACCATATTTAATTATCCTAGGATAAAAAGGCATGCATGAGTCGTCAAATTATGGAGGAATTGACTCATCATCTTTTGAATCACTTGAGTCATCCCACGTTTTGGTAATAAGGGCCTTATGAGTACTTTTGGTCGTTTTGTGACCCATTTTACCACGCTTGTAACATAGAGCTCCTTCAAAGGTTTTTGTGTATCATTTGAATGATTTGGTTTGTTAAATTTCCTTTCATGACGTCTAAAATCTTTAAACTTTTTTTATAATTAAATTGCCATTGTCGAGTTTCAACACTATTTCTAAATTTTATTATTTTCTTAAATAGCTTACTCATCAAGGCAATTTGATTATCAATAGTTTTTAGTTCAGGGTCATTCCCTATGTCTATCTCAAGATCAGGCATCTTTAACTTATAAGAGTTCAATCGAGATGATTAAATTTTTCTTATTTTGATCATCTATCTCCTTGATGCCATGTATCTTAGAGTCCAACTTAGAAGGGAGAGAACTAAGCATTTTCATAACTATGTCCTTTTTATCGTAAATAATTCCATTAGCATGGAACTTAGTTACGATAAGTTAATTTGATATAGCAAACATCAAATATCATGGTCTCAGTCATCATGATAGCATTGTATTACTGAACTAACAGTTGGGTCTTGATATTCTTGACACGCATGTCACCCTTGTGGGAAGTGACTAACGTATCCCTATATTCTTTTGAGGAAGCATGATGACAAATTCTTTATAATTCGTGTTCACTAACAGACACGAATATGCAGTTTCCTTGTTATTATATTAAAATAACAATTTTTCTTCTCTTGTGAATTCACTCAATACTTTATTAATTCTTTTAGTACTCCCTTTTCTTGATGATTTAGTACGAAAGTCATATCCAGATTCAATTAATTCTCATACTTCATCTCCTAATGTGCCTTGGATAAATGCAATGATCCATACCTTCCAATAAGAAAATTGGATCCATTAAAATGGGAGGTGTAGAATTTGAAAAATAGTTTCAAAAGTTCAGGATCTAAAACAATGTTAAGCTCTGAGACCAATTGAAAAATTGAGAGCACCTAAAATTTTAATAAAGTTAAACAGTGTGTCAAATCCAACAAACTTGTTGAAGAAACTATTTTTTGAGTTTGAAGACTATATAACAATCACTTTAACACGTGATGTGTAAAAATCAAACTAATACCCTATTTAAGATTTTAGTTATAAAATCCATATTAATGTTGGGATAAAAAAATTATTCAATATTTATATTTTAATATACATTTATATACAAGTAGTAATTATGATTTCTTGAGACGGTTAAGAAATTACAGAATAACTCACAAGAACCAAATTTTTAACGTGGTAAAACTCAACCATACTTGAGAAACATCACGGTCACTTCTACATGAAAAAAATCCACTTGAATAAAATATGAATTTACAATTACAATAAGATCATAGAATGAATGAAAAGAATATACCTATTCGAGAATATACTCAAGGTACAAACACGTTCTGATCTTCTTCCGAGTCTTGGAAATCACCCAAAGTGTTCGACTAGAGAATCCACTCTAAATATCAAGAAAAAATTCTAATGCGGATATAAGAGTGATAATGTATTGTAAATTTATAAGGATATGAAAAATTCAAACACGCACTTTTTGCAAACAGGTCTTAACAAATCATATACATATAAACATATGCATCTATTATAAGGGTGATATAAGAAAATTTTATTTCAAGATTTTCAGTTATAATTTTAAACAAATATTTCAAATAATCAAATTCACAAATTTATTAATTTGAAAAGATTTAAAATCAATAAACTAAGGATATACACAATTCAAAACTGAAAACATTTATTTTCAATGATTTGAAACAACAAGAAATGTTGGATCATAAAAATAAATAACAAATTGAATCTAAATAAAATAAAACCATAATTTGTGTGAGTGAATATTTTCTCAAGGGTTACGAGCGATTTATAGCAAAAGGAAATATTAATTAGAACTCGAAAAGAATAAGGTTGATACCGAGAGAAAATTCCTAGGAATCTAGGCATGAACATAAAAAAACATATCCATATTACTCACTATTATATCTAAATATTTAAGGATTTACAACTCAAAATCTCTCCCTAAACTATCTCCATTTGGACTGCCTAGCTAATCTGAATAATGAAGATATGCATATCTTTTATATGGTTTAATTGAAGAACTCAAAATCTCTATGAGAATGTATTACTTATATGGTTTTTAAAAGATCTAAGGGTCTATAAAGTAGCATAATATTTAAGCTCAAAACTAATATACCCTAAACTGCTTAAAAGATGAAACAATCAGTATTTAATTTGTTAGAAAACTATGTGTGAACAAAACAACACTGGTAAATGGTTTTCAATGTGCGTACTTGTGACAGAACCATTCGAGTACATCAACGGTACTCTTAAAAAAAATCATGAGCCATATAAAAAAAAATTCTTACTACCCTCACCCATCCTAGAACGCAAAACAAAGTAAGGTGTAAAATACATCACTCGACTATTTATAGACCATTATACTAACATTTGTCATTACTTGCAATAAATAAGAAAAACCAATATCATAAGATCGTTAGTAGGATAGTATAAATTTGATTAAAATATATGAAATTCTACGGGATGCACTCTCTCCCCCATTTGTCTTAAATAGACAACAAGTAAATAAGAAGAATAAGAGATAATAATAATATAGATAACTACCAAGAGAATCATATAAATGGGCCACAACAAGTGTCGTTTCCTATATTGAATAGATTCAGGAGATGCGTTTTGTCATTGTTTAGACACCCTTGCCCTAAATCCTCATAGCAACATGTAATTACTAAGAAAATGAAGTGAATATATAAAAAACATGAGGTGGTATTTAATCAAGAACTACCATCCCAATATATTTTCTCAATGATACAAATCGTAGATTATCAAGAGGTTTAGTAAAAAATCAGCTAACTGATGTTCAATGTTGAGATATTCAATTAATAGCTCTTTAGATTGTACTAAATCTCTTATAAAATGATCTCGAGTGTTGAATAGGATTCTTAGATATGTTTCTTACACTCTCACTATCACATAATAAATTAACCTGATTTTCAATTATCCCATAATCATACATTATTTGTTTAATCCTGATTATTTGAACACATCAACTACCAGCAACACTATACTCTGCTTCTGTAGTCGAAAAAAATATAATTCTATTTTTTACAATTCGAACCAACTAAGTTGTTTCCGAAAAAATAACACCCAAGAGAGGTGCTTTTACTGTCATCAGAACATCCTACATAGTCGGCATCACTATAACCTATAACGGTACTATATGTGTCTTTAGTGTACAGTTTGCCATATCTTAAAGTCCCTTTAATGTACTTGATTATTCATTTAACACTATTTAGGCGTCATTCCTTAGGAATGGATTTATAACGAGCACATACACAAATAATAAATATAACATTGGGCGTAGATGCAGTAAGGTACAAGAGACTACCTATCATACTACAATATAAGGTGGGATCTATGTTATTTCCACTTTCATCTTCAAAAATTTTAGTGGTTGTGCTCATAGGTATCGCGCTACTTTGGAATTATCTAAACTAATTTTTTTCATCAGATCTATAGCATATTTAGACTATGATATACATAAATTATCATTTAATTATTTTACTTGGAGTTCAAGAAAATATTAAATCTCCCCCATAAGAGACATTTGTAACTCCCCATATATAATAGTTGAAAAATATTTTACCTCTTGAGGGGAAGTTGAGCCAAAACTAATACTGTCAACATAGACTTGAGCATTTAAAACCTCTGAGTTTGTTATATGAACAAATCATGAATGGTTACTTTGACCGCGTTCAACCCCCTTATAAATTAAAATGGTTGAAAGATGGTCATACCAAGATCCGGGGGCTTACTTTAGGCCTTATAAAACTTTTTTCAATATATAGACATGATTAGGGTGTTTAGATTCAATAAAGACTTAAGACTGCTCCACAACTATTTCCTCTGTTCAAATACCATTTAAAAATTATGACTAAACATCCGTTTGGAATAACTTGAATTGAAAATGACAAGTGACATCAAGAAGAAAACTGATAGACTCCATCCTAGTAAGAGTCATAAAAGTTTCATCAACATCTATACCTTATATTTGGTTATATCCCTAAGCAACCAATCTAGCCTTGTTTCTAATTATCACACCTATTTCATCGATTTTGTTTTTGAAAATCCATTTGGTACCGATGATTAAGGTATTAGATGGCCTAGGAACAATATACCACACATCGGTTATTTGAAATTGTTCTATCCCTTCTTGTGTAGCATTAATCCCGTAAGAATCTTTTAAGGAATCATTCATTCTATTTGGTTCTTTAAGAGAAACAAAGCATGCAATGTTATAAAAAATATGAAGTTGGGATCTTGTTCTTACCAACTATAATACAACTCCAAATATATTGTTAGTGGGTTGTTTCTTAGAAACCCAGTTTGGTACAATAAGGGTATCTTTTGGTAGTAAATAAGATTTTAGGGCTTAACCTTTAAAGTTGATTTATTACTAATAGTGTCAGTAGCCGTGTCATTTACAATTACGTTAATATATTCCATTATATACTTGGTACATAAATTGTAGATCCGGTAGGATCTACTAATTTGAGAATAACCAAGAAAAATTATTTTATCACCTCGAGTGTCAAATTTTACAAGACATTCTCTATCTTTAAAAACATAAAAAACACCCAAAAGTTCTAAAGTATTTCACATTGGGTTTTTTATTGTACCAATGTTTTTAAACTGTTTCTTTTAATTTTTTTATGGAGGTGAACCATATTTATTACGTGGAAATTAATTTGGATTGCCTTGGCCCAAAAATATATAATCAAGTCCTTGGCATGAATTAAAACCTTGGCCATTTCTTAGATTGTTTTATTCTTCCTTTCAACCACACTATTATGTTGCGATGTTTTAGGTGCACTTGATTCATAATGATTAAAATTTACATAATAGTATTCAATCACACATGTTTCTTGGAACTCATAACCCTTATCATTTCTATAGCGTAGTACTTGGGTACCCTTTTCATTTTTAAATTTCAAAATAATATTAAAAAATTCATAGAAAGTATCAAACTTATTTTTCGTAAAAGAAATGAAAGTAAAATATTTAAAGTCATACATAATAACTAAAATGTAGTTACCACAAAGGCTAATAGTTCGAGAGGGACCCATTAAGTTCATGGGGATGAGGTCAAGACGTTTAGAGTTCATTGTATTTTTCACTTTTACATGGGTCTCATGAGTTAGACAAGGTTCTCCTTACAAAATTCTGTTATTTTAAATTTAACTTCGTTTACATCAATTTCATGAATTAGACAATGACTACTGTAATCTTTCGCATTCTGTATAATAGTCCTAGTTTAAACTTCTACTTATTTAGTCAAATTTTTTACCATTTTATCAAATATAGAATATTTCTTTAATTTTTGTACATACAAGTATTGAAAATTTGGCAAGTCATCATCATCCTTGCTACCACTTAGTGAAGTGTGTTTAGTGTCACTTAATGGTTCAACTAAATTTGTCAAACTCATAGACACATTCAATTTTTAGCGCCACATTAACACACACACCCTCGAGAATCAGTTTTCACACGATTCAAAGAATTACGACTATCTAAAACGTCATTATCATGAATTCATTCATGAACATCACATTCAATTATCATAATATAAAAATCCATACATGAGGCATCAAATTCTAGAGGACTTGACTCATCATCTTCTTAATTACTTGAGTTATCCCATATTTTCATAACATGGGCCTTATGATTATTTTTGGTCATGGACAGACAATTATTTTCTTTCTGATCCATTTTACCACACTTGTAACATTAAGTCTCCTTCAAAGGTTTTTATGTGTCATTTGAATGATTTTATTTTGTCAAATTTCCTTTCATGAGGTCTAAAACCTTGAAATTTTTGATGACCAAATTGCCTATGTCGAATAGAAATGGCATTTCTAGCGTTTATCATTTTCTTAAATTGCTTACTCATTAAGTCAATTTAATTATCAATAGTTTCTAGGTCAAGGCCATTCCCTATGTCTATGTCAAGATGAGGCATGTTTAACTTAAAAGAGTTCAATGGAGATGAGAAAACCAAATTTGACCCAATAGCACTCTTTGAAGTTGAGGACATATGTTCTTTATAATCAAGTTCCATTTCCACTATCCTCAAATAGCTACATAGAAATTTAGGGATTATGTTAGGTCATCCATCTCCTCAATGGCATATCTCTAAGAGTCAAACTTAGATGGTAGAGACCTAAGAATTTTCATAACTATGTCTTTTTATCGTAAATAATTCCATTAAGATGCAACTTAGTTATGATATCAGTCAATTTAATATAACAATCATCAAAGGTCTCAGTCTCAGTCATCATGATAGTATTATACCGCTGAACTGACATCTGGGTCTTGGTATTCTTAACACGTGTGTTACCCTCATGCACATTGATTAGCGTATCCAAAGCCTCATTCAAGGTGACGCAATGATAGATTTGTTTTAGTCCATGTTCACTAATAGACATGAATACGCAGTTTTGACCCTTGTTATTGTATCGAGATAAAAAAAATTCTTCTCTTGTGAATTCACTCAATACTTTCTCAATTCTTTCATTACTACCTCCTCTGGCTAGTTTAGTGGAAAAACTACATCCAAATGTAATTGATTCCCAGTCCTCGCCTCTAACAGTACCTTGGATGAATGTAATGATCCCTACTTTCCAATAAGGAAATTTGGATCCATTAAAGACTAGAGCTCTAGAAAGGTTTCTTAACCTTTCAAAAAGATGTTTGTCAT
This sequence comes from Sambucus nigra, assembly GCA_949130495.1. Taxonomy (NCBI): domain Eukaryota; kingdom Viridiplantae; phylum Streptophyta; class Magnoliopsida; order Dipsacales; family Adoxaceae; genus Sambucus; species Sambucus nigra. The sequence continues at coordinate 85,581,518 of OX422208.1, read as the reverse complement.
TCATTTAAAAAATAGTTTGAAAATTTGAGAATCTAAAAACATTTCAAGTCCTGGTATCAATTGAAAAACTGACAACACTTAAAATTTTAACAAAGTTAAACAGTTTGTCAAATCCAACAAACTTGTTCAAGAAACTCTTTTTGAGTTTGAAGACTACAGCAGTCACTTTAACATAAGATGTATAAAAAGAAGACTAACACCATATTTTAGATTTTAGTTATAAATCCTTATTAATGTTGGGATACAAAATTTATTTAATATTTATAGTCATATATATATATACCAGGAGTGGTGTGATGAGTTCTTAAGAGAATTAAGAAATTAAAGTATAACTCAAAACATACAGATCTTTAATGTGGAAAAACTCAATCGTACTTGAGAAACATCCATGGTCCCTTTTATGGGACAAAATAAAAATCCACTAGAATAAAATATGAATTTATAATTACACCAAGATCATAGAACGAAAGAAAAGAATATACCCATTCGAGAATCCACTCAAGGTATTATTCTAACTCTTTTAAATCCCTAAAGCGGTCGACTAGATAATCCACTCCAAACATCAACCAAAAATTCTAACATGGATATAAGTTTGATAGTATAGTTCAAATCTATATGAATATGCAAAACTCAAAGACACAATTATTATAAAAAAAAAACTCCTAACAAATCGCATACACCTAAAAATATGTATGTATTACAAAGGTAATTTGACAAAAAAATAATTCAAAATTTTCAATTTTGTTTTATGAAAATAATTTAAAAAATTAGATTCATAAATTTATCAATTTCAAAAGATTTAAAATCAATAAACTAAGTATATACACATATCACTGAAAACATTTATTTCAAAGTTTTGAAAGATCATGAGATTTTGGATCACAAAAACTAATAACAAATTAGATCCAACTGAAAAAAAACCCTAACATGTGTGAGTGAATATTTTCTGAATGGTTACTCATTATTTATAGCAAAAAATCTGAGTTTGGGCCCTAAAAGAATAAGGTTATTATCGGGAGGAAATTCCTAGGACTCTTGGAACGAACATATAATAACATCTCCATATCACTCAATATTATCTCTAATGATTTAGGGATTTACAACTCGATCTCTCTCTATCTAAACCCTCTCTATTTGGACTTCCTAGCCAATTTGAATAATGAAAATAAACATCTCTTTTATATGGGCTAATAATAGAAACTAGAAGATATAAGAGAATGTATGACTAATATGGTTTATAAAAGATATAAGGGTATATAAAGTAGCATAATATTTAAGCTAAAAAATTATATTCCCTAAACTACTTAAAGGATGAGTCAGACAGTATTTAATTTGCTACAAAACCACGTGCGAAAAAAACAACACTGCCTTCTGTGCATACTTAAGACACTATATCTAATGGTTATAACATCTATGACTCAAGATATTTTAAACCAATGGTTTATCACTACACCAAAATAGATGAATGGTCACATATTTTGGCTCTGACCAAGGTTCCAAGTCATGGGTCAAGTCTCTGACCAAAACAGGCGTGACCAAATTCGTTGGTCATGGACTTTGTCCCCGACCAAAAGTCAAGGTCACAGACGGGAGCATAGGGCAGTATATGGCATGTTGGTAATGGACTAGGGTCATAGCCTGATGGTCAGGGACTAAAGCTGTGACCAAGACTGAGGATAGGGTCACGAACCTCAGCTATGACTAGGTTTGAAACCTTGGTTATGGACCTAAGTTGTGAACAACCGCCTACACATGTTTAAAATGGTCATGACTTCAATTTATTCCCATGTTTTTATCTAGTTGAATAAAATGCACATTGTTTTGTCTCAAATCGGGAGTCCCGTGACTAGGCGACCAGTTCCTATGAGTTACGCTGGTCACGTACGAGATGTTCGTGGCCCTTGCGAGGTCATTTGGAGATCTTAAGTTTTCCCCCACTAGTGGCACGTTTTCAAACCTAAGTCTGCTTATTTAAAAATTTCAATCTTATTCTCAAAAAGGGAGTCCCGTGACTATGCAGCCAGTTCCTACGAGTAACGTTGGTCACGTGCGAGCTATTTGCGACAGTTTGGTGAATATTCATAGTTTTTACCCACTAGCGGCACGTTTTCAAACCTAAGTCTACTTATTTGTAAATTTCAATCCTATTGTCAAATCAAAAGTCCAGTGACTATGTGGCAAGTTCCTACGAGTTACGTTGGTCCCGTGAGAGGTATTTGTGGCCCCCTCCAAGGTCGTTTGGTGGTTGTTCAGGGTTTTCGCCCACTAGCGGCACGTTTTAAAGACTAAGTCTATTTATTTGCATATTTTGATCCTATTCTTAATCTGGGAGCCCTGCGACTACGTGACCAGTTCCTACAAGTTACATTGGTCATGTGTGAGCTATTCGTGCCCGCCAGAACTATTTGGGGGTTGTTTGGGGGGTTTTTCCCCATGGGCGGCACGTTTTAAAGCCTAAGCCTAAGTCTGCTTATTTAAAACGTGCTGCCCATGGGCAAAAACCCCATGGTCCTATTCTCAGATCGGGAGTCCCGTGACTACAGGAATAATTCCTACTAGTTATGTTGGACATATACGAGGTGTTCGTTCCCCCCTTGGGGCCGTTTGGGGACTGTTCGGGGTTTTGGTCCAATAGCGACACGTTTTCAATCCTAAGTCTGCTTATTTGCATATTTTAATCCTATTCTGAAATTGAAAGTCCCGTGATGAATCAAACAGACCCTATGACTTATATTAGCCATGTGCAAGCTGTTCGTGCCCCCCTGGTCATTTTGAGGTTGTTCGTGGTTTTTTCCCACTAGTGGCTATAAGGGTAAATATTTTAGCTTAGGCTGAGTACTTATTTTATTTTTAGTTAGTCTACTTTGATATATCCCGAGACAAACCATCACAAAAAATCAACTCCAAGATTGAAGACGTCCCGACGACCTGCAAAGGTATAAATCAACGTGTTTAAATTTATTCATGATTTTATTTGGGGATGTTTTATTTTTATTTAAATTGAAACATGATTTTTTCAATCTAAAAAATTGAGGCATGTTTTATTCCAAAATATTTCAATGTTTGCCGACCTCATTCAAATGAGAAGGCATTCTCGTTCGAATGAGATTTCAAAGTTGTTCAAAACATCTTTTGGTCTTTACATCTAAAGAGCATCTAATGAGGGCGTACTGTTTTATATCGTTTGAAGTCGGTTCAAACGAGATGTCCATGTCATTCGAACGAATTATGTTTTCAATTAAACGAATTGCCTTTCTCATTCGAACGAGCCTCATTTTTGTTCGAATGAACCATCACGTCAAATTTTGTGTACGAGATATAAATACCTATTTCTTTTCCAAATTTCATGGGACTTTTGCCAAATCGATTTCTACATATCTGTTGCAAAGGTTTTCACCCTTTTTGGTTTATAAAACATTTTTGACTCAAAACACATCCCAAATATATTTTTGTAAATCAGTTTTGAACATTTTTAAGATATACTCATTGTGGAGAGATCATCTATGTGGTTGACTTGTAAACCCGCAAGAATAACGACTGAAGACTGAATGCTAATCGGTAGATCCTGAGAGAAAATCTTCGCTTGTGGACTGCTCAAGATTAAGGAGTATTCTTTAGATAATTTACGAAGATCGCGCCTTATACTTATGACTAGTATCAAGTAGTATTGTAAGTCGAGTATCTTGTAAAGTTTCTAAAGTGGCGATTATAAAGGTTTTCCCTTAAAAAGTAATTTTTCCTCACTTGTCGTGTGATTGCAGGCTTATTTATTTGTATGAATGTCTTATGATAATAAGATAAAATTGGATTTGTGTGTGGACATTTAATTATATAAATCATTCCATTAAGATCGAAATAGTGCACTCTCAAATTGGTATCAAAGAAGGTTTCACTAATCTATCGTGTGATCCTGATTTTTAAAGAGCTTTTACTAATACTAATTCAACCAAATTTGTATCAGAGTCATTTACACAAAAATACTATGTGATCTTTTTTCGTAAAAATTATTTTTTCTTCAATTAATTTTTTTAAAATCTTGATCATTTAAAAATTGGATTTTAATGGATAATTTGTATAATCGAATGCCCATAGTTTGGATGAATTCCCATCTCACCAAGATCAATGTGTTGATACGTTAATGCATCTCTAAGGAACCTTCGTAACAATGAGGCATGACATACATCAAGAACCTGCTGCAAATGATATGATAAGGCTAAATGATATGTAATTGGTCTGATATGATCAATGATGGTGAATGACCCCACATACTAGGGATCTAACTTCCCCTTCTTACCTAATCATATTACACCCTTCATGGGAGACACCCACTTGATCTCCAACAGTAAACTCAAGGTGCCTCTTATGCCAACTCTAAGGAGTCTGGATCTTCTACATGATAAGATCCACCTTCTATAAGGTGTTTTAAATGAACTCGAATCCGAGAAGCTTATTCTCCCCAACCTCCATCTAACAAATGGGTAAACGACAAGGCCTCCTATACAAATCATCAAATGTCCCTATCTTAATAGTAAACTAATAACTGTTGTTGTAAGAAAACTCCTCCAACATTATGTACTACTCCTAACTACCCTATAAGTCTAAAATACACATTTAGATCATGTCCTCTAATATATAGTTCACCTGCTCCATCTATCCATAAGTCTCTAGGTGATATAACGTTCTCAATCCGAACTTTGTCATAAATGCTTACTAGGAAATCCTCCAAAAGTGGGATAAAAATGTCTTATCCCTATCGGACATGATATTAAGAGGTACACCATGAAGCTTCATGATCTCTTCTAAGAAAAGCCTAACATACTTCTCCAAAGTAAAGTCTATCTGAACCGGCAGATAGTTAGCCACATTAGTCAAGCAGTCAAAGATTACCTATATGGAATCGTGTCCCCTCTGTGATATAGGAAACCCTGTAGTGAAATATATGGAAATGCTCTCCCATTTCCACACCATAACCGCAAAAGGCTGTAGAACACCTTCTAGTCTCTGGTGATCTACCCTCACCATCTGGAAAGTAGCGTACTTGGACATAAACACTGCGATGTCCCTATCCATGCCTTCCCATCAATAATGGCGCCTCTTATCATGTTGCATCTTATCGCCACAAAGATGTATCGCAAAATGGGATGCATGAGCCTTAGTCATCACTTCCTTTCGTAACGCCTCATCCTCAGGAACCATTAATCTATCATGGAAATGCAAACCCCCATCATATGAAATTGATTATGAATATGCTCCGTTTATAAATAACTACCTCACCTTCTCCTAAAAAGAAGGATTACCGTCTTATTCCCTTTCAACTCGAATAATGATTTCAGGTGTGATGGTAAGAACTCCCATAAAGGAATGAGCTAACTCATCTTTAGTGCGAAGATAACATCACTTCGCCTTCCAAATCGCCAAAAGTGTAAATGTCGGTCCGTGGCTCAAGGTTTATACCACTATATTTTCCTTTTCTGACTAATATTAAGTTTCAAACTGATAGTCTTTCATGAACTCAATCCGTAAACACTATCTCATGTCGAACTCCTTCTACTTAAACAAATACTGTAAACTCTTATGGTCCGTGAAAATAAGGAATCGATCACCCAAAAAATAGTGTCTTAAAATCTAAAGATCAAAATCCACTGCTGGTAACTCTCTATCACGGGTGGGGTAGTTTCCTTTGTGATGCTTAGGCTTTTGAGAATAATAAGTCAGGATCAACTTTATAAGTATTCGTAGTGTCCTCCACCTTCATGCAGTCACAATAGAATACGATTTCTGTGAAATCTAAATAACCAAGTTCCTGGATTTGTTAGATAATCCCATAATAGGTTAGCACTATATCTTTTGGATTTTATCTCTTTTGTTAGTGACACGAGCAATAAGGAAAGAAATTGAAATTTTGTTGTCTTGTGTCAAAAGATTTTTCTCACATGGGTATGAGACGAAATCAAAAGCGTTGGGGCAGAATTTCTTAAACTCTTTCTCACGAAATGTGGGACCTTTTATTAAGCGTGTAAGACTTTAAAAATACCACCTCTCTTTAGAAGCTACATATATTAATGAATTTGTATTAGGGTATGTTTTTACCACATGTGAATAAATAACCGCATACATAAGAGGTGGAAATTACCTCTTTTGATACCCATGCCCTAAAATCATTCATCATGCAATTTCTCCCCTGAATTTATGAAATTTCACTATCATATTACCTAGAGATAAATTATATAGATTAGATCATAATATCGAGAATACATATAATCAAACAAGAATAATTCAATTAATTTTGTAGTTACTTACTTTCTCCAATATTCAACTTCATCCTGCGATTCAGAGACATAACGAGCATCTTGCTTGTATTAAGGATTACTAAGTCTCACCACTTTAGGGTTATTAAAAGGCAATTCATCCTCAAACTCATTCAGTTCGTCGATCACTCATTCTCCACGAGGATTGAACCTCCTCAGTTCTTATTCTAGCACATGTCCCTGAGCGTATAGAAATAATCCCACAATTATGAATTCTTCAACAATTGACCCTCCAATATATTGTGTGTTATTAACGTAATCTTTAAAGGTTTTCATTAAGCGTTTAAAGGGACATTTAGTGATATCTAATGGGACCACACAATAAAGCCTCATCAAATAAATGCACATGCAGGTGGATGTTGATATTGAAGAATGAAGAAGGAAAATATTTCTGTAATTCACAAAATGCCTCGTCTAAAGTTGATTTTGCAACTTTAATGTTCTTTCTGTTTATCACTTTTACACAAATAAGGGTAAAGCACAAAATTATTTTCATAATTTCCTAAGACAGATCTTTGTGCTCGGGGAAGCAATGCCGAAGTAATAGAGGGATCAATTGAATGATGACGTTCCAGTCGAGAGGCTTTCATTGTTTCAAGTCATTTGTTTCGTAGCTTACTACCCGGTGAAAATTACCAGAATAAATAATCTAAGTCTTCAAGTTAAACAACGTGTCTAGGACGATATTTTTCTAACTAGTAGTCAAAGTGCAAGCAGCTTAGGGGATATAAATTCTTCCTATTGTGGGATCATTTTTAACCATAATTGCTTCTTTATTTTCAGCTTGTGTATATCGAGGCACACCCAATATCCATCTTTTGAATGAGATCCACCCAGACCTGTTCTTATTAGATGCTCTACAACATTCTTCTCCATGTGCATCACATAAATTATATGCCTTACATGATCATCTTTCTAATATGGCAAGTCAAAATTATCAATTGTCTAGACTATACCTTTGTTTTACTATGGTCATCCGAATCATACCTAGATTTACGTTTCAGGTTTACAAAATGAGGTTATTTGCCGACATACATATTCCCTGCAGTCGTATCCTTCATCTTCTTCTCGATCCATTGACTAGAAAGCTGAGCATGTCCCGTCTTACATTCGTGAATAAAAGGTAAGGAGTTAGACTTGCCACTCTTAAAAGGGTGTCTGGTCAGCATAAATCTATGATGATCCCTATAACTCTTCTTATCACTATGATGTAGCTAAGTGTCTTCATTTTCCTCCCCACATATGGGACATCCATAATAACCATGAACATTACAGCCAGACAAGGTCCCATAAGTAGGAAGGTCATGGATCACCCATATCACCATTGCTTTAAGCATGAAATCTTCACCCTTATGAGCTTTAAATGCCCTCATGCCTTTATTCACAACTCTTTAAGTTCTTCAATTAATGGGGCTAGGAAAATATCAATATCATCGTCACGGACTTCATCCCAGTATCAGTAATGACAATAATGTGAAATCCTTTTTAATGCCCAGTGTTGGAGGGAGACTTAAAGGCGCCATGAGAACTGGTCAATAACTCTCATTAGTACTTAAATTATCGAAAGGGTGAAACCCATCGGTTGATAATGTAAGACGAACATTGTGCGGTTCCTTTGTAAATTTAGGGTCTTATGCATTTAAAAGATGCTCGAGGAGTGAATAGACCAGATGACGCATGATATTCCCACCCACCTATATTGAGCATGCCATGTCATGGACTATGCTATCCATGGTATAGTGAAAAATAATTTTAATCTCGCCTCGAGGGGGAAATACTTCAAAACCTTTTATGGAACTTGCGAGCACTTGTGATATTTTGCAGTCTTATCTTTTCCACTCTTATATGCCACATATATTGGCTCACTACATATAGGACACTCATTATTCTCTTATACTTGCATGCATGAATATATTTTTACTTCAAACCCAAACCCTTCAAGCTCTTCTTCATGCTAGGATAATTATCTCGTAATGTGTTCTCTTTAAGGAGAATGTCTTTAACCCAGTTGAGAATTACGGTTACGATATTGCTCGACAAACAAAACTAACTCTTCAAATTATGAAAACCAATCATTGCATATAATACCGAGTGATCTTCATTGTAATCTTTATACCACACAGTCGAGCTGCGTCGACTTTCAATGTATGTATTCCCAATCTTTTGGCAATTCAGCATCAACTTGTTCATTGACTTGGTCATAAAGCACATTATCTGTATCCATAAGTCGATGGTTTTGATTAAGGTGGACTTCATAAACATCATCAATTAGGTCGGTCAAAGGATGATGTGTTGTATAATCATGTACCACTTCCACTCGGTGGGGTTCCATTATGTAGCCGGATACCGATAATTCTTTTGGAACGTAAGGTACATTATTTTCACCATGGTATGTCCATATCTTATAGTCATGCAAAATTTTCCTTTTTAGTAAATTAAATTCAACATCTTCTAAAGACTTATATTTTTGTTCATACAACGGGTGTACGTACGGATAATCTTATCACTTTTGAGATTTCCATCTGCTTAACAAATTATTGAATACCCTTTACATGATTATCATATATTCGGTTACTCTCCCCTATCGACACTTTGTATTGTGGGAAATGCATTAAATAATCTTTAAAATTCAATTCACCTATATTAATAGGTTGAAACAAAGGCCAAGTTGTATACAAGAATGCAAAATTCATAATTCATTCAAATTATTTAATGCAAATGTGACAAACTTAAAATAACTCAAATTAAATAAGTTAAACTTAATTAAAATACGTCAATCAATCCAGTATGTAATTAATTATAATCAATCCATGTTATAAGTCCAAGGGCATGTCAATCGTCTATTTACTCATTACAATGAATCCATTGCGTGTGTGTATCTATCTCTCTCAGACACTTTTTACACTCCCATTCTATCTCACACACATTAATTCATACTCTCACACGCAGATACAATAATTCACATACACCTTTCAATAAAAATTGTAACAAAATACAAATGCACAATATCATTTCCATCTTGACCCAAGACCTTCATTTTCACTCTCAATAATCTCAAAATTAGACTCATTACTTATATTACTATTACTACCATTTTCCTTATCCTAATAGGTGGGTTCCATCTAGGTTATTTATTTTGTTAGGGTTTTGGGTGAAGATTGAGATTTGGCCATCTATGTTATTTCTTTAGACCATAAAATTATCATCTGGTAGACCGATTATAGATTATAATGATGGGTTAATAACAGTTGAAAAAAATGGCATATGTGCAAGTCATGATGGGTTAATAATAGTTGCAAAAATGGCATTTGAAATACACACAAGTAGTTTTTAAAATACACGCACATAAATGTGTGTATTCTAAAATGCATACACATTTAATAATATACATTCACAAATTTGAATACACGCACATATACATTAATTTAATATAAAATACACACACATATAATAAAATAGACACATATAGACACCCAAAATACACATATATAGACACCCAAAATACACACACATTACCATTAAAATAATGCTGGCCGAAGAGGGAGAGGGAGAGTAAATAAGAGAGAGAAAGAGAGAGAGGGGGGCGATGGCATTGGTGGAGCAGGGATAAAGGCAACAAGGAGGGACTTAGGGTTTAGAGAAAGAGAGATAGAGAGACACAATGAAATGAAAAAAGAGTCTGGGTTTTTTACGTGTACTAGGTATGGTCATAGTCATAGACCCTGACCGCATGACGTGACTATTTTTTTATTTTACACATGACCAACATGGTCATGGTCCAAGTACAGTTACACTAGTTATAGTTAGAGTTATTAATGTAGGTGGGGTGATTCTAACGAATACAAATAGAGTTATAATAATTAATACAATTATAATTAGACTTATTATTTTAGATATATTATAGTCAAGAATACAGATACACATACATTTATCAATGTAGATAGATTCATATTTCTTATATTAGATACATATACATTTAATTTAGATACAGTTACAATGATGGAAAACATATATAGTTTAACTTATTAAACTACATACGATTACAATGATGATATTAGGTATACCTATTAATTTAGATACATATATGTTTATAGTATTAATTCAGATATAATTATTAAGTAAGATATAATTACGATGAGAAAATAATACAAATATTAAGTTTCGTACAATTAGAGTATTAAAAAAAATACAATTATATTTATTAATTTATATATAATGCTCAAAAACAAATATAGTCACGCCTATTTATTTAGATAAAGGTAATCTAGTTAATTTAGATATATTTACTTTGATGAAAACATATACAATTACAATTATAAACTTAAATACAATTATAATTATTAAAATAGATACAATTACAATGATGAAATTAGATATATATACACTTATTAAGTTAGATATAATTATACTAATGAAAATAAGGATAGTTACACTTGTTAATTGAGATACAATTACTTGATGAAAACAATTACAGTTATAGTTATAATTATTAATTTAGATAAAGCTATAATGATGCAAATATATACAACTACACTTATTAAGTTAGATGCAATTATAGTTATGAAAACAAATACATTTACACTTATCGAGTTAGATACGGTTGTAATGTTGAATGATATTACAATGACATAAATTAATGCATATACAATTGAATTTTTTAATGTTTTTGCATTCTCATAGGTAATTGTAGTTATAGTTTTTAAATTTTTATGTGTACTTTTACCAATATAATTTAACAGTAAAAAATTAATGTTTGTAGTATTAGACTTTCGAGCATACGCCTCTTTTTCAAAGTGATAATCCAACTGTTGTCCCAAGTTTTCTCCGGTGGAATCCATTCAATAATCACCTTTTGTTAAATGTTACTAACCTACGGTTGTTGTTCTATGATTAGATATAAACAAAGTCATAATTGTTAAAGTTAAGTTAAGTGATTTATTTATTTATCCCAACACTATAAATTAAACTGCATGTAATTTTATCATTTTATAAGAGTGAAATTGAGAAAAAGTCTATTTCAGGTTCTAAGCAACTGACTCTAAAGAAATATTAAAAAAAGTCCGATAGAATGAAGAAGGTTGAAGACCTGGTAGTGGAGGCTGATAGTCCAATAGAGAAAAGTATAGAATGTGAAGTTGGTAAAAAAAATCAGGTTGAAATTGAAGTAAAAAAGGAGTTACGGTAGGGTTGATGTAGTCAATATGGTTGAAGAAAGTGTTAGAATAAATCAACACTGCCCTGGTATGACAGGTGTTGTTATTCCTAAAATAGGGGGTGTTAGAAAAAATGAGTGAGATTGAGAGTCACTTTTTTCGTTCTTTTAAAATTAGGGAAGTTGATCATTATATTAGTCATACAAATGATATTGAACAAAGACGAGGTACATATTGGTAGCGTAAAGATGATGATGAAGGTGGTGATTTGGGTAGGAGTGCTTAATATGATGAAAATAAATGTTTTGATCAATATGATAGTTGTGAGAGGAATGATAACAATGATCAGTTTTTGTTTTACAAAAACAGGATGCTTAAATTAAATTATGGAAATCTTACAAGTAATGTTATAAACTGCAAAACGTACCGCCACAGTATTACACAAATCGCGGCAAAAATCTGCAGGTAAAAAGAACGGAATCTGATCATACACAATAGAGCGAAACAACTATGAAACTGAGTGGGAACCAAGAACATCAGCACAAGCATTAACTTCCCTGAAGCATAAACATACGATAACATGTTGAAATCTCTGGAAGTCGTCACATATGGCCTGGATCAAATTTAGGTGGTCTGGATTCTTGGATTGGTTCCTGTGGATCATATTAAAGACAATTTGACAATTGGTTTCCACTTCAATGCAAGTAATACCCTGGGCAGAAGCAAGATCTAAGCCAATTGTAATGGCCCAAATCTCCGCTAGAACTGATGATGCAAAGTCGATATGGTTGGTAAAAGCACTTACAAACTTTCCTTGAGCATCGCGGATAATTTTGCCACCTGCAGCATGACTCGTAAGATGTGATTTGGCTCCATCCGTATTACATTTGAAAAATGTAGGCGCAGGTTTTAACCAAGCAATAGGAAAAGAAAAAGTGGGGGGTGGTACATTATGCTATATTAAGTGACGAGCCTGGTAATAGCTACGAAGGCGTTTAGATAAGTTGGACTTGAAAGATGACAAAGTTATGGGTATCTGTTGAAAGATCGCCTCATTGCGCGTGACCCCAAATAACCAAAGAACGAAAAATGGTTGAAGTTGATTAACTACAACCCGAGTTGTAGACTGGATGTGGGATAAGGCAGTAAATATGGATGTCGGACTAAGGTCCAATAGAGGCATCGAATGTTGGAGTTGGAATAACGCAGGACAGTTATGGTATATATGTGTATTACAGTCAATCAACTCACAAAGAGAGCACTGAGGAGTCGATAATTTATGGTAATGAAAAAGCAAGTCCGCAGTCGATAATGCCCTATGAATGAGAAACCACAGGAAGAACTGAAGCTTATGGGGTAAGGTACTTTTCCATAAAAATTTACAAGGAAGTGCAGGAATGTGCTGGGTATATAATTGAATGTGAAGCAAATGATAAGCCGATTTAAGACTAAAATTACCAGTAGAACTCGACCACCAATATGGAACATCCAGTGATTCTTGAGAAGGAACATACAGGGCACGAATATGGTGTATAGCATCCAGCGACAACCATTGAGCTAAAGTCGGTATATCCCATTGGCCATTAGAAATGAACGTGTGTAGGGGGCAGCTAAAATATGAGGAGGAATATGCGGGTAAAGATGATTGAAGGAATCCTGCCAGAGCCAATTATGTGTTCCAAATGAAATAGAGCCGGATCAAATTCTCCATTTGATCCTAGTGTCAAGGGAAGGGACTAAAGTTGAAACTTTTTTTCCAAAACCACGAGTCTATAGCCTTACTATGAGACTTCAACAAATTGGTGTGACAAAAATATTTATGTTTTATAATTTGAGTCCAAAGGTTGTGTGGCTCTGTAAAAAGCTTCCAAAGTAATTTAATCATGTACGCTTTATTTAAAGAGTGTAGGTTTTTTATGCCCAAATCACCATATTGTTTGGGAAGGGTAAGCGTATCCCAAGGGACGGTGGCTGTTTTATGGGAAAGTTTGGAAGCATTCTAGAAAAACAATTTAATTTTCTTGGATAACATAGTAAGAATATGAAGAGGAATCGGATAGACGGACATGTAATAAGATGGAAGGGAATTACACGCTGCGTTAATTAAAGTGGTTCGACCAGCATAGGACAAGAAATTATTATACCACACATGTAAGCGTCGGTCCAGAGTAGTCGTAAGATCAAAGAACATTTGGCGCGTAACCCGACTAGTAATAAGAGGTAGTCCAAGGTATTTATCTTGCCCATAAGACCCATGAATTCCCAGTTGTCTCAAAGTAGCTTGTTTAACGGCACGCGGTGTAGAAGGCCCGAAAGTAACTGTAGATTTGTCCTTGTTAACAGTCTGACCCGAAAAACAACCAAAAGTAGTTAAAATTTGATGGAAGTGATCCACTGAAGTTGACGTAGGTTGGAGGAAAAAAATACAGTCGTCAGCAAAAGCAAGCCTAGGAATAGGAGGACCCTTGACAGAGGCTCGGAGAGGCGTTATATGTTTTAAAAGACAGTCTCACTCCACACATCGTAGAAGAACGTCTAATGCCAAGATGAATAAGTAAGGTGAGAGGGGATTCCCTTGGCGGATTCCTCTAGTTGGATGAAAAACGGGTCCCATCTGGCCATTAATGAGTGTGGTGAACGACGTAGAAGAAATACATTCCATTAGGTATCCAATCCAAACCTCTGGAAACCCATGGCTGTGGAGCACCCATTGGATAAAAGGCCATTCCATTTGATTGTAGGCTTTAGATAGATCAATTTTAATGGCACAACTACCTTTTGTAGATTTGAATTTACGCATGGTATGTAAAATCTTGTGGGCGATCAAGAAATTATCCTAAATATGACGAGAGGCAATAAAGGCATTTTGATAAGGGGACACAAGGTACTGAAGGATGGGTCTTATGAGAGATACTAGGATCGTAGAGATAATTTTATAAATAACATTACATAAACTGATGGGACGAAAGTGCTTAACTTGAGTAGGGTGTGGAATTTTGGGGATGAAGATGAGGAGGGTTTTATTAAGGGCTCGGAGTAGTCGACTAGAGGTGAAAAAATATTTAACTAAATTAAGGATGGAGGGTCCCACAATATCCCAATGGTTTTTAAAAAACTCGCAGGTCAACCTATCCGGACCTGGACTCTTATTCTTCCCCATAGTACACAGGTTTTGCCAAATTTCTGCATCTGCTATAGATTCCAATAACCGAGTAACGTCAACAGATGTAACTTGGACAAAATTATCTGCAGCCGACAGACGAGGGGGGTTAGTGGAAGTAAAAAGGGTTTCGTAGAAGAGTTGGAATTGACCCTGAATATCCTGGATCGTACTGTGCCATCTAGTGTCTGGATTGAAGATAGAAGGAATTGAATTATTACGCCGGTGTTACATGACAGAAGCATGGAAAAATTTAGTATTATGGTCTCCGTCTAGGATCCACTTATTTTTATTCTTATTGCACCAGTACTGGCGTTCTAAGGTCATACAATGCATAAGGTGTGATTGTAAGTGGTTCTCTCGGGAGACCACCAGAGGATCCGAATTAGTGTTAATACACATTCGGAGGTTATGTATCTCCTATTTTAAGGCAACGATTGAATGGGACATATTTCCCAAAATAGCTTTTTTCCAATGTCGAGCAACCCCACTAAAAGACTGCGCCTTACGCAAAAAGGAAAAAGCGTGCGAGCCCTAGATCAGAAGATTCTAGTGGTATTGTAAGAGGTTAGTAAAAGACAGATAGGATGCCCACTCAGGGAAGTAAATAAACCGCGCTGGAGGTTTCAAGAGGAAAGGATGCGTGTCTAATAATAATGGACAGTGGTCAGACCCATCATTTGGAAGATGAGAAATTCGGGTAGTTGGGTACAAGGACATCTAATGCTCATTACCAAGTCCTCGATGAAGATGCTCTTTAACATGGTGCCCGAGAACACTATTGGCTTTCCAGGTGAAAGAAGGTCCAGTGAACCATAGATCTTGGATATTACATGCATGCATAAAATTCTTAAGATGACGTGCACGCATAGCTTGAAACGGACTCCCCCTCCCCCCCCCCCCCCTAATTTTCATGTTATCCTAAAATGGAATTAAAATCTCCTAAAAGAAGCCAAGGATGGTGAACAGAAGTGTGGATGTGGTGAAGGGAGTTCTATACCTGGGTTTGCTCAGTAGGGTGGGGTGGCATGTAGACAGCCGTAAACTTTGTAGGTGCCACAGCAAGGTCATGTTGAATGAGCATATGAATGAATCGACTGGAAATGATGATGTCAAGGGCAACTATCAGACTTTCATTCCAAAGAATCCAAATCCCACCGGAATGACCAAGAGGCGAAGAGACGACTTGAGTGCGGTAAGGTAATCGACGAATCTCGCGCATTGATCTTTCAGTATCCATTCGAGTGTCCAGGATAACCAATATATGAGGATGGTGTGAACGAACAAATGTCATGAGTTCTGTAAAAAAATTGGCCTTGCCAGCCCCTCTAGCATTCCAAAGAAGAATCTTCATGAGGTGTAGAAATAGGTGATCTCACCTTAAGTTTTTCCCCTGAACGATGTATACAAATGCATTTAGGGGTCTGGGTTTGGGTGGTGAAAACTCTTCTTTTGGGAGGGGAGGATTGTGAAACCTGTAAATCAATGATGGGACTGGAATCAATCGGACCCTGACCTAATCGACTATACAAAGTATGCGGGGTCTTAGGGACAGGTGGTTGGATCCCAGTAGTGCCGTGAAGAAAGGAAGTAGGAGGCATTCTCCTGGACCTTGTTGTATAAGACTGACTCTTTCAGATGGGAACTGCCGATTGTTTTATGGAATTTGACCCTTTACAGTTAGGACACCTTAGAAGATGGTGAGATGAGGAAGTGATAGGCCCAGGGGTTGAAAATTCGAATCCTGGTGGTAGAGATGGTTCTAGAGGTGAGGGGTCAGGCTCATGAGGATGGTGGGTTGGTATTGCTTTCTCGCGATGGTTAAGCACTCCAGAGTGATGTGATGCTGGATGGAGGATCAGTTGGTCAGAAGGGGAATTCGAGGCTTCTTTGTTGGCCGGAGGAGATGAATAAGGGAGGATCGTAATCTGAGGATAAGTAGGTACCACGGTAGGAAGTAAAACCGAACCATAAGGAGAAGATGACAAATCAAGGAACTCAAGTCCTTCACACACAGTTGGGCAGGTGTCCTTAATAGGGAACGTTGGGCTACACATGGTGGGGACTTCAATCGCTTGGGATGTAGTGATTGGGGAGGAATCCATGGGCTAGGCGATATGGTCTGATATGCTTGTATTGTTGGAGTGGAAGTGAACTGGGGGAGTTGAAGGGTTTTTGTCCTCATGGTGTGTATTGCATTTATCAAGATGGAATGTATTGCTGGAATGAACCAGTTGAATGAGTGGGTCAGTCCTTTCCTTATGTTCAGAGAGCACATCCTGTTGTTGTTGAGAAGTTGAAGGTATCACATCAGATTTAGGTTTCCAAACTTGTCGTGTATTGGTTTGTGCTTCAGGCATAATATTCCCAAGGCCAAGTATACTTGGATCAAGTCGATTAGGAGAATGTCTGGAGTTATGCATGGTATTATACATCGATGCACGAGCCCGACACTGAGGAGGTCGGCGTGTAATAATACACCACTATTGGTCAAGTTGAGGTTGGCTAGAACTAGAGGTGGGTTTTTGATGGATTACGAGGATAGTCGTGAAGATTATGTCCGACAATCCCACATGAAAAGAAAATCTCAATTTTTAATTCATACACCAAAGGACGAAGGATGCGACCAATCTTGATCCGCCGGGGAAGCTGATTTTCAATGTTAAATTCTACACAGATCCGAGCATACCTAGCATGCCCCATGAATTCAGTGTGGATATCAATTTTGAGTAGTTTTCCTAAGTACGCTGCTATACGATGTAAGATACTCATATCATAGTATTCCACTGGCAATTCATGTATTTGAAACCATAAACTCATATGTTTAATAATTGCAGTAGATGGACGAAAATTCTTTTGCCACCATTGGACTGATAGATAATGATCCTCAAGAAACCAGGGACCTCTAGAAATTACTGATGTATAATCGTTTTGGGAAGAAATTTTGACAAGGAAAAAATTATGCCCCAAGTCCGTAATAAAAATTCCGGCTTGTAATTTCCACAAACGTGACAGGCGAAGAGCAAGTCTTTGGAAGGATAAAAACTTACCCAGTAATTTAATGATGAGTGTAGAGCGCCATTTTTTTTCCAGAGAATTTGGAGTTCCTGGGTCAAAATAGGCACAGTGGGAATATTTTCCAAAGTCATGTACGCCTGCAAGGCTTCGTCGTCTGAATCGTAATCGTCAACGGTGGAATCCGTATCCCAAGAAGGAAAGAGAGCATGTGGCGGGTTGGGTGGAACTTGAGGAATAGTTTGATGTTCTGTGATTCCAGTTATGATAGTAGCCGGGTCTGTTTATGGGAAATTAACTAATTTGTCTTTGTATGTTGGCACAGGAGGTGGGTCTAATAAGGTGGTGTTGAGGTTTTAGGTCAAATCAGCTATAGGTAGTTTCAGAGCGGAGAGAGGCATGGTGGATGGAGGGTTGGCCGGTTCAGGCGGGGGACAGAGTAAAGGTGGAGAAAGGTCATGGCTTGGAAACGCCTCTATGGTAGATCACCCAATAACCTTAGCAAGGGCCAGAGGAAACAGGGGAGGAGTAAGCAGAATTTTTTGGGCAGAACAGGGGTTATGGCTGGCCGGAGTAAGCAGGGGAATAGCGAAGGGGGTGGTTCAGTCGGTGTTAGGGCTTTTTTGTTTATCGGAAATTTGTAGTAAGTTGTGCATATTGGCAAAGTTTGATTTGAACTTATTAAACTTCCGATGAGTTAATGATGTATGTATTCTACGAACCATTAGCTTGATAAAATGAAAAGGCAAAAATATGGGTAAAGGAAGGCATACCTAAAGGGGTATAAATATAAATTGGAATCGATGAGGAACTTAGAGCACCATCACAGCGATGGTGGCATACGAAAATTGTAGTTACAAAGGAATTTTTTGAAAATGAAAATAAAGACAATCTCTATTAAGTTTTGGAATTAAATTTGGAATGAACAATGAAATCTAACCCAAATCAACATTTGGAGGTGAAAACTCATTGCTTAAAGCCATACACTTCATGTGATACCTCATAATTTGAAGGCATTTTGATTTATTTTATTTTCACATTAATTCGTATATTTCGTCCATTCAAAATATAATTCATTTATCAATATTTTTTTTCATGTATAATAAACATAATCATGTTCTTTATACCATAACGTAATTAACATCAGAGTCATAATTAAATGAACATGTTATACTACGATTGACTATGATTGAATATTACAATCATCAAATCAACCCATGCCAACTCAATATATAAGATGTGGGAGTGTATTAAAACCTCAGTGTGACAATGACAAAATCCCCACGTCTAATCCCCATATCCTTCTAACGGTGCAACTCTCAAATCACCGATCATATGATATCCTAACTGGCAGCGTATAGACCTGAAAATGTTAAAATACAAACCGTAAGCATTAAGATTAATGAGGTACTCCTTCCCTGAAATAAAATAACAGTTCTTTATCGGATATGTGGATATAAAATCCAAATAATTCTGACCTGCTATGAAATAACAATGATCAGTTGATTGATGGTACTATTGGTGTTGGTTGTATCGAAACAATCAAAACCATCAGTACTGATCGTACCTTGGGCTATTATGACAAGCTAAAATTGGGGAAAATAAATTGGATATAGAGATATGTGAAAATACTTATGAGATCAAGGAGAATTAATAAAGGAAAGGAAAAACTATTTAGCCCGCCCGTAAACCGCCTGGGACCGCGTGAC
Organism: Sambucus nigra; assembly: GCA_949130495.1. Classification (NCBI taxonomy): domain Eukaryota; kingdom Viridiplantae; phylum Streptophyta; class Magnoliopsida; order Dipsacales; family Adoxaceae; genus Sambucus; species Sambucus nigra. The sequence continues at coordinate 85,562,173 of OX422208.1, read as the reverse complement.
CTTTTTTTTGTTATTCTTTTGTTTTTAACAATTAATATAAAAATAGTTTTTATATTAAAAAGTTTTCTTTTTCTTTTTATAAGTTTCTTATTCTTATGTTTTTAATAATTAATATAAAAATAGTTTTTTATATAACAAAAAAAAAATAGTTTTTCAATTAGTATAATTTTTTTTGAAGTAAACAGTTTTTATTAAAATGAAAAAAATATTTTTTCATAAAAAAAATAAATATTTTTTTTGACATGATATCGCGATTGATTACTGTCGCTGGCGCGGACCGCATTCCCAGACCCACATCATTTGTTGAATGTGGAGCCGCGCCAGCGGTACTAATTAATCGCGATATTTTTTCAATAAAGTATCGCGATTAATTAGTGCCGTTGACGCGGACCCATATTCAACAAATGATATGGATCCGCGTCAGCTGCACTAATTGATCGCGAATTTAAGACTTCAAATTAAACATATTTTTTTTTATTAAAATTAAAAAAATATTTTTTCAAATGTTGTTTTTAATTAATAAAAAAACTGTTTAATATTAATAAAGAAATATTGTTTAATTTTAATAGAAAAACTGTTTTTTATATTAAAAAAAATGGTTTTTTTATATAAAAAAACTCTTTTTTTTTTTTATATAAAAAACACTCAAAAGAATAAGAAGCTTAAAAGAAAAAAAAAGAAGAAGAAAAAGAAGAAGACAAATGCGGTCGCTGGACGGTTGCCAAATGCGGTTCATCTAAAACGACTCATAAAGGAATGGGGAAGGTAGCAAGCAATATAAATACCCGTTATAAAATGAGGATGAAATCATAGACAACTAAGTCTCTAAGTTATTTTCTATTGGTTTAGCTATGTGCTAATATGTTTTTTGAGGTTCAGGTTGATATAAACTGGAAATACATTGAAGATTTAAGAAGAGAGAATCTTGATAGTGTTCTTCCAAGTGCATCATATCCAAACTATAATTTACTTAATGAAGATGAAAACGTTGTTGTATTGCCTACTGTTGCATCTCAATGATTAAAAGGGTTAAATAGTATCCATCTGAAAGAGATGCCGCAATTTAGGGAAAAAGGTTGGTGAGACGTATTAAATGTTTTAAGTATGAGAGAGATTGTGGAGCAAAAAAGATTTGATGATGTTGGTAAGAGCAACCCTTATGGTTAGTCTAAATTTAGACAATTGTAGTCTAAATATACTTGGTTAAAATAAAAGAAAATGTTATGGGTAAGGTAAGTTTAGCCTAAAAAACACTATACTACGTCGTTTTGGAACCGGGCTATTCCTAATGCAGAAAACGATTTTCCGTCAAAGAACAAATCATTGTTCCTAAAGCGGAACAACATGTTCCGTTTAAGAACCAAAAAGTAATGCACCCACTTCTCCTATTTACATAAACACCCCATTAGTTTTTCTATAACCTAACTACCACCACTTAATAAATTTTTAACTCATAAAATTCTATCTATTTCATCCGTAAAAAATCATTCCACATAAACACATGGATACTCCTACAACATGTATTTATTATAAAAAAAAAATTGTTGTTGACAATAGAGCTGTTGGTTGAAATAAACCATTGGGGTAGAAATATAATTATAATTTATTTTTTTATATATCTTAGGCGGAACATGAAGTTCCATTTAAGGAAAAAATATATTATTTTTTTAATTCTATCGCGGAACATTGTTTCTCGCTTAAGGGGTGGGTCCCACAAAAAACCAACTAGTCTAATGCTAAATCTGTTATTTTTTACGGTAGTAAAGTGTAAATATAACAATTTACGGTACCCTGAGCATACACTTTTACCTCATATATACCCTTTTAGCATACCCATAAGGGCTGCTCTTATGAAATGAGAAGACTTGCTATTGAAATGGATTAGACAGTTGATGAATCTGTTCATTTGAAAATAGACAGGGAGTTGAAATCTCTTTAAGAATAGAACATCGAGATCCAAATTTTAATATATCCATTAAGGATTGATATCAACTTATCCAAGGAACCCTTTATTGATTGAAAACCAAATCGGAATTTAAGCTTGAATTTCTGTCCAAATGTAGTGAAGAAATTATGAGAAAATCGAAGGAGGAAAAGAAGGAGTTGAGGGTTTTGATTTCCAAATTGGAGAATGAATTGAGTGAAAAGGTTTCTGGTCTAGAACAAGAAAAGGGTAACATTGATTCATTGAAAATGAAATTTGAAGAAACGGTTGTATAGTTGCATGAGAAGAAATTCAGTGTTGTAATTTAATAAATGAGGCTGAAGAAAATAAATGAGTTATTGAGGCAAACAAAAGAAAACTACATAATATAAAGATTATTGATGAAAAAGGTGTATAAGGTCAGGAATTTTTATAAAAAAATCAAGAAGAATGGTTGAGTAGGTTGAAAAAACTCATTTGATATTTTTGTGACTCTTAGTTGGCATCTATGACAGAGAAAAAAATTTATACCAAAGATGAATATATCAAATGAATAAATGATGTGAAAGAAGAAACGTTGAAAAAACTAAGAGTCAAAGAAGTTGAACTGTAATAAAAAAGCTATCAAATTGAAGGATTTATTTGAAGCCTTACAAAAATAAAATAAAAAAGAGTTAAAAGTTAGAAGTATAATAAATGATGAAATAGTGAACATGTTGGAGAGAAAGTTTGAAGATGCAATGTAGTTAGCAGAGATAAGCAATGAAAATGTGATTTATACAATGAAGTCGAAGTTAAAAGATTTTGTTATTTTAATTAATGAACTTTCTTATTAGAGGAAGAAAATTTATAAGATTGAAATGGACAAGAGTATTCTTGAGGAAAAAAATAGTCATTTTCGCAAGATGAACTTATAAAGAACATAAAAAGTTATAATTATATACTTTGTTGTAGTAATTTATTTTTTTAGATTGATTTAATTGTTGTGATCTGTAAAATACATTTTTATTTTATTTATTTTAGGTTCTGAAAAATATCAAAATGAAATTTTGAAGTTCAATTATGAATAGGAGGAAGTAGAGTTGGAAATCAAGAGCTTAAGTGAAGGTAAAAATATTCATAATGTAATGATTATAATCTAGTTGTGAAAAAGCAATTTCAATTATTACTGAGATATTTGTTATAGTTTTGTGGTTTAAAGAATCTTAATTTAGAGCATAGATTGAAAGAGTTCAATGGTAAAATCACTTTCGATGAAATGAGAATATGTGATCTTGTTGAAGGTAAAAAAAATTAGTTGCAAATATATGACATAATATAGTGAGAAAAATATCTACAGTTAAGTAAGCATAGTAAGATACAAACAAAAGTATTGTTAAATTTTAACAGTTGTAATACTTTTTGTTTGTTCTGACTATGCAGTTAACGAAAAGCTGCAACTTGAAGTCAAAAGTATGAAAGAACATAGTTTGGTACTTTAAGCAAATGTTAAACAAATCTTGCAAGATTGAGTGACACTTACTCTTGGAATTCATGTTTGGGTTTTAATTAGTGTTATATTTTGTACTATAACATGTGTTTGGTGTAATTTAATATTCATTTTTTTTTATAATAGTATTTTTGAAAAGGTATTGTAACTCTTTAGTATATTTATTTTTATAATTGAAGTTACAATTTTTTATGTAATTATATGCATTCGTAATGGGTTATTGAAACAATTTAATTTTAATTTTAAAATATGTAACTTAATATATTGTTTACATTTCAATTTAAAATGATGGATATGCATATATAATTGCATTATTTAATTTATATACATTACAATACTATAATTACGTTTAAATTTATAAATGTACATACAATTAAATTGATGAATACAGATATGGGGACGTTTAACTATGTAGATATAGTTACATTTTTAAATACAAATACAATTGCATTAAGTAATGTAGATACAATTACATTTAGTAATGAATATATAGTTATAACTATTACATACATAACTACACATTTTGTAATTTTGATACAATTACACTAATATTACTGAATTTATATTTGCACTTACACTTATAAAATGGGCATACAGTTACTCTGAGGAATGCAAATACAATTACCATTAGTATTACAGGTATCGTTACACTTGTAAATACATATACATTTATAATAATTTATGTACATACAGTTACAATAAGTAATTCAGATATATTAATAATGATTACATATTCAGTTATAATTTTTAAGTGAGACATAGTTACAATATTTTTGATACATTTACATATACATTTATAAATGTACATACAATTATACTAATGAGTACTGATGCGGCTTAGTTTTAATAATGTAGAAAGAGTTATAATAACCACCATTTTTCAGGTAAAGGATGGTTAAACACAATATGCCTAAGATGGGGCTTGTCTAATAATTTATAACATTCTCACCATCGAACCATAAAATGACATTTTTATTTTAAAACAAACACGCACAATAAAACGATATGATGTGATAAACTGACAATAAATAAGTTGGAACTTCCATAAGTCATAAAAAATCTATCCTAAATGTAAATGGAATATAAATAATTGGAATAAATAAATCCCGGTGTTATGCCCATACAATCTTTGAAATAATAAAAACCATTTGAAATAGAGAGTAGCAACCTATGTTAAAATCAATGAACTGGATTCTCTACGAAGCAAGAGCAACCGAAAATTTGATCCTCTATCGGCCATGTTGTCTCTATCTAGGAAAACGTAGGGGAAAAGTATTTTATAATTTGGATCAGTGCCCTAAAGTTCCAAGAATTAACTTATAAAACCAATATATAATTATGCAGCCAATTCACATTACACACTACCCATTGACACTCGTATGCAGTAAGTATCTCACCCCTAAGCTAAGTGCAACACTATATGCATTTTCAACCCAAGCCCAAATATGAAATCTGATATCTACACTAACTTGAAAATATCAAAGGCATCTAGCACATATATTAAACGAGATCTAACATCTACACATATGATTTCAGTCTCAAACGTAACCCCCATAATACTACCCCCAAGAAATATTATTTCATCACATTGTGTATTTTACGTAGCATTGTATTCATTAATAGTTGTCGACATCATTAGACTACATGGATTTGTTCTTATATATATATACGGTACATGAAGGCATCTACCTTTGGTGTCGAGTTCGTGCTTTATTAGTAAGTATCGAGGAGTCTCTCACCAAATGTAAACAGAAAACACATAAGCGGGGCGGTCATTACGTAGTACCCTATTTCATTGTCCATACCCCCGACAATGATAATGGATCCATCTATACCACTTTACTCATCGTAAGTGGTACCACTGAATATAGGACCTAAAATAACGGCCTACACTACACCTAGCCCACCTGTGCCGACGCGTGCTACGGTCTGAACACATACGCAACTCCAACTGATAGGCTATCCACGAATACGTTTATGTTAACATAATTGATAATTAGATATATGCAGCCCACAATATGTATAGGTAGTTATCCCCAAAACTACCACAACTAGGCTTCATCAATCCCCAGATAGCACCCTTGTCATAAGAATTAACACCCTAGTTAATTATTAAATTTTCCAATTAATGAATATCGACACAAATCTATTTTTAATTAAATATACACTCACTTGGATATCCTCCTAAATACTCGCTTGAGTTCGTAAGAATCGCCTGAACATTCCCTCAGTCCAACCATGACCCACACCTAGGATCTAAATCGATTCGTCTCCCAGAAACGAATCGATTCTCCAGGCCGAATCGATTCACCCTGGGGGCCGAATCGATTCAATTTTGGGTAGTAGCCTAGCTATGCTATGTTTTTCCTATACGGGTGTGGCCATCCAGTCCCAATTAGCGCACACATGGGGGAGGGGTCTCGCGATGTAGCTCGGGGCCCTTCGATCATCGTCAATGTGGGGTGATGTATAGAGATAGAGTTGTTAGTCTATTTTGCACAAAACATGCAAAAGAAATGTTGTCACCTCGACAGAATGACCTCAAAGACATACTGATGCTTGCGAAACAAATTAGTTCAAATATTTGGGGGCTAAGTTACGGAATGGGAAGGTGTTAGGCACCCATCACGCCCTTTCGATCTCTCATGGTAATACGTTATTCTTCTGCTTGATAACTCAGTGAATTGTGTACGTGTATACATAAATGGAGAGGGGAATTACTCAACCCACGTCATGGATAAAGGCGATGGGAGGTCCCCATAGGAGTGTTCCTAAAATAGTAATTAAAAATATGATTTGTGCGCTTATTGGGACACTCATCATTACGGTGAAACGATGGTATATGGTGGATAAAATGCGAACATGAATTACAAATATAATATATGGAAATAATATATGGACAATAAGAGTAAAAGTGGACTCGAATCTCGAATTTTACCCGAGACGCCTAAGTAGCCTAAAAAGGCATCAAAGTCCACGTAGTTCGCATGCAATACGGGGGTGGGTTTATACAATAAATCCAACCGGGGGACTTTATTATAGGGGTGTGTGTGTGTAGAAAAAGGTTATTTTAGTGTGAGAAATCCCATTTGGAATTTACAAGCAAACCCTCATTTTCTTGTTTTGGGGTCTTTTATATAGAAAATATAATATGTGTAATACTATTAGGAAAAAAGTTAGATATTAATATGTGCGATCCAATAAAGATGAAATGATAAAGAAAAAAAATGAAATAACTAATGTGAAAATAAGAGAATTTAAAGAGAGAGTGAAAGGTTTGGACCTTATTTGGAAGCTTTAAGGTTGATCTTGATTGTTGAAGGGTTGATCTTGCAAGTGGATGAAGGTGGTAGGAGGAAAGGGAATGTAATTTGCTAAATTAGGTAAGGAAAGGATGGAAATGGAATGTGGGGGAGAAGTTTCGATACGAAAACCACGTTGACTTCGAGAGAATGTTGCTGAGATCACTGAGATGGATGTTTTTTAGGTTCCTTTCGAAGTGATCTCATGCTCTCCTTATATAGGGTCAAGGGGGTGTCGATTGGCATTATCCTTGATATGTCTATCGGTAGGAAACACTAGACACACTGTTGTTAGGCAGGAAAATGGGTTTACCATTCGATAGTCTCATGTAGATTTTCCCGAAACGGTCATAAAATGAAATTCACAAGTCAGAATCACATGCGGGACATTTAATTGGAAATGGTATTCAGATCCCTTTAAGAATCCATGGGTCGCTCCCGAGTTTGGGAACTGATCGTTGTCAAATAGGCGTTATAGAAGTGCCCGATGATCTTTTGAACAAGAGTAAAACAAATCATTTATCTGAATCGTTAGGTCGATTCATGCACGGGGTAGGCCGTTAGAAAGACTATGCAGAGTCCTTCGATGTTACAAATATCTTCACTCAATTTGGAAAGTTGAGCTTGGTCAAATGGGGCCGAAAAGTGCACTATGACCTTTCGGAGTAAAATTGGCCATTCGTCCATATCGTTAGGCTGATTCGGGCATGGGACAGGCCGTTGTAAATGGTATTCAGTGGCCTTCAAAGATTCATTTAGTCTCGTTCGAGCTAAAAGGTTGATGGATATAAACGGAGCTCGAGAGCGTTTCGTGGCCCCTATATCAGTTTTTGAGGAAAATGGTTTGTTCGTTCGAATTATAAGGCCGATTCATGCATGAGGTCGCTCGGTAGAATGAGAATTCAGAGACCTTCAAGGATTAATTGAGCTTATTCTCAGGAGAGGAAGTTGATTAGGTAAAATGGGTCATGGGAGCACCTATTGGACTCTTAATAGGTTTTCAATACTAACACAGATCGTCCGTTCGAACCGTAAGGATGACTTATGCACGAAGTGGATCGTCAGAAAGGAGACTTAGATCCCTTCGAAGATTCATTGATCTTCCACTTAGGTGAGGAAGTTTATCGGAGTCAAACGAGGCTCGGGAGCACCCAGTGGCCTCTGGATCGGTACTCAAAATATGACCTAGGGTTTATAGTTAATAAGGAAGTGCTAGGGACTTAAAGAAAGGCTTGGGGGTCTTAGAATGTCCTGTCTATGGAGCCCCTCGACGAGTGAGCTTGGAACAAGTGAATGCTATCTAATAGACACCACATGGATGTTTAGGAAGGAGGTCAATTCTATGGACCAAAGGGGAGAGGATGATTAGTTTAGAGGGCCAAGGTCGGTTTTAAGGACCTAAGGCTGCATTGGGGATAATTAATTATGTGGGTCGAGGTCAATGCTGACGACCTAAAGTTGTAGAGACCAATTCTATGGGATGAGGTCAATTCTAAGGACCTTAATTTATAGAGACCGATTCTGTGAGTAGAGGTCATTTCTGAGGACCTAATGTTGTGGAGATCGATTCTGCAGATCGAGGTCAATTTCGAGGACCTAAAGTTATGGAGATTGATTCTATAGGTCAAGGTTCATTCTTAGGACCTAAAGTTATGACGATCAATTATGTGGGACAAGGTTAATTATGAGGACCTAAGTAGTGAATGAGATTCCCTTAATGTACCTGACAACTCAGAGACACTAACCTCGGCGTATGAGAGGGACGAGGTAACAAAGGTTCCTGACTCACAACCAACACTCTCGTCCTACATAAGGTCGACTATGGCCGACGTCAACGGTAACCTCATTGTCGGGCAACATCAGAGATCACACCTACCTCGCTCATCAACCTCGACCGGGAATAAGCCGAGGTAGCAAGGACCACCCCCGTCGTGACCAACCTCGGTTGAGAATCAACTGAGGTTCCTGCTACTTTAACGTAACCTCGACCCAGGCCGATGTTATAACTCTACCTGCCTTACCTCCGCTTTCCTACTGAGCCAAGATCATCGCGAATAACCTCGGATTGAGCAGCAGCCAGATTTCACCAACCTCGTACTCTTCCAGGCCGAGGTCGGTACTAATAAAAGACAATCAAGTATTTACACGCACATGTATAGCTTGGAACACGTGGATAAATCTGTTATAACCAAATTATTCCCTCCACGTGAGGGAATATTGAGGTCATTATTACTTAGTTGATATTAGCCAGTGTCACTCTCATACTGGCTCGATGCTCATGTACATGATCATTGTATGCTTGAGGGGCACATTACACCCCGCAAGCACTATATATAGAGGTCATCCTCTACCTTGTGAAGGGATCCAAAATGACAACCCTAGCTGAAACTCTGTCAATTTACACAGTAGAGAGAGAAAGCTTGAGAGATTGTATCCATGGCCGTTAGTACCTTATTTCAGTGACCTTATTCACTCACTTGAACAGTGGATGTAGTCCTAATTGGCTAAACCACTTAAACATTTGTGTTCATCCTCTTCTCCTTATCTCTATCTTTTATACTGGTATGTTCCTGTACTACTATTGTTATAACTAAATTAAGCTTACGAACACCTTTAATGGTGGTGCTATTTCGAGCATCATCATTTTGGCGCCGTCTGTGGAAACAAGAAGCTGTATCTTCCTCTTTTTTTGCTTAACCTCATTCAAAACTCTGGTGGTGAACCAGGCCTCACCCCTTGTATGGAGTTGTTTCACCATTGAAAGGGGTCCTTTAAGTTATAAAGCTCATCTACTTCACAAGCTCTTTAGTTTTAACGTATAGCACCAGAATTACCTCCCCCTCTTCCACCATCTAGTGCTGAAGGACCTAGTTCCAACCAGGCACCACCCCAGTCCAAAATGGCTGAGGTGGAAGAAGCCTTAAGGTATTTGGCTGCAACGCAACAATCAATTAAGGAGCAATTTGCACAACTCAGTCAAAATATGATGAGACCACCGGGGGTCTCATAGGAGATGATTACTCCAGCAACTGATCAACCCTAACTTGAGGCCAGGGGACCACCCCAGGCACCACAAAAAGACCAACCGACACCTCAATGAAGGAGGGATGTCTCTGAAACTTGGCCTTTGCATCTGGGGAGGCAAAGACACCCTTTCCCTAAGGATAGGTATGATGATATGGAGGCAAAAGAAGCTCCAAAAGATTGTTTGGAGCCATATGAGGTTTCAAATAACACAGTGCGTCCTATCCAGCAGAGCCGAGATTGTGGAGGCAGAAGAGGTGAAGGTGCCCCAACAAAGAGGATCAACTTTTAATTGATGGAGTAGAGGGTAGGCCTTTGAAAGGATCGACCTAGTAAATGACCTGAGGCAGAGGTTATTCAGGTCAAGAAGTGTCGTTGGCTCCCAAAGGGGAGATGGGGAACATCGTCCTCATCATGGCCGACCCCATCAGGGCCAAGACAGGGATCAAGAGGAGGTCAACAACCGACGTTGTGCTGCGGTTGGGGAACCCTCAGTCCACCCCTTGGAGGTGGCTGGGAACAACCTCGTCCAGGCCGACATTGCGAGACCATGGAATGATTCCATCCAATGACTTGAAGAGAAGATATGAGACCTCATCAATAGCCGAGACCCTTTACAAAGAGGTTTCTCAGAGGTCTCTCCATTCGTGGCTAAGATAGTAAGCTTCCCAACCCCTACAAGGTTCAAGCCACCTACGGTGTCTCCCAAGTATGATGGTAGCACCAACCCTGTACATCATATTGATATGTACCAGTCTGCTACATACATTTACTCAATACCAAATGAGATAAAGTGTCGAGCCTTCTCTGTAACTTTGACGGGAGCTGTACACATCTAGTTTACCTCTCTTACGAAGAACTCAATAGAGAACTTTAATGGCTTAGCTGAATGTTTCATCCATAATTTCTATTTTGGGGTAGGACCTCAAAAGAAGACCAATCATCTGCTATATTCTAAACAAGGGAAGAATGAGAGCCTAAGAGACTACATCACAAGATTCAACAAAGAGAAACTAGAGGTTAAAGATTACGAAGAGAACATAGTTATGACCTCTCTCACAAGAGGTCTCTAGAAGGGGAAGTTGTTATGGAAACTCACAGAAGATCCTCCCAAGTCCATGGCAGAGTTATTGGCAACTGCAGGTAAGATCATGAACATTGAAGAGGCCATGGTCGTAAAGTATGAGGATGAGAATGATAGTGGCAGTGGGAAGTTCCAAAGAAAGAAGGACAGAAAGAAGAGGTCATCTGACGACAAGTTTGCACGCTATACCCCTCTAACTGTGAGCTGCGAACACATCCTCAATGAGATATGGAATGATCGATCTCTGAGATGGCCAGAAAAGATGAAGGCTCCTCCGCATAAGAGGAACAAGAACTTGTGGTGCGAGTTCCACCAAGACCATAGCCATATGATAGATAAGTGCTTCACCTTAAAGGATGAGATCGAGAAGATAATGAAATCTAGAAAGTTGAGGAAGTATGTTGATGGTAAGGCTCCTAAGAGTGGAAGAGATGACCCTAAAAATAAGAGAAACAATAGATGTTGTGAAGATACTTCAGCAAGAAGAGACGATGACTGGGATGGTGATTATGAAGACGATCCAGATCTCCCACAAAAGATGACAATGCCCCAGTGAAGAGGGTTGGTATGATCTCTTTAGGTATTAGCACCATATGTGGAGGACTTATAGGGTGTGGCTCTGAAGAGTTTGACCAAAAAGTTCATGTGGCAAAGGCCAAGTCAGTGGTCAAAGTAGAGATGATAAATCTGGCATCTTCAGAGGCTAAAAGAAGAGAAAGAAAGTGGATATGGACACTCTTATAGTTGGGTTCTACCGACTCGACTTCAAAAGGCATCTTAGCTCCGCATGATGATCATTTGGTAATTACACAAAGAGTGCATGGATGTGAGGTACAGAGAATTCTTGTAGATGGAGGAAGTTCAGCAGATGTGATGTTCTGGCCCTGCTACAAAAGCCTAGGCCTTAGCAGAGTTAGGCTGGTACCCTATCATCATCCGTTAATGGGGTTCAGCGGTGAAAAGGTCCATCCGTTGGGCATATGAGATGGACGTACAAATGGGTGATGAGTGGCCTAAGAGGTTAACCCGAAAGATTAATTTTTTCCTTACGGAAGAAAACGTCTTCTCAACCAATAACCTCATTATAGGAAGAGTAACCCTTAAGGGTTTTGAGGCCGTACCGTCGACGGTACATAAGATGCTAAAATTCCTGACCCCCTATGGGGTAGAGGAAGTGCAGGGTGACCAGACCATAGCACGAGAATGCTACTTCAACTCGGTTGAAGAGAGAGAGGATCATAAAAGAGTAACCACCACATATAACATTGATACACTTGACCCTAGAGATGAAAAGAAATTAAATAAAGGAGAGGTCGCAGAATAGGTAGAATCCATCGTCCTTAATGAGGACGAGCTAGAAAAAACCATCCAGGTCGGCAAATCCTTAAAGGGAGAAATCAAGGAAGAACTGATAAACTTCCTGAGGAAGAGGCAGAGTGTCTTCGCTTGGAGTCACGCGGATATGCCTGGCATCAACCCTGAGGTTATGTGACACAAGATGAATATGACTAAGGACGCTAGGTCAATCAAGCAAAGACAAAGAATCTACTCTAGGGAGAAGTACGACATCATCGGGGAAGAAGTCAGAAAGTTGGAAGAGGCTGAGTTTATCCGGGAAGTCATATATTCGGAGTGGATATCGAACGCAGTCATTGTGCCCAAAGCCAATGGATAATGGAGAATATTCGTAGACTTCACCGACCTGAACAAGTCTTGCCCGAAAGACAGCTATCCCTTACCTCAGATCGATCAGATGGTAGATGCCACAGTAGGGAATGAGCTCATGATCTTCATGAACATGTATTCTGTCTATAACCATATCTTCATGGATGCTAAAGACTTATAGAAAATAACCTTCATCACAGATAAGGGGACATATTGCTAAAAGGTTATGCCCTTCGACTTGAAAAATACCGGGGCAACGTATCAACGTCTTGTGAATAAGATGTTTGAAAATCAAATCGGCAAGACTATGGAGGTGTATGTAGACGATATGTTGACGAAGAGCTTAAAGGCATGCACTCACGTGGCAGACCTAGAAAAGACCTTCGATACCATGGACATTTACAGAATGAAACTCAACCCCGCGAAATGCGTCTTCGAAGTAGGAGCTGGAAGATTTCTTAGATTCATTGTCAATCAGAGGGGAATAAAGGCGAACCTTGAGAAGATCAAGGCTTTGCTCGACATGAAGACAAGAAGAAGTATCAAGGACATTTAGAGGCTCACCGGAAGAGTAGATGCACTCAACAGATTTGTTTATAGAGCAATAAACAAGTGTCTTCCATTCTTTGAGGTTCTTATAAAGGCCTTAGAATGGGACAACGAGTGTGATGAGGCTTTTAATCAGCTCAAGTCCTACCTCGGATCTCCCCTGCTCTTATCTCTGCCCACAGTGGGAGAAAAGTTATATGTTTATCTAGCAGTCTCTGAGTCAGCTATAAGTGCAATCATAGTATGGGAAGATGTTGGGGTGCAAAGAGCTGTGTACTTTAATAGTAAGGCCCTTCAGGGGTCTGAACAAACCTATCATTGAATGGAGAAACTCGCCTACGCTTTGATACACGCTTAGAGGAAGATGAAACCCTATTTTCAAGCACACTCTATGGTCATCCTCACTGAATCTCCACTTAGGCAAGTCCTCCATAATCCTGAGAAGTCAGGCAGGTTGATGACCTGGGCCATTGAGTTGGGAGAATATGACCTTACGTATCAACCCAGGGTGACCATTAAAGGGCAGGCACTTGCATATTTTGTTGCTAAGTTCACGTGGGAAGATACTGAAGTTGAGAACAATCCAGTGATCGTCAAGGGATCAAATAGTAACATCTTCCAAAAATTGGAAGAGGTTATGCCTAGTAGAGCTAGAAGCGGAGTGGCTGAGATTGTGGAAGACAAGTACCTCTTCAAGCAAGGGACCCTGTCAGAGGGGAGCTTCTCGTCAAATGAAGACATTTGGAACCTCTTCGTTGATGGGTCTTCTTGCGAAAGTGGAAGCGGTGCAGGGCTGATACTTTCAGCTCTGGATGGTACCAATGTTGAATATGCACTAAAGTTCAACTTTAGGGAATCAAATAATGAGTCAAAATACAAGGCCATGATAGCAGATCTCTCCTTGGCAAAGACCCTTAGGGTTGGTTGACTCTTACTTCACAGTGACTCGAGATTAGTTGTCAACTAAGTGTTTGGAGTTTATGAGGCCAAGGATAAAAGGATGGCCAAATACCTGAAGAGGGTAAGAATTATTCTAGAAGGTTTCTAAGAGGTAAAGATGAAGAGGGTACCTCGACAAAACAACATTCACGCAGATGCACTTGTAAGGTTAGCTTTAGCTACATAGACATACATCAGAAGGACGGTTCCGGTTGAGATCCTACTCAAACCGACCATTGAAGACGAAGAGGTTAACATCACTTGCACCTCGGGGACTCATGGATGGACCCCCTCATCAGATTTATCAGAGAGGGAGAACTGCAAAAATTAAAGCTAAAGAGGAGGAAACTGAGGTACAGAGCTGCAAAGTTCTCAATAGTAGGGGATGTCCTGTATAAGAAGGGATTTCTATTACCTCTTCTCAGATGTGTTCATCCCACAGAGGTCCCCCACGTCCTAAAAGAGGTACACGAGGGTTCTTGCTCTAGTCACATAGGAGGAAGACATTTGGCTAAGAGGATTATCACACAAGGATACTGGTGGCCGACCTTGACCAAGGATGCTACAGCCTATGTGAGGAGGTCTGACAAATGTCAAAGATTCTCCACTATCCCCCATCAACCCCATCAGCTAATGACATCAATAAGTTCTCCTTGGCCATTCGCAATATGGTGAATTGATTTGGTAGGTCCTTTACCAAGAGCTGCGAACAGCTACAGGTTTTTAATAGTTTCCATTGATTATTTCTCTAAATGGGTAGAGGCCAAGTCGATGATCACGATTACAGAACATAAGACCTTCTAATTCATTTGGAAGAGCATCATATGCCAACATGGCCTTCCAAACACCCTAATCTCGGACAACGGAACCAGTTCAAGAATTCTTCCTTAGAAAAGTATTGTGAAAGAGTTAGGATCAAATAATTTTTCTCTTCTCCCGGTCGACCTCAGGCAAACGGTCAGATCGAAGTCACAAATAGAAAAATCCTCGACAGGATCAATAAGAGGTTAGAAGAAGCTAAGGAGAGATGGACTGAAGAGGTTTATTCCGTGTTATGGGCCTACAGAACAATGGCTAGGACACCAACGGGGGAACCCCCATTTATGTTAGCACATGGCTCAGAAGCCGTCATACCAACAGAGGTAGGACTCCCCACTCACAGGGTTCAAGCCTATGACCCTGAGAAGAATGGGGAGGAGATAAAACTTGACCTATATTTGATTGAGGAGAGAAGAGAAGATGAAGAAATCAGACAGGCAACCTATCAGTAGAGAACAACAAAGTTCTAGAATCAAAGGGTGAAATCAAGACCCATAGTCGTGGGAGACCTAGTGCTGAAGAAGACGTTACAGAAGGCAAACAAGCTTCACCCAAATTGGCATGACCCTTATAAAGTGATCGAGGAGGTTGTACCCGGGACCTACAGACTGGAAAACCTTAAAGGGGAACCTTTTTCCAATCCATGGAATACTGATCATTTGAAAAAGTATTCCATATGATATTTCAATGATTCCTATGTAAATGTATCAACTTATGAAGAGATTATTAATGAGAAGATCGGTTCCTGTGTCAATTCTTGGTTCATTATGCTTTGGTGAAAAATTTATGGGAGTAACATTTAGTTTGATGACCTCAGATCTTAAAACATCATAATTTTGTGACAAGGTCTGAGGTGAACATCATACTTGGATGGCCTCAGACCTTAAACATCATTAATTTGGTGACATTAATGGGGGCAACATCTTAGTTGACGACCTCAGACCTTAAAACATCATAATTTGGTGGCAAGGTCTGAGGTGAACATCATACTTGGATGACCTCAGACCTTAAACATCATTAATTTGGTGAAATTTATGGGGGTAACATCTTAGTTGACGACCTCAGATCTTAAAATATCATAATTTTGTGACAAGGTCTGAGGTGAACATCATACTTGGATGACCTCAGACCTTAAATATCATTAATTTGGTGAAATTTATGAGAGTAACATCTTAGTTGATGACCTCAGACTGTAAAACATCATAATTTGGGGGCAAGGTCTGAGATGAACATCATACTTGGATGACCTCAGACCTTAAACATCATTAATTTGGTGAAATTAATGGGGGTAACATCTTAGTTGACGACCTCATACCTTAAAACATCATAATTTGGTGGCAAGGTATGAGGTGAACATCATACTTGGATGACCTCAGACCTTAAACATCATTAATTTGGTGAAATTAATGGGAATAACATCTTAGTTGACGACCTCAGACCTTAAAACATCATAATTTGGTGGCTAGGTCTGAGGTGAACATCATACTTAGATGACCTCAGACCTTAAACATCATTAATTTGGTGAAATTTATGAGAGTAACATCTTAGTTGATGACCTCAAACCGTAAAACATCATTAATTTGGTGAAATTTATGGGGGTAACATCATAGTTAGTGATGAAGGCACCATTATATTGAGGATTCAAACCCTAATACAAATACATTGTATAACATATAAAACCATTCAAGGAACATTCAGCAGAAGAAGCAAAGCCCTCTTCTGAGGTTGATATGCCATGAAGTTAAGAATTACAAGTCAAAATGATGTTTCAGAAAAGTGTTGTCAAAGCTTACAGATCAGTATAAATCAGAAACAAAAAATTACAGATAAGAGCTTCACAAAATACAACCTAAGTGTCTATAATCTCAGGGTTAGTGGCAATTTCCCACTTCCTTGGCCGAGGTTGGTGACTTCTAAGCCCTTCTCCTGAGGATTAAAATCTTCAGTGCTTTTATCTTCTAGCTGAGCAGTTTCGATAGGCGCAGCAGCACCTTCCTCCTCGACTTCTTGTAAGGCCTGAGTAAACCGAGGATCAACATAGCCGAGACCAACGAAGTCCGAGGCTGCCAGGATCCCTAACTCCTTCTCTTTCATTGTAGCCCATTTTCCAGTGGCCTTAACACCCATCTCGAGGTACTCAAAGCCAAAGCTGATGAATTCATCAGAGACCTTGTATCCTCCAAGATCTTCTCTAAGGCATTATTCAGAGCAGCCTTCATAGTGACATCAACCTTGTGTTGGAGAGAGTCAGCCTGAGTCTTCAGAGAAGAGATATGATCCTTCTTAACATTGTCCAAGTCCTTCTCCAGCCACTTAACATTAACTTCAGACTTCTCTAAGGAAGCCTTCAGACGCTCCACTTTAGCATTTAGAGCAGCCTCTGTCTTTTGGGCCTCTCTGCCCTTATCAATCAGAGGGAGTTTCCTCAGGGTCCATTCAATAAACTGGTGCATGGTGAGGAGAACCTGTAAAATATGTGCAGAAATGTCAGTTCAAGATTTGGTATAATTTAAAGCCGATGTTACATTTAAAATGACAACAAAAGTCTTACTTGGATAGATCGGTGGAGGCTAAACTCGACCAGCATAGGGGTGTCTAGAGAACGGTAGAATCGTTTATCAGCGTCGGTCATAACCGAGCCGATATCATCCAAGGCCTTCAAACTTTGGCCAATAAGGCTATCACCAATCTTCAACTGCTCCATACGAGCAGCTAATGCATCCTCAGAGGAAATGGGGATCGCGCAATCCCCCTTGGACATTTTATTCTTCTGCCTCTGATCCTTAGGGACAGGGTCATTGAACTTACTTTTCTTTGAGGCGCGGTCCTTCAAGTGGTGGGGGTAGGCGAAGGTGCATTCATGTCTGCTTTCTTAAGTAGTTTTGTGAGGCTGGGTGCTATTATTTCCCAAATTCTGTCTGATATTCCTTCCGGACGCTTTGCAAAAAGAAAAGATCTGAGTTAAAGGATCAGCGAAGTAGAAAAATCAGAGGTTTAACTTGTTCAAAAAATAAAGTAAGTTACAAATCTCGATCAAGGGACTCCCCCCAAGGCCAGTCTCAGAGAGGTAGTAGGGGTCATCAAATGCTCGTACTTGACCAACATACCATGCTCTCCCTGATCTTGATGGTCTTTGACCTTATGAAAGTTATTCTGGCTTAATTCAGGGTTGGCCTTAGCTGCCATTGACACATTTCCCCACCTCAGAGGTATTATCGTCTCCAAAGATGAAGAGGGGACGCATACACCAAATTCCTAGGCCCCTGAGGCGAAGAAGTATCGTGGTTTCCAGTTATGGTTCAAGGTCTGGGTAACTAGCAACATCTTCTTAGTAGACTTCCCAACTAGAAAGTGGTAGTAACTCGGATGATTCCTAGTAGAGGAGGGCACGTAGCACCCTGTGAAGACCTGTACGGGAAGGTTTGAATGATAGACTACCCTTCATAAGATGATAGCCCCAATCATCACCCTCCAGGCATTGGGGGACAGTTGGGAGGGAGCCAAGTTAATATAGGCTAATATGGCCCTAATTATTGGATGAATGGGAAGACAAAATTCGAACTTAAACATCTGCTCATATAAGCATATCTCACCATCTCGGCCACCAAAGGCACTCTTATCCCTCAGAGGTATCCTAAGTTTTATGGAGGGACCTATGGAATAAAGATGCCTGAAAGCCAGGAGGTCGAGTTTGCTGACAGTGCTCTCTATCTCGGCTGCTTTCGAGGTGTCAACATCACTTTTTCTACCGTCATCATCCTCATCCCGGGGAACATCGTCTTGGGTAGGGGTAGGATCACCATCAGAGAACCTCTGAGCGAACTTGGCCCCTGTGGCGACCGACAAGGGAATGGCATCAAATATTGGGGGAATAGCCACACTAGGTCTTACAATTTTAACATCAGAGGAAGAGTGCGAAGTGATAGAACTCTTGTTAGACGAAGCGCGGCTGGAAACCTCGACTTGGTCATGGGCTGGATCCATCCTGATGGAGTAATCCATGGCTTCTTGAAAAGAATCAACATGCATGGGGTCTGAGGTGGACAACTCAGACTTAGACATTGGAGTGGGTTCCAACGAAGTATCTTCTGGCTCAACTGGGTCTTCTGGATCAATGTATATCACCCTCAGAGGGGTGGAAATATAGGTCTGAGAGGGAATCTGTAATACCCCGTATTTTTATAGCTTTTGAATTATGGGATTTACTAAATTTAATTGAGATAAATTAATTTAATTTTAATCCGGAATGTTGCTTTGAGTATTTACTAGCGTGACGAAAGTTAGTAATTATTGGAAATTTGTTATTCGTTGCATATTACTGGATGAGTATAGTAATATATGATATTTATTTTTATAATGTTGTCATGAGTGAATTAAATGACGATTTCAGAAATTAAAGTCGGAACGTGCTCGTGTCACGCCGGGACTAATTTGGTTAAATAAAAAGTGAATATTTTATAAGTTGTTCGTATGATCGTTTTGAGTGCTCCAACGCGTTCGGAAGGGTCAAGATAGTGAGAAAAGTGTACCCGGGGGTTTAGTTTGGGTCTCGGGACATGTTTAGGCCTAAATAATACCCGGGAGGGCATTTTAGTCATTTTTCATAATTGAGTAATTAAACCCACGAATTTCAGCAACCTATATCAGCCATTAGGTTAGCCTTTTAGGGTTAGAATATCCAGAAATCAAGTGACGGCCATTGGAGAAGAGAGGAGAGAGCTCCAAGGCAATTCAAGGCCAAAAAGACGCCGGATTGCACCGCCACCGCGAAGATCGCGAGACAAGGAACGCAGCCATACCAAAATCAGCCGTGAATCTGCATACCAAAATCCCAGGCAAGTATTTGACTTGCGTATTTTCGTTAATGCAATCTTCATATTAGTCTAGGATTGTTTAGAGATGGAAACTATGGAAGAAAACTCAAATTGTGTTAGGATAATGCATGTAGTTTTGATTATATGGAAATTCTGGAACCCTTGCCATGTAGAGGAATATAACCCACGAAATTTTGATGATATATTAGAAGGAATTTCTTGTAAAAAAAGATTAGAACCTTGATTAGGGAAAACTCTAGGGTTCTTGATGATTAGATGGGATTTTGAGTTAATTATCCATGTTTAATGATAGTTATACACATGATTTACGTTATAAACACCTGGTATAATGTTATAATGATGATAGTAGGATTTTTGGGACGATTGGAATGGAAAAACATAGTTTTGGATGAAGAAGTTTAGTGAAACCCGTAACTGCATTCTGCAGAATTTTGCCCAGACCTGCTTGATCGATCGATCGAGCCCCAAGCTTCGATCGATCGACCCCTCCTGGCAGACACCTAATTTCCTCTTTAAATGTGTTAAATTCAAATTGACGTGATATAATTCTTGGGCATTCTTGATAAATTTATTTGGGAGACATTGAGGACCAGTAGGGTATATGAATAAATGTTGGAACCTTTAATCTTCAACGACAATGGTATTTATGGGATAATTACTTTAGGTTGGTAGATTTATTAATTTAAAGGGTGAGGTGCGTAAGACAGTTACGTTGGAACCTAATAAAGACACTTACTGAAATTCAGATTTGTGAGGATATAGCCCACGAGTGTTAGGGAATAAGTGAGAAAACCCTTCGAGTTAAGGTTAGGAATGAAACCTTATACGTAATTCTATAAATGTGAAATTAAGGAGAGACGGTATAATTATGGGTGACGAGAAGAACCTATTTCAATATGATAAAGTGGTATATTTATATGATTGTGTGTACATATATTATATGCATGTGAAAAACATACCGCGCTACTTGCTATCCTTGAGGTTACCGCGCTGGGACAGTCTTATCTCGATGGGACCTTTATGGGGGATATTGACTTGTACCCTAGAAGATAGATATCCTTGGTACAAGCTATCGAATTGATAGTTCAGACGGTCCTAAGAGACGCGAGTATGTGCCATCCTCTTAGAGACTTGGAATCTATGCTTCGCCTCGATATTGTTTGTGTATGTGTTAATACAATTCGAGAGTGATTCCGAATTTGTATTCCCCTTGATATGAGTGGTATGGGGTTTGGATAGTGGAAGTATGCACGCACCATAGTTTTATTAGGGGTGCTGTTATATATATATATATATATATATATATATATATATATATATATATATATATATATATATATATATATATATATATATATATATATATATATATATATATATATTACGAGTATTTAATATATATATGAGATTATGATATTTGAAACTGCCTACTGAGATTTGATAAGTAGGACATGGTTGTTGGCTCAAATTATAAATACTTGTTTTGAGAAAGTATAATATGTCACTGGAAACTTTATTGTTTTTATAAAGTTAAAAATACAGAACTTTGGTTACAAATTGGAACAGCTTTTTAAAGTGGAAATGGTGAATTGTAAATCTTACGAGTAATCTAAGTTAAGTTAAATCTTTTAGAAAGACTAGTGCGTTAAATGATAAGAAACTTATGGGAAGGTTAGTGCGATAGGTGTGCACATTAGAAGAGAGGTGAGTATTTTCTCAAGAGTGTGACGAACTAATATGTTGTTGCATTGGCCTGTATCAATTTAAATACTTGCTAAACGTATTTTAAATCAAACACACTTTCGGGCTCTGACCCGTTTCCTCTCTCTCTCTCTCTTTCTTGTATATATATGTATGTATTACAGGTGCCCAGCCACAGGGGTGTCTTGATTAGGATCTCTTGGAAGGAACGCGTTGCAGCTTAGGTGGGAGTTGCAGGTCTCTGGATTAGACGACTTCGTTCATTCGGATCTACTCTTAGTACTTTCACCAGTTGAGCATGTGTAGCTCTCTCCATTATCCCGTTGTTATTGAGACATTTGTATTTCAGTTGTTTTCAGTATTGTTACTATGGGTTTTATTCAGTTTGTATTGGTGACTTTAGTTTTTCTTATGTTGGCATTCGATTGACGAATGTATTATATTATTTGGTTTACTGTGATGTGATTCTAAATTGTAGAAATGTTGTTTTTAAATAACTAAATCTTTTTCTTTAATTAAAATTTGGAAAGTATATATGAAAAATGGTTTTGATACTTAGCTTAATTATTTAGGGTGTTAAATTGGAAAATGTATTTCTATCGACAGTGATGCTGAGAATGAACCAACTGTTTACCTTGATTTAATTTAATAAATGAGTGATCACCCGGTATTTAATTAGGCGGGGTGTCACAGGTGGTATCAGAGCATCAGGTTCTAGTGTCCTTAGGATCTGTACGGCTTGTTATTCTTTCAGCGTTTCTTTGTTTGTTATAGAGCCCTATGTTTAGGATTGTCGATTCCTTTGGCGAGATTCTGTTCTCCTGCTATAATGTGTATGCATTAGTGAATTTTAATTTCGTTCGGATGTGTGCACGTGCCGAGCAATGACGGATGTCAGAAAAAGACCATTAAGCGTACATCAGGAGGCAGGGCTCAGTTGAGATTAGAAAATATATTTGAGGATGACGACTGTAGTCGAGGTCACCTCCATTATGTCATGAGAAGCCAAGACTTGAAAGGCGACTAAGGTGCAGCAATGATTTTCAAATGCTGTTATAGTCAAATGAGGTGCGAGGGTAAACTTACCCAACGTTTTACAAAAACGTGTAGAGACTATCAACGGGAAATTTTAGAAACACGAAAATTGTATTTGTCTTTACCAAAGGCGGTAAAGTATCCAAAAGCTTAAATGTAAGAACGGAGTGTGGCAAACCGAAAGTGAAAAAAAATTTAGAGAAAAATTTTCTTGGCTTTCGGGATGAAATTAAAATGGTTGGAGACAACCACCAATTTTAGAAATGGAACGCTATGCCTATAGGAGAACCTGAGGTACAGTGTTGACCGTATGTTCCTTCCTTAACTGTTCAGGATGAGAAGAAAACGTGGTTCTGAACTCTTCGAGGGAGGGCATATCAGGGGTCCATTCGTGAATTTGAATCTTAACCGTTAGCCAATTTTGTATCAGAAGATGTAGATACAAGTGGGGGGAAACGACTCCAAGTGGAAGACCAACTCGTAATTATAGTTGATAAAACTCGAGGAGGAAATTTTGGTGGACGAACGATCCAGAGGTTGACATTGTCATATTGTGTCAGAATAGATGACAACGCTTCTTTGTGGAGGAAGTTAAAGGAATCGAAGAATTTAGTCAAAAATGAGACTGAATGCAACGGTAGTGGTATAGCACCACAAAAGGATGTGGATGCACATAAGGAAAACCATTTAAATGCTTCAAGAAGTTAAATTCTTACCAATTGATGGTAAATTCAGTAAGTACTAGTATAGATAATAACATGATCTTTATGGCCTAAGAAGGCTATGGAACAACCAGGATGGTTAACAGAAATCGAGTCTACTAATTTCTGAGGAAAGGACAATCCAAATCGGGTTAGTAGGACAGGTGATAGGTGAATTATGTGTTGAGGTATTTTGTGCGGAGTGAGATCGCTCACGATAATATGTTCTGAAGTAAGTGTAAGGGCAAGAATACGGTGCCTAGTAAAAGGCAACGAGTAAAGTAATTTTTGTTTTGGTTTGGGAAGACGTGTTACGTTTGAAAACCATTTGTGCAGTCAAAACGATTGCCAGGATGGAAGTATAAGTTGTATCCTTAGGATGCGGCGTGTTTATGTGACACGAGCGAGTCACCATATTTTGTCTATTGCTAGATTGGCATGTGAGATGAGTTTAATGCATATCATTATAAATGTTACCATTATGTGAATATTTTCCTTAGTATAACGGGATTTTTCTTTGGTGCTATCCGCGGGGGATGAATGAGCATATTACAGTGTTTTAAACATTATTGAAATTACTCGTTATAGTGATGCGATACACGAGTATGATATTATCCTTGTTAAAGCGTTATAGAAATGGGTAGTATGATAGTGGGCATTTATTACGAGGCTATTGGAGTAGTTGCATTGGTGCAACATGTTCCATGTTTGTTTTGGCGGGCTTACCCGTAAGAGAGTTGGACTCGTACTTATATTATCTATCATAGAGACTTCGGAGGAGATAGTGGGATCGAGATATTCGATGCCAGTGTATGTATAGACTTTGTTAGTATAATTCCGTATGTATCGAGATTTACCATTGAGCGAAATGATTTGACTCAGTATTATGTTTAGCACTCCGGACTTAGTGATAAGAAAAGAGCATTGCTATATTTATCCTTTAGAAAAGTGGGAGTTAATATTTATACCTTATTATTAGGGAAAGGAATTTCGAGAATTTCGAGTGTATGTATTCGAGGTTTTTAAATCCAATTACCATTAACCAATACGGGACGATAGTGAAATTGGTGAAACGTTCTTTGTTAAGCATAATTACGGAGAACTTGTAACTTTTCTATCAAGGGACGGAATAAAGGGGTATATACTATGGACGGAGGACCTAACGGATTTCGATAACCGACAATGCTAGGTAGTAGTGTATCGGGGGGGTTCCTTATTTGGATTTCGCTTTGCGAGACATCCCACGCATGAAACTTAGCGTAAGGTTGGAAATAGGGAGACGTTTGGTCACTTTTCCACGAGTTTGGTACCCTGGTCGAAATGGGATCAAGTAATTATGTATGTAAGTTGGAAGTTGAATTTTGTTTTAAGGTTTTTGGAGCCGGATCTTGTGGTAGGAAAACATTGAAAGTTATCCCCATAAGTTGAGGGGTGGAACTATGATAAGGAGAATTTAAGAATTCTGATTTCTAGGGTGATTGAAGTACCCGAATATCATAACCGCATACAGAACACAAGGTGAATAAAGAGTTGGAATGATTTTTAGCATGGATTATCTGGAAAGAACTTTATATCATACAAAAGATATGACCTCTAATTATTTTGATGAATAGAGCGTTAGTGATTTATTTTGGTTGTTGTACCTATTTGGGAAAATTGTTGTACTTATCTGAGGAAGGTGGAGAATTATTATTCCTCTTTTATTGTCTTGTAATTTGGATGCCCTATTCCTTCTATTCCGTTGAATTTAGTTAGTTCTGCAGATGAGTAGCACGCCGTTCACTCTCCCAGGGCGGTCGAAGGGTTGCAAAAATGTGGGCATCTTGGTTAACTACAGTTAAAATGGTCCGAATCGGAGGGACGTGGAAATAGACGTGTGAAATATATGTTTGTGGGAATAGTATGACGAAGTGGAAGTGATAGAGTGGATTAAACATCACATGAGGGACGATAATCCATACATAAGTGTGCAATTAGAATAGCACGCCCTAACTTTATTGGAAGGCTGTGGAAGCCGTTCAAGAATTGGTATTCCTTGAATAGAGTAGAATTTAATGATTATGAAGAACACCCAGAGAGGAGTTATTATTAGTCAAGTATGAGAGCGACTTGCGCATTCAAAGGGTGAGGATGTTAGTATGGTATAAGGATCCAGAGGTGCGCTTCGTGGAGAGAAGAGCACGGGTCGGAACTTTCGGCATACTCCAAGAAGGAAGGGGAGTATTACATGTCACTTAATGTGAGACATTTCAAGGTAAGAATCGATGTTTAGCGAGATGTAGTGAGTAGTCTCTACATGCACCGCCCGTAAGTAAGGTTTGGTTGAAAGCGAAGAATCAACCAAACAATTTTGTGTCTATCGACAATTCCTGAAATTGAAAGAGGTCGGTAAAGTTGGTACAGTCCTTGGATGGGTTGCCATCCTCAAAACAAGGTCAAGGGTTTATCCCAAACTTGTGAATTAAGTCGCCGAGAAGGAAGTGATTGATATTCCTTTGGGCTGGCTTACAATATTAACTAGCATGCCCCAGACTTCCTTCGAAAGTAAGGATCGCGCCAGTGCATGGTCCGGCGCAGTATAAATTTCTGAATCAGGATGAGATTGGTGAATCCCACCTTCAAATGGGATTTCAGGAACCAACGGAGTTAATATTTCATTTCGAGTAGGATGTATCACCCTTAGCCAGGGAATAAGCGCATGGTGATTAAAGATTAGGGGAGCCATGTGAAGGAGATTTTGGAATCTTGGTACTATGATTTCAAGCATGCTCGGTAGGAACACTCGTACCTGTTTGTCGCGTACAAGGTACTTAAACAAAAATTTTGGATCGGTCAAGAGAACTTCCGATTAATGTGGTAGAGTTCCACGACTGTATTAGGCGAGCTAGAGTGATCAAATGTTCGTGATATTTTCTCAGAATGGGAGTTTTATATATGAATGATCCGAGTATTTGTCTATAGTAGGGTGCGGCCTCTTAATGTTAGTGAGATAATGAAATGTATAACGTATAAGCGTGACTTATACGAATGTTGTCAGTTGGGAGAACAAGGTGAAGTATCTCTAATGGGAATGTAAAACAATGTTGCTGTGAAGAAAGGGCTATAGTAATTGAATGCCGTAATGTGTAGTCAGTCTATGTACGGAAAAGGATATCCAGAATTGTGCTATCGGATAGGCCTTATTTTCCGAATTTCGGGACGAAATTCAGTTATTAGGGGGGAAGTATGTAATACCCCGTATTTTTATAGCTTTTAAATTATGGGATTTATTAAATTTAATTGAGATAAATTAATTTAATTTTAATCCGGAATGTTGCTTTGAGTATTTACTAGCGTGACGAAAGTTAGTAATTATTGGAAATTTTTTATTTTTTGTATATTACTGGATGAGTATAGTTATATATGATATTTATTTTTATAATGTTGTCATGAGTGAATTAAATGACGATTTCGGAAATTAAAGTCGGAACGTGCTCGTGTCACGTCGGGACTAATTTGGTTAAATAAAAAGTGAATATTTAATAAGTTGTTCGTATGATCGTTTTGAGTGCTCCAACGCGTCCGGAAGGGTCGAGATAGTCAGAAAAGTGTACCTGGGGGTTTAGTTTGGGTCTCGGGGCATTTTTAGGCCTAAATAGTGCCCGGGAGGGCATTTTAGTCATTTTTCATAATTAGGTAATTAAACCCACGAATTTCAGCAACCTATATCAGCCATTAGGTTAGCCTTTTAGGGTTAGAATATCCATAAATCAAGTGAAGGCCATTGGAGAAGAGAGGAGAGAGCTCCAAGGCAATTCAAGGCCAAAAAGACACCGGATTGCACCGCCACCACCACCACCGCGAAGATCGCGAGACAAGGAACGCAGCCATACCAAAATCAGCCGTGAATCTGCATACCAAAATACCAGGCAAGTATTTGACTTGCGTATTTTCGTTAATGCAATCTTCATATTAGTCTAGGATTGTTTAAAGATTGAAACTATGGAAGAAAACTCAAATTGTGTTAGGATAATGCATGTAGTTTTGATTATATGGAAATTCTGGAACCCTTTCCATGTAGAGGATTATAACCCACGAATTTTTGATGATATATTAGAAGGAATTTCTTGTAAAAAAAGATTAGAACCTTGATTAGGGAAAACTCTAGGGTTCTTGATGATTAGATGGGATTTTGAGTTAATTATCCATGTTTAATGATAGTTATACACATGTTTTACGTTATAAACACTTGGTATAATGTTATAATGATGATAGTAGGATTTTTGGAACAATTGGAATGGAAAAACATAGTTTTGGATGAAGAAGTTTAGTGAAACCCGTAACTGCATTCGGCAGAATTTTGCCCAGACCTGCTTGATCGATCGATCGAGCCTAGAGCTTCGATCGATCGAAGGTTCGATCGATCGAGCCCCAAGCTTCGATCGATCGACCCCTCCTGGAAGACTCCTAATTTCCTCTTTAAATGCGTTAAATTCAAATTGCCGTGATATAATTCTTGGGCATTCTTGATAAATTGATTTGGGAGACATTGAGGACCAGTAGGGTATATGAATAAATGTTGGAACCTTTAATCTTCAACGAGAATGGTATTTATGGGATAATTACTTTAAGTTGGTAGATTTATTAATTTAAAGGGTGAGGTGCGTAAGAGAGTTACGTTGGAACCTAATAAAGACACTTACTGAAATTCATATCTGTGTGGATATAGCCCACGAGTGTTAGGTAATAAGTGAAAAAACCCTTCGAGTTAAGGTTAGGAATGAAACCTTATACGTAATTCTATAAATGTGAAATTAAGGAGATACGGTATAATTATTGGTGACGAGAAAAACCTATTTCAATATGATAAAGTGGTATATTTATATGATTGTGTGTACATATATTATATGCATGTGAAAAACATACCGCGCTACTTGCTATCCTTGAGGTTACCGCGCTGGGACAGTCTTATCTCGATGGGCCCTTTATGGGGGATATTGACTTGTACCCTAGAAGATATATATCCTTGGTACAAGCTATCGAATTGATAGTTCAGACGGTCCTAAGAGACGCGAGTATGTGCCATCCTCTTAGAGACTTGGAATCTATGCTTCGCCTCGATATTGTTTGTGTATGTGTTAATACAATTCGAGAGTGATTCCGAATTTGTATTCCCCTTGATATGAGTGGTATGGGGTTTGGATAGTGGAAGTATGCAGGCACCATAGTTTTATTCGGGGTGCTGTTATATATATATATATATATATATATATATATATATATATATATATATATATATATATATATATTATACGAGTATTTAATATATATATGAGATTATGATATTTGAAACTGCCTACTGAGATTTGATAAGTAGGACATGGTTGTTGGCTCAAATTATAAATACTTGTTTTGAGAAAGTATAATATGTCACTGGAAACTTTATTGTTTTTATAAAGTTAAAAATAGAGAACTTTGGTTACAAATTGGAACATCTTTTTAAAGTGGAAATGGTGAATTGTAAATCTTACGAGTAATCTAAGTTAAGTTAAATCTTTTAGAAAGACTAGTGAGTTAAATGATAAGAAACCGTTGGGAAGGTTAGTGCGATAGGTGTGCACATTAGAAGAGAGGTGAGTGTTTTCTCAAGAGAGTGACGAACTAATATGTTGTTGCATTGGCCTGTATCAATTTAAATACTTGCTAAACGTATTTTAAATCAAACACACTTTCGGTCTCTGACCCGTTTCCTCTCTCTCTCTCTCTCTCTCTCTCTCTCTCTCTCTCTCTCTCTCTCTTGTATATATATGTATGTATTACAGGTGCCCAGCCACAGGGGCGTCTTGATTAGGATCTCTTGGAAGGAACGCGCTGCAGCTTAGGTGGGAGTTGCAGGTCTCTGGATTAGACAACTTCGTTCATTCGGATCTACTCTTAGTACTTTCACCAGTTGAGCATGTGTAGCTCTCTCCATTATCCCGTTGTTATTGGGACATTTGTATTTCAGTTGTTTTCAGTATTGTTACTATGGGTTTTATTCAGTTTGTATTGGTGACTTTAGTTTTTCTTATGTTGGCATTCGATTGACGAATGTATTATATTATTTGGTTTACTGTGATGTGATTCTAAATTGTAGAAATGTTGATTTTAAATAACTAAATCTTTTTCTTTAATTAAAATTTGGAAAGTATATATGAAAAATGGTTTTGGCACTTAGCTTAATTATTTAGGGTGTTAAATTGGAAAATGTATTTCTATCGACAGTGATGCTGAGAATGAACCAACTGTTTACCTTGATTTAATTTAATAAAGGAGTGATCACCCGATATTTAATTAGGCGGGGTGTCACAGAAGTCCTCTGCCCTATGAGCCTCCTCTTGGGCTCACTCTATTTGCCTAATCTTATAAAAGGTTTTCTCCCTAAGAGAAGGGAATTCTTCTAAGAGTTGATAAAGGGGTCTGAGCATAGAAGGATGACCTTACACTTGAAGACTCAAATAAAAAATAAACAGGATGACTCAATGTAAACTAGGGATCAAACTTGGTTTTTGAAAAAGAATACTAACCAAGAATAGTAAAGAACTGCTAACCGAAAAACTCATAAGCCCACCAGAAAACTCAAGATACTATCGAAAAATGCTAGAAATGAAAAAATAAGGTTAAAAATGGCAAAGGAAAGGTAATAAGCAATACCTGATAAGATATGAGGTGAAGAAGGAGAAGATTGACGATAGAAATCCAAAAAATGCACCTTCGATCAAGCCTTGGAAGAAAGAGAGAATGAAGAAGGGTCAGGCGAGGTAAATGGAAGGAAATGCGGAATAACGATAAAGAAAAGGGTTTTAACCCTCAAATCTGATTGCACGCTTCCCAATGCCCATCATTGCCTTGGGAGACGAAAGGACAATTAGCATCATTGTAATTTTCAGGCACGTGACCCACTTCAATTCTTGGCACTTGGTAAAGAGATATTGTCACTTCAGGAAGAATGGCCTAGGCCTTGCAAATACCCCTCAATCACCTACTCACATAGGTAACTAAGGGCTAGGTGATGATTGATATGCCCTTAATGTACTTGACAACTCAGAGACACCAACCTCGGCGTATAAGAGGGTCGAGGTAACAAAGGCTCCTGACTCCCAACCAACACTCTTGTCCTATATAAGGTCGGCTATGGTCGACGTCAATGGTCACATCATTATCGGGATGCATCAGAGATCACACCTACCTCTCTCATCAACCTCGGCTGGGAATAAGCCGAGGTAGTAAGGACCACCCCCATTGTGACCAACCTCGATTGAGAATCAGTCGAGGTTCCTGCTACTCTAACGTAACCTTGGCCCAGGCCAACGTTATAACTCCACCTGACTTACCTCCGCTTTCCTACTGAGCCGAGATCATCACTAATAACCTCGAATTGAGCAGCAACTAGACTTCACCAACCTCGTACTCTTTCAGGCCGAGGTTGGTACCAATCGAAGATAACCGAGTATTTACACGCACATGTATAGCTTGGAACACGTGGACAAATCTGTTATAACTAAATAATTCCCTCCACGTGAGGGGATATTTAAGTCATCATTACTTATTTGAGATCATCCAGGTGTCACTCTCATATTGGCTCGATGCTCATGCACATGCTCGTTGTATGCTTGAGGGGCACATTACACTTGATAGTACAAATATAGCACCCTGCTGCGGATTGATTACATGCCGCGGACCGCCCTCATATAGGGCGCGGCCCTACCTCATACAAGGCGCGACCCTACCTCTTACAGGGAGCGGCCCCTCATCAAGGGGTGCGGTCACAATTAACGTGCCGCGGACCCACCCAGTCCAGGGTGAGACACTTTTATCTTTTGTCAGTTATAGGATGCGGCGCTCAGTTTATTTTCCTTACGAGACGCATCCCTCTCCATCCTAGCTCCAGACTTCGTGCGTCACGTGCTCATTGAACGTGAGCATATCCCTTATAAATAGAGATCCACACCTCAAAATGGGGGATCGATTCCACACAACCGGAGCAGTTTCTACAGTCCCAATTCTCTATACACCTCCCGTACATATAACTCGGTTATATTTATCTATATCGCAACTACTTCTTCGGCACACCAGGATCATTAGTCATCATGTACTCTCCTTTATTCTCATACTTGTATGCCTCTTTAGGCATCATTATATTATACAATATAACGCATATAAAGAGAATGGAGCAACACAGTGGATGTAGGCCTATTTTAAAGGTTGAACCACTCTATATCATGTCTTTTCTCTATTTACTTGCTTTATTCACTTGCTACACACTTTATTGTTGACTTGCTAGTATGAGAACACCATATGGTCGATTTCTCGTATCATCAGTTTGGCGCCGTCTGGGGGAAGAGAGATATTTTAATCTTGTTTCTCCATATTTCGAGTTCTTCAATACCTTATTTTATTCATGGGGATCCTTTGGATCGTTGTCTCATGAGTAGAATCTGGTTATCGAGCTCTATTTTATATTCACACCTTAAATGGGTAAATTGTATATTCAGATCTGTTCCAGTCTCTCTTTTATGACCTTGGATCTATCTTACATACCCCTGTGATATCATTTCATCTAGACAGTGCTAAAAAGCATGATGGGCTTTACCCCCTAAAAGGTGAATGGTTAGGGAAGAATTATGTTTACGCCCTTTTTCGTTGTTCTTTGCCTAGGATAAAGGGTTTATCATTAGAATTGTGCCATTGTGTGCACCAAGAGGTTATTCTCTCATGGATAGACCCTAGTAGGCATGCTCTCCCCGTATTTCAGGAGAGAAACCCAGTGTCTGGGTTTCGATTTTGGGATTGCATTCCCCCCTCCTAGTAAGGGCTGCAGAAGGTAGTTTAAATTCCTTCATGTCGCAGCCTGTGCTAGCCTTCAAAACATCAAGGAACCTGTGACAACCCGCACTCTGAAATAAAGGGTGGCCAGCCCGATACTCAGACATATACGGTAATCATGGACGGAAATCATTCTCAGCACTACAAAATATAATAAGAGTAACCGAGAAAACCACCCAATAGTTCAGAGAACGGGTTGCCAAAACAATTCATGCAGATTAAAAGTTAATAAGAACAATTTAAACAACCCATTTTAGAACAATAGTGGAATTCCAAGAAACATAATTAATATACGACTAAAACCACTATACACGAAAAGGAGAACCGAATATGCTGTCGGTTCACAGCTACACAAGAGTAATCACAACAGTTAAATATTAAGCTTTACAATCATTATACAGTTACAGGTTTGGGACACTCGCCCGAGTAATAGACCCGATCATAACTAGATGTCAAAAGATGGACGGCGTCTAACAAAACATCCTGTAATATCCGTAATTTCATACAGCTCCTTAAAAGCCAAAAGAGTAGGAATGTTAACACGGGCGTCCTTGCGGAGGAGCACCTGAGCGAGTACAAAAACAAGCACAGCATAGAAGAAAATGAGCGGGTCAGGACCCGGTTTATATAGTTCCCAGATGAAAAAAAAGCATGCTAGATATTAATAGATAAATCAAGGAAATGAAGAGAACAAGAATCTAACAACCTAGCATGAAAGATACAATTACAAGTGAAAAGACATGACTAAGTAAGCTATGCAAGAGAATGGAATTATACTAAAATAAATTAAATTAAATGCTTCCACACTCTAATTTCCACTTTATACCAGATAAATTTCCTTAACAGGATTTCCGTATTTTTTTCTTCTCATTTCATTTCAAATTCCCATTCCTTAACAGGAATGTAATTAACATAATGCTATTAGCGGAAAATTATACATCCCTCAAGTCCCACTTGAGTTTAGAAAAGTTACATTCTTATGCATATAACGATTCTAAGACCGCCCCTCCGAGTTTCCCCACTGGGCGCGCCCCTAAATGACTATCATCTTCCAGGGGCCCATCAAACAAGGCAGCCTGGGTACCTAACGCACGTCGGGAAGTGGCCATATGCCTGCGAGTGAGTCATAACCACACCCGGAATTACTTCACTAGCGCAGAAAAAATACATATAATAAACCCGCATATGGCCGAGGACTATAGTCTCCCTACATTCACTAGTCCAGGAACATCACCTCATGCGCGAGCTTCCCTTATGATAGCATTTAGAGAGGTGTGTTTAAGTAAATTAGCATTTACTATAAAAACCATTTTTTTCCTTTTCATTACATTAATATGTTCCATTTGTTTGAAACTACAATTAGGATATACCATTCTTCATTCTAGGTTATGCCTCGAATAAAACTCCAAGGGATCGTATTACGCTCCCGAGCTTAAGGTCTCATATGCCTCATTTCAAGCCCCTAAAGTCTACAAGTATGGGTCTTCAATTCCCATCCAATTTATTTGGATGCACCTAGAGAAGTGATGCCTTAACATCACTTAGGACAACCCCTCCCCCGGACTTAACCCCAAGTGAAACCCATTCAACACTAGGGTGACAACCAACTCAACTAGGACTCTAAAAGCCAAGGTTTACTTCATTTAAGAAGAGTCCTAAGTTCCTGGGGAAAGAAAAGGATTGAAAACAAAAGTGGGAAATTTTGGGAAAGAAAACAGGGGACCGGTCGACCGGTCCCAAGACCGCGGTCGACCGCGTCTCAAGTTTTTGCCTAAGAAGAAAAGCAGAAAGCTCACTTCGGCAGGGCCGGTCGACCGGTAAGGGGACCGCGGTCGACCGCGCCTCAAATTTTATGCCTTTGAAAGAAAGCAGTGTGCCCTCTCCCGAAGGCCCGGTCGACCGGTCTGAGAGGCGCGGTCGACCGACCGTAGCAGACCTAGACCTTTCTCTCCTATTTTTCTTCTAAACCCATAATCAACAACCCACACAAAATCCATGACTACCCCAAAATATTTCAACTACATTTAATGATACTAAAAGATCATAAATGCTCCCAACAACATTTTCTACTTTAATCAACCAACCAATTCTTTCAAATATGTGGGTAACCAATAAATCCAACCAAAACCACAATTATAATACCACAAAACCATACATAACTACCCATACTAATTATTCATCTTAAACTATACATTAGCAAGTAGAAAACTTGCCTTGGGGCTTCAAATTCAGTCTTGATTGAAGAAGGAAGCAAGATCAAACCACCAATCTTCAAGGTTTCTCTCTATCTCTCCAATCTTCCACTCTCTCTCTCACTCTAGGGCTAAAACACTTAGGGCAATTAAGAGGAAATGAAATAATTGGGGGAAAACTAAACGTGGCTTAGGTTAAAAGGTCTCTCACCTTAAGTGTTAATACCGCAATAGTTAATTTCTAATACGCAATATGCCAAAACCGGTCAAAAGTGCCCAAAATCTCAAAATACAATATGGCACACATTTTGACTGTCTCACACCTCCCGGAACTAACTACACCCTCCAGTTTATCATAGGGAGATTTTATAAGCCATTTTAAGTTCCGGTTCCATTTTAATTCAAATTGCCATTTTAATTAACATGACAAAATAGAACACCACATGTTAAATAATTTCTTACCCACTTCCAGCATTATATATGCAACTGCTCAACATAGCAAATAAATATAAGATGGGCTCCCAAAGGCGAGGGTTGTTACAGAACCGACTCGGGAGGTCTCCAGCTTAATCTTGGTGAATGTTATACAAAGGCCATGGCAGTGCAGTTGTGTGCTATACTGGCCATGACACCTTTCAATAGTGCAGCAGTACAACACTGCATCCCCATTTCCTACTTAGTTACTCCAATATATCTATGATGACTCACTTCTACTAGTTTTGTCCCAGATTATACGAATAATTTGTAAAGACTAACAAAAGCAGAAAATGGAAGGAGAGTCCAGCTAGAGCACAAAAATCAAAGATGACATTGTGCTGCTGTACAATCACCTCAACCACCTCTATGAAAGTCATGCTTCACTCCAGACCCAGGTCAACTATTTGACTCAGAGGGTACTAATGCTAGAGGCCACGTACTCTCCCAACGTAGGTGCGGTGCCCAAGATGATGGCTCTAACATCCTTTGCTACCCCGATAGTTCAAGAGGATCTGACGGCAAAAGCAAGCATCAAATTCCAGAAAAGGAGAATAGAGAAGGCAGAGAAGAAATCTGGGACCTACACTCTGTTGGCCTACCCGATTGAAGAAATATTTGAGTTCATCAAAGAAGATAAGCTGTTGAGGTGGACAGAAAAGCTAAGAGCTCCATACCACAAGAGGAACAAAGCTACGTGTTTAAAATTCTATCGGGACCATGGTCATGACACAGAGTAATGCTATGCTCTGAAGGATGAAGTTGAAAGGCTAATTGGGAAAGGGATGCTGCAGAGGTTCCTCAAAGATGTTT
Source organism: Sambucus nigra (assembly GCA_949130495.1). Taxonomy (NCBI): domain Eukaryota; kingdom Viridiplantae; phylum Streptophyta; class Magnoliopsida; order Dipsacales; family Adoxaceae; genus Sambucus; species Sambucus nigra. Next base: position 85,526,783 of record OX422208.1, on the reverse strand, counting down.
AGGTGATGCAGCCTTATCTCACCTTCCACATGCTAATTTTTTGTGCTTATCCCTTATATGCCATATGTCTACTTTGTTGTGACAACTCCTCTTTTGCTGTTTTAAACTAAAACTTTGTGTTATTATATGAAGATTTACAAATTAGTAAAATTTTCCATATCTGATTTTGAATTTTGTTTTCATAATCTGTTATCTTACAAAAAGACCTTTTGTCTTAATCACATTCCGAGGGAAGAATGACAAATTATCTTGGAAGATTCTTATTATTTTGGGATGCACCTATGGAGGGATTGCGATCTTAATTAGTTCACAAGTGCCCCTCACAATGTGCGACTATACCTTATCATATGATGATCATATTCACAAAAGCACCTAAGGATTCAAGGAGCTTTTATTAGCCATGAGGGCTGACAATGCCCGTTCTTAGCTTTCGAGATGCATCACCCAGCCTGGGGAGGCTTTATAGTATCCCGTATATCAGCTGTGGGTGGCTCAACAACACAACCCAGCCTGGGGAGGCTTGATAGTATCCCGTATATCAGTTGTGGGTGGCTCAATAACATAACCCAGCCTGGGGAGGCTTGATATTATCCCGTATATCAGCTGTGGGTGGCTCAATAACATAACCCAGCCTAGGGAGGCTTGATAGTATCCTGTATATCAGTGGTGGGTGGCTTAATAACATAAGCCAGCCCTAGAAGGCTTGAAAGTATCCCGTATATCTACAAAGGCTCATGTTCAGATGAAGGGGCCTAAAATCTACAATAGTCTTGTTAATACAGCTACAACCGTTAAAAGCAACCTTTGAAAAGCTTCAGATAGTTAAAGCGACTAAAGGGGGAAGCCATAAAAAAATATAGCCTACACTATATGATCCATATTGGTTATGGGACGAAAAAAAACAAAGCTACAGAAGATGGGTTTCAAACACTAGAAGGTACCGCGACCCATGAGTGAAAACCTAAATATTTAGCTACCACCTTCAAATATGAAGGCAGCCTTTATAAGACGGCTATGACCCTATTCAAGCTACACCACTTCGAGCCGTTGGTGTAAGGGGCAAAAGGACACATTACCTATACAGGTACCATTATAGACATAGCCGTGGCAGAAACATGTACGCTATGGAGTCGCGGATCTTTTAAATGTAAAGCATTTATATTCAAACGATTATTGAAGTAATTAGTGACCCAATAGTCCACAGTGCTAGACAGAGTGCAAATGCGCCGTAGCCCAATGAGTTTGGCTGTAGATAAAAAAGTGATGCTTGGGCTAAAATGCTGCGGCACCCCAAGCCTTCTACAAGAAAGATGAAAGGAATGGAAAAATTGAAGAAGAGTGGACGCACCACATCTTTACACCATTTATATACTGGTGCCGCAGAAGGCTCATCCAATCAACAAGCAAATCTCAAAGCTTAAGTTATATATTCGGTCAGCAAAAGAAAAAGCATGCAAGTATTGAAACATTTACTCATGTATATAGCATGTAAAAGTGGTCGCAACCTTGATATTATTAGTTAAGAGTACAAGCAAATAGGCCGCAGCCACTACAGTTCAAAATTTGGAAAAAGGGACACAACCCTATATCAATGATCAAAAAGTAAACAAAATCAGGAAGCAGCATCATCTTGCTCATCACCCTCCTCACCCTCCGTGGTTGTTTCAGTCTCTTCCTCTGCTGCCGCTGCTTCTACATCAGCTCTCTGCCTTGCTTTCTCTTCAGCCACGACTTTGATCTCGGCTATGCATTGTTGATGCTCGGCATCACCGAGACCCCAGGCAAGGACCTTCTCCGACGTCTTAGGAAAATTATTTATAATCCTATGCCTTAGCTCCTGGTAGCCGCGAAGGTAGGCTCTATTATTGATGAGTAAGAAATCCCTAGAGCCTTTGAAGGACTCCACTATGTGGTCAATGGCCAGCTGAAGAGATTCGGTGTGATCTACCTCCATCTTCTTTATTACCGCGGCATGGTCAATGCCATCCTGGGTGGACTTGGCCTCCAACTCCTCATACTTCTTTTGTAGTAGTACGAGCTTATTATTTGAAATCTCTGTAGCCCGTACATCTTTCACGGACTGAGCTTGGGAGGCTTTGAGGGATTCTGTGGCTTATTTGAAATTTTCCTCTACTTCCTCCCTTGCATTGTTTGCAACAGCCAAGTCCATTTGGTCTGCTTAGAGGGTCGTGGTAGCAGACTTCTTCCCGGCTTCAAATAACGAGGTCCGTGCTGCCTCCAAGTCAGCAGCGTGAACTCTATCCGTGGCCTATTTTAGCTGATAGAGAGCCTCATACTTCCTCTTTTGGGCCAATATGACGTCCACGGCCTGAAATTAAAAAGTTAATTACAATATATTGAACGCAAAAGAATATAGAAGAAAATAAAGCACTTACCCTCAGAAGACTATGGAGGCCACAGTCCTTCAGGTCATCGTGGTCTTCTCCCACCAGCCTGTCGAGGTCCGCTACATCAAGGGCCCTTTTCATCCTCAGTGCGGCCTTCCTTGTTGTGTCCCATAATGACTCTGGGTCGGGTTGCCTCAACTGAGGCCGCAGACGACCGTCGTGACCAACTCCGCTGCGACACTGTGGCGGTGCCAAGTTTGCATTTACTGTAATAATAGGAGGTGGCGGCGGTAAAGCTATATTGAGGGGGACATCATTTGACATCAACCCTGTCGCGGACAGGTTGGCTCCTATGTCGTCTTTAAATTCAGATTATGGTTGGGCTTCAACGTCAGTCTTCTCTGCGGCAGGAGTTGAGTTCATGATAGGAGTGTTAAAATCAGTTGATGGAGTCGGGGCAGGTGACTTAGCTTTAGACCTCTTCCTCTTCCTGCTCCGTGTAGTATTATTGAAAACGACTGCGTCCTCATCCATTTTTGCCAACTGCGTAACCAACAATTCCCTGTCAACCTCTTCACCTAAAAAGGGATAAGAAATAATAAATATTCAAAGTCAAAACAAAAGGCAACGGACTAATATGGAATTAGATTATTACCTACCGGAGCCATGTCTTTTGGAATATACTTGTTGGGAAAGAAATTTGCCTCAAATATAGTGGCAGAGGTCACAAGGACACTAAATCTCTTTTCTTCAGCAGGAATTTTCGCGGCCTCAGCAACTCTCTTTTCCTGATGCTTGTTCAAATGCAAGTTGTTAAAAATTGTAAAAAAGACAAATCAAAGGTTGCTGGATGTTAATATGCAACAATGAAGACGGGACGCGACTACAATCAATATACCTAGCTTGGAGGGAGAAACCCATTGTCTCGGCATTCAATATGACTTCTCCCTCTCAATGTCTTCGGGGTGGATCTCCTAGCCTTCCCCGTAGATGTAGAAGTACTTGCCCTTCGAGTTCTTTACACTGGTCAGCCTCCCAGTATAAAGGGTCTCATCCATGTCGCGGACTGAGAAGTAATAGTACCCGGTGAACTCCACGGAATTTTCCTTTGGCCGATAGAAATGAAAGAACTCCACTGAAGTAATGTCCTTTTTGAATTGGTTCTCCAAAAGAATGATCACGATAAGTATGGACCTCCAACCATTGGGATCTATCTAGGTCGGGGCTAGTTTCATTATCTGAAAGATACGACGAATGGGAACGGGAACAGGTAGCCGCATCCAGTAAACAAATGCATAAAGAGGGAAGCAAACTCCATCATCATCCAGAGCTGTGCAAGGTCTTTGGATCGCGGCAGGTGCTGAGCACATCAAATTTTTCAAAAAATCGAAGGCCTCAACCACCTGGTCAACCCAATCTTAGGTCATGATGCTGCGAATGGCAAGCATAGCTAGGGGTCTCTCAACCCTCCCAGATGGACCTTCCAGGTTATCCCTAGCTTCCACGGTATCATCTCCTGCACCCAATGGATGATTGCTTGAATTGTCTTCTTCTTCCATTGGTGCGAACTGAAAATCCTTCCCAGACGTAGAATCCACAGAGTCTGAGTCTAATATTACGAAGTTGGGGCAATCCCTCAGTTGGTAAGGTCCTATTGATCTCAGAGGGTGAACGGAAGAGAGTTCAGGAGGAGAGGTTACAAAATGCTTTGCCCAAAATCCTCTTAGAAAATCGTCTGGGTCAAAGGTCATATGGATGCAGCAGTACCTGAAAAGAAGAGTTCACAGTTAGGCGCCGCAGCTAGTATGGTTTGGAAAAGACTTTAAGAAGCCGTGAGAAGATCATATATGAATAGTAAATATTTGCCTGTTGGAAATTGTTTCCCTAACGTAGTTATTAATGGGCTAAAACACTACCAACTCTATTACTTGAACCTAAGGGATTACCCTCTGGCCCTAGTGGTCGTAACCATCTCTTATATCAGCAAGGGAACATACACTGCCGCGGTAACATGCTCAAATGGAATTAGATATATGTGGCCACGGCCATTTCTAAAATTGCTAAAGGTCGATTCAAGAAATTCTAATAGAAATTACAATTATTTATCATGGGTGTGTATTTGGTTCGTGAAAGTTTGAAGACTATTCAAAATACGAAGGGATTCAGAGCCTTAAAAGACCCCACCACCGCGACAGATTAAATGGATATGCATCAAAGTGTCACATAGGGAAAATCTCAATGCTTAATGGGACACAACCATCGCCCTCGGTATGCCGCAGATAGGGTCCACAACGTAATATTCAAGGGCCCCTAGATAACTAATAATGTTCCATGTCGTGGTCCCTACCTTAAACAGTTAAGTATCTAACATTTAATCATTTTTAGATCAAATTCACAGAATATGAAGAGTTTGATTATGAACAGCAAGAACATATATATGATCTTCATGGAGTTTGGAAGATCAGGGGTCAAGTACAACATATGAAGGTCGATCCTAACAATTATCGATGTGTTGAGCGTTCATGTGTGTTCGATTATTCAATTAAAACCCTAGTTTTGTATCAAGCAATGCATAAGCTCATGTGTTTGTCTATTTAAAAAGGAAGTACGAGCTACGAAAATAATTTATAAAGATTGGTTGAAAAATTACCTGGAAATGAAGAAACCAGCAAATACTCAGCCTCACACCACCTTGGAACTACCACGCACAGCCTCGAAGGGTTGTCGAAAAACGAAAGAAGATGAACACACCGAAATTCGCTCTCGATTTGCTCTTAAAGTTTTGGAAATGTAATGAAGTCCATGCCCTGAAATAATTTATATAAGAGAGCGCGGAAGACGAATCATCGCTTTGAAAACTACCACGGCACATAAGGAAACTTAACTAAGCCGCATCCCCAATCGAATTCTCTTACCACTATGACTTGGGGCTTATTGATGGTACAAATATAGCACCCTTCTGCGAATTGATTACATGCCGCGGACCGCCCTCATACAGGGCGCGACCCTACCTCTTATAGGGAGCGACCCCTCATCAAGGGGTGCGGTTACAATCAACGTGCCGCAGACCCACCCAGTCCAGGGTGCGACACTTTTCTCTTTTTCCAGTTATAGGATGCGACGCTTAGGTTATTTGCCTTACAAGACGCATCCCTCTCCATCCTAGCTCCAGACTTCGCGCGTTACGTGCTCATTGCACGTGAGCATATCCCTTATAAATAGAGATCCACATCTCGAAATGGGGGATCGATTCCACACAATCGGAGCAGTTTCTACCGTCCCAATTCTCTCTACACCTCCCCTACATACAACTCGGGAATTTCTCATCCATATTGCAGCTAATTCTCCGGCACACCAGGATCATTAGTCATCATGTACTCTCCTTTATTCTCATACTTGTACGCCTCTTTAGGCATCATTATATTGTACAATGTAATGCATATAATGAAAATGGAGAAACAGTGGATGTAGGCCTATTTTAAAGGCTGAACCACTCTATATCATGTCTTCTCTCTATTTAATTTCTTTATTCACTTGCTACACACTTTACTGTGGACTTGCTGGTATGAGAACACCATGTGGTCGATTTCTCGTATCATCAGCACACCCCAAGCACTATATATAGAGGTCATCCTCTACCTTGTAAAGGGATCCAAAATGACAACCCTATCTGAAACTCTATCAATTTACACAGTAGAGAGAGAAATCTTGAGAGATTTTATCCATGGTCATTAGTGCCTTATTTCAGTGACCTTATTCACTCACTTGCACAGTGGACATAGGCCTAATTGGCTGAACCACTTCAACATTTTTGTTCACCCTCTTCTCCTCATCTCTATCTTTTATACTCGTATGTTCCTGTACTACCATTGTTATAACTAAATTGAGCTTATGAACACCTTGAAGGGTGGTTCTATTTCGAGCATCATCAGTGATGAACAATTCTGGGAGCTGAGGTCAATTAAGAGGAAATAAAGTTGTGACTACCATTTCTGTGGGTCGAGGTCAATTCTAAGGACCTTAAAGTTGTAGATAACAATTCTGTGGGTCGAGGTCAATTCTGAGGACCAAAAGTTGTAGGGATCCATTATGTGGGTCGAGGTCAATTTTAAGGACCTAAAGTGGTGACGATCAATTCTGCTGGCCAAGGTAAATTATAAGGACATAAAGTTATGGAGAACGATTCTTAAGATCGAGGAAAATTATGAGGAGATAAAGTTATAAAGAGTAAGTCTATGGGTCGAGGTCAATTATGAGGACCTAAAGTTGTGGAGATCGATTTTGCAAGTCGAGGTCAATTCTAAGAGCCTAAAGTGATGATGACTAATTCTATGGGTCGCGGTCGATTCTGAGGACGTAAAGTCAGAGTGTTGGGAGTTATTCTCTTGGGGAATTTTTATCTTATCTTGGGGATGAAGATGCACCTATTGTTCTGTTGAGGATTATGTTATTTTGAGACTCCTTTGGGGAAGTTTTTACCCTTAAGACATCCGACTGGGCATAGTTTTGCTGGAGAAGCTGTGAAGGATTTTGATTATGAGCGTATCCTAAGATTTCGATGGGGAATTGGGGAGGAATTATTTTTTAATCCTATTGGTGGATCATTTTATTTTAAGGTTTAGGTTTCACTGGGGAAGGCATGAGATTTGAGATTCCACTACGGAATTATAGTAAACCTTGGGACACGAGCACATTATTTGTGGAATATGTTTAGGGAAAGTTTATAAGGTGAATCCTGAATGGGGATAAGAGCGTAATACTAATCTTGTTGGGGATTTCAGGAGTTTATAAGGGATTTAGTTTTCCCCAAAAGGGTTTTCTTGATGAAGAAATGTTCTAATATTTTTTTGGCATTTTTATGATTTTTTTGGGTAAATTTTAGATTTGTCTAGCATTTTTTTGGCTTCTTTGTGCAAAATATTTAGGGGGCTGCCTACCACCATGTTGTAAGGTTTTCCATTTGTCAATGGTACAAACTTATGGTCTTCATTGGAAAGGGGAACAGGAAGGTGTCGATCGGTATGGGGTTCAGCAGATGTTGGGGATTGATTATGAGGATTTTTAGATAGAGATGGATCGTATGTCGAGGGTGATGCCGAAGGCGGTGCAAGAGGCATTGGGTAGAATTTTTGAATCTCTATTGGGGATGTAGGCAACCTTTGAACCTAGAGGGATGTCTTCTCAGGTTACGAGGGTGATGGGTCAACATGCGCAGATGCGACGGTTGATGGCGCATGAGTTTGGATGCGTCTGGTACCAAGGAGAGGGTTGTGGGGAAGATGAGGTGACATACAATTCTGGTCCTTTCCCTTCGGGATTTACTTATAGGTTCATCGTTGACTGTGGGAGCTTGGCGTTGACTATATCTCATTCTTGATGTAGTCGCATTGCACCTAAAAGGAAACTTAAAGAAAGGAAAAAAGATTTACTTATTTTATTTGATTATCATGATTTAATGGCTTACTCTATATGCACTTTAATTTGTTGTTGAGTTTTATTTTGAGAAAAAGTAGGAGAATGTGTTTTTTTGGAATAAAGATAGTCCTTGGAGCCATAGTGGCTAAGAGTTTCCCTTTGAAGTGATTTATTTTGGGAAAAAGTAAGAAAAATGAATTTTCTGGAATTTTTGAGTAGAGGAAGGCCTTGGAGGCTTGGTTGATATATGGATGAGGATATATAAATCTTGGTTATAAAGTGGAGCTCGCTGCCTTCATTGGATTGTGCTGAATCTATTGTGTTGAAGCGACTGTATTGATGTTGGTTTTGATGGAGTTGTTGCTTTGGGCCTTACTTTGAGGCTTATGTTGGTGATGGGGGACTTAATAGTGGATCCCCAGTTTGGCTGTGATAATAGCGTAAATATCTTACTGTTAGAAGCTTGAGGCAATGATATTAGAGGAGACTCTGAATAGTCTTGATGCTTGGATGGTAGGTCGCTGCAATTCTCTGAGAGGGATCCTAGTGATGTTATTCATATGGATTATTAATAGGTATATTCTGGTGATTCCTCCCGAGTACCCCTTGGCAGGCATCCCAAATTTTTTTGTTTGATACTTTATCAGTTTCAGCCCATATGTAGAGAACCGGGTCGATTGGTTCGTGGAGCATGGAGCCTGGTGCCTTCGTTGGTCGATGCCATAGTGGGGGGAATTACTACCTGTTTTGAAGCCGGGAGAGTATAGATATGCATAATTAGTGGACCTGTGGTAGACTTCATTCTATTTCCCTTGGCGACTTTTGAATCAAGTTAGATGGGAGAAAATAGTGCCTCCTTGTATACTAGACTTCTTTTCGGTGGAAGACTTGACTAAATCCATGCACGTGAGGTTAGATTCTCGGTGGGAGAGTCGTCGGTCGTCGACTCGTCGATCTGAAACCATAGGTAGGGCCTGGCATGTGTCTGGGGTTATTTGAAATGGCTATGGAAGCGAGTAGTGGTGAAGATCCTCGTGAAAGAGACCGATCGGAGGTGGTCTGTCCTTTTTGACACCATGGAAGGGGGAGTAGTAGTTTTTCAAGACTAGTCAGGGTGTATCGCTCCATGGAGCAAACTCAGAATATCAACCAGGTAGGGGGGAAGTTTGGGGGCATCAAGGGGCTGATGATGATGAGGTTGGGTTTTCTGGTAGCTGCGGATAAGATTTTTCTGAAGTTAGGATTATTTTATGGGAAGACTTTTAGGTGACTCTTGTGAAGCTTTTGAGATGTTTTTGTATTCTGGGGTTTGAGAATCATTTTGTGAAGTTTGGTTAGGTTATTTTAGAAATAATTTGGTCAGCGGAGAGGGGTGGTTAGTTTGACTCCCTTTGATGATACTTCGTGAAATGATACCAAAGTTCCTTATTTGAAATAAAAGAGATTTTGATCATATTATTGTGCCTTTGAATGAGTTTTACATTTGAGTTATACATACTAATTGCTAAGGCATACATAATTCTTTTGTTCATGTAAAACTCAAATGTATTATGAACGTCGTTCTCGTAGATTATAAAAGAATAGCAATTTATGAAAAAAGGGGACCATACCCATATAAGGTGTATGAGTTGCCTATGTATCTCTAGGGGTGTAAGAAAATTTTATGTTCCATTTTGAATGAAAAAAGTTTTTTAGAGGATCAGACCCCACGTAGTTATGGGTAGAGATAAATGAAGAGTTTTTTAGAATATAAGGGAGATGAGAAGAGTCATAGCGTGCCAATATTTTGAATTAAGGGTAGAACTTCTTGAGATGGTCGAGGTTGACTGGGCATGCCATATCTTCTCCATCAAGGTCAGTGAGTATAGTGGCGCCTCTTGAGGGAATATTTTTTACGATGTAGGGGTCACTCCAGTCCATCTTGAATTTCCCTCTAGGATCCCAATTAGGTTTTATGATCTCCTTAAGGGCAAGGTCTGCTTCCTAGAAACCGCGGTCCTTGACTCTTTGGTTGAATGATCGCGCTATACAATGATGGAACACTTGTATGTGGTATAAAGCCTTTAACCTCATTTCATCCGAGAGTGACAGTTTGTCAAAGCAGATCTGATGCCAGTCTTCCTCACTAATTTTTCTCTCAAGCACAATGCATAAGGAAGGTATTTTCGTCTCAATGGGTAAGACTGCTTCCATTTCGCAAAACAGAGTAAAGGGTATCCCTAGTAGATGTTTTGACTAAAGTGAGGTAGCCCCATAGGGGTTAAAGGATCTGATCGGCCCAATCTTGGCAAATCCTGATCATTTTATTGATGATGGCTTTAAGGTTTTTGTCGACGACTGCGATTGTACCATTGGTTTGGGGTCAGTATGGAGAAGATTTGTGTCTTTGATTCCTATATTCGTTGACAAATTTCGTGACCTCATCTTTGAAATATAAAAAATTATATAATACAATCTTGTGGGGAAGCCTGTATCGACAGATGATGTTCTTTTTTTATAAACTTGGTCACTTTCTTGGGATTCAGTACTGCGTATGACTCGTCTTTGGCCCATTTGGTGAAGTAATAAATGGCGATTAGGATGAACTAATTCCCATTTGAATATTTTTGTTTGATTTTCCCTATGATGTTAATGCCTAAGGTGGAAAATGATCAGGGTGAAGTCATATTGTACAATTCTCGAGGAGGCATGTGTTGGAGGTTGGTAAACTGTTGGCATTTTATGCAACTTTGGACATAGGCGGTGCAATCCTGAACCATGGTGCTCCAATAGTACCCTTGACTAATGATCTTCTTGGAAAGCTTATGACCATTCATGTGTTCCCTGTTGTGGATCTTGTTCATCATTTCTTTAATGTCATCCCCTGCAATGTAGTGCAAATGGGTTCCATCGAAGTTTCTCTTAAACAGTTCTTTATCGCAGATAATGTACCGGGCAACTAGTTTATGGAGGGTCGCATGGTATTTCTTATCTATGTCTTGGGGATACCTACCATGCTTGAGGAGGCGCCAAATGTCTTAGTACCAGATCCCGACGATATCAGAATCTCCTTCTGTGATGAGCCCAATGTGATAGCAGTGGGTTGTCATAACTTATTTTTAGACTAGGAAGGGGGCCATTATTATTTCCTCAGGCATGTTAACCATGGAGACCAAGTTAGCAAGTGCATCATCTAAGTTGTTCTTTATGCGAGGTAGGTAATGGAAGGTGATATCTTGGAACTGAGAGGTCATCTCTTTAAGGTGGGCATGGAAGGGTAAAAGATTTCCATCCTTGACTTTTAATCTTCTAAGGACTTGGTCGATGATGAGGGCAGATTCCCTATAGACATCTAGGTATTTAATACCTTTATCGAGGGCATCTTTGAGTCCTATAGTACATGCCTCATATTCGATCATATTATTGGTGAAGGGAAAATCTAGCTTGATGGGATAGGAGTGTGAGAATAATCAGGAGTGATTAGAAGTATCCCAATGTCGTATACTTTCATGTTGTTAGAGCCGTCAAAGAACATTTGCCACATGAGGTCTTCTTGAGAGGTGCAGAGGATATCTTTATTTTGGAATTCAGAGATCCAAACGTCGGCTTCTTCCATAGGTTAGTCAGCGATGTGGTCAGAGATGGATCTCCCTTTAATGGTATCCTGTGTGCCATACATAATATTGAACTCAGCTAGTAGCATCAACCATTGGGCCATTCGACTATATCAGGCGGGTTTCTCAGGCAGACATTTGAAAGGGTCCATTAGGGACACAAGTCTGATGGAAATATTGATTATGTAGTGCCATAACTTTTGGATGTCCTAGACCAGGGCGACACGTGCTTTCTTCAAGGAAGTGTAGTTAACATTATGCCCGACTAATTTTTGAATGGCGTTGTAGATGGCCCTTTCTTTGCAGGATTCTTCGATGTATTGGGCTATCAAAGCACATGATGTAGTATTTTTTATGGTCAAGTACAAGAGTAGAGGAAGACTAGGCTATAGAGGCATAAGTACCGCAGTTTGGGTACAGTTGATTCTATCGAAGGCTTCCTAACATGCCTCATTTTACACTTTAGTAGAATCCTTTTGGAAGAGTTTTAAGATCGGATAGCAAATAGAAGTTAATTATTTGATGAATCGACTGATGTACTATAATTTTCCCAAGAATCCTAGGGCCTCATTCTCCATTCATGGTGGTAGAATTTCGAGCATATCTTTCATCTTGGAGAGGTCTTCTTAGCTTCCCTTTTCACTGACCAAGAATAGAAAAATGTTTTCTTTTTTTTTATGCCAAAAACACATTTATGTGGGTTTAGCCACATTTTGTATCACCATAGTCGTTCGAAGAACTTACGAAGGGCGGGAACATGACCCTCCCGAGTCTTAGACTTAATAATCATATTATTTGCATAGACATTGACCTCCTTGTGTATCAAATCATGCAAGATGGTTGTGGAAGCCCTCTAGTAGGTAGCCCCGACATTTTTTTTTAGGACAAATGGAATAATCATGTAGCAAAAGGTTCCCTACGAGGTGATGAATGCAGTTTTCTCCTAATAGCCGGGGTGCATCTTGATCTGATTATATCCCATAAAAACATTAATGAAAGACTTGAAGGCCTAGTTGGCCATGTTGTCTAAAATCATGTTGATGTTGGGAAATAGGTAATCATCCTTCAAAGATTCTTTGCTCAAATACTCGTATCCGATGCACATGTGAGACGTTCCTCCTAATTTTAGTACGGGTATAATGTTTGAAAGCCATACGAGATATTCAATCACTCAAATGAAGCCTATGTTCAACTATTTGATTACATCTTCCTTGAATTTCAGTGACCATTCGGTACAGAGCTTTCGCAGTTTTTGTTTGACCGACTTGCATTTCATGAGGATTGGGATCCCGTTCTAAGATATTTAGGGATCGATGTCGGGCATGTCATCATAGGACCATGTGAAGACTTACAAAAATTCCTTTAGCAATTCCTCCAATTGTGTGCACTTATGCTCGTTAAGGGTGGACTCTATCATAATCTTTAGTTGTAGGCTTCTAGAATCGAGATTGACAACAACTATTTCATCCTCATTAATTTGAACGTGGTTATGTTGTTTATTATTAACCTTATTAAGATCAGTTAAGAAATGTTCAATTGCAAAATCATTATCATCAAGAGTTTGATTGGAATCAAGATAATTAATTTAAGGCACAATAAGATAATCAAAATCCTCGATTATTACACTTTCGAGAAAAACAACGTTGAGAACCTCTTCAAAAGAAGTCTCAATTACATTGTTATCATAAAAAGGAGGAACAATAATAGATGAAGAGATAGGGTAAATATTAAGGTTGGGTTGTTTCTCATCAAGTGGGACTGGTATAATATTCTAGTTAAGAAGAGGCTCATCAACGGCCTTGATCAGAGTGGATGGTTCCGATGGTATAGCGCTTGAGTGGATCATATAGAGGGTCAACCCAGAATGAGTCTTCAAAATAACTTTCCTCGGAGACCTTGACAGTGGTTATGAATTTCTCGGTGGAAGGTTTCACTTTATGAATAGTTATCTTGAAAGATGATTTCCATCCTCGGATTTATTTTCTTATCAACATGGTTGTAACAAGGTTCAGGAAATCCACAGAAGGGGAAGTCTTACCCTCCTTGATGAATTTCAATAAGAGAATCCCTCAAAATAGTATTGGAATCTTCTAAACTCCTTTTTAATTGTGATTGGCAGAGCATTCTAAGTTCTTCTGGTGAAGGCTGCTAACCCATGCCATATGGGAGAAATGCCTCTTTCAGGATTATGGGATCTTGTACCTCTTATTGACGTCTCCCCAGCCCTAGTCTAGGCATGAAATGAATATTCTTGAATATTTTTATTACATTGACATTTTCGTGAGGGTTGTGTTCATGATAGACTTAGTCTTTAAAATTATCGCCTATTGAAAAGGGCAGCGGATATACTCTAAAGCCAGAGATGAGCATGTCACTCATCCTATACTGTATTTATAGTGTTGAATTGATGGTGATGGAATTTTCTATACCATAAATGATCTCCCAAAATGGCGATGACTTGACCTTTGGACAAGAATTTTAAGTACTGATGAAGGGAGGAAGATACCTCCCTGATGCTATGAAGCTATGGTCGACTAAGCAGTCGGTTAAAGAATGTGAGTATGTCAATGACGTGTAGTTAAGTGATGGGATTGATAGGTTCAGCCCTTATTGTGAGTGTTATGGATCCCACTACCTCTCGATGGTTATTATTATAAGTACGTACTACGGTGGAAGTAGTAGTAAGGGCACTTACTTTCAACCCCAAGCAATAGAAGGTATTTATTGAGCAAACATTGAGGGATGATCTGTTGTCGACGAGTGAGAGCGAGACTGTCTTTCCCATTAATTAAATAAATATATTGAAGGCATAGTTTTGGTCAGGTTCGACCTTCAAAAAAAATTCTTTCGAGAAGGAAATGAGTCTAGTAGTGGTCAAGGATCCAATTAGGTTTACAGCTTCTTCTGGAGTGGCGAAAGGAGGGACTGTGGGCCCGATAAGAAGCTGTATTAGATAATTTTTGTGTAATTAGGAAGACATCAAGAGTTACCATAAGGTAATGTTATCTTGAGTTTCCTTGAGCTAGTCGAGAATCTTGATCTCCTCGACAGTCATTTATGGCATGTGATGTTCCTCAGTAACTCCATTTCCCTTATCTATTCTTGATGACTGAAGATTCTGATCTTGGTAGTGACTTCTTGATTTGGTAATGTGGTTAATGAAGGAAGGGAAGAATAAGAACCCAATACCACCATCTATTTTTGGATGAATGTCTACTTTACTGATTTCCCCAATAGGTTCTCGAAAGATATCATTCCACATATGCTCATTACTAGATTGACTTTTTCCTGACCGGGTTCATCATCTGAGCTGTTAAATTCATCCCCACATCCAGTGGAAATGGTTTCTTCTTATCCAGAGAAATCTATGCATTCCACGACCTTAATAATATCTTCGTACAAATCCTTCCATTCAATGGGGACGTACAGGAGTGAAGGGACCAACCGTCCTTGAAGCTTCAAAGTAGTGAGTAGTTCAGAAATGATGTAAATCTGGCTGGTTTGTCGAAATATGTTCGCTATGATTTGTACTACATCAACTAAGTTGAATTCATCAATAAGCGATACCCATTAGTCTGATTCTCGAGCCTATTTTCGTGTTTTCATTAACAAACCACTGAATTTCTGATAGTTGATGGTCATCTTAGTATGCAATTTCATCCCGAACTCCAAGAGTTGGTTCAGAACAGACAGTAACTCCATATCTCTTCCTTCAAATTGGGTACGGATGGTAATATAGGCCCTTGTGAGGAGTGACAGAGCTTGGTCTGTGAAGTAGGTAGGATGTAGGAAAAATATGGGCAAAATTTGAGCGGTTTGGGTGAGATTACTGGTATAATGGTTGCTTTACTAGGCACAATTTGGGTAGATAGAACAAATTCTAGGTCATTCTCCAGAAAGATGTCATTTCGTGATTTGGAAGTGGGTTATGAGTGGTGTTGGCTTTAATATTGGCTGGTGGGGCGATGATACCTCGATCAATTAAACCTTGGACCGCATTCCAGAGATGGAAGCACTGGTCGGTAGTATGGCCGACATACTGGTGGAAATCATAATAGTAATAGATCTTTAAGTTCTTGGGAAGTGGGTTGGTTAATGGACGGGGGTCCAAGGGTTTGATGAGGTTTAGTCTTAACAAAGCTTAGTAGACTTTGGATAAGGGAGAATGGAGCTGGGTATATTCCTTTCTGATGGGATTAGGGATGCTTTCTCGTTCCCAAGAAGTAGCAGGTTGGGAGATATTATTGATGGTTGAGACTGTAGCACTGATAGTCTTCTCATACTTTATGGGAATGAACTATCCGATCACCTTTTTTAGCTCGGTTTCTACCTTAGTATCACGTTCTTCAATTTCTACACCCACTCCCAGGAGAGCTCGAATGTGTGGATAATACTGACCTCCCATAGTTGTTCGGATATGCTACAGGAAATTCTTCTTCATGATACTAACTTGTTCTTTTTCGGAGGTCTGGTTGGACATCGCAGCAGCTTCCTCTCTCCATCTTGCTATGACACTACTAATAGTTTCTCTAGGATTCTACATAAGAATCTATAGATCATGGTGCATAACCTCTAGTTTTATTTATATTTGTACTATGACATGAATTCTCGAGAAAACATCTTCCTAACTGCAAATTCTGGATTTTTTTAGGGATAGGAATCATAGGAGGGATCTGTCCTTCAAAGTCTGCTAAAACATCTGGGTCATTATCTCTTTAGAGTCACCAAGAACGGTCATGACTTGATGATAACTGTTAATCTTCATAATTAGGGGCCCGCTATCCCCAAACTTATCGATGGATGGAATTTTGAACTTCTCTAGCAATCTTGGTTTGGGATAGGGAGATATATGAGTGTAGTTCATGTAGTTCCCGAATATCCTGACTTGGTCAAATTTCTTGGACAACATTTTGAGGTCTTCCTCAACCTTGTTTAGTTATTCCTCCTTAGGATCAAGGGGTACTGGAAAGTTAGCCCCTGGCTAGGTAAGGTTTGGCATAGGGAGTTGAGCTGGCATTAGCCCATTAGCAGGCAAGGCACGTGGAGCATGCTGATATTTTTTTGGGACCCAAACAAACTCGACGACGGGTGAACCGATGGCACGAGGAAAGAGGACCTCGGGTTCTTCAGGAACTTGGATTCAGTTTCACTACATCTCATAGACCTCAGTTTGATGGTTTCCAATCTTAGCACTGAGATGGACTAATACTACCATCAGATCAGGCTGCACGTTTAGTGATTGATCGGTGTTTTCCATGAAGAGATGGTGAAGGTATAATCTAGACTCCGATGGAATAATAGAGGAACTTGTGGAGCTTCGTTGTGGTTTGACGGAAGACCGAAGTTAATGGAGAGCTAGGACAAGAATCGGGTATGCGATCGGCCTGAGAAGGAAAATGATTCAAATTTATTTTTGAAAGAGGGAAGAAAGGATACCTCTTTTGTTGTTTTTGAAAAAGGGGGAAAATGTTTGTGACATTTTTGGTAAAAAGGAGGAAAACTACTTTTGGTATTTTTGAGAAAAAGGAGGAAAAATATTTTTTGGTATTTCGATTTTTTTTAGAAAATGAGGAAAAACGAGAGAAGAGTCTCAACAGATTATTATTATTATTATTATTATTATTATTATTATTATTATTATTATTATTATTATTATTATTATTATTATTATTATTATTATTATTATATTTTCACTTGTATTAGGTTTACCTAAATGTAAAGGAAATGTTGGATAAGACCCGAGCCTGGGAAAATTGGGTTTGAAAAATATGTAAGATATGGTTTGACCCATTTCCAGGATCATGGACTAGGTCCTGTTTTAAAAAATGACGAAATAGTGCAAAAATTTGGCGGCAAGCCGACATGCATTTTGGCAGAGTTTTGTATGGGAACCGAAAAAATAAATATGAGTTTCCTAGGTTTGACGCCTATATGAAATTTATGCAGTTGTTGGGTTAGTGGAAGGTTTCCCCCTTTGGCGTGACTTCACAATATACTTCTTCGTTTTGAGAGCAATTGGTACGTGTGGACAAGACAATTGATATACCCGAGTGTACGTGAATTGACTCACTATATACCTCGCGAGGACAGTACGTGTGAGAGAGAATTTGATATACTCGACATGCATGAATGAGTTTCGTGCTATATACCTCCCGTCGTGAGTTAGGTCAAGCAATACGATGCGAGGGGAACCAGTTGATATACATCAGAGGTACTAGGTTAATGGGTATGAATCATATTGCTTGGGCTAACTGCAACGTGCCAGACCAGCGCTCATCACAAATTGACCCCCCAGTACGGGACAAAATTTTGGTCAATAGCCATACTCTTGGTGATGTATTATGCAAAATTCCCTATTATGAATTGGTATATTATGGAGAGTCTTTTATTTGGCATGATGAGTAGAAGAAGCACTATATGTATCAAGAAAAGTAAATCTAGCAGGGAGCATGAAGGATACACTAAGCATGGATACATGTGAGCTAGTGATATGTGAATATTTACAAGTGAGTGTGGTAGTGAGCCTAATCATGGATCAACTACAAGTGGCGTGTGATATGTGCAATATGGATATATATATATATATATATATATATATATATATATATATATATATATATGTGTGTGTGTGTGTGTGTGTGTGTGTGTGTGTGTGTGTGTGTGTGATAAGTGGAGGTCTATGCTAGTGAAACCTAAGTCTGGATATTCTAAGTGGTGTGTGAAGCATGTACATGAAGGGTATTTACAAGTGTGTGAAGTGAAAAGTGAGTGAGAGGTGATATAAATATGATATAATTATACAATAAGTAATAAAGGAAAAAGGGGACATGCTAGTTGGTGCATATGCACACATGCGGATAATGATAACACCCATATAATAATAGAGTCTATCCCTCATATGACAAATGAATTCCTCAGCAGAGTTGCCACTCTGGCCATTCTATCTCGGGGGGTTGGGGGCTCGCACCCTTCGTTGGCGCGCTTCGGTCACCGTCAATGTGGGGTGATGTATAGATTTAGAGTCGCCAACCAATTTTGTACAAAACAGACAAAATAAATGTTTCTGCATCTAGAGAATGGAATCAAATACATACTGATGCTTGAGAAACCAATTAGTTCAAGGATTCGGGGGCTAAGTTACGAAATAGGAAGGTGTTAGGAACCCATCCCACCCTTTAAGTATCTCATGGGCATGTGCTATTCTTCTCCTTGATAACTTTGTGAAATGTGTGCATGCATACATAAATAGAGAGTGGAATTACTCGACTCGCGTCATGGATAAAGGCAGAGTGAGGTCATCCATAGGGGTGTTCCGAAAATATTAATTGAAAGAAATATCTGTGCACTTATCGAGACACTGATCATTGTAGTGAAATAATGGTATATGTTGGATAAAACGCGAACATGGATCACAAATATATTATATGGAAATAATATATGGACAACAATAGGAAATGAGGATTCGAATCTAGAATTTTACCTGAGATGCCTACATAGACTAAAAAGGCATCAAAGTCCACGTAGTTCACATGCAATACGGGGATAGGTTTATCCCGTAAATCCAACCGGGGACGTTATAACAGGTGTTTGTGTAGAAAATGAATGTTTTAGTGTGAGAAAGTGTAGTGAGAAATACCCGTTTGGAATTTAGAAGAAAACCCACTTCTTCTTAATTTTTTTTTATAGAAAATATACTATGTGCAATACTACTAAGAGTGCACTTTTTATTCAACAAGAGAAACCAATTTAATTAAGCCCAATTTTTAATAAACCAATTTTAGATACACACCTAGGTCATGCAACTAATGGTGAATGATTAAGTGATAAACACATTTAAATCAAGCAATAGTCAATCACATAGAGCAAATGGTGAAAAATCCCCCAAAGGGGCAGAACCTTTTTATTTCTATATGATTTGTAAACACTTACATACATAGAGAA
Source organism: Sambucus nigra (assembly GCA_949130495.1). NCBI lineage: Eukaryota > Viridiplantae > Streptophyta > Magnoliopsida > Dipsacales > Adoxaceae > Sambucus > Sambucus nigra. The sequence goes on along the minus strand of OX422208.1, from coordinate 85,507,486 downwards.
ATACAATTTGACAAATGAAGACCCTCAGGCACCGGTTTGTTGTCGTCAGTAAGATATTCCCACAAGATGCTCCAAGGACAACAATGTAGAGAACCTTTCTCAACAAAAGATGCTCCATAATGTGGATATGGCTGGGTTTAGCAAGATTCACACATTATTCTGAGTGTTTGTGAATCCTAAAGTGTTTGGACTTGATAAAAGGTGAAGACTTGATAAATTAAATCTGATGAATGTTTCCTCCAAAGTCTTAAACAAAAATGTCTTCGAATTTGGAAATTTATAGAACTCGACGAAAACAGATACGCCGAATTTTTCTGAGCTTATCGAACCAGTCCGAAAAGGATAATTGGATCGGTTCGGCATCCAAATCGATTCGTTTTTCTCTTTAAACGAATTGGTTCACTTTTTAAAACTTGCCAGAAGGTTTTCCAGTGCTGAATCGGTTCATTTTGCATAGGGCCGGATTGGTCCGGTATCCAAACTTGGACAGTAAAACTTCAGGTCATCGAACCAGTTCCATTTTCTTCAGGACCGGATCAGTCCAGTGCCTAGTTTGCTTCAGCTTCTTTGTATGTGTACTCTTATGAACCAAAAAACGTTACCATGAACACACTATTGAAGGAAACGGTAATGGTGTACGATGTTGGTGATGATGGATACGTGAAATGCATAATTCGGGTTGAGGCCGTCGAAATATGATCGTGCTGAGATGAGCTAATAGTAGCGGTATAAGACATATATTCTAGAACCTAGGATAAAAGATAAATACCTAGATACTACCCTGGACATTTATAGAACATGTCCTTATAAATCTCCTCCTATGTCTATTTCGATAGGTAAATAAAAACAAAATCCGAATTATGATCCCCCAACATTAAAGAACCAAATGTCATACAATGTAGTATTTCCAGTAAACCCCCAAACAGGAAAAACTCAATAAATGACTTCAACCATCTTCAAACTTTCTTTGTCCTCATTAGGGTGTGCAAAAAGATTCCTCAATTTGATACCTACACACATAAGGCAAGAGACAAGTACCCGTGACGCGCAACAGTTTGAAATATAATGATAAGCAACAATGAATATATTCAGTATGAGCAAGCATATCATTATGAAAAAACCAAGCCATTCTGCCCCATAATGAAAATAAATCAAGCTCCCCTATAATTGTTTCTCCCCTTTTTTATGATGTCCCCAAATAGAAACACAAGAAGAGAAAAAATTGTAAACGGAGAATGTCACATGAAGAACCACTTTATCTTTTTGAATTTTCAAAATTTAGCTTGCAAAAGAAAACAACACAGAATCACACCATGGAAAGAACACTAAGACAAGCACGTCAATGGAAGCGGAATTATAGGGGTGTGAAGAAATTTGATAGGACAATCAATGCATACTAACATGACATATGTGCATGATGGAATATCGAATACTCCTAACGAATGTACTAAATCTCGTCCTTAGGTGTAAAAGAGGTGAATTTAACTGAAATTATCTTAACCAAATCTCCAATTTAAAGTCTAACATGATTTTCACACCAATGCCACCAAAAACTATTTAATTCTTTTTCAAAACATTTTTCAGAAAGTACAAAAATGTTAACAAAATTTCCAACCAATCTTCCTCATGGATATGAATGAACATATACAATTAACTAGGTTAGCCCAATTTCGTGGCTCTTTGGAATGACCTTGGAAAATTTTATTAGTTCCATGCCTTTTAAGGTATTTTTTTTAAACGGAGGCATTTCTCGCAAAGATTATTATTCTTTCTCAGCCCTCTTCCCATTTTTTCACTCATCAAAATTTCATTAAATACAGTCCTCACTGACAACGGAATAACATGCAACCCTTCAATGGTTAAGTTTGATTGCATTTTGTTCATTGTATAAGTAGAATTGAGATGAAAACACTGACCAACATGGAATAGGACAAGCACAATAATCAACCAGATTCATGCATGAGTCCAATGCAGGAGATAAGGAGCCAAACATGTAGAAAGAAATCACTGAACACATCGTAATGGCTCCAAAACACAATAAGGCACATGATGAAATGAAGTAGCATATCTAGTCACTACCAAACTGACGCATGAAAGATGGAGACGATGAGGTGACTTTGGCCATCCTAAGAGTTTAACCATAAAAGGTGCAAACAAATTACAAAAATCTTTTTGACTTTTCATTTTTTTCTAAAAAAAATGAAAATATTTTTGAACTTTTCAGATATTCCTAAATAACCAATTTTTTTTTATAGTTTTCAAAGAATAAATAATAATGCAATATACAAAATGATATAAATGAGACAATCTAGTAATAGGAATCAAATGAAATGAACATAAAAAATGCATCATGCTCTAGACATGGAAATGCCCCTTAGTCAATAGTGCAAATTCCTATAGACTTCCTAAGACTCTCGAATCTAAGGACATCTAAAGGATTCATCATAATATCAGCTAACTGAAGGTTAGTAGACACAAAACTCAAGGATACGACATTTTCCTCTATAAGCTCACGAATAAAGTGCCCGTGTATCCTATTGTGATTTGTGAGCGAGTGCTGGATAGGATTGAGGGATATGTGTAATGCGCTCATGTTATCACAGGAAATGGTCATGGTGTCCTGTGATATCCCATAATATTTCAGCATCTGCTTCATCCACAAAAGTTGCGTACAAAAACTCCCAGTTACTATACACTCAGCCTCAGCAGTGGACAAAGAGATGGAGTTTTGCCTCTTGATCAACCAAGTGACAATAGCCGAACCAAAATAGAAACACCCACTAAAAGTGCTCCGACATCCATTTGCATCCCCATCCTAGTCGGCATCCGAATAGGAGGACAAACGGTCAATGGTATCAAAGGAATACGAAATGCGAAAGGAAAGAGTTCCAATTACGTATTTGATAATACGTTTTAGAGCGAGTAAGTGTGACTCTTTGGGGATGCCTGATATCCCGCACAGACTCCAACACTAAAGGCGATGTCGGGATGACTAGTAGTAAGGTAGAGAAGACTGCCTATCATACTCTAATACAAGGTTTTCTCAATGTCCTTGCTTGAAGTGTCCTTACTAAGCTTTGTCGATGTACTCTTGGGTGTATGTGAGCGGAGTCCAAACTAAATTTCTTCACTAGGTCTCTAGCATACTTGGATTGGGAGATGAACATCCCATCCTCTAGCTGAGGAATCTGGAGAGTAAGGAAGAATGTAATCTAACCTACCATTCTCATCTCAATCTCACTCTTCATTTCCTACTCAAAGTGATGAGAATACTGGGACCACGTGGATCCAAAAACTATGTCGTCCACATAGACGTCGGCAACCAAAATAGTACTGTCAACTATTTTGACGAACAACATCATATCAACTCCCCCTCTCTGAAAGCCAGGGGCTAAAAGATAAGAAGTAAGCCTCTCGTACCAAGAACATGGTGCTTGCTTCAAACCATACAAGGATTTCCTCAGATAGTAGTTGTGTTCAGGGTGCTTAGGGTCTTCAAACCCTTTTGGTTGTTCTACGTAAACCTCCTCCTGTAGAATGCAATTAATAAAGGTACTCTTAACATCCATTTCATATAACTTAAAGCATAGATGACATGCGATGGTGAGTAGTAAACGGACGGACTCAAGCCTCGCATTAGGAGCAAGTGTCTCGTCAAAGTCAACACCTTTTATCTCAGTGTAGCATTGAGCGACCAACCTAGACTTCGTACGGATAATGATACTATTTTTATCCATTTTATTCTTGAAAATCCACTTGGTACCAATCACGTTAGTCTCACTAGGTTGGGGAATAAGTTTCCAGACATCATTCTTTCTAAATTGAAGCAACTTATCTTGCATGGAAGATATCCAGTGTTCATCCTTAAGAGCTTCTTTATGATTCTTTGGCTCGACTTTGGACGTGTAGTAGGCATGGATATCAACATTCTCTAGTTGAGCACGTGTCTTCAACCCTAGGGTGGGATCTCCAAAAGTGGCAGTAGGGTCATGAATCTTGAGAACCCAAGCAGGTGTGTCCCCTAAGATAGGAGTAGGGTCCAGCTTGGGTGTGGGAGGCACAATGGGATCATCAAAAGAATGTGCGTCATCCTCACACAACTGGTTGGGGTAAACTAACCCCGGAGGTTTTCCATCTTGCACGATGACATTAATTGACTCCATAACCCTAGAGCTGCTCAGGTTAAAAATCTAGTATGCTATACTATTCGATGAATATCCTAACAGAATTCCTTGTCAATCTGGGAGTCAAACTTTCCTAGTTGCTCTTTATCCTGTAGGATGTAGCATTTACTCCCAAAGACATGAAAGTATGCCAGGTTGGGCTTCATTAAGACCAGAATTCATAAGGCATCTGAAGTGTGTGTGGATGTAAGTAAACCCTCTTCACCATATGGCATGCGGTAGACACCGCCTCTGCCAAAAATCTCCTAGAAATGTTACGACCAAGAAGCATAGATCTAGTCATTTCTTGAATCATCCAATTTTTTCTCTCAATAATCCCATTTGGAAAAGGTGTCTTTGTGGCCAAAAATTCATGTTGATCCCAAGGTTATCACAGTAAATTATTGTTTTTTTCTCCTTGAGTTCAGTGTCAATGTCACTACGCATTCTATTGATAGTGACACTGTGTTGATTTTACAGGACACGACACTTGGTCGTCAAAAACTCAACAGCGTCTGATTTCTCTCTCTTAAAACCTACGATAGAATATATAGAGAAATCATCCACCATCATGAGGATATACCTCTTACCATCCAAACTCTCCGTACGAGTAGGACCCATAAGATCCATGCGAATCAACTCAAGTACTCTAGAGGTGGTAATGGAGTTCAACTTCCTGTGGGGGATATGATTTTTCTTTCTTAACTAACAGGGTCCACAAATTGTGGAAGTTGGTCTTCCAAGAGATGGTAAGCTACGTACGGGTTCCTTTTTAACAATATGATCTAAATCTCTAAAGTTCACGTGACCTAGACGTTGATGCCACAGATCCATAGGAGTGATTGTGGCGCTATTGCAGACAAATGAGGACTCATGCACTATCCCATAGCAGTTATCTTCTGTCCTCAACCCTTGCAATACCAGTTTATCGGCTTGAACATACACATTAAAATCATCCCGGTTAAACTTAACTGCAAAATCAGCATCTCACAACTGGTTGAGGCTTCGAAGTTTTGCCTTTAAACCTTCAACGTACAACACATTTTCTAGCTTAGGAAACCTTGGTATCTCTATAGTACCTCGTCCTATAATGATGGACCTTTTACCATCACCAAAAGCTAATTTACCTTCCTTGTGATCCACTAAGGAGGTAAAAAATGAGACGTCACTAGTCATGTGTCTAGAACACCCACTGTCAAAATACCACTGTGAGGTATTCTGAGCTTTCAGAGAGACATGAGCAACAGATCATTATTGACATTCTTAGGTACCCAAGAGGAGGTAACCTTTTGTTTGCCCTAATTGTTGATGGTTCTAGTCACAAAGTTGGTAGTATTCACAAATGGTCCAGATAATTGTTAAAATTCTCCCTCTAGACTCTGGGAAGTAGCGATTAAAAACTCAACCTGCTTTCTCAGTCTCATGAGATTATTCATGGGGTGTGATGGAGTATAAATACGTACTTTCTGACCCAAATTATAGCAAAACTCTCTCAGGTGACCTTTCCTCTTACAATAAGTACAAAAGGACACAACCTGAGGTCTACCTCGATTTTCTTTTCTTGGCCAAACAACTTTCTTAGTTTTGGTGGATGACCATACGGATTCGTTGTAAACTCAGGGATCGGTTCAGGTGCAATTTGTGATGTGGACGCACCACTAAATATAATTCCCGACCTCTCACTAAATCCCAATGCAGGGGCGAGGAGCATCTTTCCCATCTTTTCAGATCTATCCTCTATTTGAACCTTAAATTCCCGTTCTCTTTCAAGATCATAAGTGACTTGGGCAACAAGGGCTTCCAGTGTCTTTCGAGCCTCTTCGAATGCATAAAAGTCTCTCGTCAGATTATCCACTTATTTTGTCAAGTCACTTTCCCAAAGAACTTTTCTATCTCTCTAAACAAACTTTCTCTCTCCAAACATACTTTCTCTCTCCCTTCACAAATAAACTCTCTCTCTCTCAAAACGTTGCACAAGGAGGAATCACTCTCTCTTATCTCTCCTAGCTCTTTCTATAACGATGCAATCCTAAGAACTAAACCTTTATTAAGCTTTGATTTTAAATGAATCAACATATAAATCAACACAAGTGCGGCTAAGGTCACTCTCTCTCTCACTCCCTGCATCCTCACTCTCACTCTCAGTGTCGAGGTCTCCACGTAAAGAGGCTTCCTCCTCAACGTGAGGTGCATCAAAATATCTTACGTGGCTAGCCATGAATGTGGTGAAGTTGCACTCATGTTGTGATTATTCACCTGAATCCACCGTCTCTACCTTTCTATCGTCACTCAAGGTAGCATTTAGAACAACTTTGCCTTTTTGGGCGAGTACGTTCAGCCTTGTAGCACACTCAAAATCTCTATAACCCTTATCGTCACACTCATAACACCTCTCTTCGTTTCTCATGGGTGTGTCTTTCTTTTCTTTTTCAGAATTCTTGACATTTTTACTTTTCTCAAATTTCTTTTTATCATTAAACTTCCCACTATTTTTTAACTTGAGAAATTTATTAAAATCCTTCGCAAACAAAGACAAATCATCTAAATTAAAGTCGAAATCAGAATCAGGCGTATTTTCCTCACTCCATTTGGACGATTCTACCATTCTCCTAGCTGACTCAAAATTCATTTTAGCTTGGGCCTTAAGAAGATAAATTCATTTTTCTTTTTCTTTAACAACTTTAGGAAACATGTCTATTTCATACGTTTGAAGATCACCTACTAATTCTTCTAATTTAAGTGAGTTCATGTTTCCTACAGAATTTAACACTATGAATTTGGGGATGAGCGCTTAGGTAAAGAACGCAATATCTTTTTAATGACTCTAGCATTAGGGATGTGTTCACCAAGGTTGAAACTAGCATTGAGTATATTAGATAAACGATCATCAAATTTGTCAAAGCATTCAGATTCCAGCATGGTAATTATTTCAATTTGAGTTGTTAAATTTTGCAGTTTCAATTCTTTAACATCATTAGTTACTTTATGGGTAAGTTGAAGAACGTCCCATGCTTCTTTAGACGTGGTACACGTCATTATTCGTCGAAATTCTTCTTGAGAAACAGATCCCAAAATAGCACTAAGTCCTTTAGAGTTATACGTGGACCATTTAAATTCATCCTCTGTCCATTGAGCCACAGATTTCAAGGTTATCACATTTTCAATAGTGACGGTTGGAGGTGTCCACCCATTTTCAACAAGAATCCACACATGTTCATCAATGGATTTACGGGAAGATTCCATCCGGGCTTTTCGTATGCTTAGTTAGACCCGTCAAAAATTGGAATTTTACTAAATGATTTTTCCATTTGAACAAACGTCTTTTCAAGAATTCGATAAAAAAAAATTGATATTCTAGAAAACAAATTGAGGAAAATAACATGGTGAAATTGTGTAATTGGCTCTGATGCCAATTTGAGAGTGAGCTTTTTATTCAACAAGAGAAACCAATTTAATTAATTCTTGTTTTCAATAAACCAATTTTAAATAAACACCTAGGTCATGCAACTAATGTTGATTGATTAATTGATAAACACATTTAAATCAGTCAATAGTCAATCACACAAAGCAAATGAGGAAAAATCCCCCAAAGGGGCAAATTTTTTTTATTTCTATATAATTTGTAAACACTTACATACATAGAGAAATTCAATTTGACAAACGAAGACCCTCAGTTACCGGTTCGTTTTCATCAGAAAGAGTTTCCCATGAGATGCTCAAAGGACAGCAGTGTAGAGAACCCTTTCTCAACACAAGATGCTCTACAGATGTGGGTATGGATGGGTTTAACATGATTCACACATAATTCTGAGAGTTTGTCAATATTAAAGTGTTTGGGCTTGATAAAAGGTGAAGACTTGATAAATTAGGTCTGATGAATGTTTCCTCTAAAGTCTTAAACAAAAATGTCTCCGAATTTGGAAATTTATAGAACTCGAAGAAAACAGATACGCCGGATTTTTTTGAGCTCGTTGGACCGGTCCGAAAAGGATAATCGGTTTATTTTTCTCTTTAAATGGATTTTTCCGCTTGTTAAAACTTGACATAAGGTTTTTGAGAGCCAGATCGATTATTTTTTGCATAGGTCCGGATCGGTCCAATATCCAAACTTGGACAGTAAGACTTAATCGGACTGGTTTGGTTTTCTTCAGGACCGGATCGATCCAGTCCCTGTTTTTCTTTAGCTTCTCTGTATGTGTACTCTTATGAATCGAAAAATGTTACCACAAACACACGATTGAAGAAAACGGGCATGGTGCAAGATGTTGGTGATGATGGATACATGAAATGTAGAATCCAAATTGAAGCCGTCGAAATATGATCGTGCTGAGACGAGCCGATTGTAGCGGTATACGACATATATTCTAAAATCTAGTATAAAACAGAAACACCTAGATACTTCCCTGGACATTTATAGAACATGATCTTACAACTACTAATAAAAAAGTTAGATATTATTATGTGTTATCTAATAAAGATGAAATGCTAAAGTAAAAGTTAAATAACTAATGTGAAGATAAGAGAATTTAAAGAGAGAGTGAAAGGTTTGGACCTTCTTTGGAAGTTTTAAGGTTGATCTAAATTATTGAAGGATATATATTGCAAGTGAATGAAGGTGTTAGGAGGAGAGCGAATGGAATTTTCTAAATTGGGTAAGAAAAGGATGGAAATGGAATGCGAGGGAGAAGTTTCGATATGGAAACCATGCCGACTTCGAGAGAATGTTGTTGAGATCACTAAGAGGGATGTTTATGAGGTGCCTTTCTAAGTGAGATAATGATCTCCTTATACAGGGTCAAGGAGGGTGCCGATCGGCATTGTCCTTAACATGCCTATTGGCAGGCAACCACAGACACACTGTCGATAGGCAGGGAAATGGGTTTGCCATTCGGGAGTCTCATACAGATTTTTCAAAAAAAAATAGTTGTAAAATTCAATCCCTAAGTTTGAATTCTGCACAAGACATACCGTTGGAAAAGGTATTCAAAGACCTTTAAGAATACATTGGGCCATTATTGGGTTCGAGAATTGACTATGGTGAAACGGGTATCGAAAGCGCCTGACGATCTTTTAGATAAAAGGGAAATAAATCGTTCACCTAAATCGTAATGATGATTCACGAACGGGACAGACCATTAGAAAGTTTATGCATATTTCTTAGATGTTCTAAAGAGCTTCGCTCGATTCAGAGAGTTCACCTGGTCAAACTGAACCCAAAAGTGCCTTGTAACCATTCAGAGTAAAATGGGTTGTTTATCCATACCATAAGGCCAATTCGTGCATGGGGAGGACTGTTGGAAAGGGTATATTGTGTGCTTTGAAGATTCATTAAGTCTGCTCAAGCAGAAAGGTTGATAGGAGATAAATAGAGACCGAGAGTGCCTGTGGCCTTTGTATAAGTTTTTGGGGGTCCAAACCATAAGGTAAACTTATGCATGGGCCAGACCATTAAGATGGGGATTCAGAGACCTTTGAATATTCATTGAGATTCCATTCAGGCGAGGAAGTTGATTGGTGTTAAAATGGGCGCTGGGAGCGCCCGGTGGCCTCTACATTGCTTTTCGATAGTAAAATGAAACATTTGTTTGAACTGTAAGGTTGATTCATGCACGGGGTGGACCGTCGAAAAGGGGATTCAGAGACCTTCGAAGATTCATTAAGCTTCCACTCAAGTAAGGAAGTTGATCAAAGTCAAATGGGTCCCCAGATCACCCGGTGGCCTATAAATCAGTATTTGGAGTATAACCTGGGGTTTCTACTGAATGGAGAAGTGCTAGGGAGCTAAGGAAAGGCTTGGGGGGGTCTTGAAATGTGGTGTCTATAATGGGATTCACCCCCAGAAATAAAAAATGGTTTATAAGGTTCTGTCCACTTCCCTTTAAAGAACTATAACCCTATTATGGTTAATCAAACATGATTACATCATTATCTACCCAATCTATGTATTATCACCCCCTATAATTTCAAGAAATTATGTCTAAACATTAGAGGTTGTCTAACCAGATCAAGATCCTAAATTTTTATCTAAAAATTTCCAAAATAATAAAATCATTACATGATTTGAAATATTTTATGAACATAAATCCTATCACATGGATTCTAGTAGTAAATTTCTAAATAAAAAAAATATCAATTATAGGTTTGTAACTAAAATGTTTAATTCTCAAAATACAATTATTCTTTGATTAATCCTAAACAGTCCTAGATTAAAATCCATTTATTTTCCATCTGCAAATAAACTTTTAACCCGAAATTGGTATGAGAAAGTATGCATATGAATAAATAAACACGTTATAATCAGTTTAGCAAGAAAATTATTTCCTTAAAAAGATGATGTGAGCTTCCTCTCTTGAACCTTGTCCCTCCCTTCCTTTCCAACCTTGGTAACTTCCTCTATTGTGTGTAAGGCTACTAGGTTAACTCTAATGTAGATGGGATATGTGTTTAGGTTGGGTTATTAACCTAATTTAATCTTGAATCCCACATCTTCCTTTAATACCCAGTTTTGGGCCCCCAAACAAGTCCGAAATAATACCTGGATTAATCCCAAATCTCACCTAAGGGTATACCTATCCCCCGAGCCCAACTTAATATGTTTAAAAAGCCTTAACGAGTTCCCAAACCACTCTGAAACGCACCCAAACAATGTCGACCCAAATTACATATTTTATTATGTTTAATCAATACTTGAAATTAATCCAAGTAATATGCAATTTAATTATATACTGATATATGCATTTGGCATAAATGAATCACATAATCATGTATAATATATTCAAGTAGTTCATTCACGTAATTTATTTATTTAATATTGTAGAAATTTAAATGTTATAAAATAACACAGGGTGCTATATTTTCCCCTCCTGATAACGGAATTATGCCCTCAGAATTCGAAATGTACCTGACTCGAAGTGTTCCAAATACTTTTCTCTAATGTCATCATCTCTCTCCCACATCGACTCATCCTTATTGAGGTGTCCCCACTGCATGTGTACAAAAGGAACAACTTTGGAACAATATCTACACCCTTTATGGTCCAGAAAGGCTACAGTTCTCTCCTCGTAACTCATGTCAGATTAGAGATCTATATCATCAAGATCTATGTGCTGGTAATCTACTGTATCTCTAAGAAATTTTTTTAATACCAAAATATGGAAAACATCTTGGATCTTATGCAAATGATCCGGCCTAATTAATACGCTACTGGTCCAATATTCTCAATAATAGGGAACGATCCCATATACCGGGGATCCAACTTCCCTTTCTTCCCTAATTGTATCACTCCCTTCATGGGAGACACTTTATTCACACATGATTACCAACCTCAAAATACAATTGCCTCATATTTGCTTCACGATAACTCTGTTGACTGTCCTGGGTAATTCGAATCCTAGCCTGGATCATCTCCACCTTTTCCAAAGTGTCCTGGATAAAATCCGATCCGAGAAGTTTGTTCTCCCTCACTTCTAAATAACAAGACAGTGAACGATAAGGCTTCCCGTACAATGCCTTGAAATGTGTCATATCGATAGTAAATTGGTAATTGTTGTTATAAGTAAAATCCACCAATATTAAGTAATGCTCCCAACTACCTTTGAAGTAAAAAATACACATCCACAACATGTCCTCCAACATAAAATTTACGATATTTGTCTAATCAACTATTTGTGGGTGATATAAGCTACTCAACCTCAAATCTACACCCAATGCCTTCTAGAAACTCCTCCAAAAATGGGACACAAACATCTTATCCTTATTCGACACAATATTGAGTGGTACACCATGGAACTTCACAATCTCTGCAAGAAAAATCTTGGCGTACTGCTCTGAAGTATTGTCTGTCCAAACTGGTAAAAAGGGAGCCACCTTTTTCAAATGGTCAATGATCACCAAGATGGCATCATATCCCCGCTATGGCGTCGGTAACCTTGTAATAAAATCCATGGAAATATTATCCCATTTCCACATCAAAATCTCAAGAAGTTGTAAAACACCTGTTGGTCGTTGGTGGTCCACGTTCACCAATTGGCATATAACACACTTGGACATAAAAATGGTTATGTCCTTCTTCATGCATACCAACCAATAATGGTGCCCCAGGTCCTGTATGAAAAAGTGGCCCATGTGCCTCCGTTATGACTGCTCATTATAACTCCTCATTCTCTAGGACAATCAATTGGTCTTGGAATCGCAATCCACCACCTGAACTAATCGAATAGTGATTTGTCCCTCTACCAATAACTGCCTAACTTTCTCATATCAATGAATGATGATCTCAGGTGTGATGGTAAGAACTTCCATGAAAGCACATGACATCTCATCGTTATACGAAGCAAACTTCATTTCTCCTTCTGCATCGCTAGTAACTCGACTATCGGCTTATGGCTCAAGGCAACTGTGACTACGTTTGACTTTCTCGGATGATATTGTATATCAAACTGGTAGTCTTTCACAAATTCAATCCATCAATATTTCCTCATGTTCAAATCCTTCTGTGTGAATAAATACTATAAACTTTTGTGGTCTGTGAATAACTGAAAATTTCCCCCAAGAGATAATGCATCCAAAGACGTAATGCAAACACTATGGATGTTACTCCAAACCATGGGTGGGGTAATTCACCTCATAAGTCTTAAGATTTAGGGAATCATAAGATATTAGACTCTCCTCCTACAATAATACCCCTCCAAGTCATCGCAAGGATGTATCAGTAAAGACCTCATAATGTACCCCTCCACGAGGCAAAGCAAGTAACAGAGCCAAAGTTAACCTAACCTTCATCTTGTCAAAATCCTGCTGATATGCATCATCCAAAACAAATTTTACATATTTTTGTGTCAAATTCATTAGAGGTCCAACTATCTTCGAGAACCCTTGAATGAATCGACGACAGTACCATGCTAAACATAGAAAATTGCACAACTACGTAGGTTTATGAGTTGTCCCCACTCCATCACTGCTAAAACATTTCCCAGATCCACCGATATACCCCCATCTCTGATACAACGTGGCCTAAGAACTGAACCTTCCTCGACTAAAATCCACATTTCTAGAACTTATCATAGAGTTGGTGGTTCCGTAATGTTTGCAAGATTATCCACAAGTGTTGTGCGTACGCATTTATGATTCGAGAATAAATTAATATGTCATCTTTGAGCACGATAATAAACTAATCCAGAAAGTACCTAAACACACTATTCACCAGGTCCATTAACACTATCAGTGCGTTGATCAGGCCAAAAGGCAAAACCAAGAACTAGTACGACCCATATCTCGTCAAGAATATTGTCTTCAAAACATTCTACTCTCGAATTCTCAACAGATGGTACCACAACCTTAAATGGATCTTAAAAAAATACGATGCACCCCTCAACTAGTTGAACATGTCATAAATATGGGGTAACTAATACTTGTCCCGTATAGTGACCTTGTTTAACTCCCCATAATCAAAGTAAAGTGTAAGAATACAAGTCTTCGATTGAGTCTTGATGTAGTGTTGGCTCAATTCCGAACAAAAACATTTGAGTCATAGGATAGAGTTCATGTGTATCTATCCAAGCCTATGACAAATTTGAGTTGAAGACGTTACGGCATACTTATCAAGAGAACATCATTACTGAGTTTCAGTGCCACATTTCATGTCATCAACATCATATTCCATAGTCTCCAAAAGGTATGGATGCATTTTTATTTATATACGGAGACTTGGAATAATTTTATAATGGGTGTAATTTTATTTTAAAATGAATTTTATTTTCAGAAGGTTACTTTAGAACTTTGAATAAAAAAAAATTCTGGGCTTATTATGTAAAATTAGACTTCTGACATTTCGTTCGAACGAGAATGTCGTTCGAACGAGTTTGCCAACTAATTTTCCCTTTTTGGCCACTGGAACATCGGTAGATGGTCGTTAGAACGAAGATCTCATTCGATCAAGATCTCGTTCAAACGAGATTTCTGGGGAGATTTTTTTTGGCATTTTTACCCCATTTTCCCACTTGTTGTCCCACTCTCTTTTGAGAGTTTTCAAACCAACATCGGGACATACTTTCCTTAAGACTTTTTGAACATAACTTTAGAGATTTTTGAGAGAAAATTCTTCCATCCAAAGTCCATGTTTTCATGTGTTAACTCTTAATAGAAAATCATATTTTAACACATGTTTATACACCCATATGTTTAGTTTACTTCCAATATCTTCACATATATAATATTTTCTTGGAGTTGTTTGGCACCATTGGTTTTCTCTACACCAAAAAAGAAGAGAGTTTGGGTTTACTTCTACATCCCTCAAAGAAGAAGATGTTTTTGGTTTTGCTGCGACATTATCACATGGTGAAAGACACCATGTCTTGTTGATGGTTCTTGGTCTCAATTGGTGGACTCCAAGGTTCCAATGGACTCCGGGATTATTCGCTAGGCGGAGGTGTTTACAAGAAGGAGCGTCAAGGCTTGGAAGGAGTTAATTTGTTTGTGTAAGTCTACTTGTCTTGTAATTTGTAATTCCATACTTAGTGAATTCTTTATGCCAGGGCCATACGAGGTTTTTCCTGATTTGGGTTTTCCTCGTACATCTCCGTGTTGTGGGATTGTGAATTTATTTTATCTTTTGCAAAAATCACCTAGAACGCATGCTTAGGGTAAAAAGATAAAAAAATTGGTTTAATTCGCAAGCGTGTTTAAAATGTTTCACGTTTAATTATTTGAGTAAAATTTAATTTAAGTTAATTTAATTCATGTCTGTAATTTGTATTTGATAAAATTTGGTTTGGCCTAATTTGGTAATATTGAAAAAATTGTGTAGGAAAATTTTTAGGACTTGTGTTAAATTAATTTTGGGCTAAAAGTAAATTTCTCATAATTAACTTCAAGTGCTATTTTTGTTTGTGAGAAAATCCAAAAATTGGTTTGTGTGATTTTTCTTTGTGTGTGTGTTCACCATAATTAACTTATTTAAGTTTAATTTTGATTTTGTTTTCAGGAATTAAAATTTGTGTTTAATTTAATTTTTCATCTTTTTAAGAAAAGAAAATCAAATAAATTTGAAAATTAAATTTTTATTAGGAACCATATTTATTCCGCATGAAAAATGAAATTAAAGTGAAAGATTTTAAAATTGGGGGCCCTATTACCTTCTTTAAATTGGTATCAGAGCCATAGAACTAATTTATTGCGTTAAAGTATTTTTTAATGGATTTTTCCCCAATCTCAAAATTTTCTATTTTCGATGGTTCTAATTAAGAATATTGGAAATCACGTATGCGTTCAGCACTTAGGTCTATCAATGAAAGGGTTTGGTTGTCAGTTGTTAATGGGTGGTCCCCACCCACACATTTGGTAGAAAATGAGCGTGTTCCCAAACCCGTAGATATAGATGGAGCGAAAATGAATTTTAAACTTGCAAATTTCAATTCCCTAGGTTTAAATGCCTTGTTTAGAGCGATCACACTGAATGAATTCCGACGTATCATGACGTGTGAAATCGCTAAGAAAGCTTGGGATATTCTACAACGCACTCACGAGGGAACAAGTGTCGTAAAAGCTTCTAAACTCCAAAACCTCACCACTCAATTTGAAACCATCAAAATGAATGAAAAATAAACATTCGATGAGTTTTATGCTTAGACTCTGTGATATAGTAAGTTCTTCATTTAATTTAGGACAGAAAATACCCGACGACCGAGTTGTAAAGAAAATCCTTAGGTCCCTACCCGATAGGTTTATCCCTAAGGTGACCGTTTTAAATTCTTTACCCACCTTAAACTCTACCAAACTTGAGGAACTAGTAGGTGATTTGCAAAGCTATGAACTAGATATGTTTACCTCCAAAACTGAATAGAAAATAGAGAAGAGCATTACTTTGAAAAACCGATAGGAGGAAAAAAAGTTATGGTTGATGAGAGTGATAGTGACTCGGAGGACTTGGCTATGTTTGCTAGGAATTTCAAAATTTTCTTAAATTTAACAAAGATAAATTTAAAAATGATTTTAAGAAATTTGAAAACTCTAAGCATGACAAAGCCTCAAAGATACCTAAAACTTTTAATGAAAATTTAACTAGGGATGAGTCAAATAGGTCTTAAGGGTATGACCATAGGTCTTTTGAGTGCCCCACTAAACTAAGGAGAGAGGTTAAGCAACCAATTTCCTACAATGAAATCCTTAGTGATAATGATAAGGAAGAGGGACCTAATTCCCCCATTGAGCACAACTTTACTGCGTTCATTGCTACTTATGTAAGTGATAGTGAGAAATCATCCAATGATGACATCTTAATACATAACACTACCTAGTCCTTTATTTGTGAAGCTCTAAAATATGATGGTAGTGAGAGTGGAGTGGAGAGAGAGAGTGAAAATGAAGAAGAGGTTGATGTGAGGTAACTTTAATTTGCATTTCAAGAACTATATGAATAATCTATTAAATTAAAAAGAGAAAATTTGAAGTTAGAAGCTATTTTAAGAGAAAGTGCCAAGGTCGTTGATGAGAGTGCATTAGTTAAAGACCTTAGGGCACGAGAGAGAGCTCTTCGAGAGAAGCTTGAGTATGTAGAAGGAGAGACAGATAGCCTTAAGGGTTTAATGGAATCCTTGAAAAAGGAGCTTCTCGTGTTTGAAGAGTGCAATGTTTTATTAGAGTCTCACATTTTTGATTTAGAAAATAAATTAAAAGACTCTAATAAAGTCAAAATTGATTTGGAGTGTCGTTCAGAGAAATTAGATAAAATATTAGGAACAATCCAAATTAAAAATGACACTTGTGGTTTAGGCTTCGATTCTTGTAACGATTCCTTTATTGAAGCCAAAACCAAAGTTTTAGGAGAATCCTATAGTAACAATGTTATAGATCATTCCTTAGGTAAGTCTTTTCACCGAGTTTTTATGTGCTCACATTGTAGTCGAAAAGGTCATCTTAGAAAATTCTATTTTGATCTTAAACAAGGACTTAGAAAATCCCAACATAAGGCAACCGAGGTAGACAAGATTCCTATATCCCGAGATCGTCATTCATCATTAGTTTGGGTTAGGAGATCCAACTTGGTAGCTTTACAAGATAGGATTTTTTACTCTCACGCGATACATCCCTTGCTAAATCCAAAGGTTGAATGTGTTAGTTGTTTGCATACTTTAGTTTTTGTGTTTCATGATATATTATCATGCTAATTGTATGCTTGTTTATCATTTTCTAGTCATTGCTTTATCACATATCTCATGCTAGAATTATGATTTTTGTTTATCTTTTGTATTATAGTTCTTTCATTTTATTTTGCATTAAATGAAAAATACAAAAAGATTTTGTTTGTCTTTTGAGTAAATATTTTTGTTTGTTTGATTAAAAATTTCAAAAACTCAAAAAGATTTTTATTTTTTGTGTATTTTTGTTTGACACACTTTATGTGGCATACACTTGTGTTTGAATCCCTTCTTTTTCGCTTCTATGTGGCTAGAACTTTTTGTTAAGATTGTCAATCCTTAAAATGTTATTTGTCATGCATGGATGGAGTAGTTGGATTTTGTGTTCCTTAATGGATTCTATTTTTATATGCCTCAATTGACACATGCACGAGCTCTATTGAAATTTTAACTTCATATGTATATTTGAGCTTTGTGAGGTGTTCTCCTACCAATATAGTCATCTACATATTTTTTTACCTAAGAGGACTTGTGCATGTTAAACCCATTTAACGTGAGATTTGAGTGATATAAAAAATTGTTATATGAATGTGCACGGGGAAGGGCTCCGAAAGGAAATTTATCCTTTGCGAGTAAGCCACCGTTTACAATGGACCTAAAAGAAATACATGGTCCAAAGGCCTAAAAGAAAAATATTTACCAAGGCCTATTTTGTTTAGTTGATATAATTATATTCATATTTTGAGGGAGTTTGGATGGTATATCAACGGTTTGCATGATGCCCATTTATCCTAGTTGTACTTTCATTGTCATGACTCTATTGGTTTGTAGAATCATCAAAATTCTAGGCTTATGTGCATTGTGCATACTTATTCATTGAGGTCAATTGATATTGTCACATGAGGCTATATCTAAATGTGATAAAGTTTTACAATCAAATGAGAACTCCATGAACATGTTTTAAGTGATTGGGTCTAAATTTAATTGTTACTAGTTCACACCCCTACACTTGTGTTTACCACATGTAGTTGGACACATTTTTTCCATACGAGTGTGAAAAGATTAATGCATTTTGTGTCATGTGTGGTGTTTATACCTATGTATATGTACGTGTGTGTTAGTGATATTTTATATGTACTCATATACATGGTATTCTGTTTAGTCTTTGCCTTGCTTGCTAGTCCATCAATGCTTCTCATTCATAATTGGTATCTATCGTGTTGCATATTCTAGTTGATATCACATGCTTCATATCTTACGTATTAATTGGTATCATTTTTTTTTTTGCATCTTAGTTGTTATCCTTTATTATTTGTATGAATTAATTATGATTTTATTGCCCATATTATTTCATGCTCTTATCTCCATATGCTTCATCTTGTTTAATTAGTTGTTTTATCCATTATCTATTCGTGAACAAAAAGGGGGAGAATGATAGGAGAAATGGTATCTATTCCTATTATTATCGTATCTTAGTTTGGGATATTTATCTTAGGGGGAGACGTCTTTCTAAGTATGTCATTATTAGATAAAAAGGGAGAATAAATTTAGGGGGAGTATTTAATTTCATTGCGTTTAATTCTTTGATATTCCCTATGCGTTTATTGTTTGCTTAAGTGTGCATGATTTTTTTTAAATGGAAACTTTAATTGGCAAAGCTATTTATCCTACGTGATCCGTCAGTCAAGCTTCTTATTTTTATTTTTGGTGGGAAGTTTTTGAGTCTAGTAGAGCTTGATGTCCCTTTAAGATTTTCTTTTGGTTTTTGTCCCGGAATAGCCAAAAGGGGAGATTTGTAAGGATACAAGTCTCCGATTGAGTCTTAATGTACTGTTGGCTAAATTTCAGACAAAAAAATTTGAGTCATAGGATAGAGTTCATGTGTATCCATCCAAGCCTATGACAAGTTTTAGTTGAAGACATTACGGCCTACTTATCAAGAGAATATCATTGTCGAGTTTCAGTGCCATGTTTCACGTCATCAACATCATATTCCATAGTCTCCAAAAGGTATGAATGCGTTTTCATATATATATAGGGAGACTTGACATAATTTTATATTGGGTGTATTTTTATTTTGAAATGAATTTTATTTTCAGAAGGTTGCTTTAGAAGTTTGAATAAAAAAGTTTCTAGGCTTATTATGTAAAATTAGACTTCTGACATTTCGTTCGAAATTGTCGTTCGAACGAGAATTTCGTTCGAACGAGTTTGCCAATGAATTTTTCCTTTTTGGACATTAGAACATCGTTAGATGGTCGTTCGAATGAGATTTCTGGCGGGAAATTTTTTGGCAGTTTTACCCCATTTTCCCACTTGTTGTCCCACTCTCCTTTAGCAGTTTTTAAACCAACATCGGGACAAATTTTCCTTAAGACTTTTGACCATAACTTGAGATATTTTTTGAGAGAAAATTCTTCCATCCAAAAGTCCATGTTTTCATGTGTTAACTCTTAATAGAAAATCATCTTTTAGCACATGTTTATGCACCCATATGTTTAGTTTACTTCCAATCTCTTCACATATATAATATTTTCTTGGAGTTTTTTGGCACCATTGGTTTTCTCTACACCACAAAAGAAGAAAGTTTGGATTTACTTCTACAACCCTCAAAGAAGAAGATGCTTTTGGTTTTACTACGGAATTCTCACATTGTGAAAGGCAACATCTGTGGTTGATGGTTGCTTGGTCTCAATTGATCGACTCCAAGGTTTTAGTGGACTTCGAGATTATTCGCTAGGCGAAGGTATTTACAAGAAGGAGCGTCAAGGCTTGGAAGGAGTCAAGTTGTTGGTGTAAGTATACTTCTCTTGTAATTTTTAATTCCATACTTAGTGAATTCATTAGGCCAGGATCGTCTGAGGTTTTTTCCGATTTGGGTTTTCCTCATACATCGCCGTGTTGTGGGATTGTGAATTTATTTTGTCTTTTGCAAAAATCACCTAGAACGAATGCTTAGGGTAAAAAGATAAACAAAATTGGTTTAATTTGCAAGCGTGTTTAAAATGGTGCATGTTTAATTATTTAGGTAAAGTTTAATTTAAGTTAATTTAATATGAGTCGATAATTTGTATTTGCTAAAATTTGGTTTGGACTAATTTGGTAATATTGAAAATATTGTGTAGGCTAATTTTTAGGACTTGTGTTAAATTAATTTTGGCTAAAAGTAAATGTCTCGTAATTAACTTCAAGTGTTATTTTTGTTTGTGATAAAATCCAAAATTTGGTTTGTGTGATTTTTGTGTGTGTGTGTTCACCATAATTCACTTATTTAAGTTTAATTTTAATTTTGTTTTCAGGAATTAAAATTTGTGTATAATTTAATTTTTCATCTTTTTAAGAAAAAAAAATCAAATAAATTTGGAAAATTAAATTGCTATTAGGAACCATCTTTATTCTTCATCAAAAAAGAAATTAAAGTGAAAGATTTTAAAATTGGGGGCCCTCGCACCGTCTTCACAAAGCCTCAATGATCCATCATTCTTCTCCACGAATAGAATGGGAGCACCCAAAGGTGATGTACTCCTTTGAATAAATCCCTGACCTAGTAGTTACTGAATCTAATCTCTAAGCTCTCTCATCTCTAAAGGAGCCACCCGATACGATGCACGTGTGATAGGTTTCATACCCAAAATCAAGTAAGTCACAAACTCGATCTCCCTACTCAGTGGAAACCCTAGAATATCTCTAAACATACCTGAAAAATCCCTAATAATCCGGATGGATTCTAGCGAAACAATGATCTCATTAGAAGTCTCCTCCTCAATGTAATACAAATGCGTTCTTAACTCTCCCTTCGGATGCGGGATCTAACCAAGTACATCTCTTTCCACATAATGGAAAAGATAATGAATGTCCCATAGCAATCAACACAAGCCCTATAAGTAACTAGCCAATCCATACCTAGTATAACGTCATACTCTGACATATCTAACACAAGTAGGTCTGCCACGAACCTAGGTTTCCCAATGTCAATCCATATACTTATACACACGAAACGTATATGTGCCCTTCTACCCATGGATGAATCATTGTAAATTACTATATCAGATGTGAAGTCCATCATCCCCAATGCCTGAGCAAATCTAGTACTAACAAGTGAGTGCAATGCACCGATACCAAATAAAACAAGCCCTATATGCCCAAAAATAGGGAACATACCCTTCGCTGCATGTGCTAGTGCTGGTCCCTCTCCAGGTGCAATGTGGTACACACGCCCATACTGTAACTGCGACTTCTTCCCCTAAGGTGGGGTTGGTGAAACTAGTATTACTGGTACTGTAATCACTGACGGGGCTAGCAACTACTGACGCTGCACCTGAGGTGCCTGATACCCATGTTGTCCTCCCTGTTCCTACCCATGAGTTCCCCAAGGGAACTACTTCTCTATATGTACCTTCTCTCCACAGAAGTAACAGTTTCCTTGGGACTTATGCTTATCCCGTCGTTGCCCCTATTTACCTCAGCCCTGCTCGCCTCTCTATTGTTGGCCTTTCTTATTCCAATCATCGAAAAAACTGTTCCTCTTATACTGATCTCTTGCCTGGGACCCCTTAAACTGATGGGCCCTTCTATTGCCATTTCCACTTATCTTTCCCCACTGGCTCGACTTCTTTGAATTGGATATCTTTTCCCCCTTACTTTTCTGGAACAATCTGTGATCTTGACAATACAGCAAAGCGACATTCACCATCTCGATGTAGGTAGTAAAAGTAGGGTTCCCCAATAAAGATTTCCTAATGTGCTAAGCTATCCCTTATAAAAAATTCTCCATTCTCTTTTCTTCATTTTTTACTTCATCTTCAGCAAACAAGGACAATGCGATAAACACCTCCTCGTACTCTGCTATGCTATGACCCTTATACTTAAGGTCCATAAACTTCCTCCCCATCTATGACTTCATGGAGGGTGGGAAATACTTTCCCTAAAACTTTATCCATAACTTATCAATGGGCAACTGGTCCTTCTCCTCAACTATAGTGACAGACTCCCACCCTTGTACGACTGCTCATACTAGTAAAAATATAGCTAACGTCTATTTGTGAACTGTCATGCACTCAACCATCCTCAAATGTCACTGAATGTATTTCTTCAAATAACTGGACACCAAGATATCCGTACTCCCAGAAAACTTTAGTGGGTGTCCTTTAGTGAAGTCCTCCCTGTCTCTCTCCTATACTGAGCCCTATGACTAAACAGGTAGCACCACTTACTGCGGTGGTGGTAGTGGTGGCTGCTACTATGGCTGCAAGTGATGGGTCATGGAGGCCATCACTGTATAGACTTCTTGCATCACTATCATGGAAATATCTACTAAAGTAACAATGGGTGGTACTAGTGGCGGCTATGGGTGTGGCTACGGATCCTACTGAGCACTATCCTCTACGGGCTTGGTGGTAACACATTATGGTCTACCGAAAGAATATAAGATTTGTATTAGTAACCGATTGTAAAGAGTACAACTATTTATAATCATGGGCCTTTACATATCAAAGAAACTCAACGCAGAACGTCACAAGCGCAACACAAATCCCAAAAACGTTCGAAGTTGGATGCTCTGATACCAACAATAGCAACCCTCATTTTCCTTGTAAAGGTTGGCTATACACAATACGCCGAAGATGGGTTTGTCTTACACTTTACACCATTCTCAACGTTGAAACATAGAATAAAATTTTTATTTTAAAACAAACACGCACAATAAAACCATATGAAGTGATAAACAAATAATAAATAAGTCTCAACTCTCATTAGTCATAAAACATCCATCCCAAATGTAATTGGAAAATAAATAACTAGAATAAATAAATCTCGGGTTGATGCCCATACAATATCTGAGATAATAGAAACCGATTGAAATAAAGAGTACCAACTTAATCTAGAATTAATGAACTAGATCCTTTACTAAGAAAGAGCAAACATAAATCAGATCCTATGTGAGCCTTATTGTCCATGTTTAGGAAAACCTAGGGGAAAACATTTTATAATTTGGATCAGTGCCCTAAAGTTTTAAGAATTAACTGAAAAAATCAACATAGAATTATCCAATTAATTCATATTACAGACCGCCCATCGGCACTCACATGCAGTAAGTATCTCAACCCTCATCTAATACTATATGCTATTTGAACCTAAGCCCAAATATGAAATCCATTATCTTTACTAATGTGGAAATATTAAAGGCATCCAACGAATATATTAAATGGGAGATAACATCTACACATATGATTTCAGTCCCAAGAATAATTCCCACAATACTATCAAGAAGAAATATCATTTCATCACATTATGTATTTTACGTAGCATTGTGTTCATTAACAGTTGTCTACATCATTAGACAACATGGATTTGTTCTTAATTTTTATATATATATATACACACACACACACACATATGGCACACGAATGCGTCTATTATTTGTGTCTAGTTCATGCTCTATCGGTACGTCCGGAGGAGTCCATCAACAAACAAATGTAGAAAGAAAACACATAAGCGGGGTGGTCGCTATGCAGTACACCATTTCATCGTTAATACGCCTGACGATGACCCTGGACTAGGCTATCCCACATACCTCATCGCAAGTGGTGTCACTAAATGTAGGACTTAAAATAATGACCTACACTATGCCTTGCCCACGTGTGCCTACCCATGCTATGGTCCGAAGACATACGCAACACCAACCGATAGGGTGCCCATGAACACGAGTATGTTCACATAATTAATAATTACATATATGTAGCACATAACATGTATAGGTAGTTATCCCCATAACTACTGCAACTAGGTTTCATCAATCTTCAGATAACACCCTTGTTATAAGAATTAATACCCTACTTAATTATTAAATTCCCCAATTAATGAATAGCGACACAAATCTATTTTTAATTAAATATCCACTCACTTGGATAGCCTACCACATTCCAACTTTGACCTACACCCAGAAGTCGAATTGATTCGCCTTCTGATCCAAATTCGCCGGGCCAAATCGATTCACCCTAGTGGCCGAATCGATTCGATTTTAGGCAGTAGACTAGATTTGCTATGTTTTTCCTATACGGGTTTCACCCCCAAAAATCCAAATTTATTTCTAAGGTTTTACCCACTTCACTTTCGAGAACTATAACCCTCTTATGGCTAAGAAAACATGATTACATCATTATCTACCCAATCTATATATGGTCACCCCCCATAATTTCAAGAAATTAAGTCTAAACATTAGAAGTCATCTAACCAAATCAAGATCATAACTTTTATCTAAAAATTTCCAAAATAATGAGATCAATACTTGATTTTAAATATTCTATAAGCATAAATCCTATCACATGGATTCTAGTAGTACATTTCCAAATAAAAAGATATCAATTTCGGGTTTGTCACCAAAGTGTGTAATTCTCAAAATACTATTATTCTTTGATTAATCCTAAACATTCCTCTATTCAAATCCATTTGTTTTCAATCTCCAAGTCAACTTTTTCCCCAAAATTGGTATGAGAAAATATGCGTATGAATCAAGAATCAAATTATAACTATTTTATCAAGAAATTTTTTGCCTTAAATAGATCATGTGAGCCTCCTTTATTGAACCTTGTTCCTCCCTTCCTCTCTAACGTTGTTAATATCCTCCAGAGGGTGTGAGGCTGCTATGTTGACTCTAATATGGATGAAATATGGGTTTAGGTTGGGTTGTTAACCTAGTTTAAACCTTAATCCCGTATCTCCCTTTGATACCCAATTTTGGGACCCAAAAAAAGCCCAAAACAATATCCAAATTGGCCAAAAATCTCATCTAAGGGGATACCTATCCCCTGGACCCAACTTAAGATATTTAAAACGCCTAAAAAAATTGTCAAATCACTCTAGAACGCACCCAAATAATGCCTACCCCAAATTAAACTATTTTTTTATGTTTGATCATGATTTAATACTAATCCAAGTAATATGCAATTTAATTATCTACTAATATAAACATTTGGTACAAATGAATAACATAATCATGCATAACATATTCAAGCAGTCCATTCATGTAATTTATTTGTTTAATATTTTACCAATTTAAAAGTTATAAAAAAACACGGGGTGTTATAATAGTTATACTTGTAATTCCATACACAATTATATTAATTAACATAGTTGCTGTTATCATTAGTAAATGTAGATACTCTTACAATGTAGAGATAGAGCTATCATATTGTTAATACATTTACATTTACACTTACAAATGCACATACATTTATATTGATGAATACACATACGGTTACATTTAATAGTTCAAATATAGTTACATTAATTCATGTGCATATAGTTATAATTAGTAATGGAGATAAGTAGATTGATTTCTTGAATTACATTACGATTGTTGAGGCAAAAAACTAGACTAACCCTAATTAATTGATCACAGATAAATTAAGTAAAACAAACAAGATACAAGAAAACTTTTTAAAGTTGTCCATCCCAAAGGAATAGCCTACGTCCACTGTTATGTATTGACTTCCTTGAGTTGTTTTTCGATCCCCTGCAATGAGGGTGATATAAGCCCAAGTGGGTTCTTCATAGTTGTCATGTGAGAGGATGGAATGCCTTTATTAGTTAGGCATTTACATCAATACATAATGAGAATTAATTATATGAATGCTGTCGCTTCACAGGCAATACAGGCTGTAAGACCGCTCGCGCTTGGTTGGCTGTTGGAAAGACTTTTTGGCAGTTGGTCGGGCCTCCCATTTGGTTGGGTAACTATGTTGGTTGGTCTTCCTTATTGGTTGGGCTTCCTTGTTGGTCAGACTTTTCTATCATGCTGACTTGGACTTGTGCCATGTAGGATGACACATGCTAGATAGTAATTGGTCCATGTAGGATGGTAAATTTTGGTATCAACAACGATATATCTATTATTGAGCAAGTTTCTTGTTTTTATGACATAATTGTTTATTTTTAATGTATAGATAAGAAGTCACATGTGGATGAAAGTCCAAGTTTCAAAGAAAAATATATGTTGATGAGGAGAAGTATAATATACTAGACAAAAAAGATATTTAATATTTTTTTATTTATTTGTAGTATTTTTTATTATAGTTTTTATGTTAAGTTGTAGTTACCACTACAAAAAAAAGTAGTTTTTAAGACAGAAGCTTTTGAGACAGCTTAAATTTTAGTCCCGAAAGCATATATTTTGAGACGGGTAAAATCAGCCTTCTCAGAAACTAATATTATTTGAGACGGGTAAAAGCAACTATCTTAAAAAGTGAGGCTAACGAGACATCATATTAAGAGCCGTCTCAAATGGTCTACCTGATGAGACGGTTGAAATAATTTAGTTTCCCACCTTTACAATTTTAACTCCCGCCTTGTGCATATTAATGAAACTTTATGTAAAAAAAGCAAAAAAGAAAAGAAAAAGTAATGCCAAAACTACGAATCTTTTATCTCTACCAGACAAAAACTCACCCACCTCGCTCTCCCTTACCACCGTCGTTTGCCTTAGAGGCTAAACTTTTGCCCCGCCACCGTCACTCGCCCTAGATCTCCCCCATGCACTCACTACTGGTAAGTTAGTTCCCTTTTCTCTTGGTTGTAGTGAGATTATGGTGTAGGTTGCTAGATAATTAGGGTTTCAAAAAATTGGGTTAAGCGTAATTAAAAATTATCAAAGTGAGATTTTATGGTTAAAGACATCAAATTAGATTTGTTACATATTGATTGTCAATTTCCTAATTTGGTCGCTATTAAAATGAAAGCAAAGGTAATATTAAAGAAATTTGAAGTCTTGTTGATGTAATTTGCTAGTTATTGGGATAGTTGGAGTTTTTGTTATAGTAGAAATTACTTATAATAATATAATAGTAATTTTTCTGCATTTTATCATAACAACCCAACTCGACCACCTTCACTCGTGGCATAAAACACAAGAGCCAAAGGTCAGTTTATACTTAGTAATATAGCATATGGGTTTCTAATTTTTTACACTTAATGTTTATGAATATGCTTTATTTGGTATCATTAAGTATAGCACTAAACGATTTTATCTAAATGTTCTACTTTTGGACTTTCCTAAAATTCCAAATCCCCATCATTTATATGACCCGCTTAAAACTAAAAAGATCACATAGAAATTTCAAGTTTCTTAAACAAGAGTTAGATTTGTTAAGTTATGTTAAACTATTTAATTGACATAATGCCAATTCATTTTCCCAAAAGGGTTGGGTTTGTATATGTCAATTCATTAATTAAAGCACTGACTTATATGTGAACTTATTCATAATGGGATTTTAGGAAATCATAAAGTCTTGGGAAGTTTCAAATTTTGGTTTTATAGTTAACTCATGGTTGTAATGTTTGATTCTAGATATCCCAGTGGCCATGCCATGAATAAACTATAGATTTTGGATTTTTTTTTGTAAATAAAATCCTTTTTATCAACAAGGTTTAGGTCATCCAGTAGATTTTGGATTGTTTGTCAATAAAATCCTTTTTATCAACAATGGTTAGGTCATCCAATGTGTTAATTTATGATCTTACATTAAAAAATTTAATGGCCTTTCCCCTGTCCAAGTTTAAGGAACCTTGTAGGAAACATTATTTTTCGTGTATAGAAGTGCACAAGAAAACCTCCCAAGATGCATATTTTGCTAGAAATGTTTTGTTTAATGATGGTAATCCATAGTTATTTTCCTTTTATTTGTCATTTTATTTCTATTTTAACACTTTTTAGATATTTTCTCTCCTTAATTAGCATCTAAGAATGTTTGGAACTAATTATATATTCTTTTATTTTTAGTAGTCCATTTAGGTAATTACTTGATTAACAAGTAATGACTCTCATATAAATAGGCTTGTATTCTCATTTTGTACTAAATTCCTCAATTCATGAAATATAAGAACTCTTTTGTTTCTCTCTCTAGAAATCATATTGTCTTGATTTTTAGGTCATTGACGTGTAGTTCATGTCAAATTGGTATCAGAGCGAGGTGTCGTTCCCCAATTGGTGTATTAGTGTGTTGGTGATAAAAAAAATCATGCACTACTTTCAATGAACCTGGAGAAGACGATGCGAATTCAAGTTGAGATCAACAAGGATTTAAAAAAAAGTTACCAAGAATTGAAGGAAAGCCAATGTGAAATGAAACAACGATTGGAATCCATTTTTCAACATTTGTCCAAATTTCAAAACCCTAGACCCACCCCATCCGCTTCCTTAAACCTCATCCCTACCCCGTCCGGCTACCCCAGTTGCCCTCATGCCCCTGTTGGCTCTGTTTCCCCTCGCCCAACTTCTTCCCCCTTATGCCCTAACCCCCAAAAGTCTCTACCCCTGTCCTAACCCCTTTCCCCACCCCGCTACCGAGAAAACTTCTAACCCCTGTCGTCCTCCCTCCGCCTACCATCCCCATACCTCCGAACTAAAAACCAACCCCACCCCTACTGCCCTGGGTCAAAACTCAACCCTTAGACATGTTTCCCCTATCCCCCGACCCGATGCCCATAAACTACCACCCGATCTCCCAAACACATCCCCCACTGCTGACAGCCCCTATAAACACCAAAACTGCCCCAAGACACTAGGGTTTTACCCTAGTCCTGCTCGAAAACCACCAGGGCTGAAAACTCCAAGACTAACACCTTCTAGGTGCTCAAAGAAAAAGGTTTTAGGACCCCAGGGGTTAATATTTTGTTTGTTTACGTGAGAGGCAAGAGGAAGAAGATGGATCTTGAAATCAAGAATTGAAAAAAACGATCCTTCCTCAAATTTTCAAGAAAATATATTTGACTCACAAGTTTTGTTCACATTTTTTTAACATCTCACACGATTCTCCAATTTGGCAAGTTCGAGGATGAACTTTTTTGAAGTAGGGGAGAGTGATGGGAATCCATAGTTATTTTCCTTTTATTTGTCATTTTATTTCTATTTTTAACCCTTTTTAGATATTTTCTCTCCTTAATTTTCCTCCAAACATGTTTAGGAGTAATTAGGTATTCTTTTGTTTTTAGTAGTCCTTTTTAGTCATTTTAGGTAATTACTTGATTATCAAGTAATGACTCTCCTATAAATAGGCTTGTATTCTCATTTTTTACTCAGTTCCTCAATTCTTGAAATATAAGAACTCTTTATCTCTCTCTTTAGAAATCATATTGACTTGATATTTAGGTCATTGACGTGCAGTTCACGTCATTGAAAATACCCCAATTTGTTGAAAATGCCCTTATTCCAAGAAATCAAAGCGTTTCAAAATCAAGAAGTGAAATAATGTTAATCTTTAGATTGTCTAATGCACATATCGTTGTGGACATATGTACTATTTTTAAGAATCGTATTATGGATATTTGTGAGTGTTTATAATTAGAATTATTTTTTGTTACTTTGATTTTGTGTTTTGGTTATATGGAAATTAATGTGTTTTGTTCGAATTAGGTATAAAGTGCAATCAATGCTAATCAAGCTAGCGCTGCTAGTGATGAGTGTACTATTGCATGTGATATGTATGGACTTTTTTCATAAATTTTAACATTTGATGATGTTACATATTTCATTCATTTTTGTACCGGATTGATTTGTAATGGTGATGGGAGGTTGAGGGTGAGCCAATTGTAAACCCGAATTATCAATTGGTTATTGTAGTATAGCATTTAGATTAATGTACGAGAATATTTGTTTACTAGTTTGTGTGAATTTTAGTAAGAATTATTGATATGTTGTTTGAGTTAATTAATTCATGTTATCTGCAAGTTGTTTATGCATTCAAGTTAGAATTATTGATTGTCTATACTTGTTTGGGGTTTAAACTCATCTTTGGGGGGTGAAAATTGAAAACAATGAAGAACAAGAATGAATTGAGACACAGATACTCCCAAAGGTACCAAGGTAACCTGATAGAAGTCATTGTGTCCTTGTCGGACTCGATTTTTGAAATTGATTAGTTTGTGTTTGTTTTGGTGTTAAAAATATGATATAAGTGGAAAAAGCTGGAAATAGCAACCGAGTTTTCTAGAGAGAGGAACAAACTCCCCATAAGGTTCAAACGTAACTTGTAGGAAGTGTCTATGTCCTCATCGGACTCCCGATTGTCCGAACTTGACTAGTAGACATTTGTTTTGAGATTAAAAAAAGAACTTAGGTGGGAAAAACTCAAAACATCAATTGTGTGGCCGGGATAGAGTCATATACACCCTAAGAGTTACAAAGTAACTTGTAGAAAGTGGTGCGCCTCATCGAACTCCTAGTTTTTGAAATTGACTAGTAAGTGTTCGCTTTGGGACTTAAATGGGATTTAGGGGATGAAAAGTTAAAACAACAATCAAGTGGCCTAGACAGACCAAGCCATTCCAGTAGTATTATAAAGGAACTTTGGAATGGAATGTGAGTGCGATGCACACAAAGAGCGACCGTCAAAATGCTACCATTTTGATATGTTATTTGTAAGAGGCATGAATAAACTAAACAATAACAAAAATTCATATGGGAGAAACTCTATAATTTCCATTAAATTTCATTCATTTTTATGTATTGAGTATAATACAAGATGTTGTCCTTTTCTATTATAACTAAAGGGAATGTTATAGGTTTAGTGATCACGGGAGCAGGGTATCACTAAAAGACTTTAGAATTAAATATAAGACTTAATGGAAAGTACAAAAATGGCCCAAATTAGTGAAAATTGATTAACTATATAACTAATGCATTTAAAATGCTCAGACTTGTATAACTACAACCCATTTTGCATTTGTATCAAACACTGGGCTTAAATGGGGGATTTTAATTGTGTGCTTAGAGACCATGAATGCAAAGGCCTAAGGAATCCTTATAGTGTTGCTTGCTCAAACATCAAACCAACGTTTCTCAATGCCCGACTCGACTTAGTTAGGCTTGGTAGTGCTCATATTAGGTTGATTTTTACCTTTTGAATTTCTTTCAAACCGTTGAATTATGTTAAAACCAATATCTTACTCGACTTGGTTATGTGTGGTAGTGCTCAAACCACCGAATTATGTTCGGGCCTTTCAAAATTCAATGTTTTTTTAGGTCATTCAACTCTTATATCTATATCCCTCAAATAGATTATGCATTTTTTATGGCAAAAATTAATGGAACTATTGTTATCTCTTATCTCCATTAATATGACTTGGTAACAAGTTCACATTTTGATGACATGAATTAAATGGAAATATTGTTCACTTATAAAGAAAGTAAGCATGAACATCAGATACTAATGGACCCGAATGGTGGTGTTGTAGAATCTCATATTATATATATGTATAGATTTTAGATGAAGTTGATTTTATTTTTACTTTCTTGTATCTATAAGGAATTTCTCCCCAGTCTATTATTTACTGAAATGTTAAACTTTAAAACGAATTCCACACCTCAGCATATGGAGTTACTTATGTTGGACTGAGGGCAAGAATAATAGGGGCCCCATAGAATCATTGGTTTGGTCCAGCTATAGATCTAAGAGGCGAAAGAATAGGGACTCCTGAGGCAATAAAGTTTGTATGGTCTTGATATAGAGAAATCATATATGATATTGGTCATCCACTGCCACGACCGTGGGAAATTCCAGAGTTTACTTGAGCACTCATATTAATAACTAAATGATGGGAGGGTAATACTGATCCAACAATGGCAATGAAAACGTAAGTTACTACTCTTTAGTACTAGAAAAAATAAGTCAAGATTTTGTTTCTAGTTCTAGATTTCACAAACTGTTCGGTTATTATGATATTATTCTCCCTAATAGTTATTTTCTGATCTGATAGATATATTTGTATCATTCGTTGAGCCTGTTATCATTCTAGGGGTTGTAGAATGAACCATGTTACTGGAGATCTGCTTGTGCTTGTAGGTTTTTTAAGATATCGTTTTATTAAATAAAGAAGTTAGTCTTGATTGAAAAAAAATTAAAACCTCAACATCACATAAAACCATGCTAGTGCGATACAGTTTTTGTATATATAGTGAGATTCGTGGTGATAATATGTATTTGTTATCTTGAGTTCGTTTTCTTCATTTCATTATTTTTTTGGTTTATAAACAATCACTAATTCAAGTTCGGTCAGCCGGTATTTAATAAAGAATCTCACACCGGTCAATCGACATTTGATCCTAAACATATGTTGATCTTAAGCGTTGGTCAGTCGAGATCTGTTAAAGAATCTCATGTCGGTCAGTCGAGATTTGATCTAATCGTCGATCAATCGATATTTGATCCTAAATGTCGGTTAGAGATCGTTTTAGGCAAAAAAAAAACTAGAGATCCCCTTCTTTCTTTTTGTTCTTTCATTTATATCCCTTGAATCTTTTGTAACTTTAGAGAGAAAGTTAACCCAAGAATCATAAAGGCCTTAAAGGGCATTGCTTTATTGAATTCCTGAAAAAGGGATATACACAAAAGCACAAGTTTTTGTGGGTTCACAAAGCTAAAAAAAGGGTATGTTTTTTTTCTTCAATATCATGTCTAGGCTTTAATTTATCTTTTACATTTATTGATTGATTCTATAACCTCACTGTTAGTTTCAACTCAAAATTTTATGTATTGGTTTTGTTTCACTACTTTGGAATGATTTGAACTTCTGGGTGATAGATATTTTTGAATTTTGAGCCAAATTTTTTAGAGTTCAATAAAATGGAAAGGCCAAATCTTTCGAGGAATAGGCATAATGATCATTTAGGTGCGAATAAGATTGGGAAAAATATTAGGAAAAGACCTTTACACTAACCCTATTTTACCAATACAGATAGGCAACAACCTCAGCCTCAAATCTAAAACATAAAAAATAATGATTTTAGGAACATAGTTCAACAGCTAACTGGCTCACCATTATAAGAACCATTACCTAGACCTCCCTATAATCTGCCTAAACTAGTGAGTATGCGTTTGCAGAGCATTCGTCATCTACCGTTGACGCCCAAAAACTATGGCCCCAAAATTCTAATCCAGCGTCAATAACATGTCCACCACCTGTAGCCGCCACCTCTACCACCACAAGTGGCTGAAGCTCCTTTAGGGAATAATTTAGTTAGGCATGCCAAATTTGGTCCACCATATCCCACAATGTTTCCACCCAATTCAGTTTGGCCTAATGAAGCCCAATCTTATATCTCGGCTTACACGAGTTGCCTTTAAAATTCAACCATAGATTCCGATCTGCAGTCCCAATCTTAAACTCACTCTCATCAGCAAACTCAATTTTTGCAGCCACTGCCATCGGGCCCACCTCGAATGAAAGGGCATCCCTCACCTCTTTGATCCTGAAGCAGGAGCTACTGAAGCAGTAAAGCAGTAACAGTGTAGGTTTTTTTAGTGATCGTTTTTTTAAAGGAACTATTTTTTTAACCTATGTACTTACCAAAAGGGTAAGTCACGGGGTTTAAAAAAATTCAGAATTACGCCACTTTTGCGCTTGATTATGCCAAATCTTGCTCAATTACACACTCTAATGAAGCATAACAGATAGCAGACCCAACTATGTTGTGTTTCTCCTTCACAAAATGCCACAATAGCTCGCTTTAAAGGCCTAGATAGATTATTTTAAAGGCATGTTTGACTTCTTCCTTCATTAAGGTGAAGGCTTATAATTTTATAGGGAAAGGTACCCTTTTAATCCGTCCATCATGATTGAGTCTTAAATGTGAAGTTTATATATTTTAGAAGGCACATAGTTGACTCATGTAGCTTTAGCTATAGGTGTAATAACTCTTCTAGATAGATTGTTTTAAAGACCTGTTTACACCCCAGAAGAATTGAAGAAAATATTTTCTCAATAATTTGAAAAATAACTATACGTGGATATAAGGATGCAAGAAAATACAAATGCATAGAGTTTAAAGAATATTTTATTAGAATTTGTTTTCCTCCATAGGATAACAATTTGTTCTTCCAATGATGAACTTCATGCCAAATTTTCCAATAAGCCTTTAAAAAAGTCTTGGATAGCTCATGCCTAAGAAATGATTCCCCTAGAGAAACTATAAGATCAATTTTTACTATCTCCCAATAATGGACATGCAAAAATATATTCTGGCCATTAGTAACTAGACAAGTGTCAGCATTTAGAGTTTTAACAGCATTAAAACCTCATTATCTTCACAAACAACACTCAGCTTCATGTTCATATCATTAATAAGTTGAAATGCGATGGATAGTGTATCTTATCATATGATCATTTTACATGTGTTGTTATATAAGTAGAAATGCAATCTTATTGATAACAAGACACGTATATAAAGACAAGTGGATGATGAGTCCAAAGGAAATTAGAAAACGAATAACAGAGGACTTTGTGTATGTATAGGCTAGATTTATATTTGATTAGTAGAATACATGATTGAATCTTGAGAACACATGTTCGTTCTTTCAGGCCTATATCTAGATGTGTTATTATTTACTATGCACTTCTCTAAATGTCGATCTTGCCTGGTACTCGGAATGATGGGTAGGCTTAGTTTCTTTATTACTTCGTAAATCATTTATAGGGAATTTAATTACTCTTTTTGT
Source organism: Sambucus nigra (assembly GCA_949130495.1). Lineage (NCBI taxonomy): Eukaryota > Viridiplantae > Streptophyta > Magnoliopsida > Dipsacales > Adoxaceae > Sambucus > Sambucus nigra. Next base: position 85,472,704 of record OX422208.1, on the reverse strand, counting down.
GGTTGTTTTAGTATTATAAGTATATTATTTTAGTCTTTAAGTCAGGTTATTAGTTCAACTAGTAATCAGTCCCTTAAGTGTTAAATAGTTAAATCAGCTAGGTTTTTAGTGTTTGTTCTTATTTTATATTTATATAATCATGACATCTTTAGAACTGGTTTTTGTATTGGGTTTTAAACAAGTATTTTCCAAGTATTTAAATCAAGTTAATGTTGCTTTACTTTTTCAGAACCATTGCTAACTGCGTTTTGTATCCCATTTGTTGCAGGAAGTTTACTATCCCATGACGACTTGTTATACATATAATTGAGCCTTTTATCTTTGGAGCTTTTGCATCTATTCTCTCAAACAAAGACCTTGCCTCTTATGTCCTCTTTAGTCTTGCTTTCAACCACAAGCAGGGTCAGACATATTCAAGTTAAATTTTGTTCATTATGTTGTCTAATGGTAAAAGGAATCGTAATGTTTATATTTATTTACATTAGTTGTTTAGAGTGTTGTGGCTATTTCTGTTGTTATTTTTGGGTTAATTTTTATGTCTAAATAGGTTAGTTTTCGTGAATAAATAAAGGAGACTCTGCCGAATTTTAAAAAAAATATTAAGTATTTTTAAAAGTAAATAATATGAAGATATAAAAATTTGATAAGGTTTTTGAAGATTGACATCTATAGGAACTATTAAAAAAGATTACTTATTTGTTTAAGGTAACTAACACTTAATAAATTTTATTGAAGAAGGAATCCTTTTGTGGCCAAGGCAAGACATTGAAGTCGTTTACTGGAGGTCGTATGCTTGAAGATTGTGAGTTTAATTTGCGTACATCATTTTATGTTAGTGATATATGATTTTTTTATATATTTTCGAATGAGAAGAGTGAAATTGTATATATAGATCTATGTTGGACACAATGTTTAAATTGTGTATTTTTCATTCGTATGAACTTTAATTATAATTGAATGGAATATTATATGTTATATGTTGAAATGGGATGCAAAATATGTCATATTATTTTTAAGAGGCTTTGTTTAAAATTATATAGAGTATATTCTGGAATGGATGAAATTATAATTTTGGTGCCAAAATTATTAAAGACTTCTTCTTTGCCATCTCAAAAGGGTTCCATAAATGGGAACTTTTTGAAACAGTAAAGTTATCGTATCAAAAAAACTCTTTGGGGAAGTTTGTTGGTGTCTCTAAACAAAACTTTAAAAGATGGATTTTTTGCCACCTTAAAAGGGACCTTTTGAGACGGTGTATTTCCTATCTCAAAAAGCTTTTAAAACGGGGGTCTAATATGACGCCCCTTTGCCGTCTCAAATGGCATCACAAAAGGCTTTTGAGATGACCAGAGGATTTTTTGAGACGGTTAGAGCACCGTCTCAAAAAGCAATTTTTTTTTGTAGTGTACACTTTTAGTTACATATATAGTTATATGAATTTATATAGTTGTTACAACTAGTACTACATAAATAGTTAAAATGATTACAGATACATTTACACTTTTTGAATTTAGATACAATTACATTACGGTTACTGTATTTACATTTACAATCATAAATGTACAAACACTTACATTGATGAATACAGAATAAGTTATATTTAATCATTTACATATTATTTCAATTGTAATTGTATATGTAGTTGTATTAATTAATGTGTATACAGTTACGCTTAGTAATGTGGATATAATTACAATGATTACGAGAATTGCATTATCACATCTCTTTTTGTTTTGAAGTTTCATGTTTTTATATTACAATGTACATAAAAGAAATTGTTAGAGGATGAAATTATAAGTTTGAAAGAAAAAATTCTAGTGATGAATAGAGGTATAATCAGATCGCTGAAGGTAATATTTAATATATGTTTATTTATTTGTAGTACTTTTAATTATATTTTTAAGTTTTTATTTGTTATGAGTATTTTATTAGAAATTTTTAGGGAATGAGAAACTAAACAAACAAATGGTGATTTTGCTAAATGATATTGCAAAAGGAATTATTTTGAGTTTTTAGCTGTTACAATTTAAGTTTATTTAGTGTAATTTTAGAGGTCCCTAACTATTTTTATTGTATATGACAAAGAAATTTTGGAGACGGAGATTGAAAGATGAAAAACAAATTTGAAAATATATTGAGTGAAAAAGAATTGTTAGTAAATGAGTTGGACAACATCAAAGTTGAATCAAGTCAGAGGGAAGAATAGGTAAGCCAACAGACTCAAAATTGCATTGATGGTATATTTTTTTCTTTTTTCACATAATAATATTTGTTATTATGCTAATTACTTTTTTCATTAGTCATTTTGTTATCTTTGTTAAAAAAATATTTTATTGTAAATGAGATATGTTCAATTTATAAGAGTATGATTCTGACATATTTTAAATGCCGCTGCTTATGAAAATATCGATTGAAACATATTTATAGTGTTGAGTACTATTAGCCAATTTAATTAGTTGTTAGTATTTTGTAATTTTTTATATATAGTATTATTATTTTTCAATAACTATATTTATATCCTAAGCATTTAATTATTATGTATTGATTGAAAAATGATTATTTTACAGAAAATTATTGATTGCAAATGCAAATAAGAGAGTTGAATCTTCAGTTGGAGAGTAGTTTGTTGAAACGAAGTAACAATTTTGAGAATGAGAGAATGAAGACCATTATATTGAATAATGGTATGAACTTATCAATATTTTTTTCAATTAAAGTGTTTTTTAATAATTATTTTTAATTCAATTTTCGTAAAACCTGTAGAGAACGTGAAAAAAAAATGAAATTCAAGAAATAAAGGATTCTATCAAGAATATGAGCATTTAAATGAAAAACTTGAAACAATCTTCTATAAATAAAGATGTCATTATTAAAGCATTGAATTGGGAGATCGAGTATGCATGGAAGAAGCAGCTTGAACACGAGGAACGTGCCAAATCAGAGAAGCAGCAGGCAATGGATACTGTTCTCCCACCCGAGCCGACAGTTGGTAGGACAAATCCCCCTATTACACCTAAGGCCAAGTGATTGAGTTGAAGCTTTGGGCATATAGCGGCTGGAAAGTCGCCCGGGGGGAGGAGTAGAGTCCAGCAACATTGAGCCCCAAAATAGACTTTCTATTCAAATCCCTACTCAACCCCTGTATGTAGAGGCCTTCAGGAGAATCCAAAGCTGGTTGCTAGCGGAAGTAGAGCGCCAAAGAGAGTAAAATTCCAGGAACAAGTTAAAATTATTGATGACACAACTACTAATAAATATTTGTCTCCAAATAAAAGAAATGAGAAGGTTATCTTGTGTATAAAAAATAACGAAAAGTTGAAAGGGCCAAAAGTTAAAAATTAAAAAAAATAAGGTAATAATGTCCTTAATAAAGTTGATGTTACACATGTTATAACTTGGAAGCTAGACGATAAGAAGAAGGATGTTAAGAGGTTATCTAATGATGATAATAATTTCATCAATGGAATACATGAGGAGCAAGAAAATCGGTTGGTCTATTATGATATTTTTATTTTTATGATTTCTTTAAAATTAAATGTCATGTGCTAATTTATTTTTGGAAAACAATGTGCTTATTGGGTCTATAAATAATCGTGCACCTATAACTTTAGAAGACATTGGAAAATTGCTATATTAGTATTCAATTTCAAATTCTGCAATTTATTTTTTATGTAATAATTACAAATTATCAATAGTAATTATTTGTTTCGTTTAATAGTGTTGCTTTATATTTGTATTAGGTCATCGACACTTTCACAATTATGCTGCAAGATGTGGAGAACACAAAAAGAAATAATGCAAGCAACTCGGATGGCATGAATTTTTCATATTTTTTCAAATCTTGTGCATGGGTAAGAAGGGAGAAAGTTAAGCATTTTTAAAAATTTGAATAAATATTATTTTTTATTTTTTTATTAGGCCTCAATTATGTTGCAGAAAGCTTTGAGGGATTCCAATTCCAGTGACATAGAAATAGATCTCGACACACATTTACTTGAAGCAATATCAAATTATAGATTTTATATTTTCCTATGTATGAAACTGGAAGTGAAGGTGGTAAAATAGTTGACCACTGGACTTTTGGTGTTGGACACTGTTGAAGGAAGACAAATGCATTACAATTCCTTTTATTCAAAAGGTGGAGTAACAGATTACTATTTGATTAGCGCTACAAATTGGTACGAATAATTTATATTTAAACACCTCATTTTAATATATATATAAAATGAGGTTATTATAGATTTATAGAAATTTTTTGTTGAGGATTTTGTGAAACAGAGGAAGTTGTATCAAAATAAAATAAACGACAATGATGAGTTCAAGCTTCCATTTATTCAAATAAAGTGTCCTCAACAAAAATCTGGATCGTAAGTTTATCTATTTGAAATAGGTGATAAATTTTCATATATTCATTCATATATACTCTTTTTATAAATATATATATATATATATATATATATATATATATATATATATATATATATATATATATTTAAAAATGATTGATTGTGTGGTTATTGTTTGCTATTACATGTGCAAACTATCATGAAATTTAAAGCTTGAAGATAAATTCAAGAGAGACACTATGATAGAGTATATAGTAGAAGTTGTACATATGTTGTTGCATGATCCTCCAAGAACAATAGAGTTAGAGCCAACTGAAGTGTTCTTATTAGCCGAAGAAGAATCTCAAGCAGAGAAGCAAAAAATGAATGAATAATTTGGGATTGTATACTAAAAGTTTTTTTCATTTTGTAACTTCTTTATTTGAATATCATGCATATGTAACTATTCATATGGTAAACATAGTTACACAATACAATTAAAGTGTAAACGTTATGTTTGTAATATTTGAAGTTTAATTTTCATACAAATGTTAGTGTAACTGAATGTCCTTCATGTGTGTGTGTGTGTGTCTATATATATATATATATATATATATATATATATATATATATATATTTATTTTATAAGTACATAGATGTAGGTTTAGCAAGAATTAAAAGTTAAGCACAATAGGTGTAACCAGGAAAAACTCTTTTAATGCTAATTTTATTAGTCATTATCATTGTAACTAGATACACATTTGTGAGAAGAAATTTATATACACTTATGTAACAATATCTGTGCTTGGAAAAAAACGATTTATATGTAAATGTAATAATTTATTTGTCAAATACAGATACAGTAATACCCATTAAATATGTAATAGTACATATGACATATATAGTTACAATGATATATTTATTTTTAAATGGTTATATATATATATATATATATATATATATATATATATATATATATATATATATATATATTTGTTTGTAAATATTTATGTGATGAACAAATTAAATAATTATATATGTATTTCTCAAATACAGTTACATTTTGGATTAGGCCCAATTATAGATTATGAAAAATACATAATTATAGGTTTAGTAAAATTTGGAGATCAAGCACAATGAGTATAACCTGAAAGAATTCTTATAATGCTAAATTTATTAGTCACTATTAGTGTATATAGATATACACGTGTAAAAGGAAATTTATTTGCACCTTCATTTAAACATAAATACTGTATTATAATTAATTATAATTTAGTACATGCATTATCCAAAATACTAGGTCGGAATAAACATTTACAATACTGTCCAAAAAATTGCATTACATATTAAAATCAACGTTGAATCAAAAATAAAATCAAGATCGAAAGTATCTTATCCAAGCTTTGACATGATGTATGCAATCCCATTGGCATCCAAGTAGGAAAATAGGAGACAGTCCTTGAGTATTTTCTGGAGTGGACTTGTCTTCCAACTGTAACAACTCCCATTTTTCCATGTAAAGGTTGGCCAGACACATTACGCCCAAGATGGGGCTTGTTATACAATCTATATCCTTTATAGCATCGACCGTAATAAAAATTCATATAATGAATGACATTTGGATTAAAACTGGATTAATTAGTTGAACATAAGGTAATAATGAATTCAGCATCCACATCCATCAAAATAAAAAAAAATAACATGAACAAATACTGTCTCGATGCATAAAAAATGACTTCGGGATTTGGTCCTTACAATAATAAAATATAAATAAAGACGAAAATAAGTAACAACCTCGGCTAAAATCAATAAATAAATCTTCGACAAGAAACTCTTGACAACATGCCTGATATTCCTTTAGTCCCGCTATCCCTGTTTAAGCAAACCAAGGGGGAGATTTAAAATTTTGGTTTAGCGCCGTAGAGTTGCAAGAATTAACTTACCAAATTTAAAGTGCAAAAATACATTTAATTCAAAGTAAGTAACTTCCATCATCATTCGCTTGTGACAAATATCTCAACCCTCGTCTAAGTGTGATATATCTCGTATAACTGAACAAGTCCCAAATAATAAATACTAATTGTGTTAATAAAATATAATACGCATCAAGTAATAAATGTAAGATGTGGGTTCTTGGAATACGGTTAGTATCAAGTGAGGCATAACCCCTTATCAAGATCGGGATCAACACCGTGTAAAATTAGATATTGACATTGAACACATATGAATAAACGGGAGAGGGATTTAATATTCATACTTGTATTCAATGATATGTTGACACAATAAATACACAACAGGCATAATAAATAGATGGGACCAGTAGGTAGCGTAGTCAAAGGGAGAAAGAGCAAGGACTCTAGGCACAATAAAGGCAAGGCAAGAACTTCAAGTTCATTTAATGCTCAATAATATGGGTATCTAATGGATGTGGAATGTTATGTTCTCATAATAGCTCTCGTGTCTCGAGGAAGTTGGGAAGCAATTCTAGGTTGAGGATGCTTTCCATGATAAACTGTTTGTATGGTCTATTTATATGAAGGGAAAGTTACTCGAGTAAACTTGCTCGCGCTCAATATGATCGATCGTATTAAATGCACAAGTACCCCCCATTAATCTAGAAGATATTTCATTAAATGCATGGGATCTCATAATTTGGTGGGAAACTGTTTCATTGGCTGGAGGTATAGTGGGCATTACTGAGGGACATGACATGGTAGCTTGGCGCTTATCTTATAACGACTAAAGGGTCAGGTTTGGTGAACTAGACTTGTCATCCTAAGGATAAACCCACTTGATTGCCGTAACTTCAAGTCCATAGATGTTAGATGTTATGACATCATAAAGTGTGCAAACAATGACTCTATTAGGTGCACGATCCCATAAGTCAGGTGAGATGGCGTCTACTTTAAGGTTGCTCGGCTGGTAGGTAGCTCGAGTGTTTAATCTTCTATTTATTGGTTAAGAATTATCTGAAGACCAAGGATGCAAGATTGAGGTACCTCAAGGAGGTTCCCTCGAATGAGTAGGAGTTAAGGTAGCTCGATTGTAGGTGGCTTGAGAAACCATGCGTACTAAGTGAAGTTTTGCCCAAGTGTGCCAATAGGGTTGGTAATTGTACACCCAACGTTGCCTTACTCTCAATTCTCCAAACCATGTCACTACGAGGTTCCCCAGAGGAGGTTACTTGATATAGTGTGTTAGCTCTTCCATGCCCTGCCAGGCATGGTCCCTCGTGGGTACCGAATAACCTCACTCAACATATATTTATAAGATAAAGTACATGATATAAATCATTCTATTTCTTATTACAAACTATCATCATCCAAGTGAGTTTGATCTATAAATTGGATCCTTCAAACTAGGTCCATTGGAGAATCTTCAAGGTAACTTGCTCGGCCGTATTTCCTTCTCCTTCTTTGTGAGTTGTTCAATCTATTTAAGTTAATCACTTTTTTTTTTACGGGAGGGAGGGGGGGAAGGGGGGAGGACTCCCCCCTACATTTGGCCATTCACAGAGATATTTATTTACTACATGAAGAAATATATGTACGAAAGCTTTCATTTATGTTTAGTCTTTTCTTGCAATAAGTTTTAAATATCCTTGGGCACTTGATTCATAAGAAACAACAAATTATTAAAAATGGACGAGTTATATTCTCCTCTATCTTTCAAACCACCTCCTTGGTTTAAATGAATATACTGCCATACTTAAATAACACCTTTTCTCTTCTGTGAGGCTTCATAATTACTCGTGGCAGATGCCTTGGGGAAAGTGAAGAGGTTTATTCAAATTTCCCGCATAAATCTTCATTTCCCAGGATAAAAAGACCCCCATCATGTCTCATTAAATGACATTATCATTTTTACTTTTGTTTGTGACACATGGCAGTGTCAGGGTACACGTGTTCCCCACGCTCCTAATTCACATGTTTTTTCCCTCGAAACGTCATCATTGCGACCCTTAACCCTATGTAGCCATGCGTGCTTGATGAACATGCAAGCTATCTTGTTCATTACCATGCTTTTCAAAGCGTCGCCTTTTGATTCCTATTAGGGTATGTGTTCCCCTATAAAAAGGGGTATCCTCATTTTAAACACTCACCTTTGGGTTTTCGTTCTCTGGTGTTGAGCCTTTGTGAGATTTTTCATTTTTCGTTCCCTTAATTCTTTTCAACTTTATTCCTTTTAAGCTTCTATGTCACCCATCGTCAAAATAACCCACTAATCTAGGGGTGATTCCCCTGAAATCCAAGCGCGCCAAAACCAGTGAGCGCGTTATCACCGCGCTCCCTATTTCGGTGAGTCTGATCATTTTTGGAAAATTGCGTAGAGATTTCTCGGTGAGTTAGAGCCAACTGAAAACCCCAATTTTTTTATGGAGGAGGGTGAGGATGCTGAAGATTTTTCCTATATTCCTACCTCCACTATCACCCGCTTTCACGTTGAACATGGTGATTTTTCCTTCTCTAAAGTAGAGTTTGAAGCTTCCTCAGGTGCCTGTGAGGGATTAGGTCCTTGGATCGAATACATCCACTCTAAGTATTCTGTCTAACTTTCTCTCATTGGTTTAGCATGTTCCCTTAGGCTGGGTGATCTCACTCTCGCTAAAAATAACACCGCCCTTCAACTGCGCATTTATCGCTGGAGTCACCGGTCACATACTTTTGTGACCTCTTGGGGAAAGTTCACTATCACCTTGGAAGATATTTGTGAGGTTTAGGAGTTGGAGGCTGCGGGGTTTGATAATTTTTTTGAGGAGGCAGTCTCCAGTAAAGAAAAGGCCTTAAGGGATGAACTAGAAGCAGTGGTGAAGGATTGCATGGTTACTTACTAAAAATGCACATACTCTGAAGTGATTAGGTACTACTACTTTATCAAAGACAAAGCTGTGATTAAGGCTCGTGAGGCAGCCAAGGAGAATCCTAGGGGAAAGTAAGTGTTCAAACAGCCCATGGCGTGAAAGGTCTTTGACTCACAAATCGAATTCGCATGCCATATCTGGGTGATGTTATAAAAAATATACCTTTCGGTCAAGCCCCATGATTTCCCCTGAAAGGATTTAATAAACATGGTTGTTCGGATGGCGAGCGGCGTGAAGATACCTCTTACTTCTATCGTTCTTGGTTCATTGTATACCTGGATAGATCGTGTGGATGCATATTCTGTGAGGAACATCGGCAGGTTTGATGTCTCCAACTATGAAAATCATATCCTTTTAATAGATTTCCTTTATGTCCACTTTTAAGACTATGCACCAGTAGGCAATTAACCTGGTTCTCAACCCGTTAAGATCCCCCAAATTTATTGCTAGAATCACAAAAGTGTCAAGAAGCCTCTCATTGATTTGATGGATAGAGACAAAAGGTTCCTACCTCACCCCTATGTTGGTGTGGAAAAATTTATCTTAAATGATTTTATTGCTGAGAGGGAGCACCCCATTGCTCCCCTTGATGAAGTACTTGCGAGGAACATTCCTTTGAACAATGTCCCCTATTTATTGATCCCTTCATATTTACCATCGTACATGGAATGTTCTTCTTTCTATTCTGTTTACAGCCCCTATCATGTAACCCTTAAATTTAGTTATGATCAAGGAACCCCTTTACTGAGCCACTTTACCCCTGAGAAGCCAACAAGCTTTCCTTTGCTTATGCGAATTATCTAACTTCAACTGTAGTAAGTCTTTGCGCCAGTTACCCGACCAATCCTGTCATTTCGAGCAAAGAATCTCGAGGAAGTAAGTTAGAAATGTACATAAGAGTGTTCTAGCAAAACCATCTTATTCATTTTCAATGTAACATTTTGAAGGAACCTCGATATCCTGAGGTTGAGAGATACCTTCCCACAGAGTTGGGTTCAAGAAATTATACCACCTTCAACTTGATGTTCCCTATAAGTACTGTTAATAACTTTATTCCTTTCGAGCTGCCTCTGATAGCTCTAGTGGACCAAACTGTGGTCAAGAACAAAAAATCATCATAATCCTCTGTTCCAACCGAGGTAGCTATTGTTGCCCCTGGTCCTTTGAGGCCAGTTGAAGGAAGTGATACTCCACGTGTTTCTTTATCTAGGGAAATGGTTAGGGCTACCCTAAAATCTCTAACAAAGAAGCTCAAAATTGTCAAGCAAGTTCTAATGGCCCGTACTCCTAACCTCAAAGTCTCCCAGGAAGTTAGTTTAATGTTTGATCAGCTTCGACGAGCTTGGGAGAACTTTAACGAAGAAGATAGGGCTTTTATTTTAGCTGAGATGGCTTCTTGTGGTTTCTCGTATATCCCTCAGCTGCCGAAGGTAGTGAAAAGAGGAAGGTAATTTGTCCTCTTAAACTTGTACTGGAGGAATCGAGAGAATCAAGCGAGGATGAGTTGCTTGAGAAGCATGTAGCAGCTGGTTCTGATGATGATGGTGAGTAAGGCGGAAAGGAAGTAAAGGAAGAGGAGGAAGAAAAAGAGGAAGATGAGGATACTAAAATGGTCTGACGACGCAGGTTGAGGAAAATGGTTTCCCCTCTAAACCTGCCTCACCTCCTTAGGTTTATAAAGTTTTGGAGGACGTTTTAGAAGAAGAATAAGTGGTATACTTTCCATCATTCTTCTAAGTATTTAACTTTTCCTCTTTTGCCTTCTGATGATGACTCTATTTTGTTCCAACTCTCCCCTTTTTCCAAGTTGATGAACTAGGTGGTTCGTGATATGATGTTGAGGAGAGAAGTCTGTTGGAGCAACATAGTGCCGACTTACTTACCTCGAAGGAAGATATTTCATAGGAGATAGCTGCCCCTACTACTTTGAAGGTAACCTCCAATTTCTCTATAGGGTCAGTTATTTTTTATACTTTAATGGAATCAAGTAGTGACTATTCACCTGATCCTACTTCTTTGCTCGAGCAGGATGGTCTTGAGTTAGGTGTGCCAACGGTAACGATTATTGAAGTTGTTCCTAAATCCACCGCTGTTGTTAGTTCGCTGCCCGTGGTAGTCTTGTTCTCTTGATGTTCTAAATTTGTTTTGTTCCTTTTGGCTTTATGTTCTAACTTGCTCTCCATTATGCTTCGTAGGAATATTTACCCGAGCTCGTTGCTCCATTAGCCCCCACTCCCTCTTATGACCAGGTTCTTGTTACCATTTTTGGGCCCTCGATCAATGTTAATATTGCAGACCAAGGAGAACGGGGACCGGAAGAGGTTACTTATGATGGGGGGACGTGATTTCTCCCTGAGAACAATGCCCTTTGATGGCACCTGTTGTGGATGAAGAAGAATATTTAGTTCAAATGGCTAGGTGGCCAAGTCTTATTGGCATAAAATCTCCCATAACTGAGGGTCAGGCGGTCCAAGTCTTATTGGCATAAAATCTCCCATAATCGAGGGTCGGACGGGCCAAGTCTTATTGGCATAAAATCTCTCATAACGGAGGATCACGCAGGCCAAGTCTAATTGGAATAAAATATCCCATAATCAAGAATCAGGCGGGCCAAGTATTATTGTCATAAAATCTCCCATAACCGAGGGTCAGGCGGGCCGAGTCATATTGGAATAAAATGTCCCATAACGGAGGGTCAGATGAGCCAAGTCTTATTGGCATAAAATCTCCCATAACCGAGGGTCAGGAAGGCCAAGTCTTATTGGCATAAAATTCATACTTACAAGCCAGTTTGTATGTGTTTTCTTTCTTTGTTTATCACTTAGAAATTTCTTGTATCTTAGGTGGAGGTCGAGCAACCTGTAGCACGTGGTCCGAAAGTTGAAGCTATTTCTTGGGAGGTTGCACAAGCCAGGACTCTAACTGAATTCTCATCTTTTGGCGGGGCTCCTACTATATAGATCTAAGGAATAACACTTAACATTAGTGAGGTTATCGAAGTTATTGCCTCTAGGGTTTAAAAAAGTGACAGCGCTTCACATACCTAGATCCCTTCGCGAGTGATAGCAACTTTAGGGAACATCCTCATGAGATAGCCCCTGAGTCGGTTGTGAGGCATACTTTGGCCAATTTCCCCATATATCTTAACGGAGGGTCCCCATTTGTTGATTTAGCAGCTCTCAGTCCATTTTCCTTTGACCTCCACCTCTCGCAGTATTTAACCTATTTCAGGGATGATTGCATGCTGCTTTCTCGGGCTCACTATTATCTTGGAAGATATCCTCAACACCCCCCTTGAATCCCTTATCTCTGATACAATTAAGTCTTAGTTGGGGAAAGTGAATGTGCTCATAAATGACAAATACTCACTGCCTTGCTTGGTGAAGCTACTTCGTGACTTCAAGAAAGCTTATCTACCTTCCCTCTATCATTGATTTTAGAGCTCTCATTGCTCGTGAGTAGCTATTTCATAGGAGCTCATAAGTCTTGCGGCCCAACTAGTGATCTCTGAACAGAAGGTATATAAAGCTCGCGAAGCTGTTGCTCAGGTGGAGGCTGAGCTTCTTAAGAGGTAGGAAGACTTAGAATCTATTTGGAAGCATATGGAGCTTCGCCAAAAGGATTTGGTTGATCTTATTACAGACCAGAGAAACCTTGAGCAAATCCTTCCCCAAAATCACCATCGGTTGCCTGGATCGGCGAACCTTAATTTTATTATAGATAGCCCATAGTCACCCTTGTTTAATGTTTCCTTTGTTGGTGCTCTTTATCTTGGGATTGTGATCCCCCTCATTACTTTATTTGCATGCAATCCCAATACTTTTTATTAAATAAAAAAAAGTTTTTGATGTTTGATGTTTTTCTTCGTTCCCCTTTTTGTTCTTTTAACACTGGATAAACTATTTCATCACCATGCAAGATAAAGAGAATAACAAACATAGAAAGAGTAGTGGGCTAACATTTTTCAACTAAACATCGTAACATACTATGTTAAGTGAATAGGACCAATCATTTATGATGGACATCCTTTTGAACAAACATTAACAAGATACAATGTAACTAACTGAGGTGTTGGCAAAGCATACATTGAAACATGGTAAATCTTTAGCCACATGTTGTTTAGTTTGAAAGTAACATTGTCCTCGACCTTGGATATTTTGTAATAACCGAAATCATGAGCTACTCGAACAACGTACATTCCTTCCCAATTAGCCTCAAACTTGGGCAGTGATAAACCCCTAATATGTCTTGTGCATGCTTTCAGAACCAAGTCCCCTTCTTTAAACTTCTTTGGTCTCACCAACTGGTCGTAGGATCTAGATAACTGCTTCCTATACCTCTCGAAGTGTCTCGCTACATTATCCCAGTGTTATTACATTGCTTCGAGTTATACGTGCCAGCAGTAAGGGAGCATGGCACTTTACAAGTTGTAGTGAGCAGAAGGTACCTCGAGTTTAACTGGTAACACATCTTCTGCCCCAAACACTAAGGAAAATGGGGTATACCCCATTGGTTTCCTCTTTATTATTCGGTAAGTCAAGAGTACTTTGAGGATCTTGTCATCCCATATGCCTGGGAAATCTTCTAACATCTTTGCCAAAATATTTACTAAGGGTTTGTAGTGGCCTCTGCCTTCCCATTGCACTTAGGGTATGATCCTATTGATTTATGATGGCTGATGGAGTACTTGTCCGTTAGCAAAGGTAATTCACTATTCATTAAAGAGGTTCCATTATCTAATAAAAACACCTTCAGTATACCAAATTGGCAGATGATGTACTCTTTCATGAATCGTGCCACTATCCCCGCTGTAGCTTTCTTGAGTGGTATGGCCTCTGCCCACTTTGTGAAGAATTCAGTGGCTACCAAAATCCAAATCTTTCTTCGTGATAAAGGGTTTATATCCCTCACCAGATCGAATGCCCAAGTGTGTAATGGAAAAGGTGCAGCGAGGGAATATAGGTCCATCGAAGGAGCGTGAATAATATTCCCATATAGTTGAAAACCTTTACACATACGAACAAACTCCACCGAATCTTTCTCTATTGTGGGCCAATAATACCCCAAGGTCATGAGTTGGTTGTAGAGTTTGGCTCCTCCGATGCGTCCCATCTCATGATATTGCTTTAGCAATTCTTCGACCTCCTCTCTCCTTACGCACCTTATGGGACGGTCATAGTAGCCTTGTCGATACAATTGCCATTTTTACACAAAGTACCTTGGTACTTGCCTTTTCATTTGGGTGGCATCTTCTTTATTCGTAGGCATAACTCCATCTATCAATATATCCATATACGGCTGCCTCCAATCTTAGGGTTGATCAATGAAATTGCACTCTGCTGCCTGATAGAACAGACAACAATTTGTGCACTTTCTTTGTACTGCTGCAGCATCTTGTCTCATCGAAGGCCAAAAGTACCCTGCCCATTGTATCCTCCTGTATTGAGGGATATCAGTAGTTTCGTAACTATCTTCATGCACTTTGATCAATCTTCTTTTGTGGAAAAGTTCATGAAAAATAGCCATCATTATCCTCTGGTAGGTGGATCATGCGTTCTTCCACCTGAAAGGCATAACGGTGTATATGATGTTACCCAAGTGCGTTTAAAAAGATGTCTTCTCCACGTCACCCGGATCGATATTTATCTGGTTTTATCCTATATAACCATTCAAGAAGTTGTACATCCCGTGGCCCATTATTCCATCAATCAAACTATCAATGGAAGGTAGTGGGAATTCATCCTTTGGGCATGCTCGATTTAGGTCCCTAAAGTCCACACATATTCTGATATGGCTCTTATTTTTCTTTCCCACGGGCATGATACTGTAGAGCCAAATCGAATGTTGGATTGGAACTATGAAGTCGGCCATAAGTAGTCTTTGAACTTCCTCTTTGATTTTTATATCCAACTCTGTCTTGTACATTTGGGTGGCCAGCTTCACTGGGATAGCGATGGAAAAACGTTCACCCTATGGAAGCTCACCTCTTTGTCGACCTCAGCATCCCGGTGTACTTCCATGCAAAGACGTCTTTGAACTTTAACAGCAGTTTGATAAAATACTCTCGAGGTGCTACCTCCAAGTCCTTCAAAATAGAAATGGGGTTGGGATCATCACCTTCTTTAGCGAAGTCAATTTTCTCTAACTCTTGGATATACGACCCGGGGCTATCTTTCATGCACTCAGGTTCTTCTTCTACCTCTTCCACAAACTCTTATACTTGAGAGTTATCAATAACCAAAACTTTCCCCACGTTATTCACCAGGAAGCATTCATAAATTGGGTCAGCTTCGTCGTCCAGTCTTTCAACTGCCTCCTCACACCTTCATAATTTGTAGATAATTCTACCATTAGGAAAGACTACCCGTTTGCATTGTCGGGCGACTTATTTTTTCAATGGCATCTTCCTGTGATTCTCATTCACTTCTCTCACCGTTTGCCTTCTAAGGACTCTCTAAGTTTAGAATTGATTCTCAATCGGATCAATGCGCGGAGTTATTCGGTCTTGAAGATGCCTCGATAAAATAGGGGGCCTCTCTACACCCAAGTCCCGTTCCTCTTCGTAGGTCACCACCATTCAGGTAGGTGCTCGCACACTCACTTGAATGGTCGGGACCCTTGTACCTTCAGTGTACTTTGTTACCACCATGGCTTCTTCTGCCAGATCTGTGTAGAAAGCGACGTCTACCATATGAGATTCCTCCATCGCATAGGGTTTCTTAGTAGCTCAAAACACCACCTCTTCGGCTTTTATGTTTGCCTTAGAGCACTGATGATAAGTGGAGGGTACCAACCCATGGTTGTGCATCTATAACCTGTCCACTAGAAGTTGGTATAATGGCTTGCAATTCATGATGTGGAACTTGATATGAGAAGTGATATTTCCCATTATTATGCCTACATTAACATAGCACATCGATTTGGATGAATGGTTGTCATACCTCGATATTGCCAAAAAATGGGGCACTATTCTTATTTTTGACAATCCAGCTACATACTAGGACCCAATAGGCATTATATTAATTGATGCTCCCCCATTTAACAAGACACGAGAGAAAGCACAATTATTTATAGACGCCATAACATACAAGGGCCTATCGACCTCCGAGAATGTGACTTCTGAGAGGCACCTCATGACAAGCTTAGCCATAGGTCCCTTCTATTTTAGGTCCGGTGCCATATTTTTCTTTGCAATCTCCAAGATGGCTCTCATAACTTTTAGCCGAGAGTCCTCAGGAAGGCCAACGTGATTGAAGAACCATCCAAACATTGGGGAGCGAGTAACTGCGACACATTCGATCCATGGGTCTGTTTGGTTATCTTCTAGCTCGTAAACTTCCTCCACGCCTCTATACGCAGAATCATTGTAGGCTATCACCACATTTACTTCCTCTAGGGATCAGGCTCCTGACTGCTTACTAAGTCTCTCGACGGGGTCATATACTTTTTTTTCTTGTTCGTCCACGTCTTCAACCTCGTCACCTAAATGGAGTTGAGCTAGCTCAAAGGTGAATTCTTCTATAGATTCTTTGAAGTCGTCCTCCAGAAATTCTTCGAAGTCTCCCTATTTGAACCACTCCTCTCTCATCGATCGTTCGGCCTCTTCGTCAAAAGCGCTGCCCATATGGGCGCTATGCGGTGGTAAAGGATTGTTGTTAACATTAGTTTATGGAAGCTCATTGTCTCTATTCTTCACATGATGGTCAATCGACCTCCTTAGTGAAAAACATATTTTGGTAGGGTGGTTCACCCTATTGTGAAGTGCATAGTAATGAGGTTTCTCCCTTTCCTCCCAAGAGAGTTGTGCCATGTTAACGTTGATCGGGATGCAAAATTTATCATGAACCATGAGATCATACATATTTAGAGCTTGTTCCATCGTGTAAGGTATCTCAGGGGGATCTTCTTTATCTTCGAATCTTCTCTTGTTGCCTTACCCCCTTATTCCTCCTTGGTCACTATTTTTTTCCTCCTTGTCCCCATCATCTGTGTAATTGACCCTCGAGGGTATTCACCTCCCCAAGAAAACCGCTAGCCTTAGTAGTAAGTTTATAAAAAAAGGCGAGGGTGCTAAGGGCTTAACCACCAAAGCAATATTCTTTGTTGCTTTCAAGAATTATTCGAACACCCCTTCTTGTGTTTCATTAATCAAATGACATATATACTCGGGCAACAATTCCTCTGCACAAACTTGCAAAAGTTTATCCTCCCGCGTCTCCTCTCTCATGTCCAGAGAGCGATCGCGAAACCTCCTAATATAGGCCACAACATTCTCCCCCAGCTTTGCTTCTCACGTGGTAGTTGCGTGAGTGTAAACTCATCCTCATCCAAAAAGAACTTTCGTACAAACAAAATATGCAACTCCTACCAGGAGCCCACACTGCCTGGGGTCAGGTGGAAGTACCACATGTATGCCTTCTCTATCAAGAATTTAAAAATTCTCTCAACCTCAGCTTTTTGTTATTACAAAGACTTTTAATAAATCTCTTCACGTGATCCTATGGGTTTTCACCTTTCCCCATGTACTTCTCAAAGATTGGGGGAATATACCCTACTGGGTAGGGTTCGTTGTTTTATGCCTCTGGGTATGGAGTACAAAAGTCACCATACACCTTAGAAATATCTCCCCCTTTGGACATTGCTATGAGTTTCAGTAACTCCTTCTTCATTTCCTCCAAGACGTCTGGGGAAGATCTAGTTGGGTGCATTGTTACTACTACCAGAGTCGCCGAAGCGAGTGGTGCATCTTTTTACATGTTTCCCGCCATAGCCTAAGCCGCCGAGGTAGTTCCCCCACTTTGTGGCATTACCCCAGTTGTCACGAGTGGAACCATTGTGGGAGACACAGTGACAAAAGTTGGCAGAGCGATGGGGAGATCACTGTTAAAATGGGGCGTAGTAATACCCCCTAAAATAGTAGGATCTGGTATAGCCGTGGGTGGCATAGTGAAAGAGCTCCCTCTCCCTCCCATAGGGATCCCCAACATCACCTGGGCCACCGGCGTCTTGTTGAACTCTGCGAACAAACCTATAGGTCCCTTCATTTGTGTCAGGCCTACTCTTATTTATGCGCCCATCATTTCTGTCACACCGGTATTTGACGCACTGGGCTCCGTCCGTGATATTCTCACTCCCTCAGACAGCATGGAGAGGTTTGGCTCCTCCTCACGCTGTATGGCTTCAAAGTTAATATTTTTGGTGGTGTTATCCTTAGGCATATTTTTAAAAGAGAATACCTCCCCAGCAGAGTCGTCAAATGTAAGATGTGGGTTCTTGGAATACGATTAGTATCAAGTGAGGCGTAACCCCTTATTAAGATCAGGATCAACACCGTATAATATTAGATATTGACTGTGAACATAGATGAATATGAGGTAAAATGATTCAATATTCTGACTTTATTAAATGATATGTTGGCACAATAAATACACAACGGGCATTATAAGTACATGGGAACAGTAGGTAGCGTGGTCGGAGGGAGAAAGAGCAATCACTCTAGGCACAATAAAGGCAAGGCAAGAACTTCAAGTTCAATTAATTCTCAATAATATGGGTATTTAATGGGGGTGGAAAGTTAAGTTCTAACAATAGCTCTCGTGTCTGGGGGAAGTTGGGCAGCAATTGTAGGCTGAGGATGCTCTCCCTGATAAACTGTTTGTAAGGTCTTTTTATATGAAGGGCAAGTTACTCGATTAAACTTGCCTGCGTTCAATATGATCGATCGTATTAAATGCACAAGTACCCCCCCATTAATGTAGAAGATATTGCATTAAATGCACGAGATCTCATAATTTGGTAGGAAACGGTTTCATTGGCTGGAGGTATAGTGGGCATTAATAAGGGACGTGGCATGGCAGCTTGGGGCTTATCTTGTAATGGCTAAAGGATCAGGTTTGGTGAACTAGACCTTCCGTCCTAAGCACTGCTCTAAAAAACCCGCCTAGGCTTAAGGCTTGGGAGAAACGCCTCGCCTTACGCTTTTCACGCCTTATTCTTGGTATAACCCTTAAGGCGCACTTTTTTCTAAAAACAACAATGCTTTAGTGAAACGATGTCGCCTTTTAAAGAATTTGTTTACAAACCGGACAATTATCTCATTCAAAATAATCAAATAGTATTTTAATTTGCATATATTCAGACATATTTTTATGATATGTGCAATTTTTGTATTTTAATAGCCTTGTTATGGTTAAAAAATATTAAAATATATTAAGAAGACCTAAACGCCTTTTCACGCTTTTTCACGCCTAGGCCTGCCTAGGCTTCTAAGGCTTAAGGCTTGGCCTCCACGCCTCAATCACGCCCCGCATTTTTTAGAACCTTGATCCTAAGGATAAACCCACTTGAGTTCCTTAACTTCGAGTCCCTAGATGTCAGATGTTATGATGCCAGAAAGTTGGTAAATAGTGACTCTATTAGGTGCACGGTCCCATCAGTCAGGCGAGATGGCGTCTACTTTAAGGTTGCTCGGCTGGTAGGTATCTCGAGTGTTCATTCGTCTGTTTGTTGGTTAATAACTATGTTAAGATCAAGGATCCAAGATTGAGGAACCTAGAGGAGGTTCCCTCGAATAAGTAGGAGTTAAGGTAGCTCGGCTGTTGGTGGCTTGAGCAACCATGCGTACTAAGTGAAGTTTTTCCCAAGTGTTACAAGAGGTTTGGTTATTTTACTTTCAATATTGCCTTACTCTCAATTCTCCAAACCATTTCCCTGTGAGGTTCTCCAGAGGAGGTTTCTCGATCGATCATGTAAGCTCTTCCATGCCCTGTTAGGCATGGTCCCTCGTGGGTACCGAACAACCTCACTCAATATATATTTATAAGATAAAGTACATGATATAGATCATTATATTTTTTATTACAAACTATCATCATCCAAGTGAATTTGATCTATAAGTTGGATCCTTCGAACCAGGTCCGTTGGAGAATCTTCGAGGTGGGTCTTTCGAGGCACCTCCGTGGAGAATCTTGGAGGTAACTTGCTTGGGCGGATTTCCTTATCCTTCTTCGTGAGTTGTTCAATCTGTTTAAGTTAATCACTCTTCTTTTTTTTTTTTTTTTTGGGGGGGGGGGGGGGGGGGGGGGGAGGGTGGGGAGACCCCCCCTACAACTTACCGAATCATAATCACCTATCTTCATTTACCCTTTTTTTTAAGTAACCCAATCATATTACCCGTAAAAGTGACAAAACATATATTATGCACACTACATAGTATTGGGTCTGTAATTTTATTGTCTACATTATTAAACACATGAATTAATCTCATTATACTTGTATAGTCATATATATGTTCTTTCATATATGAGACACTTAAAGGAATCTAGCAGTAGTGTCTCTTTCTTACTCTATCGATAAGTCCGAATGAATATCTTATCCAATTAGACAACACAAAACACACACAAGTAAGGCGGTCCCTACGGAGTACACCAGTTCATGGGCTATACCCAGCAGTGACAAAGGATCCAAGCATCAACACTTACCTCTTGTAAATGACGCTTCTACGTAGTACCAATAATAATGACCTACACAATGTCTAGCTCACATGTGATGACGTGTGCTACGGTCCCGAACGCATGTAACCCCAACTGATAGGACCGTCCATGAACATAGGTATGTTCACACAAAAATATAAGTACATATTATACTCATATAGTATGTATAGGTAATTACCCTATAATCATCTAAAATATCCCAACTAATTACCCATAAATAATTACGCCTTTATAATTAACCATGTAATTATTTATTAAATTCTTCCTCTTTAAAAATATCTAACCATCTATAATAGTTCCCCATTTAATATTTGTCCCACAAATATATTTTAATAAAATTCTCGTTTACCCAAACACTATCCCACCCACTTGTATGGGTTCCTAAAAATATTTTGAATCAAATCCCAGTCCCAACTCAACCTACTCCATGGGCCGAATCGATTCTAATCTGGATCAAAATCAATTCACAGGGGCCAAACCGATTCACCAAGGAGGCCAGATCAATTCATATCTAGGCATAAGCCTAGATCTGCTATGTTTTCTTAACACGCGAATTTATATTTCTTCTCCATCTCCCATCCCAATGGTTTATACATCAATATAAATATTAAAGCGGATATTTAGGACTTAGTTTAGCATCTTAGGTTAATTATTTTTATAATTTGACATAGATTTTAGTTCCAAAAATCCCAGAATTTAACCCCGTAACATACTTACATAAATCAGATCTTATTTATTTAGTGCCACCATATTCTACAATATACAAGAGTCCATATTATAGAAAAATTTATGTTTCTAAACATGAATACATATCCTGTGCATATGAATCAATCTCTCCAATTTCATTAAGTTTCTAATGCATGAATTCATCATTTAAAATCAACCTAGCCTCATCCTAATTTCTGGACATAAATAACATATTTCGGATTTGTATTGTCTACATAAATGCGATTTAATCATATCTTTTTACCATTAATTCCCTATGAAATCCAGAATCTAATGGAAGAAAACTTCAATGATTTAAGAAGTAATTTGGAAATTTAAATATAAAAAAGTGAATTCTTGCCTGATTATATTGGTTTGATGACTTGTTCTTGAATCCTTTGCCTCCACTCCTTTTTGGCCTTTGTTCTCTTCTCTCTTGAGGTGTGGCTGCTAGGTTTTGGTTTTAATTATCTGTGGGGAGTTATTAACCCCACTCTTAAACTTATATTTGTCCCAAATCCCTAGTTAAGCCTTTTATCCCATTTTGTCCCGAACCCATATTCAAACTAACCCAATAACCTCCCAACTTATATACTTATACCCCAGGACCATTTTTAAAAGTCTAAAATACTTAAGGAAGCCCATAAAACCTCCCAAAAGCATCCTAATTATTTTCATTCCAGTTAGACATTTTTATTGCGTTTAAACGACACGCACCCATAAGTTTATTAACGTATGCTTTATCTTTACGGAGAGCTCATCACACCAAATTGAGTCATGCAATTATATAATCCTGAATAAAAATTTATTTCCAATATAAATCTTACCCATTTTTATTAAAATCCATACGATTTAATTTATTCTCGAAATTATGAAACTTATCTATGTTATAATATTTTATTCTTATAATACGGGGTATTACAACATTATTATCACGTTATATACATATAATAATATTGACATAATATTCTTATCATTATATCTACATTATTAAACATCTGTAATATTATTGTTAATGTATAAGCATAATCTTTTATATTTGTATGTACATAGTCATATATAATACAAAAGTGAGTTATACATGTGTAGCATTAAAATTATTGTACATAAAATACATGTAAAACAAAAATATGTTACACATGTGCAACATTATTGTTAGTGTATATACATACCCACGTGTTAAAGAAAATTTAGTTACACGTGTAACATTATTCTATATATTTCGACATATGTAAAATAAAATACAGTTACAGACACAACTACACTTTTTAATTTATATATTTGTTAATTTCAAATGTGCATGTTCAAATTTTGAATTGTCTAACAATAAAAACATAAAAATTGTCACAACAAAAGAGCTAAAGTTAAAGTTTTACTCGGTATGTTACAATTTTCAAAAATAGTTTCATTAAGAAAATATATCTTAATCTAAGATTTGGAGGTTCAAGTTTTGAATTGCATAACAACAAGAAAAATCTTCATTTTGATACCCAGAATTTCATAATAATTTATAAAGAACAAAACATAATAACAATGACAAGAAAATAGACACATTTATAGTGCTATGGAAATAATTACAAATTTCAACCACCACTTATACTAATCAAATCGATGTTACCCTAAAATGCGAAGGTTCATGGTTAGAATCTAAGAAGAATAAAGATAAATTATATTTTAATATCCAACTTTTGTAATAATATTTTAAACAAAAAAAAAGAATAAAACACAAGATAAAACTTAAATAGCAGTAGGCAGCGACATAAAAAATAAAAATAAGTAAAATTGAAAATACATTGAAAAGGAAATTGACTCTCTGGATTGCCAAGATAAGCATTCACAAAATCATCAAGGGATTATATGAAGTGTATGATTGTGTTGATTTGTTTTTGAAGCCATCCTTCAAGAAAATGTAAATACGAATCCCTATCTGAAACCATTTGTTCATACTGGAATATGACTTCATTCAAATAAAAACTCCTAGATCATCAAAGGTATGAGGAATGTCACCCACCACTAAAAGCTCTGGTATTGGTGGTATTCCTATGGAAGCTTGTGCGACATATATGAAGAAATCAAAGTATTCTGAATTGTACTCGTAGATGACATCATGTAGGTCTTTAACTTCTCACATATATTTTGTTTCAAAATCCAGATACTTCTCAAAACGTTTGATTGGTTGAACCATTATGAACGACAAAATTTGAAAACTACTAAGGTTTGCTTCTTGATATTAGGCAAGAAATATGTAAGTGAAGATTTAAGTTAATTGTGTTTAATGTATATATAGATGAATAAGTGTAGATAAGGTTTTTTTGTTCTACATGCGTATAGATATTGCTAACACAAACGTCACGCACGTTACACTGACGTTTCATATATGGACTCAATCGTCATCTTAGGCAAAAGATCATTTTCTCTGTAAAAAACGGAGGTTGTCATTATTATTATTATTATTATTATTATTATTATTATTATTATTATTATTATTATTATTATTATTATTATTGTTATTATTATTATTATTATTATTATTATTATTATTATTATTATTATTATTATTATGTGTGGTCATTTTAATGCTCAAATCATTAAATCAAAACCATCACGAGCTTTTTTGGTATTTCAAAATATATGTATTTGTGTACATACATACACTTATGTATTTATTACAAACGGGAATATATATATTTATTTACGTGTATGTGTATAAAAATCTAGTTCATTTATTGAAATATTAAATTAATAGGTATTAAATGTATTTTATTATATATTATTAATCTAGAATTAATTGAAACAAAATTGTAAATAGTATTTCAAATAAATGCCAAAATATAAATATTTTGCATTGATATATATATTTTTTTATAATTGCTCCGAAGGAGAAGAGATATATTAAGTAAATAAAAATAGTGAATGAGAGATCCCACCACCAAGGCTTACAGATGTGAACCTAAGGAAACGGAAAGAAATAGAACAAAAAGTAGAATCTTATAACATGACTATACTAAAACAAGCAAATTAACACGGCTAAAAAATGCCTAGGATACTATCAAGGCCATGCACGAGGAACGAGATTGGACCATAGGTCAAACAAAAGTAGAAAATCCTCATGTACCCTTTCGAGCCTTCGCACGAGCCTCTGGGAGGTTGAAATTCCAATTAATTTCTTCAACACGGGCATCTCTCAATTTTAAGCTTTCGGACATAAAGTGCAACATTTGAATCTCCATTTGTTAATAATTTCTACATTCATCTCAATTTTTTTGAAGATCTTATTCAATTTCTTTTTTTGCATCGGTCATAACCTTGAAAATCTCAAAATTCAGCAATTTTTTTTATTAATTTCATCTTTATCAAGCCGACTTTGTCTCTCTTTCTTCCTAATGAATTTTTTTAGCGTTGGTCAAGATGATGAGAAGGATTGGAGCAAAACTAATCGGCCAAATTATTTAATTCATTCTCATTTGTTATGGAGTGAGATTAAGAATTGTCCCGACTCCCGAGAGATAATGGGGCTTCTTGATAGGGAATTGTCATCACTTAAATAATTTGCCCAACAATGACGTGTTTGTAATAAGACATATTACTCATTTCACATTAACAAAAAATAGGATGTAAGTATTTCAATCACGAATATGTTTTTATTTATATGTGTATGTAATTGTTCATTTTACAAATACAGTTACTTTAATAACTATAAAATGTGTAACTCGTTATTTTGAGTAATATATATATATATATATATATATATATGTGTGTGTGTGTGTGTGTGTGTGTGTACTTGTTTGTCGTTATAAATATGTGAAACTATTTATGTAAAGTTATATGTTTTTAATTTACACACAGTTACACCAGTGTTACTACATTTGTAGTTACACATAAGATGAGTACAAAGACATATACATTCAACAAATTAAATATAATTCCACTTGCAATTACATATATAATTATATTAATTAATGCATACATAGTTACATTTAGTAAAAGTTCATTTACACTTGTGCAAAAATTCAATTACATCTTTGAAACAATACACTTACACTTGTAATTGCGAAAACTCAATTTTTTATAAATTGTTCCCATTATGGTTTCATAAATTTTTTTTCATTTCAAATACAGTTACATTGTATAAAATTCAGTAATACTTGTTTAAAAATAATTCATTTACACGTGTGAAAATTTTAGTTACAATTGTAAAAAAATTAAGTTGCACTTGTGTAAAATTCAGTTACCATTGTCTAAAAAATAATCCAGTTACAATTATGTAAAACTTCAATTACAGTTCTAAAAAAAAGAAGTTACAACTGAGCGTCTACATAAAAGTTTAAAAAAAATCACTTAGACTTATATAAATTTAAGCTACCATTGTGTAGAACAATCATTTACACAACTTTTCTAAAATCCAATTCACATTGTCTAAAAAAATATTCCATTACGATTCTCTAAAAAAAATGTTACAATAGAGTGTATACATAGACATGTCTAAAAGAACGTCACTGTTGATACCAAATTTAATCTGCTGACTTGGATCAATCATATGAAGACACGTGGCCATCTACATGGCAACAAAAAACACTTCCGAGATGATCGCACGCTACGAGGAACCATGTTACTCCGAGGAACTCATACGCTCCGAGGAGAAGATCTCTTCGAGGAACTCACACGCTCCGAGGAGTTGACCTCTCTAAGGAACTCTTGAATACCAGGAAGCTTAGGCGGTCCGAGCAACTCAGGTGGTCCGAGCTGCATCTCGAACAAAGCATTAATAGCTGGATAACCAACAGTTCAACTGGTTCATTAAATGCTTATCATTTAGACGCACACGCTTAAAGGGCATTAAATGTATTACTCTTTCATATGTATATCATTTAATGTATCATCCTTTCAGATGACAGCCTCAAGGCTATAAATACGTTGTACAATCCTCATTGTAGGGGACCCCCAGACCGGAATTTCTTAAGATAACTTGTAATCGAGAATTCCTATACAAACAGCAATACCAAAACAGTGGACTTAGGCCATTCTTATAAGGCTGAACCACTTTAAAATTCTTTGTCTCATTTATTTATCTATGATTGAATTATTAGAGTGATCTAATTTTTTACATCAACAGATTGGCGCCCTCTGGGGGAAACAACTGGTAATATAGTTTTCTCACCAATAACAATCCAATACCAATGGCTGATATACCTGAATCCAGTAATCGAAACACTGGAACCCCTCCAAATCCATCTTCTCCACCAATTATTCCAGATCTGACTAGAATGATGGCGAATCTGGCTCAGGGCCAGACCGTCATGCAAGAAACGATGCGACAACTCATCCAAACCCTCCATGGCGGTGCGCCAGCCCATTCCGAATCACGAAGAATTCAAAGAAATATTTGTGCGCCTTCTGTGCGTACTAGGCATACTAGTTCATATCGCAATGAGGAATCTCAAGATTTTTCTTATCAACGTGGACGAACTTCGTTTGTGCGAGCCACGGAGACTGAACAACGTGTCACCCTCTCCCCAGAAAGGGCCAGCGCATTGGAAAGATTAAGTGGGGCCTCTCCTTTTGATCGATTAGGCCCTAGGAGGAACAAAAGTCCTCTTAATGCAGCGTCGAGAAGCTTTCGACAACCATCAGATTTAAGGGAAGGATCTGCCCAGTCGCGACCAGCTGCTCGTCAAGATGGATCTGATGACCGACCAGCTGCTCGTCGAGATAAATCTCAAGAAGTCACTTCAACGCGATCAGTTGCTCGAACCAATAGGCCCGAGGAAGGGAATGATTCATGGAAAGGATCTATTCAAAGGCTAGAGGATAGATTAGGGGAAATGGCTAAGGCTTAGAACCATCTACAATGAACCTTTGTTCAGGGAACACCTTTTGTCCAGGACATTGCTGATTTTCCAACACCATCAAAGTTCAAAACACCTGTTGTGACTCCCAAGTATGATGGGAAAACTGACCCTGTCCTTCATATAGAACAATATCAAGCTACTGCCGACATCTCTGTTGTCCCAGACGAGATGAGATGCAGGGCATTCTCGGGAACTCTTACCGGATCTGCTCAGATATGGTATAATAATCTTCCTCGGGGTAAGATTTCAACTTTCCTTCAACTGGCCGAGTTATTCATTGGGAATTTATTCTTTGGAGCAAAGCCAGTTAAGCGAGTAGCACATTTGTTAAGTGTTAGACAAAAAGCTGGTGAGAGTATCAGAGATTATATAACTCATTTTAATAACGAGAAACTCGAAGTCATTGATTACGAGGAGAAGACAGCTATTACTGCTTTGATGAGTGGACTACTTTCGAACAAGTTGTACTACACTTTGGCCAAAGATCCACCTCGAACCATGTCGGACCTGATTGGAAAAGCGTCCAAGATTATGAATACCGAGGAGGCTATGTCTGCGAAGAAGAATATGGACGCCAAAGAAACCAAGGTGGAAGGTGATAAAGCTAAGAAGAAAGAGAATAAGAACAATGGTGGTGACAAACATTCTAAAAGTAGGTCGTCAAGGGAGGTCTTGAAGAAATTTGATAATTACTTTGAAGGAAAATATCAACCACGTCCTGGAAGAAATTAAGAACAACGAGGAGTTAAACTGGCCAAAGAAAATGAAGTCAGACCCTGACACGAGGAATAGGGAGAAATATTGCGAGTTCCATAAGGATCATGGCCATATGACAAAAAATTGCATAGCACTTCAGAACGATATTGAAACACTCATCCGACGAGGAAAGCTAGCAAAGTATGTTGATCGGGGAGGCGAAAAAAGAAACAACGACCGAACTAGAGAGAGGTCTAGATCTCCTCGTCGAGTAGAGGAGAAAAAGAAGAGAAACCCTGAAGATGATCCAAATGATGACCCCGATCTTTCTAAGAAACCAAGGCAGCCAGAACGAGAGGTATTTTCAATACGCTTTGGGTCATTTGATTGTAATGTTATTACAGGAGGAGATGCAGGAGGAGGAGACCTTACTCCAGAAAGAAAAGCTTACCTCGGTGAGGCTCAAGCTTGCTCGAACATTCAACGAATGAATTTAGCTGAGGAAGATTGCCCGAGCAAGGTGAACAAGGAGAAGTTGGTCATTGGGTTCTCAAAGAACGACCTTGCAGGTGATCTATATCCTCATTATGACTCGTTGGTGATCAAAATGAGGATGAAGGAGGTCATGATTTCAAGAGTACTAGTCGACAATGGTAGCTCGACAGACATCATGTTCTACTCGTGTTTCGATAGTTTAAACCTAAAGCTATCTCAACTGGAGCCTTACACAGACCCCTCATCGGTTTTGTTGGAGAGAAAGTATTTCCACTTGGGACGATCAAGTTGGATATATTCATTGGTACGTGGCCTGCTTGTCGGACAGAAAGAATACGCTTTTTCGTGATGGATAAGAATGTCTAGTCATCATACAATATCATTATGGGAAGAGTAGGATTAAGGAAGTTCGAGGATGTACCATCTACAGTGCATCAATGCCTAAAATTACCAACAAACTTTAGAGTAGGCGTTATGAAAAGTGATCAGAAAGTAGCTCGGGAGTGCTATTATTCATCTGCCGAGCAAGATGAATTGGAAGAATCAAAGAAAAAGACTACTACCTATCAAGTGGATGAAGGTGCAGAAATCGAAACTTTGGATCCTCGAGATGAGTCGCAACTCGTGAAAGGTCAAGTGGTAGAAGCGACTGAAAATATCATTCTGGATGACGAACACCCTGAGAGAACTACTCAAATAGGTTCTTCGTTGGAGGCCTCATTAAAACAAGAATTGATAACTTTCCTTTGAAGCAGAAGACAAACTTTTGCGTGGAGTCATGAAGATATGCCTGGGATAGACCCAAAATTCTTATGTCACGAGCTCAATGTGAATAAGGAAATCAAGCCTGTGAAGCAGAGAAGAAGAGTATTCAGTCCCGAGAAGAATCAAGTTATACAGGAGGAAGTCGAGAGGCTCGAGAAAGCTCGTTTCATTGAAGATGTTAAATATCCAGATTGGTTAGCCAATGTGGTGATGGTAAAGAAGAAAAAAAAAGTGGAGGATGTGTGTAGACTTCACCGACCTCAACAAAGCATGCCCAAAAGATCACTTTCCATTTCCCCGAATTGATCAACTAGTGGATGCTACCTCGGGACACGAGTTGCTGAGCTTCATGGATGCTTATTCTGGCTACAATAAAATTAAAATGAAACCGGAGGACAGGGAAAGTACTTCTTTTATTACCCCTAGGGGAACTTATTGTTATAATGTTATGCCTTTTGGTTTGAAAAATGCAGGTGCGACATATCAGAGGCTGATGAACAAGGTCTTTGATGAACAAATCAGTGACAACATGGAAGTCTATGTTGACGATATGCTGACAAAAAGCAAGAAAGCTGCCGATCATCTAGTTGACTTAAGCCAGACTTTTGATCAACTAGATAAATATCAAATGAAGCTGAACCCGACGAAGTGCATCATTGGAGTACGAGAAGGCCTGTTTCTCGGGTACATTGTCAATCAACGAGGCATTGAAGCAAATCCTAAAAAGATCAAAGCTCTATTAAGGCTGCGATCTCCAATAACAAAGAAGGAAGTACAGAGTCTCACTGGACGAGTAGCAGCACTCAATAGATTTGTGTCACGAGCAACTGACAGATGTCTCCCATTCTTCAAGACACTCAGAAAGGCTTTTGAGTGGAATGATGAATGTGAGAAGGCTTTTCAAGACTTGAAGAAATACTTGGGAGCACCCCCACTATTGTCCAGGCGGGTGATAGGAGAAAAATTGTATTTGTACCTTGCAGTATCCGAGAATGCAGTTAGCTCGACGTTGATCAGAGTGGAGAATGGAGTACAAAAGCCAATTGACTACACAAGTAAGGCCTTCCGAGGAGCAGAGATGAGATATCCAAGGCTGGAGAAATTGGCACTAGCGCTCATTGAGGCGAGTAGGAGAATGAGGCAATACTTCCAGGCTCATACTATAGTAGTATACACCGATGTGCCATTGAGACAAGCCCTTCATAAGCCAGAGAAATCAGGGAGATTGATGTACAGGGCAATAGATCTTGGAGAATATGATATAATTTATGAACCCAGATCATCACTAAAAGGGCAGGCTGTAGCAGATTTCATAGCAGAGTTCACCTATCCTGATACCCCTGAGGAGCAAAAATTACTCGCTGATCAACCTGTGGATGTTACAGGATCAACAAACACAAGGCCAGACCAATTCTGATTGGTAAAAGGGCGTGTGAATGTTACACGATATGATGCAGAGATAGTTGGGAGGACTCCAGACAAGGAACAAGAGTTGCTCGCTGATCAACCTGTGGATGTTACAGGATCAACAAGCACTGGCTCAGACGAACTCTGGTTGATAAAAGGGCAAGTAGATGTTACAAGGTTATTAAATTCGAGCTCAGACCAACTCCGGTTGGTAAAAGGGCAAGAAAATATGATCGACGAGGAGCGGGAAAAATCTGGGGAGGATGAAAGGAAGCAGCAAATATTTCACCGAGGAACTCTGACTGATCAAAAATTTGAGGACGAGTTACCTATATGGAGGCTATATGTAGCTGGCTCATCTTGCACTGCAGGATGTGGCGCGGGGATAGTTCTGAGCACTCCGGACGAGGTCGATATGGAATACGCCTTGCGTTTCCAATTCAAAGCTTCCAAAAATGAGGCTGAATATGAGGCCATGATTGCAGAGCTTAATTTGGAAAAAATTATGGAGGCTCAGCAGGTTATGATCTTCAGTGACTCTCAATTGATCTTAAACCAAATGATGGGAGTATATGCAGTTAGAGGAGAATTAATGATCAGATATCATGCAAAGGCAAAGGAGATGGTGTCAGAATTTACCGCTATTCAGTTGGTCAGAATACCAAAAATGGAGAATGCGAGAGCAGACGCCCTAGCTCGACTAGCATCAGCTACTCGCACCGAGCTACGATGAACAATCCCAATTGAAGTGTTAGTTGGTCGAAGTATAGATGAAGATCTGAAGATGAACTTTATCACCCTTGATTTAGGACCATCTTGGATGGATACCATCAGGGTATATATCGAGGAGGGAGTGCAACCAAGAAATTGAAGTTTAAAGCTGCTCGGTATGTACTAACTAATGGTGTTTTATATAGACGATGAATTATGGTAGGTTTGCAGAGATGTGTACATCCCACCGAGGTGAAAGATTTTATTGAAGAGATCCATGAAGGGTCTTGTGGAGCACATATAGCAGGTCGGACACTTTTACAAAGGGTGATGACGCAGGGATACTACTGGCCGACGATGAGGGCAGATTGTATAGCCTATGCCAAGAAATGTGACAAGTTCCAGCGCTTTTCCTCCATCCGAAGAACTCCACAAGCATTGTTGTCAGCCATAACTTCCCCTTGGTCATTTGCCATGTGGGGAATTGATTTGGTTGGACCACTGCCAATGACCCGAGGAAGGTTCAAGTACCTCGTCTACGCAGTGGATTATTTTACTAAGTGGGTAAAAGCTGAGCCACTCGCTGATATAACCTACGAGAAGGTGTACCAATTTGTTTGGAAGAACATCATTTGCCGATATGGTCTCCATCATGCCTTCATCAAAGACCATGGGACACAATTTGATGACGAGGAGTTTGCCGCCTATTGTCATCAGTCAAATATTTTGAAGGTCCACTCAGCACCAGGCCATCCTCAAAGCAATGGTAAAACTGAAGTGACAAACAGGACGCTGCTGAACGGTTTGAAGAAAAGATTGGATGATGCAAAAGCAAACTGGATCAACGAGCTACAATCAGTACTTTGGGCTTACCGAACTACTCCCCGAGTAGCAACTGGAGAATCACCATACATGCTGGCGTTTGGAAGTGAAGCTGTCATACCTGCCGAGTTGGGCCTCCCAACACACAGGGTATTGAATTTTAATTCCCCTGTCAATGATTTAATGAGAAGACTGGATCTAGATATGCTCGAGGAGGTCAGAGAAGAAGAAGATATTAGAAATGCTGCTTACCAGCAACGAACAACTTTGTTCTACAACAAGAGGGTGAAGAAGTGCGACCTGAAAGAAGGAGACTATGTGCTAAAGAAAGTAATTCAAAAGCATAACAAACTGGAGGCAAACTGGCATGGACCATTCCGAGTTACAGAAGTTGTTCGACCAGGAACTTACGAATAGCAACTCTAGAAGGCGAGGAGTTTAAGAATGCATGGAATGCAAAGCACCTGCGCAAGTATTATCAGTGATCTATATGTAACGCAATTTCCATCAGTATGAATAAAATGAAAATATTCTGCAAGTCTCTCTGTTTATTGAAAAAATTTCAGGGAATACTAGTGCTATGCACTACTCGGCAAAGCTCGGCAGACTACTCAATGAAATATTCCAAACTGTACCAAGTATGGTTGGTCGGGGATAAAAACCCACTAACTGTAGTTGGTCGACGAGGAGAAAAAAATCCAAACTGTACCAACTTAGTTGGTCGACGAGGAGAAAAAATTCCAAACTGTACCAACATAGTTGGTCGACGAGGAGAAAATATTCCAAACTGTACCAACATAGTTGGTCGACGAGGAGAAAATATTCCAAACTGTACCAACATAGTTGGTCGACGAGGAGAAAATATTCCAAACTGTACCAACATAGTTGGTTGACGAGGAGAAATATTCCTAAAAATGCCAACCTGTTTGGCTAGGAAACGAAATATTCCAAACTGTACCAACATAGTTGGTCGACGAGGAGAAAATATTTCAAACTGTACTAACATAGTTTGTCGACGAGGAGAAATATTCCTAAAAATGCCAACCTGTTTGGCTAGGAAACGAAATATTCCAAACTGTACCAACATAGTTGGTCGACGAGGAGAAAATATTCCAAACTGTACCAACATAGTTGGTCGACGAGGAGAAAATATTTCAAAATCTACCAAGTATGGCTGGTCGGGGATAACAACCCACTAACTATAGTTGGTCGACGAGGAGAAAATATTCCAAAATCTACCAAGTATGGCTGGTCGGGGATAAGAACCCACTAACTGTAAGCACAATTTAACAACCTTGGTTGGTTGGAAAAATTTTAAACATTTTTATTCTCATTACTTTATCGAGCAACATTACTGATACTTGTAACTTTTTTATTACTAAGTTGGTCGATGAACAACACAATATTATTATCTTTTCAATAGATATGCATAAATGTAAAGTGTTTGATATTTATAAGACAATTGCTAACAAAAATGAAAGTCTTTCATTAAATTCGAAATAAATTACATTGATAATAAAATGAAAATTACATTGATATGTATACTAACTGTCACATTAAAAATTCCTATTCTATTGGTCTTTTCCCCTCAGCTTTCAATACAGGTTCCTCGCCAGCAGGCGGATCATTGAAAGACTGAGGAGAATTGATGAAGTTCAAATCCTTCAGCATCCTGACGTTCATCACAGAAGGTCGATCTAAAAGATGCTCGGGACGAGATACCTCAATTTGAGAATGTAAATTGTAGTCACCGAGGTATTTTGCAATTAAGCTCCAAGGAATAGCACGAGCTGGGATCCATTCCATGTCCAAATTGTATGGTGGCACAGGCAAGTCAAGCAACCCGGGATCATGGTAGTCCCACAGATAGTGTCCTTGTTCGAGCTTCAACACACCTAAGGCATTCATCCAGCCTTGTTTGTAGCCCTCATTGTTGGCATTCTGGATACGATCATCCAAGTGGAATACTGCTTCGTTGTATCTAGCCATCCAAAACTCCCTGGGTTGTTTATAGAATTGATATGTTAGCCTTTCAAGATTCTCATGCAGATTCTTGATGAAAATCTCCTTACTCCCCAAGACTAACTTCTGCGCAGTGAGCTGTTTTTCCAAGTCCCTAATCTTCTTTGACATATCATACAAAGCTTGGTTCTTCGTCATTAGTTGGAAGGCTTGGTTCTCTAAGGCAGACGCTGTCCTTTGTTCCTCGATAAGCACCCGAGATGCTCTTGCTCATCCCCGAGGAGCTCTTGCTCGACCACGAGAAGATGTCGAGGTACCAGAACTCCTCAAAGTCTCCAACTCTTCCCTCAACTTGGCATTCTCAACTTCTAAGAATGAAAATCCCTCGTCAGTCACTAGGATTAGGGCTATTGAAGAAGAGGCTGCAGACTTCAACTGTGCTACTTCTTTCTGCAAATTATTATTTTCTCGCTCCAACAGCTCGGCAATCTGTCTACATTCTTCAACTTCACCCCTTAGGGTTCTCTCCCTGACATCGTACCCAGCAAAGAGCTTCTCGTAGCCCTTCTCGGCAGAAAGCTACTGATACTTCTTCTCATACCCCTCATGCAACAGGGCAGTTGATTCCTTGTACTGATTCTGAAGGTCTTCGAGGGTACATTGGAGATCCTCGATCATTTCATAGTAGGCCACACTATTGGCTACCGCTCGATCAAGCAGACACTTCAAGTACTGATATGCTTTAATTGCCTGTTCTGAAGCATCATGACCAAGGATGTCGGCAACTTCTGATGCACTCAGGTCTGTGTGACCAGTCTTATAATATTCATTACATTGCCGCATCAGCTTTGTATCATTAGCAGATAGCAGATCCATCCTAGCTAGAACCTAGCATAAAAAGAAAAAATAATCATCAAAAATAAGATCAAGACAGAGTAAACCATGGTGATTAAAAGAAATGAAGAAAAAAGAAGAACATCTTACAGGAAAAGAGTAGAGCTGATGACGACAGACGATGGAAGAGATGAATACACGAGAGAGTAGAAGACAATGAAAAACTCGAAGATGAAAATTTGAAAAGGTAAAAGACGAATGAAGTGTCTGTGAAGTTTAAATACCTTACCTTGGGAACTGGCGAAGTAATGATTACAAAAAGGATGATTACGTTACCGGCGGCTAAAAAGATGAAAAGTGGCGCGAGAACCAAAGTGGGCAACAGTGGCCAAAAAGATGAAAAGAAATGCGGGAATCGAAGCATGCAGAAAAGTCCAAAAAAGCATGATTCTTCGAATTTGGAAGGAGAAAATAAATTCAAGGGAAACGCTCCTAAAAATTAGGAAGACTATTTAAAGCTACCGTATTCCGAGAAAGAATGTTCCATACTCCTCAAATTTCGAACTATGAAACATTGGGGGCTTCTGTTGATACCAAATTTAATCTGCTGACTTGGATCAATCATATGAAGACACGTGGCTATCTACATGGAAACAACAAAAACTTCCGAGATGATCTCACGCTCCGAGGAACCATGTTACTCCGAGGAACTCACGCGCTCCGAGGAGCTGAGCTCTCCGAGGAACTCTTGAATACCAGGAAGCTTAAGCGGTTCGAGCAACTCAGGCGGTCCGAGCTGCATCTATAACAAAGCATTAATAGTTGGATAACCAACAGTTCAACTGGTTCATTAAATGCTTATCATTTAGACGCACACGCTTAAAAGGCATTAAATGTATTACTCTTTCATATGTATATCATTTAATGTATCACCCTTTCAGATGACAGCCTCAAGGCTATAAATACGTTGTACACTCCTCATTGTAGGGGACCCCCAGACCGGAATTTCTAGAGATAACTTGTAATCGAGAATTCCTATACAAACAGCAATACCAAAACAGTGGACGTAGGCCATTCTTATAAGGCTGAACCGCTTTAAAATTCTTTGTCTCATTTATTTATCTGTGATTGAATTATTAGAGTGATCTAATTTTTTACATCAACAGTCACTTACACTTGTGTAAAATTCAGTTACCATTCTGTAATAAATAGTTAAATTACATTTTTATACAAAAAAGAAGTTACAATATGGTGTCTACATAAAAATTTCTGGAAAAAAAAAACAGTTATATTTTTATAAAACTCGGTTACCATTGTGTAAAAACTAATTCCCTTCCGCTTTAATAAAAAAAAGCATTACATTTGGGTGTGTACATAAACATTTCTACAAATATATTTAGATGCAGTTTGTTAAAACGAATATAACAACAAATATAAGTTTTTTGTTGTTTAATATTATTTATTATCAGTGTACATACATAAACATTTGTAAAAATAATTAAGTTACACTTTTGTAAAAAATTAAGTTATAGCTGTGCAAAAATTCAATTAAATATACGAAAAAATTGAGTTACACTTGGTCAAAATTCATTTAATGTTGTGTAAAAAAAGTCAATTACAATTGTGAAAAATTCAATTACACTTACGTATTAAAAAACAAAGTTACACTTTTGTAAAAATTCAGTTACAATTTTCAAATAATTCAGTTACACTTGCGTAAAATTGAGTTGACATTGTGTAAAAATAATTTAGTTACACTTGTGTGAAAATTCAGTTAGTCTTTTGTAAAAAAACATCAATTGTAATTAGGTGTCTACTTGAACATTTGCAAAAATAAAGTTTAGTTACAATTTGTATGAACAGATATAACAACAAATATCATTTTTCCTTGTTTACTATTTGTTATTATTGGTGTATATATAAATACATCTAAAAACAATTCAGTTACAATAGTGTAATATTAAAATTCGGTTATAATTGTGTAAAAAATATTTTAGACTTGTGTACAATTTAATTACCCATGCATTAAAAATAATTTAGTTAAATTTATGTAACATTACTTGTTATTAGAGTAACTTAGTCTTTGAAGTATGGAATAGAGTAATGATGATGATTGGTTGCGTATTTAATGATAGTGAAGTTATGACTTTTGCATATAATGAGATGGTAATCACTTAGGGTATGATTGATTTCCCTTATTTGTCATGGCAAATGTAGTAATTGGTAGCAAATGAAGAAATTATCCACTATTTTGTGTATTTGATTGACCTTATTTGCAATGAAAAATTCATGGTTACCCATGTCCACATGCAAATTTTTCATCCTTTTTCCACTTTTGTTGAAAAAAATTTCTTTGGTATATAGCAAAGAAAATTTACCCCACACAATTTGTCATCCTTTTTAAAACTTCTTTTTTTTTTTTTGGTAGAAAATGTTTTTCATTAAAACTGTTTTCGTTTTGTTAAAATTATTTTTTTTTTTTGGTTAAAACCACCTTTTTTCAAAAACTATTTTTTTGTTAAAAACCTTTTTATTTTGTTAAAAATTGCTTTATTTTCCCTTCTTTTTTTCCCTTAAATCCATTATTTGTATCCTTATATGATCAACCAATTGAGTTATCAATAAAGGTCATGCTTCCCTTATCCGAGAATTAAAGGATTCAACAACATTAGAGTACATTTATCCGGATATTTTTACTTCAAAGTATGCATTACACTAGTACTTTAAGGGTGTGTCATTTAAAAAATTAACAACTGGATTTCCTCTGCAACGTCTTAATTCTGTCAAATATTAATCGCAAACTTCCCTTGTAGGTTCATAATCACTCTCTCTGAACTTAAACCTAATGGACTCTTAAAATGCGTTTGTCACATTTCATCCTCAAAGTGCATTTCTCAGATTGAGATTCATGTATTCTGTATAATAGGAGTGGTATAGTCATGCGAAACTATTAGGGACTGATTATTTGATGTCATCAGATTTATCAGATACAAAAGTCAATTGTCTTTAATTTCCAATTACTTTATATAGTTCCACAAAACCAACTCGAATTTCCAATTGTCTCAGAATTAACAATACACATTGCCAAAGGAAACATATCTATTGCAATAAATAAAAATGAGTAACTCTAGTAATTATCCATATTGAATAAGAAATCAATAAAAGTCAAATTGTAAAATGTTTTAATGAAAGTAATTAGTATACCTTGATTTCCATCTTCTGACGTTACTGGGAGTAGTGCTCCTTTATAGTATCCTTTCAAGAATGTGAAATCAAGGAAGATAAGTGGACAAACAAAACTTGAATCCTTCAATGTAAGCACTGAAAGTGAAAATAGATATTTAAAATATTTTGTTTCTAGATCGTAATAAATTTCCAATTTACTTCTTGGGTTAGATGACTTTGCGATATGAATGTACCACCTCAACTCATCATAGAATAGAGATTAATTACCAAAAGCTTGTGAACATGATTTTTTCACAGCTTTGTAAGAAACATGGTAAAAATTATCATATCTTATGTTTACATTTAGATAGTGCATTACATCAATTAAGCTAAGTAATCGTATGTCTTTAACTTTGTCAAGTATAAAACTAGCAATAATATCTGAATTCATTTTAGTTTTCTTTACGGAAAGTATTAATGTTGCATATGTACGCTCTCTGTCAAAAGTTCTTATGTATAAAAATCTGTTAGTTTTCTCGAGTGGTGCATATATCCTCCACATGCAACCACTTGTATCTCTGTTCTCACAAACGGCTGCAATTTTAGTGCTTTCATTTTTTGTAGTGAAATTCTGAATTTCTTAGCCCTGCCAATGAACTCTTGGTTTACATGAGTAATGCCACTAGATCAACTTTTAGATAACATACTTGATGTCCTAGTTGTTTAAAAGTTACCTGATAAATATATTTCTTTGTATTTATTTTGATTAGTATTTTACGGTAGTAAATTTCCATGAACAACACTATCAATTTCAAAGATACTCCTAACTTTAGTTATTTCTTAGATTGATAATTTAACAAACATTCCATGAACATCATATTCGGATTCAACAACATAGTTTGGATGTTTATGAAATGAGCGTGTCAAGTACATGTGTCCTGTGAAATCAGTATGTTTTGAACGTAAAATCTAAACTAATTTTTGAAATTTTGTTGACGAGTCAATGAGTAACATTGTTGAGATCTTATTTTATTAGCACATTAAAATCAAAATGTCATACATTGAACCTAAATTCAAATACAAATGTTACTATTTGTTGTATAATAAGTATCATCAAGATATATGTTTCAAACTCATATAGATACATTGACTGGCTGAGATATAGTTACACGTTTTGAGATTTAGTAACACATAAGAACAACCAGTTACATTAATAAACCATATGTTTTATTCATATACAACAAAATAGATATAGTTTTTTGGTTAAACTAAACTATTATATTAAAACAACTACTTTAGCAAATACAAACAAGTTTCATAAATTGTTACAAACTGATCAAGGCCGATACCAAAAATACCAAAACATAGGACATTATATAAGAAAATTGGAGATGAGATAAAACAAGCATCAAAATAAGGTTATTCTGCTGCATATGAATCCAACGTCTCTGTAACTCCATTGCATTCATGGTACAAAAAGACATATAAACCCTGTCAAAGCAAGAAACTAGCTCAAGTTATTCTTTGAGTAGATCCTGAAGGTATTTATTGGTCACCACATGCCTGCAACACATAGTATAGGTAGGCATAAAAGTTGTTTCAATATGAATACTATGTAACCCTTTAATTCTATAAATTTTTAATCCATCTTGTATAGCCCACATTTCAGCTTTATCATTGTTAGAACACCTAATATTTTTAGCAAAGCCCCACATAAACTGACCCTTAATATTTTGAATAACCCCTCCTATACCAACAGTAAAATAAGTTAAGTTTGAAGACCCATATATACTGAGTTTATAGAAAAATGGATATGGTTTCAATTTACATGGTAATCAAATCTTAGTATTTTGCTACGTATAAATCAGAAATGGCTACATTCACTTGGTTATGATACAAATTCGTGACTAAGGTGGTCACAATCCAAATTTCTGACCACAACAAAAAGCACGTGACCAAGATTGTGACCAAAGTAAATGGTGATTTAGAGAGGGGGTGGGTCACGGTTCTAGACCAAATCCTGACGTTTTTGGCACCAAAATTCTCTCCAAATTTTCCAGGCTTATAGTCACGGTCCCCAACCGTGACCAATCCTAATGAATTATGGTCATGATCGCTAACCGTCACTAAACCATGACCGGAACCCTTTAGTTTAAATTAGTCACCACCCAATGGTCACGAATCCAATCCGTGACCATATATGAGGCTTTATTGATTAGAGGAGGGTCACAACTCAAGATCATGGCCATGTTAAAGGCTTTATTTGTCAAAAGGGGGTCACGACTCAAGACCGTGACCATTAATGAGGCTTTATTGGTCATAGGGGGTCACGGCTCAAGACTGTGACCATGTTTCAAATATAAATAAAGCCCACTATGGATTTTTTCATTTCACGTACAATCTCTCTCTCTCTCTCGCGCGCGCGCGCACTTGCTCACTCTCTCACCAACTATTTTTAATCTCATTCTTACCAACAACTATCTCTCCTCCACCCTCACTGGTGATTATATCTCTCCTTCACACTCACCGGTATTACTTTATATCTCTTTCCCTCACTCACACATACACCCTAGTAAACACATACACATAACTCTAAATGTACTAACACACACATATACACACAAAAAAATGGATTTGAGGATTTCCTTAATAGTGAGTGGTCGATTGATGGTTTGTTTCCAAAGATAATGTAGTTGGGTATATAATTTTAGGGTGTTTTGTATGAATTTTACAAATTTTAGGGTTTTAGTATGGATTTAGTATATATATATAAACACACACACACACACAAATAATAAGGGTCTGAGATTGTTTTTTTAGTATGATACAAAACAAGCTTAGGCATGGTTTTTTTATTAGATAGTACAGTGTGATTTATGAATGCTAGTTAGAGTTGACAAAGAGATATCGTAGGGAGATAATCAAGTTCTACTATCTATAGAAAATAGATATATATATATATATATATATATATATATATATATATATATATATATATATATATATATATATATATATATATGTATATATATAGGAGAGAGGAGAAAGTATTTAAATATTCGAGACTCTATTAAAAAAGTGTATGTATGAACAAAAAAGTAGATATTAATTTATGTAAGTGAGGATTTACACTCAAAAGATATGGTATGGACGTACTTAGGAGTTGCAAATTTATTTAGAACATTAAATGTTAAAGGCCCCTCTAATTTAATGTGAATTCTCATCTCGTGGATACAAATTCAAAATTAAATTCGCATCTCTCAGGTGAGAAAATAACAAGTACAATATATTTGTAAATAAGTTTCAAAATGCAATATTTTTTTTTGTATATATATATATATATATATATATATATATATATATATATATATATATATATATATATATATATATATTAAAGTTTTGGAGTGTTAAGTCCATTTTCTTTGCAATTTTGATATTGTGTCAAGAAAATATTGAATAAAATGTAACTTGAACGCAAATATACACACACTCACATGTGCACATATACTTACTCGCGCACATATATATACAAAATCGCAATACATGAATTCTTATATATACATGAAGTCCCTCATATATTCACATGTGCACACATACACACCAACACACACATACATATACATTTGATAAAATTTTAGATTAAATTATATGTTAACATGTTTTTTAATGCAATATTCTGTAACACCCGAGTCTTTGAACTCTCCACCTCTATACTTATAATGCGACATACTTGGGTATCCTTCTCATTCTCTATTTTTAAAAGAATTTTTAAGAACTCACGGAAGGTATCGAATTTATTTTACATAAAATCAACCCAAGTATATCCTGTGTAGTCATCCACAATAACTAAAATATAACTGTTACCACATAAGCTGACATTTCTAAAGGGACCCATAAGGTCCATGTCGATTAGTTCCAAAGGTTTTGAAGTTAAGATATCTTTTACTTTCTTTTTAGAAGATTTACTCATCTTCCCCTCATGGACCACAGACAGGCTTAAGAGAATGTTTTATTTTAGGCAAACCACTAACTATTTCTTTGGAGCTTAGCCCAAAAAGATTCTCAAAATTTGTATGTCCCAATCATTGGTTCCACAAATCAACATCATCTAATCTGGAAACTTGGCAAGATTCAGACTTTGGGGTTACTGTATAACAGTTATCCTTAGTTATGTTTTCTGTCAAACTAAAATTACCCTTTTCATTCAAAATTCACAATTGTTTTTTGAAAAGGTAACGTTATGATTAGAATCACAAAATTTAGATATGCTTAGGAGGTTATCCTTAAGACCTTTAACTAATAGAACATCATTTAGATTGAAAAGTCCTTCCTCGCACAATGTCCCTTTAATTATGATTTGAGATGAAACACCATCTCCAAGCATACCACTACCTCCAAGAAAGTTTATCTTGTTTGTCGATTTGGTTTCATCCCCGGTCATACTTTTAGAACATCCGAAGTCTAAGTACTAACGAGATGAAGTGCATTGCACCTTAAATGCGGTTATGACAAAAATTTCCTTAATTTGGGGTAACAAGTCCTCTTTTCCAATCCAAATTGGCCTGGTTTTTACATTTTTATTGGCCTTTGACTTGGAAAAGGTCTGATGGGTATTTCTAAATGGATGGTCTTCCCTTATTCTTTTTATAGTTAGATTTATGTGTGGTCTTCTTTGGGAGAACATACGTATTCCTATTATTTCTCAAATAGTTAAAGTTTTGAAAAGTAGGTGTGTACAATCTCTTTTGAAAACATTCTGCAATGGTGTGTCTGTAAACATCACAGTAGGAATAGTAAGGGTGGGTGGAAGGCTTAACCTTATCACTAAATTATTTAAAAATAGCTTTCGTTTTGTTAGGAACACTCGTTCAATTTTCACTAGGCTTGAGGTTTTTACGCTGGTCTCTAATAGGAGGACAAGCATACTTAGCTGGACCATTAGATTTAGGTTGTTGATTACACTAACCTTGAATTGCCTTAGATACATTTTCAATATGAATTCCTTTCTGAGATTTTTGAAAATTTTGGCCTTTTTTTAACAAAAATTACAATTTAAGGAGATACAGTTATTTTGTTGGACGCAACTCTTTCTCCAAAACCTAAGATTGATTTATCTTCAGAATCCATTTTACTTCCATCAACTATTTCTTCGTAACTTTTGGCTTGAGTTTCAAAATGTAAACATGTTTTGAAAATAGTTGAAACCTTATGTTTGGATTATTCTATCTCAATCAGGGTAGACTTATATCTTTCCTCTAAAACAAAGTTTTTCTTAGAAAGGTCTTTTATTTTTAAAGCAAAATACTTTATTTTTCTCTCATGAGCCACACATTGTGGTGTGTAATCTTTTGCATTCTTCCTAATAGTCTTGTTAAGTAGCTCAACATGTTCAGTTAATAGATTTATCATTTTATCAAGTCTAACACTCTTTTTAAGCATTTTGGTGTACAACTCTTAAATATTAGGGAGATCATCATCGGACTAGCTTAGTGTTTTGTGTGCAGTGTTCCCTATCGATTCAATATTTCAGTGGGACTTACACACTCGTTCAATTCGTTAATAATATTCTCACTTTGACACACCCATAGACTAGAATCATCTAATTTATTATGATCGGCAATAGGCAAAATAGTTTCACTAGCAGGCTTAACATCAATGTTAACAGTCATGTAACAATCATCAGTAGGTAAGCATACATTATCATCAGTGTATACTATCTTTGCAAAAGAAGACATGCATGACTCATCAACCTGGGTTGACTTAGTTTCAACTTCATTAGAATCCCTTGAGTCGTCCCAAGTCGTACACATATTAGCCCTAACATTTTTATTACGTCTGACTCTGCATTTATTGGCATAATGTCCCATTTTTCAATAACGATGACAATTCACATTTTTAATGTCAGTCTTAGGTCTATTATTATCACGAGTCTATTTGTCATCGTGTCTTTCATTAGGTCTATGATTTTGATGAACTTGATAACTCGGTATGCCATGTTCAGAAGCGACATAATTTCTAAACTTAATAATCTTTTTCAATTGTTTGCTCATAAGAGATATTTGGTT
Source organism: Sambucus nigra (assembly GCA_949130495.1). Lineage (NCBI taxonomy): Eukaryota > Viridiplantae > Streptophyta > Magnoliopsida > Dipsacales > Adoxaceae > Sambucus > Sambucus nigra. The sequence continues at coordinate 85,428,547 of OX422208.1, read as the reverse complement.
ATTAAGGTGATCCAAATCACAGTCATTTCTAATGATCAAGTAAAAATCTAGGGGATTCAGTTTAGGGATAGTCATTTGTGATGAAAACACAACATTAGGTCCGGATGGTCTTTTGTTTTGGGCAGTCCATTGCCTTTTATATTCTAACTCCATTTCTACGGTCCTTAATTTACTACTAAACAATTCAGGAGTCAGGTTTGGGTCGTCCATCTCTTCTCTAGAATATCTTTTATTTTCAAATTTGGCAGGTGAACACCTAAGGATTTTCTGAACAATTTCTCTTTTGTCATAAACTCATAAGTTATACCATTAGCATGCAACTTTGTGACAATCTCTGTTAAGTTTATATAAAATTAATCAAAAGATTCTCTCTCATCCATAATCACTGTATTATATTGTCGGACTGGCATTTGGGTTTTTCCAACCTTAACACGTTCATCACCCTCTTGGGCAGTGACTAGCATGTCATAGGCTTCCTTAGAAATAGAGAAGATAGATATGCATTTAAACTCATGATCATTAACATAAAAATGCAATTCTTTCCCTTATTATTATCTAGAGACATATTTTTCTCTTCTTTCGTAAACTTGCTAAGACATTTCATAAATCTTGTAGGGTTGGTTCAGACAAAGGCGTAGCTAGGTGTACGTAACCATTTTTAATCATATCCCATTCATCGTGACCCAGTGTCCCTTGGATGAATGCAACCATCCTTACTTTCTAGTAAGGAAAGTTGTGACCATAAAAGAGGGGTGGATGAGACAGGTAACCTAACTTCTCAAATCTCTCATCCATTTTCAAAAATAGTTTCTGGAGTTTAAGGATCAAAAAATAATTTTGATAAACCCGCTCTAATACCACTTGAAAAAACTATTTATTAGATCTTTAACTAAAAGTTAAATGTTAAGTAAACTCCTAAAACTAAACTCATTGGATGAAACTCTTTTTGAACAAACATTACACAAGATGTGTAAAAATAGATTACTATTCGATGTTAGATTTGATAGATAGATTACATTAGGTTTTTAAAAATAAAACCTATAATAGTACTTTAATCATAAACCAAACATATAAGAAGTTAGGAACAATTCAAGGAAGTTTGACACAAGGTTTTTTAATGTGATAAAATCCCAAATTACAAAAACATCATGGTGACCTCTACGCCACAAAATTAAAATCCATTATAATCAAACAACATACAAAATTACAGGCATCTAAACATGCATTCAATATCCTAAGCTAAATAAAAGAAATATACCTACACGAGCTTTCCTCTCTAAGGTATTTATGATCTGGTTTTGACCTTCCCAGCAGTTTCCTTGCTTTAGTCCTTGCTTCGTGTTCTCATTAGCTTAATCAATACAAAATCTCTCAATGAACCACACTTTACCAAGTGTTCGTGTGAGATTGTAGTGACTGTGATGTGAACTACATGCAATATGCTACTCACATCTCTCAAGAGATTTATTCAAATAAATCCTAATTAATTACAAAGAATCTATATGATATGCAGAGATTTCAATTTTTCTTTGAAAATCAGACTTTTGTTTAAACGAAATATTCCAGATAAGTATAATGTTTCTTAAAGATAGATTAAATTTTTCAAAACACTTATTTATGCACACACTAATTTCACAAACTACGAAATTGAGTTTTTCGAAACAAAAGATTTTAGATCTAAAATATTAATGATTTCACAAGTCTCTTTTCAAGAAAACTTAAAATAGAGAGTCGATCTCAAAATATACACGTACAAAACAAGAGCCAACAGAGAAAGGGTAACTGAAACCCTAATATACTAAGTGATATGTATCTCAAAGTAAATCTCACAATTTCTAAAAATAAACATAAGATCTACACTGAGACTAGGTTCCTAATAGAGATTAAGATGGAAGAGGTTCTTCAAAAATAGCCAAACACCAAACCCTCACAAAAACCTAATTTTTCTAACTCTCAAGAATGGTGGTTTTCTGGAATATTTATAACAACGAAGTTTGGGTTTGGTTTTGGTAGAAAACCTAAGGATTTTATTCTTTAAAACACTGGTTCTCTCTCTCTCTCTCTCTCTCTATCTCTATCTCTCTCTCTCTCCCAAAATGACGAACTGCCCATGTTTTTAAATGGCAAACTAGGGGGTCTTATTAATACTAAGAGTAGAAGGATATGGATGTTCGTTCGTTTTAAACAAATGAAATTGTTTGGATGGTTCGAATTCTAAATCTAAGGGTCGTTAAAGCACCGCACAAACTAACACTCTTATTGGTACATTCTTTTTATACAAGGATTACTAAGGATGACATGCATATCATCAATTATGTTTAATCTAATGGTTACACAATGATCATTGTTATGTGAGAGTAAAGAAGAAAACGTTGATCCAGTAAGCAACAGACACGTGCCATAATTCTGACCATTATAAAATGTGGGTTTTAAAAGTTTTAAAAATCCAATTTTCATCCCCAAATGTCTTTGCCTGTTTTGGATTCTACCTTGGGATATTATTAAAGGATAAAAATAATTTTAATTCACCCCACAACATTTTAAAGCCCCATTTTAAATGTTTAAAAATTCATTTTAAATGTTTTAGTATGGGTTAAAATTCCCAAAAATATTTGAATACTTGTACACATACTCATGCACATATATGCATGATTTATGTCCTATATTGTGGTTAGTGCAATGTTGTATTTCCATTTTTGGTAGAGGGGTTGTCATTGAATAGGATCAAATGTTGATCAAGCTTTGCAAACCTTGGATAAGATTGCTAAAAAATTCAAAAATATTTTGTCAAAATATCCAAACTAGTTGGAACTCCTATATGGTACAGACTCGAGTAAGTCAACCATAAAGTGTGTTCCCGTTTTGTGTCCACCGACCTCCAGTAAGTCAATACTTTCATGAAGCCTTTAGATGGACTTCGATTCTAGAGTCTTAGGAAGTCTTTAGGAATTTGCACCGATGACTGAGGGATGGTTACCAAGTCTAGTACAGGATGCACTATTCATGTTCTTATCATATGGTTCCTATTGCTAGACTGTATCATTTGTAATAGTTTTGTGTATTATATTATATTTTTTATTCAAATTTTGGGAAGAATACAATGTAACAACCCGCTTTTTCTCACATAAAGGGTGGACATGCTCAATACGCCGAAGATGGGGCTTATCGACAGTTTATACCATTCTCAACACTGAAGAAATAAAAAACTTCTTTATTTTATATTAAAATCCATAATAAATAAAAACAACTGAATAAAACCGATTTAACATGTGAATAATAAAAACTGAATCATCATACAATGTCCATAGTGTAAAGATGAGTACAATTTATATAAATAAACCCTTGGGCTTATGCCCGTACAAATTCCAGTGTGAAATAAAATGACAAAATGCTGAAGTACATCCTACACTAGAATTAATGGAGCGAAATCCACTGCATCCAATGCAACTTCAATTATGATTCATCGTTAGTCCTACTATCACTAGCATTTAGAATACCTAGGGGGAAACATTTATAATTTGGGTTAGATCCCTAGAGTTGCAAGGATTCTTCACCAATAAATATGCAAATTGTTACTAACTCATACTTTACGTCTATCCATCGATGCTCACATATAACGAGTACCTTACCTCTCATCTAGAAGCAGTCATATTATTATCCTCGAGAAAAGGCCAATTTTAACTTCCATTATTTAATCCGACATGTAAAGAATAAGCCATCTAGATATGCATTAACTAAACGTGGGTACTTATGTCTAACACCCCAATCCCCGAATGGAATTTAAAATGTTGACTACACAATTTATATAAACTCAGAGCATATTCTTATGTCATATTTTTGTCTCCTGCCTTAGACTACTTAATTACTATTCTCATTAATAATTGCCTAACACATTAATCATTACGACTCATCTTCGTCCTTAATTATTCACATCATTTTATTAACCCGACTTTATTATCATTAAGCATTGTCTACATATTTACACTAAGAGGGAAAATTTCCATATAAGGTACACCATAATGTGTAAATATATATATATATATATATATGTGTGTGTGTGTGTGTGATAGACAAAGGCATCTTCCATTGGTGTCTCGTTCGTACTCTATCGGCAAGTCTGAAGGAATCCCTTATCCTAAGGCACATTACAAAACACACATAACTTGGGGGCGGTCCCTACGCAGGATACCTATTTATGACCCATACCCAGCAATGAGACTGGTTGGGTCAGCGTCAACACCTACCTCCTCGTAGATGGAGCTTCCACTTAGTACCTATATGACCTACACAATCGCAAAGCCCGCCTATGCCCGTGTGGGGTACCCGATCCAAACGCAAGAACCCCAAAGCCGATAGGACAGTACACGAACATTGGTATGTCCACACAAAATAATATGATACATATTATTATCCAATATGTATAAGAAATTACCCTATAACTACTTTAATCCTGGTAAAATCTCATTCCATGTCGAATATCGCCTTCTTGGCTTAACTATAACATTTTAACCAATTATTTCATAACTCGTTTTAAATCTTTATCCTACTATTGCTTCCCGATTAATTATTAAGTCCCATACTTTGCCTTTAAGACTTAAATTACATTTGCTTCATAATTTATTTCTCTTTAAATATATAAATAGGTATAGTTATTCCTAACTAACCTTTCCAAAATATTTTAGGTATAGTTGTTCCCAAACTACCCTTACCAGCACAATTATAGGTATAGTTATTCCGAAACTACCCTTACTAATACATTTAATGATCTTAGTATGTTGACCTCTTGACTTAGACTTAAATCATTCCAGATTATTGATAATTGTTCGCTTCTTGTTACCTTTTCAATAAGGTTTATATATACATATATAAGGAGTCAACTAACGTGAATAAGGTAATATGTACATATATAAGAAATCCTCTAATATAAATAAGTAGCCTCACCCAACCTACTATCACAATCGTTGTTAACCATTTACTCTTATCCCACTTGGCTTAGGATACATTTAGATTTAGTATTCCTACACGATAAAGATTTGAGGGATTTACCCACTAATTATATTCTCAAGGGTTCGATTTATCTTCAATAAGTATTCCTCTTTATTTAAAATCAGCCCGGATCAATCAAAATAATACCATCGTATCTTTTAGGGTCATATCCTTTATGTGCCTTTACCAAAATTCCCAAATCATCTAGGCATATCCTTGCCTTTTAATATATTTATTATGTGTTACGTTTTTCAAGAGTTATACATAAATCATTTCATTTATATAGTTACTTGTATTATAAGTCATCACGTATGCACCACCATAATAGCAACTCATCCCATTTTAACGATGTATATAAGTTCATAACATTATCATTAATATCTTCGAATAAGTCTCTATCCCTCACTTGGACAAAATGGTCCCGCACACCCTTTCGTAGAAAAATGATAACTAATTAAAAAAAATAGAAACTACGCGATCGGTGCCCACACGATCGTATAGAAAAAATCTAGAAGCAGGGGCCCCGAACCGATTCGAAATTGGGGCAGAACCGGATGGACATCCTAGTTTTTCCCAAGTCTACTGCTTTCTTTTGACATGATGTTTCTACTAAAAACTTCTCAAACCAAAGATCCTCATAATCAATCAACAACTTAAAACGTGATATGGATACTATTTCTAAAATATCATAGGGTCATTCTAAACATGTTTAAACATCAAATTTCTTCCAAGATTTTTCAAGAACCTCTAAACATGAAAATTCTAGATTTCTTGTTACCCTACTCTAATGGTGTTCCAGATCAGTTTAAGGGTTCTAAAACATATCCTCTACAATTAATATTTCATTTAAACCACATGAATACATAGTTGATACAAGGGGTTACAGATCTAAACACGGGTTACACAATTATCATCAATTTCTATAAATTCAAAAGGTCTCTAAATATGAGGTTCCAACACATGATTAAACCTTATTCTAAGCATGGTATCAACATTATTATAAGATTAGTACAATTTGATTAAGAATGGCAAGATAATTCTTGCTTGAAATTTGTAAATAAGCCTCTCTTACGCCTCTTAGGGTGGTCCTTCCTCTTCCTCATGCGTGGTTGTGGCTAAGGTTCTTGGATGTAACTCCTAAATGAGTGGGTTAACTCTAATTAAATAAGGTTAGTCTTTAATTACCGAGTTGGGCTTTAGGTCCCAACTTTGTACTCCCAAATGAGCCCAAATATATAATCTAATTAGGGCGATAACTACCCAACTCATATATATATATACCTCGGGACCATTCCTAAGGGTCTAAAATACCCGAACGAGCCCATAATACCTCTAAAAGTGTGTACTCAATATTTTTATCCAAAAATATATTTTAATTGTGACGTAACACATGTAATTACTTTTACTCAATATAAAATTCCTTTTTAGATTTATCCGAAATCATTAAAATTCAACTCTAAAATTTATATATAACACTCAGTCCAATTACTCACAACCTTGATTAATTAATTTCACCGAATTAAATTAATCCTTATTAGATTTAATTTTACTCCAAAAATACGAGGTATTACATTCTCTCTCCCTCCCCCCCCCCCCCCCCACACACACACAACGTAATTCCGTACTCATAATTCAAAGTAGCATAACGTCACATTTTATTTAGAGATATACAACATGAATCCTACCTAGATTTTTAGAGATACATCCCGTACCAGCACACACATGTCACTGCTAAGGTCATCCGGCATCCATGCGGTAGGACACCTGTAATAATATATATATATATATATATATATATATATATATATATATATATATATATATATATATATATATATACAGGCAGGAGAGAAAAGTAAACGGGTCAGAGCCCGAGTGTGAAAAATATTTAGCAAGTGTGTTAACCGTGCATAATAAATATCGGTGCACTTATTTCATAATTAAAATGGAATCGCACTCTCGTGGAACCCCAACTCACCTCTCATCTAACTACGCGCACCTATTCGCGTCTTCAAATTTTAGTTAAATTACCCCCATTTATAAGGACAACCCAACTTATCATAGGCCCCGCCTATTCCCACGAGATTTGCCTTCCTATCTTAACCCAAGAATCCACCCCATTTCTAATCATACTTAATTTTGTTTATAGACCATTTTGCCATAATAGTCTTAATGGATTCCGATTTATAATTTAACCAATTATAAATCTTAATATGTTACCCATATGCATTTGGGTTGAAACATATGATTTAATTTCTAAATAATAGGCATACAAACTTATTACTGACAAAACTTCTCTCCGATTTCAACTATGCACTGCGTTTCGTGCGTGGGGTGTCTCGCAGAGTGAAATCCAAACAAGGAACCACCCCGTTACACTACTCCTTGTCAACGTCAATCCTGGAGATCCATTATGCCATACCTAATTATTGATAGAACTTCTCTATAATCTCAACAATGCTCTACGTTTCGTGCGTGGGGTGTCTCGCAAAGCGAAATCCAAACAAGGAACCACCCCGTTACACTACTCCTCGACAATGTCGATCCTAGAGATCCATAATGCCATACATACCATATTATACTATAATTATGAAAACAACTAAAATCTCCAACAATATCCTTGGAATGATGTAACCGAAATATTCCTTAAATGCGATGCATCAACTCCCATCAATCTAGTACATCATAATCATCCAAGATGTACTCCACAAAGATTTTATATTCTTTCTTCTATAGGATATATAAATATATATATAGGCATTTTATTCTAAACATATATATGTATATATATATATATATATATACCATCATCCATACCCATGACCAAGTGTACATATCATATCTGATGTATAATGGACATGCACATAATCCACCCGGCTATATATATCGCCGATAAAACTGCACCATGCTACCATCTTCCCAGTTCCCGACTCACGTAGCAACTGGGGACCACCTTAGTGGGGCTCAACGACACCCATCTCGTGGTAACTCACACACACGATGTCCCAGTAAGCGTTCATAGCTCCTAACCGGCAATGAGACGAAACATACCCACCAAGTCTCATCCCAAAAATATATATCACATAAGAACACACTGGACGACTATGACCTGGGGAATATCCACACCCTGCTCCTCAAGCCAGGATGCGCACCCTCTGCGCGAAAACTTCCCAATGATAGCATGAGCGGTGTATGCTTAACCACATAAGTATAAATATCGTTCTCATGCACAATATATACACATCCATATGATCCCATCATATGATCAAATATTAAACCATCACATAAGGTTTAAATATCCATATCATGTATATCCACAACATAAACATATCCATATATATTCATATCCATACAAATATATATACATATATTCACATATCCATATATCTATATATATGAACTAATTCTCGTTCATATGTATAAGATATCTAAACTCGGCTATAAGTATACATCATCCTCAATATACAAGCCGTCGCCCCAAACTCATTTAATGTACCTCGATATGTGAATACAATCCATCACTTGAAACATATTCAACCATTTTTCCTATGATGAATAGTCTCCACAAATCATATGTATGTATATACATATATATTCAACCTTAGGGTTATCACCCAAAATTTAGTGTAGGAAACCATCACTACACATATCATCAATATCCGAGAGCACATTAAAGAATCTACTAATACTTTCCACTACTAGTATACTCCTAACTAATAGTCTATAAGCCTCAAGCTCAGTCTCACCTTCATCTAATAATCCCATATGTTAGGGAAAGTACCCAATGTAAATCACACACTGATAAACAACATCTACCCCAACTAGATTTTCACACTCTACTCTAGTTGGTAATATAATACCATCGCTCTCGATTTCGACTACGGTTCAATCACTCTTATGAATCCCCTAGTCTAATGGCTCTCGAGTTTATTTCTTAAAGTTTATCATTACTAAGGGTATGCGACCACTCTCTTTCATTGGGCCCCAACTGTGTCTGAATCATATCCTATCCTTATAAGGATTCAATATAAATGTCGGCTAAGAAATTTCACAACATACCCTCACAAATCTCTCTAAGAGTTCTTAGCCTCCCATCGTATCTTTACTTACATTTGATCTATAAGTAGGATTCTCAATACCAATGAGGTTTCCCCACAATCTCTATACACATCTCCAAATACATACTTGGATATATTTTTCCCAAATTTTCCCAAGAAGTCCCCATGATCACAATGTGTGAGAAACCCCCTTGTGTGACTCCAAAACATCTCTCTTTCATCATAAGAGAAAGCCCCAAATCAAGAAACCCAACCAAAAAGGGTTAGAGATCATCCTAGAAAAAATCCCCTAAAACAACCCTGTTTTCGAATCGATTTTGCCCACAGCAGCGAATTGATTCGGCCCATCCGAATCGATTCGGTCCAAGGGACCTGAGAGTCTACTACGTACTGAATCAATTCGCTAAGGGTGAATCAATTCATCCCTAAAGACCTGAGGCTTCTGCAACCTAGCGAATCGATTCGCTAGGGGCGAGTCGATTCGGCCAGTTCAGAAAGCCACGAAAATGGTTAATTTAACCAAAACCCAAAACTTCCAAAATTATTTTTATACCTCTTCCAACACTTAATATTCAACCCCAACATATTTTGAAACATTAAAACTCATCCTATATCTAACCTCGTCAATTTATATCCCTTAAACCCAATTATAATCTTCAATTTCAAGATTTAAACCAAAAATTTAGGTTTTGATAAATATACCTAAAAGTCCAATTCTTTTATCCACAAATTATGAAATGAAATACACAAATGACTTATTTAGCAAGATTAAACACTTGCCTCGATTTTGTAGAGGTTGAATCGTCCTCGATGTCGCGCTTTGGCCGGAGTTTCCAAGATTTTCTTCCTCTCTCTCTTCTTTTCTTCTTTTTTCCTTCCTCCTTTCTCTTTTCTTTCTCTTTCTCTCTTTCTCTAATGAGAAGGCTTCATCCGTAAGCCTCTTAATCCTATAAAACATAAGTCCCAATTTTAAATGTTAATACACACTTTAAATAACTCGTTTACTTCAATTTGAGTCAAACTGACTTAAAAATATTCCGGAGCCGAAATGAAACCCAATGACAGTCATTTTGACTATCTCAACCCTTCTGAGATCGATGGTACCCTTAAAATCATCATCCGGAATACTTTAAAATGTTCTCTATTTTTGGGCCTCAATTCCCAAATTTTAGAATTCTCTAACATAATTAAATTTTATTTTCCCAAAAATTTAATTTCTCTGTCTCAAAAATCATGGGGTGTTACAATCTTCCCCCCTAACAAAAATTTCGCCCGCGAAATTTATGATATGCCTAGGACCTCAATCTCATCTAGTCCTTACATCAATCCTCAGGATCACTATACCGATCCTTTTTAGTTCTCACATCGAACCAAATAAATTTTTAAAGTAAACTACTATCCAGGGCGCCCATACACCCCGTACCCAAGCTTTCTCTTGTAGAATTAAAATTAGGCTCCATTAGCCTCAAATCATAATATAACTCTTAACAATATAATCTATAGCAACCGTATATATGTGTATAAAAGTTTGAAAAAATTCCCAATGGTTGAACTCTCCTCAATTCCTGACACTAGCCACCTTCGTGCGGGGGAGGTCTCGCAAGCAAAATCCAAACAAGGAACCCTCCCAATACACTACTGTGTAGCTAGATCAGGGATTGAGATTAGTTGAACTAGGGTTAAGGTTTTATAAAAGATTTACATATTTTAGATACTGCCCGAAGGCCTACGTAATAATATATAATATAAATAAATCCCGCGTCTTTCGACACGCCAAGCAAATACCTTATGTTTAGAACACAAGGCCTCAACAAATACAATATTCTATCCAATACCTAGTCCTCAAACTAGTACAACCATGAGCTAAATTATCCGCTCAACATACACCTACTAAACTTTGAATCTCGCAAATATAAAACTTCTTTACATTACATCAACGCCTTTCCACAATATAAGTCTCCCCTTTTAGGCGCACTATAATTACATGCCCTACCCTATCCATAAAATAATTAACCTTATAATAACTACCCAACAAACCTAAAAAATTCATACTTCTGAAATTCAACAACAAAACTCCCTATTGTCTCCTTTCGAGACAGTATTTTCTCAAAAGTCGCCATTCATGCACACTCCTTCCTAACCATTATGAAGGACAAAACGCAATTGCGACTACCAAAAACTCCCTCATTCCTACGCAACAAACCTGAATCTCTAATTTCTTACTCAACCACCGATAGGTCTCCCTGAACCACTGTTAGAGTTCTCTTCCTTATATCTCCACCGGAATCGGGAGAAATGAATACCCCCGATCAAAGCGTACCCAAAATCTATTATGGGTATCGTATCTCTACTCTTATCCTTTGCTAGACAACATACTCTAAGTGACGTATGAAATGGTAGAAACTATTATCATTATATCGATCAAGTGATTACACTTCACAGAAGAAGATAAGCGCAGTGAACACAACATTCCTAATAGTAGGGCTTTATATCAAGAACGTTAACGGAAGAACGCAGAAAACTCGCACAAATCCTAAAGACTCTAGAACCTGATGCTCTGATACCATCTGTAACACCCCACTTAAAATAATAATGGGTGTCCATCCCTATACTAAATTAAATCAGGAGTTTCAGATGGCTCAGTCTCAACACCAACTGTCGGTACTATATAATATACGACAAACTACCCGATATCATACAAGCGAGATGTTAAAATTAAATAAAATATGCAACAGACAACAAACTAACACTACAAATAAAGGAAAGAAAGATGCATGAAAGAACTATGAGAAATGAAATGCTAGAATAAAATGAAATAAACAACTACAACTGAATATACCACAAGGAAGTAAACCCGAATAAGCTGTCGGGTCACAGCAAATACAATGACTGGAATGGAATAAATATAAACATGTATATAAATATCCCTTGGGTGTAAACCCGATATACAACATGAATCCTACCTAGATTTTTAGAAGAAGGAAGTGACTACAAAATGCATCCCGCAACAGCCCGCACATTTCACGGTTCCCAAGACTCTGGATAGAAGGTCATCCGGAATCCATGTGGTAGGACACCTGTAATAATATATATATATATATATATATATATATATATATATATATATACAGGCAGGAGAGAAAAGTAAACGGGTCAGAGCCCGAGTGTGAAAAATATTTAGCAAGTGTGTTAACCGTGCATAATAAATATCGGTGCACTTATTTCATAATTAAAATGGAATCGCACCCTTGTGGAACCCCAACTCACCTCTCATCTAACTGCGCGCACCTATTCGCGTCTTCAAATTTTAGTTAAATTACCCCCATTTATAAGGACAACCCAAATTATCATAGGCCCCGCCTATTCCCACGAGATTTACCTTCCTATCTTAACCCAAGAATCCACCCCATTTCTAATGATACTTAATTTTGTTTACAGACAATTTTGCCATAATACGCTTAATGGATTCTGATTTATAATTTAACCAATTATAAATCTTAATAAGTTACCCATATTCATTTGGTTTGAAACATATGATTTAATTTCTAAATAATAGGCATACAAACTTATTACTGACAAAACTTATCTCCGATTTCAACGCTGCACTGCGTTTCGTGCGTGGGGTATCTCGCAGAGCGAAATCCAAACAAGGAACCACCCCATTACACTACTCCTTATCAACATCGATCCTGGAGATCCATTATGCCATACCTAATTATTGACAGAACTTCTCTCTAATCTCAACAATGCTCTGCATTTTGTGCGTGGGGTGTCTCGCAAAGAGAAATCCAAACAAGGAACCACCCCGTTACACTACTCCTTGAGAATGTCAATCCTACAGATCCATAATGCCATACATACCATATTATACTACAATAATGAAAACAACTAAAATCTCCAATAATATCCTTGGGATGATGTAACCCAAATATTCCTTAAATGCGATACATCTACCCCCGTCAATCTAGTACATCATAATCATCCAAGATGTACTCCAAAAAGATTCTATATCCTTTCATCTATAGGATATATAAATATATATAGGCATTTTATTCTAACCATATATATATATATATACCATCATCCATACCCATGACCAAGTGTACATATCATATCTGATGTATAATGGACATGCACATAACCACCCGGCTATATATATCGCCGATAAAACTGCGCCATGTTATCATCTTCCCAGTGCCCGGCTCACGTAGCAACTGGGAACCACAATGGTGGGGCTCAACGTCACCCAACTCGTGGTAACTCACACACACGATGTCCCGAGAAGCGGTCATAGCTCCTAACCGGCAATGAGACGAAACATACCCACCACGTCTCATCCCAAAAATATATATCACATACGAACGCACTGTACGACTATGACCTGGGGAATATCCACACCCTGCTCCTCAAGCCAGGATGCTCACCCTCGGCGCGAAAACTTCCCAATGGTAGCATGAGCAGGATATGCTTAACCACATAAGTATATATATCGTTCTCATGCATAATATATACACATCCATATGATCCCATCATATGATCAAATATTAAACCATCACATAAGGTTTAAACATCCATATCATGTATATCCACAACATAAATATATCTATATATATATTCATATCCATACAGATATATATACATATATTCACATATCCATATATCTATATATACGAACTAATTCTCGTTCATATTTATAAGATATCTAAACTCGGCTATAACTATACATCATCCTCATTATACAAGCCGTCGCCACAAACTCATTTAATGTACCTCGATATGTGAATACAATCCCTCACTTGAACATATTCAATCATTTTTCTTATGATGAATAGTCTCCCAAAATCATATGTATATATATACTTATATATTCAGCCTTAGGGTTATCACCCAAAATTTAGTGTAGGAAACCATCACTACACATATCATTAATATCCGAGAGCACATTAAAGCATCTAGTAATAATTTAAACTACTGGTATACTCCTAACTAATAGTCTATAAGCCTCAAGCTCAGTCTTACCTTCATCAAATAATCCCATATGTTAGGGAAAGTACCCAACGTAAATCACACACTGATAAACAACATCTACCCCAACTAAATTTTCACACTCTACTCTAGTTGGTAATATAATGTCATCGCTCTCGATTTCGACTACGGTCCAATCACTCTTATGGATCCCCTAGTCTAACGCCTCTCGAATTTATTTCTTGAAGTTTATCAATACTAAGGGTATGCGACCACTCTCTTTCATTGGGCCCCACCTGTGTCTGAATCATATCCAATCCTTATAAGGATTTAATATAAATGTCGGCCCAAAAATTTCACAACATACCCTCGCAACTCTCTCTAAGAGTTCTTAGCCTCCCATCGCATCTTTACTTACATTTGATCTATAAGTAGGATTCGCAATCCCAATGAGGTTTCCCCACAATCTCTATACACATCTCCAAATACATACTTGGATATATTTTCCCCAAATTTTCCCAAGAAGTCCCCATGATCACAATGTGTGAGAAATCCCCTTGTGTGACTCCAAAACATCTCTCTTTCATCATAAGAGAAAGCCCCAAATCAAAAAATCCAACCAAAAAGGGTTAGAGATCATCCTAGAAAAAATCCCCTAAAACAACCCTGTTTCTGAATCGATTCGGCCCACAGCAGCGAATCGATTCGGCCCATCCGAATCGATTCGATCCAAAGCACCTGAGAGTCTGCTACATACTGAATTGATTCACTAGGGGCGAATTTATTTGGCCCTAAAGACCTGAGGCTTCTGCAACCTGGCGAATCGATTCGCTAGGGGTGAATCAATTCGGCCAGTTCAGAAAGCCACGCAAATGGTTAATTTCTCCAAAACCCAAAACTTCCAAAATTCGTTTTATACCTATTCCAACACTTAATATTCAACCACAACATATTTTTAAAAATTAAAACTCATCCTATATCTAACCTCATCAATTTATATCCCTTAAACCCAATTGTAATCTTCAATTTCAAGATTTAAACCAAAAATTTAGGATTTGATAAATATACCCAAAAGTCCAATTATTTTATCCACAAATTATGAAATAAAATACACAAATGACTTATTTAGCAAGATTAAACACTTGCCTCGATTTTGTAGAGGTTGAATCGTCCTCGATGTCGCGTTTTGGCTAGAGTTTTCAAGCTTTTCTTCCTCTCTCTCTTCTTTTCTTCTTCTTTCCTTCTTCCTTTCTCTTTTCTTTCTATTTCTCTCTTTCTCTAATGAGAAGGCTTCATCCGTAAGCCTCTTAAGCCTATAAAACATAAGTCCCAATTTTAAATCTTAATACACACTTTAAATAACTCGTTTACTCCAATTCGAGTCAAATTGACTTAAAAACATTCCGGAGCCGAAATGAAACCCAATGACAATAATTTTGACTATCTCGACCCTTCCGGGATCGATGGTACCCTTAAAATCATCATCCAGAATACTTTGAACTGTTCTCTATTTTTGAGCCTCAATTCCCAAATTTTAGAATTCTGCAATATAATTAAATTTTATTTTCCCAAAAATTTAATTTCTCAGTCTAAAAAATCATGGGGTGTTACAAACAGCAACTCATCCCATTTTAACGATGTATATAAGTTCATAACATTATCATTAATATCTTGGAATAAGTCTCTATCCCTCACTTGGACAAAATGGTCTCGCACTCCCTTTCGTAGAAAAATGATAACTAATTAAAAAAAAATAAGAAAATACGCAATCGGTGCCCACACAATCGTATCGAAAAAATCTAGAAGCAGGGGCCCCGAACCGATTCTAAATTGGGGCCGAACCAGATGGACATCCCAGTTTTGCCCAAGTCTACTGCTTTCTTATGACGGGATGTTTCTACCAAAAACTTCTCAAACCAACGATCCTCATAATCAATCAACAACTTAAAACGTGATATGGATAATATTTCTAAAAGATTATAGGGTCATTCTGAACATGTTTAAACATTAAATTCCTTCCAAGATTTTTCAAGAACCTATGAACATGCAAATTCTAGATTTCGTGTTACCCTACTCTAATGGTGTTCCAGATAAGTTTAAGGGTTCTAAAACATATCCT
This sequence comes from Sambucus nigra, assembly GCA_949130495.1. Taxonomy (NCBI): domain Eukaryota; kingdom Viridiplantae; phylum Streptophyta; class Magnoliopsida; order Dipsacales; family Adoxaceae; genus Sambucus; species Sambucus nigra. The sequence continues at coordinate 85,412,419 of OX422208.1, read as the reverse complement.
CTACAATTAATATTTCTTTTAAACCACATGAATACATAGTTGATACAAGGGGTTACCGATCTAAACACGGGTTAAACAATTATCATCAATTTCTATAAATTCAAAAGGTCTCTAAATATGAGGTCCCAACACATGCTTAAACCTTATTCTAAGCATGGTATCAACATTATTATAAGATTATTACAGTTTGAGTAAGAATGGAAAGATAATTCTTGCTTGAAATTTGTATATGAGCCTCTCTTACTCCTCTTAGGGTGGTCCTTCCTCTTCCTCATGCGTGGTTGTGCCTACGGTTCTTGGATGTAACTCTCAAATGAGTGGGTTAACTCTAATTAAATAAGGTTAGTCTTAGATTCCCGAGTTGGGCTTTAGGTCCCAACTTTGGACCCCCAAATGAGCCCAAATGTATAATCTAATTAGGGCGATAACTACCCAACTCATATATATATATATATAACTCAGGACCATTCCTAAGGGTCTAAAATACCCGAACGAGCCCGTAATACTTGTAAAAGTGTGTCCTCAATATTTTTATCCAAAAATATATTTTAATTATGACGTAACACATGTAATTACTTTTACTCAATATAAAATAACTTTTTAGATTTATTCCAAGTCATTAAAATTCAATTCTAAATTTTATAAATAACACTGAGTCCAATTACTCACAACCTTGATTAATTAATTTCACCGAATTAAATTCATCCTTATTAGATTTTATTTTACTCCAAAAATATGGGGTATTACATCCCCCCCCCCCCCATAACGGATTTTCGTACTCGGAATTCAAAGTAGCATAACGTCACATTTTATTTGCACCGCTAACTTATGTTTATACCCAACTAGTCCACACTCATATCCCATGAGATAAAAGAAAATGTTCATCGATTCTTATAATAATATCACTGAGGTGCCCATATATTCCACCTTATATGTACATGATGCGACCACAAATGTGTATCTAGTGTTCGTGCTGATATAGGCTCAAGTGCAAGCATGTCGCGTAAGTAATAAACACGATAAGTCGTGATAGTCTCCATAGGAAAATAGGACGATGAAATCATGACGACGTTTGAAAGATTGAGAAACCTAACTCGACTCTAAACAGAAATGGAAAAGATGATTTGGTATGGGAGAATATCTACAACTAACAGGAATAAGAAAATCTACCTACTAAAATGAAAGATTACTACTGAAATGCTTTTTAAACTACTTATGAAATTGGGCTTTTAACTGAAAAGATTACAAGTGAGAAAGATAGGTCAGGATACAATCCTCTAACCCTAGTACATTTACTAATGTTAAAACCAAATCTTGAATTGAAATAATTGATAAAACCCAGTCATTATTAATCTCAAGCATTATATATATGAGGCCCGCATCATATATAATCAAGAGAAATAATAAAGTGGTGTCGTTGTAGCTACACGCGCGTTGCATTCTTAAGCGTCCCGGTTACCTAAGGCAAACGGGATCAAAACATATACAACGATTGTGATTACCACACAACACGATTGAATCAATTATTTAATTCAGAAATTAATTTTACGTATTTGTAAAAGACATCGGGTTGGATTCATGCATCCCAACCCTTAGAAAATTAGCTAGACATGATTAACTTAGAGAAAAACATGTTTTTTAAGAAATAGAACATTAAGTCTAAAGAACATAGATGAAAAGAGAATTGCAGAATCAAACCAACAATCAAACTAATGAGCAATTGAAAACTTAAAGGAAAGATGTTACTTGAATTGCAGAAATTAAATTAAAATCCTTACAGCAAAATTTTCTTATGGAAGAACTAGGGTTTTTTACTACAAAAAACCTCTACTCCTCCTTAGCAACCTAAAAAACCAAACTCTTATTATTGTATAACCAACTTGAATAAATATCTCCAAAAATTTTAAGAGATTCACCCGCTTAAACCTCTAAGAAATAGAAAAGAAAATTCTAGGAAATCCCAAGTGGTTCGAATTCATCGGGCAAGGCGGTCCGGATCCCCCATTTATTTCAAACAGTGAACCTTAGGCAAGGGAAGTCCTGATCCTTTTTGGATAAAAGGTCCAGATCACACCCCTTTTCATTCTAGGACTTTTTAGCCATGCGGTCGGATCCATTTTGAATAAAAGGTCCAGATTGCCTGCCTTTTTCATACATAACTTGCTTAGTACTCGGTCCAGATCCTTTTCCAGGGCAGTCCGGACCACCTGCCAAATTCATGCAGGGATCTTTTCTGGACTTATCTCATCTTCAAATGCTTGACTTTTTTACCGTATCTCGGATTAATGAGTTTTTTCTTCCAATGTTCTTGTAATTGAAATATCTTCAACTCTCCAGTTGGCCTCGACTCCGGACTAAGGTTGCAGAATTACAAAATTTCCCTTTGACTTTCCTTCTTTGATTTCTTTCTCTGATGTTCCAATTTCTTTCTTCCTCAATGCTTTAAATACTTGCAAAACTCATGAGAAATACATGAAACTAGATGTACTTGTTAGAAGGAGTCAGTACAAAGGAAATACGATAATTCAACTCATTTTGCATTACTCGAGATGATAAAAGTCCCTAAATTAAGGGGATAAGTTCGGAAGAATTTGACCCTAATCAATACACACATATTATTAACAAAGATGAATGACACATATACATCTAATATGTACCCTTAATACCAAGCATATACATATAACAAATATACCACCACATACGTGCATGTAAAAATAAATAACCACCTTAGTATCCGAATTCCCTAAACTCCAGACTTTTGCCAATTTTGTGCGTGGGACATCTCATAAGCGAAATCCAAACAAGGAACCCTCCCAATACACTACTACACATCTTAGTCAGTTATTGAGATCCATCGTCCCAAGACAAAAAGAAATAATAAATAACCATTTACGTTAATCATGTAAATTTTAATATTTGTTGTTTTCCAAACCAACCACTTATTATGTTATAAGAGTTATACCAAAATCCTTTAGAGTAAACCGAACTTATCATGCCCCATATCTCAATTACCATAGCTTAGGTAGGGAATTTTTCTCCCGTATTTAATCTGTAGAGAGATTAGTCATTTCTAAGTCTCCAAAGGCATGCCCATTTTAATTAGGTCTACCATTACCACTTTAATGATAACGTCACTATACCGACATTACACATGATCATATACAATTGTAAGAAATGAAGATATCACTAGCCTTACTTCTACTTTGTTTCATATACTCGCTAAGGAAACACTTTCCCAAATTATACTATCACGTCATCTCTCAAACGATTTCCCCGACATAAAAGACCTTTGCTCCCACCTGAGCATTGCCCAATTTATTCCATAAATTTATGTTTATTCACACGTATCTACCTCCTTGAGTTATTCAAATTTTTAAATCACACTCACGTATTTCTTCCCTAAGCATACTCGAATTCCTAAAAGTTCTTACACGACCTAAGTTCCCATTGAAATTCATTGTTTTGAAACTAGGCTCACCCATAAAATTTTCTCACAATAATCCTCGCGACTACTGTGAACACCAATTTTTAACCAATCTTGTCTCTCAGAAATGACAACAACTCGTAGTAGTTCACGTAAAATTTACATATTCCAAGTAATTATAGGTTCATTCCCAGGAAAAGTATCACACACCGATATAGCTAAAAAAAATAGGCCTAAAATAAACATAAGCGTCCTATTATACAATTTTATGTATCCATGTACCAATCAAATAATATTCCTTCTCTCCAACGGAGGGTCAATGCAAAACACTCTCCCAATTACAAAGTCTATCCTTTCTAATTTATTTACAAAACCCAAGTGAAAACTATGTCTCAATATCAAACAAAACATATCCCATATACTCCGAAGTAGGAAAATACCTTATTTACCACCGATACAATCAATTGTCTCTCTTTTTTTTCAAATAAATTTTATCTATAATTCGATGCCCATCTCGCTATGGAACCTGGTCTAAACAAACTAACCTATGTTGGTGCATTATTGGACATGATCATATCCTCAAATTATCTAAATGTCTTCTTTTAAATTATTAGGCACCAAATTGTCCAAACTCCTCAAAGTTCTCGCAAGTGACTAACCCACACAAAGGTCTCAATGGCCCTCACTCCAACACTGACCCCTTCCCAAATGGGTAGTAATGACTCACAAAGAATACAATGATTCCTAATCATAGGGCTCTTTATTAATGGATGCTACGCAAAACGTAACGAGCTTAGACACAGATCCTAATGACACCAGAACCGTGCTCTGATACCAACTGTAATAACCTCTATTTTCTCACGTAAAGTCTGGCCATGCTCAATACGCCGAAGATGGGGCTTATTGATAATTTATACCATTCTCAACACTAAAGAAATAAAAATTTCTTTATTTTATATCAAAATCCACAATGGATAAAAACATCTGAATAAAACTAATTTAACACGTAAATAATAAAAACTTATTCATTATACAATGTCCATAATGTAAAGCTAAGTACAATTGATATAAATAAACCGTTAGGCTTATGCCCGTACAAATTCCAGTGTGAAATAAAATGACAAAATGTAGAAGTACAACCTATACTAGAATCAATGGAGCAAAATCCACTACGCCCAATGCAACTTCAATTATGATTCATCCTCAGTCCTACTCTCACTACCATTTAGAATACCTGGGGGGAAACATTTATAATTTGGGTTAGATCCCTAGAGTTGCAAGGATTCTTCACTAATAAATATGGAAATTGTTACTAACGCATACTTTACGTCTCTCCGTTGACGCTCACATGTAACGAGTACCTCACCTCTCATCTAGAAGCAGTACTACTCGTATCCTCGAACAAAAGTCCAATTGTAACTTCCATTATTTAATCTGACATGTAAAGAATAAGCCATCTAGATATGCATTAACTAAAAGTGGGTATTAATGTCTAACACCCCAATCCCCAAATAGAATTCAAAATGTTGACTACACAATTTATATAAACTCGTGGCATATTCTTATGTCATATAATGTTTCATAGCCCTTATCTATCTCTTCAGACTAATTAATAATTTAATTTATACTCCTTCTCATATAACCCGTTAAATTATAAGTTTCATTCCCTTAGATTACCAAATTATTATTCTCATTTATTATTGTCTACTCCATTACCCATTCTCTTTAATTTTTTTCTACTACCTTAGACTACTCAATTATTATTCTCATTAATAATTGCTTACCACATTAATCATTAGGACTCATCTTCGTCCTTAATTATTCACATCAATTTATTAACCCGACTTTATTATCATTAAGCATTGTCTACATCTTTAAACTAAGAGAGCACATTTCCATATAAGGTACACTACAATGTGTAAAGAGATAAATATATATATATATATATATATATATGCAACACACAAAGGCATCTATCGTTTATGTCTCGTTCGTACATTATCGGCAAGTCCGGAGGAATCCCTTATCATAAGCGAACATCACAAAATACATATAAGTTGGGGGCAGTTACTACTCTGGATACCTGTTCACGGCCCATACCTCGTAGTGATACCGGCTGGGTTAGTATCATTACCTACCTCCACGTAGATGGAGCCTCCACGTAGTACCTATATTACCAACACAATCTTCATTCCCACCCGTGTTAGCGTGTGGTACCCAGTCCGAATGCACGAACCCCCAAGATGATAGGATAGTCCACAAACATTGGTATGTCCACACAAAATAATATAATACATATTATTATCCAATATGTATAAGCAGTTACTCTATAACTACTTTAATCCCAGTAAAATCTCAATCCATATCGAATTTATCCTTCTTGGCTTAACTATAACGTTTTTGTGAATTATTTCATAACTCATTTTAAGTCGTTATCCTACTACTGCTTCCCGATTAATTATTAAGTTCCATACTTTTCCTTTAAGACTTGAATCACATTTGCTTCATAATTTATTTCTCTTTAAATATATACGTAAGTACAGTTATTCCTAACTAACCTTTCCAAAATATTTTAGGTATAGTTGTTCCCAAACTACCCTTACCAGCACAATTATATGTATAGTTATTCCCAAACTACCCTTACTAATACATTTAGTGATATAAGTATGTTGACCTCTTGACTTAGACTTAAATCATTCCAGATTATTGATAATTGTTTGATTCTTGTTACCTTTTCAATAAGGTTTATATGTACATATATAAGGAATCAACTAACGTGAATAAGGGTTATATGTACATATATAAGAATTCTTCTAATATAAATAAGTAGTCTCACCCAACCTACTATCACAACCATTGTCAATCATAAAGTCTTATCACACTAGGCTTAGGATACATTTACATTTAGTATTCCTACACGATAAAGATTTGAGGGAATTACCCACTAATTATATTGTCAATGATTCGACTTATATCCAATAAGGATTCCTCTATATTTAAAATCACCCCGGATCAATCATAATAATACCATCTTATCTTTTATGGTCTTATCCCCTTTGTGCCCTTACAAAAATTCCCAAATCATCTAGGCGTATCCTTGCCTTTTAATATATATATATATATATATATATATATATATATATATATATATATATATATATTGTATTACGTTATTCAAGAGTTCTACATAAAGCGTTTTCTTTATGTAGTACCTTGTATTTTAAGTCATCATGCATGCACCACCATAACATCAACTCATTCCGATTTAACAATGTATGTAAGTTCATAACATTGTCATTAATATCTTGGAATAAGTCTCTATCCCTCACTTGGACAAAATGGTCTCGCACACCCTTTCGTAGAAAAATCATCACTAATTAAAAAAATAAAAAAAAATATGCAGTTTGTACCCACGCGATCGTAACAAAAAGTCTAGGGTATGGTCCACCGAATCTGTTCGAAATTGGGGCTGAACTAGTTCAAAATTGGAGCCGAACTGGTTCGACTTCCTAATTTTTCCCAAGTCTGCTATTTTCTTATGACGGGATTTTTCTACCAAAAACTTCTCATATAAAATATCCTCATAATAAATCAACAACTTAAAACGTGATATGGATAATGTCTAAAAGATCACAAGGTCATTCTAAACATGTTTAAACATGAAATTCCTTCCAAGATTTATATCAAATTATCAAGATCTTTCAAGAACCTATGAACATGAAAACTCTAAATTTCATATTGCCCTACTCCAATGGTGTTCCAGATTAGTTTAACGGTTCTACAACATATCATCTACAATTAATCTTCCATTTAAATCACATGAATACATAGTAGAAACAATGGGTTACGGATATAAACAAGGGTTACACAATTATCATCAATTTATACACAATTCAAAAGGTCTCTAAATATGCAATTACAACACATGATTAAACCTTATTCTAAGAATTGTATCAACATTAATATAAGATTAGTACAATTTGAATAATAATGTCAAGAGAATCCTTCCCTAAAATTTGTAGAGGAGCCTCTTTTCCTCCTCCTACGGTGGTCCTTCCTCTTCCTTCTGGGTGGTTGTGTCTAGGATTCTTGGATGTAACTCCCAAATGAGTGGGCTAACTCTAATTAAATAAGGCTAGTCTTCGATTCCCGAGTTGGGCCTTAGGTACCAATTTTGGACTCCCAAATGAACCCAAATACATAATTTAATTAGCCCGATAACTACCCAACTCATATATATACCCCGGGACCATTCCTAAGGGTCTAAAATGCCCGAACGAGCCCGTAATACCTCTCAAAGTGTGTCCTGAATATTTTTATCCAAAAATATATACACCTGTAATTACTTTTTACTCAATATAAAATTCCTTTTTAGATTTATATCAAATCATTAAAGTTCAACTCTAAAATTTATAAATAACATTGAGTCCAATTACTCATAGCCTTGATTAATTAACTCCATCAGATTAAATTAATCCTTATTAGATTTTATTTTAATCCAAAAATATGGGGTATTACATACAAAAAGATTTTTTGTTTTTAAGAAAAGAGAAAAATACAAAAATATTTTTGGTTTTTAGGAAAAATTAAAAGGACAAAAAGATTTTGTTTTTGTTAAATTTATTGAAAAACGCAAAAAGATTTTTGTAGTTCATTTACACCTTTTATGGATGTACATTTAGGATGACCTCAGTCACAACATCATTTTCATATCCCAAGTGGCCTTTTGATAGTGATGTGAGACGCTACATCTTTTCTTGTGCTTTATAATGTATTGGAGTCATTGAGATGCGATTAGTGATATCTTTCGACATTTTTGGCTTATTATCTCCTTTAATGCACACATGCACGAATTTATTTTTAAATATTGCACTCGTCTGTCACATGTTGGTTTAGGTGTTTTCATCTTAATTCTACCTATAAAATGCACCAAATGCGATAAAATGAGAATAATAAAAGTAGTGCATGTAAAAACCGTTGCCCATGAGGAATTTGTTAGGAATAAAAATTTGAGTGACCATAAGAAAGGGCTAGGAGAGAATGATAGTGTCATCGTAAAAGCCACCATTTGAAGAGCCCTATAAAAAATGAAGGAATTAAAAGAGCATATTTGCCAAAAATTGGACAAATAGGAAATCTCTAAAAGAGATATTAGTACCTCATTAGATAAAGAAAATGCATTATTATATTTGAGGGAGTTTGGATGGATATAAAACAACGAGTTTGCACGTCCTTGAAAATCTCGAAAAGGAATTAAATAGTTTTGGGCATTATTATTGTGAAAATCATTTTAAACTTTGATTTGTCGATTAGATTGAGTGAATTTCAAATGAATTCACATTTTTTACACCTAAGGACGGTTTTGAGTTCATTCGTTAGGAGTATACAAAATTCATCATGCACATATGTTATGAATGTTTGCATTGATTTTTCTATCGAACTTGTTCACACCCCTACACTTATAGATAGAGATGCCCACTAAAAGGGGCCTAAAAAGAGTCAAAGTACTGGGCGGGGTAAAAAGATCCAACAATTGTTTACTTCAGTGTAGACATTTCAGATTTAGTTGTATTTATGGATTAATACTTAGTTAATTTGTGTTATGTTATTATTTTTTGATTTATGGATTAGTTAGTGGATTAATGATTAGTTAATTTGTGTTGAACAATTGTATGGTTAAATATTTATTTGTGAAAATATGTACAAGTTTGAAAACATGTACATATTTTTTGGGGATTCAAAATTTTTTTTTACACACGGTCACGGTTCTGAGCTGTGACCTAACTTGTGACCAAACATAAAGATTAATATATGGTTACGATTCAAAACCTTGACCATATATTAATTTTTTTTTATATTTGATCACAGGTTTGGTTATGGCTCAGAACCCTAACCATAAGTAGAATCTCCCTTTTTGTGATCGTGATTTATGATAGCGACCACTAAAAGTACCACAATAATTTGGTCATAGGTGGGGTCACGATTTTGAGTCATGGTCACCGGGTCACAGTCACCAACCGTGACTAGTCCTTTAATGTTGATGTCTCCCACTACATTGTGACACCATATTAGGGTCACGGCCTTGGATTGTGATGCCAAAAAATTGTCACCCTTAAAATGGTCATGACTCGAATCCGTGACTATTGTCGGGGGGCAGGGTCCAAAATCGTGACCATTCCCTGTATATGGCACAATGTTTGTATAAAAAGCACCCAATTTTGTAAAACTAAAGTTTTTAATGTCCAAAGTAATTTGTTTTTTAATTAAAAAGGGTTGGATAAGCTCATTATGAAATGTAGCAGCATTTTGAGCTTTCCATAATCTCCATAAAGTAAAAAATGATTTTAGTCAATTGAGTTTCACTAGTAGGTAAAATATTGTTGGTAGGGTGAGCGATAACTTCTAAAATATTAATAGACAAATTTTGAATTTGATTCCTAATAATATTAAAAACAGTACAATTATTAGCAAAATGTAGATTGATGTCCTTTGGCCCACAAAGTAAACATATATCTTTAGGTAAAATGTGTATCTGAAAAAGTATATCAATAGTTGGAAGAGTACTGTGACAAATAAACCACATTAAGGATTTATCTTTTTTATTACAAGGAAGTTTCCATATTCTTGCCCATGGAATTAGAGTTAAATGAGGTTTAAATTTATCATTATAAAGACAGTAATAAGTAGAATTAATCGTGAAAATTTCTATTTTATCTGGATCTCACATAGGGCGATCGGTTCTAGGGACAAAAGGCCAAGGAATACTTTAAAAAAAATCTAATATATACGTTGAAAAAAAGATTAAGTTTCGAAATATTCTAAGATGAAGAGTTAGGATTTTTAAATTCCTTAACATTTAGCTCAATGTGTTCTACTCTATTGATTTTAACATTATTACTTATGCTTGTATTTTTAATCCAATTTTGGGAAAGGAAATTAATTTCACCACTAGCAGTAGACCAAAAAATCCCTTTTTTTAAAGAATCAATTTTCGAAAAAAAATCCCTTTCCAAGCCCAAGACGATCCACAATTTTTCCTAGCATTTAAAATATTGGCATCTTTATAATATTTATTTTTAAAAATTTGTGCCCGTAGATTTCTCTCCTGATTATTTAAATTCCAAGTAAGTTTATGCATATAACATCTATGTATTAAGGGAAGATTTCTAAAATCAAGACCACCTAAAAGTTTTAGGTACACTACACTAGTCTAATCTAGAGTAGATTTTTTGTTTCCTCCATAGTAGCATTCCAAAAAAACTTCTTAATTTGAGAATTACATATTGAATAATTGACTTCGGCATTCTAAAAGAAGACATTATATAATTAGGTAAATTTTATAAAACCATTTTAATGAGAATTGATTGACCTGGATAAGATAAAAATTTATTATACCATGTATTCATTATGCTGCCCACTTTAAACATAAGGTCTTGAAAAAGGTTTCTTGTTACACCACCAGTGATGAGTGTAATTCCCAAATACTTGTCTGGTTCTTTATAAATTGACTGTCCAACATAATTTTGATTTATCTCTGACGTGCATTGTCAACATTTTTTTAAAATAATAAGGAGGATCTATTTTTATTTATTGATTGACCCGAAATAGCAAAAACGTTTTCAAGGATATTTTTAAGATCAATAATATTATTATCTATAATGCCCCGTATTTTTATAATAAAATAAAATTCGTTGGAATTAAATTAAATCAGTGGATTTAATTAATTAAGTTATGAATAAATTAATTAATTATTATTTCTTGTTATGTGAAATTGACTTTACATGATAAATAATTTCGTTATCAAATAATTCCATGTGCATTGAATAATTGATACATGATGTGTAACAAAATTGGAAAAAAATATACTTGTTGAATAAAAATATTTGAGACGTGTTTTGGAAGATTCTATGGGCTCGTTTAGGTATTTTAGACCTTTAAAAATGGTCCTTGGTATATATATATATGAGTTAGGAGGTTATTGGGCTTATTGGGATGTGTATTTAAGTCTATTTGGAGGTCCAAAGTTTAAGCCTACGACCCAACTCGAGATTTGAGCCTTAATTATAATAATTAAGAGTTTAATAACTTCCTAGCATTTGTATCCAAGAACCCTAAATACATTTTGAGAGAGAGGGAGGCAAGAACACTAGCAGGAGAACTGGGAGAGAAAAATTTAATGAGATATCCAGAAGCCAATCAAGAAATCCTTCAAGACTTAAGGCAAGAATTTACTTTCTTATTTTATTAAGTCCAAATTGCTTCCTAATTCATCGTGTGTTGATTTCGAAGAAGAAAATTCTGGATTTAAGAAACTTTGATGATTTGATGATGATGTTAAATTATACTCTTGAAGGAATTGATTTTGACGTTAAAGTAGGAAATCCAGAATTAAGATGGTAGAATTTTAAGGGTTTATGTTTATGGAGCTCATGATTAGGATCCTTGGTATAATGATTTTAATGATTCATATGTAGAGGAATTAATCCCTGTTTAAAGTTTGAGATTTTAATTTAAATTGGACACTTACGTGTGGTAATTGTTAAAAGATTGATGGACAAAAAAATATATATATGAACACCTCCATAATCATAATTTCAATGATTTGGGACATAATTCGGGTTAGAAAATACGTATTAAACAATCATAAGATGATAAACTAAGTCATAAGAACTGATATTAATGATTATCACAAAGTTTAAGCCTTTGGAATTGGGTTTGAATGGAAGAATGTGAATCTCGTTGTGAGATAAAATGTTGGGTTAGCAAAGAGGTAGCAGGGGAGAATCAGTTCTCCCCGAGGAGGAACTGGTTCAGCTCCATGGGGTCGTTATGTGGGATCCGCAGTTTTGTCCTGGGTATTTTTAGGTGTCCATATGAGTTGGTATCGTGTACGGATAATGGTAAAATTTATTAAAAATGGAAACGTGATGTTACCAATAAAAGGAAAGCTAAATTAACTAGATGGTTAATTGTATTTTATAAAAGGACACGTAGTTAACAATTTACGTGATGGTTAATTCTTAAGTAAGGATAATTATGGATAATCCTTACAGGGCAGCTAGGGGGTAATTTTTAGGATAATTACCTTTACAAATTATAATATGTAATTATATTTTTGTGTGGACATACTTATGTTCGTGGACTGTCCTATCAGTCGGTGTACGCGCGTTCAATATCGTAGCACACGTCGACATAGGTGGACAATGCGTTATGTAGGTCATATCTTAGGTACTGTGTAGCAGCACTACTTATGAGAGATGAGTGTTGATGCTGGGATCCATGTAACAACGCTAGGTATGGGAGATGCAATAGTGACTACATAGGTAACGCCCCAACTGTATGTTCTTTGTGTTGTCCTTATTGGATATGAGACTCCACCAGACCTACCGATAGAGTACGAACGAGATACTATTGGTAGATTCCTTAGTGTCATATATATCTAAGGACATATAGCTAATTAATTAAAGTGAATGCAAAAATTAGTAAAGTCCAATGATGTAGACTATAAAACACAAATCCAATACTAAGTAACATGTATAATGTTTGATGTCGTCATTTTGGGAGTAGTATGTCTGGGATAATTTGGGAAATAGTGACTTGAATGTAGATAACATTATTTCAGTACATATGTCTAGCTAGATTCATTCTTATATTGTCATTAATATTTATCCATCATCTGTATCGGGACTTGGGGGGTTATACATGTAGCACTGCTTGAAGATGAGGGGTGAGACATGTTATGTATGTGAGTGACGATGGGAAGCATTCACTTTAAATTAACTGTACTTTTGTACAATAAGATTTAATAAGTTAATTATTGCACAGTTTCAGGCGTTGACCCAAAAGTTTAAATATTTTCTTCCCCAGGTGCACCTAGACAGGGATAGTAGGACTGTGGACAGTTCAGCCTTGTCGTCTCTTATTGCGCATAAGACTTCGGATCATTGATTCTAAATTAGGTTTCTACGATATATTAATTATTCCCTTTTTACATTTGGATTATTGTATGAGCATAAGCCCTAAGTCTATTTTATTTCTTGCTAGTTTGTGACACTTATGAGTATGTTAAGATTTACTCATATTATGTGATTATTGAATTCTATTATTTCCTTGACTATTAATCCAAATTCAGTTTCGATTTCAAATGTTGGCTTATAAATAAATATTTTATATGTTTTGATGCTGAGAATGATATAAATTTCATAGAAATACCCATCTTCGAGGTATTATGTCTGGACAACCTGTAAGAGAGAAAATGGGGGTTGTTACATTATCCTTGGCTCTTTAAAATATCATACGGTCAGCAGCAAAAGCTAAAGCTAGAATTTGAGGTCGTATTTTGATGCGCGTAAAGGGGAGATATTTTTGTAAACGTGTGATGTAAAAAAGCTCTTAATAAAGTGTTAAGTTATAGAATAAATAAATAAATACATAAATGGATAAAAGGGTCACCTTGATGAAGTCCTCTAAAAGGTAAAAAAAAAATAGTAAGATATATCATTATTAATAACAACTTTAAAACTAGTGGCAGGAACACACTCCATAATAATGTTGATCCAATTATTAGGGAAATGATAATTCTGAAAACTTTACAAATAAAATCCCATTGTAATTGGTCATATGCTTTAAATAAATCAAGTTTAATAACTACCCCTACCATTTTAGCTTTTGAAATTCGCATGGAATGAAGCATTTCATGCGTTATTAAAATATATTTCTTAATGGGTCTACCTTTCAAAAAAGCACTCTCGAGAGGAGAGGCAATATTATTTATAATAGGTCTTAGCTTTTGCCTAATTAGGGAAGAAATAATCTTATAGATAGCATTGCAAAGACTAATTCGTCTATAATGAATTATTCTAGTTGGGTTTTCGATTTTAGGAATAAAAATCAGATGAGTTTGATTAATCTCTTTTAATATATGGCCCGAATGAAAAAAATCCATGATCAAGTTATTGATATTTACACCAACTATATCCTAGAGATTTTCGAAAATTCAATGTGAGACTATCGGGACCGGGAGATTTACTCAAAGGCATATTCCAAACCATATTCTTAGTATCAAGATTTGCGATGGGAATGCTTAAACTCATCAGATTATTATCATTTAAAATAGTAGGGTGAGGATCCAACCCATTAAAATCATTCGAAGGATTAGAAGTTTGAAATAATTATTGGTAAGTAATACGAAATTCCTTTTCAATCTCCTTAATATCATAAATCCATCCCTTAATAGGATAAAAAAAATCGAGTTAATAGTGTTACTTTTTCTATGATGATTAACTAAAGCATGAAAGTATCAAGTATTTAAATCACCATTTTTAATCTAGTTGTTTTTTGCTTCCAAAACATCTCCCTCATGGATATATAACCTATTAAGTCTGTTTTGAAGAAAAAATCCTCGTTTAATAAATCATCTTCTAAATTATTACTTAGTTGATCAAGCGTAAAAGATAGGTGTTGTTGAGTACTATTAATTTGACTTTAGGAATTACCCAAAAATTGTTTTTTTCTAAATTCTTGACTTCATTTGAATCAAAATAGCTTTTTTTGAGAATTGGTAAGCCGTGATCTTTGAATTTTAGCTTCCTAACAATTTTTAACCATCCCTTGATAAGAAAAATGGGTGCACCACATATGATCACAAATAAATCTTTGATTTGTAATTTTAAGGTTTGGATTGGTATCTAAGAGTAAAGGGAAGTGATCCGGAGTAGAGTTCACCAAATGTTTGATTTTAGTGTCCGTTTGATAGAACAGGCTGAAATTTATTTCCATGTCATTGAAAAGCTGGAATTTATTTCCATGTCATTGAAGAATTGAATTCCATGGTAAATCTGGTTTTTGTGCATAAGGTGTTAATACCTTAGTATAACTTAGAATTATTTACCATGGCAAATAAATGCTATTAAATGTGCATAAAAGATGGAAAATGAGAAAGATTTCATATTTGCCATGACAAATATTGCTATCAAACGGACCCTTAGTGTTTTAAAATAAGTCATTTCATTTGTCATTACACAAACACCTACTAAGTCTTTCTCTAATGTGAGTTTGGATAACATGTTTACAATTAGAAAAAAAAATTAGTTATAGTTAGAGTAAACAAAATATATATACAGTTGCAAAATTATAGATTTAGTAACTAAAACTTAGATACATTTACAAAAATTTAGTTACACTCACAAAAATATAGATGCAGTTATAAAAATGTAGATACAGTTACAAAAGTATAGATGCAACTACAAAAAATAGATAGAGTTAGAAAAAAAAATAGACACAACTAGAAATATATTTCATCTTCAAATTTTGAAATTCGTAATATGAAATACAAAAGTTTATATTAATATAGAAATTTTACTACTAAAGAAAAAACATAACAAAAAATTACAATTTCAAAAAATAGATACAGTTACAAATGTGTAAATATCGTTACAAAAATATTGATACAGTTACAAAAATTTATATATAGTTACAAATATTTAGACACGATTAAAAAAATTTAGATACAAAGACAAAATATAGACACGGTTACAAAAAGAAATCGATACAATTACCAATAAATTACTATAGTTAGAAATATATTTCATCTTCAAATGTGAAGTTTCAAGTTTTGAATTCATAATACGAAATAGAAAAAGTTCATTTTAACATACAAATTTTACTAATAAAGAAAAATCATAACAACTAATTATAATTACAAGAAAACAGATACAGTTAAAAATATGTAGATACAGTTATAAAATTAAAGATGCAGTTACAAAACATAAATATATGTACTATTATAGGTACAATTAGAATAAAAATAAAAACAATTACAAAGAAATAGATTCAGTTACAAGAAAAATAAATATAGTTAAAAAAAAGATACAATTACAAAAAAAAGAGATAATGTTTGAAACTTCATTATAACGTACTGTTCAGTATCAACATTGAATTACATTAATATACAAAATTTTAATGTTACATATACAATTATAATTTTCAACAGATAGTTACATTAAGAAAATATACTTCATCCTCAAATGTGAAGATTCAAGTTTTAAAATTCATAATAAGAAATAGAAAAATATCATCTTTTTTTTACCAACAAAAAATCATCATATCAGTAAAAATAAGCCATGATGGCAGTAGTACAATAGTGACCAACACACAAATCTTCTACAAAAGAAGAGATTAACTACAAACTAAGAAGAAAAAATACATCATCAAATCCAGGAAAATACATACACCCACAAGATCAACAAATCTGTAAGAATAAATCATCGACCAGGAAATAAGAAAAATAAAAGACAAATAATAAAATAGTTATAATTATAGTGATAGAAATATAGTCACACTTTTAACGAAACATCTATATTAACCAAATTGTAGTTAGATATAAAATTTTCATATTCAATCAATGTATTTCTTAATAACAAAGATAAATATCATGGTCAAAAGTTGGATCATTAGGAGAAGAACAAAATATAAAATTCGATTTACGGAGGAATCATGAACAAAACTTTAGTATGCGGAGTTATTAATTTGATAAAATTTTGTACAATATGAAGAATTAAATCAATGTAAACATCTTCAAAGTTCAAATATACATGGTTATTCTTCACGTCATCGTAGATCAGATTAAATGCTTGGAGATAGGCGATGATTGGTTCAGTGTGTCAATCCGAGCAACGATTCTTTTGATTTTTTGTTCAGTATTTTATTTTTTGTATATATATATGTGTGTGTGTGTGTGTGTGTGTGTGTGTGTGTGTGTGTGTGTATAAACTTTTTTCAAGTTCCAAGAAAGTACAAAAATAGGGTAATTATTGTCGTAATAGAAAAATCACATGTTGAATGCAGAGAGAACACGGAACCGTCACCAAAATTTTTGCGAAGTTGAATGAATAATGTGATTCTGTAGTGACAGTTAATGAATTAAGGGTGCAATAAGGATAAAATGGGTAACTTGCATATACAAATTGTGATGCGTAGACGTATCCTTAGTTGAATAAAAAGTTTATGAGTTGAAGATACAAAAAATGACTACCTCTTCTAGTGATAGTGTATAAAAGGGATTTACTATCCCCCTTTAAAATTTTAATTAAATAAATTTTCTCGAAAAAAATGCTTAAGGCAACGACGTTGTGCGTGGATCGTTTGGGAAAAGGCAAAGCCCAACCTACATAGTCATCCCCTTTACAAACTTGGGATACCCCAATGCACATTTTGGTCAGCGCCGGTCCTGAAATTGATAAAAATTGACAAGTTTCCTGCAAAAATTGTAAAATAGGCTCACTTTATATGTATTGATTTAAAAAATAAGCCTCAACATATAAGTAATAACAAATAGACCGACAGAGAACCTGTGAAATCGCTTACTTAATACATGCTCAGAGCTGCAATTGATTTTGTTGTTTATTAACTCCACTTTTACTCATACTATCGATGCGGGAAGTGAGGGAGAATGGCAAAAATCAAAAAACAATTTTTTGACCCATATGCTTGCTTATAAAATATTCCAAAAACCCCTTTCACATAGTCATTTGGTTAAAATTTTGGATTTGGCGAGCTTAGGTCGGGCAGCAAGTCACATTCCACACAAAAATTTTACTTTTTTTGCCCCAACTTGTTATTTATCTGTGCGGCACAAGCCTTGTCACACAAAACAAACCATATAGTGTAAAATTATGGAACACTCGAACATGGTCTAAATATAGAAACTCTAGGTTACATGCATAAACATTCAAATAAGCTAAGAATAAAATTGTAATTGGCGAGTGGTGGGTGAGATATCTTCTTATTAGAGAGACTAATCATTATAGCATAATCAGAAGTGGATAAAATTGAAGAACCATAGACGTCCCAAAACAGGAAACAAAAGCAGAGAATAGAAGCCTTTACAATGATTGGAATGTGAGCATTTCTTTTTAAAGTGGTCCTTATCACTCTGTCGACCCCTCAGCAATTTCAAGAAGACGTTGGAAAGAAAGCATAGTTGATACAAGGTGATCCTTTATTCCTTTGTCATTTACCCAAGAAAGAGGATATGATTCAATGATATTTTTTTCTCCCCTTCTATTGGACATATATATATTCTCTCTTTTGCCTCATCATCTCCAATCTTGATAAGAACCCCACGGTGGACATGATGAACCTAAAAGTGTGGTGCATTTACTTTTTTTTATCCTATTTTTTTTATCATCCCAAATAGGATATTAATTAATGAACCCGACACTTACGAGATAAATGGAATAGCATGATCCGAACATACTCGGATTAAATTGGAGGGAGAACGAGAAAAAAACTACAAAAGAAACTAGAATGACACCTAGAAAAAGGACTTTTAGCACACTTGATAAGTTTAGGGTCATGATCACAACACGTCCTAGTAATAATATAGAATTCGAGGAACTGGTGCATAAAGTACCAGATGATGAACCTCTCCAAGCGAATTTGCAAGCAGATAGGTAGTGTAGTACTATACAGCCGACACTGAAGCACCAGAGTCAAGTAGGTTAGCGGCCCTAAATATACGGGACCTAATAAAAGATCGAACTTAGTAAAGGTGAGAGATACCCAAAAAAGACCAAAGTCCTTCTGAACATCAACCCGAGAGCACAAGCCAATGTGATAGTTGAAGCACATACCCCAAAACTTATCATTCATACTGAAAGTGGACAACACGCTCCAAACAGAGATGAGAGAGGTAACTCCAAATGAAGCCTAAAAATACATAAAATGCCGAAAAAGCGAAAATACAAACTCTAAAAACAAATCTTCGTCTTCAAGGGTTTGATCTACCCCAATAGGAGTAGATTTTGTCGCAACCACTTGGATTTTCTCTTCAAGAAGATCTTTTTCAGTCGAGGTTAACATTATACTTGTATCACCGTCTAGACTAATCAAAACGTATAAGACTCACAAAACAAGTTTGGCTTTTTATATATTTTATGGATTTATGGGAGATCAAGCGATCCTCCCCCCTCTCACATGGAGCTTAAGGGGTTGGGGAGGACAGAGGAGCCGGGTGAGGAAGGTGGGGGTGGGTGGTGTTAGGGTAGAGGAGGGAGGGAAGGAAGAGGGGCTAGGGATTTTTTATTTTTTCGACCCGGCTATTGGAGAAATTTTTTAGAGAAACTTTTTGAAATATGAATTCAGGAAATTGAACAAGCTATAATATCTTCGGTACGACCCCAGGAACATTCTTCCTAAAGAAGGAGCTGTTGAGGAAGCGCTTCAGGGTAAAACCATGTTTGAAGCTGCATCAATTATACTGGGTGCTACGACACTCATTCTAGTGATGGGGAGCACCTCTTCATCTGCAAATAATTCTCGATGTGAAAACACAGAGACAAAGGGCTGATCTTTGAATAGGAAAAAGAGTGGATCTGAAGGGTCCCAAATGAATTGGCTTATTCGAAAAAGCCAAAGGAAGAGGGATGTTGGATTGAACAAGGGATTCGCCTTAAGCAAAATAAGCCGCCCGCCTTTCATTCTCGATTTGAGACTATAGTTCTCAAGAACATATTAAAGCACTCCTTGGAGTCCCTGTAAAAGAGACTCTTTCTGCCATATCGTTGGTTGTGCTTAGGAGGTCAATCTTCAGTGTTGGAAGCTACTGCTAAGGTACTCCCCCTCATCTATAAAGGATAGGCAATTGAGAGATAATAGGGCGATAGCGATAGACACAGGAACTGAAATAGATGAAAAGATGACTTCCGTAAGTGCAGATCTTTCTGCAACACTCTTCCGACTTGATGCCGCCCTTGAATCCACAAGTACCGGCTTGATTACCCCCTAAGATAAGAGGAGGATATAGAAGCAGATTTAGTTGCAGGTAAAATATTTTTATGTTTTATTTGAATTTTTCAATTGAAATTTAAATTAACTGCTATGATTTAAAGCCTCTGAATCACTAAAGGTAAAAACGTGTTTAGGAGTTGTTTACTCATATTAGCTTTTAAGGCTAAAGTATTCAAACTTAAAACGTATTAAATTGTATTTTTAAGAAGAATTAAAAGATTAAAGAATATTTTTCTTGCTTAATGGTTAAATGTAAAATTATGTGCGAATTTGAACACTGGATCTGACTATAATATATCAATTCAGAGACATAAACAAACATATTTTCTAAATGTAAATTCCAGACTTCATATTAAGATTTCAGAGTTAATATTTTGGACAAGATACAAAAAACATAATCTTAATACGTGGCAATTCGAAGAAAGAAAAAAACAGATATTATCTAATACCTTATAGGTCTGAATGATCACTTTTAAATTTAAAGCATAAAATAATTAACCACCAAATGTTGGGTTTAACTAATAATGTTTCCCGCACTACATAAATGAATTTCGATTTTTCATAAAGAATTTTAATATATTTTCATCACTAGTTTTTGCTCACACTATATTTTATGTGCTCGTGATCATATTAACAACATAATTTGGGTAATAGTCCTTGCATTTCAAATTTTAAGTAATTTTATAATGGGTTTATTATACTTAGGCCTAAACTATACCCCTCCCAACACTTTGTCACCACTTCTTTTCCGCTTTTTTCAATTCACCCCCTAACTATGAAAACGACTACAATTTATCCCCAGTCGTCTAACACCGTTAATTTTTGGGAGAAACATTAGTCATGTGCGATGAACATGACTTTTTAAAAGATACTATAAGTATTTTGACATATTTGAAAACCTTAATTTACTCTTTTTTTCTCCTGTTTTTCATCTTTTTCTTCTCCCCTCTCTTTCTCTCTCTCTCCCCTCAACCACCATTGTAGCTCCCACCCCCACCCCCGCGGCCATTTCTCAGTCTTTATCCGCCTTGACCCCCCTCTCCCCTGCCCCTTCTTAGTCTTACTCCGCCCTCCCCCCCCCCCCCCCCTCCCCTGCCTCCCCCCGCCCCCTCATCTCCCTTCCCCATTCCCTGCCCCCCATCTCCTCGGCCTCTCCCTAGCCCTTCCTCTCTCTTTCCATCTATTTAGGTCTTTCATGGTTTAATTTTTTTTATTTTATTAATAAGGTTAGAATTTTTTTTGTTGAAACATGTATTTTCTTCTTTTTATTTCCTAAAAATATTTTATTATTACTGCAAATTATATTTTATTTGCTGAAAACCATTTTTTATATGCTAGAAAAATTTTATATTACTGGAAATCTTTTTTTTTTATTTCTTGAAATAATTTTTTATTTGTTGGAAATAATTTTTTATTTTTGAAGGTTTATGTTTTGGAGATTTGGTATATTTTTCTACTTTTTACGTTTTTTTCTTTCTTTTTTTTTTATCATAAATTGTGTCGTAAATAATTTTATATAGTTGAAAATTATTTTTTTATTGCTGAAAATCATATTTTATCCAATGAAAATAATTTATTATTCCTGAAAATCACTTTTTTTTTTCTAAAAGTCATTTTTATATGATGAAACGATTTTATATTGATGTAAATCATTTTTATTCTTGGAAATAATTATTATTCATTGGAAATAATTTATTATTTCTGGAAAACTTTTTTTATTTGATAAAAATTATTTTTTTTATTTTCTGAATTATTTTTTTATAAAAATTTCATGATAAAAATTATATTTTATATGCCGAAAATAATTCATATGGATGAATTTTTTTTTTTTTTAAATCCTATTTTTAATATGTTTTTGGTAATTTTCTAAAATTTAATTTTTTTACTAATTTTCATATTTTCAAATGTCTTTTGTATTTCAATGTATTTTTCATTAATTACTTCAAACATATTTTTTGAATTATATTTTTAGAATTTTACATATTTTAAATTTGGGGGGGGGGGGGATTTTTCAAAAAATTTAAATATATATTCATATTTACCAAGTGTTTTGATGTATTTTTTCCATTTGTTTTATATTTTAAAAATAATTTTTCATAATTTCTTAGTTTTTAAATTTTTTTGCTATTATTTAAAGACTTTTTTAAAAAATAATTAGGTTTGGACAAAAATGCCCTTACTTTAAATTATGTGTCACGCACATAACTAATAGTTTTTGCCAAAAGTTAACAAAGTTGGACGGCAGGGGTTAAATTGTAGTCATTTTCATAATTAGGGTGTGAATTGAAAAAATCGAAAGAAGTGGTGATAAAGTATTGGGAGGGGTATAATTTAGAGGAACTAAGTGTAATTATCCCTTTTATAATTGTCTTGGGATTAAGAGTATTAGATGTGAGAAACTAAGTCATAGAATTTGAGATAAAGGCATGACTTGTATAACCTTGATTACTTTGATCCATGGTACATTGGGCAAATTGGTCAACTTGCTCCAAATTATAGTATATAACTAAAGTTGACGGCGGAACCAAGTGTCGACATTTGTCGCTTTCTCGAGACGCCACTTGTACAATTTTAATGACCATCTCTCCTCACACATTATGGGAGTGAAAATAAAGGGATGCCCAAAACTGTCTCTTCGTATCTTTCCCATTTAATCACATTACAGCTTTACATGTTCTTTCCTTTACCCACTTCACCCTTGGGTCGTGGGACTAAAAATCAATTAATTTTTTTTCGTTGATGCATTCAATATTTTTTTTTGTTTCTCAAGGAGTTGTATTGTTTCAACAAAACCAAGTGGCACACTCTGTATCTAATCCAAGGTCATTGAATGTGGACCCTTCTTTCATATCTTTATATCTCCTTAATTGGATACCCTTTTGGAAAGCCTGAAACTTTTTCCATTTAAAGACTTTCTCCAACCTCCTTTCAATCTATGGTCGAGGTACTAAGATTTAATCTTAAAGTTTGTATTTTCCATTAAAAGTAAATCAACATCTTCTTCTTCATTGCTTGTGACTTCTATAGTGTTTATGATTGGAGGGGAATGATGTTTAGTAGGAAGCTAATATATTTGATTGGAGAGTGATGCTTGAAAAAGTGGTATTTTTTTACTCATCCCCTATATTTTTTTAGCATTTTTTTGTGGTTAGGGCTCTAGGTTTTTATTTTTTCCAAATTTTATCTCTTGAGTTTTAGTGATGGTTCAGTTTGAGAATTACCTAAATTAAGTTTACATTGTTTAATTATTTGTAACAACCCCTATTTTCTCACGTAAAGGCTTCTCAGGAACGATAGGCTAAAGATGGGGCTTATCTATCCATTAGTACCATTCCCTGCACAACGTAATATAAATATTATTATTTAAAAAGGCCGATACTTTAAACTTTAAGAATACCACACTCGCAATAATTAAACTCAACCAACACCAAGCAAATAATAAATTTAACAAGTAAATAACAACACTCGACATAATGTAAATAAATAAATAAATATGGGGCTTATGCCCTTACAATGTCTCCCAAATAAAATAACTAGACTCTGGCAGAAAAGCACCTAGGCTAGAGTCAAAAATCTGAAAATGTGCTAAGCATCGAGAGATCGCGAGGCTGGTACAGCAACAGTTCTGCTATTCATGTCTAGAAATAACTTGGGGGCATTTATAATTTGGGTCAAAGACCAAGGTGTGCAAGAATTGACTTATTTAATTTATGATGCAATAATACAATCAATACACAAGAAAATATTCCACCTTCATCACTCACATGCATTTAACACCTCACTCCTCATCTCAACAGTCCCTAAACAACAACTACGATTTTGTATGCATTAAAGAATCACCATTATAATTTATGTCTACATCACCTATTCATTTCTCAATTCCTTATCCGATATTCTTAAACCACCCCAAAAATCTTGTCGCTAAATCTGAAATGCAAGAAGTAATATCATATGTATAAATAAATGAATAATATATTGGATTAGTCAACACTTAAAAGAATTAGCAAAATTCTTGTAGATCCATTAACGATTAAAAAAAAGAACCTCGATGGACGGTGGAGCTCAGTCCTTGACATCGGTTACACTTTCGGTGGAAATCTGAAATCTTGCATCAGTTTTAGCCAAACACAGAACTTATCACTTTACAAATGAACGGCTAACAAAATAATAAATGTCTTGAAAAATCAGATGACATACAATGTATGTTATTTTGATAAGACAAAATAAAACTGTTGCATTTCTTAGTGTACTATATGTTATTTTGATAACATACAACTTAGTGTACTGTATGTTATTTTGGTATCAAAATAACATACATTTCTTAGTCATGACTAAGTGTTCTATATGTTATTTTGATAACATACAACTTCATACTTGTATGTTAGATGTCTTATCAAAATAAATACATCTTGAACAGTCAAAATTTCTTATCAAAATCATACATTTCTTAGTGCATTGAATATTCTTTTTTTGAACAATCAAAATAAGACAAAATAAGATAAAATGCAATAATTGAGTATGAAGCTGCTCTATTTTGATTCCTTTTTTTTCAAATGCACGGCTAACATACAGGAGTTCAAAGCCCGACAGAGAAGAGAAAAACAATTAGAGGACATACCATCTCAACATATACAACTAAATCTAAATGGAAAATCGTTTCAAATTCTTGTAAAGTCAATGGATCAGGAATAAAACTTAAAAGATGAAGTGCATTGTTGAATCAAGTTAAACATACCTCATTGTTGAATCAAGTTAAATTCCCAAGAAAAATGAAATGCATTCATGTAGTGAATTCCCTTGCCAAATTCGTATCCATAAGTAAAACCAGAGCATATGGAACCGTAAAAGCTCTCGAAATTGGCATCCCATCTCCATATTTGTAACACACATCAAAAGCCAACAATATACTGATCCCATGAGAAAATGGAATTGAATCAATCACCCAATGAGAATTGATTATCATTGAAAAATGAAAATTAAAAACCCATATGAATAATATGACCCAAACTGACCAAATAAAAAAATAACTCTTTTTGAACATATAATTGCAGATGCAGTCAGTAATTGTATTCAATAGCAGAGCTGCCCTAGCAACTTTTCCCGAGCCAGCCTCACATGCGTGTGTTGTTCAACCCCCATACATAAATCCCATGGACTTCACTCATCGGCATAATCCTAGTATCAAACGTGAAGGAATTCTTATAGTGCTTATTAGATGTCCCAAAATCACAAACATACTGTAATGAAGGAAACAATAAAACCAAAACTGGAAATTATATTTAGCTATCTGTCAGTTAAATTAGAGAATTATAAGTTCCAAATAATTACAATAGAATCAAAAACTGGAAATAAAAAAAAATACCAAAACTGAAGCACGTGATTACCTGGTAGAATCCCATTGAGTTCCACATCAGACTAACATTCATGCCAGCAATAGAGAAGTTTGAAAATAGAAAAAATCTTAGAAGCTCTAAAATGGGTAGAATGAGATGGTCAGGTTTGTTCTATATGCTTCTGCAATCAAGACATAAGAACGTTAAGCGAGAGAGATTGTTGATTGTTTGTTAGCGTCTGGGATTATTTTTCCTTATCAACTATAATAAATGATAACAAACGCCAAAAACCATGTCCTAGTTGTAAAAAAATTCTTATACAAAATACAGCTAACATATGAAATTAAAGATTGCATTTTAAAGTAGCACGTTTAACCCGCGTGATTCTACACTGGCTCTGGCTCAGGCTCAGAAATGACATACCTCTTCAAGGCAAAGATTGTTAGAAAATCGTATTCAATGTGTATCAAATGCATATTATGTGGGCACATGGATACCTGAGAGATAAGTAAAGTAGGTCGTGTTTTAACAATAATCTCATTAGCAAAGTAGATTAGGCTGACGTCTTTAACAATAATCTGTGATGCATAATCTCAGAACAGTGAGTACCGCATTTACCGTTTTTCGGGGCTTGCTGCTACCTAGAAACAGGATTTGGCCTGGGATCAGCTTACAGGCCAGTCGTCACTCGTTGATTCATCTCATCGCATATCTTCTCATGGCACTGCTTAACTAATGCTGGTTGATCCTGCATTGGTTAAGCATATCCACCTGTGCCTTGAGATACTGTATTAATAAACATATCCACCCGTGCCTTCGATATTCAAAATGACCTTGAATAAAATCTAAATCATACATATATGATACCAAGTGACCCAGATACCATATTAACGTAAACCAATCATCTAATAATACAGAGAGACGGGTCATAAGGTTAGATATTCATAAATTTATCTCTACTTATCTAGTACAACCCTAAGAAATATGTAGCATACATCTTCTGACACTCAAGGAAACACCAAGTATACATTACCTTTGGAGAACCAAAGAAGCTGATCCTACGTCAAAAATTTAAAGAAGCTGATCCGAATTTGAAGTCAATCAAATAATTAGCCAATTTGGAGAACTTCTAAGAGTCCAAATTCAGAGACTCGATTTAAAAGTAAATTTTGAGGACACTTTCCACCCGCACCTTTTTCTCTAAAACATATTTCAAAGACAACTGTTAGAAAAATGTCAACATATTTCAAAGACAAATTTTAGAAAAATTTCAAAGACAAATGAAAAACATTTTTTTAAACAGTTCTTTTCTTAACTTTTATAGTAAAAACAGATATTAGTAACATAACCCACACTACATTTGGTTCTTTAAGAACTAAACATGCAACTGTTGTCTTCACTCCCACGGCAATTGAAATAACCGACTCGCTCAGGTAAAATCTGATGAGCTTCGCAGCATCTGAATTAAAAGAAGTAATATCAAGCACTAAAAGATTAGGATAATAAATGAAACAAAATTTGTCACCGTATCCCTCAAAATACTGTTATGAAAGGACGTCGCACTAGTTAACTATGTCCATATCCAGCCTCATTATCAAATGCTCTTCAAATCTGATGTTTTTTGGAGAATCTTTTACAAATTACAAACAATACCATCAAATATATTATGCAGCAAATTTGCCAAAAATAATCACCATCAAAATACGTCAATTCCTTCTATGATCTTTAATGTGGTACCCGGTAATAAGAAAATTGAGAAAGTACCACAAATCGTGCTGGAGAAGTGTATTGTTCACCATCCGCTGTAGTATAAAACGAGATTATGAAGTCTGCAAATCCAACTGCCTAAAAATCCCTACCTCTGTATTGTTCATGAGGTTAAGTTTGCATGAACTGAACTTGCGGAGGCTGACCAGGAATCATCTGCTGGCCGTATTTGGTCAGTATTATACTGAACAGTTCCTTTAATAATAAAGGAAAAAAAACTCAATTTTTTTCCATAAGAAAATACAAATCATTATAGAATAAATGTACTTATACATTTTAATGGTGAACCATGCCCTGTTAGAAATACATAACTTCTTAACTAAAATCCTAGATGAACCAAACATATGCTGAAACATGAAATAAATGATTTATATATGTCATAACTTTATCGATCAAATTAATCGATAATATAAATTAAGAATCAATCAACCGAGCACCTATAATTATTTGTGAATGTCAAAATACTGTCAACTGTATGCTGTCTAATAAGGAATTAGTTATGCATCAATTATACATCTAATAAGGAAAACTACTCACTTATCATTATGCATCTGTTATAATACATTTACGAATTAAAAGAAAAAACTAATTGATTCTTATAGCATCAGTTATAGCCCCAAAGTCCACACATGTGATTTTAGCCCCAAATCAATACCATTGATTGTAGCCCCAAATCATAACCTCAACCTCTGGATAAGATGTGTCAGCATCGACATCACTACCATTCGAGACTAAATATCTTAGTAGATTACATGGTGTCTCAACCACTAACTTCGATGGATCCTGATCATTCTGGATGCAAAAAATATGAACAATTAATTCTTAAGTAATATACCCTCAAAAAGAAAAAAGGAAATGAACCATTTTGAATGGATTCAAGTGCCAAAAATGCACTCAAACAGAGTATGCCATAAGTTCTAACGGAAGAAATAGAGTACCTCCGTCCTCCGGGATAACAGAAGTCCATAAGGTGAGGTTGTGCCTCGAGTTGCATGATTAATGTTCTATCTTTATATGATTCTTCATTGAGAGTATTATATTCTGATATAGCTTCATCAAATTCTTTCTTGGCAAGGTTGAAGGCCTTGGGATACATATTGGCAACTCAACAAATTATGCATTGCAACTCAACTAAAACAAAATAATTGTGAAAAGAAAAAAGCATGAAAACCTCACACACACATGCATACATTTTATTTAGTTGATAATTCAACTATAGAGTCATCACTAGTGATTCAATATCGATATTATAGTTGAGAATTCCAAAGGAACAACATTCAATCATGAACACCGTATTTTATTTTAGGGCACTGTGATTCAAATGGCCATACATTTCTTCATTCGGACCTACCTAGGTAATAACATGTACTTAGAAAAGCATCATGTAAAAGCCAATTCCACATTTGGTCCAATATACACATTAGAATTGCAATTTCAAAAAAGATAGCTATGGCTTTAAAGTCTTACCAAAATCATGCTGAGGAGCTAGTTAATAGCTACCGATTAGAAAATCCTTTTATTCCTTACACTTCCGTCCTTGGTGGTACATTCGCTACCATAGTGGTCTATTATCTTACTTAGTTGATCGACGACTTTTACTTTAGTCAGGAGCTATGCTGGGCTTATGAAAATCCAGCGAATAGAGTGGAACAACCGTGATATCTCTACCATTCATGCCATTTTTTCAGACCATCAGATAGCTGGGCCAATTACATTCTGAAGTTCACCACTCTCAACATTTGCATTGGGGGTTTCTGTTGGTTATATCCTTCTTTAGGAGGATTAGAGTGTGTTCTTCATTGCTCTCTTTCTGGAATAGCAGTAGCATATATTTACAGAAAAAGATGAAAAATAATTTAAAAATACAATTTCACAACCCAAACAGGATACACTCACTTCCTAAATGAACAAAACCAAGCAAAATCTAAACAATTAATGAACGGGAAGGCTACTCCAATCTAAAACCATGCAACCATTTCACCAAACACCTAAAGGTTTACTATAGTTATCTAATTAAAAACTTAATAAAGAGAAATAGGTAAATTCCATCCATTCAAAACAGTATATATTACTAACTCAAATTACAATATTAATTCAATGTAATTGCTATACATTCAATAAAAACTGATCTAACCCGAGCCTCAAATACCCTCACAAAGATACTTGTGAAGTTGTGATAGAAAGTTGACACTAATGAAGGTAAAAAAAATTGTGGAGAGCTCCTACTTTAGCCTTCTACCAACTTTATGAACTGTAAATTCAACAAACTTGATAATTTGAATAATGCCCCTTGGGTTCAACATAATATACAAACTAAGGTATATTTTTAAAACTATTTAAAATAGGGAAAACACATTCTAGTCAGACATACTAACAACTAAATTACAAACAAAAATCAATAAAATTAAAAGTTACCTATAAAGAAAATAATAGTAATGTCTATATGGCATTTTGATCACGGTCTATAAAGGAACCAATAGCCCTAAAAAATGCCCTAAAATTGTAAACCTTTCAGCAAACCTCATATATTTACACTATGAAGCTAAAGACCAAAAGACCTAAAAAAAGAAAAAAAACATACATGGCAAATTCTATATGAGAATCCTAAAATGTAAAATCATATCAGTTGCCTGATCTGTAAAAAATGCTCAAATCTTATATGAGAATCCCAAAAACTCATAAATTCTCCCAATATAAAGGAACCAATAGCCCTAAAAAATGCCCTAAAATTGTAAACCTTTCATCAAACCTCATATATTTACACTGTGAAGCTGAGGACCAAAAGCCCTAAAAAATGAAAAAAAAAACATACCTGGCAAATGCTATATGAGAATCCTAAAATGTAAAATCATATCAGTCGCCAGATCTATAAAAAATGCTCAAATGCTATATGAGAATCCTAAAAACTCATAAATTCTCCTAATATAAATTTAAACCAAAATATTTAAAACTACCACACTAACAAAATTTTATGCAAAAAAGGACAAAGAAAATATAGGGAGGGAGAACAAAGCGTATACCTGAAACCATGGATGAGTAAACCGAGTTAGATCTGCGAAAACATTTAGAAAGTGTAGAAAGTAAACTAATTTCTAATATTCAAAAACCCAAAAAACCAAAACCAAGGTTAAAGAAAACAAATCTGAAGTAAAAATCATACCACAAAATCGCATTGTAGGGGTGAAAGAATGGGAGTTATCGATTATGGAGTTGGTGTATCACGAAGCTATATTGATGGAGTAGAGAGAGAGGGGGGGGGGAGCGATTGCGAGGGTGAGGGCGTGTGAGAAGAGGGAGGAAGAGAGAGATGTAGGCAGATGAGTGAGAATAGGGAAGATCCAACTGAGATCGTGGGTTAGGGTTTTGGGTTCATGTGTCTTTGGTAGGAACCAATCTCAACCCTTCATTTCATGCCTAGGTGGCTTCAATCTGAACCGTGAAGTGTCTTCCCAACTTATGAATAGTGAAAACACCATTGTAACTTATTATATATATATATATATATATATATATATATATATATATATATGACACACAAGGGCATCTACCGTTGGTGTCTAATTCGAGCTCTATCGGCAAGTCCGGAGGAATCCCTTGTTTTCAGCGGACATTACAAAACACACACAAGTTGGGGACGGTCCCATGCAGGACACTTGTACATGGCCCATACCCAGTGGTGATACAGAAAAGGTCAGCGCCAACACCTACCTTTCGTGGGTTGACCCTCCACGTAGTACCTATATGGCCTACACATCGTTAAGCCCACTTATGCCGGCGTGCGGTACACGGTCCGAATGCGCCAACCCCCTAGCCGATAGGACGGTCCACTGGTATGCCCACACAAAAATACATAATAGTATATATTATTATACCATATAATATGTAAAGGTAATTACTCCATAATTACCATAAAAATCCAACCAAAGTCCACAACATCTTTCCATTTATTAATAATTTACCATATAATAAATTATTAATTATATTCCATAAAAATTTACTTAACCAACTAGTTAATTGTATTTTTCTCTATTTAATGTGGGCACATCAGTATTTTTTATGAAATTCATTATTTTTCTAACCCGGTTCCACTCACTTACTTAGACTCATAAAATACTCAAAACAAAATCCCAAGCCCAATACCCTTGTTAATGTTTATTTTCCCTAATACCCTCAAAATTACCGTCTAATAAATTATAAATTCTACTCCATCATCAATTACTTAACCGACTAATTAGTGGTAATTATTCCCACTTAAATATAGCCATAACATTATTTGATCCATTCATTAAAATTTGTGTCTCTTTAATTCATTCTATGTTTCAATAGTCCCAAACCAAGTATGGGCATAACATAGTTTATAATCCTACCCAAGCATCTTTGAGGAAAAAAAAGAACAAAAAGTCAAAATCCACCCTAGGTCACTCAAATGACAACCGGGGTCGTTCGCGTGACAAGGAAAGTCACTCGGACGATGGCCCATGTCGCTTTATACGAAACCCAACACAGTCAATCTCCAACCCACAATTCAACATAAAATTTATCCAAAATTTATGTCTATGATCATTAGGACATACTCTAGATTTTTGGCCGTATTAAATTTACAACAAGGGGACATCAGTCATGAGGTTTATAAATATGCAGTTCGTAGGTTTGCAACAAAATTCCTTATCTTAAATAGTCGTATATATCAAGTTCAACAATTAAGACCTTACAAAATCTATCCCAAATTTCATATTTTCGATAACTAATTTCTGAGGCAATCTCTACATATAAATCAGTATTCTACATGAGTTATTCATCATAAAATCAAACACCTTAAGCCCCAAATACCAGAAATCTAAGGGAATAATTATGATACATTGAGAAATATATTGGAAACACAAATTAAGCAAGAGAATTCTTGCCTTTCATTTTGTAGAAGAGAAGCCCTTTGAAAACTCCTTTGAATTCCCCTTTGCTCTTGCCATTTTTTTGGTATTTCTCCCTTTTTTCTCCCATGGTTGCTAATCTAGGTTTTCTCTAATAGTAGTGGGGAGTGGTTTACACCCACTTAAACACTTAATTAGTGTTAATCCCGAGTTGGGCCTAAAGTCCAACTTTTGGAGCCCCAAATGGACCCGAACCCATAACTCAACTAACCCAAAAGTTTTCCAACTTATATACTTATGATCCGAGACCATTTCCAAATATTTAAAACACTAAATCAAGTCTCTAGCACTTCCCAAAATGCGCCCCAATTATTTTATTTCATTTAGACATTTTTAATATGATCCAACGACATGTGCCCGTAAATTTATTTATGTGTGATTTATTTTTCACTCGTAAGCCCATTAAGTCCAGTTGAGTTTTATCTTTATGTTATCATGAATAATTGTTTATTTTAAAAAAGATACTAATCTAAATTTAGATTCATCCGATTTAATTTATTCCCAAATTAGTATTAAATTACCGAATTTAAATTAGTCGAAATATTTTATTCTAAAATTATGGGGTATTATATTTTTATTATTATTGTTGTTGTTATTGTTGATGAAAAAAACTAGAATAGATCTAATTATTTAATCACGGATAAATAATTAAATAAAAGAGATAAGTAAGATTTTTAAAGTGGTTCGGCTGAAAGGAAAAGCCTACGTGCATTGTCTTGTATTGCCTATTGGGTTGTATTCGGGTCCCTTTTACTGTAGGAATTATAATGTACTTATATCCCTCTAGGGGGATCCAGAGTGGGAATGTTAAAGGATGGAATGCCTTTATAACTTAGGCATTTACATCAGTACATATTGTTAATAATGTATATGACTGTTGGCGCTTTGCTAACCATATTGATTGCTCTTCTTGATGTTGGTCAGCATTCAGATAGTTGGTCGGGGATTTATGCCTTGCTGACTATGACCGTGCCATATTATATAACACATGATTATTTATGATTGGTCCACATAAGAGGGTGATTTTTGGTATCAACAGAAGCCCCTAGTGTTTCGTGCTTGATACTTTTGCGAAAGTATGGAACATGTAGTTCTAATAGTTGCTTGGGCAACCTTTCTGATACTTGGTCGGCTGCCGACTTCCCACACTTATAAAATTTTCGACTTGGTTGATAACGTGTAACATAGATGGCATTTTTGTAATTACCCGTAATTATAACAAATTATTTTTGGTGCAAATACGTCTTTTTTAGCTTAGCTGCCAAAATGTCAATCGTCATTTCCCTTTAATCATTACTTTTGCCGATTTTCGAGGCAATCTATAAAGGCGATAAAGTCTTAATTGTCTTCTAACTCAAAATTTGTGGTTTTTACTGCTATCTCTTGAACTTTTCATATGATCGTTCTTTCTGTCCTTCAGTTCTTGTTGAATCCTTAAGTCTTTGTAAGAATCATTTATCTTTCTCATTTTCTTCATCTTCAGTTATGGTTTATTCAATAGTTTCTCTATATGAATTTAGGAACGAATGGAATATTCCTTCGTGGGTGAATTTGGATCTCCTTAATCTGCATGTAGATCTTTTTTATTTGTCTGAGGGCCATTGGTTCCCTTCTCTTTTTATTGCTAAATGTGGGTCTACTTTTCCCCCAAACCCCTTTTGTCTTGAGTTTTGTCAATATTTTGACGTCATACCTGCTAGAGTAGCCCCCAACACTTGGAGATTTATAAATGGGGTTTATAGATTGAATCAGATCCATAGGACTCATATAGGCATCCCAGAGATTATGTTTTGCTATAAATGGGTCACTAGTGATATCACTTATTTTTTACAAACTATGGTTGTAAATAGGGATTTAGTAGTTAATCTCCCAAATTCTAACATAAATTATTTTGGTCATGGAGTGATTGCCAAGAATTAACAATATGAACCCATGACGGGGGATGCAGTATACCGCAGGCCCAGATGCCCTCAATATGGTCATGGGATAGGTTACAACATTATTGTATAGCTTTCCTTATTAATTTCATTACTTATAATACTAACAGTATTTGTTTTCTCTTGATTGCAACTGATCAGAAGAGAAAGTGTTCGAAGAAGAGTGACATCAGACTTACCGAGACAAAATTTCTTTAGGGTATTCACTAAAAAATTAGAAAAGAATACATTAGGTCGGCATCATATCAATTGGAGTATAAAAACTCCATTACTTGCTTTGTCGCTCGCCCGACTTCTGTTGCTCCCTCCTTGGTGATTGAGCTTGACTAAGACCCAATAGCTACTTTTTCTTCCACTGTATCTGGTATTGGTGAAGTTACTACAGGCCCCTCATCATCACTTGACTCGGATTTATCTCTTTATAGTGCCATGGTGAAGAGAAAGTTCCCCAACATTATAGGAGATATTACCACTGCTGGCTCCACAAAATCTACTGCCGATGGGGTCAGCAAGAAGGATGATATTGGGAAGAAACCCCAATCCAATAAAAATGATGAAGCCCAGCCCAAGCGATCGAAGAAGGGTCTTCTTTCTAGGCTGGATGAAGGAACTACTTCTTGCACCGACCAACGAGACTTGGTTGATTTATTTTATGGGCTTTGTGGTGGCTATTAGCCCTGGTTTGGCCAAGAAATTAATAAAGTCTAGTACTCTTCCAGACCAAATGGGTGTTGCTTCTGCAATGCCCCGCTCTAAAATCTCTAAAAGGGCTCCTCAAAGCCTTGTTTTGGTAAGAGTTGTTATTTCTTTTCTTTTATTTATATGCTTAGTAATTCTTGTACTGGCTTGCTCTCATTCCTTCTTGCAGTTCCTAGTTAATTTCAATAAGATGTTAGAGAAGGATGACGCCTTCCGTTATTCTTCAAACGAACTGGAAGTGTCATTTGAATGCCTAAAGAAATATTTGATGGAGTCCCAATAAGCACTAATAAACGAGCAAAAGAAATGGGACACCAAATAAAGACTGCTAAGAATGATGCTACAATTGCTCGAGGGCAAGTTGCTGACCTACAGAAAATTTTGGTACCTGAGAAGGCCAAGAGATTGAAGGCCAAGGAGTTTACGTTTAACAAAGGCTGGGATAAGGCTATCAGCGCTGCATCTACTCACATTGAATTTGCAAAGAAGAAATGTTTCAAGGATAGTTGATCAAAAACACTCACGGAGGTTAGCACACCCTAGGACTCTGAGTTGTTCCTTAGGCATGATCCTGGTTCTCCTCCCAACTTAGACGAGGAGTTTAGGATGATGTAAGATCACATGATTCTACTCTTATCTTGGACTCTACTGATCAACAATAAGTAGCAGCAGTTCGATCTTCACTCGCCCTTCTTCTGATCAAGTCACTCCACTTATATCTGCCCCTTTCGAAGCTGGGGCCACTTCTAACAGATAGAAGGTGCAGACTTATTAGGTGAGCAACTTTTCTTTTTATCCTTATTTTTACTTTTTTCTTCATATCAATGTACTTGTAATCTTATTTTAATTAATGAAAATGAATATTTCTTCGCACTTGTCTTCCTCTGTTTCAAATTCTATATTTTGTTGTTTATTGGAGATTTTTCTTACTCTTTATAGTTTATGGCTAAACTGGATCAATTGTCCTCAACTAACTCCGAGCTACTCTAAAGATGTAATGATTTGTTTAAGGCTGGTCATATGATTTTATCAGAGGAATACCTATCCAACTTGCTCGGGGCTAATGTCTTAAATCAGGTTAAAAATCTTACCTATAGTAGAAGTGTCGTCTTAATCGGGCGGTAGCCAATAATATTGCATACCTTAAAATGATAGAAGATCTTCAAGAAGATTACAAGGAGACTAAAGCTTTTTTTCACGCCGACTACGAACAGAAGTACAAGGCTTTGAGTGAAGGTTGGATTTTTTAGCAGAAGTTGGAAAAGCATGCATCTTTCTTCAGGAGGTGGGAATTTTTGCTTAATCGTGAAATAGAGGAGGCTAGGGCCATCGCCAAACAGTTGGAAGAAGAGAATAACAGTTGAAGAGATGAATTGAACTCATTAAAGGCTTCTTCTACTACCGTTGTTACTGCTGATGATGGGGTTTCCTTCTTGGAGACTGAAAATGCCAGACTAAGGGAAAAATTGGAAGCACTGAAGAAAACTAAGCCTGCTTCTTCCTCTCGAGAAAAAATTAAACTTGGCCGATCTACTACTGATGAGGCTAGGATCCAATAAACCCTTGCTAACCAGGCTGCACAATTGAAAGAAAATAATTTCTCCATTGCTGATATGTCTAAGAAACTCCAGACTCAAACCGAGCAACTTACTACTCAGTCTTCCCAATTACAAGCTAAAGATGGGGTATTGAAGAAATTGCATCATCAGGTTGAGAGATTGACTTTCCAATTTCATAAATAGCCTAGGGAATTCTGGATGCAGGGATATAACAAGGCCCTTGGTCATTTTGATGAACAATTTAAACAAGCCCAACGTGAAGGTTACAAGTAGGGCTGGACCAACTACTTGACAGTTATGAAGGTGGAGCATAACAGTAATCTTTGGAACTGGTACAATCTGAGTTTGGTGGATTGTCAAGATCCTCCTTTCAAATTAGAAGTTAGTTGGATACCTGTCAACACTATTCCCTAATGCTTAATTTCGAAACACTTAGGGGATTATGGCCTTTATGATGAGTTAAAGATAGTTCTTCCTCCTCATCTATAAGAGATCCCGATCAGTAGTAATAGAAAGATGCTTCAAGACTTTAATTTTATAAACTCCCCTTACACATTATATGACCCTCCAACGGGCATGGAACCAACGTCGATCTCCTTTAAAGCATAGGTGAAATGTCCCTTAGAGTAGTTTTTTATTTGTAACTCAGTTATAAGTAATATCATCTAATGATCAATTAAATGAATGAAATATTTGATTAACTTATCTTGTCAATCTTTGGATGGGAAATGGCTTCTTTACTTCATTAGTTCTATTGATACACTTAGGCTTTTACCCAAGTTTAGTACCAATTACCAATGAGATTATCATCATAGGTTCTACTAGTATACTTAGATTAAAGTCAAAGTTTAGTACTAGTTACCCATGTATTTCCATAGGTTCTACTAATGTGCCTAATTTTTTAGGTTTTTCATTAGTTACCAGTGGTGACTAGGCATATGTGGAATATGTGTCTACATTCCTTTTTAGGAATCTTCACAACGTTCTTCCTTCATTTTGCCCAGTTTGATAAAATCTATTATTTTACCCTTAACTTCATTAACCATGTTTCTTGAGGACTTGAGATCCTGTCTTACTTGGGTTTTGTTTGCTGCCGACCAACTTTTGATTGTGCTGACCAACTTCTGAACAATGCCAATCAATCAGCTATGTGGGTGTTGTTCTGAGCTCCGACCAACTATGTAATCAATCAACTATGTGGGTGTTATTCTGAACTCCAACAAACTATGTGGTTGTTGTTTCGAAGGACCAGTCTTTGCGAACTTTTGAAAGTTTTTTTGACCATGTAGAATAATTTTTGAAGAAAGTGCATTAAGTCAAGAATGTAGTGCATAACACTATTGCTCCAAAAAATCATCATTTTATTGATAGGAAAATGTCATGATTACAATTTGTTTCATTACATTATTGGTAGTACTTTCTAAGATGTTCAATATGCCAAGGATTTTTGAACTCTTCTGCTTTCAGAGTCTCAATTCTGTAGGTACCTGGTCGGACAACTGCTGAAATATGATATAGCTCATGCCAATTGGCTTCAAGTTTGTTATTAGTGTGGATTAACTTCTTTAAAACATAATATCATTCCTTCAAGCTGGTCGGCTTCATCCTTTTATTATAAAAACGTAATGTCCTTTGCTGATAAGAAATATTTATCAAGATTGCGTATT
This sequence comes from Sambucus nigra, assembly GCA_949130495.1. Lineage (NCBI taxonomy): Eukaryota > Viridiplantae > Streptophyta > Magnoliopsida > Dipsacales > Adoxaceae > Sambucus > Sambucus nigra. Next base: position 85,374,317 of record OX422208.1, on the reverse strand, counting down.
CACATATTTCCTTCAGCATATCCAAATCTAATCTTCATTTTAAATCACTAACAGGAGAATTAAAGTTTAAAACTCTATGAGTGGGCAGGCCCAATTTATCTAGTATCACTGCTTCAGTGCCAAATGCCAATCTGTATGTGTATTCTCCTGTAACAGTCCTCGGAGTTGTTCAATATGCCCATAGAATGGAGCGTAGTTCATTAATACAGTTTCCCTTAGAATCGTAAAGTCTTTTTTTTAGTCCATTAAGCAGAGTCCTATTTGTTACTTCGGTTTGCCATTACTTTGAGGTTGGCCTGAAGAAGAGTGAAGCTTTTGAATGTTTGATTGGGCACAATAGGCAACAAACTTCTCGTTAACAAACTATGTGCCATGGTTTATAATGAAAGCATAAGGAAGACCATATCTACAAATAATACTTTTTTAGATGAACTGGTAAACTTCCTCATATGGCATGTCTATTAATGGTTCTGCTTCGACCCATTTGGTGAAGTAGTCCACATCTATGACCAAGTATTTAAATCTTCCTCAGGTGGTCCGCAGTGGCCCGACCAAGTCTATATAACAAATGGCCAAGGTGAAGTGATTGGAGTCAGAGAAGCTTGTGTAGTTATACGAGTGCTGGAATTCATTTGGAACTTATCACATTTCCTAGAAAAGGCAATGCAATCTGCTCTCATAGTTGACCATTAATATCTCTATGTATTAATCCGCTGCAATAATAATATGCCTGTTACATGAGCTCCACAAGACCCTTCATGGACTTCCTCTATCAAGCCTTGAACCTTTGTTGGGTGAACACAATATTGCAGGTTAACTGCCCATATGGGTTTTAAGGGGTATAAACCCTTTTCTCTCTATATAAGGAGGGAGAGAGGGAGAAAAGAGAAAGAAAAGAGAGAACAGAGAGAGGAGGAGAGAAAAAGAGGAGAAATGGGGGATTTCATCCAAACTCCGTCAGATTCGACTCGAGGTCATCAGATTTCATCCTCCAGGCAAGTGTATACTTGCTTTATTTCATTTTGTGCATTTATTTCATATTATAGTTGGTAAACTATATGATTTTGGGTAAGAACCCTTAAAATAAATTTGGGAAAAGTTGAATGTGAGTTTATATATTGATGTAATGAAAACTCTTAATGATTTCTAGTGTTAAATCCATGTAAATGGAGTGACGAAAAGGATTGAAATGGGGTAAAATGATAAGTTGTTTTTTTTATGGTTTTAGAGTTGAAATCTAAGAGAAATGGGTTAATACCCCAAATTAATTGATGTGTTAGTTGTAAAACATAGATTAGATGTTTGTTGAGTTGTTGGATGAGGTTAGAAACAATAAAAATGGACAAAAATGGAGTTTGGGATTTTGGGGAAGACGATGAATAGTAACCCCGTAGCTTGTGGAGTCATTTCGACCAGGAAGAGAATTGATTTAGCTATTTACCAAAACACAAAAGTTGTAGATCTTTTCGATACGGTCGCGTGGGCGCCGACCGCGTATTTTTTTAATTTTTTTGCGATTTGATATGATTTTTATAATATAGCAGTTTCGGGGTTGAAATCATCAACTTGGAAATCAAATCGGAAATTGGAAAAATAAAGGCTAGAATTAATTGTGTAGATGTTTGGGATGATTTTTGGTGTAGATTATAAACCATGAAAATGAATTTGGTTTGTTGGATGAAGAATTTGGAGAATGAAGTTTTGAGGATCAAGTGTGACCGGTCGACCGCGATCCTTTGGCCGATCGACCGCGTCAAGGAAAAAGAGCCTACCGGTTGGTTTCTTAGGCTCATCTGTAAATCGGGGTTGATCAGGGGTCCAGGACCGGTAGACTGACACTCTATTTTCAGCCCAAGATTTTAGAGATTGTTATTCCTTCTCCTCTTTGAGTTTAAAGCGAGCTTTCTAAATTTGAGTATTAAATAGGATTATGATCTAAAGGATTAGAGGAGTCGTGAATTAGTATAGTGGGAGATATCCAATAAATTCTTAGATGGAAATACTTTGGGTATAGTATCATGCGTATATGAATGCATGATTATGATTCCTAGAGAGAATCTTTGGGATTATTGGTCATCGCTAGATGTGATTGGCAATTATGGCCATTTATATATGTATATATTCGAGGAGGAATATATAGTATGTATACCATGTGATTAAAGTATATATAAAATATGATACGGCATGAGAACAAGGTAATATATATGTCTATAAGAATAAGATATGCATGGTTTAAAACTTGGTACTTAATGAATAAGTATAAATGGTTTTATGAATGTTTTCAAAATGGAAAAAGAAAAGATTTTCATAAATGATAATTTATGTATGCACACCTCTCTAAATCACTATCATAAGGGAAGTTGCGCGCATGAGGTGAAGCCCCGTGGCTAATGAATGCAGGGTGGATATAGTCCTAGGCCATATGAGCGATTATTATATATTTTTCTGCGATGGTGAGGTAATTCTGGGTGTGGTTATGACTCTCCCGCAGGCATATGGACGCTTCTCGACATTTCGTTAGGATCCCAGGTTGTCTTGGTGATAGGCCCTGGAAGATGATAGCCATTTAGGGGCGAACACAGTGGGGAAATCCGGACAGGCAGTCATAGAAACGTTATATGATATGTAATATAACTATTCTCAATAATGTGGGAGATTATTGAGGTTAAAGCATTTTATGATAATAAATGGCTTTAAATACATTTCCTGGATGGAAGAAGGGAAATGGGAAGTTAAATACATTTCCTGGATGGAAGAAGGGAAATGGGATGTTATGAAACGGAAAAGCATTTTTATGATAATAAAACTTGTTTTAAATATATTTTCTGGATAGAAGAAGGGAAATAGAAAGTTTTGAAATGAAATTGTATTGGTAAACATTTTGTAAATGAATCCTCAGTCCGGGAGATAGATCCGGATGTGTATTATAAAGATGAAAATAGAGTAAACCTCAGTCCGGGAGATATTATCCGGATGTATATTGAATTATGTATATTAGAGTAAGTATGTTATGTATGTCATTATATAGTATGTGTATACATTGTGTACTGATGGTCTAATGGATCTCGACGATCGACCTTGCCGCGTAGTAGTGTATAGGGGGGTTCCTTGTTTAGATTTCGCTCTGCAAGACACCCCACGCACGAACATGGCATAGTGTCGAGACTGGGGAGAAGTTTAGCCCTTAGTACTTGGAATAACTAGGGTTGTTAGAATATGGATTAACAGACTATTTAGGTAGGGGTAGCTTGACTAGGGTATTTTGTTAGAATGCGCTAGGTGTGCACTATTAGAAGAGAGGTGAGGTGTATCTCATGGGAGTGCGATACCAATTTAAATATGAGATAAAACCTTTTTTCTAAAAATAAATCATTTATGCACTTGCTAAATATTTTCACAACTCGGGCTCTGACCCCTTTATCTACTTTTCCCTCTCTTGTTATATATATTATATAGGTGTCCAGACATAGGGATGCATGGATGGCACTTCCTTCGAGTCAGAGGTCTGCTGCAGCAGCTGTGGATGCATGCAGGTTCTCGATTGATGCTTCCATTCTTGTAATCTAGATAGGAGGTATTGTGTACACATTCGGGTTAATAACCCAACAACATTTATTTATTCTTTTCTGCCTTTTAGTGCGACATTCGATATGGCTGTATCATATTTGAACCGAGTGTTCGGTTATTCTATTTCATTTTAGTTTCATTTACATAAACTATGTGAATGTTTTAATTTTAGTCGTTTGAAACGAGTAGTTAAGTAAAATTTTGATGCCGACCTAATAGGTTATTAGTAATTAAAATGGATTTTCGACAGTGATGCTAAGAATGATCCATATGCGACTCCTGTTTTAATTTGATATAGGAGTGATTGCCCGGTATTTTATTAGGTGGGGTGTCACACCAAGTTGGACTATCCCTTCCTAGGTCTTTCTCTTCTTGAATTCCCTATTGCTCGAAAACATCTGGATAAGAAAATTCGGCAATGAAATCTACCATAGCTTGTCATTCTAAGGAAAACCTTGGTTCATACACAATATCATATTCCCCAAATTCTACTACCCAATACATCAATCTTTCAGACTTCTCTGGTTTGTGCAAGGCTTGCCTAAGAGGCAGACTAGTGTACACCACAATTATATGGGCTTAAAAATAGGGCGTCCTCCATCTGGATGCCTCAATCAATGCCAACGCTAACTTCTCCAAGCATGGATATCTGATTTCTGCTCCTCGGAAGGCTTTACTTGTGTAGTAAACTGGTTTTTGAACTCCATTTTCTTCTTGCCTTAAGGCAAAACTTACAGTTGACACAGAGATAGCTAAATACAAATAAAAACTTTCTCCTAAAATTGGTCAGGAGAGCAGTGGGGGTGATCCCAAATACCTTTTCAACTCCATAAAAGCCTTTTCACATTCGTTGATCCATTCAAAGCTCTTTCTAAGAACTTTAAAGAATGGCAAGCAACTGTCAGTAGCTCGGGACACGGATCTGTTCAAGGATGCTACTCACCCAGTTAGCTTTTGTACATCCTTTTTGCAAGCAAGGGACTACATTTCAATTAACGCCTTGATTTTGTCTGGATTTGCTTCAATTCCTCTCTGGTTTACTATGTATATGAGGAACATTCCTTCCTGCACACCAAATACGCACTTGGTCGGGTTCAATTATATTTGGTGTTTCTCAGATAAATCAAAAGTCTGGCTGAGGTCGGCAATGTGATTGATTCTTTTTTGCTCTTCGTCATCATGTCATCTACATTTACTTTCACATTTTATCGTATTTTCTCCTCAAATAATTTATTTACCAATTTTTGGTAAGTAGCACATGCATTTTTCAAACCAAATGGCATAACATTATAGCAATAAGTTCCTCGGGGAGTAATATAATAAGTGCTTTCCCTGTCTTCAAGCTTCATTCTCATCTGGTTATAACCAGAGTAAGCATTCATTAAACTTAGCAGCTTGTGTCCTGATGTAGCATCAACAAGTTGATCAATTCGTAGCAAAGGAAAATAGTCCTTTGGGCACGCCTTGTTTAAGTTCATGAAATCCACACACATTCTCCACTTGTTATTTTTCTTTTTGACCATAACGATGTTGGCCAACTAGTCTGGGTATATCACATCGTTAATGAATGAAGCCTTCTAAGGATTCTCAACTTCCTCCTAAATAGCTTGGTTCTTCTCGAGGCTAAAAACCCTGCGCCTTTGCTTCACAGGCTTGGCGTCTTTATTTCACAGGCTTGGCGTCTTTGCTTCATAGGCTTGGCATCTTTGCTAACCTTTTTGTGGCAGTGAAATTTAGGATCAATCTCACGCATATCTTCATAACTCCATACAAACACCTTCTTTCTTTGCCTTAGGAAATTCACTAGCTCCTGTTTAAGAACAAGATCCAGTGTTGTTCCTATTTGAGTAGTCTGCTCTGGCTTATCATTATCTAACACAATGCTCTCCGTTGCTTCCACTATTTGGCCTTTCACCAGTTTCGTTTCTTCTCTTGGATCAAAGCTTTCAACCTCAGATTTTTTATTAGGTTCAGAGATGTCCACGTGATAAGTGCTGTTTTTTCTCTTTATCTCTGTCAAATCTTCTTGCTCGGCAGATGAGTAGTAGCATTCCTGAGCTACTTTCGTGTCACCCTTTACCACGCCGACCCCAAAGTTAGTGGGGAACTTCAAACACTGATGGACTGTAGATGACACAACTTCAAATTTCTTCAATCCTACTCTTCCCATGATAATATTGTAGGCAGAATGAATATTTTTATCCATTACAAAGAAACATATCTTCTCTTTTCGACTTGCTGGACATGTACCAATCAACACCTCGAGTTTGATTGTCCACAAAGGAAATACCTTTTCGCCACTTGTAATAAGGTTCCAATTGGTTGAGCTTCAAGTTCAGACTATCAAAGCAGGGATAAAACATGAAATCCACTGAGCTTCCATTATCAACCAACACTCTAAAAATAATTATATCTTCCCTTCTGACTTTGATTACTAAAGGATCATCATGGGGTTATAAAACACCAGAGAGGTCATTTTTAGAAAAAACAATCACCAACTTGTCTTTGTTAACTTTCATTGGTCGATCTTCTTCGGCTAGGTTAATCCTCTGGATATAAGAACAAACTTGAGCCCCATTAAGTTAAGCTTTCCTTTCAAAAGTATGATCCCCTCTTCCTACATCTCCACTTGTAATCATTTGACAATCAAAATATCCAAAACTGAGTGTGAGTACCCCGCGTTCTGGTTGTCTAGGCTTCTTGGAAAGGTCGGAATCATCCTCTTGATCATCTTTATGAACTCCTTTTTTCTCGTCTTTGGGATTGCATGGAGACTTTGACCTTTACTAATCTCCACCATTGTTTTGCCTATCAACAAACGTATCTAGATTTCCTCTTTGGATGAGTGATTCAATTTCATTCTGAAGAGCAGCGCAGCGATCTGTCGTATGCTCTTAATCCCTATGAAATTCATAGTATTTGTACTTATCTCTCTTGATAGAAGGTGTTCTTAGCTTTTAGGCCAACGTACATCCTTGATGCGCTTTATCTCCTCCAAAACATGGTGGATGCCCATTATTACGAGAGTATAATTATTGTACCTTTTGAGCTAGTCTATATTCCCTTTTTCCTTTAATTCCTTGTGTTCCTTAGGATCTTTGTTCCCCTTTTTTGTCGATTTTATTTTCAGCCTTTACTTCTGAGTTTTGCTTGGCTGCCATTGCCTCCACGACGTTCATGATTTTAGCTGCCTTTGCCATCAACTCTGTCAACGTCTTCGAAGGATCTTTATCAAGTTTGTAGTAGATCTTCTCGAGGAGAAACCCACTCATGAGGGATGTAATGGCTATTTTTTCTTCATAATTAATGACTCTTAACTTCTCATTATTGAAATGAGTGATGTAATCTCGGGTACTCTCTCCTATATTTTATCTTACACTAACCAAATGAGCTACTCGTTTCACTAGTTTAGCTCCAAAACAGAAGTTACCAATGAATAACTCTACAAGCTGATTAAAACTAGAAATTTTCCCCTGAGGAAGACTATTATACCATATCTGAGCATGTCTTATAATTGTCCCTGAGAATTCCCTGAATCTCATTTTGTTGGGGACGACATAAATGTCAGCAGCTACCTGATACTGCTCTATATGAAGGATGAGATCAATTTTTCAATCATATTTGGGAGTAACTACAAGATCTTTAAACTTTGAAGGTGAGGAAAAATCCATAATAGCTTGTACAAAAGGACATCCGTTCACAAAACTTCTCTACAAAGGGTTCTTCGCCTTAGCCATTTCTCCTAATCTATCTTTCAATTACTAGATGGAACCCTTCCATACATTATTACCAGCATCAGAACTATGTGTTGTAGATTATTCATTCCGACCAACTGTTTGTGCTAAACTTTCCTCATATGAATGCTGCTTGGTATGAGCAGTTCGTCGGGCATCTGATCAAGATTGGGCTGAGCACTCATGTTGATCAGTTGGTCGTCGAGTATTTCTCGACAATGCCCTGGAGCATTTCTATTCCCCTTGGGTCCCAAACGATTAAATGGATATGCTTGACTTAGCCTTTCTAAGGCACTCAATCTTTCAGGAGTAAAAGACTATTCGTAATATGGCTCCGATGTTCTGAGCGAAGAACTTATTCCTGGGCGATAGGAAGTATCTCTAGTAGTCATGTATTAGCTATGTCTACTGCCTCTTGGAGGCGGTGGTGGTATATTTTCATGAGAAGATAAGGAATGTGACCTGGTTTGCGCTAACTGCCTCATGGTATCTTGCATAGCCTCTTGTCCTCTGGTGAGAGTAACCAAGATTCCAGTCAAATCATTGTTAGTTGGTGGAGCAGAAGGAACATGCGGAATGCCATCATTCCTGGTACTTAACTCAGGGATATCAGTCATGCTTGATCAATGAATAAGTGAAAACGTTTAGAATCGCGATCCCATAGACGATGCCAATCTGTTGATGCAAAAACTAGAATAGATCTAATTATTTGATCACAAATAAATAAGTAAATAAAATAGACAAATAAGATTTTTAAAGTGGTTCTGCTGAAAGGAAAAGCCTACGTCCACTGTCTTGTATTGCCTGTTGGATTGTATTCGGATCCCTTTTGCTGTAGCGATTACAATGTATTTATAGCCCTCTAGGGGGATCCAAAGTCGGAATGTTAAAGGACGGAAAGCCTTTATAACTTAGGCATTTACATCAGTACATATTATTCATAATGTATATGACTATTAACGCTTTGCTAACCATGTTGGATGGTCTTCTTGCTGTTGGTCGGCATTCAGATAGTTGGTCTGGGATTTATGCCTTGCTGACTATGATTGGTACCATATTAGATAACACATGCTTATTTATGATTGGTCCACTTAAGAGGGTGATTTTTAGTATGAACAATTATTATTATTATTATTATTATTATTATTATTATTATTATTATTATTATTATTATTATTATTATTATTATTATTATTATTATTATTATTATTATTATTATTATTATTATTATTATTATTATTATTATTATTATTATTATTATTATTATTACAGAACCAATCAAGTTTAGCCGTGTTTCAAGCAATAACATAATTCATCTAGGTGCCATGTGCTTTGTGAGTTCTCTTTGTACATCTACAAAGACTCAAGCGGGTTTTCTCTAAACATGGACATTATGGTATCGAATACAGCGAATTATCATATTAATTTGAAAAGGAAGATTTTATTTTAATCCATTTATTTTTCTACCAAACCTATTTTTAATAAATCACAAGTATTGGATGACTTCCTATATACTCACTCCAAACAAAATAACTTAAGGCACTACCATAGACACAATCTCTTTCTTTAATTATTTAGTTAGTTCTTTTCTTTTCTTTTTTTTAATTTCTTTTTTTTATTATTATTTTTATCATGATAGTATAATATTATAGTATATAATTAAAATTCATAGCGGAATTCAGTGATGACATTGTCGGTTCCACAAGACAACACATGTACAATTTTAATGATTCTTATTAATTAACAAATTAAATTAACCTTTAAACCCTTTTGTATTCGACACGTTTCACCTTCTTCTCCTAAGCCATGCCGCATAGCATATGTACATGAATTAATTTGATGGGTGCATGTATGTGGAGGACATCAAAACTAAAGGGCCTGTATTGACGCACATATTTTTCAAAGTGATTCAAAAGGGTAGGATGTTTCATTTGAAAATATTTTTTTTTTTTTTATGATTTCAAGAACACTTTTTTTTTATATATTTTTAGTATATATTTTAATAATTTCATTAAAAAAAGACCTCGCATCGCGAAGTGTTGATACTAATTTCCAAAAAGAGTGAAGAATGAAAAACGCAATCAAATGAGAGATCAAGGATTTTAAGACTGAAAAACACAATCAAATGAGAGATCAAGGATTTTCCAATTCTAATTTCCAAAAAGAGTGAAGACTGAAAAACGCAATCAAATATCAAGGGTTTTTCAATACATTAATCACCCACATTGACAAAAACTTATCTAATGGCGTTTATAGTGTGGTGATTATTGATAGCTTTCATGAAATGAAGAGTTCCCTATGCCGTTGAAGAAACCTTGTTTTTTTTTTATGACAATGGGGTTCTTTGGATATATTATTTTGGAATCTTAAGTACTTACTCTATTTTGTTAAGATTTATTTGTAGCTATTTTCATATTTTTCTTTTTTAGTTGCTGATTCTATTTTAATTATTATAAGATAAATGTCATTTTTTATAGAAAAAAGAGGAGCGATTATAGAGTAATTATGAACAATTTTTTAATGATTATGGGATTTATTGTAATTTTAAAAACTTATGGAATAGAAGCTTAACAAATTTTAAGAGATGAAATTAAAGTAACAAAAACTATATTACTTAACATGTTTAATGAAATAACAGTATTTAAATAAATAAATAAAAATTAGGATGAGCTACTTAACCAACGTGAGTTAAGATATAATGACAAAACACGCCAAGTTTTTATATTTTTGAGTTTTGGAAAATAATGTGACACAAAATCATTTTAGATGTTTGTTAAGAATATTTTGTGACATATTTAAATATCTATAACATGTCATGCAGAAAAAGAATCTGGTAATATCTTTCAATGTGCGTATCCAAAAACTTGTGGGCGAGCGATCATGAATCATCTGAAAGGCTTGCGTTAAGATACTTTTCTTATTGAGCTTTCATCACAACTTTTTCCAGCATTAACAATTCTATTCATCCCTGCCGGAATCCCATAGCCAGGTCGACATTAACATCAGCAATAATTACAACTTTTATGCGATGCCCTGACACCACATTTTTGCCAAGTGTCTCGGATATGATTTTCTCATGGCAAACCTGTCACGATAAAAACTAAGGGAAAGACACCACAACATGAAGGCTTAGTTAATTTACAATTCGCACTATAATGTTTGAATCTTTCACCATAAACAAGTGAAACCTTGACACTAATATGTTACTAAAGCTTGACGAATATGTGATGTGGCATGCAATAATATTCATTTTTTCACCTAAATGTTGATCACTGACAGCACGTCGAAGACGAGGTTATCAACAATTTATACCATTCTTAGCATTGAAGAAATACAAATTTCTTTATTACATATACCAAAATCCACAATAAATAAAAATATTTGAATAAAATTTGATTTAATCCATAACAATAAAAACTGAATCATCACATAATGTCCATAATGTAAAGTAAGTACAACTGCTATAACAAACACTAGGGCTTATACCCGTACAATTTTTTGTATGAAATAAAATGACAAAAAGATGATGTACAATCTATACTAGAATCAAAGGAGCGAAATTCACTACGTTCAATACAACTGCAAGTCTGATCCATCCTCAGTCCTGCTATCGCTGTCATTCAGAATATATGGGGGAAAACATTTATAATTTAGTCATAGTCCTAACGTTGCAAGAATTCTTCACCAATAGATATGCAATTCGTAACTAACTCATACTTCACTTCTCTCCATCGACATTCACATGTAACGAGTACCTCACCTCCCATCTAGAAGCAGTCTTACTCGTATCCTCAATCAAAATGCCAATTGTAACTTCCACCATTTAATTGTCATATAAAGAATAAGCCATCTAACTATATATTAACTGAAAATGGGTACTCATATCTAATGTCCCAATCCCCGAATGGATTCCATAAAGTTAACCACAACTTACATAAACTCAATGCATATTCTTACATCATAATATTCCATAACACTAGTCTATCTCCTCAGACCATCTAATGATTTAATTCATATTACTTGTTGCCTACCCCATTAGACTATAAGTTTCATTCCATTAGATTACCAAATTATTATTCTCATTAATATTTGGGCTACCCTATTATTCATTCACTTTAACTATTGTCTGCTTCCTTAGACTACTTAGTTATTATTCTCATTAATAATTATCTACCACATTATTTATTAGGACTCATCTTCATCCTTAATTATCTATATCATTTTATTAATCCGACTCTATTATCATTAAGCCTTCTGTACATCTTTAGACTAAGAGGGCACATTCCCATATAAGGTACACCCAAATGTGTTATATATATATATATATATATATATATATATATATATATATATATATATATATATATATATATATATATATATATATATATGCGATGCACATAGGCATCTATCGTTGGTGTCTCATTCGTGCTCTACTAGTAAGTCCGGAGGAATCTCTAATCCTAAGCGTACATCACAAAACACACATAAGTTGAGGGCGGTCCCTACGCAGGATATCTGTTCACGACCCATACCCAGTGGTGACACATGCTAAGTCAATGTCAACACCTACCTTTCTGTGGGTGGCGCCTCCACGTAGTACCTATATGACCTACACAATCGACAAGCCCACCTGTGCCGGTGTGTTGTACCCAATCCAAACGCACAAACCTCCAAGCCGATAGGACAATCCAAGAAAACTGGCATGTCCACACAAAATAATACGATACATATTATATCCAATATGTATAAATAGTTACTCCATAACTACTTTAATACAAGAAAATCTCAATTCATATAAAAAAATAGCCTTCTTGGCTTAACTATAACATTTTAGTCAATTATTCCATAACTCATTTTAAGTCGTAATCCTACGACTACTTTTCGATTAAATATTAAATCTCATACATAGCCTTTTTAGACCTAAAATCACATTTACTTCATCATTTATTTCTCTTGAAATATATAGGCATTGTTATTCCCAAACTAACCTTTCTAAAACATTATAGGTATAAAGCTAACCTTACCCAAAACACTATAGGCATAGTTAATTCTCAAACTAGCGTTTTCAAAACATTATAGGTACAGTTATTCCCAAACTAACCTTACAAACACGATTATTGGTATATTCATTCCCAACTACCCTTACCCATACATTTAATAATCTTAGCATGTTGTCCTCTTGACTTAAACTTCAATAATTCAAGATTTTTAATAATTATTCACTTCTTGAGACCTTTGCAATAAGGTTTATTTGTACATATATAAGGAGATAACTAATGTGAAAAGGGTTATATGTATATATATAAGGAATCTTATAATATGGTTAAGTAATATCACTCAAATAGAATACCCAGACTCACTCATTTTATCCGTATCTTCATCCTTCAGAATTCATTACACAAACAATCACACTATTCGGTCAAACACCCTTTAATAAATTCGATATTTGATAATTTATTATATATATAATAAATTAAATCGGCTACGCCATGCCTAACTCCCGTAGCACTGGCCCTTAATATCCGAGTTAATTTCCCCGGCTCTTAATTTAATTGATTACATATTAATTAATTTATTAGAATGGTGTCACTCAACCAAAATGCCCGAACACACTCCCATGGCCCGTATCATAACCTTTTAGAATTTATCTCACAAATTTTCATAAATAAGTTGACGCACTTATAAATTTGACATCCCTTAATACCCATCTCTCATATCCTAGGTATAACCTCCCTTTAACATTTGCACTAATTTAATCAAACAGATCCCCAAAAGAAGAATAGTAGATACTCCACAAAAGGACTACAGTGTCACAAATTCTACCTTGTCGTTCGGACGACATCTTAGGTCACTTGACCGACATCCACAGTCGTTCGAACGCGACCCCGGGTCGTTCGAATGACCCCAAGTGTTTCCATCCCTCTTCTTCTTCGTTGCGATTCTAATTTTCTGCCATTCTCGTTCATCTCAGTTCTAAAACTCAAACCCAGAACTAGTCTATGTTAACTCCTAACGATTTCAAACTCTTACAAATCTCTAATTTCATGTTTAGCATTTATCTCTAATCGAAAAGTAACACTGTTAACAAAGTTTATGTGTGATTTTCATGGCTTCTCTTACATGATTTCCTTACAGTTTGGATTCAATTTTCCAGTTGAATAACCTTAATTATTAGTCTATAATTATAACTTGGATTCTCCCACTTTTAAATTGAAATACCATATGGATTTTTATTATCCCAATAGTAATCATCGAAGTGGGTTTTCACGATTTCTTCTTATTTTAATCCACTAACTTTCAGATTTTTTGAAAGATTCCTACAACACGTCTTCCAAATAATTCTTCGATTTAAATCACATGTATGAAGATTCAATAAAGAGGATTATGTATCTACGCATGGATCATGTATTAATCCTTAAATTTTGCACTAATTTAAAGATCTCTAATTGTGAAGTCTCAATACATGATTCAACATTAAATCTAAGGATGGAGTTAACATTTATATAAGAATAATACAAATTGAATAAGAATGGTAAGATAATCCTTTCGTGAGATTGTATAGAGAAGCCTCTTTTTCTCCTCCTAGGGTGTTCTTTCTCCTCCTCTTGGGTGGGGTTGTCTAGGGTTCCTAGATATAACTCCCCATGGATGGATGATCCCGTAATAAACATTTTTAATCTCCAAATTTCGAGTTGGGATTTAGGTCACAACTTTGGACCCCTAAATGAGCCCAAATACATAATCTAATTAGTCCAATAACTACCCAACTCTCTCTCTCTCTCTCTCTCTCTCTCTCTCTCTCTCTCTCTCTCTCTCACACACACACACACACACACAAAAAAAAAAATAATAATAATAATAATAATCCCAGACTCACTCATTCGGTCCGTATCTTAACCCTTCAAAATTTATTACAAAAAATCCCACTATTAGGTCAAACAGCCTTTAATAAATTAAATATTTGATAATTTATTATTATATAATAAATTAAACCGGCTACTGCATGCCTAACTCCCATAGAAGAAGCCCTTAATACCCGAGTCAATTTCCTCGACTCTTAATTTAATTAATTGCACATTGATTAATTTATTAGAATGGAGTCACACAACCAAAATATTTGGACTCACTCCCTTGGCATGTATCATAACCTTTTAGAATTTATCTCACAAATTTTCGTAAATAATTTGACACACTTATAAATTTGACATCCCTTAATACCAATCTCTCATATCCTAGGTATAACCTCCCTTTAAAATTTCACTAATTTAATAGAAAATATCCCCAAACGAATAACAGTAGAAACCCCACAAAAGGACGGCAGTGTCACAAATTCTACCCCGTCGTTCGAATGAAATCCTAGGTCATTTGGACGACTTCCACTATCATTTGAACGAGACCCCAGGTCGTTCGAAAGACCCAAGTGTTTCCATCCCTATTCTTCTTTGTTGCGACTTTGAGTTTCTGCCATTCTTGTTCATCTCAATTCTAAAACTCAATCCCAGAAGTAGTCTATGTTAACTCCCAATGATTTCAAAGTCTTCCAAATCTCCAATTTTATGTTTAACATTTGTCACTAATAAAAAGGTAACACTGTTAACAAAGTTTAGGTCGGATTATCATGGCTTCTCCTAAGCGATTTCCTTACAGTTTGGATTCAATTTTCCAGTTGAATAACCAAAATCATCAGTCTATAATTATAACTTGGATTCTCCCACTTTTAAATCAGAATACCATATCGATTTTTATAATCCCAACAGTAATCATCGAAGTGTGTTTTTGCAATTGCTTCTTATTTTACCCCATTAACTTTCAGATTGTTGAAAGATTCCTACAACCTGTATTCAAAATAATTTTTCAATTTAAATCACATGTATGCAGTTTCAATACAAAGGATTATGGATATACGCATGGATCATGTATTAATCCTCAAATTTTAAACTAATTTAAAAATCTCTAATTTTGCACTCTTTAAACATGATTCAATATTAAATCTACGCATTGAGTTAACCTTTATATAAGAATAGAACAAATTGAACCACAATTGCAAGAGAATCCTTGCCTGGGATTGTGTAGAGAATCCTCTTTTCCTCCTCCTAGGGTATTCCTTCTCCTCCTCTTAGGTGGGTGTGTCTAGGGTTCCTGGATATAACTCCCCATGGATGCATTAGCCCTTAATAAATATTTTTAATCTCCAAATCCAGAGTTGGGCTTTAGGCCACAACTTTGGACCCCCAAATGAGCCCAAATACATAATCTAATTAGCCTAATAACTACCAAACTTATATATATATATATATATATATATATATATATATATATATATATATATATATATATATATATATACCCCGAGACCATTACTAAGGGTCTAAAATGCCCGAACGAGCCCGTAATTCCTCTCAAAGTGTGTCCCAAAATATTTTTATCCAAAAATATATTTCAGTTGTAACATGACACATGTAAATACTTTTTATTTAAAAATAAAAATCCCTTTTGATTTATTCCCAAATCATTAAAGTACAATTCTAAAATTTATAAATAATATTGAGTCTAATTTCTCACAACCCAGATTAACTAATTTCCCCAAATTAATTTAATCCTTATTAAATTTTATTTTCTTCCAAAAAATACGGGGTATTACATTGCATCTCATACCGGGGATGTGAACGGATCAAATTCGGGCCAGATCAGAGGTGATCCTAATCTGATTTGTTAATATGTTAAAATATTTAAATTTGGTCCGCTAATCTGACGGATCGTAAATTTGATATATCGAATCCGAATTTGTCAAAGATTTAAATAGTTCGATCCAATTCAAAAATCTTATTATCTCATATTTTTATGTATTTAAAAATAAAATAAACTCTTCCCCCCCCCCCTTCACAATATATATATGATACTTAAAAAATGAATTTTTTTAACCAAACTTGGTGGAGGTGATCTTCACAATAAGAAGATCATCTTCAAATATTTTCATAAAAAACTTCATCCAAGAAGTAAGTGAAATATAAAATTGATAAATATGTGTATTCTCAACCGTTGAAATTTTTAGTGATCATCTCAATAATTTTCTAAAGGAATTTTTTGATGAGATTATTTCCAGACGATCTCTTTATTGTGAAGATCATCTCCACCAAGTTTGGTTGATTTTTTTTAGTATATTACATAATTGGTCCTTTTTTGTCATTTCTTTAAGGTTCGTTTTAAAACCTCTCACTACATATACATACGCACACACACACATATATATATTTTAACTACATGTATAGACTATATGTATATGCTACTTTACAATTAAGACTAAAAAATATGTGTTAGTCTTTATATTTGTATTTATATTTATATTTTTTTTATTATTATTGTTATACCCAAATTACGTCAACCAATAGATATAAGACACGTTGCATGGATATCCACACAAACACAATGAAGATATACTCTAGTGTTGATAAAAGGAATCAACCTATAAATAAGTCCACGACCTGGTACTTAACCAGGCCACAGACCATACTCCATTTTCGCCTCTATACACTCAAGGATATATCCGGGTGGACAGATAGGCCGCGGACCTTAAGACACGACTGCATTAGAGTCGCGACACCTCAACCCCAGCACATCCCAAAATGTATAGGCCGAGGACCCTTACACATCATCAATAGTATCCCAATTGTCCACCTATTAGAAATATTCCATCTCAACAATACTTATTCATAGGGCATGTCCATTGTGTACATGTTGCCCTCACCAACCATTATAAATAGAGGTCCTCACCTCCTTATTTGACAAACGAGATCTGGGTAGCGATGTTATACCCAACTCTCACTAGCTTCTCTCTACATCGAAATCCCCACTCCAGTCACCTGCTCCGACAACGTGAATCATTTACAACCATGATCTCCCTCATGTATACACTACAAGGCCAAACTCTCCACTGGACAAAACATGTATGTTTACACATTTCACATATTTCACTTCTCGTGTATGTCTCAAAGGCCCTCAAACTTGTACTATTACATGAATCTAATTAGAATCAGGCTCCATAGTGGACGTAGACTCATTTTCATGGTCGAGCCACTCTAAATCTCGTGTTATCTCTCCTTTACTCTATTTATATACTTTGATTATTGTGTATAAATTCGATGGTAGGATTTACTTTGGTAGACCATTTTTAGTCGACAACAGTTTGACGTCGTCTGTGGAAATGATTTGTTCTACTGAGTTTCTCATAAATTGGGTTTATTGTTCCTTATATCACCCATAAGGATCTATGAATCTACATCTTATAGATGAGATTATGGTGGTTAGACCTATATTTTTATATAAACCCATTTAGGGTATATTCGTCTTTTCATATTTATTTTCCTAAGCCAATCTAAAGGTATTTGGTCAGATACATCCACCCCAATGATGTTTCCATGTCTAAACCATTCTAAGAAAGTTGAGAGGCCACAACCTCATAAATACTGGAATCTAGGGATGACCATATTTTCTTCCTTCCCTGCACTTTTAGGAATTTTCTCCATATTATGAACTATATATTATGTATTTTCTATTAAACTTGTTGTTTTGCACATAAGGACTTGTTATGCCTAGATTAACACCACCAAAGAGTTTTTAGTCTAATTATTGGTGGTGGAATATCACTTTTGGGTTGACTTATAATATGCGCTCTCCACCATACTCTCTGTTGCCTTTACATGTTCTCGTGCTACAGGTCACGACCTCCAGTTGACAACTCAGTTACATTCTTCTATTTTTGGCATATTTGGCATTTCTGGTTATAACATTGCTATCTTTTATACCAAAGATGTTGCAAAATTCTTAAAAACCCTGTAATATGTTATATGGCTTATGGTTTGGGTTAATTTACATAAGACTAGGTCGTAGGATGTAAAATTGATTATTCCATGGGCAAAATCTGACAAAGCTATTTCCTTAAGGATCGGTAAACCTCCTTAGATAGGTTAAAATGCTTTTACTAACTTTTTCGTTAGTGTTCCGTCGAACATCCTGCAGTTGGAAAATTTTCCACCAGATAGTTATATCCCAAGGAGAAAATCATGTTCGATTATATCAATTGCATTGGAAATTCTATTTGTAAAGGAATAAAGCCACAGCATCATCCCTTATTGGCTTATCGGGCTATGAGCTCAATGGAAATGGCTGCAACCCATTGTTACTAATTTCTCAATGTTTGAATCTTCTTACTGTATGACCATTAGATTTCTCAATATGTTTAGTTTGTCTCAAAGAAAAGACTTTGTAAAGAACTAACAATTTAAACAAAGATATCGTGGAAGGCATCAGGATCACTCCCCAATTGACTAAAGTCGTAGCTCACTTGATGAGGTACAACAACCATCTATATAAGGGAATGGCGTCCCTCCAGGCTCAGATTAACCTCCTCGAATAATAGATAATTCTTATGCTTGAGTTCGCATCCTTCATTAACACGCTGAAGTCCGAAGATCCTAAGATAAAGATTGTATCTATGGACTCTGAAATGAAGATCGCGACATAAATAGTGTAAGGAAAGAAGAGGCATATCGACCATCCATAAAGGCTTATAAGGATTTCACACTCCAAAACCACAACTTGAAAACATTTTTAGCCAGCATCAAAGGAGAGAACCTCTTTAAATGGATATGGAAGATGAAATCTGTTGCTAATAAGAGAGATAAAAGCAAGCGATGTGATTTTCACAAAGACATTAGCCATACAAAGAACAAGTGCCTAAACCTAAAGCATGAGGTTAAGAGGCTTATCAGACAAAAAATGCTACAACGATTCACAAAGTCTGCAGCCTTTAATTGAATAGAAAGTAGGCATAGCCCTCTGAAAGTTTTTGAGGGAGAATTTTTCTTATTTGGTACTTTTGCAATCACAACAAAACCATAGCCTGGCTATAAAAATTAATTTTTATTCCCTAAGATTATATATCCTCCTACTGCTCAGGGATTCAAACTAAATGTTGATGGGACATCTAAAGGGAACGCAAGGATTTGTGGATTTGGTGGTATTCTCATAAATGAGAAAGGTCCACCAATTCATTTGTGGATCTTAAAGGCTTAAGTATGGGGATTGAGTTATGCCTAAAGTTCAATATTAATGATATCTGTACCAAATCAAACTCTATGTTGGTTGTGAATTTAATTAAGAGAAATCAAAAATCTCATTGGAGACTTAAAGCTTATGATGAAAAAATCAAGTCTGACTTACAAAAGATTAAATACTCTTTGGCTCATTGCTATAGGGCAGCAAACATGTTAGCTGATGGTTTAGCCAACATTGGGATTTCTTATCCTGAACTTAATTTTTTTTAAAATAGCATGGATCTTCCTAGAATGGTTAGAGGCACATATAAGCTAGACATGATTTGTTATCACTACATTAGGTCTAGTTTTTCATTTACTATGGATTTATAGCTTTTCTTGATTGTAATGGGGTTATTATAAAGCCCCAAATTTAATTTAATTTACCTTAAATGTTTTGGCAATTGGATCCCCTAAGCATTTATTTTGTTCATAAGTTGTCTTTGAGCTTGTACTGCCACCTTAGATAGGCTTTTTCTCCATTAATAAATAATATTTATCGGGATATTGCCCCTCTTCGCTAAAAAACTTAGCATTTTACTTTAATGCCTTTACAAATTCTTGTTCAATAGGTTTAACAAGAAACCTAGAAACAAGCACACCTTAAGAAAATGACTAAATCAATTGTTCTTTAGATCACATGAAGACCGCGTCCAGGGAGGAATAAATGCCTAATAACCGTATTAACGATTATGAAGGTAGAGATGCCCAAAACCTAGTATTAAGAAGACTGCAGCAAGGGAGGCATAAATTACCAATAACCCTCTCAATAATTATGAAGGAAGATGTGCCCATAAACCTAGGAGATTAAAGACGGTTAGATTAAACTACAATATATAAACCTAAGTAATAAGAAATCAGACTTAGGTGGCACTGAGATGCCGACTAGAAAGAACCTGGTTCTAGTGGTTCTTATCAGATCCTCTACAATTATGGTTCCCTGATTAAAGTGAGTCTTTTATCAAAGACTCGAATCCAACTCTGTAATAGTACCACAAGCCTTAGGAAATTGTAAAATATATACTCAGTAGCTGAGGGATGCTCCTAAATAATATCTCAATATTATTTAAGAATTTAAAAAGCTTAAAGACCGTGGTAACAGTGGCAGACCATGAAAGGTTAAATAATCATCCAAACGTTCGTACCTATAAAAAACATCATTTCCAAAGCATTGGAGGGCTACTATACCCCTCAGGTTCATGAAATATTATTTTAATCCTTTAGATAAGATCACATGACTAAGGCTACAACCATAATTGAAATCAATATCATATTTACAAAGACCAGTCACGATCAAAACCTTAGGGAGCCATTGTACTCCTTAGGTCCGCAATGTATTCTCTAAAGCATTTAGGGCCATTGTACCCCTCAATATCACAAAGTGTAATTTGAATCTTGACAGGCCTTTGAAGACTACATGAGATAGAAGACCATGATAGTAATGTAATAACACAAAATATGAAGAGACCAATATTTAAACTTTTTGGGCCATTATACCCTTTAGATTCGCAAAACACTATCTAAATAGGCATTTAATTACCAAGGTTAAGACCACAATCAAGTCAAGCAGTTGAACTAAATGCAATTCAGAATATAAAACTACAAAGCATTCAAGCTGCAATTCTAATAAGGCTGCAGAGTGAAGACAACTAGGAATTCAAGTCACTGAAGACCAAAGATCAAGCAAGTATGTAAGGACATTTTTGTCCAACATAGGTATATATGTCATTAGCCGTAACACCGTTGAAGAAATTCAAGTTCATATCTTCATCAACGGAATCCGAATATCGAATCAAGAAAGAAGAATTCAGAAATCCAGAATACCGGACCGGTCCGCCCCAAAATAAAAAGAACCGGTCCGCCTAGCCTCGGACCGATCCGCCTGGAATTTAAAAGAACCGATCTGCCAGCGGACCGATCCGCTGAGACCCGGACCGATCCGCCTTGCTCGTTTAAGACCAGTGAGCCCCGGACCGAATGCGAACCGAATCAGCCTCAAAATAAAAGAACCGGTCCGCCATCGGATCGATTCGCCTAAGGCTCGGATCGGTCCGCCCTGGATAAAATCAAACAGATCGTGTATTAGATTTTCTCGGCCAAAGAGGTTCTATTTAATCCCACTACGGGGAAGTGGTTTGATAAGACTTATACACGATTTTCTGAGTTCCATAACTCTTAAGTCTTCATGGTATTTGAGTCCATTGATTCATACCCTTGATTCACACAAATTCCATACATTTGTGAGTCAATTTTGGTAACCCTAGAACACCATTGTTGTTCAACCCTTTGTGAAGTGGACCGCTTCTTCCTCTTCATTGCAGCCCTACTGGACAGGGATAGTTCCAGCCGCCACCCCTACTGGAAAGGGTTTCTTCCAGCCGCGACTACAGAATCCGATACCCGAGGGTAATTCTTAGTCAACCTGTATTTCATTGTAATTCGATTGTAAACCGTATTTTACAAATTATAGTGATATACAAATGGTTTTGCCCCTGTGGGGGATTTTTCCTTAACTTTGTGTGTTGAATATCTTGTCCATGATTTCATATTGTTTCAATCACACCTAGTTGCATGCTTAGGGTTAATTTGGGTTAAAATTGGTATTTATTATATTATTTCTTAATTGAACGCAAGCGCCAACTCTTTCAAATTGGTATCAGAGCAGGTTACGCCATTCTATTGCGTATTCCTTACTTTCGCAAAATTTTTCTAAAGATATCAATTTTTGAAAAAAATTGATTGAAAAGAGCGTGTTCAAATGGAGAAGTCATATTATAATCAGATGCCTATTTTTGACGGGTCTAATTATGCCTACTGGAAAGCTCGTATGAAATCGATTTTAAAATCTATTGACGAGCATGTTTGGTTGCTTTGTGAAAATGGTTGGACTCCTCCCACGGTCACTGTTAATAACATCACCACTTTAAAACCCGTGTCAGCCTGGACTGAAGATGATTATAAATTGTCCAATTTTAATTCCCGTGGTCTGAGTGCTATTTCTGGAGCTGTGTCTCCTGATGAGTTTCGCCGAATTATGACGTGCACCACGTCTAAAGAGGCTTGTGATGTTTTGAAATTGACTCATGAGGGTACGAACGCCGTTAAAGAGTCAAAATTACAAAACTTGGTCACCCAATTTGAGACTATCACCATGTCTGAGTCCGAATGCTTTGATGATTTTTATGCACGTTTGTCGAACATTGTTAACACATGTTTTAATTTGGGTGAGGTGATTGATAACACGCGTGTCGTTAAAAAGATTTTGAGATCTCTCCCAAAACGCTTTATTCCTAAAGTCACTGTTTTGAACTCTTTGGGAAATTTGAAAACTATTAAGTTGGAAGAACTTGTAGGAGATCTTCAAACCTATGAGATTGACATGTTTCCCAAAACCATTAAGGCTAAGGAAAATGGCATTGCTTTAAAGACTCTTTTTAAGAAAAATAAAGAAAAAGTTTTGGAGTCTGTTTCTGAGTGTGATCTTGACATAGATAACTTGGCCTTGTTTGCAAAAAATTTCAAAAGAATTCTCAAATTCAAGAAAAATGGAAATTTCAATGATAAAAGGAATTTTGAGAAAAATAATTTTGAAAAGAAAAATGAAAAAGATTTTAAAAATCCTCCCATGAAAGACAGTGAGAGATGCTTTGAATGCGAAGGTAGGGGTCATAGAGCCTTTGAGTGTGCCACTCGTCTTAATAGAGAAAAGGGAAAAGCTGTCCTGAATGCTACCCTTAGTGACGACAGTGATGTCGAGCCGGTGGACTCGGGAGATGAGTCACCGCATGAGCGTAACTTCACCGCGTTCATGGATAGTCATGTGAGTACTTCTAGTGCACCTCATGACGATGAGGATGCTGATTCACAGGGACACCTCGACAGTGAGTGCGAAGAGTGTGAGGGGGAGGATGACGAGGCATGTGAGAGCGAGTGTGATCTTCAACACGCCTACACTGAACTATATTCCGAGTCTTTTGAAACCAAGAAGAGAAACAATGCTTTAGTTCTTAGGATCACTGCCCTAGAGAAAGAGTTAAGATTGTTTGGAGAGAGAGAGAGTGTTTGTGAGAATGGAAAAGAGAGAAAGAGAAAGAAAGATCGTGAGAAGATAAGATGTTTTGAGTGCGATGGTATAGGGCACAAGAAATTTGAGTGTCCCACTAGACTCAAGAGAGAGGTCAAGAAAGTTGCTTTGCCCACTTCTCTAAGTGATAGTGATGGTGATAATGGTGATGATAGTTTGATCCAAAAAGCCTTTAGAAAGTTGTTTATCGAGACCATGGAAACAAAAAGGTCTAATAGGATCCTAGGTCTTCGGATTGGTGAGTTGAAGAGAGAGAATGATGAGCTTAAAAAGGAAAAAGGTGACTTGACCAACACAGTGTCTAGTCTGACGACACGTGTATCCCATCTTGAGGATGACCTCAAACAAGCACGGGAAGTTCAAGTCACATTAGAGAATTCACCCGAGCCTATATCCACCATTGTGAGTGAGTCCCATGGGTGTCCGTCTAGGAATGTTCATCCCAAAATTGTTGATAAATTACTTCCTAGACCGGTTTATGTTTGCTCCTACTGCAAGAAGCGAGGACATCTTAGGGAATTTTGTTCTAAGTTGGGTTTTGTGCCATATCATGCCACTTCACATATTCATGCACATGCACCCACTCATGATACTTCGCCTGCTCATTTTGATAGAGAGTTTGTACATATTCGCGAGCAAGTGAAGTTTTTGATCAAGACTACACATGATCTAGAGGAGTTGGTTCAAAAGATGTCACCATCTTTAGAAAACTCCACCGTTACTCCCGGTTGAGATCTAGTCTTGATTACTAGCATAGGTTGTTTATCATGTCATTTTTTTTAAACCTATTGCTAGCATGTATCCTTAGTTAGTTTTTCATTTTTTTTAAAAAAAATACAAAAGATTTTCCTTTAAGAAAATTTTTGAGAAAAGCACAAAAAGATTTTATTTTGATAAAATTTTTGAAAAATTCAAAAAGAGATTTGCCTTTATGGATGAGCATTTAAGATAGCCAAGTCACAACTTCATTCCATATATCCACGTGACTGTTTGTTAGAGATTTGAAAGGCTACATCATTTCATCCATGTGCTTAACATTGATTGGAGTCCTTGAGATGTACTTAGTGATATTTCCTACATGCTTGACTCCTATATCCTTTATTGCACACTTGCACGGCTATACTTGACTGTTGCACTTGTCAATCTCATGTTGGCTTGAGTGTTTCCATCTCAATCATGTCTATACAATGTATAAAATGCGATAAAACTTGACAAGACTGGATTGCATGTTAAAACCGTTTTGGTGAGACTGTGTGATAATTTGCATAACGGGGAGGGGCTGCGAAAGTTGATTTTTATCCTTTGCGCAAAAGCCACCGTTAAAAAGGACCTAAAAAATGGAGGAATTGTAATATCCGATGTCCTAAGAGGTTAAAAGAGCCCCGAAAAAATTGAAAGGCAATAAAAATAAATTCATGCCAATTATGGGCCATTTAGGCTTCACCATCAATTCTCCAAAGTTTGAGAATTTAGTATACCTCTCTTCAAAATATAAATCTGAGGGAGTTTGGTTGGAGATTGAAAAACGGGTTTGCACTTCAAGTCCTGAAAAAGCATGAAAATCATTTTGGACGTTATGTGTGTAGAAATCACTTTGAGTTTTGATTTGTAGATTTGATATAGTCAATGGCTTATATTTCCAATTGTTTACACCAAAGGAAGCATTTGAGTTCATTCGTTAGGAATATCCAATATTCATCGTGCACATATGTCATGGTTGTATGCGTTGATTTTCCTATCGAATTTTGATCACACCTCTTCTTTTACGCTATCACCGACTTGGTTGCTTTATGTTCATTCATGGTGTGATCTTATGCCTTGTGTCACCCCGGTACTTGATTGCTTGATTTATTTATCTCATTTGTCTATTTGGGGACATCATAAAAAGGGGGAGAATGAATTATCTGATTATGGGGGAGTTTTTGAAATTCTGAGAATATCATCTTAAATTGATTTATATGCTTATGTTTATCTCATTTCAAACTCGATACGACACTTGGTATTTGCTTTGTCTCATGTGTGTAGGTACATCTTTTGATAATCCCATATTGCACACCCTGATGAGAAAAGCGTTGAGATTTCTGAAGATTCAAAGAACAAACGATGCAGCCTTATTCATTTGTACCACTTTCAGTTTTTGGGTTCATGGAAGGGTAGATTTGTATAAGCATTGTGATTATAGATAATTCGGATTTTTCATGTCTGTTCCGGCATAGACATAGAGGGAGATTTGTAAGGACATTTTTGTCCAACATAGGTATATATGTCATTAGCCGTAACACCGTTGAAGAAATTCAAGTTCATATCGTCATCAACGGAATCCGAATATCGAATCAAGAAAGAAGAATTCAGAAATCCAGAATACCGGACCGGTCCGCCCCAAAATAAAAAGAACCGGTCCGCCTAGCCTCGGACCGATCCGCCTGGAATTTAAAAGAACCGATCTGCCAGCGGACCGATCCGCTGAGACCCGGACCGATCCGCCTTGCTCGTTTAAGACCAGTGAGCCCCGGACCGAATGCGAACCGAATCAGCCTCAAAATAAAAGAATCGGTCCGCCATCGGACCGATCCGCCTAAGGCCCGGATCGGTCCGCCCTGGATAGAATCAAACAGATCGTGTATCAGATTTTCTCAGCCAAAGAGGTTCTATTTAATCCCACTACGGGGAAGTGGTTTGATAAGACTTATACACGATTTTCTGAGTTCCATAACTCTTAAGTCTTCATGGTATTTGAGTCCATTGATTCATACCCTTGATTCACACAAATTCCATATATTTGTGAGTCAATTTTGGTAACCTTAGAACACCATTGTTGTTCAACCCTTTGTGAAGTGGACCGCTTCTTCCTCTTCATTGCAGCCCTACTGGACAGGGATAGTTCCAGCCGCCACCCCTACTGGAAAGGGTTTCTTCTAGCCGCGACTACAGAATCCGATACCCGAGGGTAATTCTTAGTCAACCTGTATTTCATTGTAATCCGATTGTAAACCGTATTTTACAAATTATAGTGATATACAAATGGTTTTGCCCCTGTGGGGGATTTTTCCTTAACTTTGTGTGTTGAATATCTTGTTCATGATTTCATATTGTTTCAATCACACCTAGTTGCATGCTTAGGGTTAATTTGGGTTAAAATTGGTATTTATTATATTATTTCTTAATTGAACGCAAGCGCCAACTCTTTCAAAGTAAGTCTATCGTACAATCTGCAGCTTAAAGACAAAATATGTAAAGTAATAACGCATACAAGGTTGTAAAATAAAAAATTTATCCTAATAAAACACAATTTGATACAGAAATTATTCATCACAAAATAGTTATAATCAAAATATGAAATAAGAAGGCATAATAAGTTTAAGACTCTGCATCCCCTTCTTCATCACCATCTTCATCCTTCAGGTTAATTTTAGTTTCTTTAGCTTCAAGTGCTGTAGATATGGCCTCCTCTTTCTGCTTCTCAAAAATCTCATTAGCCTCTTTAAGCCCCTTCACACGTTGAATGTGCTCGACTTTAGTGAATCTTTAGGAACATATGTTTGTCTTATATTCAGGATAATTTTTGGTAACTCTATGCCTCATCTCCTTATAGCTATTAATGTATGATTTGTTATGGCCAATAAAGAAGTATCTAGAGGTTTTAAAATTGACCATGGAATCCTCATCATTTTTCTTTACTACCGAAGATTGTTCATTTATCATCTTCTAGTCAGTTACGGCATGTTCATCAACAACTTTTTGCATGGAAAACTCATAACCCTTAGATAGAGAGGTGAGATGGTCTTTAATCTTTATAGCCTTATCTTATCTTTATGTGGCCTATCTCACAACCTTTAGACACATCTCCTCGAAAACCATTAAAGACTTTATGTCCTAATTGAAATTCTCCCCGACTTCATTTTTGACCTTGTCAGCGACCTCCACTTGAGTTAATCATCCTTAAGAGAAGTTATCGAAGACGTCCACCTAGATTCAAAAGAAAAGGCCTTGAATTTTTACATTTTTGTTAGATATGTAGATTCCACTAACTTATGCAGAACATAGAGGTCTTTACATATGGCCATATGGCTCATAGCAGCCTAGGTGGTTTGGAAGGAAAAAAGTAGAAGAAGTTAGTCAAAGTAGACAACATAAGAAAAAGTCACGAAGGTATAGATAAACATACCCTAAGAACACAATGGAGATGATATTACTCTAAATCCTTAGCATCTTCCTCATACAAACGTTTGAGGTTAGAAGAACTAAAAACCCCCTTATCAGTGGGACCATATTGACACTAGTATATAACTGAGAAGTTGCATCTGCTTTCCTTATATGAAGTCATGGACGAGAAGCAAAGGCCCTACTTTGTGGAGTAGGGGCATCCGCGTCCAATGGAACAGACGTCCGTGGAATCGACTCTATGGTGGGGATATGCCCAAAGTTTGTCAATTCTTTATTTTTTCCTCGAAAGTGGATAAAACCAATTCTGCATGGGATATGTTGATTGTGATATTGTCAGAAAGTGGTATGTTTAAATCACTAGCCGTAGCCTCATATTGGGTTCCAATGGGGACATCATCTATTGGATCAACACCTTTATATGCTTCCCTCTTTCTTTTTTTATTCATTACCTTCCCCGTATCTCGATTCAAAGTTTGAATGTTCTCCTCCAGCTCATCTAATTAGAAAAGAAGCAGTTCCCCATTAATCTCCATTACTGGATGATGGTTCATGGATGAACCTGCATAAGAGTTGTCAAACAAAGAAAAAGTTTAAGTGTGTAGCTAAAAATTGAAAGTAGCAAAATAAGTCGCAATATATGAAGTAAAAAAGTATTACCTTTTAGTGCTTACCTCGCATGTTCAACGTGGGAAGTAAATTACCCGTGCCCGTACAAGGCCCTAAGAGTAACCACAACAAAGTCCTTTTCTTGTTTGGAATTAAGATTGTACCCTCAATCCTCTTGCTTTGATGCTCTTTTGGGGCCAAACCTGTACGAACTGAAAAAATAACTGAGGTCAATATTATTTCACGCATGAAAACCAAATTTCACGACCTTATTATTCAATTTTTTCTACTTTCCATAGGGGACGTCCGAGGATCGTATAAACATAAATTCTCTCTCTCTCTTTGACTATTCGGCATATATCTCCAAGTTGTCACCCAAATAAAAAAAAATTCCTTTCTAGTTTTAGTATTGGAAGGTCGTCCCCTAATGAGGTACATACTACCATTTCGCAAACCCATGTAGTAATACTATTAATTTTCTATGGAGTTCTTTTTTGGACTGTAAAATTCAAAGAACTTACTAGTCGTAATATCATTTGAAAATTTATACGGTCAAAAAACTAAAGCTGCCAAGATAGACCTCCACCCATTAGGGTCAACTTAGGCTGAGGCTAGATTCATCACCTTCAGAATCTTCCTTACGGTAATGGTTACTAAAAGCCGCAGTTAAGGAGGAAGGCATGTAAAGGGAATAATACATAATCATTGGGGATCACGGAACAAGGTAGTTAGTAAATGGAAGGCACTATACAGATTTCACTTTATGAGCCTTAGCCATATCAGTTAACCACTCCTCGTTAATTATATAGACCTAGTAAATGGATGGCCTAGCTTTAACATTCCCTACTTTGGCGGTAGTCACTTATCCGCTAAGAGCCGTGGCATTTCTCTTAAATGTAACGTGATTATTTGTGGAGATATTATTATCCTTAAATATATGGATATCATTTGCAACCTCCATTGGACCCTTATAATTATAAGACTCTGCGAATTGAGAATCAATGCGAATATAGATTGGAAACTCTATTAATTTACATGCTCCACTAGTTTTAAGGGTTTTATGTTTTAACACTACGGGAGGAGGAACATAGAGATGTCTTATCCATTAATCCTCCAAGTACTCCCAAGTATTCTAATCCATAAGGTCGTGATAGGAACCTGAAAAAACAGAAAGCTTCACAGTTAAAGGGTCACAACCTTTATGAGCAAAATACAATGGAAGAAAAAGTTTGAAAGACCACGACTTCAATAAAAAGATGAGGTAAAAGAACTCGTCTAGATCCTAAAAGCCAAAGGTATCATGGGTAAGGCTATGGAAATAAGTCCTAGATGACTTTGTGAAACATAAACACCAAAGGAAAGTCTCAAAAACACCAAAGGCCATGGACTACCGAACTAGCAGTAAGAGATCGCGACATAGTCAAAACTTTTCCAAAGGTAGAGAAAATAATTCCAAGGCAAGTCCAGGGACACAACCAACTAAATAGGCTCACAACCACCAATCGGTGTCCGTGACCAGAGAAAATAAAAACCTTGGATCCTAAATTACGTGCTTTACTGTATCCCCTTCCTGAGCAGATAAACAACATGGCTCCTTAATTACGTGTTTTAACATAATTAAAAGGGTGAAAACTAGGGCTTTGGTAAAGAACAACCACAAATGGAAGTTCGTGTTCTTGGTCCAAAAATAACCCAAAACCCTCAAAACAAGTAGTAACCATCAAATATCAGTCCAAAAATACCATTATCCTATCCTACAACTACGCGCCTACATCAATCAACATTCGACATCCACAAAAAAATTTGAAATCCAACTTTTAACCCAAAAATCTTTAAATCCCAATTGGATTCAATCCAAAATTCAAACCTAGTCGGGTTTAATTTTGTGATAGTTTAATAAATTAGTTATAGATATTATAGCGTGGAAATAAAGAAATTAACGATGGAACGAAAAGCTGAAGAAGAAATTGTGACAAAATATGAAAGAACCAGCCTGGGATTCGAAGAAAGCAGTCACCTAAATATTTGCCCTAGCTCTCGTCGGGAATCACCTGTGCTCTGTAACACCCCACATATTTTGGCATCGGCTACCACCAGCCTACGCTGGACGTCACTGAATAAAATAGCATTATCATCATGTGACAAATATATGAGACACTTAAAAACATTGTTTCCACAAGATATAATGCAATTAAATCCAATGATTATAAAACATCCAAACAACAATATCCATCACCATGCTAACTCCAAATTAAGTTCCAACTCTAAACCATAGGTTACAACTAAAAGTGAATAATCCAACTATAAATCTCTAACTGAAAACTATAAACAACCGTGGAACTGAATCACCCATAAAAATCCATAAATAATTATCTCATAAATAAATGACGAAATGAAAGAAATCTAAACTATTAAATAAATAAAATTAATCTCAAGTTGCACTCCACAAAATATGCAATTCATCCTATGCAACTACTCCAGCAACTATACCTGAAATGTTAGTCAACGCAATGGTCAAAGCCCACTGTATGAACATTAGCTACTCCTCCCAATTAAGGTCCGTGAACCCAGACATAATCATTATACATGATAAATATCAAAATAGATTATTTTAAATTAAATAATATAATTAAATGTGAATAAGTAACACAACACTACTAACCCACATACTAAGTCACCCACTATTCTAGTTTAATTATTAAATTACCACATTTCTTTATAAACAACCTATTCATTTCATTTAATACTCTTAATCATATTATTATTAAAGCGATGCCACTATAGCCATCTGACCTATCTATGGATCCTACACATCTTCGGGTCCTCCCAAAGTTATCAATCCAACACACCAATTCCCATCACTATAGCCAACCGACCCCATTTTGTTAGCCATACACATATTAGTGATGTTCCACACACGAGACATCGCTGTAGTCAGCCAACCCAATTACTGTTAGCCCTAAACATATTGGCGACACCAATACACACCCACGTCACTATAGCCAGCCAACCCAATTTTCATTAGTTTTGAATATATTACCGACACAAATTCATTTTAATACATTTATGTGTCTTAGGCATTTGTTGTTAATTTATTATCAATTTATCATTTTTCTATTTTAGCCCCACCCATTATTTGAATAATCCAACCTAAATCATCCCTACTCCCAAACCTAGATATTTCCACAACCACAAGTATTTCCTAGTCTATCACCGAGGAATCATACCTACGAATAGTTACCACTTAGTCTCGCACCTAGGCTAACAAAAAACACATGACAACATACTACCTAGCCCCACCGAGGAAATACCTAACCATACGATCCTACACACACTAGTCCCATACCTAGAAAGTGATACCATCCATAAGGCCTACCTACTAGTCCCATACCTAGCAAGCAACCTTAAAATAAGGGTAAAAGCATAACTACCCAAAAATTTCAACGTCCCCGTCGTGTCGAAATATAAACACAAGAGACATCCACATAAAGCCTATTTTGAATTGATAGCTACAATTCTTCAAATTACTTCTCCAATTTCCATATTATCTAAATTTATGCCCTTTTTAATTATA
Source organism: Sambucus nigra (assembly GCA_949130495.1). Lineage (NCBI taxonomy): Eukaryota > Viridiplantae > Streptophyta > Magnoliopsida > Dipsacales > Adoxaceae > Sambucus > Sambucus nigra. The sequence continues at coordinate 85,342,493 of OX422208.1, read as the reverse complement.
TAATTAAAAAGTCTTACTAATCTTCACACGGGTCGTCAAAGTTCATAATTTCTATATGAGTGTTATTTTACCGATTAATACAAGATTCTATTCTCAGCATGCATATACACCTATTACAAAATAATAAATCCAATCTACAATCTACACTTGACAATCGTGATTATACAAGTCGAAACATCATTTTAAATTCGAACATGCGAAATGCCCTACAATTCTATCGTGATCCAACCCTCTAATCTAAGCATGCAATTATTTTGAGTCTTAAATCAATATATATATATATATATATTAAAAATATCCATGTAATTACTTTCACTTTCCCTAATTAATCTTCCTAATTTATTTTAAGAAAATAATATTTATTAAAGTTTAGGCAATATCAAAACTTCATCACACTTAAGGGGAGCAATAGAACCATTCATGCCTATAAAGAAGTCATCTTAAAAGTATGATTGTACGGTTATGTTCCTCTCGTGAAAAGAGCAAATACACGTCCTTGGATGTTCTTGAGAAAACTTGATTTAGGTCTTCAAATCTTGGGTTGAAACTTGATTTAAAAGGGGTTTAAGTTTTATCGAGGAGGGGAGAGAAAAATTTGGGAGGTTAGTGATTTTTTAGATGAGTTAAATGTTCTTGAAAAGTCTAAACTCGAGCCTTTTTAATATAGAAAATTAAAAGAATTTGAAACCGACTCAAACACCTAAAAATTAGCAAATTCGCCAAATATGCCCCGGGCGAATCGATTCCCCAGGGCCGAATTGATTCCCCCACTAGGTGAATCTGTTCCCCGCATGGGGTGAATCTGTTCCCCCCTGTTCAATTAACAGAGAAGAAGAGTTGAAAAAAATCCAATTTTGTTCCCGATTTTAAATCCAATTAAAACTTTATTTCTTATATATCAAAATTTTTAAATACTAAAAATAATTAAATCGAATAAAAATATTTTTTTGATTTTTGATTTATAAAGATTTATTTACGGTCCAAAAATCACGAGGTGTTAAATTCTCCCCCACTATTACAAGAATTTCATCCTTGAAATTCGGCGAAGCGTAAACACCAAACTTAAATCGCGTAAATAAAATCAGGCTTACATATTGGAGACACAAATCGCGTAAATACACACCCACGTGACTATAGCCAACCAATCCAATTTTCTTTAGTTCAGATCTGCACATATTGGAGACACAAATCCATTTTAATACCTGTTCTTTGTCTTAAACATTTGTTGTTAATTTATCATTTTTCTCTATTAGTACCACCGTTTATTCTGATAATCCAACCTATTTCATCCCTAATCCCATACATAGATATCATCAAAACCATAAGTATTTCTTAGCCTATCACCGAGGGATAATACCTACCAATACTTACCGCCTACTCTCATACCTAGGCTAACAAAATATACGTGACAACGTACTGCCTAGCCCCATCTTGAAAATACCTTACCATACGATCCTACACTCACCAATCCCATACCTAGAAAGTGTTACCATCCACAAGGACTACTTACTAGTCCCATACCTAGCAAGCAACCTACAAATAAGGGTAAAATCATAGCTACCCAAGAATTCCAACGTCCCCGCTGTGTTGAAATATGAACACAAGAAACATCCACATAAAGCATATTTTCAAATTTATAGCTATAATTCTTCCAATTACTTCTCCAATTTCCATATTATCCAAATTTATGCCCTTTTTAATTATATAATTAAAAAGTCTTACTAATCTTCACACGGGTCGTCAAAGTTCATAATTTCTATATGAGTGTTATTTTATCGATTAATACAAGATTCTATTCTCAGCATGCATGTACACCTATTACAAAATAATAAATCCAATCTACAATCTACACTTGACAATCGTGATTATACAAGTCGAAACATCATTTTAAATTCGAACATGCAAAATGCCCCACAATTCTATCGTGATCCAACCCTCTAATCTAAGCATGCGATTGCTTTGAGTCTTAAATCATATTATATTTTGTTACATAAAAATAGCCCCGTAATTACTTTCACTTTCCTTAATTAATTTTCCTAATTTAATTTAAAAAATCACTTATTAAAGTTTATGCAATATCTAAAACGCATAACCCTTAAGGAGAACAATAGAAGCATTCATGACTCTAAAGAAGTCGTCATAAAAATTTGATTATACGTTTGCGTTCCTCTGACGAAAATAGTAAAGACACGTCCGTGGATGTTATAGAGAAAACTTAATTTTGGTCTTCAAATCTTGGGTTGAAACTTGATTTAAATGGGGTTTAGGTTTTGTAGAGGAGATGGAAGAATAATTTGGGAGGCTAATACTTTTTTAGATGAGTTAAAAGTGTTTGAAAAAGACTAAACCCGAGCCTTTTTAATATAGGAAATTGAAAGAGATTAAAATCGACTCAAACACCAAAAAATAAGCAAATTTTCCAAATCTGCCCCGGCCGAATCGATTCTCGCTTGGGAGAATCTGTTCCCCATAGGGGTGAATCTGTTCCCCCAATTCCGCTGACATGAAGAATAGTTGAAAAAAATCCATTTTTTTCTTAATTTCAAATCCGATTAAAATCTTATTTCTCATATATCAAAACCAAATTTTTAAAGACTAAAAATAATTAAATCCAATATAAATATTGTTCAAATTTTGACTTATAAAGATTTATTTATGATCCAAAAATCACGGGGTGTTACATATTCATTGTAAATTACCAATGGAATTTTTCTCTCAACTAGGGAAAATGTGAATGAGTCCACGGCCTCAACCCATTTATAAAAAGGGTCATAAAATTCGAAAATTCAAAAAATTTGAAATGTTTCAACAACAGGTGGCGACATCACTTGAGACCCCATCCTCTCAATAGTAGATCGCATCATCATCATGGAGACCTGCCAATTAAAGGCCTCGGCTCTAAGAAAACATGGTGTGAATGTAAATTTAGCCACATCACTAAATCAGACACCTCTTAGCATCAAGTCTTTGAGGGATTCTATTATACCCAAATTATGTCAACCAATAAACATAAAACACATGGCATGGACGTCCGTGCAAACACAGTGATGATATACTCAAGTGATGACAAAAGACCTCAGAATACAAAGAAGGTCATGACCTAGTACCTATCCAGGTTGTGGACCATACTCCATGTTACCTTTTATACACTTAATACTACGACCTCTTGCACTAATAGGTTGTAGATATTAAGATACAATTGTATTAGAGGGCCCCAACTAGACCTTTGATAGGTCTCGGAATCTAAGCCCCAGCACATCCCCAGAATTATAGGTTGTGGAACCTTACACATCATGAACCTCTTGCCAATTGTCCACCTTCTATAAATATTCCATCTCATAATACTTATCCACATGGCTCATTCATTGTGCACGGGGTGCCCTCACCAACCACTATAAATTGAGGTCCCACCTATTTATTTACTAAGAAAGATACGGTTAATAAAGTTCTGTCCAACTCACTCCAGCTTCTCCCCACATCATAATCCAAAATTCGGTCACCTACTTCGACAGAATGAATTATCTATAGCTCAACCTCCCTTATATCTAAACTACAAGGCGGAAACATCCATTGCACAGATCATGTATGTTTACGCATTTCACTTGTTTCACTCCTCTTGTATGCTTCTAAATCCCACCCACCTAGCACCATTACAAAAATCTAATGAGGATTAGGCTCCATAGTGGACATGGGCTCATTTTCATGGATGAACCACTCTAAATCTCGTGTTCTCTCTCTTTTCTATTTTCTTTACTTTCACTGTTGTGTATAGCTTTAACAACAATTATATATATATATATATATATATATATATATATATATATATATATATATATATATATATATAACTTTTAATTGTATCAGAATGACATTGATCCATATCCGATTCATTTAGTAAATGGATAAACGGGTTATTCGATAAAATAATTATCGGATTTCAAAATAAATACCAAACGGATTGGATTTCGATCGGATTGGATCCGGATAAAAATCCGATCCGCTAACAACCGTATCCAAATTGAAAATTGAAGTGGTCACATCATATATAGCAAGATACTATAAATCGTAAAGTTTGGGTAGTTCAAAATCCTTACCACACTATTTTGTTGGAATAATAATCTAGACTTTTTTTTAATGGAAGACCTAAGGATATGTGGGTATAAAAAAAATTCTCATTGGAAGTGAAGAGTCTTAGAGTTAATGTTAATTCATTGAATAAATAAGTATATGTGTATTCTCATTAGTTCAAGATCATTCAAGCATCAAGACATATCCGAATATCAAAGTTCTTCATCAAAGAAGCTTATGAAAGACGAATTTGGAAAAGATTATGTTTTATTACATAATTATTCACTGAGGATATTGGTCACTAAATATTTTCTAAGTGTTGGAGCAAAGCTTTAAATTTTTTTCGTCAAAAATATATTTTTTGGAGTTTTTGAGGCTGTGCATTTACCAAGAAAAAGAAAAAGAAAAAGAAAGATATTGGATTTTACTTTCGTCGTTCGAACAACACCGTATGTCGTTCAAACGACATGGCATGTCACGCGAAGTGCAAGCTGTCGTTCAAACGACACTGCATCTCGTTCAAAGGACATGCTATCTTGTTTGAGTGGCCTACCGAGATAGCATGTCTTTTGAACGAGATGCATCTCGTTCAAACGACACTGCATCTCGTTTAAAAGATATGCTATCTCGTTCAAAAGACATTCTATGAAATTTATGCTGAAGTTTGAAAATAAAGAAAGAAAATTTAAAATTGAAAGCTCAATTGAAAGAACGTGCCTTAAAAAATGATAATTATGTTTTAGTCCAAGAACTTAGGGCACATGAGAAAATGTTGAAAGAAAATCTAGGATATGTTGAGGGAGAGAGAGATAGTCTTCGAGGGTTGATGGAGGCTATGAAAAAGGAACTTTTAGAGTTTGAGGATTCTAGACATTTGCTCTAGTAAAAAATAGGAGAGATTGAGAAGAGTTTTAAAGAATAAAGCAATGTAAAATTTGATTTAGAGTCTCAGTCAGAAAAGTTAGATGAAATTTTAGGGCCTGTCCAAATTAAGGAGGATAGGGGTGGTATAGGCTTTGATGAGAGTGTCGCACCCATTCCCAAAACCAACCCCACACGTGTGAGAGAGCCACCTTGGGTTGTTAAGAGAGAGACACCGAGGGTTGTCAAGAGAGAGACACCTAGGAACATTGTACGAGAGGCACCTAAAAATTTGAGGAGAGCGCCACATAGGAATTTGAGGAGAGGACCACCTTTAGGTAACATTCACCGCCCGATTTACACTTGCACAAATTGCGGTAATCAACATCATCTTAGGCGTTTTTGTTACAAACTTTTAAATGGACTTAGGAAGGTTAGTAAAAGAATAAATTCGATTCCTCAAACCCCCATATGTCGTTACACATCGATTTGGGTTAGGAAATCGGATTTAAAGGCTTATGGTCTAATTATTCATAGCTCTCATTTGCTTGCACGTGATTCACCCCATGTGAGATCAATTGGTTGACTATGTTGATATTTGTCATACACTATTTGTGCTCCATGATATACTCTTGCTAGTCTTATGACTCACTTTGTTGTAGTTTACATTATTTTATGAGTTTTAGCTACTGTTTTAGCACTGTTTTGGATCTCTCAGCACTTTCCAGATATCCTTTTCTAAAAAAAAAAATCACTAAGCAACACTGTTTATCATTTTGGGGATTCTATGAAAACTTTGTTTCTCTCGTTCGAGCGAGAAAAAATCTCGCGCAGAGCCTTCTCGCGAAATGATATGTCATTTGAATGACATGTAGTCTTGTTCGAGCGACTTGGTTGACTTTGACCATTTTGTTTGCAATATCATGTGTTCTTTGGTTACATTATTTGGTATTGCTCGGTTGCTTTTGACAGTTTATATGCTGCCATTTTTTGTATTTATGCTTAATTGCTAATACTGCATTGGTCGTTTTATCACACTTGTTTAGATTGATGATTGTTTGTGTGATTTACTGTTTACTAGCATAAGAGGATGCTCATGCCGATGCTCATGCCTATTTCTAGTATGTATCATGCTTGTATTTATGGTTTTTATTTTTGAAATTTTTTGGAAAAATACAAAAAGATTTTATTTTGATTAAATTTTTGAAAAAGTCAAAAAGAGTTTTGTATTTTGTTTTACACCGTATATGAATTGACACTTAGGATGATCGAGTCACAATTTTATTCCATTTATCCCTGTGACAATTTAATAGTATTTTTAGACAATATATTATGTCATCCATGTGCTTTACAATGTTTGGAGTCATTGAGATGTTATTAGTTGATACTTCCTACATGTTTGACTCATCATTTCCTTTAATGAACACATGAACGGATTTGGTTGATTATTGTACTTGTCTATCACATGTTGGTCGAGTGTTCTCGTCTCAATAATGTCCTTAAAATGAACCAAGTGCAATAATACGAGAGTAATAAAAGTAGTGCATGTAAAAACCATTTCTCGTGAGGAATTTGTTTATATTTAAAAAATAATGAGTGACACGGGAAGGGTATACGAGAGTGTGAAATTGACTCTGCGTGAAAAACACTGTTTAAAAAGAGCCCGCACAAAAAATTATGGTAATAAAAAGATGATATATACCAAAATTTGGGCCAATATATTTTGTCTAAGTTGAGAATTTAGTACCTCATTAGATATAAAAATTGCATTATTATTAATGAAGGAGTTTGGTTGGATATAAATCAATAGGTTTGCACGTCCTTTGAAAGTTATCAAAACGGCACTAAATAGTTTTGGACGTTATTGGTGTGAAAATCACTTAGGCTTTGATTTGTTGATTTGATTTAGTCGATATCATCTAAATTCATCAATTTTATACCTAAGGATAGTTTTTGATGTTCAATCGATAGGAGTACACATGTGCATCATGCATATATGATTGATTGAGTTTTATTACCTATTGAATTTGTTCACACCCGTTCATTGCATATCCATGATTTGGTTGTCTTAATGTTATTCATGGTGTGATTTTTGTAAATTATTTTTGTTTGAAAAAATTAAAAAATAAAAAATAGTTAGTGGATCTTTTCAGTATTTCCTCTACATGCGCGTAGTTTGATCCATACTTGTTCTGTTTATTGTGACACTACATGTTTTGATTGTTTATTCTTTTCCTTGTCTATTTTGGACAAATAAAAAGGGAGAGAACGAATTATGGGGGAGATTTGATTATATTAATTGATTTATTATTTTATCATTCAAACTCGATGCTTCTCGAAGGTATTTGCTTTGTCTCATGTGTGTAAGTACAAAGTTGAAGGTTATTGGATTGCACACCTTGATGAGAAAAGCTTTGATAATTGAAGATTGATGAAGGCTTTTTGAAGAAAAGACTGAAGACTTGCATTTTAAGTACCTTTTCACTTTTGGGTTCATGGGAGGGTATTATATTTGTATAGGCATTTTGTTTTGATAATTTGGATTATTTTTATTTTGTACCAGCATAGACATAGGGGGACATTTGTAAGGACATATTTTATAAGTCTTATTTACATTAGAGTATATCGTATACCACTACAATGATCGAAGAATTATTCAAGATCATTCTAGCATCAAGACGGATCCGAATATCAAAGTTCTTCATCAAAGAAGCTTCTGCAAGATGAATTTGATAAAGATTATGTTTTATTCCATAATTATTCACTTAGGATATTGGGATGTTTTTCACAAAATATTTTCTAAGTGCTAGAGTGAAGCTTTAAATGTTTTTTGTCAAAAATATATTTTTTGCAGTTTTTGAGGAGGTGCATTTACCAAGAAAAAGAAAAAGAAAAAGAAAAAGAAAAAGAAAAAGAAAAAGAAAAAGAAAAAGAAAATTATTGGATTTTACTGTCATCGTTCGAACGGCATCGTATGTCGTTCAAACGACATTGCATGTCACGTGAAGTGCAAGTTGTCGTTCAAACGACACTGCATCTCGTTCAAACGACATACTATCTCGTTTGAGCGATCTTCCACCTTAAGTCTTCTATTTAAAGGACTCTCCAAGTTCATTTTTTATAAGAAGTCTTTCTCGTTTTTCATTCTGCAAACACTGCGAATTTAGCAGAATACTTTTGGCTTCTTCGTTGTTTTCAATTGGAAAAAATACCATATGTTGTGGTGAATTGTTTTGGAACCCAAGAACATACATCTTGTTCAAGTTTTCTCTTATAGGGAGGGTAACCTACTACTGATCTAGATACCACTTGAGGGAGGTACTAGGTTGATTCACTGTATGTCATTTAGAAGTGCTGCGGTATTCCTGGGATGAAGATAGGATTGTAGTTCTTATAGGTTCGCTGCACATGGATCTATTCCTGAAGACACCGATCGACACCTACGGGTATTTGTGTGTCAAAATCTATTTCATTGTAATCTGTGTAAGTTGCAACTTATAATTATAGTGAAATAAAAGGTTTTTCCCTTCAGAGATTTTTCCTGAAATTGGTTTCCTTTGCATGCTTATTGATTTTATGTTATCAAATCACCTAGATGCATATGTTAGGGTTTCACTAAAATTTGGGTTTAATGAAAACTTGTTGGTTTGCCTCATAATTAAAATTCGATTTTTTTGAGAAGTCGCATTATTTTGCTGTAGCACACTCTACAACATTGACTTGTGAGGGTTTCTATTTCTTTTTCCCTTGATTTTTTCACTGACGACAATCTCTAGCATGATGTCATAGCTTGTCACACATAAAGAACTTGCCATTGAATATTTTAAATTTCCCACCTTTGGTCCTTTGAAAGGACCACCTTGGTCCACATGTTTTTTTTCTTATTTTTTCTACTTTTCCCTTTTTCTACAACATGTGATTTGGATCCCATGGGATTTCCATTTACTTCTCAGATGCACGATTATCCTCTTATATCCTCAATATCATAATCAAGTCCTTAGACCCCATTTCTTTATGTTCATGTTTCAAATAATTTGTGAAAGCTTTTCAATGTGGTGTCAGTTTTTCAATCATTACAGCTACTTAGAATGGTTCACTCATTTCCATTTTATCAAAAAATATTTCATGAAAATTAATTGACATTCTTGGACTTGAGCCATGACATTATTTTAATCAACCATTTTAAAATTCAAGACCGACAACGAATTTCTTCATTTAAGAATCTTTCGTTTCTATTATTTGTCCAAAGACTTCCATACCTCTTTGGACATTTTAAGAGGACAACACACATTATAATTGTGCTTTCCACAACTTGCATAGGAAATCGTAATTTTTTCATGCATGCATTGTAGTAATAACATGTCCATCGATCTCATATTTTTTAAATTATTGTCTCTTCATAAATGAAGTTATCCAAGTTCAATATGGTTAGATAAAATAACGTTTGATGTTGCCAACATTTAAAGTTTTTCCATTTCAACTTTTCATATTTTCACAATGACCAACATTTATTGGCATAAATGTAAGGGGCACAACAAAGTAGAAGCCATTTTTGTTAGAAATAGAAATAATAATAAATATGTATTTATTACAAGATATATGAGTGGACAAATTATAAAAATATAGTTACATTATTTTTTTATTCAATAAGTATATCAATAAAAATTATAAACAAATATTGAGTTTAAATTATAATATTATATAGGAAATATCTTAAAATGGTTTTCTGAATGGACAAAAATATTTTATTTCCCAAAATTAACAAGTATTGTCTATAAACTATTTTTATAAATAGGAAGCAATAACAAATAATTTTCTAATTATAGAGAATTTTTTTTGGAACATACAAAATATTACTACGCGGATTCAGTAATTACGTTACTATATAAAATCATTATGTAAATATATAACGATAAACAATTTATCTTAAGATTTTTATCCAAAATAATTTTATTAATTAATTCATTGTATAAAGATATGTAAACAATAAATATGAAAAAACATAAATTAGAGTGACTATATAGAGATTGAAACAATTGAGGCAAATGTTCAACCCTTTATTCTTAAGTCAAAATTTCCCTCGCACTAGTACTTTACGAACTCAGCGACAATCATCTCGCAAGATACAATAATCAATCCTTGTAATAACAACACTTCAAATTACTAGTAACAAGCGAACAAACAATGGAGGAACTTTCTTTTCATACGAACGACAATGGACTGACTATGATATGAGAAATATATAAGAAATTTTCAAGAAAAATGAATGGAAAACTAACAATATATACTTACTCAAATGGAAGATCTTTCTTAACTGTCACAATAATTGGAACAAATTAAACAAAAAAACATATCAATTTTGGGATATAATGAATTAAAGACTCACCAAAACATTAGACCCTAAAAATTATGAATGACCCAATAAAATTTGACCCAAAAGGTTATACTTAGGTCAAAGCCAAAGCCCATGATCCACACTCGTGTCGGACTAGACCTGGTAAGTAATGTCCTGAGCTTGTAGACTTGGAAGTCAATCCAGGCCCATGTAGGTACTCCCTCCTTCAAAGACTTAGGAGACCCACTATATTAAAGTGGTCAAATTTTCAAGATGCTTGGCCATGACAGTCCTAAGCACGAAAACACCCCGTGCCACAGTCAAGACCCATGATCCTTGTTGTCACAATACTTTTGACCCTAAAAGTTTTGTCAAACCTAGGGATGACTAATGTACCATCACGACCAAGGACCATGACTACACATATATTGTAACGGCCGTATCAACTCAATGATCGTAATAAATTTTATCTCATAATAGTCAAAGACTATGACAACACAGTCCTTATGACTGTCATAGGCAAGAAAAATGGTACAATTTTAACCAAAAAAATTATGGGTAGTAACTACTGCATATAACAAAACCTACTTCAAAACAACCAAAAATAACTTGTTTTGTTGAAACAAAATAGCAATAACCAAACATAATATAATATGTAATTAAAAGTAATTAAACCAAACACGCAATTAAATAAATCAAAACAAATACATCAAATAAAATTTTAATTACATGAAAATGACAGTTTACTTATAAATCATAATTATCAAAATACAAAAGTTCAATAATGCTCAAGGAGAAAAGTCATCTAAATGGACCCCGCCACCTTGTCGATATTTGGAACACTGCCTTGCTCATCCAACTATAAGATCTCGTCTTCTTTCCTGGATAACACCTCAATCACTCTAACCTGGGAATCATAAGGCTTTAGTGGAAGGTTTTGAACCATTGTAACAACCCTTATTTTACACATAATAGTTAGCGAGGCTAATGTCCCGAAGATAGGTCCTGTCAAACAATTTATATTATTCTTAGCATAAAAAAAATAAAGCAAGATAACTGAATATAAAGTCGTTCATGCAAGTGATAAGAAAAACAATAAATAAACTCGGAATATAATGAAATCCCAACTTAATAAATAATAGTCTACAAGTAAGACTCAACTTTTAACTTAAAGGAAGTAAATGTACTCACTATCCATACAATCTCTGAAAAAGAAATAACTATAAAAAATAACAATATGTACTAGAATTAACTGAATCTGGTCCTGGTAGACAACGTAAAGAATAACAAGTCTGAATCGTTTCTGCCTTGCACGTCCTGCCTAACAAGCCTGAAAAATAATTTTTATAGAATGGGTTAGAACCCAAAATTTGCAAGAAATATGTCCAATAACATTAATATAAATCTTGTGACTCATTTACAATAACATGAAACCCATCGGCACTGTCTTGCTATAAGCACCTTACCCCTTAGCTAAAAGAAATATTATTCGCATGTCTTTATCGAAAGGAAATTACTACACTAAGAGTCTCTTGTCACTAGAATAGTGAATAAGTAAACAATAAAAGTGTGATAACGATGTATTTAACTACGCATGTGAGAATACACCCAGATAATACCCCCCCATAATGTCACCTACAAATAGAGTACACTGAACTCACAACGACGCACTAAAAGTGACATAGGGTTCAATTGAAAAAATATCACTAGACTAAAATATTTCTTCAGTTATAATAATAGTTTTAATCACGCGAATACATTGACCTTTGAGGACACTCTCATTCTTTTACCGTCAAGTTCGTAGGAGTCCCTCACCTAAAAAACTTACATTAAATCAATGCACACATTTGAGAACGTGGAATTAATACACAGTCACAATCTCGGATAACCCCGTACCAAGACTCCACAATGGCCAAATCATGGACCTATATCATCACGAAGTCCAGACTAAAACATGTGATCAAAATATAAGACCCATATACATCCTACGTCAGCAGCTAGGTGTAAGGTACACAGAAGCAATGTCCAACAGAAAACCACACCGATAGATTGACCCTGAGTACTGTATGTTCACATAATCACCCTGAGTACTGTATGTTCACCCTCAGTAACTTATATATATATATATATATATATATATATATATATATATATATATATATATATATATATATATATATATATGTATATGTATGTATGTATGTATGTATGTATGTATGTATGTATACTCCACACAAGATATACATATATATGTATGTATATATATATATATATACATGTATGTATGTATGTATGTATGTATGTATGTATGTATGTATGTATGTATATATATATATGTATGTATATATGTATATGTATGTATGTATGTATACTCCACACAAGATATGCATATGTCATAAGGATAAATAAATATTTTGTTGGCAATAATTAAACTCAAATCAAAACCAACTAAATAATAAATCCCACAGCAAATAAAAAACACAGCTCCAGCATAATGTAATAAATAAATGAATCTCAAGCTTATGCCCTTACTAATATTTCCAAATAAAATAACTAAGACTGAAAAAGCACCTAAAATAAAGTCAATAAATACGAAAAGCTGCTAAGCACGAGAGATCACAAGGGTGGTACATCAACAACTCTGCTATCCCTGTCTAGAAATAACCTGGGGGGAAAACATTTAAATTTTGGGTTAGAGCCGGAGGTGCGAAAGAATTAACTTATTTAATTTATGATGCAATAGTACTGTTGATGCAAAATAAATATTGCCCCTTTGCCACTCACATGCATTTAATACCTCACCCCTCATCTAAGTGTGATATTATTCGTATCCCAGTAATTCCCAAACAACAACTATGGCAACATCCCAAATTTGTAATAATGGCTAAATGATTTTAGTGTACCTACAACATTTAATTATCTATACCCGTAATATCCCAGTCTCATAATTTTCACCTAAATGGCATAAACATCTATTATGCTTTTAAGAATTACAATTTTCATTTATGTACGCATTCTTAAAGATTTCAGTTTATCTAATATAAAGTACGGGTGATTATATATATGTCTTTTATATATCTGACACACAAGGGAATCCACCATAAGTGTCTGATTCCTACTCTATCAGCAAGTCTAAAGGAATCCCTTATCCTAAGCGGACATCACAAAACATACACAAGTTTGGGGCGGTCCCTACGCAAGACACCTGTACACGACCCATATCCAATGGTGACACATGAACGGTCAACATCAACACCTACCTCTCGTAGAAGATGCCTCCACGTAGTGCCTATATGACCTACACATCGTCAAGCCCACCTGTGTCGATGTGTGGTACCCGGTCCAAACGTACGAACCCCGGAGTCGATAGTAAAATCCACTGGTATGTCCACACAAATACATAATAGTACATATTATTATCCCATATAATATGTATAGGTAATTACTCCATAATTACCATAAAAAGTCCAATTAAAATTCGCAACACATTTATTTATTAATAATTTACCATCAACTAAATTATTAATCCTATTACATAAAATGGTTACTTGACCATTTAGTTAATTGCAATTATTATCAATTTAATATGACATACCTCTTATGTTAGAATTTAGTCTTTTTAATCCCTTCTTTTTACCCCAATCTTAATATGCCCATTTATATTCCAGTAATTTAAACGCATCCCTGTCTAGGTACAAAAATCGATCCCATGCCCAAGGAAAAAAAGAGGACGCAAAATTTAACATCCCAGCATGTCGTTCGAATGAGTTGGAGGTTCATTCGCGCGGCAGGGCATGTCTCCCGAACAACACGCGACATCGCTCGAACGACCCCCTTGTGCCCTTCCCCCACGTTTCTTCCAATTTGTTCTTCCCAAATACCAATTTTCTTCAAACCCATAATATATTCATACGAAGCCCTTAATTTATAACCCAAAATATATGTTCAACCAAACAAAACAACCGATGGATGATATACTTAAACTCCAAAAAAGAAGAAGTAGTAACTATTAAGGGTATAATCGTTTGAATAATTCTCTAAATTTCAGTCCTATGTAACTCGAGATATGACGCATATGTTATGAGATTCATATCACGATTTCAGTCCAATATATTAACATTAATGTCCTCTACATTAATTATCCAAATATCCCAATTAACTATAAAAACCTTAAGGAAATCTATCATCAAATTTCAGATTTATGATACCTAATTTCTAGGATAATTTCTACTTGTAAATCAATCCTCTACATGTGTTGTTCATCATCAAATTAATCATCCTCAAACCTAAATCCCATTATTTTTAAGGGAATCAAATATGATGCATCAATAAATAAATTTGAAACAAAAATTAAGCAAGAGAATTCTTGCCTTAAAATTCGTGGATGAAAAGCTCTTGGAAGCCCCTTGATTTTCCCTTTGTTCTTGCCCCTTTTCTTCTCTTTTGGCATTTCTCCTTACCTCTCCCGTAACTGTTGTTTTGAAGTTTTCTATAATGATAGTGGGGGAGTGGTTTACCCCCACTTAAACACTTAATTGGTGGCTAATGCCGAGTTGGGCCTATAACCCAACTTTTGGACCCTCAAATGGGCCCAAACCCCTATCTCAACTAGCCCAAAAAATCCCCAACTCATATACCTATGACCCGGGACCATTTATAAATATTTAAAACACTAAACCGAGTCTCTAATGCTCCCAAAAATGCATCCCAATTATTTATATTTCACTTAGACATTTTTATTATATTCCAATGACACGCACCCGTAAATTTATTTATGTGATTTTTATTTTTCACTAATAAACCCATTATGTCGAATTGAGTTTGGTATATATATATAACTTTGAATAAATGTTTATTTTGAATTTAAATTTTACCCATATAAATTTAAATTCATCGGATTTAGTTTATTCCTAAATTAATATTAAATTATTTAACTTAATTTAGTCAAAATATTTTATTCAAAAATTACGAGGTATTACATTCTCCTCCCCTTATAACATAATTCCGTCCTAGGAATTCGCTAAACCCCAAATGTTTTAATATGCATTGGTAATCCAATTTTTTCACCCAATAGTCCATACCCATATCCCATGCGATTAAAGAAAAGCCTCACCCATGCCTATCATAACATCATTAGGGTGTTCATACATTCCACATCATATGTACACACACATAACATTAACAAAGATGGATGACACATATACATGTAATTTTTACCATTCATACCAAGCATATACATACAACAAACATACCACCATATATGTACATGAGAAAGAAAATAATGATCTTAGTATCCGACTTCCCTCAACTCCCAACTTTTGCCAATTTTGTGTGTGGAACATCTCAAAAGTGAAATCCAAACAAGGAACCCTTCCGATACACTACTGTACGGCTTAGTCAGTTATTGAGGTCCAACGGCTTAAGATTAAAATAAATGGAAACAAAAATAAATGTATGTAGTAGTAATGTAAATTCCAACTTTGCCCATTACCAATTAAAGTCTCATATCGCCAAAGGGATATACAAAATACCAATAAATTTACCCATTTAATTATACTAAGTATGATAACCCAAAATTTCCTAGGTTCTAACATCCCTCAGCTCCCGACATTTGCTACTTTCATGCGTGGGATGTCTCACAAGCGAAATCTAAACAAGGAACCCTCTTGATACACTACTATATAGCATTATCGGTCGCTGAGATCCCTCAGTCTAGGACCAAAGTCGATGATGTACTCAATTAATTTTACAAGGCTCTCTAGGCCCTATAGTCGCCCATTTAACCATATTAAAACTCATAATGCCACAATTCCTTTAGTACTTTTTGTCGTGACAATAAACATTAATGCTCGATAAATTACCAATATGACAGTACCAAGAACAATAACCAAAAATATCCTAGAATCCAACATCTCTCAAGTCCCGACATTTGACTTTCATGCGTGGGACATCTCGCAAACGAAATCCAAATAAGAAACCCTCCCAATACACTACTACGCAGCTCTGTCGGTCATTGAGATCTGTTGGTTCAGGGCCTAAGTCTATTAATGTTTTTAAATCGATTTATATGGATTCACAAACCTACTCATTCCCATAAAGGCTATCACTATCAATTACCGATGACCTCATCATTATAATAACATTATTTATGATTGTGCACCTCATCGTGTAATCGGGACTACCACTAGCCCTAATACTCCCAAAGGAACGAAATACTTCTAAAATACAAATTTCTTTCGCTTTGCATACTCTTAACAAAAATATGAAGGTTTCATCGTTGGATAATTATCTTACTATGACATAGCTTAACAATTACATCTAAAATAAAAATAAGCCTCCCCGTAGTCATTTATATACATCTACTTGCCAACCTAAGGTTTTCCCATCTCACCCACGATGAACCAACGTAAAAACAGTATCCCAAATATGAAGTCCAACTTCTCCAATGTACTAAAAAGGACCAAATGAACACTAAGTCCACATATCTAACAAAAGATCTCCTACATACTCCAAAGTAGGGGAAAACACATCCTTTATCCCTGATATTATCGCTAGTCCCTATCTCTGTAATTAAATTCATCTGTAACCCGATGCCCATATCACTATGACTCTTGGAATTGTCAGCCCTACTTGTTCTAACCATCGAAAATCCTATATCTATTACATAAACTACTCAATTGGAACCCCTCAAACTATCAGGTCCTTTAACAATTATGACCACCTACCTTGTCGAGCTGACATGATAAAAAAATTAAATCTCTTCTTCACCTTTTTGTTCATTTATGGTTTCAAAAAACACGTGTGGGAAAATATGCCCTTGAGCTTCCCCCGAAACTAATCACTAATTAATTGGTACCGCTCATCCAACGTAGCGACGGGCGGCCTTTACTACCATAAATTCGCTCCTACTAATCTGAACAAACTAACTTCTTCTTGTGTACTATCATGCACTATCATCTTCCTTTATTTCTCTAAATGTCTCCTTTTCAATTTTTAGTCACCAGATTTACCGAACTTCTTGCAATTCTAACAAGTAACCTACAGTAAGGTATCTATGGTTTTCTCTCCAAAGATGGACCTTTATTGAAGGGGTAATAATAACTCGCAAAGAATATAAATATTCCGAATCATAGGTCACTATATGAAAGAACTCAACGCAGAACGTAACGAGCTCAAAAACTGATCATAAGGACACTAGAACCGTGCTTTGATACCAACTGTAACAACCCCCATTTTCTCACGTAAAGGCGAGCCAAGCACTATACGCCAAAGATGGGACTTGTTGATCAATTAATACCATTCTCAACACAACGTAATATAAATATTGTTATTTAAAAAAAAGTTTGTTACTTTAAACTTTATGAATATTTCGCTGGAAATAATTAAACTCAAATCAACACCAACTAAATAATAAATCCCACAATAAATAAAAATCACAGCTCCAACATAATGTAAGTAAATAAATGAATCTCAAGCTTATGCCCTTACAAATATTTCCAAATAAAATAACTACGACCGAAAAAGAACCTAAATTGGAGTCAATAAATTTGGAAAGCTGCTAAGCACGAGATATCGCAAGGCTAGTACAACAACAATCCTTCTATTCCTGTCTAAAAATAACATAGGGGAAAACATTTAAATTTTGGGTCAGTGCTCGAGATGTGAAGAAATTAACTTATTTAATTTATGATGCAATAGTACATCCGATGAAAAATAAATATTCCCTCTTCGTCACCCACATGCATTTAATACCTCACCCCTCATCTAAGTGTGATATTATTCGTATCTCAATAATTCCCAAATAATAACTATGGAAAAGTCCCAAATTAGTAATAATGGATAAATGATTTTAGTCTACCTACTACATTTAATTATTTATACTTGTAATATCATCGTCTCATAATTTTCTCCTAAATAGCATAAACATCTATTATGCATTAAAGAATTAGAATTGTCATTTATGTCAACATTCTTAGACATTTCAGTTTATCTCATATAATTTCCGGGTAATTATATATATGTCCTTTATATATATGACACACAAGGACATCTACCATTGGTGTCTAATTCGTTCTCTATCAGTAAGTCCGAAGGAATCCCTTATCCTAAGCAAACATTACAAACACACACAAGTTGGGGACGATCCCTATGCAGGACACATGTACACGGCCCATACCCAGCGGTGACACAGGAATAGTCAGTGTCAACACCTACCTCACGTACATGATTCCTCCACGTAGTTCCTATATGACCTACACATCATCAAGCCCACCTGTGAGGACGCGTGGTACCCGGTTCGAACGCATGAACCCCCGAGCCGATAGGACAGTCCACTGATATCTCCACACAAATACATAATAGTACATATTATTATCCCATATAATATGTATAGGTAATTACTCCATAATTACCATATAAAATCCAATTAAAATTCACAACACATTTATTTATTAATAATTTACCATCAAATAAATTATTAATCCTATTCCATAAAATGATTACTTGACCATTTAGTTAATTGTAATTATTATCAATTTAATATGACATACCTATTATGTTAGAATTTCCCCTTTTTAATCCCTTCTTCTTACCCCAATCTCAGTATGCCTATTTATATTCCAGTAATTTAAACCCATCCCTGTCTAAGTACAGAAAGTCAACTTCTCAGCACGTCGCTCGAACGAGTTGGAGGTTGATTCGCGCGACAGGGTATGTCGCTCGAACGACATGTGGCGTTGCTCGAACGACCCCCTTGTCCCCTTCCCCCATGCTAATTCCAATTTGTTCTTACCAGATACCAATTTTCTTCAAACCCAGAATATATTCACACGAAGCCCTTAATTTATACCATAGAATATATGTTCAACCAATAAAACAACCCATGGATGATATACTAAAACTAAAAAAAAAACATAATAACTGTTAAGGGTATGATCATTCGAATCAGTATCCAAATTTCAGTCCTATCTAACTCGAGATATGGGGCATATGTTGTGAAATTCATATCATGATTTCAATCCAATATATTAATAGTAATGTCCTCTAAATTAATTAGCCAAATATCCCAATGAACTATCAAAACCTTAAGGAAATCTATCATCAAATTTTAGATTTACAATACTTAATTTATGGGACAATTTCTATATATAAATCAGTCATCTACATGTGTTGTTAATCATCAAATTAAACATACTCAAACCTAAATCCCAAAAATTTGAAGGAAATCAAATATGATGCATCAAGAAATAAATTGAAAATACAAATTAAGCAAGAGAATTCTTGCCTTAAAATTTGTGGATGAAAACCTCTTGATTTTCTCTTTATTCTTGCCACTTTTCTTCTCTTTCGGTATTTCTCCTACCCTCTCCCATAATTGTTGTTTTGGGGTTTTGTCTAATGATAGTGGGGGAGTAGTTTACCCCCACTTAAACACTTAATTGGTGGCTAATTCGAAGTTGGGCCTTTAACCCAACTTTTGGACCCTCAAATGGACCCAAACCCATATCTCAACTAGCCCAAAAACTCCCTAACTCATATACCTATGACCTTTGGACCATTTATAAATATATCAAACCCTAAACCGAGTCTCTAACGCTCCCCCAAATGCGTCCCAATTATTTCTATTTCACTTAGACATTTTTATTATGTTCCAATGACACGCAACCATAAATTTATTTATGTGTGATTTATTATTCACTAGTAAGCCCATTATGTCGAATTGAGTTTAGTATTTATATGACCATGAATAAATGTTTATTTTAAATTTAAATTTTGCCCATTTAAATTTAAATTCATTAGATTTAATTTATTCCCAAATTAATATTAGATTATTTAACTTAATTTGGTCAAAATATTTTATTCAATAATTACGGGGTATTACAGATCCCAGATTCGTGCCACAAATGCAAATTAGTTCCAAAACATCCATTAGAGGTCCTAAAAGTTTCAAATCAACATTACCAACAACCACAAAGTCAAACCAAATCACGAGTACTGGATCCTAATCAATATTTTACAACTAATAAAAATTTATAGCACCAAAACAAGGTGTAATTCAACATATCTCTATTATTAAACTTCGTCCACCATTAATAGGCAAGTGACTTAAATAACCTATGAATTCACACGTAATGTCTCAAATTAACATCGAGGTCACAGAGTTTATCGAAAGTAAATCCTAACACACGATTTCTTCATCTTAATTAATTCATAAAGCTATTTAATTTCATAGTTGTCCCAATAATGTACAAGTATCCCCTGCACATGTAGATTTAATATACTTCTAATTACCTATTATACATAATATGATTAAGAACTATCAAACCAGGTCCTAAATATGGTTCGAATCTCATATTAATAAAGGGGAACAAGTATTCTAAATAATTTAACGTAAGGTCAAATTTCCATTTGAGTCAATTTGTAAGTGTTGTATTAATTTCGAACAAACCAATTTGAGTCATAGGATAGAAGTTTGTAACCTTTCAAGCTGATAAAATTTGAGTTGCAGTCATAGCGGCCAAGTTTAACGAGATCACATCATATGCCAAGTTTCGTGGCTTGTGTCATCATCAACTTTCCAAGGATCTCTAAGGTATAAATGCATACGTTATATTGAGCCTTGGATATGTTTATTGAGTGTCTTTTATCTTGTAAACATATTTTTTTTCTCAAAAGCATTTAATTTCTGTAAAGTCATTCGATAGGTCGTTCGAATGACCTGGAAATCCCATTAGAACGAGATGCCATTATCGTTGGAAAGAGATATCTAACGAGATACTTTTTTGGTCCTCTGATTATCGTTCGATAGGTCATTCGAATGTCGTTCAAACGACCATGTCAGTTTTTTCAAAAATGGGCAGTTTTTCCCCATTACTCCCACTACTTTTTCCCAATCTTTTTAGTAGTGTGGGAGTTTATTTTTTCAAAGAGACTTTTCTATCCTTTGAGATCAAAAACACTTTTCCAAAAAGTCCTTTAGTTTTTGTTTATCCTTAATGAATCAATTTCTGAAACAAAAACATATTTAAACCCAATTGTTTGTATGATAAAGTTTCAACATGATATTTATTTGAGGTCATTTTTGGCACTGGATTTTGTTCTCTACACCGTAAAGATTGTTTCTTGCAGAGGATTCCGTGATCGTGGATGTTCATAAGGTGGACTTTGTGTTTAACTATAGCAGTTCCCCATTGGCAGAGTTAGAGATGTAGGTGGACTCTTACGTTGTTACTAGGTGGAGGTGGAAGGAACGAAGAGCGTCAAGGCTTACGAGGGAATCTAGTCTTTATGTAAGTATTCTGTCAAGTCTTTGATTTTATTTACATAATTTATAACTTGAAATGAAGTTTTGTGTAAGAAGAGAAAATTAATTTGAAGAAATTAAAACTTGAAATATTTCGTGAACCATCCCTTTAGAACTTAAAAATTTGTATTTTTCGCGATCTTACGCCCCCATCAAGTGGTATCGGGGAATATCTTATAAGTTAAAGAAATTTTTCATTTTAAAAAGTGTTATCAGATCCGGAACACTAATTACCTGTGTTAGCTCCTTTAGGTTTGTATATGGAAAATTTGTCATTTTTTAGCTTTCATATTTTTTATGTTTCCAACTATGCATATTGGAAAGTGCATATGAGGTCGTCACTAAAATCGTTAAATGAGCGAGTTTAGCAATGTGTTGTTACATGGTGGTACCCACCAACGTGTCTAGTAGGAATGGTTTATGTTCCTAAACCCATAGAAAGATGGAGTGAGGATGAGCTTAAGTTGACAAACTTTAATTCTCAATGTTTAAATTATCTTTTTAGTGCGGTCATAACGAAGGAATTCCGCTGAATTATAGCATACAAAATGTCTAAGGAGGCTTGGCACACAGTCTAACTCATCCATGAAGGTACTAGTGCCGTTAAGGCTTCTAAACACCAAAACCTCACCACTCAATTCGAAACCATTAAGATGTTAGAAAGTTAGTATTGTGATGAGTTCTATGATAGGTTGTACGATATTGTGAATTTTCCTTTTAATTTGGGTGAAAAGATACTCGACAACCGTGTCATAAAGAAAATTTTGAGGTCATTACCCAATAGGTTTAATCCTAAAGTGGCTTTAAAATATACGAAACTTCAAGAGCTTGTAGGTGACTTTAAAATCTATGAAATTGGCATGTTTACCTCCAAGGATGTGAAAAAGAAAGATAAGGTCATAGATTTGAAAGCCCAAAAGGAGGAAACATCTCTTTTGGTTAATGAGTGTGGCATTAACTCGTATGATATGTATTTGTTTGCTAAGAAGTTTAGAAAATTTCTTAAGTTTAATAAAGAGAAACTGAAAAATGATTATAAGAAGTTTGAGAGGTCTAGGTACAATAAAGTCAAAAAATACCCTAAAACTCGTAATGATGATCTTAAGAGGGATAAGTCAAATATATGTTCTAGTTGTGAGGGTTATGGCTATAGGGAAGTCAAGTGTCACACTAAACTAAGGAAGGAAGGAAATAAATGAATTTCATATAATGCCACCTTAGTGATAGTGAACCGGAAGAGGGCCCCAATTCCCCCATTGAGCGCAACTTCACCACGTTCATGGCTAGTCATGTGAGCATTGATAATGAATATTCCCATGAAGATATTTATTTGCATGACACATCCGAGAGAATTATTTATGAATCCCATGTGTTTGATGATAGAGAGAGTGGAGAAGAGAGTGAGAATAAAGAGGAATATGAAAGTTTCCTTCTGTAAGTTGTATGCAAAATCCTTGAAATTGAAAAAAGGCAAACTCGAAGTTCGAAGCTATAATGAGAGAACATGCCATAAGTAGTGATGAAAGTATTTTAAGTAAAGATCTTAAAGCACACGAGAGAACTCTTAGAGAGAAGCTAGATTATGTTGAAGGTGAGAGAGATAGTCTTAGAGATTTAATGGATGCTATGAAGAAAGAGCTTCTTGAGTTTGAAGAGACTAGGAGTGTTCTTGAGTCTAAAATAGTGGAGCTTGAAGAAAGATTAAGAGACTCGATTCGTGTGAAGTTTTATTTGGAGTCTAGGTCTGAAAAATTGGATAAAATGTTAGGCACCGTCCAAATAAAAAATGACAAGTTTGGTATTCTCTTCAATACTGAAAATGCTTTCACTAATAAAGACGAAACCATGATTTTGAGAGAATCGTTTAGGAACGCTAGAAAAGGTCAATCATTAGGTAATACTTCTCACCGTGTTTTCACTTGCACTCATTGTGGTAGGAAGGGTTACCTTAGGAGGTTTTGTTTCGAACTTAGAAATAGTCAAAGGAAGTCTAATGGTAGAGTCACCAAGGTGACCGAAACTCGAGAGCGTATCTTTACACTTATGTGGGTTAGGAAATATGATTTGGAGGCTTTACATGATAGGCTTTATGATTCTCATTTTCTTCCACATGATACTTCCCATGCTAAATCTAAAGGTTGATTGTGTTAGCTTTGTTTACATACACTAGATGTGCTTATGATACATTCTTCCTAGTTGTATATTTTTTAGTCATATTCTAGTTTATGCTTCATCACATATGTTTTGCTAGAATTATTACAAGGGTGTCTTTTGTATTTTATTTTCATTGGGTCTTATTGAAAAATATAAAAAGATTTTGTTTGTCCTTTGAGTTTTCTTTGTTTGGTAAAATTTAAAAACTCCAAAACATTTTGTTCGTGTGTATTATAGTTTTACACATTTTATGTGACATATCCTTGTGTTTGAATCCTATATCTTTCCCCGCCTCCTTGTGGCTAGAACTTTTGGTTATAAATTTCAATTATTAAATTTTTCTTTATCATGCTTCCATGAAGTATCTCTACTTTTATTTGCTTAATGAATTCTCTTTTTATATGCCTCTCACACACATGCACGAGCTCTTTGTGAGATGTCTCCCATCAATATTGTCATCTACATGTTACGTGACTATGGAGGATTTGTGCATGTAAGAACCATATCCCGTGTGATTTATTTGAATTGTATAGAAAATAGTTGAGGGTGCACGAAAAAGGGCTACGAAAGGAGCAACTCTCCTTTGCGTGAAAGCCACCATTGGCAAGAGCCTAAAAACTATGGCTTTATAAAAAATAGCCAAGGCCAACATAGTTTAGTTTGATATGATCAGTCAAAAGAAAAGAAAATAATTATTATTTGTTCGGGAGTTTGGATGGAAATATCAATGGGGTTTCACAATGATAATGAATCCTAGTTATGTTTATTATGTCACGACTCTATTGATTTGTAGAAATCATCAAAATTCTAGGTTTGTGTACATTGTGCTTGTTTATTATTTAAGTTCACGTTATCTTGTCATATGAGGCTAAATCTAAGTTGACAAAGTTTTGTAATCAAATAGAACTCCATGAACATATTTAAGTGATTGGGTCATAACTCTTTTGTTGCTAGTTCACACCCATTCATTACATTTACCACAGTTGGTTTAGACACATTTATTCCATATGAGTGTGGAAAGCTTATACTGTTTAGTGTCTTGTGTGGTGCTTATACCTATATATGTGTGCTTATGCTTCATTGATATATTTTAATGCATATTTATATATATGGTATTGTTTGTTTTGAGTATGTGCTTTTGTATCTATTTCTTGTATTGTGGTACCCCACCCAATTAAATACCAGGTGATCAATCATTTATTAAATTAAATAGGATTCCCACTTGGTTCATTCTTAGCATCACTGTCGAAAACTATTAATTACTAATCAAATATTAGTTAATTAAGTCGATGTCAAATTTTATCTTTTTATTTAATAGATAATAATAACTAGAAATTAAAATAAACCATTCCCACATTAATAGAGTCTAAGCCATCACAAGGTGCAAATAAATAAATAAATTTCTTGTCGAAAGGCTACGAAAATCCAAATTCAAATAACAAATCCAATAGATAAATAAATAAATCCCAACACTAGTCTGAGCTGTATAAACTGAATAAAGAACTGTAGGGAAACACGCCCAAACATGAAATACCGAGATAACGAAATCCTTATCTAGATATGAAAAATTGAGGCGTCTTGTCCAAATACAATATGCATCCACATATGCTGCAACTGCGCATCCCTAGAATAGATAATCTAGTCTGGCATCCTTGTGGCTGGACACCTAAAAGGTTTTGAAAATATTTTTGGAAAGGATTAGAACCCAAAACATTTTGCAAGTGATTAAGTTTGCAGTAATTAAAATGCATGAATACTTTTCATATTTAAGCTAGTGTCGCACTCCCTTGAGATAAACCACACCCCTCAACTAATGTGCACACCTATCTATTTCATAACCCAACTAGTTATACTACCCCATCTAACTAGCCTTGATATGAACCTTTACTTATTCCCTACTATAGCCCAAGTAATACTACTAATGATTATTAAGTAATTTCACCCAGTAACTCCTTCATTCGGGTTAAATAATATCATATTACATTTTCACTAGTTATATAAATAAAACAATTTCACTTCATGTATTGTACCCGTATATAAATAATCACACTATTATATACCTATAATTATACTACAACATTCACACACATGTCGTATATAATATCCGTCCTCTCTAGTAATAACTTACCATATGTTTTCTCTAAAATACTATCACCCTAGGTATACTCAATCCAACCCGGATACCACGCGTTCGTTAACTCACACCAAATCAGGCAATACATAATAAGAGTAATGGAGGCGATCATAGTTCCCCGAGTGTGAGACCGAATCATACCCAAGACGCCTCACCCCGAAAATAATCCCAACATAATATACCGATCGCTATGACTTGAGAATTATACTCTCCCTGCATTCACGAGCCAGGGATTCACCCACATCGGGTAACCTCCTATGATAACACTAGAGGGGTTATGAATTTCCTATAAATATCCTTCACACCGATATCAATAGCAAGCACACAAACATATATATATATATACCTGGCTAACCCGTGCCTAACCCCCTGGAACTAGCCTATGATAACCAAGTCTATCTGCCCGACTCTAATTTTCTTATACTACTGGTTCAGAATTTGGGTTTACTCTCTCTACCCAAAATCCCACCCCAATATTCGAAATTTTCTCCATTTCATAATATCTCTTAAAAGGTCCTAGCCTTGGCTTTCTTTCAATTTCTAAATAACTCACTTAACATATCCTACTAAAATTAAATATGTCTCTCCTCATATTTTAAAAATAACACCAAAGTTTATCGACAATTAATCTTGAATTTAGAGTGTAAATATAAGAATTTTCCCAAATCTGGGAAGACGAATCAATTCGTCCTTATTCCAAATGAATTCGGCCTTATTCCAAATCGATTCACCTTACCGAATCGATTCACCTCGAGCAGTTCATCTTCTCCGCCTACTTTGTTACAATTTCCTGCATTGTTAACTTTTAAAGCTTTTCTATTTCAGTTCCATTCTCACCAAAACCGTAAAACGATTTATATATGTTCTCAAACCTTATTAACATCAAAATTACCATTTAACATCAATGATTCTCACATTAATCCAATAATTCACGAATTAGGTTTTTTCTCCCATTTATCCCATCACCTTCCTAAATTCGATTTTTACAAACATCCAATAAACACATCTAATTATAGATTTCGTATAGGAACATAATTTTAACAGTATTACATGACAATTTATCATCAATTTCATGTTTAATCTACTAATTTGTATTCAAATCATAAAAACCCATTTTCATATGATAACCCACCCAAAAATAGATTTTAGTTTACACCCACTATGATATGAACCAAAATTCTATAAATTAGATTGAAAGCAAGTTGATCACTTCCATGATTATATTCATAGAGTCTGATTCATTTGAAGTAGAAGATGAATCGACGAAGAACACTCCTAATTCCTCTTGATTTAGCTCCCAAAAGTTCCCCAAATTCCTTCATCTTTTCTACTCTCAAGTTCTTAGTGTTAGAAAATGATTAAATGTCTTTCAACCCTTATTAATTTAGGTTAAATAACTACTAAACCCGAAATTATGTTTATGGGCCCAGCCGGAATGACCCGAACATCCCCGTATGGGTCCATTTATGCCCTAAAATGTCCCGAGACCCAATTACTACTCACGAGTACTCTATTGTGACTATCTCTACCCCACCAGAATCAACTTTTCATTCATAATCTCCATTAGAGTTACTTTACTACAAGTCACCATCTCGACCTTAATATAGTCTATACGTGACATGTGACAACCCAGGTATAATTATGGTAAATTATGTTTAAATTAAGGCTACATTATTTGATCTGAATAATGTGTTATTAGTGTATATAGTGTTACTTTATTATATTTAGTATAATCCTACCTTCATAAACATTGAAATATCGAATTGGTTATGAACATGAAATGTTGAAGCTTTTGGTAGGAATACTCATGTTGGAGGTTAGTTTTGAACCTTATAATATAACAATTGACTTGAGGTAAAAACTAAATAGTTGTATATATATGAATTAAGTTTTTAACAAAATAAATGGTGTGTAAAACAGAGGTCTGAGTAAGGAGTTATGTTGAAATTACGAAACAAGGGTAAACTTGTCCATCCGTTAAGTGGTATTTTGTCTTATTAGTACACTATGTGTTATGATTTGATTGGTGGGAAAGGGAGGCTAGTTTGGATAAATTAAACCCCTTAAATAACCTCATTCTTTAGAAAAATTTATCAATTAGAGAGTTTGTCATGAATAGAGAGAATGGGGAAGTTTAGGAAGAAGAAAGTGAGGAGAAAAATTGAGAAAAATCAATAGAAAATTACGTAAAAGTTCCTAAGGTAATTGTATCAATAAATCTTGTTATTTTTCTTCTATTAGTGATTGAAATGATACAAATCATCAATTTTTTATTACACTTTCATGCATTGATGTATATGTATGGATAGATACAAGTTCGAAGAAAGATGAAGGTGTAAATTCTTTGTACGTCCTTGTTTAGGCTCCGTGTGTTTTCAATCTTTGACAAGTTTTTGTTAGCTTACTGGAATTTAGAAATTCAAATTGGATATGAAGACAAACTCATATATGAAAATCACATATGAAAATTCGAATTTAACTCCTTGTTGTTAGAGCTTGGGGATATTTTGAAGTTGAGGGACAGAATTTGCCTCAAAAGGGTACGTATGAATACCTCGTGTTTGAAGTTTTTCTTGACATAGAAAGTGAACTCTAAAAATTATTAAACTTTAATATTTTATTATTCAATATGTTTTATTGAAATTTTATTTGAAATCATTGAATGTTATTATGTAGAAAAATTATGATAATTCTTGGAAGTTGATTGAACGATAGAGGAGCCTATAGGGAAGATTTGCTATGTAGTAAAGAAATGGGCATATTTTTCTCTAAAGAACTTGAAATGATGCGACGTCTTTTGAATTGGAGTCCGAATATGATAGGTATGGAACTAAGAAGTAGGAATTAAAGTTTTTTAGGGATATGATTTGGCTATGTTAAATATCGTAACATGGAGTTAGATGAGACTTCATTTATAATAAAATATTTGAATAGGATCATATGATGCTTATGAATTGAGTTACGTTTAAGTTATTCTTTGGATTATAATATTTTTATGATGATACTAATATTGTAAGAATGATAGGAAGAAGAGGAGAACCGATTGAACAAGTGCCAGATAAAGGCAAGGAAAAAATTCATTAAGTGGCCAAGGTGAGTGTACTCACTGGTAAGATGTATTATACATGGTTATGGATATGATCAGGATATTACTCACTGGAAAAAATATTTATACAACATTATGGATATGATAATAATATTATGAATATGAAATTGTTCATTGTGGTTTACCAAAATGGGATGTTACTCCCCAACCCATAATGTGGGAGATTTGTCTATTAAAGACAAGGGGATACTCCTCGACCAGGAATGGGGGAGAATTATCTCTTGCAGACAAAATATGTGAATTTTGATTCGAAAAGTGGTAATTCATTATGAATGGGATGGATATGTTTATATGATATCACACGGATATGATTATTTGCATTTAATTTTACGCAATAGTGTAGTAGTGATGCATTCACTGAGCTATTTTGCTCACGGTTCCAGTGTTTATATTTTTCAGGTAACGTGATGTCACTGCAAAATCTAGAAGGTCGGATGGGGTTAGCAAGGGATGCATAAAACCATGATTTTGGTCAAATGTAAATGAGGTAATTTATGCTTACTTATACTTTAAATAAGTTTATATAAGCATAATTACTTTAAGATTATGAAACGTTTTTAGTTTTATGGATTCGTGTTGATAACTGAAAAAGTAGCTCATGTTTATGGTTCGTTTAAGGAAATTATGGTTTGTGTCACTTTGACTTTCAAACTTAATTATAAGTAACTGGGTTGGGTGCGTTATCTTTCGGTACCAGAGCCTAGGTTTTAGAGGTTCCGGAGTTAAAAGCGCCTAGATTTGGCAATGGACGTAGAAATTGTTTTGTGTCATAAGTATTCGATTTTAAAGGATACAAATAAGTATGTTGTGTTCTCAAGACATGGACATGAATGGTTTGTTATTAAGTTTTAAATTAACTTTATTGACTAACATTTTCCAGTTATAGATATATATTGCTGTACGGGATATGAAATGTAAGGATCTTGTTGGAAAGGAAATAAATTGTTAAAGTTTATTCGGGAATGACAACGAATACATGTATTTTAATATAAAGCATTGCATTATTCATATGTTGTACGGACAAACGTGTCATTGAATGAAAATTTTAAGACAAAATGTGCTATACAAAATTTTTAAGTATTAGAAGTGATCTCTTCTTATACTGGTATATGTGGACTTGACAAAAATTATGAAGTATGGGAAGTAATATCATCCTATACTGGTATATATGGATTTGAGTCGTGTCACTTATTAAGCCATGGTTTAGTGCGCACCCCATTTATATGGGAGAGTGAGGTACAAGAAACCATATTATATTAAAGGATGAGAAGTCAGGAGAATTACTATTACATGATTATGATGAGACATAAATTGATCCGAATATGGGTTCATAGTGAATTATGATAAGTAGAAGAAAAGAGTAATGAGAGTTGAGATGTTCGTCTTTAATAGTATGAGTACATGTAGTGGATATTAATCTCGTGATGTTTTAAGATGCTTATATGAGTAGTAAAGTTGAGACGGGGTGTTAAAGAGTTGGAAGTTTAAAAATATCCTTTTAAGAGTAAGTGTTATGTATTAGTATGGGAAAGATGCTAATTGGGATGGAATATCAACAACTGTTTTGGGTGGCTATTGAGTTATATTTGTCATTGTACATATGTGTTATCACCAAGTGTATGTCATATAATGAGCAGGGTTGATGTTATAATGAGTCAACAAGAAGTATGTGTAAGGATAATGTGCTACGTGAGATAACATAATATGATACATTAAGGCACTTATATATGCTATCTGAAAGAAATACGATATATAATAGTTATGAGAAGTATTATGGGGTTGGCAAGTATGACTAAGGTTTTAAGTGGCTATGTTATATTTAATATTTATGTTACCAAATTGGTAAAGTGAGTGCATTGGTGATGTTAAATAATACTATCATGTATTTTTTTACCATATAATGCACAAGAGATGTTTGGAAATATTTTGAAGGCATAATACATATTATATGATGTTAATTTAAGAATAATGTTGATGAATGTGAAACAAAAACATTGATAGTGTCACTAAGGAATGGGGTAAGATTATGATTGTAAAATTATTCTGTTGGGTGAATGACTTGTTAAGGTAATTGTATGTTTAGTTACACAAAAATTAAACAATGCTGAAAACGGAATATAATGAGAAGTTATATTGAGTTCATAGTGCATGACTACACAATATACATGAACGTGAATATGGAATCTTGGTTAGAAATAAACATTTGGTGAATAATTATTCATTATCAATATATGCAAAATAGTGAGGCTATAGTTAGATTAAGGATTGTAAGAATGATATTTAACATACTCTTAAACTTAAGAGATGAGGTGGATAGTAGTTAAAGTCAAACACAAGTATTTGGTATTGAATGGAAGATGGAGAGATGAAGTATAACAAGCTAGTCTTGTAATAGAATAATTATGATTTGAAATATTATATCATGATAAAGATATACTATAGTAATAAAGGGAGAAACATAAAGAATGATACTAGGTTTATTAAGAGTGTTCACTCATTGTGAATATAAGATGATACAATCGATAATCTATTATGTGTGAATGTTCGACATATGAAGTAATATATGAGCTGGTAATTGGTTTTTATTGATAAGAAATCATTAGACAATTATTTCTACGTATAAATGATGAAGAAACTGAAGATCTTATGAAAGAAGATATGTCGTACATCTAGGAACAGATGGAAATTATTGATCGTAAGGAATAAGTATTAAGGAATAAAGTTATTTTTGTAGTTAAAGTGTGGTGGAGGAGCCATAAAAATTAAACAAGCAACTTGGGAAAGGGAAGATATGATGAGGAAAAAGTATCCCCAATTGTTTGACAGGTGACTTTCATATTAAATTTCGGGGACAGAATTTTCTAAGGGGGGAATGATGTGACAAGCCTGATATAATTATGGTAAATTATGTTTAAATCAGGCCTACCTTATTGTGACACCCCGCTTAAAATAATAATGGGTGGCCATCCCTATACTACATTTAATCAGGAATCTCAGTTGTCTCATTCTCAACATCAACAGACTATTTATAAAATAGATAAGGCTAACTACTCAAAACTATAAAAGAGGATGCCAGAAATATAAGTAAAACATAAAAGGAAATCAAACCAACACGACAAAACCACGAGCAAGGTAAAACGTACAAAATGAATGATAAATGAAGTGCTAGACATTAAAATAAAAAGAGTACATACAAGGAAAATATACCGAATAAGCTGTCAGGTCACAGACAGTACAACATCCAAAAAGAAGAAATATAAACAACTAAAATAACTATTGGATGTAAAACCGATGTACAAAAGAGTTCTACCTAGATTTGTAAAAAATTAGGAAGCGACTACAATCCAAATCCCGCAACAGCCCATATCTGCTATGGCTCCCATGACTCTGGATAGAAAAACATCCGGTATCCATGTGGTAGGACACCTATAGTACAATATATATATATATATATATATATATATATAGCAGAAGATAAATATAAACGGGTCAGAGCCCGAGGTGTAAAAATGTTTAGTAAGTGTGTTAAACGTTCATAATAAATCTAAATGCACTATTTCATAATTAAAGTGGAGTCGCACTCTCATGAAACCCCACACTCACCTCTCATCTACAGTGCGCACCTAATCGTGTCCTGGAACCTTAATTAAGTTACCCGACACATATAAGGATAACCTACCTTAACATACGCACGACCTATGCCCTTATAACTTGCCATCCTAACATAACCCAGGAATCCTTATCATTTTATTCCCACCTAAATATATACACACAGATAATCCTTCATAAGCTTAGGTTCCAAATTATTAACTTAAACCAGTTCTAAGTCTTAATACGTCACACATTAATGTTGCTTTAATATAAGAGTTTATTCTCTAACCAACATGTATACAAGTATTAAGAACAAAACTTCTCTCTACTCTCAACATTGCACTACGTTTTGTGCGTGGGGCATCTCGCAAAGCGAAATCCAATCAAGGAACCCCCCGATACACTACTCCTTGACAATTTTGATCGTAGGGATCCATTAAGTCATCCACACAAATTCTATTACTGCAACTACTATAATTATAGATTACTATCTAAGAACATAATTAGAATCTCCATTAAATCCTTGGGACGATATAATTGCAATTAACTCTAAGTACGATCCTTCGGCCCCAGCAAACTAGTACACCAAAATCACCCAAGATGTACATCCTCGAAACTTCATATCCTCTTCACCTATAGGATATATATATAAGCAATCATTCATTCCTATAACCACGTATACATATCACACATAATGTATACTTCACAACACATATAACATAATGGCTATAGGATGCCAAAATACTGCACCATGCTATCATCTTCCAGGGAATCACTCACATCCTGGGGACCACGAGTAGGACTAAATATCACCTACATCGTGGTCAAAAGCAAATCACAACATATGGGAAATGGTCATAGTTCCTAACCGACAAGTGAGAACTACTCATACCCAAGACATCTCATCCCTAAAATATACAATCACACAAATAAATAAAATGGACGACTATGACCTGGGGAATATCCACACCCTTCTCCTCAAGCCAGGGGCTCACCCTCATCGCGCAACTTCCCATGATAGCATGTGCCAGGTATGCTTCACACATTAAGTATATATATATATATATATATATATATATATATATATATATATATATATATATATATATATATATATATATATATATATGATCACATCATATATACAAGCCATCGCGCACGGCATAGGTATTCACACCATATGTACACACATATATACATATTTATACACACATATATATATACACATATATACATACCATCTCTCGTCCGTACGTATGAAATTTATATACCCGGTTACACGTGTATATAATCCCTCAATATACTAGTCGTCACACCAAGCGTATTAACTTAATTCATTATATAACTACAATCCCTCACTTGAAGCAAATTCATCCATTGTCCATATGATATGAATAGTCCTCCCATATATTCAACATTAAGGTTATTACCTCAAATTTCTTTGTATATAACAATCACTACACATCCCATAAATATCCAAATGCACATCGATATATCTAATAATAATACCGACTATAAGTACACATAACTAATAGTCTGCAACCCTCAAGCTTAATCCTAAATTCATTCCATGATTCCTATCAATTATTGGAATCCCCTTTGTTAATCACAGACATATATATAACAACTATCCCAACTAGATTTAAAAAACACCCTATTTTAGTTGATAGTGTGATCCCGTCGCTCTCAATTCCGACTACGGTTCAATTGCTCCTATGATTCCTTAACATTACCATGTTTCAGATTTTATTCCTTGAGTTTATCATCACTAAGGATATGCGACCTCTACCTCTCATTGGTCCCCAATCATACCTTAATTAGAATCCTATCTCTATAAGGATTCAACATAATTATTGGCCTATAAATTCATGCCATACCCTCACTACTTTCCCAAAGAGTCCTAAACCTTAAATCATATCTAAAATCACTTATGACCTCTAGATACAACTCCCATACTCAATGGTATCCCCCACTGTAATTCGGAACTTCTATTATTTATATGCACATAAGTATAAAGGGGTTATCTCTGCTCTTCATAACTATTTCATGATAGCTCACCACCTCCATATAAATACAATCCGCCTATCATTCAGTCCCATAATCCTTTCCTTACTAAAAGAGGCATCCTACCCTCATAATCCATTTCCAATATAGGTCGGAATGCCCCCTAATCACCCTAAGGCACAAATATCTTAATATTATATCATACCCCTCTGTAAAACATCCACTAAGAAGGTTATGAAGTTTTAACCCCAAAAGGAAAGTAGTAGAAGAAAATCCCATTCTTGGACTAAAAACAGAGGACCGATCGACCAGTCCTTGATCCCCAGTCGACCGCGGGTCCAAAATTTTGTCCTACGAAGAAGGCAGTAGGCTTTTCCCTCAAGGCACGGTCGACCGGTCCCATGGCCACAGTCGACCGACCGTACCGGATATTTGGCTATTTTTTCATCTTTAAACAATCCCTAACTACCCAAACACCCAAATCTCCTCATATAACCCCCAATCTTTAACTCAATTATAATCTTAACATTAAATCTCATTCTACATCTCATCCCATCAATTTGTGTGTCATCAAACCCATGCACAATCATCAATTTCAAGTTAAAATACCCAAAAACTAGGTTTTCACATATAACCCAAAAATCCATTTCTTTTATCCAAAAATTATGAAATGAAATACACAAATGAAATATTTAGCAAGATTAAACACTTGCCTCAGAATCATAGAGGTTGAATCATCCCCAAAATCACGTACGGGCCGGAATCTCCAAGCTTTCTCCTCTCTGTTTCTTCCTTTCTTCTTCTTTTTCTCTTTCTTTCCCTTTCTAGGGCTTTCTCTCTTTCTCACAAATGATATTGGCTTGATCCATAAGCCTCTTAAACCTTTAAAACATAAGTCCCAGTTTTAAATGGTAATACAGACTTTAAATGACTCATTTACTCCAATTTGAGTCAAACTAACTTAAAAATATTTCGGAACCAAAATAAAACCCAATGACACTCATTTTGACTATCCCGACCCATCCGAAATCATGGCACACTCAGAATCATCATTCAAAATACTTTATAACATCCTAAATTTTTGGACCTCAATTTCCAAATTTCAAAATTCTCCAATTTAAATAAATTTTATTTCTCCCCAAAATTTAATTTCTCAGTCCTAAAGTCACGGGGTATTACATACTTCCCCCGTTACAAAAATTTCATCCTCAAAATTTAAGTTATGCCTAGGACTTCGAATCTCATCTAGTCCTTACATATACCCTCGAGGTTACTATACCCATCTTTACCAGTTCTCACATAGAACCATATATTTTAAAGCAATACTATCTACCCAGGGCGCCCATACACCCCGTACCCGAGCTCAACTCGTAAAACAGTAACCCGACTTCACTAGCCTAAAAGTCGTGATATAACTCTCAATAAATATCTATAGCAGCATATTAAGTATATAAAAAGTTAGAAATTCCCGATGGTTGAACTCTTTTCAATTCTTGACATAAGCTACCTTCATGCGGGGGAGTTCTCGCAAGCGAAATCCAAACAAGGAACCCTCCCAATACACTAGTGTGTAGCTATGTCGGGGATTGAGATCAGTTAAACTAGGGCTAAGATTTTATAAAAGGTTTTTGAATCAAAGATATGTCCCGAAGGCCTATATAACAATATAACATCAAATAATTCCATGTATTACGACACGCCAATCAACACCTTATGTTCAAGACACAAGGCCTCAATAAGCACAATACTCTCACCAATAACTAGTTCTCAAAACTAGTACAACCGTGAGCTAAATTTCCCGCTCAATAATAAATCTGCTAAAATCTGAACCTCCTCAATTATACCAATCCTTTACATCACATAAAAGTATCGCCACAAGATAAGTCCTTCCCTCATCGAAATACCACCATTACCCTTCCTATCTTACCTATAAAACAATAACCTTAACAATCCACACTTCTAGAAATCAATAACACAGTTCTCTACTAGCTCATTGCGAAATGATTTATCATCCCCAAAAGATGCCATACAAAGACCACACTTGCTCACTCCTTCCTCGAAGGAAATTCTATACACACTATGGCTATAGAGGTTAACCACTCATTATACCTTACATGTGATGCTCCCAATACCACACAAAGCGTGACCTTTAACCCAAAGAAAGGTATTCTACCTTATACTTCCATAATCCAATTTCTTCACTTCATCCCTGGGTCCTTCTACTCCTGTGGCCATCCCCGATCCTCGTCGTGCGGGAGGGCACGCGAAGGGAAAGGATCCTCGGGTCTCGCACATCCCTCTCGGGAGTGATTCGGTCGGCGTCATTTGAGATGAGGTGTAAAAATATAGAGAGATTCATAGTCACCAGTCTATTTTACTCAAAACAGATAAAATAAAAAGGGAAATCCATCCCGAAGGATGGCATCCAAAGACATACTGGTGCATACGAAACCAAAATGATTCGAGAAGGGTTCGAAGGCTAAGTTACTAAATGGGATGGTGTTAGGCACCCATTCTTCCCTTTCAGTCTCTCATGGATATTTGCTATTTTCTTTTATTTTTCCTCGTGATATGTGTGCATGTGTATATATATATATATATATATATATATATATATATATATATATATAGTGGAGATAGGAATCCTCGACTTGTATCATGGAAGAGATAAAGCGAGTCATCCGTAGGAAGGTATAAAAATAATATTAGAAAGATAAGATTTACGCGATTACCCCTACGTTGATCGTTATAATGGAACAATAACGCATATGGAGTAATACGTCACTAAGAACATGTGTATAGAATATAAGAAAATTTGATTTAGAGAAGATAGAAAATGAGAGAAAAGTGAGAAAAAGGACTTGAGTCTCGGGTTTTACCCCAAGACGCCTATGTAGCCTATAAAGGCATCAAAGTCCACATAGTTCGCATACAAAATGAGGGGTGGGGTTTATCACATAAATCCAAATGGGGGATCTCTTATTTGTGAGTGTGTGTGTGTGTGTGTGTAGAAAAAGTGTTTTAGTTGTGATAAAAGTGTGAGAAAAGTATGAGAATCCATATTTGGAATTTATAAGCAAACCCTCTTTTTCTTTATATTTTGGGTTTTATTTATATGAAATAGGAGATGTGCAATAATACTAAATAAAAAGTATATTAGGATGTGTGAGATGATATAATAAAAGTGCTAAGTAATAAAACAAGATTGCGAATTTAAGAGAATTTGGAGAGAAAGTTGAGAAAATTGGACCTTCTTGAAGATCTTGAGCTTGATCTTGAATGTTGGAGAGCAGCCCTTGCACTTGGATGATGGTGGAGAGTGGAAAATTCACCAAGTTGAATGAAAAGGGTGATGAAAAGTGGAAGTTAAGAAGGGATTTGGATGTTGAAATCGCGCTGCCTTCGAGAAAGGTTTTTGGGATTCGCTGAGAGAAATTTGTATCAGATCTGGGCTCCTTTTGCAAATGATGTGAAGGCCTACTTTTATAGGCCCACATCACTACCGATCAACATCAACCTGGTCCTGCCTATCGGCACCTGCCCATATACAGGGTCTGGAACCTGCCGTTTGGCAGTGTGTTTCAGGCCTTTTCAGAAAATTAGTTGCCGAGGCCAAATCGTTGGTCAGAATCGTACACAAGGTAGACCATTGGAAAGTTAATTTAGAGACCTTTGAAAGTACTTGGACCGCTCCCTGGTTCGGGAGTTGACTTTGGGTCAAATATGGCTCGAAAGCGTTTGTCAGTCCATTGGATGGGGGATCGTTCGGACGCAAACAGATCGTTCGTTAGCATGGTAACTCCAAATAGCGCATGGGGTGGACCATTGGAAAGGTTAGGAGATGTACTTCGACATTCCACAGAGTTTGGCCCGGTTTGGGGAGTTGACTTTGGTCAACCGGGCCTTGGAAGCATTCGGTGTCCTCTCGAAGTCAAATGGATCATTCGTCTGAATGGTAAGTCCGAATCGCACACGGAGCCATTTGTTAGAAAGGTTAGGAAATATACTTCAACATTCCATAGAGTTTGGCCCGTTTTGGGGAGTTGACTTAGGTTAAACAGAGTCCGAGAGTGCCCGGTGGCCTCTAGATCAAGTTTCGAACGCAAACGAATCGTTCATTGGAATGGTAAGTCGGAATTGTGCACAGGATGGACCATTGGAAAGAGAATTTAGTGCCCTTTAAAGATTCATTCAGCTTTGGTCGAGCTAAAGAGTTTGAATTTTTGGTCAAACGGATCTTGGGAGTGCCCGATGGTTTCTAGGTCAGTACTCGAGACATGACCCAGGTTTGTAGTGATGAATGAAGGTGTTAGGGACCTTTAGAGAGTTAGGGGGTAACATAATGGGGTGTCTACAGAGCCCCTCAATGGGTGAGTTTGGAACAAATGATGACCGTCGAATAGACACCACTTGATGCTTTTGATGAAGTATGATTGATTTAGAGGGTTGAGGCCAATTTTGAGGACTTGAGGGGTGTGCCGGGGATGACGAATTTTATGGGTCAAAGCCAAATTTATGGGCTTAAGTGATGAAGGTGATCGATTCTGCAAGTCAAAGACAATTCTATGAGCTTAGGGTGAAGATCTAATAACCGAGGTCAATTCTGACCTAAGAGTGGTGATGATTGAGGGACAAGGTCATTGTTGACCTAACTCAGTTGACGATCCAAGACCGAGGTCAATTCTGACCTAAGAGTGTTGATGACTAAGGACCGAGGTCATTTCTGACCTAACTTACGTGACGATCATAGACCAAGATCAATTCTGACCTATAGAGTGTTGACGACCGAGGACTGAGGTCAATTATGACCTAACTCAGGTATAGATCCAAGACCGAGGTCAATTCTGACCTAAGAGTGGTGACAATCGAGGAACGAGGTCAATTCTAACCTAAAAAGTCATGATGACCGAGGATCGAGGTCAATTCTGACCTAACTCAGGTGAAAATCATAGACTGAGGTCAATTCTGATCTAAAGAGTGGTGACGATCAAGGACTGAGGTCAATTCTGACCTAACTCGGGTGACGATCCATGATTGAGGTTAATTCTAACCTAAAGAGTGGTGACGACTGAGGACCGAGGTCAATTCTGACATAACTCAGGTGACGATCCAAGACTGAGGTCAATTATGACCTAAAGAGTGGATGAAGATTGGATTTTGATTTTGCTGGAGAAAGTTCTTTGTGATTTCGATCTGAGATGGGGAGCTAATAGCTGGGGAAGCTTTTGTTTCTTTAGGAGGCCTCGCAGGGGGGAACAATCAATTTTGGTGCTGTGAAAACTCCGCTGGGGAAGTGATCAGGCGATCCTTAGAGATCCTCCGGGGCTTTTCCAGGAGGAGATTCACTTGGTTTTTGAGGATTTCACTGGGAAAGAGGGGTTTCACTTGAGGGAATGCGAGATATTCCTGGTGAAAAGGATATAAATCCTTCCTGGGATTTTTAGGAATTTTTTGAGGAGTTTTTGGGGCTTTGTGGTATTTTTTGGGATTTTCTGTACGAAATTTTAAGGGGGTGCCGACCGACATGGTATGAGGGGTGCCATTCGGCAGTGGCACAGACTTTTGGGCTACCTCAGGAAGTTAAGGAGTCAGTGCCGATCGGTATAGTGGGGGGAAGTGCCGATCGACATGGCGCTTGGCATCCTATATAAAGGGGGTGAATCCCTTCATTTTTTTCACAACTACTTTGCTTTCTCTCTTTCTGCGATTATTCTTCAAATTGTTCTAGGATTACGATCTTTAAGAAATGACCGCTTTTGTGAGCACTGCAGTCCACAGGGATTGGTTGACCGTTGATGATTGGGAGAATATGGAGTGGAGGTCCAGGGCGCCTCTTGCTTTGGGGAGTGAGAACGCCTTTGATGCGTTTAAGCCTGTTGCGGATGAGCGGACTTTACTACGGGAGCCATCGCTTCATCGCTCTTTGAGATTGACTCCTGGTGGTTATGTGAGTAACCTGACCTTTTGCATTCCTTTCTTTTTGGTGATTTTTCTTTCTTTCTTAATTTTTGACGAGATTTTTCCTTTTTGCCAGTCTGATATTTCTTTGAAGAACATGCGCGCTCGTGTGACGACGGGGCTCAGGGATGTTTAGGAGCATCTCCCACCTATGGTGCGTTGGGTGGTATCATCAGCGAGTTTTGGGAGGTTGGCATCTGTACTGGATGAGACGCCTCGTTCGACAGCGGTCCTGTGCGCTTTG
Organism: Sambucus nigra; assembly: GCA_949130495.1. Classification (NCBI taxonomy): domain Eukaryota; kingdom Viridiplantae; phylum Streptophyta; class Magnoliopsida; order Dipsacales; family Adoxaceae; genus Sambucus; species Sambucus nigra. The sequence continues at coordinate 85,301,736 of OX422208.1, read as the reverse complement.
GGGGAGAGGTGGTGGGATAATACCCAGACCTTCCATTTTGGCTTCGGGGAGATGACTGTGACTCCCATAGATGTGCAGTAGCTGTTGGGGCTGGATTGTGATGGAGAGCAGATAGAGGTGGATCGCTCTTTGCGGGTGAGACCGGAGGCAGTGCGTGCGGCACTTAGTGATGTAGGGAGGATAGTTTCTGGGGATTCTATTCGGCTGTCCCTGTTGAAGGACGTTCTGTTGGGCAGGGTGATTTATGTGGAGGATGGGATGCAAGTGAGGCAGATGGCTCGATTATTTATTTTACTGGTGTTGGGAGGTTTCATGGTGGCGTCGAGCAGTGACGTCGTCCATTTGTGGTTCTTGTCGTACCTGAGGATGTTTCGAACATCCTGGGGATTCTGACTTTAGCGACCCTTTACTCTTCTCTGGATGCATTCAGCCGGTGCTGTCGGTAGACCTTTACAGGGGCCACGTATCTTCTTGAGGTATTCTTCATTTTGTGCATTTCTTTTCATGCATTCGCATTTTCCTTTCATGCATTCACATTTTCCTTATGCGTCTTTTTTTATTTGTGAATTCTTATCTTTGACAGATGTGGTTTTATGAGGTTATTGGGTGCAATACCCCACTGATCGCTCTGAAGGATGACACTGCTGGGGACTTTTGCTGATTGTATCGATAGAGTAAGGCGAATCGACAGTCGAACGGATCTCTCTCTCTGGAGGCGGTGCGTCAGGTCTTGAATGACCTGACTAGTGGTAGGGTAAGACTCTTTCCATTTCAGTCTTGGTTTTTTCACCTTCTAATCTTGTATTAATTTATGCTTGGTTAGATATTTTTAGGTGACCTTTTATCCCTGGGGGACAGCCATTCCGGATGTGGAGATGACCGGGGTGAACGCGCAGATGAGGCATTTGATGGCGCATGAGTTCGGCCATTCCTGGTATCTCGAGGAAAGGGTGGTTCGCCAGATTGCTGAGGAGGAAGTGGTGGTGCCACCTGCATAGCCTCCTACGTCTATGAGGTGGGAGCGACTGATGTCGCAGGATGCGAGGATCGCGGTGATGATCGATGAGTCCTACTTGTTGTACACTGATACGGTTGCGCTGTATGACTATATGGACTTTGTGACGAGATGGATGATGATGCCCAGCATATATGATGCCATGCCTTTCCTTCCTGCGGGTTCGAGTTGGGAGGTGGGATCTTCCCACAGTGGCGGCGGTCCGATGACATCTGCGACAGCGGCTACATCAGAGGTTCCTTTCGTGCGATTGCACACTCATTCGTATAACATTCGGCGGGCTGATGGAGGGATGGTGCTTATGCTGTATCGTCCTCATACGATGGATTCATAGGAGTTGGTTTTGACAGTGGAGGTCCTTCGACCTGCAGTATACCTTTCTATTCTTTTCTTTCTTTCCTGTTTTGGTCATCTCTGCTTTGATACTGATTTTGCCTTTTCTTGCAGCAAGTTCGAGTGTCGACCACTTGGCTAAGAGACTGGATATCTTCGGTGACTGCCCATATTTGGGATGCGGTTCCTTTTCCTTCTTTCTTGGTTCCATCTAATTCATCCGGAGAGGACTCTAGCTCGGGTAGTGGTGGTGCATCGTCTCGCCGTAGGGGGAAGAGAGCACGTCGCAGGGGTGGAAGCTCTTAGAGAGAAAGGTGGGTGAGAGAGAGAGAGAGAATGTGGGTTCAGGTTGAGTCCAGCTATTTTTTGCTTTTTATTTTTATTTCCTGCAAAGATGTAACACAGAAACAAAAGGATGCAATGCAATGGAGTTTTTTATTATCTTTTATTAATAATGAATGAATGCATGCACATGCGCTTTTTACTTTGCTACTGAGACCGTAAAAAGGAGTATTTTTGGAAATTTTGAAGGAAAGTTTTTAATTAAAAGGGGAAACTATATAAGGAGGAAAATTAATGCAACTGTTAAGAATATCAATTTATTTTTATTGAGTTTTCTGGTTTGACAAAAAAGAAAAAAGGGAATTTCTAAAGATGGGGGGTTACCGATCGGTAAGCACCCTGTCCTGCCTATCGACAGTTCAGTCCAGTCCCATCAATTCAAAGCTTTGAATGGTACCATCTTCATCCTTTTGGTACCTTGTGGGGTAGGATTCCCTTCGATTTCTACAGGTATTATGTCTCTTGTGCGGGTTCTCAAGTATAAAAAAGGAGGTAAGGGTGGGTGGAGTGTTTTCATCACAACTTTGCATTCTTACTTACTTTCCCCTATCTCTTGGCCTTGCAAGATGGCTCTACCTGGTAGCATTGAGTTTTATAACTACCTCGAAGCCTTGGAAGCAATGTGCTCTTATAATGTTGACTATGATGCTTTCAACATGCGTCGAGTTTCCTTGTGGCGCAATCGGCCTATTGAGTGGAACATGCTGATGACGGCGGTACAATTCTGGTACCCCGAAGACCATGTATTCCTCTCTGGGTTGGATGAAGTTTTTCCTACCTACGAGGAGTTTTTTTCCATGATGGATGTAAATCCAAGTGTTGCTGCGGCTTTGCCCAAATTTTCCCGTTCTCCCAGGGGTTTGTTGGTCGCGCTTCTTCATATTTTGCCTTCGGCGGCCAGATCATTGGTTACTGGAGGAATGATCTCCCTCTCGATGGTGCTGCAGTTCGTGCATTTGCAGGAAGTAGGTGATGCTGGCTATGCCAAAGCTGTTGCTTTGGGCCTGGTTTCAAAATTACTGCTGGTGACTGGGGAACTGCTGGTGGACCCGTAACTTGCATCCATTACTTCGTGGATGTCATACCATCGCAATCCTGCGGCGGTGATACTAGCGGAGACTCTGAATGGCCTGGATGCTTGGAGAGAAGGTCGTTCTGACTTTCTGGGGGTAGCCCCGTGATGCTGTCCGTGTGGTTGTCTAAAAGACTCGGCTTGACGGTCCCTCCAGAGTATCCTTTGCCGGCTGTACCCAACTTCTTTTCACGTTATTTCATTCGCGTTGGCCCAAATATTGCAAGCTGGGAGAATTGGTTTATGGAGCATGGGGCTCGGAATTTGTTTTGGTCAGTGCCTTGGTGGGTGCAGTTGCACCCTGTTTTGGATCTAGGGGAATACTCGTATGTGCGACTGGTTGGTCTCAGGCAAACCTCTTTTTATTTCCCTTGGTGGCTTCTGCGCTAATTTGGCTGGGTACAGATCATGCCACCTCGGACCTCAAATTTCTTTTCGGTAGAAGTCTGTTGCTTAGCTCCTTGTGGGAAAATCGACATCCATCGACCCGTCCATATCAGTATGTCGGGAGAGTTTGGCATGTCCCTAAGGATTATATGAAGTGGTTGTGGAGGAAAGTAGTCAGTAAGATGTTGGCAGTGGAGACTGGACAAAGGTTGTTTATTTTATTTAACACCATGGAAGGGGGCATTGTGGTTTTTTTGAAACTGGTTCAGGCTCATCGCTCCATGGAATGTTTATGGCACTCCATTCAGGCAGGGGAAATTCAGGGGCCCCAAGATGTAGATGATGAGGGTGTAGGCTCCTCTGGTAGCTGTGGGTAGGAATCTTGGAGAGTTTATTTATGTAATAGGGAATAGATGTGGGGGGTTTGATTTAGCTTTTTTTTGCAGTAGGGGGAAGGGAGTCATCCATTCCTTTTATTATGTAATCCATGATGTAATTTATTATTAATGAAATAAGCAAGTTTCTGATCATCCAGCTGTGCCTTTCGATGAATTTTGTAATTTTGAATTATCTATACCAATCGCTAAGGCATACAAAATCCTTTTGTTCAAGTATATGTTAGAATGAACTGCCATTCTCGGAGATAAGACAAGAATAGTATTTTGTGAAAAAGAAAGAGTCGTGCTCCTGTAAGATGTATGAGCTGCCTATGTACCTCTGGTGTTTTCGAAAAAATTTCATTTTTCATTTTTTGTTTTTCTTGAAAAATGTTTTTTTTTGCAGAGGATCAGGCCCACGTAGTTCTGGGTAGAGGGAAATGAAGAGAGTTTGTTTTTTTGAAGAATAGAAGGGAGATGAGAAGAGTTGTAGCGCGTTGAGGTTTCGGACTCGGGGTAGAATTTCTTGAGACGGTTCAGGTTGACTGGATGAGCCATCTCTTCCTCATCTAGGTCAGTGAGCACGGAGACATCGCCGGATAAGATTTCTTCACAATGTAGGGGCCACTCCAATTGGGATTGAATTTCCCTATAGGGTCCCAGATGGGTTCTACTATCTCCTTGAGGGATAAATCCCCTTCCCGAACACCGCGGTCCTTGACTCTCTTATTGAATGATCGTGCTATTCGGCGATAGTACCCCTGTATATGGTAAAGATCTTTCAATCTCCTTTCATCTAGGAGGGTCAACTCGTCGAGACGACTTTGGCACCTGTCTTTTTTACTAACTTTGCTTTCGAGCATGATGCGCATCGAGGGTATTTCCAGATCCACAAGTAGGACTGCTTCCATGACGTAGACCAGAGAGTAAGGGGTAGCCCCAGTAGAGGTTCATATTGAGGTTCGATAACCCTAGAGGGCGTACGAGATCCGGTCGGCCCAATCCCTACAACTTTCGATCATCTTATTGATGATGGCTTTGAGGTTCTTGTTGGCGGCTGCAACTGCACCATTGGTCTGAGGTCAGTAGGGAGAAGATTTGTGTCTCTGAATCCCATACTCGTTGACTACTTCTGTGACTTCTGCTTCAAAGTGCAACCCGTTATCTGACACTAACTCGTGTGGGACGTCATATCGGCAGATGATAATTTTCTTGAGGAATTTGGTCGCTTTCTTGGCGTTCAATACTGCGTATGACTCATCTTCGACCCATTTGGTGAAGTAATCAATGGCAACTAGGATGAACTCATGCCCGTTTAAAGCCTTTGGTGTAACCTTCCCTATGATGTCGACACGCCAGGTGAAGAACATCCAGGGAGAGGTCATGTTGTATAATTCTTGCGGAGGCAGGTGTTGAAGATTGGAGAACTGTTAGCATTTGAGGCATCTCCGGACATAAGCGATGCAATCTTGGGCCATGGTGGTCCAGTAGTAGCCTAGTCGGATGATTTTCTTGACAAGCATGTGACCGTTCATATGGGGCCCGCATTCCCCACTATGGATCTTCTGCATTATCTTTTTAATCTCATCCCCTGTGATACAGTGTAGATTAGTTCCATCGAGGTTCGGCTTGAGTAGAGCTTTATGACAGATGATGAACTGGGCGGCCAGTCTTCGGAGGGTCGATCGGTCTTTCTTATTGGAACTCTCGGGATACCTATCATATTTAAGGAGGAACCAGATATCATATTACCAACAATTGACTAGTTCAAGGTCTTTTATAGAGACAATCTCAATATGGTAGCAATGGGTTGGTTTGTCTTATTTTTGAACTAGGAAGGGGGTCATTATTATTCCTTCCGGCATGTCAACCATAGAGGCCAAGGAAGCGAGAGCATCGACTAGGTTATTCTTTGATTGAGGTAGGTAATGGAAGGTGATATCTCGGAATCGGGAGGCTAACTCTTCTAAGTGGGAATGGAAGGGTTGGAGTTTTTCGTCCTTGACTTTTCACTTTCTGAGCACTTGACCGATGATGAGGGCAGAATCCCTGTAGACATCAAGGTATTGAATACCTTTCTTGAGAGCAACTTTGAGGCCTATTGTGCATGCCTCGTATTCCATCATGTTGTTGGTGCAAGGGAAATCATATTTGATGTCGATGGGAGTGTGGGAGTCATCTGGGGCGATCAGAAGTATCCCAATGCCATATCCCTTTTTATTGGCAGCACCGTCGAAAAACATTTTCCATCGAAGGTTGTCTTGAGCGGTGCAAAGGATATTTTCATTTGGGAATTCGGAGATCCAGACATCTGCTTCTTCTACGGGGTAATCAGCGAGGTAGTTAGATATGTCTCTTCCTTTAATGGCTTTCTGCGTGACATACACGATATCGAACTCGGTTAGGATCATCAACCATTGGGCCATTATATTGGATAAGGTAGGTTTCTCAAGAAGGTATTTGAGGGGATCCATTTAGGATACAAGTTTGACGAGGAAGGCGAGCATGTAGTGTCGTAACTTTTGGGTGACCCAGATAAGTGAGGCACACACCTTTTCCAAAGCAGTGTAGTTGGCCTCGTACCCGACCAATTTGCAACTGGCATAATAGATGGATCTTTCTTTGCAGGAGTCTTCAAGGTATTGGGCTAGCAAAGCCCCAGTTGCAGTGTCATTTATGGTTAGGTATAGGAGCAAAGGGAGACCAGGCTGTGGTGGCATGAGTCGAGAGGTTGGGTTAGATATTATTTGATTCGGTCAAAAGATTTTTGGCAGGCCTCGTTCCAAACTTTGGTTGAATCCTTTCAGAGGGGCTTGAAGATCGGTTCACAGATGGAGGTTAGCTGGCTGGTGAACCGACTGATATATTACAATTTCCCAAGAAAACCTCAGACTTCTTTCTCTGTTCGGGGCGGTGGTATCTCAAGTGTGGCCTTCAACTTTGCAGGATCTGCTTCTATCCCGTTCTCACTGACCATGAATCCCAATAGTTTTCCCTTTGTAACGCCGAAGACACATTTTTGTTGATTGAGTCTCATCTGATATCGTCGCAGTCATTCGAAGAACTTCCAGAGAGCAGGAACATGACCTTCTCTAGTTTTGGACTTGATAATCATATCATCCACATAAACCTTGACTTCTTTGTGAATCAAATCATGCAGAATGGTTGTGGCATCCCTTTGGTAGGTAGCCCCATCATTCTTGAGACCAAATGGCATAACGGTGTAGCAAAAGGTTCCCTATGGGGTGATGAGGAGTTTTTTCTTGGTGGTTTGGATGCATCTTGATTCGGTTGTATCCGGTAAATTCGTCGACGAATGACTTGAAAGGATGACTGGATGTGTTGTCCATGATCATGTCAATATTGGGTAACGGATAATAATCCTTGGGAGAAGCTTTGTTTAAATCTCGGTAGTCCACACACATTCGAACCTTCCCTCCTGATTTCGGCACAGGTACTATGTTGGCTAGCCATGTGGGGTATTCAATCACACGGATGAAGCCCACATTCAACTGTTTGACCACCTCTTCTTTGACCTTGAGAGAACATTCGGTGCAGAACTTTCTTAATTTTTGTTTAATCGGCTTGTAATCTGGGAGAGTGGGGATCTTGTGCTGAGATATTTCAGGATCAATGCCGGACATTTCATCATAGGACCATGGGAAGACATCCGCAAATTCCTTTAACAATTCTTCAAGTTGTGCGCGCTCATGCTCGTTAAGGGTGGCCCTTATCTTAATCTCGCGCAGTTGGCTACTAGAACCGAGATTAATAACAACAGTCTCTTCTTCATTAACTTGAACGCGGTTATATTGTTTATTATTAACCTTATTTAGATCAGGTAAGAATTGTTCATTTGGAAAATCATCATCCTCATAAGTTTGATTAGAATCCAAACAATTAATGTAAGGCACAACAAGATACTCAAAATCTTCATTTATTTCATTGATAGGAAAAACAACATTGAGAACCTTATCAAAAGAGGTGTCGATTACATTTGAATAGTGATAGACAACAGAAGAAGAAATGGGGTAAACATTGGGATTAAGGGAAATTTTAGCAGGTAGAACTGGCATAGCATGCCAGTTGAGGAGGGGTGTATCAACAGCTTTAATCAGATGGGATGGATCTATTGATGTAGTGCCTTAATGGACCATACAGAGTGCCAGTCCCAGTGTCTACAAGTTTAGGGAATCTTCAGAATCACTTTCCTCAATTTATTCGGTATTTTTTATGAGCGGTTGTACTTGGTGTTGGAAACTTTCGGCCATGGGTAGCTATCTTGGAAAAAGATCTCCATTCCAGGCTTCATCTTCTTGTCTGTGTGGCCATACCATGGTTCTGGAAAAATGCAAAAGGGGAAGTCTTCGCCTTCTTTGATAAATAGTATATTCAAGGAGTCTTCTGGGATAGTTGGGATGCAGTCTAATCATCTCTTTGGTCGAGACTAGTGGATCATTATGAGTTCTTATTATGATGGTCGATACCCCTAGCCATAAGGAGGGAAATCTTTCTTTAGTTCGATGGGCTCAAGTATCCCTTGCTGCCTTTATCCTAGCCTCAGTTCGAGCATGAAGTGCATGTTTCTGAACATCTGAATTACATTGACATTGCCATGAGGGTCATATTATGGACAAACCTTTTCTTTGAAACCGTCCCCTGCCGGGAGTAGGAGTGGCTCAACTCGGAATCCTGATAGGAGCATATCATTTGACCCGTGCTGTATCTCAAGGATTGGACTGCTGGTGCTTGCACCCTCGACATTTTTGTCATCGACCAAAATGGTAATGACTTGACCGTCGGCGAAGAATTTCAATTTCTCATGGAGTGAGGAAGACACACCCTTGATACTGTGGAGCCAGGGTCGCCCGAGAAACATGTTAAAACAAGCTGGGATGTCTATGACTTGGAATTCAATGACAGGGTTTATAGGGCCAACCCCTATTACAAGTTTTATGTATCCCATCATCTCCGGATGGGTATTATCCTAGGCACGTACATCGGAGGAGGTTGGAACGAGGTCTCTTTCTTTTAGGCCTAAACACTTGAAGGTTCTCAGTGGGTAGACATTCAAGGCGGATTCATTATCGACAAGAGAGAGTGGAACGGCCTTACCCATAACTTCAACGGAGATGTTGAGTTCATGATTGTGATTCGGCCCAATTCTAGGGATTTCTTCTTCAGAAAATGATAGCATTCGTGTAGATGTTAAGGATCCAACCATATTTATCGCTTCTTCTTGTGTAGTAGAAGGATGAACTGTGGGTTCAGTGAGAAGCTTGATTAAAGCATTTCTGTGCAGCTAGGAAGACATGAAAAGCCCCCATAAAGTGATGTTAGCTTGAGTTTTCTTTATTTAATCGAGGATCTTGCTTTCCTCTATGGTCATCTCTGGCATAGGAAGGTTTTCAACACCCTTCCTCTTGTCATTTACTGGTAGTGAGCTTGGAACCTGGTAATGTCTCCCTGATCTGGTCATGTGATTTACTGAAGAAGGGAAGAACATGAATCCCATTTCCTCATCAATCTCAGGTTGTTCTGCCACCTTGTTTATTTCTCTGAGGAGTTCTTCAAATGATATCATCCCACACATGTTGACCACTGGGCCAGTTCTTCCTGAAGCTTGTTCTTCACTCGAATCTTCAAATTCTTCCCCCCATCCGGTGGAAATAATTATGTCTTTCCATGTAAAGTCAATGTATTCCACAACTTCAACAACTTCTTCATACAGGTCTTCCCATTCTGTGGGGATATGTATGGTTGAAGGGACCAAGTGCCCTTATAGCTTCAAAATGTCAAGTAACCCGATGATACTACAAATGCTTTTGGTTTTCCTGAATAATTTTGCCATAATCTGAACAACATCATCTAGGTTGACTTCATTGGTCGGTACCACCCACTTGTCTGAATATCGGGCCCATTTCCGTTCTTCCAATAACAGTGTACTAAACCTTTTGCAATCGATAACCATTTGTGAGGGCAATTTCAGCCCGAACTCTAGGAGTTGGTTTAACACCTCTGACAATTCCATATTTCCATTTTCAGAACGGGTACGGACAGTGATGCATGCTGTGGTAAGAGTGATAGTGCCTGATCAGCGAGGCCAGTAGGGTGTAGGAGGAAATATTGATAAATTTGAAGAGGTTTAGGGTTAGTATATGGGTCTGATTTGAGTTGAGGGATCAAAATATGGGTTTTCTTCTAAGAAGATGGCATTGGTATGATTTGGGAGTGGATTGTGAGTAGTGTTTGGCTTAGGATTGGTTGGTGGGATGATGGTACCCCTGTCAATGAGATCTTGGATTATGTTTCGGAGGCAAAATCACTGGTCAGTGGTATGGCCAATAGTTTGGTGAAAGGCGCAATGAGCATCGGCCTTGAAGTTTCTTGGGAGTGGATTTGGCAATGGACGAGTATCTAAGGGTTTGATGAGGTTTCGTCTTAACAGGGCTTGGTAAACTTTGGAGAAGGGAGAATGGAGCTCAGTGTATTCCCTTCGAATGGGGGCAGGGCGGCTTTCTGGTTCCCATGATGTGGTTGGTCAAGAGATGTTGTTGATGGTTGAGACTGTAGCACTGACAGGCTTGTCATACTTTCTAGGGATGAACTGTCCGGACACCTTCTTCGGTTCCACTTCTATTTTAACAAAGATTTCCTCGATTTTTACTCCTGCCTCTCTGAGAGCTCATAAGTGGGGATAGTATTGTCCTCCCATCGTCGCTCGAACATGGGGCAAGAAGTTCTTCCATCTTGAACTTCTCGGGTAACCTCTCTTTAGCATAAGGAGACATGTGGGTGTAGTCCATGTAATTCTCAGAGATTCTGACTTGGTAGAACTTCTTGGTGAGCATCTTGACTTTATTCAACTCTTCCTCTTTTGGATCAGCGACCATAGGTAGGTTAACCATGGGCTGGGGAATATTTGGCATCGAAAGCTGGGCAGGGCCTGACCCATTGATAGGATGGGCACGTGGAGTGTGATGATATTCTTTGAGAACCCAGATAGGCTCAGGTTGACCCATAGGACAAGGGAATAGGGAATCAGGATCTTGAGGAATAGTAACCTCATTTAGTTTCATCTCCCGGACCTCAGTTTGGAGGTTGTCAATCTTGGACATGAGCTGAGCTAGGACTGCCGTTAGATCTGGCTGTACGATTGGTACTTGATCTGTATTCTCCACAGAAAGTGGATGGATTCTGGACTCAAAAGAAGTAATAGAGGAACGGATGAAACTCTAGGATGATTTGAGTGAAGACCGAAGCTAATAGGGAGCCAGGACAAGGGCTTGCGATTGACCTGAGAAGGCGTAGAATGGGATTTATTTTCTGAAAAAAAGTGAAGAAACTATTTTTGGATTTTTGATAAAGAAGGGAGAAATGTTTTTAGAGTTTTGTTAAAGAAGGGAGAAATGTTTTTGGGAGACGGAACTCAACATGATTATTATGATTATTATGTTCTCACTTGTATTTAATTCTCGTAAATGCAATGCCAGACGGGACTCGAGCCTGGAAAAAATGGAATTTTTAATATAAGCAAAGCTATGGTTAGACTTGTAAGCAGGCTCATGGACAGGATCCCATTTTCAAAATGCGTGAAAATTTGGGCGGCAAGCCGACCGGGAATTTCGGCAGAGTTTTGGGTCAAAACTGACAATCTAAAGTGCGTGTCCTAGGTTTGACACCGATATGCGGGTATGAAGTTGGTTGGGTGAATCGGTATGGGTTACCCCCTTTGTTGTGACTTCCACGATATACGTCTTGCTCTTGCGGGCAATCGGTACGTATAGAAAAGCCATTTAATATACCTGATTGTATGTGAATTGCCTCACTATATACCTCATGGAAACGGTATGTATGAGAGAGAATTCGATATACTCGGTATACGTGAACTAATTACCTGCGATATATCTCCCGTCATGACTTCGGTCAACTAGTATGATGTGGGGGAACCGTTCGATATACGTCGAAGGTACTTAGCCAATGGAAGATGAGAGTCATATCGCTTAGGCTAACTGCGACCTGCCGGACCAGCGCCCATTACGAAGTGACCCTCCAGTTACTGGGTAAAATTTGGTCATTAACAATGCTCTTTGGTGATGTCATGTGAATCATGCATGATTCTCTTATTAGTATCTTATGATGAGAAATGCTTTTTTTATTATGCCAAACAGGGAGCAAAGTACAAGTACCAAAGGTACACTAAGTATGGATAGGTGATGCGTGCAACATGTAGATATATGTGATCCTAGGTGCACGTGGTGCGAAGTGTACATGGAGAATTTTCTACAAGTGTGTGAACATAAACATAAGCATGGGATCCACATGAAAAAAGGGGAACATGCAGATATAGGGGAAACATAAACAAATATAACATCCATGCAAATAGAGTCAAGACCTCAAAACATATAAAATATCCCCAGTAGAGTCACCACTATTTCCATCCCCGATCCTAGCCGGGCGGGCGGGCGCACGAAGGGAAAGGATCCTTGGGTCCCGCCCATCCCTCGGGAGCACTTCGGCCGGCGTAATTTGAGATGAGGTGTAAAAATGTAGAGAGATTCAGAGTCGCCAGTCTATTTTAATCAAAACAGACAAAGGAAAAAGGGGAAGCCATCCCGAAGGATGGCATCCAAAGAAATATTAGTGCATGCGAAACCAAAATGATTCGAGAAGGGTCCGGAGGCTAAGTTACGAAATGGGAAGGTGTTAGGCATCCATTCTGCCCTTTCGGACTCTCATGGAAATTTTCTATTTTCCTTTATTTTTCCCCGTGATATGTGTGCATGTGTATATAGATAGTGGAGATATGAATCCTTGACTTGTATCATGGAAGAGATAAAGCGAGTCATCCGTAGGAAGGTGTAAAAATAATATTAGAAAGATAAGATTTACGCGATTACCCCTACGTTGATCGTTATAATGGAATGATAACGCATATGGAGTAATACGTCACTAAGAATAAGTGTATAGAATATAAGAAAATTGGATTTAGAGAAGATAGAAAATGAGAGAAAAGTGAGAAAAAGGAATCGAGTCTCGGTTTTTACCCCAAGACGCCTACGTAGCCTATAAAGGCACCAAAGTCCACATAGTTCGCATACAAAATCCGTGGTGGGTTTTATCCCATAAATCCAAATGGGGGATCGCTTATTTATGTGTGTGTGTAATGCCCCGACCCGGATTTAAAGGTTAATTAAGGATTAACCTGATCCGAATCATACGTTAATAGTGAAGTGCAATGAAACATCCTAAATAATGTTTCTAATCCATTCTTATTAGTATTTAACGTCACACTTATTAGCATGCTAGTCCAAATTACAATCACTACGTGATATGACCCAAGAGAAATGCCCCCAAGGCTAAGTAAACAGAGCTACTAATCGTAAATGCATAAAGTTACTTACCTGTATAGCTCTCTCAAGGTACGGAATATCACACACCTGCCGCAACAAAAGAAGGGATGTGAGCCGAATGCTCAGTGGGATCATATACAAATGCGATATAGAAATGAACGACATAAAGGAGTACTCACATGCTACACTACATGCATGTGAAAATATGAATATATCTACATATATACCTTTGAAAAATACATATGCCTATGTATTTAACCGTTTATTTCAAAGACATAATTTAATACCATTTAACTTCCCTGACATTACAAAACAGTCATTAGCATTACCATGCTTAGGACTTATACGTGTTTTCCATTAACTCACACAGTTTAAACAAATGTCATTTGTTTGGAAAACATTCTTCTTACATTCAAGGATATTTACTATCCGATGTTCATCTACTCACGCCAAAGTTACTTAACCATTTCAGGATTTCCATTCAAAACACACACATGCCGTGTTTAGAAAAATACTCTTTTCCCTTGTAAACCTCATGTAACACACGCTTATGTTTACTTTAATTCAATTGTTCTTAGGTAGCTTAATTTCATTAAGTCACCTTGTTAAACCATCCCATGTTGCCACATGAACTTTAAACATTCAGTGCGTTATTCTCGCATTAGTAAATCAATGAATTTGTGCCATTCATTTATGCCTCTTTCATGAATATTTGATTCATTACTTAGCATTTTTTTCTTTGGGATTTGCCATCAAACACTCACGGACTTCGTGGCCTCACACCACCGGTCTCCGCCGCCATATACTACTGCAGTTGGTTTGGCGTTTTTCACCCTAGGGACATCATAGCTCTGCTTAATTATTTAACCCGACATAATACAATATCATTATCTTTCCAATGTGTTCAACATTTTCATAATTTTTACTTCAATTTATATTTTTCGGGACGAAGCAAAAGCCTTGGACTTAACCGTCCATTTTCCCATTATACTTAGAAAATCACTACTTATATTTAAGTCCTTTATTTACACACGTGTTGATATTGTACCAAAAATCATTCACATTTTGGACTTAATTCAATTTCACCCATACTAGTACAAAAACTTTCATTAACATTTTTATTTCACAAGAATGTTCCACGTTAGATAGATATACAATTTACCATTTATTTACCAAAACTTGCAATTTCGTTATGTAATAAGTGTCATTTCTCGAAACAGTCTTTAAGTTTCCAACTAACATTCTAACGCCTTAGTTATTTTAACACTTGTTTAACATCACGCTTTTCCCCCAATCCTTCACAATTGCCAATTCAACAATTTCATTACGCGAGGTAACGTTTTTGTCTTACTTTATGTTTATATCCAATAAGACCTCTTTTAAACTCGCTCACATATATTTATACACAAAATACTTACGAGTTTATATGCATAGAGGGTGTAGTTATAAATGCTAAAATCCCATCAACGGATTACACAAGTATATATTTCTAGAATTTTAGACTTTTCACAACAAACATACTTTTATTTTATAAAACTAAGTGAGACATTCTTAACTTCCTTAAATTCGAAAATGACATTTATTCACAATTATTCCATTTTGAAAACAACTTAGAAATATTTATTTCATAAATATTTATTTCATAAATATTTTCCAATACTAACATTTTCCACATTTTTATTTTTTAAAAATGTTCATCATACCTTTTTACTAGGGTTGTACACAAATGCTTATTTCTAGCCTTTTTATTCTATAAAAATGCCACATATTTCATTTTCTAGAAATTTACACAAATAATATGTTTCTTGTATATTTTATTCCCTAAAAACCCCCATATTTATTTTTACTAGAAATTACACCCGAATAATATTTCCTACATTTTTATCTCCCATGTAATGCATATTTCCAGATTCTTAGGGAAAACTACACAAATAATAATTTCCTACATTTTTATCTACCATAAAAACGTATACTTTTGATCTTACTAAAAATTTATCACTTCATTCATAGGAAACCTACTCTTAATACTCAACAATAATAACGTTACAATATACACCAATAAAGTCTCAAATATAAGAGTATATTATCCCACCTAAAACACTCCAAATATGGTGGTGGTGTTAAAGAAGATGGATGACTCCCCCACCTCCAAAGGTGGCCTCAAAGGGAGTCACAAAAGCCCACCAAATAATCTCCATGAAACACTCCAAAAATACTCAGCAACCCATCTCCAAGATAACACCCTTTAGACCCTTATCCAACTCCAAATATTACACCATTTTTAACCCAATAAATTACTCCCACATAAATATGTCGTGACTTATTTATTTATCAGTGAGGAAGGACACATATTTCTTTGGTGAGGGTGCATGAACTCCACTGAAGAGCAAATGGGGAGTAATAGGTCAAGGGGGAGAGAGAGGGAATTAGTTCGAGGGTCTTTTTGGTAATGGGGTTCAAACCCCATGCCTCTTCTTATATAAAACACAAATATCTAACGTTACAAGTCAGGTCAATGGTCATAGTGCATTTTGCAGACTCGTGACCGATAAGCCCCTTTTACTTTCTGCCCCTTTTTATTGTATATGTGTTCATGTCTAATATACGACAGTACCAAAGGCAAAAAGGCCACATATACATGTCTCTATTTACTCAAAACCCCAGGTCGACTTGTATTCATCTTTTATCCACAAAACAAAGGAACCCATTACTATTTTCAAGTTCCTTCATCAGAAGTCAGGCCATGAGTTGACCGCAAATTAAATTCACGGTTCAGTTTGACAGCAATGAGACAGTTATAAGTTTCGTAGGTAAAACCATGTGTCAACTTCTTTTATTCCAAGATTAAGGAACCTGACATACCCGACTTTGTCTTTTCTTTTAATTGTCCCGTTGATTTCACTATACCTTCACAAATTTGTACCACATCTGAGAAGTCAGGCTCCCAAATATGACATGGGACGGATATTGCGATCAAAGGAGCGGGATAGACAACCGGAGGGATGAAATAGCCATCGAAGTCTTGACAGCGAGGGGAGAGATTCCATTTCACTGTCTCTCATCTCTGTCTAATTTGACATCAGTCCACCACCCATGTACAGTATATAGACGTTTCCGAATTCGTCAAAAGGGGCAGACCCATGGCTGACCCGAGATGCAGCAAACGATTGGGAAGATGATAGATATGGAAGGTCTACAGCTCGTCGTTTGAGCGAACTGGATCACGTCACTATAACGATCCCATATACTATTCGAACGAGAGAGGGGCAAGGGCCCACACATTTCAGCAATTCGTCTTTCCCATTCCTGTTTCTTCTCAATCTACGAGTCATCCCATTCAACTTGCGTTTCTACTTAATCTATACAACACATTTTAAACGAATATAAAAGGGTAGGGGTTTTGTTCATAAGTTCTTCCTTTTCTTTTCACATATGCCCTAAAAACTTCCAATCTTTATTAAAATGCATATATAGTTTATTTTTCCTAAAATTTCGTTAATCCTTATATAAGACTTCCTAAAAATCCATATTTCAATTAACTTTTTTTTTCAACTCTAATTTATACGCCCACATATATATTCCATATAATTTTGACTATTCAATGACTAATAAATCTTATTGCCCAAAATCCATAATTTCTCTTTATTTAATCCCCAAATCATTAGTAATTATTTTTCAAGCATCCGGATTTGTTCAAATAGGAATAAAATCAAATCATAATCATCCCAATCCCTATCTTTTTATTTTATCGCACATTTACACGGGGATTAAATTAAATATTAAGGGCGGGGTATTACAGTGTGTGTGTGTAGAAAAAATGTTTTAGCTATGAGAAAAGTGTGAGAAAAGTATGATAATCCCTATTTGGAATTTATGAGCAAGCCCTATTTTTCTTGTTTTTTGGGTTTTATTTATATGAAAATAGGATATGTGCAATAATACTAAATAAAAAGTATATTAGGATGTGTGAGATGAGATAATAAAAGTGCTAAGTAATAAAATAAGTTATTGCGAAGTTAAGAGAATTTAGAGAGAAAGTTGACAAAATTGGACCAACTTGAAGATATTGAGCTTGATCTTGAATGTTGGAGAGAAGCCCTTGCACTTGGATGATGGTGGAGAGTGGCTAATTCACCAAGTTGGATGAAAAGGGTGATGAAAAGTGGAAGTTAAGAAGGGATTGGGATATTGAAATCGCGCTGCCTTCGAGAGAGGTTTTTGCGATTTAATAAGAGCGATTTGTATCAGATCTGGGATCCTTTTGCAAATGAGGTGAAGGAATAATTTTATAGGCCCTGGTCACTATCGATCAGCATAGATCTGGTCCTACCTATCGGCACCTGCCGATAGGCAGGGTCTGGAATCTGCTGTTTGGCAGTGTGTTTCAGGCCTTTTCGAAAAATTATCTATCGAGGGAAAATCGTTGGTCAGAATCATGCACAGGGTAGACCATTGGAAAGATAATTCAGAGACCTTTGAAAGTCCTTGGACCGTTCTCGGGTTCGAGAGTTGACTTTGGGTCAAATATGGCTCGGAAGAGTTTGTCGGTCCATTGGACGGGGGATCGTTCGGACGCAAACGGATTGTTTGTCCGCATGGTAAGTCCGAATCACGCACAGGGTGAACCGTTGGAAAGGTTAGGAGATGTACTTCAACATTACAAATATTTTGGCCCGGTTTGGGGAGTTAACTTTGGTTAACTAGGCCTTGCAAGCATTCGGTGACCTCTCGGAGTTAAACGGATCGTTCGTCCGCATGGTAAGTCAGAATCATGCACGGAGCGATCCGTTGGAAAGGTTAGGAGACGTACTTCGACATTCCAAAGAGTTTGAACCGGTTTGGGGAGGTTACTTAGGTCAAACAGAGCTCAGGAGTGTCCGGTGGCCTCTGGATCGTTCATCCGCATGGTAAGTCAGAATTACGCACGGGACGGACCGTTGGAAAGGTAATTCAGTGCCCTTAAAAGATTCATTTAGCTTTGGTCAAGTTGAAGAGTTTGACTTTTTGGTCAAACAAAGCCTGGGAGTGCCTGATGGCTTCTAGGTCAGTACTCTTGACATGACCTAGGTTTGTAGTGATGAATGGAGGTGATTGGGACCTTATGAGAGTTAGGGGGTAACATAATGGGGTGTCTACAACTCCTTCCGGGACAATCCCTCCTTCCCAAGGCCTAAATCTCCTTATAGAAACATCCTCTCGAAAATCCTTCTTAACCATTCTGAAGGATAAGGAGGTATTGCGACCCCTGACAACTCCTTCCATCATACTCAATGAACCCAAGTCTACAAATTTCTTATTCCCTCTTCCAAGAAGATGATACTCCAGACAATGGAACAACGCTACACACCTCACATCAGGAAAAGTCAGCAACATCGGTTTTCCTAGAAAATACTGGCTAATTCCTCAATCTAAACCTCCCCAGGACTTCACAATCTGCTTATCTTCACCACTTACTTTATCGATCAACGAATTCTCCATTCGGGTCAATAATTCTTCTCATTCGACCACCGTCAAATCACCTGGGATCACCACTAAATTCTCCTCCTTATCTCCGCCTAAGTCACAGAAAGAAATACCTCAAATCAAAGCGTACCCAAAATCTGTTATGGGTATTGCATCTCTCAGCTTTCCCCTTCCTGGACGACTTATTATTTGCGACGTCTGAGACGAGAGAAACTGCGTCAAAATGCCGTTCAAGTGAGTACACCTCGCAAAAATACATAAACGTAGTGAACACAACAATCCTAATAGTAGGGCTCTATATTAAGAACGTTAACGGAAGAATGCAGAAAACTCGCACAGATCCTAAAGACAATAGAACCTGATGCTCTGATACCATCTGTGACATCCCACTTAAAATAATAACGGGTGGGCAACCCTATACTACATTTAATTAGGAATCTCAGATGGCTCATTCTCAGCATCAACAGACTATTTCTAAAATAGATAAGGCAATATACCCGAAACTATAAAAGCGAAGGCCATAAATATAAGTAAAACATACAAAGGAAATCAATCCAACACTACACAACCATGAGCAAGGTAAAACGTACACAATTAATGATAAACGAAGTGCTGAACATTACAATAAAAAGAGTATATACCTGAATAAGCTGTCGGGTCACAGACAGTACAACATCCAAAAAGAAGAAATATAAATGACTACAAATAACTCTTATGTGTAAACCCGATGTGCAAAAGAGTTCTACCTAGATTTGCAAAAAAGTAGGAAGCGACTACAATCTAAATCCCGCAACAGTCCGCATCTTTTACGGATCCCAAGACTCTCGATAGAAAAGCATCCGATATCCATGTGGTAAGAAACCTGTAGTGCAATATATATATATGTATCAAAAGAGAAATATAAACGGGTGAGAGCCCGAGGTGTAAAAATGTTTAGCAAGTGTGTTAACCATGCATAATAAATCTAAATGCAATATTTCATAATTAAAGTGGAGTCACACTCTCATGAAACCCCAGACTCACCTCTCATCTACAACGCGCACCTAATCGTGTCCTGGAACCTTAATTAAGTTACCCGACACATGTAAGGATAACCCACCTTAACATACGCAGGGCATATGCCCTTATAACCTGCCATCCTAACATAACCCAGGAATCCTTATAGTTTTAATCCCATCTAAATATATACACACAGATAAGCCTTCATAAGCTTAGGTTCCAAATTATTAACTTAAACCAGTTAGAAGTCTTAATACGTCACACATTAATGTTACTTTAATATAAGAGTTTATTCCCTAAACAACATGCATACAAGTATCAAGAACAAAACTTCTCTCTACTCTCAACATTGCACTACGTTTCGTGCGTGGGGCCTCTCGCAAAGTTAAATCCAATCAAGGAACCCCTCCGATACACTACTGCTTGACAATGTTGATCGTAGGGATCCATTATGTCATCCAAACAAATTCTATTACTGCAACTACTATAATTATAGATTACTATATAAGAACATAATTGGATTCTCCATTAAATCCTTGGGTCGATATAATCGCAATTATCTCTAAGTACGATCCTTCGGCCCCAACAAACTAGTACACCAAAATCACCTAAGATGTACATCCTCAATAATTCATATCCTCTTCACCTATATATATATATATATATATATATATAAGCAATCATTCATTCTATCATCTTCTAGGGAATCACTTACATATCACACATAATGTATACTTCACAACATACATAACACAACGGCTATAGGATGCCAAAATACTGCACCATGCTATCATCTTCTAGGGAATCACTTACATACCATCCTGGGGACCACCGATAGGACTAAATATCACCTAGTTCCTAACCGGCAAGTGGGAACGACTCATACCCAAGACTTCTCACCTCCAAAATATACAATCACACAAATAAATAAAATGGATGACTATAACTAGGGGAATATCCACACCCTGCTCCTGAAGTCAGGGGCTCACCCTCATCGTGCAACTTCCCATGATAGCATGTGCCTAGTATTCTTCACAGATTAAGTATATATATCATTCACACTATACATATATATACATCCATATGATCACATCATATATACAAGCCATCGCGCACGACATAGGTATTCACGCCATATGTACACACATATATACATATTTATATACACATATATACATACCATCTCTCATCCGTATGTATGAAATTTATAAACTCGGCTACACATGTATATAATCCCTCAATATACTAGCCATCACACCAAGCGTATTAACTTAATTCATTATATAACTACAATCCCTCACTTGAAGCATATTCATCCATTGTCCCTATGATATGAATAGTCCTCCCATAGATTCAACATTAAGGTTATCACCTCAAAGTTCTATGTATTTAACAATCACTACACATCCCATCAATATCCAAATGCACATCGATATATCTAATAATAATCCTGACTATAAGAACACATAACTAATAGTCTGCAACCCTCAAGCTTAATCCTAAATTCATTCCATGATTCCTATCAATTATTGGAATCCCCTTTGTTAATCACACACACATATATATAACAACTATCCCAACTAGATTTATAACACACCCTATTCTAGGTTATAGTATGATCTCGTCGCTCTCAATTCCGACTATGATTGAATTGCTCCTATGAACCCTTAACATTGCCATGTTTATGATTTTATTCCTTGAGTTTATCATCACTAAGGATACGCGACCTCTACCTCTCATTGGTCCCCATTCATACCTTAATTAGAATCCTATCTCTATATAGATTCAACATAATTATTGACCTATAAATTCATGTCATACCCTCACTACTCTCCCAAAGAGTCCTAAACCTTAAATCATATCTAAACTCACTTATGACCTCTAGATAGAACTCACATCCTCAATCGGATCCCCCACTGTACCTCGAAACTTCTATTATTTATATGCACATAATGATAAGGGGGCTATCTCTGCTCTTCATAACTATTTCATGATAGCTCACCACCTCCATATAAATACAATCCGCCTATAATTCAGTACCATAATCCTTTCCTTACTAAAAGAGCCATCCAACCCTCATAATCCATTTCCAATATAGGTCCGAATGCCCCCTAACCACCCTAAGGCACCAATATCTTAATATTATATCATACCCCTCTATAAAACATCCACTAAGAAGGTCATGAAGTTTTAACCCCAAAAAGGAAAGCAGTAGAAGAAAATCCCATTCTTGGACTAAAAACAGAGGACCGATCGACTGGTCCCTGACCCCCGATTGACCGCGGGTCCAAAATTTTATCCTACGAAGAATGCAGTAGGCTTTTCCCTCAAGGCGCGATCGAACGGTCCCATGGCCGCGGTGGATCGGCCATACCAGATATTTGGCTTTTTTCCATCTTTAAACAAGCCCTAACTCCCCAAGCACCCAAATCTCATCATATAACCCCCAATCTTTAACTCAATCATAATCTTAACATTAAACCTCATTCTACATCTCATCCCATCAATTTGTATGTCATCAAACCCATGCATAATCATCAATTTCAAGTTAAAATACCCAAAAACTAGGTTTTCACATATAACCCAAAAATCCATTTCTTTTATCCAAAAAATATGAAATGAAATACACAAATGAAATATTTAGCAAGATTAAACACTTTCCTTAGAATCGTAGAGGTTGAATCATCCCCGAAATCGCATACAGGCCGGAATCTCCAAGCTTTCTCCTCTCTCTTTCTTCCTTTCTTCTTCCTTTTCTCTTTCTTTCCCTTTCTAGGGTTTTCTCTCTTTATCACAAATGATATTGGCTTGATCCGTAATCCTCTTAAACCTTTAAAACATAAGTCCCAGTTTTAAATGGTAATACACACTTTAAATGACTTGTTTACTCCAATTTGAGTCAAACTAACTTAAAAATATTCCGGAGCCAAAATAAAACCCAATGCCAGTCATTTTGACTATCTCAACCCATCCGGAATCAATGGCGCACTCAGAATCATCATCCGGAATACTTTATAACGTCATAAATTTTTGGACCTCAATTTTCAAATTTCAAAATTCTGCAATTTAAATAAATTTTATTTGTCCCAAAAATTTAATTTCTCAGTCCCAAAATCACGAGGTATTACACTTATGTGATATGGATTGTCACAACCCGCAAAATTCTGGCGTCGACCGCCACCAAAACTAAGCCGAGTGTGAGTAAATAAAATACCATTCTTAGCATGAGACAGATATGAGGCATATAAAATTAATTCATAAGATAAATGATAATCAATCCCAAAGGATTAACCATCCAACTAAGCGATAAAAGATCCATCTCTATGCTAAACTCAAAGTAAATCCAATCTCTAATAATATGAAACTGAATAATCTCCAACTGAATCCAGTGAAATAACTCAATAAAACCCATAACAACTTTGGAACTGAATGGCCCAATGAAAACCATAAACTGTGTCTCAAAGTAAATACGGAGGAATGGACAACTATACTAAATAAATACGCATTAGGTAGAGCAACTCCAACTGCACCTCCAAGAAAATCTTCAAATAATTCTATGCAGCTTCTCTAAATACTATTTCTTAAAAAGTTAGTCAATGCATGAGGTCAGAGCCCTGAGCATGAATACACACTACTCCCCTCAAATAGGATCCTTGAATCATGACAATATCATTATACGCAATAAATATCACAATAGAGTATTTTAATTAAACAAGACAATTAAACGCGATAAATATAAATCACTAACTACCCTTAGAAATTCCCATTCCAAAAATCATACCAATATGATTTTAAATTTCCAAGTCCCACGATGTTAATTTAATTAAATTAAACCAATTAATCATTGCTCAATTTTTATCTTAATTATTGCGGTCCTCCTGCCACGGGTGGTAATCCGCCAAAGTTTTACTCTTACCTTTATCAAATGGCCTCTCATCCATTTAAACCGTTCACCCCGCCCCATGACAAGGGTCCACACATAACACGACATAAATGGCCTGCTGACCCATTTAAACTGTTGGTCCCTAACACATTATGTCGCCACAAATTTTAACACCAGTTTTAATCTTAGGCATTAATTCTCATTTTCTCAATTTCACAATTTATAAATTACCCCACCCTTTTAATCGATATGAGATCCTCAAAATACCCCTTAGTCCCATACCTAAGGGTCCCCAAGTACACATACGTCCTATCCTAAATATAAGAAGAATCACCAATATAAAACACGTCGTAGTCTCATGCCTAGGCTAACGAAATTACTATATAACGTAAAAATCTACCCTTCCCCGAAATATAAAATCCCCATGATTTTACATTAACTAGTCCCATACCTAGCAAGTATAAATTTTAACCAAGGACTACCTAATAGTCCCATACCTAGTAAGCACCCTAAAATAGGGTTGAGCAAAATGCTACCCAAGATCCCCTCGTCCTCGCAATGGAGAAAGTGACTAAAACAATTCACACAAAGCACAATTTAATATGCACAACATGGAAATTTAATCAAAAAGGTCCCAATTTAATTTAAATCAATTAATAACACCTACGTTGATTTCAACATGATTAATTTCATTCAATAATGTTAAATTAATTAACATACAATAATCTTCAATAAGACATAACCGTTTTCTTTTATAAATCAACTACTTTTTATAAGTGTGAGCGCATTCCAATAACCATATAAATAATTCCAGAAAAATTCTACATGAGAACCTACACCCAAAACCCCAAAATCTAACCTACGCACCCAAGGGTTTCAAAGATTAAATCATATTTAAAATTTTCATAAAAAGGGTCCCAAAATTTAAGTGTCCACTTTCTCTAATTAAGTTACTAATTGTTTTTACTAAAACCCACATGATTAAGGGTTTAGGCGACACTTAAAACGCATAATACCAAAGTAAAGGAATAGATTATTCATGCATGAGATTAAGATGAAGAAATTATGACTACACGGCTGGATTCCTCTCAAAAAATTATCAAAGAGACGTTCTTGAACAATCTCGAGAAAACCCGATTTAAAGCTTCAAAACTTGGATTGAAAATATCTCTCCAATGGAGTTAAGATTTTGAGGTATGAAGAAGATGTAAAAGGGGAGATTGCTACTCGTAGGGTTTAGAAGAAAGTTTTTTTAAAAGTCCTAACCCCATCACTCTATTCATATACCGAAAAGAATTTGAGTCCTAATAAAATACAAACCATCGAAAAAATATTACGGACGATCGGACCATCAGAATGGCTTGAAATTTTAAAAAGTTGTAGCGAACGACGAGATGGAACTACTGTGAAAAATACAACTCCATCGGATGGTCAGATATAAAAAATATTATTTTTATCCGCCTTAACTCAGATCCTCTTCCGATTTTTATACAATAAGTTATAATTTCCAAATCTTAATCCCGATTTAAATTCCACTTAAAACCTTATTTTTATATATAAAAATCAACATATTTAATTACTAAGAATAATTCAATCCAAAATTTATTTTTTTCTCAAATTTCCCAATTAATTAATTTAATTAACTATTAAAAATACGGGGGGTTACATACTTCCCCACAAGCAAAGGAATTTCGTCCTCAAAATTAGACGAAGGATAAACATCAAACATAAACCGCGATACATAAAATAAGGATCACATACGCCTACTCATTGAAAGCCATAATTGGGAACCCATACACCCAATCCTACGCACACCTAACCCACGAACAACAAAATAATATACATCGCTACGTATATACATAACTATGTAAGTGACGGAGTACCACACGCTCTCGCAAATCACCACTCGATTCTATTTCTGATAATCTTCGCCACACATAAATCCTCAAATCAAATCATATCGCTGCATCGATATAAGACATACCTAAAATTTATACTAATGATCTTCTAAATAATTATGGTCTCTAGAATGAACTCTAAGGATCCTCACATCAAACTTACTAATTCTAAACTCAATGACTACAACGTACTTAACATAAAATTATATATCTCCAAGAAACACATCTAACACGTATGATAGACCCTGTACCTTAAGGAGTACGAATAAATAAAGGGAATCAAAGATCGATAACGCAAAAGCTAAATGGACTCACGACCTATGAGTCCTAAGACCATGCTCTGATACCATCTGTGACACCCCGCTAAATTCTGGCATCGACCGCCACCAAAACTAAGCCGGACATGAGTAAATAAAATACAATTCTTAGCATGAGACATATATGGGACATATAAAATTAATCCACAAGATAAATGATAATCAATCCCGAAAGATAAACCATCCGACTAAGCGATAAAAGATCCATCTCCATGTAAAAAACATAAAGTAAATCAAATATCTAATAATATGATACTGAATAATCTCCAACTAAATCCAGTGAAATAATTGAATAAAACCCATAACAACTTTGGAACTGAATGGCCCAATCAAAACCATAAACCGTGTCTCAAAGTAAATATGAAAAAAATGGAAAACTAAACTAAATCAATACGCATAAGGTAGAGCAACTCCAACTGCACCTCCAAGCATATCTTCATATATTCTATGCAGCTTCTCCAAATACTATTTCCTAAAAAGTTAGTCAATGCATGAGGTTAGAGCCCCGATCATGAATACACACTACTACCCCTCAAATAGGATCCTTGAATCCAGACAGTAGCATTATACGCAATAAATATTACAATATATTATTTTAATTAAACGAGATAATTAAATGCGATAAATATAGATCACTAACTACCCTCAGAAATTCCCATTCCAAAAAGTACACCAATATGATTTTAAATTTCCACGTCCCACGATGTTAATTTAATTAAATTAACCCAATTAATCATTCCTCAACTTTTATCTTAATTATAGCGGTCCTCCCGCCACGGGTGTTAATCCATCAAAGTTTTACACTTCCCCTTACCAAATGGCCTCTAATCCATTTAAACTGTCGACCCCGCCTCATGATAAGGTTCCCCACATGAGACGACATAAATCGCCCGCTGACTCATTTAATTGTCGGTCCCTGACACATTATGTCATCACAAATTTTAATACCCATTTTTATCTTAGGCATTAGTTCTCATTTTCTCAATTTATAAATTATTCCACCCTTTTTATCGATATGAGATACTCAAAATACCCCTTAGTCCTATACCTAAGGGGCCCCAAGTACACATACGTCCTATTCTACATATAGAATGAATCACCAATATAAAACCTGTCCTAGTCTGATGCCTAGGCTAACGAAATGACGATATAGTGAAAAAATATGCCCCACACCCGAAATATAAAATCCCCACGAATTTACACTAACTAGTTCCATACCTAGCAAGTATAAATTTTAACCAAGGCCTACCCACTAGTCCTGTACCTAGTAAGCACCCTAATATAGGTTTGAGCAAAATTCCACCCAAAAGCCCCTCGTCCCCACAATGGAAAAAGTGACTAAAACAATGTACACAAAGCACAATGCAATATGCACAACATAACAATTTAATAAAAAAGGTACCAATTTAATTTAAATCAATTAATAACAACGACATTGATTTCAACATGATTAATTTCATTCAATAATGTAAAATTAATTAACATACAATAATCTTCAATAAGACATAATCGTTTTCTTTTATAAATCATCTACTTTTTTTAAGTGTCAGTGCATCCCAATAACCATATAAATAATCCCCTAAAAATTCTACATGAGAACCTACACCCGAAACCATAAAAACCCAAAAATCTAACCTACGAACCCAAGGGTTTCAAAGATTAAATCATATTAATTTTTTTTCATAAAAACAGTCCCAAAATTTAAATGTCCAAGTTTTCTAATTATGTTACTACTTGATTTTAATAAAAAACACATGATTAAGGGTTTAGGCGACACTTAAAATGCATAATACTAAAGGTATGGAATACAATATTCATGCATGAGATTAAGATGAAGAAATTCTGACTACACAGTTGGATTCCTCTCTAACAAATATCAAAGAGACGTTCTTGAACAATCTTGAGAAAACCCGATTTAGAGCTTCAAAACATGGATTGAAAATAGCTCTCCAATGGAGTTAAGGTTTTAAGGGAGGAAGAAGGTGTAAAAGAGGAGATTGTTGCTCTTAGGGTTTAGAAGAAAGTATTTTTAGAAGTCCTAAACCCGTCACTTTTTTTTATATACCAAAAAGAATTTGAGTCCTAATAAAATACAAACACTCTAAAAATTATTATGGATGATTGGATCTTCAGAATGGCTTGAACTTTTAGTATGTTGTAGCGAATGGTGAGATGGAGCTGCTGTGAAGAATTTAGCTCGATCGGACAATTGGATATTAAAATAATATTATATTTATTCTCCTTAACTTGGATCCTCCCCCAATTTTTATACAAAAATTTATAATAACCAAATTTTAATCCGGATTTAATTCCACTTAAAACCTTATTTTTATATGTAAAAACCAACATATTTAATTACTAAGAATATTTAAATCCAAAATTGTATTTTTTCTCGAATTTCCTAATTAATTAATTTAATTAACTATAAAAAACATGGGGTGTTACATTGATAATGTGTTATTAGTGTATATAATGTTAGGTTATTATATTTAGTCTAATCCTACATTCATAAATCATGAAATATTGAATTGGATACGAACACGAAATTTTGAAGTTTTCGGTAGGAATACTCTTGTTGGATGCTAGTTTTGACCCTTATAAATAACAATTTACTTGAGGTAAAAACTAAATAGTTGTAGATATATGAGTTAAGTTTTTAACACAACAAATGGGGTGTAAAACAGAGGCCCAAGTAAGGCATTATGCTGAAATTATGAAACAAGGGAAAATTTGTCTATCCCTTAAGTGGTATTTTGTCTTATTAGTATACCATGTGTTATGATTTTATTGGTTGGAAGGGGAGGCTAGTTTGGCTGACTTAAACACCTTAGAATATTCAACAAAACTCGGACATTAGAGAGTTTGTCCCGAGGAGAGATAATCAAGAAGTTTAGGAAGAAGAAAATGAGGAGAAAATTTGAGAAAAATCAATAGAAAATTATGAAAAGTCCCTAAGGTAATTCTATCCATAAATCTTGTTATTTTTCTTGTATTACTGATTGAAATGATACAAATCATCAGTTTTTCTATTAAACTTTCATGTCTTGACATATATGTATGGATAGATACAAGTTTGAAGAAAGTTGAAGGCGTATATACTTTATATGGCCTTATTTAAGATCCTTGTGTGTTCAAACTCTCACAAGTTTTTGTTTACTTACTGAAATTGAGAAATTCAAATTGGATATAAAGATAGAATTATATATGCAAAGAATATCCAAATATTCAAATTTAAATCCGTGTGGTTAGATCTTGGGGATAATTTGAAGTTGAGGGATAGAATTTGCCTCAAAAGGGTAAGTATGCATACCTTATATTTGAAGTTTTACTTGACATAGAAAATGAACTCTGAAAATTATGAAACTTTAATTTTGTATTATTCAATATGTTTATTGAAATTTTATGGAAAATCATGGAAATTTATAATGTAGAAAAATTATGAAAATTCTTGGAAGTTGACTGAACGATAGAGGAGCCCATAGGGTAGATTAGCTATGTAATAAAGAAATGAGCATATTTTGTGCTACAGAACTTGAAATGATGCAACGTGTTTTGAATTGGAGTCCTAATATGTTAGGGATGGAATTACCCAGGAGGAATTATAGTTTTTAGGGTTATGATTTGGATATGTTAAATATCATAACATGGAGTTAGATGAGACTTCATTTATAATAAAAGATTTGAATGGAATCATATGATGCTTGTGAATTGAGTTACGTTTACGTATTCTTTGGGTTGTAATATTATTATGATGATCCTAATATTTTAAGAATGATGGTAAGAGGAAGAGAACCGTTTGAACAAGTGCCAAACAAAGGCAATGGAAAACCCATTAAGTGGCCAAGGTGTGTACTCACTAGTAAGATGTATTTATACATGGTTATGGATATGATCAGAATATTATTCATTGGTAAGATGTATTTATACATGGTTATGGATACGATCAGAATGTTATGAATATAATATTGTTCATTTCGGTTTACCAAAATGGGAGGTTACTCCTTAACCCAGAATGGGGGTGATTTGTCTATTAAAGACATGGGGCTACTCCTCAACCAGGATTAGGGGAGAATTGTCTATTGGAGACAGGATATGTGAATCATGATTTGAAAAGTGGTAATTTATTATGAATGGTCCGGATAAGTTTATATAACATCACACGGATATGATTATTTGCATTTAATTTTATGCAATTGTGTAGTAAGTCTATATATTATCACACGGATATGATTTATTTCATTTAATTTTATGCAATAGTGTAGTAGTGATGCATTCACTGAGCTATTTTGCTGACGGTTCCAGTGTTTATACTTTTTAGGTAACGTGATGTCACTGTCAAATATAGGAGGCTGGGTGGGGTTAGCAAGGGATGCGTAAAGCTATGATCTTGATCAAATGTAAATGTTGTAATTTAATTCTACTTATCCTTTAAATAAGTTCATATAAGCATAATTACATTAAAATTGTGAAAAGTTTTTAGTTTTATGGATTCGTGCTGATGACTGAAAAAGGTAACTCATGTTTATGGTTCGTTTAAGGAAATTATGGTTTAACTCACTTGGAGTTTCAAACTTAATTATAAGTAACTAGGTTGGGGTGTGTCACGACTCCTAGTTGAGATATAATAAAATCCCGTTGTTTAACTCACTACGATGCATAATAATACTCACGTTGTTAATGCAAAAATTCTCCGTCTATGTGGACTAGTTAGAAAAGTACACTTGTCATCCTACGTTGCAATATTTATACTTGTTCGGCACCCGAGGAGACTTGCTCGGCATACCAACCAACGCACAACATACCAACCAACTCAAGGAACACCAACCACCCTAGAAGACCAATAGTCATATTCATCATAAATTGATGTAAATGCCTGAATATATAAAGACATTCCATCTCTTGGACTCCCATTACTACACATACATGCATTCTCTTAGCCAAAGGGAAGAGACACAATCTGAACTAAGAAATTCTCTACACATCTCTCTCTCTCTCTCTCTCTCTCTACACCATATTGTGCTATTGTAAACCCCAGGGAATAAAATAACACTTGACGTAGGCTTTTCCTTATGGATGAACGACTTTAAAAATCTTTGTCTCTTATGTGTTTGATGTGATCACCACTTCATCTTCAGTCATCATCTTCATACCTTCATTTTATCTGTTGTTGATTTCGATAAGATGTCATGGATGCTATTTCTAGTCATCAATAGATTGGCCCTATCTGTGGGGATTCGACGCAAGAATTCTTTCTTTATTATTAGAAGATATGAAGATCATCATCACAATCTAAGTTTTCTTTATCCCTTACCATAATCAATTATATGTTATATATACATGTTTTGATTCAATCAACTGTTATACATATACCTTGTAATTCAATCATGATTTCATAATCACAAAACTGTTGGATCAATTTTTATTTTCATAATCTGCAAAATAGTAGATTTTAAAATCATAATTTTTTTATTTTATTCCTAAGTTTAAACTATATAATGGGGATAAACAATCAGAAAGATTTAAGTATTTTTCATGTACAGATCATTTCACTTTATTAGTATTGATAATGTGACCATTCAAATTCAATTCGTCTATCAATTGTGTGAATCACAAGAATATTTTCAGTATTGAGTGAGAATTCATAAAACGGAAATGGGCGATATACACCTCCTGATTTGGTTTACGGACATCATTTCAATTATCTAATTCTTCCATAAATTTTTGTGATAGTTGAAGAAGAATATATATATTTGTTTGACTATCATGTGTATCCCATCTATCAGATCCTGATTATCAGAAAAAATCCCAATATGTACAATTTGGGATGAAAATTTCTCTAAAAGCCGTCGATTCAATGGATCGTCTCTTGACTTTCAGAATATCTGGTTTCTATGATCTCAATGATTACCCGTACTATTATATATGCAATAAAACATTAGAGATACATATTCTCTCTCTCGTTCTCTTCAAAATATTTCATCTCGACACACGAGTACCAATTTAAAAGTGACGATTTGTGTATACCAAGATAATCAGACAGTCATCCAACAACAGGGATCTCACAAAGTTACCAAGCTCATAATGAATTTTCACTGCCAGAAATTTAACAGTTTCCAGATCTACTACAATCGCCAGTTTCTTAACCCTAAGCACCATTGACATGATGTATATGTTTGGACACAAACTAGTCATTTTCCAAGTCTGATTGACCTTATTTCCATCACTATTACCAACTATTAGATAGGACGGTGCTATATTTACCGGTCAATGTCATGGGTTTGAATACCAGGTGATGTTGTTGTTCGGCAACGAGGATTGTGAGATAATCTATTGTTGATCGGTGTCAGTTCTAGACCATCCATTTTTGGACGACATCGACTCCAGACCATCTTTTGTTGATTAGTATCAGATATTACATGTCGGCTAAATCAATTATTGATTAGAACTGGTGTTATCATTGGTCGGTAGCTCTTATATGTTGGTCGGCAACATCACCAGAATCTCCTCAGAACAACATTTGAACAGGTTGAAAGATTCTTGACCACTCGTTATTCCTTGGTGCGTTCACAACTGGGCGGCATCAAAGGAAAGAACAAAAATGATCTGTTCTCATCAACCTTGTTGTCAATACTCGTCATCCATGGTGGTCAGCGGTATCTATCACAAGTCGGAGACCATCTGTTTCTTAGTTGGCGACATCTAATGGGGGTCTGCATCATCTAATGTTGGTCGATAAACCTATTTGTTGATCGAAAACATCCATCCATCTTGGTCGGTGCTCCAGTAAGTTAAGACCCAAACACAGTTGCACAACTATTTGTTGACCGAAGATACCCCCGACCATCTATTCTTTGTCGGCGTTGCACATAACCAAGTTGGGGGCATATGATACATTGTTGGGACCATATAGGTTAGAGGTAGGTATTATACAGGTAGGAGACCATTCAATCGACGATGGGTAGAGTTCCAAAAGGAAGGGTTGTCAACCATCTAATGTTGATCGGCGAATAGAGAATTTGCAATTGACGTTATTCCTCCATGAAGAATATTGTTTCTCTTACTTTGACCTTTGTCAAAATCACCGCCATTTGCAAAAAAAAATAATACCACCTCCTTATTCTTTCTTAAGAATCAAATAAATTTTAAACCAATTTATAGTTGAAATTTGCACAAAAACTCTAGATTAAAACTTATGCCTGACATATGGCACATATTTGATAAGAAGTTGCTTGGTATAAAACATATTATTTCCTAATGTTAAAGCATATACATATAATATATTATTTCGATCAATAATTATTCTCATGATAATGACTATTTGATTTAGCCTCAGATATTCGAGCAACTTATTAAATTCCACGGGTACATGATTCAATCCCGACAGAAACTCGGTCACAATATTAAACTTCTGGAAACTATTATTATTGCTCGTCACTATGCAATTTTTCCTCAACAAATCAGTCCGCCATTATTTATTTTCTTATTAATCCAACAAATGATCCAGAGCTCGATAAAACGTTTATCGTCATATATTCAGTCCTGGAGATCTGCAACAGTTATTATATTTCACCCCCAACAAACAGTTGGTCAGGGTAATTCTTATTTATATTCAGGCCCGACAAAGTACTCGGCCATATTCTTATGTTCTAAAAAATATTATCCTTATTCGGCATTATGTGATTTTGTCTCGACAGATCAGTCAGACACTTTATTATTATTTTGAATCATTTTATATTCATCTCGGAGGAAATATGCATCAGCTATTATATTATCTCCAACAGACAGTTGGTCGGGAAAATTCTTCTCTTTATATATATACTCAACAAACCAACTATAAAGTTGGTCGACATATCAACAACCACCAACTAAGGTTGGTCGGCATCAAAAAACCTAACCAACAATGTTGGCACAACAATCATACAAGGTATGGCCTATTTGATTATAGATGACCTCAAGGGGTATTTAAAACTAGACAAGAAGATGGGTAGAATATCCACTGCCTAGGCACCAAGGCAATCTAGAAAAGATTGTTACAACTAAGCTGGAACATGGGATGAAAATAATTCCATTGCTTAGGCACTTATGGGTGATCAAAAGATCGTTACAACTAGGTGGGAGCATGGGATAAATATTCCATTGCCTAGGCACAATAAGACAAACAGAAATTGGAAAATCGTCAATTCATATACAGAGATTAAGAAGAAGATAAATTTCATGATTATATATTATTGTTTGAAGAATTCCCAGGAAATCTATTATTCTCTAACAATGAAGGATCAATCGATCCCTTCCTTATTATTATATGGATTTCTTATTAAGACCGACAGATGGTCGGCACTCTTATTATCTGGATTTCTTATTATCCTCGACAGATGGTCGACACTCATATTATCTGGATTTCTTATTAATCCCGGCAGATGGTCTGCACTCTTATTATTTATCTGGATTTCTTATTAAGCCCGACAGATGGTCGGATGTCTTATTATTTATCTTTATTTCTCAACACTTTTATTATGGATATGGATTTCTCACTAGCATGGATATTCAACACAAATTATATATTATGCTCAATTATTATTATTATTGGATCATTCTATCAAGTCCTACCAAATGCTCGGGCATCATTATTATTATTCAATCACCTAAGCCCACCTGGGGGCTCCATATATGCTGATCAATGGCACATATCAGAATCATGTTGAACTTATCGGACTCATATTCCTAATTGGAATATATCCCATTCCTAATTGGAATGCCTATAGATTCCTAGTTGGATTACATCACATTCCTTATTGGAATACCAACACATTTCTAATTGGACTATATGTTGAAAGCAGTTTTACTCGACCAAAAGTACTTGGTCGGCAAGAACATCAAATTATTTATATGGTCACATAAGGAAAGTATGGAAATGCAAACATGCAAAGTTCTTGGGAAGTCATTTCAGGGAAAATTTCCTTGGCCTTATCTTTTCTAGCAAAACCAACATACTTCAAGGCCAAGAAAGCATTCAGAGTTCATATTCCACACTTGGGGGGCTTTTATTACATAATTAATTGTTCATTCGGTGGAACATTCTCATAACATCACGCAGTATCAGCCGACCATCAGATTCATCTCCAAATCATAACAAAATAAGACATATCACTAACTAATCATCATCCATGAGTTATTTTTTCTATTGAAGTTTAGGAGGCATATTAAGGAGTTCAGGAGGCATATCCAGGAGTTAGTTTTGATATTGAAGTTCAAGAGGTATATTCAGGAGTAAGTTTTTCTATTGAAGTTCAGGAGGCATATTCAGGAGTTATTATGCACATGCTATTGAAGTTCAGGAGTCAGATTCAACATATACAGCACTGGGATCTTTACTACTATTGTCCCAACCAACACTGAAGAAGAAGTTGTACTTATATGTAAATGTTTCAAAGACTGTTACTAGCTCGGAACTAATCATATTGAAGAATTGGGTTCAAAATCTAACATGTTACAACAACAAAGCACTCAAAGGAGCATAGATCAGAAAAATCAAACATGGATAATCAGCACTCAGTTGGTCGTCACAAAAGGTAGTTTATCGGTATAGAAGGCAGTTTGTCAGCTAACCAAGATATCGACATACTTGAAGATTATGATAAGATACAAGCTATAAACTACGAAGTTACTTCATCCAGATTCACAGGGGTAATACATAGCACACGAAGAATAGAGTTCCTCAAAAGAAATATTAGCTCCAATGCAACCATTAATCAGCCTGAATCATTGGTTGGCCAGAATATAGTGTAAATCAAGAAGGAAGATCAGTAATATCATTATGTACGAGCACCGAGCCACATTACAGAATAAATACTCCATCCTTTTAGTAAACCATCAAGCATGGATCATTGGGGGCTTCTGTTAATGCAAAAATTGTCCGTCTATGTGGACCAGTCAGAAAATGACACTTGTCATCCTACATGGAAATATTTATACTTGCTCGACACCCGAGGAGACTTGATCGACACCCAAGGGGATTTTCTCGGCACCCGAGGAGAGTTGGTCAGCATACCAACCAACGCACGACATACCAACCAACTCAAGTAAGGCCAACCACAGTAGAAGACCAACATTCATATTCATTGTACATAGATGTAAATCTCTGAGTATATAAAGACATTCCATTTCTCTGACTCCCATGACTATAAATACATGCAATCCCTTAGCCAAAGGTAAGAGACACAATCTGACCTAAGAAATTATCTACATACCTCTCTTTCTCTCTACACCATATTGTGCTATTGTAAACCCCTAGGAATAAAATAACAGTGCACGTAGGCTTTTCCTTATATCCAAACCACTTTAAAAATCTTTGTCTCTTATGTGTTTGATGTGATCACAACACCATCTTCAATCATCATCTTCATACCTTCATTTTATACACTTGGTAAATTTTATTCCGTTTATATTATTCAAATTCTCTCCCGATTAATATAATTAATTCAATTAAACTAGGACACACTTATAGTTTAAATTTACCCGAATTAATTAAATATTTAAATGCTCAGAAATACGGGTTGTTTCATGTATGCTATTTCTTCACATCAATATCTATCTTGTTGTGATTTTTCATTGGTATCCCATCCTCATTCTAGATCATTCTACAAGAATATTGTTTTTTCCTAGAACAAATTAAATGCTGAGAACACTTTTTGCGGCATTTCCACAAGTGCGGTAATAGCCAATGTGGTAAAAGAACGACATTTTGAAAAATGCCGCAAAAAGTTAACAACATTTTTAGCAGCATTACTTAAATTGAAGCAAAAAAAACTTTTGGGGGCATTTATTTTAATGTTGGTAATAACCTTCTCGCCATATTAAAAAATTGTTGAGAATAACCTTTTACAACACCTATTAACCGTGCAACACAATTCTAGCGGCACTAAAAAATGCCGATAATGATAGTAGCAACATTAAACAAAAAATTAATATTATTTTGTAATATATGAGTGGGAACAAGTGTTAAAAAAATATTTTATCAGAAGTATTGTATTTATTTGCAAATACACTACCATAACATTAAATTAAGAAAGCGATAATTAATTAAAATGACATTAAATTAAAACTAATAGCATTTTTTATTTTTTTTTTATTTTTTTTATGAAAGCATCATTTTATTCTCAAATGATAGAAGAACTAGCCTCTTCTAAATAGCTTACATCATTGAGAAAAGACCAGAAAGAAGGAAATAAGAAACATAAACGAGGTTCTTTATAAATAAGAACCCTTACAGAATCAAATAGAAAAGAACTGATTAAAGCCAACTTTAAGAAACCAGAGGAATAAACTAAACACCAATGACCCTTAGACATTTCGGAATGAAGGTAAACCCCATCTATCTACTCTGATAAAACCTTTCAGCTGCTTTGGGAAGTCATCTGTACTATGAGAAAAGCAATCTGTATGTTGAGAGCTGCCTAACTTCGCAAGGAAATCTGCTACTTGATTTGCCTCTCTATGAATATTAACAATTCTGACCTTTATCCTCGACATAAAACTTCTGATTTTGAACATATGCCACTGAATTTTCCAATGGGAAGAACCTTTATTTTGAATTAAATCCACTAAAACTTTAGAGTCACTCTCTATAGTTAGATCATAGCCAATGAAGTCCAAAGAAAATTCCAGACCTTTAAGTAAAGCCAATGCCTCAGCTTCCATATTAGACACTACTCCAAAATGAGCATGAAAAGCCCAAAGCATGTCCCCTGAGTGATTCCTAAGAATTCCGCCGCCCCCTCCATTACCTGAATTACCAATGGAACTGCCATCAACATTAATCTTTAAAGCACCTGTTCTAGGAAGATTCCACTTGATTATCATCTGCACTTTAGCCTTTTGAGTACTAAAAAAGACTTTGTTAGAAATAAGTTCAGACTTGATATGATGTATAACAGCATTTACACTAGGAAGACAATCATCAAATCTGCATTTATTTCTGAAACAGCAAATGCACCAACAAATTATAGCTGGAACAATTCTGCTTATACTTTTTGAAAGAGTTGGCGCTTGCGTTCAATTAAGAAATAACATAATAACTGCCATTTTTAACCCAAATTAACCCTAAGCATGCAACTAGGTGTGATTGAAACAATATGAAATCATGCACAAGATATTCAACACACAAAGTTAAGGAAAAATCCCCCACAGGGGCAAAACCATTTGTATATCACTATAATTTGTAAAAGACGGTTTACAATCGGATTACAATGAAATACAGGTTGACTAAGAATTACCCTCGGGTATCGGATTCTGTAGTCGCGGCTGGAATATCCCTTTCCAGTAGGGTTGGCGGCTGGAACTATCCCTGTCCAGTAGGGCTGCAATGAAGAGGAAGAAGCGGTCCACTTCACAAGGGTTGAACAACAGCAATGGTGTTCTTTGGGTTACCAAACTTGATTCACAAGGATATGGAAGATGTGTGAATCTAAAAACCTATAATCATAGGACTCAATAGGCAAAGACTTTAGGGTTGATATGCTCTAAAAATCGTGGGAAAGTCTTATGAAAACCAACTCCTGATCGTGGTTTAAATAAAGAGTTAAAAGCCTAAAAAATCTGCATCACGATCTGGCAGAGTTTATCCAGGGCGGACCGGTCCGGGCCATAGGCGGATCGGTCCGATAGCGGACCGGTTCTTTTAATTATTGGCTCTATCGGTTCGCATTCGGTCCGGGGCTTACTGGTCTTCTAAGAGCAAGGCGGATCGGTCCGGGTCTCAGCGGATCGGTCCGGGGCGGATCGGTTCGTTTTAATTTATGGCGGACCGGTCCGGCTGACTGGATTTCTGAATTCTTCCTTTCTTTTGATCTTCGGATTCCGTTGATGATGAATGGACTTTGAATCTTTGCAACGGTGTTACGGCTAATGACATATACAAGTATGTTGGACAAAAATGTCCTTACAAATCTCCCCATATGTCTATGCCGGAACAAACATAAAAAATTCCGAATTATCAAGTATGAACAATGTCTATACAAATGTACCCTTCCATGAACCCAAAACTGAAAGAGATACAAATGATAAAGGCTGCATCGTTTGTTCTTCGAATCTTCAGAAATCTCACGCTTTTCTCATCAGGGTGTGCAATATGGGTTTATCAAGGATGTACCTACACACATGAGATTAAAGCAAATACCAAGTGACGTATCGAGTTTGAAATGAGATAAACATAAGCATATATACCAGATTTATGATGAACCTCAAATTTCAAAACTCCCCCATAATCAGATACTTAATCAGATAATTCATTCTCCCCCTTTTTATGATGTCCCCAAATAGACAAAATGAGAGAAATGAAACAAGCAAAACTGGGGTAGACACAAGGTATAAATCACACCATGAATGAACATGAAACAACCAAGTCGGTGATGGCGTAAATGAATGGGTGTGAACAGAATTCGATAGGAAAATCAATGCATACAAACATGACATATGTGCACGATGAATATTGGATATTCCTAACGAATGAACTCAAATGCTTCCTTTGGTGTAAAAGATTGGAAATATACGACTTTGACTATATCAAATCTACAAATCAAAGCTCAAAGTGATTTCTACACCAATAACGTCCAAAATTATTTTCATGCTTTTTCAGGACTTTCAAGGAAGTGCAAACCCGTTTTTCAATCTCCAACCAAACTCCCTCAGATTTATATTTTGAATAGAGGTATACTAAATTCTCAAACTTTGGAGAATTGATGGTGAAACCTAAATGGCCCATATATGGCATGTATTGTTTTTTTATTGCCTTTTCAATTTTTTTTCGGGCTCTTTTAACCTCTTAGGACCTCGGATATTACAATTCCTCCATTTTTTAGGTCCTTTTTAACGGTGGCTTTTGCGCAAAGGATATGAATCAACTTTCGCAGCCCCTCCCCGTTATGAAACAATACACACAGTCTCACCAAAACGGTTTTTACATGCAATCCAATCGTGTCAAGTTTTATCGCATTTTATACATTGTATAGACAGGATTGAGATGGAAACACTCAAGCCAACATGAGATTGACAAGTGCAATAATCAAATATAGCCGTGCATGTGTGCAATAAAGGATATAGGAGTCAAGCATGTAGGAAATATCACTAATTACATCTCAAGGACTCCAATCAATGTTAAGCACATGGATGAAATGATGTAGCCTCTCAAATCTCTATCAACTAGTCACATGGATATATGGAATGAAGATGTGACTTGGCTATCTTAAATGCTCATCCATAACAGGCAAATCTCTTTTTGAATTTTTCAAAAATTTTATCAAAATAAAATCTTTTTGTGTTTTTCAAAAAAAATTTCTAAAAAGAGAATCTTTTTGTATTTTTTCAAAGAATAATAAAAAATACATAAAAGCTGTACAACAAATATATGGTACATATAAAACAGACTAGCGATAGGAA
This sequence comes from Sambucus nigra, assembly GCA_949130495.1. Lineage (NCBI taxonomy): Eukaryota > Viridiplantae > Streptophyta > Magnoliopsida > Dipsacales > Adoxaceae > Sambucus > Sambucus nigra. Next base: position 85,261,864 of record OX422208.1, on the reverse strand, counting down.
GCATATGATATGAACATGAAGAAGCATCCTATTCTAGACATAGACCAACCCCTCAGTCAACTGCGCAAATCCCCAAAGACTTCCTAAGACTCTCAAATCTAAGGGCATCTAAAGGTTTCGTGAAAATATCGGCTAACTGACGGTCGGTAGGAACAAAATTAAGGGTTACGACCTTCTCCTCAACTAACTGACGTATAAAGTGCTCGCGTAACCTGATGTGCTTTGTGCGCGAATGTTGGACAGGATTGCGGGATATGTGTATCGCGCTCGTGTTATCACAGGAAATGAACATGGTGTCCTGTGAAATCCCATAATCCTCCAACATTTGCTTCATCCACATGAGTTGCGTGCAACAACTCCCGGCGGCGATGTACTCAGCCTCCGCAGTGGACAAAGAGATGGAGTTTTGCTTCTTTCTCATCCAGGAGACAAGAGCAGAACCAAAATAGAAACACCCACCAGAAGTGCTCCTACATCCATCTACATCCCCAGCCCAATCGGCATCCGAATAGGCGGACAAACGGTCATCAGTATCAAAGGAATACCAAATACCGTATGAGAGAGTCCCACTCACGTATTTAATAATACGTTTTAGAGCAAGTAAATGTGACTCTTTTGGGGATGCCTGATATCGCGCACAGACTCCAACACTAAAGGCGATGTCGGGACGACTGGCAGTCAAGTAGAGAAGACTACCTATCATACTCCGATATAAGGTTTGCTCTACGTCCTTGCCTGAAGTGTCCTTACTAAGCTTGGTAGTGGTACTCATAGGTGTACGAGCATGCTTAGCGGAGTCTAAACCAAATTTCTTCACTAGGTCTCTAGCATACTTGGATTGGGAGATGAACATCCCATCCTCTAGCTGACGAACCTGGAGACCAAGGAAGAATGTAAGCTCACCTACCATGCTCATCTCAAACTCACTTTTGATCTCCTCCTCAAAGTGGTGAGCATGCTGAGAGCATGTGGATCCAAAGACTATGTCGTCCACATAGACTTGGGCAACCAAGATAGCACCGTCATCTCTCCTGACGAACAACGTCATATCAACTCCCCCTCTCTTGAAGCCACGGGCTAAGAGATAGGAAGTAAGCCTCTCGTACCAAGCACGGGGTGCTTGCTTCAAACCATACAAGGCTTTCCTCAGATAGTAGACGTAATTAGGGTGCTTAGGGTCTTCAAACCCTTTTGGTTGTTCCACAAAAACCTCTTCCTGTAGAATGCCATTCAGAAAGGCACTCTTGACATCCATCTGATATAACTTGAAGTGCAGATAACATGCGATGGCGAGTAGTAAACGGACGGACTCAAGCCTCGCAACAGGAGCAAATGTCTCCCCAAAGTCTACACCCTCTATCTGTGTGTAGCCTTGAGCGACCAACCTAGCCTTATTGCTGATTATGGTACCATTTTCATCCATTTTATTTTTGAAAATCCACCGGGTACCAATAACATTAGTATCACTAGGTCGGGGGACTAATTCCCAGACATTATTCTTTTTAAACTGAAGCAACTCATCCTGCATAGCAGATATCCAGTGTTCATCCTTGAGTGCTTCTTTATGGTTCTTGGGCTCGACTTTGGACGTGTAGCAAAGATGGCTAACAACGTTCTCTAGCTGAGCACGAGTCTTGACCCCTAGAGTGGGATCGCCAACGATGGCAGATGGGTCATAACTCTTGCGAACCCAAGCAGGTGTGTCCCCTAACACAGGAATAGGGTTCACAGAGGGTGAGAGAGGAATAGGTAAATCACTGTCAGAACAATCCTCATCCTCACATTGAAGATTAGGATCAATAACCATCGAAGGTTCGTCATCTTGAACGGTGATGTTTATTGATTCCATAATCTTAGAGCTCTTCAGGTTAAAAACTCGGTACGCTCTACTGTTCGATGAATATCCTAGAAATATTCCCTCGTCGCTCCGGGAGTCGAACATTCCTAATTGCTCTCTATCCCGTAGGATGTAGCATTTACTCCCCAAAACATGAAAATATGCTAGGATGGGCTTCTTGCCAGTCCACAACTCATTAGGAGTGTGAAGTGTGTGTGGACGCAGATACACCCTATTCACCGTATGGCATGCAGTAGACACTGCCTCTGCCCAAAATCTCCTAGAAACTTTACGACCTAGAAGCATAGATCTAGCCATCTCTTGGATCGTTCTATTCTTTCTCTCAACAATCCCACTTTGTTGAGGAGTTCTCACAGCAGAAAACTCATGTTTGATCCCGAGGCTATCACAGTAAAGATCTACCTTTGCTTCTGTGAATTCAGTGCCTTTGTCACTATGTATTCTGTTAATAGTGACACCGTGTTGATTTTGTAGGACACGGCACTTGGTAGTTAAAAATTCTACAGCATCGGATTTCTCTCTCAGAAAACCTACAATGGAGTACCTGGAGAAATCGTCTACCATCACGAGAATGTATCTCTTACCACCTAGACTCTCCGTGCGAGTAGGACCCATAAGATCCATGTGAATCAACTCAAGAACACGTGAGGTGGTAATGGAATTCAACTTCCTATGTGGGCTACGGATTTGCTTTCCCAACTGACAGGGTCCACAAATCGTGGAAGTTGGCTTTCCAATAGATGGTAAGCCACGAACTAGGTCCTTTTTGACTAAACGAGATAAGTCTCTAACGTTCACATGACCTAGACGTTGGTGCCACAGATCCATAGGAGTGATCGTGGCGCTGTTGCAGACAAGTGAGGATTTGGGCTCAGTCCCATAGCAGTTATCCTCTGTCCTCACCCCTTGCACTAAAAGTTTACCGGCTTGATTATAGACCTTACAAGCTTTTCGGTCAAACTTCACTGCAAAGTCATCGTCGCACAGCTGGCTGATGCTAAGAAGGTTTGCTTTCAAACCTTTGACGTACAGCACGTTCTCTAGCTTTGAAAATCCTGGTAACTCTACTGTACCTCGCCCAACTATGCTAGATTTGCTACCATCTCCAAAGGTGACTCTCCCATCATTATAATCCTCAAGATGGGTAAAATATGAGGCATCACCTGTCATGTGTCTGGAGCAACCACTGTCAAAATACCACTGTGAGGTATTATGGGTTTTGAGAGCAACATGGACAACAAGGGCCTTTTTCTCTTTCTTAGGAACCCAAGAGTAGGTACCTTTTTGTATTCCCTTGTTGTTGTTGGTTTTAGCCGGAATGCGGGGCGCATTCATTGATGGTAAGGTCATCCGTCGGAATTCCTCCATCAAACTCTGTGATGTGGTGGCTAGAAACTCAACACGCTCTCTCAGACTGGCAAACTCATCAGTCTGATGTGGTGGAGCAAACGTACGTCGTGTCCGACCCAACTTATAGCAATCATCCCTAAGGTGTCCATTTCTTTTGCAATGGGAGCAAAAGAGCACAGTATTAGGAGGACCTTGGTCTGCTTTTCTTGGTCGAACTCTCTTTCTTGGTTTTTTATGACGACCATAAGGAGTCGTAGTAAACTCAGGAATTGGTCCGGGTGCAATTTGGGACGTGGAGGCACCATCAAAACCTAAAGCGGGACCGAGGAGCATCTTTCCCATCTTTCCAGATCTGTCCTCGATTTGTACCTTGACTTTCCTAGCTCTCTCAAGGTCATGAGTAAGCTGGGCAATAAGGGCTTCAAGTTTCTTCCGAGTCTCCAGGGAGGAATGGAGCTCACTCGTAAGACTAGCCACTTGTTTAGTCAAGTCCGCTTTCTCTTTCTCAAAACTGCTCTCTCTCTCTTTAAGTAAATTCTCTTTACTAAACCAGGCAGATTCTCTCTCTCTCATGGCGGTGCAGGTGGAGGACTCTCTCTCTTTCGTCTTTCCTAACTCTTCTTCTAACGCGGTGATCCTAAGAACTAACGCCTTGTTACGTTTTTAGTTTTGAAAGACTCATCATATAACTCGGCGTAGGCGCGTTGAAGGCTACTCTCATCCTCACTACCTTCCTCCTCTCCCTCACTCTCTTCGCTCTCGCTGTCGAGGTGTCCCTGTGAGGTAGCAAACTCATCATCGTGAGATGCACTAGGAGTACTCACATGACTAGCCATGAACGCGGTGAAGTTACGCTCATGCGGTGACTCATCTCCCGAGTCCACCGACTCGACCTCACTGTCGTCACTAAGGGTAGTATTTAGGACAACTTTACCATTTTCCCTATTCAGACGAGTGGCACACTCAAACGCTCTGTGTCCCTTACCGTCGCACTCAAAACGCCTCTCACTGTCTTTAGGGGGTTCTTTGAAATCTTTCTTTTCAAACCTATTTTTCTGAAAATTCTTTTTATCTTTGAAATTCCCATTTTTCTTAAATTTCAGAATTTTCTTGAAGTTTTTAGCAAAAAGTGCCAAATCATCTAGGTCAAACTCACATTCAGAATCAGAAGTTTCTATCTTTCTAGACGACTCGACTCTCTTTCTTGCCGACCCCTCACTTTTTCTCTCTTGGGCTTTAAGGGCAATTCCCTTATCTTTTGGCTTGGCAGATTTAGGAAACATGTCTATTTCATAAGTTTGCAAATCTCCTACCAGTTCTTCCAATTTTAGTGTATTTAAATTACCCAAGGAATTTAGCACAGTGACTTTAGGTATAAAACGTTTAGGAAGGGAACGAAGAATCTTTTTAACAACTCTAGCATTTGGAATATGTTCACCAAGATTATAGCTAGTATTAACAATGTCAGAAAGCCTAGCATAAAATTCATCAAAACATTCATTTTCATGCATGGTGATGGTTTCAAATTGAGTTGTTAAATTTTGCAATTTTGACTCTTTAACAGCATTCGTTCCTTCATGGGTAAGTTGCAAAATATCCCATGCTTCTTTTGACGTGGTGCACGTCATTATGCGTTTGAACTCATCAAGAGTGACAGACCCAGAAATAGCACTTAGACCCTTAGAGTTAAAAGACGACCATTTAAATTCATCATCAGTCCAAGTGATGTCAGGTTTCAAGTTGGTCACATTATCAACAGTCACGGTTGGAGGAGTCCACCCTCGTTCAACCAAAATTCAGACACGTTCGTCAATGGCTTTTAAAGCCGACCTCATACGGGCTTTCCAATAGGCATAATTCGACCCGTCAAAAATAGGCATTTTATAATATGACTTCTCCATTTGAACACGCTCTTTTCAAAAAATCAATTTATTTCAAAAATTGATATCTAGAAAAATTTTGCGGAAGTAAGGAATACGCAATAGAATGGCGTAACCTGCTCTGATACCAATTTGAAAGAGTTGGCGCTTGGGTTCAATTAAGAAATAATATAATAACTTCCATTTTTAACCCAAATTAACCCTAAGCATGCAACTAGGTGTGATTGAAACAATATGAAATCATGCACAAGATATTCAACACACAAAGTTAAGGAAAAATCCCCCACAGGGGAAAAACCATTTGTATATCACTATAATTTGTAAAAGACGGTTTACAATCGGATTACAATGAAATACAGGTTGACTAAGAATTACCCTCGGGTATCGGATTCTGTAGTCGCGGCTGGAATATCCCTTTCCAGTAGGGTTGGCGGCTGGAACTATCCCTGTCCAGTAGGGCTGCAATGAAGAGGAAGAAGCGGTCCACTTCACAAGGGTTGAACAACAGCAATGGTGTTCTTTGGGTTACCAAACTTGATTCACAAGGATATGGAAGATGTGTGAATCTAAAAACCTAGAATCATAGGACTCAATAGGTGAAGACTTTAGGGTTTATATTCTCTAAAAATAGTGGGAAAGTCTTATGAAAACCAACTCCTGATCGTGGTTTAAATAAAGAGTTAAAAGCCTAAAAAATCTGCATCACGATCTGGCAGAGTTTATCCAGGGTGGACCGGTCCGGGCCATAGGCGGATCGGTCCGATAGCGGACCGGTTCTTTTAATTATTGGCTCTATCGGTTCGCATTCGGTACGGGGCTTACTGGTCTTCTAAGAGCAAGGCGGATCGGTCCGGGTCTCAGCGGATCGGTCCGGGGCGGATCGGTTCGTTTTAATTTATGGCGGACCGGTCCGGCTGACTGGATTTCTGAATTCTTCCTTTCTTTTGATCTTCGGATTCCGTTGATGATGAATGGACTTTGAATCTTTGCAACGGTGTTACGGCTAATGACATATACAAGTATGTTGGACAAAAATGTCCTTACACTTTTGTTTAATTTTACCCCATATAACCACCATTGGAAAAGCTGATTTCTAACACCTCCTCCTTTGTGTCTTGTAATCCCAAACTCGTTAGTCATTTGATCCCATATTCTGCTAGCTACATCTCCCTCCTCAAACATGTGGTCTAGAGTTTCTTCTTTAGGTTTTGAGCAACAACAACATTTGGAAGGGCCTCTAAAACCAATGGATTTTAACTTTTCATCTATAGGGAGAAGATTATTCATCATTTTCAACATAAAGACTGACATTTTGGACGGAAGATTCTTATGCCAAATAAATTTTGAGCTCAGCCTTGAAGAAGAGTGATTTCTACTTATGTTCCAAGATGAGGTGATGGAAAAATTACCTGTGCTAGTTGGCTTCCAGATGAGAGAATCAGGTTTATTAGGCATAATCTCTTCAAATTTCAGAACTTTTTGGACTACATTTTGATCATACAGATTTTCAAGCTTTTCTTTATCCCACTTTTTGTTTTGACTCCAAAAATCTTTAATAGGACCTGCTACAGAATCTGGATATAACTTACATTCATAAATACTCCAATTATCCTTAGCAATATTGATAGAACCATCTCCAATCATCCACATCATATGGTCTTCTGTTTTATCTCTCACTGAACACATACGATTCCAAGTTTGAGCACATCCTCTTCTAGGAGCAGAAATAGGGTGGGAGTTTCTACAATAAGCAGCCCCTCATATATTGAGTCCATAAGGAATTTTGAGATCTAAAAGTCCACCAGAGTTTCATACTGAGAGAGGAATGAATATCATTTATGTGCCTTATACCTAAACCACCTTCGTTGATAGGTTTAGCTATAGTATCCCACCTGCACCATTGATGTCTAGGAGCCCCAAAACTTGCACTCCAGAAGAATTTGGACATAAGAGCAGATATTCTGTTAAGAATTGCTTTTGGAGGACTAAGAGCAGATAATAAATACAGAGACATAGATGACAGGACTGCATTGATTAGAATAATCTTCCCTCCAGTACTCAAGCATTTTGCCTTCCAACCTAGGATTCTTTGTTTGATTTTCTACACCATATCTTCAAAATAAATGATTCTCTTCCTTCCACTATAGATAGGACAGCCTAGGTACTTGATAGAATCTGTCTTCAGCTGCATACCAGTACTCTCCTTCAGGTGATTAAGAGATCTTAGGCCGATAAGCTTTGAAGCCATGATGTTACTCTTAGATTTGTTGATTCTTTGACCTGACACTTCTTCAAATTGGCTTAAGACAGACATAAGGTTTTTGACATCCCTCCTTGCTCCAGAACTGAATATAATAATATCATCTGCAAAAGATAAATGGTTAAATCTGGGGCTGCCCAAAGGCATTTTATACCCCATAAAACTAGATTTAGACATAAGGTTATCTAAATTTTTGGATAGAGCATCAGCCATAATGATGAATAGACTAGGGGATAGGGGATCCCCTTGTCTCAAACCTCTTGAAGATTTGAAAAATCCTGTTGTTTCTCCATTGATCATGACAGAAAACCAGCAGTTAGAAATGAGCCTCCATATTAAATCAATCCATTGTTCACAAAATCCCATTCTTCTCATGACTTTTAGAAGAAATAACCAGGAAACCCTATCATAAGCTTTAGCCATATACAACTTCATAATGATGTTCCCTCCAAAATTTTTATGGTTGATTCTGGATATACATTCTTGAGCCAAAAGAACATTCTCTGTGATGGACCTTCCTTTGATAAAGCCTGACTGAACTGGGGATATGATTTGATTCAAAATCTTTGCAACTCTATCATTCAAAATTCTGGAAAAAATTTTGTTGATAAAATTTTGCATACTTATAGGTCTAAAATCATTAAAAGATTGAGGGTTTTCATCATAAATAAACATAATTGAGCTTTGAACAATTATCCATCCACAAAATAAAATGTATTACATGTCCAATAATAAAAAGCGAGGAAAGATAAAGTGAAACAAAATTTTATATAATGTATGATCCTTGTCCATTAAAGTCAAATATCCTCTTCAACCTAAAAATTAAAAAGTCAATCGTTAGTCATCAATACTTAATTCTTTAGTATTTTAAATAAAAAATTGAAATTAAAAATGAGTACATTAGCAATATGCCACGCTACAATTGAATGATACGTGTCTCCAATTATGGACCTGTTTCCATAAGGTCTAGGCAATGGTTCATTTGTTACAAATGTTTTCTCTATATACTTCCCAAAAGTCTTCACCCATTGACATACCCCTACTTTTATTGAAGGGTCCTTGCTCACAATGAATCCACGTGCCACAACCACTTTTGGAAGCCGGAAGTAAGAAGGTCTACAATTTTAGGACGTGCATTTTTTGAGACCCTTTGTCATGATTGATGGTACTTCTTCTTCTTTGATGGTTCTTTGGAAAAAAAAAAAAAATTCATCAACCACCTATTTTTGGAAAAAAATCGAGAGAGTTTCATTTGTTTTTCAGACATACCAAAAATTTAAGAATATACACAACTAAATAAACCAACCACCTAATGTCAAGTATACATAAACTCCCCAAGGAAGCGCAAAATATATCGTGCTCTTTAAAATACTTTAAATTAGTAACATACTTGAATATAGGTAGCATTCGTTTGCTCACAAACACAAGCAACAGTCTCGGGGACAACCAAGTGTTGAGATTTTGTAATTTACAAAAAATGAATTATTTCAGTCATAAAAATATAAAGTCTTAAATTTTGATTTTAAAAAGTAGTTATCTACGTACTAGTTGAGATGAAGCTAAATGGTGATTCGATTGTGGTACCACTACAGGTTGAAATTGCATGGTTTCTTCTAATTGTTGTTCGGGTTATAAAATAGACCTACATGATGGTATGTTTTGCTCGTTAGAGGATTGAGGAATCTGTTAATAGCATGATTTAATATTAGAATGTACATTTTTATATATACATGATAATTAGGCACAAAGGATAAAAATGTGTACTTATTAACCTGTTTTGGATATAATGAAAGGGAAAATCATCATGTGTGTGTGTATCGACTCAAACCAAGCCTTTAAATCATGAAATTTATCCTGAAATTCAGATCGAATCTCAGATTGTAGTCTCTCATACTCTTTTTCATTAAACTTCAATTGCGTAGTTCCATGCACATCTGTTGGAGATGGTCCATGCCCATAAGCTCGACAATGACTATGTTTATCAAGACCCAAGACTTCATAATATATCTCATCTTTTGGACGGGAAGATTAATACAATTTGGAGGAAGTTGATATATTTTTTTTCCTCATTAATGGGAAAATATTAAGTATCATATACCATCCAATGAAAATATGGCATAAGTGTAATATGGGTCCCGCGTTTATAGATTTTATCCTCCGAATGAGATCATGCAGGACCCATATCATAAATATGTTGCATTTGCCAAAATTTAAGTAATTATTTTGGAGACATGTCCCTACTTTTTATGTAAAAATATTAGGTATTCCCGAACTGAACTAGCATTCATTAAACAGTTGGCATTGCATGAGTGGTAAATTGAAAAATGTTGTATTTATGATGAAAATAATCTACGTTGACACTAACTAGGAGAATTGTCCACTATTTCCTCAACACAAGATTAACCCTTCGATTTATTGAAAAATACATAAGGAGGAGATACCTCTAGATTGATGGATCATATATGATCCATAATAAGTTTTAATCTGGGAGTCGAGAGATGTGACGAGCACTTCAGATGGATTCCACAGAGAGAACAATTAGTCATTTTGTTGTGCATGCTCTGGGGAAAATAATCCCAGTTTATGTTGAGATAAAACAGAAGAAAGAAGAAATAAGCTTACCTGAAAATTGTTAATCTTTTTTCCTGGGGACTTTTTCTTGTTTCGTATTTCAATATTATCTTTTAGTTCTAGCTTGCAATCTATGTCACACACAAAAAATATGATAATTAACTGATGTATTTATGAATTGAGTGATTAGATCAGAAACTACAATCCACAAGATATAAACAAAGATTCAAAAATTCTTATGATAAGGACATTACAGAAAGGAAGAAAGAAACCAAATCGATGAGAGAAGAATCAAGTGGAGAAACTTGTACTAGTTGTATTATACACGCGACAATTCCTCTTATATGAACCAAGTACTACACCCAGTAACGATAAAGATGAAGAAATTATTAAATATATGAAACTATATTACATTACATTTATTGTACTCAAGAACTTGATTATATTATTATGATTGTTATTTTCTTTTTGTCTAAATGTTGGTTCTGTAACATGTAGAATAGGTTAAAACAAAATGGGATTTTAAAAATTTTAACTCTGAAACACATAATTTCAAAAACTTCCCAAAGTACTCGAAATTTTGTATCAGTTTGTAGTCCCTAAAATTATGTCTTGATAAAATTATAATATTAATCTCTCTTATCCTGCACTTCAAACGGAGCATTTCAAGTGACCTTATTAAATTAACTATGGTAAGTTGAGACATACACTAGAAGCCTTCTAAGCATTATCATCAACATAAGCTATCCCCGAGCCATTTTTAGTAATACTGTCCATAGAAAGCATGTTGAAAAGATCAGTAGCGTAATCAACTTCAAGTAGCGTAATCAACTTTAGGAACCTACTTTACTGGTTCAGCTGGTGGAGCTGCTGGTTTTGATTTCTGCGGCACCTGTTAAGGTTTGGGTGCAGGAGTGAGATATTTTTATTTTATGACAAACGAGAAAATACTTTTATTATACATAAAATATATAAAATATCATTGCAAGGGCTAAAATGAATAGGGTAAAATGAATATAAATTAACTAAAATTAAATATAAAAAGACCAAATGAAAAGTATAAATAAACAATATAGCAACACTCAAATTACGAGAACACTTTACTCCATTTCAAAGCTATTGAAAAGATGTTCAATTATCATAAGCTTTTAAAATGTGAGCCTGTGAGAATCACATAAATTGAAATTTAATCCATAATCCATCTATCCCCATCTTCTTGTCCTCAAAATTTCTACAATTCCTTTTTAAACAAATGCACCACCTAAAAGACAACACTGCACATCTTCAAAAGTAGTTTCTTTGTTTTTATATCCCTACCTAATTAAATACATACCAAGAAGGTCATGACAAGAACTTGGAAATGTTTAATAAGTCCAAGCTCCTCAAATATTCTGCATCACATCCTGATATAGGATATAACATGTATAATAGGTTGAAACATGAATGATGAATTCTCAATTTCGTATACGAAATGGTAATTATTCTTTCTTCGTTTTTATTTTTTGGTTTGAGTGAAGCTCTTGTTGAATGTTTTTTGTTTGAAATTACATGTCTATGAATACTCCATATATGTTATTTGGACTATTTTACCATTATTACTTATTATCTAAACTATTTACTTTACATCCTTTGAACAAATATAATACAATAAAAAATTTGGAATGTATTTCCTCAAGGTTTGGCATTCAGGAATTGGACTTAAAACTAAAGGTGAATTCTAGTATGAGGTAAATAACTATCACATAATGTTAATTTGTAATGCTTAATGAACCTCGTGTTAAGAGAGAAAATACACACCACAAATGAATGGTTTATATATTTGTTTTTATTTCTTCATATGATGTGTATCAAAATTTGTACATTTAGAGAATTTCTCACTTTTTTTAATAGTATTCGAAATTAGTAGATTTTTAGGTTATAGTGGGTCCTATGGGTTATATGTTTCAAACGCGTGTCATAATCCCGATTTTTTATTCAGAGGTTATTCATGTTAACTCAAAAATAATACGAAATCTTTAATGGATATTATGTGTAATGTTAGGTAATTTTATGTGATTAATTAGGTAGTTGAGGGTGGGATTGGCTAATAATCATAACAAATTTATAATAACAAGGTTGTAACAACCCGCCTAATAAGATACCGGGCGATCACTCCAATATTAAATTAAAACAGGAGTCACATATGGATCATCCTTAGCATCACTGTCGAAAATCCATTTAATTACTAATATCCTATTAGGTGGCCGTTAAAAACTTTTACTAAACTACTCTTTTTAACGAATAAATTACAACATCCACAATTAAATGCGTAATGAACTGAAATGAAAAAGCAAGGAACTAAAATAACCGAACACTCGGTCCAAATATACAACCATATCGAATGCTGTACTGAAAGAATAAATAAATGCAATTGAGCCATTGGCTCGAATGTTTATACAATATCTCCTATCTAGAGTACAAGGAAGGAAACGTCTACCGATAACCTGCAAGCATCCACAGCTGCCGCAGAAGACGTCTGACTCGAAAGAATTTCCATCCAGGCGTCCCTGTGTCTGGACACCTATGTATATATGTAATATAACAAGAAAGGAAAAGTAGACAAACGGGTCAGAGCCCCGAATGTTGAAAATATTTTGCAAGTGCATAAATGCCTTATTTTTAGGAAAATAGTTTTATCTCATATTTAAGTTTGGTATCGCACTCCCATGAGATACCCCTCACCTCTCCGCTAATAGTGCACTCCTAGCGCATCTATCTAGAACATTCTAGTCAAGCTACCCTGCTAAACTAGTCTATCACCCAACCACTATCTACCCTAGATAGTCAAACAGATGTACTAAGGGCTAAACTTCACTTTAATCTCGACGCTATGCCATGTTCGTGCGTGGGGTGTCTCGCGAAGCGAAATCCAAACAAGGAACACCCCCGATACACTACTATGCATCAAGGTCGATCTTTGAGATCCGCCAGTCCCTTAGTACATAAAGACATATAATATATATACCATAACATTTAATAATATAAGAGCACTAAGGATTAAACTTCTCCCCAGTCTCAACACTGTGCCATATTCGTGCGTGGGGTGTCTCGCAAAGCGAAATCCAAACAAGGAACCCCCCCGATACACTACTATGCAGCACGGTCGATCGTCAGGATTCATTAGACCCTCGGCACCCAGTTTATACATATACATACATCTACAATATACTTCCGGATAATATAAATATCTCCCGGACTGAGGATTACTAGATACATAAAGTATTTATAAATACTTATCCTTTTTATTTCAAAACTTCCATTTCCCTTCTCATATCCAGGAAATGTATTTATAAAAGCCAATTCATTATCATGAATTGCTTTAATAAATCATATACCTTTTAAAAGCCAGTTTTATTAACATAAAATGCTTTTCCTTATCAAAATATCCCATTTCCCTTTTTATACTCAGGAAATGTATTCAAAGACATTTTCATTATCATAAAAATGCTTTGATCATAACATATGCTTCCACATCCCTTCTTCCATCCGGGAAGTGTTACCGAAGCCAATATAAATATAACCCATTTCCCTTCCTATATCCAGGAAATGTAATTAAAGCAAATCCATTATTATGAACTGCTTTAATAAACGCGTTCTAAGACCGCCCGTCCGGATTTCTCCACTGTGCGCGCCCCTAAATGGCTATCATCTTCCAGGGCCTCCAAGACAACCTGGGATCCTATATCGAAACACGTCGGGAAGCGGCCATGAGCCTGCGTGGTAGCCAAGACCACACCCGGAATCTCCCTACCCCCGCAGAAAATATACAACCATAAGCGCTCCCATGGCCTAGGACTATATCCACCCTGCATCATTAGCCAGGGGGCTTCACCATACGAACGCAACTTCCCATATGATAGCGATTTAGAGAGGTGTGTAATCCATATTTTTATTAATTATGAAAAACATTTCTCTTTCCATTTTGAAAATATTCATTTATATATTTTCAAAATCATTACCATCATCATATATATATATATATACCTAAAAAACACAGTATATACATATCCTATATATTCTTCCTAGAATATATATATAAACGGCCTTAGTGGCCTATAGCATCTAACGATGATAATAATCCCAAAGATTCCCTCCGGGAATCATAATCATGCATTGATATTAGCATGATTCTAAATCCAAAGTATTTCTTACTTTGTTCAATACTAATTACCTCAATCATCTCTTAAAGGTTTATTTATCCTCAAAACCCTTATTTAGGAATCCCCATAAAAATCCTAAATGGTAATTCAACTCCCCATACTCTTAAAGGGAGAAAACTAGAAATTCTGGCCTAAGCGAATCGATTCGCCCCTTTAGCGAATCGATTCGGGTGGGCGAATCGATTCGGTTCCTAATCCGAATCGATTCGGAAAGTATTCTGCAAACAGGTCTGTAAATGGCGAATTGATTCGGTCTGTACCCGAATCGATTCGGCCCATTGCAGAAACCCAATTCCCCTTAGGCGAATCGATTCGGCCTGTACCCGAATCGATTCGGCCTGTTCGAGGGTCACAGTTTGGGCGATTTCTCAAACTCCAAAATACCCAACAATCAATCCAAATTCATTTTCATGGTTTCTACTCTACACCAAAAATCATCCCAAACATCTACACAATAATTTCTAGCCTTTATTTTTCCAATTCCCGATTTGATTTCCGAGTTGGTACTTTCAACCCGGAGCTGTCATCTTGTAAAAATCATATCAAATCTTAGAAAAATCAGAAAAATACGCGGTCGGCGCCCACGCGACCGTATCGAAAAGATCTACAACTTTCGTGTTTTGACCGAAAGCTAAATCAATTCTTTTCCTGGCCAAAAATGCCCCCAAAGGTGACGGGTTACTATTCATCGTCACCTCCGAGACGATTTCCGCCATTAAAGCTTCTCCCAAGCTTTTGTCGCCTCACCCAACGTCCTACAACCTCAACCAACTACAAATACACTTATAACACGGGTTCTAAACATCCTAGAACCCGGAATCGCCAATTAATTTGGATTAAAACCATAGTTCCACAAAATTGAAATATTATTGGGGTTTAATTGTTTTAACTCCAAAAAACCCGTTTTATCCACGATAACCCACCCCAAAACCATTAGGGTTTGTTTATACCAAACTACGGTATGAGATATTTATGCAAAAAGATAAATAAAGCAAGTAAACACTTGCCTCGTGGATAAAATCCGACGACCTCGAGTCGAATCCGGCGGAGGCCGGCCGGAATCTCCCCGTTTTTCTTCTTTTCTTCCCTCTCTCTCTCTCTCTCTTCCTTCTTTTCTTTCTTCTTTCTTTCCTCTCTTCCTCTGTATATAGAGAGAAAAAGGGTTTTAACCCTAAAAACCCAAAAACGACTCGTTTACCCAATTACGAGTTACTTTTACCTCTAAAATTAACCGAAACTCATTTCCGACAATCGGACACTCTTTTCCGACTATCTCGGCCATTCCGAGAATTATGGCGCAGTCGAAATTCCCATCCGAGGTACTTGACCGCAAATCACTATTCCAACCCAAAATAAATAAATGCGGATTTTCCAATTAAAAATCTTACCTCGTGTCGCTTTTCTCCACGACGACATATAATTAAAATATTTCGACCTATATAGTCCCAAAAATAATCACAACATCCTTCGAAAATCATTCAATCCTCGAAAATCCCAAGAATTACTATTTAGTAAAATTCCCCAAATTCCAATTTATATCCAATTATGGAATTTAATCGTCTCCAAAAAGGACGGGTTGTTACACTCCCCCCCTTACAACGGAATTTCGTCCTCGAAATTCGGGTACAACCTACACCACCAATCTTAGGATCACTCCAAATCCTAATACCTCAAGGGAAACAATACTAACCCAATGGTTCCCAACCATATGCTACACGACTACCACAATCGCAAAGTGACTCTTATACGTCACATAATACCCATCATCTATAATGCATATCAGCATGAATTTCAACCTTATATACTACTCCAATCTTAGCTAGGCGGTACATCAAACTACCTTACCAAGGTGCCCATACACCTTTCTAACTTGTGCATATCAGCACAAACATTACGAACGTCTGACACGCATCACTCTCTCCCAATAAGGATCTCCTTTCCTCGGTGTAATACTCACCTATGGGTCCTCCGAACCCGCGCATTTCAATACTCCTAACCTCGGCGCTGCTAATACTAGCGAACCTATATCCTAAAAATGCTACGATCTAAGCGTTACCCTACCTATTCGAAACTAATATAATCCTAAGTATGTCCCTAGTGCCCAAGGCCTCTCTCAACTCCCGACAAGTGCTTGGTTTCATGCGTGGGACGTCTCGCCGAGGCGAAATCCAAACAAGGAACCCTCCCGTTACACTACTCCCTCGCGTAGTTGGTCATCGAGATATAACGACCCAAGGCACAGAAGCGGGACGTCCTAAATCCTGTTAGGCTAGCCTACGAACGCATTCCTACTATCTTATCCTTCCGCCCATACAGAAGGAAACCTAACTAATCAAGTACCCACTTTCTGTAGAAAGTGTCACGAACATAATACCCAAAATAGAGCTCCTCAAAACTTGCCTTTTCGTTAAGGCCTGACTATTGTCCTCAAATCAATTTCTCTAAGTCCAACCTCACCCACCCATTTGTGGCGAAGGGATCATTTTAGTTCTTTTCCATAGCACAAATTTCCATAAGTATATTGACATTATGTGGCTCATAGCCTATAGTGGTTCATCCACACTATAAGACCGTTCCACATGATCAACATCCTTGCATCTCATAACAGCTCCCCACTCCCGACGCCGTTAAGAGTCATGTGTGGAGTGTCTCGCAAAGCGAAATCCAAACAAGGAACCCCTACACACATTAACCCTTGTCTTCGTTGGTTGTGGAGTTCAGTCATTTCAACATGCAACCGGGATAACCCTATCCCCTAATCCAACAAAAGGTGATCTGAACTCCTATCTCTAACTAAGAGTCATACCAACCTGCGCTCGCACTCGTTCCTAAGTCCTTGCGCAAACTAATACTAAGCTAAATCTTATCGCTCAACAACGATTCTGTGGGCCTCAAATTATATCTATAAGGTTGCCACATATACCATCCAAAATAAGGAAGCCTCTGCTCATCGAGGTTCCATAAATCCATAATAGCAAAGGTGTACTCAACCTGTATCAAGGTGAGACACCAGAATAACAACTTGTTCCCTCCAAGAACTGCGGACACGATAGACTTGCCATTATTAGCCTTCTATCGCTCCGTTACACCATATACCGTATACGTATATATACAAAATATAAGCACCCGCCTCTATGGCGAATGAAGGAAAATAAAATTCCGCTATTGCGGAAAACACATAGTCATACATTAAAATGTTATCGAGACCGCCACAACTCAAAATACACACACGAGTCTAGGGCTAACTAATACCGCGACTATATCTAGTCACGCCAAATACTCACACCATATACCTCTGCTGAACCTTAGGCGAATAATTCTCAAAGCTGCATTTTTCTCATCCTGCTGATTCATGGGGACTCACGGTTAGAACTATCCGTAAGATCCCTCTGGAACCCGTATCTTCATGGGGAAATCCAACTTTAGTACCACTTTCTACCACAGTAGTACTTGGTTGCTCATAACTACTATACTTTAGTAGTCGTCGCAACAGTCCTTAGCATTTGCCACAAGGAGAGTGGCATCTACTAAGGTCCTCGTCCCCAACTTCTCCCAGCTCCCCCAGCTAAGCTCCAACTCCTGCTGCCCTCCGAGCTCCGCACACGATTCTCAAACGAGCGCGCAAAAGATTTCTACAATCTCATAATATGGCAGGAGAACGAAATCTCACAAGAGATATCAACAATCCTAATCCTGGGGCTCTATACAAATCGAGAGCAACGCTGAAAGCGTAGTACGTCCGCACAAATTCCTAAAGACACTAGAACCTGATGCTCTGATACCATCTGTAACAACCCGCCTAATAAGATACCGGGCGATCACTCCAATATTAAATTAAAACAGGAGTCACATATGGATCATCCTTAGCATCACTGTCGAAAATCCATTTAATTACTAATATCCTATTAGGTGGCCGTTAAAAACTTTTACTAAACTACTCTTTTTAACGAATAAATTACAACATCCACAATTAAACGCGTAATGAACTGAAATGAAAAAGAAAGGAACTAAAATAACCGAACACTCGGTCCAAATATACAACCATATCGAATGCTGTACTGAAAGAATAAATAAATGCAATTGAGCCATTGGCTCGAATGTTTATACAATATCTCCTATCTAGAGTACAAGGAAGGAAATGTCTACCGATAACCTGCAAGCATCCACAGCTGTCGCAGCAGACGTCTGACTCGAAAGAATTTCCATCCAGGCGTCCCTGTGTCTGGACACCTATGTATATATGTAATATAACAAGAAAGGAAAAGTAGACAAACGGGTCAGAGCCCCGAATGTTGAAAATATTTTGCAAGTGCATAAATGACTTATTTTTAGGAAAATAGTTTTATCTCATATTTAAGTTTGGTATCGCACTCCCATGAGATACCCCTCACCTCTCCGCTAATAGTGCACTCCTAGCGCATCTATCTAGAACATTCTAGTCAAGCTACCCTGCTAAACTAGTCTATCACCCAACCACTATCTACCCTAGATAGTCAAACAGATGTACTAAGGGCTAAACTTCACTTTAATCTCGACGATATGCCATGTTCGTGCGTGGGGTGTCTCGCGAAGCGAAATCCAAACAAGGAACCCCCCCGATACACTACTATGCAGCAAGGTCGATCTTTGAGATCCGCCAGTCCCTTAGTACAGAAAGATATATAATATATATACCATAACATTTAATAATATAAGAGCACTAAGGATTAAACTTCTCCCCAGTCTCAACACTGTGCCATATTCGTGCGTGGGGTGTCTCGCAAAGCGAAATCCAAACAAGGAACCCCCCCGATACACTACTATGCGGCACGGTCGATCGTCGGGATTCATTAGACCCTCGGCACCCAGTTTATACATATACATACATCTACAATATACTTCCGGATAATATAAATATCTCCCGGACTGAGGATTACTAGATACATAAAGTATTTATAAATACTTATCCTTTTTATTTCAAAACTTCCACTTCCCTTCTCATATCCAGGAAATGTATTTATAAAAGCCAATTCATTATCATGAATTGCTTTAATAAATCATATACCTTTTAAAAGCCAGTTTTATTAACATAAAATGCTTTTCCTTATCAAAATATCCCATTTCCCTTTTTATACTCAGGAAATGTATTCAAAGACATTTTCATTATCATAAAAATGCTTTGATCATAACATATGCTTCCACATCCCTTCTTCCATCCGGGAAGTGTTACCGAAGCCAATATAAATATAACCCATTTCCCTTCCTATATCCAGGAAATGTAATTAAAGCAAATCCATTATTATGAACTGCTTTAATAAACGCGTTCTAAGACCGCCCGTCAGGATTTCTCCACTGTGCGCGCCCCTAAATGGCTATCATCTTCCAGGGCCTCCAAGACAACCTGGGATCCTATATCGAAACACGTCGGGAAGCGGCCATGAGCCTGCGTGGTAGCCAAGACCACACCCGGAATCTCCCTACCCCCGCAGAAAATATACAACCATAAGCGCTCCCATGGCCTAGTACTATATCCACCCTGCATCATTAGCCAGGGGGCTTCACCATACGAACGCAACTTCCCATATGATAGCGATTTAGAGAGGTGTGTAATCCATATTTTTATTAATTATGAAAAACATTTCTCTTTCCATTTTGAAAATATTCATTTATATATTTTCAAAATCATTACCATCATCATATATATATATATACCTAAAACACACAGTATATACATATCCTATATATTCTTCCTAGAATATATATATATAAACGGCGTTAGTGGCCTATAGCATCTAACGATGATAATAATCCCAAAGATTCCCTCCGAGAATCATAATCATGCATTGATATTAGCATGATTCTAAATCCAAAGTATTTCTTACTTTGTTCAATACTAATTACCTCAATCATCTCTTAAAGGTTTATTTATCCTCAAAACCCTTATTTAGGAATCCCCATAAAAATCCTAAATGGTAATTCAACTCCCCATACTCTTAAAGGGAGAAAACTAGAAATTCTGGCCTAAGCGAATCGATTCGCCCCTTTAGCGAATCGATTCGGGTGGGCGAATCGATTCGGTTTCCAATCCGAATCGATTCGGAAAGTATTCTGCAAACAGGTCTGTAAATGGCGAATTGATTCGGTCTGTACCCGAATCGATTCGGCCCATTGCAGAAACCCAATTCCCCTTAGGCGAATCGATTCGGCCTGTACCCGAATCGATTCGGCCTGTTCGAGGGTCACAGTTTGGGCGATTTCTCAAACTCCAAAATACCCAAAAATCAATCCAAATTCATTTTCATGGTTTCTACTCTACACCAAAAATCATCCCAAACATCTACACAATAATTTCTAGCCTTTATTTTTCCAATTCCCGATTTGATTTCCGAGTTGGTACTTTCAACCCGGAGCTGTCATCTTGTAAAAATCATATCAAATCTTAGAAAAATCATAAAAATACGCGGTTGGCGCCCACGCGACCGTATCGAAAATATCTACAACTTTCGTGTTTTGACCGAAAGCTAAATCAATTCTTTTCCTGGCCAAAAATGCCCCCAAAGGTGACGGGTTACTATTCATCGTCACCTCCGAGACGATTTCCGCCATTAAAGCTTCTCCCAAGCTTTTGTCGCCTCACCCAACGTCCTACAACCTCAACCAACTACAAATACACTTATAACACGGGTTCTAAACATCCTAGAACCCGGAATCGCCAATTAATTTGGATTAAAACCCTAGTTCCACAAAATTGAAATATTATTGGGGTTTAATTGTTTTAACTCCCAAAAACCCGTTTTATCCACGATAACCCACCCCAAAACCATTAGGGTTTGTTTATACCAAACTACGGTATGAGATATTTATGCAAAAAGATAAATAAAGCAAGTAAACACTTGCCTCGTGGATAAAATCCGACGACCTCGAGTCGAATCCGACGGAGGCCGGTCGGAATCTCCCCCTTTTTCTTCTTTTCTTCCCTCTCTCTCTCTATCTTCCATCTTTTCTTTCTTCTTTCTTTCCTCTCTTCCTCTATATATAGAGAGAAAAAGGGTTTTAACCCTAAAAACTCAAAAACGACTCGTTTACCCAATTACGAGTTACTTTTACCTCTAAAATTAACCGAAACTCATTTCCGACAATCGGACACTCTTTTCCGACTATCTCGGCCATTCCGAGAATTATGGCGCAGTCGAAATTCCCATCCGAGCTACTTGACCGCAAATCACTATTCCAACCCAAAATAAATAAATGCGGGTTTTCCAATTAAAAATCTTACCTCGTGTCGCTTTTCTCCACGACGACATATAATTAAAATATTTCGACCTATATAGTCCCAAAAATAATCACAACATCCTTCGAAAATCATTCAATCCTCGAAAATCCCAAGAATTACTATTTAGTAAAATTCCCCAAATTCCAATTTATATCCAATTATGGAATTTAATCGTCTCCAAAAAGGACGGGTTGTTACAAAGGTCTTAACATGAAATAAGTTCCACGAGATGGATACCTCCGAATAGGATAATGATAACTCGCATTTTAATCTAGTGGAGAATCAAAGTTGATGAAAAGTTCTATTTTCGGCTTAAAGAAAATGTCAAAATTCTTGGAAGGTAGTCTGAACTGCACATCCTACTAAGTATTTATAATTTCTTAAGCCTATTTATTAATAAAAACTAGAGTTGGGGTTCGGGGTTGGGTGGGAGGTGGCCGACCTGAGATCTTAACCAAGACATGTCCAAAACATCATCTAAGTGACCTTTAAAAGAGCACATTGGTTTTTCTCAATTTTCATCCTTTCTGATAACATAGGTGCAACCTCAGCTATAGGAGGCTGGTCTGAAACACCGCGAGCCATAGGGTGAAGAGGTAGTGACTAAACATAATTCAAATCATCTGGTGGTTTCGTTGACATAACTTCGCATTCCTGCACTTCCCACACATGGATGAACTTATCCTTACCCGCGCTCGCGAGATAACGCGCATCAAAATTGAACCTTATCATCCAAATTGAGCCCTCATGGGCTTCAATATCTTGGAACAAATGTAGAGCCGTAAACTCCTTACATGAATTCCCGTGTTAACGGGCTTTAACCCATTGTGACCCGTGATCCCCTATTGAAGCATTCTCTCTTTCTCTATCCGTAATTAATCCAGTCATTGTGTTAGTAACAGCTTTTATGTTTCTCAATAAGGCTACCCCTCTTGTCTTTCTATATCTAAAACTCTTACTTATATAGGAATACTTGGTCACTTTTCGGCATTCATCAAAATTTTCTAATACATTTTGTCAACGCATTAACTCATTGACAACTGATGAATAGCCCTCTGATTTTTCAAACTCCTCTATTGTCAGCTGCTTACTAGTCTTAAGATCCCTCAGCTTGTTCCTCATTCCCTTTTTGTTGAACTCTTTCAATATAAAGTCATTTCCACTGTCCAATTTCTTTATCAAGAAGAACGAACCGAATTGACCTTTTGATAACATAGATGAGAGGGACCCATTTTTTGGTGCGAAGTTTCTATTTTTTTCCCTTTTCGGTGAAAATTTAATTCAGTTTCCAAATTGACATATACCGTTGCACAATCTTAATAAGGCTAACGATAATGATATTCTAGTTAGAAGCTATTTTGAGATAGTGTCGATTAGTTCTTATTTTCTTCTTTTGGTGTTCACCAAAAATAACTCTATATCAACGTCGGATCTCGATCGGACGAGCATGATAGTCGATGAGGGTGATGGTGATGGTAATAGCAATTGTGATGGAGAGGGAGATTGTATTAATTCTTACGTGGGAGAAGAAGATTCAATATTGCTCTGATCTGGACTAGAGAGATGATTAGAAAAAAACTCTGTTAGATTTCGAGTTGGTGAATTTTACAAGATCCTTGTTGCTCAATAACCCCATGCCATGAAGGAGTCATTGATTCCGATCCTTGATGGATACCGACTTGTCCATCCACATGTCATAATCTTCCAACATCGATGAAGGGTTAGTTGAGAACTTAAAAGGGCAAAATTCTTTAGTAAGGGGCTTGTTTTCATTATAATTCTTTTCTGGCATAGATACATATAAAACATAACACCTATGAAGCAAGAACACTTCTCCGAATGTGGCGTACATGTTTCGAACTCTCCGACACACGTATGACACTTCGTGGACACGCATCTTATTCCCCACGTGGAATGCCCAACTAATTTGACATTTTAAAGAAGTCGAACACTTTGTGGACACTTCTCAAACACAACTAAGACACTCCGCGGACACGTGTGGGCGCCAAAAACTAATTAACTTTTTATATATATATATATATATATATATATATATATATATATATATTCCATCGTGTCTCTGTAAGAGTGTTCAAATAGCGGAATTTTTAAAGGATCCTATAAACGATATTGTTTTGCATTAACATGATCATGTTTTTTTTCTTCTTTTATTCTAATGCAAAACAACGTTTTTGAGGAGTCAATTTTAAATTCCGCTATTTGAGTCTGCATCTGATCAGTTGTGTGTATATATATATTCACTATATTTATTTTCCATCATGTCTCTATCGTATCGTGTCCTAGTTTTTTAAGATTTACCATGTCAGTGTGTCCGTGTCGTGTCAGACACGATACTTGTATCTGTGTTTGTGCTTCATAGCTCAACACTCAATGCTATTATTCGTGAACATACTAGAAAATAAGCATAACTAATCCTCTTAGGAGGTGTGGGGAGGTCTTTCTTAAGTTACTCCATATTATATTTTATAATTCTGTATAAATATACCACCCTGTTTTCATTATAAATAGACTTAAAATCCCCGAACAACCCACAAAAGAGTAGGTCAACATAATTATCATTGAGGCATTTAATTTTATATTCCCCTAGTGATGGGGCCAATATTTAAGATTTTCCTTCCCATTATCGCACGAGGATGGGGTAACTAAAAAAACCAAAATGTAGTAAGAACATGACAAGGTTTATGTTGAACACGCACATAAGATCAAAGCAAAGGAATACTAAAATAAAATAACATTACGTTAGAGTCTATGGAGAATGTATGACTTCACTAGGGTAGGAGGGAAATTGGACAATCTAGGGTCTCATTAATCACATTAAAAGAAGAGAGATACACTCGTACAACCTATAGTTCTTAGGTATTAAACTATTAATATATTTCCCTTTAGGAAAACAGTGTAATGTAGTTAAAAATCTTAATATTAACTACAATCCGTGCAACAAAAGCTTGTATTCTAGTGTAGTAACATATCTGACCAAAATCGCCAGTAATTTACGTTCAACAAATTGAAAAGGATGAGATACACAACTCAAGAATGTAAAGGAAGGTCACTATCATAAAAAATATACCTGGACAAGCGTTGTGTCTTCCTCTTCAATACCTCAAATTCCCCAGTAAGCAAATCCTAACCCATTAATCATATGGTTGTGTGGGAATCTATTCTCACCTCAATATTAGGGTAAATAATTCCATCAGTCATGCCCAAGGTATTCCTGATTGACCTGACAAGTTATCAGAGAGACTTGTTGAGTACCAAATTAGCAAATAAAAAGTCATTAAATTAAGAAGCCAAGATTAAAATGACGAAGATAATGTAGAACTGAAGACCAAAGTAGGGAGATGGTAGAATACACAGATTATACATGTGTACAAATCTTTACTTTTTCTTTTATTTATTTATTTATGGATGGGGAGGGTTTCCCCTAAATTTGACAAATTATATGACCATGAATTGAGACTCAAAAGGTAAGTATTATGATGCCCCAGGCAGGCTCACAAAATGATAGAGAAATTGCAGACTTTTGTAATCAATATTTTCAGGGTGACTTATAAAACTTCACATATAAAATCATCCTCAATGCAATCAAAGATACTAATTTTTACCTGGTGGACAATACCAGAAATAGGAGGAGCCACGAGCATATTGAGGAAAGCAATTGAACCCAATTTAAGAAAAGAAAACCTCCCATTATTCCTTTATAATTAAATGTTCATGTTGTCTTGCACTTCATTCTTAGTTCTTACTACGTTGATAAAAAACAAGGTCTACTGACACCTGCACGAAATTCAGATCTTAAAACACGTGATGCACTTTTTGCACATTTAATGTACTTTTCGTTATTCTAAATTTCGCACAACGTCAATTTCTTACATTCGCTAAATAAGTCATCATAATTGGCTATTATGGGGATGAGAGTGAATTAGTAGTATATAAGTCTATGTATTTTCTCATGCATGTTATGTTATATACAATCTATAAACTATTGAGAATAGTAGGGACAATCACTATCAATTTTTTTTCAACATTGATTCGTTTATTTGTTCGACCGATATTTGGTTACCTATGGTCTAAGTAACATTAAATATTTATTTCGAGTCTTGTATTTGAATTTTTAGTTTTCAATAGTACTACAACGATCGGAGCTTGCTTCATCGATTTTTTTTCTAACTTATTACATTAAATTAGGAAAAAATTATTTAAAAATAAGAACTTACTCTAATGGTTAAAATATCAACGCTAATGGTTTATGAAATTGGGCACAAACGTCGATATTATAATATAAACGTAGAGACCCTTATCTATAAGCCAAGTCTGTCAACGATCTCAATTGCCTATGTTTCTTAGAAGGAAATTCTTTCGTTGCCAAACATATAGGGAAAATAAATAATCCCTTAATAGAGTTTGTATGCACTTATATTTGGTCAATTCTTCGTGACTTAATTCATATTTAGTCTTGATTATATGTCACAATCTTTGTTGAGTTATATATACTCCAATTTATAATTCATGATCATTAGGAGAAGAAGTAAATACAACACTTGGAGTGGTAAAAACCAGTTAGTCACGCACTAGAAAATTAAGACTTGTTAATTTATAGTCCTAAAAAACACTGATGTTTAAAATACTAATCAACAACATGTAAATAGAAAATAAGACTTAAATATAAGGTAAAACAGCACCAGACTTTAACAAATTGAAAACTTTCCACTTTCGTGTTGTAGATTGATTTTTTATCAACTCAACCAACATCAAATCTCAGACATGAATTGATAAATTAACAAAGGTGAAGAACAAAATTAAACCTTCGGTATGTCCTCAGAAGACACGATAATGAAGGTAACATTAGCGCATACAAATATCTGTGCAGCGATCAGAATGCTAATATGAATACCTAGATTTGTATTTGTTTTTTCTAACAGTAACTAATTGGAACTAAAAAAAGAAGGTTTGGGTTTATCAAAGATATATATGTATGTAGAGAGAGAGGTAATACCTTGCGATTTGGAGTCGTAACAAATGATGATAGTTAATGGTCGTTGGTGGCTACTTGGGGCTAGGGATTTGGACCGATTGACAGAAGGGGAGAGAGATTCGGGTAAAATTGAGATCATTGATGAGAGTGGGGATACAAAACTGTCTCCCAAAAAGTAAAAAAAAAAACCCGGCAAAACAACGTGCGAAACATAAAATTGTAAAAACAATTTAATTATAAATTTCCCAACATTTGTAGTAAAATAGTGTATATTTATGGGTTTTTTTGGCATTTGTTAAAAAGTATCATAAATTTATTATATTTGTACACAAATCCCATAAATTTTTTCCATTTAAAAATAAATGTCAAAAAAAGTTTTTTCTCGGCATTTCTTATAAATGCTATAAAACAAATGCCGTAAAAAAACAGTTTTCGTGTAGTGTTGCATCATAGTTAGTATATATGATTTATTGCGTGGATTAGTTGTTATTGTGTTGCATTGCTTATTTGCTGTCTCTTGTATCACTATACAACATTGCATGATATACTTATTTTTCATTATGCTTATCCCTTGTTTCATTTAGGGGGAGGATTGAATTAATCGGGGATAAATGGGTTATTTTTATGCATCTTAATATTTGTATATTCCTGAACAAAAAGGGGGACAAATGGTATCTAAGTCTTTTAATTTATAGAGCTCTAACTGAGGGGGAGACGTCTTTCTTTAGTAGAAATTATTAGACAAAGGGGGATAAATTATTTTGCTATATTCTTTATGCGTTTAATGATGTGTTTAAGTGTGGAGGTTTTCATCCATGCGATAATGTTTTTCACACAAAGCTTCTCAACATATGTATCGGTCAAGCGTCTGTATTTTTTTATTTTGGGCTGGGATTGTTTCTTTCAGATGAGCTTGATAGCCCATAGGTTTTTAATCTTTGTTTTGTCCCTAAATAGCCAAAGAGGTTGATTTATAAGGTCAAATTTCCGATTGATTCAATTTGTATGTGTTGGCTTAATTCCAGAAAAAACTATTTGAGTCATAGGATATAATTTTGTGACCTTTTAAGCTTATGAAATTTTAGTTCAAGTCGTAGCAGCCAAGTTTAACGAGATCACATCATATGCCACATTTCGTGACTTGTGTCGTCATCAACTTTCCATGGATCACTAAGTTATGAATGCATATGTTATATTAAGACATGGATATGTTTATTGGGTGTCATTTATCTTGTAAACATATTTAATTATTTTTTATGTTTTCTCAGAAGAATTTAATTTTTGAAAAGTCATTCGATAGGTCGTTCGAACAACCTGGAAATCTTATTCGAACGAGAGGCCATTGTTGTTCGAACGAGATATCTAACGAGATACCATTTTGGTTCTCTGAATTCTCGTTCGAATGATCGTGTCAGTTTTTCCAAAAATGGGCATTTTTTCCCCATTACTCCCATTACTTTTTCCCAACCTTCTTAGTAGTGCGGGGGTTGGTTTTTTTGAAATATACTTTTCAATCCTTTGAGAGAAAAAACACTTTTCCAAAAAGCCATTTAGTTTTTGTTGATCCTTAATGAATTAATTTTCAAGATAAAAACATGTTTACACCCAATTGTTTGTATGATCCAGATTTCGACATGATATTTGTTTAAGATCATTTTTGGCAACGGGTTTTATTATCTACAACACAAAGAGTGTTTCTTGTGGAGGATTCCATGCTCATGGATTTTCATACGGAGGACTCCTTGTCTTTGACGGTTGTAGTGCCCTATCAGTGGACTCAGAAACATAGGTGGGGTCATGCGTTGTCACTAGGCGGAGGTGGAAGAAACGAAGAGCGTCAAGGCTTGCGAGGGTGACGAGTCTTTGTGTAAGAATTCTGTCATGTACTTTGTAATACAATACTTAGTGGACTTGTGGCTAGGCCGTTCGAAAATTTCCTCGATGTGGGTTTTCCTCGTACATCGCGGAGTTGTGATTGTGTTTATGTTGTTTTGAAAATTCATCTAGATGCATGCTTAGGTTTAATAAGATAAAATTTTGTTTAACCACAAAAGTTAATTAATTGGTTCTTGATTAAATTGGGTAATTTTAGTTTACTTTAATTTAAGCAGGAAGCATTAATTTGGCAAAACGCATGTTTGGTTTGATTTACATAATTTAGAATTTCAATTGAAGTTTTGTGTAAGAAGAGAAAATTAACTTGAAGAAAAGAATATTTCGTGAACCATCCCTTTAGAACTTAAAATTGATATATTTGGGATTCTACGCCCCCATGATTTACAGATTTAGGGATAAATTACAAGAGATTTCTTTCCTTAAAATTCAAGAAGAGTCATTGAATACTTTTATTTCCTCCTCTCCAAGCCTTCTCTACTTCTCCTACAAATCTTATGGCTGATAGGATTATCTTGTCCACTGATAAATGACTAATTAAAGACTTGTAATCATATTAAATACACTAATTCCCTCACCTCTACATTAAGCCTATTTCGGGACCAAAATACTTCTGGGAATAACCCAAAATTTATCACGAGGGTATACCTACCCCCGGACTCAGCTTAAGACGATAACAATACAAAATCGGGTCTTCATATCACTCTAAAATCTGCTATAACTGGTTCTACCTCATATCTCACAGTAAAACCTCATAACATAAAATAAAATTATCATTTAGTTATTTTACATGTAACCACATATAGTCCAACATAATTAATTATAACCATTAATTAATAATATCATGCGACACAAATAAATTACTTAATGTGATAAAAACACAACTAAGTCACATATGATGTGCATTTATCCTCAACTAAATATGCCATAGTTATTACCAATTATCTCAAGTAATAATAAATTATAATTTATTAATCTATTCCCACAATTATTAAAAGAAATAAATTCTATGAAAATTCAGGCTATTACAACTATTGTACCTGCATTGTCACTTAGATCCTTCTATTCTTTGTCAATCCGCTATCCTCCACATGTGTCTTGGATGTAAACTTTTTCCCCAGATAGAACAATTAGAGTTAAGATAGTGGGTTAGGGTAGAGTATATATTGCAAGGAGATAATGAATCTGCCCCCATTGCTGAGGAAGATGGAATAACAGTCCCCTTATCCTTGCATGGTTGTTCGACCCATTTGAATATATGATTCATGGCCTTTTATATATTTTCTAATTACGAGTCCCTCGTCGATATGTATGTGTCAACCCTAGAAGACAAACCACTATAACTACAAACAAAGTCCATTGGCTTAGATTTTTCTAACCCATAGGTGGCACCCCGACTACAACCTGTTCTATCTTTAGTCCCGCACGTAGCTCAATGCATCCATAATCGGAGATGCCTTATCAAAATCTCTCTGGATACTATGTACCCCCTTTAGCCTCTCCCGAAACAGTGTAAAACCTTCCATTAACCTTGAAAATGAACATCAATAAATTACTAAACTTGAAAATATAATTTCAACTATAACTTAACAAAGTCTCTCTGATAGGAGTCAATCCTATATGTCTTTTACCCAGGGCATTCCCAGACTCCTTTACTGATTAAATTAATAATAAAATTTTAATTTGACCATTAAACAAAATGTGACCAAATTAAATCAATTTACTTACCTTCCTATGCTCCATCTCCGCATTAAATGTTCGCCTGGAGTAGTGTACATCCATTTTTTATTGGTTAGTCCTCACAAACTCATGAGAGGACAACTGGCTCTCACGCACCTCAAAATCTACAAAGTTATGTCAGCTGGCCAACATGATATGCTTATTCTCTAGTATGGTGCTCCTCCATCTCAACAAGGTTTCTCAGTCATTCTGAAAATAGCCGATGTGCTTGTTCTTCTTCAACATATTCCACTACTCACATATAATTACCAATACATTATCCCACGATTACGGGGACAAGTTGAATTGTTGTTGTCTAACAAACATGTAACATAATAAAGTTAGTGAATTAACATTCAATGTACAAATCTATAATAAAATCTGATAGTAAAGTCATATATTTAATAAAAATATTGAGATGTTAATACCTTTAGGGTTCCCCAAATGGTCATCTTTAACTCGCCAAACACGTTCCTCTATTTTTTGTACCCATGAACAATTATTGATTTCATTAATTCTCCCGACCTCGTCATTAAATCCATTTTATTTTCAATGACACTCACAGCCCTGTTGAATATAATGGATTTTCTATTTGGCAATTCCCTCCGTTCTGGGGTCTGATGGCAGTATGTAGACATATTCTACACAAAAAAAAGGATTCAGTATCATAATATATAACATAAATCCAATGAAAATAATCAATCACGATATAAGAATTCTAATAGCACAAAACTATTCCAACTCATCCTCATTGTTTCTAGAAGTTAGTTTAGTGTTGGGTGACGTGATTGTGTCTCTTTTTGAAAAGTTTTGTTGTTAAGTTACGTTTTCACACCCTAACACACTATTTTCAAGCTTAAGCCTTCGATTTTTTTTAATTTTTTTGCGGTATTCTTACCCCGTGAGTTACACGTCTACAATGGTTGCTTCAACAAGTTAGGTTAGTATCGTGTAACCTGATCATGCCTCTTTTTAGATAGTTTTGCTATCAAATTGATATTTCACCCCCTAACGCCCTATTTTAAAGGTTAAGCAATGAATTTTAATTTTATACCAAATTCTCACCCGATGATTTACATGACTGTACCAGTTATTTATACAAGTTAGTTTAGTGTCGTATGAAGTGATCGTGCCTCTTCTTAGAAAATTTTATTATTACACTATATTTTCAACCCATAACGCCTTATTTTCAAGCTTAAGCCTTGGATTTTTGATTTTTTCTACCAAATTCTCACCCCTTGAGTTACATGACCGCACCGATCGTTTCTCGAAGTTATTTTAGTATCGTATGATGTGATCATGCTTCTTTTTTGTGAGTTTTCTTGCTAAATTATATTTTTACCCCATAACGCCTTATTTTCAAACTTAAGCCTTAAATTTGTGAGTTTTCTACCAAATTCTCACCCAATCAGTTCAACGAGTGCACCGATTGTTTCTATAAGTTATTTTAGTGATTGATGATGCTAGAAATAGCACCACCCTTCAAGGTTTTTGTATGATAAAATCGGTGATAAAAATGGAAGTTCAAGTATATACTAAATATAAGAGATTGAGATGAGGAGAAGAGGATGAACACCAATATATAAGTGGTTCAACCAATTAGGCCTACGTCCACCATGCAAGTGAGTGAGTAAGGTCACTAAAATAAGGCAGTATTGGCAATGGATACAATTTCTCAAGCTTTCTCTCTCTACTGTATGATTTTATAGAGTTTATCTAGGGTTATCAATCTGGATCCTTCTCAAGGTAGGAGAAGACAAGTATATATAATGTTTGAGGGGTGTAATGTACCCCCCCCCCCCCCCCATGCATGCAATGAGCATGTGTGTGTTGATCTAGCCAATCTGATAAAGACATCTATCACTGTCACATGTTGATAATGATGATGAAATCTTCCCCACATGAGGGGATTGATTCAGTTACAACTTATTTTTCCCACGTGTTCCTATCCTTGCATATGCTTATAAATTCTCGGCCCTGTCCTTGACTCGTGCAACATCGTCCTGGAAGAGTATGAGGTTGGTGAAGTCTGACTGTTGCCTTATCCGAGGTTAGTCATGATAATCTCGGCTAGGTAGGAAAGCCGAGGTTAAATAAGACGAGTTGAAACGTTGGCCTGGGCCGGGGTTAGGCAAGTATAGTTGAAACTTCGGCCTCGGCCGATGATGGCGATGATGGGTAGTTGAACCCATGAGTCCTTACTGGCCTCGACTGATTCCCTACTGAGGTTGATGTGAGAGGTAGATATGGTGTCGGATGTGGACGACCTGAAGGATAGCTGACCCCATTAGTTATGAGGACCTCGGATGATGCCTGATGGTGCTGCATTAGTATCGTTGGTCGTGGCTAACCTTATGTTGGATGAGATCGCTGGTCATCAGTCTTGAGCCCTTGTTACCTCGGCCGTCCTACTGGCCGAGGTTGGTGCCTCCGAGCTGTCAGGTACACTTTGGGCATATCAATCACCCCTAGACCTTAGTTACCAATGTGAATAGGTGACTAAGGGGTATGTATATCCGAGGTATATATGTCCGAGGTTTCTTTTCTTTTATGTGCCAAGGATTCATTGACAAGTGTCAACTGCTAAAGTGGGCTACATGTCTGACAAGTGTAATGATGATGATTGTCCTTTGGGATTCCAAGGTAATGATGGACCTTGGGACGCGTGTAACCCTACTTAAGGATTTAAAACCCTTTTTTCTCTCTTTTTTCTCCACTTCTTCATCTTCCCACCTTTGATTTTCTCTGCAACTTTCTCTCTCCACTAGAGCTGGGCAGTGCTTTCCAAGGGTCTCTTCATTTCTATTCCTCTTCTCCTTCACTAATATTTTTGACATGTATCATCTTGCTCTTTTCTTTTTCCATATTCAGCCTTTAATTCAAGTTTCTTCACTCATCGGTGGAATTTTGGGTTTTTCGACCACTTGTTTGCATTTTTGGTGACCCTTGTTCTTGCCGTTCTTCATTATTTCTGGCTTACAACTCAGTTTGATCTTTATTTAAGTTGAGTCAAGTTATTTGTCTTTTGCTTAGTGTTGCAAGTGTAAGGTCGTCCTCCTATGCTCAGACCTCTTTATCATCTCTTAGAAGAATTCCCTTCTCTTAGAGACAAGACTTTAGAAAAGATTAGGCAAATAGAACGAGCCCAATAGGAAGATCGTAGGGCTGAGGCCTTTCCCCTTAGGCCTATCTTTCCCCCGCCTCTGAAGGTGGTATACTCTGAACCAGCCAAGATAGGTGAGTTATCAGAGGATCCAATTGATCCCTCTCCTAAGTCTAAGTCTGAGTCATCCACTGCAGATCCTATGTCTATAGATTCATTCCAAGAGGCAATGGATTTCTCAATTAGGTAAGGTCAGGACCTTGATCAGGCCGAGGTTGAAGTCGTTCCTCGTCCCACAATGGTTCTAGCACATGACGGACCTCTTCTGATGTTAAAGTTGTAGGGACGAGTGTGGCTGTCCCACCGCCTATTGATGCTATTCCTCTATCGGCCGCCACAGGGGCTGAGTTCGCTCAGAGGTTCCCTGATGGTGTTCCTACGCCTACCCAGACCGACATCACCAGGGACGAGGATAATGGTCATGAGAGTGACGTTGACGTCTCGGAGGCAGTCGATATAGAGAGCATTGTCAATGAGTTCAACCTCTTAGCCTTTAGGCACCTTTATTTCATAAGAACTTCTATCAAACATAGGAGACCTCCGAGAGATGAGAGGGCCTTTGGTGGCCGAGATGGGGAAATCTGCGTATATGAGTAGATATTTAAGTTAGGATTTCGTCTCCCCATCCATCCAATAATTAGGGCCATATTAGCCCATATTAACCTGGCCCCTTACCAATTATCCCCAATGCTTGGAGGGTGGTGATTGGAACCATCGTCATATGGAGGGCAGTCCATCACTCAGACCTTCTTGTTAGGGTCTCCGTAGGGTGATACATGCCATCCTCTGCTAGAAATAATCCGAGCTGTTACAACTTCCTTGCTATGAAGTGTGATAAGAAGATGTTTTTGGTTGCCCAAACCTCAAATCATAATTGGAAAACACGATACTTCTTCATCTTTGGGGCATGGGAATTTGGTACTAGTGTCCCCTCTTCATCTCTAGAGCCGAGGACCCCTCTGAGGTGGAGAAGACTATCACTGGCTACCAAAGCCGACCCTGGGTTAAGCCAGGACAACCTAATAAAGGTCAAAGACCTTGAAGTAGGAGCATCTGATGCCCCCCCCCCTACTACCTCTCTGAGACTGGCCTGGGGGGAATTACTTTAGCCGAGCTTTGTAAGTGTTTATTTTACTAAGTTGTACTTATGATATTTAATGTCTCTGATTTACAAACTCAGACATTTAATGCCCTGAAGGTATATCAAATGACCTGTGGGAGATGTCTGCTCTAAGCCTGATCAAGTTGGTGAAGAAAGGTGGGCTCAATACGCCTCCTCCTTAACCAATGCAAAATGTCGACACTTCTAAGGCCGATGCTACAAAGAAGAGGAAATCCTCCACCATTGTCCCCAAGGATCATAAGCAAAGAAAATCCCAAAAGAGCGATCGCGCCATCTCCGTCTCATTCGACGATGAATTGGCTGCTCATCTGGAGCAATTAAAGATCAGCGATAGCCTAATTGGTCATGGTATGAAGGTGATTGATACAATCGGCTCTACGATGATCGATGCAGATAAGCATTTTCTATGCTATATTGATACCCCTTTGCTGGCTGAGTTTTTCCTTCATAGGTCTATCCAGGTATAGATTTTAACTTTTTTGGCACAAGTGTAACCTCGTCCTTGAATTAGGATGTCTTGATCTCATAAATCTAACTTTATGTTGCAGGGTATCATGTCCATGCACCAGTTTATTGACTGGACCCTAAGGAAGCTGCCCCTGATTAAAAAGGGAAGAGAGGACTAGAAGGTGGAGGCTTCTCTAAATGCTGAAGTGGAATGTCTAAAGGAAGCCTTGGCTGAATCTGAGAGTAAAGTAAAGAAGAGGGACATGGACATTGATAAGATCCAGAAGGATCATACCTCTGCTATGAACAAAAAGGATGAAGCTCTTCAACAAAAGGTTGATGCTGCGGTGAGAGTTGCCGTTGAGGACGCCTTAGGGAAGATCTTTGCTGACTACAAGGTCTCTGAGGAATTTATTAGCTTTGGATCTGAATACCTCCAAAGAGGTGGTCAGGACACTGGTAAATGAGTGGCCGTAAAAGAGAAGGAGTCAGGGAGTGTGGAAGCTTCAGACTTCATTAGTCTCGGCTACGATAACCCTCAGTTTGCTCAGGCCTTACAAGAGGTTGAGAAGGTTGATCCTGATCCCGCAGAGACTGCCCATCCAAAAGCTACAGAGATTGAGGATGTCAACCCTCAAGATGATGGGGCCGAGGTTACCAATGTCGGCCAAAATGATCAGGCCGAGGTTACCAACCCTATGGCTGCAGACACTTAGATCATAATTTGTGAAGCTTCACTTGTAATTTTTATTTCTCATCTGTAACCTCATAACTTCTTATAACATTCTCTTGTGTATTTGGACTTGTAATTCTTATCATCCTCTTCAGGGGATTTTACTTCTTTTAATGAATGTTCTTTGAATGATTTTATATGTTATGCAATGGTGTGTATTAAGGTCTGAATCCTTAATGTAATGGTGTCTTCATCAATAAACTATGATGTTACCCTTGTAATTTATCACCAAATTCATAGTTACAAGGTCTGAGGTCATCCAAATATGATGTTTCACCTCAAACCCTATCACCAAATTATGATGTTTAAGGTCCGAGGTCATCAAACTAAGATGTTACCATCATAAATTTCACCAATTTAGTGATGCTTAAGGTCTGAGGTCATCTAAATATAACGTTTCACCTCAGACCCTATCACAAAATTATAATGTTTAAGGTCTAAGGTCATAAAACTAAGATGTTACCCTCATAAATTTCAGCAAATTAATGATGTTTAAGGTCTGAAGTCATCCAAATATGATGTTTCACCTCAGACCCTGTCACCAAATTATGATGGTTAAGGTATGCGGTCATCAAACTAAGATGTTACCCTCATAAATTTCACCAAATTAATGATGTTTAAGGTCTGAGGTCATTTAAATCTTATGGTTCACCTCAGACACTGTCACCAAATTATGACGTTTAAGGTCTGAGGTCATCAAACTAAGATGTTACCCTCATAAATTTCATTAAATTAATAATGTTTAAGGTTTGAAGTCATCCAAATATGATGTTACCCTCATAAATTTCACCAAATTAACGATGTTTATGGTATGAGGTCATCCAAATATGATGTTTCACCTCAGACCCTATCATCAAATTATGATGTTTAAGGTCTGAGGTCATCAAACTAAGATGTTACCCTTATAAATTTCACCAAATTAATGCTGTTAATGTCCGAGGTCATCCAAATGTGATCTTTCACCTCAGACCCTACCACCAAATTATGTTGTTTTAAGGTCTGAGATCATCAAACAAAGATTTTACCCTCATAAATTTCACCAAATTAATGATGTTTAAGGCCTGAGGTCATCCAAATATGATGTTTCACCTCAGACCTTGTCACTAAATTATAATGTTTAAGGTTTGAGGTCATCAAACTAAGATGTTACCCTCATTAATTTCACCAAATTAATGATGTTTAAGGTCTGAGGTCATCCAAATATGATGTTTCACCTCAGACCCTGTCACCAAATTAATGATGTTTAAGGTCTGAGGACATCCAAATATGATGTTTCACCTTAGACCCTGTCACCTAATTATGATGTTTAAGGTCTGAGATCATCAAACTAAGATGTTACCCTCATAAATTTCTCCAAATTAATGATGTTTAAGGCCCGAGGTCATCAAACTAAGATGTTACCCTCATAAATTTCACCAAATTAATGATGTTTAAGGTCTGAGGTCATCCAAATATGATGTTTCACCTCAGACCCTGTCATCAAATTATGATGTTTAAGGTCTGAGGTCATCAAACTAAGATGTTAACCTCATATATTTCACCAAATTAATGATGTTAAGGTTTGATGTCATCCAAATGTGATGTTTCACCTCAGACCCTGCCACCAAATTATGATGTTTTAAGGTCTGAGATCATCAAAAAAAGATTTTACCCACATAAATTTCACCAAATTAATGATGTTTAAGGTCTGAGGTCATTCAAATATGATGTTTCACTTTAAACCCTTTCACTAAATATTGATGTTTAAGGTCTGAGGTCATCAAACTAAGAGGTTACCCTCATAAATTTCCCCAAATTAATGATATTTAAGGCCTGAGGTCATCAAACTAAGATGTTACCCTCATAAATTTCACCAAATTAATGATGTTTAAGGTTTGAGGTCATCCAAATATGATGTTTCACCTCAGACCCTACCATCAAATTATGATGTTGAAGGTCTGAGGTCATCAAACTAAGATGTTACTCTAATAAATTTCACCAAATTAATGATGTTAAGGTTTGAGGTCATCCAAATGTGACGTTTCACCTCAGACCCTGCCACCAAATTATGATGTTTTACGGTCTGAGATCATCAAACAAATATTTTACCCTCATAAATTTCACCAAATTAATGATGTTTAAGGTCTGAGGTCATTCAAATATGATGTTTCACTTCAGACCCCGTCACTAAATTATGATGTTTAAGGTCTGAGGTCATCAAACTAAGATGTTACCCTCATTAATTTCACCAAATTAATGATGTTTAAGGTCTGAGGTCATCCAAATATGATGTTTCACCTCAAACCATGTCACCAAATTAATGATGTTTAAGGTCTGAGGACATCCAAATATGATGTTTCACCTCAAACCCTGTCACCTAATTATGATGTTTAAGGTCTGAGGTCATCAAACTAAGATGTTACCCTCATAAATTTCACCAAATTAATGATGTTTAAGGTCTGTGGTCATCAAACTAAGATGTTACCCTCATAAATTTGACCAAACTAATGACGTCTAAGGTCTGAGGTAATCCAAATATGATGTTTCGCCTCAGGCCCTGTCATCAAATTATGATGTTTATGGTCTGAGGTCAACCAAATATGATGTTTCACCTCAGACCCTGTCACCAAAATATGATGTTTTAAGGTCTAAGGTCATGAGACTAAGATGTTACCCTCATAAATTTATCATACAAGCAAATCAAACAATGCATTGACATAAGAACTGCTCTTCTCATTAATATTCTCTTCATGGCATGATACATTTACACAGAAACATTTGCAATCATCATATGTAGTACTTCTTCAGGTAATCAACATTTCATAGATTGGAGAAAGGTTCCCCCTCGAGATTTTCTAGCTGGTATGTATCGGGTACAACATCATCGACAACTTTGTAGGGACCATGTCAATTCAGGCGAAGCTTGTTTGTCTTCTGCAACGTCTTCTTCAGCACCAGTCTCCTACCGCTATAGGTCTTGATTTCACCCTTTGATTGTAGAACTTTATTGTTCTCTGCTGGTAGGCTTCCTGTCTGATCTCAGCGTCTTCCCTTCTCTCCTTGATCAAATCTAAGTCAAGCCTTCTCTCTTCCCCATTATTCTTGGGGTCGTAGGCCTAAACTTTATGAGTGGGGAGTTCTACTTCTGTAGGTATGACGGCTTCTGAGCCATGTGCTAACATAAATGGGGTCTCCCCCGTTGGTGTCCTTGTCGTTGTTTTGTAGGCCCATAATACTGCATAAACCACTTCCATCCATCTCCCCTTGGCTTCTTCCAACCTCTTCTTAATCCCATCGAGGATTTTTCAATTCGTGACTTCGGCCTGCCCATTTGCTCGGGGTTGGCCCGAAGAAGAGAAAAATTGCTTGATCCCAACTCTCTCGCAGTATTTCTCCAAGGAAGAATTCTTGAACTGGGTTTCGCTGTCTGAGATGAGGGTTTTCAAAAGACCATGACTGGATATAATGCTCTTTCAGATAAACTGGAAGGTCTTCTGCTATGTAATCGTGATAATCGTCTCAGCCTCTACCCACTTAGAGAAGTAATCAATCGCTACTATCAGAAATCGGTATTTTTTCACAGCCCTTTGTAATAGTCCCACCAAGTCAATCCCCCATACTGCAAATGGCCAAGGGGAACTGATCGATGACATAGGTTGATGAGGTTAATGAGGGATAATAGAGAATCTCTGGAAATTATCACACCTCTTGACATAGGCTGCATCATCCTTATCTAAGGTTGGCCACCAGTATCCCTACGTACTTATCTTCTTAGCAAAAGGTCTTCCTCATATGTGACTGGAGCAAGAACCCTCATGTATATCCCGTAAGACACGGGGAACCTCTTTGGGATGGACACATCTGAGGATAGGCAGCGAAAATCCTTTCTTATATAGGACATCTCCTATTATTGAGAACTTTGGAGCTCTGTACCTGAATATCCTCCTCTCTAGCTTTGATTTTGATAACTCTCCCTCTTTGATATATCTGATGAGGGGTTCCATCCACAAGCCTCCTAAGTTGAGTTTGAGGCAAAAGATGGTAAACTCTTCTTCCTCAATGGTCGGTTTGAGGAGGATCTCGACTGGTACTGTCCTTCTGATGTGTGTCCTTATCGCTGAAGCAAACCTTGCTAGTGCTTCTGCGTGGCTGTTATTTTGTCGAGGTACCCTCTTCATCTTCACTTATTCAAAGCCTTTTAGCATCATTCTTACCCTCTTTAGGTATTTGGTCATCCTTTCATCCTTGGCCTCATATACTCCAAATACTTGGTTGACAACCAACCTTGAGTCACTATAAAGTAGGAGTCGGCCAACTCTAAGGGCTTTTGCCAAGGAGAGGCCTGCTATCGAGGCCTTATATTCTAACTCATTATTTGATTCTTTAAAGTTGAACCTTAGTGCATATTCGATGTATGTACCATCTAGAGCTGTCAGTATCAGTCGTGCACCGTTTCCACTTTCACAAGAAGACCCATCAACATAGAGGTTCCAAACATCT
This sequence comes from Sambucus nigra, assembly GCA_949130495.1. Lineage (NCBI taxonomy): Eukaryota > Viridiplantae > Streptophyta > Magnoliopsida > Dipsacales > Adoxaceae > Sambucus > Sambucus nigra. The sequence continues at coordinate 85,221,944 of OX422208.1, read as the reverse complement.
TAATTCAAAGAGAAACACCCCTCTGGCAGGGTTCCTTGCTTGAAGATGTATCTGTCTTCCTCATTCTCAGCTATTCTATTTCTGGACCAGCTGGATACAACCTCTTTCGGGTCTCGAAAGACGTCACTGTTTGATCCCTCTGCAATCTCTGGATTATTCTCAACATCAGCCTCTTCCCATGTGAACTCATCAACAAAGTCTACTAGTGCTTTCCCTTTAATGGACACCCTGGGTTGATAAATAAGGTCATACTCTCCCAACTCGATGGCCTAGGTCATCAATCTGCCTGATTTTTCAGGCTTGTGGAGGACTTGCCTTAGTGGGGAGTTAGTGAGGATGACCATAGAGTGGGCTTGAAAATAGGGTTTCATCTTCCTGGAGGCGTGTATCAAAGAGTAGGCCAACTTTTCCATCCGTGGAAAGTTCTCTTCAAACCCTTAAAGGGCCTTACTATTGAAGTATACAAGCCTCTGTACCCCAACGTCTTCTCGTATTATAGTTGCGCTTATAGCTGATTCTGAGACTGTTAGGTAAACATACAACTTTCGCCCCATGATAGGCCAAGATAAAAGGAGGGGGGATCTGAGGTAGGACTTGAGTTGCCTACGGCCTTATCACACTCTTCGTCCCACTCGAAGGCCTTTCTAAGCACTTTGAAAAATGGAAGAAACTTATCTGTGGCTCTGGAAATAAATCTATTGAGTGAAGCTACTCTTCCGGTGAGTCTCTGAACATCTTTTATACTTCTCAGTGTCTTCATGTCAAGAAAATCCTTGATCTTTTCGAGGATGGCCTCTATCCCCCTCTGGTTGACAATGAATCCAAGTAACTTTCCAGCTCCTACTCCGAAGACACACTTGGAGGGATCGAACTTCATCTTGTATGAGCCCATGGTGTCAAAAGTTCTCTCCAGGTCTGCTACATGGGTGCTGACCTTTAAGCTCTTAGTCAATATATCATCTATATAAACCTCCATGGTCTTTCCAATATGATCTTTAAACATCTTATTTAGAAGATGTTGATACGTGGCCCCTACATTTTTCAAGTCGAAGGCCATGACCTTATAGAAATAAGTCCCCATGTCTATGATGAATGTTGTCTTCTACGAGTCTTTAGCATCCATGAAGATCTGATTGTAGCCTGAATACGCATCCATGAAGCTCATCAGTTCATGCCCTGCCATGGCATCTACCATTTGATCAATCCGATGTAAGGGATAGCTATCTTTCGGGCAAGACTTGTTTAGGTCGGTGAAGTCTACGCACATCCTCCATTTTCCATTAGCTTTAGGCATAATGACGACATTTAATAACCACTCTGGGTATATGACCTCCCTGATGAATTATGCCTCTTCTAACTTTCTGACATCTTCCTTGATGACGTCATGATTTTCCCTGGAGTAAACTCTTTGCCTTTGTTTGATTGGTTTAGCATCTTCTGCAACATTAAGTTTGTGGCACATAACCTCCGGGTCGATGCCAGGCATGTCTACGTGGCTCCAAGCGAAGAGGCTCTGCCTCTTCTTCAAAAATATTATTATCTCTTCTTTGATCTCTGGTTTTAAGGCCTTGCCGATTTGGACGATTTTTTCAGGTTCGTCCTCATTGAGGATAGTTGATTCTACCTCTTCTGCGACCTCTCCTTTCTTCAACTTTGTTTAAACCCTAGGATCAAGTGTATCAATGTTTTATCTAGTTGTTTCCCTCTTATGTACCTCTCTTTCTTTTACCAAGTTGAAGTAGCATTCTTGTGCCGTAGTTTGGTCACCCTGAACTTCCCCTACCCCATAGGGGGTCAGGAATTTTATCATTTGGTGGGCCATCGATGGAACGACCACAAACTCCTTAAGGGTTACTCTTCCTATGATGAGATCATAGGCCGAGAAGATGTTTTCATCCATAACAAAAAAATTAATCTTCCGGGTCAACCTCTTAGGACACTCGTCTCCCATGCGTACATCCATCTCATACATGCCCAATGGATGGACCTTTTCACCGCTGAAGCCCATCAATGGATGATGATAGGGTACCATCTTACCTCTGCTGAGTCTTAGGCTCTTAAAACAGGGCCAAAACATTACATCTGCTGAGCTTCCTCCATCTACGAGGATTCTCTATACCTCACATCCATGTACTCTTGTTGTAGTTACCAAAGGGTCATCATGCGGAGCTAAGATACCTTTAAAATAGATTTGCGAGAATCTAACTATAAGAGTATCCATGTCTACCTTCTTCCTTTTCTTCTTAGCCTCTGAAAATGCTAGATTCACAACCTCCACTTTGGTCACCGCCTTAGCCTCTTCTAAATGAGCTTTACGATCGGCTACTTCAGAGCCACCCCCTACTAGGCCCCCACATATGGTGTTGACACCAAATGAGATCATTCCAACCCTCTTTACAGGGGCATTGTCATCCTTTAGTGGGAGGTCTGGATCGTCCTCATCATCACCATCGAAGTCCTTGTCTCTTCTCACTGGGGTGTCATCTTGACATATGTCATTTCTCTTCTATTTAAGGTCATCTCTTCCCCTCTTGGGAGCCTTACCATTAACATACTTCCTAAGATTTTTGGACTTTAACATCTTCTCGATTTTATCCCTCAAAGAGAAGCAGTTGTCTGTCACATGGCTGTAAATTGGTGGAACTCGCACCACAAGTTCTTATTCCTCTTATGCGGAGGGGCCTTCAACTTCTCCGACCATCTCACAGACTGGTCATTCTTGATCTCATTGAGGATATGTTCGCAGCTCATAGTTAGAGGAGTATAATGTACAAACTTTTCATCTGCATACCTCTTTTTTCCATCTTTCTTTCTTTGAAACTTCCCGCTGCCACTTCCGTTACCATCCTCATACTTTGAGGCCATGGCCTCTTCAGCGTTCATGATCTTCCTTGTAGTTTCCAATATCTCTTCCATGGACTTGGGAGGGTCTTCATTAAGCTTCCATAATAACTTTCCCTTCTGTAGTTCCCCAATGAGGGTTGTCATGGCTATACTCTCTTCGTAATCTTCAACCTCCATTTTTTCTTTATTGAATCTTACAATGTAGTCTCTTAGATCTCGTTATTGCCTTGTTTAACGTACATCAGATGAGTGGTTTTCTTTTGAGGTCTTACCCCAAAACAGAAATTATGAATGAAACGTTCATCCAAGCCCTTAAAGTTCTCAATTGAGCTCTTCGAAAGAGAGGTAAACCAAATATGTGCCGCTCTTATCAAAGTCTCGGAGAAAGTCTGACACTTTATCTCATCTGGGATTGAATAAATGTCCGTTGCAGACTGATACATCTCAATATGATGGACAACGTTGGTACCAAAATCATACATAGGAGACACCATAGGTGGCTTGAACATGGCAAGGATTAGGAAGCTCACTATCTTGGCCATGAATGGGGAACCCTCTGAGAAGCCTCTCTGCAGTGGATCTCGTCTTTTGATGAGGTCCCCTATCTTATCATCAACTTGGATGGGTTTATTCCATGGCCTTACAACGTAGGCCTAGCTCAGGTTATCCCCAGCCACCTCTAAAGGGTGCACTGAGGGTTCCCCAGCCGCAGCACAACATCGGCTGTTGACCTCTTCTTGATCCTTATCTCGACCTTACTGGGGTTGGCCATGATGGGGTCGACCATGATGAGGCCGATGTTCCCCATCTTCCCTTTGTGACCCTACTGCACTTCTTGACCTCGATAACCTCTGCCTTAGGTCATTTACTGGACCGAGCCATTCAATGGCCGACCCTCTGCTCAAGCGATCAAAAGAAGATCCTCTCTATTGGGCACCACCCTCTTTTTTGCCCACACAACCTCTGCTTTGCTGGATAGGACGTACCGTGTTATTCGAAACCTCATATGGCTCCTAGCAGCCTTTTGGATCATCTTCTGCCTCTATGTCATTATACATATCCTCTAGGCAAGGGTGTCCTTGCCTTGCCAGGCATAAACTCCTAGGATCAGCAACGTCCCTCCTCCGATGAGGAGCAGGTTGGTCTTTTCAAAGTGCCTGGGGTGGTCCCCTAGCTTCATGATGGGGTTGAGCAGCTGTCGGAGTAATCATCTCCGGTGAGACCCCTAAGGTGGCCTCATCATATTTTGACTAAGCTGGGTAAATTTCTCCTTCATTACTTGCTGTGTTGCAGTCAAGGACTTCATAGTCTCCGCCACCTCAACCATTTCGGACTGGGGCAGCGCCTGACTGGAACTAGGTCCTCCAACACCAGACAACGGAGGAGGTGGTGGCAACTCCGGTGCCATGGGTAAAAACTGAATAACTTATGAAGAAAACGAGCTTAATACCTTAAGGGACCTCTTTCAATGGTGAAACATCTCCACGCAAGGGGTGAGGGCCGGTTCACCACCAGAGTCTCTGGTGAGGTTAAGCAGAAAAATAGGAAGAGAGAGCTTCTTTTCCCACAGACGATGCCAAAATGATGATGCTAGAAATAACACCACCCTTCATGGTGTTTGTAAGCTCAAATCAGTGATAACAATTGCAGCTCAAGTGTATACTAAATATAAGAGATTGAGATAAGGAGAAGAGGATGAACACCAATATATAAGTGGTTCAGCCAATTAGGCCTACATCCACTGTGCAAGTTATTGAGTAAGGTCACTAAAATAAGGCACTAATGGCCATGGAGACAATTTCTCAAGCTTTCTCTTTCTACTGTATGATTTGACAAAGTTTATCTAGGGTTATCATTCCAGATCCTTCTCAAGGTAGGAGAAGACAAGTATATATAATGTTTGGGGGGTGTAATGTACCCCCCATGCATGGAATGAGCATGTGTGTGTTGATCTAGCAAACATGATGAAGACATCTATCAATGTCTTATGTAGAGAATGATGATGAAATATTCCCCCACGTGAGGGAATTGATTTGGTTACAACTGATTTTGTCTACGTGTTCCTATCCTTGCATATGCTTATAAATGCTCGGCCCTATCCTTAACTAGTGCAACCTCGGCCTGGAAGAGTACGAGGTTAGTTAAGTCTGACTGTTGCCTTATCCGAGGTTAGTCATGATAATCTCGGCTAGGTAGGCCATCTGAGGTAAGACAGGAGGAGTTGAAACGTCGGACTGAGCGGGGGTTAGGCAAGTATAGTTGAAACGTCGGCCTAGGCCGATGATGGCGATGAAGAGTGGTTGAACCCATGAGTCTTTGTTGGCCTCGACTGATTTCCAGTCGAGGTTGATGTGAGAGGTAGATATGGTGTCGGCTGTGGATGACCTGGAGGATACCTGACCCCATGAGTTATGAGGTTCTCGGCTAATGCCTGATGGTGGTGCACTAGTAAAGTCGATCGTAAATGACCTTATGTTGGACGAGATCGTTGGTCATCAGTCTTGAGCCCATGTTACCTCGGCCGTCCTGTTGGACGAGGTTGGTGCCTCCGAGATGTCAGGTACACTTTGGGCATATCAGTGATGTGTGATGTGATCATACTTTTCGAGCAATATTATTTTTAAATTACGTTTTCACCCTCTTATGTCCTATTTTTAATCTTATGCCTTGGAGTTTTATTGTTTCTACCAAATTCTTATCCCATGAGTTACACAACTGCATCGGTTGTTTTTACATGTATGTCTAGTGCCATATGACATAATCTAACTTCTTTTTAGGAAGTTTAATTATTAAATTATGATTTCATCCCCTAACGCCCTATTTTCAATCTTAAGCCTTGGATTTTTGAATTTTTTACCAAATTCTCACCCCGTGAGTCATATGATTGAAAAGGTAAAATTGAGCTAAATGCTTTAATACCAATTTTTGAATGCTAAGGTCTATTCAAATAAACACGAGTTCAATATTTTTAAAACTTTTCAATTTTAATGATTGAACTAAATTTACCAAATTAAACATAGAATCGATTAAACATTTCTCGTGAAAATCAATTTACCAAAATTTATCCTTTACCCTGAACATGGATCTAGGTGATAGTAGATAAATTAAATAAATCAAACCACAAGAACACGCCAATATACGAGGAAACCACAAAAGGAAAAAAATGTAGGACGACCGATCCATACAATCACTAAGATATGGTTTTACAAAGAATAGATAGTGGACTTACACAATGACTCAATCCCCCACAGGTCTTGACACTCTTATATCTTGAACCACTAATCCACAGTGCAACGCATGAGTCCATTTACGTCAGGTCTCACACAATTTCATGTGTGCTTTGGTTTCCACCGATGTAGCTCAAAAACCGTCAATGATTCAGAACACGGAGTCCACTTCTTCTTCGCCGCAATCAACACGTACGGAGTCTAACGCACGAAAATAGGTTCTTCTTGTAATGAAAGAAAAATAAGGTACCCAAGGAGATCTCAAAGTATGAGTTATGAATATTGAATCTTGTAAAAAAAGACGTGACACTTTTGGATTTTGAACTTTTGAAACAGTCCTACTTTTGTTTTAATCAAAGGTTCGTCTTTCTAAAAAAAAACAGAGTCAAAAAAACTTTTATTAAAAATTTAAGGGGACACGTTGTTCGAATGAGTTTGATATATCGTTCGAACGAGATTGATAACTCATTGCAACAAGATTTAATCTTGCTTCTAACAACCTCATCCAAATTAAAACAGCACGCTTCATTTGAAAGCATGGATCGAACGATATAAGGATGTCATTTGAATGACATGGACATGTCGTTTGAACGACTAAAGTGAATTTTAAATCTCCGCCTACGGTAAATGCAGAAAAAATATTTTTGAAACGATTAAGTTCCAAATAATTTCAAATAACAAAACAACCTTATAAAAAAAATTCCGACACACATATATAGGTATAAACGACCACAAAACATGACACACAACACATAAGCTTCACACACTAGCATAGTATCGATGTGTCCAAACATGTGGGATGAAATGAATCGGTGTGAACTAGTAACAATAGAATTACAGCCCGAACGCTCAAATACGTTCAAGAAGATCTAATTGATGGCTAAACTTTATCAAATTGAGCTTTATCCTCAAGTGACAAATAAAGTTGAACTTAGTGAACAAAACAAGCACAATGCACAAAAGCCTAGAATATTAATGACTATACAAATCAATAGCGTCATGTCAAAATAAACATAACTCCGTATCACTGTTCAAACCATTGATCTTTAACTAAACTCCCTCAAAAAATAAGTAGGGTCATATTTCATTGTTTTCTTTTCTTTTGAATGATCAAGCAAATGTAATACCCTATATTTTATGTCTTTTAAATTTAGGGATTTATTAAATTTAATTGAGATAGATTAATTTAATATTAATCCAGAAATTTCTTCTCAATATTTACTAGCGTGACGAGAGTTAGTAATTATTGGAAAAAATTTTACTTGTTAAATATTACTTATTGAGTAGAGTAATATGTAGAATTGAATTTATTAAAATCGTCACAAGGGAATAATATGACAATTATGGAAATTAAGTCAGGACGCGCGTGTGTCGTATCGGGATTAAATTATTATTAGTAAAAATGAATAAATTATAGGTCCCCCATATGGTCTTTTTCAGCACGCTAATGTGTCCGAAAGGGTCGAGACAGTCAAAATAATGTACCTGGGGTTTTAGTTTGGGTCTTGGGGCGTTTTTCAGCCTATTTGGCATCCCGGGAGGGTATTATAGACATTTTACATTTTTGGGCAATTAAACCCACGAGTTTCCTAAGGATATATCAGCCTTTAGGAGTTTTCTTCTAGGGTTAACAAACACAAAACCCAAGAACGGCCATTAGAGAAGGAGTTGGAGAGCTTTCAAAACAACTCAAGGCCAAAGACTCACCCGTTTCACCGCCACCACCACTAAAGCGTAGATCACATGACGAGGAACGCAACCATACCTCGTTCGTCCACAAATCAGAAACTCAAATTCCAGGCAAGTATCTCTCTTGCTTTGGTTTTAGTTAGTGTCTCACCCATGTTAGTTTAGGATTATCAAGAACATGTTTTACGAAAGAAATTGATAATTTAGAGACTTTAAATCCCATGTTTAGAGAAATTTAATATATTCTGGACATACCCATCACATGTACATGATTACCCAAGAATTAGTATGAATTTAGAAACAAGAAATGTAGGAAATAATTAGAAGAATGTATGTTTCCACCAAAATTAGGGTTCTTGAGGATTATGTTAATTTTACCCCATTAATTCGATATCGTTGATGAATATGAACATGTTTCACATAGGAAATCATGTAGTTAGGTATATAGTACCAGTAGCAATGTTGTTTGGGAGTTTGGACGAAATTGATAGAGGTTTTGAGGACTTTTGGTGATGAAACTCGTAGGATATTATATGCAGAATCTGGGAAATATATGGGCGATCGATCGATCGACCTTGAATGTCGATTGATCGATCGATACCCTACCTTCGATCGATCGACCTCTTCTAAATTTTGAAGTTGTTCTTTATTCTTAATGATTAACCCCATGCCACTTTGTGGGAACCCTTATACATATTTTATTTACCATAATGGGATTTGGGAAAGACCATTATGGTTGAAGGAAAGGTTTCGGTGATACGATTCATATGTGATTTCACCGTGGGGTTAGGGAATATAAATTTAGTGGGAAATCATGTGTACGTTAGGGTATGTCTTGTGAGAATTAAGTAAGACCTAGACCAGTAGAGTAGTGAGGGGGCACCTACTGATTTTATATTATTTTGAGAGGATACACTTCGAGAGTCGGGAAGTACTTAAGGATTTGTTATACTTAATAGAATAAAAAGAGTAATTTACTTATATGTAGAACTCGAGCGTTATATGTTACGCATGGCGAGAATTATAATTATGGGTCGTGGTGACACCTAATTTAGAAAATGTGAATATTTATATATGACAGTGTGATTGTGCTTATATTATGTATCTGTGTAAAAATCATACTCGACCTACTTCTTATCATGGAGGTTTCAGCGCCGGGACAGTCTTATCTCGATTGGACCTTTATGGGGGATATTGACGTGTACCCTAGAAGATAGTATCCTCTATACAGACTATCCAAAAATTATAGTCAGATGTTCTAATAGACATGGGGGTATGTGCTGGCCTCTTAGGACCTGGAACTATGCTTCGCCTCCATTTGTTTGTGTATTGTGTTAATACAGTTCGAGGGTGATTCCGAACTAGTATTCCCTTAGTTTGTGTGATATGGGGACTTGATAGTAGAGTATGCCGGGACCATAGATTTTTGTGGGGTGCCGATAGTATATATATTATATGAGTGATATATATATATATATATATATATATATATATATATATATATAAAATTATATTTGGAAACATTCTACTGGATGTATATGTAGTTGAGAAATGATTTAATACTTAAACTTCATTACAAGTGTATGGGAATTTTGTAACAATACTAATTTATTCTAAGTAACGTGAGACATATAAGAGAGGTTAATTTTCAGAAATTAATTATCTTAGTCGTAGTATTTTTCTCGGGATGAAACCTTATGGAAAAGATAAGTTAAAATCAACTTCAGAGACTAATAGTACGGTGAGCGTGCTCACTAAATGAGAGGTGAGAATTCTCAAGAGACTGTCGCATACTAACATGGTTGATACATTAGCCGGTAAGCATTTTAAATACTTGCTAAAATATTTTTAAACTGTTTTACACTCGGGCTCTGACTCATTTCCTGTTATTTCATTTCTCTTGTATATGTATGTATATATGACAGGTGCCCATCCACATGGGCGTCATGCTTAGATTCTTTGGAACGGATGTGTTGTAGCTTATGTGGGATTTGACGGCCATTTCTTAGACGACCTCGTTATTGACTCTACTCTTATTTTAGTTTTGTTTAGTTAGGGAAAGTGTCGCCCGTTTCCCTATTCAGTTGGAATTGTCAGAGATTTATGCTTATTATTTAAATTTCAGTATTCTGTACTCTTTGGGATGTAATTCGTGTCCGGATTATTTCAATTGTAGTTTTTAAACTTCATATTGGTTTATCTGAATGGTTGAATTCTTGGGCGTTTATTACCATTCTTCATATTTATGTGATTCTTAAACTGTTAATTATTAAAAAGGCTTTTATATCTAGATTTAAATAAAATGGAAAGAAGGTTTTAAATTGTTTTGACACTTAGCTTAATTATTTAGGGTGTTTAAATTGGAAATTTATATCGCGACAGTGATGCTAAGAATGAACCAACCGTTCACCTTGATTTTAATTTAATAAATGACTGATCACCCGATATTTAATTCGGTGGGGTGTCACAGGTGGTATTAGAGTATCAGGTTCTAGTGTCCTTTAGGATATGTATGGCTTAGTTTGTTTCTAGCTTAGCGTCTTTGATTTAGATCCCTAATATTAGGAATGTTATATTCATCTTTATGCGTTGGGAATTCATGGTGATTTATTTATGTGAATGATGAACTCATCCAGATTATTTAAATTTTCAGATGGGTCATCAAGAAGAAAAAGCTAATGTCGTTAGGGGAGTCAATGAGCAAGGTCAGCTCACACTCATGTGTCTCCAGAGAGAGTATCAACCGTCGAGTTAGCAGGCATTGTGGCACAGGCAGTTACCACTGCGATCTTACAGTATCAAGAACGTAACACATAGCTTATATTGGAAAAAGATCTAGAGAATATAGTCAATCTGTCATGACTAGAAATAATAAGTGTACGAAGGCACTAAAATCCAAACAACGAGCTCCTCAAGACCGTAAAAGCCACGAAGGTAAAAAATTGTGTCGGGAAACCAAAAAGCGTCGGGGCGAACTAAGCCGGGGTTAGAGTGAAGTCACAAATAGTTGTTTCAAATGTGGAATGGACAGTCATGAATGTCGAACTTGTTCGGATCAGACTGGAGAGGAAATTCAACCCGACTAGCGAGAACTTTCAATACTCTGCTATAAGTTTGTACAAACAAGTCACAAGTTGAGACACTGTCCTCAACTAGACGTCATTTTTCATTAAGATGCTCAACAAGGCTAATACGACCAAGGAAAAACTAGAACTGTACAACCGGACCAAAACCAATAGAGACGTAAAATGAAACAGTTTAGAGGTAGGTGCTTCAATTGCAGAAGGATGGGTCACTGGAGACAGGATTGCCCAAATAAGAGTAATATACCCCAACAACATGGGCAGAAACAACACGAATGTGTGTACGACGTCTAGCATACTGAAATTCAGCAGCCATCATCGACCATTGATGGTACGTTCCTTTCTTCTAGTACTATGGGAAACATTTTATTCAATAGTGGGGCGTCATACTGTTTCATAGATTCTCACTTTGCACGGACATTAGGATTTTTAAACACTACTGAGAGTACAGTGTCATGCGTAGACACATAATTGGGAAATAGGTCTTTAATTTTATTTATACGTCGGGGTGTAGGTATATAGTTTGTTAGTTTGATTTTACCTATAGTCATACTATTTTTAGTCATACGTGAGCATGACATAATTATTGGCATGGATTGGCTCGCTGCGTACAGAGCTGTGATAAATTGTTTCGGTAGATGTATTATCTTTTTCATTGTGGGACAGGAGATGTTTTGGTGGAGATGCCTCGCCCAGAGGGAGGATCTTCCACCCATTTGTATTACATAAAGGAGGATACCTCTAAGGATATTGTGATTCTCCTGGATTCGATTCCAGTCATTCATGAGTTTCCGAATGTATTTCAGGAGATAAGTGGGTTATATGTTGAGGTATTTTGTGGAGAGTATAACAACAGGAGTTAGAATTTTCCGAAGCGAGAATAAGGACAAGGGTATGGTGCTTAAAAGGGAAATGGTTAATATAATTTCCGATTTGGTTCACACGGATGCGTTATGTTCGGAAGACGATTAAGTAGCCAAGGCGATTGGCAAAGTAAATTATGAGTTTTATCCTCGTAGGATGAAGTGTGTTTTATCTGACACGAGCAAGTCATTATATTTATGTTTAGTGCTAGATTCGCATGTGAGAATAATTTAATGCGCATATCTATAGCATTGTTATTATGTATATGTTTCCCTGGTAAAGTGGGATTGTCTTTAGTGTTCTCCGCGGAGGACAAATGGGTGCACTTTTAGTGATTTATATTCTTTATTGAGAATTCTCATATCAGTGATGTGATATGTGAGTACGATATTATACTAATTATGGTTTATAAAAATGGTTAAAACAATAGTGGGCAGTGATTTCAAGGCTATCGGAGTGGTTGCCTTATGGCATCATGTTTTGTTCTGGCGAGGCCTCACTTGCGAGAGGGCCAGACTCGCACTTATATTATCTATTTTATATATTTTGAAGGGGATAGTGGTCTTCAAATATTCGATCCCGGTGTGTGTAGGGACTTTGTTGTTATGATTCAGTATGTATTGGGTTTAAAAAACGTTACTAATGTCGTTTAATACAAGATTAAATTGTATAAGCAACTCCGAGTTGTTTGTTGAAGAAACCCTTTTCTTTTGAAAATAAAAATGATAAACAACAAGATGTGTTTACAAAAAACTTATGTACGAGAATAACCAAGACCTTGTAATCAGTTTTTAAAACTAAGATAGTTTCAAAATATCAACACACTATAGAATGAGATGAGGAGATGAAGATAATCAGAACACACTATTTTGAACGTGGTAAAACCTCTCCCAATAGAGGAAACATCCACGGTGACTTCTAATTCACGAAAGTAAAAATCCACTAAAAATAAATAGCAGTTACAAACAATACAACATACATGCACACAACTCAGCCTATTCTAAGTTTAGGAATATACCCCACTTGGTGTCCTTCTAACTTCTCGTAGATCTGATTGTTGATGATGTTCTTCCAGTTTGATAACTTCCCCTTTGCTTTAGCTTTCTTTGCGTCCAATCAATAATCTTTGATCTTATACCCAACACTTTCAGTGTAGTAGTGTGTCAAGTGTTTGTGATGTGATTTCTATTCACATGCATGAACTCACACACACTTAGTTTGTACAGACAGTCCTAGAAAATTACATATAAAGACTATATGCTGTGATTTTCTTTTCTTTCTTTCTTACAGAACTTAAAATTTTTTTGACCTTTTAATCTATCCCAGATTCCACGGATATCTTGCTTGAAAATCATTCAAGATCTTAATCAATCTCAGTTTTTAAAAATATTTTCGAGATCGAAAATCTCCAAGTGAGAATCCAACTAGGTCAAGGTTTAGTTTCATAAGAACAGAAAATATAAAAATATTTACAGATCTAAATCAGCAAAGATTTTCTTAAAACGAAAAACAAATATGCAGATCTAGTGATATGTGACATGCAAAGTGTAGATCTAAGATTTCTATGATAAAGAAATACAAATCTCACCAAAAATGTCTAAGTTGGTAACAAGATCACAAATCAAGAGGTTACAGCTACTAACGATCAAACCCGTAACACCAATCTCTCTCAAGCACTCAAGGTTGTGTTTGGGGTTTTGAATATACGAAGGTTTGAAGATGGTTTGAAGTTGTTTAGGGTTAGGGTTAGGGTTTCTCTAACACAATTCCCTTTCTCTCTCTTCTCTCTTTTTTTTTCTCTCTTCTCTCTCACTTCTCTCTTCTCTCTTTTTTCTCTCAATTTGGATGACTGCCAAAAGTTCCTAATGGTTGAGAATAAGAGGGTTTATATAAGAGCCAAGGAAGGTTCTGGATTGCTGATCGAAATCAACGGTTGAGATTCAGTCTTCCTTATATTGACTTGATCCAAGGGTGGTAAAATAGTGGTAGTTAAAATGAAGGTGATTGGTCCAAAGTGATAGCACATGGATAGACTATAAACACATGCAGGCCATAGATAACGTTTGATCTAACGATCCGCAATACACCAGGCAGTTCTCTCACAAAACAAACACAAAATGAGATAACAGGAACATGACAAGTGTTTGCATTTCATTGGCTGGCAAATGCGCGTTCAAAATAATTACATGCAACACCCTGATGTCTCTAGTGCATTGATATTCTACCCAATCAAACATTCTAATGAAAAACTAAGTTTTCATAATAGCATTTTAACCCCACAAAGTTTATAAACACACTTATATTTAAGAAAACATTATTTTAAAAATGTTTAAAAATTCCCAAAAAAATATTAAAACAACATTTTAAGGGGAATTTTACACACAATCAATTATGAGCAATATATACACATGTATGCACTTCTAATGTGTGTAGTGTGATTCAATTTATACCTTGTTTGGATCATTGAAGAGGATTAGAGAGTGAACAAGTCCGAGGTTCTTTGGATTCTATGTTAGACAACAAATTTTGTCGCTATTTCCAAATTAGTTGAACACTTATACAATATAGACTTAAGTAAGTCAAAGGTATAAGGTGCTTTAATCTCCCCCTTTGGAAATATGAGGCAAAATCTCCTTTGAGTTAGATTAAACTCTTAGGGAACCAAAAAAAAATAAAACCTAGTCCGATACAAAAGATACTATCTACCCATTTCCTAGAAAGTCAAAAATTACATAACTCAACTATTTACAAAATTGTACACTAGAGAGAAATGGTAGGAAGACAGTAAAAGAGGTTCCTGCAAATATGCACACTAAGATCAAGCAGTTTAGATGAAATGTGAACAAAACATTGAACCCTTAAGACTCAAATTTCTCCCCCATTTTGTCTCAAATGGACAAAGGGTAAAAATTACGGTCTTAAGAGTTTAATCAGCACATACCATGCCTATAGAATTACGCAAATACAGAAATTTGTTATTGTCTAGAGGTTTAGTGAACATGTCTGCGAGTTGCAAATCAGTAGGTAGGTAATGAATTTCTAACTCCTTAGTCTCAACAAGTTCGCGTATAAAGTGATGTCTTATTTTAATATGCTTAGTTCGCGAGTGTTGAACCGGGTTTTTAGATATGTTAATGGCTCTTTGATTATCACAATACAATTGTAACTGATCTTCTTTAATCCTATAATCGCTTAACATTTGTTTTATCCATAACAATTGAGCACAGCAACTACCTGCTACTATATATTCGGACTCAGCCGTAGATAAAGATGTGCAATTCTGTTTTTTGCTACTCCAACCTACTAAATTATTGCCGACATAATAACATGCACCTGATGTACTTTTACTGTCATCAGTACAACCGGCCAAATCAGCATCAGTATACCCTATGATGGTGCTGCAGGTATCATTAGTGTACCTAAGTCCAAGATTAAGAGTGCCTTTTATGTACTTTATTATACGTTTTACACAAGATAAATGGCTCTCTTTAGGGTTATTCTGGTAACGAGCACACAGACATACAACATACATTATATCTAGTCGTGAGGCAGTTAGATAGAGTAGACTACCAATCATACTACGATAAAGTGTGGAATCAACTAACTTTCCATTTTCATCTTTACATAATTTAACCGTAGTACTCATTGGCGTTTTGGCAACTTTAGCATTATCTAAACCAAATTTCTTAACAAGATCTAAGGCATACTTAGTTTGAGAGACAAATAATCCATCAGAATTCTGTTTCACTTGAAATACTAAGAAAAGCTGTAGCTCCCCCATAAGGGACATGTGAAACTCCTTATGCATAATAGCAGAAAAGGATTTAACTTCAGATGTTGAAGTAGACCCAAAGATGATGTCGTCTACATAGACTTCGGCTATAATAATGTGTTTGTCAAAATGTTTGACAAAGAGGGTCTGATCATTTCCTCCTCTCTTAAAAACCTTATCCAATAAAAAGCTGGATAGGCGTTCATACCAAGCTCTAGGAGCTTGTTTTAAGCCATACAAAGCCTTTTTTAAACGAAAGACATGGTCTGGGTATTTTGGGTCAATGAACCCTTTGGGTTGTTCTACATACGTTTCTTCGGATAGAATTCCATTGAGGAAGGCAGACTTGACATCCATTTGATAAAGTGTAAATTTTAAGTGACACGCTATGGCGAAAAGAAGTCAAACAGATTCAAAACGAGTGATTGGGGAAAATGTCTCGCTAAAATCTATCCCTTCCATTTGTGAGTAACCTTGAGCAACAAGTCTAGCTTTGTTTCTAAGGATTACCCCATTTTCGTCAGATTTGTTCTTAAAGATCCAACGTGTGCCAATAACATTTTTGTTTTGAGGTCGCGGTACAAGATACTAGACATCATGAATGACAAATTGTAAAAGTTCTTCCTGCATAGAAGAAATCCAGTGTGTGTAATTCAATGCTTCATTAACATTTTTCGGTTCCACAAGGGAGACGAAACATGCATAATTAGCATAATTTCTTAACTGGGATCTAGTACGGACTGGCTCATTAGGATTACCAACCACGTTGTCAATGGGATGATCTTTAGAGACCCAGCCAGGTACTTCTGGACTCTCAATAGGTAATGAGTCATCTATTTCTAGTGAATCATTTTTGAAATCATTTTCAGATTCAACCACAATAGGTGATTTAGATATCTTATTTTCAACAATAGTGTCTCTTACAATTACATTTATCGACTCCATAAGGGTCTTAGTACGCAGATTTTCTATACGATAAGCACGACTGTTTGGTGAGTAACCTAAAAAGATGGCTTTATCTCCACGCGTATCGAATTTGGACAAATGTTCTCTGTCTTTACAAATATAACACTGACTTCTGAAAGTTCTTATATATTTCAGATTAGGCTTCTTACCGTACCACAACTCATAGGGGGTTTGTTTAGTGTTTTTCCTAAGGTAAACCCGATTAATGATATGACATGCAGTTCTAATAGATTCTACCCAAAAGTACTTAGGTAGATATTTGGCATGCAACATGACACGCGCCATCTCTTAAAGATTCGGTTTTTCCTTTTGATAACACCGTTCTGCTGAGGAGTCTTAGGGGCACTGAATTCATGTTTGTAACCGTTATAGTCACAATATTCAACTATTCCCGTGTGTATGAACTCTCCCCCTCTATCGCTACGAATGCGATTGACTTGTGTGTCCTTCTCATTTTCAATTCTTAGTAAAATTTTCAAAAATTTCTGAAACGTGACAGATTTATGTTTCAAGAAGGCAACCCAAGTAAATCGTGTGAAATCATCAACCATGACAAGGATATAACTGTGTCCACAAAGACTAACAGTTCTAGAGGGACCAATAAGGTCCATATGGATGAGATCTAAAGGTCTAGAGGTTAGAATGTCTTTAACTGTTTTATGCGAAGTCTTAACTATTTTTCCTTCCTGGCATTGACCACAAACAACACTGGAAATAGGTTTAATTTTAGGAATTCCTTAAACAATCTCTTGACTAGACAATCTACCAAGGATATCATAACTTAGGTGACCCATACGATTATGCCAGATTTCATTGTCATCCATTCTGACAATGTTATAGATTTCAGAACTAGTCTTGACAGTATAGCAGTTGTCAGGTGTTCTAAATCCGATAATAATGCATTCACCTTTATCAGTTAGAATTTTGCAATTTTTCTTTGAAAAGGTAACTGTATGGTCTGAGTCACAAAATTGTGATATACTTAGGAGGTTGGCTTTAAGGCTTTTAACTAAAAGTACATTTTCCAAAACAGGCATTCCCTCTTCTTTTAGGATTCCTTTACCTATGATCTGGGATGAAACTCCATCGCCAAAAACTACTTTACCTCCAGAAAATTTGGTTTTGTTTAAGAGTTTGGTTTCATCTCTTGTCATATGTTTGGAGCATCCTGAATCTAAATACCAACCAGATGAAGTGTGTTCATCCTTTAAGGCAGTGATGACAATACTACACTTCATTTGGGGTAAAAGATCATCTTTTCTAACCCAAATAGCTCTAGTTTTATTTTTGCGCAAGTTTGCTCTCATTTGATAAAATTTTCGAGAAGCAGCTTTTTGTCGAAAAATATTTGGAGCAACAAATTGATTTTTGTGGAAAAGTTGAGCTTTTGGTTTAGGAAAGCTTCTGGGAGCCTTTCTCTTAAATGAACTCTTAGTTTTGGTCTTTCTATTCCTGTAGTTAGAGTTCTTGTCAGGTTGTCTTGGAAGGACATAATGGTTATGATTTTTCCTAGAATAGTTAAAGTTCTTGTAAACAGAAGAGTTGTACATAGGGGTATTTAGATGCCTAGCATAACAACCTTCAAAAGAATGACCATAAACATCACAGTAGGAGTAATATTGATTGCTTGAGGGATGTACTTACTTAGGGAAACTTCTAAAGATGGGTTTAACAGGATTCTGTTCAGAAGTCTTATTCCTAGGAGGTATGGTTTTAAAGGTAGATTCAGCCTTTCTAATCAAAGGGCAGACGTATTTAGTCTCAAGTGTACTGTCAGCCTTAGAGTTACTAGACTCTGCAATGTCTTTCTGTTGGAGCTTTTGATCATATTCCTTTTTAATAAAATGAAAGTCTGAACATGTTTCGATTGGTCTTTTGCCCCCAGACACAAACTTGATAGGTTCAAAATTTTTAGTTTGTGGTTTATTCTTAGGTCAGAAACCAATACCGGTTCTATCATCAGAATTGGTCTTATAGTCAACAACAAAGTCAGTGAAACAATTTGAATTGTTTTCAAACTTAGAAATTTTTTTGAAAACAGTTGTTGTCTTTGTTTTTGCTTCTTCCAGTTCTAATAATGTTCCCTTGTACTTCATTTCCAGGTTTTCATTAGTTTTGATCAACTCTTTTAATTTTTGATCAAAAGTTTCAATTTTTGATTGATGTGTCAGACACTGGTTAGTGTACTCTTCGGCATTCAGCTTCACAATAAGACTTAGATCATCTAATTTCTTAGTCAGGTCTCTAACAGTATTCTCCAGTCTAGTGCCTTTTTTAAGAGTTTTAGCATACAAAGTATGAATATCTGGGAAGTCATCTGCGTCTGAGTCGCTAAGTGAAGTGTGTGCAGTGACCCCTAACGATCCAGTTTTAGTACTCACGCACCCATTTACATCGTCGTTATCGAGATCTCTTTGACTCACACACACGGAACTAGAGCTAGCAACATGTTCAGATAATTAGGCATCTAGGCCAGTCAAAGCAGTATTCACAAAAGTAGGAGTAGAGGTATCATTATCACACACAGGCATATCATCATTGTAAATGATCTTAGCAAAAAAGGACATGCAAGGGTCAAGTACATTTGATGACTCAAGTTCCTCTTCATCAGAGTCACTTGAATCATCCCAAGTTTTACAGACATTGGCTTTATTGTGTGTGTTGGTTTTATTCAGATTAATTCTGCAATCGTGAGCAATGTGACCTATTTTCCCACATCCAAAACATTCAATCTTTTTAAGATCTCTGTTAGATCTGAAGTTGTTGTCCTTAGGATGTTTGTCAAGACCTCTATCATGAGGTTTGGGATTAGACACAGTTGGATAATTAGGCTTGCCTTGTTTAGATGACTGTTTGTTTCTAAATTTAACAATTTTCTTAAATTGTTTGGAATTTAAGGCAATCTGATTATCTAGTTTGTCTATATCACACTCCTCATCAGAGTCACAGTTGGTCAAATTAGTCTCATGTTTAGATATCTTACAGGAAAAACTCAAGTTAGAGTTGGGCTGTTTTCTTTGAGACTGATTTAATTGTTTCTTAAAGTCTAATTCCATTTCCACAGTCCTAAGTTTTCTACTGAGTAACTCAGGGGTGAGGTTTTGATCACTCAGCTCATCAATAGCATACCTCTTGCTGTCAAACTTTTGTGGTAATGATCTTAGGATTTTAGAAACAATATCATTCCTATCATATGTTATACCATTAGCATGAAACTTAGTAACTATATCAGTTAGGTTCATGTAAAAATCGTCAAAAGACTCAGAGTCAGACATAATTAAAGAGTTGTACTGCTGGGTAAGCATTTGAGTTTTAGCAGCTTTAACTCTTGAGTCTCGTTCATAGGCAGTGATTAATGTGTCCCAATCTTCCTTAGAAGTGGCACCAGATGAGATTCTCTTGAACTCATACTCATTAATAGACATAAAGATGGCATTCTTGCCTTTATCGTTATTACGAGAAATTGTTTTCTCTTCTTGGGTAAACTCACTTAAGATTTTCTTTACCCTCTCATCACTTCCTTCAGTGGATGGTTTAGTAGGATAAGTATATCCATTTTCAATAATGTCCCAGACATCATCTCCTAAAGTCCCTTAGATGAAGGCAACCATTCTTACTTTCCAGTAAGCAAAGTTGTTTTCATCAAAGAGTGGAGGTCTAGACAGATTACCAAACCTTTCATTCTTCTCGTCCATAGTTAAGATTTTTAGAAAACGATTTCAGAAACACAAGATCCTTTTTGAAATAAAAGTTTACAGGGCTCTGATACCAATCGATAAACGTTACTAATGCCGTTTAATACAAGATTAAACTGTATAAGCAACTCCGAGTTATTTGTTGAAGAAACCCTTTTCTTTTGAAAATAAAAATGATAAACAACAAGATGTGTTTACAAAAAACTTATGTACGAGAATAACCAAGACCTTGTAATCAGTTTTTAAAACTAAGATAGTTTCAAAATATCAGCAGACTATAGAATGAGATGAGGAGATGAAGATAATCAGAACACACTATTTTTAACGTGGTAAAACCCTCCCAATAGAGGAAACATCCACGGTGACTTCTAAGTCACGAAAGTAAAAATCCACTAAAAATAAATAGCAGTTACAAACAATACAACATAAATGCACAAAACTCAGCCTATTCTAAGTTTAGGAATATACCCCACTTGGTGTCCTTCTAACTTCTTGTAGATTTGATTGTTGATGATGTTCTTCCAGTTTGATAACTTCCCCTTTGCTTTAGCTTTCTGTGCGTCGACTCAATAATCTTTGATCTTAGACCCAACACTTTCAGTGTAGCAGTGTGTCAAGTTTTTGTGATGTGATTTCTATTCACGTGCATGAACTCACACACACTTAGTTTGTACAGACAGTCCTAGAAAATTACATATAAAGACTATATTCTGTGATTTTCTTTTCTTTCTTTCTTACAGAACTTAAAACCTTTTTGACCTTTTATTCTATCCCAGATTCCACAGATATCTTGCTTGAAAATCAGTCAAGATCTTAATCAATCTAAGTTTTTAAAAATATTTTCGAGATCGAAGATCTCCAAGTGAGAATCCAACTAGGTCAAGGTTTAGTTTCATAAGAACAGAAAATATAAAAATATTTACAGATCTAAATCAACAAAGATTTTCTTAAAACAAAAAACAAATATGCAGATCTAGTGATATGTGACATGCAAAGTGTAGATATAAGATTTCTATGATAAAGAAATACAGATCTCACCAAAAATGTCTAAGTTGGTAACAAGATCATAGATCAAGAGGTTACAGCTACTAACGATCAAACCAGTAACACCAATCTCTCTCAAACACTTAAGGTTGTGTTTGGGGTTTTGAATATACGAAGGTTTGAAGATGGTTTGAAGTTATTTAGGGTTAGGGTTAGGGTTTCTCTAACATAATTCCCTTTCTCTCTCTTCTCTCTTTTCTTTTCTCTCTTCTCTCTCTTCTCTCCTTTTTCTCTCAATTTGGACGACTGCTAAAAGTTCCTAAAGGTTGAGAATAAGAGGGTTTATATAGGAGCCAAGGAAGGTTCTGGATTGCTGATCGAAATCAACGATTGAGATTCAGTTTTCCTTATATTGACATGATCCAAGGGTGGTAAAATAGCGGTGGTTAAAATGAAGGTGATTGGTCCAAAGTGATAGCACATGGATAGACTATAAACACATGCAGGCCATAGATAACATTTTCTCTAACGATCCACAATACACATGGCAGTTCTCTCACAAAACAAACAAAAAATGAGATAACAGGAACATGACAAGTGTTGGCATTTCATTGGCTGGCAAATGCGCGTTCAAAATAATTACATGTAACACACTGAAGTCTCTGGTGCATTGATATTCTACCCAATCAAACATTCTAATGAAAAACTAAGTTTTCATAATAGCATTTTAACCCCCCAAAGTTTATAAACACACTTATATTTAAGAAAACATTATTTTAAAAATGTTTAAAAATTCCCAAAAAATTATTAAAACAACATTTTAAGGGGAATTTAACACACAATCAATTATGAGCAATATATATACACATGTATTCACTTCTAATGTGTGTAGTGTGATTCAATTTATACCTTGTTTGGATCATTGAAGAGGATTAGAGAGTGAACAACTCTGAGGTTCTTTGGATTCTATGTTAAACAACAAATTTGGTCACTATTTCCAAATTAGTTGAACACTTATACAATATAGACTTAAGTAAGTCAAAGGTATAAGGTGCTTCAGGGTTTACTGTTGAGCGAAAAGATTAAATTCATTATTATGGTTAGCACTCGCGATTTGGTGATAGGAAACACATTGATATATCTATTCTTTAGAAACATGGGAGATAAGAGTTATACCCATATGTTTGGGGACAAGATTTTTAGGACCCCGATTGTATGTATTCGAGGTTTATGGGATGTGATTAACACCAATAATGAACGATTGTACAATTGGCGAAATGTTCTCTGTTAAGTGTAATTACTGGAGGGGATATAACTTTTCTGTCAATAGATGAAATTAAGGGGTACATGCTATGGACGGAGGGCCTAATGGATTTCGATAGTTGATAATGCTAGGTAGTAGTGTATCGGGGGGGTTCCTTGTTTGGATTTCGCTTTGCGAGACATCCTATGCATTAAACTTAGCGTAAGGTTGGAAGTGGGAAGATTTTTTGTCATTAGTCTATGAGTTTGTTACCTCGATCGTACTAGGAGCAGGTAATTATATCTGTAAATTGGAAGTTGAATTATAAATTAAGGCCAGTGGAGCCAGTTATGTGGAAAGAAAACATTGAAAGTTTTGTCTTATCACCATGAGTTGAGGGGTGGAACGATGATATGGAGGATTTAAAATTTCAATTTCTAGGGTGATTGAGAGTACCCAAGTGCTGTAATCACATTGTGAGCACAAGGCAAAGAAAGAATTGGGTGTTATGTGTGAAGCATATGTGATGCCTACGCTAGTATGAACGGTTTATAGGGTGTGTGGGCATCCTGGTTAACTGATGTTAGAATCGTCTGAGTTATAGGGATATGGTAATAGACGTGTGGAATGTATGTTTGTGGGACTAACATAACGAGGTGAAAGTGTCAGAGTGGATTAATCATTGCGTGAAGATAATAATCCATATATACGTGTGCGATTAGAGTAGCACACCTGAATTTGGTTGGAAGGCTGTGTGAAGCCATTTAAAAATGGGGTATTCCTTGAGAAGGGTAGAATGTAATTATTATGGAGAACACTCAGAGCAGAGTTGTAATTAGTCAAATGTTGAGAGCGACTGACGCGTACAAAGAGTGAAGATGTTAGTGTGGTATAAAAGGTCCAGAAGTGCATATCGTGGAGAAAAGTGCACGGATGGGAACTTTCAGTATATGCAAAGGAAAGAATGGGAGTATTAAGTGTCACTAAATATGAGACATTACAAGTAGAAGTCGATGTTGAGCGGGACATAGTGAGTAGTCTCTGTGGGCACTACTCATAAGTAGAAATCGGTTGCAGCAAGAGGAACAAACCAGAGAATTTTGTGGCTATTGAAAATTCCTATAATGGAAGAGGCCGGTAAAGTCGGTAAAGTTTCTTGTTTGAATCCGAACATGTGGAACAAGTCGCCCAAGAAGGAAGTGATTGATATTCCTTTGGGGTGATTTACAATATTAACTAGTGTGCCCAATCTTCCTTTGAAAGGAAGGATCGCGCAGATACGTGGTCCTACACGGTATATTTTTTTGAATTGGGATGAGATTTTTGAATCCTACCTTCAATATGGGATTTCAGGAAGCAGTGAGGATAACATTTCATTTTGAGTAGGATGTATCACTCATATCTGGGGAGTAGGCGCACAGTGATTAATGATTAGTAGAGATGCGTGAAGGTAATTTTGGAATCTTGGTGATCATTTCATTTCGAAAACGGATATAGCTAGCAAGTGAAGTATAGTATGGTAGAGTTCCGTGGAACCACTCGTACCTGTTTATTGTGAACAAGATGCTAAAGGTTTCACTGGGAAAAAACCTTAACTTTTCTCACTCTGAATGTTAAGAGATAGGCAGATAATGAGAATTTTGGATTGGTTGAGTTAGAGTCTGATGACTATGGTGGGATTCCACGACTGTTTTAGGTGAACAAGAGTGGTCAGATGTTCGTATGGTTTCTACCAGAATGGGAGTTTTGTGTTTAGATAAATCCGTGTAGTTGTCATGTAGTGAGGTGCGGCCTCCCAATGATATTGAAATAATGGGAATTAATAATGTATAGGCGTGTCTTATGCGAATGTTGTCGGATAGGAGACCAATGTGAAGTATCTTTGATGAAAGTGTTAAACAAGTTTGATGTGAAGCGGGGGTTATAATGATTGAGCACCTTATTATGTAGATAGTTTGCGTACTGATAAGGTATCCAAAATTATTTTACCAGATAAGCCTTATTTTCTGAATTTCGGGATGAAATTCCGTTATTAGGGGGGAAGTATGTAATACCCCGTATTTTTATGGCATTTAAATTTAGGGATTTATTAAATTTAATTGAGATAGATTAATTTAATATTAATCCAAAAATTTATATTCAATATTTACTAGCGTGACGAGAGTTAGTAATTATTGGGAAATTTTTGATTTGTTAAATATTACTTATTGAGTAGAGTAATATGTATAATTGGATTTATTAAAATTGTCACGAGGGAATAATATGACAGTTATGGAAATTAAGTCAGGATGCGCCTGTGTCATGTTGGGATTAAATTATTATTAGTAAAAGTGAATAAATCATAAGTCGCCCGTATGGTCTTTTCAAGTGTGCCAATGTGTCTGGAGAGATCGTGATAGTCAAATTAATGTACCGGGGGGTTTATTTTCAGTCTCGGGGCGTTTTTCAACCTATTTGGCATCCCGGGATGGTATTATAAGCATTTTACATTTTTGAGAAATTAAACCCACAAATTTCCTAAGGATATATCATCCTTTAGGAGTTGTCTTCTAGGGTTACCAAATACAAAAACAAAGAACGACCATTAGAGAAGGAGTTGGAGAGCTTTCCAAGCACCTCAAGGCCAAAGACTCACCCGTTTCACCGCCACCACCACCAAAGCATAGATCGAGCGACGAGGAACGCAACCATACCTCTTTCGTTCACAAATCAGAAACTCAAATTCCAGGAAAGTATCTCTCTTGCTTTGTTTTTAGTTAGTGTCTCACCCATGTTAGTTTAGGATTATCAAGAACATGTTTTATGAAAGAAATTGATAATTTAGAGACTTTAAATCCCATGTTTAGAGAAATTTAATATATTCTGGACATACCCATCACATGTACATGATTACCCATGAATTAGTATGAATTTAGAAACAAGAAATCTGGGAAATAATTAGAAGAATGTATGTTTCCACCAAAATTAGGGTTTTTGAGGATTATGTCAATTTTACCCCATTAATTCGATATCGTTGATGAATTTAAACATGTTTCACATAGAAAATCATGTAATTAGGTATATAGTACTAGTAGTAATGTTGTTTGGGAGTTTGGGAGAAATTGATAGAGGTTTTGAGGACTTTTGGTGATGAAACCTGTAGGATAGTATATGCAGAGTCTGAGAAATATCTGGGTGATTGATTGATTGATATTGAATATCGATCGATTGAATGGATCGATCGATCGACCCCATACCTTTGATCGATCGACCTCTTCTGAATTTTGAAGTTGTTCTTTATTCTTAATGATTAACCCCATGCCACTTTATGGGAACCCTTATACATATTTTATTTAACATAATGGGACTTGGGAAATACCAGTAGGGTTGAAGGCAAGGTTCGGGTGATACGATTCATATGTGATTTAACCGTTGGGTTTGAGAATATAAATTTAGTGGGAAATCATGCGTACGCTATGGTATATCTTGTGAGAATTAAGGAAGTCCTAGACCAGTAGAGTAGTGAGGGTTGATCTGCTGATTTTATATTATTTTGAGAGGTTACACTTCGAGAGTCGAGAATTACTTAAGGATTTGTTATACTTAATAGAATAAAAAGAGTAATTTACTTATACATAGCACTCGAGAGTTATATGTTACGCATGGCAAGAATTATAATTATGGATCGTGGGCGCACTTAATTTAGAAAATGTGAATATTTATATATGACTGTTTGACTGTGCTTATATTATGTATCTGTGTAAAAATCATACCCGGGCTACTTGATATCATGGAGGTTTCTGCGCCGGGACAGTCTTATCTCGATTGGACCTTTATGGGGGATATTGACTCGTACCCTAGAAGATAGAATCCTCGATACAGGCTATCTGAAAATGATAGTCAGATGTTCTAAGAGACGTGAGGGTATGTGCTGACCTCTTAGGACCAGGAACTATGCTTCGCCTCCATTTGTTTGTGTATTGTGTTAATACAGTTCGAGAGTGATTCAGAACTAGTATTCCCTTAGTTTGTGTGATACAGGAACCTGATAGCAGAGTATGCCAGCAGCATAGATTTATGTGGGGTGCCGATAGTATATATATTATATGAGTGACTGATATATATATATATATATATATATATATGGAAACTTTCTACTGGGTGTATATGTGGTTAAGAAATGATTAAATACTTCCACTTCATTATAAGTGTATGGGAATTTCGTAACAATACTAATTTATTCTAAGTAATGTGAGACATATGAGAGAGTTTAATTTTCAGAAATTAATTATCTTAGCCATAGTATTTTTCTCGGGATGAAATGTTATGGGAAAGTTAATTTAAAATGAACTTCAGGGACTAATAGTATGGTAGGCGTGCACACTAGATGAGAGGTGAGAATTGTCAAAAGAGCGTCGCATACTAACATAATTGTTACATTAGCCGGTAAGAATTTTAAATACTTGCTAAACAATTTTTAAACTATTTTACACTTGGGCTCGGACCCGTTTCCTATTATTTCTTTTCTCTTGTATATATATGTATATATTATAGGTGCCCATCCATAGGGGCGTCATGCTTAGATTCATTGGAACGGACGAACGAGTTGCAGGATATTGCTTAGATGACCTCGTTATTCACTCTACTCTTATTTTAGTTTTGTTTAGTTAGGGCTAGTGTCGCCCGTTTCCCTATTCAGTTGGAATTGTCAGAGATTTATGTTTATTATTTAAATTTCAGTATTCTGTACTCTTTGGGATGTAAATCGTGTCAGGATGATTTCATTTGTAGTTTTTAAACTTAGGATTGGTTTATCTGAATGGTTGAATTCTTGGGTGTTTATTACCATTCTTCATATTTATGTGATTCTTAAACTGTTAAATATTGAAAAGGTTTTTATATCTGGATTTATATAAAATGGAAATAAGGTTTTCAATAGTGTTGACACTTACCTTAATTATTTAGGGTGATTAAATTGGAAATTTATATTACGACAGTGATGCTAAGAATGAACCAACTGTTCACCTTGATTTAAATTTAATAAAGGACTGATCACCCGGTATTTAATTAGGCGGGGTGTCACAACAAACTAAACGATTTTGGACCCCTTTGGCAAGTTTTTTTTTTCCTTAATCTCTTTCTTGGACCCTTTTCAAATGGTGGCTTTAAGGATGTTTTCACTTGCCTTTTGTAGCCTTATCCCGTGCACACTCATTATTATTCAATATGAAATATAAATCCTCAGGAGCAAGATTCTTACATAAACAAATTCATGAAAATCAACAAAACATTTGGATGACGAAATTGACAGGAGAGCATCTCACCAAGCTCAAATATACAACATGAAGTCAAAATCCAAAAAGCTCGTGCATGTGTGTGTGTGTGGAGGCATATATAAAGTTGACTGCATAAAGCAAGTCAAGTTAAAAAAAACTCCATAAACATGGTTGATATGCCCCAAGCGTACCTGACAGCTCAGAGGCACCAACCTCGGCTAGCATGGCGATCGAGATAACAAGAGCTCAAGACTATAGATCAGTGAGCTCGTCCAGTATAAGGTCGGCTACGGCCGACATTACTATTTATCCACTATCAGGCATCAGCCAAGGTCCTTGTAACTCATTGGGTCAACTATTCACAGGGCGTCCATAGCCGACATTAAATCTACCTCATTCACTAACTCCGGATGGGCCTCAAATGAGGTCTAAAGGGACTCGCGTGTCCAGCCATCCTCCAATAGCAGTCTCGGCCTCAGTCAATGTTACAGTCAATGGTCGAGATCAGTAGTAACACCTGTGGTAACCATATGGAAGTCCTGAGGTCGACCCAGGCTGACATTACAACTCTTTCGGCTTAACCTCGGCCAGCTTTCTTGTCTAAGGCCATCATGACTAACCTATGATGAGGCAGTAGTCAGACTTCACCAACCTCATACTCTTCCAAGCAGAGGTTGCACCAGTCAGGGACATGACCGAGAATTTATAAGAGTACACAAGGATAGGAACATGTGGATAAAGTCAGTTGTAACCGAATAAATCCCCTCACGTGAGGGAATATTTCATCATCACTCTCTATATGTGACAATGACAGATGTCTTCATTAGATTTGCTAGATCAATGCGCACATGCTCATTGCACGCATGGGGGGTACATTACACCCCCCAAAAACTATATATACTTGTCTTTTCCTACCTTGAGGGGGATCGAGAATTACAACCCTAGCTGAAACTCTATCAAATTACACAATAGAGAGAGAAAGCTTGAGAGATTATATCCATGGACGTTAGTGCCTTATGTTAGTGACCTTACTCACTCACTTGCATAGTGGACGTAGGCCTAATTGGCTGAACCACTTACATATTGGTGTTCATCCTCTTCTTCTCATCTCAATCTCTTATATTTAGTATACACTTGTCCTTCCATTGTTATTACTGGTTTGAGATTACAAACACCTTAACTCGTGGTGCAATTTGTAGCATCATCATTTTGGCGTCGTCTGTGGGAATCGAACCCACGACAATATGGTTTTTACTCCTCCTCTTCTTCATCTTACACTTCCTTAGGTACTATTTCCGTTTCTTCTTTCCATTTTCAGGCTTATTTCTCTATTTCTTGCATTTTTTGACGACTGCTAGTATTTTCTGGTGGTCGTATGAGTTTTATAGTGAGACTTTGAGTTTTCCGATGACCTTACGAACACCTTGACTGGTGGTGCTATTTCCAGCATAATCATTTTAGCGCTGTCTGTGGGAACGAGAAGCTGTTTCTTCCTCTTTTCTGCTTAGCCTCACCGGAGACTCTGGTGGTGAACCATGCCTCACCCCTTGAGTGGAGTTGTTTAACCATTGAAAGAGGTCCTTTGAGGTACTAAGCTAATTTTCTTCACAAGCTCTTCAGTTTTGATACATGGCACCGAAGTTTCCACCAAGTCCACCACCTTCTGGTGTTGGAGCACCTAGTTCCAGTTAGGCATCGCCCCAGTCCGAGATGGCTGAGGTGGCGACGGCATTGAAGTCATTGGCTGCAACGCAGCAAGCGATGAAGGAGCATTTTGGCCAGCTCAGTCAAAATATGATGAGACCACCTGGGGTCTTACCGGAGATGATTACTTCGGCAGCTTCTCAACCCCATCTTGAAGCCAGGGGACCACCCCAGGCACCGAGAAAAGACCAACCTACTCCTCATCGGAAGAGGGACATTGCTGGCCCTAGGCGTTTACGCCTGGGGAGGCAAGGTCTCCCTTGCCCAGAGGATAGGTATGATGACATGGAGGCAGAAGATGCTCCGAAAGACTATTGGGAGTCGTATGAGGTCGTGAACAACACTATACATCCTATCCACCAAAGCTGAGGTTATTCGGACAGAAAAGATGGTGGTGCCCAACATAGAGGATTAGTTTTTGACCTCTTGAGCAGGGGGTCGGACTTTGAAAGGCTCGACCCAGTAAATGAGCTGAGGCAGAGGTTATCCAGGTCAAGAAGTGCAGTAGGCTCACAAAGGGAAGATGGGGAACATCGGCCTCATCATGGCCGAGACAGGGATCAACAGAAGGTCAACAACCAATGTTGTGCTGCGATTGGGGAACCCTCAGTCCACCCCTTGGAGGTGGCTGGGGATAACCTCGGCCAGGCCGATGTTGCAAGACCATGGAACGACTCCATCCAACGTCTTGAAAAGAAGATAGGAGACCTCATCAAAAGTTGAGGCCCACTGCAAAGAGGTTTCTCAGAGGGCTCTCCACTCGTGGCTAGGATAGTGAGCCTCCCAACCCCTACTACCTTCAAACCACCTACGGTGTCTCCCAAGTACGATGGTAGTACCAGCCATTTGCATCACATTGAGATGTACCAGTCTACGACGGACATTTATTCAATCCCAGATGAGATGAAGTGTCGGGCCTTCTCCGAGAATTTGATAGGATTTGCAAACATCTGGTTTACATCTCTTCCGAAGAACTCATTTGAGAAATTTAAGGGCTTGGTTGAACGGTTCATTCACAATTTCGGTTTTGGGGTAGGACCTCATAAGAAGATCACCCATCTGTTGTACATCAAGTAAGGCAAGAATGAGAGCCTAAGAGACTACATTGCAAGATTTAACAAAGAAAAATTAGAGGTTGAAGATTATCAAGAGAACATAGCAATGACAACCCTCATTAGGGGACTATAGAAGGGAAAGTTATTATGGAAGCTTACTGAAGACCCTCCCAAGTCCATGGCAGAGCTATTGGAAATTGCCGAGAAGGTCATGAATGCCTTAGAGGCTATGTCCGCGAAATATGAGGATGAGAATGGAAGTGTCAGCGGGAAGTTCCAAAGAAACAAGGATGGAAAAAGGAGGTCAGCCGATGACAAGTTTGCATGCTATACTCCTCTAACTATGAGCTGCGAACACATCCTCAACAAGATTAAGAATGACAGGTCTCTGAGATGTCCGGAGAAGCTGAAGGCTCCTCCACATAACAGGAACACGAACTTGGGGTGTGAGTTCCACTATGACCACGACCATATGACAGACAGGTGCTTCACCTTCAAGGATGAGATCAAGAAAATGTTAAAATACGAAAACTTAAGAAAGTATGTCGATGGCAAGGCTCCTAAGAGGGGAAGAGGTGACCTTAAAAATAAGAGAACTGATAAATGCCAAGATGACACTCCAGCGAGAAGAGATGAGGAATCCGATGGTGATGATGAGGACGATCTAGACCTCTCACCAAAGGATTACAATTCCTCTGTGAATAGGGTTAGAATGATCTCCTTCGGTGTCAACACCATATGTGGAGGACTAGTAGGGGGTGGTTCTGAAGTAGCCGACCGTAAAGCTCACGTAACGGAGGCAAAGTTAGTGACCGAAGTAGAGGTTGTGAATCTATCATCCTATGAGGCAAAGCAGAAGAGGAAGAAGGTGGATATAGATACTCTTATAGTTGGATTCTCCCAACTCGACTTCAAAGGTATCCTAGCCCCGCATAATGACCCTTTGGTAATAACAACAAGAGTGCAAGGATGTGAGGTACAGAGAATCCTCATAGATGGATGAAGTTCAGCGGGTGTGATGTTCTAGCCCTACTTTAAGAGCATAGGCCTCAACAGAGGTAGGATGGTACCTTATCATAATCCATTAATGGGCTTCAGTGGGGAGAAGGTCCATCCGTTGGGCGTGTATGAGATGGATGTGCGAATGGGAGACGAGTGTCCTAAGAGGTTGACCTTAAAAATCAATTTTTTCATTATGGATGAAAACATTTTCTCGGCCTACAATCTCATTATAGGAAGAGTAGACCTTAAGGAGTTTGAGGTCGTGCCGTCAACGGTCCACCATATGCTAAAATTCTCGACCCCCTATGGGGTAGGGGAAGTGCAGGGTGACCAGACTACGGCATGAGAATGCTATCTTAACTCGACAGAAGAGAGAGAGGCCCATAAGAGGGCAACAACCACATATAACATTGATACACATGATCCTAGGGATGAAACAAAGTTGAAGAAAGGGGAGGCCGTAGAAGAGGTAGAATCCATCGTCCCCAATGAGGAAGAACTGGAAAAAATCATCCAAATCGGTAAGGCCTTAAAACTAAAGATTAAGGAAGAGATGATAAGATTTTTAAAGAAGAGGAAGATTGTCTTCTCTTGGAGCCATGCAGACATGCCTGACATCGAGCCGAAGGTTATGTGCCATAAACTTAATGTTGTAGAAGATGCTAAGCCAATCAAATAAAGATGAAGAGTTTATTCCAGGGAAAAGTATGATGTCATCGGGGAAGAAGTCAAAAAGTTAGAAGAGGCAGAATTCATGAGGGAGGTCATATAACTAGAGTGGCTATCAAACGCCGTCATTATGCCTAAAGCCAATGAAAAGTGGAGGATGTGCGTAGACATCACCGACCTGAACAAGTCTTGCCTAAAAGACAATTATCCCTTACCTCAAATTGATCAGATGGTAGATGCCACAGCAGGGCATGAACGTATGAGCTTCATGGATGCGTATTCATGAATGCCGAAGACTCATAGAAGACAACATTCATTACAGATGAGGGGATCTATTGCTATAAGGTCATGCCCTTCGGATTGAAAAATGCATGGGCCACATATCAATGTCTTGTAAATATGATGTTTGAAGATCAAATTGGAAAGACCATAGAGGTGTATGTAGATGATATGTTGACTAAGAGCTTTAAGTCCTGCACCCATGTGGCAGACCTGGAGAGAACTTTTGACACCATGGACTCATACAGGATGAAGCTCAATCCCACTAAGTGTGTCTTCAGAGTAGGAGCTGGAAAGTTTCTTAGATTCATCGTCAACCAGAGGGGGATAGAGGATAACACCAAAAATATCAAGGCTTTTCTTAATATGAAGACACCGAGAAGTATAAAAGATGTTCAGAGGATCACCGGAACAGTACCTGCAGTCAACAAATTTATTTCCAGAGCCATAGAAAAGTGTCTTCCATTTTTCAAGGTGCTTGCCAAGGCCTTCGAGTGGGGTGAATAGTGTGATAAAGCCTTTAAGAAGCTCAAGTCCTACCTCAGATCCCTCCTGCTCTTTTCTCTGCCCATCATGGGAGGGAAGATATATGTTTATCTAGTAGTCTCAGAGTCAGCTATAAGCGCCGCTATAGTATGGGAAGACGTCGGGGTACAAAGGCCTGTATACTTTAATAGTAAGGCCCTTCAAGGGTCTCAACATAACTATCCTCGGATGGAGAAGTTGGCCTACGATTTGATACACGCCTCCAGGAAGATAAAACCCTACTTCCAAGCCCACTCTATGGTCATCCTCACTGACTCCCCACTAAGGCAAGTCCTCCACAAGCCTAAGAAATCAGGCATATTGATGACCTGGGCCATCGAGTTGGGAGAGTATGACCTTATTTATCAACCCAGGGTGGCCATTAACGGGAAGTCACTCGTAGACTTTGTTACTGAATTCATAATGGAAGAGGCTGATGTCGAGAGTAATCCAGAGATTGCAGAGGGATCAAACTATGACGTCTCCTAAGACCTGGAAGAGATTGTGTTCAGTAGGGCCATGAACAAAATTGTTGAGAATTAGGAAGATAGGTACCTCTTTAAGGGAGGAACCCTGTCAGAGGGGAGATTCTTTTTGAATGAAGATGTTTGGAACCTCTACGTTAATGGGTCTTCTTACGAGAGTGCAAGCGTTACAGGGATGATACTGTCAGCTCCGAATGGTACCGACGTTGAATATACGCTAAGGTTCAAATTCAAGGCATCAAATAATGAGTCAGAATATGAGGCCTTGATAGCAGGCCTCTCCTTGGCAAAATCCCTTAGAGTTAGCCTACTCCTACTTCATAGTGACTCGAGGTTGGTTGTCAACCAAGTACTTAGAGTATATGAGGCCAAGGATGAAAGGATGACCAAATAACTGAAGAGGGTAAGAATGATGCTAGAGGGATTCAAAGAGGTGAAGATGAAGAGGGTACCTTTAAAAACTAATAGCCATGTAGATGCACTAGCAAGGCTGGCTTCAGCGACAAGGACATGCATTAGAAGGACAATACTAGTCGAGATCCTACACAAATCGACTATTAAGGAATACGAGGTTTCCATCTCTTAGAGCCTCATGGATGGACCCCATAATCAAATATATCAGAGAGGGAGAGATACTGAAATCGAAGCTAGAGAGGAGAAAATTAAGGTACAGAGATGCAAAGTTCACAATAATAGGAGATGTCCTATATAAGAAAGGATTTCTGCTACCTCTCCTTAGATGTGTCCATCCCACAGAGGTCCCCCGCGTTGTAAAAGACATACACAAGGGTTTTTTCTCCAATCACATAGGAGGAAGACCTTTGGCCAAGAGAATAATCACGCAAGGATACTGGTGGTCGACCTTGGCGAAAGATGCTGCAGCCTACGTGAAGAGGTGTGACGAGTGCCAGAGATTCTCCGCTATTCCTCATCAACCTAATCAACCTATGACATCGATCAGTTCCCCTTGGACATTTATGATATGGGGGATTGACTTAGTGGGACCATTGCCAAGCACTGCGAATAATTATCGATTTCTGATAGTAGCGCTTGATTACTTCTCGAAGTGGGTAGAGGCTGAGCCGATGATCACAATTATAGAGCATAAGACCTTCTAGTTTTTCTGGAAGAACAACATATGCAGGCATAGTCTTCCTCAGACCTTAATCTCAGACAACATAACCGAGTACAAGAATTCTTCCTTGGAGAAATACTGTGAGAGAGTCGAGATCAGGTAATTATTCTCTTCTCCGGGTTGACCCCAAGCAAAGGGTCAGACCGAAGTCACCAACCAAACAATCCTCGATGGGATTAGGAAGAGGTCGAAAGAGGCCAAGGGGAGATGAATGGAAGAGGTTTATGCAGTGTTATGGACCTACAGAAGAACGATAAGGACACCAATAGGGGATACCCCATTTATGTTAGCACATGGATTAACAACCATCATACCTATAGAGGTAGGACTCCCCACTTACAGAGTTTAGAACTATAACCCCGAGAAGAATGGGGAAGAGACAAGAATGGACCTAGATTTGATTAAGGAAAGAAGGGAAGACACTAAGATCAGACAGGCAGCCTACCAGCAGAGAATATAAAAGTTCTACAATCAAAGGGTGAAATCAAGACCTACAGCTGTAGAAGACCTAGTACTGAAGAAGACGTTGCAGAAGGCAAACAAGTTTCACCCGAATTGGCATGGACCTTACAAAGTGATCGAGGAGGTTGTATCCGGTACCTACCAGCAAGAAAATATCGAAGGGGAACCTTTCTCCAATCCTTGGAATGCTGATCACCTGAAGAAGTACTACATATGATGATTGAAATTATTTTTATGTCAATGTATCATGCCATGAAGATATTATTAATGAGAAGAGCAGTTCCTGTGTCAATGCTTTATTTGAATTGCTTGTATGATGAATTATGAGGGTAACATCTTAATTTGATGACCTCAGACCTTAAACAACATAATTTGGTGATAAGGTCTGAGGTAAAACATCATATTTAAATGATCTCAAACCTTTAACATAATTAACTTGGTGACAAGGCCTGAGGTGAAATATCACATTTTATGACCTCAGACCTTAAACATCATTAATTTGGTGGAAATTATGAGAGTAACATCTTAGCTTGATGACCTCAGACCTTAAACATCATAATTTGGTGATAAAGTCTGAGGTGAAACATCATATTTGGATGACCTCGGACCTTTAACATCATTAACTTGGTGATAAGGCCTGAGGTGAAACATCATATTTGATGACCTCAGAGCTTAAACATTATTAATTTGGTGAAAATTATGAGGGTAACATCTCAGTTTGATGACCTTAGACCTTAAACATCATAGTTTGGTGATAAGGTTTGAGGTGAAACATCATATTTAGATGACCTCAGACCTTTAACATCATTAACTTTGTGACAAGGCCTGAGGTGAAACATCATGTTTGATGACCTCAAACCTTAAACATAATATTTTTGGTGAAAATTTATGGGGAAACATATTAGTTTGATGACCTCAGACCTTAAACATCATAATCTGGTGATAAGGTCTGAGGTGAAACATCATATTTGGATGACCTCAGACCTTAAACATCATTAATTTGGTGAGAATTATGAGGGTAACACCTTAGTTTGATGACCTTAGACCTTTAACATCATTAACTTAGTGACAAGGCCTGAAGTGAAACATCATATTTGATGACCTCAGACATTAAACATCATCAATTTGGTGAAAATTATGAGGGTAACATCTTAGTTTGATGACCTCGGACCTTAAACATCATAATTTGGTGATAAGGTCTGAGGTGAAACATCATGTTTGATGACCTTAAGCCCTAAACATCATATTTTTAGTGGAAATTTATAGGGAAACATCTTAGTTTGATGACCTCAGACCTTAAACATCATAATCTGGTTATAAGGTCTGAGGTGAAATATCATATTTGGATGTCCTCAGACCTTAAAAATCATTAATTTGGTGAGAATTGTGAGGGTAACATCTTAGTTTGATGCTCTCAGACCTTTAACATCATTAACTTGGTGACAAGGATTGAGGTGAAACATCAAATTGGATGACCTCAGACCTTAAACTCGAAGAGAGAGAGGCCCACAAGAGGGCAGCAACCACATATAACATTGATACACTTGATCCTTGGGACTTGTGGTAGCATGGTTTGGGTATTTAAACCCTCTTCTCTCTCTTCACTCCTCATTTCTTCTCACTTTTATCGCCTAAGTTTCCTGTGCTCTCTCTCTCTCTCTTCAAGAGCTCCACTGTTGATGAGTTTTGGGATTTTCTTTAGTTTTTACTCCTCCTCTTCTTCATCTCACACTTCCTCATGTACTATTTCCATCTCATCTTCTCACTTTTCCGGCTTTAGTTTCTTGTGCTCTCTCTCTCGCTTCAAGACCTCAGACCTTAAACATCATTAATTTTGTGAAAATTATGAGGGTAACATCTTAGTTTAATGACCTCAAACCTTAAACATCATAATTTGGTGATAAGGTCTGAGGTGAAACATCATGTTTGATGACCTCAGACCTTAAACATCATATTTTTGGTTAAAATTTATGGGGAAGCATCTTAGTTTGATGACCTTAGACCTTAAACATCGTAATCTGATGATAAGGTCTGAGGTGAAACATCATATTTGGATGACCTCAGACCTTAAACATCATTAATTTGGCGAGAATTTTGAGGGTAACAACTTAGTTTGATGACCTCAGACCTTAAACATCATAATTTGGTGATGAGGTCTGAGGTGAAACATCATATTTGGATGACCTCAGACCTTAAACATCATAATTTGCTGATAGGGTCTGAGGTGAAGACATCATTATACTGAGGCTTCAGAACTTAGGACACCATGTATGACATATAAAAACTATCCAAAGAAGCATTTCATCAAAAGAAGCAAAATCCTCGGAGGAGGATGATATAACATGCAGAAGTTAGAATTACAAATCAAATTGTGTAAGAGAATGTTATCAGAGGTTGAAAATAGTTACAGATGGGAAGCTCCCTGACTATTTTTCTTTGTTGGCTTGAGCAAACTGAGGGTCACCAAAGCTGAGACCAATGAAATCTGAGGCTGTCAAGACTCATTTTCTTTGATGGCCGCCCACTTACTAGTATCTTTAACACCTCTTTTAAGGTATTCGAATCCGAAGCTTATAAATTCATCAAAGACCTTATAGTCGGCCAAGGTCTTATCAGAGGCATCTTCAAGGTCAGCTTTCACTGCAGTATCAACCTTCTGTTGAAGAGTGTCATCATTGGCCTTTAAGGCAGAGATGTGTTCTTTCTGGAGCTTTGCTATGTCCTTCTCCCTCTGCTTCACCTTGTTCTCAGACCCCTCAAAGGCATCCTTCAGACGTTCCACTTCAGCATTTAGAGCAGCCTCTACCTTTTTGGCCACTCTTCCCTTTTCAATCAGGGGCAGCTTCCTCAGGGTCCAGTCAATAAACTAGTGCATGGACAGGACACCCTACAACACAAAGTCAGATGTATAATATCAAGACTAAAAAAGTCAAAGACGAGGTTACACTTATGGTACCAAAAAATCTAAAGACTCTACCTGAATGGACCTATGAAGGAAAAACTCGGCCAGCAGAGGGGTATCCATAGAACATAGGAAAGGCTTGTCAGCATCAATCATTGCAGAGCCGATAGAATCCATCACCTTCATACCATGACCAATTATGCTATCATTGATATTCAAATGCTCTAGACGAGCAGCCAGTGCATCATCGGACTAGATGGGGATTGCGTGATCATTATTTTGGGCTTTGCTCTGCCTATGATCATCGGGGGCAGTGGTAGAGGACATTCTCTTCTTTGTAGCGTCAGCCTTAGAAGTGTAGACATTCTTTTTTGGTTTGGGAGGAGGTTCTTTGAGCCCAGCTTTCTTCACCAACTTGATCAGGCTTAAAGTAGACATATCCTACAGGTCATCTGATATACCTTCGGGGCGTTCTGTAAAAAATATGTCTAAGTTAGTAAATCAGAGACATTAAATATCAGAGGCATAACTTAGAAAAATAAACACTTACGAAGATCAGATAAGGGACCTCCCCCCAAGCCAGTCTTAGAGAGGTAGTAGGGGGTCATCAGATGCTCGTACTTGACTGGTCGACCAAGATCCCCCTGATCTTGAAGATCTTTGACCCTATTTAGGTTATCTTGGCTTAATCCAGGGTCGAGTTCAGCCGCTAATGATAACTTTCCCCACCTCATAGGGGTCTTCGGCTCTAGTGATGAAGAGGGGACACAGGTACAAAATTCCCATGCCCCAAAGATGAATAAGTATCGTGGTTTCCAATTTTCATTTGAGGTTTGGGTAACCAGCAACATCTTTTTATCATACTTCCTAGCTAGGAAGTGGTAATAACTCAGATGATTTCTAGTAGAGGATGGCATGTAGTACCCTGTGAAGACCCTGACAGGAAGGTCTCAGTGATGGACTAGCCTCCATAGGACGATGGCTCCGATCATCACCCTCCAAGCATTGAGGGATAATTGGGAAGGGGCAAGGTTAGTATTGTACAATATGGCCCTAATTATTAGATGTATGAGGAGACAAAATCCTAACTTAAACATCTGCTCATAAACCCAAATTTCCCCATCTCGGCCACCAAAGGCCCTCTCATCCCTCAGAGGTCTCCTAAGTTTGATAGAAGGTCATATGGAATAGAGGTGACTAAAGGTTAAGAGGTCAAATTCATTGACAGTGCTCTCTATCCTGGCTGCCTCCGAGACGTCAACGTCACTCTCATGACCATCGTCATCATCCCTAGTGACGTTGGTCTGGGCATGCGTAGTAACACCATCAGGGAACCTCTGAGTGAACTCAGCCCCTGTGGTAGCTGATTGAGGAATATCATCAATAGGCGGTGGGACAGCCACACTCGGCCCCATAATTTTAACACCAAAGGAGGTCAATGAGGTGCTGGAACCATTGTGTGACGAGGCACGACATTTAACCTCGACCTGATCAAGGGCCTGATCTTGCCTAATGGAGAAATCCATTACCTCCTGGAATGAATCTATAGGCATGGGGTCTAAGGTGGACGAATCAGACTCAGACATGGGAGAGGGATCTATTAGATCCTCTGATAACTCAACAGTCTCAGCTAATTCAGGGTATGCCACCTTTAGAGGCGGGGGGAAAATAGGTCTAAGGGAAAAGTCCTCTACCGTACGAGCTTCCTCTTGGGCTCGTTCTATTTTCTTAATATTTTCTAAAGTTTTCTCTCTAAGAGAAGGGAACTATTCTAAGAGCTAATAAAGAAGTCTGAGCATAGGAGCACGACCTTACACATGGGACACTAGGCCAAGGACAAACAAATTGAATCAACTTAACTATTATCAAACTGAGGTATAAATTAGAAATAACAAAGAACAACAAGAACAAAGGTCACCAAAAAACTCATACGACCACCAAAAAATACCAGTAGTCACTGGAAAATGCAAGAAATAGAGAAATAAGGCTGAAAATGGAAAGAGGAGATGGAAATAGTACCTGAGGAAGTGTGAGATCAAGAAGAGGAGGAGAAAAAACCAAGGAAAATCCTAAAACTCAACAACGGTGGAGCTCTTGAAGAGAGAGAGAGCACAAGAAACTCAAGCGGGAAAGTGAAAAGAAATAATGAGCGAAGAGAGATAAAAGGGTTTACATACCCAAACCATGTTGGCACAAGTCCCAAGGCCCATCATTGCCTTGGGAGCCCAACAGGCTATCATCATTGCACCTGTCAGACACGCTATCCACTTCAGTAGTTAAAAATTGTTAAATTAATGTTAGCATGCAAGGAAAAATAGCCTCGGAGTAGCATACCCCTTAGTCACCTATTCACATAGGTAACTAAGGGATAAGGGTTGATTGATATGCCCAAAGTGTACCTGACAGCTCAGAGGAACCAACCTCGACCACATGGCGGCCGAGGTAACAAGAGCTCAAGACTGTGGATCAGTGAGCTCATCCAGTATAGGGTCGGCTATGGCCGATGTTACCATTTATCCATTATCAGGCATCAACCGAGGTCCTCATAACTCATTAGGTCAACTATCAATCAGGTTGTCCATAGCTGACATCGTATCTACCTCATGTACTAACCCCTGTTGGGCCTCAGTCGAGGTCTACAGGGACTCGCGTGTTCAGCCATCCTCCAGCAGTAGTCTCGGCCCAAGACGACATTATAGTCAACGGTTGAGATCAGTAGTAATACCTTAAGTAACCATCTGGAAGTCCTGAGGTCGGCCCCGACCAACATTACAACTCTTCCAACCTAACCTCGGCCATCTTTCGTGGCCAAGGACATCATGAATAACCTATGATGAGGCAGTCAGACTTCACCAACCTTGTACTCTTCTAGGCCGAGGTTACTCTAGTCAGGAATATGGACGAGCATTTATAAGCATATGCAAGGATAGGAACACGTGGATAAAGTCAGTTGTAACTGAATCAATCCCCTCACGTGAGGGAATATTTCATCATCATTCTCTACATGTGACAGTGGCATATGTCTTCATTAGATTGGCTAGATCAACGCACACATGCCCATTGCATGCATAGGGGGTACATTACACCCCCCAAACACTATATATACTTATATTCTCCTACCTTGAGGGGGATCGAGAATTACAACCCTAGCTGAAACTCTGTCAAATTACACTGTAGAGAGAGAAAGCTTGGGAGATTGTATCCATGGCCGTTAGTGCCTTATTTTGATGACCTTACTCACTTGCACAGTGGACGTAGGCCTAATTGGCTGAAACACTTACATATTGGTGTTCATCCTCTTCTCCTCATCTCAATCTCTTATATCTACTATACACTTGTGATGCCATTGTTATCACTGGTTTGAGCTTACAAACACCTTAACTGGTGGTGCTATTTCCAGCATCATCATTGTGGCGCCGTCTGTGGGAATCGAACCCACGACCACATGGTTTTTACTCCTCCTCTTCTTCATCTCACACTTCCTCAAGTACTATTTCCATCCCGTCTTTCCATTTTCAACTTTATTTCTCTATTTCTTACATTTTTGGTAACTGCTGGTATTTTCTGGTGGTCGTATGAGTTTTACAGTGAGACTTTAAGTTTTCTAGTGACCTTACGAACACCTTGACTGGTGGTTCTATTTCCAGCATCATCAATGGTTAAGATCAATCTAAGTATCTAAAGTCATAAACAAATGTCATAGACACATATAAATTCCGGAGTGGATTTGATTCAAATATAAGAATATGTCATACCAAATGTGTAAAAATAAAATACACAAAAAACCGAAGATCTTTTTGAGTTTTAAAAAAAAAACTCTTTTTATATTTTCAAAAAATATATAAAATATTTTTTTTTAATTTTCAATATGACTCAATAAAAGAAAAAATATAATAAAACATTGCACATGTCATAAAACTAGCAAATATATAACATGAAGCAAAACTAGAGTAGGATACACAAAATCATGCAAGAAATCATCCATAAGATATAACATGTGAAGGATAATGTGCAAGAATGTGAGAATAAACTAACCTAACAGTTAGCATCTCCAAACCTAATTTCCTAAACGAAATAGGTGGGTACCTAACTCAAGGGGTTACGAGAACCAACGAGACACTATCATTAAACTTTCTAGGACCTCTTCTAAGATCAAAACAAAATAGCCTAAGGTGACTGTCCTACCACGATGTGAATATGTGTAAATGGGAGGAATGTTACCTACGGATTGACCTTTTTTAATGTCCTTTGTTATGGTTGACCCTTTAAAACAAACTATGGTTTCGGCTTTATCATTGGAAATACTAAAACAGGACAAGCCAGTACCATAACTACTTAAACTACTCAAGTCTTTTAAATCATCTTTTAACTTCAAAATTTTAGACTCAAGAAAAGAATTAAACTCTTCCAATTTTGGGGAATCCTTTTTCATATTATAAATCACTTCTAGAAGGTTATGTCCCTCCACCTCAATGAAAGAAAAATTATCCCTAAGAGTCTTCTCACTTGTCTTAAACTCATCTATCAAATTATTTTTATCCTCATTAGCACAAACGAAAATCTTAAAATTTTTAACGTCCTTTAATTCTTTCTCCAAAATAAGGACTATATTATCACTCTATTCCTTAGACAATTTTAAAGATTTAAAGTCATTACAGAATGCAACAAAGTTCACATGAATGATATCTCTTGGACTTTGAAACGTTTGCAAATATTCAATCATATATTTAAAACGATAATTTTCTTTTTCAAGAATTTCAATTCTTTTTGAAAACTTCAAATTCAAAAGATTTAATTCATCAAAAGTAGGAGAATCCATCGAGAGAAAAACAAAACACGCTAAGAAAGAGAAATAAATAACCAACCAAAAATAGTAGACAAGGATGTACACAATAACTAAGTGCGACCCTCTCTAATACAAATTTGAAAAGATAAAAACGAGCTAAAAAGCTCTGCCATTAATTTGTTAATGGTGGTGGTGGTTCAAATAAACAAAAGTTCAATACATTTAAAACTTTTCAATTTTAATGAGAGACCTAAATTTACCCAATTAAACTTAGAACTCATTAAACCATTCTTGCGAAAAGAGATTTACCAAATTTTATCTTTTACCCTATACATTCATCTAGGTTAAAGTAGATAAATTAAATAAATCAAACCATAAGAACATGCCGATGTACGAGGAAACCAGAAACAAAAAAAACCTCGGACGACCCAGCCAAATAGTCACTATGATATGGTTTTACAAAGAATAGAGAGTACTCGATCCCCCATAAGTCTTGACGCTTTTATATATTTAACCACTCCTCCATAGTGCAACGCAGGAGTCCACGTATGCCAGGTCCAAAACACGTGAGTCCACGTGTATCTCAGTATCCATCGATGCAGCTCAACAATGGTCTATGATTCAGAATACGAAGTCCACTGCTTATTCACCACAATCAGCATGTATGAAGTCCTCCGCACGAAATCACGTTCTTCTTGTGATGGAAGAAACAAACAAGGTGACCATCAAGATCTCAAAGTATATGTGTTATGAATCTTGGATCTTGTAAACAAAAGGGTGAAACTTTTCGAGTTAAAATTTTTGAAGCAAGTTTACTTTTCATTTTTGTCAAAAGTTCATCTCTCTGAAAAGAAAATAGAGTCTAAAAAACTTTTTATAGAAAAGTTAAGGAGGCGCATCGTTCGAACGATTTTGAGTTGTCGTTCTAATGCGAGAGAGATCTCGTTTGAATGAGATTTAATCTCGCTTCTACCAACCTTAGAAAAATCAAAGCAGTATGCTTCGTTTGAAGCTCGTTTGAAAGAATGGAGTGAACGATCAAAGGATATCGTTTGAATGACATGGATATGTCTTTTGAATGACTAAAATGAGTTTTAAATCTCCACCTATAGTAAACTCAGAAAAACATACTTTCTAAAAATTGATGTTCCAAAAATTTTTAAAAACATAAAACCCTTATAAAAAATTCCAAGGACTGATAAAACAATATACATTCATACTTACGAGATCCTTAACATATGTGAAGACAAATGTGGCACGATAAACACAACTCAAAATATGCATTATTCAAAGCGTGGCCACAATATCTTCATTAAACAACGTCATAGGCTCATGGGATCAAAACTCAAAGTCTATCCTATTACTCAAAGATTTTTCCGAAATTAACCCAATTACAAACAAAT
This sequence comes from Sambucus nigra, assembly GCA_949130495.1. Lineage (NCBI taxonomy): Eukaryota > Viridiplantae > Streptophyta > Magnoliopsida > Dipsacales > Adoxaceae > Sambucus > Sambucus nigra. The sequence goes on along the minus strand of OX422208.1, from coordinate 85,177,915 downwards.
TGACTCGATAGGAAATTTGTCCATCAAAATATCACCCTTTGGCTATTTCAGGAGAAATCCCAAACAAAAATAATATGGGCTGCCAAGATCCCTAAAAAGACTCACTCCCCAACCCCAAAAAGGAAAAAGTGTAGATGCTCGATGGACATACAAACATGAGTAGCTTTGCTTTGCTCAAAAACTTTGTCGCGCATTAAACTCATCTTATGATCCTGCAAACTTAAACACACCTTCAATTGAAAAGAGAATATAATGAGTATAAATATTCAAATGAATAAACATATAGCAATGTCTACAACCACCTCAATCTAGGTAAGATGTTTCCTCGAAGGATAAAGATATCCGAATCATGCAAAGGAAATATACCATTTCTCCTCCTTTTTGTTCAGGAATAGATAAAGTACGATTTCATAAATAAATACTTGCCAAAATAGAATCTCCCCCTAAACGTGTGATCATAAGATACCAATACTAATAAAAGGGAGACGAAAATAAATCATGCAACGGTGTAAAGTGTAGAAAGTATGTAGTATGGAAAATCAAGTACAAGTAATCCAAAAGGTCAAGCATGTGATAATCATGGACTAAATGTAAATTGCAAAGACTCAAAACACAATACCGTATATAATATATGCAAAATATATCAAGTAACATTCGACACACATATATAGGTATAAACGACCACACAACATGACACAAAATACATAAGGTTTGCATGCTAGCATAGTATCGATGCATCCAAACATGTGGGGTAGAATGAATGGGTGGATACTAGTAACAAAAGAATAACAACTGAAACACTCAAATATGTATCAAACTAAGTTTTAGAGTCAAAAGACAAATAAAGTTAAACATTATGAACAAAATAAGCACAATGCACATAAGCCTAGAGTATTAATAATTATACAAATCAATAGTTTCGTGACAAAATTAGCATAACTAGGTATCATTGTGCAAACCTGTTGATCTTAAACTAAATTCCCTCAAAATATAAACATGTCCATATTTCATTCTTTTCTTTCTTTTCTTTTGAAGTGATTTACTTTTAATGATCAAGCAAACTAAACTATTCTGCCTCCTGGCTTGTTTTTCATTCTTGTTGCCCTAATTTTTTGATTGGGATTTTTTCAAAAGTTTTCTTTTACCACAACTTCACTTGCCTCACGCAGCCCTTTCCCATACACACACATCATTTTTCAATATGAAATATAAAATCCTCACGGGCAACGGTTCTTACATGCACAAATCCACCACAGTCAAATAAACATGTAGATGACAAAATTGATAGGAGAACATCTCACTACACTTAAATATACATTAAAATGTCAAAATACAATAAGTTCATGCATGTGTGTGTGGAGGCATATACAAAGTCGAATCTATAAAGCAAGTCATGCTTTAAACAACTCCATAAACATGGTTAATATCAATTTAAGTATCTAAATTCATAACCCAATGTCCTATCCACATGGAAATTGCAAAGAGAATTGGATTCAAACATAACAATATGCCATACTAAATGTGTAAAACTAAAATACATAGAAATCGAAGATCTTTTTATGTTTTTTACAATATTTTTCCAAAAAAACAAAATCTTTTTGTATTTTTCAAAAAATATATAAAACCAAAAATCTCTTTGGATTTTTCAATATGACTCAATAAAAGAAAAATATAATACAAAAGCTACACATGTCATAACACTAACAAATATATATCATGAAGCACAACTAGAGTATGACATACAAAATCATGAAAACAGTCATCCATAAGATATAGCCTGTGAAGCATCATGTGCAAGCATTTGAGAATCAACTAACCTAACATTTAGCGTCTCCAAAACTAATTTCCTAACCCAAACATGTGTGTACATAACTTGAGGGGTTATGGTATTCGACGGGACACTATCTTCAAACATCCCAGGACTTCTTCCAAGATCAAAACTAAAATGCCTAAGGTGACCTTTACTATGACAATGTAAATAGGTGTAAACGAGAGGAATGTTACTTATGGGTGACCTTTCCTAACGTCCTTGGTTTTGGTTGACCCTCTAAAATACACTATGGTTTTTGTTTTAACATTCAAAACACTAGAACACGGCGAGCCTGTCCCATTACTACTCAAACTACTCGAGTCTTTTTAATCAAATTTTAGACTTAATCAAAGAATTAGACGCTTCTAATTTTAGGACTACTTATTCATATTATCAATTGATCTTAGAAGGTTATATCATTCCACTTTAATGAAAGAAAACTTATTCCAAAGATTCTTATCACGTTCCTTAAACTCTTCCATCAAATTATTTTATCCTCATTAGGACAAACACAAATCTTAGAATTTTTAGTGTCCTTTAATTCTTTCTCTAAAACAAGGGCTCTATTATCACTCTCTTTCTTAGATAATTTTAAATATTTAAAGTCATCATACAATGCAACAAACTTTCCACGAATGATATCTCTTCGAGTTCGAAACATTTGGAAATATCAATTATATTTTTAAAATGAGAATTTTCTTCTTCAAGAATTTCAATTCTTTTTGCAAACTTCAAATTCAAAAGATTTCATTCGTCAAAACTACGAGGATCCATCGAGAGAAACACAAAAAAATCCAAGAGAGAGAAATAAATAACCACCTAAAAATAGCAAATAAGGATTTAGACAATAACTAACTGCAACCCGCTCTGATACCAATTTGAAAAGGTAAAATCAAGATAAAAATCTAATACCAATTTGTGAATGCTAAGGCAGGTTCAAATAAACACAAGTTCAATATTTTTAAAACATTTCAATTTTAATGATTGAACTAAATTTTCCCAATTAAACTTAGCACCGATTAAAACTTTCTTCTGAAAATCGATTCACCAAATTTTATCTTTTAACCTGAACATGGATCTAGGTGATAGAAGATAAATTAAATAAATCAAACCATACGAACACACCGATGTACGAGGAAATCGCAAAGGGAAGAAGCATCGGACAGCCCAGCCAGACAATCACTATGATATGGTTTTACAAAGAATATATAGTAGACTTACACAACGATTCAATCCCCCACAAGTCTTGACGCTCTTCTATTTTTAACCACTCCTCCATTTGCGCTAGGTCTACAACACACGAGTCCACGTGTGCCTTGATATCCCCCAATGTAGCTCGACAAACGTCTAAGATTCTTAACACGGAGTCCACTACTTCTTCATCTCAATCAACACGTACAGAGTCCACCGAATGAAGATAGGTTCTTCTTGTGATAGAAGAAACAAATAAGGTGCCCTACAAGATATGATAGTATATGTGTTATAAATATTGAATCTTGTAAACGAACGGGTGAAAATTTTGAAATAGTTATGCTTCTATTTTCGTCAAAGGTTCGTCTTTCTAAAAATTAAATAGATTATGAAAAATATTTTATCCAAAATTTAAGTAGGCATGTCGTTCGAATGATTTTGAGTTGTCATTCGAATGAGATTTAATCTCGCCTCTAATGACCTCAGTAAAATCAAAATAGTACGCTTCATTTGAAGGTCGTTTGAAAGCATGGATCGAACGATCCAAGGATGGAATTTGAATGGCATGGACATGTCATTTGAATGAAAAGAATGAATTTCAAATCTCCACCGACAACAAACTCAAAAAATGTAGTTTCGAAACAATTAATTTTCAAATAATTTTTAAAACAAAACACCCTTATAAAAAATTCCAAGGACTCATAAAACAATATATGTTCATACCTGTGAGATCCTAGGCATATGTGAAGACACGCGTGGCCCGGTAAACATAACTTATAATATGCATTCTTTGAAGTTTGTCCGCTACGTCGTCATCAAACAACATCATATGCTCATTGGATCACAACTCAAAGTCTATCCTATGACTCAAATATTTTGTCTAGAATTATTATAATTACAAACAAATTAACACGATTGGAACCTTTAGTAACTATAGGGATGTAGCCAGTAATGCCGTATTATTCTCGACGATGGACCTTAATTTGTTCCATTGTCAGGGTCTAGTGACTGAAGAGCCTTCACTGCCACCGTTACCGCGATGCCTTGATGAAGAAATTTTCTACGTAAATTGTTATTAGTACAAACATGTAAATGAGAAAATGATCAAATCAACATGAATTGGAATACTGTACGAGTTAACGACATTTCAAATCTAAAAATATATTTCAATATCGGGTCATGTCATGGACTTTGAATTAATGCTTAAATTGATTAAAATCCAAATTAACATATTCACTAACAAAAAAACCAATTTTGATTCAAATTCGATAATAAGAAACCATTAGAATAATACAAGGCAATGACATTATAAATCGAAATATTGTTTCAATATATGACCATGCATGGACTTTGAATTAATGCTTAATTTAATTAAAATCCAAATTAACATGTTCACTAACAAAAAAATCCAAAAAATTCAATAATAACAAAGTAGTAGAAGAATACACCCGCTGGTTATTACAAGTAGTAAACTAATGAGTAAAAATGAACTAAAAGCATTAAACTGTCATTCGATAATAATAACGCACTAGAAAAATACACCCACCGGTCATTGCGAATAATTGGAATACTTATTACAAATCTTAAAATTATTTCAAATTCGGGTTATCATAAAAAATGGATTGATTTTCGGTAGGAGAAGCCAAGTCATCCACACTATTATTTAGACACTTTAGCGCATGTAGGACAATTGACCACGAATCGTTCTTGATATACTCCGAGTAAAGAACTTGCTTGACCTTTTGAAAAGCACAAACAAATAGCTCATCGCTCATGTTGCTCTTTAACTTGGACAAGTCAACCATGATCAAATTAGTGCCAAGATCAACTTTACAAGCATTTTTATCCTTAACTATGACCCAATCACAGCAAAACACAACCTATTTGAAGATTATATAGTCCAATTCAAATATATTTCCAATTACACCAGGTAATCCATTTTAGCTTCAATGAGTCTTTTATCTTTTGCGCTTGATCGAAAATAAGTAAAAGTCTTGTATAAAATTCTCAAATTCTGTTTAATTATATTTTCCTTGTACACCCTTGCACTGAATACTGACCGTTCAGTCGATACTTTTTATACTCTTGTTCCATCAACAGGGGTCTAGTGGCAATACGAGCAAGCCTTAATGTTGCATCACCCGTCTTTAAGAGCTGCGAATATAGATAAATTGATTAGGTTAGTTGTAAATCTTTCTTGTAATGTGACATTTAATAAGATAAATTTTCATTATAATTACCTCATGTGACAACCACATCCTAAATTCAATGTCTGATTGTGCCATTATTTTTCGTCATTTATTGTTCCCACACGCTTCAAATTTTCTATATTAGTCATGACGAACGTATTACAAAATTGATAATGTCTAAAAGTTAAAATAATGTAAACTTACTTTTTCCATTCTTTGACATCTTCATATGTGTCAAATAGATAACGAGCTACTTGTTCATGTTGTAAACTCATTAATTTCACTCATTTACCCATCACATGACCACCCTCATTGACGAACTCATCACTGTCATCCACGCTGCTCGTGTCAAACCTATATTCCCGTGTGCAGATTGATAACTCCTTGGTGATGTATTCCTCTACAATTTATCCTTCAATGTATCATTTATTATTGACGTAATATTTAGAAACTTTCATCAATCTTTCAAACGAATACATCCATCGATATCTAATTACGCCATAAAGAAGTGCCTCTTCACATAGATGTACCAACAAGTGAACACTTATGTCAAAGAATGATGGGGGAAGGTACTTCTCTAACACACAAATCGCTTCTGTCACCACCAATATTATGGCCACTATGTTATCTAGATTGACTACCTTATCACATAAATTTGAGAAGTAGATATTAATTTGCATAATTGCCCTCCGCAAATCCTTATGCTTGGGGAAACAATGATTAAACAATAGAGTAACTAATTGCATGATAACATGCCAATCATGGGACTTACACTTTTGTAAATAATGGGTAACATAATTCACAATATTTTGCAAGTTGGATGAAAAATTAGTTGTAACCTTCAAATTATATGTTGTGTCAAAAAGCACCTTCCTTTCCTCACTTGTCAAAGTAAATGCACTAGGGGGGATTATTGTCCTTACCCTACTATCTTCTTTCAACCATAGTCATGGATACAAAAAATTGTACTTTTATGGACATAAATGCAACTACATAAAAAATTAAGGATTCAAATCAAAACCTTAGTTTTACCCTAGCCCCCACACACCCCCACATTAGCAAAAGATGTGAAAAATCACATGGTAACACATGGTAAACCTAAGGAACCCATGTGCCTCTTTTTGAACCAAACTCAAAACTCACCCTAACTTAATTCAGATTCACCTCTTTCTTACTCCAATAAACTCTCCAGTCAGAGTAGTATAAATACACCACATTCTACATAGTAAAGGCTCATCCAAAAGTTCACTTTCAAAGTTTGAATTTTCTCTCAATTCAGGTAACTCGTCATTTTATGATTTAGTTTCAATTCTTTTAATTCTAGTAGTTTTCTGCATAGTTAATATAGTTAGAACAGTAATAAATGTAAGCTTTTACTTGTAGAAATTCTTAGAATAGCGAAAAACAGTAGGAACACCATTAGAGATTAATCTTTAATGGTGAAATCCATTATAGTAACCAAAGTTGTGATTTAAATCCGTGAATATACTCATTATAACCTCAAGATGTCGAGTGTAATAGTGAAATCCCATGAATGTTCATATAAAAGGCTAATCGATCGAAATGTGTTTTCAAAACTAAAAACATGTAAATCCAAAATTCTTGACCTACAATCCATCAAAATCCTTAAAACCAAAATCCTATTACTCTCACACACAACAGTAACCAAACCCAATTCAAAAGATACCCTGTCATACTCTATAAATCCAAGAATGTTAAGTTAAATTTTCATGAAAAAAATAGTTTTGAAACACGAGTTATACTGATATTCAAACCATGAAACTTATATATTTGAATTCCTCATGAAAAATTATGTTAAGTTGGTTAAGGAGTCATTTGAAAATCGAGAGGTAGAAGATGAAGACTTTGGCCTGGTCGCGTGATGGCGCGTGGCCAATAAGTTTTTCCCAAAACTTTTATTTAATTTTTCTGATCAAAATGGTACAAGATAAGACCATGTTTTAATATTCCTAGCTGATGTTATGTAAAATTGAGGTTTTTACCTAAGGGATTATTTTCAAAATTACAAATCAACCCATAGTAACTTTTCCAACTTTGAAATTTGTACACCAAACCTTTCCTCCGCATACTTGAAACTATTTTAAGAAAAAAAGTCTCTTGGACCAAAGTTAAAAAGGGAGCTTACGATCATTATTTTAAAGCCCCGAGATAATTACACATAAACCCCCAAAACTTTATTAAAGGCAATTTTAAGTACAAAACTGACTGATTAAACCCTAATACTCCCATGCCACACATATTATAATAGAAAATCAATTCCTAAATCTTATGAATACTCCCGTATGACAACAATTCAACAGAATACCCTAGAAAGTAGGTTTTTCCTACCTTTTTAGTATTATACTTGCTACATATTTTTTTAACTATAATTTGTATTTGAATTATCACCAATATTTAATTTAGAATCAACTTTAACCATTCTCACCTATTAACTGGGAACAAGCACCATATTGATTCAGTTTACCCTTGCACTTTTGTGTTGTATTTGTAATACCCCGTATTTTTTGTGATATTTATTTATGGGATTAATTGAATTAAATGCGTATTAATTGGAAATTAATCTGGATAAAAATACTAGCGAGATGCGAGTTAGTATTTGATATTAATGAGTATATATGGCTATATATGAATATTGAACTATGAAACTTGTCGTGAGATTGAAATACGGCAATTTGAGAATTTTGTTGAGACGCGTGTGACAGTCGCATCGGGTATATAATTATGATAATTAAAAAGTGAATTTTATTTTTGTAAACCGTATGGTCATTTTGAGTGCACCAACACGTCTGGAAGGGTTGAAATAGTCAGAAAACACTAGCCGGGGGTTTAGTTTGGGTCCCGGGGCATTTTTAGGCCATACCGGCAACGTATAAGGGTAGTTTGGTAATTTTAGAATTTTGGGATTTTTGATTAACGAATTTTAGGAGTTTTAAATGGAAAATTAAAAGACCCACTAACCCATTACCATCCATTAACTAATTAGAGGGCTACGGGAGTTATTAGAATTAGCCCCAAAAGTTCCTAAGACAAACCCTATCCTCCATTGCCTCCATTGGAGAATAAAGCTTGTAGAGAGAGAAGAGAGGAGAATTCTGCAGAGAGAGAGACAGAAATTCATCAGATTCGTCATCAAATCCAGAGATACACATAAGGCAAGTGGCTTAATTTCAATTAATTGCAGAGAATGCTTCTTCCATGCATACGAATTTGTTATAATTGTATTTGTTTGGGAGATGGATGAAAACCCATTAAACTTGGAATTAGAATCTTGCATATTGATGAGGAATTGCATATAGAAGTGTATGTAGGTGATTATTCTTATGATAATAATATCTTGGATAAAACAAAAACGGATTTAATTAGGCCCATTGATGATTTATAAGTTTTAGGGTTCATGTTCATGTGATTTGGGAAAATGGTGGAGATTTGATAATTTGATGTAGTTTAGGGTGATTTGAACCAATATAAATGTTGTTATTCGGTTGAAACATGTTTAGGGATGATTAGTAGCTTTGAAAAATCATTAGATTAATGTTTAGATGAAGTTAGAGGTGAAGAGAAGTTGGAAACACGAGATTTGGAAAATCTGGGCTCGAATCTGGCCACTCGTTCGAAGACCTGCCCAGGTCGTTCGAACAAAATCGTTCGAACGAGGTTCTAACGAGTTGACAGTTTGACTTCTAACGAGGGTGATGTTCATTCGATGAATTTCGTTCGAACGAGACCTCGTTAGAAAGCCCACTTCGTTCGAACGAACTCTCGTTCGAACAGCCTCATTCGAACTTGACTTCTAACGAGTTGACAGTTTAGGCTTTTTAGCCTGTTTTGATTTCGCGTGTCCCGTAAACTTATTTAATGGTAGAGATATCCTTCCCTTGATTATGAATTGATATATTAGGGGCATTTGAGATATATAGAGGAGTAAAACCTAGAAGTGTGATTCAAACCAAATGGAAATTATGGAGTAAGACGTGAGTGTCTATTACGATGCGAGAACATTCACGGCCTAAATAATTATATTAATCGGGAACATATAAATTGTGTAGCATTATATGTCGGTACGAATAAGAAGTGTACCAGCAATATATTATGGTGATTAATAAGACGTGTGCATACTTAGTATATGTATTGCTTTTATGTGTATGACATATCTACCATACTTGCTATCACGGGAGGTTTACGTTCGCTTAGGGCCCTCTAATACTTATGTTGCCTGTATTTAGACTGGTACCTAGATGAACATAGGTCAGAGAAGGACTTATTGGGATGTTAATAAGTCTGCTGATCGTGGGAGCGCAGGTATGCACGTGACCCATTTGATGTGACTGTGTTCGCCTCCATTATTTGTGATGTTGTTATCTGAGAACGATTCCTGGGAGATTCGGAATGCGTGATCCTTATGTACGTGATGTACCAGGATGGATAGAAGAGTATTTGTGCACCACAGCTTAGTCTCGGGGTGCTTGTATTGTATATTTATGATGTGAATAATATACTCTTAATTAATGGGAACTTTCATGTGATATTGTGTGTATAAATATGGAAACGTTTTGAGAAAACCAAAAGGGATAACCTGAAATGAATTGTATTACTAATTGAGAATCTGAGTTTAAGTAAAGCCCTCTATTATTTTGATAACGCTAGAATGTAAAATGGAAATCGAGTAGTAAGGGGTAGAACTTATTACGGTTTGGTTAGATTGGTATGATATTTAGATGGGTATGGTACGTTAGGAGTTAACATGTAGTCGAGAGGTGAGAATTTCATGTGAGTGCACGTCCTAACATGTATTTTGCTTTTAATGTTTTAATGTTATTAAAACACTTGCTGTTTTTAAAATTATTTCCACTTTCGGGCTCTGACCCATTTGCTTTCAAATCTATTTTTGTAAAAACCATTTTAGGTGCCCAGCCACAAGGACACCATGCTTAGGATCCTCATTCAGGTGACGATCTGTAGCTATTTGTGGAAGTTACAGGACTTTGCTTCTAGACGCTTCTTCTATATTGACTATCTATTCAGCATTTATCAGTTGTAGGGCATGTTGCCCCTTTCTTTAAAGACATTTCATTTATTTCAGTTATTCAGACTTCGGGCATGTAATTAATTCAGGATTCAGACTTGTAATTTTACTTTCAGTTGTGGGATTGTTGTGAGGAGTTTTCCTCCGGCCTTTTTATTATTATTTGTTGGTTATTTCATTACTTCGTTATGGTGAATGGATTATTTTGTTCTTCCATTATTCTTTTATTGCATGTTAATCAGACTTAACTTAAAATTTGGCAACTTACTTTTTAAATACTAGGTGGTTAGTAACTATTAAAATGTTTTCGACAGTGATGCTATTAACTTAACCAACTTGGCATTTTGTATTGATTTAATAAAGGAGTAGCTACCCGGTATTTAATTAGTCGGGGTGTCACAGTATTTTACTATAAGCATTAGTAACAAATAGGAAGTAGACTGACGTGATATCCCATGAAACTTTCTACTTGCCCTATTGGTCTGAGATGATTGAGAGCCCTGATTATTGCATCATACGTATGAGTGCCACTTTAATTGTGAGCATAGCAGGATACTTTTCCCCTAAGGTTTTGGGTTTATTTATGATTAAGTTACACTGATGGATTAATTACCTCTATACCCCTTAGTGAAGTAGTAAGAATGGGATTATTAGTTCAAATACCTTGACTTTCTTCAAACATGATTCTAACTAAACTGATAATGTACCATGTTTTCTTAAATGAACTAATCAATATGGAATTATGAATTTCCAACATTTTTATGTTTACAATCTGATAAATATGGAATTATCAGCTTATTATTGTCAACCATTTAAACACTGATCTCTACACACTCCAACTCTAATATATATTTATATCATTGTTATATAACTAGTAGAACCTGGTTAGCATATTTGTGCCAATTCCTTCCTTCTACGGATGTTCCATGAGAAATGAAATAGTATCTCTTCCCTACTAGAGACAAACATTGGTCACCTGGTCATATATGTGACCGTATGGCCAAAGATTAAACCATATGAGAGCAAGTAGTGGTGCTTTTCAATTTTCTATGTTGTCGTGTGTACTAGAAACGTGTAATTCACCCCTGTGGTGGTTCTACTTTATGTAACATATTAATAATGAGTAAAAGGTTATGATATTCTTCCTTAAATTTAATTCATTTCTTTATGTTTACTTCTTATTCATTCATACCAAAAAGCAGGGTGTGACACTATAGCATTATAAGGCTTCTCGTTCTTTTTATTGGGGGGGGGGGGGGGGGGGGGGCTGAACTATCCGATCACCTTCTTCGATTCATATTCTACTTTGGTGAAACCTTCTTTGATTCCCACAACAACCTCTTAGAGGGATAAAAAATGATTATAGTACTGTCCTCCCATAGATGCTTGAATATGGGTTAAGAAATTCTTCTTCACAATGATGACGTGTTCCTCTTCAGAGGGTCGGTTGGGTCATAGTGGCAGATTCCTCTCTCCAACTTCATATAAATCTAGTAATTTATTCCCTAGGGTTTTATTTGAGAATCTCTAGGTCTTGGTGTGTGACCTCTAACTCTTCATTGTAATTGTACTGAGACATGAATTCTCGGGAAACATCCCTCCAATTATGGATTCGGAATTCTTTAAAAGACATGAACCATAAGAGGGCACTTTCTTTCAAAGTTTGCTGAAACATTTAGACCATTGTTTCTTCGAAGGCACCAAGCAGGTCACGGCTCAGTGATAGCTTCGATGGTTGATAAACACCCAAAAGTGTCTATTTTATACCCCGAATAGATGCATTTTAGTCACTCATTTTAATTAGTATTGGCCTTATGTTTGTATTTGTTTATTTCTCAGGTCAATATGCAGTTATAGTATTAAATAATGTTAAATCCAGTCAATTGCGACACAGAAGCGATTAAAAGCTTGCATCGAAGAAATCAAAGGAGATCGCAAAGTTTGGAGTCCTATTTGAGCGTGCCGAGATGTGTTCCGATGCCCCGAACCAGTCCTGTAACCTTAACCTAGTCCAGACCGAGCCCAGTCCAGCACCCGAGTCTGTGTGTGTTGAGTTTGTACCTTTTCAGATTTTCTTAGATTTTTATTGATAGTCGTTTTATTTTTAGGATTTATTTTAGAATTATTTAGGATTTTTAGAATTTATTTGCATATTTTAATATTTTATTTTTATTAGTGTATGTTTATTTTGATTTTTCTTAGTTATTAGTTTTTATTTTATTAGGATTAGTTTTTAGGATTTCATTTAGTTTTTATTTAATTTTTTAGATTTTACATTTTTAGGTTTTTAGTTTTTAGTTTAATAGATTTTTATTTTTATTTTTTATTTCTTTTTAGTTTCATTTTTTTATTGAGTCTTGGCTTTATTTTTTGAGTAGTATTTTATTTTTAGATTTTTAGTTTTGTTAGTTTTATATATTTTTTTTAGTTGTGTTAATTTTTAAGGGTACAAATTAAACACACAACACACTCACCCACACCCTAAGACCATACACACTCACATACACATAAACCAACTCACCCATCCTCACCCACTTACACCCTAGCAAACATACACTCACATACACATAAAACACCCCACCTTACTATTCATCCTCTTCCAAAAAATTAACCCACGATTCTCTCTCTTAAAACCTCCATAACCATCCAAAACACCAACCACCATATCTATACCCACTTTTTTACCACAATAAAACCCAAACAACAAAATCCATCTTGCCCATTCCTAAAACCAAATTAAACAAAAGAAAAAAAAAACATTTACCCACCTCAACCAACCCGAACCCTCAAACCCATGAGTCATGGAGATCCGGCGCAGCCACGAGCACCGGTGACATCCCCCCACCTCCGACGACAGCCCTTGTGTGCCGGCCACCCCAGCTCCACACTTAACCGACCCACGATTCCACCTTCCAATACCAAAAAAAACATATCCTAAATAAATCAGATGAAACAAGATGAAAGTAGATACCCACAACTTTGATTTGGTCTTCAAATTTTAAAAAAATTTCCACATCCAAAGCAAAGCAACGTGCGCATAAGAAAAGGCATCTCACTTTAAAAGGAAGGGACTCTCAAATACCAAAAAAACTAGAGACGCATAGAGAGAGTCAAAAAATAGGGAACACTGTGTATATTATGTACAGTTTAGGGTCATAAAAAAATTCCAGAAAAATACAAAAAAATAGATTAGCTTTAGAATAATTTTTTAGGTTTAGTTTTTAGTCTTCGTTTTGTAATCAAGTGATGAAAATTGTGAAGAAGTTGGACAGATGTCAAGGCACATTTCAAGACAAATTTGGGAAAAAAATTCCGTATTGTATTTCTACATTCTCTTTTCAATTTATTTCCTCCTTGACTTATTATCTATTGTTGTTTATGTACACATGGGAATGTTTGTCTAAACACCCCATTTCAAGGGGTGTGGTGCACTGCGTATGATGTTACTTTAATTTATTAGTTTCATTAATTTTATATTTCTAGGTAAATTAATTTTAAGTGTCACCAATTAATTTATGTAACGAGAGTTAGTAAATTAATTGAACAAATTAATGATTGAATTGAGGAATCAAATTATAGATAGATTTTTTCGAAATTTGAATATTAATTTGGTGTTGAAATTTGAAGATTGCTATTGTTTTCGTTAAATTGACCCTAGCGGGTAATTTTATGAAAATAGTATAAGTCCTAATTTTTTCATTGTGTGACATTTTAAAATTAATTTTCTGAAAAAGATATTATTAAATTTATAATTATAACGAGAGTTAGATTATCAATTTAATATTATCTCAGAAGATTTCAAATTAATAAGTTGAGAAATTAAAATAATTGAAAATGTAGTGTAATCCCATCTGTCGACTTTCTCACATTATTTCACACTCGGTTGCACATTCTTTTTCATTATTTAGTCATTTTATAATTTTTAGCATTTGTTAGTTAATTTTTCCCTTAAAATTGTTTTAAAAAAAATAAAAAAAGAAAAAAGAAAAATTTTATTAAAAAAAATGGAATTGCACGTTTTCACATTTATTGTTTCACCTTGGAAGTTGGATTGATACACATACTTACCGCAATACGAGTTATTTTTAAACTATTTTTGTAGGTACTCAAGGAAATTTTGAGAGTGGCTTTTTCACTACAACGATACATATGCAAAAAGCTTCTTATTAATGGTGTATAATCGGGAGTTCCCTCCTCTTGAACTTCTCGATGTCTGGCATCTTAAACTTCTCTGCCAGTCTAGACTTTGGATAAGGAGAATGTGGTTGAAATACATGTAGTTATCAGATATCTTGACTTTGTTGAACTTCTTTAAAAACATTTTGAAGTCTTAGTTGACCTTATTCATTTCCTCATCTTTGGTATCCACAGGTACTGGCAGATTAGCCCTTAGTTGGGAAAAGTTTGGAATCGGGACTTGAGAAGGTGGTGGCCTATTGGAAAGTGGGGAACGCAGAACATGTTGGTATTCTTCTAAGACCTAGAGAGACTTAGGAGTGGTCGACCCATAGAACGAGGATATATAAACATGATCTTTTCAATAATCTAGGCTTGGTGTCGTTGAATTTCTCGGACCTCGATTTGAAGGTTGTCAATCTTGGCGCTGAGTTCGGCTAGAACGGTCATCATATATTGGTGAACGTTCGGTTCTTGGTCAGTGTTTTCTATGCAGAGATTATAAATATAGATCTCAAACTTGGACGACATAGCCGAAAAAGCAGGGGATCTTTGGGGCGATTTGATGGAATACATATGATAATAGGGTGCTAGGCCAAAATCAGTTATGTGATAGACACGAGAGGGATTTTTTGGTATTTTGGAAGGAAGAGAAAAATATTGTTGGCATTTTATTTTTTTGAAAATGAGGGAAAAAGGAGAGGTTCATCGTGATTATTATTATTAGGTTTTCACGTGTATTAGGTTTTCCTAAATCTAAGAAAAATGTCAGATATGACTCGAGCCTGGAAAAGTAGAGTTTAAAAATGTATATAAGATACAATTTGACTTGTTCCTAGGCTCATAGATAGGGTCCTATTTTAAAAAGGCGTAATAGCTTGAAAATTCGAGCGGTATATCAACCCATAATTTCGATAGAGTTTCGCATGCTACTCGACAAACTAAATATGAGTGCCCTAGATTTGATGCTTATGAGGTTTACGCAATTGTTGGGCTACTAAAAGGGTTCTCCCTTTGGCATGACTTTCGCGATTACTTCTTGACTATAAGGGAAGTCATTCATCAGTATTTGAGTACAAGCCATTTGATATACCTGAGTGTACGTGAATTGACTCACGATATACCTCGTAGGGATGATGCGTGTGAGAGGAAATTCGATAGAATCGACATACGTGAATGAGTTCCCTACTATATATATCTCGTCTTGAGTTCAGTTAAGCGGTATGATGCGAGGGGAACCATTAGATATACATCGAAGGTACAATACCAATAGATCATGAGTCTCATATCCCTTAGGTTAATAGTGCCCCGCAGAATCAACATCCATTATATAGTGACCCCCCCCCCCCCCCCCTCGGTAAAGAACAAAAGTTTTGTCATTATTGCTAAGCTCTTGGTGATGTAGTGTGAATAAATGCATGAGCCTTAATTAGTATATCATCGAGATTGGATATTTTGTGTTATGAGACAAGGGAGTACTATACTAATGGGGTATCATATACAAGCGTTGCATGGAGCATGAAGACTATACTAAACATGGTGATATGAAATCATGGGGATATATACATTTAAATGAGTAACATGCGAATATTTACAAGTGAGTGTGTGTGGTATTGAGCCTATACATGGATCAACTACAAGTGGTGTGTGATATGTGTAGGTGATCTTGTAGATATATACAAGTGTTATAAGTGTGGGTGTGTTCTAGTGAAACTCCATACATGTTAGCATTTGGGAACAGAGGAAATGGTCCCAACAGAGATAGGTCTGCCTAGCCACAGGGTCCTTAACTTTGACTCTCCTCAAAGTGATCTCATGAGAAGACTTGACTTAGACTTGGTAGAGGAATTAAGATAAAACACTGTATTATGCGTAACTACCTATTAACATCATACATACAGGTTCGACAATAGAAAAGTGAAGTTGAGAAACTTAAAGAAGGTTGACTATGTCTTAAAAAAGGTAATTCAGAAAACAAACAAGTTAGAAGCTAACTGGCATGGTTCATATAATATTTTTGCGGTCATCCGACCTAGTACCTATTGACTAAATACACTTTAAGGGGAATTATTCAAGACCCTGTGGAAGGACGAGCATCTTAGAAAGTACTATCAATCAGTTTGAAATATAAATTTTCAATGCATATGTAGCAGCTATGACCAATTTAATGAGATTTTATTGGTTTATTATCAAATAACTTCATTTTTATGTTTTTTTGGGGAGTGGGAGAAGTAATTATCTTAAAAGACTGAAGTAAGAAAGTTAAAAACTTCACAGTTCTGACGGTCTTAGTCAAGTGTTGGTAAAACTTTATGTATGACTTCATTTTTGATAAGTCATGAACAAGATGTCCATAACTTAAAAAACTTCCTATATGGATTAAATAAAGAACAAGAAGTTTTACTAGCCCAAATTAAGGAAAAAACTATAACATTTGGTCGCCTATGATAATTTATTCAAACTCTTATCCCAAAATGGCAAAGATAAATTTGAACAAACATAAGTGTATTAGTAGAAACTAAGGATGGACAACTCATGTTCATCCAAATAGGTAATTAGAAAAACAGATATGTCGACTGAAGTCCGTCCATACAATCACAATGCTTAACTACTGCTCGAACAATATCAAATTTAACATGTATTGAACATATATTATCTTTTATGCATAAGATAATGAACGTCATTACAAAATACTTTTCATCAAAGTTGTAGAAGTGAAAAAGGTGGACAGCTTCATTCTGCTGGGCACTTTCCCAAGACTTTATCCATTCCTTCTGGAGGAACATCAAGAGTAGAAGGACAAAAATTGGACCTTAAATCCCTAAGTGTTTCACAACTACTGGAGCTGGGACTAACCACTAAATGTTGAGGTCGGACAAGAGTATCTTCATCATGCAAACCATAATCACCCAGGTAGTTTCAAACAAGGCTTATTGGTATGGAATTATTGAAAATATAGTTGATATTTATACTAAAAGGAGGATTAAGATACGCCAAACAACTTGGATCATTCCAATGCCATAGGGAATCATCCTTAAATACTTTTAAAATTGACAAAGCATTCTTCCGACACATTATTGCCTTCTCTATTTGCTTGTTCTTGTTCCTCCCCCATGTGTGCTAATGCCTTGTCACAACCATTCATCCAAATAGTGTGTGATTCCTTATGAAAGTGAAAGGTTAGTTGATCGACCTTATCAGTTAACTTTTAAAATGGTGTCTTTTTAGCTCTTGATCAAGGTTGCCTCGCCGACTAGAGTTTTCTCCATTCTATCTTCTTCAACAGTAGGTCGAGGAATCATTACTTACTTAGGTGACTAACTGGTCTTAGTGTTATTTAGAACTTCTATCTTTTCCATCAGCCTAGAATTCTCCTAAGAAAATGCACATTTGTCATGTTTGTATCCTCATGATTTTTTTAGCTTTTCAGCTCGTTCCTTAATGAATTATTTTCACGCTCGAATAAGCTCATTACTTTTTGAGCACTGGTCAACTCATTATTCGTCACAAACTCTCTCTTCTTATTTTTCGATTAGATGACCTCCAATTTATTATTCAAACTGACATCGTTATTGATCCGAGTATACATTGCTTCGTAGTCAGAATGCAAACTGGCAAAAGATGCTTTATGATCTTCCTATATTTGGAGGATCATCTCATAGTAAGTAGCGTTGGTTGCCCTAACTTCATCAAATAACATGTGCAAATGAACATACATTTCTTTAACTTTGTGAGAAGCTTCTAGGCCGAGAAATTCCTCTAATTCATCTTCATCCAAGCCCTCACAAGCAAACGCAAAGAGAATATGAGTACAACAATCAAGAAATAAGTTTAGAAAATATCAACATTATCCCCATGAAATGATGAATAATGTTATTAAATTTGTGAGGAAGTTCATCATAAAGGATAATTTTTTTGTGTTACAGGGAAACCAAACATTACCTGACAAAAACAAAAACTACAAAATAAAACAAAAACCCAAGGTGCTTACACTTTCTCCTTATCTTGGGCTATTTCTTTCTCCGACCGAACGACCACCACCAAAGTCTTCGGTAAAATATAAGATTCACCAGTGCCCTCCGCATCCTCCATTTCCTCGTAAAAAATAAGATGGGAACAGGGTTTGAACTGCTGGAAGAGATCTGAATCGATAGTAGTGCTGACCTATCTGAGTGAAGAATCCTAGCCTTATTTGAAAGAGGTCTTCTTAAGATAGTCAATAGCATGGAAGCTATAGCAAAAACCTTGTCCCAACCTCGGGTATAGTCATACTCTTTCCCTTTGCTCATGTCGGTCTTCAAGTTTTGTTACTTATTCTCCACCTCAGTGGTGTCCTTGGCAAAATCTGCAGTAACTTTCTCGACATTTTTCTTTACCTACTCGATAGTATTAAGTAGACCTTACCACTTCTTTTAGTCTTTATTATTGGCTTCCTTGATAGCATTTATAAATTCCTTTAGAATTTTGAAAGCCTCCTAAACATCAGTTGATGACTCCTTGAGCTGGTCATCCCTCATCGTAAGTTGATCATAATCAACCAAGAACTAAATTTTTTTAAAGATTACAAGCAATTAGTAAATAATAAGGCTAAAGGGAACCAATTAAGAAATAAAAATGTCTATAGACAGTTACCAGGGCCAAGTTCTGATTAGATATCTCTAATAACCTTGCTCTGAATAAAGGGGTAGTCGTCAACCTATTTGTAGGCAAGACTCCAAAATTGATCAATCCCCTTGCCAATATAGGGTTCACTAGTAGAGAGGAAGCTTCAGCAGAGGCCTGGATGGCTTGAGTCTTTTGCATCAACCCCTACTGGGTGGCAAGACCTTTCCTCAATCTTTTGAATTGAGGATATGTATTCGTCATCTCTTCAATAGTAACTACCAGTGGGCGCTTAGAACCTTCACTTTCACTCTTGTTCTTTTCGGATGGAGGGGTAAACATGGCTCCATAAGGAAGTTTGTAGTTTTTCTCTACCCTTTTGTCTGGTGAAGAAAGGGTGGTAAGAATAGTACATAAATCTAAGGAATGAAGTGAGGATAAAGTTCCTCTAAATGCAGTGTTTCTTTCTTCTTGTGAAAGAGTCTTAGACTCAGCAACATAAAGGGATGAAATAGAATCCTCCAAAACAATACGGGCTATGGGGATGTCTTTTGTAGACCGAGCTACAAAATAAGTGGAAGATATCTGGTATTCTAATAATACTGAAGCTAACTTAACACGGGCCTCACCAATTCTCTGCTGGATAGACCAGATAAACTTCAAATGAACAAAATTAACTTTGGAATCTGGGGGGTAGCCTTTCTTTCTTCTCTTTGCAAAAAGAAAGCATAATATATTAGTCGTCAAACCGACAAAAAGAAAGCAAGTATAAAGAAAATAGATAATTTTTTTTATAGGAGGCCGACTTATGTCAAGCCCTTCCTGGGGGCTTCAGGGACCATTGTATCTTAACCCCTCAGGAAAATGAGCATATTTCCAATTCTTTAAACAATCCTATAATCATAATAGTCCTCATTGGAATCGGGAAAATTTACCACCAATCCCTAGTGGCGTGACGTGTCTTAAAACAATAGGTTTTATCCCTAGTGGACTCCCAAATGTAACACTACATTAATTCTTTTATTTCTAATAGGGTTCCATACAAGTCATCGAGGTGGTTAATCCCATTTACTACTCTCCAACTGTTTGGGGCCACTTTAACAAGGACCATATCAAAATGCTGGTAAAACTCCAAAAATAGATTGTTTGAAGGGATAGTAACTCCACATTCAACAATAAATGTAGTGTGCGACCAATGATCCTCACCCAAGGTGTACAAGTCACAAGGATAAAACACCATCTTAGTAAATACCCATTATTGGATTTTTCTCTTCTCCCTAAACTAATCTAGAGATCTCTCATCAACAATATAAACCATCCTAATAGCTCAGAAAGAAAATTATGAGAAGTAGATTCTTACAGTTGCTATCACAGTGTGAAACCCTTAAAGTGGCAAGATAGAGAGGCAATAGGTGATGAAAAAGAGTTCAAGATTGTATAAGTGAGGAAAAACTAAGGGAAAATGAGCCTTTTATAGGTAGAATGATGACTTTTGATTTATGGAATTTGAAATGATTAATTGTACTAACGTTTGAACTATTAGCGGCATCCTAAATCCTAAAAAGATAAAAACACTATCATAACCTTCGACGGTTCGCGAGCCATTTACAAAACTGTCACCACTTCAATATAGTGAAAAGGGAAAAATACAAGTCCTTTTCGGTCAGCTGCCGATCACAACCTTTATGTGGCACCAAGAAATTGTTGAAATGAATACTCCATTATTTCATTCAACTCTCAAGTATGAAGTAATGGTGGATTTTGTTGTATCCTAAAAACAATAGGCCACCTGGACTAATAAAGAAGTGACACTTGTCAACCTTATCATTGAGATTTCCACATTAGGTAAAACATGGTTGGCCAAGGTACCCTATAGTTGGCCATCCTGCTGACCATAGCCAGGAAGTTGAACCATCAGTCACATGAAAAGACACACGTGAGATATCCAACATTCACCACACACATGCATGTGAAGTACATCTAGGTGCATATTATTGTGTAAATGTTTAAATGCTTGAAAGTGCAAAGGCATTCCGCCTCTTGATTTTTCGCACACTATAAATACATTACTCCTTCCAACTAAGGAAAGGAGGATGATCACACATGCTTTTTGCTAAACTCTGGAATTGTAATCAAGAGATTAGGATTAAACCCTAAACACATAGTAGATTTGCCCCGTGGATGTCCCTTCATTATTATTATTATTATTATTATTATTATTATTATTATTATTATTATTATTATTATTATTATTATTATTATTATTATTATTATTATTATTATTATTATTATTATTATTATTATTATTATATGTGGTTATATGTTTGGGTAACTCAGGCTAAGATAAACAATCCAATTTATTTATTTATTATTATTATTATTATTATTATTATTATTATTATTATTATTATTATTATTATTATGTGGTTATATGTTTGGATAACTCAGGATAAGATAAACAATCCAAATTTATACATCAACAACTGCATTTTCTAACATAAATAAATCTACATATGTGAAGTATCTAGAAATTTCTTCAAGTTTGGATTGTCATCCAATACAGATTGATAGTCACTAGGAGCGGTCAGGTCATCTATTGTACTGGTGAGACACTTTAGCTCGTGTAAGACGGTTGACCACGATTCGTTATTTGTATTCCGAGTAAAACACTTACTTGAGATTTGCACAAACTGACATCTCATCATTAATATGATCCTCACTTTTCATCTTGGATAAGTCTACTATTATAAGATTGGTATCTGAATCGACTTTATAAGCAGTTTTATCCTCAACTCTTGCCTAATCACAATAAAACACAACCTTTTTAAAATATATATATAGTCTATTTTAAAAATATTTTAAATTACACCATAGTAAGTCATTTATACTTCAACGAGGTTTTTGTTTTTGTCACTTGACCTGAAATACGTAAGAGTCTTATATGAAATCTTATTGTTTTGTTACAAAGTATTTTGCTCGTACAACCTCGACTAGAATACATAAACATTCAATCAATACTTCTTAAAGTTGTGTACCATGATATTGGGTCCATTGGAGAGACAAACAACCCTTGACGTGGCATCATCTTGTAATACCCCGTAATTTTATTGACTTTTATTTAAGGGATTAATTAAATTAAATGAGAATTAATTGGAAATTAATTCGGATATAAATACTAGCGAGATGTGAGTTGGTATTTGATTATGATGTTAAAATTGAATATTTCATGAGTATTGAAAATATGAAAGTTGTCGCGAGGCTGAAATACGATAATTTGAGAAATTTAGTTTTGACGCGCATGTCAGTCGCGTCAGGAACGAACTTACTTAAATTAAAAAGTGAATTATATTTTTATCATCCAAATGGTAATTTTGAGTGTTCCAACATGTCCGCAAGGGTCGAAATAGTCAGAAAAAACTAGCCGAGGGTTTAGTTTAGGTCCCAGGGTACTTTTAGGCCAAACCGGCAACCTAGAAGGGTATTTTGGTAATTTTAAAAATTAGGGAATTAAGATCCACGAATTTAAGTGTTAATTTAGATATTTTAAAAGAACCACTAAGGACATTATCTGCCAAAAAGGGAGAGAGTGGGCTATGGTAGTTTTTGAGAAAAGTTAGAAAGAGGGTAAAGGGTTTCCAAGCCAAACCATCTCCACACCATCAGTTTTGGAAAGGATTTATGACCGAAAAAGAGGAGAAAATCAACCTTGAACCATCAACAACACATCTGAAGAACGAATCTAAGGCAAGTGTTTTTATGTCATTATTTGCATTGAATATTTCCTCCATGTATAGTGTAGAAAACTGTTTATGCCTTGGAAATTTTGATGAAGAATACCCAATGAATTCTTGTGAAACTTGTGGTTTTGGTTAGGAATTTGCATGTATAATGTTAATGGACGAATTCAATATACAAAACATAACTTTTTATGATCTAAAAATGGATTAATAAAGAGTCTTTAATTGCATTTAAACTCTAGGTTCATGTTCATAGGGTTTGGAGTGAAAAATTAGGAATTTATGTAAATTGCATGTTGATTTGGAGTATTTGAACCCAAAAATATGTTAAGAAACGACCTAAGAGGATTTAGAGTGGTTTAGGAACATTAAAATGCTATTGGGATGACCTTAGGGTGGATTTAGAGAAGAGAAGAATGAAGAAAAAAATGAATTTTGGGATTTCTGGGCGTAGTTTGCCATCTCGTTAGAAGACCTGCCCAGGTCGTTCGAACGGCCTCGTTCGAACGAGCTTCTAACAAGATGACAATATCCCTTCTAACGAGTTGGTATTCATTCCAATCCTTTCATTCAAACGACATCGTTCGAATGAGACTTCTAACGAGTTGACAGAATAGCCTTTTAGGCTTGATTTTATTTCAAATGTCCCGTAGACTTAATTAATGGAGAATTAATCTTTCCTTATTGACTAGTAGGTAAAATTGTGAGATTGGGGTATGTTGAGGAGTAGAAATTAGAATCTTGTAGTAAACTGTATGACAATTGTGGATTTGGAAACGAGTACCTAATTACGACGTGAGAAGAGTTGACAACTTTAATGTATATAAATTGGGGACTTATAAGCGTATAACATTAAATGATGGTATAAGAACGAGAAGTATACCTCTATTTATATTCTGAGATATCTAAGATGTGCGAATGCTAAGTATATATGTGGTTATCTGTGTATAATATACCTACCATACTTTCTATCATGGGAGGTCGGCGTTCGATCAGGGCCATCAAATCTTTATGTGCCTATGGGGGGATTTAGATTGGTACCTCGACGCCATAGGTCCGAGAAGGACTTATTGATAAGTTAATAAGTCTGCTGATCATGGGAGCGTAGGTAAGTGCGTGACCCATGTGATGTGAACTATGTTCACCTCCATTATTTATGATTGTTATTATTTAAGAACAATTCATGAGAGATTCGGAATGCGTGGTACTTATGTACGCGATGTACCGAGATTGGATAGCAGAGTATATGTGCACCGCAGCGTAGTCTCGGGGTGCCAGTATTTTGTATTTATGATGAAAATAATATACTGTTAGTTGAAATGAACTGTCATATATAAATGTGAGTATAAATAATAGCAATGTTTTTGTAAAGATAAAATGGAAAATCTCTAGTAATTGGTATTACTAATATGAAACTGAGAAGAAAAGTAAAACTCTCTATTTAAATGAAGATGCCGGAATTAAATCGTGAGTCATATTGTAATGTTAGATTTGGTATTGGACTAGTTAGATATGGGAATAACTAGAATGGGTACGGGTACGATAGGAGTGCACAATTAGTTGAGAGGTGAGGAACTCATGTGAGTGCACACACTATCATGTACTTTATATTCACTGTTTAATGATATTAAACACTTGCTATATTTTAAACTTTTTTCACAATCGGGGATATGACCCGTTTGCTTCCAAATATATTTTCTTGTAAAAACCTTTTAGGTGCCCAGCCATAAGGACACCAAGCATAGGAGTTCCATTCAGGTGACATACTATAGCTGCTGTGGAAGTTACAGGACCTTGACAGCAGACGCCTCCACTTTCGATCTTGACTCTATATTATCCCATTTTCTCATTTATTGGGCATGTGGCCCTATTTCCTTTTAGAGACACTTTATCTATTCAGTTATTTCAGATTTTGGGTTGTAATTAATTTAGTGATGCAGACTTGGTATTTGTTTATTTCAATATTCGAATTGTTGTGAGGAGTATTCCTCCAAATTCATTATTATTTTATGGTTATTATATTGTAACTATGTTGTGGTGGTTATGTTAGCATTTCATAATCTAATTATTGCATGTTAATCGGATTTATTTAAAATTGAAAACTCACTTTTTAAATATTAGGTGGCTAGTAATTGTTAAAACGTTTTTCGATAGTGATGCTATGAACTGAACCAACTTGGCATTTTGTATTAATTTAATAAAGGAGTAGTTACCCGGTATTTAATTAGTCGGGGTGTCACAGGTGGTATCAGAGGATCAGGTTCTAGTGTCCTTAGGATCTGTGCGGCTTGTTATGTTTCCACTGAGATTTATTTGATGTAGAGCCCTATATTTTAGGACTGTTGTATTATTTTATGTATGTTTCTCTCTTCAACTATTTTGGGATAATAATTGCGAACTTATAAGACCTTAATCTCATTTCAGATGCCTTCACGACGTGCACATCTAGTTCTTAGCGATGCTCAGCCCGAGCCACAACCTGCACTAGTTCAGGGCACCATGAATGCCGCAGAGGTTGCATCTATTGTAGCCCAAGCGGTAAATGCCACCCTAACAGTTGTACAGTAGGCACAACCCCAGGCGCCGGTAGTCGCGCCAGTTCAGGGTCATGCATTCCCGTCTGCTTGGGGACACGTTCGTGATGCTTTTCAGAAAGCACATTCTCCGGAGTTTGCAGGTAGCTCCGACGTTGTTGTGTCCAGTCAGTGGAAGAAGGACATTCAGAGGCACTTAAGGATGTACGAGTGACGGATGTTCAGAAGAAGATACTGGCTACTTTTAAGCTAGTAGGATTAGCATTGTAGTGGTGGGAGTCCATTACCACCTCGATGGAGAGAGACGTTCTCTCTATTCAGGAGTTCAGGGTGCGGTTCGACCGCAAATATTTTCCATCAGCTGTTCACACTGAGATGAGGAGGAATTTAATGGACCTCAAGCAGGAAGGGAAGACCGTGGCCGAATATGAGGCCGAATTCACTAATCTCTTGAACATTGTTCCCGATGAGATTCCAACCGAGGAGAAGAAGATTCAGAAGTTCATGGATGGATTGACTTGAAGGATCCATCAGCACTTATTGGGAAACCTCTCGTTGGCCACTTACTCTGATGTGGTTAACGCAGCACTGCTTCACTACTAGGATCACCGCTTTCACATGTCTGAGAGTAAGAGATCAGGAGAGTCCAGCGATCAGGGCAGGACAGGGGGAAATGGTGCCAGCGGGGCACAATCTACTCAGGGTCAGCACAGGCAGGGTGATCAGGGTTCCCAACAGGGGGATCCTAAGAGATTCAAATTTGGGGGTTTCAGGAATGGTCAGGGAGGTTTCAGACATGGCCATCAGGGTCAGATTGGCCATCAGGGCCAACAGGGCCAGAATGGTCGTCAGCAGCAGTTTCAGTAGGGCCAACATAGTCAGGGTAGGAATAGTAACGACCATCAGGGCCGTGGGCAGCAGGGACAGCGAGGGGGAAACTTCCCAGGGAAGTTATTCGTTTGTGGAAAGATGGGCCACAAACGTTAGGATTGTCCTGATAGGGGCAGGGCCCCACAGCAGCAGCAGCAGGGTGCTTGACACAAGACACAGAGGCCTATGTTTCCCGTCGCCCTCCTAACACCTCCACAGATGGAAGCATTACCACCCATTCCAGCGGTCCCAGTCCAGCAGGGACAACTTCAGTATAGGAGAGTGTATCAGCTTCAGCATGTCGCAGTCCCATAGGATCCACCTGTTATTGAGGGTATGTTCTCTATTCAGGGGATTATGGGGCGTATTTTCTTTGATACAGGGGCCACACATTGTTTCATTTCCATGAGATTTTCATGCACTATTGGGTTGTTAGACACCGCAGAGAGCACGGTTACTTTTGTAGATTCACCATTGAGTAAGGGTTCCGTGATTTCCCTTATTTGTAGAGGTGTGGGTATAGAGATCGGGAGGTTTACTTTACCCACTGATATGATAGTATTAGAGATGACTGAGTATGATGCGATTGTTGGTATGGATTGGCTAGTTGCATACCGAGCCATGATTGATTGTTTCAGTAGGAGTATTATCTTTGCCATTCCTGGGCAGGAGATGTTTTAGTGGAGATGCCTCGCCCCGAGGGAGGATCGTCCACTCACTTGTACTATATAGAGGAGGAGACTTCTAAGGAAGTGGTGATACCACTCGATTTGATTCCAGTAGTTATGGAGTTTGCTGATATATTTTTGGATATACCAGGACTACCTCCGAGTAGAGAGATAGATTTTGTGATCAATTTGACGTCGGGCACTTGGCCAATTGCCCGCGCATCTTACCGTATGGCTCTAGTAGAGATGAGAGAGTTGCGGGACCAGATAGAGCAGTTGTTGAGTCAGGGGTTTATCCGAAGGAGTAATTCGCCGTGGGGTGCCCCTGTATTTTTCATAAAGAAGAGGGATGGATCGTCGAGGTTGTGTGTAGATTACCGGGAGTTGAATAAAGTCACGATAAGGAATAAGTATCCGTTGCCCCGAATCGATGACTTATTCGACCAGCTGAGAGGACCTTCCTTATTCTCAAAGATTGACTTGCGATCGGGATACCATCAGTTGTGTATCAGGGAACAGGACATCTCGAAGACTGCTTTCTTGATGAAATATGGTTCCTATGAGTTTCGAGTTATGCCTTTTGGCTTGACCAACGCTCAAGCCGTGTTTATGGACTTGATGAATAGGGTGTTCCGAGAGTTCCTAGACTAGTTCGTCATCGTCTTTATTAATGAAATTATGGTTTACTCCAAGATAAAAGAGGAGCACGCTGAGCATTTGAGGCAAGTTTTGTAGACGTTGCGTCAGAATGAGCTTTATGAAAAGTATGAGAAGTGTGGGTTTTGGCTGAAGGAGGTTCAGTTTTTGGGGCATATCATTTCCGACCAGAGGATATCTGTTGATCCGGGGAAGGTATCCACAGTGAGGGATTTGGGACAGCCCACGACACCGATTGATATCCGTATTTTCTTGGGCCTAGCAGGATACTACAGGAGGTTTATTCGGGTTTTCTCAAAGATAGTGGGTCCTTTGACACATCTGACTCGCAAGGGTGTGCCATTCATCTTGAGTGATACCTGTCAGTTGGCATTTGATGAGTTGAAGGAAAAGTTAACCTCAGCGCCTGTGTTAGCATTTCCCAGACTGGGAGTTGAGTATCTAGTCTACACCGATGCGTGCTTGCAAGGACTTGGAGGGGTTCTGCAACAGGAGAGTCAGACCATAGCTTATGCTTCCCGTAAGCTTAAGCCTCACAAGAGGAATTACCCCACCCATGACTTGGAGTTAGCGGCATTCGTATTCGCTCTTTGGATTTGGAGACACGATCTCCTAGGAGAGAAATTTTGGTTGTTCACAGACCACAAGTCTCTACAATACCTCTACACGCATAAGGAACTGAATATGCATCAACGACGATGGCTTGAGTTTGTGAAGGATTATCAGTTTGATATCCAATATCACCCAGGGAAGGCTAACGTGGTAGCATACGCATTGAGCCGTAGGCCAGTAGATGAGGTGGTTGAGGTGTGGAAAGCTAAGTGGAAGGAGCTGGGACACCGGGATGCAGTGGCCCGATCATTCATGTCTGTGATGACTGTTACACCGCATATTGTTACGAGAGAGATAAAGGCCCAGGCAAATGACTCATTCTGTCAGGAGCAAATAGTTCGATTACTAGCAGAGGGAGCCGAGTCCTATACCGTTAGTTCAGACGGGGGATTACGCTTTAATGGGAGACTGGTTGTTCCGAAAGGGGAAGACTTGCGACATGAGGTAATGGCAGAGTCGCACGGCTCACGGTTCGCGGTACACCCTGGTGGGGATAAGATGTACCAAGACATGAGACACCAGTATTGGTGGAGCGGGATGAAGAGAGATATCACCGTGTTCATTTTTAAATGCTCTACTTGTGATCTAGTAAAGGTGGATCATCAGAAACCGATAGGACTTCTATAGCCATTAGAGGTTCCGATGTGGATATGGGAGAGCATATCCATGGACTTTATCACGGGGTTACCTACGTCATAGAGGGATCACGACTCCATATGGGTAATTGTGGATAGGTTGACCAAAGTTTCTCATTTTCTACCCGTGAGGACAGACTACAGTACGGGACAGTATGCCCAGATTTTTATTGCAGAAATAGTGAGACTTCACGGTGTGCCTTTAAATATTGTGTCTGACCGAGACAAGATATTTGTTTCATGATTTTAGGAGAGTTTCCACGAGGCCATGGGTACGGAGTTGCTGCTGAGTACGGCTTATCACCCGCAGACTGATGGGAAAATAGAGCGGACAATTCAGATGTTGGAGGACATGTTGCTTATGTGCATCCTAGACATTGGAGGTGGTTCGGAGCAATACCTTCCACTGGTGGAGTTTGCTTATAATAACTCCTACCAGTTCACCATTGGCATGGCTCCATTTGAGGCGCTGTATGGTAGACCTTGTCGTTCCCCAGCATGTTGGTTAGAGGTGGGGGATAACAAACTCCTTGGGCCGAAAGTGATTCAGGACACTTGGGTAAGGATAGAGATGATACGAAGCTGCATTCGGGTAGCTCGGGATCAGCAGAAGAGCTATGCTGATGCCAAGAGGTTCTTCAGAGAATTCAAAGTGGGGGACCAGGTGTTACTTATAGTATCTCCTATGAAGGGGATTATGCGTTTTGAGAAGAAGGGGAAACTAACACCAAGGTATGTGGGGCCATTTCCTATCATCGAGCATATTGGGCCAGTTGCGTATAGACTTGGGTTACCGAAGCACTTGCATAGGATTCATGATGTGTTCCATATTTCCTCGCTAAGGAAATATCATAGGGACGATTTGGCCCTTAATCACATTGCTTTAGACGACATCGATCTTCAGCCCGATAGTTCCTATGAGGAGGGGCCGATTGCTATTCTGGACCACATCGAGAGGAAACTGAGGTCGAAGATAGTACCGTTAGTACGCGTGCAGTGGCGGCATCATAATGCCGAGGAGTCCACATGGGAGCGTGAGGATGAGATGCGTGTACATTATCCAGAGCTATTTTTACCAGGTATTCATTAGTTCCGAATTTCGGGACGAAATTCTGTTATTAGGGGGGAAGTATGTAATACCCCGTAATTTTATTAATTTTTATTTAAGGGATTAATTAAATTAAATGAGAATTAATTGGAAATTAATCCGAATATAAATACTAGCGAGATGTGAGTTGGTACTTGATTATGATGTTAAAATCGAATATTTCATGAGTATTGAGAATATTAAAGTTGTCGCGAGGCTGAAATACGACAATTTGAGAAATTTAGTTTGGACGCTCGTGTCAGTCGTGTCAGGAATGAAATTACTTAAATTAAAAAGTGATAATATTTTTTATCAACCACATGGTCATTTTTAGTGTGCCAACGTGTCCAAAAGGGTCGAAATAGTCAAAAAACACTAGCCGGGGGTTTAGTTTAGGTCCCGGGGCACTTTTAGGCCAAACCGACAACCTAGAACGGTATTTTGGTAATTTTAAAAATTAGGGAATTAAGACCCACAAATTCAAGTGTTAATTTAGATATTTTAAAAGAACCACTAAGGCCATTATCAGCCAAAAAGGGAGAGAGTGGGCTACGGTAGTTTTTGAGAAAAGTTAGAAAGAGGGTAAAGGGTTTCCAAGCCAAACCATCGCCACACCATCAGTTTTGGAAAGGATTTGTGGCCGAAAAAGAGGAGAAAATCAACCTTGAACCATCGACAACACATGTGAAGAATGAATCTAAGGAAAGTGTTTTGATGTCGTTATTTGCATTGAATATTTCCTCCATGTATAGTGTAGAAAACTGTTTATGCCTTGGAAATTTTGATGAAGAATACCCAATGAATTATTGTGAAACTTGTGGTTTTGGGTAGGAATTTGCATGTATAATGTTAATGGACAAATTCAATATACAAAACATAACTTTTGATGATCTAAAAACGGATTAATAAAGAGTCTTTAATTGCATTTAAACTCTAGGTTCATGTTCATAGGGTTTGGAGTTATAAAATTGGGAATTTATGTAAATTGCATGTTGATTTAGAGTATTTGAACCCAAAAATATGTTAAGAAATGACCTAAGAGGATTTAGAGTTGTTTAGGAATATTAAAATGCTATTGGGATGACCTTAGGGTGGATTTAGAGAAGAGAAGAATGAAGAAAAAAATGAATTTTGGGAATTCTGGGCGTAGTCTGCCATCTCGTTAGAAGACCTGGCTAGGTAGTTCGTTCTAACGACCTCGTTTGAAGGATACTTCTAATGAGTTGACAAAATGGCCCCTTTTAGGCCTGATTTTATTTCAAATGTCCCATAGACTTAATTAATGGAGAATTAACCTTCCCTTATTGACTAGTGGGTAAAATTGTGAGATTGGGGTACGTTGAGGAGTAGAACTTAGAATCTTGTAGTAAACCGGATGACAATTGTGGATTTGGAAACGAGTACCTAATTACGACGTGAGAAGAGTTGACAACTTTAATGTATATAAATTGGGGACTTATAAGTGTATAACATTAAATGATGCTATAAGAACGAGAAGTATACCTCTATTTATATTCTGAGATATCTAAGATGTTCGAATGCTTAGTATATATGTGGATATCTCCGTATAACATACCTACCATACTTGCTATCATGGGAGGTCGGCGTTCGATCAGAGCCATCTCATCTTTGTGTACCTACGAGGGGATTTAGATTGGTACCTCGAGGAAATAGGTCAGAGAAGGACTTATTGAGAAGTTAATAAGTCTACTGATCATGGGAGCATAGGTATGTGCATGACCCATGTGATGCGAACTATGTTCGCCTCCATTATTTATGATTGTTGTTATTTAAAAACGATTCCTGAGAGATTTGAAATGCATTGTCCTTATGTACGCAATGTACCGGGATTGGATAGTAGAGTATGTGTGCACCGCAACTTTGTCTCGTGGTGCCACTATTGTGTATTTATGATGAAAATAATATATTGTTAGTTGAAATGAACTGTCATGTATAAATGTGAGTATAAATAATATCAATGTTTTTGTAAAAATAAAATGGAAAATCTCTAGTAATTGGGATTACTAATATGAAACTGAGAAGAAAAGTAAAACTCTCTATTTAAATGAAGATGCCGGAATTAAATCGTGAGTCATATAGTAATGTTAGATTTGGTATTGGACTAGTTAGATATGGGAATAACTAGAATGGATACGGGTATGATAGGAGTGCACAATTAGTTGAGAGGTGAGGAACTCATGTGAGTGCACACATTATCATGTACTTTATATTCACTATTTAATGACATTAAACACTTGCTATATTTAAAACTGTTTTCACAATCGGGCTCTGACCCGTTTTCTTCCAAATATATTTTCTTGTAAAAACCTTTTAGGTGCCCAGCCATAAGGACACCAAGCATAGGAGTTCCATTCAGGTGGCGTACTGTAGCTGCTGTGGAAGTTACAAGACCTTGACAGCAGACGCCTCCACTTTCGATCTTGACTCTATATTATCCGATTTTCTCATTTGTTGGACATGTGGCCCTATTTCCTTTTAGAGACACTTTATCTATTCAGTTATTTCAGATTTAGGTTGTAATTAATTTAGTGATGCAGACTTGGTATTTTTTTATTTCTGTATTCGGATTGTTGTGAGGAGTATTCCTCCAAATTCATTATTATTTTATGGTTATTCTATTGTGACTATGTTGTGGTGGTTATGTTAGCATTTCATAATCTACTTATTGCATGTTAATCGGATTTAATTAAATTGACAACTCACTTTTTAAATATTAGGTGGCTAGTAATTGTTAAAACGTTTTTCGACAGTGATGCTATGAACTGAACTAACTTGGCCTTTTGTATTGATTTAATAAAGGAGCATCTACCCGGTATTTAATTACTCGGGGTGTCACACATCTATCTTCAGAAATTGAAATTATGGACTATATAAGTTAATTAGAACATTTTTAAACTTTACAATTATTTATCATTTAGTAAGGGACATTTGACGTAATAATTACCTCTTGTGATGCCCAAAGTCTAAATTCATTGTCTGAATGTGAAACCATTAGTTGTTTCTTGTGCTCGGATGTATTATATTTTTTTACATCGAATTAAAATTGGTCAAGAAGGTGATCTAGTATATTATATAATGACATGAAGTAAAATTACAACATGAACTTACTATCTCCGTTCGTCGACATCTTCATGGGTTTCAAACATATAATGAGCCACTTTCTCATCAATTTATATCCTTTGCCCATTACTTTAGCAAACTTATCGGAGAACTCATCGCCATAATCTACAATGTTAGAGTAGGGCGTATATTTCGTAGGAAACATGGACACCTCCATAGTATTTTTTTTCTCTATGATGGATCCTTCAATGTACCTCGTATTCTTAACATGCTCTTTAAATTTTTTTATCATCTTATATAGTAAAGTAATACAAACTTAAGAACCTAAATATTAAATTAATTAAAATAAATCAAACCATAATCAACTGATAATAACAATTATACCTTTCAAATGAATATATCCATCAATATCTTACTCGGTCGAAAATAAGTGCCTTATCATATAAGTGCACCACAATTGAATACTAATGTCAAAATATGTCGAGGGGAAGTGTTTCTCTAATACATAATTTGCTTCAGGTAGAGTTTTTTTTGCATCCACGATGTGCCTTTGGTTGGCTACTTTTGCGCACAAAGGTGTGAATCAAAGGCGAATTTTATAATATCTGTTCGCAAATCCTTATGCTTAGAGAAACAAAGCTTAAAAATAAAAGGGACCAATTTCATGATCTCATGCCAATTGTGAAACTTGCATTTTGTAGATCATGTGTGTCATATCTCATAATCCTCTTCAAAATTGATGAAAAATTAGAGTGGAATTTCAAATTATGTAGTGTGTTTAAAATAAAATTTCGTTCTTCGCTCGTCAATGTATATTCCTCAGGAGGGAGTATATTTATCTAGATACTTTCTTCTGTCAACCATAACTAGGGCTTAATTACCAACACTTTAAGATCACGTCATGTCTTTTCTCCATCTTTGTAATGACATTCATTTAGTCATATTGTCATAACATGTGTGATGAAATTCTTCATCGCATGCATAATATGTAATACATAGCGCACGAGGTTACTCTTCTACTACAAAAAGTTAAATAATATTGACCTCGTAGATCACATCTTTCATTCCTCAACTTCATTATCAACATGGGTCTTTTTATTATTGACATTCTTAAATTTAGGATTCTTTTTCGACACATTTCTCCACATTTGCAAGATGTCCTTTTAATTTTTGAACCTGAAAGATTTCTCGGAGCTAGTCTATATTCATCCCCACCCAACAAAAAATTAAAACTTTTATCAAATCTAAACTCGTGAACAGTAGGCAAGAATCTCCTATGAGAATGGGACACCTAATGTAATAATGAACATTACAGCACGATAAATTTCCATAAGTTGGGAAATCATAAATTGCCCAGATCAATATGTCTTTAAACATGAACGTTTCCTATTTACTAGAGTCAAATTCTTTCACGCCCGCTACTCACAACTCATTCAATTGTTCTACCAATGGTTCCAAGTATACATCAATGTCGTCACTTGGTTCCTTTGGCCCGAAAATCAACAAAGACAACATACAAAATTATGGTCTCATGTACAACGAAGGAAAGAGATTTAGGGCTGCTGAGATCACTGGTCATACATTCAAATTGGTGATTATATTACCGATTGGATTGAACCCATCTATTAGTATTACCAAATATATATTACATTGTTCATTGACAAAATATTCTTAATTAAAATTCACTACTTTCCAAATGATCGAGTCAATAGGATGACGCATGATATTATCCCATACTTCTTCTCTAACATGCCAAGCCCTTGCCTCCACTATCCATTATATTATGAAGAATCTCTTCAACCTCGTACCAACAGGAAAATATTCAATAACTTTTAAGGCACCTTTGAAAGTGTGGATCTCTTAAAATTCAAACCATGCTTTGGCACATATGTCTGTTCCCCACATACCAAACAATGATAATGATTTTTGTACTCCTTCCGGTATATTATGCAATTATACTTGCAAGCATGAATTTATTTATACTTAATTCATAGACCTTTAAAATTACTCTTCATACTTAGATAATTATTTTTAAGCGTATTCTATTTAGGGAGTAAAACCTTCACCCAATTCAAAATTCCAATCACCTTATCACTAGATAAACCAAAACGGCTCTTCAAAATATCAAAACCAACCATGACATGTAAAGTTGTATGATCTTTTCCATAGTTATGGTACAATTGTTATGTCAATTTATCTTTCAAACTTAGGTATTCATCATCAAGATTCATCCCAACATTGTTAACCATAAAATTCATTATCTTCGTATCAAAATCCTCATTGTCTTCTACTACATGAAGTCTATAAACATAGTATCATAAAGCATCTAATATATTATGCTCTACCATATTATCATATACTTCCTCCTCTTTCCTACTAGGTAATGGTATGGGAGGTTATTTGGGGACAAAGGGACAATGTATTTTCCCATGAAAAACCCACACTCGATAATCATCTTACACAGTGCATTTGAGAAAATGTAGTTCAAATATTTTCCACATAATATTTTATAATTTCTACAACATGGTCAGGGCCAAGAGAGCTCTTCACCATTGAGACACCTCTTTGAGATTTTAATTAAATCGTTAGCACCTTTACGATACACATCCCCGAGTTATTTAATTTCATTCATCCACTCTTTATATAGAGGATACCCCATAACATATTATAGGAAATATTACCTACCATTGTGGACACCCTAATTTGCAATCTGTGTGTGAGTCATGTGACACCATAATCATTAGTGATTCAACATTTTCATAACCCATTAACTCTCGAAGGTCACAATATGAAGTACCCCAAATATCAAACACATTTTATCAAACCTACTTACACCCGTTTATACCTCATTTTCGAAGGTCGAAGGAAATAGTAGTATCGATTGAGACAATATGCAATAAATACCACTTTATGGAAATTTTGTACTCATAAGTCTTCATAATGTGGGAAAATGTTTAAAAATATTGTAAATCAGAGTGAGCATAAAAACTCTAAGATCTGTAGACTGAAAAAATTCACGCTACAAACCATGTTAAGTGTAGTTTGGACTTACCAAATTTCATTATTAGGTATGCTGGGAACCATAAATAGATAGATCTTTTAATTATATTTCCAAGATGAAAATAATGCATCAATTGGGGTTACGAGTCAAACGTTATGAAAATAATAAGAAACATTGACGAAACACAAACTAAGGCGAAACCCGTTGACCAAACGATCAAACTTTTTTTACTAATTTTTTGCTATGAAATCACTCAAAATGGAAGATTAATCAAACAGTTAACCTATTTGACCAAATAGTTCATCATTTTTTGCAATTGTCCTAAAATCGTATCCCTAGACCTTTGATCGGATAGTCATCTACCTTTGATGGAAGGTTCATCCCCACGGAAATGATCATAAAATCTTATTAAATCTCTTCTCATCCATTCATGTGTCATCCTATCACGGATTAATGTCCCTCATACTTTCATTGTATTGTCAAAGGCCTATACCACACCCCTATAAATAGATGTCCCCTAACCTTTAAAAGGGACCAAAACCCAACCTCGATCCAATTTTTCACTTTCTTATCCCCCGAGCATTCCAGAAACTCGAAATCATTTTGGGAAGTCCCGAGGAAGTTCATACTTCAAAGAAGTCGCATTCCTTGAGAAATTCCGTACTTCTAAAAAGTCACTTGGGTCCTAAAAAAGGCTCATAAATTTGAAAAGTATCATCCGAAATGAAAACCGAGGCAAGCCTATGTGAGCATTCTCCAAAATTTGACACTTTTAAATGAAGTTATGCCCAACTAAAAAAATTCTCTACCCACCTCGAGCACCTTAAGTGGGGACAATCACACGGGAAAAATTCGGTTCATGCTACAGGGGTAAATAAACTTTGCCCCAATTTCGAGTAAAACCCTCCCTATATACGAAACAACCTCTCCCACATTTCGGGTCAAATAACCCATATATATCGAGATAATTGTCCTCACATGTTTCTCTCCTTTAGTCTAGCCCTCATTTAGGGGACCAAGTATGCACTTTATAATGTTTATATTTTTAAGCCTAATTTTTAATCCAGCACACATGTTAATTTACTTGGCATGCTCATATGTAAAATAATGCTAATCAAATGCTATGACAACCAAATACAAATCATAAAGACATACTTTTAAAAATAGTTCTGAGGAAAGTGTCTATGAGCCGAGTCAATCAAAAACTTTACACAAGCCAAAGTCTAAAATAAGACTACACTCATGACTTATCCAAACAAATAAAGCCTATGCTCGAGGCAGCACCCCGAATATGTGTTTTCATATTAAATACTTGTCATGCATTAGGATCCATAAATACTGTAATGTTGTATATTGAAGACCCGATATCCCATTGCCTATGACCGTAAATATGCAATTTTTGTTATAAGTACGTTGGCACTAATCCAGGTCTCCTTGGGTATGTAGGAGCTATAACGAACTAAACTCATGAAGACCAAGCCTCACAATACGGCTCTTGGCATATTATTTCGTAGGGATGCATCATCCCTTGTCCAAATTCCTTCGAATTATGCCTCTACGTCCCTAGACGAAAATTTCTACAACATGAAATCCTTAGATCTAAACCTCTAAACTAGCCTGAAGGTTCAATAACATCTTCGAGTTAGTAACTTCCCCTAGGTGATGGATGCCTTTTCGAAGACTTCAGGTTGACTTCCATTCTGAACCTCCTTCGAATCTAACCTTTAGCCCATAGATAGATTCTGTGACTCCTAATACAATCCCTATACTTGCACACATGCGACATTCAAACACATGAAAACCTTAAATACGTAGGATTTGATCTTGTACCTACACGAGTACGTAGGCGTATTACTGAATTCTTCTTATGAGCTCGATCCTTGACAATATGTCTTACGATATATTATCCTCATGGAGATGCACCCATCTCTCTCTTACACCCTCCCTTATACATATCACCAATGAGATATCAAGCTATCTCATAACTGTGATCTCTCTCACAACCCATATAAACACACAAACATGTATACATATTAAACACAATTGAGACATGTCAATCCACTTATTGAAAGTAATAGACATGGATTATATGTGCACCCACTTGGAAATAATATTCTCCATTAAGATATCAAAAGAAAAATAAGTACATTCATAGTTGTTATCACTCTCTTGATTAAGTAGTATATCTTTTATGAAAGGCTCATACCTTGTATTATTATGACTCAAGCATGCGTATTTCAAAGGACGGAGAATCGTAAACCCTCCCCCCTCATCTACTTTGTTGAAAACAAACAAAATATATAAATATTTGAAGTCGTGGATCCCGTTGAAAACCTATACAAACTCGAAATTGCATACACAAAACTGAACAATGTAGCCTTTAACCCTAAGTTTTCTTAGGTATGTAGGAGCAACACTGATTTCTTCTCATGGGCATGAGTATAGATACATATCTATTGATATGATGTCACAACAGGGATACACACATCTGTTATGCCACTTTTCTATTTCTCCTCAAACCTATAAAGACATATCAAACTATTTCTAAATCAATCTCTCTCTCACACTCACATACATATCAACAACCACCCATTATACATTAGCATGGTGTCATACACAATCAACCTTGTGTACCTGCACGAGTTGAACCGACATTCCTATGCCGCTCACCAATACCATTTCATACCTAAGGACATATCTAAGTTTAGGGATTCTCAACCTGATGTCTCTAATCATATTATAAAATAAAAAAAACAATAAATTAATGTCAAGAGCGATAATAAGAATATAATTTAGGAATCATCAAGAAAAAGTGGTATGCCTAATACCTTCTCCACTCTTAACTGAATTCTCGAACCCATACAATAAGAATCTCTCAGTCAAGCGAAGACTTAAAACTGACCTGGATTACCCAAATATGGATAACTCAGTTCTTTTGTTTATTTTTGTGTAAAACAAACTGGTAACTCTGAACTAACCAACAAAAACCCTTACCACATAAAATACCTTTAGTTTTAGGCCTAAAATTAGGGTTGTGCAGCTCAAACTGGACATGGTGTGAAACATATTGTTGGGGTAAATAACTTTGACCCATGTTGAATTGATAACCCATCCTTGAGGTACGCAGAGGATCTGGAGACAAACACCCTACGGAATCCATCATCAAACTAATAAAGTCCCCCTGGGTGCAGCATTGTGTTCGCTCGAGGACCACAACGCCATATTAGAGAGTCTATTAGGGGTA
Organism: Sambucus nigra; assembly: GCA_949130495.1. Taxonomy (NCBI): domain Eukaryota; kingdom Viridiplantae; phylum Streptophyta; class Magnoliopsida; order Dipsacales; family Adoxaceae; genus Sambucus; species Sambucus nigra. The sequence goes on along the minus strand of OX422208.1, from coordinate 85,138,777 downwards.
ACCGAAGAGAAACAAACTATTTTTATGCATCATTCCTAATATGTTTAATATTGGTCTCTTTCATGGCTACTTTACACACTTTTTAGAATTGTTAAGCAACCTTAATTTTAGAGTCCCTCAAAACGTGGATACGTGCTTAGGTTCCCATGTACATAATTATACATTTTTTCTAAACATATAAGTACTCACAAATAATCTCGCGATAAAATAAACATCAAAGTATGTAAAAATAAAGATTACCTATTTTGCATCACGCACTTCATTGTCCTTATTTTCATATTATTTAAACCATGTACCCTCGAGACTAGAAGCGGTCAAGTGAGAGTAATTTTGTAACTTATAAAATATGCTTCATCGGAAAAGTGGCTTGTATTTCAGAAAACCCACGTCCCCCTAAGGAAATTTGTATTTTCAACAAATCACTTCCTAAATTAAAGTTTGTACTTTTGAAAAGTCATTTGAATGCAAGACCAATTGCCAATGAATTCTCTTTCTTTTTACCACTTTTATGGTATATAGAGGAACTTTTATCTTCATCCCATAGTCTCGATGATAGGTATTGTTTGAATTTCATTCAGTACTGGGGTATATCAAATATGCTTTCATAATTATTCAGTACTAGGGTGAAGTGGTTTAAAATTTTCCTTAAAGGTTACTTAGCCCAAGAAACTCGATATATTATAACCCATGGAGATGAAAAGCGATCCACCGATCACTGTGTCATATTTCCCTTATCATATAGAGAAAACACACCATATTTCACAAAAGAATAGATACTTACAGGTTGTGAACTTTAACAAAAGTTTTCCAAACAGTTGTCAGACAACTGGAGGCTCGTGCAAAACCCCTCATATTCTAGGCTGAGTGTCTTCCCATTTTTAACTGGAAGATAAATAGTATTAATCCACAAGTTATCACTAAAACAAATTTCCCATACATTGGATTCCCCTACCTACTTGTTTATTTTGAGAAAATAATTTACCACAATTTATTACTTCCTCACTATTCACATGAAAAATGAGAGATTGCCCGTGTTTACTTGAATCCAATAGGATTTTGTTCAGTTTTTACTTTCAGAAGATAGTACCAAAAAAAAAATATCATCACCTCGTAGGGGAGAAAGACTCAAGTTTTGCTCCATGTCTACCGAAGATGGATAGGTTCTATCTACAATGGATCAGATTTAGAGACAACTGGAAAATATCATCACCTCGTAGAATACCATTCAGTCTAAGATCAGGGCCCTATAACTTATACAAGTCTCCCTATAATAGACCATCGCTACCCCCAAAATAGGATAGAACATACTTACTCGCCCCATCCCTAACACAAGAACACCTCCTCTGATGGTCGTTGAACTATTACCAGCTATTCCCTAAGATCCTCCTAAACGAGTCCTAGAATCATCTATCCCTTATAATGTTGGCATAACTCGCTTCTATGTACCATTTTCCCCACATGGATACTTATGAAATTCATACAAAGCTTCTACATGGATAGGATAAAAACACTATTTAAAAAAAATCAAATTTAATTAGACTTAAGCAAGGTAACCCAATTAAACTTAGAACTGATTAAATGAAAGTTGTGTTAAAATGATTAACCAAATTTATATTTACATTAAACCTGTATCTAAGTGAGTATAAACGATAAAATAAATCAATCACATAATGCTTGATGTCCTATAGATGCCCATAATGAGAAAAACCTCAGACAGCCTAGCCACACATTATACTCATAAATTTGATCTTGTACCAATGACCTATCATGGAAGATTCTTCCTATAAACATGTATTAAATTGGAGTCATTATATTTTAGAAAACCTTACCTACATTCTTTTCTTAAATTATCTTGGCCTTAGAGACCATTTCAGATGATCAATCAGAGAAGTTGCCTCATTGAACGATAATTAATCTCGGTCGTTGTCAGTATCGGCCTTAGACAATACTAGAAGGCCGACTCAGCAGTACCTTTCATATAAGTCTAATATAGTAATTTAGTTTCATCTTGGCATAACCAAAGTGTTATAAAACCCCAATAGGCTCGACTAGCTGAGACCCTTTACCTCAAACATCTCGTGCACGCGTGGAAATCACGACAAGGGGTATTACAGACATATCCAACTAAAACTGTTATTGTAGGCCAACTAATACATCATTATAACCATCCTTTCCTTATCCCATCATATGGGGTTGGACACATGGATTCTCTTTTTGCATTATAATCTATTTTATGGAATATTATCATTTACGTTTAATTCCTTAAGATCTCTCCTAACAATTTCCTCCCACGGTTTCTTAGAGAGGACCTTTATCTTTTACCCTCTATTTTCAATAATCTTACTCTTGTTATATGGGAATATAATGGTCTACGCAAAAAATGTCCATACCACCTAAGTCTATTTTCTCTTAATTTATTGCTAATGGGAGTAATTCCTAATTTTTCTCTCACATACTGGTTTTTAATTTTATCCTTTCTACTAACTCCTATCATCCATCATAGCATACTCATCTCACTAACATGGATCATGATCATCTCACCAACTAATATGTGGGGAGAATATTCATCATCATGACTTCTACATAATTCTTTATAAGTGTCACACGCTCATTGGTCCTTCTCTTTTTCACACATGCAGTGTATATTTGGGGTTAAAATTGCGCACCTCCAAACCTATAAAAGTCACCTTGTGTATCTTTCCTTCGGGATCCAATTTTAGAAACCTTACTATTATTTTGTGTATTTGTAGATAGAGATAGAAGGTTTTATAAACTATTGATGGAATTTTTCCCGTCTTTATAGTGGAATCACTCCCATACTTTGCACATTGTACTTAGGTTAAGGTCGAACCATTTAAATACTTGTGTCCATCGATTTTCTCTCACCTCTTCTACCACTCTACTTTTGTTTATTATTTCCTTCATTGTTTTGCAACCTTAAAAATAGGTTTAACCATAAAGGATTATTTCTAGCATTATCCTTTTGGTGCTATTCGTGGGAAGAAATTGTGTATTATTCCTATCTCATCTTGAACTCTCACTTTCTTATATATAGTGGTGATCTTGGCCTACCTCTATTAGGATTGAATCACTATTAAAGGAGCTTGAGTTGGGAGTTTTGTACGTTCATTGGTTCATCATGTTTCTAGTTTTTTTTCATCTTTCCGCTTTTTTTTGATTAGTTACATTTATCCAGAGAAGGACAATTATCCACCATAAAATGCCATGGTTAGTTACAACCAACCGACTCAATAGTCATAAATAGGGGATATGCTGACAGCGCTTAGGTCCCTTATGGCCAGCCATCAATAGATGCATCAGTAGATCTTTGTCTTTAACTAATATATTATGAGTATGGTCCTTAAAAATTCCACAATGAATCTAATTAATCCGATCGCAAGAGAGGTCGGGCATCCGGAAGCCAGGGGATCACAATCAGTTACGGCCAAAGAAGTCCAGCACCACTGTAGGTGAACATAAATCATCAACCCACAATATCCTAACCTTAGTAAAGGAGTTCAAGAGTGTCTTAAGGACTTAACATATGAAGCGGGTAACTTTTACGGGAGGTGCGAGACTTCAAATACCCCTATTGATTAGGTCCCACACCCAAGCTCTAACTTATCAAGGGAGGAGTGTTCAACACACCCCTCATAGTCTCCAGAAAGGTTTTGCATTTGATAGGCTAAGCATGGGGTCAACCTTCAACTATCTCGACCGAAGTGGTGATGGCAACCGAGACATTATCATCTACAATGTTGGTGGTACATGTGCCACTGTTCGACCAGGTAATGATCGGCTGAGACAAGACCACAAAATGGAGGGGGGGGGTGTAGAGAAGTTAATATCGAACAGAGAAATTCTGATAGGAGGCCATTCGTTGAAATCTCTACTGAAGTGGAAGGACCATGTGACAATTCATTTCAAGAAGAAAAACCTTGGAATAACTCAATTTAAAGGTTAGAGGACAAGATCGATTGTCTTATTAAAAGGTAAAATCCAAGCCGCAAGTGATACATGGAGGCATCTTCTTTTGTGCCAATCATAGTAAGTTATCGAACCCCATAGAATTTCGAACCTCCAACCGTGAAGCTGAGGTATGGTAGGAGTACTAATCATATCCATCACATATAGATGTATCAGTCGGCTATCGACAATTATTCCACCCTGGAAGAGATAAGGTGTTTGGTTTTCGTTGTTATGCTTACTAGTGCTGCACATGTCTGGTACACCAGCCTGCCCAGATGATCTATTAAAAGTTTTAAGAAGCTAGCGGATACGTTTATCCACAACTTTTATTTTAGCATGAATTCGATTGTCAATAAAGGTAAGAGTCAATCTCTGAGAGATTTTATATCTCGATTTAGTAAGGAAAGTTTGGAGGTCGAGGACTATGAAGAGAGGATTGTGATGAAAGCTCTCATAAGTGGACATTAACTAGGAAAAATCTATTAGAATTTCTCTAAGGATACTACAAAGTCAATGAGAGGACTTTGGGCTATGGTCGGGAGGATCATGAATGATGAGGAGGCCACGGAGGCTAAGAGAGATGACCAAAAAGGCCGACAATAACAAGTCTGGACAAAGCCAAGATAAAGAAAAAGAAGGTAAGAAAAGGTTTAGTGATAATAAGTTTGCTAATTATACTCCTCTAACAGTTAATACTTATATGATTCTAAATGAGATAAAGGATGACAAAGAGATCAGGTGGCCAAAAAAGTTAAGAGATCCCCTCACAAGAGGGACAAAAGTGAATGGTGTGAGTTCCATCATGATCACGACCACACGTCATATTGGTGCTTCAATCAGAAAGACAATATTGAAAAGTTATTAAAATAAGAGAATCTAGGGAAGTATGTTGATAAGAGAGGAGGTCGAGACGTGAACAGAAAGGGAAACTCTTCACGAAAGGACACCGGGCTCAAAAAGAAAGAGGTGAAAGAATATAGAAACGATCCAAAGCCAGGCGATTGTGATGAAGATGACCCATATCTTCTTATCAGACCTCTTGCATTTAATGGTAGACTTAGCGTGATTTCGTTTGATGTGAAAATGATATGTGGAGGAATGTCAAGTAGAGGGACTGAGTCAGGCAATAGGAAGGCTCGTGATGGAAAAAATGCTTCTAAGTGTAGATCGCTGTTCAAAATCTTTTTCCAATCAAAATACCTTCATCTTACAAATACACTAAAAATATGCATAGGGTAAGTAAGGGTATCAATCCACCTTTCATGTGTTATGAAAAAAATATGTGAAGATAAGTGTAGAATCATTTTCATATTATTCTTTTTTTATGATTTTTCAAGGGATTATTAATTAACTAACTATGCTAGTTATTAACTAACTAATAAGTAAAATCTAATAAGAGAAATTTGAGATAAGAAAAATTCACAAAATTGTGCTAAGAAGTAAACTAACTAAATTGGACTCATGAGCGCTTCAATTCATCCCTTGCATATGATATTAGCCCTCAATAATCATCATCCAAGACATATAATAAACAAATGAAAGAATGAAATGATTAAAACAAAAGTAATTAAAGAGTAATAAATCAAGCCAATTTTATCCTTGAATTGGAATGAATTCTTCAATTACAATCCAAAATTCTCTCAATTCCAATCACTTGCTAATATATATTTTTTTAAATAAAACTACAAAATAAAAATTAAAGAAATACTATTTATAATATATACAATGGATGAATTCATAATGGACTCTTAAATAATGAGAGAGATTTGTTAAAATTAAAAATTCTCTTATTATAAAATTGTACATTAGAATTCATCCAAAGAAAAAAATTCTACACCATAACTTTATGTTGAGATATTTGTTAAACATGCAAATACTCTTCATAAAGGGATGGAAAATAATTTACATCCAAAGGAAATGAATTCAACCACATCAATCTATATTGAAATATTTGCTAAAAATGGAAATACTCTCTATTGAGGGGTGGAGAAGAATTCATCTTAAGATATAAGTTCTACTATATCACTCCATATTAAGATATTTGCTAAAAATTCAAATACTCTCTATAGAGGGATGGAGAAGAAATATCCCAAGTTTAAAACTAAAATGGAGATCCCTTTCAAATGACACCAAGTCTTCAATATGTAGGTCAAGGAGGCTAGGGGTAAATTTGGTAATGCACACAAGAGTACGTGGGAAGAGGTGCGGGAGGGGTATTATTGGAAGTGTGGAAGAAATCACTTAACACATGTGGGAGTAATTTAGGGAGTGACACACAAGTGTACATGCGGGAGATGTGGTAAGGGTATTTTGGGTAAAAGGGTAAAAGGCATTTACACATATGGGTTTTTTGGTTTATTTTTTGTTTTTGTTTTTGATTTTATTCGGAGAACGGGAAGAATTGGGTTTGGGAGGTTAAGGTTGGGTGATGGGTTTTTCTAAGTGGGTAAATGGGTTGTGTGGTGCTATGATGTCGGGTTTGGTCGAAGGCGGATAGTGTGGGTTATGGATTTGATCCGCTTGTGTGAAATTTTTGTTTCTCCATTTTTACGTATGGAGGTGTGAAAATGGGTCACCCCGAATTTTTGTACATGGGTCGGGTTATGGGGAACTAGAGTTGGATCTAGTTTGAGATGGGAGTGTGAGGTTTTTTTTTTTTGAGGTTTAGTGATGGTGTTAGGATAGAGAGAAGAAGATGATGGTGATGGATGAGAGATAATATAATTTGGTTGTTGGGTGGAAGGGGTTATTTGGTGTGTGTAAGGTGTATGGAATATGGGGTGTAGGTTAGGGAGTGTATTATGGTTATGTGAGTGTAGGGGAGTAATGAGCGTATGTGAGGTGGTATTTTATTATAAAAGAAAGCGTATATATATATACAACACACGCAATAAAAATATAAAAACATAAACACACATATAAAATATAAAAGACTCATAATAAAATAAAAGTAAGACAAAAAATAAAAATAAATATAAAAATAAAATTCAAAAAATAAACGACACTAAAAATATAAGAAAAGAAAATATTAAACACACACCAAAATATATACAAACACTGACATGATGACCCACGCGTTTTATATAATATTTACATAAAATAATAAAACACTAAAATGAAGACCCTAAAACAAAATAAAATAAAAAGATATAAAAATGACACAAGCTAAATAATAATACCGTACACACACAATGAACATTTATAGGACATGCTAAGGATGGATTGGGCTTGGTTCAGCCTACATGACATATTTAGGCTACGGGATTGGGGTTTGTCCTCTTTTATCCTCATCAATGGCATATTCTCCTTGATTTGAAGTGTTTGAAACCATAAATGACATTTGACCTACAAAATTGACATGAACACGCATAATACCAATCTTATCGAGAATTAGCAATTAACAATCGTTTAGTTAGGGTTCTATTTTAACACTTTTAGGTGCTTATCATCTCATGTGATTGAGGCCAAGGTAGGGCCTAAGAGGGTTGAAGTTAATTTGGTCGAGGGAGAGAGTAGGCCAAAAAAACTAAAGAAAGTCCATATGGATAGTCTTTTGGTAGGATTCTTGGGGAAGGACTTCAAGGGAATTTTAGCCCCACATGATGATCCCCTTGTAATTAGCAAACAACTGCACAACTATAATATGGATCATATTTTTAGTTGATGGGGGAAGCTCACCCAACATAATGTTCTGGGATTATTTTAAGGGGGTAAATCTAAAAAAGAAAAGATATATCATTAACCATTTATTGGGTTTTGTGAAGAGAAAGTCCACCCGCTGGGAGTTTTTGAAATGGAAGTTTGCATCGGAACCAGGGAAGATGCTTGAATGGGGCTGAGAGTTTTTGAAATGGAAGTTTGCATAGGAACCAGGCCAAGATGCTTGAATGGGAAGACTAGCTTTTCCGGATGGATGAAAATGTCTTCTCGGCCTATAATATAATCCTGAGGAGAGTATCACTCGTGGAGTTTTAATTTGTGACTTCAATGGTACACCAAATGATGAATCTGTCGACTCTTTATGGAGTGGGGGAAGTGAGTGGTGATCAAGTGGATACACAAATGCAATTTTACCTCAATGGAAGAAAGGTAAGACCACAAGTGAAAGCCACCTCGTACAACATCGACACTCTTGACCCAAGAGATAAGAGAAAACTAAAAAGAGAGCAAGAGAAAGAGGTAGAATCAATCGTCCTCAATAAGGACGAACCGAAAAATATGTCCAAATAGTCTAATCCCTAAAAAAAAGAGTTTGTTGAGTTATTAAAAAGAAGGAAAAATCTGTTTGCATGGAGCCATAATGATATGTTGAGGATTAACCCTGCAGTTATTTATAACTGGCTTAAAATATATAAGACAATGAAAACAGTAAAATTGTGAAGATGGACCTTTTCTAGAGATAGTTATGAAGTTTTACAAGATGAAGAGAAAAAGCTACATATTACAGAATTTATTAGAGAAGTGCATTACCTACAGTGTATATCTAACATTTCCATAGTGCCTAACCAGAATGGAAAGTGGAGGATTAGTAGACTTCATTGATCTTAACAAAGCTTGGCAAAAGGACAACTTTCTTTTTCCAAGAATCGACCAAAATGTTGCATGCCATGAGTTTTATGGTTTCTTAATCTAGGTACAATTAAATTTCCATGCATGAAGCGGATGCCAAGAAAAATTCCTTCATCAGAAGAAAAGGAACATAATGCTACAAAGTTATGTCATTTTGCTTAAAAAATGTAGGGGCTACCTAATAGAGGTTAGTCAATAAAATGTTCAATCATCAGTTTGGAAAGACGATGGAGGTCTATGTGGATGATATCCTCATGAAGACTTTGAAGGTATAGAGTCATGTGTCCGACTTAGAAAGAATGTTTGACATAATAAATTAGTATAGAATGATATTGAATATAGCAAAGTGTGTATTTGTTATTAGAACTGGAACTTTTTTTGGTTTGTTGTCAATCATAGGGGCGTTAAAGAAAACCCTACCAAGATAAAAGTATTGATTGACATAAAGATGCCAAAAATGATAAAATACATTCAAAAACTAATAGGACAAGTTATCGTGTTTGATATATTTGTGTTCACGGAAATAAATAAGTGTTTACCGTTTTTCAAGAGTTTGATGAAAATGTTTGTTTGGGAAGAAGAGTGTGAAAAACAATTTCACGAGTTGAAGGCCTATATCAATTCACCCATGATCCTCTACCGGCCGATCCAAAGAGAAAAGTTATACATGTACCTATCCATCTCAGAGTCACACATTAGAGTTTCACTATCCTAGACAATGGTGGAGTTCATAAACCTAGTTTCTTGAATATTAAGGTCCTACAAGGAAAATAATTAAGGTATCCTAATTAGAAAATCTTCCATACTCTTTGATCCATCCCTCTAGAAAAATGAAGCCCTATTTTAAGAACATATGATGGTAGTGCTCACTGATACGCCGCATCGAAAATTTATTTATAAACCTTAGAAGTTGGGTAGGTTAATGGCTTGGTTGATTGATTTAGGTGAGTTTGATATCATTGATTAGATGAGCAATATAATTAAAGGGCACGCATTGGCAATTTTTATGGCCAAGTTTACAAGAGAATCCATTGAATACATAGAAAGAGGAGTATCGATTTAAGTTTCGGAGGTCATCCAAAAAGGAAAGGAAATTGCAGCCGAAGGAACATCAATCGACACCGTAGATGGCATGTTGAAGCAAGATTTTTTATTTAAAAATGGTGATTTGTCCGAAGGTCCCTTTACTCTGGGGTCATCGATATGGACTTTGTCTGTTGATGGTTCGTCTTGCAAAAATGGAAGTGGGGAAGGATTGATATTAGGGGTGCCACATAGGACCGATATTAAATAAGCCCAACGGTTCAGCATTGAAACATCAGATAATAAGTCAGAGTATGAATATCTACTGGGAAGACTCTGACTTGCAAAAGAATTAAATATTGGATAAATTGTTCCTCATAATGATTCCCCATTGGTTATTTACCAAATTTTAGGGATTTATGAAGCGAAGGACAAGAAAACGGATAAGTAATTATCTATAGTCAAGAAAATGCTCAAAACCTTTTGAGGGGTCAAGATCAAAAGAATCCCTAGAGTTAAAAATGGAAGAGAAGATACACTAGTAAGGCTTGTGTCGGCTACCAGAATAGAGATCCATTGATCAATGCTTGTAGAAATACGTCTGAAGATGAGCATAAAGACTATTTAAGCAAATATTGAAGTTTGTATGAATTTTAATTTTGGAACATCTTAGATAGACCCAATCAAAGATTACCTAAGAGATGAAAAGTTATCGAAACCTAAGGCCAAGACAAAAAAATACGATACTGAGAAGCTAAGTTCACCATTATTGGAGATGTGCTTTATAAAATAGGTATTCTGCTTATCCTGTTGAGATGCGTGCATCCTTCTAAGTTAAGTTATGTACTCGGAGGCATACATAAGGTCTCATGTGTAAGCCATATTGGTGGACGATCCATAGCCAAAAGGATCATCACCCAGGCTTACTATTAGCCGAATCTTGTAAAGGGCTCAGCATAATATGTTCTCAATTATGATAAATGCAATCATTTTATTAACATATCCCATCAACCCCACCAGCCATTTTCTCTAATATCAATCCCTTGGCCTAATGTAATGAGGGGAATTGACTTGATCGACCCCTACTCAGAGTAAAGGGGAATTTCCACTTTTTGATTGTCACGATTGACTATTTTTCCAAATAGGTTGAATGTGAGGCTATGATAACCACCCTTGAGGAGAAGTTCTTTCAATTTATATGGTGGGAGATCATTTGTTATTACAAACTCCCTAATACTTTGACATCCGAAAATTTGAAACATTTGAAAAATAAGTCTTTGGAAAACTACTATGTAAGGCTTGACATAAAACTGTTCAACAGTACTCTGAGTCGACCGCAAGCTAATGGGCAGACTGAGGTTACAAATAGAATGATATTGGATGGAATGAAGAAAAAAATAGAAGACGTCTATGGGAGATGGGTTACCATTCATGCTGGCCTACGGGTCAAAAGATATAATTCTGAATCCCTTTATATAGAAAATGCAATTTTTTATACTTAAACTTGGATCAGAATACCTTTATATAGAAAACATAATTTTTGGAGGTGGCACATTTTTCAAGTGCCCATTTGAACAAAAATAAGTGGTCGTTTAAACAAAAATGCAATTTTCTTCAACCTAACCAAGAACTCATTTGAATGAACATGGTTGTCTCGTTCTATCAGACTTTAAACGTGCTTCAAACGATATTTTCCTGAGATAGAGGATTTGTGCGTTTGAATGTCGTTTGAAAGACATGGGCACCTGGTTCGAACGAACACAGTGAATTTGTTCGAACGACTTTAAAAATATTTTTTTCCTTTAAAATATTTTCTAAATATCCCTCAAACTATATTTTAAAACAACACCTAATTATAAATCTGCAAGGATATGAAATATATCCATTCATACCTGGGGGTTCCTTGAACGTTGAAGACGCAACATGGAATGAAAGACGACATGATGAAGTATGCACTCTAACTTGGCTGTTATAGTTGTTAAAAAAAATATGTCACAAGCTTGAAAGGTAAACACACTCAAATCCTAAACCTATAACTTCAAGGTCTTGTCCAAACACTAAATAATACAAAACATAAAAATTGACTTGATACAAAAAATTGTCCTTACAAATCACCCCCTTTTGGCTATTCCCGAACAAAACACAAAATAAAAACCTATGGATTATCAAGATCTCAAAAAGACTTAGTCCCTAACACCAAAAGGAAAAGGTACAACATTTGTCAAACTCACATTTAGTAGCTTCGCTCATGTGTAAAGTTAATAGCATCATTTAAAACATATACACTTAAAATCACCTTTAAATGATAATAGAATATATGATGGTATCCTATTAAACACATGGTGTTTAAAAGTGTTTTTAACTTGCCAAAATTCCCCAAGGTAGGGAATAAGTTCCAAGGCTAGCAAATGACCTTAGACGAATAAGTACTTATCTGATAAGACCTTTGATACCCTCAAGGGTAAGATATAGAGATATGGAGGAATCCAATAGTATGTTCTTTACCTAAGGAGAGTCATTCGTTTCAGTTTGTTTTCCCTAGTAAGCTCAGCGACCTCGACATTAAGGTCCCATTGCAATATGCGCCCTTAGACGACTCATACTAAAGGATAATAACCTCCGAAGGTCACCCAGACATCAGCCCCAGGATATGGGGACACATGATATATAAAAACCACTTCCCTCAAACTCTACGATAACTCCAGCACTTTCGAATATTCAGTGGTGCTCTTGTAATATATTCAATAGAGTAGGTAGAAAGAAGAACACTATTCCACCTTACACCACTACTCGGTTTGACATTAATTTAATGTTTCCATAAGTATTTAATGAACCCAAAAATAAGGTACTCCAATTGAAAAATACTTTTCCCAACACTCCACTTTCATATTGACCCTAACGGAGTTCAGAACTATGAAAGATGCGCTATCACAACCCACTTATTCTCTCTCCAAGAGTTCTCCTATAAATTAAAGGCTGTAAAAAGTGGAAGGGGATCGATCTCTAAAATCCAATGATGCTAAGAGCATTCAGGTATCAAACTCACATGATTTTTAGCATTCCATAAGTGTTTATAACCCATTCCATATTATCGACCTGCATTCGAAAGTTTATATTTGTCACGTAAACCAACTTCATTATTTGTATCAGTTATACATCTTATAAAACACTTAAAATAGTACCGAGACATACCTATAAACATCATTCAGTTACTTCCTAAGCTGCTATGTATTGTTTACTAAGGAACATGACCTCAAACCCCCATGACCAAGGCTCAAAGGTTCTTTTAGACTATAATACCCAATTAATTTCTAATAAACAAGCATAACACCTTTGTACAGTGGATGTAGGACCATATCTTAAGACACAAACCACTTTAAACTTGTGTCCCACATTTGACACTTCTCTTATCTTACCCTTTCTACGACACAGATAGGAGCACACAAGGGTTTCAAGTGACTTATGATTTTAACACTCAACAATTTGGTACCATTTATGGGAATGAAAAGTTCCATTCCCTTCAAACTCACAACTTACTCCTTTTTAAATGGTGACTAATGTCACCTTAGATAATTCGTTCAAGGAAATAGAGGCCCAATAAAGAATGCTCAAGGGGAAACTCGCTATTATCCACAATAGGCTTCGTTTTCCCATAGTGGTAGAAGAACCAATGGTACAGGAGAAAAACTACAGGAGGGAGGTGTACCTGAGGTGTGTGAAGAACTGGAATGGGTGAGGCATGACCAACTCTAATGGACTCTGTCTTCAAGGTCTTCAAAGTCTCAAGAACAGTTATATGAGTAAACCTTCCATTTCTGGTAAAAATGGAGTAAATACTATGACCTCTTCCTGCAAGAAGATGAACTTCCCTATTAATAATTGTAATTTATATAGAATTATATCCTTAGATTGATGGATATAATGATGGGAGTGAAGAGTCAAGATCTTATCACTTAGAAAAAGATCATGGAAAGAGTACTAGGTTTGATGTAATTTTAGGAGAATAACGACTTAACTTGAGTTTTTGTTGTGACTAGACCTTACTAAAGGGTCATATTTATAAGTTAATACTAGGGATAATGTGGGACATTTGGGGAACAAAAAATGGGATGAACTTTGAGGGACAAGGTCTGCAATATACCTTTTGTCCCTATATGTCCATAGTCTCCTGTCCCCTCTAACATGCGACACCTGGTGCAAACCAAAGTGAAAAAAGAAAATATGTCTCGTAATGGTGAAAAAATATGTGATTTGGTAAATATCATTTCAAACGGTAACATGTTGTGCAAACTTTGTAAAACTTGAGAGAGACTTTGAGGGGCACCCTCTCTAAAATCATTTTCTAAAAGTGCTTTTTCTTGTGCGGAGCCTCTTGGCTACTCACTTTAGTTATAACTAAGTGTGGGATGTGTAATGGCTTGAGTGACTCCTAGAGTCCATCTACTAGTATTATCTCTATCTTAAAGTGCCAAGTGCTTCAGCTTGCTCAATAAATATTATCTCTCATTCACCAAACTAGAACTCCTACGGGATCCCAACTGGCCTACTTGAGTCATGCTTCCTTATTAACTAGTCCCCCTTGTGCATGAAAATAAATAATAGTACTTTATTTCTTAAAACATAAACAATTCTTAGGATGAGGGGCCACTTATGGTGGACCCCCTTGCCCTCGGCCATTTCCTTTTTTGTCATTGCTTTTGGGAAGAGGGGCCACCTAAGGCGAGTCCCCTCGCCCTAATTCATTTTACCTTTCTTCATAGATTATTGAGTGAGAAGGAGCCAATGGAGGTATATCCTCTTGTTTATATACATGTCTTTGGCAGAGGGGTCACTTGTCTAGGACTCCCCTACCATAAATTTGTTTTAACATTGATTGTGGATGAGGGGCCACTTGTGGTGCACCCCCTCGCCACTAGTTGTTATTTTCTACATTATTCTTTATCAAAGGGCCACTATTGGTGGACTCCCTCACCACAAAACAATTATCTTTTAATATCTTTGTTGGGGGGGGGGGGGGGGGGGAGGGGGGGGGGGGGCATCTGTGGTGGACCCCCTCGCCCTTAATCTTTCATTTGTACTCATCTTGGTAGAGGGGCAACTCGAAGTAGACCCACTACTTCTTGTACTAAGCTTGACATAAGTGAAAAGTATGTAACCCCGGATTTTAATAATCACAAATTAAAATATTTAATTTCCTTTTTAATATAAAACACAATAGAGATGATGCGGAAGCGTTATAAAGGATGATGGTTCAACTTTCAAAAAATAACAACAAGTTTTAATATCTCAAAACAAATTAAAAAAAATTAATCCAAGCACTTAAACCGATTAATTAATTCAAGTCCTAGAATTTGCCTAAGTCATAATTTTTGCTTGGTTTTTGTCCCGGAATAGCCAAAGGCAACTAGGATAAACAGACATTTTGCAAACCGTTGATATACCATTCAATTCTCCCTCAATGAGCATATATATTCTTTTGTTTTTGAATGAATATATCAAACAAACATAGACCTTGGCAATTGCTTTATTTTAAATGCCAAATATTCTGTTTTTAGGCCTTTGGATCACGTATTTCTTTTAGATTCAATCAACGGTGGCTTACTATCGCAAAGGATTTAATTCATCCTTTCGGAGCCCTTCCCCGTGCATATATTAATTTATCATGTTTTCATTTTTCGCACAAATCTCACATGCAACGGATTTTGACATGCAGTAGTCCTCCTAGGTCATAGATATGTAGATGACTAGATTGATAGGAGAACACCTCAAAAAGCTCCAATATAACATGTGACATTAAGATTTCAAAAGAGCTCGTGCATGTGTGAAAAGAGACAGATAGAAATAGAATCCATTTAAACAATACAAAATCCAACTACTCCATCAAATATGGTAAAGAACATAATAAGGATTGAAAATCTAAACCAAAAGTTCTAGCCACGTGGGAGCATAAATGATGGGATTCAAACACAAGTATATGCCGCATAAAGTGTGTCAAACAAAAATACACACCAAACAAAATCTTTTTGAGTTTTTAACATTTTTAATAAAAAAGAAAGATATATACTCAAAGGACTAAACAAAAATCATTTGTATTTTTCATTAAGCATAAATGAAATAAATAAAACACAAATGATAAACAAAAATATTTTTATATTTTGCAGTTAAATCAAACACAAAAAATAATACAAAAAGATAAACAAGTCATAATTTCTAGCATGTGATATGAAATAAGGCAATGACTAGAAAATGACTAAACAAGCATACATTTAGCATATGAATATGGCATGAAGTACAAACGCTAAAGCATGCAAACACTAACACATTTATCATTTAGATTTAGCAAGAGAGGAAGCATGTGAAAGTAAATGAGAATCAAAATCCCTATTTTGTAAGGCAACCAAGTCGGATTTCCTAACCCAAATTAATGAAGAATTACTATCTTGGGGTGTAGGAACGTTAGCTAGCGTGGTTACTTTACTATGGGATTTTCTAGGAATTCGTTTAAGATCTAAACAAAATTGCCTAAGATGACCTTTTCGACCACAATGTGTACAAGTAAGAACATGTCGAAAAGATTTATCTAAGGAGTGATCATTAAATGCATTCCTAGAAGATTCTCCTAAAACATTGGTTTTGACTTTAGGGTTAAATTCATTACAAGAATTGAAGCCTAAACCAAAAGTGTCATTTTTAATTTGGACCGTTCCTAACATTTTATCTAGTTTTTCTGAACGACACTCCAAATCAAATTTGACATTACTAGAATCTTTTAATTTATTTTCCAAATCTAAAATGGTAGATTCTAGTAAAAAATTTCGCTCTTCAAAAGTAAGAAGCTCCTTTTTCAAGGATTCCATTAAACCCTTAAGGCTATCTCTCTCGCCTTCTACGTATTCTAGCTTCTCTCGAAGAGTCCTCTCACGTGTCCTAAGGTATTCTATTAAGGCACTATTATCAAAGACCTTGACACTCTTTCTTAAACAAGCTTCTAACTTAAAATTAGCTCTTTTCAATTTAATAGATTCTTTATATAATTAATGAAAAGCATTTTGAAGTTCACTCTCATCAACCTCTTCTTCATTTTTACTCTCTTTTTCTTCTCCACTCTCACTATCATAAAAAACAAGGAAATCATGAACAATGACCTTGGAAGTGGCATGTGCTATCGTGTCATCAATCGATGAGTTCTCATTATCACTCACATGACTAGCCATAAAAGCCACAAAATTTTTCTTAGTGGGGGAATCGGGCTTTTCTTCCTTATCACTATCACTAAGGGTTGCATTATATGCAGTGGGCCGTTTACCCTCTTTCCTTAGTTTAGTGGGGCACTCATAAGCCCTATGGCCATAACCTTCACAACCAAAACATCTATTAGACTCGTCCCTATAAATATTTTCATTACTAGGTTTAGGGATCTTATCGGCTTTAGAAATCTTCTCGTTTTTGTCATGTTTAGAAGATTAAAATTTCTTAAAATCATTTTTAAATTTATCTTTATTGAATTTAAGAAATTTTCTAAATTTCAAGCAAATAAAGCCATGTCTTCCGAGTCACTTTCACTATCGCTCTCTACTACTTGTTTGACCTCTTTTCGGGCTTTTAAAGCAACACCCTTTTCAATTTTCTTTTCAGGTTTAGAGGGAAACATATCTAGTTCATAGGTTTGTAAATCACCTACAAGCTCTTCTAATTTCGTAGAGGCTAAAGTGGGTAAAGAATTTAAAATGGTCACTTTAGGAATAAATCTATCGGGTAGGGATCTCAAAATTTTCTTTACTACACGGTCGTCAGGTATTTTCTCTCCCAAGTTAAAGGATGAATTAACAATATCAGAAAGTCTAGCATAAAATTTATCAAAAGTTTCTTTTTCATCCATTTTGATAGTTTCAAATTGAGTGGTGAGGTTTTGGAGTTTTGAATCTTTAACGACACTAGTTCCTTCATGAGTTAATTGTAAAATATCCCAAGCTTCTTTAGCGGTTTCACACGTCATAATACGTCGGAATTCATTCGGTGCGACAGCGCTAAATAAGGCATTTAAACCACGGGAATTAAAATTTGCAAGCTTAAACTCATTTTCGGTCCATCTATCGACGGGTTTGGGAACACGTTCATTTTCAATTAGATGTGTTTGTGGGGACCACCCATTAACAACCGACATCCAAACACGTTCATCGATAGATTAAAGTGCCGATTTCATTCGCGCTTTCCAATACGCGTAGTTTGAACCATGAAAAATAGGAAATTTTGAAAATGGTGAAAAATCCATTTTAGCCAAAAATTAAAGGATTTTAACGAAATAATTTATCATTTTTCGCACTGATACCAATTTGAAAAGTATGTAACCATGGATTTTAATAATCACAAATTAAAATATTTAATTTCCTTTTTAATATAAAACACAATAGAGATGTTGCGGAAGCGTTTTAAAGGATGATGGTTCAACTTTCAAAAAATAACAACAAGTTTTAATATCTCAAAACAAATTAAAAAAAATTAATCCAAGCACTTAAACCGATTCATTAATTCAAGTCCTAGAATTTGCCTAAGTCATAATTTTCAATAATCCAAAGTTAGGCGAAACCAATTTTAGCAAGTGACTTGAATAAACCAAATTTACCCAATATTTAATTTAGTCCCAAATTAAAAGAGTGTGATAATTAAACCAAGTTTTATCTTGAATTTATTCTAAGCATGCGTTCTAAATTATGATGCAAGATAAAATAAACAATATCACACTACGCCGAGATGTACGAGGAAAAACCCAAGACGGGAAACAACCTCGGACGGCCCTAGCCACAAGTCCACTAGATATGGAATTACAATTACAAGACATATAGACTTACAACGACTGACTCGATCCCTCTCAAGCCTCGACGCTTCTTCTTGTAGAAAACTCTTCCTAGCGGACAACCACGGAGCTCCACCGCGATCTCGGAATCCACCGATAGGACTTTGTATGGTCACCGTCACCCAAGCATGGAGCCTTTCTCCAAGTGGGTAGAATCTCAACAAAAGTCTTCTTTGTGATGGGGTGTAGAAGCAAACCCGAAACGTCTCTTCTTGAATTCGGTAGAGAAAAACCGGTGCCAAAAACTCCAAGTAAAGATAAGTATATATAGAACTTGGATAAACAACTATTGGGTGTAAACTAGAGTGTGTATGAATTTTTCTTTAAAAATTAACACTCAAAACATGAACATTTTCCCTAAATAAATTATCTCTCAAACTCTCTCTAAGAGATGGATATGGAATGGAAAAGTTAATTGGAAAAATGTGTTTCCCGCACATATTAAGTCTTGAAAAAGTTGGTTAAAAACCAAGTGGGGAAAGTGGGTGAAAACTGCCAAAAACTGCTCAAAACTGTTCCCGCCCTGGCATCTCGTTCGAACGAACTTGACTCTCGTTCGAATGAGACTTTTAAGGAGCGACCAACCTGGGCTCGTTAGAATCTCGTTAGATACCTCATTAGAACGAAAAACTCATTCGAACGACATATCGAACGACTGACCAGTTTAGGGTCGTTGGCAAACTCGTTCGAACGAAACTTGGTTCGAACGAAAAACTCGTTCGAACGAAACCTGGTTCGAACGAAAAAACTCGTTCGAACGACATTTCTAACGAACGACTAGAAAGTTTGAAAAATTCGATTTTGGCCCAGAAACTTTTATATACTTATTTTAAAGTTCTAATTGATGCTTTCTGAAAATAAAATGCAGTTTTTATTACACCTAACACCCAATAAATATTGTTCCAAGCTCCTATATAAATATAATTACATTCATACCTTGGGAGCATGGAACCTTAGTTGATGACGTAGAAACGAGGCACGCAAACCGGCATTTTGATGAAGCTTTATATTCTTTACCACTATGTCTTCAATCCACACTTCATAGGTTTGAGAATATTACAATCAAATACATTCCTATGAATAAATGTTTTTGTTCGGAATTGAGCCAAAACTATATATATGGACTCAATTGGAAATTTGTGTCCTTACAATAAGGGACCACTCGTGGTGGACCCTCTCACCCTTGAGGTGTTGTTTTTTTCTTCTGGTGATGGCCTTCTACAACAATGACACTAGAGAAAGCCACAGGGCCGAGTTAGAGGGAGAAAATTATTTAAAGGGCTCGACTAGGGCCCCTAACGGTTAGAAATTTGTAACCCTATTAGGGACATGATGTCACTCCTGGGAGACAAGTATCAGGGATTTTTCAAGTAAGTTAGGCCTTGGGATAGAGAGATAAATAAAATAAAAGATCGGTTGGAGAACTTCATCAACTAGTACAATACCCAAACACCCAACACCATTGATTTGGCCCTCCAAAAGAATTTGCTTATATTATCCATTGATATTCAACATTATGAGGAGCGGACCTACTCCTTCGGGTATGTCACTCTCCCTCTTACCCTTAGCTATGATGATTATTGCACCACCATTTGGAAAAAAATTCATAGTGGTGGATGTCCTTCAGCCTATAATGTAATCTTGGATAGACCCACTCATAATGACTTGGATGCTGTGATGTCCACCCGAAGGCTGGTAATGTAGTTCCCAACATCTAGGGGAGTGGTAGAGGTCTTAGGAGACTATAAAATTCTAGGGAATGATACATCGCGTCCATGAAGGAAACAAATAAGTTTCTCAGTGCACCACAAACTTCGGCAGAGGCTCCACCAAAGCTCTAAAAGATCCTTGAGATCTGACTAGATGTATTACCTCCACCACCAACATGACCCGAGTTATCTCTAAATAACATGTGCAGAGGAACTTCATCCCCATAAATCGAGGACAACAACCACTATGATTGATAGATTAATAAAGGTTAAGAAAAAAAAAGCAGGGGGAACATAAGGTGTATTCCATCCCATAAGAACCATAACAATTAATATCCATTATTTTTTCAATGAAAAAGAGACTTTTTTGTTACTTCTGATGCATCCATCAAAATAATTAAGGTCTAATGACTCACCAATCATGTCACAAAGAGTTCAGCCTTAGCTAAAGTCTAACAGTCAAAGGTCACGGGACCCAAAAAGACAATGCCCTTGAGATTAAAAAACCTAAAATGCATAGTGAAAAGATATTTGGACCCCTAAAAGACGAAAACTATTATTGAGATTTTCATCCATAATGCCAAAAGGGTAAGGTATAAGTACCCGTAAATTTCCCACTCCCATTTAACAAAACATTTAATTTACCTTGATTTACATAAAAGATTCACGGACTTCAAATTTTTAATTTTTTTCTAAGTTCGAAGATCCTAAACCCTTATAAGGACTTCAAACCCTTATAAGGACTTTAAATTTTCATTTTTGTTAAAGTCCAATCATCCCATATGCTTACAAGTACTAAAGATTACAAAAACTTTCAGTTTGAAGGTCTCAGACCCATATAAGGACTCCAAAATTTCAATTGTTTTTCAAGTTCGGAGGTCCCAACCCCTTATAGGAAGTTCAGATTACAAAATTTTCTAATTCGAAGGTCTTAGATCATTCTAAGGATTTAAAAATTTATTTTTTTTCTAATTGAAAAAGTCCCAGACCCTTATGAGGACTTAAAAATTAAAAAACAAATAGTGTGGAGGTCTCAAACCCATACAAGAACTTTAAAATTTCAAAAAAAAAAAATAAGTCTGAAGGTCCCAGACCCTTATGAGGACTTCAGATTATAAAAAAATTCAGTCCAAATGTCTTAGACCCTTACTAGGGCTTCAAAATTTTCCAGAGGATCTAGACCCTTATAAGGACTTCATATTACAAAAAAATTAGTCTGAAGGTCTCAGACCTTACCAGGACTTTAAAGTTTCAATTTTTTTCTAAGTTTAAAGGTCTCAGACCCTCACAAGGACGTCAAATTATATAAATAGTTTAGTCCGTAGGTCTCAGAACCTCACAAGGACTTCAAAATTTCAAATTTTTTCTAAGTCCGGAGATCTTAGACCCTTATAACGACTTCAAATTACATAAAAATTGAATATATAGGTCTCAGAACCTTAAAGGACATCAAAATTTAATTTTTTTTCTATGTTTAGAGATCCCAGACCCTTATAAGTACTTCATGCTATAAATAATTTCAGTTCGGAGATCTCAGGCACCTGCAATGATTTTAAAATTTTAAAATTTTCTAAGTTCGGAGGTCCAAAACCCTCATAAGGACTTAAAAGTACAAAACATTTCGGTCCAAAGGTCTCAGCTCCTTACAAGGACTTAAAAATTCTAATGTTTTATGAGTTCGGAGGTCGTAGACCATTATAAGGACTTCGGATAACAAAAAACAAATAGTCCAAAGGTCTCAGACCTTTATAAGGACTTCAAAATTTCAAATTTTTTCTATGTCCGGACATCCCAGATCCTCATAAGGACTTCATATAACAAAATAATTTATTCCGGGAGTCTCAAACCTTTACAAGGAATTTAAAATTTCTAGCTCTTTTAAATGCTAGAAGTCTTAATGATATACCCAAGTATAACCTCATCTCAGTCTAGCACCCACTCGGCCAAGGCCGACCATATGAACCATCATGACTAACATTTAATGACCTGATATAGTTGTCTTGTACCAGCAGTCTCATCTTCATCGGGTCTCTTGGGTCGAGACCTACCGATTGGCTCATTAGCTCTTTACAAGTATCGTCTCGAACTAGAACCCCCAATAGTCGAGACCTATGAATGTGCCTAATGGCCCTACATTAGTTTCTTCTAGTCCCGTTATCTCTAGACAACCGCGATCACACTTGTTCTTTGCATTCTGTTGCCCGAACGGGAACTTAGAAGTATCATCCTTTCCTAGATCGAGACCGCATATGATCCCACATAGCCACGTGTGATACATGTTCATTACATGACCAATCCACGTGGACAGGCAGTTATAATAAAATCATAGGAGCACATGAGGGGAATATTTACATCATCATTACATGCTTATACTCAGCGTATGTGTCTTCTACTTATTGGATGTTTCAATAAGGGCACGCTCCATGCATGCTTAGGGTTGCATTGTGCACCCCAAACACTATATATACCCATCTTCTTCCTTAGTAGAAAGGGTACAAAAATAGAAAACCCTATCTAAATTTTGTGTCATTTATAATAGAGAGAAAGCTTGAGAGTTTTGTATTTCAGGTCATTATAGCCTTTTTTTCTAGTGAAAACCATACTCATCTGCAAAGTGGAGTAGTCAAACATAGCTAAATCACTTAAATTCTATTATCTTTCCTCTTATCTTCATCCTCTTCTCGTATTTGCATTATTGTGCTGTTATATAAATCTCCATTGTTATGTGTATTTGAGATTGAGTTGCTTATATAAATTCAAATGTTGGCATCATAGCGTCATCATTTTGGTGTCGTATTTGGGAACAAATGTTCTTCGTCTTCTTCCTCTTCATTTTCATCTTATTTTTCACCTGATTCTCTAGTGATTATCAACTTCCATAGTTGGTTGAATCTGCGTCACCATTGAAAGAGCTCTTGTTAGGTTTTTCAAACATTTTTCCAACTCAATTAGCTCACCCATTCATTTTATTCATTCATCGAAGAGAGTGGCCTCCAATTTACCTCATGGTGTTATCACCAGCTCCAACTAGACACCTCCTCAGTCAGAAATGGTTATGAAATGGAAATAGCGTCTCCCTCGCTAGAGGCCAGCAGATGAAAATGCAAGAACAACTTGATGCCTTCAGTCAAACTATGATGACTAGACCTACCAACATTGCAACGTAGATAATACCTCATGCCTCTAGGGAAATGGCTCCAGCGACAGGGGGACCACCTCGACCCCCACAAAGAAGTTCTGAAACAGTAAAGACACAAAGACATGGCCAACCTTAGGTGATTATGCTTGGGAAGGCAAGCCCAGGAATTCTTTAATTACCAGTGTTGTGATGAGGAAGAGTACTAGGAGCCTAATGATATTTTTGGAAACACAGTGTGTATAGTCCCAATTAGCAAAGAAAACAATGGTCGGACAAGTTAAGATGGCCAATCTCAGGTTTCAGTAATTGATAAATTAAGAATAATGTTGGCTTTCGGTCGACTCGGTGCATTTTGTGACCTACGAGACCGATTCTCTAAATCAGACAACGTTGCAGTATCCATGGGAAATGGATGGTGTGCTAATTTTTGGCCTCCACCTGGCCGAGAGGAAGAGTAAAGAGAACTTAATAGCCATCAGAGGAAAACTGGTCGAGATCCTTTGCAACGCGAAGCTAACAAAGAAGGAGTTGGGGAGAATGTTTTACAGCCGAAGTAGATAATGCAGCATTGACTGAGAAATCATGGAATAGCTCCATTCAGAGGCTGGAAGAAAAAATCAATGATCTCCTAAAAATTTGAGACCCCGTTCAAAGGGGGTACATTAAAGGTCTCTATTTGTAGAAAGGATAGTGAGTTACCCAACTTCGGCCGAGTTCAAGTCGCCGACTATCACTCCCAAATATGAGCGGAGAACAGACCCCATTCATCATGTTGAGATGTACTAATCTTCTACCGACATCAACTTGGTTTCTGACGGGATGATATATCGGGCATTATCTAGTACTCTCAGTGGCACGACACATATATGGTAAAGTTTCCTCCCCAATAACTCCATAGAGAACTTTCAATAGCTGGCTAAAAAGTTCATTCACAACTTATACTTCCACATGAAGCCTAAAAAAAAGGGTACACATCTATTGTATGTAAAACAAAGGAAGAATGAGTGTCTTATAGACTATATTGCATGCATTAACAAATAAAATATAGAAGTTAAAGACTATGAGGAGAACATTGCCATGATTGCCCGCACAGGAGGATTATAAAATGGCAAATTTCTTTAGAAGCTGGCCGAAGATCCTCCAAATTCCATGGAAGAACTCCTGTCTACGGTCAGGAGAGTCATGAATGCGGAGAAGGCCATGGCGGCCAAGTTAAAGGATGAGAAAGAAGTAGTGGAAGTAAATCTCACAAATCTAAGAGCAAGGATGGGAAAAAAATATCGATTAAGGACAAGCTTGTTGACTACACTCTGTTTACAGTAAGTCCTGAATTGATTTTAAATGAAATTAATGATGATAGATCTTTAATATGGATTGAAAATCTAAGGTCTCCTCATCATAAGAGAAACAAGAGAAAATGGTGGGACATTCACCAAGATCACAACACCACCACCAACAAATGTTTTTTAATTAAAGATGAGATTGAAAAAATGTTGAAATAAGGGAAGCTTCGGAAGTACGTTGACCAAAGCAGTTACAAGGAAAATGATCAATCTGAAGATAATGAAGACGACCCTGATCTCCCACCGAAAATACCAAAGCCAAATGTACGTTCCAATATAATTTCATTTAATGCCACGATGATTAGTGGGGTAATGTCCAGTGGAAGATCAGAGTCAATCAACCACAACGCGCATGTAGTTGAGGTAGATTCAGCGCCAAAGTCGATAAATATTAAAAAGGGGTATATGGATACTTTATTTTTGGGTTTTATCTAGGTTGATGGGCATCTTACCCCCCTATGACGACCCTCTAGTAATCATCATCAGGTCTCGTGGGTGTGACGTATACAAGATTTTGGTAAACGGCGGTAGCTCGATCGATATTTTATTTTAGGAGTGTTTCAAAGGGATGAAACTCAGCAATAAGAGGTTGATCTTGTATCAACAACCCTTAATGGAGCAAAATTTCATCATTTGGGTGTGTATGAAATGGAAGTCTTGTTGGGTACCTGGACGAGGTGCTTGAAAAAGAAGATCAACATTTTATAATGGATGAAAATGTATTCTCAACTTACACATCACCCTCGACTGTGTAACTCTTTAATAATTTAGAGCCATGCCCTCTACTATACACCAGATGATAAAATTATGACTCCTTATGGGGTAGAGGGACTCTAAAGTGATCAAGTAGAGGCTAGGGCATGCTAATTTAGCTCGGCCAAGTAGAGGGAGGCCAATAAAAACTCACGACCTCATACACAACTGATACTATTGACCCAAGGGACGAGAGGAAGCTAAATAAGGACGAAATTATAAAGGAGGTCAAATCCATCATCCTCAATGAGGACAAGCAGAAAAAAACCATCCAAATCGTCTTTTCGCTAAAAAAAGAGGTGAAGGAGAAATTAGTGGAGTTGCTAAAGAAGAGACAAAGCGTGTTTGCGTGGATCTATAAAGATATGCCAGGATTATACCCAAAGGTGATCTGCCACACGATTAACATTGATAAGAAAGAAAAGTCAGTGAAAAAAAGGAGAAGAGCTTATGCAAAAGACAAGTATGGGGTTATCCAAGAGGAGGTTGTGAAACTCCATTGAGTAGAGTTCATCAAAGAGGCGAACTATCTAGAGTGGATGTATAACGTGGTGATAGTCCCTAAGGTTAATGGAAAATGGCCTATGTGTATAGACTTGACTGATCTAATCAAAGCTTGTCCTAAAGATAGCTTCCCCCTCCATTCTATAGATCAAATGGTTAAGGCCATAGCAGGGTATGAATTGATAAGTTTCAAGGACGCATACTCTGGATATAATAAAATATTTGTGGATGAGGCCAACTCAGACAAGACTTGCTTTATCACCGATAAAGGAACCTACTATTATAACGTCATGCCTTTCAGCCTTAAGAATGCAAGGTAAACGAATCAAAGGTTGCTCAATAAAATGTTTGAGGAGCATATTACCAAGACTATGGAGGTGTCTGTTGGTGATATGATGACAAAGAGCCTCAAGGCTATGGCCGACCTTGAGAGGACCTTTGATAAGATGGATCTTTAACAAATGACGCTAAACCCAACCAAGTGTGTATTCGACATGGGTGCAGAAAAGTTTCTCAACTTCATCATCAACCATAGGGGTATAGAGGAAAACCTAGAAAAGATCAAAGCGCTCATTGAAATGAAAACTCCAAAGATCATCAAAGATGTGAAGAGGATGATAAGGATGGTCGCTTCACTCAACATGTTCATTTCAATGGCCACAAACAAATGTCTTCCTTTCTTGAAAATTTGAAGGAAAGTGTTTCATTGGAATGAATAATGTGAAAGACCTTTCAAGAGCTTAAGGATTATCTGTCTTCTCCGATGCTTTTGTATCGACCTGTTCAAGGAGAACAACTATTTTTATATGTAGTATTGTCAGAGTTTGAACTCATCACGACCATCATCCTAGATGATGAATGGGTGTAGAAGTTGGTCTACTTTAATAGTAAGGCTCTTTAAGGGGCTAAGATGAAATATCCTAAGATGGATAACCTAGTGTATGCCTTGATAATGCCTCGAGAAAGATGAATCCTCACTTTCAATCCCACACTATGGTGGTGCTCACTAATAATCCTATGAGGAAAGTCATCCATAACCTTGAGAAATCAGGGAGGTTGACTGCTTGGTCAATAGATCTCAGTGATTTTAACCTTATATACTAGCCGAGAACAACTATTAAAAGGTAAGCATTGACCAACTCTGTTGCTCAGTTCACTTGGGACGAGGCCAATACCAAACAAGATGAGGTGGTAATTTTACCAGAAAAAGAAATAGTGGGTTAGACCATAGCCGATAGTATGTGATCCGACCTTATAGAAAAAGACATTTTATTCAGAAATGGTGCAGCAGGTGAAGGTCCTTTTACGGCCAACAGTCTAGTTTGGAGTATATTTATGGATGGCTCCTCATGTGAAAGTGACAGTGGGACAAGGTTCATAGCGTCTGCTCCAAATGGGACATACATTAAGTATGCATTGACATTCAACTTTAAAGCCTCCAATAATGAATATAAGTACAAAGCTCTATTAGAAGCCTTATCCGTGGACAAAGTACTAAATTTTGGCCATGTAGTAGTTCACAATGACTCCTAACTCGTGGTTAACAAGATTTTGAGAATTTATGATGCAAAGGATTTGAAGATGGATAAATACTTAGCTAGGGTGAAAACGGTATGGGCGTACTTCAGAGGGGTGAAAGTAAAAAGAGTCCCTCTGCTTAAAAATAGCCGAGATGATGCATTGGTAAGATTAGACCGCTACTAGAACATAAATCAGGAGAACCATCCCATTTAAGATACTACACAGATCGAGCATTGAGGATGATGACGAGAAACTTGAGTTTTGCTTGATTTGAATATTGGAGTTTCATGGATGGACCCTCTCATCAGATATATAAGAGACGGGGAGCTACCATAATTAAAATTTGATAAAAAAATTTGAGATAAAGGGCAGCAAAGTTCACTATCATAAGACATGTCCTATAAAAGAAGAGTTATATGCATCACTTACTACGCTGCATCTAACCCTCAGAGGTAGAGTATGTTTTGAAAGATATGGAGGAGGAATCATGATCCAGTCATATTAGGGGACAATTTTCGGCAAAACGGATAGTAACACAGGGTTACTGATGGCCAACCCCTGATAAGGACGTGACCTACTATGTTAAAAATTATGAGAAATACCAAGGATACGCTTGTGTTACTCATAGGCCCCATAAACCTCTCTCGTCCATCACAAGCCCTTGGCCATTTGTAGTATGGGGGATTGTCCTAGTGGGATCTCTTCCTAGAACCGCATGCAACTACAATTTTTTTATTATGGTGATTGACTACTTATCCAAGTGGGTAGAGGCTGAGGCCATGTTCTCCATTACAGAGACGAAAACCTTTAAATTCACTTGTAGTTTATTATTTGTAGATATGGCCTGCCTCATTCATTGACCTCAAATAACATAAATCAATTAAAAAATAAGTCCCTAGAGGTTTACTATAGAAGGATTGGTATCAAATAATTCTACTGAGGACGTGCTAACCTCAAAGAAATGGATAAATAAAGGTCATAAACATAACAATCCTGGATAGGATCAAGAAAAAGATAGAATATTCCAAAGGCTTGTGGACATAAGAGGTACATGTCATCCTATAGGCATAAAATATGATAAGAAAGATGCCGATATGGGAAACCCCCTTAATTCTGGCCTATGGCTTAGAAGATGTGATACCTACTGAGCTCGGCCTGCCCAACCATAGAGTCCAGAACTATAATCCATAGACGGATAATGAAGAGATGAGGCTGTACCTGGATCTAATTAAAGAGAGAATGGAAAATGATGAGGTAAGGCAAGAATCATACCAACAGAGAACAAATAAGTTCTACAATAAAAGGGCCCGACCTAGGTTGATTGTCGTGAGAGACTTAGTGATGAATAAGGTTTGGTATCAGCCGAACAAGTTACATAGAAATTGGCATGGACCCTACAGGGTCACGAAAAAGGTCATCCTAGGGACATATCGGCTGGAGAATTTATAGGGATAGCCATTCTCCAACCCATGTAATGCCGACCATATGAAAAATTATTAACATTAGTCTTATGTATAGAATTTATGAATTTTTGTTTATTAGAAATATTCAAAGTGATAAATGAAAATAGTTCCAAGTGTTTGCTCATATCTTTTTTATATGAGTTATCTAAATGCATGGTTTGAACTATCTTTGGGTTAACAACATCATTCGTTTGGCGAATTAGCGTTGAATCACTCTTGATGATAGAAGAAACAATGTGAGACTCATCTCGTCCATGGGTACTCAATAACACCGATAGGGGGGAAATAGTGTGATAATACCACTAAGTTAGTGAAAAAACACTACATATTCAAAATCATTAAGTTGGTTAAACATAATTATTTTGTGTTTTCCAATGGTTATTTAGCATCTCTTCTAATGACAAGATTAGACTAACACCATTAATTTCGTGATCTCCTATTTAAAAATCATTTCACTATGATTACCTTAAACATAATTAATTTGGTGACATCAAAGATGTGCAAAATCATTAACTTTTTTATTTATCTCTTGGCTAAGGATGATAGTAGACACCATTAAATCGGTGATTCTAAAATTCAACATCATTAACTTGGTGGTTTAAAAATTAATAATTTGTTTATTTATTTATCTCAAAAATAGCCAACGACAGGAATAAATCTCTCATTTAATGACAAGTCCATTAATGGTTATCATCATATAACCAAATCAGGCCAGACGTTGTTGATAAGATGATACACATCATCTCAAGATTCGCAAGCCAACATTGTTCCAATTTTGTTTAGAAGTTATACAAAATAAAAGGTCAAGTAAGTCCACTGGCGACTGCTCAAGCAATATCAGTAAAAGAAACTCGGAGGGTCACTTCTAGTGGAGCATCGTATTAGTTGATGACGATGTTATCTCTAGGGGTTTTAGTGTTATCCCCATCATCAATGGCCTCACCTTTGGTGGTATTATTATCAGTTTGTTCAATCGTCTTGGTCATAGGCTATTAGGTGTTCTTTGCAGGAGCGCTCCTAATGTCTTCAACATTGGCCAAAGCAATACCGAGTAAGGGTGCAAAAATTCAAGGCCTTTAAAATGTTAAGGGGTCAATGTTCCTACCTCGGCTTGTTTAAGGATGGTCCAATGACAAACCGTCCTCACGCCCCTCTCGAGGTACTCAAAGTCATACCCACCAAACTCCTCTAAATCTTTTTACTCTGCCACAACTTGTGCCTTAGTCTCCTTAACCACCGTATCAATATCGATCTCCTTCTTGTCATCCAGATCCTTCAAGGAATCTATGTGTTCTTACCTCAACTTGTTCATCTCATCTAGATGCCTATGCTGCACTACGCCCATGGTAGTTTGGTGGTGGATATCTTTTATGGCTAGATCATCCCTCAGGTCATTCTCCGTGTTCTCGACATCCTTACCCTTTTGGATTAAGGGAAGTCTCTCCTCAATCCACTCACCCAGATGAGTGAAGGTGAGAAGAGATTGTAGAAAAATTAAAGAGATGGGTTAGTATCAGACAAAACGTGATAAAATTAAATTTTCATAAGTTATAACTAATACCTAAGTGGCCCTATGAATACAAAACTCAATGAGAAAATAAGCATCCATAGAATGGAGGAAGCGCCTGTCAACATTGGGCATCAGGGAGGTAGAAACATCCCTAGACCTCTTGGTGTCACTAATTATAGTCTCGTTACTGAGCTTTTGTTGGGAAAGACGTGCAGTAAGGGATTCATTAGTCGATATAGGGATCTATTTGTCCGATCCCCCTATAGTTGGGACCTCCTTTTGATTCCTTTTATGAGGCCAGAGAACTGTAGTGTCATTCACTACGTCCTTCCTATTCCTCGTAGCCTCGGTATTGATAGGGCCACTTATAGTTGATTTCTTTGCCTGGGCAGGATTAGTCGATTTATTCCCAACATATTCAGCAATGTGGAGATATTTAGGGCAACTATCTTCAAAATTTCCTCAATTGTGTTATATGGCCCATCTGGAAAAAGGTTAGAAATGGTTAGTCAGAAGAAAATACGATACAGATGCCACTACAGTTCAGAACCAAATTCCACAAGTCCTACAGTAAAATTTTTTTAAAGACGAGACTATGGTTAAAGAAAAACTTATGCATCACAGTCAAGGGATCAATACAAGGTCCTGTCTCACCCAGAATTTTAAGGGTAGTGATTTGATCAAATTTAGCGACCTCACTATCGTCCCCTTATTTTTTGATCAATTTGATCTTTTCCTTGTCATCCACACTCAGGATGGGGTCATGTTTGGCACCCATTGAAGCTTTTGCCCATTTTTGAGGGACCTTTGACTCTAAGGCAGAGTAGGAAATGTTTGATGGAGACTCACATGCACCGAAAATGGAAAAATATCTTGACTTCCAATAGTGGTGGGACGTTTGGTTAATGAAAATAACCTTCTTTATCATCTTCCTAACTAAAAAATGATAGTAGTCAGGTTGGGCTTTGGTGTTGGATACATTATAATAGGACTTAAAGACACTGACTTGAAGGTCAACACTATGACAGAATTTATAAAGTGATATGAAGCTGAGAAGTATCCTACACACATTGAGAGAGAGTTGGGCTGGTGCTAAGCCCAAACTTGTGAGGATCTCCCGCACATTAGGGTGGATAGGAAGGGGTAAGACGACCTTGAACATATCTTCATATACAATAATCTCATCAAGTCAACCATCTAATTCCCTCTCAGACTCATCAGGGACTCTCATG
This sequence comes from Sambucus nigra, assembly GCA_949130495.1. Lineage (NCBI taxonomy): Eukaryota > Viridiplantae > Streptophyta > Magnoliopsida > Dipsacales > Adoxaceae > Sambucus > Sambucus nigra. Next base: position 85,107,188 of record OX422208.1, on the reverse strand, counting down.
TTGATGTTGGATTAGATTTCATACACGTGCCTCTAGTACATAACGTCAACATTTTTCATGATACTCTAAAAAAATTTATCATAAGACATGTCAAGTGTTTCCTTAGCCTCATCTCAAGATTCGATGGTTTCAATGATTGGTACTCCACTGAGAAACTTATTCTGGAATTCCCTCTTTGTCATGGATTAAATGGGCAGAGTTAAGTGGATAAGGGGTTGATCAATGGTAACTCTTAAACCCCCAGGAATCAAAGTCTCAGCATAATGATTAGCCTCATCGGATCCATATGCCTCGGAGTCAGCCGTATGAGATGAAAGGACCCTCATAGCCTTCTCATAGGAGTTGGACTTACCAGATATCCTGGAAGCAGAAGGGAAACAATCCTCGGAGGACGAGATTTCAAAGGTGCCTTCACTCTGAGACGATCTTAAACTTATTAAATCGTCACTTATTTTAACTACAGGAGGACGAATTACAACTAGAGTGACAAGATATATAGGACGTTTGAGGTCAATCCTAACTTTTTTTTAGCCTAGGCCTCACCCTCACCCTCACCCTCACCCTTGCGCATCTCTCTAAGAAGACGACCCTCAAAATGGGGAGATTTATCAGTAACTTCGTACAAAGTCTTAAACATTCAAAGGGTTTGACTAGAGTTGATGTAAATATCAAAATTAAAAGTTGAACAGTTTTGTCCAAGAACAACTCAAGAGTAGTAGCTTAAAGTTTATCGGAGAAGACGATGGGAGTAGCTCCGGTGACACTCACAGTGGGAAATAAAGATAGGAAAGTCGGGGTAGAGCTTAAAACCACAATCCTAGTCTCAAAACCACCAGTATAAGCCCCTAAATAGTCCTAGAACCACTGGCTAAGGCTGCTGAAAAATGGGTAAACTCAGTAGAAAACTTATAAAAGCTTAAAACTAACTAAAAAATTGAGAAAACTTGAGAATGATGGATGGTGGGGGTTACCTGAAAGAATTGGATGCTTGGAGGACTAAGAATAAGCTCTAAAACCTGTCGAAAAACCTTAATCGGTGGAGAGAGCGAAAGCAAAAATGTGTTTATTGTGGAAAGAGAGAGTTTTGTGTGAGAGTTAAGTAGAGAAGAAAGAGAAATTAAAAGGTTCAAATGTATTTAAATAGTGGCAATAAATGAGTGCAGTCTCCAAATCATTTCATCATTAGGGAACAAATATCCAAACAAGCCTACAACAACCTCCCATGGACAACACGCCAAACCATAAGATGCATGTCAAGTGTCAGTCCATAGATTTTATACATCATTTCAAACCTGACACAGAAAGGACATCTCATCCAACAGTGAGAGATATCTCATCAACTTCTGCCCTCAGACATTTTTACCCATCAACCTTCTATTCACATCCAAGGCTAAAGACTAGGGGATTATTGATATACCTATGTATAACCTCATCCCATTATGGGAACCACTCGGCCAAGGCCGACCAAATGAACCGTCATTACCATTATTTACTGACCTCCTATAGTTGTCTTATATTTGCAGTCTTAGCTTCGTCCAATATCTTGGGCCGAAACCTGTCGATAGGCTCGTTACCTCTTTATAAGTCTCGTCTTGCACCTCTCAATGGGCCCAATGACCCTACATCAGTTCCTTTCAGCCCCGGCATCTCTAGACAGTCGAGACCACACTTCTACTTTGCTAATCAATCTCCCAAACATGAACTTATATGTATCATACTTAGCCAGAGCAAGATCTCATAATATGACACATAACCGTGGGTGATACAAGTTTCTGGAGTGACCAACCCACATGGACAGGCAAATATAATAAAATCATAGGAGCACATAAAGGGAATATTTGCATCATCAATACATTTTTATGCTCATGATAGGTGTCTCCTCCTCATTGGATGTTTAAACAAGGGCATGCTCCATGTATATAGATCGATTTTGCTCATTAGTCTCTTGAATAGGAACTTAGGAGTATTATCCTAGGCCAGGCTGAGAACTCAAATGATGACACATATCCACGTGTGATACAGGTTTCTGGCATGACAAACCCGCATAGACATGCACTTATAACAACATCACCAAAGCACGCGAGGGGAATTTTGCATCATCATTACATGCTCTACTCCTCATTGGATGTTTCAACAAGGGAAACTAGGGCATGTTCCATGCACCCCAAGCACTATATATACCCCTCTTCTTCCGTAGAAGAAAGGGTACAGAAATAGAAAACCCTAGATAAACTCTGTCTCATTTATAGTAGAGAGAGAAAGCTTAAGAGTTATGTATTTCAGACCATTAGAGCCCCTTTTCTAGTGAAAAACTATACTCTTCTACATAGTGTAGGAAGACAAAGTCGAACCACTTAAATTATATTGTCATTCATCTTATCCTTATCCCCTTCTTATATTTGCATTATTGTCCTGCCATATAAATCTCCATTATTAAGTGTGCTTGAGCTTGAGTTGCCGATATAAATTCAAATGATGACTTCATAGTGTCATCACTTATTACCCTTATAGGGATGAGGGGAATATTTGCATTATCATTATATGTTTATACTCATGATAGGTGTCTCCGCCTCATTGGATATTTCAACAAAGGCACGCTATATGCATGCTTGGGGATGCATTATGCTCCCCAAGCACTATATATACCAATCTTCTTCCCTAGTAGAAAGGTTATAGAAATAGAAAATCCTATCTAAACTCCATGTCATTTATAGTAGGCACAAAGTTTGAGAGTTGTGTATTTCAGGTCATTAGAGCCTATTTTGTAGTGAAAAACCATACTCATCTACACAGTGGAGTAAGAAGACATAGATGAACCACTTAAATTATATCATATTTCCTCTTATCTTCATCCCCATCTCATATTTGCATTATTGTATTGTTATATACATTTCCATTGTTATGTGTGCTTGAGCTTGAGCTACTGATATAAATTCAAATGATGACTTCATAGAGTTATCACTTAAGACCATTGTAGGGATTTTAAAAGTCAAAATCAATTAAGTTGAAGTCTTATGAACCTATGTGGGACTTCAAGTGGCACTATATTTAAATTCGGAGGTCGTTGAACCCTTATAAGGATTTAAACTTAAAGTCTCCTAAGTTCAAAGATCTCATTACAATTTGGTGGACTTCAAGTTTCATTTTTACTCAATTTGAAGATCTTAGGACCCTTATAAGGAATTTATATTCTCAATGTTTTAAATCCTACGGTCTTAAAACCCATTACAAGTTTGACTTCTTCATGTTTACACCAAAATAAATTTAGGGGCCAAGAGTCTGAACAAAAATCAGTGGCTTCGAATCTAAAAAAATACAAGAATCAAAAGTTCCAAGGTTCTAAGTTTTAACACCCCACTAGAGAACCACAATCCTAACTTCATCAATCTGCGCTAGTGTGAAGAAGAAATCTCAGGGCCCTCGGATCCGCTTCAATAAAATTTCTTCCCCAGTTATCTTGTTTTTCTTAGAAATCTTGGGGGGCTAGGGTTATACTACATGCATGTCAAATCTCAAACACATCAAGAAGTACATAAAATTCCTTAGCAACATAAAAAAAGTAAAGAAAGCACTAAGTGACGATTGAAAAAATCTCAGTATCCAAAAAAAATACCTATTCATTGAAGATAAAAATTGAGATTCCAAAAAAGCCCATGGCCAATCAGCAGTCTGTAATAAAAAAAAAAGTGTATTATATAAAAATCCTTTCAAGGATTGAGTATTTGGGGGTTCATATGGGCTTCACTTGTTAGGAGTAATGAGGCATAGGTATCCTTCAAAGTCTATCCCCCTTCATCCTTGGGAGAAAATTCATCATTAGTATCATCACCATTATTATCATCATCATCAAACTTTTATTCCTCTAACTAAGGGTCTTGAGAGAACAAACCAGAGACATACGCATTTGGAAACAACACCTGGACCTTGGCCTTGCAATATTCAAATCTAGAACTGAAGTTTTGAAAGAGGTATCTTTTAAACGCCTGAGACTCTTAATAAGAATCTAGTTGGATCTAAACTGCGGTGAGAACCTTCCCCTGAAGTACTTCATAGTTCGCCAGAACCTCCACATAGTTCCTTTCAAGCACCTAACATTGAGAGCTCAGCTTTGTCTTCTCAACTAAAAAGTTTTTGACCTTCTTCCTAAAGATCTAAACATCATCTTATAGCTAAAGGAGTATACCCTTGAATCTATTGATCTCAATATTTGGCCTTGGTGGGCCTATTCCGTCACCATATGCTCAACATGAACAAGGGCACGTAGATTTTCAACACTGGCTAATGATTCCTGAGCAACAACAAGTAAAAGGTTACTATCAATAAGATTCTTCTTATTAAAAATCATCTCATGTTCCAAAAGGATAGCCCGAGTCTTCAATTTTCCCCCCTCTCTCTTTCTCTCCCTCTATCAAGAGCATGTATTTATAACTTCTGGCCATAAATCATCTTATCCATGTGTTGATGAGTGAGGTCCCAATTATCAGTCATCTCGTTTTCATTTTCCATGATCTATTTCCATCAAGATAATCAGCTATAAGATCTCAAATGTGAGTGTTAAGATTCATATGTGACAACCCAAAGACAATCTAGTGTATTAAATCATGAAAAAGAAAAGTCTGATATTCAATTGTGTCAAAAGGTTGAAAATCTATTTTTATGTTGAACATTATGGTATTGGATAAAAATTATTTTTCTTATAGAAGTTTTATCAAAATATAATTGTACAAGCCACCAATAAGAATACTATAATTGAGAAAATATATTCTCATACAAAGTTAAATATCTTTTGTATACTCAACAGAAATATGTCACAGTAAAATTGAGAAAAAATATTTTGAAAGGTCATTGAGGTTTTTTTGAAATGATTCCAAGATAACATAAGAAAAGTAATCCAACAACTTATGGTTCATTTTATGGTTTGTCTTGTAAGCATCGGCATATCGATTTTATGGTTCATTTGTACTTTTTTAGATATTAATTAAACCCCTATAGATATAAAACTAACAAATCTCTATCTAGACTCAAAATCAACAAATTTTCATAAACCAAGAATTTACAATATATTTAAAATAAGTGACACGTGAAATTCAATCATTAGTGTCACAAATTGTGGTCGTGTCTTGTGTAAAAATTAAATTTATAGTTACATCTTTTTTAATTTAACAAAACTTATATATAAAATCTAAATCTAAACTATAATACATAACAAATAAAAAATCTCTCCATGATACATATATAAACCCACATCTGGAAAAAAAGAAAAACTACCCTAAAAAATAAACACAAATATAAAATTACAGATCAAATAATTCATCTTACAGGATCTATCACACCAAAGGAAAAAAGTATTAACATTAGAGAATGCCCATCCATTGGGTTCTATATTTCAATATCTAAAAACCATAATAGAAATATAAAAATAGAACAAAATAGAAAACCCCAAATATAAAACTTTTCTTTAAATAAAAAAAGAAAACACATTATGTTTTGAAGTAATTTTACTGGAACACATGTGAGACATAGATAATAGCTATGGGTGGCAATTTTAGAAACAACATGGAACGACACAAATTAAGTCGATATTGACACGATATGTCATGTTCGTGTCGTGTTTTTTTTACACAAAGCCGTGTCGTGTCGTGTTGTGTCGTGTCGTGTCTAAATTATGAGTCATGTCGTGTCGTGTTATCGTGTTTTTTAAACATGAAATTTAAGAAATTATGGTATTCGTGTCGTGTCGTGCCATGTTGTTTTTTATTCGGGTCGTGTTCGTGTCGACTAAAAAAAACTCAAATTTGTGATGTGTCGTGTTCGTGTCCAAAAAAACCTTATCGTGTCGTGTCGGCCCATAACACGACCCGTTGACATGAGAAAATGAAAAGCATCCTTCACCAAATTATGTTTCCAAGTTTTTGTACGCTTCATAGAAAAAAAAGAATAAAAATAGTGAGTCACCAAATCAGTTTTCATATACTCTTCATAGACTTGCTTTCATAGACTCTTCAGTCTGTATAACACGTGAGTCACCAAATCAGTTTTGAGTCTTAACATAAAAAATAACACCCAAATAAGATCACATGTCTAGATTCAAATAAAACAAACAGTGCGAATATTGTCTAATTTTGGTGTGGGTTGAGTGTGGATGGAAACATAATCTCTTTGTACCTTTACATCTCTCCTCATCACAAATGGCTCGCACAAAACAAACAACCCGCAAGTCCACCGGTGGCAAGGCCCCACGCAAACAGCTCACCACAAAAGCCGCAAGAAAGTCAGCCCCAGCCACCGACGGAGTGAAAAAGCCCCACAGGTTCCGCCCCGGAACAGTCGCTCTAAGATAAATCGAAAAGTACCAGAAGAGTACCCAGCTTTTGATAAGGAAGTTTCCCTTCCAGAGACTCGTCAGCGAGATTGCCCAGGATTTCAAAACTGCTTTAAGGTTCCAGAGCAGTGTTGTGGCGGCGATTTTTGCGCTATTCATGCCAAGAGTGTTACCATTATACCCAAGCATATTCATCTTTCTCGGAGGATAAGAGGAGAGAGAGCTTAGGGTGTTTTGTTTTGTTGTGTTGTGGTTGAATTTAGAAATTAAATAAATGTTCTCTTGATGTTTAAAAAAAAAATAAGGTAAAAAAAAACCTAACAGTTAAAATACCTGTTTATGAGCTTCTCCGCCTCCACCATATCACTTACCCAAAAAGAGAAATCTCCAGAGAAAACACAACATATCAATGGAGTTTTTATTAAGAAAAAAAAAATAAATACAAAAAATTTAAACCTTTAAATAACCAACAAATTATTGCAGAATGAAAATATATATAGAGAGAGATATAACTGGAAGGATCTGTGTTTTACAAATGACATATTCTTAGATTAATGATTCGAAAATCAAAATTCCACTAAAAACAGAGAGAGAAAGAGATTAATACCTTTAGAGACAATAAGGGGATGTTGGAGAATGAGGGAATCTTGGAGAGAGAGGGAGGTTTACCACCATCGCAATCCATACTTCTAAAGAGACGGTGAAACACAAAAGAGTGTGAACCCTAAAACAAAATCTAAAATCAAAATGAAACAAAAATTTATCAAGGGAAAGTGAAACAAACTTGTTACCAAGAGATCGAAGAGGTGAATCCCAAAACAAACTTTGAAACAAAGGGGTGTGATTGAGAGAAGGGTGATGGCATCCAGTGGGTGTGAGAGGGAGGGTTTTGAACTTTGAGATGGGTGGAGGTTATGAGAGAGAGAGAGTGAGAGTGGGAGAGAAGCATGTATTCTAGATCTGGGTATAGGTAAATGGGATGTGTGCTATCCATTTACATTTTTACCCTTGCTTTTGAATTTTAAAAGAGGGGGAAATAAATTGAAGTGTGTTAAAATAGGGGGAAATCAAAGATGTGAGGGGCAAAAGAGGCATTGTAGGGAAAAAAAGTATATCATGACATCATCAACGAAGCTTATGACATATATAAGTTTTCTACTTTATTATATATATATATATATATTGGGCTTCTTTTTAAAGTCCAATATATTTGACCCAAATAAATTTATTTTTACTTGGGTGTTCAATATGGTCATTTTTATTTGGGTGTCAAATTTGGTCGCTTTTATTTGGGTGTCATATTTTGTCATTTTTACTTGCGTGTCCAGTAATGCTCATATTATTAAAAATATTGATATGTTTTATTTTTTTTGAATTATTATATTCCGCACTTTCATCTTTTTTATACTCCATCTATTCACTTTCACATTTTATCCTCTGCGACCAACATTGATTCAAAACTACAAAATACATTTTATTTGACTTAGGTTAATTGTTTGTATTTTAATGGAAATTGCTTTTCATGTACTAATTGTTTATGCTTATTTGTTATTTATGCAGGCCCTTCCTTTTTGTAACCTATGGGTCACCGACCTTACTTATCCGACATAAGGTTTTCTATCCTCCTCACTCAACACATGGGTTAAGCATTGGATCGGTTCATAAATAAAACTCATCATCAGGTTATCCTATAAATTTTTGGTATTTTTCTTTCATATTTATATTCATACGCTATTCACTTTTGCTGATTTAGTTTTCCCTTTCATATCTCTTATATGGTGTATGTTTGAAGCGTTGGGACCGAGGTGCATGTGTGAAATGAAAGACGAATGTGCTATGACCGAGGCAAATTAACCTAGAATAAATCGTGCCACACAAACTGCAAAGGTTAATCTTGAAGCAATACTTTTTTAATCTTTGTGCTTTGGGACTTCAAAACGTCCAATGTATGCTCATGAGTATTTCTTGGCTTCACTCGATTCAATTTGCAGATCTTCCCACTAAATAACTAAATTTGTTTGCTTGTTCTGAACTAATTTGATTTCTTAGTCATTGGTCTTATTATTATGTGCAGGGGAGTTTTATTTCGTAGTTGTTGGTATTAAGAACAATCCATTCGTTTTCTTTAACTCTATTTTTTTGTGTCATAACATAATAGTGTATGAAAGTCTAAAACTTGCTGAAACGTTCAAGCACTTGGCAGCAGTTCTGTAAACCAACTATATAATGAAGGTGCAACCAAATTGAAGGTATGGGGACATATTTTCTGCCAGATAGAGGAAGCGTAATGTTTTGTGAAGTATATATTTCTATGTTTTGCGATTTCTATGACTTCTATATTTTGTGACGAATATCCAATAAAGGTGCAACCAATCCAACTATACAGCAGTCCAATGAAGGTGCAACCAAACAAACTATACAGCAGTTCTGTGATTTGTGGGGTTTGAGATTATTGTTTTCTTGAATATTAGGTGCGTACACAGTTAATGTTACATGTTTGAATAAATGCTTAGCTTAATATTTCTGCCTTCAATTGGGGGGTGCTGATGTTAGATTTTGTTTGGTAGTATATTATTAGAAGGGATCATTGGTGATAATTTTTTTTTATATATTATATACTAAACTCGTGAAAATAGATTTCACTCAAAACTATTAGCTAATGATCTTAAACACTCTTTTGACTATGTATATATTAGGTAATCAATTATACCATTTATGTGATTCAAAAGGGTTTGAGCGACCCAATGAGTCAGTTTGCTGGTGGGTCATTTAAAGGTCAACATAGAATTACCCATAGGGATCGTATGTTTGTTTCGATAAAAAAATTAGTGGTGTAAAGTAACATATGTGTACGATTTTTTTTACATTTTTATTTTTTATTTCCTTTTAAGATGATGTGTCTAAATTTTAGTTTAATTCCATCGAAGATTTGATCGAAACAATGTTTTTAGTCTTAATATATTAGTTTAGTAAAATATTCCATTAAGTAAAATATTTGTCTAATTACAGTACTATTTGGGTCCGTCATGCACCACACCTATTTTTCCATAATGCGGCCTAATTTGATGTCGTGGATTCACATTAAACCCAATGTAGGTGTGTCCTTTGAAGGTGGGGCTGAGGGAGACTAGCAGATAACATGTGAAGAACCCTTTTCTTCATCCTCCTTTATCTTTGTATAGTTGGTTGACTATTTCATCATCTCCTCTATCAATTAAGGTTTATGATTTATCCTAGTTTGAATGTTTCATGTTTGATTTCAATTTGAGATCCCTCTAATTTTATTTTATTATTTATCACCTATGTTCAACTGTGACACTCTTGGCCTTTAGATTTATGTTTTTCCCTTTATATCGTTATATTGGAGGATAATCGTCTACTCCCTCCAAATAATTTGGTAACTTTTGTAAATTTGAGATATGGGTGCATTTCAGGTTAGTTTACCAACTTTTGTAACTTTGAGACATCGATCCTCAGGGCTAACCCCTCGACTATTGCAAAATCTAAGACCACTTCAAGGATTTTTGTGAAGTTTTATTGGTTCATGTTGCTGATTTCTGTTCTATATGTGGTTCAAAGTGTGAGAAGCTATCAAATGAATGTCTTATCAACAACAAATGATCTAGCAGAGGGTGACTATGGCATATATCATCAATATGATCAAGCAGCTCTATAGTCCATCCACTGATAAATATGGCAGTTGAAGGTCCAGTGGAACTTAGCAATGTTTAGCAAAAAAATTCCCAAACTATATTCATTTACTAAATCCAAATTGTTCGTTTTGTTACACTACCTGCAGTAGCACCAACAAGCTCAAAAATGAAAGATAGTATTTTTTATTGAGCTTATTTTTTATTTTGCAAAAAGGGCATTCCATTATATTATAATTTGTCCTCCCTCAAATTGCCAATTTTCCCTCCTTTTATTAATAGTATAGGACTGGCTCTCACGTGTACATCAAGGGACTTCCTTAAGTTCTTCATAACTATAGTACTCCCAGTGCAACTGAAAACAAAATCACCATTGTTGATACATATACACTGGTACAAACTCTTCCTTCGCTCCCCCATTTTATTATATTGCCTCTCGGTCTCTCACTCTTAAGAGTTTCGATAGTTTCAAATGATGCAACATGTGAGGTTTTTTTAAAGTTTTTCCTAGCTTTGGTCAATCTAGCCATGCTTATAAATATCAGTTAATACCGTTATGTATCGTTACTATCGTTGTTATAATATATCCAATATGCACCGAAAAAATATTGGTATCCAATAAGGTCTCTCTCTCATTTCTCTTAACTGATTTCATTTAGAATTTGCAATTCCAAACATCAAAATTGGACATATCAACAAAATAGAAATAGTTTGAATGATTTTGGGCATGCAAAAGGGATATTTTCATGTAAATCTCTACAATAAGAACATATCTGTGTTCTTATGTTTAGGATTATTATTGAATTTCGAAATGGAGTTCAATATTTATCTTCTTGAACTCAACGATCTTATTGTAGGAGTGGATTGTTAGTCAAAGAAAGTTTCTCATCTTTGTTATTTCACTGTTTGATGGTGCTTACTCAAGAAAGTATGGTTGTTACAAATAATTCATCTTGGAGTATACTTAATTCATCTTTGTTATTTGGTGTTTTTTTTAAATATCGTATTATTTATCCAAATTATGGAGTATACTTAATTCATCTTTATTTATATTTTACTAAAATATATGCATAAGTTATTTCAAGCACATAGATTATCCTTAGGTTAGTTGTAAGTGTTCTATGATACGGATTAAAGGTTCATAAGAGTTTAAAGGTAATTTATATGAATATTTTGTTTGGGAGCAATTATATGCATACGCTTTATTCTGCTTCACGTATGACTCGCTTAACATGTGATGTGTACATTGGTTGGTGTTTGATGTCCATTGAAAGTTATGTATAATTGCGTCTTTGGTTAGTGTTTGATGTCCATTGAAATGCTCTTTAGCATAAATCCATGACAACTATGATTGAAATAGGCATTTTTTTTCTTCAATATAGTTTTTGATTATAGTTTTGTGTTGTTTAAACGTAAACCCAACTTGACCATTTCTTTATTATTTTGCAGCGAATATGAATAGATAATTGTATCAAAGTTCTTACGTATCAATTGTAGTATGGGTGGTTTTCACAGTGAGAAATTATAACACTAATCATCACATTCCATTGTTATTATAAGGTATTAATATCTACTAGTTGGATTAATGTGAAAACATAATATATTTGTTCTTATTGAAATTTTGGAAATATCTAATAGGTTATTTGTTGTAGACCAGCTCCTAAACAGGTATAGCAGTTCTCTACTCTCTCTCTCCCTTTTCTCATTCTCCAATTTTTTTTTTCAAAATTAATGGTTTGGGCAGTTCTAAAATCTCTCTCTATGTGTATTTGTATATAAAAAACTTTGGTTTCAAAGCATAACCACCTCCCAACCCCTGGAGCTATTAATTTAATCATTGCGTATTACAGGGAAATATCATTTTTTTCTTTACTATTTCTCTTAGACATCCTTACATTAATGTATCATTTATCTTACAAATATTTATGAACATTAGCTTCCTCCAACATTTTGAAAATTTGACTTGATGATATTAATATCAGAAATTCAGAATACGTAATCCACATTTTTGACACTTTTCTTTCTTTTTTCTGTTTATGCGCAGGATATTCAGTGAGACATTGATAAACTTTTGTTTGATGACAATTTCTTGCACAGAGAGGAGATTGAACTAGACAATTTCATGCCTTGCATAACAACACTTTAACACTATTAATTTTCCTTCACAGTTGGTCAGTGTAACATTAAATTTTTCTTCTGTAGTTTTTGCAGCTTAATAAGAAGTCCGTGTTAAAGGGATAACAAGTCCATGTAGGACTTTGGATACAAAGAAGGAAAAAAATGCAACTTTTGGAGTAATTATGCAGTTTTAGAGTGTTTGGAGGTTTAAATTGATTAGTTAGTTTGTTCCTTTCTTTTCATGGGATAAACATTACAATTATAATAGAGGTTTTTAAGACAATATTAGTTGGATACGAGGTTTTTACATCATACATTATTTTATTAGTGTATTGATGTAATTTTACGATTTGAGTTAAATTTGATGATGTTTATAAGAGGTCTAGAGCGGATAAATAATATTATTGTTATTAGAGAGTTTTATTTATTTATTAAAGAGGGTGGATAGTCCTGGAGACAAATGAAATTATGCCCAAATTTTCTAAACTATTTACACTATTGCATGTTAATTTTTTTTTACCTTAAATTAACACGATTTAATAATTTGTTTTTTTTATCCTTCCCTTCAGGCACGGGCATTCCGCTAATATATATATATATATATAGATATGACTTTATTGGGTGCTATGTTATGTAATTTAGAAGGACATGTTATCTAGGATAACATTTTACCACCTAATTGCCTAATTTTTCAATATTTATTTCATTTACTCAAAATCAATTTCCTTTGAGGAATTATTACATACTAAATAAATGAAATATACCCCACTAATGTCATTACATATATAATAATGATGAGTCAGTACTTACACTTTTGTATTTAAATTAAATATTCACAAGCATTCGAGTTGGGTCAATTTGGTGACTACTAAACTATCCATTATATGAATATTATAATATTTTATGAATTGTATGATTATGTCAGCAAACATTAATGTTGAAGAGGCCCTTTAACAAATGCTTAAGGTAAAACCGACTTAATCAATTACTTCCAATTTTATCTTCTTAAACCCTAAACATGCACCTAAATGATTATAATCCATCAAGCGATTAAATCATGCGTTAAAAGAAACAAATTCAAGAAAAATTTCCTGAAGGGAAAAAACCTTTTTATTTCACTATAATTTTGTAAATCGCAATTTACACGGATTACAATGAAATACAGTGACACAAGAATACCCGCAGATGTCGGTCAGTGTCATCAGCAAAGGAACAACCACAATTACTCCTCAAGAACACGCAGTTCTATTTTCAGCAAAGAACCACACGCAATGAAGCTCAAAGACCACAGTTCAACCTTCAGCAAGGAATACCCTAAAGCACTCCCAATGACCTCACTCAACAAACTTCTTCTAGAGTATGTGTTCAAGATCACAAACCTTTGGAATTATGCAAATTGGATCTTGAATAAACTTTGGATGAAACTAAACAGAATGGGAATTTTTACAACTGTTCATCTCTGTGAAAAACGTATATCCAATGTTGTTTTTATAACTGAGCAAAACAGAGTTCAAGAAAACTGAAACACAAAATTTGAGGCAGTGCTCTCTTTCGAGTGACAGACGTTGTCGTTTCGAACGACCTTAAGTGTTGTTTGAACGACAGAGAAGAAATGTACCATTTAAACTTTATCCTCGAATATTTTGAAAATAATTTAGCTCAGATATAGTAAAAATGTTTTTCAAAAATTTAATTCTAATTCCCATTAGTAAGAAATATTTAATTCATCCAATATTTAAACAAAATTCTAAATCACACGTTCCTTTGATTATTCATACTTGTGTGCTCTTAGAACAAAAAAGTGTTAAATTGTACTTTGAATTGATTTGTCATTCGTGGCTTTGAATTGCAACTTTTTCAATCTTGAATCTTTGTAGACTTTGAATAATCTTGAATTAATAACTAGTCTAGACTCAATTTATTTTGTCCGAAATTAAGCCAAGTAAAAACAAATTGACAGATTAGAAATTTTTGCTTACAAAATCTCCCCCTTTGGCTATTTCGGGACAAAACTAAAAATAAAAAACTAGCTGTATTCAAATGTCCTATCCCAGAAACCCAAATATGAACATAAGATACTTGAATAAATAATAAAACAGCATCTATGTCTAAGAAGTTTAAAACTGTCTCTGAATCTGAATCTCTTAATGTGATGTAGCAATGAATATCTGAATCTATAAACAAGTACCTACACACATGAGATATAAACCAATATACCCAAGTGAAGTATAGAAAAACAGAATAATATATAATTTTCAATTAAGCATAATAAACAGAAACTCCCCCTACATCACATATCTCTCCCCTTTTTTGCTTGGAATAGACAAATTAGGGACAGGTAAAAGAATTAAGTAGAAAAAGAATATCAATGATAAGAAGGATAAACTGTGACATTTGAATATGAATAAATAGCAACAAGTGAATATCAAAATCAGTAATATCATAACTACAAAATATATCCAGTCACATACAGAAAGTGTATCATCAGAAGTCCAACAGTACATCATATGAGATAGATAACTCAATACCTAAACTCTCAAAAACTCAAATACAATGTCTCTAATAAATACATAAACAAATATCCTCATCAGCATCATCAACATCCTCATCATCAGAATCAACATATGTGGCCGTTATGTTGCTCAATCCTGATGAACCTTCTCCTCTGCTTATCTCCTGCCGTCTCATCTCATCAAAGAAGTCAGTCATCTGTGATTCACTCTGAGCCCTAGCCTCAGCCTCTACATCAAAATGAGACATCATAGCATCATATATCTATGACTGTGACACCACCTGTGCCTGTAAAGCATCAAAATCCTCTACTGTGGGTCTTCTAGATCTAGAAGGATGAGACCTAGAAGGTATAGAACTCGGCTTAGCAGGAGTAGAGGGCTCCCCAAAAAATGATGTGTCACTCGATGGAGGTCTCTCTCTCGCATCAGATGGTACATGACTCTTATATCGAGTCAAAGTATTGCGATCAATGAAGGAGGGAGAAGAAATGTAGACATCATCCTTTAAAACTACAACTCCAGCATAAGTGCATATACGAGATACAAGAAGTACATAAGGGAAAGTGGGGCATACATGTGTGGTACCAATAACGGTAACAAAGGACATAACTCAAAAAATAAGTGATGGTACATCTATGTCCCACCCATAACATACTGCATACATAAAGTAAACAATGTTAAAGCCAATCTGAGTGTGATTGACTCGAGGATAAATGGATGAAGATACAAACCTATTAAAGATCCGTGTCAAGACACAAATTTCCAATTGAGTCCTTTGTGGTTTTGACTCAATTTTGAACAAAAACGTTTGATTCATAGAATAGAGTTCTTGACCATCCTTCAAGCCTATGACATATATACTAAAGTTGAAGACGTAGAATCAAAGATTATAAAGCTTCATCAAATGTCGAGTTTTTTGTGCCTCGTTTCTACGTCAACAACATTTGTTCCATTTACTCCTAAGGTATGAATGCACTACATATTTAAATAGGAGCCTGGAACAATTAGTATTGGGTGTAAGTTTTGTTTCAACTATTGTTTATTTTCAGAAAGTTTCTTTAAAATTTAAAAATAAAGTTTATGGGCTAAAATTGAATTTTTGAACATTCTGGAAAGTCGTTCGATATTGTTGTTCGAACAAGAATATCGTTCGAAAGAGGTTTGCCAATGACCTAACTCTGTAACTTCATTAGATGTATCGTTCGAACGAGAATTTATTCGAATGAAAATCTTGTTCAAACAAGATTTCAGGCGATAAATTTTTCTGGCAGTTTTGAGTTGTTTTTCCCATGTTTCCACGTACTTTTCCCCACTATGTTTTGACAGACTTATAAAGTGCGAGAACCAACATTTTGGGTTTAACTTTTTCACATACTATAATCTCCAAGAGAGAGTTTTGAGAGCAAAATTCTAAAAAGAAAGAGTTCATGTTTTGAGTATTTATTTTTTAAGTGAAAAATCTTTAAAACACTTTTGTTTACACCCATAGTTTGTGTATTCAATGTTTCCATACAAATATCTTGGTTGGAGGGTTTGGCACCGGTTTATCTCTACACCTTGAAGAAGAGAAGTTTGAGTTTACTTCTACATCCCTCAAAGAAGAAGTCTCTTTGTTTTGCTGCGACATTATCACATGGTGAAAGGCACCATGTGTGGTTACCGGTGTTCCTAAAGTCTCATTGGTGAACTCCAAGGTTCCAGTGGAGTTCCGGGGTTATCAACTAGGCGGAGGTGTTTATAAGAAGACGCGTCAAGTCTTGAAATGGGTCGAGTCGAGGAAGTAAGTCATATGTTTTGTAATTGTAAAATTGGTTTAAATCACTACTCATGTTTAATTTGGTGCTACATCATTATTTGGGTAAATGTTAATTTGATTCAAGTCATCATTTAATTTGTTAAAATTGGTTTGGCCTAAATTGGTAATATTAAAAATATGACTTAGGCAAATTTCTAGGACTTGGATTGAATTATGTTGTTAAAGTGAAAAATTCTTTTCTTGATTAATTTAATTTCAATTTGAACTTTGTTTAATTTTAAATTGGAAAGAAATTAAAATTAAGTTAATTTTTTTAATTGAACCATCTCGCTTCCGCATCTTTAAAAGGAAATTGAAATTACTTTGTGTAGTAAGATTTTAAAAATTAAGGGCCTCGTGTTCCATCAAACTGGAACGCGGTGTGCAACTGAAGGTGATATATTGTGCAACCCGTGTGAGGAATATCCCAAAAGCAATGGTGAATAATCTCATCAACGGATGGACAATCTTGAAAACATCTAGAAAAAGTCTCATCAGGTACACGAGGTAACTGAAGCGTCTCAGAAATGATATCATATGTGACTAATAACTGGACTCCCCTAACTGATGTCTGAATACTATCAAGAGTGTGCATTGCAAGAAAATAGAACTCGCGAACTATGTCAGGTTATACCATACCCTGAGCGTCAAACAACCTATCCTAACCCCTACTAGACGTCCAAGTGGGAATAGATAAATTAGAAAATTGATCGACACATAAAAATTTCTCTCTAACTTCAATGCGAATATGAAAACCCAGATGGTAATAATAATCGTACTAAAAAACTGTGTGCCAACAAACTGTAGTGAAAGGAGGCCTATTACTCCTAACCCGTTGTACCCTTAAAGATGTGGAGGGATCAACGTTCCTATGAGTAGAAGAACCCTTATGTCTAGGAGGCACGATGACTAAGTAAGATAAAAATCAATTGACGCCTACGAGCCTATCTCCGTGCATATCCAACAGAACCACCGGATTAATCCAAAAAAACAACAACCAAACAAGAAACAACAAAATTCGCAATCGGAATAAACATAATCAATCAAAGTGGCCAAAAAGAGAAACCCCACTTGATAGGTACAGTGGATACTCGAAAGATATGAATTTTTTAATCAAAACAACCCATTTTAAAAACAATATTCCTCAAAACTGTAATGGTGTAAAAAAATATTCAATCTTTTTCATACCAACAGAGGATGGATTTTAGACTAAAAACAAACTAGGATCAATACACTATAATCATAAATCAGTAGGTAAAATGTGTATTGAAAATCAGTGATTTTTGTTCCTAAAAAAATAGCAGTACACATCTCAAACAGGATCATGCAAGCTCAGAAATAAAAAAAATTGCTCAAATTCCAAACCCGAGACCACATTGTAGAAAGGCGATAATTTTTGGTTGAAAATCCGAGTCAAATCACGAGTTTTGGGACGAAAAACCTAGTTTGTGAGAAGCTGTAAGTGCGACGAACAAACAATAGCAAACATAGGTTTTGAAATGTTGGAAACATGCGAACTGAACAGAATTCTCGAATTTTTAAAGTTGAACCACCATCGTTCTAATGAAACTAGTATCGTTTGAACGAAAGTCAATGTTGTTTGAACGACATTTCACGTGAGATGGAACTTGGTTCGAACGAGATGATGATATGATGTTGTAGGAGGGTAGTGAGACTGGGGTCTATGAATAACTGGAAAGGGTGAGGCGTGACCCACTCCAATGGACACTGTCTACAAGTCTTCAAGGTCTCCTGGTGCAACTTCTGAAGAAAACTTCTCCTTCTGGTAACAATGGAACTCAAGCTTCAACTCACTCCCTGCAAGAAGATGAACTTTCACAGCAAAAATAGCAATTTTCTCATGGGAAACACCTGAGAGTGATGGCTGTCAGTGGGGAGTGAAGGAACAAGGCACTCAACACTAAGAGAATGAGCAGGGAGAGAATACTAGGTAGTTCTGGTGATATTTTAGCAGAGTAACAGTGCAATTTTTCTTGTCTATCTCTTCTCCTCTCTATGACCTTGCCCAGGGGCCCTATTTATACTTGGGCACTAAGGCTGGGTTGGCACTTTTGGCGCCAAAACTTAGAGGGTTGGTGAGGGACAAAGTCTGCAGTGTACTATTTGTCCCTACCTGCAGGTAGACTGCCTGTCCCCTCTGGCAGATGTCCCCCTGGTGCCAACCAAAGTTCAAAAGCAAATATGTCTTCTAATGGAGATAAAATATCTGATTTGCTAAATATCTTTTGAAACGGTAACTTTGATACAAACTTTGTAAACTTGAGGGGGGTCTCGAGGACCACCTCCTCTAAAATATTTGCAAGCTTGAGGGGGGTCTCGAGGACCCCCTTTTAAAATCATTTTTCTTGAGAGGGGTTTAGAGGACCCTCTCCTCTAAGATCATTTTATACACAGTTCTTTTCTTGTGAGTAGCCAGCCCTTTGGCTGCTCACTTCACTTGTGACTAAGTGTGAGGTGTGTGAGGACTGGGTGACTTCTGGGTCTTCCTACTAGTATTCTCTCAATCCTATAGTGCTAAGTGGTTGAGATTGCTCAACATACCTTGTCCCTTTGCCGCCAAGCAAAAACTCCTTGGAGGTCCCAACATGCCTATTCGAGCCCTGCTTGCTCGACTAGGCTACCTGTACAAGAAAGCAAAGTGTTAGTCCTGTTGTTCATTTAGAGACTGTTATTTCATGATGAAAACTCCTGTTGCAGCACTTCTCGAATAACATTTCTGCAGTGACCCTTGCAGTGGCGCTGACTCTTGCGGTGACGCCGACTCTCTCAACTGTCATTACTGTAGTGGCCCTTGAAGCGGCGCTGGCGCTTGAAATGGCGTCGACCCTTACGGCGATGCGGACCCCTGCATCGGTGCTGGTATTTGGAGTGGCGCCGACACTTGCAGTGGTGTCGACACATGACGTGGTTCCGACGCTTGCAGCGGCATCGACAGTTGAAGTGGCGCCGACACTAGAAGTAGCGCTGATACTTGCATTGGCGCTGACATGTGAGGTGGCGCCGACGCTCGAAGTGGCGCCGACGCTCGACGTGGCGCTGATACTTGAATTGGCGCTGATATGTGAGGCGGCGCCGACCTTTGTCGTGGCACCGACGCTCTAAGTGGCGCTGGCGCTCCAAGCGGTGTTGGCATGTGAGGCGGCGCCGACCCTTGTCGCGGTGTCGACGCTCGGAGTGGTGCCGACGCTCGAAGTGGTGTTGACACTTGAAGTGGCACTGACGCCTGAGGTAGCGCTGATGCTTGAATCGGTGCTGACATGTGAGGCAACGCTGACCCTTGTCCCGGCGCCGGCGCTCGGAGTGGCGCCGACGCTCGAAGTGGCGCTGACGCTTGAAGTGGCACTGATGCTTGAAGTGGCGCTGATGCCTGAGGTAGCGCTGATGCTTGAATCGGCGCTGGCATGTGAGGCGGCGCCGACCCTTGTCCCGGTGCCGGCGCTCGAAGTGGCGCTGATGCTCGAAGAGGCGCTGACGCTTGAAGTGGCGCTGATGCTTGAACCGGCACTGACATGTGAGGCGACGCCGACCCTTGTCACGGCGCTGATGCTCGAAGTGGCACCGACGCTCGAAGTGGCGTTGACGCTTGAAGTGGCGCTGACGCCTAAGGTAGCGTTGATGCTTGAATCGGCGCTGACATGTGAGGCGGCGCCGACCCTTGTCCCGGCGCCGGCGCTCGGGGTGGCGCTGACGCTCGAAGTGGCGTTGACGCTTGAAGTGGCACTGACGCCCGAGGTAGCGCTGATGCTTGAACCAACGCTTACATGTGAGGCGGTGCCGACCCTTGTCGCGGCACCGACGCTCGAAGTGGTGCCGACGCTCGAATCGGTGCCGACCCTTATCGCGGTGCCGACGCCCGGAGTGGTGCCGTCGCTCGAAGTGGCACTGACGCTTGAAGTGGCGCCGACCCTTGCGGCGGCGCGAACACTTGTAGCTGCGCTGGCACTTGCAGCGGCGCTGACACTTGAAGAGGCGCCGACCCTTGCGGAGGCGCGGACACTTGTAGCTGCGCTGGCACTTGTAGTGGCGCTGGGGGTTCCTGCTAAATATGAGTTTCTGTCGGGACCCTGGGGGGTTCCTGCCCAATATGATTTTCTTCCGGGACCCCGGGGGGGTTCCTACCCAATATGAGTTTCTGCCGGGACCCCGAGGGGGTTCCTACTCAATATGAGTTTCTGTCGGGACCCTGGGTTTCTTCTCGGTATTTTTAATAAAATAATATTTTTACTTTTTTATAGGTATACACCCTTCTACATTAGCCCCTCGCGCAGAGTCTTTTGTGTTGGGTAGACCAAAAGGCTTTGTACGCCATAAAGTCAATTTTTATTTTTTTATTTTGGGGGACCCTAGGGTTCCTTCATCATTCCCCCTTAGGGTCATTAAATGTCCTATCACTTTATCCCAAGTTTTGTAGATGAGGCCACTTATAGTGGACCTCCTTATCTGGGTATCAACTTGGGCGGAGGGGTTACTCGCGGTGAGCCCCTCGTTCTTGGCCAGCTTCTATGGCCTTTTTTCTAGGGCGGAGGGGTTGCACCCCGTGATGGGGCCCCCGCCCTTGGTCTTCCTCTGTGGCCTTCTGTCTTGGGAGGAGGGTTACTCGTGGTGCGCCCCTCGCCCTTGACCTTCTTCTGTGGCCTTCTATATTGGGCGGAGGGGTTACTCACGGTGAGCCCCTCGCCATTGGCCTTCTTCTGTGGCCTTCTATCTTAGGCGGAGGTATTACTCGCGGTGAGCCCCTCGCCCTTGGCCTTCTTCTGGGGCCTTTCATCTTTGGCAGAGGGGTTGCTCGTGACAGGCCCCTCGCCCTTGGCCTTCTTCTGCGGCCTTCCATCTTAGGCGGAAGGGTTGCTCGCGGTGAGCCCCTCGCCCTTGGCCGTCTTCTCTGGCCTTCTATCTTGGGCGGAGGGGTTGCTCGCGGTGAGCCCCTCGCCCTTGTCCTTCTTCTGTGGCATTCTATCTTGGGCGGAGGGGTTACTCGCGATGAGCCCCTCGCCCTTGGCCTTCTTCTGGGGCTTTTCATCTTGGACGGAGGGGTTTCTCGTGACGGTCCCCTCGCCCTTGACTTTTTTCTGTGGCCTTCCATCTTGGGCGGAAGGATTGCTCGAGGTGATCCCCTCGCCCTTGGCCTTCTTCTGTGGCCTTCTATATTAGGCGGATGGGTTGCTCGCGGTGAGTCCCTCGCCCTTGGATATTTTCTGTCAAACTTGCAATCTTGGGCAGGTGGAGTCACTTTAAGTGGGTCCCCACCCTCCAAGATTATTTTATTATTTGTTCACTTGCTTGAGGACTTCTCAATATTAGCCCACTCGTGCAGAAGTGTCTTGTAATGTCGAGAGACTTGTGCACGAAATTATCGTACCCTTTATTTATACTTCGAAGTTGCTCAAGACTATGAGTGCTCTGATGCCCTTGGATCCTTATGTACTAAACAGTTGTACCTTATGTTTATACTTGGCACTTGCTCAAGACTGTGAGTGCTCCGGTGCCCTAGGAGCCTTAGGTGCTCATCTGGAGAACCTTACGTTTATACTTGGCACTTGCTCAAGACTGTGAGCACTTCAATGCCCTTGGAGCCACAGGTGCTCAACTGGCGCACCTTATATTTATATTTGGCACTTGCTCAAGACTGTGAGCGCTCCGATGCCCTTGGAGCCTTAGGTGCTCAACTGACGCACCTTATATTTATACTTGGCACTTGCTCATGACTGTGAGCGCTCCGGTGCCCCTGGAGCCTTAGGTACTAAACTGTTGTACCTTATGTTTTTACTTGTCACTTGCTCAAGACTGTGAGCGCTCCGGTGCCCTAGGAGCCTTAGGTGCTCATTTGGAGAACCTTACGTTTATACTTGGCACTTGGTCGAGACTGTGAGCACTTCGATGCCCTTGGAGCCACAGGTGCTTAACTGGCGCACCTTATATTTATATTTGGCACTTGCTCAAGACTGTGAGCGCTCTGATGCCCTTGGAGCCTTAGGTACTAAACTGGCGCACTTTATATTTATACTTGGCACTTGCTCATGACTGTGAGCGCTCCGGTGCCCTTGGAGCCTTAGGTACTAAACTGGCGCACCTTATATTTATACTTGGCACTTGCTCATGACTATGAGCGCTCCGGTGCCCTTGGAGCCTTAGGTGCTCAACTGACGCACCTTATATTTATACTTGGCACTTGCTCATGACTGTGAGCGCTCCGGTGCCCCTGGAGACTTAGGTACTAAACTGTTGTACCTTATGTTTATACTTGTCACTTGCTCAAGACTGTGAGCGTTCCGGTGCCCTTGGAGCCTTAGGTGCTCATTTGGAGAACCTTACGTTTATACTTGGCACTTGCTCGAGACTATGAGCACTTCGATGCCCTTGGAGCCACAGGTGCTTAACTGGCGCACCTTATATTTATATTTGGCACTTTCTCAAGACTGTGAGCGCTCCGATGCCCTTGGAGCCTTAGGTACTAAACAGGCGCACCTTATATTTATACTTGGCACTTGCTCATGACTGTGAGCGCTCCGGTGCCCTTGGAGCCTTAGGTACTAAACTGGCGCACCTTATATTTGTACTTGGCACTTTCTCATGACTATGAGCGCTCCGGTGCCCTTGGAGCCTTAGGTACTAAACTGTTGTACCTTATATTTATATTTATTTTTGGCACTTGCTCAAGATTATGAGCGCTCCGGTGCCCTTGGAGCCACAGGTGCTCAACTGGCGCACCTTATATTTATATTTGGCACTTGCTCAAGACTGTGAGCGCTCCGATGCCCTTGGAGCCTTAGGTACTAAACTGTTGTACCTTATGTTTATACTTGGCACTTGCTCAAGACTGTGAGCGCTCCGGTGCCCTTGGAGCCTTAGGTGCTTAACTGGCGCACCTTATAATTATACTTTTATAAATATTTTGTTTTCTCACACCTATTGGCTTATTTTATTAGGTGGAGATATAATATACAACCACGAAAAAATGAATAGCGAGGGACCTTGACAGAATAACTTGCCATTTCATAAGCATTAAACTCTGTTAAGAAGGTATAATTGATACCTCATACTTTCTTTTTACTAGATCTTGCCTTCCACATTAAGTGAGAATGCTCATGAAGCATTTTGGAGTCAATCATACTTCCATAAAGTCAATTTTAGACTTGAAACTTTTATCAAGGCTTCATACATCTGCTTGCTAGCCCCACTGCTTGAATCCAATCATGTGAGAGAATAAAATGTCCACTAAAGCAACTGTGATTTTTTAGCTGCACAACATAACTTTTTGAACTGTATATCAACAGTGAGCATCTTCAAACAATTAATATGACTAAAATAATGATGCCCATGGTATAGTAATAAATACTTTTAAAGTCATTTATACTTTGAACAAATGGGGCAAACGTGTTCGAGTGAAGGATTAGGAGGTCTTATCCTTCCTTGCATAATGAATTATTCTTATTCAAACTATTTAACATTAATGAAATGTGAAATTACTCACATGAACTATTCTGAATAAATAAATATGAGGCTTTTAGGATTATCGATCGAAACTTGAATATTCCTAAAACAAACTCTGTTAAAACACGCAAATATGGGAGCTATGAGTTTGGGCAACACTATTCTTGTGCACTCAAGTGTACAAACTTAGTTTGTAAATTCGAGCAACCCCTGGCCACATAAACGCTCGGGTCATAAATTCAAGCAACCTCTATTTTTTTTTATGTGAACTTAAAAGCATAAAAATATGGATTGTAAATTCGTACAATCCTTATTTGTGATACTTTCTTATAATTTCAAACTTATATTTTTCTAGAAAGTTTATACCGAGAAAATCACGAGTATATGTACTTGGGCTTCTTTCCATTTTTACCCTGCATTTGAAATCAAATATTATGTGAAATTAATCACATACACTATTTCGAGGATAAAACTTAAGAAATTCCAAAGTATCTTAATTATTGAATAATAATAATAATAATTTTATTATTATATCAATTATTTTGCTGGGCACAAGGTGCTTCATATTGTATGGGTGTCTCGCTTGTATTTTGAGAAATGAATAAGAAACATAACAATCTAATCTTACTTTCGAGGAAGGTAGGTGGTTGCCAAAACACTTACCTTATCATGTGTCCCTCGTTAAAATACAAAATTTAATAGACGAGAGGTCCCTAAAAAAACTTTGGAAACTCCTACCTTTACTCGAAACTAGAGAGGACCCATATTTATATTTCTTTGGGACATGGCATCTGCCTTTCTTTTTTCATTAGCCGAGAACCCTCACTCCTTCATTCTGTTGAGCATTTTTTTTTTAAGTTAAACAGAATTTAAGTCTGAGACACGAGAGAGAGAGAGAGAGGCATACTCGTCTCCCTCTTTGGTGATCAAAATTGGAGTCACTTGCAGCGGCGTTGGGAGCGGGACACTTTAATTTCAACTTTGTGCTTGCCGACGAGATGGAGATGGGGACAGGACGATCCTGTTCGCTCCACGTTATGGCGGATATCTACTGGAGCTAAGGCCGTCCATTCTGGTCGCCCCGTTTCAAAATCCTCCGATGAAGTTTCGAGGAGGCGGGGGTTAAAATTTTAGGGCTTGACATTCTTCATTCACAGTGGTTGCTCAATTCATTTCAACCTTGATCTGTAAATTCATGTATCACACCTTAGGTGGTTGACAAAAATGTCACGGGTTATAGTTTGCCAACTGCTTTGATTTGGGCAAACATATTTGGTTCGAGCAGGTTGTGAGAGATGAGACGAGGTATGGGCTAGACCCCCCCCCCCCCCTTTTTTTGTGTTTTCTTTCTTTTTCATTATATCCGAGAAAACCCTCTCCCCCCGCCTCTTTTTTCATTAATGTTAAGAATGAGGGACACCAGGGTTACTATTAAGAACGATGTGCATCGAGTCAGACCTTGGTAGTTGATGAATGATGAATTTCTTGTTCTGCGAAATCAAATCGTGATTTCGAGCCACCAATTTTTTTTCTGAATAATTAATTTTTTTTTATCTATGTTTACTTTTAGAAATATTTGTGAGACTTTCCTGTTTGGAGGTCGAGGAGCCCCTATAGGGTCTGTAGTGTTGGTGACGAACAATTTGGTGTTGGTGCAGCAGTTCACCAGTTGCTCGACTAATTGCCCCATATAATAATCATTATGGCGAGGGAACATAAATCTTGTAAAAACATTGTGTATTTGAGACACATGCTAACGTTTTTTTTTCGACCTGGGTTCCTCGTCTAAGACTTTCAATGTGGGGGGTTCCTCGTCAGGAGCCTTTGGGACTGCAGGTTCCTTGGCCCCTGTCTTTTATTTTATCCATCATGATATAAATAAAATAATAAACAGCATGATTTGACCCTTTTTCTTAAGATTTATAATATCTAACAAGAGGACATGTGGTTTTGAAAACCACCAATATTTATGCGAATAAAATTCATAAAATGAATTATGAATGATACAATTTTGTTTTGAGTGAGTTATGACCATGAATAACTACTATGCGTGTTTTTGCATTTTTATCACTAAGCATCTAAAAAGTTGTTGCATGTGTGATTTTCTTTTTTTATCAAGCAAATCAACTAGCATATTTATGAAATGGTTCTAGAACACAAATCAATACTTCTGAATGAACATATTCGATAAATAATAAAATGAGGCAAGTTTACTTAGCTGATCGGGAGTAAGATGTCTTACAAGTGATTAGGGTCTCCTCTAAGGTGTCCTTGAGGGTGAATACTCTATCGTCACTTTCTTTGCTAGAGAGTTATTTGGTCACCATTTTTTTTTGTTGGCGCTACCTCTAGCTTCGTTGGTCTCTCTCGCAAGAATTGTCACTAATGCAACTATTTGTTCCGGCGCCGCCTTCCGCGGCGGAGCCACCTCTACGATTATTGGTGCTGTTGGCATTTTTGAGTGTGGTTCCTCACGCTCCAACGAGAGTTCTTTGATCGAATTTGCTTCCCATATAGGCAGTGCTTCTTTACCTAGCGCAACTTTGAACCCTTACCGTGTAAGGGGTTCCTTGCGCATTGGTTGCTTCCCTTGGGTTCCTCAAAATTTAAGAATTCTTTATTTTTGGGTTCCTCGCGCGAGGCGCTGACCCAAGGGTTCCTCGCCTGGTAGAGATTTGTTTGGATGAGGGTGTCTCGACCCCTATTATGTTGAAAGGGGGGTCTCAACATCTGTTGAAATTGGTGTTGGTTCCTCGCGCTTTGCGCTAAACATGGGGTTCCTCACGTCACCCAACCAAGGGTTCCTCGCCGAATCAGGTAGAGGCGGTTGGGGGTGTCTCATCTCCTTGTCAAGATAGGGGCTCACCGCGAGATAGGAGGCAAGGGTCTCTCGCCGCATTCAAGACCTCGCGCGCTCGGAGTCCACGCCCCAGGGTTCCTTGCCTGCTATTTCTACACATGAGGGTCTCTCGCCCGTGACGGGTTTTTCTAGAGGTTCCTCACGTAATGATTTCTCCTCTATAGGTATCTCGACATATCACAGCGTTGGCAGCGGCTCTTCGCGCGCTGGTGTAAATATGGGGAATACTCCGCCGAGTCAGTCTATGGTTAGGGGTGTCTTGGCGATTTCGAATTTCCATTAGGGGTTCCTCGTGTCCCATAGTCGAGGGTCCCTCGCCCAATCCATTGTTGGCGTCAGGCGGTATCTTGACCTTGGGTGTCTCGACGCCCATGATTTTTTTTAAGAATGGAGGGTCTCGACCCGTGGTTTACCGCGAGGCGACACTACGTCCGAGGATCCCTCGCCAGTTACCTTGGATTCTTCGAAAGCCCTAGTTACTTTGGGAGTGATCTCTCGACGCCTTTGAATTTTTCAAGAATATGGGTCTCGGCCTATGACAGTATGGTGGCCTCTCATCAGCGGCTGGGGGTCTCGCAGCTTGGCATCGCGTCTACGGGTCCCTCGTCAGGAATTGGGGGTGTCTCAGCATCTTGCCCCATCGAGGGTTCCTCAACCCAGGGTGTCTCGACCTCTTATCACGTCGAGGGTTCCACGACCCAGGGTGTCTCGCCCATTATTGGCGTCGTGGAGAGTATGTTGCTGCTACCATGGACACTTTATTGACGACGAGAGGTACCCAGGGCTCCTCGCCCCTGGGTTCTTAGTGATTTGTTGTTTCTACAGGGTCGTCACTTCCACTTCCTTCTTGACGGCGGGGTGTGTGTCGCCGACTATTGGTACGACGGGGGTGTGTTGCTGGCCAAGGGTTCCCCGCGACCCCCTTTCCAGTGAGTTCATCACGAACCCCTCGCCAGTTAGAGGTTTTCCATCTTTTGGGATTTCCACTATGGGGCCCACTGCCGAGGGTCCCTCATCATTAGCTTCTGCTGCCATGGGTTCTTTTCTTAAGGGTTCCTCATCGCTATCATTGAGCGAGAGGAGTTCCTCGACCATACCGAATTCCTCGGCAAACACTTAGGGTTTCGGGGGTTCTGCCAGTGAACTTGACGATTGTCCAACTTGCTCCAGCGCCTTCCTTTGCGACTGAGCTACTTCTTCCGGAATCGCTGTCGGAATGGCTGCCCCTCCAGAGGGGGTTGCTGCTGGTGTTATGCAATCTTAACCCAAACTTGCCAAGTCTAAAAAAATATACTCATAAGCCTCTACCACCGGAGCTGCTGCCGGTGAGCTGGTATGCCCTCCCGGAGGAGCAGGTACCTTTGCTCCGGTCACCACCACATCCACCTGAGTGGCCTTGTTTCTTTGAGCTCCATTTCCAGATGGAAAGTCTTCAAACACTAGCTCCCTAGAAACATGAAAACCTTCTTTGTCCATGGAAGTGAGGATACCTCCCCAGCAGAGTCGCCAAATGAAGGAGGGTAGTGAGACTGGGGTCTATAAATAACTAGAAAGGGTGAGGCGTGACCCACTCCAATGGACACTGTATGCAAGTCTTCAAGGTCACCTGGTGCAACTTCTGAAGAAAACTTCTCCTTCTGGTTACAATGGAACTCAAGCTTCAACTCACTCCCTGTAAGAAGATGAACTTTCACAGCAAAAATAGCAATCTTCTCATGGGAAACACCTGAGAGTGATGGCTGTCAGTGGGGAGTGAAGGAACAAGGCACTCAACACTAAGAGAATGAGCAGGGAGAGAATACTAGGTAGGTCTGGTGATATTTTAGTAGAGTAACAGTGCAATTTTTCTTGTCTATCTCGTCTCCTCTCTATGACCTTGCCCAGGGGCCCTATTTATACTTGGGCACTGAGGCTGGGTTGGCACTTTTGGCGCCAAAACTTAGAGGGTTGGTGAGGGACAAAGTCTGCAGTGTACTATTTGTCCCCACCTGCAGGCAGGCTGCCTGTCCCCTCTGGCAGATGCCCCCCTGGCGCCAACCAAAGTTCAAGAGCAAATATGTCTTCTAATGGAGATAAAATATCTGATTTGCTAAATATCTTTTGAAACGGTAACTTTGATACAAACTTTGTAAACTTGAGGTGGGGTCTCGAGGACCACCTCCTCTAGAATATTTGCAAGCTTGAGGGGGGTCTCGAGGACCCCCTTTTAAAATCATTTTTCTTGAGAGGGGTTTAGAGGACCCTCTCCTCTAAAATCATTTTATACACACTTCTTTTCTTGTGAGCAGCTAGCCCTTTGGCTGCTCACTTCACTTGTGACTAAGTGTGAGGTGTGTGAGGACTGGGTGACTTCTGGGTCTTCCTACTAGTATTCTCTCAAGCCTATAGTGCTAAGTGGTTGAGCTTGCTCAACATACCTTGTCCCTCAGCCGCCAAGCCAAAACTCCCAGGAGGTCCCAACACGCCTGTTCGAACCCTGCTTGTTCGACTAGGCTACCTGTACAAGAAAGCAAAGTGTTAGTGCTGTTGTTCATTTAGAGACTATTGTTTCATGATGAAAACTCCTGTAGCAGCACTTCTCGAATAACATTTCTGCAGTGACCCTTGCAGTGGTGCTGACTCTTGCGGTGATGCCGACTCTCTCAACTGTCATTACTGCAGTGGCCCTTGAAGCGGCGCTGGCGTTTGAAACGGCGCCAACCCTTACGGAGGTTCAGACCCCTGCATCGGTGCTGGTATTTGGAGTGGTTCCCACACTTGCAGCGGCGTCGACACTTGAAGTGGCGCCGACGCTCGAAGTAGCGCTGATGCTTGCATTGGCGCTGACATGTGAGGCGGCGCCGACGATCGAAGTGGCGCCGATGCTCGAAGTGGCGCCGATGCTTGACGTGGCACTGATACTTGAATTGGCTCTGATATGTGAGGCGACGAAGACCTTTGTCGTGGCACCGATGCTCGAAGTGGCGCTGGCGCTCGAAGCGGTGCTGGCATGTGAGGCGGCGCCGATCCTTGTCGCGGTGTCGACGCTCGGAGTGGCGCCGACGCTCGAAGTGGCGTTGACGCTTGAAGTGGCGCTGACGCCTGAGGTAGTGCTGATGCTTGAATCGGCGCTGACATGTGAGGTGATGCCGACCCTTGTCACGGCATCGGCGCTCGGAGTGGCATCGACGCTCGACGTGGCGCTGACGCTTAAAGTGGCGCTGGCGCCTGAGGTAGAGATGATGCTTGAGTCGGCGCTAACATGTGAGGCAGCGCCGACCCTTGTCCCGACATCGGCGCTCGAAGTGGCGCCGACACTCGAAGTGGCGCTGACACTTAAAGTGGCGCTGACGCCTGAGGTAGCGCTGATGCTTGAACCGACGATGACATGTGAGGCGGCGCCGGCCCTTATCGCGGCGCCGACGCTCGAAGTGGCGTTAACGCTTGAAGTGGCGCTGATGCCTGAGGTAGCGCTGATGCTTGAATCGGCGCTGACATGTGAGGCGGCGCCGACCCTTATCCCTGCGCCGACGCTCGGAGTGGTGCCGACGCTCGAAGTGGCGCTGACGCTTAAAGTGGCGCTGATGCCTGAGGTAGCGTTGATGCTTGAACCGGCGCTGACATGTGAGGCGGCATCGACCCTTGTCGTGGCACCGACGCTCGAATCGGCGCCGACCCTTATCGCGGTGCCGACGCCCGGAGTGGCGCCGTCGCTCGAAGTGGCGCTGACGCTTGAAGTGGAGCCGACCCTTGCCGCGGCGCGGACACTTGTAGCTGCGCTGGCACTTGCAGCGGCGCTGACACTTGAAGCGGTGCCGACCCTTGCGGCGGCGCGGACACTTGTAGCTGCGTTGGCACTTGCAGTGGCGCTGGGGGTTCCTACTGAATATGAGTTTCTTTCGGGACCCTGGGGGGTTCCTGCCCAATATGATTTTCTTCGGGGACCCCTGGGGGGTTCCTACCCAATATGAGTTTCTGCCGGGACCCCAGGGGGGTTCCTACTCAATATGAGTTTCTGTCGGGACCCTGGGTTTCTTTTCGGTATTTTTAATAAAATAATATTTTTACTTTTTTTATAGGTAGACACCCTTCTACAGAATCGTAATCTAATCATGATATAAATGTTGAGAAGAAAACTTTATGGCATACTTTTAATATTCCATTAGTCATACTGGACATAATAAGTATATAAACATTAGTCTAATTTTTATAATTTGAGAACAGAATTAAACTTCATGTAAATATAGTCTAGTTCTTAATTCCAAGAAGGTAATTCAATAAGAAGTTTAAAATAATTTTTCAAGAGTATATGGATCATGACCATAACTCAATTCTAGGAACAATGACCATAATTTAATGGGATGGGACTGTGACATGGTCATGAACAATCCCAATGAATTACGGTAATGATCCATTATCGTGATTCTTAATTTTTTATGGCTCATGATCGTTACCGGATTATACCCAATAAATTTATCATGATTTCCCAGGATGGTCACGGTTCCCAACCAGGACCCAAATTTGTTACAAACATCTAGTCATGATCCCAAACTATGTCTATAATGAGGTGACCATTTCAAATAAAATAATTGTCACGGTTAGGGGGTCACGGTTGATAACGATGACCATGTTTCATTTAACTTTTTGACCATCCTTTGGATTTCATCACAGTCCTGAAATGGGACCCTTAGTGTGAGTAAATTAAGGCAAGAATTCCATCTATCTGGGTTATGATTGGGTCACGATCTTTATCCATGACCATGGTGGTCACAGTCTATAATTGTGACCAATGTGTTGTTGAGGTCTGCAATACAATGGGTCAAGGTACTGGTTATGATATATTGAGTGTAATCACGGTTTAGGATCATGACCCGCCTTTTTTATATGGCATAAAGACTAAACAAGTAGATAAACATCACTCAAATGGTTTAATACTGACCCTTAGAGTGTTACATTTTCTAACCATTAATTTAAATTTCTAAAAGCATCTCAATGTTGCCTCGGGACATAAGGTTCACTTTAACCTTTCAAAACCCTCATACTATTTCAAACCATAATTACACATGATCCTAAGTTCAATTAACTAACCTTACCATTAAGCATTGTTCCATAATATCTAATTTAACTCCCGTATTGTCCCAATAATACTAACATATAATGCTTATTTCCAACCAAGTTAAATAACCCATACTTATCCGAAACAATAATTCAATATCCCCCTAATTTAACTAACCTTGCTCCACCCTCCATAATCCTCAAAACCGACAAACCACCAATATTAGGTACACTCATTAGTTGAGAGTGATCCGACCTAAAAACTTCTGACTTTTAGGTTTTGACGCATTTGAGATTTTTCCTTTGCCCCCCCCCCCCCCCCCCCCTGGAGGATACATCTTAATCACATCAATGATTTGCTAATTCTTAAGGCCAATTGTAGCATTAAATTAACATGTCAAAAACAACATATATAATTCTCTAATATATATTTTCCAATTGTAAGGACATGCCCCATAGAAAAACGTACATTCCATGTTCATAAATGGACGTGTAATCCTTAACATAATAATTACTTTACCAACCTAAGTATTAAGATGATAATTTTTATAATATAATTAAATCTTAGTTTATGATCAAATTAACTAATTACAAATTTAGCTAAATTAACTCCACAATAAGCATAGGAATCTTTAATTTTAATCCTATAAGGTTTGGTTTTGAAATCCATAATAATTTATCTAATAATTTTATTTGGGCGATATAGATAATGATTATTACAATGTTTTGGTGTAATTTCTTGTTTCAAATAATAAATACCCATGTAATTTAATTTAATTACATAATACATTCATTAACCTTTGTTCTGGAATTTGGACACCAATTATAATTTTCCAATCATTAAATTGTATATCTTAACTCCAAAATTGATAACTATGACCCTCGATTTTCTTTTAAATTATTAAATCAATTATATGAGTTTTAATATTAATATTCCAATCATAGGGGAAAAATAGAAAAAATTTCATATTTACTAGTTAGATGAAATCCAATTTGATTTCTTCCATTCTTATATATTTTTTTTTTGTTATTTCCTTATTCATTGAATTTATTTTTTAAGTTGCTTCCTAAACTTGATTCTCTCTATCTTCCCAAAATAGGTTTAAGTTTACGTTAAACATGTTCTAACTGGTTTATGTTAATTTAACCTTATATAGTTAGCTTGCTAATCCCATCACAACCCTTAAACCCAATTTCGGATTAACCTAATGCCCGTCCAAATGCTTAAAAATTTTCCCCGATGCCTTTCCCAACCAATAAACCCAATTCCCTATATTTTTAACACCATTTTGGCATCCAATTGACACCATAGTTTCAACGCAAAAATTACACCCCACTAACATAGTATGCCTTAATCAATTAATTAAATCCCATAATTTATCATGAAAAAAATATCCAATGAAATTAATTATTTAAAAAAATTTCCCTTAAATTAATTATTTAATATATTTTTGAATTAAAATCACAGGCTATTACATTATCCTGTTATAAATAAGTTGTTCCTCTAAATTTTACTCATTCTTGTATTCTCATGCCTTCACTCATACCACCCTGCATATTCTACCACGAAAAACGATATAGATTAACATTGTTTAATATAATTGAATTGAAAAATTGTAGTAACACACATGTAATCAAATTTCCATAACTTGTATAATTTTCCATGACTATAATAAGTGAATTAGAGATCTAGCAAATTTATCAATCTCCCATTTCATAAGCACTGCACTCTTTGTTAGTAAATAATAATTTCCTTGAATTAGAATGAATTGCGCACTTTAGATACCCCCAAATCAAATATTGCATCATCATATCATCAAAACATGCCATAGGTAATAACTTGATCCTTGAGACCAATAAATAACATAAAATGGGCATATGCAGGGCCATATAACCACACATAAATCTACACAAAAATGTAACTATATATATACAATAGTGTCTCATCATGACCTATGAAATAGTAGATACTTATACCTTCGTGTCAATATCTGGATGCATTCTCATACGAACATCCATACCCTAATACCAACTATAATATTCAGATTTCATAAGAAACTCATAAATCATCCTATGGATAACACATTACCTCAAAAAATAAGAAATTCTACTACATCATGAGTGATAGGAATTAAAAACTTGGAATGACTTTAAGAGGCCACATTTTTTTCTAAAATATCTTCTAATTCACACATGTTAGTACCTATTACTAATGAGATACAACATTACCAACAATATATTAACTATTGGTGGCACACCTTGGGTTTCAATTGTGACCATACTGGATATAATGTTGAAGACTGTGGATTAAACATTAATGGATCCCCCTAATCTACTCTCAAACATATCCTAGACATATACTTATATACCATGCATTTACAACATATATGTGAAAGATTCCCTAGAAGATACTCCCTCTTGGATCCTCCTATTGGCTTGTAGATATTATCTATCTCTTCTTCTACTACCTCTAACAAAGACACTCTTGATTTTAATCTTGTAAATATGGCCGTTTTACGAATTGTCTCCCTCTATAAAGATTTTATTACTATCTTATTTCTTAATATTACATAAGAATTGCATTACCCAACATAAAGCTGAGTCATATAAGCAATACAACCCAATAATACATACTTACTATCTGAACTCAATTTATCAACAAAATTTATAACTTTTGTATTCACCACCTCTGGTGAAATTATAGTCAATGTTATTAATTATTTCCCATTTTTCGCAACCTTGTGTTAAACTTACTCCATGGTAAAAAAATGTATCCTCTTAGCTACTCAAGTTTCACATTGATATGTTTGTCATCATATTAATATTGATAGTGAACGTACTCAAAATATTCCCCTCAATAGAACTTGAAACATAAATCCACCATAAAATAACATTTTGAATCCTGTAAAATGTATATAACAACCACTCCTTAAACTCGGTTCACTCAATTAAATGAAGAAAACCATTTTATCTCCCTTTCCACTAAAGATAAACCATAATACTCATATACCCCCCAAATGTAAATGACTACTTCTCAAAAGTTGGCACAAAAAAAAAACTTACACTACCAATGCTTGTAAACAACCCAAACCTATTTAATATTCTCTAGAAAGTCGGTTGAACATACTTATCTGGCCATAAATATCCTCTCGTTTAAACCATATAATAACCAACCAACGGGGTAGAGGATCTTGGAAATGTAAAACTGTTACTATAGCTAATAAATATGCAAAGAAATTTTAAATCAAGGTGCCAAACAAAAGGGTGACATTTGTAAAGGCATCGGATATGGTTTAAACACATACACAATTGTTTAGGGGAAAATTGCACCAAGGTGGGAATATTTATGTGTGTAACCACATATTAGTTGAGCAATATTTCGAAGCCAAAGGATTGTGTAAATAAGCAGCTTAGGGATGATTAAAGAAGGACTCTCGAACTAAAGTACCTTTTTTACTCATTTAAACCTTTTTTCTTTATTTTCTTTATAGTTTTTCTACCATAATCTAGCATTTTTTTCTTTCATGTATATTGTAAGGTAGATTTACTGTCATTCTCTTTCAAATAAAATTAAATTTCTTTGACACCCCACCTAATAAAATACCGGCTGATCATTCTTGTACCAAATTAAAACATGAGTCGCATATGGTTCATTCTTAGCATCACTGTCGAAAACCAAATTAATTACTAATAACCTATTAGGTTAGAGTTAAAATTTTATTTAACTAATCTTTTAAACAAATTTATCAATTAAAACATTCACACAGTTTATGTATAAATGAAACTGCGATGAAGTAAAAATAACCGAAGACTCGGTTTAACAATATACAACCAAATGGAATCCGCATAAAAAGGCAGTCAAAGAATAAATAAATGCAGTTGGGTTATTAGCCCGAATGTTGATAGAGTACCTCCTATCTAGATGACAAGGATATAAGCGTCTAAAGTAAAACTGCATGCATATATAGCTGCTACAGTAGACGTCTAACTCGAAGGAATCGTCATCCAGGCGTCCATGTGTCTGGGCACCTATATATATATATAGCAAAAGAGAGGAGGAATATATATACGGGTCAAAGCCCGATTTTTGAAAATATTTAGCAAGTGCATAAATACTTTATTTATAAACAATATGTTTTATCTCATATTTAAATTGGTATCACACTCCCATGAGATACCCCTCACCTATCTTCTAATAGTGCACATCTGATGCATATCTCCTACATAATCCTAGTTAAGCTGCCCTGCCTAACTAACCGTTTCACCAAAATTCTACAAATCCTATTTAACCCAAGTAGTAAGGGCTAAAATTCTCCCTAGTCTCAACATTGTGCCACGTTCGTGCGTGGGGTGTCTCGCAAAGAGAAATCCAAACAAGGAACCCCCCGATACACTACTATTTGGCAATGTTGATCATCGAGATCCATTAGGCCCTTAGCACATAACGTATACATATATACCCATATAAATAAATATACATAACATTCTCATTTTATTTTTCATATCACAATTTAAGTCCGTATAAAGTCTCTCAAAATGAGAATAAATCCTTTTTCATTTATCTCTTTACACATATTAGAGATGTATATAATATCTTGTTCTCATACACAAGTAATATACTATACACACAAGTATAACAACCCTTCCAATGATTTATAACTCGAGGATGCAGTCTCTCAATGCTATCATCTTCCAGGAATTACTCACTTTATCCCAGGTTACCATATATCGGGCTATTATCACACCGCCATGGTAATAAAATAAATCAAAACATATGGGAAGCGGTCATAGTTCCTCCCCGAAAGTGAGACGAAACATACCCACCACGCCTCACCCCTAATAAAAATCACACAATACAAAAATGAAAGCTATGACCTGGGCACTATATGCTCCCTACTCCTCAAGCTAGGAGCCTCATCCACATCGCGCAAGTTCCCATGATAGCAAGAGGGGGTATGCTTCACATAAATATATATACCATTCAGACATAGATATATATATACATATTCATATAATTTTATATATATACTGTAATCACATCGTATATATAATCTACATCATTCCTCAAATATATATATGTGGCCATAATTGCCCATCTCACATAGCGATGACCAATACCCCCAAATGTTTTCACTCGTAATAACATTCAAACATTCGCGCACTCATGATACTAAATCCCAAAGTAGTCTCTCTCTTCTTATATTTTCGACATTTCCATATCCCGAATCAACCTCTTAAATGACCCAAAGTCAATTCATAACTCCTCAAGTCCTTTTGATCATAATGTTCTATAATACTCTAATTTAGAAAGCCCCTAAGTTTTAAACTCAAAGAGGAGAGGGAATAAAAATCTCCAAAACCTTGGGCTGAAGACAGAGAGTCGATTGACCGGCCCTGGACCCTTGGTCGACCATGTTTTATAAATAAGCCTAAGAAACCAACCAGTAGGCCTTTCTTCCTTGACGTGATCGACCGGCCATAGGGGCGCGGTCGACCGGTCATACCAGATCCTCGAAAATCAGTTCTCCAAATTTTCCATCCAACAACCCAAATTCCATTTTTATGTTTCTAATATACACCAATATCATCACAAACATCTACCCAATGAATTCTAACAACGCATCAATACATTTTATTTTTCTGCCAAAGTCAGGTTGGATTTATAACTAAGGATTTTGATCTCGGACAACATTCCGTAGAAAAATCACTATAAATCCAAAAAAAATAAAAAATACGCGGCTGGCGCCCATGCGACCGTATCGAAAAGATATACAAATTTCATTTTTTTTACCAAGATCCTAATCGATTCTCTGCCAAGCCAAATCGATTCGGAAGTGACACTGGTGACTATTCACCTTCTTCTCCAAAAATCCAAACCTCATTTTTTCTCCATTTTTGTTGTTTCTAATCTCATCCAACAACTCCATAAACATCTAATCTATGTTTTACAACTAACAAATCAATTAATTTGGGGTATTAAACCATTTCTCTTAGATTTAAACCCTAAAACCATATAAACCCCAACTTATCATTTTAACCCATTTCAATCCATTTCTTCACTCCATTTACATGGATTTAACACTAGAAATCATTAAGAGTTTACATTACATCAATATGTAAACTCATATTCTAATTTGACAAATTTTTTTATAAGGGTTCCAACAAAAAATCATAAAGTTTAATAACTATAATATGAGATTTCTGCATAAAATGAAATAAAGCAAGTACACACTTGCCTGGAGGATGAAATCCGACATCCTCGAGTCGAATCCGGCGGAGATTGGCCGGAATCCCCCATTTCTCTCTTATTTTCTCTTCGTTTCTCCTCTTACTTCTTTCTCTTTTTATTTCTTCTTTCTTTTCTTTCTTTCTCTTCATCTCTCTCCTGACTTATAAGAGAGAAATAAGGGCTTGTCCCTTATAAACCCAAAAATGACTCGTTTACTCAATTACGAGTCCCTACGGGTCCAAAAATTCCCAGAACCCCATTACTACCCCCGGATACTCTATTTTGACTATCTCGGCCATTTAGAGACCAACCGCGCAATTGAAATTTCCGTCTGAGGTACTTGACCACAATTCACTATTTTAACCCAACACAACTTAATGTGGTTTTCCAATAAAAATATTACCCTTTGTCGCTTTACCCAACGACGACATATAATAAAATACTCCGACTCATTTACTTAATCCCAAAAGTAAATATAACATACGTCGAATATCATTAAGTCCTTGAAAACCTCAAAAATTAATATTCACAATAATTTCTTAAATTCCGAAATTGCACTTAGTTATTAAATTTAATTTCCTATAAAAGTGCGGGGTATTACATACTTCCCCCCTTACAACGGAATTCCCCCCTCGAAATTTAGATACAACCGATACTACCAACACTAACCTAGGATTGTGAATCACTCCACATCCCAATGCCTTAAAGTCGAATGGTACTAACCTGATGGCTCTTAATCATACAATAATTCAGCACTCACCTCTAACCAGGTTTATACTATATTACTAGCATATCTAAATCTACATATGCTACACTGATACCTCGGTCATAAGGTTGACTCTAACTTCGCATCGCACTTAGTGCTTCTATAATCGCATCTAAAGGAAACGGGTATATGCTTACTCCTTTACTCTAAAAGTCCGTTTGCTCACCTCAGGATTTTGAATTTTCCTTCAAAAGGAAACTATACTAACGTTAGACTATTCCCATTAGTCTCATGGATTATCTTGGGCATGCTACCTCTTATTGCCCTATACAATAATTGGATTATCGCATACCTCTTACAACAATCCATCCAACACATTCCAAATCCATAATGACTGCCTCACGGTATAAGCTTCAACTTTATACACTAAGCCTTTTTATTTTAGGCGGTCTATAAAACCAACTTACCAGGGTGCCCACACACCTTATAACCCATGCTTCTCTGCATAACTATTATAAACGTCAAACACGTACCCTATCTCTAAACAACATGCCTTATTTCTTCGAGGTAATACCCACACATGGGTTTTCCTAACTCGCAAAATTCAATTCATCCTATACTTGGAAATCCAATCCTTCTCACGGTTAACCAATTAATTTTCTTGTGGTTAACGTCCAATAATTTCCCTATATCGATGCCACTAGTCCTGCTGGCCTTACTTCCCATAATTCTAAGATCAAAGCGTTTCCTACTTACGTAAAATAGTACTATCCTAAATTGTTTCCCTAGTGCCTAATACCTCTCTCAACTTCCAACATTGAATATATTTCATGCGTGGGACGTCTCGCGAAGCGAAATCCAAACAAGGAACCCTCCTGTTACACTACTCCCTCGCGTCGTCGATCATCGATATATAATGGTCTAAGGCACGCTAGCAGGATGTCCTGAATCCTACCTCGCTGACCTACTAATGTACCTCTACTATTCTATCCTTCAATCCTGGCAAAATGGAAAGCCTACTAATTAAGGCGCGTATTCTCTCCAAATATATTACAAACATCATACTTCAAAACATTTTACCTCCAAAATGTGTCTTTTCATCAAGGCTTGTCTATAAGTCTCTCATCGATTTCCTTTACCTTACCTCACCCATATACTTACGGTGTGAGAACAATTTCATTTCTTCTCCATAGAACTTATATCTCTATAAAGATACAATCATCAAACAACTCTCGGTCTAGATTGTATTTCTCTACACTAGGTGATTTATCGTCAAAACCAACATCCTCGCATTCTATAACATCTCTCCACTCCCGACGTCGTTAAGGTTCGTGCATGGAGCGTCTCGCAAGAGAAATCCAAACAAGGAACCCCTCCTATACACTACTACTTAAATGTGTCAGTCATGGAGGTCCACTAGTTTCAAATATTCCACTAGGATAATCCCATCCCACCTATCATCAAAAATGGGGTCTGAACTCCTATTCCCTTATAGGAGCCATGCCGCATAGCTCTTGTACTAATACTAAGTCCTTAGTGGAAACAACAATGAGCTTAAACCCACAGCTCAACGATAAATCCTATATACCTTAAATCATATCTATAAGGTCGCCACACACTCAATCATGATAATGAAACATCTACTCACCGAAGTTTCATCTACCTATATAAATAAAGGCGAACTCAACCTGTATCCATGTGAGATATCGTAACAACAACTTGTTCCATCCTGGAACCGCAAATACGATAGTCTTTCCATCCTTAGACTGCTATCGCTCCAAAAATACCATAACATTATTCTTACAATAGTACTATACTCGTATAACA
This sequence comes from Sambucus nigra, assembly GCA_949130495.1. NCBI lineage: Eukaryota > Viridiplantae > Streptophyta > Magnoliopsida > Dipsacales > Adoxaceae > Sambucus > Sambucus nigra. Next base: position 85,066,682 of record OX422208.1, on the reverse strand, counting down.
CATATAAAACGAGTAGTACAAACCAGATATAAATTTCAAAATAGGATCCCTCTAACATGAAAATACATATATATACACACTATATAATGTTATCGATACCGCCAATAAACTCGAATCACACACAAATCTAAGGATGACAAAATATTGTGACCCAAATATCGTCACACAGAATATACCTCCTTCATCCCAGGTAAAATTCATAGCAATAACTTTGATAATCTTTAAGAATGCTCTAATTGGTTTTCATACACATTACACCTTCCCTAAATGAGCCAAACTACTTTATTCCATGGCCCATCTAGGCACTCGACTATTCTCCTTTTACTCCTACTTGGTACGGACTAATCATGTGATTCTACACTCCACATTACAACTTTCCTCATTTCTGGCCACCCTCACCATGTTAAGGATATCAGTATCTCAGACTCTATAGCCTCGATCCTGAAAATTGTCAAAAGGAAACTCCACAACCAGCTTCAACATCTCTGGTTCAATGAATTCCCTGGGTGCATGTCCACTAGTAGGGTTCCACGAACCCAAATTCTCCATATCACTCTTTATTCCCTGTCAACCTCTGATCGATCCTTATGTGAATAATTCAAGCTTCTTCGAATAAACCAAAGGAACTAACGATTATATCTATCCATAAGATCCCTCCATTTAAGTATTGCTCCCACGAGTGAAATTTTTTCACAAATGGGTATTTCCATACCCCACTTTAAGTTAAAGCTTCCAAGCCTTTTACTTCCACTGAGTAATGCTAAATTTACTCCCCATAACTCACTTCAACGTATGGTCCTTATCAAAGACCTTATTACTCATTTACTTCACTGGGTAATTTAACTTTAGCAGCACTCTTTACTATAGTGGTACTTGGATACTCTTAACTACTATACTTTAGTAGTCATTTCATCAATCCTAATTAAGAACATAAAAAGGGGAGTGACCTCTACTGCGTTCCTCATTCCCAACTTCAACTCATAGCTCTAACAAAGTCCCACCTCCTGCCACCTTTGAAATGGCCTACCTTAGTCGCCCTACCTCGATCCGCACATGAGTCTCGAACAAGTGCGCAAAAGATATAATAAAATCTTAAGTAATGGCCGAAGAACGAAATCTCACAAGAGTAATCAATGATCCTAATCCTAAGGCTCTATGTGAAATTGAGTGCAACGCTAAAAGCGTAGTACGTCCGCACAGATTCCTAAGGACACTAGAACTTGATGCTCTAATACCATTTGTGACACCCCACCTAATAAAATACCGAGCGATCACTCCTGTACCAAATTAAAATAGGAGTCGCATATGGTTCATTCTTAGCATCACTGTTGAAAACCAAATTAATTACTAATAACCTATTAGGATGACGTCAAAATTTTATTTAACTAATCTTTTAAAAAAATTTATCAATTAAAACATTCACACGGTTTATGTATAAATGAAATTGAGATGAAATAAAAATAACCGAAGACTCAATTTAACAATATACAACAAAATCGAATCCGCATAAAAAGGCAGTCAAAGAATAAATAAATGCAGTTGGGTCATTAGCCCGAATGTTGATACAGTACATCCTATCTATATGACAAGGATATAAGCGTCTAAAGTAAACCTGCATGCGTCCATAGCTGTTGCAGCAGACGTCTGACTCGAAGGAATCGTTATCCAGGCATCCCTGTGTCTGGACACCTATATATATGTATATATATATAGCAAAAGAGAGGATAAATAGATATACGGGTCAGAGCCCGATTTGTGAAAATATTTAGCAAGTGCATAAATACTTTATTTATGAAAAATATGCTTTATCTCATATTTAAATTGGTATCGCACTCCCATAAGATACCCCTCACCTCTTTTCTAATAGTGCACATCTGACGCATATATCCTACATAATCCTAGTTAAGCTACCCTGCCTAACTAGCACTACACCAAAATGGGCAAATTGTCACCTTTCAGCCGGCCAACCTTGTCAAGGTCATTGACCGTGACAAAAAACACGTGTTTTATGTCATGGTCATTGACCTTGACACGACCGTGATAAGGCCGTGACAAATTTACTTGTCACGGTCATTGACCGTGACAATTATGTAAATACTTGTCACGGTCAATGACCTTGACACGACCGTGACAATGTTCGCAGCAAAAACCCTACCCCCTTCTTTTTCCCCTGCCGCCGTTCCTCCCTCTCTCTCTCTCTCTCTCTCTCTACTTTCAGGTCGATTTTCTCTCTCTCTCTCTCTCTCTTCCATTTATATATATGTTTGTGTGTATATATATGTGTGTATGTGTATATATATATGAGTGTATGTGTGTATATATCCAAAAATGTAAATGTAAATAATATCCAAAAATGTAAATGTAAATAATATCCAAAAATGTAAATGCAAATTAATTCAAATTGATAATAATTGATATTTTCATAAAATTTGATAATATTATATGAAATTGATAATAATAATTGATAATAATATTATATGAAATTTGATAAATTAATTCAATGTAATATTATATGAAATATGAAATTCAATGTAATATTAAATGAAATAATATTATATGAAATTTAAAATAATATGAAATAATAATATTATATGAAATATGAAATTCAATGTAATATTATATGAAATTGATAATATTATATGAAATTTGATAAATTAATTCAATGTAAATAATAATTGATATTTTCATTTAAATTGATAACAATGTTATTCATGAAATTAATTCAATTAGGTAAAACCCTAGATAATTTTTTAACAGAATTTGATAATATTATATAAAGTTTAGTAAATTCACAAAATGTTGCCAATTGTATGTTTTTAGGAATATCATTAGTTATAATCCATACACATGCATGTTGTTAGAAAGTCTTAAATTTAATTCTCACTTTAATTTGTAGAATATCTGTACTTGGTTGGATTTATCCCTTTATGATAATGAAATTTATGCTCCAATTATAATTATCTCATGTCATAATTTTATTGATAAACAATAAATGTAGTTGTCACGGTCGTGGTGGGGGTGGGGTGGGTGGTGTGTGTGTGTGTGTGTGTGTATGTGTGTGTGCGTCGGTGTGTGTGTGTGTGCATGGCGGGGGGAGGGGGAGGGGGTGGGGTATGTGTATATGTGTGTGTATGGTGGTGTGTGGTGGGGGAGGGGGGTAGTGGGGGTGGGGTGTGGTGGGGGACGGGAGTAGTGGGGGTGGGGTGTGGTGGGGGGAGGGGGTGGGGGTGGAATTTTCTAACTAAAAATATGATAATATTTTGCCAATTGTAAATATGGAATTTAGTAAATTCACAAAATGTTGCCAATTGTATGTTTTTAGGAATATCATTAGTTACTTTCGTGCCCAACTATGTAGAATCCATACACATGCATGTTGTTAGAAAGTCTTAAATTTAATTCTCACTTTAATTTGTAGAATCTCTGTACTTGGTTGGATTTATCCCTTTATGATAATGAAATTTATGCTCCAATTATAATTATCTCATGTCATAATTTTATTGATAAACAATAAATGTAGTTGTCACGATCGTGGTGGGGGGAGGGGTGGGGGTCGTGTGTGTGTGTGTGTGTGCGTAGGTGTGTGCGTGTGTGCGTGGCGGGGGGGAGGGGGAGGGGGGAGGGGGAGGGGGAGGGGATGGGGTATGTGTATATGTGTGTGTATGGTGGTGTGTGGTGGAGGAGGGGGGTAGTGGGGGTGGGGTGTGGTGGGGGAGCTAATAATATTTTGTTACAATTTGTGGAGGGAGGGGGTGGGGGTGGGGTGTGTGTGTGTGCATAGGTGTGTGCGTGACGGGTGGGGTAGGGGTGTGTGTATGTGTACTATTAACATTTTTTTTTATTTGTACTAATAACATTTTTTTACAAAAAAAATGTCTCCTTCAGATATTAAGGCGAAGATGATAATGCTGTTTATGATGATGTCGTCTGGGTTCGGTGGTAGCGGAGGCGATGAGGGATCCTCCCCCCCTAGGCTCCCCAAATATGGAAAATTTGGGATTACCGTCGAGAACAAGTCGGAGCTATTAGCGAGATCCCTCGAGCTGCTAAAGACGGTCATCGGCCCGTGGTTTATGAGTTGGAAGGAGGTGCCATATGAGCTCAAGTTAGCTGTTTGGGCGGCACTACAGGTAATATATTTATATTTATATGAATATTTCAATTTCAATTTGAATTTCAATTTCAATTTCAATTTCAATTTCATATTTATATTTATATTTATATTTATATTTATATTTATATTTATATTTATATTTATATTTGTATTTATATTTATATTTATATTTATATTTATATTTATATTTATATTTATATTTATATTTATATTTATATTTATATTTATATTTATACTTATATTTATATTTATATTTATATTTATATTTATATTTATATTTATATTTATATTTATATTTATATTTATATTTATATTTATTCGCAACTAACATTGTATTTGTTGGACAGGAACAATTCAACTTGGATCCAAAGCTACGCGATTCCGTCTTGGAGCAGTTGAGGGAGCAACACAAGACGTGGAAGAAAAATATGCGGACACGGTACTTTGAGAAAACACGAGAGTCAATTATACAATGGCGCGGATCCGTCCCGCCCAAGGAGCCGATCTCATTGGCACAATGGCAAAAGTTCATTGACAATGAGATCGAGGATCGACAATTGGCATCTTGCCAATCGGGGAGGGAAAATCGGGCAAAAAAGACAGACGTGCACTACTCCAGCCGGACCTCTTACGCTGAGGTGGAGCATAGGATGCAGGTAAGATTTAATTTATCTATAACTACAGAAATATATTATTCTTCATTATTTTACTTTGCGGGGTCGATACTAATTTTACTTTACTTTATTTTATTTCAGGGGGTAGGGAGTGGGCCAGGGTGTAAGCCACATAGGCTCGATACTTATGTGGATCTTCGGACGAAGAAGGGGAAGGACAAGGAGGTGTCCCTGAGCGTCGCGGCCATGATTGTAAGTAATCCGACAGTTTAATTATTGTTAATTACGTTATAATTTTTTAGTTTACTTTTTTTACTAACCATGTGCTTTTTGTCGTTTCAGGCAAAGCTTAAGGAAGTGCATGTGTCGCAGTCTGATGCCGACAAGGCATCTTTGTCCACAGACGTACTCAGCCAAGTGCTTGGCTCTGATCGCAAGGGAAAGGGAAGCAGAAGGAGAAGGCGGTGGAGGAGGTGCGGGAGGACGAGGCGCAGGATGACGAGGATGTGGACCTAGCTGCTTCATCACAGACACGTTCGTACTTCGATGATCCACTTCACTATTTGGCGCCCTTCAGCAGACCATTGTCGACAAATGGTTGGCCGAGCGTGTTCATATTGGACGTATTTGATGGCCAGCAGATAGGGCGGGGGTTGAGGGACCCGAATATCGTCGAGGGTGGAATAGTCCATGGACGTGTGCTTCAAGAGATGGAGTCCAGGGTGCTCGTCACGCATGTCATACCCGGGAAGGAGAACTCCCTATTGTGGTTGCGCGAACAATGCGGCACGGCGTATATTAGTGGGTGCGTTAATTCGTATGTCGTGTGGCCTACTCACCTCCTCAGTTTTATCCAAGACATGTAGTAACATTATTTTTAAGTTTGTCCATTTTAATTATATTTGGATTATTTCGTCATCTATATTATTTCTATTTTGAATATTTGGATTATATTGTCATGAATATATATTTGCATTATCTTTAGTTTGTGTTGGATATATGATGTTTGGAACAGGTATAACGTTGCTATAACAGGTACAAATATAATGTTGTGCAGTGGCAGTGGCCATACTGCCCAGCAAATTTTTTTTAAATTCTATCCAGAATTTTCACGGTCATTGACAGTGACAATTTTTTTAAAAAGGGTCACGGATTTGTCACGGTTTATAACCATGACAAACGTGTCACAGTCAATGGCCGTGACACGACCGTGTCAAAAAAATTTGTCTCGCCTCGAAATGTCACGGTCATTGACCTTGACAAGTTTGATTTGTCAAGGTCAATGACCTTGACAAATGGGAAGATTTGGTGTAGTGTAATCGGTTCACCAAAATTCTATAAATATTATTTAACCCAAGTACTAAGGGCTAAACTTCTCCCCAGTCTTAACATTGTGCCAAGAGCCGAATCGATTTGCTTCCTAGCCTAATCGATTCGGAAGTAACACTGGTCACTATTCACTACCTTCTCCAAAAATCCAAACTTCCATTTTCTCCATTTTGTTGTTTCTAATCTCATCCAACAACTCCATAAAAATCTAATCTATGTTTTAGAACTAACACATCAATTAATTTGGGGTATTAAACCATTTCTCTTAGATTTAAACCCTAAAACCATATAAACCCCAACTTATCATTTTAACCCATTTTAATCCATTTCTTCACTCCATTTAAATGGATTTAACACTAGAAATCATTAAGAGGTTCATTACATCAATATGTAAACTCATATTCAAATTTTCTCAAATTTATTTTAAGGGTTCTAACACAAAATCATATAGTTTACCAACTATAATATGAGATTTATGCATAAAATGAAATAAAGCAAGTACACACTTGCCTGGAGGATGAAATCCGAAGACCTTGAGTCAAATCCGACGGAGTTCGGCCGGAATCCCCCAGTTCTCTCTTCTTTTCTCCTCTTCCTTCTTTCGCTCTGTATTTCTTCTTTCTTTTCTTTCTTTATCTTCCTCTCTATCGTGACTTATAAGAGAGAAATAAGGGCTTGTCCCTTATAAACACAAAAATGACTCGTTTACTCAATTACGAGTCCCTACGGGTTCAAAAATTCTCGGAACCCAATTACTATCCCCGGATACTCTATTTTGACTATCTTGGCCATTCTAAGACCAACCGCGCAATCTAAATCTCCATCTGAGGTACTTGATCACAATTCACTATTTTAATCCAACACAACTTAATGCGGTTTTCCAATAAAATATTACCCTTTGTCACTTTCCCCAAAGACGACATATAATAAAATACTCCGACTCATTTACTTAATCCCAAAAGTAAATATAACATACGTCAAAAATCATTAAATCCTTGAAAACCTCAAAAATTACTATTCACGATAATTTTTTAAATTCCCAAATTGCACTTAATTATTAAATTTAATTTCCCATAAAAGTGCGGGGTATTACAATTTCCTTCGCCTTAATTTGAAATTGTCTTTTTATTTCTTTGTATATACTATTTTACACTCCTTAGTGCAGATTGCTTTAATTCTAAATTAGTTTAGCATTCGATCACTTTAAATCATTATTTTAATCTCCTTTTAATATCCATTATAAATTTTTCCTTAGACCTAGTTTACCAAGTTTCCAAACCTATTTGTCACTTGCTGGAAAGTCTTGTTAATTGAAGCTTCAAACGACACCACTACAATAGGTTGGCATTTTGTGACAAGGTTTTGAACCAGGTCAGATTTTGGCCTAAGCGTATTGATATTTGACAATCTGCAATGCTTTTGGCATGGTTTAAAATAATGAAGGATTTTCAATTCTAGAGCACTTTGGGAATGTTATAAATCATGCCAAATTATATTAAAATAAAAATAATGTGGGACGTTTTTTGCATAGTTTAAAATCGTGCCTGTTTTTTTTAAATTAAAAATGATTTATTATTTACAAACAATGAGAAGAATCGTCAATTGGGAACATACTAAATTGTTGTTCATTGACTAATATATATATTAAAATTCAAAATATTATAAGTCATAATATTTCATAAACAAAATAAATCGGCATAGTTTACTCTATTTTTTGGATATTTTGAAAACCTATTAACATAAAACATGCTTAAACAAAAACCTAAAACTTAACAATAATATCACGAAAGCCTACACGGCCATAACATATCGTGTAAGATACCTCAAAATTCACCAATAAAAATAAATAAACAAAATCGGAAGAAAAATATAAACTTATTAATGTGTAATAATAGTTGAATACATCACTCTAGGAAGTAATTGAATTGTTCATGTGTTCAATGTCGATGAAAACTAATGCTGAAATGTTATCCTATATAAAGAAGAACATACGAGTAATGAATTAATGTTTAAAACATTGAATTAAAGAGAAAACGTTACTAATACTCTTTCGTATAACCTAAAACTTACGTATACTAGTTATTTTGTTAAACTAAGAGTCCGGTAAGGACACAGTTAATTCATACATGTTCAGTGGTCCATATTGAGGTTCTTGTGCCCCTTTTCATCCATTTGATTTTTTCTTTAAATTTCAAGCCCCAACACCCCATTTGCTAATCTAAAACTTGCGTATAATTATCATTTTGTCAAAATAGGAGATTGATATGGACACACCTAGTTCAATCTCGTTACAATCATCAATCATGAAGTTTTTTGTCTCTTTCTAGATCATTTGATTGTTGTTTTCATATTTCACCCCCAACACCACATTTTAATCTAAAACATGGGTATAATTGTCATTTTATTAATTGGAGTGTCTAGTAAGGACTTGATCAATTGACACACATTGTAATGGCCCATATAGAGGTTCTTACGCATCTTTTTTGGGTCATTTGGTTATTTTTTTTATATTTCATCCCCAATGCCATATTATTAACCTAAAAAATGCATGTAATTGTCATTTTGTTAAAATGGGAATCTAATAAGGAAGTAACTAATTCAAACATGTTACTATCGTCCATCGTGGGATGTTCGTGTCTATTTTTGGGTCATTTTGCTGTTGTTTTGATATTTCATCCCCAACACACCTTTTAACCTAAAACTTTTGTATAGTTTTCACTTTATTAAATTTAGATTCCTATAAGTACACAATCGGTTCACACATATTACAATGGTCGATATTGAGATTCCTATGACTCTTTTTGGGCTATTGGGTTATTATCCGAATATTTTATCCCCAACACCCCCATTTTAACTTAAAATTTGCGTATAGTTGTCAATTTGTTAAACCAGGAGTTCGATTAGGACAATGACTATTAATAAATTTTATAATGGTCCCACTTGAGATGTTTTTGCCTAGGTTAGGTCCATTTGGTTGTTGTTTTGAGATTCCACTCCCAATGTCCCATTTTAACGTAAAACTTATGCATACTTTTTGTTTTGTTTAATCAGGAGTTCGATACAGAAATGAGAAGTTCACACACGTCACAATAGTCCCTCTTGAGGTGTTTGTGCCACTTTTTGGTGAATTTGGTTGCTATTTTGCTATTTTAACTCCAAAGCCCCATTTTTATCTAAAATTTGTATATAATTGTCATTTTGTTAAACCGACAGTCGGGTAAGGACATAGTCAGTTCACACACATTGCAATGGTCCACATGGAGTTGCTCTTACCTCTTCCCACGCCATTTGGTTGTTGCATTAGGATTTTACCCCCAAAGCTCCATTTTTAACCTAAAACTTGTGTATACATGTAATTTTGTTAAACCGGTAGTTGAACAAGGACATAAGCAGTTCACATACATGTTATAATGGTTCCTCTCAAGATGCTTTTTCTGTTGTTCTAGGCCATTTTGTATCTATTTTAATATTTCACCCCAATGAATTAATTTTAACCTAAAACTTATGTATACATGTCATTTTGTTAATCAAGGAATCCCACAAGGACATGACAAGTTCACACATGTTGAAATGATCCATCTTGAGGTGTTCGTGTGTTTTTTCAGGAAATTTGGTTTTTTATTTTAATATTTCGGCACCCGACACCTCCTTTTCTAACTTAAAACTTGTGTATAATTATCTTTTTTTTAATCAGGAGTTTGATAAGGACACGAGAAATTCACATGTGCTATTTATCCATATCAAGGTGTTCATGCGTCTTACCGAGTCATTGGTTGTTGTTTCGATATTTCACATCCAATGCCATATTTTTTTAATATATACCTGTGTATAATCATTGTTTTGTTTAACTGAGGGTCCCACAAGGATACCTTCGGTTCACCCACATTACAATGGTCCCTTTTTAGGTGTTCGTGCCTCTTTCCAGGACATTTTGTTACAATTTTGACATTTAACCCTCTAACACCCCATATTTACCTAAAACATTGATATATTTTTTATTTTGTTAAACAAAGAGTTGTATAAGAATATGGATAGTTCAAACTTGTTACAATCATCCATCTTAAGTTATTCATGAGTCTTTCCAAATCATTTTCTTGTTATTTCGACATTTCAATCCTATCACCCCATTTAAATCTAAAACTTGTGTACACTAGTCGTTTTGTCAAACTCATAGTCCAATTATGACATGATCAGTTTACACACATTACAATGGTCCCTCTCCATTTTTAAACCCCCGAATGCTCCATTTTTATCTTAAAACTTGCATTTTATTATCATGTTATTAAAAGAGGAGTCCACTAAAGACACAACTAGTTCAAACCTGTTACAATCGTCCATCTATAGGTGTTCGCGGCTCTTTTTGGTCATTTGATTGTTTCTCAATTTCAACCTAAAACTCATGTACACTTTTCAACTTGTTAAACCGAGAGACTAATAAGTATATGATCAATTCACATCCACTACAATGGCCCATATCAAAGTGTTTATGGCTTTTTTCAGTCCATTTGGTTGTTGTTTAGAGATTTTAGCCCCAATGTCCAATTTTACAACATACGCTTGTCAATTTGTTAAAAATGGGGAGGTTGATAAGGACAAGGACAATTCACACACCTTATAATGCTCCCTCTCGAGATGTTTGTGCCTCGTTGTGGGCCATTTGGTCTCTATTTTGATAATTTATCCCTGAAGCCCCATTTTAACTTAAAATTTGTGTATATTTACGATTTTATTCAACCAAGAGTCCGATTAGGACACGAGAAGTTCACATACATTACAGGGATAACATTCAAGGTAATTGTGCCCATTTTCTGGGGAATTTAGTTATTCTTTTTAGATTTCATTGCCTAGAGTGCCATTTTAATCTAAAACTTGCGTATACTTATCATTTTTTTAAATTTGGAGTTTAATAAGGACACCATTAGTTTAGACACGTTACAATGGTCCATCTAGAGGTATCCATTGATCTTTCTAGACCATTTGGTTGATGTTTTGAGATTACACTCACCAAGACCCTATTTTTGTCTAAAACTCATGTATACTTGTCATTTTATTAAACAAGTAGTTTGATAAGGGTAAATTTAGTTCACACACATTACAATGGTCCATTCGGAGGTGTTCATGCCTATTTTCGGGCTATATGGTTATTGTTTTGATATTTCACCCCCAACGCCCCATTTTAACCTAAAACTTGTGTACATTTTTCCTTTTGTTAAACCAGGAGTTCGATAATGACATGGACAGTTCATACACATTATAATGGCCCCTCTTGAGATGTTCATTCCTCGTTTGGATTCATTTGGTTAATTTTTATATTTCACCTACCCCTAAAGGCCCCATTTTTTAACATAAAACTTGCATATAATTATTATTTTGTTAAACATGGAGTCCCATAAGGACATGGTCAGTTCAAACATGTTGTAACGTGTAAGAGTAAAATTTTATAGTGCCCGTTATATTTTTACAGTTTAGCTTATCCCGTTACATGCAACTTCACCATCATATACATTCTTAAGACTTCAAGTGAAGAGAAGCTAGTCACCAAATGCAATAATTGAATATGGATCATCACTAAATTAATTAGAGAAGGGATATGAGGTTGTTTTTGTATAATCTTTTTGTTCTAGGGTATTTTTAAAGAGTTTGAAAAGTTTAAAATATTTTTTAAATTATTTTTTAAATTTTTTTTAAAAACTTTGCCAAGTCATTAGAAAAACATTGGATGTCATTCAAACGAGTTCCCATACATCGTTAGAATAGCTTTAAACAAAATTTCGAATGATATTGATTGCACATATTTTGGTAGGCTTTTGAATCTCGTTGAATCACTAATTTGATGTATGCTCGGAAAAGAAATGGTACGTTGTTCGAATGAGATGTACCTTTGTTGGAACGAGTATGTGAAAAAATATCTTTTATCATATCAAATGTAATCTTTTATGTCTATTTCTTGCAGATTTTTCTCCGTTTATATAGAGACGCGGGCCTACATTTTAAACCAAGACTTTTAGACATCTTCTAGTGAATAAACCTTTTGGTTTTTCAATCCAAACCCCTTGGATGATTTGAGATCACTTTACCAGACCATTAAGAGAACAATCCATGTTCATAATCTTGTAAAGTTAATTCTTGATTTCTTGAAATAGGAATATGAATGCATGAGGTTGATCGATAGACACTGAGGCAAGTGGAGCTTGTCGTGGGGAGTTGTTAAATTTGCAACGCTTACTGTCGATAATTAGATGAAAAAATTATTGCCTCTTAGCGGAGCTCTAAGTTTTGTAAGCTTGTAGATTTATTTCTATAATAGTGAGTTGTAAACAATGTTAAAATATAGGTTTTTCTCGAAATGGATTTTTTCTCATCTCTTATATTATATTTTTTGGTTTGTGATTTGGTTGGATTTAATTTAGGTTCAATATCTTTTTGTTTAGGTTAACCTAATTTAATGAAGATAAAATTTACACAAAAAGAATTTTTTTTATATGTATGTGACCTAGTTTACAATTTAGACATATAATCGGAACACTATATCATTTTATCAAATTGGTATTAAAGAATGTTTCTATAAATTCCCTAGATGAATCTCTGTGGTTATACAGATAACTCATACAATAGGCTACCTCTATTTGATGGGTCTAATTATTATTATTGGAAATCTCAAATGAGATCGTCTCTGAAGTCGATTAACGAATTCATCTAGCTTGTGTTGAAAGGGGGTGGACTCTTCCCACTTTGACTAATAAATATGTCAGTAGTTAAAATGCAATCAATAATTGGATTGATGATGACCATAGATTGTGCATTGTTAATTATTGAGATATATATATCCAGTTTTGGGTACTATCTCACTAGAGGAATTTCACTGTATTATAACCTGTACCATGTCTAAGGAAGGATAGGACATTGTCCAAATCAGTTATGAGGGTACCGATGTTGTGAAAGCTTATAAGGTATAAAATCTCACCTCACAATTTGAGACCATTAGCATGCTTGAATTGGAAACATTTGGTGAATTTTATGCATCCTTATCCGATATTATGAACTTAATCTTTAATTTATGTGAGAAAATTCCTTAAACAAGGGCAGTTATGAAAATTCTGTGATCTCCCTCACCTCGTTTAAGTGCGAATGTAGAGGCTTTAAACTCTTTGAGAATTTTAGATATTCTTAGTCTAGAAAAGCTCATAGGTGATCTTAAAAATTATAAAATAGGTATGTTACCCAAAATCTAAAAGAAAAAGGAAAAAAGAACATCACAATCATGGAAAAAAGAGAAGGTTTTTTACTCCAATTTCAAATTCGATTCATATGATCTTGCCCTATTTTCCAAAAAATTCCAAACGTTTATAAAATTAGAAACCCAAATTTCTTTCAAAATGGAAAATAAAAGTTTTGAGAAAGAAAAAAAATTTTAAATCGGGCAAATATGTTTTTGAGTATGATAAAAAAAATCAAGAGGAGAAAAGCCTAAAAAAGATGATTTAGAGAGATGCTATGAATGTGAGAATAAGGTTCAGAATGCCCACGAGTAAGATATTTTCTTAAGAGACAGGGAAGATGCAAAGCTTCTTATAATCCCACTTTAATATATAATGATGTTGAGTTGGTGGATTTCGAGGATGAATCAACATGGACATAAGCTCACTATATTCATGGGTAATCACATTATCACTTCAAGTATGATGAGGATGTTTATAAATTTCATAGCCTAGATAATGTGTTGAACCATTATAGAGAGAGAGTGAGATGATGATGTTTTGAGTGAGTGATAATTTGCCTCCAACACGCCTATGTCTAACTTTACACCGATTCTTTAAAAGTAAAAATCAAAATAAAAATTTGGATCTTAAGGTGTTATCTTTAGAAAAGGAGTTAAAGGTTTCAAGAGAGAGTGAGACCTCAGTGAGTATTTCTATTAGTGATCAATTAGTTTTTTGGGGGAGTTAAATGAGTGACTTAACCAAAAAAGTTGCTAATATTACAAGAGATCTTAAAGCATTATTGGAGACTCGTGACAAGCTTGAATCCCATGTTTCCCAACTCGAGAAATATTTAAAATATGCCTGAGAGGTCTAAGTTACTTTAGAAGACACATTTAAGAAGGTTGGAAAGATATTCCTATGTCCCGCATTAATTTTTAAAGGGAGGCGAGGGATATATTATGATGGTTCATTCACTTCCCATAATGCACCCAAATGATTCCATTGTTTGTGATGGGTTCGTATAGGCCTCGATCTAGCCCCAAAAAGAAAACTCATCCGAATCATTTCAACCAAGGTATACCTAAACAACTTTATGTTTTTAACCATTGCAAACAAGGAGGTCACTTTAGGGAAAAAATTTATAATCTAGGAAGCGTTCCTCCCACACATGCTCCCCCACACCACTATATCGATAGTGCTAGTCTTGGATATCAAGTTGAGTTTCTAGTCATAACTTCTAAAAGGTTAATGTAATAATTCCAAAGGATGTCTATGCCTATTGAGCAAACCTCCAACTCTATGACTAGAGCCAAAAATGATAAGGGAAAGAAAAAGGTTAACTCATCTTAGGTACATAGGAATGATAAAAAGTCCCTTGTTATTCACATTACTTTCAAGTTTAAAGATTACTCTCGATGGTATTTTGATAGTGGGTTATTCTATGGCGACAATTCCTAATTTACCAACCTTGTGGATCGTAAGTTTGGAAAAGTAACCGTTGGAGATAGGAGCAGGTCTAGAACATTAGGGTGTGGTTGTGTGGAGATACCTGATTTTCCTATGTTAGATAATTAGTTAACTATGGTAAGGGGTTGAAAGAGAACTTGATAAGAATATGCCAACTCTGGGATGATAATTTTGAGTTAAAGTTTCATCGATTAGGGTGTAACGTTTATGATCAATCTGATGACTGTTTACTACAAGGTTTGAGGATTATCATCAATTGTTGTGATATTAGTCCAAAGTCCTTCTTAGTGTGCAATAACGCTAAGGTGTCCAACATGGAATTTTGGAACCAACAATGAGTTGACATTAGTTTTAGAAATCTTCAGATATTAGTGAATAATGACCTAATTTGGGGCTTACCATTACTTGAAAAATCAACCTCCTCGGTCAGTGATCCTTACTAAAAAGGGAAACAAATAGACCCCATAAAAAGTTGATTAACATTACCACCTTCTATGTTTTAGATCTAATACACACAGATATTATGATATATCCTTGTTATGGTTAATGACTTTTTGAGATATTCTATCGTTGTATTTCTTATAGAAAAGTCTAATGTTGTGGAGTTCTTAACAACTAATGTCGTGTTCAGTAGAATGAACTTAAAGTCATTATAAATCAAATTCGTAGTGATAATGTCACCAAATTTAAAGAAGCCGTAATGGATAGATTTTATGATGAAGCCGATATCAAATATGAGTGTTCTGTCATTCTTACTCCTCAATAAAAGGGTGTTATTGAGAAAAATAATTGAACAATTCAAGAGATGGATAAATCCATTCTTCTAGCAAGAAACGTGCCTATACATTTTTGGGCTGAGGCAGTTGTTACCTCATGCCATATGGTTAATAGGGAATGTCTTCGTCTGCACACACTTTACACTCTAATTATGTTGTGGATAGGGAAAAAACCCAACCTATCGTATTTCTGAGTTTTGGGGAGTCCTTGATATATCCTTAAAGATAGAGAGAACTTAGGGAAGTTTGGCTATAGAAGCAATAAGGGGATTTTTTTAGGGTATTCATCATCTAGTAGAGCCTATAGGGTGTTTAAACTTAATATGTCTAAATCCATCGAATAAATAAATGTCATGATTAGAGACGATGCCTTGGCTACATTTATTGATCCTTGCCCTATGTTTGAGAACAATGCCCCCAATGATAATCTCATTGTTTCCCACACCACCACGGTGTACCGTATTATTGATTTATAGGAACTAAACTCTTAGGTTCTAAAGAGTCATGACCCTTCGAATTACTTAGTGATCCTACACTAGGTGTCAAGATTTGTGCTCAATTAGAGAACATGGTTAGCTACCTTTTCCACATTTCCATAGTAGAGCCTAAGAATGAGAAGGAAGAAATCCAATATGAGAATTGTATAAATTCTATGCAAGATGAGTTGCTTGAATTTTAGAAAAACATTGCTCATAAATTTAGTCCCCTGACCTAGAGAGTAATGTTATTACTGCCAAGTGGGTGTACAAGAATAAGATGGATGAGATAGTTACCCTTTTCATGGTAAGGATAGGTTGGTCTCTTAAGGTTACAGACAGAGTTGAGGTGTAGACTTTGACAATACATTTTCTCTTGTTGCTCTACTTGGGTTTATCTATGTGCTTCTCTCCATGACATGTCATATACGGCTAAAGTTATACCGAATGGGTGTTTATAGTTCCTTCTTTAATGGAATTCTTTAGGAGGAGGTTTATGTGGAATACCCAAAGGGGTTTGAAGACCTAATATGTCTTTTATCTATAGAAGGCCTTATATGGTTTGAAGCAAGAACCCTATCTTTGGTAGCAATGGCTAAGTTCTTATCCCTTAACCCGTGGCTTCAAGATAGGGAAATTGATATGATGTTGTCTGTTAAGAGAGAAGGTGGTGCTATTTTGATTTCCCAAGTCTGTGTGAATAACATAGTCATTGAATCCACGTGTTCCCAGTAAGATCATACTTTTTAGGAGGAGATAAAGAGTGAGTTTGAGACGAACATGGTTGGTAAACTCATTTTGTTCTTAGGTATCCAGGCGCATCAAATAAAAAATGGGATATTAATATCTCAATCTAAATATTCTAGGGATCTAGAGAAGACATTTGGTTTAGACTCTGCTAAGAACTCATGCACAACCATAAGTTCCTCGACTAATTTTAGCAAAGACACTTTAAGTACGAACGTAGAGAAACCATTTTGTAGGAGTATGATAAGTAGCCTACTTTTTTTTATAGCTAGTCATCCTGACATATCCTTTAATGTTGGAGTTTGTGTGTGTTACAAACGGTTCCCAAAAGAGTTCGCTCCCTCTTAAATGTATCATCAAATACGTGAGTGGTGCTATTTCATATGGCATTTCGTATTTCTTTGATACCGATTATCGCTTGTCATCGGTTCCAATTGTTCTGGTGATTTTTATGGTTGTAAAACCACCTCGGGTGGATGCTTTTCCTTTGGGAGTACTCTTGTCTCTTGGTTTTGCAAGATGCGAGAATCCATTTTTTTTCGATGGTGAAGGTCGAGTACATCGCCGACAAGATTTCTTGCACACGACTCATATAAATGAAGAAAATGTTGGAAGATTATGGGATTACTAAAGGCACAATCACTATTTCTTAATTTAATAAGAGTGCAATCCACATTTTTCGCAATTCGGTCCAACATTATTGTACATAGAAAATTAGGATTCGTGAGTAATTTATTCGTGATCATGTTGAGACGAAGATCATTTTCCTTTTTGGTAAGTACTGAGCGTTAATTAGCTGACATTTTAACTAAACCTTTAGATGCATAAAGATTTGGGGATATTAGGAAATCTTTGGATATTTTTTGTATTGATTGATTTCGTGTATTATTTCTAGTATAGGGTGATTATCATATTATTATCTTTAATCCTTATTACTAGATTGTATTATTACATTTATATTTGGCAGAAAAACAAAAATATTTTCTTTTCTTTTAGAAAAGTTTCAAAAATATTATATTTTTTTATAGGAATTGTCAAAAATCCTTAAAGAATTTTTTTATTTTGTTTACACCATATATGGATGTGCATTTAAGATGTTCAAATCACAATCAAATTCCATCCATTCACATGACTTACTCATGGTGTTATAGGACTTAGCTTTTTTTATTTTGCGTCCTTAATTATGCATGTTTAACATTGCATTGTTCATTGTTGATTACCTACTTAATTCTAGGCTCTTTGTATCACCTTCATTGATCACATGCATAAAATTTTGTGCAATGTTCTTGCTTACTAGATGTAGAATATGGTGTTTTCATCTTAGTCATGCTTAATAACGAATCAAATTTACTCGGAACAAATTGTTCTTGTAAAAATCATTGCCAAGATTTTTTCTCATAAAATTTTATTCTTATTTAAAAGAAGTGGAAAGTGGCTATGAAAGAAGCAGTTTTCTTTGCAAGAGCCAAAAAGATGATTTTTGCACATAAACATAGAAGTGCCAAGCTAATTTTTTTCTTGTTTCATTGATGCTTTGTTAACATAAGAAATATGATTCCTTTTTGATAATTTATGCTTATAATGTGAGATTTTAAGGGTGTTATAAGTTTAAGATCAATGGGGTTTCATAATAAAAATTTCCTGAAAATTATTGAATAGTTTGTCGTTATTGGTCTGAGAAGCATTGAAATTCATGGAATTTTGCATAAGTTGAGTCAATTTTATTTTGTTTAACTTTTTTCACCTAAGGTTTAATTGAGTTATTTCTTTAAGAGTATCTATTTGACTTCTTACACCTTTATTATGTTTTTATATAATGATTTTCTCATTCTTCAAGCTCACTCAATGTCATTCCATTTCCATGGTTCAAATATTCTTGTGCTATTGCATGGTGAGACTATTTGTATTTCTACCTTTATGTATATTTATATATGCAAAAATCTAAAACTTTTCAAAAAATAATTGGTTGCTTGATTGATTTTTTATCTCATATTCTTCATTGATACTTCTTTGTGATGATATTTCATTTATGGATTCTCGTGACGCTAACATTTCCGGATTAGTTTCTAACTCTTTGTTTGTTCGACCAAAAAAAGGAGATATCATTTAAAAACCATTTTTCATAGTATTTATTTTGTTTCATGTGTGTATGTCTTTTTCCCTTTGATGAGTTTAGTACAATAAGATGAAAAAAATTCAGTTGAAGACAATATCAATTGTGTCTTTCCCTTTTCGAGTTTGGGAGGGAATTTGTTGAACTTGTCTTAGCGCAATAGCCAAAGAGGGATATTTGTAAGAGCAAGATTTATAATGATCATATATTTTGTAGGTTTCCTTATCCCATTATTCCCCACTTCACCATCATGATAAGTCACTTTTATTGTATTTATAACCCCTTTAATTTGTACATTCTAGCATTCACGTACATGTTATTACCAGTTCTTATGATCATTGATTGACTAACCCCCATTTTGGTAATATATATATATATATATATATATATATATATTGTGTGTGCCTTAATTGAGATTTTATAAGTCTCGGGAATGCAAGTTGTGACGTTTGGATAAGTTTCAAAAAAGTTTCGTTGATAGTTGCAGCTTCGAGGGCATTTTAGTAAATTTAGAATTCAGGTTTTGATCCTGATCTCTTCACATAAGTTGTATCCCTCATTCTCATCTTCTTTTGGCCTTAGATAGTGCATGAATCTTATCTATAATAAAGAAGTTACGGATGATTGGTTGAAACTTTGGGAAAATAAAGCCAAAACAAAGCACCCATCTTTTGAGAGCAGGTTCAAATCGATTCGTTGAAGTGCAAATCGATTCGGTTCTAGATAGTGCACCTCCTTCTCATTTAAGAATTGATTCGGACTCTTCCGAATCGATTTGGTTTTGTAAATTTTTGAGTTTTCTCCTTATTACTAGTTTTCCATTTTGGACTCAATTTTGGGTATTTATCCATTGTTTTCGTTTGTTTCAAGATATAGATTACTTTTGTTAGAAGTTGGATACATAGAAACACTCTCTTCTCTCTCTTAGGTCAAGTTTATTAATTGATCTTCCTGCTTGTAAAGCTTTGAATTCTCACAAGTTAGTTGTTAATTAATGCAAGCTTTGTTCATTCAATCCATATCTACTTGTGTTCTTTAGATTTAAATTGCATTTATCACCATAATTGTTCTGTGTTTACACTTGATACCTTGCTTAAATATGTGGTTTCTCAGAATGTGTATCCTAGTTTCTAGTATGAGTAGCTAAAATTAGGGTTGGGTATCATAATACCACCTCGGATGCTTGAACTTCACATTTATGGTTTGGTTTAGAATTCATCTAATTGAACTTCATGTGAGGGTATTCGAGTTTCCTAGTCTTTTAACTTTCCTTGTCATGAAAGGTCTAGTTTTTGATGCTTTACTACAAACCGAACCCATTTTAGCAATAACTAATTAAACGTAATCCTCCATCGATGAGTTTTATCTGTACATGGCTAATGTTTGGATCTAATTAGTTATGCTCTATTTGAATTAATTTGAACCAACACCTATCATCTTTATTATAGAATCCAAGGTTGGAGAATAATCCTCAATCCCTTTTATCTCTTGAACTCAAGCTTAACTTAGCTCGTTTCGGTATATGTTTGTAGTTGACTTGTTATTTGCTAACTAAATGCATGTTAGTTTAGCTATTAATCATAATCACCTTTTCAAACAATCAAATCATCTTTTACACTTTAACTTTTTAATGTTTAAAGAATACCCTTTGTCCTAATCTTGTTCTCCTCGGAACATTTAATCCCTGAGGAATATATCCAGGTCTTGCTTGGCTACTACTTGTTGTGAAAGATTTTCACTTGAATCAAACACTCTTTAGAGAGCAACCAAGTTTTCGGCGCCGTTGTCGGGGATTGGTAACAATTTTAAGTTAGAAGACGTTCTCTTCACACTATTACGTTTCCCGTGGTCACCCTGACAACACGGTTTCCAAAATCAACACAAATCCCATATATGTAAGGCGCGAGAGACAGTACATCAAATCCTATAGTTGAATACTCATCGTCCAATGAACATTCGAACGTTTGGAGACCATATCCAACTCCTTCTGTTTTCATCTTAGCTTATACCAGAGCCCACTCTGAGTCCACGACCATGGTCGATAATCAAAGTGAGCATAGTAGTCAAAGGGGATGAGAGCCTCCCGATCGACCAATGAAGGAGTTTTTACAATCGTAGAGGACCACCTCTCCTTCATATATCCTCTCTCCCTACAAAGCCGCACAGTTCCATTTTAGAAATAGAATGATTCAATTACCTCCTACTTTCCACGACATGGAAAGTGAGCTGCCTTATCAGCGTGTTTGAGAGTTTAAAGAGGTTTGCACTATATTTAGCGACCAAAATTGTCCTCTTGATGTAACTGGACTCAAACTCTTCCCTTTCTCCTTAAGGGACAAAGACAAAACTTGGCTTTGGTCCTTAGCTCCTAATTCCATTGATAGTTGGCGCGATATGCAGGCGTAGTTTTTAAAGAAGTTTTTCTTAACCCATCGCATTGATGCTCTCAAGGGTCAAACCCAACCCTTTGTCATGTTGGGAAAGATTTAATGAGCTACTTCATAAATACCGACATCATTGATTTGAGAAATGGAGATTAATCTCTTTTTTCTATAACGGGCATTCCTTAAATTCGAAACAAATCATGGAGGCAATGTGCTTCGGGGAGTTCTTTGGGATAGACCCGAATGATGCATGGGCACACTTTATATATTGTGTCAAGACTACCCAAGCATGGGAGACCTCAGACTCTAGCAAAGGCAAATCTCGTTCACCCATTGTGCCTTCGTTAAGCCATGGGATATATCACCTCGCCGATGGTGATGATATGCCCTTGAGAGTAGCCTAACTTACCAAGCATATTGAGGCCATGGACCAAAGTATTCGGGAACCCGACAATACTTCTCCTTCCCACATAGAAGAGTCGTGTGCCACATGTGACGAGGAAGATCACTCAACCAAGTATTTTCCTACAATCCCTTCGTACAAAGTGATGCTTCATGATCAAGAAAGAGCAATAGCCACATGTAAGAAACAATTTATGACTCCTATAGGAGAAGGGTATAATCCTTCGTCGAGAAACAACCCTGGTTTCTCCTACAGGTAAATCCCAACAAGCTCAAAATTCCCCTTACCCTAATTATCAAAATCCTCCTCCACCTTAAAATTACCAAAAACCATATAATCAACTTCCTCCTCCGCAAGTACACATGCCAGGCCCCCCTTCGGGACCCACTCCTTTAGTTATACCCCGGTATGCTCATCAGAATAAAACAAGTCTTGAAGAATCTCTTCAATCGTTCACGACTTCTCAACAAGCCACTAATGCTCGGCTTGAAGGAAAAATTTCCAAGTTGACCTCGTCATTGAGTATTTAAGAAAAGGAAAAGTTCCTTCACAACCCCAAAGGCCCATTGGGAAATATTATGCGACTGACACTTCAAATCCCCCTCCCGACCAAGAAAAGGCTATTACTATTCTACGGAGCTAGAATGTCGTTGATAAGGCTATCCATCCTCCTTGCCAAACTATTAGTAAGGAAGTCTTTCCCGACCCAATAGAGGTCGAAGATGATTCCGTATAAGAAAGTAAAGAACCTCAAATAGAGCCGAAAGTGGTTTCAAAGTGTCCCATTCCTGTTCCTTATCCCTAAATGCTCATTCCTCGAAAGGGAAATGTTAATAATGTCGATATCTTAGAGATGTTCAATCAAGTGAAAATTATAATTCCGCTTTCAGATGATATTAAACAAGTTCCCGCTTATGCCAAGTTCCTAAAGGACTTGATCACCGTGAAGAGAAAGCTATTCATGAGGAAGAAAGCATTTTTGGTAAAAAATGTTAGCTCAATAATTCAGTCTGAGCTACCTCCTAAGTAGAAAGACCCCAGTTGTCCCACTATATCTTGTGTGATAGGTAACTTAAATATCTAGTAATCTTTTTTCGATCTAGGCGCGAGTACCGTACCATGTGTATGAAAAACTCGATTTAAGAGACCTCAAACCCACCAAGATAACCCTCTAATTAGAGGATCTCTCCGTTAAGGTTCTGAGGGGGGGTGTAGAAGATGTCATAATCCAAGTTGTCAAATTCTATTTTTTGATGAACTTGGTGGTTTTGGACACTCATTCGATTTCTTCGAGTAGTAATACTACTCCCATCACCCTTAGTTATCCTTTCCTAGCAACTTCTAATGCGTTATTTAATGGTAGTAATGGACAAATGAATCTTACATTTGGAAACATAACCTTGGAGATGAACATTTTCAATGTTACAAAGAAAATGGGTAATAATGATGATGTCCATGAAATTGACCTCATTAAAGAAGTAGTACAAGAGCATTTCGATGCTACTTATTTTACGGATCATTTGGAAGGTTGCTTGGTGAACTCAATTGAGTTGGATAATAATTATTCTCCATACGATCAAGAAGTCAAGTTTATGAGTTTGTTATTAGATGAGGATGAGAGAATTGATAATGTTAGTTGGTTTTCTGCTTTTGTTGACCTACCCCCTCATGACTCATACGAGGTTCCCTCGGATGTGAGATTTCCCAAGCTTGATCTCAAGAAATTTCCCTACAAATTAAAATATGCATATTTTGGTGATAATGAGACATATCCCGTAGTTGTCTCATGTATCCTCGATGGGGGTCAAGAACAAAAATTAATGGACTTTTTAAGAAGGTATAAGAGTTCTTTCAGGTGGACCATTGCGGATTTAAAGGGAATTATCCCTTTAGTTTTCATTCACAAAATCCATTTAGAGGAGGATGAAAAGTCCTCCCTTGAGATGCAACGTAGGTTAAACTCGGTAGTGAAGAAAGTGGTGAGAGCTAAGGTGATAAAGCTCTTAGATGTCGGAATTATATCTATATCAGATAGAAAATGGGTGAGTCCAATATACGTGGTTCCTAATAAATTGAGAGTCATGATCATCGAGAATACGAAGGTAGAATTGATAACCAAACGCACCACCACTGGGTGGCATGTATGCATAGATTATAGGAAACTGCATGCCATTACCTTAAAAGATCATTTCCCCCATCCTTTTATTGACCAAATGTCGAAACGTGTTTTCGGCCACTGTTTTTACTGTTTCCTCTATGGTTATAGTGGATATAACTAAATTGAGTTTGATATCAAGGACCAAAATAAAAAAAAATGTTCACATGCCCGTTTGGGACTTTCGCGTACAAACGAATGTCCTTTGGATTGTGTAATGCACTAGCAACATTCCAAAGGTGCATGTTAAGTATGTTCAGTGATATGGTAGAGAGAGGTTTAGAGGTATTTATGGATGATTTCATCATCTTTGGTAACTCTTATGACCATTATATATGTATCCTTGAAAATGTTTTTTTCTAGGTCTGTGGAGAAGAATATCATGCTAAACTGGGAAAAGTGCCATTTCATGGTCACAAAAGGGATTGTTCTCGGAGACATTGTGTCCTCGGAAGGTATTAAGGTTGATAAGTCTAAGACTGACGTCATTTCCAATTTACCCTCTCCTAAAACCTTCAAAGTTATGAGGTCGTTTCTTGGGCATGCCAAGTTTTATAGAAGATTCATAAAGGATTTTAGTTCCATTGCTAGGACTTTATGTAATCTTCTTTCTAAGGAGACCCCATTCGAATGGAGTGATGAGTGTCAAGTAGCTTTTGAGAAGTTGAAAAGCATGCTTACCATCACTCCCATTATGCAAGCCCTAGACTGGACTTTACCTTTAGAGTTGACGTGTGATGCTAGCGACTTTGCTGTTGGGGAAGTGTTAGGACAAGGGAGCGATAAAAAATCTCATGTAATTCATTACGTGAGTCGGACTCCTAACGATGAGCGATTGAATTATTCGACCACCGAGAAAGAGTTATTAGCCGTTGTATATGCCTTGGATAAAATCCAAGCATATTTAATGGGATTTACCATTATTTATTTTACTGATCACATGGCATTAAAATACCTTCTTTTAAAGAAGGATGTCAAGCCATATTTGATAAGGTGGGTGCTTCTACTCCAAGAATTCAATTTGACTATCAAAGGCAAAAGGGGAGTAGAGAATGTTGTGGTCGACCACTTGTCGCATTTGACATTCGAGGCACCCAAAGATAAACTCCCCATTGTTGAGGTCTTCCAAGATGAACAACTGTTCTTCGCTTCCTCTCTGTCGTGGTTTGCTGACATAGTGAACTACCTCGTAACGGGTTCCGTTCCATCCCATTGGACCCCTCAAGAGAAGACGAAGTTTTTTATTTGGGTGTGTAGGTTTTCTTTGATGATCTCTAGTTGTTTAAATTCTTCGCAGACCAAATCATCCAGAAGTGTATTCTAGATGATGAAATCTTGAGCATTATTCGATTCTCCCACTCGTAAGCAGGTAGAGGCCATTTTTCATCTTAAAAAATTGTTGTAAATATTTTACAATGCGGACTTTATTGTCCCACCCTCTTTAAAAATGCACACAAATTCTTCATTTCGTGTGAACGTTGCCAGAAATTGGGAGCCTTAACTCATCGAAACAAGATGCCGATGTCCCCCATAATTGATATTGAAGTATTTGAATGTTAGGGCATTGATTTCCTGGGACCATTCCCCCTTTATTTTGTAAATCTTTACATCCAAGTGGAGGTTGGTTACGTCTCTAAGTGGGTGGAAGCCATAACATTAAGGACCAATGATCACCGATTGGTGTTAAATTTCCTTAGGGAACACATACTTTTGCGCTTTGGAACTCCAAAAGTGATAATTAGTGATAATGGTTGGAATTTTTATAATGCTACGTTTGAGAACCTTATGCAAAAGTATGGGGTCGTTCATAAAGTTGGAACGGCCTACCACCCTCAAACAAGTGGCCAAGCTGAGTTGGCCAATCGAGAGATTGAGCATACCCTTGAGAAAATGGTAAATCTCGATTGTAAGGATTGGTCCTTGAGACTCACTAATGCGTTATGGGCATACCGGACGACCTATAAAACTTCCCTTGGAATGTCTCCCTTTAGGCTTGTGTATGGAAAACATTTCCATCTCCGCATCGAACTTGAACATGAGGCTTATTGGGCTATAAAGAAGTTGAGCTTTGACTAGGATAAAGCTAGCAAGAAAAGTTTGCTCCAAATTAATGAGTTGGAGGAGATTCAAAATGATTCGTATGAGAGTGCGAGAATTTATAAGCAACGGGTTAAAGACAGGCATGATAAAAGCACATCCCAGAAAACTTTTCACCCTGATAAAAAAATTCTCTTGTACAATTCTAGGCTCCATTTATTTCTAGGAAAGTTGCGATCGAGGTGGATGGGTCCATTTGTGGTTAGGAATGTTTTTCCTTACGTCGTGATTGAGATAGAGAACCCAAAATATAGGAACCGATTTAAGGTGAATGGTCAATGCCTTAAACCCTTTCTAAAAGCATTTGACCCTTCTTCGGAATCAATTTCGTTGTCAGACCCCATTTACGGGGTTGAATAGGAGTCCCGAAATTGTATATTTGTGTCGAGCAAGCCCGGGCATGTGTGGGGTTGCATAGTTTTGTCCAGGACCAATTCAACATATTAGTTATATCCAGTAGGTCCAAGAAAACCAAGAAATTTTAGCCCAATTCATTAGTTCCTTGAGATTTGATCAAACAGTGAAGTAGAAAGTTAGAAATCTATGTTCGAATCGATTCAAACCTATCTGAGACAATTTGAGGTTAAGCAGTGCATCATGTCCTAATTTGCGAATCGATTCTTATTCCTCTGAATTGATTCGCTTCTCAACAGTAAAAAAACATAGAACCATTTGAAATCAATTCGAAGAAGTCCGAATCGATTAGATCCTATGCATTACTAAATTCAATATGTGCGAATCGATTCGAACTTCTCTGAATCAATTCGGCTATTTAGCCTTTCAAAATACGACTTCATTAACTTAACCTCTTTTATGCCACTTCATCTCCTCGCCCTTTAAAAAACCCATCTGTCCCTCTCATTTTCCCATGCTTCTCCCTACTCAAATTCTCTTCTTCTCTCAGTGACCACACATTCAAGGTATTAATCCAAACCTTTTAGTGATGATTTCTAGTTGTAATTTGTATGAATTGTGTTCAAAATAGGGGATTGTTCTTCCATGCTCATAGATTGTGTTTGATTCATTGAAATGCTCAAACTTCTTTATTGATTTCCTTCTTTATCCAACAAATACAACTTGTCACAGTTGTTTTATTGATTGAGTTGTATTTGTTGCGGGATTTCGATGAATCAAACACACTTTTCCCCTAGTGTGAGCACAGCGCATATAAGATGTTTGATAAAATGCCCCAATGGGCAGTTTGTGCTTACTTGTTCCATTTTTGCACCGTCTATCGAACATTTACAATGTTTGTCCCTTGTTTGAATATGGTGCATGTCGGATACGCACATCCGCCTATTTTCTTTCGACATGCACCCTTTGTTCCTTTCCGAACCCTTTCACGCTTAGTTTGATTTTATGAATTAAACTAATTGTGTAGGTATTGAATTGAATTTTTTTAGGTTCGAAATGGATCAAAAACCATCCACCAATGTTGTAACCGGTCGCACTAGCTTTTAAACCTTTCGTTCAAAGGAAAAAAAGGACTGGTATAGGGAGAAATTTCCATCCAATCGGGCGATATCTATTGAGAGCCCAATGAAGCTTAGCGACTTTCCTAACAAAGTTAGGAGGTATTTTCAAAAATTCCATTGGGAGGATCACCTTTCGATGGAGGGTACTCATCTCTATAGGAGATAGGTCTTATGAGGCGTTTGTTCGGGGCAGAAAAATTCTGATTTCAATGCTGATTTTGTCCAGACTGTTGCGTGGTGCTCATAATCCAGAAGTGTAGGGCTATCCATCTAGCGATCTTCTTGCTTTACTTCCCAATGACATCCTTATCATACGTCAGTCACCGGGTCTTGTTTGGGAGGGTAATTCTATCCCTACGAAGAACGTGCTGGACTCTCACCACCTTATCCATTTGGTAGCTTTCAACTCTATTATTCCCACCCAAACCAAGTCCGTCCTATAGTCTACACAATCCCATTTTCTCTACCATATCTTAGATGCCAACACCGGCATTAGCCTTCCTGACATAGTGCTTCAACAAATGTTGAATACAACTTTCTATGATAAGGGAACCACTACTCTCCCTTATGCACAGTTGGTTTCTAGGATATGTAGAGATGCTAGATATGAGGGGGTTGGCTCCGATAAAATACCCCTCCTTACTTAATTATGATGACATTGAGAAAACCTTTGGTAAGGCTTATTTGGATAGGAAGAAACATTTGATGTTAGGCCACGCGGCTGCTAGGATCGCCGTTGATTTTGATGCTCCGATGCCGAATGTTCCGTAAGGCCCTCCCCCTATTCCACCACCGTTGGGCCCCATTAGAGAGTTGACTGGGAGGATGGATTCATTACAAACGATTTTTTTTACTTTTCAGGACAACCATGAGGGGGCTTTGATGATTTTTGGGGTGCTTATGAATGGGATATTTTTATGCTAGCACGTGCTTAGATGGACCTATTTTCTCATTTATGCAAGGCGAGGTTGTTGTGCCTCCTTACCTATACGATACATATGCCCCACGTGACCCCAATGTGCCTAGTTCTTCCTGCCACCGCCCTGATTCTCCTTAGGGACCTGCCCTATATTTGCTGTTATTTTTTCTCTATCTCCATATTATATAAGTTGTTTTTTCTTATTATAGTTATGTATGTTGTGGTCGAGAGAGTTCAATATTGTATTTTCTCATTTCTGGTTTTAAATCCGCATATACGCAACTCGATATTATATTAATGAAATTACTCGGTCTCATTTTCTTTTATCTCTCTTGTATATATCTCTGTTTTATATATATTGTTGTTGTTAGTACTAACATTTAACAGGTATGCCATTACGCGGTTTTCAATTTACTCCTTACGGGGTGACTATTTTCTAACCCCTTTTCCCTTTTTGTCCCTACTAACATTGGGGACAATGTTCATTTCAAGTTAGTGGGTATGGTTTACATTTCTGGTACCAGTTAAAAAAAATAAAAAAATAAAAAATTCAAATTCTTATTTTTCTCCCTTGTCTCCAATGATTACGTATATGATCGCCTTATCCTTTTATATAACGATGATGAATGCATAGAGTTTATGGTTTATACCCTTTAGCCCGTTATTTTTCTCATTGTGAATAACCTCATAAAATTAAACTATAAATCTTTTAGCGCAATACACAAATAATTGTTTATGATTTGGTTTAAGGCTATTCTAATTTGTGAATATAAGGCGTATGTTATACCCTTACATAAGTGAGATTCGAGATTTATCTTCAATTGTGAGTGTATACATATACTCCATCTCTTTCTTGAAAAATAATCTTACTGACGATCTCTTTTTCTTTTCATTGATTGCCTTGAGCGTGATTTTCAATGGTGTTGAGACTTTAGGAAAGTATCCTAGGCCCTCTTTGTTGTTAAATCCCACACGACCTTACCCTTACCCTTATACATGTCCCTAATCATCCCCGTTGAGCCTTATTATGACCTTTTGTTTCATACCCCACCAAAAATCACCTAACCAAATCCATATCGGAGTTATAAACCCTTATGCACCTTCTGTACCTCGATTTAGGATTATTCCTAGGATTGAATGATGTTTGACTTATGTGGATTGTAATCAAGATATGAGTGGACTAGAAAAGAAAAGAAAAAGGAAAAACTAGAATAAATGGTTCCGATGTGCATGGAAATAAACGTCTTAATATCATGAATATCTTGCTTTTGGAATTTGAATTCAATTTTTTAAAATTTCCGACTAATTGCATTATCACGCGTGTTACTCTCTAATCCCGTTGATCCCATACATACACATTCGTTTCCTAACCCTAGCCTTCCCCAAATTATATACCCGAAAAGTCCTACTTGATCCTTGGGTAATATGATTTAAAGGTCGAACATTAGCGATGATATGTTTAAGTGTATTTCACATCAGTTAATACGAGATATCTTTTCATGAGATTGTACTTTTCACTTTTACATATTGTCCTTCATTGATGACATGTGTGCGGACTTGTTTCCTTTTGTAATTACTCTTTATGCTCACATGCCTCGTGTGTGTTACATCCTATTTCTGAGCGTTTTCATTTGTTGAGTGTAACATCTCGAGATAACATGATTTATGCATGCTTTAGTGTTTACATGGCTTATGAAAGTTTTACCAAATCTAAATTACCACATGTGTCCGCTTATTTTGCATTTCCGTTGTTTCAATTTATATTGAAGTTACTTGTTTAATGTCCATAATTTTCATCTTTTGTGTGAGCTTTGTTCACTTTGTTAATAGATTGTGCTTCTTTGATAATTGTTGAGCTATGCATCGATTTTTTCCATATCATTGTATGAGTTGACTTGATGTTTGTGCGTGTCATCCCTAAAAACCCTCACGGGCCGACACTTATCCCCTAGGGACTCCTAGGGGTTTAACGACATATTGCATATGCTAAATGCAATCGTTCACCCACAAAAGTGTCATTTTCCTTCTTTGTACATATTTCTCCTATTTTGGTTTTGCTGATGGCCCTTGTTTCTTCACACTTCAATTCTTGGAACTAGCAATGTATAAGTTAGGGGGTGTGATAAATCACTTTAATTGTATTTAAAACCTCATTAATTTGTACATTCTAGCATTCTCGTACATGGTATTCTAGGTTATTATACTCATTTATCGACTAACCCCCATTTTGCCCATATATATATTGTGTGTGCATTACATGAGCTTTTATAGGTCTCGGTAATGCATGTTGTGAAGTTTGGATAAGTTCTGAAAATGTTCTGTTGACAATTATAGCTTTGGAGCCATATAAATTCAAAATTCGAGTTTTGATCCCGTTATCTTCACGAAAGTTGTAGCCCTCCTTCTCATTTTTGAGTGGCCTCCGACGGTGCATGAATCCGCTTTAAAACGAAGAAGTTACGAATGATTCGATGAAACTTGAGGAAAATAAAGCCAAAACAGAGAACCCGTCTTTTGAGAGAAGGTCTGAATCGATTCGCTAAAGTGCGAATCGATTCACTACTAGATAGTGCACCTCCTTTCCATTTGAGAATTGATTCATACTCGGTTGAATCGATTTGATTCTGCATATTTTTTAGTTTTCACTATATTACTAGTTTGCCATTTTGAATAGAATTTTGGGGAATTATCCCATGTTTTCCTTTATTTGAAGATATAGATTACTTTTTTTAGAAGTTGGATACATGGAAACACTCTCTTCTCTTTCCTAGGTCAAGTGTATTTATTGCTCTTCCTACTCGTAAAGCTTTGAATTCTCATGAGTTAGTTGTTAATTAATGAAATCTTTGTTCATTCAATCCATATCTACTTGTGTTCTTTAGCTTAAAATTACAATTATCACCATAGCTTTAATTATTTTGGGTTTACACTTGATGCCTTTCTTAAATATGTGGTTCCTTAGCATGTGTAGCCTAGTTTTTAGTATAAGTAGCTAAACTTAAGTTTGGTGATTATAATCCCACCTTGCATACTTAAACTTCATATTTAGGGTTTGGTTTAGAATTGTTCTAATTGAACTTCATGTGTTGGTATTGGAGTATCCTAGTACCTTAACTTCCCTTGTTATGCGAGGGGTAGTTTTTGATGCTTTACTACAACACCAACCCATTTTAGCAATAACTAATTAACCCTAATCATCCATCGATGAGTTTTGTCTCTACATGGTTTATATTCATATCTAATTAGTTATGCTCAATTAGAATTAATTTGAACTAAGACCTATCATCTTTATTAGAGAATCCAAGGTGGGATAATGATCATTAATCCCTTTTATATCTTGAACTCAATCTTAACTTTGTTCATTTCGGTATATCATTGTAGTTGATTTGCTATTGTTAATTACATGCATGTTAGTTTAGCGGTTAATCACAATCACCTTTTCAAACAATCAAATCATCTTTTACACTTTAACGTTTTGATGTTTAGGGAATACCCTTTATCCTAATCTTGTTCTCCTAGGAGCGCTCAATGCCTGAGGAATACGGTTACTACTTGTTGCGAAAGATTTGCACTGAATCAAACACTCTTTAGAGAGGAAATACATCATATACATTCTCAATACTTTAAATGAAGACAATTTAGTGACGAAATCCAACAAATTAAGAGTAACTATAATACCATTTATTAAAGAATGTATATGAGGTCGTTTCTCTGTAATCGTTTTGTTTAGCGGTATTTTAAAACAGTTTAAACACTCAATATATTTTTTCAAAAAGTTTTTAAAATGTTTATTGAATTTTTTCTAAGTCGTTACAATGATATTGGACGTCGTTCGAATGAGTTCCTATACTGTGTTTGAACAACTTCGAATTTTGTTCAAACAAAATTGATTGGAATGTATTTTGTAAGGCTTTTTGGAATCTCATTGGATCAGTCGTTTTATGTATGTTGAAATGGGAAACGGTATGTTGTTCGAGTGAGATGTACCTTTGTTCGAATGAGTACGAAAAATTATTTTTATCAGATTTCAAATGAAATTTTTCATGTCTATTTCTTGAAGAATTTAATCCCTATATATAAAGATGCGGACTTGCATTTTAAATCAACCTTTTTAGATATCTTTTAGTGATCAAACACTTTTCATTTTTCAATCAAAACCCCTTGGATGATATGAGATCACTTTTCCATACCACGAAGAACACAATCCATATTCATAACCTTATGAAGTTAACTCTTCAATGCTTAAGATAAGAATACAGTTTCCTGAGGCTGACCGGTGGACACCGAGGTGGGTGAAGCTTATTGTGGGGCATTTATAGATCTACATTTCTTGTCATTGATAATCGGAATTGAAAACATTACTGCGTTACATAGTGCATCTCCAAGTTTTGTGAGTATGTCGATGCCTTTTTGTAATATCGAGTTGTAAATAATTCTGAAATACTGATTTTCGAAAACGGATTTTTCCTCATCTCTTATCTCCTATTTTCTTGTTTGTGTTTTATTTGGATTCAATTTAGTTCAGTATCTTGCTGTATAGGTCCACCTAATTTATTCAAGAGAAAAATTGAACTAATATTTTTTTGGGTATGCGACATAGTTTACAATTTATACATATAATCGGACCACTCTATCACTTTTTCACAATGCTCTATCTCGAGGTGTTCGTGCCTCTTTTTGGACCATTTGGTTAGTGTTTTTAGATTTCACTGCTCAATGCCCCATGCTTAATATAAAACTTATGTATAATTATCACTTTGTTAAACATGGAGTCGTATATGTAGAGGGTTACTTCACATATGTTGCAATGGTCCATCTTGAGTTGTTCGTCCATCTTTTTAAGCCATTTGATTATTGTTTTTTACATTTCACCGCCAACACCCCATATTTAACCTAAAACTAACATATAGTTGTCATTTTGTTAAACTGAGAGTATGATAGACACAAGCAGTTCACACACGTTGCAATGGTCCCTCTTGAGGTGTCGTGCCTAAATAGGCTAACTAAATATAGTAGCATCATAAAACCAAAGTGACCATACATTTTTTTTCAATAAACTTATAAAACCAAAGATAACATTAAGTAAAGAAGATCTAAAAGAAATATTTTTCATCAAATATTAAAACAATGATTAACATAGAAACCAAAATGTATAAAAAATATAATACTGGTTAAATTGAAAAACAAATCATGTACCCAAATATTATTTAATCTCTATATAAGCAATCTGAAGATGCAAGAATATTAATGTTTGGTTTGAAAGTCTAAAATATGCTCCTTTATAACTACTAATTAGAAAATGTAAATCACATAACACAAGGTACCTACCTTTACTGTAGCCCTAATCTACGAAGAATATTCTATTTTAATCATCCGACAAATGATAACAATACTTAGCCAATGGCATACAACATTTTCTGCAACATAAAAGTAATAAAATAGTCATTGTACCCATTCTTAGTGAACTTTGAGTTGACATAAACAATGCATCATTAATAATATTTTAGAAAAAGATCTAAATTTCAAGAAACAGACGAAAATAAATCGTCATTGTGAACAACCAAATATTGACATTATCTTCCAATTTCATTATGGGAAAGGATTTCCATGTAGTTTTCCTCCATCTATGGATAACAAAGAATATTCTCATTATTGTGCATATTGAAATTGCATCGGGAAGATAAATATAGATTACAATTGGCATAGAAGTCCGCCAAAATAAATTACGTGATATAGAGAAACAAAAAACTAAAAAGATAATCTTAACTTTAACTCTATCGAACATTATTTTTTGGAGGTGACCTCACTTCTACATCCCCTGATGCTACATATGCACAAGCATATTGATATATATAGTATAAAAAATGTATATTGACATATATTGATCACAGATTGAGCAATAATACAAGTAATTTTGGTGATGTTGGGATGTGCATACATGTCACATAAAACATAACTAAATTATTCATCAAGTAACATGTCAACCAAATCACAACAAAGTAGAAAAATTATAAAATACCAACGAGGTACTAAAGAACATGACTTTCCATAGTTTTGTGTATGCATAACTAAAAAATAATTTCTACTTAAATATTCCAATAACATTCTTAGTTTTTTTATCTATGTAAAGTACACATAACAAATACAAAACAAACACAAACTAAAAAATTAGTTACGACATTAATAGAAAAGTGGCGATGCATATGTCATGACTTAGACATGTTAATTAAATATAGACCTATGAGATAATGTGAAAATCTTTGACTTTGAAAGAGATGGGATGACAATATGTGAATATGAAATTTAAATAAAAAGGTTCACACAAAGAAACTACAAATAATCACGTATTATTTCTAATCAATCTAAATTAACCCCAATCCAAAGCAATAATGAATTGATCAAAGTATTTAATTGTATAAAATTTGGAGGAATCAATTTTATGTTCCATCATATAACTAAAAGGAATAAATTTCAATACACCTAATAGGTTCTTACGCAAAAGTTCATAAGTTGTGAACAAAGGAAGTCTACAAACTATGTTTAAGAATTGGAAATCAAATAAAGAATACTTGTTCAACTGTTGATGATTGTCTCAAAACCAACCAACAAATCATAATATGGAAATTAAAATCAAGATACTAAGTCAAGACTATTAAAACACACTATTTATGGTGGATGCAATAAGAAAATGACGATGAGTTGATAGAACTACACGTACATCAGCTCGAAAAGAATGCAAAACACAATGCCAGGGAAGGTTTCATAAAAACAAAGTATCTATAACCTCGTCACAATAGAATAACAATTAAATATTTAATACTCTCAAGAGGAAGAAGTCATATACCATAATTCCATTACTTTGTTCTAATTTTTCTTAGCCGACATAAGTTAGCAAATCAATAATAACACGGTTCTTTAACCAAAACATAAAAATTATACCCAATGATGTAATTTCTACTATGTAAAACAAAGTTATACAAAACAATTTCTACTTAAAATTCCTTAGAAAAAAAGAATATTTCAAGGATAATGGAGTTTCAATAAACTCATACATTCATTTTAAATAGCAACCAACAGAAAGCTAAAAAAAATAAAGAAAGAGAACATAAAATGAACATCGGATGCTCTCTCTCTATCTCTCTCTCTCTCTATTTGTATATATATGTATAGATATTATACACAGACATATATGTATATGTATATATCATTTTCGTTGTATTTGGTTATTAAGAAATGAAGCTGTAACACCCCGTAATTTTGAGGATTTAATATTTAATTAGTTTGGGAGTTATAAATATTTAAATTGGGGAAACTTAAATTCATAAGTTGGAGAATTTATTTGAGTGAGCCGAATTACTTATAATTGGCGACTTTAAGTTTAATTGTCCGAATTAATGTGTGTCGCATTTTGAGGTTGAAATTTGGATATGCCAAAAAGTATTCCGGATGGAAATTCTGAGTGCACGATTGAGTCTGGATGGGTCGATATAGTCAGAAAAGAGTACCCGGGAGTAGTAATTGGGTCTCGGGTATTTTTGGGAATAGCCGGGCCCACACGGGGTGATTTGGGCTATTTTAATTAGGCCCATTAGGCTAAAAACGGGAGTAGTATTTTAAGACCTAAATCTAAGAAAGGAAAACGACAGAAAACACAAGGGAGAACCTCGGGTTTGAGAGGGATTTGGGGGAAAGAAAATCAAGAGCCAATTTGGGGATTTTGGAGCCAAATTAAGGAACTAATTAGTGTGTTCTTCATCAACCATTCTACACCAATGGCATCAGACCCTACGAACAATTCTAGGCAAGTGGTTAACTTGCTGTAATCTTGAATTTTGATATCCAATTCATATTTTAGTGATGTGTAATTTGAAATTCATTTTTGGGTATAAATGGGTGAAAATGGGGTTTTGTTAATAAAATACTTGACTGAGATTCAAAGTAAGAAATAAGTGTATTATATATCTCTGATTATAGATATCTGATTTGAATGAGAAACTGGAATATAAAATGGTGGAATTTGAATCTGGAATTAGGGATATTGGAGATTTATGGAAAAACCCATTTTTGAAATTTGTGAGATAAGTTGAGAAATTTATATACTAGGAGGTCTATATGATGTATAGGGTCATAGTTCAATATGTTTATGTAATGGGATGACTTGATTAGAGGTTGAAATTAAGGTTTACAACCTTGGAATTCTTTAATGGTGGAATTCAGTGGGGAAGAGGGCTGCCCAGGGATGATTGATTGATCAATCGGGGGTCATTGATCGATCGACAATGGAAAAATCTTGGCAGGTCGGGTTGTTTTGTTACCCTTGTTTTTTTTAGGACTTTCTCTTGGTATAATTTTAATTGGGAGAAATTTAGATAAATCCCTTTTGAGACTTATTTATTTAGTGTCAAATAAATACAAGACATGACTCCTTGCAATTATAGAAAAATAATTGGGAGATTTTGGAGGGATAAATGCGTGACACATTAGGGGCGAATATGTGGGAATTAAATTCTGAGATTTAAGTATGGACAAAGTGAGCGAGTCTGGGTATGTTGGTTAAGTGACACCAAAGTATGAAATTATTATTGAGAGAATAGGTTAATTTGGAGTTGGAATATAGACTCGAGAAATATTAA
Organism: Sambucus nigra; assembly: GCA_949130495.1. Taxonomy (NCBI): domain Eukaryota; kingdom Viridiplantae; phylum Streptophyta; class Magnoliopsida; order Dipsacales; family Adoxaceae; genus Sambucus; species Sambucus nigra. Next base: position 85,029,778 of record OX422208.1, on the reverse strand, counting down.
GTTATGGGTCAAATGAGTGAGTCCGGGTATGATGGTTAGCCGACACCAAGTATTAAATTAATTCATGAGTAATAAATTAAAGTAGAGTCGGACCACAAACTCAGAATAATATTAATTAATTAATGTGTAAATTAATTATATGAGAGTCGGACCATAGACTCGGATTGGTATTAATTAATTAATGTGTTAATTAATTAAATGAGAGTCGGATCGTGAACTCCGGCAACTGTTATATAAATTAATGAGTGAAGTGTTTATATTAGAGTCGGACCATAGACTCGGGGAAAATATTATATTAATTAGTGTGTGAATTAATTAAATTAGAGTCGGACCATAGACTTGGAATAATGATAATTTAATAAGTGAGAAAATTTATTTAGTTGAGTCACGCGAGAGACTCAGGAAATTACCGGCTAGTGTTATGGGTTGAGAGTACACGGTGAAGCCGGGGTTTATTTTATATATATATACGGTGTAGTGATAGTATATATATATATATATATATATATATATATATATATATATATATATATATATATATATATATATATATATATATATATATGTGTGTGTGTGTGTGTGTGTGTGTGTGTGTGTGTGTGTGTGTATGTGTGTACTACTAAATATCAGTGATTAGATATTTATTTTAATTATACTCTAGTGCTATCAAGGGAGGTTGTGCGATGTGGGTGAATCCCCTAGCTTGAGGAGTAGGGTGAGTATATCCGCAGGTCATAGCGTCCGGTATATGGGTGAGGGGATTATCTCACTTTCAGGGAAGGAATATGATCGCCTCCATTTCGTTTATGTTTTGGGCCAGGTTGGTGAGCGATTCCAAATTGGGTAACTAGGTTATGTGAGCACACCTAGTGAGAAAGCACTTTAGAGGGAATCATCCGGCGAGGGTATACTCGGAGGGATGGATATACGTATATTATATGTGTGGATGTTTTAGTAAAGGTACATATATAATGGTATTCAATATTATATGCGGGTAATAATACAGTGTGTGATGTAATTACTTTATATAACTTGTGACATGGTTATATGCTACTATTTAAGACGGAATTAATTAAGTTAATTGTGAGATAACTTATAATTCAAGAATCATTATACTCGGGTTAGAGTAGTATGGCAAGGGGAAGGTTATACCAGGACTAGTTGGATGGGGTAGTACAACTAGGTGGGGGTCAAGGTAACTGATAGGTGTGCACAATAGTGGAGGGGTGAGAATGTCCACAAGGGAGTGCGACACTAACTTAAATATGAAGCACATTCATGCATTTTAAATTACTGTAGTTAATTAACTTGGTAAATAGTTTCAAAATGTTTTGAGTTCTAACCCTTGCTATAAAACTATTTTCAAAACCATTTAGGTGTCCAGCCACAGGGACGCCAGGATTGATATTTTATTGCAGGGACACGGAGCTGCGGCATATGTGGACGCTAGAAGGAGTTTGAATTAAACGCATCGTTCATTTATTCCTAGAGTAGGAATCATTTATTAGTTCTAGTTTTATTTAGAACTTGTCGCCCATACTTCGCAGTACAGTTTTCAAATGTACTTATTCAGGTGTTGGATGTTTGTATTGGATTTCATTTTGGTGGCCGATGGTTTATTTGGAAAATTGTTTATTTAATTTATTATTCAGTTGAGTTTTATTCAGTTGTGTGAATGGTTTATTTTATTTCCGCATGTACTATTTTGTTAATTAAAAAGTTAAAATTTGGCACCAGCTTTTGGAATACTAGGTGGTTAGTAAGTTTTAAAAAAATGTTTTCGACAGTGATGCTAAGGATGAACCAACTGGGATTCCTGTTTTAATTTGGTATAGGACTGATCACCCGGTATTTTACTAGGCGGGGTGTCACAGATGGTATCAGAGAATCAGGTTCTAGTGTCCTTAGGATCTGTGCGGTTTTTCACGTTTCGGCTTAGCAATCTTTGATATAGAGCCCTATCATAGGATTGTTGTATTCTTATACGTATGCGCATTTACGTTCTTTAACCATTCATTTTATTTGAGGGTGAACTCATACGATTTGATTCTCATTTCACATGTTGCCCAAGAGAGAGAGAGCAGCTAGGGCAGCAGGGGGAGATGAGACTAGAGAGGCTCATCAGGAGCAAGAGTTATCGCAGCAACTGGCAGAGATGATTTCGACAGCACAGGTAGCTGAATTAGTGGTGCAGGGAGTTGAAGCAACAATGATTGCTATGGAAAGGTACTTTCCACCAGATCAGCCACAAGTGTTAGTGGCACCGGATGTTCAGGCCCACTTGGAGTTGTCGGGGTGGTAGCAAGTATGAGAGGTCTTTCAAAAGGGCCATCCACCAGAGTTTCGAGGGGGTTCAGAGGTGGTACTGGCATGTCAGTGGAAGAGAGATATCTAGCATCACCTACGCATGGTAGATTGCAATGAGATGTAGAAGCAAATGCTAGCCACTTTTAGGTTAGTGGGAGCAGCGCTACAGTGGTGGGAGTCGATCACCACAGTTGAGGAAAGGGATACATTGACTATTACCGAGTTTTGGGTGCGGTTCGACCGCAAGTATTTTCCTCCAACAATTGAGACCGAAATGAGGACCGTTCAGTGAGAATTCACTCATTTGGCAAATTTTGTACCGGATAAGGTACGCGATGAAGAAAGAAAGAAGTCAAAGTTAATGGATGGGTTGGTTTGGAGGATCAGACAACATTTGATTGGTAATCCTGCGTTAGTAGCTTATACAAATGTCGTTAACGCAACACTCCTTCACTGTCAGGAATATCGCTTCCACATGAAAGGAAGCAAGAGGGGAGTGGAAACCAGCCAGTCGGATGAAGCAGGAGGGAACAGTACCAGTGGGGTATCTCAGCAGCCGACAGGGGGACATCAAGGGAAAGAGTTCCGGTAGGGGAATCATGCCAAGCGATTTAGGTCTGGAGGCTATCGACAGGATGGCCAAGACTTCCGACAAGGCCAACAAGGAAGGGATCAGTGTCAGGGTGAATTTATTAGGATGTGTTTCGTTTGTGGGGAAGCGAGACACGTGAAAAGAGATTGTCCTTAGTGAGGAAGGGGTTAACTACAATATGAGGTTCTGGATGTGCAACCACTACAATAAGTCATGGGTGCGTTCAGGCAAGGGGAAGCTGCTCCGGACTCCGAGAATCAGCCATTGCAGCTGGAGTATGGAGGTAATTATTTTTATCCTATGGGAATGGGGTATACTTTGTGTGACAGTGAGGGTGTCACAATATAAGAATTATTTTCACTAGAGTTTGTGGGTAAGTCGAATTTAGTGGGTGCGCTGGCAATAGCAACCATATTATATATATGTATATATTTTCGGTGGGGTAACGGCGTTCTTTGGTGTCATCCACGAGAGAATGGGGCTGTACACTGAGAGAAGGTTTGAATTATGCGAGCGGTTACTACTTTCTAGAATTTTGGGAGTAGGGTTGATGATTTACCCCAATATCGAACTAGATAGCAACGGATTTGAATTATTGTAAATAGTGAGGGTAAGTTGGTGTTCGCGACACCAGGGTATGAGTGGAACTAGGTATCACCAGAGAGGGAATCTAGCCTATAAATGTGTGTATATATGATATATTCGTGTGGTGCGATAGACACATAGTGAGGTCTTGTGTATATATGTTAGATTTATGTTCGAGCAAAGAGAGATAGCTCGGGGTTTATTTTGCGCAAAGACTAGTGATAGTAATGGAGCGGTATTTTATGCTGTCTTTGGGTAGCATGAGGGTAGGTGTATATACTTTTGTGTTAAAAGACAAGTATTTAGGCGTACGTGATATGGACTGAGGGTCTAACGGATCTCGACTACCGACAATGTTAGGTATTAGAGTATCGGGGGGGTTCCTTGTTTGGATTTCGCTTTGCGAGACGTCCCACGCATGAAATTTAGCGCAACGTTGGAAAGTGGAGAGATGTTTAGTCGTTTGTCCACGGGTTGGGTACCCCGGGCAGTATATATATATATATATATATATATATATATATATATATATATATATATATATATATATATATATATATATATATATATATATATATATATATATATATATATGTGTGTGTGTGTGTGTGTGTGTGTGTGTGTGTGTGTGTGTGTGTGTGTGTGATATGACTACGGGTTACGACTATCATAGTCGGGTAACTTTCATGCGGTAAAGCACGAGGATAGGGTGTATGGGCACCCGGGTTAATTAAGGCAAATTTTATGTGGTTAAGCACGGGTATAGGGTGTATGGGCGCCCTGGTTAATTTAAATGCATACTTGTGTAACTTACGGTTATAAGCGGGAGAGATAAATATAGCGAGCTTAGAGGTACATGACTATAGAGTGATATTTGAAGCTTGGAGCACTAGGCTTATCTTAATTTCGAGGACGAAATTCCTTTGTAAGGGGGGAGTATGTAACAGCCCCTAATTTTGAGGATTTAATATTTAATTATTTTGAGAGTTATAAATATTTAAATTGCGGAAACTTAAATTCATAAGTTGGAGAATTTATTTGAGTGAGCCGAATTATTTATAATTGGTGACTTTAAGTTTAATTGTCCGAATTTATGTGTGTCGCATTTTGAATGGTTTATTTTATTTCCGCATGTACTATTTTGTTAATTAAAAAGTTAAAATTTGGCACCAGCTTTTGGAATACTAGGTGGTTAGTAAGTTTAAAAAAAAAGTTTTCGACAGTGATGGTAAGGATGAACTAACTGGGATTCCTATTTTAATTAGGTATAGGACTAATCACCTGGTATTTTAGGTATACGACAACCCTAGGGTCTTGGATTTTGGGTCTGTTGCGTTTTTGTGGCGCGAATTTGGAGATAGAAATTTTTAGAGAATCGTTTTGCGTTAGGCCTCTAGATTAGATGTGAGAAACTTATTTTTTTGGTGACGAGATTATTTTTGGAGATTGTTGGCCTGATTTTTTAGAGTTAGGTATTCGGCAAATTCGAGGACGAAGTTCCATTGTTAGTGGGGAAGTATAACAACCCGCGTAATTTTGGGGTATTTTCAAAATATAGAGGAAAATAAAGGTTTTGGGAAAATTATTTTTATTGCTCAAATATGTTGGATTTTATTTTTAAAGATGAGAATTTCAAACGGTTTCGGAATTGAAATTAAAATGGAGTTTTAATTGAATTTTTATTATATAGAAGAGTCCTCAAAATATAAAACTCTCTATGAGTCCTGAAAACATAAAACTCTCTAGCAAAAAAAAATATTTAAAAATATTGAATGGTCCGATCGAGCTGAATTTTTTCTGTAGCTTCCTCTCGTCTTTAGCTAATTCTCTGTAAAATTTCATCCAATTCCAACAGTTCGATCGTCCGAAATAAATTTTTTAGTATTTGTATCTAATTAGAACTCTTTCCTTAATCCAACTCTTAATCCTTTATATATCAACAAATTCATGTCTTTGCTTTTCAAATCACTTTTTCTCAAACTTTTCAACCAGAAGAGCTCTTTAAAATTACTCCCTTTCATATACAAACCATAGCCCCAAACTTATTCAAGATTTCAACCTTATATTAGAAGGCTTATTTGGTGTTTTCTCGAGTTTTGGTTGGAACGAGATTTGATTATTTTCCCGAGAAGAGCATGATGGTCTGATTAGATTTTGAAGGCTGAAATTATGTGATGATTCATGTGATGATTTTGAGGTATGGGGTTTTACACAATATGCTCCTTAATCTCGCGAGTATTATTCTTGATGTTTTCTTGGGACTATTTACTCATATTTGAATTGATAAATTCATTTGGAAATCTGGAAATATTTGTTGGAATGTAATTATGATTCATGTGGTATTATTATTGTGTTGAGTATGTTGTCATGAATATTTTAATATGGCACGGAGGTTGGGCACCCGTCAATATTCTTTTTTCCGGATATGCTAAAAATGCATAGGTACGGTATGATGGTGAGGCTTGGTGACCCGGTTAATTTGTTATGGAGAAATTATAGTGATATAATTGCTTATGTGATTCGCATTTGATTTGAATATTTGTATTCCTATTGTTACATTTTATTCACCACTAATATTTGTTGAGCATCTTTCCTGTCGTATTGTGTACTTTCCCATATTTTCTTTTAGTGGCAGGTTAGCGCGAATTTTGGGCACTTGGAATTTTTGGAGCAGGATTTTAGCGTGGATTATTTTGGGAAGATTATTGGAGAATACAAGTGGGAAGACTTGTATTTTTTTTGATGTATAGAGCATTTGGAGATTTATTTATTTTCGAGATAGTTAGTTTGTTGTAATTATTTCGAGAGAATTATTGTATTAAATTGAAGTTTGAGATTAATGGTTTCTCGTTTGTATCGTGGGATTTTTAGATGCTCTATACCTTATTGTTTGTGGAATTGATTTAGTTTATCGACAGTAGCTCTCCGTTCGCTCTCCCCGGGCGGACGGGGTGTTACAGAAGAATACTAAAGCAGATACTAAAGTACTCTAAAAAAATACTAACTAGACATTGTATGTAAATCTCGAATAAATAGAGACATTAATTCCACGAGTTTAAACTTTTGCCCACTCATCATACCATAAATATCCAAAAAGAAAGGAAAAAAATAAGAAAACAATAAATAAGAATTTTTCTTATATGAATTTTGATATTAGCAACCTAGTTTGTATAACTATAAGATTAATTCCCAAATAAAAACTTAAAATACATGAATACAAATATAATATATGAATTATCTTTTAATATTATTATTTTTTAGCTAAAGTAAATGGTGGACTGTCTAAAATAATATGTAGAACACGAGAACTTCAAATCACTTGAAGCAACAATGTACCAAAAAGAAGATATCAAGAGATCCAGATGTACGAATTATGACAATCTTCAATTTTTAGGTAACAGGACATGTTGTACACATTCGATAATCTTACCAAAAGTATACTATAAATGCACAATCTAGTTGGATCTCTTGTAGTATAGTATATAGTGAATGCGCAATTTAGTTTCATCTATGGTAGTATCTTCACTAGAGTTCACATTACTAGTAGTATCGAAACTAAGGGGCCTGAGCTAAATGGTTCAAGGAGATGCAAAATTGCAACACCAATGGGCTTTAGTTATATTTAATACATGATTTAAAATATTTTTTCGTTGTCAAAATAGGGAAGGATTTATACATATTAATAAATATTAAATAACCATACTAGATAAAGAAAGGTTGGGAAAAAGAGTAATTGTAGTACATCTTTATTCTTTGCAGTAGGAAGACCATACGAGGATGGTAGCAGTCGATATGAGGCCATGGGAAAGTGATGGCAAGAGGGTCATGGGAGGTCACATATGGTTGCCATGAGATAGATAGAGATAGAGATGTTAACTTAGGATAGGTTGATTTAGAATGTTAATGAATGTGAACATGGAATCGAGTTGGTTTAACTAATCGTGTTGCAGTTTGGCACAACTTAAAATCTTGCCTAATTTTGGCACGATTTTAAACCATGCCAAATTGTAAATTAACCATTCAAAATTTTCAAATGATTTAAAATCGTGCCAGATTCTTCATCTACAACTACGCCAGATTGGAATTTTATGTGTAATCTATATAATCGCCTAATTATCTCATGTTACGATAATCAATTGGTTGGTAAGATCATAACCCTTCCTGGAATACTCGCATGTAATCAAAACACACACATTAACAAATCCAACAATTTTTTTTATCATGCCCGATGGGACAATAGTGTTGTAGAAGTGTCTACCATGGCAATGACACAAAAGAGTAAGAATGGAACTGAAAATAAAAATGAACTTGGTTCAACAAGCCAACCCACCCATACCATAGAACAAATAATTTTGGAAACTGGTCAAGAAGTGAGACCAAATTCCCCAAAACGGGAATTGGATGGAATGATAGCTTCAAGGGCCAGAAATGCAAGTGCATTTTCTGTTATACGTGTGTCCTTAAGATCCCAATATCAATTAATGAAGTAGTTAAATCCAATGTTGTTCCACATTGGTAATATTATGCAAAATATAAGAATAATGATTATAACATTGACTAGTAGGTTATCTTGTCTTAATTTTACGGCACCGAACGATAATGGTTTTGCACCCATGCTTGTGTAAACATGACCACACAACACACTAGTTTTCATCTTACTTATTATAAAAATAATAATAGGGATACCAACTTTGGAACAAACTTGAGAATGGGGAACCACACCAACACTACCGATTAGGGTATTAACAACCAAGTAGACGGACTTGGGATACGTAGCATCTACTAACATATGGGATATAACAGCTTAATGGGAAGGATGCCTACCCCAAAAATGAATAGGGATATAAAATACTTTAATGAATTACTTTAGGTTTTCCTATGAGTTCGAACTATGGAGTAATTACCAATCCAATGTAAGAATATGAACCAAAGGGGATTAGGTAATAATAAGAGGTTTGGTAGTGAACCCTGCTAAAGGGATAACAACCAGATTTCTCAAGTGACATAACCGATTCATTTCCCAACACAACAACAAGCACCTCCACGGGTCCTACCACCATTGGTAGAACCAATACCAATAGAAAAACAAGTAGTTTCTCAACCAAATAGGCAACTACTTGAAGGATTTAGGAGAAATAAGATCGTGCATTGCATATATGAAATTTATAGATCGATTTCTTGGGGTTGCAAACGCCAATGTATCTAAAGACATATTTTTAGTGGATAAATAGGATTGAACTTGCTAAGAGTTTTAAATTCCTAAAATTATCCATTTTTTCAGGAGATGGGAATCAATCTATAATACAACATATAGCAAGGTTCACTACTCAGTGTGCTGATGTCGGAACCAAAGATACCTAGAGCTATATTTATTCTCTAGTTCTCTCACATATGTCTCATTTTCTTTGTTCATAATCCTTCCACCCAATTTTATTCATACTTGGAAGAAATTAGTGTCATGCTCCGTGCATAATTCTTTTAAAGAGACCAGAAGTTGTGATGTCGACTTCGCGAGACTAAGACAAAGACCAAATGAAAAATTCACTAACTGAATCAATATTTTTAATAAGGATATAAATAAGTGAAAACTAGTATTGCCCAAGTCAAAGTTTGTGAAATTCACCCAAAATAGGATAGAATTCAAACTTTGAAAGACGTTTAATGCAACTGAGTTAAGATATTTGGTGGAAATGAATGCCAAAGTGTCTAAATATACATCTCTAGTAGAAGAGTAACATGTAAGAAATACTTCCTCTTTTAGAACATATTACAAAGACCCGAATCTACAAATAAATTATATTAAAGAAATCAGGACTAAGTCAATAATATGTGAACCATTGGATCGAAAGAATACAGAAGTAAAGTCACATGCATAAAAGTTAAAAGGAATAATTAAAAAAAATACTCTTTTGACATATCTAAGGGTGAAAATATTTTATATTATATTTTGAATGTCAAAATGATAAGACTTCATGACAAGCTGAACATGCCAACAGAAAATCAAAGAAACATGAAAAATAATTTAAGTTGTTTAATATCTTTTCTCACTCAAATAATGCTTGTTTCATTTCTAGTGATAGGGTTTAAGAGTTTACCAGGAAAGGGAAGATCATATTTCTTTGAAAATAAGGAAATAATATTGGGGTTGATGAAGAACCGTTTAAAAACATAAAAGAAATGAAAGACAACATGCAATCCATTCAATTACGAATAAAGAAGATCCATATTGAATTAAAAGTGAAAACCAAGGTAGACCCTAAGGCTTTGATGCTTGAAATGATTGTTTACCCATATAAGAAGATCTTAATGAACCAGTGTAATAGGTATATGGAACAATACACAAAAATGTGTCAAATAGTCGCTTCAAAAGGTAAGCAACAATAGAAGTTCAAGAAATATGGATATTGTGGGTATAATTTTGTAACACCTCTTGATTTTAAACTTTAAATAACGTTTTTTAAATTAAAAAGGTCGAAAAGGTATTTTTGGTGGAATTAAAATTTTTGACAATTAAAAGGTGGACTATTTAAAATTTAAAATTTAAAAGATGGTTTTCGTCGAAATTTGATTAAAGATATGTAAAGTGATGTGTGCAATATTGATTCTCAATTTCCAATTCAAACTTATTTAATTGGATATCAAAATATGCTTAAACCAAATACCAATTAAATCAGCCCCTAAACATGCATCTACATGTCAGTTCAAATCTCAAAAATAAATCATGCGATGAGTAAGCTGACAAAGACAGATTTTAGGAAAAAAATCCCCCTGGGCAAAAACCTTGTATTTCCACTATAATTGGTAAAGGAACAGTTTATAGTCGGATTACAGTGAAAATACACTTTGACTTACGAAATACTCGTAGGTGTCGGTTCGAAGTCGTCAGCCCAGGAACACCGCAGCACTCCCTATGACACATAGTCGATCAGCCCAGTACCTCCCGCAAGTGGAACTTATGGTCAGCCTAGTACCTTTCCAAGGCACCTAGATTCACCATCAAAACTCCTAACAAAACTATGCTTTGGATTCCTTACAAAACTCACACAAAAATTATGGGATTTTGTGAATGTAAAAACAAATTTTGAACCCTCAAAAGTGATGGAGAATAAACAAAAAACACCAAAAACGTATTCTGATTGAAATAGTGTTTTCTCCACACGAAATACAGAAGTTTGACACACTTTATATAGGAACATTTAAGGTGGTGGAGTGTTAGAATTAAATATCTCATTCGAACGAAACACAACGTCATTCGAGTGAGATCTTATCTCGTTTGAATGAGAAATGATGTCGTTCGAATGACATCGTATACGTGTCACTTTCTTTATAGTCTTTTATCAAATATGGAAACCTCAAAACTAATACTATTTAACAGATCCAAAAAGTTTATCCAAACCTTTTATGAATAAAATCTTTTCAAAAATTATTTTTTATAAATAGAAAAATATTTTACCTTTCACAAAAATATCCCGACACTTTTTATACAAAATGTAAATGGAACTAAAACACATTTACAAAATTTGTCTTTGTTAGGCATGATTGTTGAAGTCGCCTTGAAATTCAGATTGTCGATTGTAGATGTAAGATTATCAATTATTTGACAAACTTGTAGTGGTATACGACATACTAAATGTGATGGATAATGTCCTTACAAGAGAAAATATTTTTATGGTGATTCAGAAATTTTAATAATTGAATAAACATTAATACATTGAGTTCGATGCATTACAAAGAGATGGACTTTTGTAAAATAATTTAGTAGTATATTAATTAGAAGTTTTGAACCCACGCTGGCGGTAAGAAAGAGACAAACATGTAATACCCCGTACTTTTATGGATATTTACATTACATAAGTGGGTGTAATTTAATAATTTGAGAATTTTAAGTGAAAGAGAATTTGAAGTGTGGGTTAAAAATTAATTGGCGAGTATCGGATTAATATTGATGTGTATTATATTTACTTATACGAATAAGTAAATGAGTTGGAGATTATTTTTAAATCATGTCCCAGTTGGACAAAGCGACATGTAATAATATTTTATTTGGAAAATATGTGCGGAGTTGTATTGGATTTAGAAAGGTGAATTTTGATAAGTGACTCAGATGGGGATTTCGAGTGCACGGTTGGTTTTGAATGGGTCGATATAGTTGAAATAGAGTACCCGGGGTAGTGTTTAAGTTTCAGGGGCTTTTTGGACTATTAGGGACTCACATTTGAGTATACGAGTCAATTTTGGGTTTAATAAGGGGAGAAACCTTATTTCTCGCTTATAAGTGCACGAGAGAAAGGAAAGAAAGAAAAGAAAGAAAGACAGAAAGTAAGAAGAAGAGGATATTCTGGCCAAGCAAGGATCCCGACACAAGGTCATCTGATTTATCCAACGAGGCAAGTGTTTAACTTGCTTTAATTATTTATTTGTGTTTATAATTCACATTAAAGTTCGTGAAAACAATATGAATTCTGGGTTTGGGATTCTTGAAACAAAATGGGTTTTTCGGAAATGATTTCATATAAATTGATATGATAATAACTCCATATGAAATCTAAGCTTGAATCCGTGTTTGGTGTAATTTTTGTTGAGAAATTGGAAGAGTTGAATGAAATTTTGTTTTAACTAAGTTAGGGTTTAAACCTTAGTTAAATTGAGGAATACCATGAATAATTTGATGTGTTGCGTAAAAATAAGGGTGTAGATGTTTATAGTGATGGTTGGTGATGTTAGAAACCATGAATTTTTGAGTTGAATAAGATGAAACTCCCGAACTGATTACGTCAAACCAGTAGATTACGGTTCGGTTCGGTCACCGGACTGGTTCGTTTTGTTTATTTTAGAACCGGATCGATTGATTTTTTTGGGCCATCGGTTCGGCTCGGAGATGGCAGGTAAATTTGGGAAATTTTCTTGGACCTAAAGGATTGGAGAGGAATCCCTTTTTGGATATAAATAATAGAGGACCCTAAATAGAGTGTTAAGTCCTCTAAAAAATTAAATGAGTGATATATAAACCTCAGGTTAGAGGGAATAAGATCTGGGTTATAAATTTTAGGAGTGTTTAGGACGAACGACACTCCAAAAAATCATTTCGACGGGTATATATACATTTATGCGTGTAGAATCTATGTGTCGGTAATATGTAAGTGAAATCCGAATTTTCTAGTAGGATGAAACTAGAACACTAGCTACACGTGATAAGCTAATATTTGAAAGAAATTAATGTGATAATTGTATCATAAGTAAGTAAATACTTATGGGATTATCATAAGTGTGTGTATACTTATGAATTAATACGAATTGGTATATTCGGGATTTAGAGGCTAGTACCATGGGTTATAGGCATGGATAGACGAATTTGATATATATATATATATATATATATATATATATATATATATACAGGTATAGAGACATTATATATATGATATGATTATAAATATATCTATGTGTGAATGGTATATTTATGTGAAACATACCCCTCTAGTGCTATCATGGGAAGTTGTGCGATGTGGGTTAATCCCCTAGCTTGAGGAGCAGGGTGAGTATAGTCTCCAGGTCATAGCGTCCAGTTATTTAAGCAGTGTGGATCTTTATCATGGGTGAGACGTCTTGGGTATGAACGTTCTAACTTTCTGGTTAGGAACTATGATTGCTTCCCCTATGTTTATGTTATTTTTTATCAGGTCGGTGTGAGATCCCGATCGGTGATACCCAGGATGATGTGTGTATTCACTTAAAGATGATAGCATTCTAGAGGCTGCATACATTGAGTTATAGCTCTAAGGGATGATTATTATACTTATATAGCGTCTGAAATATAAGTATGGATATACTTGATGTGTATAGTATATTGTATATATATATATATATATATATATACTGACAAATAAATAAGAAAGTGATAAGTAAATGGTTGTATTCGGGAGAATAAAATTCGGAATAAAATATGAGATATGTATATAAAGATGAGAATATTACATATGGGATTTATGACACTAAAATGTGAATAGTGTATAATAACTAATGAAAGTTATTTAGTACGAACAGATAAATTATAAGTGAGAAATTAATAAAAAAAGATGATGCGAAAGATTAGGATATTAATTGCACGGGGCATGTGATAACGTATGGGTGTTTAGAAGTTTGGTGAGATGCTAGTTAGGCGGGGCATAATTATTAAAATACATGCGTTAGGTGTGCACTATTAGATGAGATATGAGGGGTATCTCATGGGAGTACGACACCAGTTTAAATATGGAGAATATCATATTATAAATATTAAAGTATTTTAAACACCTGCTAAATATTTTCAAAACGCTTTGGGCTCTGACCTGCTTGCAAATATTTTGAAAACCTTTTAGGTGTCACGACACAGGGACGCATGGATGACATTATTCCTTTGAGTCACACGATGCTGCACCAGCTGTGGATGCTAGCATGAATTTTTTAGACGCTTTTATCCTTATGATCTAGATAGGAGACACTGTGAGTTATATTCGGCCATGTTGTCCAACTCTTGTAATTTTTATTATTTGCCGCATTTTCATCTATGCCTATTCGATTTGATTGTCATGAAAGTTTTACCTAGAGTTATCGTTTATTGTCTATTTATTTCAGTTGATGTTTTATATAAATTGTGTGGATGTATTTATTGTGTGTCTTAGTTAGAAAGTTTAAAATTTGACACCGGGACTAATAGATTATTTGTAATTAATTTGGTTTTCGACAGTTTTCGTGAGAATGATCCATATGAGAAATCCCATTTTATTTTAATAAAGGATTGATCATCCAAGATTAAAATAGGTGGGGTGGCACAAAATGTGAACATCTTCTTCTTTTTCTCTTTGGCACGCTTGGCTTCCAAAGCATTTGGGAGCTGAGTTTCTTATTGTTTTTCATTCCTTATTGTTTGTTCCATGAGTAAGGAGGTGACGTAGTGGTAGCCTCCATGATGTTTGGGACACACACGCAATTTTTTGAAGTTAGTTGTCTCCATGTTTTCTAGTACAGGCTGGGGTTGAATGGATTTGTTAATATATATATATATATATATATATATTATTTTTTATTTTAATCAACCTTTTTAGAGATGAAATTCATTATAACTCCTTTTATTTTACCTTAAATAACGACTTTGACCTTTTTTAAAAAAGGTCATGTACCTTTTCTATACAAAACAAAATACTCAGACGCTTATATTTTGTAAGGACATATTTTACAAGTCATGTTTACATTCGTGTATGTCGTATATCACTACAAACCGTCAAAGAAAAAAGTTCAAGTTTAAAGATACATGAAGACGAATCCGAATATCAAAAGTTCTTCAACATTCAAGTCTATGTAAGATTAATTTTGGTACGGATTTGTTTAAGTACATTAACAGTTCATTTAAAGTGTTGGGATAGTTTTTTCTCAAATATTTTCTAAGTGTTGAGGCGATTTTTAAAGAAAAAATAAAATTTTTATTTTTTGCTCTGTCGTTCGAGAGACTTGAGCATGTCGTTCAAACGACATGTTGATCTCCCACAAAGCTCGTTCGATCGACATGTATCCTCATTCGAGTGACATAAGGGTTTCGTTCGAGCGATCTGTCGACTTAATTGTTTTATATAAAGCGTGTTAAATGAGTCCTTTTTCGTTAAGAAGACCTATCGTTTTACAGTACACAAAAGCTGCAATCTGCAGAATACTTTTGTCTTCTTTTTTTAGGGTTCAAACCTTTGTTTTTCAATTAACAAAAAATCCCAATAGTTTAGTGAATTGTTTTGGAACACGAGATATATCTTTCCTAGAGTTTCTCTTGTAGGGAGGATAACCTATTGCTGATTTAGGTTCCGCTTGATGGAGGTACTAGGCTGACATTGACTCCATGTCATAGGGAGTACTTGTGGGTATTCCTGGGATGATTGGTATCTGTGTATTTGTGGATCTTAATAGGTTTATTCATTTCTAATTCAGAACTAAGTGTCCTTGTGGGTATCGGCGGATATTCATTGTGGATTTCGCTTGTAATCATTGTGAGTATTATTAAGTGAATTAAAAGTTTTTTCCCTTTTGAGTTTTTTTCTGAAATCTGTGAATTAGCAATTAATATTTATATATGTTTGCATGATCCACTACACCTAGATGCATGTGTTAGGGTTTAATTAAATTGGTTTAAAAATTGACTCTAATTAAATAATTTTTCAATTGGTATCAGAGCTTATTTAAGCGATCGCCACTTTTACAAATTGGTACCAGAGCAGGTTGCTCTAATTTAGTGAGTGATCCAAGTTTTCACAAAATTTTGTGATATTGATTTTCGTTGAAAAATATGATTTTGAAAAATCGCAATGTTTCTGAATGAAAACATATATAATTAGTTGCCAATTTTTTACAGGTCTAATTATGCCTTTTGGAAAGCCTGCATGAAATCACATTTAAAAGCAATAAATGAGCGTGTTTGGGTAGTTTATGAAAGAGGTTGGACTCCTCCCACTATCATCGTAGATAATGTCACTAATTTAAAACCCTTAGCACACTGGACTGAGGATGAGTTTAGGAGGAGAAATTTTAATTCACGTGGGCTAAGTGAAATTTTTTGTATCGTCACTCCTGAGGAGTTCTGACGTATTATGGCATGCACCACGTCGAAAAAAGCAAGAGATGTTTTAAAACTTCCCATGAAGGCACAAATGCTGTCAAAGAGTCGAAAGTTCAAAATTTAACTAATCAATTTGAAATAATTACCATGCTTGAATCTGAGTGTTTGGATGATTTTTACGCACACTTATCCCATATTATGACCACAAGTTTCAATCTTGGTGAGCACATTCCAGATGCATGAGTGGTTAAAAATATTTTAAGATCGATACCAAAATGTTTTATCCCTAAAGTAACTTTTTTGAATTCCTTAGGTAATTTGAGCAATTTAAAATTGGAAGAGCTCGTAGAAGACCTCCAGAAATAAGAGATTGGTATGTTCTCAAACATTGTCAAACTTAAGGAGAGAGAGATAACACTTAAAACAGGTCTAGGAAGGGAAAGTAAGTGTGCAAAAGTGAGAATAAAAATAAAGTGAGAGTTATTGAGTCTGAGTCTGAGGATGAGTCTAATTTTGATATGGCCATGCTTGCAGAAAAATTCAAAACATTTTTCAAATTTTCAAAGAAAAATTCTTCCAATAAAAGGATTTTTGAGAAAAATAAAAAGAATTATGTGTCGAAAGAGAGCGGTGAGAAAGAGGAATAAGAAAGATGTTTTGAATGTGAGGGTAGAGGTCATAGAGCATTTGAGTGTCCCACTTGGCTAAAGAGAAAGGGAAAAAAGATTGACATGCTAGCCACTCTTAGTGATAGTGAGGAAGAGGCGAAAGATTCTGGGGAAAAGTCTTCACATGGTAAGTTTGTTGCCTTTTCATCTAGTCACATGAGCACACCTAGTTATTCCCATGACGATGAGGAAACTTGTGCATGTGAGACCCCCAAGGATGATAGTTTGAGTGTTTCTAATGAGTGTGAGAGTGAGTGCGCTAGTTACAGATTTGTATGCTGAGACCTTAAAGACAGAGAAATTCAATAAGGAATTAGGTCTTAGGGTGATTTATTGGGAGATATGTATTGAGAGTTTGAGGGGATTCGTCATACAGGCCGAGGTTATTGTCTTTGAACTTGTAGGTGCACTTTGGACATATCATGCACTATTGTTTAGGGGTGAGTATTGGGACACCAATTTCAGTATGGAAGAATGTACTCATATTTATTACGCAACATAATTACTTGCAAAATATTTTCAAAAGGATTTGGGCTCTGACCCGTAGAAAAATATATTAAGAACCTCGAGCCATAGGGATGCCTCGAATGAGTATTTATTACAGGTTGTCAGTGCCACAGAAGATATGGAGTGTTTACACGGATTGCTGTAAACATTTTCTATCTTTGTTACTCTAGATAAAATCTAGTCAATTACTATTCGATCATGTCTCCCAAAGACAGTTTTATTTTATTTCTATTTATTGGGATTATTGTAATGGATTCTTACACCGATGGTTTATTTGACTAATTGACATCAATTAGAGTTGAGTATTTAGATTAATTATGTGATTCTGGATTTCATTATTTATCCAAGTTAGTTGTGATGATTGGTTTTATATTTCCACGATTTTAATAAAGATTAAAATTGAGACAGGTGTAATTAAATAATAGGTGGTTAGTAGTTAATTGATTTTTTGATAGTGATGCTAAGAATGAAACAAATGACTTTACTATATTACTTTAGTTGAGGGATGAACATCGGATAATTGAATATGCGGGGTGTCATAGTTGGTATCAGATCATCGGGTTCTAGTGTCCTTAGGATCTATGTGGCCTTGCTACATTTTCAGTGTTAATTTTCTTTGATGTAGAGCCCCATGCTTAGGATTGTCGATTCCTATTGTGATTTACGAATCTCTTTCTATTGTGTGTAATCGATGTGAACCTTCTGTGAGTTAAATTGGGTTGATTATGTCTAATAGTAGATGAATACCAATGAAGTATGTTAGGATAACTAGAGGAGGAGAGACCCGATCAGAGCCATAAACTATTCGGGGAACGGTGATTGCAACAGATGACACCACTACTATTGCTTAGGCAGTCAATGTTATGATGACAGCTAGGGCATACAAGTTTCCCCAAGTGCTTCCATAGAGGATGATGGCGCTAATTTAGGCTAACCCAATTATGTCAGTATAGGATAGAGTCAGTGGGGACATTCAAAAGGTCCAACCGTCGTAGCTTGTGGGAAATGCGAAAGTTATATTAACTATCAAATGAAAGTGGACCATCCAAAGGCGTTTGAGTGTGGTAGAGTGCAGCGACTCTCTAAAAAAAATTGGTAATTTTTAAGCCGTAGGAGCTGCGTTGCAGTGGTGGGAGTTAATCGCCACGTTTGAGGAAAGATATACTATATATATCGATAAATTTTGGGTGTGATTTGACTACAATTCCTTTGATCTTCTGTTCAAATAGAGATGTGAAGAAAGTTTTGGGACTTGTCATAGGTGGTCCGAACAGTGGCCGCGTATGAGGAAGACTTTACTTATTTAGGGAATTTCGTACCTGATGAGGTGTATACAGAGGAGAATAGGGTCCTTAAATTTTTAGAAGGACTCACGAGTAGAATTCATTATCACTTATGGGAAAATACGGCTTGAATGACTTGTGTCGAGGTCGTCAATGCTGTAATTTTATAATTTCAATAGCGTCACTTGCATGTGAAGGGACCATAAAGTATTTGAGAGTCTATTTAGCGGGATAAGACTGGATAAAATCAGTGCGAGTGACGCAGCATAAAGGGGATACCCAATACATGATCCATGTAATGATTCAGATCAAGGGAATTATGATTAGGTGAGAGGTGGATTCAAACTGGGCCATCGGTCACCCCAACCTATTTCATAAGTTTAGAGGATCTAAGGGAACAACTGAGGTAGCCACCAGGACCATTGGTCTAGAGATTGGGGGATTATATAGGAAGGTATTTTATATATGGAGAGTAGGACCACATGCGTAGATCTTGTCCGTAGAGAGTTGTGGGACAGGAGCAGGGTGATTAGTAGGGGAAATAGAAACAATAGGTTTTAAGACAATTCAGACGTTAGTATTATGTCCAGGAACCATTCGAACATCAAGTACCACGAGTCCGTTCTAGTGTTTTGTTAGAACTAGAGTCGCGAGTGAGATGGGTTTAGGGGATCTATCATTAGTATCACTACCGTGTTTTGCATGATGCTTGTTGATTGAGCCTATAAGGCCTTTGATGGTCTCATGTGATACTTGTAATGTCGGTTGTGGACGACCTGCTGGATAGCTCATCTCATGAGTCATGCCGACCTCGGATGATGCCCAATCGAGGTGATGCTTGTAACATCGACTGTGGCCTACCTGATGGATAGCTGATCCCATGAGTCATGCCGACCTCAACTGATGCCCAATTGAGGTGATGCTTGTAACATCGGTTGTGAATGACCTAATGGATAGCTTATCCCATGAGTCATGCCAACCTCGGTTGATGCCTAATAGAGGTGATGCTTTTAACGTCGGCTATGGCCGACCAGATGAAGGTCGATATCACAAATGGTTAATACTGAGCTCCTGTTACCTCGACCGCCATACATGCCAAGGTTAATGTCTCTGAGCTGGCAGGCACACTTTGGGCATATCATGCACTATTGTTTAGGGGCGAGTATTGGGACACCAATTTAAATATGGAAGATTGTACTCATATTTATTATGAAACATAATTACCTACAAAATATTTTCAAAAGGTTTTGGACTCTGATCCGTACAAAAATATATTAAGAACCTCCAGCCATAGGGATGTCCCGAATGAGTATCTATTCCAGGTTGTCGGAGCTACTTAAGCTATGGAGTGCTTACACGTATTGCTATAAATGCTTTCTATCTTTGTTACTCTAGATAAAATTCATTCAGTTACTATCCGGGCATGTCTCCCAAAGACAGTTTTATTTTCGTTTATTTTATTTCTATTTATTGGGATTATTGTAACGGATTTTTACACTGATGGTTTATTCGATTAATTGGAATCAATTAGAGTTTTGTACTTAGATTAATTATGTGATTGTGGATTTCATTATTTATCAGATTTAGTTCTGATGATTGGTTTTATATTTCCACCATTTGAATAAAGATTAAAATTGACATAGGTGTTATTAAATAATAGGTGGTTAGTAATTAATTGAATTTTTGACAGTGATGCTAAGAATGAACCAAATGACATTCCTATTTTTTTTAGTAAAGGGATGTGTGGCCATCCCCGATCCTCGCCGTGCGGGCGGGCGCGTGTAGGAAAGGATCCTTCGGGTCCCGCGTGTCCCTCTCGGGAGCGCTTCGGCCGGCGTCGTTTGAAATGTGGTGAAAAAATGTAGAGAGATTCAGAGTCGCCAGTCTATTTTACTCAAAACAGACAAAAGAAAAAGGGGAAGACACCCCGAAGGATGGCATCCAAAGTCATACTGGTGCATGCGAAACCAAAATGATTCGAGAAGGTTTCGGAGGCTTAGTTACGAAATGGGAAGGTGTTAGGCACCCATTCCGCCCTTTCGGTCTCTCATGAATATTTGCTATTTTCCTTTATATTTCCCCCCGTGATATGTGTGCATGTGTATATATAGAACGGAGGTAGTAATCCACGACTTATATCATGGAAAGGATAAAGCGAGTCATCCGTAGGAAGGTATAAGAATAATATTAGAAAAATAAGATTTACGCGATTACCCCTACGTTGTCCGTTATAATGGAACGATAACGCATATGGGGTAAAACGTCACTAAAAGCAAGTATATAGAATATAAGGAAAGTGGATTTAGAGAAGATAGAAAATGAGAGAAAAAGTGAGAAAAAGGGCTCGAGTCTCGAGTTTTACCCCGAGACGCCTACGTAGCCTATAAAGGCATCAAAGTCCACGTAGTTCGCATACAAAACGAGGGGTGGGGTTTATCCCATAAATCAAAATGGGGAATCTCTTATTTTTGAGTGTGTGCGTGTGTAGAAAAAGTGTTTTAGTTGTGGGAAAAGTGTGGAAAAGTGTGAGAATCCCTATTTGGAATTTATGAGCAAACCCTCTTTTTCTTATTTTTTTGGATTTTATTTATATGAAAATAATAGATGTGCAATAATACTAAATAAAAGTATATTAGGATGTGTGAAGTGAGATAAAAGTGCTAAGTAAGAAAACAAGTTATTGGGAATTTAAGAGAATTTAATAGAGAGTTTGAGAAAGTTGGACCTTCTTAAAGATCTTGAGCTTGATCTTGAATGTTGGAGAGAAACCCTTGCACTCGAATGATGATGGAGAGTGGCTAATTCATCAAGTGTGATGAAGAGGATGATGAAAACTGGAAGTAAAAAAGGTTTTTGGAAGTTGAAATCACGCTGGCTTCGAGAGAAGTTTTTGGAATTCGCTAAGAGAGATTTCTATCCGATCTAGGCTCCCCTTGAAAATGAGGTGAAGGCCTATTTTTGTAGTCCCAAGTGAGTGCCGATCGGCATTGGGACATTCTTGCCTATCGGCACCTACCGATAGGCAAGGTCTGGAACATGCCGTTTGGCAGTGCGCTTCAAGCATTTTTGGAAAATAGGCCACCGAGGGAAAACTATTGGTCAGAATCGCGCACGAGGCATACCGTTGGAAAGGTAATTCATAGACCTTTGAAAGTACTTTGGACCGGTCATGGGTTCGGGAGTTAAATTCGGGTGAGTAATGGCTCGGAAGCGTTTGTCAATCCATTGGACGGGGAATCGAGCGGACGCAAATGGATCGTTCATCCGCATGGTAAGTCCGAATCGTGCACAGGGCAGACCGTTGGAAAGGTTAGGAGATTTAATTCGATATTTCAATGGATTTGACCCGGTTTGGAGAGTCGAATTTGGTCAATCGGGCCTGAGAAGCATTCGGTGACCTCTCAGAGTCAAATGAATCGTTCATCCATATGGAAAGTCAGAATTGCACACGGAATGGACCGTTGGAAAGGGTATTCAGTTCCCTTCGAAGATTAATTTAGCCTTGGTCAAGATGAAGAGTTGACTTAGGTCAAACAGAGCTCGGGAGCGCCCGAGGGCCTCT
Source organism: Sambucus nigra (assembly GCA_949130495.1). NCBI lineage: Eukaryota > Viridiplantae > Streptophyta > Magnoliopsida > Dipsacales > Adoxaceae > Sambucus > Sambucus nigra. The sequence continues at coordinate 85,007,694 of OX422208.1, read as the reverse complement.
CGGTCAGGTTTTGGACGCAAATGGATAGTTCGCCCGCATGGTAAGTCGGAACTGCGAATGGGATGGACTGTTGGAAATGGTATTTGGTTCCCTTTAAAGATTCATTCAGTCTTGATTGATATGAAGAGTTTGACTTTTTGGTCAAACTGAGCCGGGGAGTTCCCGATGGCTTTTATGTTAATACTCGGGACATGACCTGGGTTTGTAGCACTAAAGGGAGGTACTAGGGACCTAAGGAGAGTTAGGGGGTAATAAAATGGGGTGTCTACAAAGCCCCTCGATGGGTGAGTTTGGAACAAATGAGGACCGTCGATTAGACACTACATGATGCTTTTGAGGGAGTACGATCGATTCAGAGGTTCGAGGCCGATTCTGAGGAGCTAAGGAGTGTGCTGGGGATGGGATGATGACCTGAAGTGTTGATAGGGGATGATCGATTCTACGGATCAAAGATAAATCTGTGGGCTTAGGGTGAAGAGGGTGACCGATTCTATGGGTCAAAGCCAATTCTACGGGCTTAGGGTGAACATATAATAATCGAGGTCAATTCTGATCTAAGAGTGGTGACGACCGAGGACCGAGGTCAATTCTGACCTAACTCAGGTGACGATCCAAGATTGGGGCCAATTCTGACCCAAGAGTGGTGACGACCAACGACCGAGATCAATTCTGACCTAACTAAGGTGATGATCCAAGACCGGGGATAATTCTGACCCAAGAGTGGTGACGAGCGAGGACCAAGGTCAGTTCTGACCTAACTCAGGTGATGATCCAAGATCGGGGCCAATTCTAACCCTAGAGTGGTGAGGACCGAGGACCAAGGTCAATTCTGACCAAACTCAGGTGACGATCCAAGATCGGGGCCAATTCTGACCCAAAGAGTGGTGACGATCGAGGATCGAGGTAAATTCTGACCTAACTCAGGTGACTACCAAGACCGGGGCCAATTATGACCCAAGAGTGGTCACGATCGAGGACCGAGGTCAATTCTGACCTAACTAAGGTGACAATCCAAGACCGGGGCCAATTCTGAACCAAGATTGGTGACGACCGAGGATCGAGGTCAATTTTGACCTAACTCAGGTGACGATCCAAGACCGGGGCCAATTTTGACCCAAGAGTGGTGAGGATCGAGGATCGAGGTCAATTCTGACCTAACTCAGGTGACGATCCAAAATCGGGGCCAATTCTGACCCAAAGAGTAGTGACGATCGAGGACCGAGGTCAATTTTGACCTAACTCAGGTGATGATCGAAGACCGGGGTCAATTGTGACATAAGAGTTGTGACAACCGAGGATCGAGGTCAATTCTGACCTAACTCAGGTGATGATCTAAGACCGGGGCCAATTTTGACACAAAGAGTGGTGACGACCGAGGACTCAGGCAAATTCTGACCTAACTCAGGTGACGATCCAAGACCAGGGCCAATTCTGACCCATGAGTGGTTATGATCAAGGACCGAGGTCAATTATGACCTAACTCAGGTGACAATCCAAGATGGGGGGCAATTTTGACCCAAGAGTGGTGACGCCCGAGGTCAATTCTGAACTAACTCAGGTGACGATCCAAGACCAGGGCCAATTCTGACCCAAGAGTCGTGATGACCGAGGATCGAGGTCAATTCTGACTTAACTCAGGTGACGATCCAAGAGTGGTGACGATCGAGGACCGAGGTCAATTTTGACCTAACTCATGTGACGATCCAACACCGAGGCCAATTCTGACCCAATAGTTGTAACGACCGAGGACCAAGGTCAATTCTGACCTAACTCAGGTGATGATCCAAGATCGGGGCCAATTCTAACCCAAGAGTGGTGACGATCGAGGATCGGGGTCAATTCTGACTTAACTCAGGTGACGATCCAAGACCGAGGACAATTCTGACCCAAGAGTGGTGACGATCAATGATCGATGTCAATTCTGACCTAACTCAGGTGACGATCCATGACCGGGGCCAATTCTGACCCAAGAGTGGTGACGACTGAGGTCCGAGGTCAATTCTAACCTAACTCAGGTGACAATCCAAGATCGAGGACCATTCTGACCCAAAGAGTGGTGATGATCGAGGACCGATGTCAATTCTGACCTAACTCAGGTGACGATCCAAGACCGGGGCCAATTCTCACCCAAGAGTGGTGACGACCGTGGACCGAGGTCAATTTTTACCTAACTCAGGTGACGATCTAAGATCGGGGCCAATTTTGACCCAAAGAGTGGTGACGACCGAGGACCGAGGTCAATTCTGCCCTTACTTCGGTGACGATCCAAGACCGGGGCCAATTCTGACCCAAGAGTGGTGACGACCGAGGACCGAGGTCAATTCTGACCTAACTCAGGTGATGATCCAAGATCGGGGCCAATTCTAACCCTAGAGTGGTGACGACCGAGGACCAAGGTCAATTCTGACCAAACTCAGGTGACGATCCAAGATCGGGGACAATTCTGACCCAAAGAGTGGTGACGACCGAGGACCGAGGTATATTCTGACCTAACTCACGTGACTACCAGGACCGGGGCCAATTATGACCCAAGAGTGGTCACGATCGAGGACCGAGGTCAATTCTGACCTAACTCAGGTGATGATCCAAGACTGGGGCCAATTCTGACCCAAGATTGGTGACGACCGAGGATCGAGGACAATTTTGACCTACTCTGGTGACGATCCAAGACCCGGGCCAATTCTGACCCAAGAGTGGTGAGGATCGAGGATTGAGGTTAATTCTGACCTAACTCAGGTGACGATCCAAAATCGGGGACAATTTTGACCCAAAGAGTATTGACGATCGAGGACCGAGGTCAATTCTGACCAAACTCAGGTGCCGATCGAAGACCGGGGTCAATTCTGACACAAGGGTTATGACGACCGAGGATCGAGGTCAATTCTAACCTAACTCAGATGATGATCCAAGACCGGGGCCAATTCTGACCGAAAGAGTGGTGACGACCGAGGACTGAGGCCAATTCTTACCTAACTCAGGTGACGATCCAAGACTGGGGCCAATTCTGACCCATGAGTGGTTACGATCAAGGACCGAGGTCAATTCTGACCTAACTCAGGTGACGATCCAAAATGGGAGGCAATTTTGACCTAAGAGTGGTGACGCCCGAGGTCAATTCTGAACTAACTCAGGTGACGATCCAAGACCAGGGCCAATTCTGACCCAAGAGTCGTGATGACCGAGGATCGAGGTCAATTCTGACTTAACTCAGGTGACGATCCAAGAGTGGTGACGATCGAGGACCGAGGTCAATTTTGACCTAACTCAGGTGACGATCCAACACCGAGGCCAATTCTGACCCAAGAGTTGTGACGACCGAGGACCAAGGTCAATTCTGACCTAACTCAGGTGATGATCCAAGACCGAGGCCAATTCTAACCCAAGAGTGGTGACGATCGAGGATCGAGGTCAATTATGACTTAACTCAGGTGACGATCCAAGACCGAGGACAATTTTGACCCAAGAGTGGTGACGATCGAGGATCGATGTCAATTCTGACCTAACTCAGGTGACGATCCATGATCGGGGCCAATTTTGACCCAAGAGTGGTGACTACTGAGGTCCAAGGTTAATTCTAACCTAACTCAGGTGACGATCCAAGATCGAGGACCATTCGGACCCAAAGAGTGGTGACGATCGAGGACCGAGGTCAATTCTGACCTAACTCAGGAGACGATCCAAGAACGGGGCCAATTCTCACCCAAGAGTGGTGACGACCGTGGACCGAGGTCAATTTTTACCTAACTCAGGTGACGATCTAAGATCGGGGCCTATTTTGACCCAAAGAGTGGTGACAACCGAGGACCGAGGTCAATTCTGACCTTACTTCGGTGACGATCCAAGACCGGGGCCAATTCTGACCCAAGAGTGGTGACGACCGAGGATCGAGGTCAATTCTGACCTAACTCAGGTGATGATCAAAGACGGGGGCCTATTCTGACCCAAAGAGTGGTGATGACCGAGGACCGAGGTTAATTCTGACCTAACTCAGGTGAAGATCCAAGACCAGGGCCAATTCTGACCCAAGAGTGGTTACGATCGAGGATTGAGGTTAATTCTGACCTAACTCAGGTGACGATCCAAGACCAGGGCCAATTCTGACCCAAGATTGGTGACGACCGAGGTCAATTCTGACCTAACTCAGGTGAAAATCCAAGACCAGGGACAATTTTGAACCAAGAGTGGCGACGACTGAGAATTGAGGTCAATTCTGACCTAACTCAGGTGACGATCCAATATCGGGGCCAATTCTGACCCAAGAGTGGTGACGACCGAGGATCGAGGTCAATTCTGACCTAACTCATGTGATGATCCAAGACTGGTGCCCATTCTAACCCAAAGAGTGGTGACGACCGAGGACCAAGGTTAATTCTGACCTAACTCAGGTGACGATCCAAGATTGGGGCCAATTCTGACCCAAGAGTGGTGACGACCTAGGACCAAGGTCGATTCTGACTTAACTCAGGTGACGATCCAAGACCGGGGCCAATTCTGACACAAAGAGTGGTGACGACCGAGGACCAAGATCAATTCTGACCTAACTCAGGTGACGATCCAAGACAGGTGCCAATTTTGACCCAAGAGTGGTGACGACCGAGGAATGTATTCAATTCTGACCTAACTCAGGTGACGATCCAAGATCGGGGCCCATTCTGACCCAAAGAGTGGATAAAGATTGGATTTTGATTCTGCTGGAGAAAGAGCATTGTGATTTTGATCTGAGTTGGGGAGGTGATAGCAGGGGAAGCTTTTTTAGGAGACCTCGCAGGGGGAACAACGTATTTTGGTTGTTGTAGGAGAATTCCGCTGGGGAAGTGATAAGGTGATCCTTAGAGATCCTCCGTAGCTTTATGGGGAGCAGTTTTACTTGGTTTTTGAGGATTTCTCTAGGGATAGAGGGGTTTCGCTTGAGGGAATGCGAAATTTTCTTGGTGAAAATGTTCAAAATTCATCCTGGGATTTTTAGGAATTTTCTGGGGATTTTTCGAGGCTTTCTGGTACTTTTTGGGAATTTCTGTACTAAATTTTAAGGAGGGTGCCGATCGGCATAGTATGAAAGGTGCCATTCGGCAGTGGCATGGACTTTTGGTCTACCTCGGGAAGGCAAGAGGTTAGTGCCGATCGGTATGGCAGGGGGAGGTGCCGATCGGTATGGTGCTTGGCATCCTATATAAAGGGGGTGAATCCCCTCATTTTTTCACAGCTTCTTTGCTTTGTCTCTCTGCGTGATTCTCCTGCAAATCGTTCTAGCATTCCGATCTTTAAGAAATGGCTGCTTTCGTGAGCACTGCAGTCCACTGGGAATGGTTGAGCATTGATGATTGGGCGAATGTGGAGTGGAGGGCTAGGGCGCCTCTTCCTTTGGGGAGTGAGAACTCCTTTGATGCGTTTGAGCCTGTTGCAGATGAGCAGACCTTACTGTGGGAGCCATCGCATCATCGCTCTTCGAGAGTGGTTCCCGGTGGTTATGTAAGTATCCCGACCTTTGGTGATTTTTCTTTCTTTCTTGGCTTTTTTATTAGACTTTTCTTTTTGCCAGTCTGATATTTCTTTGAAGAACATGCGTTCCCACGGGTCCACGGGGCTCAAGGATGTCAGGGAGCATCTCCCACCTATGGTGCGCTGGGTGGTCTCATCAGCGGGTTTTGGGCGGTTGTCATCTGTGCTGGATAAGCCGCCTCGTTCGATAGCGGTCTTGTGCGCTTTGGGAGAGAGGTGGTGGGATACTACCCACACCTTCCATTTCGGCTTCGGGGAGATGACTGTGAGTCCCATAGACGTGCAGTAGCTGTTGGGGCTGGATTTTGATGGTGAGTACATAGAGGTGGATCTCTCTTTACGGGTGAGATCGGAGGCAGTACGTGCAACACTTGGTGATGTAGGGAGGATAGTTTCTGAGGATTCTATCCGACTCTCCCTGTTGAGGGATGTTCTGCAGAGCAGGGTCATTGATGTGAAGGACGGGCTGCAAGTGAGTAAGATGGCCCGATTATTTATTCTTCCAGTGTTGGGTGGTTTCATGGTGGGGTTGAGCAGTGACGTCGTCCATTTATGGTTTCTGCCGTACCTGAGGATGTTTTCAAACATCCCTTTCTATGATTGGGGGAGTTTTACTTTTGTGACCCTTTGCTCTTCTTTGGATGCATTCAGCCGGTGCTACCGACAAACTTTCATTGGGGCCACGTACCTTCTTGAGGTATTTTTCAGTTTGCGCATTTTTCTTTTTCATGCATTTGCATTTTCCTTTCATGCATTCACATTTTCCTTATGCATCTCTTTTTGTTTGCGAATTCAGACGTGGTTCTATGAGGTGATTGGGTGCAATACCCCATTGATCGCTTTGAAGGACGACACTGTTGGGGACTTCTGTCGATTGTATCGATGGTGTAAGGCCAATCAGCAGTCGAAGGGATCTCTCTCCCTGGAGGCGGTGCGTCAGGTCTTGAATGACCTGATCAATGGTAAGGTAAGACTCTTTCCACTTCAGTCTTTATTTTTGCACCTTCTGATCTTGTATTGATTAATGCTTGCATGGATATTTTTAGGTGACCTTTTATCCCCGGGGGACAGCCATTCAGGAAATGGGGGCGAACGGGGTTAACGCGCGGATGAGGCGCTTGCTAGAGCATGAGTTCGGCCATTCTTGGTATCTTGGGGAGAGGGTGGTTCGTCAGATTCCTGAGGAGGAGGTGGTAGTGCCACCTGCACAGCCTCCTACGTCTATGAGGCGGGAGCGACAGATGTTGGAGGATGAGAGGATCGTGGCGATGATCGGCGAGTCCTACTTGGTACACACTGATACGGCTGTGCCACATGATTATATGGATTTTGTGATGAGTTGGTTGATGGCGCCCAACATATACGATGAAATGTCCTTCCTTCCTACAGGTTCGAGTCTGGTGGTGGGATCTTCCCACAGTGGTGCTGGTCCGTCGGCATCTGCGGCGTTGGCGACCTTAGAGGTCCCTTTTGTGCAGTTACATACCCCTTCGTACAACATTCGGCGATCTGATGGAGGGATGGTGCCTATGTTTCACCGTCCTTATGCGATGGATCCGGAGGAGTTGGGTTTGACAGAGGAGGTCCTTCGACCTACAGTATATCTTTATGTTCCTCTCTTTCCTTCCTTTCTATTTTGGTCATCTCTGCTTTGATACTTATTTTTACCTTTCCTTGCAGTAAATTCGGGTGTCGACCACTTGGCTCAATGACATCGGAGACTGGATATCTTTGACGATTGCTCACATTCGGGATGCGATTCCTATTCCTTCATTCTTGGTGTCGTCTACCTCGTCTGGAGAGGACTATAGCTTTGGTAGTGGTGGTGCATCATCTCGCCGTAGGGGGAAGAGAGCACGTCGCAGGGGTGGAAGCTCTTGAGAGAGAGAGAGAGAAAGAATGTGGGTTCGGGCTAAGTCCTGTTGTTTTTGCATTTTCTTTTTATTATTTCCTGCAAGATTGATGTAACTCATAACACAAATGTATGCAATGCAATGGAGTTTTTTATTACCTCTTATTAATGATGAATGAATGCATGCGCTTTTTACTTTGTTGCTGAGACCGTAAAAAGGAATATTTTTGGAATTTTTTTGAAGTAAAGTTTTTTTTTTAATTAGAAGGGGAGATTATATAAAAAGGGATTTTGAAATTCTGTTGAGAATATCAATTTATTTTTATTGAGTTTTCTGATTTGTCAAAAGAGGAAAAAAGGGAAATTTCTAAAACCAGGGGGTTACCGATCGACAAGCACCCTGACCTGCCTATCGACAGTTCAGTCCAGTCCCATCAATTCAAGGCTTTGAATGGTACCCTCCTCAGCCTTTGGTACCTTGTGGGGTAGGATTTCTTCCAATTTCTGCAGGGATTATGTCCCCAGTGAGGGTTTTAAAGTATGAAAAGGGGAAGGGTGCAGTTTTTCATCACACCTTTGCATTCTTATCTACTTGCCCACTATTTCTTAGCCTTGCAAGATGGCTCTCCTTGGTAGCACCGAGTTTGTCAACTACCTCGAAGCCCTGGAAGCTATGTGCTCTTATAATGTCGACTATGATGCTTTCAACATGCATCGAGTCTCCTTGTGGTGCAATCGGCCAATTGAGTGGAACCTGTTGATGGCGGCGGTATAATTCTAGTACCCCGAAGACCATGTATTCTGCTTTGGGTTGGAAGAAGTTTATCCTACCTACGTGGAATTTTCAGCCATGCTGGGGGTAAATCCCAGTGTTGATGCGGCTTTGCCCGAATTTTCCCTCTCTCCTAGGGATTTATTGGTCGGGCTTCTTCATATTTTGCCTTCGGCGGCTAGATCATTGGTCGCTAAAGGGATGATTTCCCTCCCGACGGTGATGCATTCCGTGCATTTGCGAGAAGTAGGTGATGCTGGCTATGCTGGAGTCGTTGTTCTGGGTCTGGTTTCCAAATTACTACTATTGATTGGGGAGGTGCAAGTGGACACACAACTTGCAGCCATTACCTCATGGATGTCATATCGTCATAATCTTGTGGCGGTGATACTGGCAGAGACCCTGAATGGCCTAGATGCATGGAGAGAAGGCTGTTCTGACTTTTTGAGGGGTAGCCCTGTGATGTTGTTCATGTGGTTGTCTGAAAGATTCCGCTTGGTGGCTCCTCCAGAATATCCCTTGTCGGCCGTACCCAACTTCTTTTCACGCTACTTCATTAGCATTTGCCTGTATGTTGAGAACTGGGAGCATTGGTTTGTGGAGCATGGGGCTCGTGGGCTGTATTGGTTAGTGCCTTGGTGGGGACAGTTGGATCCTGTTCTGGAGCTAGGAGAGTATTCATATGTGTGACTGGTTGGTCTCAAATAGACCTCTTTTTATTTCCCTTGGCGGCTTTTTCGCCAATTCGGTTGGGCGCAGGTCGTACCCCCTCGGACCTCAAATTTCTTTCCGGTAGAAGATTTGACTGAGCGCCTGCATCTGTTGTTTGGGTATCTGCGTGAAAATCGGCATCCGTCGACCCGTCCCTCTCAGTCTATCGGGAAGGTTTGGCATGTCCCCAAAGATTATATGAAGTGGTTGTGGAGGAAAGTGGTCAGTAAGATATTGGCAGTGGAGACTGGACATAGATGGTTTGTTTTATCCAACACCATGGAAGGGGGTGTTGTGGTCTTTTAGAAGATGGTTAAGGCACATAGATCTATGGAATGTTTACGGCATTCTATTCAGGAAGGGGAAACTTGGAGACCTCAGGATGTAGATGATGAGGGTAAAGGCTCCTCTGACAGCTGTGGGTAGGACTCCTGGGGAGTTTATTTGTGTAACGGTTATGGGGGATTTTATTAGCCTTTTGTGGTAGTGGGGGAAGGGAGTTATCCGTTTATTTTCCTTATGTAATCCGTGCTGAATTTTCTTATTAATGAAATAAACAAGTTTCTGATCATCCAGCTGTCCCTTTCGACGAGTTTTGTATTTTGAATTATCTATACTCGTCGCTAAGGCATACATAATCCTTTTGTTTAAGTATTTTTAGAATGAACCGCCGTTCTCGGAGGTAAGAAAAAATAGTATTTTGTGAAAAATAAAGGGGTCGCACTCATGTGAGGTGCATGAGCTGCCTACGTACCTCTAAGGTTTTCGAAAAAGTTTTTATCTGTTTGCAAATATAGTTTTTGTAGAGGATCAGTCCCACCTAGTTTTGGGTAGAGGGAAATGAAGATTTTTTTTTATTTTTTTTATTTATTTAGAATAGAAGTGGGATGAGAAGAGTCGTAGCGCGCCAAGATTTTGGACTAGGGGTAGAATTTATTGAGACAGTCCAGGTTAACTGGACGAGCCATCTCTTCCCCATCTAGGTCAGTGAGAATGGCGGCACCGCCAGATAATATTTTTTTCACAATGTAGGGGCCGCTCCAATTGGGCTTGAATTTCCCTCTAGGGTCCCAAATGGGTTCTATTATCTCTTTGAGTGCTAAATCCCCCTCTCGGACACCGCGGTCCTTGACTCTCTTGTTGAATGATCACGCTATTCGGAGATGGTATCCCTATATGTGGTAAAGAGCTTTCAATCTTCTTTCATATAGGAGGGCTATCTCATCAAGACGTCTTTGGCACCAGTCTTCTTCACTAACCTTGCTTTCAAGCATGACGCGTAGAGAGGGTATTTCCAGCTCCACAGGTAGGACTACTTCCATGTCATAGACCAGGGTGTAAGGTGTAGCCCCAGTAGAGGTTCGGATTGAGGTTCTATAGCCCCAGAGGGCGTACGGGATCCGATCGGCCCAATCCCAACAACTTTCGATCATCCTGCTAATGATAGCTTTGAGGTTCTTGTTAGCGGCTTCAACAGCACCATTGGTCTGAAGTCGGTAGGGAGAAGATTTATGTCTCTGAATCCCGTACTTGTTGACTACTTTGGTGACTTTTTCTTTGAAATGCAGCCCGTTATCTAATACCAGCTCGTGCGGGACCCCGTATCGACAGATGATATTTTTCATAAGGAATTTGGCCACTTTCTTGGCATTCAATATTGCATATGACTCAGCCTCGACCTATTTGGTGAAGTAATCGATGGAAACTAGGATGAACTCATGTTCATTTGAAGCCTTTGGTGTAACCTTCCCCATGATGTCGATACCCTAGGTGGAGAATGGCCAGGGAGAGGTCATGTTGTACAATTCTCGAGGAGGCAAGTGTTGAAGATTGGAGAATTGTTGGCATTTGAGGCACCTCCGGACATAGGCAGTGCAATCCTGGATTATGGTGGTCTAGTAGTAGCCCTGTCGAATGATCTTTTTGGCAAGCATGTGACCGTTCATGTGGGGTCCGCATTCCCCGCTGTGGATTTTCCGTATTATCTTCTCAATTTCGGCCCCTGCGATGCAGTGTAGATGAGTTCAAACGAAATTCCTCTTGAGTAGAGCTTTATAACAGATGATTTACTGGGTGGCCAGTCTTCGAAGAATTGTTCGATCTTTCTTGTTGGAACCCTCGGGATACCTACCATGTTTGAGGAGGCACCAGATATCATAGTACCAGCAATCGACTAGTTCGGGTTCTTTGGTGGAGACAATCTTAATATGGTAGCAATGGGTCGGTTTGTCTTGCTTTTGAATTAGGAAGGGGTCATTGTTATTCCTTCAGGCATGTCGACCATGGAGGCCAAGGTGGTGAGAGCATCTGCTAGGTTATTCTTTTCTCGGGGGAGGTAATGGAAGGTGATATCTCGAAAACGGGAAGCTAAATCTTCTAATTGGGCATGAAAGGGTTAGAGCTTTTCATCCTTGACTTTTCACTTTCTGACCACTTGACCGATGATAAAGGTAGAATCCCCGTAGACATCGAGGTATTGAATAGCTTTATTGATAGCGACCTTGAGGCCTACTCTACATGCCTCGTATTCTGTCATGTCATTGGTGCAAGGGAAATCCAATTTAATGGCGATGGGAGTGTGGGAGTCATATGGGTCGATCAGAAGTATACCAATTCCATATCCCCTTTTATTGGCAGCGCCATCAAAGAACATTTTCCATCAAGGGCGGTCTTGAGTGGTGCAGAGGATATTTTCATCTGGGAATTCAGAGATCCGAACATCTTTAACACCTTTCTGTGTGACATACACGATATCGAACTTGGTTAGGAGCATCAACCATCGAGCCATTCAACTGGATAAGGCAGGTTTCTCAAGAAGGTATTTGATGGGATCCATTCGGGATACAAGTTTGATGGGGAAGGTGAGCATGTAGTGTCGCAACTTTTGGATGACCCAGACAAGTGCGACACATGCCTTTTCTAAAGGAGTTTAGTTGACCTCATACCCGACCAATTTGCGACTGGCGTAGTAGATGGAGTCTTCAAGGTATTGGGATAGCAAAGCCCCAGCTGTAGTGTCGGTTATGGTTAGGTATAGGAGCAAAGGGAGACCAGACTGTGGTGGCATGAGAACTAGAGGTTGGGTCAAGTATTGTTTTATTTGGTCAAAAGATTCTTAGTAGGCCTCGTTCCAAACCTTGGTTGAATCCTTTCGGAGGAGTTTGAAGATCGGTTCACAAATGGAGGTTAGCTGGATGATGAACCAGATGATATATTGCAATTTCCCAAGAAAACCTCGGACTTCTTTCTCTGTTCGGGGTGGTGGCATCTCAAGTATGGCCTTTATCTTTGCAGGATCTACTTCTATCCCTTTTTCGCTGACCATGAATCCCAAGAGTTTTCCTTTTGTAACGCCAAAGACATACTTCTGTGGATTAAGTCGCATCTGGTATCATCGCAGTCTTTGGAAGAACTTCCGGAGAGCAGGAACATGACCTTCTCTAGTTGTTCACTTGATAATTATATCATCGACAGAAACGTCGACCTCTTTGTGAATCAGATCATGCAGGATGGTTGTGGCATCCCTTTGGTAGGTATCCCCAGCATTCTTGAGACCGAATGGCATAACAAAGTAGTAAAAAGTTCCCCATGGGGTGATGAATGCGGTTTTTTCTTTGTGGTCTGGGTGCATCTTGATTTGGTTGTATCCGACAAACCTGTCGACGAATGACTTGAGAGCATGACTGGCTCTGTTGTCCACTATCATGTCGATATTAGATAGCGGATAATCATCCTTCGGAGAAGATTTGTTTAAATATCGGTAGTCTACACACATTCGAACCTTCCCTCTTTATTTCGGCACATGTACAATATTGGTTAGCTATGTGTGATATTCGATCACCCGAATGAAACCCACATTCAACTGTTTGACCACCTCTTCTTTGACCTTGAGCGACCATTCGGTGCAGAGCTTCATCAATTTTTGTTTAATCAGCTTGTAATCTGGGAGAGTGGGGATCTCGTTCTGAGCTATTTCAGGATCAATGTCGGGCATATCATCATAGGACCATGCAAAGACATCTACGAACTCCTTCAGCAATTCTTTGAGTTGTGCGCGCTCATGCTCGTCAAGGGTGTCCCCTATCCTAATCTCGCACAGTTGGTTACTAGAACCGAGATTAATAACAATAATCTCTTCTTCATTAACTTGAACACGGTTATGTTGTTTATTATTAACCTTATTTAGATCAGTTAAGAATTGTTCATTTCCAAAATCATCATCATCAACAGTTTGATTAGAATTCAAGAAGTTAATGTAGTGCACAGCAAGATACTCAAAATCTTCGTTTATTTCATTGATAGGAAAAAAAACATTGATAACCTCATCAAAAGAGGTCTCGATTACATTTGATCAAGGATAGACAACAGAAGAAGAAATAGGGTAAACATTGGGGTTAGGGGAGATTTCAAGAGGTAGAACTGACGCAGCATGCCAGTTGAGGAGAGGTATATAAGAATATTTAATCAGATGGGATGGGTCCATTGATGTAGTGCCTGAATGAACCATGCAGAGTGCCAGTCCCAGTATCTATGAGTTGAAGGAATCTTCGAAATGACTTTCCTCAGTCTCTTCAGTATATTTGATGAGCGGTTGTGCTCAATGTTGGGGACTTTCGGCCCATGGGTAGCTATCTTGGAAAAAGATCTCCATTTACGGCCTCATCTTCTTGTTTGTTTGGTCATACCATGGTTCCAGAAAACCGCAAAAGGGGAAGTCCTCGCCTTCTTTGATGAATCGTCTATTCAAGGAGTCTCATGAGATAGTTCGGATGCAGTCTAATATTCTCTTTGGTCGAGACTGATGGATCATTCTGAGCTCTTGTTCTGATGGTTGATACCTCAAGCCGCAAGGAGGGAAAGCTTTCTTCAGTTCGATGGGTTCAAGTATCCCTTGTTGCCTTTGCCCTAGCCCCAGTCCGGGCATGAAGTGCAAATTTCTGAACATCTGAATCACATTGACATTACCATGAGGGTCATATTCTGGACAAACCCTTTCTTTGAAATCGTCCCCTTCCAGGTGTAAGAGTGGCTCAACTCGAAATCCTGATAGGAGCATATCATTTGACCCGTACTGTATCTCGAGAATTGGACTGCTGGTGCTTGCACCCTCAGCATTTTTATTGTCGCCCAAAATGGTGATGACTCGCTCGCCGATAAATAACTTTAATTTCTAATGGAGTGAGGAAGACACACCATTGATATTATGGAGCCATGGGCATTCGAGAAACGGGTTGAAACAGGCTGGGATGTCTATGACTTGGAATTCAACGACACGGTTTATAGGTCCAACCCCTATTGCAAGATTTATGGATCCAACCACCTCACGACGGGTATTATCATAGGCACGCATATCGATGGAGGTTGGAGTGAGGTCACTTTCTTTCAGGCCCAAACACTTAAAGGTTCTCAGAGGGAAAACATTCAAGAAGGATCCGTTATTGATAAGAGAGAGTGGCACGGCCTTCCCCGTAACTTTGACGGAGATGTTGAGTGCATGATTGTGATTCGGCCCAATTCTGGGGATTTCTTCTTTAGAGAATGATAACATTCGGGTAGAGGTCAAGGATCCAACCAGATTTACCGCTTCTTCTGGTGTAGTAGAGGGAGGAACTATGGGTCCAGTAAGCAGCTTGATTAAAGCATTTTTGTGCAACTGGGAAGACATGAAAAGCCCCCATAGAGTGATGTTAGCTTGCGTTTTCTTCAGTTGATCGAGGATCTTGCTCTCTTCGATGGTCATCTCTGGCATAGGAAGGTTTTCTGCGCCCTTCCCTTTGTCATTTGCTGGTAGTGAGTTTGGAACTTAGTAATGTCTCCCTGATCTGGTCATGTGATTTACTGAAGAAGGGAAGAACGCGAATTACATTTCCTCATCAATCTCGGGTTGTTCTACCACCCTATTTATTTTTCCAAGAAGTTCTTCAAATGAGATCATCCCACATATGTCGGCTACTGGTCCAGTTCTTCCTGAAGCTTGTTCTTTGCTTGAATATTCGAATTCTTCCCCCCATCCGGTGGCAACAATTCTGTCTTTCCATGTAAAGTCGAATCATTCCAAAACTTCAACGGCTTGTTAATACAAGTTCTCCCATTCTATAGGGATATGTGTGATCGAAGGGACCAAGCGCCCTTGTAGCTTCAAAGTGTCAAGTAACTCGGTGATACGACAAATGCTGTTTGTTTGCCTGAGTAATTATGCCATAATCTAGACAACATCATCTAAGCTGACTTCGTTGGTTGGTACCACCCACTTGTCTGAATCTCGAGCCCACTTTCGTGCTTCCAAGAACAGTGTACTGAATCTCCGGCAATCGATGACCATCTGTGAGGGAAATTTCACCCCAAACTTTAGGAGTTGGTTTAACACCTCTGATAATTCCATACCTCGATTTTTAGAACGGTTATGGACAGTGATGCATGCTCTGGTAAGGAGTGATAGTGCCTGATCAGTGAGGCTAGTAGGGTGTAGGAGGAAATATGGGCAAATTTGAAGAGGTTTAGGAGAGCATATGGGTGTGATTTGAGTTGAGGGATCGAAATCCGAGTTTTCTTTTGAGAAGAGGACATTGGTGTAATTTGGGAGTGGGTTGTGAGTAGTGTTTGGCTTAGGATTGGCTGGTGGGGCGATGGTACCCCGATCAATGAGATCTTGGATTAAGTTCCGAAGGTGAAAGCATTGGTTGGTGGTATGACCGATAGTTGTGTGAAAGGCGCAATGAGCATCGGTCTTGAAGTTTCTTGGGAGTGGATTTAGAAACGGACGTGGATCCAATGGTTTGATGAGTTTTGGCTTAACAGGGCTTGGTAAACTTTAGAGAGGGGAGCATGGAGCTCAGTGTATTCCCTTCGGATGGGGGCAGGGTGGCTTTCTAGTTCCCATGATGTGGTTGGTTGAGAGATGTTGTTGATGGTCGAAACGGTGTCACTGGCAGGCATGTCATACTTTCTAGGGGTGAACTGTCCGGAAACCTTCTTTGGTTCAATCTCTGTTTTAACAAGGCTTTCCTCGATTTCCACTCCAGCCTCTCCGAGAGCTCGAAAGTGGGGATAGATTGTCATCCCATCGTCGCTCGGATATGGGGCAAGAAGTTCTTCTTCACTATGTTGACCTTCTCTTCCTCTGATGGCCGATTGGTCATGGTAGCTGCTTGCTCCCTCCACCGGGTTATGAAGTTACTGACTGATTCTCCAGGATTCTGTTTAAGCAGCTCTAAATCACGACGGGTTATCTCAAGCTCTTCGTTGTATTTATACTATGATATGAATTATTGGGCTACATCCTCCCAGCTACGGATTTTGGATTCCTCAAGAGATAAAAACCATCGGAGGGCACTATCCTTTAAAGTTTGCGAAACAATTGGGCCATCACCTCTTCAGAAGCCCCTAGTAGAGTCATGGAATGATGATAACTGCGAAGATGAACAATTAGGGGTCCAATCCCTCTGAACTTCTCGATATTTGGCATATTGAACTTCTTGGGTAACCCCGCTTTAGGATAAGGAGACATGTGGGTGTAGTACATGTAATTCCTAGAGATCCTGACTTGGTCGAATTTCTTAGTGAGCATCTTGAGATCCCACTTGACTTTCTTCAACTCTTCCTCCTTCGGATCAACTACCACATGAAATTTAGCCATAGGTTGGGCAATGTTGGGCATTGGAAGCTGGGCAAGCAGTGACCCATTAACAGGAGGGGCATGTGGAGCGTGCTGATATTCTTCTAGAACCAAGATGGGCTCGGGTGGGCCCATAGAACGAGGGAATAGGGCCTCGAGCTCTTGAGGAATAGGAACTTAGTTTTGTTGCATCTCTCGGACCTCAGTTTGAAGGTTGTCAATCTAGGACACGAGCTGAGCTAGGACTGTCGTCAGATCTGGCTGTATGACTGGTGCTTGATCTGTATTTTCCATGGAAAATGGATGGATCCTGGACTCGGAACAAGTAGTAGAGGAACGGATGAAACTACGAGGTGATTTGACTGAAGACCGAATCTAATAGGGAGCCAGGCCAAGGACTTATGATCGACCTGAGAAAGGCGTAGAATGGGATTTATTTTTTTGAAAAAGGGAGGAAACTATTTTTGGATTTTTGATAAAGAAAGGAGAAATGTTTTTGGATTTTTAATAGATAAGGGAGAAATGTTTTTGGATACGGGACTCATCATGATTATTATAATTATTATGCTTTCACTTGTATTTAATTCTCCTAAATGCAATGTCGTACGAGACCCGAGCCTGGAAAAGTGGGGTTTTTAATACATGCAAAGCTACGGTTTGGACTTATAACTAGGCTCGCGGACAGGGTCCCATTTTAAAACTGCACAAAAATTGGGTTTTTGGGTTGAAACCGGCAATCTAAAGTGCGTGTCCTAGGTTTGACACCTATATGCGGGTATGCAGTTGTTTGGGTGAATCGACATGGGTTCCCCCCTTTGGCGTGATTACCACAACATACGTCTTGCTCTTGCGGGCAAGCGGTACATGTGGACAAGAAATTTGATATACGTGAGTGTACATGAATTGCCTCACCATATACCTCGTGGGGACGGTACGTGTGAGAGAGAATTCGATATACTCGGCGTACGTGAACGAATTCCCTGCGATATACCTCACGTCATAACTTCGGTCAAGAGGTACGATGCGGGGGAACTGCTCGATATACGTCGAAGGTACTTGGCCAATGGAAGGTGAGAGTCATATCGCTTAGGCTAACTGCGACCTGTCGGACCAGCGCCCATCACGAAGTGACCCTCCAGTTACTTGGTAAAATTTGGTCAATATCAATGCTCTTTCGTGATGTTGTGTGAATCTAGCATGATTCTCTTCTCAGTATCTTATGATGATAATTCCTTTCTTTGATTATGCCAAATAGGGAGCAAAGTACGAGTACCCCAAAAGGTACACCAAGTATGGATGGGTGATGCGTGCAACATGGGGATATATATATATGTGATCCTAGGTGCACATAGTGTGAAGTGTACATGGAGAAATTTCTTCAAGTGTGTGAATATAAGCATAAGCATGGGATACACATGAGAAAGGGGAACATGCAGATATGGGGGGAAACATAAGAAAATATAGCATTCATGTAAATAGAGTCAAGCCCTCAAACAAATAATATACCCAACGGAGTCACCATTTTGGCCATCCCCGATCCTCCCCGCGCGGGCGGGCGCGTATAGGAAAGGATCCTTTGGGTCCCGCGCATCCCTCTCGGGAGCGCTTCGGCCGGCGTCATTTGAGATGTGGTGAAAAAATATAGAGAGATTCAGAGTCGCCAGTCTATTTTACTCAAAACAGACAAAAGAAAAAGGGGAAGCCACCCCGAAGGATGGCATCCAAAGACATACTGGTGCGTGCGAAACCAAAATGATTTGAGAAGGGTTAGGAGGCTTAGTTACGAAATGGAAAGGTGTTAGGCACCCATTCCGCCCTTTCGGTCTCTCATGAATATTTTCTATTTTCCTTTATATTTCCCCCCGTGATATGTGTGCATGTGTACATATAGAATGAAGGTAGGAATCCTCGACTTATATCATGGAAAGAATAAAGAGAGTCATCCGTAGGAAGGTATAAGAATAATATTAGAAAAATAAGATTTACGTGATTGCCCCAACGTTGATCGTTATAATCGAACGATAACGCATATGGAGTAAAACGTCACTAAAAGCAAGTATATAGAATATAAGGAAAGTGGATTTAGAAATGATAGAAAATGAGAGAAAAAGTGAGAAAAAGGACTCGAGTCACGAGTTTACCCCGAGATGCCTACGTAGCCTATAAAGGTATCATAGTCCATATAGTTCGCATAAAAAATGAGGGGTGGGTCTTATCCCATAAATCCAAATGGAAATCTCTTATTTGTGAGAGTGTGTGTGTGGGTGTGTAGAAAAAGTATTTTAGTTGTGGGAAAAGTGTGATAATCCCTATTTGGAATTTATGAGCAAACCCTCCTTTTCTTGTTTTTTTGGGTTTTATTTATATGAAAATAAGAGATGTGCAATAATACTAAATAAAAAGTATATTAGGATGTATGAAGTGAGATAATAAAAGTGCTAAGTAAGAAAACAAGTTATTGTGAATTTAAGAGAATTTAACAGAGAGTTTGAGAAAGTTGGACCTTCTTGAAGATCTTGAGCTTGATCTTGAATGTTGGAGAGCAGCCCTTGCACTTGGATGATGATGGAGAGTGGCTAATTCATCAAGTGTGATGAAGAGGATGATGAAAAGTGGAAGTAAAAAAGGGTTTTGGAAGTTGAAATCACGCTGCCTTCGAGAGAGGTTTCTGGGATTCGCTGAGAGAGATTTCTATCAGATCTGGGATCCCCTTACAAATGAGGTGAAGGAAGATTTTTATAGGCCCAGATGAGTGCCGATCGGCATTGGCACGTTCCTGCCTAGCGGCACCTGGCGATAGGTAGGATCTGGAACTTGCCGTTTGGCAGTGCGCTTCAGGCTTTTTCAAAAAATTGGCCGCCGAGGGCAAACTGTTGGTTAGAATCGCGCACGGGGCATACCATTGGAAAGGTAATTCAGAGACCTTTGAAAATCCTTGGGACCGCTCATGGGTTAAAGAGTTGACTTTGGGTCAAATATGGCTCGAAAGAGTTTGTCGGTCCATTGGACGGGGAATCGTGGGGACGCAAACGGATCGTTCGTCTGCATAGTAAGTCTTAATTGTGCACGAGGAGGACCGTTGGAAAGGTTAGAAGATGTATTTAGACATTCCAAAGAGTTTGACCCAGTTTGGAGAGTTGAATTTGGTCAACTAGGCCCGGGAACATTCGGTGACCTCTCGGAGTCAAACGGATCATTCGTCCTTATGCCAAGTTAGAATTGTACATGGGATTGACCGTTGGAAAGGGTATTCAGTGCCCTTTGAATATTCATTCATACTCGGTCGAGATAAAGAGTTGACTTAGGTCAAATGGATCCCGGAAGCGCCCGGTGGCCTCTAGGTCAGGTTTCGGACGCAAACGGATCGTTCGTTCGCATGGTAAGTTGGACTTGCGCACAGGATGGACCGTTGTAAAGGTATTCAGTGACCTTCGAAGATTCATTCAGTCTTGGTCAAGATGAAGTGTTTGACTTTTTGGTCAAACTGAGTCGGGTAGTGCCCGATGGCTTCTAGGTCAGTACTCGGGGCAGGACCTGGATTTGTAGCGCTGAAGGGAGGTACTAGGGACCTAAGGAGAGTTAGGGGGTAACAGAATGGGGTGTCTACAGGATGGACACCCGATATTTGAATATACGGGGTGTCATTGTTGGTATCCAATCATTAGGTTCTAGTGTCCTTAGGATCTATGCGGACTTGCTACATTTTCAGTGTTAATTTTCTTTGATGTAAAGCCATATGCTTAGGATTTTTAATTCCTATTACGATGTATGAATCTATTACTATTGTGTGTAATCGATGTGAACCTTATAGAAGATGAATAACAATGAAGGATGTTAGGACGACTAGAGGATGAAAGACCCGATCGAAGCCGTAAACTATTCGGGGAACGGTGGCTGCAACAGAGGAAACCACTACTATTTCTCAGGTTGTCAATGTTTTGATGACCGCTAGGGCATAGAATTTTGCCTAAGTGCTTCCATAGAGGATGATGGCGCTAATTTAGACTCACCTAGTTCAGTCAGTATAGGATAGATTCAGTGGGGACTTTCAAAAGGGCCAACTGTCGTAGCTTATGGGAAATGCAAAAGTTATATTAACTAGCAAATGAAAGTGGACCATCCAAAGGCATTTGATTATGGTGGAGTACAACGACTCTCTAAAACAAATTGGTAATTTTTAAGCCGTAGGATTGCGTTGCAGTGGTGGGAGTCAATCACCACATCTGATGAAAGATATATTATATATATCGAGAGATTTTGGGTGTGATTTGACCTCAAGTCCTCTGATGTTCTGTTCAAATAGAGAAGTGAAGAAAGTTTTGGGACTTGTCATAGGTGGTCCGAATAGTGGCCGCATATAAGGAATAATTTGCTTATTTAGGGAATTTCGTACCTGATGAGGTGGATACGGAGGAGAATAGGGTCCTTAAATTTGTTGATGGACTCATGAGTAGAATTCACTATCACTTATGGGAAAATACGGCTTGAATGAATTATGTCAAGGTCGTCAATGCTGTAATTTTACAATGTCAATAGGGACACTTGCATGTGAAAGGGCCATAGAGTATTTGAGAGTCTCGTCAATGGGGCAAGTCTGGATAAAATCAGTACGAGAGAGGCACCATAAAGGGGATACCCAATAAAGGATCCATTTAATGATTCAGATCAAGGGAATTATGAATGGGTGAAAGGTGGATTCAGATAGGCCATCGATCCCCGTAACCTATTTCATAGGCCTAGAGGATCCAAGGGAACAACTGAGGTAGCCACCAGGACTAGTGGTCTAGAGATAGGGGAATTATACAGGAAGTTATTTTATATATGGAGAGTAGGACCACACGTGTAGATCTTGTCCGTAGAGAGATATGGGACATGAGCAGGGTACTTAGTAGGGGAAACATAAACAATAGGGTTTGAGATAATTCAGACGTTAGTATTATGTCCAGGAACCATTCGAACAGCCAGTACCATTGGTAATGGAAGGTGAGATTTTTATCCTTGGGAAAATGGGAAAAGTTTTGCGTGACACGAGTCCATCCCCGTGTTTTGTTAGAATTAGAGTCGCGAGTGAGATGGGTTTCGGTTATCTATCATTATTATTACTACTGTGTTTTTATATTTACCATTGAGTAGTGAAAATATCTTTGGTTCTAGATACAGGGGAACGAGTGCAGACACCGAGAGGATATGTTTTAGTAGATTTGCTCGTATACAAGAGATATGTTCTGCGAGTATGACGTTATCACGGGTATGGACTGGTTAGTGATGGTTTAAACGATGGTGGACTGTTATAATAAGGCTATCATGTTGGATGATCTAGGCCAGGATGTGTTTCTTTTGCGATGTCTAATATGATAGAGGGTCGGGCCCGCGTATATAATATATTGTATTGGAGACTTTGAAGAGTATAGTTTTCTCATATTATTAAATCCAAATGACTAGGGATTGTGCTGATGTGATTAAGGTTATATCAATTTTTTCACTGAGCGGGGAGATTTTGCTTATTATTCATTTAGAGATGGGGATTTAGTGATAGTGCGATCGTCATATTGTAAGACTCCCTTAGAGATGTGAGAGATGAGTATTAGATTTATACGCTTGGGGAAAGGATTTTGAGTGTCTCGGTTGTTTTCTTTTGGTTAAAGGACCTCAATAACCAACAATGCCATGTGATAGGGCATTGGGAAAATTCCTTAGTTGGATTTAAATTGAGTGACGCACCTGTAAGAGGGTACTTCAGATTGGATGGAGGCATAACCCCTTTTGAGTATAATAATGACAAGTTAACCGAGAACACTCCTGATTAATTACAAGACACACGATCATAATCCAGTGAAGATAAACTCCGTTTGAACTCACAAATCTCTCGTGTATAACTCAGAAGATAATAATGAACTCAGAAGTATCTCATTTAAAGGGATAGAGAGGTAAACACCCTAAATACACCTTGGCATGCAACCAAACACACCAACCCTCAAAGATATCTAGTCAGATATTAAAGTTTCATAGTAAATGACAATGGTGGGTGAGTAAGAGCTCTTTCTTTGCAATAAATTCTTTCTCTTTGATGCCAATCTCTCTAAATAAGGACTCTCAAAGAACATCCTTCCCTCAGAACTGGTTGAAGCCCATAAATAGCCCCCCCCCCCCCCCCCCCACCACTCTCGAGGTGCTTCACTCTTTCATAGTAGTGAAAGACATCCCTCATACTTTATGTTATAAACATTAAATGCCTGATGGAGTGGTCAGCTCCACGTCATAAACATTAAATGCGAAGACAAGCCTTTTTCCTAACCCGTGTATATCAGGGGACTGTCACATAAAGATGGCTGACCAACTATCTGGCAACCCCAAATACCATAGTGGTTAATCAAGTGCAAATTTGACGTTGCTTAATTGGCTAGTGACATCACTTAAAGTAGTTGTGGAATTAAGTAGAGGTCCATTTTGTTCACAACTTAATGCACAATGGAACTCAAGGTTGTTCCGCCCAAGGTTCCACGAACAAAGGTCCTTATCATTTTACCATGTGTATCTAAGATGGTCAATACAAGCCTTAACGCTGCCTCATTTCTCAATCCTCCAAATGAAATCACTTTGAAGTTCCCGCAGAGAGGTCATTCGATAGAGTATGAAAGCTCTCATAGGCACTGCCAGGCCTGGTCTCTCACGAGTACCATTTGACCTCACACTAAATAATGTTATAATCATTACAGTTCATAGTCAATATGAGCGAAAGATATAACGAGAGTAAGTAAGACAAAAAAGCTAAAGGATGAGCTTTCTTGGCCAGTTTCTTCGTTGGAAGATCTCCTTGGGCTGCCATGCTGAGCTGCCTCTCTTGAGCTGCCACGCTGAGCTGCATCGTTTGAGCTACCTCGCTGAGCAGCCTCACTGAGCTCCATCGCTACCTTAATACTTTGAGTCTATTGTATTAGTTGGGGGGGGGGGGATTATCTCTAACCCCGAGATTATCTTCAAGCCCCCTACATTTGCCCCTTTGTGCAGAGATTTGTTGTGGGAAAAAGAAATGTCTACACGAAAACTTATCAATCCGATGAATCTTTTATTTGTGATTTTTTTTGGCATTTCTGTCTTCATTAAAACTTTTTCCATTATCACTTCCAGGTAAAATTAAATTTCTCCTCGATGTACCTGAACCAAAGCGCTATGACATATTCGGCTATTAGCGAAGGTACATCACAACTTTTTCCAGTCGTTAAACTTCAACCGTTATGTCTCTCCTTCCTTAGCTATTATAATTTTTCCAAAACGCCTGAGGAACCTATCAACTATCCGTTCTGAATATTGGGAAGTGAAGTTTTCCCCTGTCTGTGTTGTTTCGTTCCATTCATGCACCATAGCTATAAGCATTTGGTATTTGCGTTAGGACTGCCCCTAGCGGTATGAATCCTCCCCAATTGCATGTTTTGGCTATTTATCGTCATTTTGTCTTGTTCAAAAAGTAAAATTCTCTCATATGTACCCGAGTCACAATTAAACACCATTTGGACCTATGGGGAGGGGACATCGGAGCTTTTTGAACCGTTGGGACAACTTTTATGTTGTGGGATATCGGATATATCCGACAAAAAATTCTGGTGCCAAACTCAAACTTGTTCTGGAAGAAAACCCTTTCTATTCCCCATGTGTCACTTCATTAATGATGTGGCGTCAACTTTTCAACCGTCAGGACAGTTATCGAAGTGCCATGTGTCCACTTGAAATTATTACCAGCAATTTTGTACGTGTAGTGGTGGGAAACTCAAAAGGTGAAATAAGGAATTTTAAACGGATATTATTGAAACACTTAGAAATCTTTCACTTACTTTTCCTTCAACTTCTTTAACTCCTAGAACACTTAGAGAGTGAAAATTCTCAAAACGCCATTATTACTAAGCTTTTCCCTGGTTTCTTTCCTCTCATCGTCTCTTTCACCGCCACCTGTGGCTATACTCCCCCATTTTCATCCCTATCTCTTCTCTGTTAAGATTTTTCTCTCATCCCCACCTGCTATGGCTTCTCTAAGAGTTTCCATCGCTCCAAGCACGAGTGCCCAACCAACTTCGGCCTCTACCACTGCTACTACTACCACTCTGAGTGTCACCGCCTTGGATGTTTCTCTCTAAGGACAACTACGTTTCTACCATCGATCTATAATTTTTGGCAAAGATGATGAATTTTTTTATGCATGCAAGACTTGCATTTTTTTAGCGAAGTATGACCATTTTGTATTGGGTGATGAAGACGAAGAATCATCTAAATGGGGTTTTCTTCCTCCACAGGGGACTCTGCGCTTCAAATTGGATTGTGGTGACTTTCCTTGTTCCCAGATTGATTTCAAAGAACCTAGGGGATCTCCCACTCACTTCGCCTCCTGGCACGCACATATGCAGAGCTCCCATGCTGCAGATCTTGCCAAAATTAGTCTTCACCGAGCCAACTAGTTTAGGGAGTTCACTCTCTCCAAACACAACGCTACACTCCAAGTGTTGGTCTCTATATGGAACATCATAACTCACAACTTCTTCGCTACCTGGGGGGATTTCACCATTTCCTTGGAAGATGTCTTTGATATTCTTGGGTTTGAACCCATGGGTGAGTTTACTTATCTTAATGAGGCCTTGGATGATGAAGAAACTGCTGATCGAGCTGAGTTGGATCAGATTTTTCACTGCTGCACTTGGTATTCCAACAAAACCACATTTACTCCCTTAATCAGTTATTTATTTGAAGTTCCTACCATGAAGGATGTCACTCTTGTCATAGGTAAAGGTAAAGTTACATACTTAGAATTAACAGCCTACATCCTTATTTTGCTCTCCCATTTCTTCTTGACTGGGAAACCCAACGATCAGCCTATGAGGGACCTCATAAACATCTCCATTTGTTTGGTCAGAGGTTTTAATCTTCCTCTTTCCACCATTGCTCTAGGTTACCTCTACACTTAGTTGGATCGAACCCATCTTGACATCGAACGGTCCTTTGGCCGTTACAACCTAGCCAATTTTGCCAACACCATTATTTTAACGGGTTTCCTCAACACCCGTTTTCCTGCTATTGTCGTCAAATCTATTACTTATCCCCTTAGCCAAGGCATCAAGCCCCCTTCCCTCCTGTGCTTTCATAAAAAAATAAACTCGAAAGGAGATAATGGGTGTTTTTGACCATTTGGAATCCTTTGTCATGAGGCCATACGAAGAATCAACCTCCGCCCACACTTTGATTTTTTTCCTTCTGCAGCTAGAATGGACACTTTTGTTCCAGTTGTAGAAGATCCTTAGCAAGCCGTGGTGCTTCTGTTCACCCCTGGGTTCCTTCCTTCATTCATCGAGTGGGGATGTACATATTCACCTTACAACCCCGATCGGTTCAGCTGGTAGTTCGATTTTGATCAAGGGGATCCTCGACCTGTATTTCAATTAATGAACAACAGGGCTACTTTTGCTAAGGCCTGAACTTTCTACCTTATTGTAGCTGTACTTAGCATAACTTCTAGTATGGAGGGTCGGGTTACCATCCCCATTGCCACTAGGAAAGGGACGTGTCCACTACTTTTGCACCAAATTTTGGCCGATGCAACTGACCAGGATTCTTGAATTTATACAAAGTCCCCCAGTATCCCCTAGTTCTCTCTTTTCGTGCCTTGAAATTAGGCCTCAGGGGCAACTGTTTTCTTTGGGTCACTACAAGAAAAATGAGTATTAGGGACGGTAAAAATCCGTCTCTAAAAGTACCCAAACCGTCCCCAAAGAGTAATAGGGACGGATTTTGCAATGGCAAAAAACTGTCCCTTATACTAAGCGTCACAAATATTTTAGGGACGAATTTTACCGTCCTAAATGTTAACTCGTGGTCGCTCTACATTTGGCATTAGGAGCGGATTTTTTGGTCCCAAATGGTGTTCTCGTAAAAACATTCCCACTCCCGCCAATAGTATTAGGGACGGATATACCGTCCCTAATACTACTCAGATTCTGGTAACCTAATTAGGACGGTAAAAACCGTCCCAAAAGGTAATTTCAATTGATGCAAAAATGGGTATTAGGGACGGTAACAATCGTCCCAAAAGGTATTCTAAATTTATATAAATAAGTATTAGGGATGGTTTATAACCGTCCCATTTGATAAATAAAAAATTATCATAAATAGTTATATTAGTATATGTTTTATGTTGTAATAATAAATGACGTCTAATTTGCATTATAAATCAAATCATCAGATCATAAATGTAATATATCAACCACCTTCATTGAAGCACGTATCCCATAACAATTTCTTCCTTTAAACTACATTCAAGTCAAAATATTTAAATGAGCACTAAATCATACTAATTAATAAGATATACAATTGTGAAAAAAAATATCATCCCGAAATTAAGGTGATAAATATGGTTGTCACGCTTCAAAAACTTATCTTAGTGTCACATATATTAGACACGCCAAAAAACATGTCTTTTTAGCTTCTTGTGCACAACCTGCAATCAATAAATAATCATTTTATCAAAATAATATTATAGTATAATATAATATCCAAATATATTAGTTAATCGTACCAACAACTTTTACAATTTTTTTAAAAAATTGATAGTATCCTTTGTTTATACATGAAAACCAACCTATTTAATCAACACAAAAGCCCACACGGCCTTAAAAAATAGAAAATAAGAATCTCGCATATAAAAAATTCTTTACAATTTTTAAAAAAATTCGAGAGAGTCTCCTTTGTTTATACATGAAACCAACCTGTTTATTCAACACAAAAGCCCGAACGACCATAAAAAATTAAAAAATCTCTCATATCAATAATTCTTTACAATTTTTAAAACAATTCCACTGAATCTCCATTCTTTATACATGAAAACCAACCTATTTAATCAACACAAAATCCCGCATGACCAGGAAAAAAATTAAAACAACAATCTCGCTTATCAAGAATAATAATAAATAATCAATCTACCTGTTGCAAACCATTGCTTTGTTCATGTGTTCCCCGCGAATAAAATATAACCCTAAAATGTTATCCTGCAAAAAAAAATAAGAAACAAAACAAAAAAGATATCAATAATCAAATAATGTTTACACCTAAAAGTCTAAATGTTGAAAATTCTCGTTGTATACTCAAACCGAGAGTCCCTTGACTACGCGGTCAGTTGGTACGAGTTATATTTCTCCCGTGCGAGGTGCTCGGGCCTCTTACTCGACCATTTTTTTTATTGTTTTACATTTTCATCCCTTGAAGCCATGTTTTTAAGCCTAAGTCTAAATTTTATAAATTCTTGTCGTATACTCAAACCTGGAGGCCGAGGACTACGCGATCAGTTTGTACAAGTTACATTGGTCCCGTCCAAGGTGCTCGTGCCTCTCACGGGACCATTTTGTGATGGTTTTAGGTTTCCACCCTTTGACGCCATGTTTTTAATCATAAGTCTACATTTTACAAATTCTCGTCGTATACTAAAAACGAGAGGCCGGGGACAACGTGATCGATTCGTACGAGTTACATTGGTCCCGTGAGAGGTGTCTTACCTCTTACAGAACCGTTTCATGGTTGTTTTAGGTTTTCACCTGTTGACGTCATGCTTTTAAGCCCAAGTCTAAATTTTGCAAATTCTTGTCGTATACTCAAACCGGGAGGCCGATGACTACGGGATCAGTTCGTACGAGTTACATTGGTCTCGTGCGAGGTGTTCATGCCTCTAACGGGACCATTTTGTGGTTATTTTAGGCTTTCACCCTTTAACGCCATGTTTTTAACCCTAAGTTGAATTTTTTTAAATTTTCATCGTATAATCAAATCGGGAGCCCAGGGACTACGCTGTCGGTTTGTACGAGCTATATTGGTCTCGTACGAGGTGCTCTTACCTCTTGCGGGACTATTTTGTGGTTGTTTTATGTTTTCACCCATCGACCCCATGTTTTTAAGCCTAAGTCTAATTTTTTTCAAATTCTCTTCGTATACTAAAATCGAGAGTCTTGTGAGTAAGAGGTTGATTCATACGAGTTACATTGGTCCCATGCGAGGTGATGGTGCCTCTATTGGGACCATTTTGTGGTGGTTTTAGGTTTTCACACTTTCACACCATATTTTTAAGCCTAAGTCCAAATTTGGCAAAATTCTTGTCGTATTCTCAAATCGAAAGGCCGGGGATAACGCGATCAAATCGTATGAGTTACATTGGTCCTATGCGAGGTGCTCGTGCCTCTCACGGGACCGTTTTGCATCTACTTTACATTTTCACCTGTTGACGCCATGTTTTTAGGACTAAAAGTCTAAATTTTAAAAATTATCATTGTATACTCAAACAGGGAGGATGGGAACTACGCGGTCGGTTCATACGAATTACATTGGTCCCGTGCGAGGTGCTCATGCCTCTCACGGGACCATTTTGTAGTGGTTTTAGGTTTTCACCCTTTAACAGCATGTTTTTAATTCTAAATTGTATACTCAAATAGGGAGGCCGGGGACTACGCGATCGGTTCGTATGAGTTATTTTTGTCCTGTGAAAGGTGCACTTGCCTCCACGGGACCGTTATGTGGTTGTTTTACATTTTCACTTGTTGACACCATGTTTTTAAGACCAAGTCTAAATATTTGGAAATTCTCATCGTATACTCAAACCAGGAGTCCCGTGACAATGCGGTCAGTTCGTACGAGTTACATTGGTCCCGTGTGACGTGATTGTGCCTCTAACGGGACCATTTTGTAGTTTTTTTAGGTTTTCACCCTTTGACGCCCTGTTTTTAACCCTAAGTTTAAATTTTGCAAATTCTCATCGCATACTCAAACTGGGAGGCGGGGGATAATGCGGTCGGTTCATATGAGTTTCATTGGTCTCATGAGAGGTGCTTCTGCTTCTCACGGGACCAGTTTGCGGCTGTTTTATGTTTTCACCCATTGACGCCATGTTTTTAGGCCTAAAAGTATAAATTTTGCAAATTCTCATCGTATACTCAAACTGGGAGGCCGGGGACAACGTGGTCGGTTCGTACGAGTTACATTGGTCCCGTGCGAGGTGCTCGTGCCTCTCAAGGGACTATTTTGTGGTGGTTTCAGGTTTTCATCATTTAATGCTATGTTTTTAAGCCTAAGTCTAAATTTTGCAAATTCTCATCGTATACTCAAACCGGGAGACCGGGGACTACGCGGTCGATTTGTACAAGTTACATTGGTCTCGTGTGAGGTGCTCTTACCTCTCACGAGACCATTTTGTGGCTATTTTACGTTTTCACCTGTTGATGTCATATTTTTAAGCCCATGTCTAATTTTTCACAAATTCTCATCGTATACTCAAACTGGGAGTCCCGTGACAACACGATCGGTTCGTACGAGTTACATTGGTCCCGTGCAAGGTGATGGTGCCTCTCACAAGACCAATTTGTGGTGGTTTTAGGTTTTGGCCATGTTTTAAGCCGAAGTTTAAATTTTGCAAATTCTCATCGTATACTCAAATCGGGAGGCCAGGGACAACACGAGCGGTTTGTACGAGTTACATTGGTCCCGTGCGAGGTGCTCGTGCCTCTCATGAGACCGTTTTGCTACTATTTTATGTTTCACCCATTGACGCCATGCTTTTAGGCCTAAAAGTCTAAATTTTAAATATTCTCATCGTATACTCAAACTGGGAGGATGGGTACTACGTGGTCACCTCGTACGAGTTACATTGGTCCCGTGCGAGGTGCTCATGCCTCTCATGGGACCATTTTGTGGTGGTTTTAGGTTTTCACCCTTTAACACTATCTTTTTAAGCCTAAGTCTAAATTTTTCAAATTCTCGTCGTATACTCAAACCGGGAAGCCGAGGACTATGCGGTCAGTTCGTACGAGTTACATTGGTCCCGTGCGAGGTGCTCTTACCTCTCACAGGACCAGTTTGTGGCTATTTTACGTTTCACCAGTTAACGCCATCTTTTTAAGCCCAAGTCTAATTTTTTTGTAAATTCTTATCGTATACTAAAACTGGGAGTCCCGTGACTACGCGGTCAGTTTGAACGAGTTACATTGGTCCCGTGTGAGGTGATCATGCCTCTAACGGGACCATTTTAGAGTTGTATTAGTTTTTTACCATTTCATGCCATTTTTTCAACCCTAAGGCTAAATTTTGTAAATTCTCATCGTATACTCAAACCCGGAGGCCGAGGACTACGCAATCGGTTCGTATGAGTTACATATATCCCGTACGAGGTGCTCTTGCCTCTCATGGGATCGTTTTGTGGCTATTTTACATTTTCACCTATTGATGCCCTATTTTTAAGCCCAAGTCTAAATTTTGGCAAATTATCATCGTATACTCAAACCGAGAGTCCCGTGACTACGCGGTCGGTTCGTACGAGTTACATTGGTCCCGTACGAGGTAATCATGCCTCTAATGGGGCCATTTTGTAGTTTTATTAGTTTTTTACCCTTTCACACCATGTTTTTAACCCTAAGTCTAAATTTTGCAAATTCTCATCGTATACTCAAACCGGGAGGCCGGGGACAACGCGATTGATTCGTACGAGTCACATTGGTCTGTGCGAGGTGCTCGTGCCTCTCAAGGGACCATTTTGTAGTGGTTTTAGGTTTTCATCCTTTCCAATTATGTCTTCCAGAATAAGTCTAAATTTTGCAAATTCTCGTCGTATACTCAAACCAGAAGCTTGGGACTACGCGGTTGGTTCGTACGAGTTACATTGGTCTCGTGCGAGGTGCTCTTGCCTATCACGAGACCGTTTTGTGGCTATTTTATGTTTTAACCTGTTGACGCCATGTTTTAAAGCCCGTGTCTAAATTTTTTCAAATTCTCATCAAATACTCAAACCGGGAGTCTCGTGACTATGCGGTCGGTTCTTATGAGTTACATTGGTCCCGTGCGAGGTGATGGTGCGTCTAACGGGACCATTTTGTAGTTGTATTAGGTTTTTACCCTTTCACGCCATGTTTTTAACCCTATGTCTAATTTTTGCAAATTCTCATCTTATACTCAAACCGGGAGGCCGAGGACAACACGATTAGTTCATACGAGTTACATTGGTCCCGTGCAAGGTGGTCGTGCCTCTCACTAGACCGTTTTGTTGTTGTTTTACGTTTTCACCCATTGATGCCATGTTTTTAGGCCTAAAAGTCTAAATTTTAAAAATTCTCTTCGTATAATAAAATCGGGAGGTCGGTGAGAGGCATGGGCATCTCGCACGGGACCAATGCAGTCGGTTCGTACGAGTTACATTGGTCCCGTGCGAGATGCACGTGCCTCTCACAGGACCGTTTTGTGGCTATTTTACATTTTCTCCCATTGATGCCATGTGTTTAGGCCTAAAAGTCTAAATTTTAAAAATTCTCGTCGTATACACAAATCGGGAGGTCGGGGATTATGCGGTCGGTCGGACGAGTTATGTTGGTCCCGTGCGAGGTGATCGTGCCTCTCATGAAACCATTTTGTGGTGGTTTTATGTTTTTACCCTTTAACGCCATGTTTTTAAGCCTAAGTCTAAATTTGACAAATTCTCGTCGTATACTCAAATCGGGAGGCCGGGGACTACGCGATCTATTCGTACGAGTTACATTCGTCCCGTGCGAGGTGATGGTGCTTCTTATGTGACCGTTTTGTTGTTGTTTTATGTTTTCACCATTTGACGTCGTGTTTTCAAGCCTAACTATAAATTTTACAAATACTAGTCCTATACTCAAATTGAGAGGCCGGGGAGTACGCGATCAGTCCTTACAAGTAATATTGGTCCTGTGCAAGGTGCGCGTGCCTCTCATGGAACCGTTTTGTGATAGTTTTATGTTTTCAACATTTGACGCCATGTTTTTTGGCCTAAAAGTCTAAATGTTGCAAATTCTGGTCATATACTCAAACCGGGAGGTCGGGGACTATGCGATCGGTTGGTACGACTTATATTTCTCCCGTGCAAGGTGCTCGAACCTCTCACTATACCGTTTTGTGAAACTTTTATCTTTTACACTTTTATGTCATGTTTTTTAGCTTAAGTCTAAATTTTGTAAATTCTCGTCATATACTCAAACTGGGAGGCCGACGACAACGCAGTCGGTTTGTACGAGTTACATTGGTCCCGTGAGAGGTGCTCATGCCTCTCACGGAATCGTTTTGCGACTATTTTACGTTTTCACCCGCTGACACCATCTTTTTAGGCCTAAAAGTATAAATTTTAAAAATTCTCATCGTATACTCAAACCGGGAGGTCAGGGACTACGCGATCGATTCGTACGAGTTACATTGGTCCCATGGCAGGTGATGGTGCCTCTTACGGGGCCATTTTGTTGTTGTTTTATATTTTCACCATTTGACAGCATGTTTTCAAGCCTAACTATAAATTTTATAAATTCTCATCCTATACTTAAACCGAAGGTCGGGGAGTACGCGATCGGCCCCTATGAGTTATAATGGTCCCGTCCGAGGTGGTCGTGCCTCTCATGGGACCATTTTGTAACTGTTTTATGTTTTCACCATTTAACGCCATGTTTTTAGGCCTAAAAGTCTAAATGTTGTAAATTCCCGTCATATACTCAAATTGGCAGGTCGGGGACTATGCGATCGGTTCTTACGAGTTATATTTCTCCCGTGCAAGGGGCTCGAGCCTCTCATTAGACCGTTTTATGACAATTTTACGTTTTTACACTTTTATGTCATATTTTTAAGCCTAAGTCTAAATTTTGCAAATTCTCATTGTATACTCAAACCGGGTGGCCAGGGACAGCGCAGTCGATTTGTACGAGTTACATTGGTCCCTTGTGAGGTGCTCGTGCCTCTCACAGGACCGTTTTGTGGCTGTTTTACATTTTCACCAGTTGATGCCATGTTTTTAGGCCTAAAAGTCTAAATTTTAAAAATTCCCATTGTATACTCAAACCGGGAGGCCGGGGACTATGCGGTCGGTTCGTACGAGTTACATTGGTCCCGAGCGAGGTGCTCGTGCCTCTCAAGAAACAATTTCATGGGGGTTTACATTTTCACCCTTTAATGCCATGTTTTTAGTCCTAAGTCTGAATTTTGCAAATTCTCATCGTATACTCAAACCGGGTGGCCAGGGACTACGCGGTTAGTTCATACGAGTTATATTGGTTCCGTGCGAGGTCCTCGTGCCTCTCATGGCACCATTTTGTGGCGGTTTTAGGTTTTCACCCTTTAACGCCATTTTTTTAGCCTAAGTCTAAATTTTGCAAATTCTCATCGTATACTCCAATCGGGAGGTCGTGGACTACGCGATCGATTCGTACGAGTTACATTGGTCCCGTGCAACGTGATGGTGCCTCTTACGGGACCGTTTTTTATTATTTTATGTTTTCACCATTTGACGTCATGTTTTCAAGCCTAACTATAAATTTTACAAATTATCGTCCTATACTCAAACCGAGAGGTCAGGGAGTACGCGGTCGATCCCTACGAGTTACATTGGTCCCATACGAGGTGCTCGAGCCTATCATTTGACATTTTTTTACAATTTTATGTTTTCACCATTTGACGCCATGTTTTTAGGCCCAAAAGTCTAAATGTTTCAAATTCTCGTCGTATACTCAAATCGGGAGGTCGGAAACTATGCGGTAGGTTCGTACGAGTTATATTTCTCCCGTGCAAGGTGCTCGAGCCTCTCACAAAACCTTTTTGTGAAAATTTTACATTTTTACACTTTTATGTCATGTTTTTATGCCTCAGTCTAAATTTTGCAAATCCTCTTTGTATACTCAAACTGGGAGGTCGGGGACAACGCGGTCAGTTCGTATTAGTTACATTGGTCCCGTACGAGGTGATCATGCCTCTAACGCTACCATTTTGTAGTTGTATTATGTTTTTACTCTTTCACGCCATGTTTTCAATCCTAAGTCTAAATTTTGCAAATTCTCGTCGTATACTCAAACCGGGAGGCCGAGGACAACGCGATCGGTTCGTACGAGTTACATTGGTCTCGTACGAGGTGCCCGTGCCTCTCACTGGACCGTTTTGTGGATGTTTTACGTTTTCACCCATTGACGCCATATTTTTAGGCCAAAAAGTCTAAATTTAAAAAATTCTCGTCGTATTCTCAAACCGGAAGGCCGGGGACTATGCGGTCAGTTCGTGCGAGCTACATTGATCCCGTGCGAGGTGATCGTGCCTCTCACGGAACCATTTTGTGGTGGTTTTAGGTTTTCACCCTTTAACACCATGTTTTTAAGCCTAAGTCTAAATTTTGCAAATTCTCTTCATATACTCAAATTGGGAGGCCGGGGACGACGCGGTCGATTCGTACAAGTTACATTGGTCCCGTGCGAGGTAATGGTGCCTCTTACGGGACCGTTTTGTTGTTATTTTTTGTTTTCACCATTTGACGTCATGTTTTCAAGCCTAACTATAAATTTTACAAATTATCGTCCTATACTTAAATGGAGAGGCCGGGGAGTACGCGATCGGTCCCTACAAGTTACATTGGTCCCGTATGAGGGGCTTATGCCTCTCATTTGACATTTTTTTACTCTTTTATGTTTTCACCATTTGACGCTGTGTTTTTAGGGTTAAAAGTCTAAATTTTCCCAATTCTCATCATATACTCAAACCGGGAGGTCGGGGACTATCCGTTCGGTTCGTACGAGTTATATTTCTCTCGTGTAAGGTGCTCGAGCCTCTCACTAGACCGTTTGTGACAATTTAATGTTTTTACAATTTTATGTCATGTTTTTAAGCCTAAGTCTAAATTTTGCAAATTCTCGTTGTATAATCAAATCGGGAGGCTGAGGATAACGTAGTCGGTTCGTATGAGTTACACTGGTCCCGTATGAGGTGCTCGTGCCTCTCACGGGACCGTTTTATGGTTGTTTTACATTTTCACCCGTTGGCACCATCTTTTTAGGCCTAAAAGTCTAAATTTTAAAAATTCTCTTCGTACACTCAAACCGGGAGGTCGGGGACTATGCGGTCGGTTCGTACGAGTTATATTTCTCCCGTGCAAGGTGCTCGAGCCTCTCACTAGACCGTTTGTGACAATTTAATGTTTTTACAATTTTATGTCATGTTTTTAAGCCTAAGTCTATATTTTGCAAATTCTTGTCGTATAATCAAATCGGGAGGCTGAGGATAACGTAGTCGGTTCGTACGAGTTATACTGGTCCCGTATGAGGTGCTCGTGCCTCTCACAGGACCATTTTACGGTTGTTTTACGTTTTCATCCGTTGACACCATATTTTTAGGCCTAAAAGTCTAAATTTTAAAAATTCTCGTCGTACACTCAAACCGGGAGGCCGGGGACTATGTGGTCGGTTCCTATGAGTTATATTGGTCCCGTGCGAGGTGCTCGTGCCTCTCATGTAACCATTTTGTGGGGGTTTAAATTTTCACCCTTTAACGCCATGTTTTTAAGCCTAAGTCTAAATTTTGCAAATTCTCATCGTATACTCAAACTGGGAGGTCGGGGACAATGCGGTCGGTTCGTACGAGTTATACTTCTCCCATGCAAGTTGCTCGAGCCTCTCACTAGACCGTTGTGTGACTATTTTACATTTTTCCACTTTTATGTCATGTTTTTAAGATTAAGTCTCTATTTTTGTAATTCTCGTTGTAAACTGAAACTGGGAGGCCGGGGACTATGCGGTCGGTTCGTATGAGTTACATTAATCCCGTGCGAGGTGCTCTTGCCTCTCACGAGACCATTTTGTGGTTGTTTCCGGTTTTCACCCTTTAACGCTAAGTTTTTAAGCCTAAGTCTAAATTTTGCAAATTCTCATCGTATACTCAAACTGGGAGGCCAGGGACTACGCGGTCGGTTCGTACGAGTTACGTTGGTCCCGTGCAAGGTGCTTTTACCTCTCACGGGACCGTTTTGTGGCTATTTTATGTTTTCACTTGTTGTCACCGTGTTTTTAATCCGAAGTCTAAATTTTTACAAATTCTCATTGTATACTCAAACCGGGAGTCCGGTGACAATGCGGTCGGTTCGTACGAGTTACATTGGTCCTGTGTGAGGTGATCGTGCCTCTAACGGGACCATTTCGTTCTTGTATTAGGTTTTTAACCTTTCACGCCACATTTTAAACCGTAGGACTAAATTTTTCAGATTCTCATCGTATACTCAAACCGGGAGGCCGGGGACAATACGACCAGTTCGTACGAGTTACATTGGTCCCGTGCAAGGTGCTCGTGCCTCTCACTAGACTATTTTGTGGTTGTTTCATGTTTTCACTCATTGACGCCTTGTTTTTTGTTCTAAAAGTCTAAATTTTAAAAATTCTCATCGTATACTCAAATCGGGTGGCTGGGGACTATGCGGTCAGTTCGTACGAGTTACATTGGTCTTGTACGAGGTCCTCATCCCTCTCACGGAACCATTTTTGGTGGTTTTAGGTCTTCACCCTTTAATGCCATGTTTTTAAGCCTAAGTATAAATTTTGCAAATTCTCATCATATACTCAAATCGGGAGGCCGGGGACTACGGGATCAATTCGTACGAGTTACATTAGTCCCGAGCGAGGTGATGGTGCCTCTAATGGGACAATTTTGTTGTTGTTTTATGTTTTCACCATTTGACGTCATGTTTTTATGCCTAAAAGTCTAAATGTTGCAAATTCTCATCGTATACTCAAACCGGGAGGTCGTGGACTATCCGGTTGGTTCGTACGAGCTATATTTCTCCCGTGCAAGATCCTCGAGCCTCTCACTAGACCGTTTGTGACAATTTAATGTTTTTACAATTTTATGTCATGTTTTAAAGCCTAAGTCTAAATTTTGCAAATTCTCGTCGTATAATAAAATCGAGAGGCTGAGGATAACGTAGTCGGTTCGTACGAGTTACACTGGTCCCGTATGAGGTGCTCGTGCCTCTCACGGGACCGCTTTACGGTTGTTTTACGTTTTCACCCGTTGACACCATATTTTTGGGCCTAAAAGTCTAAATTTTAAAAATTCTCCTCGTACACTCAAGCCGGGAGGTTGGGGACTATGCGGTCGGTTTGTACGAGTTATATTTCTCCCGTGCAAGGTGCTCGAGCCTCTCACTAGACCGTTTGTGACAATTTAATGTTTTTATAATTTTATATCATGTTTTTAAGCCTAAGTCTAAATTTTTCAAATTCTCATCGTATAATCAAATCGGGAGGCTGAGGATAATGTAGTCCGTTCGTAGGAGTTACACTGGTCCCGTATGAGGTGCTCGTGCCTCTCACGGGACCGTTTTACGGTTGTTTTACATTTTCACCCGTTGAAACCATCTTTTTAGGCCTAAAAGTCTGAATTTTAAAAATTCTCGTCGTACACTCAAATCGGGAGGCCGACGACTATGTGGACGGTTCATTTGAGTTATATTGGTCCCGTACGAGGTGCTCGTGCCTCTCATGTAACCATTTTGTGGGGGTTTACATTTTCACCCTTTAACGCCATGTTTTTAAGCCTAAGTCTAAATTTTGCAAATTCTCAACGTATACTCAAACCGGGAGGTCGGGGACTACGCGGCCGATTCGTACGAGTTATACTTCTCCCATGCAAGGTGCTCGAGCCTCTCACTAGACCGTTGTGTGACTATTTTACATTTTTTCACTTTTATGTCATGTCTTTAAGCCTAAGTCTCTATTTTTGTAATTCTCATTGTAAACTCAAATCGGGAGGCCGGGGACTACGCGGTCGGTTCGTACGAGTCACATTAATCCCGTGCGAGGTGCTCTTACCTCTCACGGGACCATTTTGTGGTTGTTTCAGGTTTTCACCCTTTAACGCTAAGTTTTTAAGACTAAGTCTAAATTTTGCAAATTCTCATCGTATACTCAAACTGTGAGGCCAGGGACTACGTGGTTGGTTCGTAGGAGTTACGTTGGTCCTGTGCGAGGTGCTCTTACCTCTCACGGGACATTTTTTTGGCTATTTTATGTTTTCACTTGTTGTCACCGTGGTTTTAAGCCGAAGTCTAATTTTTTACAAATTCTCATCGTATACTCAAATCGGGAGTCCGGTGACTATGCGGTAGGTTCGTACGAGTTACATTGGTCTGTGTGAGGTGATCATGCCTCTAACGGGACCATTTTGTTGTTCTATTAGGTTTTTATCCTTTCACGCAACATTTTAAACCATATGACTAAAATTTTCAAATTCTCATCATATACTCAAACCGGGAGGCCGGGGATAATGCGATCGGTTCGTACGAGTAACATTGGTCCCATGCAAGGTGCTCGTGCCTCTCACTAGACTATTTTGTGGCTATTTCATGTTTTCACTCGTTGAAGCCTTGTTTTTTGGCCTAAAAGTCTAAATTTTAAAA
This sequence comes from Sambucus nigra, assembly GCA_949130495.1. NCBI lineage: Eukaryota > Viridiplantae > Streptophyta > Magnoliopsida > Dipsacales > Adoxaceae > Sambucus > Sambucus nigra. The sequence goes on along the minus strand of OX422208.1, from coordinate 84,969,032 downwards.
ATTCTCATCGTATACTCAAACCGGGTGGCCGGGGACTATGCGGTCAGTTCGTACGAGTTACATTGGTCTTGTACGAGGTCCTCATCCCTCTCACGGAACCATTTTTGGGTGGTTTTAGGTCTTCACCCTTTAATGCCATATTTTTAAGCCTAAGTCTAAATTTTTCAAATTCTCATCGTATACTCAAATCGGGAGGCCGGGGACTACGCGATCAATTCGTACGAGTTACATTGGTCCCGTGCGAGGTGATGGTGCCTCTAATGGGACAATTTTGTTATTGTTTTATGTTTTCACCATTTGACGTCATGTTTTTAGGCCTAAAAGTCTGAATGTTGCAAATTCTCATCGTATACTCAAACCGGGAGGTCGGGGACTATGCGGTCGGTTCGTACGAGTTATAGTTCTCCCGTGCAAGGTTCTCGAGCCTCTCACTAGACCGTCTTGTGACTATTTTACGTTTTTGCACTTTTATGCAATGTTTTTATGCCTAAGTCTCAATTTTTATAATTCCCACCGTAAACTCAAATCGCGAGGTCGGGGACTACGCGATCGGTTCCTACGAGTTACATTAGTCCCGTGCGAGGTGCTCTTGCCTGTCATGAGATCATTTTCTGGTGGGTTCAGGTTTTCATCCTTTAACGCTAAGTATTTAAGCCCAAGTCTAAATTTTTCAAATTCTCATCGTATACTCAAATCGGGAGGCCGAGGACTACGCGGTCAGTTCGTACAAGTACATTGGTCCCATGCGAGGTGCTAGTGGATCTAACGGGACCATTTTTTATTATTTTATGTTTTCACCCATTGACGTCATGTTTTCAAGCCTAAGTCTAAATTTTACCAATTCTTGTCGTATACTGAAATCCAGAGGCCGGGGACTATGCGGTCGGTCCTTAAGAGTTACATTGGTCCCGTGCAAGGTGTTCGTGCCTCTCACAGGATCGTTTTGTGGCTTTTTTACGTGTCCACCATTTGATGCCATGTTTTTAGGCCTAAAAGTCTAAATTTTACAAATTCTCGTCGTATACTCAAATCGAGAGGTCGGAGACTACGTGGTCGATCCCTACGAGTTACATTGGTCTTGTGCGAGGTGATTGTGCCTCCTATAGGGCCGTTTTGTGACTGTTTTACATTTTTACACTTTAAGTCATGAGTTAAACCCTAAATTTCAATTTTGCCAAATTCTCATCAAATACTCAAATCGAGAGGCGAGGGACTATGCGGTCGGTTCATACGAGTTACATTGGTCCCGTGTGAGGTGATCTTACCTCTCACGAGATCGTTTTGTGGTTGTTTTACCTTTTGACCCGTTAACGCCATGTTTTTAAGCCCAAGTCTAATTTTTTGCAAATTCTCATCGTATACTCAAATCGGGAGTCCCGTGACTACCCGATCGGTTCCTAGGAGTTATATTGGTACCGTGCGAGGTGATGGTGCCACTAACGCGACCATTTTGTTGTTGTTTTATGTTTTCACCATTTGACGTCATGTTTTAAAGCCAAACTCTAAATTTTTCAAATTCTCATCGTATACTCAAACCAATAGGCCGGGGAGTACGCGATCGGTCCCTACGAGATGCTCGTGCCTCTCACGGAACTATTTTGTGACTATTTTATGTTTTCGCCATTTGACACCATATATTTAGGCCTACAAGTCTAAATTTTGAACATTCTCATCGTATACTCAACCCGGGAGGCCGGGGACTACGCGATCAGTTCGTACAAGTTATATTTCTCCCGTGCGAGGTGCTCGAGCTTGTCATTAGACTGTTTTATGATTTTTTTATGTTTTTACACTTTTATGTCATGTTTTTAAGCCAAAGTCTCAATTTTTGCAAATTCTTGTCATGTACTCAAATCGAGAGCCCGAGGACTACGTTGTGGGTTCATACGAGTTACATTGGTCCCATGCGAGGTGTTCTTGCCTCTCACGGGACCATTTTATAGCCATTTTATGTTTTCACCCATTGACGCCATGTTTTTAAGCCCAAGTCTTAATTTTTGCAAATTCTCATCATATACTCAAACCAGAAGTCCCTTGACTACGCGGTCGGTTCGTACGAGTTATATTGGTCTCGTGCGAGGTGATATTGCCTCTAACAGGACCATTTTTTTTATTGTTTGTTGTTTTCACCATTTAACGTCATGTTTTCAAGCCAAACTCTAAATTTTTTAAATTCTCGTCGTATACTCAAACCAAGAGGCCGGGGAGTACGCGATCGGTCCCTATAAGTTACATTGGTCCCTACGAGGTGCTTGTGCCTCTCACCGGACCGTTTTGCGACTATTTTATATTTTCACCATTTGACGCCATGTTTTAGGCCTAAAAGCCTGAATGTTGCAAATTCTCATTGTATACTCAACCCGAGAGGCCGGGGACTATGCGGCCGGTTCATACGAGTTCTATTTCTCCCGTGCGAGGTGCTCGAGCCTCTCATTGTACCGTTTTGTTACTGTTTTATGTTTTTACACTTTTATGTCATGTTTTTAAGCCAAAGTCTCAATTTTTGCAAATTCTCATCGTATACTCAAACCGGGAGGCCGGGGACTACATTGTGGGTTCGTAGGAGTTACATTGGTCCCGTGCAAGTTGCTCTTGCCTCTCACGGGACCATTTTATGGGTGTTTCCTATTTTCACCCGTTGATGCCATGTTTTTAAGCCCAAGTCTAAATTTTTGCAAATTCTCATCGTATACTCAAACCGGGAGTCCCGTGACTACGCGATCGATTCTTATGAGTTATATTGTTCCTGTGCGAGGTGATGGTGCCTCTAACGGGACCGTTTTTTTTTATTGTTTTACGTTTTCACCATTTGACATCATGTTTTCAAGCGAAACTCTAAATTTTTTAAATTCTCATCTTATACTCAAACCGAGAGGCTGGGGAGTACGCGATCGGTCCTTACAAGATACATTGGTCCCTACGAGGTGCTCGTGCATCTCACGGGACCGTTTTGTGACTATTTTATGTTTTCACCATTTGACGTTATGTTTTTAGGCCTAAAAGTCTAAATGTTGCAAATTCTCATCGTATACTCAACTCGGGAGGCCGAGGACTACGCGGTCAGTTCATACGAGTTATATTTCTCCCGTGTAAGGTGCTCCAGCCTTTCATTGGACTGTTTTGTGATTGTTTTACATTTTTACACTTTTATGTCATGTTTTTAAGCCAAAGTCTCAATTTTTGCAAATTCTCGTTGTATTCTAAAATCGGGAGGCCAGGGACTACGTTGTGTGTTCGTATGAGTTGCATTGGTCCCGTGCGAGGTGCTCTTGCCTCTCACGGGACCATTTTATGGTTGGTTTACGTTTTCACCCGCGGACACCATGTTTTTAAGACCAAGTCTAATTTTTTACAAATTTTTGTCGTATACTCAAACCGAGAGTCCCATGACTATGTGATCCTTTCGTACGAGTTATATTGGTCCCATGCGAGGTGATGGTGCCTCTAATGGGACCGTTTGGTGTTGTTTTACGTTTTCACCATTTGACGTCATGTTTTCAAGCTTAAGTCTAGATTTTACAAATTTTCGTCTTATACTCAAACTGAGAGGCCGAGGACTACGCGGTCTGTCCTTACGAGTTACATTGGTCCCGTGTGAGGTGTTCGTGCCTCTCACCAGACTATTTTGTGGTTGTTTTACGTTTTCTGATGCCATGTTTTTAAGGCCTAAAAGTCTAAATTTTATAAATTCCCATCGTATACTCAAACTGAGAGGTCGGGGACTACGCGGTCGATCCCTACGAGTTACATTGGTCCCGTGCGAGGTGATCGTGCCTCCTACAGGGCCGTTTTGTGACTGTTTTACATTTTTACTCTTTTATGTCATGTTTTTAAGCCAAAGTCCCAATTTTTACAAATTCTTGTCATATACTCAAGCTGGGAGTCCGGTGACTACGAGGTCGGTTCATACGAGTTACATTGGTCTCGTCCGAGGTGATTGTTCCTCTAACGAGACCATTTTGTGGTTGTTGGAGGTTGTCACCCTTTAAAGCCATGTTTTTAACCCTAAGTCTAAATTTTGCAAATGCTCATCATATACTCAAACCAGGAGGCCGGGGATTATGCGATCGATTTGTACGAGTTACATTGGTACCGTGTGAGGTGCAGTTGCCTCTCACGGGACCGTTTTGTGGTTGTTTTGCTCTTTCACCCGTTGACGCCATATTTTGAAGCCCAAGTCTAATTTTTTATAAATTCTCATCGTATACTCAAACCGGGAGTCCCGTGACTATGCGATCGGTTCGTACGAGTTACATTGGTCCCGTGCGAGGTGATGGTGCCTCTAACGGGACCGTTTTCTTGTTGTTTTATGTTTTCACCCTTTTACGTCATGTTTTTAAGCCTAAGTCTAAATTTTACAAATTCTCGTCGTATACTCAAACCGAGAGGTCAGGGACTACGCGGTCGGTCCCTACGAGTTATATTGGTCCCGTGCGAGGTGTCCGTGCCTCTCAAGGGACCGTTTTTTGGATGTTTTATGTGTTCACCCATTTTAAGTCCATCCCTAAATTTTTGCAAGAATATTAACTTTAAGCCACAAGAATAAAGTGTGGCAATGCCATTATTTTATTTATGGAAACAAGTTTTTTTGTAAAAATATAAACTATTTCCTTTTGTTTTGATTTTGTTTTGTTTAATACATAACCAAGTCTTTCGTTGTTTTGTGATTTCTGAGTTATAATTGTACAATTTAGTATTCCTATCTAAAATAATTTCTTCCTTATAATTGGATAGCGATGAGAAATGAGGATAGCTGTTCCCTACAGCTGCACATTGGAAGTACTCGGGGAATCATCCGGTGGTATTAGGAATCCAGCATTTTGAATCATACGAAACACTTTGTTGGTGGTCTGTGACATTAGTTCTTTCAACTCATGTATATCTTGATGATGAAGAATCTCTCCCTCCAAAATCCTCTTATCCATCTCTTCACGATGACGAGTCTATCCCTCCTCAATCCTCTTTTGCAACCTTTCGATATCGCCCTCGTAAAAATGAGAAGGCATGGACCTTACAGATGGCGGTCGAATACCAAATCCCCTACATAATGAACGTCCATGTCTGTCACGACCAATGGAATCCTAAAAGATTTGATCTCTCCCTTTCGGGTCGTTATGTTATTCTTCTTCTATTGCATTCAACTATGTTTATACACTTTCCTACAAAATAAGAAAAGAGTTTTAAATAGTGTACAATACCATAAAACGTTTATTGCAATAGTTTTTACATTAGGTAACATTAATGAACATTAAAATATAATACCTCTATACCAGCCGCTCCATCCTCCATACTATACGTCTTATCCTTCAACCTTCGAGTCTCTCTATACACACAAACTTGTCGATAGGCAAGTTGGATTTTTTCATCTATTGTTTTTTATGTATGATAAGAAAAAAAAAATATTACATTCATAATAGTAATGATGAAATTCAACATAATCATCATAAAACTAAAATCATAAAAGAATATGTCAGGAATATAAAATAAGATGTTAACCTTTTCTACAACTTGAGGAATTGACGTCCTCCCAATCCTAGGGTGGGCACAAAGGTTTGCCCAATTTTTTGTGTTTTTGGCGGCCACTTTCTATTTAAAAAGTTAAATCATGTTACGATTTTGATACATATAAACAATCAACAAAAATAAATAGAAAGTAATTCTACATAAGTCATACCACCGTTTCTTTTTCACCCCAATAAGTCACTAATTTAGGCCATATGTCGGGATCAACTTGGAGAGGTACATTTTCAAGTCGATCTTTGTCATTGTCAGACGTCTCACATAATAGTCCTTTTTGATATGATACTTAAAGAACCTCCAAGCATTGTCTAGCATTTGAAAACAAATTGTCTTAAATCCTTCAGGGGCATTTGTATTGCGCTACGAACAAAAGAATATAAATAAATTATAAATAGATCATTTGATTGATGTATTAACTTCGGGTCAGTAATGTTAGATGATTTAAACTTATAAAATGCCCCAAACAGGGGCAATGAGGATAAAATAGCATGAAAATGCTACCCAAAACAACCCAAAATAGAAATATATAGTGGAAAAAATAGGGTAAAGATAAGGCTAAAATATCATGAAAATGCTGCCCAAAATAGCAACTAATTGTTGCCCAAAACATCAGCATATTGGTGCTCCAAAATAGAAATATCTAGTGGCCAAAACAGCGGCAAAACGAGGGAAAATAAGCAGAAAATGTGGGATAATCCCATGTGGGGTAAACCACAATATTACTTTTTTTTTAGTCATTTCCTAAATAAATAAAGAAGAAATATCAAAGATACCAAAACAATAAAAAAAAGAATAAAAATAAAATAAAAAAAGAAGTTTTTAAAATAATATTTAAGGCATTTTCGACCAGAAAAATAACATAAGTTTGTTTTGAGTTTTTAAAACCCATCTGCCGAAACAGGCCTTCCCGAATTGGACAGTTTGAATCGCAAGTGAATCACGAGTCATACGAGTCAGGTATCGACTCGCGATTCAAAGTTGATACATACGATAAATGGGTATTTTCGATACAAAGGATCGATACATATCTTTTTATGTTAGTATCGAATTGTATCGTCCGATATGTATCTAGAATCGTCTGATACTAACAACAGAGGATTTAAGCAATTCAATTTTTTGTAATTCAAGATTTTAATCAAGTATTATGCATTTTGTTAGGCATGAGCATTTTGTTAACTCAAAAGTTTTAACTCAGCAATTTAAAATATTCAAATTTATATTGGCGATAATAGACAAGTACCTTCACACTATCCCAAACTATATCGAGGTTTTCCTCCGATACTCTTCTCCAATCGTCCACATCCAAAGGAAAAAATGATCCTTGTCTAGCGAAATATCCCAACTAACTCGCAAGCTTATTCCCTTGGGTTCAATTGGTTGACAATCGGTGTTTCACCCAATTATCAATTTTTGATCACTATCCCATTCTCTCCATGGTTTGGAAATCCTTCTACGTTTCACACTAGTAGTGGGACCCTTTTGAGTTGGTAATAGTGTACCCTCAGCACTACCTGATCAAAATTCAAAAGAAAATATGACATGAAAAATTATAAAAGTAAAATATATTTAGCAGATTTTTACAATTCTCTACTAGATAGAAAGACACATACCTGAACCCATATTATCCGAGGATTGGCATATCATTAACTGAGATGACTCTGGTTGAGACCGATGTGATCCTATTGACGTCCGAGCACATGGGCGGGTCATTTCTCCTTGAGAATCCGGAGACCCTCCTACTCCCACGGGATGAGAAGGCCGTTTAGTTGGCATGATAGATCTGTATAAAAAACATATATGTCAAAATAAATATGCATAAACGTTATACATGAAACACAAAATGAAAAGTTACAATACATCGCATTTCCTTTGATTCTATGCATTTTCAATACCTTTCTATTTCTTCTAGAAAATCTGCCAAATCCCTCATATTGAACCAACCACATTTTATCCTTTTAATAATTGATGAAATTGGCCACATGGGTGGAAGAATACTCACAATCTCATGCATGAGAACAATTATGTTAGGACAAAAATCTCTCCTCTTTAAAATGTTGTATACTCTTTCTTTGTTATGCATATGATCTTGCACATTTAAATTTGGGCTCATTTTATGTTGCTCAAAATCTATCCATAAAGGATGCAACTCTCGCTCTTCCTACTCTAGTAGCTCTACCAATTTCTCTCCATATGTTGGATTATGTTTTTGAAATATCTTTTCTTTTGCTCGAACCCAACATGGTGGTAGCGTCTGGACTATTTTTTCAAATAAATATTATTCTAATATCTGATTCCCACATTTTTGCAAGTAACCACATAATTAAATTTTACAGAATCCATACAAAGTTATTGGAGTGACCTCTTTAGAAGATGAATTTTCAAATGCTTCTAATGCATTCTTAATATTATCATTAAAATTTACAAAAGACTGCATTGTTTCCTGTGACAATATCAAAAACCATTTAAGCACACCAATTATAAGATAACCGTTAATATTAAAAAAATAAAAGTCAACACATGAATACGAGAACTAAGATTTAATAAATCATCCATTTCAATCATCAATTTGTAATTTCGATACGTTCTCACTAACATAATACAGCGATAAAAAGTTAAACCATTTCAACCACCATTCCGTCATTCCTCAATAACTTAATCCCTTTCTTCCTCTATACCATCGTCATCATCAAGAATGGTTGTGTCAATTATGGAGCCATATATCCCTTGCCTCGTCGGAGATACATTTTGATCTTGATCTAGTTGTTGCATGCTAAATGGCTCAACTTCAAGGACATCCAAGTCTTCATTGGTTGAATATCCATCAAATTTGTCTCTTAGTGTCATCGAAACAACAATATGCTAGTCGTATTCTAACGGGTATTTCACATACCAAACATTTTGATCTTGATCTAGTTGTTGCATGCTAAATGTCTCAACTTCATGGACATCTAAGTCTTCATTGGTTGAATATCAATTTGTCTCTTGGTGTCATCGAAATAACAACATGCCAGTCTGATTCTAACGGGTATTTCACATACCAAACTTGTTCTGCTTAAGATGCTAGGATAAAAGGTTCATCACCAACTCGGTTATCTTTGTATAACAAATATTTGAAGTTAACTAGTGTAAAGTTAAACTCATCTAATTTTTTACCCATACGGTTATCGATCGACTCGCATTTGAATAATACAAGTTTCATGTCATTGATGTAACGAATCTCAATGATGTATGTAACTTGTCCATAGAAAGTAACATCCCCTAAAAGAGGATTTTAGTCTCTACGGCTAGAATAACTCATATGTGCACCTTTTAGAACCACCCCACTATTTTGAGTTTTTCTACATTGATCAACCGTCTTTGTCTGAAATTGACAACCATAAACAATATAAGAATGGAATCTAAAAGCATCCTGTAGAGGGCCTAAAGACAAACTCCTAATTTCGCCGGGTAGTTGGGCGTTATTTGTCAAACTGCGCACCTGATATTTGCCCAACAGAAAAGGTAATCAAAATTTTATATAGAAAATATACCAGAGAACTATTAATATTAACAAGGAATAAACCAACTTACATGATTCTTAAACCATGTGCTGAATTTTTCGTTATGAAGGCATGGAATATAGTGCTGTGAAAGTTGAGGATACTCTTTTGAAAGTTCCATAAGATATTTTCTATAAAAATGCACACATGTCAATTTCATAATGAATCTAGTAAAACCTACAAGTAACAAATTTGTGCACGTTGTTAGGGCAAAAAATTAGCTTACTAGATGAACGGTGCCACTGAATCAGTGTTGAAAAGCACATAATGCTGGGCTTGAACCAATGTTTCTTCATCAAGCTGAATTTGAACTAACAGCGCGACCATAGTCATTACCTTTGGCATCTGCTCTAATAGGTCGACTACACTTAGTTTCCACGTTATCACCCAAATACCTCAAGAAAAAGGTCATGCACTCTTCTAAAAGGAGAGACTTAGCAATTGAGGCCTAAATTTGATCACGATTTTGCACATAGAGTTTCAATGTGGGTAGATACCTTTCCATTGGATACATCCAATGATAAATCAATGACCCAAAAATTAATAGCTCATTCGTCAAATGTATGGGCAAATGTTCCATCAGATCAAAAAATCCTGGAGGGAATATATTCTCGAGATTGCATAAAGTAAGAGCCAAACGGGCTTCAAATTTCTCCAAGTCAGCTAAAGTATTTACACTTGAGCATAATATCGCAAAGAAGTTACTTAATTCGATTAAATCTTTGACAACATGCTTTGGCAATACCTTACGTACAACCATCGGGAGTACTTTTTGCATTAGAATGTGATTGTCATGACTCTTAAGTCCCCAAATGCTTCTCTCTTGAGGGTGAACACATCGTGAAATATTCAATGAATAACCATCTGTAACTTTGAGATTCAGCAACACTTTCAAGAATATATCCTTCTCTTTGTTGCTCATCGTAAAATTTGTTGGGTCCATATACTGTTGATTTTCTCCTCGCGGCTGAGGATGTAGCACGCGCTAATACTCATCTCTTTGAGGTCTTTTCGAGCATCTAAATTATCCTTTGTTTTCCCTCTGATGCCCGACAATGTAAAAAGAATATTCTCATAAAAAAATTTCTCAATATGCATGACATCAAGATTATGTAGAATCAAATTATTCTCCAAATATTGCAATTCAAAAAAAGATACTTTTCTTCTTCCAATTCAATCCTTTTTTCGGAATATTACCTTTAGTCTTTTTTGCAAGCTCAGTTTCCTTTTGGTCTCTTATCATTCTTTTCACCATGTCTTCTTTCTTATATTCAGTTACAACGTCAAGCTCATTTAATTGTTGCAGAACCTATAATCCAGTTGGTTTCAATGGTGGTGGCCTCATATCAACCTTGCCATTAAATGTAACTTTTTCTTTTCGAAATTTAGGTTGCATTGGTAAGAATCAACGATGACCCCAAAAATAATACTTACGGCCGTTCTTCAATCATATAGCTTGATGATCCTTATTGCAACAAGGACAATAAAATTCACCTTTTGTGCTCCATCCTGATAGCATGGCATAACTAGGAAAATCGCTAATTGTCCATAGCAATGCCGCATGTAACTGAAAAATTGTTTGCTAATTCATCATAAGTAAGTATCCCATTATCCCATAACTGTTTCAACTGATCAATTAGTGGCTGTAAATATACATCAATTTTATCACCGAGCCCTTTTGGTCCGTCAATAAGAACATATAAAATTAAGTGGGGTTGTTTCATACAAAACCATGGGGGAAAGTTTAATATCATTAGCACAATAGGCCAAGTACTGTGAGCAATGCTCATATTACCAAACGGATTGAATCGATCAGTTGCTATCGCAAATCTAACATTGTAACAATCACTCTCAAAAGATGGATTTCGCTTATCAAATGTCTTCCATGCAAGGGAGTCAGTGGGATGCCTAAACACGCCATTATCGATCCGTTCATCAGCATGCCATTTCATTAGTGGAGCAGTATACGATGACCAATACAATTGTTGTAATCTCGATTTCAAAGGAAAATATCTTACCTTTTTCGCTGCTAATTTTTACTATCACCATTATCAAATTTATTTTTGAACCTAGATTCCCCACAAATTTTTCATTTCTCAATATTCTCGCTCTCATTTCGAAACAACATACAACTATTAGGACATGCATCCCACATTTCATACTTAAATCCTAAATCTTTTGTCAATTTATTAGCTTGATAGAAGAATTTTGGAATCTTGACTTTCGAGAACACCTTCTGCAAGAAAAACATCAACATCGTAAAAGAAAGATTTCTCCATCCATTTAGTTGTTTCATGTGCAATAATTCAATAACAAATGAAAACTCGGTAATGTCCTTAGGAGAATTCTCATACAACTCACTTTGTGCTCTTTTAAAAGTCTAAAATATTCTAGGAGCTCTGCGTCGAGCACGCCATGATCTTCGATGTTAGGTTCTTCATCATTGCCCATATTTTCCTCTTTACATGGAATCCCCCTTCCTTCTTAAACCATTGAAATCATGCTTTCCCCCGAGTTCAAATCGGCTAATACATCATCAACAACCATACCATCGCTCTAACTATTTATGTTGATATTAAAATCACCCAATGATTCCCCATAATAAATCCAATTCTTGTAACTCTTTTCAAAACCATACATCTTTATTTGATTCCTCACAGTTTGTGAGTTATAGTAGACACAATTAGCACAAGTAGTACATGGGCATTTGATGCTAGAAGTAAGAATATCCTTACTTCTATATGCAAAATCAATAAAGATTTGAACTTCATCGGCGTACGCCTTTGTGGTCCTATCTCCTTCGATCCAACTCTTATCCATATTGATCTTATTGAACCCCTATTACATATTGAAAAAAAAGATATATAAATATATACATAATTGCATTTGAATATCATTTGCGTGTATATGTGTATATATATATATATATATATATATATATATATATATATATATATAGAGAGAGAGAGAGAGAGAGACCCAATTGCATGAGAAAACTATGTTTTGCATTTGAAAAATATGAGATCATATATGTTGCTTCTCCATCAATTTCCATATCTTTTTTTAATGATTTAACGTTTAAGAATGTATTAATACTCCATATCATAATATAATTTATTCACGTACAATAGTCATGCCATATTTCAGTAGTTGCTATAAAATCTCAAGTAAAGAAATTAAAGGCTTCACTTAAAGTATATAATAGGATTAAAATCAACAAACGAAGTTCTAAATTAGTTATCTTTTTCTATTTTGTGTCTTTTTTTCTTAAAGACCCTTTTCGTTTAAACTTTTGAGAGTTAAACGCGAATTCCTATAATCAGACGGATCAGTACATTGGCAACCGAATACAAATTTGTTAACAATCCGGTAGTCTGATTCGATAATCCAATTTGATTTTTATTTTTTATTTTTAAAATCTGGTTTGCTAAAAATAATGAAAAATTCGCTTTGTACTTACTGATATTAAATGAATAAAAATCCCTAACTAGTCTGTTAAAAGATGTAAACAGATTGCTACAAATCACTAAACAAAACTGTAAAAAATTCCTAAACTAATATGATAACAATCTAAGAAAATTCCTTATAAATGTCTAAACAAATCACTACATATCGTGTATATATGTGTGTGTGGGTATATATATATGTAAAGCTTGGCTCAAATACGGTCCAAACTTTCGATCCGTTCTTGCGGTTCACTTAAATGAGCCAAAGACACGCTTGAAATACAACACGCATTTCTTGGTTAATGGTCAAACATGTGGTTTATGTGGAAGCATAAATCACTAGTAGGAACTGCCTATATAAAGTACACAGTGCCTATCCTAACGCTAGTAGACTTTAAGGAAAATTCACCTAATAGTATATTACCTACTAAAAAAGCTATAGCTCCTAATGTGACAACAAATGACATTTTATTGAACAAAAAACAATGTTTTTAAAAAAAGTCATTTCAGTTTTCAAAATAATTCTGAATATTAATTTTAAACATAGAAAATTCATTTTAAACAAAAATTTATTTTATAAGTTCAGTTACCTAATTTATTTATAAAAATTATTTTTAGAAAAAATAATCTAATTTCACTTTTACAAAATATGCAGACAACCAATCACAAAATTTGATGTCTTAGACACATGATTGGTTAGTGATGCTGACGCAAATCCACATCATTTAATAGAAGAGGATCCGCGCCAGCGAATTAACCAATCGCGTCTCTAAGACATAAAATTTTGATGTCTTAAAAGACATCAATTTTTTTTCTAGGAATGGTAAACCGACACATATTTGTGACACAGATTAGTGCGACACAATTGCCTTATGGATGTGGGTCTGCACTAGTGACACTAGCCAATACCGGTGAGACACAACACCAAATGTGTTGTAAATCTGTGTCGGTGTAAAAAGAGCTATTTTTTCCCATCTCCTGAAATAATAAATCAATTTAGAGCCACAATTGCATAAGCATAAATATTGACAAAAAAATTAGCCAAAGTCACAAAATAAAAATGAAGAAGTGTCTCGTTTATGTATAAACAATATCAAGTAACCCATTTTCATGTTTTGAGGCATTATTTTAAAATCAAACCCAGAGGAAATATGGGATTTGTTGATACCCATCCTGGGATATATTCTACAAAACGCAAAAATGAACGAAATAAGCTTCCAAAAAGAAAGAATTGATGAGGTGGGTTTTTTTACTTTTGTAATTTTTGCATGTTCCATGCTTTTGCATTTTTGAGAGTTTCAGTATATATATATATCAGGAGAGAGATAATACCAGTGTTGTGCGTGAGGGAGGGCAGGGACGAAACACTTGGAGGGGAGAGGAGGAGGCGGGGGGTGGAATGGGGGTAGGGTGCGCAGGGGAGAGGAGGAGGCGCAAGGGAGATGCAGAGGAGCAAGGGAGAGGCAGAGAGGGTGGAACTGCCCATGGGAGAGGCGGAGGTGTGGAGATGAAAAGGGGAGAGGCGGAGGGAAGCAAGAGAGAGCGCAAGAGCAGCCTAAGAGAGAGAGAGGGAGTTTTCTACATAAAGGTTAGGGCCAAGATTTGGAGCAAATGAAAATAAGTGGGGGGGGGGGGGGGAATTAGGAAAATCATTAAAAGGGTAAAAAATAACCATCCCTTTTGCTATATTAATAGGCACGGATTTTAAAACCTTCTTTTTTGGTACACCAAATGGAACGATTTAAACTTCTGTCCCTTAAATTAGCCCGAGAAAAATCAACACTTAAAATTCTTATATACTTTAAGGGATGGTTTTAATTACTGTCCCTTTTGGTACTTATCAAAAAGGACGGTTTTAAAAAAACCGTCCCTTTTGCTACTATAAAAAAGGACGGTAATTAAAACCGTCCCTTTTGGTATAGCATAAGGGACAAAATGACACGGACATCCCAAATACTCCAGTCCCTAATATTCATTTTTATTGTAGTGGGTTTAGTTCCCTCTGAGCAAGACTCCAAAAGATCCTCCCAGCGAGCTACCTCCTTATTTCCCCATGATCCCTATTGCCATGCCCAAACCCAAGAATGTTGTAACCCCAAAACAACCTGCCCCTGCTGAAGGTGTTTCTGGTGAGGGTGTTCCATGTGATGCAACTTCTGGTGAAGGACCTTCTAAGCCACCAGCCAAAAGAACTAGGAGATCCAAGAGTGGGACTTCTTCAAATTCTAAGTCCCAACCTCAGCCTCAAGCTCCCTTGGATGCATTCCCCATTGCCTCCGTTCCTCCTCCTATGCCTGCCAAAGTGAGTTAAGAGTTAAGAAAGAAAAGTCATGCTGAGGTGGAGCGGATAAATTCTGAGTTTGAATGACACAGTCCCCTCGATCCTCCTACTACTGCTTTCCCCACTATCTTAGTAGGTCCATCTGAAGGGGGTCAAAGTGAAGGAAAAGCTCAAGGGTTCCTCCCAGTCTTGGTGCTACTGGTGTAAGAAAAAAGACTTTGGTACTAAGCCCCAGAAGAAACGAGCTCCTGATGTTGAGTACCGCCCTACTGAGAGGTCTTCACCAACCGCTTCCCCTCCTTCCTCGTCAATGGTGATATCATCCCATTCTCCCCCTGGATCAGAGGTATGAACATGTTTATTTGTTTTTCCATAGTTACTCATTTTTCTCTAGCAAGATGCATTTGTCTAACTCTTAGAAACTTGGTGCATGTAGCTAAAGAAAAAAGACCTAGCCACCCTGTGAGTCATTTCGTGGGAGGAAGCTTCGAGAGTGGTACCGTCGATGCAACTCCCCCCATTCTCCCATGATCGGGCTCATATATTCCCTTTGTTTGGTCTCCCGACGTACGGTGGAGGCAGGTAAGGAGGTTTTTGCCCATGTTGACTCCGTGGGACTTTCCTCTCAGCCAGAGGGGGTTCCCCCAATTTTTTCTGAGTCATCCCCTCAGCTAGAGATTCCTCTAAACATTGTTCCAATTTTGCAAAGTTCGCCCAAGGTGAAAAGTTCTAAACACATTTAGATATTTTTTTTCAATCCTTATTACTTTGCTGAATCTTCTAAATATTTTGGTGCATTTCAAATTGAAGCTTCTTCATTACTAGCTTCTTCGTTGGTTGATTTCCTTCTTCAACCTCCACTAATAAGGCCCATCACTGCATTGCCCCCTTTCATCCATATCGTTGAGGTAAGTTAAAATTACAGTGTTCCCCTTCTTTCCATGTCATTTCTTATGCCTAACACTTAACTTTGTATCTGCAGCTTTCTACAAGTTTGATCCCGCCATCATCCCTCAGGATTCCACCCAAAACTAAGGCTACATTTGGCTTGTTTACTCACCCTGGTCCTTCTTTTGCCCCTACAAGAGCTAATGTGTCAGTGGAAGGTCAGACGGCCCCTTCAAGCTCTCCCTCAACCTTGGCCTTAGTTCCTGTTATTGAATTAGGAGCTTCATCAACTGTTGAGGTTCCTCTGGCTGAGGGTTCTGCGAAGGCTCATAAGGAGATAAATTGGCCCACTACAATGCCTACCATTGCATCTTCTTTACTATCTCCCATTCTTGCTCCAGCAGTTGCTGAGGTATTTCTCCATTTTCTATTCGCTTCTTGGTGTTTATCATTTATCTTGACAATGTGTAATCTCTTTGTTTTAAACGTTCAAATGTCACAAATGATGGTGATTTAACGATGAAAACCACTTGTTAAGATTTTTCATCAAACTCCACTAGTAATGGTGACTTAACAATGAAAACCATATGTGAAGATTTTCTTCAAACTCCACTAGTACCAGTGACTCAATGAAAACCACTTATTAAGATTTTTTGTCAAACTCCACCAGTAACGGTGACTTAATAATGAAAACCACTTGTTAAGATTTTTTGTCAGACTCCACCGGTAACGGTGACTTAACAATGAAAACCACTTATGAAGATTTTCGTCAAACTCCATGAGTAACGGTGACTTAATAATGAAAAATACTTGTTAAGATTTTCATCAAACTCCACCAGTAACGGTGACTTAATAATGAAAACTACTTGCTAAGATTTTTTTTATCGAACTCATAATTTCACTTATCTGTCCTCAGGTATCTAAGGATTCCCTTTGTGCTGAAGAGCAATCTCGACCAGCTCCTTTGGCTATCACCTCACCTCATCTAGAACCAATTGTATCTGAGGAATCAAGTCCTAATGACTAGGGTTCCACGATGGGTGCTCCAACTGATAGCGAGCAAGGCTGTGAGCTTCATTTGCCTACACTGGCTCCTCACGAGTTTTACTTCATGGTTCTTCACCATTCACCTCAAATACCTTTCTTCCATCATTTGGTGATTGAAAAAATTACTACTCACCATCCTGAAACTTTTATTGTTGATTGCCTTTATTCAAACATCTCAGTGATGAGTCATATACTTCAGGGTATTGCAACCATTATTGCTGAGCTTGTCAATACCACCACTGCAAATGTCACTAGGCCCCTCCTTAATCAATTCTTGGGTTATTTGAAAGAGTTGGGTAGAGATGGATTCCAATTCAACTGGTTGATTGGATACTCGAAAACTTTGAAGAGTCAGCAGTTGGAAAGTCAGAGGGAGCTGCTGCAGAAGCACTTGGAAACTCAACGGATTGAAGAGGTAAGACTAGCTGAGTTAGTACCTTTACTGGAAGCTGTAAATCAAGAGGTGGAGGATATCAAAGAAGCTCTTCGTCTAGCAAAGTTAAAACAAGAGAAACTGCTTATCAAGCGTGCTCAAGTTGAAATGAGGTTAAAGGGTTCTAACAGTGCCCAACAGGTGTGCTTGGCAACTTCTTCGAACTTGCCTAGGGACTTTTTCTCTGCCCCATACTTATTGTTTTTCCTAGGCCAATGACCCCCCCACCAACACTTGTACAAGTTTTTTTTATTTTCTTCTCATGTAATTCTTGGGCAGTAGTTCCCAATTTTGTAATTCACTTACCAGTTTATGAATGAAAGAGAAGATTATCTTATTTTCTCATCACCTTTATTATAACTACTTGCATAAAATAAAGTTTTACAATTTTTCATCGCACCCTAATTGCAACAAATAACATAACTTCAAAAATGTCTTGTATATTCATGAAAACTAGATACATCATCTTTCTAAGGTAACTTGCTTATACATAATAGACCTTCAACCATTTGTTATTAATCTTGAATTTTGTATCTTCTTCCATCTTTGAAATTACATAGTAACCTGAATCGTGAGCCTTCTTCACAATGAATGGTCCCTCCGAATTCGCTGCAAACTTAGGTAGAGGAATCCCTCTAATGTTCTTCACTCCTTCTTTCAAAATGAGTTCCCCTTCAACGAACTTCCTTAGTCTCATCAAGTTATTATATTCCCTTAAGAGCTACCTTGTGTACATTTAGAAATGTTACATCGCATTGTCTCTGTGCTCATCTAATGCCTCTAACTTTACATGTTTACTCTAAGGGAGCATGCTGCTTCGTAGGAACTTTCAAATCTACTGGAAGTATTGCTTCGGCTCCGTACACAAGGGAGAACGACATGTATTCTGTGGGTTTTCTCTTGGTTATTCGGTAGGCCCACATCACTGCTGGGATCTTGTCATCCCACGACCCTGGGAAGTCTTCCATCATTTTGGCTAAAATATTGACCAAGGTCTTATTGGTCACTTCAGGTTGCCCATTTCCCTTTGGATATGCCACCGTTGAAGTATAATGGACGATGGAGTATCTGTCAGTGAGCATCATTACCTATTTGTTGACGAAGGGGTTTCCATTATTGGAGAGGCTAACTTTTGGGATCCCAAAGTGGTAAATCACGTATTCTCTGATGAAGTTATCAACCACGCCCACCGTTTCTCTTTTCAGAGGTATTGCTTTGACCCATTATGTAAAGTACTATGTTTCCACCAATATCCAAATCTTTCCTATTAATAAAGGATGTATCGCCCTTACCAAATCAAATGTCCAAGTGTGGAATGGATAGAGAGTTTCCAAATAGTGTATATCCATCGAAGGAGCATATATCATATTCCCATGTAACTGGAAGGCCTTACACTTTCCTACAAACTCAGCAGAGTCCTTCTCCATAGTTGGCTATTAATCCCCCAAGGTTATAAGTTGATCGTATAGCTTAGTCCCTTCAATATGAGCTGCATTAAGCTTATTTCAACACTTCAGATGCCTCCTCTTTCGTGATGCATCTCAACGGCTTGTTGAAGTATCCTCTCCTATAGAGTTGTTCATCTTGGATATAGAACTGTGGGGCCCTACGTTTGAGTCCCATCACATCTATTTTCTCCATAACAATAAATAAATCTTTGATGAAGTAAATGTAAAGCTACCTCCAGTCTATTTGAGTCTCAACGAAGTGACATGGAGCTACTTGAAAGAAGAGCTGACACTTTTCACACCTCCATTTTAACTCGACTGCATCTTGTTTCATCGTTAAACAAAAGTATCCTTCCCTTTGGATTCTCATGTAGAAAGGGATATTTATTATTTAGAAGTGGATATCGTACATCTTCCTCAATATATGTTCTGCCTCTTCTGGGCCAATGCACCTTGATAACCATCCTCCTACATTCCTGAAGTATAGATTTCTATGATTGATGACGTACTATGCTAGATCTCTCAGTTCCATCTTGCCTTCCCCAAAATCTAACTATTTTCTGATATCGCCTCTCCAATCTGAATCTCCCTCGATAGGTAGAATTGATTGTACCACCGATGGGGTTGTTCTTCGTTAGATCACCACAGTAGTTGTATCGGTCTTCATAATCAGCTTATGTGCAATGGTGGCATAGGCGTCAGCATGCTGGTTCATCATTTTAAGGTGTCTTTTTATCTTGACCCGATGGAATTCGTCAATTATCTGTTGAATGATCATTCTGTAAGGTGCTAGACTGAGGTTCTTCAACACATACTCCCCATTCACTTATTGAACTACCAATTTTGAATCACCTTTGATACACAGTGAATAGATGCCCTTTCGAAGGGCTTTAAGTAACCCAAGTACCAACACCTCATACTTTGCTTCATTATTGGAGAAAGGGAAATTTAATTTATAATAGAGGAAAAATTCCTCCTTTCCTTTAGAGAAAATAACCCTTTCACCTCCTCTTTTTTCTGCCGAAAAACCATCCAATTGCACCGTCCATTCTTCAAAGTCATCTATCAGAAAGTTTGCCTACAATTCATCCCCCGGGATGTTCTCTCAGGGTGGTTCAAATACTTCTGATGGGATATTTTCCAATAAGTCTGTGTACGCCTGGGTTTTAATTTCACGAGGAACCATGCACTTTAAATCATATTCTGAGAGGATGAGGAGCCACCTAGATGCTCTTCCAATCAAGATAGTTCTTGCCAATAAAAAATTAATTGGATCACGTCTTGTCACAATGTGAATCGTGAAAGATAGGATATAATGCCTAAGTTTTTTTGCTACGAACACTAAGGCTAAAAAATTCCTTTCTACATTACTGTACCTTGTCTTTGGTCCATGTATGATTCTACTCAAGTAGTAGACTGGCCTATCTTTCCCATTGACCTCCTGTGCCAAGAGTGCTCCGATGGACCTGGTGGTAGACGTAAGGTAGAGTTGTAATGGTGTTCCAGGCTTTGGATGGATCATTATCTATGGAGAGGTCAACAACTTCTTCAACATGTTTAAAGATTTTTGATGATCTTCCTCCCACTTGTACTTCATACCCTTTCGTAGTAGCTCTATTAACAGATGAGTTATCTGGGCTTGTACCGGCATAAATCTCCTAGGTAGGAGACTTTACTGAGCAAAATTTTGAGCTCTTTCATCGTTTTTAGACACGGTATTTCCAGGATAGCTCACTGCTTGTCCTGGTCAATCTGTACTCCCTACCAATCTACCACGAACCTTAGGAACTTCCCACTCATGACCTCGAAGGCACACTTTAGTGGGTTCATCGTCATCTCGTATTTTCTGTAGCGAAAGAACACCCTCCTAAGGTCGTCTAGATGGTACTATTCCTTCTTTGGTTTGATGACCAAATCGTCCATATAGAACCCTACGAATTTGAGAAAGAAATCGTGAAAAATAGCCATCATTGTACTTCGATATGTCGCCCCAGAATTCTATAATCCAAACATCATCCAAACATCATCATTGTACTTCGATATCTCTTACCATGTTGAAACACTCTTTAGATCCAAGTGAGAGTACGATGTGTAAGCCTTATCGATTAATGTTTTTGCGAACTCCCTCAAACTGAGTTTATTTTTGTTACAGTGAGCTCCTAGATGTTCGATGAAAAGTTTGATGTGCTCCTTCGGGTTCCCCCTTTACGAGTGTATTTCTCAAAGATGGGAGGGATGTAGTCCTTCGGGTAAGGCTCATCGTTGTATTCTTGGGGATAGGGCATGCAAAAATCATCATACACTGAAGCTACCTCATTGGACGACTGTGAGGAAGTTGTTATCATCTTCAACATATATTTTTGTATTTCTTTCCTCATCTCTGCTAATATAGACATCGGCATCTTCTCAACCGTGGAGGGAGTGGCGAGAAGGACCACTAATGGGACACTGGTTGCGCTTGGAGTGCCCACCGCAGGTGGAATGCCTGTTATGCTCGTTACGCCCGTTATTGAGGCAGGAGTAGGTGTTGTGCCTATGGGTCCAGCCCCCATGGGAATAGTCGAAGTAGGGTTCATCAGAGCTACTAGGACCACCCCAGGTGTCATAAAAATGCTGGGATGTATTCCCCCTCCTAGGACTGTGGTAGCCTCAGGTGTCTGCAAAAACTCAAAAAAATTACCCATGAGAAAGGTAATTAGCACTGGTCCTAGGACAATACTAGTAGAGTCTTGGGTGACCCTGGGGACTCTAGTCATCATATAATCTTGGGGAACCTCTACCTGAGGAGGAACCCCACTTCTGGGAGCTTCCATCTCTCTCGTCGCTTTCTCCTCATTGCACTGGATATCATTGAAGTTGAGTCTATAATTAAAGTTATCCTGCACCATACTCTTTTTCTAGAAGAATACCTCCCCAGCAGAGTCGCCAAATGTAAGATGATACTTTAGATTGGACGGAGGTGTAACCCCCTTTGAGTATAGTAATGACAAGTTAACTGAGAACACTCCTGATTAATTACAAGACACACGATCATAACCCAGTGAAGATAAACTCAGTTTGAAATCACAAATCGCTCGTGTATTACTCAGAAGATAATAATGAACTCATAAGTTACTCATTCATAGGGAGAGAGAGTTAAGCACCCTACATACACCTTGGTAGGCAGCCAAACACACCAACCCTCAAAGATCTCTAGTTAGATATTAAAGCTTCATAATAAATAACAATGGTGGGTGAGTAAGAGCTCTGGTTTTGCAATAACTTCTTTCTTTCTGATGATAATCTCTCTAGAGAATCACACTCAAAGAACATCCTTCCCTTAAAAGTGGTTAAGGCCCATAAATGACCCCCCCCCCCCCCCACACACACACACCACTCCCGAGGTGTGTCAGTCTTTCATAGTTGTGAAAGACATCCCACATAATTTATGTCACAAACATTAAATGTCTCATGGAGTGTTCAGCTCCACGTCACAAACATTTAATGCCAAGACATGCCTTTTGCCTAACCACTATATGTCAGGGGACTGTCAGCGCAGAGGTGGCTCACCAACTATCTGACAACCCTAAATACCACAGTGGTTTACTCAAGTGCAGATTTGACATTGCTTAGTTGTCTAGTGACATCACTTAAAGTATATGTGACATTAAGTAGAGGGTTGATTGGTTCACAACTAAACGCACGATGGAACTCAAGGCTGCTCCGTCCAAGGTTCCATGAATGAAGGTCCTTCAGTGTTTTACCACGTGTATCTAAGATGGTCAGGACAAGCCCCAATGCTACCTCACTTCTCAATCCTCCAAAATAAGTCCCTCTGAAGTTCCCGCAGCGATGTGATTGGATAGAGAATGAAAGCTCTCCCAGGCCTTGCCAGGCCTGGTCTCTCACGAGTACTGTTTGACCTCACACTAAATAACATTATAATCATTATAGCTCATAGTCAATGTAAACAAAAGATACAATAAGATTAAGTAACATAACGAACCTAAAGGATGAGCTCTCTCGGCTAGTTTCTTCGTTGGATAATCTCTCTGGGTTGCCACGCTGAGTTGGCTCTCTTGAGCTTACACACTGAGCTAAATCGTTTGAGCCACCTCACCGAGATACCTCTCTTAAGATGCCTCACTGAGATGCATCACTTCCTTAATCCCTTGAGTCTGTTGTATTAGATGGGGGATTTTCTCTACTCTCGAGTTTATCTTCAAGCCCCCCTATAGTACCATACTTGAACCTTATCAAACGTTGGGAGTTGAAAGACATTATTATATTCTAGATTATTAATTTTGAACGATGATCATTGTACATGTGGAGAAAATACTTTGAGCTTAGAGCTATTATATGATATAAGTCCAGTGGAGCTGGGTAGTGCTATATAGGAAGCAGTGAGGAAATTTTTACACCACTAGTGGATAGGTGGGACAATCTTAAGGATAATTAACTTGTGATTAGTAGGGTAACTGAGTATAACCTTACGATATAGCCATGATGAGCATCCAAAGCTGAGTTTAAGATAAATATATTACGTATGTGTTGTTTGTGCATATATGCACAGGATATAAGGTGTATGGGCACTCTGGTTCGTTTGATTTTTAGAATAGTTTAGGTTAAAGGGATTTGGTAGTAAATAGATTAAATAATATGTCAGTGGGGGAGTAGGAGAAGAATTGGAAAAGAAACATGGACTAAACTTTGGTTGAGGAAGTAGATAGTCCGGATATATATATGCACACATATACAGTAAGGAGAGCTATCACAACTGAGATAGGTTCAAAGACTGCTGAGACACGGGTGAGGGATCTCTCTAGCCCAGGGAGGGTCCAATAGTTTTGGTGAGTAGAGCAGAGACTTACTCAGTTGAATGTTGAGGGTGGCTCACACATAAATAGGATGTCGATTTCTACCAGACAAAAAGGACATAGGAAGTGAACTATTTGGAGCAGATGCATGGGTCACGAGTTTTGGTGTACCCTGAAAGGGGAATATGAGGTACGACGTGACATGGAATATTGAGCGAGTGGATCGGTGTCACACCTTCCTTTTGGTATGAATGAATAAGAAGTACACATAACGAAATGAGTTAAAGTTAAGGCGGAATAACATAAAGTTTTATTCATTTTTAACATCTTACATAGGGTTGAACCACCGCAGGGGTGAGTTAAATGTTTCTAGTACACATGACAATATAGAAAATTGAAAAGCACCAATCCTTGATCCCATTTGGTTTAATCTCTACTCATATGGTCACATACACAAAAAGGTGATCGATTTCTTTCTGTAGTAGAGAAGAGATCCTATTTCCTTTCTACTGGCATGTCTGGAGAAGGAAAGAATTAGTACAAATACGCTAAGCAGGTTCTACCCGTTTTATAACAATGATATATATATAAATAAGAGTTTGAGTGTGTATATAATTAGTGTTTAAAGTGTTGACAACAATAATCTGATAATTCCATGTTTATCAGATTATAAACATCAAAATGTTTGAAATTCACAATTCCATAATGATTAGTCCGTTTAAAAAAATGCGGTACATTACTAGTTTAGTTAGAATCATGTTTGAAGAAAGTCAAAGAATTTGAACTAATAATCCCATTCTTACTAGTTCAGTAAAGGGGATAGAGGTAATTAATCCATCAGTTTAACTTTATCATCACATGTTAATCAATCCCAAAACTTTTGGGAAAAAGTAACTTGTTATTCTCACAATTAAAGTGGCACTCATACGTATGTAGCTATCGTCATGGATATCAGTCATCAGAGACCAATAGGCTAAGTAGAAAGTTTTGTGGGATAACATGTCAGTCTACTTCCTAGTTAATACTGATGCTTATAGTAAAAATGGCACAAAATTTTAAGGGAAAACTGAATCAATAAAGTACATGATCTCGGTTATTAGGTGAGAATGGTTAAAATGGATTCTTAAATTTAAATACTAATGATAATTCAAATACTGATGATGGTTAAAAAAATATGGAGTATGGCAGTATAATAACATGCACATACCCAGTGTAATTGTGGCTATCACGTAGTGATATCAATAGTTGTATTTCAAATACGCAAAGTATAATACTAAAAAGTTAGGAAAAACCTACTTTCTTGCTATTCAGTTGAATTTCTATCACACTGGAATATTCGAAAGAATTGGGGCTTGATTTTCTATTATACAATGTGTGGTATATGAGTATTAGGGCTAAATCAGTCAGTTTTATATTTAAGACTATCTTTATTACAGTTTCGGGGGCTTATATATAATTATTTTGGGACTTTAAAATAGTGACCTTGAGCTAAGTATTGAACTTTGGTGCAAGAGAGTTTTTATCTTAAAATAGTTTGATGTATGTATAAGTAAAGTTTGGAGTTTAAATTCCTAAGTTGAATTAGTTTATAGGGGTTTGTTTGTAATTTTAAGGAAATTTCTTCAAGAAAAAGCCTTGTTTTTACATAACTTGGGCTCCGAATAACGAAACATGGCCTTATTTTATACCATTTTGATCAGAAAATTAAATAAAAATTTTGAGAAAAAAATCAGAATTTCGGGATTAGCCACGTACCCTCATGTGCACGGTTAAGGTTTCTGACCAAAGTCTTCATCTTCGACCGCTCGATTTTGACTTTTTAAGGTTTCAATCTTTGGGTTTTCTCCTTCATTTTTAACCTAATTTTTCATGAGGAATCCAAATATATAAGTTTCATGGATTGAATCTCTCAGTATAACTCAAGTTCCAAAATTGTGTTTTTCATGAAAATTTGACCTAACATTCGTGGATTTGTAGAGTACGACAAGGTCTCTTATGAATTGGATTTGGTTTCTGCTATATGTGAGAGTAGTTTGGTTTTGGTTTCAATGATTTTGATGGATTGTAAATTGAGAATTTTGAATTTGCAGGTTTTGAGTTCAAAAAACACTTTCAATCGATTTTCTCTCTATATGAACATTCATGGCTTTTAATCATTACACTCGATATCCTTAGGTTATAATGAGTTTATCCATGGCTTTAAATCAAATTTCAAGGCACTTTATTGAGTTTCACCATTAAAGGTCAAGCTTTAATGGTGCTCTTACTTGTTTTTACTATCCTAGGCCATTCTACACGTAAAATCTTGCATATTATGAGTGTTCTAACTATATTAACTATGCAGAAAACTAATAGAATTGAAAATGAAGCATAAAATGATGAGTTTCTTGAATTCAGGAAAATTTTGAGATTTGAAACTGAACCGTGGGGTGATTTTTTACTACTTAGGTCGAGGGGTATTTATATTATTTCAAGTGTTTATTTGATTGTGGCTAAAAGGAGGTGGATTTGAACTTCTTTAGGGGGAGTTTTGATTGTGGGTAAGTGGGGTGCACATGGGTCTTTACGGTTTTCCGGTAGCATGTGGACAGGGTTTGAAACAAAAATTAAGAAGTTTTTTTTTAATTTTAGTCCTTTACCATTTGTATAATTTCATTTATAGCCCTAAAAGTATACATTTTGCAAAGTTTACGGGTATTTTGGAAATTTTAGAAAGTTTCCACGGTTGAAATTGTAATTTTATATTAGTTGAGTTCTAAAGGTTTAATTTGATATAAGGTTGGGGTTTAGGGGTTAAATATATATCAAGTTATCTTAGTTTGAGAATTTTAGGGACTATTTTATAATTAACTGAAACATCAAGGGGTCTAGGTTAGTTAACAAAGTTGTAGGTTTTTGAACATAGTTCCTTTCTTCTTTTAATTACTTTAGATTTTACACACCTTATGAGGGTTTAAATCGAGGTCGTGGGTAATTTAGGGTTTAAAAAATTCTCAATTCTTACAATCTACCAACCTAAAAAAAATCGACCTTGAATTTTACCTTAAAATAAGTCTGGGTATTGATTCTTTATTCCTTGTTCTAGTTCCTATGTAGCTTCTTGCTAATTCTAGTGTTCTCAAAGTACTTTAACTGAGGGAATTTCCTTGTTTTCGAGATACTTTACTTGGCAATCCATAATTTGGATAAGACGTACTTCAAATTCATGGTTGGGTTCAACTGAAATATCTTCCCATGTGATGGTATGCGATGGATCTTTTATATACTGGCGTAAATGTGATACATGAAATATGTTATGGATATTGGATAATTCCATTGGCATTCTAATTGATAGGCTACGGAGCCAATTCTTTTAGAAACCATGAAAGGTCCAATATATCCGAGGGCTAATTTTCCTTTCTTCCCAAAACGTAAAATTCCTTTTTAAGGGGACACTTTCAGAAATACTTGCGCATTTTCTTGAAATTCTGATGGTTTTCGGCAATGATTAGCATAACTCCTATGTCCATCTTAGGCTATCTTCAAATTCTTTAGAATCTATTGTATTACCTCGGTGGTTTCTTGAATTATTTCTGGACCAAAGTGTTTACTATCTCCTAACTCTATCCAACATAATAGGGATCTATAGGCTAGTCCATATAAAGCTTCAAATGGGGCAGATTTAATACTGGCTTGATAGCTATTGTTATATGAAATTTCTATAAGGGGAAACTATGCATTCCAATGGCCAAATATATCTAGCGTACAATCATGTAACATATCTTATAGGGTTTGGATCATACATTCTGATTGTCCATCCGTTTGGGGGTGGAATGTAATACTTAAGTGAAGTTTAGTACCCATTGCACCATGCAAGGCTTGCCAAAATTTTCCTGTGAAATGAGAATCTCTATTTGATACAATGGATAAATGGATTCTGTGTAATCGAATAACTTCTCGAATGTATAAATCGCTAAGATTTTGGAATAAATCGATGGTCTTTAAAGGTAAAAAATAGGTAGATTTGGTAAGTCGGTCTACTATTACCCAAATTGAATTTTGTCCTTGGGACGTACGGGGGGGTCCACTGACAAAATCCATGGAAATATTATCCTATTTCCATTCGGGAAGAGGTAAGGGATGAAGAAGTCCATTAGGGTTTTGGTGTTCTATCTTTACTTATTACCAAGTAATACATCACCTTACCAAATTCTCGATATCATTTCTCATGTTTGGCCACCAATATTGCTTCTTCAAAGCATGGTACATTTTCTAGCTTACGGGTTGTAACATAAATTTTTAACGATGAGCTTCTTGCAACACATCTTCTCGTAAAGATGCATCATTAGGTACATATAATCTATTTATAAATAGGATTATTGTTTCTCTATCATAGGAAAAATCTGAATTTTTGCTCAAAATTCTTTGTACAAATGAATCTTGGGTTTGTTGAATAAAGATTTTCGATCTTAATTCGGGATGAGCAATAATTTTAAAAAATTTGGTATAAGTGGAAGTAATCGTAGATCATATTTCTCTATGGTAGCGAAAATATCGTAGGAATTCAAAGTATGAAGTATTCCTACTTGATTTCGACTTAAACCGTCGACTACTATATGACCTTTCTCTGGATGGTAATTAAGTCTAAATTGGTAATCCTCCAAAAATTCTATCCATCGTCGTTGTCTTAAGTTCAATTCCTTTTGGGTAAAGATATTCTTCAAACTTTTGTGATTTGAAAAGACTTAGAAACTCACACCATAAAGGTGACAATGCCAAATCTTTAATGCAAAAACTAGGGCTGCTAGTTTTAGATCATGGACCGAATAGTTACGCTCACGCGTTTTGAGTTTTCGTGAACCGTATTCTAATACTTTTCATTTAACATTAACAAAGACCATAATCCTTGTAATGAAGCATCGATATACACCTCATAACATACATCACTAGAAGGAATAGTGAGGATATGAGTAGTAGTTAACTTGTCCTTCAACATTTAGAATGATTGGTTACATTCTTTAGTCCATACAAATGGAACTTCCTTCCTACTTAGTTTTTAAAGGGGAAGATCAATATGCGAAAACCCTTCGACAAAACGGAAGTAGTATACAACTAATCCTAGAAAACTCTTTGTTTTTGTTTTATTAGTAGGATTTTCCCATTTCAAAAAGGCTGAAATTTTAGCTGGATCGACTTGGATTCCATTCTCAGAAATCACATGCCCTAAAAATTTAACTTCCATCATTGAGAATTCACATTTCCTCTTTTTTGCATATAATTGATGATTTCTAAGAGTACCTAAGACTACCTTTAAATTTTGAATATGCTCTGTCAAGTTTTGAGAATATATGAGAATATCGTCAATGAAAACGATAACGAACTGGTTCAGAATAGGTCTAAAGATTCTGTCAATAAGATCCATAAAATCTTCTCGGGCAATAGTTAAACCAAATGACATTACCATAAATTGGAAATATCTGTAACGAGTTCAAAAAGAACTTATTGAAATGTCTTCATCTCTTTTGTGTAACTGATGATAACCGGATCGTAAGTCAATTTTAGAAAATACCCTTGCTCCTCCGAGTTGATCAAATAGATCTCCTATTCGGGGAAAAGGATACTTATTCTTAATAATTGCAGAATTTGTTTATGATAATGTATGCAGCCCCCAATGCTTGCTGAAAGCTCCTCCCAAAATAGGACACAAATGTCTTATCTCTGTCCGACACTATATTGGGCGGTACCCCATGTAGCTTAATAATCTCTGCAAGGAAGAGTCTGGCGTACTCCTCTAAACTATAGTCTGTCATGACCGATAAGAAATGAGACACCTTTGTCAATCTGTCAACAATCACCCATATCTAAGCATGCCCCCTTTGCGAAGTGGGTATCCTAGTAATAAAGTCCATAGATATGCTTTTGCATTTCTACATCAGGATCTCCAAAGGCTACAGAGTACTTACGGGATGCTGATGAACAACCTTCACAAGCTGACAAGTAGCAGATCTGGACACAAACTCCGCTATATCCCTCTTCATACTGACCCACCAATACTGACGTCGCATATCTTGGTACATCTTATCCCCACTGGGATACACCATATATACTGAATCATGAGCCTCCGACACGATGAATCACCTTAAATTCTCATCATCCTGAATAACAAGACTCCCCTGGAATCGCAAAACACCATCAGACCCGATAAAAAAAATGCTCCAGCCCGTCATCTAGCAATTATCGGCCTCTTATCCAACATCAGAACTCCGCTCAGTCCCTTTATGGATGCATCCGTGTAAACTCTATAATCAACCCTGGCTCGAAGAAATGCCAAAACTGGTGATGTAGTCAATCTTCAATTCATCTCCTCAAATGCCTACTAGAACGTCT
The DNA here is from genome assembly GCA_949130495.1 of Sambucus nigra. Taxonomy (NCBI): domain Eukaryota; kingdom Viridiplantae; phylum Streptophyta; class Magnoliopsida; order Dipsacales; family Adoxaceae; genus Sambucus; species Sambucus nigra. The sequence continues at coordinate 84,939,268 of OX422208.1, read as the reverse complement.
CATCCCAAACAAAAGGTACCCACTTCCTCGTTAAATTTGTTAAGGGTAAAACTATCTTGGAGAACCTTCAATGAATCAACGGTAGTGCCCAGCGAATCCTAAGAAGTTGCACACGTCGGTAGGTGTAATGGGCTATCCCCACTCAATCACGACAAAAGCTTTCCCTGGGTCCACGGATATCCCCTTCTCAAACACAATGTGACCCAAGAACTGTACTTCCCTCAATTAAAACCCATATTTCTTGAATTTCGTATACAACTGATGATCTGGAAGTGTATGTAAGACCACTTGTAGATGCTTTGCATGCTCCTCCACAGTCCGAGAAGATATCAAAATATCATCTATGAATACGATAACAAACCGATCCAAAAATTCCCTGAACACTCGGTTCATCAAATCCATGAATACCGTTGGTGCATTGGTTAGCCTGAATGGCATCACCTAAAACTCGTACGACCCATAAAGAGTAAGAAAAACTATCTTTGAGACATCCTGCTCCTGGAATCTCAACTGATGGTACCCCGAACTCAAGTCAATCTTTGAAAAGTATGCATCACCCTTTAGTTGGTCAAAAAAATCATATATACGCGACAATGTTTTTTTTTTAATCGTGACTTAGTTCAACTCCATGTAGTCGACACAAAGTTGTAAAGATCCGTCCATCTTCTTAACGAACAATACTGGAGCACCCCATCGTGAGGTACTCCTCTTGATAAACCCCTACCCTAGAAACTGCTCAATCTTCTATCGTAGCTCCCTAATCTCCAACGAAGCCATCTGATACGGAGTTCGAGAAATAGGTCTTGTGCTTGAGATCAGGTCTATCACAAAATCAATCTCCTGACTCGGTGGTAACCCCAGAATATCTCGAAAAAGATCAAAAAAGTTTGTCCCCACTATAATGGAATCTAGTGTCACCAAAACCTCTGAAGAGGTATCCTCCTCAATGTAATACAAATGTGTTCTCAACCCACCCCCGGGATGAAGCATCATAGCTAGGTACATCTCCGGCCCCGTAATGGTAAAGACGGTGGATCTCCCAAATAAATCCACACATGCCCTATAAGGGCTAGCAAATCCATCCTCAAAAAGACATCGTACTCATGCATGTCAAGTACTAGTAAATCTACAACTAAAGTAAGTCGTCCTATCACAATACCGATACACCGATACACTGACTGTATAGGTGACTCTCTACTTAGTGGTGAGTCTATGTGCAAAACTATTTCTAAAGAAAAGTCTATCATACCTGACTGCCATGCGAACCCTGTGCTAACAAAAGAGTGTGATTCACCCTTATAAAAAAGTATGCCCTCAAGAAGGGGATATTCAAGATCAACATGCCCCTCGCAGGATCAGATCTGAAGTTCAACGTTCAAATCCTAGGGCTCGCCCAAAATGGCAAGCTTCGGAGAAAAGACAAGGGCAAGCCAGGTCCACATAGGTCTCTTGGTTAATCGATGCCTATAAGGCCAGGCTCCAAGAGTAAGAGGAGGCCACTCGTAAGCAAGAAGATGAGAATGATCGTCTCAAAAGAAGATTGGAGAAAATGGAGAGAGAACTCCATCGTAGCACAAGACAATGTCAATATCTCACTCCTAGCCCTCAGTCGAGCAAGTCTCGCAGCCGAGGAAGGAGCCCTAGATGTGGATCTCAAGGATTTAAGGAACACACGTCAGATAATGGCTTGATCGAGTAACATCAACCATCTCGCCGTTATAGGAGCCCAGCTTGAGGAAATGACAACATACTAAATTTGGTTCGGAGAGAAATGGACTAGAACCCAGCACATCGGGGTGTCAGATCGACTAGAGAGCTAGCCAGTCAATCTCTCAGGACCCAAATGAAATCCTATTTATCAAAGGATATAGAAGAAGAAGAAGAAGAAGAAGAAGAAGAAGAAGAAGAAGAAGAAGAAGAAGAAGAAGAAGAAGAAGAAGAAGAAGAAGAAGAAGAAGAAGAAGAAGAAGAACAAGAAGAAGAACAAGAAGAACAAGAACAAGAACAAGAACAAGAAGAACAAGAACAAGAACAAGAAGAAGAAGAAGAAGAAGAAGAAGAAGAAGAAGACCCCTAAAAGTTCACGATTCCTAAATTCAAGATTTACAACGGAAAGACTGATCCTATCAACCATGTTAGAAAGTACAGGCAGGCCATGACCCTCTGGAACCATAAGAACGGATTAATGTGACGGAACTTTCCATAGAGCTTGCATGATGTGGTCCATAATTGGTTCGAGAAACTCCCTCATAGATCCATCACGAGTTTCGAGTCCCTAGAAGAGCTCTTCACAGCTCGCTTCATTACCAGCAACTCCCATCAGAAGAGGAGGGATGCCTTATTGACAATGAAGGAAATGCCCCAAGAGAGCCTCATAGAATATGCAAAAAGATATTGAAAGTTATTCAACGAGGTCGAGGACTATTCATAATAGGTCGTTGTGGCGTCCTTTAAGATTGGCTTACCCAGCTCCTACCTCTTGCATCAATCCTTCACTAAGAAAGAGGCCACGACCATTGATGACCTAATGGATCATATAAAAAAATATGCCAAAGTTGAGGATGTGACTTGCCTTAGTGCATGGGAGAATGGTCGCACCAAGTTTGCCGGCAAGAGAAGTGACAAAGCTGAGAACCAAAAGAAAGGAAGCAAAAATGGGGGCAAAACTGGCTCCAAGAGCGGGAACAAAAATAATGATTCAAAAGCATTTCAAGCTGTGAACACTATTTTTAAGGAACCAATCTACAAGATTCTAGAAAATATCAAGGACGATCCATTCCTTAAGTGGCCCGGAAAGATGGGAGGAGGCCCCCCAAAAAGGAGCAACACACTAAGATGTGTATTCCACAAAAAAGGTGGGAACAAAACTGAGCACTGTAAGGCTCTCAAGTCTCACCTTGAAGAGTTAGCCCAAACTGGACATCTGAACGAATTTATGCAAAAGAAGGAAGAGAAGGTCGCTGCCAATGGAGACCCAAGGCCTGACAACGTGCTCGAGGAGGATTCTACCCATGAGTTCGTAGTGATTCATGGGTAATCTGATCTAAAGCATATTCAAGGAGACTTGGCTCGGATGGAAGTTAAAAATCTTATGATAGTAATGCAAGATTTTCAAATCGATCCATCTAAAACACAGGTAGGAAAGCATCGGCGAGCAGATGATGTCGACTACAGCAAACACATTGTGTTCACAAACGAAGACCTAGTGGAAGTAAGGACCCCACATCATGATGCCTTGATCATTACACTCAGGATAGCTAATTACGATGTCGACAAGATACTTGTTGACCATGGTAGATTATCTGAGGTAATGTATCTCAACCTATTCAGAAAGTTGAAGCTAAGCATCGACGACGTAAAGGAAGCCAATATCCCTCTAGTTAGTTTCGTTGGTAAAGTGATCATCCCTTTGGGAAAGATTGTACTACCAGTAAGGGCATTAAGTGTCTCCAAAATGATCGAGTTTCTGGTGGTCGACATTGACTCACCCTACCAGGTCATCCTTGGCAGAGGGTGGCTACACGCGATGAAGTCCGTCCCCTATACCTTCCACAAGAAACTCAAATATGAAACCGAGCGAGGAGTGATGGAGATCCATGGAGATTTGGCAATGGTAAGAAAGTGCTTTATAGCAGTTATCCCCCCAAAGACGGAGAAGAAGGTCAAGAAAGCCAATGAGAAGGTTGAAGAACAAGAAGGTTTGATCTCTTACAAATAGCAGTTAAAATAAGGAAGACCTGGAGTGGAGGAGACAAGTCTCCTCCCCTCTGAGCGGGTCATGGAGAACCTGGAGGAAGTCGCAGGCGGCGGCAACAAGAAAGATAGGATGTTCTTGATCGGAGCCTCTCTCACAGATCGAGAGAAGAAGGAACTAACAGTACTTTTATGAAATAACTTAGACGTTTTCGCATGGGGAACCTACAAGATGCCTAGGATTGATCCCAATGTGGTTTGTCATCAGTTGTACATTGACCCAACTTTCAAGTCGATCGCGCAAAAGGCACGGTGAACTGCACCAGAGAAGGCTAAGGCTATGGATAAGGAAGTGGAGAAGTTGTTGGATATAGGATCCATACGGGAAGTTCAATTCCCTAAGTGTCTATCCAACCCAGTAGTGGTCCCAAAAAGCAATGGAAAATGGAGGGTTTGTATTGACTTCACCGACCTCAACAGAGCGTGCCCTAAAGACAGTTTTCCTCTCCCAAAGATTAACCAGTTGGTGGATTCCACAGTAGCTCATAAAATAATGAGTTTCCTAGACCCCTCCTCAGGGTACCACCAAATCCCTCTACACGATCCGGATCAAGACAAGACAACATTCATCACCATCGTCGGGTTGTATTGTTACAAGGTCATGCCCTTTGGGCTCAAAAATAAAGGAGCAACCTATCAGCGGTTGGTCACTAAAATGTTTATTAACTAAATGGGAAACACCATGGAGGTCTACATCGATGATATGCTCATCAAGAGAAGGCATAAAGAAGAATACCTCTCAGACCTATCAAGGACCTTCGAAATCCTCAGGAAATATCGAATGAAGCTTAACGCAAGTATGTTTTCCTTTGGTGTCCAGTTAGGAAAATTTCTCCACTACTTGGTTAGCAAGAGAGGCATGGAAGCCAACCCGGACTAGATTGACGCCATCAATAGGGTCCAGCCCCCCCCCCCCCCCCCCCGTACGATAAGAGACGTGCAAAAGTTCACAAGAATGCTTGCCGCCTTGAATCAATTCATCTCAAAATCAGCCAAAAGGTGCCAGCCGTTATTCCAAATTTTGAATAAAAGAAAAAATATTGAGTGGAATGAGGATTGCTCGAAGGCGTTAGAAGGACTCAAGGCTTACCTCAGTACACCATTGTTGCTCTTAATCCCTCATGAGAATGACTCCCTATACTTGTACCTCTCAGTTTTTAGTTACGCTATAAGTTCTGTACTAGTATACGAAAGAACGGGGATCTAGCACCCAGTATATTATGTGAGAAAAACCCTCTTGGACGCCAAATAGCGATACATGCCCTTAGAAAATCTCTTTTTTGCACTAGTGGTAGCCTCGAGGAAATTGAAACATTACTTCGAAGCCCACTCCATCATCATCCTTACATCTCACCCCCTTAAAGCAGTCCTGCAAAAAGAAGATTTGTCTGTTAGACTATCAAAGTGGTCAGTCGAGCTCGGACGATTTGACATCCAGTTTCAGCCAAGGATTGCAATCAATGGATAAGTCCTCATAGAATTCATTGTAGAATTTATAGGAGAACATCCTCGCAACCAACTTCAGCCTATTGGTCAAGGGGAAAACCCCTTGGTGCAAGGTGTTTGGTGAATGTTCGTTGATGGAGCCTCTAACTCCAAAGGGGCATGAGTGGACATCGTGATGGTTACCCCCGAAGATGCAATCCTCGAGCAAGGAATCAGACTTGCATTTAAAGCCTCCAACAACGAAGAAGAGTATGAAGCACTAATAGCAGGCTTACAGAAGGCACAGGCACTGGAGGCAAAGAAACTCCAGGTGTTCGATGACTCAAAGTTGGTCTCCAACCAGATAAGTGGAGACTAAAATGCGAGGGAAGAGAGAATGGTGACCTACCTCGCCATAACAAATAAATTAATGTCTAACTTCGAGCAGGTCAACGTCCAGCAGTTTACTATAGGATAAAATAGCCATGCTGACGCCCTAGTGGCCTTGAGCTCAGCAATCAATTCTGACCTAAAGAGAATAATTCCAATCGACTTCCTTGCCCATCCAAGCATCACCCAGATCGAGAAACTGTCAAACATAGGTCATGTTATCCAGATTGAATTAGCCCCCAGTTGGATGGACCCTTTAAGGGATGATTTAAAAGATGGTGCCCTACCAGAAGATAAGAAGGCCGCTCATCAGATAAGAGTCAAAGCTTCTCACTTTCACTTATCTCCTTAGGGAAACCTATATAAGAGATGTTTCACCAGTCCTTACCTCCAGTGCGTTCACCCTAAGGACGTCGATCAAGTTCTACTTGATCTCCATGAGGGAATCTGTGGGATTTATATTGGGGGTAAGTCGCTAGTTTTTCGAGCAATGAAGGAAGGCTATTGGTGTCCGTACATGTATAAGGATTCTCGGATATATGCTCCCAAGTGAGAAAAATGTCAAATTCTTGCTCCTATTGTTCACCAACCGTCCAACGACCTAAAGTCACTTACTAGCCCATGGCCTTTCGCCCAATGGGGAATGAACATCGTAGGACCTCTTCCTACCGCTGTTCGTAATCGCAAGTATTTATTGGTCGCGATAGACTACTTCACCAAATTGATAGAGCAGAGCCGCTGGAGAACATCAGAGACGTGGATATGATAAGATTCATATGGAAGAACATTATCACTTGCTTCGGTATCCCCAGGACCATCATCACTGACAACGGAACCCAGTTTGAAAGTGGCCTCTTCCAGGGTTTTTGTAATGACCACGGGATCAGGCACCATTTCAGCTCGGTGGCATACATTTAGAGCAATGGACAAGCTGAAGCTTCCAACAAAATAGTGATTGATGGATTGAAGAACTTATTGGAGCGGGCCAAAGGGGCATGGGTGAGCAAGCTGCAAAACATCCTATGGGCTTACCTCACTACCCCATAACGAGCAACGAGGGAAACACCATTTGCTCTGACATATGGTATAGAGGCAATCATTTCCTTTGAAGCTGTCCTCCCCACCATGAGGTCCACCCTGGTCGACCAAGGCCAGAATGATGCAGTATTGCTTACTGAACATGACCTAGCTGAGGAACGAAGAGAGATGGCTTTAGTGAAACTATCAGGCTATCAGCAACATGTAGCAAAGCACTATAACAAGAAGTTCAATCTGAGAGCATTCCAAGTTGGGGACTACGTCCTAAGAAAAGTTATTGGCCGCGCAATAAAACCATCAGATGTCAAGCTAGGACCAAACTGGGAGGGACCATTCAAGGTGATAATGGACAATCTACAAGGAGCCTATCACTTAGAAATGCTGGATGGTAGGGAGATACCTCGATCTTGGAACACAGCTAATTTAAAGAAATTCTACTTCTAGTTTTCTGTGTTGATCTTTTATTATAGTGTTGAAACTTACATTTCATTTCTGATTAATAAAAGATTGTTTGGCAGTGGAATTCTACAAAGTGTTGATTTTTTCTCAAATAATTTATAATTTATGCACCTTTTCCAAGTTACAGTCTCTCCTCTTAACATATAAAAGCAGGGTATTACCCTCCTCAGGTTTTCATCATCAAACACGAGCAACCTCCTGGCATTGCCCCTGATAATATATGAAGCCCTAGAGGGGACCCTTAGGCCTCTCGGCCAACTCAGGTTGGTCACCAAACTATGTTTGGCTCGAAAACCTGCTCGGATAGAACATCTAACACCAGGTGTGTCCTCTCCATTGCCACACTTAGGCCTAAGGGAGTGTGACGACACAACCTAAAAGGTAAAATGAGGGGAATGGTATCTTATAAGCATACTGGACTGGGGGGATACTCACTCAATAAAAAAACTCTTCCTATATCAAATCTAGTCAGCTAAGAAGAGCCCAAGATAGTCGAACAAGAAATCAATGACGTAAAAAAAACACGTGTTTAGTCGGCGAATCGCCCAAAACATAATCATTTTATTACATCATTGCATATACAGAGTTAAATATGCTAAATAAAATAAATCCTAATGAGGATTCGGTCTCCGAGCAAGATAATCATCCACTTGCGCTCTTCGGCCATCATCTGGGTGAGGAGATAATTCCTCCTCGATTTCATCTGAATCTGGCTCCAATAGCTACCTGGTGATAGCATCAATGGGGATCCACTAATCATCCCTCCTGAATGGTTTAGGCATTAAAGTTAAGGGAAAGATCTCATGATGATACCAGAGGACAGAATTCCTAGGGACCTGTAACTCTCTAAGAGCACTCAACCATCCCCTAATAAAGGATAACTCTTAAACTTCACCCAACTTCATCGGAGCATCGGTCCAACCCTGATCGTAACCATCATCCCATACTCGCCGAGGACCTTTTTTGAATAGATGCCTCAGTAAGGTAACATCCCTTTGAAGATCGACAGCTATCATGTACGCCCGGCGAACATTGCCTCGAAGCTTGGCAATCTCCCTAGTTGAACCTCTATTATTAATACCAACTCGCGGTCTAGCTGATGAAGAGGAACCATGTATAACTCGAGGAGCAATGCTAGGCGCATTCTCCCTGAGTCGCGAGACTTATTTCCTCAAAGCATCATTCTCTTACTGAAGTACCTCTCCAACCAGATTAACCGCGGAGGCATCCAGGAGCTTAGCCTTCAGAGCATCCACCTCTTCTTGAACAGAAGCACCATTTTTCTCCATCTTTTGGAGCCTGTCCTTCAGCATGGCAACGAGCTCTGACTGGTCCTTATACTCCATATTCCTTGATCGAAGAGACTTGCAGATCCTTATGAAGGCTCTGTGAACTTGATTGCTCGCATCAGTTCCAAGAATCTTTACTAACTAAGAGGTAGCAGTAATATAATCCTCAACATAGATGGGATACAAACCATATAAGCATTAAAAAAGCAAGTAAATCAGTATACGGAATGAAACTGAATTTCATTTCATTTAAAGAAGGTTCAGAATACATCAGTGAATAAAAAGAATGACTGAAATACAAAAAAAATACAAAGAGCTCCCTAAAAAAGACTAGATGGCAACCTCAGTTTGATCTAAGGTCGCTGGTTGCTTTCCCTAATATGCGACAACAACAGCTCCAGCCACACCTCCTTTAAACGGAGCAGCCGTCATCCCCTAGTCATGGGGAACATCAGCAGCTATGGTCTGAATAGCAGGGGAACCTTTATTGTCAGTAGGGAGAGGCACCTCACCTACAACAGGCTTGGGACCAGGGTCATGCTCATCAAAGAGAGTGGAGTCAATATCCACTTCGGCAGTGAGTAAGTCCTTATCCCAACCCTTCTTAAAGTTGATACGACCAACATAAGCGATCTGCGCCTCAGCATCCTCATAAACTGCGACCCATCCAGCGTTGTACGATCTGTCTTTGAGGTTGGTCGCCTCGGATTACACATTTTTCACCTTCCCAACCAACACCTTGTTCTCCTCTGCCATAGCTAGCTTGCTCGCGCAGACCAAGTTATAGGACTACCTCAGCTCTTCATGCTCATTGTTCATTGCCTCTTTCTTTTTGTTGGCTTGGTATAAGGCGAGGTCAGAAGACTTCTCAGCAGAACTGCCAGTCTTCAAGCTGGCTTTCAGCTCGACATTTTTCCTTTCCAGCTCAGCATTCTTCCTTGCCAGCTTGTCTCAGCTATGGTAGAGGACTGTGAAATTAGACACAAACTGTAGGGAAAAATAAAACATTAGCAAAGAAAGTATTAAAATAAGCATTGCAAGATAAGAGAAGTTACAACAGTCTTACAAAGTCTAGCCCCTGACTCGCCTTCAGGGCAAATCGGTCAGTCCCTATGTTCAACGACCTCTGGAGATCAGCTGGCAGCACTCCCTCTCAAGAACTGCTGGAGTTAGATGAGGGGTAATAGCAATAGAAGCCCCCTCAGCCAGAGCATACACGGGCACTAGAGACATCCCCCCCTTGTCCTCACCTATTTTCTCCCCTTCTCTTTTCCCTCTCCTTCTCCTCCCTCTCTATCCTCTTTCTCTCTTCCACATTCTTCTTCTCCTCTTCCTTATTTATCTCCCTCTCTCTTACTAGTTCCTCCTCTTTCTTATTCCTCTCCTGCTCGTGAGCAACAGTCTAGGAGCCATTGGCGGCATCCCTGCTCCCATATTTCTGCTTCTTCAATCGGCGAGAAAGAAACACGTTGTCTTCATCATCATCTCAGATCAAATCAAATTCTTCCTATGAGGAGCCATATCTTCCTTGCTGGAGCTACTTGATTCCCCTGAAGACCCCTGAGCCTCTGAACCCTCCTCTGATATGGAATACTCTTCGCTACTTGATCTTTCCTCACTGTAACCACCTTCATCAGCGCCCCTGTTATCCTCCTCGCTCTCCTCGTTACAGTTGCTTTCCTCCTCGTCCAATTGGATTGGGTCGACAGTAACCTCTTCTGTGATGTATAGATGAGGAATGGTATCGACAGGTCGTGCGATGAAACTGGACCTAATGTTCTTATATTTTAGAAAAAATGCAACTGATCAAGGATGCTCACCGTCATCTAAGAGTTCCCTAGTGCTCTAAGCCTTAACTAGCTCATCTGCTCGAATTTTTTATTCCTACCTTTATACTCCTCCCCATAAAAGGGAATTACGTATCTCCCAGACCTTAACCCTTCAGTTTGGGGAGGGAACTGCTAATTTCTGGAAATAAACCCCTCATGCCAGTAGTCCTTATGGGAATCAGGTAGATTTACTCTCAATACCATATCAGGACTCCTAGATTTGATGTAAAGAAGACCATAGCTTGTTTGAGAAAAAGAATAGCAATAGTAGATGTCAGTAAACCCTACATTGGTTCCATAGCGTTGATTAATTCTATGCACACCATTGACAATTTTCCAAACATTTGGCAAGCACTCTGTAGGAACTATATCGAAGTAGCTAAAAAAGTGCAAAAATAAGTGATTTGGGGAAAAAGTAAGACCCCCTGGGATAACAAAAGAACATGTATCCAGTGACCATCCTCAATTTCCCTAACATTATGAGGAATAAGGGCACATTCGATGTCTAACAAGTTTGGAATATTATAGAATTTCCTAAACTTAGTTATCGATCTATTGCTTCTTTTCGTCATCAGAAAAGAGAAACCCTAGTATCAAATATGAAGAAATTCCAGTAGAAACATAAAAGGGAAAGGAGTGAGAAAAACTTATGGAGTAAGAGTTAGCTTGAGACGATGCAAAGTCGCAAGCAGGGGTGATGAGAAGATAAGAAAGAAGCTTGAATATGGAAGACGAGACCTCCGAGTGAGAAAGCAACAGTGAAAGTTTGGAGAAATCTAGATAATGCGAAGAAATATGAAGCAACATTCAGGGAATAACCTCTTCAAGATGATTTAAACCTTTCTAATCATAACACATGGGAAACGAGGAAATCTTACGCCTAAATCAATTTGGGAAGGGCGCTTCAATCCTAAGGTGTTGCACAAATCACAAAAGTGCCATTAAGACAATCATTTAAAATTATTGAGCCCAAATTATGACCCAAAAATTTTAGGGGCAATTGTGGGTACCTCTATTAGTTATTTCAGCCTAGACGAGTAGCATAATTAAGTCCGGCCCAAAGTCTAGAGGCCTCGCGCTGTAGCTGATTCAGTTATGACCTATTCAATTCCTAAAATCTCTTAAGGATATATTCTAGGGATTATGGGCTAACGTGGAGGAGTCCAACACCCCCACTCTCCGAGAAACAACAAGTATATATTAAACCCTCAACCTGGGGCAAAGGGCATGTATTATTTTCTGTAAACACTCCCCCGGAGTAAAGAGAAATAAAAGACTGAGAGCACCACCATGGACGTAGGCCTTCTTATCGAACCACGCACATCTTATTTTGTGTGTGATTGCAGTTCCTTTAAGTTCTTTATTTATTCTGGTGATTGCCTTTGCTTATTATTTTAGTGTTAAGTTTAATTTTCACCATAATAATTATAAATCGTAAACATCTATTATGCATTATAGGGTCAAAATAACATTTAGTATCCATATCCTTAGATAATTTAATTTACTACCATAATATCTAGGTAATTAATAGTATATGACCTTCCATATAATTGAGACACAAAGGCATCTACCATTGGTGTCTAATTCATGCTCTATCGGCAAGTCTGGAGGAATCCCTATATCCTAAGTGCACACCACAAAACACACATAAGTTCGGGGCAGAATCTATACAAGACACTTGTATACGGCCCATACTCAACGGTGATACACTAAGGGTCAACTCCACACCTACCCCTCGAGTGTGGGGCCTCTATGTTGTACCTACATGGCCTACACATCGTCAAGCCCACATGTGCCTACATGTGGTCCACAACCCGAACGCGCGAACTCCCAAGCCGATAGGACGGTCCACTGGTATGTACACAAATAAATATATAATAGTACATATTATTATCCCATATAATATGTAAGTTATTTACTCTATAATTACCATAAAAGTCCAATCCAAGGTCCATAACATTTTCCCAACTATTAATAATTTATCATCAAATAAATTAATAAATTTACATTTCATAAGATAATTACTTAACCATCTACTTAGTCTTCTAAAAGTCCTAACCTCAAGATTGTTTTATACAAAAAATAAATAAGAGTTTGAGTGGCAAAAGAGTTCAACAAAAAAATTCTTTGGCGTACCAGACTGTCGGATCGATCCGACCCAGGTCCTCATCGGATCGGTTCACACCTAGGCAGAAGCTCAGGTCTGCTATTTTGATTCAATACGGGGTTTACATAATTTTTTTCCAAAACCACTTTTGAAGGGTTACTTAACTTCATAATCATCTAGTTGAATTCCTACAACTTGGTTAACCTAAATGGGATCATTAACTTAGCAGATTAGTCATGAATTCAGACCCAAATTACCAGAATTTATGAATAACTAATATTCATTTTAAATCAGATTTTAATCCCAATTTTCCCCACCATTTTATTTGTCTTATGAAACATATAAAGTTGGGTTTCTTCCTAGATTTCAGTCCATAAGTCATCATTCACCCTTCCCTAATTTAAACATCATGTTATCCTCAATTTAATCATCAATAACCCCAAGGGATTAAATTAAATTTCCAAGAATACTACACCTAATTTCTGGAAATAATCCTACAATAAAAAATTCAATCCTCTACATATGTTATTTATCATCAAATCATGCATACCCAGAACTGATCTTCAGATTTTAAGGGAATAAACATGATGCATTGAGAAATACTTTGAAAACATAAAGTCAGCAAGAAAATTATTTCCTTAAAATGGTAGAGAAGATCCCCTTGGATTTTCTTCCTTAGTTTCTCTTCGGTTATAGCCCTTTTCCCCATTCCTTGGTGTTTTCCCTTTTTCTTACCGTAACTTCGATTTTATGTTTTTGAGGAATGATAGTGGGGGAGTGGTTTACCCCCACTTAAACTCTAATCAGTTATTAAATACCGAGTTGGACCCTAAGACCAACTTTTGGACCCCCAAATGAGCCTGAATCCAAATTCTAATTGGCCTAAGACTTCCCCAACCTATATATTATTGACCCATGACCATTTTAAGGGCATAAACCATCTAAAAGAGCCCGTATGAGTCCCGAAATAGGTTTCGAATTATTTTTGCCAATAATAACCACTTTTAATTTGTGTCGCACATAAATTATCTATATTTTTTTATTATATGCAAATATAATAATTATGCACATAAAAATGAGTCACACACAAGTATACTAAATAATAAGTTTCCACTTGTTATTTTCAAATGAAATATTTATTTAGGTCCAATTTTCTAAATTAATTATTTAATACAAAAATAATATTTCATTATTTATTTATGAGAAAATACGGGGTATTACATTATGTTTCTTAACAAATAACACTGGAGATTACTAAGATGATGAACGTATAAAAGGTCATCTAATTGGGTACAAAGTTCTTGAAGTTATAGTTGAGCCATTTGATATGGGGGTATCGAAATATGACGTGTATTGGGATAAAGATTGACACTAAACTCAATTTATATAGGAGGGGGAAATCCTGGTAATTCTTTGAGAAAATGTCTTCAAATTGTTCCAGCGAATTTTAAATCAAAGAAGAAATTTGAATTTGAAAACTTGATGGTTTTGATGAATCTATTGCTTGAAATATAAAAGAACAATTATTTTCATTTCAAAAATGAATTTTCTTAGCTTGACAATTGATATAAGCGTGATGTTTAGATAATACATCCATTATGATAATAATATAGAACCAACGAATATCTATCATTGTCAAGTCCACAGAAATAGATCCTAGACCAAGATGAATTTTACAATCCCTATAACCTTGTGTTGGTGTATTAATTTCACCTGTTGGTAATTCAATATCCATTGAAATAATTAAATAGGCTGGTGATAATTGTATTAATTTATCTAGTCTAAGACTAATACAAGAATGCGTAGCTCCTGTGTCGAGCAAAATATGTGTAGGAATATGCTAAAAATAATAATACCTCTAATAACATCATGTGCATTTCGCATAGGTTGTGTAGCATAGTTCCTCCCACGATTCAGAATTGGTTGATCTTTCTAGGTTGGCCTCATGTTTCGAATAGAACAAATTTTTGGATTTTATGAGGGTTTGTTCAATTGGGGTCAAATTCGAGCTGATTTTATCTTAGGACATAGGGGTGAAAATGTTTTATCTCATGACATTTGTGACAAGGTATCTCAGAAAAGGTTGTGTTATGAAGGATTTGGGAATAATCATGTCCACTCGAGTTTGCATATGGATGGGGTCTAGAATGATATGGGGTTCTGATGACATGGTTGTTTCTAATAGTTGGGATGGAGATCGAATCAAGGTTGAAGAATTGTGTTCCATAATGGTCGCAACGTCAATCAATTGAGAATACAGTTATTTTTAACGGAGTGATCGAATTCTTAATTCTCATATACAATCCTCTTTCAAACTTCTTACATCTCTTCATCTCAGTATCCATGTACTCCAGGGAATAACGAGATAGGTCGATAAACTTATCCTTGTACTGAGCTACTAAAAGGTTATTTTTTTGTAATTTTAGGAAATCAACAATTTGTTGGTCACGCTCAGTCTTGGGAAAATACATTTTAAAAAAAATTCTCTTCAAACTATTCCCAAGTAAAATTAACAACATTTTTAACATTGCTTGTCACCAGAAATATGCTTCACCTTCAAACATGTATGAAGCTAAAGTTATTTAGAGATTAGTATCTATACCTACTCCATGAAGGATTTTCACAAGCTGACACATTCATTTCCCAACTTCATTAGCACCCAACTTTCCACGAAAAGATGGGGGTCATTGTCGTAGACATTCCTTAAGAGCATTCATTTTATAAAGTTCTTCGGACACATCTTCAGGAGTAGAAAGAGTATTCTATTGCTATTGGTCTAACATAATATGTTCTTGGAGACACCGCATGATTCCTTCAGTCTGAGTCTATTCAGGTTGAGTTCCAACAGAGGGGGTTTGAGTACTAACAAGCCTCAAATAGAATAGTTTAAATAGAAAAAGTTTTATCAATAATAAAGAAAAACGTATACTTTATATAAATTTATTTGTACAGTACTATTATACATCATCATTCATATCAGTGCGACTAACATTATATTTTACAACATTTAAATAACTTTTAATCTTAGATTCATTTCTCATTAGGAACAATTGCATCATCACTAGATGTGAACTCGGGGCTAACTAGATAATATCCTTGGTTTGCATCATCTGTCGAGTCACCTTTGGTGCTAGAAGAATACTGATAATACGCAAATATTGCATATGTCATCCGTTAACATACGCGTTCTTAGCCCCCTCGGGTATCTCATTCCCTATATGCATGCTCGTTAACCACACAACCTCGTATTTCTATGTTAACATGCTTTGTAGGGGGTAATTGAGATTTTATAGGTATTTGGATACTAAATATGAAGTTCGGATGCATTCTGGTGAATTTTCGTACGCAATCGCACTTTCAAGTGAAATTTAGTCATTTCACAGCTTGGGCACCTAGCCCAACATCTACATGGAAGTTGTAGCCCTCCTTGCGATTTTCGCTTGGCCGTGAATGGTGCGCGATTCCGAGTCCGAACGAAGAAGTTTTGGGATTTTTAGCGGAAGGGAATTATAATAAACCAAAGCAGGGCAGCTTGGGTCACAGCTGATTGATCGATCAATCGATCGATCGATCCCACTTTGTTTCTAAAATCGTGGGAAGCAATGGGCTTATTTCTGATCGATCGATCAAAGGGATCGATCGCTCGATCCCCTATTCTCTGAGATATTTTCTCTTTTATTTTCTTTCTTCTTTTCTTTTATCCCAACTTACTATATAAGGGATTTTTGTTGTAATAAACCATATCTTCAGTTTTAGTTCATTTTAGGGTTAGAAAAGCTTAGGGTTTGGGGTTTTGAGAGATTTGCTTCATTTCTCTTTGGGATGACAACCATTTGGGGTTTGTAAGTTGAACTTTCCATTTCCTTTACCATTAATATAGTTGTTCTTGTTTACTTCTTGCATTGTAGATTAATTTCATGCTTTGTTAATTAGTTTAACTAGGTTTATTTCTTGATTTCTTAGTTTAATTGGTTTAAATTAGTTTAGTTCATAATGTACCCTTAGATAAATAGGGTCGGGATTTTGTTCCGCCATTTACGGGCCCCGTGCTCCGACAATTAGGTTTTGTGCAAAATTGCGTTTAATTGAACCCGCATGAATTAAAGTTGGATTATTATGCATTTAACTTACGTTGTCATGCAACATTAGTATTTATAACAATAATCTGAATTTAATCCGCGTGCGACCAATTTTCGATTAAATGTTTATTCACGCAACTTTGGCTTAAATTCCTTATTGTGTGCGGTTTATGATTAGTTGATAATGCTCAATTAAATTTCTCTCGAGTCGGAATTCTAATTAATAGTTGTTTCGATCCGTATGGTTGGATGCTATCCCGATCCTCTCTTTTACTTTATTTAGACTTAACTTCTCTCTTTTCTTTTATTTACAAGCACAATGCACCTTTTACACTTTTATTCCTGAATTGGTAAATCGATTAAAATCTATCAAACACTCCCTGTGAATTCTTGATACCCGACCTATGGCTATACTTGCATCGCACGTGCAGTCGTAGTTTAGGTTTTTGTATTAATGCAGTGAAATGAACACAACGATCGGCGTGCTGACGACGCGCCGCATTTCACGCGTTTGACCAAAATGGTGTCGTTGTTGGGGAGTGTTTTGTTATAGATTGTAATTTTCTTATTAGTTCGTAGTATTTTTCTTTTGAATTTGTATTTTTTGTTTTAACCTTTTTCGTAGGATTTGCACATTTGAGTGCTAAGAAATGCTTGAATTTCTCGCGCACACATCTCCTTTGTGGAATTAGACATCTCGACCCTATGTTATGGTAAGCATGTGTTATTTAATTTTTTTTGGTAATCCTAATGATAATTCTCGAAAATTCGGTAAACCTATGACTTTTGGTCAAGACTTACAAGCCGAAAAAATTGCAACATCTAAAATGACATTGGGTGAGTATTACGAAAGTCAAAGTTTGGATTACATCAATTTTGGGAATGATCATCTCGATTTTGGGTAGCAAGATCCTTATGATAAGAATTTGGAAACAAATTGTAATCATTTTCAAAATTCTTATGTTAATGATTTTGATTGTAGTCCCGAGAACAATTTCCAAACTTCTCATTTGCAAGAATCCTCTTCTCGCCCTATGACTTTCGGTGAGGGATTGCACATGCTTGAAAATGAGAGGATTGAAAACCGTTATCGGGAAGAAAAATCATTATTGGGAACATGAGTTGGATTTATTATTTGAATCTGACTACGATTTATCTTCCGAGACTTTTGAAATCGAAGAATGTTTTGAACCAAATGAGGACTTTGTGCCTACTTTGGAACAAATCATTCTTGACTTGACCCATGGTATTGTAAAGAATGAAAATGAGGAAGAAAGGGGCGTAGTATCAATTTGCAATGAACTCGTTTCTTCTTTGATTCTCAAAGAAGAAAGTATCATTGTAAACGATCCTATTTCTTCCAAAATTCAATCTTCAAGCGATGATAACTCATCTCTTAAGATTGAATTTCTTTCATCACCATCTTTATTCTATACTGTCACACCAATTTTAGTACCCGATGAATCGGTTTAAAACTTTTTAGTTCCAAATATTTTCACTGATGAGGAGTACTCGCTCGGGTCGCCTTCAATGACAGCATCTTTGCCCTCATGTGCGCCACCTCCAATTCCAACTTCAAAATATTTGGGAGATAATTCTATTTTTCTTGGCCCCGTTGTGTATTTTTCACCCGTCCTATCCCTATCCAAATCCACCATCCTCCGTCCGAAATTTTTAATTGGGGATGGTTCACTTCTACCGCCTTATACATGCCTTCCGTTGTTCGAACGAAATTTCTATTTTCCAAGAGGCATGCATTCTTGGGAGGGTCCACCATTGATCCGTCAAATTCAAATTGTGTTTTTGATGGACCCTCAACTGTTTCAACTTTTAGTATATAGCTAATTAGAATTCCTATATGTAGGTTGTATATAGTTAACTTTTTAATTTTGATTTCGTCTTAATTTAGTCTAGTGTAATTAGTTAATCTCTTTTTATTTCTTTTTCTATGCTTGGTTCTAACTCTTTTGTAGGTTCACCGGGTTTGAATTTGCGGAGACTGTGCGCCCTGGCATACATTTGTTAAGAAAAACTGAAAAAGTCACAAAAAGATTTTTCTTTATTTTACACACTCATTCTCACGCATTTGCATTTGTTTGTTATTTTTGTTTTATTTCATTTCTCATTTTTATTTTGAATGTGCATGTGTCTTGCTCGTTGTATATATTTTCCGCTTTTTGGTTAGTGTAGTATATGTGTATGTATGTACATATTTATTTTAATTCTGTTTTTATTTTTTATTTTTTTTATTTTAATATACTTATATATATATATATATATACACTTATTTATACATATGCCCCCTTAATATCCCACATTTCCCATTCCCCCCACCCCCCCCCCCCCATTTTGAAAACAGCATGCAGTGGGCAAAAAACTGTGTTGTTGATCGATCGATTGACCAGTTATAGGCCAAGACTGCCTTTTTTTCCCTTTCTGTTTCATTCTATTTTCTCTCCTCTCTTCCTACATTTGATCCCTAGTTTTCCCTACCCCATTTTCACTCAATCCAACCAACATCTCTACTCAAATCAGGTATAAACTCTTTCTACATTCTTGTATTTTTGTAGATTTATTGGTTTTATGTCATATTCTTTAATGTTTATCCATTTTTTACATTTGTTGAGTTTTTTCTCCCTATTTGTTATTCCAACAATTTTTGTGCACCAATATTGTTAGAATTCCATTCATGAACACTTTGTGTTGAATGCTAATTGTTTTTGTTCATGAATGGGGCTATAGTGTAGGTTTCTATGGCAGTTTTTCACCCTCATTTCACATTGCGCACACCAAGTGTTTGCTAAAATTCTCAAACCATTTTTTCAATCCATTTTTAGCGCACACTTGGGTATTTTTCATTTGTTGTTGCATGTCGACACATTTTGCATCAATGTGAACTTTTTTGTCCGGATTCACGCACTTTAACACACCGTTTCAACTAGTACACTAACTAACTTTAATTGCACTTACAATTCTATTTTGTCTTGTCTAATTACGATTTTGTTCGTTGAAATGGACGAGACAAAGAAGTATGATTCTACAAGGTGTGTGCCCACCTAGGGCTTTGAGGGATTCCTTTGCGAACAATAACAGGATTGGTTCCAGTCCTACTTTGAGCCTGCTAGTAGTTCATTGGCCTATCACCACGCCTGGAAGCTTGAGGACTTGTCGGAGGCTGCCCGTACTTTTCTGCACCAGCACGGTTGGGAGCCCTTTCTTTCTACAAATGGGGGCATTAATGAGGAGCTCGTTCGAATGCTTTACACCACTTTTGTAGTTGTGAAAGGGAGGCCATCTACATATTAGGCCATGGTTAGGGGGTGTTGAATTCATCTTACGCGCTCAGGTTTAGCACGACATATGGGTGTTCCAGACCCTGAGCGGTCAGTCAGATTTTCAGATGGGGACATTTTTGGGCTTACGACGTTGATTAAGGCCCTTACGCCGGGGGATGTGGGGAAGAAAAAGGCTTTATGTTTAGTCACAATGGAGGATCTACCAAGATTACAACACTACATCAACGTGCACTCCTTTATCGTGATGAGCAACCAATCTGAGGTGCGTCACAAACATGCGGAATTTGTCTACACACTAATCAACAACTTGGGCGAAATTAGTTTACCTAATATCTTTCTGGATACGATGTACGCGGCATCTAAGAAGCAAGCCTGGAGACTTTCCCTACCTTTTATTGGCCTCATCACGAGGATTTTCTTAGCGCACGAATGCCCCCAGTATGATCCAGACTGCAAGCGCGAGCCACTGGGTCTTCTCACTAAAGATAACATCTCAAAGATGTTGACTCACGCATGGGGGGAGCCTAGTACAAAGAGGTAGAGGGAAGAGGCAGCTGACTAGGCTGAGGTGGAGGTCGAGATTCAATACATGGAGTAGGGTGAGGGTTCGCACATGTCACAGATAGATTCAGATGTTCTCTTTGAGGCATATCAGGTACTGAAGGATCAACGATGGGAGGAGACCCAGCTTAGGTGGGATACTTAAGAGTCCCACCTAGATTAGCAGCAAGCTGATCTACGGCTGGATTGAGCTGAGCGAAGGCAGGAGAGAGCACAATAGCGACATAAGTTCCGGATGAAGCAGGCTATGATGTGAGACATATATTTTCAGTGCCATGATTCGGATGCGATACTCCCTCCTCATTTTCAGGATCATTTTGATCCTAGTGGTTCCGGCCACTAGGCTTCTACTGTTTTAGGGTCATTTTTGCCATTTTGGGGATCGGATAGTATTTTGTATTTTCACTTTATTTGTATTTATTTCTTTTTAATTGTTGTAATGTATTAAGTTCTTTTGTAGTGAAATTATGAAATGAGAATGTAGTTTGAGGTTGTTTATTTGTATTTTGATGTGTGTGACTTTCCATATTTATAAAATCAAATGTTCACCATCAATTTATCTAGTATTTGCACTTCATCCCCTCTATATTGTTGTGACTTATGACATAAATTATGTTAACTTGATATATCGGTACATATTCTTGTGTTTCTTTGTACTAACTTGTTTTGATGATTCATTTGGACTTTTACTTATGGAGATCGGTCCAAATTTGGGTAATATCATTCTTTTCCTATCTTTGTGTTGTGTTCTTTAATTGACGCATTGGGGAAAATGCCACATTTAAGCTAGGGATGTCGGATATTATATCCATTTCGTTGTTTAGTCCTTGAATTTGACTACAATTTAGTTCCAAAGCATGTTTTTGTTAAAAAATTGAAAATTTTCAAAAATATTTTCTTTCTTTTTTCTCCTTTGTTGGGCATTTTGCCTTTGTTTCCGATGATCAATTGTAATAATTACCTGATCCATTAGACAATTCAACGATGCATGTTCTCGATTTTAGAAGTTATTAGACTTTAGTCCTCAAATCATTGATATTATGAATAACTTCATGAATTAAACTTTATCCCATGAGCACATGCACTTTTGTTGCTTTAATAATTTGGTTTAAGAATTTTATAACTCGGTAATCTTTTGTTGCATTGTATATACTTACACCGAGTGAGATTAGAGACGTACCTTAATTTGTGAGTGTATACACTACTCTTTCCTCTTTAAAAACGTTACAATTGTTGGTAATCTCACGAATCTTTCATTTGATCGTTCATTAATTGAGTTTATATCTTGAAATGTGTTACTTGATCATGATTTTCATATATTGTTTTGAATCGAGAATTGCATAAACTTTATGAAATGGTTATAGGCTATATTTGTATAACACCCATATGATCTTGACCTCACCTTTTATATGTTCCCTAGTCAACCCATTTGATCCTAAATACTAGCCTTTCGTTTCATTATCCAAAATCCTATAACCAACTCCAAATTGGAGTTATATACCATACATATTACCTTCCTTACCTTTGTTTGTAATGTTTCTTGGGATTGAATGATGTTTTGTATTTTGGTTGCAATTTGGGCACATGAGAGTGAAAAAGTTAAAGTAAAGAAAGAAGTGAAAGAAGTGAAAAAGAGAAGTGAAAAGCAAAAGAAAAGAAAAGAAAACATGAGAAAAAGAAGAAAATAAAAAGAAAGAGAAAGTTGTAAATGTTGTATTTATTTCAATAATCTTTGATTTCTCTCTCGATTGATATATGTAATGCTTGTTTGTATGTCATTTGACCAATGTTGTTATTGCCCACTTTATCCCATTATCCTGAGTTTCATCCCTAAACACCTTTGAATATGTATATACATCTCTTTCATTTCGTACCCTAGCCTAGCCTACATTACAACCTTATTAAAGTCCTATGTGATCTTAAGTAGATGTAATTCATAGGTTTAAATAGTTTCGATAATCTGTGAAAATGCATTTCGCCTCTTTTTTTGTGTGATATCTTTCATTGAGATTACAGTTTTTATTTCCTATATAGCGTTTTTCAATTGTGACACGTGTGCGGCCTAGTTTCCCTTTACATTTACTGACTATGCCCGCATGTGCCATGCATTACCTCCCTGTTTCAAGTGAATTCATTTGATGAGTGTAATGCCCGTGAGGATTGACTTATATGCATGCTTTAATATTTAGTATTCGATTTATTTAAGCTTTTTCCAAATCACACTTTGCATGTGCTCACTCCCCTCCCACATTTTAAGGTTTCAATTCATTAAGGTGCATTCTATAATATTAATAACTACGAACTTTTCATGTGAATTCATTTGCTATGCTAATAACATATTAAATTCGTGTTCGTATTGTTGAGTTTGTCGCATGCTTGATTGGGATTATTTTGAGGAAACTGTATGATGTTTATGGGTTTCATTCCTAAAACTCCTCACGAGATAACAATCGTCCACTAGGGTAACCTAGGGGTTTAACGGCTCATTGCATACGCTAAATGCAATCGAATTGCCCGCGAAAGTGGCCTTATATTTTTATTGCTTTCTTATCCCATTTTTTTACTATCTCTTGTTGTTGGTTGACTTGTAGTTCTTATTTCATCTTATTTCATTACTAGGGACTAGCAATGTGTAAGTTAGGGGGTGTGATAATACGCAAATATTGTGTATTTCATCCATTAACATATGCGTTATTAGCCCCCTCGGGTATCTTATTCCCTATATTTATGCTCATTAACCAGATAGCCTCAGATTTCTATGTTAACATGCTTTGCAGGGGTTAATTGAGATTTTATATGTTTTTGGATGCTATGTATGAAGTTCGAAGGCATTCCGGTGAATTTTCGTATGCAATCCCACGTTCAAGGGTAATTTAGTCATTTCATAGCTCGGGCGCCTGGCCCAACATCTTCACGGAAGTTGTAGCCCTTTGTAAGATTCGCATGGCTGTGAACGATGTGCAATTCTGAGTCTGAAAAAAGAATTTACGGGATTTTTAGAGGAAGGGAACTATAATGAAACCAAAGCAAGGCAACTTGACTCACACCTGATTGATCGATCGATTGATCAAAGGGATCGATCGATTGATCCCTCTTTGTTTCTAAAATCGTGGGAATCAGTGGGCTCATTTCTGATCGATCCCCTATTTTCTGAGATATTTTCTCTTTTATTTTCTTTCTTCTTTTCTTTTCTCACAACTTACTTTATAAGGGATTTGTGTTGTAATAAACCATATCTTCAGTTTTAATTCGTTTTAGGATTAGAAAAGCTTAGGGTTTTGGGATTTGAGAGCTTTGCTTCATTTCTCTTTGGGATGACAACCATTTGCGGTTTGTAAGTTGAACTTCCCATTTCCTTTACCATATAGTTGTTCTTATTTATTTATTGGTTTATAGATTAATTTCATGCTTTGTTAATTAGTTTAATTGTGTTTATTTCTTGTTTTCTTAGTTTAATTGGTTTAAATTAGTTTAGTTCATGATGTACCCTTAGATAAATAGGGTCGGGATATCGCTCTCCCATTTACGGGCCCCGAGCTCCGAAAATTAGGTTTTGTGCAAAATTGCGTTTAATTGAACCCGCATGAATTAAAGTTGGGTTATTATGTGTTTAACTTACACTGTCATGCAACGTTAGTATATATAGCGATAATCTGAATTTAATCCGCGTGCGACCAATTTTAGATTAAATGTGTATTCACGCAACTTTGACTTAAATTCCTTATAACGTGAAGTTTATGATTAATTGTTAATGATCGATTAAATTTCTCTTGAGTCGGAATTCTAATTAATAGTTATTTGGATCCGTATGGTTGGATGTTATCCCGATCCTCGCTTTTACTTTATTTAGACTTAACTTCTCTCTTTTCTTTTATTTACAAGCACAATGCACCTTTTACACTTTTATTCCTGAATTAATAAATCGATTAAAATCTTTCGAACACTCCCTGTGGATTTTTGATACCCGACTTACCACTATACTTTTATCGCAAGTGCAGTCGTAATTTAGGTTTTTGTATTAACACAATGAAACGAACACAATGATTGGCGTGCTGACGATGCGTCACATTTCATGTGCTTGATCAAATACCTTATGTGTATGTGACCATTAGATGTCACTTCTGGGTACATTAGTGGAGTTGGCAGTTCATCTGCAAGTGCTATATTTATAGTTTCTTGAAGTATGACCGAATCATTAGCACAGTTATCCACTTTTCGCATTACCTGCATCTCACCAAATGCTCTTTTAGTCAACACTAGCCTTTGAATGTTATCACTTAACCCTACCCAGTCTTCTTCAACTCCATGAATCTTCTCGCTTAGCAATATACCAAAATGGTCAAATTGTCACCTTTCAGCCGGCCACCCTTGTCACGGTCATTGACCACGATAATAAGTGTCACAGTCATTGACCATGACTAGTCCATGATAAACATCTTTGTCACGGACTTGTCATGGTCAATGACTGTGACAATTCTTTGAATAATTGTCACGGTCAAGGACCTTGACACGACCGTGACAATGTCGTCAGTAAAATAAGCCCTAGGCTTTTTTTCCACCTATTTTTCGTTTTCCCCACCCCTCTCTCTCTAAGCGATTTCAGCTCTCTCTCTCTCTCTAAGCTATGTTTTTTTCCTCTCTTTCTCTTTCGTTTCTATATGTGTGTGTATATGTATGTGTATATTTATGTGTATGTGTGTGTATATATGTGTGTGGTGGTGGGGGAGGGGGCACGGGGTGGGGTGGGTTGTGTGTGTACGCGTGTGTGTGTGTATGCAGGTGTGGTGGTGGTGGGGTGAGGGGGGCAGGGGGTGTGGTGGGTGGTGGGGGTCAGGGGCGGGGTGGTGGGAGGGGGGCAAGGGGTGGGGTGGTGGGTGTTTGGTGGTGTGTGTGTGTGTGTGTGTGTGCAGGTGTGCGCATGTGTGTGTGGTGGGGGAGGGGGCAGGGGGTGGGGTGGTGGTGGTGGTGTGTGTGTGTGTGTGGTGTGTTGTGTGTGTGTGGCGGGGGGAGGGGGCAGGGGGTGGCGTGGTGGGGGTGGGGGTGGGGGTGGGGTGTGTGTGTGTGTGTGTGTGTGGTGGAGCAATCTAAACAATTGTATAGCTTTAATTAATAAATTGTATAACTTTAATTGTAATTTTAATTGTATAGTTTTATATGAAAGTAAATTAATAATTAGTGCCCATTTCATATGAAAGTAGGATTGTCCCTCATTGTAAATTAGTAAATTAATAATTGTATACTTTAATTGTTAGTTTAATTGATGAAATCAATTAATTGAGTAGATGAATTAGAAGGAGTACGGGATACATATTTGTTGTTGACATTGCTGTTGGATTATTTTGTTTAGTAAATGTTCGGTTGGTTAGTTTTAAAAGTGGCATGACCACTGGATTATTGTCCATATGGGGGTGGGATTTTTCAATTTTTTTTTAAATTACTTGGTATATCGAACAATATATATATAGTATGTGCGTGTGTGTGTGGCGGGGGGAGGGGGCAGGGGGTGGGGTGGTGGTGGTGTGTGTGTGGTGGAGTGGGGGTGTGTGTGTGGTGGGGCAATCTAAACAATTGTATAGCTTTAATTAATAAATTTTATAGCTTTAATTGTATAGTTTTAGATGAAAGTAAATTAATAATTAGTGCTGATTTCATATGAAAGTATGATTGCCCCTCATTGTAAATTAATAAATTAATAATTGTATACTTTAATTGTTAGTTTAATTGATGAAATGAATTAATTGAGTAGATGAATTAGAAGGAGTACGGGATACACATTTGTTGTTGACATTGTTGTTGGATTATTTTATTTAGTAAAATGTTGGGTTGGTTAGTTTTAAAAGTGGCCTGACCACTGGATTATTGTCCATATGGGGGTGGGATTTTTCAAATTTTTTTGAAAATTACTTTGTATATCGAACAATATATATATATATATATATATATATATATATATATATATATATATATATATATATATATATATATATAGTATGTGCGTGTGTACGGCGGGGGAGGGGGGCAGGGGGTGGTGGTGATGGGGGTGTGGTGGGGGTGGGGGTGTGGTGGGGAAATCTAAACAATTGTATATCTTTAATTAATAAATTGTATATCTTTAATTGTAATTTTAATTGTGATGGGGTGTGGTGGGAGTGTGCGTGTACGTGTGCGTGTGTGTGGTGGGGGAGGGGCTGTATGAAAGTAAATTAATAATTATTGCTCAATTTTTTTTTGTAGTAATTGTACATATTTGCATGTCTTCTTATAATTTTTTTTATCTGTACTAATAACATTTTTTTACAACAAATGTCTCCTTCAGGTATTAAGGCGAGGATGATGATGCTGGTTATGATGATGTCGCCTGGGCTCTGTGGTAGGGGAGGCGACGAGGGATTCTTGGCCCCTAGGCTCCCCAAATATGGCAAATTTGGGATTACCATCGAGAACAAGTCGGAGCTATTAGCGAGATCCCTCAAGCTACTAAAGACGGTCAATGGCCCGGGGTTTATGAGTTGGAAGGAGGTGCCATATGAGCTCAAGTTAGCTGTTTGGGCAACACTACAGGTAATATATTTATATTTATATGAATATTTCAATTTCAATTTCAATTTCGATTTCAATTTCATTTTATATTTATATTTATTCGCAACTAACATTGTATTTGTTGGACAGGAACAATTCAACTTGGATCAAAAGCTACGTGATTCCGTCTTGGAGCAGTTGAGGGAGCAACACAAGACGTGGAAGAAAAATATGCGGACACGGTACTTTGGGAAAACACGAGAGTCCATTATCCAATGGAGTGAATCCGTCTCGCCGAAGGAGCCAATCTCATTGGCACAATGGCAAAAGTTCATTGACAATGAGATCGGGGAGAGACAATTGGCATCTCGCCAATCGAGGAGGGAAAATCGGGCAAAAAAGACGGGCGTGCACTACTTCGGCCGGACGTCTTACGCCGAGGTGGAGCATAGGATGAAGGTAAGATTTAATTTTTCTATAACTACAAAAATATGTTATTCTGCATTATTTTACTTTGCGGGGCCGATCCTAATTTTACTTTATTTTATTTCAGGGGGTAGGGAGTGGCCCTGGGGTAAGCCACATAGGCTCGATACTTATGTGGCTCTTCGAACTAAGAAGGGGAAGGACAAAGAGGTGTACCCGAGCATCGCAGCCATGATTGTAAGTAATTCGACCTTTTACTTTTTGTTAATTATATTAGAATTTTTTAGTTTACTTATTTTACTAATCATGTGCTTTTTGTCATTTCTGGAAAAGCTTAAGGAAGTGCATGAGTCGCAGTTTGATGCCGACAAGGAATCTTTGTCCACAAATGCACTCAGCCAAGTGCTTGGCTCTGATCGCAAGAGGAGGACACGGGGGGTGAGCTCCCGGGTGGCCAAATCTAGGATCATCAGATTAGAGACGAGCGACACCGGGTTGGCTCGAATGGTGGATTCACATGATGCGAAGTTGTCCCGTTTGGAGGTGACGGTCCAAGATATGTACTCATTCATGAAGCGTACGTTGGTCGGAGACTATAAGGGGAAAGGGAAAGAGAAGGAAGTGAAGGAGGAGGTGCATGAAGACGAGGCGCGGGATGACGAGGATGTGGACCTCGTTGCTTCATCACCGACACGTGCGTACTTCAATGATCCACTTCCTTATTTGGCGCCCTTCGATAGACCGATGTGGACACTTGGTTGGCCGAGCGTGTTCATATTGGATGTATTTGATGCCCACTGGATAGGGCAGGGGTTAAGGGACCCGAATATCGTCCAGTGTGGAATAGTTCATGGACGTGAGCTTCAAGAGATCGAGTCCAAAGTGCTCGTCACGCATGTGATACCTAGGAAGGAGAACTCTCTATTGTGATTGTGCGAACAATGCAGCACGATGTATATTAGTGGGTGTGTCAATTCGTATATCGTGTGGCCTACTCACCTCCTCACATTTACCCCAGACATATAGTGACATTATTTTTAAGTTGGTACATTTGAATTATATTATGGATTATATCATCATGTATATTGTTTCTATTTTGAATATATATTTTCATTATCTTTAGTTTATTTGGATATATGATGTTTCTATAACAGGTACAAATATACTATTGGGCAGTGGCAGTGGCCATACTGCCCAGCAAATTTTTTTTAAATTCTGCCCAAAATTGTCACGGTCAATGACCGTGACAATTTTTTTTAAAAGGGTCAAGACTTTGTCATGGTTATTAACCATCACTAAACGTGTCATGATCATGGCTCGTGCTATGACCGTGAGAATTCTAACGAACTTGTCACGGTCAATGACCGTGACACGTCAGTGAAAAAAAAAGTTATCTCGCCCCGAATTGTCATGGTCATTGACCTTGATAAGTTAAACTTGTCAAGGTCAATAACCATGACAATTAGGCAGATTTGGTGTAGTGTACCCTGGCAAAGCCTCCTCTCTTACATGCGTTTACCATCGGTTATCTGGCTCGAGATCTATGTTAAACAGAAATGTATCCCATTCATCCATACTGCAAAATGGATTTCCCATACAATAATAGTAATAAAAGAAGTTACGAAAAGATCAAATAACTAATATCTTATATATTTCCCGCATAGAAAGTTAACCCGACGATATGTTTTAGATTTAAAACATCTTGTCACACCCATATTTTTAGTATGAATGAATAGGAAATACACATAAAGCAATAAATTAAAGTTAAGGTAGAATAACATAACCTTTTATTCATTATTAATATGCTATATAGGCAGACTGAGGAAGTTCATTACTAAGATACTAACATCTTGAAACGGTCAAGAATTTCATTGGATTTATGGAATTAGTTAATATAGATGAAACAATTATTGTAAATTTGGTCGAGATACACTATTGGTAGTGTGACTAACATTTTATGGAAGAAATTTAATGAATAGGCCCAAAGTGTTGCCTAACATTATTGTGAATCGAGATGAGATCCTTAAGTCCCACCTCTAACTGGGATTCTCGAGAGGCGATGGGGACAAAGTTACTTGTTGAGCAAGATATATTACTAGTATGTCGAGTGATAGATGAGGGAGGCAACTAAGATGTGGGTGAATGCGAGAGATGTGTATTTTGGATGTTAAGGTAATTGGGAGGAGTAATTACCGTGGGTGGAGTTGGGTGTAATAACTCATTCAAGTTTGTCAGTGGGAAGGAACATTTTGAGACTTGGTGAGGGATACCTTGTAGTGCGAAGATAAGATGTTTCGTGGGCCGAATATGATTTAGAGTCATCCAGTAGGAATCGTGTAAATTGAAGTTATTTTGTATAGTTCAGGAACGTCATAAGAATTACGTCATCACGAACCAAAGAGTTAAATATTGATGTAACTGGTCAAAAATTGTTGCAATTTTTCCCATTAAATGAAATAGATGATTTGAAAATAAGGGAAGTTGGCAGCTAGGGAACTGGGGCCTTTCCCCAACATTGTGATGATATAGAAAATGTTTTATAGGCTTGTCTTAATAGAGCATTGTTATCAGTTCATGATGGTTTTGCGTATTGTCATCAAGATAAGACCATAAGAATGATGGAATATATAGTTATGAAATTATTTGAATAGACTTATTGCTAATATTGGGTTGTAACGAGTAGGCCTTCAGTCAAGATGGTACTACTAGCGAGTTTATAGCTAAGGCACCATAACGTTATCATGATTTTATTTTGGGTATGTTCAAATGCCATGCGGGTAAGAATTTGAAGTTTTGAGTACCAATCATATTCGAATTTCGAAGACAAAATTCCTTTTCAAGGGGAGAGGTATGTAACACCCTGTATTTTTAGGAATACTTAAATTGCATGTGTTGCGGCAATTTAATTAAATTGGAAAAATAAAATGATTTTAAAAAAATAGTCATTACGAAGAAATGGATTAATATTTATCTCTTAATATATTTACTTGTGTAATAAGTAAATGAAATTTAATTATTTTATATTATGTTGTAAGTAAGTAAAGGCAACGGATAAATAGTGTTTTATTCGGGATGCGCGTGTGAGGTCGTGCTGGGAATAAGATGGTAAATTAATGATGGGTGATTCGGATGATGATATCGATGCACGATTGATCCAAATTAGGTCAAAATTAAATATTCAGGGTAGTGATTGGGTTCCAAGTGCTTTTTATACTAAACAGGACCCTCATATGAGTATAAGGGTCATTTTAAATATTAGGGTAATTCGAATTTCAAGATTAAGATTATATAATGAAGGGTTTGGGGTGAGAGAACAACCATAACATCATATCAAGAATCTAAAATTATTTTACCAAGAATTAGAGAGAATTTGGAGAGAAAAGAATGAGAAAATCCGAGAGTTCTTAAAAGAAACTCAAAGAACTATGGGCTAGGAAGGCTAGGAATTGTGAAGGGCTTTAAGGTTTATGGGTTTAGGATCATCACAAAGAACGTTTCTTGAAGAAATTCAGACTCTACATCTTGATTAATGAAAGTTATTATCTTGATTGAATTTTATGTGTACCATTCATGTCATATAGCGTTCGTAACACATTATTTTCGGGTGGGATTCATATGAGAAAATTATGGGATTTTGAGGAATCATTCATATAAGTGAAAATTATAATTATTCCATATAAATTCTAAGTTTAAAGATTTCATCTTGAATGAGAAAGATTGGATATTAGTAATTTTTTTGATTTTACATACATAATAATGAAATTCTTGATATAAGTTGTGAATCCCATGATATTGTTAACGCATAGATGATTTTGAAAATAAAAATGATTATATTCTTGTTTAGCATTAATAGGAGATGATATAATTGAGTTATACTGGAGTTATATATTAAGTGGAATAATAAAAAGATATGAAATCTTGTTTTGGTATCAAGAAATGGTCTACTGCCCAGAATCGAATCGATTCGGACCTCGTATGCGAGTTAATTCAACAATGAGCCGATTCGAACCTGGAAGCCAAATCGATTCGGACCTGCTGTGTGAAACTATTGGGATTGTTTTTATTATTTCGAGATATGGTTGGGAATTTGGTGATATTATAAAAACCGTAATGTTATACTGAGAATTTTGGAAATTTAATGAATTATTATTATAGCGTTGGATTAATTGGGATTTTATCTGGGGTGAGAATTAGAGTATTCGGGATGAATTATACTCAGGAATATATTAATGAATTCTTGATGAAAATTTGGGGAAAATGGGTGTGCGTCCTGGTTGAAAATAGTATGTGTCTAGAAATGATATTTTAATGATTAATTAATTAATTAAATGAATAATTAAATAATTGAGAATCGAGGTTTTGACTCGAGAATTTTAAGGTAGTGCTACGAGGATATGCATGCTTAGTAAGATTAACTGGAAATATATACGGGCCTAAAGACAATATATGTGTATCATTGTATTTGTGTATATGATATAATTATGTGAACATAACACTCTAGTGCTATCAGTGAGGTTTCGCGTCGTGGGTGATCTCTCTTGGTGAACCTCAGCAGGGGTAGTATCGGCCCTAGGGTCATAGGGCCATGCATGCCCACCCTATGTGTGGTTGGAGCCATAGTGAGGTGATTTATGGTATGATCATGACTCGCTGACTCAGGACTATGCCCCCTTCAATACGTTTATGATTTTCGGGTCCAGTGGTGATATTATGACCCAGTAGCCTAGGATAATGTGTGTATGTCCTGGAGCATGATAGCATTTTAGATATTTGCATCCATGAGGTAATGCTCTAGGGATTGCGATTATATGAATATTTCGATTGATATGTGTACATGATGTGATATTGAAATACACACACACACACACACACACACACACACACACATACATATATATATATATATATATATATATATATATATATATATATGAGTATATGCCACTAATGTGTGAACATTTAATTAATAACTAGTGAAAGCTATTTGGAATGAATCAATAAATTATCATTGTTAGGAGGATGAGAGGGCGAATTATATAAAATACGCGTGACACAGGGTAGCATATGGACTTAAGGGTATATTGAGACTAGTTAGGTTGGGTAGCATAACTATGGGTTTAAATATATACATTAGGTGGGCACTGGAATTGAGCGTCGAGTATTATCTCATGTGAATGTGACACCAATTTAAATACGGAAGGATGTACTCTTATTTATTACGCATTTTAATTACTTGCAAAATATTTTTAAAAGGATTTGGGCTCTGACCCATAGAAAAATATATTTAAAACCTTTTAGGTGTCCATCCACAAAGACGCCCAGCTTGAGTGTCTATTCTAGGTTGTCGGATCTGTAAAAGTTGTGGGATGCTTGTAATTATTGTTGTAGACACTTTTTATCTTCGTTAATCTAGATAGGATCTATTCAGTTACTACCCCATAATATCGCCCAAATATCGTCTAATTTTAGTTTATTTTATTTCTATTTATTAGGATTATTGTTGTGGATTTTTATACCAATGGTTTATTCGGTTAATTAGCATGTGTTAGAGTTCAGTATTTAGATTAATTATGTGATTGTGGATGTGATTATTTATCTGAATGAGTTGTGATGAATGGTTTTAAATTTCTAGCATTTTGAGAAAGATTAAAATTGACACAGCCTTAATTAAATAATATGTGGTTAGTAATTTGAATTTTCGACAGTAATGCTAAGAATGCGTCAAATAGGATTCATAAATTTATTTTAACACAGGGTCGACCACCTGTTAGTGTAATAAGAGAGGCGTCACAGATAAGAAAATAATATATTAAAACCCCTTGCTCTTCAAGATGACCAGAATACGAATATTTAAATAAATAAGGATTAACCTTAAAATAATATCTAAATATCTCGAGAAAATAACACATATATAATATGTGGAGTCTAAATTAAATGCTTATATGTAACCTTAAGCTAATCAATAACCACTAGGTACGTTTGAATGTAAGAAATCCTCTTCTAATATAACGTATCTCATTGTCAAATACAACCACCAAACCTCTAATCATCTCCGGGTAGTTATATCTATACACCACTATTAAGATCTACTATATAATGCAGCATCACACCATGACATCAACCTAACTCCTTGACATCACTAGACTCTATCGTTGCTCTACTTTGATCCAAATTCAAGTAAGGGTCCCCAACAAACTTATATCTACGGCAGTTGATCATATATATCTAATGTTTTCTCTCCTTCGATCATCAATTCAACCAACATACCTCCCTAATCACGCCTACGGCTCTCGGGAGACACTATAACTAATATAAACATCAACATCCTAAATAATCTAATCACTCCATATCTTGAAAATAACTAATGATCCTGCACTTTCTACTAATGAGAGAGCCATCCAACTCAATACTCCATATCAAAAACCATTATAGGGTTCACCCATTCTAAATGTGATACCTCAACTCCCTAGATATCTGATGTTAAAGTACCCAAAATAAACACAAAAAATAGGCACTAAGGCATAACTCTACCAATAGATAATAATAGAAACTCATCAGTCATTGTAGATCATTCACACCACCCTTTTGTAGTTACCAATAGGAAAATCATACCGGTATTTAGCCCCAAATCTTCCATCTACGCACAATATCTTAATCTACCAAAATAAAAGATAATATATGACTAGCTACCCAATTCATATAATTACCTAATGATTATACTATAAGTACTCACTACATCCTATTACCACATAATCTGAGGAAGGGTCTACCATTATCCACCCACTCACATAAGTACCAAAATTACTATTATATAAATATTCTTTACTACACTTAGTCTATATAGTAAGAAGGGACACTACTTGCTCTCCACATTATATTCCACATAAGTTTTTATACTACAAGCATACATCTACTATAATATTAATAACATGTGTACATCTGACACATGACCATAAAAAAAATCACCCGCACGGCTAACCTATAAAATAATAAAATATGAGTTGGAGACTATATCTCTCAAAGCCTTAGTTAAACATTCCATGGGAATTTCTTACTTTCGCTAAAATATTTTGAGTTAAGATCAAACTCAAAAACCACGGTATCAATCAATGAGCTAGAGCTATCAAATTCAATTTGTTTAGGGATGAAATTAACAATATAAAAAAATGTGCAGTAATTTCCATTATAAAATTACACGCATAATCTTTTGTTGCAAACTTTGACAAAACATCATCAACTTAATTTGTTTCCTAGGGTAAAAAGAGATCCATATCTTAGTAAATGATCTTGACATATTCAAATTTCATCCTTATATTTTTGGTCCAATAACTATTCATTAGTTTAATTCCATGTTTGGATGGTTTTACTACGATAGAGGTGAAACACAAAAGTTTCATAAAATAGATGGTAATTCTAAAAGAACTTAATCAAGAATTAAATCCATGAATCAATTTATTCTACAAAATGCTTCTCGACCTCGGTGACATTGATTTGGTTGTATGCTTTATTTTAAGATATTTTAGCTTAATAGGTTTCTATTTAGAGTTAGTTTTTGTATCAACTAATTTTAAATTTATAAACAATCGGTATAACATGAGGATACATTATTTGGTTGACTTATTCTACTAATGTTTTTTTAAGTTTGTAATATATAGTGTTGATACACTATGTATATTTATAGATATAGTGACTTATTTGTGGTCAATAATTTTTTTTATATTTGGTGACCAGTGTTTAAATCAACGAGTGATGTCGTTTGGATGTTGAATCATTAAAAATGACGAGAGAATTTTGTGGAATCACTAATTGTATAACTCTATGTAATTTTGACAATTATTGATTTTGTGTGTGTGTGGGGGGGGGGGGGGGGGGGTGTTATGTTTTTAAACCCCAATCATTAACAAACAAATTTATTTGGATGTGTACCATGAAAATTAGGAATCAAACCATATTCTTGAGGTTTAGACAAATATTTGGTAAACTGGTAAAATTATATGAGGCTACAATTCAAATATGTTAATGGGGATAAAATCAAAATGACCACAATATATTTATTTGATTTATCTTTGGTGTGAGTGGTAAGTATATGGTACCTATTTTAGTCACCGCATGTCATGACATAACAAGGACTAGACCCAAACCATATTAAAAGGCCTAACAAAAGAAGCACAATTTCAAGATTTGGGCCTTAACAGCTGTTTCAAGATCATCTGCATAGATCGTTTTATTTTTATTTTACCCTGATAGAAAATTGTCAATTTTGATTTTTTTATCTATCCCATATTTAGTGATGTTTTAACAAATAATATATTAAAGGAAAAAATGTACAGTAAACCCTAAAATTGAATAATTTTCAATTTTTACATCAATGTTTGAATCTGGAATAGCTGAGCGTAAAAAAGATTTAATTTCATAATTGGACTCTCAGGTCTAATGGTGTTAGTGATGTTTATGCAAAAAAATTGAGTTAGCACCTATGTGATAAGTGATTTGTAAAAACATACAAATAAAAAAATTTAATGATGCCATGGAGAAAAAAACTAAATGAAAAAAGAATTTTTTTTATAAAAAGAATTAAAAATGTTTAATAGAAAAAATAGAAGAATATTGACCATTATCCCAACCCCCAAACCCTAAACAAATGTTATTGATGATGCTATGAAATCAACACTTAAATTTGTATGCGCAACTCATGCTCAAAATGATATAACAATTGAGATATATGAATCCAGGTATGAAAGTAAGAGAATGAGATGAGGTAAAAAAGACGACACTATGATATAAGTGGTTCAACCGTAGCCTATTCCACTATGTAAGGTTTTTTGTGTGTTATATATTAACTTGGATCTCTAATTGCCCAGAATTAAAATTATCAAGCTTTCTCCATCTCTAATGTAATATTGACAGAGTTTAGCTAGGGTTTATAGTAATTGATCCCTTACACTGAAGAAGATGAAATGTGTATATAGGCTTGCGGTGCACACTACGCCTTATTAGGCATAAATTGTTTGTATTTACCCCATAATTTAGCTACATTTATTATCTCGTCCGGTGTTAATTCGATGATTTTACCTCATATTACTGCTATTTACCCTTTCTTGCAAGTACACTGTGTTTCGTGTATTTCTCTTATATTTTACACGTATTTCATGCATGTGAAAATATGAGAGAAACTGTAATGACAACCAAAAAGCAAAAAATAAAATTCAAGGGGAAATTCGTCATTGGACATTCGGAATCCGGATGCAGAACCGAAAGAGAATTCGAAGATATCGAGTTCATGAGTACATAGGAATAAATGACAACCAAATCCGAGCCACGATTGAAAAGAAATGATCATGAAAAGATTAGAATAATCAAAGAGGCAAAGCTAAGAAATTCTGAGGGTAGAACCCGTTCGGTTCTGAAGTAGGATCGGTTCTCACAAAGCCTTGGCCATAATAGAAAATAGAAGCGGTTTGGTCTTGAAGTAGAACCAGTTCAATTATCTAGTGCACGAAAATTACAAGTTTATCCACCTTATATTGAGAGTTTGTTTTGGATAGAACACTTATAAAAAAACATGGATCATTCTTAGAGTTAGTTAGATAAGTTTTAACCTAGTTTTGAGAGCGAGAAATGAGGCAAGAACCTTAGGAACTAAATTCATCAGCAAGTTTAGAATTTTGTAGATTTAATAACAAGATTTGATAAATAAAGTTTTCTTTTTATATCTTGTTCTTGAATTTTATTATTCTATCCATGTTCTATATATTTTTTGGATTTCTAAGAACTTCTTGCATGTTTAGTTACACTTTCATTATGAATAGGATTTGATGCAACGTTATAATCTCATTTATTATTCACATCACCATGTCCGGCCAACTTCTTAGAGGGTTGGGTTACTTGAACCTAGCCTAGGTATTATCGATGGACTTAAAAGTGGATAAAATATAATTACTAATTAAAATGTTTGAAATCTTATTGAAACAAACATTGTAAGTCTTTTGATTCTGTTTGCCCTAGGTAACCGGAATGTTTAAGAATATAATACATGTTAAGGTAATTTATCATTACCATTAAATATGTTTTTTGATTTGATTTTTTTAGGAGTAAAATCAACATATGTCGAATGCTTAGAAACTATTTAATGTTTTTTTGAATTATGACTTATGTTGTTGAAGGTTTTATGTCCGATGTAATTACCGACGGTTCGCGGGAGTGTACTACAACTCTATTTTCTCACTTAGATTTAAAATCAAATACTTATTCTTGTATGCGTAGTTGGTTCATAATAGTTATCAATTTACTTTAGTTAATAGGGTTTTCCCAAAACAATCATCTTTTCCTTTCTTTCTCAAAGTCAATTATGAGATAATTCGTATTTCCTATTCGTCATCACTTTATTCATCCTATTCCCTGAGCTCATTACCCAACATGCTCAAATTATTACTTACACGACCGATTTACACTTGCACCATTATTACCACACACTAAAGACACATTTTGAGTCGCGTCAAGTTTTTGGCGCCATTTTCGGGGAGTAGGTTGACATTTAGGTTAGGACGAATTAATCTAAAAATTGACTCCAATTCTTAAGAAGCAAAAAAAAATCAAAAAATACAACAAACAAAAAAAGGAGAGAATCTCTCAAATCCTTTCATGCAAGATACTCAACCAACTCCTCATATTACTCCTATTATAATTCACAAAAATCCCATAGTGAAGTACAATCTCGATAGCCCACACACTCCACGCGTTCCACAGTTTTGGGTTCCACCTCCTACACCACCTAACTCCATCACGAGGCACACATATTGAGAGTCCAGGGAGGGTATTGATACTATTAGTATGAGTTAAATGTTGGAGCAAGGGAGTTTTTGTATGGGTGTGGGTGAGATGACGCATTTCCTTTTGATATACCTCTTATATCCTGAGCATACTGTCGCTTTGAGATGCATTATATTCCCATATAATGTGTGGAAATTTTGTTTTTGAAATTGGGTAATTAAAATCCTCCATGCATTCCATGGGATGGAGTAAAAAAACCTACCTCCATATTAGATAATTCAAGGAGGCGTGTGAGACTTTCACTGATGAAGCTTGCACTTAAGATGTCATTCGCCTCAAACTCTTTCCCTTCACTCTGAAGGATAAGGCCAACACTTAGCTATGGTTTTTTGCACCGAACTCGATTGGAATGTGGAGGGACATGCAAGTAAAGTTTCTTCAAAAAATATTTCTCCAACATCGAACCAATCCCATTAAAGCTCAAATTTAAACATTTAGATAACTAAAAAATGAACCTTTTGATAGATGTTAGGAGGGTAATAATGAGTTACTCAATTTGTGCCCGCACCACGGCTTTGAGAAGTGGGGACTCATTTACTTTTTAAATCACGTGCTAAACATAAGTTCCAAGCAACTCATTGAAACCATGTGTCCCGTGGAGTTTCTAGGGTTAGACACGGATGATGTAGAGTCTCGCCTTAAGTATGACATCGAGACTGCTCAAGCGTGGGACACATCTGATCCAAACACCCAATCCCGGGCCCAAAAAACTTCCATAACTTCTTTTGCATTTGGACTCTATCATTTGTACAATGAAGCCCAGTTGAAGCTTCAAATCAACCATCCAACCGAGAGGTTGGAAGACATAGTCGAATTAATATATACACATCCGACTCCACTCGAGCATTGATAGAGGTGTGTGCAATTTGTCAGACGGGACGTCCAACGGAGGAATTCTCGATAATACCCACTGACAACGTGATGCTTCAAGAGAAAGTGGAAGCGGTATGAGCTTTCAAGGGTAATTTTAATGCCCCTCATGGGAATTCATACAACCCTTCATGGTGTAACCATCTCGGTTTCAATTATGGGCAACCACATGCATCGATGAATCCTTCACATATTTCCCAACCTCCGCCACCACTCCTGTATTTCCAATAAGGTCCCCCAATGCAAGCACCTCCTCATGCCCCTTATATCACCCACCCTATAGAAATATCGAGTACGCGTTAAACTAATTTATTCAAACTCAATTGGCGATCAATGCTCAAAATGCCCAAAGTTTTACCGAACTAAAAGTGTCGTTGTCTAAGTTGCAATCATCCTTAAGGCTCCATTTGTTTGTCAGAAAGGTTAAGTGGGAAAATGATTCCTGGGAAAAGTGAGGTGAAGTGAAGGAAAAGGAAAATTATTTTCTTATGTGTGTTTGGTTAATAGGAGGAATAAATTTAAAAAAATTATATACATATACACATATATAGTTATAATTTTAAAATAAACATAAGTATTATATATTTATTATTTTAATCACTAGAAAATATGATTTATATAATGAACACTCATTTAACTTAAACATTGGTAAATATGAATACAAATTATAAACATTTAATTAGTAAAAATATCAATATATAACATATTATTATGAATATTTATTGGTAAATATTTTAATACTAGTTGTCACAACAATAATAACAATAAAAGTAATAATATAATAATAATAATAATAATAATAATAATAATAATAATAATAATAATAATAATAATAATAATAATAATAATAATAATAATAATAATAATTTACATGGTAATATACCAACTTTCCTTGAACTTTCCTAAAAAATCCTAGGTCTTTGGTAGAATGTGTTTTGTGGGATAGTTTTTCCTGCAAAAATTTGTTTGGATCATTTTCTCACAACTTTCCTTCTAACCAAACGTAACATAAACTACATGAAAGTTATGTTCCTTCACTTTTCCTTTTCTATCCTGACAAACAAATGCAACCATAGTGTCCAAGAGAAGGGCAAGTTTCTAGCTCAAGGCCAGACCTCCCCAAGGTCAAAATAGTGTTATCTCTACGTTCGGTGATAATAAAGAGAAATTTTAATCCGTTACCATGGTACGTAGTGGGAGAGTTGTTGATTTATCACTCCCCCATACAATGAGTTTCAAGACAATGAGGTTTCGCCAGACACAAAAGAGGCTAAAGATGCCCCCTTGAATGAAAGTGACAATGATGACACTACTAGGACCGAGGTTATAGTGAAACTTCCCACTTATTCTCTTTTCCCTAAACGGTTGGTTCCTGTAGGATCCCTTTTTCTTTTATGTGCTTTAGGTGAAATTATTTTTTTTTAACTTATTTTTCCAATTTTTATATGCACTAATTTTATGAACCAATTTTAATTTAGCCCAATTTTATCTTCTTAATCCTAAACATGCATCTAGGTGAGATTAAGCAAGATAAGTAAATAAAGTACACAAAAGACATAATGACGATATACGAAGAAACCACCAAGGGAAAATACCTCGGACGACGTAATCCAAGCAATCACTATGATAGGGTTTTATAAAGTATAGATAGTATACTAACTCAACGACTCAATACCCCACAAGCCTTAATGCTCTTCTATGATTCAACCACTCCTCCACAGTTTAACGCAGAAATCCTTCCACACCAGGTCCACAAAACACGAGTCCAAATGTGCTTTGGTATATATCGAACAGCTTTGGCAACCGCTAACGATTCAGAACACGGAGTTCACCACTTCTTCATCGCAAAACTCGATGAAACAAATGTTCAATGTAGGAACAAAATCCAGATGCTTCTAAACACAAATATCTATAGCATATGTGTATGAAAGATCAGATCTTAAAACACAAATGATGTTTTTATCTTTTAAAACCTATGTAAACAAGTGAAGAAAAAAGAAATTTTTTTTTCTGTAATTTTGATTCTGTAATCACATAATTCTAAGAGAAAACTACCTTAAATAAAAAATAAAAAGTCGGCAGGTCGTTAGAACGAGATGTGTATGTCATTCAAATGATATAGCCATCTCATTAGAATGATATTTCCATGTCGTTTGAATGACAATAACATTTCGTTTGAACGACTATTAAAGTCGTTTGATCCTTCTAAACTCAAGGGAAACATCTACAAGACTCTAAAACATATTTATCTCAAAATAAATGAAGTTAAATCCTTTTAAACATTTTTAACATTTAAGTATCATTTTTAAACAAAATAACATCCTGAAAACATTTTTCGAGCCGCATAAACATTATGCGTTCCTAACTGAGATTATCTCGGAATGCAATATGATATGAAGACGTGAAACATGAGCCGATAAACACGGCATGATTTATCTTTGAATCCTGGTCGATACGCCTTCAAACAACACATCATATACTATGTGGGTATCGTGACAAGATAAAATTCTATATGTGACTAAAATTGGTTTTTGTATGGAATAATACAAATAGATAAAAATTGTCTCTAAATGGAAATTTGTCCTTACAAATCTCCCCCTTTGGCTATTCCATAACAAAACCAACAAACAGTTAAATTCCTAAGTCGTGCCTTCAAGCCGAATGACCTAAATCTCATCCCATAAACCCCCAAAAAATATAAGACACGATCAAGTAAACAAATGTCAAACCGTCAGCATAAACTTGTCTTCACGTGACGCGATCGCAAAATATCCAACCTCTGAATAATCATTACACATATGAAATAACAAATACCATGTGAAGTACAAAGGTAAAAATGATATAAAATAATATAATACAAATTTTAAAATAAGCCATTTGTTAAACATGTGAGCAAAACATATGATATCAATTGTATACATAAATAATATGTCTCAAAGAAATGATATCAATAAGCAAATAATATGATCAAAACATGAAAACTAAATGTGCACATCACATAAAACTCCCCCTACATCACATATCATCTCTCCCCCTTTTTGTTTCAAATAAACAAACAAAGAAAAAGATAATCAAATATCTAGAATGGAAATAATTACTAAAGCATATCTAGATAAACATGGATAGCCATCTAAAAATAATCAAAAGATACCAAATCATAGCTAGCAAACAGACACAAAAAATGAATCATCAATATTAGGAATGATGTGACTAAAAAAATCAATGCAGTATAAAATTCAAGCATGAATTAATAATATCGACTGCATGAAAACAATCCAGATGTACCAAAACAGAGTAATATCATCACATAAACGAAGCAGGTACTAAAATAGAATGAAGGAGTCAAAAAGTTAACTCCGGTCAATTCAAGTCAACTCAGGTCGTTTGAACGACAAATCAGTGTCGTTTGAAAGAGATAGGATCTTGTTCGATCAATATGAGAAATGACCAAAACAGTGTGTGGTTGCACGATGCAACTATCTAATGACCCAAGAAATTACCATACCTAACACTTTTAACACCTTGTTTCTAATGTCGCGCGATCCAGTCTTCGAACGACATGGATATGTCATTTGAACTACATCAAGAAGTCATTTGAACGACTTCAAAAACATTTTTTTTCTATCTCTAAAAATATACTGAATTTGCCTAGTGAATTTTTTTATCAAAATAGCGACAGGAAAATCAAAATAGACTCAATACTAAAAAAATGAGTTTCATTCTACTATAGTATCAATGTTGTCAAACATGGATATGGAAAGAATGGGCATGAACTACAATAAATGAATCACAACATGAACACATCGAAACGATCAAGAAGATCTAATTGATAGCTAAATTTCATCAAACTAAGTTTTACCCATATGTGACAAGTAATATATTGGGCTTAACTAACCAAACAAACAACATGCACACAAATTCAGAATTTTGGCGTATCTACCAATGATAGTGTCATGATACGATTTTTCAACATTTGGATTCGTGGTGTAAACCCATTATTTTTCCATCCAAACACCCTCATGTATTCATATTACCATTTCAAGTTCTTTTGAGGTTTCTACTTTTCTAACCTTAGAGAAATCCTATTGGCCCTATTTTTGGAATATGTTTCTTTTTATTTCCTTAATTTTTTCTCGGGCTCTCTTAAATGGTGGCCTTCACTACGAGTTTATTCCACTCTCCCAACCCTTTTCACGTGAACACTCATCATTTTTTTTAATTTAAGCAATATGTATCCTTACGGAAAATGGTTCTTACATGCACACCTCCTCCTTAGTCTAACTACGCATAGATGAGAAAATTGAGAGGAGAAGGTGTCACTAAACTCAAATATACATAAGCAATTAAACATTCATGTAAGCTGTTGCAAGTGTGTGTGACGGAATATATAAAAAGTTGA
Source organism: Sambucus nigra (assembly GCA_949130495.1). NCBI lineage: Eukaryota > Viridiplantae > Streptophyta > Magnoliopsida > Dipsacales > Adoxaceae > Sambucus > Sambucus nigra. The sequence continues at coordinate 84,895,998 of OX422208.1, read as the reverse complement.
ATCCAAATGCAAATCAACTTCGAAACATTAACATTAATCAATAGTTAAGATCATTCTACGCATTTACAATTATGACCAAATGTCTTAGCCACGTGGGCAATGAAATAATAGGGATGCAAACAAACCAATATGCCATATGAAACATGAAAACTCATGACACAAAATAATATGAAACCAAAAATCTTTTTGTATTTTTTAAGTAAGACTCAAATAAATGAAAAATATAATACAAAGAGATACACATGTCATAACACTTGCAAGATTTATATCATGAAGCAAAGATTAGCGTATGAGAAACATAATCATGCATGGAATCATCCATTAGAAATAACATGTGAAACATCATGTGCTAGCATGTGATAATCAACTACCTAGGATTTAGCATTTATAAAATAGATTTTCTAACCCAAATAGGTGTATAGCTAACTAAACGGGTTTTGGGAACCAACGGGACACTACACTTAAACTTCCTAGGGTCTAATATAAGATCATAGCAAAAACACCTACGATGACCTTTCATACCACAGTGAAAACATGTGTAAACAAGACAAGGAACGAGATCTTTAGGTTGACCTTTCTAACACCCTCGAATGTGATTGACGCTATAAAACAAACTATGGTTTTGGCTTCAATATTCAAAGAACTAGAACAAGATAAGCCACTACCATCACTATTCACACCCCTCGAGTCTTTTAAATTATTTTTCATCTTCAAAATTTTAGACTTAAGAAAAGAATTAAACTCCTCAAATTTTAGGGACTCCTTCTATAAATTTTCAATTACCCCTAGAAGGTTATCTCGATCCCCCTCAAGTGAGGAAAGTTATCCCTAAGAGTCTTCTCACGTGCCTTATAATCATTAATCAAAACACTATCCTCTTTAGCACAAACCCTAGAATTCTTAAAGTCCTCTAACTCTTTTTCTAAAACAAGGACTCTCTTCTCACTCTCTTCCTTGGAAAATTTTAAAGAATTAAAATTCTCATGCAAAGCCACAAACTTCTTACGAATGACATCTCTTTGAGTTTAAAACGTTTGCAAATATTCAATCATTTGTTTAAAACGAGAATTTTCTTCTTTAAGAATTTCAATTCGTTTTGCAAACTTCAAATTCAAAAGATTTAACTCATCAAAGCATTGCGAATCCATCAAGAAAAAACACAAACACTAAGAGTAATAAACAAACATGACTACCAAGAAGCACAAAACAAGGATCTACACAATAAAAAAAATTCCTAGCTCTGATATCAATTTGTAGGGTCCTTTTTCTTATGTGTGGTTTAGGTGAAAAATATTTTTTTTTAAAACTTCTTTTTCCAATTTTTATATGCACTAATTTCATTTTAGGCCAATTTTATGCTCTTAATCCTAAACATGCATCTATGTGGGATTAAGTAAGATAAATAAATCAAATCCACAATGCCAATGTACGAGGAAACCACTAAGGAAAAAAATCTCGGATAACGCAAGCCAGATAATCACTATGATACGGTTTTATAAAGTACAAAAAGTATACTTACTCAACGAATCGATGCCCTACAAACCATGATGCTCTTTCATTCTTAAACTGGTCCTCCACGGTGCAACGCATAAATCCTTCCATGTCAGGTCCATAACCCACGAGTCCATATGTACCTCGGTATCCACATAATAGCTTTGGTAACCGCCTATAATTCAGAACACGGAATCCACTGCTTCTTCACCCCAAAACTCGACAAAATAAATGTTCAATGTATGAACAAACTGTAGATGGTGTTAAACACAAGATATCTAAGCATATGTGTAAGAAAGATCGGATCTTGAAACATAGAAGGATGTTTTTTATCATTAAAACCCTTTGCAAACAAATGCAGAAAAAAGAAATTATTCTGTTTTATAATTTTGGTTATGCAATCACGTAATTCTGAGAGAAAAAATTCCTTAAATAAAATTGTTATAACGAGATGTGTATGTCATTCGAATGATATATCCATATCGTTAGAACGATATGTCCATGTCATTTGAACGACAGACACATGTCGTTTGAACGACTATTAAAGTCGTTTGATCATTCTAAACTCAAGGGAAATATCTACACAACTCTAAAATGTGTTTATCTCAAAATAAACAAAGTTAAAACCTTTTTGTTTTTTAAATTAACATTTTAAATCATTTTTAAACAAAATAAGATCCTTAAAACATTTTTAGAGTCCCATAAACATTATCCATTCATACCTGAAATTATCCCGGAATTCAATATGATATAAAGACCTGAGACATGCACAAATAACACAACATGATTTATCTTTGAAGCTTGGCCGCTACATATTCAAATAACACGTCATAGACTATGTGGGTATTATCGTAAGATAAAAATCTATCTATGACTGAAATTGGTTTTTCTTCGGAATAATGCCAATACATACAAATTGAGTCTAGTTGGGAATTTGTCCTCGTAGTTCCTCCTCCTAAAGGGGTCTCCGGTGAAGATATGCTAGATGTACTAAAGCAATTCAAGCTTAATTTACCTTTTCTTAAGGAAATCAAGCGAATTCCCACCTAAGTAGAGTTCCTTAAGGAATTATTGACGACGAAACGTAGAGTAAAGGTGAAAAAACATATTTTTCTAACACAAAACGTGAGATCAGTTCTTTAGAGTCACCTCCCACCGAAGTTTAAAGAATCGGGTGCACCGACTATTTCATGCATCATTAAATAAAATCGCATCGAGAGAGCCTTATTAGATTTAGGAGAGAGTGTTAATATTCTCCCTTACTGTATATATAGGCAATTAGATTTGGGGGACCTCAAGCTCACTAAGACTACTCTCTAACTCACGGACCGTACTATGAAGATACGTCGACGGATTTTGAGGACGTGATAGTCCAAGTGGACACTTTCTACTTCCTGGTGGATTTTTTTATTTATGACACGGATCCCTCTGCTCTCTCGAGTAATCATGTTCCTGTAATTATTGTTTTCCCATTCTTAGCTATGGCTAACGCACCCATTAATACTCAAAATGGGCAAATTCAATACACATTCAGGAATATGACTCTGGAAGAAAATATATTCAACATCGCCAAGCAGGTGGATAATGAGGATGAGTTTCATGAGGTGGATCATATAGAGGAGGTAGTATATGAGAACATCGAGGGAGGTTATAGTGGGAATTCTCTAAGAATGTGCCTTATTTTGACTAGTGAGAGCAATGGGGAGTGCACCAATTTTGAAGTGACGTGAGAGAGTTAAGAGAAATTTTAGATGAGAATGTGGTTGATGAGGATGTAAGAGACGTTATCTCGGTTTTTAGATTTGACGAATTACCACCAAGGTAGTCATGCATGGTTCCCTGCGATGAGAAATTTCTCAACCTCAAGTTGAAAAAATTACCCTCAAACGTAAAATATGATTGTTTGGGAGAGGATAACAAATTTCCCATTGTTGTTTACTCGAGCATAAGTAAAGGGCAAAGGGGTAAACTATTATATATTTTGAGGAAGCACTGGGATGCTTTTGTTTGGAGAATCGCGGATTTAAAGGGTATAAGTCCCCTAATTTGTACCCATAAAATCCACCTTGAGGAGGACAGAAACCTTTGAGAGAGATGCAGTGTTGTTTGAATCCCACGATGAAAGATGTCGTGGGGGTGGAGATTATTAAGTTATTAGATGCGGGCATTATTTTCCCCATTTTGGATACCAAGTGGGCGAGTCCTTTTTAAATTGTCCCTAAGTAGTCGGGGATGATTGTGGTTGAAAATGGAAAGGGTGAGCTTCTTTCATAACGTACCACTATTAGGTGGTGCATTTGCATTAACTACCGAATGCTTAATTTTGGCACGATGAAAGATCATTCCCTCTTACCATTTATTGACCAAATGCTAGAGAGAGTAGATGGACACCCATTTTATTACTTTCTCAATGGTTATTCCGAGTATGGCCAAATTGAGGGAGATGATATGATTCTTTCACATTGCCGAGGATGCTCAAAGTTCTAAGTTAGGGTGTGTGAAATAAGCATTAAATATGAGTGTGTGAGGTAAGCAGTCGAATAGGAGTCCAATACCTATCCATCACATGATCATTCAATGATGATGAAATATTCCCTCACGTGCTACGAAGTTATAACTAAATTCCCACGTGGACTGGACATGATTGAATCTTACGTACCATATGTGGCGTAAATGTCTTCCCTGGTTGTCCCGATCGGGATGAGACAGAGATAGAGTTCCTCCCCTATCTCCAGCTATAAACTTGAGTCAAAGTGTAATCTCGACTTGCTAGGGTGTCACAAGGCCGAGGTAAAATGTCCAAGAGATATGGTAGAGCGAACTTTGTCAGATAATCATGTAGTCATCACTTACCATGGTGGTACAGACTGAGACCCATGGGGGTGGACTTTTATATGTCGATGGGTGAACAAGTTTGTATGGTGAATATTTAGTAGTGTCAGCTGAACCATGATGTGTACGTATAGGGACGAGACCACACTTGTGTATATAAATCACCCCTAACCCTTAGTATTCAATGTGAGTGGAAGCCTGAAGGTTATAATTGACTTCCCCCTATGAGGACGAGACCCCCGATGTCTGAGTCGGCTTTAAAGATGTGTACCTATTTAGCTGAGGTTGAGATCTCTTCAATGTCCTAAGAAAAAATATCTTTTAAGTGTCTTAGGTTAGACACTTATCATAAATTGTGTGGCTTGGCATGTTGGCTAAGAAAGGGCGGTTGCAGACCTTACCTAGGGCTTGGTTCCCAAATGATGGACTTATTGGGAATCACGCTAATAATGAGTGGGTTTAAATACCCATAAATATTAAGATTTTCTCTTTCTTCTCCATAAACAATTTCTCTCTTCAAGATTTTGCAACCTTTTGTTTCCTCCATTTTCATTCTCTCTCTTTGAACCAGCATTTTCAGCAAGCTTTAGGGCCCCTACTTTTCACAAGTTCTCCATCCTCACCTGGGTGACCTTTCCCTACCATTTTTCTCCTTTTTCTAGCCATAATTTATCATAGTTTTGTATTTCAATTTTATTTTGGCGAGCTTTTAGTACTCCAGTGGGTTGTATAGGCCGCTTCGGGGTAGTCTTAGTGGTATTGAAGTAGGGTTTTCGCTGTAGGGGGCTTGATTAGGTTGTTATTAGGGTTTTTTTTAGTTTTGCCATCATCGATTAGGTTTCTAGGTGACCTTTAGGTCATCTATTCCAGTGAATTCCTATTGTAGTTCTTCATAAAACCAAGTGGAAAGATTTAAACTTCCTTTTGTCTAACCCAATCACACCTTGTTTATGTTTGAATGTACAAGAAACTCTAGGAATTAGGACAAAAGTTCCTACACCTTAGATCGAGAATTCTTGAAGAGATACACAGAGACGAGGATGAAGCCAAATGAAAGTATGAGGCCGAAGAAACACTTCCAATGAACCAAACCCCACTAGTTGTAGAACATCCTCCTCTATTGATTATATACCCCTACTCAATCGAGTTGAGTGTCATAGAGATCAGTAGCAATAACATGTGTGGTACCTCATCCCAGGGGTATTAATCTATGTCCTCCTCTTCTAGTTATACCCCTTCTACTTCCAGATCATCAGTGGGAGAATATTCTTTTAATGAGGCCACGATGGTCCCATATTCTTCTTTGGAGGGGTTTGCAATAGTACCATCCTCTGATTGCACAAGATCATCAAATCATGTCGACCCCTCTGTACTCGTTATTTTTCATGATGATGAGATAAGGGTGGCGATTTCTATTCCCCGCCTGCCTATGGTTATTCCCATCTCGGTCATCTCAGGAGTGAAGTTTTCTAAAAGGTGTCAGGAAGGGGTTCCGACCATTGGAGTTAAGTAAGGTTCCTCTTATTCGAATGAGGGTATGCTTGATAGTAGCTATGCCTAGAGGTCTCCTAGCACAGTCACAGAGATTGACTTATTGATGTGGAGGCATATGTATAGTGTAAAATCCAATATCCATATGAGAGTTCCCACTCCAGAAGAGAGAGCCTACAATGGCCGAGAGGGTGAGGTGTCCATTTATGAGCAAATGTTTAAGGTAGGTTTAAGGATTCGCATCCATCCTAATATTAGATCCATTCTTACAAGTATGGTTGTCCCCCAATGCCGGGAGAATTCTCATTTGGTTTATCTAGTTTTTTAGACTGGCATATAATTTTGACCTCCTAGTACTCGTCTTCAAGGGATGTTAAAGCGTGTCGTGTTCTAAGACATAGCCTGGATACTATCATCTCATAGATAGGAACCCTAGAAAGAAAAATTTACTTGTCACCAAGACCTCCAACCACAAGTACAAGCCTAGGTACTTCTTATCTTAGGTGTCTGGGAGTTCGACAAAAATGCTCCTACTGATGCCAATGCATCGAGAGTACTCCAAAGTTGGGGTAAGGCTCTGATGTTAGTCAGGCTTAATCATGGCCTAAGCATAGATAAAAAAAAGACAAAATTGACAAACTGAGGTCTACGGGGTTGATGATTGGATTGTTGAGTTTTAATAGTTGATGATTCCCAAGTATCTCAAAAGAATAGGTCTAGGGATTGACCTTCTGACAGAGTTGTGTAGTTTTTAAATTTTCTTCAACTATCGAGTCGGCCTCTCCTTTATGTATTTACACTAACTTATATTTAACATCTATTTACCTAAAGTTCGTCTAGCGAGCATATCAAATAAGATTTGGGCTATCGCTACTCCGGTTGTGATGAACCTCCTTAGTAAACTCGCATCCAAAAAGGATAAAAAGAATAAGAAAACTATCAGCAACGGTTCCGTTTATACCGAGGGTGGACAGAAAAGGAATGATCCAGTCGGTGGGCATAAAAATGCCCTACCTCAATCCAAGAAGATAATAAGGGTGGCAGGGGATGTATAGGGAAATGAGGTAGGTATCCCAATTTCCTTAGACGCAGTCTTAGGAAATAAACTCTCTTTACTCTCCCTCAGCTCTGACTCCATTATTTGAGATGAACATGTTGGGTAGGATTTACCTGTAGATGATGTTTCTCAAAATGAACTTGATCGTCTTCACTTCAGTAATGGAGATCATGGCCTTTGCCTCTACCCATTTAGAAAAATAATTAATGGCCAAAATCAGATATTTTAATCCATGGACTGCCTGTGGAAGTGGACCAACAAGGTCAATTCCCCACACTATAAATGGCATGGGGATATAATGGATAAGAGTGGATGATGAGGCTCATGGGGAATACTCGCATACCTTTGACACTTATCACATTTTTTCACATAGTCGACCGCATCTTTTTTCTAGGGCCAGCCACCAGTATTCTGCATCATAATTATCTTTGTGATAGATATTCCTTCGTTGTGGCTTGAGCATGACCCCTCATGGATGTCATGTAGGAAATAATCAACCTCTTAAAGATGGACACATCTGAGAAGGGGCAATAAAAAACCCTTTTTATAAAGCACATCTCCTATATAGTAAACTTTGTTGCCTAGTATCGAAGTTTCTTCCTCTCGGCTTTAGTATCTAGGAGTTCCTCATCCCTGGTGTATTTGATCAAAGGATCCATCCACGAGTCTCCCAAATTTAAGTTTCAAAAAAATTCCACCCTATTGTCATCCTCCTCAATGCTGGTTCTAAATAGGATATCCACGGGAACAGTTCGCCCAATCTCCGTTCTTGTGGATGAGGCTAATATCGTTAACACATTGCCTCAGCTATTTTAAAGACGAGGTATTCCTTTCACCTTCACCTCTTTAAAGTTGATCATTATCTTTTTGATGCTTGACAAATACTTGGTCATTTTTTCATCTTTAGCTTAGTAGATTCTTAGGATTTGGTTAACCCTTAGATGTGACTCTTTGTGCACAGTCATATGGCCAACATTCAACACTTTTCCCAGGGAGAGGCCGGGCAATAAGGCGTCATATTTATACTTATTGTTTGATGCTTTAAGGATGAATCTTATAGCATACTCAATATCAATTATGTCTGGGGCTGATAATATCAGCCCTTCACCACTAGCACCTTCGTTGGAGGAGCCATCTATAAACAAGGTCGAAATAAGGTTCTCACTTGAGAAAGGAACCTCGACTAGTGCTCCATTTTATGCAGCATCGTCTCTCGCTTCATCGGCCAATGCCAGACATGCCATCACCTTTTCACAAAATATTATAGTTTCATTATCTATAACATCAGTCTTGGCCCAAGTAAATTCTATAACAAAATCAACCAACGCCTTCCCTTTGATTGCATTCCTTTATTGATAAATTATGTCATACTTTCCTAACTTAATTGACCAAGCCATTAGCCTACCCGATTTCTCAGGTTTATAGATGACTTGCCTTAAAGAAGTGCCAATGAGTACTACCATAGTATGAGCTTCAAAATAGGGCTTCATTTTTAATGTAGCATGGATCGAAGCATATGCTAGATTTTTTATCATTTTATGTTTAAGCTCGTCCCCTAGAAGATCATTGCTGTTGAAGTACACGGGTTTTTGAACCCCCTTGTCATCTCAAAGTTGCACTTATGGCTGATTTCGACACCGCTAGGTGTAGGAATAGCTTATCCCCTTGATTCTGATGAGATAAGAGCATTGGGGATCCCAAATAATCTTTAAGTTCCTAAGAATATCTCTCACACTCCTCATCCCAGACAAATGATTTTCTCAAGATCATAGAAAATGTAAAACACTTATCTATACCTCTAGAGATTAGGTGATTGAGAGTTTCTACTCTTCCTGACAGCCTTTGTACCTCTTTTATGGTTTTCAGTGTCTGCATATCAATCAGTGCTTCGATTTTCGTTGGATTGGCTGAAAACCCATTTTTATTGACAATAAAGCCAAAGAACTTGTCTGTGCCAACTACAAACACACACTTCATAATATTCAACTTTATTTTGTAAAGGTCCATAGCATTAAATCTTCATATAAGTTCAACCACATGATCCTCAACTTTGAGGCTTATCATCATCATGTCATCGATATAAACCTCCAAAGTCTTTCTAATTTGATCTTTGAACATCTTGTTGACCAACCTCGGATAGGTTTCTCCTATGTTTTGAAGGCCAAATGGTATGATTTAGTAGTAGTAGTTCCTTTATTTATGATAAAGGAAATCTTCTCAGCATCGGCATCGGCATCGTCCATGAAGATCTTGTTTCACTCGAACTAAGAATGCATAAAACTCATCATCTCATGCCCAACCATGGCATCTACCATCTGATCTATATGAGTCAAAGGAAAGATATCTTTAGGACAATCTTTGTTTAGATCAAGGAAATCAATGCACATTCTCCACTTTCCATTGGCCTTTGGTATGATTACAACACTAGACAACCATTTTGGGTATTTTACCTCCCGGATGAACTTGGTTGTTTGTAAGTTTTTAACCACTTTTGGGATGACCTCATACTTCTCTCTTGTATAAGTACTTTTTCTCTGTTTCATAGGCTTTACCTTCTCATCAATATCCAATTTGTGGCAGATGACCTTTGGATCTATTCTAGGCATGTCCTCATGATTCCATGCAAAGATATTATACCCTTGCCTCGGTAATTTTACCAACTCTTCATTCACTTCATTCTTCAATTCTTTTTCAATATGGATGGTTTTTTCGTCTCATCCTCATTGAGGGCGATGGATTCTACCTCCTCAGTGGATTCACCTTTCTTTAGTTTCTACTTGTCCCTTGGATTGAGAGTATTTATGCTTTAGGAAGTGGTTAGCTTATTGTGGTTCGCTTTCTACTCAGCTGAATTGAAGTAACTTTCTCTAGATTATTGGTCCCCATGAACTTCCCCTACCCCATAAGGAGTCGAGAATTTTATCATTTGGTGAACTATGGATAGGAGTACCTCAAATTATTTAAGTGACACTCTTCTAATAATGATTTCATATGAGGAAAAAACATTATCTTCTGTGATGAAGAAGCTTACTTTCCGGGTGAGGCACCTCAACCATGTGCCCATACAGATATTCATTTCAAATACCCCGGGAGGATGGACTTTCTCCCCACTGAAACCTATCAATGGCTAATAATACGGGAATAGGCTATTTTTGCTGAGTTTCAGACCCTTAAAGTAGTCCCAAAACATAACATCAGATGTGTTGCCTCTTATTAGGAGGGGACTTAAGGTTCTCCGGCCAACGCAGAGCCCAATCATCCTTAATTTTATTCAGGATCATACATTGAGGGGAGTGTATTTAACGAAATTGTCCTCGGTCATTATTTTCTTCGCTTCCTTATCCTTTTTCTTGGTACCACTTGCCTCATTTATTTCTCCTCTCTTATCCACCATGACCTCCTGTGCATTCATGACACTCCCAGCCATAGCTATAAGTTCTTTCATGGTTTTTGGAGGTTTGTCAGAGAGTTTCCACAAGAGTTTTCCTGGTTTTAGTCCACTACTGAGAGTGCCAATGGTTATTTTTTGTTCATAATCCTCTACCTCAATTTTTTCTATATTGAATCGAGATATGTAATTCCGTAAAGTTTCGTTCTTGCCTTGCTTCACACGAAGGAGGTGAGTCACTTTTTTAAGCAGTTTCATACAAAATAAGAAATTATGGATAAACTTCTCGGCCAACTTCTTCTAGTTTTCAATTGAGTTCTTGAGAAAGGATGTGTACCACATATATGCTTCATTTGTGAGAGAGTTAGATAAATACCTACACTTCATCTCATCTGGAGTGGAGTATATATTGGCTGACGACAGATACATTTCTATTTTGTGCACTTGATTTGCACTTCCATCGTACTTTAACCTCACAGTGGAAGTTTTGAATTTAGGAGGAGTAAGGAAGCTTATTATCTTGGAAACTAATGGAGGCCCTTCTGTGTAACCTCGGTGGCATGGATCTCGGTATTTTATTCGCATACCAATCTTATCTTCCAAACTCTAAATGAAGTTGTTCCTGGGCCTCTCCTCGACCACAGTCGGGACGACATTATTTCCCCTCCCTCAAAGAGCAAGGGGGGTGGGATTTGCTCCCTACTTGTAGTCTTTTATTGGCTATTACGTTCTCTTTGATCCTTTGGTCCTCTCTCTCAGCTCTACCTAGGCCAATCTCTGCTACGTCGGGCATTTATCTAGAGGCTAGAATTCTATAAGAGTGAGATAGGCGATGGTACAGGTCACCTTGTAGGTTAAGTTTGTCAAAGATCGAGCCCTTGCTATTGAGCCTCTCAAAATCTAAAGTCCTTGGTCAGACCCCTTATTTTATCCTATCACTCTTTTTCCTACGGGCTAGAGTCGGGCAAATAATGTTTCTTAAAACCTCATAGAGCTCCCAATAATCTTCATCGTCGCCATCCTGATCATTCGAGAATTCCTGCACTTTCTTTTTTAGGTGAAGATGATTAATATCAGTGACATCTCTCTGTTATTTGTGGTATTGAACCTCCTTTTGCTGAGCCAGGGGGTTCTCCTACCACTAGGTCCGCCACTTCTCTGGTGACCGGAGTGATCATATCCATCAGACAAGGGGTGGTCATAGCCATCATGACTTGGCTAAATTTGATGAACTACTCCTGCATTTATTGTTGGTTAGCCAAAAGTGCTCATAGCGACGTGCCATGTCTTCTAACTTCGATTGAGGTAGTGGTTGGTTAGAGCTACGGCCAGTGCTCGGAGGTTGATCTAAAGCCATTATCTTCGGTGAGAAGAGGTAGTCAAATGAGATGAGATGAGCTAAAAAAAACTAGAAATTATACCCAAGCTCTTTCAATGGTTATTAAAGTCCAATATAGGTGGAGTTGTATCACCACAAGAGGAAAATAGTAGGTTTTCAGGCCAAAACGGTGAGGGAAAATATGACGTCTCTTCGCAGAGGCGGTGCCAAAATGATGATGAAATGAAATCACCACTTAAATTTGCATGCGTAGCTCAAGATCAAAATGATATAACAATGGAGATATATGAATACATGTATGAAAATAAGAGAATGATATGAGGTAAAGAGGAGGACACTATGTTATAAGTGGTTCAGTCATAGCATACTCCATTGTGCAAGGTATTTTGTGTGTTTTACATTAATATTGAGATCTAATGGACTAGAATTATAAAACTCAAGCTTTCTCCCTCTCTAGTGTAACTCAGACGATGTTTAGCTAGGGTTTATAGTTATCGATCCCTTACAATGAATAAGATGAAGTGTATATATAGGCTTGGGGGTGCACAGTGCACCCTCAATCATGAAATATGAGTGTGTGAGGTGAGTAGTCCAATAGGAGTCCAACACCTATTAAGCACATGCTCGAACAATGAGGATGAAATATTTCCTCACTTGCTCTGAAGATCTATTATAACTGCATTCCCATGTGGACTAGCCATGCCCGAATCCTGCGTGCCATACATGGCATAAACATCGTCTCTGGTGATCCCAACCGAGTCGAGATCGAGATAGAGGACCTCCAATGTAATCAGGTACAAAGTTGAGTCGAAGTGTAGTCTTGGCTTGCCACGGTGTCACAAGGCCAAGACGAAACTTCCAAGAAATATGGGAGAGAGAGCTTTGTCGGTTAATCCCGTAGTCTTGTCTTTCCATGGTGGAATAGGCCGAGACCCTTGTGGGTGGCCTTTACTATACCGACAGGTGAACAGGTTCATCTAGTTAATATTAAGTAATGTCAGTCGAACCATGTTAGGTCCGTCTATGTATGGAACCTCACTTATCTATATCAGTTATTACCCACCAAACCTCCACCTTTAACACTCGAAAACACGAACCACATCTCTACTACTACCACCCACAACAAGCATCACACTTCCACCTCTACCACTCGCTAAACCAACCACGTCTATACGACTACTACCCCACAATACAACCACATGTTACACAATACCTCATCTACCACTATCACCCTTAACTAAATCAAAATCCCCAAAATAAAAATGAAATTGCCTCAATCACATATGACACAAATATCCCTACATTAAATTAACAAGTGACCATATGGATTTTCAAGTTGAAATACCTAAAATCCAAACAATCAGAAATTATAAATAAGAGTGCAAATAAAATCTACCTTAAACCTACTGATTATATGCATACTCACATAGAGACTGAAGCACGCCATAAATAAATAAATAAATAAATAAATAAAACAAAATATATATATATATATATATATATAGAGAGAGAGAGAGAGAGAGAGAGAGAGAGACACTAAAGGATGCCCGTTCCTAAAGGCACAATTGAAAATTTTAAAAATAAAGAACGCTTCCAAATCCAAAAAATCCAAATTCAAATTAGAAAATATAATCCATGTGAAAAACATAATTGTAACGTGGAACATATTCAATTGAATCAATTTACCATTGTAATAGTATAATTTCCTACACAACAGACTAAATATTTCACCAACACTCGATATCCACTCTATGAATTTAAACTTTTGTACCCATGTCCATTTAAGCCATGGCCACAAAATACATAAAATATTCATGAGAAAATAAAACCTAAATAAAATAAAGTTTCCATTTAAATTAACAAAACTTATAAATACATACACAAAAGTCATACATATATAAACTCACAAAAAAGTGCATACGAAAGCAAGTCAAAGTTTATCATTTCGAAGAGGTGCATTAACTGAGTTTTTCCCTCAAGTAAAAAACAAAGACGCCTTTCATTGAGCTAATATTCATCTTTTTGTACACTTGAAATCTAAAGATCAGGCAACTTATAATGCTCCTGGGTGAATTCCAGAACAGTCATGTCTTGTAAACCAAAGTTTCAAAATCAGAAAATAAACAATGTTTAATCTCCAAAATTACCTCAAACACCAATTTCTCGAATTAGACGAGATTCAAATGAATGACTACCATTGTTACCATATCTGTGTACTATTTTCTATAATAATAAAAATAATTATATTTTGAATAATTTTTACTTTAAACTTATATATATATATACTAGCGGATACCCGTGCCTGAAGGCACGACAAAAATTTTGAAAGTACATAATCACAAAACAACAAAACTATCATTCCCCAATTGTAATTTTTAAAAATAAACTACTTGTATACATGTGTGGTGGTGGTGGCAATAATCGTAGGGGAATGAATGTCACAGCATGTAGTGTTTATCGTGTAAAAAATGCACGTAAAAAATATAACTCTCACAATAGAAATATTTATTCAATCTAGCGCACACAACAAAATACAATGCCCTATTTATCGCATCAACAACGCACATAACAAAATATAAGGCCCTGTTTATCGCGTCAACATCAGGCTTATAAAAAATGTCATTGAACACTTGATAAATATATTAACAGATTCATTACATATTTACAACTTTTTGCATACAATCTATTTATTACTAACTACTATAAATTTTTTAAACTGATTAATACATTATTTTAAAACATATAAAAAAATTATTACATGTCATATTAAAAAAATAATGTACACAACCTTCAAGTTTATACAAAATTAATACAAATTTAGCACAAAACCTTTAAATTTATAAACCTTAAGTTGTGTAATCAAACAAAGCAACCTAAAGAATTTGTCATCCTTGAGTTCCATAAAACCCAATATAAAATTCCACCTGCGCTAAAATAAACTGCAGAGAATGGCTTCCAAATAATCAAAGACAACTTCAAAATTTATAAACCTCGAGTTCCATAACCAATATCAAGATTGTCATGAGATCAATTTTGTCATCCAGTAGAAGAAACTTGTAAAAGACAATAAAGAGCAAAATAAAGATGAACACAATAAAGAGCACAATTCCAACTAAAATCAATATTTGCTCTAGTAATCTGTTTAAGACGAACATAATAAAGATCACAATAAAGAGAGAAACAGAGCATACATGAAAATTATACCTCAGAGCGATTGATCCTTTATGTCACTTGGTGGCTCTTCTACTTCAACATAATTCATCTCTTGTAACTTTACCAGTTTATTCATTTTTCGGCACACTTGTTCCTCTCGCTTAATATGTGAGTCACCCTAGCACCGGTGTCCCGAGATAGTTCAATGAAATCTTTAATTATATCACACAATGGGTGATTTTATGCATTTTTCTTGGAAATCAATTGCACCACCAAGGTTCAATCTGTCTCAATTGTGTTTCTAGATTTCGATTATAAGTTTTAAACCGTGATAGATCCCTTTCAGTTCATCTTGGAGAATAGTCGCTTTACCCTTCATATTGCCGTAGAATCCGACCACCCAAGCTCCTAGATCATTCTCGACCATGCCTTCATAGCTGTCTTGTCATGTTATATTATTACACCCTCCATCTGTATTTCTTTTCATAGTACCTGCAATAGGAAAGTTCCACGCTATTAGACACAAGTTTGGTTCCTGCACTTATGGGGTTTTTTTTTGAATGGCTTAAAATTATCTCAATTTATATTCAACTACAAAAAATTATCTCAATTTATATAAAGATGATGATAATTCCTATTTGAACCCATGCAGTTAGTCTTGTGTGTTGCATTCAGTCGATCGTACACCTTTGTAAATCAGTGTCGTACACTGTTATAAATCAGTCTTCACGCAATCAGAGTTAGTTATTCACTGTTAGAAAATAGGAGTAGCATAGCCTAACCCAATCAGAGTTAGTTATTCACTTAATGAATTGCATTCATCAAGATAACCCACCCAAACTGTTTGATGCTCATAACCCCTTTGATGTGGATAGCAAACAATTATTAGTACTAATATTAGAAGAATATAAAAAAATTGACAATAGTAACTTTAAAATCCCATAATATATCTAAGTAATATCACATAAACATAAATTGATTATGTTTAATGTGTATTTAACATTACAAAAGAACTAACTAAGAAAAAAACTAAAACCAAAGCAACCAAAAATCTAGAGAGTACATATTCTCAAAGAGAGGTGGTAGAGAGATGGGTAGATATATGCAAAGAGATTTCAAGCAATTAAAAAACGGAGGAAACAAAGAGGGAATAGAAGAGAGGTGTGCATGAGATAGTTAGAAACATACACCAGCCCAAATTTCGTTCTTTTCTTTTTCGTCCACCCCAAATGAATACTCGTGTTTCTTTAAATTGTATAAGAAATTAAGTTTATGGGGACTGCATGTTCTTCACTGTTTTCTTTGTACTCATTATATGGCAAACCAAGGGCATGGAATTTGTAGGTTGTGCAAGTGTGGTTTCAGTTAGTGATTGCAACCAAGGATTTTATTTACTTCATTTACTGCCTAACTTTTGTCACTTCACATCTTTACCTCAAATTTGCTTTGATTCCCGTTTTATGCCGAGCCCTTGAACATATTTCTAAGTTCCTTAGACGTAATTTCATCCATTCCTCCTTGTACAAGAAGTACTTGGAAGAGCCTTGTGTGTGGGTGGAGTCGAACACAACTACACTCTCAACATACTGTCATCGCAAGATGAGATTGGATTGGGATTCCTTCTAATAATCTCTCTTTTTCATGGAAACGCAACATAATAAAACATTCATGTACTGGCAGCTATTAAAGCTCATTTTTGAAAGGGCTATATTTCAGAAATACTTTCATAAAGTATATAATTTAATGAGGGGTTATTGAAAAACTAACCACATCATATGCCGACCTGCTACATGGGCAACTTGGGAGAACTGCAGACCTGCTACATGGGCAAAATAAAACATTATTGTTGACCTGCAGAACTGCAGAGCATCTTAGGGAAAGCATGAAGTAAGGGTTCATTTACCACCAAGGCCTTGAACACCAATACTAATTGATCTATTTTTCAGATTTAACCTCCTTGCATTTTCAAATGGAGATTGATTTACATCAGTAATTTTATTTAGATTTCTAATGGTTATTCCAGTAATCTGTCGGACCAATATATAGATGGAAGGGAAGGACCAAATCATGAACCAAATGCTTGAGATTAATTAATCAATATTTAGTGTGTATTTGATAGCACATAATTTTTATGGAAAAAATGCCAGAGATTCTATATTTCCATACTTTGGTTGTGTTTGATAGCAGATAATTTCAATGGAGAATAATTATCATGCCAATCCTAATTAATAGACAAACCACATACTAATCTACCTAAAAATATTTACGTATATAGAAACATTAATGCCCGTATATGAATATCTAATCCCAATACAGAAATAAAAGTTCATGGTTTTACAAAATCTGAAGATCCTCAAAAGAACAAACCCGAGATAACTTTTCAAAATCAAAATATCAATTATTAGATTCTCTACTTGCAGCTAGCCTGGATGGTTGTGATTCTGTTACAAATTACAATCCCCTGTAACAATCAAAATAGTAACCAATCCGTTAAAAAACATTCCAGGAACACAATGTGGGCTATCGAAGTCATAAACTGAATTCGAATGACTTTCCTTTGCCATGACATATTGTCGTAAAGCAATGGATTCCAGAACAATTATTCACATATATTAAACCCAAAAAGTACTCTAAAATGGCCACATAGTTTAGTTCCGAAAATAAGTATCAATAAAAGAGTTTAAAGACCAAAGTTCAGCAATAAAAGTGCAAAGGTATAATGTGAGATTTTGACATACCAGAGTATAGTGTGATCATGCAAGCTTTTGATCCGGTGATAACGTGCATATTCATAATAGAATAGTCAAAATACTTTGCATTACAATTGGTGGAAAAATAGTCATACGTATTAACTAATCAAATATAAAACATTCATAAACAAACAATTAGAACTCCTAGTTTTAAATTTGAAACCAATTGTGAGAACTGACACAAAATCTCCCAAAAATCTGTAATGGAAAGCTGAAAGTGACAAAATTCGCGTTCGTTTTGGAAGATTTAGAGAAAATAATATCAATGGGAAGTTGAAAGTGACAAAATGACAAGGTGGCGGATAATATGTGATTTCCCAAATGAGACTTTCTAATACTGATATTCGTAATCTAAAAAGTATGCATCACAATTTCATTAACAATAAAATAATGACACGTATAAATATTATAATACTTCAATCCCACACATACTTTCTAAACCACAATTTGAAACTCTAAAAACAACAATTCATACTTAGTGTGGAAATTGAAATGCCTTAAATTTTGGAGGGTGGGGTCAATATCAAGGACACAAAGAAACACAACTATCCGATAAAAAGAGAGCAAATAACATTGGAAATAGCATGACTTCCAGCAGTGCTGTCAAGTCAACTCCGAAGATGATCAGGTGAGAAGAAAAACCTGAAATTCAGAATGTTTTTTTACAATGTGTAAAAAAGCATCTACTCACAATTGAAATCTAGACTTATCCATTTTGAATTTGTCCATATAGAAGATAAGAAATACATCATGAGTACAAAGTTATACTAAATTGAGTACTACTCCAAAAACATTTCATCACTAAATTAATTTATAGTGACTGAGATTAAAAAAAATAGGACTGTTGATGACTGACTATTAATCCAAACCAATCAACAATAGCACGTGTAATAGTGATCATCATCCTTAACTATTATATATGCGGGAAGAAAACACACAAACAAATAAACAATAATTAATTGAGAAACCTTAGAATTCCACCTTGGAAACTGAAGTAATCAATTTTGAAACTGAAAAATACAACAACTATTAGCTATCCAACTATGCCATCTAAGGAAGTTGAGTGTTCCTTACTTACTTCAATGAGATCAATATAACAAATCTGAAAATAGTGAAAACATCAAACAATAGTTGAAAGTTCCCCAATATAAATCCTTTTGAAGAATACCCCAATGGATTCTAAAACTCATATTTTTTAAAGGGGGATTTCAAGTCCCATACATAGTCAACATGTTCTTATCGTTGATCATTTGGAAGCTCTCCATATGATTAGTACGTTCTTACCTGAACATTATATACAAACTAATAAGGTTAGTATAATAAAATAACTACAAAATGAAGACATTTACTCGGAAGAAAAACCGTAAATTACAGTATTTACAAAGAAGTTAAATGACATAGATAGCTACCGGACAAAACCCGTAAATTACAGTTTATAATGTTTCATTCTTAACTTTTCTTCAGCTCCAACTAAACATCTAAAATAAAAAAAATAGTAATGATGATATTAATCAGGTATCAATCCAATAAACGTAAAATAAAGTCCTAAATAGAAAGAGAGAACAAAAACTTTTAAAACAAAATAGAAATTGTTCATTATAATAACAGCTACAAAAAAAATCCCATGTAGACATACATTTAAACATGTGATGTTCAAAGAATTACAAAGCCAGAGAGAGTATGAATGTGTAAAGCCAAACTATTTAGATTCTTCCAGACTTTGAAGCCTATAAGTACAATAACTTTAAGAAGCCATCAACAACTCCCTCGTGTCAACTCATGTCGTGATCGTGTCAAAAATGTTGTCGTCATGTCGTGTTCCTATGCCAACTCATGATTTCAAAACATTTGGTGCGACACACTTATATGTAACACCCATATTGGCTTGTGTCTGGGTCCAACAGTAGTGAAACCTAAATACAGGCCAATGCAAGTGCAACATGTCACTGTCTCGCACCACTATGTATCGCAATCATGAGTCAACCTCGAATTATTGCACAGAGCATAAGGAGTAAAAACATGAATTTCTACACCAAATATTGGAAGAAGAAAAGAGGAAAATAAGGCAGACACTAAAGTAACAAATTTAGCATATATCAAAATCAGTACCACTTCAAGCATTCAAGGAATTAGTCCCTGCATAAAAAGGATAGCCATTGGCAACATAAATTGTATAAATAAGTGTCCATTGCCTCCTATTATTAAGCATCAATACAGCATATATTCATAACCAACTATTTAAAAAGTGGCACATTAACGGTCACATTGTAGACCTGAATAATTATGGGTAAAAATATTTATGCATAAATTGTATAAAGAAAAGATAATAAAATCAAGATTATCATAAGAAAAGTAAATGAGGAAATAATAATTGGATGTTCAAATGTCGGATAAATGAAGAACATATATAACAAAGGACTACCTAAACAATAACCGACAGTGGTAGCATACGGAGAATAAGAAACCAAAAATGAATAAGGTATTTACTATAATTAAGGGTTTATCACTTAGATTGAATTTTATGGGAACCGCAAGTGAGTTTATACAATCGTGTTAAGAAATACAACATTAAAATTATTGCCTATGTAAGGACATAAATTTCCAATTGAGTACCCGTATTGTTTTGACTTAATTCTGTGAACAAAACTGTGTTTGTAATATGTCATAGGGAGAATTTTATTTTGTCACGATCCCACTCGATCTATGACGTATTGAAGAAATTGAAGGCGTTGCGGCAAAGATTCAAAGAATTAATCATGCCAAAGTTTAATTGGTGCAAGTTTAATCGTCTTAAAAGATAATTTCATTCCGAGATCACTCAGGTATGAATGCGTATAATTAATGGTGCTCGTAATTATTTTATAAAATATAAGGATATAATTTTTATAAAGAAAAATGTTTTTAAATGTTTTAAAAGTGTTTTAAAGGTTTACTCTAGGTTTTATGACGATAAGCTCGTAAAAGAGTTTGACATTTTTGGAACTCTCATTGGAAGAGACGTTTTAAACAAAAAGTCAAACTTTCACACTGTCGGTCAAATGACATCAAATCTCGTTCGAACGAGATGGGATGTCGCTCGAACGAGTTCCTCAAGTCATTCGAACGACACATTTTTCAAGGCGGCATTTAAATCCTATTTAAATAGTTTTTTCATCATAGTTTCGGTAGTGTGCATTCTAGAAAATAGTATTCGACCAGAAACTTATTTTGCACATGTTTTCTAAGGTTTAAAAGTTTTAAACACATCCTTAGAGTTTGCAAAGATCCGAGTTATCATTCTTATATGTTTAAGTGATCTTCCTGCACTAAAGTTGTTTGTTCTACACATTGAATATCAAAGGGTTTTGCGATGAAGAAAAGAGAAGGACTTCTTGTTCGACATCGTAGACGAATCAAAGCCATATCGGTGGACACCGAGACATACGTGGATGCGTGTGTTGTGGACAGGTATCGTGGAAGACGGAATTTCTGCGTGGGCACTATTGAAGAGCTGTTGAAGATCAGAAGGAGCGTCAAGACCCATGGGGATCAAGTCTTAGTGTAAAGCTAGTTGTCTTTGTAAAACCATTGTTCATAGTGATTGTCTCGCTTGGACCGTCCGAGGTTATTTTCCCATTTTGGGTTTTTTCCTCGTACATCCGGCATTGTGAGTATTCTTTACTTTACTTTACTTACTTTAATCACTAGATGCATGTTTAGGATTAATCAAGATAAAAATGGTTTAAAATAAGAATTGGGTTTCCACAACTTGGTTTGGTTCATAATTAAAAGTTGGATAATTTTCTAGGGAAAAATTGGTTTGAAAGAAAACACACACATATTGGGCACTCTTCAAATTGGTATCAGAGCTAGAAAATATTTATTATTTGTTTTGTGATCCCGTGTGTTTTCAAAGATGAATTATGGATATAATGAATTTTCTCGAACTCGTATTTTTTATGGCACAAATTACACTTATTGGAAGATGAGAATGAGATGTGCTTTAAAATCTATTAATGAGCGTGTTTGGCATGCAATTGAGAAATGTTGGACACCCCCTGTCATTATTGTAGGTGAGGTCACTAGTTTAAAGCCTGTTGAGTCATGGACCGAAACTGAACAAAGACTTGCACAATATAATTCTAAGGGTCTGCACGTTATTTCTTCACATGTCACGCAAGAAGAATATAATAGAATTATGACTTGTGAAACATCAAAAGAGGCTTTGGATATTTTGGCACTCACTCACGAGGGAACTAGCACAGTTAGGGCATCAAAACGGCAAAAATCTCACTACACAGCTTGAGACCATTAGGATGTTAGAGAGTGAGACCTTTGATGAGTTTTATGCTAGGTTGTCCAATATTGTCAACTCGTCGTTTAACCTAGGTGAGAAAATTCCTGACAACCATGTCATTAAGAAAATCCTTAGGTCATTGCCTAGTAGGTTTGATGCGAAAGTGACCATATTAAACTCCTTGGGTAGGTTAGAGTCAAAGAAACTAGAAGAGATTGTAGGTGACTTACAAGCCTAAGAAATCGACATGATTACCTCCAAGCAAGTGCCTAAGAAAGAAAAGGGTATTGCTTTGAAAACCTGGATGGAGGAAATTAAAGTTTCGAATTCCAATTCCGATTTTGAGGATGTTTCTTTGTTGGCGAAGAAATTTTAAAAATTTATTAAGTTTCAAAACTAATCGAAAGATGCCAAGAAATTTAAAAAATTCAAGAACAACAAAGTAGATCCCACCTCTAAGGATAAGTTTGAGAAGCCTAACCGAGATGAGTTGGATAAGTGTTTTGTGTGTGAGGGGTACGGTCACAAAGTTAAGGAGTGTCCCACTAGACTTAAGAAAGAGGTCAAGCAACCCATTGTCTATAATGCCACCTTAAGTGATAGTGATCCGAAAGAGGGAGAGAGTTCCCCCATTGATCGTAACTTTGTTTAATATATGGCATGTCATGTGAGCGATGACGATTCTCATGTGCATGACACTTTCGATGAGGTTTTGAGTGTATCCCATGTTAGTGGGGTGAAGAGAGTGACGAGGAGGAGGTAAATGTGAAAGAATTGTAAAATGCGTTTAATGAGTTGTATGCCGAAACGATGAAGGTGAAAAAGGCTAACTCAAAATTGAAATATAAGTTGAATGAGCGTGCCATAGAAAATAATGATAGTTTTATTGAGGATCTTAGGGAACGAGAGAAGACATTTAGGGAGAAACTAGAGTTTGTGGAAAAAGAGAGAGATAATCTCCGTGGTTTGATGGAGTCCTTGAAAACGGAGATTTTAGAGTTTGAGGAGTCTAGGCGTTTGCTCGAGTCAAGGATTCATGAGTTGGAGGAGATATTGAGAGACTAGTATAGAGTCAAGTTTGATTTGGAGGCTAGGTCGTAGAAGTTAGATAAGATCCTAGGCACCATCCAAATTAAGGGAGATATGGGAGGTATAGCTTTTGATGAGATAGTTGTTCCCATTGCCCCCGCACGTGTGAGAAACACTAGGATGGTTAGAAAAGGTCCACATATAGGTAATCATTCCCACCACCTCTGCACTTTCATGTTTTGTGGTTGGAAAGGTCACCTTAGGCGTTATTGTTACGACCTTAGACAAGCTCCTAGTAAGTTTAGGAATAAATTTTCCCCAGTTTCCCTAACCCCCATGCATCGTTTTACACCTACTTGGGTTAGGAAATCGGATTTAGTGGCTTTAGGAATTAAACTTCATGATTCTCATTTGGGTGAACTTGATTCTTCATATCCTAAATCTAAAGGATGATAGTGTTGCCATGTTTGTCATATGCTAGTTTGCTTCATGATATATTCATTGCTAGTATTATGACATGTTTATCTCTTTGTATTATATTTTTCATTTGTTTGAGTCTTATTTGAAAAATACAAAAAGATTTTGTTTTTGAAGAAAAACTTTTTAAAACCCAAAAATATTTTGCTTTTCTTTGAGTCAAATATATTTGAAAAGCCAAAACGATTTCCATTTTTTGTTTTTGAGTTTACATGTTTGATGTGGCATATTGGTGTGCTTGGACCCCCCCCCCCCATAGTTTCATTATCCATGTGGATAGGACATTTTGTCATTATTATCGATGCTTAGAATTATCTTAACCATTGTTTATATGGGGTTGTTTCGAAGTTGATATGCAGTTTGATTCGACTTTGTATATATCCCAACATTGCACACATGCACGAGTTCATATGGATGTTTGACTTCTCTTGCATAGTTGAATTTGATGAGGCGTTCTTATCTCAATCCTATCATCTATGCGTAAGTAGCCTTAACGAGAAGTGTGCATGTAATAACCGTTTACCGTGAGGATTAAGAAATTGGTAAAAATGATGAGTGATTCACGCGAAAGGGCTGCGAGAGTTCAAAATTAACTCGTCGTGAAAGCCAGGGTTTAAAAGAGCCCAAAAGAAAATGCAATATGCTAAGAAAAGTGCCAAATTTGTTTAGTTCATTCCAAAGAAAATATGATATTATTGAGGGAGGTTGGATGGATTAAAATATTTAAACGGGTTTTCACAACTAATCCTAGTGTTGAAGCATTGCAATTTGTCGCCATTGTTTGTACAATCGTCAAAATTCTGGATTTGTGTGCATGTAGTATGTTTAGTTCATTAAGCTCACACTTTAATTGTCATATGGCTATTATAAAGTTTGATGATTTATAGCTATCAATTAGAGCTTCTAGATCATTTCGATGTGTTGGAATTGTGACTCATTTGTTGTAGTTTCACGCCCATTCAATCCATATCCATATTTGAGCACATCGGTACTATGTTTGCATGTAACTCGCATTTTAAGTTTTTATGAGTTTTTGCATTTTGTGTTAAAAGCCTACTGTTTTAACACTGTTTAGATTCTGTCAGTTCCTGGAATATTTTTATGGAAATTTTTTCACTGGGCAATACTTTATAATATTTCAAGGAAAGTGGGAAATTTTGACAGGTCGCGCGAAGTCGTTCAAACGACAACTCATCTCACACGAATGACATTTGTACTTCATTCGAGTGACTTTCTCATCTCGTTTGAGCGAAGTCCCTGGCTCATTCGAATAACAGGCTGAAAAAATGGCTTTTGATTGGTTTGCAGTCCACTAGTTTAATTTGATATATTTTGCTACTAAGGGAAGCATTTCTGGACTGTTTGGTTTATATGCAGGTTCTTTTATGTTCCATATTGGTATTTTGCATATGAGTCCATTTATAACACTTGATTTGATTGGTATACTCTTTGTTTGATTCCTGGGTTTACTAGCTACTGGTTTATCATTGCTTGATCATATTTAGCTGGTTGTTTCATGATTATCTAGCGGTTTTCAATTCTCAAATTGGTATCAACTTGATTCAAATTGGTTTCATATTCTCATGCTAGATATTTCATATTGGTTTATCTTTTCATCGGATTGTCTATTCGAGACAAAAAGGGGGAGAGATGTATGTGATGTAGGGGGAGATTTGTTGAGCGCTACTAGTGATTTCTATATTTACATTTTGTTTCATCGTATTTGTTTCAAATTGGAATCAAATAATTGCTCACGTATTTCAAATGATTTGTTCTTATTAGAAATATAAATTGGTATCATTTGTTCCTCCATACTTCACTCAGTATCTGTTTATTTGTTTCATGTGTGTAGTTATGCTTTCAGCGATTCGAAATTTCAAGTCTATATCACATTCAGACAGTCCATGCTTGCCGGTGCAACATATTCTAATCCGTGTCCTGTATTTTTTATTTTGGGTTTATGGGATGGGATTTAGGCGTCATACGGCTTGACGATCTGGTTAGGCATTTTACTGGCTTTGTTTTGTCCCCGAATAGTCAAAGGAGGAGATTTATAAGGACATAAATTTCTAATTGAGTCCCTGTATTGTTTTAACATAATTCCGTGAACAAAATTGTGTTTGTAATATGTCATAGGGAGAATTTTATTTTGTCACGATCCCACTAGGTCTATGACGTATTGAAGAAATTGAAGACGTTGCGGCAAAGCTTCAAAGAATTAATCATGCCAAAGTTTAATTGGTGCAATATTAATCGTCTTCAAAGATAATTTCATTTTGATATCACTCAGGTATGAATGCGTATAATTAATGGTGCTCGGAATTATTTTATAAAAGATAAGGATGTAATTTTTATAAAGAAAAGTGTTTTTAAAGATTTTAAAAGTATTTTAAAGTTTTACTCTACGTTTTATGATGATAAGCTCGTAAAAGAGTTTGACATTTTTGAAACTCTCATTGGAAGAGACGTTTTAAACAAAATGTCAAAAAATCAAACTTTTGCGCTGTCGTTCAAACGACATCAAATCTCGTTCGAACTAGATGGGATGTCACTCGAACGAGGTCCTCAAGTCATTCGAATGACATGTTTTTCGAGGCGGCGTTTAAATCCTATTTAAACAGTGTTTTCATTATAGTTTCGCCAGTGTGCATTTTGGAAAATAGTATTCAACCAGAAACTTGTTTTGCACATGTTTTCTATGGTTTAAAGGTTTTAAACACATCCTTAGAGTTTGCAAAGATCCGAGTTATCATTCTTATATGTTTAAGTGATCTTTCTGCACCAAAGTTGTTTGTTCTACACATTGAACATCAAAGGGTTTTGCGGTGAAGAAAAGAGAAGGACTTCTTGTTCGACATCGTAGACGAATCAAAGCCATATCGGTGGACACCGAGACATACGTGGATGCGTGTGTTGTGGACAGGTATCGTGGAAGACGGAATTTCTACGTGGGCACTATTGAAGAACTGTTTAAGATCAGAAGGAGCGTCAAGACCCATGGGGATCAAGTCTTAGTGTAAAGCTAATTGTCTTTGTAAAACCATTGTTCATAGTGATTGTCTCGCTTGGACCGTCCGAGGTTATTTTCCCGTTTTGGGTTTTTTCCTCGTACATCCGGCATTGTGAGTATTCTTTACTTTACTTTACTTACTTTAATCACTAGATGCATGTTTAGGATTAATCAAGATAAAAATGGTTTAAAGTAAGAATTGGGTTTTCACAACTTGGTTTGGTGCATAATTAAAAGTTGGATAATTTTTTAGGGAAAAATTGGTTTGAAAGAAAACACACACATATTGGGCACTCTTCAAATTGGTATCGGAGCTAGAAAATATTTATTATTTGTTTTGTGATCCCGTGTGTTTTCAAAGATGAATTCTGGATATAATGAATTTTCTCGAACTCCTATTTTTTATGGCACAAATTACACTTATTGGAAGATGAGAATGAGATGTGCTTTAAAATCTATTGATGAGCGTGTTTGGCTTGCAATTGAGAAACATTGGACACCCCCTGTCACTATTGTAGGTGAGGTCACCAGTTTAAAGCCTGTTGAGTCATGGACCGAAACTGAACAAAGACTTGCACAATATAATTCTAAGGGTCTGCACGTTATTTCTTCACATGTCACGCAAGAAGGATATAATAGAATTATGACTTGTGAAACATCAAAAGAGGCTTTGGATATTTTGGCACTCACTCACGAGGGAACTAGCACAGTTAGGGCATCAAAACTTCAAAATCTCACTACACAGCTTGAGACCATTAGGATGTTAGAGAGTGAGACCTTTGATGAGTTTTATGCTAGGTTATCCAATATTGTCAACTCATCGTTTAACCTAGGTGAGAAAATTCCCAACAACCATGTCATTAAGAAAATCCTTAGGTCATTGCCTAGTAGGTTTGATGCGAAAGTGACCATATTAAACTCCTTGGGTAGGTTAGAGTCAAAGAAACTAGAAGAGATTGTAGGTGACTTACAAACCTAAGAAATCGACATGATTACCTCCATCCGGAGTTGTTTTCGCGTTTTGGGTTTTTTCCTCGTACATCCGGCGTTGTTAGTATTCTTTAATTTCTTTACTTTCTTTAACCACTAGATGCATGTTTAGGATTAATCAAGAGAAAACTGGTTTAAAGTAAGAATTGGGTTTTCACAACTTGGTTTGGTGCATAATTAAAAGTTGGATAATTTTTCGGAGAAAAAATCGTTTCAAAGAAAACACACACATATTGGGCACTGTTCAGGCTATAAAAATACTTTTAGAGGAAATAGTTCAAGCTCAATAGGGCATCCAACCACAACAACAAAATAATAATTAAGACATACAATGCCAGAATATTCAAATATTTGCAAGAACAAATATCGAAGGAAATGTAACTTCAATATATCAACCTATCAAATTTATCTTTTTAACAAAGAGCAATAAAGAGTAACCTCCGTCACTCAATATCCAAATTGTTCCTTTCTAAGAGTCATTGTGCATATTTATCGCCAGCATTCAATATCAAAATCGTTCCTTCCAAAAGTCTATGTTCTGGTCAATGGAACAATTATACTTTTGTCGTCGGATGTTGTCCATACCTATGAAAATCTGCATGCATACTCTACGGTACACTCGACAATCGATAACAAAAATAAAAATAGAACTTTCTCACAGAGCAAGACAATTGTGAGAAACTTTCAATAAATCATCATTCAATCTTTAAAGCCACTACCAATTTTTTTCTTCTGAAAGTCAATTTTCATATCATGAATATGGAAGGTGAAATTCGAGTAAAAAAATATACTTCAACAAATCTGAGATGATATGATAGAGACATCATAACTTCAAATATTATCATGTGATCTTTACCACGTCGTTGGTGGGTTTTGGTCGGGGTTGGGAGGGATGCCATTGGTTATGGGTTTGGTCGGGCTAATGGGATGATGGGTTTTGGTCGAGCTGGTGAGAGGCGGCTTAGAGTGAAGAAGAGGCAAATGAGATGTATTCGTAAAAAACTAAGATGTACTAGTAGTGAGAGTGAGACAAAATGAGAATAAGGATGACATAATACTATTTTACCCTCACTTTTGAATTTTTACGAAGAGTGAGAACTAAATTTAAGTGTGAAAAAATAGGGGGAACTCAAATGCTTGAGGGAAAAAATAGGCAGTGCAAGAATTAATTTATCTTATGAAATACAAGATGTTTATGATGAGGTCACATAAATAGTAAAAACAGTTCTCCCTTATTATATAAATATATATACAGGGATATATATATATATATATATATATATATAGAGAGAGAGAGAGAGAGAGAGGCTGGGGGTGGGGATGGGCACACTATAGGGAAGATATTGTTTCGAGGGTAATTTTGAGAAGGGTTTGTATAAGACGTTTCTTTAAAAAAAATTAAAACACTTTTTACATTTATTATAAATGATTTTTTAGTATTATTAGTTTCTTAAAATTTGCTCTAAATTATTTCTTATTTTTTCATTTTGACGATATTTTTTTTGTACTCAATATTATATTTTGTTTTTTCCCAGTCATTTTAGTTTTTCAACCAATTTTCTTGTATTATAATTTACATATATATATATATATATATATATATATATATATATATATATATATATATATATATATATATATATATATATATGTGTGTGTGTGTGTGTGTGTGTTTGTGTGTGCAACATGAATTCAAAACCTAGCGCCTCTATCTTGTATAAGAATGTTCTAGATATCCATAACATAAATTCAAAACCTTGTTGGCCCTGACACTTTTGGCCCTTTACATAAATTTCGTGACCTCTGGAACTGTCTCGGTCTTGAGTGGTTTGTTGTCGCAATTCCGGTGCCTCTGTACAATCGTCAACTTTAGTCACATGAATTTGATCAATCTCTCTAGGTCTTTTTCCTCCTCTAAGCTGCATGTTGCGTTCGTGGTAACTGCTTGTGCCACAATGCTCGCAAATTCGGCGATTGGTACCCTTTTCATAGACACATGAGGTGTGAGTTGTTCTTGCTCATTAATTTCCTCAATGGCATTAGCTTGTTCGTCCTGACGGCCCATCTGAAAATTTAAAAATTTAATCTGAATAAGTTCAACATTCACATCGACAAATCGCGGAAGCACAGATTTCCAATGCATAAAGATGAATACAACATTCCTAATGTTAGGGCTCTAAATCAAAGACGCTAAGCTGGAAACGAGATAAGCCGTAGAGATCCTAAAGGACACTAGACCTGATGCTCTGATACCACCTGTGATACCCCGCCTAATTAAATACCGGGCGAACACTCCTTCATTAAATTAAAATCAAGGTGAACAGTTTTTTCATTCTTAGCATCACTGTCGTAAAATAACTTTTCTAAATTAAACACCCTAAATAATTAAGCTAAGTGTCAAACCCATTTTTAGACATCATTTTCCAAATTTTATTTTATAAACCAACATGTAAAACTTTACATAATTCATAGTTAAACAATCATACAACATATAATCCAATTAATTAAACATTCAACCAATTGATTCCAATATTTAAACTTAAAGGAAAACATCCTGACAATAATAAATCCCAAAGTGAAAAATACTGGAAATAAATAAATTACAATATCCAATAGAACAACTGAATAATGAAAAAGGGCGACACATGCCCAACTGGATAAAATAAATGCTAGGAGTGGAATCAAGAAATGAGGTCGTCTAAGCAAGAGGCATGCAACTCCCACCTAAGCTGCAGCGCGTTCCTTCCTAAGGATCCTATGCAAGACGCCCCTGTGGATGGGCACCTGTAATATATACATATATATACAAGAGAGAAAATAAAATGGAAACGGGTCAGAGCCCGATTGTAAAAACGATTTAAAATTTGTTTAGCAAGTATTTAAAAAGTTTACTGGCCAATGCAACAACATATTAGTGCGACACTCCCTTGAGAAATTCTCACCTCTATTCTAATGTGCACACCTATCGCAATAACATTCCCAACAGTTTAACTTATCTTATCTTAGGTTGCTCGTAAGATTTAAATTGACAAATTCAATGGTTTAAAATGTTAATTTCATATGACAACAAAGTTCTCAATTAAACCTTATTTGCTAATAAAGTTTCTCAGCACATATTAAAATTTTCAAACACTTATTCCCCAATTGAAATAATTATTCATCTTTTACTTACCATAAATACAGTAGGTAGTTCCCAAATTCCATAATTTAATATATATATTAAATACTCATATAATATATATATTCTAACGACACCCCACATAATAATTATGGTGCGGGCATACTCTGCTATCCAGTCCCCGTATCAGTCGTACTAAGGGAGATACAAGTTCAGAATCACGTATTAACACAAACACAAACAATATTGAGGCGAAGCATAGATTCCAGGTCTCTAAGAGGTCAGCACATACCCACACGTCTCTTAGGATCGTCCGGACTATCGATTCGATGGCCTGTACCAAAGGATTTCTATCTTCTAGGGTACGAGTCAATATCCCCCATAAAAGTCCCATCGAGATAAGACTGTCCCAGCGCGGTAACCTCAGGGATAACAAGTAGCGCGGGCATGATTTTCACACGTATATAGTATATACATAAACACAGTCATATAAATATACTACTATTACCATATCAATTTTAGGTACATCTCATAACCCATAATTATGATATTTATTCTTATTTCTCATTATTTAGTTATCACGTATAACGGTCCGTCTCTTACTTTAATTCGAGGGATCATTCCATCTTACTACCTAACACTCATGGATTCTATCCTCCCAAGTGTAAAATTCAGTAGGTACTCATCTATTTTCCAACGTGACTACCTTACGCGTCTCCCCCCTTTAATACATAGTTTCATCGTCCCTTATATGTAAACATTCCCGTGAAGTGTAAGTCCCATCCTACATTAAAGGTTTCATATTTTTATATAAGCCCTACTAGTCTTCTTTATTTCCCAAACTAATTTAATAAGGATGTCCAAAGATTATTACTCATTTAAATTAAATTTATCTATTTAGAAGGGGAATTATGAATCTGCCAGGAGGGGTCGATCGATCGATGGCAGGGGCTCGATCGATCGATGCGTCGATCGATCGACACTCCTGGTTCTATCGATCGATCAAACAGGTATGGCGAATCTGCAGAAAAACCAGCTACGGGTTCTATGATCCAACATCATCCAAATCCAGATTTTTAACACCCAAACTCCCAAAAATTCGTACTAAAAACATTATAAACCCAAACAAGCAATCTTCTACGTAAAGCATGTGAATTTTCATCATTATCCATGGATTAAAGGGCCAAAACTTAAATAAATCTCATGAACCCTAGAAATTTCTTTAACTTTGTTCTAATCAGTCTTTTCTAGAATTTATACTTCTAATCCATCATAAATGCATGGTTCAACCTCTACATATGAAGGGGATTTTCAGATTACAATTTATATCACTAAAACATGCAATTTTCTAATCTCTAACATGGGTTTTCTTTCATAGAACTCATCCTAATCAACCCTAAACTTACATGAATGAAGCGTTAACAAAATTAAGTAAGATAAATACTTGCCTATAGATTTTTGTCTCTGGTTTTTAGCGAAAATTAGTGGGTTTGTAATCCTTACGACGTGATCTATCATTTGGCGGCGACGGCGGCGCAAACGGAGGAGTTTTCGGCGTAGAACTCCTTGGCAAGCTCTCTCCTTCCCTCTCCAATGGCCGTAACGTGTCTTTGGTTGTGTTAACCCTAGAAGACAACCCTAGGCATCTGATATAACCTTGTAATTTTCGTGGGTTTAATTACCCAAAATTATGAAATGTCCAAAATGCCCTCTCGGGGTACTAATTAAGCCTAAAAACGCCCCGAGACCCAAACTAAACCCCCGAGTACACTTTTCTAACTATCTCGACCCTTCCGGACACTTTGGCGCACTCGAAATGATCATACGGGTGACTTATAATTTATTCACTTTTATCAATCAATATTTAGTCCCGACACGACACAGGCATGTCCCGACTTAAATTTCCAAAATTGTCATTTTATTCACTCGTGACATTTCATAGAACCAATATTATATTGATTTACTCATTTGTAATATTCAACAAGTTTCCAATGATTACTAACTCTCGTCATGTTAGTAATTATTAAAATAATTAATTTCTGGATTTATATTAAATTAATAACTCACATTAAATTTAATAAATCTCCAAATTTAGGAAGCATTAAAATACGGGGTATTACAGTTATAAGCATATTTCATTAGTGATCAATTAAAAAAAATACATGTTAGGCTCTATTGTAATATGATCTTCATTGTTGTAGAAGATAAATATGGAAGTTGATATTCATGTAGTCAGTCATTATATATGATATTCATGTGGTATGTTATGACCCATGTGGTCTGTTGAAACATGCCTACTACAAGTACAACGAAAATTGGTTACCTCTTATGCTTATCTTGCCCGTATTTATTTGTCCAGGACTTAACTAACAAGCAAGCTGATTGAAAAAGAAAAAGACTTATTTTGGTATGATGCAATTATGTGTTGGAAGCAACGAGCACACTAAGAACTATATATTATAGTTTTGTTATCGGCATGAGCATCCACAGGGATTATTTTGTCGCGATTTTCTCAATTCAAAATGCATAGTTTCAGTGTAAATCAATTTCTCTTTCCCAGTAAGTTTTTTGTCTCTATTGATCAATTCAATTTATTTTATTGAGGTTATATGTGAATTAGTTCTATTGGATTGATGTGGCATTCCGGCATTTTAATATGAGTGAATTAAGAGTGCTTCATATTATATGGTAGCATGTCTTGGAATTGTGAACTGGTAGTAATCCATGTGAAGTTTATCATGCACGTAGAATAATATCTGGCAGCATATGTAAGTAGCAGCAGCAGGTAGTTATCCCTTTTTTTGTGTCTTTGTTTTCTATATCATAGATGTTGGAGAGCTTTCTTTACTAACACTTCATGGCACATGTATGAACTTTGGGCCCAAATATTTTGACACGCAATAGGTCAATCAATGAATATCTCACACACCCAGGTTCACAGAGAACCGATTTCGCAATCACATCCACAGTTGGATTCGTAGAGAAACTCTACTACAACAAGTGGTAGTTTTCAATCCCCTCCACAATTACAATATGCAAAAGATTTTATAAACTGGTTCAGAAGTTGTGATAAATTAATTAAAATGAATTAGTTTTCAATTTCTTATAAATATAGTTTGAAAGAAATAATGGTTCTGAAGGTAAATGGAAGTGGC
The DNA here is from genome assembly GCA_949130495.1 of Sambucus nigra. Lineage (NCBI taxonomy): Eukaryota > Viridiplantae > Streptophyta > Magnoliopsida > Dipsacales > Adoxaceae > Sambucus > Sambucus nigra. The sequence continues at coordinate 84,862,442 of OX422208.1, read as the reverse complement.
AATTAATATCATCTTAAGTAATAAGTTAATAATTTTCATGTCTAATACATCTTTCTATTCTAATATAAAATGCGAGTCCAGTTGGATTGGGTTCATGATAAGATCTAGGACATTATTTCAGTTTTGTTTGTTCTAACTTCTACTTGAGGTTATAGATCTGATATATTTTTAAGGCTTTGCTCCCATCTCTGATCAGGTTTTCGACGAGCTACACATCCGGATGGTGATGGATTTTCTTAATATTTTGGTGGTGGTGAATCTGAGGTGAGATTTGTATTTTTTTTAGATCAATTGGGCTTAAAAACACACACACACATACACATAATAACAAAGTAAGAAACGAACCGATCTAGATCCAACTTCAACATCTCCAACTCATGTACCTCTCTCTGATTACATTTCAATTTCTGAAATTGTGTTATCTTTCTGGCATTCAATAGTTTGGTGTCATTTACTTATATGGAACATATCTAGAGGTTACTTTTTGTTTGAATCATGTTGTTGCCATTTTAATTATTCTTTGCACTCAAATAGAAACTACAGCATGACTTGGTATGTTGATTTGAGAATGGTTTCTTTTGACTTGGTATGTTGATTTGACTTGGTTAATTGAAGATTATTATTGTCCACACATAATAATTTCTATTTGGTTTTATTTTTTATCTTGTATATTAGGATGTTTTATTCATTTCAATACATATGTTTCACGATCAGTAACAGTATATGCGAGTTAAACTTAAATTGATGTTTTTGGGGGGCTGTTATTGCATATTTCAGGTGACAATGCAGTTATTTGGAATATCCTCTTCTTTATCTGTCTCAAGTCGGGGTGGTGTTGATGCTCCCACCCACCCTAATTTTGAGGGTGTTCAGTTTCTCAGAGCTTCGGGAACTAAGAGAGCCATAGGTTTATAACGGTCTTGCTTTGGAATAATCAACTTCAAAGATATTTGATCAAAGGTCGACCATGTTGCAAAACTGAAGATGAATCCAAAAATATTTTTACTCCTCCAACTTACCAATTCAAGACTCTCCCTACCTGGAATATGGTTGCAAAATATGTCGACCATGTTGCCCCTTTTCGCTCTAAAGATATAGCAAGACGGGTTGATTAAAAGTCATGTTAAGACTATTGTTTCTTCGGATCCACAAAAGTACATGCCTCCTAAAGAAAGAACACCTATGATCCTATAGTCATCGACGGGGGTTGGTCCGAACGTCACGGGAAGGAGAAGAAAACTTTTTAGGCCAACTTCACTAACACCACCAATCATGTTGGCTACACTAGGTACAATCCATATTACAGGTATCTCAGGTCTCTAGATACGAACATCCTATGATTCTATTCCTACAAAGGGCTATCCAGGTAATAATAAGACTTCCTTTTAGATTCATCATTAATTTGTAATTTTTCATTTTCTGACCTCAATTGTTTTTTAACAGGTTATGTTGGCCACCATTTCTAAGAATAATGCCTTTTTTACAAAGAAGCAAGTGAAGATCTTTAAGGAGGAGAATAAGCAAAATGATGGGCTTCGGGACAATGTAGCTGGCCTGGAGAAAAGGTTGAAATAACTGAGTATAATAGCCGAGTACTTTGATCTGAAGGCCAAGAGAATACTGTGAACTTTGTCACAATAGTTGAGTAAAATAGCTGAGTATAAGGAATATCTACCAGATCATACCTAAAGTGTAATAGCTGAGTACAACAACTGAGTATAATAGCTGGTGATGTCACAATATCTTTTTGATAATTTCTTCTAGATGAAAAATAGATGGTTTATATTTTGATTTGTTTATATGATTTGGGTTTAATCTAATCTGGAAGTGCAGAAGTTCCAAGAACTGACTATTTTATTCATTTTCCCCCTGTTTCTTATGGATTTTCGTTTGGTTTCATGTCTGTATAGCTGAAGAGTATTTTAATCTAATTTGGAAGGACAGTGTTCTTCGATATTTTATGGGTTTATTTTTGCGAGTTATGTGCCCTCAACATTTGTCTAAGTTAACTATGATTGGTGGTTTATTTTGTCTGTTGTCGGCTTGGATTGAAGTTTATTTTTTATGTTGTCGGCTTGGATTGAAGTTTATTTTTTATATTGTCGGCTTGGATTGATGATAATAAACAGAGTTTCAGGTAAATTTTTTTGCTGCAGGTACTTTTCTTAACAATATTTTGTAGGGTATATTTATTTTGTTCAACCCCACATCTTTCTTTTTGTTGCATCAAAAACACAGTTGATGTTTTTCCTTCTCAAAATGGGGTTTTTGTTGTTTATGTATTGAAGCGGATATTTGGGATTTTATGCTCAAAATTGAGTTTTTCTTCCTTTATCAATGAAATAATTCTAGAAGTTTTAACAACGGGCATCTTATAAAAGAGGTGAGAACTAGGACATGTTATAAAAATGTTTTTTCTGTTTCCCATTCTAAAAATATGCTTATATGGACATTTGATTAATAACCTCCTGGTGTGTGATATTAGTTGTTGTGTGGTTTGTGTTTACTTCGATAAACATAGAGTGTGTGTTTACTTTGGTGTGTGTGGTTTGTGCTTATATGGACATTTGATTAATAACCTCCTGGTGTGTTTACTTTGATTAATAACCTCCATGTTCCATAACGTGTTGCGCATGTGTATATATTCAACAGAGGCTAAGTTCATCCATGAGATTAATAAGGGGGGTTTATATAAAACATAAAAACCAGAAGTGGACCATATTTATTTCGTGCCATTTAGTGTCGTGGAGATGCTTAAGTTCCTTTATGTGGATTGTCCAGATGATGGCCATAATATCATATGTGCTTTGTAATGGTTTACTTCCCGTCCATTCAACGTATATGTTTTAATATGATGTTTTAGTATGGTGTTTTGTAATGGACATTTATGTGATTCAAATATAATGAACTGTTTTCGAAAACTGTTGGAATGTACTAACTGTTATCAGGTTTTTAGAAACACCAAACCTATTTCCAATGTGCTTCAACTGTTGGAATGACTATGTGATTCAACATAAGTGTTTTAGTATCATTAAAATTATTTTCTAAGCTGTTATAAATGAATGAAAGATTGTGATTAAAGATACACAACTTTTTCTAAACAATTTTAGTATAAATGAATGAATGGACTAACTAAATGTTTCTTAACTGTTTTCTAAAATGTTTAGTATCACTGAAACTGATTTATAAAATTTTGAAACTGAATTGATGCCTTTAGTATCATCGAAACTATATTCTAAAATATTGGAAAATACTGGAGTTAACTTTTTTCAAAATTCCCATGGATGCCTTATGTATCATCATTGAAACTGTTTTCTAAAATCTAATGGATGCCTTATCCAAATTCTAATGGATTTAAATGTCATTATTGAAATTGTTATCTAAAATGTAATTATTAAATTGTGGACATTTAAACATGGCAAACAAAATGAATAATTGAATCAATATTTTCAAAATTTACTTAACTTAAATTTACACAATTCAATACTTTGAAAATTTACACTTATAATATACGAAACATTTATTATTTACACTTAGTTGTGTTGTATTTTTTTTACATAGATTATAATGTTTATATGAGATTCAAGATGAACTACTATTATTGTTGGGGAACTAAGTACGACGTATGGTCCAATCGACGATGTACAATTCTGAAAATTTTCATCGTGCCTTCAGGCACGGGCATACCCTAGTGTGTGTATATATATATATATATATATATATATATATATATATATATATATATATATATATAAACGCATCCCGAGAGCCGCAACCTTGCGGAAGCATCCTTCATATGCTATCAAGCACCGGTCATCACGCATCAGACTGAGCCACTGGGTAAGAATCTCACCATCGAACCCAAAACGTAAACAAAAACAATATAGGCGGCCATAAACATAACCGACCTCCAAACCAACACCTATCCTCACACACGATAGTGGACATGTAACAATACTAAGACCTGGGAAATCAAACCAACACCTGTTGGTCAATGCTAGGCGGACTGCCCACTACGCGCAACCTCCTAACGATAGCACTATCAAGTAGGTATGTGTACACTAAGTTTCCACAACATTTTTTTAAAATATAAAAAAAAAATTGAGTTGATTGTTTTGTGTGGTATTTAAACATTTAAAGGAACCCATATGAAAAAAATCAACTAAAAATAACGTTTTTTCTATTTTAAAAAAATCGGACAAACTTTCGCAGCTTTTAAGCACTTTAAAATCTGCGAAAGTTTGACTGATTTTTTTAAAATAGAAAAAAAAGTTGTTTTGAGCTTTTTTTTTTATATGGGTTTCTTGAAATGTTTAAATATCACAAAAAAAATCAACTCGGAAATATTTTTTTACTATTTTGAAAAAATGATGTGCAAACTTAATATGCAAACTTTAGTGTGCACAGGAGCCTGCCTATATATATATATATTGTATTAGTGACCCGTGCGATGCATGATCGGGGTAACGCGTTTTGAAATATTTTATTCTAAGATATAATCTAATATGTAATGTTTATGACTATTTACAAAGTGAGCATCATGAACATGTAATTTTAAGTAATATGGTGGAAAACATATATGAATTGGAATGAATATCAGAAAATGGATGTCAAGATTGATAGTATCTTAGATAATAACATAACATGAAAATTCAAATTATTAAAAAAATACGTATCGAAGTTAATTTTAAAATAAAGTAGCAGTTTAAACAGGTAAAAACTATTTTGTACAAAGATTTTAACATGTACACTTAATTTTAGGGCGTGGCAATTCCCACACCCGTAAGTTCATCCCCCACACCCTATTTATATATCTAACATAGTAACCAAAATATCCTACCTTACTTTAAAATATAATATGATTTTAAAACATAACATCGTTTTAGGTAAGATAAAATTTACACTTTAAAATAAAATATAATTTTATTATTATTATTATTATTATTATTAGTATTATTAGTATTATTAGTATTATTATTATTATTATTATTATTATTATTATTATTATTATTATTATTATTATTATTATTATTATTGTGGTTGTTGTTGTTGTTGTTGTTGTTGTTCTTGTTCTTGTTAATTCAATTTTTATCTTTAAGACATTACTAATTATTTTAATTAGACAATATTAAATTTTAATGAATTTATTAGTCTTTGATACATTTTTCATCCCTAAATATGAAACTTTTTTTCACGAAAAATGAAACATGGTGACATTTGAAGACTGTTTAGCACAAAAATCTTATAATAAAAAAATTTCCTTTTAACAAACAAAAAAACAGTTTTTAACAAAGTAAAAATAGTTTTAATGCAAAAACATTTTTAACGAAATAAAAATTATTTATAACAAAAAAAAAGCTTCTAACAAAACCAAACTTTTTTTAACAAAAACAAAAATAATTTATTTCAAAAAAGAAATATCTTTAAAAAAATCAGTTTTTAAAAAATAAAAATATTTACAAAAATAGTTTGTAGAAAAAAAAACACTTTAGTGAAAAAAAATAGTTTTTAACAAAAAATCAGTTTTAAAATAATAAAAAAATTTAGAAAATACGTTTTTAGCAAAATAAAAAATAGTTTTAATGGTAAAAAAATTCCATGGAGAAATTTTCATATTTATATGAAAAATGTGCCAAAGTATAATAAACTGACTAATTTGTAATAAAGTCTAAAATAAAAAAATATTATGGGTTACAGTAAAAAAAATTCTAATGATAATATTAATGACAACAATTATAGTAATAATAATAATGACGATGATGATGATCATCATCATCATCATCATAATACTTGGTAGGATAGCATTTTTTAGATAATAAAATAGATACTTTTGTTACTCATTCACTTACAGCAAGGTTACTAATTTGATACTCATTTTTTTGTACTATTCATTTTTTTAAGCTTTCTATTCTTTTGTTCATATATAAACAGTTTTTTATATGAAAAAAAACAGTTTTTATATTGAAAAAAAAAACAGTTTTGCTATTAATAAAAAAAATTATTAAAATTAAAAATCTTTTAATTAAAATTAAAAAATATATATTTTTCATAAATAAAGAAAACTATGTTTATTAATAAGAAAGATCTATAAAATGATATTTTTTCAATAAAAAATATCGCTATTAATTAGTGTAACATTCCCGGACCCAAATCATTTGTTGAGTGTGGGTCCGCACAAGTGGCACTAAAAAAATATCGCGATTAATTAGTGCCGCTGGTGCGGACCCTCATTCAACAAATGATTTGAGTCCAGAATGTGGGTCCACGCCAGCAACACTAATTAATTGCCTAGTGTCCGCGCTAGCAGCACACATTCAATGTTCAAACACCCATTTAATTCATATTATCTTAATTTTAAAGGTCCACGCTAGTAGCACACATTGAGTATTTTTAGGTGGTGATGAGGTTTTTGGAACAAAATAAAAAGGCTTGGACTAAATGTATATTAAAAAATATTTGAGGGATTATTTCGTAAACAACTCTTTAATAAAACTATTTTTTATTAATTATTCGAAATCTATTTTTATTAAATGTTATTAATTACCAAATATGTATAAATGAAATGTGTTGCTACCAAACTCTAGGTTGGACAAATTAATAGGTCCCAAAGACTAAATGACCCCCAAAATACATCTAAATTATTATTGTTATAATTTTTTAGTGATGGACGAGTTCGATTTGTAGGATTCTGATGAACAATCTGACACATTATTTATTCCTCAAGTAAAAGATGAGGATAAACCAAAAATTTGATAAGAATTTCAATCTTTAAATGATGCTTATGAATTTTACAATAGTTATGCGAGAGTGGCGGGATTTAGTACACGGTGTAATTCTTTAGAAAAGAAAAAAGATACAGATGAAATTATCAGGAAGGAATATTATTGTTTTAAAGAAGGAAAGTCGAACCAAAAAAGTGAGGAAAAAAAAGGTATCGTGGAATTGTAAGAGAACGCTGTAAAGCAAACTTGTGTGTTGTGAAGAGTAAGTCGGGGTCAAATTACATAGTAAGTCAATTTATTGAAGGTCACAGTCACACTCTTTCGACCCCACATAAACTATATCTTTGAGATCTCATCGTTCCGTATCCGAAACTAAAAAAGCCTTACCCCAACAGCTTGCATTTATTAACATACCTACACATCAACAAATTAGTCTTCTTTCGGTACAAGCAGGAGGGATTGAAAATATCGGTTGTACTGAAAAAGATATTAGAAATTTTATACGCGATTCAAAAAAAACAAATTGACGGACATGGTGCAAAATTATTGATGGAGTACTTTTTGTCAGAACAAGAAAAAAATTGTCATTTGCTTTTACATACGAAAGAGATGATGAAAATAGGTTAACTCACTGTTTCTGGGCTGATGCAATTTCAAGAAGGGCATACAAATTTTATGGTGATGTGGTTGTGTTTGATACTACGTACAACACAAATAAACATAATATGATCTTTGCACCATTCACCGGGGTTAATAATCATAGGCAAACCGTAATTTTTGGTTGTGCATTCTTAAATGATGAAACCACGAACTCTTTTATTTGGCTTTTAGAAAAATGGCAGGAACTTATGCCCGGTGGCCCACCACGAATAATCATCATTGATCAGGATCCGACAATGTCAAAAGCTATTGCTCAAGTTCTTCCCGATACATATCACAGATACTGCATTTGGCACATTGTGAACAAATTTTCTAAAAGGTTGGATGCAATCAATTATAGATATCATTTTAGCAACTTTCAATAATCTATTTGGGATTCAGAGATGAAAGAAGAGTTTGAAGTAAGTTGGGAAGACACAATTGAAAAAAGTGATTTGAAATAAAATACTTGGTTAGCTGGGTTATACGATATTCGGGCTAGAAGGGTTCCTGCATTTGTGAAACATATTTTTGCTGCTGGAATGTCAAGTAGTCAGCGCACAAAGAGTGCACATGCATTTTTTAAAAGATATTTGTCCAAAAATAACTCACTAAACGAAAATTTGTGACACGGTTCAATAGGGCACTTGAATACCAACGTCACAAGGAATTAAAAGCCGATCACATCGATATAAATGAACATCCGGTGATGAAAACGCAAATGTCAATGGAGAAGAAAATGTCAACTATATACACACGGACTATTTTTTTAAGTTTCAGCACGAGTTATGGGAAAGTTTAGAGTATGTAATTGAAAGTTCACAAGATAAAGGTGATTATTATCTCTACATTGTGAAAAGGTCAAATGTAAGGGATTCGAGAGTTAGTAAAATTTTATATGATCAGATTTCAAAGTTTGTGAGCTGCAGTTGCAAGAAATTTGATTTTGAAGGAATTCGATGTAGGCATGTTTTGGCATTTTTTAAATTTAATCAAACTGTGTTTTTACCGAATGAATATATATTGCGGAGATGGACAAAAAATGCAAAATTGAAAAAAGAAATTGTCCAATGTTAAACACAGGGAAAATTAATTTATTTTTCACAATTACAAAATATCATCAGTTTTTTATTTATTTTATATATGTTTCTTGTAGATTTTTTGAATGGAACGGTAAAGGCGATGATATTTATGGAGATGCATCCACGGACGATGTTTTTACGATGGGTAATATGAATTTAAAATGGGATTTTTATGAGTAATTCATTAAATTTGTAATTTATTTTAACACTGCATGCTTTTTTTTTACAAATTTAACAGGTGGAGATGAAGACAAATATGAAGATGACGATGAGAATTTCTAGACAAAATTTTATTTTTTTTACTTTATTTTTGTACAATTATTTTTGACATTTATAGGTAGACTGTTGACATTTGACATATTGCTAGCGATAATTATTACATGTTTTTTTCACAAAAAATAAAGAGGTGTTAGTCTTCTTTTTTAGGCATTAAATACAAAGACAACTATCTTTGTGAAAGTAGTATAAGAGTTGAGTTCCCTAGCCTTTTAAAATGTTGCTGATATAATATTTCTCAAGTGTGAACAGATGGTATCTCTAATATTTTAAATCTTGATATCAAAACAGTAAAGAAGTTGACAGTAATTGAAAACGTGAGGCTTGACGTGAGAGGAGAGAGAAGAGAGGAGAGACGTGAAAGTATTTCTTCCGCATTACACTTTAGTTCGGATTGCTTCTTGTACGGTAGTATCACTATATATATATATATATATACAGGACGTCTCTCCGACGGGCTTATTTAACGGGCTTAAATGACGGGCTTAATATCGTCCACACGATTTTAGGACCGCTATCATTGTCTTGGACCGTCTGGGGGGACCGTTTTGTCTTTTTATGTCTTTTGTCTTTTCTTAATATTTCTGGGAATATAACTTTCTACCCTAATGGTTTCTAAGGTCTTTTAAGCTTATTTTAACGCTTAATTAATCTGGAAGTCTAAGTGTAGAAGTTTCAGGGCTACTGCTACTTCTTAAGCTTCTTCCGTCACTATCGTACTGGAATTCTGAATAGCGAGGATTATCTATATAAACAGTTTCTTTAGGGAGTCTAGAAATTGAAATAGGTTTCGATGGAAAATATTCTAGTCTTAAATACCTTATACGGTATCGTGGATTTATCTGTCTAGTTTCTTTATATATTTGATTAATAATATCAATTATATCGTTATCTATAAATTCGTCTAAATTATTATCACCATAAGATGACAAAAATCTACGGTATGTTCTAGGGGTAGCTGTCTCAACGTTTTTAACAAGAGGGCGGATTCCTCCGTCTCTAATTAAAGTAGCCCTTGTTTCAGCTAACCTTTTACGTCTAACAAATTTTAATACGTTTATACTGTCTTCAAGTATCCTAGTATATTCTAGATACTTTTCAGGTCTTGACAATTCTTCTGCAAATTCTTCAGTTCTTAATTTTTGTCTAAAGAGATCACGGATCCCTGTTCTAATTATTTCTATTCTAGGTACTTCTCTTCCTAGCCACTCAATAATCTGGTCTATGTATTTAAATGTACCACCTGCGTATATTAAAGCAGATTCTATAAGTTCTTTGTCTTTAGGGTCTGTAAGAGTCCAGTCTTAAATTTCTCTAGTTAGGTCTAAACTTGTTTGATTAACAAATTCTAAAAAGTCTTTAGTGATTTGTAAGCTCATATAAGATTTTTCTTAAAACAATAATATGTAAAATAGTTAAGGGTTTGGTTCGAGTTTATACCTTCCTTCTGGTCTGCAATATCTTTATCTTCTTCCCTTTGTCTCTTCAGCCTTGCTACTATTCTTCTCCGGTCTCGGTCTCGGTCTCCTACAACTCTCTCTTTATGTGTCGCACCTCAATCCACTATTTTGTTGGTTGACCCGTTTCCTGCCTGTACGCCTTCACGCCTAACGCCCACCTGGCTAACGGCTCACGGCTAATCGGCACCTGACGGCGGTTCACCAGTATAACACCTTGTGTGCTACACCAGAGGTTCCACACAATAGTCCTCTATGAACAGAAAGTTGGAGACAATTTGAAAAATAATAATAACTTAGCATAAGAGATTTCTGGAAAATAAAATACTTTTATTGCATTGCATAAGTAAATACAACTCTCCCCTCTCCCCTAACTATGAGAGGCTCACTCACTCATATACATATCATTTATTACAAGCATAGAAGTCTAGTTATCTCTCACTCTCTCTCTCTCGATATCTCTCGATCTCTCGATGTCTATTACAGCTTCTACTACTCCCTTTTATAGATCAAGGGAACATATAATGACTAGTAACCGGTAGGTAAAAGAGATCCGGTTTGAAAATATAATTATTAAAGGTCTACAGTCTTCGAATCTTTTGCCAAAATCATATTTGTCGTCTTGCAATTAGTCTTGACTTCTTCTTCATTCTATGTCTTCTTTTTTTGAAAAGCAGCTATCTGGGTCCGTGTGGGACCGGTCTGTCTTTATCGGTGTCTCCTTGTAATAATGGAAGGATATTAATGCAGAGCATCCTCAATTTCTAATAATTCCTCCTTTATCAAGGGTCCCATCCTCATCTTATCTGTGACTTCTTCGTCCTTTTCTTCGCTCAGTAGGGTATTGTTGAAGAATTCATCAATGAGACCTACAGTTTTAAGGCTGGCTGGCAAAGCTATCTCTACCACTTCCTTGGATTCTTTCTTGAGCCTTTCATTGAATGGCTCGTCTGCTTGGATTACTAGGTCTTCTTTGTGGTAGGCAGTGTACCACCTGTCTTCTCCTGTTAATGACTCCATAATTTCTATAGTCTCTAAGGCTTGGGTAATCTGGAGCTTGGATTTATTAACAATTAATTCTTTAGTCTTGTTCTCAGATAAAATCTCTATGTCTTCAAATATATAACTGGAAAATTTAATAAGTCTAAATCCTTCGACTCTCATTCCTCTACAGGAACTTGGAGCAATCTGATAACATCTAGCAAATAGGGGAAGGAAATCTTCAACCTTCTTGATATATTCATGGACTATTTTTCCAAAGACAATAGAATCTTCAATGTCTTTTATCTGGACGAGTCCAATGAACCCGTGGTCTGCAAGAGTTATATGTGCCATTTCTGATTTTCCAAAAAGATATATTTTTGGAACGTCTTTGAAGAGTCCTTTAACTATTAAGGCATCTCCATTTATTCCTGATAATAACATATTAAAATGATCAATAATGTTATTGGATTATTTTTTAAAGTCTTCAGTTAATGGGAGATTATTATGACCAAATGGTATAACAATCTTAGTCTTAAAAGTCTTTTTCTGATAACAAAAATTATCAGTGGGTCTATCTTTGGAGGATTCTCCAAGAGTCTGAGCATAAGTCTGATTCTGAGGTCTAGGCACAGTATTACCACTAAGCTGGGTAACTGCGATTCTTTGGGTCCTCATAAATCTGGCAATAGCTACCAAATTTTGTTTGAACTCAATCTAAAGTCTATTCTTCACGTTCCACCATATGGCATCTACAAGAGTATTTTCATCTTCTGAGAATTCTCGTCTAAATTTGATCAAGTCTGGATATCTTTGATCGGGTCTATATTGGGGGAAATACATCTTCCCAATGAGTCTATTTTGAGAAATAATCTCTTGTCTAGATTTTCCAGGAGGGACTAAGATATCATCGAATTTTTCTAGGATTGGTCTTTCTTGAGAGTCTTGAATATGAGTCTGTCTTTGCGTTACACCAGCGTTTGGTCTTACGCGTCTAAGATAGTCTGCAACGTCTTCTTTGTTCAGTCTATTTGTTCTAGAGGAACTCATGTCTTCTAGGTCTTCTGTTTGCAACATAAAACATGAAATTATATTAGTGTTAGCAAACATTGGCTCTCTTAATATAATGTATGGAATGGTATTTTTACTTCCCTTAATATGAATAACAGAGAAGTCATAACCATTAAGCAATTGCTGCCATCTAATGAGTCTATTAGTCCGTGATTTGGATAAATCTAAGTCTCTGAATTTTACTGCATAAGAAGAGTCTGTATAAACAGTAAAATGTTTAGGTCTAAGAAACAACATATATTTTTCTATTGCCCTTACTATTGTTAAAACTTCTTTTTCATGGGCAGTGTATCTTATTTCTGGGTCTGTGAAAGTTCCAGAACTATGTCTACACAGTTTCTTCTTTTTTGTCTGATGATCAATGGCAAAGTACACTGCTCCACATTGCTTATCAGAGGCATTTGTTTCTACTATAAACTGATCTTCTGCATTAGGCAGTTCAAGTAAAGGAATGTTCTTGACTGCATCTTTAATTTGTCTTATTACTTTAAAATCGTCTTCAGTCCAATAAAAGGGATTAGTTTTGTCTGTTCCTTTTAATTTGGATGTTAAGCTTTGTCTTTTTGAAGCAAGGTCTTTAATAAATTCTGCAGCACAATTAAGCAATCCTAAAAATGATTGTAATTGTTTTCTATATTTGAGTTGGTCTGGGAACTCAAGAATATTTTTGGTTATGTGTTCTGCTAAGGATAATTTTCCTTTATTAATATGCATTCCCACAAAGTCTATCTCAGTCTGAAATAATTGCATTTTCCTTTCGGAAATAACAATACCATGTTTATCTAATTCTAAAATAATCTTTTTAAGATGGTCTACATGCTCTATCTCAGTCTTACTTGCTACAAGAATATCATCTATGTAAAAAGGCAAAATTCTGAATAAGGTCTAAATATATTATCCATTCTTCTTTGGAAAACTTGAGGAGCATTCAAGTATCCAAATGGCATGACTAGCCGTTCGTATTTTCCTTGGGGCACACTAAAGGTTGTCCAAGTAATACTGTCTGGATGCATCTTAATTTCCCAGAAGCCTGATTTGCAATCAAACTTAGTGAATATTATTCTATCTTCGATTAAATTAATCAAATTATTCTTGTCTAGTATCTTATAAGAATCAAATTCACAATTCTTATTTAATTGTCTATAATCTATAACCATACGTCTTTTTCCTCTTTTACGTTCAGATTCATTTTGAACATAGAAGGCTAAGCTATTATGTCTACTTTTACTTTCTCTAATAATGCCTAACTTAAGCATTTCGTCTATGTCTTTCTTGAATTCTTCCCTATCTTCTTGTGAGTATCCTTTCTTATAGGTTCCACCATTAATAATGGCGTCTGGGTTAATAGGGATGATCTCACAATAGCTTTGGTCTTTATCCCACTTAGCAATGGGATTTTCTCCTAAGGTAGGCTCAGCTAGTTGCCTAATCTTTTCTTTTTCTGCTTCTATATCCATTTTCTTCTGTTTGGATATGGCTTGAATCTGCAATAAGGTCTGTTGGGCTTGATCTAAAATGTCTTGTTGTATAAGCGCTATTTGCTTATAACACTTTAGGTCTGGACACTTACACTCTTTTTGTAAGGGTTTGGTAATATCTAGGGCTTCTTGTTGGGTTGTAGGTCTAGGTCCACCATGCTCAGCTAAAGAACTCTGATGTTTGAAGGGTTTATAATTGGGCTTGACCTGCATAAGTTCAAAGGCAGTCTTATGATCTATTAGAGGAGCTTTAATATTAAATTCCTCTTGGTCACTAATTAATATCTTATCGTTATACTGAGTATAAGGATGATACTTACTTATAAAGTCTTGGCCTAAAATAAGGTTTCCTGTGAAACTAGGGCGAGGATCCATTATCCAAAACCGATGATTAACGGTTTTGTTGGTCTGATTTCCTAATTTAAAGTAAATAGGAATAGTCTGGAAATATAAGGTAAATGGATCTCCATTAGCCACTTTACCATAGATTTCTTGAGTACTTTCTAAAAAGTAGTCTTCAGGGAAGGCATTAGCCTTACAAATACTCTGAGAGCACCCTGTGTCTATAAAGGCTGAAAGTCTTTTAGGATAGTCTTTATGTTGAACAAATAATTCTACAAAACAAGCATGTGGTTTAGTAGAAACTCCTAAATTATTCTTTTCTAAAATAGATATTCCTTTCTGGGGTTTATTTGTAAAATCTAAGGGTATTTGGTCTTCTGAACTATCATCAGAATGGTATTCGTCTAAGTCATAGGAAATTCCTTTTCCTTTGAAGTCTTCATCTTCTTGCAATCTTTTGGATGTATTCCTATCAATGTCTTGATAATAGGTTTTAATATCTAAGTCTATTTGAGCGTCATACTGGCTAGTATAAATTGCTTTAAATCTAGTTCTCCAACAGTCTTCATGGTAGTGTAGTTGACAAACAATACAAACCATAAATAATTCTGTTTGTATAGTCTCAAAACATTCTACACATCTAAAGTCTTTCTTGCAACATTTCATCTCAAACGTGCAATAATGTCTTTCATCAAAGTAACATCTAGGTATATAGGTTAGTAGCTCTGGATTACTAACTGTCCATCTTTTCTTCAGAAAGGGGCTTAATATACATTTATACCAAGCGTCTTCAAAGTCTATATATTCATTATCTAGATTGCCTTGATCATTCTGCATCATATATAAGTCTAAGGTATCCTGAGAGTCTTCATACTCTTCAGTATCACTATAGTCTTCTGAATCACTGTCTGTGTAAACACTATAGATACTAGTGTTATCATCATCTTCTATATCTGATATTTCTATAGCATATAAGATATCTAATTCTTGTTGATCTGCATAGTCTAAAATTGTATTAATAATTTTAATACTTTCTTTATCTTTCTTATTAGGGAAGTCTTTAGCAAAGTGTCCTTCTTTGCCGCAAGTCCAACACTCTTTGGTGGCAGTCTTAGATTGAGCTACGTCTTTTTCTTTACTATAATTAGGAACCTTCTTATACTTACTAGTATTCTTCTTAAAGTATCTTCTTTGATTAAATCTATTTTTCTTAGTTTTAGGATTCTTTTCTCTAAAGGTAGTAGATTGTCTAAATTTGTATTTCTTTGGAAATCCTAAGGGTCTAGTCTTAAACTTCCTATGTTTCCATTCTACCTTCCTTTTGAATTTCTTAGATTCACTTCCACATCCCCATTGGATTGGAGCAATGTCTCTTTTGTCTTTGATTGGAGGGATTTGTTTGAAAGTTTCTTCTATCAACTTTCCTTGGGTTATATCACGTCTCTTTGATATGATATAGTCTTTGGCGAAATTGATTCTCTCACCAAGGGAGTTATTCTTAACTCCAGATACTCCTGGCCAATTCCTATATTCATTAATTAGGATTTGTCCTATGGCTGGTATCTTTCTAAAGTATTCGTCTTTTAAGGTTTCTCCAAATTCTTTAATTTGGTAATATAACTGTTCATAATTATTGCTATACTCATTTATCTTATCTAACTTGCAAATGCTAAGGAGGGCTAGCTTAGTTTTTGCTAGGTCTTGTTCATTGATCTGAGCTAGATGTCCGGCTCCAATGAATTCTGCAGTGAACAATTGAATGTATTCTTCAATTGATCGTTCTTCTAGGTTTTCCTTTATCTTCTCAATCTTAGCTAAGGAGTCTTCATCTGTAGCCTTTCTTAAACTATCTAAGTAGTCTTTTGCAATACCTCTAATGGATTGCTTAGCGTAATGCTTACATGAACTTGCATCCCATTGTTCATTAGATGCAAAACATATGTTCATCTGATTACGCCATTCGTCTAAGGCTTTCTTCCTATCTTGCACATTGTCTAGGTTGAGGTATATACCTACTGGATTTATGGCTTGGCTTGCCATAGTCTTAACAGGAGTGAAACTCTTGTCACTAGTTGGGAAGTCTTTTATATAATCAGGTTTAGTCTTAACTTCGGTGTTAGACTATATAGGAATATTTATTCCTATTGGTTTACTAAATAGTCTAGGAGCATCTTCTAGCCTACTACTACTTCCTATCTCTTGTTTGCTAGGTTCTACTTGTGTAGCTGTCATTAGTCTTTATTCTCCTTCTTCTATTAGTCTTAAGTTTCTAAGAAGTTCTTTAATGTTCTTAGATTCTTTTAGTTTTAATATGCGGTCTTGGGCTATCATATTAAATCTTTCTCTTTTTTAAAACCTAACAGAATGACTTTTCTTAAGGTTATCTTTAAATGTCTTCATATCCAATTCTGAGGGCTCATGTCCAAAGTTTTGGATCCTAGCTTTTTCTTTAATTAAGTCTTTTTGTTCAAATGATCTTCTGGGTCTAATTATCGGAGCTTGTCTAAGTAAACTAGAACTAGTCTTACTACTACATTCTCCTTCTGAAGGATCATTGATTATGGCTTCTCCCATATTCCTAAATCTAATTTCTTCGGTCTGGATATTCTTATTGACAATCTTAGGGGGGCCAAACTGGATGGAAACGTTTCCAGTGACTTCGTCTTGATTAATAAACAAGGGTTTATTCTGTATAGTCTTAGTTTCTTGGAATTCTGGCAATTGCCAGAGGGTCTTGGCTTTTTCTCTCATAGGTCCAGTATTCCTAATACTCTAAGTATGATTATAGTCTGATACATTGGTTCTAACTAAGATTTCTTCATTAAGTCTACCGCTAGGAATTCCCGATTGCATTACTTCATAAGGAAATTGGGAGAACTTCACATAGCTTTGAAATTCTATGTTTATATTAGCGTCTGGAATAATATAGTCTTCATAGCCACTAGCATATAAGATTAACTTAAAATGTTTGGTTGTGTCTACGGTTACTGTAAATGCCGGAATGACATTAAAGTATCCTATGTTGTCTGACATTTCTAATTGGGCTATTCCAATAAGACCTTTCTCAAAGTCTTTCCATCTTTTGTCTACTAAACAGCATAATATATTAATATTATTCTGAGGTCTATGTAATCCTTGGATTCTTGATTGAAAGAGTCCAAAGGTTAGGAATTGGAACTTCCTATGAGTTACTCTAGATCTAAGCCATTCTGAGTCGAATACTTGGAGCTCAGTATAGGATTTGTCTAACACATGATTTCTACAATGGTAGGTCATGTTATAATTGGGAGTCTTAGGAGTGGCACCTTCTTTAAACAAGTCTATATATCTAACGGCTGGAAGTTGTCCATTATGAATGGAGTCTTCAACAATTTTCCAGTCTACTTCACCCCACTCTTTCCATTGGAAGGGATTTGTGAAATTTCTTTCTTTCCACCATGTCCTAACATTGGAGGATGAATCTTTAAGTCTTTGGAGCATATGGTTACTCTGTCCAATATTAGGGATAGAGCTAATTATCTTACTAGTCTTATCTAATCCATCATTTATGACTCGTCTTCCTATTGTATTCCCTTCTCTAGTTTCTATGGAGGGGGATTCTTTAAACTTACAGGTGGTTAGCTCTTTTTGTTCAAGTCTTTTTTCAATTCTTTCTAAAAAGTCTGAATAATCTTTTTGTCTTTTTACCTGATTAAGGATTTCTTCTTTAAAATTCTTATTCTCTTTTCTAGTTTTTTCAGAAGTTTCTTCACTATGTCTAGCTAGAGAATTAACGATGGTTTTACCAACGTTAGTGATATAGTCTTTTACTTCATTATCTTTTTCTAGTTGTTGCATAGTTCTAACTTCTATGGCTTCTACAGTCTTTTCAATTTTATCTAACCTAGTTAGAATAAAAGGAGAGTCTATTTCTGCTTGGGAAGGTTTATTATATACGGCCTTAATTTCGTTTATAATTTCACCATATTTTTCTTCCACTTGGGCCATGTCTAGTCTAAGTTCATTAATAATACTATCCATTTTAGATAGATTATGTCTTTCCATATTATTAAGGTAATTTGCTAAATTCTGTTGGAATTTAACAAAGTCTGTGTAGAAGGTAGTTAATCCTTCTGTTTTAGCTTTTAAGTCTAAATGCAAGTCTTTAACAAAGCTACTATTATAGTCTTGGGTAGCTGCTATAGATGTAGAAATTAAATTTAGTCTTTCTAATATAAGTCTAGTTGCCTTAGCTGCGTTGGCAATCTCATTTTCATTTATCTTGTAATAAAATCTATCATCATTTATCTTTTCTAAAATTCTTTGATAAAATTCTGATAAGGTCTGAATGGAGAGATCTTTTGATACCTCATTCCAATCTGATCTAACTATCTCCATTAGGAAGATAACTATCAAGTCTAGGGATAAGCTTAGCTTGTTCTTTAGTAAGTTTAATTAACTCACTGTCTTGATTTTTAATTACAGTTTTAATTTCTAAAATGTCTTCGTTAATGACTTCTATATGATTAGTCTTATTATTCATTTCTTGTAACACGTGGACTAAGTCTATAGGGATTTGATTATCGATGTCTAATTATCTTTTAGAGATATTTTTTATCTCTGTTTCTATGGTATGAGTGTCTTTTATTAATTGTCATAATATAAGCAATATGCACTTATTTTGGTCTATTATGCTATTAATAGCACTAGCAGTAACTTGTCTACTGTCTGCGTGTTTGGCTGGGATATGTTCAATATGTGAACAACCGTCTATGTGTGTGGTTAAACAACTTTCTGAGTCTAAATCACTTATGGGTATAGGTTGGTAGTCTGGGTTGGTTCCAAAAATATCTTGGTAAATGCGAGGGATAAATCCCAAGGGCATTAAAGTATTTTAAACGTATGTCTAAAAGGAACGTCTTATGGCTCTAATACCAGAATTGGGGTTTTGGTCGGAATTTGGTGAGTTTCTAAATTTCTTAAGGTCTTGATACCAATTTGAGTTTAAATTACAATTCTTTTAAATGTATAGTCTTCAAATGGGGTTTAGTATAAAACAAGGAGGGGACCATCTGGGAAAATAACAAAAGGTCTAGGGACCACGAGGGGACCACAGTCGGATAAAGACAAAAGTCGATAAATCCGTTCTTTAAGGAAGTCCGCTTAAGAGAATGGCTCTCTCTCTCTCTCTCTCCTCTCTCTCTCTCTCTCTCTCTCTCTCTCTCTCTCTCTCTCTCTCTCTATATATATATATATATATATATATATATATATAAATAGAGGAGTTTTTTTTTGTATAAGCGATCTGACGGTTGGAATGAATTCTTTAGGGTTCATAACCAGACTTAGATTCCTCCAAGCACCTTTAAATGATTCGAGTGCCATACACAGCTTTTGGCCTGTTGAAACGCCTTTGATACGGATCTTTTTCGTTGGTGTCTGATGTAGAGCGGCTGGAAGTACACAGCAAATTAGGATATGTCCTGTTAAACCATACGCCAACTTTCATAAAACTTGAAAGCGAACTTCTCAAACCATACGGCAACTTCTGCTAGAACTTCATCTGAGAGAAAAAATTCTAGGTTGAACTGCTCAACCATATGCATGGTATGTCCTGTTTGAACTGCTAGAATACCTTCTCTAAAAAACTCACGAACAAAACTCTATACATACATATGGGTGTACATTATTAAAAAAATAAAAGCACTTAAAAAAACTGAACGCACAGGTTAGAGGTTAGAAGATTGTTTCTTTTTTTTCTTTGGGGGTTGTGAGATTTATAGATTTATAGATTCACACTTCACTTCCGTTGGTTGTGAGTTTTATAGATTTGTAGTTCTGAAATATTATCAAGTTCCTCACCTCTGTTTACAAACTATTGAGTTTGTTTTTTAAAAATGATAACAATGTTAAAATGTTTTAATAAAATTGACAACGATTGAATACTAGAATGATAACGATTAAAACAGTTTTTGTTCTTAAAATTGTTAAAACCCATGCACCCATATACACTAGCAAAGCGTGGGTTTGCAGGTCATGAACTGCTACAGAAATTTTTTTATATAGCAAAGGTAGAGTGAGTCGTTACAATACCTATACTTTTACATACATATGGGTATACATTCTTAATAATAGCGTTATTTTTTTTTTTAAAACCCATATGCATCTTGATAAGATCTTGATGTTAACAACTCTAGAGTTATAAATAGCTGTAGAGTTTTTATGTGTTATAAACAATTCTAGACAAACACTCCTTATGGATAATGATATGTGTAGTGAAGAGTTTTTGACACCATGTATTTTGGTTTGATAATGGAAGCACCGTCTGTGTATTCTATAATGGCAGCACCGTCTATGTATTCTATAATGGTAGCTGATACAAGTGATAGTGTCTTCAGCTTTTTATCAAAGGTAACCCCTGTCGTCATTGTACTGGAGAAAGGTGGTAGTTTAGAAGACTATTTTTAGAGGTAATATACTCCTGCTATTTTCCCATTCACGCTTCATCTCAGTTTTTGTATGTCTATAACTAATTTATGATGTCATTGTCTTTGTTTCCTTTTTTTCTTTGGGTTGGTGGTTGGGAGTTTTATATATTTATAGTTCTGAAACATTATCAAGTTCCCCACTTCTTTTCACAAACTTATGTGTTTTTATACTAGGATGATAACGATGTTAAAACAGTTAAAAACTCACTTCTGTTTACAAACTTTTGTTTAAAAATGATAATGATGTTAAAACCGTTTTAATGAAAATGAACTATTGTATACTAGGAAAAACTATGACAATTATTTAATTGAGTTTATATATATAACAAGATTATTTTGGTTCCAAACTCATTAAGCAAACACTGTTCTACTAGAATAAGTAGATGTCATTCCAAAGAATTAAAATTATCAAAGTTTTTAGGAGTAATGTCTTATTTGTTGGAAAATTTATATTTACTCATTAGGCAAACACGATTTAATTTTTAGGAGTAATGTCTAATTGAGTTTTATTAGCATTGGGTTTACTATTCAGTTTAAATAGTTTTTGTATTCAGTTTTAATGGTTATTAATGGTTATTTTGTTATTTGTTTAAATCTTTAAAAATATTACAGATTTATGTTCACGTGTGCCCATGTTTATGAGTGCAGTGTTATTTTCACTGTTATGTTAATTTTTGGAACCCATGCGTGTCTGTATAATTCACTCATCTTGTGTTTATTTTTTATAAGTATGCGTGTGACATACATCTCCATTTTCTCCATAAATCTCAGAGGGTGTGTTTTGGTTAGTATTAATTTCTACGTGTTTTCGTTACTATTCAGCTTTTGTTTTGGTTAGTAGTTTTAGTGGTTATTATTAAGCTTTTGGTTAGTTTAGTTTTAATGGTTGGTATTCAGTTTAGGGTTCAGTTTTTACCAAAATGAATGCAAACATGTATATTTTTTTTACATATATATTCGTTTTTTTTACATATATTAGCTTTAGGTTAATATATTTATAGAAAATTCTTAACTTGCGATATGGAAAAAAGACCAACTCCCCCAACTCCTAGAATGATAATCTATGAAGATGTATGTATTTGCTTATTTCCTAAAATTTTAAAGGGTTATTGTTAATTATTTTCTAATATATAATACCTATGCAGATGGATATAGAACTGAGTGAAGCAGTAAGTATCTCATCATTTTTAACATATTTTCTTATGGTTTGGTTACAATATTTTTTTTCTAATCGGTATTTGTGATTTATACAATATTTTTTTCATATGGGTTTGGTTACTACAAACACATGGTGTCAACGTCATCACACAATCTGAATATGTGCAATTACACTCTTCTATTGTACTAATAATTTCTTTGAAGTGTGTGCATGGAATAACAAAGTGTATAAACGTTATTTTAGTTCACATATTTTAATTTTGCTTTTTGTTTCTTTCTAATATAAGATGTCTTCATTTGTGTTTTGAGGTTTTTACATTTCTTCCCTCTTTCTCTCCCTCTTTCTTCTCATGTTGTTCCATTTTTAGTCTGATTTTTCTCCCTTAGAGAGATAGAATTAGGTTATTACATTTTGACGTAACGTTTTAGATATTTATTGCTTATCCTCATCGCCTTTAAGGTTATTTTACACGTTGAGTGTGCTTTTTGGATGAACAACCTACAAGAAGGCGAAGAGACAAGTCAAGAAGATGGATACAATTTGTTTTTATAGTTATATATTTCTAAATGAGTTTTTATGTTTGTTTTATCACATCATGTTTTGATGAACAACCTACAAGATGAGGATTTGTATTTAATAAAAATATCATATCACTTACAACTTTGTTTCTACCAATAATTGCATAACCTTTGAATTTCTAATAATTACATACATAACATTGTTTACCTTCTTACTAATTATATTAACATTTTTCTAATACTGAGCCGATCTTCTTTTTTTGGCCATTTATTGAATATCTTTACTCTCAAATGTTTTAACATCCTATAAGTGTGCGTTTTTCAATGTTAGGTTATATTAACTTATGGTTCAAAATATTCAAGTAAGGGAGAATGGCGGTCGATTGATTCTAGGGAGACCCTCAAATTGTACAAGAAATAAAAACTCTACGATGTGTCAAACGGGTATTGGTTAATGCCGTTGGAGCGGAACCAAAAACACATAAACACAAAAACACACAAACACAAAAACACAAACCAATACGTGTTTGACACATCACCGAATTTGAGTTTTTTGTACAATTTTAAAGGCCTCCCTGTAATTATTCATGTTGTTCTGACACTATTGTGTTGTCTAATCCATAAAGACAAATGTACATCTCTTTAAATAGTCCACACCTACTATCTGCAATGATAAAACTCTCCATTCCACTCCAACTACACTGATCTAATATAATAAGAGAAATCAGTAGGAGATAAAGATATGGATTTTTTTATTACTTGTTCTATCCACCATACACCATCATCTCAGTTTGCTTTTAAATTTTGTTCATTATGAAAATAAGTGAGGTTTGGAAATTATTATTATTATTATTATTATTATTATTATTATTATTATTATTATTATTATTATTATTATTATTATTATTATTATTATTATTATTATTATTATTATTATTAAGTATTCATATGATGTTTTTTTAATCCATTTCAAACTAACTCAAAAATACATTTCAAAAATTACATTTTAAAAACTGTCAATAGCATAACTAGCCTTAGTCATAACTTTAGTAATAACAAGGTAAATGATTTCAATATTTACGAAGACGGTCATTTAATATGTTATGCTTCATCTTTTCTATAATTCAATATTAAACATGTTGATTTGGATTTTGAATTATATTATATTTTGGGGGAGGGGGAGTGGAAGCAATTCATCATTTTTAGAGACATTTATCAAGCTGTCGCACTTCATTACATTGTAATCCATTTTTATTATAACATGCAGAAAGAAAATTGACTTATGGTAATGTGAGTGTTCAATCGGAAAAAAATCTATCACGGTGCCAACGGCACGGGCACATGTGTGTTGGTATAGCCATAATGTAGTGTTGTTGGGATTCGACACCACACGTGTTGTTCTCGATAAAAGTTAGTGATGGGTTTAAACACCATGTGTGTTGGAATAAAGATAAGTAGTGTCATTGGTACGTTTATGAGTATGCTATAACAAAAAATATTGGGGAGAAAATTTATCACCGTGCCATCAGCACGGGTACTCCCTAGTATATATATATATATATATATAAGTCACCCCAATACATATATATAAAGTACTAACTACGTATGAAAATCCCATAGCATACTCCTTTATCAATCCCAAAGTTCGATCCGACATCCCGATTAGGAAGTAATACCGCTTCTAGAGGTCCTAATATAAGAAGAAATCCCAAAAAGACTAAGAGAAAATCATGTATTGGTCCAGGTAAATCCGTTATATATATATATAGGGGATAGGGGTGTTTGAATAGTGTCAAAAAATTAACGGTTGAGATCAATTTTTTTTTGTGATCTAAGGGTGTGAGAGAGTGCCATGTCACCACTTAGCATTGTGACATGGAAAATGAGATAACTTACGCTTCCAACCCCCGTAACCTTACGTGACATCTCATTCTCTCCCCAAACCCTACCCCGCCCGTCGTCCCCTCATTCTCTTCTTCCTCCAACTCTCTACCCCCTTTAAAAAAAAACTAGCCGTTTCCACCCTCACCCATTTCGCACTTACCCTCACATGCTCAAGCCTCACACACTCATGTTTAACGATGCCGCCCTCTGCCTACTGGCGTTGCCTCCCTCTGGAAACCTTTATCTCCACCGCCGCCT
The DNA here is from genome assembly GCA_949130495.1 of Sambucus nigra. NCBI lineage: Eukaryota > Viridiplantae > Streptophyta > Magnoliopsida > Dipsacales > Adoxaceae > Sambucus > Sambucus nigra. The sequence continues at coordinate 84,838,108 of OX422208.1, read as the reverse complement.
TACTTCTTCTCCACCACCGCCTCAAATAATCACTACCACTACCTCCCTCTTTAATTATGTGATTTTGAAGGAAATGGTTTTAAGGGATTAGGGTTTCATCCGCTGGTTCAATTTTTTTTCCATATTTGATAGTTCCCTCTTTTTCACTCACACGCATCTCAGATGCGATTCTTTTTATGTTGTCCTGGAAAGATGGATCTGCTCCAACTATATTTTTATGCGATTGTTTTTACCCATGCACATCTGATGGGTTCTAAATGTGTTAGATCTGAGAATGTTTTTCAACTTGAGTTTTTTTTTTAAGTTCCAACAATGGTGTTCTGAATGTGTTAGATCTGTGATTTTTTGTGATTTATTTTGTCTTAGATCTGTAAATTTCAATAATGGTGTTATGAATGTTTTCAACTCGAGATGTGATTATTTGTTTGATTTTGTAGATCTAAATCCAAGGATTCACATGGACATGAGTTTGTTGCAGATCTAATGAGATATACATTCTCTCAGGTATACAGTCTCTCTCTAATTAGAACTCTAATTTTTTGTTCAAATTAGCATTTTGCACATATAATTATTTGTTTTTATTTTGGTGTTTATGTTTATTTTTAGATTGAAATAACCAGGTATATATACTCCCTCTCTCTGATTGGAACTTTGTGTATTTCATTATTTTATATTATTTGTGTATGATTGTTGATTTATTTATATTTTCTCTATTTATAAGTTTTTTTTTTCTTTTTATTGTGAATACCTATGATTTAGTATGTTTGGGTGTAATGTATTGAATCAAACATTATTCTTTCCCTTAGGTTTTCGATTTTGACGCACTCAGATTGGTTGACAAGTTGGGTTTTGTCAGTTTTGGGTTTCTTGGCTCAAGTATTCTTTTATTCATTGAAAACTCATATATTATTTAATTATTTACATTATCAAAATTTGGATTTCTTGGCTCAAATTTAATCATTACACACTCAGGTATTCCCGGGGTGGCTCAGTTGGGTTTCATGCATTTCAGAGGTTTTGCTTGGCAAATTCAGGCATTCTTGCTTATTTACTTATATATTACATTTTTACAAACTCAGTTTTTTATTTAATTGAATAATCAGGTTTTGTATTAAGAGGTTGTGTTTTGTGGGTTCTTCTATGTTTTTATGGTATCAAACTCAATATGTTCTTCAATAGATATTTAGTGTGTACATTTGGTTTATTTATCTCTAATGCCTTAATTATGTTTGTGCGGAGAACTAAAGTCTAGAAGTTAGTGTGGTTTATTTATCTCTTCTATGTTTTACACATGGATAGTATTTCTTTAATTATTTATATGTAGTTTTTTCTTAAAAATAAATTATATATTTTGTATTACCGGGTGATATCGATATAGTAATATGGGGTATATGATGTGGCTCTTATGAATAACTATTTTTAATATCCGTTGGGCTCTCAACATGCGATTAGGGGAATTCATTATTGAGATGGGGGGGGGGGGGGGGGGGGGGAGGTGTTTTCCCCAAACCAGTATAGCAACAGAGCGGAGAACCAAGTAGTTCTCTACTGCCTTGGGCTCTAATTTCAACTTGCTACACTGAAAAATTATCCAATATAAAGGCCTTCCAAATATCTTTTGAAGATGAAACAAACCAATGGTTCTAAAATTGTTTCCATCACTTAAATGTTACCTTATCTTTGTATGTGATGTATGTTCTTATAGTAAAGTAGTGTTTCTAATGACATAACATGTGCATGTTATGAATGACAGAACAAGTACATATTTTTAATGACCTCGAGACACTAATGCCTCTAATTTTGCTGATGACTTGGTCTTATTTTATGCTCATAGGTCGGTGTATAATTGAGGATACGATTCAGTAGGTCCATTGGAACATGAATACACTATTTGTCATTTATGTCACACTCGATGGGAGTGATGGATGGAGATTTAATCCCATAGATATGCTCATAAAGAGAAGGTATTTTATTGTGACATCTTTAGTTCTGTGTTTTTAAATTTGCCAATTTTATATAGAAGGCTTTGAATTTGCCTATTTTAGATATGCTCGAAATGTTCAATAATACTTTTAAGAAGGTTAAAATAAGTTTTGGAACTATTTTGCAGGATTAAAGTAAAGAGTCATAAGCCGATTAGTAGGATGTTCTTCATCGACATCTAAAACGTCAGAAGATCCTGCTGATAGATCATCGTACCAATCCACTAAAGTTTGTCGACTATGTATTGGCCAAATCATTTGGTATTCCAACTATGAACCTACCAATCCACTAAAGCCTTCTGACTATGGATTTGCCAATAATGAACCTGTTGAACATTAAAATACGTGCTTATTTATTTTAAGTACGACACTGAAATTAGAATGGTTATCCATTTATTATCTCTCTGTAAATATGTGCATGTATACATTATCGTGAGTATGGGACGTGCCTTGGACCAAGAACTAACAATATCATGTCGACACATGGGCTATGCTATTGGTGTTGATCATATGCTGACCCAAAGGTCCTATAACCAAAGGTGTTTGGTGATATCTCAGAGGTAGACATGGATGATGTGCAATTAACTTCTTACAGCAACATGGGATTTTTTTAACATTTTCGAATGTATGCTCACATATTATATTGATTTTAAAGGTTCATTGATTATGATTGTGTATGTCTCTATTTGTTTGTGTTAATATATATAATAATCGTATAATGCGTTTCAGGCTAAAGTAGACAAAATGAGAGCATGTGATCAAGCGAAGATAGTGACGAAGATCGTGATGCAAAAAAAATATTGGAAGAAAAAAGGGATGCATCCGAACTCAGAAAAATAGCGATGCGAAAAAAACTGCTTCTCGGGCAGAATATATTCGCCAAATAGGTCGCATTCCATCACCAAATAGGTTGAATTCTGCTGAAAATTTCCATTCAAAAGAATTATAAATTGAAATTTTTACTTAAAGTGTTAGATTTGAGGTCTTTTGTACTAAATTAAATGTTTCTGTTAATGTCTATCAAAGAAGCATTTTGTTGGCATTTTCTTGGCCAAACATGTTTTTTGTACAGAGACACGCCTATAGTTAACAAAGACACATATAATTGTTTAGTGGTTTCTTATGGGAACTATTATATTAGCACATTCATTTATTATTTTCATTTTATGCTTTAAATGTAAATTTTGTTGTGTCGTCAACTAATTTTGATAAGAAATTTGTTTCATCATTTTGTAAATGTGAGTGTCAAAAGTTTAGATGTGATATGCGTGTGGTAGGACTTATGAGAGAACAAAGCATTAGTGAAAAACACAAGCCGACATTTACCTCCACCTCATCATTGTTTAGGAATTTATTTGGAGGTCAATGATTACCTGAACAACCTATTTGTCTCATCTCCACTAAGTACCGACAATTTATTCTAGATAATACACATCTTAATGGAACATAATTACAGAGTACTACGTGCACATTAGGTGACAAGACATTTCATACTTTCGAACAAAGGCATAGGCGAAGCGTGGCGACATCAGTGCTCCCATGTCACTGTTGCCCTTGAGTCCAACATTGCCCCCTCATAAACTCTCCCATGCTGCTACCTCCCTTGCTACTGCCTCCCTCCAACTACCTCCCATGTTGCTTCCCACGCTCCCTCTCTCGTTTCCCCGTCCATCTCTCATAATGACTATGGTTAACACTCACTTCTTCATTTGATTTATGTGGGTATAGATTCACTAATAGTTCACACTATATACATTTAGTTCTTCAAAATAAAGTACTTACTTTTGGATTTTGGGAACCTATCTCCTCCCCCCCCCCCTCCTCTCTGCATCAACCCTCCACATCTCGAATCGACATAGAACACCAACCGTGTCAAGAAATGACAAACACTAAATCGCTAAATTTATATCGTGTTAGCATGTCATGTAACAATGTAGGGGCTCAAAACATTAATGATATAGGGGAGTTTTTCTAGGCTAATAAAGAAGTCATTGTGTATATGCTATATAAAGATGCCCCACACAATCATGGTGGCAAGCTAAATAGTGAGGAGAAACTCAATCAATCTCTTATTACAAATCGAGTGGATATTGTCCTAAACAAGGAATTGGTGTAGAAAAAATCCCAAATGACACCTAAAGCAGCGAGAAGTATGTCTAGAATTTTCGAACAAGGTTGTCTATATGAAGTTCATGTCCCTGGCCTAATCAGAAGTCTAAAATAAATATGGTCAAAGCAGTGATCTAACTAACTCCCATACTTCCCCTAATCCAAGTTGTGATAAAAAATAATGCCGCAATGTGTGTACATGCTTTGTGCCAAGCACATTATATTTTGACTTTTCACAATCCAAGTAGTACGATGGATGGGGTTTTATTTGTTTTTTTTTTACCCGAAATGATTTATTTATCTTATAGTTTTTTATATGTGTGGTCAAGTTATTTCCTTTTTTGTTTTAAGACATGCTTTGCTATGAATAAAATAGCAAAAAATTCCCCAGTTATTACATGGAAACTTCTCCAATGATAACTACTACTCCCAGATAGCCTTAATATCCTGAATACACATCGTCATCTAACATTTGATTCACCCTCTCCATCTATCTATCAGTCTGCAGGTGATACAATGTGCATAAACGCAACTCCATCCTCATCACCTCCTAGAAACTTTATCAGAGGTGATACTCAAAGATCTTATACGGATCTGAAATAATATTGAGAGACACTCCATGCAACCTCATTATCTTTGTAATGAAAAGTGGGCATATTGGCCCATCGTATTGTCCAACTGAATTGGGTAAGAAATGCAACATCTTAGTTAAGCGATCCACAATAACCTAGATGAAATCGTGACCCCTTTATGATGTCGATAAATCCATGATAAATTCCATTTATATACTCTCCCATTTCCATATTGGAATATCCAATGGGTGCAAAATCCCAACTAGTCTCCTATGATCAACCTTCACTATATAATAAGTGGTTCAATTGAAGATAAACTTTGATGTGTCTAGCTTCACATTGGACAACCAATAATGGTTCCTCATATCCTTATACATATTATCCCCTCTGAGATGAACCAAAAGCTATGACCCATGCGCCTCCTCCATAAATGTGCGCCATAAGTCCTCGTTGTCTGGGATAATCAACCTCCCATTATGGCATAAGCCCCCTTAAATTGACTGAGTAGAACTTCACTCTGGCTTCTAAAAAGTGTTGTATCCTCTCTTAACAATAAGGATCCCCTAATTGTGCCTTCACAACCCTAAAAATTATATCAGGTGTGATGGTCATCATAGACTCAGACTACCTCCTCCTCCAGACAAAGCCCATCACACTTCACCTTCAAAGCTGATACCAACTCCCCTGTAGGCATATGGCTTGATGCATCTACTACCACATTAGACTTTCTCGAATGATATTGAATATTAAAGTAACTAGGAAGACCATAAGCCCTATACCACGTGCACACCGGCAGAATTATCAATTATGCAACTAACATGCATCCCAAAAATCAACCCAATTATATCATGCATGACCATACAGTAAAGGTATACTCAATTACTATACTAATCGCGACTTAACTCTTATTGATATTTCCCCACTTATTCAACTAGTGGCACAAACATCCCTCGGTGGTCTCGACATTCCTCTCCTTGGCACCACTGGTCTTAAATCATATCATAGATCTTTTCTTGAAGCATTACATTTTCACATATGTATTGCCTAATGTATTAAACTAACATCCGAGAGTCCAAATGTATCTCAATTACTAACACTTACCATGTCTCATGTGTGGGTCATCTCGCAAGAAAAATCAAAATAAGGAATCCTCCATAGACAATATCTTAGCTCAGTCGATTATGAAGATTCGTTGGCTCAAGACACAAATCTGGGACACCCCAAGGTAATGTACTCCTATGGACAAAAACCCGTCCCCAAAATCTACTAAATATGATCTCTCAACTCCCACGTCTCTATAGGAGTCATTATACGACGCTCACACTATTAGCTTAGTCCCCAATGCTAAGTCGATCACAAACTCAATCTTTTGACTCGGCGGTAACCCCGATATTTCCTAAATCACATCAACAAAGTCCCTAACTACATGGATTAAGTCAAATAATACAATTATACTCTTCTAAGTTTCCTCCTCGATATAACACAAATGGATGCTCAACTCTCCCTCCAAATAAGGTATTTCAACAAGAAACATATCCTGCCCTTGAATCGCAAACATGATTGCCTTACTGTAACAGTACAATATCGCTCTACACACATAACCAGTCCATACCCAGGATAACTTTATTTGCATATCTCTACAAAATGAGTAGATCCTCTACTAAGCATAACCTCTCAAGGTTCACACCCACTCCATGACAGATGGAATGAATTAGAGCCCCATTACACAATGGTGAATCTACGATCATGACAATATCTGATGTAGTATCCATTAAACCCATCTGACATGTGAATTTATTGCCAACAAAAGAATGTGATTCACCCTTGTCAAGCACTACCCACCCAAAGTGCTCATGGATAGAAAACATACACTCGATCGCTAACGGCTCTAGCATCAAAATTACTCCACAAACGTTAGATAAATTCTCAAACTATAATTACCCCTACGGATGCAATAATGCTGAAACTACAGGTGGGTCTAGAAGCTGCGGTAGCTAATACCCCGAATGAGCATCCCGCTGTTAACCCCTATCCCTATTCGGGAATAAATTCCTCATGTGGACCTACTCCCAACATACAAGCCATCTCCCCATAAAATCTTCCGTCCTTAAGATTTACTGCCCTTGGCGAGGCTGCTCGTGTCTCTGGAACTATTGGTCTTAATAATCGTGACCCTATTAACCTTCAATTTGGTTTATATAGATCTTCTAGCCTTGAGGATCATGCCACTGACCCTGATGGCTCTGCCTATAATAACCCTTACCTAACCTAAATCTCTTAGTCGAGTCCCCCTATTAGGAACCTTGCTCATGTTACTTACCCTACTACTGCAGCGCCCCGCAAGCACTATTGGCCCAGTGTTGCCCTGCTAGCTCGACTCTACTATCCTCTTCCCCATCCTCAAATGGAAGTGATGATCCTGGTAATATATCAATGTGACATTAAAGACATCATTATAAGTTTTCAACGCCAGGTTCCCTAACAAATGCTGACAGATCCTCCAAGTAAGCCCATTCATAAACTTGAGAATCTTATTCTCATCATTGTTAACCTCATTTAGCATAAAGTTCATCACTTGAGTGAACTTTTCCCTATACTCGACCGATATCTGTCCCTTTTGTGTGAGATCTAAAAATATCCTCTTCATCTTTGTCTGCACGACTGACCAAAAGATCTTATTATAAAATTGCACCCAAAACTCCTGAATAGTCATCACATCTCTCTCCTCTGGCGAGGTAACTGACTTCCACCACTGAAGAGTTTCCCCAACTAGCTTGAATGTAGCAAGTAATTACTTTTGAGTGTAGCTTTACTCAACTATATTAAGATGCCTCTAGAAGTCCTTCTTCCATTGTCTTACTGCTACTACATTCGTACTTCCCTGAAACTCTGAAGGATGGCCCTTCTGAAAGGCCTCCCTAACTCACTCTCACACTGATGGCACTGGGTGAGTCTCTACTGGTGATACTACTGGTGACTGTGGTTGTATCTAGGGAAAGTGTTGTGCGATAGACGTCATGGAAGTGTTAACTCCCTATTGTACTATGGTTATAACCTCTGTTGTAGTCACAATCTCCTGAGCAGCTTGTGACTCTGGCTGAGCTTACCCTTCATCAACCCTCCTCACTGAACATGCTGATCCACCTCTTTTGGTGTTTGACATCTGAAACTAAATAGAAATTTTATGAAATTCAAGTTGAATATATATATATATATGCAGTATAAGAGTTACACCTCGTCTTTTACTACTCGTCCGGTGATAAGTGACGTAGAGCCAGTACCAGCTTCTTCAAGTTTTTCACTTGAGTCACATATTCCTCTGAGTGAAAGAATGAAGAAAAGAAGAGCTCCTGCCCTCTTCGAGAAATCTGCCTCTATTGCTGGAGAGGCAAAGAAAAGCAAACATGATGTCCCAGAAGAAGGGACAAGAAAAATCGATGCGCCTCCTCTGGCTGCTCCTGTGAAGGTTGTCGAGAAGCCCCCAGTGGCTCCGAGCAAGGTTGCTGCTCCAAGCAAGGTTATAGTAATATCCCCGACTAAGACTACATCCTTGGTCGATACCGTTGATGCTCCTCTGAGGAGGCTAAAGAAGAGCTCCTCGCTTAATTTGGCTGAATCCATCTCTCAGGACCCAACTACTGGAAGTGGTGTTCCCACTTTTATTGCCCGAGCTCTGCCATGAGCTCGGTGAAGTCTTGGATCATTCCCGAGATCCAAGGTATTTAAGAAAATCTTTCTCGAGATATAGTTACCACATTAGCTGCTCGTCATATTGCTTCTGTAAGTATCTTTGTCCTAAACTTTCATTTTTTCACTGTTATATTTTTGCACTGACTTGCTATTGTTTTCTTTTCCCAGTTGGTAACCTATTTTAATACAATTTTAAAGAAAGATGAAGCTATTAAAGCTTCAAGTTCCTCGTCAGGTGTAGAGGAAGCTTTGGTGGGTCTGACGCAGTCTCTGAAAGATTCTCGTCAGAAGTATGTTGATGATAAAGCTGCCTGGGAGAAGAAGCTCAATTTGACCGAGCAGGAGAGGAATCAAGTTGTTGAAATCTCTAAGGGATTGGAGAAGAAAATAAAATAATTAGAAAGTAAGAATAAAGAGCTCGAAAGGAAGCTCCAAAATGCTGGGGAGCTTGAAGGGAAGCTGAAGGTTGCTGAGGAAGAGCTAAACAAGCTTCGTGAAGTAGGTCGTCAGAATGAAGAAGTGGAGAATAAATTGAAGGTTACCGAGGATATTCTTTCCGAGAATCTTTCCTCGGAGAAGGAAAAAAGGAAGTTGGGTGTAAAAAGGTCCTTTAGTGCTGGCTGGGATAAGGGGTGGAATAAGGGTCTGGCTGCCATGATGTCACAAGTGAAATATGGTAGCCTCAAGTACTTTGGGGATGGCTGGGTCGCTGCTCTGCAAGAGATGAAGGTTGATGAAAATTCTGAGCTATTTCAGCGACACATCCCTGGCCCCCCACCAACTCCTGAAGAAGAAGAAGAGGACGAAGCTTCCTCTGAGGAATTCTCCATGGTGATGGGAGATCAAATTCTTCATCCCCCAGTTGTCCAGACTTCCTGTGAACAACTTCAACCATCTGTTACTTAAACCGAGCAGCCTTCAGCACCCACTGAGCGACCATCTGTACCATTCAAGCAACCTACCTCCTCGTCCCAGCCTCCCGAGAAAGTTTTGGGAGACAAGGAAAAGGTGTAGTGTTGTTCGGATTTTTCTCTCTGTTTATTTTTGCCAATTGTAACTCTGAAATATATACTTATCTTTTATGATGTAATAAAATTTGAAGTTTTGCTTATTCATATTATTCTCTCTCTTCCTCTTGCTCCTTATTGATTCTTGCTATCTCTTCTTTTTACTAGTTTATGGCCATGATGGAATTGTTATCTGCTCATGATACAAAATTGATGAGACAGTGCAACGAATATTTCAAGGCTGGCGATGCAGATTTGACTGATGCTCAAATCGTTGATATACTCGGTCCAAACGTTTCAGAACAAGCAGTTAAAGCCTACCAGTATTTGAAGTGCCTGCTCGACCGTGCAGTGGCTAACAATGTAGCGTATTATGAAATGATTGAAGACCTCCAGGACACTCTTGAAGTTCTTCAACAACAATATAAGGAATCTATAGCCCTTTTGCACGAGGGATGCGAGAAGAAGCATCAACAACTCAGTGCTGATAAGGGGTATGATAAGTTGTTCGCTGCTTACAATGTGAGGGAGAGAACTTTCAAGGCTAAGGTCGAAGAGCATAGGCAGATAGCTGAGTTATTGGAGTAGGAAAATAATAACTTGCAAAGAGAAGTATCTCAGTTGAAATCTGCAGCCTCTTCCTCAAACGCTTTGGTCCCTGTGAACGACGAGGGGTTCTCTTTCTTGGAGGTTGAAAATGCTAATCTAAGGGACGAATTGGAAACCTTGAAGAGAGCTGGTCCTTCTACCTTTGCTCGGGGATGAGCAAGAGCTGTTCGGATTCCTGTCGAGGAATAAAGAACTCAATCGGCTCTCGAGAACCAAGCCTTTCAATTGATGGCAAAGAACCAGGCATTGGCCGAGATGTCTAAGAAAATCATGAATCTGGACGAGCAGCTTTCTGCTCAAAAGTCGGCTTTGGGGAATAAAGAACTCTTTATAAAAAATCTTTATGAGCAGTTGGAAAGGCCGACTTATCAATTCCACAAGCAGCCCAAAGAATTCTGGATGGTTGGTTACAATGAGGCTCTCTGCCATTTGGATGATCGGATCCAAAATGGGAATAACGAGGGTTATAAATAAGGGTGGTTGAATGCCTTGGATGTATTGCAATTGGAACAGGGTGATTATTTGTGGGACTACCATAATCCTGGATTGCTCGACCTACCAGTGCCAACATTTAAACTTGACATGAGATGGATTCCTGCTCGGACAATCCCTCAGTGTTTGATTTCCAAATATCTTGGCGTTTACAATCTCCATTCCAATGCTGAGATATCTCGCCCAGAGTACCTACTCGATCGGCCATCTGTAATGAACATCAGGATGCTCAAGGGCCTTAATTTCATAAATTCCCCTTATGCCTTAGATGATCCTCCTGCTGGCGAGGAACCTATTTCAAAAGCAGAGGGGAAGAAACCAATAGAGTAGGAATCTTGATGTAATAATTATTTCATTCTCGATGTATTTTGATTTGGATTTAATAAAAAACTTATATTTTTCTTTGCAATCTTGAATGCCATTGTCTTGTAGATATTTTGTAAAACAGTTTGCATATGTGTATGTATATCTGTTAAAAAGATAACAACATTGTGTTATTTGCCGATCAACTAAAGCTGGTTAAAACTTATTGTCGACTATCCTGAATTTGTGGTAATCATTTAACGACTAACCAAAATTGATGATATTTAGTTTCTCGACTAGCTTGGTGGTAATTTAAAATGTCACGAGTATCAAACATTTTGCTTGATCACTTTTTAATTCTAAGCCATTAGCTGAATTTTATCACATACTCATGCTTTTTTTAATAAAAATGTTCCCGACCAACTGTAATTGACAGCTTCTTATTCCTGACCAACCTGAGTTGGTGGATTTTCTTCCCAACCAACCGGAGTTGGCACTTTTGGGAAATATTTTTTATCCCCGACCAACCGGAGTTAGCACTTTTGGGAAATATTTTTTATCCTCGACCAACCGGAGTTGGAACTTTTGGAAAATATTTTTTATCCCCGACCAACCGGAGTTGGTGGATTTTCTTCCCAACCAACTGGAGTTGGCAATTTTGGGAAATATTTTTTCTTCCCGACCAATCGGAGTTGATGGATTTTCTTCCCAACCAACCGAAGTTGTCACTTTTAGGAAATATTTTTTTATTTTCGACCAACCGTAGTTGGTGGATTTTCTTCCCAGCCAACCGGAGTTGGCACTTTTGGGAAATATTTTTTTATCCCCGACCAACCGGAGTTGGTAGATTTTCTTCCCAACCAACAGGAGTTAGAACTTTTGGGAAATATTTTTTCTTCCCGACCAACCGGAGTTGGTGGTTTTTCTTCCCAACCAATCGGAGTTGGCACTTTTGGGAAATATTTTTTATCCCCGACCAACCAGAGTTGGTGGATTTTACTGAGTAGTGTGTAACACTAGTATTCCGCGAAAAATTTCAATAAAAGGAGAGAATTGGGTAGAATAGTCACATTTTATTCATACTGATGAAACAGCATTACATGAGAGTTTACATTACTGATAATATTTGCGCAGGTGTTCTGCATTCCATGCATTCTTAAACTCCCCCCCCCCCTCTAAAGTTTATATTCTGTAGGTTCCTGGTCGAACAACTTCTGTAACTCGGTAAGGTCCATGCCAGTTCGCTTCTAGTTTGTTGTGCTTTTGAATCACCTTCTTTAGCACATAGTCTCCTTCTTTCAGGTCGCACTTCTTCACTCCCTTGTTGTAGAACAAAGTTGTTCGTTGCTGGTAAGCAGCATTCCTGATGGTTGCTTCTTCTCTAACTTCCTCGAGCATGTCCAAGTCTAAGCTTCTCATTAAATCACTGACAGGGGAATTGAAGTTCAGCACTCGATGTGTTGGGAGGCCCAACTCGGCAGGTATAATAGCTTCACTTCCAAATGCCAGCATATATGGAGATTCTCCAGTTGCTGCTTGGGGAGTAGTACGATAAGCCCACAATACTGAATGTAGCTCGTTGATTAAGTTTGCTTTCGCGTCATTTAGTCTTTTCTTCAAGCGATTTAGCAACTTTCTGTTTGTCACTTCAGTTTGTCCATTGCTTTGGGGATGGCCTGGTGCCGAGTGAATTTTTAAGATATTTGACTGATGACAATAGGTCGCGAACTCCTCGTTGTCGAACTGGGTTCCATGGTCTGTGATGAAGGCATGAGGAAGACCATATCGACAAATGATGTTCTTCTAAATAAATTGGTATACCTTGTCATACGTCATATCAATGATAGGCTCGGCTTCTACCCACTTAATAAAATAATCCACTGCAACGACGAGATATTTAAATCTTCCTCTATTTGTTGGAAGTGGCCCGACCAGGTCAATTCCTCACATGGCAAATGGCCAAGGGGAAGTGATGTGTGTCAATAATGCTTGGGGAGTTCTTCGAATGGAGGAGAAGCGTTGACACTTGTCACATTTCTTCGCATATGCTATACAATCAGCCCTCATCGTTGGCCAGTAGTATCCTTCCGTCATTATTCTTTGCAGAAGTGTCCGACCTACTACATGGGCTCCACAAGATCCTTCATGGACTTCTTCAATCAAATCATTCACCTCGGCGGGATGTACACACCTCTGCAAGCCAGCTATGATTCCTCATCTGTATAGAATACCATTATTTAGTACATAATGAGCAGCTTTAAACTTCAATTTCTTGGCTGCGAGTTTGTCAATTGGTAATTCTCCCTCCTCAATATATGCCCTGATGGGATCCATCCAAGATGGCACTAAATCAAGGGTAATAAAATTCATCGTCAGATCTTCATCTATGCTCCGAACTGTTAGAACTTTAATTGGGATTGTTCTTCATAGCTCAGTATGAGTAGCCGATGCTAATCGAGCTAAAGCATCTGTTTTCTCATTCTCCATTCTTGGTATTCTGATCAGTTGAACAATAACAAATTTCGATACCAATTCCATTGCCTTTTCATGGTACTTAAACATCAACTCTCCTTTTGTTGTATATACACCAAGAATTTGGTTTACAATCAACTGTGAGTCACTGTATACGATTACCTCCTCTGCATTCATGATTTTTACCAGACTAAGACCTACAATCATCGCTTCATATTCGGCCTCATTATTAGAAGCTTGAAATTGAAAGCACAGAGCAGATTCTATATCGACTTCGCCTGGACTTTTCAATACAATCCCAGCTCCACTACCTGAGGTGCATGATGATCCATCCACATATAGGTTCCATACAGGTATTTCGTCCTCAAATTTCTTATTGGATAAAATTTCTCGATGGAATATTTGTTGCTCCTTTATCTCCATTTCTACCACACCTCGCTGCTCGTCGACCTTCTCCTCTTGCTCTCTAACTAACTTAAGTTGATCGGGGTTTAAATTTGATGATCCTGTAACATCCACAGGTTGGTCGGTGTTCATCTTTTTCTCCTCGGGGGTATCAGGATAAGTGAACTCTGCTATAAAATCTTCTACTGCTTGCCTTTTCAGTGATGATCTAGGCTCATAAATTATATCATATTCACCGAGTTCTATTGAACAATACATCAATATCCTTAATTTTTTTGGTTTGTGAAGAGCTTGCCTCAACGACATATCGGTATATACGACTATGGTATGAGCCTGGAAATATGGCTTCATTCTTCTACTCGCTTCGATCAGCGCCAGTGCCAACTTTTTTAGCTATGGATATCTGATATCTGCTCCTCCGAAGGCCTTACTAGTGTAATAAATTAGTTTTTGTACTCCATCCTCTACTCTTATTAATGCCGAGCTAACTGCATTTTCTGAAACTGCCAGATACAAGTACAACTTTTCTCCCATCATTGGTCTGGACAATAGTGGAGGTGCTCCCAAATATTTCTTGAATTCTTGAAAAGCTTTCTTGCATTCTTCATTCCATTCATAAGTCTTTCGGATCATTTTGAAGAATGGGAGGCATCTATCAGTTGCTCGCGATACAAATATGTTAAGTGCTGCTACTCGCCTTGTAAGACTTTGCACTTCTTTCTTCGTCGTTGGAGATCGCAGCCCTAACAGAGCTTTGATCTTTTTAGGGTTTGCTTAAATTTCTCGTTGATTGATAATGTATCCAAGAAACATGCCTTCTCGTACTCCAAATATGCACTTGGTCGGGTTCAACTTCATTTGGTATTTATCTAATTGATCAAAGGTCTGGCTTAAGTCAACTAGATGATCAAAAGCTCTTTTGCTCTTTGTCATCATATCATCAACATAGACTTCTATATTGCAACTAATTTATTCTGCAAACACCTTGTTCATCAGTCGCTGATATGTCGCACCTGCATTTTTCAAACCAAAAGGCATAACATTATAACAATAAGTTACCCTAGGGGTAATGAAAGAAGTACTCTCCCTGTCTTCAGGTTTTATTTTAATTTGGTTGTAACCAGAATAAGCATCCATGAAGCTCAATAGCTCGTGTCCCGAGGTAGCATCCACTAGTTGATTAATTCGAGGCAAGGGAAAATGATCCTTTGGACAGGCCTTGTTGAGGTCGGTGAAGTCTACACACATCCTCCATTTGTTGTTCTTCTTTTTCACCATCACCATATTTGCTAACCAGTCTGGATACTTAACATCTTCAATAAAGCAAGCTTTCTGGAGCTTCTTGACCTCCTCCTGTATAGATTGGTTCTTCTCGGGGATGAACACTCTTCTTATCTGCTTCACTGGCTTGATCTCCTTATTCACATTGAGCTCGTGACATAAGAAATTTGGGTCTATCCCGAGCATATCTTCATGACTCCAAGAAAAAGTTTATTTTCTGATTTTTAAGAAAACTATCAACTCCTATTTTAATGAGGCATCTAATGAAGAACCTATCTGAGTTGTTCGTTCAGGGTGCTCATCGTCCATAATGATGTTTTCAGTAGCTTCCACCACCTGACCTTTCACGAGTTGCGACTCATCTATAGAATCCAATGTTTCAATTTCTGAACCTTCATCCACCTGATAGGTAGTAGTATTTTTCCTAGATTCCTCCAGTTCCTCCTGCTCGGTAGATGAATAGTAGCATTCCCGAGCTACTTTTTGATCACCTTTCACAACTCCTACTCCAAAATTGGTAGGAAATTTTAGGCATCGTTGTACCGTAGATGGTACTGCTTTGAACTTCTTCAATCCTAACCTTCCCATGATGATATTGTAGGCTGATTGAACATTCTTATCCATCACGAAGAAGTGTACTCTTTCTGTTCGACAAGCAGGCCAAGTACCAATGAACATATCCAACTTGATCGTCCCAAGTGGAAAAACTTTCTCGCCAGCAAAATCGAGGAGTGGGGCTAAGTTAAGGCTCCGACTGAGACAACTTTAGATTTAAGCTATCGAAGCATGAGTAGAACATAATATCATCCGAGATACCATTTTCAACCAGTACTCTCGAGATCATCACTTCCTTCATTCTCCTTTTGATCACCAATGGGTCATCATGAGGGTACAACACACCTGCGAGGTGATTCTTGGAGAAACCGATGACTAGTTTTTTTTTGTTGACCTTCCTCGGGCGATCATCTTCAGCCAAGTTTACGCGTTGAATATATGAACAGGCTTGAGCCTCATTGAGGTAAGCATCTATTTCTGCAGTAAGGTCTCCACCTCCTACATCTCCACCTGTAATAACATTAAAATCAAATGATCCAAAACGTATTGAAAATACCTCACGTTCTGGCTGCCTTGGTCTTTTGGGAAGATCGAGGTCATCTTCTGGATCATCTTCATAGTCTCTTTTCTTATTCTCCTCTACTCGACGAGGAGATCTAGACCTCTCTCTTGCTCGGTCACTGTTTATTCTTTCATTTCTACGATCAACATGCTTTGCCAGTTTTCCTCATCTAATGAGTTCTTCGATCTCGTTCTGAAGGGATAAGCACCCAAAACTGTACATTTTATACCCCGAATAGTTGTATTTTAGTTGCTATTTCTCGACAATATGGGTCTTATGCGCTTAAATGTTTAATATGCAGGTTTAATGCACGTTGCGGTGTTCAAGCGCGTATTTCAAGGCAATTGTGCATTTTAATGGAGCTAAATACCCTTATCTCCTACCCCAATTACCTCTCCCGTAACCTAACCCGAGCCTAAACCTAGCCAAACTTACCCTAAGCCCGTGTGTGTTGGTTTGTTCCCTTTTTATTTTATTTTAATTTTTTAGATTTTTAGTTTGAGTCATTTTAATTTTAGGATTATTTTAGCATTTTTTAGGTTTTATTTCCTATTTTTATATTTTATTTATATTTTTATTAATATAATTTTATTTTATTTTACTAAGTTTTTAGTTTTAGTTTTTATCTTATTTTATTTTTTAGGATTAGTTTTTAGGAATTTAGTTTTATTACATTTTTTTAGGACTTTAGTTTTTAAGTTTAATAGATTTACATTGTTATTTCTTTTTAGTTTTATTTTTATTGAATCTTGATTTTAATTTTTAGTATAGGAATTTAATTTTTAGATTTTTAGTTTTTTTAAATTTTATTATATTACTTAGATTTTTTTTTTATTTTTTATTTTTATTTTTATTAAGGGTCCAAATAACACACACACACTTATCCTACACCTAACACCACCTCACCCACACTCTTCTAGCCTACACCCTCACCCACCTAATCCTAACCTTAGTCATCTTCAACCTCCACACTTTCTCTCTCATCTCAAACCCATCTCACCTCCCTCTCCTCCAACCACCATAAATACCCAACATCCCCTAACCTCTACCGGCCCGGACCAGCACTCCGGCGACTTTCAGTCGCATTCTCAACCCACCTCCACCTCATCGGCGTAGCGCCCAACTAAACCTACCGCAGAACCCTCTCCGTCCTCCGACCCCATTTTCGATAGACTCCCATGGCGGTGCCCTGCCAAAACTCCGGCCAGCAACTATATCCCCTGCTCCAGCCACCAAGAACCCAAAAAAAAACCCACTTCCTTGTTAGACCCATTTCACCATTTCAAACCAAAACCAAACTTCCAAGACCCATTTTCTCTTACCCGATTTTTCACCTGCAAAACCAAACAAAGCCAATCTCAAAAATGCCACTTAATTCCTTTACCTATTTACCCAAAATACCCTCAAACTACCTTTTTAACCCCAATACCCATTATACCCTCAAACCATATCAGATTTTATCCTCACCACCCTCACCCACATGACCTCACTCAAAACACATGCACCTCTAGCCAATTTCCAATTATGCCCCTTAGCTCCATTTGGATATAAAAGAAGACCTCAAGGCCAATTGGGAGGATGGAGAGCTTTAGATAGGAAATTATAGAGAGAGAATTGTAGGAAAACACCATTTGTAAATATTTTTTTTAGTTTTTATTTTTTTATTTTATTTCTCTAGATAATTGTGAGATTAAATATTGTAATAGATTTAATTGAGTGCTCATTTAATGTCACAATACTTGGATGCTCAATTAGAGGGTGTATGCTTCAATTTCAAGAATAGAGTTCAAAGTGTCAAATTCAAGAGATTGGTTTGATTATTCTTCTCTCTACTCTTTTATATATTAAATGCCTATTGAATATTTGTTTAGTATGTTTGAATCCATGTTAGGATAAATCCCCTTTCAAGGGGTGGGGTGAAACCCTTATTTGATATTATTTTAGTTTAATTAGTTTTCTTACTTGAAATTTCCCTTTGAATGTTAAATTTGCTCCCTCACCCTTAGATTTACGCCTCGAGAGAGGGTAAATGATTTTCGAGAGAAAATCGAAATTCTAGTGATAATACCCATTTTAGATTCGAACTAGAGATAGGGGTTTCTTAAGTGGGGTATTATCACTTGAATCTCAACTCTAAATTTAATTTCTAAGATTGACATAAATTCTAATTGATCGATCCTAGCGGGTGATTAATTAAAAGGAGTGTAGATCTAATTTTCTAGAGTTGTGGGGTGTTAATTTTAACTTTCTAAAAGATTACTATTCTAATTACACTTGCAACGAGAGTTGGTTTGTAATTTTAATATTAATTTGGGAGAATTCAAATAATTAAATTAATTAATTAGAATAATTAAAATTTGTGGTGTAATCCCACTCCTTGATTGTTCTTACAATTATTTACCTCACTTTATCTTTTATTTTAGTGTTAGACTTTAATTTTCATTTTAGTTACTTTCTAGTTAGTTTTCTTCTCACACTTTAGTTTATTTTAGTTTAGACCTCACCTCACCCTATTGTTTTAATATTGAAAAAGCTAAAAAAAAAAATAGAAAAGTGAAAAAGCACAAAAAGAAAATAAAAAGTGAATTACAATTGAATTTGTTCCATGTGCTTTACTCCCTAGAAAGTGGATTGATACCCTTACTTACCTCTACACTTGAGTTTATTATTATTTGTAGGTACATAAGGTTTTGATTAACTTGGCTTCAAACAACGACCATATACAACAGTCACGTTATCAAATGGCGCCGTTGCCATTCTTGGGATTGTGAAGCTCGTAGCGGATTTCATTTTGTATTTCATTTATTTATCGCATTTTTTTTTAGTACCATTTTTGCATTTTTTTAGAAGGCTTGTATTAGGACTTTCTTATTATCTTGGCTTGTATTGCGGTGCTTAGAGACACCATTTATTTTTCATTTAAATTTGTAATAATTCACGACAAGCGTGATAGGGAAACCGGACAAGGTAGAGAGAGGGCGTCCAAAGGCGAGGATTTAGAAGCCTCTCTACCTTGGGTCGGTAGGACTCCCGGGGACGACTGAGATTGGCGTATTCTCCCCCCGGTCGACTCAAAATTTTCGTCACCCCACGGCGTAAAAACCGTGGGAGGTACATTTCTCAACACTCGCGCCTCTCCTGTTAGCGAGTCAATTCTTTTGTGTGTACTTGTGTGCTCTTGTGTGATTTTATTCTCGCATTTATTTTTTGAATGGTGTGATGAATTAAATTACTAAGACCTACACCCGGTCACTCACGAGAAGGGATTTCATCACCCGACTCACTCGCTTACCATTGTGTGCTACCCTAGCCATCACTAAATTTAAAATCAATCAACTAGGTAGCCCAATAGGAGAAAATTTTGCAAAGGCGATCACTCAGATAATTTCGTGATTTTTATCGCCCACGGACTTAATTAAAATTTGACTACCCTCTCACTAAATTTGAAGATAAAAATTGGCTATGTGCTAGTTAGGATTTCTCCTTGACTTGTGTGTGTGTCCAATTTATTTTTCGGTAGTCGGTTTTAGTTAGTCCGTCCAATTCAAAGAGTCCATATCATTTTTCCCCACCTTTTCTTCCAAAAAAAAAAAATCCAAAAATATTTTTCTTCCTTTATTTTTTATAAAAAATCCAAAAATATTTTTCTTTCTTTAATTTTTAGAAAATCCAAAAAATATGTTCTTTCCTTTTTAGAAAAAATCCAAAAAATCAAAAAAATATATTTCTCTCCACATGGCCGAAGAACGTCCTTTAAGGGACTACTTTGGTCATTTTCCATTGACACGTGACACGTGTGAGAGTGGTCCCGAGCGATCTCTTTATGATATTCTTCATGATTTCACCTCTCTCACGAGTACCGTTGGTACTCTTGACCCGTCCTTGCATGCGCCACCTATTCCATCACCCTCGTTGTCAAGTGTCACCGTGCCTCCTCCTTTGTTGTGCACCCACTGTTCTAATGCCGATCACATGTCCCATGTGTGTCCATACTTGTCATATCCGTACAAACCCACCATGGAACATGTGTATCCATATGACACCGTTTCGGAACCCACCTCGGCCTACTACCCTTCTATACCTAATCCCGAGTTGTGTGAGTCCCCGAGCTATTCGTGGAGGCCTGATCACCCTTCCACGCAATACGTATCCCAACCCGATGTTGTGGATCCTCACACGTTCCAACAATCGTTATGGCAACCTTATGCACCTGTTCATGATCAGTTTTCTCACTACGCACCCCATGCGCATCAATCATTTGTCCATCACGAAAGCGATCCTTTCATGTATGATGCACTTGGCCCCACCCCACACACTTCCTTTGAGTATTCTCCATACACTCCTGATTATAGCGTGTTGTGTCCACCTCAACCACCACCCATCATTCCACCAACACCATCATCCACTTCCACTCTCGAAACCCTCTTGTAAAAGTTCATACTTGAGCAAGAGCAAGCCATTCAAACTCAAGCTCTCCAAAGGCTTGAACAAAGGTTAAATGAATTGGTGTGTGCGAGAGATTCGGATATTCCCATGACCCCACCCATCGTTGCCACCGAGTGTGACGATGATGTGTCCCCTTGTGACACAGAATTTGAGTGTGACCAACCCTACCACCCCGAGAATCTTGAAGTTGAGACCATTCCATGGTCCGGGTCCCAAGTCGACAATTGTGTTGATATACCTTTCATTAGTGAGCCTGATTCAATTCCACCATATCCCAATGAACCCCACCTTGAGGTTCCCATTCACCTTTCCACTCCCGAAATATCCAAAAATATGCCCGAGCTTTTACCTTATGCCCTAATCGCCTATGTCTCTGACACGACCATATCTTTTAGGTTAGCTCCGGCTACGAGTGCTCACCATTTTCCCGAGATAGAATCCATGATAGTTCCTAACTATTCGGATCTGGATGATGTCCCACCATGCATGGCTCCCGTTGAGCCCGATATTTCTAGTGATTCCTCTATCTCTGAGATTGGTGCCTCGCTTTATCCACCCACCCCATTTATCGATGCTACTCTTGTGGAGAAGTTGACAACTCCATCTTTAGAAACCACACTCCCTTGTGAGTATTCCTTTACTCCTCCCAATGAGTGTGTGTCTCCCACGCTTGAGTTGGATCATCTTCCTCCACCATTTATCCCACCCGATACACCATTTGTCCCACCCGACCCACCCATTGTTCCTTCCACCCCACCACCTGGTTTGGATCTTGATTTTACACAATTAAACTTTCCATCTACAGTTTTAGATCCTAACCTAAAACCATCCACCTTCCACGAGAGTTATGGTGATACTCTCCACTTCCGTGACACCGAGTTTCTTCCTCCATGCCCGCCACTCTCTTGTGGTGTTGATTTTTCTCAACAGCTCCCTGGCGTGTCACGGCGCGACCATTACCATCGCCCATTTTATAGAATGGTTGTGTGATTTTTATGAGCCTCACCCAATTCCTATGTCCAAACCATATTTCCTCCCTCACCAACTTGAGCACCATGCTTATAGGGCCCTCGTCGCCCTCACCTTTACGCTCAACAAGGCCCGTGACCGATACCTCTTCACCCTTACCTTAATCCCCACCCGCCCTTGGTCCACCGATGCTTTGCATCGCGTAATGCACTTCGCCATACAGGTGCATTGACCACTTTAGCCTGTTTCCAGCAAGACTGACGCTTCAGTCTTGTTTGGGGGTGATTATCATCACCCGATTTTTCTTCCGCCCTGCGCTTTCATGGATCTTATCCTTAGGGTGAGATCCCATCGGTCTGGCTGAAGACATTAAACTTAGCGCTATCGGGAGGCAACCCGCGGTTCTTGTACTAGTCTCATCCTGTTTGGGGGTGGTGTTTCACATCACCCTATGCTTTATCATGCTTATAGACTTGTACATCTTTTACTCAGGTGTATTCTTGGATTCACATGTCTACTTCATTAGCGGTTGATTTCTGGTAATCTCTTTCCTTCCTTATGCTTTCAATTTTAAAAATCATTTTACCTAACATCGAGGACGATGTTCCTTTTTGTTTGGGGGTGGGGAATTTTATCAAAATCGTGCCTCTTTTGAAAATTTTTGATTGTTGAACCTGATTTTTAAAATTTCGCGCAGTTTCTTTCATCTTACTCATTGATGTGAATTTTCAATCATCCATCTTTTAAAGTCTAGGAATCAAGCTAGAGAATATTTTTTCTAAATAGCTTATGTAATACATAAAAAGGCATTTTGCACCATGAATTTCTAAACTCAACAAAAATTTGCGCACTTATCACGTCATTACGTTTAGAGTTGAAGAGTACTACAATTCTAAATAGAACCTTAAGGATCACTAGTAGAGACTTTAGCTTGTGAGATTTGTGCCTTTCACCCTTTCAGAGTGTCTTACGCAATCTCCGAGTCACAAGTTGATTCAACTTCTTTTGGGTCCGCACTTAAATTGTTGTATGATCTCATTTTCTTTCATAAAATTTTGGCTTGATCACTGAGAATGACATCTTTTTCGAGTTGTAAGAAATGCGTGTCTTGATATTTGTCCCGATCACTAGGATTTTCATCTTTACACCTACCACTTTTTCCCCATATCACATTTCCATTACCTTTACATTTATTTCCTTCGTCATCCATACACTTACCACTTTTCCATATCACATTTCATTTACCCATCACACATTACCTTCCCATCCATTCACTTCACCCATGTTCTTCCATATTCCCATGTATTCCACACATCATCCATATATCACTCCATCCATATACCATCATCATTTCAAGAAAAAGAGTGTGATTTCAAATGTAAATGTCTTCAGTGTTAGTTTGAAAAGTGAGGGAAAAACAAAAAAAAAAAAAGAAAAGAAAAAGAAAAAAAAATAGAAAAATAGCAAATTATAAAACAAAAAGAAAAAAAAAAGAAAAAAGAAAAGAAAAAAGAAAAGAAAAGAAAGAGAGTTTGTAGTTAGTAGTTAGTTTTGAAATAAAGACTTTTGTGCCTAAAGTGTATACACTCTTCTCGCTCATCCATCATATATCCATCATTTTACACATCAATTCCATTCTACATCACTGTCCTTCATGTCACCATTATATCCTACATCACATATCCACCATCCATCATATCATCATCTCATCCTATCATACCACACCTTATACCATCCATCCCATTTCATTTACCCCTCACCCATATACATACATATTCCCCTAGGTGTTCGGGCAAATGATAGTCAACGTGGTGAATGACTCGACGTTCTCACTATAGTGGTTAGCATTCTTTCATGAGATCAATTTTTCTTTGAATTGTTCGTTCTTTCTTATACGTGTGTGAGACGTTTGAACTTGTTTACATTTACTCACCTCCTCACACACAAGAGCGATACACCAACCCATATCTCGAGAGTTCGTTTGAGAGAGATATATCCATGAGATTTTGAAGTTGAAACGTTGATTCCGACAAGAGAATCTAGGAATTACTCTTATGATACTCGACCCATTTTGACTGATTCACACTACACACGTTGAGTTCTAGGAAGGATGTGCCTTGAGTATTTACTTAGCTTAAATTTTAATGCACTTCTAGCTTGTATTTCTGAAAAATATTTTCCCATGTGATGGATTGTGCGATTATTCTACGTCTAATAAGAGATTGACTGCCTTCCAATAAATTTTTGCAAATAAGAATTTTGTGGGTATATTCCCTGCAAACCCTCACGAGACACAACTCGTCCTGTAGGGCAACCTATAGGTTTAAAGGCTTGTTGCACATGCTAAGTGCAATTGCAAGTGCCCGCGAAAGTGGTACACTTTTGGTTACTTATCTTTCTCTTTCTCTCTATCTTATTGCTCGAGGACTAGCAACGCTTTGTTTGGGGGTGGTGTGATAAGCACCCAAAACTGTACATTTTATACCCCGAATAGTTGTATTTTAGTTGCTATTTCTCGACAATATGGGTCTTATGCGCTTAAATGTTTAATATGCAGGTTTAATGCACGTTGCGGTGTTCAAGCGCGTATTTCAAGGCAATTGTGCATTTTAATGGAGCTAAATACCCTTATCTTCTACCCCAATTACCTCTCCCGTACCCTAACCCGAGCCTAAACCTAGCCAAGCTTACCCTAAGCCCGTGTGTGTTGGTTTGTTCCCTTTTTATTTTATTTTAATTTTTTAGATTTTTAGTTTGAGTCATTTTAATTTTAGGATTATTTTAGCATTTTTTAGGTTTTATTTCCTATTTTTATATTTTATTTATATTTTTATTAATACAATTTTATTTTATTTTACTAAGTTTTTAGTTTTAGTTTTTATCTTATTTTATTTTTTAGGATTAGTTTTTAGGAATTTAGTTTTATTACATTTTTTTAGGACTTTAGTTTTTAAGTTTAATAGATTTACATTGTTATTTCTTTTTAGTTTTATTTTTATTGAATCTTGATTTTAATTTTTAGTATAGGAATTTAATTTTTAGATTTTTAGTTTTTATAAATTTTATTATATTACTTAGATTTTATTTTTATTTTTTAGTTTTATTTTTATTAAGGGTCCAAATAACACACACACACTTATCCTACACCTAACACCACCTCACCCACACTCTTCTAGCCTACACCCTCACCCACCTAATCCTAACCTTAGTCATCTTCAACCTCCACACTTTCTCTCTCATCTCAAACCCATCTCACCTCCCTCTCCTCCAACCACCATAAATACCCAACATCCCCTAACCTCTACCGGCCCGTACCAGCACTCCGGCGACTTTCAGTCGCGTTCTCAACCCACCTCCACCTCGTCGGCGTCGCGCCCAACTAAACCTACCGCAGAACCCTCTCCGTCCCCCGACCCCATTTCCGATAGACTCCCATGGCGGTGTCCTACCAAAACTCCGGCCAGCTACTATATCCCCTGCTCCAGCCACCAAGAACCCCCAAAAAAAAACCCACTTCCTTGTTAGACCCATTTCACCATTTCAAACCAAAACCAAACTTCCAAGACCCATTTTCTCTTACCCGATTTTTCACCTGCAAAACCAAACAAAGCCAATCTCAAAAATGCCACTTAATTCCTTTACCTATTTACCCAAAATACCCTCAAACTACCTTTTTAACCCCAATACCCATTATACCCTCAAACCATATCAGATTTTATCCTCACCACCCTCACCCACATGACCTCACTCAAAACACATGCACCTCTAGCCAATTTCCAATTATGCCCCTTAGCTCCATTTGGATATAAAAGAAGACCTCAAGGCCAATTGGGAGGATGGAGAGCTTTAGATAGGAAATTATAGAGAGAGAATTGTAGGAAAACACCATTTGTAAATATTTTTTTTAGTTTTTATTTTTTTATTTTATTTCTCTAGATAATTGTGAGATTAAATATTGTAATAGATTTAATTGAGTGCTCATTTAATTTCACAATACTTGGATGCTCAATTAGAGGGTGTATGCTTCAATTTCAAGAATAGAGTTCAAAGTGTCAAATTCAAGAGATTGGTTTGATTATTCTTCTCTCTACTCTTTTATATATTAAATGCCTATTGAATATTTGTTTAGTATGTTTGAATCCATGTTAGGCTAAATCCCCTTTCAAGGGGTGGGGTGAAACCCTTATTTGATATTATTTTAGTTTAATTAGTTTGCTTACTTGAAATTTCCCTTTGAATGTTAAATTTGCTCCCTCACCCTTAGATTTACGCCTCGAGAGAGGGTAAATGATTTTCGAGAGAAAATCGAAATTCTAGTGATAATACCCATTTTAGATTCGAACTAGAGATAGGGGTTTCTTAAGTGGGGTATTATCACTTGAATCTCAACTCTAAATTTAATTTCTAAGATTGACATAAATTCTAATTGATCGATCCTAGCGGGTGATTAATTAAAAGGAGTGTAGATCTAATTTTCTAGAGTTGTGGGGTGTTAATTTTAACTTTCTAAAAGATTACTATTCTAATTACACTTGCAACGAGAGTTGGTTCGTAATTTTAATATTAATTTGGGAGAATTCAAATAATTAAATTAATTAATTAGAATAATTAAAATTTGTGGTGTAATCCCACTCCTTGATTGTTCTCACAATTATTTACCTCACTTATCTTTTATTTTAGTGTTAGACTTTAATTTTCATTTTAGTTACTTTCTAGTTAGCTTTCTTCTCACACTTTAGTTTATTTTAGTTTAGACCTCACCTCACCCTATTGTTTTAATATTGAAAAATGTAAAAAAAAAAAAATAGAAAAGTGAAAAAGCACAAAAAGAAAATAAAAAGTGAATTACAATTGAATTTGTTCCATGTGCTTTACTCCCTAGAAAGTGGATTGATACCCTTACTTACCTCTACACTTGAGTTTATTATTATTTGTAGGTACATAAGGTTTTGATTAACTTGGCTTCAAACAACGACCATATACAAAAGTCACGTTATCAAATGTGGCCATGATCCTTGTGGAACTCGCAATATTTGGCTTTATTCCTTTTGTCAGGGTCTGGCTTCATTTTCTCTGGCTAGTTTAATTCCTCGCTGTTCTTGATTTCTTCTAGAACATGGTTGATGTCTACCTTTAAAGGAGTATAATTCTCAAATTTCTTCAATACCTCCCATGATGGCTTTGTTTTTGAGTGCTTGTCACCACCATTGTTCTTATGCTCTTTCTTTTTGGCCTTATCACCCTCCACCTTGGTTTCTTTGGTATCCATATTCTTCTTTGCAGCCATTGCCTCCTCGGCATTCATGATCTTGGCCGCTTTTGTCATCCATTCTGACATGGTTCTGGGTGGATCTTTAGCCAAAGTGTAATATGACTTGTTGGGCAACAACCCACTCATCAGAGCAGTAATCGCTATTTTTTCCTCGCAGTCAATAACTTCAAGCTTCTCTTTATTGAAGTGAGTTATATAATCCCTAGTGCTCTCCACTGCCGTTTGTCTAACACTTAACAAGTGTGATACTCGTTTGACAAGTTTTGCTCCAAAACAGAAGTTTCCAATGAAGAGCTCGGCCAGTTGAAAGAAAGTTGAAATCTTACCCGAGGAAGATTATTGTACCATATTTGAGCAGATACTGTAAGAGTTCCCGAGAATGCCCTGCATCTCATCTGGCACAACATAGATGTCAGCAGCAGCTTGGTATTGCTCAATATGAAGGACAGGATCGGGTTTTCCATCAAATTTAGGACTCACAACAGGTGCTTTGAACTTTGATGGTGTGGGAAAATCCACAATTGTTTGGATAAAAGGTGTCCCTTGAACAAAAGTTCTTTATAGAGAATTCTTGGCCTTGTCCATTTCCCCTAATCTATCCTCCATCCTCTGAATAGAGCCTTTCCACGCATCATTTCCTTCCTCGGGCCTGTTGGTTCGAGCAACTGATAGCGTGGATGTGGCTTCTTGGGATCAATCTTGTTGAGCAGCTGGTTGTGATTGGGCAGAACCCTCCCTTAAATCAAATGGTCGTCGAAAGTTTCTCGACACAGCCTTAGGAGGACTTTTATTCTTCCTAGGGCCCAATCGATCAAAAGGAGAGACCCTACTCAATCTTTCCAGTGCACTGGTCCTTTTCGGAGAGAGAGTGATGTGTTGTTCAGTATCTGTGGCTCGTACTGATGAAGTTCGACCCGGTTGATAAGAAAAATCTTCAGATTTATCAGTGCGATATGAATCGCTTTGCCTAATGCGTGAAGAAAGTAAATGAGTATTTCTTTGACCACTTTGTTGTCCTGAATAGGTTGATGCTCCACCTTGGATAGTTTGCATGAGTTGTCACATTGTTTCCTACATGGTTGTCTGGCCTTAAGCCAAACTGTCTATGATTCCTGCCAGATCTTGGATATTTGGTGGAGCGAATGGATTTAGGGGGTTTCCAGCGTTTCGATTACTGGACACAGGATTGTCAGCCATTGGCGATGAATTGTTTTTGGTGAAAAACGAAAATTACAGTCGTTTCCCACAGACGACGCCAATCTGTTGATGTAAAAAATTAGATTATCTCTAATTGTTTAATCACGGATAAAATAAATAAGACAAGAGATTTTTAAGTGGTTCAGCCTTGAACGAATGGCCTACATCCACTGTTTGTGTTATTATTGACTGTTTGGAATTCCTCGAAGTATGGTTTACCTCGAGAAATTCTGGTCCCCCTACAATGAGGATGATACAATGTATTTATAGCCCTGAGGCTGTACATGTGATAGGGTTATACATATTTGCCCAATAAGCGTATACATCTGTATGATAATAATCAACATTTAATGCGCATTTAATCCTCTTAATTATCTGATAACAAATGCTCTGATCGAGATGCAGCTCGGACTGCCTAAGCTGCTCGGACCGCCCAAGTATCTCGGTATCCATGAGTTGGTCGGTGCAGTAAAGTTCCTCAGAGAACACTTGTTTCTCGGAGCATCTGATTTGGTAAGGGAAAATGAGTTCCTCGAAGTCAAGGTGTTGTTCAGAAGTGTTTGTTATTGCCACGTCAATTGCCATGTGTCTTCATCTAATTGATCCATGACAGCAGACTAAATTTGGTATCAACACATGGTATGGAATTTGATGAATTAATAATCAAAGGCATATAAAATAAAGTAGAAGAGAAGAACAATCAAACCAAATCTCTTTGAGTGAAATTGGACTTCAATCGTTGAATTTGCAATTTACATCCCTCCAATTGAGCATCCAAGTGATTTGCAATTAAATAATCACTCAATTAAATCTCTTACAAAGTTTAACCTCACAAATATCTAATAAAAATAAAAATAATAAAATAAAACTATTTACAAAATGGTGTTTATCCTAATTTTTTTTCTACACTAAACTATCTCTAACTCTCTCTAGAATTCTTTTTTCTCTAGACTTCCAAATCTCCTCTTTTTTATGGAGTGGGGTCTTCTTTTTATAGTGGCTTATGGAGCTAAAGGGGTATTTTTGGGAATGGTCTTGAGTGTGCACGAAAATGGTGAGAGGAGTGTGAGGTCATGTGGGTGAGGGGATTGGAATAAAACAAATCATATTTAGTTAAGGATTATTTTTGGAAATGGTTTAAAGTTGGTAGTTGGAGGGAATTTTGGGTTTAAGTGGGATTGGTTGCATTTATATTTTTTGGTTGGCATTTGGAAGGTCACGATTTCAGTTTGTCTTTGTTTGGAAGCTACCAAAATCAGGTAAGACAAAGGGAAATGGGTTTTTGTTGGGTTTGGTTTGGGAGAGACGAGATCGGTTGGACTCGAGTTTACAAGGTATTGGGTGGAGGTCAGCAGCGGGTTAAGGGCATGGGTCAGAACCGATTATGTGTTGGCTTGGTAGTTGGTTATTCCGGATTGAAGATGGTTGGTCGGGTCGAATTGGATGCGCCTGAGTTGGGTATAGGCGGTCGCGGGTTGGTGAGTAAAGGATGGAACGGGTTTGGTTCCGAGAATGGGGGCTAACAGGTGGGTCGTCAGCAGGTGTGGTGGCTCGGGTTGTGAGTAGGAATAAGCTGCAAGTGGAATGAACACCTCATGTGCGTACAACTTAACACCTAGCAACTAGTCGTGCAGTCGTGGGACTCCCGGTTTGAGACTAGGATACGAATTTTAAAAAAGGAACACTTGGGCTTAAAAATTTCCCGTGATGGAGTGGAAAACCCAAACCTCTCCCAAATCGCACCGCGAGTTGCACGAACACCCTGTCCACATTCAACGTAATATGTAGTGATCGTCCTCATACTCACAGGACTCCTAGTTTGAGAGTAGGACACGAGTTTGAAAATAAGAGGGCACATTTAGTTTTGAAAATATTTTGTGAGGGGACGGACACCCAAAATGCCCCCAAACGGCAGTGCAAGGTGTAAGAACAACTCGTGTTCGTCCAATATAACAAGTAGCAATCGGCTGTGCAGCTGCAGGACACACGTTTTTAAAATAGGACATGAATTTGAGAGTAGTAACACTTAGGCTTGAAAACGTGCCATGAGCGGGAGGATCAAACGGTACCGCTGGTGGAATGAACACCTCATGCGCATCCAACGTAACATGTAGCAACTAATCGTATAGTCACGGGACTAGAAATTTGAGAATAGGATTTGGATTTGAGAGTAGGAACACTTAGGCTTGAAAACGTGCTGCGAGGGCGAGGACGCTACTAATAGCCCCCCAAATGATACTCCGAGTGGGTCAAAAACCTCGTCGTGCCCCATTTATCACATAGCAATCGACTGCGGAGTAGGAACACTTAGGTTTGAAAACTTACCATGAGGAGGCAAACTCCAACACCACCCGCACCCCTAAACGACATCATAAGCGACATGAATAGATCATACGCATCCAATGTAACACATAGTAACTGGCCTCATAGTCGCTTGACTCCCAATTTGATAATTGGACCCGAATTTTAAAACAAGAACATTTAGACTTGAAATTGTGTTGTGAGGGGGCAAAAACTACTAACATCCCCCAAATGGCATCGTGGGAAGTACGAACATCTCGTACCTATTCAACGTAACATATAGTAATTGGTTGCACAGTTGCATGAGACTCGGTTTGAGAATAAGACTTGAATTTGAAAACAGGCACATTTAGGCATGAAAACGTGTTGTGAGGGGCCAGACATCCCCAAACAGCACCGCTAGTGACACGAACACCTCGAGTGTGTCCAGTGTAACATGTAGAAGTCGGTCGCACAGTCGCGGGATTTCTTTGAGAATAGGACATAAATTTTAAGAGTCACAGTTAGGTTTGAAAATTCAAAACATGCGATGAGGGGGCGGACACCCCAACCACCCCCACTCGGCACCGCGATGGCATAAACACCTCATACGCGTCCAACGTAACATGTAGCAAATGGCTGCGCAATCACGAGACTCTCGATTGGAGAATAGGACATGAATTTGAAAACAGGCACACATATTGTGCCGTGAAGGGGAGGAAACCCCCTACTGGCACCTCGAGTGGCACAAATATCTCGGGCACATCCAACATAACATGTAGAAACCGCTCACGTAGTTGCGGGACTCCCGATTGGAGAATAAAACATGAATTTGAAAACAGACATACATAGGCTTAAAAATTAAAAATGCGCCACAAGGGGACGGTCACCCCAACTACTCACAAACGACATCACCAGAGATGCAAACACTTTGTACTCGTCCAACGTAACACATAGCAACCATATGTGCAGTCGTGGTGCTCCCTATTTCAGAATAGGACACGAATTCAAAAATAGGTGCACCTAGGATTCAAAACGTGCCGCGAGGGAGATAAAACCCCCAACCTCTCCCAAACGGCACCACGAGTGGTTCTAACACCTAGTGCACATCCAGGGTAACATGTAGCACGCAGTCGAGCAGTCACAAGACTCTCAATTTGAGAATAGGACAAGAATTTAAAAACACGAGGGCACACTTAGGCTTGGGAACGTGCCACGAGGGGATGAAAATCCCTAACTGTCGCCAAACGTCATTGCAAGTCGGAATGAATGCCTCTTGTGCTTCCAACGTAACATGTAGCAACTTGTCGTCCAGTTGTTGGACTCTCAGTTTTAGAATAGGGCACGAATTTGAGACTAGGAACACTTAGGCTAGAAAAAGTTCAGCTAGGGGTCGGACACCCCCAATCTCACCCAAATGACACTGCGAGCAACACGAACACCCCGTGTGCATCCAACATGATACGTATCAACTATTCAGACAGTCGCAGGGTTCTTAATTTGAAAATAGGACACGAATTTGAAAACAGACACACTTAGTCTTGAAAACATTCCGTGAGGGGGCCGCAACCCCCAACCGCTCCCAAATGGCACTACAAGTGGGACGAATACCTCAAGTGCATCCAACATAACACATAGCATATAGTCGTGCAATAACCAGACTCCCGATTTGAGAATAGGATACAACTTTGAAAATAAGCATGCACACTTAGGATTGATATAGTGCCGTGAGGGAGAGAACAACCCCAACCACCCCCAATCGACACTTCGATCTCACAAACACCTCGTTCATGCCCAACGTATCATTTAGCAGCCAGTCGTGCAGTTGCGGGACTCTCGGTTTGAGAATAGGACATAAATTTAAAAACAGGCACACTTAGGCTTAAAAATATATCACGAAGGGGAAAAACGCCTAATGGTGCCTCACGTGGCACGAACACCTCTTGCGCATTTAACATAACACGTAACAACCAGTCGCGCACTCGAGGGACTCCCAATTTGAGAATACAACTCGAATTTGAAAAAGAATACACTTATGCTTGAAAATTAAAAATATGCTATGAGGGGGAAGACATCCCTAACCACCCAAAATGGCACTGTGAGTGGCACGAACACTTTGTGCTTATGTAACTAACACGTAGCAACTGACTGTGCATTCATGAAACTCCCAGTTTGAGAATAGGACACGAATTTAAAAACAGACACACTTAGACTTGAAAACGTGCCACGAGGGAGAGAAACCCCTAACTGCTCCCAAAGGGCACCGGGAGTGCCTCTAACACCTTGTGCACATCAAATGTAACATTTATCACTTGGTCGCATATTTGTGGGACTCCCGATTTGAGAATAGTACATGAATTTGAAAACCGGCAGACACATTTAGGCTTGAAAACATGCTATGAGGGAGCAAAAAAGCCCAACTGTCCCCAAACAGCCACGCGAGTGGTCATAAATACCTCGTGTGCTTCCAACGTAACATGTAGCAACCGGAAGTGCAATTGCGGGACTCCCGATTTGAGAATAGGACACAAATTCAAAACAGGCACACCTTGCTTGAAAACGTGTCGCAAAGGAGATAAAACCACCCAACCGCTCCCAAACAGCACCGCGAATGGCTCTAACACCTCCTGGACATCAAACATAACATGTACCACTCAATCGCACAGCCGAGGTATCTTAGTTTGAGAATAGGACATAAATTTGAAAATAGACAAGCGCAATTAGGCTTGAAAATGTGCTATGATGGGGGGGGGGGGGGGGGGAGGGACCACCAATCGCCTCCAGACAGCACCGCGAGTGGGCATGAACACCTCGTCATTTCTAATGTAACACATAGAAATTGGTCGTGAAGTTGTGGGACTCCCGAATTTATAATAGCACAAAAATTTGAGAGAAGTAACACTTAGTCACGAAAATGTTCCACTAGGGGGGAGCACCCCTAATCTCCACCAAATAGTACTGCGAGTGGCATGAACATCTCTTGAGAATCCAACATAGCACGTAGCATCCAGTTACAATGTCGCGGGACTTCCGATTCCAGAATAGGGCACGAGTTTGAATATAGGCATACTTAGGCTTAAAACTTTTCCAAGAGATGGAGGACACCACTAAACTACTCCGCGAGTGGCACGAGAACCTGCTGATAGATCATCGTACCAATCCACTAAAGTTTGTCGACTATGTATTGGCCAAATCATTTGGTATTCCAACTATGAACCTACCAATCCACTAAAGCCTTCTGACTATGGATTTGCCAATAATGAACCTGTTGAACATTAAAATACGTGCTTATTTATTTTAAGTACGACACTGAAATTAGAATGGTTATCCATTTATTATCTCTCTGTAAATATGTGCATGTATACATCATCGTGAGTATGGGACGTGCCTTGGACCAAGAACTAACAATATCATGTCGACACATGGGCTATGCTATTGGTGTTGATCATATGCTGACCCAAAGGTCCTAGAACCAAAGGTGTTTGGTGATATCTCAGAGGTAGACATGGATGATGTGCAATTAACTTCTTACAGCAACATGGGATTTTTTTAACATTTTTGAATGTACGCTCACATATTATATTGATTTTAAAGGTTCATTGATTATGATTGTGTATGTCTCTATTTGTTTGTGTTAATATATATAATAATAGTATAATGCGTTTCAGGCTAAAGTAGACAAAATGAGAGCATGTGATCAAGCGAAGATAGTGACGAAGATCGTGATGCAAAAAAAATATTGGAAGAAAAAAGGGATGCATCCGAACTCAGAAAAATAGCGATGCGAAAAAAACTGCTTCTCGGGCAGAATATATTCGCCAAATAGGTCGTATTCCATCACCAAATAGGTTGAATTCTGCTGAAAATTTCCATTCAAAAGAATTATAAATTGAAATTTTTACTTAAAGTGTTAGATTTGAGGTCTTTTGTACTAAATTAAATGTTTCTGTTAATGTCTATCAAAGAAGCATTTTGTTGGCATTTTCTTGGCCAAACATGTTTTTTGTAAAGAGACACGCCTATAGTTAACAGAGACACATATAATTGTTTAGTGGTTTCTTATGGGAACTATTATATTAGCACATTCATTTATTTTTTCATTTCATGCTTTAAATGTAAATTTTGTTGTGTCGTCAACTAATTTTGATAAGAAATTTGTTTCATCATTTTGTAAATGTGAGTGTCAACAGTTTAGATGGGATATGCGCGTGGTAGGACTTATGAGAGAACAAAGCATTAGTGAAAAACACAAGCCGACATTTACCTCCACCTCGTCATTGTTTAGGAATTTGTTTGGAGGTCAATGATTACCTGAACAACCTATCTGTCTCATCTCCACTAAGTACCGAAAATCCATTCTAGGTAATACACCTCTTAATGGAACATAATTACAGAGTACTATGTGCACATTAGGTGACAAGACATTTCATACTTTCGAACAAAGGCATAGGCGAAGCGTGGCGACATCAGTGCTCACATGTCACTGTTGCCCTTGAGTGAAACATTGCCCCCTCATAAACTCTCCCATGCTGCTACCTCCCTTGCTACTACCTCCCTCCAACTACCTCCCATGTTGCTTCCCACCCTCCCTCTCTCGTTGCCCCGTCCATCTATCATAATGACTATAGTTAACTCTCACTTCTTCATTTGATTTATGTGGGTATAGATTCACTAATAGTTCACACTATATACATTTAGTTCTTCAAAATAAAGTACTTACTTTTGGATTTTGGGAACCTATCTCCTCCTCCCCCATCCTCTCCGCATCAACCCTCCTCCTCTCGAATCGACATAGAAAACCAACCATTTCAAGAAATGACAAACACTAAATCGATAAATTTATATCGTGTTAGCATGTCATGTAACAATGTAGGGGCTCAAAACATTAATGAGATAGGGGAGTTTTTCTAGGCTAATAAAGAAGTCATTGTGTATATGCTATATAAAGATGCCCCACACAATCATGGTGGCAAGCTAAATAGTGAGGAGAAACTCAATCAATCTCTTATTACAAATCGAGTGGATATTATCCTAAACAAGGAATTGGTGCAGAAAAAATCCCAAAGGACACCTAAAGCAGCAAGAAGTATGTCTAGAATTTTCGAACAAGGTTGTCTATATGAAGTTCATGTCCCTGGCCTAATCAGAAGTCTAAAATAAATATGGTCAAAGCAGTGATCTAACAAACTCCCATACTTCCCCTAATTCAAGTTGTGATAAAAAATAATGCCGCAATGTGTGTACATGCTTTGTGCCAAGCACATTATATTTTGGCTTTTCACAATCCAAGTAGTACGATGGAAGGGGTTTTATTTGTTTTTTTTAACCCGAAATGATTTATTTATCTTTTAGTTTTTTATATGTGTGGTCAAGTTATTTCCTTTTTTGTTTTAAGACATGCTTTGCTATGAAAAAAATAGAAAAAAATTCCCCAGTTATTACATGGAAACTCTACCAATGATAACTACTACTCCCAGCTAGCCTAAATATCCTGAATACACACCGTCATCTAACATTTGATTCACCCTCTCCTTCTATCTATCACTGTGCAGGTGATACAATGCGCATAAACGCAACTCCAGCCTCATCACCTCTAAGAAACTTTATCAGATGTGATACTCAAAGATCTTATACGGATCTGAAATAATATTGAGAGACACTCCATGCAACCTCATTATCTTTGTAATGAAAATTGGGCATATTGGCCCATCGTATAATCCAGCTGAATTGGGTAAGAAATGCAACATCTTAGTTAAGCGATCCACAATAACCCAGATGAAATCGTGACCCCTTTATAATGTCGATAAATCCATTATAAATTCCATTTATATACTCTCCCATTTCCATATTGGAATATCCAATGGGTGCAAAATCCCGACTAGTATCCTATGATCAACCTTCACTATATAATCAGTGGTTCACTTGAAGATAAACTTTGATGTGTCTAGCTTCACATTGGACAACAAATAATGGTTCCTCATATCCTTATACATATTATCCCCCCTGAGATGAACCAAAAGTTATGACCCATGTGCCTCCTCCATAAATGTGCGCCATAAGTCCTCGTTGTCTGGGATAATCAACCTCCCGTTATGGCATAAGCCCCCTTAAATTGACTGAGTAGAACTTCACTCTGGCTTCTAAAAGTTGTTGTATCCTCTCTTGATAATAAGGATCCCCTAACTGTGCCTTCACAACACTAAAAATTATATCGGGTGTGACGGTCATCACTACTTTATAGACTCAGACTACCTCCTCCTCCTGACAAAGCCCATCACACTTCACCTTCAAAGCTGATACCAACTCTCCTGCAGGCATATGGCTTGATGAATCTACTACCACATTATGCTTTCCCGAATGATATTGAATATTAAGGTAACTAGGAAGCCCATAAGCCCTATACCACGTGCACACCGGCACAATTATCAATTATGCAACTACCATGCATGCCAAAAATCAACCCAATTATATCATGCATGACCATACAGTAAAGGTATACTCAATTACTATACTAATCCGGACTTAACTCTTATTGATATTTCCCCACTTATTCAACTAGTGGCACAAACATCCCTCGGTGGTCTCGACATTCCTCTCCTTGGCACCGCTGGTCTTAAATCATATCATAGATCGTTTCTTGAAGCATTACATTTTTACACATATATTGCCTAATGTATTAAACTAACATCCGAGAGTCCAAATGTATCTCAATTACTAACACTTACCATGTCTCATGCGTGGGTCATCTCGCAAGAAAAATCAAAACAAGGAATCCTCCATAGACAATATCTTAGCTCAGTCGATTATGAAGATTCATTGGCTCAAGACACAAAACTGGGACACCCCATGGTAATGTACTCCTATGGACAAAAACCCGTCCCCAAAATCTACTAAATATGATCTCTCAACTCCCACGTCTCTATAGGATTCATTATACAATGCTCACACTATTAGCTTAGTCCCCAATGCTAAGTCGATCACAAACTCAATCTTTTGACTCGGCGGTAACCCCGATATTTCCTAAATCACATCAACAAAGTCCCTAACTACATGGATCAAGTCAAATAATACAATTATACTCTTCTAAGTTTCCTCCTCGATATAACACAAATGGATGCTCAACTCTCCCTCCAAACAAGGTATTTCAACAAGAAACATATCTTGCCCTTGAATTGCAAACATGATTGCCTTACTGTAACAGTCCAGTATCACTCTACACACATAACCAGTCCATACCTAAGATTAATTTATTTGCATATCTCTACAAAATGAGCAGATCCTCTACTAAGCATAACCTCTCAAGGTTCACACCAGCTCCATGACATATGGAATGAATTAGAGCCCCATTACACAATGGTGAATCTACGATCATGACAATATCCGATGTAGTATCCATTAAACCCATATGACATGTGAAATTATTGCCAACAAAAGAATGTGATTCACCCTTGTCAAGCACTACCCACCCAAAGTGCTCGTGGATAGAAAACATACACTCGATCGCTAACGGCTCTAGCATCAAAACTACTCCACAGACGTTAGATAAATTCTCAAACTATAATTACCCCTACGGAGGAAATAATGCTGAAACTACAGGTGGGTTTAGAAGCTGTGGTAGCTAATACCCCGAATGAGCATCCCACTATTAACCCCTATCCCTATTCGGGATTAAATTCCTCATGTGTCCCTACTCCCCACATACAAGCCATCTCCCCATAAAATCTTCCATCCTTAAGATTTACTGCCCCTGGCGAGGCTGCTCGTGTCTCTGGAACTATTGGTCTTAATAATCGCGACCCTATTAACCTTCAATTTGGTTTCTCTAGATCTGCTAGCCTTGAGGATCATGCCACTGACCCTGATGGCTCTGCCTGTAATAACCTTTACCTAACCTAAATCTCTTAGCCGAGTCCCCCTATTAGGAACCCTACTCATGTTACTTACCCTACTACTACAGCGCCCCGCGGGCACTATTGGCCCAGTGTTGCCCTGCTAGCTCGACTCTACTATCCTCTTCCCCATCCTCAAATGGAAGTGAAGATCCTGGTAATATATCAATGTGACATTAAAGACATCATTATAAGTTCTCAACTCCAGGTTCCCTAATAAATGCTGACAGATCCTCCAAGTAAGCCCATTCATAAACTTGAGATCCTTATTCTCATCATTGTTAACCTCATTTAGCATAAAGTTCATCACTTGAGTGAACTTTTCCCTATACTCGACCAATTTCTGTCCCTTTTGTGTGACATCTAAAAATATCCTCTTCATCTTTGTCTGCACGACTGACCAAAAGAACTTATTATAAAATTGCACCCAAAACCCCTGAATAGTCATCACATCTCTCTCCTCTGGCGAGGTAACTGACTTCCACCACTGAAGAGTTTCCCCAACTAGCTTGAATGTAGCAAGTAATTACTTTTGAGTGTAGATTTACTCAACTATATTAAGATGCCTCTATAAGTCCTTCTTCCATTGTCTTGCTGCTACTACATCCGCACTGCCCTGAAACTCCGATGGATGGCCCTTCTAAAAGGCGTCCCTAACTCACTCTCACACTGATGGCACTAGGTGAGTCTCTACTGGTGATACTACTGGTGACTATGGTTGTATCTAGGGAAAATGTTGTGCGATAGACTTCATGGAAGTGTTAACTCCCTATGGTACTATGGTTATAACCTCTGTTGTAGTCACAGTCTCCTGAGCAGCTTGCGGCTCTGGCTGAGCTTCCCCTTCAGCAACCCTCCTCACTGAACATGCTGATCCACCTCTTTTGGTGTTTAACATCTGAAACTAAATAGAAATTTGATAAAATTCCAGTTGAATATATATATATATATATATATGCAGTATAAGAGTTACACCTCGTCTTTTACTGCTTGTCCGGTGATAAGTGACGTAGAGCCAGTACCAGTTTCTTCAAGTTTTTCACCTGAGCCACATATTCCTCTGAGTGAAAGAATGAAGAAAAGAAGAGCTCCTTCCCTGTTCGAGAAATCTTCCTCTATTGCTGGAGAGGCAAAGAAAATCAAACATGATGTCCCAGAAGAAGGGATAAGAAAAATTGATGCACCTCCTCCGGCTGCTCCTATGAAGGTTGCCGAGAATCACCCAGTGGCTCCGAGCAAGGTTGCTGCTCCAAGCAAGGTTATAGTCATATCCCAGACTAAGACTACATCCTTGGTGGAGACCGTTGATGCTCCTCTGAGGAGGCTAAAGAAGAGCTCCTCGGTTAATTTGGCTGAATCCATCTCTCAGGCCCCGACTACTGGAAGTGGTGTTCCCACTTTTATTGCCCCGAGCTCTGCCATGAGCTCGGTGAAGTCTTGGATCATTCCCGAGATCCAAGGTATTGAAGAAAATATTTCTCGGGATATAGTTACCACATTAGCTGCTCGTCATATTGCTTCTGTAAGTATCTTTGTCCTAAACTTTCATTTTTCCACTGTTATATTTTTACACTGACTTGCTATTGTTTTCTTTTCCTAGTTGGTAGCCTATTTTAATACAATTTTAAAGAAAGATGAAGCTATTAAAGCTTCAAGTTCCTCATCAGGTGTAGAGGAAGCTTTGGTGGGTCTGACGCAGTCTCTGAAATATTCTCATCAGAAGTATGTTGATGATAAAGCTGCCTGGGAGACGAAGCTCAATTTGACCGAGCAGGAGAGGAATCAAGATGTTGAAATCTCCAAGGGATTGGAGAAGAAAATAAAAGAATTAAAAGTAAGAATAAAGAGCTCGAAAGGAAGCTCCAAAATGCTGGGGAGCTTGAAGGTAAGCTGAAGGTTGCTGAGGAAGAGCTAAACAAGCTTCGTGAAGTAGGACATCAGAAGGAAGAAGTGGAGAATAAATTGAAGGTTACCGAGGATCTTCTTTTCGAGAAGCTTTCCTCGGAGAAGGAAAAAAGGAAGTTGGTTATAAAAAGGTCCTTCAGTGCTGGATGGGATAAGGGGTGGAATAAGGGTCTAGCTGACATGATGTCACAAGTGAAATATGGTAGCCTCAAGTACTTTAGGGATGGCTGGGTCGCTGCTCTGCAAGAGATGAAGGTTGATGAAAATTCTGAGCTATTTCAGCAACACACCCCTGGCCCCCCACCAACTCCTGAAGAAGAAGAAAAGGACGAAGCTGCCTTTGAGGAATCCTCCATGGTGATGGGAGATTAAATTCTTCATCCCCCAGTTGTCCAGCCTTCCTGCGAACAACTTCAACCATCCATTACTTCGATCGAGCAACCTTCAGCACCCACCGAGCGACCATCTTTACCATTCGAGCAACCTACCTCCTCGTCCTAGCCTCTCGAGAAAGTTTTAGGAGACAAGGAAAAGGTGTAGAGTAGTTCGGATTTTTCTCT
Organism: Sambucus nigra; assembly: GCA_949130495.1. Taxonomy (NCBI): domain Eukaryota; kingdom Viridiplantae; phylum Streptophyta; class Magnoliopsida; order Dipsacales; family Adoxaceae; genus Sambucus; species Sambucus nigra. The sequence goes on along the minus strand of OX422208.1, from coordinate 84,797,551 downwards.
CTGTTTATTTTTGCCAATTGTAACTCTGAAATATGTACTTATCTTTTATGATGTAATAAAATTTGAAGTTTTTCTTATTCATATTGTTGTCTCTCTTCCTCTTTCTCCTTATTGATTCTTGCTATCTCTTCTTTTTACTAGTTTATAGCCATGATGGAATTGTTATCTGCTCATGATACAAAATTGATGAGACAGTGCAACGAATATTTTAAGGCTGGCGCTGCAGATTTGATTGATGCTCAAATCGTTGATATACTTGGTCCAAATCTTTCAGAACAAGCAGATGAAGCCTACCAGTATTTGAAGTGCCTGCTCGACCGTGCAGTGGCTAACAATGTAGCGTATTATGATATGATTAAAGACCTCCAGGGAACTCTTGAAGTTCTTCAACAATAATATAAGGAATCTATAGACCTTTTGCACAAGGGATACGAGAAGAAGTATCAACAACTCAGTGCTGAAAAGGGGTATGATAATTTGTTCGCTGCTTACAATGTGAGGGAGAGAACTTTGAAGGATGAGGTCAAAGAGCATAAGCAGATAGCTGAGTTATTGGAGTAGGAAAATAATAACTTGCAAAGAGAAGTATCTCAGTTAAAATCTGCAGCCTCTTCCTCAAACACTTTGGTCCTTGTGAACGACGAGGGATTCTCTTTCTTGGAGGTTGAAAATGCTAATCTAAGGGACGAATTGGAAACCTTGAAGAGAGCTGGTCCTTCTACCTTTGCTCGGGGACGAGCAAGAGCTGTTCGGATTCCTGTCGAGGAATAAAGAACTCAATCGGCTCTCGAGAACCAAGCCTTTCAATTGATGGCAAAGAACCAAACACTGGCCGAGATGTCTAAGAAAATCATGAATCTGGACAAGCAGCTCTCTGCTCAAAAGTCTGCTTTGGGGAATAAAGTACTCCTTATAAAAAAAATCTTTACGACAAGCTAGAAAGGATGACTTATCAATTCCACAAGAAGCCCGGAGAATTCTGGATAGTTGGTTACAATGAGGCTCTCTACCATTTGGATGATCGGATCCAAAATGGGAATAATGAGGGTTACAAACAAGGGTGGTTGAATGCCTTGGGTGTATTGCAATTGGAACAGGTTCATTATTTGTGGGACTACCATAATCCTGGATTGCTCGACCTACCAGTGCCACCATTCAAACTTGACATGAGCTGGATTCCTGCTCGGACAATCCCTCAGTGTTTGATTTTCAAATATCTTAGCGATTACAATCTCCATTCCAATGCTGAGATATCTCGCCCAGAGCACCTACTCGATCGGCCATCTGTAATGAACATCAGGATGCTCAAGGGCCTTAATTTCATAAATTCCCCTTATGCCTTAGATGATCCTCCTGTTGGCGAGGAACTTGTTTCTAAAGCAGAGGGGAAGAACCCAATAGAGTAGGAATCTTGATGTAATAATTATTTCATTCTCGATGTATTTTGATTTGGATTTAATAAAAAACTACTATTTTTCTTTGCAATCTTGATTGCCATTATCTTGTAGATATTTTGTAAAAAGTTTGCATATGTGTATGTATATTTGTTAAAAAGATAACAACATTGTATTATTTGCCGATCAACTAAAGCTGGTTAAAACTTATTGTCGACTATCCTAAATTTGTGGTAATCATTTAACGACTAACCAAAATTGATGATATTTTGTGTCTCGACTAGCTTGGTGGTAATTTAAAATGTCACGAGTATAAAAAATTTTGCTTGATCACTTTATAATTCTAAGCCATTAGATGAATTTTATCACATACTCATGCTTTGTTTAATAAAAATGTTCCCGACCAACTGTAGTTGACAGCTTCTTATTCCTGGCCAACCTGAGTTGGTGGATTTTCTTCCCAACCAACCGTAGTTGGCACTTTTGGGAAATATTTTTTATCCCCGACCAACCGGAGTTAGCACTTTTGGGAAATATTTTTTATCCTCGACCAACCGGAGTTGGCACTTTTGGAAAATATTTTTTATCCCCGACCAACCGGAGTTGGTGGATTTTCTTCCCAACCAACCGGAGTTGGCACTTTTGGGAAATATTTTTTCTTCCCGACCAATCGGAGTTGGTGGATTTTCTTCCCAACCAACCGAAGTTGGCACTTCTGGGAAATATTTTTTTATTTTCGACCAACCGGAGTTGGTGGATTTTCTTCCCAACCAACCGGAGTTGGCACTTTTGGGAAATATTTTTTATCCAACCAACCGGAGTTGGTAGATTTTCTTCCCAACCAACCGGAGTTGGGACTTTTGGGAAATATTTTTTCTTCCCGACCAACCGGAGTTGGCACTTTTGGGAAATATTTTTTATCCCCGACCAACCAGAGTTGGTGGATTTTGCTGAGTAGTGTGTAACACTAGTATTCCGTGAAAAATTTCAGTAAAAGGAGAGAATTGGGTAGAATAGTCACAATTTATTCATACTGATGAAACAACATTACATGAGAGTTTACATTACTGATAATATTTGCGCAGGTGTTCTGCATTCCATGCATTCTTAAACTCCTCCCTCTCTAAAGTTTCAATTCTGTAGGTTCCTGGTCGAACAACTTCTGTAACTCGGTAAGGTCCATGCCAGTTCGCTTCCAGTTTGTTGTGCTTTTGAATTACCTTCTTTAGATAGTCTCCTTCTTTCAGGTCGCACTTCTTCGCTCTCTTGTTGTAGAACAAAGTTGTTTTGTTGCTGGTAAGCAGCATTCCTGATGGATGCTTCTTCTCTAACTTCCTCGAGCATGTCCAAGTCTAACCTTCTCATTAAATCGCTGACAGGGGAATTGAAGTTCAGCACTCGGTGTGTTGGGAGGCCCAACTCGGCAGGTATAATAGCTTCACTTCCAAATGCCAGCATATATGGAGATTCTCCAGTTGCTGCTCAGGGAGTAGTACGATAAGCCCACAATACTGAATGTAGCACGTTGATTAAGTTTGTTTTCGCATCATTTAGTCTTTTCTTCAAGCCATTTAGCAAACGTTCTGTTTGTCACTTCAGTTTGTCCATTGCTTTGGGGATGGCATGGTGCCGAGTGAATTTTTAAGATATTTGACGGTCGCAAACTCCTCATTGTCGTACTGGGTTCCATGGTCTGTGATGAAGGCATGAGGAAGACCATATCGACAAATGATTTTCTTCCAAATAAATTGGTATACGTTGTCATACGTCATATCAATGATAGGCTCGGCTTGTACCCACTTAATAAAATAATCCACTGCAACGACGAGATATTTAAATCTTCCTCTAGTTGTTGGAAGTGGCCCGACCAGGTCAATTCCTCACATGGAAAATGGCCAAGGGGAAGTGATGGGTGTCAATAATGCTTGGGGAGTTCTTCGAATGGAGGAGAAGCGCTGACACTTGTCACATTTCTTGGCATATGCTATACAATCATCCCTCATCACTGTCCAGTAGTATCCTTACGTCATTATTCTTTGCAGAAGCGTCCGACCTACTACATGGGCTCCACAAGATCCTTCATGGACTTCTTCAATCAAATCATTCACCTCGGCGGGATGTACACACCTCTGCAAGCCAGCTATGATTCCTCGTCTGTATAGAATACCATTATTTAGTACATAACGAGCATCTTTAAACTTTAATTTCTTGGCTGCGAGTTTGTCAATTGGTAATTCTCCCTCATCAATATATGCCCTAATGGGATCCATCCAAGATGGACCCTAAATCAAGGGTAATAAAATTCATCGTCAGATGTTCATCTATGCTCCGACCAGTTAGAACTTCAATTGGGATTGTTCTTTGTAGCTCGGTACGAGTAGCCAATGATAATCGAGCTGAAGCATCTATTTTCGCATTCTCCATTCTTGGTATTCTGATCAGTTGAACAATAACAAATTTCGATACCAATTCCATTGCCTATGCATGGTACTTAAACATCAACTCTCCTTTTGTTGTATATACACCAAGAATTTGGTTTACAATCAACTGTGAGTCACTGTATACGATTACCTGCTCTGCCTTCATGATTTTTACCAGACTAAGACCTACAATCATCGCTTCATATTCGGCCTCATTATCAGAAGCTTGAAATTGAAAGCACAGAGCATATTCTATATCAATTTCATATGGACTTTTCAATACAATCCCAGCTCCACTACCTGAGGTGCATGATGATCCATCCACATATAGGTTCTATACAGGTATTTTGTCCTCAAATTTCTTATTGGACAAAATTCCTCGATGGAATATTTGTTGCTCCTTTATCTACATTTCTACCACACCTCGCTGCTCGTCGACCTTCTCCTCTTGCTCTCTGACCAACTTAATTTGACCAGGGTTTAAATTTGATGATCCTGTAACATCCACAGGTTGGTCGGTGTTCAGCTTTTGCTCCTCGGGGGTATCAAGATAAGTGAACTATGCTATAAAATCTGCTACTGCTTGCCCTTTCAGTGACGATCTAGGCTCATAAATTATATCATATTCACCGAGTTCTATTGCCCAATACATCAATATCCTTAATTTTTTTGGTTTGTGAAGAGCTTGCCTCTATGTCATATCGGTATATACGACTATGGTATGAGCCTGGAAATATGGCTTCATTCTTCTACTCGCATCGATCAGCGCCAATGCTAACTTTTTCAGCTTTGGATATCTGATCTCTGCTCCTCGGAAGGCCTTACTAGTGTAATAAATTGGTTTTTGTACTCCATCCTCTACTCTTATTAATGCCGAGCTAACTGTATTTTCTGAAACTGCCAGATACAAGTACAACCTTTCTCCCATCACTGGTCTGGACAACAGTGGAGGTGCTCCCAAATATTTCTTCAATTCTTGAAAAGCTTTCTCGCATTCTTCATTACATTCAAAAGTCTTTTGGATCATTTTGAATATGGGAGGCATCTATCAGTTGCTCGCGATACAAATCTATTAAGTGCTGCTACTCGCCCTGTAAGACTTTGCACTTCTTTCTTCGTCGTTGGAGATCGCAGCCCTAACAGAGCTTTGATCTTTTCAGGGTTTGCTTCAATTTCTCGTTGATTGACAATGTATCCAAGAAACATGCCTTCTCGTTCTCCAAATATGCACTTGGTCGGGTTCAACTTCATATGGTATTTATCTAAATGATCAAAGGTCTGCCTTAAGTCAACTAGATGATCAGCAGCTCTTTTGCTCTTTGTCATCATATTATCAACATAGACTTCCATATTGCAACTGATTTGTTCTGCAAACACCTTGTTCATCAGTCGCTAATATGTAGCACCTACATTTTTCAAACCAAAAGTCATAACATTATAACAATAAGTTCCCCTAGGGGTAATGAAATAAGTACTCTCCTTGTCTTCAGGTTTTATTTTAATCTGGTTGAAAACAGAATAAGCATCCGTGAAGCTCAGAAGCTCGTGTCCTGAGGTAGCAGCCACTAGTTGATCAATTGGAGGCAAGGGAAAATGATCCTTTGGACATGCCTTGTTGAGGTCGGTGAATTCTACACACATCCTCCATTTGTTGTTCTTCTTTTTCACCATCTCCATATTTGCTAACCAGTCTGGATACTTAACATCTTCAATAAAGCAAGCTTTCTAGAGCTTCTCGACCTCCTCCTGTATAGCTTGGTTCTTCTCGGGGATGAACACTCTTCTTATCTGCTTCACTGACTTGATCTCCTTATTCACATTGAGCTTATGATATAAGAAATTTGGGTCTATCCCGGGCATATCTTCATGACTCCAAGAAAAAGTTTGTTTTCTGCTTTTTAAGAAAACTATCAACTCCTGGTATAATGAGGCATCTAATGAAGAACCTATCTGAGTTGTTCGTTCAGGGTGCTCATCGTCCATAATGATGTTTTCAGTAGCTTCCACCACCTGACCTTTCACGAGTTGCGACTCATCTCTAGAATCCAATGTTTCAATTCCTCCAGTTCCTCCTGCTCGATAGATGAATAGTAGCATTCCCGAGCTACTTTTTTATCACCTTTCACAACTCCTACTCCAAAATTAGTAGGAAATTTTAGGCATTGATGTACTGTAGATGGTACTTCTTTGAACTTCTTCAATCCTACCCTTCCCATGATGATATTAGATGATATTATAGGCTGATAGAACATTCTTATCCATCACGAAGAAGTGTATTCTTTCCGTTCGATAAGCAGGCCATGTACCAATGAACATATCCAACTTGATCGTCCCAAGTGGAAAAACTTTCTCGCCAGCAAAATCGAGGAGGGGCCTATGATAAGGTTCCAACTGAGATAACTTTAGATTTAAGCTATCGAAGCACGAGTAGAACATAATAACAGCCGAGATACCATTGTCAACCAATACTCTCGAGACCATCACTTCCTTCATTCTCATTTTGATCACCAATGGGTCATCATGAGGGTACAACACACCTGCGAGGTCATTCTTGGAGAAACAGATGACCAGTTTTTCTTTGTTGACCTTCCTCGGGCGATCATCTTCAGCCAAGTTTATGCGTTGAATATATGAACAGGCTTGAGCCTCATTGAGGTAAGATTTTCTTTCTACAGTAAGGTCTCCACCTCCTACATCTCCTCCTGTAATAACATTACAATCAAATGATCCAAAACGTATTGAAAATACCTCACGTTCTGGCTGCCTTGGTCTTTTGGGAAGATCGAGGTCATCTTCTGGATCATCTTCATGGTCTCTTTTCTTATTCTCCTCTACTCGACGAGGAGATCTAGACCTCTCTCTTGCTCGATCGCTGTTTCTTCTTTCATTTCTACGATCAACATACTTTGCCAGTTTTCCTCGTCTAATGAGTTCTTCGATCTCGTTCTGAAGGGCTATGTAATTTTTGGTCATGTGGCTATGATCCTTGTGGAACTCGCAATATTTGTTCTTATTCCTTTTGTCAGGGTCTGACTTCATTTTCTCTGGCCAGTTTAATTCCTCGTTGTTCTTGATTTCTTCTAGAACATGGTTGATGTTTACCTTCAAAGGAGTATAATTCTCAAATTTCTTCAATACCTCCCATGATGGCTTTGTTTTTGAGTGCTTGTCACCACCATTGTTCTTATGCTCTTTCTTTTTGGCCTTATCACCCTCCACCTTGGTTTCTTTGGTATCCATATTCTTCTTTGCAGCCATTGCCTCCTCGGCATTCATTATCTTGGCCGCTTTTGTCATCAGTTCTGACATGGTTCTGGGTGGATCTTTAGCCAAAGTGTAATACAACTTGTTGGGCAATAGCCCACTCATCAGAGCAGTAATCGTTATTTTTTCCTCGCAATCAATAACTTCAAGCTTCTCGATATTGAAGCGAGTTATATAATCCCTAGTGCTCTCCCCTGCCTTTTGTCTAACACTTAACAAGTGTGCTACTCATTTGATAGGTTTTGCTCCAAAACAGAAGTTTCCAATGAAGAGCTCGGCCAGTTGAAAGAAAGTTGAAATCTTACTCGAGGAAGATTATTGTACCATATTTGAGCAGATACTGTAAGAGTTCCCGATAATGCCCTGTATCTCATCTCATCTGGCACAGCATAGATGTCTGCAGCAGCTTGGTATTGTTCGATATGAAGGACAGGATCGGGTTTTCCATCATATTTAGGACTCACAACAGGCTCTTTGAACTTTGATGGTGTGGGAAAATCCACAATTGTTTGGACAAAAGGTGTCCCTTGAACAAAAGTTCTTTGTAGAGAATTCTTGGCCTTGGTCATTTACCCTAATCTATCCTCCAGCCTCCGAATAGAGCCTTTTCATGCATCATTTCCTTCCTCGGGCCTGTTGGTTCGAGCAACTCTTGGGATCAATCTTGTCGAGCAGCTGGTTGTTATTAGGCATAACCCACCCTTAAATCAAATGGTCGTCGAAAGTTTCTCAACACAGCCTTAGGAGGAATTTTATTCTTCCTAGGGCCCAATCGATCAAAAGGAGAGATCCTACTTAATCTTTACAGTGCACTGGTCCTTTCCGGAGAGAGAGTGATGTGTTGTTCAGTATCTGTGGCTCGTACTGATGAAGTTCGACCCGGTTGATAAGAAAAATCTTCAGATTTATTAGTGCGATATGAATCGCTTTGCCTAACGCGTGAAGAAAGTAAATGAGTATTTCTTTGACCACTTCGTTGTCCTGAATAGGTTGATGCTCCACCTTGGATAGTTTGCATGAGTTGTCACATTGTTTCCTACATGACTGTCCGGCCTTGAGCCAAACTGGTCATGATTCCTGCCAGATCTTTTATATTTGGTGGATCGAATGGATTTGGGGGGTTTCTAGCGTTTCGATTACTGGACTGAGGATTGTCAGCCATTGGTGATGAATTGTTTTTGGTGAAAAACAAAAATTACTGTCGTTTCCCACAGACGGCGCCAATCTATTGATGTAAAAAATTAGATTATCTCTAATTGTTTAATCACAGATAAAATAAATAAGACAAGAGATTTTTAAGTGGTTCAGCCTCGAACGAATGGCCTACATCCACTGTTTGTGTTATTATTGACTGTTTGGGAATCCTCGAAGTATGGTTTACATCGAGAAATTCTGGTCCCCCTACAATGAGGATGATACAATGTATTTATAGCCCTGAGGCTGTACATGTGATAGGGTTATACATAGCTGCCCAATAAGCGTATACATCTGTATGATAATAATCAGCATTTAATGCGCATTTAATCCTCTTAATTGTCTGATAACAAATGCTCTGATTGAGATGCAGCTCGGACTGCCTAAGCTGCTCGGACCACCCAAGTATCTCGGTATCCATGAGTTTCCCGGTGCAGTAAAGTCCCTCAGAGAACACTTGTTGCTCAGAGCATCTGAGTTGGTCGGGGAAAATGAGTTCCTCGAAGTGAAGGTGTTGTTCAGAAGTGTTTGTTATTGCCACGTAGATTGCCATATGTCTTCATCTAATTGATCCATGTCAGCAGACTAAATTTGGTATCAACACATGGTATGGAATTTGATGAATTAATAATCAAAGGCATATAAAATAAAGTAGAAGAGAAGAACAATCAAACCAAATCTCTTTGAGTGAAATTGGACTTCAATCGTTGAATTTGCAATTTACATCCCTCCAATTGAGCATCCAAGTGATTTGCAATTAAATAATCACTCAATTAGATCTCTTACAAAGTTTAACCTCACAAATATCTAATAAAAATAAAAACAATAAAATAAAACTATTTACAAAATGGTGTTTATCCTAATTTTTTTTCTACACTAAACTATCTCTAACTCTCTCTAGAATTCTCTTTTCTCTAGTCTTCCAAATCTCCTCTTTTTTATGGAGTGGGGTCTTCTTTTTATAGTGTCTTATGGAGATAAAGGGTTATTTTTGGGAATGGGCTTGAGTGTGCATGAAAATGGTGAGAGGAGTGTGAGGTCATGTGGGTAGGGTATTGGAATAAAACAAATCAGATTTAGTTAAGGATTATTTTTGGAAATGGTTTAAAGTTGGTAGTTGGAGGGAATTTTGGGTTTAAGTGGGATTGGTTGCATTTGTATTTTTTGGTTGGCATTTGGCAGGTCACGATTTCAGTTTGGCTTTGTTTGGAAGCTACCAAAATCGGGTAAGACAAAGGGAAATGGGTTTTTGTTGGGTTTGGTTTGGGAGAGACGAGCTCGATTGGACTCTAGTTTACAAGGAATTGGGTGGAGGTCAGCAGCGGGTTAAGGGCATGGGTCATAACCGATTATGTGTTGGCTTGGTAGTTGGTTATGCCGAATTGAAGATGGTTGGTCGGGTCGAATTGGATGCGCCTGAGTTGGGTATAGGCGGTTGCGGGTTGGTGAGTAAGGGATGGAACGGGTTTGGTTCCGAGAATGGGGGCTAGTAGGTGGGTCGCCAGCGGGTGCAGTGGCTAGGGTTGTGAGTAGGAATAAGCTTCAAGTGGAATGAACACCTCGTGTGCGTACAACTTAACACCTAGAAACTAGTCGTGCAGTCGTGGGACTCCCAATTTGAGACTAGGATACGAATTTTAAAAAAGGAACACTTGGGCTTAAAAATTTCCCGTGATGGAGTGGAAAACCCAAACCTCTCCCCAATCGCACCGCGAGTTGCACAAACACCTTGTCCGCATACAACGTAATATGTAGTTATCATCCTCATACTCACAGGACTCCTAGTTTGAGAGTAGGACACGAGTTTGAAAATAAGAGGGCACATTTAGGATTGAAAATATTTTGAGAGGGGACGGACACCCAAAATGCCCCCAAACGGTAGTGTAAGGTGTAAGAACAACGCGTGTGCTTCCAATGTAACAAGTAGCAATCGGCTGTGCAGTCGCAGGACACACGTTTTTAAAATAGGACATGAATTTGAGAGTAGTAACACTTAGGCTTGAAAACGTGCCATGGGCGGGAGGATCAAACGGTACCGCTGGTGGAATGAACACCTCATGCGCATCCAACGTAACATGTAGCAACTGATCGTATAGTCACGGGACTAGCAATTTGAAAATAGGATTTGGATTTGAGAGTAGGAACACTTAGGCTTGAAAACGTACTGGGAGGGTGAGGACGCTACTAATAGCCCCCCAAATGATACTCCGAGTGGGTCAGAAACCTCGTCATGCCCCATTTAACACATAGCAATCGACTGCGTTGTCGCGGGACACCCGGTTTGAAAATCGGACCTGAATATCAGAGCAGGGACACTTAGGTTTGAAAACTTACCATGAGGAGGCGAACTCCAACACCACCCGCACCCCTAAACGACATCATAAGCGACATGAATAGATCATGCGCATCCAAAGTAACACATAGTAACTGACCTCATAGTCGCTTGACTCCCAATTTGATAATTGGACCCGAATTTTAAAACAAGAACACATAGACTTGAAATTGTGTTGTGAGGGGGCAGAAACCACTAACATCCCCCAAATGACATCGTGGGAAGCACGAACATCTCGTACCTATTCAACGTAACATATAGTAATTGGTTGCACAGTTGCATGAGACTCGGTTTGAGAATAAGACTTGATTTTGAAAACAGGCACATTTACGCATGAAAACGTGTTGTGAGGGGCCAGACATCCCCAAATAGCACCGCTAGTGACACTAACACCTTGAGTGTGTCCAGTGTAACATGTAGAAGTCGGTCTCACAGTCGCGGGATTTCTAATTTGAGAATAGGACATAAATTTTAAGAGTCACAGTTAGGTTTGAAAATTGAAAACATGCGATGAGGGGGCGGACACCCCAACCACCCCCACTCGGCACCGCGAAGGCATAAACACCTCATACGCATCCAACGTAACATGTAGCAAATGGTTGCGCAATCACGAGACTCTCGATTGGAGAATAGGATATAGATTTGAAAACAGCCACACATATTGTGCCGCAAAGGGGAGGAAACCCCCTACTGGCACCTCGAGTGGCACAAATATCTCGTGCACATCCAACATAACATGTAGAAACCGCTCACGTAGTTGCGGGACTCCCGATTGGAGAATAAAACATGAATTTGAAAACAGACATACATAGGCTTAAAAATTAAAAATGCGCCACAAGGGGACGGTCACCCCAACTACTCACAAACGACATCACCAGTGATGCAAACACTTTTTACTCGTCCAACGTAACACATAGCAACCATATGTGCAGTCGTGGTGCTCCCTATTTGAGAATAGGACACGAATTCAAAAATAGGCGCACCTAGGATTCAAAACGTGCCGCGAGGGAGATAAAACCCCCAACCTCTCCCAAACGGCACCACGAGTGGTTCTAACACCTAGTGCACATCCAGCGTAACACGTAGCACGCAGTCGATCAGTCACAAGACTCTCAATTTGAGAATAGGATAAGAATTTAAAAACACGAGGGCACACTTAGGCTTGGGAACGTGCCGCGAGGGGATGAAAATCCCAAACTTCCGCCAAACGTCATCCCGAGTCAGAATGAATGCCTCGTGTGCTTCCAACGTAACATGTAGCAACATTTCGTCCAGTTGTTGGATTCTCAGTTTTAGAATAGGGCACGAATTTGAGACTAGGAACACTTAGGCTAGAAAAATTTCAGCTAAGGGAACCCCCAATCTCCCCCTAATGATACTGCGAGCAACACGAACTCCCCGTGCGCAACCAACATGATACGTATCAACTATTCAGACGGTCGCATGGTTCTTAATTTGAAAATAGGACACGAATTTGAAAACAGACACACTTAGTCTTGAAAACATTCCGTGAGGGGGCCGCAACCCCCAACTGCTCCCAAATGGCACTACAAGTGGGACGAATACTTCGTGTGCATCCAACATAACACATAGCATCTAGTTTCACAATAACCAGAATCCCGATTTGAGAATAGGATACAACTTTGAAAATAAGCATGCACACTTAGGATTGATATAGTGACGTGAGGGAGAGAACAACCCCAACCACCCCCAATCGATACTTTGATCTCCCGAACACCTCGTTCATTCCCAACGTATCATGTAGCAACCAGTCGTGCAGTAGCGGGACTCTCGGTTTGAGAATAGGACATAAATTTAAAAACAGGAACACTTAGGCTTAAAAATATTTCACGAAGGGGAAAAAACGCCTAATGGTGCCTCGCGTGGCACGAACACCTCTTGCACATTTAACATAACACGTAACAACCAGTCGGGCACTCGAGGGACTCCCAATTTGAGAATACAATTCGAATTTGAAAAAAAATACACTTATGCTTGAAAATTAAAAATATGCTGTGAGGGGGCAAACATCCCTAACCACCCCAAATGGCACGGCGAGCAGCACGAACACTTTGTGCTTATCTAACTAACGCGTAGCAATTGACTGTGCATTCAAGAAACTCCCGGTTTGAGAATAGGACACGAATTTAAAAACAGACACACTTAGGCTTGAAAATGTTCCGCGAGGGAGAGAAACCCCTAACTGCTCCCAAAGGGCACCGGAAGTGCCTCTAACACCTTGTGCACATCAAATGTAACATGTAGCACTTGGTTGCATAGTCATGGGACTCCCGATTTGAGAATAGTACATGAATTTGAAAACAGACATACACATTTAGGCTTGAAAACATGCTATGAGGGAGCGAAAAATCCCAACTGTCCCCAAACAGCCACGCGAGTGGTCATAAATACCTCGTGTGCTTCCAACGTAATATGTAGCAACCGGAAGTGTAATTAAGGGACTCCCGATTTGAGAATAGGACACAAATTCAAAACAGGCACACTTAGGCTTGAAAACGTGTCGCAAAGGAGATAAAACCACCCAACCGCTTCCAAATAGCAGCGCGAATGGCTCTAACACCTCCTGGACATCAAACATAACATGTACCACTCAATCTCACAGCCGAGGGATCTTAGTTTGAGAATAGGACATAAATTTGAAAATAGACAAGCGCAATTAGGCTTGAAAATGTGCTATGATGGGGGGGGGGGGGGGGGGACCACCAATCGCCCCCAGACAGAATCGCGAGTGGGCATGAACACCTCGTCATTTCTAATGTAACACATAGAAATTTGTCGTGAAGTTGTGGGACTCCCGAATTTAGAATATCACAAAAATTTGACAGTAGTAACACTTAGTCACGAAAATGTTCCACTAGGGGGGAGCACCCCTAATCTCCACCAAACAGTACTGCGAGTGGCATGAACACCTCTTGAGAATCCAACATAGCACGTAGCATCCAGTTGCAATGTCGCGGGACTTCCGGTTCCAGAATAGGGCACGAGATTGAATATAGGCATACTTAGGCTTAAAACTTTTCCAAGAGATGGAGGACACCACCAAACTACTCCGCAAGTGGCACGAGAACCTCGTTCCCCTTTAACGTAACACATTGCAGCCAATTGCACCATCGTGAGACTCCCGATTCGAGAATAAGACACGAATTAGAAAACAAGTACACTTAGGTTTGAAACCTAAAAATGTGCCACAAGGGGAACACACCCCCAACTGACCCTAAACGGCACTACGATCGGAATGAACACCTCGTGCGCATGCAACGGAACATGTTGGAATTGATTACGCAATCCTAAGACTCCTGATTTGAGAATAAAACACAAATTTGAAAACAGACACACTTATTCTTGAAAACGTGTCGCAAGGAGGACACAAATTTGAATCTCTCCCAAATGGCACTACTAGTGGCACAAATACCTCGTGTGCACCTAATGTACTATGTAACAATCGGTTGCACAGTCACGAGACATCTGATTTGATAATAGGACGCGACTTTAAAAATTAGCGGGCACACTTAGGCTTGAAAATCGTGTCACGAGGGAGCAGACACTCCTAAACGGCACCACATGGGTCACGAACACCTCGTGCGCATCCAATGTAAACGCGGTGTGATACCAATTGATTTATTTTTCAAATTCACTTATTTAATTAGGTAACTCAGATTTAACAAAACCAAATTCAAATTAAAATCAGCCCATGTGAGTGCAAGTGTAAATGAAAACCGGCAATCAAGTGATAGAGTAATTCAGGAAAAAAAAACCTCAGGACAAAACCTTTTATATTCTAAAACATTGACACGGTTACATGACCATTGACTTACATGCAACTTCCCTCTAGCATAATGCACGATATGTGTGTCAAACCTTCAAAGCTTCAGCTAGAACTCAGTAGTGGCTCACTCGCAGCCGTACCAATTTGGACACGCAGCCCAGACATATAGTCTTGATTCTTTGTAGGATCTCCCTCCACTATATCTCTCGGCTCACCAGTTATAGAGTTCTTCTCACAAAGGTTGAACTTTAGGCAAAGTATGGTTTGGGTTCCATAAAATAACTCACACAAAAAAAACTCTCTAGGATTTGTGAATTGAGAAAAACAAATTTGAACCCTCAAAATTATGTTGGAGAAAACGTAAACTCTCAAAAATATATTCTGATCAAAACACAAATTTTCTCCACACAAAATACAGAAGTCTGACACCCTATTTATAAAAACATTTCATGCAGTGACATGTCAAACTTAAACATCTCGGTCGAACGAGACATGACGTCGTTCGAGCCATAACTGATCTCGTTCAAACGAGATACGATGTCGTTCGAATGACATCGTACATGTGTCACTTGCTGCTTCAATCTTTTAAAAAACTTGAAACCTCAAACCTAATACTATTTACGAGATCAACCAAGATTATCCTAAATATTTATGAGAAAATGTTTTTGAAAAATTAAAAACCATCAATTTTCATAAAAGGAAAAAATATTTTAGTTTTTATAAAAGAATACCAACACTATTGATGTAAAATGTAAACGGAACTTGACCATATTTACTAAAGCCATCCTTGTTGGGCATGATTGTTGATGATGCCTTGAAATTTTGATTGTTGATTGTAGATGTGCTCTTTCCAATGCTTCGACAAACTTGTAGCGGTATACGACATACTAAGTGTGACGGACTATGTCCTTACAAATATCTCCATATGTCTATTCCGGTACAAAATAAAAATAATCCGAATTATCAAAAAAATAATCTATATAAATCTACCCTCCCATAAACTCAAAAATGTGGCAAGATAAACTGAACAAGTCTTCAATCAAACTTGTCTTCAACAATTAAGTTTTCAAATCTCCAAGTTTTCTCATCAGGGTGTGCAATACAAAGAATCTTCAATTGTACCTACACACATGAGACAAAGCAAAACCTCGTGACGTATCGAGTATGAAATGATATAAACATAAAACATGTAAGCATAATCAAATCTCCCCCATACTTGAACTCCCCCATAATATCATAATTCGTTCTCCCCCTTTTTATTTGTCCAAAATAAACAAATAAAAGAGTAAATTAAGTCAATGCAAATCGAGGTGTCATAGGAAATCAAAAAAAAAACAAACCAACTATTTTTGTATTTTTCAAAAATATTATACAAAAAATGAAAGAAATATAATGTTACAAAAAAATCACACACCATGAATATTTACTAAGACGACTAATTCATGGAAAAGGAATAAATGGGTGTGAACAAATTCGATAGGAAAATCAACTCAATCATATCATATGTGCAAGATGCATAAGTGTACTCCTAACGAAATGAACATAAAAAATAGTCCTTTGGTGTAAAATTATTGAATGTAGATGACATCATCTTAAATCAAAATAAATAAACCAAAGTGAACATGATTTTCACACCAATAACGTCCAAAATGATTTCATGATTTTACAAGATTTTAAAGGACGTGCAACGCCGTTTTAAAACTCTAACCAAACTCCCTCATATATATTTTTTTGCAGGTGATCTAAATTCTCAAATATTGGAGAATTGGTGAATAAACCTAATGGCCCATAATTGGCATATATTTCTTTTGAGTGCCATGCAATTTTTTCAGGGCTCTTTTAAACCTCTTTGGACCCCGGATAATTAAAATTCCTAATTTTTTTAGGTCCAATTTAAATGGAGGCTTAATCTCAAAGGATAAATGAGTACCTTTCGTAGTCCTTCACCGTTTTTTTTTAAATTCACACAAACTTACGGCAAAACGATTCAAAACATGCAGACCTTTTATTATCGTGTTTTATTGCATTTGGTTCATTTTAATAGACAGAATTGAGATGAAAACACATAAGCAACATGTGATTTGACAAGAACAAATGTAAAACAAATTTTATCTCGTGTGCAATAAAGGATAGAATATGTCAATCATGTAGGTAGTAACACTATATTATCTCAAAGACTCCAAACTTTGTAAAACATATGAATGACACAATCTATTATCTCAAAACACTAACAAACAATCACATGGATATGGCATGAAGTTGTGACTTGGTCACCTAAGTGTGCAATCATATAATGTGCAAACAAAATACAAAAATGTTTTTGGATTTTTCAAAAATTTTCAACAAAAATTTTTCAAACACTATTCAGAATCAACCCAGCAGTACCAATAACATATAGCAAGAAGAAACAGGGACTACAAACAAAATTTTATAGGTCGTTCGACGAGATGCCATGTCATTTCAACGACAGGCGATCTTGTTCGAGTGAGATGCAATCTCGTTAGAATGAGAAGAACATAAACTTTCCAGATTAAACAGTACCTGGACAAGGCAGACATTTCTAAAATAGTAAAAAAAAATAGGAAAAACAAACAAAACAACAAAATAAAACAAATGGTGCATGTTAGCAATAGGCAAAAAGGTCATCATGTAAATCACCATATGCTAGCAAACATGTCTGGACCTTAATCGGGAAGTGCGGTGGAGTTTTCCAAAGATGGTGACATCTTTTGAACCAACTCCATTAAATCATGTGTAGTCTTGACCAAAAACTTCACATGCTCATGAATATGTGCAAACTCTCTATCATTATGTGCAAGGAAAGTATTATGAGTGGGTGCATGTGCGTGAACATGTGAAGTGGCATGATGTGGCACGAAACCCAACTTAGAACAAAACTCCCTAAGGTGTCCTTTGTTCTTGCAATAGCAGCAAACATAAATCGGTCTAGGAAGTAATTTGTCAAAAAATTTGAGATGAGTTTTCCTAGATGGACACCTATGAGAATCACTCACTAAAGTGTAGAAAGGCTTGGGTGCATTAAAAGTAGTGGATGCATCGTCATGACCTTTTCCAACATACTCACCATCAGTCAAAATAGGATAGGGAACCATCCTATCAACCTTCTCAGATACGTTCTCAAAAGAGACTTTGACCTCCCGTGCTCGTTCGAGATCATCCTCGAGATGGGATACACATGTGGTCAGACAAGACACCGTGTTGGTTAAGTCATATTTTTACCTTTTTAGCTCATCATTCTCGTCCTTTAACTCATAAATTCGAAGACCTAAATCCCTATTCGACCTTTTTTTTTTTCATGCTCTTGGTAAAAAACTCTCTAAAAGCTTTTCAGAGCTCACTCTCGTCTTCATTCGACTCATCATCAATGCTCTTGTGGATGCTATCATCGTGGGACAAAGTGGAGGT
The DNA here is from genome assembly GCA_949130495.1 of Sambucus nigra. Classification (NCBI taxonomy): domain Eukaryota; kingdom Viridiplantae; phylum Streptophyta; class Magnoliopsida; order Dipsacales; family Adoxaceae; genus Sambucus; species Sambucus nigra. The sequence goes on along the minus strand of OX422208.1, from coordinate 84,779,734 downwards.
ATTCACACGACTAGTAAAGGCAACAGTCATCCCTTGTCCTAAATATTTTTTGGACTCATCGTCCTCCTTTTTCTCTTCTCACTCACTATCGCTTGGGGTAGCGGGCATGGCAACTTTCTTGCCCCCTCTCCTAAGTCTAGTGGGAAACTCAAATGACTTGTGCCCTTTCCCATCACACTCAAAACATCTTATATTCTGAAGGTTATCCTCACTCTCTTTTTCTTTCTCACCGCTTTCTTTGGCCTTGTCTTTCTTTTTGTATTTCTCCGAAATTTTTTTATTCCGATTTCTTTGTTTTGAAAACTGGAGAAATTTTTTGAAATTTTTGGAAAGGAGGGCGATGTCAAAGTCATCATCAAATTCAGAATCACATACACTCTCCTTCTTTTTTCTCTCTCTTCTTTTATCCTCACTAGATCTCGACTATGTCCTAAGTGAAACTCCCTTTGGCTTAACAGTTTGGGGAAACATATCTAACTCATAGGTCTGAAGATCACCTACCAACTCTTCTAACTTAAATGTGCGCAAATTACCCATAAGTTTAAAATAGTGACTTTTGGAATAAAACGTTTTGGAAGAGATCTCAAAATCTTTTTCACAACCCGCGTGTTATCAATAGCCTCACCCAAATTAAATCTAGTGTTTATTATATCCGAAAAACGTGCATAAAACTCGTCAAAAGTCTCAGTCTCTGACATATTGAGTGTCTCAAATTTAGTGGAAAGATTTTACAACTTAGATTCTTTAACAGCGGTGGTACCCTCATGTGTCAATGTTAAAATATCTCATGCCTCTTTAGACGCGCGTAGTGCACGTCATAATTCGACGGAACTCTTCGGGAGTGACGACTCCAGAGATAGAACTTAAGCCACGTGAATTAAAATTGGGCAATTGAAAATCGTCCTCAGTCCATTTTGACACAGGTTTTAAAGAGGTGATGTTCTCAATAGTAATGGTGGCAGGAGACCAACCATTTTCAACCAACAACCAAACGCGCTCATCTATAGCTTTTAAAGCAGATTTCATGCGAGATTTCCAATAGGCAAAATTATTGCCGCCAAAAGTAGGTACCCGATTATATAAGTGATCCATCAAAGTTTAAAAGAATTGATATCACAAAAAACTTTTGCGAAAAATAGGAATTCACAGTAAGATAGTGAAACCCTCTCTGATACAAGTTTGTAAATGCGGTGTGATACCAATTGATTTAATAAAACCAAATTCAAATTTAAATCATCCCATGTCCGTGCAAGTGTAAATGAAAATCGGCAATCAAGTGACAGAGTAATTCAGGAAAAAATCCCCTTAGGGCAAGACCTTTTATATTCTAGAACTTTGGTTACACGACCTTTGACTTACATACAACTTCCTTCCAGCGTAATGCACGATGTATGTGTCAAACCTCTGAAGCTTCAGCTAGAACTCAGCAGTGGCTCACTTGCAGTCGTACCAATTTGGACACGCAGCCCAGACACGCAGTCTTGATTCTTTGTAGGATCTCCCTCAACAGTAGCTCTCGGCTCTTCAATTTTAGAGTTCTTCTCATAAAGGTTGAACTTTAGGCAAAGTATGGTTTGGGTTCCACAAAAAAACTGACACAAAAAAAAACTCTCTAGGATTTTTGAATTGATAAAAACAAATTTGAACCCTCAAAATTGTGTTGGAGAAAAGGTAAACTCTCAAAAACATATTCTGATCAAAACACAAATTTTCTCCACACCAAATACAGAAGTCTGACACCCTATTTATACAAACATTTAAGGCAATGATGTGTCAAACTTAAACAGCTCATTCGAACGAGACACGACGTCGTTCGAATGATAACTGATCTCATTCGAACGGGATACGAGGTCATTCGAACGACATCATACATATGTCACCTGCTGCTTCAGTTTTTAAAAAACTTGGAAACATCAAACCTAAGACTGTTTACGAGATCAGCAAAGATTATCCAAAATATTTATGAGAAAATGTTTTTGAAAAATTAAAAACCATTTAAAATAATTCAAAAATCATTTTTCATAAAAGGAAAAAATATTTTAGTTTTTGTAAAAAATCCCAACACTATTGATGTAAAATGTAAACGAAACTTGACCATATTTACAAAAGTCGTCCTTGTTGGGCATGATTGTTGAAGATGACTTGAAATTCAGATCGGCGATTGTAAATGTGCTCTTTACAATGCTTCGACAAACTTGTAGCGGTATACGACGTACTAAGTGTGATGGATTATGTCCTTACATCTAATTTAACATGTAGAAATCATCCACGTAGTAGCGAGACTCCTGATGTCATATTATGACACGAATTTGAAAATCGGCACGCTTAGGCTTAAAAACGTGCCATAATGGGGAAAAAACCCCCTAACGGTGTCATGAGTGGCGCAAACATCTCGTGTGCATCCAACATAATACATAGCAATCGGTCGCGCAGTCATAAAACTCCAAGTTTGAGAATATTACTCGAATTTAAAAATAGGAACACTTAGGCTTCAAAATTAAAAACGTGCCCCTAGGGAAACACCTTAAACCTCCCCCAAATGACACCACAAGTGGAAAAAAAACCTCGTGTGCATCTAATGTTACACGTATGAATTGGCCGCACAATCACGGGACTCCCGATTTGAGAATTGGACGCGAATTTGAAAATAGGCACACTTATGCATGAAAATGTGTTGTAAGGGAAACTAAACCCCTAACCGCTGGCAAACGGCACCGTGATTGGTACTAACACCTCGTGTGCATCCAACGTAGCATGTAGAAACCAATCGCGTAGCCACAGGACTTCCAGTTTGAGAATAGGATATAACTTTAAAAATGGGTGGGCGCACTTAGACTTGAAATTGTGCCGCGAGGCAACGAACACCCCCAACCGATCACAAATGGCACCACGATGGTCACGAATACCTTGTGCGCATCCAACATAACACGTAGAAACCGTTCCTGCAATAGCGGGACTCCCAATTGGAGGATAGGACATGAATTTGAAAATAGGCACCCTTAGGCTTGAAAACGTGCTGCGAGGTCAAGGATGCCACAAACCCTCCTAAACAGCACTGTGGGTGGCACGAACACCTCGTTCATGTCCAACGTAACACGTAGAAATCTTACGCATAGTTGCACGATTGCTAGTCTGAGAATAGGACCCGTATTTGAGAGTAGGAACGCTTAGGATTGAAACATGTCGAAAGGGGGACGATGCATTTAACAGTCCCCAAATGGCATAGTACAAACACCTCGTCCATGTCCAACATAACACGTAGCAATTAAGCACACAGTTTTGGGATGCTCGATTTCATAATAGGACCCTAATTTGAGAGTACAAATACATAGGCTTGAAAACGTGCCATGAGCTGACGGATTCCACCAACCCCTCTACCCCTCCCCCCTGTAAAAAAATGACACCGTGGGTAGTAGGAAGAGCTCATGCACGTCCAACATAACACATAGCAACTAGCCACATAGTCATGGGACTTTCGATTTAATAACTGAACCCAAATTTCAAAATAGGCACACTTAAACTTGAAACATATGCTGCGAGGGAGTAGAAACTAGTAACAACCACCAAACAGTATTGCAAGCAACACTAACACCTTGTGCGTGTGTAGCGTATTATTTAGCAACTGACCGCACAGTCGTGAGATAACTGCTTTGAAAATGGGATCCGGATTTGAGAGTAGGAACATTTTGGCCTAAAAATGTACCGCGAGGGGGAAGACACCACCAACCCCTCCCAAATGTCACCGTGGGTGGTACAAACCCCTCTTGCGGGTCCAACGTAACACGTAGCAACAAGACGCATAGTTGCGGAACTCCTAGTTTGAGATTAGGACCCAAATTTCAAAATAGGCACAATAACGCTTAAAAACGTTACACGAGGACATGAAAACCACTGACAGACCCCAAACGGCACCACAATCATCAAACACCTCGTGCATGTATAAAGTAACATGTAGCAATTGATCGCGCAGTCATGGGATACCCAATTCTAAAATAGGAATCGAATTTGGGACTAGGAACACTTAATCTTAAAAATGTGACACGAGGGTGAGGACGCCATTAACATTCCCCAAATAACACTGCGAGTGACACGAACACCTCCTATGTGTCCAACGTACTACGTAGTAATCAATCGTGTAGTCGCTAGATGCCCAATTTGAGAATAGGACCCAAATTTGAGAGTACGAAGACTTAGGATTGAAAACATGCTGCATGGAGGGGACTCCACCAACCACTCCCCCAAATGGCACTACGGGAAGCATGAACAACTTGTGCGCATAAAAAAAAGGTAGAAACTGGATGCATAGTCGTAGGACTACTAGTTTGAAAATAGAACCTGAATTTCAAAATAGGAGCACTTAGTCTTGAAATTGTGTCGCGACGGGTTGGAAATGACTACCAACCCCAAAATGGAACCACGGACGACACAAACACCTCGTGCGTGTCTAACATAACTTGAACCAACTGTTTGCGCAGTCATGGGACACCCAATTTAAGAATAGGACCTAAACATCCCATATTTTTTTACAATCAAATATGGTCACGTCTCTAGTCTGTCACCATATTTTTATTTTTTGTGATATATGTTGTCTTAATTAGGGGTTGTGACCGCACTATAATGGGTATATTGGTTGGTCATGGTTATGGGTCATGACCACCATCGTGAAGGAGAAAAATATAGTCAAAGCTCTAGGTCGTGACTAGTATCTTGAGGTGTAAAATTAGTCATGACTTTAGGTCACGGCTACGGGCCATGACCAACCTACCATATAGTCACACTGGGTTATGGATTTGGTTAATGACCAACTAATCACGGACTCTATCCGTGACTGTTTTCCCTAATGCGGTGGTTAGTGACCACTACTATTGGTTAGGGATTTGGTTCGTGACCAGTAATTTTAGTCATGCAAGATTAAATCAAGACTTAGGTCCTTGACCCATGGACTTGGTCACGGCCCAAGACCGCGACGATGTCCATATTTTAATGTAGTGAGTTTTTTGAGTTTACCTAAATTGTCTAGTTATGCCATTCTTTTCCATAGAGCTCTATGATAATAGTGGCACCACCTGATTGGATTTACTTTACAAGGCTTCAATTTCACCCTGGGGTCCCATATAGGTTCTGTAATTTCTTTAAAGGGGTGATACCCTTATCGCACACAACGATGTTTCAATTTCTTGTTGAAGGATCGTGAAATGCATTAATGATATCCTTATTTGTGGTATATTTACTTTATTATATTTTCATCTAAGAGTTCAAGCTCTTCATAACTACTTTAATGCCAATAACCTTTCCCATCTTGACTTTTGAGCATGACCCTCAAGGAGGGTATTTTAAGTTCAATAGGCACGAATGCTTCCATTTTATAGACTAACGAGCAAGAAGTATCCCTAGCGACCATTCTTATGAACGTATGGTAGCCCCACAAGGCATAAGGGACCCAGTCATTCCATTTTCTGCAACTCTCGGTCTTCTTACTGATTATATATTTAAGAATCTTATTTGCATATTCAACAACCCCATTGGTTTGATATCGATAAGGTGAGAACTTATGCCTCTAAATTCCATTATCTTCAACCACTTACATAACCTCAAGATTTAAATGAAGGTCGGAGTATGTTATTCTAAGTATAAATTTCCAATCGAGTCAATTTATTTATAATTTTCGTATTTCCAGATAAAATATTTGAGTAATACTTTAGGCTTTGTATTACCGATGTCGTAATTCTATGACATGTTTGATGAAGATGTAGCAACCAAGCTTTAAAGTTGGGCATACATCGTGTCATACTTGTAGTGCCTAGTTTATCTTCATACTTATCAAGGATCTCTCAGGTATGGATGCATTTAGAATATGATCCTTTGATATTTTTATAAGTGCTTGTTTTCCAACAAAATTGTCTGAATTTTCTTAAAATGTTTTTTGTAGAGAAATATTTCTCGATCCTCTTCTCGTTAGAATGATTTTTGCACTTAGAACAAAAAGCCTTTTTCATTAGGATGAAGTTTATTCTCGTTAGAACAACTTTGGAATCTCGTTGGATGACCATTTAATTAACATCAAATGAGAATGCTCTATCAAACATAGTCACTACTCTCGTTATAAGATTATTATAAGGATGATCAAATGAGAAAGCTTCTTCATCGGGAAAAAATGGAGTTCATTATAACCAAAAGCTAATCTCATTTGAACAACCTTGCATTTTTGTTTGAATGAGTTCATTGCCTCAAAATTCATGTTTTTACTATTTAAGGCATATTGGACTCTGATTTTTAAAGAAATTTTAGCAAAAAAACATTTTCATATCTGTTTACCAAAGTTTCAAAACCATAGTTTCACCCGTTGCGTTTAAAGAATCGAGATTCGTATTTCATATGTTTTGAGATCTTAAGTTTTTCACCAACGTTTGTTTATTTACATCTTGTTAAGAGAACCAATTTTGTGCGGTGGACTCCGTACTTTTTTAACAGTTACTGAGCCTCATCGGTGGATATCGAGATGTGTGTGAACTCAGTCATTATGTCATCTTGCATAGCTGGACTCCTGCATTACACTATGGAGGAAAAATTGAAGATAGATGAACATCAAATCTTGCAAGGGATACAAGTCGTTAAGTAAGTCTACTGTTTATGCTGTGTAAAATCGTATCACAGTGAATTGTTTAGTTGCGTCATTCGAGGTTTTTCCCTTTGTTGTTTTTCTCGTACATCGACGTGTTGTTGATGGTTTATTTTTTTTAGCTTATTACATAGGTTCATGTTTAAGGTTAAAAAAATAAAATCGAATAAATTGGTTTTCCATAACAAATGGTTTAAAATTGACACATAAGTTTATTGGGTCTAAGTTGTTTAAATTTTTTGTCTTTCAAATTGAAAAATATATTTTTGTTTACAAGACCACCCCTTGCTATTGTGGGGACCTGCGTTCATATATACTAGCTCATGATGGAACCCATAGTGATAGATAATATTCTTTTAAATGAACTTGGCTACTTTCTTCGTATTCAGCACTACGTATGATTCAACTCCAATCAATTTGCTATAATAATCAATGGTGACTAAGATGAATTCATGCCCATTGGATACCTTATGAGTGACCTTCCCAATAATGTTGATTACCCATATTCATAAGGTCTAAGGAGAAATCATGTTGTATAACTTCTAGAGAGGTAAGGGCTACATATTGGTAAATTATTTACATATTAAGACACCTTTTAACGTAGGCAATGAATTAATAAACCATGGTTGTCGAATAATACCCCTATTAAATGATCTTCTTAATAAGCATAATGGCATTCATATGGGGTCCTCACTCACCATCGTGATTTTTCTTCATAATCTCCTCAATGTCATCCCTTGACATGCATTGCAGACTAGTTCCATCGAAATTCCTTTTAAAAAGTGCCTTATCCCAAATTTTGTACTTGGCTGAAAGTTTTTAATGGATCATGCGATCTTTCTTATCACCCCCTTAAAGCTATCAACCATGATTGAGAAGGCACCAAATATCCTAATAATACAACCCAACTTTGTTTGAATCTTCTTTCGCGGTGAGTTTGATATGGTATCAATGAGTTGGCATGCTTTGCTTTTGAACTAGAAAATCCCTCGGGCATGTATACCATGAAGGAAAAAGTTTCCAATGCATTAATAAATATATTCCTTAAGCGAGAGAGATATTGGAATATGAAATCTTTGAATTAGGAAGAGAGTTCTTCTCATAAAAGAGTAAGATTTTCTCATCTTTAACTTTCCATTCCCGAAGTACTTTTCCTGTGATGAGGTTCGAGTCTTTGTATGAATTGAGATGTTGGATTCCTTTTTGGAGAGGAATTATAAGGCTTAGTGCATGCCTCATAGTTTTTCACATTGTTGGTGCAAGTTAAGTCACGCTTGATGGTCATAGGAGTGTAAGAATCATAAGGTACGATCAAGAGTATCCCAATGCCATATCCATTGTTGTTAGTAACTTTATCAATGAACATGTACCACAAGAGTTCTTCATGATTAGCATAGGGAATTTCTTCATTTGGGAATTTAGAGATTCATACATCAACTTCTTCTATGGGATGCTCAACTAAGGAATCATAGATAGCCCTTCCTTTGATGGCTTTTTATGTGACGTAGGTCATATCAAACTCGTCTAGTAAGAGTATCCATTGATCTATGCGGGTTTACAAGATTAAAGTTTCTAGTAAATACTTTATGGGGCCCTCCTGGATACTATCTCGATGGTTAATGAAAGTGTATAGTATCGGAGTATCTGACTGACCCAAACTAAGACAACACAAGTGTTTTATGTTTTGTATAGTTCACCTCATACCCTGCCAATTTTCAACTAACATAATATATATCTCACTCTTTGCCTGATTATTTGATGTGTTGGGACAGCATAGCCTTAGTTGCAATGTTAATGAAAGTTAAGCACAAGTGAAATGGTAGACCATGCTATGATGGCATGAGCACTGGTGGTTGGGTAAGGTATTTCTTGATTTTTTCCTAGGCTTCCTGGAATGCATCATTCCAAACTTTGGTTGAATCTTTTCATATAAGTATTAAGATTGTTTTGAAGATTGAAGTGAGATGATTAGTGAATCTGTTAATGTATTCGAGATATCTCAATAAATTGCATACCTTTTTTTCTTAATTCGTGGTGATGACTTTTCACGGATTGCTTTGAGTATAATAGGTTTTTCTTTGATTCCCTAATCGTTGACCATGTAGTTGAGGAGTTCACCCTTTGTGACATTAAAAAGGAACTTTTGTGGTTTTTTGATGCATCTAGTATTATCGCAGCCATTAAAAGAACTTCTTCAAGGATGGAATGTGACCTTATCGATTTTTGGACTTAATGACCATATCCTCAACATATGCTTTACTTTTTTTTGCCGATATTGGGCAAAGCATTGTCGCCTTTTGGAGAATCGTTGTCCAAATCCCTATAATCGAGGCGCATATGTACATTTCATCGCAATTTCGACTATTGTACAATGTTAGAAAGACAAGTTGGATACTCGATTACATAGATAAAACTTACATTTAATTCTTTGACTACATCATATTTCACCTTGGGGGACTATTCGGGTAAAAACTTCATCAATTTTTGTTTCACAGATTCGCACGTAAGATAAATCGGGATCTCATGTTACCTAATTTATGGTCGATTTTGCTCATGCCACTATAAAACCACTAAAATACGTCCAAAAATTCCTTCAGGTTCTTATCGAATTGTGACATCTCCTTCTCATTAAGGGTTGACCATATCATATTTAAGTGTAGAGTGCTACTAGAACTAAAATTGATAACAGTGGTATCATCATCATTAGTTTGAACACGATTATGTTCTTTTATTTTTTCATTATTGAGATATGTTAAGAATTGTTCATTTATTAGACATCTTCATCAATTGTTTGATTAGAATCAGTGCAATTAGTATAAGGCGCAACAAGATATTCAAAATCTTTCACTTAATTCATCGGTAACATTTTTAGGGAAAAAACATTGAGGACCTGATTCAAGGAGGCCTCGTTTACATTTGCATTAGACGTAAGAAAAGTGCAAACAAACTCATTTTCTAGGAGATAAATAATAGGGTTTTTAATAGATAGGGTCGGACCAGCCGACATGCTCCACCAGTTGAGAAAAGGCTTCACAATAAGAGAGATTCACTTGAAAAGATCAGATGGTTCTAAATGAACAAGGATTATGCAAAGGTTCATTCCTATCTTAGCAAGCCCAAATGATTCATCATTGTCAATGATTCCATTACTTTTCGTATCATAAGAGTGGGCGGTAAGCACTTTGTGTTAGAACTGATAATCTAGGTATGAGTGTCCTAGGGTAGACAGTTTTATGAGGTTTACGCATTGTAGGTTATTATATAAATCTTACCTATAAAGGAAATCACTCATCCATACATGTAGAAAAGCCATTTGATATACATGAGTGTCTGAATTGCCTCACGATATACCTTTTGGTGATGGTATGTGTGAGAACAAATTCGATATATTCGATGTAGATGAACGAGTTCCTCATATATATCTCCCATCATGAGTTTAGTTAAAATATATGATTCATGGAAACCATTCAATATACGTTGAGGGTAATTGGACAATGGAAGGTGGTATCATATTCTTAGGTTAATCAAGACCCGCAGAATCGACGCCATAAAAAAAGTGAATCCCCATTACGGGATAAATATATAGTCAATAAATAATGATTGTTAAATGTAATGTCAAAATGCATGAGTTTTAATTATTATCTACATGAAAAGTTTTATGTATACTAAAATGGATACGTAATACAACTAAGCATGAAATAAAGTACGTGAATATACATAAGTGGCATGTGATAAAAAAACTAACAACACAAGCAGGACAAAGTGAACAAATATGTACAAGTAACATTGCTTATGTACAAACAAATGGATAGATCATGGTAGTATGTATAAAATGTGAAACATGTGGATATACACCAGTGAGACGTATAATGGATGTATGTCCAAAGTGAGGGTAACATCTGGATATGTACAAGTGGAGAAAACATGGAGATATGTGTGAGTGACGTGATATATATACATGAAACATATGATATGTGTTACTGATGTGAATCATGTGATATATAGATCATAGTGAACGTATATAAAGGACCTGAATCACAGTTATATGAAGTAACATAGAGTATAGGAATGTTGATAAATAACTTTGAAACATGGAAAATAGATACAAGTGAATGTGAACTATAAGATATATATAAGTAAATAAAATATGAATATATACAAGTGACACGAAGGACGTGATATAAAATATGGTATACACATGTGATGAAGAGATAAGTATTGTGGAGAAAGAATAAGCATGGATAGTGTACCATGACCATGCCATTAGAATATGTGAGAATGGTGGAAAAGAAGAGTAAATAAGTGGAAACATATACACACATGTAGAAAAATTGAGAAAGATGAAAAAATGAAAACAAATCCCATATAAATAGAGTGTATTCCTCTAAAACTCGTCCTAGTGAAGTCTTCACTATTTCCATCCTTGACCTTGTAAAGAGGGAAATATCCCCCCATCATTCGAACGGTGTTCGCGGGTTATAAAGGACATGAAGTGTCCGTGATCAAGGATGTGAGAGTGTGTGGATGTGTAGATATTGGAGTCACCAACATATTTTACTTAAAATACGGAGAAAAATAGACATCACTTATAAAATGGTATGAATGACTATTAGTGCTTGTGAAACCAAGTGAATAAACGGGCTCATAGACTATGATAAGAAATAAGAAGGTGTTAGGAACCCATTCCACCTTTCGGGTCTCTCATGGGAAATAAAAATGTTCATATTCTCTTAAAAACGTGTGAACATGTGTGTGATGTGTAAGAGTGGAAAACATGTATAATGTGTGTGGAGTAAAAAATGTGTATACATGTGAAATGTGTGTGATAAGAGAAATTATCGTGTCCTCATTATGGGAAATATGGGAATGAATCATTCTAAGTATTAAGACTAAAAGGAGAGAACAAGTTTCAAAATATCTAGAATATGAGCGATACACTGGATCATAACATCACTATAGAAAGTGAGATGTGTATCTAATAGGACGGATACAAAAATGATATTATAAGTAAAAATATATAAACTATGAACGACACGTGGGGTCGTGACTCACTATGAAAGACTGAATACGCATGTCAACGAGACTGGAAAAAGTGATAAAATAAAATAAGAGTATGATAAGCTATGAGAGATACATCAGGTCATGACTCACTATGAAAAAGTTAATATGTATGTCAATAGGACCACTAAAAAGTGATGAAAAAAGTAAGAATATATAGTGAAGGATAAATTGAACTATTGTTCAGTATGAAAAAGTAAATATACATGTCAACGTGTTCGATAATTTTTTTAAATAAGAAAAATATCCACAAGAGTGATTGTACAAAATATATAGGTGATAATTGAAAGCTTATGACGTATCACAAAAATAGGATTTGAAATCCCAAAAACGAATTCAGGATGCCTACGTAGACAAAATGGCATTAGTCCATGCTGTTCACAAGGGAGGATAAGGTAGCATAATTTATAATCCAAAATTATGTTTATTTATTTATTTATGACAATTTGTGTAAAAATTGTGGTGTGAGAAATGGTGAGAAAACTACAATTTGGGACTTATGAGAAAAAAACTTTTTCGGATTTTTTGATTTATGAAATAGGTTTGAAACTAATATATTATAAAAATGTGGTTATTAGTGGTAGAAAACAAGAATTAAATAGCAAATGTAATGATGAGTAATAAAATATATGAAACAACATCAAATTAGAAAAGTATAATGTATAGGGTTTGGCCATTTTATGTTGTTTGAATTTTCATTTTTGAAGGTTTTATATTTTGATTTTTAGGTGTTGACTATTCTAACGCCCCGACAGGAACTTGGATCACAGTTGGGTCAACCCAAGCCGGATCAAGGAGTTAAAGGGGAAGGGGGAAACCCAATTTTATTATTTAAGAAAAATCTTTTAATTTTCCATTTATTAAACATTAAATTTAACAGTTTTGGTTTGGAAAAGTAGTGACTGCTTTAAGAAGTTAAGCCAAATTATGAAGTTTATTTATGAAAATTCGATGTAGTCCACAATACTAGTTAAATAAGAATTAAACAATAATCATTTATGTATTTTTGCAAACCATAGCCAAAGGCCTGAATAAAATGTTTAATGTTCCAAATTACAAATGTTTCAAAAGATAATTTTAATGAAATTACAGATCCACTAACGACATTGATTGCCCTCTGGGGCCTTACCAGCATCCTTCTTGACGTTCCTACTCGATGTAATTAGGGTGGGTGTGGGGGTTTTAACATAAAAAAACATGGTGAGTGAATGCTCAGCAGGGTGGGTAATACTAAGATATATATTTTCTAAAAAATACTATACATATAAAGTGTATTTTAATAATTTTGAAAACATTTAACAATCTAGCTAGTATTAATGCAACTACCATGCAATGCACCCAAGTGATGATCTCATGCTCACACTTAACCGTTTAATACCACCCGTTACTGGGTCTAGAGACTATATCATATTTTATTAATTAGTCTCCTTTTTATCACATTTCATTATGTTGTCTTAGTTACATATTTTCAAGAACAACCAATATCATTTTCTTTTCCATTATCTTCTCTCAGAATCTCCTAATATCTTCAAACTTTAACGGGATCCACACTGCCAACTATGTTATCATATGCTCTGGCCAGTGATTTTGATTCTTTAACCTCGGAGCTTCGGGACCTTCTTAATTATTCGTTATGTCATCCGAGTCCATATTAATGTTTTTTAATATTTTTCCTACTGTCTATATTACTCCATCATTTTACGGTTTATTGCACCTTTTCATCTTGTAAACATGCCATTTTGTATAGTTTATCCATTCTTCACAAAAATCGATCGATAAGGTCTAAGGAGGAAGTACAACCATTAGGACCCTAATTTTGTTTTTATAAAAATTAACATTTTACTTGTTCTTGATCATAACTTTGTAAAAAAAATAAAGCTTTATAGCATTAAAAACCAACATTTCCTTTCAAAACAATCCTTTTATGATTTTATGTTAAAAAATCATGATTCAACATTTTATGTTTCACTACACAAAATACATTTAGTCATTGAAGACCATTTTAGCAAATTGTCTACTACTTTTCCTTATTATCACATATATCTTCAAATATTATTTTTCTCCATTCTTCACAATATTTATAACATAAATTTAGGGTTGTTTTTCTACACTTTATTATTATCTCATGAAACTCATCTAAATATCATTTATCAAGCCTAAAATGTCTTCTACTAGCATACTACGTGATTCTACACATGTTAAGGAGGGTATTAAGCCTAAAAATCCTCGAATATGCAACTAAACAAGATATAAATCATGGGTTCACCTTTTTCATTCCTTTTTTCCATATTTAGTTTTTGTCTTCTTGAAAACTCCATTTTTGAAAGACTTGAATACATGAGAAAATATCTTCATTCTTGGCATTGAATCTTATCTAGCATGCATCCTAAACATTTTTTATATCTAGAAACCTTGAAATCTTAGAGAGAGATAAATCCTAACTCAAGGTTTGAAGAAAAGACAAAGAAGAAGGCAAAGATGGAAGCTCCTTACACTAAATACTCCAAAAATCTCTTCAAAAACACTCCGAATCTACCTTGGGTTCTCCTACTTTCTTCACTCAACCCACTTCTACCGTTGACAAAACTGGTAGAGGGATAATAAAGCTTGAAAATGGGGTATAAAGGTGGAGTTTTGGTGTAGCTATAGTGGAAATAGCTTGGGGAAGATAAAACACTCTGTAAACTAGAAAGAGAGAGGATGAATTTTTGATTGAAAATAGTGGGTAACCCTATTATTTCTCTCCCTTTAATAACCCCCAAACCCCTTAAAAATGATTTAAACCCCAAACTAAACATGCCAAACATATTTTATTTGATCGGGAGAACCGGAGGTTAACGCCTCCTAGATCTAATAATTATGGTGTTGAAAGAACATTTAAAATATGAAGAATTTTTCAAGTTCAACTTCGGTCATTCGAATGACTCGTTCGAACGAGATTCTTGTTCTTTCGAATGGCATCTAACAAAGTACTAAGGATTCCAAAAATCTAGGGTTAAGTGGGATGTGAGAATTACCTTGTTCGAACGGTGACCCCTTGTGTTCGAATAATAAATGACTTCGTTTGAACGTAAGCTTCCAAAGAGCAAGGGATATCGACCATTTTCTCAAACGTTTGAAGTTTTATCATTATTCATTCAAACGACACCTTCAAATGACATGCTCCACATTCGAACGAGTTCTTATTTCCACTATATAAACTTTGAGTCATAAAATTTTCAATTCGACGTGACACCCGTCTTATTAAAATAACAGGTGGCCATACCTCTACTAAAATAAATAGCATTACCATTTTGCTTATTCTTAGCATCACTATTGAAAATACAATTAATTACTAACCATCTATTATTTAATCAAGTTGTGTGTCAATTTAAACTTTCTTAAAATGTCGTAAATAAAACCATTCACCATAAGTCATTCAGATAAATAATTAAATCCACAATCATATAATTAAATTTGAATACTAGAGTATAATAAACACCAACTAACCGAATAAATCATCCGTATACAATCCCATACAATAATCCAAATAAACTGAATTAAATAAAACTGAAAAAAACTGAAATTGGCAGACATTCCCGGATAGAAAAATAACTGAGTCATGTCTAGAATCTCAAAAATAGAAAATGACTATAGAAACCCTTGCAAAAACTTCAGATGTTGCAGCTTCGATAACTTGAGAAGGACACTCATGCTTGGCATCCCTATGGCCGTATACCTAAAAGGCTTTGAAAATATTTTGATACGAGTGATAGCCGCCCAAATCATTGTGAAAATATTTTGCAAGTACTTAAAATTCATTAATAAATAAGTGTGTATTCTTCCATATTTAAAATGGTATCGCACTCCCGTAAGATAATACTCACCCCTCAATTATAACGTGCACCTAACGAATGACTTTTAACCTCCTATCTATGCTACCTAGCCTAACTAGTCTCACTGTGAAACTTAGTCCCATTCGCTTAACAATTATAATTCTCAATTATGATTCATTATTTCATTTCAAATAAATTTCACTAGTTAGCAAATCAATATTCACAACTAATTGTCTTAAGCCCGTATATAATTTTCTTGACTTTTATTTACGTAATTTTATATCACAACAAGTATGCACACATATATATTACTCATTATATATGTATAACCACAATCTCTCAGAGTAATACCTCACTAAAATCGCACAACCGAACTAAAATCGTAATCATAACTAGAGGTGGTTATAGTCTTAACTAAATGGATTATAACCATACCATATTACTCCATTTTGAATATAACCTCAAATATAGTGGTCATGTAGAGACCTATAACCCTGGAGATCGATACTACATCTGCTGGGATTCGGCAGTAGAGATCACCCATGGTGCAAAATCTCCGTCGATAACATCCTCTCTTGATTGGTATGTTTAATATATATATATATATATATATATATATATATATATATATATATATATATATATATATATAGATAGAGAGAGAGAGAGAGAGAGAGGAAGGCTCACCTATATCATGATATATATACATCACACCATACATCACATCTAGTTCTAGGCCCTAATAAACTTTTTTTCCAAAATTTTTATTTTCCCCTTGAAATTAACCTTCTAATCATCCGATATTAAAAAAATTAGGTCAAAATACATTTTATAGCTATTTTTTAAAAATTCATAAAAAACTATTGGCACAGACCCTTATAAATATGGTATTTTGAGCAATTTTTTGTGAGTTTTTTAAAAATAGCTCCAAAATGTATTTTACCCTAATTTTTTGAACATGGGTTTCTTAGAATGTTAATTTCAAGAGAAAAATAAAAAAATTAGAATAAATGATTTTTAAGGGGCTACACCTAAGTGTGATGTATGGATGATATATAGAGCATGATGTAGGTGAGCCTTAACAACATCTTCACCAAAATTGCTCAGATCACTCCCCTCTCCTTATTTCCATTAAAACCTCTATGGAACAGTGCCCAAAGACTTTTAAATTTTAGGAAATGTGGTGTAATTATAAGGATATTCAAGGCATCATCAAATCTTCATGGGATGAGCCTATAGAAGCTCCTCCAATGAAATTTTTTTCCTTTAAAACTCCAGAGATTGAAGAAATGCCTTAGAAACTGGAACAAAAACACTTTTATAAAAGTGTTTCAGAATGTTGTTGACCTAGAGGATAAGCTTATAAGTAAATAAATCTTGTTTGAGCAGAACCCCAGTGATATTAATAGAACCATTTTGCAGCATACTAAAGCCAGACTTAACCATGCTATGAAAGATGAGGGGACCTATTGGAGACCGAAGTCAAATATGAAATGGTTTAAAGATGGTGACTCCAATTCTAAATTTTTTCATTCCACTGTTAAAGCTAAGAGGAATCAATTAATCATTCACAAGATCAAAGATGATAGCTCAAACTGGCTTTATGAACAGACAGAAATCAAAGAGACCTTTATTCAAAATTTTCGGGAGCAACTTATTGCAGAACCTACTGGTAATCATCCCCAACTGTTAAATTATATCCCCCATGTGCTCTCAGAGGATCAAAATTCCAATCTCACTGCCTTTCCAACTGAAGATAAAATTTTACAGGCTACTAAAGACCTCAATGAGGAAAGTGTGCCAGGTCCTGATGGCTATAGGAGCTTTTTTTACACTAAGTTCTGGGAAATAATCAAACATGGCCTTATGCAAGGTATTCTCAACATTTTTTTAGGGGATGAAATCCCTCAAAGCTGGTCTAGCTCTACTTTAATTATTATTCCTAAGATAAAAAAAAAACCTCTCTATGTTCCCAATTCAGACGAATCAACCTTTGTAATGTCAATTTCAAAAATCACTACCAAACTTCTAAACTCGAGATTTAGTAATCTTATTCCATCCATAATATCACTCAATTAGAGTGGATTTATCAAGGGTAGAGGGATCTTAGAAAACATCCTATTGGCACAAGAAATGGCATGTGATCCTGGGAAGAAAACTCATGGCTCAAATGTTATTTTGAAGCTAGATATGGAGAAATCGTATGATAGAGTTTCTTGGCACTATCTTCTCCAAGTTATGAGGAAATTTGGTTTCAATGAAGTAATTATAGACATGGTTTGGAGGCTTCTCTCAAACAACTGGTTCTCTATTCTTATTAATGGTTAAGCAGGGGGGGGGGGTTCAAATCCACAAGGGGTCTAAAACAAGGAGATCCAATCTCCCCCACTCTTTTCATCATTGCAGCTAAAATTCTGAGTAGAGGCCTTGATCACCTAATGCTTTTAAATGCCATAAATCCCTACAGTCATCCCTCAGGCAACACTCTAATATCTCATCTAAGTTTTGTTGATGATATAATTATCTTCTTGAATGGAGAAAAAAGGAGTGGACAGAGACTTATGAAATTTTTGAAAGAATATGAAGAATTCTCAGGTCAATTAATTAACAAAGTAAAAAGGAGTTTATCCGTGGATGAGAAAATTATCCTTAGTAGAAAAAAGATAATGGCAGAAGTTTTTGGTCTAAGCTTAAGCCTCTCCCAATCAAATACTTAGGTTGTCCTATTTTTAAGGGTAGGAGAAAATGCTCCTATTTTGATGAATTGATTGATAAAATTAGATGGAAAATTCAGGGATGGAGATTTAAGTTTCTCTCCCAAGGAGGTAGATTGGTTCTCATAAGACATGTTCTGTCCACCATCCTAATTTATAATCTTCCAGCTCTTAATCCCCCGAAAATAGTCCCGACTCGAATTGAAAAATTATTAGAAAAATTCTTCTAGTCAGGTGCTAAAACTGATTCTTCTAATTACCAATGGATTAATTGGGATACCATTTGCTTTCCTATTGATGAGGGATCCCTGAATGTTTGAAAGTTAAATTATAGTGTTAAGGCGGGCAGTACAAAATTATATTGGATGTTGAAATCCAAGAAAGGTTTATGGGCCTCTTTCACGTATCAAAAATATAAATTTAAGATCTTTATTGGAAGAACTGGATCAAATACGATCAAAAGAGTGAGATTTATCAAATAAAAAACTGATCAAAACATCATTGTTGATAATGATAACTTCATCTAGGCTCCTAATACTCAAGGTAAGTTATCATATAAATCTTCCTACGAGATAGTTAGAACCTGTCTTCCGACTTCTTCTAGTTGGAAAATGATCTGGAATGACAAATGTCCAATTAAGATTTCTGTTTTTGTTTGGAATGTTTTAAACAAAGCAGTCCCTCTCGATCTGGAAATACATATAGCAGGTATTTTGATGGCTCGAGGTGTAAGTGTTGTTTCTTTTATGAAGAATCAATTACTCATAATTTTTTGCAGAGTAAAATAACCACTAGTGTTTGGAACTTTTTTGGTAATATTTTGAATATAAAATTGAATTTTAACACTTGCAAATCTATGATCCTTGCATGATGATTGAAATGCCCCCAAAAAGATTACCTCAAGTTTTTGTTCATGAATATACCTCTATTCATTTTTTGGGAAATTTGGAAAGCTAGAAACAAAAGTCATTTTGAGAATATTCCGATGTCATCTAGTAAAATTATCGAGAATGTAATTCTCTTGTTCATTCTACTAGTAAGCTATCAACTTTCAAATGCCAAAGTCATAAAAATGATTCTTACATCATCAATATTTTCAAGTTGGAGATTAAACAGCCCCAATTTAATCTTCAAGTGGTCAAATGGATTAAACGTCCAAATGATTGCTTAAAATTAAATATCTATGGGGCTTCAAAAGGTTCTCCAAGTGATAGTGGCATTAGAGGAATTATGAGAGATTGCAGAGGCAACTTCATATCTGGTTTTTTCTTCTATACTGGATACTAGGACAGCCTCACTTCTGAAATTAAAGCTTTATTTACAGGTACCAAATTTTATTTTGATAAAGGTTTGTCCAATATCCATGTTGAAAGTGACTCAAAAGCAGTGGTAAATATGGTAAACAATGTTTGGAAGCCTCCATGGAAATATAAGGAACAAATTGAAAAGATTCAGTTCATTCTTGTGCTTGGCAATCAATCTCTATCTCATATTTGGAGGGAATCAAATTGTGTAGCTGATGGTCTAGCAAATTGTGCAACTACTTATAAAAAATCGATGGTCTTCACCAATTTTGAATGTCTCCCAAACATCATTAAAGGTCTGCTCAAAATGGATAAATGGGGTGTTCCTTCAATTAGGCATAGCATGGTTATGTAATGGGGGTAATATAAACCCCCAAATTTATTTTGATGCTTTAATTTGTAAATGGGAATTATTATAAATTCCCAAATTTAAGTTCCAAATGTTGATCTAATGGGCTCATCGATCAACATTCATTCACTTTTAAAAGGTATCAGAGCTTGTAAGTGCCACTAGAGAGGCTCTTTCTCCAATATTCTTTTTCTAATAATATTTTGTTAGGGTTTCGTCCCTCTTCCTAAAAAAAATTAGGTGAGCCTTATCCTATATATATATATATATATATATATATATATATATATATATATATATATATATATATGTGTGTGTGTGTGTGTGTGTGTGTGTGTGTGTGTGTGTGTGTGTGTGTTCTCTCTATACTCGTATATATATTATAAACCCAACTAACCGTACCTATCTCTCGTAGCACTAGCCTATGAATCCTGAATCAAATCTTGATTTCCAATTATTTAAATACTCACCTATTTAATTAATTGAATCTTGTAATAGATTTTCTTAACACGTAACCATTCGCAATCATCCTGTATCCCCTCTAACCAGATTTTTATCCCAAACATATCATTTAAATTTATCGAGTATTGTTCATCCCATGTACCCTAAGTTTTACCTCAGATAAAATCCAAATTAACACAAGGTAATAAAATTAATTCAAAATTTCTAGAAGTCCCAACACATCATTAAGGACTCTCTAATATCGTTAAAATTGCAAAAATATTTCAAATTAATATACATAACACAAACTAGTATTCACAGCAGGTCTGAATCGATTTGGATTCCAGATCCGAATCTTCTTGTTGTCGAATCGATTCACCTATGAGGGACTAATCGATTCGATTCAGAGCACAGGTATAGTTCTTGTTACCAAGTACGAATTTTCATGTTTTCTTCTCAACCAATTCAATACTTAACACCAATTCAACCCAAGTAATTCATTACCTATCTGTAGTAAATACGGTTCTACTAAATTTCATATTTAAATTTATATAAACAACAGCAAAATCATGGGATTCACTATTTTAATCGAGAATTGAAATGCTTTTTTATTAAATCACAAACTTTCACAAATCTTGAATCATTCTCATTTAATATTAAATCTTTTTATGTGGATTAAAACCAGAAATCATAAGGAATGATTATCACTTTCACTTTTACAAATCATTCCTAAAATCCCATATTTTCACATGTGAATCTCACCAACCCTAATACGAATTAAATTGCTAATATAAAATACTAATCAATTTAATCACTTGACTTAACCAAATTGTAAAGTTTGAATTTATCTTTTTTATGATAATCCCAGCCCAAAAATCTCCCAAAATCTTCTCCCAATTGATCTCCTCTTGAGCCAATTTAGTTTTCCTCTTGAATTCTTTGATTTCCTTTCTATTTTATATCTAACTTCTCTCTAAACTCTTGGTATAATAGCTTAGACTTTTGATATGATAATATGATTGTTCTCTCACCCCAAACCTTTCATTATATAAGACTAATCCCGAAATTAGATTAACCTACTATTGTAAAATGACCCGTATACCCCTATGTAGTTCCCGACTAGTCTAAAAAGCCCCCACAACCCAATTACTACCATCGGGTACTTTATTTTGACTATTTCAACCCATTTCGAATCAACCATGCACTCAAAAGAATCATCCAAATCATAAATATCTCATATCAACCCAATATCACCGACACATGTGTCCCGGTTGAGATACAATCAATTCCATCACGTTTACCCACTTATGACGTAATACCATTTGACATTAAATTATTTACTTTGTCACACTAGAAAATATTAAATCACATAAATATTAATCCATTTTATGTTAATTAATATTTGTTTTAAATTTGAATTATTTCTCAATATATTTAAATTATGTGCACGCGTGTAATTTAAATGCCAAACTATAAATACTTAAATTATGGGGTGTTACATACTTCCCTCCTTGAAAAGGAATTTTGTCCCAGAAATTCAGGCTTACCTGGAATAAAGAATCTCGAGATATTTCTCATGTATATAATTATCCCACTCCCTATCGGTGTTGTGATGTCCCCACTGAACACGAACCAAGAGGACAATCTTTGACCTCAACTTATGCTCACTACGATCAAAATAGCAACTGGTCCCTCCTCATATGAGATATCAGGATGCAAATTAATCTCCTCGAGTGGAATGTGCCAATAAGCCATCTCACTCCACTGATACTACTTCAATGATGATATATGAAAGACATCGTGCATCCGATGTAGATTCTCTACCATCCCTACACTCACAATAATAGAAAAGGACCCACGTACCTCGGTATGAGCTTCCCCTTCCTCCTGAACCATATAACTCCATTCATAGAAGACACTCATAGAAATACCCGGTCACCTACCTCAAGCTATACATGTCTCCTATCTGTGTCAACATAACACTTTTGCTTATCTTGAGTAACCTGTATGTGACCCCGAATAATCTCAATCTTAGCAGAAGTGTCTAGGATTATCTTAAGACCAAAGATCTTATTGTCCCCCATGTCTAACCAATAAGTGGGTGAACAATAAGGTCGGACGTATAATGCCTCATAAGGCACTATAATAATAGTTGATTAATAAGAATTATTATACGCGAACTCCACTAGTGGAAGGTACTGCTCTCAACCTCCTCTAAAATCAAGTTTACACATCCCAAGAATATCCTCTAGCATCAATATTCCCATCAACCAATGAATGATAATTCGTAATCAATCGTAACTCAGTCCCCATCACCTCCTAGAAACTCTTCCAAAAATGGGACACAAAGATCTTGTTCTAGTCGGACACAATATTAATCAGTACCCCCTGTAGCCTCATTATCTCAGCTATGAAGAGTTGGACATAATATGCCATGGTATAGTCGGTCCGTACTGACAAAAAGTCAGCCAGCTTCCTTAAATGATCCACGATCACCCATATAGAATCATGAACCCTATGTGATGTCGGTAGACCTATGATAAAGCCCATAGATATAGTGTCCCACTTCCACACCAAAATTTCTAGCAGCTGTAACATCCCATTTGGTCTCTGGAGGTCTATCTTCACTAATTGGCATGTGGCATACTTAGAGAAAAGCTTAGATATGTTCCGCTTCATACCTGCCTACTAATAATGTTTGAGCATATCCTAGTACATCTTATCCCCATTGGGATGTACCATAAATCTCAACTCATGGGCATCTGTCTTAATAATGTGCCTCAAATCCTTATCATCTCGGACTATAAGTCTCCTATTAAAGTGTAAGCCTCCATCAAAACTGATCGAGTAAGAGTCTACCCCCTCTACTAATAAGTAACGTATGTTGTCCTGACAACACTTATGCCTGACCTTCGCTTTTACAACCTATATAATAATCTTAGGTGTGATTGCCAGCACTGCCTTGCAATCCCTATCAAGTGCTTCATCCTAGATAATCTCACTCCACTTAGCTTTATAGATTAGTGCTAACTCCCTCGTAGGCCCTCGGCTAAATGCGCCTACCACTATGTTAGTATTCCCTAGGTGGTACTGAATATCAAACCGATAGTTCTTCAAAAATTCGAACCATCTACATTATTGCATGTTGAGATCCCTGTGAGTGAACAGATACTGCAAAGACTTATGATCCATGAATAGACTAAATTTCTCCCCTAGAGATAGTGCCTCCAAATTCATAAGGCGAAAACTATCGCAGCTAACTCCAAATAATGCGTGGGGTAGTTAGTATCTAGGGGATTAAGCTTGCGAGAATCATAATCTAAAGCCATATCCTCCTGCTGTAGCACGCCCCCAAGTCCCGGTAAGGACGCATTGGTAAAAATAAGGAACTCCAATCCTACCCTAGGCTATGCGAGCACAGGTGATAAAGTTAACTGGTCATTTAGTTCATCAAAATCTAAATGAAAATAATCATCCCAGATAAACGGCACCCTCTTACAAGTTAAATTCATCCACGGACCCGTAATCTTTGAAATGCCCTATAAAAAACGGCGATAATACTCTTTCAATCCCAAGAAACTATGAATCTCCCTCAGTGTCATTGGCTGACCCCACTCCCTTACCGCTTCAACCTTACTCGAATCCACTGAAATGCCTCTATCAAACATAATATGACCTAAGAACTTCACCTCACGTAACCAGAATCCACACTTTGAGAACTTAGCATACAATTGATGATACCATAATGTTTGAATAATCGTACTCAAGTTCTTTACATGTCCGTCCTCAATCCAATTATGTACTAGAATATCATCTATGAATACGATCATAAACTTCTCAAGGAAATCTCTCAACACCCTATTCGTGATATCCATGAATACTTCTTCGGGCATTAAGTAATAAACCGCCCCAGTAAATTAATTAAAATGTATTTTGATAATAACTGAAGAGGGGTTAATTATAAATATGGAGAAATTTGAGGTGAAAAGTTAGAAAAAATAAAAAGCAAAGAGAAACAGGGTCGTATGAAGGTCGCGCAATGTGTCACTTGAAGCAGGGCCTCTTGCAACATGCTACTGACTTATATTAGAATGTCGCGTGAAGGTCGTGTGAAGCAAATGATCAAGCGATAGAAGATGTCTTTCGAGCGACGTCAGTCGAGTTTTTAGATCTAACTACCCTTGTGCATTATCTCATTTTGGAGCGTTGATTTTATGTGTTGTCAAGCGTAGATCGTTTCGAGAAGGGAAAATGGGTATTTGGATATTAAGGGGTGTTTTATCATGGGTTTTTATCTTATTTAGGTTATTTTGTTGGGAGAAGAAGAAGAAGAATACAGTGAGAGAGAAATGGAAGAAGTTTGTGGTCTTTGTAACACTTCGGGTAAAACACGAGGTGCTACTACGATTAAAACTAAACCAAATCCTCAATAATTAGTATAGAGCATCTATACTCCACAAAATAAATATAATGAATCCAAAATTTACACTCCCAAAATAATTACAATTAAATTTCACTCAAAAATAATACTAAGCTCTCCAAATAAATTATATTGTCAAGCTATAGAAAAATAAAATCCTTGAAACATCGTGCTCTAAAATTCTCCAAAACTCCATAGCATCCAAATCCACACTAACCTGCTACTAAAGAAATACGGGGAAGTACAAAATATGACAAGAATTGATGCTCAAAACAACAACGGTGAATAAAGGCAACAATAAGAATCTGAATACAAGTTCAATGTGACATCCGAGCATTATACCAATTTAACTTTTCAATAACACATCAATAGGTCACTAGGCCTCACCTCACCTCACCTAAACTTCATAAAGCCTCATCCTAGATATTGGACTATTAGACTATTGGCGGGTGACCATTCTCCGTGTGATATAAAAATTTAATGACACTTTGGCTATCAACAAATACAATATCTCAATCGAATAAATATTTTTTATTCCAATAAACGTCATGATATCAGCAATATGAGTACAAATAAATGTGGAACAAAGTGACTACTCTCGAGATATTTAAGAAGCATGTTGCGTAAAACCCATACCTTAAAATCATAAGAATAAACTCATAAGATTATGTATCAAAATTCTGATCACATCAATGCGTTCCTCTTGCGAAAACAATCAAAACTCGTTCTAGCCCAAACTCAAGAAAATACCAAATAAGCCTTAAAATCTTCGAATGAAATCTTGGTTTAAATGGGGCTAGGGTTTTGAAGATGGAAGAAGATGAAAATAGAGGAGGCTACTAATTTTTTAGAAGGCTAAAATGTGTTTTAAAATTCCTAAACCCGTCACTTTATGTTTATAAACAAAAAAGAATTTGAGTCCTACTCAAATACAAAAACTAAAAAATATATTATAGATGATCGGACTATTGGAATTGGCTAAAATTTGAAAGTGTAGTAGCTGAAGGCGAAATGAAACTAAACAAAAAATTTCAGCTCGATCGAATGTTGAATATTTTTATTTTATTTTTTTCTCCCTAGGTCGAATCTTCCCCCAATTTTTATACAAAAAGTTATAATTTCCAAATTTTAATCCCGATTTAGATTCCACTTAAAACATTCTTTTTATATATATAAACGAACATTTTTACATACCTAAATTAAATATATCCCAAAAATTCGAGTTAATTTAATTAAAACCAATTTAAAAATCACGAGTTGTTACAAAATCGAAAGATGATTTTGGGAGTATATGACTTACAAGATTAGAGTATCATTCAAATATTTCTAAATATAAAACATGGAATTTTCTAAAACTAGGTAGCGCACAACAAGCAACATTTTTGTGGTTATTTATATATTTATGCATACACAGAATAATTAAAACACAATTTTTGTGAAAATGTTCTTCATTTGAAAGAGGAGACTCTTGTTCGACCGAGCCACCTTTTACAAGAGGTTCTCGTACTAAGTTGTATTTTTATGATACTTTTGGGGTCCTCTTAAGAAAATGGTTTTGTAAAACCATTACTTTCTTGCAATTATACATCCTACGAGCATTAAACATTTTGCCTAAAAATTTCAAAAAACTCTTTCAAAAATCATATTTTTTCATGTATAATCTTAACTCCAAAATAAAATTCTGAAATTATATAATCAAAACTTACTTGGTAAAACTATGATATCCTAAGATGATCATATCCAATAGCATAATCTTTCGGTGTTTTGAGTTTGTTTTCAAATCTTCAATATTACAACTCATGACTAAAAGAGACACCTAGACAAAATTTTGTTAAGTTCCAAAATAAATCCAAAACAAAAACAAGTGGGATGAAAGATATGTCCTTATAAATTTCCCCCTTAGCAATTTTGAGACAAAGTATAAACTAAAATTATTCTGAAAAAGTCTACGAAATCAAATTGCCTATGCATATATCTACCCATCCCAAATACCCCAAAACAAATCAATGCATCGTACGGATTTAGTGATCCATGATTTCGATAACATCATACGCCTTACAATCTTGAACCCTCGAACGCATAACCATTATTTACAAAAGATACAAAATAATATAAAATAAGTAAATAATGGAATATTTTTAATTATGTATGTTCTACACTCTTCTCGTGACAACTCCCCCTCAATCTAAAATTTATCCACCCTTTTTGTCTCAACTAAGCAAAGGGAAGAACTTGACAATCATAATACCAAAATATCATCATCCGAGTAACAAAATAATAGTAATATCACGATAAAGAAAATGTTTGAATGATATAAATAACGTATTAAACCATAGAAACCTATCATATATTAAAGATAAAAAACACATATATCAGTATGACTAAACAAACACAAAACCAAACACAAA
The DNA here is from genome assembly GCA_949130495.1 of Sambucus nigra. Taxonomy (NCBI): domain Eukaryota; kingdom Viridiplantae; phylum Streptophyta; class Magnoliopsida; order Dipsacales; family Adoxaceae; genus Sambucus; species Sambucus nigra. The sequence continues at coordinate 84,752,606 of OX422208.1, read as the reverse complement.
TTTTCATATATGCGAAATAATATATAAGATTAAGTTTCCTAACCATGCTATCTAAGGAGAATTGGAATCTACTCAAAGCTAGAAAACAAATAAATTTGCCTCATTTATGTTATGCCTGAACCACTAAATTTAACATGTAGTTGAGACGATAAAATTCAACAACATTTTGAGTTTACGAAGGTTCACGTCAGTTAAGAGAAAAATTAATCGCGTGCGTTAACAATTCAATATAGCCAAAAATTACATAATAAATGAAAACGTGGAAACCCATTGGTATTCAACTTATAACTCCTTCTAAAATGTAATTTTTACACTTTATATATTTTTATTCTTATAGATTATGAAATTGGATTGATAATGAATTTTTTCTCTATGTGAACATAAATTTAAGTTTCTTGCTAATTGTAGCTACTACCCCTTTCGGTAACTATAATAAACTCACAAATAATTATTCTTCTAAGCATGTCACAAAAATATAGAGAAGAAAGTATGATCCAATTGAGTAAAAATAAGTATGTAAATTTTTGTGTTAATATAGAAAATACACCATAGTTGATCTCATGTACATGAGTGTGATATAATAAATATCGTTACGTAGTCAACATGAGTTATTCTTGGAGAACTTCATAAGAATGATTGAGGAAAATATGCATGTGTCCACACCACCTTCATAAGATTCTAATCCAAGAATAAGGAAATAAATATCAATATGTGCTCTAAAAAATTTCAATAATCTCAAGAACAACTATTAAAAAGCGAAAAAATAGAAATCTTTTTGTATATTTGTAAATCAATTCCAAAAAAAATGTTTTTTCTCCTTAAATAACTCAAAAGAAAAAAAAATATTTTTATATTTATCATTTTTAATACACAAAACTCCTAACATACATAATCACTCAAACTCAATCAACCTATGGATTTTCTAAAGTTCTCGTACCTAGTGAAATCTAGAGGTTTTGTGATAATATCTACAAATTGAGTATCGGTGGAATTATAAATCAAAGACAATATGCTTTCCTCAACAATCTCATAAATAAAGTGGCGTTGAATGTCTATGTATTTAATCTTAGAGTGATGAATGGGGTTACTGTAAATGGTTATTGCGCTCATGTTATCGCAACTGACTCTCTTAGTATCCTATTAAACCCCTTAATCCTAAATCATTTGTTTTTTCCAAAAGAGTTAACTACAACAATGCACTTGTCTTCTTGTTATGCCAAAAAATAAGTTCACGCCCAAATTAAAACAAACTCTTGAGGTGCTCTTTCGACCATGGACATCTTCAGCCAAATTGACATCAAAATATTCATATGAGCATGTGTTGGTATCAAAGTAATACCAAATCCCATGTTGAGGAGTCTTACTCGTATACTTGACATTAGTTTTCGTAGCGAGAAAATACAACTCCTTAGGATCGTCTTGAAACCTTGAAAAAACTCCATTATAAAGGCAATTTCAGGAGGACTCACAATATATTATAAAAACAAATAACCATACTAAGGTAGGGTGGATTATCTATGTCCTTAACATTGTTGTCTTTGATAAGATTAGTGGTAACATACATAGGTGGGTGTGCTCACATGAATCCCAAAATTCTTCACCAATGCTCATGCATACATGGATTGGGTATGATATTGTAATAACCCTCACTTTTGAGAACCTATTTTATATTTATTTCCTAGGTATAGTAATTAGATATAAAATGTTGGAATGTGGAGTAAGTATTAATTTTGTGAAGAGAGGTTAATATTTACTATGATGTTGCATATTTACCTTATGTGTAGGTGAATATCACCATGTTATGTTTTATTGGGTCATAAGATTTAAAATGACATTTTGGCTTAAAATGGATCCGGAACTTAAAATGAGTTATAATATTTCCAAATGATAATTTGGAGGGTGTAGTTAGTTTCGGAAGGTGGGAGACAGTCAAATTGTGTGCCATATTGTATTTTGAGATTTTGGGCACTTTTGACTAGTTCTTGCATAAATATGTAGTTGCGTATTATTTTATCGCGGTATTTATCACTTAAGTTGTTAATTTTAGACAAAGGCACGATTTATGTCTGGATTAAGTCATTATTCCCCTAATTGCATTCCTAAACCTAGAGAGAAAGAGAGAAGAAGCGAAATTGTGGAGAAAGAGAAAGATTGAAGCTTTGGAGATTATTCTTGCATTCATCTTCATCCAAATCTGCATTTCAAGCTTGAGGCAAGTTTTCTACTTGATATTATATGATTTAAGTTGAATGATTATTGTTTATAGTTGTGGGTTAATTATGGTTTAAGAAAGTTAGGGCTTTTAATTGGGTTTATTGGTTTTAAATCCTTGGAGATGGATTGTGATGATCATGATTGGTTATGGTAGTAGTTAGGTCTATTTATGATGTTTTGGTGACAATAAATGACCTTGGTTTAGAGGGTTTTGGGTTTGGAAGAAATTTGGAGTCCAAGACTCCATAGCCAAAACTTGGCAATCCTACAGAACCGAATCGATTCGGCCTGGCCGAATCTATTCACCTTGAGACAATTTCGAGGTCTGGGTGGACCGAATCGGTTCGGCTATATCCGAATCGATTAAAATGTTATGAAGAATGTTGGTTTTCCTGACCGAATCGATTCGGCTGGTCCGAATCGATTCGCTTATCTGGCCGAATCGATTCGCCCTGGTCCGAATCGATTCGAAAATCCTGTATTTTTCCTTTTGTTTTCTTTTCAATTTTTAATCTTTTTCTTTAGGATTAGGACCTAGGAACCTTCTTGTATGAAGTAAACTTAGAGTCCTAGTGTTTTAGTTGAGTTTGGTCGTTACCCTAGAGTTGAATGGGTTCATTTGGGGTTCATTCAATGGGTGCAAAGAGTGATGTTTAGGCATTTCTCTTCATTTTATAAATTATTAGGATTCAAGAGTATAGTCCCGTACTTGGAGATGTTAGTAGATCCATTGTGGTATATAAAACCTTGGGAACTTGTAGGATTTTGGTGATTATTTGGAGACTAATTCGGGACTTAATAATATGATGAATATTAATGAAAATATTTAAGGAATATAGTTTAAAATAAAATGAAACCCATGTGATTGATGGTAATGTAAATGAGATTTAATTGGTAAATGTTAATTTACTTAAACACACATCTTTAAATGTTATCATAGGGGAAGCTCGCGCATGAGGTGATGTCCCCTGGCTAGTGAATGCAGGCTGACTATAGTCCTCGACCATAGGAGGGATTTTTATATGTTTTTCTGCACTAGTGAGGTAATTCCGGGTGTGGTTATGACTCACTCGCATGCTTATGGCCACTTCTTGACGTGCATTAGGTGCCCAGGTTGTCTTGTATAGATAGGCCCTGGAAGATGATAGTCATTTAGGGGTGCGCCCAATGGGAAAACTCAGGGGGGGGGGGGGGTCTTAGAATCGTTATATTTATAAGAATATAACCTTTCTAAAATCAAGTGGGACTTGATATATGTAAATTTCCATAAGAAAATATGATAGTAATTATATTCCTGTCAAGGAATGGGAAATGAAAAGATATGAGGAATCATGATGTTAACTTTATTATCTTGCTTTAAATAATAACTGTTAGAATCATTTAAATTCCCTTATTATACTTGGTGATTAGGTTGCTAGATTCTCATTTGCTTCATTCCTGATTAATTTCCCATATCTATCATGCTTCTCGTTTATCTGGGAATTATATATAAACCGGGACCTGACCCGTTCATTTTCCATGTTATGCATGTTATTGTATCCGCTCAGGTGCTCCTCCGTAAGGGCGCCCGATGTGATATTCCTATTCCAATACTTCCAGGAGCTGTATGATTTTGCAGATTATTACAGGATATTTTATTAGACGCCTTCATTTTTGAATTCTAGTTATGATCGGGTCTTTCATTCGGGCGTGTATCCCAAACTATTGTAATTGTTAATGGATGTACTATGTAAATTATGGAACTATTGTAATACGTTGTATGTATCTGTGTACCAACAGCTTGTTCGGACCTTGATTCTATGTTGTTTTATGTCAGTAATATAAGCTTCTTTGGAATTCCACTTCTTATGGGATTGGGTTGTTTAAATTATTTCTTTTACTTTTAATCAAAATAAAAATGGTTTTGACAACCCGTTCTCTGATTTTTGGGTGGTTTTCCCGTATACCTATTTTATTGTTATGATGCTGAGAATGATTTACATTCATGATTTCGTTATTTTGGAGTATCGGGTTGGCCACCCCTTATTTCGGATCGCGGGTTGTCACAGATATGCCATCGTTTATTTGATTAACCTTAATAACCACACTCATCTCAAACTTTCTAGTCTTAAATTTTGCAAACACACGAGTAGGACTCTCACGCGAGGAACCAAATTATATGTTATCAACATAGACTTGAGAAACTAAGACGTCCTTATTTTATCTGTAGACAAAAAATTACATATCCATCCCCTCTCTTTAATCCACATTCCACAAGATAGTAAATGATATGTTCTCACCAACTATGAGGAACTTGTTCCAATCTATATAAATCTTTAATCGACCGATAGATGTGTTTAAGATATTTAGGTTTTTCAAACCCTATTAGTTTCTTGACATATATTATTTATTAAATATTCCATTAACAAATTCAGTTTTCACATCCATTTGATATATTTTGAATCACAATAGACATGCCATGACCAAAACAGACGAATGGATTATAGCCATGCAATGGGTGCAAAATTCTCACCAAAGTCAAACCCTCAACTTGTGTGTATCATTGAGCTACAAACCAAGATTTGTTTCTCTTTATTTAACCACTATTATCCATCTTATGTTTATGCTCATTTTATGCCTATCACAATGGTGTTGTGATGAGTGATGAATATTGTATTTTATTGCCCCATTTTCTATGTGATATTCAATTCCCATGCTAATGCTCATTTACAATATATAAGTTTATTTTCATTGTCAATCGATTGTATAAGATTTGTTTTGGTTTTATTGGTATTTGGATGCTAAATGTAAAGTTTGTGAAATTCTTACCCGGAATCGTCTACGAACGCACCTCCAAGGGGAAAATGGGAATATGTAATACCACGTACTTTTATGTGCCTTAATTAATTATGGAAATTATATACCACTGATTTTTGTGACATGTGATATCATTTTTTTATATTTTTATTTGTTATATTAATATTATTTCAAATCGAACTTAACATACAATAATTCATCAATTATTATTTGGACTCATATCGAATAAATATTAGTTTGCATAGCATCATATCTTGAGTTGGATTTTTTGGACATTTATAACATCCGTTTTGACTTAATATAGTGGAGTTTAATCCCATTGGGGTTGTAAATAACTTGGGTGAACTTTTAGACCCTTTATTAGATCAATTGGGCTCACTAGATTGTGGTTTAAGTTGGGACAATCCCTAATTTCGTGGGGAGCTTATTATTTAGGTTAATTGTCTAACCAAAACATATTTGAGCCTTGAGAAAAACCATAGAGGCTAAGGAATGGAGAGGAATCTAAGGGAGAAGAAGAATTGAGAGGTTTTAGGGATTGATTTCTCAATCAATCCATAAGGCAAGTTTCCTTCATTTAAGAATTTAATTGGATTTTTGTTATGACGGTAGTAATTTATTGGATTTTGATTTAACAAGAGTTTAATATGAGGTTAATCAAATTTTGAGTTAATTGAAAATTTATAACTCTAAACCCTTAGTTAAATAACTCGAATGATTTGTTGATAAATCTAATGAATTAATATTGAAATTAGATTCAAATTTTTTTATTTAGAATCTCATTACAAAATCATGAAAAAGGCCATTGAGATTGGATTGAATCTAAGTATAAATTAGTTTGATTGATGAACTTAGGGTACTCAAACCCATAATTGAGTTTGATGCTTAAACGTTGAATTAATTACCTAATACTTTCGTAATTGGGTTGATATTGATGTTATAGAACCATATTTAAAGGATGTTGTATTTAGGATCAATTAGAGGCTAAAAAGTGTGGTTTTGAGGTTGTTAATGGTAAATTGTGGGAGTTGAAGTAGAAGGTACGCCTAAATCTCATTTAATACTCATTCGAATGAGATGTGGTACCTAGTTTTAACAAATTTAGTAATCTCGATCTAACGACATAGGTTAGGTCATTCTAATGACTTCAGAAACACGTAATTATTGACTTGTGAATTAGAAACACATATGTGCTGGTTTTGTTTTTCTAGATTTTTATTGAATTTATTATGAATATTGTACTAAGAGCGTGCAAGGCTAAAATTTGGGGTTTGGGCTTTGTATTATGTTCATTTGGTTGGGTTTTTGATCGCGGGAGTTTTTTTGGGTTTATAATATGAAAGTTAAGGTTTTAATTCCAGAATATATGGGATTTCAATATAGTTGTTTCAGGACCTTGAGTATAGGGCCGAGTATGGAAATAAATTATGAGATAAATAGAAAGATATTGATTATGTAGATCACCCGATAGTTTACAATGTATTGATAACCTGTTGAGTTGGGTAATAATTTTATTATGATAATTCCCATTAGGATGGGTGTACAAGATACCTGAATTAGAGAGCCATAAGAGATTTAACTATGAGATGAGTATTAACTAATAATAATTAGATACTTTATGTGTAACACTGACGATTGGGATTTGTAGTTGTTTGTTTGGCCCGATTGAGTAAGGTTATTCTTGTTAAGGTTATTCTTGTTTACTTGGTTTATGTGCAACATATCGAGTGTAAGTACTCCTAGGATAAGTACTTAGGGGATATCCTTATGGGGCGTGTATGACAAAGACTGCGTTACTACACCTGTAGATAGATACATGCTTTACCTTGGTCATGATTACACTGGACATTACATGCTTAAAATACTAGTTGTATCTAGATCTAATCCAGGGTTAGCCTAGGGTATGGGGCTATATGACTAGTGTGAAGGTGTGGTAATTATCCCTTGTATATGATTTGAGGTTATAGGTCTAGTATATCTTATAACCATACCTATTATGAGAGAGCGATCCTCGAATAAAATAGAGATAAGCCTTCGTTATGTGAGGCCTTGAGAGTAGAGAATTTATGATGTGAGTGTCATGTACCATACTTATGTTGCTCTAGATATAGAGACTGCATTCCTTTATATGTTCATATACTTGGGATGTATAAACTAGTACAATTATCACCCCTTTACTTATATTCAATTGAGATTAATAAAATGTAACCATTGGGTTCACTTAGGTTTAGGGATTAGCCCCATGGTTAATTTTAGGTTGTTTGGGGTAACGTAAATGACTTAAAATTCACAAAATATGGGAGGATTGTGTATTATTATTAAGGCCCAACTTCAGGCAAATTATTATGTGTTCAAAAAAAATTATTTACGTTATTGTTGAACATGTTTTTAGAAGTCTTAGGTCGTTATTGCTACCATAGACTTGGGTGGATTTCATTGGAGGAGTATCTCTTGCAAAGTTATATTTTTCCTTCCTAAGATGTCAAAATGTTGTCATTTTATCTCATATTATATTTTTATATTTTGGTACAGGCAGTTGTATGTATTTTATATTTAAAATGCATTTTTACTCCAGAGTTGGTTTCATGTTGTATCAATAGTTGGATGGTGTTAGATATGGTTTTACATTATTCAGGATTTTATCTCGCATTATATTTACTTTTAAATTTTATTTTATTTTGTTATCTTGAGAATGTTACCAAATATTTTTTATTCCCATGATTTTTTATATAATCAGTAAATTTATGAATTTTACGAGGTATCACAAAACATAATAAAATCGGTGTCGAGCTTCGACTCTTCACGAATAATGTTAGTTTAAAAAAGAGAAATACCTTAGTTCAAACACTACATCAATGCCCCACGAAGAAAATATGAAGAGTCAAATACATTATTCAAAATAGTTAAAGAAGTCAATAGTCAAATTTCAAGTTAAACCAAAAGTTAATTATTTACTAGAACATTCTGAACCAATTTCAGATCGGTTCGACCAGTCAGCATGACCCACTTGCCCTGTTTCTCGTATAAAATAGTAAGCTCTCATCTTCATTTTTACAAACCAATGCAGACTGGTGGTTCGACTAGTCAGCTTTACCCACTTGCCTCGTCATACACTAGTTTTTCTTCATGATATATATTTGCTAGTCATATGACATGTTTATCTCTTTGTATTATATTTTCCATTTATTTAAGTTTTATTAGGAAAAATACAAAAAGATTTTTCTTTAATAATTTTTTTTTGAAAATATAAAAAGATTCTTGGTTTCATATATTTTTGAAAAATTCAAAAAAATTTCGTTTTGGCGTCAAAAATATTTTTTTTAAAACCCAAAAAGATTTTCGGTTTATTTTTTTGTCATGAGTTTACACTTGATGTGGCATGTTGGTATGCTTGAACCCCCATCATTTCATCTTTCCATGAGGCTAGTACATTTGGTCATGAATTTAGATACAATTATTGATCTTAACCATTGAGATTAATGGGGTTGTTTCAAAGTTGACTTAAATTTGGATTCGACCATGTATATGTCATTTCACACATGTATGAACTTTAATGAATGTTTAACTTCTCATGCATATTTAAGTTTAGTAAGACGTTATCCTCTCAATTTTGTCATCTACTCGCATAGTAGACTTAAGAGGAGTTGTGTATGTAACAACCATTTCCCGTGAGGATTTATATTTCATATTGAAAAGATGATGAGTGTGCATGGAAGAGGGTTGCGAGGGGTATGTGAAATCGTCGTGAAAGCCACCATTTAAAAGAGCCTAAGAAAAAATTAAGGCAATAAAAAGAAACATATGGCAAAAAATGGGGCCAATAGGAAATCTCTTAAAAGAGAAATTATATCTTCGAAAGAAAATATGAATTGAAAAGAATAATCATATGAAGGAGTTTAATTCAAGATCAAAAATTTTGCACAAAAAAGTCCTAGGTTGAAAAATCATGGCATGACGCTATTGTTTGTAGAATCTTCAAAATTTCTAGACTTGTGTGTGTGATGTATGCTTTGTTCACTAAGTTCAAGTTTAATTGTCAATTATGACTAAAACGTATTTTGGTGATATATAGCGGTCAATTAGAACATCTTGAGAGTATATTTGTGTTTGGATTGTGATTCATTTATGTTAGTTACATCCATTCATTCCATTCCATGTTTGAGTAGATTGATAATATGTTAACGTGTAGCTAACAAGTTTGAGTCCTTTTTACTACTATTTTCGTACGTCCAGTTGCTTTTATGAAACAAAAAAAATTCGTTGGGAAAATCCCACATACTTTTATAGCGGGTATTGAGAGTTTTGAAAGTCGTTAGAATGACTTTTGGTGGTCGTTCAAGCGCCATGTCCCTGGCATTAGATCTTTCGATCAAATGACGTTTTAAATGACCTACAGTAAGTGTCAGTTTTGGTCATGAGATAGGTATTTATATGGGTCATTAGAAAAGTGCTTCGAACAACGTTGAAAGGATGAAATACCCTCAATTTAAAATTCCAAATATGGAATGGCTCACCAAATATTACACACTTATAATTTCTTTAAAGTTTAACAATTAAAGCACATAAATTTTAATTTCTTCAAAATTAAACTTAATTCAATCAACACAAAACAAATATTTGAATTTTTCTTTTAATCTCAATTAAACAACATTAATTCAATTCAAGTTAAAATTATGCCAAACAATCTTAAACATGTAGTTTGCCAAATTAATTATGCCAACTTGAATTAAATTAAACTAAAATTAGCACCAAAATAAACCAAAGTTGTGATTTAAACCATAATTTATCTTTTTAACCTATGCATGCATGTAAGTGAATTTTGTAAGATAAAACAAAGCACGATCACACTATGCGGCAATGTACGAGGAAAACCCACAACGGGAAAAACCTCGGAAGACCCAGCCTACAAGTCCACTAAGTATGGTATTTTACAAAAGACACGACAAGAGAACTTACAACAATGACTTTCCTTTCAAGCCTTGACGCTCCCTCGCTCTTCAACCTTCTCCTAGTTGATAGCTCTGGAGTGCACCGAAATCTTGAAATCCACCAATGGGTCCTAGCTACCGTCAACCCACACACGGTGCCTTTCACCGTATGAGTGCGCCGCAACAAACACAATCTCCTTTTTGGGTTAGATAATGAACCCAAACTTTCTCCTTAATGTTTATAGAAGAAACTCGGTGCCAAATGATCTCAAGCAAATATATATATATATATATATATATATATATATATATATATATATATATTGAAGAACTTAGATCAAACTAAAACTTGGGTGTAAACTTATGTTCTTTGAGAAAATACATCTTTAAAGATGATGAACACTCAAAAGGAACTTTTGGATTAAGAATATTTTCTCTCTAAGAAAAAGGAAAACTCCCAAAAGTTCTATCAAAAAACTGCCATCCTGCCCCTTTTAAAACAGGTAAAGGGTAGTGGAGAAAGTGAGAAATTTTTAGAGAAAACTGTCAAAACTGATGGAAGGTTGTTTGAACGACATTTTAAAGTCGTCTGAATAACCTTGTTCAAATGAGATTTTAGAAACATATTTGTTTGATATTTCGTTTGAACCAAACTTCAAACTAGAAAACATGGAAGAAATGCAAAATGTCATTAGAAGTTCGTTCGAACGACCTAGCTAACTCGTTCGAATGAGATAACCAGTTCGTTGGAATAAATTTACAAAAAATTACAATTTTCATTTTAAGCCCAAAACCTTTATAAAAAGATTTAAAATGATTTTCTGATAGAACTAAAAATTCATTTTGACAAAAAACATATAAAAGAACACCCACTAAAATTATCCAAGTCTCTCTATATATTAAATGCATTCATACCTTTTTGACACCTTGGAATCCAAATGATGATGATGCAAAACTTGGCACGTAAACTGGCAAGGATGAAATCTTCACTATGATAGCCTGCTGCGTCTTCAACTATTTTGTCTTAGGCTTCAAAGGATACAAAAAAACATCTATCCTATGACACAATTAGTTTTTGCAAGAATTAAACTAACACAACGAATGACTCGATTGGAAATTTTCCCTTACAAATCTCCCCCTTTGGCTACTCCAGGACAAAAACTAAAACAAAAATCCTAAGGGCCTTCAAGCATTTCTAAAAGAGACAACCCGCCCAAAATAAAAATATAGCGCTGACACGACTCATAGGAGTGAAGATTTTTCTCTTTCAAAATGTTGCTGCTTAAGATGATAACCTGCACACTTAAACACACCAATAAATTCATAAATTCATAGGGAATATGTTAATATAAAAAGAAAAAAAAATACTCTTCCCCTTAATTAGTTCTCCCCTTTTATTTAATAATGATCTTCCTAGAAAGACGTCTCCCCCTAAGTTATATCTCCCTAAATTTCAAAGGATTAGATACCATGTATCCCCTTTTTTGTTCAGGAATAGACAAAGTCTAAAGAATCATAAAATAACTTATTTCTCCCCAATTAAAGAAAAATCTCGACGTAATCAAAACAAGGGACAAGAAAAATGGAAAAACAAATTTATCATGCGATGGTGTAAATAGAGACAAGAACAGTAACGCATATTGGCAACAATGAAAATCAACTAATCCAAAAAATAGCAATAGATACTAACTATGATGTAAAAAAATGATACCAACTAAAATGTACTAAACATAAGCATGTGATGTCAAACAAACGTCGCAATAAGATGGATACTAATTTGAACAAGATGCATACATGGATTAGATGTGAAGGCAAAGACTCAAAACAAAGAAATACCATACATATGTATACATAAATATACTAATAACTCACACGCACATATAAAAAGGTATTAAACACCACACGACACAAAATACATTAAACCTTCCACACTTATATGGCAAAAATGTGTCTAAATACATGTAGGAAATGGAAATGAAGGGCTGTGGATTAGAGACTAAAGGAATATATGCCCAATCACCTAAACATGTTCACGGAGTTCTCATTTGATTTCAAAACTTTATCTAACTAAAATATAGCCTCATGTGACAAGATAAAGTGAACTCACGGAACAAATATACACAATGCACACAAGCCTAGAATTTCGATGATTCTACAAACCAATAGAGTCATCACAAAAATACCATAACTAGGATACATTGTCATTGTGCAAACCCGTTGATATATCCAACCAAACTTCCTCATTAAAATTATTTTACTTTTTCTTTTATGAACACACCAACTAAACAATGAAAGCCTTGGCTAATTTTATGCCACGTTTTTTCCCGACTTCTAATGGTGGGTTTTAACGCAGAGTAATTTTGTCTTTCGCAGCCCGATTCCATTGATAATCAACTACACCGGATAAATATTTTTCTATTTCTTTAAATCCGAGAAATGGTTATTACATGCACAAATCCTCCATAGTTATAACAACATGTAGAACTAAAGTGATAGGAGAACATCTCACTTAGCTTAAATATACATGTGGAGTTAAATTTCAAATGAGCTCGTGCATGTGTGAATCAAGGCATATAAAAAGAGAATCCATTAAGAAAGTCAAAGTCAAACTACTCCATGCAAGCATGATAAACAACACTTTAAGGATTGAAAATCTTAACCAAACGTTCTAGCTACATGAAAGCGGATATGATATTGGATTCAAACACAATTATATGCCATAAAATAGAAAATCTTTTTGAGTTTTTCAAATTTTAACCAAACATAAAAAAATTCAACTTAAAAGAAAATAATTTTTTTTTTGTATTTTTCAATGAGACAAAATAAATAAAAATTAAATACAAAAGATATACAATTCGTAATTTTAGCAACACGTATATAAAGAAGCAAACACTAGAAAATGAAAAACAAACATACAACTAGAAAGAATATACCATGAGGCACCAAAGCTAGTGTATGAAAATAAAGCTAACACATTCAACCTTTAGATATATTAAAGGAGGTATCACGTGCAAGAAAATGAGAATAAAAAATCCTATCTTGTAAAGCCGCCAAATCGGATCCTAAGCCAAACAAGCAAAGCGTGACGCTCTCGGGATCTAGTGACTTTACCCTTGGATTTCCTAGGACCATTATGAAGATGAAAACAAAACTTCCTAAGGTGCCCCTTCCGAACATAATTTGTACAATTGAATACACGACGAGAAGTGTTACCTAAGGATTGATCTTTTCTAGTGTTCCTAGATGATGCTCTTAAACACACGGTTTTGACTTTATTATTGGAAGAATTTTGAGTATCAAATCCAATACCACACGTGTCATTTTTTATTTGGATGGTTCCTAACATTTTATCTAATTTCTGCAATCTATACTCCACGTCAAATTTGACCCCACTTGAATCTTTTAATTTCTTTTCTAAATCTAATAATTTTTTACTCACGTAAACCACTACCCTCTTAAAACTTATGAAGCTCTTTCTTCATAGCCTCCATTAAACCTCTAATGCTATCTCTCTCACCTTCAACGTACTCAAGCTTCTCACGAAGAGATCTATCACATGCCCTAAGATCTTCTACTAAAACACTCTCATTATTTTCCTTAGCACGATCTCTCAAACTAGCTTCTAACTTCAAGTTTTACCTTTTTAATTTTATTGATTCGACATACAACTCTTGAAAGGCTACTTGAAGTTCACTCTCCTCCTCCTCTGATTCATTCTCACTCTCACTTTCCATTCCACTGTCTATACCATCAAACTCATGAGATTCACAAACAATGGCCTTGGAAGTGTCAGGTAAAGAAATAACTTCATAGGAAGATTCACTATCAATGCTTACATGACTTGCCATGAATGTGCTAAAGTTGCGCTCAATGGGGGAATTGGGTCCCTCTTCCTTTTCACTATCACTAAGGGTGGAATTATATGAATTTGTTTCTTTACCTCTTTCCTTATTTTAGTGGGACACTCGAATGCCCTATGGTCGAAACCCAAACAACCGTAACACCTATATGACTCGTCCATATGAAGATCTTCATTTTGATTTTTAGGGAATTTTTCATCTTTACTATACTTAGACTCCTCCAATTTCCATATATTAGTCTTAAGAAATTTTCTAAACTTCGTAGAAAACAAGGACATATATTCCGAGTCAATCTCAAACTCATTATCCGAAACCAATGATTCCTCCTTAAGGGATTTCAAGTCCATGCCCTTATCTTTCTTCGTCTCATCCTTGGAGGAAAAGATGTTAAGTTCATAGGTTTGTAAGTCACCTATGAGCTCTTTAAGTTTCATGGAGTTTAAAGTGTGTAAAGAATTTAGGATGGTCACCTTAGAATTAAATCTCTCGGGAATTAACCTTAAAATTTTCTTTATAACACGGTTGTTGGGTATATTTTCTCCCAAGTTAAAAGATGAATTACCAATATCATACAATCTTGTATATAAATCATCAAAAGTCTCACTTCCTAGCGTTCTAATGGTTTCGAATTGAGTGGTGAGGTTTTGGAGTTTCAAAGCTTTCACGACACTAGTTCCCTTATAGATGAGTTGGAGAATATCCCATAACTCCTTAGACGTTTCACACGTCATAATTTGTCACAACTCATCTGTTGTGATAGCACTAAAAAGGGTATTTACGCCACGAGAATTCAAATTAGTTAACTTAAGCTCAATCTCACTCCCTCGCTCAATAGGTTTAGGTACATGAACCTCTCATTCTAGGTATGTTGGTGAGGTCCACCCTTTAACTACCGAAAGCCAAACCCGCTCATTTGGGGATCTAAGTGCTGACCTCATACGTGCTTTCACAAACGCATAGTTGGAACCATAAAAAACATGAAATTTTGCAAAAGGAGAATTTTTTAAACCAAACAAAAATAAGGATCTTAATGAAATAATTTTGTGTTCCTGCTCTGATACCACTTGAAAGGATGAAATAACCTCAATTTAATATGACAAATATGGGATGGTTCATCAGAAATTTCACACTTAAAATTTCTTTGAAGTTAAACAATGAAAGCACACAAATTTTAATTTCTTCAAAATTAAAATTAATTCAAACAACATAAAACAAATATTGAATCTTTCTTTTAATCTCAATTAAATAACATTGATTCAATTCAAGTTAAAATTATGCCAAATAATCTTAAGCATATATTTTGCCAAATTAATTATGCCAACTTGAATTAAATTAAACTAAAATTACCCAAAAAAAAATTAGCACCAAAATAAACCAAAGTTGTGATTTAAATCATATTTTATCTTTTTAACCTATGCATGCCTCTAAGTGAATTTTTTAAGATAAAATAAAGTAAATAACACTACGCGGAGATGTACGAGGAAGACCCACAAGTCCACTAAGTATTGTATTTTTACAAGTCCACTAAGTATTGTATTTTTACAAAATACACGACAAGAGAACTTGCAACAACGACTTTCCTTTC
Source organism: Sambucus nigra (assembly GCA_949130495.1). Taxonomy (NCBI): domain Eukaryota; kingdom Viridiplantae; phylum Streptophyta; class Magnoliopsida; order Dipsacales; family Adoxaceae; genus Sambucus; species Sambucus nigra. The sequence goes on along the minus strand of OX422208.1, from coordinate 84,737,223 downwards.
AAAACTTGACGCTCCCTCGCTCTTCAACCAGCGCCTAATTGACAACTCTGGAGTTCGTCGAAATCTTAGAATCCACCAATGGGGCCTGGCTACCATCAACCCACATACATTGTCTTTCACCATATGAGTACGCCATAGCAAACACAAAATGGGTAGAGAAAAAACTTGGTGCTTAATTATCATAAGAAAATATATATATTAAAGAACTTATGTCATGACCCCAACCCAATAGTAGTATGGAATGAGTGTCTTGACATGCCACCAAGGCATTCAATATTCTGGCCTTAATATATTTCTTAAAATAAATGCAATGGGAATACATTCACATGGTCATGAATCGTAAACTATTGAAAAAATGGAATTACGTCATCAGAGCTATCTAAAAGGAAACTTCATATATATCAATATTATGAACGAATTACCACTTATGCCAAAATTAAAAACCTATTACTAAATAGCCAAACATGCTCTATCTCATAAAACAAATATTATATTTAAAAGTATAACAAAAGAGCTTCTTAAGCTAAATCTTCAACAAAGTCCTTCTACACTTCATCCGCCAGTCTAATTATTTCCTGAAAAATCGTTATTTGTACAATGTCATCTAAAAGATGAATAAGATTTAATCTCCCGACATTCCAAGGTTTTCAGAAAATAGATACCTATTCAAGTCAAAAGAGAAGGCATATACATATATGGATATGAACTTGCAGTAAATATATATATATATATATCACAATTGGATAGCTTAGAGTTAGACGAAAGCAACAATTCAAATGTGATAGCTTTTTCTTTCAATCATATAATTTTAATGGCCAAGTACACTCTAATACCGTGTACTGCATTTTAATGATAAAACTAAAAATTTTATAGTTTTAATTTTGATAGCTTTTTCTTCCAAATGTAATGCATTTTTATAGTTTTAATTTTGTGTTTTATAGCTTTACCTAGTAGTTATGCTACACTAAAGGCTCCACTAATGAAAATTTTAAATTTGGAAACAATCTGAATTGATTTTATTTTCATTTTAAGCCCAAAACTTTATAAAAAGATTTTTAAAAAATTCTGATAAAACTAAAAAGTCATTTTGAAAAAAACATATAAAAGTCACCCACTAAAATTATCCAAGTCTCTCTCTATATATCAAATGCAGTCATACATTTTGAGACCTTGGAATCTAAATGATGATGACGCTAAACATGGCACGTACACCAGCAAGGATGAAATCTTCACAATGCTAGGCCGCTACGTCTTCAACTATCTTGTCATAGGCTTGAAGGAAATAACAAACATATATCCTGTGACACAATTAGTTTTGTCCGAAATTAAGCCAACACTACAAATGACTCGATTGGAAATTTTCCCTTACAATTATCTCCCTTTGGCTATTCCAGAATAAAATCCAAAACAAAAATCCTAAGGGCCGTTAATCTTTTCTAAAAGATACAACCCACCCAAACTAAAAATACAGCGCTCGACACAACTCATAGGAGATAAGCTTTGTCTCTTTTAAAATGTTGTTGCTTAATATGATAAACTGCACGCTTAAACACGCCATTAAACGCATAGGGAATATGACAATATAAAGTGCGAAAAAATACCCTCCCCCTTAATTAATTATCCCCTTTGTCTAACAACGATCTTCCTAGAAAGACGTCTCCTCCTAAGTTATATCTCCCCAAATTTCAAAGGATTAGATACCATTTCTCCCTCTTTTTTTTCCAGGAATAGACAAAGGTTAAAAATCACGAAATAACTTATTTCTCCCCAATTAAAGAAAGATCTCTCCATAATCGAAACAAGGGATTAGAAAAATGGAAAAACAAGTTTATTATGCGATGGTGTAAATAGAGACAAGAGCAATAACGCATATTGGCAATAATGAAAATCAGTTAATCCACAAAGTAGCAATAGATACCAACTATGATGCAAAAAAATGATACCAACTAAAATGTACTAAACATAAGCATGTGATTTCAAATAAACATCGCAACAAGATGGATACTAGTTTGAACAAGATGCATAAATGGATTAGATGCGAAGGTAAAGACTCAAAACAACGAAATACTATATATAAGTATACACAAATATAACAATAACTGACACGCATATATACATAGGTATTAAACACCACATAAGACACAAAATACATTAAGCTTTCCACATTCATTTGGCAAAAGTGTGTCTAAATACATGTGAAAAAGGTAAGTGAAGGTGTGTGAACTAGATACTAAAGGAATATAGTCCCATTCACCTAAACATGTTCACGGATTTCTCATTTGATTGCAAAAATTTATCTAACTTAAATATAGCCTCATGTGACAAGATGAACTGAACTCACAGAACAAACATGCACAATGCATACAAGCCTAGAATTTTGATGATTCTACAAACCAATAGAGGCATAACAAAAATAGCATATCTTGGATACATTGTCATTGTGGAAACCCGTTGATATATCCAACCAAACTTCCTTATTACTATTCTTTTTCTTTTTCTTTATGAGCATACCAACTAAACAATGAAGGCCTTGGCTAATTTTATGCCACTTTTTTTTTTGCCTACTTTCAATGGTGACTTTTCATGCAAAGTAATTTTGTCTTTCACAGCCCGATCCCATTGATAAACAACTACACCGAATAATTATTTTTCTATTTTTTAAATTCATGAAACAGTTATTACATGCACAAATCCTTCATAGTCATAGAAACATGTAGATGACTAAATTGATAGGAGAACATCTCACTTAGCTTAAATATACATGTGAAGTTAAATTTCAAATGAGCTCCTCCATGTGTGAATCGAGGCATATAAAATAAATAAAATCCATTAATCAAGTCAAAGTCAAACTACTCCATGCAAGCATGATAAAGAACACTTTAAGGATTGAAAATCTTAACCAAAAGTTCTAGCCACATGGAAGGGGATATGATATTGAATTCCAACAAAAGTATATGCCACATAAAATGTGTAAAGATAAAATAAGAAAAAAACGAAAATATTTTTGAGTTTTTCAAATTTTAACCAAACACAACAAAATTCAACTTAAATGAAAATAAAAATCTTTTTGTATTTTTCAATGATACATAATAAATAAAAGTTAAATACAAAAGATATACAAGTCATAATTTTAGCAACACATAGATATAAAGAAGAAAAGACTAAAAAATGACAAGCAAACATACAACTAGGAAGAATGAAGCATGAGGCACAAAAGCTAATGTATGCAAATAAAGCTAACTCATTCAACCTTTAGATTTATCATGGGAGGTATCATGTGCAAGCAAATGAGAATAAAAAATCCTATCTTGTAAAGCTGCCAAATCGGATCCTAAGCTAAACAAGGAAAGTGTGACGCTCTCGGGATCAAGTGACCTTGGTGACTTTACCCTTGGATTTCCTAGGACCATTTTGAAGATCAAAACAAAATTTCTTAAGGTGCCCCTTCCGATCATAATTTGTGCAAGTGAATACACGAAGAGAAATGTTACCTAAGGATTGATCTTTTCTAGTGTTCCTAGATGATTCTCTCAAACACAGGGTTTTGACTTTATTATTGGAAGCATTTTGAGTATCAAAGTCAATACCACACGTGTTATTTTTTATTTGGACATTTCCTGAAATTTTATCTAATTTCTCCGACCTGCACTCCAAATCAAATTTGACCCCACTTGAGTCTTTTAATTTCTCTTCTAAATCTAAAATTTTTTACTCAAGTAAACGCCTACTATCTTCAAACCCAAGAAGATCTTTCCTCATAGCCTCCATTAAATTTATAAGGCTATCTCTCTCACCTTCAACGTACTCAAGCTTCTCACGAAGAGATCTGTTACATGCCCTAAGATCTTCTACTAAAACACTCTCATTATTTTCCTTGGCATGATCTCTCAAACTTGCTTCTAACTAGAAGTTTTCAATTTTTAATTTAATCGATTTGGCATACAACTCTCGAAAGGGTACTTGAACTTAACTCTCCTCCTCTTGTTCTTCATTCTCACTCTCACTTTCTACTCTACTCTCGATACCATCAAACTCATGGGATTAACAAACAATGACCATGAAAGTGTCATGTAAAGGAATATCTTCAAACAAAGATACACTATCAATGCTCACATGACATACCATGAACGCGGTAAAGTTTCCCATAATGGGGGAATCGAGTCCCTCTTCCTTTTCACTATCACTAAGGGTGGCATTATATGAAATTGGTTGTTTCCCCTCCCTCCTTAGTTTACTGGGACACTCGAATGCCCTGCGGTCGTAACTCTCACAACCATAACACCTATTTGACTCGTCCCTATTAAGATCTTCATTTCGATTTTTAGGGAATTTTTCGGCTTTACTATACTTAGACTTATCAAATTTCTTATAAACATTTTTAAGTTTCCCTTTATTAGTCTTAAGAAATTTCCTAAACTTACTAAAAAATAAAGCCATATGTTCTAAGTCAATCTCAAACTCATCATCCGAAATCGATGTTTCCTCCTTAAGGGCTTTCAAGGCTATGCCCTTATCTTTCTTCTTCTCATCCTTGGAGGAAAACATGCCAAGTTCATAGGTTTGTAAGTCACCTACGAGCTCTTCATGTTTCATGGAGTTTAAAGAATTTAATAAGACAATCACCTTAGCATTAAATCTCTTGGGTGATGACCTAAAAATTTTCTTTATAGCACGGTTGTCGGGTATATTTTCTCCCAAGTTAAAAGATGAATTTACAACATAGAACAATCTCTCATAGAACTCATCAAAAGTCTCACTTTCTAGCTTTCTAATGGTTTCGAATTGAGTCGTGACGATTTGAAGTTTTGAACATGACACTAGTACCCTCATGGGTGAGTTAGATAATATTCCAGGCCTCCTTAGACGTTTCACACGTCATAATCCGACAGAACTCATCCGGTGTGACCGCACTAAAAAGGCCATTTAAATGTCCAGAATTCAAATTAGCTAACTTAAGCTCAATCTAACTCCATCTCTCAACAGGTTTAGGTACACGAACCTCTCCATCTAGGCATGTTGGTGGGGTCCACCCCTTAACTACCAAAAGACAAATCCGCTCATCTGGGGATCTAAGCACCGACCTCATATGTGCTTTCCAATACACGTAGTTGGAAGCATCAAAAATAGGAAATTTTGCAAAAGGTGAATTTTCCATATTTTAAACCAAACAAAAATAAGGATCTTAATGCATAAATTTAGCGTCCGTGCTCTGATACCACTTAAAAGGATCAAACACCCTCAATTTAGAATTCCAAATATTGGATGTTTCATCAAATATTTCACACTTATAATTTTTTAACGTATAACAATTAAAGCACACAAATTTTAATTTCTTAAAAAATAAAATTAATTCAAACAATAAAAAACCAATATTTGAATTTTTCTTTTAATCTCAGTTAAACAAAATTAATTCAATTCAAGTTAAAATTATGCCAAACAATCTTAAGCATTTATTTTGCAAAATTAATTATGCCAGCTTGAATTAAATTAAACTGAAATTACCAAAACTAATTTTATCACCCAAGTAAACCAAAGTTGTTATTTGAACCATATTTTATCTTTTTAACCTATGTATGAATCTAAGTGAATTTTTTAAGATAAAATAAAGCACAATCACACTATGCGAAAATGTACGATGAAAACCCACAACGGGAAAAACCTCGGACGGCCCAGCCTACAATTCCACTAAGTATGGTATTTTTACAAAAGACACGACAAGAGAACTTACAACAACGACTTACATTTCAAGCCTTGATGCTCCCTCTATCTGCAACCTCCGCCTTGTTAACAACTTCAGAGCTCACCAAAATCTTGGAATCCACCAAGGGGGCCTGGCTACCATCAACCCACACATGATGCCTTTCACCGTATGAGTACGCCGCAGTAAACACAATCTCCTTTTTGGGGTAGACAAGGAACCAAAACTTTCTCCTTAATGGGTAAAGAAGAAACTCAGTCTCAAATGATCTCAAGAAAATATATATATATTATAAAACTTAGATCAAACTAAAACTTGGGTGTAAACTTGTGTTCTTTGAGAAAATAAATCTTTAAAGATGATGAACACAAAAGGAATTTTTGGATTAGGAATATTTGCTCTCAATGAAAATGGAAACTCCTAAAATTTCTTTAAAAAATAGCCTTCACGCCCGTTTCAAAACAGGTAAAAGGAAGTGGAGAAAGTGGGAAGTTTTTAGAGAAAACTGTCAAAACTGACGGAATGTCATTCGAACAACATTTGAAAGTCATTCGAATGACCCTGTTCAAACGAGATTAATAATGAGATTTTAGGAACATTTTCGTTCGAGCCAAACTTCTAACGAGAAAACAGGGAAAAAGTTCACAATGTCGTTAGAAGTTCGTTCGAATGACCTGGAAAACTCGTTTGAACGAGAGGCCCAGTTCGTTCGAATGACTTTAGGGAAAATCCAAATTTTCATTTTGAGCCCAAAACTTTTATAAAAAGATTTAAAAAACTAAAAAGTCATTTTGACAAAAACATTTAAAATAACACCCACTAAAATTATCCAAGTCTCTCTATATATATTAAATGCATTCATACCTTTTTAAGACCTTGGAATCCAAATAATGATGACGCAAAACTTATCACATAAACCGGCAAGGATGAAATCTTCACTATGCTAGGCCGTTACATCTTCAACTATCTTGTTATAGGCTTTAAAGGGCACAACAAACATCTATCCTATGGCATAATTAGTTTTGTCCGAAATTAAGCCAACACTACAAATGACTCGGTTGAAATTTTTTCCTTATAGACATGTTACTATTTTGTGTCATTTCTTACCTACTTTGAACGACATGCTTTAGTCATTCAATATACATGGCATTGTCACTCGAGCGACCCTGGATGGATTTTTGACATTCGATTTGTTCAAGTAGCTGCTTGATTTGTATTTTGATATTACACAAATTTGGTCCTTTTTGGTTATTTTTTACGGTTTGTATGCAGTTGATGTTGATTATTCATGCTTTGATTCTACATTGCAAGATTTTGTTTAGTCACATCATTCTTGGTATTGATAATTTCATTCATGTGAATGTTTTCTAGCTACGATTTGAGATATTCTGATTTATTTTGAGCTAGTTCATCATGTTTATGTAGATATGCTTTTCATGATTTATTCATTCTAGATATTCGTTTATATGTTTATTTTCATCACTAGTTGTCTATTAGAGACAAAAATGGGGTGAGATGTATATGTGATGTAGGGGGAGATTTTTAATAGTGTTTTATATAGTTATTATATTGATTATATATCATATGTTCCTCCATACTTCACATGGTATTTGTTTTTTTTGTGTGTGTAGTGATTATTCAAAGATTTGAGATTTTGCAACTACATCATATTCAGACATTCATGTTGTCGATCCGACATTTGTTTATTAAATCGTGTCCTGTATTTTATTTTTGGATTTATGGGCTAGGATTTAGGTCATACCTCTTTACGGCCAGTCTTAGGAATTTCAATTTTTTGGTTTTGTTCCGAAATAGCCAAAAGGGGAGATTTGTAAGGATAAATTTCTTAATAGTGTCAATTTGTATATATTGGCATTATTCCAGACAAAACCACTTTGAGTCATAGATAGATTTTACTTATCACGGTTCCCATTTAGTCTATGACATTGTGTTGAAGACATAGCGGCCAAGATTCAAAGATAGATCACGTCGTAGTTTTAGTGCATTTTTCACGTTTTCAAACTTGATTTTTCGAGATTCTCTCATGTATGGATGTGATGATACGAGAAATCGCCCACTTTTTGTTCTCGTACCAGCAAGTCAAATATAAGATATGTAATGAGCAGATAAAGCAAGTAAAGAGAGATAAAAGACAAGATATAGAGTGGTTCGACTATAAAAATGAGCCTACGTCCACTTTGGTGACACCCTATCATTATATATTATGTTTGGTACATAGTAATTAGGGCTAAATAGGCGTACAAGCATGAGAATAGAATATAGTACATGACTATGATGATTCTGGTGGCTCCGGGATGGTGGTTGCGATGCTCCTTCTAGAAGCCCCCAACCTATGCCTAGTGGCATAGAGAGAGTAATCAGCTCCAAGCTTAATACTGATGTAGGAAATGAAACTGGGGACCTCTTATCCTGAGGTGTGGACCTCTATACATAGGAGGTGTAGGTATTGTTGTTGTGACGAGAAGAGGTTGTGCCTACCTGAATATATAGGCTCGGTCTGCGACATGTAGATTATAAGTGGCCGTCGCTTATATACATAGGACTGCGGCAGGTATGTAAGGTATTCATGTATTGCCTAAGGAAAAAGGGCCTTGGATGTTAGATGATAGTACACTATAGTATTTCTTTCCATAGCAAGGGGGTACAATATATGTGTTATTAATAAGCCCCCAAGGCGTAGTGCCAAGGAATTGGTGCTGCGTATTGATTCTACTAGTGCCGCGGCATGTTCACTCTGCGATAGCTTCCCAAAATGATGCTCAGTCTTCCCGCACCGTCTTATATAAATAGAACCATATGTAGACTTCATTATGTTTCGCAAACCCTTGAGAGCATATCGAAGGCAAATCTCTGTCTGTTCCTCATCTTGACTTTTCTAGCGACCATTCAAGTTCTGGGTGTGGTGGTATTTAGGCAGCGCAAGGCGGTTTGAGGCTGAGTAATCAATTTCCATCCTTTTTGTAGGTAATCTTTCAACCGATTTCCTCATTTTCTTTCGCATCTCTGCAAATCATGCTTCGAATTCATTCCTGCTACTGTAGATGATTCCCTTTTTTTCTAATTTGAGTAGAAACAAATGGTTTACGACTGATACTTTGTGTAATACACACAATTCTCTAAGAGATTCCTTAATTAATCGATAATACCACCCTCTATTGATCTTAACTTGCTATTTTTGGGTATTTTAGGGATCTTTTAATTGTAAATGATCCATTTGGACCCGTTGTAATGCACTGAACCCATGTATGTTAATTCCATAATGAACTTAACCCATTTGAATTCTTTTGATTGTTGGTTTAGACTCTTAGGGATTTTTAATTCCCAGTTCATATGATAAGAATATTAAACATAAGCCTGAAACACACTTGTGTAGGATCGTGTTTGTTGATTTTAGGCCTGTAAAGATATTGAAAATCGTACCACTTGTTCTTGATGTTATTGAACAAACCTTTGTCATTCTAAGGCTTCAATCCTCAAATTTAATCAACATTAAATACTTAACTGTTTGAGTATATGTCCGTATCACGAGGAATACCTGGTCGCGGTATAAAAAACACCCTTTTTAAATTTAGGGTGGTCTCAGGTAAATGTCTGCAGCTAAATATTGGCACGTTTAAGAAATTGGTTGTGGCATGTTGATATCAAGCTGCGGCATATGTCAATACTTGTATAATAAATATTCCCTCAAGGTTCTTAGGTTAGTGTCCGCATCATTTTGCTAATAGTCCAATGACTATGGCATGTAAGAATATAACTAACCTCCATCCCAAAAATAATACGCCACGGCAGAAGTTGACTCCTAGGACTAACGCTTGGTGTAGTTGGTCAAATTTTCTAGCATTTCTTATTTAGCCTTCGAAATTGCTATTTCATGGTTCCTGTCACGGGGAGCCTCTAAGAGGACTGTATTTCCATACTAGATGCGGCACCTAACTGCGAATTCTTTTAGATTTTTAGGTCTTGCTGCAACCATATGAGTTTTGATCCTGACGTATTTCTCAAAGACTTTTGGAACAAACACTTTGGAGTCTCTCCCCCTGAACTTCATTTTGTGCATCCTTTAAAGACAATAGGGACTTGCCAGCTCAAAGATTTCCCAAATTGTGTCGTTTTAGACTCAGACTCAGACTCCGCAGCATTGGAGGAAGAGGCTAATTCAATCAACCACACAATTGATAAAAATGTTATGAAAGTGGGTACATCTGAGGTTAGGGACGCACCTGTTTGCACATTTAGGAGGGCTGAGAGACCTTTTGCTGCACTTAGTGTCCGCAACATAATTACTCAAGAGTGGATTGACCAAGTTTCTGAGGCACTTGAATTTCCTGAAGGTTTGATTTTATTAGCACTCGTCGCGGAACAAAGGCCCTGTACGGCATTTGCTAAAGATGGGGTTTGCTTCCCCCTCTATGCGTTTTTTTATGGGTTATGGCTGCCTGTCCCAGTCCCCATCATAAGAATCTTCCAAATGATGAAGTTAGCCCCAGCCCAATTAGATCTTAATGGCGGGAGGTCAATTCTTCCATCTATTGTTCTGTGGAAGAATAAATTCAAGAGAGCCACTACTCCTGTTGCGTTTTTCTACTTCTACTGCCTAAAGGAAAACTCCGTAAAATTTACGGGGAATTATTACTTTTTTATTCGTGATAGAGATGAAACCCTTTATTCTGGGAGGCCTACCAGTGTAAAGAACTGGAAGGTCAAATATTTTTTCATTTCTGGAGAAGGGTTGGAGAACCACCCCCAAGAAACTAAGAGAGAGAGAACCTTTAGAATGTCGCGGCAGTGGGGATGTCCCTCTAAGCTTGGTAAATGACTTTTTGAATTATGTTCGCATACCCTTTTTACATTTTCATGTTATTCTATATGTTTTTCTTTTTTACTAACCTTTGCATTTTTCAGTAAGTCTTGACAATTTGCAGCATAGTGAGCGGAAAGATAAAAGGGTTGGTGAGGCCGCGGTAGTTCTTGCTGATGCGTAGAAGTTTAGCACTCTTGTAACCTCTGCTTCAATATATAAGGGAGGATTCTTGCCCAACAAGTTTGTTCCCAAAGAGATGGCCACAGAAGGTAATGATGCTTTCTTCACTAATGTCACGAAAACTATTTTCAAATCTTGAAATTGATAGACTGCTTCATTTCTTCTTCCAGCTGAGGAAATTGATAGGGAGATTTTGGATGCCCAACAAGGTGAGATGGATTAGGACGCAGCTGTCCTGAATAACAAAACCTAGCAAAAAAAAAAAGGAAGAGGACAAAGTCCAAAGCTCCTGCCACAGTCCCTTCTGGTGACCAAGTTGGTCCTATCACTCCCAAAAATCAAGCTGCTGAACAAACCAATATTGTTGCGCCCCCACCCCAGGTTGAGGAGTTGGTCTCTCAAGAAAGTCCTAAGGGTAATTTTGACGATGATATTGGGGCTAATCTGACCGCGGAAGGGTTAACGTCAACTTTTGAACAGCTCAAAGGTCGCGACACCTCTCCAATTCATACAAATTCACCTCCCCCGATAATACAGGTTGTCAATGCCAACCTAGAACCTCCTCAATGTCATCCCAGTGTTGGTCTTGATGGCCATTTGTGGCCTTATCTTAGGCAGACCAACCCTGAATCTTCTTGGGACATAACTGCGAGGGTTTTTCACAGAATGAAAAGGGTTCTAGACACCGTGGACCTTGATCATCTTGTGGATGAAGACCACGATGACTTGGAGGATTATGGTCTCCATAGTCTGTTGAGGGTAAGTACAAGTTTACCTTTTCATTATCATTTTAATACTTTATATTTTTCTTCTAAAATTAAATCTCCTTACAGTTCGCGGACGTTGTGATGTCCCAGAAGCAAAAGTGTGAAGACCTTTGTAAGCTAAAAGAGGTCATGGAGAGAGTGCATTATGCTGACCTAGAGAATGCCAGGAATGATTCTTTTTAAGCTAGTAAGAAATCCTCTATCGCGACACTTGAGGCGTATAAGATGGATGCGGATAAGAGGGTTCAGGCCACGGAAGAGGCGAAGAAGGCTGAGGATAGATTCAAACAGACTGCAAACTCTTTGGGAATTTCCGAGGCTCAAGCCGTTGCAGCTACCCAGGCCACGGCCTCATCGAATAGAAAACTTGAGATCCTCCAGAAGAAGTTCAATGAACTAGAGAGAAAGAATGCAAATGATGCGGAAGCCCATGCCATGGCCATTAAGAAAATGGGGAAAGACCATACCGTATCCCTTCAATTGGCCATTGACAGCACTATGGAGTCATTTAAAGTCTCCAAAGACTTCTACCTGATCAATAATAAAGCCTACCTTTTCATCTACCAAGAGATCATGCATAGAGTTATAAATAACTTCCATGAATCTAAAGACACAGTTCTTGCCTGGGGCCTTGGTAATAATTAACATTTATAATGTGTGTATAAGATGAAGGCTATAGCTAAACAAAGAGCCAGGATAAGGGTTGAAGCAGAGGCTACGACAGCTGAGGAGGAGATCGTGATCGCCACGAAAGGAGAGGATGGAGATGAAGAAGATGATGCAACCACTAGCATTCTTTTAATTCTAAACATTAGGTTGTGTCTCTTTATGAACTTTAATTTTTTTTGTTGATATATACATAGGGTTATGGCCCTTTAACCATTGTGAACTTCATTACCAAGGTTGCGTCCTCTTGTCTATATGACTTGACATTTTAATCTTTTATCTTGGCTGTAGCTTTTGATCTTTCTATTTGTCTTAACTTTTCCCTTACTTTCTCTTTTATTATCTGCTTTGATACTTGAATGATCTTGCAAAATTGCATCCGGAGGTGTAATGTACATAAGGTCGCTCCGACATTATATAAATGGTTTCTCTAAAAAGGCTACGACCTATTGTGCTTTGCCTCAGACTTTTCACAACTTGATTTTTCCTTAGCAAGGATTCAAATTTTTCTCACCATATATGGTTATAACCCCCACAGCCGCGGTGCCAAAGTGAAATGGCTTTTAGGGATGCGTCTTAACTTCCTTGTCTCATTTAACTTTACACTTTGTAGCCCTTTGAAAAGGTTCCCCAGAATAGGCTGCGGCCTCTTACATTTTTCCTTGACTTCTTTAATTTTTCCAGCACTTTTACAAGTCTTGATGCCACAATACTGAGGCTGCGGTTAATTTGTAACCCAACCGTGGCATTTTAGCAATAAATGTCCACTTTTTCTTTTTGGTTCATCTTCTAAATGAACGAGTGGACTCCTTGATGGCTCCGACCACATTGATAGAGTTGCGGTACCTTTCAGACCCTTGATAGAAAATTAATGACAGCATGTTGGGATGAGGTCATCCTTTTTCTATAGCTTTATCATGCTTCATGATGTCAGTGTCACAGCATCTTTTAGTCGCTTTAACTGCCTTTCATGGATTTCCTTTAGTCACTTTGATTGGGTTATTATCAGCCCCCCCGAGCTAGGTATTATGAAGCTTCCTCAAGCTAATATACAGGATACTATCAAGCCTCCCCAGGCTGGGTTATGTTATTATGCCACCCACAGCTAATATACGGGATACTTTTAAGCCTCCCCAGGATGGGTTATGTTATTGAGCCACCCACAACTAATATACGACATACTTTCAAGCCTCCCCAGGCTGGGTTATATTATTGAGCCACGCACAACTGATTTATGGGATACTATCAAGCCTCACCAGGCTGGGTTATGTTATTAAGCCACCCACAGCTAATATACAGGATAATTTTAAGCCTCCCCAGGCTAGGTTATGTTATTGCGCCACCCACAGCTGATATACGGGATACTTTTAAGCCTCCCCGGGCTGGGTTATGTTATTGGGCCACCCATAGTTGTTGATATATATAAATCCATCCCTAGCTAGATATTATAAGCCTCCTAGCTTAATGATGCATCCCTAAAGCTAAGAACGATCATTGTAAGCCCCTATGGCTAATGACGCATCCCGAAAGCTAAGAATGGGCATTGTAAGCCCCCGTGGATAATAACGCTTTCTGATAAATGCTTTCAAGAATATAGCCATAATATGCTAAAATATAATCTCTATGAGCGATGTTGCAGACCAATTTAGATAGTTGCTCTCAATAGTTGCTTTTGCCTTTTCAATTATCACTTTCTTTCAGATAATCAGGCGTCACAATGGGCGTTATGGGCCCATTTAGATATTATCATTCCCGATATAACATATTGTCTCGATTTGGAATATGTTTAAGATAAAGAGTCTTTAATAAGATAACCTTTAACGGAAATGAGAATAAAAATATGGCAATATAAAGTGAACTTGATTTCATATATATATATATATGACTTTGTAAGGACAATACAAAGTTTAAATTAAAAGTTTTCACAAGGAACAGAAATAGATGAAACATAAATATGAGCATAAAAAGAGGAATGCGGCCTGTCAGACTAGGTTGCATGCCTTAGGCATCCTTGAGGAAGCGTTGTACCATTCCCAGTCTTATAAGCCTTTCAATTTCATCTTTCAGGACATAGCATTGCACAGTGTCATGGTCGTGGTCCTGATGAAACTTTCACCATTTGGCTTTGTTCCTCTTGTGGGGTGGTGCTCTAAGCTTCTCTGTCTGCCTCAGCAGCTTTTCCTCTTTTATAAACTCGAAGATGTCTTCAATTTGGAAGTCCAAAGGGGTGTAGGACTCAAATACACTTTCTACCTTCTTCACTTTCCTCTTCTGGTTCTGGTCCAGGGTCGCGGTCCTTAGGTCCGTAGCCTCAGTGGTTGTGGCAGAAAATGATTGGCCAGTAACTTTAAGTGTCGCAGCCTCCAGTATAAGAACACTGGGTCAAGAAGTTAACCTGAGTTTGGAGTGAAGCATGACTGTCATAGAAATGGTTGAGATGATTGTACAACTGAGTAATCTCATTCTGCATTTCTACATTTTGGGTGGTCTTTCCCTCCATTTTTTTCTTTTTTAGTCTTTAAAAATATATATAATCTGAAAAAAACTAGAAGAAGTGAGCAATCAGTATCGAATAAACCAAGTATAAAGTTGGGATGTAGTGTTTGCACTGCTGCATGATATTACTACTGAGATCGCGGCCAGTGAAGCACATAGGTGTACTGCCGTGGCCTTTGAATTATATTCCCCAAGGTTGAGCTGGAGACGGCCTGAGTCCATTCCCTGATGATTTGAAGCTGCTGTAATGCAACTGCACTAGTAGAGGATGCGGTAACAAAGGAAGATGAACTACCAGGCCGCATCCCTTTCTAGGTAGTGAGGAGAACAACCCTAAAATTGAAACCCAAAAATTGAGTTTTTCTCCCGAAACACGTGTGGAGAATACCTACTAGGGTCTATCCATGAGAGAATACCCTCAGGGTGCACAAAATAGCACAATTCTAATGATAAACCCTATATCATTGGTAAAGAACAGCAAAAAGGGATTAAATATCACTCTTCCCTAATCACCCACCTTTACGGGGCTATATCCCATCAAGCTTTCTAGCATTATCTAAGTGAGGCGATATCATAGGGGTATGTAAAATAAATCTAAGGTCATAAAATGGATACCTAAGAGCAGATCTGAATATACGAAATACCCATTTAAGGGTGTAAATATAAAATAGAGCTCAATAACAAAAATTTATTCATGTGATGATGATCCAAAGGATCCCCATGAATAAAATAAGGGGATTAAGAACTCAAAACATAGAGAAACAAGATTGAAAATACCTCGCTTCCCACAGACGGTGCCATATTGATGATATGAGAAATCTCCTACTTGTTGTTCTCCTACCACCAAGTCGAATATAAGATATGTAATGAGAAGATAAAGCAAGTAAAGAGAGATAAAAGACAAGATATAGAGTGGTTCGGCTATAAAAGTGAGCCTACGTCCACTTTGGTGCCACGCTCTCATTACATATGATGTTTGGTACATAGTAATTAGGCCTAAAGAGGTGTACAAGCATGAGAATAGAATATAGTACATGACTATGATGATTCCGATGGCTCCGGGATGGTGGTTGCGATGCTCTCGCCAGATGCCCCCAAGCTGTGCTTAGTGGTATGGAGAATGTAATCAGCTACAAGCTTAATACTGATGTAGGAAATGAAATCGGAGACCTCATATCTTGAGGTGTGGACCTCTATATATAGGAGGTGTAGGTATTGTTGTTGTGATAAGAAGATGTTGCAGCTAGCTGAATGCATAGGCTCGGTCCGCGGCATGTAGATTATAAGGGGACGCAACCTATATACATAGGGTTGCGGCACGGATGTAAGGTATTCATGTATTACCTATAAGAAATAGGTCCGCGATTGTTAGATGATAGTACACTGTAGTATTGCTTTTCGCGACAAGGGGGTACAATATCTACGTTATCAGGATGCATATTGGTTTATGTACACTCGATAAATATTTTCCAAGGATGTTATTTTATTTAAATCTGAGCTTCAAATGTTTTTAACATAATTTTTCTGAGATAAATCTTGTTTAGACTCATATGGATCTTTCCCTTGTGTTTTAAAGGATCGAACGACTATAGCAGTCATCCAAATGACATGTGTAAGTCATTTAAATGGCATGGACTTCTTGTCCTAACGATATGCCCATTTCGTTTAAACGACATACCAATATTGCTCAAATGATGCGCCGGCTGAAAGTTTTTATTTAAGGTCTTTTTGCTCTAAAAAATTATGTGTGTTGAGAACATAAACTACATAATAGAACCCATACGTTTTTCTACACTTGTTTAACAAAGGTTTCCAAAGATAAAAACATCATTTGTGTTTACAAGATCCAATTTTACATACCATAAGTTATAGAGATCTTGCATTTGCATCACGATTTCATTCTTCATCATTCTAAGAATTTTTTTGTCAATGGACTCCATACTTGCCGATTGACAGTTGCTAGTTGTATCAGTGGCTATCGAGGCACACATGGACTCATGTGTTGTGGACCTAGCATAGGTGGACTCCTTTGTTGCACTATGGACGAGCAGTTGAAGAGAAGAATAAGGCGTTAAGGATTATGGGATTGAGTAATTTTGTAAGACTGAAATTTCCTTTGTAAAACTGTTTCATAGTGATTATCTGGCCTGGGTCGTCTGAGAAGTTTTCCTATTGTTTTTTCCTCGTATATCGACGTGTTCTTGTATTTTATGAGAATTCTTTAGTTTATCTTGTTTATATCACTAGATGCATGTTTATAGATTAAAGAAGATAAATTGTCTTAATAGAAACGGGTTCACAAAGTTGGTGCTAAATAAATTTAGAAAAATGTTTTGTAAAAGAAAAATCATTTTCACCTAAAGCACACCTACAGAAGGTAATATCGTGATTAGAAAGATCTCTCCCTCTTAACAGAACATGCTCAAGATAAGGAAGAAGCATGAAGGCAGCTAAGAAGCTCACCTAGGTAGCTCAGCGAGGGAGCCCAAAGAGGTAGATCGGCGATGGAGCTCAGCGAGGAGACTTCCGAAGAGAGCTCATCTTTATCTTCCATTTTTACTTAGTCAAATTGTATTGTTTAATAAGTTGCAACAATTGTAATATTGAATGCGAGGTCAAACAGTACTCGCAACAGACAAGGCCTGGCAGGGCCTATGAGAGCTTACATGCTCTATTGAATGACGTTATTATGGGAACTTCAAAGGGACTTGGTTTAGAAGATTAAGAAGTGAGGCAGCATTAAGGCTTATTTTAATCAATTTAGATTGGTAAAACACCGAGAGACCATTTTCTGTGAAAACTTGTGCAGAATAACCTTGAATTCCATCTTATATTGAGCCCTGAGCTAAAAAAATCCTCTACCAAATGTCACATCTACTTTAAGTGATGTCACGAGCCACCGGCCCACTGTCCAATCCAAACTTAAGTAAACCATTATGGTATTGGGGCTATTAGAAATTTTGGTGAACTACAACTTTTGTGGGAGTCCTCTGATGCATAGTTGGTAGAAAAAGGTATGCACTGGCATTTTATGATTATGATGTAGGGTGTGCTGACCCACTAGGAATTTAATGTTTATGACTTAAAGCGTGAGGGGAATATTTTTTACATTAATGGGGGTTGAGATGTCTCATTAAGGGTGTGGGGATATTTATTAACCTCAACCACTTCTGAGAAGGAGAGTTCTTTCGAGAGAGAGCAAAAGCACACTAGAAGCAAAGAAGTTATTGCAAACCATATTTTATCCACCAACCATTGACATTTATTGTGAAGCTTTTATTAGTTAACTAGGGAGATGTTAGAGCTTATTGGTGTGTTAGTTGTCTGCTAAGGTGTATCTAGGGTGCTTACTTCTCTCTCCCTTTGAATAAGTCATTTATGAGGTTATTTCATTATTATTTGAGTTATGCACGATACATTTTTTAGTCCAATCTAAGTATTTTTGTATACAATTTTATGTGTTCATTTTTCATAGTTGAGGATATTTGTTTTACTGTTTTATCAATAAGAGGACTCCCCTGTTACATTTGGCGACTCTATTGGGAAGTCCTTCTTCTAGAAAATATGGCGTAAGATAACTTTAACTGGGTCCTTTACTTTGATGCTATTCATGGAAATAAGGAACAAAAAGAGAAGGATCTTAAATCCTTCGAATATGGGGTCCCTTGAGTGGAGGTCCCCCAAGTGCAAACAACATTACAAATCCTAATGATTACCTAGGCTTCCACTAGCTTTATGATGGGACCAGCACAGATGGTCCATTTGATGGGTAAATTATTGGAGTTTTTTCAAACTCCTGGAGAAGAAATGGCTTTTGGGTGAGGAATAGACCCTAGCTCTTTCGTCACTCCTATGGAGGCTTAGATAGCCCCACCAAGTGCAGCTTTAATAGGCGCAATCCCCATGACCACTGTTTCCACCCTTGTTCCAATAGTGGCTGCTACAAGTGTGACTAGTGTTCCACCTATGGTCCCTCAGTCGAGTGTCCCAACGTCTGACAAGTCTCCTCCATCTTCCTTTAAGGAAATAAGAAAGAAGATGCAAAAAGAGATGTTAAAGATGATAGAAACTTCCTCACAGTCAGCCAGTGAGGTAGCATCAACATATGATGATTTTCAAACTACTTACCCAGAAGAATACAATGAGGAACCTTACCCTGAGGATTACATACCACCGATCTTTGACAAGTACACGGGGAACGGAGGGAATCCTAAGGAACACATCAAGAGGTTTGTAGGGCATTTGGGAGCTCATTGCAATAGTAAGAAATTACATCTGAGGGAGTTTTCTAAATCCCTCGTCGAGAAAGCATACACCCAGTACTCTCACTTGGCACTGAAGAGCGTCTTTACATGGGATGAGATGGGGGAATTTTTCTTTTTCCATAAGTTCTTTCTAGAGGAGTATGAATTCACACTGACACAACTGGCTAGGGAGAAGCAATGACCAGGTGAGGAGGTGGTGGAATACATCCAAATATTCTGAGGAAGGTCCCTCAACGTGAGGGAGGAGGAAAATGAGTCGAAGTTACTTCAAATTTTTTATGAAGGCTTTCTCCCAGAGTATATCTACCATCTTATAAATGAGACACGATAATGAACTTTTGCAGCATTCTTAAAAGCTGCAAGAAACATCTTGCTGGTATGCCCAATCCTAGTCGTGGTGCCTATGATGTTTAGGCAATAGTTATTGCATGTCGGGAGATAGGGATAGCCACTATGAGTGGGTTATGCTGATGGAGGAAAGGATGTAAAGCAGCTAAAGGACAACAAGAGAAAATTTGGCGGAGACAGAGAGGAACCTCCAACATTGCCTTGCACTGTTGAGGAGGCAGTTAACTATTACAATGCCATGTTGTGAGGTGGGACAATCTATGCACCTAAAGATTCTCTGAGAACAGAGACAGAAGTAAAAGTGAGAGTTAACACCAAGTGATGCCAAATCCATTAAAAGATTGGTCATCCAATGGGGTTATGTTTCACGCTGAGGAAGATTGTCAATAATCATGTGAAGGCAGGTACTTTACAGATACCTCAAGGAAACGTCAATAATAACCCATTACCATCACATGCAAAAAACCTCATAGCGGCCTATGATGAAGAAGCTTAGAGGGAAGGAAGAGAGTTAGTGGTGGAGAAGGAGGAGTTTGAGGAAGCCTTAGAAGATTGCCTAAGGTGGGGCGAATGTTATGATAGTCTATGAAGAAGCAAGTTCTAGGGATGTGGACGAAGTATGCAACCTTGACAAGGAGGAGATAGATTAAGGACTGGAGTACCAGGCTGTGTCGCAATCAGCCAAGTTCATATGGTCCTTTGACCAAGTGGGAATTCCCAAGGAGAGAAGACTAGAGATAACTCATGAAATTTTAGACATTAGACAGAAAAATAAAGTTCCATTGCTGAGGTGGAAATGGCCCATGGCTAGGCTGGTGAGGAAATTTTTATCTGAAGTGACGTTATCTTATGCCAATAGAGTTGTGAGGTTCCCTCATAACAGACCACTATACGTAACGGAAAGCATTAATGGGGTGAGCTTTGTGAGAGATCTAATGGATGGGGGTGCTTCCATAAACTTCATGCATATTATCTCATTTTAGGCATCAAACATATCTGAGACTAGATTAATACCAATGCCTTCGGTGATGTCTAGTTATGACAACCAATTTTCCAAATTAATTGGGTATGTTAATGTAGGGATAATGATGGGTAATCCCAACTAACATATCAAATTCCATGTCATTGATAGTCCTACTTCCTACCATCTCTTGATAGGAAGGGTGTCGATGCACAACCATGGCTTAGTTCCTTTGATGTATCACCAGTGTGCCAAGGCAAACGTGAAGGGGACAAAGATTGTTATACAGGAAACCAACAATCCATTTGTAACTATAGAGGCTCATCTAGTTGAAGTTGAATTTTACACAGAGTTGGAGGGAAATGCACGAGTCCTGACGAGGCACATGGAGGTATTAGAGTCCACTATATCAGAGAAAGAATGGGGCCCATGAACGGTAAAAGTGATAAAGGAGCAAACACGGGGAAAGGATCTGTGGAGGTCAATAGTGATAATCCTAAGCCTCAAAATACTTATAAGAAGTTGAGAGATAGGACAAGGCCCTGGATTGATCCGATAGAGCGTGAGATCAAATGACAAAATATGCTGAGCAGATTTTTAAAAGAAAGGCTAGTATAAGCTTCGATAGAGAGAAAATAAAAAGCAGCTGCATCAGTCAACGGTCAGTTCAAGAAGGTTAAGATGAAGGACAAAAGGGTGGTCTAATGCCTTTAAAGGTGTGAGTGGGAAGTCGAAGGGGCTATTGAAAAAGCTGACCCTAAGTATGAGTGTTTTTATTGGATAATTAAGGGCAATGTATGGTTATAGATAACTCCAACGTACAAGAATTTATGGATGAAGTGGAAGATAAACCAAAATACATAATGGATCTCCCAAACTCGCAGGTACAAGAGATGGAACAACTTGATTTGGTCGAATAATTAGAAGATCCAAGGCCTATCTTAATTTCAAAGGATCTAAGTGTGGAGAAATATAGAGCCTTTATTGAGCTGATTCGAGAATACAGAGACGTCGTTACATGGAAGTAAATAGATATGGAGGGGTTAGATGAGTAGGTAAGTTATCGTAATCTGAACATTATGCCTTCAGCCATACCGGTGAAGTAAGCTACAAGAACTTACAAGCTAGAGTTGGATCTAAAGATTAAGGAGGAGGTCTGACAATTGTTAGCGATAAAGTTCATGAAACTGATCCAACACCCACTTTAGTTATCTAGCATTTTTCTAGTGGGAAGAAAGATAAAAACCATATAGGGATATGTATAGAGTTTAGAGATTTGAATAGATCTTGCCCAAAGGATGAGTTCCCTCTTCCCTACATTGATAGGTTCATCGATACACCTGTTGGGCATGAAATGTATAGCTTCATGAATGGGTAAATGGGACATAACCAAGTCAATATGAATCCAATTGATGCAGAGAATAGCATTCAGAACTTCATTGGTCAATTTTATGTACAAAGTGATGACTTTTGGGTTAAATAATGATGGAGTGGCGTACTAGAGAATAATGATGGCCATTTTCCATGACTTATTTCATAATATTATGGAATTTTATGTGGATGATTTGGTGAACAAGTTAAAGAATGAGGAGTCTCACCTGTTGACTTAAGAAAGGTGTTCATTCGATGCAAGAAGTATAAACTGAAGATGAATCCATTGAAGTGTGCATTCGGAATAACAAGCGAGATGTTTCTAGTCTTTGTTGTAGATCGTTAAGGAGTAAAGATGGACCAGGACAAACAACGAGTGATCCTTGAGATGCCATATCCAAGAATGATAAAGAAGCTCAAGATTTTCCTTGGCAAAGTATTCTATCTCAGGAGATTTATGCTAAGTATGGTTGAGATAACTCATCCACTGATGGAGTTACTACGAAAAGGAACAAAGTTTAGGTTGGACGAAGTTACCCAAGAAGCCCTGAACAAACTAAAGACGATGCTCCCTTCTCTATAAATAATGATTCCTCCTAGGGTAGGGATACCATTTTAGCTCTACCTTACCTCTAACACTAGGTCTGTTAGGGCTCTCTTGGTGTAGGAAATTGATGGGAAAGAAAGGCCAGTCTACTACCTAGTTAGGATCATACATGGACCTGAGGTAAGGTACACTAGTGTAAAGAGACGTTGTTATCCTTGGTGTTTGTAGCACAAAAACTTAGACATTGTATGCTATTTTTTACAATTCATATTGTGACAAGATATGATCCTATTAAGTTTTTATTGGCAGGAACTATTTTAATTGTAAGAGTATCTAGGTAGTTCCTCATTCTTTGAGAATATGACTTGAAGTGTGTGGTCCCTCGAGCGATCAAGAGCCATGCATATGTAGAATTATGGCCAATCTTTTCGTCAAGGGCATTTGAGCCACCTTGTGAGAGAATTCCAGGAGATGATTTGTAGGCCAATTTTTGGGACTCAAACTTTTAGGAATGGACTATGGAATTTAACGGTTCGTCGACAAAGAAGAAGGTTGAAGAAGGGTTTACTATTTCAAAAGGGAAGGAGTAGTTTTGCATTTCCTACAAGTTAGATTTCCCTTGCTCCAATAATAAAGAAAATTATGAGGCGTTAGTGCTGGGATTGCTAGAAGCCCTTCAAAGGGGCATTTGTTCACTGTGAATCAAAGGTGATTCGAACTTAGTGGTCCAATAAATGAATGCGTAATACGCGTTAAAGAATCTCATCCAAGCGTTATATAAAACAATCATCCAACGACTGATTAACCAGTTTTGCCAGGTCAAAATAAGAAGGCATCCAAGAACGATGAATATGCATGTTGATGCTTGTGCCACCACTGCTCAGAAAATGACCATGAAAAGAGACACAAATATGGTTGTGATACAATAAAGAATATCTCCCTCAGTGGTGCATTCGATCTTGTCGATGGAAGACGATTCAGATTAGAGAGGTGAGATTAGGAAGTAGTTAGAGTCTGGGGAGTGAAAGATAGAATCATAGAATTGGTACCATAATTTACAAGACAAGGAATTCGGTACTTCGAGAATGTGGCAGGATGGCTATAAACATGCACCGGTTTAAAGGAAGCAGAATGCCAGTTGAAGAAAACACATGACGTACACGGTGAGACAACTGAGATACCTATGTACAAAATAATATAAATATAGGGATACTTCTGCCCAACGATGAACCATGATGTAGCAGAGTTGCAGCGAAGGTGCAATAAATATCAACTTTTCTTACAGACAATTGAATATCTCTTCGTTGAGGCTCATGTAGATTAGAGGCGGCCTTATATTGATTACGTTAAAGATCAAATTATTCCTTCAGATAAAATGGATGTTATGGGACTCGAGATAAGGGTCAAACGGTTCTACGTTTAAGAGCAGCAAATCTATCACAAAGGATACTTCAACAGGCCTTTACGATGCATCATAAGGGAGGAAGCAACAAAAGTCATGAAGAAAGCTCACGAGGCAGCTCACATTAGAGGGGCAAAACTATATAACCAATTAATGACCTTGGGTTATTATTATCCAACCATGGAGAAAGAATATGTTGATTTCGTTTACAAGTGCAAGGCATGCCAACTGCATGGAAACACGATCCATTCTCCCTCAGTGGACATACACTCATTGGCCACTCCTTACCCATTTCGTACTTAAGCGTTTGACCTGGTAGGGGAAATGTATCCATATTCGAAAGGAAATATCTGGATACTGGTGGCAACGAAATGTTTCACCAAATGGGTTGAGGCAATAGCTTTGAAGAGAGTAACAAGTATGGTGGCAAACTTCATTATGGACTATATAATTTGAATATTTGGGATTCCAAAGGTCATTCTCTTTGGTAATGGAACGCCATTTGGTAACAAAGAAGTAACGATGCTAACAAAAAAATACTCCATTCACCACACCTCAATGGTTGCTTACCCTAAGGGTCATGGTCAAGCAAAGGAAACTAACAAGACCTTGGTCAACATGTTGGAGAATATAAGGACATATTTTACATAGTTCGTTTACATTAGAGTATGTTGTATACCGCTACACCCGTCGAACAAAAGTTCAAGTTCAATCATGCATCAAGACGGATCCGAATATCAACGTTCTTCAACAATTGATCCTCTGCGAGATAAATTTTGGTTAGGTTATGTTTAAGTCCCTTAATGGTTCACTTAAAGTGTTGGGATAATTTTTTTTAAAATGTTATTAAACATCTAAGGCGTCATTTTTTGTCAAACTAATTTTTTCTAAGTCTTGAGGTGGAGTTTTAAAAGAAAATGACTTTTAGTTTTGGTCATTCAAACGACATCAGTTGTTGCATGAACGAGGACTTCAAACTACATGTTATGTCACGCGAAGGCTCGCGAGAAGAATTTTATCAAGTGAACCCTTATTGTTTTGGTTTTCTAACGTTGCTTGATATGTCGTGGAAAGTGGGATCTAATGACATTACATGTCGTTTGAGAGACATGATGATCGGGTTCGAGCGACAGCACTGACTCAGATTTTTTATAAATAGCATGTTAAATGAGTCCTTTTTCTTCAAAAAGACTTGAGTTTTTTCTATACACGAAAACTACAAATTGCAGAATTCGTGTTGTTGTCATCTTTAGGGTTAAACATTTATTTTTCGATTTACAAAAATCCCAATAGATTTAGTGAATTATTTTGGAACCCAAGATACAACTTTGGTGTAAAAATACAGCTGATGACTGCGTGTCATTGGGAATGCTTGCAAGTGTTCCTAGTTGATTTTAAGTTCTGTGTTCTTGTGGGTTCGCTACGGTTGATCCATTGCTGACTCTAGGCTGAGGTCTATGTGGGTCCCCTTTTTATTTTTTATGTGGAAAGTGTTTAAGGATAACAAAACAAATTTCTCTTTTTGTAAAAAAAAAGAGAGAACTTTTTCCAATTTTTAATATGCACCAAGTTGGTATCCAATTTTAACTTAACCAAATTTTATCTTTGATTATTCCTAAACACCCATCTAGTGATTAAAGCAAGTAAAATAAAGTAAAGAATACTCACAATGCCAAATGTACGAGGAACCACAATGGGAAAAAACCTCGGACGACCTAAGCCAGACAATCACTGTGAATGTGGAATTACAATGAACAGATAGAATTCTTACTAAACGACTCGATACCCATGAGACTTAACTCTCTTATGATCTTCAACCACTCCTCTCATAGTGCCGATGCAAAAAGTCCTTCTTCCCTGATGCTCATCCACAACACACGCATCCACGCATATCTCGGTGTCCACCGATATGGATTGTAACGTCTATGGACTCAGAAAACGAACTCCTTCGCTTCTTCTCCGCAAAAACAACAATATTCAATGTTGAACAATTCTTCTTCTTGGTCCAAACATGATCCCTATTTCATATAGTAATGAAAACTCGGATCTTGTAAACTCTAACGATGTGTTTAGACTTAAAATCCTTAGAAAACTATGTGCATAAACGTTATGTTACGAAAACCTAATTTTGAACTGCACACCCTTTAAAAACCTTGGGCAACACGCCTTAAATAATAATATTTAAGTCGAAATCTCTCTTGAATGACATGGCCCTATCGCTCTAATGATATCCCCATGTTGCTTGAACGACTGACATAGGCGCTTGAACAAAAACTCGCATGTGTTTGGTTTTAACACAACTCTTAAATGATGTTTATCTCAGAATAAATGAAGTGTAAACTATTTCAAACACTTTAAAACCATTTTAAAATCATTTCTTTAATAAAATAACATCCTTGAACATTTTAAAATAAGATCCGAGTACCATTAAAATTACACATTCATTCATAAGTGATCTTGGAATGCAATTAAACTTAAAGAATAAATTTGTACCATAAATCGGCATGATAAATTTTTTGAAGCTTTGTCGCAACGTTTTCAATAACCTTCAATATGTCATAGTCGGTATGCGATCGTAACAATAAAAATATCCCTATGACTCAAACATGTTTTGTTCCGAGAATAAGTTAAATCTATACAACGGACTCAATTGGAAATTTTGTCCTTGCAGTCTAAGTGAGTGTCTGCTGATATTCATTGCACATTTGATTGTGTATGTAAGTTGCAATTTACCTCTGCATAGTGAAATAAAATGTTTTTCCCTTTGGGGTTTTTTCCTTAAATATGTGTGTCAGTAATTTATTTGTGATGGTTTGATTTACCCACATAGATTCATGTTTTAGGGTTCAATCAAATTAGTTTAAAAATTGACTCCAACTAAATAATTTTAAAATTGGAACTTGCGAATTTGTTAAATCAATATCATATAGCCTTCTCAATTGGTATCTGAGCGTTTAAAGAAATCTTACCTTCTCAAATTGGTATCATAGCGGGTTTATCTAATTTATCGTTTGATCCTATTTTTTGCAAAATTTTGTTATATTGATTTTTTTGAAAAAATCTGACTTTGGAATTTCGCAAAGGTTTCGAATGAAAAAGTATATAATTTGTTGCCTATTTTTTATGGGTCAAACTATGCATATTGAAAAGACCATATGAAATCACATTTAAAAGCAATCGATGAGCGAGTTTGGGTTGTTTCTAAAAAAGGGTGGACTCCTCCCACTGTCACCGCTTATAATGTCACTAATCTCAAACCTGTGAATGACTCCACTGAGGACGAATTTAAATGGAGAACTTTTTATTCTCATGGGCTAAGTACAATTTTTGTATCCGTCACCCCTGACGAATTTTGACGTGTCATGATGTGCACTACGTCAAAAGAAGCTTGGGATGTTTTACAACTTACCCATGAAGGCACGAATGCGGTCAAAGAGTCTAAATTGCAAAATTTAACTACTCAATTTGAATTAATTACCATGCTTGAAGCTAAGTATTTTGATGACTTTTATGCATGTTTGTCTGATATTATCAACATTAGTTTCAATATTGGTAAGCACATTCCTAATACACGAGTGGTTAAAAAGATTTTGAGATCGTCGCCTAAACGATTTATCCCAAAAGTGACTGTTTTGAATTATGTAGGAAATTTGAGCAATCTTAAATTAGAAGAACTAGTAGGAGACATCCAGACATATGAAATTGACATGTTTCCTGACACTATCAAGCCTAAGGATAAAGGAATAGCACTTAGAGCCCAGTCTAGGAAAGGAGAGGAAGTGTCCAAGAGAGAAATAAAAGGAAAGTGAAAGTTCGTTAGTTTGAGTCTGAGGGCGAGTTTTATTTTGATGATGTGGTCGTGCTTGCTAAAAAATTTAAAACATTTCTCAAATTTTCCAAAGAAAATTCTTCCAATAAAAAGTTTATGAGAAAAATAAAAAGAAATATAAGGACAAAGAGAGTGGTGAGAAAAAGAAAGAGCAAGAGTAGATATGTTTTGAATGTAAGGGAAAGGGGCATAAGGCATTTGAGTGTCCCACTAGGCTAAAGAGAAAGGGAAAGAAGATTGCCATGTCGGCCACTCTTAGTGATAGTGAGGAAGAAGTGAAAGATTCTGGGGATGAGTCTTCACATTGTATGTGTGTAGCCTTTTTAGCAAGTCACGATAGAACACCTAGTTTATCCCACGACGATGAGTATACTTGTGCACGTGAGAGCCCCGAGGATGGTGATTTGAGTGTTTCTAGCCAGTGTGAGAGTGAGTGCGCTAGTGAAGGTGAAAGTAAGCTCCAAACGACATTTATAGATTTGTATGTCAAGACCATAAAGACTAAGAAGTTGAATAAGGAATTAGGTCTTAGGGTGATAAATTTGGATAGAGAGAGAAAGAGAGAGAGATGTTTTGAGGTGTCGGTGAGTCAACTTGAGAAGGTGAAAGTTACTTTGAGTGAGCAGTTGATCGTCGTAGGTCGGGAAAAGAGTAAACTTGTAGCCTATGTGTCATAATTAAAGATAGATCATGAACATGACTGAGAGGTAAAGGTCACTTTAGAGAACACATCTAAGAAGGTAGGAAAGATTCTCCTTGGTCTCTCTTTGAGTAATGTTGAGAGACTAGGAATAGGTCATGACGGTGTGTCCACTTCACATGTTGCACCCGAGTCGGTTATCAAGTTTGCAATTGATCCATATGGATCTCAAACCAACCCACCTAGACATATAGTACCCTATAGGGGAGTGCGTCGTAGACGTTTTGAGAGAAGTGTACTAAGGCCAATTTATGTTTCCACCCATTGCAAGAAAAGAAGACACCTTAGGGAATACTTCTTTAAGTTGGGTAGTGTATCACATAGAGTTTTACCATGTGTTCCAATGCATGCACCCACACATGATGCTTTGGATGATTACATGAGAGAGTTTTCTCCTATTAGTGAGCAAGGTAAGTTTTTGGTCAAAACTTCACATGATTTGATGGATGTTTTTCATAGGATATCCACACCTTTGGAAAACTCCACCACGCCTAATGGTTGAGGTTTATACATGTTTGATAACATAGGATGATTTTCATGATAATATTTTATGCCTATTGCTAGTGTGTACCACTATTGTATTTATAGTTTCCATTTTTGCTATATTTTTTGAAAAACCAAAAAGATTTTATTTCGATAAAATTTTAGAAAAAGACAAAAAGAGTTTTGTATATTTTTTACATTGTATATGAATGGACACTTGGGATCGCCAAATCACAACAACATTCCATATCCATGTGAATGTTTGATAGTGTTTTAATATGTGTCATCATTTCATTTTTGTACTTTATAATGTTTGGAGTCATTATGATGTAGTTTGAGATTACTACCAACATGTTTGACTCTTTGTCTCATTTAATACACACTTGCATAGATTTTTTTTATTATTGTACTTGTCTATCACATGTTGGTCGAAGTGTTTTCAACTCAATCCGGTCTTTAAAATGAACCAAATATGGTAAAACTTGACAATGAAAGTTGTGCATTTAAGAACCGTTGCCCGTGAGGAATTTATTTAACATGAAAAAATGAGGAGTGAGCACGGGAAAGGGCTTCAAGTGAATAATAATTACGTCGTGAAATCCACCATCTAAAAAAGCCCAAGAAAAAATTAAGGCAATAGAACGATAAATATGCCAAAAATGGGCTCAGTAGGATTTCTCTAAGCAGATAAAATTTGAAACCTCAAAAGATATTGAAAAAGAAATATATATTTGAGGGAGTTTGTTTGGAAAATAAATCAACGGGTTTGCATGTCCTGACAAGTCTTGAAAAGGCATTGCATAGTTTTAGACATTATTGGTG
Source organism: Sambucus nigra (assembly GCA_949130495.1). Lineage (NCBI taxonomy): Eukaryota > Viridiplantae > Streptophyta > Magnoliopsida > Dipsacales > Adoxaceae > Sambucus > Sambucus nigra. The sequence goes on along the minus strand of OX422208.1, from coordinate 84,707,866 downwards.
TGCAAATCATTTTAAACTTTGATGTGTCGATTAGATTGAGTCGATGTCACATAAATTCACATTTTTTACACCTAAGGACGATTTTGAGTTCATTCTTTAGAAGTACCCATATTCATCGTGCACATATGTTATGTTTGATTGCATTGATTTTCCTATCGAGTTTGTTCAGACCCATTCATTTCATTTCCACGATTTGGTTATCTTAGTGTAAATTCATGGTGTGTGGTTTTTGTATAATTATTTTTGTATTTTGTTTGAAAAAATTGAAAAATCTAAAATAGTTGGTGGAAGATTTCAAGTTTATTCTTGATGATCGTAGTTGATTTTCTATGCTTGACGTGACACTCCATATTTATTTTGTTTATGCTTTTCCTTCTCTATTTCGGACAAATAAAAAGGGGGAATGAATCATGATTTAATGGGGGAGTTTGTATTATGGGGGAGGATTGAGATTTGATATTTGTTTTGATTTATGTTTATCTAATTTTAAAATCGATACATCACGAAGGTATTTGTTTCTTATCTCATGTTTCTAGGTACAAAATTGAGGATCATTATTTTGCACAGCCTGATGATGATAAAGAAAAACAAAGAGATTTAATGATTTGAAGTTGAAGATTTTGAAGAAAGTTTAAGACTTACATTTTTAGTACCTTTTCAGTTTGGGGTTCATGGGAGGGTATTAGATTTGTATAGGACATTTGATTTGATAATTCTGATTATTTTTATTTTGTACCAACATAGACATAGGTGGAGATTCGTAAGGACATATTTTACATAGTCCATTTACATTAGATTATGTCGTATACTACTACACCCATCGAAGAAAAGTTAATGTTCAATCATGCATCAAGACGGATTGAAATATCAACGTTCTTCAATAATTTAACCTCTATGAGATAGATTTTATTAAGGTTGTGTTTAAGTCCCTTAGTGGTTCATTTAAAGTGTTGTGATAATTTTTATAAAATGTTTGGAAATATCTGAGGCGTCATTTTCGTCAAAATATTTTTTTCTAAGTTCTAAGGCGAAGTTTTAAAAGAAAAGGATTTTTCATTTTTGTCGTTCAAACAACATCACTATGTCATTCAAATGACATCAGTTGTCACGCAAACGAGGACTTCAAACGACATGATATGTCGCGTGAAGGCTCCCGAGAAGAATTTCATCAAGTGAACACTTACTGTTTGGTTTTCTAACATCGTTCGATATGTCGCTCAAAGTGGGAACTAACGACATGACATCTCGTTCGAGAGATAGCACTGACTCAATTTTTTTATAAATAGCGTATTAAATGGGTATTTTTTCTTCGAGAAGATCTGAGTTTTTTCCATACACAAAAACTGCAAACTGCATAATTATTTTGTCTTCTTCTTTAAGGTTTAAGCATTTATTTTTCAATTCAAAAAAACCAGATAGCTTTAGTGAATTGTTTTGAAACCCAAGATACAACTTTGGTAAAGTTTTTCTTATAGAGAGGGTAAATCTACAACTGACGACTGTGTCATTGGGAGTGCTTGCGGGTGTTCATGGATGATTTGGAGCTACGAGTTCTTGTAGGTTTGTTGCGGTTAATCCATTGTTGACTCTAGGATGAGTTATATATGAGTGTTTGCGGATATTCATTGTAGATTTCATTATGTATGTAAGTTGTAATCTACCTTTGCATAACGAAATAAAAGTTTTTTCCCTTTGAAGTTTTCTCCTGAAATTTGTGTGTCAGCAATTTATTTGTGACGGTTTGATTTACCCACATAGATACATGTTTTAGGGTTCAATTAAAATTGGTTTAAAAATTGACTCATATTAAATAATTTTAAAATTGTAATTTGCGAATTTGTTATATCAATATCACATAGCCTTATCAAATTGATATCAGAGCTTTTCAAGCGATCTTACCTTCTCAGCTAAGATGATGGAAGATTTCCTAGGATCGTGGGATGACAAGATCCTCGCAGTCCTACAGGCCTACCGAACAACAAAAAGGAAGATATCAGGGTATACACCTTTCTTACTAGTTTTTGGAGTTGAAGCCATTTTTCCAGTAGAGATGGAAGTCCCCTCGGCCAGATATTCCTTACGAAGCAATATGCTACCCAAAAGTAAGCACGTTCTATTAGAAGCGTTTGATGAGAACAGAGATAACGTGATGCAGCACTTCCAAATGTACACGAAGCATCTTTCTAGGTCATACGAGAACTTAGTGATACCACAGAAGTTTGTGAAAGGGGACCTAGTTTTGAAGGCAATTGTGAAGCACATTCGGGGGTTCCCATTACCCAAATTTTCTGCCAATTAGGAAGGACATTTCAAAGTGAAAGAAGCTCGTGATTCAGGTTACTCCTCAATCGCAAAGATAGAAGACAATAAACCTTTCGAGATTAATATCAAGTGGTGAAATATTTAACATGTTTAGAGTTGTGTCACCTAAGTTGGGAGTTTGGATTAACCTCTATCATGTTAAAGTCCAATATTTTATTGTTGTTATTTGTTTTCTTCTAAGAAGTTAAAGTTAGAAGGAAAATAGACTATGAATTGTATGAGCTTTCACTTTGCAATGAGAATACAAAAGAAATGACTTGAAAAATAAATTCAGACATAATGTAGACAAAATGATCTCTTTTTATATATTTTTCACTTCAAAATATTAGAAGTAAAGGGCAACCACTGCGCAAGAACAACATGTATGAAATGAAAAGAAATGAAAAAACATCCAAGGATCTCAACTCGAGAGAAATCAAAGATTAGGGGAAGAGAAGAATTCCTCAAGCAGGCCCGAAGAAGCTTGTAGGTATAATTATTGGGCAGCAATGGAACCTTCAAGCCTAGTTTTGACTTGAGCACACGGGATGACCAAAACTTCCCATTTTTGCATGGCTCTGGCCAGAGCCTCCACGGTTGCCTTCACCTTTTGATCTGCAACTGCTAACAGAGGTGTCAGCTTTCTCAGCATGGCTTCCTCGTATTGTTGGGCTTTAACATGTTTCCGTTATAGTTCCCTCTGACTCTCCAATTTAGCATCCTTCATCAAATTCAAGTGATTGATCATCCAATAAAGTTGGAACTAATCATTGGTTAGTTCTCTTAAATTACCCAAGTGTTGATTTATGATGGGTTTTGAGACACCCACAGTTTAGGTGTTAACGATATTAGCGATAATATAGTCATGCCAGAAATCCTAAAACCCATCAGCACTCTTCTTGATCATAAAGATTTAGCGATAAAAGTCTCTAGATAATGAGAAGATAATTTTTCAATGATCGATCGGTGGCCTACAGGGATTTGGGGAGATTACTAAAGGACCTGAAGGCAAAATTCATGAGGATACATTTCAAGAAAATGAACCTCACAACCATATTCACTGTCAACTTGAACATCAGTAGTGAAACCATAATCTTGTGACTTAATTCATCCGAGGAAGAATGTTCTCGCTGAGGAGATGCAACGAGCGAAGAAGCACGCTGAGATTGCCCTTGGGCAGGTGTAGGCTCCTTAGTGACCTAAAATGTGGTACAGAAATATGATATTCCCAGAAAATATTAAGAAGTGATTTTCATTGTTAAGTCACCTCGCAGGTGTGAGTTTCTGAAAAATCTTAACAACTATTTTTTCATTGTTAAGTCACCTTGAAGGTGTGAGAATTTAAGAAAATATGAACAAGTGATTTTCATTATTAAGTTACCTCACAGGTGTGAGTTTTTAAAAAATCTTTAACACCTATTTTTTCATTGTTAAGTCACCTTGAAGGTGTGAGAATTTGAGAAAAGCTTAACAAGTGTCTTTCATTATTTAGTCACCTCGCAAGTGTGAGTTTCTAAAAAATCTTAACAAGTGGTTTCATTGTTAAGTCACCAATATGTGTGATTTATGTTTTCCTTCTTATCCTCATTTGAACAAAAACATGATGATAAACGTATGCAAGATAAGGATAAGAAGAAGTTACCTAGGCAACAGGAATATCACTTGAAGGGGGAGTGGCTTTAATACCCCTAAGGACTTCAGAGGAACTTTCAGGATGAGGAACTTCAGTTCCTTACAAAACAGCTTTCCCATGAAAAGGCATAAGTGCAATAACGGTACAGGTCCCACTGAAGTCTCTTAAGTTCCAGCTGTCTTAACCACCATAGAAGTCGAAGGAACTTTAGGGTGAGAAGATGAAGCAATGGTAGATGAAAGAACCCATTGAACCTCAAACTGAGAAGATGAAACAATTGTAGCTTCGGGACCTCCTAGAAATTCAGGAACAGTGGGAGGAGAAACACCTAAGAAGGCTACAAATAATCACAAAGTGTTCAATAAATAGATACACCACAAGAGTGGGGGAAAATATACAAGGAAGATTAATGTTACCTCTGAAGCAGCAGGGAAGGGAGGAAATCGAACGATGGGCCTCACCAGATGAATGTGAAATAATGAATCCATAAAGGTTGTGGCCAATGAAGAAATAATGGCCAGTCAGAATGATGAAATACAACACTTAGTATGAAAAAATTTAGTTTGAAAGAGTGTTCAAAAGAAGAAACCCTTACCTCTGGGGTACTTGATGAAACAAGAAGCACGGTCAGGGGAAGCACCAGTAAGGGGGATGCACCAAAAGAAACCAGGGGGCTCCTTTGCATGAGAGAAGGGTCCAATGGAGTCCTAGGATAGAGAAGCCCTACAAGAAACCTCCTCTGCACATTGATAGTAAGAACTCTTGGAGTATGTAAGCCCGATCATGGGAGAACGGGGAGGACGTGCAACGGTCTCAGAGATACCATACCGTCCTCCCATGAAAGGACTTACAGGAGGAGAAGCAGGAGGAGAAATTCCACCTAAATGACATTCCAGCAAAGACATAGACCATTATTTTTTCTAAGTGTTGGGAGAAAGATACATAGAAGTTATAAAGAAGAAATTTACCTCTTGATCTTGAGACGGATGTGCAAAAAGAACCACAGGAGAAGAAGGTGATTGTAGTATTATGGAAGTAGCTCCAATGGTTCCAGGTACATCTTCGGGGATATCTTCAATATCAATAGGCCCAACACTAGAGGGAGGTATAGATGTCTTAGGGATTTAAGAACAAGTTATGGTTTTAACAATATAATCCCGTTTCTTTTGAGATTTGGTGCCCAATGTTTTCTTCCTCCTAGAAGGACCACCAGCACCAGTTATTATCTAAGAGCTCTTGTGTTGCATGATGGCTTCCTTTGAGGTAACTATAGGGATAGAAGGAAAAGAAGTCGACGGGGTAACAATGGGAGTATATTGCTTATATACCTGATGGACCCGTTCAAGCTCAGCACGAAATTTAGCCCGAAGATCCTCTTGTGTAGCTTCGAACATCTCTGAAGGAATGGTAGCAATGGGCAAAGCCTCAATGGGGGTGGAAAATTTAGAAGAAACACCATTTTTGGAGGTCCTGTATTTCTTTACAATTGGCTTAGAGGTTGCTTTACTGGGAGCACCTTCGGTAGCTGGGGTAGTCTATTTTAGGGATGTGATTTTCTTCGCCTTTGGGGCAATAGTAATGACCAAGGGGAAATATGGAGGTAACTCTCTAGGAGGATCCTTAGGAATATTTCTAAGTGGAATATCCAATCCTAACACATAGTCACCTTAGATGCCCAACTCTAAGGCTGGGAAACTGAGAACAGTGGGATAGACGGGAGGACTCTAGATGAACTCATAGATCTAGGCCAGTTGTGTCGACCAATATTTTATCATATAATGGGAAGTTATATTCCCTTTCCTCATAAATCCATGTACGGTAATTCGACCATTAACCATAAAGAAAACTGAATAAGTATCCGAAGCGGTGTAGAAAAAATAATATTCATAAAAAGTGACCTTGGGTTGAGACTCTTGGAAGATAAAGTGAGGAGCCCCTTGGTCATAACCAAACTGACAACATTAACGGTTAGGATTGTAGGGCTCAGAAGTAGCACCCCCTTTGTATATGACGACGAGTAACCAGGAGTCAAAAGAAGCACCACAGTATATGAGGGATCTTCATTGATAAGCTCCTCTAAAGTGGTTTGGAATGTTCTAGATTACCGAGCAAAAGAATGACCAGGTGTGAGCAAAAGAATCTTCATCATACAACCTCATGATGAAGCAGCTAGGCTTATAAAATATGGGGAGGATTTCCTTTCAACTTTATTTCTTGTGCCAGCAATGTAAACGGTGGGGCTTAGTAGCTTCACAAGCAGGAAATGGTATTTCAATAGCTGATATCTTAGGGAAATGGGTATACAGGACACATGGTAGGATTATGGTATTGGAAAAGTTAGCCAAGTTGTAGCGCCCAATAGAAAATTCCATATCTAAGTGGATCATATCCATCCAAGTGTGGAGGGATCCCATTGCTAATGAGAGCTTAAACCCCCTAGCCAATTGAATAGAGATGTCGATAAGATCACTATGGGGTTGATCGTTGGGCTTACAAAGCAAGATGAAATGAAAAAGAATGAAAAGGATATAAGCAGGAAACTCTAGAGGTGTACCCTTGCCTTTACCAATGGCATAATAACCTCTTTTATCAAAAGGGTCATGAAAAAAATTGCTAACGAAGGGAGTGAAGGTATCTTTGTTCAATGACCTTGTGCAACTTTGGCAGATCTTATCTAACTCTACTTGGGTCGTAGCTTATTCAACATCCAAAGCCTCATCAGAGTATGGAAAGGTACCTGTGGTCTCAAGTCCAAGCAACTCAGAGACGTCTTCTAAGGTGATGGTGAACTCTCCCCGTGCAGCAATGAAAGTGTGGGTCATGATGTTCCAACGAGACACAAAAACTTGAAGGGCAGTGTTGTGTTAAGACAGAGAAAACTCCCCAAACCAAGTGTCCCGATAAAGCCTAACCTTAGCATGGGCATCAACATAGGTTGATTTCATGTAGGTGTTCCAAGTAGTGAAGTGGGCTGGGGATCCTCTAGGCCCTTTGAAGTCTATTTGAGATCAAGAAAGGTCACCATAGTTAAGGCAAAAGCGTATAGTCCTCTCTGGGGGGAAAGAAACCCCAAGCAGCAGATGAATCATCCTCATCACCAAATGTTAGAGGGTCACACTTGGCGTTGGCAGAAAAAGCCTTGCACTCAAATGAAAAATTATCACATTTGCTAAAGATAGGAGAGCGACGTAGAACCTTAGTTATTCTTGGCATGCCGCCATTAAGGCAGAGGCATCTAGGGCAGTGGACGGTGTAGCGCTAGTGGTGGCGAATGGTATAGATGTAGTGGTGGACAGTGTAGTAGCACTGGAAGATGCCATTGGAGAACTGAGAGAAAAAAACTTAGGGTACAGAAGATAGAAGAAGCTGAGAATGGCGGAGCAATGGTTACGGTTGGTGGAAAATGGGAGTAAAAATGAGGCTCTTTATAAAGAGAAATCTTGGAAAGGAGTTCAACAATGTGAGACGTTAGTTTTTCTCTCTAAAATATCTATAAGTGACGAAGACAAATGAGAAGGTGAAGAGTAAAATGGTAAGTGTTGAAGATAATTAGTCATTTGAGAAATTCAAATACGCTAGGACGTGCCATCCATCAATAATGATTTCAAAATATGCGTGGCACTTTGTGAACTACTCTGACAATTAAAAAGACAACGTCCAGTCATTAATGAGGTCACGCTTGGAGAAGAGAGAATGTTTCTTTCAGAAGAAGTGATGATTTGGCACCAATTTTTTTTTTAAATTTAATAGAAATTCAAAATCTAACTGAAGATTGTCCCCTCACTAGAAGCTCAGATGACTGTAGAATGGAGTGAGGTATATTGGGGAGAATTTTTAGAAAATGTGTGAAGTCATAGTGAACAAAGGTCAATCGCAGAAAATAGGGGCCAGCCTACACTCAAAGTTTAAAAAGGCCGCAATATTGCCTCGCTATAAGTAAGAACGCTGATAATTTTGGATCACGTACATCGGGGAGAATTTTCCTTTTTGAACAGTCAAAATGATGAAGCTTTATATTCAAAGATACATTGAGGATAAATTTCACTATAGATGAACAAGTCCGAACAGTTGGAGGCTACTCACTGAAAATGAATGTGAGGCTCCCACCCTCAGTTCAAAAAGTTCACGATGTCCCCTCGACATACGCCCAAGTATTGAAGTTCGTTAGAACATGTACGTTAGGGACAATTTTCCTTTTTGAACAGTAATAGTGTCAACAATCGAAATTGAGTCAGAGATGAAATTTGCACGGGATAAAAGATGGTGCATCAAATTGAGAAGTTTTTGTGTAGACATTTTTTATGCTCACAACAAAAATCTACACAAAGTGGCTAATGTAAGGGGGCTTGAAGGTAATCTCATGATTAGAAATATCTCCCCCTCTTAACGGAAGAAGCTCAAGAGAAGGAAGAATTATGAAGGTTACGAAGAAGTTCAATGAGGTAACTCAACGAAGAGACTTGTCGAGAGAGCTCATCTTTATCTTTCATTTTTACTTAGTCAAATTTTATCTTTTTATTACATAGATTATAAGTTGTAACGATTGTAATACTAAGTGCGAGGTCAAACGATACTCGTAAGAGACCAGGCCTAGCATGGCTTGGGAGAGCTTACATGCTCTATAGAATGACCTCGCCATGGGAACTTCAGAGGGACTTAGTTTGGAGGATTGAGATGTGAGGCAGCATTAAGGCTTGTCTTAACCATTTTAGATAAACTGGGTAAAATATCGAGAGGCCATTTTCTGTGGAAACTTGTGCAGAATAACCTTGAATTCCATCTTACATTGAGCCCTGAGCCAAACAGACCTCTATCAAATGTCACATGTACTTTAAGTGATGTCACGGGCCACTTACCCACTATCTAGTCCAAACATGAGTAAACCACTTTGGCATTAGGTCTGTCAGACAATTTGGTGAACTACCACTATTGTGGCAGTCCTCTGATGCACAGTTGGTAGCCAAAAGGTATGCACTGGCATTTAATGATTATGACGTAGGGTGTGCTGACCCATCAGGCATTTAATGTTTGTGACTTAAAGTGTGAGGGGAATGTCTTATACATTAACGAGGACTGAGACGTCTCAGGAGGGATGTGGAGCTATTTATTAACCTCAACCACTTCTGAGGATGAGATTTATTTTGAGATAGAGAAAAAACACATTGAGAACAAAGAAGTTATTGCAAACTAAAGTTTATCCACACACCATTAACATTTATTGCGAAGCTTTTATTGGCTAACTGGGGAGATATTGGAGGTTGTTGGTGTGTTAGCTGCCAACCAAGATATATTTAGGTTTTTTACTTCTGTCTCCCTTTGAACGAGTCATTTCTAAGGTTCTTTTATTATTATTTGAGTTATACACGAGAGTTTTATGAGTCCAATTTGATAGTTTGTTATATAGGATATCATGTATTCATTTGTGATAGTTAAGGATATTTGGGTTACTGTTTTATCACCATATTTATAGGGGTTACGCCTCTATTTGTATTATCATTCTCTCAACCTTCAAGAGGACTCCCCTCTCATAGATATTAAAGCTTTGGGACATGAAAAGTATTGGTACCTATAGGGGTAATTTGTAGTTATTGCACGCCTCCTTAGACGTAGTGCATGTCATAATCTAATAACATTCATATGGTGTTACTCTTCTAAACAAATCATTTAACCCCCAAGAGTTAAAATTACACAACTTATGCTCATCCTCACTCCAAGTCTCTATGGGCAGAGGGAAAACGATGTCACCTTGATTTATTATGGGATCTTAGAAAAAAAATCATATGCACCTTATAGTACACATAGTTGCTATCATTAAATATGGGTGGACGCGTGACAGACTTACCCTCCATTGACATGACTCAAAGATGAAGAATCAAAATAAAATTTGATAATAATTGTCCTAAGGTGGTCTAAGTCCAATTAATTAAATTAATTAGTTAACATACCATTAAAGAAAATCCAACCAAATTTAATTTTAATAAATGAAATTAATTAAGTTTAATTACATTTGGGCGATGAAAAATAAAAGAAGTGTGGAAATATAAACCATGCAGTCACAAACAACATATGATTTTTTTAGAGTAAAACCTCGCGCAAGAAAATCCACTATCGCAGCCCCCAGCCTAACTAAGTCTACTAGAACTAATAATTATTTTAACTAGTCTAATCGAGAACATAGACGACTAATAAAAGACTTAATATTGGTCACATTACCTTCCTTTATGTTCTGATTTGATGCATTTTCCCATATTAATAATCAATTGCTCTTATTAATGACAACTTTCACAACCCATAGGTCTCGGTGTACACCAATCTCGACTGGAAGCCATGTGGTAATCAACCCATGCGATCACTCGTTCTGATATCTTGAGGTGGATACTAGAAGGAATTTGTAAACTAAAAGCTCATTTTGGAAATATATGATCGGGAGGATTACACTATCATAGAACACTCTTTTAAAACCTAAGGTAGGGTTAGTCAAAATTGAGGTGCGAACCACGAATTGCCTTTTCAAAGTTATCTATATATAGTGATGCATAAAGAGAATAACTAACACACGGTTCCTAAGAAAAAAATGTCGTTTGAACGTGGAGACTCTTGTTCGAACGAGACACTTTGCACGAAAGGTTCTTATAAGAAGTTTCTTACAAGAATTTGTGTGAGGCTTTGAGGATCCTCCTACGAAGTTGACTTTGTACGAAAAACCCTCGTAGGAAAGCCACTTAGTACGAGAAGTTATATCATGAAAATGTCCCTTATAGGGAAATGGTTTCATACAATGGCTGCTCTCGTGTGAAGATACTTCTTACGAGCCTTAAAAAAATTATCTCTGAGAAATTTCCAAAAATGATTTTGTTTTGTCAATTCTTAACTCCAAAATAAGCTTATGAATTTACAATAATCAAAAGTTACTTACCAAACCTCCAATGTAATGAAATTGTGTGGTCCGATAGTGCAATGTCTCGGCGCATTATCTCTGTCTTCATATCTTAAATAAAATAACTTAAGGCTCGCTCAAAATGACATCTAGACACAGATAAGCCAAAGACAAAACTAGATGGATACAAAAATATGTCCTTGAGGTAATCATTTGTAATTCCATATATTACCACAATATCATCGATAATTTAATATTATTGCATAAAAAATTGAGGGGCTTGTATTTTTCTCGTGTTTTGAATTCAATAGATAAGAATGTGACATAAACCAAAAAATATTACGCATAATTAAAAATGATATGAATAATAACACAATAATCCACTAATTTATATTATACTTCTAAAACAAAATAAGTGAGTTTATGAGGCTTTAATGATCCTTCTTGAGTGCGGTAATTGCTTTAATTATCAAGTCACGTTCGCTGGATTTGGGATTTTTTAGTTCCGACTTTTGGTTTGGTTCAATTCTCCACTCATCTTTACTCTCTCCCTCTCTCTCTCTCTCTCTTACCGATTTATATTCCTTCATTAAACATATTTCCCCCTCTCTTCTTTCTCTCTCCATCCGTTTATCTTCTCAGGCCCTTCATTAACTATGTAGCGAATTCACAACTATCACGTAGCTCTCGGGAAGCTTAACAACAACGTATGAGGAAAATTGCAAGTTCCCCAAGGATGGGTCATCACCAAAATCTCTAAGATGCATTGGGAGCATGGTAGCTGATGTCCATCACACATTACTTTATGGGGGTATCTTCTTTACCCTGCTGATAAGAAAATTCCCAATGGAAAACTCCGGGTTCTTTATAAAGTCATCCTAATATCTTTCTTGATGGAACAATGTGGAGGTCAATCATTTAGTGGCAAGCAATGGGCACTCGACTTGGTTCCAGAGAAAATACATGATAGGTCTCCAATATTTCTTGGCAGCTACGATGATGTTGAGGAAATCATAGCACTCTACGCAGCTGAAAAGGGAAAAAAATGAGACTAGAGAAAACCTCATTAAGTTTGATATTAGAACCAAATGTTCAATACTAAAGAAAGCAGGGTTGAGGTTTTCATGTGTCCAAAAAAAAGCTTTAGGGAAGCTTTCATTAAGTTCACACATTTAATTCTAGCTAATATCGATCATTTCCAAACACACATTCATCAACCAAACCAACCCCTCTCGGCGACTAAACAGGTTGGGCAATCCGACGACGATGAGTCTGGAAAACCAAAAACTTAAATGCCGGCCCAGAAACATATCTAGGTTATTCAGAGATTGATAATAATAGTGGAGGTTTTAATTAACATTAATGAGCAATTAAATCTTTGTCTTCTCTTAATCACGAAGGAGTGTATGTTAACTCCAAAGGTTGTAGGTCTCTCTCCCTTCCACCTTCTCACCTTCTTTATTCCTGAACCCATCTCTTTCTAAAGACTTATATATATTAACAGTAACCAATAATCACCCGATTAACATCCATCTTTCAAGGAACATATTACACTACCTTAATCTTATAATACATGGAAGTCTAGCCCATTAGACTTCTCTTATAGCACTTCAACTCCAGAGTACTACTCTCTCTCTCTCTCTTTCTTTCTCTCTCTTAATATGTAGAATAAATCTAGAGAGCCCACAAAAAAATCCATTTCTTAAACTCACTGCATTAAAAATTTATACCTTATTATTGTGAGTCCCGCAAAGGAATCAAAATGTGCATTAAAAACTTGTACCCATTTTTGTCTTATTCACTGGGTTTACCAAATGGGTTTTTTTGTAGGTCTCCCTAGCTTTACTCTAATATATATATATATATATATATATATATATATATATATATATATATATATATATATATATATAATTGTATTTTAAAAAATGTACATTTTTTTGTAAAAAGCTTTAATTTTTTTAAACAATTAAAAATATATAAATTGTTTTTAAAAAAATAGCAAAAACAAGTGATACAAAATTGTTAAAGCTATGTTTTTATTAAAAAAAAATGTACGTTTTTTTGTAAAAGACATTTTTGTAATTAATATTATATATTTATATATAAGCGGTTTTTATATATCTATACAGCTTATGCTTTTTTATTTTTCCTATATATAAACTACACAGTTGGAAAATAGTTTTTAATAAAGTTTGTTAGTAGAAAATACTATTTTTTTATTTTTTTTTATAATATATAAAATATATAAACTATTTTTTATAATTTTTTCACTATATTTTTAACGTTATTTTTTATAAAAAAATATTTTAAAAAGTTAATAACTTTATTATTCATAAAAAATACTTTTTTCACTTTTTCTATTTTTTTGCCATTGAACCCAAAAACCATTATAAATCTTATAAAAATAGATTCTTTTAATATTTCTTACATATAAAAAACAGATCCATTTTTGGATTTTAAATCTTTTTGGTTATGTTTCACAAATCCCTTTGTTCACTAATTACGTTTGAATGTATCATTTTTTTCACTTTAAAGATTAAGACTTTTTTTTTTCACTTTTTTCACTAATTATGAAATCCTTTTTTTCACTTTATTTTTTGAGTTTATTAACAAGGTAGTGATTTTGGAGTGTTTTAAAGGTTTATTGGTTTACTATTATGTGTTTTAAATATAATATACTTCGTTGTATTTATTGATTTATTAATGATGTTAAGCACTTTTTTTTTCAGACACGTTAATGCCGCATCCCCAACCTAAATGAAGTTGTTGTCCTGTTTAACAGTTGCTGAAATTCCAAGTTTGTCATGAGTTTTATGTTATGAGACTTAAGGAACAATGCAATATTGTATTGTGAGATATTTAATTTGCTTGTATTGTATTTGGATATTTAATTTGCTGCTCTATTTCTACTATTGAAAATTATTGAAAAATATTTGAATGTTTGGATTGTTGGAAAGTTTTATGAAACCTATTGAAAACGGTTGGAAACTGCTCTTTGGAATGTTTAACAGTTGGAATTTCCCGTTGTTAGAATTGTTTGGATTTTTCGTAGAGTTAAATAAGTTTTTAAGAATATCATAAAACGCCCGCACATCCCGTGGGGTACCTACTAGTAATATATAATATTACGAATATATTGTAGCTTGTAAGTTCAAACATTAAGCAAATGTTCTGTTAAAAACAGATGCTTATTGTTGACTACGGCACCAATTACAAACTACCAATCATGGATCACAAAAATATCAAGATAATATGTGTTCAATGAAAATCATAGGATAATTTTTGTAATTTTTAAAGCTACTCGAAACTCTTCATCGATACACTTAATCGTTACAATTATAGTTTAAGGGGTAAGTTGATACAAATCCCATCATATAGAAATCATAGTGAGATTTAATAACTCTCTAGAGGAACGAATTTCTAGTCTACAGATTTTTCAGAGAAGTTCAATTAAAAATTTTAAAGGAAAAATATATTATTATTTTTACTTTGACAGGTCACTATGAGAAAATCATATTCGAGACAGGTTATTTGGCAAAAATGTGTTGGCCGAGCATGGTATAAAAGTGGTAGACGTTGTTGATGTCTACCAGGGAATTGGATTCTTACTATGACAAGGAGATTTGATACTGCAGAAAAAAGTCCAAGCTTTTAACAAGGAGATTTGTTAAAAGCTCATTAAGAAAGGTACCTCAATGCTTGTGCTTGTTATGTTGCTTTTTAATGAATTTGAGTTTACCCAAAAAAGTAAAAAGGAAACGAAAGAAAGGTACCTTGACACAAACCTTTTGGATATGCACACAAAAAGATGGGTTAATTATATTTTTTTCATCTGAATTTTACTTAATTTTTAATTGACTCCTTCTATTGTAACTTAATTTTTGACATAATTTTTTACCGAAAATACACGTGGCGGCGTGTTATTGGTTTATTCTCTGATGTCACTGGCGTGGACCCCACAAAAGAACCAATAGAAACCCGCCACCTCATTCGGTAATTCCACTTTCGGTAAAAAATTAAGTCACAATATCATTTTCCTTTTTAATTTGTCACCCCAACTTTCAAAACGATTAAAAGTAACTCTCTAATCTTAATGTTGTTAAATATATGGATGGAAAATTGGTCATGTGCAATGAACATGACCATATTTTGTTCCAACCTAATATAAAATATTTAAAAAATCAGAATTCTGAAAAACAATTACAAAAGATTTGTAAAATCTTATAATTATTGAAAAAATTCAAAAAAAATTGAAAATTTAAGCAAAATATTCTAAAAATCTAAAAAAAAAAAATAGAATTTATAAAAAAAAGAAGTTAAAAACAGGAAAAAATTTAAAAAGAAAACAGAAACTAAAAAATTATAAAAAACTGAATAAAAAATACTGAAAATTACAGGGAAAAAAAGAAAAAAAAATCACATTTTCAAGGTGGAAACAATAAAAAAAATAGAAAAAAGTTTTAAAAAATACTAAAAAAGAGAGAAAAACTAGGAAAAAAAACTGAAAATAATAGAAAATTGGAATGAAACTAGAAAATTATAGAAAAAAAATCACATTTTTATGGTGGAAATGATAAAAAAATATTGAAAATGCAAAAAAAAAAAATGGAATATACCAAAAAAGAAGGATACTGGAAAAATGAAAATTACATAAAATTGAATAAAAAATCGAAAAACAACTTTTTGGAAAAAAATATTTCCAGAAAAAGCTATTTGTAGAAGAAAAAAAAGAGGGATATGCTCGAAAAAAATTATGGGTGTAATCCTTGATTCTCAAACTTAAACTAACAATCTCAACCCAATTATTTCCAAAAAAAAACTAACAATATCCAAAAAAAACAAGTATGAAATTTGGATTCAATCCAACAATCTCAAAAAGAATCTAAAATTTGGATTTAAACCAATAATATCCAAAAAAAAAATTGAAAAACAATCTCCACAAAAAATAACCCAAATATAGAATTTCGGATTCAAACCAACAATCTCTAAAAAGTATATTCCAAAATCAGATCTTGGTCGATAATGGTGTGTATGTGTTTTTGTATATGTGTTTGTGTGTGTATTCGTTTGTGTGTGTGTATTCGGGTTTATGGGAGTTGGTGTGACGGTAGAGGGACGTGGGTAAAGAGGGTGGAGTTTGTGGTGATGGGTTTCATTTCCAACGTGTGTGTGTGGTGGCAGTGGTGGGGTGCGTGCGTGTTCGTGTGAGAAAGAGAGAGTGAGGAAGAGAAAGAAAGACACTTTGAGAGGAGAGAAAGAGAGTGAGTGGGGAAGAGAGAAAAAAAGGGCCGATACGGATGTGGTCCTTATTTATAAAATTGACACTCTAAATGAGTATTGCCAAAAGTACCCTCACTTGCCCTCATGTGCCAAATACATGATTCACTTTTCTGTCCAAAAATTAACAGTGTTAACAGTAGGGGGTTACTTGTAGCCGTTTTGAAAGTTCAAGGGGTTAAGTGTTGAAAATGAATGTGCGGGTAGAAAAGTTAAAAATAAGAAAAAGTCCAAGGAGAAAGTGTAATTAATCCTAAAAGAATATTATCACATTTTTTAGCTTTTAAAATTTCATAGATACTTAAAAAATTCCACAAAAGATTCTTAAAAAGACATGATAAAAAGTTTTGGTGACACTTCTTTTTTTTTAAAAAAATTACAAATATAAATACTTTTGACCACAGCTTTAGATCCGCAAATAATTAATGGATCCGAAATACAAATAATTTTATTTTTTAATTTGTAAAAATTAAGCCTAGGGAAAAGTATTTGATTTTTAGAAGCCAATCGCACTTCTTGTTCATAATTGACCTCCTAATTATTAGATAACCAATTTATCTCCTAAGCCATGTTTTAATGTTCTCAACAGTTTCCATGACCTCATCCCCTTACCTCTAAGTGCTCCATTTGATTTAAATTTTTTTGCTCTTCGAAAATTTCAATGGTAAATTAACATACAAAGAGGATGGAGTTTTTGGTGATGGGTTTCAATTCCAACGGATGGGTGTTCGTGTGAGGAAGAGAGAGTAAGGAAGAGAAAGAAATACACTTTGAGGAGAGAGAGAGTGAGGAAGGGAAATAGAAAGAAAGAGAAAGAGAAAATGGTTGATAAGGTTGTTGTCCTTATTTATAAAATGGACATTCATGTGCCAAACACATGATTCACTTTTTCGTCCAAAAATTAATTGTGTTAACAATAACGGGTTACTTATAGCTCATTTGAAAGTTTAGGAGGTTAAGTATAGAAATGAATGCCCAGGTAGCAAAGTGAAAAATGAGAAAAAGCTCAGTGAGAAAGTGTAATTAATCCTAAAAATATTTTATTATCACTTTTTTTAGCTTTTCAAATTTCATAGATACTTAAAAAATTTCACAAAAGATTCTTAAAAAGACGTGGTAAAAAAGTTTTTGCGACACTTCCATTCTTTTAAAATTACAAATATAAATACTTTTGAACCCGACTTTAGATTCTCAAATAATTAAGGGGTCCGGAATCCAAATGTTGATGTAAAAAATTAGATCACTCTAATAATTCAATCACAGATAAATAAATGAGACAAAGAATTTTAAAGTGGTTCAACCTTATAAGAATGGCCTACGTCCACTGTTGCTTTATTGCTGAGTGTTTGGGAATTCTCGATTACAAGTTATCTCAAGAAATTCCAGTCTCGGGGGTCCCCTTTACAATGAGGATTATACAATGTATTTATAGCCTTGTGAATGTAATGTGAAAGGGTAATACATTAAATGATGTACGTATGAAAGGGTAATACATTTAATGCCCTATTTGCGTGTGCGTCCAAATGATAAGCATTTAATGAGCAGTTAAACTGTTGGTATCCTGCTTCGAGGTGCAGCTCGGACCGCCATGAGTAGCTCGGACCGCCTAAGCTTCTCGGTATTTAAGAGTTCCTCGGAGAGGCATTGTTCCTCGGAGCTTGTGAGTTCCTCGGGGAACTAGTCTTCCTCATTGTAGTCTTGTTCCTCGGAGCGAGTGGATTCCTCGGAAATATTTGTTGTTGCCATGTAGATAGTCACGTATCTTCATATGATTAGTCCATGTCAGCAGATTAATTTTGGTATCAACAGAAGCCCCCAATGTTTCATAGTTCGAAATATGAGGAGTATGGAACATTCTTTCTCGGAATATGGTAGCTTTAAATAGTCTTCCTGATTTTTAGGAGCATTTTCCTTGTATTTATTTCTCCTTCCCAATTCGTAGAATCATGCTTTTTTGGACTTTTTTGTGTGCTTCGATTCCCGCGTTACTTTTCGTCTTCTTAGCCGTTGTTGTCCTCTTTGATTCCCGCGCTACTTTTCCTCTTTTTAGCCGTTGTTTTCCGTTTTGATTCCCGTGTTACTTTTCATATTTTTAGCCGCCGGTAACGTAATCATCCTTCTTTATAATCATTACTTCACCATTTCCCAAGGCAAGGTATTTAAACTTCACAGACGCTCCCATCGTCTTCTACCTTTCAAATTTTTATCTTCGAGTTTTACGTCGTCTCTTCCTACTCTCTTGTGCGTTCATCTTTTCCGTCGTTCGTTGTCAACAGCTCTACTCTTTTTCTGTAAGATCTTCTTCTTTCTTCTTCATTTCTTTTATTCATCATCATGGTTTACTCTATTGAGTCTCTTGAAAAGTTTCACTCTGATTTTTCCATTCCCTCTTGGGTTGTCTTGGAAGAGCTTTCTGAGCCTTCTAATTATTTCAATTTGGCTGAGGGACATTGGTTCCCCAGCCTTTTTATTGCTGAATGTGGATTTTCTTTTCCACAAAATCCCTTGTGTCTGGAAGTCTGTCATTATTTTGACGTCGTTCCTGCGAGAATAGCCCCCAACACATGGAGAATAATTAATGGGGTGCATAAATTAAATCAAGTCCATGGAACTCGCATAGGAATTCCAGAAATCATGTACTACTATAGATGGGCAGTTAATGATAATATTTTTTTATTTAAAAACTAGATTTTTAAATAGAGCCTTAGTAGTCAATCTCCCTGATGCCAATAGGGATTATTTTGAACATGGGGTTATCATAAAAAATTGGCAACACCCTCCATTAGCTGGAGATGAGGTTTACCAAGGTCCCAGATGCCCCCCTTATGGCAACGGGATAGGTTATTTTTATTTTATATTATTTTGAAATCATGTTTCTTTTGTGTTTGATAAAATGTGCCATTGATAACAATGTTTATCTATTTGTAGTTGATAACAAAAGAAAGTGCCCAAAAGAAGCAGATGTCAATATAAGGCATTTGAAACTTATCTGGAGTCTGCATCAAAGTGTTGCCGACGAACACATCAGATTAGCTTCGTATCTACTCCAGTACAAAAGCTACACTACTTCTTTCACTGCTCGTCCAGTGATAAGTGAATCAGAGCCAGTTCCAGCTTCCACAAGCTCATCGCCTGAATCCCATATTCCTTTAAGTGAAAGGATGAAGAAGAGAAGACCTCCTGCTCTGTTTGAGAAAGCTGCCTTTGGTTCTGGGGAGGTAAAAAGGAGTAGAATTGATGTCCCAAGGGAGGGGACGAAGAAGATTGATGCAGCTCCTCCCGCTGCACCTGTTAAAGTTGCCGAGAAGCCCGCAGTGGCTCCGATCAGATCTACTGCTCCTGGAGAGGTGATTGTGATATCACCGACCAAGGGTTCTTCCTTGGTTGAATATGTACCTGTTCCCCCGAGGAGGCTAAAGAAGAGCTCCTCGGTCAATTTAGCTGACACCATTATTCAGCCCCCAGCTGCTGGGACTGGAGTTCCCACTTTTGTTCCCCCGAGCTCTGCAATGAGCTCGATAAAGTCCTCGATCATTCTCGAGGTACAAGGTACTGAAGAAAACCTTACTCGGGACATGGTCACCTCACTAGCTGCTCGTCACCTTGCTTCTGTAAGTCTTCTTACTTTCAATTTTTTATATATCCTTTGTCATTTCTGTTTCTAACTTGCTTTATTTTTTTGTTCACAGTTGACGAGCTGCTTTAATCTAATCCTGAAGAAGGATGAACCGATTAAGGCTTCTTGCTCCTCGTCTAGTGTGGAGGGAGCTCTGGAAGAAGCTACCAAGTCTCTGGCAGATTCTCGCCAAAAATATACTGATGACAAAGCTGTCTCGGAGAAGAAACTTGCCTCCTCCGAGCAAGAAAAAGCTCGAGCTGTTGAGGCCTCCAAAGAGTTGGAGAAGAAAAATAATGTCTTGGAGAAGGCAAATAAAGAGATCGCAGAGAAACTCAAAACTGCTGAAGAGCTTGAAGATAAGCTCAGGGTTGCTGAGGAAAGGTTGGGCCAGCTTCAAGAAGTAGGTCAGCAAAAGGAGGAAGTAGAAAATAAATTGAAGGCTGCTGAGAACTTGCTGTCTGAGAAACTTTCCTCCGAGAAGCTGAAGAGGAAAGCTGTTGTGAAGAAGTCCTTCAGCTCTGGCTGGGACAAGGGTTGGAACAAGGGGTTGGCCGCCATGGTGTCGCAAGTGGACTATGGAGGTCTTAAATATTATAGGAATGGATGGGTTGCCACCCTTCAGGAGATGAAGGTCGACGAGTCTTCCGAGCTCTTCCAGAGACATATCCCTGGTCCCCCTCCAACTCCAGAAGAATTAGAAGAGGACGAAGCTTCCTCTGAAGAATCTTCGATGGTGATGGGAGATCATGCCCTAGCCATCCAGCCTGCTGATGAAGAAAATCAACAAATCATTTCTTCCTTTGAGCAACTACCTATTCTCCCCGTGCAGCTATCTCTTCCCTCCGAGCAACCTACCTCTTCATCTCAGCCTCCCGAGAAGGTTTTAGGAGATAAGGAAAAGGTTTAGTGTTGTTCGGGTTTCTCTTTATTTTGTTTTTCTTTTTCAAATGTAACTCAAAAGATGTAACTCTGAATTATGATCTAATAAAACATGAACTTTTTTCTATACTGTTGTTCATCTTATATTCATACTCTGCTTGTTTCTTTTATTGATGATTGCTCTTTCTCTTCTCTGCTAGTTTCTGGCCAGGATGGAACTGCTATCTGCTCATGATACAAAGTTGTTGCAGCAATGTAATGAGTACTTTAAGGCTGGTCACATTGACTTGAGTGCTGCACAAGTTGCCGACATCCTCGGACAGGATGCTTCAGAACAGGCAGTTAAAGTATATCAGTACCTGAAGTGTCTACTTGACCGAGCAGTGGCCAATAATGTATCTTACTATAAAATGATCGAGGATCTCCAGTGCACCCTCGAAGACCTTCAGAATTAATACAAGGAATCAACTGCTCTGTTGCATGAGGGTTACGAGAAGAAATACAAACTGATCATGGCTGATAAGGGCTACGAGAAGCTTTCTGTTGGATATGATCTGAGGGAGAGAACTTTAAAGGGCGAGGTCGAGGAATGTAGACAGATTGCCAAGTTGCTGGAGCAAGAGAACAATAACTTGCAAAAAGAGCTATCACAATTGAAGTCTGCAGCCTCCACTTCCTGTGCTATGATCCCAGTGACCGACGAGGGATTCTCGTTCCTAGAGGTTGAGAATGCCAAGTTGAGGGACGAGTTGGAGACTTTGAAGAGTTCTGGCACCTCTACATCTTCTCGCGGTCGAGAAAGAGATCCTCGGGGACGAGGAAGAGCAGCTCGGGTTCTTGTCGAAGAATAGAGAACTTAGTCTGCGTTAGAGAACCAAGCTTACCAATTAATGGCGAAGAACCAGGCTTTGTCCGACATGTCAAAGAAAATTAGGGACTTGGAAAAACAACTCTCTGCGCAGAAGTCCATCTTGGAGAATAAGGAGCTTTTCATCAAGAATCTCCACGAGCAGCTAGAAAGGCTAACCTATCAATTCCACAAACAGCCCAGGGAGTTCTGGATGGCTGGATACAACGAAGCACTATTCCACTTGGACGATCGTATCCATAATGCCAACAATGAGGGCTACAAGCAAGGCTGGCTGAATGCCTTAGGTGTGTTGAAGCTCAAACCAGGTCATTATCTGTGGGATTACCATGATCCCGGCTTGCTCGACTTGCCTGTGCCACCATATAATTTTGAGATGGAGTGGATCCCTGCTCGGGCCATTCCTCGAAGCTTAATTTCAAAGTATCTCGGTGACTATAATTTACATTCTCAAATCGATGTATCTTGTCCCGAGTATCTCCTAGATCGACCATCCGTGATGAATGTCAGGATGTTGAAGGATCTCAATTTCATTAATTCTCCTCTGTCTTTAAATGATCCGCCTGCTGGTGACGAACTTGTGTCAAAAGCGAAGGGGAAGAGACCAGTAGAATAGGAATTTTTAATGTAATAGTTAGTATATATTTCAATATTAATGTACTTGTAATTTATTTTGAATTCAATAAAAAACTTTCATTTTTGTTTGCAAATCTTGATTGCTATTGTCTTGTATTTATCACACACTTTATATTTATGCATATTTGTTAAAAAGAAAACGATATTGTGTTGTTTATCGACCAACTCAGTAACAATTAAAAAGTTACAAGTATCAATACTGTTGCTTGATCACTTAATAATAAATTAATGAGTATAAAAATGTTGTTTAAAATGTTTCCAACCAACCAAGGTTGTTAGATTCTCCATGTTGACCAACTACAGTTAGTGGGTTTTTATCCCCGATCAGCTATAGTTAGTCTTTTTGAAATAATTTTACCCATAAAATGTTTCCGACCAACCAAGATCGGTAAATTTTTCTTGTCGACTATCTACAGATGGTGGGTTTTTATCCCCGACCACCCATAGTTAGCAACTTTTCTTTTAAATGTTTTCGACCAACCAAGGTCGGTAAATTTTCTTTGTCGACCAACTACAGTTGGTGGGTTTTTATCTCCGACCAGCCATAGTTAGCAACTTTTGCACTTTCTGGAATAATCTTACCTCTCGACCAACATAAGTTGGCATTTGCGAGAATATTTTGTTTCCTAGCCAAACAGGTTGGCATTTTTAGGAATATTTCGTTTCCTAGCCAAACAGGTTGGCATTTTTAGGAATATTTTGTTTCCTAACCAACCGGGGTTGGCATTTTTAGGAATATTTTGTTTCCTAACCAACCGAAGTTGGCATTTTTAGGAATATTTTGTTTCCTAACCAACCGAGGTTGGCATTTTTAGGAATATTTTGCTGAGCAGTCTGAGCTTTGCCGAGTAGTGTGTAGCACTAGTATTCCCCAAAAAATTCTCAATAAAAAGGAGAGACTTTGACAGAATATCTTTGTTTTATTCATACTGATGGAACTGTGTTACATATATATCATTGATAATACTTGCGCAGGTGCTCTGCATTCCATGCATTCCTGAACTCTTCCCCCTTTAGAGTTGCTATTCGATAAGTTCCTGATCGAACAACTTCTGTAACTCGGTATGGTCCATGCCAATTTGCCTCCAGTTTTTTATGCTTTTGAATTACTTTCTTCAGCACATAGTCTCCTTCTTTCAGGTCGCACTTCTTCACCCTTTTATTGTAGAACAGAGTTGTTCGCTGCTGGTAAGCAGCATTTCTAATGGATGCTTCTTCTCTAACTTCCTCGAGCATGTCTAAATCCAGTCTTCTCATTAAGTCGCTGACAGGGGAATTGAAATTCAGTACCCTGTGTGTTGGAAGGCCCAACTCGGCAGGTATGCCAGCTTCACTTCCAAATGCCAGCATGTATGGTGATTCTCCAATTGCTACTCGGGGAGTAGTTCGGTAAGCCCAAAGTACTGATTGTAACTCGTTGATCCAGTTTTCTTTTGCATCATCCAATCTTTTCTTCAAGCCATTTAGCAGCGTCTTATTTGTCACTTCAGTTTGTCCATTGCTTTGAGGATGGCCTGGAGCTGAGTGGACCTTCAAAATATTTGATTGATGACAATAGGCGGAAAACTCCTCGTTATCAAATTGTGTTCCATGGTCTGTGATGAAGGCATGAGGTAGACCATATTGACAAATGATGTTCTTCCAAACAAATTGGTACACCTTCTCGTACGTCATGTCAATGAGTGGCTCAGCTTCTACCCATTTAGTAAAATAATTCACTGCGACGACGAGGTACTTGAACCTTCCTCGGGTCGTTGGCAGTGGCCCAACCAAGTCAATTCCCCACACGGTAAATGGCCAAGGGGAAGTTATGGGTGTCAACAATGCTTGTGGAGTTCTTTGGATGGAAGAAAAGCACTGGCACTTGTCACACTTCTTGGCGTAGGCTATACAATCATCCCTCATCGTTGGCCAGTAATATCCTTGCGTCATTACCATTTGTAAAAGCGTTCGACCTGCTACATGTGCTCCACAAGACCCTTCGTGGATCTCTTCAATTAATTCTTTCACCTCGGAGGGGTGTACACATCTTTGCAAACCTATCATAATTCCTCGTCTATATAAAACACCATTAGTTAATACATACCGAGCAGCTTTAAACTCCAATTTTTTGGCAGCGAGCCTGTCAATTGGCAATTCTCCTTTCTCGATATACGCCCTGATGGAATCCATCCAAGACGGTCCTAAATCAAGGGTGATAAAGTTCATCGTCAGATTTTCATCTATACTCCGACCAGCTAACATTTCAATTGGGATTGTTCATCGTAGCTCGGTGCGAGTAGCTGATGCTAGTCGAGATAGGGCGTCTGCTCTCACATTCTCCATTCTTGGTATTCTGACCAGCTGAATAGCGGCAAATTCTGATACCAGCTCTTTTTCCTTTGCGTGATATCTGATCATTAATTCTCCTCTAACTGCATATACTCCCATCATTTGATTTATGATCAATTGAGAATCACTGAAAACAATGACTTGTTGCGCCTCCATACTTTTTGCTAAACCAAGTCCTGCAATCATGGCCTCATATTCAGTCTCATTATTGGAAGCTTTGAATTGGAAACGCAAGGCGTATTCCATATCGACCTCATTCGGAGTGCTCAAAACTATCCCCGCGCCGCATCTTACAGTGCAAGATGAGCCATCTACATATAGTCTCCATATAAGTAACTCGTCTTCAAATTTCTTATCAGTTAGAGTTCCTCGGTGAAATATTTTTTCCTTTCTTTTCTCCTCGGGTTTTTCTTTCTCTTCGTCGATCATTTCTCCTTGTCCTTTTACCAACCGGAGTTGGTCTGAGCCCGAAGTCAATGATCTTGTAACATTCACTTGTCCTTTTACCAACCAGAGTTGGTATGAGCCAGTGTTTGTTGATCCTGTAACATCCACAGGTTTATCAGCGAGAAACTCTTGTTTATCATCCGAAGTCCTCACAACTATCTCTGCGTCGCATCCGGTAACATCCACAAGCCCTTTTACCAATCGAAATTGGTTTGATCCTGTGTTTGTTGATCCTGTAACATCCACAGGCTGATCAGCGAGCAACTTTTGTTCCTCGGAGCTATCAGGATAGGTGAACTCCGCTATAAAATCTGCTACAGCCTGTACTTTAAGCGATGATCTGGGTTCATAGATTATATCATATTCACCGAGCTCTATTTCCCAGTACATCAATCTTCCTGACTTTTCTGGCTTATGTAGGGCTTGCCTCAATGGCATATCAGTATATACTACTATGGTATGAGCCTGGAAATATGGCCTCAATCTCCTACTCGCCTCAATCAGCGCCAGTGCCAATTTCTCCAACCTTGGATATCTGATCTCTGCTCCTTGGAAGGCCTTACTTGTGTAGTAAATTGTCTTTTGTACTCCATTCTCCACTCTGATCAATGCCGAGCTAACTGCATTCTCGGACACTGCAAGGTACAAGTATAATTTTTCTCCCATCACTGGCCTGGACAACAGTGGAGGTGTTCCCAAGTATTTCTTCAAGTCTTGAAAAGCCTTCTCGCATTCATCATTCCACTCAAAAGTCTTTCTGAGAGTCTTGAAGAATGGGAGACATCTATCAGTTGCTCGTGACACAAATCTGTTGAGTGCCGCTACTCGTCCTGTGAGACTCTGTACTTCCTTTTTAGTCGTTGGAGATCGCAGCCCTAATAGAGCTTTGATCTTTTCAGGATTTGCTTCAATGCCTCGTTGATTGATAATGTACCCGAGAAACATGCCTTCTCGTACTCCAAAGATGCACTTCGTCGGGTTCAGCTTCATTTGATATTTATCTAGTTGATCAAAAGTCTGGCTTAAGTCAACTAGATGATCGGCAACTTTCTTGATTTTTGTCAGCATATCGTCAACATAGACTTCCATGTTGTCACTGATTTGTTAAGCAAAGACCTTGTTCATCAGCCTCTGATATGTCGCACCTGCATTTTTCAAACCAAAAGGCATAACATTATAATAATAAGTTCCCCTAGGGGTAATAAAAGAAGTACTCTCCCTGTCTTCAGGTTTCATTTTAATCTCGTTGTAATCAGAATAAGCATCCATGAACCTCAGCAGCTCGTGTACCGAGGTAGCATCCACCGGTTGATCAATTCGGGGCAATGGAAAATGATCCTTTGGGCATGCTTTTTTGAGGTCGATGAATGTAATACCCCGTATTTTTGGCTATATTTATTTTTGGGATTAATTAATTAAATGAGAATTATTGGAAATTAATCCGGGTAAAATACTAGCGAGATGTGAGTTGGTATTTGACTATATTGAGTATATATGATGTTATATGAATATTGAATTATGAAAATTGTCGTGAGATTGATATACGACAATTTGGTCATTTTATTGGGACGCGTATGACAGCCGCGTCAGGATATAATTATTTTATTTATAAAAGTGAATTTAAATTCTATTAACCGTATGGTCGTTTTGAGTGCGCCAACGCATCCGAAAGGGTCGAGATAGTCAGAAAACACTAGCCGGGGGTGTAGTTTGGGTCCCGGGGTATTTTTAGGCCATACCGACAATATAAAGGGTATTTTGGTAATTTTGTATTTTGAGGAATTAAAAATGACGAAAATTAGGAGTCTTTATCTGATTGGGAATAGACCCACTAAGCCACTAACCAACCCATTATAACCCAATAGGTTACGTAGGTTATTAGAATTAGGTTTCTAATTACTTTCCCAAAGAAAACCCTAGCCACCATAGCCATTGGAGAAGAAGCTTGGAGAAAGAGAGAGAGAGGGAATTCTGCAGAAAGAGAGAGGAAATCGTCATCAAAATCAAAGATCGAATCAAGGCAAGTGATTTAAATTACATTCTTTATGCAGTAAATGTTTCTTCCATGTTAGAAATCTTAATAATCATTCTTATTTGAGAGATAAAGGAAAACCCATGAAATTGGAAGTTGTTAGTTTAATTTTGGGTATAGATTTGCATGTAGAAACGTTATTGGAAGATTGAATTCAGAAATTACAAATTTATGTGATGTAAAAACGGATTAAATTCTGGGAATTGATGATGATAAAAATCTAGGGTTTATGTTCTTGAAAAATTGGGGAAAAGTGTAGAGACTTGTGATTTAATGATGTTTAGGACGAATTAATTCCTTAAAACATGTTAGGAGGTGACTTTAATATGTTTAGGATGAATTAGAGACCCTAAAACGTTGTTGGGATGAACTTTGGAAGAGGTTTGAGGTGTTAAAATGGATGAAAAACGATATTGGAGAAAATCTGGGCCGAAACTGGTCCCTCGTTAGAAGACCTCTCCAGGTCGTTCGAACGAGCTCGTTCGAACGAGCTTCTAACGAGTTGACCAGTCGCTTCTAACGAAAGGGAATTTCGTTCGATAACTTCGTTTGAACGAGATCTCGTTAGAAGGTACAGTTCGTTCGAACGAACTGAAATCTCGTTCGAACAGCCTCGTTCGAACGAGACTTCTAACGAACTGGCAGTTTAGGCCTTTTTGGCCTGTTTTGATTTTGGGAGTCCCGTAAACTTGTTCGAGGATAGAGTTAACATTCCTTTGATGGTGTATTAGTATACTTGGGACCTTTGGGATATTATGAGGAGTAAATTAGATAAGCGTGGATCAAATCAAATGGACATTTGAGTCGAGACGTGAGTGCCTACTACGACGTAAGAATAATTTATGGCGCGTATAAATATGGACCGGGATTATATAAGTTGTATATATATTAGGTTAGTACGAGAATGCGATAAGTACTACAATTAAACTACGGGATTACTAAGATGTGTGTTTACTTAGTATTGGTATATGAATTGTGTGTATGACATACCTACTATACTTGCTATCACGGGAGGTTTGCGTTCGCTTAGGGCCCTCTAATCCTTGTGTTGCCCGGATTTAGACTGGTTACCTCGATGAACATAGGTCAGAGAAAGACTTATTGGGATGTTAATAAGTCCGCTGATCGTGGGAGCGTAGGTATGTGCGTGACCCATGTGATGTGACTGTGTTCGCCTCCATTATTTGTGATGTTGTTATCTGTGAACTATTCCTGAGAGATTCGGAATATGTGATCCTTATGTACGTGATGTACCGGGATGGATAGCAGAGTATGTGTGCACCGCAGCTTAGTTCTCGGGGTGCTTATATTGTATATTTATGATGTGAATAATATACACTTAATTAATGGGAACCTTCATGTTAATGTTATGAATAATTACGGTATTGTTTTGAGAAAAACATAACGGGTTAACTAATAGTGATATATATTGTATATTGTGCATCTGAATTTACGTTAAGCACCTATTTAACTGAGATCTTTATAATGTTAATGGGAACCGTGTAATAAGGGTAGAACCTATGACAGTCTAGCTAGATATGATGTCACTTAGCTAGTGGTTTGTGTCCTTTTAGATGGGTACTTACGTTAGGAGTGCACAGTTAGACGAGAGGTGAGAATTTCATGTGAGTGCACGTCCTAACATGTACTTTGCATTTAATGTTTTAAATGTTTCTAAAGCACTTGCAGGTTTTTAAAATATCTCCACATTCGGGCTCTGACCCGTTTGCTTTCAAATCTATTTTTCTTGTAAAACCATTTTAGGTGCCCAGCCACAAGGACACCATGAATAGGATACTCATTCTGGTGACGAGCTGTAGCTGTTTGTGGAAGCTACAGGAATTTTCTTTTAGACGCTTCTATCATTTGGATTCCAGATTCAGCATCTATCAGTTGTAGGGCATGTTGCCCATTTCTATTAGAGACATCTTTCCATTTCAGTTTTTCAGACTTTGGCATGTATTGTTTCAGTATTCAGTTTAGTTATTTCAGTTGTGGTTTTGTAGTGAGGAGTTTTCCTCCAGACTTTATTTACATTATGTGATGGTTATTCTATTTACTTCGTTATGGTGAATGGTGTTATTATTCTTCATTACACTTGTTGCATGTTAACCAGATTTAAATTAAAATTTGGCAACTTACTTTTTAAATACTAGGTGGTTAGTAATAATAAAATGTTTTCGACAGTGATGCTATTAACTGAGCCAACTTGGAATTTTGAATTAATTTAATAAAGGAGTAGCTACCCGGTATTTAATTAGTCGGGGTGTCACAGGTGGTATCAGAGCATCAGGTTCTAGTGTCCTTTAGGATCTGTACGGCTATTATGTTTCCGCTAAGTTTCTTTGATATAGAGCCCTATATTTTAGGACTGTTGTACTCTTTTTGTGTATGCTTCGTTCTTCAGCTATTTTAAGTTTATAAACAGCGAACTTATAAACTTTGTTCTTATTTCAGATGCCTCCACGACGTGCACGACGAGTTCCCAGGGATGCAACGCCCGAACCCCAGCTCGCTCCAGTTCAGGGCATGATGAATGCCGCTGAGGTAGCAGCTATAGTAGCCCAAGCAGTAAATGCCGCAATTGCCATAGTTCAGCAGGCACCACCTCAGGCGCAGGTTACCGCGCCAGTACAGGCAAATGCATTCCCGTCTGCTTGGGAGCGTGTACGTGACGCTTTTCAGAAAGCGCATCCGCCAGAGTTTGCAGGTAGCTCAGATGTGGTAGTCTCAAGCCAGTGGAGGAAGGATATGCAGAGGCACTTGAGGATGTATGAGTGCACGGATGTTCAGAAGCAGGTGCTAGCTACTTTCAAGCTAGTTGGATCTGCACTGCAGTGGTGGGAGTCTATTACCACCGTGGAGGAGAGGGATACTCTCACTATTCAGGACTTTTGGGTGCGATTCGACCGCAAGTACTTTTCATCCGCTGTTCATACGGAAATGGGGAGGAAACTGATGAATCTGAAGCAAGAGGGTAAGACCGTGGCCGAGTATGAGGCCGAGTTCACAAATCTGTTGAATATCGTTCCGGGTGAGATTCCAACAGAAAAGAAGAAGATTGAGAAATTCACCGACGGGTTGACATGGAGGATCCGTCAGCATCTGGTAGGGAACCTTTCATTGGCCACGTATTCTGATGTGGTTAACGCTGCTTTGTTACACTGCCAGGACCACCGCTTTCATATGGCTGAGGATAAGAGGTCGGGAGAGTCTAGCCATCAGGGCAGGACAGGAGGACATGGTGCCGGTGGGGCACAATCTGTTCAGGGGCAGAGACAGGGTGAGCAGGGTTCTCAGCAGGGGGATCAGAAGTGGTTCAGATCAGGGAACTACAGGCACGGACAGGGAGGTTTCCGTCAGGGCCATCAGGGTCCAAACGGCCATCAGGGCCAACAGGGGCAGAATAGGCAACAGTTTCACCAGGGCCAGTAGGACCAAGGGAGGAACGGTAACGGCAACCAGGGTCGGGGACAGCAGGGACAGCGAGGAGGGAACTTCCCAGGAAAGTGTTTTGTTTGTGGCAAGACTGGCCATAAACGACAGGATTTTCCTGATAGGGGCAGGGCCCCACAGCAGCAGCAGCAGAGTGCTCGCCAGGAGCCGCAGAGGCCTATGTTTCCCGCCGATCTCCCCGCACCGCCACAGATGGCAGCATTACCACCCATTCCAGCAGTCCCAGCTCAGCAGGGGCAGCTACAGTATGGACGTGTCTATAACGTCCACCAGGCTGCAGTTCCACAGGCACCGCCCGCGATTGAGGGTACGTTTCCTATCCATGGAACTATGGGTCGGGTACTGTTTGATACGGGGGCTACACATTGTTTTATAGCTACACATTTCGCGAAGGCTTTAGGGTTGTTAGCCACAGTGGAGAGCACAGTGACGTGTGTCGACTCACCATTGGGGAGTGGGTCACTTATTTTCTTTATATGTCGGGGAGTGGGGGTAGATATTGGTGGTTTGGTATTACCTGCAGACATGTTGGTATTAGATATGCATGTTCACGATGTGATTATCGGTATGGATTGGCTCGTAGCTTATAGGGCCATGATTGATTGCTTCAGCGGGAGCATTGTTTTTGCCATTCCAGGGCAAGAGATGTTTGTAGTGGCGATGCCTCGCCCAGAGGGAGGATCGACCGCTCATATGTATTACATAGAGGAGGATACCTCTAAGGAGGTTGTGATTCCGTTAGATTATATCCCAGTTGTCAAGGAGTATTCGGATGTGTTTCAGGAGATACCAGGCCTACCCCCCAGTCGACAGATAGATTTTGTTATAGACCTATTACCAGGTACGAGACCTATAGCACGCGCACCATACCGTATGGCTCCAGCTGAGATGAGGGAGTTACGGGATCAGATTGAGCAATTGTTGGGTCAGGGGTTCATACGGAGGAGTACTTCACCGTGGGGTGCCCCTGTGTTGTTCGTAAAGAAAAGAGATGGTTCACTGAGATTGTGTGTGGACTACCGAGAGTTGAATAAGGTCACGATACGAAATAAGTATCCGTTGCCTCGAATCGATGACCTATTCGATCAGTTGAGGGGAGCTTCTTTCTTCTCAAAGATTGATTTGAGATCGGGATACCATCAGTTGCGTATCAGGGAGGAGGATGTCTCGAAGACTACGTTCTTGTCGAGATATGGTTCTTACGAGTTTCGGGTTATGCCGTTTGGTTTGACCAACGCTCCAGCTGTGTTTATGGACTTGATGAACAGAGTGTTCAGGGATTTCCTAGATCAGTTTTTCATTATCTTCATCGATGATATTCTGGTTTACTCCCAGACAGAGGAGGAGCACGCCGAGCATTTGAGGCAAGTTTTGCAGACACTTCGTTAGAACGAGTTGTATGCAAAATATGAGAAGTGCGGGTTTTGGCTGAAGGAGGTCCAGTTTTTAGGACATATTATTTCCGACCGGGGATTATCTGTTGATCCGGGGAAAGTATCCGCGGTGAGGGAGTGGGGACAGCCCACGACACCAACAGAGATTCGTAGTTTCTTGGGTCTAGCAGGATACTACAGGAGGTTTATTCGGGGTTTCTCGAAGATAGCAGGTCCTTTGACACATCTGACTCGTAAGGGTGTGCCATTCATCTGGAGTGATGCCTGTCAGTTGGCATTCGATGAATTGAAGGATAAATTGACCTCAGCACCTGTGTTAGCGTTGCCGAGACCGGGAGTTAAGTATTTGGTTTAC
The DNA here is from genome assembly GCA_949130495.1 of Sambucus nigra. Taxonomy (NCBI): domain Eukaryota; kingdom Viridiplantae; phylum Streptophyta; class Magnoliopsida; order Dipsacales; family Adoxaceae; genus Sambucus; species Sambucus nigra. The sequence goes on along the minus strand of OX422208.1, from coordinate 84,675,758 downwards.
ACCGATGCGTCTTTGCAAGGGCTTGGAGGTGTATTACAGCAGGAGAGACAGGCCATAGCTTATGCTTCCAGTAAGCTTAAGCCTCATGAAAAGAATTATCCCACGCATGAGTTGGAGTTGGCGGCAGTGGTATTTGCCCTACGGATTTGGAGGCACTATCTTTTGGGGGAGAAATTCCAACTGTTCACGGATCATAAGTCCCTGCAATACCTGTTCACGAAGAAAGAGTTGAATATGCGGCAGTGTAGGTGGCTTGAGTTTGTGAAAGACTACCAGTTCGATATCCAGTATCACCCAGGTAAGGCTAACGTGGTAGCAGACGCGTTGAGCCGTAGGCCAGCAGATGAGGTGGCAGAGGTGTGGAAGGCAAAGTGGAAGGAATTGGGACACCAGGATGTAGTGGCCCGATCTTTCATGTCTGTGATGACTATTACACCACAGATTGTCACGAAGGTAGTACGGGCACAGGCTAATGACTCGTTCTGTCAGGAGCAGATAGTTCGATTACTAGCAGAGGGAGCCGAGTCCTATACCGTTAGCTCAGACGGGGGATTATGCTTCAATGGGAGATTGGTTGTTCCGGAAGGGGAGGAATTGCGACACGATGTGATGGCAGAGTCGCACGGCTTACGGTTCGCGGTACATCCCGGAGGGGATAAAATGTACCAAGACATGAGACGCCAGTATTGGTGGAGCGGTATGAAGAGAGATATCGCTGAGTTTGTTTATGCGCCACTTGTCATCTTGTAAAAGTGGATCATCAGAGACCGGCAGGACTGCTACAGCCGTTGGAGGTCCTGGTGTGGATGTGGGAGAGCATATCCATGGACTTTATCATGGGGTTGCCTACGTCGCAGAGGGGTCACGACTCCGTTTGGGTAATTGTGGACAGGTTGTCCAAAGTCGCTCACTTTTTACCCGTAAGGACCGACTACACTACGGGACAGTATGCCCAGCTCTTCATTTCAGAGGTTGTGAGACTTCACGGTGTGCCCCTAAATATCGTGTCTGACAGAGACAAGATATTTGTTTCGCGGTTTTGGGAGAGTTTCCAGGAGGCCATGGCACGGAATTGCGGTTGAGTACGGCTTATCATCCGCAGACCGATGGGCAGACCAAGCGCACAAATCAGATGTTGGAGGACATGCTACGCATGTGCATTATTGACTTTGGTGGTGGATGGGAGCAGTACCTTCCACTGGTGGAGTTTGCTTACAACAACTCCTATCAGTTCACTATTGGCATGGCTCCGTTTGAGGCGTTGTACGGTAGGCCTTGTCGTTCCCCAGCATGTTGGTTAGAGGTGGGGGACAACAAACTACTTGGGCCGGAAGTGAATCAGGATACTTCGGCAAGGATTGAGTTGATTCAGAGTCGCATTCGGGTAGCTCAAGACAGGCAGAAGAGTTATGCTGATGCGAAGAGATTTTTCAGGGAGTTCCAAGTGGGGGACCAAGTTTTGCTCAGAGTATCTCCTATGAAGGGTATTATGCGTTTCGGGAAGAAGGGGAAGCTGGAACCAAGGTATGTGGGGCCATTTCCTATTATTGAGCGGATCGGATCGGTTGCGTATAGACTTGGGTTATCGGAGCATTTGCATCGGATTCACGATGTGTTCCATATTTCCTCGCTAAGGAAATACCTTAGAGATAATTTGGCTCATTATCACATTGCTGTGGAGGACATCGATCTCCAGCCGGATAGCTCCTACGAGGAGGGGCCGATTGCTATTTTGGACCGAAGTGAGAGGAAGCTGCAGTCAAAGATAGTTCCGTTAGTGCGTGTTCAGTGGCGACATCACAATGTCGAAGAGTCCACATGGGAGCGCGAGGATGAGATGAGCGAACTTTATCCAGAGTTGTTTTTAGCAGGTACTTTCTAGTTCCGAATTTCGGGACGAAATTCAGTTATTAGGGGGGGAGTATGTAATACCCCGTATTTTTGGCTATATTTATTTTTTGGATTAATTAATTAAATGAGAATTATTGGAAATTAATCCGAGTAAAATACTAGCGAGATCTGAGTTGGTATTTGACTATATTGAGTATATAAGATGTTATATGAATATTGAATTATGAAAATTGTCGTGAGATTGATATACGGCAATTTGGTCATTTTATTGGGACGCGTGTGACAGCCGCATCAGGATATAATTATTTTATTTATAAAAGTGAATTTAAATTCTAGTAATCTTATGGTCGTTTTGAGTGCGCCAACGCATCCGGAAGGGTCAAGATAGTCAGAAAACACTAGCCGGGGGTGTAGTTTGGGTCCCGGGGTATTTTTAGGCCATACCGGCAATATAAAGGGTATTTTGGTAATTTTGTATTTTGAGGAATTAAAAATGACGAAAATTAGGAGTCTTTATCTGATTGAGAATAGACCCACTAAGCCACAAACCAACCCATGTTAACCCAATAGGTTACGTAGGTTATTAGAATTAGGTTTCTAATTACTTTCCCAAAGAAAACCCTAGCCACAATAGCCATTGGAGAAGAAGCTTGGAGAAAGAGAGAGAGAGGGAATTTTGCAGAAAGAGAGAGGAAATCGTCATCAAAATCAGAGATCGAATCAAGGCAAGTGATTTAAATTACATTCTTTATGCAGTAAATGTTTCTTCCATGTTAGAAATCTTAATAATCATTCTTGTTTGAGAGATAAAGGAAAACCCATGAAATTGGAAGTTGTTAGTTTAATTTTGGGTATAGGTTTGCATGTAGAAACGTTATTGGAAGATTGAATTCAGAAATTACAAATTTATGTGATGTAAAAACGGATTAAATTCTGGGAATTGATGTTGATAAAAATCTAGGGTTTATGTTCTTGAAAAATTGGGGAAAAGTGTAGAGACTTGTGATTTAATGATGTTTAGGATGAATTAATTCCTTAAAACATGTTAGAAGGTGACTTTAATATGTTTAGGATGAATTAGAGACCCTAAAACGTTGTTGGGATGAACTTTGGAAGAGGTTTGAGGTGTTAAAATGGATGAAAAACGAGATTGGAGAAAATCTGGGCCGAAACTGGTCCTTCGTTAGAAGACCTCTCCAGGTCGTTCGAACGAGCTCGTTCGAACGAGCTTCTAACGAGTTGACCAGTCACTTCTAACGAAAGGGAATTTCGTTCGATAACTTCGTTCGAACGAGATCTCGTTAGAAGGTACAGTTCGTTCGAACGAACTGAAATCTCGTTCGAACAGCCTCGTTCGAACGAGACTTCTAACGAACTGGGAGTTTAGGCCTTTTTGGCCTGTTTTGATTTTGGGAGTCCCGTAAACTTGTTCGAGGATAGAGTTAACATTCCTTTGATGGTGTATTAGTATACTTGGGAAATTTGGGATATTATGAGGAGTAAATTAGATAAGCGTGGATCAAATCAAATGGACATTTGAGTCGAGACGTGAGTGCCTACTACGACGTAAGAATAATTTATGGCTCGTATAAATATGGACCGGGATTATATAAGTTGTATATATATTAGGTTAGTACGAGAATGCGATAAGTACTACAATTAAACTACGGGATTACTAAGATGTGTGTTTACTTAGTATTGGTATATGAATTGTGTGTATGACATACCTACCATACTTGCTATCACGGGAGGTTTGCGTTCGCTTAGGGCCCTCTAATCCTTGTGTTGCCCGGATTTAGACTGGTTACCTCGATGAACATAGGTCAGAGAAAGACTTATTGGGATGTTAATAAGTCCGCTGATCGTGGGAGCGTAGGTATGTGCGTGACCCATGTGATGTGACTGTGTTCGCCTCCATTATTTGTGATGTTGTTATCTGTGAACTATTCCTGAGAGATTCGGAATATGTGATCCTTATGTACGTGATGTACCGGGATGGATAGCAGAGTATGTGTGCACCGCAGCTTAGTTCTCGGGGTGCTTGTATTGTATATTTATGATGTGAATAATATACACTTAATTAATGGGAACCTTCATGTTAATGTTGTGAATAATTACGGTATTGTTTTGAGAAAAACATAACGGGTTAACTGATAGTGATATATATTGTATATTGAGCATCTGAATTTACGTTAAGCACCTATTTAACTGAGATCTTTATAATGTTAATGGGAACCGTGTAATAAGGGTAGAACCTATGACAGTCTAGCTAGATATAATGTCACTTAGCTAGTGGTTTGTGTCGTTTTAGATGGGTACTTACGTTAGGAGTGCACAGTTAGACGAGAGGTGAGAATTTCATGTGAGTGCACGTCCTAACATGTACTTTGCATTTAATGTTTTAAATGTTTTTAAAGCACTTGCAGGTTTTTAAAATATCTCCACATTCGGGCTCTGACCCGTTTGCTTTCAAATCTATTTTTCTTGTAAAACCATTTTAGGTGCCCAGCCACAAGGACACCATGCATAGGATACTCATTCTGGTGACGAGCTGTAGTTGTTTGTGGAAGCTATAGGAATTTGCTTTTAGACGCTTCTATCATTTGGATTCCAGATTCAGCATCTATCAGTTGTAGGGCATGTTGCCCATTTCTATTAGAGACATCTTTCCATTTCAGTTTTTCAGACTTTGGCATGTATTGTTTCAATATTCAGTTGTGGTTTTGTAGTGAGGAGTTTTCCTCCAGACTTTATTTACATTATGTGATGGTTATTCTATTTACTTCGTTATGGTGAATGGTGTTATTATTCTTCATTACACTTGTTGCATGTTAACCAGATTTAAATTAAAATTTGGCAACTTACTTTTTAAATACTAGGTCGTTAGTAATAATAAAATGTTTTCGACAATGATGCTATTAACTGAGCCAACTTGGCATTTTGAATTAATTTAATAAAGGAGTAGCTACCCGGTATTTAATTAGTCGGGGTGTCACAGTGAAGTCCACACACATCCTCCACTTATTGTTCTTCTTCTTTACCATTACCACATTGGCTAACCAATGTGGATATTTAACATCTTCAATGAAATAAGCTTTCTGGAGCTTCTCGACTTCCTCCTGTATAGCTTTATTCTTCTCGGGACTGAATACTCTTCTTCTCTGCTTCACAGGCTTAATCTCCTTATTCACATTGAGCTCGTGACATAAGAAATTTGGGTCTATCCCAAGCATATCTTCATGACTCCACGCAAAAGTTTGTCTTCTGCTTCTAAGGAAAATTATCAATTCCTGTTTTAATGAGGCTTCCAACGACGAACCTATTTGAGTAGTTCGCTCAGGGTGCTCGCCGTCCAGAATGATCTTTTCAGTAGTTTCCACCACTTGACCCTTCACGAGTTGCGACTCATCTCGAGGATCCAATGTTTCAATTTCTGCACCTTCATCCACTTGATAGGTAGTGGTCTTTTTCTTTGATTCTTCCAGTTCCTCTTGCTCGGCGGATGAATAATAGCATTCCCGAGCTACTCTCTGATCACCTTTCACAACTCCTACTCCAAAGTTTGTTGGAAATTTTAGGCGCTGATGCACTGTAGATGGTACAGCCTCGAACTTCTTCAATCCTACTCTTCCCATGATGATATTGTACGATGATTGGATATTCTTATCCATCACGAAGAAACGTATTCTTTCTGTCCGACAAGCAGGCCACGTACCAATGAATATATCCAACTTGATCGTCCCAAGTGGAAATACTTTCTCGCCAGCAAAACCGATGAGGGGTCTGTGGTAAGGCTCCAGTTGAGATAGATTTAGATTTAAACTATCGAAACACGAGTAGAACATGATGTCTACCGAGCTACCATTATCGACCAGCACTCTTAAAATCATGACCTCCTTCATTCTCATTTTGATCACCAACGGGTCATCATGAGAGTATAAAACACCTGCAAGGTCATTTTTTAAAAAACCGATAACCAATTTCTCCTTTTTCACCTTTCTCGGGCGATCTTCCTCAGCTAGATTTATTCGCTGAATGTACGAGCAAGCTTGGGCCTCACCGAGGTAAGCTTTGCTTTTTGCATTAAGGTCTCCTCCTCCTGCATCTCCTCCTGTAATAACATTACAATCAAATGACCCAAAGCGTATTGAAAATACCTCTCGTTCTGGCTGCCTTAGTTTCTTGGGAAGATCGGGGTCATCTTCTGGATCAACTTCATGGTTTCTCTTCTTGTTCTCTTCTGGTCGACGAGGGGATCTAGACCTCTCTCTATTTCAGTAGTTATTTCTTCTTTCGCCTCCCCGGTCAATATATTTTTCTAGCTTTCCTCGTCGAATGAGTGTTTCAATCTCATTTTGAAGAGCTATGCAATTTTTGGTCATATGGCCATGATATTTGTGGAACTCGCAATATTTTTCCCTATTCCTCGTGTCAGGGCCTGCCTTCATTTTCTTTGGCCAGTTTAACTCCTCCCTATTCTTAATTTCTTCCAAGACGTGGTTGATATTTACCTTCAAAGGTGTGTAATTATCAAATTTCCTCAAGACCTCCCATGAAGACCTATTTTTGGATTATTTTTCACCACTATTTTTCTTATGTTCTTTCTTCTTAGCTTTATCACCTTCCAGCTTGGTTTCTTTGTCATCCATATTCTTCTTCGCAGACATAGCCTCGTCGGCATTCATAATCTTACACGCTTTTCCCATCAGGTCTGCCATGGTTCGAGGTGGATCTTTGGCCAAAGTGTAGTACAACTTGTTTGGCAGTAGTCCACTCATCAAAGCGGTAATCGTTGTCTTCTCCTTATAATCAACGACTTCGATTTTCTCGTTATTAAAACGAGTTATATAATCTCTGGTACTCTCACCAGCTTTTTGTCTAACACTTAATAAATGTGCTACTCGTTTAACTGGCTTTGCCCCAAAGCAGAAATTCCCAATGAATAGCTCGTCCAGTTGAAGAAAAGTTGAAATCTTACCTCGAGGAAGGCTATTATACCATATTTGAGCAGATCTGGTAAGTGTTCCCGAGAATGCTCTGCATCTCATCTCATCTGGGACAGCATAGATGTCGGCTGCAGCTTGGTATTTTTCTATATGAAGGACAGGGTCAGTCTTTCCATCATACTTGGGAGTCACAACAGGTGCTTTGAACTTTGATGGTGTTAGAAAATCAACAATGTCCTAGACAAAAGGTGTTCCTCGAACAAAGGTTCATTGTAGAGGATTCTTGGCCTTAGCCATTTCCCCTAATCTATCCTCCATCCTTTGAATAGATCCTTTCCATGCATTATTTCCTTCCTCGGGCCTATTGGTTCGAGCAACTGATCGCGTTGAAGTAGCTTCCTGGGATTTGTCTTGATGAGCAACTGGTCGGTCATAGGATCTATCTTGACGAGCAGCTGGTCGCAACTGGGCAGATCCTTCCCTTAAATCTGATGGTCATCGAAAGCTCCTCGACGCTGCATTAAGAGGACTTTTGTTCCTCCTAGGGCCTAATCGGTCGAAAGGAGAAACCCTGCTTAATCTTTCCAATGCGCTGGTCCTTTCTGGGGAGAGGGTGACACGTTGTTCAGTATCCGTGGCTCGCACTGACGAAGTTCGTCCAGGTTGATAAGAGAAATCATCAGATTCCTCATTGCGATGTGAGTTAGTATGCCAAGTACGCAAAGAAGGCACACGGGTATTTCTTTGAAGGCTTCATGGTCCGGAATGGGCTGATGCACTGCCATGGAGGGTTTGGATGAGTTATCGAATCGTTTCTTGCATGACGATCTGGCCCTGAGCCAGATTTACCATTATTCCAGTCAGATCTGGAACAATTGGTGGAGCAGACGGATTTGGAGGGGTTCTAGCGTTTCGATTGCTGGATTCAGGAATATCAGCCATTGGTAATGGATTGTATTTGATTGAGAAAAAGATATTACCAGTCGTTTCCCACAGACGGCGCCAATCTGTTGATGTAAAAAATTAGATCACTCTAATAATTCAATCACAGATAAATAAATGAGACAAAGAATTTTAAAGTGGTTCAGCCTTATAAGAATGGCCTACGTCCACTGTTGCTTTATTGCTGAGTGTTCGGGAATTCTCGATTACAAGTTATCTCAAGAAATTCCGGTTTGGGGGGTCCTTTACAATGAGGATTGTATAATGTATTTATAGCCCTGAGGCTGTAATGTGAAAGGGTAATACATTTAATGCCCTCTTTGCGTGTGCGTCCAAATGATAAGCATTTAATGAGCAGTTAAACTGTTGGTATCCTGCTTCGAGGTGCAGCTCGGACCGCCATGAGTAGCTCGGACCGCCTAAGCCTCTCGGTATTTAAGAGTTCCTTGGAGAGGCATTGTTCCTCGGAGCTTGTGAGTTCCTCGGGGAACTAGTCTTCCTCGTTGTAGTCTTATTCCTCGGAGCGAGTGGATTCCTCGAAAATGTTTGTTGTTGCCATGTAGATAGCCACGTATCTTCATATGATTAGTCCATATCAGCAGATTAATTTTTGTATCAACACCAAATAATTCCATTTTTTAATTTGTAAAAATGAAGCCTAGGGCAAAGTTTTAGATTTTTAGAAGTCAATCGCACTTATTTTTCACAATTGACCTCGTAATTATTAGATAATAAATTTACCTCATAATCCACATTTTAATGTGCTCAACAGTTTCCATGACCCTCACCCCCCCCCCCCCCCCCCAACCCCAAGTTCTTCATTTTATTTTAAATTTTGTGCTGTTCAAAAATTTCAATAGTAAATTAGCATACAAAACATCATATTTGATGAAAAACAAGATGTTATTTCAATTTGGAAAGATCAAGCTTTAATATTATTTATTAATTCAGAATTCCATATATGTAAAAAAACCAAACATGTTGTGGGTACAATATGCAATAAGTGAAATAACATGGAAGAGAGAGAGGTCGAAAAGATAATTCTTTAATTGAGATTAGGGAAATTGCACCTAGCGCCTTCTACTATCTCGAATTGGCGAGTCACCTCCTAAAAAAATACCTGACAAGCTCACCCCCTTAACTACCAATTTGTTGCAATTAACACCAGAAATCAATTTCTCCCCCGCTTTTTCACAGAAAATGATTAAATAACTCTCTCCCGATTTAAAAACTCAAAACTAAAAAAACAAATAAAAAACTATAAACTAAACCAGTTTAAATCCACCTCTCACCCATCCACCATTTTAAAACCACCAAGCCACCCCAACGTCCGACACTCCCCATCACCACTCCAACCTCTGGCATCCCCTTCCAGTACCCCCTACATACATAGACAAAAAAATCATAGCAACCCAGTTTGGATTGAAATCGAGTTCCGATTTGAATAGAACTCATACGATTGTGGTGGAATTTTATTTTTGAGATGGTTTGGATCGAACTCATACGCAAGTTTGGATCCGTTGGTTTTTGAGATGGAGAAACCATACTGTTATGGTGGATTTTAATCAAGACCACTTGGGATCTTTAGATGTGGGATAAAAAGAGATCAGATTATGTGTAGGAGAAAGATAAGTGGATGAGTTTGTCGAGTACTTTTTTAGAGGTGACCCGCAAATCTGAGATAGTTGAAGGGGGCTAAGTGAAATTACACTTAAGATTATAACCTTTCCTCGGATCAGAATTTTCCTGATAAAAAAGATGGATTAATTACACATATCCCCTGAACTTTACCCTCTCCCTTTCACGTCAACACCCAAACTTTTAGTTTTTGTATTTAATCCACCTAAACTTCTAGCACGACTTCTAGCAACGCCCTACCGCTAACACTATTAATCTTTGGACGAAAAGTTGATCATGTGCATGACATGTGACTTTTTAAAAGGATATTTTTTATATGTTTAAAAGGAAAAAAAGCATAGTTCTCTTTTTTCTCTCTCTCTCTCGTGTGCGGGACGTCTCTCGGCACCCATGGCTTCCATGGTTGCCACCTATTGCCTCGCCCCTCCACCACCCCTCACCCTCCTCTCTCTCATTTGTCTCTTCATCTCGCATTTCTCTTTACACACACACGCGCATACACAATTTTGAACCTCGAATCTTTGTTGGAGTTGGGTTTATAATAGTTTGATTATGGTTGGATCCAAGTTTTATTTGTATTTCAATGATATGACTATTTGGGCATCTATTAGATCTGTATTTATAGTATATTCATGCTTTATTAATCTTGAATTGATTTTATCAAGCCTGAATCTCCAAAATTATTAGATATTTTTTCAATTTAAGAAATTTATTTTTTACTTATTGTTTTTTTAAACCATTTTTTTCAATATTTTTCAAACCTTTTAATTGTTTTTTTGTTGGAATTATGTTTTTTTTCTAGAAATAAGGAATTATTTATTCAGTAAGTATGTTTTATTCTGGAAATATGTTATTGTATTCTAAAAATATGTTTTTTTCTGGAGGGGGGGGGGGGGGGAGGTTTTCTTGTTGAAAATATATTTTTCTTTTTCCGAAAATATGATTTTTAATGAAAGACATGTAGAGTGGTTCAGTTATATAGTTTAAGGTAGAATTCTTAAATTAGGTCACAAACAATCCAAGTTCAATTTAATTCAATTTTATCTTGATTAATTAGGTGAAACTAAGCATGAAAGATGTTGAACCTACTAAATCAAACAAATAACAACACGAGATATGAGAAAAAAAAACTTTAGAAAAAAAATCATTTTAAGCACTGTTACAATTAAGGTATTGCAGATGACACACACAAACCTACTTACTTAGAATTGACTAAGTATCACAGTTATGTCTCCTTCCTTGTTGATAACAAAATGAGATGCAGATCTAGTAATGTCCCACAGGTAGCTCCACTTGCCTCGGTGCCCACTGATCAGCCTCACAAAACTTCTTTCCTATCTTCAGAAGTGAAGAATCAACTCCACAAGGATTTAAACATGTTATGTGTTATTCAAGGGTTAATCAGGTGATCACTAAATATCCAAGGGGTTTGGATTCGAAAAACCAAAATGTTTGATCACAAAATAAGTGAAAAAATGCTTTTAAAGAATTGCAAGTTCGTATCTCTTTAAATATGGAGAAAAATCTCCAAGAGATAGACTTGAAAAGATTGTGTTTGAAACCAAGTAAAAAATAATTTTTCGCAGGCTCGTTTGAACGAGCATTCGAACGAACTGGACCTCGTTCGAACCAACTATGCAAAGTCGTTTGAACGGAATCAAATGAGAAATCAAACGACATTACATCACAATGAGAAAAAATGTACATTTGAACTTTCGTTCGAATGACTGATATCCAACGAGTTTAAGAAACTCGTTCGAACAACCCTCCATAACTAGTTCTAAAGAGATGCCTTAAAAATAATTTTTCACTTAAAAAATTTTTGTAAAATATTTTATGTTTCAAACACCTGTAAAATACCCCTGAACATAATGTTTACACAAAATTAACCTCGTATACCTTCTATGTATGTTGTAATGACAAAATCAACTCTTCGATGTTCGATTAACACATTTGGTCATTAACTTGTCTTCATTTGAATTTTTGAGAAAGTACATGATGGTGCAGTGGGGTGTAACGGAATATGACAAATTATAAAAATAATGAGCAATCATAAATTTTGATGTTATAAATCTCCCCCTTTGACTATTCGGGTGCAAAATACAAAATCAAAAAAATAATCCCTAAGACAAAGAGACACTCCTAAAGAAAGAACCCAATTCAACCTTCAGTGTCTATAATGTTGAACAAAGTGAAATTGACGTAACTCTTACAAAATGCCTCAAATTTCAATGTTTCTTAAATAAATAATGCCTAACTATTTAATGTTTTTTAAGAATTTTGATTATGTAAACCAATTGATCTTGAACTTATATCACCCTAAAAATCTCACATTTTAATAATAAACACTCAAATTTTTTGAAGGAATCATATTTTTCAATATTACAGATAAAAATGAAGGTACGAAGATGATGATTGAAGATGAAATGATGATCACATCAAACACATAAGAGATAAAGGTTTTTAAAGTGGTTCGGCTATGAATAAAGCCTACGTCCACTGTTATTTTATTCACAGGGGTGTACAATAACACAATATGTTGTAGAGAGAGAGAGAGATGTGTATTTTGTGTATGGTATTTATTAGTTGTCCGTCCCTTTGGCTAAGGGAATACATGTATTTATAGCGATGGGAGTTAAAGAGATACAATGTCTTTATACATTCATACATTTATATCTATATACAATGAATATAACTGTTGGCCTTCTATGGTGGTTGGTCTTCCTTTAGTTGCTTGGTATGCTATGTGTTGGTTGGTATGCCGACCAACTCTCCTCGGGTGTCGATTAACTCTCCTCGGGTGCCGACCAACTCTCCTCGGGTGCCGAATAAGTATAAATATTACCACGTAGGATGACATGTGTCCTTTTCTGATTGGTCCTTGTAGGTGAAGACTTTTTGCATCAACAGAAGCCCCCAATGATCCATGCTTGATGGTTCACTGAAAGGATGGAGTATTTATTCTGTAGTGTTTCTCGGTGCTCGTGAAATTCTTGATCTTTCTTCTTTATTTGTTTAACATAAAGTGCATTATCTCCTGGACGACATATGATGCAGGCTGATCGATGGTTGCTAATATTTCTTTTGAGGAACTCCGTGTGCTATGTATCACCCCTAGGAATTTGGATGCAGCCATTCCATAATATGTATCTTGTAGCTTGTCATAATCTTCAAGTATGTTAATTAGTTTGCTAGCCGACCAACTGCCTCATGTGCCGAGCAACTGAGTGCTAGCTTCACGTGCTTGATTTTTTTGATTTATGCTCTTCTGAATACTTTGTCGAGTAACATTCTAGCTTTTGAACCCAATTCTTAAATGTTGTTAGTACCAAGCTAGTGGTGGACTTCGAAACATTTTCATATAACTTCTTCTTCATTATTAATCGGGACAGTAGTAGTAAAGATCTCAATGATGTAGATGCTGAATTTGACTCCTGAATGTGCATAATGCCTCTTGAACTTCAATATGCCTCCTGAACTTCAATATCAAAACTAATTCCAGACCAAGAAAAAATAACTCCTGAATGATGATTGGTCGGGTCCCTGACCATGTAAGTTTTATGGAGTAGAATTTGATGCTCGACTGCATGACGTTATGAGAATGTGCCACCGAATGAACAGCTAAATTTGTAATAGAAGCCCCCAAGTGTGGAATATGAACTTTGAATGCTTTCTCGGCCTTGAAGTATGTTGGTTTTGCAAGAAAAATAAGGCCGAAGAAATGTTCCCTGAAATGATTCCCTGAGATCTTTGCATGTTTGCACTTCATTTTCTTGGAAATACTTTGTAAGATGCTTTCCTTATTGTTTGCTGATGAATATATATATATATATATATATATCTGTGTATGTGTGTGTGTGTGTGTGTGTAGAAGGACAAATTGTCCTATTTTTCATAGACAATGAAACTTGCTCCACCTGCTGTTTAATTATAGTGACTTGTCACTCTTTGGTCCTAAGCAATGGAATGATTTTAATCCCATATTCCTGCTTAGTTATAGTAATCCCGTTAAGATTACCTTGTTTCCTAGACAGTGGATGCCCCGGGAGGTCATCCATCTTCTTGCCTAGTTTGGTACCAACCAACCGGAGTTGGTAGTTAATGAATTACTGACCAACCGGAGTTGGTGGTAATTGAGTTTCCGACCAATCGGGGTTGGTGGTAATTGAGTTCTCAACCAATCGGAGTTGGTGGTAATTGAGTTCCCGACCAAACGGAGTTGGTGGTAATTAAGTTCCCGACCAACCGGAGTTGGTGGTAATTGAGTATATATAGAGAAAATAATTTTCCTGAATAACAGTTCGTTGGGGATAAAATATAATAAATACTGGAGACCTCGTTGGAGCTGAATATATGATAATAAATATTTTACCGAGCTCCATGCTAAGATAAAGAATGATTCAGAGTAATAATAAAGTATCTCGCTGATCTGTCGAGGCAAAATTTCATACTGCCGAATAAGAATAATATTTTTCAGAATATAAGAAAATGACCGAGAACTTTGCTGGACCTGAATATAAATAAGAATTACCTCGACCAACTATCCGTTGGGGGTGAAATATAATAAATGTTATAGTTCTCCTCGGAGCCGAATAAGTATCTCGTCGAGCTCCTTGCTGAGATGAATATAGGATGGATATAGAGAATAATTCGTGCTTGACCATATTTCAGAGCAATAATAAAATGAATAGTTCCTCGCTGAGATAAAACTTCATAATACCGAACAATGATAATATTTTCCAGAAGTTTAGGATTGTGGTTGAGTAGCTATTTGTGCTCGATCGAATATATATATCGGAGAATTAATATGATTCCCAGGCGATCATGGCCGAATACTTAGTCGAGACCGAAAATTGTACCTGTAAAAAGTAATAACTTGCCCTACCATATGTGTAGGCTGACTTGATTAGTTATCATGAGAATAATCTAGTCAATATATGATATGTATTTGCTCGGGAAAAAATTATCAATTTCAAAATATGAAATAATATATGTCCGGTTGATCGAGGCAACATTACCTGATGTCAAGCAATAATAGTTTCCAGAAGTTTAAGATTGCGGCCGAGCTTTCGTAGGGATTGAATCATGTCCCTATGGAATTTTAATAAGTTGCTCGAACTCCTGTTGAGACTAGTTCAAATAGTTAGTCATGAGAATAATTATTTAGCCAAACTATATATGATGTGTATCGGCATAAAGCAATAAAAATTTCAAAATATGAACTAATATGTTTTGTGCCAAATGTGTATCATATGAGCAAATTTTTATCAAGTACGTGCCATATGTAAGGCATAGTAATTTAATCTAAATTTTTTGTAAAATTATTTACAATCCCAACAAATATTAAAAATAAGTTGGTTTTAAATTTATTCTCACGGTAAGAATATCAAAATCTTTTTTCAACGAAGTGAAGGACTTAAGAAATTTATCCGTGTTTGGTTTCAAAATATTTTTCACATGAAGTTTTTATGATTTAATAAATGAGAAAATAATCAAGTATGCATTTTAATTTTTCTCCACGCAAATATTAAATTAAAAGATGATTGTTTGGGAATTAGAAAATGATAAAGGGGTTCTCGTCTTTTAGCATTATTGTGGTGATTTTGTCAGAGTCAAAGAAATTTTATTCCTATCTAATCTTCTGCTGCCAACTAATAATATTCTCCTCTCGCAGTGGAGATTGACCAACATCTTTTACTATGTCGCCGACCAACATATAGTTGGTCGGGAACCCCGATCCAGTATCGTAACCAAGTCGGCGACCAATAATTGATATCCCCGAGCAGTAATAATTTCCTTCGAACAAATGTATGTGCTGCCGATCAGCCATACCTGGCACCACTGATCAACAAATTGAAGTTTCTGACCTATTGCAAAGGGGCTGCCGACCTACTTTGTTCGTCGTACACGAATTGATTTTCCCCCGATCAACAAAAATGTGGTCTGGAATTGATGCCGACCAACTGGGTATTACACCGACCATGAACAGTTGCTTCCGACCTATGATCTGCTTTCACCAACTAGTGATAAGGTTCATAAGTGATATCCATTTGGACTGCCGACCAATGAGTATCAATAGGTTCATCAACCTCTGATAGGTGCTAAGAGTAGATTCTGCCAACCTGTGTGAGATATTACCGACTAGAACTTCGCCAACCAATAATGTGTAACACCGATTAGAAATAGGTGTCGGATGGTGGTCCGAGAGATCGTCAAAACCTCCATAGTAGGTCGGGAACACCTCAAGGTGTGCAATACTTGTCGCCGATCAGCAAATAGATCCTGCCGACCATCAATACGTATCGGTGATGAGTAGTATATGGTCTAAAATATGTTATCTTTGGTTGTTGACCAAACATGAGACCCCAGGTAGGTGTAAAGGTTTCGTTCGGTGTGATTTGAAGATAGAAGGTCGGTATGGTTCATATAGGTCGGCGATTAATCCGACTTGATTTTGAGTCGGCCCCAACAACTTGCGGGCTTGATTCATTTATCTTTTTAGTCGATTGATGAAGTAAATTTAAAAGAACGACAATTCCTTTGTCCAAATTGATCAGATGTAAAAAATATTCTCAGTTATTACAACAATTTTGATGAACAGACTAGTAGTAAACCCACAATTTACTGATCGAAATTGGATCAGATTCTTCGTTAATAACCTAATATATTGCAGTAGACTATTTTTACGTGAAAAATCAAGTCATTATTTGTTGTTATTGAATTTGGGTGGATTAAAATTGTATAGTTGTCTATGCCTAGTCAGGTCACCGGAGTTTGATTTAGACGGCCAATGATAATTTCAGCTTTATTACACCAATAAATCAACATAACCGAGAGGAAATTATCAGATGTAAGAGATAACCAACATAACCAATGAATCAAAATTATCAGATCTAAGAGATAACCAATAAATGGAAATCATCAGATCTATATTTCAAAATATGATCAATATCCGAGAGGAAAGAGAATGGTTTTAAATTTTTACTCCCTTATAGAAGATGTGAAATATGGGAATTAACATATGTGAAATCTCCTCCCCTGATGTAACTCATTATATAATTGCGTTCACCCAGAACATTTTCAAGAAGAGTCATAGACTTCTCACATTCATGGTGAAAATTGTCTAATACTAAATAGAAACATATATTTTTTTAAATGAATCAAATTGATGAGAACTGTATATCTGATCAAATTGAAGTGAACACTAGATCTGGGTTAGAATTGTGATTTCCAGAAGAGATAAGATTGTTCTTGGTTTTTACTTTTCCCACTCTCTGATTAAAAATATGATGGGAATTTGAATAGTCATCAAAGATCTTTCAAAATTCGTTTCAGAATCAATCAACAATGAAAATTATCAAATCTTATTATCGTCGTATATACTAGTAGATGTAATCATTTAAAATATTGATTCCATGATGTAAACTTGAAACTTAAGAATCAAGCAAAAAGTTATGATTTATAAAATCCACTATTTTTCAGATTTCTAAATGAGAATTAATCTAACAGTTATGGTTTTAAAATCATGATATGCAACATTTTGCAAATAAAAATTGGACAATTAATTAATGTATATAAACATAAAAATCATGATTGAATCAAAAGATGTATGTATAATATATAATTGATTATACATAGAGAAAATAAAAAACTTAGCTTTTGATGGAGAACAATGCTTGTAACACGTTCCCACAGACGGCGCCAATCTGTTGATGACTAGAAATAGCATCCATGTTATCTTATCAGCATCAACAATAGATAAAAATGAAGGTATGAAGATGAAATGATGATCACATCAAACACATAAGAGACAAAGGTTTTTAAAGTGGTTCGGCTATGAATAAAGCCTATGTCCACTGTTATTTTATTCCCAGGGGTGTACAATACCACAATATGTTATAGAGAGAGAGAGATGTGTATTTTGTGTATGGTGTCTATTAGTTGTCCATCCCTTTGGCTAAGGGAATACATGTATTTATAGTTATGGGAGTTAAAGAGATACAATGTCTTTATACATTCAGACATTTATATCTATATACAATGAATATAACTGTTGGCCTTCTATGGTGGTTGGTCTTCCTTGAGTTGCTTGGTATGCTATGTGTTGGTTGGTATGCTGACCAACTCCCCTCGGGTGCCGACTAACTCTCCTCGGGTGCCGACCAACTCTCCTCAGGTGCTGAGTAAGTATAAATATTGCCACGTAGGATGACACGTGTCCTTTTCTGATTGGTCCTCGTTGATGGAGAATTTTTGTGTCAACATTAATAAAGCATCAATGAAACAAAATTAATCTTGGCACTTCTGTTTGTATGTGTCGAAAACATATTTTAAGAGCTTGTCAATGGTTATTTTTAACGCAAAGAAGACTTGTTATTTCGTACTACATTTGGTTCGTCATTTTTCATGATTGAGATGAGAACGTCTTATTCAACATATGATAAGAAAGTTCAATGTTCAAAATTCCATGCAAAGAGTGTGCAATGAAGGCCATATAATGATTCTAGCATAAAGGTAGTAATCGACAATGAATGAGCAATGCTAAACATGCATTATTAAGCACTAAAAAACGTAGCCAAGTAACATGATACCGTGATTAAGTAACATGAATGGATGAAATGAAATGGTGATTCGAACATATTAAATGCGCATCTATAAAAGGTGTAGAATAAAATAATTTTATTTTTATTTTTTGATATTTTATGACAAAATACAAAAAATCTTTTTCAATTTTTATGAAAATTTTCTAAAAGATAAGAAAATATATCTTGATTTTTTAAATTCATAAACATAAGAATATAATGTATCTGTAGGGACAAATGACAGCAATATGAAAATCATCCTAAACTATAAACAATATCTGAACTCAATCAATGGAACAAATATCCAAAGACTTCTAAGATCCTCAAATCTAAATTTTTAGTGAAAATATCATCCAAATTGACGTTTTGTACTCACGAAGCTCAAGGAAATGATCTTTGCCTCAATAAAATCACAAATAAAGTGCTCATGAATCCTACTGTTCTTCGTATGATAATGTTAGATAGGATTACGAGAAATATGGATTGCACTTGTAGTATCGTAAGAAATAGTCATCGTGCCTTAATTAATCCCAAATCCTCCAACGTTTTCTTCATCCATAAGACTTTCATACAACAACTCTCGGTGATAATGTACTCGGCCTCTATTGTAGACAAAGAAATGGAGTTTTGCTTCTTGCTCAACCATTAGACAAGATCACTCCTAAAGTAAAAGCATCCACCCGATGTGCTTTTATAACCATCAACATCTCCATCCCAATCGGCATCTGAATAAGCCAACAAACAATCATCATCATCAAAAGAATACTGAATGCCACAAGAAAAAGTGTCACTCATGTATTTGATGATACATTTAAGTGCAAGCAAGTGTGACTCTTTTAGGGATGCTTGGTTATATGCACAAACTCCAACATTAAAGGCGATATCAGGACAACTAGTGATCAAGTAGAGGAGACTATATATCATACTCCTATTGAGTGTTTGTCCTCCATCCTTACCTAAATTGTATTTCCTGAGCTTTGTCAAGGAACTCATGGGTGTGAGAGAGTCCTTAGAGGAGTCCAACCAAAATATTTTCACTAGATCCCTAGCATATTTAGATTGAGAAATAACTATTCCATTATCGAGTTGACGCATTTGGACACCTAGTAAGAAAATAAGTTCACCAACCATACTTATCTCAAATTCTCTCTTTATTTCCTCCTCGAAAGTATGAGCATGTTGGGATCACATGGATCCAAAGACAATGTCATCCATATATGCTTGGGAAACCAAGATAGCACAACCCTCTCTCCTAATGAACACCATTATATTAACTCCCCATCTTTTGAAGCCACGAGCGGAGAAATGAGAAGTTAACCTTTCGTACTAAGGATGGGGTTCTTGCTTCAAACCATATAAGGCCTTCTTTAGATAAAAGACGTATTTCGGGTACTTTTGTTCTTCAAACCCCTTTTATTGATCCATATAAACCTCCTACTGAAGAATATCATTGATAAAGACACTCTTGATATCCATTTGGTATAGCTTAAACCATAGATGACATGCTATAGAGAGGTGTATACTGATGGACTCAAGCTTAGCAACATGAGCAAATGTCTAATCAAAGTATACACCTTCAATTTGTGTGTAACCTTGAATAAACAAATTAGCCTTAGTATGAATGATGGTACCATTTTCATCCATTTTATTTTTGTACACCCACTTGGTATCAATAATATTAGTCTTGCCAAGTCAGGGGACTAATTTTCAAACATTGTTCTTTCAAAATTGAAGCTAATATTGTCACATAGTACTTATCAAATGCTCATACTTGAGGTCTTCCTTCATATTCTTAAGCTATACTATGGAAGTATAGAAAAAGTAGCTATCCAAATTCTCTAGTTGAGCACAAGTCTTAACACCTAGTATAGGATAACCAAGTATGTCAGTAGGGTCATGACTCTTTCGAACATAAGAGGGTGGTTCCTCTTTTTCTAGATTTGGTTCCATCGTGTTGGTGTGAGGAATAATGGAATTGTCATTGAGCGGTGCATTGTTCTCACATGTAAGATAATGAGCAATAAATGTATTAATTTAATCATCTCTAATCGTGACATTTATTGATTCCATGACCTTAGAGTTTTAAGGTTATACACCCTATAGGCTCTACTAGTCGATGAATATCCTAAATTTATTTCCCTCATTGCTTCTAGAGTCGAATTTCCCTAAATGATCTCTATCTCTAAGGATATAGCAAGGAATCCCCAAAAATCATCATATCTAATCATAACATTATGTGGAATGAGGTGTTTACCGCCTCTACCCAAAATCATTTTAGCACATTCCAACACACAGCTTCACCTTAAATTTATAAAATCATTTCGGCATGTTCCACCACATAGCTTCACCTTAAATTTAAACTATAAATTCATATAAAAATAAAATAAGTGCACCATAATTTTGGGTTCAATATGTCCATCATGGGATTCTTATCAATATTGGTGATGTTGAAGGTGATTCAAAAGGGGGAACATATATATATATATATATATATGTATATATATATATATATATATGTACATATATATATATATATATATATATACATACATATATATATATATATATGTGTGTGTGTGTGTGTGTGTGTGTGTGTGTGTGTGTCCAATAAAAGGGGAGGAAAAATCATCGAATCATATCCTCTCTCTTGCGTGGATGGAAAAGGAATCTAATATCAGCCTCTTTTGTAAATTCCACCCCATCCACTACTACCTTCCCGATATGATTGAATCTATGGTGTGAATTGGCTTCCATGTGAAAAAATTACTATTCCTATCTCCCTCAGCGCTCAAGATTTTTTTTCCAACAGATCTCCTTCTGAATAATTTTTCGCCCCCTTTCTATTTTGTTATTGCTCTCCTTAGCCTCTCTTACCTAGACAACATACCCTCCCCTTCCCTAACATATAGCTCCTTATATTTCCAAATCCTCTAATGATTCTTTCCCTCACGTTCCAAAATCTCTCTTTATTCCACTTTTTCAGGTCTTCCTTCATAAAAGAAAACTTTCCTGCCAATATGAAGCTTGCGATGCCCATATAATCTAAGCCTCTTCTATAAACTCCACCCCATCTACCACCACATTCCCAATATTATTAAATCTATGATGTGAATTGGCTACGCTATAAAAAAACTTGGTGTACCTATTTCTTTTGGCGCTCGAGATTTTTGTCCCCAAAAGATATCCCTTGAATCATTTTCCACCCCACTTTCCTTTTTCTTACCTCTCTCCTCAACCTCTATTCCCTAGACAATGAACCCTAACCCTACTTAACATTGATATCCTTTATCTCTTTAAGAAATCTAATGATCCTTTACCTCACGTTCCCAAAGATCTCTTTGTTCCATTTTTTCATATCTTACATCAAAAAAGAAATCTTCCCAGTCGATGTGAAGCCTGTAGTGCCCTTGACATGATAACCATCCTAGCACAGATTTACTATCTCTACAAAGTCCTCTGTAACAACCCCCGTTTTCTCACATAAAGGCTGGCCAGGCACAATACGCCGAAGATGGAGCTTGTCAACAATTTATACCATTATCAGCACTCAAGGAATAAAAACTTATTTCATTTTATATTAAAATCCATAATAAATTAAAAAATCTGAATAAATTGTTTCCATACATGAATAAATATTATGAGTATAACTGAGTCATCACACAATGTCCAAAATATAAAGTAAGTACAACTACTATCATCAATAAATACTTAGGCTTATGCATGTACAATCCCCAGTATAAAATAAAATGACAAAAAGACTAAAGTACAGCCTATACTAGAGTTAATGAAGCAAAATCTACAACATTCACTGCAACTACAAGTCTGATCCACCGTCTGTCCTGCTATCCCTATCACTGAGATTACTTGGGGGAAAACATTTATAATTTGGGTCAGAGCCCTAGAGTTGCAATGATTCTTCACCAATAAATATGCAATTTGTTACTAACTCATACTTCACGTCTCCCCACCGACGCTCACATGTAACGAGTACCTCACCTCTCATATAGAATCATACCTACTCGTATCCTCAATCAAATGATAATTGCAACTTCCAATATTTAATCAATAATGTAATGAA
Source organism: Sambucus nigra (assembly GCA_949130495.1). Classification (NCBI taxonomy): domain Eukaryota; kingdom Viridiplantae; phylum Streptophyta; class Magnoliopsida; order Dipsacales; family Adoxaceae; genus Sambucus; species Sambucus nigra. The sequence goes on along the minus strand of OX422208.1, from coordinate 84,653,721 downwards.
TAATCCATTCAACTATAAAATAATCAAAAGAGGGTACTTATTTATAACACTCCAATATATTACAATTTACTTTAAACTCAGTGCAAAATATTATGTCATTATATCCTGTGACCATTGCCATTTTCTTCAATTCATTGAATGAATATATTCATAATCCCCGTCGTCTACCCCGTTATACTATGAGTTTCACTATCTTAGATTGCCAAATTTTTATTCTCACTAATAATTGGATACACCATTTCTCATTCTATTTAATGTTTTTCTACTCCTCTAGACTATCCAATTATTATTCCTATTAATGATTGTTCATCGCATTATTCATTAGGACTCATATTCGTCCTTAATTATCCATATTATTTTATTAGCACAATTTTATCATCAACAAACAATGTCTACATCTTTAGACCAAAAAGAAACATTCTCATATAAGGGATACCACAATGGGTAAATGGGTAAATATATGTATGTATATATATTACACACAAGGGCATCTATCGTTGGTGTCTCATTCGTGCTCTACTGGCAAGTCCAGAGGAATCCCTTATCCTAAGCGGACACCTCAAAACATACACAAGTTGGGGGCGGTCCCTACGCAGGACACCTGTATACCGCCCTTACCCATCAATAACACAAGAACAGTCAACGTCAACCTTACCTCTAGTTGGTGGACCCTCCACGTAGTACATATATGGCATACACAGCATCAAGCCCACTGCCTAAGTGTGGTACGCGATATGTCGCGTTATCCCCCAAGCCGATAGGACGGTCCACTGGTATGTCCACACACAAATATAATATAATACATATTATTATTCTCATATAATATGTATAAGTAATTACTCTTTAATTACTTTAATTCAAGGATATCCCAATCCATATAAAAGATAGCCTTCCCGGCTTAACCATAACCTTTTATTCCATTATCCTATAACTCATTTTAAGTCGCCATCTTATGACTATTCCCAAATTAAATATTAAGTGTCATAATATACTTTTTGGACTTAAATCACATTTGCTTCATAATTTATTACTCTTTAAATACCTAGGCATACTTATTTCCAAAACTACCTTTTCCAAATATTATAGGTATAGTTATTCTCAAACTAACCTTACCCACGTATTTAAAAATTTTAACATGTTGTCCTCTTAACTCACACTTTAATCATTGATTATTAATATTTACTTTCTTCCTGATACCTTTTTAATAAGGTTTATATGCATATATATAAGGAGTTAACTAATCGTGGAAAAATGATTATATAAACATATATAACAAACCCTCCATATAATTTAGTAGTATTACCTAATTACTACATACAGAATCACTCATTCGTTCCCTATCTAAACCCTTCAGAATTTATGACACCAAATCCGACTATTAGGTCAAACACCCTTTAATCAATTTGATATTTGATAATTTATTATATATATATATAATAAATTAAATCGGCTACCCTGTGCCTAACTCCCATAGTACTCTGCCTAAAATATCCGAGTCATAACCCCGACTTGTGATTTCGTAAATATTAACTTACATTCACATTTTTTTTCAAGACACTAAGCTCATATCAAGCCAGACCGTATCCTAATTTCATCCAAAGTTTTATTCGAATTCGTTTATATATTTTCAAGTGTTGTTCATCCTAAACACTCAAACTTCCATACCCCGAATTCATTTCCATCCAATTTCAAGATAAAAACAATGATCCTTAATATTTTTTCTAGCCCTACACTCATATACGGACATCCCTAAGCAATCTAAATTTAATTTCTCACAAAGGATTTCGGTTTCAGACACTCTTCAATAATAAAATCATAACTAATTTTAAAAAAATAGAAAAATAAGAAACTGGAGGCTACGTGTTCGTAATGAAAAAATCTATCCCCATGTCTAAAAGCGTAAGTCGTTGAAATGACATTCTAATCTCATTCAAACAATAAATCATCTTGTTTGAATGACATGAGATCTCGTTCGAACGATCTCAGCGTCATTTGACAGCGTCGCCCCAAACTCGTTTTCCTCCATTGTTAACACCTCAAACCTTCATTAAACCTTCAGAAATTCTTTCCCAACATAACAAAACATATAATATAAGTTTAGGGATGATTTATAACATAGATAAAACATCAAAACCTCATTATTCCCATCATAAAATAGATCAAATCGGGTTTTCATTAAAAAAAACTAGGTTATGTACTCTTTAACCATTATTCATCAAAAACCCATATTTATAAGATTGGTTCTAAATGAAATTTTGTAATGATTTATTAAATTCAAACACTATATTCTCATTATCTATTATGAGGTTTCATAGATTTAGCAACCTAGCACATGCTCATCATTAAAAATTCAACATTTTTCAAGAACCCTAACATGGTTGTATTAAATCAAATATAACCTCAAGTATAAACATGGATCAAACATAAAAATGATGATAAAACAAAATAAATAAGTTTGGCAAGAGAATCCTTACCTCAGATTGTATAGATGGAATCCTCTTGAAGCTCTCTTGATTTTTCCTTTTGTTCTTGCCCCTTTTCTCTTCTTTTTGGTATTTCTCCTTTTTCTCTCCCGTTCCTATTAACCTATGTTTCTTTTAGTGATAGTGGTGGAGTGATTTATCCCCACTTAAACACCTAATTAGTGCTAATCCTGAGTTGGACATTAGGCCCCAATTTTGGACCCCCAAATGAGCCCAAATACCAAATTTAATTAACCCGATAACTACCCAATTCATATATATATATATATATATATATATATACCTCGGGACCATTTCTAAGGGTCTAAAATACCCAAACCAGATCGTAATACCTCTCAAAGTGCATTCCAAATATTTCATCCCAAAAATATTATTTGTGTCGTGACATACCCAAATACTTTTTATAAAAATAAATAAATCTCATTTGATTTATTCCAAATCATTAAAGTTAAATTCTAAACGTTATAAATAATATTGATTTTAATTACTCAAAATCCCAAATTAATTAATTTCACCGAATTAATTTAATCCTTATTAAATCTTTATTTTATTCTAAAAATATACTAGGTATTACATTCTCCCCCCTTGCAACGGAATTCCGTCCTCGAAATTCAAGGTAGCATAAAGTCATATTTTATTTGTACCGTTAGATTATGCATATGCCCAATTAGTCCATACTGATAGCCTATGAGATAAATAAAAAGGCTCATCTATGCCTATCATAACATCAATTAGGTGACCATATATTTTACCTTACATACATGCACACACGTACCATTAACAAATTTGAATGTCACATATACATCTAATATGTACCATTAATACCAATCATATCCATTCCACAAGTATACCACCACATATGTACATAAAATAACCATCCTAATATCCAACTTCCCTGAACTCCCGAATTTTATCAATTTCATGCGTGGGACATGTCGTAAGCTAAATCCAAACAAGGAACCCTCCTGATACACTAGTGTACGGCTTAGTCGATCATCTAGGTCCATTGGCCCAAGCTAAAGGAAAAATAAAAATAACCATTTATGTTATTCATATAATTTTCAATATTTGCTATTTTTCAAACCAACCACTTATTTCGTTATAAGAGCTATACTAACGTCCTATAGAGTCAACCAACCTTACTACACTTGATATCGCAATTTCCACAATCTAGATAGGACATCCCCTGCTCATACTTACTTTATAAAGTACTTAGTTGTTTCTAAGTCTCTAAAGGTGTACCCACACTAATCAGGTCTATTATTACCACTTTAATGACGATGTCACTATACCAACATTACACACGATCATATACAATCGTAATAATCGAAACTATCAATAGCCTTACTTCTACTTTGTTGCCTACGCTCGCTATGACAACACTTTCCCCAAATTATGCCATTATGTTATCTCGTTCACGATTTTCTTATAAAATACTATTGCTCCCACCTGAGCATCGCCCAATTTATTCCATAACTTTGAGTTTATTCAGGCGTATATACCTCCTTGAGTTATTCAAAATTTTAAAATCACACTCACATGATGCTTCCCTAACAATTTTTAACTTTCCAAAGGTTCTTGCATGACCAATTTACCATTGAAATTTATTGTTTCAAAGCTAAGCTCACCTATAAAAATTATCACCATAATCCTCATGACTACAGTGAACAAAAATCCCCAACCAATCTTGTTTCTATGTTGACCGCAACTCATAGAGTCCACATAAAGTTAACATATCCGAAGTAACTAAAATTTCATTCTCAGGAAGAATATCGTACTTAACGATAGCTAACAAATAAGCCTAAAATAAATGTAAGTCTCCCAGTATACATGTCTGTGTATCCATACATCAACGAAACAATATTCCTCCTTGCCCACGATGGTCAATTTATAGTATTCTCCCTAAATACAAAGTCTATCCTTTTCCAGGTATTAATAAAACCCAAGTGAACACTAAGTCCCAATATTAAATGAATCATATCCCATATACTCCAAAGTAGGAAAACACCTTATTTACCATGGATATTATCACTGGTCGTTTTTTTTCAAAAAAATTATCTATAATTCGATGCTTACTGTGGGTCTTGGTCTAAACGAATTATCCTATACTGGTGCATTATTGGACATTACCATACCCTCAAATTTTCCAAATGTCTTCCTTCAATTTACTAGGCACCATATTGCCCAAATTCTCATAATTCTAGCAAGTGACTCACACGAAGGTCCCTAAGTCTCTCTCTCCAAGACTAACCCTTTACCCGATTGGGTGGTAACCAATCGAAAAGAATACAATGATTCCTAATCATAAGGCTCTACATCAAAGGACGTAACGCAGAGTGCAACAAGCTCAGACACAGATCCGAAGGACACTAGAATAACGCTCTGATACCAACTGTAACAACTCCCATTTTCTCACGTAAAGGTTGTCCAGGCACGATGCGCCGAAGATGGGGCTTATCAACAATTTATACCATTCTCAGCACTGAAGGAATAAAAACTTCTTTCATTTTATATTAAAATACACAATAAATTAAAACATTTGAATAAACTTATTCCATTCATGAATAAATAGAACTGAGTAGAACTGAGTCATCATACAATGTTCAAAATGTAAAGTAAGTGCAACTACTATCGTCAATAAACACTTGGGCTTATGCCCGTACAATTCCTAATATCAAATAAAATGACAAAAAGACTAAAGTACACCCTAAACTAGAGTCAATGAAGTTAAATTTGCACATCCACTACAACTACAAGTTTGATCCACCGTCAGTCCTGCTATCCCTATCATTAAGATTACCTGGAAGAAAATATTTATAATTTGGGTCAGAGCCCTAGAGTTATAAGGATTATTCACTAATAAATATATAATTTGATACTCACTCATACTTCACATCTCCCCAATGACGCTCACATGTAACGAGTACCTCACCTCTCATCTAGAAGTAGCCTTACTTGTATCCTCAATCAAATGGCAATTGCAACTTCCAATATTTAATCAATCATGTAACGAATAATCCATTCAGCTATGAAATAACCAAAAGAGGGTACTTATTTTTTACACTCCAATTTTCGAATAAATTTCATAATATTAATATATTGTAATTTACTTTAAACTAAGTCCAAAATATTACGTCCTTATATCATATGACCATTGCCATTTTCTTCAATTCATTTAATGATTAAATTCATAATCCCTGTTGTCTACCCCGTTATCCTATGAGTTTCACTATCTTAGACTACCAAATTTTTTATTCTTATTAATAATTGGATACACCATTTCTCATTCTATTTAATGTTTGTCTACTCCTTTAGACTATCCAAATATTATTCTTATTAATGATTGTGCGTCGCATTATTCATTAGGACTCATATTCGTCCTTAATTATCCACATAAATTTATTAGCACAATTTTATCATCAACACATAATGTCTACATCTTTAGACCAAAAAGAAACATCCCATATAAGGGATACCACAATGGGTAAATGGGTATATATATATATATATAATAATAATAATAATAATAATAATAATAATAATAATAATAATAATAATAATAATAATAATAATAATAATAATAATAATAATAATAATAATAATAATAATAATAAGGTGCAATGGTGTTTTCAATATTCATAAGTTGGGAAGACACTTCACGGTTCAGATCGAATCCACCTAGGCACGAAATGAAGGGTTCGGATTAACTTATGTCCTGTAATACCCTTTTTGACCCTCAAATTTTTGGTTCCCCCTCTTTTATTACTTCCCAAACCTACAGTTTAATTCAAAATTGGGGGTATTTTGGTGAAAATAACAATGTTCCTCTACTTCTGTCACAAACCCTATCCCGATTCTCTCATTCTCTACCCTCACAGATTTTTTCTCTCTCCCAATGAAAATCCTCCTCAGGTTTCCTTCCTCGACATCCATTACATCCCCCACATCCAAGCTTGCCACCCTAAGGTAATCTCTCTTTTACACTCACACATGCACACACTCACACATGCACATACACGAACCCGACTTCCTCCATCATCTCGATCCGCCTCCGCATCTTTCTCTCTCGCTCTCACCCTCCTACACAAGCACACACATAAACAATCTTACAACTGGTTGATTTTTGTTTTTTTTTTTAAATTCGCATTTAGTTTTTTAGTTATAAACATAGTTGATTTATTGTTTTGTTTTGAAACTTCAATTGGGTTTTTTGAATTAAAGTAGTTGATTTTTTCATTTTGGAGTTTTTGCAACAGGTATATATATAGATTGCAAGAGGTATTTTGATTTAGGGTTTTTTGAGTTAACATAGTGGGTTTGAGGTTTTGCAATAGGTATATGGAGCTTGAAAAAGGTATAGAAGAGCTTGCAACAAGTATATTGAGCCTGGAATGGGCATACACTATGGTGCCAATGATATGAAACCATGTTAAGAATTTGATTGGTAAGGTTTACTTCATTTTATGGAGATTTTAAGGCTTGTTGTTGTTTTACATTTTTGGATACCCACTGAGCCTTTGGGGTATTCTTTAAATTTAGGGGTTTTAAAATTTCATTTTGGGTTTTTCTTGAAATTTATTGTTCTAAACTTCGAGTTATACATTTTAGCAATTAAATTTTTTGTTTATGTTTGTGTTTGAGTAATTTGTGTACTTTACTTTCTAAGGTACTAATTTTGTATCTCCAATTTGGTGCTCAAGAAATCTCAGGTACTAATTTTATTCTCATTCCATAAGAAGTACCATGGTTAATTATGGTACTTTGTTTTGTTGATTATATTTCCTAATTTGTATTTGATGGATTTGGAATCGTACTTTAGTTTATTTACATTTTGGATTTGTATTTGATGATTATGTTTTTTGCTTATATTTTGTAGAAATCAGGTTTTCATTTGCAATACTAATCTTTGTGCTTTAACTCTCTGTCACTGCCATTTCCATTTCAGGGTTTTCAAAATTTTGGGGTATATTACAGTTAATCTGGGGTATATTCGCCCCATTTTGAGTTGCAAGTTTTGAGTTACTATCTCTCTCTCTCTCTCTCTCTCTCTCTCTCTCTCTCTCTCTCTCTCTCTCCCACACGCACACACACACACACACACGTACACACACATATTGAATTAATTTTGCACAAGAAGTTTTAGTTTTAGAATTTGTTATTTAATTTTGACATTTGTTAGACCTATGCAAGGCCTAGAATGCTTCTGCACAAAAATTTTTAGTATGGATTGACTATTAATGTGAAAATGTTGTGGTTTTGGCATTGCTTTTAGGTCAAACTCATATACGATGGAGAGATTTAGTAACTTTTTATATATTTATTTCATATATCTCTCAATGGTATAGCTTTAATTATGATTTCAGTTTTAGTTAATATTTATTTCATTACATGGTTCAATATATGGTGGAGAAATTTAGTAACGTTTTTTAAATTTTATAATCTTACTGCTTCAAATGAATAATGTATGATGTGAGCACGATGTCCATCGTATAGTTTATGTTGTTATTAATGTATTTATTTATATAGAAATTGTTCTGTATATATTATATCCCTATTTTATACATTCATTTTGATATGTAAATGGAGGTGGGTGGTATAGGCAGGTAAAATATCATTTTCCATGAGATAATTTTATTTGGGGGTTAGTTGGGATGAATGTATTTATATTGATATTGATTTAATATCATAATTTAGTCTATAGTAGGGGTGTAAGCGGTACGGTTTGGTCGGTAAATAGTAGATACCAATACCAAAACCAAACTCTAGATGGTAAAACCAAACCGTACCAGTTTACCACCCGGTACACCAAAATCAATACCAAAACCAAACCGGCTGGTATTTGGGTTTTTTTGATAATTTCGATTTTTTCTGGTTTCGATAAATTCTGGTTTCTTCTGGTTTCTTCTGATTTTTTCTAGTTTCGGTAAATTTTGATTTTTTCTGGTTTATGGTTTCGATTTTTTCTGGTTTCGGTAAACAACACTAAAAGTCCCAAAAAACCAAAAACAAAACCAACCAACTTTTTTAAATATTAAAACCAAAACCAACTTTTTTCTGTTTTTGGTAAATTCGGTACTGTACAGTAATTTCGGTACGATTTTTTTTGTTTCGATAAATTCGGTACGGTATGGTAATTTTGGCACGGTATTTTCTGGTTTCAGTAAATTCGGTACGGTAATTTCGGTAAATCGGTTTTTTAAATATTAAAACCAAAACAAACCAACTTTTTTGTGGTAATTTCTGTTTCAGTAAGACTGGTTTCTGGTATTTTAATATATGAAACCAAAACCATTTTTTTCGGACCAAAACGGTACGGTACGGTAAAAACCCGTACCCCTTCCACCCCTAGTCTATAGTGTTGATTACCTTATTAAATTTTTCATATTAGTTTTTGGGTTTTAAATTGGGAATTTTTTGGTGCCAATAAAAGTAATTTTTTTGTATTTCAGTTTTCTTTACTTTTTTGCACATTTTCAGTGAAGGCTCAGGTTCTATGGAAGAGACTCGATTGGATGAGATGATGCACCTAAAGGTGCTTTGAGGTGAGGTGTTCAATACTATGTCAATTTGTTTGATGATGACAAACGTGCAATTTAAATAATTTAAACCCATGAGATTATACATTTTGCATTTCCTTAGTCATAAAGGATCGACTTTGAAATTTAGAAAATATTAGTATCAAGTGGGGGAACTTATAATACCGATTGTGATGTTAGTGACATGATTTTTTTCCTTAGAAATTGTCAACATCGATTGTGAAAATTTGAAAAAACCTATTAAAAATATAAATGTGGATTATGACTATGTAAACGACCCACTCAAAATTTATTTTGCCTTTATTAATTCAAAATGTCCACACCGATTGTTATTTTGCGGTTGTAAATTATGAAGTAAGTTTTGTATGGTGTTTTTTCGAAATCGATAAAGAGGAGCTCAAAATGTAGTTGTGTTTCATTTGATGACTTAAGAGATATGGAAGTTCCTATATAAATTGTCGATACCGATTGTTGTTTGGTGATAACTATGACCATGTAAAAGACTGATTTTTCTCTTAAGGTTGTTATTGATTATTGACAATGTCGTGGAACGTCTGACTGGCCAACAAGAACGCAGGGTTGTCTGCAGCAGTAAACTTTTGAGCACAACTGTGCTTTGGCGTTAACTTTGATGACACGTGTTTGGAGTTAACTCTTAAGCACAAATGTTCTGCATCAGTTTGAACTCAAATACATTCCAGACAAGACAAGGCTTAGTTACATTTTAGACAACTATTGCATAAGTGTGTACACCGACTCCTAGGTCTCACGTTTGAATCTGAAGATATGTTGAAGACAAAGAGGTATATGATAGCTATACAAAAATTACACTCATGTCCATATAGGTGTATATAAGAGTTGTTTCTAAATTTGAGAAGCCCCGTTTGAATTTGGAATATATTCTCCAACTCTCTCTCTCCCTCTCTCTCTCTCTCACACACACACACACACACATACATATGGACAAACCTTTTGTTCTTAAATGTATATTTCCTAAACTTGAATGAGTTCATTAATATTTGGGTATAAGTTTGTCCGGTTTATGCTGATAATGATGTCACATCTGCACAAGTAGTTGTTGCACAATTAGTTTTCTGCAAAGTTGTTGCAGCATATTGGATTGGGTAATAATAAGGTGAAATATGGAGTCAAACATGATGGTGGCTTCCTAGATTAATATGCCATGCCTATTTGTCTACGTATTCTGATTGACATGACTTCTTATCGAAATCATTTGGTAATATCTCCTTCCTAAACTTCTAAAATAGTACGGTATTGATCAAGTGTACGTTTTGTTGTTTCTTTTTACAAATTGGATCTATGGTGTTCAAGTTTGGTATGTGCATTTTGTTATTTCACTTAATTTTAAACGCATGTAGCACACATTTTAGGCAATTCTTGAAATCCATTCGGTATGACCGTTTATGCAAACGATTAACCACTTTTGCAAATAGTTGGTCTGTAAATAGTTTGGATTGTTGTTACAATTTTAATGGTTAGTTCCAATTACTAATGTGATTTTTGAAATTACCGTTCGCATATTGGTTGGTAAGCAAGGCACGCAAGACAGCGGTGTTAGTTGCTTCCTCAGGTGAGATATTCCCGGACCAATCAGTCATGTTGTCTTCACCGAACTAAGGTAATATCAATTGATGTATATCTTCTGACCATCAGGGTGATTTGAAAATACACTCACCATTAGCCTGGTGAAATCATTGATAGCAAGTTTTGATATTGGGTAGTCAGTATACGTTTGAGGCCATCCACCGGATGTCCAATTTCCTTCTTTTACTTGCTTCAGGAAAGTGGTCATAGTCCTCTCTATCAATTCCTCAATGAGCAAGTCCATATTTTCTAATGATTGCCTCAAGGTGACATCTCCAATTCTATTTCTCCTTCCACTGACTTTCCCCAATCCGAGCACTTTATGTAGATGGCATCATTAGTGGGATCATAACTTTATTCATATTTTTAGTGACAAAGTAGTTTGTGTCAATAACGAATTGAGCAAATTCAATCGAATTATTTGTTCCAAAATTAAAATTAACCCCCACATTGTTTACCTTTGATTATTAGTATAAGGAATTGTGCGAAGAAGAGATATCCCTTTAATCTATCTCTTTAATCATTTTCAAGGGTAGTTTGACCATATCCCGCACAACCACAATAGAGGTCATTATTATTTTCTTTGATATTTTTTCTTCTTTCTTTATGTTCTCTAACACTGCCATTTTCCTTATTACCTAATATATTTTTTTCTTTATGACATTTGAATTGTTTTGGTATGTACGAATCTTCTTATGCCCGACTAAATACATCCTATATTTATGCAGTTAATTACTGGGAGTGGACATATTGCTGCTTATGCATTTTTCTCCATGTGAGTTTTAACCTATATCATGATTCTTTTCTGTTGATCCATGTTAGTTTTAACCTATTTCTTAAGTATCGCCCACTCTGTTCTTCAAATTATTTTCGTTTGTAATATTCTGTTCATCAACTTCTTCCATTTTTTGCATAGATTGTTTAATTAGTTTTTGTATTTGGTTGTTAACGTTAACTGACTCAAGTGAAAAATATTGTATCTGATTCAACTGATTTAGTTACTTTGTTTGGTTGTTAATGTTAACAGATTCAAGGACAACAACTTTTATTTTATAACAGCTAAATGTATTTTCAATATTCTTTGTGATGCATTTTACAGGTAAACTAACTATCCTTTCACTTTTCAATATACAAGTGTGTGGTCCTATATTTGTTTGTTTCATAAGGATTTTAAATATTAAGGTTAGTTTGTGTTGAGTCACGTGGCTACATATGTATTGATTATCACAGTTTTATGGATTAATTCATATGGGTACATAGTTTAAGGATTTATTCATGTGGTTACACAATTTTGAAATCTATATTTTAGGGATTTATTCATGTGGGTACATAGTTTCATCTATATTTTAGGTAACAGGTTTTGAGAAAACAATTCCCAGTTGAACACCATAACACACACTCACACACTCACTCAGATGTGTTAGCTAAATCCTTCACTTTGCATTTGTAATTCTGTATCAGATCTAGAAGCTATGAATGAGGGTTCTTTCTTTATCTTATAACATTATTCACCCCTTATTCCAACCCATTGCGCTTTTGTGAATAGTACCTATGTCTATCGTATTCCATTACTGTAACGATTTCTCTGAAGGATGGAAGCCCTGATTCATGGACATGTTCATTTGTGTATTTGTGGTTGCTGACTTGGTTTTTTTATCAGGTGTTTGACATCAACCATTAATATAAGCTGCTTAGAACATCGATATTGAAGTTTCTTGAGTCAGTCTCCCTATGAGGTAGATTAATGTTATTGTTCAATTGTTTTTTTATATATTTTAATAGATTCACTGTTTATGGCAGTGACAAGTACTTGGTACAACTCATTTCTCCCTTTTGTCTTCCTTGGCAGATTGTTGTAGGAGGGTAGAGATGCTTAGTTGGTTTGGGTCTAATCTTGGACTGTAGGGTCAGAAGCGCATTTGTAAGCCTTTGTAATGGTAGTTTTTGGTTTTCAGTCGTTGCTTTGGGTTGATGAAGTTGTTAGTTTGCTAAATACCATATGTATTTTGTTTCCTATTTGATAAATTTCATATCTATTATGCAATTAGTGAGTTTTGATTTGTTATATCTCTGTTGCTGGCTACTTTGTTTGTTGTTTTTGCGAAATATGATTTTTATTTAGATTGATGCTATGCTACTTTGTTTACTATTATTTCAAAGTATGTTTTTTTTTAATTTGTGATTATTTCATGAATTTAGAGAAACATTTGTCTATCTTGAAGTTTCTGAGTTGTAATCATGTTCCTGAGTTAATTAGTGATCATTTACATGGAAATGCATAATAACATCAGCTGTGCCATTGAAGATGCATTATAAGATCAGCTATGGCATAGCAATCGACAACAATTTGTGTTTTCTTGATTTATTGCATTTGATATGGACCGAATGTTTTCATTATTTATGCTACAATAATTTTTTGATAGTTATGCAATTTTATATCGATTCTCCCAAGGGGGCAAAGGATACAAGGTATCATGAAAATTGCTATAACTATTGATATGATGTTGTTGATTGAGATTTATTCAGACATTCAGATAGAAAGTTGTCACACTTTTATACAAATTGATCACGCTTTTTTTTTCCAGATCATTGAGCTATAAGATTAGTGGTTCATGACCTAAAATTGAAGAGGTACTATATATCTGGATGTATACAAATGACAAGTACTTATAAGAGTAAGTAGTGCTTGATTTTTATGAAATTCCTGTTTAATTTTTATGTGGTTTTATCTAATAGATTATTTTGTTATTTCTTTCTTCTGTTCACAGTTAAAGCCATCTTATGGTTACAACAAGTAACAAGGCAGATGAAGGGGGTGGTCTGCAGGAGTAGGTCATTGTCGGAGTAGTAATTGTGGTGAATGATAAGTATATAGTATATGCGAATGAGTATTTTTCAAACCACTCTCGCTTTCACTATGCTCTGAAAGATTTGAGATATTCAACAAAGTTGTTGTTGGTAGTTCAAGCTTCATTTTGTGATAATATCCTTGAGAACAGAGGGGATGAAAAATTAAGTGATGAAGCCATACGGAACATGCCACATCGATGGAAAATTCGAGCTAAAGACTATAGAGCTTCTTGTCGGTACTTACCAGGCTGCAAATTTTCTACTATTCAATGCTAAAGATAGATCAAGTTACTCGGAGATCAAGGCACGGTTAAATCTGTCTGATGATGTTTTGGTCAGATTGCTCGAGTCTCTTTCATGTGCCAAGCATAAGATTTTAAACAAGGAGTCAAACACAAAATTTGCATTGGCGACGGATCATTTTGAGTTTAATTCCAAGTTTACTGACACCATTGTGCGTATCATGAAGATTCAGATAGTCGTGGGTCAGTAACAGTTGATTTTGGAGTGCGCTAAGAAGTTAAGCCATATGCTCAAGCCTGATTTGAAAGCAATTACGAAGAGAATTGAAGATCTGATCACCCAGGAGTACTTGGAAAGAGACGAGGAGAACCCAGATACATTCAAGTACTCGGCTTGATTCAACATATGCTCATCTCCAAATGGACCAGTTGTATGTTTGTCGATTTAAAACTGGAACTCTCTTTTTGATGCCTTATAATGCCACATTTGCTTATGATCATTAGTTGTGTACATTTAGCATGCATCTGTAAATCTCCTCCTTAGTGGATTCATAATAAGAAGCTAGATCATAGATCATAGATCATGTGAACCCATCTTATGGTTGAGTTTTGTCAACTTGCAAGTTTGGCTTAAGGTAAATTTACCTGTTGTGTTGCAATGTTGAACCACTCTTTTACTTATTTCTTATTGTATGATTTTCTTAATTAACACATTACAAAGTTTTGACCACTAGGTCCGTGTTGTATTATTTTAGCCTTTTTGTCGTGTAATTTTTTAGTAGTAACTATCTTTCTCTATGTGAGCTAGTATGTATGAGTATCAAAATCTTTTTCCCCACTCTTGGTTCTTTGTTAAACAAAACGTACTTTAGGAACACACAATATAGGCAAATGTTATGTTAATGAAAATACCTAACAATTTATTTTGGGGTGTCAATGTTATGTTTTGGGGCAACAGGACACAACATGTTTTTCATCACACGACTATCACGGTAAGCAGTTTTGACACACAATTTAACATGATGATACACGAAAACACGAGTAAAACTTTAATACATAACATTAATTAAAACGACGTCACACATCATATAACTCTAAAATAGTGTTTATCTATTGCGAACTAAATACGACGTATGATCCTATCAATGATCTACACTTTCAAAAATTAGCATCGTGCCTTCAGGCACGGGCATATGCTATTTTTGACACTCCAACTTCCGAATAAATTTCATAATATTAATATATTATAATTTACTTTAAACTAAGTGCAAAATATTATGTCCTTATATCATGTGACCATTGCCATTTTCTTCAATTCAATTAATGATTAAATTCATAATCCCTGTCGTCTACCCCGTTATACTATGAGTTTCACTATCTTAGACTACCAAATTGTTTATTCTTATTAATAATTGGATACACCGTTTCTCATTCTATTTAATGTTTGTCTACTCATTTAGACTATCCAATTATTATTCTTATTAATGATTGTGCGTCGCATTATTCATTAGGACTCATCTTCGTCCTTAATTATTCATATAATTTTATTAACACAATTTTATCATCAACAAACAATGTCTACATCTTTATACCAAAAGGAAACATTCCCATATAAGGGATACCACAATGGGTATATGGGTATATATATATATATATATATATATATGTCCGTATATATATGACACACAAGGACATCTACGGTTGGTGTCTCGTTCGTGCTCTATCGATAAGTCCGGAGGAATCCCTTATCCTAAGCCGACATCACAAAATACACACAAGTTGGGGGCGGTCCCTATGTCGGACACTTGTATACAGACCATACCCAGCAGTAATACAGGAACGGTCAGTGCTAACCCTACCTCTAGTGGGTGGAGCCTCCATGTAGTACCTATATGGCATATACATTGGCAAGCCCACCTATGCCAACGTGTGGTACGCGACCCATCACGCGAACACCCCAAGCTGATTGGACAGTCCACTGGTATGTCCACACAAATATAATATAATACATATTATTATTCACATATAATATGTATAAGTAGTTACTCTTTAACTTCTTTAATTCAAGTATATCCTAATCCATATAAATGATAGCCTTCTCGGCTTAACAATAACCTTTGATTCCATTATCCCCTAACTCATTTTAAGTCGTCATCTTACGACTATTCCCAAGTTAAATATTAAGTGTCATAAAATCCGTTTTGGACTTAAATCACATTTGCTTCATAATTTATTACTCTTTAAATACCTAGGCATAGTTATTTCCCACACTATCTTTTTCAAATAGTATAGGTATAGTTATTCTCAAACTAACTTTACCCATGTATTTAAATTTTTTAACACGTTGTCCTCTTGACTCACACTTTAATCATTTCAGATTATTAATATTTATTTGCTTCCTCTTACCTTTTCAATAAGGTTTATATTTATATATATAAGGAGTTAACTAATCGTGGAAAAATGATTATATGTACATATATAAGGAACCCTCTAATATAATTTAGTAGTATTATTCGATTACTACATCTAGAATCACTCATTCGGTCCGAATCTAAATCCTTCGGAATTTTTTACACCAAATACCATTGTTAGATCAAGAACCCTTTAATCAATTCGGTATTTTATAATTTATTATATATATAATAAATTAAACCGTCTACCCCGTGCCTAACTCCCATAGTACTTTGCGTAAAATATCCAAATCACAACCATGACTCATGATTTCATAAATATTAACTTACATTCATATTTTTTTTCAAAACACTAAGCGCATCTCAAGCCAGCCCATATCCTAATTTCATCTCAAATTTCCATTCGAATCCGTTCATATATTTTTTAGTGTTGTTCATCCTAAACACTCAAATTCCATACCCCGAATTCATTTTCATCCAATTTCAAGGTAAAAAATGTTCCTTAAAATTTTTTCAAGTCCTACACTCATCTACAGACATTCCTAAGAAATCTAAATTTGATTTCTTAAGAAGGATTTCGGTTTCAGACACCCTTCAGTAATAAAATCATAACTAATTAAAAAAATCAGAAAAATATGAAATTGGCAGCCATGCGTTTGTAACGAAAAGATCTATTTCCATATACAAAAGGCTAAGTTGTTCAAATGACATTCTAATCTCGTTTAAATGAGAAATCATCTCGTTTGAACGACATGAGATCTTGTTCGAACGATGTCAATGTCATCTGACAACTTCACCCCAAACTCATTTTCCTCCATTATTAACACCTCAAACCTTCATGAAACCTTACGAAATTATTTCCCAACATAACCAAACATATAATATAAGTTTAGGGATGATTTCTAACATACATAAAACATTAAAACCTCATTATTCCCATCCTAAAATAGATCAAATCCAGTCTTCATCAAAACACCTAGGTTTGTGTTCTTTAACCATTATTCATCAAAACCCCATATTTATAAGATTTTTTCTAAATGAAATTTTGCAATGATTTATTAAAGTCAAACACCCTATTCTCATTATCTATTATGGGATTTCATGGACCTAGCAACCTAGCAGGTGCTCATCATCAAAAATTCAAGATTTTTCAAGAACCCTAACATGGCTGTATTAAATCAAATTTAACCAATTGTCTGAATATGGATCAAACATAAAAATGATAATAGAACAAAATGAATAAGTTTGGTAAGAGAATCCTTACCCGGGATTGTGTAGAAGGACTCCTCCTGAAGCTCCCTTGATTTTCCCCTTTGTTCTTACCCCTTTTCTCTTCTTTTGGTATTTCTCATTTTTCTCTCCCATTCCTGCTAACCTAGGTTTCTTTTAATGATAGTGGGGGAGTGGTTTATCCCCACTTAAACACCTAATTAGTGCTAATCTCGAGTTGGGATTTAGGCCCCAACTTTGGACCCCCAAATTATCCCAAATACCAAATTTAATTAGCTCGATAACTACCCAATTAATATATATATATATATATATATATATATATAATAAAGTAGAAAACTTATGTATGTCATAAGCTTCAACTATGATGTCATCTATTAGAGTTTGTTTTGCACTACCCTTTTTGCCCTTAAAAAAATTGGATTCCCCCCCTTTTATTACTTACTAAAAGTACACTTTAATTCAAATTTGGGGGTATTTTGGTCAAAAACGCTTCATCAATTTGTCCACCCTCCCTCATTACCAACACAAACCTCTCATTCTCTACTTCTCTCCCATTCTCTCATCAAAATCCCCAAAAAACCCTACCCCAAAGATCAACCCTATTCCCCACTTCTTCAGGCGTCTTCGTTGTCTCTCTTACACATACACACATACACGAACAGACCCATCCCTCCAGATTTGTAAAATAGTTGAGATTTATGGTTCGATTTTAAGTAAGTTAATTTTTGGGTAATGTTTATGGTTCAATTTTTGTGTAGGATTAATGGTTCGATTTTGGGGTAATGTTTTTTTACCAATTCAATGTTCCTGGTAACTTTTCTGGGTAAGTTTTTTTTCCAGATCTAATATGTTAAGCTTTGTGACATTTATATTGTTTTTTTCTTTACATATGTAGTGTTTTTTTGGCAGATCTAATGTTTGGGGTAATATAAAATCAATTTGTGGTTCTATTTGTGGGTAAGTGTTTTGTTCTATTGACTTATGTTTTCAGATATTATTGGGTTTGATAATTGTTCTATTTGTGGGTATGTGTTATTATTATTTCTTCCTTTTATCCCACTAGTGCGTTTCATTATTGGTCCGATTTAGATTTCAATTTTAGTCATATTGGTTTCATTTCATTTTAGCTCAGTTTTAGTTGCTGCAAGAAATTAGGTTTACTTGCTGCAATAAATTATTAGAGTTGTTTATTTCTAGGATATTTTCTTGCTAAGTTGTTATGTTTTAATTAAGGTATGTTTGTGTTTAGTTTTAGTATATTTTTATGGTTTTTTTTGCTCCAAAAAATCTTATAGATCCATATTTCAGTCCCAAAGTAAAAGTTTCATTTAATCTTATGGTTGTTGTTAACAATAGTTTTTAAGTGAGAATTGTTTCAAAGTAAAAGTTTCAATAGTTTTTAAGTGAGAATTGTTTCAAAATTAAAATTTCATTTAATCTTGATTATATTATCAGTAAGATTTTATAAATATATGTGTATGTAATTATGAAGATGAGGAGAGTGACATTTTCAAAGAACTATGTTGCATTTGTATGTTTAGTTGTCTCTATTTCTTGCGTCTTGGTTTTGATGGATTCAGTGCTTCAACTTCTAGAGGTTTCAATGAGAAATAGTTTGATGAGTTCTGTTAGGCCTCGAGAAATTCTCCATGTTTTACATAATGCGGGAATAGGAAAGTTTGAAAAATAATGATTCACATGTTATGCGAGGATCTTTCTTTTGCAATTTTTATCCCCTCGATATAAGCTTTTAAGCATAATTTGACATTATGAATGAATGACAGTTTAGGGGAGGAGAAGATCAACGATACATTTGTAATTATTATCCCATCGATATAAGCAGACTCACGTATTGAATTTATATATTGAAGGATGTAGATAGAATACTGATAGTTAACAGTATTTAATTTATATGTATTGAAGGATGTAGATAGAAAACTGATAGTTAACGGAGTTCGAACAAAGCATGTAGATATTAGTAAATGGAAAATCATTGTATATATAATGGAAGGGGTGATCATGAGGTTGAGTTCAGCAGTCTATGCTGACTGATTACAATTAATAAGATTTCACGAGTTTCAGGAGTCTAGAGATATTCGTGTTACACCATACACCATTTTCCAAGTAATCCACCACTGTGCATTTTTAAAGTTAATTTAACAATTACTGATTTTTTTTATTTCTACGTACACCCTACTCATTACTCATACATTTTACTGATTTGTTTGCAAGTAAGGGTACATCTATTCATGTTTATTCCATTGAGTAGTTAAATAATCACTGATATATTTAGTACACTAAATCTATCATTATATTATAGAAGTGATTTAACTAATGGACCGAATGTTAAACGAAGCATTTATTTTTCACCTAACACATACATTGTGTTGGTGAAATGGCAGAATTTGCTAAAGAGAGAGAAGCTGATAAAAGTTTATGATAAAAAGATGGCAGCAATTGAAAAGAGATATTGGGAGGAGAAGATTGAGCTCGAGAGAGATTTCGATTCAGAGTTTACTCAGTTCATGGATAAGTACACCCCACAAAATAGCAGGTTACAAGACAATTGAGTGATATAATGCTATGTAAGGTGAAGCCAATGCATTTTTTGTAATGAATGGTGAAATGACGAACAATTTACTCGCAAAGGATTTGATTTGTTTTGGTACATTTCACCAATTCTTTATCATATGGTGTATTCCCGAAGCTTCCAGATTTTGTTAATATTTTTTTTGATAAGAAGTCTTTATTGTTGCATGTGTATGTCGGTTTCCCACTTCCTTTAAAAGAAGCAACCATGTCTCAAGTTTGAGGAATTCAAATCACACGTGGTGTTAGTGAGGGTCATTGGTAAGAACAATGAATGTTGAATTCACTTTCAGATTACATATATAGTCTTCATCAGGTGTGATCTTGGTAGGTACTCTCTCGAACTATCTCTTTCTACACATTTTATTTGATAATCTCTTCAACAGCATAGTTAACGATTGAAATCCTTAATCTGGTGGACTTTATGTGGCCAAAGGTAAAGACTGAAATCCTAAATCATGTTTTTTCAATCATATATTATGGTTACCAACTCACTTTGCCTCTTCCTAAAAGATTTTATATTAGGTCAAATGAGCATCTAAGTAAATATCTCTTTCTAGATTAAAAACTTTTTGGTCGGTGTAGATCGATATTTTACTTGGATAGAATTCTTTAGATCACCGGTTCTTATTTTTCTATCCAGATGAAGAGGCTTGCTATGGAGGAATGTTCTGGTAGTTGGATGATTTCCGTAAATTGCTTAGATTTTTAGTGTACCTTTTAAATATTGAAGTAACTCAAATCCAAGTTATATTTTGATTTGAGTGGTGTTAATATATTGAACATTATATTGCATCTTCTTTTATACAGGTGTTAAGAGAGTCAGAGATTTTGTAACAAAAGGAGAGAATAGAGAGGTCACTCACGAGGTTCGACTATCTCAACGAGACATTGATTTGAGAATCAAGTTGAGTGATGTTTGGAGATGAGTACCGTTACTCTATCCTTCAAGATAATATAAGTTTGGGGAACATGAAATGATATTCATAATATTTCTATTTCATAAATTGACACTACATTTTAAATCCAGTGTATCAACTATCAACACATGACTTTAGGGGGGATCCAAGACATGAGACTTGCTTGGATGCTAAAAGTGGAGGGCATTCTTAAATATAGGTTACATTTAGAATGGATCTTATAGCGTTAATCTCTCTCTCTCTTCACTTATATATATATATATATATATATATATATATATATATATATATATATATATATATATATATATATATATATTGTAGACTTTATTTAGTAGTTGAATATAAATTGAGATAATTTTTAAGCTATTTAAAAAGCCCCCACACAAGTGCGGGAACTAAACTTGACTCTAATAGAGAGGAAGTTTCCTATTGCAGGTACTATGAAAGTAAATACAGAAGGAGGATGTAATAATATCACGGGACGAGGCAGGTATGGAGGCATGGTTAGGAATGATCAAGGAGCTTGGGTGGTCAGATTCTACAACAATATGAATGGTAAAGTGACTATTCTCCAAGCTAAACTGGAAGGGATATATAACGATTTAAAACTCATACAAGAAAAAGGCTAGTCTGGAGCCACAGTTGAGGTAGATTCAACCTTGGTAGTGCAATTGATTTCCAAGAAAAATGCAGAAAATCACCAATTGTGTGCTTTAATTGAAGATTGCATCGAACTATCTCGGGACACTAGTGCTAGGGTGGCTCACACATTAAGAGAGGGGAACAAGTGTGCCGACAAAATGGCTAAACTGGGAAAGTTGCAAGAGATGAATTATGTTGAAGTAGAAGAGCCACCAAGTGACATAAAGGATTAGCTTCTCTGAGGTCTAATTTTCATGTATGCTCTGTTTCTCTCTTTGTATTTAGGGGGAGTGTGTGTTGGAATGGTATTTTTTAGTGTCTACGTTTAGTTATGTATTGTATTGTTCATATATTACACACTCATTTGTCCACGACATATGCACACAACCACATATGAAACCCTCTATCACATATCTGCTGATCACACCTTTTTAGGTCGTGGAAAATCACAAATATGAACTCTGAAGCTTTCTTACCATTACACTTTGTATATGTTTTGGTATTTTCCAATTTTGACATTTACTTTTAACTATTTGATTGTTTGAAATTAGCTTTTTTATATGGCTTTTCGTTGCACTTCTCTATTTATCATCTCACGGAAGATTCTACAGTCATGGCCTTATTGTAGTCTTTGTTTTTAACACAAGCAGATGATCTATTTGACTATGGAGGTGGTCATGTTGATCTAATAGAGCTGCAGATCCGGGACTCATATATGACATGGATATGAAAGACTATGTGGGCTTCGTTTTCTCCATCAGCTACAATGACAATACTCTCAGCTGGATGAGTAGCGGTCAATGGCTATGCCGTCATCGTAAAAGTCAAATCAGTTTTGAAAAATATGTCGCTATGTTCATGTTTTGTTTTAAATAAGTATACTATTTTACCATTGGAGATTTTTCATTTGAAGAAGCCGGATGTGTCGGGGGTTTGATTTATGTTTTATTAAATTAAAGGTCTATTAAGGCGTACCATATGAATGTGTCATGTTGTAAGTATATGATATTTTTTAGGCATGAAACTATTTCATATGTGTGTTTGCGTGTTTCATTGCATAGCTATGTGTTTAAGTCACTTTTATATGTGTATGTGTAATTAATTTTAGACCTTTATGCAACCATGGTATCCCACACATTTCAAATGCCTATGGTAAAAGGCTATTATTAGTGCATAGCTATGTGTTTAAGTCACTTTTATATGTGTATGTGTAATTGGTTTTAGACCTCTATGAAACCATGGTATCCCACACATTTCAAATGCCTATGGTAAAAGGCTATTATTAGTGTGAAAACATTTCTATATATGTAAAAAATCACAATTCTATATATGTAAAAAAAGTCACAGTTTTATACATTTCAATTACATCCAATCACTACAGCATCAAGTTGAGTTTGTTGTTAGTCTAGATTTTTTTATTTTTGGTAATGTTTTTATGCAAATGAATCTATTTGAAATTTAATTTCTTCCAGAAACCTAACTTTAAGCTCAAACATCATAAATGTTAAATTGTTCAATTTTTAAAAGAACATTTCTTTTCTTTGTAATGTGTTGGTAGGATTATTTGTTAGAAGGGCTTCTCTTATACTTAGATTTTCATTCCATTATAAAGTTTCCATAACTTTCCATAGTGTACAATTGTCCATTGCTATACTGATTTTCTTTTTAGTACTAATTTGAACATCTTAGCTCACTAATTTACTTACAACAGTATTTAATCTGATCTGTTCCATTACGTCTTTATTCTCAGCAGGAACATCTCAAGCTTTAGGAAATCAATAATCTTTAGGTCCAACAAATTAGCAAGCACTTGATGAGAGAGCATTAATAATAGAAGATATTCAAATTTAACAATCTATACAGAGTAACATGGGGCATGGTCTTACCCACTGCAAGGAATAACTAGCAACACTAGGTAGCATTTCCAGTTCATTTCTCCAGCTCTATGTGGTCTGGATAGCTACATCACTCCACAATCACTCAACTAATGGTGCTTATTCACGAGTAGCAGCCAATAATATTCATTCCAAATTACCCGACATCATGATTTTGAGAAGCCAGTCGGAGTGCTTTAAGTCTTGGGCAAATGGGTGTGATCTTAATCCTTCTAAGCTCTTACTAAATCTGTTGTTTTTACTCTTTGCATAAAAAATGTTACTTGCCAATATGAACTTTGTAAATTCTACGTCAAAGATGGATACTATCTCAAACTAATAGTCGGCTATTTAAAGGTGACTTTTTTAAGAATACGTTCTATCAATGGCCAATATAAGGTTTGGTCATTATCGTGGAATTTGGGACATTCAAAAAGGAAAGAACTTGAGTTGGGACATCCAAAAAGAAAAGAACTTGAGTTGGGACATCCAAAAAGTAAAGCAGTACTATTAATTTTTCCTACTACGTAAAAAATAGTGGACTATTAATAAAGATATGTCTATGCACCATAGTGGATGATGTGGTCATTTAATGCACTTTAGTTGATGCAGTCCTTCCACCAAACCAATCAGAGTTGGTAGTATGATGTTTTTGTCTTTTAAGATACCTGAGAGTTTTGAGTAACTAGGTAGTAGGAAAAACCAGTTAGAGTTACTGTTGCTTCTTATATTTTGTGATCAGAATCATCATTAGGGATTTGCTTTAGTGGCCCTATTAGAGCTGCTAATGATTTTACTTGATGATGGAACTGAGAAATCTAAATTATGTAGTAGTATATTTTGATTTAGTCATTTGTAAGTCAGTTTCTTGAGGGTTGTTGACATGAACTTCACTCTGTTTCATGAGTTTCTTAAGGGTTGTTGACATGATCACTTTATTGAGGGTGCACATAAAGAAGTTATATTTCCTAACATGTTTGAGGATTTTACTTGGTATTCTTAACTTAACTAACTTGATTTTTCTTTGTTCGTGTAGCCTTAGATTCTTCAAATTGTCAAAATAAAAAGATTGAGTCCGTGATCCATATTTCGTATTCTGACATAAAAAAGAACTTCACCTTTATAGTCACTATACGAGCCTTATACAGGATTTTCGCGACCTTCATCATCAATATGCATGGTTCAGAACTGTGGCCTACACTCTCTAAAAGCTACTGACCGAACACTCTTTCTGATAACCTTGATTTTTTCTTTTGCAATATTTGGTTCTTATATATTCATTTTTAGATATATAACAGTATGTTTATAAAAGCGTGTTTCTTTATTAAAGACTTGAGGACATTAAATATGCATGTGTTTATAGGCTACTTATTTAGTTCTAACAAATGATAGAAGAAAAGCAACATTTCTAAGGTTAAAATTTATTTCTTAATGTGAGTTTATAGGCTATTTATTCAACTGTTATATAATCTACTTATAATTTTTGGGATAATAAGTTATTTGAGATGTGATCATTTGCAAGCATAATCTCATGAGTAAAGCTTTGCAACAAAAGGTAATAGACATAAACTATTCATATATTTCATACGAATTAGTTTATTGTAGTTGTCATTAGCTTAAGACAAACTTATTAAATTTTTTGTTATAGTCAAGATGAATTGACTAAGTTTATTCTACAGACAAGTGTTTGTTGTCATCATCAACCCCACCTGTTTTTCTCTTTTTTTGATTGTAAATTGTATTTTTTTAAATTACACTATGTTTTGTCATGGAACAAAATTTTTGCCATTTTGCAATTACGTGTTTTGAAAAAAAATCAAGTTAAGCTATTACGTACTTTGAAAAATTTTCGCCATTTCGCGATTATGTACTTTGGAAATTTTCAGTGTGCCTTCAGGCACTCGCATACCCTAGTATATATCTATATAATACATTACAAAACTTATGTATGTCATAAGTTTCAACTGTGATTCACTATATTTTTTTTGTTCCTACAATACCCATTTTACCCTTAAAAAATTTGTTTCCCTCTTCTTTAACACACTCTAATTTGTTTACCCCTTTTATTCAAAATTCAAAAATAAGGGTACTAAAGTATTTGCACCATTCTTACACTTTTTTCTCATACTTTACTCCCTCATTTCTCCTACCAGTATTCTTATTTTTCTCCTTCTTTACACTCTCCCTCCCTCTCTCCCTTTGTGTTGTACGATTAACTCTGGCAACACAAACACTTCCTCACCCGGTGCCCTCTCACTCATCCGATGTACCCTCCCTCATTCGTGTTCCTCTTACTCGTCCTTTCTCTAACACAGACTCGAACATGTAATCTCCCTTACACGATCTCTCTACTGATAAATGTAGGGCTTTTTTATGTTTACTTTGCTTAAGATCTACATGTATGTTTTTATTTATGATTTGAATACAGATCTGAAAATATGGAGCGATTTAATTGTATTTTTATGTTTATGTTAGTCTTAAAATATGGGATGATTTACATGTATGTTTATCCTTATGTTTATGTTTTGGGATCTACTTATTCTTTGTGTTTTGTTATTTTTTTGTAGGGGATCTGATTATACTTGAACACCCTAAAAAGGTATGCTCCATTTCTTTCTTAGTTTGTGTCTATTTATAGATTTTAGGTTTTTTTCTGAACATTTTTATTTTGGTAGTCGTGTTTTGCAACACATTTGGTATAGTACTATTGAAATTACATCCTTGTTGTTGACACGAGTTTGATACATATTGCATTTGATTTGTCATAAATATTACATTTAGTTCTGTAGAGAAATTATTCTGTGTCTCTATCTAATATTCCATGTCTCTATGCAACAACATATATGTTTTAATCATTTATGGTATTGATGGGAGGTAGCTGTCATGTCATTTGAATTTTTTCATTTATATGTTCTTTGTTCTTTCTTTAGATACTTTTGAAAGGTATATGTTTGGATAAACATCTTAATCAATTTTGTAACGGTTTGTTAAATTTTTTAGGTTGGAGATTATTTCAACTTAGTTGCTAAAGTGAATCAATTTATTAATTGTTTTCCATTTTCGTGTCGTAAATATGCAACTGATACTAGAAAATGACTCGATTAGTCGTTAATCTGCAACTAATTGTGGTTGTTTTTCACTTTAGCTATGGCCACGGTCAAGGTCAACAGTCTTGGCAACCTCAATGTCAACTGTGTGGACGAAATACTATTGATACGAAAAGAGTGCATACATCAAATATGAGCCCACTTCCAAGGAGCTCTACTCCATATATGAGCCACTAGCCGAATAGTACATTGCTTCGGCTTGACCTCAACCAGCTTCCATTATTTCCTCGAGTTGCTCAGGTGGTTGTTATATGAATATTATATATGACTTTATCTGTTATTCATTGTCCAACTCTCATTAGTCTATTTGATTAACTTTCTAATCAGCAGTAAGGCTTTCAAGCTACTAAACCACACCTAGGTCCCACCGGTTCCTATTCTCGGCCCGCCTAACTGATATCTTTATCCCATTTGTTGGATTCTTCAAAAGAGGCCATAGTTAATTTCCCATGAAGAATTGAACATCTGAATAGCATCCTCAAGATTAAAAATCCATGTTTGGTTTTCTCCCGATTTCTTACTGCCTATCCATTCTGATAATAACTTTGAATACCCAGGCTTCATCATGTGATCCACCAGCCACTTTCGAGATGGAAATGATGAAGTTAAACTCTGTAAAGTTCGCAAAATTTTATCTACTTCTCCTTTATGGTTTTCAGAATGCACTTTTCTGGGAACAAAGTTCGGTATCCATAGCTGTTTGGGCAAATTAAGTGAATGACTATAATGAGCACGAGCACGACTAAGCGTAAATTGTAAAGAAACCTTTCCTCCCATTGAATGGCCTATAATAACGTCAGTCAAAGCATAAACTTGAGCCTTCACCAACTCATAATTTAACATCAGCTTGAAATATTGTTTTGGTAGAATAATGGGCCTACTTTCTTTTCAAATTTAAGAAGAAAATTGATTCTGAAGTTGCATAGGCTTCGAGATAGATACTTGAGATAATCACACTCCAAAGACATCGATTAAAGATTGTAAGGTAAACTATTTATGTGTATTAAGTGATGAGGTCAGATTTCTTACTCTATGGGCCACATATTTCTCTTTTATTTCTCTTTTATGTTAAGAATAGTACAGTTTGTTATCTCCTTTTAATCTTATTCTTAATATATTTTTTCACTGCCTCTGGCAGTGTTGGACCTGCCAAATGCCTCCACTACCTCTGATAGTGCTGGACCTGAAATCCTCTGTTATCTCCTTTTAATCTTATTCTTCATATTTTTTCTTCATTTGACAATGTAGATATCATAATACAAGATGCACAAACACATGAGTTATATAACCTTGCGATTATTTATTGGAACTTATTTATAATGTTATGCAATTGGAATATTCATAAGTTAATTTCATTCCTGGCAATATTCATACCTTTGTATTTATGTAGTCATAACATGTATAGCTCCTAAACAGGTTACGAATATGTATAAAACTTATTTATATATTTCCAGTTATCAGTTTTTAGTGGGATTGGAAACACAGCTATATATTTTGAATCATGTTGTTGATTGAATGTATGAAGCTTATTATTGGACTATTTATTTATTTATGACCTAGATACTAATAGTCCATCGTCGATTAATATTTAAAATGACAGGCAGCCCCTCTATGACTAGAGTTGTATTTGGTAGCGTCATAGCCATGGGTAAGAATAGAAGTTTCCAACCCTTTCTTTTGGATTGAAAAATAAAGAACGTTTAATATTATCACTTATATGTTGTAACATGAATGTTATCATACAAACTTTGTATGCCCGGGATGTTTTTTGAAAATCCCGTGATTTTTGTAGGGAGTATTTTAGGATATTAGTTTTCATAAACGCTGCACTTTAAAGTTCACATGTAGACTCCTTATATATCAGTGGAGAAGTGTACTACATTCTTACAACATTGGGGCTTCCTAATTTTTGGCTCACATGTGTTTCATAAATAGAACACTTGAGCCATTCACCACTTTTCTCATCTATTTTTGCTACACTGGAGCCTCCTATTGGACCTCACCCTCATTGATGAATCAAGTTCTTACTTTTTGATGTGTAAGCATATCACAGCTATTTATTATTGTCCATTTGATGAGATTTTCTTAGAATTGCTATGATATAGTTTGATTGTCCCGTACTTGGTTTAAGAACATACTAATTTTTAATCCTTATATACTAGCTTCAAATGGAAATCCCTTACTGCCAGATTTCTAATCTAAAATATTGAGAGAATATGTTTAGTTCAGGCCGAAATGATAATCATACTGTGTTTTCACATTCAGTTCGTGTTGTATTAATCATATAAAGAAGTGCTCTAATTTTATTTATTAAGCTAAATAGTCTACCTATTTTTGTGGTGTTAAGAAAATTCAAGTTGTATTTTCCCCATTCAATATGTACTCTCTGTTTTCTTGGTTCTTTTATAGGTTTTATGCTATTGTTTTGTAGGTTGTATATTTTTGGAGCTAGATATGATTTGTTCGTCTCAGAAACAAGCATAATACTCAATGGCACTAAATTTCATGTGCTATTATTTTTTACTTTTTATCTTATATGTTCCTCAATTTTTTTGTTATTTTGAAATGAGTGTTTGTTCACGTTGCGATACGATATAGAAAATATTTGGGGTTATTTGGAATTTTCCATGCTCCGCTTTTAGTAAATTTGTATTTGTTAGCTTTGTTAATATATTACATTGACAAGTGAATGAAGTTGGCATATTTAAGTCCCACAAGAAGTCATGAAAAGAGATGTTTTTTGGACAATATGATGTCCTATTAAGTAAAATATATTTTGTTTTGGTGTGGCTAAATTTAGTTTGATATATTATACTAATATTTTTACCCTTAATTTTTCAGGCTTGGTAACTTCATGGCTCTCACATCCGCATGGGCTAGGATTCACTTGAATACACAGTGGTATATTTATTTTGCATATTTTAGTTCCTTGATGTCATATTCATGTTTCTCTACCTATGTACTTTTTCAAAACATTGGTGTAAAATATAGTTTGACATGAACCCAAAGGTTAAATCAGAGTGTGTAATTTCAAACAATTCCATTAGTTTTAACTTTTTTCTTTGATTCTATAATTTTTCGTGAGTATGTATTAACTATTTTATAGGTTGTATGCCATACATATGCTATGTTAAATACTATTACAAAACTCCTACTTTTTTGTCCGAGAGTGAAGCCATGGCTATGAATTCTTATCCCGTCTCACTCAAACCTATGCTTAAATCATAGTCAACTTCAATGCTTTCTTTTGGAATCCCCCAAACCAAATGGTTTGATCTTAATGCCACATACACACACAAGCACAAATAACTATTCAATCCCCTAATTCTGCAGGGGAAAGCTTTGCTTCTTGCTACTTCTTTTTATTTTTCCATTATGGTTTATGTTTTATTAAATTTTTTTCTATTGAACATGTATTGTATTTGTTATTTGACGAATAAGTTTGGTCGTCTCACTTTTCATGGAGATGATAGTGGGGATAAATTGAAATGGGAAAGGCTACTCCCATATGAATTATGCTTAGTAGTGAAAATAAATTCAACTTCACATCTGTGGTTCTTAATATACAAAATAAATTACCATCTTTATTTCACTGATTTACGTGATACTTGAATCAGTATTGCAACTATGATATTCGGGATATGGAGCATCAACCAGAAATGTAAGTTTTCATCACAAAGTTGTGTATCGTTATTTCTATTTACCTTAAAAGTATGCTTTAGTATTGGCTTATGATATTCCAATACTAAATTGTTGATAACTTTACAGATCCAGTATTTTAAATATTCCATTTTTTATCCGTATCTGCTAACTTTGATAACCCCGTATTTGCTAACGTTGGTATTATGCAGTGGTTTAACATTAGAATCTACCTATTTTAGTATCTAAATAAGGGACATTAACAATATTTATTTTTCCTTTCCTAATGTGTGTATTAATTTTTTATTCACGGTTGTGTAAATGTCATGTTAACAACTGTTAAGATCAGCAAATTTGATTCTAATGGACTCTTTTATTGTGGGAATAAAATCTATTGTTATATTTTCTCATATATGATGAAAACAAAAGACCGTTGTTGTAATGCTATTTGTACAAATTGAAGTAGATTAAAGAATCAATTATTAGGTATGTATTTCAACTCGATTCTACAACTGCTTCTCTTCTTGGTTGTCTTCACTATCAGAATTTGACATGTCATTGGATGTCTTTAAATTTCTGTGTCACTGTGATTTGATTGACACATTATTGGATGCTATATTTGAGTTTCTGTTTTTGTTCAGGTCTTATCTTGAGACTATGCCATCTTGAGGTGCCTGCAATAACCTTTTATGGTGGAAAGGCTTAATGCGTTGAGGTTATAAAATCACTGTACCTATTTGTTAAGGTGATTAACTTCATTTCCATATTTGTTAGTTGGTTCTAAATTTTACAAAACCACTTTCACATATGGTTTTAAACAAAGAGTAGTCCAGTGTTAAATTTCAGCTACAAGTCTTGGTATAATTTGAGTTATCAGTGTTAAGAATAATTTGATGAACATTTATTGTGCTCTAATGGATATGCTGATGAACATTTATTATTGATAGAACAGTTCCAATAGTCGCAATAATTGCATTCGTAAATGAATCTTATGATCTATTAATTTTTTTTCTTAATTAGTCCCAAGTAGAATGCCTGTCAAGTGTACGAAAATCAATTTTCACCATGGTTGAAAATATGTCAATGTGAACAGTTGCAAATTTTTTTATAGACAATAAGATCAGTCACATAAAGTGAAAACTATTATGGGGCATCACAAGTTTTACGAATTTTTTTTGTTTTCACCGGCTTTCCATTAAATTTCCCTCTAATTATTTTTTTCATTTTCATTTAATTGCAGGAGCGGTTCCTATGTTTTTGTCAATCGCACTCAGCTTCTCACCACAAGTTTTACGGACACCATGTTGATGATAGCTAACCTCCACTTAAGGCCATCATAGTTGAAATAGGCAATTTGTAGTGTAAACACGAAGTTGTATTGATTACTACTCATTGAATAGTTGATTACATTCTTTTGCAAATTTATAAAGCAATTGATTTGGCAATAGATTGTTCATCCTTAAATACATATATGTAATCTATTTTGGGTTCTAATTGTCTACACTGAAACATTATACCACACATGTGTAACTGATTATGTTGCTTTTATGAGGTTCATGCAATATATTAGTATTATTGATGAGTTTATTTTTGTTTTTTAAACAAGATGGATAGTTTTATAAACGATGGAAATTTTGTCCAAAATTTCTATATTATTTACACTTATTTTGTTGAAAAAAAACTTTTTGACTTAAATTATTCACAATTCAATACTTTGGATAAGTTTGTGCATCACATGTTATTTTATTTATTTATTGATGTGTTTATATTTTTTCACAAAATGATTTAACTGGTTATTCATATATTTGTAATGTAGGAGTATTTTTTATTTCTTAAACACAATGGATATTACTATAAACAAAGGAAACTTTGGCTAAATTTTATTTATTTATTGACACATTGGTTGATATTTATATGAGGTACAACATATAAAACATTTATCCGTTTGTGTTGAAAAAAATTGTTTTACTTAAATTTACCCGATTCTAAACTTTGAAAATTTACACTTCTAACATATAAAATATTTATCATTTATATTATACACGACTTTATGCTTTTCAAAATTATCAGCGTGCCTTCAGGCACGGACATACCCTAGTGTATATATATATACCCTAGGACCATTTCTAAGGATGTAAAATACCCAAATGAGATCGCAATACCTCTCAAAGTGCATTCCAAATATTTTATCCCAAAAATATTAATTGTGTCCAGACACACCCAAATACTTTTTATAAAAATAAATAAATCCCGTTTGATTTATTCCAAATCATTAAAGTATAATTTTAAACATTATAAATAATATTGAGTTTAATTACTCGAAATCCCAAATTAATTAATGTTATTGAATTAATTTAATTCTTATTAAATCTTTATTTTATTCTAAAAATATACTGGGTATCACATCCTCCTCCTATGACCATATATTTTCAAATCTAAAAGAGGTCATGCCCCTCATTACCCCTCCTGTCTCCAAAATATATATATGCTAGTGACATCATATATATATATATATATATATATATATATATATATATATATATATATATATGTTATCCTTGCCTTGATCTCATAACATGGGGTCAGCCACAGAGATTCTCCCTTTCCATTTTAATCTATTATAAGTAATATTTTCATTCAAGCTTAAGTCCTTAAGATCTCTCCTAATAATTTTCTCCCATGATAGCTTAGGGCGTCCACTTTCTCTTTTACCCTCAATTTTCAATAAACTTTCTCTTGTTATAGGTGAATCTACTAGTCTACACAAAACATGTTTGTACCATCTAAGTTTACTTTCTCTTAATTTATCACTAATGGGAGCTACTCCTAAATTTTCTCTCACATAACAATTTTAATCTTGTGCTTTCTAGTAATTCCTATAATCCATCGGATCATTGTCATCTCACTAACATGGAGACTTTGTTCATATTTTTCTTTAAAGCTCAAGATTTAGCTTCATAGAGGGTTATTGGCCTAAGAACTGTTCTATAATTTTTTTTTATAATTTATTAATTATCCACATATCTTATAACACCCCAGTTGCTTGTATCCATTTCATCCAACCAATTGATATTCTACTCGTAACATCCTCATCAATATCCCCATTACTTTGAATCACTAAACCTAAATAAAAAAAATTATTAATTTGGTTTATCACTTTTTCTTCAATTGTTAACATTATGCTATCAGACGCTTCATTATTAATTTACATTTCATATTCTGTTTTATATATATCTATTGATTTTTAGTCCCTTAGATTCTAAGGGATTTCTCCAACTATCTACTCTCATCGCTAAGTCCTCCTCTGAAGCGTGTATTAAAACTATATCATCTGCAAACAACATGCACCATGGGACATCTTCTTGTATGTCCATAGTAATCTCATCTAATACTATGATAAAGTTGATCTTTGATGTAGGCCCACTTTAATCATAAAATCATTAGTTTCTCCAGAAATAGTTCTTACTCTAGTCTTTGTGTTATCAAACATATCTTCAATAACTTATTGTAACTCATAGGGATTCTATTTCTCATTACACTACACCAAAAAGACCAAATTATCACTTTTGAGCCGGCCACCCTTATCACGGTCAATGACTGTGACAAAAAAGCAAGTATTTTTTTATCACGGTCATTAACCATGACAATCCCGTGATAAAGGATTGTCACGGTCATTGACCGTGATAAGAATAGTTATCATGGGCTAGTCACGGTCAATGACTGTTAAAACCTTATAAACTTATCACTGTCCTTGACTGTGATAGGTCCGTGACAAGTTTATGAGTAAAAAAACCCTTCCCTCTTCTTTTTTTCCATCATTTTCTATTTCCCCCACTCTCTCTCTCTAATCGACTGCATTCTCTCTCTCTCTCTCTCTCTCTCTATGATTTAAGGTATGTTTTCTTCTCTCTTTGTCTTTCATTTTTATATATGTGTGTATGTGTGTATATGTGTTCGTGTGTGTGTGTGCATGTGTGTGTGTTCGTGTACAGGGGTGTGTGTGTGGTGGGAAGGAGGGGGCAGGGGGGTGGGTAGGTGGTTGGTTTATGTGTGTGCATTTTTGTGTGTGTGCATTTGTGTGTGTGTATGTGTGGTGGGCCAGGGGGTGGTGGGCCAGGGATTGGGGGTTGGGTTGGGTTTGTGTGTGTGTGTGCAGGTGTGTGTGTGTGTGGACCAGGGGGTGGGGAAGGTGGTGGTGGTGGGGAGGGGGTGGTGGGGAGGGGAGTGTGTGGTGTGTATGCATGTGTGTGTTGAAATTAATTGGTGTTTAGTTTAGGACTTAAAATTAATTGTTAAAGTTGATTTAAGATTTGAAATTAATGTTTAGTTTAGGACTTGAAATTAATTGTTAATTTTGATTGGACATTATAAATATTATTTCTTTATTTTTATTTTGGTCTGAAATTGTTATTATTGAATTAATTGAGTAGATGAATTAGATAGAGTACAAGATAGACATTTGTTGATTTGTTGTTGCTATTGAATTATATTGAACGGATATGGTTGGATATGGAAGTTGGTTTTCAATTTTTTTTAAAATACTTAATTTTATTCACCCTAATAAATCCATAAATAATTATATTGTCTTAATTTGTTGAGTTGGTTAATTTTGGAAGTGCACGACCACTGGATTATTGTCAAAATAAGGGGAGGGGTGTTTTCGACTTTTTTCTAAAACTACTTTGTGTCACGACCCGTTTGAGAGTGGCACGACCACAAACTTGTCAAAATTAAATGAAACATACCTACAAATATACATAGTGAGCATAGGTACTAGCCTTCTAGTTCTTATGCGTACGCATTTAATAGCCCTTAGACCCATTCGAGAGTCATTACCCCTGTAATGAGATCTTTCGAATTGTCTCGTTTAGACAGTTTGGGACTGCATAATTTTTGTATAATAATGTTCTTAGTGGCTTAAAGTTGTTACTTTTGGAGGAAGTTCTGCAGTCGTATCCTAATGTTCTCTGAGTACATACTAGATTGGCCAGTGTGAGTGTTATTTCAATTGATCAATTGAAATAACACCCACACTTGGCAATCTACGTCATGTACTTGGAGAACTATGGAGATATGCAGCCGAATTTTTCTCAAATCGTTACAATATGCATGGGATGTTAAGTATATTACAAAAATACGCGGTCTTGAATGGGATAGGACCACTCACCCTTTAGAGGAGATGGAGGAAATAGGAATTACTATTATAAATTGAAATTTATAAATCGAATATAAATAAGACATAATTAATTGAAACATAATATAAATCTAAGTTTTGTTTATACCAATCCACGAATATACACTTCTTACCTTTAATAAGTGATTGTTTGTAGTAGCTGCGTTGGCATATCCAAAATACAAAGAGAGAATGGGGGAGACAAATAGATTGGGGGATGTGTTTCGCAGATGTGCTAATGAATTTGTGAAATACGCAAAGAGATGTTATAATGATGAAGAGTTTCTGTGTCCGTGTGCTAGGTGTAAGAATGGTAAGGTGTTTGAGTGGAAAACAGTTGAATTATATTTTTTAAGATGGGGTATGCAAGATAATTATCGATTTTGGAGTTTTCACGGTGAATTGAAAGTTACTTTTATCCCCGAACAACCTTCATAACAACCTTCAACAAGTACGATAGATGTGTGAGGGGACAACTTATATCATAATATGTTAGAAGATTTAGTTGATGACACATACAGAGTTCATGAAGTGGAGGAGAATGAGGTCACTGACGATGTACAAGGTTCAGGTGCTCATGAAGATATCACGATAAAACTTGACGATGACTACCAAACTTTAAAATTTACGGCGACTCAACCATTATACACTGGTTTTGAGAAAGATCAAACAACTTTACATGTCATGGATGGTTTGCATAGTTTGAAGATGAAATACTATTTATCTGGCAATAACGTAACACGAATTCTGAATTGGGTGAAGGGATTACTACCCAATGAGAATACGCTTCCAAATAGCTATCATGTTATGAAGAATAGTGTGAAAGGTTTGGGAATGAAGTATAAATCGATTCATTCTTGTGAGTATAACTGCATGTAACACCCTGCCTAACTAAATACCGGGTGGCCTGTACCATACCAAATTAAAACAGAATATACAGTTGGCTCATTCTTAGCATCACCGTCGAAAACATTTACAACTCACCCAATACCCAATTAAGCTGGTGTTAAAAACTTTCCAAATTTTAATTTAACAAAATCCATTTTCAGTTTAAGAATAACACTACACATTTTATTCTACACCACTCATAACACAATAAATAACACAAAAGAATTTAAATGCAGTTGGAATAAACATTCCCAAATAATATAAATCCTTTACAATAATCCCAACAATGTTAAATGTATTAAAAAGTCCCGAATACAATAGTATTTGACCTCGATAGAAAATGATAACTGAAATCCTTTGGGCGACATGCCCTAACTAAGAATACTGTGAATCAAAAGATGAAAGGCGTCTAAGCAAAAACTCCATAGCTCCATAGTTCAACATAATCCGCTAAGGTTGACGTCCCTGTTGCTGGACACCTAATATAGAGATACAATATAAGAGAAAATATGCAAGGAAACGGGTCAGAGCCCGAATGTGTAGATGATTTTTTAAAACAACAAGTATTTAACAAGTGCAATAAAGCATTTTTTTATGTACATGTTAGATCCAACTCTCACTAGTTATTCTCACCTCTCAACTAGAGTGCACACTTAACGTTTCCTATTAACCTCCTAGTTAATGGTTCATCTTTTCTAGTCTTCATATTATAATTCCATTCCCATATCATAATCCCCGTATGTCCCATACTATACGTCACATTATTATTTATTTACATTTCTCCTTTATATGAATAGTTTCTCATTAACATGAATCATTACTCATTAATATGAATCGTTTCCCATTAACATGAGTCATTACTCATTATATGAATCGTTTCCCATTAACATGAGTTAAGATTTTCAATTCTATAAGCATAAACATTCATTAACTTAATTCCATTATCTTTCTCTATTCACCGTTATCTATAATTATCACCGTAGATAGATTTAACCACAATATATATATCCATTCAATCATTTAATCCATTATATATATATTCATATATAATACGGCACCCCGAGTCACAGCTGCGGTGCAATGCACTACTCTGCTATCATGTCCCATCATCGCAGGTCGCCGAATAGGGGACTAAAGGTTCGGTAAGATTCCACGAACCACAAACAACAACAAACAAATTGGAGGCGAACATAGTTCTCGTATCCATGGGTCACGCACATACCTACGTACCCACTGTCAGCGGACTTATCAACTCCCCGATAAGTCTTTCATAGACTTATGTTCTCGAGCGACAAATCAAAGATCCCATGGATTCATCAGGATATGACTACCCTCACACGCAAACCTCCCACTGATAGCAAGTAAGCTAGGTATGTCATACACATAAATCATCAATCAATCAAATAGGTATTATCATACCTATAATATAATATCAATAAGGTAATATCACTACCCTAAGATATTTCCCATACGTAGCATTATAACCCTTTTAAATTCCACGTATTAAAATATCATATCTTTACTTCATAATTTAATTATCCTCACATCCTATAACATCTCTCCACTCCCGACGTTGTCAAGGTTCATGCGCGGAGCATCTCGCAAAGCGAAATCCAAACAAGGAACCCCTCCAATACACTACTTCTTAACTTTGTCGATCGAGGAGGTCCGACAACTTCAACTATGCGATCGGGAAAACCTCATACCTTCTTTCAACCAAATGTGTTCTAACTCCCATCTCTATCCAGGAGACACATAACTACGCTCTTGTACTACACTCAGTCCTTGCGACATCAATGTTGAGCTTAAACTCAGTCCTTGATGTTCAAATTGTAACCGTAAGGCTACCCTCACTCAATACACATGATTCAAATAGGTTTTTCCTCAACATATATTCAGTAAGAAGTCGCCAATATCCTACTGGTCCATAACATCATTTCTCCCAAATTACTACGAGTTTAGTTCTCCTTTTTAAATAAGGTTAAAACCGATAGTTTCGAATCTCTTATAAACACATCTTCTTTCACTTAATATTAAACCCTCTTATAAACTTAAGGATACACAGGTGTTATATTAAATCATACCTACTGGTCCTATCTTAAATCCTCATATATCCCCATTTGGAATTTAGCAAATGAATCTAGCAACCGAAATTCCATTTAATATAATTTTCATCATTTTAATCACTTGAATCCAAATCAAATCAATTCAAATCTTATCAAGGGTTTACTGATATTTTCTAAGTCCGATAATATCCAAATAATAATCACCAAAGATCCACAAAAGGTTTGGGATAATAATCAACATTTAAAAAGAAATAACTTTACATATTCTGTGGAGGTCGATTGATCGAAGGCAGGGGTCGATCGATCGATCCCTCAGGTCCAAGCCTGGTTTTCTGCATTTTCTGCAACTACGGGTTTCACCATTCTTACTCATTCAAACCTTCATATTAACCTCCAAAATGAGTTATAATTATTTCTACATGATATATCAACATATATGAATGATTTCCAATACTCTAAACATCCTAGAATCATCAAGGGATTGGATTAAAAAGCATGTTTATCTCCTTATTTCCAGAAAATTATCAACATATCAACTTCAAGAACACTTCAATGGTTTTTCAGATTTTTCTTCAACATATTCATGATCATTTCGTGGATTATTATCATCCTACAATATGAGTTTACTTCCTATGTTATTTCAGTTTCTATAAATCCATATAACAACTCCATTATGTCTTCCAAACAAGAAAAATCATCTCTTTTCATAATTATTCTAACATGGACAATATACGAACTTAAGTTGCAATTATCAAACACTTTCCTTTACTAAAGGTCTGATCCTTTGGTGTAGTATATCTCAGTTGGTTGTCCCTTCTCTGGTCAAACTCCGGTGGTGGTTGGTGGTGGTGAACCTTGGTTCTTGTTCTTTTCCTTCCCAAGTAGGCTTTTCCCTTCCGAAGCACTCTTTCACTCTCTCTAGGAAGATGGCTTCTCTAATTTGTGAAGAAGAGATGAATAACCCCCATACACTTAATCTACCAATACTTATAATAGTACCAAATCCGAAATCACTATTCATCCCCTTAGAAAAATGACCAAAATACCCTTTCGGGTTGTCTATTCATTTCCAAATGACCCGAGACTCAAAATTAACATCCAAATAGACTTTTCTGACTATTTCGAACCTTCCGAACGTAACGACGCAGTCGAAATGACTATAAGGTCGATAGAAAATAAATTTCCTTATTAATTTAATAAACTAGTCCCGACACGTCCCATACCGCGTCTGGCTAAAAATCCAAATTACCGAAATTATATCACACCGTCATATCAATGACATCACATTCATATATTACCTAAATATCTTTAAGTAATATTCAGAATCATCCATTTTAATGTCCACGGTCCGGATAAAACCCAAATGAATTAATTAATAATAAAATCCAATTAATCCATTAATTTAAAATATAACCCATTTTAAAAGTCATTTAAAATTACGGGGTATTACATACTTTCCCCCTTATAACAGAATTTCGTCCCGAAATTCAGGAATATAAATCATACCGGTAAGTTCAACTCCGAGTATAAATCTCTCATCGCGAGAAATCCAAGACGTACCGCCCATACAGTACATTAACAAATATCCCCATCGATGTTATACACCACGCCTCACTATATAGTTTCAACTAAATCGAATTTAAACTTTACCCAATCTTCCCTATATCGTCCTCGTGACAAACTTTGGGAAAAATAAATGATCCTCTCGTAGTGAACAAATAAATCATGAAGCCTCAACTACTTACCTTTTTCACAATTATGAAAAATACTACAATCCAATCATCCAGGGTGCCCATACACCCTCTCGTACCGCTTTCAATATTAAAAGTTTTCGCAAAGGTTATAAACTCGTTTCCCAAAGACCTAACTTATTTCGACTCCCAACGGTTATTAGTTTCATGTATGGGGTGTCTCGCAAGCGAAATCCAAACAAGGAACCACCCCGATACACTACTTCCTAAAGTAGTCGGTCATCGAAACTCCTAAGGTCCTTAGTCAATAATATAAAATTTTGGTTTATAAAAAAAATATATCTGGTTTATCGATTTAAAACAAAATTTTAATTTTGTTTTTTTTTTATTTTTTCGATTTCAAATAGAGTCTACGCATCTACTCTCTTATAGAAGACAAGATGCAGACATATGCTCTCATATACCACAAGTCAATGCATGCCGATAGTCACATCATGCTCGGACATGCCCAAGGTGAGTAATCCCATAAAAATCAAACCCACGAGATAACAAGTAATATATAGGTGTCCCACACCCCTCAGTGAGTCTATGTAAATAACGATGCCATAGGCTAAGTTTAACAACCCTTTTGCCCGCACAATATCAATCGCTACAAAAATCAATACGCCTCATACTTCCTTAGATAGGAAACATACCCTCATTTGCGGGTGATGGTTGTTGAATCCCAATATTATAACTTTGCTCCGATGAGTCAAGAAAAATTTTACCCCAAATTTTCAGTTCTAGTTAACCACACTCCACTATATGCCCAAGCCTTTCAATATATTGCCTTCGTTAGGGGAACATACACGATTCACGCATTTCAAGAACTTCTACTGATGACTCTCCTCAATTTTTCC
The DNA here is from genome assembly GCA_949130495.1 of Sambucus nigra. NCBI lineage: Eukaryota > Viridiplantae > Streptophyta > Magnoliopsida > Dipsacales > Adoxaceae > Sambucus > Sambucus nigra. The sequence continues at coordinate 84,612,870 of OX422208.1, read as the reverse complement.
ATAATAGGGGTGACCTCGACTACGGTCATCATACTACATACTTCATAACCTCCTAAGTAGGATCTCCGCTATTCGTCCAATGGCCCTCATCTGCCATACGTACGTAATGAAAGATTCCCCAATAAATGTTGTCGAATTTTATAGTTCAACCCATCAGTGAACATTAGGACTCTCCTCTCCTCAGTAGGTACTTCAGCTGGTACCAAATTAGTTAATCTCGTAAACTCTTCCTCATATTCTGCCACAGTTTTCTCTTCTTGTTTCAAATCAAGTAGCTTTCGCCTCATCTCTGTCTGGATGGCGGAAGGAAAATACTTCCCATCAAACCGTATCCAAAAGTCTTGAATAGTCATTGTGTCCCTCTCCTTCATAGTGGTCGTAGATTCCCACCATTGCAAAGCTGCCCCTACTAGCTTGAATGTGGCTAGTATTTCACGTTGAACCTCAGTACATTCAATTATTCTCAAGTGCCATTGGATATCTTTCTTCCATTCGCTAGCAGTCACAACATCTGATCCACCCTGAAACTCAGGTGGGTGCGCTTTCTGAAAGGCATCCCTCGCTCGTTCCCATGCAGTAGGAAACACTTGCCCTTGCGCGGGTGGCACAACCGGTGCCGGTGCAGGAGCCTGCTGAACAGCAGCTACAACAGCATTGACTGCCTGAGCGACAATTGCAGCAACTTCGGCCGCAGTCATCGTACCTTTGTAGGCGTAAATAGAAAAGCAATAATCCTACTCATAGGGCTCTACATCAAAGAACGCTAAGCTAAAAACACGGTAAGTCGTACAGATCCTAAAGGACACTAGAACCTGATGCTCTGATACCACATGTAACACCCCGCCTAATTAAATATCGGGTGGCCAGTCCCATACCAAATTAAAACAGAATATACAGTTGGCTCATTCTTAGCATCACTGTCGAAAACATTTACAACTCACCCAATACCCAATAAAGCTGGTGTTAAAAACTTTCCAAATTTTAATTTAACAAAATCCATTTCCAGTTTAATAATAACACTACACATTTTATTCTACGCCACTGATAGCACAATAAAAAACACAAAAGAATTTAAATGCAGTTGGAATAAACATTCCCAAATAATATAAATCCTTTACAATAATCCCAACAATGTTAAATGTATTAAAAAGTCCCCAATACAATAGTATTTGACCTCGATAGAAAATGATAACTGAAATCCTTTGGGCGACATGCCCTAACTAATAATACTGTGAATCAAAAGATGAAAGGCGTCTAAGAAAAAACTCCATAGCTCCATAGTTCAACATAATCCGCTAAGGTTGGCGTCCCTGTTGCTGGAAACCTGATATAGAGATACAATAGAAGAGAAAATATGCAAAGAAACGGGTCAGAGCCCGAATGTGTAGATGATTTTTAAAACAACAAGTATTTAACAAGTGCAATAAAGCATTTTTTATGTACATGTTAGATCCAACTCTCACTTGCTATTCTCACCTCTCAACTAGAGTGCACACTTAATGTTTCCTATTAACCTCCTATTTAATGGTTCCTCTTTTCTAGTCTCCATATTATAATTCCATTCCCATATCATAATCCCAGTATGTCCCATACTATACGTCACATTATTATTTATTTACATTTCTCCTTTATATGAATAGTTTCTCATTAACATGAATCATTACTCATTAATATGAATCGTTTCCCATTAACATGAGTCATTAATCATTAATATGAATCGTTTCCCATTAACATGAGTTAAGCTTTTTAGTTCTATAAGCATAAACATTCATTAACTTAATTCCATTATCTTTCTCTATTCACCGTTATCTACAATTATCACCGTAGATAGATTTAACCATAATATATATATATATATATATCCATTCATTCATTTAATCAATTATATATATATATATATATATATTTATTCATATATAATACGGCACCCCGAGTCACAGCTGCGGTGCAATGCATTACTCTGCTATCATGTCCCATTATCGCAGGTCGCCAAATAGGGGATTAAAGGTTCGGTAAGATTCCACGAACCACAAACAACAAACAAATTGGAGGCGAACATAGTTCTCGTATCCATGGGTCACTCACATACCTACGTACCCACAATTAGCGAACTTATCAACTCCCCGATAAGTCTTTCATAGACCTATGTTCTCGAGCGACAAATCAAAGATCCCATGGATTCATCAGGATATAACTGCCCTCACACGCAAACCTCCCACCGATAGCAAGTAAGATAGGTATGTCATACACATAAATCATCAATCAATTAAATAGGTATTATCATACCTATAATATAATATCAATAAGGTAATATCACTACCCTAAGATATTTCCCATACGTAGCATTATAACCCTTTTAAATTCCACGTATTAAAATATCATATCTTTCCTTCAAAATTTAATTATCCTCGCATCCTATAATATCTCTCCACTCCCGACGTCGTTAAGGTTCATGCGCAGAGCGTCTCGCAAAGCGAAATCCAAACAAGGAATCCCTCCAATACACTACTACTTAACTTTATCGATCGAGGAGGTCCGACAACTTCAACTATGCGGTCGGGATAACCTCATACCTTCTTTCAACCAAATGTGTTCTAATTCCCATCTCTATCCAGGAGACACACCACTACGCTCTTGTACTACACTCAGTCCTTACGACATCAATATTGAGCTTAAACTCAGTCCTTGATGTTCAAATTGTAACCCTAAGGCTACCCTCACTCAATACACATGATTCAAATAGGTTTTTCCTCAACATATATTCAGTAAGAAGTCACTAATATCCTACTGGTCCATAACATCATTTCTCCCGAATTACTACGAGTTTAGTTCTCCTTTTTAATTAAGGTTAAAACCGATAGTTTCGAATCTCTTATAAACACATCTTCTTTCACTTAAGATTAAACCCTCTTATAAACTTAAGGATACCCAGGTGTTATATTAAATCACCCCTACTGGTCCTACCTTAAATCTTCATACATCCCCATTTGGAATTTAATAAATGAATCTAGCAACCGAAATTCCATTCAATATAATTTTCATCATTTTAATCACTTGAATCCAAATCAAATCAATTCAAATCTTATCAAGGGTTTACTGATATTTTCTAAGTCCCATAATATCCAAATAATAATCACCAAAGATCAACAAAAGGTTTGGGATAATAATCAACATTTACAAAGAAACAACTTTACATATTCTTGGAGGTCGATCGATCGAAGGCAGGGGTCGATCGATCGATCCCTCAGGTCCAAGCCTGGTTTTCTGCATTTTCTGCAACTACGGATTTCACCATTTTTACTCATTCAAACCTTCATATTAACCTCCAAAATAAGTTATAATTATTTCTACATGATATATCAACATATATGAACGATTTACAATACTCTAAACATCCTAGAATCATCAAGGGATTGGATTAAAAAGCATGTTTATCTCCTTATTTCCAGAAAATTATCAACATATCAACTTCAAGAACACTTAAATGGTTTTTCAGATTTTTCTCCAACATATTCATGATCATTTCGTGGATTATTATCATCCTACAATATGAGTTTACTTCCTATGTTATTTCATTTTCAATAAATCCATATAACAACTCCATTATGTCTTCCAAACTAGAAAAATCATCTCTTTTCATAATTATTCTAACATGGACAATATACGAACTTAAGTTGCAATTATCAAACACTTGCCTTTACTAAAGGTCTGATCCTTTGGTGTAGTATATCTCAGTTGGTTGTCCCTTCTCCGGTCAAACTCCGGTGGTCGTTGGTGGTGGTGAACCTTGGTTCTTGTTCTTTTCCTTCCCAAGTAGGCTTTTCCCTTCCGAAGCACTCTTTCACTCTCTCTAGGAAGATGGATTCTCTAATTTGTGAAGAGGAGATGAATAACCCCCATACACTTAATCTACCAATACTTATAATAGTACCAAATCCGAAATCACTATTCATCTCCCTTAGAAAAATGACCAAAATGCCCTTTCGGGTTGTCTATTCATTTCCAAATGACCCGAGACTCAAAATTAACATCCAAATAGAATTTTCTGACTATTTCGAACCTTCCGGACGTAACGACACAGTCGAAATGACTATAAGGTCGATAGAAAATAAATTTCCTTTTTAATTTAATAAACTAGTCTCGACACGTCCCATACCGCGTCTGACTAAAAATCCAAATTACCGAAATTATATCACACCGTCATATCAATGACATCACATTCATATATTACCTAAATATCTTTATGTAATATTCAGAATCATCCATTTTAATGTCCGCAGTCCGGATAAAACCCGAATGAATTAATTAATAATAAAATCCAATTAATCCATTAATTTAAAATATAACCCATTTTAAAAGTCATTTAAAATTACGGGGTATTACACTGCATACTCTACCGAAAGGAGTATGAAAATCTTGATCGTTGTTCGGTATGCGATGAACCTAGATGCGTCCAATCTACTGGAAAGGAAGGCACAAGCTCAAAAATGCATCAAAAAGTGTTGAAATATTTTCCGATTGGGCCTAAATTAAAGCGATTTTTCACAGTACCATGGATAACGGAGGCAATGACTTGGTATGCTAGGGCAGAAGTAGGGGATAATCTCATGCGTCATCCTATTGATTATATAGCTTAAAGGATGATGAGTTATGAGTATCTCGATTTTACTTGAGAACAGTGTAACATTCATTTGGCTGTATCAACAGATGGTTTCAATCTATTTGGAAATCTAAGCACCAATCAGAGTGTATGGCCAGTGATCCTAACCCCACTCAACCTCCCTCCTTCACAGTGTATGAGACCTAAATTTTTGATGTTGTCTTTATTGATACCTGGGACAAAGGCACCAAGTGATGCCATTGACGTCTACCTGGCTCCTTTGGTAGAAGAATTAAATGAGTTTTGGGAAGAGGGTGTGCAAGCATTTAACTCTTTTAGAACAGAAGAGTTTACGCTGAAAGCTATGTTAATATGGGCAATTCATGATTTTCGCGCTTATGGGACATTATCCGGTTGTGTAGTACATGGCTATTTAGGGTGTCCTATTTGTTGAGAGGAGACTGAATCTTTTCGTCTCCTTTCCAGCTCAAAAAATGTACACCATTGCTATATGAGGTTTTTACCCCCGGCTCATAGTTTCAGATTTGAGAAAGGTTATAATTTTTTATTGGGCGGGGTTAAACATAGACTACCGTCGAGAAAACTTTCTGGTACAAAAATTGAAAGTAAATCTTCTGATTATGGCCCTAATATGCCAGGTAAGAATCCTAAATTTAAGAATGTCAAGCATAAAAGACCCCAACTGGGAATGAAACTGAGACAAGAAATGTATGGTCTAGGAGGTCAATTTTATTTGACTTGCCTTATTGGAAAAATAACCCGATACGCCATGTATTGGATTTGATGCATGCAAAGAAGAACCTCGCTGAACATATTGTGGGCACATGCCTTGGGGGGAGTCATTCGAAGGATGAAGAAAATGCATGAAAATACCTTAAATCGTTGAAACTTAAGACACAATTATGGTTGAAAGAATATAATAGGGGAAGGACAATAATTCCCCCTGGTGCGTTTACTTTGACGGGTTGAGAAAGGAAGGTGCTTTTAGACACAATATATAATTTGAAGGTTCCATCTAATTTTTCGTCGAACTTGCAAAGGATTGTGAATTACACTACCCATGATTTACATAAGTGTATGTCCCATGATTGGCATATGATCATGCAATTGGTTCCTCTATTGTTTAAGCACTGTTTCTCCAAGCACAAGGATTTGCGGAGGGCTATTATGCAAATTAGTATCTGTTTCTCACTTTTGTGTGAGAAGGTAGTCAATCGAGAACACAAAATGGCCATAAAATTGGAGATGACCGAAGAGATTTGTGTATTGGAGAAGTACTTTCCCCTAGCATTCTTTGACATAAGTGTTCACTTGTTGGTACACCTATGCGACTAGGTACTTCTTTGCGGTCCAGTTAGATATTGGTGGATGTATCCGTTTGAAAGATTGATGAAAGTTTTTAAAGATTACATCAAGAATACACGATACATTGCATGATCAATTGGAGAGGAATACATCACCATGGAGTCATCAATCTATACTCAGGAATATATGCGTGACATGGCCAACGTTGATGACATTGATGAGTTCGTCAATGAGGGTGGTCATGTGATGGGAAAACGAGGGAAATTAACGAGTTTGCAACATGAACAAGTAGCTCGTTATCTATTTGACAAACATGAAGATGTCGAAGAATGAAAAAAGTAAGTTTAAATTATTTTAGATTATTTTATACATGATTAATTTTGTAATACGTTCGTCACATTAATTTTATGTAGAAAATATGAAGCCTGTGAAAATAATAAAAGAGAAAAACAATGGCACAATCAGACAGCGATTTTAGGCTGTGGTTGTCACACAAGGTAATTATAATGAAAACGATTGTTATATAATGTTACATTACAATAAAACTTTACAACTAACCTAAATAACTTATCTATATTCTCATCTCTTAAATACGGGGTGATGCGACATCAATGCTTGCTCGTCTAGCCACTTGACCCTTGTTCATGGCACAAGAGTACAAAAGTATCGATTGAACAGTTACGTATTCGGCGCAAGGGTGTATGAGAAAAATACAAATGTACAGAACTCGGGCATTTCATAAAAGGCTCTGACTTTCTTTCGAGCGAGCGTAAAAGATAAAAACCTCGTTGAAGATGAAATGACTTAATATGGTGTGATTCGAAATATATTTGAATAGGACTATGTAATCTTCAAAGAGGTTATATTTTACTGTGATTGGGTAAGAGTTGAGGATAAAAATGCTTCTTAAGTTGATCTTGGCACCAATTTGATCATGGTTGACTTGTCTAAGTTGAAGAGTAACGAACACGTGAGCAATGAGCCATTTGTTTCTGCATTTCAAAAGGTCAACCAAGTGTTTTACTCGGAGTATAACAACAATGAGTTGTGGTCAATTGTCCTACATGCGTCAAAGCGTCTAAACAGTAGTGTGGATGACTTGGTTGCTCCTACCGAATATCAATCCATTTTTTATGACAACCCGGATTTGAAATAATTTTTCAATTTGTAATAAGTATTCCAATTTAGCGTATGTACTAGTGTTTTATTATTATCGAACATCAGTTTAATGCTTTTAATTCATTTATACTTGATCATTTTCACTTTATTTATCTTTCTCTCTTTCCTTTGTATATGTGTGTGTGTTAAACAGTAATAAGTATTTCAATTTTTGGATTAATGCTTTTTATTCATTTGTACTTGATTACATTAACACATGTACTATTTAGACTTAATACTTGCATGTCTTCTTCTAATTCATTTTGAATTTGTACGAATAACAATGTTTTTTTACAGAAAATGTCTCCTTCAGGGATTAAGACAAGGATGATGATGTCTTCTGGGCTCAGCGGTAGCGGAGGTGATGAGGGCTCCTTGGCCCCTAGGCTCATCAAATGGGGAAAATTAGGAATGGCCGTCGAGAACAAAACGGGGATATTAGCCAGATCCTTCAAGCTGGTAAAGGCGATTATCGGCCCGGGGTACAATAGTTGGAGGGAGGTGCCAAATGAGCTCAAGTTAGCTATTTGGGAGGCACTACAGGTAATGTATTTATATTTATATTTAAATTTAAATTTAAATTTCAATTTCAATTTATATTTATTCGCAACTAACATTGTATTTGTTTGACAGGAACAATTTAGCCTGACCCCAGAAATCCGCGATTCTATCTTGGAGCAGTAGAGGGATCAACACAAGACATGGAAGAAAAATTTACGGATCCAGTACTTTGGGAAGACCCGAGACTCCATTATCAAAATGCGTGAGTCCGTCCCGCCGAAGGAGCCGATCTCATTGGCACTATGGCAAAATATCATTGACAATGAGATCGAGGAGCGATAATTGGCATCTCCCCAATCGGGCGAAAATGATGGACGTACGTTGGACGTCTTACGCCGAGGTGGGGTATAGGATGATGGTAAGATTGTATTTTTCTATAATTACAGAAATATGTTCTTCTGCCTTATTTACTTTGCAAGCCCGGTGCTAATTTTGCATTATTTTATTTCAGGGGAAGAGGAGTAGCCCTGGGGGTAGGCCACATAGGCTCGATGCTTATGTGGCAACTCAGACGAAGAAGGGGAAGGATAAGGAGGTTTCCCCAAGCGTCGCGACCACGATTGTAAGTAATTTGACAATTTACTTTTTGTTAATTACGTTGTAATTTTTTTATTTACTTATTTAACTAATCATGTGATCTTTGTCATTTCAGGCAAAGCTTAAGGAAGTGCATGAGTCGCAGTCTGATGCCGACAAGACATCTTTATCTACGGACGCACTCAGCCAAGTTCTTGGTGCTGATCACAAGGGGAGGACAAGGGGGGTGAGCTCGAGAGTGGCCAAATCTAGGATCATCGGATTGGAGACGAGCAACACCAGGTTGGCTCGTTAAGTGGACTCGGATGACGTGAAACTATCAAGGTTGGAGGCGAAGGTCCAAGATATGTTCTCATTGGTGAAGAGTTCATTAGGCGGAAAGGGAAAGGGGAAGGGGAAGGAGGAGGAGGTGGAGGAGGACGAGGACGTGGACGTCGCTACTTCATCGTCGACACGTGCTGACTCACTGATTGATGATCCAGTCCCTACTTAGCTCTCGTCTAATGGCCTATGAAAATAATTGGTTAGCCGAGCGTGTTTATACTCGACGTATTTGATGGCATGCGGATAGGGAGAGGGTTGAGGGACCTGAATACCGTCCAGGGTATGTCGGTTCACGAATGTGCTCTTCAAGACATCGAGGCCAAGGTGCTCGTCATGCATGTGATAACAGGGAAAGAGAACTCCCCATTGTGATTGAGCGAATAATGCGGTGTGATGCATATTCAGGGGTGTCTCAATGCGTATATCGTGTGGCTTTACTACCTCCTCAAACCTACCATGTGACATTATTTTTATCTATTTTATTTGGACACTTGGATTATATTTGTATTGTTTTGATTTGTTACATTTCGGTTTCGATATGGAATTATATATGCAATAATTTGGTGCATTCTTTCTATTTTATTTGGATATATGCTGTTTGAACAGGTACAATTTTGCTATAACAGGTCAAACATACTGCTGGGTAGTGGGAGTGGTCAAACTGCCCAATTTTTTTTTTAAATTCTTCTCAGATTCGTCACCGCCATTGACCGTGACAAGTCCGTGACAAATAAAACTTGTCACGAGCAATGACCGTGATAATTTTTTAGAGTTTGTCACTTTTTTGTTACGATCTTTAACCGTGACAAAACTTGCCACGATCAAAGACTATGACAGGTTTGTGACAAGTCTAATGAACTTGTCACGATCAATGACCGTGATAAGTCCGTGACAATAAAAGTTATCACCTCCAGATTTGTCACGGTCAATGACCGTGACAATCCGACAGATTTGGTGTAGTGTTAAGGCCCACCATATTATATCCCGAGGTACTCTATCATATACATTTTCCAAGTCTATAAAGACAATATGTAATTTTTTGTTTTTACTTCTTCTTTTTTCCATTAACTGTCTTAATAAGCAAATACCTTCCGTCGTAGATCGTCCTCACATAAATCCGTATAGATTGTCCTAAATAGTTGGCTCATTTCTTAATTTTTGTTCTATAACCTTTTCTCATAATTTCATAGTGTGAATCATCAGTTTGATTCCTCTATAATTACCACAGTTTTGTACATCCCCTTTATTTTTATACAAAGATATTATGGTGCTTTTTCTCTACTCATCTGGCATGTTTCCTTTTTTTAAATTTTATTAAATAAATATGTTAACCATTATACTCCTATACTTCCAAGGGTTCTCCACACCTTTAGGGCATTTTATCCGAGCCAACTGCTTTATCTCTTCCCATTTTCTTATTAATATATCTACTTCTTTTTCAGTAATCAGACATACCATTCCTATATTCTCGACATTGTTTTTGGGATATTAAATATTGTTCCCATCTATCTAGAATTTCTTTATCGCTATTTAATATATTTTGATTCATGTCTTTAATACACCTAACCGGTCTCATATCCATTATCAATCCATCTCTATTATTTGTTGATTTATATATCTCATTTTCATCTTCCTTGGTACCTAATTTACTATAAAGATTATATAGTGCGTTTTGTTGTGCATTTCTAATAATATTTTTTACTTCACTTTTTATTTTATTATACTTTTATAAGTCTTCTTGATTTTTACTCTTTTTCCACTCTTTGAAACTTATACTTCCTTATTATACTTTTATAAGTTTCGTTTGTATTATATTTTATACTTCCTGAATCCACCACCAAGTCTCCTTTTTAATGAATATTTTTCTTTTAGTCTCTCCTAAAATTTGTTCACCTATATTCTCAATATCATTCGTTGTTTTTAACCAAATGTTGTTAATATTGTCATCCCAATTGTACTTTATGTTTAACGTGAACTTCTGTCTAAATTCTATCTCTTTGCATCCTTTTAAATCCTTCCATTTTATATTTTAAAAACCTATTTTCTCTTTTCGGTACTTAAAAATCCTTTAATGGCTAAATCTATTACTAATAGGCGATATTTATTTGTTAAGCTTTCACTTGTTATAAATTTATAATCTTTGCATGTGTTTAAATCTCTTTTTCTAATTAAGAAATAACCTGTTTGAGTTTTATTCTCTGCACTTTTAAATGTTATTAAATGTTTTTCCTTTAAAAAAAAAATATGTTTGTTAATGCTAGATCGTTTGCCTTAGCATATTATAAGATCGTTTCTCCTACTTCATTTATCTTAGCAAAATCACAACGTTCCATGTATCATTGGATAACCACCCTTTCTACTCATAAATGCCCATTCAAGTCACCTCCTAAGAATATGTTTTCATGTGTAGGAATTTGTTGTAATATTTCATCCAATAATTCTCAAAATAATTTCTTTACGTTTTCATCTAAAGCTCCTTGTGGCCCATAAGCACTTATAATATTCAATATTGTTTTATCTAACATAATCTTGATGCTCATTAATCTATCTCCCTAACTTTTAATAACCACTTTATCTTTCATATGGTGATCAACAACAATACCTACTCCATTTTTACGATTATCTTTCCCTCCCGAATAAATTATTTACATCCTTCACTATCTCTCTTGCATTTTCACCATTCCATTTATTTTCTTGTAGGCATGTTGTGTTGATTTTTCTCGGTTTTAAGATATCTATAAGTTCGCTACACTTGCCTGTTAGCGCTCTTAAATTTCAAGTACCAAATCTAATTTTATGTATGTTATTTTTATACACGTTTCTTCTTTTAACTAGAGAATCCATTTTCAAGATTTGATATAAATTTTACAGTCGGCTATCAACCTGACACTAACCCACCTCGTTTCACATTCGGACTTGGGCACCGGTAATGGTAGAGTCAAAAGATTAATTAGTTAATTAATTAAATACTCTTACGAATTTAAGCACTAAATAAATGAGCTAAAACTAAAGTCCAATAATATAAGCACACCTCTACATATGATAGACAATAATAACTCTAGACCATAACCACACTATGCTCGTACACAAAAATACGTACAACTTCATGCAAGTCAAATAAAACAGTTTATTTTTCCAAGAATAATAACTTTTCAGAATTGAACACTAAGACAGATCTAGAATTTGCTTTGTAGGAAAAAAAAATTAAGATTAAAGACTACAAACATAGATCTACAAAGAAACACGTAGAGAACAAGAAGATAAGTACAAAAGTCCAGATCTAAACGTGCAACACAATAACAATATATCGAAAAAAAAATTGTCTAACTCATTTTTAACAAACAATATTGGATTAATAATATTTTTGAACAAAAAAACATTTCTAACGAAATATGTAGAGAAAAATATTTATTTCATGATCTAACCGCCAATTTTGTATACACAGCTCAGTATATTAAAAAAAATTCTTTTATCAAACTAGGATTCAATTAACACGAAAAATCATATATATATATATATATATATATATAATTTATATATATATATATATATATATACAATCCTACTCTTGTGTGGACTAATCTGCATTTTAAGAATGCGGACCGGACATGCGTCACCTGGCGGTGAGCTCAGAAGAGAGAAAAAGTGTGCCTATAATTTAGGCGATAATTTCTAGGCCCACCGTTAAGTGACACATGTCGAATCCGCATTTTTAAAATGCAGACTAGTATGCACAAAAGCATATATATATATATGTGATGTAAACAAAACATGTTGGTTACTAGATGGTTTATGTATATAAGTTTAGTTACTTTGTTTTGAGATTGAAACTACCAAAAATCAAATACTACAAAAAATGTTATTAAATTCAACGAATCGTAATTTTTTTGAGTAAAATACCAAAAAATTAAAATATCAAACGAGAGAGTATTGGTAAGTATTTTTTAAAAATCAAATATCGAAATAATCAAGACCGAACATATCGGAAAAATTTAGATAAGATAGACCACGTAACTTCACCTCAAATTTAAACTGTAAATTCATATAAAAATAAAATAGGTGCACCATAATTTTGGGTTCATCATGTCCCGCGTGGGTTTCTTATCAACATTGGGGATGGGGATGGGGATTCAAAAGGGGGAATATATATATGTCCAATAGAAGTGGAGAAAAAAATCATTGAATCATATCCTCTCTCTTGGGTGGATGGCAAAGGAATAAAGGGTGCAGCTTGTATCAACTATGCTTCCTCTTAAAAGGTTTTCTTGAAAATTGCTGAGAGATTGACAGAGAGATAAGGACCACCTTTAAAGCGAATGCTCTCATTCCAATCATTGTAAAGGCTTTTATTCTCTGCTTTTGTTTCCTGTTTTGGTATATGTCTATAGTTCTTCAATTTTATCCCCTTCCTTTGATTCTGCTATAATGATTAATTACTCTCTACTAAGAAGATATCTCCCCTACCCCTTGCCCATTACAATTTTATTGTAAGCTTCTTTGAATGTTTATGCATGTAACCTAGAGTTTCTATACTTATACCATCTTCGAGTGTTTCATAATTTTACATGATAGAATGAGTTAAACATATCTGTCCAATAGAAAGGGAGAAAAAAAATCATTGAATCATATCCTCTCTCTTGGGTGGATGGCAAAGGAATAAAGGGCGCACCTTGTATCATCTATGATTTTTCTTCTAACGTTTTATGGACCACCTTTAAAGGGAATGCTCACATTCCAATCATTGCAGAGGCTTCTATCCCCCTCCCTGTTTTGGTTATGTTTAGGATTCTTCAATTCTAGCACCTTCCTTTGATTCGGCTATAATGCCTATTCTCTAGGATATCCCCCCAAACAATTGATGGGTACAATTGATGGTTTGTATGTGTATGAATTTTGCCAGAAATTTTATCTTTATTCATGTTCACTGTTTGATGCACACCTCCATCTCCAAAAGTTTCATCATTATTCTTGTTCATTTTTCAAAAAGAGGTAAATGAAAATGTTGAGATGCAAAGTAAGTTGCCGTCCCAATAAGACTTATGCTCTGCTGGTCAAGTCTAAATTTTTGAGCTAATGGCTCTAATTTTAGGTTTGAAATTGGGTTCCACTAAGGGTGCATTTGATTGCAAACATGGAAAATGCATTTGGATGAGAAGTTAGAAAATGAGTGGAAAAAAAATATAAATTTTTGGTCTAACATTTCCTATTTTTCCACTAAAAACGAGATTTGAGATGGAGCATTTTGTTATGTGAATGAATATTATTCTTATATGAAGTATTCGTAATCAAGGTACTATAAAGGCAAAACATGAATCAAAACAACTATTTTTCATGAACTTTTTTTGCTTTTCAATCAAACACACCCTATGTTGTGAACTAGTACATCTATATGTAAAATTTTACCCACTTTAGAAGATGAATATTATATTTTCAACTCCAACAATACTTAAGATATTGCCATGTAGGATCTATGATTGATTTTAAACATTTGCAATGTGTAATACCCCGCATTTTTATCGATATTTATTTATGGGATTAATTAAATTAAATGTGAATTAATTGAGAATTAATCCGGATAAAATACTAACGAGATGTGAGTTGGTATTTGATTATAATGTGTATATATGGCAATATATGAATATTGAAAATATTGAAATTGTCGCGAGGCAGAAATACGGCAATTTGAAAAATTTAGTTGGGACGCACGTAACAGTCGCGTCAAGAATGTAATTATTTGAATTAAAAAGTGAATTTTATTTTTTATCAACCGTATGGTCATTTTGAGTGCGTCAACGAGTCCGGAAGGGTCGAAATAGTCAGAAAACACTAGCCGGTGGTTTAGTTTGGGTCCCGGGGCATTTTTAGGCCATACCGGCAATCCAAAATGGTAGTTTGGTAATTTCGGAATTTTGGGAATTAAAACCCACGAAAATTAGAAGTTAAAATCTGATTTAGTCTTTACCCACTAAACCCACTAACAAAACTAAATGACTTAATGGGCTACGGGAGTTATTGGAAGAAATTTTAAGAGGTTCCTAAGGCAACCTCTAAACCACCATTGTCATCTTGGAGAAGAACTTGTAGAGAGAGAGAGAGAGAGAGGAGAATTCTGCAGAGAGAGAGAAAGCAATTCAACCTTCTTCAACCAACAACAAAAATCTGAAGAACATAAGGCAAGTGATTTAGTTACAATTGATTCAATGAATGTGTTCTTCCATGTTTAGTGTAATTATCGAATTTTGTCTTGGAAGATTGATATAGACCCATGAATTTGAGGATTAAAACTATAAACCATGTTAGGAATTGAATGTAGACATATTCTGGATGAATTATGAATCCAAAACATAATACTTGATGATCTAAAAACGGATTAAAGAAGAGAATTACTGTTGTTCTTGAAAGAAATAGAAGACTAGGGTTCTTGAGGATGTTTTGATCTAAATAAGGCCTTTAGGTGATGATTAATTAGTTTTAGAACGTTAACAATGTTGTAGGATGATTATTTGATGATATTATAACGTTAGAATGAAGTTTCATGCATTGTAATGAATTTTTGGGACGATTTGAGGACTGTAAAACGAAGCAGTCCGTAGCCTATCTGGTGCAATCGATCGATCGACATTCATTAGTCGATCGATCGACCACCATCTATCGATCGATGTTCAAGATCGATCGATCGACCTTCCCAGAATGAGTAAAATTTTCCCTAGTTAAATTTTAATGATGTTAACCCTTAGAAAATTATTATTAGAGACTTTATGAATATCCTTAGACTTAAGGAAGACCAGTAGGTATGGTTATAAAATTTGGACCTTAATTAGAATTCAATTTGAGGAATTATTCTAAAATCTAATGAAATTCGATGAGTGAGATAATATTAGGGTTAAAAGAGTAAATTTGAAAAATTTGATGAAATGAGGTTTGGGGCAGAAGTAAGGACCTTAAGAATAATGATGTTATATGTAGGAAACTTAATAATCCCTTTGAGATAGGTTTTAAGTACAAGAAACTATGACGTGAGATGTGTCGACAGTCTACATTATATATTATCGGAAGACTTAAAATGTATAAAATTGGAATAATGGTATAAGGATGTAGAATATACCTTTATTAATATTGAGACATCTAATATGTGTGAATGCTTAGTATATAACTTATGTGTATGACATACCTACCATACTTGCTATCACGGGAGATTTGCGTTCGTTTAGGACCATCTAATCTTTGTGTGCCTACGGGGGGATATAGATTGGTACCTCGAGGACATAGGTCGGAGAAGGACTTATTGGGAAGTTAATAAGTCTGTTGATCGTGGGAGCGTAGGTATGTGCGTGACCCATGTGATGTGACTGTGTTCGCCTCCATTGATTGTGATTGTTGTTATCTGAGAACGATTCCTGAGAGATTCGGAATGCGTGATCCTTGATCCTTATGTACGTGATGTACCGGGATGTATAGCAGAGTGTGTGTGCACCGCAGCTTAGTCTCGGGGTGCTTGTATTGTATATTTATGACGTGAATAATACACGCTTAAATAATGAGAATTTTCAGGTTGGTATTATGAGTATAATTATGGTCACGCCTTGAGAAAATAAAAAGGGATAACCTGTAGTGAATTGTATTGTTAATAATTGAGAATCCGAGTTTAAGTAAGGTCCTCTATTTAATTGATAACGTTAGAATGTATAATGGGAATCGAGTAGAAAGGGGTAGAACTTAAAACGGTTTAGTTAGATATGAATGTCATTTAGATGGGTACGGTACGTTAGGAGTGCACAATTAGTCGAGAGGTGAGTATTTCATGTGAGTGCACGTCCTAACATGTATTTTGCATTCATTGTTTTAAATGTTATTAAAGCACTTGCTATTTTTAAAATACTCTCCACTTTCGGGCTCTGACCCGTTTGCTTTCAAATCTATTTTTTTGTAAAAACCTTTTAGGTGCCCAGCCACAAGGACACCATGCATAGTATTTCCATTTAGGTGACGAGCTGTAGCTGTTGTGGAAGTTACAGGGCCTTTCTAGTAGACGCTTCTTTTGGTTTTGACTCCATATTCAGTTCCATCACTTGTAGGGCATGTCGCCCATTTCTTTTAGAGACATTTCATATCAGTTATTCAGACTTTTGGCATGTAATTAATTCAGGATAGACTGCTTTATTTATTTCAGTTGTGGGATTGTTGTGAGGAGTTTTTCCTATGGACTCATTAATGTTTGTCGGTTACTTCGTTGAGACTTTATGGTGTATGGTTATGTTATTCTTTTATATCTCACTTACTGCTTGTTAATCAGACTTAATTTAAAATTTGACATCTTACTTTTAAGTACTAGGTGGTTAGTAATTACTCAAAAATGTTTTCGACAGTGATGCTATTAACTGAACCAACTTGGCATTTTGATTTAATTTAATAAAGGAGTAGCTACCCGGTATTTAATTAGTCGGGGTGTCACACAATGGAGATTGTTTTTTAACTTGATTGCGTTTGAAAAATATTTTTGTCACATAAATAAATCTCTGGAAAACGTAAATTCATTTCACATATTCAATAGAGATGCCCTAAGCGAAAAATAAGTAGGTAATTTGCGCATTAGAAATAGCTAGTTGAAATCTAATTATAATCATGTTACTATACATATTTGTTTCAAGTAATTGTTAGATATGCAATTTAAATATATTTTTATAATGTTTGAGTTTCAAATGGTTTGTTTTTAACTGAGACCGAGGAGTCTTGCTTCTTGTAAAAGTGGTTGGAGATATTCCTTGTGTGGAAGTGTGTGTTTTTATGCATTATTTATCAAGAAATAATATACAATAATGATAGTTATACATATAAGAACACATAAAAGAATGAAAAAAAAGTCAAGATTTATACGATAATGACAATCGATATTAATTTGTACTAGAAAGAAAATTCAGCTTGAATGTTTTTTTTCTCCATATGTGAGATAGTTTATCTTCTTAAATTTTATATGGTTTTACTAAAAGAAGAAAATTTCACCACAAAAGAAATATATAATAACCACTTTTGAATAAAGCACATAAGATTTCTTATATAATGGCTCTCATTGAATTATATTTTTCTTTACAGCTTATGTTATTTTTCATATCTATAACAAAAGTTTAATTTAAAATGAAATAAAAGTGCAAAGAGAAAGAAATACTTAATTTTGAAGAAGAAGAAAAAAAAGGGGGACAAGAATGATGATTCAAGATGAATTCCGAAAATCCTTACCTCTACTTGAATTTTCTTTGAATACCATAAAGAGTATTCTGTTATAATTAGCAAACATCAAACGGTCATCGACCCGTCCTCAAAATAAATAACGATAAAACGACTATATATAAGTTCTCCTCATACCTTAGATTTGGTTGATTTTTACACCATATATATTTCGAGTACCCAAAATAATGTCTTTTATTTTGAGGGCGGAGGGATAGAACTCCCCCCACATATTTTTAAATAAGGAGAAAAACTCACTCCAAAGTGGCAATAAAAAACTCATCAAAACTAAAAATAGAAGTCTCCAATTGAGTCCAATAAGAAGACTAAAAAGCTAGAAATTTGAGAGTTTATAAATATCCCCATAAACATAAAAACAGAAGCATGAGATTTTATCATAATTCCATTACAAGAAATTAGAAAGTCCTAATGTTAGGAAATCCTAACTTATCAAGCCTAAGAAGACCTTTAGAAATAGGAGGAATAGATGAAAATGAGAAATATGAGAATGAAGAAGAAGAGACCCCAAAAGTTAGCAAGAGAAACCGCAACAGTGTTTGTTTCCATCCACTTGTGAAAAATTGAACTGGACATCTTAAGCATCCCATTCTAAGATTGAATCACCATTTGATTAACTTTCCAAGGAGGTTTTCAATTGTTATCCACCATTCTAAGTACTGCCAAAGAGTCTGACTCAATGATATTTGAATACCCAAGGATAAGCCCATGTATAAAGCTTTTTTGAAGATCCAATATTTCTGCATATAAATTAGTTTGAAAGGTAGGAAAAGACGAAAATATGTGGTGTATTTTTGGCTCTCCGTTGGCTTCCCGTTGGTTCACGGCTGTTTTGGGAGAAAAACAAATTTTTTTCTTGATATTTACAAAATTGCCACTTTGAGGAAAATCTATAAATAGAAGCCTATTTTCTGTTTTTATGCAGTGCTGTTTTTCCAGCTTTAGAGTGAACATTTTGTGAGTTTTCAAAGAGAAAAGTGAGTGAGAGCTTCTTGATTAAAGATTAGTTCTTGTGCTTGGTTTGTGAGTGAATTTCTTGGAGAGATAAAGAGTGTGAGTGTGTAACCTTGTGGTTCCTCCATTTATTAAAGAAAGAAGAAATCCTACCATTGTGGATGTAACCCTTGTTTGGGTGAACCACGTTATATTGTTGTCGTTTCTTTGCTTTGATTGGCTGTGTGTTCTTGTTATCATACTTGTTGATTGTTGATTGGATTCGTTTTGAGTTTGCACACTTATTTTTCATTAGGAACAAGGTCTTAGGTGTTTTCCGCACACCAAGTGTTTGGTAAAATTCCGATGTGAGTTTTTTGATCTTGGTTGCTTAACATTAGCGCAACAAGTGGTATCAGAGCTTTGGTTGCTTGGTTTGCCCGGTATTTTGGTTCGGCTTGAATCAATTTGAGTGATATTGGCATAAGTTCTAGAATTTGTTCCAAATGGTGGAGGAGGTGTCGCGTACTCTCGAATCAACTTCTACAAGCGGAGGCTCTAAGAAGTGGGATCCTAGTTATGGATCCGGAGGCTCAATGAAGTTTGAGATAAAACCTTTTGATGAGAAAATTAATTTTGTCTTGTGGCAAAGAAGGATGCGGGGTGTTCTTGTTCAAAAAAGGTTGGTTATAGTATTGTTGGGTATAGAGAAGCGTCCGGTGGATATGACCGAAGCCGAATGGAGCGATATTGATCAAAGGGAGATTTCTTCAATTGAAATGTATATCACGGATGATGTGCTCAATTACGTGATATCGAAAACTACGACTAAGGGCATGTGGGATCAATTGGAGGAGATTGATTTGGGCAAGTCTTTGTCAAATAAATTATTTCTAAAGAAGATGCTCTTCAAGTTAGAAATGAAGGAGGGCGGTGATATGATGAAGCATATAAATGTCTTCAATGCTTTGATCAACGATTTGAACAGGATTGATGTTCAATTTAGCGAGGAGGATCGAGTGTTGTTGTTGCTTGCTTCGTTGCCCGATTCATATGAGCACTTTGTCACCACACTTATGTTTGGGAAGACTACTCTGAAGTTCAATGATGTAATGCAGGACATCATTTCTCACGTGGCCATGAAGAATAAAAATGGTAGCGGTGGAGGTAGTTCATCTTCTCAAGGTGAAGGATTGGTAGCCAAGGTTGGTGGTGGTGGACGAAGAGGAAGGTCGAAGTCTAGGGGTGAAAATAATCGGGGCTTCCAAAGGTCTCAATCTCGAGACATTATCACGGTTGAGTGTTTCAAGTGCCATAAAAAGGGTCACTTTAAAAGGAATTGTCCGGAGTGGAAGAAAGATGATAAGAAAGTGTAATACCCCGTATTTTTATGATATTTATTTATGGCATTAATTGAATTAAATGTGTATTAATTGAGAATTAATTCGGATAAAATACTAACGAGATGTGAGTTGGTATTTGATTATAATGCGTATATATGGCAATATATGAATATTGAGAATATTAAAATTATCGCGAGATAGAAATACGGCAATTTGGAAATTTTGTTGGGAACATTATTTAATTAAAAAGTGAATTTTATTTTTATCAACCGTATGGTCATTTTGAGTGCGCCAACGTGTCCGGAAGGGTCGAAATAGTCAGAAAACACAAGCCGGGGGTTTAGTTTGGGTCTCGGGGTATTTTTAAGCCATACCGGCAACTTAAAAGGGTAGTTTGGTAATTTTGGAATTTGGGGATTTATGACCAACGAATTTTGGGAGTTTAAAATAGGGAATTTCAGAACCCACTAACCCATTACCAGCAACTAACTGAGTTGAGGGCAACGGTAGTTTTAGGAGAGGTTAGGAGAAGTCCCCAAAAAGAGAAACACAACCTCCATCTTCAACCTTCAACCTTGGGAGAAAAAGGAGAGAACAACCTTCATCAATTCAACACCAAATTCAGAGAAAAATGCAAGGCAAGTGGTTTAATTATGTTATTTACAAGGAATGCTTCTTCCATGTGTAGAAATTTATATAATTGCATTGTTTTGGGAGAATGACAAAAACCCATGAAATTTGAAATTAGAAACTCATGTTTTGATAAAGAGATTGTATGTAGAATTGTGTTTCGGTGATTATACTGTTAGAAATGCATCTTTCATGTTACAAAACGGATTTAATTATGGATATTGATGACTTTAATTTTCTAGGGTTCATACTCATGAGGTTTGGGGGAAAATTAGGAGATTTGATAATTGGGTGTTGTTGAGGATGAATTGACCCCATAAATATGTTAAAATACGACTTAAGTATGTTTAGGAATGATCACAAACCTTGAACTACTGCTGGAATGATGTTTAGATGAGATTAGAGGTGAAGAAAATTGGGAAAAGCGAAATAGAATAATTCTGGGCTCGAAACTGTCACCTCGTTAGAAGGCCTGCCCAGGTCGTTCGAACGAGCTCGTTCGAACGAGCTTCTAACGAGTTGACAGTTTGACTTCTAACGAGTGGGATGTTCGTTTGATGCCGTTCATTCGAATGAGATCTCGTTAGATGCCCACTTCGTTCGAACGAACTCTCGTTCAAACAACCTCGTTCGAACGAGACTTCAAACGAGTTGACAGATTGGCCTTTTTGGCCTGATTCGATTTCTAGTGTCCCGTAACCATATTTAATTGTAGAGATATCCTTCCCTTGTTAACTATTTGGTATACTTGGGAGAATTGGGATATAATGAGGAGTGAACCAAATGATATTTGTGGATTAGGACGCTAGTGACTATATACGATGTGAGGATTATTGACGACTTAAATATTTGTATTAACCGGGGACATGTGAATTGTGTAACATTATAAGTTGGTATGAGAATGAAAAGTATACCACTAATAAAATTATGGTAATTACTAAGACGTGTGTATGCTTAGTATATGTATATGATTTTATGTGTATGACATACCTACCATACTTGCTATCACGGGAGGTTTACGTTCGCTTAGGGCCATCTATTCTTTGTGTGCCTACGGGGGATATAGATTGGTACCTCGAGGACATAGGTCAGAGAAGGACTTATTGGGAAGTTAATAAGTCTGCGGATCATGGGAGCGTAGGTATGTGCGTGACCCATGTGATGTGACTGTGTTTGCCTCCATTGTTTGTGATTGTTGTTATCTGAGAACGATTCCTGAGAGATTCGGAATGCGTGATCCTTACGTACGTGATGTACCGGGATGGATAGCAGAGTATGTGTGCACCGCAGCTTAGTCTCGGGGTGTTTTTATTGTATATTTATGATGTGAATGATATACGGTTAAATGAACAAACTTGTCATGTTTAATTATGAGAATAATTTATAGTAACTCCTTGAGAAGATAAATAAGGGGATAACCTCCAGTAAATGGTAATGCTAATAATTGAGAATTCGAGTTTAAGTAAAGCTATCTATTCAAGTGATAACATTGGGAATTCATATTGTGAATCAAGTAGATGGGTTAGAACTTATGTCGGTTTAGTTAGATATAAATACCACTGAGATGGGTACTGTACGTTAGGAGTGCACGATTAGACGAGAGGTGAGTATTTCATGCGAGAGCACGTCCTAACATGTATTTTGCATTCTTTATTTTAATGTTATTAAAGCACTTGCTATTTTTAAAATACTCTCCACTTTCGGGCTCTGACCCGTTTGCTTTCAAATCTATTTTTGTAAAAACCTTTTAGGTGCCCAGCCACAAGGACACCATGCATAGGATTTCCATTCAGGTGACGAACTGTAGCTGTTTGTGGAAGTTACAGGGCCTTGCTAGTTGACGCTTCTTTTGTCTTGACTCTATTCAGTTTTCATCATTTTTAGGGCATGTCGCCCATTTCTATTAGAGACATTTCATATTTCAGTTATTCAAATTGTTGGCATGTAATTAATCCAGGATATACTGTATTATTTATTTCAGTGGTGGGATTGTTGTGAGGAGTTTTCCTCCGGACTTATTATTATTTGTTGGTTACTTTATTGAAACTTTATGGTGTATGGTTATGATATTCTTTCATAATTCTTTTATTGTATGTTAATCAGACTTAATTTAAAATTTGACATCTTACTTTTTAAATACTAGGTGGTTAGTAATGATTAAAATATTTTCGACAGGGATGCTGTTAACTAGACCAACTTGACATTTTGTATTAATTTAATAAAGGAGTAGCTACCCGGTATTTAATTAGTCGGGGTGTCACAGGTGGTATCAGAGCATCAGGTTCTAGTGTCCTTTAGGATCTGTACGACTTATTATGTTTTCGCTGAGCTTTCTTTGATGTAGAGCCCTATATTTTAGGACTGTTGTATTCTTTTATGTATGCTTCGCTCTTCAGCTATTTTGAGTTTATAACTGTTAAACTTATAGACTTTACTCTTAATTCAGATGCGTCCACGACGTGCACCACGGGTTCCTAGGGATGCACAGCCAGAGCCCCAGCCAGCACCAGTACAGGGCACTATGAATGCCGCTGAGGTTGCAGCCATTGTAGCCCAAGCGGTAAATTCCGCTCTAGCAGTTGTACAACAAGCACCACCCCAGGCGCTAGTAGCCGCACCAGTTCAGGCACATGCATTCCCGTCTGCTTGGGAACGTGTACGTGATGCTTTTCAGAAAGCACACCCACCGGAGTTCGCAGGTAGCTCCGATGTTGTGGTTTCAAGTCAGTGGAGGAAAGACATTCAAAGGCACTTGAGGATGTATGAGTGCATCGATGTTTAGAAGAAGGTACTAGCTACTTTCAAGCTAGTGGGATCTGCACTGCAGTGGTGGGAGTCTATTACCACCGTGAAGGAGAGAGACACTCTCACGATATAGGAGTTTTTGGTGCGGTTCGACCGCAAGTATTTTCCGTCAGCTGTTCACATGGAAATGAGGAGGAAGCTAATGAATCTCAGACAGGAGGGAAGGGCTGTGGCCGAGTATGAGGCCGAATTCACTAATCTACTGAATATTGTTTCGGATGAAATATCGACAGAGGAGAAGAAGATCCAGAAGTTCACCAATGGATTGACATGGAGGATTCACCAGCATTTATTGGGGAACCTCTCGTTGGCCACTTATTCTGACGTGGTTAACGCTGCACTGTTACACTGCCAGGATCACCGCTTTCACATGGCTGAGAGCAAGAGATCAGGAGAGTCCAGCCATCAGGGAAGGACTGGAGGAAATGGTGCCAGTGGGGCACAATCTACTCAGGGGCAGAGGCAGGGTGACCAGGGTTCCCAGCAGGGGGATCATAAGAGGTTCAGATAGGGAAATTTCAGACACGGACAAGGAGGTTTTAGGCAGAGCCATCAGGGTCCGAACGGCCATCAGGGCCAACAGGGGCAAAATGGTCAACAACAGTTTCAGTAGGGCCAGCATGGCCAGGGGAAGAATGGAAACGGCCACCAGGGCCGAGGGCAGTAGGGATAGAGATGGGGGAACTTCTCGGGGAAGTGTTACGTTTGTGGCAAGACTGGCCATAAATGCCAGGATTGTCCGGATAGGGGTAGGGCCCCGCAGCAGCTGCAGCAGGGTGCTCGACAGGAGCCGCAGAGGCCTATGTTTCCCGTCGCCCTCTTGGCACCACCACAGATGGCAGCATTACCACCCATTCCAGCAGTCCCAGTTCAGCAGGGAAAACTTCAGTATGGGAGAGTGTATCAACTCCAGCAGGTCGCAGCCCCACAAGATCCACCAGCCATGGAGGGTATGTTCTCTATGCAGGGGACTCTGGGGAGTATTTTATTTGACACGGGGGTACAGATTGTTTCATTGATATGATATTTGCACGCACCATTGGGTTGTTAAACACCGTCGAGAGTACGATTGCTTTTGTAGATTCACCGTTGAGTAGGGGTTCCGTGATTTCCCTTGTATGTAGAGGCGTGAGTATAGAGATCGGGAGGTTTACTTTACCCGTGGATATGTTAGTGTTAGAGATGACCGAGTATGATGCCATTATTGGTATGGATTGGCTAGTTGCGTATCGAGCCATGATTGACTGTTTTAGTAGGAGTATTATCTTTGCCATTCCCGGGCAGGAGATGTTTTTAGTGGCGATGCCTCGTCTTCAGGGAGGATCGTCCACTCACTTGTACTATATAGAGGAGGAGACCTCTAAGGAAGTGGTGATACCGCTTGATTCGATTCCGGTTGTTCGAGAGTTTGTCGATGTATTTCAAGATATACATGGATTACCTCCGAGTAGAGAGATAGATTTTGTGATCGATTTGACGTGGGGCACTCGACCTATTGCCCGCGCACCTTATCGTATGGCTCCAGCTGAGATGAGAGAGTTACAAGATCAGATTGAGCAGTTGTTCGGTCAGGGGTTTATACGGAGGAGTACTTCGCCGTGGGGTACCCCTGTGTTGTTCGTGAAGAAGAGGGATAGATCATTAAGGTTGTGTGTAGATTATCGGGAGTTGAATAAGGTAACGATATGGAATAAGTATCCGTTATCCTGAATCGATGACTTATTCGACCAGCTGAGGGGAGCTTCTTTCTTCTCAAAGATTGATTTGCGATCGGGATACCATCAGTTGCGTATTAGGGAGGAGGACGTCTCGAAGACTGCTTTCTTAACGAGATATGGTTCCTACAAGTTTCGAGTTATGCCTTTTGGTTTGACCAATGCTCCAGCTGTGTTTATGGACTTAATGAATAGGGTGTTCAGAGAGTTCCTAGATCAGTTAGTCATTGTCTTCATTGATGATATTCTGGTTTACTCCCAGACAGAGGAGGAGCACGCCGAGCATTTGAGGCAGGTTTTGCAGACGCTACGCCAGAACGAGCTGTATGCAAAGTATGAGAAGTGTTGGTTTTGGATGAAGGAGGTTCAATTTTTGGGACATATTATTTCCGACCGGGGGATATCTGTTGATCCGGGAAAGGTATCCGTGGTGAGGGAGTGGGGACAGCCCACGACACCGACTGAGATCCGTAGTTTCTTGGGCCTAGCAGGATACTACAGGAGGTTCATTCGGGGTTTCTCCAAGATAGCGGGTCCTTTGACACATCTGACTTGTAAGGGTGTGCCATTCATCTGGAGTGATGCCTGTCAGTTGGCATTCGATGAGTTGAAGGATAAGTTGACCTCAGCACCTGTGTTAGCACTGCCGAGACCGGGAGTTGAGTATCTAGTTTACACCGATGCGTCCTTGTAAGGACTTGGAGGTTTATTGCAGCAGGAGAGTCAGGTCATAGCTTATACTTCCCGTAAGCTTAAGCCTCACGAGAATAATTACCCCACCCACGACTTGGAGTTAGCGGTAGTGGTGTTTGCCCTTCGAATTTGGAGACATTATTTCTTGGGGGAGAAGTTTCGATTGTTCACGGACCACAAGTCCCTACAGTACCTATTCACGCAGAAGGAGTTCAATATGCGGCAGCAAAGGTGGCTTGAGTTTGTGAAGGATTATTAGTTTTATATCCAATATCATCCAGGGAAGGCTAACGTAGTAGCAGACGCGTTGAGCCGTAGGCCAGTAGATGAGGTGGCAGGAGTGTGGATGGCAAAGTGGAAAAAGTTGGGACACCAGGATGCAGTGGCCAGATCGTTCATGTCTGTGATGACTGTCACACCGCAGATTGTCATAAAGGTGGTAAAGGCACAGGCAAATAACTCGTTCTGTCAGGAGCAGATAGTTCGGTTACTAGCAGAGGGAGCCGAATCCTGTACCGTTAGCTCAGACGGGGGATTACGCTTCAATGGGAGACTAGTAGTTCCGAAAGGGGAGGAATTACGACACGAGGTGATGGCAGAGTCGGACGGCTCACGGTTCGCGATACATCCCGGTGGGGATAAAATGTACCAAGACATGAGACGACAATATTGGTGGAGAGGGATGATGAAAGATATCGCCGTATTTGTTTCTAAATGCGCTACTTGTCAGCTGGTAAAAGTGGATCATCAGAGACCGGTAGGACTTCTACAGTCATTAGAAGTCCCTGATATACCCGTTTATATCCTTGGCTTGGCTGAAGACTATGTCCAAAACGGACGACCCTAAGAGGGGTCGACCCTTCACCACGCCCCCAGCTGGCCTCCACCAGGCCCAGACGACCCTACGAGGGGCCGACCCTCCACCAGGCTCTAGAAGAACCTACGAGGGGCCGACCCTCCACCAGGCTCCAGACGACCCTACGAGGGGCCGACCCTCCCCCAGGCTCCGGACGACCCTACGAGGGTACGATAGTACGAGGCCAGAATCAAGCCAGACTCACTACCGGAAGAAACTTTTCCCTCGGCCTCGTCTCATAGGCCGAGGGTGACATCATCATAGCGCGTGGTTTGGGAGACGCGTGGAACAGTGCGCGTGAGGCTCACGTGGCACGTGGAAGACCGTTATAACAAAATCACACCCTCACGTGAGGGAATATTAAGTCATCATTTGGCATCTACAGGTGTCAACTGGGGGTTGGCTGGATCATCATTCACATGCACCATGCATACTTGGGGGGTACACTACACCCCCCAAGACCTATATATACTTGTCACCTACAACCCTACAGGGAAGGAGATTATTGCAACCCTAGTAAAAACTCTGCTTGTACACACAGTAGAGAGAGAGAGAGAGAGCTTGTGTGCATTGTATCCAAGGCTATTAGTGCCCATACTTAGTGGATCACACACTCACAGTGGATGTAGGCCAAATTGGCTGAACCACTATACATCATTGCCTTATTTCCTCTTATACTCATCCCCTTCTATATACTTATTCATCTCCATGGCTGCCATGGCTGCTACTGCTTGAGCTCACTATCACTTATCTGATGATGCTGAATCACAGTATCATCAGTTTGGCGCCATCTGTGGGAACGAGAAGACATCTCTTCCTTTGTACAGCTTGACCTCAATGGGCACTCTGGTGGTGAACCAACACTCCCCCTGAGAGGAGGTGTTTCACCATTTAAAGAGACCCACTAAGACGCTCAAGCTCACCAGTATTTTCTTCAGTCTAACTTTTCATAGCTCAAGCACATGGCACCTGAGATGCCGCCGCCACCACTTCCCCCGCCGAATGAGGGGGGGGAGACCCAATTCCAGTCAGCCGCCACCTCAATCTGAGATGGCTGATGTGGCGGCAGCCCTAAAGTCTCTGGCAGCAAGCCAGCGGATGATGCAGGAGCAGTTCACAGCTCTAAGCCAGAACATACTGAGACCACCAGGGGTTTCACCTGAGATGATTACTCTGGAAGCAGCTCCAGGGTAGCATGAGGCCAGGGGACCACCCCAGGAACCATGCAAAGACCTACCACCCCTTCAGCGGCGTACGGATGTTGCTGACCCCCGGTGTTTACGCTTGGGGAGGAAAGGAAACCCTTGCCTTGAGGACAAGTATGACGATCTGGAGGGAGAGGAAGCCCCAATAGAATGCTGGGAACCCTATGAGGTCTCCAACAACACTGTACGACCCCTCCAGGACAGTAGAGGGAAGTGTGGGAGACCAAACCCTGATGATCGTCCAAGAGGCTCTGCTTTTGATCGCTTGAGCAGGGGGTCGGCCTTTAAGAGGCTAGGCCCAGTAAATGACCTGCGGGAACAGTTGTCCAGACCAAGAAGCGCTGCGAGATCCAGGAGGGAGGCAGCAGATGGCCGACCCCGAGGACGAGATGATGGCCAAAGGGAAGTAAACAGCCGACACAGGCCTGCTGCAGCAGAACCCTTCGTCCACCTCGGAGAGGCAGCAGGGGATAACATCGGCTAGGCCGACCCTGTGAGGCCCTGGAATGACTCAATCCAGCGGCTAGAGGATGAGATTGGTGATGTATTGAATAGCCGAGACCCTCTTCAGAGGGGATACACCATAGGCTCACCCTTTGTGGCAAAGATAGTCAACTTCCCCACGCCATCAAAATTCAAGCCACCTATGGTCACCCCAAGGTATGACGGGAGTACCAACCCCGTCCTCCACGTGGAGATGTATCAGTCGGCGGCAAACATATACTCTATCTCAGATGAGATGAGGTGTCGTGCCTTCTCTGGTACCTTGACAGGGGCTGCGCATGTTTGGTACACGTCTCTTCCAAAAAATTCCATTGAAAACTTTAAGCAGATGGCCCACCTGTTCATCCATAATTTCTGCTTTGGGGTGAGGCCACAGAAGAAGACCACCCACCTGCTCTATGTTAAGCAGGGGAAGAGTGAGAGTCTGAGGGACTATATAGCCAGATTCAATAAGGAGAAGCTAGAGGTGGAAGACTATGAGGAGATTATTGCAACCCTAGTAAAAACTCTGCTTGTACACACAGTAGAGAGAGAGAGAGAGCTTGTGTGCATTGTATCCAAGGCTATTAGTGCCCATACTTAGTGGATCACACACTCACAGTGGATGTAGGCCAAATTGGCTGAACCACTATACATCATTGCCTTATTTCCTCTTATACTCATCCCCTTCTATATACTTATTCATCTCCATGGCTGCGATGGCTGCTACTACTTGAGCTCACTATCACTTATCTGATGATGATGAATCACAGTATCATCAGTCCCGATGTGGATGTGGGAGAGCATATCCATGGACTTTATCACGGGGTTACCTACGTCACAGAGGGGTCACGACTCCATTTGGGTAATTGTGGACAGGTTGACCAAAGTCGCTCATTTTCTACCCGTAAGTATCGACTACACTACGGGACAGTATGCCCAGCTCTTTATTGCAGAAATAGTGAGACTTCACGGTGTGCCCCTAAATATCGTGTCTGACAGAGACAAGATATTTGTTTCACGGTTTTGGGAGAGTTTTCAGGAGGTCATGGGCATGGAATTGCGGTTGAGTACGGCGTATCACCCGCAGACCGACGGGCAAACCGAGCGTACAAACCAGATGTTGGAGGACATGTTGCGTATGTGCATCATTGATTTTGGGGGTGGATGGGAGCAGTATCTTCCACTGGTGGAGTTTGCTTACAACAACTCCTACCAGTTCACCATTGGCATGGATCCATTTGAGGCATTTTACGGTAGACCTTGTCATTCCCCAACATGTTGGTTGGAGGTGGGGGACAACAAACTACTTGGGCCAGAAGTGATTCAGGATACTTCGACGAGGATAGAATTGATACGGAGTCGCATTCGGGTAGCTCAGGATCGGCAGAAGAGCTATGCTGATGCGAAGAGGTTCTTCAGGGAGTTCCAAGTGAGGGACCAAGTTTTACTCAGAGTATCTCCTATGAAGGGAATTATGCAATTTTGGAAGAAGGGGAAGTTGGCACCGAGATATGTGGGGCCATTTCCTATCATCGAGCGGGTTGGGTCTGTTGCATATAGAATTGGGTTACCTGAGCATTTGCATAGGATACATGATGTGTTTCATATTTCCTCGCTAAGGAAATATATTAGGAACGATTTGGCTCATTCTCACATTTCTTTAGAGGACATCGATCTCCAGCCTGATAGCTCCTACGAGGAAAGGCCGATTGCTATTTTGGACCGAAGTGAGTGCAAACAGCGATCAAAGATAGTCCCGTTAGTACGTGTTCAGTGGCGACATCATAATGTCGAGGAGTCCAAATGGTAGCGCGAGGATAAGATGCGCGAACGTTATCCAGATTTATTTGTACCAGGTACTTTCTAGTTCCGAATTTCGAGATGAAATTCTGTTATTAGGGGGGAAGTATGTAATACCTCATATTTTTGTGATATTTATTTATGGGATTAATTGAATTAAATGTGTATTAATTGCAAATTAATCCGGATAAAATACAAACGAGATGTTAGTTGGTATTTGATTATAATGCGTATATATGACAATATATGAATATTGAGAATATTAAAATTGTCGTGAGATAGAAATACGACAATTTGGAAATTTTGTTGGGACGCGTGTGACAGTTGCGCCAGGAACATTATTTAATTAAAAATTGAATTTTATTTTTATCAATCGTATGGTCATTTTGAGTGCGCCAACGTGTCCGGAAGGGTCGAAATAGTCAGAAAATACTAGGCGGAGGTTTAGTTTGGGTCCCGGGGTATTTTTAAGCCATACCGGCAACTTAAAAGGGTTGTTTGGTAATTTTGGAATTTGGGGATTTATGACCAACGAATTTTGGGAGTTTAAAATAGGGAATTTCAGAACCCACTAACCCATTACCAGTAACTAACTGAGTTGAGGGCAACGGTAGTTTTAGGAGAGGTTAGGAGAAGTCCCCAAAAAGAGAAACACAACCTCCATCTTCAACCTTCAACCTTGGGAGAAAAAGGAGAGAACAACCTTCATCAATTCAACACCAAATTCAGAGAAAAATCCAAGGCAAGTGGTTTAATTACGTTATTTACAACGAATTCTTCTTCCATGTGTAGAAATTTATATAATTGCATTGTTTTGGGAGAATAACAAAAACCCATGAAATTTGAAATTAGAAACTCATGTTTTGATAAAGAGATTGTACGTAGAATTGTGTTTGGGTGATTATACTGTTAGAAACGCATCTTTCATGTTACAAAACGGATTTAATTATGGATATTGATGACTTTAATTTTCTAGGGTTCATACTCATGAGGTTTGGGGGAAAATTAGGAGATTTGATAATTGGGTGTTGTTGAGGATTAATTGACCCCATAAATATGTTAATACAACTTAAGTATGTTTAGGAATGATTAAAAACCTTGAACTACTGTTGGAATGATGTTTAGATGAGATTAGAGGTGAAGAAAATTGGGAAAAGTGAAATAGGAGAATTCTTGGCTCGAAACTGTCACCTCGTTAGAAGGCCTGCCCAGGTCGTTCGAACGAGCTTCTAACGAGTTGACAGTTTGACTTCTAACGAATGGGATGTTCGTTCAATTCCTTTCGTTCGAATGATATCTTGTTAGATGCCCACTTCGTTCGAATGACCTCGTTCGAACGAGACTTCTAACGAGTTGACAGATTGGCCTTTTTGGCCTGATTCGATTTCTAGTGTCCCGTAACCATATTTAATTTTAGAGATAACCTTCCCTTGTTAACTATTTGGTATACTTGGGAGAATTGGGATATAATGAGAAGTGAACCAAATGATATTTGTGGATTAGGACGCTAGTGACTATATATGATGTGAGGATTATTGACGACTTAAATATTTGTATTAACCGGGGACATGTGAATTGTGTAACATTATAAGTTGGTATGAGAATGAAAAGTATACCACTAATAAAATTATGGTAATTACTAAGACGTGTGTATGCTTAGTATATGTATATGATTTTATGTGTATGACATACCTACCATACTTGCTATCACGGGAGGTTTACGTTCGCTTAGGGCCATCTATTCTTTGTGTGCCTACGGGGGCTATAGACTAGTACCTCGAGGACATAGGTCAGAGAAGGACTTATTGGGAAGTTATTAAGTCTGCTGATTATGGGAGCGTAGGTATGTGCGTGACCCATGTGATGTGACTGTGTTCGCCTCCATTGTTTGTGATTGTTGTTATCTGAGAACGATTCCTGAGAGATTCGGAATGCGTGATCCTTACGCACGTGATGTACCGGGATGGATAGCAGAGTATGTGTGCACCGCAGCTTAGTCTCGGGGTGCTTGTATTGTATATTTATGATGTGAATGATATACGGTTAAATGAACAAACTTGTCATGTTTAATTATGAGAATAATTTATAGTAATTCCTTGAGAAGATAAATAAGGGGATAACCTCCAGTAAATGGTAATGCTAATAATTGAGAATCCGAGTTTAAGTAAAGCTATCTATTCAAGTGATAACATTGGGAATTCATATTGTGAATCGAGTAGATGGGTTAGAACTTATGTCGGTTTAATTAGATATAAATACCACTTAGATGGGTACTGTACGTTAGGAGTGCACGATTAGACGAGAGGTGAGTATTTCATGCGAGAGCACGTCCTAACATGTATTTTGCATTCTTTGTTTTAATATTATTAAAGCACTTGCTGTTTTTAAAACACGCTCCACTTTCGGGCTCTGACCCGTTTTCTTTCAAATATATTTTTGTGAAAACCTTTTAGGTGCCCAGCCACAAGGACACCATGCATAGGATTTCCATTCAGGTGACGAGCTGTAGCTGTTTGTGAAAGTTACAGGGCATTGCTAGTAGACGCTTCTTTTGTCTTGACTCTATTCAGTTTTCATCATTTGTAGGGCATGTCGCCCATTTCTATTAGAGACATTTCATATTTCAATTATTCAGATTGTTGGCATGTAATTAATTCAGGATATACTGTTTTATTTATTTCAGTGGTGGGATTGTTGTGAGGATTTTTCCTCCGAACTTATTATTATTTGTTGGTTACTTTATTGAAACTTTATGGCGTATGGTTATGATTTCTTTCATAATTCTTTTATTGTATGTTAATCAGACTTAATTTAAAATTTGACATCTTACTTTTTAAATACTAGTTGGTTAGTAATGATTAAAATATTTTCGACAATGATGATGTTAACTGGACCAACTTGACATTTTGTATTAATTTAATAAAGGACTAGCTACCCGGTATTTAGTTAGTCGGGGTGTCACAGAAAGGAGACGCTACTAAGGATGTGGCCGGTGTTGCTACTTTAGAGGAAGGCGAAGCGGTTCTTACTTTTTTTTTCTGCCGATCACGTTGATGGTTGGATTCTAGATTCAAAGGGATGTGTGATTCAAGCCGAGGGTGGGGTTTTGAAGGTGAAAAGGGGATCGATGGTGATTTGCGCGGCACAAAGTTACCGAACAATCTTTATAGATTGAAGGGAAATACGGTAGTGGGTGGAGCGGCAGTCTCCACGGAGCCTGAAATCGATGAGCTACAATATTGGCACATGAGACTTGGTCACATGAGCCAACATGGCATGGAAGAACTTCATCGGCGAAAGTTTTTGAAAGGGGTGCACGGATGCAAGCTCGGTTTTTGTGAGTATTGTGTGATGGGGAAGCAAACTCGAGTGCAATTCACTATATCTACGAACAAGAGTAAAAAGACTCTTGATTATATTCATTCCGTCGTGTGTGGGCCTTCGGATGTTGTTTCCATAGGCGGCTTTAGATACTTTGTGACTTTCATAGATGATTATTCACGAAAAGTGTGGGTTTACTACTTGAAGGAAAAATCAGAGGTTTTCGAGAAGTTCAAGGAGTGGAAAGCCATGGTGGAAAATTAAACGGGGAAGAAGATCAAGTATTTGAGGAGTGACAACGAGGGTGAGTATAGAGATGGTGGGTTTCTCAAGTATTGTAAAGATGCGGGCATCACAAGGCACTTTACCGTTAAGACGACTCCACAACAAAATGAGGTGGCGGAGAGGATGAACCGCACCATTATGGAAAGGGAAAGGTGCATGAGGTTTCATGCCGGGTTACCGAAATCATTTTGGGCAGTGGCTCTTGATCACGCCGTGTATTTGGTGAATCGGTCACCAAATTCGACTCTTGGTTTGAAGTGTCTGGAGGAAGTATGGTCGGGGCACGAGGTCGACTACTCTACTTTGAGGGTGTTCGGATGTCCGGGGTACGCTCACATTCCTAGTGATGAGAGGACTAAAAATGACCCGAGAACTCGCCGGTGTATTTTCCTAGGCTATGGAAAAGGGGTAAAGGGGTTCAAGCTTTGGGATCCGTTTACGAGGAAGCTAGTTGTTAGCCGAGATGTGAGGTTTGACGACACGTCCATGTTGAAGGCCAAGGAGTTCCTGGAAGTTGCCGATGATGGTGGTGTTAGAACCATCGAGATTCCTTTGGTATTTCCGAGATCGTCAACCACCGATAGTGATAGTGCATCTACCAGTGGTTCAAGTGATTCTCAATCAGGTGATGACACGGTTGAGGTGGAGCCGAATGAGGATGCTTTGGGAGAGGAGTCGGTTGAGGTGGAGGACACTCAATTGGTGGAGCAAGTGCCATCCATAGCACGTGACAGAGAGCGTAGGGAGATCAAGCCACCATCTAGGCTGGGTTGGGAAGAGGTAAATTACGCTCTCATTTCTAGTGAGGGTGATCCAATGACATACAAAGATGCCATTAATTGTGATGTCAAGGCGAGTTGGATGGGTGATATGTCGGAAGAGATGGAAGCTCTACGAAAGAACTCTGTGTGGGTGTTGGTTCTTAAACCCACGGGGTGACACATTGTTGGCTCTAAGTGGGTGTATAGGAAGAAAAAGGCAATTAACAAAATAGAAGAACTGAAGTACAAGGCAAGGCTAGTAGTGAAGGGGTTTTCACAAAAGGAGGGGATTGACTATGATGAGATCTTCTCCCCGGTGGTGAGGCATACTTCGATACGGGTGTTGTTGGCAATGGTTGCTCAATTCGATATGGAATTGGAGCAAATGGATGTGAAAAAAACTTTTCTTCACGGTGATTTGAAGGAGCTTATTTACATGGTGCAACCGGAGGGGTTCAAGGAAGTGGGAAAGGAAGATCATGTGTGCCGGCTTAAGAAGTCATTGTATGGGATTAAACAGTCGCCACGATAATGATACCTACAGTTCGATACCTTCATGTTGCGGGTTAGTTATATGAGATGTGATCATGACCATTGTGCATATTTTTGGGTTCTTGATGATGGTTCGTTTGTTTTGTCAATGCTCTATGTGGATGATATGCTCATTGCGTGTCGGGACATGTCACGAATAACGGAGCTCAAGGTGGAATTGAGTCAGGAGTTTGATATGAAGGATCTTGGTGCAGCGCAAAAGATTCTTGGTATGGATATTAGACGAGATAGAAAAGTTGGCAAGTTGTGGTTATCTCAGAAAAATTATATTTTGCATGCCATCGGGAAATTTGGCATGTTGGATGCCAAGGCCACTTCTACCCCGTTAGCTTCACATTTCACTTTGTCTGCAAAGCAATGTCCCTCTACGGATGATGAGTTAGAGGAGATGGCTTCAACGCCGTATGCTTGTGCTGTGGGGTGCCTTATGTTTGCTATGGTTTGCACGAGGCCGGATATTGCTCAAGCCGTGGGTGTGGTTAGTAAGTACATGTTGAATTAGGGAAAAGAGCATTGGAAAGCGGCTAAATGGATTCTTCGGTATCTAAAGGGAACCAAGTCTATGGGCATTGTGTTTGAGCGGAAGAAAGGGGCCGAGTTTGTTGCGGGGTATGTGGATTCGGATTATGCGGCGGATCTTGATAAGCAGAGATCTACATCGGGGTATGTATTCACTATTGCTAGCGGGCCGATATCTTGGAGATACATGTTATAAGAGACAAGTGCTTTGTCTACCACGGAGGTGGAGTATATGGCACTTACAGAAGCATCAAAGGAGGCGGTTTGGTTAAAGAGTTTGGTGAGTGAATTGGGGATGAAGCAAGAGAGTTTTCGTCTTCATTGCGATAGTCAAAGTGCTATGCATTTGGCTAAGAATCAAGTGTATCATGCCCGCACAAAGCATATTGATGTGCGGTATCATAGAATTCGGGATTGGGTTAATTCCGACGAAGTTTTGATTGAGAAGGTGCACACGGATGAAAATGCAACTGATTTCCTCACCAAACCTATGACTACGAAGAAGTTTAGGCATTGCCTAAAGCTTCTAAATCTCACTTCTTGTTGAAGTTCGAGGAGAGGCTCCTCGGTTAGGTGGAGCCGCATTGAGCTTGATTGATTTCAGGGTGATATTCAAGCGGGTTCAATGGTTTCTATTCCGGGGTTTTGGTTGGATCATTCAGATCACCAAGGTGGAGTTTGTGGTGTATTTTTGGCTCTCCGTTGGCTTCCCGTTGGTTCACGGCTGTTTTGGGAGAAAAATAGATTTTTTTCATGATATTTACAAAATTGCCACTTTGAGGAAAATCTATAAATAGAAGCCTATTTTCTGTTTTTATGCAGTGCTGTTTTTCCAGCTTTAGAGTGAACATTTTGTGAGTTTTCAAAGAGAAAAGTGAGTGAGAGCTTCTTGTTTAAAGATTAGTTCTTGTGCTTGGTTTGTGAGTGATTTTCTTGGAGAGATAAAGAGTGTGAGTGTGTAACCTTGTGGTTCCTCCATTTATCAAAGAAAGAAGAAATCTTACCATTGTGGATGTAACCCTTGTTTGGGTGAACCACGTTATATTGTTGTCATTTCTTTGCTTTGATTGCTTGTGTGTTCTTGTTATCCTACTTGTTGATTGTTGATTGGATTCGTTTTGAGTTTGCACACTTAGTTTTCATTAGGAACAAGGTCTTGGGTGTTTTCCGCACACCAAGTGTTTGGTAAAATTCCGAAGTGAGTTTTATGATCTTGGTTTCTTAACATAGGAATGTTTGAGGGAAAAAAAATCGTGCTATAAAATTGCCTTCTTGATCTTTATTGACTCGACCTGCTCCACTTATACCGGGATTATCCTTAGAAGCATTTCAACAGTCAACTTAAACTATCCAGGATTAGGTTTTAACCATTTGGTGATATTGAATTTCGTTGAAACCTGTTAATATTTAAAATTTTAAAGTCTCGACAAATGGAAATCTCTCTTGCTGAAATGCAAGCTGAAAACCCTTTTTTTTTAATATCAATTATTTCTTAAATTAATATCTATTGTGTGAAAATCATCACACATGAGGAACATTCATATTGAATTATTAGGAAATATAAATATTGAATTTGTGAAAGTGTACCTGAATCCATAACG
The DNA here is from genome assembly GCA_949130495.1 of Sambucus nigra. NCBI lineage: Eukaryota > Viridiplantae > Streptophyta > Magnoliopsida > Dipsacales > Adoxaceae > Sambucus > Sambucus nigra. The sequence continues at coordinate 84,575,619 of OX422208.1, read as the reverse complement.
AGAAAAGTAAAATATCTGAGTGTGAGGTCTTATGATCTTCCAGATCAACACGTTTATTTTATACCTGAATTTATCACTAACAATTGGAATCAGAAGAAGAGAGTTGTGTGATGTGGGGACCATAACACTTATTTATAAGATAATTGTATATATTTATATTTCGTATATTTCTATTTAACCGATAATAAAAATAGAAATTACGATTGTCTCTAGTAGAGACTCTCTACACATTAAAACCCACACTTTAATAATATATTATTAAGGCCCCAAAACTTAAATTAATCACTTTAAATGGCCTAACTTTATTTGATAGCCTATAATCATATTTAAGCTCATATATATGATTTTACTCTAATAGTCTCCCACTTGAGCTATATATATAGATTTATAAACATGAATTATACTTTATGAGCTCATGAATTTTTGTAAGGACATTGTCTGTCACAGTTTAGTATGTCGTATACCGTAACAAGTTGTTTACAAGTCGTCGAATAATTGAGAAGCTTACATCTAAGGACGAATCCGAATTTCAAGAAGACTTCAACAATCATTGCCCAACAAGGATAAAGTTGGTAAAATGTGTTTAAGGTACATTTACATTTTACATTAAAATTGCTGGGATATTTTTCATAAAAGTTAAAATGATTTTTGGATTTTTTTTAATAAATGATTTTTATTTTTCAAAAACATTTTATCATAAAAAGTTTTGGATAAATACTACTGATCCCGTGAACAGTTTTGGTTTTTAAGGATTCCAAGTTATTTAAATATTTAAAAGTCTTTTTTAAGGGGATCAGTGATTGTTGTTCAAACGACACTACACCAAAATGTGACAATGCCAACGGACCAAAATTGTCATTACTAACTGTGGCCATCCCCGATCCTCGCCGCGCGGGTGTGCACGCGAAGCGAAAGGATCCTCGGGTCCCGCGCATCCCTGTCGGGAGCGCTTCGGCCGACGTCATTTGAGATGAGGTATAAAAAATGTAGAGAGATTCATAATTGTCAGTCTATTTTACTCAAAACAGAAAAAAGAAGAAGGGGAAGCCATCCCGAAGGATGGCATCCAAAGACATACTGGTGCACGCGAAAACCAAAATGATTTGAGGAGGGTTCGGAGGCTAAGTTACGAAATGGGAAGGTATTAGGCACTCATTCCGCCCTTTCGGTCTCTCATGAATATTTGCTATTTTCCTTTATATTTCCCCCCGTGATATGTGTGCATGTGTATATATATATATATATATATATATATATATATAATGGAGATATGAATCCTCGACTTGTATCATGGAAGAGATAAAGCGAGTCATCCGTAGGAAGGTATAAAAATAATATTAGAAAAATAGGATTTACGCGATTACCCCTACGTTGATCCTTATAACGGAACGACAACGCATATGGAGTAATACATCACTAAGGGCAAGTATATAGAATATAAGAAGATTAGATTTAGAGAAAATAGGAAAATAAAAGAAAAGGTGAGAAAAGGACTCGAGTCTTGGGTTTTACCCCTAGACGTCTACGTAGCCTATAAAGGCATCAAAGTCCACGTAGTTCGCATACAAAACGAAGGGTGGGGTTTATCCCATAAATCCAAATTGGGGATCTCTTATTTGTCAGCGTGTGTGCATGTAGAAAAAGTGTTTTAGTGGTGAGAAAAGTGTGAGAATCCCTATTTGGAATTTATGAGCAAACCCTCTTTTCTTATTTTTCTAGGTTTTTATTTATATGAAAATAAGAGATGTGCAATAATACTGAATAAAAACTATATTAGGATGTGCGAGATGAGATAATAAAAGTTCTAAGTAAGAAAATAAGTTATTGAGAATTGAAAGGATTTAAGAGAGAGTTTGAGAAAGTTGGACCTTCTTGAAGATCTTGAGCTTGATCTTGTTTGTTGGAGAGCAGCCCTTGCACTTGGATGATGATGGATAGTGGATAATTCCCCAAGTTTGATGAAAAGGATGATGAAAAGTGGAAGTAAGAAGGGATTTGGAGGTTGAAATCACGCTGCCTTCGAGAGAGGTTTCTGAGATTCGTTGAGAGTGAATTTTATCAGATTTGGGCTCCCCTTGCAAATGAGGTGAAGGCCTCCTTTTATAGGCTCAGGTTACTGCCGATCGGCATAGACCTGATCCTGCCTATCGGCACCTGCCGATAGGCAGGGTTTGGAACCTGCCATTTGGTAGTGTGTTTCAGGCCTTTTCAGGAAATCGGCTGCCGAGGGCAAACCGTTGGTCAAAATTGCGCACGGGGTAGATCGTTGGAAAGGTAATTCAGAGACCTTAAAAATTACTTAGACCGCCTCTGGGTTCGGGAGTTGAATTTGGGTCAAATATAGCTCGGAAATATTTGTCGGTCCATTAGACAGGGGATCGTTCGTCCGCATGGTAAGTCCAAATCGTGTACGGGGCAGACCGTTGGAAAGGTTAGGAGATGTAATTCGACATTCCAAAGAGTTTTACCCAATTTGGGGAGTTGATTTTGGTCAACCGAGCCTTGGAAGCATTCGATGATCTCTTGGAGTTAAACATATAGTTCGTCCGCATCGTAAGTCGGAATTGCGTACAGGACGGACCGTTAGAAAGGGTATTTAGTGCCCTTCAAAGATTCATTTATCCTCGATTGAGATGAAGAGTTAACTTAGGTCAAACAAATCCTGGGAGTGCCCGGTGGCCTCTAGGTCTAGTTCAAACGTAAACGGACCGTTCATCCACATGGTAAGTCAAAATCGTGCACGGGATGGATCGTTGGAAAGGATAATCAGTGCCCTTCGAGGATTCATTCAGTCTTAGTCAAGATAAAGAGTTTGACTTTTTGGTCAAACTGAGCCGGGGAGTGCCCGATGGCTTCTAGGTCAGTACTCGGGACATGACCTGGGTTTGTGGTGATGAAAGGAGGTACTAGGGACCTAAGGAGAGTTGGGGGTAACGGCATGGGGTGTCTACAGAGCCCCTCGATGGGTGAGTTTGGAACAAATGATAACCATCGAATAGACACCACATGATTCTTTTGAGGGAGTATGACCGTTTGAGAGGGTCGAGGCCGATTCTGAGGACCTAAGGAGTGTGGTGGGGATGAAATGATGATCAAAGGTTTAGGTCAATTCTGAGGACTTGAAGTGGTGTAGGGGGATGACCAATTCTGCGGGTCAAAGCCAAATCTGCAAGCTTAGGGTGAAGATCTAATAACCGAGGTCAATTCTGACCTAAGAGTGGTGACGATCGAGGATCGGGGTCAATTTTGACCCAACTCAGGTGAAGATCCAAGATCGAGGTCAATTTTAAAGTAAAAGTGGTGACGACCGAGGACTGGGGTCAATTCTGACCCAACTCAGATGACGGTCCAAGACTGAGGTCAATTCTGACCTAAGAGTGGTGACGACTGAGGACCGAGGTCAATTCTGACCCAACTCAGGTGAAGATCCAAGACCGAGGTCAATTCTGACCTAAGAGTGGTGACAACCAAGGATCGGGGTCAATTATGACCCAACTCAAGTGATGATCTAAGACCGAGGTCAATTATGACCTAAGGGTGGTGACGACTGAGGACCAGGGTCAATTCTGACCCAACTCAGGTGACGATCCATGATCGAGGTCAATTATAACCTAAGAGTGGTGACGATCGAGGATCAGGGTCAATTCTGACCCAACTTATATGATGATCCAAGATTGAGGCCAATTCTGACCTAAGAGTGGTGAAGGCCGAGGAACGGGGTCAATTCTTACCCAACTCAGGTGACAATCCGAGATCGAGGTCAATTCTGACCTAAGAGTTGTGACGATCGAGGATCGGGGTCAATTCTGACCCAACTCAGGTGACGATCCAAGACCGAGCTCAATTATGACCTAAGAGTGGTGACGATCGAGGAACGGGGTCAATTCTGACGTAACTCAGGTGACGATCCAAGACCGAGGTCAATTCTGACCTAAGAGTGGCGACGACCGAGGACCGGGGTCAATGCTGACCCAACTCAGGTGATGATCCAAGACCAAGGTCAATTCTGACCTAAGAGTGGTGACGACTAAGGACCGGGGTCAATTCTGACCCAATTCAGGTGACTATCTAAGATCGAGGTCAATTCTGACCTAAGAGTGGTGACAACCAAGGATCGGGGTCAATTCTAATCCAACTCAGGTGACGATCCAAGACCGAGGTCAATTGTGACCTAAGAGTGGTGACGACCGAGGACCGGGATCAATTCTGACCCAACTCAGGTGATGATCCAAGACCGAGGTCAATTCTGACCAAATAGTGGATAAAGATTGGATTTTAATTTCGTTGGAGAAAGTACCTTGTGATTTTTATCTTAGATGGGGAAGCTTTTGTTTCCTTAGGAGGCCTCGCAGGGGGAATAACCAATTTTGGTGCTGTAAAAACTCCGCTGGGGAAGTGATCATGCGATCCTTAGAGATCCTCCGGTGCTTTGCCGGGAGGAGATTCACTTGGGTTTTTGAGGATTTTGCTGGTAAAGAGGGGTTTCGCTTTAGGGAATGCGAAATTTTCTTTGTAAAGATGTTCTATATCCTTCCTGGGAATTTTCAGAATTTTCTGAGGATTTTTCGAGGCTTTCTGGTATTTTATGGGAATTTCTGTATTAAATTTAAGGGGGGTACCGATCGGCATGGTATGAGGGGTGCCATTCGGCAGTTGCACAGACTTTTTGGCTACCAAGGTAAGGTAAGGATTCAGTGCCTATCGATATGGTGGGGGGTAAGTGCCGATCGTCATGGCGCTTGGCATCCTATATAAAGGGGGCAAATCCTTTCATTTTTTCACATCTTCTTTATTTTCTCTCTTTCTGCGATTCCTCTGCAAATCGTTCTAGCATTCCGATCTTCAAGAAATGGCCGCTTTTGTGAGCACTATAGTCCACCGGGAGTGGTTGACCATTGATGACTAGGCGAATGTGGAGTGGAGGGCCAGGGCGCCTCTAACTTTGGGGAGTGAGAACTCCTTTGATGCGTTTGATCCAGTTGCAGATGAGCGAACCTTGCTGTGGGAGCCATCGCGTCATCGTTCTTCGAGAGTGAGACCCGCCGGTTATGTAAGTAACCCGACCTTTGGCATTCTTCTCTTTTTGGGGATTTTTCTTTCTTTTTTGACTTTTGATGAGACTTTTTCTTTTTTCCAGTTTGATATTTCTTTGAGAACATGCGTGCCCGTGGGACGATGATTAGGCATAAATTCTTCCTAATTTATCCCTTGATTTAGTTACTTTTAGCACCTCGAATAACGTAATTGAGTTGGATTTATCTCATAACTGTGCTACTGACTGATCCTAATGAGTACACCGAGTTTCTGGTATTTTGTAGTGATTTTGCAGGTATTTGATGTCAAGAAACGAAAGAAGGAAATCGGTAGAATCAAGAAAGAAAGAAGGAAAAGTCTCAAGGGCAAAGGCATAATTTCTACACGGAATTCGAATGAGGTACCTCAAGTGAAGTTGAAGACATCTCATTCACGAGCACAAAGGAAGAAACGGCACCCCAATCAGAATCTCAGAACAAAAGTTATGAGCAGTCAAAGATGAGCCAGAAAGTCAAATAGCCGGACCGGTCCGCACCTACCTCGGACCGGTCTGCCTTGCCAAACTCCAGAAGACCCCTGATCACATGCAAACCGAAGAAGGCCAAATAAAAAGAATCGGTCCGCCCCCGGACCGGTCCTACCCAAAATAAAAAGAATCGATCCGCCTTGGGGGCAGACCGATCCGCCTAAGACCCGGACCGGTCCGGTCTTCGAGATCTGAAAATCTTTTCTCTTCCTAAAAAGACTCCTAGTGCAGTTGACTTCTGATATTGTTGTAGGGTATTAAAGACCCGATTTAGTATTGTTATAGAAAGAAATAATTAGTAGGTTTTACCTCTTCTTCTTCAGAAACCCTAGCTTAGTTAACATTTGGAGATTTATTTCAAGGATTGAAGATTTGTTCAGCGATTTTTGTGAGTATCAGTTTCATTCATTGTTACATTTATTTTTTGGGTAATTTTAGTGAGTGATTTTTATTTCTAATTCGTTTCTACATCTAATGTCATTTTTCTTAGATTAATCATGAATTCCTGCACATCAATTATTGTTTTCATTAAATTCAACATGTTAGGCTAGATTTAACAAGGTCGGGGTACATGAACCCAACCCGAGGTGTTAGTGTATGTGTTTAAAATTAATCCAATGAATTTATTGATTGACTACGATCCTATTTCATAGCGACACAATAATTGTAGATCTTTATATCACGTTTGCCTCTGGGTACTCGTGATGATTTAGAGTGCAGTTTTAGTGTCACTATCGCGATACTGATTTACTCATCCTCAGATTAGGTATGACGCGGGCTTGAACCTCGTATACATAATGCTTGGGAGTACTAAATTTCGGGTCAGATCAATCAGATAAATTTATGATTAATATTACCACTGCACTACACTAGGGTTGGGGGATTGTATTCCCGTCCTAGTTTTTCCCATCACTTTGTCAAAAGTTTCAAAATCAATTTTTATTCATATTTTAGGTAACTTATTGTAGTTGCATTTTTCATAATTTCATCTTTGCATTTAGTTGTAATCATTCCCAAAATCAAATCATTTTCCCTTTATTTTTAGAGTCAAGGTTAGGATTCCTCCGTCTTTTCCGTCGTCACAACTTCGTTGTCCTTTTTCCCTGAGGATCGATACCCGACTTGTCGGATTATTACTTGAGCGACATGCTTACACTTGAGCCTAGAGTGAACGCATTTGTGAGACACATTTTCAGTCGCGTCAAGTTTTTGGCTCCGTTGCCGGGGAATTAGGTAGACTTAGGATTAGATTGAGTCAATCCAAAGCTTTGATAAAAAATTTCAAAAATCCAAAAACATGAAAAATTCAAAAAGCACAAAAAAAAGATTCACCATCATCTCTCCTAAGCTTTAATGCAAAATTCTGAAACCAGTCCCACACCCCATAATACTCCAATCAACATTCACGAAAATCCAATTATTGAGTATAATCCTGATAGTCCCCACACTCTAAACGCCCCACAGTTCTGGATCCCACCTCCCACACCATCGCACTCAATCTCCGATAACACTCCCTTCCCTTTCTTAGGACACACTTCGAGCACGCCCAGTGAGAACACCGAGTCAATAAGTGAAGGAGAGATGTCACAACACGAAAGTGCACCCGCCGGTGAGGAAGAGCCCCCATACCGTCCGATTAGATAATTCTTATATCCCGAGCGTACTGTCACTCCGGGATGCATTATACTCCTGTATAATGCTGGGCAATTCCGTTTCAAAAATGGGATGATCTAGATGCTACCGCATTACCACGGTATGGATTCTGAAAAGCCATGCCTCCATATTAGGGAATTTGAGGACGTGTGTGATACTCTAAATGATCAAACCTGCACACAAGAGGTAATCTGCCTCAAACTCTTCCCTTTCTCGCTCAAAGATAAAGCTAAGACCTGGCTATGGTCTTTACCTCCAAGCTCGATTCCATCCTGGAATGAGCTACAGTCGAAATTTCTCAAGAAATTCTTCCCACCACATCGAATAATCTCCATAAAGGCTCAAATTCAAGCATTCAGACAAGCTGAAAATGAGTCATTTCATCGATGTTATGAACGTTTCAACGAGTTAGTTGCTTCATGCTCCCATCATGGATTTGATTCAGCGCAAGTCATCTCTTTTATCTATAATGGGTTGAATCTTAACTCTAAACAACTTGTTGAAACAATGGGAAGTGGTCCGTTTATCGATTTAGATGCCTAGGATGCTGACCTTCACTTGAGGTATGTCGCCGAGACTACCCAATCCTGGGACACTTCTGATCCCAACACTCAAAATCGAAATAGACAAGCGACCACTACTCCGTCAGCATCCGGCCTATTCCATGTAGATAAGAATTCTATGACGGATAGCCGATTAGAGACTCTTGAGATAGGATTTCGAGATCTGTGCGAGATATATGGAAAAGGACCAGCTGGACCCATTCCAAACCCAGTCGTAAAAGTGTGTGCTATTTGCGAGGCGGGACATTCAACTGAGGAATGCCCGACGATACCTGCCTACAAAGAAATACTGCAAGAGAAAGTTAGTGGTGTAGGAGGTTTTAAGGGCAATTTCGGTGCCCCGCACGGGAATTCATATAACCCTTCTTGGAAAAATCATCCCGGTTTTAGCTATGGGCAACAACATGCCACAATGAACCCTCCTTCGCATGTTGCCCCTCCTCCACCACAACACTTTCAACAAGCTCCACACATGCAAGGACATGTGCAAGAACCGCCACCTCAAGGAAATTATATTCCACCACAGCGGAGAACTCTCGAGGATACCATGAATCAATTCATTGCAAACCAGACCGCAACCAATGCCAAATATGATCGTCTGATCGATGACATAAATGCGAATCTGTCTAAAATAGAATCCTCATTGAGTGTTCAAGAGAAGGGCAAGTTTCCTGCCCAAGGCGAACGACCCCCCCAAGGTCAACCTAGCGTTAGCTCCACCTCCACTGAACATCAGGAGCAATTTCAAGCTGTAACCACTCTTCGTAGTGGGAGAGTTGTTGATTTATCACCTCCTCCACCTGACACAATGAAAGCCAAGGGGATTTTGCCCGGCACGAAAGAGGCCGAAGATGTCCCCTTGAATGAGAGTGACCAAGAAGCTGCTAGTGGGCCAGAAGTAGTAATGAAATCGCCTTCCGCAGCACCGTTTCCTCAAAGGTTGATTCCCTCCCACAGAGGAAACCCACGTGATGACATGTTAGAAGTGCTAAAGCAAGTCAAGATTAATTTACCTTTCCTTGAGGCCATTAAACAAATTCCAACATATGGAAAAGTCATCAAAGACCTATTGACGGTTAAGCGAAAGATGAAGGTGAAGAAGAACGTCTTTCTAGCACAAAATGTGAGCTCCATCCTACTAAATGAACTCCCATCTAAGTTCAAAGATCTCGGTGCACCCACCATATCCTGCATCATTGGGGAGAATAAAATCGAAAAAGCCTTACTTGACTTGGAAGCAAGCGTGAATATACTTCCTTACTCCATTTATAGGCAACTTGACTTGGGCGACCTCAAGCCCACGAAAGTCACTCTCCAATTAGCGGATCGAACAGTGAAGATCCCACGAGGTATAGTCGAGGACGTGATCGTTCAAGTTGACACTTTCTACTTTCCAGTGGATTTTGTCATTTGGGACACGGAGCCCTCCTTCCACTCGAGTAATCATGTTCCCATCATCCTTGGGCGCCCTTTCCTAGCTACGGCTAACGCAATCATCAATACTAGGAATGGGCGAATGTAACTCACATTGGGAAACATGACCTTGGATACCAACATCTTCCACATAGCCCAAAATACAGGGGAGGAAGACGATCTTCACGCAGTGAGCCTCATAGATGAGATAGTAGAGGAGTACTTTGAGGAGAATTACTATGGCGATTCTTTAGAATCCTGTTTAGCGGTGAGACACGAGAGTGAGGGGACGTACACCGCCTTCGAGAGGGAGGTTGAAGAATTGAGCGAGCTACTCGATGAGAGTATGTCGGACGAGGACGTGAGAGAGGTTAATTGGGTTTCGAGATTCTAGGAATTACCTCCAAGGGATACGCACATGGTTCCCTCCAGTGAAAAATTTCCAACCCTCGAGTTAAAGAAACTTCCCTCCCATATTAAATATGCATATCTAGGAGAGGATGAGACATTTCCTATTGTTATCTCCTCTAGACTAAATGAAGGGCAGGAGGGTAAACTATTGAAAATGCTAAGGAAGCACCAAAGTGCTTTTGGTTGGTCCATAGTTGATTTGAAGGGGATAAGTCCTTTAATTTGCACTCATAAGATCCATCTCGAAGAGGATGTCAAACCTTCTAGAGAAATTCAAAGAAGACTGAATCCCAACATGAAAGAAGTTGTGAGAACTGAAATAATCAAATTGTTGGATGCCGGGATCATCTACCCAATCTCGGATAGAAAGTGGGTAAGCCATATTCAAGTCGTCCCAAAGAAGTCGGGTCTGACTGTGATTGAGAATGCCAAGGGAGAGTTAGTTCCCCATTGTACCACCACCGGGTGGCGCGTGTGCATTGATTACCGAAAACTCAATGTGAGAACCAGGAAAGACCATTTCCCCTTGCCATTTATTGATCAAATGCTTGAAAGAGTAGCGGGCCACCCTTACTATTGCTTCCCTGATGGTTATTCCGGGTATAACCAAATTGAGGTAGATGTATTTGACCAGGAGAAGATGACCTTCACTTGCCCTTTTGGCACGTTTGCCTACTGGCTTGTGTAATGCACCTGCGACCTTTCAAAGGTGCATGTCGAGTTTATTTAGCGACATGGTCGAGAGAGGACTCGAAGTGTTCATGGACGATTTCAGTGTTTTTGGCACCTCTTTCTATCATTGTCTAGAAAAACTGGAAAAAGTACTTACCCGATGCATGGAAAAGAACTTAGTATTGAATTGGGAGAAGTGTCATTTCATGGTCACCAAGGGAATAGTTCTTGGCCACATTGTATCATCCAATGGAATAGACGTTGATAGGGCAAAGATAGATGTCATAGCTAACCTTCCCCCACCGAAATCGCTGAAAGACGTGTGCTTCTTTTTGGGTCACGTAGGGTTTTATCGAAGGTTCATTAAGGACTTTAGCGCCATCGCTAGGCCCTTAAGCAACTTACTAATGAAGGACTCCCCATTTGAGTGGACTAAAGCATGCCAAATTTCTTTTGACAAATTGAAGAATATGCTTGTGTTCGCCCCCATCATGGAAGTTCCGGATTGGTCCTTACCATTCGAACTTATGTGTGATGCCAGTGATTACGCGATCGGGGATGTTTTGGGACAACGTCAAGATAAGCAAGCTCATGTCATCTACTACGCCAATTGAACTCTTAACGGACCTCAACTCAACTACTCTACCACGGAGAAGGAGTTGCTAGCGGTAGTCTTTGCCCTTGATAAGTTTCGATCATATCTCATTGGTTCTCCTATTACTTTTTTCACCGATCACACGGCGTTGAAATATCTACTTGCGAAGAAAGATGCCAAGACGCGCCTCATAAGGTGGGTCCTACTCCTATAAGAGTTCAATCTCTCCATCAAAGATAAGAAAGGAGTAGAAAACGTCGTTACCAACCATTTATCTCGGCTTTCGTCCGACGTACCTAGTGATCCCGTACCCATAGACGAACATTTTCCAAATGAGCAGCTTTTCGCTACCTCTTCATATCCCTGGTTTGCTGACATAGTGAACTATCTTGTCACGGGAGTCGTCCCTCCTGACTGGACACCGCAAGATAAGAAGAGGTTTCTTACTTGGTCGCGCATGCTCTTTTACGATGATCCATTCCTTTTTAAATACTGTGCAGACCAAATCCTCCGACGATGTGTACCGGATGACAAAATCCCAAAAGTCATCCCGTTTTGTCATTCGAAAGCTTGTGGAGGTCATTTCTCGACGAGAAAGACGACCGGTAAAATTTTGCAATGCGACCTCTATTGGCCCACAATCTATTGGGATGTGAATGATGCTTGCAAATCATGCAATAGGTGTCAACGGATGGGAGCCATCACTCGACGAGACATGATGCCTCTTACCCCTATACTCATCATTGAGATATTCGACTGTTGGGGTATTGACTTCATGGGTCCTTTCCCTCCATCCTTTGGTTTCCTATACATCCTCGTCGCGGTAGACTACGTTTCTAAATGGGTGGAAGCTATAGCTACCAAGACTAATGACAACAAAGTGGTGATAAAGTTCCTGCAGGAACACATACTTTCCCGCTTCGGTGCACTGAAAGCAATAATTAGCGATAATGGTACGTATTTTTGCAATAGGCCATTCGAGAAGCTTATGAGAAAGTATGGTGTCGTTCACTAGGTTAGAATGACATATCACCCACAAATGAATGGACAAGCCGAGCTAGAAAATTGAGAAATCAAGAACATTCTTGAAAAGACCGTCAACCCTACCCGGAAAGATTGGTCCCTTAGATTGAACGATTCGCTATGGGCCTACCGTACCGCATATAAGAATCAACTCGGCATGTCCCCTTTTCGCTTTGTGTATAGCAAACCTTGCCATCTTCTTATTGAGCTCGAGCACAAGGCATATTGGGCGATTAAGCAATTGAATTATGCCATGGACAAGGCCGATGAATCCCGCAAGCTTCAATTGAATGAGTTAGAAGAACTACGCAATGATGCGCATGAGAATGCCAAAATTTCAAAAGAGAGGATGAAACTCGCTCATGATAGCATCATTCGACGAAAAGAGTTTCTCCCCGGGCAAAAATTTCTCCTCTACAACTCTCGGCTTTACCTCTTCCCAGGCAAGTTGCGGTCACGTTGGTCTGGCCCATTCGTCGTGAAGAATGTTTTCCCCCACGGAGCTGTTGAACTAGACGATTTAAAAGGGGGAAATACATTCAAAGTGAATGGACAACGCCTAAAGCCATATCTAGAGGCGTGTGCAGAAGAAGTTGACACCGTCTGGTTGTCGGACCCCGTTTACGGTGTTGAGTGAGCTGTTGAAGTGAGGTCGTCGCACCCCCGACGCGTATGGGGTGAGAGTCGTGTGTGTGATAGTCGTGTGTTCTTTGAGAGTCGTTAGGACTAGGTTTCATTCGAGGGAAGAATTCGTGTGTTTTAGGAATTTTGAGTCAAAGGGTGTTGACCAGTGAAATCGAGAGGGTCCTAGTTCAATTGGATAGAGAGGATATCGGGAACGTGCCAATTTTTGAAGAAGAGAGCTCGAAACCGAAGTAACAGAAGTCCAGCCCAAAAATCCTGGGGTGGATCGGTTCCTTTTTCAGGCTGACCGGTCCGACCCCGGACCGGTTCCTTTTATTTTTAAAGGAATCGGTTCGCCTGTCGAGGGTTTGAAAAGTCCAAAGGCCAGACCGGTCCTCCCCTACCCCGGACTGGTCCGCCTTCTACAGACCTGCCTTCTCCTCTTCCCAAGATTCACCCCCCTTTCCCCCAATCCCATTCATTCCCTCCAATCCATTTTTCCTCTTCCCAAACCAAACCTTTCCCTCCCAAATTCATCCCCTATTCCCTCCAAACCCCTTCCCTCCAAAACCAACCCCTCCCCACCCCTTTCCACTATAAATACACCTCCAATCCTCCCTTTCTCCTCACACCTTTAACCCAAATACTCTCTTCTTCCTCTCAACTTTTTCCAGCACTACTTCCCTCCTATTTCCATGGCCCCCCGTGCTGCCCCCACCAAATACGACTCCACCATGCTCTACCCCTCCGGGAATGACGAATACCTCTCCTGCCAAGAGGAGCGATGGTGCGTTCAATACTTCGGTATGGCCCGCAAACTCAATATGGAGCGCGCGATCGAATGGGAAGATCTGCCCAACTCCATCACCGCCCTTTTCATGGCCCGCGGCTGGTGCCATTTCCTCAACCAACCTCACGAAGCGGTTTGGGCAACCGAAGTCCGCTCATTCTATGGTACACTCGTCCGGACGGGCCAATTCGAGGCCGAAGCTTTCGTAGATGGGACTCCCATACCCTTTTCCTTGGCCCGTCTCAAGGCCAAGTTGGCCCAGTTTGATGTCCCGGATGTCCAAGAATTCACTTATCCCCAAAATGTCCCCCCGGTCGATAAGGACATTATCATGACCCGCATTGCACCGAACGTGGCTTGGGCGGGGCAAACCGTCGCTGTTGGACGACTCAACGAGATGGCGCGCCTTACATTTCAGATTGTGTGCGCCAACCTATTGCAAACGTCCAATGACTCTGCCATGCGGCCCCGACAAGCTACCTTGACATATCATCTCTTAGACCCCCACACTTCCATCCATTTGGGCCGCACCTTGTACGCGAATATCATCAATGCATCCTTGGATGAGAAAGGCATCACCCCACTTCCTTATGCCGATTAATCACATCCATCCTTAAGGATGCTGGCATAGAGGGGACGAGCGACCTTACGCGTCTCCCCGGTCCTTTCGGACAAGGGACCCGCACCAAAAGCGCCAAATAGCTAGCCGTCCTCCGAGCTCGGCGGGGTGATGATGTCGATGAGGAGGCTGCCTTGAGCGACAACGAGGAAGACGTAGGGGCAGCTAGTGAAGACGTTGAGATGGTGGATCTCGGTCTGGACGAAAAGTCGGCGGACGAGGAGGATGACCCAGATTTCGAGTGGGAGGGCACGGACCTACACTCGCGTATGTCGGCGCTCGAGACGAGCGCGACATGAACATCGTTCTCCGCTTCCAAGCGGACATCTATCGGCACATAGGGGATCCTAATGACCCACTACCTTCCTACTACCAGAACCCTTATGAACCCAACGCGCCCGGTTCCTCCCATCCCCCACCCCGGTGAAGCTTTATATGGTGTTGGCAGCATTTTTTGTTTTTTCCCTGTTCACAGTTGTATGTTTTCCCCTGAACATGTACCACAATATTGTTGTAATAAAAACTGCATTTTTCTATTTGTTTGTTTTATTTTTCCGCACTTTTTATTCTCTTTGAGTTAGATTTTAGTCCTTTTTTGCTTGAGGACAATGCAATAGTCTAAGTTAGGGGGGGTCACAAGTGCGTATTTCTAAAACTTCACAAATCTTCCAAAATGCCCAAAAATTTCCTATAAAAAAAATCATAAAATTTTGAAAAACCCAAAAATATTTTTGTTCAAAATAAATAAAAATTGGAATTCAAAATTTTCAAAAATATCATTAAAAGTCGAATTGAAGTCTCAAGTTGTAAAATCCAACGTACACAAAGCCAAAATTGACCAAAGACGGAAATTGAGCGAAAATTGACGACTTAACGAATAAATGTGGAGATTAACAAACCCGATGAGATTCGAGCCTATCACTTTTTGCGAGTTTTTAAATCAATCCGAGTTAATTGTTAACTCAAAGTTCTTTTCAGCGCCTAAAAAGTTGTCAAGGATCTCAATCCTTTCATTTTAATCGGTTTTGAAAAATGAGTGTAATATTGCTTTGAAAAACGTGCCAAATTGATCTCTAAACGTAAAATTCATCTCGAAATGCATACGGTAATGCAATTGGCATTTTGGGCAATGAAGTAGGCCCTCGTTTGTCACCCAAAAATATTGGCCAGAAAAAGTAGCGAAAAATTACCCCTTTTGTAACCCAATTTGAGCCAAACAAATGATCCTTTTTCGTTTGATAACCCGAAAAATCCAAATAGCAGGAATTGTGAAAAATGAGAAAATTCAAAAATTAAGTCCGAAAAGTGCATAAAAAGGGGCAAGAAATAAATAAATATGCTCCAAAAAAAATACAAAAAAAATGAGCAATAGCCCGAAAAAAAGCACAAATGGACATCATTAATGACTTTTCCAATTCCAACCTTCTCGACAATTGTCATTGTACCCCATATACCTTAAAACCCAAAAAAGTCCTAACCGAGTCTAAATTGCGAAATTGGTTACCGCGTGGAGAGCTAATATACCAAAAGATAATAAATGAGATTAAGTGCGCGAAATAAAAGCAATGTTCCCATTTTTAAAACCGTAATCCTTTGATGAGGTCTTTTCACCACAAAATTTCCGTCTTTCTAACCGTATGCGTGATTTTGCTTCCATTACATTTACTCTTTATATCACGCATACCAAGAGAATAGCCATAATCTGAGAGATTCGTATGTGAGAGCATTTCGTGAGAAATTGAAATCAAAACGAATTTTCGAATAAGTAACGTAATGATCAATCGGTGAAAATTAACGGTTATATTTCTGGCTACGCACACACACACCACAGTTTGAGACTTGTAAATATGACTTGATGATGACTATTTTCTGAAAAAGTTTGAATTGCACAATTTTTGCATATTTTGAATTTTCTTTGAGTCAAATTTTGTGGGTATATTCTCTGCAAACCCTCACGAGACAACACTCGTCCTACTAGGGTAACCTAGGGGTTTAACGGCTTGTTGCATACGCTAAATGCAATCGCTTGCCCGTGAAAAAGGTATTTTATCCCAATAAAATGATTTTTTAAAAAGAGTTGAACCACGCTAGGATTCTTTTACATTGCTCGGAACGCGCAAAGTTCTAAGTTAGGGGGGTTTGATTAGGCATAAATTCTTCGTAATTTATCCCTTGATTTTGTTACTTTTAGCACCTCGAACAACGTAATTGAGTTGGATTTATCTCATAGCTGTGCTACTGACTGATCCTAATGAGTACACCGAGTTTCTAGTATTTTGTAGTGATTTTGCAGGTATTTGATGTCAAGAAACGAAAGAAGGAAATCGGTAGATTCAAGAAAGAAAGAAGGAAAAGTCTCAAGGGCAAAAGCATAATTTCTACACGGAATTCGGATGAGGTACCTAAAGAGAAGTTGAAGACATCTCATTCACGAGCACAAAGGAAGAAACGGCACCCCAATCGAAATCCCGAAACAAAAGTTATGAGCAGTCAAAGATGAGACAGAAAGTCAAATAGCCGGACCGGTCCGCCTTGCCAAACTCCAGAAGACCCCGGATCACATGCAAACCGAAGGAGGCCAAAATAAAAATAACTGGTACGCCCCCGGACCGGTCCTCCCCAAAATAAAAAGAACCGATCCGCCTTAGGGGAAGACCGGTCCGCCTAAGACCCGGACCGGTTTGGTCTTCGAGATCTGAAAATATTTTCTCTTCCTAAAAAGACTCCTAGTGAAGTTGACTTACGATATTGTTGTAGGGTATTAAAGACCCGATTTAGTATTGTTATAGAAAGAAAGAATTAGTACGTTTTACCTCTTCTTCTTCAGAAACCCTAGCTTAGTTAACATTTGGAGATTTATTTCAAGGATTGAAGATTTGTTCAGCGATTTTTGTGAGTATCAGTTTCATTCGTTGTTGCATTTATTGTTTGTGTAATTTTAGTGAGTGATTTTTATTTCTAATTCGTTTCTACATCTAATTGTCATTTTTCTTAGATTAATCATGAATTCCTGCACATCAATTATTGTTTTCATAAAATTCAACTTGTTAGGCTAGATTTAACAAGGTCGGGGTACATGAACCCAACCCGAGGTGTTAGTGTATGTGTTTAAAATTAATCCGATGAATTTATTGATTGACTATGATCGTATGGCATAGCGACACAATAATTGTAGATCTTTATATCACGTTTGCCTCTGGGTACTCGTGATGATTTAGAGTGCAATTTGAGTGTCACTATCGCAATACTGATTTACTCATCCTCAGATTAGGTATGACGCGGGCTTGAACCTCGTATACATAATGCTTGGGAGTACTAAATTCCGGGTCAGATCAATCAGATAAATTTATGATTAATATTACCACTGCAATACACTAGGGCTGGGGGATTGTATTCCCATCCTAGTTTTTTCCATCACTTTGTCAAAAGTTTCAAAATCAATTTTATTCATATTTTAGGTAACTTATTGTAGTTGCATTTTTCATAATTTCATCTTTGCATTTAGTTGTAATCATTCCCATAATCAAATCATTTTCCCTTTATTTTTAGAGTCAAGGTTAGGATTCCTCCGTCTTTTCCGTCGTCACAACTTCGTTGTCCTTTTTCCATGAGGATCGATACCTGACTTGTCGGATTATTACTTGAGCGACAGGCTTAAACTTGAGCCTGGAGTGAATGCATTTCTGAGACATATTTTCAGTCGCGTCAGACGACGGGGGTCAAGGATGTCTGGGAGCATCTCCCACCTGTGGTGTGTTGGGTGGTATCATCAGTGGGTTTTGGGCGGTTGGCATCGGTGCTGGATGAGACGCCTCGTTCGACAGCGTTCCTATGCGCTTCGAGAGAGAGGTGGTGGGATATTACCCACACCTTGCATTTCGGCTTCGAGGAGATGACTGTGACTTCCATAGACGTGCAGCAGTTGTTGGGGCTGGATTGCGATGGAGAGCAGATAGAGGTGGGTCTCTCTTTACGGGTGAGATCGGAGGCAGTGTGTGCAGCACTTGGTGATATAGGGAGGATAGTTTCTGGGGATTCTATCCGGCTGTCCCTGCTGAAGGATGTTCTGCTGAGCAGGGTGATTGATGTGGAGGACGGGCTGCAAGTGAGGCATATGGCCCAGTTATTCATTTTGCTGGTGTTGGTAGGTTTCATGGTGGCGTCGAGTGACAACGTCATCCATTTGTGGTTCTTGCCGTACCTGAGGATGTTTTCGAACATCCCTTTCTATGATTGGGGGAGTATGAGTTTGGCGACCCTTTACTCTTCTCTAGATGCATTCTGCCGGTGCTGTCGGCAGACCTTTACTGGGGCCACGTACCTTCTTGAGGTATTATTTCCTTTCATGCATCCGTATTTTACTTTCATGCATTCTCATTTTCCTTATGCGTCTCTTTTTTCTTTATGAGTTCAGACGTGGTTCTACGAGGTGATTGGGTGAAATACCCCATTGATCGCTTTGAATAATGACACTGTTGGGGACTTCTGTCAATTGTATCGATGGCGTAAGGACAATCGACAGTCGAAGGGATCTCTCTCTCTGTAGGCGGTGCGTTAGGTCTTGAATGACCTGACCAGTTGTAGGGCACGACTCTTTCCATTTCAATCTTGGTTTTTGCACCTTCTGATCTTGTATCGATTTATGCCTGCTTGGAGATTTTCAGGTGATCTTTTATCCCTGTGGGACAACCATTCAGGATGCGGGGGGGACTAGGGTGAATGCGCGGATGAGGCATTTACTGGTGCATGAGTTCAGCCATTCCTGGTACCTCGGGGAGTGGGTGGTTTGTCAGATTGCTGAGGAGGAGGTGGTGGTGCCACCTGCGCAGTCTCCTACGTCTATGAGGTGGGAGCGACTGCTGTCGGAGGATGATAGGACCACGGAGATGATCGGTGAGTCCTACTTATTGTACACACATTTGGCTACGCCGTATGACTATATAGACTTTGTGATGAGCTGGTTGATGGCGCCCAACATATATGATGCCCTGCCTTTCCCTCCCGTGGGTTTTAGTTGGGCGGTGGGATCTTCCCACAGCAACGGTGGTCCGTCGGCATCTTCGGCGGTGACGACTTAAAAGGTTCCTTTTATGCGGTTGCATACCCCCTCGTACAACATTCGGCGGGATGATGGAGGGATGGTGCCTATGTTGCACCGTCCTCCTGCGATGGATTTAGAGGAGTTGAGTTTGACAGAGGAGGTCCTCCAACCTGCGGTATACCTTTTTGTTCCTTTATTTCTTTATTTTCTATTTTGATCATCTATGTTTTGATACTGATTTCTCCTTTTCTTGCAGCAAGTTCGGGTGTCGACCACTTGGCTAAGGGACATCAAAGACTGGATATCTTTGGCGACCGCCCATATTCGGGATGCGGTTCCTATTCCTTCTTGCTTGGTGTCGTCTGCCTCGTCCGAAGAGGACTCAGGCTCGAGTAGTGGTGGTGAATCGTCTCGCCGTAGGGGGAAGAGAGCACGTCGTAGGGGTGGAAGCTCTTGAGAGAGAGAGAGAGAGAGAGAATGTGGGTTTGGGCTGAGTCCCGTTGTTTTTGATTTTTCTTTTTATTTCCTACAAAAATGATGTAACACAAAAAACAGATATATGCAATTCAATAAAGTTTTTTAATTATCTTTTATTAATGATGAATGAATGCATGCACATGCGCTTTTTACTTTGCTGCTGAGACCGTAAAAAGGAATATTTTTGAAATTTTTTTGAAGGAAAGTTTTTTATTAAAAAGGGGAAATTAAAGGAATTTTGAAATTCTGTTGAGAATATCAATTTATTTTTATTGAGTTTTCTGATTTGACAAAAGAGGAAAAGAGGAAAATTTCTAAAATGGGGGGGGGGGGGGGGGGTTGCCGATCAGCAAGCACCCTGACCTGCCTATCGGCAGTTCAGTCTAGTCCCATCAATTCAAAGCTTTGATTGGTACCCTCTTCAGCCTTTGGTACCTTGTAGGGTAGGATTCCCTTCGATTTCTGCAGGGATTATGTCTCTTGTGAGGGTTTTCAAGTATAAAAAGGGGTAAGGGTGGAGTGTTTTCATTACACCTTTGCATTTTCACCTACTTGCCCATTATTTCTTAGCCTTGCAAGATGGCTCTCCCTGGTAGCATTGAGTTTTCTAATTACCTTGAAGACTTGGAAGCAAGGTGCTCTTATAATGTCAACTACGATGCTTTCAACATGCGTCGAGTCTCCCTGTGGCGCAATCGGCCTCTTAAGTGGAACGTTCTGATGGCGACGATACAATTCTGGTACCCTAAAGACCACGTATTCTGCTTTGGTTTGGATGAAGTTTGTCCTACCTACGAGGAATTTTCTACCATGCTGGGTGTAAATCCTAGTGTTGCTGTGGCTTTGCCCTAATTTTCCCGCTCTCCCAGGGATTTGTTGGCCTAGATTCTTCGTGTTTCGCCTTCGGCTTCCAGATCATTAGTTGCTGTAGGAATGATCTCGCTCCCGGCGGTGCTGCAGTTTGTGCATTTGTGGGAAGTAGGTGATGTTGGATATGTTGGAGCCGTTGTTCTGGGTCTGGGTTTAAAATTATTCCCGGTGACTGGAGAACTGTAGGTGGACCCACAACTTGCAGCCATTACTTCATGGATGTCTTACCGTCATAATCCTGTGGCGGTGATACTGGCGGAGACCCTGAATGACCTGGATGCCTGGAGAGAAGGTCGTTCTGACTTTTTGAGGGGTAGCCCCATGATGCTGTTCATGTGGTTGTCTGAAAGATTCCGCTTGGATACTCCTCTAGAATATCCCTTGTCGGCCTTACCCAACTTATTTTTGCGCTACTTCATCAGTGTTGGTCTGTATGTTGAGAACTGGGAGCATTGGCTTGTGGAGCATGGGGATCGTGGTTTGTATTGGTCAGTGCCTTGGTGGGGGAAGTTGCAACCTATTTTGGAGCTAGGAGAGTAATCATATATGTGACTGGTTGGTCTCAGGCAGACCTCTTTTTATTTCCCTTGGCGGCTTCTATGCCAATTTGGCTTGGCCCAGGTCGTTCCATGCCGGATCTCAAATTTCTTTCCGATAAAAGATTTGACTGAGGCTGTTGCTTGGTTCTCTGTGGGAAAATCGACGTTCGTCGACCCGTCCCTCTCAGTCTATCGAGAAAGTTTGGCATGCCCCCAAAGATTATATGAAGTGGTTGAAGAGTGTAAGAGGGTAGTTTAGATAAGATGGAGGCGTAACCCCTTTTAAGTATGGTGATGACAAGGTTAGTTAGAAAAGCACTAGTGATTTAGCCACAAGACACAAAGAGCATTTTGGAATGTATGGAACCCATCTTATACTCACAAATCTCTCGTGTATAACTCACAATTTAATAAAGAACTTCAGAAATAACTTAGCTAGAGGGAGAGAGAAGTAAGCACCCTAAATACACCTTAGTAGGCAGGCAAAACATACTAAAACTCTCAAGGATCTCTGTTATGCATTAAAAGCTTCGTAATAAATGACAAAAATGGTGGGTGGCAGAACTTTCTGGTTCTTTTAATAAATCTCTCTCGTAAATAAATTTCTCTAGTAATAAATTTTTGAACTCTCAAAAAGATCATCCTTTCCTCAGAGGTGGTTGGGGTCGTTAAATAGCCCCCCACACCACCCCCGAGGCAACTCAGTCATTAAAGACTATGAAAGACATCCCTCATACTTTATGTCACAACATTAAATGTCTAATGCACTAGTTGTCTCCTACGTCATAAACATTAAATGCCAAGACATGCCTTTTGCCTAACCACTGTGTGTCAGGGGGTTGTAGTCGCAGAGGTGGCTCACCAACTATCTGACAGCCCCAAATACCACGGTGGTTTACTCAAGTGCATGTCTGACATTGTTTAGAAGGCTAGTGACATCACCCACAGTAGATGTGACATTTAAGTAGAGGGTTGTTTGGTCCATAACTCAATGCCCGACGGAACTCCAAGATGCTCCGCTTGAGGTTCCACGGTCAGGGTCTTTCGGTGTTTTACCAGGTGTATCTAAGATGGTCAGGACAAGCCCCAACGGTGCCCCACTTCTCAATCCTTCAAACCAAGTCCCTCTAAAGTTCCCACGGTGAGGTTGTTCGATAGAGCATGAAAGCTCTCCCAGGCCCTGCCAAGTCTGGTCTCTTGCGAGTACCGTTCGACCTCACACCCATTCATTATTCTCGTTACAATATTACAGTCATTACAACTCGTGGCAAAGTAACAATAAGCTAAAGTACGAGTTGCCACGCCAAGCTGCCATGCTTGAGTTGCCTCACCAAGATGCCACGCTTGAGTTGCCACGCTGATCTTATCCTCAGAACACTGTTGCTAATTGGTGGATTATCCCTAATCCCAGGATTACCTTCAGGCCCCCTCTACATTTGCCCCTTCGTGGAGGGATTTGTTGTTGGAACAAGAAGTGCCTCCACGAAAACTTCTTAATCTGATGAACCTTCTCTGTCTGGCCTGCTGCTTTTTCTTAATGCTGAGTCTCAACCGTTTCATCTTGAATATCTAAAATTCTCCCGAAGGACCTGCTAATATTCTCGCAGTAATGTTCGAAAAAGCAAAAAATTCTCCCCGATGTAACTGAGTCATAACTAAACAACGTTTGAGCTTCTGTCGAGGGGACATCGTGCCTTTTTTGAACCGTTGGGACACCTTCCTTGTTGGGGGGTTTATGGGATATGTCAGAGAAAATCTTGGCGCCCAAAAACTCAATCTTGCTTAGGAAGGTAACGGTGGCTGTTCCCTAGGTGTCATTTCATTAATTGATGGCAGTTCCCCAGGTGTCACTTCATTAAATAACGTAGCGTTGTCATTTCCATGTCAGAACACTTCCCGAAGTGCCACGTGTACATTTGAAATGATTGCAGGCGGCCACACACGTGCAATGGTGGGAAACTTAAACGACGAACTTTAAAAATTAAATGGCCAAATCACTTAAAACCATTCTTTTTCTTACTTTGCCACTACCTGCTTCAAATTTCCTTCGTTTTTTAGAGAGAGAGAGAAAGAGCTTCCATTGTTGATCGTATGAAACCTCTATTGCTGTTCGAGCTTATGCCGTCCTATTCTTGCTCTCATCTTCTACGCCACCTCCTGTGGTTGTTCTTCCGCCATTGTCATGCTCAGGCTCCTCTGACTCAAGGTTGTTTTTTGTTTGCTCTAACACTCTGTCATGGAATCTCAAAGTTACCCCACCATCTCTTCAACCAGTGCGCCGCCTGCTACTGCTGTTGCCACCACTACTGGTGCTTCTGCCTTGGACGCTGTCCGTCGTGAACAGTTAAGGTTTTATCGTCGCTCTCCCATTTTTGGCGAAGATGATAGCTTTGCTGCTTCTTACAAGACTGTCAACTTTGAATGCAAGTTTGAGACCTTAGTGCTGGGTGACGAGGACGAAGAACCCTCGAAGTGGGGCTTTCTTCCTCCAGAGGGGACTCTCTGGTTTCGTCTGGAGCGAGGGAACTTCCAATGGTCCCAAATTGACTTCGAAGCACCAGGTGGTTCTCCTGCCCATTTTGCTGCTTGGAACTCTCACATGGTGAGTTCCCATGGTGATATTTTGAGTAAGATTGGCCTTCAACGGGCCAAATGGTTTGGTGAGTTTACTCTCTCCAAAAATAATGCTGCTCTCCCCATTCTTGTTTCTCGTTGGAACGTGACGACTCACACATTCATTGCTGCATGAGGCGAGTTCACGATAACCCTAGAAGATGTCTGCGAGCTTCTGGGGCTCGAAGAAACAGGTCATGAGCCTTATACCGATGAGCCTCTCGACGCCCAAGAGACTGCTGACCGTTTGGCGTTGGACCGAATATGCCGAAGTTGCATCGGTTCTTCAAACAAAGCTACCTTCACTCCGCTGATTAACTATTTCTTCAAGGGTTCTAGTGAAGGTAGTTCTTCAATTTCAACGGATGCCCCTGGCCAAGGTACTTCGTTAGAGCTCCCTGCTTACATCCTTGTGATTCTCTCCCATTTTCTTTTGACGGGAAAACCAAACGATCAGCCCCGAAGGGACCTTAACAACATATCCCTTCGTTTGTCCCGGGGCATCAAACTTCCTTTGGCTGCAATTGCCCTAGGGTTCCTCTACACCTGGCTTGACAGAACGTTGTTTGACATGGAACGATCACTTGGCCGTTATAACCTGGCCAATTTTTCTAACAGTGTCCTTCTAACCAGCTTTCTTTACGTGCGCTTTCCTGTTGTAGCGGCCAAGGCCAACCGTCCTCCTTCTGGGGAAACCATTCTGCCCCCACGCTCTTATATTAATCACAAGAGGCAGAGCCGAAAAGAGCTGATCGCCTCAATTGATCGTTTTGAGGACTTTGTTATGAGGCCTTACGGAGAGGACGCCTTTGTTCATACTTGTGATTTCATTCAGCACGAATCCAGGGTGGTTCAGGTGGGGGTAGACATTGAAGATCCTCAGTTAGCCGTGGTGCTTCTCCTTTCTCCGGGGTATCTGCCTTCCTACACCGAGTGGGGATATTCCAGCGAACATTATAACCCCAATCGGTGTAGTCATCAATTTGGGTTTGATCAGGGGGCTCCTCGCTCAGTTTTCCAATCCTCAAACCCAAAGGTTAGCTTTAGCGAGGCATGTTCCTTATTTTCCTCCACTGCTGCGTGGGGGATAAGTGAAGCAATGGCTGGGAGAGTCACCATTCCCTCCAACAAGAGGCAAGGGAATGTGACCAGTCTATTTGCCACGAAGTTCTGGCCGAAACAACTGGCTAACATTGCTGAATTCATAGATGGCGAGCCTGTGTACCCTCCAGTTCTTTCATTTTCTGCGTTGGAGCTGGGACTTAAAGGCAACTCCGTTCTGGGGATTGAGTTCCCTCTAAGCAAAACCCCTAAGAGGCCTTCCGAAGAGCTTCCTCCGTTATGCCCCATGACTCCTACTGCCATACCCAAAGCGAAAAGTGCTGGGGTATCCAGGAAGACTGATCCTTCGACTGGAGCTACTGCTGATGAAGGGTCCTCGCAGCCGTCGACCAAGAAGGCCAAGAGTGGGGTGGATTCTACGAAAAAAACAAAGTCCAAATCCCAGACTCCTGTGGCAGCCCTTCCCATAGCCTCCGTTCCTCCTCCCATGTCTCCTGAAAGGGCCGAGAGGTTAAGGATGGAGGCGCAGGCTGAGGTAGATCGGGTGAATGCAGAGTTTCAACGGCGCGCTGTCGTCGTTCCTCCCTCGGTTGCCTTCCCACGATCGTCGTCGATCCCACTGAGCCAGCTGCAAGGAGGAGGAAAATTTTGAAGGTTCCTCAAGCCACTGGCAGTGACGTGACAAGGCTAAGAAGGAAGACTTTAGGCACCAAGTCCCAGCGGAAGCAAGCTCCCACGGTGCAAGCTTCTCATTCTTCTTCCCAATCTGAGGTATGTACACTTATCTTGTTCTCTTTTCCTCTTTGGTTAGAGCAAGCCGGATTTTCTTATATATATTGTTCTTAACTACTTTGGTGCAGGGACTTAAAGAAATGGGGCCTCGTTCTCCTAGCCCCCCAAGTCCCCCCATTAGCCATTTCGTGGGCGGTCGTTGTGGGGCCATCTCATCCGATACGACCCCACCCCGTTCGCCAATGACCGGGCTTACTTACGCCTGTCATTCAATATCACGACGGGCGAGGGAGGCAGTTGTGGAGGGTGAGGTCATAGAGCCCATGGATGTCTCTTCGCCACCAGAGACCACACAATCTGAGATGCCTACTCCAGTCCCCTCTGGCTCACTGGCTTCCTCTGAGGCTGTTCTCCCCATCGTTCTGGTTGCTGCAGGTGATCCTGAGGTAATTATTTCATATTTAAATTTGTCTGATCCGACATTCCTTCTTTTTCACCCCGTTCTGTGTGCTGAATTTAGGATGTTGGTTGCCCTAGGTCGAAGTATCCTCGCTGCTAGCAAACATTCTTCGTCCAATGGTGCTGGCGAGACCTCTGACCACAGTGCCCCTTTTCAACGTTCTGACTGAGGTAAGTTATTCTTAGATACATTTCGCCTTTTTTTCTGTATTTGTTCCTCTTTACTAACATTGGCTTTTATATTGCAGCTTTCTCCTGATCTTTCACCACCCTCATCTATTCCCGATGAACCCCTTGCTCTTTCTTTGGTACCTTATGTGGGCGAGGGAACTATGCCGATGGTTGAGGTTTCTGGGGCCAGAGACCCCGTTGAGGCTGATGAGGTAACAAGTCCCCTCCCAACGGTTCCTGCCATTTTAACCTCCGTGATGACTCCCACTCCTGCCCCTGTTGTGATTCAGGTACTTTCTTAATTCTCTGCATAAACTCCTTCTTATAATAGTGACTTAACAATGACAACACTTGTTAATATTTTTATATAATCTCCACCTTATAACGGTGACTTAACAATGAAAACACTTGTTAAGATTTTTATATATAATCTCCACCTTATAACGGTGACTTAACAATGAAAACACTTGTTAAGATTTTTATATAATCTCCACCTTATAACCGTGACTTAACAACGAAAACGCTTGTTAAGATTTTTATATAATCTCCACCTTATAACGGTGACTTAACAACAAAAACGTTTGTTATGATTTTTATATAATCTCCACCTTATAACGATGACTTAAAAATGAAAACACTTGTTAAGATTTTTATATAATCTCCACTTTATAACGGTGACTTAACTATGAAAACACTTGTTAAGATTTTTAGATAATCTCCACCTTATAATGGTGACTTAACAATGAAAACATATGTTAAGATTTTTAGATAATCTCCACCTTATAACGGTGACTTAACAACGAAAACGCTTGTTAAGATTTTTATATAATCTCCACCTTATAACGGTGACTTAACAACGAAAACGCTTGTTAAGATTTTTATATAATCTCCACCTTATAACGGTGACTTATCAATGAAAACACTATAATCTCACTGTTTCTTATATCTCTTCTCAGGTTGCTCAGGAGGATTCCTCACCAGCTCTTTCACTTATGGGCACACCACGTCAGGAACCTGCTGTTTCGGAAGAATCTGGCCATGCTGACCAAGGTTCCACGACTGGTGTTGAGGCAGAAAGTGAATCTGGGTGCGAATTGCCTCTCCCTGACTTAACTCCTCCTGCCTTTTGCCTAATGGTGCTTCACAATTCTCCCCAAATGCCTGTGAGCCATCGCTTGGTGATTGAGCAGTTGGTGAACCATCACCCCGAGACCTTCATCGTGGACTGCCTACGGTCCAATATTCCCATGATGAGTCATCGACTGCAAGGCATGGCGATCGTTGTTGCTGAGATTGCCAATACTCCCACTTCCAGTGTTACCCGAGCCCTCATTAATCAGTTTCTGGGGTTTCTGAAGGAATTGGGTCGTGACAGTTTCCGTTTCGACTGGATTATAGCATATTTGAAAACTTTGAAGAGTCAGCAGCTGATCGGCCAGAGGGAACTGTTGAGGAAGCACCAGGAGGACCAACGGGCTGAGGAAGTTAAGTTAGCTGAGCTGGCACCTCTTTTGGAATCAGCGGATGAAGAAATAAAGAATGCCGAAGAGGCTCTGCGTTTGGCCAAGCTGAAATGGGAGAGACTTCTTATTGAACGTGCACAGGTGCATATCAGGCTAGAGGTTGCTGTCAACGCTCAAAGCTCCTTTGCGTCAGCTTCTTCGGGCCTTCCTGGGGATTTTTTCTCTTCCCCGGACCTATGGTTCCTTTTAGGGTAGCAAACTCTTGTATATTTTTTCCTTCTTCGTCCATTTATGTAATTCTTGGGCAATAGTTCCCAATTTTTTGTAATGCTCTCTTGTTTATTGAATGAAAGAATGTATATTTTCCCGTTTTATCTTTGAGTTATGACGACTTTCATATCGGTGTCTATACTTCACGTCATCAATAAAACTTGTATATTCATAATCAAAGACTAGATAGATCGATGGTACAAACTTAATTATTTACACATGATAGAATTTCAACCATTTATTATTAATTTTGAATGGCTTGTCTTCCTCCAACTTAGAAATTAAGCAATAACCTGAATCCTGAGCTTCCTTCACGACGAAAGGTCCCTCCCAATTGGCTGCGAATTTTGGCAGAGGAAGTCCCCTAATGTGTTTCACCGCTGCTTTCAAAATGAGATCTCCCTCTACGAACCTCCTTGGTCTTACCAGGTTGTCATATGCCCTAGAGAGCTGCTTTGTATACATTTGAAAATGTTGCATTGCGTTGTCTCTGTGTTCATCCAATGCCTCCAGCTGCACATGCCTGTTCTGAGGGAGCATGCTACTTCGCAAGGCGTATCGAGCAGAGGGAACCTCCAACTCCACTGGAAGGATTGCCTCAGCCCCGTAGACAAGGGAGAACGGAGTGTACCCTGTGGGATTCCTCTTCGTCGTTCGATAGGCCCACAACGCTGCTGGTATCTTGTCATCCCACGATCCTGGAAAGTCCTCCATTGTTTTAGCCAGGATATTAACCAGAGTTTTGTTAGTTGCCTCGTCCTGACCGTTCCCCTTCGGGTATGCCACCGTTGAAGTGTGATGAATGATGGAATACTTGTCTGTAAGCATCGTTACTTCTGAGTTGACAAAGGGAGTCCCATTATCTGAGAGAATAACCTTTGGGATCCCAAAACGGCAAATGATATACTCTCTGATGAAGTTACTCACTACCCCAGCCGTTGCCCTTCTGAGTGGTATTGCTTCAGTCCATTTTGTAAAGCACTCCGTTGCTACCAGTATCCATATCTTTCCCATCGACGAAGGGTGTATCGCCCCCACGAGGTCGAACGCCTAAGTGTGGAAAGGATAAGGCGTTGCCAGAGAATGTAAGTCCACCGATGGGCGATGGATCATATTTCCATGAAGTTGGCAAGCTTTGCATTTTTGAACAAATTCGGCAGAGTCCTTCTCCATCGTTGGCCAATAATATCCCAACATCATCAGCTGATCATATAACTTGGCCCCTCCTATGTGAGCTGGGTCATGGGCTTGTTTGAGGACCTCAGTTGCCTCTTCTTTCGTGATGCAACGCAATGGCTTGTTGAAGTACCCCCTTCGATAAAGCTGCCCCTCTTGGATATAGAACCTTGGGGCCCTTCGCTTCAGTCCCATCGCATCCACTTTCTCCGTTGGGACAGTTCCATCTTGAATGAATTCGATATAGGGATGCCTCCAGTCTGTTTAGGCTTCTATGAAATGGCACTCAGCTGCTTCAAAAAATAGCTGACACTTATCACAATTCCGTTGTAGTTCTGCCGCATCCTATTTCATTCTAGGCCAAAAATATCCCCCTCTTTGAATTCTTCTATAGAGAGGTATCTCAGTTGTTTCGCAATGCACCTCATGTGTTCTCTTCAACCTCCGCTCTGCTTCCTCTGGCCCAATGCATCTTGATAACCATCCCCCTGCATTCCTGTAGTAAAGATTTCCCTGGTTTGTAAAGTATTGGGCTAACTCTCTTATTCCCATAACTCCTTTCCCGGATTCCAGTTGCTTCCTGATCTCTCCTCTCCAATCTGTGTCTCCCTCCATCAGTAGTATTGACTGTACCACCGAAGGAGCTGTCCTTCGTTGGATCGTAACGATAGTCGTATCGCTCCTCATGACCATCTTTTGAGCAATAGTGGCATAAGCGTCTGGATGACGGTTCATCGTTCTGGGATGTCTTCTGATTTTGGTCAAGTGGAACTGGCTGAGGAGCCTTTGAATGATCATTCTGTATGGTGCCAAACTCATCTGCTTCAACGCATATTCTCCGTTAACTTGCTGAATTACTAAGTTCGAGTCACCCTTGATGCAGAGAGAACGAATTCCCCTTCGAAGAGCCTCCAGCAACCCTAGTACCAACGCTTCATATTTTGCTTCGTTATTGGAGCAATGGAAATCTAGTTTGTAGGAAAGGCAAATCTCCTCCGTTCCTTTTCAAAGGATGACCCCTGCCCCTCCTTTTTTCTCTGCCGA
Organism: Sambucus nigra; assembly: GCA_949130495.1. Classification (NCBI taxonomy): domain Eukaryota; kingdom Viridiplantae; phylum Streptophyta; class Magnoliopsida; order Dipsacales; family Adoxaceae; genus Sambucus; species Sambucus nigra. The sequence continues at coordinate 84,545,779 of OX422208.1, read as the reverse complement.
AGACCCATCAAACTGCATCGTCCATTCCTCATCGGTTGCATCCAGATAGTTGGCTTGCAAGTCGTCTCCCGAAATGTCTTCTTTAGGTGGTTCAAACGTTCCTGATGGAAAGATTGCCAACAGATCGGCATACGCCTGGCTCTTGATGGCACGAGGAATCACACACTTTAAATCATATTCGGAGAGAATAAGGAACCACCTAGCTACCCTGCCAATTAAGATAGTTCTAGCCAACAAATACTTAATAGGATCACATCTAGTTACAATATGAATTGTAAAAGACAGCATATAATGTCTAAGTTTTTGTGCTACAAAGACTAAGGCCAAAAAATGCCTTTCTAGGCTGCTATATCTAATCTCTGGCCCATGTATGATCCTGCTGAGGTAATACACCGGTCGTTCTTACCCGTCAATCTCTTGTGCCAGTAAAGCTCCAACGGACCTTGTAGTTGAGGTGAGGTACAACTGCAACGGTACTCCTGCCTGCGGAGGAACCATGATTTGCGGTGAAACGAGCAGCTTCTTCAACTCATCGAGAGACTCCTGGTGGTCCTTTTCCCATCTGAACTTTGTGTTTTTTCGCAGCAGCTGCATCAACGGGTGTGTTACCTCGGCCAATCCTGGTACAAATCTTCTGAGGTAGGAGACTTTTCCGAGGAAGCTTTTTAGCTCCTTCGCCGTTCTTGGGCACGACATTTCTAAGATCGCGCGTTATTTATCCTGGTCCATCTGCACCCCTTGTCGGTCAACCACAAAGCCTAGAAACTTCCCGCATGTTACTCCAAAGACGCACTTCAATGGGTTCATCCTTAATTTATACTTCCTACATCGAGTAAACACCTTCTTTAAGTCGTTTAGGTGGGACTCCTCCTTCTTCGATTTGATGACCAAATCGTCCACATAGAATTCTACAAATCTGTGGAAGAAATCATGAAAAATGGCCATCATTGTTCTTTGATAAGTAGCTCCCGCATTCTTAAGTCCAAACGGCATTACTTTGTACATGAAATTGCCCAACGGGGTTCTGAATGCCGTTTTCTCTGCGTCTGCGGGGTCCATCTTGATTTGGTTGTACCCTACGTACCCATCCATGAAGCTATACATCTCATGCCCAGCCGTGGCATCTATCAGGCTATCAATGGAGGGTAGAGGGAACTCATCTTTGGGGAAAGCCCTATTCAGATCTCTAAAATCCACACAGATCCTTATTTGGCTCTTGTCCTTCTTCCCTACTGGCACAATGCTAGATAGCCACAGGGGATGATGTATTAGTTTGATGAATCCTGCTGCCAACAAACGCTGAACCTCTTCCTTAATCTTTAAGTCCAACTCAGGTTTATAAGTCCTTGTTGCCTGTTTCACCGGGATGGCTGAAGGTATCACGTTTAGCTTGTGGCAGCTCACTTCCTCATCCATCCCTTCCATTTCGGTATACTTCCATGCAAAGACATCTATGAACTCCCGGATTAGCCCAACCAGGGCTTCTCGCTTCTCCTTAGCGAGATCCTTCGCAATGAAGATGGGCCTTGGGTCTTCCCCTTCTCCTGCTAAGTTCAACTGCTCCAACTCTTGTGCCTGGGGCCTTGGTTGATTTGCCATGTAGTCTGGTTCTTCGGCGACCTCCTCCACGAACTCCTGTATGTTGGAGTTGTCTATCACCATACACTGTCCTTGTTGATCCACCAAGAAACACTCATATAACGGGTCAGCCCCCTCCTCGGTCTCTACGGCCTCCCGCTCACATCGTTATAAACGGTATACCACCTTCCCCTCCTCAGTGACCACCTTCTTGCATTGCCTGTTGGTAGCTGTTTCCACGACCTTCCTCTTCCTTTCTCTCGAAGCCTCAGCGATCTTTCCCTCTTAAAAGAGACTCGGCACGCTTTGCCGCTGGGCCTCATGCTCCATAGGATCCACTCCAAGCCTTTGTTTTTGAGCTGCCTTGTGGTACTTTGAGGTCGAGGGATCACCTGATGGGTTTCTTCGGTCCTTACCCCTTCGTTACTCGTGGATTCTTTACTTTACTCGTTCAGAGGCCCCATTCTATCTTTGATCGAGGGAACCCATGCCCCCTCCATTCTTCTCGTTAGGACTCGAGCGTCCTCTTCCAACTCCGTATAAAAGGCCGCATTTACAAAGTGAGCTTCCTCGATAGCAAAAGGCCTTTTTGTAGCCCTAATGGTCACTTATGTTCCTTTGACATTCGCCTTGGCGCATTGATGATATGTTGAAGGAACTAAACCTTGATTGTGCATCCACACTCTTCCTATTAGTAAATGATAGGAAGTTGCACTTTCTATTACATGGAACTTGATGTGGGAACTCAGATTTCCCATTACAATTCCCACATTCACATACCCAATGGATTTGGAAGATTGGTTGTCATACCCTGAAATTACCAGAGGCATGGGGACCAACCTATCTTCTGGGATATCAGCTGCGTGGAAGGAGTTGATCGGCATAATTTTGACGGAAGCGCCCCCATCCATAAGCGTTCTTGCAAAACTAACCCCATTGATAATCGCCGTCACATACAAGGGCCTATTATGAGGGAACCTTACAGCTCTATCTGCATCGCTGAAGGTCACCTCTGATAGGAACTTTTTCACCAGCCTTGCCATGGGTCCCCTCCATTTCAACGAGGGAACCGCGTCCTTCCTCGCGATGTCTAGGATCGCCTGAGTTATTTCCAGTATGCTCTCCTTTGGTATCCCCACTTGATCGAAGAACCAAGCGAATTTTGGGGATTTTGAAACTGCGCTGTACTCAACGACTGCCTCTATTTCCTCGCCCTCAACGCTGTATACGTCTTCCACGTCTTTAGCGCTTGCTTCATCGTAGGCTAAAACTACGTTAGCCATTCCTGTGGTGCAACGTTCCAGAGTTTCTTCGAATTCCCTTTGCCTCATTGTTGACCTTCCTTCTCCTCTTTCCGCCTCATCGTCGTAGGCCGTCACCAAGTTGGCCCCATGTGCTGGAAGCGGGTTGTTGTTAACGTTTTTTGGGGGGATCTGCAACGTCCCTGCCTTCATGTACTTGTCAATGATTCTTCTTAGTGTGAAGCAGCTCTCTGTCGGGTGCTGGATTTTTTGATGAACCTGACAATACCTAGGATCCGCCTTCGTTGCGTCATCGGGTTCCTCCGAAGGAACACCTTTTGGCAGGTAGACCGTTCCACCTTGGACCATGGCGTTATAACAACTCACCGCCTCTTCTATCGTGCACGGTAACGGTGTTGGGTCTTCTCTATCCCTTTCGAACTTCCTTTTGTTGTCCTTCTTTGCTGCCCTACCCCCATCTGCTCCTTCGGTGTATCCCACCCGTGGGGGTTGAGGCCTTCCCCCCCAGGTTGTATCGGCTGTCTGAATATCATAGGCGCCGCCACCGGGTTTGGTCGTATGACCAATGAGATGTTCCTTGCAGATTTTAAGAATGCCGAAAAAGTTCCCTCACGCGTCTCATTGATAAGATGGCAGATGTACTCCGGGAGTAGTCCTTCGGCACAGATTTGTAATAGTTTGGATTCCTTGGCCTCCTCTCTCACGTCCAGAGACCTTTTCCTGAACCTCCGAACGTACGCCACCACGTCTTCTCCTGGTCGTTGCTTCTCTCTCCCTAGTTGGGTCATATTGAATTCATCATCTGCTAGAAAGAACTTTTGGACAAACAGCACATGCATCTCTTCCCACGTGGAAACACTTTTAGGGGCCAAATGAGAATACCACGTGTATGCTTTATCGGTTAGGGATTTGGAAAACTCCCTCAACCTGAGTTTCTTGTTGTTGCAATGCGCCCCTAGGTGCTCAATAAAATGTTTAATGTGCTCTTTCGGATTCCCACCCTTCCCTGTGTATTTTTCAAAGATGGGGGGGATATAATCCCTCGGGTAAGGCTCATCGTTGTATTCCTGAGGATAAGGTGTCCTAAAGTCATCATAGACTGAAGCTACCTCGCCTATAGGCTGTGAGGAAGCCTGCACAAACTTTAACATCTCCTTTTGCATTTCTCTCCTCATTTCCTCCATGGGCGATGGGGCAACAACCAATGGGGGTGTTGGCTGAATGACCGTAACAGTTGGAGCCATCGTTACGGCTGGCACCGTTGATACTCCAGAGATTCCCATTGTCGGATTCATGACAGAGGGTATGCTTGTCGGGGCTGCTCCCATTGTACCTGCGCTCGGTGGAACTGTTGGAGCTGCCCCTGGTGTTACGAAGGAATTGGCCTCAAGTCCTCCCAGCACCGTTGAAGCTGCAGGAGTTTGCAAAAACTCATAGAACTTGCTCATGAGGAGGGTCATTTGGGCAGGTCCCAGCCCAGTGCTCGTGGAAGCCTGCGTCACTCCTTGAGTGCCCGTTGTTGTCTGAACTGGGGCCACTTCTATTCGAGAAGCACCGCTCCTTAAAGCCTCCAATTCTATCGCTTCTTGCTCTTCACTGTGTTGGATATCATCAAAGTTGATCCTTCGATTAACGTTATCTTGCGCCATACTCCTTCCTTAGAAGAATGCCTCCCCAGCAGAGTCGCCAAATGTAAGAGGGTAGTTTAGATAAGATGGAGGCGTAACCCCTTTTAAGTATGGTGATGACAAGGTTAGTTAGAAAAGCACTAGTGATTTAGCCACAAGACACAAAGACCAATTTGGAATGTATGGAACCCATCTTATACTCACAAATCTCTCGTGTATAACTCACAATTTAATAAAGAACTTCAGAAATAACTTAGCTAGAGGGAGAGAGAAGTAAGCACCCTAGATACACCTTGGTAGGTAGGCAAAACATACTAAAACTCTCAAGGATCTCTGTTATACATTAAAAGCTTCGTAATAAATGAAAAAAATGGTGGGTGGCAGAACTCTCTGGTTCTTTTAATAAATCTCTCTCGTAAATAAATTTCTCTAGTAATAACTTTTTTAACTCTCAAAATGATCATCCTTTCCTCAGAGGTGGTTGGGGTCCTTAAATAGCCCCCCACACCACCCCCGAGGCAACTCAGTCATTAAAGACTATGAAAGACATCCCTCATACTTTATGTCACAACATTAAATGTCTGATGCACTAGTTGTCTCCTACGTCATAAACATTAAATGCCAAGACATGCCTTTTGCCTAACCACTGTGTGTCAGGGTGTTATAGTCGCAGAGGTGGCTCACCAACTATCTGACAGCCCCAAATACCACGGTGGTTTACTCAAGTGCATGTCTGACATTGTTTAGAAGGCTAGTGACATCACCCACAGTAGATGTGACATTTAAGTAGAGGGTTGTTTGGTCCATAACTCAATGCCCGACGGAACTCCAAGCTGCTCCGCTTGAGGTTCCACGGTCAGGGTCCTTCGGTGTTTTACCAGGTGTATCTAAGATGGTCAGGACAAGCCCCAACGGTGCCCCACTTCTCAATCCTTCAAACCAAGTCCCTCTAAAGTTCCCACGGTGAGGTTGTTCGATAGAGCATGAAAGCTCTCCCAGACCCTGCCAAGCCTGGTCTCTTGCGAGTACCGTTCGACCTCACACCCATTCATTATTCTCGTTACAACATTACAGTCATTACAAATCGTAGTCAATATAAACAAAGCTATAATATGGCAAAGTAACAATAAACTAAAGTACGAGTTGCCACGCCAAGCTGCCACGCTTGAGTCGCCTCACCAAGATGCCACGCTTGAGTTGCCACGCTGATCTTATCCTCAGAACACTGTTGCTAATTGGTGGATTATCCCTAATCCCAGGATTACATTCAGTCCCCCTCTATAAAGAGTAAAGTAGTCAGCAAGATGTTGGCAGTGGAGACTGGACAAAGATGGTTTTTTTTATCTAACACCATGGAAGGGGGTGTTGTGGTGTTTTCGAAGATGGTTCGGGCTTATCGGTCTATGGATTATCTACGACACTCTATTCAGGCAGGGGAAACTTAGGGACCTCAGGATGTAGATGATGAGGGTGTAGGCTTCTCTCGTAGCTATGGGGAGGACTCTTGGAGAGTTTATTTGTGTAATAGATGCAGGGATTTTATTTGGATTTTTATGGTAGTAGGGGGAAGGGAGTTATTCATTCCTTTTCTTATGTAATCCGTGTTGTAATTTCTTATTAATGTAATAAATATGTTTCTGATCATCCAGTTGTGCCTTTCAATTAGTTTTGTATTTTGAATTATGTATACTGATCGCTAAGGCATACATAATCCTTTTGTTCAAGTATTCTTTAGAATGAACCGTCGTTCTCGGAGGTAAGAAACGAATGGTATTTTGTGATAAAGAAAGGGCCATACTCATGTGAGGTGTATGAGCTACCTACGTACCTCTGGGGTTTTTTGAAAAAGTTTTTTTTATCTGTTTGAAAATAGTTTTCTGTAGAGGATCAGGCCCACGTAGTTCTGGGTAGAGGGAAATTAAGATTTTTTTATTATAATAGAAGGGGGATGAGAAGAGTCGTAGCGCGTCAAGATTTCGGACTAGGGGTAAAATTTCTTGAGACGGTCCAGGTTGAATGGATGAGCCATCTCTTCCCCATCTAGGTCAATGAGCATGGCGGCACCGCCGGATAAGATTTTTTTTCACAATGTAGGGGCCGCTCCAATTGGGCTTGAATTTCCCTCTGGGGTCCCAAATGGGTTCTATTATCTCTTTGAGGGCTAAGTACCCCTCCCGAGCACTACGATCCTTGACTCTCTTATTGAATGATTGCGCTATTCCGCGATGGTACCCCTGTATGTGGTAAAGATCTTTTGATCTTCTTTCATCTAGGAGGGCTAGCTCATCAAGACGGCTCTGGCACCAGTCTTCTTCGCTAACTTTGCTTTCGAGCATGACGCGTAGCGAGGGTATTTCTAGCTCCACAGGTAGGACTGTTTCCATGCCGTAGACCAGGGAGTAAGGGGTAGCCCCAGTAGAGGTTCAGATTGAGGTTCGATAGCCCTAGAGGGCGAACGAGATTCGATCGGCCCAATCGCTACAAATTTTGGTCATCTTACTGATGATAGCTTTGAGGTTCTTATTGGCGGCTTCAACTGCACCATTGGTCTGAGGTCGATAGGGAGAAGATTTGTGTCTCTGAATCCTGTACTAGTTGACTACTTCTGTGACTTATGGTTCTAAATACAACCCGTTATTTGACACTAGCTCGTGCGGGACCCCATATCGGGAGATAATATTCTTCTTGAGGAATTTGGCCACTTTTTTAGCGTTCAACACTGCGTATGACTCAGCTTCGACTCATTTGGTGAAGTAATCAATGGTAACTAGGATGAACTCATGTCCGTTTGAAGCCTTTGGCGTAACCTTCCCTAGGATGTTGATACCTCAGGTGGAGAACGACCATGGAGAGGTCATGTTGTATAATTCTCGCGGAGGCAGGTGTTGAAGATTGGAGAACTGTTGGCATTTGAGACATCTCTGGATATAGGTGGTGTAGTCTTGGGTCATGGTGGTCCAGTAGTAGCCCTATCAGATGATCTTCTTGGCAAGGATGTCATCGTTCATGTGGGGCCCGCATTCTCGCTGTGGATTTTTTGCATTATTTTCTTAATCTCAGCCCATGCGATACAGTGTAGATGAGTTCCATCGATGTTCCTCTTGAGTAGAGCTTTATGACAGATGATGTACTGGGCAGCTAGTCTTCGAAGGGTCATTCAGTTTTTCTTGTTGGAACCCTCGGGATACCTACCATGTTTGAGAAGGCGCCAGATATCATAGTACCATCAATTGGCTAGTTCAGGATCTTCGGTGGAGACAAGCTCAATATGGTAGCAATGGGTCAGTTTGTCTTGCTTTTGAACTAAGAAGGGGGTCATTGTTATTCCCTCGAGCATGTTGACCATGGAGGCTAAGGTGGAGAGGTCATCGGCTAGGTTATTCTTTATTCGGGGTAGGTAATGGAAGGTGATATCTCGAAATCGAGAGGCTAAATCTTCTAAGTGGGCATGGAAGGGTTGTAGCTTTTCGTCCTTGACTTTCCACTTTCTGAGAACTTAACCGATGATAAGGGCAGAATCTCTGTAGACATCAATGTATTGAATACCTTTCTTGAGAGCAACTTTGAGGCCTACAGTGCATGCCTCGTATTTCGTCATGTTATTGGTGCAAGGGAAATCCAATTTAATGGAGATGGGAGTGTGGGAGTCATCTTGGGCGATCAGAAGTATCCCAATGCCATATCCCTTTTTATTGGAAGCACCGTCAAAGAACATTTTCCATTGAAGGCGGTCTTGAGCGGTGCAGAGGATATTTTCATCTGGGAATTTGGAGATCCTGACATCTACTTCTTCTACAAGGTAATCGGCGAGGTAGTCAGAGATGACTCTTCCTTTAATAACTTTCTTTGTGACATATACGATATCGAACTTGGTTAGGAGCATCAACCATCGGGCCATTCGACTGGATAAGGTGGGTTTATCAAGCAGGTATTTGATAGGGTCCATTCGGGATACAAGTTTGATGGAGAAGATGAGCATGTAGTGTCACAACTTTTGGGTAACCCAGACAAGTGCGACACGCCTTTTCCAAAGCAGTGTAGTTGACCTCGTATCCGGGCAATTTGCGTCTTGCGTAATAGATGGCTCTTTCTTTATGGGAGTCCTCAAGATATTGGGCTAGCAAAGCCCCAGCGATAGTGTCGATTATGGTTAGGTATAGGAGCAAAGGGAGACCGGGCTGTGGTAGCATGAGCACTGGAGGTTGGGTTAGATATTGTTTGATTCGGTCAAAAGCTTCTTGGCAGGCCTCATTCCAAACCTTAGTTGAATCCTTTCGGAGGATCTTGAAGATCGGTTATAGATGGAGGTTAGCTGGATAATGAACCGGCTGATATATTTTAATTTCCCAAGAAAACCTCAGACTTCTTTCTCTGTTCAGGGTAGTGTCATCTCAAGTATGGCCTTCAGCTTTACAGGATCTGATTCTATCCCCTTTTTGCTGACCATGAATCCCAAGAGTTTTCCCTTTGTAATGCCGAAGACACACTTATGTGGATTAACTCGCATCTGATACTATTAAGTCGTTCGAAGAACTTTCAGAGAGTGGGGACATGACCTTCTCTAGTTTTGTACTTGATAATCATATTATCCACATAAGCCTCAACTTCTTTATGAATCAGATCGTGCAGGATGGTTGTGGCAGCCCTTTAGTAGGTAGCCCCAACATTCTTGAGACCAAATGGCATAACAGTGTAGCAAAAGGTTCCCCATGGGGTGATGAATGCGGTTTTTCCTTGGTGGTTTGGATGCATCTTGATTTGGTTGTATTCGGTAAACCCATCGACGAATGAATTGAGAGCATGACTTGCTGTGTTATCCACGATCATATCGATATTGGGTATCGGATAATCATACTTTGGAGAAAATTTGTTTAAATCTCAGTAGTCTACACACATTCGAACCTTCCCTCCTGATTTCGGCACAGGTACTATGTTGGCTAGCCATGTGGGATATTCGATCACACGAATGAATCCCACGTTTAACTGGTTGACCACCTCCTCTTTAACCTTGAGCGACCATTCAGTGCGGAGTTTTCTCAATTTTTGTTTAACCGGCTTATAATCTGGGAGAGTGGGGATCTTGTGCTGAGCTATTTCAGGATCAATGCCGGGCATATCATCATACGACCACGAGAATACATCCATGAATTCTTTCAGTAATTCTTCGAGTTGTGCGCGCTCGTGCTCGTCAAAGGTAGCCCCTATCCTAATCTCGTGCAGTTGGCTACTAGAAGCGAGATTAATACCAACCATCTCTTCTTTATTAACTTAAACGTGGTTTTGTTATTTATTATTAACCTTATTTAGATCAGTTAAGAATTGTTCATTTGAAAAATCATCATCATCAAAAGTTTGATTAGAATCCAAGCAGTTAATGTAAGGCACAACAAGATACTCAAAATCTTCGTTTATTTCATTGATAGGAAAAACAACATTGAGAACCTCATCAAAGGTGGTCTCGATTACATTTGAGCAAGGATAGATAACATAAGAAGAAATAGGGTAAACATTGGGATTAGGGGGGATTTCAACAGCTAGAACTGGCGCAGCATGCCAGTTGAGGAGAGGTGTATCAGCAGCTTTAATCAGGTGGGATGGATCCAGTGATGTAGTGCTTAAGTGAACCATGAAGAGTGTCAGCCCCAGTGTTTGTAAGTTGAATGAGTCCTCGGAGTCACTTCCCCCAGAATCTTCGGTATCTTTGATGAGCGGTTGTACGTGGTTTTGGAAAATTTCGGCCCATGGGTAGCTGTCTTGGAAAAAGATCTCCATTCCAGGCTTCATCTTCTTATCTGTGTAGTCGTACCATGGTTCTGGAAAACTGTAAACGGAGAAATCTTCGCCTTCTTTGATGAATCGTCCATTCAAGGAGTCTCCTGAGATAGTTGGGGTGTAGTCTAATCATCTCTTTGGTCGAGACGGGTGGATCATTCTGAGCTCTCGTTCTGATGGTTGATACCGCAAGCCACAAGGTGGGAAAGCTTTCTTCAGTTCGATGGGCTCAAGTATCCCTTAATGCCTTTGCCCTAGCCCTAGTCTGGGCATGAAGTGCATGTTTCTGAACATCTGAATCACATTGACATTGCCATGAGGGTCATATTCTGGACAAACCCTTTCTTTGAAACCGTCCCCTGCCGGGAGTAAGAGTGGCTCAACTCAGAATCCTGATAGGAGCATATCATTTGATCCGTGCTGTATCTCAAGAATTGGACCGCTGGTGCTTGCACCCTCGACATTTTTGTCGTCGACCAAAATGGTGATGAATTACCCATCGGTGAAGAACTTTAATTTCTGATGGAGTGGGGAAGACACACCCTTGATATTGTGGATCCAGGGTCGTCCGAGCAACAGGTTGAAACAATATGGGATGCCTATGACGTGGAATTTAATGATAGGGTTTATAGGGCCAACCCCTATTACAAGTTTTATGGATCTCATCACCTCACGACGGGTATTATCGTAGGCGCGTACATCGTCGGAGGTTAGAGCGAGATCGCTTTCTTTCAGGCCTAAACACTTGAAGGTTCTCATATGGAAAACATTCAAGGCGGATCCGTTATCTATAAGAGAGAGTGACACAACCTTCGCCATAACTTTGATGGAAATTTTGAGTGCATGATTGTGATTTGACCCCATTCTGGGGATTTCTTCTTCAGAAAATGATAGCACTCGGGTAGAGGTCAAGGATCCGACCAGATTTATCGCTTCTTCTAGTGAGGTAGAGGGAGGAACTGTGGGTCCAGTGAGAAATTTGATTAAAGCATTTTTGTGTAGCTGGGAAGACATGAGAAGTCCCCATAGAGTGATGTTAGCTTGAGTTTTATTCAGTTAATCGAGGATCTTGCTCTCCTCAATGGTCATCTCTAGCATAGGAAGGTTTTCAACGCCTTTCCCTTTATCATTTGCTGATAGTGAGCTGGGAACCTGGTAATGTCTCCCTGATCTGGTCATGTGATTTACTGAAGAAGGAAAGAACATGAATCCCATTTCCTCGTTAATCTCAGGTTGTTCTGCCACCCTATTTATTTCTCTGAGGAGTTCTTCAAATGATATCATCCCACATATGTCGGATACTGGACCAGCTCTTCTTGAAGCTTGTTCTTCACTTGAATTTTCGAATTCTTCCCCCCATCCGGTGATAACAATTCTATCTTTCCATATAAAGTTAATGCATTCCACAACTTAAACGGCTTCTTCATACAGGTCCTCCCATTATGTGGGGATATATGTGATCGAAGGGACCAAGAGCCCTTGTATCTTTAAAGCATCAAGTAACCCGGTGATACTACAAATGTTGTTGGTTTGCCTGTATAATTCTGCCATAATCTGGACAACATCATCTAGACTGACTTCGTCGGTTAGTACCACCCACCTGTCTGAATCTCGGGTCAATTTTCGTGCTTCCAATAACAGTGTACTGAACCTTTGGCAATCGATGACCATCTGTGAGGGAAATTTCAGCTCGAACTCTAGGAGTTGGTTCAACACTTCTAACAATGCCATACTTCTATTTTCAGAACGGGTACGAACAACGATGCATTCTCTGGTAAGGAGTGACAGTGCCTGATCAGCGAGGCTAGTAGGGTGTAGGAGGAAATATGGGCAAATTTGAAGAGGTTTAGGAGAGTATATGGGTGTGATTTGAGTTTATGGATCGAAATCTAGATTTTCTTCTAAGAAGAGGGCATTGGAATGATTTGGAAGTGGATTGTGAGTAGTGTTTGGCTTAGGATTGGCTGGTGGGGCGATGGTACCCCGGTCAATGAGATCTTAGATTATATTTTGAAAGTGAAAGCATTGGTCAGTGGTATGGCCGACAGTTTGTTGAAAGGCGCAATGAGCATCGTCCTTGAAGTTTCTTGGGAGTGGATTTGGCAATGGACGTGGATCCAAGGGTTTGATGAGGTTTTGGCTTAATAGGGCTTCGTAAACATTGGAGAGGGGAGCATGGGGCTCAGTGTATTCCCTTCGGATGGGGGCAGGGCAGCTTTTTGGTGCCCACGATGTGGTTGGTTGAGAGATGTTGTTGATGGTTGAGACTGTAGCATTGGCAGGCTTGTCATACTTTCTAAGGGTGAACTATCAGGCCCCCTTCTTTGGTTCAACCTCTGTTTTAATAAAGCTTTCCTCGATTTCTAATCCAGCCTCTCTAAGAGATCGGAAGTGGGGACAGTATTGTCCTCCCATCGTCGCTCAGGCATGGGGCCAGAAGTTCTTTTTCACTATGTTGACCTGTTCTTCCTCAGATGGCCGATTAGTCATGGTAGCTGCTTGCTCCCTCCACCGCGTTATGAAGTTACTGACTGATTCTCTTGGATTCTGTTTGAGTAGCTCTAAATCACGACGGGTTACCTCAAACTCTTCATTGTATTTATATTGTAACATGAATTCTCAGGCTACATCCTCCCATATACGGATTTTGGATTCCTCAAGGGATAGAAACCATCGGAGGGCACTATCCTTCAAAGTTTGCTGAAACAATCGGGCCATCACTTATTCAGAAGCCCCTAGTAGACTCATGGAATGATGATAACTGTGAAGATGAACAATTGGGGGTCCACTCCTTCCAAACTTCTCGATATTTGGCATCTTGAACTTCTCGGGCAACCTTGCTTTAGGATAAGGAGACATGTGGGTGTAGTCTATGTAATTCTCGGAGATCCTGACTTGGTCAAACTTCTTGTTGAGCATATTGAGATCCTCTTTGACTTTATTTAACTCCTCGTCCTTCGTATCAACGACTACAGGCAGGTTAGCCATAGGCTGGGCAATATTTAGCATAGGAAGCTGGGCAGGCGGCATCCCATTGACAGGAGGAGCACGTGGAGCATGTTAATATTCTTCGGGAACCCAGATAGGCTCGGGTGGACCCATAGCTAGAGGGAATAGGGTCTCGAGCTCTTGAGGAATTGGAACCTGGTTTCGTTGCATCTCTCGGACCTCGTTTTAGAGGTTGTCAATCTTGGACATGAGTTGAGCTACGATTTTCGTCAGATCCGACTACATGACTGGTGCTTGATATGTATTCTCCATGGAAAGTGAATGCATGGACTCGAAAGAAGTAGTAGAGGAACAAATGAAACTCCGGGGTGATTTGACTGAAGATCGAAGCCAATAGGGAGCCAGGCCAAGGGCTTGCAATCGACTTGAGAAAGCGTAGAATGAGATTTATTTTTGAGAAAAGGGAAGAAACTATATTTCTTTTTCTTTTTTTTTTGATTTTTTGATAAAGAAGGGAGAAATATTTTTAGATTTTTGATAAAGAAGGGAGAAATGTTTTTTTGGAGATGGAACTCAGCATGATTATTATGATTATTATGTTCTCACTTGTATTTAATTCTCCTAAATGTAATGCCGGATGGGACTCAAGCCTGGAAAAGTGGGATTTTTTAATATACGCAAAGCTACAGTTTAGACTTGTAACCAGGCTCCCGGATAGGGTCCCGTTTTAAAAATGCGCGAAAAATGGGCGGCTGGCCGACCCGAAATTTTGGCAGAGTTTCAGGTTGAAACCGTCAATCTAAAGTGAGTGTCCTAGGTTTGACACCTATATGCGGGTATGCAGTTAGTTGGGTGAATCGACATGGGTTCCCCCTTTGGTGTGACTTCCACGATATACGTCTTGCTCTTGCGGGCCATCGGTACGTGTGGACAAGCCATTTTATATACCTGAGTGTACGTGAATTACCTCACTATATACCTCGTGGGGACAGTACGTGTGAGAGAACATTCGATATACTCGACGTACGTGAACGAATTCCCTATGATATACCTCCCGTCATGACTTCGATCAAGTGGTACGATGCGGGGGAACCGTTCGATATACGTCAAAGGTACTTGGTCAATGGAAGGTGAGAGGCATATCGCTTAGGCTAACTGCGACCTGCCGGACCAGTGCCCATCACGAAGTGACCCTCCAGGCACTGGGTAAGATTTGGTCAATAACAATGCTCTTTGGTGATGTCGTGTGAATCATGCATGATTCTCTTATTAGTTTCTTATGATGAGAATGCCTTTCTTGATTATGCCAAACAGGGAGCAAAGTACAAGTACCAAAGGTACACCAAGTATGGATGGGTGATGCGTGCAACATGCGGATATATGTGATCCTAGGTGCACGTGGTGTGAAGTGTACATGGAGAATTTTCTACAAGTGTGTGAACATAAGCATAAGCATGGGATACACATGGAAAAGGGGGAATATGTAGATATGGGGGGAACATAAACAAATATAGCATCCATGCAAATAGAGTCAAGCCCTCAAAATACACATATCCCCAGCGGAGTTGATAACTTTGCTTTTTGTATGTCGTTGTTAAAAGCCAAGTCAATCAAAACCTCTAATACCTACAACATAAAACAAACTCAAGTGTAGAGGTAAGTAAAGGTATCAATCCACTTCCTAAGGGGTAAGCTAGAGACAAATTCAATTGTAATTCATTTTTTATTTTCTTTTTGGAATTTTTCTTTTTCTATTTTTTTTAGCTTTTTCAAATATTAAAACAACTAGGTGAGGTGACGTGAAATAACACTAAACTAAAATGTGAGATGAAAACAACTAACTAGAAAAGTGACTAAAACTGAAAAATAAAGTCTAACACTAAAATAAGAGATAAAGTGAGGTTGATAATTGCGAGAACAATCAAGGAATGAGATTAATTTAATTATTTGAATTCTCCCAAATTAATATCAAAATTACAAACCAACTCTCGTTGCAAGTGTAATTATAATAGTAATATTTTAGAAAATTAAGTTTAACACCCCACAACTCTAAAAAAATAAATCTACACTCCTTTTAATTAATCACCCGCTAGGATCGATCGATTAAAATTTATGTAAATGCTATAAAAAAAAATTAGAGTTGAAATTCAAGTTTTAATACCCATCTTAAGAAACCCGTATCTCTATTTCGAATCTAAAATGGGTATTATAACTAGAATTTCGATTTTCTCTCAAAAATTATTTACCCTCGCTCGAGGCGTAAAATTAAGGGCGAGGGATCAAAATTAACCTTCAAAGGAAAATTTCAAGTAATCAAACTAATTAAACAAAAATAACATCAAATAAGGGTTTCACCCCACCCCTTAAAAGGAGATTTAGCTTAACATGATATGAAATAAGACGAATTAATAATCAAGGGTATAAAATAAATGAGATGAGAAAAGAACAATCAAACCCCCAATCTCTTGATGCTTAATTGATCTTCAATCCATGAGTTGAAATTCATAATCCATAAACTTGAGTGATCCAAACAATATTACATAAAAATTTCACTCAAATTAATCCTCACACATTTATCACTCAATAATCTCAAAAAAAAAAGAAAAATAAAAACTATTTACAAAATGGTGTTTATCCTAATTTATTTCTAACCCTAAACTTTTTCTCTCTAAAAATTCCAATCTATCTAGATCATTTTTATTCCATCCTCTTTCATATGGGGTCTTCATCTTCATTTATAATAGGCACATGGAGCATGGGGGTATTTTTGTGAATTGGTTTGAGTGTGCATGGGAATGGTGAGGTGTGAGGATAAATGGTAGTAGAGATAATAAAAACCAGATTTTTTACGAGGGTATAATGAGAAGTTGGGTTAAATAGGTAGTTGGGGGTATTATAGGGAAAATGGGGTTAAATGGGTTTAAATTGGTTTTAAGTGGACACATGGGTTTTTAGTTTGGGTTTTTGGATAGCTCACGATTTTGGTCTTGGACAAATGGAATGGGTTTTGAATGGGAAATGGATTTGGGTTCTTGGATAAGGGGTAAAGGTTGGCTGTGGTTGAGGTATAGGTTGTGGGTTTCGTCGGAGCGGTGAGAGGGGTGCCGCCGAAAATGGAGGGTGCGAGGGCTAGCAGCCGACGGAGGCATCGAGAGAGGTCAGAGGTGGGTTGCGGCGGCAGCAAGTTGTCCCCGGTGAGGAGGTTGGGTCCGACAAAGATGGAGGAAGGAGGTTTGGAGGGGCGAGGGCTGTAGCAGGTCAGAGTGGTTTCTGCCGGCGAGATGGAGCAGGTGGTCATGGTTGAGTCGCAACTGGGGTTTGGGTTTCCAGGCTAGCGCCGGCAGAGGGGGCGTCGGAGGTCAGGACGGTGGAAGTGATATCGCCAGCGGCGACAGGGTTAAAGGGGGTAAGGAGAGTAGAGAGAGAGAGAGAAGGTTTGGTGTGGTTTATGGTGTATTTGGTTTGGGGTATTAATGATGGGTTAGGGAGGAGAGAGAAGATGGGTTGTTTTAGTGGGGAAGAAGAAGAAGAGGGGGGTTGGATAAGGTGATGTGTAGGGGAATATGATGAGGGTGAGGGGGTTTGGTAAGTTTTAGGTGTAGTGAGGTGTATAGATTTTAGGGGGTGAGTGGGTTAATGTATGTGCTTTCTTTGGACACCTAAAAATAACACTAAAAAAACTAAAAATCTAAAAATTAAATTTCTATTCTAAAAATAAAATAAAGACTCAATTAAAAAAATGAAACTAAAAAGGAAATAAAAATAAAATCTAGTAAAACTAAAACCAAAACTAAAATTCTAATTAAATGTAAAATCAAATAAAACTAAAAAAAATTAAATGAAATCCTAAAAAATCTAATCCTAATAAAACTAAAAACTAATAAAAATAAAAATAAAAGAAAATTATACTAAAAAAAATAGAAAATAAAACCTAGAAAATCTAAATAAATCTAAAATAAATCCTAAAAATAAAAATGACTCAAACTAAAAAAACTAAAAAAATATAAAAAAAAAAAAAAAGACAAACAAAACATACACAGGGTTTGGGGTAGGTTTAGGGACAGTTTAGGATCGGTTAGGATATGAGACAAGGGTATTTAGTTCCATTCAATGCACATTTGCCTTGATATATAGCTTTTAACACTACGAACGGACATTTGACCTACAAGATAAATATTTAAGCACATAAGACCCATATTGTCGAGAATTAGCAACTAAAGTACGTCTATTCGGGGTATAAAATGTACAGTTTTGGGTGCTGATCACACCACCCCCAAACAGAGCGTTGCTAGTCCTCGAGCACTAAGATAGAGAGAAGGAGAAAGATAAGTAACCAAAAGTGTACCACTTTCGCGGGCACTTGCGATTACACTTAGCATGTGCAACAAGCCTTTAAACCTATAGGTTGCCCTACAAGACGAGTTGTATCTCGTGAGGGTTTGTAGGTAATATAACCACAAAATTCTTATTTGCAAAAATTTACTGAAAGGTAGTCAATCTCTTATTAGACGTAGAATAATCGCACAATCCATCACATGAGAAATATTTTGAGAAATACAAGCTAAAATTTGTAAAAAGATTAAGCTAAGTAAATACTCAAGGCACATCCTCCCTAGTACTCAACGTGTGTGGTGTGAATCAGTCAAAATGGGTTGAGTATCATAAGAGTAATTCCTGGATTGCCTATTCGGAATCAATGCTTCAACTTTAAAATCTCACGGATATATCTCTTTCAATCGAACTCTCGAGATTAGGTTTAGTGTATCGCTCTTGTGTGTGAGGAGGTGAGTAAATGTAAGTAAATTCAAACGTCTCACACACACATAAGAAAGAACGAACATACTAGAAAGAAAAATGATCTCATGAATGAATACTAATCACTATATTGAGAACGTCGAGTTATTCACCACGTTGACCTTCATTTGCTCGAACACCTAGGGGAAATATGGATGAAAATGGGTGATGAGAAATGAGATGGGATATGTGGGATGAGGTGAAGTAGGATAAGATGTATGTGTGAAATGATGGATGTAAAATGGATGTGAAATGGATGAATATGCGATCTGAGAGAGTGTATAACACTTTTAGGCACAAATGTCTTTATTTCACAACTAACTACTAACTACTAACTACTAACTACTCTCTTTCTTTTCTTTTCCCTTTTTTTTTCGATTTTTCTTTTCTTTTTCTCTTTTCTTTTTGCTATTTTTATGTTTTCTCTTTTTTTTTCCTTTTTTTTTTGTTTTTCTCTCACTTTTCAAATTTACAATGAAGACATTTACATTTGGAATCACACTCTTTTTCTCAAAAATGATGATGGATGATATTTGAATGTAGTGGGGAATGTATGATGTGGGGAATATGGAAAAATATGGTAATGTAATGGGTGAAAGTCTAGTGATCGGGTCAAATTTCAAGACACGCGTTTCTTACAACTCGAAAATGATGTCGTTCTCAGTGATCAAGTTAAAAATGAAGAATAATGAAATCATAAACTATTAAAGTGAGATGCCAAACGAAGTTGAATCAACTTGTGACTTGGAGATTGTGTAAGACACTCTGAAAGGGTGAAAGGCAGAAATCTCACAAGCTAAAGTCTCTACTAGTGATCCTTAAGGTTTTCATGGGAATTGTAGTACTCTTCATCTCTAAACGTAATGACATGATAAGTGCACAAATTTTATTGAGTCTAGAAATTCATGGTGCAACATGCCTTGTTATGCATTACATAAGCTATTAGAAAAATATTCTCTGGCTTGGTTCCTAGACTTTTGAAAGATGGATGATTGAAAATTCACATCAATGAGTGAGATGAAAGAAACTGCACGAAATTTTAAAAAACCAGGTTCAAAAATCAAATTTTTTTCAAAAGAGGTACGATTTTGATAAAATTCCCCACCCCCAAACAAAAAGGAACATCGTCCTCGATGTTAGGTAAAATGATTTTTAAAATTAAGAGCATAAGGTAGGAAAGAGTTTACTAGAATCAATCGCTCATGAATGGATAGATGAAGCCAAGAAGAAATCTGAATAAAAAGTGATAAGAGAGAAAAAAAATGTGTACAAGTCCATAACATAGTAAAGCATTGGGTGATGTGAAACACCACCCCCAAACAGGATGAGACTAGTACAAGAAATGTGGGCTGCCTCTCGGTAGTGCTAAGTTTAATGTCTTCATCCAAACCGAACCATTCTCACCCTAAGGATAGGAACTATGATAGCGCGGGGTGGCAGAAGATTGGTTAATGAAGATCACCCCCAAACAAGACCGAAGCATTAGTCTTGTTGGATAGAGGCTAAAAGGGGTTAATGCACTTGTATGGCAAAGTGTATCACGCGATGCAAAGCATTAGTGGACCATGGGTGGGTGGGGATTAGGGTTATGGTGAAAAAGGCATGGGTGATTAAGCAGCGGTCACTGGCCTTATTGAGCCGAAATGTGAGGGAAACTAGGGCCCTATAAGAATGGTGCTCAAGTTGGATGGGAAGGCAAAAGGGTTTGGCAATAGTGATGGGGTGGGGATCATATAAATCACACGACCATTCTATAAATGGGAGATGATATTGGTCGCGCCGTGACACACCAGGGAGCTGTTGAGAAGAAAAATCAACACCACAAGGAAGTGGTGTGCATAGAGGAACAAGCTCGATGTCATGGAAGTGGAGAGTATCACTATAAATATTCTCGTAGATGGTGGAGGATCGTTTCAGGTGAGGATCTAAAAATGTTGATGGAAACTTGAAATGCGTAAAATCAAGATCCAAACTAGGTGATGGGGTAGAAGATATAATGGGTGGGTCGGGTGGGATAAATGGTGTATCGGGTGGGATAAACGGTGGAGGAAGATGATCCAACTCAAGAGTGGGAGACACATACTCCTTATGATGCACATAGTGATGCTCAAGGGCACTAGCAGGAGGAAGTGTGGGTTCTAAAGAAGGAGTGGTCAAATTCTCCAAAAGAATATCATCGATGAATGGGGTAGTTGGTTCAAACGAGGCACCAAGATCGGAGATAGAGGAAGCATAAGAAATATCAGGCTCAAAGGGAGCCATGCATGGTGGGACATCATCCATATCCGGATAGTTACGAACTATCACGGATTCTATCTCAGGAAAATGGTGAGCACTCATAGACGAAGCTAACCTAGGAGAAATTGGTTCCTCGGGAACAAAAGGGTGAAGCTCGATAGCTGTAGACTCGGACATTAGTTTGGATATCACAGGAATAGGAATTGGAACCTCAAATGTGGGTTCATGTGGACATGGCAGGATCGGATCAGGATCGCTATCGAAGGTAAGTCAACACAATTGTCGACTTGGGACCCGGACCATGGGATGGTCTCAACTTCGAGATTATCGGGGTAGTAGGGTTGGTCACACTCAAAATCCGTGTCACAAGAGGACACATCATTGTCACACTGGAGTGAAACAATAGGTGGATCCATGGGAATGTCCGACTCTATTGAACACTCCAATTAATTTAACCGTTGTTCAAGCCTTTAGAGATCTTGAGTTTGGATTTGAGTGGCTTTCTCTTGCTCGAGTATGAACTTTTGAAAGAGGCTTTCGAGAGAGGAGGTGGAAGGTGGTGGTGAAGTGATGGGTGGTGGTGGTGGGTGAGGTGGACACAACGCGCTACTATCGTGAGTGTATGGAGAATACTCAAATGAAGTGTGTGGAGTGGGGCCAAGTTCATCATACACGAAAGGATCGCTTTCGTGATGGACAATTGGTTTATGTACATGGGGTGCGTAGTGAGGGAACTGATCGTGAACGGGTGTACAAGGTTGCCACGATGATTGTGGGAACGTGTGAGGATCCACAACATCGGGTTGGGATTCGTATTGCGTGGAAGGGTGATCAGTCCTCCACGAATAGCTTGGGTACTCACACAACTCGGGATTGAGTACATCGGGATAATAGGATGAGGTGGGTTCTGGAATAGTTTCATATAGATACACATGTTCCATGGTGGATTCAGATGGATATAACAAGTACGGACACTCATGGGACATGTGATCGGCATAAGAACAGTGGGTGCACAACAATGGATGAGCCACGTCGACACTTGACACCGAGGGCGTTGGAGTAGGAGGTGCGTGCATAGATGGGTCAAGAGTATCAAGGGCACTCATGAGAGAGGAGAAACCACTAAAAATCTCATAAAAAGATAGCTCAGGATCACTCTCACACGTGTCGCGTGTCAATGGGAAATGACCAAAGTAGTCCCGTAAAGGACGTTCTTCGGCCATGAGGAGAAAAATATTCTTTTTTTTTAGTTTTTTAAATTTTTTCAAAAGGAAAGAAAATATTTTTGGATTTTTTTTATTTTTATTTTATAAAGAAAGAAAATATTTTTGGATTTTTGTGAAAAATAAAGGAAGAAAAATATATTGGGATTTTTTGTGATAAAAATAAGGAAAGGAAATATTTTTAAATTTTTTTTGGAAGAAAAGGTGGGGAAAAATATGGACTCTTTGAATTTGCACAAACTCACTTAAATTCGACTACCGAAAAATGAATTGGACACACACAAGTCAAGAAAATTTCCTAACTAGCACATAGTCAATTTTATCTTCAAAATTTGTGAGAGGGTAGTCAAATTTTAATTAAGCTCGTGTGCGATAAAAAAAATCACGGAAGTATATGAGTGATCGCCTTTGCAAAATGTTCTCCTATGGGGTTACCTAGTTGATTGATTTTAAATTTAGTGATGGCTAGGAAAGCACACAATGGTAAGCGAGTGAGTCGGGTGATGAAATCCCTTTTCGTGAGTGATCGGGCGTAGGTCTTAATTAATTAATTGATCACACCATTCGAAAATAAATGCGAGAATAAAATCAAGTAAGAGCACACAAAGCACACAAAATAATTGACTCACTAACAGGAGAGGAACGAGGGTTTTAGAAATATACCTCCCATGATTTTTAAGCCGCGGGGTGCCAAAAAATTTGAGTCGACTCGGGGAGATCACGCCTATCTTAGTCGGCCCTGGGAGTCCTACCAACCCAAGGTAGAGAGGCTTCTAAATCCTCTCCTTTGGACACCCTCTCTGTACCTTGTCCGGTTTCCCTATCATGCTTGTCTTTGATTATTACAATTTTTTTAAAATAAAAAATAAAATAAAGGTGTATCTAAGCACCTCAATACAAGCAATGATAGAATAAACCTAAATACAAGCCTTCTAAAAATATAAAAAAGGTACAAAAAATAAATGAACTACAAGTTGAAATCCGCTCCGCTCACACTCCTTAGAACGACAATTGTGCCATTTGATAGAAAGAACGTTTTATCTCCTCGACAATGACGCCATTTGATAACGCGACTTTTGCGTATGTGTCGTTGTTGAAATCCAAGTCAATCAAAACCTCATAATACCTACAATATAAAACAAACTCAAGTGTAGAAGTAAGTAAGGGTATCAATCCACTTTCCAGGGGGTAAGCTAAAGACAAATTCAATTGTAATTCACTTTTTATTTTCTTTTTGGAATTTTTCTTTTTCTATTTTTTTTTAACCTTTTCAAATATTAAAACAATTAGGTGAGGTGAGGTGAAATAACACTAAACTAAAATGTGAGATGAAAACAACTAACTAGAAAAATGACTAAAAGTGAAAAATAAAGTCTAACACTAAAGTAAGAGATAAAGTGAGGTAAATAATTGTGAGAATAATCAAGGAATAGGATTACACCACAAATTTTAGTTATTCTAATCAATTAATTTAATTATTTGAATTCTCCCAAATTAATGTCAAAATTACAAAACAACTCTCGTTGCAAGTGTAGTTATAATAGTAATATTTTAGAAATTTAAGTTTAACACCTCACAACTCTAGAAAAATAGATCTACACTCCTTTTAATTAATCACCCGCTAGGATCGATCAATTAAAATTTATGTAAATCTTATAAAATAAATTTATGTAAAAGTTATAATACCCCACTTAAGAAACCCCTATCTCTAGTTCGAATCTAAAATGGGTATTATAACTAGAATTTTGATTTTCTCTCGAAAATCATTTACCCTCTCTCGAGGCGTAAATTTAAGGGTGAGGGATCAAAATTAACATTCAAAGGAAAAGTAATCAAACTAATTAAACTAAAATAACATCAAATTAGGGTTTCACCCCACCCCTTGAAAGGGGATTTAGCCTAACATGATATGAAATATGACAAATTAATAATCAAAGGCATAAAATAAATGAGATGAGAAAAGAACAATCAAACCCCCAATCTCTTGATGCTTAATTGATCTTCAATCCATGAGTTGAAATTCATAATCCATCAACTTGAGTGATCCAAACAATATTACATAAAAAATTCACTCAAATTAATCCTCACACATTTATCACTAAATAATCTAAAAAAAAGAAAAATAAAAGATATTTACAAAATGGTGTTTGTCCTAATTTATTTCTAAGCCTAAACTTTCTCTCCCTAAAAATTCCTATCTATCTAGCTCCTTTTTATTCCATCCTCTTTCATATGGGGTCTTCAGCTTCATTTATAGTAGGCACATGGAGCATGGGAGTATTTTTGGGAATTGGTTTGAGTGTTCATGGGAATGGTGAGGTGTGAGGATAAATGGTAGTAGAGAGAATAAAAATCAAATTTGTTACAAGGGTATAATGGAAAGTTGGGTTAAATAGGTAGTTAGGGTTATAATAGGGAAAATGGGTTTAAATGGGTTTAAATTGGTTTTAAGTGGACACATGGGTTTTTAGTTTGGGTTTTTGGAGAGCTCAGGATTTTGGTCTTGGAGAAATGGAATGGATTTGGAATGGGAAATGGGTTTGGGTTCTTGGATAAGGGGTAAGGGTTGGCGGTGGTTGAGGTATAGGTTGTGGGTTTCGCCGGAGAGGTGAGAGGGGTGCCACCGAAAATGGAGGGTACGAGGGCTGGTAGCTGACGGCGGCGTCGGGAGAGGTCGGAGGTGGGTTGTGGTGGCAGCAAGTCATCGCCGGTGAGGAGGTTAGGTCCGACAAAGATGGAGGCCGGAGGTTTGGAGGGGCGAGGGCTGTAGCAGGTCGGAGTGGTTTCTGTCGCCGGGGTGGAGCAGGTGGTTATGGTTGAGTCGCGGCCGAGGTTTGGGTTTCCGGGCTGGCGTCGGTAGAGTGGGCGCCGGAGGTCAGGACAGTGGAAGTGATGTCGCCGGCGGCGACAGGGTTAAAGGGGGGTAAGGAGCGTAGAGAGAGAGAGAAAAGGTTTAGTGTGGTTTATGGTGTATTTGGTTTGGGGGTATTAATGGTGGGTTAGGGAGGAGAGAGAAGATGATTTGTTTTAGTGGGGAAGAAGAAGAAGAAGAAGAAGAAGAAGAAGAAGAAGAAGAAGTAGAGAGAGAGGGGGGGGGGGGGGTTAGATAAGGTGAGGTGTAGGGGAATATGATGAGGGTGAGGGGGTTTGGTAAGTTTTAGGTGTAGTGAGGCGTATAGATTTTAGGGGGTGAGTGGGTTAATGTATGTGTTTTATTTGGACACCTAAAAATAACACGAAAAAAACTAAAATCTAAAAATTAAATTCCTATTCTAAAAAAAAAATAAAGACTCAATTAAAAAAATGAAACTAAAAAGGAAATAAAAATAAATTCTAAAAAAACTAAAACTAAAATTCTAATTAAATGTAAAATCAAATAAAACTAAAAAAAATTAAATGAAATTTTAAAAAATCTAATCCTAATAAAACTAAAAATTAAAAATTAATAAAAATCAAAATCAAAATAAAATTATACTAATAAAATAAAAAATAGAAAATAAAACCTAGAAAATCTAAATAAATCTAAAATAAATCCTAAAAATAAAAATGACTCAAACTAAAAAAAATAAAATATATAAAAAAAAGACAAACAAAACATACACAGGGTTTGGGGTAGGTTTAGGGACGGTTAGGATACGGGACAAGGGTATTTAGCTCCATTCAATGCGCATTTGCCTTGATATATAGCTTTTAATGCCGCAAACGGATATTTGACCTACAAGATAAACATTTAAGCACATAAGACCCATATTATCGAGAATTAGAAACTAAAGTACGTCTATTCGGGGTATAAAATGTACAATTTTGGGTGCTTTTCAGGAGTTGCCACTATGGCTAGCCCCGATCCTCGCTGCGCGGGTGGGCGCGCGAAGGGAAAGGATCCTCGGGTCCAGCACATTCCTCTTGGGAGCACTTCAACTGGCGTCATTTGAGATGAGGTGTAAAAATGTACAGAGATTCTGAGTCGACCACTACAGGAATATTGATTTTTTTCAGCATAAATTAAATGCCGAAAAAAGCACTAAAAATGCCGGTAACGCTTTTTGCGGCATTTCTACAAGTGCGGTAATAGCCAATGTGGTAAAAGAACAACGGCATTTTAAAAAATGCCGCGAAAAATTAGCGGCACTTATAGCGGCATTTCCACAAGTGCGGTAGCCAATGTGGTAAAAGAACAACGGCACTTTAAAAAATGCGGCAAAAAGTTAGCAACACTTTTAAGCATTTATATTAATGCTGGTAATAACCTTTTAACGGCATTAAAAAATGTTGATAATAATCTTTTGCAACACCTATTAAATGTTCAACACACTTTTGGCGGCACTAAAAAAATGCTGAGAGTAAATATAGCAGCATCAAACAAAATGTTGACATTATTTTGTAATATATGACTGGGAACAGGTGTTAAAAAAATCAATTATAAGAAGTATTGTATTTATGTGCAAATACATTACCATAACATTAAATTCAGAGGGCAGTAATCAAATTAAAACGTCATTAAATTAAAACCAATAGTATTCATCGTAAATAAATATAATTGTTCTTAGAACAATTATCCATTCACAAAATAAAATGTATCACTTGTCCAATAAGAAAAAGGGGGGAAACATGGAAACTAAATTTTATATAATGCACGATCCTTCTTCATTAAAGTCAAACATCCTCTTCGACCTACAAAATAAAAAAGTCAATTGTTAGCCATTGATACTTATTCTTTAGTATTTTAATTAAAAAATTAAAATTAAAAATTAGTACATTAGCAATATGCCACGCTACTGTTGAATGATGTGCATCTCCAATTGTGGACTTGTTTCCATAAGGTCTAGGCAATGGTTCATTTGTTACAAATGTTTTCTCAATATATAATTCCCAAAAGTCTTCACCCAGTTGCGTACCCCCTACTTTTGTTGAAGGGTCCTTGCTCACAATGAATCTACGTGCCACAACCACTTTTGGAAGTCCGGAAGTAAGAAGGTCTACAATTTTAGGAAGTGCATTATTTGAGACCCTTTGTCGTGGTTGATGGTGCTTCTTCTTCTTCTTTGATGGTTCTTTCTACAAACAAGATGAATATGTCATCAACCATATATTTCTGGAAAAAAATCGTCAGAGTTTTATTTGTTTTTAAGGCATCCCAATAATTTTAAGACTATATACAACCAAATATGCCAACAACTTAATGTCAAGTATACAAGAAAGCGCAGATATATTGTTCCCTTTAAAATCCTTTAAATTAGTAACATACCTGAATTGAAGTAGCATTCGTTTGCTCACTAACACGAGCAGCGGTCTCGGGGGCATCCAAGTGTTGAGAATTTGCAATTTACAAAAAATGAATTATTTCAGTCATGAAAACATATAGTCATAAATTATGATTTTAAAAAGTAGTTATCTACTTGCCTGTTGAGATGGAGTTAAATGGTGATTTGATTGTGGTACCACTACAGGTTGAAATTGGTTGGTTTCTTCTAATTGTTGCTCGGGTTGCAAAATAGACCTATATGATGGTATGTTTTGCTCGTTGGAGGATTGAGGAACCTGTTAATAGCATAATTTAATACTAGAACATACATTTATATAAATACACGATAATTAAGCACAAAAGATAAAAGTGTGTACTTATTAACCTGTTTGGATACAACGGAAGGGCAAGTCATCATGTGTGTGCGTATCAACTCAAACTGAGCCTCTAAATGATCAAATTTATCCTGAAATTCAGATCGAATCTCAGATCTTAGTCGCTCATACTCTTTTTCATTAACCTTCGGGTGCTTAGTTCCATGCACATCAATTGGAGATGGTCCATGCCCATAAGCTCGACAATGACCGTGTTTATCAGGTCCTAGGACTTCATAAAATATCTCATCTTTACGACTGACGGATTCATTACAATCTGACGGAAGTTGATCTACTTTTTACCTCATTTTTGACTGAAATGAAACGATTCTTATTAACATAATAATTTCATGCATAATTTTAAATTTCATAAATAATAATAAACTTATTTAATTGTTAATTTAATCCTCATCCGTGTATGATATATATTATGCTTTTAATAATATGACACAATCTCCTGCATGTTGCCTTTTATAATGGTTGATAAATAGAATAAGAATTTTGATTAATAGGTAAAATGACGTCGTTGAGATTTTCTAAGAAATAAGTGAAGGAACATGGATGATATTTTTGTACCATTGCTTCAGCGGAATCCTTATCGATGGCTGAGCCATCGCTCCTCTCATGTGTTTTGATGTAAACATCAACCAACAAAACCTTTTTCCCTTGATCAGCCTCCATCTGCATAAACCCAATGACTCGTAAGTCGTTACATAAATAAGTTTGAAAACCTAAAATAATATTCACAATCAAAATCTTTTATAAAACACCTTATGAGCAACATTCGCATGACTCTTTCTTCCAGAAGTATGTGGTGTTCTTTGCTTCTTACGAGTTCGACGATTTCTTCAACTTGTTTTCTGTTACAAAAATATATTTAAAATATATGTTTAGCTTGAATTTATAAAACTTTATCGGTAGTAATACATTCATACCCTTGCCTCGCGAGTTCCCCAATACTTAACAAGTTGTGACCACTGCTCTAGCTTTACTCTAGGTGGACAATATTTCAATCTCTCTTCGTCAGTATCAAAGGCACGATAATGTTTCTTCACCTCTGCTTTCCAATTATTCCATATCTTTTCAACCTTCTTCATGCACATTTTTTTGAATTCTTCAGGGGCATCGGTGTTCTCCTATATAATTACAATGTATAGAAAAACAAGTCATCTACTACACATGAGTTTAGCTTGAATTATGTTTTATCATTTTCAAAGTTATGAGTTGAGCTATTATTGACATTGTTGTGATTGGCAAGACAACCCATGCATAGTTGACTTTTACCTAAAGAATTCAAAATTTTCATTTGCCACAAATTATGGTATCTTTTGATTTTACCTTCACCTCTCGCCAAACATGTTCCTTGTATGGGTATAACTCCTTGCATCTCCAATCTTTGAAAGCCAATGGTAACCTGTTCAACATCGATATAATAATAAATTAATAACCTTTTACATCGATTAAATAATCATCTTTAAATTGTCAAAAGATAACATACAGTATTGCAAAGAGTATTCTAATAAGAGTTGTGTTATATAGAAATTTACAAAACAAACTTTACATGTTCCCATTACGAACTAAAATGCCTAAATGGGTAGATAGTCTATCTGCGGTATCTCCGATTGGCTGATAGAAATCGTTAAAGTGAAGCTCTAAGCGTTTTCCCGTACCCCATAATTCACCCAACTTCACAATGCCTCTACGTTTAGTGGCATATTATGCTGAAGCTAAATCGTAAAAATTGAAAAAATAGGTTAACTTCAATCTACACAGTTAAATAAGCACATATAAATCAAATAACTTTGATTACCTTCTTCATGTGAATGGGTTATGTAACGGCTCACTCTCCGTCGAGCTACTATCGCTTTCACAGTCACTTGAGTTTGATCGTTCGGTCGAGCTAGAATCTGAAAGGGAATGAGAACTGGGCTGAGATTGTGGTTGAAATGGTGGTTGGAGATTGGATTGTGAGTGCAATCGTGAACGAGAATGTGCCCATGAGAGGTATTTACTGTGCCTCTGTGATGTCATAGCAACCTGCAATAATAAAAATTCACCAGAGTTTACAAGAGTTATATATATACTAGGACTGTCCCACTACTTGTAACGAAAATTTTAGTATAAATGGATATCAGTTTCACTACCTTTGCAGAACTTTGTAGTTAAGGGTGTGGAAAACATAGTTTTCTATTCATCACCACACTAGTTTTCATGGAATTCTCTAATAGAAGTTTCTTTCTCACTCTACATTTTTGCTGTATTGCATTGACTGAACTCTCCATCACAACCCTTGCTAATGCTCTTGCTAAAAGCAGAGGGCATGGAAAACATAGTTTTCAGTTCATCACCTTACCAATGGTCATGGCATTCTCCATCTGTAGTTTTTTCCCCACTCAGCATTTCTGCAGTATCGCACTGACTGAACTCTCTAGCAACATCCTTGACAATGCTCTTGGCTGAAGAAGAAGCAACATCATCCATTTGTTCATGAATTTCAAGTTCATCGACTCTGTGAAGCTTTGTACTGGTAAATAGTGTGGTAAAAAATTCTTTGAGCTCGCCTTCATGACATCTTTCAGGAGAATCGTTGTCAGTGATCTCTTCACCAGCAATAGAAAACTCATTCCATTTATGTAAAGATCTCTCATGTTCCTCCTGCTGCTGGGTTACGGTTTTGATGTGTGATTTTGTTATCGAGAGAACAACATTTTTTTTAAGGGCATTTAGGTAACTTTTGTTTCTTTTTTATTTTTTTTGTTATGTCATTTAGTTAATTTTAATAATTTTGACCACATTATAAAGTTTCCAGAATTCTAAATTTTCCCCACGTATCCTGATTTACGTGTCCCTCAGCGTGTCGGTAGATTCGCGTGTCGGAGCGTGGAGTGTGTCCGACACGTGTCAAACAAGATTCGTTGCCTCCGGGAGAGTGTCAGTGCTTCATAGTTTTTATTAGAATATTTTTATGATAAAAGGATTACAGTGAGATTCGAACACAATTTTTTCAGCATAAAGGCAAAATATCTAAGTAGTTGAGTTTACAAGTACTTACTGATTCTAATGTAAACACAATATATCTCTAACTTCTCATTATAATAGAATAGAATGAATAAAATGAAGATCCCTAGATAAGCACCAACTCTAAAGATATAAAAGTACAATAAACAAATTAATCGAATATAGGCAAAATAGTCCACCCCCATATGAACCCCGTCACATCACTCTCCCCCTTGAGCTCATGATATGATGGCGATAGCACTCAGGATCGATACGCTGAAAAGGTAGCCTCAGTAGTCCAAGTATCCTCATATGCAATAGGGTCGTGCCAAAGGATCAGGTAACGCGTGGAAGGCCCAAACGGTGTCTGAAAAGTCTTCCTATCATGAGACTGCCTCAACTCGATCGACATGGGACCGAACACACTGGCTGGGATCTGTCGGTAGTGGGATCTATGGAATGCTGCTAAAAATGAAAAGGGGAACAAGCAGGCAACATTAAATGTCTTGCAGATCCGGAACTCTGGGAGAAAACCAATCTCATTAGCATTGTCCCCTATCACCCAGTCAACTGGAAAGGGACCATATCTACGCATCTATAACTAGTGGCCCTTCCCATGACACCTCTCCTCCTTTTGTAGATAGATCATAACAAGATCACCCGACTAGAAACTGACCTCCCGTTTGTGGACATTTGCTATAGGTACACTGAAGAAAAAGGAGAACGTTCTCGTTAATGGAAGCAACACCAGTCGCAAAATTGGCAGCAAACTGGTTCACGGGCACACTATCGAGTTGCCATTGCAAACAGATTCAAACAGAATGGTGTTGCAAACAGATTCTTAAGATGATAATCATGCATGCTTTCCTGATAGTCCTCAACTGTCTCTACATCAGTAGACACTGCTCCATCACCCATTTCAGTTTCATTAAAATTCAGCATTCAGCCCTGTTGAATGCTAAATTATGATTGATTTTAACATCAAATGGTAAAAACGAACCACCCTGGGGAAAACCAGTTGCCCCAAAATGCTTTGGTGCCCCGACATCAACAGCCCTTTCCCACTCTTACATATGCACATTTTTAATATTTATGGAGAGGCCATACTATAGTATTATAAAGCTCCTAGATTACATAGGATGAAAGAAAATAGGTTGCTTTCAGTTAGATGAATAGTGTATCTCCTCAAAGCAATGACTCAATTGTAGCATCTTCTCATAGAATTCCACTGGCGAAAACCAAATCTGGAGTTTCCAGAATAAATAATTGTAGCATATGATTAATATAGAGATAAATTAGATAAATGAATTTTGTTTCTATACATAATACACCTCAATACTTTGCTTCTTTTTACAGTAAACACCCTTATACTATATTTTTAAGGCAAAAAACAAACTCCCCTGAACAATGTAACTTGTTACAAACACCGATCTCAAGGAGCTTTAATTGACAACAAGCGACAAGTAAGGGTCTTCAAAATACATAGATGAGAGTTTCGTACTTTAAAAATAATAAAGCTCCTATGTTTCTTGAAAAACTTGTAGTCTATGTGATTTGTTTCATCTTTTATACACTTCACTCTCAGATAAAATTAATGATGGATGCTTACCCGACACTCTAGAAATCACTACCATCAGTTGGGACCTTGATATGTAGTATTGCGAGCGTACAAATTCAAATCTTCTCTACTTTGTTACATAGATACAATGATAAATACACCCACGATGGCTTGGTTTCAACTTTCGGTACCAGCTAAACCAAAACTGTCACCTAAGCCTATATTAGTGAAATCCACTCAATTAGGCTTGACTCGCCACGTTTGATAGAGAAACGGCGGAGACAACACCAATTTACCGAGACAAAGAGTCTAATTATTTTTTCATACTTTTTATTCTTTATATAAGGTATCACTCGTCTCTCCCGAATTCGATACCCGGAAAAAAATTGGACTGACCGAGTGTTAGGCCAAAATCATACCAAACACACCCAAGATGACTTGGTTTCGGTACCAACTAAACCAAAACCGTCATCCATGCCTATATTGGTGAAATCCACACAATTAGACTTGACTCGTTACATTTGATAGAGAAACGGCGGAGACAACACCAATTTACCGAGTCAACGAGTCTAATTAATTCTTCTTACTTTGTATTCTTTATATAAGGTATCACTCATCTCTCCCCAATTCATTACCAAGTAAAAAACTGGACTGAGCGAGTGTTAGGCCAAAATCGTGCCTTTGAACAATTTGGATTTGATGCAAATACACAACACTAAAACCTTCCAAATTCCTAATAAAGAGATAGAAAGAGAGAGCGAAGTTGACATGCTAACATATATAATTCCCCCCTTTCGTAAGAAATAAAATATCTCCATAATAAATACATTGAAATGGGTAAACAAAAACTATGGTCTATGAGAACAAAGTTATGAACGAAAGGAACAGAACATCTAAGGATAACCTAATCTAAGAGTGCTCAACTTTATGGCAACATATATAACTAAAAACGTGCCTGCTGTATACAATTTGAAGCAACTGGAATAACATTGACACCTGCTCTCTAAAGAAATGCTTTTTGGCACACAATATAAGTCCAAAACAAGCATGAGACGTAAACTTGGAAAAAGACATGTAGTAAATTCCATTTGGTACTTTTACGCTCATGGAATTAACTGTTCTATCATTTCTAAAATGGAATAATGTATCTCAATTCAAGTGCATCATTGTCTATGCAAAATACACTAGAAATAAGAGAATTTATCTTTGGGATTATATACCCAATGAAGCCACTAATGTAGCATGGGTCGTGGGAGGGGACTTTAACACTGTAACCACAACCAGTGAAAAGGTTGGTGGTAATGACTTCAATCTAGTGTTTGCCAATGATCTTTTAGACCGTGTCGTGAATGCTGACTTAGTTGACTTGGGTTACTAAGGGTCAAAGTTTACTTGGTGGAACAAACGGAGTGGGAGTGCTTCTATTTGGGAAAGAATAGACATAATAGTAGCTAATGTTGAGTGGCAGAATATGCTTAGGGGTATAAAAGTAGAACATTTATCCAAAGTGGCTTCAGATAATTCTGTTCTCTTAGTCTCCTTAAATATAGTGTTGGATGAGTCTCCTAAAAGGTTTATTTTCCAGATTTTCTGGATGAAACACTCTTCATTCCTAAAGTTAGTCAATAATAATTGGGAGCCATGTGTTGGAGGTAAACCTATATATGCATTGGCTAATAATCATAAAATGTTGAAGACAATTCTTTCTATATGGAACAAGGAGACTTTTGGGAATATCTTCCAAAATCTTATTGAAGCAGAGGATGAGATTTTAAAAGTTAAAACTGAATTTGAAGAGAGTCTTACTATGGAAAATAGAACAATTATATCAGTTGCAGTGGCAAATCTCAATCAACAAGAGGCGAAAATGGTGTGCGGAAAATGGTGGAAAGCTTGTTTTTAGGCTTGGAGCTACCTAAAATCATAACCTCTATAAAGAAGTTGTAGACGATTGTTAACAAATATGTAACCCTGTCATTTTTAAAATATTAAACTAAGAACATCTAAGCATCCTTACAAATAAAACCATTCATAATTGAAAAATTGGCGTCAATTGTCATCTTCATCCATGTCAGTATCATAATCATCACTGGTCTCCTCATTTTCATCACTTTCATCTATATCACTCTCATTAGCTTCCTCGTCCGCCTCTGAATCATCTTCATAAGTCTCTGTCTCAGAAGCATCCTCATTAATATCAACATAAATATCATCACCGCCATCAATGTCAACTATATTATCAACAGTCGTTCCCTCCACACCAGCCCTAACCCATGTAATATCCCCATCATGGTTGATTAGAGTGTCATCCAATTGTTGGATATTGTATGGATCAACTTCTGCGTCTATTGTGTCATCTCCATAAGTATCTTTACCATACATGTCATAAAAATCTCTCGGTGTCATCTTCACGATAGCATGCCAATCTTCTTCAATCGGGTCTCGCACATACCAAATTTGTTTGGCCTGAGATGCTAATATAAACGGTTCATCTGACAGTCGATTATGCTTGTATAGTGAATGTTTGAAGTT
Organism: Sambucus nigra; assembly: GCA_949130495.1. Taxonomy (NCBI): domain Eukaryota; kingdom Viridiplantae; phylum Streptophyta; class Magnoliopsida; order Dipsacales; family Adoxaceae; genus Sambucus; species Sambucus nigra. The sequence goes on along the minus strand of OX422208.1, from coordinate 84,511,632 downwards.
CACTAATGTGAACTCAAAATCATCCTTGGTCGTCCCCGAATGCGTATCAACCCAATCACACTTGAATATCACAAACTTGAAATCATTTGAATAGCGCAATTCAAATATATCTGTTAATACTCCATAATATGTTACATCCCCGGAAACAGGTCGCTTGTCCTTTGCACTTGCAAAACTTTCGGTGGTGGCATCAAGCATAACTCCACTATTCTGAGTATTCAATATTCTCTTATACTGCTTTGTGCGAAACCTAAACCCATTTACAATATATCTCGTATATCTTCTAGCCCATTGGGAGGGGCCTGAAGCCAAAATTGTAACTTCCTTTGACACCTTTCCCTCACTTAGATTCCGTACCTAATTTTTTCATATGATTGAGTAATAAAAATTAGATGTGTAAAAATTAAATGTGTCATTAGCATATTAAAATGTGGTTACATATAAATACAAAGATGACTTACATGATCCCCAAACCACTTGTGAAACGTTTCGTTGTGAATGCGATTAATTTCGTAGTGTCCCACACGAGGTCTCTCCTGTTTTAGAATTGTTATATGTTTCCTGTAAAACATGTATGTATAAATTGTATAACGTAGAGGGATATTTAATTACATAAAGTTTAAAATCCATTCAAGTGTTATCTTACTCACGAAAAGGCTTCACTGCGGCGGAGTCGAATAACACGTAACGATGTGCTTGTGAAAACGAAGTGTCATCAAGCATAAATGCTACTCCTTTACCTAATGTACGACCTATTGAACTTGAGTTTTCAGCGGCTTCATCATTTCGTAAAGGTCGATTTAACATACTCTCAACATCACCCAGGTACCTCGCACAAAATGTTCTACATTCCTTTGCTAGGTATCCTTCAGCAATTGAACCTTCTGGACGACTTCGGTTACGAACATATTCTTTTAGTGTGAATAAAAACCTGTTCATCATTGTAAAAAAATTATAGTATTTATATGCATTAATTTAGATGACACATACATAATGCATACACGAAATATACCTCTCGATGGGATACATCCATCGAAATTGTACTGGTCCAGCAATCATTGCCTCCTCAGCTAAATGGATTGTCAAATGCTCCATAACATCGAAAAAATTTGGGGGGAATATTTTCTCTAGATGACAGAGTGTAAGAGCAACATGATCTTGCAAATATTCATAATCTTTGAAGGTCATTGTCTTTGAACAGAGCTGCCGATAAAAATTACGTAATTCGATCAAAGACTTTGCTACATTCGTAGGCAATGATTTTCGTACTGCTAACGGGATTAGTTGTTGCATTATGATATGATTATCGTGGCTCTTAAGTACAGAAATATTCCGGCCTTTAATGTTTACACGCCGTGAAATATTAGATGCATAACCATTTGGGACATTGATATTTTTTAAAACCTTACAAAATATGTCTTTATCACTTTTACTCATTGTGAAGCATGCTGGTGGTAAATATACTTTGCTATCTGGCAAGCTCTTAGGGTGCAATACTTTTCAAATACCCATGTTCTCAAGGTCTCGACGAGCCTTTATATTATCTTTTGACTTTCCATCAACATTTAACAATGTCCAAAGTATGTTATCGCACACATTTTTCTCTACATGCATAACATCAAGATTGTGACGAATCAAGTGGGGTGATCCTTCTAGTATGGAAACTGAAAGAATATTCTTTTTTTCTTCCAATTTAGAGAACTATCACAATTCCCTTCACTGTCGATACTCGTTTTTCTCTTCTTCGTTGTCGATGAGTGACCCTTCTCATTATTTCTTTCCATTGCCTCTAATTTCTCCAAGATATCACCCCCGGATACTTGAGTGGGCTTGACTTCTCTTTCAACTTTCCCATCAAAAGCTACGGTATCATTTCTAAATTTATGGTTGTGATCCAACCACCGACGATGACCCATATAGCAAAATTTCTTCCCATTCTTTAACCACTGTTAACGAGTGTTCTTGTTGCAACAAGGACAAGCCAATCTCCCTTTTGTACTCCAACCTAACAAGTTTTCATACGGAGGAAAGTCATTAATTGTCCACATTAATGCTGCACACATACAAAACATTTTTTCAGACGATGCATCGTAAGTAAGTATGCCATCATTCCACAATTCCTTCAATTCTTCAATGAGAGGCTGCAAGTAAACATCAATATTATTTCCTGGGCCGCGTGGACCATCAATCAACGTAGACAGTATAAGATAAGGTTGTTTCATACACATCCACGGAGGCAAGTTGTATAACATCAAAACAACGGGCCACGTGCTATGAGATATGCTCATTGTTCTAAAAGGATTAAAGCCATCGGCTGCTAGTCCGAGCCTAACATTGCGCGAGTCACTAGAAAAATTTGGATTTTGTTGATCGAAGGTTTTCCATGCTTTAGAATCAGCCGGGTGTCTTAATATGTCGTCGTCATCGCGTTCCTCCGCATGCCATCTCATGAGGGAGGATGTTTTCAATGACATAAAAAATCTATGAAGCCTTGGTTTCAGTGGAAAGTACCTAACAACCTTTGCGGGAATTTTTCGACCCCTAGCTTCTTCATCATCAGACTCACCCGAAAATTGCTTCCATCTTGATGTATGACATATTATGTAATCCTCACGATCTTTGTTCTCTTTCCTATACAGCATACAATCATTTGGACATGCATGAATTTTTTGATAATCAAACCCCAAATCATTAACCATCTTTCTTACTTGAGAGTATGAACCTGGTAGTTTCTCACCCTCTGGAAGTGCCTCTTTTAAGAATTGAAGCAATGCTGTAAACGACGTGTGGCTCCACTTATAAAGTGTTTTCATATGAAATAGCCGAACAATAAATGAAAGTGATGAGAAAGATTTTCAACGAGGGTACAACTCGCGTTCCCCGTCTTTCAAGAACTTGAAAAATGCTGATGCATTTTCATCCATCCCATCCTGGTCTTCGTACGGGTCGTTACATCGCATACCCTCTTCACTTCAATTTTCGAATATATCATGTAGTAGTCCACACATATCATCTATTGTATTCGAGGCATGCACTTCATCCGCTCCACTGATTCCCATTGTATATGGAGCACCTTTTACGTGATAAATCTACCTAGTGTAATTCTTAACAAACCCATGTACGATCAGATGCTCATAAACAACTTCTCTTTTATTGCTAATGGTATTTTGACATTTCTTACACGGGCACTTGATCACTAGCTCGGGGTATTTATTGGCAAATGCAAAGTCAAGAAACTCATTAACTCCTTTAATATAAGGCAGAGAAACTCTTGACAACTCCATCCAACTCTTATCGCTATCCATTTGACAAGATTGTTGATTACCTCACACTATCCCTAAATTGTTGTTAGATTCATTATAAAAAATTCATAAATAATACAATAATAAAAAAAATGTTAAACCATAAATCATTAATATGCTCCTTCAAAACTATGTAAATTTACAAATAGTAAGACACTAATTTTAACACCATTTGGATGTGGCCTTATATGAAAACTACCAATATTTAGTGATATAAAATGAAGAACTTAACTATCAATATATTTTAACCTTAATTAGTTAACAACAATTAAAAAACTCACTCATAACATAATCAACTACTAAACGATATGAATGTAGCAATGAAACATGACACATTAAGAAGAAGACTACGCCTAATGCCTAAACATTTTACTTTAAACGAAAACAATGTATAACGAATGAATACCCCAACACAACAACTCACATCAAGACTTAATTTTCTAAAAGCTAAAAAGATTAAACACAAAATAATCCATAAGGCCCTCGCTTAAAAAAAACTTTAGTAAAAAATAATCATTACGAAAAACAAATCTCCTTGTCAATAATGAGATAGCATAATTAAATCATAGAATCTATATGAAAATGCTACTAAATCAAAATGTCCAGAATAGAAAATAATATTAAAACTTGTTTGTTATCTTAAAATTCAGCACGTGTTGCATGAATAAATAAAGAGGCTTACTAAATTCAACTACAATATAAAAAACTAATTTTGTAAAGATACCATCACAACAACATTAATTACAAAACGGAACATATACAAACTAAGTCGAATGACTGAAAACATTGTAAAAAGGTTGTTACATTTGTTCGCGCAATAATTATAGTGTCGCACTCTGGCGATTAGCTCTAGCTTGCAGTTTAGACATTATAATATATAAAAGTAAGATGAATTAATAAATCGAAAATAGTTTAAAATAAATGAATAAAGACATGTAGACCCATCTAATTTTCATTTAGAGTTGGTAAGTTTTGTAATATCAAACTAAAAGGCTAATGTGATACATATATACCTGCACACATGAATACACACATACATATACATGAGAAATAATATGTATATATCAAACTAAAATGCAAATGTGACACATATATACCATCACATGAATGCACACATACATAAACATGAAAAAAATATGTATACAACCCCCTATAGTAAAAAAAAACGTCGATTTAGATGGTTAAAATAATACTAATCAATTAAAACAGTGGTATTAGAGTTGCACAAAGATGATATCATAGGGAGTGATTTAAGTTTACGTTGAACTGAACTTTTTTAATCAATTGAAATAAATGAAAGAGTGAAAAAAAATTGGTAGTTACCAAAAATAGATAAGAAAATCCAACTGAATACTTCATCTAATTATATAAATAGAACCAAAAACACAGCAACAACTAACAAATTAAACATTTCCAACACTTTTCTCTAGCACATCAATTAAAATTAAAAAAAAATTAGTACTTTTTTCTCTCACAAAAATACAAATTATAACAAAACCAAGATTACACAACAATACCATAATAACACCCCCTACCAATTTTGTACTAATTTTTCCTTTCGAGTTTCTTGCACCCCCGCTATATCTAGTTTTTCCTTATTTAAAGTGTCTATCATAACCATTGTCTATATGCATAAATTTTGTATAACACAAATGTTACGAAAAAAGAAAGATTACACTATTTCATATACATGATTATATAATATCAAATCTGGAAAAAAAAGAATTAAATATTAAAGATGTCAAAAGATTATTGATTGGTGACTAATGAGACTGGTATGGATTTGAAAACTCACAGGTACATATCACGAACAAAAGAAAATATTACCTTGCTTCTGGGATTTCTTCTTTCTAATATATCTTTCTTGTGAAAACTCTTTGCCTCTATTGCCAGTAACAAATAGAACCCAATCAAAAGCCAATATATGCAAGAAAGTGATTCTCTGAGCCAAAACAATACATAGAAATAAGAAAAATACACTGAAATACACGAAAATAAAAAGAATACACCGGAATAAACAAATTAAAACGTAACTTACCTCAAAGTTTCAAAGAACAAAGTCGTTCTTCTAATAGGGAAACAGCAAAAATCATGCAAAGGTTCAAAGATCAAAATCGTTCAAAGCTTCAAAGAAAAATACACCGTAATAATGAAAGTGATTATCTGAGCCTCCGAAAATTGAAATATGGGTGAGATGAGAGCACCGTCATCCTTCTTATAACAAGGGACCAACAAAAATCGTTCCAAGATGGGTGAGATTGAGGCAAAGTGATTGGGTGAGATTGAGGTAGATACTTGATAAGGTTTGTTGAGGATTAGGTTTAGGAGATTGAGCAAGATACGGGAGAGAGGAGAACGTGCCGGGAGAGCCATCCAAGCTACGCGACTTTACCCGCCAAAAACTAGGGCAAAAGTGATATTCTTTTAAAAGAAAATAAGACCCGCCATATTTATTTAAGTGAAGGTAATTTTTTTCCCAATTTTAGTGGCATTAGTTATGAAATGCCTAAAAAATATTACATTTGTTTGAGCATTAATTAAAAAATAATAAGATTTTAAAAAACGCGGGGCGTGATCGAGGGGTAGAGGTCAAGACTTAAGCATTAGACGCCTAGGCTAACCTTAGGCGTAAAAAGGTGTGAAAAAGCGTTTAGGCATTTTTTAATATATTTTAATATTTTTTGACTATGACAACGCTATTAAAAATACTAAAATGGTACATACCTTAAAAATATGTCGAAATCTTTGTAAATTAAAATACTATTTTTTTAAAATACAAAAAAAAAATTACATTTTTTCACGCCTTACCCTAAAAAATGTTGACTATCGTTGACCACGCCTTGATCCACACCTAGGGCCAAAACTTGGCGTATCTAAAAAGCCTCGCGCCTAGGCGCGTTTTTTAGAACACTAAAATAGATTATGTATTTTTAGGACTTAAAATAATCTTGATTATTTCGTTTCCATTTTTAGTACCTATTTTAAATTTAAAGAGACACGTGACAAGTTGTGATTGGTTGGCGTTTTATGAAAATGGGTCAGCGCCAACACCTTTATTAAAAAATAGAGACTAAAACTATAAATAAAATATTTGTTGTCCCATTTTTAAAATACATATTACAATAGGTCCTAAATTTACAAATCCCCATTAAAAAATTCTCTACTTATACGGCACATCAATATAAATGCCGTGAATTTTCAATACTTATAAATAAATGCTGGTAAAAATAAAATTCGCAGCATTTTTGAATAATACCGAGAAAAAAGTGCCAGAGAAAATTAGTTTTCTTGTAGTGACAGTCAACTTTAATCAAAATAGACAAAAGAAGAAGGGGAAGCCATCCCGAAGGATGGCATCCAAAGACATACTGGTGCATGCGAAACCAAAATCGAGGAGGGTTCAGAGGCTAAGTTACGAAATTGGAAGGTGTTAGGCACCCATTCCATCCTTTCGGTCTCTGATGGATATTTGCTATTTTCCTTTATATTCCCCCCGTGATGTGTGCATGTGTATATATATAATGGATATAGGAATCCTCAACTTGTATCATGGAAAAGATAAAGCGAGTCATCCGTAGGAAGGTATAAAAATAATATTAGAAAAATAGGATTTACGCGATTACCCCTATGCTGATCGTTATAACAGAACGACAACGCATATGGAGTAATGAATCACTAAGGGAAAGTATATAGAATATAAGAAGATTAGATTTAGAGAAAATAGGAAAATAAGAGAAAAAGTGAGAAAAGGACTCGAGTCTCGGGTTTTACCCCAAGACGCCTATGTAGCCTATAATGGTATCAAAGTCCACGTAGTTTGCATACAAAACGAGAGGTGGTGTTTATCCCATAAATCCAAATGGGGGATCTCTTATTTGTGAGTGTGTGTTCGTGTAGAAAAAGTGTTTTAGTGGTGAGAAAAGTGTGAGAATCCCTATTTTGAATTTATAAGCAAACCCTCTTTTCTTATTTTTTTGGGTTTTTATTTATATGAAAATAAGAGATGTGCAATAATACTAAATAAAAAGTATGTTAGGATGTGGGAGATGAGATAATAAAAGCGCTAAGTAAGAAAACAAGTTAGTGAGAATTTAAGAGGATTTAAAAGAGAGTTTGAGAAAGTTGGACCTTCTTGAAGATCCTGAATGTTGGAGAGTAGCCCTTGCACTTGGATGATCATGGAGAGTGGCTAATTCACCAAGTTTGATGAAAAGTATGATGAAAAGTGGAAGTAAGAAGGGATTTGGAGGTTGAAATCACGTTGCCTTCGAGAGAGGTTTCTAGGATTCGTTGAGAGTGAATTTTATCAGATCTGGGTTCCCCTTGCAAATGAGGTGAAGTCATCCTTTATAAGTTCAGGTCACTGTCGATCAGTATAGACCTGATCTTGCCTATCGGCACCTGTCGATAGGCAGGGTCTGGAACCTGCCATTTGGTAGTGTGTTTCAGGCCTTTTTGGGAAATCGGCTACCAAGGGAAAACCATTGGTCATAATCATGCATGGGTCAGACCGTTCGAAAGGTAATTTAGAGACCTTCGAAAGTCTTTTGGACCTCTCCCGGGTTCGGGAGTTGACTTTGGGTCAAATATGGCTCGGAAGTGTTTGTCGGTCCATTGGACGGGGAATAGTTCGGACGCAAACAAATCGTTCGTCTGCATGGTAGGTTCAAATCACACACGGGGTGGACTTTTGGAAAGGTTAGGAGATATATTTCGACATTCCAAAGAGTTTGACCCAATTTGGGGAGTTGACTTTGATCAACCGGGCCCTAGAAGGGTTCGGTGACCTCTTGGAGTTAAACGGATTGTTCGTTCGCGTGGTAAGTCAGAATCTCGCATGGGATGGACCGTTGGAAAGGGTATTCAGTGCCCTATGAATATTCATTCAGCCTCGATTGAGCTAAAGAGTTGACTTAGGTCAAATAGAGCCCGGGAGTGCCCGGTGGCCTCTAGGTCAAGTTTCGGACGCAAACGGATCGTTCGTCCGCATGGTAAGTCGAAATTGTGCACGGGATGGACCATGAGAAAGGGTATTCAGCGCCCTTCAAGGATTCATTCAGTCTCAGTCAAGATGAAGAGTTTGACTTTTTGGTCAAACTGAGTCGGGAAGTGCCCGATGGCTTCTAGGTCAGTACTCGGGACATGACCTGGGTTTGTGGTGATACAGGGAGGTACTAGGGACCTAAGAGAGTTGAGGGTAACAGAATAGGGTGTCTACACTAACGGATACAGATCGTTAGTAATTTCTAACACGTTTAATCCGTTACAAAATGAAATTATCCGTTAGAAATATATAATTTTTCTTTTTCCAATTCTTGTTTTGGTATTATCCAAAAAAAGTATATAAACCCTAGGTAAAAAAACTGGGTGTATCTCCCGCTCCCCCCTTTTTTCATCTCTCTACAACATCCCCTATTTTACTTCAAAACCAATAACCATGAACTATCTCATCACGTTTGTAGAAACCTCCTCACTCAATGTTGGTGACTTATTCACTTCGATGACAAACATATTTGCTCTCTCTCTCTCTCTCTCCCTCTCTCTCCCTCTTTCTATTTATCTGTATATTGAAGTCTTTTGATTTAATTTATATATTTGAATACTTGCGTGTGATTTTATTTCTTTGTATGTACGTGTATGGGTATCATTTACATTTGTATGTATTCATGTGTGATTTTGATTAAATCACGACCTCATGAGTTCATCATTGATTTTATTTTTGCTTTCCTTCAAACTAACATTTATAACCATTATTTTTCCTCTTCGATTTTATACATATCATAACATCGTGTCTGTTATATACGTTACTTCATTTATATTTTGCCTTCTACCAATTATATATTTGTTTTGTTAAGCTCATGGAAAGAACCGAGGGATTGTTGAAAAGGAAAAAATGTTATGAAATTGGGGCATTAATGGTTGTAATAATTCCACACATTTATGCTTGATACCAAATAAAATTTCAACATTGAAATTTAAATATTTTATACCCTTTAGTTTGGTATCTAGTATGTACAAATTGTTAGCAAAAGACTTCTTTAAGACTAATAGATACCCTTGATGCCAAAATTACTTCTTCACATGATGGATAAAGTACTTTCTTCAAGGTTTAGACAAGTTCTTATGTGACAATTACACAGTTTCCCTATTAAGTTGTAAGAGGGAAGGGTTGCTGCTTAAAATTGGCTTGAAAGGTTTATCAATTTGATTAAAATCATGTTTTTATGTGGGTTTGTGCTAAGGATGAAGTTAAGGTTGACATATGTATCAATTTCAATAAAAGTTACTTTATATTTATGTTTCAATAGTGTATTGTGTAGTAGAAATGTAAAATAAAATTATAAAACCCCTCGCTAATTGCTTTGGAAATAATCTATTCATTTGTAAAGAAAGTCAATTTGTTTTCAATCGGCTCTAAATTTTTTTATTCTTTGTGTGAAAAGAATTTAAAAGAACCTCATAATCAAATAAAAATTAGTTCAAGATTATGTTATGTTATGTTTTGTAGTTTGTATGTAGAACATTGATGTCCAATTATACAAACAAAACCAAAATATGAGGGCCACAATCTCAAGTCACAATCCAGTCGATCTAAAATAAAAATAACTATTTAACTCTTCTACTCAGGTGAGAACTATTAAATCTCCGCCATTTGGTTGGAGATTCTTTATCTTTATTCCACTTTAATTCATCTTCTTTGTTTTAAACTTTTTGTAATGTTTCCTCTCAATAGAAACACGTGGTTTACTATACAGTATTAGACATATTTTTATTTCTTTAAATATAGTGTGATATCTTTCCTATGCTTGTTTAGCAGCAGCCTCAACATAAATTACAATGTCACCAAATATAGTGTTTGTGTTATGAGTTTTCGCTCTATGATTTTGTTTTGTTACTACTACCAATCAAACTGGATTTGTGTTGAAAGTTAGAAAAAAAAAAACTAGTCACTTGATCAACGACAAGTTCTGTTTGAGTGGTCGTATGAAATCTAATTCATTTATTTGATGTATATCTCGAGTTTACATGTATACATAATTTGGTTTACGATTCTATGTTTCTTACTCTTTTAGTATATACCTAAGACTTGAAATTAATATATGTACTGGACTTTTGTGTGTGTAAGTACGTGTTTGTAAGAAATTTGATAAAATTGTGTGTTTATGACCAGGTTTTGGAATTATATTAGATAGAATTGTGTGTGTGTGTGTGTGTGCGTGTGTGTGACCTTGTTTTGGAATCATATTATATAGAATTGTGTGTGTGACCTTGTTTTAGAATTATATTAGATAGAATTCTGTATGTGTTTGTGATGTTGTTTTAGAATGATATTACATAGAATTTTGTGTATGTTTGTGTGCCATTGTTTTGGAAATGAATTTGATAGAATTATGTGTGTGTGTGTGTGTGTGTTGTTATGTGTGTGTGTGTGACCATATTTTGGATTTGGATTTGAGGAAGAAGTGAGGGGAATATATAGGTATGAAAATCTTGCCGTTGGAATGAGATAAAATGGGGTATTCAGCCTGATGGATTGGTGTAAGTGAAGTCATTGCTATTCTATGCTCTGTAAAAGCAATGAAACTGAGCATGATGTTATTCATATCCTTAATTAGATTGACGAACAATAATGAGACGGTGGTACTCTCGTATTTATTCTTTACAAATTAGAGTTGTTACACATAAGGTATGGTGTTTTGAGTTGTGTTTATTTTTATCAAAATTTATAGGCTTTTGGATCGGTTATAGTTTATGTTTATGGGTTCAAAGATTTTATGCATGTTTCTTTAAGAATCTTCCAATAAACTACATACGTGTGTGTTCCTAAATTGTTTACTACTCATGTATGCTTTAATTTTCTCTTTTTATATTTGTTTGAGTTTTGCTTTGTTTTATATTTGGTTATATTTGTTGAGAATCCATATCTGACACAAGATTTGATGTATGTTTCTTTATGAATCTCAGAAATATAAAATACGTCATTATTTTCATTTCTCTTGAGTCATCGACTTTCCAATGTTATTACAGTAAAATACATAAGTGTGTGTAAAGGACCCAAATACTTAAAGTCGCTTTGATGTTGGGTTCTCAATGTCTTAAGTTCCATAGTTTGTATATATTTAGCCTCAAATTATTCTTTTATTCTTATCATGCATGATTTCGGATGATGATTGAAATGAGGGTTTGGGTTTTGAACTTATTTGTTCGCACATGAAAGTATAGTTTATTGTTTAACTTCTTAAATCAGTCTCCGAATCCAAACATTCACATTCATATTTTTGGTTATTAATCATATTTCTATAAAAATCATATAATCATATTTATATGAAAAATCATTTTTACATTGATTTTTCTTTTGAAAACATATTGGCCTTATGTTTTAGGGTCATTGCCCTGATGTAAATACTTCTATGATTTTTACTTCCTTTCATATTCATATCCTTCTCACTATTATTTACCCTCTTATCGCAGATATATCATCAATTTGTCTATGACTAATTTATGTAAGTTTCATACTCGGGCCGTCCCAAGATGCTATGTTTTGAATCTAATAAATGCAAGGTAGTTTTTTCTTTCCAAATATAATAAATGCAAGGTAGTTTTATGTTGTGGTATTATTTGGTAATAAAGGAAACTTGCTGTGAATTGAGTCTTTCTCTTCAACTATTAGTTAGTGCAAATTGGGGTTATGGCTGGTGTAGAAGTCTCATGTTATCTATTTTAAGAATCATGCATGACTTATTTTTGCAGTTGATCATGGGTGTGCATACATGATGATGAGTGCTGGATCAGATGCATCGGGCGTCACCAGCTTGAACCCGCACTGGAATTCGACATTGAGCCATACCAGATTTATTCGGCTGCATAGTGCTTGTTGCATCAGTTGATCTCAATGTTATTTGGCTCCATAAGTACTAAATTTTTTCATTCTATCTTCCCCTAAACTGTATAAAATGTTTTATATTTCCTGTATGACGTATCTATATCAATATCTATATATACCACGTCATAAATAGTCTATGTATTGCATTGCGCAACGTTTGAGTACGCACAAATAGATGTTGGAATGATTATATGGATATGTTTCATATAATTGTAACGATTTCCATTCATTTTTCAATTGATGATACTATTTTAATCACATTTTGTACACAAGTTATTCTGCTAATCTGATTAATAGGAAATAAACTTTGAGTGTGTTGATTTTATTCCTACTACACAATTATATTGAAAATATGGACAAACATAAAAATAGTTTTGAGAAGATACTTATTTTTGTGTTTCAATCAAGCCAATTTAGTATTGTTCTCTTTGACATATCTATGACATTTTCTATGTGATAATGTTTCCAACTTATGTTTTGAATCGTTGTACTAATATTTGTTCAATATATACTTTCAAAGCACCATTTTTGTCATTTATATATATTTTGATTTAAAATTTTCTCACGTGTCAGGAGATATGAAGATATAGTTTTGGTATAAGCATTTTGTGATGATGAATCAGACATATCATGTTGCTATTGTACTTTTTGCATTATGCTGCTATTGTACTTTCTTTTAAATTCATACATACTTCAAGAGCAAAAGGTTCATGCTGCCTGGGTACATTACCCACCAGTTGAGTCGGTTTTGGTTTGTAGCCAACATTTTTATTTACTTTGGCCATATATTTTCTATCTCAGTAATTGTATATTTGTGTCTTGGAATTGAAGTTGAAACTTATTGGTTATACCTAAAACTAATTTCAATCCCCAATACAGGCCGAACTGAGATATTTATTAAATAAAGGCATCACTATCACACTTGATAATATGTGGAATAAAATATACTTACTCTGTCCCAAATTAATAGTGGTAGATTGAAAATCAAAACATTTTAAGAAAAAAATACTTTTCAAATTTATCCTCCTAAAAATTATTAATATACAAGGCAATGATATTATGGGTGTTATTCATATTGGTAACTTCTTAATCTTACATAGTTTTAAATAGTTTTGTCAGAAAAATGAGTATTAATTTGGGACATACTAGAAGGAAAACCATGTCTATTAATTCGGGACAAATGGAGTAGTGCATTTCAACGCGCAGAGTCTACACTACCTACCACAATGCATGAACTGTATTGCATATGTGCTATGAAATTATGGATTACTTTAATGTGGTCTAATGTGTGATACAGCAGAACAGAGCCAAAGTACCTGGGTGTACTGAAGAACCATCCTGAGCTAGCATTATATCCTGCCACTAACAATTGTACTTATACTTCAGAGAATGTCAGTGATGTCCTCCATTATGCCCCTACTCGGTAATTTACCTTCTCATTTAGCTTATGTTCAGTTCCAATTATCATCCATTATACTCTGACATATAATTTAGTTTTGGTGAACTCTCAACATGAGAGCAGATAGTGTTGGCATTATATATAAACTTGGTCAAATATATTATATTGTATAATGTTATATGTGGCACATGATGGTAACTTTACACATGTAGTCAGTAGCCACATATTGCGTGCAATTTGAAATGTTTAGACTCAATGTCCAAACAATGATAGCCAAGATGGATGGGATGAACTATATCCAACAAATTCACACAGTGTGAATCAATAATCAATTTTGCTGGAATTAGCTTAGTTGTTAATTAGACGATCAACGAATTCGATAGGAATTGCATGATCTTTTAGCGACAAGTGGTTGGTGTAAGTCCCATTCAAAAATGTGATTGTGCCAATTTTTATATAATTAGAGGCATCTCGATATGAAAAAATTTGAAGCGAACCATCCAGTTCACCTCCGACCAATGAGCCCCACTACGGTGAAGCAAGTGATCATAGTGTGGGACGCATATGTTTGTTTTCCTTTTCAACAATGGAGGGATATAAATTTGTCACTAAATTGAAGATTTCATTTGTATTTTTTTTAAATCAAATACATAGTTGATCTATTTTTTAGCATTGCGATGTTGGCATCCTATAAACCACATTCTCTGTGATTACTTTGGCCTTCGACCCCTCATTGGGTTGGACGTATTTCGTCTTGGACATAAACTTTGACACTAAAGTGAAATGCAACAAAAATAATGGGGGCCAAAGGCCAAATCAGCAACAATAGAAAAAATTATTTCAAGTTTTTCTTTACTTCTACGAGGGATGCTAATGGTACCGTCTAGTTTGCACCGGTTTTAGCAACCGACTGATGTGGCCTACAGTTGGCACCCACTCACCCACACAAGCACAACTCAATAAAGCCAAAAGAATTGTTGTTGTCTACCATTCCATAAACAAAGATGTATTCAGTTTACCATTCCATAAATAAAGCCAACACAGTTACTTGCTTTCTACCATTTCATTCCATAAACATAAGTGTATAATGCCAACAAAGTTGCTGCATTTTACCAAAAAAGAATATCCATTTTCTACACAATTGCTGCTAAAAAAATATACAGCTTCTACCCAAGGGAAATATACAGTTACCAAAAAGATCTATTCAGTTTCTACCCAAAACAATGTACAATTTCTACCCAAAAAAAAATATACAGTTGCTGCAAAAACACAGTTGCTGCTTTCAATCCAATAATTTCCTTGAATCCAAAATGATATTTCTCCGAGCTTACGGTAAGAATCCATCATAATTGTCATTCTGTTAAAAGTAAATCAAGTTAGTATTGGTTATTGAAATAAATAAATAAATATATATATAAAAAAAACTCACTTGAAGAAGTTGCATGTAGCTAACTAAACTTTGGTCCACATGTGTTGGGTTCTCAATAGCAGTGTGATGACTAATATGAACCCCAACTGAAATTGCATCCTCCATCCTCTCATTGATTTGAGTATGAGATACCTGCCACAAAATGCACATAATTTAGTATAGCAAAATTATACCTTCTTTTAAAATCAAAATTATTATCTATGTCATGGACGAAAAATACCTTCATTTTGGATACTGATAAGTCAATTTGCTCATCTTGTGTGTTTGCCTTTCTTTTCAAATTCTGTTTATACAAAATTTAGTAGAGCAACCTGAAATATTATCAATGGAATTGAATGAGTAAAAGGGATTTTTTTTTTGTAGATAAATACCTTTTTCTTAACCGTGCCGCTAAGCTTGTCTGATTTTGACTCTTTCCTTCGCGAAGCTGGGCGACCTTTCGTTCTAACTTTGACAGGGCTAATCAATTTGTTGCTCGATTGCAATATTCTGTATTCTTCATTTTTAACCATGGCCTTATATTGGAGAAGCTTCTCAATCAGTTCACTAACACATATCTTTGCATACTCAAACATATCATCAGATTCTGAACCAATATTTGCAGCTTCACTAAAGTATGTGTACAGTCTATTACACCGCATTAGCGTCTTGTTATCACCTAATTCATCATAAGACAAGTTCACAAAATCATGCGGACGTTTAATATCTTTTCTCCACCGTAAAAGAATATATTGAGATGGTATCTCGATCACATTTTGATCCATAAGCACACATAACGCATGCCTACATAAGATCCCACAAAACTCAAAGTTATGGCAAATGCATTGCACCTCACAATTGTTAGTGTTGTAAAGAACTTCATAAATCACTTGCTCTCTAATTTTTCCATCATCATCTTTCTTATTTTTCAAATCGCGGACTTCAAAAGTAAGGTTTGAACCATCTTGATTAACAATTAACGGGTTGCAATAAATCAAATCCTTAAGCTCGTCTTGGAATTTTTTGAAGATAGCATTTGTATAAATTTCTCTCATTTGTTTCTCCATGTATAGGTCTGTCACCAAGGGCAAGGTTGTGTTAAAAGAAGAGAAATCCGATGTGGCTTAATTATTTTTTTTAAGGCTTTCTCGTACTGATCAACAAATTGTTTAAGAGACGTCTTTGAATGCACAAAATCATCAAAGAATGAGTTCATACTTTCGCTGCGTTGAGATGCCGACATTCCTGCTAAGAATATACGTCTTGTGAAAACTGGAACCCAACCATGTCGATCCTTGTATAAAGAATTCAACCATTCATTATTTTGTAATTTGAAACCTTCATTCATTTCCCGCCAATCTTTTTCAAACTCATCAATTTTCATAGAATCATACACACACTTTTTCAATCGATACTTAATAGCTTTATATTCAGCGAATCCTCCTAGCTTCTCTGGGAGTTTTTTCATTATGTGCCATCTACATAAAATATGATTAGTCTTTGGAAACACCTTTGCAATTGCTCCTCCAATAGATTTACACTGGTCAGTGATTATGGCATTTGGATGACAACCCAACATACAATCTGACCATCTCTCAAACAACTAAACATAAGTATCCAAGTTTTCATTTGATAAAAGACCGCAACCAAGTAACACATATTGTCCATGGTGATTAACGCCTACAAAAGGTGTGAAAGGCATATCGTACTTATTTGTTAAATATGTTGCATCAAAAACTACAACATCTACAAAAGATTCATATGCAGCCCTAGATCTAGCATCAGCCCAAAATACATTTCTCAAACGCCCTTCATCATCGTGATCCAAAACATAAAAGAATTGAGGATTTTTTTGGTGCATGGAAACAAAGTACTTGCGAATAGCTTCGGCATCTCCCTCTTAAAGTTTCAATCTTCAAACTTTTTCAATATAGTTTCGACATTCTTTCTTACCAAATGATAAATTTTCATACCCTTCATGTTCCACCACCAAGGAGTTAAAACTTTTACACAAAGTTATCCCTGCTTCATCATTCAATTCAAGTTTTTTTTTCACATGGGCATCCAAATGTTTATTGCCTCTGTAGAATCTTACTTTTGATGGACTAATTGCATGATTATGATCAAGTTCTACTAAAGATAAAACAAATTGTTCATTAGATGTCAAGGTTGCATTAATCCTTACTTTGCAATCAGTCTTAATTGAAAAAATACGCCTAAAAGAATTTTTTATAGGGTTCCTAGGATTACCTGATTTAGCACAAGCAAGTGTAAAGTACCTTAATATCCCTTCTTCAGATTTTGACCTTCTCTGCATAGTATCAAAACCCTTATTTCGAGCATAATTCTTAAAAAAGTCGCAAACTTCTTCATATGAGTTGAAAGTCATTCCAAGCTTAGGTGAATCCCCATTATCCGTTGTAGATAGTTCCATTTGACTTGAATCATCGCCCACTTCCACTTGATTATTATCTTCCATTTCCTATAATAATTACAAAAAATACGTTAGGAGAGTAATGAAAGGAAGAGTTAAAACCTTTTTTTTTTCTTTTTTCTGTAAAACCCTTTTTTTTCTGTAAAACCCTTTTTTTCTGTTAAAACCTTTTTTTTTTGTCTCAAACTATATTAAAAATGAAAGGAAGAGATGAATTTATAACCACAAGTCCAGGGTTTTTCCATTAATCCTTACTTTTTTTTTCTTTCTCAAATTAGATTTAAGAGTTAAACCCCCCCCCCCCCCCCCCCTTTTTTTTTTCTGTAAACCCCCTTTTTTTTTTCTGTAAAACCCTTTTTTTTCTGTTAAAACCTTTTTTTTTTGTCTCAAACTATATTAAAAATAAAAGGAAGAGATGAATTTATAACCACAAGTCTAGGGTTTTTCCATTAATCCTTACTTTTTTTTCTTTCTCAAATTAGATTTAAGAGTTAAAACCCTTTTTTTTTTTTCTGTAAAGCCCTTTTTTTTTTAGTTAAAACCTTTTTTTTTTGTCTCAAACTATATTAAAAATGAAAGGAAGAGATGAATTTATAACCACAAGTCTAGGGGTTTTCCATTAATCCTTACTTTTTTTTCTTTCTCAAATTAGATTTAAGAGTTAAAACCCCTTTTTTTTTTTTTTTTTCTGTAAAACCCTTTTTTTTTCCTGTAAAACCCTTTTTTTTTTTTTTTCTGTTAAAACCTTTTTTTTTTGTCTCAAACTATATTAAAAATGAAAGGAAGAGATGAATTTATAACCACAAGTCTAGGGTTTTTCCATTAGTCCTTACTTTTTTTTCTTTCTCAAATTAGATTTAAAATGGGTATCACGAACACACCTTTTTTTTTTCTCAAACAATGTCAAAAAGCTAAAATAATTTAAGTCTTTTGATGAAGAACAATAATGATTATAAAAGTTAGAAACCAATTTCATAAGAAAGAGAAAGGAAGAGATGAGTTTATAGCAAATGAGTTTACCTTGCAAGAGAAATAAGGATAATTTTTCATTCAATCTGATGGAGGTTTGTGGGTGCTTTTGGGCAGATGATGACAAGAGATTAGAGAGCAAATGAGGGTTTTTTTTTTCGGTTACAGCAAGTGAGGGATTTTTTTGGTGGGTTCCAGCAAATGAGGGTTTTGTTTTGTTTTGGTTACAGCAAGAGATTAAGTTGAGTGGGTGCCAAGTGGGTGCCAGCTGTTGTCCACATCACCCGGTTGATAAAACCGGTGCAAAATACCCGGTACTAAAAGAATTTCTCTACTTCTACACATAGTATTAGGAAGTTCAATTCTGTAACTTTTTAATAGATCTAAAAAACAAGATCTACTTAATCTTCTAGGAGCTACTTATGCTGCTGCGATTTTTCTTGGAGCAAACAACGCTGCTGTTATACAATCTGTTGTAGTAGTTGAAAGAATAATTTCCTACCATGAAAGAGCTTTTAGGATGTATTCAGATCTTCCTTACACATTTTCTCAGGTAAAAGATAAAGAGACAAATACAAATATTTAACACTTCCCCTCAGGAACATATATATAGTTTGAAATTAATATATGTTGGGTCTTTGTGTAATTTCTACTAAAAAAATATACATTGGTAGAACAACAATGTAGGAAGTGAGATGGAATCCAATAGTGTTGCTATGAAAAAACAACTGAAACTGTTAAAAGAACTACTACCATTCTTATAAATTATGTTAATATTAGGATTTGTTTGCCACATTTAAGCATTATACGTTTTTAGTAGTTTAAGGTCACTGGTCTTTATGTTTAGTATGCAGTTCACTATCTACATTAATTTATCACGCCAATTGTGGTCATATTCATCTTCCGTTGCATGTTGATAACATGATTATGACTGGTGACTGGTGATTGTATTATTGTTTGTTTTCTTATTTTTTCTTTTATAAATTGTATGGGGTATGACGCTAGATTTCGTTTGGCACGTGTCACAATGTTGGGATTAGTGAAGAGTTGTATAGGCACAAAATTTACAGGCCAATTTGGGTATTTAACTGCAGTAAGTATCTTCTCTATATTTGTTTCTGCAGTCACAATGAACCTATTATTGAGAAGACTCAAAATATATTTTATGTGTACATCTTTATTTATTCACATTTCTCTATCTGACAAGTTGTTAGTATCATCAGTTCATGAACCAACCCGCTTCTTGTTCTCATTGACAGTCATTGTATAGTTTCATTAGTGACTTGGCGTGCCACTACTTCAGTAAAGCTACGGTCAGTGAAATCAGGAGATTGGGGAAAATAGACAATAATATAATTGCTAAGGCATGTGAGACCTTCATCGTAAACAAACCTTATGAACTTCAAGAGTCAGATGCAGGAACTAGAACTGGACTTTTTGAAGTCAAGAAAATTAGAGATGAGTTTTTATCATATATTATGGAGTGTAGTGATCCTAAAGCATGCACTGCTAGTAAGGATCTTTTAAATGAAGTGGAACAGAACTTGTAGGTAAGCTGTTGATGTAATTAATTACTTAGAAGAGTAAAATGCAAGAACCCCCTAAATAATCTAGACTTCATTTTATGATATTCTTAACGCGGCTCCTTGTAATGAGAATAAGGGTTTTAAACTTCAATTGATGGATTTGAATCATGTATACGTAAACTAAAAGATGATGAGAACTTAGAAGAGTTGAGAAACTAAAGAGCTGCTAATGTCTCCAAATCATTTATGACGAATTCTTTATTTAGATGCAATGGAATTAAGGCACAAGATCTTTCGATGGAGTTAAAAGAAAAATAATTAAGTGAACAAAACCCTAAGTTGTTGTATGTGTGCAAAAATGAATGAAATTATCAAATTAAAAAATATAAATACGGTCCCGTCCGGGATTAGGTATCTTTTTTATGTATATAGTTTTTTTCAATGGTAAAGTTTTTATGTGACATACTGTGTCGATTCGCTTTCGAGGTTAGCGATGTATTCGTCTTTTTCTCTTATTTTCAAATTGTTAAGTCGACTCGATCAGATCTCAGTCTGTTTTGATGGTTTCTCAGAATGTCTATTGATTTTTAGTCTGCTAAAGTTTGTTACTATGCAGGATTATACTTATTATTTACTCTAACCTAATGAATCGCGTGCTTCTCAATTTTTTAGGTCAATTGTCCAAAGTAAATGTCAAAACCAAGGCAATCAGCTGAGTTGAATTGGTTTTGGTACTCAATGATCTTAAACGTCCACCTGAAGATCATCAATGTCTATTCGCTCAACACAGGAAGTGTCACCTAATGGACCATCATTGAGAACTTTGGTTTCAACTCCACAGCTAGACCCTACTAATAACGACAAAGATCTAGAAAAAAGGTAATAGATATTCTTACCAACTCAAAACTATTACTATTGTTTTTAATCTTAGCATGATTTCAAATCTATTTTTGTTAAGGTGAAAGTAGTTTTGATGCATAACATGCCTTTTTGGTATTCCTAACTTGTTCCTTCTTAAAAGAGTAAATGGGGTGGCCACAAGCCAATTTTTAATATAATTTTGATTAAGCTCTTATTCAAGACTATTCACATGTCAAACTCAAGACTACCATTTGTCAAACGAGATTGAGGGTAAAAAATGTCTTTATGCAGATATATGATAAAAATTCATAATGATCTTAAATACAGTTCTAAACTTTTTTCAACCTCGACGTCATAATAGGTTGAACGTTGGACCCCAACCATATAATACCATAACAAATAGATCCAAATAGAAAAAAAATTAAATAAAACGTATAAAATGTAGTGATTTGTATGAAATTCAATGAATGTTCAATGCTTTTGCCAAGACCTATAACTTCTAAAATAAAATATGAAACATTGGAACTGTGTCATAACATAATAAGGTCCTCTCGTCCAGAAAGTTCGTAGTATGCCTATGAGTGTATTAAGTATGGTTTTGAATGCATTAGTGATAAAACTATTTATTAGCGATAAGGAAGAGGGGGCTAAGGATTATTTCCATTACATTTTCACTAAAATAATAACTCTCGAAGATTAATAATTAGGTAGAGGAACAAATCGACATTACAAAATCACAATTACAATTTATATCTCAATTACTAAATGAAAAAGGAAAAACAAGCATGCGAATGCTAGCTTAGATCTTCCCGCATCAACCAGAAAAATAGACCTCAAGCTCTGCTACTCCATACCACCAAGTATTACAATAGAAACTCTACGATCTTCCAGATTTTGTTCCAAACAGGTTCTGCTCTTTTTCTCTCTATTATTTTTAATGAATCTTTGACTCTCCACATACTAAAGATTATCTAATTAACTATTGAAACATATTTATATATTAAAATTTACATGCATTGATGAATACAGTTGTGTATGCATGTATATATATTATAAGTTGTCGTTATCGAGACGTGATTGTGTGACGAATTATATTCAACTTGCTATAGCAGTAGAGATTCATTCACACTCTTTTGTAGTTTAGTTATTTTAGTATCTTTCCCCGGTGCTTTGTGAAATATATTTCAAGCTCTCTTATCCCAACACAGAGATTTAGAAAAAGCTTCATTCTTTCTTTAACAACTTTCATGCAATTTTGATCCAAAAGGTCTCCAAATATAGTGGTAATTTTCAGCTATATTAATATCACTTTCGGTATCATTTTTTTTTTTACTTTTTGTGACAATTTTTTTCTCAAAATGTGTCGAAAAAAGTGAAAATATGCCCAGATTAGTATTAACTCAAATTTTGGTACCCTAAGTGATATACACCATAACTAATGGGACCAAAGTCCAAATGATCTTGAAATAATTTGATCAATTCTTGAGATCCTAAATTTGAATTTTTTATTATTTTCACATTCATCAATTATCTGTAATTATGTTTTCTTGTAATTATGCAACTATATAGTCTTCGATTACATGGTTGCAAGCGTTTGGATCTCATTGTATCCAAATTGACTTCATTTTTACTTAAGAGATTTATGTGTAATACCTTGAAATTTTAATAAATGCTCTTTTGAAATAAAATTTTCAAGAATTTTCCCATTAACCAATCAGTACCTTACCAAAAAGAAAAAAAGAAAATTCACTAGAGGTTAAAAGTAAGGATTTGTAGCTTGTTATTGAATTGTAACAATTTGTACTTATGTGAAGATAGATATAAAAATGGGGGCTGGGAATGAAGAAATAGCAGAGACAGGGATTAGCATTTGTTAGCATGTTGCCTAGATAACATTGTGCTGGTATATTTTGAATAATTTTTGTATGTTTTATGTTGATAAATAGCTTACATGAACCTGTTACATATTATTATAAACAATCAATTATTAATTTGAATCTAATATTAAATATTTCTTCATATATTTAAAATAAATATTACTTATCTTAGCATTTGTTAGCATGTTGCCTAGATAACTTTGTGCTGAAAACCAATAAATAATGTAAACGACTATAATATATGAAATTTGATAAAAACAAATGTAAAACTTTAAATAATACTCCCTCCGTCCCAAATTAAGAGTCCACTATTCCTTTTGCCATTCCAAATTAATAGTTCACAAGTATTTAGTAATATGGTCAATAAGGTATGTGAACACAGGTGCAAATATATCAAGCGATACCAATGTAACTTGTCTAAACTAACCGCGTCCTCAATGATTATGGCCGTTTTTTGTACATCAATTACTGTCGAATAATATTACATGCGTGTCAATGGAACGTAAATGTGCTAGTATTTTATGTTATTTACTCATTTATGCTTACACATTTACTAAGATTGTGTTTGTTCAACAGGTTCTTATTGGGAAATATGAAGATTACTTTCCGAAGAATGAAGTCTTGTTTTCAAGGAATGTCATGAAGAGTACTTTTGGGAGAATAATATGTTTAGAACTTAATGATGTTAGACTTCGTTTCAAGTTTATTCTTGAAAGTTAGATGGTTTATCTTGTACTATTTTTTATTTAGGATTTTTAATGGTTATGAATGAAATATAGTTTTTGATCAGTTTAATATCACTGAAATGTAGTGTCATTGATTTTGTCACGTGTGTTTTGCAATTATGTTTGAGTGAAATTTGTGTGCATTAGTTCTCCATTGCCATTGGTTAAGCACGAGTTATTACTAATGTATTTATATTTGTTTTATGAGAAATTAATATTTTGTAAAAATATAATAATATTGCTAACGAAATTTAACCAATACAAATAAAAATATCCATTACATATATATGACGCTTCCAATTTGTTACAATGTATTTTGTAACGATTTTTATCCGATAAAAATTCTAAATTTGTAACGGATAAATACTGTTACGATTTAGGAAATCCATTACTAATATATAGTATGTGTAAAAATGCCAAATCCGTTACAAAATAATTTGTAATGGTTTTAGTCCGTTACAAATATTAATTATATACGTAAAAATAATTTCAACACTTTTGTAAAGTCTGTCGACCGACAGTATATTTGGTCCTTTTAATTATATACTTGTTGTTATATATATATATATATATATTCTTGGGGTTCCCACTTGTCTTTTAAGGATTGGGTTGTTTAAATTCTTTCTTCAACTTTAAAATAAAATTTTTGGCATCCCGTTTTCGGACATATTAGGTGGTTATCCTGAATACTTTTTATATTGTTGTGATGCTGAGAATGATTCCAGTTATATTGGAGTATTGGGCTGGCCACGCCTTATTTTGGTGAGCGGGTTGTCACAGATGGTATCAGAGCATCGGGTTCTAGAGTCCTTAGGAATCTCTGTGGACGCCTTATGTTTTCAGCGTTGCTTTTGATTTGATATAGAGGCCTCAGATTAAGATCATTGATTTCTTTTGTGAGATTTCATTTATCCTGCCGTGAGGTAGAACACATAAAATATTTTACGTATTCATGTGAGATTCTTAGGTCGAATGAAGAAGGACGCCAGAGAAGGTCGTCTCGAAGGCGTCATGGGAAGGGTTACTAAGAACTGTAATTTGCGGTCGGGGATGGGGACTGCTTTGGGGGTCGTTCCCTTTTGTATAATTTTCTTATCTTGCTACTTCGACTACCAATTGCAGTGGATGTAGTTTTCCCAACACCGCCAGAAGTAGAGAGTGGTACTAAAATTGGGATTCTAAGAGGCGTTAAATTGAAGGGGAGAGGAGGCCATGATGAGGGCCACATATCGAAGTAAGATGGAGGAGATGCATCCTCGTTCGGTGGATGCATAAAGTCCAGGAGCTTTGGCCCTAAGGAAAGGGTATAGAAGTGCCTAGATGAAAATAATAGGGGAAAATCCTTCACCCATAGGAGTAGTGTCGAAATGGTGGGAACGTAGTCATAATAATTGTGGGCGCAGGAAATTTTGCCCATGAAGAAGTCGGGTGGACACTTGCAACATCGAGTTTCTCTGGGATAACTGGACTGAGAAGAAGGTGGATTCTAAAACGTTGACTCGAGGTTCCGTCAAAGGCCAACAGTGAATAAAGAGTTACGGTTAGGAAGGCCTTAGAAATAAGAGAAAGAGCCCTTCAGTGGAATGATAAGCTCATGAATCAGTGTTGATAACACTCCTGAAGGAATAGTGTTCATGAACCCCAGTGGTGGGTATCCTCCTGGGAAGGATTTATTGAACTAAAGAAGGGGAGGCCGGCATCGTTCTCTCTTTTATTGAAGAAGAAAAAGGGACTGCGTGGGCAATCATTTGACATACAGGGTCGGAACAAGGGCACTTTTGACTAGTTTTAACCTATATACGTATTTGCGAGTCATTTTAATGTGGTATCAACCACTTAAGTTGGGAACTTTAGACTTAAGCCCCGATTTTTAGTCTTCTAAATCCCCTAATTTCCCTATTATATGTCTTGAACATAGAGAGAAAAAAGGAGAGGAAGAGAGAGGAAGAGAAAAGTGGAGAAAGAAGAGGGATTTGGAGATTGAAGATGGGGATTTCATCTACCACAAAGAAATATGAGATTTCAACTCTAAGGCAAGTTTTCTACTTGCTAATATGTGATTTAAGATGAATAATTTGTGTGATATTTATGTATTTGCGTTTGGGGATCAAAAGTGGAAATTATGGTATTTAAACCTAGATTTTTGTTTTTGATGATGAAATTGTGGGTTATAGTTGTGAATAATCATATAGGATGATTTTGGGTAGATTAATGATGTTGGATGTGTATATAAATGGAAGAGATTTGAGTTGGGGAAAAATCTAGGGTTTATAACCCGAAAGCCATTCTTGGCAAATTCGCAGGGGCGAATCGATTCGTCCCTAGGGCGAATCGATTCGCCAAAAGGTCAGATTACAGGTCTGTTTGGACCGAATCGATTCGGTAGGTTATAGAATCCCAGGTTCCCTTGTCCAAACCAATTCACTTTTTGGGCGAATCGATTCGGCCCTTGGGCGAATCGATTCGTTTTCCTGCCGTTTTTGAGTTAATTTTATAACTCAATTCCAATCCATTTTCTTGATGCATAGGACTTAGGAACCTTCTTGTATGAATTAAACTTAGAGTCCTAGAGTCCGAGGTAAGTTAGTTTATTACCCTACATTAGAAATGGGTTATGTGGGGGCTTTTTCGGGGATATGCCAATTGATGCTAGGGCATTCTTTCTTCTAGTTTATTATTATGAAACTAGGAGTCATAGTGTTATGTTTGGGAGACTTTAGAAGCTCAATTGAGCTATATTTGTCTTGATGGTTTGTATTATCACCACAAAAGAATGTTGGGAGAATAACTGGAAAGTTTATTCATTCATTGAGGTTACAATGATGAGATGTATTAGGTATGGCTCCGGAGAAAATGTAATGTTGCTTACAAAAATGTAAATGATCATGGTTTCCTATAAATGGAACATACATATGAAAAATGGAAACGGAAATGAAAATGAAATGGAAATGGTATTGATTTTGGTAAATGATAATTTACTAAATTATGAATATGGGAAATGATTTTTTTTTCTGAAACACACCCTCTCTAAATGCCATCATAAGGGAAGTTCGCGCGTGAGGTGAAGGCCCCTGGCTAGTGAATGCAAGGTGGATATAGTCTAAGTCCATGTGAGCGTTCGTTGTTGTATATTTTTTTGTGATGGCTAGGTAATTACGGGTGTGGTTATGACTACCCCGCAGGCACATGTCCGCTTCCCGACGTCTTGCGTTTTAGGTGCCCAGGTGTCGTAATTGATAGGACCTGGAAGATGATGGCCATTTAGGGGCGCGCACAGTGGGGAAACCCGGACGGGCGGTCTTAGAATCGTTATATATATATGAATATAACAATTCATAATCAAGTGGGACTTGATGTATGAGATATGCCATAAAGAGCATGATGTAGTGCCATAAAGAGCACAATGAAATGCCACAAAGAGCATTTGATGATAATTAGATTCCTGATAAGGAATGGAAATGCTAGATAAAGCATAAAATTTATGACTATGAGTTCCTAATAAGGAACATAACAATGAAATGGAACGGTATAAAAATGATGGAGGTTTTTAAGTAATGTTAATCATATTCTTATGTATAATTAAATTTAAATTTTTATGATCATCTGATTTCTTTAGTTCATGATTTAAAACTATGTAGGTAGATTTCTATTCTTTTTTCTTGCATTTTTATCTATTCATAATTGTCATAATATTTATTCATCTGGTGATCGCATAAAATCGGGCCCTGACCTGTTTATATTTCTTGTTGTGCATGCATCTTGTATCCGTTCAGGTGGCTCCGCCGTAAGGACGCCTGTTCTGACTTTCCTATTTCGGTGAATTTTAGCGAGCCGTGATGCTTTGCGGGTATCACGGGACATAGTGCAATAGACGTTGTCATTCTTGTACTCTAGTTAAGATCAAGTCTTTTATTCGGGCGTGAGGACCAAGCCTTTGTAATTGTTTAATGTAATATATTATATAATTTATTGAATTTGTTCAACACTGTTATACGGTCTGTTGACCGACAGTATATTCGGTCCTTTTAATTGTATACTTGTTGTTATTATATATATATGCTCTTGGGGTTCCCACTTGTCTTTTGAGGATTGTGTTGTTTAAATTCTTTCTTTAACTTTAAAACAAAATTTTTGGCATCCCGTTTTCTGAAATATTCGGTAGTTATCCTGAATAATTTTTATGGTGTTGTGATGCTGAGAATGATTCCATCCATGATTCCTATTATATTGGAGTATTGGGCTGGCCACCCATTATTTTGGTGAGCGGGTTGTCACATTAAATACCTTAGGAAATTTGAATAATTCAAAATTATAAGAGTTGGTAGGAGACCAACAGACGTACGAAATTGACATGTTTTCCGACAGTGTCCAACCCAAGGATAAAGGGATAGCGCTTAAAGCCCAATCTAAGAAAAAGAATGTGAGTTTTTGTGAGTTCGAGTCTGAGGACGATTCTGATTTTTATATGGCCCTTCTTGCAAAGAATTTTAAAAAAATTCTCTAGCTTTTGAAACAAAATTATTCCAATAAAAGATTTTCGAAGAAAAACAAAAAGAAATACAAGGACAAGGAAAGCACTGAGAAAGAGAAAGGGGGTGAATTAAAGTTTGAAAATTAAATTTTTTTGAGTGTGAGGGGAGAGGGCACTAGTCATTTTAGTGTCCCATTAGACTTATGAGAGAGAGAAATAAAGTTGCCATGCCAGCCACCCTGAGTGATAGTGAGGAAGATGTAAATGATTCCGAGGATGAGTCTTGACAAGGAAAGTGTGTTGCGTTTTTAGCCAGTCACGAGAGCACACCCACTTTTGTTCCACAACTATGAGGACACTTGTGCACGTGATACCCTCGAGGAGGTTTTGAGTGTTTCTAGCGAGTCTGAGAGTGAGTGCACTAGTGATGATGAGAGTGAGCTCCAGATTGCGTTTTGAGAATTGTACACCGAGACGTTAAAGATAAAAAAATTGAATAATAAGTTGGATCTCAAGATGAAATATTTGGAGAGAGAAATTGAGAGTTTGAAGGAGTTTGAGGTAAAAGCAAGTCAACTCGAGAAAATGAAGGTTTCTTTGAGTGAGCAGTTGATTGCTTGGAGTGATCTTATAGCCTGCATATCACAATTAGAGACAGATCTTAAGCACGCCCTGGAGGCTAAAGTCACTTTGGAGAACGCATCTAAGAAGGTGGGAAAGATGTTTCTTAATCTTATTTTGGGGGGTGATGAGAGTTTAGGAATAAGTCATGATGGTGCGTCTACTTCTTTTGTTGTACCCGAGTCGATTCCTACTGTAGAGTTAAATTCTCATAACTCTCAACCCAACCCACCTAGGCGTCCCATACCTGTTAGGAGAGCACGCCCTAGTTTTTTTGAGAGAGGTGTACCTAGGACAGTTTATGTTTTCTCCCATTACAAAAAGAGAGGACACCTTAGGGAGTTTTGTTTTAAATTGAGTTATGTGTCACGCTATACTTCTACACATGTTCGCACACATGCACCCACTCATGATACTTTGCTTGCTCATAATGATAGAGAATTTCCACATATTCGAGAGCAAGTAAAGTTTGTGTTCAAGACTTCACATGATTTGATGGAGTTGCTTCAAAATATGTCACCGTATTTGGGAAACTCCACCGCACTTACTAGATGAGGTCTAGACATGTTTGCTAGCACAAGGTGATTTACACTTTTTCCTATTGCTAGTATGTACAATTTGTATTCTATATTGTTAGTTTTTTTGTTTGCTTTTATTTTTTTGGTACTATTTTAGCACTGTTTTAGATCTGTTTGCCCATATCAGAAACTGTTTTACTCAAAATTTTCTCACTGGATAAAACTGCATGATATTTTGCTTAATCTGGGAAATTTCATTTTTCTTGTTCTAACGAGAACACATGGCGCACGAAGTTTTCTCGTGAGATCCTATGTCATTTAAACGGAAAGTAATCTCATTCGAACGACATGTTGAGATTTCTGCCTTTTTTCTGTTTGCAGTCCTATGGTTCATATTGATATATTTTTTGGTACTGCTGGGTTGATTTTGAACAGTGTTTGAAAAATACAAAAACATTTTCCTTTTTTTAAAAGTATTTAAAAAATCCGAAAAGAGTTTTTTTATTTTGTTTGCACCTTATATGAATTGACACTTAGGATGACAGAGACACAATTTCATTCCATTTATCCATGTGACTGTTTGATAGTGTTTTGAGACAATATATTGTGTCATTCATGTGCTTTACAAAGTTTGGAGTCTTTGAGATGATATAGTGTTGCTCACTACATGATTGACTCTATTTGTTTTTATTGCACACATGCACGAATTTGTTTGACTTTTGTGCTTGTCTATCACATATTGGTTGAGTGTTTCCATCTCAATTCTGTCTATGCAACGAACTCAATCCGATAAAACTTGACAAAAAGTAGTGCATGCTGTAAACCGTTTGTGAGATTTATGTGTTTTATTTTGAAAAATGGGGAAGGGGTATGAAAGGTACTCATTTATCCTTTGCGATTAAGCCACCGTTTAAATGGACCAAAAAAGTTGAGGAATTGAAAATTATTCGGGGTCCAATGAGGTTTAAAAGAGTTAGACAAAAATGAAAGGCAATAAAAAGAAAATTATGCCAAAATGGGCCAATAGGTTTTTGTATGTTTCATCACCTCATAAGAAAAATAACAAGCATTATATTTTAATGAGGGAGTTTGGATGGAATTTTCAATGGTTTGCACGTCCTTAAAAGTTATGAAGAAGCATTACATAGTTTTGGACGTTATTGGTGTGAAAATCATTTATACTTTGATTTGTTGATATCATTAAGACGATGTCATTAAAATTCAACAATTCTACACCTAAGGACTATTTTTGTTCTTCATTCATTAGGAGTACACTTATGCATTGTGCACATATGATATGATTGAGTTGATTTTTCTATCGAATCTGTTCACACACATTCATTCCACGTCCATGATTTGGTTATCTTAGTATAAATTCATGGTGTGTGATTTTTGTAACAACATTTTTGCATTTGTTTTGGAATAAAAAATCTGAAAAATTAAAAATAGTTTGTTTGCCTTTGTTTACCGTGACACCCCAATTTGCTTTATGTGATTTATTCTTTTACTTGTCTATTTCGGACAAATAAAAAGGGGAGAACGAATTATGATATTATGGTGGAGTTTAAGTATGGGGGAGATTTGATTATGCTTACATGTTTTATGATTATATCATTTCAAACTCGATACGTCACGAGGTTTTTACTTTATCTCATGTGTGTAGGTACAATTGAAGATTTTTGGATTGCACACCCTAATGAAATAAATCTTGGAGATTTGAAGAGTTTATTGTTGAAGCATCGTTTAAAATTTTTGAGGACTTGTTCATTTATCTTCCCACGTTTAAGTTTATGGGATGGTAGATTTGTGTAGGTCATTTATTTTCTATAATTTGGACATTTTTATTTTGTACTGGCATAGACATAGGGGGAGAATTTTAAGGACATTGTCCGTCACAATTTAGTATGTTGTATACCGCTACAAGTTGTTTACAAGTCGCCGAAGAATTGAGAAGCATACATCTACAGGACGAATCTGAATTTCAAGAAGACTTCAAAAATCATTGCCCAACAAGGATGAATTTGGTAAAATGTGTTTAAGGTCCATTTACATTTTACATTAAAAGTGTAGGGATATTTTTCATAAAAGTTAAAATGATTTTTGGAATTTTTTAATAAATGATTTTTATTTTTCAAAAACATTTTATCGTAAAAGTGAACAGTTTTAGTTTTTAAGGATTCCAAGTTGTTTAAATATTTAAAGGTCTTTTTTAAGGGGATCAGTGACTGTCGTTCAAATGACATCACGTCTCGTTCGAACTGGATGGAGTGTCGCTTGGACGACGTCCCTAGTCATTCGAACGAGAGGTGTTTTTAGCTGACACGTCACCGCCTTGAATTTTTGTATTTAAATGTTATCAGGCTACTGATTTTCGCGTGGAGAAATACTGGTTTTCACATAATATGTTTTGGTTTATTCTCCAACACAATCTCATGGTTTATAACTTTTATTTTACAATTCACAATCCCAATAGCTTTTGCGTGAGTTGTTTTGTGGAACCCGAAAGCATAGATTTGCTATTGTTCATACTTTGTGGGGAGATCTCTACAACCGAGGGTTGAGGGCAATTTTAGAGTGAGTCTCGACGGAGTTTTGTGACTACGTGTCATAAAGGAGTGTTGCGGTGTTCTTGGGTAGAAGAATGGACTGCGGTTCATGTAGGTTCCCTGCGTGTGGACTTATTACGGATGACATCGACCGACGCCTGCTGGTATTCGATTGTCAAACTACATTTCATTGTAATCTGGTGTAAGTTGTGATTTACAATTATAGTGAAATAAAAAGGTTTTGTCCTGAGGGGAGTTTTCCTGAAGTTTGTGTCGCATACTTTATTTATGTTAGTTTTACACTGCACATACATTGCTATTTGAGTTTAAGGGATGATTTGTTTTGATTCATAAATGGACTCTAACTAAATAGATTTGTGATTGAAATTTGAGCAACTATTTAAATCTTTATCACACATAAGGCACTCTCAATTTTGCTATCAAAATTTTATGTATCTTAATAATATTGTCCATTAACTGTACCAATATATAATCAAAGTGGTCGTTATTACATATTTCGTAAGTAGACCCATCAATGATCACATATATCAATGTAACTAATGACAAAGATCAAGTGTGGATGTATAACATGGAAATTTCATGCAATGTGATCTTAACATGCCTATTTCCAACTGGTCCTCCTTAAACCTTAGTGAGATCAAACCATATAAAATTAGAGTGAATATAAACTGAATACTTTACTGCAGTAAAGTATAATAATAAAATCCATAACAAATGTGTCTATAAAAGTATCTAAACTACAAAATCCCACTAAACCGACATATCCTCAAAAGAAACTACTTCCATATAAGCAGTGTACTCATGAAAGACCTTGGGTGGTAATCCTTTAGTCAGTGGATCCGCAATCATGGAGTTTGTCCCAATGTGCTCTATAGACATAAGTCCACTCTGAAATCTTTCTTTTACAACTAGGAACTTGATGTCTATAAACTTTGACTTTGTAAAAATCTTATTGTTATTGGAATACAAAACTATCAATTTATTATCATAAAATAACTAAAGAGGTCTTTCAATGACATCCACAATACGCAGCCTCGTGACAAAATTTCACAACCATATTCCATAATTGGATGTTTGGCATTCAGCAAAATTAGAGTCAGAATATCCGATGACCTCTAACTGATCTGACTTTCGATAGGTGAGCATGTAGTCTTTTGTCTCCTGTAAGCACCTCATGACTCGGTTGGCTACTATCCAGTGATCCTTTCCAAGATTTCTTAAGTATCTGCCCAATATGACAACAATGTATGCAATATCCGAATGTGTACATACTTGAGCATACATAAGACTTCCTAATGCTGACGCATAAGGAATATTTTTCTTCTCCC
This sequence comes from Sambucus nigra, assembly GCA_949130495.1. Lineage (NCBI taxonomy): Eukaryota > Viridiplantae > Streptophyta > Magnoliopsida > Dipsacales > Adoxaceae > Sambucus > Sambucus nigra. Next base: position 84,478,742 of record OX422208.1, on the reverse strand, counting down.
AAATATTAAAATCATTATTGGGACATTGATTGAGACTAAATTTATATCCTTTAGCCATAGGAGTGTCACCTGGTTTACAATCATGCATGCCAACCCTTTTAAGAACTTTCTTGATATAACTCTTTTGTGATAAACTAAGTGTACCCCGAGAGCGATCTCGGTGCATCTATATACCCAACACAAAAGAAGTGTTACGAAGATCTTTCATCTCAAATATGTTTGAAAGAAATCTCTTGGTTTCCTGCAACATACCTATATTGTTGGTGGCAAGCAAGATGTCATCAACATATAAAACCAAGTAAATATGATTACTCCCACTGAACTTGTGGTATATACAATCATAAACCATATTCATCTCAAAACTAAACGAGATAATAACTTGATGAAACTTATAATACCATTGACGAGAAGCTTAAAGAAACCCATTAATGAATTTCTTTAACTTAAAAGTCATCTTCTTTCATCCCCCAACACAAAGTTTTCTAGTTGCACCATATAGATTATGTCATCAATTTCACCATTGAGAAACACTGTCTTAACATCCATCTGATGAAGCTCAAGGTCAAAGCGCTCCACAAGTGTCATTATTGTCCTAAAAGAGTCTTTTGATGAAATCGAAGAGAAAGTCTCTTTATAATCTATGACTTTTTTTCTTTGGAAAGCCTTGAGCAACAAGACAGGCTTTGTATTTCTCCACATCACCTTTCGAATCCCTCTTGGTTTTAAATATCCATTTGCAACCAATGGGTTTCACACCTTCAGGTAATGGGATAAGATCCCAAATGTCACTGTCCTTCATGGACTTTATATCCTCATTCATGGCATCAATCCACCCTTGAGATTTAGAACTTTCCATGGCTTGATGGAAGGTGATTGGATCATCTTCCACTGCATTGATGTCAAACTCATGATCTTAGAGAAATACAATGTAATCATTTGGCACGTCACTTATATTTTCTCTAATGGATCTCCTTAATGGAATAGGTTCATTAGTTGTTAGTGTTTGTTCTTCTGGAACGAGGGGTTATTAGATATTGTTTTGATTAGCATCTCCTTATTGAACAATGTTAGTAATAGGAGTCTGATCAATGATAATAACAACTGTGGGAATATTAACATATTCCTCTTCAAAACCAAAATCCCTAACCTTATCCCCCCCGATAAACTCAACATCTTCAAAAAATCGGGCGTTTCTCGTCTCTAAAACTGATTTAGTAGTAGGATCATAGAATTTATAACCCCTAGATATTTCAGAGTATCTAATAAAATTGAAACTAACCGATAGTAGTTATATATATTTAAGTGTTTAATGCTTCACCCTATAGTAATTTTGGCAAGTTAGACTGACTGATCATACTCCTTACCATATCTTTAAGCGTTCTGTTATGTCTTTCAGCAACACCATTCATTCTTGGATAACCTGGCATGGTGTACTATGGGACGATACTACACTCCTTTAGGAATTTAGCAAATGGTCATGGGCGTTGTTGACCTAAACTTTCATACCTACCATAGTATTCACCACCAAGTTCAGATATGACGCTTTTACTCCCTTTACTGAGTTGGTTTTCATCTTCAGCCTTAAATGATCTGAACACGTCCATAGATTGGGACTTTTCATGGATGAGATAAAGGTAGCCATAACGTGAAAAATCATTTATGAATGTGATAAAATATTATTGATCATTCCATGAAACCGTACGGAATGACCCCTAAATATCTATATGTATCAGTTCTAAGACGTGTGTAGTCCTATTGTCACTTAATCTCCTTAAGTTGGTTTTTGTTCCTTTATGAAATTTGTGCAAATTTTAAAATCTGAAAAACAAGGGAATCGAGAATCCCATCTGAGACAAGTCTTTCAATTCTCCTTTTGGAGATGTGACGTAATCTCTTTTGCCATAATGATGCATAATTCTTATTGGTTAATTTCCTTTTGACACCTCGAGTACTTGAGTGCAAAGTTTCATGATATGAAGCAACCGTATTAATTATATAAAGGTTATCCACATAAGATAAAGAAGCAGTACCAACCAAATTTGAATGATGAAGAAGACTAAATTTATTATTATCAAAAGAACAAGTATAGCAAAATTTGTTTAATACATAAATACAATTCAAATTCTGTATAAATGACAGTACAATAAATGTCTAACTCAAATATAGATAAGTACTAGACTTTAATAATGACCTAAATATCCCATTTGATTCAACTTCAACCTTCTTTACATCACCCATAAAAATGTGTCTTTCACCATTATTTGGGTTTCGAAAGCTCAGGCAACCCGGCATCGACACACTGATGTGAGTGGTTGAACTAGAATCTATCCACCCAGTGTGTTTAGGTACCGAAGTCAAATTAACCTCAGAATAAACTAGATTAAGAAGTGTACCTTTCTTTACACGCCAAGCATGATAGGTGGTACATTGCTTCTTCCTATGTCCCGCAGCTCCACAAAAAAATAACCATCAAAATTTATTTCTTTATGTTATTTCTTTTGGTATGGAGACACTGCAACTTCTTTATCCTTCTTTCTTTTCTTCCCTTTATCCTTGGAAGTACTAGACAAATGAGCACTTTCTGTCTTTTCTTGCTTCAGTCTTTCCTCTTCTTGCACACAATGTGAGATGAGATCATTAAGAGACCAAGTCTCCTTTTGGCTATTTTAGCTCACCTTAAATTAACTGATTTGTGCGTGATGAGATATCAGAACCAAATGCACAAGAAAATCTTTAGAGAGATCAAGCTTAACTTCTCTTAATTTTGAAGCGAGATGAGATATTTCCATAATGTACTCATTCTTAGAAAATATATTCTTAATTTCTTCTAGGAACTCTTTGGGTGTCTTTATCGCTTCCAATATTGTGCCCCGGAATGATTCTGGAATGGCCTTCTTTATGATCTTTAAACACATGTGATTTGACTTCTTCCACCTTTCAATGTCCTTTTTTTTCATCAGAGGAGCTTTTATCCGTAAGAGGTGCAAGAGAAGGAACCCATAACGCAAGGTCCAGATCCATGGAACTGAGAACTATATGGAGGTTCTCTTGCCATAACTTAAGGTTTGTGCCATTAATCATAGGAATAGAATTAATACTAGAAGTATTGTTACAAGCAAAACTAATAGCTGAATTCAGAGAATAACAAACAAATAAAACATTCTCATATAAGTCTGAAAACAAAAATAAATTCAAATGAAGACAAACCCCATTTTAAGATATCGGACACTCCATTAATATTTTATCTTTGGAAAAAATATTAACTTGTAAGTGATATCTTGGTGTAGTAATCAAACACTGATAATAAGAAAATATCGAAAAATAATTCTTCCTTTGGGCCGATTTATTATTCATATGTAAAAAAATTAATAATTATTACGCGTTTAGTACTAAAGGTGCATATGCAATTTTGTTAAAAAATAATCTTCCTTTGGGCCGATTAATATTCACTTAAATTACATGAACATAATCTTTTTATATTTCAAAATAAAAATTAATTTTTTGAACAAAAGAGGTCACTTTAGTGACGTATTGTTTAAATTAATTTATCTCGAAATATCTATATAAATACACCAACATTTGAATTTAAATTTGTATGCTATAGAAGCATGAAAGTAATATTGTGTAACTACTTTATATTTCGAAACATTAGCATAACCAAAGAGTTGGCTTAGCCTAGTGGCTGATAGTCTTAATTAAAGATCTGAGACTTGAAAGGTCATGGGTTCAAAACCCCTTGGGCTCCAGACTTGAAAGGTCATTTTAAAGGCTTAAAAAATGAAACACCAAGGCTCAAATCCTTGACCTTTCACTACCATCAAATCCAAGCCTTTTTTTTCTCTTAATCTTCGGAAAATCATATCAAAATCACCCGCTTGTCCAAATTTCATGAATTTTATAGCGTCATAATCATAATAAAATGAAGAATATTTACGTCTAAATTTTTTTAGAAATATTTTACTTTACAAAAAAATATTTTCAGCCCAAAATTAAATTAAATTCCTTCTCAATATGTTCGTAACAATTTAACATGAAATAGCTCTGATACCACATGTTAGATTATGTTTCTATTTTGTGAAAACCATCACACAAATAGGAACATTCATATTAAATTATCAAGAAATATAAATATTGAATTTGCGAAAGCGTACCTGAATCCATAACGAGAAAAGTAAAATATCTAAGTGTGAGATCTTATAATCTTCCAGATCAACTAGTTTATTTTATACCTGAATTTCTTACTAACAATGTGAATTAGAAGAAGAGAGTTGTGTGATCTGGGGATCATGATCCCTACTTATAATACAATCGTGTCCTTTCATATTTTGTATATTTTATTTTAACACATCATAAAAATAGAAATTACGCTTATCTCTACACATTAAAACCTACACTTAAATAATACATTATTAAGGTCCCAAAACATAAATTAGTCACTTTAAAGGACCTAACTTTATTTGATAGCCTGTAATTCATATTTATTTCATATATAATCCCATATATATGATTTCATTCTAACAATATTCTACATTTTGTATAATCTTCTTGTGATTCATTTTCACCCTTACAAAATATGCTTTGTTTAAAGATTTTCAAATTTTCCCAACTGACACAAGAGGGATTAAAGTGAAAAGAAAATTCAAAATTTTCTGCCTGGGAATGTTGATACACCAAGAAATGAGTACTTGGTTAATGGAATTAAGGTCTGACTATACTCCCTCTCGCTTTCCAAAGTGACCCCATACATGTTTGGCACAAGAAATATGCAAGAAGAGGTGATTGATAGATTCGGAATAAATTTCGCAACATCTACACCTTGAATACATAATAATCCAAATCCTTTGTCTTTCTTCATCAAGAGGGATAAAATAATGAATTAATTTTCACACTAAGATAGAAATTTTGAGAGGAAAATTCTTATTCCAAATCGATTTCAAAATGTATGAAGTTGGAGAATAGGATTTGAAGACTTTATAAGTTAATTTGAAAGTAAAATTATCAAAAACTGAAGCAGGCCAAATCCAACTATCCCTCAGCTTTAACAAAATTTCAAATCCGAGATATTTAACCTCTCATTCTCTTTAAGGTTTGAGAATCATACTTGTCGTTCCAAATTTTATACTTCTGTCATACCCCGTACTTTTATGATTATTTAATTTTTATGTTCTTATAATTAGTAAATTAACTAAGAAAACTTAAATTGGGTTTCGATAAATATGAATTAGCTAGATAAATGATTAATATTCATTATTGATAAACATAACCGTGGACTCTGAAAACACATTATATGGTTGATTTACTTGAGTCTGTGCCATATAGAACTTCCAACTAGTTTGGATATTAAGGAAAAATAGGATTAGATTTTTTAGAGTTTCTCTCTCTCGAAGAATGCATGCTACAAGATGAAGAATCAATCCAAGAACCTCATATGTTCTTCAAAGGGAAGTATTACTCTCAAGAACCACATTAGGACACTAACAGTGCATAGAATTGATGATATGTGTGCATAATTTGTCATATAAACTTTAGTAATTTTTTTCAACAAATTTATTTAATTTAAAACATTTTAAAAACATTTAGAATAATTTTTTTATTTATTAAAATTATGTTTTTAAAAGTGTTGGGATTAAAATGAGAATTGTTTTTAACCTAAAATCTTTGGTTGGGTAGAATACAAAACCCCCAGAAACTTTTGGGGTCAAAGTTGGATTTTAATAAAAGCTAAAACATGTGTTTTGTGTTTCATCAGGGTTGTAGACGTGTTGTCATTCCATCGACGCGATTTGTGTTTCTTATGAGTCTTGGAGTTAAGAGTCAACTACAGCTCTTAGAGCATAAATCATCGACGGCCAACATGTGTTCTGTCTTAATCCTTGTGACCTTTATTAGAACCAATCAACGATCATTTAATCACCACATGTCTGTAGCCCTTAGATGAGAAGTCCAATAGTCTATTCAATCTCATCCTTTGATTTGGTTCAGCCTTCTCGATCCTTCCTCGACTATTATATAAGGAAGCCTAGGATCTTGAGTTAGAAAGTTTTTTACTTCGTCTCTTTTTTAGAGAAGAAAAACTAGAGAGAAGAGAGATAAAAGAGAATATAGTGAGAAAACCCTAAATCGTTCAATATCAAACCCTAAGTGTTTTATCCCAAATACCATATACCAAAACCTTCATTATTCAAATACCAGTAAACCCAAAACTTGAGTGTTAGATATAGGGTTTCTGTGAGTTTTAAGGTGTTGGAGTATTTGTTGTTTGAAGACCTCTTCAAATCAGTTTTCTCTCTTAGAACCTTTCTCTACCAGAAACTCATATTTCTTTGTAAAAATTTTGCGGATTTCCAAAAGAGAACATTACACGACTTTTGTTAGGTTCTTAGTCCTCTTGGATAATATTTTGTTGATCCTTCTCTATTTTTCTTTTTATTTGAAAAAGAGACTTCTGATTTTTGTAAAGTCTTCAGATATAAACATTTTAAAGATTAAATCATACATTTCATGGTTTATGAAATAAAGCTATAAAAAAAGATTTGAAACAAGAATCTCATTTTTAAATAGGTTTGATTTAGATCTAATAAAACTGAAGTCTGATTTTCAAAATAAAGTGAATCAGTATTTTGCATGTCATATTGATTGATTCATAAATTCGTAGGAGTTGTTGTATAACTATTCTGATAGGTGTGAGTTGCATTTCTGCATTTAGTTCACATCACGTACACTTTCACTCTCACACGAACACTTAGAATTAATGGTTCTTTTGAGAGATCTGTTGTTGATAGAGCTGATACAATTAGTGGACATGGATAAAGAAAGGAAGCTGCTAGAGGGAGATCAAAATCAAGTTAGAAGCCTTTGAGAGTGGAGTAACTCATGTAGGTATATTTTCTTGACTTAGATTTAGGAACTTGATATTGTATGCTTAGTGCTGTAAGTTGTATTATGATTGTAAGATAGGTAACCTCTCACGTCCACCTCTATTTGATGGAAACAACTTCTCTTACTGGAAAGTATGGATGGTTGCTTTCATTGAAGGAACACTTAGTGATGACATTTGGGAAATGATTAAAAATGGTTATACACATACTACTAAGCCTTTATCTGAAACCAATCCAATAAGAGTTATGAAAAGTCCTAGAGAATTCACTAAATATTAGAAAAAATTGTCTCTGGATAATAATAGGGGAAAGAATGTTATCTTTATGTCCATTAATGAGCATGAGTTTAAAAGAATATCTATCTGCTCTACTTCTAAAGATGCTTGGGACACTCTAGTCATTGCTCATGAGGGTAATGAACGTGTTAAGTTCAAAAAGACCCAAATGCTATTCCAACAGTACAATACATTGATAATGGATGATAATGAATCGTTTGATGATTTTTACGTAAATTTAACTAATATCTTCACTAAACTGCATGCTAATGGTATAAACTAAAGTAAAAAATAAATTATTCAAAAGATTCTTAGGTAATTACCTTTTAAATTTGACAACAAATGATATGATATAGAAGAAATGGACAACCCAAACCTGACCCCTGAATTGTTCAGTAGCAAATTAAGTACTATAGAGATAGAGTTTGAATTTAAGAAGTAATTGACTGCCTAAAATAAGAGATCAACTAGTTCTGATGTTGTGTTTTCATCTCATATGTTTGTTCCAAAAATGAGTCCATTAGACTTTGACTTTGACTTAAATGATGACTGTGATTTGGAGCATCTTGATAATCAAATAGTTCTTATGAGCAAGAATTTCAAAAATATAATCAAATTCAGAAAAAATGTAGCCTCTAAACAAGGTAGACAAAGTTATCAAGGCAATCAAAAACACCGACCTCATTATAGACACAGTGACAAACAATCCCATGACAAAATAAAACTATGATTGACATAAAAGATGTGAACTGTCATAGATGTGGTAGAATGGGACATTATGCCAATAGATGTAAAACAATTTTGAACAAAAATAAAAGGGCCAACATCTGTAAGACATGGGATAACTATAGTTATTCTGGTTCAGATGAAACAGAGTCAACCCAGAATGACGAGTCTTATATTTCATTCTTTGCTAAAATTGTGTACAATGATGATATTGAATGCTTGCCTACTCACGAGTCTGCTATGCATGTTAATATTGCTGTTGTGACTGCTAGAGATAATATTATGCCAGTTGATGATGAAAATAAATATGATAATGATAGCATACGGTTGTGTCAAAATGAGAACATTATCGACGAACCAAACGTGTATGTGAGTTCCACAAAAGAAATGAACGCTATAGGATGCACTACACATGATGCATTAGTGAGTACGTCGATGATCTTCCAGATCTTCAAGAGTTATATGCGAAAACACTTAAGAAAAATGCCCGTCTTGATAAAATGGTGAAGCTATTAAACGAACGTATTGACTTGCTTAACCATACTATTAGGAAGAATCTTGAGGAATTTACAGCACAATGTCTTCCCATGAGACTGAATCAAAAGAGTTTTATTTAAAAATCAAAGACTTTTTTGAGAAAACCTCTGTTTTAGAGAAAAGATATAAATAAACTCTAATTGATCTTGAAGAATTAAAACAAAAAACTTTAAATGTTTTTAAAAAGATGTATATATTTTGAAACTCAATTGAAAACCTACAAATAAATTATTGTAGGAAGTAAATTTGATTCTGAAAACAAATCTGGCCTAGGTTTTGGAGAAAAGGTTGTTACAAGTAAGACTGCTTCTCCTGAAAATGTTACTTTTGTCAAACAAGGCCAAAATTTTCAAAATACTCAGAAAGTTTTTTTTTATAAAAATGTCTCTAAGGCAAAACAAAGTGATTGTATTCAACAACCTACATCTAATGGTTCAGCTAAGTTTGTTTGTCCTCCTATTAGGGACTAACGTCAAAAACCTAAAACCAATGACACTTGGACAACCACATCTAATAAGCCCAAACCTATCTTTAAAGACTTTAGTAATAAAGTTAAGTCCTCCACACACCTATATTGTTCGTATTGTGATGTCTATGGACACACCAATGCTAAATGTTTAAAAAAAAGACTGTATACACCTACTTTTCAAAATTTTAACTATTCTAGAAAGAGTAGGAATACTTATGTTCTCCCAAGACAGACCTCTCATAACTCTAACTATAAAAATATGGGAGGATTTAAAACTAAGAATAAACCATTTAGAAAGACCCAACGAAACTTTTTTAAATCAAAGGCTAATAAAAATTTAAAAATCAGGCTCATTTGGATTAGAAAAGATGACTTCTTACCCCATCTCAAGTGCAATATTGTCATATCTTCTTTCAAGGCTCAACGCACTTCATCTGGTTGGTACCTTAACTCCAAATGTTCTAAACATATGACCAGAGATGAAACCAAATTGACAAACAAAAGAAACTTCTCTAGAGGTAGTGTTGTGTTTGGAGATGGAGTTTCGTCCAAGATCATAGGTAAGGGAACATTGTGTGAGTAAGGTCTCCCCAAACTAAATAATTTCCTTCTAGTTAAAAGTCTCAAGGCTAACTTGCTAAGCATATCTCAATTTTCTGATTCCAATCATGTGATTAACTTTTCAAAAATTGATTGCAAAATTATGGATGAAAAGGGGAACTATATTTTAGTAGAAAAAAAATAAGGATAACTGTTACACAGTCATTCCTAAGCCTGAATATTGCCAAGTTGCAAGATTAGATGATGTTGATATATGGCATAATCGACTAGGACATACAAATTTTGATAATATTTAAAGGTTAAATTCCCAAGAAATAGTTATAGGATTTCCAAAAATAAAGAATTCTTTTAATCTTGTTTGTGGTCCTTGTCAAGAAGGGAAAATAAGTAAATCTCTTCATAAGAAAGTTAAAGATGCCTTAACCACAAAACCTTTGAAATTAATCAACATGGACCTTATGGGTCCTTTTAGAACTGTCAGCTTCTATGGTAACAATTATATACTTATTATTGTGGATGACTACGCACGATATACCTAGGTGGCTTTTATGAAAAATAAGTCTGATACCTTAAGTGAGTTCTTAAAAATTCTTTTAAAAATTGAGAAATAGAAGGATACCCAAGTATGTCGGATAAGAAGTGACAGAGGTGGAGAATTCAAGGATTCTGATGTTGTAGAATACTATATAGGCAGTGGTCATAAACTCGAGTTTAGTTTGCCTAAGACATCTCAGCATAATGGTATTGCTAAATGGAAAAATAGGACCTTAGAAGATATGGCTAGGGTGATGCTACACGCAAAGAACCTACATAAGTATTTTTGGGCTGAATCCGTTCAAACCTCTTGTCATATTATCAACCGTGTATACCTTAGGAATAATTCCAAATAAACCTCTTATGAACTTTGGTTCCAAAAAAAACCAAGCTTAAAATATTTCAAAACCTTCCATAGTGTTTGTTATGTTGTAAAGACAGATAACATCTTTCTATGTTTGACACCCGACGAGAGAAATGAATCTTTTTTGGTTATTCTCAAACAAGTAGGGTTTTCATGTTTTCAATTATCGAACCAAGTCATTATGGAATCTTTTAATGTAATTGTAAATGACACCAGTTCTGAGAGTAGTGCCAGTCAACCAGCCGCCCTGAATGATGAAGAAATGACTTTTACTCATGATTCTCCAGAGGAAACTGATTCAATGCCACCTGAAAAGATTATTGAAAATAGTTCTGAGCCAGTTAGAACTAAATTCTAAATTAGGGAGGAAGCTCAATTTGCATTTTTCTTATAGAACTGAAAAATGTAAATGACGCCCTTTGTGACTCATTCTGGATCAACGCTATGCAAGAAGAGATTTTCCAGTTTTAGAGTCATGATGTTTGGTATCTTGTTCCTAGTCTAAAAAATAAGAAGGCTATCGTCACTCGATCAGTTTTCAAAAACAAAACTGATGAAAATGGGGAGGTCATTCGACATAAAGTTAGGTTCGTAGCATAAGGATACTCTCAAATATAAGGAATTGACTTTGTCAAAACTTTTGTTCCTGTTACTTGTCTTGAGTTAGTTCGTCTCCTTTTAGCCATATCATGTCATTTTTAATTCAAACTTTTTCAAATGGATGCTAAGTCTGCACTTTTAAATGGAATTCTAACTGAGGAGGTGTACATAGAACAACCTAAAGGCTTTATTGATACTACATATCCTGATCAGGTCTTTAGACTTAAGAAATTCTTATACGGTTTGAAACAAGCTCCTAGAGCTTGGTATGAGCGATTGTCTACCTTCTTAGTCTCTCATGGATTTAATCGAAGTGGAAACGACCAGACCTTATTCCTTAGGAAGACAAACAAACATGTTTTAATTTCCCATGTTTATGTTGATGATATTCTTTTTAATCAACTTGCACTAAGGAAGGAAAAGATTTTTTTGATATCATGCATTCTGAATTTTAGATGTCCTTAATAGGAGAGTTACAATGTTTCTTATCTTTACATGTAAAGCAATTTGATGATGGTATATTCATTACTCAATCGCAATATGATTCTAATCGTATTAAAAAAATTTGGGTCGGAACACTCTAAACATGCACGTATACCTATGAGCGCGTCAACAAAATAATCTAAAGAAGAAAATGGAAAAGCCGTTGACCCGACCCGCTATAGGAGTATGATAGGGAGTTTGCTATACCTTACTGCTTCTTGACCTGATATTTCTTTTGCCTTCGGTGTCTGCGTTAGATACCAATGTGCTCCTAAAGAAACTCATATATTGATTGTCAAATGAATAATTAAATATGTTAAGGGTACACATAACTATGGTATTTGGTATACAAAGGACACCATGAGTTCTATTGTAGGATAAAGTGATGCCGATTTGGTAGGGTGTTCGGACGATAGTAAAAGTACTTCAGACGTCTACTATTATGTAGGAAATAATTTAGTAGGTTGGAGTAGTAAGAAACAAAATTGTATCTCTCTATTTACGACCGAGTCATAATACATTGCAACCGGTATTTGTTGTTCCCAACTTCTATAGATCAAACGGATGATTAGTGACTATAAATCGTTGAAGGTAACTCGTGTATGTATTGCGATAAACAGAGTGCCATAAATATATATAAGAATCATGTACAACACTCGCAAACTAAGCACGTAAAATAAGACATCATTTCATTCGTGACCTTTTAGAATCTAAAGAACATGAAATTGAGTATCTTTATACGAAAAAATAGTTAGTTGATTTTTTTACAAAATCTCTTGATAATATTAGATTTGAGTACCTTATAAAAGTAATAGGTATGATAGTTCTCACATAAATCACTTTTGCACAATAATCATAACCTCGATAGTTTCCAGATAATAATTGGTTTATGAGGATTCAGGTCATGGACTTTTCTCTAATAATAAAAGACGCTCCTAACATCTATTTAATACAGGAAACCCTGGAATCTTCCCTTGTTTATGATATTGTTGGTGTTGAATTTATATTTCATATTCTCCTGTTCTATATCTTTTTACCCCATTGTATATTTGAGAATAAATGGGGGCGAGGAACTTGAGTACCTAGCCTGTAAATCATATATTATCTTGTACTAACACAACTAATATTTCTCTGAGTGTTTACCTTCTAAGGAATTTTTCATACCCGACTCTATAGCTTGTCCTATTTATTAGGGTATTGGTCTGTATTATAATTGAGTAATGTACTTTATTTCCTCTTATTTTCGGTTCTAGGATGGGAAAGGGTAGACAAACTCTTTGTATAGGAAATCTAGGATATTTACTTTTTACCCACCAAGGAAAATTTGCCTCTAATACCCGAAGGTGGAGATTGATAACACATTATATAGTTGATTTACTTGAGTTTGTGCCATATAGGAGTTCCAACTAGTTTGGATATTAAGACAAAATAGGATTAGATTTTTTAGAGTTGCTCTCTCTTAAAGAATGCAAGATACAAGAAGAAGAATCAGTCCATATTATCTTCAAAGGGAAGTATTACTCTCAAGAACCACATCAGAACACTTACACCGCATAGAATTAATGATATATGTGCATAATAGGTTATATAAACTTAAGTAATTTTTCCAACGAATTTAATTCATTTAAAACATTTAAAATAATTTTTAAATTTATTAAAAATATGTTTTTAAAAGTGTTGGGATTAAAATGAGTAATGTTTTTAACATAAAATCTTGGGTTGGGTAGAATATATAACCGCCAGAAACTTTTGGCGCCAAAGTTAGATTATAATAAAAGCTAAAACATGTGTTTTGTGCTTCATCAGGGATGTACACATTTTGTTATGCCATAGACTCGATATTTATCTCTTACGAGTCTTGGAGGTAAGAGTCAACTAAATCTCTTAGATCATAACTCATCGATGATCTGTGTGTGTTCTATCTTAATCCTTGTGACCTTCATTAGAACTAATCAATGACAATTTAATCATCGATTGTTTGTATCCCTTAGATGAGAATTCCAACAATCTATTCAATCTCAGCCTTTGATTTGGTTCAACCTTCTCGATCCTTCCTCGACCACTTTTTAAGGAAGCATAGGGTCTTCAGTTAGAATGTTTTTGACTTCGTCTCATTTTAAGAAAGGAAAAACCAGAGAGAAGAGAGAGAAAAGAGAATATAGTGAGAAAAGCCTAAATCGTCGAATATCAAACCCTAAGTGTGTTCTCCCAAATACCCTACACCAAACCTTTATTATCCAAATACCAATAAACCCAAAACTTGAGTGTTAGATCTAGGGTTTCTGTGAGTGTTAACGTGTTGGAGTATTTGTTGGTTGAAGACCTCTTCAAGCCATCTTTCTCTCTTAGAACCTTTCTCTACGAAAAACTCATATTTCTTTATAGAAATTTTGAGGATTTTCAAAAGAGAACATTACACGACTTTTGTTAGGTTCTTAGTCCTCTTGGATCTTATTTTCTTGAGCCTTCTTTGTTTTTCATTTTATTTGAAAAAGAGACTTATGATTTATGTAAAGTCTTCAGATCTAAACATTTTAAAGATCTAATCATATATTTCACAGTTTGTGAAATAAAGTTGTAAAGAAAATAAGATTTGAAACAAGAAGCTCATTTTTAAATAGGTTTGATTTAGATCTGATAAAACTAAAGTTTGATTTTCAAAATAAAGTGAATCAGTATTTTGCATGTCATATAAATTGATTTGTAAATTCTTAGAAATTGTTGTATAACTATTCTGAGAGGCTTGAGTTGCATTTATGCATTTAGTTCACATCACGTACACTTTCACTATCACACGAACACTTAGAATTAGTGGTTCTTTTGAGATAAATCGTGTTGATAGAGCTTCTACAATCAGTTGATGAGGATAAAGTAAGGAAGCTGCTTGAGGGAGATCAAAATCAAGTCATAAGCCTTTGAGAGTGGAGTAACTCGTGTAGGTATATTTTCTTGACTTATATTTAGGATCTTGATATTGCATTCTTTGTGCTGTAACTTGTATTGTGATTTATTTCATGAATTTTTTTTTGTGGCGTAGAGGTCACCGTGGCTGTTTTGACTAATTTGGGATTTTGCCACGTTAAAATCTGGTGTTAATCTACTTGGATACTTCTTAACTGTTTATGTGTGGTTTAATGCCAAAGACGTAGTATAGGTTTTTATTTTTAAACCTAAGGTAAGCAACTACCAAATTTAACACCCATAACTAATCTGTTTACACACATCTTTTGTGAAGTATTTTGAAAAGAGTTATAATCAAAGAGTTTATTCAGATTTTGCTTAAACTTTAACATTTTGTTAATAACATAGTAAACAAATAATTTTATACTATTATTTTCAGACTTATCCCTTAACAAGCCTAGCACGGTTCACCCGACACTAATCAACATTCATAAGATGGATCCATTCATTTGTTGAAATAATGTGGGTCACCGTCAATGGACTCGACCCTCGAGACCTCGTCCTTAGCACTTCATAGTCAGTTGGTAGAGCTCAATTTATAGGTATTCTTTGTACATCTCATTTCGACCTTGTACCACCCTAGTAGGAAGAGATAGTATACAAACTTAGTCTCGTAGCTCCCTACTTGGAAGATTACCTCTGTCGATCTCGGCTCGACCGAGACCATAAGAGTCGACATCAATAATTCATATCGGACATGTGACTCAGGAATTATTAATCCACATGGACCATGCATTTATAACATATCTTTATCCTATATGGGGTAATATTTCGTCATCAAGGATTATGCATATGCTAGACATGTGTTGGGCTCTGATTGGATCGCTTACCTTACCTACACATTCAACATGCTTAGGGCACACTGTGCACCCCCAAGCCTATATATACCTTCATCTTCTTCATTTGAAGGGATGTAGATATTAAAACTCTATAGAATTATAATTTAGAGAGAGAAATCTTGAGTGAATGTATGAATGGCCTTTAGTTACTTATAGTAATACAAAAATACCATCATCTTTCATAGTGGAGTAAGATAAGGCTAAACCACATTACATCTTGTGTCATCTCTGTCTCTCTCTCTCTCTTCTACTTTTCTTACATTTACTGTCCTGTATTTATATCACTATTATTGAATTAACTAGAGCTTGAACTGTACACATAAATTTAATTGGTGATTTCATAGCACCATTATTTTGGTACCATTTGTGGAAAAAAAATGATGTTCTTCCTTTTCTTTTCCAGCATAGACGCTAACTTCTGCCTCTACTGGTGGTCCAAGTCTACCATTATTGGGCCTGTACCACCATTGAAAGAGGTGGGTGTAATTTCTAAGTTTCCTTCCTTCTTAAAGTTCATCTAGATTTGTTTCTTCTCCTCACCAGAGTTATGGAATCAAATTTTCCTCCTGATGTTGGCCCAAGTTCCAACTAACCACCTTCTGAGTTAGAAATGGCTGATGTGGCAGTGGCGCTGCTATCTCTAGTTGCTAGCCAGTAACAAAATGCAAGAACAGTTCATAGAATTTAGCCAAAGTATGTTGGGTAGAGCACCTAGTGATCCAACCCTGATTATCACTCCTGCCGTTAGGGAGACAATGGATCTGGCGATAGGGGTACCACCCCTATCCCCACAAAAGGAGTTTCAGTGCCACTAGCGGTGGAGGGATGTTACTGTTCCTAGGCGTCTTGACCTAGAAAAATAAGTGCAGGATTGCCTTGATGACCAGGACTATGATGAGGAAGATTATTAGGATCCCTATAAGGTTTTGGTCAACATGATTCTCATGATCCAACCTATAAGGGAGAGAGTGTTAGGCCGAAACCAAAGCAGTGACCACAGACTTCAGCCTTTGATAGGCTCAAGAGAGGATTAACATTCGATTGTATCGACTAAATAGGAGACTTTTGTAACCGGCTCTCCCATTATCGTGGTAATGTAGCCTCTAGGGGGAATGACAGATGTAGTGATAGTCGACCAGAACAAGGCTGAGAAGGAGAGCAAAGGGAGATAAATAGTTGATAGAGAACTGTTGGACAAGAGCAGATACCAAACTCAGTTGATTGTTAAGGGGGCGCAAATAATGTTGTGGCATAGGAGAGGCCCTGGAAAAACTTCATCCATAGGTTAGAAGATAAGATTGGTACGCTATGGAAGTGTCGTGACCCAAACCATCGAGGTTACATAAAAGGGTCTCCTTTCATCGCCAATATAGTAAACTATTCTACTCCTTCCAAATTTTAACCTCCTACCTTGACCCCAAATCATGATGGAAGTGAAAATTCAGTGCATTACATAAAGTGTATCGACCGACATTCAACATATACTCCACCCCAAATTACATGAGGTGCAGGGATTTCTTTAGCACTCTTAGAGGAATACCCCATATATGGTACACGTCCTTGTCCAAGAATTCAATTAAAAACTTTAAGCAACTAGTTAAGAAGTTTACTCATAATTTATGCTTCAGTATGAAGCCACTAAAGAAGGTAACCCACCTCCTAAACATGAAGCAAAGCAACAACAAAACTATGAGGGCTTACATCTGTCGGTTTAATAAAATAAAATTAGAGGTAGAGAATTATGAAGAGAACATAGACATTGAGGCTCTCATTATTGTCCTACAACCAGGGAAACTCCTATGGAAACTCTTTGAGGATCCTCTAAAAACCATGATAAAACTTTTAGCCCCGGTCTAGAGAGTTATGAATGGGGAGCGGGCCATGGAGGCCAAGAGAGGATACACGAAAGAGGTTGGTGGTGCTAAGCTGAAAGATAAGGAAAGAAATAAGAGATCTATAGAGGATAAGTTTGACAAATATACCCTATAACAGTAAGCCCAGACATGATCCTCAAAAAGATTAAGGAATACAGTGCGCTTCGCTGGTAGGAGAAACTCAAGTCCCCTCCACATAAGAGGGATAAGATCAAGTGGTGTGAGTTCCATAAAGACCATGAGCATAGGACTGATAAACGTCTTTCTATAAAAGAAGATATAGAGAAGATGTTTAAGTAAAAAAAGCTCCGGAAGTATGTAGATCAGAGTGATGCCAAAGACGACTCTAGAAATATGGACAGTGGGAAAAAGGTAAAAAGCTGAGCGACAGGCCCCGGCCGATAAAAAGTATGATGAATCAGATAGTGAAGAAGTTGACCCAGATCTCCTACCTCAGATCCCAGAAGCCAAAGGTCAGATGCATATGATATCCTTCAATGTAAAGATGATATACGGTGGATTATCTGGGGGAGGCACAGACCCGCTCGACTGTAAAGCCCACGTAGTGGTGGCAAAGTAAACGCCCAAGCGGTTGGATGTTAACTCCACTCTGACAGATCCAAAGCCGATAAAGTTTAAGAAATGTAACATGGACATCCTAGTGGTGTGGTTTTAAAGAATGAAATTTAAGTTAATTCTTTCCCCTCATGATGACCCTTTATTCATCACCACCAGGGTCCATGGGTATGATATGTCACGCATACTTTTTGATGGAGGCAACTCAATCGACGTGATGTTTTGGGATTGAATGAAGGGTCTGAAAGTCAGTAAAAATATATTAGTCTTGTCCCATAAGCCGCTGATTGAGTTCTGCGAGGAGAAGGTCCATCCTCTAGGGATGTTTGATATGGGTGTTGGCATGGGCACCTAGCCGAGGGGTCTCACCAGGAAAATAATCTTCTTGAGTATGGTCAAGAATGTTTTTTTGGCCTACAACATTATTAGTGGAAGTGTGGCAATCAAGGAGTTTGAGGAAGTCCCGTTCAAAATCCACCAAATGATAAAATTCTCGACTCCTTATGGGGTAGGGGAAATTCAAAGGGACCAAGTGGAAGCTCACGAGTGCTAGTTCTAAGAATAATTTTTCTAATATTGTTCATAGTATAGGACTTTTTATTTTTTAGTCTAGATTGGAATATCCCGTGTCAAATCGTCACGAAAAATCAAACTCGAGCATCTCCACGTTTGAAGACTTACCAACATCCCATAAAGGTATAAATCAATTTAGAGTTTTAAATTAATTTACAGAATTTGTTTTTGGGATGTTTATTTTTATAAAAAAATAAATAAGAGTTTTTAATTTTGGAAAGAAAAATATTTTAAGTTCAAATCTTATTAAAAAAAGATTGTTATTTCGTTATAAAGGTCGTTCAAAATGTTTTCTAATGTGTTTCAATCGATGGCGTACTGTTTTAGGTCGTTTGAAGCTTGTTCAAATGAGACTGCTTCTTTGCTCAAACGATATCTTATATCATTGAATTGAGATGCACTTGTCGTTCGAACGAGCCTTGAATTTCGTTCAAATGAGTACACTTCCTCAAATTTTGTGAACGTCCTATGAATACCTGGTTTGTGCTCAATTTTTTAAGACTTTTTGCCAGATACATTTTTGTATAACTTTTACGAAAGTTCTTCATTATTTAGTGTTCTAAGAGACGTTTTGATTCAAAACATACATCCTGAAAATGGTTTTTATGAATCAGTTTAAATCTTAAAAGGTTTTGTATTCTTTCATACACATTTGTGGAGAAGGAATCTATATGGTTGAATTGTGATACCTGAGGGAACTCACTACTAAGAAACAAGGCTGAGGCTAAAGGAGGACTATGGTCTTATGATTCTTATGAGGATCCTAGTTATTATTTTGAGATTTATGAAGATTAGTGTGTTATACTTGTGGAAGATATCAAATAGACTGTCAGTCGACTGTTTTGTAATATTTCTAAGGTGCTAAAAAAAGGTTTTACCCGAAAGGTTTTTTTTCTTATAAACTTTATCTTTATTTAATGCTTGGTTTGATTTATCCTTTTTATCGCATAGATGCATATTTAGGATAAAAAGATAAAATTTGGTGTGGATTGCCATCTAAATTTAATAAGATAATACTGTTAGATAATTGCGCACTCTCAAATTGGAATCTTTGTTGAGCATATTTATTTCCGCATTCTCATAGTGGTATAATTGCCTTCCACTTTCTCTAAGTGGAATCAGACCATTCTTATCGCCATTTAAAAATTAGTATCAGAGCAGGTTACACTAAGTTATGGAGTTAAATCCTCACTTAATGCTTTTTAGGGTGGTTTTTGATTCATCTCTCTTATGTTGATTTATTTGTTTTTCTCTCGATGGATTCCAATATAATTGACGATTTAAATCGTTTCAATTTGAATGTTCCTAAAAGAATTAAAATTCTTGAAAAAGAAAATTTTCGTTTTAAAAGTCGCTATTGGTTGTTTGCAAATAAAGTCAAAGAGATTTCTTTCGTGATAAACTTGTGTACATGTGACGAGATTTTAAAATATTAGAATTTTCCAAGAAAGAGAGTGATAATAGAGTAAGGTTTTCACAAAAAGAATTAAAAGACTTTAAAAATTCTAGGGTTAATGTTTGTTCCATTGAGGATAGTGTTTTGATTAATGATTTTAAGGCACGAAATTTTCTTTCATTGAAGGGGAACGATATAACCTTCTAGGAATGATTGAAAATTTAAGGGAGTCCCTAAAACTTGAAAAGTCAAATTCTTTTCATGAGTAAAAAAAATTTAAGTTAAAAGATGATTTAAAATACTCAAGTAGTTTTAGTAGTGATGGAACTGGATCCCATAATTCTAATGCTTCCAGTGTCAAAACTAAAACCATTGTTTGTCTTACAGGGTCAACAAAATCCAATGACGTTAGAAACGTCAACCCATAGGTAACATTCCTCATGTTTACACATGTTCGCATTCTGGTAGGAACGACCAACTTAGGCATTTTTGTTATGATCTTAGAAGAGGTTCTCAGAAGCTGAAGTCTTGTGTGCCCGTGGTTCCCAACACCTTACGCGTTAAGTATACACCTATTTGGGTTAGGAAATCCATTTTGGAGGAGCTAGATGTTAAACTAGTTGATTCTCACATGCTTTCACATGATGTTTCACAGGCTATATCTTATATAGGATTACTTGCATGTTTTTGTTTATCATACTCTAGTTATGCTTAATGATATGTGTTTGCTAGTGTTATGACATATGTATCTTTTTTCTTTTTCTTTTTCTTTTATTGAGTCACATTTGAAAAGTATAAAAAGATTTTATTTTTATAATTTTTTTAAACAATACCAAAAGATTTTCATTTTTTGTGTATTTTAGTTTTGCACATTTAATATGGCATATTGGTGTGTTTGAATACAATTCACTCCACAATTTTCACGTGGCTAGGACATTTGGTTATGATTTAGAAACTTAGATTCATCTTAATCATATTTATGGAGTTGTTTTGAACTTGATTAGCTTTACGAATTCGAAATTGTATACGCCTCCGAACACGCATGCACGATATTGTTGTATTTTAAATCCATGATGTATATTTGAGCTTGGTGAGATGTTCTCCCATCAATTTTATCATGTACATGTTTAGGTGACTTAGGGAATTTGTGCAAGTAAGAACCGTTGCTCGTGAGAATAATTGTTTAGTATTGAAAAAAATATGAGGGTACGTGGGAAAGGGATATGCCATACAGATTGACTTTGCGTGAAAGACACCATTTAAAAGAGCCAACAAAAAATAAAGGGAATAAAAATAAGAAAATATGCTAAAAAAGGACAAAATAGTTTAGTTTCTTTGATCTTGCAAAAAGGAATAACTTTAAAAGAAAAACGAAAGAAAATAATTGAAATTATGAGGTTTGTTTACCTTTTGAGGGAGTTTAGTTGAAGATCAACAGGGTTGCACAATGATACCTAACTATGCTTATTTTGTCATGACACTATTGATTTGTAGAATCATCAATATTCTAGGCTTGTGTACATTGTGCTTGTTTTGTTCATTAAGTTCAACTTTATTTGTCACTTGAGGCTAAAGATTAATTTGATAAAGTTTTACAGTCAACTAGAACTTATTGAACATATTTTAGTGTTTGTGTTATAATTTATTTGTATCTAGTTCACACCCATTCAGTCCATCCCACACGTTTGGACACATCGATACCATGTTAGTGTGTAAATCTTATGTGTTTTGTGTCATGTTTGTTGGATGTTTATACCTATATATGTGCGTCGGATTTTCTTTAACATACTTTACATATATTATATATATGGTATTGTATGTTGTATTTGTGAAATTTATTTTTTTGAAAAATTAAAATTTTCAAAAACAGTTAGTTGTCTTTGCCTTTGAGAATATCATTACACATTCTTGTTTTATATCTTTTGTGATGATATCTTATTCATATACGTGATGCTTCGCATTTCATGCCTATGTTTCATCTTGTTTGTTTATTTTGAATAAAAACAAAGGGGGTAGCAAATTAAAAAGTGAGATTTGATGAGTTTGATTTATGGGGGAGAATTTATTTATAGTTTTATCTTATTTCAAACTCTATAATTCACAAGATATATTTTTTTGTCTCATGTTTGTAGGTACTTAAAACGGAATTCAAGACACACAATGAAGTCAAATTTTATGAAAGGGACGAAGAAGAAGTTTAAAGACAACGAGACTTATTCTATTTTGTTATAGGGTTAAAAAGGGTGTTAGGATTTTTTTCATATAAATTTTTTTATTTTGATTTAGTGTTCAGTTATGTTTGTTTGTATTGTACCGGAATAGCCAAAGGGAGAGATTTGTAAGAACAATTTTTTCTAATATTATTCATAGTATAGGCCTTTTTATATTTTAGACCAGTTTGGCTTATCCCATTACAAATAGTCACGCACCATCATGATGAACTAAATCCGATCATCTCCAAGTTTGAAGACTTACTCACATCCCATAAAGGTAAAGCAATTTAAAGTTTAAATTAATTTACAAAATTATTTTGGGGATGTTTATTTTTATCAAAATGAATAGGAGTTCTTTATTTCGAATATTAAAATATTTAAAGTTTAAATCTAATTCAAATGAGATGGACATCTCAATCAAACGATATTGTCATTTCATTAGAAAAGTCATTCAAAATGTTTTCTAACGTGCTCCAATCGAGTGCATACTGTTTTAGGTCATTTGAAGGTCGTTTGAAGCTAGTTCAAATGAGATTTCTTTTTCATACAAATGAGATTTTATTTCATTCAAATGAGATGCACTTATCATTCAAATGAGCCTTGAATTCCATTCAAACGGGTCCCTCACCTCGAAATTTGTGAATGTCTTATAAATACCTATTTCATGCCCAGTTTTCAAAAACTTTTGTCGATATGTTTCTGCATAAATTTTGCAAAAGTTATTCATTATTTAATGTTATAAAAGACGTTTTGATTCACAACATACATCCTGAAAATAGTTTTTGTGAATCCTAGAAAGTTTTGTATTTTTTCATATAGTTTTATGGAGAAAGTATCTCTATGGCTGACTTGTGATACTTGAGGGAACTCACTACCAAAGACAAAGGTTGAGGATGAATGAGGAATGCGGTCTTGTGATTCTTACAAGGATCATAGTTGTTTTTTGGGGATTTTTGAAGATTAGTGCATTATAATTGTGGCAATTTTTAAGTAGTCTGTAAGTCGACTGTCTTGTAGTATTTCTAAATTTATGAAAAAAGGTTTTTTCCCGAAAGGAGGTTTTTCCTGGAACTTTGTCTTTGTTGAATGCTTGGTTTGATTTATCTGTTTTATCACATAGACGAATGTTTAGGATAAAAAGATAAAATTTGGTGTGGATTGTCATCTAAATCTAATAAGATAACACTGTTAGATAATTGCGCACTCTCAAATTGGAATATTTATGGAGCATATTTTTTTTGTATTCTCATAGTGTTACCAGTACCTTCCACTCTCTCTAAGGGGTCATTGCATTATTACCACCATTTACATTACTTTAGTTCAGCCGAGAAGAAAGAGGCTTAAAAGAAGTTGACCAATTCCTACAATATATAGATACTCTCAACCCAAGGGACGCAAAGAAACTGAAGAAAGGCGAACCTAAAGAGGAGGTATAATCCATCATCCTCAATGAGGATGAGCCGAAAAAAATCGTCCAAATCAAAAAATCCTTCAATAAGGGAGTGAAAGAAGAGTTGGTGAAAATACTAAAGAGGAGGCAGAGCATCTTTGCATAGAGTCATGTGGACATGCTGAGAATAGACCCAAGGATCATCTGCCACCGATTGAATATTGATGAGAAGGTGAAGCCTATAAAGTATAGAAGAAGAACCAATGCAAAAGAGAAATACAATGTCATTCAAGAAGAAGTTAAAAAGATGCAGACAACCGAGTTCATCCGGGAAGTAAAATACACATAGTGGTTGTGTAATGTCATAATCATCCCCAGGGGGGGCGGAGGAAGGGGGAGAAGGTATCGCGCCCTCTTCCTCTAGGAGCGCTTCGGTCGTCGTCGATGTGTGGTGATGTAAAAAGATGGAGTAACAAGCCTATTTAGCATAAAACAAGAAAAAGAACATATCTCCACCTCGAGAGAGCGGCATCAAAGACAAACTGATGCTTACAAAACCAATAGTTCAGAAGTTCGAGGGATAAGTTATGGAATGGGAAGGTGTTAGACACCCATCATGCCCTTTCGATATCGCATGGTCTTATGTTACTAGTTTTCTTAATATCTCTGCGAAGTGTATGTGTGTGTATACATACATGGAGATCAAAATCGCAAAACTCATATCATGGAAAAGATAGTGTGAGGTCATCCATAGGAATGTTCCCAAAATAATATCTAGAAAATACGATGTATGCGTTTATCGAGATATTGATCGATGTGATGAAATGATAATATATGTTAGATGAAATTCCATTATGGATCACAAATATAATATATATTAAAATAATGTATATATGGAAAGGATGCGAATGCGAAAAATGGGAAAATTAGAAAATAAAAAAATTGGAAAATGGGACTTGAGTCTCGAGTTTTAATCCGAAACGCCTATGTAGCCTATGAAAGCATAACAGTCCACGTAGTTCTCATGTTACATAAGGGTAGGGTTTATCCCATAGATTCAAACTGTAATTTATTATATACGTGTGTGTAAAAAATCTATTTTTAGTTTTGAGAAATTGTGGTGGATAATACCGTTTAAATTTATAGGTTTTACCCTCCTTTTCTTTGTGTTATTTTCTTATAGAAAATAAAGTATATGCAGTATGACTAATAAAATATGAGGTATTAATATTTATGATCCAAAGTAAAAGCTAGATTAGGAATTTATGTAAGTAATGCAAAAAAAAAAAAAAATTAAGAGAGAGAAGGATTTTTGGACCTTCTTTGGAGAATTTGTGACTTGATCTTTATCCTTGATTAGCTCCCTTGAATGTTGAGATTAGTGTTGGATGAGAGAGAATGATATTTTTTCTAAACTGGGTATGAAAGTGATGGGAGTAAAATATGGAAAGGAATTTCACATAAGGAAATTTGGCTGATTGCAAGAGCATGTTACTGAGATCACTGATATTGATGGATCGGAGGTGTGCCTTGAGATGGAGCTCACGCCCACTATTTATGAGGTAGGGGTCTGCCGATCGGCATATACCTAGACCTGCCAATTGGAATAACCCTAACATAAATGGTTTACATTTATGTTGGTATTTTTTTCGAAACTGTTTACTAACAAAATGAGGCATTTTTTTTCTAAAGTCAAAATAATTTTTCAAGAGTTGTGGGCGAGTTTTTTTAAAAAGAAATTATCGCTTCTGTCATTCAAATGAGAAGGCAATGTCATTCAAACGACATTGACATGTCATTCAAATGACTTCTTTTAAAGATAAACAATGTCGTTTGAAGGGTCGCTCAAAGGGTCACTTCTTTACTGCTTCAAATGAACCCATGCTGCTTTGTGTTTTTAACTATCATTTGTAAGGTCATTAGTAATGACATGAGATGTGGTTTGAAGTCGTTCGAATGACTTACGCCAGCTCAAAATTTTTGTTCATCTATAAATACTCGCTTTGGAGACCTATTTCAATAAGACTTTTGTTACAAGAAAACTACTTTTCTATAGAACTTTTAGTCTTCACATTTAGGGCTTTTTATATGTTTGATTCACACTAAATCATCCCAATTATTTTGTGAATATTTTTTGGAACCCAAATCATCTGTATTAAAGTTTGTTGTTGTGGAGTGTCATCTCTACTACTGGATTTGTAGCTCTTGAGGGAGTTACTGGGTGACGATTGCAGTCACTTGAGGATACTAGAGGGTGTTCTTTGTTGAGGAGAGTTGTGGTTCTTATGGGGTCTTGTGGGAGTCCATTGCTGATCTGGGCTGCGGTCTATGTCGGTTTGTTTCGATAAATTCATTTCATATTTCTATAAGTTTGTTGTAAGTTTAGATTTGAAAAACATTTACTGAAATAAAAGGTTTTCCCTTGTCAGGGGATTTTTCCTGAAATCTGTGTGTCCATCATTTTTTGATTATTTGTGATGGCATAATTGTTCACATAAATGAATGATTAGGGTTTAAATAAAATTGGATTTAATTTGGATAAAAAGTAAGCAGTTATTATATAAACTTTAAATTCAAAATTTGCGAATTCCATAAACAATCTATATCACCGCATTTACAAATTGGTATCAGAGATTTAGCTCATGATTTTATACCATTTACAAATTAGTATCAGATCTTTAGCTAAGGATTTTTACCGCCTTTACAAATTGGATTATTTTCCTTGTCTATTTTAGGCAAATAAAAAGGGGGAGAATGAATTATGAATTACAGGGGAGTAATAGTTTGGATTATGGGAGAGATTTGAAATTTTGAATTCGATATTTGAATTATGTTTATCTCATTTCAAATTCGATACGTCACAAAGGTATTTGTTTCTTATCTCATGTGTGTAGGTACAAATTTTGAGGATCATTATCTTGCATACCTTGATAATGATAAAGAAACTTTGGAAATTTAACTACATTAGAGTTGAAGATTTTTGAAGAATTTAAAGACTTACATTTTTAGTATTTGTTCAGTTTTTGGTTTTATGGGAGGGTTTCAGATTTGTATATATTTGTTGCTTTGATAATTAGGATATTTTTATTTTTTACCAGCATAGACATAGGGGGATATTTGTAAGGACATAATTTCCATATTTCGTAGTGTACATAGGATATGTCGTATACTGCTACAACCATTGAAGAAGTTCAGGTTCATTATTCAATACGACGGATCCAAATTTCAAGTATATTTAACATTTACACAACATGAGGTACAATTTCACATAGAATGTGTTTAATTTTTGTAAATTGTTCACATGTCATTTAAAAGACTTGTTCTAAAGATAGGCAATGCCGTTTCAAGGGTCGCTCAAAAGGTCATTTCTTTACTGCTTCAAACGAACCCATACTATTTTGTGTTTTTAACTATCGTTTGTAAGGTCGTTAGTAATGAAATGAGATGTCGTTTAAAGTCGTTCGAAGGACCTGTGTCGCCTCAAATTTTTTTTTCAACTATAAATACCTTCTTTGGATACCTATTTCATTAAGACTTTTGATACATGAAAACTGCTTTCATGCAGAACTTTTAGTCTTCACATTTAGGGATTTTTATGTGTTTGATTAATACCAAAACATTCCAATTATTTTGAGAATCTTTTATGGATCTCAATTAACTTCTATTAAAGTTTCTTCTTCTAGAGTTCCATCTTTACTGCTAGATTGGTAGCTCTTGAAGGAGTTACTGGCTGACGACTGCGGTCACTTGAGGATACTCGAGGGTGTTCTTTGCTGAGGAGAGTTGTGGTTCTTATGGGATCTTATGGGAGTCCATTGTTCATCTGGGCTGCGGTCTATGTGGGTTTACTGCGGAAAATTCATTGCATATTTTTTGTAAGTGTGTTGTAAGTTGCGATTTGCAAAGCACTTAATTACATAAAAGGTTTTCCCCTTTCGTTTTTTCACCTAAAATATGTGTGTTTAGCATGTTGTGATTATTTGTGATGGCATAATTATTCACATAGATGCATGATTAGGGTTTAAATAAAATTTGATCTAATTTGGATAAAAAATTGGCATCTATTAAATAAGATTTCAAGTAGTAAGTTGTGAATCCAATAAACAATTTTTATCACCGCATTTACAAATTTGTATCAAAGCTTTATCTCGGGATTTTATACCGTTTATAAATTGGTATCAGAGCTTTAGCTCAGGATTTTTATCGTCTTTACAAATTGGATTATTTTCCTTGACTATTTTGGACAAATAAAAGGGGGAGAACGACTTATGAATTATAGGGGACAAATAGTTTGGATTATGGGGGAGATTTGAGATTTTGAATTTGATATTTGATTTATATTTATCTCATTTCAAACGCGATACGTCACAAAGGTATTTATTTCTTATCTCATGTGTGTAGATACAAATTTTGAGTATCATTATTTTTCACACCCTGATGATGATAAAGAAACGTTGGAAATTTGAAGATGTCAAAGTTGAAGATTTTTGAAGAATTATAAAACTTATATTTTTAGTATCTTTTTGATTTTTTAGTTGCATGGGAGGGTAATATATTTGTATATGATTTTTTGTTTTGATAATTCGAATATTTTTGTTTTGTACTGGTATAGACATGTGGGGAGATTTGTAAGGACATGATTTACATAGTTTGTAGTTTACATAAGATATATTGTATATCGCTAAAACCATCGAAGAAGTTCACGTTCATTATTCAAGATGACGGATTCGAATTTAAGTATCTTCAACATTTGCACAACACGAGGTACAATTTCATACGGAATGTGTATGAGTTTCGTAAATGATTTACATTTACATTAGGATGTTTTTCAAAATTGTTTTTAACAAAATGAGAAATTTTTCTAAAGTCAAAATATTTTTTCAAGACCTGTAGGCGAGCTTTTTCAAATAAAATTTTCTCGCTTTTGTCGTTCAAACGACAGGAAATATCGTTTAAAGGGTCCCTCAAATGGTCTTTTCATTACTTCTTCAAACGAACCCATAATGTTTTTATTTTTAACTGTCGTTTGTAAGGTCATTAGTAACGAAATGAGATGTCATTCAAATGACATGAAGATGTCGTTTGAAGTCGTTTGAACGACCCGCGCCACCTCAAAATTTTTGAGGCTATGTTGCATGGCTCATATTTGGTCATGTTGTTGGTGTAAGGAAAATCTATCTTGATGGAAATGGGAGTGTGAGAGTCATCAGGGGCGATTACGAGTATTCCAATGCCATATCCTTTCTTTTTGGCGGCAGCGTCAAAGAACATTTTCCACCCGAGGTTTTCTTGGGAAGTACAAAGTATATCCTCATCCGAGAATTCGGAGATCCTGACATCCGCTTATTCCATATGGTAATCAACAAGGTAATCAGATATGTCTTTTACTTTCATGGATTTCTACTTGACATACACAATATCAAATTAGTCTAATGTGACAACCCGCTCGCCAAAATAAGGGGTGGCCAGCCTAATACTCCAATATAATGAAATCATAGATGGAATCATTCTCTGCATCAGCATAAAAATATAGAGTATCCAGGATAACCACCCAATATTTCAGAAGACGGGTTGCCAAAAATTTTGAATTTAAAATAAATAAAGTTAAATAAACAACCCATTTCCTGAAAAGATAGGGGAAACCCCTAGGATGTATATATATATACTATAACAACAGGTAACAAATAAGAGGACCAAATATGTTATCGATCCGCTGATTCATACAACATTATTAAACAATTTCAATAAATTTATATATTACATTACATTAATCAATTACAAAAGCTTGGGCCTCGCCCGAGTGAAAGAGAGCCGATCTTAACTAGAATACAAAAATGAAAACGTTTATACAAATTGTATCCCGTAATACCCGCAATGCATCACGGCTCGCCGAAGACATCGAAATAGTAATTCAGGTCAGGCATCCTTGCGACGGAGTACCTGAGCGGAGACAAGATGCATATGCAACAAGAAATGCAAGCGGGTCAGGGCCCGGTTATATATGATTACCAGATGAATAAAGAGTATGATAGTTATGAATATAATCATGCTAGAGAGAATAAAATCAATCTACACAGTTCTAAACATAACTAAAACAAAAAAGAAAAGCATGGGTAACATAAATTTAAAACTTCCATTTCATTTTTATGTTCCTTATCAGGAACTCATAATTATAACATTTATGCTCTTTACTATCATTTCATTCCTTATCAGGAAAATATAATTATAATTTTAAGCTCTTTATGGCTTTTATTTCAAATACATGCCCATCCTGGCATTACCATTCCTTAGCAGGAATATAATCAACATTAAATTCTCTTTGTGGCATTGTACTGTGCTCTTTGTGGCACTTCTTCATGCTCTTTATGGCATATAATCCATCAAGTCCCACTTGATGATGAATAGTTATATTTATATTGATATAACAATTCTAAGACCGTCCCTCCGAGTTTCCCCACTAGGCGTGCCCCTAAATGACCATCATCTTCCAGGGCCTATCTATACAAGACAACCTAGTCACCTATCGCAATATGTCGGGAAGCGGCCATATGCCTGCGGGAGAGTCAAGACCACACCCAAAATCTCCTCACTAGTACAGAAAACATAACATTTGGCTCATATGGCCTATGGACTATATCCACCCTGCATTCATTAGCCAGGGGGCATCACCAAGCGCGCGAACTTCCCTTATGATGTCATTTAGAGAGGTGTGTATCAACCATTTTATTTACCATTTTTAAGAATCAAGTAAATTATCATTTACCTAGTTCATGATTAAGTAAATTATCATTTACTAAAATCGATACCATTTCCATGTATATGTTTCATTTTATCCTAAACCATTTCCATTTACTTTATTTGTAAATAATATAACTTATTATCCGGAGCCACACGATAAATTATATCGTTGCTACAACCTCAAAGGAGTAAGTAAACTCTTAATTAACTCCAAACATTTTAGGGTGTTATTATAATCCATCAATATTAATGTAGCTCTATTGATCTCCAAAAGTCTCCCAAACATAACTCTAGGAATCCTAGTTCCATAATAATTTACTAGAACAAGAATGCCCTAACATCAATTGACATAACCCCAAAAAAGTCCCCACATACCCCATTCCTAGTGTAGGGAAAGTACTAACTAAATTTCAACTGTAGGACACCTAGTTTACTTCATTAAAGAAGGTTCCTAGGCCCCAGAATTAAAGAAAATGAATTTGGGACAAAACCAAGAAAATCCCTCAAAATGCAGGGCTTCCAAATCGATTCGGCCTAGACGAATCGATTTGGGTTCAAGAAAGCGAATCAATTCGAACCATCCGAATCGATTCGATCAAGAAAAGCTGCCTTCTGCATAAATGCCGAATCAATTCGGACCATCCGAATCGGTTCGGTCAACCCAGACCTGAAAACTGTCACAAGGCGAATCGATTCGGCCTGGCCGAATCGATTCGGTTTTGCAGAATTTCCTAGTTTTGTTTTAAGTGTATTGAGCCCTAATTTCCCCCAAACCTCCAATCTCTTCAATTTTACCCACAACCAACAACATTTTTCTACCCAACATTTATCCTACATGATTAATAACCATTATAATCCACAATTTTTATCATCAAAACCAAGATTATTGTTTAATTCCCATAAATTCCATTTTTGATCTCCAAATGAATATACATAAATATCATAGAAATTATTCAGCTTAAATCATATATTAGCAAGTAGAAAACTTGCCTTGATGTAGGAAATATCATATTTCTTTGAGTAGGAGCATCAATCCATCTTCAATCTTCATTTTTCTCTTCTTTCTCCTCTTTTCTCTTCTTCTTTCTTTCTCTCTTTTCTCTCTATATGTTCAAGACATAAAATGGGAAAATAAGGGATTTAGGAAACTAAAATCGTGGATTAAGTTAAAACTCCCAACTTAAGTAGTTAATACCACATTAAAATGACTCCCAAATACGTGTTTAAGTTAAAACCAGGTAAAAGTGCTCGAAATCCAAAAATACAATATGGCACTTATTTTGACTGTCTCGCACCTTCCGAGACTAACTACACCTTCTAAACTGGCATTTGAAAATTTTATAAATTATTTTGAGTTCCAATTTCATTTAAACTATTGTGCCATTTATATACATGACACTAGAGATCACACCACATTAGGATATTTACCTAGATATACGGTAAATATATATAACATCCCAGTAAATATTATCTTCTAAAATTAATATTTACCCCGGTACCAACATTTTATATAATTACCTTATGCGGTAAAATTAGTATAAAATGAGCCTTCCAGAATCGAGGGTTGTTACAGCTAACAACATCAAGCATTATGATATTCATCTAGGCATGGCAAGTTTCGCGATCAGGTATTTGATAGGATCCATTTTGTATACAAGTATCATGGGAATATCAAGCATGTAGTGTTGTAATTTTTGTTGACCCATATTAGTGAGATAAATGATTTCTCCAAAGCAGTGCAGTTAACTTCATACCCAACTAACTTGCGACTGGAATAGTAGATGGTTATCTCTTTTTCGGGACTTGTTAATGTATTGAGCCAATAAAGACCCAATTGCGGTGTCTGTTATGGACAATTATTGGAGTAGGAGTAAACCAGGTTATAGTGGCATGAGTACCGGTGGTCGGGTTAGATATTGTTAGATTAGGTCAAAGCCTCCATGAATACTTCGTTTCAAACTTTAGTAAAATCATTTTGGAGGAGTTTGGATACGGGTTCACAAATTGAAGTCAACTGGCTGATGAACTGATTATTATACTGTAATTTTCCCAAGAATCCCCGGACTTCCTTCTTCGTTCTGTGTAATGGCATTTCGAGTATGGATTTTAGTTTGGTATAATCTTCTTCAATTACTTTCTCTCCAACCATTAATCCTAAAATCTTTCCTTTGGTAATGCCAAAAATAAATTTCTATGGGTTAAGTCGCATCTGGAATCCCCATAGTCACTCGAAGAACTTTCGAAGAGAGGGAATATAACCTTCACTATTTTTAGACTTGATGATCATATTGTCCACATAGGCCTTCAATTTTTTTTAAATCAGATAATGCAAGATAGTTCTGGCGGACCTTTAGTAGGTAGCCCCAACATTTTTAGACCAAACAGCATAACGGTGTAACAGAATGTTCCCCAAGGGGTGATGAACACGATTTTATCTTAATGATCCGAGTGCATCTTGATCTGATTGTATCCGAAAAACTGTCAATGAATGACTTGAGAGCGTGACTGGACGTATTGTTTATAATCATGTAGATATTGGGTAGAAGATAATCATCCCTTGGAGATGCCTTATTAAAATCTCGGTAATCAATGCACATGCGAACCTTTCCTATTGATTTCGGTACGGTACAATGTTGAATATCCATGTGAGATATTTGATCACCTGGATGAAGCCTACGTTCAACAGTTTGACTACTTATTTCTTAACCTTGAGTGACCATTCGGTGCACAGCTTGCGCCGATTCTGTTTGACCAGTTTGCATTTTAGGAGTGTTAAAATCTCGTGCTGATGTATCTCGAGATCAATGTCGGGGATGTCATCGTAGGACCATGTGAAGACATCCATAAATTCCTTTAGTAATTCCTCAAATTACACGTGATATTGCTCATCAAGGGTAGACCATATCCTAATCTTGCATAGATGGTTACAAGAACCGAGATTAATAATAACAGTTTCATCTTAATTAATTTGAACGCAATTAGGTTGTTTGTTATTATACTAATTAACATCAATTAAGAATTTTTCATTTGGAAAATCATCATCATCAAGAGTTTGATTAGAATCAAGACAATTAATGTAAGGCATAATAAGGTACTCAAAATCTTTATTTATTTCATTGTTGAAAAAAATAGCGTTGAGAAGCTCATCGAAGAAGGTCTTAATTACATTGTGATCAAAATAAGTAGGAACAACAAAGGAAGAGGAAATGGGATAAACATTTGGGTTGGGTTCCACATCCGCGGGTGGAACTGGCACAACATTCCAGTTAAGAAGAGTTGCATCGGCCGCTTTGATCATAAAGGATGGATCCGATGATGTAGCGCTTTAGTGGATGTAACACCCCGTATTTTTGACGATTTAAATAGTTATGTGATTAATTATTATTATGGGAATAAGTATGCGATTAATTATTGTTGTTGGATTAATTGAATTAAAATGTGAGAAATTAATTTATTATTAATTCAGATTTAAATAATTATTAACTAGCGTGCCAAGGGTTAATACATATTTGTGTGAACTATTGAATATTACTATGTGATATGTAATATTGAATTATGATACTTGATAAATTTTCGAAAGTGATAAATATGGCAGTTTGGTAATTTAAGTCTGTCACGCGTGTGAATCGTGTCGGGACTAATTGAATGGAATAAAAAGAGAATTTATTTTTATTTACTCGCATGGTCATTTTGAGTGTGCCGTTGAGTCCGGGAGGGTTGAGATAGTCAGAAAACACTACCCGGGTATTTTATTTGGACTCCGGAAGATTTTAGGCCAAACCGGCACCTCGTAGGGGTAGTTTTGTAATTTGGATTTTTGGGATAATTAAATGGACGAAAATTAGAGAATAATTAGATCATCTACGGGAGTTTCCATAAGGCTTTAGTTACACAAAACAAGAACGTCCATGGAGGGTGTGAGGGAGAACCAAATTCCAAGAGAGAAGACTAATTTGGCATGACCTTGCATAACCGTGACACCAATGCGTAGATCGAGAAGAAAGGAACGCGCACATACCAACATCACCAACGGATCAGACCTTCATATTCAAGGCAAGTGTTTATTACTTGCTTTCTTTTAATAATAATCATGCTCATGTTAATATAGGTGTAATTAATCATGATTTATATGTTAATTGGGTGAAAATTGAAGATTTAAATTATGATTAAGGATTGGTTTAATTAGTGGATGGAATTCCTTCATGTATGTAGAGTATTAATCACGGAATTTGATTATATATTGATGAACGAATTTGGGTTGATTAGGTTCTTTTATGGAACATTTGGAAACTAGGGTTCATATGAATTGATTTGGGGATTTTATATAATTATGATGATTAATGACGAATTAAGGATCCTAGGATGATAGAAATGTTCTATAACCTGTTAGGGGTTGATCGGTATTGATGATGAGTTGTTGGAAATTAAATCTTAGAGGTTTTTAGGTTCAAAAATGGTGAAAAACGCTGAAATTTGGTGAAGAAGACGAACAGTGCAATCTCGCGCGAAGTCGCGCGAAGTGGTTCAAACGAGATGGGGATCTCGCACGAAGTGGTTCAAACGACAAATCATTCTGGTTCGAACGACATGTCAAAGTGTTTCAAACGACATCTCATCTGGTTCGAACGACATGCATTCTGGTTCGAAGGACATGTCATTCTGGTTCAAACCACATGTCATTCTAGTTCAAACCACATGTCAATCTGGTTCAAACCACATGGTGAATTTCTGGGAATTTTCTTAAAGCCCAGTTTGGAGTTTATTAGGGTGAGAGAAACTACCAATTAGTAAATTCAAATAAGAAGGAATTTTGGGAAAAGTATGTGGGAATTTATACTTTAATTATTTCAGTATAGAGAGAACGTACCATGGAGATTACGAGAGAGATAGTAATCTAATTATTTATACTATACGTAGTAATGAGGTTAAAATACGTATGGGGAGTATATATGTAGGTTGGAGAAAATACCTATAAATTATGATAGGATGTGTGTATGCCTATTATGTGATATTATTATTAAGAGCACTAATGAGTGATAACCCAGGGGTGCAAGAACCTTATAGTTAAGGGTACTAATGAGTGATAACTCGGGGGTGCTGGATTAATATTGATAGGTGCATTAATGCGTACTAACCCGGGGATGCAATATTCTATTGTTAGGCGCACTAATGGGTGATAACCTCGGGGTGCTGAATTATTATTGATAGGTGCATTAATGGGTGCTAACCCGGGGATGCATGATTTTCTGGATATGTGCACTAATGGGTCTTAGCCGGGGGTGCAGAATTTGTATATATATATGTATGTATAGGGATGACGTGACTATATATATATATATATGATGTGACTATATATATATATATACACTAGGGTATGCCCGTGCCTGAAGGCACGACGCTAATTTTTGAAATAGTACGTCGTTGATAGGATCATGTCGTTTTTAGTTCCCAACAAATTAACCATTTTTTAAATAGTCTATGATACAAACCTATTAATTCTAAACAATTGGGAATTTTTGAAAGTTTTTTTTAAATACATACATACATACACCGTGGTGCATACGTATTAAGTCAAAGTTTTTTACAACCCATAATTGTAGGCAGTTTAAAAAATTTGGACAAAATTTAATTTATTTATAGATCTATCCACCCTATTGAAGAAATGAAAAACACATTCATTAACAATACCAGTACTCAACAAAGAAAATTAACAATAGAAAACAAAACTTTGTACAATTTGAAATGAGAACAAATGTCCATAAAAAAATATAAAGTAACCAATCACAAAATATAAAACTGAACCGCAGGTCAACAACCCTGTTTAATCTTCTTATGCACAGATTTTGAAACAAAAAATGCATAATTACTAAAAATTTCATACATAAAGAACAATATACATCATACAAATTGGTCACATTAAACATGACTAACACTTGACCAAATGAGTAAAAATAACACAACAACAAACACATATATGGAAGCATACATAAACATTGTGCCTTAAACTCTATAAGAAGCAATTAAGAAAAAAGTTAAACACTAAAGTCTGGACTATTTTCCACTGGTCGTTGTCCATCACCATCACTTTAACCGACCGCACTTTAAATGAGAAAAATGCTACATTACACCACCAGATCCGCCTTATAAGGCACTTCCAACATCAAATTTTTTTATTAGCACATGAGAAAATTAAATCAGAAAGGAACAATTTTGGATAACCAACATCAAAATTTATATTTTTAAAATTCAGAAAACTCTAGTAGAACTACCTGTAGTGACCATGACCCGTAGCTTATGTATGAAATTGGGTAGCGCTAAAATGGCTTGGGAAGATCAGGCTGTAACCAGAAGACCCAATAGTTATCATCATGATTACCTGTATATAATAGTCTGGATTACGACTACGATGACCATACGGTTCTAAACTTATAACCAAAGTAAGAAATTTGAAAGGAACATTTTTTCAGATTCATCTAGTGTGAACATTTGTAGGACTGAAATGGAGGACAAAGTCCGAATGAGAAAAACAGAAAGAATTAAATTAAAAGAACACTCCATCTAAATAAAGAAAAAGAATAATACACCGATGTGGCAGAGACAGCGACGCAAATGTAAATTTGGCATCTGGTTGATTTCCATAACATCAATAGATCTTCCCTTTAAATTGGGCGTTTACACCAAAGTACCAACAAAAAAAAATATGTTTAAAGTTGGATGAAATATAGAATTGAGCATTTCTGTTTACAAATCAATAACATACAACTTTTTCTAAATCCACATAATATATTCTCCAAATAAAAAAAATTATATTTGCAAAGTTAGATCCAAAGTCATACAAAGTTTAAACATCACTAACATAGTTATTGATATTGATCTCCAACATAGTTATTGATTTAGTTTAAACAAAACTAAACTTCATATGTTATTGAACTTTAAAACTAAACACCCAATTTAATGTTATTGATATTGATCTGCAAAGTTAATATTGTGACAATACCTATTTAGAAAATACTGGAGTGATCGATGTTAGAATGTTGAGATCTCATACTCATAAGCTTTTCAGGAGATAATCCTCCTCCAGTTCCCTGTCAAAATAAGATTTTCACACCCAAAATTTGGCTACCATAAAAAAAGAAACGTAAGATTCATTGCAAGTGTACATATTGGGAGTGTAGACTTGAAAAAAAAAGGTTGATAATGAGGAGCATCAGGTAGCAGTAGGTCAAGCTACTGTTGAATATGGGTAGGAGTTCTGTTGAATCTTCAACAGGTAGCAACAGGTCAGCTAGAAGTAGGACAGAAAAAGAGCCATTCATTCAAATAACACAAATGTGTCCAAACAACAAAAGTCATCCTAATGTAAATGTCAATATATAATACACATGGCTAGTCTTTGCTTCAAACACAGAAATAACATTGGCTAGTATTTGGAAAAATAGAACAAATAACACAAAAATAAAGGTCAAATTATATGTATACATGAAATAGAAATAACAACCTAATCCTTCTCCTTGACATGAACAAAAGATTTGTTTTTATTTTTTATTTTTTTCACATAAACAAAGCATGCATTGCTGTTTGGACTTTCTAGAGATTGATTGGAAACATAAATAAACATAAATTACACATTAAATCTGCGCATACCATAAATTTTTTAAATAATCTTCGTTACTCGGACATCTTTCGAGGTGATAAGTCTAGTTTTTAATAATATATATATCCTATTTATGCGAATTTTCTTCCTTTTGTAGCTGAATAATATCTTCCTCAATAGAATAATCACTCTCAATCTTCTAATCCCTGCCATCAAAATTTATATAACCTATAGTTTTCAAATAAGGCTTGCACTTATGCACTTGCATCTCAGTTACCTAATGTAAATACCACACTATTATGGTCATCAAACATAGAAAAAATATTTAAAATTATCCACGTGTCTTGGAAGACATCAAACTATTATTAAGCATTGTAGCTTACCTTAAGAATTGCAGCTTTCCTTTGCCAGTAGAGACCGACTAAATGTACCATCAAACTGTTATTAAGAGTGTGGCTAAATGTGCTAGTAGAGACAGACTAAATGTGCCGGTAGAGACCGACTAAATGTGCCATCAAATTGTTATTAAGAGTGTGACTAAATGTGCTAGTAGAGACCGACTAAATGTGCCGGTATAGACCGACTAAATGTGCCAGTACAAATATTAAACTGTTATCAAACCAACTAAATGTTCCAGTAGAGACCGACTAAATGTGACTAAATGTGCCATCAAATTGTTATTAAGCATTGCAGCTTACATGTGCCAGTATTAACCATTGCAACTTACTACCAATTTTAAGCATTGCATCTTACCTTTGCCAATAGAGACTGACTAAATACTTTGCCATATGCATATTAAGCATTGCAATAAGGAAGTTCTGTAATTAGTCCATCTTAGGCACTTACCATATGCTCTTAACATCTGCTCTGTTTTGGTGGACAATATGTGATGCATATATTCTCTCTATTTTGGTCCAAATGACACTTTCCAATATTCATATCTGTAATCTACAAAGAAAGCATTAAAATTTCTACCTCAATAAAAGAGTCATTTGGAGAGAATATTCTTTTTCATAAGAGATATTCATAGTATAGAAGAAAAAACCAATGGGTGATTTGTGTCAAGCTTTGCCTATCCAGTTGAGAAAAATAAAGCAGATCAATATGCATGAGGTTTATGCCAATCGTTACAGCATGCAATTACTTATATTTTAAATTTATGTATATACTTCAATTATATATAAATACCTTTTGGACTCTTATCTTGGTGATAGCCTTCAGTGAGGAGTCATGGGGCTCTCCATTTTTGGGTTAAAATCAAATGGACACGCCTCGACCCAATTAGTACTTTGAATTGGTCTTAGACCCAACCTCCTAACAGAATCGAGAATGTCTTGGGACTTTGAGTATGTCTTGGACCCAATCTCCTTGGTTCTATTTTAAGATGTTGATGGGGCCTTTACCTCGATGAAATAGATGGATTTCTGCCTCGGGGACCTTAGTCGAATCGATCGAATCTTGGGTTTGGGTGAGGACTCACCATTGGTGGTGGTAGATGTTTCTTCGATCTCTTCTTCTGGTGGCTGCTTTATTATTTTGGATCGAAGAAGGGTAATTTTCCTATTCATACTTCGGATTGAAGAACTCTGATTGTCCCTTTCATAGTTCATAGTTCACACCTATACGACCATAAGTTTAGGTTGCACCATGTTAGATAAAAAAAAATATTAGAGAACCCTCAATGTAAAATAGAAATGACAACAAATTAGGATACAAACCTTATATATAATAAACAAATCAAGATAGAAACTCAACATCATCAACATTAAGAGTCTGTGTGTGAGAGAGAGAGATGAGATCATTCTCGTTACTTTTTAAGAAAAAATGTAGAAGAAGGTTATTCAATTTCTCTAACAAAATACAAAAAACTACGAAAGTAGAAGATATACCGCGTGCCTAAAACTAATCTATACTCATACACCCAGCATACTCTTTCAACCAAAAATAAATAAACAAATTTTTAGAACATATCCAAACTAAAATGAAAAGGAATTTCAATAAAAAATGGTCGGGTCAATATTCACTGCCCAAGTTATCTCACTTATGAATAGTCTCAATTCTCTCAACTTATGTTGTAACTCATTCTCATCACCAATCCCATCATCTATTTCCAATCTCACTGCACTGACCAAGCCCCTTCTTGTTTACTCCTTTAATACTACGAAAAAATGAGCAAAGGGAGACATTGTTAGATAAGTGAAAAATAAGCATAAAGAATAATATAATATAGACCTTGGAGGAATTATCGAGGATGAGGATACTGATAAAGAACTCGGATGAACCACATCTGTCTAGAATCTGATCCCAACATTCGCTCCAACATGCCATCCCTGTATTCAGTAGATCAAAATTCAAAGAAAATTGAAAAGGTTGCAGCAGCTTGAATTTTAAGAAAAGATGTTACAATAGCTTGAATATTAGTGTAGGAAAAGATGCTTATCACCATCAATTAACACAAAAATCACTATGTGCATTGATTAAGACATGTAGATACTGAATAAACTATAAGCATAGATCAATAATGACAAAGTACGTATTAACCTATACCGATTCTCAAATGCCAATGTGTTTGATGAACCCGTATTATCAACATGAATATATGATTCAAAAAGGACATCTAGAAACACTAAACATACAAAAAGAGGGATTTACAAATGGAGGGATTTGCCAACGATCATAGTGTATCCATGTCAAGATAGTTGCAAGTCTACGCAACTTTAGGCACGCTTTTCATCTCAACAAACTTGTGTAGTAAGCTTTAAAATGTATACATGGTGGATCAATTCCTTGCCGCGATACGTAGAAGATACATTGAGGAAATAAAAAGATTGAAAATGAAATTATAAATCTGAAATCTTCAAACATTGAATTTTGAATCCCACGAACAGAAAAAAATAGAGTTGCGTGTTGACTAATAATATACCATTTACCTTTGCTTGTACAATTTTTACTATATGTAGATTCATACAATTTTAACATTACAGAACACTAAATGATTGGCAACTTACATCCACATAATCATCTACAACATAAGAGGAAAAGCAGAGAATCCAACAAACTTCAAAATAGAACCAATATCATTGCTTTTATTAATTTAAACCATAATATAACTCCCAATCCATAATAAGGATTGGAGAATGACTATAAAAACTCTACCAATCATTAATCACATTATTCACCTATGATTCAAAAAAAGGAAGCATCTTAGCCGCAGCACTGTGCATTTCTCCTCACGCATCCAAATTAATTATAGAGCTCAGTAACTTTGCACATTTACGAAATACTTAGTTTTATCCCATATTGTATTCGTATTCGGATAGTAATCACGTTTCAGTGGAAAAGGACAAATTATGAATAGAACTGGAAAACAATGCAAGAGTATACACACTCGTACATAAGAGTTCCATATCCTTAAGCATATAAGTTTCCAACAATAAAAAAAATATGAAAATTTATCGATACAAACAACTATCCACGGTAAAATAAAACAGTATA
The DNA here is from genome assembly GCA_949130495.1 of Sambucus nigra. Lineage (NCBI taxonomy): Eukaryota > Viridiplantae > Streptophyta > Magnoliopsida > Dipsacales > Adoxaceae > Sambucus > Sambucus nigra. The sequence continues at coordinate 84,437,666 of OX422208.1, read as the reverse complement.
CAAATGAACATGTATAAAACATAATTTTTTTACAAAGATGATTATGTTGAACACATCTTACCCAGTAGCATTCAAATGAACTCATCCAGATCAACCTACACCATAAGATTACATGCCCCCAATGAATACACATTTGCAATTCGGGGACATATAAACAATGAAAATACTCATTCTAAGATATGGATATATGGATACTAAAATTTTAATCCAATGTAACAATGAAAGTAATATACAAAACCGACGTATTAAAGACTTTTTTTACCAACGAATCTTACAAAGAAGGATATTGTTTCATAAATTAGTAGAGTTTGGATAAACTTCCACTTTTTCCTAAGCACCAACTACAACTGTGACGTATATAAAATGAATGAGCAATCAGTATATCAAAGCAGAGAGCAAGCATATTTTTCATACTATAGTACAACCTAAAAAATAATAGATACCAAGTCACATGACTAAAGGAAAAAAAATAATGAAACGTTAGTACCTCCAACCAATGAATGATCTTCAAGCAACACAAATAAAAAACCTAATAAACTCGTTAGTACCTCCAAAGCTAAGCCCATATTACTACCTACATATCACGTTAGTACCAGAAATACATTTAAACAAACGTAAACATAAACATATCTTCAACAAAGCTCTAAGAAATCAAAATAAAACTACTCTTCTAAAGCTCTAAGAAATCAACGCAAACATGTTTACAACTAAGAAACGAAAATTTAGAGAAAGATAAGGCTACGTACTGTGTGAGGGAAGATGGAATAATTCCCTTTACCTAATTCAAGAGTTTGCCTCGAGCCCCTAACATCTAGAGATCGACCCTGATTATATTTCGAGCAAAGATTACAAAACACATAAATAAAAGAAATATTCTTCCATTTGTATTTAACATTTGGACGATGTTCATACTAAATCTTACATTTGGACAAACATTTTAAAAACGACGTTAATACTAAATCTTACACCAAAATAATTAATATTTGAGATACCTCCTCAACGGTAAAAAAAATATAATAATCATAAGTTGTTCGACACAGCATTCTCGGATTCAACTAAGCATATATTGCTTTGAAATAGTGTTAACAATCAAACGGTGTTAACTAAGCATACATGAGAATTAGTAACCATGTTAGGAACCCTAAATTTTAAGAAACTCCCCAAATCAAAAGTTCGAACCCCAACATTAATTTAGCTTTTTTTTTAGTAGAAGTACCTCAAACTCCGACATAAAGTGCATCAAGTACATATCATGAAAATGAAGGTTTAAAACATCCATAAGAGAGTATCATAACTCATTTAACATTTATCAAACAAAATTGTATCGGGAGAAAACATAGCTGCAAACATATAAATAGTTTCTTACCACAAGGGGAGAGTTTCTCAGAAATAGCAAAATAACATACATAGCCATTTCTTGATGTTTAGGCTCATTTCCATTCAACATACATAGACATTTGCGAATGTAATGTGTTTTGAGAATCTTTAATCCAACCATAAGTACATACAACCCAAAGACAACAAATACAAACCTAATTTCATAAATCTATAATATACTTAATGCTGACAAAAATCAACAAAAATTAATAGAACCTTAGCCACCACCATCATTAGCTACATCTATTGGGGGAAATCTAAAAACGAAACAAATTTCCAAATTAGTGGTTAGTTCAAAGTAGTGTTTAACCTAAAGCAAAACGAAACCAAAATATGTCAATGAAAGTATAAATACATTGACTAAAGCAAACTAAAATAAATAAATAAATTAACACGTAAATGTGAACCCCATTTAATACCCTAATATTTTTTATTCAAAAAACAAAAGCACTAACCAAGCAGGAACATAAACATTAAAATAACATACCCTTCAAATCAAAGAGCGAAATAAACATTTATTAAGAATCAGCACGCAATCGTGAATTCATAAACACTATGGAATCGTCACTAACTAGTGCATTAAGAAACACCACACAATCGCCCATTCAAAAACAACACGCAATGTGTATACAATCAAAATGAACACAAACTATGATAGAAACCTAACCTAAAACTCATATTTGTAAGTTCCCATGGTGTATACTCATTGGAGGCTCAATATACCTGTTGCAAGCTCTTCTATACCTCTTGCAAGCTCAATATACCTGTTGTAAAACACCAAATCAACCATATTAACTCAAAAAACCCTAAATCAAAATCATATATAGAATTGTTGCCAAAGCCCCAAATCAAAGTTATATATACTCGTTGCAAAAACCCCAAATCAAAATTTCACAAAAAACAACTATGTTTATAACGAAAAAAAACTAAATCAGAATTTAGAAAAAACAAAAATCTACCAGATATGTGATTGTTTATGTGTGTGAGTGTGTAAGAGGGTGAGAGCGAGAGACAGAGGCGGAGGCGAAAGCAGATGGAGATGATGGTGGAGGCGGATTCGTGTATGTACGTGTGTGAGTGTATAAGAGAGATTACCTTAGGAGGCAAGCTTGGATGAGGAAGGCAACCTGAGGAGGTTTTTCATTGGGAGAGACAAAATCTGTTAGGGGACAGAATGAGAGAATCGGGATAGGATTTGTGAGAGAAGTAGAGAAGCATTGTTATTTTCTCCAAAATACCCTCAATTTTGAATTAAATTGTATGTTTGGAAAGGAACAAAAGAGAGGGAGCCAAAAATTTTAGGGGCAAAAAGGGTATTCTAGGACATAAATTAATCTCAACCCTCCATTTCTACCCTAGGGGGCTTCAATCTCAACCACAAAGTATGTACCCAACTTATGAATAGTAAAAACACCATCCTACTTTATTATTATTATTATTATTATTATTATTATTATTATTATTATATATATATATATATATATATATGGACTTGTGAATATTGCTACTGTGTGAAATTAGTAGACTTGGTAATAATAATAATCATTACATTGCACCAAGAGGTCTTAACCTAAGGGTGCAGGATTAGTGTATATATAGGGATGATGAGACTATATATATGCATGAGTGTACTTGGGGAACATTCTACTTTGTGAGACTAGTAGATAAAATGAAAATGAGAAGTAAAATAATCTTAGTTAATAAAAGATTTGACCATTCAAACGGTGAATAATGTAATTCAGTATGCGAGATAAACTATCTGAATAGCGTATTATATGGGCGATATGGGAATATTACTAGTGAGAACAGTTAGTATTAGTATAGTTTCTGACTAGTTAGACTGGAAGGTATAATTAAGGGGAGATTAGATGTACGTTAGGCGTGCACAATAGACGAGAAGTGAGAAACTCATGTGAGAGTTCGAAAACTAACATGCGTGTAAGACTTATTTTAAGAACCAGTTTTAAATACTTGCTAAAACATTTTTACACATCGGGCTCTGACCCGTTTCTTGTATCTCTTCTCTCTTTTTCTATATATATGTAATATATCAGGTGCTCAGCCACAGGAGTATCAGATTTAGAGATTTGTATTCAGTTTATTGTATGCTTTGGAGTATTGAACTGAGAGTTTTACTCAGTCTTATTTATTGCAGTACTTAATTCATGTTCAATATTTATTTATATTCAATGTGTGGTGAATGGTTTATATTTTGAAATTTAATAGAAATGGATTTACTTGGTTTTATTAAATTGGAAATGTTTTGACACCTATCTTAATTTTATATCAGGTGATTAATATGTTAAAATTTTTTTTCGACACTGATGCTGAGAATTAACTAGTTGAATATCCTATTTTAAATTGGTAGAGGACTGATCAACCTATATTTAATTGGGAGGGGTGTCACAGGTGGTATCAGAGCATCAACTTCTAGTGTCCTTGGATCTATGGGGCTTATTACTTTTCAGCGTATCGTTCTTTGATGTAGAGCCTTATGATAGGATTGTTGTGTTCCCTTACATATGCGAATTACGTTCTCCTGCTTTGAATCATAATGGAGGTGACTCATTATACGAAATTCGGTGTGATTCGAACCCCGAACATTTTAGAACCACCAGCTAGGGTCGTAAGAAGAACTGCGGGATGAGAAGCTCAACAGAAGACATAGAGAAATCGGGGTAAGAGTGATTGGAAAAAAAAATCACCACGAGAATTACTTAAGTAAGAGATAGTAAAATTTCCACTCGAGAACTGTGGGTTCCTAGGACACAGTCATAGATAAATGTGGAGTGAATTTAGGGCCACATAGCATAGTCGATAAAGGGGAAATTAGAGGAACTCTTTTGAAAACCCATCGGTCAAGATGCAGAGAAGAAAATGAGAAAGTGTAACAGACCAGCGGAGGTAGAAAATCTGAAGGCAATTGTGTTGAGTGGGGCGTGACGACACTCATAATTAAATTTGGAGTTAAAAGTTATGGCTCTGAGGAGCATCATGTAGTGATTAGAGGCAATCACCGTCTATGAAGATGTGTGTTTGAAATTTAGAGAGAAATTTGGGTACGATTTGACTGTGAAATCTTCCATTCGGTGTGGTAACAAAATGTGAGTGAAATTTTGATGTTTAGCACAATCGATAAGATAGAAAACCATCGGGAGAGAAAGGTTGAATTGCATAATGAACTTCGTACCTGGCAGAAGGGTATAAATTATCTAAAGGGTTTATAGTTAATAAAGGAACCGTGAGTAGAATACCAGTATGGATGAGAAATCCAACTAGGATGACTAATGTTGATGTCATCAAAGTATACGGTCGCTAGTGATTGCATTCATTCCAAGAGAAGGGAGTAAATAGGCTTAATGAACCTTCTGAAGAGCGGAAACTGAATTTAACGGTGTTAGTGAAACCCCACGTGAGAGTATACCCAATAGGGAACTCGATTAGATGATTTTAAGTGATTAACTTCAAGAGGATGATGAAGTCAATCAGTCTGTAGAGGCTAACCATAATTTCAAATAGCTAGCGTAGCCAAAGGGACAATGGAAGCATAATAGTGAGTTGAAACTGTCGGTCCGAGAGAAGGACATTACCAAAATGGTCAGTGGGACCAGTGATGGGGAAATGGTTCGTGAAGTTTTCCTTATGTGAAGGAAGTAGGACTACAAGTGTTAAATGTGTCCACAATTGAGAAGTGAGACCGAAGAGATTAGAAATGGTAAATCGTACCAGTTAAGCATAATGACTGGAGGAGCGAGACTTCAAGCGAAAGAATTCAGGGTCAAGATAATTAGGCCCAGGAAATTTATAACTCGAGAATAATGCATTCAGGCTAGACCAGTGGAGTCCTCGTTAATAGTAGCATATAGTATGTCAGGGTCTACGGGGCCTGGGATGTAAGCGGGAGTTCAATAGAGCTATAATTGAGGCCTAGAGAGTTTGGGCCAACGTTTCAATAATGGGCGTGAAATCCACAAGATGGAATAAATTATCCATGGTGATAGGGAACAACTATAGGATGAAATCCTAGGATGTATGACGATTGCAGATGTTCATGGGTCGTGAGGGCAGCCACGTGCTGAGACCCTGTGATTAGGCGAGACTGGTGAGGTTTTGCTTCTTCCTTGTGAGTAAAGGATAGATTCTAGTGACATGGGTGTGCCACAACTTTTATGTAAATTGGAAACCCTAAACTTCACGTGCGGGTCGAGTTTAGTGGGAACGTTAGTTCTAACAGTCTTATTACAAATGTATTTGTCGTTGTTAGCGGGGCATTTTGATGATTGCTCGTGAGTGAATCGGACGGGCCCTAAGAATGTGTTTTGTTATTATAATTTACTACTGCAGTGAGTCACCTTTAGTAGAGTTTATTATGGTAATGTGTAGTGATTAATTACCATATGGTTAAACGATAGTAAAAATGTAGTGATATGACTGTCGTGCCGGATACTTTACAAGGAGTGATCTTAGTTTTATGCGGCGCCGCCTGAAATAGGGTTAGGCCCAGATATGAGTATATATGAAACTTTCATGGTATTATAGACCTCAGCGAGTATACTGTCTAATTAAATGTGATTTTTGAGCATAGGAATTTATTTGTCTGTTAAGACTTAGAATACATTGTGTTCCTATCGAGCGGAGAAATATAGCTAGTTATATATCTATAGCGCCAAGTACTTGGGATAGTGAGGGCGCCATGATTCATGTTACCTTTTAAGGACACGAGAGTGGACGAGTAAACTTTTATGTCACAATATGTAGATTGTGGGAAAGTACATAGTAGGTACTGAAGGCCTTACGGACCTCAACAACCGACTAGGTTAGATAGTAGTGTATCGGGTGGTTCCTTGTTTGGATTTTGCTTTGCGAGACATCCCACGTATGAAACTAGCGAACATCGGGAGTTGGAGGGAAGTTTGGTCGATCGTACATAAGTTTTGTATGTGGAATTATTATGCCTATAAAGGAATATAATTGAGAGTTAATAATTTCTTTATGACTTAAGGCCAATAGAGTAGCTTAGCCTTAGCTTCTTTTTTTTTGGCATAGATGAATGATGCCATTGAAGGATGGTTTAAGTCATGATTAGTGGGGGCAGTTGAGTGTACCCCTACCACATCAGCATACTGATTGTGCAAAAATTGAGGTAAGAAAATTTTAATGTCTTTGTATAATGATGCGCGAGGCATAGGGTGTATGGGCGCCCTGGGTGATTGAATCACGTAGTGGATTATGATTAGCATGTGAATTCGATAACATGTAGTCGGGTAAGCCGAAGCTTATTCACGAAGTTTTGTCAGAGACTTACGTTTCAAGATAAATTGAAATTTATTCAAGAGAGTATAAAAGGTATTAGAATACAAACAACAGTGGTGATGGGTTACGAAGTAGGTTGATATTGCAAGGATAGTCTTGTAGTGGGTCACCTGACGGATTGAAAAATGGTGGACAATTCGAAACTGGTAGGGCTCCTTCCAATAGAGAATGAAAGAGTATCCCCAAGGATCTTCTCATGTAGCTGAGATGGTGAGATTATAGGTACTAAGATGCGATTGAGTACGACCTAATACCTACAAAGGGATTGGCAGGATAAGCGGTCTAATCAGATGCGTAAGAGAAAATTTTATGTGGACCCTTAGATCTTAGAGGAGGACGGGATTAGTAACTTCCACTAGTGGAGTTTGTGTCCAAATAACTCCTATAAGTTCACGTTCGGGCAGAGCGCCAATAGAAGTATGGCACGGTAAACTTTTTTATTGTCCTACTTGATAGTTAAAGGTGGGAGACCAGTTATGATTATAAAAAAATCTATATTATTGTATATATTGTGTGTGAAATATATATTGCACAACCAATTTACTTATATGAACGACACGAGACGAAGTCGTATGTATATAAAAAGAGGATAAATCTACTACGGTGTAAATAGTAGAATGTTAGATAGTGAATATCTAAAATAAAGTTGAAGTAGTGGAACTAGAGCAGAAAGGCTTGGGCAAGAGCCTATATGACAGTGTAACCTGGAGTTTAAAGCAAACACATGTGTAGATTTCATTATTAAGGGTATTCGATAGCGTACTATATAGGTGATACGGAGTAGCTTATTTGTGAGCACTGGAATGCGAAGCACAATATTTTTACAGCATTGTCTGTACCTGGTATACTTTTCCGAATTTCGGGACAAAATTCCGTTGTAAGGGAGAAGTATGTAACACCCCGTATTTTTGACGATTTAAATAATTATGTGATTAATTATTATTATGGGAATAAGTATGCGATTAATTATTGTTGTTGGATTAATTGAATTAAAACGTGAGAAATTAATTTGTTATTAATCCGGATTTAAATAATTATTAACTAGCGTGCCAATGGTTAATACTTATTGTTGTGAACTATTGAATATTACTGTGTGATATGTAATATGGAATTATGATACTTGATAAATTGTAGGAAGTGAGAAATACGGCAGTTTGGTAATTTAAGTCTGTCACGCGTGTGAATCGTGTCGGGACTAATTGAATGGAATAAAAAGAGAATTTATTTTTATTTACTCGCATGGTCATTTTGAGTGTGCCGTTGAGTCCGGGAGGGTTGAGATAGTCAGAAAACACTACCCGGGTATTTTATTTGGACTCCGGAAGATTTTAGGCCAAACCGGCACCCCGTAGGGGTAGTTTTGTAATTTGGATTTTTGGGATAATTAAATGGACGAAAATTAGAGAATAATTAGATCATCTACGGGAGTTTCCATTAGGTTTTAGTTACACAAAACAAGAACGTCCATGGAGGGTGTTAGGGAGAACCAAATTCCAAGAGAGAAGACTCATTTGGCATGACCTTGCAAAACCGTGACCACCAATGCGTAGATCGAGAAGAGAGGAACACTCACATACCAACATCACTAACGGACCAGACCGTCATATTCAAGGCAAGTGTTTATTACTTTCTTTCTTTTAGAAATAATCATGCTCATGTTAGTATAGGTGTAATTAATCATGATTTATATGTTAATTGGGTGAAAATTGGAGATTTAAATTATGATAAAGGATTGGTTTAATTAGTGGTTGGAATTCCTTCATGTATGTAGAGGATTAATCATAGAATTTGATTATATATTGATGAAGGAATCTGGGTTGATTAGGTTCTTTTATGGAATATTTGGAAACTAGGGTTCATATGAATTTATTTGGGGATTTTATATAATTATGATGATTAATGACGAATTAAGGATCCTAGGATGATAGAAATGATCTATAACCTATTAGGGGTTGATGGGTATTGATGATGAGTTGTTGGGAATTAAATCTTAGAGGTTTTTAGGTTAAAAAATGGTGAAAACGCTGAAATTTGGTGAAGAAGACGAACAGTGCAATCTCGCGCGAAGTCGCGCGAAGTGGTTCAAACGAGATGGGGATCTTGCGCGAAGTGGTTCAAAAGACATATCATTCTGGTTCGAACGACATGTCATAGTGGTTCAAATGACATCTCATCTGGTTCGAACGACATGCGTTCTGGTTCGAACAACATGTCATTCTGGTTCAAACCACATGTCATTCTGGTTCAAACCACGGGGTGAATTTCTGGGAATTGGCTTAGAGCCCAGTTTGGAGTTTATTGGTTTATTGGGGTGAGAGAAACTACCAATTAGTAAATTCAAATAAGAAGGAATTTTGGGAAAAGTATGTGGGAATTAATACTTTAATTATTTCAGTATAGAGCAAGGTTCTAAAAAATGCGGGGCGTGATTGAGGCATGAAGGCCAAGCCTTAAGCCTTAGAAGCCTAGGTGGCCCTAGGCGTAAAAAGGCGTTTAGGCCTTCTTTATATAATTTTATATTTTTTAACCATAACAAGGCTATTAAAATACAAAAATTGCACATATCATAAAAATATGTCTGAATATATGCAAATTAAAATACTATTTGATTATTTTGGATGAGATAATGGTCCGGTTTGTAAACAAATTCTTTAGAAGGAGACATCGTTTCACTAAAGCATTGTTGTTTTTAGAAAAAAGTGCGCCTTAAGGGTTTTACCAAGAATAAGGCGTGAAAAGCGTAAGGCGAGGCATTTCTCCCAAGCCTTAAGCCTAGGCGTGCCTAGGCAGAGCCTAGGCGAGTTTTTTAGAACAATGGTATAGAGAGAACGTACCTTGGAGATTACAAGAGAGATAGTAATCTAATTATTTATACTATACGTAGTAATGAGGTTAAAATACATATGGGGAGTATATATATAGGTTGGATAAAATACCTAAAAATTATAATAGGATGTGTGTATGCCTATTATGTGATATTATTATTAAGAGCACTAATGGGTGATAACCCGGGTGAAAGAACCTTATAGTTAAGGGAACTAATGAGTGATAACTCGGGGGTGCTGGATTAATATTGATAGGTGCATTAATGGGTGCTAACCCGGGGATGAAATATTCTATTGTTAGGCGCACTAATGGGTAATAACCCAGGGGTGCTGAATTATTATTGATAGGTGCATTAATGGGTGCTAACCCGGGGATGCATGACTTTCTGGATATGTGCACTAATGGGTCTTATTCGGGGATGCAGAATTAGTATATATATATATGTCTGGGGATGATGTGACTATATATATATATATATATATATATGGACTTGTCAATATTTTTACTGTGTGAAATTAGTAGACTTGGTAATAATAATAATCATTACATTGCACCAAGCGGTCTTAACCTAAGGGTGCAGGTTTAGTGTATATATGGGGATGATGAGACTATATATATGTATGAGGTACTTGGGGAACTTTCTAGTTTGTGAGACTAGTAGACAAAAATTAAAATGAGATGTAAAATAATCTCAGTGAACAAAAGATTTAACCATGCAAACGGTGAATGATATAATTCAGTATGTGAGATAAATTATCTGAATAGCGTATTGTATGGGTGATACGGGAATACTATTAATGAGCATAGTTAGTATTAGTATGGTTTCTGACTAGTTAGACTGGGAGGTATAATTGGGGCGAGATTAGATGTACGTTAGGTGTGCACAATAGACGAGAGGTGAGAAACTCATGTGAGAGTTTGATAACTAACATGCGTATAAGACTCGTTTTAAGAACAAGTTTTAAATACTTGCTAAAATATTTTTACACATCGAGCTCTGACCCGCTTCTTGTATCTATTCTCTCTTTTGCTATATATATGTATTATATCAGGTGCTCAGCCACAGGAGTATCAGATTTAGAGATTTGGATTGCTTGACGTGCTGCAACTGTTGTGGAAGCTGTAGGTCCTTGCAATAGACGCATCTATCCTTTCCATTCAGTTTCATCTAGACTTCTTGTTTAGGGCATATGTCGCCCACTTCTATTTCTTCCATCAGAGATATTGTATTCAGTTTATTGTATGGTTTGGAGTATTAAATTGAGAGTTTTACTTAGTCTTATTTATTGCGGTACTTAATTCATGTTCAATATTTATTTATATTCGATGTGTGGTGAATGGTTTATATTTTGAAATTTAATAGAAATGGATTTACTGGGTTTTATTAAATTGGAAATTTTTTGATACCTAGCTTAATTTTATAACAGGTGATTAATATGTTAAAAAGTTTTTTCGACAGTGATGCTGAGAATGAACCAACTGAATATCATATTTTAAATTGGTAGCGGACTGATTACCATATATTTAATTGGGCATGGTATCACAATCATGAAGAGTGTCAACCCCAATGTCTAGGAGTTGAATGAATCCTCGGATTCTCTTCCCTCGGAATCTACGGTAGCAGTTATAGTCTTTTCAATGAGTGATTTCACACAATGCTGTGAACTTTTTACCCATGAGTAGCTGTCTTGGAAAAAGATCTCAATTCCCGGCTTCATCTTATTATCCCCATGATCATACCACGGTCCGCAAAAGCCACAAAAGGGGAAATGTTCACCCTCATTGATGAATCTTCCATTCAAGGAATCCCTTGAGATAGTATTGGCCCTTTCTAGTGTTCTCATCAATTGAGGTTATCGGAGCATCTCGATTTCCTCTGTTGATGGTTGATAACCCAAGACACTAAAAGGGAAGGATTTCTTCAACATTATGGGTTCTTGTATTCCCTGTTGTTATCTTCCCAGCCCCAATAGGGGTAGGAAGTGTATGTTTTTAAACATCTGTATCACATTAAAACTGCCATAGGAGCTGTGTTCTGGACAAACTCTGTCTTTGAAATCATCCCCTACTTGGAGAAGAAGTGGTTTAACTCGAAAACCCAAAAACTATCATTCACCCCATGTTGTTTCTTTAGTACCAGATTAATGGTGCTTGCATTCTCAGTATTATCATCGTCGCTCGAGATGATGATGGAGGGAAGAAAAAATACCCTTGATACTATAGAACCTTTGTCATCTGAGCAACATGTTTAAACAAGACGGGTTGTTGATGACTTATAATTCTGTAATGGGATTCATAAGGCCATCCCATATTGTAAGCTTTATGCATCCCATCACTTCTTGACCAGTATTACCATAAGCACGCACCGTAGTAGAGGTTGGAACAAGGTTGCTTACTTTCAGTCCTAAGCAATTGAGTGTTCTTAACGGGAAGATATTAAGAGCTGATCCATTATCGACAAGTGAAAGTGGGATGGTATTTCCCATGATTGAACAGAGATATTAAGAGCATAGTTATGATTTGGACAAAACTTAGGGATTTCTTCTTCGAATTAGGAGATCATTCTAGTAGTGGTTAGAGATCTGAATAGATTCATACTTATTCTGGTATGGTGGAAGGAAGGACTGTCGGACCAATAAGCAGTTTAATCAAGGCATTTCGATGCAACTGAGAAGACATAAAGAGTCCCCACAGAGTGATGTTAGTCGAAGTTTTCTTTAGTTGATCAAGGATCTTACTTTCTTCGAGGGTTATTTTCGGCATAGGATGTTTCTCAACACCTTTTCACTTGTCGATAATTGATGATTGCGAGTTCAGAACCTGGTAATGCCTCCCTGATCTAGTCATATGGTTCACAAAAGGGAAAAAAATAAAATCCATGTTTCCTCATCTACCCCAGGCTATTCGTCCACCTTATTAATCTCTCCTAGTATCTCCTCAAACAATATCATTCCACATATACTGACTAATGGGCTAGTCTTTTCTGGGTTTTCCTCTTCATCTAAACTATTGAATTCTCCCCCCCCCCATCCGATGGTTACAACATCATCTTCCCATGAGAAGGCAATACACTCCACAACCTTATCCACCTATTTTTATAGATCCTCCCACTCAACGGGGAGATGTATAAGCGAAGGGACTAGACACCCTTGTAGTTTCAAAGCATCAAGTATCTTAGACATACTGCACATTTCATTGGTCTGTCAAAAAAAGTCTACCATGATTTGGACGACATCATTTAAATTGACTTCATCGGTAGGTACCACCCAACTATATGACTCTTGAGCTCACTTTCGAGCTTCCAAGAATAATTTCTTTTGTCTCTGGCTGTCAATGGTCATTTTTAGGGCAATTTCATCACGAACTCTAGAAGTTGGTTCATTACTGCTGATAATTCCATGTCTTTCCCTTTGAAATGAGTACAAATAGCAATGCGGGCTGTAATAAGGAGTGAACAAGCCTGATCGATAAAACATGTAGTATGTAGGAGAAAATATGGGAAAATATAGAGGGATTAGGGGAATATATGGCTATGATGGGCGATATACTAGTTACAATTTGGGTAGATGGATCAAATTAGAGATCTTCTTCTAGGAAGATGGTATTTCCATGATTTGGGAGTGGATTGTCGGTAGTGTTCAGTTTATGATTGGATGGTAGGGCAATGATACACTGATCAATCAGATCTTTGATTACATTTCGGAGATGAAAACATTGATCAGTGATATGGCTGACATTTTAATGGAAATCACAATGGAAATCGGGTTTTTGGAAGTGGGTTTGTTAATGGACGATGGTCCAATGGTTTAATAAGATTTCGACTTAAAAGGTCTTAATAAACTTTATAGAGGGGAGTGTGAAGTTCATTATATTCCTTTTTGACTGGGTTAGGAGGATTTCTTGTGACCATGAAGTGGAAGGGTGAGAGATGTTATTAATGATTGAAATTATAGTATTGGCAAGCTTCTCCTACTTTTGGGAGTTAACTGTCCGAATACTTTCTTCGGCTCAACTCCTCTCTTGACAAGACTTTCTTTAATCTCCACTCCTGCTTCTCGAAGGTCTCAAAAATGGGGGTAGTACTATCCTCCGATCGTCACTCGAACATGGTTAAATAAGTTCTTCTTCACAATACTGACTTGTTCCTCTTCAAAAGGCCGGTGGGTAATGGTGGTCACTTCTTCTCTCCATCTTGCTATGAAATTACTGACAGTTTCCCTGGTATTCCATTTGAGGAGTTACAAATCACGGAGGGTAACTTATAATTCCTTATTATACTTGTATTGTGATATGAATTCACAAGCAACATCTTCCCAACCGCGGATTCTGGATTCTTCAAGGGATAAGAACCAGCGACGAGCACTGTCCTTCAAAGTCCGTCGAAACATTTGGACCATTATTTCCTTGGAGGCCCCTAGAAGAGTCATGGCTCGGTTGTAACTTTGAAGATGAACAACTAGGGGCCCACTACCCCAGAACTTCTTAATGTTAGTCATCTTAAACTTTTTCAACCGCCTTGCTTTAGGATAAGGGGACATATGGGTGTAATTCATGTAGTTACCAGATATTCAAACCTTGTCAAACTTCTTGGTCAACAGAGTAAGGTCCTCCTTGACCTTGTTCAACTCTTCTCCCTTCGGATCGACGGTCACGAGTAGGTTCGCCCCTAGCTGGACAAGATTCGAAATAGGGAGTTGAGTTGGTGGTGGCCCATTAGAAGGAGGGGCACGTGGAGCGTGTTGATATTTTTTCAAGACCAAAATAGGCTAAGGTGCGAGCGGTCCCATAACATTAGGGAAGAGGACCTCAGGCTCTTATGGAATAGGGTCACGATTTAGTTGCATATCATGAACCTCAATTTGAAGGTTGTCAATCTTGGCAGTGAGTTGGGCTAGAACTGTCATCAAATGCGGTTGCACATTCGATACTGGGTTTGGATTCTCCGTGGAAAGGGTGTGAAAGTGCATTCCAGACTCGGAGTAGGTAGAGGGAGAACTGATGTAGCATCAGGACAGTTCAATGAAAGATCGAAGATAATAGGGAGCCACGCTAAGGGTCGGGCATGTGATTGACCTGAGAAGGAGAAATGATTCGAGTTTATTTTTGAAAGAGAAGAAGTAAAGTCTTTTATTGTAAGAAGAAAGTGTTTTTGAAATTTTTGGAAAAGAGGAGGACAAAATATTGTTGGGTAAAAAGGAGGAAAAATGTTTATGATAAAAGGGAAAAAAATGCTATTGGTATTTAGATAAAAGATGGGGATAATGTTTTTGACACTTTTATAAAGAAAGAGGGAAAACGAAAAAAGGGTCTCATTATTATTATTATTATTATTATTATTATTATTATTATTATTATTATTATTATTATTATTATTATTATTATTATTATTATTATTATGTTCTCACTTGTAATAGGTTTACCTAAATGCATAAAGAAATGTCTAACGGGACCCAAGCCTCGATAGATTGGGTTTGCAAACTATGTAAAATATGGTTGGACTTGTTTTCAGGCTCATGGACAGGGTCCCGTTTTAAAAAGACAATGTATTCGAGATGTTATCCCATTTCTTCCTATTTTTTTGTTCCTCCCTTTACCTGATAACAATGTAATCGAGACCTACTTTGATGAGGTTATCGACGCTGTTTTTCTCAAGAATGACATAAAAGAAGATTTTGAATATCTTAATGTGCCTTATATTAATTGTCTTTATTCTAATCAAACTCTTGATGATGATCATTTTGCAAATGAACAATTCTTAACTGATTTTAATAAGGTTAATAAAAAATAACATAACCGAGTTCAAATTAATGAAGATGAAACTTTTGTTATTAATCTCAATTCTAGTATCCACTGCACAAGATTAGAATAGGGTCCACCCTTGACGAGCATGAGCGCACTCAACTTGAAGAACTGTTGAAGGGATTTTTGGATATTTTCTCATGGTCCTACAACGACATGCCCGACATCGATTTTGAGATAGCACAACATAAGATTCCAACTCTCCCAAAATGAAAACTGGCCAAACAAAAATTACGAAAGCTCCGCACCGAATTGTCACTTGAGGTTAAAGAGGAGGGGGTCAAATAGTTGAACGTAGGCTTCATCCAAGTGATCGAATATCCCATATGTCTAGTTAACATTATACCCGTACCAAGATTAAGAAGAAAAGTCCGCATGTGCGTTGATTATCAGGATTTGAACAAGACATATCCGAAAGATGATTATCCATTGCCCAATGTCGACATGATCATGGACAACACGACCAGTCATGCTCTCAATTCATTTATTGATGGGTTTATCAGATACAATCAGGTCATAATGCATCGTAATCATCAAGAAAAAACTTCATTCATCACCCTTTAGGGAACCTTCAATTACATAGTTATGCCATTCGGTCTTAAAAATGCAGGGGCTACCTACCAAAGGTCTGCCATAACCATCTTACATGATGTGATACACAATGAAGTCGAGGTACATGTGGATGATATGATCATTAAATCCAAGACTTAGGTAGGTCATGTTCCCGCTCTTCGAAAGTTCTTTGAACGACTTCAGCAATTCAAGATGTGACTTAACCTGCAGAAATGCATTTTTGGCATCACCAAAGGAAAGCTTTTGGGATTCATTATTAGTGAGAAGGGGAGATTTGAAATTACACCACGAGAATGGAGAAGGAAGTCTGGTGATTCTTGGGATAATTATAGTATATTAGCCGGTTCATCATCCAGTTGACTTCCATTTGTGAACCCATCTTTAAACTCCTCTGAAAGAATTTCACTAAAATCGGAAATGGGTCCTATCAGGAAGCCTTTAACATAATCAAGCTGTACCTTACCCCACCTCCAGTACTCATGCCATCGCTGCCCATCCTCCCTCTACTCTTATACTTGACCGTAACAGACACCGCAGCTGGGGCTTTACTAGCCCAATACCTTGAAGAGTCCCATAAAAAAGGTCCATCTACTACACCAGTTATAAATTATCAGGGTATGAAGTTAACTACTATGTTTAGAGAAAGCATGTGTCTCCCTTGTACGGGTCACTTAGAAAATATGAAACTACATGCTGTATTTTCCCATCAGACTTGTGTCCCGAATAGATCCTACTAAATACTTGCTCGAGAAACCCGCCCTATCTATTCGACCAGCTCGATGGTTGATGCTGCTAGCTTAGTTCAATATTGTGTATGTCACGCAGAAAGTAATGAAAGGAGTAGTTATTTTTTACTATCTTGTTGACTAATCTATGCAAGAAGCCAACTTTTGGATCTCTGAATTCTCAGATGAAGATATCCCTTGCACCTATTGTGAACACCTCTGGTGGAAAATATTCTTTGATGGCTCTGCAAACAAAAAGTACACAACATTGGGATAGTCCTAATCTCCCCTGATTACTCCAATAGTATTGTTGCCATGGAGCTAGATTTTCCTACACAAATAACATGACCGAATATGAGGCATGCACGGTATACCTCAAAGTCTCTCTCGAGAAAGGTATCCAATGCCTAGATGTCTATAGGGAATCTGCCCTCATCATCAACCAAGTTCTTAGAAGATGAAAAGTCAAAAATAAAAAACTCTTACCCTTCCACGCCTACCTAGAGGAGTTAGCCTCCTAGTTTCGAGATATCACCTTCCACTACTTGCCCCTAATTAGGAACACCTTATCCTATGCTCTTGATACTCTCGACTCTATGGCTAACATGCACGAGGCAATAACAATGTCTCCTTTTCTAGGCAAAAAAAAAAATCTAAATCAAACACTGCTATCACATTGATCTTATCACAAAAGAGGATGTTAATATGGAAAAATGCTATTACTACGACATTTGGCACCTTCTCAAGAACGGTAGGTACCCCAAGATGCCAAGAAGAAATACCGAGTGACCCTCCGTAAACTAGCTACCCAATATATTGTTTGCGATAAAGAACTGTTCAAGAAAAACTTCAATGGAACCCACTTACACTGGAACGCAAGAGCTGACATTAAAGAGATGATGCAAAAAATCTAAAATGGGGAATGCGGATCCCACATGAGTGGCCATATTCTCGCCAAGAAGTTTATCCAACAAGGTTACTATTGGACTACTATGGTTTAGGATTGCTCCACCAGTTTCTGGAGATGCCTTAAATGCCAGCAGTTTTATAATCTCCAACACTTACCTCTACGAAAATTATACAACATGACCTCTCCTTGGTCGTTCTCCATATGGGGCATAGGGATCATAAGGAAAGCCACACCCAAAGCCTCAAATGGAAATAATTTCATCCTAGTTGCCGTTGATTCCTTTACCAAATGGGTAGAATTTGAGTCATTCGCAGTACTAAATGCCAAAAAAGTAGTTAAGTTCATAGCGATACGTGGTTCTGCATTAGCAAGTCTCAGATAACGTGTTACATTTCGAGGCAAAAGTCATAGAATTGGTCGACGAGTATGGGATTCAGAGACACAAATCTTCTCACTGTCGACCATAAACCAATGGCACACTTGAATTCTCTAATAAGAACCTCAAAGAAATCATCAACAAGATGACTGAGAGTTGCTGAGATTCCGCCAATCGGATAACTTACGCCCTCTATAGCTACAATACTTAAGTCCTAGAATCTTATGGGGCTACCTCTTACTCTCTAGTATATAGCATGGAAGTAGTCCTAGATATTAAACTATAAGTATTTTTATTACGCGTCATGCTTAAGGTAAAAATCAATGAAGAATACTGGCATTGGAGCTATCTCGACGAGTTATCACTCTTAGACAAAAGGAGGCTAAAATCTCTATATATTATATATGGATACGATCATCAGATAGCGCAATCATTTAACAAGAGAGTCAAGGCACATGGTGTTAGACAAGGGAACTTAGCCCTCAAAGAAATCATAGAACCCGACTGGGACCCCATGGGGAAATTCAATCCAAACTGGAGTGGCCCCTACATCGGGAAAAAGATCATGTTTGGTTGTGCCGCTACGCTTACTGACCTTGATGGAGAAGAGATGTCACATCCAATCAACTTGGACCGTCTTAAGAAATTCTACCCCTGGTTCAAAAACTTTGTGCGCTATGACTCCTCTCATCCCCCTTCTATTCTACAAAGAATATTTATTCATTTACCTCTACTCAGAACTAAGTGGGGTCTGATCCTCTACAAACCCTTTTGTTTTAAAAAATGAAAATTTTCAAAACCCCCAGAGGTACATATGCAGCTCGTACACTTTATATGGGCATGATCCCCTTCTTTTTCACAAAATACTAGCCTTTTTTAACCTCCGAGAACGATAGATCATTTTATCATTTACATGAATAAAAGGAATATGTATGACTTAGCATTTGTCATAGATAATTTAAACGTAAGACTCATCAAGAGGCACACGAATATAATTAAAATTCTTTTTTATTTTATTATAGGAAAATTCGGTACGATTACACGAAATATAAGAGTAGGGAGTCAAATAACAACCCTCGCCAACGAAATTGTCCAAAAAAAAAAAAAATCAAACCAAACTTTCCCTAGAATAAAACTAACCAAACCTTCCCAGATTTATTCCCAAAAAAAACAAAAACAACCAAACACATATCCATCACAAAATCTTCACTAAGGACCCTATCCGCAACTGTTGGAAGACTACACCCGATCTTCTCCTTGAGGCCCCCAAACTTCCTTGGCTTAGTTGGTATGCAGAATGCGCTCTATAGAATAATAAGCCCTTACTAGCCTAGAGAAAACCACTATCCCCCCTCCATAGTGTCTAACATGACGAACCATCTCTGTCTTCTCCACTCTCCAAATATCTTAGCCACCCCCTATTCCATAGCCATTTAATATAGTCTTCAGAAACATGCTAAACCCTGCTAATTGATTGAGAAGGATGGGTTGAAGGCTCACGATTCTGCCATACTGATCCCAATCGCATGTGCAAGCCTTCAGTTAAATCATTTACAGGAAAGAAATTCAGGGTACGAGAAGGCATAATTTTCTCCCATCTGACTTAACGCAGGAGCCATGAGGGGAAATAAAATGAGGTCTGTCAGAGGCCAACTAACCAAAAATACCGGTATTCCCTCAGTTCCATAATGGGTTGTAACTCCCCCCACTTGGTCACTGACCAACGCAGACATCGAGCGTCATGCTCCACAAACCAGTTGACCCAGTTCTCAATGGATTGGCCAAAGTTTATGAAATAACGAGTGAAGAAATTTAGCACAGTTATCAAGGGATATTCAGGGGGACCACCAAATGGAATGGCTCGCCCAACCACATAAACATCATATCCGAACTTCCTCTCAAAAAACTAGAACGACCTTCCCACCAAGCATTTAGATCGTTTAGGGTCTCTGTCAGTAACACTGTCGCATGATTGTAGTGATATTCCATCCACACTATAATAGAATCCAATTGAGGGTCCACCATTCGATCCCCGGTCACTAGTAATAGTTTTGAAGTTAAGCCAAGGGCAAGGTCTCATGCATGGCCCGTATCATTGAAATCTCACACATGCACGAAATACAGTACAGTTAGGAGAAAGATCATTCCCCCAATGACAAAAGGCCAAACTACCGAAGGAGAAATGTGGAAAAGTCTTGCTAATAATTCCCAAGGAGATTGTGAGAATTCCGTCATGGTTGTTCTCATAACTGGATTAACCCGCAACATAGTGGAAAACACCTCATATTTCAGACAGACCTCGTCCAAGCCAAAGTAAAAAACATGATTCTCGAGATATCAAAATTGTGTTGCCACCGTCACCATGTTCCGGTCGATGAGCTGATTGTGTCATACGGAGACCCGACGCAAGTTAAAGGCATCATAGTCTACATTGTATAAACACATAACTTCCAAATTATCGAGATATGAAGCAAATTATGCCATCATAGGAAGGGCCATTTTGGAAATAATGAGATATAAGGCCATAAATAAGCAAGGAAGGAGAAAAAAATGTGAATTAGTGAAAAATAACACCAACTTACCCCCTGTATACTTGAAAACTTTGGCTAAAAATAAGAAGTCTGCAAATTAGAATGAAATAGATACCCCACCAAAGGACTCTAAGATACAGGAAAGTGCAATCAAAGACCTAGAGTGATTTGACATGACCCATAGATAGGCAAGACAAAGGGTATGACGATTGCCAACCCCCTATTTTTAGAAAATTCTATCTTTCCTTTTTGACAGATTCAGAATACCTCGAAAATAAGTCTTTATTTCAAAGAATTCCCGGGTTATTCCTTTTGGCATTATCCATTTTTATACATCGTATCTAAAAAATAAATCTTTTTCTTAAGTTTTTTAAACTCTCTATTTGCAAAAAATAATTATGACACATCCTTTTTATGGTCTCAGTAACAAAGTAAAGAATGCATGTAGAATAAGTCATTTAAACAAAGATAAAATAAAATCTCATTCATATATATATATATATATATATTCATTAACATCTTTTTTCAGGAAAATAGAAGAAAATAAAAATAGTGGGACTTGGACCTAAACTGTAAACTCTCTCTTTATCTCTCTCTAGGATCCCCCATCCCTACTACCGTGCGAGATGAGGAGCCTCCGCTACCTGATCCAAATCCATCCTCAAAATTTGTAGGTGGCACTAGGCAGGAAGGAAACATAAGCCAATCTCGAATATTAGATTTTTTAGAAGCCACCTAGTCTCAGATGTCCCTCAGCTAAGTAGAAGACACCCCGTCTCCATCTATATTGAGCCAATGGCATGTAATTTTGGGGAATGCTCCTCATATCACTATGACTCCAGGAAAATATACTTTATCGCTTTCTCAATAACATTATTAACTACTTTCTTATCTCTAGCCTTAAGGATGAAGCGATTTGGACGTTTTTTTTTTTTTACTTTTTCTTCATTGAGGACGATTGATTCTACATCCTCGATAGGTTCCCCCATTTTGAGTTTTCTTTCATCCCTTGGGTCAAGGGTATTAATGTTATAAGAATTTATCTTCCTCTTATGGGCTTCCCTCTCTTCAATCGAGGTACAGTAACACACTCGAGCCTCCACTTGATCACTTTGCACTTCCCCTACTCCGTACGAAGTCAAAAATTTCATCATTTGGTGTATAGTGGAAGGTAGAATTTAAAATTCTTTTAGTGCTACTCTCCCCAGGATGATGTTGTAGGTTGAGAAGATATGTTCACCCATCACAAAGTAACTTACTTTTCACGACAAACACATCGGTTTGGTTCCGCTGCATAGGTCCATTTCAAAGACTTTGAGAGGGTTCACCTTCTCTCCGTTGAAATCGATTAAAGGCTGGTGATATGGAACTAATCTCCTCTTGCTCAACTTTAGGCCTTTAAAATAGTCCTAGAACATGATGTTCATCTAGTTTCCTTCATTAACCAGGATACGAGCTACATTATAACTGTGAACTTGTGTGTTAATGACTATGGGGTCATCACGTGGGGCCAAAATCCCTTTGAACTCCAGTCTTTAGAAACCTACTACTAGGCTATCCATATCAACTTTCTAGATTTTGATCGGTGTTGATACCGATAAGATATAGCATCCATGATATCTTATCGGCATCAACAATCGACTTGGCCTTAATCTTGATCGAGTTAACCTCGACCCCCTTAGTGCCACTTTTTTCCTCAACTACATGATCCTCCCTATCATCCGTCTCAATACCTCCACCTTCTAATCGAACATATATCATTTTAACACCAAGGAAAATCATACACAAATTACCTTTTACTGTCGGGAGTTTTGCTGGAAGATATGGATTATCGACGTCTCTCTCGTTCCACTATTCCTCATTCTTTTTTGCTTGAATTGCTTTTATCGACTTATTATTCTTTTTTCCATTAAACCTTTCCCTTCCCTCATTTTGGCCACCAATCTTATCTACATAATTTCAGAGCTTCCCCTGTTTTAACAGTTTCCCTATCTCGTCCTTGTGGGAGAATCATTTATCTATCATGTGACTGTGATCTTGATGGAATTGCACCACTTACTTTTATCTCTTTTATAGGGTGGAGACTTTAGTTTTTCAGGCCATTTGAGCATCCTTTTGTGTTTAATTTCGTTTATTATCAGGTTCATGCTTACATTTAATGGGATGTATTTAACAAACTTATCATCATTTGACCTACTTTTCCCCTCATTATCTTTACTTTGATTGGACTTTCCATTTCCTGTCTCCTTCACGTCGCCTCTCTTTGCCTCCATGGCCTCCTCTGAATTCATGAATTTCCTAGCCGTAGATAAAATTTTTGTCATGGACTTTGGAGGATCCTCAAAAAGGTTCCATCGGAGATTTTGGGATGTATCCCACTGATGATCGTTGTCATCATAATATTTTCGTTATAATCTCCCCCCTAATTTCTCCTTGTTAAAGCGAGAGATGTATTACCACAGTGGTTCATTCTTACCTTGTTTGTCATTCAGCAAGTGAGTCACTCATTTCTACGATTCCATGCCAAAATAGAAGTTATAGATAAATTATTCTACAAGCTTCTTAAAATTCTCTATATATCCTCTTGGAAGGACGTATACCACACATGCGTCACGCATGTGACAATGCTAGATAAAGCTCGGCACCTCATTTTGTTAGGATTTGAGTATATGTCAGTAGCTGACTGGTATATCTCAATATGGTGGGTGATGTTAGTCCTCCTATCATAACTAAGTGTCATACTCATCATCTTGAATGTAGAAGGAGACGGGTAACTGATGATCTTTTACACAAATAAATATCCCTTCATGTATCTAGTGTGTCCCGGGTCTCGACTTTTGATCAGATTATCAATCTTATCCTCTAGCCTTTGAATCGAACTATTTTTGGACTTTTCCTCTTGAACTACGTTGTCTTCAAGTCCTTCAACCACTATCGCTAAAGAGATCGTCTCTCGGCTAATGGTTATTTATCTGCTATTTACTTCTTTGTGATCCTCCTTTTCTTGCTCTTATCTTAGACTTTCAATATTATGATGACCTATGGCATGTGTACCACCCACACTATTAGGACATGAGTGTTGGTCTCATCAGACTTCATCTTTAGGGTCGATACAATCAAGAGAGGATCCTCTGCTAAGCCTGTCAAATGTCGAGCCTCATTGACGTCTCTAGGAAATTTATTTGATACTTTTTCCTTCATAAGTTGATGCTGGGGTAGCATTAGGAAGATGAGGGGTTCTTGAGCCTTCATATCTCTCCCAACAGACTTCCTCGTCGTAGGGTAAGTCATCCGAGCAATCTAAAACATGATTTATAAGGTGAATATGCTAGGGATCAATGAGTCCCTCTGCCTTAGGTTGAGTTGTGCCTCATTTACTGGAGCTGGGGGTGCTTCCCCTGCTACCATATCCATTTCCTACTTGGTTACCAAAGTTATTAAGTTGATAGTAGTATTAATTATAATTCTACTCATTATGTCCTGGCTAAAGGCCAAGAACTTCTATTGCATTTGTTGTTGAATTTCCACAAGGGATCTTAGGGCTACCACCACATCAGCCATTTCGAATTATTAAGGTTGTTAACTAGAGGTAGGCCCGGCATTATAGGGCGGATCATTGTCCATCTCAGGAAAGAGCTAATGAAATAACAAAGAGAAATAAAGGAAATAACAAAAAAAAGAAACCAATTGAATTTTGGAAAGATTAACAAACACCAAATGCTAGCTCTTTCAATGGTTATTCAGCTCTAACAATGGTGGATCTGAACCACCACCAAATACAAAGAGGAGATCTCTTGAGCTAAAAAGAAGAAGAAAATAAAGTCTCTTCATAGAGACAACACCAAAAATGATTATATAGAATATCCCCTAGAGATATGTTAAGCTTAGTTTCTAAATATGTACAATAATGGTGGAGTAATACATCAACATAGAAAATATATAGCAAGTACAAGAGATGACAGATAATGAGAAGACAAATACTTAAGTGGATCATCCTTGGACTACATCCACTATGTAAAAGAAGGAGCGATTCCATAATAAATAAGGGCTAAAATTCAATAGAGTTCAGTAAAATCTCTCACTTTATCTCTCTACAAATTCACTATAACAGTAGGATTAGTTGATGAACTATCCTCCGAAAAGATGAAGATGGGTAACTTTTATAGTGTTAGCAGTGCACAATACCACCCTCTAGCATGCAATTTTTATGCATGAGATAAAATTTCCAATGAGAAAGAGACGGTTGTAGAATACAATATGTGATTCATAATGAGTAGATATTCCCTTCACGTGGCGATGTTACACTATAACGGTCTTAGTCACGTGTACCATCATTATCCTTATCACATATTCCGCATGTGTAAATTGTGTCAAAGCTGAGTGGTATCGATTGGCCGAGACTGATGAGGAATCATTATCTGGAGACGAGGATGATGGACATCTTGTTCTTCGTGAGTATAACTGATGTTAGGTTCTCGACCTGGCAAAAGTGTCGGAGGCTGGCACGTGCTTCCTATTATAACTCAAGTATAGTAGTGAGCTCAATCAATAATAGCAAAAACTACTAGATTTAGAGGTCTCGAAAGCCGAGATAGTTGAACATTCCCCTAGGGTGTGAAATCCCAAATACGATGAATCTGAGGTAGCATGTGAGTAATACTTCTTTGGAATGAGACTATGCGAGATCTTCAATTTCATTACCAGAATCTTCATTATCAAATGTGTAGGTTTCATAGATCTTCTTGGCTTTTTTGGTTTTGTATATAGGCTTGTTTGGGACTTCTGGAATATTTTGATATTTAAAAGGTTTTCTTTTGGGGTATTTTGAATATGTAATGCTAGTTATCGTGACCATTTTTCAAGCAGTGATTGCATTAAAGAAGGATGTATTCATATATAACGTCTTGCCAAAAGCCTCTACCACCACACCCAATCCATACTCTAGGAGGTATGCTTTGGATAATATTGATTTCCATAAAACCCTAGCAGTGTTGGGCCTGATAACAAACATTATTAATGCATCAATTTTAATGGTTTTCACACTAACTGAGAAATAGAATAAAGAGCAGAACTAGAGAAAATGAATGGTAAGGTTAGGGAAAATTATCCAAATAGGAACTATAGGACTCCTATAATTTATTCTTAAGTTCAGGGACAATTTAAAAGTTATCATTGGCGATTTCCCAATAAACCATTTTTTTCTTAGTCATTACCAAATGAAAGCTTCTTCATAATTGAGTTTTATAATATTAAATTTCCCATTTAGCAAACCAATGGAGTAAGATTACTTTCAAGAGAAATATAGAAAAAAAATTCCTTATCATATCAAGAGGAGTGAGAACTTACAAACAATGGCCTATTTGAAAGGTTGTGCAAGAATGTCAATGTACTCAATGGAGAATTAAAGTGTCAGCTCACCTTTGAACATGTTAGGAGGTTTTAATGTTTGGTCTTTCAATGTACATCAGGCTATAACAATAGAAAATAACTTGTTCTAAAGGTTTTGGGGTCTGAAGGCTTTGGTTTCATAGACATGGAGCTTTTCAGCTGTGAAGAAATGATAGAAGCCATGCAAACCTTAGGAGGAACCCTAGAATTGCCTAGAGAGAAAAGATTATCAACCAAAACAATGTCTTTATTAGTCACATAAAATCCATATTTTGTACTCACAACACTCCTAAAATATCCACATTAACATCATCCCTAGCAACATTCATCAATCATTAACTGGTAACAAGTTCGAAAAGGAAAGTTATATTTTTATCCCCCTCGAGTGTAGGATGCCGTTAACCTTTCCTTCTAAATTTATTTTCATAACAAACTTCTTGCCTACATATCATCATGAAATTTTAATGGGATATAATAGAGGTCAAGATTAGTATAAGGTAATGTCACATTTGTCCTCATGAGGGTGTTCATGGTCCTGTCCTGTCTAGTACAAGGGTGGTCTTTGTGACACCCCGACTAATTAAACACCGGGTAGCTACTCCTTTATAAAATTAATTCAAAATGCCAAGTTGGCTCAGTTAATAGCATCACTGTCGAAAACATTTTATTATATCTAACCACCTAGTATTTAAAAAGCAAGTTGCCAAATTTTAATTTAAGTCTGATTAACATGCAACAAGTGTAATGAAGAAATAAATAACACCATTCACCATACTGAAGTAAAACGAATAACCAACACAATAGAGTAAATAAAGTCTGGAGGAAACCCCTCACTACAATCCCATAACTGAAATAAATAAACTGAAACAATAATAAAACGTGCTAAAGTCTGAAAACTGAAGTATAAAAGATGTCTCTAAATAGAAATGGGCAACATGCCCTACAATGGATAGATAGTGACTCTGGAATCCAAAAGATAGAAGCGTCTACATGCAAATCCCTGTAGCTTCCACAAGCAGCTACAGCTCGTCACCTGAATGAGTATCCTATGCTTGGTGTCCTTGTGGCTGGGCACCTAAAATGGTTTTACAAAGAAAAAGAGATTTGAAAAGCAAACGGGTCAGAGCCCGAATGTGGAGTTATATTTTAAAAACCTGCAAGTGCTTTAAAAACATTTAAAACATTAAATGCAAAGTACATGTTAGGACGTACACTCGCATGATATTCTCACCTCTCGTCTAACTGTGCACTCCTAACGTAAGTACTCATCTATAACTACCCTTTCCACTAGCTAAGTGATAACGTAACTAGCTAGACTACCAAAGGTTCTACCCATAATACTTGGTTCCCTTATCATATAACGCTCTTAATTAAATAGGGTTTAGTTTAACTCAGATACTCAATATACACTATATATATTACTACTAGTCAACTCACTATATAACTCGAAACAACACCATAATATATTTACAACATTAACATGAGGATTCCCATTAATATAAAGTATATTGTTCATCTCATAAATATACAATTCAAGCACCCCGCAATTTAAGCTGTAGTGCACACATACTCTGCTATCCATCCCGGTACATCACGTACATAAGGATCACATATTCCGAATCTCTCAGGAATAGTTCAGATAACACAAATCACAAATAGTGGAGGCGAACACAGTCACCATCACATGGGTCACGCACATACCTACGCTCCCATGGTCAGCGGACTTATCAATATCACAATAAGTCTTTCTATGACCTATGTTCATCAAGGTACCAGTCTATATCCCCCCCGTGGGCACACAAGGATTAGAGGGTCCTAAGCGAACGAAACCTCCCGTGATAGCAAGTATGGTAGGTATGTCATACATACAATCCATATATCAATACTAAGTAAACACACATCTTAGTAATACCGTATTATATTCGTAGTACATATTGCACTCTCATACTAATTATAATTATCACAACTTATTTTATTCCGGTTCATAATTATACGTGCCATAATTTATCCTCACATCGTAGTAGACACTCACGTCTCAACCCAAACGGTTCATTGAATATAACTCTAGTGTATGATTTACTCATCTCAATAACCCAAAAGTCCCCAAATCAATCACTATATCATCAAAGGAATACTAACTCTACCCTTGAACCAGTTCCCGGGACTCCAAAAGTCAAAACAGTCCAAAAAGGACCAAACTGTCAACTCGTTAGAAGTCTCGTTCGAACGAGGCTTCGAACGAGTTTGGACTGTCAGGTCGTTAGAAGTCTCGTTCGAACGAGGCTGTTCGAACGAGATCCCAGTTCTTTCGAACGAACTGACCCTTCTAACGATATCTCGTTCGAATGAGATATCGAACGAAATCCCCACTCGTTAGTAGCGACTGGTCAACTCGTTAGAAGCTCGTTCGAACGAGTTCGTTCGAACGACCTGGGGGTTGCTTCTAACGAGAGGCCAGTTTCGGCCCAGAATTTCCCAAAGATCGTTTTTCACCATTTTTACTCCTCAAATCACCTCTAAAATTTATCCCGACGATTGTTTTAAAGTCTCTAAACAATTCTAAACATAGTATAACCACATCCTATCACGTTTGTATGGATTTACTCACCCAAATCATCAATCAATTTACAATAACATAAACTTTTCCCCAATTCATTTATGAACATGAACCCTAAAATTTGGAACCTTCAATTCATCAAATAAAATCCGTTTTTCTTTCACCCAAATCATGTATTAACATCAGATTAATCATTTACCTATCCTTCTACATGCAATCCTTCTCAAATTCCTCAAGTTTTATCATCTATACTACATGGGTTTTCATATTTCATCAAGAACAACCATAAATCTGAATTTTCTAACATGGAAAAGACATTCTCAGTAATTAAATGGAAATAAAGTCACTTGCCTTGGTTTGATTTCTGAATTTGGTGTGGATTTGGTGTAGAATTTCTGCAGAATTCCTCTCTCTCTCTCCTTCTCCAAGCTTTCTTCTCTAAAAAGCTATGGTGGCTAGGGTTTGCTTTGGGGAACTTATGAAAACCTAATTTAATAAACCTCCGTAGCTTGTTGGGTTAATAAGGGTTGGTTGGGTCAAATCCTTATCAGATTACAACTCTCAATTTTCGTCACTTTTAATTACCCAAAAATACCAAATTACTAAAATACCCTTTATGGTGCCGGAATGGCCTAAAAATACCCCGGGATCCAAACTATACCCCCGGCTAGTGTTTTCTGACTATCTCGATCCTTCCGGACGCGTTGGCGCACTCAAAACGACCATACGGATTATAGATTTTAAATTCACTTTTAATATCAAATATTATACCGTGACGCGGCGGTCCCACGCGTCTCAACAAAATTTCTAAAATGCCGTATATAAATCCCACGACAAATTTTATAATACCAAGTTCATATATAATCATATATGCACCTAATCAAATACCAATTCGCATCCCATTAGTATTTATAACCCGGATTAATTTCCAATTAATACACATTTAATTAATTAATCCCAAAAATAAATATAGCCAAAAGTACGGGGTATTACAGTCTTTTACTGAACGTCCCCTGAAACAACAACCAAAGATAGAATCGATTAACCAAGCCTAATCAGTCTAGTTCTTTATAGGGTTGGTCCGATCTAATCCGTTGGTCCACACATTAATGAATTACATAATTTATAAAAATAAAATATACCTAAGTCTCTTTTTTCGAAACAATAAAAATTAAAAATATCAAAATTTGCAATTAAAACAAACCCACTATAGAATTAAACTATCATTTAAACTAATTTTTTGTGTCTAAATTGGTATGATGATTAGGATGGGTCTTAACCTAGTTACACCAATTATTATAAACCACAGATAAAGTAAGAAATATATAATCTAAAGAGATATGAGAAACAAAGAAGTATACAAAGTTTTTTACGTGGTTCAACCTAGTAAGGTGCCTACATACATGGGTGTGATATCACTAAGTATTAGGGTTTGAGTATAAGCCTCTCAAAAACTCTTTAGGGTTTAGGATAAACTATTATTCAGTTTTCCTTAGCTGAAAGATGTAGTGAGCTATTTATAGTAATAGGAACATGAAGTGACGAAATACCTTTATACATTAGTTATTTACACCCTTACATTATAATTAACAGTTGTGTGTTATCCACGTGTATGTGCATGGGGACTGTTGAGATCCTCATGTGTGTCTGTTGACCTTAATCTCTGCTTATATTCTTGAGGGTGATCGGTAAGTATGGTGAGCAAGAGAGTAATTAAGTTGGCCACTTCTACCTACTGTCTTGGGATCATTGAGTATAATGACTTGTCTCACCTTGTTATTGGTCCATATGGCCATGTTATTTTTAGGTTACAACAAACCCCCCAATACTTCATTATTGAATGGAGTTATCAGTGACTTAAAGGATGTATTATTATCTGTTATGATTTTCTCGGCTCTCGAGAAATGCCTGGTCAGTTTTTGACCTCCTAGAGTTCTAAATTTTTAAAAGTCATTCTTGTCCAATGGCAATTTTGTAAATAGTAGAAAAATTAGTGAACCGTCTGGGGTACGCTGGTATTTTTTCTTATGAACTGAGACGTCATTAAAAGGTGAAGCGATGGTACATTTAATCATTCTATTTCGTGTAGCTCAGAGGACGTCACTTAGTCCTATTAACTCATTGCTCCTTGTTCCCCTCAACTTGAATTTCAAACTCTTTTCCTCCTTCTCACGTTTTTATTCCACAATTCGTGAGAGTTGTTGCCATTTCTGTTTCGTTGTAAGAAACCTTCTCCTCTTGTTTTTCTTTCCTCTTTGTCAAACAATGGTGTATGTTGTGGATGATAGTTCTTTAGCGGTATTTAGGAGTACATATATGTAAGGACATTGTTTGTCAAAATTTATTATGTCGTATACCGCTGCAAGTCGTCAAAGAAAATATGAATCTATCATCTACAAATTCAAATCCGAATTACAAGTGCACTTCAACATTGAAGCTCCAACGAGATAATTTTGGTAAAAATATGTTTAAGTTCCACTTGCATTTTATATTTAAAGTGTTGGGATAATTTTTTTTTTTTAAAAAAGGTTAGATTTTTTATGGAACAAAAGAAGTTTTTTATTTTATTTTATTTATTTAAAAAAGTAAAACAAAATTAAAAGGAGTTTTTTTTAAATCGGTTTCGATAAAAAAAAAGGAACAAGAAAAAGGAGGAAAAGTTTCTTTGGACAGAACACCTTCTAAAATGAAATATTCTTTGTGTTCTATAATTTTTCGAGTATGTCTTGTTCTCACAATTATGGGTCCAAAACCTTTTTCCATTTAATTCACAATCCCATCTACTTTTTATGAATTGTTTTGTGGAACCCAAGACATATTTTTCTGAAATCTTATGCTGCTTATTTTGGTACCGTTCATGGTACTAATCGAAGTCTGAGGATATTAAGGTCTACTGTGTATGGATCTTTGCACAAATAGAACTGAGTGTTCTTGTGGAGCTGCTGAGGTTGTTCCATTGTTGACGACGCCGATCGACGCCTGCGGGTATTCATGTGATTTACAAAATTATAGTGAAATAAATGGTTTTGCCCTTAGGTTTGTTTTTCCTCATTTGTGGTTATCTCGCATGCTTAGAATAATTTATTAATCAATCACGTTTATTTGCAAGAGTTAAAAAAAATTGTTAGGTCTGGAATTGGAATTTAATTAAATAATTAATTCATTTGAATTCACACGCACTCTCAAATTAGTATCAGAGCCAATTACACAATTATACCGTTTAATTTTCTGCAAAATTTTTCTAAGATATCAATTTTTTGAGAAATTTATTTTTGAAAAAGGGCGTGTTCAAAAAAATGGAGAAATTATATAATAAAAAGCCAATTTTTGACGGGACAAATTATGCCTACTAGAAATCCCATATGAAATCTTCTCTAAAAGCCATAGATGAAAGAGTTTTGATTTTGGTTGAAAGAGGGTGGACACCTCCCTCCGTCACCATTGACAATGTGACAAATTTAAAATCTGTGATTGCATGGACTGAAGATGAATTTAAATGGTCATCTTTTAACTCTAAGGGTCTTAGTGCTATTTTTGGATCCGTCACGCTTGACCAGTTTCAGTGGATAATGACGTGTACCTCGTCAAAAGGGGCATGGGTTGTTTTACAGCTTACCCATGAACGAACTAATGTTGTGAAAGAGTCTAAACTGCAAAATTTAACATCCCAATTTGAGACTATCACCATGCTAGTGTCTGAATGTTTTGATGAATTATATGCTAGATTATCTGCTATTTGTAATACCCCGTATTTTTATGGCTTTTAATTACGAGGATAATTAAATGGAATTTCTTTTAATTCTGGGATTTGTTAAATTAATTTGGGATAATTAATTGGAAAATTTATTCAGATTTAAATGCTAGCAGGACGAGAGTCAATATTGGGTTATTATTATGTTATTAAATATTACTGAGTGATTATGGTAATAAGTGATCATTGAATTTATTAAAATTGTCGTGCATTGAAAATACGGCAGTTTCAGTAATTTAGTTGGGACGTGCGTGTCAGTCGTGTCAAGACCCAATGTAATGGATTTAAAACTATTTTATTTTTATGTCATACGTATGAGCTTTTTGAGTGCGTCAACATGTCCGGAAGGGTCGAGATAGTCAGAAAACACTAGCCGGGGGTTTAGTTTGGGTCTCGGGGCCTTTTTAGGCCAAACCGGCAACCCGGAAGGGTATTTTGGTAAATTTAAAAATTAAGGAATTAAGACCCACGATTTTTAGTGTTGATTTATTTATTTTTGGTTAGGCTATTAGGGCCATTATCAGCCAAAAATGAAGACGAGAGTTACGTGATTTAGAGGAGAGGTTACAAAAAGTCCCCAAACCAAAAACCACCACCCACCACCACCAATATGGGCAGAATTATGACCGGAAAGAAGAGAGGACCAGCCCTTGAACAACAAGAACGGATCAGAATATCAAATTTACAGGCAAGTGATTTATCTTGCAAAGATTCAAAGCATATACTTTACATGTTTTTATAGAATTGAAGATTTCTCTTAAATAATGAAAATTGAATGGATTTGAATCGTTTAAAATCATAATCTGACTAGGACTTGCATGTAGGTTTATGTTGGAGATGATAACAACTATGAATTTAAGATTTATTGGTAAGGAATTTTGAAATTTGATTGGATTATGGGATGTTCTTGAAGAAATAGGAAAACTAGGTTTTTATATGAAAATTGGGTAAATTGATCAAAGTAATTGATGTTATAAGTCGATTTGATGAATCTAAAATGTGGAGAATGATGTAACTATGTTAGTAGGATAATAAGTATCCTTAATTATGAGTTTTGGATGTTGGTATTATGATTAAGAAGTGTAAAAATATGCAAACCCGTAACTGTTAATGATTTCTGGGATGATACCAACTTGATCGATCGATCGACTCAAGAATGTCGATCGATCGAAGCATCGATCGATCGACCCATGCAGATTTTTGGGAATTGTTTCTCTTTAAGTCTTAATTATTATTCCAAAGCCAATGTTGATTATTAGGGTGAGTGATATGATATTATGGGACTTAACTAAAGTCAGTAGGGCCTTAGTTATTATCGGAGCATGCTATAACTTATGGGATTGATTGAAATTACTTATGAGGGTCTACCGAGTGAGGTACGATTAGAAAACGTTTGAATTGGAACTATATTGAGTATTAAGGGTGATGTAAGGTTAAGGGAAGGAACACAGTGACTTTAAGTGCTGAGATAACATCTGAAATTAATAAGAAATCTAGTAACCTTTTGAGATAGGTTCAAGTACTCAAATTAATAAGACCAGAGAGTTATCAATCGGAACATATATTATGTGTAATGTTTCGGGGTAAAATTGCTACGTACGAGATTAACTAGATGAAATGTGTGAACATCTATATTGATATATGATTACTTAGGTTGTGTGAATGCCTAGTGTATGAATTTCTTGTGTGTATAACATACCTACCATACTTTCTATCACGGGAGGTCGTTCGTAAGAGGATAGTGTAGTCTCAATGTGACCTTCGGGGGGACCTTAGATCTATACCTCAGAACATAGGGCTTGGAAGGGCTTATTGCTGAATGGATAAGTCTGCTGACCTTGGGAGCGTAGGTATGTGCGTGACCCATGGGTATGTGAACTATGTTCGCCTCCAATATGTGTGATTTGTATTTAGAGGGTTTCTGAGAGATTCGAAACACGTGATCCTTATGTATGTGATGTATCGGGATTCGATAGCAGAGTATACGTGCACCGCAGCTTAGCCTAGGGGTGGCATATATGTATTTATCTATTGAGAGTTATATACTTATGTACTTGTGACTGGTTCATTGTTGCTTAGTTGATGTGAACAACTAAGATATTTGAATGGGTTAAGAATGAGAATTTAATTAACACTTGAGATAAGTAATTTAATGAATGTGAACATGGGTTATAAATATGGCTTATTTGGGTGTTACAAGTAGATACTCTATGTTAGAATGCGAAGGCAGTAGTGGTACAAACTAGTCACATAGTGGAATATTTAGGATGGGTTAAAGGCATACGTTAGGCTTTCACAGTAATTGAGAGGTAAGAAACTCATGTGAGAATTCCCAACTAACGTGTTTATAATATGTGATGTTTAATTGTAATTTAAGTCACTTGCTAAACTTTTAAACTGTTTTCACATCGGGCTCTAACCCGTTTTCCTCCAAATCTACTTTTGTTTTGTAAAAACATTTTAGGTGCCCAGCCACAGGGACGCCAAGCATAGGTGTTCCAATCTGATGACGTGATGTAGATGTTGTGGAAGTTACATGATCTTGGTAGTAGACGCTCTCATTTGATCCTTAATTCCTTCAGAGTCACTTGTATTAGTTAGGGCATGTCGCCCATTCTTATTTAGAGGTTGTAGTTGCAGACTTTCATTATTTCAGTTTTTGGTTCATTATTTTTTCAGGCTCTTGTGTTGGGACATTATGTACTTTGTCAACTTTATTATTGGAGTGTTTACTCCAGACTTATTTGATTTAATCTCGTTGAGCATTTAAATGAGATTGGTTATGCGATTCTTGGTTTATTAAATAAATTCTTGTTTAATTGTTGGCTTAATTAATAAAATTTGACATATCTCTTTTTAAATATTAAGTGACTAGTAATTAATTAAATGTTTTTTTACAGTGGTGCTAAGACTGAACCAACTTGATATTTTGTATTAATTTAATAAAGGAGTATCTACCCAGTATTTAATTAGATGAGGTGTCACAGGTGGTATAAGATCATCAGGTTCTAGTGTCCTTTAGGATCTGTGCGGCTTATTATGCTTCGAGTGTAGCTTTCTTTAATGTTAAGCCCTATGTTTAGAATTGTTGATTTCTTTGGTGAGATTTCGTTCTCCTGCTTCGATCTATATGATAGTAAAGATTATTTGTCATCGAGTGTGTTCATGCGCCAAACAATGTAGTATGTCAGGCAAAGACAGTTGGGCGGACAGCAGGAGGAAAAAGATCAGTTGAGGTTATTTAATATATTAAAGAAGGATGACTGTAGTTGAAGTCACCCATATTATTGCACCGAAGTCTAGGACGGTACAGACGGCCAAGGCGCGACTTGTGACTTCCAGGGACAGCTATAGTAGAATGTGGGGGTCAAATGAGACTCACCCAACAAGATTGGAATAGGAGAGAAAGAGTTAGGTGAAACATTGAAGGGAACCAGCAGTGGAAATACTCGAAATGCGGAGATGGCGTGTGCTAGCCAAATGAATGTAATATATTCAAAGGCTTCGACATATGTCGGAGTATGGCCAATTGGGAGTGGAAATTTGGGGAAATTTTTTCTTAGCTTGTAAGAGCGGAGTGTCAATGGTGAGAGGTAATCACCACACTTAGAAGTGGAATGGGACATCAAGAGAAGGTGTACACGTATGGTTTGACCATAAGTTCCATCATCAGATGAACAGGGTGAAAGGCGAATGTTATTCTGAACACACAAAAGAGGGTCGGACAGAGGTCACTTCGTCAGGAGAAATTTAGTTATATAGCGAGCCTTACACCGGGTGAAGTAGGTGAAAAGGTGAAGAGGATATTAAAGGGATAATTTACTTACAAGAAGAATTGTTAACTCTTTTGGGAATCCTGCTTCGACGGACAATGCAGATAGTAATAATGTCGCGTAGTGTTAATTTGGAGGTAAACGTTCCCTTGGGTGGGGAGATACAAGAATCAAGAATCCTTGTTGAGTAAGACTGGGAAAATGGTGTTAGGGAAGCACGACAAGGGGAAGAGTCAACGAGGAACCCGTTAAAATGATTCGGATAGCTAAATTATTATCGAGCGATGGTGATTTCAGTAAGAGATGTGGAAACTAGTAGGAGGTTCCTTAGGCCCATAAAGCTAAGGGAATAATTGATGTAGGCATCAGGGCCGAGACTACTAACGTCTGAGAGAAGGACCACCTTAGCGTGGTCCGTGTGGCCACAGATAAGTGAAGTATGTGTAGAGGTATTTTATAGGGAGTAAAACCTGTGCATTATAAATGTTTCCTGATGCAAGATTAGGGATAGAGGTATTGTTCTTTCTTGGCAAGGGCAATAATTATTGAAACATTCGGTTTGGAACGGACAGGGGTTAGGTCCAGGAAACCATTTGAGCAGCCAGGATGATTATCAGGATAGAAGTATGAGTTATATCCTCAGATGATGTTGCATGTTGTTTGTGATATGAACGAGTTGCTACAATGGTTATTATTGTTATTTTTCTTGAGAGTCGAGTTCAGTGAGTATCGACAATTTTATTATTTATGTGAATATTTTCCCTGATAATGTGGGGGTTACTTTTATTGTCATCCGCGGAGGATGAGTCGGTATATTGATAGCGGTTTATACTTTATTGAAATTTCTCATCTTAGTGCTGTGTTATACGAGTATGATATTATCCTAATTGCGGTTTTATATATGATTGTACCGATATTGTGCTGGTATTGTAAGTTTATCGGGGTTACTACCTTGGGGTAGAATGATTGATTCTGGCGAGGCCCCATCTGTGAGAGGGTCGGGCTCGCAATTGTACTTTTGTATATATGTATATATTTATATATTGGTGTGATTGCAAAAAGGTATAATATTCTTGGATATTTAATCCCAGCATGTGTAGGGATTTAAATGACATGATTCGTAAGTAACTGGTTTACTAGTCAGCGAAAAGGGCTTAGCTAGTTATTATATTAACGCTCAGGATGTCATAATAAGAAGAATGCATTGTTTTATCACCCTTTAGATATTTGGGAGTTGATACTCATAGTTGTGTGTCTGGGGACGGAATTTTGAGGGACCCGATTTAATTTGCATGGTGTATATGGAATGTGATTACCATCAATGTCAAGAGAAAATGTCTTTCGGGAAGAGTCCCTTGTTTAAGTGTAATTGCGGAAGGAAATGTAACTTTGTTGTTAAGAGACAAGAATATAGGGGTGCATGTTATGGACTGAGGGTTAACGGATCCCGATGACCGATAATGTTAGGTAGTAGTGTATCGGGGGGTTCCTTGTTTGGATTTCGCTTTGCGAGACATCCCACGTATGAAACTTAGCGTAAGGTTGGTAGTAGGGATACATTTGACCATTCATATATAAATTGGATACCTCGATCGTTATGGAAGTAAGTAGTTATAACTGG
Source organism: Sambucus nigra (assembly GCA_949130495.1). Lineage (NCBI taxonomy): Eukaryota > Viridiplantae > Streptophyta > Magnoliopsida > Dipsacales > Adoxaceae > Sambucus > Sambucus nigra. The sequence goes on along the minus strand of OX422208.1, from coordinate 84,400,146 downwards.
AATTTAACAAGGGGTAAATTTACGATGTAAGTCCAGTAGAGCCAGTTGTTAATGAATTAAGTTGTAAGTACTAATAATTTTAGTTTTGTTACGGCGGGTTGAAGGACACATTGAGATTAAGGGATTTAGGATTTCAAATTCAGAGGTGATTGAGAATGCCCAAGTGGTATAGCCATGTGGAAAATGCAGCGGTAATAAAGAGTTTGGAATACGTATGAAGCGTAGATAATGTTTAAAACTGTATGATTGAGTTATAAGGGATGTAAACATCTTGGTTTGCTAATGTAGTAATCGCCGAAAGAAGGGATATTGATGGGTGTAATTTTTACTTATGGGATTAAGTATCGTAAAAGAAGGTGTTAATGAGTATACTCATGTGTACTCAGTATAGCACGTTCGAATTTGGTGAAAAGGCAGTAGAAAGCCATTTAATATGGGGGTATATCTTGAGAAGGAAAATAGTTAACCATTATGGACAATCTAGAGTAGAATTCTGACCAATCGAATGTTAAGGGTGACTCAAGGGTAAATAGAATGAGGATGTCAATAAGGTATAAAGGGTCCATATGTGCACAATGTGGTGAAAAGTGCAAGGGTCGAAACTTTTGGTATACGCCGAGAGGAGAAGAAGATCATTAAGTATCACTTAATGGGAAGAAATATTTACGTGAAAGTCGGCATTGAAAGGGGTGTAGTAAGTAGTAGAACGATTGGGTGTTAAATGATCAACCAGTTAATTTTGTATCCAACCGACGATTCCAGGGATGTAAGAGTCAAGTTAGTAAATTTCCTTGAGGGGTAGCCAACTTATAGATAAGTAACGAGTTCCTTCGAATATGTGGGATAGGTTATCCAGAAGGAGAGAAATTTTTATATACTTGGGGGATTTACACTATTAGATAGTGATCACGCCGGTACGTGGTACTACGCAGTATTATTTAGAACTAAGAGGAGATCCCCGAAATCCACCTTCAATGTGGGGTAGCAAGAGTAGTATAAATATGTTTAGTTTGGAGAAGGTTGTATCACCTATAGCCCGAGGTGTAGGCGCAAGGTGATTAACGACTGGTGGATTGTATAAAAGAAATTTTGGATTCATGGAGATCTTTTCATTTACAAATCGGGTATAACTAGTAACTGAGGTATATTGTGGTAACGGGGAGAAGATATTACCTAATGGTAGAGTTGGGGGAAAAGTACCCGTATCAATTTATAGTGGACTATGTGCTTACAAATGTTTTGTGTGACACCAACCGGCTGAAGTGGTTTTCCCTTGTGTAAAGTTCACAACGCCGGGAACAGAGATTAAACGAATGGGCAAGAGTAGTCATATGTGTTATTGATTTCTTCCAGAGTGGAAGCTTGGTGTTTTGATAAATGCGGGAGTTAATGCGTAGTGAGGTGCGGACTCAAAATTATATTGAGATAATGCGGCCAATGATGTATATGATATTTTTATTCGAATGTTGCTTAGTAAGAGCACAACGTGAAGTGCATCTATGGTAGTGTAATGTAATAAAGTATCAAAACTATTAAACACGCTTGTTGTGAAGCGAGGGCTTTAGTGATTGGGCCTTTCCTTATATTTTGTTTGAGTACCGAAAGATACCTAATTTTTCCAGGTATGCCTTACTTTTTCGAATTTCGGGACAAAATTCCATTATTAGGGGGGGAGTATGTAATACCCCATATTTTTATGGCTTTTAATTATGAGGTTAATTAAATGGAATTTCTTGTAATTATGGATTTATTAAATTAATTTGGGATAATTAATTGGAAAATTTATTCGGATTTAAATGCTAGCAGGACGAGAGTCAATATTGGGTTATTATTACGTTGTTGAATATTACTGAGTGATTATGGTAATATGTGATCATTGAATTTATTAAAATTGTCTTGAATTGAAAATACGACAGTTTCGGTAATTTAGTTGTGACGCGCGTGTCAGTCGTGTCAAGACCCAATATAATGGATTTAAAAGTATTTTATTTTTATGTCATACGTATGAACTTTTTGAGTGCGCCAACGTGTTCGGAAGGGTCGAGATAGTCAGAAAACACTAGTCGGGGGTTTAGTTTGGGTTCCGGGGCATTTTTATGCCTAACTGGCAACCCGGAAGGGTATTTTGGTAATTTTAAAAATTAAGGAATTAAGACCCACGATTTTTAGTGTTGATTTATTTATTTTTGGTTAGGTTATTAGGGCCATTATCAGCCAAAAATGAAGAGGGGAGTTACGTGATTCAGAGGAGAGGTTACAAAAAGTCCCCAAACCAAAAACCACCACCCACCCACCACCAATTTGGACGGAATTGTGATCAGAAAGAAGAGAGAACCAACCCTTGAACAACAACAACGGATCAGAATATCAGATTTACAGGCTAGTGATTTATCTTGCAAAGATTCAAAGCATATACTTTACATGTTTTTATAGAATTGAAGATTTCTCTTAAATAATGAAAATTGAATGGATTTGAATGGTTTAAAATCATAATCTGGCTAGGACTTGCATGTAGGTTTATGTTGGAGATGATAACAACTACGAATTTAAGATTTATGGGTAAGGAATTTAGAAATTTGATTGGATTATGGGATGTTCTCGAAGAAATAGGAAAACCAGGTTTTTATATGAAAATTGGGTAAATTGATCCAAGTAATTGATGTTATAAGTCGATTTGATGAATCTAAAATGTGGAGAATGATGTAACTATGTTAGTAGGATAATAAGTATCCTTAATTATGAGTTTTGGATGTTGGGATTATGATTAAGAAGTGTAAAAATATGCAAACCCGTAACTGTTAATGATTTCTGGGCTGATACCAACTTGATCGATCGATCGACTCAAGAATGTCGATCGATCGAAGCATCGATCGATCGTCCCCTTTTCTTCGATCGATCGACCCATGCAGATTTTTGGGAATTGTTTCTCTTTAAGTCTTAATTATTATTCCAAAGCCAATGTTGATTATTAGGGTGAGTGATATGATATTATGGGACTTAACTAAAGTCAGTAGGGCCTTAGTTATTATCGGAGCATGCTATAACTTATGGGATTGATTGAAATTACTTATGAGGGTCTACCGAGTGAGGTACGATTAGAAAACGTTCGAATTGGAACTATATTGAGTATTAAGGGTGATGTGAGGTTAAGGGAAGGAACAGAGTGACTTTAAGTGCTGAGATAACATCTGAAATTAATAAGAAGTCTAGTAACCTTTTGAGATAGGTTCAAGTACTCAAATTAATATGACGAGAGAGTTATCAATCAGAACATGTATTATGTGTAACGTTTCTTGGTAAACTTTCTACATACGAGATTAACTATATGAAATGTGTGAACATCTATATTTATATATGATTACATAGGCTGTGTGAATGCCTAGTATATGAATTTCTTGTTTGTATAACGTACCTACCATACTTGCTGTCATGGGAGGTAGTTCGTAAGAGGATAGTCTAGTCTCATTGTGACCTTCGGGGGGACCTTAGATCTATACCTCAGAACATAGGGCTTGGAAGGTCTTATTACTGTATGGATAAGTCTGCTGACCTTGGGAGCGTAGGTATGTGCGTGACTCAAGGGTATGTGAACTATGTTCACCTCCAATATGTGTGATTTGTATTTAGACGATTCTTGAGAGATTCGAAACACGTGATGCTTATGTACGTGATGTACCAGGATTCGATAGCAGAGTATGCGTGCATTACAGCTTAGCCTAGGGGTGCCATATATGTATTTATGTATTGAGAGTTATATACTTATGTACTTGTGACTGGTTCATTGTTGCTTAGTTGATGTGAGTAACTAAGATATTTGAATGGGTTAAGAATGAGAATTTAATTAACACTTGAGATAAGTAATTTAATGAATGTGAACATGGGTAATAATTATGGCTTATTTGGGTGTTATGAGTAGATACTCTATGTTAGAATGCGAAGGCAGAGTGGTACAAACTAGTTAGATAGTTGAATATTTAGGATGGGTTAAAGGAATACGTTAGGCGTGCACAGTAGTTGAGAGGTAAGAAATTCATGTGAGAATGCACAACTAACGTGTTTATAATATGTGATGTTTAATTGTAATTGAAGTCACTTGCTAAACTTTTAAAGTGTTTTCACATCGGGCTCTGACCCGTTGTCCTCTAAATCTACTTTTGTTTTGTAAAGACATTTTAGGTGGCTAGCCACAGGGACGCCAAGCATAGGAGTTCCATTCTGATGGCGTGTTGTAGCTGCTGTGGAAGTTACAGGATCTTAGTAGTAGATGCTCTCATTTGATCCTTGATTCCTCTAGATTCATTTGTATCAGTTAGGGCATGTCTTCCATCCTTTTTCGAGGTTGTAGTTGCAGACTTTCGTTATTTCAGTTTTTGGTTCATTATTTATCCAGGCTCTTGTATTGGGAAATTATTTACTTTGGCATCTTTATTATTGGAGTGTTTACTCCAGACTTATATGATTTCATTTCGTTGAGCATTTATATGAGATTGGTTATGCGATTGTTGGTTTATTAAATAAATTCTTGTTTAATTGTTGGCTTAATTAATAAAATTTGACATCTCTCTTTTTAAATATTAGGTGGCTAGTAATTAATTAAATATTTTTCGACAGTGATGCTAAGACTGAACCAAATTGATATTCTTTATTAATTTAATAAAGGAGTAGGTACCCGGTATTTAAGTAGATAGGGTGTCACAGTATTGTAAACACTAGCTTTAATCTTGGTGAACACATTCCTAATGCAAGAGTTGTTAAAAAGATTCTAAGATCACTACCTAAGCGTTTTATCCCTAAAGTCACTGTGCTAAATTCTATGGGTAATTTAAACACGCTTAAATTAGAGGAATTTGTAGGAGACTTACGAACCTTTGAAATTGACATGTTTCCTAAGTCTGTTAAACCAAAAGATAATGCAATTGCACTTAAAGCCCAGGATAGAAAGGGTGAGGTGTCCGTTAAAAAGAAAGAAGCGTCTAAACAGAGAGAGATAGAAGCTTCTGATTCTGAGGGAGAATTTGATCTAGACAACTTGGTTCTTTTTGCCAAAAATTTCAAAAAGTTTCTCAAATTAAAAGATGGCAATTTTAAAGGTAAAAAGAATTTTGATAAAAATAAATATGGCAAGAAAGATGAAAAAGATAAAAATGACACCCCTAAGAGAGATGAAGAGAGATGCTATGAATGCGACGGTAGAGGCCATAAGGCTTTTGAGTGTGCCACTAGGTTAAAGCATCAAGGCAAGGGCAAAGCTATCCTAAATGCCACATTGAGTGACGACAATGAGGTCGAGTCAGTGGATTCTAAAGATGAATCATCGCATGAATGAAACTTCACCGCATTCATGGCTAGTCATAGAGTTTCTCCCATTACATCTCACGATAATGATGATGCCACCTCACATGGACACCTTGACAGTAATGAGAGTGAGGGAGAGGATGCTGGAAGTGAGAGGGACAGTGATCTTAGACGCGCCTACGCTGAGTTATATGCCGAATCATTCAAAACCAAAAAGCGTAACAAATAGTTAGCTCTTAGGCTCATCACAATTGAAAAGGAATTAGGAGAGGCTAGAGAGAAAGAGTCATCATTTAGCACTGCCTTGAGAGAGAGAGAGAGAGAGAGAGTTAGTTTGTGATGAGAGAGAGAAGAGTTTTGAGAAAGAAAAGGGGGAATTGACTAAACAAGTGGCTAATCTAACGATAGACCTCTATGCATCCAAAGAGGCTCGAAAGATTTTGAAAGCCCTTGTTTCCCAACTCACTCATAATCTTGAGAGAGCACGAGAAGCCAAGGTTCAAATCGAGGATAGATCTGGTAAGATGGGATAAACGTTCCTTGCCCTCGCCTTAGGATTTGGTGAAAGACTGGGATTTGGTTTTGATGGTTCTTCCACCTCTCAGATTGCACCTGGACTAGTCCCTAAGTTTACGACCACTCCATATGGTCGCCCATCAAAGCCCAAGAGAAGAGTTCGTCCGAGAAAAGCAAACCAAGGTCTGCCTAAAGATGTGTTCTTTTGTACGTACTATAAAAGAAAAAGGCACCTAAGAGAGTATTACTATAGTTTGTGTTGAACTTCATGTACATATGCTCCACCACATCGTACTGATGATTTTACCAGTCTGAGAGAGCGTGTTGAGTTTTTATCCTCCATATCACAGAGTTTGATGGAGGAATTCTGATGGATGCCTTTTCCATCAGTGAATGCTTCCCGCATCCCGGCTAAAACCAACAATAACAAGGGTAAACAAAAGGTTACCACTTCATGGGTACCTAAGAAAGATGAAAAGCCCGTTGTTGTTCATGTCGCTCTCAAAGAACATAATACCTCCTAATGGTATTTTGGCAGTGGCTGATATAGGCACATGACTGGTGATGTATCCTTCTTTACCTCTCTCGAGGATCGAAAGGAAGGCAAGGTCACATTTGGATATGGGAGAAAATCTAGCATAGTAGAACAAAGGACTGTAGAGATACCTGGATTTCCTAAGCTAGAGAATGTTATGTACGTGAAAGGCTTAAAAGCTAATTTACTCAGCATTAGGCAGCTGTGCGACACTGACTTTGCAGTAAAGTTTAACTAGAATGCTTGTAATGTTTATGATCAAGACGATAAACTATTATTGAAATGGGTGAGGACCGATGATAACTACTATGAGATTATACCCAAGTCCTCATCTGTCTGCAACAGCGCCACGATCACTCATATGGATATGTGGCATCAACGTCTAGGTCACGTGAACTTTAGAGATTTAGATCGTCTTGTTAAAAAGGACCTAGTATGTGGCTTGTCATCCCTTGGAAAGACAACTTTCGTGATTTATGGACCTTATCAGTTGGGTAAACAGGTTCGTAGTCCCCATAGGAAGTTGCATTCCATTACCGCCTCTCGTGTGCTTAATTTGATTCACATGGATCTTATGGGTCCTACTCGTACTGAGAGTCTGGGTGGTAAGAGATATATCCTTGTGATGATGGATGATTTCTCCAGATATTCGATTGTAGGTTTTTCGAGAGAGAAATCTGATGCTGTAGAGTTTTTAACGACCAAGTTATGTGTCCTACAAAACTAACACAGAGTCACTATTAACTAGATACAAACGAAAAAAGCAGCTCATTAGAATGAAAACCAAGTTCGTTCGAATGAAACAACTATCTCGTTTGAACTAGCTTCAAAAAATATTCAAACAAAGAAAAATAGTACGCCCTCATTTGATGTTTGTTCGATGTAAACTTTTAACAACCCTTCTAAGGAAAATGACAAATCGTTCGAATAAGAATTTCTTCTCATTTGAATGAGGCATGAGAATTTAAAAAAAAATATTTAAAATAAAATGCCTCAATTTTTAAAACAAAAAATCATGTTTCAGTTTAAATAAAATTCAAACATCCCAAAATAAATTGAAGGAGTAAATTTAAACTCTTGATAGCATTATACCTTCATAGTTTGGAGATCCTTTAAAGTTAGTGATGTTGAGGATTCGGTTATTTGTAACATTTTGAGTCAAATGGTAACGGAATACGCCAAAATATATGTAAGCCTAAGCTATTGAGCAATGACAAAAAAATGCTCTTACAAGGTCTCATGGTAATCTAGGCCTTCCCTTTGAGTGAACCCTTTGGACACAAGTCAGGCTTTACATCTTTTAATGTTAACTTTTGAATCTCTTTTTGTTTTATAAACCCATTTACAGTCAACCACCTTGACCCCTTTAGGTAATTCAACAAGATCCCATATTTGATTGTAATCCATAAAATTCATATCATTTTTCATATCATTATACCATAATATCTATTTATCTCCACTCATAGGTTAAAACAATGAAACTGGATCATCCTCAATTCTAATGTCACCGTTAGTTTCTTGTAGGTACACGAGATAGTCAGAAGATATCGCAAATTTTCTTTCTCAATTGGATTTTTTTTAATGGGATGTCAACATTCTCATTTTGAGATTGTTGAGTAACACCCTCCATAGCAACAAATTCTCCATTAAGTGACAAAGTTTGAGTTCGAAGTTCTGCCTCAATGATATTTTATGAAACATCCTGAAAAATCGAAAACTCATATATAGTTGTAGGTATAGGAATTGAATCAAGCATTTTCTCGAAGGTTAAATTTCAAGGTTTCTCACTCCCACTGATGCTACCATCCTCAATAAATCTTTCATTCTGAGCTTTAATTATTCTTAAAATATGGGTTGGATAATAAAACCTAAATCCCCTCGATCTTTCTACATAGGGAATAAAAAATCCACTAAGTGTTCTTGGATCTAAATTTTTATATTGTGGATTATATACAATAGCCTTTATTGGATAGACCCAAATGTGCACACATTTTAAACATGGTTTTCATCCATTGCATAATTCAAAAGGTATTTTAAGAACTGCTTTAGTGGGAACCTTATTTAAGATGTACACGATAGTTTTTAAGGACTCACTCCGCAAATATAATGGGATATTTGAGTTGTTAAGCATAATTCACATCATCTCCATCAATGTATGATTCGTTCTTTTTGCTACACCATTTTGTTGGGGTGTGTCGGGCATCATATATTGTGCAGTAATTCCATGTTCTTACAGAAATCTTGCAAGTGGACCTTGTTTTTGTCCTGTCTTGGTGTACTTCCCATAATATTCTCCACCTCTATCTGACCTCGCGATCTTAATCACTTTACCAGTTTGTTTCTATACTTCTGTTTTATAGATTTGACAAGAATTTAATGGTTCAGATTTCTCATGTAATAAAAGAAATACATATATCATGTGTCATCATTTATAAAACTTATAAAATATTTATGTCCATTTAAACACAGTATATAGGATACGTATGTCAGTATGTATGATTTTTAAAGTGTTAGAACTCCTCATGGAACCCTTTTTTTGTCTTGTTGGTATGTTTTGTCTCTATACATTCAACACCTTACCAAAATAAGAGAAGTCAAGAGTCTGGAGGACTCCTCCTTTTACTAATCACTTGAGTCTTTCTATAGAGATATGTCCCAATTTTTTGTGCCACAACACGAAGGAACTTTTTATTGTAATACTTATTTATATGCAATACTGTTGGTTATAGTTAAAATATTGTAATCACAAATATGATCTAAATTTATTTTATATAAACCACAATCTAAAATACCAGTTCCAACAATTATAGAATTCTTTATTAAGTAAATGTATTGTTAAAGAAATAAAAATCAAAACCCTGTGGTACAAATCTTGAAACTGAAAAAAAGATGGAATGTAAAAGGTCTTTTCTAAGTCTAACACGAAAATGGTTTTAAAAATAAGCCTAAACATTTTAACTTCTTCCACATGTGAACGCGTCCAATTTCCTGTGTAGATGCTTTGTTCACTTTCCATTGACTTCCTTTGGTTTAGAAAACCTTGTATAGTACATGCAATACAAATTGTAGAACCAGAATCAATCCACCAGGTATTATTACTATCACAAACCATATTAGATTCTGTTATACCCTATCCCAACAACTCAATTTAATGTAGTATAGGTTCTGAGGATGTAGATCTGATGGTAATTATAAAAAATTATGGGACAAAAATTGAAGAAAAAATAAAAGAAAAAGAAAAAGGAAGGTTATTCGAATGACACGGGGTGGTTTCTAGAAGCGAGATGGAGATGTCACACGAAGGTCGCACGATACAGGGATTCAAACAAGATGTTTCTGCATATGAGTGGTAAGTAGTGTGAAGGTCGCGAGAAGTGACCCATCGAACGAAATCGAGCTGTCGTTCGAGCAACGCAGGCATGCCGTTTGAATGATGAGGATCGAATTTTTTTAATCATATTTCCCTTGTGTGCTGTCACATTCCTGACCCTTGATTTGGTGTGTTGTCAAGCCCAGATCAACCCAAATTTGGTAAAACGAGAATTTTAAGCTTTAGAGGGTTTTTAAATGGGTGTTTTGGGAACATTTGTTGGGAAAAAATTTCAAGAAGAGGGATTAAGGGAAGAAGGTGGTATTCCTCCATGGGAGGGCTTCTCCCACCATTATTCCACCATTTTCCCACCATTATACAACCATGAAACACCATTTTTATTAGGTATCCCACCATATTTGAAGTGTTTACAACCATTTCCACCATTGTTGAAGAAGATATACCAATTTTGGAGAAGTAGTGGGAGATTTGGAGAAGATGATGAGAGTTTCCATGGAGTTTTAAGTGGGTCTTTCTTGGAATCTTGGATGAATCATATTTGGAGTATTTTTGGAGGTTGCTTTTTATAAGCCCTTGATTCCACCTTTGGAGGTGGGAGTTTCTCCTCCTACACAAACATTTCTACCACTATTAGAGCCTTCAGAGGTGAGAAAATCTTATTCTTGGTATTAAGACTCTATTTTGCATAATTTGTAGTATTGCAGTTAGATTACATGAGTACGGTGCATTTGATTAATGATGAAATTATGTGTAGTAAATAACAAACATTTTTATGGAATAAAAATGTTGGTAAAATGTTATTTTTTTGGAAATAAAGAATTAATAAATATTTCAAAGTATTGTAATATAAAAATTATTATTTCATGAGAAATGTGTATTTTCTAGAGAGATTGATGTTAAACATTTTATGAAATAAAATGTTTGGAAATAATGATTGGTTTCGTTAAAGATTAATGACATAATGTTTTAAAGTTTTTTTTTCAAGAATGAAAATTTTATGAAAAATGGAAATTTGTTGAGTTTGAGGATATTAAATGTCTTTTTATGCTTTAAAAGTATATTTTTTGTAAGTATGATGAATTTATAGAATGAAAAATATGTTCAACCCATTTACTAGGATTTTAAGGTTTAAAATCGTTCATCTTATGTATAAAAACTTGTAGTACTTGGATGATGAATCTATAAACAAGTTTAAAGAAGATTTTGTTGGGATTAAACACGGAATAAAGAAAATATAAATTCTCATCTTTAAGATGTGTGAAAAAGGGGTCAAACGTGTGATAAGTACAAAGTTGCAAGACTACATGTGTTGATAAAAAGAAATGATTTTTTCTTATAAAAGTAGTCTTTAAGTGTAATTATATTTCTTAAATAAAGAAAGTAAAGAATGACTAGTTTAGAAAACTGGCAAAATAAAGGTTGAATAAGTGTTAATGGGTAAACATTGAAAAGTTGGCGTGTATAACTTAATGATGTTGTAAAAGATTAAAACTTAAGATTAATAATCTAAGGTTAAAAAGGGGTGTTAAGGTGTTAAAACACTTAAAAAGTTAGTGTGGGTAACTTAATTGTGTTTTAGAAAAATTAGCACTTGCATAGATGAAGTAAAAGAGGAGGTTGGGAAACAAATGGGTAATATGGTAGATTTGCATAAAGTGGAACATTTTGATAAAATAAGAATGTTGGAAAAAGTTGTTACACAAATTTGTCCTAAATGAATATGATTTTTGGAATAAAATCAAATCAATGTTAAAGTGTAAAGGACATGAAATGATAATTTCAAGTGTAACGCCGATTGGGGAGCAATCCCGAGTTTGGCTTTGGCCAGGTAAATGTAAAAGTGGAGTAATGTGAACTTTTTTAAAATGTTAAAACACATTAAAAGGAACTCAGATGACACCGGTAAAATTAAGGAGGGCCCGGAGCCATGGGATGAAAGACCCAAAATAACTCGCCAGAGCATATGGTGCGCATAACTGGTTTTGTGAAGCCCGTTGAAGTATGCAGTATTTGTAAGATTCTGAAAAAAGATAAAGGAATAAGGAACATGTCTAGAAATGGGTTGTGTGATGAAATATGTTAATACAACCTAACTTTAATGAATTAATAATTGTTCCAGTAGAGGTGAAATGGATAAGTAAATGTGTAATTGATTAATGTCCATAAGTTATGGAAAAGGGTAAAGTAAGTGGGTAAATGGGTGGTTAAGCAACCTAAGCGGTTAAACCTATAATTAACACAATAATGTGTTCTAAAAGGTTTTAAAAGGGTAAATGCATATTTTCTAACATGGTGAATACGTGTATTGAAGGAATAGTTTTCAATGAAGATACCAATGTACATTAGATAAAATAAAATGGTGATTTCGGTAAAGAAGTGTTTTTTGGTCAAATAATGTGTAGTAGTTTCTAGTATTGAACTGTACATGTTAAATAAAGAGAGGAATGCTAAAATGAGGAAAAGAAGGTCTTTATAAGATAAAGGTAAATTAATCCGGATAAAGAAGGTTTTCGTATGTAAAAATATTTCATGCATTAAGTATATGTATATGTATGTGTATATATGTATGGAAGGTAGTTTCATGTGCATGTAGGCGTAACGTGTTAGAGTCTTCTTTCTGCCATTTAATTCTATACTTCATTTGTAATTTCCCACTAAGCAATTGGCTCACACCCTCGCTTTGTTATGGTAGGTTGGGAACGGTGTCATATTTTGAGAGCGTTATATAGGTAAGTACTTCTTTATTTTTATGTTAGTAGATCTATATGCTTGGACTTCGGGGTTCTCCCTATGGGTCCTTCACGTAGTTTATTTTGAAACTGGAATCGCTTGCTAAAGAAGAGAAACATTAACTAAAATAAAACTTGACTAGAAACATCACTTTGGCTTACCTTTTTGAACCTTCACGTAGGTTTAGGAACCATCACTTTGGCTAAGCACCCCCACACTCGTAAATATTTATAGGAAGGTTTTCGACCTTTCCATAATTCATAAGGTGTCTTATGAATCTTTTTGTGAGGTACTTTATTGAGAATGTAATTAGCAGAAAGTAAGGCTTCCCCCCACAAATTTTGTGGAGCTCCTGAACTTAATAACATTGAGTTCATCATTTCTTTCAAAGTACGGTTTTTGCGTTCAGCAACACCATTCGATTGAGGAGAATAAGGAGCGGTTGTTTGATGAATAATCTCATTTTCAGAACAAAATTCCTCAAATGGATATTCATATTCACCTCCTCTATCACTTCTAATAGCCTTTATCGTTTTGCTTAATTGATTCTCAACTTCATTCTTATATTGTTTAAATGCATTAATAGCCTCATCTTTACTATGTAACAAATATACATAGCAATATTTTGTGCAATCGTCAATAAAAGTAATAAAATACTTTTTCCCACCTCTAGTTTGAACAAATTTTAAATCACAAATATCGGTGTGAATTAAATCTAAAGGTTCAGTTATCCTTTCAATAGAATGGAAAGGTAATCTAGCTAATTTAGATTCCACACAAATTTCACATTTATGATTTTTATCAATATTGAATTTTGGCAAAAATTCCAAGTTAATTAATCTACGCAATGTATCAAAATTAACATGTCCCAATCTAGCATGCCAAATATTAGATGACTCAATCAAATAAGAAGAACTAGCAACTTCATTTATTGAAGCAGATGTTTTAGGGGTTACAGTAAGAACATTCAATTTAAAGAGCCCCTCATTTAGGTAGCCCTTTCCTACATACATGTCATTTTTAGACAACACAAAGCGATCAGACACAAACACAAGCTTGAAACCATTCTTAGTAAGGAGAGATCCATAAATCAGATTCTTTCGGATATCAGGCACGTGAAGAACATTGTTGAGAGTAAGTTCCTTTCCAGAAGTCATTTTCAAAGCAATCTTTACTTGTCCCACCACCTTAGAAGTGGATGAATTTCCCATAAAAAGGTTCTCCTCATTTTCCAAAGGCTTATAGGTGGAGAACATCCATTTGTTTGCACAAATGTGTCGTGTGGCTCCAGTGTCCACCCACCATTCCTTGGTATTTCCAACCAAGTTACATTCAGAGACAACGGCATAAAGATTCATATCCGCCAAATCATTGGTGATATTCTCACCCTCAGTCACATTTGCTTGAGAGTTATTTTTATTTGGCTTCTTAGGCTTACGACACTCACTTGAGCGGTGTCCCGGTTTACCACAATTGTAGCATTTGCCTTTGAACTTTTTCTTATTATGTTTGGAAGTGACTTCCCCATCATACTTTCATTTGTTCTTTTTAGGACCTTCAACGACATGGACCTTTGTTTCCATCGGATTCTTCCCACTTTTCTTTTTAGATTCACGGTTATCTTCTTCGATTCTTAGCCGGACCACCAACTCCTCCACATTCATCTCCTTACGCTTGTGCTTGAGATAGTTTTTGAACAAAGTCCAAGAAGGTGGCAACTTTTCAACAATTGCAGCAACTTGGAAAGTTTCACTAATTGACATTCCTTCAGCATGAATGTCGTGGAGGATCACTTGTAGTTCTTGCACTTGCGAGATTACATATTTAGAATCAACCATTTTGAAGTCCAGAAAACGACCCACGATAAATTTCTTCATCCCAGCATCTTCAGTTTTATACTTCTTTTCCAAAGAATTCCATAATTCCTTGGAAGTTTTGATAGTGCAATAAACATGGTACAAAGTCTTATCCAAGTAGGCCAAAATATAATTTCGGCATAGGTAGTCCGAATGCTTCCAAGCATCGACAGCAGCAACCTTTTCAGCATCATCTCCCTCTTGAATAGAGGGGCAATCTTCATATACAAACCTGCCGAGTTGGCAGGTAGTGAGATAGAAGTACATTTGTCCTTGCCAACGTTTGAAGTCAGCCCCAATGAACTTTTCAGGTTTCTCCCCGTGTGGCATAGATACGGGTGCAGTCACACTTGTGTTGGTGACAATCAGTTTCGTAGGAGTAGTGTTCATACTTTGCGATTCCATTTCTGTTACAAAAACAAAATTTTTATCAATGATAAAATTCATATATAATGAATTAATCAAAACAGAATACAAAATTTTGTGCAACAATTTCCTCCAAATATGATTCACAATAAATGAATTCCAAAAGAATTCAAATAATAATTAAGAATTAAACTGTAATAAAAACAGAATTCCGTACAAAACAGAATTAAATCATAAAATCTGTGTCACACTAATTTTAACAAGAATTATAATTTAAGATTAAAAAAAAATTTAGATAAACAGATTTTAACAAGAGTACACAAATAAAATTTTATTTTCTAAAACAGAATATAAAAACAGTATAGAAACTAATTTCTATATCAAAACTGTTTTACTAATTTCTACAATAAAGCAGTAAATTAATTCATTTTTTTTTTCTGTCAAAACAGATTTATTTACAACAAATAAATTTCTGTAATAAAAAAAATTTTGTACACTAAAAACAGTAGAACTATTAAATTGTCTTAAGATTGTTATGTCTACTATTTATAAATAACAATTGTACAGAATTATGAATATAATATAATTACAGAATTAAAACAGAATTACAGAAATGAAACACTTACTTGAATTTACAGAAATTAAATAAGAATAAAAGAAATAATCCGAGCCCTGTGAATCTCACAGTGTCCTTAAAACAATTTATTCCCTCAATGTGCTCCGAGGTTGATGAATATAGTCTCCCAAGATAGAATGGATTTTCCCAATTAATTATGTAGCACAACAATAATTAATTTCAACGAACTCAATTCTGTGGCTTTTACTCAACAATACTACAACATATGTTATGCAGGAGAAAGAAATTTCGGAACAGAATAATAGGAATTTTCTAGGGAAAAATGACAGCAATTCTGGAGGAGGGAAAAATTTCATTGTTTAAAAACGGAGGGAGGCATCTGTATTTATAGCAAAGTAGGTGACGGTTGACAAATAACTGCCAAAACAGTTAAACGAAATTAACTGTTGACTGTTGGCAATAACTGCCAACAGTTTATTAATTAATTAATTAATTTCGTAATTAATTAATAATTAAAGCCCAGAAAGTTAAATAAATTCGGCCCAAAAATGTAGGAGATAAGCCCAAGCCGAGCCGAGCCGGCCGGCCGGACGGACGCGCGCGCGCGCGCGTGTGGACTTTTGACCGAAAGTTAACCTGTGCATAGCTTAGGTCATCTCCCCTTCAAAGAGTTGGGATACCCCCAAGGCATCCAAACCTTAGTCCATACTTGGGGTGTTATTAACTCATCAAAATTCCACTACTCTTCCAATGTGGGACAAGAGTTAAAACACACCCAATTCATTTAACTTTCATTGCTTTGTGAGTCACTTTGGGGACATAATTATCATTCATAACTTATTGAAATTGGACATATGAATATACTACGTTAATCTCCTTGCGGAGGTGAACGCGTTCGTATATGGTCCCACAATTTTCGTAGTGTGGGTCCCACCTAAATTTGAGCTCAAAGTTGCTTAAAATTCTGTCCAGAAAATTCTGGACAGCTTTCTTAAAACCCATTTAAGTCCAATTTTTCCAACAGATTTAATGGAGCTCTAAGAGAAGTTTAATATGATATATCATTTAATATGCAAAACGAATACCGTTTGTGCTTAACAATATAAAGCTATCTGATTGAATATTAAATTAAAAAAATAAAAAAAAAAGTTTGAAGGTTACTTGCTTGGCTTGGTTTGCTGTTGCAAATCGCTGACTCAAGGGGTAGGAGGGGCACTAGCAAGGGTGCTAATTTGGGGCGAGCAACACTACTACGATTGTGCTGGTTTGGGGTGCAGAAGGCTAACTAGCAAAAGCAGTAGCACAACCTCGGCTATAAGGGCGACGGGAGGAAGGAGAAAGGGAGAATGGACACAAAACCTTCTTAATGTTATTGTGCCACTCTCTTTTGCACAAAATAATTTAACACGGGATCCTTACAACGCTAGAATGTTTTCTGCTGAACACTTATGAATAAATGAGTTTAAAAACAACAACAAAATATGAAATAAAGCATGGTATGTTTTACTGAAATTGATACAAACAAAGAAATACCACCTCAAATATCTGAATATAGATATACTATGTAGTAAATACATGTTTTATCTCAAATTTTAAGGAAAGAGTAATGTAAATACATTTAAAGAAATAAAAAGAAATGTAAAAAAAACATAGTAAGCAGTAAATTATATAACTTTCTAAATTAATAGTCTCGAACAAACATATTTGCATAAAAACATTCACTTGTATTCGAGTAATGATTTTGTGAAAGCTCAATTAAGCATTGGCGAAATTCATGTTTCCAAAATTACATGATTTGTAAATTTAATTCAAAGGAAATTTTGGGAATTCATAATTCAAAAATAGATGTGAATTCATTACAGCCACATGAACGCCCAATAATCTAAGACTTTTTCTCTATGAAAATTATTTTGTCCAAATTTTCATAACCCAAATATTCATCCCAGTAGTAGAGAAACTGTGAAAGAGATGTACTTCCTTCATAAGATAGTGCAAATTATATAATAAGTGGAAAGATTTAAATATTGGGGCGAATTGCTCATCTATGTCATAAGGGGGTGAACTGCAGAAAAATTTAAATAAAATTAATATCAATTTGATAAGAAACCTTACCGAAAAACTAATGGAACCACAAATCGTTTATCCATGTTAGAATTGATTTGTATCTATACAAACAATCTTTTAAAGCATGAAGAAGAAAATAAGAAATTTGTACGGGCCAATGAATCCTTATATTTCTAAAGAAGAAAAATAATACCTAAAGTTATGTAAAGTAAAACATGAAAATTTCCATCTTTAGTATATATGTATCCATAGGGCCATAGTAAAAGATGAACTTCAGATAAATATTAGGCTTCCCAAAATATGCATCTACAATCCTATAGAAAGATATAAGACCCATAATCCTGATAAAAATAACATGAAGTTGAAAACCCAAAATTTGAGCACTAAAACAAAACCCCGACATAGTGAAAGTGGAAGAACATAATTATGTGTAAAGTCACAATAATTTTTTCATAGCAGATGGTTGTAAACATCATAAGTAATTCAACACAATGGAAGTGAGCACTATAACTGTTTTTAATGCAAAAAACTAGACTATCTCTAATTATTTGATCATAGATAAATAAGTAAATAAGAGACACAATAGATTTTTAAAGTGGTTCGACTAAAAGGGAAAAAGCCTACGTCCACTGGTGTATATTGCCTTGTGTTTGTTCAATTATCTCTTATTTCGTGCTCCCTGGTTATGGGGATTACAATGTATTTATAGTCCCCGAGGGTGTACAAGAATCAAAATATTAAAGGACGGAATGCCTTTATAACATAGGCATTTATATATGTACAATGTTCATAATGTATACAAATAGTGGTTCTTTATAACCCCTATTGGTCGGTCTTCCTGGTGTTGGTCGGGCTTCTTTCATATGTTGGTCGACATTCTACACTATTAGTCAGCATTCTTTGATTCATTCTGATAAATAGGCCTTGCTGACTAGGACTAATGCCACGACGGATAATACATGACTATTTCTGATTGGTCAACGTAATAGGATAATTTTTGGTATCAATAGAAGCCCGCAATGTTTCATGCTTGTGGTTTTTACAAGAATATGGAATATTTAGATCTTAAAGTTGCTCGGGCAACAATTTCGAGTCTTGGTCGGCTACTGACTTCCCATACTTGTAAAGTTAATGATTTAATTATCGGTTCATAATGTGTATGGCATTTTTGTAATTATCCATAGTTTTAACGAATCATTTTTTGGAAATGTATCTTTTCTGCTTTAGTCGCCAACAGTTCAATTGATACTTCTTTTAATCATTACCTTTACAAGTTTCAAGGCAACCTATAAGAGGCGAGAAAAGCTACGATTGTCTCTTACCTCAAAATATTCTGAGTTTTTTACTTTTATCTTTTTGAGCTCTCTGTGCGATCGTTTACCCTGTTCTCTAGTTTTTATTGAATCCTTAAATTCTTGTAAGAATCTTCTTCTTCTTCTTCTTCTTCTTCTTCTTCTTCTTCTTCTTCTTCTTCTTCTTCTTCTTCTTCTTCTTCTTCTTCTTCTTCTTCTTCTTCTTCTTCTTCTTATATGGTTTAATCTGTAACCTTTTTAGAAGAATTTAGAAATTAATGGAATATCCCTTCGTACGTAGAGTTGGAACTTCCTATTCTTCACACTGATCTTTTTTCTTTGCCTGAAGGCCATTGGTTACCTTCCATTTTCATTGCTGAGTGTGGGTTTACTTTTCCCCCAAACCCATTTTATCTTGAATTTTGTCAGCACTTTGATGTCATTCCTGCTAGGTCAGCCCCCAACACTTGGAGAGTGTTAATGGGGTTTATAGGTTAAACCGGCTCCATGGGACCCATATAGGTATCCCGAAAATTTTGTTTTATTATAAATGGGTCATAAGTGACACCACATACTATTTAAAAACTAGGGCTGTAAACAAATCTTTAGTTGTTAATCTTCCTGACTCTAATCGAGATTACTTTGATCATGGAGTAATTGTTAAAAATTGGCAATATGCTCCCATGATTGGAAATTCTGAGTATCAGGGAACTAGGTTCCCACCAAATGGAAATGGGATAGGTTGCATTTCTTTATCTATTTTTCTTTGCATATTTTGATAAATGCTAATATTGATGTTTACCTTATTAATTTTGATTGCAGTTGATCGAAAAAGAAAGTGTCCCAAGGATAGTGACATCAACCTTAGAGAGTTCAAGTTCATATGGGGCATTCACTAGAAAATTAGGGAGGAGCATACCAGATCAGCCTCATATCTGTTGAAGTACCGAAATACTATCACTTCTTTTGTTGCTCGCCCTATTATTATTGTACCTTCACCCCTGATTGATCTTGACCAAGATCCTATCTCCACATCCTCAGCCACTTCATCTGGTAGTGGTGAACTTACTATTGTTCCCCCCTCATCTCTAGACTCAGATCTACCTCTTGCTGCTGCCATGGGGAAGAGGAAATATCCTTACATTTTGGGTGATATTGCTTCTACTGGTTCCTCTAAGAAGGATGTTGATGGGGATAAGAACAAAGAGGATGCTGGGAAGAAGCCCCCAATAAATAAGGAAGATGATGGGAAGAAGTTTCTAGCTAAGAAAGATGATGAAGGCCATCTTAAGAGGCTAAAAAGAGGGGGCTCCCTTCTAGGCTGACAGAAGGGTTATCAGTCAACACCGATCAATAAGAGTTAATTAATTTATCTGCTTATGTCTCACCAGTGGCCCTTGGCCCTAGCTTGGCCAAATAGCTAATAAGGTTTGGTACATTTCCAAACCATAGGGGTACTACTTCTGTAATGCCCCGATCAAAATGTTTTGAAAAGGCTTGTCAAAGCCTGGCTATGGTAAGTACTATCTCCTCTTCTTATTTTTACTCATTTGTTTCCTACTCTTTACACTAACTTGCTATATTTTCTTGTTGCAGTTCTTGGTCGACTTCAACAATATGTTAGAGAAGGATGATGCTCTGCATTCTTCTTGAATTATGGTTGAGGAGGCTTTTGACCAATTGAAAAGTCAGGGCTTGACTCCCAACAAGCATTGGGTACTAAGCAGAAGAAGTGGGAATCCAAAATAAAGACAACTGGAGAGGATGCTGCTGCTACTCAAGAATAGGTTGCTGATCTGCAGAAAAATTTAGATCCTGAAAAATCCAAGGTTGTTGCAGAGAAGGCTAAAAGAGCCAAGGCCAGGGAATCTTCCTTCAACAAAGGCTGGGATATGTCTATTAGAATTTCTTCTATGAAAATTGATTTTTCAAAGAAAAAATGCTTTAAGGATGGCTGGTCGGTAGCCTTAGTGGAAGTCGACACTCCCCAAGAATCTAAACTATTCCTCAGACATGACAGAAGATCTCCTCCTAACATAGATGAAGAGATTGAAGATGATGGGGGATCAAGTGAATCCAATTTAGCATTAAAATCTGTCGACCAACATCAAACTGTTGTAGTTGACTCCTCTACTCCTCCAGCTGGTGGTCACCATACCTTGCCTGCTCCTGCTTCCAATCCTGTTGGGTATACTTCAGATATGAAGAAGGTGTCGACCAATTACCTTGTAATTTATTTTATTTTATTTTCTTCTGTAGTTGTAATTTTTTTCCTTTTATGTTGATGTACTTGTTCTCAACAATTTATGAATAAAAAGAACTTTTACTTCTAATTTTCCTGTCGTTTCTCCTTATTTCACATACTGTTATTGTTTGGAAACTTTTCTTACTCTTAATAGTTCATGGATAAACTGGACCAATTCTCCACAAATGACACTCAGCTACTTTAGAGATGCCATGAACTCTTCAAAGCTAGTCACTTATCTTTGACCGAGGAAGAGATATCAAAGTTGCTCGAGGAAGATGTTTTAAATCAAGCTAATGAAGCTTACCTGTATTTAAAATGCCTACTTAATCGGGTTGTGGTCAATAACATGTCTTACTATGAAATAATTGAGGAACTACAAGAGAATCATAAAGAAGCTAAGGCCATTTTGCATGATGAATATTAACAAAAATATTAGGCTTTAAGCGAAGGCTGGGGTTTTGAGAAGAAACTAGATAAATATGCTTCCTATTTCAGAAGACAATAGTTTTTTATCAATCATGAAGTGGAAGAAGCTAGGGATATTTCCAAGTTGCTGTAGGAGGAGAACAATAATTTGAGGAAGACTTCCTCTTCCACTGTTGTTACTACTCATGAAGGGTTTTCATTCTTGGAGGCTGAAAATGCTAAGTTAAGGGAAGAAGTGGAGTCACTAAAAAAGACCAAATCTCCTTCCTCTTCTCGAGCAAGAACTAAACCTGGCCGAGATACTACATATAAGGCAAGGACACAACAAACTCTTGCAAATCAAGATGCTAAATTGAAAGCCAAAAATTAAGCCCTTAATAAAATGTCCCAGATGCTTCAAACATAATTCGAGTAGCTTGTTAGTTAATCTTCTTAATTACAAGCCAAAGATGGGGTGCTGAAGAAGTTAAAACACCAGATCGATAGGTTAACCTTCCAATTCCACAAGCAGCCTAGGGAAATATGGATAGAGGGGTAAAATGAAGCTTTAAGGCATTTTGCTGGACCAATTACCTCACAGTACTAAAGGTGGATCAAAATATCCCTTTCTGGAAATGGTATGATCCTGGGTTATTAGACCTTAAAGATCCTCCCTTTAGGTTTGATGTTGATTGGATTCCTATGAACACCATTCCTCAGTGCCTAGTTTCTAAGTATTTAGGGGACTATAGTCTTCACGAAGAGCTATAAATTATTCATCCTCCTCATATGTTAGATTTACCAAGAAGCAACAATAAAAGGATGCTCCAAGACTTTAATTTTATCATTCTCCTTACACCCTAAAGAATCCTCAAGGTAGTATGGAGCCAGTTTCTAAGGCAGAGGGAAAATATCCCTTCGAGTATTTTTCTGCAATTCTGTTATGAACAAAAGCATGTAATGATCATTGAATAAATGAAATATATTGATCAACTTGTCTCTTTAATCTTTGGATGTGATTCTCTTCTTTTTTTCATTAGTTTTATTGATACCCTTAAGTATCAATTACCAATGAATACATAGGTTCTACTACTATACCTAGATTAAAATCTAAATTTAACACTAGTTACCCATGTGTCTCCATAGGTTCTATTAATGCACCTAAATTCTTAGGTTTTCTGCATTACTTACTAATGGTGTGACTAGGCACATGTGGAATACGTGTCTACACTCCTCTTGAGGAATCTTCATAACGTTCTTCCTTCATTTTTCCCAGTAGGATAAAGATCTTAAATTATCCTTATCTTTCTTGAAAAAGTTTCTCGAGGACTTAGTATCCTGCTCTACTTGGATTTTTATCTTCTTCCAATCAAGTTATGTTTATATAGAGCAGCTTCTTGCCTGAGCTGACTAACATTTTATATCAACTATGTGGTTGTTGCGATGGACCTATTTTGGGTATCGACTAACAGTGTGGTGCAACTTTTGAAGTTTTTCTGGAAACTTGATATTGTAGTGCATAACACTAGTACTCCCAAAAAATAAAAAATAGAAATGGAAGGAATCATGATTTTATTGATACTAAAAATTGATATTTAACTTAGTACAATTGATTACATCATTGGTAGTACTTCCTAAGGTGCTCGGCATGCCATGGATTCTTGAATTCTTCTTCCTCTAAAGTCTCAATTCTATAGGTTTCAGGTCGAACAACTGCTGAAATACGGTATGGCCCATGCCAATTGGCCTCAAGTTTGTTATTATTATGGATAACCTTTTTTAGAACATAATCTCATTACTTTAGGTTGGTCGGCTTCATTCGCTTGTTGTAGAAACGTGTTGTTCACTGTTGGGAAGTAGCGCTTCTCAAAGATATATCTTTACGTACTTCTGCCAACATATCCAAATCCAATCTTCATATTTGATCACTTACATGAGAGTTAAAGTTCAAAAACTTATAGGATAGAAGGCCCAATTCAACAGGTATTATGGCTTCAGTCCTAAATGCCAGCATGTACGGGGATTCTCCAGTTCCAGTTCTGGGGGTTGTTCGGTATGCCCACAGAATAGAATACAACTTGTTGATCCAATTTCCATTGGCATTATTAAGTCTTTTTTTTAACCCATTGAGAAGGTTCCATTTGTAACTTCAATTTTTCCATTACTTTGAGGATGACTTGGAGCAGAATATAGCTTCTGGATATTGGACTGAGCACAATAGGCAGCAAATTCATCATTATCAAATTGTGTTCCATGGTCGGTGATAAAGGCATAGGGTATCTCATATTTACAAATAATATTCTTCCAAATGAATTGGTAGACTTTCTCATAAGGCATGTCTATCAATGGTTCTGCCTCAACCCACTTCGTAAAGTAGTCCATATCAACAACTAAGTACTCGAACTATCCTCGGGTGGTCCGCAATGGCTCGACCAAGTCTATACCCTATATGGAAAATGGCCAAAGTGAATTGATTGGGGTTAGAGCAGCCTAGAGAGTTTTGTGAATGCTAGAATACCTTTGGCACTTGTCACATTTTCTATAAAAGGCTGCATAATCTCCTCACATTGTAGTCCAATAGCATGTCTGTGCACTAATTCGCTACAACAGTGTTCTTCCTGCTATGTGGGCTCCATAAGATCCTTCATGCACCTCCTGAATCAAGTCTGGAACCTCTAATGGGTGAACGCAATGTTGCAGGTTAACTGTCAACCCTCTCCTATACAAGACTCCTTTATCTAACACATATTTGGCGGCTTTATACTTTAATTTTTTGTCTTCAATCATATCTGCTGGAAAGTTCCTTATTCTATATATGCTTTGATGGGATCCATATAAGATGGCCTCATGTCTACAACAATAAAATTGATCATCAAATCTTCATCTATACTC
Organism: Sambucus nigra; assembly: GCA_949130495.1. Lineage (NCBI taxonomy): Eukaryota > Viridiplantae > Streptophyta > Magnoliopsida > Dipsacales > Adoxaceae > Sambucus > Sambucus nigra. The sequence continues at coordinate 84,376,039 of OX422208.1, read as the reverse complement.
CTATTGGCCAAAATTTCAATAGGAATAGTTCAACGAAGTTCAAATTTAGTTGCTGAAGCTAGCCGAGCAAGTGCATGTGCTCATGCATTTTCTACCCTTGGAATTCTGCTCATCCGAAGAACTGACAATTTTTTATTACCTCTAATCCTTTGAAAAGATATCTGGCTATAAATTCTCCTTTATCACCATACGAGTTTAATATTTGATTTACCAGCAACTGAGAGTCACTGTGTGACACAACTTGCTCAAAATTCAGTGATTGGGCTAAACTTAAAGCTACAATAAGAGCTTCGTACTCTGCTTTACTGTTTGAGGCCTGGAAATGAAATAGTGAAGCATATCCAATATCTATCCCATCAGGAGTGTTAAGTATTATTCCTGCTCCACTACCGGTTGTGCAAGATGACCCATTTACGTACAGGTTCCATATTGGGAGATTATTATCAAACGCTTGGTTTATTAAATTCCCGTGATGGAATGTTTTTCTCCTTTCTTCCTCATACTTTTTGGACATCTCTTGTGTTCAGGAAAAGGAATCTGGTAGGTTGGCAGTGGCTTCTTATGATTTTTCCTCTGATGAAAGTTCCTCGAAAGTTTGATCGTCATTAGCTCATTTCGGATTATTTCCTCCTGATTTTTGTTTGGTTTGCTTATTCTGTTTCTCGGGAACCTCGTGGAAAGTGATTTCAGCTCTGAAATCCGCTACTGCTTGGCCTTTTAGAGAAGACCTTGGTTCCTAAATGTTATCATATTCCCCTAGTTCTACTTCCCAGTACATTAATCTTCCAGACTTATCTGGTTTGTATAAATCCTGCCTTAGAGGCATATCAGTGTATACTACTATCGTATGGGCTTGAAAATAAGGCTTTATCCGCCTAGACGCCTTAATCAATGTTAGTGCCAACTGCTCCTGGTGAGAGTATCTGATTTTTGCTCCTCAAAAAGCTTTACTGGTGTAGTAAACAGGTTTTTGAACTCAATTCTCTTCTTTGATCAAGGTATAACTTACGGCTTATTTAAAAAGAGCTAAGTACAAGTACAATTTTTTCCCATAATTTCTCGGGAGAGTAGTGGGGGTGACTCCAAGTACCTTTTCAACTCTAAAAAAGCTTTCTCACATTCTTTATTCCATTTAAAACTCTTTCTGAGCACTCTAAAGAATGGCAGGCACCTGTTTGTAGCTCGGGCTATAAATCTATTCAGAGCTGCTACTCACCCAGTTAACCTTTGTACATCCTTCTTGCAAGTAGGGGACTGCATCTTGATCAATGCCTTGATCTTATTTATGTTTTCTTCAATTCCCATTTCATTTACTATATACCTGAGGAACTTTCCCTCCTACGCTCTAAACACACACTTGGTTAGGTTTAGTCTCGTCTAGTGTTTCTCTGGTTGGTTGAAAGTCTGATTGAGGTTGGCAATATGATCAGACATTTTTTTTCTCTTTGTCAGCATATCATCTACATACACTTCCATATTTTTGGCTATTTTCTCCTCAAAGACTTTGTTCACCAACCTCTGGTAAGTAGCACCTGCATTTTTTAAGCCAAATGGCATCACGTTTTAATAGTTCCTCGGGGAGTAATGAAAGAATTTCTCTCTCTGTCTTCAGGCTTCATTTTAATCTAGTTATAACTAGAGTAAGGATTCATGAATCTTAACAATTCATGTCCAGAAGTGGCATCAACAAGGTAAGCAATTCGGGGTAAAGGAAAATGATCCTTTGGGCATGCTTTGTGCAAATCCGTGAAGTCTACACACATTCTCCATTTATTCTTCTTCTTCTTGACCATAACTACATCGTCTAACTAATATGGGTACTTTACTTCATCAATAGAAGTAACTTTTTGAAGATTTTCAACTTCCTCTTATATGGCTTGGTTCTTCTTGAGGATGAACACTCTTCACCTTTGTTTTACAGGCTTAACTTCTTTATTGACATTGAGATCATGGAAAAGAAAGTTGGGATCAATCCCTGGCATATCTTCATGACTCTATGAGGACACATGCTTTATCTATCTAAGGAAATTTACTAGTTACTATTTAAGAATATGATCCAGTGTTGTTACGATTCGAGTGGTGTGTTCTAGCTTGTCATTATCCAAATACTATCTGGCCCATCACCAATTTTGTTTCTTCCCTTGGATATAAGGTTTCAACCTCATATTCTTTATCAAGTTCAGATGTGCCCACTTGGTAAGTGGTGTTTTTTTTCTTTATTTCTTCTAGATCTTCCTTCTCGGCAGATTAGTAGTATCATTCCCGAGCTATTTTTTGGTCGCCCTTTACAACGCCTATTTAAAGTTGGTCAAGAACTTCAAATATTGATGGACTGTAGATGGTGCAACTTGAAACTTCTTCAACCATACTCTTTCAATAATCATTTTATAGGCCGAATGAATATTTCTTTCCATTACAAAGAAACGTATTTTCTATGTTTGGCTAGTTGGCCATGTGACGATCAACACCTCCACCTTAATTGTTCCCAAAGGTAATACTTTCTCACCATAAAAACCTATTAAAGGTCTATGGTAAGGCTCCAGTTGACTGAGCTTAAAATCCATACTTTTATAATAAGGATTAAACATAATATGTGTCGAGCTACCATTACCAATTAGTACTCTAGAAATAATAATATCTTTCTTTCTGACTTTGATTACTAGAGGATCATCATTGGGGTACAATAATCCTAAGAGGTCATTTTTAGAGAAATCGATCACCAACTTATCTTTGTTGACCTTCCTCTGTCGATCTTCTTCAGCTAGATTGATTCTATGTATATAGGAACAAGCTTGTGGCTAATTTAGGTAAGCCTTCCTCTCTGCTGTACGATCTCCTCATTTTGTATCTCCACCTATAATCATTTGATAATCAAAAGAACCAAAGTTGAGCATGAATACCTCATGTTCTGGTGGCCTAGGCTTCTTGGGTAAGTTGGGATCGTTCTCTTAATCATATTTATGCGTCCTATTTTTCTCGTCTCTGATCTTGCAAAGAGATTTTGACCTTTACTTGGCTCCTTTGTTGTTCTGCAGATCAATAAACTAGTTCAATTTGCCTCTTCGGATGAGAGTTTCAATTTCATTCCGTAGAGCAAAACAACGATTTATCGTGTGACCGTGGCCTCTATGAAATTCACAGTATTGGGATTTATCCCTCATGATAGGGGAGCTCCTCAATTTCTCAGGCTAACGTGCATCTTTCTTATGTTTAATTTCCTCCAAAACATGGTGAATACCCATTATTAATGGAGTGTAATTATTGTACTTATTGAGCTAGTCTATAATCCATTTTTTCTTATATTCCCCAAGTTATCCGGAATCTTTGTGTTCCTTTCTATAAATTTTTCTTTTACCTTTTTCCCCGAGCTCCGCTTAGCTTCCATTGCCTCCTCTGCATTCATGATCTTAGGTGACTTTGTCATTGTCTTTGTGGTATATTTAGAAAGCGTGTAGTAGAGTTTCTCGGGAAGTAGTCCGTTGATTAGAGCTATTATAGCAGTAATCTCCTCATAATCCACAACCTCCAACTTCTCGTTATTGAAATGAGTGATGTAGTCTCTAGTACTTTCTCTTTCCTTTTATCTCGTACTGAGCAAATGAGCTACCTTTTTTACTAGGTTGGCCCCAAAGAAAAATTTTCTAATGAATTGCTCGGACAACTAATTGAAGTTGGAAATTTTTCCTTGAGGAAGGATATTATACTAGATTTGAGCAGGACCACTAATTATTACGAAGCATTATCTGCACCTCATCTCATCAGGGATGACATATATGTCAGCTGCTACTGTGGTGACAAAAATCTCAATAAAACAATTACCAGAATAAAAGAAATAACAACAATCACATAACACAAAAATATATGTGGTTCGGCAAATTGCCTATGTCCACGGAGAGGTCTATTATTTTTATTTAGTATCTCTCGAACTGTTTTTCACATGCCCCATGACCCACGCTAGGAGTACAATATATATGCAGTTAAAATAATGTGTTGGCTACTAACACGTTGTCCTCACATCCCTTGAATATCTCTCCAAGATTTTAGGGATAAATTTGGTCATATCTTTCATTCTAACTGTTATCCAAGACTCATAATTTAGGTAGAGCACCTCACTCACTCGTTGGGCTTAACCGGTTACTCTTATGGTCTTAGTCGACAACAGGTACCCACAATTGCCCCTAAAAATTTTGGGGCCATAATTGGGCTAACAAATTTTAAATAGCGCCTTCCGATCCCTTTCTAGTGGGACTGTTGTAGTTTATAAAAATGATAAGGGCGTGAATCGTCGTTTAGCAAGAATTTAAGCGGCAAATCTTCTTTGATGATAGTGCACTATCATTGAGGAGTTTAAACTGAGGTATTGGATGATCTTTAACTTCTTGCTTCTCTCACTTTCAATCCATCTCTTGTTCTCCAAGCTTTCTCTTGCTCTCAAGCTTGTTCTTCATCGTTTTCAAGCTATTTTTCGCGTCTCATCTTCATTTGTCGGTGGTTTCGATCATTTCAAGCTTCATTCCTTTCCTTGTAAGTTTGCAGTCTCTCCTCTTTGTGTATTTCCTTTTGTCATCTTCATTTGGATTTATTCTGATAAATAGGCCTTGATGACTAGGACTAATGCCACGATAGATAACACATGTCTATTTTTTATTGGTCCATGTAATAGGATCATTTTTGGTATCAATAACTGCCATAACTTATAAAAGTGGACAAATTACATTTAAAGCCAATAATGATCTCAGAGCAATTTCATTAATCTAACTCCTGAAATCGTATGAAGTATTTTCTCTCTTTCAAAATGCACATAATTTATAGTTAATTAGTAACTAATAATGGTATTTTAATAAAAAAAAAATACTTTGAGATCAATTTTACTAAAGAAAACTAGGATCAACAAAGAAACGGAAAAAAAACTCAAATATAAATGATGAAATACAAATAGAGAAATTATGATATAACGGACTAATGAACCTTCAACTTTTCAGGACAAATCCAAACAAAAAGGTAAAATAATAACAATTGTCAATGGAAAAAATTGATTAGACACTATGGCATTTCATAAGAATCATTATTCTTTATAAAAAATAATATCCCATAAAAGTAGTCCAAACAAAAAAGAAAGAGAAATAAAATAAATTAAAATTTATTAGACACAATGGCATTTCATAAAACCCACAGTATTCATAGTACGGTCTTTCATATTAATCACTATGTCATTTCATCAAAAACATATAGCATATAAAAAACATTATACTATCTCTAAATTAATACGACCTCAACCCTTATTTATCATAATCAATGTGTTTTTGGAAGCATTCTTTACAAGAACAACATAATAAACCCTCTAAGAAAATGATTGATGGATGATCAAATATAAAAGCCTTACATCACCACAGATGAATAATTACTTCCATAAATACACATAGTTCTCTTACGGCTATTGACTTGATTCAAAGACTATAAATGCACAACCCCATGTTAAAACCTTAGCTGTAGTAAAAGTTTAGTAAACATTACTACCAAACAAAAAAAGCTCCCACATAGAAATTAATGTGAAACTTGCCAAAACCAAAACTTTGATATAAGAACTTTGATGTTCATAAATAATATATTAATTACAATTTTAAAAGGGATATGTATCCTTATAGCTCTCTGAACATTAGAATCCACCTAGGTTCATAAAAGAAAAACATCATTTTTGCATAAATTTAAAGATCTCGAAACTAAATGTGTGATCAGAATCAAAATACTGAGTCATTCACCGATACGAAATCCTATCTCAAATAATAAAACACAGATTTGCAACTTAATAACCACCACGTCAAAATAAAGTGGAATACATCAGTAAAATGTAAATTACATAAACTAAAGCATATAATCTAAACCTAACAAAATTTTCATAATGTGACATGAACATCCTCAGTTGAATTAACTTCTGGCAATTAAAGACAACTTCTACGACAATCAATGAAAGTGGAAATGCATCATTTGCAAGACAAAAAAAAATCATAAAATAAAGTCAATCGGGTTTTTAAAAGAATCAACATTAAACCTAAATTCAAAATGTATGAGGAAAAAAAACTAATCTATACCTAATGAGACAAATACATATTTTTAACTCTCCTAATTTTCAAGAAAATTGTAACTCTCCCATTTTAGAACACCAAAGCCCCTCCCCCCAATTTTTTTCTTCAAATTCCTAAAAACCAAATCCTTAATTTTGCACCCAATTAAATTTGAAATTAGTTCCGAACAGAGAAAGATAGAAACGAAGCGTAACCTACGATTCAAAGTTTGAAATCTAGTTAGTGGAGGAATGATTGTGGATTTAGAGAGAGAGAAAGGTATTCCAAATAAAGTGAAGCGGGTGTTTTTTGTTTGGGCGGAATAAAGTGAAATGTGAAATGTTTTGGCTGGATTATTAATTTTGAGAGTGAATCTGAGCCTTTGATTTGGTAAGGGGAGATGTGGTCAAATCTCAACCCTTATTGTGATTGTACATTTTGAGATTTCAAGAACCATGCTATCCTATATATATATATATATATATATATAGGCCCTTTCCTGTAAGGACTCCTTATGGTGCAGACCCCGGTACATACCATTTTTTTAAAATAGTAAAAAAATGAATTTTTTGATGAAACTTCATGGATTTGATCTCCATGATGGGAAGATCATCTCCAATTTTTTTTATCAAAAAATTCAAGAAAAAAATCATTGAGATGAGGTGATATGTAAAAAAAATGTATAAACATGCATTTTTTACCATTGAAATGTTGGCGGTTATCTCACCCACTTTTTGATTGAAATTTTTGATGAAAATTCATGGATATGATCTCGATAGTGAGAACATCATATCCATGAAGTTTCATCAAAAAATTCAATCAATAAAGCGGCTGGCGCCCACCCAACATTTCAAGGTTGAAAATACATATTTATACGATTTTTTTACATATCACCTCATCTCAATGGTTTTTTTATTGAATTTTTTGACGAAAAAAATTGGAGATGATCTTCTCAATGTGGAGATCATATCAATGAAGTTTCATAAAAAAATCACTTTTTTACTATTTTAAAAAAATGGTATGTACCATAAGGAGTCCTTATATGAGACTTTCTCTCTCTCTGTGTGTGTGTGTGTGTGTGTATATATATATATATATATATATATATATATATATATATATATATATATGCAAGAGATGTAATTTGATATTTATTGCAAAAAAATTGTATTATATAAAAAACTAAACAAGAGATTTTGGCTCTAATAACAAATGTAAGAATTTTTTAATGCGAACGAATCAAGAATATACATCCTATCATGGTTTTACAATTGGTGTTAATCACTTTTTTTTCCCTATAAATCTTCTTATCTCTCTCAAACCTTATGTCTCAAATGATCGAATTCACATAACAACTTTTGGAGACAATATTTTGTTAAATAAGGGACCTAAGGGTGTCACACCCCGCCCAATTAAATATAGGGTGATCAGTCCTCTACCAATTTAAAATAGGATATTCAGTTGGTTCATTCTCAGCATCACTATAGAAAATGTTTTAACATATTAATCACTAATATAAAAATTAAGTTAGGTGTCAAAACATTTACAATTTAATAAAACCAAGTAAATCCATTTTCATTCAGTCCTAAAATATAAACCATTCACCACACATAGGAATCTAAATAAATACTGAGCATGAATCAAGAATGGAAATGAATAAGAATGGATAAAACCTCCCAGTTCAAAACTCCAAACCATACAATAAACTGAATACAATATCTCTGATGGAAGAACTATAAGTCGGCAACATATGCCCTAAACAAGAAGTCTAGACGAAACTGAATGGAAAGGATAAATGTGTCTACTGCAAGGACCTACAACTTCGACAACAGCTATAGCACGTCAAGCTATCCAAATCTCTAAATCTGATACTCTTGTGGCTGAGCACCATATATAATACATATATATAACAAAAGAGAGAAGAGATACAAGAAACGGGTCAGAGCCCGATGTGTAAAAATGATTTAGCAAGTATTTAAAACTGGTTCTTAAAACAAGTCTTATATGAATGTTAGGTATCGAACTCTCACATAAGTTTCTCGCCTCTCGTCTATTGTGCACGCCTAACGTACACCTAATCTCCCCCTAGTTATACCTCCCAGTCTAACTAGTCAGAAACCGTACTAATACTAACTATGCTAAGTAGTAGTATTCTCGTATCGCCAATACAATACGCTATTCAGATAGTTTATCTCACAGACTAAATTTCATTATTCACCATTTGAATGGTTAATCTTTTATTCACTAAGATCATTTTACTTCTCGTTTTCATTTTATCTACTAGTCTCACAAAGTAGAAAGTTACCCAAGTACACTCATACATATATATAGTCTCATCATCCCTATATATATACACTAATCATGCACCCTTAGGTTAAGACCGCTTGGTGCAATGTAATAATTATTATTATTACCAAGTCTACTAATTTTCACACAGTGGCAATATTCACAAGTCCATATATATATATATATATATAGTCACATCATCCCTATACATATATATATACTAATCCTGCATCCCCGACTAAGACCCATTAGTGCACATATCCAAAAATCATGCATCCCCAAGTTAACACCCATTAATACACCTTTCAATAATAATTCAGTACCCCCGAGTTATCACCCATTAGTGCGCCTAACAATAGAATATTGCATCCCCGGGTTATCACCCATTAATGCTCCTATCGATATTAATCCAGCACCCCCAGGTTATCACCCATTAGTGCACCTAACAATAATCATCCTTGTACCCCCGGGTTATCACCCATTAGTACACTTCACAATAAAGTTTCTGCACCCCCGAGTTATCACTCATTAGTGCCCTTAACTATAAGGTTCTTGCACCCCCGGGTTATCACCCATTAGTGATCTTAACAATAATATAACATAATAGGCATACACACATCCTATTATAATTTATAGGTATTTCTCCAACCTACATATATACTCTTCATACGTATTTTAACCTCATTACTACTTATAGTATAAATAATTAGATTACTATCTCTCTCGTAATCTCCAAGGTACATTCTCTCTATACCGAAATAATTAAAGTATTAATTCCCACATACTTTTCCCAAAATTCCTTCTTATTTGAATTTTTTATTTGGTAGTTTCTCTCACTCCAATAAAATAACAAACTCCAAACTGGGCTCTAAGCAAATTCCCAGAAATTCACCTTGTGGTTTAAACCACAATGACATGTGGTTTGAACCAGAATGACATGTCGTTCGAACCAGAATGACATGTCGTTCGAACGACGTTCGAACCTGAATGACATGTCGTTCAAACGACTTCCAATGTTGTTCGAACGACTTCCAATGTCGTTCGAACCACTTTGCGCGAGATCCCCATCTTGTTTGAACAACTTCGCGCGAGATTGCACTATTCGTCTTCTTCACCAAACTTCAACGTTTTTCACCATTTTAAAACCTAAAAACCTCTAAGATTCGATTCCGAACAACTCATCATCAATACCCATCAACAACTAACATGTTATAAATCATTCCTAACCTCCTAGGATCATTAATTCGTCATAAATCATCATAAATATATAAAATTCCCAAATTAATTCATATGAACCCTAGTTTCCAAATTTTCAATTAAAAAACCTATTCAACCCAGATTTGTTCATCAATATATAATCAAATTCCGTGATTAATTCCTCTACATACATAAAGAAATTCCAACCACTAATTAAACCAATCCTTAATGATAATTTAAATCTCCAATTTTCACCCAATTAACATATAAATCATGATTAATTCCATCTGTACTAACATGAGCATGATTAATACTAAAAGAAAGCAAGTAATAAACACTTGCATCGAATATGACGGTCAGATCCGTTGGTGATGTTGGTACATACGCGTTCCTCTCTTCTCGATCTACGCGTTGGTGATCACGGTTGTGCAAGGTGATGACAAATGAGTTTTTCTCTCTTGGAATTTGGTTCTCCCTCACACCCTCCATGGCCGTTCTAACTTACTGCCACTTCTGTACCCTAATAGACTTTCTTGGCTGATATAATAAATCCCAATTTTCATGTGACAACCCGCTCTCCGAAATAATGGGTGGCCAGCCCGATACCTCATCACAACGGAATCATGAATGGATATCATCCTCCGCATCATAAAAATAATTAGGTATGTAGGCAAGCCACTCCATAAATCAGAAAGTATGTTGTCAAAATTATGATTTAAAAGAAAGATTTAAGAAATAAATTAAACAACCCAAATCTGACAAAAGTAGAATTTCCATAGAGCATATAGATAGTTAACCAAAATAATATACAGTAAAAGAACCGAATAGTCTGTCGGTCCACAATTACATCACAGTGTTTTATAATCTAATATATAATACATACTACATCCATTAACAATTACAAATTATGGGCCACTAGCCCGAATGTAAGACTCGATCATAACTAGATTCCAAAAATGAGGGCGTCTAACAACATCTTGTAATCATCCGCAAGCTCATACAGCTCGTCAAAATCATAAGAATGGAAATTCATAACGGGCGCCCTTGCGGAGGAGCACCTGAGCGGATACAACAATATGCACAATATAGAAAGATGAACGGGTCAGGGCCCGATTTATATGATTTCCATAAGAGTAAGAAACATGATAGATATGGACAATGAATCAATAATAATGTGAATGAAAATCTAACAACCTAAACATAAAATGTATTAATGCAATTATATATGTTTCTAAAAATTATAAAATTAGGCAAAAGAAATTAAATAAATTCTCATTTGTTCCCATACCTTATCATTTTCCATTCCTTAGCAGGAATATAATTACCATCACATATCTTATGGCAATTTACATACCTCAAGTCCCACTTGAGTTAGAAAGGTTATATTCATATACATATAACGTTTCTAAGACCGCCCCTCCGAGTTTCCCCATTGGGCGCGCCCCTAAATGACTATCATCTTCCAGGGCCTATCTATACAAGACAACCTGGGCACCTAACGCACGTCGGGAAGTGGACATATGCCTGTGAGTGAGTCATAACCACACCCGGAATTACCTCACTAGCGCAGAAAAACATACACAAAACCCGCATATGGCCGAGGACTATAGTCAGCCTGCATTCAATAGTCATGGGACATCACCTCATGCGCGAGCTTCCCTTATGATAGCATTTAGATAGGTGTGTTTAAGTAATTTAACAACTACCCATTTATCCCATTTTTTCATTATCATGAATCTCATATGTTTCATTTACTTGAAACATTTATCTTTGAATATTTCTTATTCAATTTCATCGTATCATTATGTCCCAAAGTATTCTCTAAACCATTTCTCGAATTCTCATAAGACCCAAGATTTTATATACCACCAAGGGATTCTAACATCTCCACATATGGGCTTAGAACTCTAACTTCAACTAATTTCCCAAAAGAGAAGTGATACCTAAGTATCACTTCAAGTGCCCCAGAATTAACCCCGAGTGATCCCACTCAACTATTGGGTAATGACTAAACTCAACTAGGACTCTAAAATCCTAATTTTACTTCATACAAGAAGGGTCCTAGGTCATAATCCTAAGAAAGGGGGGTAAAATTTAAAAGAAAAATAATTGAAAAATAGGCTTTCCGAATCAATTCGGACTAGCCGAATCGATTTGGGATCTCAATGGAGAATTGATTCGGACTAGCCGAATTGATTAGGTCAGGAAAAAAATGAAATTCTGCATAAGGCCGAATCGATTCGGACGAACCGAACTGATTCGGACAACCCAGGCTTGGAAACTATCTCCCATCGAATCGATTCGGCCAGGCCGAATCGATTCGGTTCTGCAGAATTTCCAAGTTTAATTTATGGAGTCTTTGACTCCATATCTTTACCCAACTTCAACCCATTCCATTTCCTATCCTTTAATGCTACCAAATAACAATAAATGCATCATCCAACCAAATTTTACCTCCAAACCATAACAACTTAACTTCTAAAGATCTAAAGCCCATAAATCGAAGAAAACCCTAACTTCCATAAACCATACATATCCATAACTATAAATACAAATTACTCTACTTAAATCATACACTAGCAAGTAGAAAACTTGCCTCAAGGTTGTAACTTCAGATTTGGTGAAGATTGTAGGCAAGATCAACACCCAAGCTTCAATCTCTCCTATTTTCCCCAAGGTTCTTCTTCCTTATTCTTTCTATAGGCTTAACAAGGTAATTAAAGGAATAGTAACTTAGGTGAAGACATAAATCGTGGCTTTCTTAAAATTCTAACTTAAGTGATTAATATGCGGTAAAATAATACGCATCTACTCTTATAAACTACAACTAGTCAAAAGTGCCCAGAAACTCGAAATACAATATGGTACACAATTTGACTATCTCAAACCTCCCGGACTAATGTCACCCTCCAAATTATCATTTGGAGATTTTAAAATTCAGTTTAGGTTCCGATTTCATTTCAAGCCCAAATGTCATTTTAAATTCTTATGACATAATAATAAAACATAACATAGCAAAATTCACCTCTACATACGGTAAATATGCAACATCATAGTAGATATTAACTTATCTTTCTTAAATTAATACCTACTCCATATATCAACATCTTTATTTAATCACTATAATTAACAGATTAAATATAAAATAGAATCTCAAAAGCGAGGGTTGTTACATACTTCCACCCTTATGAGAATTTTTTCCCTAAAATTCAAGCGTGCCTCGTATAAAGAGATGCGGATATTTCTCCCGCATGTCATTCTCGCACTCCCACGTAGATTCCTTGGCATTATGGTGACTCCATTGAACCCGCACCAAGGGCAAGACATGAGATCTCAATCTACGCTCCCCATGCTCTAATATTGCAACCGGTTGTTCTTCATATGAAACATCGGGCTGCAAATGAATATCCTCGAAAGGAATGTGCCAAAGCGCACCTTCACACCTCCTATACTTCTTTAGGGAGGAAACATGAAATACATCATGAATTTATTGCAATGGTTCCGGTAAGGCAAGTTGATATGCCATGGGACCCACCTTTGCAATAATTGGAAAAGTTCCAACAAAGCGCGGCGCAAGTTTCCCCTTTTTACCGAAACGCTTTATCCCTTTCATGGGCGACACTCTAACCATAGCTTGGTCCCCAACCGCCAATTCCATGTGTCGACGACCCACATAGGCATAGCTCTTTTGATGATCTTGGGCTATCCGAATGCGATTCCGAATCAACTCAATCTTCGAGGAAGTATCTTGGATCAATTCAGGCCCAAGAAATTTATTATCACCCACTTCCAACCAACAAGCGGGTGATCTACACGGCCTTCCATAAAAAGCCTCATAAGGTGCCATTCCAATTGTGTATTGGTAAGAGTTGTTATAAGAAAACTCAACCAATGGGAGATATTGTTCCCAACCACCTTTGAAGTCAAGCAAACACATGCGAAGCATATCCTCCAACATTTGATTTATCCTTTCAGTTTGGCCGTCTGTTTGAGGATGGTATGAAGTGCTTAACCTCAATTCGGTCCCCATCGCTTCTTGGAAACTCCTCCAAAAGTGGGAAGCAAAAATTTTGTCTCTGTCGGAAACTATATTTAAAGGCACCCCATGGAGTCTCACCACCTCCTTGATGAATAAGCGAGTATACCGAGCAGTGTCATAATCTGTACGCACAGGTAGGAAGTGTGCCGACTTTTTCAATCGGTCGATAATTACCCAAATACAATCACACCCGCTTTATGATCTCGGCAAGCCCGTGATAAAATCCATCGATATACTTTCCCATTTCCACACTGGGATCTCTAAAGGTTGCAACAAACCTGTCGGTTTCTGGTGATCGATCTTGACCAGTTGACAAGTAGTGCATTGGGACACAAATTCTGAAATATCCCTCTTCATACCCGACCACCAATACTGACGACGCATATCCTGATACATTTTATCCCCACCAGGATGAACCGTAAACCTAGACCCATGAGATTCGGCCATCACTTCCCGCCTCAAATATCCTTCTTCTGGAACGACGAGTCTTCCATGGAAGCGTAACCCACCCTCGGGACCAATCGAGTAGGACTCTGCTCCCTCGGACAACAATTGACGAATATGGTCTTGACACTCCTTATCCCTTCCTTGAGCTTCTACCACCCTTGCCAAAATGGTAGGAGTAACAGTCATTACCGACATGAATGCTCTCACCATCGCATCCTTCTGACTGAGTTCCTTCCATTTATCTTTCCAAACCTCAGCTAATTCTCCATTAGGCTTCCTACTCAAGACATCCGCTACCACGTTGGCCTTACCCGAATGATAATGAATGTCAAATTGATAATCTTTCATGAACTCTAACCATCGGCGCTGTCTCATATTCAAGTCCTTCTGTGAAAATAAATATTGTAGAGATTTGTGATCCGTGAAAAGACTAAATTTCTCTCCCAAGAGATGATGCCTCCATATCTTCAAGGCAAAAACAACTGCGGCTAGTTCTAAGTCATGCACCGGATAGTTCCTTTCATGGGGCTTCAACTTACGGGAACCATAAGCGATAGCCCATCTCTCTTGCTGAAGGACACCTCCTAATCCTTGAAGAGATGTGTCGGTGAAGACTAAATATTCCAATCCTGGTTTTGGCAATGCAAGGACCGGAGCCGAAGTCAATCTATCTTTAAGTTCATCAAATGCATCTTGGCAGGCATCATCCCAAATAAAGCTCACCCCTTTCCGGGTCAAGTTTGTCAAAGGGCTAGCAATCTTATAGAAACCCTTGATGAACCGACGGTAATAACCCGCCAATCCAAGAAAACTACGAACTTCGGTAGGTGTCGTGGGTTGACCCCACTCCCTCGCCGCAGCTACCTTTCCTGGATCCACAGACACACCCTGGGACGTCACCACATGACCCAAAAACTGTACTTCCAACAACCCAAAGCCACACTTCTCAAAATTGGCATACAGTTGATGGTCCCGTAGTCTCTGTAGGACCAACCTCAAATGCATAGCATGATCAGACTCCGTTCGAGAATAAACTAAAATGTCATCGATGAACACAATAACAAATTGGTCCAGGAAATCCCGAAATACCCTATTCATTAGATCCATAAATACAGCAGGGGCATTGGTTAGTCCAAAGGGCATAACCAAAAATTCATAAGACCCGTACCTCGTAAGAAAAGCAGTCTTGGATACGTCCTCCTCTCGTATCCTTAATTGATGATACCCCGTCCTCAAATCGATTTTATAGAAGTACATCGCTCCTCGAAGTTGATCAAATAAGTCATCGATACGAGGTAAAGGGTATTTATTCCGGATGGTGACCTTATTCAGTTATCTATAGTCCACACATAACCGGAGAGAACCATCTCTTTTCTTAACAAACAACACTGGAGCACCCCATGGCGATGTGCTACGCCGTATAAATCCCTACTCCAACAACTTTTGAATTTGATATTTTAGCTCCCTCATTTCAATAGGAGCCATTCGGTATGGAGCGCTCGCAATAGGCCTCGTTCCCGGCGCTAAATCAATCAAAAATTCAATCTCTCGGCTAGGAGGTAAGCCCAGTATCTCTCGAAAAAATTCCTCAAAGTCTTTCACAACCGGAATGGAATCCAAGGGAACAAGTACATCCCTAGAAGTCTCCTCGGCAATGCAATACAAATAAGTACAAGTAATCCCCTCTAAACGAGGTAAAACTACCAGGAACATTTCTTATCCCGGCACGGCGAAGACTATACTCTTCCCGTAGCAATTTACAATAGCATGATATTTCATCAGCCAATCCATACTCAAAATCACGCCATCCCCGACCATATCTAGGACGAGTAAATCGGCCTCAAAACATAAATTACCGAGAGAGATTTTTATATTTTTACAAACAAAGAAGATGAGTGAACCGTCACCCATAGAGGACTCCACACTAGTAAAAGTTCTTTCGACATATTTAATCAACTCAGTGGTCTGAGTAAAGCTCCTAGAAATAAACAAATGTGTTGCACCGGTATCAAATAAAACAGGACCCATATGTCCCTGAATAAGGAACTTACCCTCAATAGCTGGCGGTGCTGGCGAAGCTGGAGGAAGCATAGCATCCTGTATATAGTAGACCCTACCATATTATAACTGACCCTGTTGTGGAGGAGCAACTGGGTTAGGCACCTGTGGAGGAAATTGAACGTACGGCTGCTGTGGAGCTCGAGGAAACTGTCCCCCGATCAACTGAGGACATTCCCTCTTATAGTGACCCGCATCCCCGCTTGGAAACACCGACCTATAATATTCTCGGCATTTCGACCACGATTGTTTCTAAACTGATTTACACCCTGGCCCTACTGGCCTCTGCCTCCCTGACCACCACGGCCAGCTTGCTGTTGTGGGGCACCCTGACCTTGTCTATTATTTTTGTTCCGCCCAATAAATCCACAAAAACGATGCCTCTTAGACAAGTCCCCCTGTTGGGGATCCCTTTCTTTCTGTTTACTGCCCGAAGGTTGGGACGAGGGAAAGACTCCTCCTCCAATCCCACCACCTCCCGGCCTTCCACCTTGCCCCACTACGGAGGTCTTCTTACCACTTTGCAAAAAGAGTCTATGCTCTTGGAAATGTAATAGAGCTGCATTCATCACTTCCCCAAAATTCTGTAAAGCATGATTACCCAGCAAGTGTTGCCAGATTCTCGAGTTCAGCCCTCTCAAAAACTTTGAAACTTTCTTTTCTTCAGGAGTCACCTCATCCGGTACGAAGCTTGCTAACCGGGTGAATTCCTCCTCATATTCTGCTACTGACCTCTCCCCTTGTACAAGGTCTTGCAATCTCCTTATCATCTCCCCTTGAATTGCAGGAGGAAAATACTTACGATCAAATAAAACCCAGAATTCAGAGATAGACATGGTATCCCTTTGTTCTGGCGTAGTCACGGACTCCCACCAGTGTAATGCGGCACCAACTAATTTAAAAGTAGCAAGGACTTGTTTCCTATCCTCACCACACTCCACCATACGTAGATGGCGTTGAATAACCTTCTTCCATTGATTCGCCTTTATAACATCCGAGCTCCCGTCGAATTTCGGGGGCTGACCCTTCAGAAAAGATTCCCTAGCTCTCTACCACGGAGAAGTTCCAGTAGTAACTTGGTCATCTGGCGCTCTCTGCTGAGCCTGTGGCGCTTGTTGGGCCACTTTTGTCATGGCCGATTAACGTCTTGAGCCACTATATTCGCCACATCCGCGGCATTAAATGTCCCTTGTGGCGGCGGTGGAGGACCAACATCCTCGTCTAACATAATATTGCATCTCGCCGGGCAACCTCTTTTAGGTGGCATCTGAGATAGAGAACAATAGAGTTAGAATTTCACTTAAGACAATCTATATTTGCAGAAGGTCGTAAGCATAAACAACAAGCAGTCCTAACATTAGGCTCTATGTTAAAGAACGCTATGGTAGAACGTGACAAGTCCACAAGATCCAAAAGTCTCTAGAACCTGATGCTCTGATACCATCTATGACAACCCGCTCTCCGAAATAAGGGGTGGCCAGCCCGATACCTCGTCACAACGGAATCATGAATGGATATCATCCCCAGCATCATAAAAATAATTAGGTATGTAGGCAAGCTACTCCATAAATCAGAATGCAAGTTGTCAAAATTATGATTTAAAAGAAAGATTTAAGAAATAAATTAAACAACCCAAATCTGACAAAAGTCGAATTTCCATAGAGCATATAGATAGTTAACCAAAACAATATACAGTAAAAGAACCAAATAGTCTGTTGGTCCACAGTTACATCGCAGTGTTTCACAATCTAATATATAATACATACTACATCCATTAACAATTACAAATTATGGGCCACTAGCCCGAATGTAAGACCCGATCATAACTAGATTCCAAAAATGAGGGTGTCTAACAACATCCTGTAATCATCCACAAGGTCATACAGCTCGTCAAAATCATAAGAATGGAAATTCATAACGGGCGCCCTTGCGGAGGAGCACCTGAGCGGATACAACAATATGCACAACATAGAAAGATGAACGGGTCAGGGCCCGATTTATATGATTCCTAGAAGAGTAAGAAAAATGATAGATATGAACAATGAATCAATAATAATGTGAATGAAAATCTAACACCCTAAACATAAAATGTATTAATGCAATTATATATGTTTCTAACAATTATAAAGTTAGGCAAAAGAAATTAAATAAATTCTCATTTGTTCCCATACCTTATCATTTTCCATTCCTTAGCAGGAATATAATTACCATCACATATCTTATGGCAATTTACATACCTCAAGTCCCACTTGAGTTAGAAAGGTTATATTCATATACATATAACGTTTCTAAGACCGCCCCTCCGAGTTTCCCCACTGGGCGCGCCCCTAAATGACTATCATCTTCCAGGGCCTATCTATGCAAGACAACCTAGGCACCTAACGCACGTCGGGAAGTGGCCATATGCCTGTGAGTGAGTCATAACCACACCTGGAATTACCTCACTAGAGCAGAAAAACATACACAAAACCCGCATATGGCTGAGGACTATAGTCAGCCTGCATTCAATTGTCATGGGACATCACCTCATGCGCGAGCTTCACTTATGATAGCATTTAGAGAGGTGTGTTTAAGTAATTTAACAATTACCCATTTATCCCATTTTTTCATTATCATGAATCTCATGTGTTTCATTTACTTGAAACATTTATCTTTGAATATTTCTTATTCAATTTCATCATATCATTATGTCCCAAAGTATTCTCTAAACCATTTCTCGAATTCTCATAAGATCCAAGATTTTATATACCACCAAGGGCTTCTAACATCTCCACATATGGGCTTAGAACTCTAACTTCAACTAATTTCCCAAAAGAGAAGTGATACCTAAGTACCACTTCAAGTGCCCCACAATTAACCCCGAGTGATCCCACTCAACTATAGGGTAACGACCAAACTCAACTAGGACTCTAAAATCCTAATTTTACTTCATACAAGAAGGGTCCTAGGTCATAATCCTAAGAAAGGGGGTAAAATTTAAAAAGAAAAATAATTAAAAAATAGGCTTTCCGAATCGATTCGGACTAGCCGAATCGATTTGGGATCTCAAAGGAGAATCGATTCGGACTAGCCGAATCGATTCGGTCAGGAAAAAAATGAGATTCTGCATAAGGCCGAATCGATTCGAACGAACCGAACCGATTCGAAAAACCCAGGCTTTGAAACTGTCGCCCATCGAATCGATTCGGCCAGGCCGAATCGATTCGGTTCTGCAGAATTTCCAAGTTTAATTTATGGAGTCTTTGACTCCATATCTTTACCCAACTTCAACCCATTCCATTTCATATCCTTTAATGCTACCAAATAACAATAAATGCATCATCCAACCAAATTTTACCTCCAAACCATAACAATTTAACTTCCAAAGATCTAAAGCCCATAAATCAAAGAGAACCCTAACTTACATAAACCGTACATATCCATAACTATCAATGCAAATTACTCTACTTAAATCATACACTAGAAAGTAGAAAACTTGCCTCAAGGTTGTAACTTCCTATTTGGTGAAGATTGTAGGCAAGATCAACACCCAAGCTTCAATCTCTCCTATTTTCCCCAAGGTCCTTCTTCCTTATTCTTTCTCTAGGCTTAACAAGGTAATTGAAGGAATAGTAACTTAGGTGAAGACATAAATCGTGGCTTGCTTAAAATTCCAACTTAAGTGATTAATATGCGGTAAAATAATACGCATCTACTCTTATAAACTACAACTAGTCAAAAGTGCCTAGAAACTCGAAATACAATATGGTACACAATTTGACTATCTCAAACCTCCCGGACTAATGGCACCCTCCAAATTATTATTTGGAGATTTTAAAATTCAGTTTAGGTTCCGATTTCATTTCAATCCCAAATGTCATTTTAAATTCTTATGACATAATAATAAAACATAACATAGCAAAATTCACCTCTACAAACGGTAAATATGCAACATCATAGTAGATATTAACTTATCTTTCTTCAATTAATACCTACTCCACAAATCAACATCTTTATTTAATCACTATAATTAGCAGATTAAATATAAAATAGAATCTCAAAACAGAGGGTTGTTACATTTCGTCCATTAATTTAGCCCAAAAATATAATTTACCATAATGCCCTCTCGGGGTGCCGGTTAGGCCTAAAATCGCCCCGGGACCCAAACTAAACACTCGGGTATACTATTTTGACTATCTCGACCCTCCTGGACTCAACGGAGCACTCAAAATTACCATACGAGTTACCAAAAATAAATTCTCTTTTTATTCCATTCAATTAGTCCCGACATGACTCACACGCGTGACAAACTTAAATTACCTAAATGCCGTATTTCTCACTTCTGACAATTTATAAAATAACATAATTCCATATTACATATCACGCAATAATATTCAATAGCTCACAACAATAAGTTGGCACGATAGTTAATAATTATTTTAATCTGGATTAATAACAAATTAATTTCTCTCATTTTAATTTGATTAATCCAACAACAATAATTAATCGCGTACTTATTTCCATAGTAATAATTAATTACATAATTTTTTAAATCGTCAAAAATACGGGGTGTTACATACTTCCCCCCTTACAACAGAATTTCGTCCCAAAATTCGGAAAAAGTATACCCGGTAGAGATAATGCTGTAAAAATATTGTGTATCGCATCCCGACGCTCACAAGTAAGCTACTCCGTACCACCCATAGAGTACACTATCAAATACCCTTAATAATAAATACTTGACATGTGTTTGCTTTATACTCCAGGTTACCATGTCATATAGACTCTTGCCCCAAGCCTTTCTAATTAAGTTTCACTACTCCAACTTTATTTTAGATATTCACTATCTAGCCTTCTACTATTTGCACCTTAGTAGATTTATACTCTTTTCATATACATACGACTTCATCTCGTGTCGTTCATACAAGTAAATTGATTGTGTAATATATATTTCACACACAATATATACGATATTATCGATTCTTCTCTGACATTTGTAATCATAACTCGTCTCCCACCTTTAACTATCAAGTATGACAACAACCAAGTTTACCATGCCATACTTCTACTGGCACTCTGCCCGAACGTGAACTTATGGGAGTTATTTGGACACAAACTCCACTAGTGGAAGGTACTGCTCCCATCCTCCTCTAAGATCTCAGGGTCCACATAAAATTTTCTCTCTCGCATCCGATTAGACCGCTTATCCTGTCCATCCCTCTATGGTTATTAGGTCCTACTCAATTTCATCTTATTACCTATAATCCCACCATCTCAGCTACATGAGAAGATCCTTGGGGATACTTTTCCATTCTCTAGTGGAAGAAGCCCCTATTGGTTTCGAATTGTCTGCCCTTTTTCTAACAGTTAGCTGACCCACTCCAGACTAACTTTGAAGGTTACTCTACATTAAACCCATCATCACTGTTGTTTGTATTCTAACACATCTTGTCTTTCTTGAATAAATTTAAATTTATCTTGAAACGTAAGTCTCCGACAAAACTTCATGAATAAGGTTCGTGAATAAACTTCATGAATAAGTCTCTGACTAAACATGTTATCGAATTCACATGCTAATCATAATCCACTACTTGATTCAATCACCTAGGGCGCCCATACACCCTATGCCTCGCGCATCATTATACAAAGACATTAAAATTTTCTTACCTCAATTCTTGAACACTTGGTGTGCTGATGTGGTAGGGGTACACTCAACCACCCCACTAGTCAAAACTTAATCAATCCTTCAATGGCATCATCCATCTATTTCGAAAAATACTAAGGCCAGGTTACCCTATTGGCCTTAAGTTATAAAAGAATCATCAACTCTCAAATATATCCTCCTATAGCTACAATAACCAACATACAAAACTTATGTACTATTGACCCAAATTATCTCCAACTCCCGACGTTCGCTAGTTTCATGCGTGGGATGTCTCACAAAGCGAAATCCAAATAAGGAACCCCCCGATACACTACTATCTAACCTAGGCAGTTGTCTAGGTCCGTAAGGCCTTTAGTACCTACTATGTACTTTCCTACAATCTACGTATTGTGACATAAAGGTTTACTCGTCCACTCTTATGTCCCTAAAAATGTAACATGAAGCATGGCGCCCTCACTATCCCAAGTACTTGGAGCTATAGATATATAACGAGCTATATTTCGCCGCACGATAAGAACACAATGCATTCTAAGTCTTAAAAGACAAATAAATTCCTATGCTCGAAAATCACATAATTAGACACTATACTCGCTGAGGTCTATAATACCATGAAAGTTATATATATATATATACATATCTAGGCCCAACCCTATTTCAGGTGGCACCGCACAAAACTAAGATAACTCCTCCCGAAGTATCCGGCACGACAGTCATATCACTACATTTTTACTATCGTTTAACCATACGGTAATTAATCACAACACATTACCATAATAAACTCTACTAAAGATGACTCAATGCAATAGTAAATTATAATAGCAAAACATATTCTTAGGGCCCACCCAGTTCACTCACGGGCAATCATCAAAATTCCTTGCTAACAACGAGAAATACATTTGTTACAAGACTGTTAAAACTAATGTTCCCACTAAACTCGACTCGCACGAGAAGTTTAGGGTTTCCAATTTACATAAAAGTTGTGGCACACCCATGTCACTAGAATCTATCCTTTACTCACAAGGAAGAAGCAAAACCTCACCAGTCTCGCCAAATCACATGGTCTCAGCACGTGGCTGCCATCATGACCCATGATCATCTACAATCGTCATACATCCTAGGATTTCATCCTATAGTTGTCCCCTCTCACCATGGATAATTTATTCCATATTGTGGATTTCACGCCCATTATTAAAACGTTGGCCCAAACTCTCCAGGCCTCAATTATAGCTTTATAAAACTCCCGTTTACATCCCAGGTCCCGTAGACTCTGACATACTGTATGATACTATTACGAGGACTCTACTAGTCTAGCCCGAACCCATTATTCTTATGTTATAAATTTCCTGGGCCTAATTCTCTTGACCCCAAATTCTTTTGCTGGAAGTCTCGCTCCTCCAGTCGTTATGCTTAACTGGCATGGTTTACCATTTCTAATCTTTTCGGTCTCACTTCTCAATTGTGGACACATTCATCACTTGTAGTTATACTTCCTTCACATAATGAAAACTTCACGAACTATTTCCCCATCACTAGTCCCACTGACCATTTTGGGAATGCCCTTCTCTCGGACCGACAGTCTCAACTCACTATTATTTTTCCATTATCCCTTTGGATATGCTAGATATTAGGAACTATGGTTAGACTTTGCAGACTGATTGACTTCATCATCCTCTTAAAGTTAATCACATAAAATCATCTAATCGAGTTCCCTATTGGGTATACTCTCACATGGGGTTTCACTAACACCGTTAAATTCAGTTTCTGCTCTTCAGCATGTTCGTTAACCCTCTTTACTCCCTTCTCTTGGGAGGACTGAAATCACTAGAGACCGTATACTTTGATGACATCGACATTAGTCATCCTAGCTGGATTTCTCATTCATACTGGTATTCTACTCACGGGTCCTTTATCAACTATAAACCCTTTGGATAATTTATACCCTTCTTTCAGGTACGAAGTTGATTATGCAATTCAACCTTTCTCTAACGATCATTTCCTATCTTACCCATTGTGCTAAACATCAAAATTTCACTCATATTTTATCACCACACCAAATGGAAGACCTCACGGTCAAATCGTACCCAAATTTCTCTCTAAATTTCAAACACACTTCTTCATATATGGTGACTTCCTCTAATCACTACATGATGCTCCTAAGAGATATAACTTTTAACTCCAAATTAAATTCTGAGTGTCGTCACGCCCCACTCTACAGAATTGCCTTTAGATTTTCTACCTCCGCTGGTTTGTTACACTTTTTCATTTTATTTTCTGCATCTTCACCGATGGGTTTTCAAAAGAGTACCTCTGATTTCCCCTTTATCGACTATGTTAGGTGGTCCTGAAATCACTCCACAATTATCTATGACTATGTCCTGGGAACCCATGGTTCCTGAGTGACGATTTTACTATCTCTTACTTAAGTAATTCACGTGGTGATTTTTGTCCCAATCACTCTTGCCTAATTGCTCTATGTCTTCTATTGAGCTTCTTCTCCCGCAGTTCTTCTTACGGCCCTCGCTGATCATTCTAAAATGTTTGGGGTTCGAATCGCACCGAATTTCGTATAATGAGTCACCTCCGTTATGATTCGTAGCAGGAGAATGTAAGTCGCATACATAAGGGGACACGACAATCCTATCATAAGGCTCTACATCAAAGAACGATACGCTGAAACGTAATAAGCCACACAGATCCTAAGGACACTAGAACCTGATGCTCTGATACAACCTGCCACACCCCCCCCAATTAAATATAGGGTGATCAGTCCTCTAACAATTTAAAACAAGATATTCAGTTGGTTGATTCTCAGTATCACTGTGGAAAAGTTTTTAACATATTAATCACCTAATATAAAAATTAAGGTAGGTATCAAAACATTTCCAATTTAATAAAACCAAGTAAATCCATTTTCATTCAGTCTTAAAATATAAACCATTCTCCACACATAGGAATGTAAATAAACACTGAGCATGAATCAAGTACGAAAATAAATAAGAATGGATAAAACCTCCCAGTTCAAAAATCCAAACCATACAATAAACTAAATACAATATCTCTGATGGAAGAACTATAAGTGGGCGACATATGCCCTAAACACGAAGTCTAGATGAAACTGAATGGAAAGAATATATGCGTCTACTGCAAGGACCTACAACTTCCACAACATCTACAGCACGTCAAGCAATCCAAATCTCTAAATCTGATACTCCTGTGGCTGAGCACCATATATAATATATATATATAGCAAAAGAGAGAATAGATACAAGAAACGAGTCAGAGACCGATGTGTAAAAATGATTTAGCAAGTATTTAAAACCGGTTCTTAAAATAAGTCTTATATGCATGTTAGTTATCGAACTCTCACATGAGTTTCTCACATCTCGTCTATTGTGCATGCCTAACGTACATCTAATCTCCCCCTAGTTATACCTCCCAATCTAACTAGTCAGAAACCATACTAATACTAACTATGCTCACTAGTAGTATCGCCCATACAATACGCTATTCAGATAGTTTATCTCACAGACTAAATTTCATTATTCACCGTTTGAATGGTTAATCTTTTATTCACTAAGAACATTTTACTTCTCATTTTCATTTTATCTACTAGTCTCACAAAGTAGAAAGTTACCCAAGTACACTCATACATATATATAGTCTCATCATCCCTGTATGTATACACTAATCATGCACCCTTAGGTTAAGAACGTTTGGTGCAATGTAATAATTATTATTATTACCAAGTCTACTAATTTTCACACAATAGCAATATTCACAAGTCTCTCTCTCTCTCTCTCTCTCTATATATATATATATATATATATATATATATATATATATATATATATATATATATATATATATATATATATATATGTAGTCACATAATCCCTATAGATATATATATACTAATCATGCACCCCCAGCTAAGACCCATTAGTGCACATATCCAGAAATCATGCATCCCCGGGTTAACACCCATTAATGCACCTATCAATAATAATTCAGCACCCCCGGGTTATCACCCATTAGTGCACCTAACAATAGAATATTGCATCCCCGGGTTATCACCCATTAATGTGCCTATCGATATTAATCCAGCACCCCCAGGTTATCACCCATTAGTGCACCTAACAATAATCATCCTTGTACCCCCGGGTTATCACCCATTAGTACACTTAACAATAGAGTTTCTGCACCCCCCAGTTATCACTCATTAGTGCCCTTAACTATAAGGTTCTTTTACCCCCAGGTTATCACCCATTAGTGCTCTTAACAATAATATCACATAATAGGCATACACACGTCCTATTATAATTTATAGGTATTTCTCCAACCTACATATATACTCTTCATACGTATTTTAACCTCATTACTACTTATAGTATAAATAATTAGATTACTATCTCTCTCGTAATCTCCAAGGTACATTCTCTCTATACCGAAATAATTAAAGTATTAATTCCCACATACTTCTCCCAAAATTCCTTCTTATTTGAATTTATTATTTGGTAGTTTCTCTCAATCCAATAAACTAACAAACTCCAAACTGGGCTCTAAGCAAATTCCCAGAAATTCACCCTTTGGTTTGAACCAGAATGGCATGTGGTTTGAACCAGAATGACATGTCGTTCGAACCTGAATTACATGTCGTTCGAACGGCTTCCAATGTCGTTCGAACGACTTCCAATGTCGTTCGAACGACTTCCATAAGTCGTTCGAACCACTTCGCGCGAGATCGTGCGAGATTGCACTATTCATCTTCATCACCAAACTTCAGCATTTTTCACCATTTTTAAACCTAAAAACCTCTAATATTCGATTCCCAACAACTCATCATCAATACCCATCAACACCTAACAGTTTATAAATCATTCCTAACCTCCTAGGATCATTAATTCGTCATAAATCATCATAAATATATAAAATTCCCAAATTAATTCATATGAACCCTAGTTTCCAAATTTTCAACTAAAGAACCTAATCAACCCAGATTTGTTCATCAATATATAATAAAATTCCGTGATTAATCCCCTACATACATGAAGGAATTCCAACCACTAATTAAACCAATCCTTAATCATAATTTAAATCTCCAATTTTCACCCAATTAACATATAAATCATGATTAATTCCACATATACTAACATGAGCATGATTATTGTTAAAAGAAAGCATGTAATAAAAACTTTCCCCGAATATGACAGTCTAATCCGTTGGTGATGTTGGTACATACGCGTTCCTCTCTTCTCTATCTACGCGTTGGTGGTCACAGTTGTGCAAGGTGATGTCAAATGAGTCTTCTCTCTTGGAATTTGGTTCTCCCTCACACCCTCCATGGACATTCTAACTTACTATCACTTCTGAACCCTAATGGAATTTCTTGGCTGATATAATAAATCCCAATTTTCGTCCATTAATTTAGCCCAAAAATACAATTTACCATAATGCCCTTTCGGGGTGCCAGTTAGGCCTAAAATTGCCCCGGGACCCAAACTAAACACCCGGGTATATTATTTTGACTATCTCAACCCTTACGGACTCAACGGCGCACTCAAAATGACCATACGAGTTACCAAACATAAATTCTCTTTTTATTGCAATCAATTACAATTTGTCCCGACACAACTCACACGCGTGACAGACTTAAATTACCAAAATGTCGTATTTCTCACTTCTGACAATTTATCAAATAACATAATTCCATATTACATATCACACTGTAATATTCAATAGCTCACAACAATAAATATTGATCCTTGGCATACTAGTTAATAATTATTTTAATCCTGATTAATAACAAATTAATTTCTCGCATTTTAATTTAATTAATCCAACAACAATAATTAATCGCCTACTTATTCCCATAATAATAATTAATCACATAATTATTTAAATCATCAAAAATACGGGGTGTTACAAAGGGTAAGAAGTGGCTTATATATATTCCTCTTCCCATCAAAGAGGTTATTGAGAGTTATTGTCAAAAGATAAAACTCTTAAATAAAAGGGGTGGTTATTTTAAAACAACCCTTACGGTTATATTTTATGATGTGGCACATCGGCCATAATGACAAACGTAACTTACAAAATTTTCAATAGAGCACAACACAGTGGAAAAACTCAGTCGAGATGAATTCATTTAAAAGAACATGACATTATCTACAACTGTAGTAATATATTGTAGTTCTCAATGTCCTAGGCTATAAATAGGGATGTTTTTCTTTATAAATTGAAAGGAATGTTTAAATTGTAACTGTATCTGCACTCTTTGTGCAGTAAAAAGTGCTCAATGTCCTATTCGTTTCTAAAAGTGATGCATTTACTGATTAAATTTTTTTTTAAATGAGAAGATAATTTCGATTAAAAAATAAGACATTAGAAAATAGCAATGAACCCAAAACCTTGTCAACATGATGGACAAAAGTGTTCAAAGTGCAAAGAATAAAAGTTCATAAAAATTACTTTTATAATGTATTTAAACCATTATCTTTACAATGAACATTGTAAAGATCGTGTTTCATTTTACAATTCAAAATTTAGGATTTAATTTCATAATGAATCCAAAGACTTTAACAAGTTTCTACTTATGTTTACACTGATGTTCCATTATATAACATCTATGAAGCTTTAACAACAAACTAAACTCATAAAATAAACATGCAAAATGTATTTATAAGATGATATACTAATCTAATCTTACAAAAACACGGGTATGGAAGGAATAATACACTAATATTTTTTTTAAAAAGGAAACTATTTCTAAAGACCAAGGCCTATTAAAAAAAATTCAAATAATTTAAAGATGGTAGAGAGAAACAAGAACAATTTGAACAATTAAAAAAAAGATGCTACAAAACATATATTTTAAACACTAGTACATAAATTTTGGTTCCTACAATAGATAAGCTCTGAAACAAAACTAAAAACCATTCCCAATAAGAGTACAACCAAAATGCATTTTGATGGGTGGAAATACCATTAATACGCACAAACTAAAAAAATGCAATAATCACTTAGATAAGTAATAGTTCAAATATATATGTGGGGACCCATTTATCTTGGCTCAGGAGAGTAGCCGACCAGCCCAACATGCAAGGGGAACTGCCCGACCAAAATCAACTATTTAATTGAGACGCGTGTGTTTCATAAATACTTACGGATATGTTCAAATTAGTTATTAAAAATCTCGAACGAGATATTCAGGGACACCATAAATTATTCACATGTTAATTAAATTCTTTATAATACCCAATCTCTTATTTTTACCCATCTATAAATTGTAAACCCTGGCTTGGGCCAAAGTGATGTAATCTTCAGAATTGAGAGACACTAATAAGATTCTAGTAACCTCTCTGTGAACATAGCCAAGTTGTCGAACCATATATATCGTTGTTGTGTGTTACTTTACTTCCTGCATTTGTGATTGTTTTTGCGGATCTTTATTGTGATATTTCTTGTACTGACAACTGAGATCGTCTGTGGGAAGAGATTTCTATTACTATAAAAAAAATTCATTAATAAAAAGTCTGTAATGTCTCACCACAATAGCAACATTCCACTGGTTGGCGATGTTTAATATGACCAAACCCAACCTAGGGCAGGTCAGAGATTCGCTAGCAACCAAATCCAAGGTTTTTCCAAGAAAGGAAACCTTCCAAAGAAATTTAAGGACCACCTAAGTCTACATAAATCTCTAGGTTGGTTAACACTTATAAAGCTAGGCTTCTAGAATAAGAGGAGGCCACAAGCCTCCAGGTGGAAGAAACTGCTCACCTGCAAAGGAGACTTGAAAGGATGAAGAAAGATATCCATAGATATATTAGGAAGCATTGTCGTATGACCCCTAGTCCTCAGGCGAGCAACACTCAAAGCTATGGGAGGAGCTCTAGGAGCGACAAAGACATATCTCAATGTGGCAGGTCAGAGCGTGATCGATCAAAATGTAGTTGATCAAAAAGGTGCCACATAAGCAATGATTGTCAAGATGAGGACATCAAAGTTTTGGTTCATAGAGAGATGGGCCAACACCCAACCCATTGAGGAGATAAGTCCAACAGGTAGCTATCTAGAAGAGATATAAACATCCATATGAAATCCCCTTTTTTAAGGGCGATTGAGGAAGAAGAACCCCCGAAGAGGTTTGTTATTCCCAGGTTTAAGATCTATGATGGGAAGACGGATCCCATCGACCATGTTCAATGGTACATGTAAGAAATGACTTTGTGGAGATACAATAATGCTTTGATGTATCGAATTTTCCCTTTTAGCCTACATGAAGTAGAACAAAAGTTGTTTAAGAAGTTGCCCCATAAGTCATTTAGGAGCTTTAAGGCCCTAGCATAAGCTTTTACTACTCGCTTCATAACTAATAACTCCAAACCCAAACGGATGAATGCATTGCTCACGATGAAGAAAAATCCATAACAGAGCCTTCATGATTATGCCAATAGGTATTGGTAAGTCTTCAATGAAGTGGATGATTTCTTGGAGAAGGTTAACGTTTTATCCTTCAAGATTGGTTTAACAATCACATTTTTATTGTCCCAGTCCCTTATGAAAAAACAATCAGCACCATCAACGACCTCATGGCCCGTATTGAGAAATATATCGAGGTTGAGGACATGGTCCACTCTAATGCAGGGGACAATGACTGGTCAAAGGTAACAAAAAGAGGGGTAAAGAGTGACACTCCAAAGAAAAGGAACAAGAACAAGGGGAAAATGTCTTTAAGAATAGGAGCAAGGCTTATCTTTCAATGACATTTGAGTCTTTTAACACAATCTTCAAGGAACAAATCTACAAAATCTTAATCAAAATTAAGGATCAACCGTTCATCAAGTGTCCCAAAAAGATGGGTAGTGACCCGACGAAGAGGAATAATGCACTGAGATGTTCATTCCACAAGGAGGGAGATCACATAACTGATAATTTTAAGGCTCTAAACTCACACTTAGAAAAGTTGGCCCAAGATGGGCATCTCAATGAATACATAGAGAAGAACGCTATTAAGGTCGCAGCCAATGATGAACACAAGATGCACAACGTCCTTGATGACGACATGGGAAAGGAATTCACGGTGATTCATGAGGCATCAGACCTAAAGAAAATCCAAGGGAATGATTTTTGGATGGAGATAAAAAAGTTCACTATTGTTGTGAAGGCATTACAGATTGACCCTACTAAGAGTTAAGATGGTAAGCACCGATGAACAGAGGATGTTGGCTACACCAAACACATCATCTTCACCGAAGAATATTTGGTCGGAGTGAGGACCCCACATCACGATGCACTCATGATAACCCTCATGATTGTAAATTAGGATGTCGACAAGCTTCTAGTGGATTAGGTAATCTCATCAAAGGTGTTATATGTAGAGTTATTCCATAAGCTGAAGCTAAACATAACCAACCTTAAGGTGGCCACAATTCTGTTGGTCGGCTTCGTAGAAAGAATCACCATGCCACTAGAAAAGATAGATCTACCAGTCCGAGCGGGAAATATATCAAAGCTAATTGAGCTCCTGGTGGTATACATAAAGTCTCCATACCATGCCATTATAGGCAGATCCTGGTTTTATACCATGAGGGTCGTACCTCTACCTACCACCAAAAGCTTAAGTGTATCACCAATCGGGGAGTGGTTGAAATTTGTGGCGACCAAGCCACTACAAGAAAGTTCTTCATCGCGGCCATCCACCACAAGAAGGAAAATAAAAAGGAGACAAAGGATGAATTAGAGGAAGCCTAGAAGGGTGCATCACCCTCTAAATAGTAATTACGGTACGACCGACCATGGGTGGAGGAGACCGGGGTCCACCCCACAGATAGGGTGGTTAAAATCATGGAGGAAGTTAGAGATGATGATAACTTGACAGAGAGAAAGTTTTTTATCAAAACTGCACTCGCCGATGACGAAATGAAAGAGCTAATTATTGTCTTGAGAAATAATCTGGATGTTTTTTCTTGGGAATCATATGATTTTCCTAGAATTGATCCCAACGTAGCCTGCCACCGTCTGCATTTGATCTGACCTTCAAGCCAATCATTCAAAAGGCTTGCGAAATAACCCTCGAGAAGGATAAAGTGGTGGAGAAATAAGTAGGGAAGATTTTAAATTCATAATCCATTAGGGAAGTTCAATTATCTATGTGGATATCCAAACCAATGGTGTTACAGAAGAGCAATTACAATTAAAGGGTCTGTATCGACATCACAGATATCAACTGGTAATGTCCCAAAGATATATTCCCACTGCCTAAGATCAATTAGTTGGTTGACACTACGAAAACACATGAAATAATGAGTTTTCTAGACGCCTACCCTGTGTATTATTAAATTCTGTTGTTCGACCCTGGCCAAGATAAAATGTCCTTTATAACCCCTATTGGGTTGTACTGTTACAAGGTCAAGTAATTTGGTATAAAGAATTCAGTGACAAATTATTAGAGTCTAGTCATAAAGATGTTCAAGCGACAAATGGGAGACACGATAGAGATCTACATCGATGACATGTTGGTCAAAAGAAAGAACAAGGATGACTACTTTATGGAGTTATCCAAAACCTTAGAAATTATCAATAAGTACCAGTTGAAACTTAATGCAAGTAAGTGTTCCTTTGGTGTCCAATCAGGAAAGTTTCTGGGCTATTTTATTAGTAAAAGAAGAATTAAGACCAATATATATCAAATCGATGCGATCACCAAGGTCCAACCGCCAAAAATATTATGAGATGTTCAAAAGCTCACTGGCATACTCGCAACACTAAAGCACTTCATTTCCAAGTCTTCAAAATGTTCACAAAAATTCTTACAACTCCTAAAAAGGGACAAATGCCTCATACGGAACGATGATTGTACAAGATCCTAGGAGGACATTAAACCCTACCTCTGAAAACTACTGCTATTGGTGATTCCTAATGATGGAGACCCACTATATCTCTATCTCATAGTATCAGACCACGCAGTGAGCTCGACTCTAGAATGAGAGAAGGAAGGAGGATAATATTCCATATATAATGCAAGAAAAACATTTCTGTATACAGAACAATGATACTTGCCCCTAGAAAATCTCACTTATGCACTGGTGGTTGCCTCAAGGAAGATGAACCATTACTTTGAAGCTTATTCAATAACAGTGATCACTTTCTATCCCCTCGTAGTTATTCTTCAAAAAAATGACCTCTTTCAACCAAGAATAGTAATTAAGGGACAAGTCATGGCTGATTTTATCACCAAATTTATCGGGGACCAGCCTATCGACCAATAGGAAATGAAGTAGTCAATAGATGAGGAAGGATAGTTTAAGGATCGGACCCTACACATTGATGGATCCTTCATTTACAAAGGGGAGTATAAATCATCCTTCTCACATCAGAAGACACTATCATTGAACAAGGAATTAGACTGGGATTTAAAGCCTCCAACAATGAAGCTGAATACGAAGCACTGATCGCTAGCTTGCGCAAGGACAAAATCTTTGGGGCAAGGCTCTTTAATGTATTTGGCTATTCCAAACTGGTCTCTAAGAAAGTGAGTGGAGATTTAAAAGTAAAAGATGATAGGATGGCATCCCACCTCGTCGTAGTAAGAGAAATAATGGAAGGATTCTAGAAGGCTGACATTCAAATGTTTCCCTTTGGGAAGAACAACCACGCAGATGCCTTAGCAACCCTAAGCTCGATAGTGGACTCTGGCCTTAGAAGAATCATGTATATATAGTTCCTTTCCCAGCCAAGCATCGACCAGATAGTCATTGTTGAGCAAGTCCTCCTTATCGAAAAACCCCTAGTTGGATGGATCCTTTACGGAGTGACATGATGCTAGATGATAGGAAATTGTCTCATCAAGTGAGGGTAAAATTATCTCATTTTTACCTCACCCCAAGAGGAAAGCTCTACTAAAAATCATTCATAGGCTCTTTCCTCCAACGCGTTCATCCACACGATACCGAGCAAGTTCTTAGTGAACTTCATGATGACATTTGTGGGAGTCACGCAGGAGGGAGGTCATTGGCCTTTCGAGTAATAAATGAAGACTATTGGTGGTCTCACATGCAAAGGGGTGCAAGTACCTATGTTTGAAGATGTGAAAAGTGCCATAAATTCTCTCTAATGGTCCACCAATCAGCTAGCGACCTGAAGTTTCTGAAAAGTCCTTGGCCATTTTCACAGTGGGGACTAAATATTGTGGGACCATTACCTACTACACATGGAAATCGCAAGTATCTATTGGTCATCACATATTACTTCAATAAGTTGGTAGAAGTATAACCATTGGCAAACATTTGTGACGAAGACATGACTAGGTTTATCTGGAAGAGAATCATAACAGATTTTGGGATACCAATGACTATCATCACCGACAATGACACGTAATTTGAAAGAATCTTCTTTCAAGGTTTCTATGATGAACATGGCATTAAGAACCACTTCAGTACTCTGGCATATCCACAGAGCAATGGTCAGGAAGAAGCTTCCAACAAAACCATGCTCGACGATCTAAAGAAGAGTCTGGAAAGAGAAAAAGTCTTATAATATTGTCACGGTCAAGGACTGTGACACGTCCGTGACAAATTTCCCAGCAAAAAACCATTTTCCCTCCTTTTTTTCCCCACCGATTTCTTCCCTCCTTCTCTCTCTCTCTCTCTCTCTCTCTCTCTCTACACCGCTCTCCCTCTCTTTATCTCTCTACTTTTAGGTTAGTTTCTCTCTCTCTCTCTCTTCCATATATATATATATATATATATATATATATGTTTGTGTGTATATATATGTGCGTGTGTGTGTGTGTATGTGTGTGTGCTGGGTGGGGTGAGGTGGGGGGCTGGGTGTGGGGGGGGGGGGAGGGGGACAGGGTGTGTGTGGTGGGCGTGGGGAGGTTTGTGTGTGTGTGTGTGGTGGGGGAAGGGGGTGTGGCAGGGTGGGGGGAGGGGGAAGGGATGGGTGGGTGGGTGGTGGGGTAGGGGTGGGGGGTTGCGTGTGTGTGTATGTGCGCGTGTGTGCATATGTGTGTGTAGTGTACATGTATGTGCATGTTTGTGCGTACTGTCACTTGTAAACAAATTGATTGATTATTAATTTTTTAGTAAATTAATATATGATTGCCCCTTATTGTAAATTAGTGAATTAATATATGATTAATTATTTAAGTAGGATTGCTCCTCATTGTAAATTAGTAAATTAATAATTGTGTACTTTAATTGTTAGTTTAATTGATGAGAATAATTAATTGAGTAGATGAATTAGAAGGAGTACGGGATACTCATTTGTTGTTGACGTTGTTGTTGGATTATGGTGGATCGATGTTGGGTTGGTTAATTTTAAAAGTGGCATGACCACTGGATTATTGTCCATATGGGGGTGGGATTTTTCAACTTTTTTTGAAAATTACTTTGTATATCGAACAATATATATATAGTATGATAATTAAATGAAAACACTTGAAATTAAATATAGTGCGCATAGATACTAGCCTTCTAGTTCTTATGCGTACGCATTCAATAGCCCTTAGAACCATTCGAGAGTCATTACCCCTGTAATGAGATCACTCGAATTTTCCCATTTGGACAGTTTCGGACTGCATAATTTCTGTATAATATTCTTAGTGGCTTAAAGTTGTTACTTTTGGAGGAAGTTCTACAGTCGTATCCTAATGTTCTCTGGGTACATACTAGATTGACAAGTGTGACTGTTATTTCAATTAAGCAATTGAAATAACACTCACACTTGCAAATCTACCCTGCGTACTAGGAGAAGTACAGGGATATGCTGCTGAATTTTTCTCAAATCGTAACAATGTGCATGAGCTATTAAGTATATTACATAGTTTTTTTTATTGGGAGGGGTTGAACTTAGGCTACCGCCGAGACAACTTTCGGGTTCAGAAATTGAAAGTAAATCTTCTGAATGTAGCCTGATATGCTAGGTAAGAATTCCAAATTTAAGAATGTGAAGCATAAGAAGACCCGAACTGGGAATGAAACTGAGACAAGAAAGGCATGGTCTAGGAGGTCAATTTTATTCAACTTGCCTTATTAGAAGAATAACCCGGTGCGCCGTGTATTGGATGTGATGCATGCAGAGAAAAACTTCGCTGAACATATTGTGGGCACTTGCCTTGGGGGGAGTCATTCGAAGGATGGATAAAATGAACGAAAAGACCTTAAATCGTTGAAACCTAATCCGCAACTATGGTTGAAAGAAGATAGTATGGGAAGGACAATAATTCCCCCTGGTGCGTTTACTTTGATGAGTGGGGAAAGGAAGGTGCTTTTAGAAACAATATATAATTTGAAGTGCCCATCTAATTTTGCATCCAACTTGCAAAGTAGCGTGAATTATGCTACTCATGATTTACATAATTGTAAGACCCTCAATTTGTACCGAAACATCCATTTTTAATCCTTTTAATTGATTTTCATTTTATCATTTTCACTCTTGTGTAGTGTGTGTGTGTGTGGGCAGTAGGGGTGGGGGTGGGGGTGGGGATGTGTAGTGTGCGTGTGTGTAGTAATTGTACATATTTGTAGTAAAAATTCATTTTGATTTGTACATATATCTGCATGTGTGTGTGTGTGTGTGTGTGTGTGTGTGTGCTCGCGTGTGTGTGTGGGGGGGGGGGGGGGGAAGTGGGTGGTGATGTGTGTGTGTGTGTGTGTGGTGGGGGGTGGGGCAAGGGGTGTGTGTGTGTGTGGTGGGGGAAGGGGGGGGGGGGGGACAGGGGCCAGGGCTGGGGGGGGGGGGATGTTTAACAGTAACAATTCATTTTTATTTGTATTAATTGTACATATTTTCATGTCTTGTTCTAATTCATTTTGATTTGTACTAATAACATTTTTTTATAGAAAATGTCTCTTTTCAGGTATTAAGGCGAGGATGATGATCCTGGTTATGATGATGTCTTCTGGACTCGGTGGTAGCGGAGGCGACGAGGGCTCCTCGACCCCTAGGCTCCCTAAATATGGTAAATTGGGGATGGCCATCGAGAACAAGTCAGGGCTATTAGCGAGATCCCTTGAGCCGGTAAAGACGATCATCGGCCCGAAGTACATTATTTGGAAGGAGGTGCCATATGAGCTCAAGTTATCTATTTGGGTGGCACTACAGGTAATGTATTTATATTTATATTTATATTTCAATTTCAATTTCATTTTACATTTATGTTTATATTTATTCGCAACTAACATTGTATTTGTTGAACAGGAACAATTCATCCTGGATCCAAAGCTACGTGATTTCGTCTTGGAGCAGTTGAGGGAGCAACACAAGACATGGAATAAAAATATGCGAACTCGATACTTTAGGAAGACACGAGAGTCCGTTATCCGAATGCGTGAATCCGTACCTCCGAAGGAGCTGATCTCATTGGAAAAATGGAAATAGTTCGTTAACATGAGATAGGGGAGCGACAATTGGCAGCTCGCTAATCGGGGGGAACCGGGCAAAAAAGACGGACGTGCACTACTCTGGCCGGACATCTTACGCCGAGGTGGAGCATAGGAATATGGTAAGATTTAATTTTTCTATAACTACAGAAATATATTATTCTGCATTATTTTACTTTGCATGGCCGATACTAATTTTACTTTATTTTATTTCAGGGGACATGGAGTGGCCCTGGGGGTAGGCCACATAGGCTCGATACTTATATGGCTCTTCGGAAGAAAAGGGGAAGGACAAGGAGGTGTCACCGAGCGTCGCGACCAATTTTGTAAGTAATCTGATAGTTTACTTTTTGTTAATTATGTTGTAATTTTTTGATTTACTTTTTTTACTAATCATGTGCTTTTTGTCATTTCAGGCAAAGCTTAAGGAAGTGCATGAGTTGCAGTATGATGCCGACAAGGCATCTTTGTCCATAGACGCACGCAGCCAAGTGCTTGGCTCTAATCGCAAGGGGAGGACAGGGGGTGAGCTCGCAGGTGGAAAAATCTAAGATCATCGAATTGGAGACGAGCGACACAGGGTTGGCTCGAACGGTGGACTCCCATGACGCGAAGCTGTCCCGTTTGGAGGCGACGGTCGAAGATATGTTCTCATTCATGAAGCGTTCATTGGGAGAAAAATACAAGGGTAAAGTAAAGGAGAAGGTTGTGGAGGAGGAGGTGCGGGAGGAGGAGGTGAGGAGGATGAGGTGCAGGATGACGAGGATGTGGACATCGCTGCTTCATCGCTGACATGTGCAGACTTTGATAATCCATCTCCCTATTTGTCTCCCTTCGACCAACCAATGTCGACACTTGGTTGGATGAGCGTGTTTATACTGGACATATTTGATGGCCAGCAGATAGGGTGTGGGTTGAGGAACCCGAATATTGTCCAGGGTGGACTAGTTCATTGATGTGAGCTTCAAGACATCGAGTCCAAGGTGCTCGTCACGCATGTGATACCCGGGAAGGAGAACTCTCCATTGTGGTTTTGCAAACAATGCGGCACGATGTATATCAGTGGGTGTGTCAATTCGTATATCATGTGGCCTACACACCTCCTCAGATTTAACCTTACCCAAGACATGTAGTGACATTATTTGAATTGAATTGTTTTTATGTTGGTACATTTAAATTATATTTTGTTTATATCGTGATGTATATTGTCTCTATTTTGACTGTATATTTGCATTATCTCTATTTTATTTGGATATATAATGATTGAACAGGTACAACGTTGTTATAATAGGTACAAATATACTGCTGGGCAGTGGTAGTGGCTAAATTGCCCAGCAGATTTTTTTTCAATTATGCCCAAAATTGTCACGGTCATTGACCGTGACAATTTTTTAAACATTGTCACGGGTTTGTCATGGTCCTTAACCGTGACAAAGCTTGTCAAGGTTAAGGACCGTGACTTGACCGTGACAAGTCTAACGGACTTATCACGGTCAATGACAGTGACAAGTCCTTGATAACAAAAGTTGTCACCCCCAAATTTGTCACGGTCGTTGACCTTGACAAGTCCAAGACAATTCGACAAATTTGGTGTAGTGTGATGGAGGGGAGAATATTGACAAGGTCGATAGGTTAAGGTGGGAAGAGAGCAAGTGAGGATAATGAGTGGGTAGGGAAAAGGAGAAGTAATTCAGAATGGGTGGTTAGTTATAACTTATATGTGAGGATAGAGAAATACATGTGGGATGCAATATTTTTATGGGAGAACATGGTAGTTGAGAGGTTTAATAGTGTTTATTAGGAGTTTTTTTTAGGGAATAATGGGTTTTATTAGAGATCAGCAAGTGGGGAAAACCCCCCACCGGTGTCTACATCAAATATCTACAATGTGAGCACCTAAAACAGAACAAGCCTCTATAGTATCAATAAAATATCTAGTTTTTGGTCCCTAAAAAGGAAAGTTTCTAAAAGAAACTTTAATCTCCCCACATATCTGAATGAGAATGGATGATTCCTTCATTGGAACTCCGGCATACATACTTTTATTTCGAGCACACCATAACTACTAACAAATGAATGTTGGAATAATCCGACAAAGAATGCCTCTAATCTTATCCTCTTTAGAATTAATCCACCAGTTCATCAAATTTCCATTTAAATTTGATGAATTTTACCTTATCCCCATAATAGCATAGAATCTTTTCCAAAGAGATTGGGCAATTGAGATTTCCCAAAATAGATGATCTCCAACCTCTTTACAAGCCACACTACAACATCTACATTTTGACGCAAGAGGAATATACAGATTTTTAATGATTTCATCTATAGCAATCCTGTTATGAATCAGTCGCCACTTGAAAATTGAATTTTTGGGGGGGGTTTTCTTATCCCAAATTAGAGAATAGGACTTTTTGATAAAACATTTATCTCTCACCAAGTGCCAAGATGATTTTACTATGAAAATTTCATTTTTTTCTAATGTCCATTTTCTAGAAATTAAATCATAATTTTCCGAGAAATCCTCTCCAACATTTTGCCTTCTCCTCCACACCTGTGATAAGAGTGAAATTATTCCCTTAAAATTGTGAGCCTCCAGTTTTTTGTATTTAGCATGCATAAATTGGGACCAAAGAGAATTTGTATTAAATAATTTCCACCAAAAATTATGAGCATATGCTGAAGAAAGGTCAATCATTCATCTGAGATTTAGCTCGCCTTCTTCTTTTGTTTTGCAAATATCGTGCCAATTCACCCATTGAAATTTTGTCTTCTCTTCTTGTTTCCCCCATTGAAATTGAGCAAGTAAACTATCTATATGAGTGAGAACGTTTACTGGAGGATTGATTGCGACCACGAGATGAAGGTGCATGGATTCTGCCACTCATTTGATAAGAGTCACTATACCCGCTTGAGAAATACAATGATGATTCCAATGATTTAGTTTCCCTACCAGTTTGTCGATGTAGCCTAAAAAGTATGCTTTCTTTTTCTTTCCAGAGAATAATGGAATCCCCAAATAAATAATAGGGAGATTTTTTCTTTTGAACCCTGTGATATTTTTAATGATTTTTTTCGCTCCTTTTCCCTTGTTTCCTGGAAGATGAAACGAAGATTTATTGTAATTAACCACTTGAACCGATGCCTCTTCATATCTATTTAATAACTCCATGAGATGATTGAGATATTGTTTATCACCATTTGCAAAAATTAAGGTGTCATCTGCAAAATAAAGATAAGAAATAATAGGGCACCCCCTTGTTAGAGAAAAATGAGTCATCTTTCCACTTTCCATCATTTTTTTAATTCCCCGATTAAGCACTTCTGAGGCTATCACAAAAAGAGCCGGTGATATTGGATCCCCTTGTCTGACCCCATTTTTTGATTTTAAGAAACCACATGTCTTCCCATTAACAACTATAGAATACTAACAGTTCGAAATCAATCCCCAAAATAATTTAATCACTATTTCTGAGAAGCCGAACCTCCTTAGAGTTTTAATGATGAAAAGCCAAGACATTCTATCATAAGCTATACACATATCTAATTTTAAAATAATATTTGAACCCCTCACTTTCTTTGTACAGGTTTTCATCATTTCATGGGCAAGCAACACGTTCTCCAATATCGATCGACCCTTGATAAACCCAGATTGAGTTAGAGAAATGATTTTAGGAAGAATATGTCCCAGTCTTTTCGCAAAAATTTTTGAAATAATTTTAGATGAAATATTACATAGACTAATAGGACAAAGTTCTTCATAGTTTTTTGGGTTATCATTTTTTAGTATTAAAACTGCGTTAGTTGATGTCCAAATAATTGGCAGCTCCTCCCCAACAAAAAAAGAACTAATGGCTTTATGAAGATCATCTTTGATAACCTGCCAGCAAGTTTTAAAG
The DNA here is from genome assembly GCA_949130495.1 of Sambucus nigra. Taxonomy (NCBI): domain Eukaryota; kingdom Viridiplantae; phylum Streptophyta; class Magnoliopsida; order Dipsacales; family Adoxaceae; genus Sambucus; species Sambucus nigra. The sequence continues at coordinate 84,335,024 of OX422208.1, read as the reverse complement.
AACATACCGTGAAACCCATCTGGTCCCGAGGCCCATTCGCTGTTCATATCAGAGATTGCCTCTTGAATTTCTTCTATATTTAGCACTGTGAGAAGGATCACGTTGTCTTCTTCTAATACAAATTTGGTAATGCAATCACATATGCTAGGCGTCTCAACTTCACTCGGGCCGTATGTGTACTGGTAGTAGCTGGTATTAGTACCACTGCCACTGCTTTGCGTGGTATTTTCGAAGCATAACAGGTTCTTAAACCATGACACTATCTCAGTTTCCAGCTCGTATTCTTTCGTCACCCACTGCCTTTGTTGGTTTGGAAGTTTAGTTATGATTAGAGTTGTCCTTTTTTCCTTAGTTATGGCACGAAAAAACTTTGAATTAGCATCACCATCTTTTGCCCATCTCTCTCTAGATTTCTTCTTCCAGTAGTCCTCTTTAATATTTAAAGCTCTTAAGTATTCCTCCTGTGTTTTTTGAAACTTAAACCGATATTCCGTAGAGGGATTCAAGTCAAACTCCTTTTCTATCCCAATCATATCATCCTCTGCTTTACAGGAAGCTTGAAAGATGTCACCGTATTTTCTTCTCGACCAAATTTTAAGAAAGGATTTAACCCTTTTAAGTTTCTCAACAAAGATATTTAGAGGCTTACCCTGAACTTCATATTCCCATGCTTGTTTCACTACTTGGATAAATTCGTCACTTTTAGTCCAAAATGATAAAAATTTAAACGGTATTGGATTCTCTTTATCTTCGTCTTTGATTTTCAGAAGAAGGGGACTGTGATCCGAATTAACCCTGTGTAGGTGATCCACTGAGCTAGAAAATTTTGCATTATTCCATTATGAATTCCCCACCACTCTATCCAAACTTGCCCAAATCCAAGCATGACCCTCTCTATTGTTACACCACATAAATCTAGAACCATTAAATTTAATTTCTTGAAGCCCAACATTTATCATAGACATCTTGAAGCCCATGACTCCCTCCCAATTCACCTCATTACTTCTAATTTTTTCTTCGCTCTTAGCTACCATATTAAAATTCCCACCCACTACCCATTTCATCTCCCCAAACCCGGATATGAACTCTAGCTCATTCCAAAATTCCAATCTTTCTTCTTTTTTACATTTTGCATATACCGCCGTAAGAACAAAGGGACTACTGAAAAAGGATTATCCAACCAAAGAGAAAGAGTTTGAACCCCGTTGTGATCTAATTTCACCTTCCAATTTTTATTCCATAAAATCTAGATTTTATTCTTAGTATTCGCCATGCCTCCCTCAAACTTTATTTTCTTACAACCTTCCACAATTTTATTTTCATCAATCTTCGGTTCTAATAAAGCCAACACACTAATGGAATGGATTCGAATAAGTCTTTTCAATCTCCCAATATATGGGCCATTACCCACCCCTCTTATATTCTAGAAAGTGTTTGGATCATTTGGAAACTGCAAAAGAAATAATTTTTGATGCCTTACCTCTAGATCGAGTCATTATTATAGATTTCTGAGTAATTGAGTAATTTTTCCTGGGTCTCCTTCTTTTTACCATTGTAAAGCCATTTTCTTTCACTTGTTGTTTAACCATCAATTCTTTTTTGTCTAGACATGGAAATTTTGCTGATAATACTTTTGAAAATTACTCCCAATCATCATTTAGTTCCCCTACCAAAGTAGATTCAGAGTCATCTGCACAGAGGTGTCGCAAATCTTCCACAATATATTTCTCTATTGACAATCTAGGAGCCCTTGGTGATAGAAAACAATTTTTTATGGTAGTAGGGTCCATTATCACTTTCTGAATTTTTGGTATTTCATCCATTTCAAAATCCCAACTCTCTGATAAGGTCTCCTTCCAATCTTCTTGCCTCTTATTAACTCCATCATGTATTGCATTATCTGTTTGAATTTTACCTTCTTCCTTATCAATGGTATCATCTGCCAATACTTCAAAGGAATTAGATATTAACTGTGATTTCTGCCCAGCCTTGTCAGTTATATTAAGGTTGGAGTCGACCACTATGTTTACCTCATCAGTGTTTGTTTTTCATGCTACCCTTAATTCTTTGTTACTTTCTTTTACTAGTTCTTCATGGATGTCTCCCATATTAATAACTTGCACCTTATGAGGAGGTTTGCACATAAATTTACCCACCTTTTTTGCTCCTTTGGTAGTAGTTTCCTCTATCACTTCATTCTGAATGTCTTGATCTTCATCTTCCTTGTTATAATCTATACTATCATGACCCAGTTTTGAGCATCATGTATAATAGGATGGTAGATTTTCGTAACAGATTTTTTGCCAAAAACCCTCTTCTGTCGTCCCTAACCAAATCCTTCTAGGCAGACCCTTTGTCACATTAATCTCCACGCATATTCTTGCCATGCTCTGTCAAGCTAGAGAACCGGTTGCCTCATCAAGTTAGATAGGGTTACCAATCACGTTAGCAATGGAGAATACTGCTGTTTTGGAGAAAAAGTGGACTGGTATATAAGGAAGGTTTACCCACACCGGCACCAATGGACTATCAACGTTAGCTTTGAAATATTTTGACCATTTAATGAACCTCATAGGGAATCTATGGATATACCACGGATCACATAACAACATGCAGTGAAAATCCTCTTAACAGTTAAGGGGTATTAGGACGTGTTTAGAATCTAGAAGACCCACTTAAAATCCTGCTTTGAGTGCGAAGGTTAAAAATGTTTTCCTGATTTTTTCCAATTATGGATGATCATGTTGAAACTGGTCTATTAACGCAAGTTTAAACGGGGCGACCATAGCAGATATATCATCGTTAGAGAAAAAAATGGCTACCTCTCCCTTGTGATGCGATGTAGGATGGATAGGATTATTGTTCACCACAGTATTCCTATTAGATATAATCTCTGCAAAGGACTTTATTGCATAGCAGTCTACAGTTTTGGGATCAAGGCATGAAGTGATTGCTGGCGTTGCACCTCTTTCAGGTGGCAGTACGTCATAATTTTAAGTTTTCGATTATTCTTGGAGAGAGAGAGAGAGAGTCAAATTTAAATTTTCATTTATTAGGAGTTTACATGTGTAATAGACAGAATACAAAAAATTAAATTCTGAGAAAATAGGACCATGGGAATTGTGGCTTCTAATAGCCCCATCTAGATTTGTATATATTATAAGATGCTTTTATTTATTAAGAATGGATGAAGAGTTATCCCAATATCAAAACGATGATCAATCCATAAGGTCGTCAATAGTGTCATTCCATCCCTTTGAGCACCAACACACGTGGGATCCTCGAGAACACAAATATAGTTAATATTCTCTCCATCTCAAATCAAGAGGCCACTATTTTTTTAGCTGACCAAAATTATTATTTAATTTTTTTACACAATCAACTAACCAAGTTTCACAGTGGTGAATAAAAGTTTGTTAGAAAGTGGAGAAAGTGGAGAAAATGGCGGCCAATCCATTGGTAGCTTTGGGTGGATTTTGGTGACTTTTGATAGCCTTTGTCATTTCGCCCCATATTTTCTCCGCAAATAACTCTCTCCCTATCAACTCACTCCATCTTCTGTCAACAGAAGAGAAAATCACCAATTAACTTACTTGCAAACATACGAAGCATATATTTTTAATGGAGGTGTTATTAGTGTAGGCCAGAAAATACTGAATGAGTATTTTAAAAGTGCGAGTGATACAGTGTGTGTAAGACAAAAAAATACAGAGTGAGTATATTTAGAGTGTGAGTGGTACACAATGTATTTTTTTGTTAATAACAATTATTATAGTTAAAGTGAGTGTGAGCTGTAGACATAAGAAAATTGATGAAGCACGTAAATACTTATGTTGTGAATTTCTGTGTGATTTTCTAAACTTGTGATGTGCATCGTTAATCTTAACCATTGATTGTGTGTATCGTTAATCTATACAACATAAAAATCTAAATTTTGAACGAAAGGGTATAAAAATACTAGCATCTTAGCCATGGCAAAAAGAAGTTTAGAAAGAACACAACAGGTCTTCCAAGTTACAAATAAAGAAGTTAAGGCCCAAAATTACATTTAGATAGCTCAAATTGAAATGCTTGTACAACCATTATCAACTTATGGATTGTAAATCCACACTATCATGTGCATAAGTAAAGAATTATGTATCCATTTATAGTTTTACAAACCATACATAGTGACCACCACAACATATAAACACATACCCACCACATCACACCTCCTTTTAATTCCACAAAGACATAAGAAATTAGTTCACACAATAATCATTCGATGGTGAAATAGACCCACTTTGTAATCTGTTGAGAATGAAACTAAATTGTGTGATCATGCATACTATGACAAAAGGTATTGCACGGAAGCGTGCCAACAATAATTTTAACTATAACTTTGATCCTCGAAATAATGTGGCACACACACTATAAATATGAAGGAGAGAACACTTATATAAAGACATAATATTTATCTAGTTCACTAATTTGTCTACGTCCACAGGGGATCCTTGACACTAATAGAAAAAGATTAAAATGGAAGGACAATATGTTCCTTCCTCACACACTAATAATCTCTCTTCTCACAAATATCATAACCCTCACACAATATTGGAAGACACTCAAAAAATTAATCTCACCACAAAAAAGGCTGTAAAATTCTACCCAAATTCTTAATAGAGAATACCCAAAATTATTAACCCAAAATAATAAATTTTACACATAAGTGTGAACCCTTAACTTTTCACTCAACACAAATATTCTCTACTTTGGAAAACTAAACACAAACTCACTCCATGAATTTTTGGCATGTTTTGGTTGAGCAATCTGAACCTCCTTATATAGGGTTTAGAAGGAGACAACTTCCTTAATTCAGGTAGTAAATATAGAAAAGTGGTGGGGTAATTTCGAATCACCAATCGAATGAGAAAATCTCTTTAAACCAAAATTAGCAAAGGTTTGAAAAACTTTTCAGTTTTTCAACAATCTCCACCTGGAAAAAAAATTTACAGTTCACCCAGTCAAAATTTATCAACTAAAAAACTCACTAGTCCACCTTGGTGAACATAACCATCGCATCAAATTAAGTATTCCATAAAACCCACATTGTAAGGGCAAATTTTCAATTGCGTCAATTTTTTTTGTAATTGGCTTAATTTCAGAAAAAAACTTTTTGAGTCGTAGGTTAGTCATTGAGTTGTGATCCCACAAAGCCTATGACATGTTATGTTGAAGATGTTGCAGAAAAGCTTTGAAGATAATATTCGTGCCGTGTTTAGTGCCTATGTTTTCTTCACACTTGGATTTATCCTAAGTCACTTAGGTATGAATTCTAAATGAATTTTAAGATTTATGATTTTAATTAAGGATGTTTTTTTAATTAAAACGTTTTGGGACTTTGAAAAATATTTTTGGAAACATAATTTTAAAATATTTTCTGTGTTTTTTTTAATTTAAAAAATTGAGGCAATTTTAAAATTAAAAAATAATTTTTGACTCCATTCGTTCAAATAAGATGAGAATATCATTCAAACGAATTATCCTTATCATTTGAAATCTCATTTAAATCTTTTATCAAAAGAACGTCGATCGAGGGCATATTGTTTTGACTCATGAGATACTTGTTCGATATTGGTTCAAACGAGATTGAGCTCCCATTCAAATAAGATCAACTTTCATTCAAATGAGAGAGAATTCTCGTTCGAACTAGGCTATTTTCATTTGAATCAAACGTCCCCTCAAAATTTGTATTTTCATATTTAAGGACTTCTTTCGCTCAAAAAAGGAACTTTGGTCGAAAAATATTTTTGCAGTAGTTTACAAAAGTTACCACTTGTTTCCAACATCCTTAGTTTTCAAAATCCAAATCTAATCATTCAGAAGCTATAGTGATCATGATTTTGGCATAAAAAATTGTCCTTATTTCTTGAATAATTGTTTTCATGCGGTGGACTCTATATTTGCTGATTGCGAAGAAGAAGTAATGGATTCCGCATTCGGATTCATAGAGTTTTGCTAGGCTGCATCAGTAGATAACAAGGTACACATGGACTCGTGTATTATGGACACTTATGCGGGTGGATTCCATCATTGTTGTTGTGGAGGAGCAGTTAAATACTATAAGAGTGTCAAGGCTTGTAGGTGATCAAGTCGTTGAGTAAGTTCTCTTTACTTTTGTATAATTTCGTATCATAGTGGATTGTTTAGCCTGCCCGTCTGAGATTTTTTACTTTAGTGGTTTCCTCATTTTTGGCGTCTTGTGGTGTGTTTGAATTATTTTGTTTATCCACTTAATCATCTTAGATATATATTATAGGGTTAATAAGATAAAATTGGGTAAATCAAATTATATTCACAAGATAGCTTTATTGGTGCTAAGTTAAAATTTAGAAATTTAAAAAAAAATCCTTTGCCTAAAGAACACTGCTTAAGGGCCCTCTCAAATTGGTATTAAAGCTAGAACACTAAATTAATGTGTCTGTGATCCCTAGTCTTTAGGCATGAATACGGGAGGGTTTAATGTATTTAAAATGCCTATGTTTTATGGGACTCACTATTCTTACTGGAAAATTTGTTTGAAGTAAGCACTTAAGGATATAGATGATCACATGTAGTTAGCTATAGTTTAGGTATGGACACCACCAATCAAAAGAGATGGAGAGGAAACACGCTTAAAACCTGTTGAGTCATGGATTGATGCTGAGCACAAATTAGCACATTATAATTCTAAGAGTTTGAATGCACTTTTCTGTTCTGTCTCCCCGAAGGAATTCCACTGTATTATGACATGTGAGACGTCTAAAGAGGCTTGGGATATACTCCAACTCACCTATGACGGAACCAACGTTATTAAGGCTTCAAAACTCTAAAACTTCACCTCCTAGTTTGAAAAGATTAAGATGTTAGAGAGTGAGACCTTTGATGAGTTCTACGTTAGATTGTCTGATATAGTTAATTCGTCGTTTAACTTGGGAGATAAGATACTTGATAATCGAGTGATAAAGAAAATATTAAGTTCATTGCCTTACAGATTTAAGCCAAAGGTAATTATTTTAATATCTTTGTGGTTACTTGACTCGACGAAACTAGAAGAGATTGTAGGTGAACTATAAACTTATAATCTTGATGTGTTTACCTCCAAGAATGCGATGAAGAAAGAAAAAGGCATTGCTTTGAAAGACCAAAATGATGAAATAATGGTTTCGAATGATGAATCGGACATCGAATCCGAAGATGTGACCATTTTGGCAAAGAAGTTTAAGATATTTATCAAATTCTAAAAACAATCAAAATATGCCAAAAGATTTGAGAAAGATAAGAACAAGGTCGATCGTGTCCCTAAGAACCATAGTGAGAATGTTAAGAGGGGTGATTTGGAGTGGTGATTTGTTTGTGACGATTATGACTATAGGTAGCTGAGTGCCCCCACTAACCTAAGAAAAGAGGGAAAGAAATTGATAACTTATAATGCCACCCTTAGTGATAGTGATCCGAAAGAGGGAAACGATTCCTCAAATGAGCGCAACTTTACTGCGTTCATGGCTAGTCATGTGAGCGACGAAGATAAATTTTTCAATGAAGGTATTTCTTTGCATGAAACTTTTGAGGCCATAGTTAGAGAATCTCACGTGAGTGAGGGTGATGTGAGAGAAGGAAGAAATGAAGGAAAGTGAGTTGTGAGTTGCCTTCTGTGAATTTTATATAGAAACAGTAAAGGTAAATAAGGAAAACTTTAAGGTAGAAGCTAGGTTGAAAGAACGTACAGTAAGAAACAATAATGATTCATGGATTGAGGATCTTCAGCATGTGAGAGGACTCTTTAGGAGAAAATAGAATATATTGAGGGTGAGAAAGATAGTCTTCATGATATAATAGAGGCTATGAAGAACGATATTCTATAATTTAAAAAGTCCAAGCATTTACTCGAGTCTAGGATAGTTGAGCTTGAGGAGAGATTAAGAGATTTGAGTAAGGTCAAATTTGATTTGGAATTTAGGTCAGAAAATTGTTATAGGATGTTAGTCACCGTCCAAATAAAAGATTATAGGTGTGGAATTTGCTTCGACAATCATATTACTCCCATTCCTAAAGCCAAGACCATGCATAAGAGAGAGTCGACTAGGAATGTTAGGAAATATCAAACTTTAGGTAACAATCCTGGTTGTATTTACACTTTTACTCATTGTGGTAGGAAGGCCCACCTTAGACGTTTAAACTACGATCTTAAGATCACTCCTAGGAAGTCTAAGAATAGAGTGGTTTCGGTTCCTAGAACCCCTATTCATCGTTTAACGCCTACTTGGGGTTAGGAAATTGGATTTAGAAGCTTTATAAATTAGTCTTGTTCAATTTCATTTACTTGCATGCGATTCTACCCATGTTAGATCTTATGGTTGAGCATGCTAGCAGGGTTTGTCATATTCTAGTTTTCTCTCGTTGATATATCATTTCTAGGTTTCTGACTTATGTATATATTGTATTTTTATCTTTTTACTCCATGAGTCATATTGAGAAAAATAGAAAAAGATTTTGTTTTCATATATTTTTTAAAAATGCAAATAGATTTTCAAAAATGCAAGAGAGCACATCAATATGACATACCATAAGTGTAAACCTTTAGACACAAAAACCAAAAAATCTTTTTGAGTTTTTCCCAAATTTTTTTTTTAACCCATGTCTCTCTTGCATTTTCATGTCGATTTTATATTTTTTTTTGTGTCAGATAAATGCTTCTCTTGTTTTAACTTTCCGTGTCCAGTATCAATGGTTTGAGGAGAGATTTTAAAAAAAATTCATCATTAGAACAAAATGATAGATCGTTCAAATGAGTTTTGGGTGTCATTTGAAGAGGACTTCAAACAACCATCCGACGACCCCCACTTTTTTGGCTCGTTTGATTGTCTTTCGAAGTTGCTTCAAATGAAAACTAGACTTTGTTCAAATGACCCGTTATTTCATTCCATCGAGTCTCATATCTCGTTCGAATGAGCCTTGTTTTTTGTTCAAACGATGTTTAAAATTACATATAGGTTCTACTGCTATAATTTTTACCATTCTACCTTACACTTCTCTAATGCCGTCTTCTCTTTTCTGTGACCGAGTACGCCATTGTTGAGGAAGTTTAGCTTTGAAATCTTGTATTTTGTGGATGTAATTCCCCGCATTTCTGCGTCTTTAGAATTTAATTAGTTGAGTAATTAAATAAGAAAATGCACTTTAATTTAAATTACGAGAGTGAAGTAATTTAATGTGATTTAGTAATATTATGATTATTAAGGGATTAAATAATAATTATATTTATTAAATACTAATCGAGAGATAGACACTGATTAATATTATGATTTAAATTTACTAAGTGTGAATAGTAGATATTGATAGTTAATTTGTACGGCATAGCGGGTGATATGAACGTACTTGATTTTATCCCACCCGGGAGTCGCGTATAGGCTAATTTAAGGGTGAGATAGGATAATATATTTTTAGTGACTTGAATGATAATTTAGAGGTCTCTAATGACTCTAAAAGGGTTGAAATATTCAAAATAGTATACCCAGTGGTACTAATCGGGTACCGAGACAGCTTTGGGCTAAATAAGGACGGTTCGGGGGCATTTTGGTATTTTTAAATATAGGGGTGAGAAGACCTACGAATTTAGAGTGTTTTATCATCCAATGGGAAGTGGGGTTAGGGTTAGAAACCTCATAAAACAACGAAAAGAAATTAGAGAGAGAAGAGAGATTATTCTCTAAGCGTAACGAAGAAATGGGGTGAAGGATTGAAAGGGCTTATTGCACCACAAACTTGTTGGGAACGAAGATTGGAAGAGAAATACAATCAATCACCCACAACAATTACGAAATCATACCCTACTGTAATCAAGGAAATTGGTTATTTGAAAACGATTTTGAGTTATAATATCCATGCGTATGATTTTTAAATAATTGATTTTGATGAATATTCTTGGTGAAAGAGAATTGATAAATGACATGTTTGGGTAGAAATAGCATGTGGTTAGATTTATATCTGTAGAGGATTAAAAATTAGAGGTTCTATTATTGTTAATACGAATTAAAATCTGGGTTCATTATTTAAAAATATGGGAAGAACATATTTTAGGGTTTTTGAATAATTATAAGATTTGAATTATTCGGGGATAATTTGTGGGGATTTATGATATTTTAATCGTTAGAAATCATCCTACAGTGTGTAGGACTGGTTAGGAATCATTGGTGGCAAGTTTGATGCATTATCATATGAGTTGGATAATTGGAATAAGTGAATAAATGCATGAAGTGAGGAACATCGTTCAGCACCTGGTCAATCAATTAATCGACTGATGAATGTCGATCGATCGACACCAATAATTTTTATAGAATTTCGTTGGTTGAGTTCTAATTAATTCTCGAATCTTGAAGGGAATTTTGGTGACAATATTATAACTATATATGGACTTAGGGAAGAACAAAAGGTATATTTTTTATGGCTGATACGATTATTGAGAGTAAGACTTGGACTATGGACCGATGAGGATAAATCGATCGAGTAGTGCATCGAGAATTTGGGATTTGAGTTACGAAGAGAGTGAACGTCAATAGAAGGAGTATACGAGTATGTTAGAGATAGATTAACTACTAAAATATATGTAGGGGTAACTAGGTCCCTTAGAAATGTGTGAATTCTCAATTAAATGCGATAGTGATATAAAAAGTAAATTAATATGTACGGTGAATATTAGAGATGAAAATATTACGTACGAGCATGATTGCTAGGTTTTGTGTATACCTACTGTATTAAATACTTAGGTGGAGTGAATACCTAAAGTACATTTGATTATATTTGGGTCTAGGTTGGATTCCGAACTACTATGTAAAAATAATGTAATCTGAAAAGTACGGTGAATATTTGAGAGAAATATATTTAGGTACGAGTATGATTATTAGGTTGAGCGTATACCTACTTAATCATATAGATAATTAGGTGGAGAGAATACCTAATGTTTATTTGCCTATATTAGGGTCAAGGTACAATTTTGAACTATTATATGGAAATAGTAAATCACGCTCGAGATGAAAGAGTTCCAAACCAATATATAAAATTTCATTATTAGGGTCGAGGTAGGATTCCGAACTAATACATGAAATAAAATTTTGGGTTGAGGCAATATTCCGAACCAATATATTTTACTTGGGGTCGATGAGCTATTCTGAACAAAAAGTCCTTAATGTGTCATACGAGGACATAATAGTAAAGAATTGTTTTATAAGCATATATGGTGTGTGAAATGTATACTGTACAAATAATCTACTTATATGAGATGATAGGTAATATAATGTCGTGAATACATCTAAAAGTAAATTAAGTAGAGAAACTTAATTATCATGATTCAATGAAAGAGGTGAATATCTTAAGAATGAATTAAGTAGTGAAACTTAATTATAAAAGGTAAAAGATAACTAGATGTGAAAAGTTATCTAAGTATATAACATAGGAAATGAGTTTACTATTGGCATACTGTATGGGCGGTATGGGAAGCTAGTTGAGGAGATAAGTTCAGTTATGTAGATTAGTCTAGTTAGCTTTGGGAATATAGCTAGGTTATCTAAGGATAAGATCATTAGGCATGAACTATACATGAGGGGTGAGGCAGCTCAAGAGAGTGTACAAAATCTTAACATGTGTAATCAATAACTCATTTTATTACGATAACTATTTGCTAAATATTTTCAAAACGTTTTGAGTACTAACTCTTGCTATCAAAATATTTTCAAAACCCTTTTAGGTGTCCATCCAGAGGGGAGCCAGACTTGAGGATTCAGCCCAGGGACTCATAGCTGCAGCTTTGTGGAGGCTAGCAAGACTTTGCATAAACGATTCATTTGTTCAGATCTAGTGTAGGATATCCTTTTGTATTTTCGATTGGGACATGTTGTACATTGTCATTATTCATCCATTCAGTTTGAATATTATTGGTTTATTTGGCAGTTTTGGTTTGTTAGTCGATCATTGACTCTGCAAGACTTTATTCATTATATATTGTGAGATGGTTTAAATTCTATTGTATTGTGAATATTTAATTATAGTTTCGTATGTTATTGTTTTTGTTTAAATAAAAGGATAAAATTTTGCACCGACTTTTTGAATACTCGTTGGTTAGTAAGTTTTAAAAAGATTTCGACAGTGATGCTAAGAATGGACCAAATAAGACTCATGTTTTAATTTAATATAGGACTGATCACCCGGTATGTTATTAGGCGGGGTGTCACAGATGGTATCATAGCATCAGGTTCTAGTGTCCATAGGATCTGTAAGGCTTACTACATTTTCAGCGTATCGTTTGATTGATATAAATCCCTATCACAATATTGTTTTATTCCACTATGTACGTGGCTTACGTTCTCCTGCTATAGTGTATAAATATTAATGATTTTTTTATGCGGATGGGTGTGCTTCGTATGATAATTACGCAAAGGACGTCAATTGAGGGCAGCTGGGAAGGAAGCAGGATTCGGGGCTCAGATGAAGTAAAGAATATTTTGGGGTCGATGACCGTAGCAGAGGTCACCCCTATTATTGCTCGGGATGATGGAGCGGTCAGGATTACTAGAGTACAACATATATATTCTTATACCGTTATAGCAAAAATTGGTGCAAAAATAGACTCACCAGTGTGGTTGGGATGGGAGAGAGTCAGAGGGGTCTTTGAAGAGGACCACCTGTTTGAATTTTATTAGATGCAAAGAGTGTATGTGTAGCCAATGGATGTAGAATACACAGAGGCTTTGGCATATGTCAGGAAGTAATATATACCTGGAAGTGAATAAGGGGTAAAATTTTGTTTGGCTCGTAAGAGTAATGTTCTAATGGTGGGAGTAAATCACTGTATTTGGTACAATGGAGAAAAGAGCCTTTAACGTGGGTAATGGACTCATGCGAGGAGTCACCAAATCTTAAAGGGAAATTCTTCTTGGACGATTAATACATATGGTGATAATGTTGTGCTTTTAGCAATATTGATTTAAATGATTCCTTGTGAAGGGAGCTAATAGAATTGGAGATTTTAGTCATGGAGTAAGACGGGATGTGACAGTGTTTAGCGAAACACAAGAAGGGAGAGATCCATGAGGGGACCCATTTAAATTATTCAAATATTTGAATTCATACCGAGTAGCGATGGATTCAGTTGGGACTAGTAAGGCCAATGAAGAGTTCCCAATGGCCAGTGGAGCCTAAAGGGATAATGTGAGGGGTAATCATGAGGGCCAAGGCTACCAGGTCTGGGAGAAGGACACGCCAAAATGGCCATTGGGGCTAGAGATAGGCGAGGGAACAATAAGTTGTCCTTTGTGTGGAGAGTAGGACTACCTGCATTAAAATTTCCCATAATAGGAAAGGGAAAAATAGTAAGCGAGACTTCTGACAGGAGGATAGGACTAAGAGTTTTAAGTCTGAAAGATAAAAACCCAAGAGTGGTAAGTTCAGGTAGGACCAGCAAGGTCCTCGATATCAGCATAGTCACATTCATTCCTTTGGGCCTTCAGGGCTGAAAGAATGGTGGGGGAGGCCAGTAGGTCCAGGGCCAGAAGTAGGAGAGTTCTCTGGTAATTATTACGATTGTCGAGAGATGGACCACATGAAAAAGAATTTCCCAAAAGCGAGGAAGGGGAAATTACGGGATGAGATCCTAGTTATGAGACCATTATAACAGATTATGGGTCAGTTCCCCAAGGAGACTTATGCTCAGGGATAGTTGATCAGGTAAGCTAAATGGAAATTAAAGATAGAGTATGGCCTTATCCGTATGAGTACAAGGTACATTTCAAGTGACATAGGTGAGTCATAACATTTGATTATTTATAACTAAAATTTGCAAGTGATTCGAATGTAGTGGGTGTGTTTGTAGTAGTGGATTTATGATGGATATGTATGATTAGTTAACGAGGGGTAGCGAAACCTTTGTTATCGCCTATGAGAGAACGGGTGTACACTAAGAATCTACGAATTAAGTGTTATATATATATATATATATATATATATATATATATATAACATTTACATTGGGGTCGAGGGCATTTCCGAACTAATGTAAATGGTACGATAAATAGTGGTCGAAGTGCAATTCCGAACCAATACATGAAGGTGACTTTGGGGTTGAGGTGATATTCCAAACCAATAGTCCGTAAGTATGTAGTCATAGTATATATTGTGTGTGATATATATATACAATATAATTACTCTACTTATGTGTGACATTAGATAGCAAGATATGCACTTATAAATCTATTGTGTGCGAAACTTATAATGCGTGACTACTCGTACCAATGAGTAATAGTAAGAAGACTAGATAGTGTATATCTAAAGTGAAGAACAATTTTACTAATGAGAGATAGTAAAGGCACAGTATTGTATGTAGTATTTTGTGGCATAAAAGTTGACGTGTATAGTTTTAAGTTGAGAGACGAGAACTTTAGGGGTACGTATTATGGACTAACGACTTAACGGATCCAAACGATCGATAATGTTAAGTAGTAGCATATCGAGGGGTTCCTTGTTTGGATTTTGCTTTGCGATACATTCCACGCATGAAACTTATCACAACATTGGAAGTGGGGAGATGTTTGGTCAGTAGGACATGGCCTGAGTACCGTAGTTATGGTTTGGCTATACAGTGATATCTGAAAGATAATGACGATGTGAGGCTAGTGGAGCTAAGTTTCATTTGCGTAAGTACGGACGGGTTATAGGGTGTATGGGCATCTGGTTAGTTGCATTTTCAAAAGAAATCATCTGAGATAGAAGGGCGCGGGAAATTATGCATGAGGATATTCCTAAGGGACAGTTATCAATAAAGTTTGAATGATATGATGGATTGAACGTCGTATGAGAAAGACGATAATCCAAGTATATATGTGCAATGAGATCTAACACACCCTAGATGGGTTGAAAAGCTGTGTAAAGCCATTTAAAAGATGTCCCTTCATAAATAGGATACCAAATTATTATGAGAAAGTAGTGCGAAGCCTCACGGGAATTGATGATGAAGAGTGGCTTCCGCATTTCTAGAAGGTTAGTAGACTCCGGGGAAAGAAGGGGTGTATATAGTACCATTTAATGTGAGATATTATAATTGGAAATCGATGTTGGGTGAGACATTATGATATTGTATCTAACAACATTACGCAACGATGGAAAAAGGTTGACTTGAAACAACAACCAAAAACTTGGTATCAAGTCTGCATTTTCCCAATGATGGAATGAGTAGGTAGACCATAAGATTTCATTGCTGGGCTACCAAGTCATGACAAGGTCAAGAATTTCTTCGAGCGTATGGAATGAATTGACCGAGATAAAGAAATCTTTTCTTTCCTTAAAAAGAAAGATTACACCGGTGTAAGGTTCCGCCTAATGATAATGCGAATCAATATGAGATCCTGAAATCCCACCTCTGATAGAGATTATCAGGATGGGATGGGGACGAAGTCTGTTTGGGGCCTACGGTATCACTAATAGTCAATGGTTAGACGAGAGGTGGTTTACTATGCAGGTTAAAGCTAGGAGTACGTTTCGTGACTTGTATGGTAATTGAGGGGAGAAGTTACCACTAATAGAGTTGCATGTAATAACTCGTACCTTCTCATCATGTACAAAGTATTTTTGAGGTTTTGTCTAGAAAGACTTATTGTTCACCTTCTAGTTGATTAAAAATTAGGGGATAACCATATTTTTGGATTGACCATGGCTTAGTGTTTGTTGTAAAAATGGGGAGTGTACAACAAACTATTGGGGGCAACTTTTGTATGTAGTGAACCACAAACTTAAGGATGTGTGATCTTTTCTCAGTATGGAGATGATAGAGTCAGTATTGAGATCACAAGGCAGATATAGCATGCCAGTACGTAGTAAATTGAGAAAGCTTGTTAATAAATTTGGGCTACAGTGATTAAGCCTTTTTATAGGTGCGCACCACTAGTGGGTGTATAGTGGAGTGACCTTATGCCATCATGATTTGAATTTGACTACTAGAGGATGCCGTGTTGTTGGAGATCCTACATTTTAATACCGACCTTGTCCTAATTTCGAGGACAAAATTCCTTTATAAGGGGGGGAAATATGTAATAACTCGCATTTCTGCATATTTAGAATTTAATTAGTTGAGAAATTAAATAAGAAAATGCCCTTTAGTTTAAATAATGTGAGTGAAGTAATTTAATGTGATTTAGTAATAATTATGATTATTAAGTAATTAAATAATAATTTTAGTTATTAAATATTAATCGAGAGATAGACACTGATTAATATGATGATTCAAATTTACTAAGTGTGAATAGTAGATATTGATAGTTAAGTGGTACGACATAGTGAGTGATATAGACGAACTTGATTTTATCCCACCCGATAGTCGCGTGTAGGATAATTTAAGGGTAAGACGGGATAATATATTTTTAGTGACTCAAATGATAATTTAGAGGTCACGAATGACTCTAGAAGGGTCGAAATAGTCCAAATAGTATACCCCGAGGTACTAGTCGGGTACCGAGACAGTTTTGGGCTAAAGCATGACTGTTCGGGGGCATATCGGTTTTTTTACATATGGGGTGAGAATACCTACGAATTTTGGAGTTTTTTATCAACCAATGGGAAGTGGGGTTAGGTTTAGAAACCTCACAACATAAAGAAAATCCATTAGAGATAGAAGAGATGGGGTGAAGGATTCAAAGGGGTTCTTGCACCACAAACTTGTTGGGAAGGAAGATTGGAGGAGAAAGACAATCAATCATGAAATGAGACCCTTCTATAATCAATGCAATTAGTTATTTGCAAATTATTTTGAGTTATAATATCCATGTGTAGGATTTATAAATAGTTGATTTTAATGAATATTCTTAGTGAAAGAGAATTGATAAAAGGCATGTTTGAGTAGAAATAGCATGTGGTTAGATTTATATCTATAGAGGATTAAAAATAAGAGGAAATATGATTGTTAATATGAATTAAAATCTGGGTTCATGATTTAAAAATATGGGAAGAACATATTTTTAGGGTTCTTGAATAATTAGACGATTTGAATTATTCTGGGCTAATTTGTGGGGATTTAGGATATTTTAAATCGTTGGAAATCATTCTAGAGTGTGTAGAAATGGTTAAGAATCATTGGTGGAAAGTTTGATGTATTATCATCTGACAACCCGGATATAATTATGAAAAATTATATTTAAATAATGCTTATCTTATGTGATATAAATAATTTGTTATTAGTATCTCAAATGTTAAGTGATCATTGTTAGTATAATCCTACTTTCAATGTTGAATTATTTCCAAACACGAGATTTTGTTATTTTCGATAGAAATGATCATGTTTAAGACTAGTTTTGACCCTTATAACATTACAAATGACTTGATGTGAAAACTAGATAGTTGTATAAATGTGAGTTAGGGTTCTAAGACAACAAACGGTGCATCAAACGGATATCCAAGCAAGAAGTTAGACCGAATTTACGAACAAGGAGCAAATATGTCCTTTCCCTTTAAGTGGAAAATTGTCTTTTAGTAAACCGAGTGTTTTAATTTGATTGGTTGGCATTGGAGGCAGCCTTGGCCGACTTAAACCTCTCCTTTAACCTTATTTCTTCATCAAATAAGTCCCTAGATTCATTTTGCGGTGTTATTAGCTTGAGGAAAGAGAGTTAGAAGTTAAGGAAGAAAGGGTTACAAGGAAAATCTAGGAAAACAATTCCAAGAAAATCCTTAAGGTGTTTCCAAGGTAAAATTATTTGTTAATATTGTTTTAATCTTGTATTATACTTATTTCAAATTAAATAAATCTTGAATTATTGATAAAAATTCCATCATCCTTTGTGATAATAAGTAATGGTTCATAAGTGAGATAGGTGGTGTTTATAGGTCATATTGCTTTGTATTGAAACCCTTTGTATTCAAACTTGCATATCTCTTTGTGTACTTACTAGAATTCCTTAATTACAATTGGATATGAAAATATACTCATATATTCATATCATATCCGAAAATTATAATTTAACTCCTTATGGTTAGGCCTTAATGATGGTTTCAAGTTGGTATATAGTTGTTGTTTATTTATTTCATTTTGGTATGCCTTTAGTTTGGTCAAGATTTTGAGATAGCAAATGAAGTCCAAATATTATGAAACTTTAATTCTGTACCATTCAGTATGTATACTGAAAGTTTGTTGAAAATCATGTAAAGTTATGATGGATAAAAATTATGAAAATTCTTGGAAGTTGAAGAAACAATAGAGGAGCTTGTAGGGCAGATTTATTGTGTTGTAAAGAAATAGTCATAACTTACCCTAGGGAGCTTGAAAAATTACACCGTCGCTTGTGATGGAAAGTATATTCATATATGTTTTCATATTGATAAGGTTTGACTCCTGTATTTATACAATTTATGAATATGGGATGGTTAAGTATGGAGCACAATAATTTGACGCCATACTAGATACCTATTGAAAGAATGTTTTTATCTTCACTTTTCAAAGAGTATTTTGAGTACATGTTTCATGTGTATACTCATTCAGAAGTATACTTTTATGTTTACTTAATTTTTTTTTAAATTCCTTATGAGGTATTCCTATGGCTGAATGTTCATAATCTTATCAACATATATACCATTGTTTCGTCTTTACATATGTTTCATGGAATGTGACTTGAGTAGAATTATATTGTTTTTGTATAGTCATTGAAAGTTACATAGATTTATTAAGATAATACTTATGATTCAGATTCAGTATTAATTTAGTTGGATTAACAGGTGTAAGGTCAAATCAACCAAGTTCATTCCCACCCGAGGAAAACGTGAATACATAGTTGACAACCCAAGGTGAGTGTACTTACTGAGTTGATTTTGGATATGATGTATATGTATTATATGTTGAGATGAAATGGCTTATTTAAAAGTCATGAGATGTTGAGATGCTATGGCTTATTAACATCCAAGAGATGTCGAGATGTTATGGATTTATAAAAGTCAGGATATGTTGAGTTGTTATGC
This sequence comes from Sambucus nigra, assembly GCA_949130495.1. NCBI lineage: Eukaryota > Viridiplantae > Streptophyta > Magnoliopsida > Dipsacales > Adoxaceae > Sambucus > Sambucus nigra. The sequence goes on along the minus strand of OX422208.1, from coordinate 84,316,019 downwards.
AATTCAGGAAATGTTAGGTTATTAAAACCTATGGATATGATTATTGCCTACAGGCAGGAGATGTGGGGTTTATTAACTCTCGATATGTATATGGCCTAATTTGGCCCATATATGGATATATTAATATGTTGAGATGTTAATATAGTACTTTTACTATATAGAGATGTAGTAAATTCACTGAGTTTTTAAACTCATGGTTTTATATGTTTACATTTTCAGGTTTTGAAGCTGCCACTGCCAAGTCTAGGATGTTGAGCGAATAGTAGTATTGTCTAGTAAGTTTTTTTGTACATTGTACTATTTGTAATTAAGTTAAATGGTATTGGATTTTTGTTTAAATTATGTCTCCTTAAAACGATTGTATTTTTAGTATTCCGCATTTTAACCTTGAAGTTGTTTTAATGTGTATTACCAAATAAATAATAAGTGTGGTTTGTGAACTATTGAGTTAATTATATCCTAATAGGGTTATGGGGTGACATATCATGTGAGTTTGTTAAATGGAATAAGTGAATAAATGCATTAAGTGACGAACATCATTCTTCACCTGGTCAATCGATCGATCGACACACGTAGTTTTTGGAGAATTTTGTTTACTGAGTTCCTATTAATTCCCGGCTCCTGGGGGGAATTTTGGTGACAATATACGCCGATATATGGACTTAGGTAAGACCATTAGGAATATTGTTTAGGTCTGATACGGTCATTGAGAGTAAGACTTGGACTATGGACCGACGAGGATAAACCGATCGAGTAGTTCATCGGTAATTGGGGATTTAAGTTACGGAGAGAGTGAACGGCAATCCAAGGAGTATAACGATAGGTTAGAGATAGCTTAACTATTGAAATATATGGAGGGGTAAGTAGGGCCCTTAGATTTGTGTGAATACTCAATTAAAATGTGATAGTGAGATAAATAATAAATTAATAAGTATAGTGAATATTAGAGATGCAAATATTACTTACCAGCATGATTGTAAGTTTTTGTGTATACCGACTATATTAAATATTTTGGATGAGTGAATAACTAAAGTACATTTGATTATACTGGGGTCGAGGTTGGATTCCAAACTACTATGTGAAAATAATGTAATCTAAAGGGTACGGTGAATATTTGGGAGAAATATATTTGAGTACGAGTATGATCATTAGGTTGCGCATATACCTACTGAATTATATAGATAATTAGGTGGACAGAATACCTAATGTATATTTGCCTATATAGGGTAGAGGTATGATTCTAAACTAATATATGGAAATAGTAAATTGGGGTCAAGATGAAAGAGTTCCGAACCAATATATAAAATTTCACGATTAGGGTCGAGGTAGGATTCCGAACTAATACATGAAATAAAATTTGAGCTCGAGGCAATATTCCAAACCAAATTCTTTTACTTGGGGTCGATGAGCTATTCCGAACCAAGAGTCCTTAATGTGTGCTACGAGGACATAATAGTGAAGGATGGTTTTATAAGTATATATGGTGTGTGAAATGTGTATTATATAAATAATCTACTTATATGAGATAATAGATAATAAGATGTCGTGAACACATCTAAAAGTAAAATAAGTAGAGAAACTTAATTATCATGATTCAACGAAAGAGGTGAATATAATAAGAATGAATTAAGTAGTGAAACTTAATTATAAAAGGTTAAAGATAAATAGATGTGAAAAGTTATCTAAGTATATAACATAGGAAACATGTTTACTATTACCATACGGTATGGGCGGAACGGGAACTTAGTTGAGCGGATAAGTTAAGTTATGTAGATTAATATAGTTAGCTTTGGTAGTATAGCTAGGTGGGATAAGGATAAGATCATTAGGCGTGAACTATAGATGAGGGGTGAGGCAACTCAAGAGAGTGTACGAAATATTAACATGTGTAATCAATAACTCATTTTAATTGTGAAAACTCCTTGCTAAATATTTTCAAAACATTTTGAGTACTAACTCTTGCTATAAAAATATTTCAAAACCCTTTTAGGTGTCCAGCCATAGGAGAGCCAGACTTGGGACTCATAACTGCAGCATTGTGGAGGCTAGCAAGACTTTGCATAGACGATTCATTTGTTCAGATCTACTGTAGGATCTCCTTTTGTATTCTCGATTGGGACATGTTGTCCATTGTCATTATTTCATCTATTCAGTTTGAATACTATTAGTTTATTTAGTAGTTTTGGTTTGTTAGTTGACCGTTGACTCGACAAGACTTTATTCATTATATATTGTGAGATGGTTTAAATTCTTGTGTATTGTAAATATTTAATTATAGTTCCGCATGTTGTTGTTTTTGTTTAAATAAAAAGATAAATTTTGGCACCTATTTTTTAATACTAGGTGGTTAGAAAGTTTTAAAAAGATTTCGGCAGTGATGCTAAGAATTGACCAAATGAGACTCCTGTTTTAATTTGATATAGGACTGATCACCCAATATTTTGTTAGGCGGGGTGTCACAGTGGATTATGTTGATCTTACATCCATCCGTGTGCCATTTATCTGGTAATTATCTAGTGTTTTTTCCTCTTGAATTGTTTTTGAGAATTTTTGGGAAAAATTGGTTTGGTTTTGATTCTCCTAAGCACGTACCCATTTTTAATTGATCATTTAGACATATATGCATAGGAAAATTTCTTTACTCAATTTTTACTCAAAAAATATCATTTTTTTTTTTTGGGGGGGGGGGGTTATTTATTTCTTCATTTTATTTCCTTTTAGTAATTATTGTAGTGTAGTTTTTGCCCCCTGTGTGTAGTGTGAGCCACAAAAATTCAAAAAAAAAAAAAATTGGGGATAATTAATTTTAATAAATATTTCTGGATATTTGTGACACACACTCATAGTTTACTCCGGCGTTATTTCCTATTATTGGATTATTATTGATTTCATGCATTATTTGGTGTTGTGAATTTGGTTTTTGCGAGGATTCGGTTGGACTTGTACGGAGATAATTTGTACATCTATCTCATTTGGTTGGGTTAGGTTCTTGCACTTACCCTTTCTTTCCCATATCATTTTCCTATCTTTGATTGAGATAGCTGGTAATCAGAAATGCCGCTCCATTCACACGAGTCGCATTGAGTGGGAGCCTACTTCACCCCGTGCTCATGCTAACAAACCTAGGTTCACTACTAACCAGTGAGTGAGTCAGGTAGATTAGGAGCATTACTTCTTCCTTTGTTTCCACAAATGCAGGTTCGTTCGTTAGCGCATTTTTCATATTGAGGAGTTTACCATGTAACTTGTTCCTACTTGGCTCCAGAGTAGAGGTTAGGAGCCGATGTTTTTTAGGTACAATGTCATTCATCCCGACATTGTTCATGAGTTCTATTTTCAGGCCTCAGGGACTGCACCGAGTCTGCAATCATTCGTTACAAGGGTACTGTGACACCCCGTCTAATTAAATACCGGGTAGCTACTCCTTTATTCAAATTAATACAAAATTTCAAGTTGGTTCAGTTCATCGCATCCCTATCGAAAACATTTTTTTTTTCAATTACTAGCCACCTAATATTTAAAAAGTGAGTTGTCAATTTTAATTAAATTAGATTAGCATGCAACCAATTAAATTATGAAATGATGATACCACAGTCACATCAAAATCACAGTAGAATAATAATGAAATAAAATGAACCAGGAGGGACATCCCTCCGAATAATCCGAATGTTGAATACAGCCAAATACAACGTCTGAATAACTAATTAATTAAATCCAAAACTAAAATAAAACCGAGTAAAAAACTGTCTCTAAAAGAAAAGGGCGACATGCCCTACAGATGAATAAATCTGAAATGGAGTCAATGTAGAAAGTGGAGGCGCCTACTATCGAGGTCATGTAACTTCCACAACAGCTACAGCACGTCACTAGAATGGAACTCCTAAGCTTGGCGTCCCTGTGGCTGGGCACCTAAAAGGTTTTTACAAGAAAAATATATTTTAAAGAAAACGGGTCAGAGCCCGATGTGAAAACAGTTTAAAATATAGCAAGTGTTTAATAACATTAAACAGTGAATATAAAATACATGTTAGTTACGTGCACTCACATGAGTTCCTCACCTCTTAACTAATTGTGCACTCCTAACGTATCAGTAACCAGCCTAGTTATGCCACTAGCTAATTAGTCTAATTCACAACCTGAATTTACTATATAATATAAGAGTCGATACCAGGCATTTAAATCTAAACTGTGAGTCTTCCTTTTCATTTCTCAGTTTTACCTAATATAATATTATTGTGAATTTTCCATTTTTAACTCTATTAAAAATGTCCCAAGTATTCACATTTACACTCAAATAAAAAGGTCTAATTCAATTACCAGTATGTTAATCTCATCATAAATATACAATACGGGCACCCCTAGGCTAAGTTGCGATGCACACATACTCTGCTATCGAATCCCGGTACATCACGTACATAAGGACTACGTATTCCGAATCTCTCAGGAACCATTTTAATAAGCAACAATCACACATAATGGAGGCGAACATAGTTCACATACCCATGGGTCACACACATACCTACGCTCCCATGGTCAGCTGAATTATTAACTCACAAATAATTCATTAACATCCCTATGTCCTTAAGGTACCAATCTAAATCCCCCCCGTAGGCACACAAAGATTAGATGGCCCTGTTCGAAAGCCAACCTCCCGTGATAGAAGTATGGTAGGTATGTTATACACATATAAGTCCATATACTAAGCATTCACACATCTTAGATATCTTATAATATTAATAGAGGTATATTCTACATCCCTATACCGTTATTCCAATTTGTACATTTTTAAGTCTCCGAATAATATACAATATAGACCGCCGACACGTCTCACATCGTAATTTCAAGTACTTAAAACCTAACCCACAAAGGTTACCAAATCTCTTATTTTTCTCCCATTTAAATCCACTATTCTTAAGGTCCTCATTTCTGCCACTACCTTATATTATTCACTATACAAAATTTAATCATTTAATCTCAACTCTAATAGTATCTCACTCGATGAGCCTTATTAGGTTTTACATAATTCCAAAAATTTAATCCTAATTATACTCCGTTCTCACAAACATACCTACTGGTCTTCCTCAAGTCTAAGAGTGTTCACAAAGTTCCCAATAATAATTCTCTAGGGTCAAAATTATTAAAATTCAACGAAGGGAAAAATATAATCAATTATGGGAAGGTTGATCGATCGACCTTGAATGTCGATCGATCGATGGTGGCCGATCGATCGACCTATGAATGTCGATCGATCGATCGCACTAGATGGGCTACGGTCTGCTTCATTTTTCAGTCTGAAGTTCGTCCCAAAACTTCATTACAAGGTACGAAATTCTAATCTAATATTATAGGATCATCATACAACCAAAATACATCATTGCTAACGTTCCAAAACCTTTTAATCATCAATCATTGGCCTTATATGGATAAAAACTTTAATAAAACTCCTAGTTTTCTATTTTCTTCAAGAACAGTGATAATTCTCCTATTTAATCTGTTTTTAAATCATCAAAAGTTATGTTTTGGGTACTGAATTTGTCCAAAACAATTCTACATGTAATTCCTAACCAGAGTTTAGAGTTGTACATCAAATTAATTGGGTTTTCATGAAATCTTTCAAGACAATCATTAATTTCTAAACTAATCATGGAGGAAATATTCATTGAAACTAATGAAATCAAATCACTTGCCTTAAGTTTAATGTTCTGATTCGTTGTTGGTGTTCAAGGGCTGATTCTCTCTACTTTCCAGTGATAATTTTTCGTCCAAAACGGTGGTGATGGGTGGTGGTTTTGGTTTGGAAACCCTTTTGCAACTTCCCTCTAACTCACATAGCCTACTCTCTTGTTTTTGGCAAATAATGGCCCTAATGGCTTTTCTAATAATATATAAATAAACTCTAAATTTCTTGGGTCTTAATTCCTTAGTTTTTAAAATTACCAAGATACCCTTTCGGGTTGCCGGTTTGGTCTAAAAATGCCCCGGGACCCAAACTAAACCTCCGGCTAGTGTTTTCTGACTATCTCAGCCCTTCCGGACACGTTGGCGCACTCAAATTGACCCTAAAGTTGATAAAATTTTAATTTACTTTTTAAATCTAATTAAGTTAATTTTTTACGCGACTAGCATACGCGTCCCAACTTAATTTCCCAAATTGTCGTATTTATAACTCTTGACAATTTTGATACTTTCAATACGAATATACTCCGTAATAAATAATATCATCATCATAATCAAATACCAACTCACGTCTCACTAGTATTTAAATACGGATTAATTTCCAATTAATTATCATATAATTCAATTAATCCATTAAATAAAAATAGTAAAATTATGGGGTATTACAGGTACAAATTATTGTGACCCCAAATCTCATTACCCATATGGTCTATATTCCCCAATATCTTGATGCCATTTTTCCAGGTCGTGTCACCGATAGCCCTGAGCCCGATGACATTATTAGGCATTGATTTAGAGAGATCCGTCTTTGCACTTCTATCATGTTTCATCAACATATTCATGGGGATTATAGATTACTTAATTGGCTTACATCATCTTCAATCAATCCCAAGACCAATGACTCTCAAATTTATTTTGATATTGTTCACTTTATGTACCCAATCAGTCAGGGATGGCGTATTGATCTTCCTGCCATCATCGTGCATGTCATCTCCTTCGTCCCTAATGAGGTATCTACTACTATTAGAGTCGCCTTTACATTCAGTGTTCTTATGATATGTATCTGCGAGTCTACACAGGTCCCATTATTACAGGATGAGGTGGAGTGGTTTGGTATTTTTCCCATTGATGAGAACACTATTCACATATTGGAGAGTTATCTTCTTGCTGTCGCCAGACATGGTTTTTATGCATCTTCATCATCTTCTTCAGGGGGAGGTCCTACCTCACAGCCTTTTGGAACCCTTCCCTCCGAGCCACCTTCTGCCTTGTTATGATCTAGTTAAGAGGAGTCTGAGAGATGATACGAGGAGGAGAGACATCATTATATTGTTTTACAGGCTTAACTTGCAAAGCAACGTTGTCTCAGAGAGGCCATGATGGATAGGTTTGATGCTGAGGCACAACAGTGTGTCATTCAGTAGTCTCAAATTTGAGCCCTTTTGGATTAAATGAGGAGATAAGAGAAGCGTAGAGGAGCAGGACTTCTAGGAGACACAGGGACGATGGCAACGGTGTTGATGAGGATGATGATGATGTTAATAGATCCTGTTGAGATTGTTGCTTATGTTTTTATGAACTCTGAGGTACATTATTACTCTTAATGTCTTTGGATATTATTCATTCTGTTATGATGCATTTGATGATATTTTGTTCTTTTGATACTGTTAGATTTATATCATCTTATATTATCTTATATTATGCAGTTACATTATTTGTTAGCACATGTAATTTATATTCATGTACCATGTTTATCATATTTATTCATAATATGCTTCATATATATTCTCACTACTATCTTGATGATGAACCATAGTCGTATGTTTTCATTGTTCATTATTCCTGATATAATTATTTATCCATGTTGTTCGTTAATTATACTCTTGCTAGATATGCTTTGATGATGCTGAGATTCAGCACCACCAGATAAGTGATGATGAGCTCAAACAGCAGTAACCATGGCAGCCATAGAGATATGTATGTATAAGTATATAGAAGGAGGTGAGTATAAGAGAAACAAGACAATGATGTATAGTGGTTCAGCCAATTAGTCCTACATCCACTGTGAGTGTGTGATCCACTAAGTATGGGCACTAATGGCCTTGGATACAATGCACATAAGCTCACTTTCTCTCTCTACTGTGTGTACAAGCAGAGTTTTTTCTAGGGTTACAATTATCGATCCATCCCCCTGTAGGGTTGTAGGTGAAAAGTATATATAGGTCTTGGGGGGTGTAGTGCACCCCCCCAAGTATGCATGGTGCATGTGAATGATGATCTAGACAATCTCCTGTTGACACCTGTAGATGCCAAATGATGTCATAATATTCCCTCACGTGAGGGGGTGATTTTGTTATAACGGTCTTTCACATTCTATATGAGCCTCATGCGCACTATTCCACGCGTCTCCCAAACCATGCACTGCGAGTGATGTCACACTCGGCCTGTGATACAAGGCCAAGGGCAAAGTTCCTTCTAGTAGTGAGTCTGGCCTAATTTAGGCCTCGTACTATCGTACCCTTGAAGGGTCGTCCGGACCATGATGAGGGGTCGGCCTCTCGAAGGGTCATCCGAGACTGATGAGGGGTCGGCCCCTTGAAGGGTCGTCCGGGCATGATGAGGGGTCAGCCCCTTAAAGGGTTATCCGAGCTTGATGAGGGGTCGACCCCTTGAAGGGTTATCTGAGCCTGATGAGGGGTCGACCCCTTACAGGGTCATCTGAGCCTGATGAGGGGTTAGTCCCTTGAAGGGTTATCTTGGCCTGGTAAGGGGTCATCCCCTTGGTGGTTCGTCTAGGCCTAATGAGGGGTCGGCCCCTTGGAGGGTCATCTGAGCTTCATGAGGGGTTGGCCCCTTAAAGGGTCGTCTGAGCCTGATGAGGGGTCGGCCCCTTGAAGGGTCGTTTGATATATATTGAGAGGTCATCTTGACCCTGTCCAGGTGCTGGGTGACCTCGGCCTAGCCGAGGGTATATATGGGTATATCAATCACCCCCAGCCCTTAGGCATCGATGTTGTTGAGATGGCTGAGGGATAATGTTTCTTTCGAGATGAGTGTATGGTCAGTTAGATGAATGACATATTAAGCTGATGTGGAACCTAGGAAGATATCCACTGTCATTCCATTTTCCCAGGCATGACAGCTGCACACTTTTCTTGGGACTTTATGCCCTAATAATGCCCCCTCTTGGGGCCGACACTTATTGAGCCGACTGCTGACAGTCGTAAAAGAAAAGAGCCTGAAGTCCCTGCTGACCCTCGGTCGGATTCTAGGACGAGGGCAAGGGTGGAGGCATCTGAGAGGACTGGTTCCTCTTCCAGTATGGGGTATTTTTTGTCCCAAAATTTGGCATTTTTGAAGGTTGAGTCGTCTTCCCTGATAGCCAATCTGAGGGTGGCCAAAGCTTCTATGTTCTCTTCCCCCTCAGCCGCCGACTATGATTTCCTGTCGAAGATGCCCCCAGCCAAGGTGTATGATTATGGTCTTCACACTCTAGCTCAAGTATATTTTTTTACTTCACTTAGTTTGAATTTTTCACCAACTGTTTCCTCGGCCTCTTAATAATTATCTTTTAGTGAAGTTTGTCTGTGCCTTTACCGCGGCCACTAAGTGGATGGCTAAAAACCAACAAAAATATCATGAAGCCGAGAGGGCCATTCAGCACGAGGCTGACCTGCAGATAGAGCTTAAGACTGCAAAGGCTAAATTGGATAATGCGAGGACTGAACATCCAAGGGTCCTGGACGAGCTAATGAAGTAGCATGATGCAGACCTGAAGGCCAAGGACTTACTTCTTAAATATAAGGATGAGGCCTTGATCAACCTGGGGGTTCAATTTAAGGGTGAGCTTGAGGGGGCTCTAAAGAAATCCGAGGTCGATGCTGTGGAGGCCAATAAACTCTCAGATGAGTTTTGAGGATTCGATCTTAAATACTTAGAGAGGGGGATTAGGACGGCCTGTCGATGGGTTATCCTTAAGTTTGCTGATGCAGTATCATTTGTCCGCCCCTCTCTTGAGGCTGTTCAACTGGATGACCCCCTGATTGCTGAGGCTTTGGCTCAGGTGGAGTCTCAAGTGCACATCGAGGGCACCGGTACATCTGAGGATCGGCCTGTCTTGGTCATCAAAGAAACCCCTATCATTAATGTTGAAACATTACCCTCCGATGTTGATCACTAGGGTGGCTGTCTGTAGCCCATACCCTCTTCCTATAACCAATATTTTTGTACTCTTTTATCGGACAAACATCAACATTTTGTAATATAATACCTCTTTATGTCTTCTGTACTTGCTCTTGTATGAATTGCCTTGTGATGTTTTTAAATTTACACTCATTAACCTCTCCCTCGTCTTTCTTGAGGGTGAATGAGGGGTCGTCCCCACCATTGAACCTCATTATAGCTGAGGGTGGTTACCACCAATCTTAATTGATGTTTAAAATTTTGAAGTCCCCCCTCATCTTTCTTGAGTGTGAATGACGAGTCGTCCCCACCATTGACCCTCATCATAGCCGAAGGTGGTTACCACCAATCTTAATTGATGTTTAAAATTTTGAAGTCCCCTCTCGTCTTTCTTGAGGGTGAATGAGGGGTCGTCCCCACCATTGACCCTCATCATAGTCGAGGTTGGTTTTTCACCAACCTAATGGTTTTGAATTCCCCCCTCGTCTTTCTTAAGGGTGAATGATGGGTCGTCCCTACCATTGACCCTCATTATAGCCGAGGGTGGTTTTTCACCAACCTAATGGTTTTAAAGTCCCCCCTCATCTTTCTTGAGGGTGAATGAGGGGTCGTCCCCACCGTTGACCCTCATCATAGTCGAGGGTGGTTACCACCAATCTTAATTGATGTTTAAAATTTTGAAGTCCCCCCTCGTCTTTCCTGAGGGTGAATGAGGGGTCGTCCCTACCATTGACCCCCATCATAGCCAAGGGTGGTTACCACCAATCTTAATTGATGTTTAATATTTTGAAGTCACCCCTCATCTTTCTTGAGGGTGAATGAGGGGTCGTCCCCACCATTGACCCTCATCATAGTCGAGGGTAGTCCTAACGAGTATCACCCCAATCACACTAGAATTAATCGAATACAAAATGAGGGATCAATGTGACATTCTCATTAACATTCCAAGTGTTCTGGTAGAGAAACACATTAATTACAACTGTGGTCCAGTAGGCCTTTACAAAATTATTGATAGTATTTCTTCAAATCATCTGCATTCCAGGGGTTAGAAAAGGGTTCCCCTTCTAGGTTTTCTAGTCTATAGGTACCAGGGACAACTTCATCGATGACCCTATATGGGCCATGCCAATTTGGATGGAGCTTATTGGTCTTCTGCCAAGTCTTTTGGAGGACTAAGTCCCCCACTACAATTGGTCTTTGCTTCACCCACTAGTTATAGAATCTTGCAGTCCTCTGCTAGTAGGCAGCTTGCCTTATCTCGACGTCTTCCATCCTTTCCTCAATCAGGTCTAAGTCATGTCTCCTCTCTTCCATATTTCTCTGAGGGTCATACATTTGGACCCTGTGAGTATGAAACCCAATCTCGATAGGGATGATAACTTCTGAGCCATAAGCTAGCATGAACGGGGTTTTTCTGGTAAAGGTCTTTGATGTCGTCCTGTAGGCCCACAGTACAACATATAACTCCTCAACCCATCTTCCTTTTGCCTCCTCAAGTCTCTTCTTGATCCCATCTAGGATTGTCCTATTTGTAACTTTTGTTTGCCCATTGACCGGAGGTCGACCTGGAGTAGAGAAGAATTGTTTGATACTCACCCTTTCACAGTACTTCTCTAGAGATGTATTCTTGAATTGAGTCCCATTATCCGAGATGAGGGTGTTAGGAAGGCCATATCTGTATATAACGTTTTTCCATATAAACTGGAAGGTCTTCTGCTCTGTGATCGTTACCATCGGCTCCGCCTCCACCCATTTTAAAAAATAGTCAATTGCTATTATGAGGAACCGATAGTTATTGATGGCCATAGGCAAGGGTCCTACTAGGTCAATCCCCCAAACTGCAAATGGCCATGGGGATGTAATGGAAGTAAGAGGTTGATGGTACTGGTGAGGGATGGTGGCAAATCTTTGACATTTATCACACTTTTTTACATATGTCGTAGCATCTTTCCCCAAGGTCGGCCACCAGTACCCCTGGGTGACGACCCTCTTCGCTAAATATTTGCCTCCAATGTGGCTTGAACATGACCCCTCATGAACGTCTTACAAAATGCGTGGGACTTCAGATGGGTGAACACACCTAAGTAAGGGGAGAAAAAACCCCTTTTTGTACAAAGTGTCTCCGATGACAGCGAATTTTGCAGCTCTGTATCTTAACTTCATTCTTTCTTGCCATGCTTCTGGCATCTCCCCCTCTTTAATGTATATGATCAGAGGGTCCATCCATGAAGCTTCCTTAGAAACATTCAAGAAAGTGCTAAGTGTTCCCTCAACATCTTCAATAGTTGGTCGAAGAAAAATTTCCACTAGGACCGTCCTCCTGATATCTGTCCTAGTCGCCGAGGCCAACCTAGCAAGGGCATCAGCTCGACCATTATCGAGCCTAGGTATCCTCTTCAATTTTACTTCTCTAAATCTTTTCAATAGTGACCTACCCTTTTCAAGGTACTTGGTCATCCGCTCATCCTTAGCCTCGTAGGCTCCTAGTATCTGATTTACTACTAGCCTTGAATCACTATGGACCAAAATCTGGCTGACACTAACAGACTTGGACAAGGAGAGTCCTACTATCAACGCCTCGTATTCAGACTCATTGTTAGAGGCTTTAAAGTTGAACCTTAGGGCGTTTTCAATGTATGTGCTATCGGGTGCTGATAGTATCAGTCCAACTCCACTTCCGCTATCGCAGGAGGACCCATCAATGAAGAGGCTCCACAAAGTTTGTTCTTCTGAGAAACCTCCCTCGGCGAGGGACCCCTATCTAAAGAGATATCTTCCCTCTTCATTTTTGGACACTTTTCTTCTAGCGGTGCTTGTCTCAGCCTTATCTACGGGTATGTCAGCAAGTGGGCTTTATGGGGCATCTGTCTTCTTGAGGCTCTCATCTTCAGTTTCATCATCTTTCCAAGGAAATTCAGCCACAAAATCTGCCAATACTTGCCCCTTAATGGCCGTCCTAGGTTAATACAAAATGTCAAACTCCCCCAACCCTATAGCCCAGGCCATTAGCCTCCTTGATTTTTCTGTCTTGTGCAAGACCTGCCTAAGAGGAAAGTCAGTGAGGATGGCCATTGTATGGGACTAGAAGTATGGCTTCATCTTTCTTGATGCATAGATCAAGGCATAGGCTAACTTCTCCATCCTTAGGTATCTTTGCTCTGCCCCCTGGAGTGCCTTACTGTTGAAATACACAGGCTTCTGTACCCCATCTTCATCTATGATGATTACTAAACTGATTGATGATTCTGAGATGGATAAGTACACGTGTAGTTGTTTGCCCTGTACCGATCATGACAATAGCAAGGGAGACCCTAGGTCTGAATTTAACTCCTTGAAAGCCTCATCACACTTTTCACTCTATTCGAACGCCTTTTTGAGAATTTTAAAGAACAGTAAACACTTGTCTGTGGCTCTGGTCACGAACCTATTCAAAGAGGCCACTCGTCCCATGAGCCTCTGAACGTCTTTAATGGTCTTGGGGGTGTTCATCTTTAGGAGGGCCTTTATTTTCTCAGGATTTTGCCTCAATTCATCTTTGATTCATGATGAACCCCAAGAATTTCCCTGCTCTAACCCCAAAGACACACTTGGCCGAGTTGAGCTTCATTCGATACTTGTCCATCATATTAAAGGTCCTCTCAAGGTCAGCCACATGATCCTCTGCCTTCAAACTCTTGGTCAACATGTCATTTACATAGACCTCCATAGACTTCCCAATTTGGTCTTCAAACATTTTATTTATAAGGCGCTGATATGTTGCCCCTACATTCTTCAGGCCAAAGGGCATGACCCTATGACCGTATGTCCCCTTGTCGGTAATGAAGGCTATTTTCTCCGAGTCTTCAGGGTTCATGAAGATCTGGTTATAACCTGAGTAGGCATCCATGAAACTTAATAGTTCATAGCCTACGGCAGCGTCTACCATCTGATCAATGCGGGGGAGAGGGAATTTGTCTTTAGGACAATACTTATTGAGGTCGGTGAAGTCTACACACATTATCCACTTCCCGTTGGCTTTTGGGACAATGACTGCGTTAGATAGCCACTCGGGGTAGATGACCTCTCTGATAAACTCAACATCTTCCAGCTTTTTGACCTCGTCCCTTATGACCTCATATTTCTCTCGAGAGTAAATTCTCCTCTTTTGCTTTACTGGCTTTGCACCCTCTACCACGTTGAGCTTATGTCATATGATTTCGAGGTCAATCCCCGGCATATCTGTATGACTCCATGCAAAGACGCTCTGTCTTCTCCTCAACAGCTTGATGAGGTCTTCCTTGATGCTTAGCTTCAGAGTCTTGTCGACTTGGACGGTTTTTTCCGGGTCATACTCATTGAGGATGATGGATTCACCCTCTTTCGCAGCTTCTCCTTTCTTCATCTTTATCTCGTCCTTGGGGTCGAGGGTATCAATATTATAAGTGGTTTTTGCCTTCATGTGCGCCTTTCTTTCTTCGATGACGTTGGAATAACATTCCTGTGCTGTCATCTGGTCTCCCTGAACTTTCCCTACCCCGTAACGGGTTAAAAATTTAATTATCTGATGGATCGTAGATGGCACAGCTTCAAACCCCTTGAGGGCTACTCGCCCCAGTATAATATTGTAGGCTGCGAAGACATGTTCATCCATCACAAAGAACCTTTTCCCCCATCCTGACATCGGCCTCATACACTCCAAGGGGGTGAACCTTTTCCCCACTGAACCCATTCAATGGGTGATGGTATGGGACAAGCCTAGCACGGCTGAGACCTAAGGCTTTGAAGCATGGACAAAACATCACATCTACAGAGCTAGCCCCATCTACCAAGATCCTCGACACGTCACATCCATGCACTTTGGTAGTGATGACTAGAGGGTCATCATGTGGGGCTAAGAGGCCTTTGAAGTCCATTCTTGAGAACCCCATTATCAGAGTATCCATATCGACCTTCTTTCTCTTTTCTGACTTTGACTCTAAAGAGGTTGAGTGTATAATTTTCGTCACTGCTTTGGCTTCAGCTACATGGGCATACTTGTCTGCGACCTCTGACCCTTCTGCTTTTAGACCCCTGGAGATCATCCCTACACCGAGAGAGGTCATATTAAGTCTCTTGACAGGACTGTGGTCATCTCTTGGAGGGAGGTCAGGGTCATCCTCATCATCCGAAGGGTCGTTCCCTCTTTTTGGAGGATCTTCTCGGCATGCCTTACCTCTCTTCTTTTTGGGGTCGTCCCCTCTTGAAGGAACTTTTATCAACGTACTTCCTTAGCTTCCCTTCTTTTAACATTTTTTCAATCTCATCTTTTAGAGCAAAGCATTTGTCTCTCACATGGCCATGGTCTTAGTAAAATTCACACCACAGGTTTTTGTTCCTCTTATTAGGGGTTGCCCTCAACTTCTCAGGCCACTTCAGGGACCGGTCACTCTTTATCTCATTGAGAATATGTTCACATCTGACCATTAGAGGGGTGTAATCAGCGAACTTATCGTTCGTGGACCTCTTCTTCCCCTCTTTGTTCTTCTTAGGGTAATTACCCCCACTAGTGCCTCCTTTTTCATCTTCATTTTTTCTGGACATCGCCTCTTCGGCATTCATCATCTTACCTGCTGTCGACAACAATTCAACCATCGTCCTTGGAGGGTCTTCATCAAGCTTCCATAGTAGCTTCCCCTACTGGAGTCCTCTAATGAGGGTGGTCATGGCTATGCTCTCCTCATAGTCTTCCACCTCTAATTTTTCTTTATTAAATCTGGCTATGTAGTCTCTTAGACTCTCATTCTTATCCTTCTTAACATAGAGCAGGTGTGTGGTCTTCTTCTGTGGTCTCACCCCAAAGCAAAAATTGTGGATGAACCGGTTTGCCAACTGCTTAAAGTTTTCAATGGATTTTTTTAGAAGGGACATATACCAGACATGTACAACCCCAGTCAGAGTGCCAGAAAAGGCATGACACCTCATCTCATCTGAGATAATGTATATGTTTGCCTCTGATTGATACATCTCAATATGGTGGACAGGGTTTGTACTACCATCATATCTTGGGGTGACCACAGGTGGCTTAAACTTTGATGGTGTAGGGAAGTTAACTATCTTCGCCACAAAGGGTGAGCCTATGGAGTATCCTCTCTGAAGAGGGTCACGGCTCTTCAGTATATCATCGATATTATCCTCCAGTCGCTAGATCGAGTCATTCCAAGGCCTCATAGGGTGGTCTTGGTTGATGTTATCCCCTGCCGCCTCTTTGAGGTGGACGAAGGGTTATGTTGCGGCAGGTCTGTGTTGGCTGTTTACCTTCCCTTGACCATCGTCCCGTCCTTAGGGTTAGCCTCTATGGGGTCGGCCATCTGCTGCCTCCCTTCTGGACCTCGTAACACTCATTGATCTGGACATTTTCCCCACAGGTCATTTACTGGGCCCAGCCTCTCAAAGATCGACCCCCTGCTCAAGCGATCAAAAGTAGAGCCTCTCGAGCGATCGTCAGGATTTTTCCTCCCACACTTCCCTCTTCTCTCCTGGAGAGGCCGCACATTATTGTTGGAGACCTCATACGGCACCCAGCACTCTATGGGGGCCTCCTCTACCTCCAGATCATCATACATGTCCTCAGGGCAAGGGTTTCCTTACCTCCCTAAGCGTAGATGCTTGGGGTCAGTAACATCCCTCCTCCGCTGAGGGGGTGGCAAGTCTTTGCGTGGTGCCTGGGGTGGTCCCCTGGCCTTATGCTGCCCTGGAGCCACTATCAGAGTAATTATCTCAGGTGAGACCCCTGGTGGTCTTAGTATGTTCTGGTTTAGAGCTGTGAACTTCTCCTGCATGATCCGCTGGCTTGTTGCCAGAGACTTTAAGGCTGCCACCACATCAGCCATCTCAGACTTAGGTGGTGGCTTACTGGAACTGGATCCTACTCCACAATCCGGTGAATGAAGTGGTGGTGGTGGCATCTCCGGTGCCATGTGTTTGATCTATGAAGAGTTGAACTGAAGAAAAGACTGGTGAGCTTGAGAACCTTAATGGGTCTCTTTCAATGGTGAAACATCTCCACGTAGGGGGAGAACTGTCTCACCACTAGAGTGCCCACTGAGGTTAAGCTGTACAAAGGATGAGATGTCTTCTTCTTCCCACAGACGGCGCCAAACTGATGATGCTGAGATTGAGCACCACCAGATAAGTGATGATGAGCTCAAACAGCAGTAACCATGGCAGTCATAAAGATATGTATGGATAAGTATATAGAAGGAGGTGAGTATAAGAGGAATAAGACAATTATGTAAGTGGTTCATCCAATTAGGCCTACATCCACTGTGAGTGTGTGATCCACTAAGTATGGGCACTAATGGCCTTGGATACAATGCACATAAGCTCACTTTCTCTCTCTATTGTGTGTACAAGCAGAGTTTTTGCTAGGTTTACAATTGTCGATCCATCTCCCTCTAGGGTTGTAGGTGAGAAGTATATATAGGTCTTGGGGGTGTAGTGCACCCCCCAAGTATGCATGGTGCATGTGAATGATGATCTAGCCAATCTCCTGTTGACACCTATAGATACCAAATGATGACATAATATTCCCTCACGTGAGGGGGTGATTTTGTTATAACGGTCTTCCACGTGCCATATGAGCCTCACGCGAACTGTTCCACGCATCTCCCAAACCATGCGCTGTAATGATGTCACCCTCGGCCTGTGATACGAGGCCGAGGGCAAACTTCCTTCTGGTAGTGAGTCTGGCCTAATTTAGGCCTCATACTGTCGTACCCTCGGAGGGTCGTTCGGACCATAATGAGGGGTCGGCCCTTAGAAGAGTCATCTGAGCCTGATGAGGGGTCAGCCCCTTGAAGGGTCTTCCGGTCCTGATAAGGGGTCGGCCCCTTGAAGGGTCGTCTGGGCCTGATGAGGGGTCGGCCCCTTACAGGGTCGTCTGATCCTGATGAGGGGTCAGCCCCTTAAAGGGTTGTCTGGGCCTGGTGAGGGGTCATCCCCTTGGAGGGTCGTCTGAGCCTGATGAGGGGTCGGCCCCTTGAAGGTTCGTCTGGGCCTGGTGAGGGGACGGCCCCTTGAAGGGTCGTCTAAGCCTGATGAGGGGTCGGCCCCTTGAAGGGTCGTCTGATATATGTTGAGAGGTCATCTTGACCCTGTCCAGGTGCTGGGTACCCTCGGCCTGGACTAGGGTATATATGGGTATATCATGCTTATTTGTAGTTTATATATCCCACTCTTTGTCTATTCTAGGAAAAAATGGGGAGAGACATGTGATGTGGGGGGAGTTTATTGACATTATTTATACTTTTTTATTCATCCATACCTCACTTGGTATTTGTTGTTTCGTGTGTGTACATTATTTATTGAACATTATTTGGACTACACTAGACTACATGTTAATATACTACTGGGTCGTTGTTTATGTGTCCTATATTTTTTATTTTTGTGATTTATGGGATGGGCATAGATTTTGGGCTTGACGACCAGGCTATTTATTCACATTTTTTTATGGTTTTGTCCCGTAATAGCCAAAATGGGAGATTTGGTAGGGAAAATTTCCAATTGAGTCAATTTTCTTGTAATTGTCTTAATTCCGGACAAAACTATTTAAGTTGTAGGTTTGTCATTAAGTTGTGATTCCACAAAGCCTATGACGTGGTGTGTTGAAGATGTTGTGGAAAAGCTTTGAAGATAATATTTGAGTTGTGTTTAGTGCCTACATTTTCTTCACACATGGATCTATCCTAGATCACTCATGTATGAATGCTAAATGAATTTTGAGATTTAGGAGTTTAATTGAGGATGTTCTTTTAAATTAAAATGTTTTGGGACTTTGAAAAGTATTTTTGGAAACTCAATTTTAAAAAAAAAAAAATCGGAGTTTTTTTTATTTTAAAAATTGCGGCAGTTTTAAACTTAAAAAATAAATTTTGTTTCCAATAATTAAAATGAGATGAGAATATTGTTCAAATGAATGGTCCTTGTCATTTGAAATCTTATTTGAAGCATTTCTCAAGTGAGCATCGATCGAGGGCATATTGTTTTAACTCATGAGATACTCGTTTGATACTGGTTCAGACGAGATTGAGCTCTCTTTCAAACGAGATGGAGTTTGGTTCATACGAGAGAACATTCTTGTTCGTGCGAGGCATGATTTTCGTTCGAATAGGACGTCTCCTCAAAAGTCATGTTTTCGTATTTAAGGACTTATTTCGCCTAGAAAAAGAAGAAGAACTTTTCTCAAAAAATTTGCACCAGTTTAAAACAGTTCACACTCGTTTCCAACATCCTTAATTTTTAAGATCCTAATCTAATCATTTAGAAGCTATAATGATCTTGATTTTGGCAAACAAAATTGTTCTTCCTTCTTGAACAATTGTTTTCAAGTGGTGGATCCGTACATGCTAATTGCGAAGAAGAAATGATGGACTCCACGTTCAGATTCGTATACGTTTGCTAGCCTGCATCGGTAGATACCAAGGTGCACATGGACTCGTGTACTGTGAACACATACATGGGTGGATTCTTGCGTTACTGTTGTGGATGAGCAGTTGAAGACTAGAAGAGTGCCAAGGCTTACGGGTGATCAAGTCGTTGAGAAAGTCATGTCTATTATTATCTAATTCCATATCATAGTGGATTGTTTGTCCTGTTTTTTTTTTATCGAAGAGGGATAGAAGCCCCACCCATAGTATTAAAAACCAAAGATTAGAAAATCCTTGATCTTCAGGCTAACAAATATGATGATAACTTACAAGAATAAATAAGGATTTTTATAGGATAAAGCCCTTACAAATGAATGAAATATGAATATAAATGAATAAAGAAAGCCTACTCTAAAAATTTTGAAATACTTATAGCAGGAAGGCCGCATTTATCCAATATTACAGCTCCTCTGAGACCAAAGAGAAAGTTTAAATTGACTACCCAAATTGTCCAAAAAATCAGCAGATTCATTACCCTCTCGAAAAACATTAACAAAGGATATGTTGAAATTTTCACTAAGAACTTGAACAAAGGATTGTATGGCCTGGTGGTTTGTGTTTTTTTCCCTTAGTGGTTTCCTCATAAATCGGCATCCTACGTTGTGTTCAATTTATTTGCTTTATGTACTTAATCATACTAGATACATTTCTTAGGGTTAACAAGATACAATTTGGTGAATCAAATTGTTGTCACAAGATAACTTTATTGGTGCTAAGTTAAAATTTAGAAAATTTTAAAAATATTTATTTTGGCTAAAGAACACTGCTTAGGGACGTTCTCATACATAAGGTGAGAGATCACACCAAAATACAAAATCTCCACCACCAAAACACTAATGAAGATTTTTTTACTATGTTTGAGGCATTCTCAAACCTAACCCTAAGCTTAGTCTTCAATTAATGCATATCTTGTGCAGCCATAAGAACAACTCCACCATATCTATGAAACCCAAAATTCTCGATGGAACCTTCGGAAACCTTTGGTTCAACATCACATATAGCAACCACTGACAACCGCCTATTAATCACTGGTTGGTAATTAAAAGTTATATTCTCCCTCCGTTAGAGAATAGGATGTACCCTAATTTCCCTCGCATATTTATTAAGGCCAACTTCTTGCCTTCCATATCTATATAATATGGGAGAGGGGTGTTTGAATAGTACCAAAGAATTAACGGTTGGGATCGAATTTTTGAGATGATCTAATGGTCTAGGTTGAGACATGTCACACTTTTAACATTGTGATGTGGCAAAATGAAACAAACCAATGTAAACCCTACTCATTCCCCGCTCCCTCACGATTACCCCTCATTCTCTCCCAAAACTTAAACCCCCAAAACTCAACCCTTCACTGCCACCTCCCTCTCAAAACCTCCCACTATCGTTGCTTCCCTCTCAAATCCTCCACGCCGCGCACCTCCCTCTCAAACTCTCCCTCCTCCACGCCTCCCTCTCACTCTCAAACTCTCCACGCTGCGCGCCGCTTTATACCCACCGGATCTGGTTTTGATTCAGCCTCCCTACGGCCTACTCCGCCTCATTAACCTTATCCATCGCCGCCCTCCATCGCTGCCTCCGTCTCCCCGCCACCTCTGCCTCCGCTACCGCCTTCACTCTCACCCTCTTACACACGCACACACAAATAAGGTAAATCATTTTTTTTCCAGTTTTTTTTTGAAGGCCTAATGTTTTATTTTTGTTTTGTTTTGAAGATCTAATGGTTTTTTCCAGGTTTTGTTTTGAATATTTATTCAGGTATGGCTTATTCTCTCTTTAGGGTTTTTTTGACATTTTAATTTTTGTGAACCCTAATTTTTAGGGTTTTTTGACATGTTTATGAGAAATATGCTATCTCAACTCTTTAATTAGGTTTCAATTGAGAAATATATTGTTTGAATTGATTAGGTTTATATTTACTGATTTTAATAACTGATTGTTTAAATCTAAAATTTATGAGAAAGCACCTTATATGGTTAAAGCTCCTTAAAATTTAGTAATAGATACATATTTTTATATTGGGTTTACTTATTTTCTTTTTTGGGTTGTGGTGGTGTTTGAGTGGGTTGGTAGTTTAGTTTTTGCTTGGTGGAGATTTCTTTTTTTTACTGATGCTTTACATATTTTGTTGATTTGGTATTTACAAATCGAATTCGGTTCTTTTTGTATTTCCCATTTGAAAACACGCATATGTTGAGTTATAAAAAAGTTTGGTTTTATGTAGACTTTGTGTTTGATATAGTTCCAAAATGAATATGTATGAGTATTTACAACAGACTTGCTAGAATTTTCTTTCTACATTTGGAAATCTTTTATTCATAATACACTATTCATAGGTTGAAAGATTTGGTTTTCAAATTCAATTTAAAAAATTTCATTAGGGTTGTTCTCAATGATTCTCAACAGTATTGGATGCATTTAGCCTCACAATGGAAGCAAAACTCAGAACAGGTATTTTGTTATTGTTCTTCATCTCTTTCCTTAACTATGGTCTTAGACTTTTTTTGGTTTTCTTTTGCTGTTATGTAGCAAGGTGAGTTAGCCTTCATGGTTCCATTTTAATTTTTATGCAGGGCTCAAGCCATAGAAGAGGGGGATATGCTTTTTAATACCAATGAAGGGGGACTATTGGAGTTGCCTCTAATAAATTACCTCATATATACAATAGAGGTATTTACATATTCTCAATTATTATTGATTATAAAATTCTAAGTTGCTCATTAATATCTAAGTTGACCGCATAAATGACCTCATAATAAATGACCTTATATATGATTTTTAATGCTTTTACTACCCATTGATATGATTATTGATTGTAAAATTCTAAGTTGCTCATTAATATCTCAGGTTCCCATCTCAAACAAATGGACAAGGGGGTTTGCGATTACTTAATCAAGCTTTGACAGTTAAAGGTTTCTTCTTATTTTTCCCTTATTAAATATAAATGTTGGAATTGTGCTTTTTTACTAAGAGTTTGAACAGTTTTTTAGAGACTACATAGGTTGTTTTGGGCTACATGTTTATTTATTTGGGAATTCCATATAAATTCTTGATTATTAGAGTTATAAGAACACGGTGCGATTCAAATATTTTGAGATACTCATGTTTTGTGTTGTTTACCTTTATGATATAAGCTTCTGTCATATTTCTAAATATACTTTGACATATTCCAAAGATATTAATGTGAAATTTCAAGTATTGATTTGAAGCAAGTAAATCAGATTAAAAGAGAAGATGACTTAACATTGATAAAAGTTGACTTAACATTGATTTAGAATCTTTTGAAATGTGTTTTATTAAAATGGCTATAATGGATAAGAATTTTATGTCCATAAAATTTGAATTGATGTCAAGTGTGTTAAGTTTGTGACTTCTATATTCCTTACGGTAGTTCACTCCAAATTGCATTGACTATCATTACCCAACATGTGAAATTGGTTAACGTGTTGCGAATGAGACCACCGTTTAAAGATATGCTTGCAATCTGCAGAAACTTCCATTTAGAATATCTGGTATTTCTTCTTTAGAAGATATCAACGGTAAATGAATGGCATTAGGATCATCGTTCATCTCGCTAGCCTTAAAAGTGGAGCAATAGTTCCCTGATTCTTATATAGGATGCATTTTATTTTTCTCATACCAGTTTTAGGTGTCGTTCTTATATAGTTTTCAAACACGAGTCTTATCATTTTATTTTCTTCCCTTTCTTTAATGTCATTTCAATGTTAATTTTTAGGCATGCCATTTAAAGAAATTTCACATTGTATGCCTACTATGTGTTTGAGAATACTTCAATATTGGTTTTTATATACAGTTCAAAGTGGCACATTCAATTTGAAAGTGCCTAAATGAGGCTTCCTCCAAACACATTTAAATATCTCAGATTGATTTGGACATATTTTCATATTGAAACAATTAATGATAAGTTGATCTTATAGGAGGTAATATGAAGCACCATTTTATAGATTTGGTAGTGTATGTTAGTAGCCATCACATCTTTCCCCTGTGTTTGATGATATCTCTAAGCAACCATTTAATATATTTAGGAGTAATTGTTGATCGGATAAAATCCTTTATCAACTGGAAAAAGAATGAAGACACCATATATGTCACTGAACCCCCTCATCATATCTCCCACTGCTATGATTACCACTGTGCAAATTCACAGTGGTACCTGTCACTGTCCTGCAGATTCGCAGTGGGGGTATTTTCTTTAATAACTGGAAAAGCCATTTAATTGTTGAATGTTGCCACTGTCCTGTAGATTCACAGTGGTACCATTCGCACTGGGATTTTCCATATAACTATGATCAGATTCAGTTTCTGATGTTGGATGATGAAGGGTGTTGATATAGAGATGGATGGGGAAACGATACTAGATATGAAGAATTGGTAACAACAAAAGGTTTCATCATCACCATTACTAAAATCATCACAGTGCAAAATTGAAATGGAAATAAGCATGATGCATTGATTATATTTGTAATTTATTTGATGCAGTAGTTGGTGCCTTTGTATCGGTTGGCATTTGTCTCACATTGCTATAAAATTGTGACAAGATATAATAGGGATTTTTGCTCCTGCATAAGTGAGTGGAACAGACATAGAGGACTGATGACTTAGCGTGATTAGTTTTTTGGGTATGGAACAAGGATTATCAAGACTAATTGTATGCCTAAATACGTGTACAAATGTGAATATGGGTCGGAGTTTTGGTGGATTCATTCTTTATTTTATAATCATGTTAATATATGTTGCATAACTTAATTCAATATTTATTGCTATGTGTTTCATTTGAATGTAAGACTTGCAAAATGAAAGATAAGGTTCATCATACATTCATCTTTCAAATTTGAACATCTTTAAGAGGATATTTTATTCCTCATTCAGTTATGGAAATTGTATATGTATTTGTTAGAATGTTTGATACCTTAATTGTAAGTTTTAAGTAATTTTTGTAAATCAGATTAATGAATGTGTCTTTTAATGTGTTTTAACTCTAAATTTATGGTTTATTATAGGTACAGATCATAAATGTTGGCAAGTGTAGCATTCTTCATAAACTTGGATAGCATGGGACATTCACGGTGCAGTTGTCAATGTGGTTGTGGAAGATTGGGGATTTGGGCCTGGGGTGGCAGATGAGATGCATTGATTTATATAGATGAAGAACTTTTAATCACAACAAGGCCTAAAAGGGTGGTGCCTTCGTAGTGCTAAGTGGACGTATTTGTTGTGTCACGTGTTTTCATTATTTTTCTATTTTTATGCATAGTGTTATTTATTTAATTTGTTCTCACATGTTTTCAAATTTGATGCTTTCAAACCTCGATGAAGGACCCAACTATCGTGCAGATACTTGACACCCTCTATAGTTGGAGTATAAGGAATTTAACTTCTCTCACCAAAAGGCCATTTTATCGTCTCCACCAGTCCCTTGAGATCATGTTCCATTATGTATTTATCCACCTTTCCTTATTGGTTTTATTTAGGTCTTTGTTATGTTATTAGGTGTTAAAGTGAACGCATATTGAAGCTAGGATGTTACAAACCGACAGGGTACTTTTGGTGGTCTTGCGAGGATTGAACAAGGAAGATGGCTAGCTGGGTTTTATAGGAAGATGGAAGGCAATGCTTGCAACTTGAAGGCACGGTTACAGGGGATCTTTTATGGATTGAATTTGATCAAAGAAAGAGGGTGGACAAATGCTCAAATTAAGACAGGTTGCCAAGGTCTGATCAAGTATGAATAGGGGCGGGCCAACAAGGTCTGATCAGTTTTACTTTTGTTGCTCACTTGCCATTAAATTTATTGCACCTTAAAAGGTCTGATTATAGTTATATTTATTTCTATTTCTACAGTTTGCAACTGAAGCCTCCTGTTCTATGAAGATATACTTTGACATTGAGCTTTTTTTGGCGAATGGCGATCACCCGTCTCATGCCGTGGCGAATGACATTGAGTTTTCCCCTTGATAAAATGACACCCCCCCCCCACCCCACCCCACCCAAACATAAGAACTGTATATATATGCAGATTGCATATATATGAAATATATATGCAGTTGCATATATATGCAATTTGCTATAATCCTATGGTTTTAATGTTTTTAGGGGTGGGTGTGGGAGTTTAATATCCAACACCAATTTTCTAAATCTAACGTGTTTTAATTTTTCGTTTTAGTTTTCCAGATCTAACACATTTATTCTCTTATGGGTTTTTTCTAGATTTTCAAGTTTCATGCTTTGAATCACCATCGTTGTGGAAGATCTCCATGACTTAACCACCTCGGAACCTCGGACAACCCCAACCACACGGTATACATCTTTTCCCTTTCGTTTTAATACTCATTTTATATATGATTTATTAATGTGTTCGGAGTTGTACATTATAAAGCCAAAATCTACTTAAAGTTGTACTTTTCATTCATCCAGGAATAGTTCAAAAGTAATTTTCTTTTGATGAAAACCAAATTATGTGAAGTAATTTACACACCCCCACTCACACGCCCACACGCACACAGACGCTGCAATAGGCATATGCATATATGCACTGCATATATGCAAATTGCATATATGCATACATGCACACGCACACGCACCCCCTCCCCCATCCCCTCCCCCTTCCCCACTCACGTGCACACACACACGCACACACACGCCCCCTGCCCTGCCCCTCCCCCTTCCCCCTTCCCCACTCACACTAATTTTTTTTTTCTTTTCGTTTCAGGTTTTAATTCAAGACCAATCAAACATGGACTTAATCTTCCATCGTCGCTGTAGCCCGCTGCCTAAATCTGCCTCAAACTTCCGCCGATGTAGCCCGCTACCTAAATCTGTCAAATTTGGGATTTTTTTTTTAAGATTTGTTGGATTTGTTGTTACCCCTTAAATAGGGTGGATAGTCCAATAAACAAAGGAGGCTATGCCCAATTTTTTAAAAAAATTGACACTTTGTTTTCTTGAGACACAATGTGAATTCAATGGATGAATATTGTATATTTTGTATTATATGTGAATTTATTTGATGAATCTACACTATTTGAATGTTATTGGACTATTTGACATTGTTTTAAAATTACATTTCAATTTTTTTGCGTTTCGCTATTATATATTGTGAAAAATTGTCGTCGTTTCGCGTTAAGCGAATTTAAATTTTGAACACAATTTAAATCTTGAACACGATATGATGTAATACCCAAAAAAGCGACGCCATATATAGATGTTTTGTTGGGAAACAATATTTTTATCGTATTGCGATTTTGTACTTAAGAAATTTTTGTTGTATTGCGATTACGTATTTAGGAAATTTTTGTTGTTTTGCGATTATGTATTTGGGAAATTTTCGTCGTGCCTTCAGGCACGGGCATATACTAGTATATTAATATCACTTGCATGGAATATCATTTTGTCATTTTTATTACCACAAGCCAATGCCATGTCCATCCTCATATGTCTGCCTCCTTTAAGGACTGCTGTAATATTAGTTCCCACCTCAAAACGGATTTCACTTTCCCGTAATGTTGTGTAGTCCCCTCACAACTCGAAGGAGAGTAAAGATTGCCAGTCTTTTTAAAATGCAACCCCCGCTTGCCTACTCCACTATTACCAAGCTTTAAATGCAAATTTTCGCTCACCATAATGGAAGGCCCCCCAAAAGCTCCACTTGTTATCGTATTCCCTTGGAGAACATATAAGTTATTCACCTTGGTGCCCCTATACACCACAAGAAACCCTACCAGGATCCCCATACCTTCACATGATGTTACCACATTATATCCCATGAAGTCTAGCGCACCCACCGATATAAGGTTCATCCGAATACCCGGAACATGTCGCACACAACACAAAGTTCTCACCAACCCATCAGATGTCTTGATTTTGATTCGGCCAATTCCCAAAATTATGAAGGCACTCCCGTTGACCATAACAACAAAACCAACTTCCATCTATTTGTAAGAAGAGAAAGAGTCCCTATTGGAACGCATATGAATTGAACAACTAGAATCAAGAACCCAAATGTCATTAAATGACTCACTAAATTGGGTTTCCATGAGATCATAACCTTTCCGAATCACTTTCATCCTTCACTTCTACGGTTGAATATCAAAAGTTTTATTTTCCATTCCTATTATTCCCTTTAAGTTTGTAACAAGAGGAAACTATGTGTTCAGACTCGTGATAGTTGTAACACTCCCGGTCCTCGTGCCCCTTTGACTTTGATCTTGAGCTCTTAGAACCTCGGTTCTTTGACTTTCCTCGAACGACTAGGCCTATGGCATCACCCTCACACTTAACCACTTTCTTTCTATTTTCATTGGAGATAAGTATTGACGTGACCTCGTCCAAAATGATACTCTTCTTCCCGTACATAATCATAGTCACCAGAATTTCAACCTTGTCCTATTCTTCCATTTTCACCCCCATGTTTAATAGTTGCGAGAGAAGCCTATTAAACTCATTGAGGTGGTCTTGTGACGAAGTACTTGGATCCATACTAAACCAGTATAATTTCATTTTAAGATTAATCCGATTTGTCAAAGACTTCTCTAAATAAAGCTTGTCACGCTTTACCCCAATCACCTTAGTAGAAGTATCTTTCATAGCGTTGTGTTTAATCACCTCATACAAACACAGAGGTATTATTTAACAATCCTCCCTATATTTTTTTCCACTTGTCAGTCTTCATTGTATCAGGTTTTCCCTCATTGTATCGGGTTTTCCCTCTAAAGAAAGGATCAAACTCTCTTTGACAAGGGTGTTCGTCACCTCCACTTACCAAAGGCGAAAATAATTCCTCCCATCAAATTTCTCCACATCATACCTCATCATGCCATAACCAAATTGATCACAGTCCCAAAAAATGAACGAAAAAAATTCCAAACCTAGAATTTTTTTTTAGGCGGTGAACAATAATCGTACATATGAACAACACTCATACGTATATTCTATTTATGAACAGTACTCTATGGATACAATACATCAGAAATTTTCTCCACCAAAATCCAAAACACCTAGATCGTAGGACCTAGGCTCTGATACAATTTGTTGTGCGAAAGCGTATCAACAAATGCTATTGACTATAATTGTAATCTTAAATATAATGTGGCACACACACAATAAATATGTGGTAGAGAACACATGCATGGGAAGATACAATATTTACGTGGTTCATCAATTTGTCTATGTCCACCGGCGATCCGTAACATTAATAGAAAATGATTACAAATAGAAGGATAATATGCTCCTTCCTAACACACACATAATCTATCTTCTCACCAATAAAATAACCCTCACACAGTATTGGAAGACACTCACAAACTTAAGCTCACCACAAAAAGCCTCTTAAATTCTACCCAAATCTTCAATAGAGAATACCCAAAATTCGTATCCAAAATAACTAATTTTACATAAAATAGTCCTTTAAATTTTCACTCAACATAAATATACTCTACTTTTCTACACTAAACACAAACTCACTCTCTGAATTTTTGATGCATTTTGGTTTAGCAATCTGAAACTCCTTATATAGGGTTTAGATGGAGACAAATTCCTTAATTAAGGTAGTAAATATAAAAAAGTGGTGGAGTAATTATGGAACACCAATCAAAACAGAAAATATCTTTCCACCAAAAATAGCAAAGGTTTGAAAAACATTTCAGTTTTTTAACAAAAAGGACTTAATTTTTTCTCCTTGGCAGTATACTTGATATAAATTGGTACCACGTTTCAATTTTGTTTAATATAATTCCACTTACAAACTTCAATATTGATTGAATTTGGTAATGACCCACCTGAAAAATCAAAAGTAAAGTAATTTAATAAGATTTATAGAATCATAGCACACCACGGAACGTGGTTAAGTAATCATAACCAAAAAAAATATTTTTCCCACAAACATAAGACATTGTAATTTTTTTTTGTATTTAGATTTCTTGTTCTATTATACTTCAAGTTCGTGTATTTCTGATAAAAGCATATTCCCATGTAAAAATCAATAAAAATGACTCATTACATAGTCTAATCATAAATCAAGCACAAAACCGTAAAATCTATAACATCAGCAGACATCAATTGCCCACCTGTTTGGTTTTTATATTTATTAAAGGGAATGAAAAATTGTTGGAGCTTTAAGTGTAAATCGTTTACAAAAAAAAAGAGGGGACAAAAGATTTTTATGGGTCCCTTGTGTCTTTTTAACTTGTGAGAAAACTTGCTCCAAACCCATTACTAGAGTCCCACATTGGAGAGAACAATAAAATGGTGTTGTATATTACTTTTATTTTGTGACTAATCGGCAGGTCCTCTGGGTATTAGATTTTTGTGTGTGCTGGGTGATCGAACTTATTCAGCCTAATCCCAGACGGGAACACACCATTACTGATCAGCACTGGTCCTATGGTATGGGCTCTATGTGTATTAACTTATTAGGCCTAATCCCACACATACGCGCACCGCTGTCGATCAACCCGGCCCTAGTCCTGGGCGTTGGGTTGGGCTTTATGTATTAAATTTTTTCGGACAAAAACTAATTATTTCTTCTTCTAACGTTCTGATTTTATTTTCTTAAATAACTCTTTCTAGCCATTATTTACACATAGAAAACACACACGGTTTCTCTCTCCCAAAAATTTCTCTCTGTAAATTTTTTTTTTTCACAAAATTATTTCTTCCCCCAAATACAATTTTCAGATATTGATAAATTAATTACAAATTTGTTCTCACGAAATTGTTTCTGTCACTATTGAAGAAAGATCAGACTGTCTAAGTAACATCTTCTCCCAAAACATCCCAATTATATTGAAAAAACTGACATTATATACATCAGGCCCAAGAGATTTCTTAGGGTTAATATCAAAAAGATCATCCCTTATTTCCTCAATACTAACTTGATTATTTAAAACACTATTCTCGTTCTCATCTAATCACTTGTGTTTAACACTTCACATGTCTAACACTTCAAAAAAATTATTTTTCACCAAAATGACCTTTAAATAATGAGCCCAAAAGTTTTGAGAAGAAATCCATGGCTTCCTAATGCCGTACATCATGACCATTCAACACACTCCCCTCCTCAACTATAATTGTTGGGATTTTTTTTCCTACAAGTATGCCCTTTAACTTTCTTGTAACAAAAAATTGTATTCTTGTCACCTACTTCAAGCTAATAAATTTTATCATCGTGTCTATAAAAATCCTCCTCTTTCTCCCTTAAATCCAAATATTCAACTTTGCATTTCTTTTGGCTTTGACTAAATCTGCATCACCCATATTATTAACCATATTGTGTTAAATGTAATTAAGATCCTTCGCTTTAACCATGAGTCAAATAGTAATATCATTGTTGTACCATTAATATGGTATGATTGATGGACCAATCAGAAGATGAAAACTGGACTCATTTCTCTCAGAAGGAGGTCGGGTCATCTACCAGCCTGGTCAACCAAGGCAATTCTGGTCGGCTCCACTATAATAAATAGTGAATTTAGCCCACTCATCTCACGATCGCTTAACAATATTATATAATTTTGTGTGCGATTGTATTACATCATTAGCACACCCCATGTGGGGGAGATATGAAAATATTTCTCTATGTGCTGTATAATAAACTTTATGATCATTCTCCCACTTGCATGTAAAATGTGTACCTGCCTAACCTATAAAGGCATGATACATGTCCCTCTCCATTCTCTCTGTGCTAAAAACCTATAATTAACAAGCTTATGTTTTCCAAGTCCAGAGTGAACTTGACAACTTGTAACCTATATTCATCCATGGATTTTCCCCTCTGAATTAGTACCCTAGACACCTTCACTTGTGGACGTGGGCACCTCTTTGGGCTGAACCATGTAAATTTGGTTTCATTATTTGTCTCTCATATATCTCTACGATTTGCTCTAGATTAGCGTTGTTGTGATTAAATATATTTACTAGTTGTAAGCCCGCGTTATGCGCATACGAGGCGCTATGTGCGACAATTTTGTGATTTTTAAAATAAGCATTCTCGAAGCTCAAAACATACCATACACAACTTATATTCATAAAATAGAATGATAAATGAATCCAAGTTATAATTCTAACACTTGTATATAATTAAATTCTTCGACAGAGAGTGTTGGTTACGTGTGGAAATTATATCATATGATATAAATTATTTTTAATATATAAAACATGTAATCATATAACTTGAAAATAAAATTTTATTAAATATCTTACAACTACAAGTTTGAGGTAAATATTGACATTGAATGAATACTGTTATCCTTATTCTTCCAAAAAAATTTCATGCAAAGTATCTAATGGAGTTAGTGCATCTATAAACATAAAAAAATAAATAGAACTTTTTTGAGAAGGTACCCAACGACCATTAACTCCCATTTACGGTAAAATATAGAGACAAAAAACTTTGCCCAAGTTGTGGAACACTTTGTCAACGAATGTCAGTTCTTGCCAATGACCATAGTCTCGTATTATCTCCCATTTACAGTATAAATATATAGAGAAAAAACTTTTCCCAATTTGTGGAACACTTCTTCAAAGAATGTGAGTTCTTCCCAATGACCATAGCCCCGTATCCCTGACTGTTGCGTGGAAGGAAAAACCATGGGAAAACAATAACCTATAATTATCAATATACAATGATACATTCCTGTTATTCATGTTAAATGTTTTTTAAGGGTTATTTAACGTGTAGTGTTTTGCGAGGTTTTGGGCTTCCTTAAAAAATTTTAGACTCCCCTCATTACTTCCTCTATCACCCAAGAAACAGGGGAACCCGCAATCGGCATATATTTGAACTTTTTTTGTTCACCTCCCACCCGGCCAACGTTCTTCTCTCTCTATCCTTGCGTAGTTTTTGTTGCGTCACCCGAATAATTAATAAAATGCAGAAAAAATTGTGGATTCATTAAAAGTTCTCAAAAATGGAAACAAATGAAAAGGTTGGGATTTTACTCAGATTTGAGTAATTATCATTGTTTTACTCAGTTCACGTTTTTTTAATCATTGGATTGTTTCTTGAAAATGGGATCGTAACCAGGTTTTAAAAGCGACATTCTTTGTTGGATTTGAAAATGAAGTAGAAGTCTATCCGCCAATTTCTAGAAAGAAAGAAAGCTCATTGTGAGATCCAGTAACCTCCTCTCATCTTTATCTTCATTTTTAACATCATTTTACTGTTCAAGTTCTTAAGGGATTCAAATGTGTTTAACTGAAGGAATGCGATGACGTTGTTGAACATTCGCATGTGAAAGTAAAGATAATCGTGTGGTTATGGTTGTGGTTAAAGATTAAGGTTCTATTTTATTTATAATAACAACGAGAGTTAATAAGGAGAAAGGGAAGATAGAGGGAGAAATAATATAGGGAAAAGAAAAAGAAAAAACGAAAGGGGAGATAATGGGATGGCAATAGTGGAAAGGAAGAGACAAAAAATATGGAGAGAGAGAGAGAGAGTTAATGGATGAGACATGGACACCCTAAATAAAAAAGAGTGTTAATGTCCTGTATATCATTTTAGAATAGATAAACAATGTGTTATTATTTTTAGTTAGTATACACTTGCTAAGAATAAATTCATATACTAGTTTCAGACGTTAATAATCAGAATAGTATTTCTTTTAAGACTTCTAAAATCAAGCATCATAAGTTTGAGTATTTTGGCAACACTAAACAAAAGACTACCATTAATAATAACACACCAAATTGAGCGATTGGTCACGAATTTTGTCCCTGACCAAAACTGTGGGTAGCGAATTTGGTCTGTGACCAAATTGGGCGCGACCATTTCTTGTGGTCACGACCCATGTCCCTGATCATATCATGGTCACGGATCATAGTGGGTCACGAAACTTGGTCGGGGATGAATATTGTGACCCATCTATCATGTTGGTCACGAATTTAGACCGTGACCCAACATTAAATATTATTGGATGGTCAAATCACTGGTCATGGCCCTACGCCGTGACCCAACCTTAAATATAGTTGGATGGTTACATCATTGGTCACGGCCCTAGGCAGTGACCCAACATTAAATATAATTAGATGGTCACATCACTAGACACGACCCTAGACTGTGACCCCAACTTAAATTTTGTTGGACGTACACACCACTGGACAGTGGTGGAGTTAAGGACCCTAATTATGCGTGACTACAAATAAATATAGTCACACTGTTCCTAAGACTGTCCATAAAAAACTCCAAAGAAACCAGCGGAGCCACGTATTCTCCCATAAGTGATTCCCTGGCTTTTCGCAACTATAACAAGTGTTCCCATTATTGATTTTAGATAGTGGAGTTTGATTTTGTGGATTAGAGTGTAAGGGATTCATTTCAAGGTGCAGGGAACTCAACATTACAATGTGGCCTCACAGGAAGATTAACAACTTGACAACCCTCAATGAGGATTGTCAAGATCTTAATCTTCTTATGAGGCCACCTCTTTTGTTCATAACAGTGAGGTTGGGCTGCTACTACAAATTGTTCAAAACATTAAGGCTATTATCGAACCAACTCAGCAGAAATTGCATCCCCATCCTTCATCTCCTGAGCATAAGTTGAGGTCCCTCTAAGGCAACTTTAAGTTCCCTCGAGTGTCCTATATTGGTGGTTGTAAACGTAACAATTTCCTTTTATATAAATGCGGAAGCGTTAGGAGATGGTTCAATAAAATTAATCAATGAATATATTCACTTAAACCAATTAATTAATCCAAGTCCTAGAATTTACCTAAGTCATATATATTAATATTAGCAGATTAGGCGAAACCAAATTTTAGCAAAAGACTTGAATTAAATAAACTTTACCCAATATTTAATTTAGTCCCAAATTAGAGTGAGTGTGATAATTTAAACTGAATTTTATCTTGAATTATCCTACGCATGCGTTCTAAATAAATTATGCAAGATAAAATAAATCAATCACACTACGCCACGATGTACGAGGAAAAACCCAAGACGGGAAACAACCTCGGACGGCCCTAGCCACAAATCCACTAGATACGGAATTACAATTACAAGACAGATAGACTTACAACGCACGACTCGATCCCTCTCAAGCCTCGACGCTTCTTCTTGTAGAAACCTCTTCCTAGTGAATAACCTTGGAACACCACCGCGGTCTCGGAATCCACCGATAGGACTTTATATGGTCACCGTCACCCGAGCATGGAGCCTTTCTCCATGTGGGTAAATTAACATAGAAACACTTCTTCTTTCTTTGTGGGTGGTGGAAGCAAAACCCAAAACTTCTCTTAAATTCTTTGTAGAGAAAACCGGTGCCAAACTCCAAGCAATTGATAAGTATATAAGAACTTGGAATAAACTCATTTGGGTGTAAACACTAGAGTGATAGAAATTTTTCTCTAAAAATCTCACTCAAAACATGAACATTTTCCTAAACAATTTTTGCTCTCAAACTCTCTCTAAGAGATAAACTAGGATGGAAAAGTTAGATTGGAAAATGTTATTCCCGCACATAATAAAGTCTGAAAAAGTTGGTTAAAAACCAAGTGGGGAAGTGGGTGCAAAACTGCCAAAAACTGCTCCCGTCTGGCATCTCGTTCGAACGACATTTCGTTCGAACGAAATCTCGTTCGAACGAGACTTATAACGACGTTCCAGATTGAACTCGTTAGAATCTCGTTGGAAATCTCGTTAGAACGAACAATCTCGTTCGAACGACGGACCAGTATACTTTGGTGGGAACTCGTTGGCAGGTTCGTTCGAACGATATTTTCGTTCGAACGACTCTATCGAACGAAAAACCAGAAAGTTTGGAAAATTCGATTTTAGCCCAGAAAACTTTATAAACATTTATTTAAAGTTTTAATTAATTCTTTCTTAAAACAAAACGCAGTTTTTATAAACCTAACACCCAATAAACTTTGTTCCAAGCTCCTATATATATAATATTCCATTCATACCTTGGGAGCATGGAACTATGGTTGGTGACGTAGAAACGAGGCACGCAAACTGGCACATTTGATGACGCTTTATACTATTTGCCGCTACGTCTTCAACAAACACTTCATAGGCTTGAGAATATTACAATTAAATACTTTCCTATGAATAAATGTTTTTGTCCGGAATTGAGCCAAAACTATATATGGACTCAATTGGAAATTTGTGTCCGTACAGTGGTTCTTGATGAAGGCCACACTCCCCATAATGGGAGGAGTCTTATTTTGAATACTCTATTAAAATCCAAAGGGAAAAATGCATCATATTATCCAAGACTCCTTTCTAGAACAATTTCAATGAACTTTACAACACGTTGCATTTGGTAATGCGAGATTAGGCAGATTTTCTTGTCAAACATGCCTTTGGAGGGCAGAAACCCATAGCACCTCCCAAACGGCCCCGTGAGAGGTGCAAAGACCTCACACCAGACCATTGTAAGTCATAGGAACCGATTGTGTGGTCATGGGACCACCGGTTTGAGAATATGATGATAGTTTGAAAAAATCCGCACTTACACGTTAGAGGGTAAAACCCCTTAGCGCCCCCCAAGTGGCCCCTTTAGGGTAGCTATCACTGCGCATGTGACCAATGTAACTCGCAGGAACCTATCGCGTGGTCTAGGGACCCCCCGATTTGAGAATATGAAGATAATTTGAGAAATCCACACTTAGACTTGAAAACATGTCGTTAGAGGGCGAAAAGACAAAGCACCCATCCTACAACCCATAAAAGTTTGAACACCTCACACGGGACCCACGTAACTCACAAGAACTGACATCGTTGTCATGGGACCCCAGTTTGAGAATACGATGATAATTTAAAAATATCTAGAATTAGGTTTAAAAACATGTCGTTAGAGGGAAAAAAACCCAAATCACCCCCCCCCCCAACGACCCCTTGACACCTCTTACGGAGTCGTTTCGGGAGTGTTTTGAGGTTTCGCACCCTTACAGCATATTTTTAAGTATAAGTCTAGATATTTTGAAATTAACGTCGTGTTCTAAAACTGAGGGTCCCGTGATTATCCAACAACCAGAAACCAACAACAAGCCAACAATCAATAATTATCCCGTACTAGTTCAAACATACTATCCAACAAAAAGCCAACAACAAATAATTATCCAATAGACAACCCCAAAAAAAATAATAATTATCCCGTACTCTTTCTAACATACTATTGAACAAAAAGACAACAACCAATAATTATCCAACATCCAAGCAAAACAAAACCAATAATTATCCCTTACTCCTTCTATCATCTAAAAAATTTATAAGATAATGCATATCAATTATATAACAACTTCAGTTAAAGTAAAGATTACCTGATTCCTGGGATCCAACAAGGACATTATTAAATAGAGTCTTCTTAATGTGTGATTGGACCAAATTGATCCTGAGCCCCCAACGTATTCTTTTACATGTACATTTGTTGACTAGTTTCTTTAATACTATATTCATAAAATCAAGTTAATTTAACTTCATTTTAATAACACTACATCAATGAAACAGATCAACAAATGTATATTTATAAGAACACATGGAAATTGAGTTGGGTAAATTTGATCCAATCACAAACTGAAATGAATCTATTTTCAAGCTGAGCGTCTTGTGAAAGTAACTAAATATTCGACTGAGCATAATATATTATCGAAAGTTAACTTACATAAATCATATTAAACATTTGTAAAAATAACTAAACATTCATACATCAAAGTAACGCGCTAATACAATGTCAATATGAAAATAAGATACAAATAATATTGAGAAGGTTAACATAATATTTGATACTCAATCTTGCTCTAAATAAACTAAAATATCCTTCAAAATAGGGTTGTCATTAAGAGCTGACTGGAACTCTTTTGGATCCTTTAATGCATGCACTTCAGTAGTCATACCCTTTGGTGCATGAACAACAATAGATCAATTTTCATCGTTTATGCACTTCGAGTAGAATACCTTCGTTATGTTCTAAAAGGCACAAATAAAAGGATCGCCGACTATGCGATCTTTACTCTTCAACTTGAATAAATATACTATAATAAGTTTGGAGTCAGTATCAACTTTGTAGTCATTCGTTGTATCCTCCACCTTTATCCAATAACAATAGAATACGGTTTCTCTGAAATGCAAGTAATAAAGTTCTAGGATTTGTTGGATTATACCACAATAGGTTAGCATCATATTCTTTGGATTTTTATCGCTTTTTCTAGCGATACAAGTGGTCAAGGAAGAAATTGATATTCCACTATTTTGCATCAAAAGACTTTTCTCATATGGATATGAAATGAAATCAAAACTGTTTGTGCAGAATTTCTTAAACTCTTTTACATGAAAACTAGGGCCTTTTGCTTGGTGTGCAAGCCTAGAAGAGACATCACATCTTTTTAGAAGCTTAATTAATTAATTAATTTGTATAAGGGAATGTTTTTATCACACACGAAGAAATAAGCGCACACATAAGATGTGAAATTTACCTCATTTGATACCCATGCCCTAAAATCAATTGTCATGCAATTTCTCCTTTAATCTTGGGCAATTTTGTTCTTATACTTTCTATTGGTAAATTGTAGAGTTTAGATCATAAAATATATAAAACATGTAATCAAAGAAGAATAATTCAGTAGATACTCACTCTCTCCAGTCTTCGACTTCATCTTGCGATTCGAAGACATAATGATTTTCTTCCACGGATTATAGATTTATGAGTCTCACCTCTTTAGGGTTCCCATACAACAATTTATCCTCAAACTCGTCAGTTTCCTCAATCACTCGTTCTCCACGAGGATTGAACCTCCTCACCTCTTGTTCTGGCATATGTTCCCTAGTGTATATCAATGATTCCATCGTTACGTATTCTTTAGCAATTGACCCTCCAATATACCGTCTATTCTTTACGTAATCTTTGAAGGTTTTCATCAAGCGATCAAAAGGATACATCCAATGATACCTAACGGGACCACATAACAAAGCTTTATCGCATAAATACACAAGTAGGCGGATGGTGATATCGAAGAACGACGGAGGAAAATATTTCTCTAATACACAAATTGCCTCGGCTAAAGTTGATTTCGCAGCTTTAATGTGCGTTCAGTTTACCACTTTTGCACAAAGTAAGGTAAAACACAAACTATTGGCATAATTTCCCGACGAAGATCTTTGTTTTAAAGAAAAGAAATGTCGAAATAATAGAGGGATTAATTGGATGATTATGTGCCAGTTGTGAGACTTGCACTGTTTCAAGTCATTTTCTTAGTAGCTTACTACCTTACGTAAATTACCAAAATAACCAGTTGGATTCTTCAAGTTTAACAACGTGTCTAAGAGGATCTTTTTCTCACTAGTATTCAAAGTGAAAGTAGGTTGGGGGTATAAATTCTTCTTATTGTTG
The DNA here is from genome assembly GCA_949130495.1 of Sambucus nigra. Classification (NCBI taxonomy): domain Eukaryota; kingdom Viridiplantae; phylum Streptophyta; class Magnoliopsida; order Dipsacales; family Adoxaceae; genus Sambucus; species Sambucus nigra. Next base: position 84,277,373 of record OX422208.1, on the reverse strand, counting down.
GATCATTTTTTAACCACCGTTTCTTCTTTATTTTCATATCCTGTAGATCTAGGCGGGCCCTCTGTCCATCTTTCGAATGAGATCTACCCAGACATGTTCCTATCAGATGTTCTGCAAAATTATTCTTTGTGTGCATCACATCAACTACATGCCTTACACGATGATCTTTCCAATAGGACAAATAAAAAAATATTAATCGCATGTACCACGGCTTCGCTTTACTAGGGTCGTTCGGATCCCCCTAGCTTTACGCTTAAGGTTTAAAAAATTGGGGTGTTGGTCTATGTACCTATTCCCCATAGTAACAGTCGTCACCTTCTCCTCAATCTGTTGACCAGAAAGCCGAGCAGGTGGCATTCTACGCTTGTGATCGATAGGAAAAAAGTTAGACTTGTCATTCCTAAAAGGGTGAATAGTGGACAAAAATCTACGATGACCCATATAACTCATCTTAACACTATGTTTTAGCTAGCATGCTTCAGTTTCCTCCCCATATATGGGACATCCATAATAACCATGAAAATTATAACTGGACAAGGTCCCATAAGATGGAAGGTCGTGGATCTCCCACATCAACATTACTTTAAGTGTGAACTCTTCACCCTTATAAGAGTCGAACGCTGTCATGCCTTTATCCCACAACTATTTAAGTTCTTCGATTAGTGGTGCTAATAATATATCAATATCATCATTGGGAGCCTTCGTTCCGGGTACCAACAAAGACAAAATTGTTAACTCCTTTCTCATGCATAGTGTCAGAGGGAGACTTGAGGCACCATGAGAACTGACCAATAACTCTAACTAGTACTTAAATTACTGAAAGGGTTAAACCCATCTGTTGAGATTTCAAGTCGAACATTACACGATTCCTTGGCAAATTCGTGGTGTTGTGTGTTTGAAATTTGTCAGATGGGCGAACTAAATGGATGACGCATCGGATTCCCACCCACTTCGTATCGAGCATGCCATGTCATTTCCTCCGCTATCCGTTTTAACTATGTACCAAGTGGAAAATACTTCAAAATATTTAGTGGGACTTGCGAGCACATGCAATTTTTACTAGATTTGTCCTTTCCATTCTCATATCTAGGCTCACTGCATACAGGACATTCATCTTTCTCTTCATGCTCATTTTGGTACAGTGTGAAATCATACTTGCATGCATGAATATATTTGTATTTCAAACCCAAACCCTTTAAGGTCTTCTTCATGGTAGGATAATTTTCTAGTAACGTGTTCTTTTTTACAAGAATATCTTTAAGCCACTCAAGAATTCTGACAAAATAAATTGACTCTTCAAATTATGCAAACTAATCATTGCATATAATACTGAGTGATCTTCATCACAATCTTTGTACAACGGTGTAGCTACATTGGCTTTCAACCGTATTTATTCCCGATTTCCTTGATGTTCAACATCAGAATTTTCATTTTGTTTGCCACAATGCGCATTATTCGTATCCATAGGTTGGTGATTTTGACGGTTGTGCAGTCCACAAGCATCATCAATTAAGTCGGTCAATGGGCGATTTGTTAGTGAATCATGTACCACTTTCACTCGTTGGGGTTCCGTTATGAGGTCGAGCATCGTCAATTCTTTCGAAAAATAAGGTATATTTTTTTCACCATAATATGTCCATATTTTATAGTCTTGACATATCCCTCACTGTATTAAATGAAACTCAACGTATTCCAATGACTTATATTTTTCTTTCTCATAATGGGTGCACGAACATGAAATCTTATCATTTTAAAGATTTTTGAAAGCGTATTTATCAAATTCTTGAATGTTATTTACATAATTATTTGAAATTCGATCAGTCTCTCCCATCCACTTTTTGTAAAGTGGGAAATCCAAGTCATAATCTACAAATTCCAGTTATGTGGATATAGGTTAAAATTAAAATTCATGTACTAATCAATGTACTAATATATAACTAAAGCAATAACAAAATATTATTAAAACTAAAACAAAAACAATATTCTTAAACGAAAATAAAACCAATATTCTTAAACTGAACCAAAATTTTTACAACTGAAACAAAAAAAATTATTACAATTGAAACAAAACAAAATATTATTCGATCTTTTCTAAAAGATAAATTGTCCTAGAAAGAAAAAAGTTTTTGTAATTCCTCAATTCTAGCCCATCCCCGCCTGCAGTGAAGGCAAGTACATCTCCATTGGTCAGTTGTGTAATTTAGTTCCAATAACCTTGGAGATGAGTGTGCATATCTGAACAAACCTATTATTGCTCAGGTCTTTGAAATAGTACTTTTTTCCAAAGTCACCTTGAGTTGTTGATGATGATCCAAGTCTCATGACAGGCGGCATTTGGGATGGGAATGTTGGACAAGATGGAATTTAAGAGGGAAATGTTGGATGAGGGGGCATTTGGGAAAGGAAACTTGAAGCGGGAGGATAGGTAAAATCTTAAGTAGTAAGGTGAGGGTAAGGGTAACCTTGAGGAGGAGGAGGTCGCATTGGGACCCCATAATTTTGGGAAAAGGAAATAAGTTTCCCAATTTGATTCGTCAACATTCCCAGTTTATTTTTTATATCCTGGACATCCCCATTGGTCTTGGCATGTCGTTCATCATTGGACGAGAAAAGATTATTGATCGAAGAGAACTCATCCACGATTGGTGCGATTTGTTGAAATTTTATTTTTGGCATATATGAGCTAACACCTCTCATCCTTCCGCTTTTGTCCTTTCTAATGGTCTAGGTCAAGGCATCATTATCAATATAAAAGTCATTAGTAGGGCTTGAACCTGACTGACTGCTGATGGCCTCTATTGATTTTAGCGTCTCATCCAAGTGCAGCCGGAATGTATTATCTTTAACCCAGCGAGCATGAACAAAAATGTTGGACCGATTTGGTGTTTTACCCACATCTGGATCATACTTTGTCCTACTCTCACATTAATTCTTCACATCCTCTTAGAATTTGGATCCTAACCTGTGAATATCAGTTTTTGTGCCCTATTTTTTTGTTTTTCTCCCTTTGGACCAACTTTTTTTCTATCGCCTCATTCTCCAAAAACTTATTCCACTGCTCCACCATAATTTTAAGATTTTGAGGCACTCTCTCTTTAAAAGATAAAATATCAAAGCTCGCTGCTTGTTTCGGGAAATTCTTCTTCCGAAGGTTTCTCCTGTATGTCCTCAATGATTCAGTAACCCTGGATGGATACTTATTCTTGGAAAGATTGAGAAATGATAAATACTTGAAGAGTTCATCGTATATATCATCCATGACGTCTTGATAAACCTAGTTCTAGTTGTCTGGTCCACTAACCCCCACGTTCATTTTTTTAAAATCCAAACACTAGGCTTTAAAGTTCAGCACGTCATTCCTATCACCCTTCGAGAAGGGAGAACCTAATGGGATTCTTTATGTTGAGCAGGAGGCGTCGATAGCGTTGGATGGGGGCGGTGGGGCAAAGGGAGTGATGGATGAGGGTGTCGAAGCAGTTGGACTTGGTGAGGAGGCAACCATTGGTGGAGTTGTGTATTACTCACCAATCGGTGTTTCGAAGTTAGGATTTGCATGAGATGGTGAACCTCGTTGCGGTGTTCCCGCGACACTTTGTTCCATTGGGTTGTTTTCTCCCGACATTATCTATAAAAATGAAAAACCATAAGTGACTAAAACATTATTATAAGAAATTATAATTAATTAATCAAGCTTACGACTATATATATGTATACCTTTTCAAAGTAATACTTTAGAATAAGTTCAACGTTCCTGATCTCCATCCATTTGGTACTAGTTTTTAAGAACCTATGATTATTTTCACGTGATTAACTAGGAGGAAGGGTATCTATGATTGATGTGCAGATATCCGTGACATGAACTTGAAATCCCATCATATTCAACTTTTTAGCAAGATTCAATTTAACATTCATATGGCGCGATACATCATAGTCCATGTCAATGCTCTATGTATGCAGTTGTATCCATAACGGGTGGATCTTTTTTTTGCCCTCTCCAATAATGTAACCAAGGTCAAGGCTACATCAGGATTATTCCAGTGAAATATATTTTGTATAACGTCAATTCAGTTTTCTGATAGGGAGAATTGAAGACGATCAAATATGTAATCTTGTCGAAAATGAACTCCACGGTTTTGAAGGTAGTTAAATTGTTCAATCTTTTTATTTCCATGCCTATAAATAGGAGTAGCCTCTATATGACACTCAGTAATAAAGGAGTTATGTGTGCGATCAAATTGCAACCTCTCCAACCCTTGTTGCAAGTGATTATCACCATGGCTCATTTTTTTTGAGAAAAATATATGAGGGCGTGTATATTAGTTTGATTAAGGTCTTGATAATAAAAAAAGTATTTTGATTATATTAGCTTGATTAGGGTGCGGAACCTAAAATACTCAATTAATATCAAACTCTAAATAATGTAATTTATCTCAATCCCTAAGTAACCACATTTAGTCAATACTAATAACACTCAATTAATTTTAAACTCTAAATAAATTTCAAGCCCTAAATGATAATATCCATAAATTTCGCAATTTATTTTAATCTCTAAGTGACCACATTTAGTCAATAATAACAATACCCAATAAATACCCTTAAATAATGTAGTTAATTTAAAACTATAAATAACAATTCCCAATCAATGTTAACAATACCCAATAGATACCCAATAAATAATGCAATAAATTTCAACTCCTAAATTTAACATCCCCTTTCTTGAAAAAAAATATACACACATACACACACATACACATATATACACACACATAAATTGGGGATACACACACATAAACTAGGGATTCACACATACATAGATGTACAAACACATATATGGATGTATACACACATAAACTGGGGATACACGTAGATAGACATATATACACACACACATATACTGGGTATACACACACATATATAGATGTACACACATGCACCTGAATTCACACAAACATACACAAACATACACATATATACACACATACATACATATACACAGAATACACACACATTCACACACATATACACACTAGGGTTTAAATAAGAAACATAAAAAACAAGGGTTTACCTTTGAGTTGAGAGAGATAAAGGCCGAAATTAGGGTTTGAGAGAGAGAGAGAATGCAAATCACCAAAATTGCACAGAGAGAGGGATTGACGCGGGAAGAAATGAAAACGAGGCAAAATGGTTTTAGTATAAGGACACTGGTCATGACCTAAAGCCATGACCCACTGCCATGACCCTCAATTTTTTTCCACATTAGTGCGTAGTTGTGACACCCCGCCTAATTAATTATCGGGTGATCAATCCTTAATTAATTTCAGAATATCAAGTTGGTTCAGATAATACATCATTGTTGAGAACTCAAATTTTATTTTAATAAAACTAACCACCTAGTATTTAAAAAGGTTGATGTCAAAATTTTATCTTGACATTAACTACTACTAAAAGAATACCAATAAATACCATGCATCATAGTAACATAATTAAAGTCTGACTAAAGTAAAATAAATGTGTGGAGTAAACATCTTCAGGTACAATCCCATATAACAAATCCAATGAGAGAAATCAAATCTCATAGAGAATTTAAAACGATTAAATCTCTGAAAGTAAACATAGTTAAGGACGACATGTCCAACAGAATGGATAACTGAAAAGGAAAGAATGAGCTGAGTCGTCTAATAGCAATACTCCTGCAGCTTCCACAACAGCTACAACACGACAACTGAAAAGAGTCTCCTAAGGCTAGTGTCCCTGTGGTTGGGCACCTAAAATAATGGAGCAATAGAAAGATATATAGAAAAATGGGTCAGAGCCCGAGCTGAAAACGGAAGTAGCAAGTTCTTAAATTGATTCAATTAGCACAATTATTATTCAAGTTAACTTAGCGTACTCACTTGATATACTCACCCCTCGATCTAGTGTGCACGTCTACCCATACTAGTCATGATACCCTGACTGACTCCTAAGTGTATAATATGATGTTTGAAACTCTCCCTAAATAACTCAAAACCGACGTACTTATGATTTCGACAAAGAATTAGGATTTCTTTAGTTTATTCTCGTATTCTTCTAAATGCCCAACTGATAGAACCACAAGTGTGCATATAAAAATAGCTTCAACAGCATAAGACACCAAACATGATTTTCGGTATGCATACATTATTCACTTAATGTATACATATTAAATTATATAAATATAGCAATATTCACCCTTGGTTGAGAAACCCTTGGTGCTACGCATACTCGGCTATCTAGTCCATTTGCAAAGCTCACGCATAAAGGACAATAAGTTCAATCTCTCAAGAATCAATAAAAATATAAACACCCATTGGAGGCGAAAATGGTCCCAAGCCGATGGCCTACGCACATAGCTACGCACCCATACGACCGTCATCACTATCGTTCTCACTGATAGCCCATACCCAGATTCCATGCTCTAGTTGTATGACTCTAAATCCCCCGAAGGCACACAGGATCCGATCGTCCACAATGCGTTAACCTCTATTCAATAGCCAGTAGTTAGGTATGTCATACACAACTTATATAAAATTCATTATCTTTCCCACAGTCTAGTATTTGCAGTATGTATATTATATCTCTTATTATAACCCGTACTTTTTTCGTGTGTACTCTACCTTCTATTTTTGGACATCCTTAATTCTATGGATTTTATACATTTCGAGGGTCGACATATTCTCTGCTCACTAATAATTATTAATATAAGTCACTCAACAATCATATTGGTTTAACACTCACTTGAATAAGCCTACGGGAAGTTCGAAACAAAAATTGGGATTAAAAAGGCCATTCTGGAATCTCGTTAGAAGACCCAAAAATCTCGTTCGAACGAAGGTACATCGAACGAAACACCAAACTCGTTAGAAGGGATACTGGAATCTCATTAGAAGTCTCATTCGAACGAGGTCATTCGAACGACCTGGTCTGGACTTCTAACGATATTTCTAAAGTCGCCCAGTTCATCTCCAAAGTCCGTTTTTCCATATTTTCTCTTCTCGAATCTTAACCTAAATCCATTCCAACTCAAATGCAAGGTTACCAATTTACTCTAAGTCGCCCTAGAACACTTCTTTACTTAGATTTCGGGTCAAATCCTCCTAATCATCATGAAATTACTATAAATTCCCAAATTTTAACCATAAACCATATTAACATAAACCCATAATTATTTATTTATAAAAATTCCATTTTTATTTCGTGATTAACATCTAATTCACCAAATTTCACATTCCAATAAAGGGGAAAAATCCTCTACATACAGGCCCCCATCAGATTTCTAGAATTCCTACACGATTTCATCATAGAAAATCCTAAATTTGGTATTAGTTGTTCTAAAACCTCAACACATGTTAACAAGAGTAATAATTGCTAAGACAAGGGTAAGATAATCACATGCCTTAAAAAATGAACTTCTGATTCGTGGGTTGAAATTGGTATGGGAACGATCCTCCTGACACGATCTACACGCTGGTGTACTTTTTATTGTGAATGGTTGAGCTCTTGCCTAAGGCTCTAATGGAGTCTCCTTCTTCTTCCTTTGTTCTCTCTCTCTTTTCCTCTCTTTTCACATAGGTTGAAACTGACTGCCACTAACCCTAAATGTCTTTTAATTAAACCCAATTTTCGTCCATTTAATTACCCTAAAATTCCTAAAGACCAAAATACCCATCCGGGGTGTCATTTTGGGTTAAAATGCCCCGAATTCCAAAAAAATACCAAACGCTCTGGCGCACTCAAAATAGTCGTCCGAGTTATACAAAAATAAATTATCTTTTGACCCTCCAAATTGTACAAATGACGCGACTCATACGCGTCCTAATTATTTATAACATAACTGTCGTGTATCTCATTCCCGACCATACTATTATTTTAATAATTACTAACTTTCATCACGTTAGTGATTATTATCATAAAATCGAATTAATTTCAATTTAAATTTTCTTCCTTTAATTTAATTAATCCCCATTTTCCATAAAAATAATTATGCGTAAAAATACGGGGTATTACATACTTCCCCCCTAATAGAAGAATTTCATCCCGAAATTCAAAAAATAATATATATATATATACTAGGCAAGAATAGCTCTGGATAATGTTTATTCATGTCATTCTCGTGCTCCCACGTTGATTCCTCAACATTATGTTATTGACATTGGACACGTATTAGTGGTACTACTTTCAGCCTCAACTTCCTCTCGCTACGGTCTAAGATAGCAACCAACCCCTCCTCGTATGAGCTATCAGGATGTAAGTCTATCTCCTCCAACGCAATATGAGTATGGGCCCAAATCATCTAGAATAAATCTCTTCAATGAAAAGATATGAAACACATCATGGACTCTATGCATGTGCTCTGGTAACCTATATTTATAAGCAACTGGTCCCATTATCTCGATAATGGGGAATGGCCCTACATACCTAGCCGCTAACTTTCCCTTCTTTCCCAAATGCATAACTCCCTTTATAGGAGACACCTGAAGTAACACCTGATCTCCAATATTGAACTCTCGAAAGTAACATTTGGAATTAGCGTAACTCTTCTGCCGATCCTAAGCAACTCGAATACGGCTCCGTATCAACTCTATCCTCGCCGAAGTATCCTGAATCACCTCCGAACCCAGTAAGTTATTGTCCCCCACCTCTATCCAACATGTTGGGGAATGACAAGGTCTACCGTATAGGGCCTCGAATGGAGCCATACCGATAGTAAATTAGTAGGAGTTATTATAGGCAAACTCCACCAGCGAAAGGTACTGCTCCTAGCCTCCGCCAAAATAAATGATGCACATCTATAACATGTCCTCCAACTTTTGATTTTTCTGCTTTATCTGACCATCCATTTGCGGGTGGTAGGTTGTGCTCAGCCGCAACTTCGTACCCAAGGCGTCCGGAAAACTTTCCTAAAATCGAGAAACAAACACCTTGTTTCTGTCCGACACGATATTGAGAGGAACTCCATGGAGTTAAACTATCTCTACTATGAATAACGAGGCATAATATCCCTTGGTGTAGTCTGTCTTGGATGGCAGAAAGTGGACTACCTTGGTCAATCGATCCACTATCACCCATATCGAGTTGTGACCCCTCTGCGATGTAGGTAGTCCCGTGATGAAGTCCATGGAAATTCTCTACCATTTCCACATAGGAACCTTTATTGGCTGTAGAAGTCCCATCGACCTCTGATGGTCCACCTTTACCAATTAATAAGTGGCACATTTCGAGATGAACTCGGCAATATCCTTCTTCATTCTGCTCCACCAATACTGTCTACGTATGTCTTGCTACATCTTATCCCCGTCGGGATGCACTGCTAATCGGGAACCGTGCGACTCTATCATCACCTTGTATCACAAATATTTACCCTCAAGAGCAACCAATCTCCCTTAAAACGTAGGTCCCCATTTGAATCCACGGTGTAATACTCAACCCCCTCGACTAGAGGCTTCACTATCTGACTTTGTCTGAATGGATAATCTACCTGAGCCTGTACTATTCCCATAATAATTTAGGACGTAATCGTCATTGCAGACATAAACGATCAAGCCACCGCATCCTAGTTCCCTAACTCCTTCCATTTTGCTTTCCACACCTCGTCTACCTCACCAACTGGCCTACGGCTCAACGCATCCGCTACCACGTTAGCCTTCCCCGGATGATATTGGATATCAAATTGATAATCTTTCACGAACTCAAGCCACCGATGTTTACACATATTGAACTCCTTCTGTGTGAAGAGGTATTGTAGTGATTTGTGGTCCGTGAATAAGCAAAATTTCTCCCCTAGGAGGTAGTGTCTCAAAATTCGAAGTGCGAACATGACTGATGCTAAGTCTAAGTCGTTGGTGGAGTAATTCCTCTCGTGAGGCTTAAGCTTATGAGAAACATAAGCTACAACCTGATCTTCTAGCTGAAGTACACCTCCAAGTCCTAATAAGGATGCATCCATGTATACTAGATACTCCACTCCCAGCGTGGGCAATGATAACACTAGTGCTGAGGTTAACTTATCTTTCAACTCATCAAAGGCTAGCTGACAGGCGTCACTCTAGATAAATGGCACCCCTTTACGAGTTAAGTGCGTCAACGGACCTACTATCTTTAAAAAACCTCGAATGAAACTTTTTTAGGATCCAGCTAAACCCAAGAAACTACGAATCTCGGTCGATGTCGTGTATTTATCATCTTCCCTTATTACACTGATATATTCTCGATGTAAAACAATTGCTATCACTTCTTACGTCATATTGTACGATTCTACTGGCCGTGCGTAGGAATAAAATTCAATTTAAGGTTACGATTTCACTTACGAATGATAAACAGGGTACCAAACTCATGTGTTAATGACAAACCATCCCCGACTCTTGACGTTCGCTGGGTTTCATACATGGGATGTATTGCAAAGAAAAATCAAAACAAGGAACACCCCGATACACTACTAACTAACATTATCGATCAACGAAAGTTGTGGTCCTCATTAATTGTCTCGTACCTCACATCCCTACTTCCTGCTAATAGTAGCGCATCTAGCCTCATGTTACAAAAAAGAAAAGAAAAAGATACTCGACACATTACTCCTACTAATTTGGCGTTAGGTTCTCCAAATTGACGACAAAATTATTTCCATGCCCAAAGATATTTCATTCTTTCCTGAATCACTATAGTAAACATTCCTACACACCAGGATTTGGTATAACCCGACGACATACTCCTCAAGTCTCTGTAGGATTTAAATTTTCCTCTCGGATGACATTTAACACAAATTGTTTCGTGTCCAGGACTAATGGACACCTGATATCATTTTAATGGTCTATTACAACACAAACTTGAATGATCCGATTCTAAATCGGGATAATAATACATTTTATGCTCATGATTCTCAAGTAGTACAGTAAGCTATAATGCATACAGGTTATTTGAAATTTTCTTCATAGTTAATAGGATGCACTATAAATGATAAAGTATCGTACCTCCAAACGTGGGTGGTAGATGCGGTATCAGTGGCATAACTGCATATCGGGCATTATAGATACGTCCATACTGTACTACCTGCTGCTGCTGTGAAGTCTGTGTTACTGGTGTGATTATCCCTGTTTCCCCAATTTGGGTATTTTGTGGTGTCGGGTAAGCATCCAATGACTATTGCAGGACCCTGCCCTTACTAGGGAAATTTTGACATTAGTGACCCCCTTTCTCTACATATGAAACACTTACCCACACAATTTCTGCTCTGCTTTCCCTACTGGGTACACTTCTGGCCCTGATGGTCTCGCTGACCTTTAACTTTCTGAGGGAAATCGTGACATTTGTGGCCAGTGTTGCCACACGTGAAACATTTTCCTGGGAAGGGTCCTCCCATTTGTCCTTGTTGTCCCCGACCCTGATGGCCGTTACCACCCCTCCATTGGCCATTCTGGCCCTGCTGAACCTGCTGCTGGCCCTAATGGATGTGTTGGTCCTGGCTGGTTTGGATTTTCCCATGGTTCTCATAGTTTTTCTGGTCCTGATGTCTCCAAGGATCTTGTCGTTGTTGAGACGGTATTTTCCCATTGTTATTATTCCTCGAAATGTCATGTTGATAAACTTCTTTTGTTCTTTTGCCCCCTGTAAGTTGCACCCCGCGATTTTGGTACTACAATATTGCGGTAGTCATTGCTTGTGCCACGATGTTCACAATCTCAATGATTTCCTCTCTTCCCTGGCGTACCTGAGGTATTCGTTGGCCTTGTCCCGCATTTACTTCTTCAGCGGTGTTAGTGTGTCTCTCCACCATAGGCAACATCTGAAATTGAAATGAATTTTATAAAACCACCGTCCATACAATACATTGTAGCAGAAGTATGTTAAATGTATGAAGAGTGTAACAATCCTAAAGTATAAGGCTCTATATCAAAGGACGATACGCGTAAACATAATAAGCCGTACAGATCCTAAGGACACTAGAACCTGATGATCTGATACCACCTGTGACACCCCGCCTAATTAATTACCGGGTGATCAGTCCTTAATTAATTAATTTCAGAATATCAAGTTGGTTCAGATAATGCATCACTGTCGAGAACTCAAATTTTATTTTAATAAAACTAACCACCTAGTATTTAAAAAGGTTGATGTCCAAATTTTATCTTGACATTAACTACTACTAAAAGAATACCAATAAATACCATGCATCATAATAACATAAGTAAAGTGTGACTAAAGTAAAACAAATGTCTGGAGTAAACATCTCCAGGTACAATCCCATACAATAAATCCAATGAGAGAAATCAAATCTAATAGAGGATTTAAAACGACTAAATCTCTTAAAGTAAACATAGTTAAGGACGACATATCCAACAAAATGGATAACTGAAAAGGAAAGAATGAGCTGAGTCGTCTACTAGCAATACTCCTGCAGCTTCCACAACAGCTACAACACGGTAACTTAAAAAGAGTCTTCAAAGGATAGTGTCCCTGTGGCTGGGCACATAAAATAATGTAGCAATAGAAAGATATACAGAAAAACGGGTCAGAGCCCGAGTTGAAAAAAGTTTAAAATAACAAGTGCTTAAATTGATTCAATTAGCACAATTATTAATCAAGTTAACTTAGCGTACTTACTTGAGATACTCACCCCTCGATCTAGTGTGCACGTCAAATGAGCCTAACTACCCATACTAGTCATGATACCCTGACTAACTCCTAAGTGTATAATATGATGTTTGAAAGCATCCCTAAATCACTAAAAACCGATATACTTATGATTTCGAGAAAGAATTAGGATTTCTTTAGTTTATTCTCGTAATCTTCTAAATGCCCGACTGATAGCACCATAAGTGTACATATTAAAATAGCGTCAACATCATAAGACACCAAACATGATTTCTCGTATACACACATTATTCACTAAATGTATACATATTAAATTATATAAATATAGCAATATTCACCCTTGGTTGAGAAACCATTGGTGCTATGCATACTCGGATATCTAGTCCATTTGCCAAGCTCACGCATATAGGACAATAGGTTCAATCTCTAGAGAACCAATAAAAATATAAACACCTAGTGGAGGCGAACATAGTCCCAAGCCTATAGGCTACACACATACATACGCACCCATACGACCGTCATCACTATCGTTGTCACTCATAGCGCATACCTAGATTCCATGCTGTAACGGTACGACTCTAAATCCCCCGAAGGCACACAGGATCCTGTCGTCCACAAGGCGTTAACCTCCGTTTGATAGCCAGTAGCTAGGTATGTCATACACATAATACTTTTAACAATAAGCATGTACACAACTTATATAAAATTCATTAACTTTCTCACAGTCTAGTATTTGTAGTGCGTATATTATATCTCTTATTATAACCCATACTTTATTCGGGTGTACTCCACCTTATATTTTTTCACTTCCATAATTCAATGGATTTTATACCTTTCGAGGGTCGACATATTATCCGCTCACTGTTAATTTTTAATATAAGTCACTCAACAATCATACTGGTTTAACACTCACTTGAATAAGCCTACGGGAAGTTCGACAAAAAATCCGGGCTTAAAAAGGCCATTCTGGAATCTCGTTAGAAGACCTAAAAATCTCATTCGAACGAAGGTACTTCGAACGAAACACCAAAATCGTTAGAAGGGCTACTGGAATCTCGTTAGCAGTCTCGTTCGAACGAGGTCGTTCAAATGACCTGGGCTGGACTTCTAACGAAATTTCCGAAGTCGCCTAGTTCATCTCCAAAGTTCGTTTTTCCAGATTTTCTCTTCTCAAATCTCAACCTAAATCCATTCCAACTCAAATGCAAGGTTACCAAACTGCTCTAAGTCACCCTAGAACACTTCTTAACATAGTTTTGGGGTCAAATCCTCCTAATCATCATGTAATTACTATAAATTCCCAAATTTTAGCCATAAACCATATTAACATAAACCCTTAATTATTTATTTATAACAACTCCATTTTATTTCGTGATTAACATCTAATTCACCAAATTTCACATTCCAATTAAGGGGAAAAATCCTCTACATGCAAGCTCCCATCAGATTTCTAGAATTCCTACACGATTTCATCATAAAAAATCCCAAATTGGTTATTAGCTCTTCTAAAACCTCAACACATGTTAGCAAGAGTAATAATTGCTAAGACAAGAGAAAGATAATCACTTGCCTTAAAAAATGAACTTCTGATTCATGGGTTGAAATTGGTATAGGAATGATCCTCCTGACACGATCTACGCGCTGGTGTACTTTTTTATTGTGAATGGTTGAGTTCTTGGCTAAGGCTCTAATGGAGTCTCCTTCTTCTTCCTTGGTTCTCTCTCTCTTTTCCTCTCTTCTTACATGGGTTGAAACTGACTTCCACTAACCGTAAATGTCTTTTAATTAAACCCAATTTTCATCCATTTAATTACCCTAAAATTCCTAAAGACCAAAATACCCCTCCGGGGTGTCGTTTTGGGTTAAAATTCCCCGAACTCCTAATAAAATACCCGAATATTGTTTTCTGATTATTTTAACATTTTCAGACACTCTAGAGCACTCAAAATAGTCATCCGAGTTATACAAAAAATAAATTATCTTTTGACCCTCCAAATATATACAAATGACGTGACTCATACGCGCCCCAATTATTTATAACATAACTGCCGTGTATCTCATTCCCGACCATACTATTATTTCTATAATTACTAACTCTCTTCCCGCTAGTGATTATTATCACAAAATTGGATTAATTTCAATTTAAATTTTCTCCCTTTAATTTAATTCATCCTCATTTTCCATAAAAATAATTATGCGTAAAAATACTAGGTATTACAGTAGTCAACCATGTGGTCGCGGTCCTAAGTTATGACCCATGACCGTGAACATATTAAGATGGTCACAGCCTAAAGCCATAACTCGTATGGTGTACATTGTAGTATTAGTCATGAACATAGGTCGTGACCCATTAGTGATGAAACTTGGAGGGAACTTTAACGCGAAACTGGTTCCATGATGGTCACGACCTTAGGCCGTGTCCCATAATGGTCAGGGATTTGGGTCATGGCCACTTTCAAGAGTATCCATGACCATAGTGAGCCATGGATATACTCACCCCAAAGTTGATGTGGTCACAGCTTTGGGCCGTGACCCCTGGGGTGACCATTCACAGGATTTAGTGTAGTGAATTATCTCATATCCCTTCTTTAGAATATCCTTCAAATCCTTAATTTTCATCAAGAAATCAAAGAATTTAAATGATCTATTATTTATATATCTCTCCAAATGAATAGATCAGGAGTGTAATCAGAGACCCAAGGATATCCAACAAACATGTCACTCTCTATAAAAGAATTCAATAAAATGTAATTGTAAATAACTCTATCAATTATGCTTTGAATATTAGAACTCTCATCTCTACTGTTATGCCAAGTAAACTAAATCCCTTTAGTATGCATATCCTCAAGTACATTCATTACAATCACCAGTCTGGCCCCAATCAATCCCCACACCTCCAATTATTTCATTTTCTTTCCTAACAACATTCAAATCCCCATGAACAATAGAAGTTTAAGTGCTATAACTTTGGATGTTTCCTCGAAATATTCCAAGGATTCACTCTATTTAACCTATTATTGGTTCCATACACACAAGTAAAAATGATATACTTTTCAGACTCCTTAAAATTCACCTTCATAATTGTAATACCCCTTACGTTTGTGTATTTATTTATATATTAAATTACCTTGTACGTGTGTGATTTAATATAATTGAGAAATAAAAATGAGAATTTAACACGAATATTAATTGGGGTAGAATAGTTAATATATGTGCAAATTGTATATTACTCGTGTGATAATGTAAATACAATCATGTTGCATGCTATTACGTCGTTTGTGTGTATTCGCGACGGGAATTAGTTATTTGTCAAACGCGACATATTTGTGTGAGTTATATGAGGTTGGGAGATGATTTTTATTTTTGGAGTCCCAGATGATAAATTGGATTGCACGGTTGTTCCGGGAAGGCCCGAGAAAGTCAAAATAACTGCTTAGGGGTTTTATTTGAGTTCCAGGATATTTTTGGCTAGTTTGACTTGAATCGGTGTAAACAAGTCATTTTAATAGTGTATTATCAAGTTGAGTTTTATTGAGTTAAAGGTTATTAGGCTGGAATGAGGGTTATTAATCTCAAGTAAGAAAACCCATCTTTGAAAGAACAAAGAAATAAGAGAAAAGAGGAAAACCATGGGGCTTTGGAAATTTTCGATTAAATTCGCGATTTCGAGGAAGATTGAGACTCTACGAATTTGAGGCAAGTGATTAAACTTGTTAAATGGTTATTTGTATGATTTATTTCATAATTTGTGGATAAATTGTGGTGATGTTGAGTATATATGATAAAACCCTTGATTTTGTGTTAAAATTTAGTATTTGATGTGTGTTTATGGGTTTAATGGTGTAAAAATGATCGGGATATATTTAGGTTAATCTAAAAGGTTAAAATTTGGTTAGAATAGGATTTTTATGGTTATAGGTGATGAATTGTGGTTATAATTCCTTGGGTTATGCAGAAAGTAGGAGAACTTTGGAATTATGCAGACCCGAATTGATTCGCCCCCTAGCGAATCGATTCAGTGTAAGGCAGAAGTATTAGGTCTTAGACCCGAATTGATTCATCCAAGTGAGAATCGATTCAGATTATTCATAAGTGTCAGGTCCTTCGAACCAAATCAATTCACAAACTGGTAAATTGATTCACTGCATAAGGCGAATCGATTCGTCCAGGGGTGAATTGATTAGAAATCTTGTTGTTTTAGAGTGGTTTTATAGAATTTGTTTTACTCCTCTCTAATTGGGTTTAGTTCTTAGTAACCTTCTACTATGATACGGTAAACACATTTATGAAATAAGATGTGTGACTATGATATGGGGTGATGTTCGGTATACATCGAGACAAATGTGAAGGTATATTCGAAAGTTTTTATGTCGCTTTTGTTCACGAATTCTCCTAGTGATATGAATTCTCTTAAGGATGAATACGGGATAATGAGAGAGAGGTCATGTACCCTTAATGATGTTAAAATTGATGATAAATCATATGAGTAATTGATGATAAAGGTTCAAGTGAGCGATTGAATCATAAAATGAATTGGGAATACTTTTGTGGATTATCAGCTAGTGTGATGAGTGATATACACATAGGCGGGATTATTGATATATACATTCACATACTCAATGCTTTTTGTATATGATGTGCATATGTATACCTTGTGTGTATGATCTATATCTATTATGTGGACATACCCTTCTAGTGTTATCATGGAAAGTTGTGCGGTGTGGGTGAGGCCCCTGGCTTGAGGAGCAGGTTGCGCATAGTCGCTAGGTCATAGCATTTATTTATTTATTGTGTGGCATATATCAGGGGTAAGACGTCTTGGGTATGATTCATCTTATTTTCGGTGATAAACTATGATCGCTTCCCTTACGTTTGTGATTAGGTTTATACTAAGTCGTTGTGAGAGTTCGACCGCTGGTAACCCAGGATGGTATGTGAGTAATTCCCTGAAAGATAATAGAATTGTAGAGACTGCATCCATTGAGTTAAATCTCTAAGGTATGGTTAGTATACATATATTATGTGTGTTATATATGTGTACTTGGTAGCGGTGATTTATCTCGTATAATAGTGAGACTAATATTATACAGACTTGAAGATAATGTGTGATATGTTATGAAAATAACTAATGAAAGTTATTAAGTAATGAATTGTTATATAATCATTTAGGATGAGAATAAAATGATTATATTTTGGGTAAAGTAGATACGCGAGTGGGGTAAATGCATAGACTTGAGGTTGAGTTATCCCTAGACGAGTTGGGTAGATTTATTAAAATTAAAATGCATACGTTTAGGTGCGCACTATAGTTGAGGGGTAAGGTTGAGTCTTAAGAGGGTCTGGCAACACTTGATATTATGAAATTGTGCATTCATAATTATCATGAATTTTAATTCACTTGCAAAACTATTTTCAATCCCTGGGCTCTGACCCAGTTATATCCTCTCTCTTGCTTTTATTTATTATATATAATATGTGACCCACCGCAAGGACGCCAATGTTGAGTTTTCCATTCCTGTGTATATGGAGATGTAGCATGTGTGGACTGTTGTAGAACTTTTGTTGTAGACACTTATCATTTTTGGATATCTAGTTAAGGTTACATAATTGTAATTTAGGTGTTTACCCAAGGGTTATAGTGTTGTATATCTTATATATTTTAGAGACATGATACATTGTATAGTCTGTTTCCCGACAACTTATTCGGGTATATTATTTTGTTTTCTATGTTGTTGTATATATATGATCACTTTATGATATTGTATATGGTCTGAATGTTCTATATGTTTTGGAAAAAAAATGGCATCCTTTTCTGCCACCCGTTATTATTTTAAACGGGGTGTCACAATAATCAAGGCTTGAGTCATAATGCTCACATCATGAGCAATGAAAATACTGGTATCCCAACCAATGTCCAAAAGGGAAACACCATTCGTGGGAATATTATGAAGCATATTTCAATGAGAAAGCATCCCTTCTTAACACTTTCCATATTATCCTTTCTGAAACTAACTTCAACTAAAGAAAACTTACTAATATAATTTTCTCTAAAAAACTTATATACTTTTCTCTAATTGTGGGATACATTAAAAGATATAATATTCCAAATGGCTATCTTAATTATTCTTTCTTTATACCCCTTATTTTATTCCCACCCTTCTTGTGTTCTATATTGGGACAATTATTCTTCATTATCCCCGAGCAAAAATTAATTGCTACTTTGCTTTTAGAATTCATGTTTTTACTATTTTCCTCAATGCACCAATTACCCTCACATACACTTCGACTTAAGACAATGCCATTCTCCTCCTTATGTTTCGTAATGTTATAGTTAATTTCCATTGGGTTTGAAATTTTTTTACCTTTTTCGAAGGACTGATATTAATACTACATAATTGTTTTATCGTTCACTGTGAAAACACTAGACTTGCTAACATTCACAAAGCCTTCATTATTACCTTTAATTATGATACCAATACTGATTTTCCCATATTAAAAAATTATCCTACCATCATTGCTATTACCCTTTTATTTTATGCCTTTGTCTTCTTATCCTTGTCTTGCACTTTAACCCCCACCTGAGTTGTTTTTCTTCCAATTTAACAATCCTCCTTTTTGTGCCCAAACACTTTGCATGTTTTATATTTGGATTGTAAGAATTCATATTCAATAGCTTGTCTTATCATTTCTCCACTAAGGTTGTAGATTGGAACATATTCAGGAAGATTACTATCCATGTAAATCACAACACATATGCTTGCATAAGTCTCTCTTTTTTTTAGTTGTCATCCTGTAAGTGAAAAGTTGATTTCACATTAAAACTAATGTTTTGCTTAACACCACATCTTACCAAAATGTAATTTAAGACCAATTAGTCTAATCCAAATAGAAATTTTGGATAAAGCTTATTTTTACATACTAATATTTATACTCCATTGTTTTATAATAAGGGGCCAACTATAAAAACACTAAGGTACTTGTTCCAACACTTGAGCTTGAGCATCATTATTATTATAAAATATTATGAACACCCCTAATTATAACAAATAGACATCATGACTACCAAAACATAGGAAACTATAGAATTTTACCATCTATTAATTTCTTATTTCACTTCATCTAAATAATTTTTTAACACAATTTACACCCTCCTCATATGTAGATGATGGAATAAATTAGAGTCTACCACCTGCCAATCTATCTATATTTGGATAAATAACTTTAGCCTAATTATTGACATTCAAATCTTAAAATACTTGCACTCCGACTTGATTAATATGATATTTACCATTCTTTAAGTTCAGGTATGGAAAATTTATATCATATTCCTCTCCATCGAATTAGGCTTTCGCATAAAATTCCACTATTCATGAATGAAATCCGCAATAAAACAATCAGTTGGAGGACCTCTGATTCTTGTAGATCTTCTCATTCTAGGTAATCATCGATCCTTGAACAAAGTAATTGTAAAAGGTTAAAGATATGAAGTTGCCAAAAATGCCCAATTGAAATAGAGACAATTGAATAAGATTTATTTTAATAGTTTTTAATTTGAGATTTTAGTTTTTTTTTTTTTTATGATTTTCCAGGTTATGATATAGGGTAAGAATGGTATGGTTATGGTGGTGTGTGTGGGGTGGGGTAGGGGAGACAAAACGATGGTTGGGTGGGGTTATTATATGTCGAGGTGCACGAGATGGGTGGGTGTGGGGAGGTGGATTATCAGGGATTGGGATGGGGTCGTTTTGGATTTTAACATTTTTTTTTAAAATTTTCTGTCTTAGATTTTATATTTGTTTTTAAAAAATTCATTCATTTATATTATTTATTATTTTAAATGACACATTACTGATATACCCATATATACCCTCAGCTAGGCCGAGGGTGCACTCCACTTGGACGGGACGAGGATGATCTCTCGGCCAATGTAAGACGACCCCTCAAGGGGCCAACCCTTCATCAGGCCACGGACGACCCTTCAGGGGGCTAACCCTTCATCAGGCCACAGACGACCCTCCGAGGGTACGACCCTTCATCAGGCCATAGACGAGCCCTCAGGGGGCTGAACCTTCATCAGTCCACAGATGACCCTCCGAGGGTACGACCCTTTATCAGGAAATAGACGACCCCTCAGGGGCTGACCCTTCATCAGGCCACAGACGACCCTTCGAGGGTACGACAGTACGAGTTCTGAATTAGGACAGACACCAACAGAGGGAACTTTTCCCTCGGCCTCGTATCACAGGTCGAGGGTGACATCATCACAGGGCGTGGTTTGGGAGACGCGTGGAACAGTGCGCGTGAGGCTCATATGGCACGTGGAAGACCGTTATAACAGAATCACCCCCTTACGTGAGGGAATATTATGTCATCATTTGGCATCTACAGGTGTCAATAGGATATTGGCTAGATCATCATTCACATGCACCATGCATACTTGGGGGGTACACTACACCACCCAAAACCTATATATACTTGTCACCTGCAACCCTACAAGGGGGATTGATAATTGTAACCCTAGCTGAAAATCTACTTGGACACACAGTACAGAGAGAAAGTGAGCTTATGTGCATTGTATCCAAGGCCATTAGTTCCCATATTTAGTGGATCACACACTCACAGTGGATGTAGGCCTAATTGGCTGAACCACTATACATCATTGTCTTATTCCTATTATACTCACCTCCTTCTATATAATTATACATACATATCTCCAGGGTTGCCATGGCTATTACTGCTTGAGCTCATCATCACTTATCTGGTTGTGCTAAATCTAAGCATCATCATTTTGGCGCCGTTTGTGGGAACGAGAAGACATCTCTTCCTTCATACAGCTTGACCTCACTGGTCACTCTGGTGGTGAACAAATTCTCCCCTGGGGGGGGGGGTGTTTCACCATTGAAAGAGACCCATTAAGGTTCTCAAACTCACCAGTCTTTTTTCCATCTTAGCTTTTCATAGCTCAAACACATGGCACCAGAGATGCCACCACCACCACTCCCTCCACCGAAGAGTGGAGTAGGACCCAGTTCCAGTCATCCACCACCTCAGTCTGAGATGGCTGACGTGGCGGCAGCCTTAAAGTCTCTGGCAGCAAGCCAGTGGATTATGCAGGAGCAGTTCACAGTTCTCAGTCAGAACATACTAAGACCACCTGGGGTCTCACCTGAGATGATTACTCCGACAGTGGATCCAGGGAAATATGAGGCCAGGGGACCACCCCTAGCACCGCGCAAAGACCTTCCACCCCCTCAACGGCGGAGGGATGTTGCTGACCCCCGACGTCTACGCCTGGGGAGGCAAGGAAACCCTTGCCCTAAGGACAGGTATGATGATCCAGAGGGAGAGGAGCCCCCATAGACTGCTGGGAGCCGTATGAGGTCTCCAACAATACCGTGCGACCTCTCCAAGAGAGTAGAGGGAAGTGTGGGAGACAAAACCGTGACGATATCCCGAGAGGCTCTAGTTTTGATCGCTTGAGCAGGGGGTCGGCCTTTGAGAGGCTAGGCCTAGTGAATGACCTACGAGAAAAGTTGTCCAGATCAAGGAGCGCTGCGAGGTCCAGAAGGGAAGCAGCAGATGGCCAACCCCATAGGGGTCGACCCCAAGGATGGGACGACGGCCAGGGGAAGTAAACAGTCGACATAGGCCTGCCGCAGCAGAACCCTCCGTCCACCTCAAAGAGGCGACAGGGGATAACATCGGCAAAGCCGACCCTACGAGGCCCTGGAATGACTCGATCCATCAACCGGAGGATAAGATCGATGACATACTGAAGAGCCGGGACCTTCTTCAGAGAGGATACTCCGTAGACTCACCCTTTGTGGTGAAGATAGTCAACTTTCCTATGCCATCAAAGTTCAAGCCACCTGTGGTCACCCCAAGATATGACGGGAGTCCCAACCCAGTCCACCATATTGAGATGTATCAATCAGTGGCAGACATATACTTTATCTCAGATGAGATGAGGTGTCGTGCCTTCTCTGGTACTCTGACTAGGGCTGCACATGTTGGGTATATGTCTCTTCCAAAAAAATCCATTAAAAACTTTAAGCAGTTGGCATATCGGTTCATCCACAACTTCTGCTTTGGGGTGAGTCCACAGAAGAAGACCACACACCGGCTCTATGTTAAGCAGGGGAAGAATGAGAGTCTAAGAGACTACATAGCCAGATTCAACAAGGAAAAGTTAAGGTTGAATACTATGAGGAGAGCATAGCTATGACCGCCCTCATTGGAGGACTCCAGAAGGGGAAGCTCCTATGGAAGCTTGTTAAAGACCCTTTGAGGACAATGGCGGAATTGTTGTCGACAGTAGGGAAGGTGATGAACGCCAAAGAGGCGATGGCCGCAAAATAGGAAGATGAAAAAGGAGGCAACAGTGGGTGTAAGTACCCCAAGAAGAACAAAGAGGGGAAGAAAAGGTCTACGGATGACAACTTCGCTGATTACACCCCTCTAACGGTTAGTCGTGAACACATTCTCAATGAGATAAAGAGTGATCGGTCCCTAAAGTGGCCTGATAAGTTGAGGGCAGCCCCCAACAAGAGGAACAAAAACCTATGGTGTAAATTTCACCAAGACCATGGCCACGTGACAGACAAATGCTTCACCCTGAAGGACGAGATTGAAACAATGTTAAAAGAGGGGAAGCTGAGGAAGTACGTTGATAAAAGTGCCTTCAAGAGGGGCCGAGGGGACGACCCCATAAAAAGCGAGGCGATGCATGCCGAGAAGATCCTCCAAAAAGAGGGGACGACCCTTCTGATGAGGAGGACGACCCTAACCTCCCCCCAAGAGATGACCCTCGCCCTGTCAAGAGACTTAACATGATCTCTCTCGGTGTGGGGATGAGCTCCGGGGGCCTAGCAGGAGGACGGTCAGAGGTCGCAGATAGGAAGGCCCACGTAGCTGAAGCCAAGGCAGTGACAAAGACGGTACACTCAACCTCTCTCAAAGCAAAGTCAGAAAAAAGAAAGAAGGTCGATATGGATACTCTGATTGTGGGACTCTCAAGAATGGACTTCAAAGGCCTATTATCCCCACATGATGACCCTCTCATCATCACTACCAGGGTACATGGATGTGAGGTTCCTAGGATCTTGGTAGATGGGGGTAGCTCTACAGATGTGATGTTTTTGCCGTGCTTCAAAGCCTTGGGTCTCATCTGTGATAGACTTATCCTATACCATCACCCATTGGTTGGGTTCAGTGGAGAAAAGGTTCATCCCCTTGGAGTGTATGAGGCCGATGTCAGGATGGGGGACGAGTGGCCGAGATGGCTTACTAAGAAGGTCAGCTTCTTTATGATGGATGAACATGTCTTTTCAGCCTACAATGTTATACTAGGGAGGGTATCCCTCAAGGGGTTTGAAGCTGTGCCATCTACGGTCCATCATATGATTAAATTTCCTACCACTTACGAGGTGGGGGAAGTTCAGGGAGATTAGATGACAGCACGTGAATGTTATTATAACTCTGCTTAAGAAAGAGAGGCACATAAGAAGGAAACAACCACTTATAATATTGATACCCACGACCCCAGAGACGAAACAAAGATGAAAAAAGGAGAGGCCGTGGAAGAGGTAGAATCCATCATCCTCAATGAGGATGACCCAGAAAAAACCATCCAAGTAGGCAAGTCCCTGAAGCCAAATATCAAGGAAGACCTCATCAAGCTGTTGAGGAGAAGACATAGCGTATTTGAATGGAGTCATGCAAATATGCCAGGGATCGACCCCAAAATCATGTGACACAAGCTCAACGTGGTAGAGGGTGCAAAGCCAGACAAGCAGAAGAAGAGAATTTACTCTAGAGAAAAGTATGAGGTCATAAGGGATGAGGTCAAAAAATTAAAAGATGCTAAGTTTAACAGAGAGGTCATCTACCCTAAATGGTTGTCTAATGCGGTCATTATCCCAAAGGCCAACGAGAAGTGGAGAATGTTTGTGGACTTCACCAACCTCAATAGGCATTGTCCCAAAGACAGCTTCCCTCTCCCCTGAATTGATCAGATGGTAGACACCACCACAGGCCATGAGCTCATGATCTTTATAGATGCCTATTCATGGTACAAACAGATCTTCATGGACCATAAAGACTCGAAGAAAATAGGCTTCATTACCGACAAGGGGGCATACTGTTATAGAGTCATGCCCTTTGGCCTGAAGAATCCAAGGACAACGTATCAGTGCCTAGTAAATAAAATGTTTGAAGACCAAATTGGGAAATCTATGAAGGTCTATGTAGATGACATGATGACTAAGAGTTTGAAGGCAGAGGATCATGTGGCAGACCTGGAGAGGACCTTTAATACGATGGATAAGTATCGGATGAAGCTCAACCCAGCCAAGTGTGTCTTTGGGGTTGGAACAGGGAAATTCTTAGGGTTCATCATGAATCAAAGAGGCATTGAGGCCAACCCTGAGAAAATAAAGGCCCTCCTGGAAATGAAGACCCCCAAGACAATTAAAGACGTTTAGAGGCTCACGGGGCGAGTGGATGCTTTGAATAGGTTCGTGTCCAGAGCCACAGATAAGTGTTTACCATTGTTCAAAATTCTCAGAATGGCCTTTGAGTGGAGTGAAGAATGTGACCAGGCCTTTAAAGAATTGAAGTAATACCTAGGGTCTCCCTTACTGTTGTCACAATCGGTATAGAGCGAATAGCTATATGTGTACTTAGCCGTCTCTAAATCAGCCATCAGCGCAACCATTGTGAGAGACGAAGACGGGGTATAGAAGCCTGTGTATTTCAATAGTAAGGCACTCCAGGGGGCAGAGCAAAGATACCCAAGGATGGAGAAGTTAACCTATGCCTTGATCCATGTATCAAGAAAAATGAAGCCATACTTCCAGTCCCATACAATGGTCATCCTCACTGACTCTCCTCTTAGGCAGGTCTTGCATAAGCCAAAAAAATTGGGGAGGCTAATGGCCTGGGTTATAGAGTTGGTGGAGTTTGACATTGTGTATCAACCTAGGAAGTCCATTAAGGGGCAAGCATTGGCAGATTTCATGGCTGAATTTACTTGGGAAGACGATGAAACTGAATATGAGAGCTTCGGGAAGGCAGATACCCTACATTGAAGACTCACTGATGCACTTGCGGACAAGGCTGAGACAAGCACCGCTCGAGAAAAAGTGGCCAAAAATGAAGAGGGAAGATATATCTTTAGACAGGGGTCCCTCACCGAGGGAAATTTTTCAAAAGATACTGTGTGGAGCCTCTTCGTGGATGGGTCCTCCTGCGACAGCGGAAGTGGAGCTGGACTTATAGTGTCAGCACCTGATGGCACAAACATTAAGTACGCACTTAGGTTCAACTTCAAAGCCTCCAACAATGAGTCCGAATAAGAAGCCCTAATAGCAGGGCTCTCCTTGGCCAAGTCTCTTAATGTCGGCCAAATCTTGTTCCATAGTGATTCAAGGCTAGTAGTGAATCAGTACTAGGAGCCTACGAGGACAAGGATGAGAGGATGGCCAAGTACCTCAAGAAGGTGAGATCATTGCTGAAGAGCTTCAGAGAAATGAAATTAAAGAGGATACCTAGGCTCGATAATGGCCGTGCTGATGCCCTTACTAGGTTGGCCTCGACGACTAGGACAGATATCAGGAGGACAGTCCCAATAGAAATTTTACTTCGACCAACTATCGAAGATGCTGAGGGAACGCTTGACACTTGCCTGAATGTTTCTAAGGAAACTTCATGGATGGACCCTCTGATCAGATACATTAAAGAGGGGGATATGCCAGAAGCAAGGCAAGAAAGGAAGAAGTTGAGATATAGAGCTGCAAAGTTCACTATCATTTGGGACACCTTGTACAAAAAGGGGTTTTTTCTCCCCTTACTTAGGTGTGTGCACCCATCTGAAGTCCCATCCATTTTGACAGACGTGCATGAAGGATCATGTTCAAGCCACATTGGAGGCAGATCTTTAGCGAAGAGGGTGATCATCCAAGGGTACTGGTAGCCGACCTTGGGGAAATATGCCACGGTATATGTAAAAAAGTGTGACAAATGCCAAAGATTTAGCACTATCCCTCACCAGCCCCATCAGCCTCTTACCTCCATTACATCCCCATGTCCATTTGCAGTGTGATAGATTGATCTAGTGGTCCCCATACCAAGGTCCATCAATAACTATCGGTTCCTCATCGTATCAATTGATTATTTTTCAAAATGGGTGGAAGCGGAGCCGATGGTAATGATCACAGAACAGAAGACCTTCCAGTTCATCTAGAAAAATATTATATGCAGATATGGTCTCCCCAACACCCTCATCTCGGATAACGGGACTCAATTCAATAATACATCTCTAGAGAAGTACTGTGAAAGGGTGAGTATCAAATAATTCTTCTCTACCCCGGGCCGACCTCAGGCCAACGGGAAAACGAAAGTCACAAATAGGACGATCCTAGACGGGATCAAGAAGAGACTTGAGGAGGTAAAAGGAAGATGGGTTGAGGAGTTATATTCCGTACCGTGGGCCTACAGGACGACGTCGAAGACCTCTACCGGAGAAACCCCGTTCATGGTAGCTTATGTCTCAGAAGCCGTCATCCCCACCAAGATTGGGTTTCCTACTCATAGGGTCCAAATGTATAACCCCCAGAGAAATACGAAAGAGAGGAAATTTGACTTAGACCTCATTGAGGAAAAGAGGGA
Source organism: Sambucus nigra (assembly GCA_949130495.1). Taxonomy (NCBI): domain Eukaryota; kingdom Viridiplantae; phylum Streptophyta; class Magnoliopsida; order Dipsacales; family Adoxaceae; genus Sambucus; species Sambucus nigra. The sequence goes on along the minus strand of OX422208.1, from coordinate 84,250,100 downwards.
AGACGTCGAGATAAGGTAAGCCACCTACCAGTAGAGGACTGCAAGGTTCTACGACCAAAGGGTGAAGCAGAGGCCAATTGCAGCGGGGGACTTGGTCCTAAAAAAGACTTGGCAGAAGCCCAACAAGCTCCATCCAAATTGGCACGGCCCATATAGGGTCATCGATGAAGTTGTCCCTGGGACCTATAGATTAGAAAACTTAGAAGGGGAACCCTTTTCCAACCCCTGGAATACAAATCACTCAAGAAAGACGAGGGAAGACTTAATTAAAAACCATTAATTTGGTAAAAAAAAACCTCGGCTATAATGAGAGTCAATAGTGGGGACGACCCCACCTTTGCCCGCAAGAAAGACGAGGTAAGACTTAATCAAAAACCATTAATTTGGTAAAAGCAACCCTCGGCTATAATGAGGGTCAATGGTGCGGACGACCCCACCTTTGCCCTCAAGAAAGACGAGGGAAGACTTAATCAAAAACCATTAATTTGGTAAAAGGAACCCTCGATTATAATGAAGGTCAATGGTGGGGACGACCCCACCTTTTCCCTCAAGCAAGACGAGGGAAGACTTAATTAAAAACCATTAATTTGGTAAAAGCAATTCTCGGCTATAATGAGGGTCAATGGTGGGGACGACCCCACCATCGTCCTCAAGAAAGACGAGGGAGGACTTAAAAACCATTAATTTGGTAAAAGTAACCCTCGGCTATAATGAGGGTCAATGGTGGGGACGACCCCACCTTTGCCTCCAAGAAAGACGAGGGAGGACTTAATCAAAAACCATTAATTTGGTATAAGCAACCCTCGGCTATAATGAGGGTCAATGGTGGGGACGACCCCACCATCGTCCTCAAGAAAGATGAGGGAGGACTTAAAAACCATTAATTTGGTAAAATCAATCCTCGTCTATAATGAGGGTCAATGGTGGGGACGACCCCACCATTGCCCTCAATAAAGACGAGGGAGGACTTAAAAATCATTAATTTGGTAAAAACAACCCTCGTCTATAATGAGGGTCAATGGTGGGGACGACCCCACCATTGCCCTCAAGAAAGATGAGGGAGGAATTTATTAAACATCAATTAAAATTGGAAACCACCCTCGGCTATAATGAGGGTGAATGTTGAGGATGATCCCTCATTCACCCTCAAGAAAGACGAGGGAGGGGTTAGTGATATTGTTATTATGAAAAATTGGCAATATAAATCACACAAGAGACGAGTATGGAAGACAACAAGAGAGACGATATTATAAATGAAATATTACAAAAGGATGTTTGTTTTACAAAAATAAGGTATATCCATGGGGTACATAAAGATGGTATTGGCTACAAACATCCACCCTATTGAGCAGCATCAGAGGGCAGGGCCTCAACGTCGATAAGAGAAGTATCCTCAACGACCACAACATGATGATCCTCAGACGTGCTGATACCCTCGACGTGCACTTGAGACTCCACCTGTGCCAAAGCCTTAGCAATCAGGGGGTCGTCCAGTTGGACTGCTTCGATAGAAGGGCAGACAGAAGATACTGCATCAGCAAACTTAAGTACGACCCACCGACAGGCCGTCCTAATCCCCCTCTCTAAGTATTCAAGACCGAAGCCTTGAAACTCGTTAGAGATTTTGTAGGCCTCCACAGCAATGGCCTCGACTTTCTTGACAAACGCCTCAAGATCGAACTTGAACTGAACCCCCAAGTTGGTCAAGGCCTCGTCCTTCTCTTTTATAAGCGCGTCCTTGGCCTGCAGGTCTGCATCGTGCTGCTTTGTCAGCTCATCCAAGACCCTGGCTTGTTCGGTCCTGGCACTCTCCATTTCAGCCTTTGCAGTCTCCAGCTCCATCTGTAGATCGGCCTCGTGCTGAATGGCCCTCTCGGCCTCATGAATTTTTTGTTGATTTTCATCCATCCACTTGGTGGCCGAAGTAAAGTCATAGACAGACTGCACAAAAAAATGATAAACAGTTGTTAAGAGGCCGAGGAAACAGTTAGTATAAAATTCAATTAAGAAAAAGCATAAATAAGTACCTGAGCCAGAGTCTGTAGACCATAGTCATACACCTTCGCTGGGGGCATCTTGGACAAGAACTTATAACCGGCAACCGAGGGAGCAGAAAACATAGACGCCTTGGCCACCCTCAGGTTGGCAATCAGCGAAGATGGATCGACCTTAAAAAATGCCAAGTTTTGGGACCAGAAGGCCCCCATACTAGAAGAAGAGGAGGTCCCCTCAAACGCTTCCACCCTTGCCATCGTCCTAGAATCTGGTCGAGGGTCAACGGGGACTTCTGGCTCTTTCCTCTTTTTCCTATCGAAGGTCGGCTCAACATCGGTCCCACAGCCTTTGTCTTCCTCGGGGCTTACTGAGGCTCCTTACCTTTTTTATTGACTAGACCAGATAGTAAGCTCAGGGTAGTCATTTCCCAAAGATGATTTGATATACCTAAAGGACGACCTGAAAATAGGATGACACGTCAGAAAGATGCAGAGGCAAAGATGAAACACTTGAAAAAAGCAAAGATTGGGCAAAAAATAATATAACTCACATAGTTCTATCAGGGGGCCGACCCTTAGAGTAGCTTCCTTGAGGAACCGGGGGGTCATCAGATCTTCAAACTTGGCAAGTTCACCCCCTTTCCCTCGTTCTCTCAGATACTCAACTATGTCTTTCTCATCCAGTCTAAGTCCGGGATCTGACCTGGCCTTCATCGAGGGGTTAGACCATCACCTTGGAACCCTCGGACCATCGTCCAAATGTTGAGCCTTGGCGGTAAATTCCCACTCTCTATAGATGAAGAAAAATCTCTTCTTCTAATCGTGGTTGGAGGTTTGTGCCACGTGGAGAAGTTTTTTATCAGACCTCCTCGCCCCCAGGTGATAGTACCCAGTTTGTTTGGATGAGTAAGTGATATTATAACAGGCCAAAAATACATCGGCTGAAGGCTCGTCAGTGAAAGCATTCTTCCACAGGGAGATGTAGTTGAGGATCGCCCTCCAGGAATTGGGAGAAAGCTGAGAGGGGAAACGCCGAGGGCTAACAGTATATTAATAATGGCAGGGTGCAGAGGGAACCTAACACCGACCTTAAACATCTGTTCGTACACTGCTATCTCTCCCTCTTCTCCCTCAAAGACCCTCTCGGACTCAGAGGGAACCCTTATACTTATGTTGGGTGGCACACCAAATGCATGCCTCCATAATAGGAGGTCAAGATCCCTGAATGAGGAAATATAGAACTAGGCATGGGAGGTGTCAACTGGGTCAGCATCTGAGTCCTCACCATCATCCTCAGTCCCCTCTCCCTCGGCCCCAGCCTCATCACCTGTCAGAGGCCCATGGGGAAAATCCATCTGGAAAGTGTGGGGGGATAAATTTGTCACAGGGATAGCCTCGGAAGGGACCACACCCTCGGCCTGTCAACTTGGGCTTGGATCAGACATCTCTCCCCTCCCAGAAGGCCCAGCGCCAGTTGGTGATGACACTCTCTCATCCATTTCCCCTGAATGACTCTCGGTTGGACGACAGGACGACCCACAAGAATCATATGGTCTTATTATGGCTAGAGGAATGGGGAAAATCGCTCGCACCCAATTAGGGTCGGCCCCTCGTCTTCTCGCCTCCTCTTCCTCTACTCGTTTGATCTCAATAAATAACTTCTTTCTACGGGAAGGGAATTCCTCAACTAAACTGTAAAGCCCCCTAAGCATTAAGGGGAATACCCTACACTTAGAAGAATTTGGCTATACAAACAATCCCACAGTTGACCAGGTTGGACTTTTTGATCAAAACCAAAGAATTAAAGGGTTTTTATCAAGAACATTCAAGAACAGACCGCCGGAAAAGACGTCGGAAAATTTATGAAACAACCTAAGGAAAATCCTACCCTATTAGCTTAAAATAAGAAAAGAAAACAGAAATGAAGATAAAGAGGGCACTAGGGTAGAGGGATTACCTATGAAGGAATAACGGGATTGCCAAACTCGAAACGTCGAAATTGCAAAAATGGCTAGAAAGCTGGTGAGAAACTAGAGAGAGGGAGTTCAGGCGCGAAGAAGAAAATGAAGAAAATAAATAAAACTTCAAAAATCTATTTAAATACCTTTCCATTGAGTGGGCCCGCTAACCAATGCAGAACACAGCCCACGAGGAGGACATCATTAGGGAACAAAGTCCCAAGCAGTGTGCAGCCACCACGCCTAGAAGACTGGAACGACATTGGGTAAAAATTTGACAGGTGTCACATCAGCTGGACAGGCGTCATTCATCTAACTGACCATGCACGCATCTCAAAGGCAACACTATCCCTCAGTCATCTCAAACAACATCGATGGCTAAGGGCTGGGGGGTGATTGATATACCCATATATACCCTCAGCCAGGCCTAGGGTTCACTCCACTTGGACAAGGCGAGGATGATCTCTCGGCCAATGTAAGACGACCCCTTAAGGGGCCAACCCTTCATCAGGCCACAGACAACCCTTCAGGGGGCCGGCCCTTCATCAGGCCACAGACGACCCTCCGAGGGTACGACCCTTCATCAGGCCACAGACGACCCCTCAAGGGGTCGACCCTTCATCAAGGCATAGACAACCCTCCGAGGGCACGACCCTTCATCAATCCATATACGACCCCTCAGGGGGCCGACCCTTCATTAGGCCACAGACGACCCTCCGAGGGTACGACAGTATGAGGCATGAATTAGGCAAGACACCACCAGAGGGAACTTTGCCCTCGGCCTCGTATCAAAGGCTGAGGGTGACATCATCACAGCACGTGGTTTGGGAGACGCGTGGAACAGTGTGCGTGAGGCTCATATGGCACGTGAAATATCATTATAACAGAATCACCCCCTCACGTGAGGGAATATTACGTCATCATTTGGCATCTACAGGTATTAACAGGAGATTGGCTAGATCATCATTCACATGCACCATGCATACTTGGGAGGGTACATTTCACCCCCAAAGACCTATATATACTTGTCACCTACAACCCTACAAGGGGGATTGATAATTGTAACCCTAGCTGAAACTCTGCTTGTGCACACAGTAGAGAGAGAAAGTGAGCTTATGTGCATTGTATCCAAGGCCATTAGTTCCCATATTTAGTGGATCACACACTCACAGTGGATGTAGGCCTAATTGGCTGAACCACTATACATCATTGTCTTATTCCTCTTATACTCACCTCCTTCTATAAACTTATACATAGATATCTCTAGGGTTTCCATGGCTATTACTGTTTGAGTTCATCATCACTTATTTGGTGGTGCTAAATCTAAGCATCATCAATTACAATTAACATTAACACACTTCTGACGATAATTGGACAAAGTCCAAATTTTTATTTAAATGTATTTAAGCCTAAAATCAAGAATTGATAGTGTATTAAACTAAAAAAAAATTAAGAGTTAGTCTTTTTTCTCATTGTACTTATTATTACGTGAAAATTTACACGTTACACCATTTAGGAAACATAAGAATATAATTTTAAAGGAGGGAAAACTTTGATTCGGTGATTCTAGTACAATGTTTTACCATTTCGTACAAAAAATTATAATTTTAGTTTACTAATTACCATTATTGGAAATCAATATTATCATCAACTTTGGTGTTGATTTTGGTTTATGCATTTAAGAAAATATTTACCAAAATAGGCATTTAAGCTTTTTTAATACGTTAGAAATACAACATCTATAATACATTTGTTAATTCCTATTATCAATTCGACTCAATTATCACTACAATTAATATTAAAACTAATCTCAATCATTAATCTTCCCATCCATATAAAAACTCTAACTTAATTTTTATATTCCCTTTGGACAAGTGTTCTTTTATACAAAGTACATGTAGGGATTGTTTAAATTGAGCCACACTCATGCTTGATCATTTATGTGTTAATTGGTATTTTTAGTGTTAGTTTTGTTATTAACATTGATATTTGAAAATTTGAAAAGCGAACAATCCAAAACAAAAAATGTCGAAAAGATAAACGAAAAATATATATAAACAAACATAATTACTGAATACTAAAAAAACTAATGTACTTCACAATTTTGTATTTTAATACCCTTTATGAAAACTAAAAATCAAATTACCAAATATAAACATATCGAAGAAACAATAACATATTGTTAGAAATCAAATACCGATCAAACTAATCGATAACCAAATCTACCTTTTATATAATATGATGATTAAATAATTTTTAATCTATTCTCTTTATGCTAAAATTGTTTGATTGGTATACTTTATTTCACTTACATTTATTAATTATTAATAATTAATTTTGAAAATTTAAAATGTTTAAACATTCATATGTGTTGATGTCTAAAAATGGAGTGGGTCCAAATTTTTAATCACAGATAAAATTAAGATAATCAAGAATGACAAACGCACAATAACAAGGTTTTTAAAGTTGTTCAGCTATGAGAAAAACCTACGTCCATTGTTTGTAGTATTTCTAATTATTACAAAACCTCAGGTTTGAGTATGTTTGTGCCTAATTGAATAGTCCGCGTGAGATAAGGGAGATCATGTATTTATAATTGTTAGGAACCCAAGATATGAAATGCCTTTATATATTCAGTCATTTACATATGCATACAATAAATAAGACTCTTAATATTCACCGGTACATATATAAAGGATGTTGGCTACTCCACCCACGTGACTTTTGCTATTCTCGATGGTTCATATTCTTGATGTTGTTCAGACTGTTGGCCAATCAAATGTCTCTGAAACTGACTAATAAAGTAAATATTATAAGGATAGCCACGTAAGAGGACATGTGTTCATTTTTCATTAATCCACGTAGATGAATCATTTTTATATACAACAATAAGAATATAGCATCTGTGACTCAAAATACATTAAGGTAATTAAATGTTTGAAAGTTTTCCAAGTTTGTCTGAGATCAATAAAATTTGTTGGTTCTAGTCCACTAAAATATTTTTTAACATTAACTCATGCGCCATTGCTTTATTAAATTGTCTTATCCTGTTATCCAAAACACATTTTTGTGTTCATTGAAGAGAATTTTATTCTACCAGAAGGCTCCTTCAAAGTTCAAAGAACTTGAAGCTCACATTTTTCATCCTCGTCATTACATCATCACATTTAAAATGAAGGTAAGATGACCTGAAGGATATAACATTTTACTATTTATGAAATTGCTATAATCTTTTTTAAAACCATAAAGTGCGATTGTGTTTGTTGTCACCAAATGTAGTAGTATTTATATATTTGAACAAAAATTTAAAATAGAAACTTGAGTCTAAAACCCAGAGCATTCTTTACAATGAAGCATTGATTCGCTAGTCATGAATGAGTTGAGCGTAATTTAGTAAATCCCCATCTCTGACTATAACTTGTCTTCGCAGATTGTTCTGTCCAACCATAATTTTCTTCACCTCAACAAAGTTGTAAGGACATATTTTACACTCCCTTGAGTTTATTTTTTGCTAAAATAATTTTGTAATAAACATTTGTATTGTAGTGTTTTTTCTATTAATTTATAGTGTTACATCAAGTGAAGACATCGAGACAAAGAACCTTGACAATGATTACGAAATATGACGCATTCATTTCATATTAGAGATTTGGTACACTTTAAAAAAAAATTGTTTCCTTGTAGTTTTCTTTATTTCTAGCAAGTGACAGGACATTTTTGTAATTAAGTCAAATAAGGAAAAGATTTTTAAAACTATTTTTTGACAAAAAAAAATTAACAAGGTTAAAAGATTATTGATCTTGTTTGAACGAGGACACTCTCAATCTAAGAGTGTTTCAAATGACAAACTAATTTGCAAGGGAATGATCTCAATCGAGAATAATTTAACCGATGTTCCCTCGGTCGATGCATATTTCAAACGAGATCCAATTACTTTAAACAATGATCCTCGAAAGAAAAAATTCAATGTAGAACCCCATTTGTTAAATTCCTCATTCGAATGAGGGATCCCTAAATCAAATGGGGCCTTTAGTCTTGAAAATGTTTTTTATTGATTCACTTTCACTAGAAAACTTTTTAAACGCCTTTAAATGAATCTTTCAAATTACAAAGAAATTTTTTTAGAAAGCGCTAATGTGGTTTTGCAAGAGTCGTTTGTGTTTCTAAGATCTTGTCAACTTCATGTAGTCAAAGTAGACTATAAGTTTACAAATTCCTTAAAATATTCTACTTTTAAGAAGATTAGAGCGATTGGATTTGTGTGGCTAGAGATAAAATGTCAAATTATGTGTGAGTTGATCATATACAACCCATAATGGTAGATACTAAGTTCTTGGATGCCGTGAATCTCATTCTGAGCTGACGCAACACTCGCTAATATGGGAAGATGCAGAGGAACATGACGTAAGTGAGTGGCATCATTATAATTATGATTGCCATATATGTAATTTGTGTTTATTTTTAGGTCCTCTAGAACTTTATATTAATGTTAGTGATATAACGTCTCACGTCATGCCCTAGTCGGACACAGACGTTAAGTCACTTGATCTCATAAGGATTTAAAATTTAAACATAATACGCCAATTCTTAAAATTTCTCAACATAAGAAGAGCCTGAACCTCTAAATCAGAGTTGGAAAATTTAATAGTTCATCAGTATAAAATTATACCAGAAGATAAGAATAACTAACTACATCTTTCAAATTTTATTAATGCCATAATTGTCTTTAATACATTCCATAGAACCAATATCATTCCTCTTACAATCATAAACATAAATCTGAAAAGACAAATAAGTACAACTAAGAGTGAAGCCTATAAAAACCCCTAAAGGAGAACTATGCAAACCATCTCTACGATATTTATGGACTCTGCAACATCTAAAAGGGTACTTAGCTCCTAACTAGAGGAAACAAAGTATATTGAAGGGGTTGCCCCTAATATCTCAGTATTGGTTGACTCAAAGGTCCTCATCTACCTGCCAAAATTAGGATTTATAAAGGAAGTATATATACAAATGATATAATGTAATCCGTAAAAATAGAGAATAATAATTGTGTATTGTGAGAAATAAGGAAAGGAAAGAATAATATTTCCCCAACCCCTCAGATTCCCCAATGACCTATGGCTCAATCCCCCAAAGTCCTTAATTCCCCGACTTCCTAGATGGATCAATCTCCCATGGTTCGCCCTCATATTCCACAACACATATGTTTTGGACCATGGACTTCTCTAACTGTGCATCCTTATTCTAAGTGTCTTTGACATATGTGTTGATATTTTAGCAAATATTTTAGCAAGTACTTAAAATGCATTAAAGAGTAAATATTATATACATGCTAGCTTCACGTACTCTCACTTGATATTCTCACCTCTCAACTACTGTGCACGGCTAACGTATTCTTCTAAACCCATCTAGTTATGAAACCCCGCCTAACTAGTTTGACTTAAGCCTTTTTACCTTCTATTAATTCACTGTGCCCACCCGTATTGCCCATACAATACGTCACTAAATTTCCAATCCCTTTGATTTATTAAGAGTCGCCAATTAATTATTGAGTTCACATATACTGATGTTAATTTAGATATCATTATCTATAGTATGGACTAAAACACTCGTAGTAGAATACATGACAAGTATATATTCCACATCACTCTTCTACTATATACGTATGCACTATCCTTAGGTGGAGACTTGTGATGCGGACATACTCTTCTATCAAGTCTTGGTACATCAAATATTAAGTAAGGACATTAGGGTCAGAATCACTTTCGAAATATACATTCTAAAATTCACACAAATTGGAGGCGAACATAGTTTTATGCTTTTGGGCTATGCACACACCTAACGCACCCAAATGATCGGTCACACCCTTTATTCACACAAGTGGTGCTCAATTCCTGAGCTCTATGTTCTGAGGTACAAGTCAAAATCTCCACCAATTGGCTCATCAGGATAAGACTGTACATGACGCAGAACCTCCCTTGATAGCAAGTAGCCCAGGTATGTTTACACACAATAAATCAAGCAATAGGTATTCACACCACCCCTATATATGTATATTAAGTGTAGGTATACACGCAACCTATAATAAATCTCGTACGTAGTATACAACTCTTGAATATCCTATGCATTAACCATTCTCCATTTTACCTCATATTGTACATTTTAGAGTATTTCCCACTACTCTAAAATCATCAAATACCTTTGAAACTATCTCAGTAGCCATCTCACTCATACCCTACTACTCCAAGTCACGTGTCCTCTCGATTCCCCGTGACACAATGGTATGCACGCAATTAGGTTTTATTAGTCAATTACTCTTAATTAACCTTAGCCTTAAATTCTTCTTATGTGACTAAGTCCCAATACAGACATTAGCCTACTTGTAATTAAAATATCTCCCATTATATTTTAAAATTAGTTCAAAAGTTAACCCAGTCGGTTCCCATGAGTTCTAAGCAAAAAGGGGGATTATTGTCCAATTATGGGAAACCGAATCGATTCGGCCTTGTTCCAAATCTATTCTCTTTTCGAATCAATTTGGCCAAAGAGGCAAATCGATTCGCTGTAACATGTATCGTCTTCTTCCTTTAACTGTTGCGGGATTTAACTTTTTTAATTATCTAAACCACCATTACACAATCATAAACTCCCAAACAAATGTACCCAACATCATAGTAATAAGTATAGACGATTTTTAACATAATAGAATCATGAAATTATCTAGGGACACCTTAAAATTTAATTAATTCAACAATAAATCCTAAAACCCCTAGAGTATCATTTTTGTTCAAGAACCTCATAAGAACCCAGTTTCATTCACAAGTTTATAACACTGATTCATCAAATTCGTTCTCCATCCACAGGGAGATATAACCTATCATTCCTACCCAACACTTGAATTTAAACCTTCCAAATTAAAGCCTATATCCATAATTTCAAAAGATTATTCATCCTACACTAGCATGGATGTTATATATGATTAAAATTAGGAAGATAAATACCTGACTCAATTTGAAGGTCCAATTTTCCACCGAATTATGGTGGGATTGGTTTTCCTTCCTCCCGATCTACGCCCTTGTGGTGGTTGTGTTGCGAAAACGGTGTGGGATGACCTTGAAACTCCTCCTCCTCCTTCTCTGATGGAATTTTTGTATGTTTTTTTAACTTCTACCCTAATTCCCTTTACGTAACTGATGATATAACTCTCTAATTTTCATAGGTCTCTTTTCCCCCAAGATTTGAAGGACCAAAATACCCCTTCGGGGTGCGAGTTTGGTTTAAAAATGCCCTAGGACCCGATTTAAACCCCCGAGTACACTTTTCTGACTATTTCGATCCTTCCAGACACATTAGGGCACTCAAAATTATCATTTGGATAAACCATTAATAAGTTACCTTTTATCACATAAAATTAAATCCCGACACGATCGACACGTCCATCCCAAAAAAATTAGTTAATCTGTTAAATGATTAACTTAGTTAATTCGTTGCTTGGTAGATAAAAGAGGAAGGAAAAAAAATACCCGAATGAGTTCTCTCCAAAGACCTACCTCAAAGATTCCCCACAGACATGACTCTCTACAGACGTGGTTAAAAGAATCCAACTCGTAGATCAAAGTTACTCGAATGAGAATAGTTTGTAAGATAAAATAGAATGAATTGTATCATGTACTTTGTCTTTTGTTATACGTTGAGCGAGGTTATTTAGTACCCACGAGGGATTGTGCCTGGCAGGGCATGGGAGGGCTAACATGCCCTATCGAATAACCTCCTCCTAGGAACCTCGAAGGGACAGGGTTTCGAGGATTGGGACCAAGGCAACATTGGGAATATAGTTACCAACCCACTTGGCACACTTGGGAAAAACTTCATCTAGTATATGTGGTTGCTCGATCAACCTATAATTGAGCTACCATAACTTCCACTCATTCGAGGGAACCTGCTCGAGGTACCTCAATCTTGTAACCTTGGCTTAAAGATAGTTTTTTACCAATAGACAAAAGACTAAACACTCGAGATACCTATCAGCTGAGCAACATCAAACAAAACACCATCTCATTTGATTGATGTGACCCCACACTTAGTGGGGTCACTATTCACCCACTTTCTAACGTCATCGTGACTGGCATTTAGGGACTCAAAATTACAGCACTCAAGTGGGTTTATCCTTGGTATGGTAGGTCTAGTCTACCAAATTTGACCCCTTAACCGTTCTAAGATAAGCCCCTAAGCTGCCACATCAGGACCCTCATTAATGCCCACCATGCTTCCAATCGGTAAAGGATTTTCCTGCCAAGTTATAAGATCCCACGCATTTAATGCAATACCTCCCACATTAATGAAAGGGTACTTCTGCATTTAATGCAGTTAATCACATTGAATACTAGCAAGGTTCCTCGAGTTACCTTTCCTTCGTATGAATAAACCAACTAAATAGTTTACAAAGAGGGCATTCTGAACCTAGAATTACTGCCCAACTTCCTTCATGCACGAGAGCTCCTGTGAGGACATTAGTCCCACACCCATTTAATAACCATATCATTGAGCATTAACTGAGCTTGAAGTTCCTGCATTTCCTTTATTGTGCCCAGAGTGCTTGCGCTTTCCCCCTCCGACCAAGCTACCTACTGGTACCATCTATTTATTATACATGCTTCATGTTTATAGTGAAGACATATCATTTAATATAGGTCTGAATATTAAATCTCATTGCCTGTTATTCACCTATATCCATTGTCATTATTTAATATTGTATGTAATTTTAATCTCGGTCTTGATAAGGGGTTACGCCTCACTTGATACTAACTGTATTCAAAGAACCTACATCTTACATTTGATAACTTTGCTTAGGAGGTATTCTCTTTTGAAAAGATGCCAGAGGATAAGACCGCCAGGATCATTGACTTTGATGCCATACGGCATGAGGAGGAAGCGGACCTTTGCATGTTGCCTGAGTGAGTGAGAGTAGCACGAATGGAGCCTAGTGCGTATGCAATCGTTGTGCTGGAAATTATGGGTGCACATAAAGGAATTGGTCTAGAACAAATGAATGGACTCATTGGTTTATTTGCAGAGTTCATCAAGACTCCAGCGGCCCAAGCGATGCTGGGAGTCCCTATAGGAGTAAGGTCAAAACCTTAGGCTGTGACCCACACTAGTCATGGATTTGGATCGTGACCACTTCCAAGATCATCGATGACCATAGTGGGTCATGGATATGGTCACCCCAAAGTTTATGTGGTCACGACTTTGGGCTGTGACCCCCTTGTGGTGACCATTCGCAGGATTTTGTGTAGTGAATTGTCTCTTGTCCCTTCTTTAGAATATCCTTCAAATCCTTAATTTTCATTCAGAAATAAAAGAATTTAAATGATCTATTATTTATATATCTCTCCAGATGAATAGAGAAAATAAGAGGAGTGTAATCATAGACCCTAGGTTATCCAACAAACATGTCACTCTCCATAAAAGATTTCAATTAAATTTTATTATAAATAACTCTATCAATTGTGCTTTGAAAATTAGAACTCCCCTCTCTACCCTTATGCCAAGTAAACCAACTCCATTTTGTAGGCATATCCTCAAGCATTATTTTATTTATACATTCATTAAAATCACCAGTCTCACCCCAATCAATCGCCACACCTCTAATTATTTCATCTTCTGTACTAACAACATTCAAATCCCCATGAACAATAGAAGTTTAAGTGCTATAACTTATATATTTTTCCTCTAAATATTTCCAAGGATTCACTCTATTTAATCTATTATTGGTTCCATACACACAAGTAAAAATGATATGCTTTTTAGACTCCTTAAAATTCACCTTCATAATTGTAATACCCCTTACTTTCGTATATTTATTCTTATATTAAATTACCATGCATGTGTGTGATTTAATGAAATTGAGAACTAAAAATGAGAATTTAACATGAGTAATAATTTGGGTAGAATAGTTAATATTTATGCGAATTGTATATTACTAATGTGATAATGTAAATAAAATCATGTTGCATGCTATTACGGCGTATGTGTGTATTAGTGGTGGGAATTAGTTTTTTTATCAACCGGGGCATATTTGAGTGAGTTATACGAGGTTGGGAGATGATTTTTATTTTTAGAGTCTCAGATGATAAATTGGAGTGCACGGTTGGACGGGAAGGGCCGAGAAAGTCAAAATGAGAACCTGGGGCTTTTATTTGGGTTTCTGGATCTTTTTGGCTAGTTTGACTTGAATTGGGGTAAACAAGTCATTTTAATTGTATATTATCATTTTAAAGTTGAGTTTTATTGAGTTAAAGGTTATTAGGCTAGTATGAGGGTTAGTAATCTCAGGTAAGAAAACCCATCTTTGAGAGAACAAAGACTGAAGAGAAAATAGGAAGACCTTGGAGCTTTGGATGTTTCCGATTAAATTCGCGATTTCGAGAAAGATTCAGACTCTACGAATTTGAGGCAAATGATTAAAATTTCTAAATGCTTATGTGTATGCCTTATTTCATAATTTGTTGATAAATTATGGTGATGTTCAGTAGATATGATAAAACCCTTGATTTTGTGTTGAAATCTAGTATTTGATGTGTGTGTATGGGTTTAATGGTGTAAAAATGATCGGGATCATATTTAGGTTGATCTATGACGTTAAAATTAGGTTAGAGTAGGAGTTTTGATGGTTAGAGGTTATGAATTGTGGTTATAATTCCTTGGGTTATGCAAAAATTAGGAGAAATTTGGAATTATGCAGACCCGAATCAATTCTCCCCCTAGCGAATCAGTTCAGTGTAAGGCAGAAGTATCAGGTACTGGATGGGAATTGATTCGGCCAAGTGCGAATTGATTCGTCTTATGTAGAAGTTCTAGGTCTTTTGGACCGAATCAATTCGCAAACTGGAGAATCGATTCTCTTCATAAGGTGAATCGATTCGGCTAGGGGCGAATCGATTCGAAATCTTGTTGTTTTAGAGTGGTTTGCTAGAAATTGTTCTACTCCCCTCCAATTGGGTTTAGTTCTTAGGAACCTTCTAATATGATATGGTAAACACATTTATGAAATAAAATGTGGGACTATGATATATTAGATTGAAACATGGGATTTAGCAAGTAATGAATTGTTATATAATCATTTAGGATGAGAATAAAATGATTACATTTTGGGTAAACTAGATACGCGAGTGAGGTAAATGCATAGACTTGAGGTTGAGTTATCCCTAGACGAGTTGGGTAGCTTGATTAAGATTAAAATGCATACGTTTAGGTTCACAGTATAGTTGAGGGGTAAGATTGAGTCTTAAGAGAGTACGACATCACTTTCTATTATGAAATTGTGCATTCATAATTATTATGCATTTTAATTCACTTGCTAAACTATTTTCAATCCCTGGGCTCTAACCCGTTTATATCCTCTCTCTTGCTTTTATTTATTATATATAATAGGTGTACCACCGCAAGGACTCCAAGGTTGAGTCTTATATGGAGTTGTATAATGTGCGGACTGTAATAGGACTCTTATTGTAGCCACTTCTCATTTTTGGATATCTAGTTAAGGTTACATAATTGTAATTCGGGTGTTTACCCCAGGGTTGTAGTGTTGTATATCTTATACATTTCAGAGATTTGATACACTGTATAGTCTATTTTCGGATAATTTATTCGGGTATATTCTTTTGTTGTATATGTTGTTGTATATATATAATCAATTTATGTTGTTATATAGGGTCTGAATGTTCTATATGTTTTGAGAAAAAATGGCATCCATTTTTGACCACCCATTATTATTATAAGCGGGGTGTCACAATAATCAATGCTTGATTCATAATGCCACATCATGAGCAATGAAAATACTTGGATCCCAAGCAATCTACACAAGGGCAACACCATTCGCTGGAATATTATGAAGAATATTTCAATGAACAAACATCCCTTCTTAACACTGTCTATATTATCACTTCAACTAAACAAAACATACTAATATAATTGTCTCTAACAAACTTATATACTTTTCTCTATATCTGAGAGACATTACAACCCATAATATTCCAAATGGCTATCTTAATTATCCTTTATTTAGACCCCTTCTTTTATTCCCTCCCTTCTTGTGCTTTATATTGGGACTGTTATTCTTAATTATCCCTCAGTAAAAATTAGTTGCTCCTTTGCTTTCAAAATTCATGTTTTTACTACTTCCCCCAATGCACCAATTACCTTCACATGAACTTCCACTTAAGACAATGCCATTATCCTCCTCATGTAGCGTAATGTTATAGTTAATTTCTATTGGGATTGAAATTTCTTTAACTTTTTCGAAGGACTGAATATTAATACTACCCAAAATTATTTTATCGTTCACAACCAAAACACTAGACTTGCCAGCATTCATAAATACTTCCTTATTACCCTCAATTATGCTACCAATTCTTATTTTTCCATCTTAAAAAATTATCCTACCATCATTGCTATTACCCTTTAATTTTATGCCTTTGTCGTCTTATCCTTGTCTTCCACTTTAATGCCATTTGAGTTATTTTTCTTCCAATTGTACAATCCTCCTCTTTGTGCCCAAACACTTTGCATGTTTTATATTTTGATGGTAACAATTCATATTCAATAGCTTGTCTTATCATTTCTCCACCGAGGTTGTAGATTGGAACATGTTCAAGAAGATTACTATCCATGTAGATCACAACACATATTCTTGCATAAGTCTCTTTCTGTTGGCTGTCATCCTACAAGTGAAAATTGGATTTCACATTAAAACTAAGGTCTTGCTTGGCACCACGTCTTACCAAAATGTAATTTAAGACCAATTAGTCTAATCCAAATAGAAATTTCGGATAGACCTTATTTTTCAATGCTAATATCTGACTCCATAGTTTTATAATAAGGGGCCAACTATAAAAACACGAAGGTGCTTGTTCCAACACTTGAGTTTGAGCATCATTATTATTAAAGAATATTATGAACACAACTGATTTTAACAAATAGATATCGTGACTACGAAAACATAGGAAACTGTATAATTTTACTATTTATAATTTCTTATTTCACTTCATCTAAATCATTTTTAACACAATTTACACCCTCCTCATATGTTGATGATGGAATAAATTAGAGTCTACCACCTGCCATCTATCTATATTACGATAAATAACTTTAGCCTAATTCTTAACATTCAACTCTTCAAATACTTGCACCTCGACTTGATTAATATGGTATTTACCATTTTATAAGTTCAGATCTGCAAAATTTCTATCATATTCCTCTCCATCTGATTAGGATTTTGCATAAAATTCCACTGTTCAAAAAATGAAATCCGCAATAAAATTATTAGTTGGAGGACCTATGACTTTTGTAGATCTTCTCATGCTTGGTAGTAATCGATCCTTGAACAAAGGAATTGGAAAAGGTTAAAGATATGAAGTTGCCAAAAATGCCCAATTGAATTAGAGAGAATTTAATGAGATTTATTTTAATACTTTGTATTTTGAGATTTTAGTTAGTTCTTCTCTTATTATTTTCTAGGTTATGAGAGAGGGTACAAATGTCATGTTTGTGGTGGTGTGTGTGGGGAGGGGTAAGGGAGACAAAACCATGGTTGGGTGGGGTTATTATACGTCGAGGTTCATGAGATGAGTGGGTGTGGGGAGGTGGATTATCAGGGATTGGGATGGGGTTGTTTTGGATTTTAACATTTTTTTTATTTGTTCTCTCTCTTAGATTTTATATATTTTTTTAAAAATTCATTCATTTATATTATTTTATTATTTTAAATGACACATTACAATTAACATTAACACACTTTTGACGAAAATTGGACAAAGTCCAATTTTTCATTTAAATGTATTTGAGCCCAAAATCAAGAATTGATAGTGTATTAAAGCAACAAATAACTTAAGAGTTACTCTTTTTTCTCATTGTAGTTATTATTACGTGAAACTTTACACGTTACACCATTAAGGAAACGTAAGAATATATTTTAAAGGAGGGAAAACTTTGATTCGGTGATTCCAGTATAATTTTTTACCATTTGGTCCCAAAAATTATAATTTTAGTTTACTAATTTCCATTATTGGAAATCAATATTATCATAAACTTTGGGGTTGATTTTGGTTTATTCATTTAAGAAAATATTTATCAAAATAAGCATATAATCTTTTTTAATATGTTAGAAATACAAAATTTATAATATATTTATTAATTTCTATTATCAATACCACTCAATTATCACTACAATTAATATTAAACCTAATCTCAATCATTAATCCTCCCATCCATATAAAAACTCTAACTTAATTTTTATATGCCCTTTGGACAAGTGTTGTTTTATACAAAGTATATGTAGGGATTGTTTAAATTGAGCAAACTCATGCTTGATCATTTATGTGTTAATTGGTATTTTTAGGGTTAGTTTTGTTATTAATATTGAAAGTTGAAAATTTGAAAATTTGAAAAGCGAACAATACAAAACTGAAAATGTTGAAAAGATAGACGAAAACTATATAAAAACACTTAATTACTGAATACTAAAAAAACTAATGTACTTCACATTTTTGTAATTTAATATCTTTTATGAAAACCAAAAATCAAATTACCAAATATAAACATATTGAAAAATAATAACATATTGTTAGAAGTCAAATATCGATCAAACTTACCTATAACCAAATCTACCTTTGATATAATATGAGAAATAATTAAATTTTAATCTATTTTCCCTATGCTAATGTTTATTGATTAGTATACTCTATTTCACTTACATCTATTAATTATTAATAATTAATTTTGAAAATTTAAAATGTTTAAACATTCATAAGTGTTGATGTCTAAAATGGAGTAGGTCCAAATTTATAATCACAAATAAAATTATGATAATCAAGAAATACAAATGCACAACAAAAAGGTTTTTAAAGCGGTTCAGCTATGATAAAAGCCAACGTCAACTTTTTGCAGTATTCCTAGTGATTACAAAAGCTTAGGGTTGAGTATGTTTGTGCCTGATTGAATCGTCCACTTAAGCTAAGGGAGATCATGTATTTATAATTGTTAGGAACCCAAGAGATGAAATGACTCTCTATATTCTGGCATTTACATATATATACAATAAATAAGACTCTTGATATTCACAGGTATGTGTACAAAGGATGTTGGCTACTCCACCCAAGTGAGTTTTTCTATTCTTTATTGTTCATATTCTTGACGTTGGTCGGCCTGTTGGCCGATCAAATGTCTCTGAAGCTGACCAAGAAAGTAAGTATTGTGAGAATAGCCACGTAAGATGACATGTGTTTATTTCTCATTAGTCCACGTAGATGAATAATTTTTACATACAACAATATGACTATAGTATTTGTCACAAAAAATACATTAAGGTAATTAAATGTTTGAAATCCTTCCAATTTTTTCCGAGATCAATAAGAGTTGTTGGTTCTAGTCCACTAAAATATTTTTTTTAAATTTACTCATGAGCCATTGCTTTATTGAATTGTCTTATCCTATTTTCCAAAACCCATTTTGTGTTCGTTAAAGAGGTTTTTATTCTACCAGAAAGCTCCTTCAATGTTCAAAGATCTTAAAGCTCACATTTTTCATCATCATCATTACGTCATCACATTTAAAATGAAGTTAAGATGACCTAAAGGACATAGCATTTTACTGTTTATGAAATTGATATAATGTTTTTCATAACCATAAAGTGTGATTGTGTTTTTCATCACAAAATGTAGTTTTATTTATATATTTGAATAGAAATTTAAAGTAGAAACTTGTATATAAAACCTAGAGCATTCTTTACAGTGAAACATTGATTCACTATTCATGAATGAGTTGAGTGTAATTTAGTAAACCCCAATCTCTGACTATAAGTTATCTTCACAGATTGTTCTCTCCAACCATAATTTTCTTCACCTCAACAAAGTTGTAAGAACATATTTTACACTCCCTTGAGTTTAATTTTTGCTAGAATAATTTTGGAACAAACATTTGTATTGTAGTGTTTTTGTATTAAGTTATAGTGTTATATCAAGTGAAGACAATGAGACAAAGAACTTTGAGAATGATTATGAAATATGACGCATTCATTTCATATTAGAGATTTGGTACACTTTAAAAAAAATGTTTCCTTATAGTTTAGTTTATTTCTAGGAAGTGATAGGACATTTCTTTAATTAATTCAAATAAAGAAAAGATTTTTAAAACTGTTTTTTGACCCAAAAAAAAGCGATTAAAATATTAGTGATCTTATTTGAATGACGAAACTCTCGATCTAAGAGTGTTTCAAACGAGGAACTAATTTGCAAGGCAGTGAGATCGATCGAAAAAAACTTTAAATGATGTTCCCTCGATCAAAGCTTATTTCAAATGAGATACACTAACTTTAAACAATGACCCTCGAAAGAAAAAATTCGATCGAGAACCCCATTTTTAAATCCCTCATTCGAACGAGGGATCCCTATACCAAATGGGGTCCTTAGTCTTGAAGATGTTTTTTATTGATTTACTTTCATAGGTAAACTTTTTAAACGCCTTTAAATGCATCTTTCAAATTGCAAAGACAAATTTTTAGAAAACCCTAATGTGGTTTTGTAAAATTCCTTTGTGTTTCTAAGTTCTTGTCAACTCCATGTAGTCAAAGTAAACTATAGGTTTACAAATTCCTGAAAATATTCTACTTCCAAGAAGATTATAGCAATTGGATTCGTGTGGGTAAAGCTAAAATGTCAAATTATGTGTGAGTTGATCATATACAACCAAGATTGGTGGATAATAAGTTCTTGGAGGTCGTGAATCTCATTCTGAACTGAAGCATCACTCACTAATACGAGCAGAAGTTAAAAGGAACATGATGTAAGGGAGTGGCATCATTACAATTATCATTGTCGTATATATAAGTTGTGTTTCTTTTTATGTCCTGCAGAACTTTAGATTAATCTTGGTGGTATAACGTCCCGCTTCATGCCTTAGTCGGACACATACATTAAGTCACTTGATCTCATGAGGATTTAAAATTTAAACAAAATAGGTCAATTCTTACACTGTCGCAGCATGAGAAGAGCCTGAACCTCCACATCAAAGTTGGAAAATTCAATACTTCATCAGTGTAACATTACACCATAAGAGAAGAATAACTAACTAGATATTTCAAATCTTATTAATGCCATAATTGTCTTTAACACATTCCATAGAACCAATATCTTTCCTAATACAATCATAAACATAAATCTAAAAAGACAAATAAGTACAACTAAGAGTGAAGCCTATAAAAACTGCTAAAGGAGAACTATGCAAACCATCTCCACGATATTTATGGACTCTACAACATCTAAAAGGTTCATTAGATCCTAACCTGAGGAAATAAAGAATATAGAAGGGGTGGCCCCTAATAGCGCAGTATTGGTTGACTCAAAGGTCCTCATCAACCTACCAAAGTTAGGATTAATAAAGGCAGTATATATACAAATGATGTAATGTAATCGATAAAAATAGAGAATAATAATTGTGAATTATGTGAAATAAGTAAAGGAAAGAATAGTATTTCCCCAACCCCTCTTATTCCTCAATGACCTATGGCCCAATCCCCCAAAGTCCTTAACTCCTCGACTTCCTACATGGATCAATCTCCCATGGTTCTCCCTCATACTCCACAAAACATATGTTTTGGACCTTGAACTTATCTAACTCTTCATCCTTATTCTAAGTGTCTTTGACCTAGTCATGTTATAGGTCACGACCTCCTCTCCTGCCCATTTCTAGGATAAGTGATTCACAGTTTGCTATTAACTCTATGTGACACCCCAGATATTCTCATCCTGGGTGATTTGTCCATTATGAAATTAAACATGAATCATTAATCGTGTCATTCCTAGTATCACTATCGAAATCCAATTTATTTTACTAATACCCTAATAGCGCGATGTCAAAACTTTAATCTTTTATTAACATGCAATTTATCAAAACTAATAATTCTAATTCACCATTCCCATAAACATAGTAATAATGATAAAACAACGAGATGAATTAATAGGCCTCGAATAACACTCCAGACAAAAATCCAAATGCAATCATCCATAATATAAAAACATAGTCCAATACTGAACCTAAATAAAAGTACAATGTCTATGGAAAGTAATCACTAGCTTGAGATGCGGGACACGCCCATCTGAGATAGATAACATGAGGAACAAGAACTGAAAGAAATAGAAACGTCTACTACTGACGCCCTGCAATGTCCACAACAGGTGCAACATGTCAAATATGAAGGAACTCCTAAGCCTATCGTCCTTGTGGCTGGGCACCTAAAATGTTTTTTTTTTACAAAAATGGATGTAAAATGGGTGAGAGCCCAAGTAAAAGAGTTTGAAAATATTTTAGCAAGTACTTAAAATGCATTAAAGAGTACATATTATATACAGTCTAGCTTCACGTACTCTCACTTGAGATTTTCACCTCTCGACTACTGTGCATGCCTAACATATTCTTATAAACCCACCCAGTTACGCTACCCCCTAACTAGTTTGACTTAATCCTTTTTCTCGTATATTAATTCACTATGCCCGCCCATATTTCCAATACAATACGTTACTAAATTTCCAATCCCGTTTATTTATTAAGAGTCGCCAATTAATTATTGAGTTCACGCATACTGATGTTAATTTGGATATCACTCTCTATAGTATGCACTAAAACACTCGTAGTAGAATAGATCACACATATATATTCTACATCACTCTTCTACTATATACATATGCGGTATCCTTAGGTAGAGACTTGCAATGCGGTCATACTCTGCTATCAAGTCCTGGTACATCACGTATTAAGTAAGGACATTAGGCTCGAAATCACTCTCGAACCGTACATTCTAAAATTCACACAAATTGGAGGCGAACATAGTTCTAAAATTTTGGGCTATGCAAACACCTAAGACACTCAAATGATCAGTCACACCCTTTATTCACACAAGTGGTGCTCAATCCCTAGGTTCTATATTCTGAGGTACAAGTCAAAATCCCTCCAATGAGCTTATCAGGATAAGACTGTCAATGACGCAGAACCTCCCTTGATAGCATATAGCCTAGGTATGTTTATACATAATAAATCAAACAATATGTATTCATACCACCCCTATATACGTATATTCAGTGTAGGTATACACACAACCTATAATAAATCTTGTATTTAGCATACAACTCTTGAATATCCTACGCATTAATCATTCTCCATTTTACCTCTTATCATACATTTTGGAGTATTTTCTACTACCCTATAATCATCAAATACCTTTGAAACTATTTATTTAGTGATCTCACTCATACCCTACTGCTCCAAGTCATGTTCCCTCTCGATTTCCCGTGACACAATATCAATCACGGAATTAGTTTTTATTAGTCAATTACACCTAATTAATCGTAGCCTTAAATTCTCCATATGTGACTAAGTCCCAATCCAGACGTTAGCCTACTGGTAATTAAAATATCTCCCATTATGTTTTAAAATTAGATCAAAAGTTAACCCAATCGTTTCCCGTGAGTTATAAGCAAAAAGGGGGATTATTGTCCAATTCTAGGAAACTGAATCGATTCGGCCTTGTTCCGAATCGATTCGCTTTTCGAAACGATTTGGCTAAGGAGGCGAATCGATTCACTGTAACATGTATCGTCTTCTTCATTTAATTGTTATGGGATTTAACTTTTTTGAATTATCTAAAGCACCATTACACAATCCCAAACTCGCAAACAAATGTACCCAAAATCTAAGCAATAGGTATAGACGATTTTTAACATAATAGAATCATTAAATTATCTGGGGACACTTTAAAATTGAATTAATTCAACAATAAATCCTAAAACCCCTAGATTATCATTTTTTGTTCAAGAACCTCATAAGAACCTAGTTTTATTGGCATGTTTATAACACTAATTCATCAAATTCGTTCTCCATGCATAGAGGGATTTAACTGATCATGATTCCTACCCAACAAATGAATTTAAACCTTCAAAATTAAAGCCAATATCCATAATTTCAAGATATTATTCATCCTACACTCGCATGAATGTTATATATGCTCCAGCAAAATAAATAATCGAGCCATCTGCCTCACCGGCAGCCCATCCTCCACATCAATCACCCTGCCCAACAGAACATCCTTTCAGAAGGGACAACCGGATAGAATCCCTATAAACTATCCTCCCTACATCACCAAGTGTCGCACGCACTGCCTCTAGTCTCACCCGCAAAGAGCGATCCACCTCTATCTGCTCTCCATCACAATCCAGCCCCAATAGCTGGTGCACGTCTATGGGAGTCACAGTCATCTCCCCGAAGCCGAAATGGAAGGTGTGGTTAGTATCCCACCACCTCTCCCCAAAAGCACACAGGATCGTTGTCGAACGAGGTGTCTCATCCAACAGAAATTCCAACCTCCCAAAACCCACTGATGATACCACCAACAAACCACAAGTGGGAGATGCTCCCAGACATCCCTGACCCCCGTCATCCCGCGGGCGCGCATGTTCTTCAAAGAAATATCAGCCTGGTAAAAAGGAAAGATATCATCAGAAGTCAAGAAAGAAAGAAAAATCACCAAAAAGAAAGGAATGCAAAAGCTTGGGTTACTTACATAACCGCCAGGATTCACTTTAGAAGAGCGATGACGCGACGAATCCTGCAGCAAAGTCTGCTCATCCACAACAGGCTCAAACGCATCAAAGGAGTTCTCACTCCCCAAAGCAAGAGGTGGCCTGGTCCTCTACTCCACATTCGCCCAGTCATCAACGGTCAACCACTCCCTGTGGACTGCGGTGCTCACAAAAATGGCCATTTCTTGAAGATCGGAATGCTATAATGATTTGTAGAGGAATCGTAGAAAGAGAGAAAGAAAAGAAGATGTGAAAAATGAAGGGATTCACCCCCTTTATATAGGATGATAAACTCCATGTCGATCGGCATTAACCCCAACCATACCGATCGACACTGATTCCTTACCTTCCTGAGGCAGTCCAAAAGTATGTGCCACTGCCGAATGACACCCCTCATACCATACCAATCGGCACCCCCCTTAAATTTCATATAGAAATTCCCATAAAATACCAAAAAGCCACAAAAATCTTCAGAAAATTCCTACAAATCCCAGGAAGGATTTAGAACATTTTCACCGAAAAATTCCACATTCCCTCAAGCAGAACCCCTCTTTCCCAATGAAATCCTTAAACACCAAGTGAATCTTCTCCCGGTAAAGCCCGGGAGGATCTCTAAGGATCGCCTGATCACTTCCCCAGCGGAGTTTTTACAGCACCAAAATTGGTTGTTCCCCCTCTGAGGCCTCCTAAGGAAACAAAAGCTTCCCCGGCTATCAGCTCCCCAGCTCAGATCAAAATCACAAAGCACTTTCTCTAGTAGAATCAAAGTCCAATCTTTATCCACTCTTAGGTCAGAATTGACCTCAGTCTTAGATCGTCACCTGAGTTAGGTAAGAATTATCCTCGGTTCTCGGTCGTCACCACTCTTAGGTTAGAATTGACCTCGGTCTTGGATCGTCACCTGAGTTAGGTCAGAATTGACCTCGATCCTCGGTCGTCACCACTCTTAGGTCAAAATCAACCTTAGTCTTGGATCGTCACTTGAGTTAGGTCAGAATTGACCTCGGTCCTCGGTCGTCACCACTTTTAGGTCATAATTGACCTCGGTCTTGGATCGTCACCTGAGTTAGGTCAGAATTGACCTCGGTCCTCGGTCATCACCACTCTTAGGTAAGAATTGACCTCGGTCTTGGATCGTCACCTGAGTTAGGTCAGAATTGACCTCGGTCCTCGGTCGTCACCACCCTTAGGTCAGAATTGACCTCAGTCTTGGATCGTCACCCGAGTTAGGTCAAAATTGACCTCGGTCCTCGGTCCTCACCACTCTTAGGTCACAATTGACCTCGGTCTTGGATTGTCACCTGAGTTAGGTCAGAATTGACCTTGGTCCTCGATCGTCATCACTCTTAGGTCAGAATTGATCTTCACCCTAAGCCCGCAGAATTGACTTTAAACCACAGAATCGATCACCCTCATAACTTAAGCCCATAGATTTTGATTTGCCCATAAAATTGGTCATCCCCAGCACACCCCTCAGTTCCTCAGAATCGGCCTCGACCCTCTGAATCGGTCATACTCCATCAAAAGCATCATGTGGTGTCTATTCGAAGGTTATTATTTATTCCAAACTCACCCTTCGAGGGGCTCTATAGACACCCTATTCTATTACCCCCTAACTCTCCTTAGGTCCCTAGTACCTCCCTTCATCACTAAAAACCTAGGTCATACCTCGAGTACTGACCTAGAAGCCATCGAGCACTCCCAGACTCCATTTGACCAAAAAGTCAAACTCTTCAGCTCGACTAAAGCGGAATGAATCTTTTAAGGGCACTGAAATCCCTTTCTAACGATCCATCCTATATGCAATTCTGACTTACCATGTGGATGAACAATCCGTTTGCATTCGAAACTTGATCTAGAGGCCATCGGGCGCTCCTGGGCACTGTTTGACTTTAGTTAACTCTTCAACTCGATCGAGGCAGAATGAATCTTTGAACAAAATTGAAACCCCTTTCCAATGGTCCGCTTTGTGCGCGATCCCGACTTACCATGAGGACGAACGATACGTTTACTCCAAGAGGTCACCGAATGCTTCCAGGGCCTGGTTGACCAAAGTTAACTCCCCAAACAGGGTCAAACTCTTTGGAATATAGAAATACATATCCTCACCTTTCAAACGGTCCACCCTGTGCGTGATTCGGACTTACCATGCAGACGAATGATCTGTTTGCGTCCAAACGATTCCCCATCCAATAGATCGATAAACGCTTCCGAGCCATATTTAACCCAAAGTCAACTCCCAAACCTGGGAGCGGTCCAAAGGACTTTCAAATTTCTCTAAATTACCTTTCCAGCGGTCTACCTCGTGCACGATTCTGACCAACAGTTTGCCCTCGGCACCTAATTTTCCAAAAAGGCCTAAAACACACTACCAAATGGCAGGTTCCAGACCCTGCCTATCGGTAGGTGTCGATAGGAAGGACCAGGTCTATGCCGATCGGTAGTGACCTGGGCCTATAAAAGGAGGCCTTCACCGTATTTTCAAAGAGAGCCCAGATCTGATAAAAATCTCTCTCAGCGAATCCCAAAAACCTCTCTCGAAGACAGTGTGATTTCAACATCCAAATCCCTTTCTAACTTCCACTTTTCATCAAACTTGGTGAATTAGCCACTCTCCATCATCATCCAAGTGCAAGGGTTGTTCTCCAACATTCAAGATCAAGCTCAATATCTTCAAGAAGGTCAAACTTTCTCAACTTTCTCTTCCAATTACCTTAAATTAGCAATAACTTGTTTTATTACTTAGCACTTTTTATTATTTCATCTCACATATCCTAATATAATTTTTATTTAGTATTATTGCACATCTCTTATTTTCATATAAATAAAACCCAAAAAATAAGAAAAAGAGGGTTTGCTCATAAATTCCAAATAGGGATTCTCATACTTTTCTGACAACTAAAACACTTTTTCTACACGCACACACTCAAAAATAAGAGTTTCCCCGTTTGGATTTATGGGACAAACCCCACCCATCATTTTGTATAAGAACTACATGGACTTTGATGCCTTTATAGGCTACGTAGTCATCTCGGGGTAAAACCCAAAACTCGAGTCCTATTCTCACTTTCTCTCTCACTTTCTATCTTCTCTAAATCCAATTTTCTTATATTCTATATACTTGTTCTTAGTGACGTATCACTCCATATGCCTAATCGTTCCATTATAACGATCAACGTAAGGGTAATCACATAAATCTTATTTTCTAATATTATTTTTATACCTTCCTACAGATGACTCTCTTTATCTCTTCCATGATACAAGTCGAGGATTCCTATCTCCACTATATATATACACATACACACATATCACGGGGAAAATAAAAAGGGAAAATAATAAACATCCATGAGAGATCGGAAAGCCGGAATGTATGCCTAATACCTTTCCATTTCGTAACTTAGCCTCCGAACCCTTATCGAATCATTTTGGTTTCGTATGCACCAGTATGTCTTTGGATGCCATCCTTCGGGATGGCTTCCCCTTTTTCTTTGGCCTGTTTTGAGTAAAATAGAATGTCAACTCTAAATCTCTCTACATTTTTTACACCCCATCTCAAACGACATCGTTCGAAGCGCTCCTGAGGGGGACACGCGGGACCTGAGGATCCTTCTTTCACACGCCCGCCAGCGATAAGGATCGGGGATGCCCACACTTACATAGATAGCTTGATCGACGCAAGTGCAGTCCATGACATGTATAGCTTCATGGATGGTTATATGGGGTACAACCAGGTAAAGATGAATCAAGCCGATGTGGAGAAGACTCCCTTCTTAACGCCTTTGGGTAATTTCATGTACACAGTTATGCCTTTGGGGTTAAAGAACGCGGGGGCCACTTATCAAAGGACAATGATGGCTATTTTCTATGATCTTTTCCATAAGATGGTGGAATTTTATATTAATAATCTGGTAATCAAATCCAAGAATGAGGGGGCTCACTTAGATGACTTGAGAAGGGTGTTCACTCGATGAAGGAATTACAAACTAAAGATGAACCCCCTCAAATGCGCATTTGGAGTGATAAGCGACAAATTCTTGGGGTTTTTAATATACCAACAAGGGGTTTAGATGAACTTGGACAAGCGTCGGGCCATTCTTGATATGCCAAGACCAAAGTCAGCAAGAGATATGAAAAGTTTCCTACAAAAAGTCTCCTATATAAGGATGTTTGTTTTAGGGATGGTCGAGGAAACACACCCACTGATGGAGTTTCTGAGAAAGGGCACGAAGTTCACACGGGAACCAAACCAGGATGCCATGGACAAGATGAAATCACTCCTTACTTCCCCTTAGACGATGATCCCCTTGAAGGCAGGTATCTCTTTATGTCTATATCTT
The DNA here is from genome assembly GCA_949130495.1 of Sambucus nigra. Lineage (NCBI taxonomy): Eukaryota > Viridiplantae > Streptophyta > Magnoliopsida > Dipsacales > Adoxaceae > Sambucus > Sambucus nigra. Next base: position 84,221,178 of record OX422208.1, on the reverse strand, counting down.
ATATGAATTGACGATCTATTGGTGCACTGTTAGCCCAGGAGATGGATGGTGTAGAAAAACCTATTTATTACTTGAGTAGAATCATAAATGGTCCTAAGGCCAGATATACTAGTATTGAGAGACATTGTTTAGCCCTTGTATTTGTAGCATAAAAACTTAGATGTGATCCCATAAAGTTTTTTCCTATTGTCAGATATACTACCTATTGTCATTCACATTCCATATTGTCACTAGATGTGATCCCATAAAGTTTTTTCCTTCTATAACTGTACTAATAGGCAGGGCATCCCGATGGTTCTCAATCCTCTCGGAGTATAATCTCAAGTGCGTAGTCCTTCGAGCTATCACGAGCCAAGATTATGCTGATTTGCTAGCTATCACGTTCGATCCACTCGTGGAGGAGCTCCCGAGTGATGATCACTGATATCATTGAGATCCCCTTATAGAGAACAATCCAATGGGTAGGGTATTTTTGATCGTCGATGAAGCAAGACTCTGTGAGGATACAAAGAAATTATGCAAAATGTTTTCTATTCTATCGGGCAGCAAAAGGCAATTTCATCAATCAACCACAAGACTGGAGGCAGTCGTGTATAAACTTGCTAGTAGATGGAGTAATTCCAACAAATAAAGAAGATGCCACGAAGGTGAAAATATGAGCACCCAGGTATTTTATCCAAGAAGGGCAGTTGTATCGACGAGGCTATCATGACAGGCCTCTAAGGTGCATGAGAGGGGAAGAGGCTGAAGAAGTGATGAAGCAAGCCCACGATCCGGGGACATATCAGAGGAGACAAACTCTATGATCAACTCATAACCTTTGGATATTATTGGAATATAATGGAGAAAGACTCAACCGAGTTTGTTCGTAAATGCAAAGCTTGTCAACTATAAGAAAACATGATCCACGCTCCTTCGGTGGATTTGCATTCTCTTTTTATGCCTTTCCCATTTCACATTTGGGATTTTGATCTAGTAGGGGCAATAAACCTTTACTCAAGAGGAAAGATTTGGATATTGGTTTCCCCTGAATGTTTCACCCAATGGGAAGAGTCCATACCACTCAAAAGGGCTACAACGGCGGTAAGTGCTCGATTTATGAAATTGTACACCATTTATCGATTTGGCATCCCAAAGGTTTTTCTATCAGATAAAATCATTCCTTTTGTGAATAGTGAAATAAATATACTAACAGACAACTACTCCATCATCCACCATAAATCAACAGTAGCATACTCGAAATGCAACGGGCAGGCAGAAGCCATTAACAAGACTTTGGTGAATATTTTGGCAAGAATGTTAGAGGATTTCCCCGGCACATGGGATGATAAAATCCCTGAAGTACTATGGTCCTACCGAAAAACAAAGAGGAAACTGATGGGGTATACTCCATTTTCTTAGTTTTGGGGGTAGAAGCTGTTTTGCTAGTTGACATCAAGGTACCCTCTACTCGCTACAACTTGCAAAGTGCTATGCCACAGCCGACACATCCAACTTGAAGCACTAGAAGAGCATCGGGACAATTTAATGATGCACTTCGAGATGTATAGAAAATAGTTGTCCAAATTATATGACCAAATGGCTAGGCCAGCGAAGTTCAAAGAAGGGTACCTAGTGTTAAAAGTATGCATGAGGCACATCAGGGGCTTTTCATTACCCAAGTTTGAAGCCAGCTGGGAAGGACCCTACATCATTCAAGTAGTTCATGATTCAGTTTATTGCAAGATATCCAAAGTGGAAGATGATGTTAATTTCAAGATAAACAAAAAGTGGTTTAAAACCTATCATTTTTAAGTGTATGTTTTGCCCATACTTCAGTCTATTAAATTCTGCTTTGCTAATACTTGTTTGTGAGCATGTCCCTTATTTAATATAGTGTGAAGTAATGTTCGCGTTGAAAATGTTGGCCCATTATTTTTTTTTTGTTAGCTATTTTCCTTACTTTGCATGGTGTGACTTACATTAATGTAATATATCAGCCGATATTCAAATAAAATAGAAACGAAGAAACATCAAATGCCATAAATCTTATTTAAATAGAGAAGTGTTGTGATTACATGCCAACGAAGTCCAAAACAACAAACTGGGGAACATTGAAAAAATTGGGAAATTAAACAAATATTGCTAGGGTCTATCCATGAAAAAACAAAGGTTGGTCGAGGAGAGCAGATGACGGTGGTACTGAGGAAGAATTTTCTCAAGGCTACTCTGGTCAGAGATAAGGTCCGCCAAATCCTTTTGAAGAAGCTCTATCCTTTGCTGAACATTCTCTAAGTTTTGCTCCTTCTTAAGAAGCTCAGCCTCTGCCCGAATAACAGCTTCACGAACCTCCTGAACCCCCTGCTAAGACATAATTATCTTAGTTTTAAGATTTACAATCTCCTCTAAAATGACTAACTACGAACGATGAGAACTCTACAGCCAGTGATAGAGAGCATGTAGGTCAACCTCCTTGAAGTCACGTAGCAGCTTTACTAACTAAGACAATGAGAAACAATCACTGATAAGCATATTAACCTTCCCCATCAATGACTTAATTGTATAAGAACTGAGTGACTCCATAGGGGTATCGAGGATATCCACCAAAACAATAGTGAACCGGTGCAGGCAGCAAGCCATTATCCCAGGAAAAGACTGAAGATTACGAGAAGTGAAAGTTTAAGGTAAGAGGGATAAAATTTACTCAATCAACGCATGGTGGCCCTCAGTCACTATATGGGGGAAATTTTCCAAGGTCTGCCTTATAACCACTTCAGGGGTTGCCTTAGGGGGTGTGCACTGAAAATGCTATCACTCACGAAAAAGAGTCTGGTGTGCAAACCACTGTCACTTTATTGGACCATAGAAGCAACCACCTCGTGCACTTCACCAACATTAGGCACCATTCCTTGAACTTGCATGGTTGGAGCCCCACCCAGAGATGCAAACTCAGCCAAGGTGCTCACATGCACAATTACATGAGCGACAGGCTCAACTCCTGGGTCGCGCGACGCAGGTTGCTCGATGTCCACCTGAAATACAAGAATTTGCCAAGTCAGGAAATAAATATACAAATTGGTCTGCAAATATATATTCGAAGACCAATATTACTTGGCCCGCCTGACCCTCGATTATGGGAAATTCTAAGACCAATATGACTTAGCGTACCTGACCCTCGGTTATGGGTGATTCTAAGACCAATATGACTTGTCCCATGAGACCCTCAGTTATGGGAGATTATAAGACCAATATGACTTGGCCCGCCTCACCCTCGGTTATGGGATATTTTAAGACCAATATGACTTGGCCCGCTTGACCTTGGGTTATGATAGATTCTAATACCAATACGACTTAGCAAAATTAACAAAGTTTAAATGCAGGAGATACATAGGAGAATAAAGGCATACCTCTGGATGGTGACCATCAGCAAACTGACGAGTAGCTATTTGTATTGCATTTTCTTCCTCGACCAAAATAGGTGCCATAAAAAGACGTTATTCTTGGGGGGCAATCAAGTCCCCCTACATCAGTAAACTCCTCCCGTCTTCCTTCTCCCTGGCTTGGAGCATCAACTCTGACTCGCTCCTGACTGTGGATTGAGGGACCAAAAAGTGTAATAAGAACGTGGTCATAAAAGGGAGTGGGGACTAATGGAGCAACGGGTTCGGGTAAAGATACTTGCGAAACATAATGGAGAGAAAGTTAGAATATCAAGACAAAAGTACAAAGATCTTATAACAATAAAAGTAAAAGATTACTAAGGAAGGAGGAACGACAGGAGTGGGTGACTTATGCATAGATCCAACAATACTTACACTAGGAGAAACTACACCAAGACCATCCTCCTCACGCAAAAAATAAGGGTTAGGCGAATAGAAACTACTGAATTTAGTTGAAGTATTAGAAATAACTTCCCCTGCGGGAAATGTTAGGCTACATGTGAATCTGTAGGGGCATTTATCTATTTCGATGCAGTTTTCTTCGAAGCAGGTAAAACTTCAATTGACTTTTCCAATTGACAACCTTCTTCAACATCATCGCGCGAGCTACCTCGCACACCAACCAAAAAAAAAAGTTACAATAAACTGGAGTAACTATTATGAGGCAAAAGAAAGAAAAGCTAAAGGCTTAAAAGGTGAATAGAAGACATACCTCTTCTTCTTCCAAAACACCCTCCAAAACCTCATAATCTTGAGGAGGTGAAGCTGGCTTAGAAGGAGAAACCATCTTTCTCAACTTGCGTCTGCGAACTAGGGAAGACTCACCCTCCTCCTCCACCACCTCCTCCTCCTCCTCTTCTTCTTCTTTTTCTTCTTCTTCTTCTTCTTCTTCTTCTTCTTCTTCTTCTTCTTCTTCTTCTTCTTCTTCTTCTTCTTCTTCTTCTTCTTCTTCTTCTACTTCCTCCTTCTCTTCTTCCTCCTCCTCAAACTCCTCCTAATCATCATCATTATCATCACCTTCACCTAAAGATGCATATGTTTCAGACTTCTCTTCTTCACTTACCTCACCTAATTCCTCCAATATAAGTTTGACCAGACTAACCAACTTCTACTTCTTTCTACCTTCAACAATTGGGGGATACAGGAAAACCCATGAGAGGCCATCTGAACTGATATAAAAGCCCTGTCCTCCTCGATAAAAATCTCCCAAGTCTTCCTAAGTTGGTCAAACATCAAGATGACTTGTTAGGTAACCTTAGGATCAGGAGTTTGGATTGGAAGGACTTGATGGGTAATTTTAGGCTACTTTTGGGGGGGCTTTTTTAGTGTCCATCACAGCCACTCCAGTTAAAGAAGCATGAGAGGTGTCAACCCTCTCGCTAGGCCTGGAAAAACTTGACATAATGGCAATTGAGTCGACTGTAACAGAAGGTTGAGCAACTTTATTCCTCTTCACTATTTCTTGATCGACGGGGGAAAGTGGAGGCAACTTGGAGGGAGCATAACCATTGGTGGTGCTAAGCGGGAACATTGAGTTGAAGGTAGTATAATTTCTCAAACCCAAATCCGTAAGAGGATATCTTTCAACCTCAGGATAACGAGGCTCCTTAAGAAGATTACTCTGGAAATGACCAAGCTACATCTGCCAGAATACAACAAGGTATATCGATGATCTACCTCCTAGAGCATCCTTACATGGGATGATAGGGTCGGCAGGGTAATTCATGCAAAGCATAACAACAGCTGAGGTAAGGAAATTGCTGCATGCAAAGGAGAAATTGGTGGGGGTTTCTCGAGTGAAATGGCTCAACATAGGGTTTCCTTGATTATAGCCAAACTGCATGGCTACGCGGTGTGGGATGTAGACAAAGTAAAAAGAAGACCATTCCATGTAGGAAGGAAAATAAAAAGGGATCAACAACAGGGGGACATTATTGGAGAGGAAATTTCTAGCCAGTGCATCATCAATGGGGACGATAGGACATTCCTCCTTCGCAAAGAAATTATTTGAAAATAATTGGTACACCCCAAAGTAGGGGCGAGGTGTGAACCTTTCATCTCTGTCAATCAAAGATATAAGTGGTTTATTGGAACTCTTGTGGTTCCAACAACAAATTCGGGAGACTCTGATGGGCTGAGAACTGGGATAGCTATCGTTCGGGTCATAATCTAGAAAATTGGCATATAGGAAGGTTGTCAATAGTACGTGGTTCGCATAATTAGAGACATCAAACCTGCTGATGCTCCTGGATGAGTCTGATACTACTCGATCCAACCAAGTGTACAACAAACCTGGTGTAATAGCTATGAGAGGGAGTTTCACGCCATTGGCTATGCGAACGACCATATTAATCAAGTCCTTTCTTGAGAAATCATGGGTATTTCCCAAGAGGAAGATCTTTGACAACATCACCCAAATTTAGCCAGCGAGCTCAATCTGAGAATCTTACCATTTTCCAGCCAAGCATTTCTCAAATACCTTCTTCCAACGAGGGTTTTCTTTCGCTACCTCATGCGCCTTGATCACTTCCTTATCCTCAATGAAATAAAATTACCTAATTACCTCCGAATAGGTACACTTATTGTACGTCACCATGAAGTCTTTCATAATTTTCTCCAAATCATCCCTTAAAGCCTTTTCCATACTAGGAACAGCTTCCTCAAAGAACGTGTCAAAACCTGCTGCCTCCAACCCCAACAGCTCACAGACATCTTCAAGGGTGATGGTAAACTCACTCCAAGAGGTCACAAAGGTGTGTGACCTATGTCTCCAGTGGGACATGAGTAACTGGAGGGTGGTATTATTCTTAGCGAGGGTGAGGTCACCCAACCAACTAGTGCACGATATACCAATCAAAGCAAGTTGTACATAATATTTGGAATGTATATGGTCAATCCAAAGACCTAAACCTTCACAAGCACCAAAGGAGGCATCAAATTCCACCTTTGAGAACAGGAATTCACCACGATGAACATGGAATTTGGTGACGGCCGCAATAAGGATGTAGGTGAAGTCCTCAGCATCGTCGCCTTCCTCCATCAGCAACTTCACATTTTCCACCGACTCTAGTTCGTCGGGGAAATTTTCAGTAATTGGCCAAAAGCGATCGAGTTCCCCAAAGTATGGGGCCTGCCAATAGTGCGCCCACTAGTTCGCGTGTGCCTGAGTCTTGGGGGAATCACCCCTAGGAGATTGGTTACTCTTTACAATGGGTGCTATGAAGGGAGTTTAAAAGGGGAAAAAAAGAGAGTAAGTTAAAAGAAAGAAAGCTGAAGGGAAAGGAAAAAATCTTCTCTCACAAAATATCACTTTGAAAACGAAAACCCAAAGGTGGAAATGTGAGAGGAAGGAATACCCCTTTTATAGGGGCAACACAAGCCCCAACAGGCGGAAAAAGGCAACGCTTTGAGAAGCGCAATAATGATCGAATCAACTTGTGTGACCAACACGTACGCATAGCGATAAATTTCAAGAGTTGCAATGATGGTGTTTCACGAAGCGACGCGCGAATAATATCGTGTGGGGAACACGCGCTTACCCTGACGCTGTCGCGTGTTACACACGGAAGCACGAACGACAACCTCATTAAATGAGACATACTTGGAGTCTTTTCAATCTTGGGGGAGATAAAGCACTTTGGGGGAAATTTAAATAAACCCCTTCACGTCACCCAAGGTATCTGCAATATGCAATCATGAAGCCCCACTATAGGAAAATATGTTATTAGAAATATTAGACGATATTTAAAGAAGATGAGGCAGTTCAAAATATAGAGCAAGATATTGCTCCTCTATTACTAACAACTTGTTGTTTCTTATAAATTAAGTGCCCAGGGATATTGAATACTTATTGCAGGAAAAGATTGAAGACCAACAAAGGGTTTCATACAGATATTTATTCATGCAATAAACAAATATATCTACGAAAGGGAAAATGTAGGGGAGGCCCTAACAAAGAATGATTCACTTAGTTAATTCGTTGCTTGGTAGAAAAAAGAGGAAGGTAAAGATCACCTGAGCGAGTTCTCTCGAAAGACCTACCTCAAAGATTCTCCACATACGTGACTCAAAGAATCTCTATCGAAGACTCTCCATGGACGTGGTTATAACAATCTAACACGTAGATCAAAGTCACCCGAATGAAAATAGTTTGTAAGATGAAACATAATGAATTGTAATATGTACTTTATCTTATGTTATATGTTGAGGGAGGCCATTTGGTAACTGCGAGGGACCATGCCTGGTAGGGCATGGGAGGGATAACATGCCCTATCGAACAACCTCCTCCTAGGAACCTCACAGGGACATGGTTTGGAGGATTAAGAGTCTTGCAACATTGAGAATATAGTTACCAACACTCTTGGCACACTTGGGAAAAACTTCATTTAGTATATGTGGTTGCTCGAGCCACTTATAAACGAGCTACCGTAACTTCCACTCATTCGAGGGAACCTCCTTGAGGTACCTCAATATTGCAACCATGGATTAAATATAGTTCTTTACCAATAGACATAAGGCTAAACACCTGAGCTACCTATAAGCTGAGCAACCTCAAACCAAACACTATATCCTTTAACTAATGTGACCACACACTTAGTGGGGTCACTGTTCATTCACTTTCTGACGTCATCATGACTGACATTTAGGGACTCAAAATTATAGCACTCAAGTGGGTTTATCCTTAGGATTGTATGTCTAGTATACCAAATCTGACCCCTTAGCCATTCTAAGATAAGCCCCTAAGCTACCACGTCACGTCCCTCATTAATGCCCAGCATGCTTCGAACTGGTAAAGTAGTTTTCTGCTAAATTATAAGATCACGTGCATTTAATGAAATATCTCCCACATTAATGAGGGGGGGGGGGTACTTGTGCATTTAATGTTGTTAATCACATTGTAAATAGTTTACAAAGAGGGCATTATGAACCTAGAATTGTTGCCCAACTTCCTTCATACACCAGACCTCCCGTGAGGACATTACTCCCACACCCATATATTACTCATATCATTGAGCATTAATTGAGCTTGAAGTTCCTGCCTTGCCTTTGTTGTGCCCAGAGTGATTTCTCTTTCTCCATCCGAATAAGCTCCCCACTGGTCCCATTTTCTTATTATACTTTTTGCGTATATATGGTGCATACATATCACTTAATATAAGTCTGAATATTAAATCTCATTGCCTCTTATTCACCTGTATCCGTTGTCATTATTCAATACTGTATGGAGTGTTAATCCCGATATTGATAAGGGGCTACGCCTCACTTGATATTAACTATATTCCAATAACTTACATCTTACACCTTTTATCTCAAAAAATTAAGTCCCGGCACGAATGACACACCTATCCCGAAAAAATCATTGTAACAGTCATACTTCTGGCTCACGACAATTATAATACATTCTTCTTAATTTATTACTCATTCAACAAGTAATATGCAATAGAAATAAATATTAACCCTTGTCTGGCCACTTAATATTTATTCTAACTTAGATTATGTTTTAATTTAATCAAACCCAATATAATTTAATTAATCGCAATATAAAAATCATTAAAATTTTGGGGTTACACCTTAATCGAGCTCTGCCACGGAGTTAAGACCCATAGTTATCCTAGGATTAATTTCTCCAGACTAAATGTTTTGACCTCAACAACTGAGAAGGAGGTACTCAAATAGACATGATGCCTCGACCTGGATAATGAATGTCGTGGCCTTAGCACTAAATCCCCAACTCAACTACTAAGCACAGTATAATAATCCCTCCCAACTACATGACCTCTTATAATAAATCGCGGCCTCAAGGAAAGAGTTAGAACTCTTGGTCGTAAAGAACAAGGAAATTATAGTAAAAATAATATTTTTAAAACCCTAATTTACTCCCAAATACAATACTTAAAGATCAAAGGCAAAAACCCTAGATAAACCTACTAAGGTCAAGTAAGAACATCCTCAAAAGTCCCATTCTCCAACTATAAAATCTCACCTCAAGAATCCTAGTAGAATAACCCTAAAATGATAGATTTACTTAATTAACAGTAATATGCCTAAGTATAAGAATCTCAAAGAATCAGTGGCACACCATGGCCTCTAACCTTTATGAACAATAACTTTCTATAGCCCATAACCCACAAACTTAGATGAAGAATAGAATTCCATAGACATTTCCAAATTTCACACAAGGATGAATCTCAATCAATAAGGACATAAAAATTGAGTTTCAACAAGGAAGAATAGGGAGAGAAAAGATCTCTTACCTCAGTGGAGCAATATAATAAATAGTAGCCTTACGTCACCTCCTTCTTTAGTGAATAGTAGCCATCTTCCGCCTTATTTCAACAACCTTTTGTTCTTCAAACACAAATTGTACTCTCTAAAGAATGGATTTTAATATTTTTAATAGTCTTGGTAAGTGTGCTAATAATGGGTATTTATAGGTTTTAGTGGGAAACCTAGGGTTTTCCTCTTTTTCACACTCTTTTCCACAATTACCCCATTAAAAAAGGCTTTTAGAATTTTTCAAACTTTATCCTTAAGTTATGACATAATAAGTCCACACCACCATCTCTCGTGATTCTAAGGAAACTAAGCTCCGCGACTATCACCTTAGGCCATGGTCTTCAAGAGTATGTTCACGGCCTTTTCACACTAAGTCGTAGCCTATGAGTTTCATATGTCCCTTGACCATTTCTCTAAACTAAGTTTCTCATCACTTCAACTCCAGAACATAGCCTCCCATAAGGTCATGCCACTTAAGGTTTTAGGGTTATTAAAACCTGCCCAACTTAGGAAATTACTGCCTAGGAATTAAATTACTTAAAAGTATAAATTAATTCATACCTTTGAAAAATTGTGGATACTTTGATTTGATGATGAACTCCATCTCCCAAGTGGCCTTTTCCACAGCATGATAGCTCCAAAGAACCTTGACTGGGTATATTGTCTTTGAACTGATATGCTTTTCTTTTCTTTCTAAGATCTCTATTGGGGCCTCATCATAACTTAAGTCTCCATGGATCTCAATGGGCGCATGGTTCTGTATATGGCTCAGATCTCTAATGTAATTCCTCATCATTGAAACATGAAACATGTTGTGCACATTTGACATTTTTAGGGGTATAGCTAGCTTAAACAAAGTCTACCCAACCTTTTCAAGAATATCAAATGGTCTAATATACTGTGGGCTTAATTTTCCTTTGTCCCAAGCTTCTAGGTCCACATCCTTTCTTTTGACATCATTCCAACTTTTATATCTTCCATGAGCACTCCACAACCATTTTTAAATCAGTCTAACTTTATACGAGACCTCTTTTACTATTTCTTTCCCAGAAATTGTCTTTCCCCCACCTCATCCCAACATAATGGACTGCGATATATTCTCTAATATAATGTCGTGTAAGGGGATATTTAATACTCTCTTGGTAACTATTGTTATGCACAAACTCAAATAGGGATAAGTGGCCTTCTAAACTACCGTGGAAATCTAAAACATATGATCTTGACATATCCTGAAGGGTTTGATTTATTCTCTCTGTTTGTGCATTTATCTAGGGATGGTAAGTTATATTGAAGTCTAGCAGCGACACCATTGCTCTTGGAAATCTCTTCCAAAATCCTAAGGAAAATCTAGGGTCACGGTCGTATACTATGGCCACATGGACTTCATGGAGTCTGAAAATCTCTTTTATGAAATGTTTGGCCAACTGGTCAACATGGGTTGTGCTCTTGACAGCCAAAAAGTGTGCGAACTTGGCCAATCTATCCATAATAACCCAAATGGAATCCAATCCTCTCTACGTTCGTGATAGTCCAACTATAAAATCCATGGATATGTTTTCTCACTTCCATTATAAAAAAGAAAAGGGTTAAAATAGCCCTCTGAGTCTTTGGTGCTCGGTCATAACTTGCTGTCACACTAAACACTTCGCCACAGACTCTGCGACCTCTCTTTTCATATTAGTCCAGCAGAAATTCTCCTTTAAGTTTTGGTACATCTTTGTGCTTTTGGAATTGAATTGAAAAGGGTGAGGAGTGTCCCCCTTCCAGTATCACGGACATAATATCTTCAATCCATGTCATATATAATCGTATCCTAATTCGTAAGGCTCCACTATCATCAATTTTAAAGGCCGACTTCTCTCATTTTTATGAAAGTCACGGATCTTCTGAAGATCAGGGTCAGCAGCCTGTGCTGCCCTTACCTTTTCAATAAAATTTGGTTCAACTACCATCACTCTAAGGTTTCCATGGAATCCTTGACCTCTGACCTCAATCCTCATTTCCTCTAAGTCTTTCAGAACTTTTTCTTAGCTAGTAATCCTCAAAGTGCTAAAGGAACCTTTTCTACTAAGAGCATCAACCCCCAAATTGGCCTTTCCCAGATGATACTTAATTAAGATATCATAATCTTTGACTAATTCCAACCACCTTTGTTTCCTCGTGTTCAAATATCTTTGAGTGAAGATATAGGTTAAATTATAATGATCCATGAATATCTCATAATTTTCCCCATATAAATAATGTCTCTAAAATTTTAAAGCAAACACTACTGCGGCTAACTCCAAGTCACGGGTGGGGTAATTCTTTTAATTTGGTATCATCTTCTTAGAGGCATAAGTAATTAACATTTCATTCTGCATCACTAGATAACGAAGGCCACAACTTGAATCATCACTATAAATAACATAGCCTCCACCTTCCTTGTGGAAGGCCAAGATAGGCACAACCACTAGTTTCCATTTCAACTTTTGAAAACTATCTTCACACTCAATGGACAAAAGTAATTTGTTATCATCATGTGTTAGTTGGATCAATGGCATGGCTGTCTTAAAAAATCCTTCTATAAACCTTCTATAGCAGTGTGCCAGGAAGAGGAATCTTCTAACCTTCGTGACTATAGATGGTCTCTCCTAATAAATAATGGTCATGACTTTTCATGATTCCAGGACCAACCCATTCTTATTTAATATGTGGTCGAGGAAGACAATGTCCTCCAACCATAATTCACACTTAGAAAACATTGTATATAACTTGTCTTTCCTAAGAACCTCAAACACTTGGCGGAGGTGTTCCTTATGCTCCTCTGTCGATTTAGAATAAATTAGTATATCATCAATGAAAATAATAACAAATTTATCAAATAATGGTCTAAACACTCTATTCATTACAACTATGAAATATGTTGGGGCATTAGTTATCCAAAAAGGCATCACTACAAACTTGTAATGATCGTACCTAGTTCTAAAGGTTATATTATGAATTTTATCATTCATAATCTTAAGTTGGTGATATTCAAATATCATATCAATATTAGATAAATATCTAACATCCTTTAGTTGGTAGAAAAAATCATCAATCCTAGTTAAAGGGTATTGATTTTTCTCCTTCATCATGATCAAATCAGTATAATCTATGCACATCCTAATAGATCCATCCTTTTTCTTTATAAATAGTACCGAGGCATCTAGGGAGGAAGTACTAGGCATAATAAAGTCACAGCCTAGCAAGTCTTTCAGCTCCTTTAACTCCACGGGGGCCATTCTATATAGAGTCTTACAACTAGGAGCGGCCTCTGGCGCAAGATCAATGGTAAACTCAATTTCTCTATTCGGGGGTAACCCTTGCAATTTTCTTAAGAAAATATTGTTGTAGTCCATGACAACATGGACATCTGCTAAAGTGTACACGGCTTTATCAATATCTTTGACATATTCTAAGTATCAGTGGAAACCTAACTTAATCATTTTCCTAGCCCTCACAACTGATATTAGCAAAGGTTTTATACCTCCTTTGAAACTCATATCGACCTCTTCGGGTATACATATGGTAATTTCCTTACTAGAAAAGTGTATTCTAGCCAAGTGGGTGGGTAACCAATCCATACATAAGATCACGTCGAAGTCTTCCATTTATAGGGGAATTAGAATAACTTCAAAATCCTAACCTCCTATGTTTGCGACATAACCATTATATATGAATGCTGCCTTTGATGAAGTTCCTACCGGGGTATCAATTCATAAGGGCGGGTCTAAGGTATTTGGACTTTTCTTAAATTTTCGTACAAAAGTGGTAGATACAAAGGAGTTTGTGTCCAAGAAATCAAAAATATATAAGCATTTATGTCATCAATAGTAATGGTACCTGCTATCATGTCCACATATTTCTTAGCATCGATGGAGTTGAGCGCAAAGACTCTAGTAGGAGACCACGGCTTCTCAATATCCCTTTTTGGTAATATGGAGTATTTGACCTTTTGATAGGGTTTACTATATTTGTATCAATTCATTTATAGTGGTTGATTAGGCACATATTCTTCACATTTATCCCCTTAATTTCAATATTTTTATGATCCCGTGCAGTGTATTTATCTTGGATTTGTCTCGTATTTATGATACTAACCTTTTTTTGCAAGTATTTCTTGTTTTGTGTATTTCTCATGTGTTTTACAAGTATTTCACGCAAGTTAGTGCGAAGGAGAGCTCAAAACAGTGAAAGAAACCAAGAAATGAAGAGTTGAAGGGCATTTTCGTAATTTTTCAGCCTTAGTCCGAAGGTGGGGCCAACTAGAAAGTTGAAGAGCTCTAAATTACAAGAATACTGGAAAAAACGGCACCTCAATCCGAGCTACAGTGAAGAAGTTATGATATTTTGAAGTTGCGTGATAATGAAGAGTCTGGATGTGCGGATTTCTGTAATTAATTATGCATTTAATGCAGTGCAACTCTTGGAAAACTTGTGCCACAAGCGAAATTTGATGCCAAATTCATGAAACTTGGTGCTATAAAAGACCAAGCTCTACCTCATTTTCAAGGGGAGTGGAATTCTAGAGAGAGGGGAGTTGCTAGAGAGAGGCTAGGTTAGGAGTAGGTTAGAAGTGCTAGATTAAATTTTAGGTTTAGATTTTGAGAGAAAATTTTCTATTCCTTCAAGATTTTTCATGAACCCTAGTTTGTAAGAAATTCTGGATTCCAATTCCATTTTTGTTGTTGAATTCAAGTAATATCTTTCCATTCTCTATTTTTGTTATTTGCAAATTATTTCCCATGTCTTGTAGATCCATAATTTTGTGTGTGAATTTATTCTTGAACCAAATCATGAGTAGCTAAATTCCCAAGGGTTGGGGTACATGAACTCAATCCAAGGCAAATTATTTATGTAGAAAATAGAGGTTAAATTAAAATATTGATTGAATCGTGAAAGCACCGCTTTATATTTATCTTTGATTTCGTATGGTGCGGGCTTGAACCTCATATACGTAATGCTTAGAATATATAAAGACTGGATTCATTCACCGCTTTATATCTATCTTTGATTTCATATGATGCGGGCTAGATCCCTCATATATGTAATTCTTAGAATGTATAAAGACCGGATCTAGTCAATAATTTTAATTTACAATTCTAGTATTCTATACGGTAATTTGTTAAGGATTGAGGGATTGTACCCTACCCTATTTTCTCCCATTTGTCAGATCTAATTTCTTTTGCACTTTTCAGCTTGTTTTGCTAAGTAATTTTTTAATAGAAATTTTCCCAATTTTTAATCATCTTTTCGTTTCTTTTAAGAAATCATTTCAAGATTTAATAATTTTTCTTATTACTATTTGGAAATCTCGATCCCTGTGGATACGATCCCGACTTATCGGGTTTATTACTTGAGCGACGGGCTTGCACTTGAGCCTAGATTGTACGCACTTTTGAGACAAATATTAAGTCGCGTCAGTGGTAAAGGCTTTGAAAAATTCCCCTTTGTACCAAAGTCAAAGCACACAATATTCGTGGTGTCAACCTTTCCCTTCGAAGTCCCTTGACTCGTCCATAGCTTTTGTGTTTGCTAACGTGGCTTGTATTCCTTCTTTGTTCCATCTTCTCCACTATTTATCTTTTCGCATTTCACCTCTGAACCATCCTTAAAGTCTTTTCTACGATCTGTGCCACTTTGGTCAGTTTCGTGTAAAGCCTTAGTCCCATAACCCTGCTACAAAATTTGTGCTTCAAACCCCTCTTACACTTCTTAGACTTTTTTTCCTCAGTGTAAAGAACATAGGGGAAAAGTGGGATAATTTTTCGAACTTCATTTCATACAAGGCTACTGACAAGGTTAATTGATTTAACTCCACAATTTCTACCCTCACCTTCTCCCTAGCCACGATCGGGAAGTACTTATCAAGTGTTCTTTGAATTTGGCCCCGCACATAGCCGTGACGTCTTCTCCCAACTGCTTCCACTTGATCTTGGACCACAAATGATCCTCCTTATCCTCAAACATAAAGGAGGAGAAAGAGACCTTATGATTCTTAGTGCCATTCAAAATAACAAAATCTTTTCCATCTTTCGAATCCAGTCGTTGGCGTTTAAAGGGTCAGCCTCTCCCTTAAAAGCCTCTCGTACCAATTTCTTAAAATGTATGGTGCATCCCACTTGACTTTTCTCGAGTTCCCTTGCATCTATGTCCCTATCTAGGGCTTTCGAAAAACCTACAACCACTTTTGGCACTTGTTCTGTGATCGCATTGTTATTATTTGCAAAACCATTAGCACCGTGATTACCTCTTGCCATAACTTTCCTGACTAAAATCACACACGTATAAGTCTATATTCCTATCACTAGTTCTCTATGTAAGTCTACGTAATCAAAATTACTCATAATAATACTATATTTTTCCTAGGTCGAACGATCTAATACCACTTATAACGTCTCGTATCCTGCCCTAGTCAGTTGTGAATGTTAAGTCCATTGATCTCACGGTGATTTAATATTTAAACATAACAAGTAAATTCTTAACTGCCACAACCTAATAAGGGCCTCATATTCTTCATCAGAGTTAGCCGATATAATAGTTTACCAGTATAACATTACACCATATGAGAAGAATCATCCACTATATTTTTTAAATTTCATTAGTACCTTAATGGTATCTAATACAGGCCATAGAAGCAATCCTTCCTCATACAATCATGAACATAAAAGTTCCAAGATAAATAAGTACAACTATGAGCCAAGTTTATAAAAACTCCTAAAGGATCACTATGTAAACTATCGTTGCGATCTCTATGGAATCCGTGGCTTATAAAAGTGTCCTCGTCTCATAACCTGAGGAAACAAATATTTTCTAATGGGTGACATCTAATAGCCTAGCATGTCTTAACTCAAAGGTCCTAATTAACCTACAAAAGTTAGGATTTACAAAGGCAACAAATATACAAATGATATGATGTAATCAACAAAAATATAGAATAATAATTGTGCATCACGATCAATAAGAAGAGGAAATAATTGCATTTCCCCAACCCCTTACATTCCCCAATGACCTATGGCTCAATATCCCAAAGGTGTTAACTCCTCGTCTTTCCACATAGCTCAATCTCCCACGATTCACCCTCATAGTCCACAACACATTTTTTTTAACCTTGGATTTCTCATACTCTCTGGCCTAATTCTATGTGTCTTTGACCTAGTCATGCCACAGGTCACGGCCACCTCTCTTACATAATTATAGGATAAGCGATCCATGGTATGTTGTTAACTCTACACCTTGGTCGAGCTCTGCCATGGTGTTAAGACCCATAATTAGCATAGGCTCAATCTCCCCAAACTAACCATTTTGACCTCAAGCACTAAGAAGGAGTTCCTCAAATAGACATTATCCCTTACCCTAACTAATCAATGTTGTGTCCTGAATGCTAAATCCTCAACTCAACTCCTAAGGCACAACATGAAACTTCCTTCTAACTCCATGATATTTTCTAATAGAGCGCGACCTCAAGGAAAGACTTAGAATTCAATCTTGGTAAGAAATAACAAGGGCATATAATAAAAAAGGTTTTAAACCTTAGTTTACTCCCAACTTGAATTCTTAAAGATCAAAGGCAAAACCCTATATAAATCGACCAATGTCAAGTAAGAACATATTCAAAAGTTCCATTCTCCAACTATAAAATGTCAAAAGTTCCATTCTCCAAATATAAAATCTCACCTCAATAATCCTTCTAGAAAACATCTGAAATCATAGATTTAATTAATGAACAGTAATATGCCAAGTCTCCAAATATCAAAGAATCAATTACATTCAACAACCTATAACCTTGATGACCAATAGCTTCCTATGGCCTATAACCCGAAAACCCAGATGAATAGTAGAGCTCCATCGAAATTTTCATATTTCACACAAGGGTTCATGTCAATCAATAAATACATATGAAACTAGAGTTTTAACAAGAATAGGGTGATGACAGATCCCTTACCTCAGTGGGTCAATTTGATGAATAATATCTTTTCGTCGCCTCCTTGTCCTGTGAATAGTAGCCCTCTACTGTCTTACTTCATTAATCTTCTCTTTTTCACACAAAAACCTTACTCTCTAGAATGGATTTAAGGATTTCTAATAGTCTTGGGAAGTGTTCCCATGGTGGGTATTTATAGGTTTTAGTGGGTAACCTAGGGCTTTCCACTTTTAGACACTCTTTTCCATAATTACACCTTTTAAAAAGGCTTCTAAAATTTTCTACACTTGCTCCTCAAGTCATGAAATAATAAGGCCACATCATCATCCCTCATGCTGCAAAGGAAACTAAGCTCTGTGGTCATCACCTTAGGTTGTGGTCTTCGAGGGTATCTCCACGTCCTTTGCACACTCAGCCTTAGCCTTTGGGTTTTATATGTCCGTGAACCCCTCCTTTAACATGGGTTTCTCATATGTTCAATTATAGACCGTGGCCTCACACAGGATCGCGACCTCTTTAGTTTTTAGGGTTGTTACAAGTGGACTTATAAATGGGTAGGGGTGATTTTGTTTCTTCCCGCAAGGGTTTCCACACTCCCCGTGTTCTTGTATGATTATTTTTATTGCTTTCGTTATTAATCATCACTTGCATGTAATTTGAGATAATTAATTTTATTTTGTAAAATTAACTTTTTTCCAATTAATAAGTTTTTAATTTCCTTGTCTTGGTAATTAATTAATTGGAATTAAAACATGAGGCACATACCTATTTCAAATTGGTATCATGGCAAGTTTTTAATATAAATTTGGGGGCATGTCTATTGATTGTTAGTCAGTCACACACCCACCGATTTTTACGGTAGTAACTACTCATACTCGAAGGCGTGCATGGCTTTTTTCCTTAAGTTTCAAAATAAGAGTGTGTGGTGAATTTTAAATAAGCGGTGGAAGGACTAACCACTTTTCTAGGAGAACACATTGTCCTTAAACTGGAGGAGTCATGGTCTGAGGATAAACAAAGGATAGTTAACCATAACCCTAAGGTATTAATGAAATTTTGTATGGTGTCACCCAAGAAGATTTTCATTGATTTACTGCGTATACTACGTCCAAGGAGGACTGGGACATTCGTTACCTCACGTATGAGGATCCAACATCACGCCATCTTGTTTGAGTTATTAAATATGAAAGAAACTAAGACCTTTGATGAGTTTCACTCAAAACTCTCCAACAATATGAACTCTTATTTTTATTTAGGTGAGATGATCTTGGAGTCTAGGCTAGTTAGTAAAATACGTAGGTGACTACAACTTAGGTTCTTTTCCCACATCTCATCCCTTTAAATCGTAGGTGGAATTGATAACATGAAGGAAGAAGAGATTAATGGATCCAACCAAACCTTTGAGTTGGAAAATTGTTTGCCGCCCAAGAAAGGGAAGGAAAATATTATAAAAGTACAAAAGGGGATTTTTTTGATTCATACATAAGCGTTGACAAAGAAGAGTGTTTTTCAAATTAGCTAAGACATTGAAAATATTCTTAGACAAAATTAATTTGATATAACTAAAATGTTTGAGAAAAACAATTCTAATAAGCTAATATCTTCAAGGAACTGACGACACAAAATTAGTTGGAATGTCAAAGTGTTGGCCACAAGTCATTCGAGTGTTCTAGTATAACTAGGGGTAAGGTCAAGAAGAAGTTTAATGTCACTCCTAGTTATAGTGACACAAGATACACAAGTAGGCCTTTAGTTGAATTCATTCACACCGCATTCGACATCATCTAGGATGTGTTTACTCATAAATATACCTTTGTTAAAGACAAGGTTCAAGATACTAGCGTTGAGTCCCATTTCGATAGCTTATATTGTTAAGAGGAGGAGTTATATGAAGATGGAAAAGTTGGAGGTTGACATTGAAAATACTTATTCCAAACTTTATGATATATATTTTAAGATGGAAAAAATGAAATTTAGGCTTTCCTCTAAGCTTAAGAGCCTTAAAGAAGGGAACATAGAGTGTGCACTTTTACATGACAAGGTTTATAGCATAAATAAGTCACTTCTTGAGTCTTCCTGGACTTGAATATTATTAGAGGATGATAATTCTAGTCTATATAAGGATCTTTAGGATTTGAAGATGGAGAAGGTTCACTTTGAAGGGGCATATGAGAATTTAGGGAAGATAGTTCTTTCATATTCCCAATTCTCAAAGTACAAGATTGTACTTGTCCATGACCATTTGAAATGGTCAACTGCTAAAGCCAATAATGGATTTGTCAAATGGTTTAACAAGAATCCTACGCATACCCCACCTAGGAACACTCCTAAGTCAAAGAAGGTGAACATCCCATAACCATGCGTGCACCTATATTCATAGGATGGGTCACCTTAGATATTTTTTTATTTAATATGCGGAGAATGTATAGGAGGCCTAGAATCAATCGTTACACTAGATAAATTATGAATATAAACCATTTAGGTCAAAGGACTAGGAACTTCTCTAGATAAGTTAATGATTTGATAAAATCTTTAAAGTTCGTAGGCCTAAACTCTAAGGCTAAGGTAATTTCAAGGTCTAGTAGCAAATCTATTACCAAACCCCATGTTCCCATTGCTAGATATATTTGGGTTAGTAATTACGAGTTGGTGGTACAATTAATTGGTAGGCTTGATGTTTCTCACCATGTTCCGTTGGACACACATAGCTTTGAACCTCTAGTAAGTAAATAATTTTCTCCTCTTAAGTGAGTTATTTTCTTCACTCCATAGACTATGTGTGCTTATAGTCAATTATTTTTGTAGTCTCGGCGGAGATTTTATTCTAGTCTTGGATTGTTTTTAATTCATGATTATTTATATCCTTAATTTAATGTGAATCATTTTGTTTTTATATGTTTTTTGAAGATAAACAAAAGCACACAAGTTTTTTATTTATGTATTTTGACATTTCATTATTCTTTTATAAATGAAAGATACAAATATATTTTTTTAGTCAATTAAAAATTGTGTCTAATTTTTTTTGCAAAAATCACAAAAATGGAAAAACCTTTATTTTTATGGATAACAACTATCGAGATGATTAAAAATTTGTGGAACAGATCTTGCTATTTATTCCTATTCTTATATTAGATTCTTAAGAAGGTAATTTGAACCTATGCATATATTGATTAATCATTTCCACGAAGATATTCGAGAATGACTAACATTGACTTTGTTGTGGATATTTCCATTTCATACATACGTACATTATTTGATTAGGGTGTTTTTTTATTTCAATCCAAAAAATTTACTTACACTTATTTTCATTCTATCAAATATTAATTTATTCTTTGGATTTTTTAGATATGCATGTAAAAAGCATTTCTTATGATTTTATTATAAAAATGATGAGAGAAGCATCGGTAATAGCTACCTAAAGAGAGTGATAGCTACCATATATATATATATATATATATATATATATATATATATATATATAAGCACATGTTCGAGGGATTTATAATTCGAAGACTAATGAGTTTGTAGCTTTTCATCTAATATGTGATTTTTTGCATTATGGAACTACTAACATAAGCATTTTATTTTATGTCTTAATCGACATGAACGTATGAACATTAAAAAAATTCAATATGATTGACTTATAATTATTTTCAACTAATTAGTTCCATTAAAGAGTTTGTACATAACATAAGTAGGGGTTATCTAACATTTTTGGGTCTCAAGTTCATTGCCATTAACGTTAGACAACTTGTGTGGGATTTAATAGATTTTATGTTATCTTAAACTTGTCATCCACTTATATTTGGTTTTGTTTATTTGTGTTTTGGTCATATTAAGATACGAATATGATATTCTAAATTGATCTATTTTTCCCATGTTCATATTCCCATGCGTTCATGTCACCTATCTAATTGAGAATATATGTTATATTTGATGATTCTTATTTTCTTCATTAGAATGATTTGTGATATTAATTTTTTAATTTCTTCTTTTGTCTATTCGAGACAAAAAAATGTTGAGAAATTTATGATTTAGTATTGTGACAACCCGTGATCCGAAATAAAGGGTGGCCAGCCCGATACCTCAATATAACGGAAATCATGGATGGAAATCATTCTCAGCATCATAACAATAAAATAAGTATACGGGAAAACCACCCAATAATTCAGAAAACGGGTTGCCAAAATTTTTAGTTTGATTAAAAGTTAAGGAAATAATTTAAACAACCCAATCTGATAAGAAAGTGGAATTTCCAAAGAAACTTATATTAATACTAAAACAACCATACAATAGGAGGACCGAATAATTTGTCGGTCAATAGTTACATTCAACGTATCACAACAGTTCAATAATTTACATAATACATCCATTGATCAATTAAAAAAATTTGGGCCACGCGCCCGAATGAAAGACCCGAACGTATCTAGAATTCAAAAATGAAAGCGTCTAACAAAGCATCCTGTAATATCCGCAAAATCTTACAGCTCCTCAAAAGTATTGGAATAGGAATATCACATCGGGCACCCTTGCGGAGGAGCACCTGAGCGGATACAATAACATGCACAACATGGGAAATGAACGGGTCAGGGCCCGATTTTTATATGATTAACAGATGAACAAGAAGCATGGTAGATATGGACAGTTAATCATGAATGAAGTAGATGAGAATCTAACAACCTAATCACCAAGTATAATAAGGCAATTTAAATGATTCTAACGGTTATTACTTATACAAGAGAATAAAATTTAACATCATTATTCCTCATATCTTTTCATTTTCCATTCCTTAACAGGAATATAATTACCATCATATTTTCTTATGGCAATTCACATATATCAAGTCCCACTTGATTTAGAAAGGTTATATTTTTATACGTATAACGATTCTAAGATCGTCACTCCGAGTTTTCCCACTGGGCGTGCCCCTAAATGACTATTATCTTCCAGGGCCTATCTATACAAGACAACCTGGGCACCTAACGCATGTCGGGAAGTGGCCATATGCCTGTGAGTGAGTCATAACCAAACCCGGAATTACCTCACTAGCACAGAAAAACATATCAAAATACCGCATATGGCCGAGGACTATAGTCTCCTGCGTTCACTCGTTAGGGGACGTCACCTCATGCGCCAGCTTCCTTTATGATAGAATTTAGAAAGGTGTGTTTAAGTAAATTAACATTTACCAATTAAATCTCATTATCATTTTCATTAATCACATGTATGTTTCATTTTATTTGAAACCATAATCCTTGAATAGTTTCATTAATATTCATCATAACTTAAGTCCCGAATTATTCTCCAAATGATCACCAAAATCTTACGAGTCCCAAGGTGTTATATACCTCATTAGAGTCCCTACAGTCTCCAAGCATGGGCTTATAACTCTTAATTCCTAATAATTGGTGAAATAAAAAGTAATGCCTAAACATCACTTTTTGTACCCAAGGAATGAACCCCAAGTGAACCCATTCAACTCTAGGGAAACGACTAAACTCAACTAAAACTCTAGGACTCTAAGTTTAATTCATACAAGAAGGTTCCTAGGTCCTAAGCCTAAAGAAAAGGATTAAAATTGGAAAAGAAAAACAAAAGAAAAATGCAGGATTTTCGAATCGATTCGGTCGGATAAGCGAATCGATTCGGACCAGCCGAATCGATTCGGTCAGGAAAACCAACATTCTTCATAATAGCCAAATTGATTCGAAAATAGCCAAATCGATTCGGTTCACTCAGATCTGGAAACTGTCCCCCTGCGAATCGATTCGGCCTAGCCGAATCGATTCATCCTTGCAAATTTTACCGATTTTGGCTATGGAGTCTTGGACTCCTAATTTCCCCCAACCCAAACCCTTATCATTTATTACCACCAACTGATTATAAATGCATCAAACAACCATAATTTACACCAATGTCCAATCAAATCAACCTCCAAAGATTCAAAGCCCATAAATCCAATAAAAACCCTAACTTTCTTAAACCATAATTAACCCACAACTATCAACACTAATTATTCAACTTAAATCATATAATACCAAGTAAAAAACTTGCCTCAAGCTTGCAAATTCAGATTTTATGAAGATGTAGGCAAGATCAATCTCCAAATCTTCAATCTCTCTTTTTCTCCCTAAGTTTTCTTCTTCTCTCTTTCTCTCTAGGTCACTAAATGTACTTAAGAGAAATAAATGGATTTCAAGACATAAAACGTGCCTGTTGTCTAAAATTACCAACTTAAGTGATCAATACCGCGATAAAATAACACGCAACTACACATTTAAACTAAAACCAGTCAAAAGTGCCCGAAACCTCAAAATACAATATGACACATATTTTGACTGTCTCTCACCTTCCGAAACTAACTACTCCCTCCAAATTATCATTTGGATATTTTATAACTCATTTTAAGTTCCAGTTTCATTTTAAGCCAAAATGTCATTTTAAATTTGCAACATCTTAGTAAATATTCAACATCTTAGTAAATATTAACTTTTCTTCATTAAATTAATACTTACTCTATATTCTAACATTTTATATCTAATTACTATACCTAGCCTAAAATAGGTTCTCAAAAGCGAGGGTTGTTATATACTCCCCCCCTTATGAGGGAATTTTGTCCCCAAAATTCAAGCGTGCCTTGTATAAAGACATGCAGATACTTTTTTCGCATATCATCTTCGCGCTCCCATGTTGATTCCTTGGCGTTATGGTGACTCCATTGGACTCGCACCAAGGGCAACACTTGAGACCTCAACCTATGCTCTCCATGCTCTAGGATAGCAACCGGTAGTTCTTCATATGAAATGTAGGGTTGCAAGTCAATATCCTCGAAATGGATATGCCAAAGTGCACCCTCGCACCTTCTGTACTTCTTCAGAGAGGAAACATGGAATACATCGTGAATTTGTTATAAAGTTTCTGGTAAGGGAAGTTGATACGCTACTGGACCAACTTTTCCAATAACTAGAAAAGGTCCAACAAAACGTGGCTCAAGCTTCCCCTTTTTCTCGAAACGCTTGATGCCTTTCATCGGTGACACTCGAAACAAGACTTGGTCCCCAATCTCCAACTCCATGTGTCTTCTACCTGCATCGGCATAGCTCTTTTGGCGGTCTTGGGCTATCCGAATGCGATTTCGAATGGGTTCAATTTTAGAAGAAGTATCTTGGATTATTTCAAGTCCAGGGAATTTATTATCGCCCACTTCTAACCAACAAGTGGGTAATCTACAAGGTCTACCATATAAAGCTTCATAAGGCTCCATTCCAATAGTAAATTGGTAAGAGTTGTTATAAGCAAACTCAACCAATGGGAGATATTGTTCCCAACCACCTTTGAAGTCAAGCACACACATACGAAGCATATCCTCCAATATTTGGTTTACTATTTCAGTCTGGTCATCTGTTTGAGGATGATAGGAAGTGCTTAACTTCAATTCGGTCCCCATAGCCTCTTGGAAACTTTGCCAAAAGTGGGAAACAAAGATCTTATCTTGGTCAGAAACTATATTTAAAGGCACCCCATGGAGTCTAACAACCTCCTCGATGAATAATCCGGCATAACGAGCAGTGTCATAATCAGTCCGCACGGGTAGGAAGTGTGACGACTTAGTCAAGCGGTCGACAATTACCCAAATAGAATCACACCCACTATGTGACCTTGGAAAACCTGTAATAAAATCCATCGATATGCTTTCCCATTTCCACACCGAAATCTCTAACGGTTGCAACAAACCTGTCGATCACTGATGATCTATCTTGACCAATTGACAAGTAGTGCATTGGGACACGAACTCAGAAATATCCCGCTTCATACCTGACCACCAATACTGACTGCACATGTCTTGATACATCTTGTCCCCACCAGGATTTACCGTAAATTTAGACCCGTGAGATTCAGCCATCACCACCCGTCTCAAATCCCCTTCCTCCGGAATAATGAGTCTTCCATGGAAGCGTAATCCACCCTCGGAACTAATCGAGTAGGATTATACTCCCTCAAACAGTAATTGGCGTATATGGTCTTGGTAACCCTTATGCCTTCCTTGGGCTTCTACAACCCTTGCTACAATGGTAGGGGTAACGATCATCACTGACATGAATGCTCTCACCCCCGCATCCTCCTGACTGAGCTCTTTACACTTAGCTTTCCAAACATTAGCTAACTCTCCCTCGGGCTTTCTACTAAAAGCATCCGCCACAACGTTCGCCTTGCCCGGATGATAATGGATATAAAATTGATAATCTTTCACAAACTCCAACCATCGGCGCTGTCGCATATTCAAATCTTTCTGTGAAAATAAATATTACAGCGATTTGTGGTCCATGAATAGGCTGAACTTCTACCCTAAGAGATAATGCCTCCATATCTTCAAGGCAAAGGAAACCGCGACAAGTTCTAAGCCATGCCCCGGATAGTTTCTTTCATGGGGCTTTAGCTTGTGAGAAGCATAATCAATAGCCCGTCTCTCTTGCTGAAGTACACCTCCTAATCCTTGAAGAGATGCATCGGTGAAGACTAGATATTCCAATCCCGGTTTTGGCAATGCAAGGACTGGAGCTGAAGTCAACCTATCTTTGATCTCATCAAATGCAGCCTGATAAGAATTATCTCAAACAAATCTCACCCCCCCCCCCCCCCTCCGGGTCAAATTTATCAAAGGGCTAGAGATTTTAGAGAAACCCTTGATAAATCGACGGTAATAACCCACCAAACCCAAGAAACTACGAACCTCGGTAGGTGTCGTGGGCTGACTCCACTCCCTCACCGCAACCACCTTGCTCGAATCCATCGATATACACTGGGACGTCACAACATTACCCAAAAATTGTACCTCTTGTAACCAAAAGCCACACTTCTCGAACTTAGCATACAATTAGTGATCCCTTAATTTTTGTAGTACCAACCTCAAATGAACAACATGATCAGATTCCGTTCGAGAATAGACTAAGATGTCATCGATGAATACAATAACAAATTGGTCCAGGAAGTCCCGAAATACCCTATTCATGAGATCCATAAATACAGCGAGGGAATTGGTTAGTACAAAGGGAATAACCAAAAATTCATAGGATCCATATCTTGTCAGAAAAGCGGTCTTGGATACATCCTCCTCCCGTATCCTTAACTGGTGATACCCCGTCCTCAAATCGATTTTTGAGAAGTACGACGCTCCTCTAAGTTGATCAAACAAGTCATCAATACGAGGCAAAGGGTATTTATTTCGAATGGTGACTTTATTCAACTCTTTGTAGTCAACACATAACCAGAGAGAACCGTCCCTTTTCTTTACAAACAATACCGGAGCACCCCATGGTGACGTACTACGCCTAATGAATCCCTCCTCTAACAACTTCTGGATTTGATCTCTCAACTCCATCATTTCCATAGGATCCATTCGATATGGATCCCTCGCAATCGGTCTCGTTCCCGGCGCTAAATTGATCACAAACTCAATCTCTCGGCTAGGAGGCAAACCCGGTATTTCTCGAAAGACATCCTCAAATTCTCTCACAATCGGAATAGAATCCAAGGGAACAACTACATCCCTAGAAGTCTCCTCTGCAATACAATACAGATATGTACTAGTACTTCCCTTTAAACGAGGCAGAACTACCAAGAACATTTCTTGTCCCGGAACGGCGAAGACTATACTCTTCCCGTAACAATTAACTATCGCATGATATTTCATAAGCCAATCCATGCCCAAAATCACATCATACCCGTAACAATGATTTCTTAGAATTTCTTGATGAACTTTTTGAAGATCAAGAGTTACCAATCATTGAAAACGAATGTGTGTCCCCTTGAAAAATGAAAAATATTAATTTATCATCTATTTGGATACCTTGAAAATGGAGTTTTACCCTTATAAAGAATCCAATATCATCATTTTGGAAAAATTGTTAAAAAGTTGGATTATAGAAAATGATAAATTTCTAATGGAGTTGCATTTCATGTCAATTCTTCTTCATCAAATGAATCACCGCTTATTGAACATAATTACAAACGTTTTCTAAACTCAAAGAAATATGATGGTGTCAATAATTTAATGGAGAAAATTTTTATTCCTTCAAAGTTCGTGAAGATTGTAATCATATACAATTGCATATTTCCATACCTAAAATGCTTAAGTGTAATAATTGTTATAAAATAGACATATCATATGTTATATCATAAATGTGGTATGTATTTTGGACTAATTAGGAGGAGACAATTGGACTAATAACACACATAAAGGAGGTCAGATCAATTATAAGTCCGATCTTCCCCAACTATCTCACAACAGGTTAATAACTCCGTGAAAGCAAGCATGTATTGTGTGATTGTATGATATCAGCACCATACCCCACGTCAGGGAGATATACAAATATTCCCGCATGTGCGCATAACAAACTTTTATTATTGTTATTATTATTATTATTATTATTATTGTTATTGTTATTGTTATTGTTATTGTTATTGTTATTGTTATTGTTACTGTTACTGTTACTGTTACTATTACTGTTACTGTTACTGTTACTGTTACTGTTACTGTTATTGTTGTTGTTGTTATTATTATTATTATTATTATTATTATTATTATTATTATTATTATTATTATTATTATTATTATTATTATTATTATTATTATTATTATTATATCACTTGCATATAAAATGTGCACATGCCTAATGTATAAAGGCATGATATTGGTCACATTCAATTCTCTCTCTTCCAACATCCTATAAATAGCACACACATCCTCACTTTAAGGGGATCTGTATATATTTACCATACCGTTATGCTGTTTAATTATAGAGTTAACTTGAGAGCTTGTATTCAACATTTATCCATGGCCCTTTCCCACTGAATGAAAACAATATACTCCTGTACCAATGACATAGGAACCTGTTTGGGTTGAACCATGTAAATTTGGTTTTATTATTTTTCTCTCGTCTTTCTATAGTTTCCTCTAGATTCATATTTCAATAATTGTTATCTCTTTATACGCTATTATTTATAATTATTTTACTCTTGATAAAACCAAATCAATATACTAGTTTTAGATGATAACATCATCTATTTACTCAATCCAACATTATATTCTTGTAATTTTGGGAAAAATAAGAGTTTTCTTGGGAATAATCAATAATGAAAGCAAGGGAAACATGTTTATCATCTTCACAACAAAAAGGCAAAGTTATTCGAAATTCATCCAATGTTAGACCTAAACCCAAACCGCCTCGTGTGAATAAAGTGCAAATTTGGAAGGATATTGTTAAAAGGATAAGTGTATAGATCAAATGGATCCTCAATTGGTTCCCTGAACTTTTCTCAAGTAAGGTAGTTTCTTGACGTGTCTAGGACTCTTAGAATGCTTATCTCATCATATTCTTAGTGTTGTGTTTTATTACATATGTCGATTATTTGTTTATAGATACGCTTGATGATTATGCATGTTTAGGTTAGTTAACTGATGTTACTAAATTAATGCACCAACTGTTGCATATGATATTTGTATCGTAGTTTCATTTATGCCTATACACACTTGAAATAGAAATTTTAAGCTTCAAAGAATTAAAATTCTAAAGCTTGATCATGATGGAACATGTGATATAAACTGGATGCACTTGACACCGCACAACATTCTTGAGCATTATTCGATCAAAAGATTAAACGAAACAATTTTATTTGTTCTTCATGGTTTTCGAAATAATTGGGATTTGAAGAAACAATATCATTTTTCCCCTTATGTCATGTAAGATGTTTCATCATGGCCGCAGTTGAAAATAAAAATGCATTACAATTAAAGATCATGAGAAATGACGTTGTTAGGACTGAAACTTTGGTTTGTGTGAGATACCTTTTAAAATTGGAAATAGTTCTCTGACCATTTTGCTTGAGTGATCACTTCCACATGCGAAACATTTGCGGTAAACAATGGATCAAATAATTATATATATAAAAAACTTAGTAACACCAAGCTTGAAAATTATATACTTTTTATGGAATACAAAAGTGTTAGATGAAAATTATATACTTTAAAGTAAAAGTATACTTTTTCATGATAAACATAAAAATAGACTATTCAAAATCCTCTTTTTCATTGACCTGTGATTTTGATTTCATTGTTCAAGTCTCGAGCACCTTCACTTTTTTTCTTCACAGTAGTTATCTTCACTGCTTCCCATGTTAATTGAACTTAAATTTTTTAAAGCCTTTAAATTATTGTACGTCTCAATTCTATGTACGTGACATGACTATAAACCTTGATTATGATGTTTAAATGTGTATTTTTTTTATCATTAATTAGTGTGGTAGAGAAAATGGACCCTAATGTACATTATTACATTTGTGTTTTAGAATTTTTCCCTTGATTTGAAAATTCTAAATATGTGGGTCACAATTACACCCCGTGAACATATATTTCGCCTCAGTGAAGGTAACATGACCTACAAAAAGTTTAGGTCACCGGAGCAAATAAGTGTTTTAAGGGGAATTTAAATCTTTGTTCTAGCTCATGACGAACAAAAAACAGTTTGCCTCGGTGAAGAAGTCGGTTTATGGGGGAATTAAAATCTCTGGTCTAATTTGTGGCCCTTGAAATCTAGTCACCTGGGGAAAGGAATTTGTTACCCATGAATATTTTAGTTCTCCTCAACGAAACTACACTTGGAACCCATCAAAGGTCATTTCACTTTCATTTTATTTAAGAAAAAATGACACACTATTTCTCCTCACAAGAAGACAAAAATCCACTATTGAACCTAAGAGCTCTTTCTTAGCCTCCTTTATCAACCAAGCCCTATAACTATTGGTAAGTGTGTATTTACACCTTTTCTAAAGTTTTTGAATGGGTTTTGATATTTTTTTGGGTTTTCACTTTTTATAGGATTTTTTCTATTAGGATTGATCTTTGTTGAATTCACTCATATATTTTAAGATCAAGTTGCTGAATTAGAGTATTCGTGATGCATTTGGGGTAAAACTTAGTAGTAGTGTAAAAAATCCTAGTTTTTATGAATTGTTTAGAGTTAATAATTATCGATGTTTTGGTTTAATCTTATTTGAAACTTCATTTTACTTCTAAGATATGATACTTGTGATTTGGTTTTAATTATTTTATTTTAAATGAATTGAGATTTTATTTTATTTTATGTGGCTATTTTAGTTT
This sequence comes from Sambucus nigra, assembly GCA_949130495.1. Lineage (NCBI taxonomy): Eukaryota > Viridiplantae > Streptophyta > Magnoliopsida > Dipsacales > Adoxaceae > Sambucus > Sambucus nigra. The sequence continues at coordinate 84,190,385 of OX422208.1, read as the reverse complement.
TATTTATAATGACAAGAGCAAGGGAAAAACGTACTAGAACTCCACCTACTATCCAACCCCCAACTCCAACTTATGGTTCAATTTGATTCACTAGATAAGAAAAGGAAACGCAATTTGCTTCCAATTTTAAGGATCAACCACTTTCATTGAACGGACTGTGGATTAATAGACCAAACATGAGAATCAGTCATTAATATACACTCTATTCTCTGATCATCAACGGTTGAATGTGTTGAATTATGGCCAAAATAAGGAAATAATATACCGTTACCTAATGATAGAGTTCTATGAAAATTCCTATTTTCATGATCGTACTAGACAATCTTTTACCAACATTGTCCGCAGGATAAAAATTATTATGTCTTCTGAGATCATTCGAAACTGATACCGTTCATCCATTATTTAGAGAGTGAGATATCCTTTTAAGGGTCGTGCCACCCCGACTATGGGTCTACACGAAGTTAAAATATAAATGGATGGGAAGGTGAAAATCTTCATGGAAAGGCTTGAGAAAGGGTTTATATAGAAAGAAATGGATTGATTATAAGCAAAATTTCTCAGTGGTAGTGATTCTAAAAGTCTATTTGAATTATTTTGACGTAAAGAATAGGATCTTGAACGATTATCTTAACATGTACATAGTATGAACTGAGAAAATCAAAGTGTGTAAGCTTGTAAGATCCATTTATAGATGTAGGAAAACATCAAAGTCTTGGAATATTCAGTTTGATAAATGATCAATCTCTTGATTTTGATCCATGATTGAATGATACTTGTTTTTGATAAAAAGCATGAAGGAAAAGTGGTGGTATTTCTAATACAATATATGAACAATGTTCTCCTAATCGGGAACGAGGTGAGTGTATTATCTTACATAAGAGGGTGGTTGTACAGGAAGCTAGATATAAAGAGCTTAGGATAAGCCACTCACATCCTTATAATCAAGATTTCCCTAGACTGAATAAAATGGATGCTAGGATTATCCCAACTCACCTATATCGATATATATTCGAAAGATTAGCATATGGATTCCAGAAAAGGATTTTATTTTCAAGTCTGGAATCACTCTGTATTAGGATCAATGTCATAAAACACTTTATCAAAATATACCTAATGTTTTGGCGATGGGAAACCTTATGTATGCTATTGTGTACTAGATTGAACATCTACTTTGCCATTCGCATGGTTAGAGGATTCCAGTCTTATAGTCTAGTACCGTTAAGGTACAATAAATTATTTTTCAGTTAGATAAAAAATTTAAGTTTTTTACCTCGGAATATGTGTTTATCTTTAGAGGTGGATCTTTAAATTGAAGGAACGATAAGAAATATTGCTTTGCTAACTCAACTATGAAGGCCAAAGTTGTTGATACTTGAAGAGGTAACTACATTAAGCCATATGGCTCGGTAACATACTACATTACTTGGGTGAGATTTCTTAAAGTGAAATTGTTTATTACACTTTATTGTGTTCATAATAGTCTAATTGCAAGTTTCAGAGAACCCATAACCCATAAAAGGATTGAGCACATTGAGCATAGGTTCCACCTAGTTTGAGAAATCGAATAATGTACATGATTAGTTTATAAACATGGTTGCATTGGATAACACATGGTTAATCTGTCTACAACTAGGGTTATAGATTACCGAGTAGATGTGTTTGGAGTTGGATGTATGAGTGTGGATTTATGACTAAGTGGGAGATTACTGGGATTTTATTCTTAAAACCATGTATGACATTTACTTTCAAGTAAATGTGCGTCAGTTAATTTTTAATTAATAATCATCTTTGTGAGAATCCCTTATTTTTATTATTAAAATTAGTGTATACCATGTTGTCCATTGAACTTAGTAGGAATTCCGGTGAGTTGGGTTTGGCTTGATCACGGGGGATCGGAATTCTAGTTCTAGTACACTTGAGAATTTCATGGCCTAGCTAGGGAGTTGACATCCTATTGGTAAAAATTCACATGCAATCCTAGTAGTTTATGTCCAACTATGATAACTTGTTTGATGCTTCAAGAACTTCTCTAATAATTCAAAGATAATTGTGATCCTTATATTCGGGAATGTATTGAATATGACGACTAGTGTGATTCAAGTCAAGGTCCTGACTAGATTCGATTTGGGTAGTATCATGTAGTCTTAAATGTGTACATAGGTTTTTAATCTCGATGGTTATGCAGATTGGAATGATTACATAATTTCTTCTTTGACTTTTGTAGGAAACATGCGATTTTATTGGATCTTATTCTCCGCAAGTTGGTCAGTTGTTGTGCAAGTATGTTTGAGATCATAGTTAAGAGGAATCCGCATCTAAGAAAGGTCTTGGATTTTGATACACCCTTGATAGACTTATAAGATTTATTTCTACCAGTAAACCCGACCGGTGGATTTTATAATTCGGTAGAGTATTGAATATGTTACGTCTATGAATCAAGGAGTAAATAAGATTCTATTTCAAATCAATTCGTGACAAATTTATTTGACCAGGAGGGTATTGTATACTTAATGTGGGGAATCATGTTATGTACCATAGAAACTTTGCAAACAAGACCTCTATACTCCGAGTAATCTTGAAATAATTAAATTAGAGTGTAGGAGTGATTATTTGTTAAAATCAATCAAGATTAATTAAAGTAAAGAAATAAATTGTGGGGATGTAATCTGGGATTTCTGAGTATTTATTTGGAATCTAATTTAATTATTTAGTTTTAGATCTATATTATAGTCCATTACCTAAGTAGTAGGCCCAGACTCTCTAAAAACCAAGTTGACCCAAATCCCAAGTTTTATACCTATATATATTGGTATAAACTAGGCTTTTAAGAAATATATCCATTATAGAGGGTTAGGGAGATAGAGAAAAAAATACTATTCACAATTTTGTGAAGGTGTGAGGAGAGAGAAAGTGATTTCTCTCATAGATGGAGGATCATATAGTAAAAAATGTATGGCATTCGATGGATTCTAGCAAGGGTTTTGGATACCTTAGAAAGGAAGAAAGATCATTATCTTTATAAATATATTTCACTTCATTCGGATCACCGACAAGATCTGCAAAAGTATCGTGATTCAAAATCCTAGGTTTATGCTTTGAACTCAATTCTTTTTTTACTTTCTAATGCATGATCAATCGAAGTTTTTCGGGCTGAAAAGTTTTACGCATTTTAGGTTAATGCTAGTCTCTAATATGGCATTCATGTCCCATTAGAAATTTTAGAGGATGAATAACCTCACCATCTTCATCAGTAGTTCGTGGATAAGAGTTCACATTGTGAGAGAAATTTGTTGTAGTTCATGTATCACCGCTACCAATTCTGACATTCGGGTTCATTCTGGTATCTGAATGTAAGTTGGGCATCATGCATTGGTTTTGATGTCCTAACAACTAGCATTTCAGTATAGTTAAATGGTGGACAAAAAGGAAACTGCATGCAAACGCATTGAAATTATTAATTTTTCGGCAAATGGAAATAGTGAGAACATCACCTTTACTCATGACAAGTAAGACTCAAGAATAGGGTCAACGTGCACCATCTGATGGTATAACTTTATATGTATAGTCACACATCTCACTCCAATGTTTACAACAAGAATGAGTTTGATTCTTCGCACGTTTTGTGCAGGAGTTGACCGCTAAGGAATATAATGTCCAACTCCAACGATGTTTAAGCTTCACAACCTTTCCAAACAAAGCATCACTAGTTTGTGCATTTGACATGAAACTCAAGTGAGAGAGTATTGTTTCGTATTTTCAAGGCATATCACAATTAATGTGAGACAAAAATTCCCATAGTCTAGTGCGCATATCTCAAGAGAAATTGTCAGTAGTGACATCCGTGGATAAAAATTAATATTGTCCTGAGACAAAATAGTGGTTTAAACGTGATTCGTCTGGTTTTGTCCCCAGCCTTTGATTCAGGACACACTTGAGTTCGCAATGACTAAGAAGGATTTTGAGTCTTGATATCCAAAAAATGTTAGTAACGTCATGAAATATATCCTTGGCACCTTTTGTGTGTGCGTAGCAAGAATGCGCAAATAAGTAGACATCGGCTCTAAGGAGGGAAGCCTCTTATTATGTTATTCTTAGAGGTAGTACCATCATCCTCATTACGCAAGGATTGAAATATCATCATTCAGTTTGGGTAATGGTCTGTTATCCTAGGATAATGTTTATGGTACGACTTAAGGCTGGCTCAGTTGGTAATGGGTAATTCCAGTTGTAACTTAAATTGCTTGAATTGAAACATATATACTCAGATAATGAGTAAAAGTAAGGTTCGTAGTCTACACACATGTAACCCCTTGAGTTTAGGGAATGAATGTTCAAACTATTTGTTTCATGGTAGTCACTTTTAGCTTATTTCCATTAGTGGGAAATTATTGCTGGGTTGTTCTCTGGTTACGGTGATAATGTTAGCTCAATGTTGGATGCAGGTTAGGTCGGGCATGGCTGATGCACCACAGTAACTTGGAATTTTATTAGGGAAATCATTGTGTAGGATTACATGATAATTCTACTGTACCTTGGTTGCATGGGCAAAATTAGTTTGCATTACATATGATTTGTTGCTTGGCTGGGCTTAATGGCTCCCTTTGTGTAATCTGGTGATATTTATTTTGCTACTCACAAGTTAGGGTATTATGTACAACTACGGTTATGATTACGCAAGTCCTATGACTCATTTATGTCATTCAAAGAATTTAAAAAGTCATGATTCAAATATGGAAACGTAAATCAAAGGGTTCAATTCAGGCATTATTCGACCTCTCGCCGCAAGTAACCATCGCGTATGGTATCGTGGTTTGTTAAAAAGTGTTTACATGGTGGCGTGTATCGTCGTTTGCATGGATTGTAATTATTAGAAATAGGGTAAGATTTAGGACCTAATTGAGACTTATAATTGATGTTGTAATGGTCTAGTGTCTGTTGTACACTAGAGTAAGTGAGATACCGAATTGGGTAAAATCCTTACGCATGAAGGATTAGAGAAATTTTGTTGACAAGTGGAGTGTGTTCTAGGTTTGGGTATAGAGATGACTTATGTGACGGTACATGTTGGTTGTGATATCTAGGTATTATAAAAGACGTGGTTTATGTGATTATACTCATTATTTGGCATTTCCTGAGTATGGGACTAGAAAATGTGTACGTGTTATACTATGAGTAAAAGGGAAAGGGAATAAATGGATGTTCATTGTTAGATATGATGAATGATAATTTGGAGATTCGTACTCACGAGACGAAAGGTACTAAAGTTTATAAAGATTATGAGGGAATTATTTTTAATAAAGTCTTGAGATTTGTGATTTAATGGTGACTAGTGGAATCACTGGTTATGGGTAAGATTTCGAGGATGAAATTTACTAAGGAGGGAATAATGTAATAACACAGAATTTTAAAAAGAAGAATTTAATGTATGTGAGAAAAATAGCTAAAGTGGTAAACTATATGCATTTTAATTAGTTTGATGAGTATGTGAAGAAAAGGATTAAGTGGAATTATGAGGAAGTTTAACCAAATGAGGAACTAGAACGATTGAAACATATACTATATGAGTTATAAGAATTTAAACATACTACGGTGACATAAAGAAGGAAAGAATCGTTGTAGGCCGCTGTAGAGGTGCCGCAGACCAGGATTGTAGTTAGGAAAACCCCTATAGCGGTGGGAAATGTGTGAAATGCAAGAGAACCATAGTAGAGGCATGGCAAGGCCGCGACCGCGACACTAACCCACAACTGTAGGGGAAGAGTGGCACGATCGCGGGTATAGTCAGACTCATCGGGTTAATCAATTTAACTGTCGAATCATGGCTAATATCCTCCACAAAGAAGCCGGAACATGTCCAAGAAAGGACATAGGTCCATGTGTTGCTCGTTTTTTTTTTTTTTATAAATAAGAATAGTATGCCTAATGGAGGGGAACGCCCTGCCAATTTATCATTTGAGAGAAAAATATGGCTTTCCCTCGCAAGAACCCTTATGCCATCATTTTATTAGGAAAAATATAAACCTAAAGGGGTGATTTTAAGGGTGTATAAGGGGGTATTTTTTTATTGTATTAGAGTAGTAATGAAAGAAAAAAACAATTTGGAGTGTATATTCTAGCATGGAATTCTTGACAGCCCCTAGATGCCAACTTTGGAGGTGGGAGCTACCTCTCCTCACGAATATTTCTCCACATTTTTATCTCCAAATAGGTAGGGGTGTTGAATCATTTTCAGATTTGATTTCGTTTAAAGCGGCATTCATGTAGTTTAATATGTGTATGAACAAACTAAGACTAGTTAAATTTCAACATTTTTTGTACTTGAAAAAGAATGATTTTAAATATAAACTCTCGGTATTGATTATTATGTGCATTTGGTTAAAAGTATGGGATAACATCTGTAATTATAAGAAGTATGAATACTTTTGACTAGTTGTATTTTGACCCTATCTCCAAATAGGTAGGGGTGTTGAATCATTTTCAGATTTGATTTCATTTAAAGCGGCATTCATGTAGTTTAATATGTGTATGAACACACTAAGACTAGTTAAATTTCAACATTTTTTGTACTTGAAAAAGAATGATTTTAAATATAAACTCTCGGTATTGATTATTATGTGCATTTGGTTAAAAGTATGGGATAACATCTGTAATTATAAGAAGTATGAATACTTTTGACTAGTTGTATTTTGACCCCATAAATTTATAGGGTTTTCGACCCAAGCTTTCATTAAATTATAGATTAGTTAAAAAGTGATGTTTTGACTCTAAATATGTTTCAGGGAATAAATATAATATAATTTACAAAAAAAAAACAATCCTTGGAAAACTACCAAACATCCCCCGAACTCTGGATTAATTACAAAATAAACCTTGAACTTTGGGAAATTTTTAAATAACCCTTGTACTTTTAAATATTACAAAATAACCTCAAATTTTTAGAGTTTCTAAAAGGGTCCTTACACTTGTGGTTTTGAGAATTAGTCCATAATATTTAAATTTTATCGGACCTTAACTTTGGAATAAATTATAAAGTAACCTCAAAACTTTAGAAATTGCAAAATGGATAGTAAATGTTATTTTAAATGAAATTAATTCTAAAGAGGTTCAAAAAGGACAAAGATGCATCTTTAAGTATATAATAAGGGTAAAAGTGTAAATTATGCATAAAGCATTAAGTGTGGCTTGGCCTGTGGGTTGGGTATAAATGTGTAAGTACAAATATAAACTGAAAGCATTTATGTAAGTGATGAATACGATGGTATGTCTGGTATGTGATTAGAAATAAAAATTGGACCACAAAGGAATGAACTTAATGAAATGTGAAAGAGTTTTGACAAAAGCGTATCGGGGTAAATTTAAGAAGGACCCGAAACTGTAGGATGCGACTTCGACTTAGATCCAAAATAACTGGCCAATAAGAAATTGATTGTGGCATTTATGGAAGATGGTGCAAGCTCGTGAATATAAATGAGATTCGATGAACTCCATGATAAATGGTAGTTATGAAAAGATAATGGAATTTATAAACTCCAGAATATTAGATAAAATTAGAAATTTGGTATTTATAAATTAAAGAATCACTACACCAAAAACAAGAATCTGGCACGGCTTAAAATTGTGCCAGATCAAATCTGACACGGTTTTAAACTGTGATAGAATCAAGTGTTTCAAAATGACCATTTTTTCTGGCACGGCTTAAAAGTGTGCCAGATTTGACCAAAAATGAACACTTCTGGCACACTTTTAAATCGTGCCAGAATTTGATATTTCTAGCACACTTTTGGCACAGTTTTGATCTGATAGATTGAGCACATTTTGATAAATTTTTGACACAGTTCAAAATCGTACCAAAATTTAATACACTTTTGACACAGTTTTAAACTGTGCCAAATTTTTGGATAAAATAAAAAAAAATTATTTTGAAAACAAGAAAATTTACAAATTGCAAATCTTGACGTTGTTGATAAATTAATTTACATACACACTTCAAAATATTACAAGTCTTTAGTAGTTCACAGACCAAGAAAAAATTGGGCAGAGTTTCCTCTATTTTCTGAACATTCTAAAACCTGCGTAATAGATAGCCCGCACGACCACAAAATATAACAATAAATTTACAAAAACCCGCACGGCCATTAAAGTTAATAATAAAATTACAAAATCCCGCACGGCCATAACACAAAAAATAGAATCATGAATAAACCCCTTGTTGTAAACCATAGAGTTATCCGTCTGTTCCACGTGAATAAATGCTAATGATAAAATTTTATCCTGCAAAAAAAAATAGAATACAAAAAAGTTGCGATATTAGTAACCAAGTAATTTATAAAAAAAGAAACTTACTAAAGCTAAAAAATTACATATAGGAGTTGCAATTATTATTATAATCTAAAATTAAAAATCTTATCCAAGTTATGACCACCTAATCAACTCCTACGAGTTACATTGATCTCGTGTGAGGGTTAGTGCTTCTTAGGGAGCCGTTTGGCTGCTGGTTTGGGTTTTCACCTTTTAAGGTCTTGTTTTTAAGCTTAATCGATATATTTTGAAATTATCATCATATTCTCAAACCGAGAGGCCTGACATTACGCGGTCAGTTCGTACAAGTTACATTGGTCCCGTGCGAGGTGTTCGTGCCTCTAACGGGGCCATTTGGGGACTAGTTTAAGGTTTCACCCTCCATCGACTTGTTTTCAAGCCTGATCTACGTATTTTCAAATTATCATCATATTATCAAATCGGGAGACCCGTGACTACGCTGTCAGTTCATACAAGTTACATTGCTCTCGTGCAAGGTGTTCGTGCCTCTTATAGGGCCGTTTGGGGGCTGATTTGAGTTTTCACCCTCAAACGGATTATGTTCAAGCCTAATATACATATCTTGAAATTATCATCATATTCTCAAAACGGGAGACCCGCGACTACACGATCAGTTCGTACAAGTAACACTGATCCCGTGTGAGGTGTTCGTGCCTCTTACGGGGCCATTTGGGGACTGGTTTGGATTTTCACCCTTTAATAGCTTGTTTTTAAGCCTAATCTATGTATTTCAAATTATCATCATATTCTCAAACCGAAAGATCTGTGACTACGCGGTTAGTTCGTATAAGTTACACTGGTCCTGTGCGAGGTGTTCGTGCCTCTTATGGGTCCGTTTGGGGGCTAATTTGGGTTTTCACCCTTTAAGGGATTTTTTAAGCTTAATCGATATATTTTTAAATTATCATCATATTCTCACATCGGGAGACCCGCGACTACGCGGTTAGTTCGTACAAGTTACATTGGTCCCGTGCGAGGTGTTCGTGCCTCTTACGGGGCCGTTTGGGGATTGGTTTGAGTTTTCACCCTCCAACAGCTTGTTTTCAAGCCTAATCTACATATTTTGAAATTATCATCATATTCTCGAATCGGGAGACCCAGACGATGTGGTCAATTCGTACAAGTTACATTGGTCACATGCGAGGTGTATGTGCCTCTTACAGGGCCATTTGGGGGCTGGTTTGGGTTTTTACCCTCCAACGGCTTGTTTTCAAGCCTAATCTTTGTATTTTAAAATTATCGTCATATTCTCAAATCGGGAGATCCGCGACTACGCGATCAATTCATGCAAGTTACATTGGTCCCGTGCGATCTGTGCCTCTTAAGGGGCAATTTGGGGGATGGTTTCGGTTTTTACCCTCAAAAGGCTTGTTTGTAAGCCTAATCTAGATATTTTCAAACTATCGTCATATTCTCAAATCGGGAGACCCGCGACTACGCGGTCAGTTTTTATAAGTTACATTGGTCTCGTGCAAGGTGTTAGTGCCTCTTACGGGGCCGTTTGGCGGCTGGTTTGAGTTCATGAGGTTTAGAAGCTAATTTACACGAGTGAGACGGTTCAGAGAAAACTAATGAGTTTCAGTTCATGAGCTTTAGAAGCTAAATTGCACAAGCTTTAGAGTAGCTAGGATTCGATACGAGTGAGAGGAAGACTCGATGGTTCTTACAGACCAATTATATAAATTCAATGTCGCAACAATACGAAGTAAATTGGATAGTAACGAATACGAATTCATTCAATGTCGCAGCAATGTCCCAGCAATACAAATTCATTAAATGAATATAAATTGGACCAATGTCACAACAAGCATCTTAACTGATATATATAACAACTCCTGTTATATATAACAATTGTTTTATATAACAGTTGTTATATATAAGCTGTTATATATAACATGAGTTCTTATATATATAACAATTATATATAACTGTTATATATAACAGTTGTTATATGTAAGAGTTATGTATAACTGATTTTTATATGTAATAGTTATATATAACAACTGGTATATATAGAAGTTATATATAGCTGTTGTACAATTTTAAGGCTGTTGTTCATAAGTTATACAATTTTAACGCATGATAATATATATAGGAACATTGAACAAGTACCTGATTCGAACTTAAAGGCCGCCTCTCCTAGTTGTTGTATTGTCTTGTCTTGTTCAAACCTACTCTGAATATTTTCTAATTCATCAATTGTCAAACATCAACAAAATTAAGAACTACAATTCATAAGATTTATGGATTGTCAAACATCAATAAAAAAAAGTACATTGAGGCCTGACTCCTCATAAGATTTATGGATCAAAATTAAAAAGAAAAAATTAACAATCCAAAAATACAGCAGCACATGGCAGCAGCTACGCAGCCCCTTGGGCACAGTTGAGTAGCAGCTAGTGAGGGCACACGGGAATAATTCAAACTATATTCAGGACTTAAAATGCAATTATGAATTGGATCTACGAGACCAATCAGGTTATGAGGCAACATGATAATTCAAAAATACTGAGAAATTTATATAAATATATATTAGACCATCTCTATTTGTTTTTCTTCTTCCCATTTAATCTTTTACATGCTCTACGTTGTCAGTATATAAAAAGCTCATATGAAATATAAATGGTATTAATTTAAACCACCTATTTGAACTATTTGCAACAATACATCACATGATCGATTATTTACTGAAATTATGGAGCTTATCAAAGGCTTGAATGAGAGAACACCACCAAATTATTTAATAGGATTATTAGTAGGAGAAAATTGAATAAAATGATGTTGCAGTCAATGGCCGGAGGAAACGCAGAATTGAAAAAACACGTGATATGGTTGCAAGAACTCGTTGGCTCTTAACCAAAAGGCATTGCATTGGTGTCACTAAACGTGAGAGGGGTCTTGGAAGGTCATATGAGGAGTCCAAAGATGACCCAAAAGCTATTAAATTAATGTTGAGATGGGCAACATTATAGATAATTAGTACAGAGTTGATGGATAGATCAAATTATTAAAGCGGGTAATAAGTGATGCTAGTCGAACCAAAACCATCTGTGTTGGTCGAAATGCAAGGAAGTTCAGAACTTCCTGTGAGGATATATCACACTAATTTGAGGCAGTCCAGACTCTGGACACAAATAAAGTTGATATTATAAGTATGCTTCCTATTGGTGATGCAAAATTGTGGTGACGTACATGCACAACAGACAATGACAGTAAACGCAGGTGTCAACTCTATATGCAAAAGTTAGAAATATGAAGAGGTGGAATGAGGTGTTGATAATGACAGTAAATTCAAAAAATGGCAAAACATTCCCAAGGCACGTAGTTTATGCTGTATGGACAGAAGAATTTTTCATATCAAACTGTTTAATGAAGATACAGTAGTGACGAAACCTGAAAGTATAGCTCAAGATGCTTTTCAAAACTAGAATCAAGGCATGTGGGAAATTGATTCCTTCAGAATATAAAATGGTCTCATACAGAGAGCATAGGAAAATGATGATCGCTGTTGTTGAAGAGTTGATTTTACAGGCATGCAAATCAAAAATGGCACAATAGTGAAGTCATATCAAGGAGTGTGACATCAATGTAGAAGAGGCTATGGTGATGGATTATTCTAATTTGTCTTCTAGATTTACTAATATACTAGACTATATCAAGCATCATGATTTTGAAAGAACATATAGCTCTGATTCTGAACCTCTCAAGAATATTGTGGATCTTATGCATGAGGAACTTGAAATTTTTGTTGATGCTTTTTACAAGAATATTAGCAAATATGAAAGGGATAATGAGAGAGAAAATAAAAAAGCAAGTATCAACAAGTGTTAGTCTTCCAAAGAAAATTAAGGCAGTTACTAAGAGGTCATACAATATCCTCTATTCAGGAGAATTACTAGAGCTTGAACAAACAATTAAGCCTTCCAATATTGAAATGTTAAAAATGAAGTGGAATTTTAAGGGTGTCATCCACAATAGCTCTAATAAAATATGGTTTTTCTTGGGAAAAAAACTAACTATCCAATGCGAAGCTAACATATGTATATGCCTATCCATTGAGTGGATAAATACTACCTTTCTAACTGAAGAATAGAATCTGGACACCAATTTTTAGACTCCAACCATACCATCATACGCCGACTTATTATGAGGAATAATAATCACCATGGGATCATAGTGATGCATCAAAGTCTTTGCATTTTGATATGAACTGCTTGTTTCAATGTATTGAGGAAGATGCAATGAAGCCAACCTCATGTCAAAATCAGCCACTCCAATCTGTCCATAAGATTGATAGTCATCAAAATGAATTTTAGTATCTCTTAGAAGCCTTTTGAGCCGTCATAATCTCATTAAGAAATGATAATCATGTGTATAAATAGTGAATATTCTCAACACCTCCACAAGAAAACTTGGGAATTGGTTAGCCAACATAAATACCTTTAACGAACTCCTACAATAACTCCTAAAATACCAATAACTATTGTACCAATAACTCGTTAAATTTAAGATTCGTTCAAAATTGAGTATGGAGTCTAATTAATGAACTCCAAAAATACCTTTAAGATTATTGTAAATTCAAAAGTGGCCATAACATTTAAGCACGAAAAAGCTAATTTTGGAACTCTTAATTTAAATTTTAAAACTCAAATCCCAAATATGACCTAAGATATAACAATATAATTCTAAACAATATATGAGAACAAAGTCTATGAGAACAAAACCTTAGTAATGAAGTTTGAGCTTCTTGGTTAAAAAATATCATGCAATAAATAATAGACAAATTGAAGTTAGGTATAAATTGGATATTTTAAAAAAATTATTTGGAGAATTATTAAGTTCAGAAGTAATTAATATGTATTATTTATATGTGAGGGGTTTAATTCAAGCAAGGAAATTAGTGAGAAGATAAGTATTTATATGCATAATTATATTTTAGTTAATATATATTAATAAAATGAGAAGTTTAATGAATCGAAATAGATGAATGGTGGAATCATTCGTTAAATTGGATTTCTAATATATAGATGGGAGAAATGAAATGGGAAGGATAACATACTTGTAGCCTTGTTAAAAGAAGATGAGATGGGAAGAACCACAGTAGCGTGTACCATTTTCTTTCAGAACCATGGAAAGAATAACTTGACCGATATCTCTAATCTTTTCCATATCAGGTGCCATTTTCTCATCATTATTTCCCTTTTTCTTTCAGAATTTGTTATTGTCAGTGTTAGTCTAATAGTTTAAGAATGCTAATCTTAAAACATACTTTTTTACACTATTTATGTATGTGTATTCAATTCATATAATGAATCGATAATCATTATATGTCACAGCATTATGCGGGATTTATTGATTAGCATACTCGTCTCTCTCTAACATTAAATTACACAACTTGCATCATTACAAAAGGGCTTAGTGATTAAGGTGTGAAAAGTAATGCGTGTAAAGACGCTAGTCGTTGTTTTCGTTTCACCAACTCAATACAAAAACCTAAATTACTACTACACTTGCGAGGCAAGCACAGCGGTAAGTCGGGTATCGAAAATTCACAGAGACGAGTTGCTAGAATTCAAGTGATTTAATACTCCAAAATAAAAGTGTAAAAGATGATTACAAACTAAAAGAAAAGATGCATAAAAGGGAAATAGTAATCTAGGCGAGTGTATTGAAACTAGGTTATGAAAGCGAGTAAAACAATAGGTTGCGTCGAATATCCCTCACCCGAGTTAATTAGTATAAAATGGTTACATAGGTCGACGAGTTATTACAAATGCGTCTTTTCTTTTAGCGTTATTACAAAGACAGTTAATTAAATCAAGGTTTGTTACACCCTAAATCATCATAAAAGCCTAATAAGATTTTGGCGTCAACAAATATCACGGAAATTACGCGCAAAAGGTCGTAAGCACGGGACATACATGATATGCCTCGTCAAATCTCCTAGGCGTAATAACTAGGACAACGCACCCGAAATAGACCCGTAAAATCCATCACCAAAGCAAAGCAACGCGTCAACTCGAGTGAGTTCCATTCAAGCACAACCTAATTTAGATTACCTAGAAAGCATGTTAAAAACGCGATAAATGGAAAGAGGGAATAAACGCGATAAAACTATACTAGAAAGCGTGTAAATCAAAGCATGTAAATAAAGCAAGAAAACCTAAATTAGAAAGCTTGTAAATTATACTACAACAATGGAAAAAAGGAAATACAACTTAAATTAAATGGAGAGGATGATGAATAGTCAACTTACACAACAAATGGGGTGTCAACCCAAGTATAAATGAAGAAGAACCATCCAAAACCACCCAAACCCTAACTACCACTCTCTACAATCTATTCTAACTAAGTATATTGAATTAAAACCAAAAATGGGTTTATATAGTAGGTGGGAAAAAGTAAGGGAAAAAGGAAAGAAAGAGGAAAGAGCCCAACATATCTGGCACTACCGGTCGACCGGTCGCAGGGGCGCCGTCGACCGACCCCTTAGGCAAAAGAATACTGTCTCCTTCCCACGACAAAAGTTGAAACCGCGGTCGACTGGTCCCAGGGACGCAATTGACCGGTACTCTGTTTTCAGGCTGCATTTGGTCCATGATGAGGGGGAAAAGGTCCATTACGGAAACGAGCCTAGCTTCTTCGTCCGAACTCCAAACGGCGCACCGTTTGCGGACACACGATGCTAACTCAATGAACTATGCATCCGTGGAATTTCCATGAGCCGGATAAGAAATGTGAATTGACTAAAATTCCCTTGAAGTAGCGTCCAGTGATGGAACTTCTCCGAAATGCAACCGAACTTCACTTTTAGCGTTCCAATACCTACAAAAGCATAAATAGCCCCTAAAAAGCATGTATATATCCAAATCCAAGGTTGTATGGTCAATGAGTATAATTATAGGCATTTAGGACCGTAAGAGTGCTAGAATTCAAAAAGATAACGGGAGTAAATATGCAATATTCAATACGAATCACACTCCCTAACTTAAACATTGTTAGTCCCTAGTGATGAAACAAAAAAAACTAGTCCACACAAGGAAATAAAAAATGCATATATGCATCGAAATATAATTGCCACTTTTGTAGGGAACACGATTGTATTTAGCATATGCAATAAGCCGTTAAACCCCTATGTTACCCTAGTGGACGAGTGTCGTCTCGTGAGGGTTTTCAGGGATGATACCCACAAACATCATATGTTTTCCTCAAAATATACCCAAACCAACATGCGACAAGCCCAACAAAAGCGAAAAAGATTTCATATGCATTATTAGCAAAGTGAATGAATTCACACAAAAGTTCGAATCATTAACATTATAGAATGCACCTCATAGAATTGAAATCTTAAAATGTGGGAGGGGAGCGAGCACATGCAAAGTGTGATTTGGCAAAAACTTATATAAACAGGATAAACATTAAAGCAAGCATATATTCAATCCTCACGGGCATTACGCTCATCAAGCGAATTCACTCGAAACAGGGAGGTAACACACGGAACATGCGGGCTAAAGAGTATTTGTAAATGGAAACTAGGCCGCACACATGTCACAAAAGAAGAACGCTATATATAAACTGAAAAATGTAATCTCAATAAAAGGATACCGCACACTAAAAGAGGCGAAATGCATTTTCACAGATTATCACAACTATTATGACTTTTAAATTACATCAACCTAAGATCACATAGGACTTGTATAGGTTTATAATGTAGGTATGGCTAGGGTGCGAAACCAAGGAATGTATGTATGGATTCAAAGTGTTCGGGATGAAAACTCGGGATAATGGGAAAATGCGGGCAATAACAAAATTAGAAAAATAAGTTCCAAAACGACATTACATATATCATCGGGGAGAGTAATCAAAGCTTATTGAACTATATACAAAATTTACAACTTTCTTTTTCTTTTTCTTTTCTTCCTTTTCATGTTTTCTTTTGCTTTCTTTTGCTTTTTGCTTTCTCTTTTTCTTCACTTTTTCACTACTTTCTTTACTTTTCAAACTCTCATATGCCTAAATTGCAACCGACATCATAACAACAACATTCAATCCCAAGTAACAAACCAAACAAAGGTATGGAAAGTGTATATATGGGCTGAAACTCCAATTTAGAGTTGGTTATGGGATTTGGGGTTATGAAACGAAAGGCTATATTTAGGCTCAAACGGGTTAACGAGGGTAAACATATAAGGGTGAGGTCAAGGTCAATATGGGTGATATAACAAAGATGGCCTATGATCATTTCCTGAAGTTTATGCAATTCTCGAATCAAAACAATATATGAAAATCATGATCACGTAACACATTTCAAGTATGAACTCAATTAATGAACGGTCAAATGAAAGAATAGTTAGATTATCAACGAATTCAACGTTTTTAATGAGAAAAGAATAGTGTATAACACTCACGAGAGACGAAAGGTATAAAGCTTACTCGGTGTAAGTATATACAATGCAACAAAAGATTACCGAGTTATAAAAATCTTAAACCAAATCAATATATCATTAAAAGTGTTAAAGTTTAATTCATGAAGTTATTCATAATATCAATAATCGAGACTAAAGTCTAATAACTTCTAAAATCGAGAACATGCATCATTGGGTTGTCTATTGGATTGGGCAATTATTGAAATTTATCATCGGAAACAAAGGCAAAATGCCCCAAAAAAGAAAAAAAAGGATGAAAATCTTTTTGAAATTTTTAATTTTTCTAAGAAAAGCATACTAAGTAACTAACATGTAAGAAAAAACATGGACTAAATAAAGAAATGGATAGAATATCCCACACCCCCTAACTTAAAACTTGACATTGTCTTCAATGTGAATTAAGAACCAAGTCAAAGAGAGGAAAATAGTGATATTACCCAAAATTTGAGCGATCCCCATAAGAACAAGTCCAAAGAATCTACAAAACAAGTTAGTACCGAGCATAGAAAAAACAAATAACAAAGAGTTAACTAATTACATTAAATTAAATTAGCAAGGAAAGAAAAAAATAAAAAGAAAGAAAGATAACTATATACAACCTACTATTTAGGCTTCACACTAACTGTACACTAGAAGTCTAAATAGCTGAGGGTCCACCATAAGAATGATTTGACTTTGGAGGATAACTGGTGTACCCTCACATACAAGCATGCCCTCCGAAAAATATGGATTTCATTTTAACAACGGAAGGCATGTGTAAGGCGGAAGAAATGAACCATCGCCAATTAAAAGTTTTGGAGGGACGATGGGGGGTTTGGATTGCACGGGTGACAAAAACAAGTGTGGACCGAGAAAAGCCGAATATCCTCCCAAGGATTTGGAAGTTGGAATGGGAGGCGGCGCACACAAAGGCAAAGATGCGATTGTGGAGGACGACTCGAGCAAGTACTCCTCATCGGCGATAGGGTTTAAAACATTAAAGTTCGAAACCGAATCATCGGGTACTTGTTCCGGTGTGATAATAGAGAATGAAAATGGGGATGAAAGAAATTCAAACTCATGAGATGAATCATCATCGCATGAAGTTAGAATTTCAAAGGAAATAATATTATTTTCAATGAAATGTTCTTCTTTGGGAGCCAAAGAAGAAATCATTTCATTGCAAATAGATATTACGTCATTATCATCCCCACTTTCAATATCTATTACACGATGGGCAAAGTCTAGAATGGTTTGTTCCAAAGTAGGCACAAGTGCCTCATTTGGTTCAAAACATTATTCGACCTCGAAAGTCTCGGAAGCAAAATCGTCGTCGGACTCAAATAATAAATCCAACTCATGTTCCCACGAACGATTTTCTTCCCGATAACGATTTTCAAGTTTCTCGTTCTCATACATACGCAAACCCTCACCGAATGTCATAGGTCGAGGTGAGGATGCATGAAAATGGGAACTTTGAAAATTACCATCGGACTTAAACAAAAACTCATTATTAAAGGAATTTTGAAAATTATTCGAATTCGTTTCAAAATTCCTATTATGAGGAGGTAAAGGCCCAAAATCATTGTCATCATCATCAAAATTCCAATAACCTAGATTTTTACTTTCGTTATACTCGCCCAAAGTCATATTTGGTTTTGTAAATTTTTGGGATTCTAAGTATTCACGAAAAGTCATAGGTTTGCAGGAATTTTGAGAATTATAACAATAATTATCGAAAGAATTGGAATAAGACATGCTTACCCCAAAAATGGCTCGAAGTGGCGAATTCCACAAAGTAGGTGCACGCGGGAAAAATTCAAGCGTTTTCTAAGTGCTCAAATGTGGAAGTCCTGGAAAATATTAGCAAATAATACAAATAGAAAGAAAATACTATGAAATACTAAATCAAATAAAGTCTAAAACAAACTAGTCCCCGGAAACGGCGTCATTTGATTAAGGTGCGAAAAGTAGCTCGTGTAAAGACGCTAGTCGTTGTTTTCGTTTCCCCAACCTAATACAAAAACCTAAATTAGTACTACACTCGCGAGGCAAGCACGGCGGTAAGTCGGGTATAAAAAATCCACAGAGACGAGTTGCTAGAATTCAAGTGATTTAATACTCCGAAATAAAAGTGTAAAAGATGATTACAAACTAAAAGAAAAGATGCATAAAAGGGAAATAGTAATCTAGGCGAATGTATTGAAACTAGGTTATGAAAGTGAGTAAAACTATAGGTTGCGTCGAATTTCCCTCACCCGAGTTAATTAGTATAAAATGGTTACATGGGTCGACGAGTTATTACAAATAAGTCTTTTCTTTTAGCGTTATTACAAAGACAGTTAATTAAATCAAGGGTTGTTACGCCCTAAATCATCATAAAAGCCTAATAAGATTTTGGCGTCAACAAATATCCCGAAAACTACGCATGAAAGGTCGTAAGCACGGGACATACATGATATGCCTCGTCAAATCTCCTAAGCGTAATAACTAGGACAACACACCCGAAATAAACCCATAAACACCATCACCAAAGCAAAGCAACGCGTCAACTCGAGTGAGTTCCATTCAAGCACAACCTAATTTAGATTACCTAGAAAGCATGTTAAAAACGCGATAAATTGAAAGCGGGAATAAACGCGATAAAACTATACTAGAAAGCGTGTAAATCAAAGCATGTAAATAAAGTAAGAAAACCTAAATTAGAAAGCTTGTAAATTATACTACAACAATGGAAACAAAGGCAATACAACTTAAATTAAATGGAGAGGATGATGAATAGTCAACTTACACAACAAATGGGGTGTCAAATCAAGTATAAATGAAGAAGAACCATCCAAAACCACCCAAACCCTAACTACAACTCTCTACAATCTATTCTAACTAAGTATATTGAATTAAAACCAAAAATGGTTTATATAGTAAGTGGGAAAAAGTAAGGGAAAAAGGAAAGAAAGAGGAAAGAGCCCAAAATATCTGGCACTACCAGTCGACCGGTCGCCGGGGCGCGGTCGACCGGCCCCTTAGGCAAAAGCATAATGTCTCCTTCCCACGACAAAAGTTGAAACCGCGGCCGAACGGTCCCAGGGACGCGGTCGACCGGTACTCTGTTTTCAGGCTGCATTTGGTCCATGATGAGGGAGAAAAGGTCCATTACGGAAACGCGCCTAGCTTCTTCGTCTGAACTCCAAACGACACACCGTTTATGGCCACACGATGCTAACTCAATGAACTACGCATCCGTGGAATTTCCATGAGCTGGATAAGAAATGTGAATTGACTAAAATGCACTTGAAGTAGCGTCCGGCGATGGAACTTCTTCGAAATGCAACCGAACCTCACTTTTAGCGTTCCAATACCTACAAAAGAACAAATAACCCCTACAAAGCATGTATATATCCAAATCCAAGGTTGTCTGGTTAATGAGCATAATTATAAGCATTTTGGACCGTAAGAGTGCTAGAATGCAAAAAGATAACGGGAGGAAATATGCAATATTCAATACGAATCACCTAGTTAATTTAGCAACTACGCATCCCAATTCGTATATTTTTGTCAGGTTAAGGACCGATACGACATAATAACATAAGTTTGTTTTAGAAATGAACACGACATACTTTGTGTTTTTTCTATCTCACACAAACACGACTCGCATATAAACATTACACCACACGACTATGTACATGATCTTATAAAAAATGCTATGGACATATATACGATAAATCTGAACAATGGCCAAGCCTATTTTAACAACTAACAAAATAAATATGAAGCATGAAAAAGTCTTAAAGAATTATTAATCATTTTCTTTATTTTTCCTCAATCTAAACTAACAATAGACAAAATAAAAAGAACACGAATAAATAATGATGCAAAATAACAACAAAAAAATATATCAAAATAAAAATAAAAAAAGGAAATACGTTGATGCTTGGGGCAAAATAGGGAACAAAAGACTGAAGAAGAAATAAGTTTTCTTGCAGATTCGTAATAAAGACATTGTAGTTATGATACTTTTTCTTCAGATCCATAGTAAAAAAAAAGGCACAAATATGTAAACCAAATACTCAGATATACACACTTACCATTGTTAGGGGGTTGAGAGACAGAGGCGGCTCAGAATGGATGAAATCAATACCTTGCGATGGAGCAGAACGATGAGGGAATGAAAGATACCTTGCGAAAAGAGAACGAAGAGGGAATGAAATCAATACCTTGCGAAGGTAACCGGCTCATAAACTCAAATCAATTAGTAACTGAATTCAATCGTGTGATGGCTATGCTTATCCAAACACAAGGGCGTAAAAATAATTTCCAATAAAAAGAAAAAAATATGCTGAAACTTCACCAACAACAAATATTGAAGGAGCCTTAATCCAACACAACTTCCACAACACTAACAAGTATAAAGCTTATCTACTATATTAAAACAGCCCTATATACTTAGATCATTATATTAAATAACAAAAATACCAAGCACTAAATCTGATACATCAATCAAAACTAGTATATTATCTAGAATCTAAATCCCTAACTGCCACTCCAACCTCTTACAACTTAAACATGGTTTTACTATGTTTTCTTGAACAACTCAAACAGATAACATATATATGTGTATTTTATTTTTATAAAATCGAATGCAGAGTCTAGATCTGTAATTTGTGAATAGCGTGAAGATTAAGCTAAATGAGTAGTACTAAAATGGAAGACGTACAAAAATCAAAACGAATAATTGGATTAAGAATTAGATGTTACGAACATTTAGAGTGAAAATGAATTGAGATTTATTAATTTATTTACCTCAGAACATCTGATACATCAAGCGAGAAGAGGGAATGAAAGATGAGAGAAGGTAAGCTATGGCCGGAGGCTTGGCGGACAGAGCGCTGGATGACGTAGTAGAGGCGACAAGCGGGTGAGGTGAGGGAGAGAGACGGGGAGCGGGAGATTGAAAGATGAGAGAGGAAAGAGGAGGGAATGATTTTTTTAGGGGATTTTATATTTTAATCAAGTGTACTCAATTTTGGCACACTTTAAAATAGTAGCAAATTTTTGCACTGTTTTAAAGTGTGCTAAATTGTCATTAAAGCGTGCAAGAATTTGCCACAGTTTAAAACTATGCCAGATTTTTAACATTCCGGTGTGTCAAATTGCTGTTTTTGGTGTAGTGAATATAAAGGTTATGACTGGGCGAGGCATAATCCATATTGACATGGGTATGTGTGGATAATTTAATAGAGTTTTAAAGGAATGAAATGAAGATAATTAGGTGTCTCGAATGACCTCATGATGGGGCATAATCCCAGGTTTGACACAATTATGTGTGTGCGGACAGTTTGATTAAAAAATAATAATTGGATGTGTGAGTAACCCCATGGTGGGACACAATCCTAGATTTGATACCTTTTTATATAAAAAGTTCTTTCTAGACACCGGGTATATATGTTGAAATCTTATTTTTTAGAAACATCGAGCGTGTGTTAATTTGAAGTTTAAGTGTATATTTTTAAAAGGAAGGTGGATGATTTAAATATAATCTTGCTTGTGTTAATATAATGCATGACTATGTTTGATATAACAGGGCTAATACATACATTGTCCAGTAATTGCATGTAGAATTGAGTTTGAATTATACTATTTATATTATTGCATCTGTTCCTTCTGTCATTCGTTTCCAGATTGTATTTTGTTAGGAACCCTTATTGGGCATTGTCTCACTCCGTTCTCTTTATTACAGCAAGTTAGATGGCATTCTTTTGGGATCATTTTGCAAGTAAGTAATTCTTTATTCTTACGCTAGTAGCTCCGATACTTGAACCCTGGGACATTGCCTATTGGGTTCCACACTTGTAATTATCATGCTTATATACATTGGAAACAAATTGCATCCTCATTTTGTAATTTTAATCAATTAAAATATACTAGAAACTTTATTTAGGTTGTCTTACTTCACTTCACACCTAACGCGGTCGAACTGAACTGGGTTAACCCATGAGTAACCCCTAAATTTAGGTTCGGACATTACAACCTTCCACACATCAATAGCAGTAGGAAACCCAGAGTAGTAGTCGTGTAGTTCATCGACCAGACTATTGAGAATCAAATTGTTGCAGGTGTAATCAAATTCAACCCACTTCTCAGCAACCATAGTCCCAATAGGTGTATGTTTTCTAGTGTTCTTTGGGTTTGTTCTTTGAGAATGTAAGTCACCATGTTCATCATAAGGTAAAACAACATCTTTCCCTTCCAACGCTTGAATAATTTTCCTTCGAATTTGAAAGGATGGTTGTGGTTGTTCTCAAAGGGATTGATGTTTGATTTATTGGCTCAAATAACCATTAAAATGTTAAAAAAAAATTACCAAGAAAAAGGGTTGAGGCATGAACTAGGTCGCTGTCTTAAAGTTATTTTGTGTCGCTACATAGAATCTTTATATGGTGCAAAGAGGTAAGTTAACCCCCATGATACAACCTTAAACTCATTTTTTCTTTTCTCTGATGTTTCTACATAAAACACTTGTTGAAAAAATGAATACTACACACTTGTTGTAGGAAAAGTGGGGAGGAAAAAATGCGGGGGAATAAAAGCGACGTGTGGAGAAAAAATCGGGAGCAGTTAAGAAATAGTCAAAAGAGTTTGAATTTGAACGAAATTTAAACTGCCAGAAATCCGATTCAATTTTTTGAATAAAAAAATAATAATTAAATAGATTTTTCTCCAAAAAGACCAGGGAGCCGGGTCAGACGGGCAATACGCGTGTCAGCCTTTAGGTCAAAGCTCAACCCATATAATTTCTACCTCTTTACAAACTTGGGATACCACTTGAGACTCCAAACCAAGTGTAAGAGTGAAGTATATTAAACCCACTCATTTTTTGCACACCCTGTGTGGAAGCTAACTTCTCAAACTTGTTTTGTTCACAAAAAAAGGAAAAAAAAAACTCAAAAGCCAATGAGATTTTTCCAAAAAGTTAAATGAAACAATTAAAAGGAAAATTTGATTATTATTTTCGTATTGGTAGGTTCGTTTATATGGCAAAAATGTGTTGGCTGAGCATGACATAAAAGCTGTAGATATTCCTGATGTTAATGTCCACCATGCAATGGGATTCTTGCAGATATGAGGAAAATTGATACTGCTGGAA
Organism: Sambucus nigra; assembly: GCA_949130495.1. Lineage (NCBI taxonomy): Eukaryota > Viridiplantae > Streptophyta > Magnoliopsida > Dipsacales > Adoxaceae > Sambucus > Sambucus nigra. The sequence continues at coordinate 84,166,517 of OX422208.1, read as the reverse complement.
AAAGTTGTGTTAAAAGGTCATTAAGAAAGGTATCTTAATGTTTATGCTTGTTTTGTTGCTTTTTAATGAACTTCAGTTTTCCAAAAAAACAAGAAAGAAAAAAGCAGAAAAAAAAGGCACCTCAACACAAACCTTTTGGATGATTCAGCATCACTCACCCACAAGTTTTTGGATATGTACAAACATAAAAACTTTAACCCCAGCCTTAGATTGCGAATAATTAAGGATCCCAAATTACAAAGAAGTATCTTTTTTATCATTTGTGAAAATTAAGCCGGGGCAAAGTGTCAAATTAAACGTCAACTTCATTTATTTTCTTTATAATATATTTCATGCAGAAAATTGATGGCAAAGTGCTTCTTTGTATGCTTGTTAGTTGATTAAGTACCATTACACTTGGCCTCCAAGTTATTAGATAACCAGATTACCTCCTAAGCCATGTTTTATTACATATGCTACTATAGTCTTTTATCCCTTATAGTGTGGTTCTATGAAGCACGGACACTCTCCCGGAAGCCAACGTGTCGTGTCCGACAACGTGTCGGACACCTATGAAGTACGAACACTTTCCCAGAAGCGACGAGTCAACTTTGACTCAAGTGATGGTGATTGTGCTTTATATATGATTCTTAAGGTCAAAGTGTATTTGAATTTTAATTTATATGGTCCATTTTCTTAATTTCATGTTAAGAATGCTCTAATAATGTATTTTATGGAGAAAATCTGTTTTATTTCATTAATACATATTATATATTATACGTATCATAACGTGTCGTATCATAATTTTTGGATCAATCACGTGTCGCATATCGCGTGTCAAAACACGTATTACGTGTCCGTGCTTCATAGGTGTGGTTAGCCGTTGATGTCAAAAACATTCCCCCCTAAGTGGTCTTTTATTGGAATTTTTGTGCTTTTCGAAAATGATAAGTTCACCCTCGAAGTGTGAAAATTCATAACACGATTTTGAAAACAAGGTGTTATTTCATTCACTCAACTCAGGATTTAAATATAAATTTATTAATATAAAATTCTGGATAAGAGCAAAAAAACTCGAATTAAAGAGTACTATAAAAGTTTAGGGATATTTTATTTTTATCTTTTAAATCAGAATTAATATTTTTTTGAATGAGTAAGAAGCTAACGACGATATTTGTCCATGAATGATTTAGATGTAGAATTACATAACTTCGAATAAATTTAAATACATTCATTCAAAAATTTATTTACATACAAAAAATATATTTGTCGAATTCAGATTTCCCACGTAAAACATAACTTCAACTTAATTTTGAGGTGATCAATACCACGGTTGGTTTCTTATCCACATTGGAGACGGTGATTCGAAAGAGAGAATATGAATCTGTCCATAGAAGGGGAGAAAAAAATCATTCAAACAGTGCTGATGAGAATATGAATCTGTCCTCTCTCTTGGATGGATGACAAGGCCATAAAGAGAGCACCTTGTATCAATTCTGCTTTCTCCTTTTAACGTTTTTTTTTTCCTGAAGTTAATGAGAGATCGACAAAGAGATAAGGACCACTTTAAATGGGAAAGCTCTCATTCTAATCATTGTTGAGGCTTCTATCCTCTGTTTTTCTTCCTATTTTGGTAAGTTTATAATTCTGCTATCCGTTTCCTTGAATCTGTCCTATCTTGATTATCCACTTTAAAATAAATAAATTTCTTTCCTATCTTCATTATTCTCTACTAAGGAGAAATTCCTCCTACCAATTGCTCATTACAGTTTTATAGAAATCTGTCCAGTATGTGCATGAATTTAGCCAGAACTCTGTCTATATACTTGTCCATGGTTTGATCCACACCTCGAGAGTCTATTTTAGACTTGGTCCTTTTACATGTCTATCATACATTTAATTCACTCTAAAAATGAGGCACACTATGACGTGTAATGTGACCGGTCTTAATGTCTGCAAACTATTGCACCAGCGTATACTCTGGTGAAAACTGAAACGGTATAATATTTTCGCGCACATTATACTATATACTTCAAGTTGTTATCACAATAAAGCATCGATATTTGTCATCACAACATAACGTCGATATTCGTTGCGCCCACATGATGATTCGCGTACACTTCGTTGAGTCATTTATTTATTTTGTATTATCTAGATTAATATAGATACATATATATTTGACCAATACATGCATTGAGTTGATTCATGTATTATGACGTTCATGTATAAAAGTCTAAATGGGGTATGTTTACATTAAATGTAATAGATACGTGTATTTTAGTAGATACATTTTAGAGATCCTATAACTATCCATGTAATATTAGCATTTGAAGTGAAGTTATAAAAAGTTAAAAATATTGTGTGAGTAGTTAAGAAAAATTAGTTCCTCATATTGCGTGTTATCTCTCAAATATTGAGTGTGTTAATGTATTTATTATCTCTCATTTTTTTTTTCGTAGTCATGTATTTGGATGAAGGGATCTATGGATTTATTCTCAAGTTGGATGAATACTTTAGCTATTTGGATGAAGGCTCTAATGAAAATTCTTTTCTAGAATTTTTGGGGTGTGATGGTTTTAAATTCTTTACTAGGTTTCTTAACATTTATGTTTGCTTCGCGCCTTAGTATTGCACTATATTTACACTTACAATTTCTCAACTGTAGATACTAATATGTTGTGCTTATTAGACTTGTTAAAGTATATTTTGTATAAATTTATAACATGACATATTGTATAAAATGTTTAATGTTACATGTTAAGATTTTGTAATTTATTTGTTGTATTCATCTTGGATGTTTTAGGGTTATTTTACGTTGTTTTCTATGTAGTTTTAAACATAAAAGTCGTAACAGTTTTTATATATTGGTTTAATATTAATTTTCATTTATTTAAAATAATATTAACATATTCACGCATATTATCCACCATCAAAATATTGTTCTACTATGTTAAGTATATTTTCGACATGCCTTAACTATATTCTCTTTCGTAATGTGCGTCTCCAAAAAGTATTCTTCTACGGCTACACAATGCATGACCTGCAAACTAGTTTGAAATTAAAACTGTGTTCACTTGTAATTGTTATGATTGTGAAACTTTGAACAAAAATAATAAACAAAAAATTTCTCCAGATAGATGAAGATATCTCTCACTATTTTACTTTCCATCCAAAAGGGCAATGTTTATAAAATTGATGTGGATTAATGAAGAAATATTCTATCAAATAGTCCATCTACGTGTAAAAATTATTTCCACATTAGAAAATAAAAATTGTATATTCAATGGGACTTTACACAAGATATTTTCATGATGGATCCATGATTCATTTTGGAAGTTATCTTGTATTATTTGATGACCTTGTCTCTTGTGTGCGTGATTTGACTTACTTATCTTGTTTTTATCTGTGAGTATTAACTTGGAGTTAGTCCATTTTTAGACATCAACAGATTGACGCCATCTGTGATAATGTAAACGAGCTTTTAAATCACCCCAAGACCTACTTATGTAAATAAATTATTCTACCCATGCAGCACGTGTAGTATAATTTAGTCATAAAAATTTCCAAGAAATTAATTATTATAATTAATTTCAAGTTGGGGTATTATTCACAATTAAAAGTATGGGGTACTACACTCTTCAAATTAGAGGTTGTCTTCCGTCCATCATTCAATAAGGTCCATCTTAAAGGGGTGTGGGTTGACCCTTACTGAGCTTCCTTTTAATGCTTATATGTCAATTGTTGGATCTATGATATGCTAAAAAAAGAGTGGGTATTTTAATATAAATGGGGATATATTTAGGTTCGTGTATGGTCTAAAAGATAACCATAAAACCCGTCGTTGCTACCATTTTCTCCTAGGAAGTCCAACATAGATATGGTACATGTTTCCCAAACCAGCAACCGTAATTTGACGACCAAGTTCTTTTATATTTGTGGCGCTTGGGAGTTTTTTCCTAATGAACCAAAAAGAGGGGTTAACATTTCCAGAGACTGAATTCCTCCGACCAGATTGGAAAAAAAATCGTTGAACAAGAGGTCGGTGCGGCTGATTAGACGAGTCTACACCTCGGATACCATATTCTTTGAGGATGTGTACACCCCTAAGAGATTTGGGAGGATGGAAAACTATCTGAATATCAGAACTATTAATCTTGACACTTATAGGCCACCCGAGCCTGGTGATGATGATGAAGAGAGTTATGAGGATAAGGAGGAGATGAATAAGGTGGAGGTTATCCAGGTAAGAGGTTATTGTGATGAGGCCGACTAGGAGGTCGAAGAAAGTTAGATATTTACATGTCTTAGGTCATCCTTGATTTATTTTTTGCATGATCCAGTACTTCTTACCTTGTTTACTAATTGAGTGTTATCCATATTTTGGTGCAGCTTCAACTCTAAGTTCTAACTCATTTATTAATCTCCTACAAACATATCAGGGATAAGTTGTAGGACATCAAAACTAAATAACTCCAAGAGTTGGTTGAAAAATCAACTATTAAAATGGATAGAGAATAGGCTCTTACCAAGAAAGGTAATAATAATCCCTTTAGCCTCTCTAATGCCTAAGTAACGAAGCAGGCTGTTAAAGAGGATAGGAAGTAAAATGTTGTAAAAAAGGTAAAAGGAAAGGTCTCTGAGGGCAGGCAAGTTAAAAGAAAAAGATCTTTGGGTGACCTAACATCCAAGGATCAAAGGTTTCTAAATAATATTTCTCAATGGATATCCATGGTAGGGAACTCAACGTTCTTATATGGTCCTATTGAGATCTTTGAGCTTTGCCCACTAGTGACCAAGGAGGAATTATTGGCATACCCTAATTCCATACTTCTTTATTCTACAAATACTCCCGAGGTTCTGGGATCTATGGGTTACAACACCGACATTAGGTTCATTCAGTGCTCGATGTTGTTAATTTGTGGAACTTTACTTCCCACAAGGTCTTCACTATAAGTTAAGTCAGGTCATCTGTTATTTTTCTTTTACTAGTTGATCTCTTTTTCTTTAGGTGATTTGTACATGTGATAAGATTAAGACTACCAAAGATGAGCTTGAGAAGAAGATTAAATTCCTCGAGACCGATTTGACTAAGGCACAAAATAATTTGCAGGAAAGTGATGATCACATGGTGCATTAGGTGGAAGATATAAGCAAGGTTGAAGGGATCTAAAGGATATTAAGGAAAAATTGGATATTCAGAAGGTAACACTCTTTATGGCTCTAGGAATTCCTTTCATGGTTGGATAATAGGCTATGAATGACTTTAAGGAACCTAAAAATTATTTCTTAAAAATATCAAGGCCTTACTCAAACGGTTATGATGAGCTAAAAATGGGGGTAGCTAAACACTACCCTGAGATTGCTGAAGTGGTCCTGGCCTAGGAGAGAGATGATGATGAAGCGAAGGCCTTGGATGAGGAGGAGAAGGCTGCTCGCTAAGGTGAGGATGGGTCATCTCCTGACGATGAGATCCAGGTACTTAGGGAGAATAAAGATGATAAAGAAGTCCCTTCTACCAATGTCAACCCAAAATTGGATTCTAAATATTCCAGTACTTAGCTTACTTTCGATAATTTTTGTAACTTCTATTTTTTTTTTTAATTTACCATCTGCGAAGTTTGTGCTAATAAAGGAATATTTTGAACAATTTATGTATTAATAAAAATGACCTTTCAATTGTATCATTTTGTGTGTACTATATTTATTTTTCTTATATTTATGGATTTGCATGACTCGGTCTAGTCAACTTTGCATTTTAATCCAGGTTTTAATTTTAGTATTTCTTAGCCTTATCTTACTAGTTACCTTAGGGATGAGTTATTTTATCAATCCAATTAGGAAAGATACGTGGTTCGATGTTGTTCCCACACCATTTTTCGTGCATTTTGTGCAGTCAAATACGTGCAACCTAAGGCTAACCTGATCTATAATTTTTTGTGCAGTCGAAGACATGTATTATCTAGCTTAAGAATTATATGTGATCGGATCTTATCGATACACCCGCTTTCAAGTGTTTTGTGTAGTTAAAGATGTGCATGAATCAATTGGGTTGGCTAATGCCAACCCGGCCTATAATTTTTGGTGCAGCCAAAGACGTGCATTATCCAACATAGGAATGGTATGTGATCGAATCTTATCGATACACCCTCTTCCAAGTGTTTTGTGTAATCAAAGACTTGCATAGATCAAATGGTTATTTAAGTCTGACCTTATCTACAATTTTTGGGGCAATCAAAGATATACATTATCTAACATGGCATGGTATGTGATCGAGTATTGTCAATACACTATCTTCCATATGTTTTGTGCAGTTAAGGACCTGTATGGATCAATTGGGTTAGCTAAGGATAACCTAATCAATAATTTTTAGTGCATTCAAAGACGTGTACTATCCAACTTAGGAATGGTTTTTGATCCAATCTTGTCGATAAACCCTCTTTTAAGTGGTTTATGAAGCTAAAGATGTGCATGGATCAATTGGATTGGCTAATTCCAACCTAATCTAGAATTTATAATGCAGTCAAAGACATGAATTATCCAACTTAGAAATGGTATGTGATCGGATCTTGCCGATACACCCTCTTCTATTGTAAGGACATTTTTTCTCATGTCCAACATGTTACATTTGTGTATGTCGTACGCCGCTACATTTGGCACGTCACCTCACGATCTCACATGACGGCCTCTATCCGAATTCCGGGAATCAAGCATTCAACATCTCCATTAATATGTCCCACATCTGCCTCAACGACTTCACGGTCCAAGATTTTAGGGACTTAATGCAAGTGGTACGCAAAGGAAGTCAAAACAGTGAAAAAAAGGCACTATAGGAGAGTTCAAGGGCATTTTCGTAATTTTACATCCATAGTTCGGAGGTTTGGTCGACTAGAAAGTTGAATAGCTCGCCGCAACGAAGATACTGGAAAAAACGGCACCTCAATCCGAGTTACGGTAAAGGAGTTATGGCCTTTTGAAGATAGAGATAATTCCTTAAAGAATGCTGTTTTTTTTGTATGCTGGATAGAATTTTAGAGTTTTAAAAACATGGGACTCTTCATATTTTTTCCTATAAATACCAACTTCGGGGAAGTTGTTTTGCAAGACTTTGGAAGACGTTTTTGGGAGTCAAAATACCTCTAGTCTTCATATTTTTTGAGTCCCAAGACTCATGTTTTGATTCACACATCCTTGCAAAATATTTGTGAATCCTTTTGCAACCCAAGAACACAACTTTGGTTTGTTCAACCCTTGTGGAGAAGTCGTTTCTCTTCTTCATTGCAGCCCTACTGGAAAGGGATAATTCCAGTCGCAACTACAGAATCCGATACCCGAGGGTAATTCTTAGTCAACTTGTATTTTCATTGTAATCCGATTGTAAGCCGTTCTCTTACAAATTATAGTGAAAATAAATGGTTTTGCCCCTTTGGAGGATTTTTCCTTAATTGCATGTGTTTGAATGTTCTTACGTAGATTATCAATTTATTCAATCACATACTGCTGCATGTTTAGGGTCTAAAGAGTTTTATATATAATTTGATAATTTGAACGCGAGCACACACGTTCTTCAAATTTTAGATTAATTAAAATTGGTTTTTATTTGAGAAGTCGTAATATTTCCGCTGTAGCTACTCTCTCAAATTGGAATCAGAGCGGGTTACGCTAATTTATCGCGTGATCTTAATTTTTCAAGGATTTATTTTTTTGATACAATTTGACTTCTCACGTCATCAAATTGGTATCAGAGCCTGTTGCACTAAGTTATTGTGTTTTGATTCTGATTTTGCACAAAAATGGATTTTGATGGTTTTGATGATCTTCGATGTCAAATTTTTGAAAAATTTTGGAAAATTCACACAAACTCTTATTTTAAATCTTCTGTTGAAAACGAATCTGAGAGGTGTCCTTGTTGTGAGGGTGTTGGTCACACATTACATGAGTGTACCACAAATTTAAAGAAGAAATTGAATAAATCGATTTCTCATGTTTCTACCCTTAGTGATTGTGATTCGAAAGAAGAAGTTTTTTATGCTTCTAGGCGAGAGTTTCCCATCCGTGTGATTAGTGATGATAGTGAAAGTGATGGGAGTGTGGATGAAAGTGAGGAGGAAAGTGTAGATGAGCATGACTTGCAAACTGCTTTCAATGAACTTTATGCTGAAACTTTGAAAACAAAGAAAGAAAATTTGAAATTGAAAGCTCAATTGAAAGAGTGTGCCATAAAAAATAATGATTTTTTAATTAAAGAACTTAGGGCACATGAGAAAATTTTGAAAGAGAAGCTTGAGTACGTCGAGGGTGAGAGAGATAGTCTTAGAGGGTTGATGGAGACTATGAAAAAGGAGCTTTTAGAGTTTGAGGATTCTAAACTAGTACTTGAATCTAGGATAGGTGAACTTGAGGTGAAATTGAAAGATTCAAGTAAAGTGAAATTTGATTTGGAGTCTAGGTCTGAAAAACTTGATAAGATTTTAGGCACAGTCGAGATCAAAACGGATAGGGGTGGGATTGGTCTTGAAAAATATGTTGCACCCATTCCCACACGTGTGAGAGAACCTCCTAGGATCATTAGGAGAGATCCACCTAGGCAAATTCGGAGAGAGCAACCGATAAATTTGAGGAGAGGGCCACCTTTAGGGAACACAAATCGCCCGATTTACTCTTGCACACATTGTGGTAGGCAAGGTCATCTTAGGCACTTTTGTTATAAGCTTTTAAATGGACCTAAGAAGGTTAATGAAAGAATAAATTCTATTCCCAAAACCCCCACACTTCGTTACACATCAATTTGGGTTAGAAAATCGGATTTAGAGGCTTATGGTTTATTTGTCCACGATTCCCATTTGCTTGCACGTAATTCACCCCATGTGAAATCTTTTGGTTGATTGTGATTGCATGTTTGTCATACACTAGTTGTGGTTTCATGATGTATTTTTACTAGTGTGATGACTTGTACCTTTTGTATATATTTTTTTTGAAAATTTTTGAAAAATACAAAAAAAATTAGTTTGTTAAAATTTTGAGAAAATCCAAAAAGATTTTTGTATTTTGTTTGCACCTTTTATGGATGAACACTTAGGATGACCGAGTCACAACATCATTCCATTATTTTCATGTGACTATTTGATAGTGTTTTGAGACAATATGTCAATTTCATCCATGTGCTTTATAATGTTTGGAGTCATTAAGATGTAATTAATTGTTACTTTCTACATGTTTGACTCATGTTTCCTTTATTGCACACACGCACGAATTTATTTGATTATTGTGCTTGTCTTATCACATGTTGGTTGGGTGTTTTCACTTCAATCATGTCCTTAAAACGAACCAAGCGCGATAATTTTTTTTTATAAGGAAATTGTGCATATAAGAACCGTTTTGTGAGTTTGTGTGCTTTATTTAAAAACGGGGAGGGGCTGCGAAAGGTAATTATCTATCCTTTGCGCAAAATCCACCGTTAAATTGGACCTAAAAAATGGAGGTATTTTATTATCCGGGGTCCAAAGAGGTTTAAAAGAGCCCGAAAAAATTGAAAGGCAATAAAAAGAAATTCATGCCAATTATGGGTCATATAGGTTTTTGCACCAATTCTCCAAAGTTTGAGAATTTAGATTACCTCTAAAAGAAAATATATATGAGGGAGTTTGGTTGGAGATTTTATAACGGGTTTGCACGTCCTTGAAATGCTTGAAAATGCGCTACATAGTTTTGGACGTTATTGGTGTGGAAATCACTTTGACTTTGATTTGTTGATTTGCATAAGACGATGTCATCTAAATTCAACAAATTTTTTACACCTAAGGATACTTTTGATGCTCATTCGTTAGGGGTACACATATGCATCGTGCACATATGATTGATTGAGTTGATTTACCTATCGAATGTGTTCACACCCATACATGCCGTTCCCATGACTTGGTTGTTTGAGTCTAAATCCATGGTGTGATTTTGGTATCAGGTTTTACATTTTTTTTCAAAATGGTATCTATTTTTTGTATAAAAAATTAAAAAAAAAATGAAAAATAGTTTGTGTATTTTTGTATACCGTGACACCCCGATTTTGCTTGTCTGATTCATTCTTCTTATTTGTCTATTTGGGGACATCATAAAAAGGGGGAGAAAGAATTATCATTTTATGGGGGAGTTTGAATTTTGGGGGAGTTTTGAGATTTGACGTATGCTTATCATATATTGGTATCTATGTTTATCTCATTTCAAACTCGATACGTCACTTGGTATTTTTCTTTATCTCATGTGTGTAGGTACTACATTGATGATCTCTGAATTGCACACCCTGATGAGAAAAGATTTGAGATTCCTGAAGATTTGAAGATCAAACGATGAAGACTATTCATTTGTACCTTTTCCAGTTTTGGGTTCATGGGAGGGTAGATTTGTATAGGCAATTTCATATTTGATAATTCGGATTTTTTATGTATGTACCGGCATAGACATAGGGGGAGATTTGTAAGGACATTTTTTCTCATGTCCAACATGTTACATTTGTGTATGTCGTACGCCGCTACATTTGGCACGTCACCTCACGATCTCACATGATGGCCTCTATCTGAATTCCGGGAATCAAGCATTCAACATCTCCATTAATATGTCCCACATCTGCCTCAACGACTTCACGGTCCAAGATTTTAGGGACTTAATGCAAGTGGTACGCAAGGGAAGTCAAAACAGTGAAAAAAAGGCACTATAGGAGATTTCAAGGGCATTTTCGTAATTTTACATCCATAGTTCGGAGGTTTGGTCAACTAGAAAGTTGAAGAGCTCTCCGCAACGAAGATACTGGAAAAAACGGCACCTCAATCCAAGCTACGGTGAAGGAGTTATGGCCTTTTGAAGATAGAGATAATTCCTTAAAGAATGCTGTTTTTTTTGTACGCTCGATAGAATTTTAGAGTTTTAAAAACATGGGACTCTTCATATTTTTTCCTATAAATACCAACTTCGGGGGAGTTGTTTTGCAAGACTTTGGAAGACTTTTTTGAGAGTCAAAATACCTCTAGTCTTCATATTTTTTGAGTCCCAAGACTCATGTTTTGATTCACACATCCTTGCCAAATATTTGTGAATCCTTTTACAACCCAAGAACACAACTTTGGTTTATTCAACCCTTGTGGAGAAGCCGTTTCTCTTCTTCATTGCAGCCTTACTGGAAAGGGATAATTCCAGTCGCGACTACAGAATCCGATACCCGAGGGTAATTCTTAGTCAACTTGTATTTTCATTGTAATCCGATTGTAAGCCGTTCTCTTACAAATTATAGTGAAAATAAATGGTTTTGCCCCTTTGGGGGATTTTTCCTTAATTGCATGTGTTTGAATGTTCTTACGTAGATTATCAATTTATTCAATCACATACTGCTGCATGTTTAGGGTCTAAAGAGTTTTATATATAATTTGATCATTTGAACACGAGCACACACGTTCTTCAAATTTCAGATTAATTAAAATTGGTTTTTATTTGAGAAGTCGTAATATTTCCGCTGTAGCTACTCTCCCATCTATGTTTTTTGTGCAGTCAAAGACGTTGATGATCAATTGGGTTGGATAAGGCTGACTTGATATATATTGAAAATCATAGAAATGAGATAAAAGGTAACAAGTATCTTTATATATTGATTTGTTATAGATTTTTATTATGTGTTGTTGGTAGGATGCTATCCTAAGTGTTGTTACCTCCCTAACTTCGTCAATGAGGACTAGATTCAGTCTTCTCGCTAGATCACTTCTCGAAGAATTGGAATTAATTAACCCTGTAGCTTTGGATGCCGACCTCAACTAGGATCGTGGCTTCACTACCAGAAGAAAACATATAAGTTGTTTCTCATGTGTTGTTCAGTAGGCCCATATCACACTTTGTAGTTAATTTATCGAATTTCCCCTGGCTACTTATAGACTCTTTTTCACCCATCCAACAAAGTTCAATTCGTGACCTCTATCTGCCCATTACATCATGGATGAGCTGGTAACGAATGAAATTTTTTTATATTTGCATTGTCACAATACTCTTAAAACTCATCATTATTAAACTGAGTGACATAGCCAATAATAAAAACATAAGGCATCCCATACCTGCTGATCATATTATTATATATGAATCGAGAGAATTTTTCATTAGTCATCTCTATGAGTGGTTCGACCTCCATCCATTTTGTAAATAATCCACTACTACCACCAAATATCATAACCTTTATTTAGTTTTGGCAGTGGGATGACCAAATTCACACCCCATATGATAAAAGGCCAAGGTTATGTGATTGGGAGCAGCTTGGCGTCTGGTCTAGTGTATCACTATAAACCTTTGGAATTTATCTCACTTCTCTGTGTATTCTTCACAGTCTTTCCTCATTGTTAGCCAATAATATCCCTCGATGGATACTCTTTCCACCAGCATCTAATATGCTGCGTGGGTGCCATATGACCCTTCATGAACTTCCTTCACCAGGTTTGTTGCTTTTACGGGGTGGGGTGGACACATCTCATCATTGAGACTATAAAACCTCTTTTATACAACACTCCCTTATCCATGACGTACTTGGAAACTTTGTAACGAAGTTTCCTTGCTTCCTCTACTCGACCGTTAGGATGCTTTCTTCAAAGTATATGATAAATGGGTCCATCTAGGATGGACCCATTGTCAATTCCAAGAAATTTACTTCCTCTTCATCAATGCTCCTTCGTAAAAATATTTTTACAAGTACAGTTCTCCTCAGGTCGGACCTGGTATCTAATGCCAAACGAGCTAATGCATTTTCTCTTCTATTTTTAATTCTGGAGATCCTGATCATCTGGAGCGCTTTTAGTTTTGAAATTAGCAATTTCACCTTTTTAATACATGTTAACATGTTTCCCTCTCTTTTTTCATATCCTCCTAGCACTAGGTTCACCACTAGCCATGAGTAACTATAAGACATTATCTACTTGGCTCCAAGTGATACAACTAACTCCAATCTAGCAATCAAAGCCTCGTATTTCGATTTATTGTCGGAGGCTTCAAATTTGAAATCCATAGCATATTCTATGTCATCTCCATCAATTGTGTTGAATTTTAAACTAACTCCACTACCACTTATACATGATACTCCATCCTTAAATACATCTCCTTGTCCTAGAGAGCCATCTTTAAATAATTATGTAGTAGACTTTTTGCTACCGATAGGCTGATTTTCTTCAGGTGAGGATTTTGTGGGCTCTGGATCTACTCGACTGGAACTATAATAGAGTGCTCAATTGGCTATTAGATCTGCTCGCTGGGGCAACAGCTGTTGTTTTAGTTGATCTTTGTCCTTCATAAGTGAATTTTGTAATGAAAGTCACTACTGCTTGGCCTTTGATTGTAATCCTTGGCTCGTATGAAATTAGATATTAACATAACTTTATTTCATATGCCATCAACCTACCAGACTGCTCAGTTTTGTGGGTGGTTTATCAAAGTGGGATGTCGGTGAGACCACTATAGAGTGGGCTTGGAAGTACCACTTCATCTTCCGGGATGCCACTATCAAAACTAGGGCCAACTTCTCCATTCTAGAAAATCTATTTTTTGCATTAGTGCAAGCATTTCTCATGGTACACATATATAGAAACCTAAAATAAGAGTATGATGTGGACTAATGATAATGTGACATTTGTCATCATCCACTAGGCCTAATTTAATAACAATATTATTTTTGGATTATTATATCCACCGATCAGTAGAATAGTCGACCACTTTCAGGAATGAGAACTATCAAACATACACACGTGGGAATATCAACAATCACCAATGTACATGCACGTAAAGCCATGCTGGCTCATGCTTAGTTGTTATCGATAATGTAAAAAAGGAGTATATGCTTTATGTATTATGGTATGATGCCTCTTTTTCTTTCTATTACGTTAAATAGTCTACCACTCCCATTAGCCGAGGCACATGTGCAATACATCATACACTCAACCCAAGCGAGTTCTTGAGAGATTGTAATCGATCCTAATCCTTAGTGACTTAGTATTCATGGATGTAGGCACCTCATTGGGCTGAAACGCATAAAAATGTTTATCTTATTCTTTGACTCTCATCTCTCTCTAGCTTATGATATCTTATTCTTTATTTATGACAGATCATTATTGGTGTAACTAAGCTAAGACTCATTATAAACACCACACCAATTTTAGACACCAACAGATTGGCACCATCTGTGGGAAATATGACAAGTCGCTATTGTTTCCTCTTTATTCTCAATCCCAACATAATTTTCCAATCACTTCCTTGTAAGTACTAGAAAATAGCTGACATTATAGAATGTAGTTGCGTAGACAAAACCATTCTACCTTTCGCCCCTTCAGGATTTGAAGATCTCCAAAGAATTTTGATGATAATAGCCAACGGTTAAGAGGTGATGCAAGAAATGGTCAAATAATTAATTTAAATGCTCTATGCCAAGCCCGTGGTTGGCCACATCCTGCCGTTTAAACAATATCACTCTTGTAAGAGAGGAAAAATATTGCCTCCTGCCCCCTACGGAGATAGGAAGATCATAAACCCAATATGAATGAATAACATGAGAAGATTTGGGTACGTTAAATCAACCAATAATCGAACTTACTGTCCTGGTGCCACCTTGTCCCTAAGGTCCACTAATTATTATGACGAGCAATAATTCTCTCAGGAAAGGCGAAGATTACTGGAAACTCTAAGTAAAGGCTCAACCTTTGATCACCTAGGCCCCCGAGATGTAAGTGGCCCTCATCACAGAATGCCCTAAAGATCCCAAGATCGTCGAGAAGGATCTATCAAGTTAGTGACTAGCATATGAGGGTTAACACATGTTAAGCAAACTTCTCTAGAAGATATCTCAGCATAAACCATGGATGAGTGGCTAAAAATGTCTCCATAAAAGCAAACCTAGATAAGCAGCCATGTACATGCTTAATTGAATAATTAGAAGATCGTTGGGGGGAAATAGCAAAGTTAATAAAATACCTTACACAATAGTTTGGTAAAGATATCACCTCTCACACTTGATATAATGGATTACCCTACACCTATTAAGTTCCAGCCACCCATAGTGATCCTAAAATATAATGGTATAACAAATCCAGTACATCACCTAGAACAATATCAAGCTATCACTGACATCTATTCCGTTCTCAATAAGATGCGTTGCCGAGCATTTTGCTAGTGTTATCATTGAGTCAACCCAAATGTGGTATAACAATTTACTACAAGGATAAATCTCCAATTTTCAACAGTTGGCTGATTTGTTTGTAAGTAAATTCTTCTTTTGAACCAAACCAGACAAAAGAATATCTCATCTATTAAGTGTTCATGAGTGAGATGGAGAGACCACACATGAGTATGTCACATAGTTCAATAGTAAAAAATAGAGGTCGTTGATTTTGATGAGAAGACGGCGATCACCACATTAATGGGTGCCTTACTTCTTAAGAAACTGTACTATGATCTATCAAAAGAGCATCCAAATACCATGATCAAATTACTAGAAAAATCTAGTAAGATTATGATTGCCAAGGAGGCCATGGCTGCTAAATAGTCCCACAACTCAAAGGCCGATAGGAATAAGGGCTCTAAGAGGAAAGATTGGAAGAATAAGAATGTAGAGAAACCCATGGAGTATGACGAATACAGTCCTCTCCCCATTGGTGTGTATTACATTCTTAAAGAAATCTAGGGAAGTAAGGATTTGAAATGGCCTAGTAAGTTAAAATCTCCACAAACTAAATGGATAAAAGAAATTATTGCAAGTTCCCCAAAGATCATGGCCAGAACAAGGATAGTTGAATAACCTTACAAAATGATATAGAAAGCCTAATCTGAAGAGGGAAGATATCAAAGTTGGAGGATACAGGACGCTGAACGGATCCTTCAGATGAACGGGAGACCAAGAAATGATCGGAATTCCCTTGTAGAAGGGGCGATGATAAGAATAAAGGTAGGGACGATGATGAGGATGATATAGATTTATTAAAAAGATCTAAGGAGCCTATACATAAGGTAAAAATGATCTCTTTTTGCTATAATTTTATTATAGGTGGTGATTTCAACGACGATGATGAAATAACTGAAAGGAATGCCTACCTCAGTGAAACCAAAGCGTTCTCCTACATTTGGCAGATCAACCTATTCACTGACATGGATAATCGCCTAAGAAAAGTAAAAAAGACCTATTTGTGATAGGATTGTCTAAGGACAAACTGTCAGGAGTACTTTATCCTCATGCGACCCCTTGGTCACCGCGATGTTGGTTTATGAAGGAAGGGTAGCTAAAGTGTTGATCGACAATGGTAGTTCAATGGACGTCATATTCTACAACTACTTCAAATTATTAGAACTACGAGGTAGAAATATTGAACCTTATCATAGTCCATCATTGGTTTCTCAGGAGAGAAAGTGTATCCTCTAGGAACTGTCAACCTAGAAGTCATAATTGGTGCTTAGCAAACCTACTGAACTAAGAAGATCCATTTTTTCCTTAATAATAATGTTGACTCAGCATATAACATTATCCTTGGCATGGTTGGATTGAACAAGTTTGAAGTTAATCCTTCTACCTGCACTAATGTCTGAAGTTCCCCACGTATTATGCGGTCAATATAGTTGAAGGGAACCAAATTGAAGCCAGAGAATTAATACCTCGGATACTAAAGGGGTATAAAAATGAATTTTCCACGCGAGTATGTGCTGGACTGAGAAAATACGGACCAACTACCTATAGTGATTTGGGTGTGTGTGGCATCACGAGCAAGTGCGGGGATGAAAGAATACGGGTCGGTGTATAGTGATGTGTCATGTGTGGAACCTCACGAGTATGTACAGAGATAATAGAAATCGAGTTGATTGGCTATAGTGAGGGGAATGGGTCTGATATGTAGAACTTTAGGCATGCCAAGAGTGTGTTCAGGACCGATAAGGGGTCGACTGGCCATAACGGTGTCACATGAATAAAAATAATTGAATAATTAAATTAAGTAATGATAAGAGCTCATTTATAAATTAGAGTGCTAAGGAAAGAATTGCACATAAACTTGCGGGGTGGCGTAAATTACGTGATTTGGTAGTAGTAGTTTATTTTACTCGCATGTTAATTTATATCTCGCTTAATCTAACATAATCTATTATGATGTTTATCATGTGTAATGCTATTGTCTGGGTTCACGCACCCTAATTGGGAAGAGTAACTAGTATTCATGCGGTGGGTTCTGAACCATTGCGTTCACTAACATTTGAAGTATAGCGTTAGAGTAGCTGCATATGAGTGATTGGAGATATTTTTGGAAATGCAACTGGAAATTTAATTTATATGCTTTAGTAGTTTAGGATTTCTTTCTATTCGGTCACTTTTATTATGAGACTTTTACTTACGGATTTGGTGGGCCAACTGGTTCCACAGTTGTTTACGTTTTTTGTCAAATATCCATAGTTGGATTATTTCATTAAGATTTTTATTTATTTGGAGTTTGGTTTATTTTGGAGATTAGCATAGTGATATATTTAATATTTCTTGAATTTTTATGTTTATTAGATCAATTTTATTATTATCTTGTGGAAATTTTTTATATGTCTCATATATCTGCCACATGCTAAGAATGATAACTTATTTAGTGACACCCGACGTATTTTGGCGGCGGTGATAGGCCCCCTCTTTTGCCAGAATGCGTGGGATGTTACATCATACACGTTCTCAAACCATTAAAAATGTTCCCTCGATTTAAGATAAATCATTAGAAATGTACACCAACCATTATGATAGAATGTTAACTCCTTATCTATGTTGTGAATCGTTCAATCAAATTTTGATCTCATGTGATCAAGTTGAACCCAACTCATTGGAGTTCCTACTAAATACAGTTGACCGACATGTTTACAAAATATTTAAATCAAATATAAAGAATTCTCATATCTATGATTCTTATTTCAAAATGAACTGACATACCTTTACCAAAAGGTCAACGTCATATATGGTTTTTTGAATGAAAGATAAACAATCTCCCACTTAGTCTTTAAGCCATTTATCTAACTCTTAAACCATCTACACTAAAGTTTTTTGAATACTGTTAGAAGGACTAACTGGATATTATCCAATACAACCTTGGTCATAAATATATTACCTTCTTGTTTGATTTACTGAACTAAGTAAAACCTACAATAAATGTGCTTAATCCTTTTATAGTTTATGGGTCATGGGTTCTCTCGAACCTGTAGCCATACCCTTATATACACTGAAGAGTTTAATAGACATTTAAACTTGAAGGAACATCACCCTGGTTACCTTGGACGTAACTGATCCATATAAGGGGCAGCTTCTTCAGCCTCTTCGGTGTAGTCAACATTTGCAATATTTTTTCATAATTATCCAACTTATAAATTAGCCTTATTGTGTAAGCACATGTTTTGAGGTCAAAAAACTTAAAATCCTTATCTAACTGAAAAACTCTTCTTTGTACCTCAAAAGATATAAGACTACAAGACTAAAACCTGCTGGTCATATCGAAGGCATACTAGATTTTTATCTAGGACATATTACAGAATAGTTGAGGCTACCCAATTCCAAAGCATATTCCTCCCATCTCAAAAGATATAAGAATATTCCTCATTCCTCCCATCTCATGAAGCGTTTCCTAGATAAATTCATTCTAATCTTGAAAGGAATATTCTTTTATGGAATCTCGCAAGTTAATCTTATGACAATAACATATATATAGGTGCGTTTGGGTAAGTACAACATCCTTTGATCGAGTTAGGCGAAATCTTAATCAAAAGGATGTGACTGGTGTGTCCTAAGTATTTTATATCGAGCTTCCCAGACGATCTGACTCTTATGTAAGACAATACTCCCACCTCATTCATGGTTAGGTAAATACTATCCCAAAAATGTACTTTAAAAATACCATCACATTTTTGTCAAACTTATTATACAAATAATTATTATTTAGACTTTGATCAAAATTAAAATTTAGTTAGCTAATCAAATCGAATGATCCAAGACATTGATGTTAGCTTAATCCATAAATAAATCTTACCATCTTACATCAATTTCGTTTTTTCAATTTCTTACTATGTACATTTAGATATGGTCATTCAAGAATGAATTTTTAACATTATAATAAGTCTATATGACTTGAGCATGGCTACTGGGAGAAGGTTTCATCATAGTCAATACCTTTCTTTCTGAGTAAACCCTTTCAAAAGCATTGCCTTAAAGGTTTTTACCTTCCTATTCATACATCTTTTAACTTCTTGTAGGTTCACTTGCACCCGACGGGTTTTACCCCCATCAATAACTCTGTAAGTCCCAAAACTTTATTTGAATGCAATGAATTTCCTTTTGGTATCCGTAGTCATAAGTAAAAAACAATCCTTGTCTTAGAATTCATTATTATAGTTCCAAGAATCCAGTTCGTATTTTCCTGAGATCTCATCAAAATGATCACCTAAAATTGTAAGGACAAATTTTTGATAAAGTCACTTTGTTTATATTTTGACTTTATTTTATGTTTGTCATAGGTTAGGACTTGAGCGTGCTGGCCATTCAATCATATGACGTATTTGATTGAAGATATAGGGACCAAGTTAGAATATATACATTATCATGCGTATTTCATGCCACGTTTCGATATTTATGTCCCGAGGATCTCTCAGGTATGAATGTGTTTATATTTTGATCCTTAGAATATAATATTGGGCCTTTTTATAAAAATAATTTAAAAATGTTTTAGACTTTTTTTAATATTTTTTTAAAAAATAACACGGTTGTTAGAACGACATATGCTATGTCGTTTGAACGAGATTTTGTTCCTCGTTAAAATAGGTCCCAATGTACTTCAAACGATATTAGTTTTGGTCAGCTCTGGTTTTTCTCGTTAGATATGTCGTTAGAAGCTATTCAAACCAGACCGGGTGCTTTGTTCGAGAGAGATGTACCTCGTTCGAACGAGACAATGAGTTTTCTAAGATTTTAATATTTTTCTGCAAATATTTTCATCCTTGTCTCATTTTTAGAAAACCTCCTATAAATAGGATTGCGTATCAACAGTTTTCTTTGAGGAAAAAACTTATAGTTTGAGTTTGTAAACTCTATCAAAAAGCTCTCCAAAATCCTAGATTACTCCCAAAGTGTTTGAGATACAAGTTTCATTTTTATATGCTTTGAGATCTTATTTTTGGGAACCAAGAAGGTTGTATACTCTTTATATTTGTTGAGTATTCATTTCGTATGGTTGTCTACGTGCCTGTTTTTTCTCTCTAGTGAAATAGCGTTGCCAAAGCCATTTATTGAAAATAGACTATTTAAGCAACTCCGAAAGTTTGTTGAAGAAACTCTTTACTTAAATCAAAAAGATTTTGAACACAAGATGTGTTAACAAAAATTATGTACGAGAAATGGACAAGATTTGATAACAAGTTTTAGTAAACAGTTTAAAATATTTTAAACTCAGCACACATCAGAATGGGATGAGAAGATGTAGAAATATTAATACTCAGGATTTTTAACGTGGTAAAACCTCAACCTTGAGGAAACATCCACGACTCCCTCTACGGAGTAAAACAAGAAACTATCACTAAAACAAATATGTGAGTTACAATCTATTTAACTAACATGCACACAATAACAAATCTATACAAGTTCAGGATTATACCCTCTGGCGTCCTTTAACTTTTCTGCAGATCTTGATTGTTGATGTAGTCTTCTCAGGTTGTCAACTCTTCCTTTGTTTCAGCAGTATAAGTCGACTTATGTTCACCAAAACTTATAGCCAACACTTTCAGTGTTTGTAGTGTGAAGATGTTTGTGAATAGTGTTCTATATCACATGCATGAACTCACACACACTTATATATACAAACAGTCCTAAACAAATTACATATAAAGTCTATATGCAGTGAGTTTGTTATTTTTCTTTCTTACAAAACCAAGAACCTTTTTGACCTTTCAATATAACCCAGATTCCACGGAGATCTTGCTTAAGAAATCGAACAAGACCTTTTTCAATCTATTTTGAAAATATTAAGGAGATTGAAAACCCTCCAAGTGCGAACCCAACTAGGTCAGGTTAAGTTTTGTAAAAACAGAAACAGAAAAACATCTATTGTTGATTCTGAAGTAAGAAAATGTTTTAACAGAAAACAATCAACAACGAACTTCTCAAGATGAGAAATAAAATGCAACTAAGTGTGTTGTGACATGAAAAATTCAGATATATGATTTCTATTGAATCAGAAACAAGATCTGAGTAAGTGTCTAAATTGGAAATAAGATTTTATGAACAAAAGGTTACAGCAACCCAGAAATCACTCAACTCGAACTCTCATAAACTCAAGAAACACTAAGGATGGTGTTTATTTGGTTATGGTGTTTTTGGAGAGGTAAGTGGTTTAGGTTGAAGACGATTTGACGAAGTTAGGGTTTCTAACTTGGCTCTCTGGTTTCTCTCTCTCTCTTCTCTCTTTTCTCTCTCTCTCTCTATTCTTTGAGACTTTTCAAAATGGCAAAAGCTTTCGAAGGCTGAGATGAGAGGCCTTTAAATAGGAAGAGGAGAAGG
Source organism: Sambucus nigra (assembly GCA_949130495.1). NCBI lineage: Eukaryota > Viridiplantae > Streptophyta > Magnoliopsida > Dipsacales > Adoxaceae > Sambucus > Sambucus nigra. The sequence continues at coordinate 84,144,988 of OX422208.1, read as the reverse complement.
TTCCAGACTATCGTTCAAAAACAACGTCTGAGATTGAGTCAAGCTTCTTTGACTTCAATCCAAGGGCTCACAACAGGCGGTGGATTAAACAGGCTGTGATTGGCTTAAAGGTTTACACGGGGATTCACTCAGGCGACATGCAGGCCATTGATAAGGGTTGATCCAAGGGCTGAAAACATGCGAAGTTTTGTCTCTGTAAAGAAACATAACTCTGGCCAATCAGAGAGCAGCAAGTGTTGGCCATAGAACGAATGCAAACGCGCGTCCCAAACTAATTACAAAGCCAACCCTGGAGTCTCTGGCGCTTTCGGTTTCTACCCAAAGTAACTTAAGGCCAAAAAACACAACAATACATATTTAGATATTAACCCCAAGACTTTTAAATCAAGTTTTAATTTAATAAAACCTTAATTAAAATATGTTTATAATTCCCAAAAAAATTAATAAAAATCAAATTGAAGGATTTAAACACACTCACCACATTAATACACATAAAGGTGCAATATGATATGCAAGAATTAAGTTCTAAGTGTGTGAGTGATGGCTATAGTCTCAGGATCATTACAAGATGAATAGGAGAAGAAGCAACACAATCTCTGAGGCTCTTTGGTTTCTAGGATGGACACAATTTTGTCACAATTTCCAAACTAGATGAGATCTTATACAGTCTAGACTCAAATGAGTCAAAAGTATAAGGGCTTCAATCTCCCCCTTTGGAAATATGAGACAAAATCTCCTTTGAGTCATCTAGAACTCGTAGGGCGACAAGCAAATAAGAAAAACCTATTCCTATAAAACTTCTATCTACCCAAATCCTAGAAAGCAAAAATACATAACTCAACTATATACAGTTTAACATCCTATTATTACAATAAAGAATGACTGTACAAGAAGAATACCTGCAAAGAATTACTAAGATCAAGCTGTTTAGTATATGCAGAAATAGACTCAAATTTCTCCCCCATTTTGTCTCAAATGGACAAAGGGAAGGAACTTGGAAAAATTTAACAGGTATTTACTCAACACAAATCATACCAATAGATTTACGTAAAGAAATGAATCTATTATAATCAAGAGGTTTGGTAAACAAATCTGCAAGTTGTAGATTAGTAGGAAGATAATTGATTTCTAATTCCTTGGTTTCAACTAATTCACGAATAAAGTGATGTCTTATTTTAATGTGCTTAGTTCGCGAGTGTTGAACTGGGTTCTTAGAAATATTAATCTCGCTTTGATTATCACAATAGAGATGAAGTGTGGGTTCTAGAATACCATAATCACTTAGCATTTGTTTAAGCCACAATAATTGGGCACAACAGCTACCAGCGGCTATGTATTCAGATTCAGCAGTCGAGAGAGATGTGCAGTTCTATTTTTTACTACTCCATCCTACCAAGTTATTACCAATATAACAACATGCGCCCGAAGTGCTTTTACTATCATCAGTACAACCAGCCCAATCAGCATCTGTGTACCCAATAATAGTGCTTGGTGTGTCATTCGTGTACCAAATTCCTAAATTTAGAGTGCCTTTAACATATTTAATTATCCGTTTAACAGAGTTTAAATGGCTCTCTTTGGGGTTGTTTTAATAGCGCGCACAAACACACACAGCATACATGATATCATGACGCGAGGCAGTCAGATAGAGTAATGTGCCAATCATACTACGATATAGAGTAGGATCTACAGTTTTGCCATTTTCATCTTTTGACAATTTTTCTGTAGTACTCATAGGCGTTTTAGCACTTTTAGCACTCTCGAGGCCAAATTTCTTAACTATCTCTAATGCGTACTTAGTCTACGAAAGAAACAATCCATCTGGTTGTTGTTTGACTTGGAGGCCTAGGAAGAACTGTAACTCCCCCATAAGGGACATCTGAAATTCCTTACTCATAATTTCAGCAAAAGATTTTACTTCTGAGGTAGAAGTGGATCCAAATATGATATCGTCTACATAGACTTGAGCGATAGTAATGTGTTTGCCAAAATGTTTGACAAATAAGGTTTGGTCATTTCCACCTCTTTTGAAACCTTTATCCAGTAGAAAACTGGACAGGCTCTCATACCAAGCTTTAGGAGCTTGCTTAAGACCATATAAAGCCTTTTTCAACCGAAATACATGATTAGGATAATTAGGGTCAATGAACCCTTTAGGTTGTTCTACATAGGTTTCCTCGGCAAGTATTCCATTAAGGAACGCAGATTTAACATCCATTTGATATAATGTAAAATGCATGTGACAAGCTATAGCAAGAAGCAGACGAACTGATTCTAAACGAGTAACAGGAGCAAACGTCTCATTAAAATCAATTCCTTCTATTTGGGAATAACCTTGAGCAACTAGTCTAGCTTTATTTCTAATTATCATCCCATTTTCATCAGTTTTATTTTTGAAAATCCAACGAGTACCAATAACCTTTTTGTGATCAGGACGTGGAACAAGGTACCAAACATCATGAATGACAAATTGTAAAAGTTCATCCTGCATAGCAGAAATCCAGTGAGAGTCATTCAATGCCTCATTTACATTCTTTGGTTCCACAAGAGAAACAAAGCATGCATAAAGAGCATAATTACGAAGTTGGGATCTTGTACGTACTGGCTCACTAGGGTTACCAACTATGTTGTTTATGGGATGATCTTTAGAAACCCAGTTAGGTACTTCAGGTGACTCAATAGGTAATGAATTATCTATTTCAGAAGAGTCATTTTCTAAAATATTTGACGATTCTTCTTCTATAGTTAATTCACTAGTCTTGCTTTCTACAGTAGTGTCACTAACAATTACATTATGGATTCCATTAAGGTTTTAGTGCGAAGATTATACACCCGATAAGCTCTACTGTTAGGTGAATATCCTAAGAATATGGCTTTATCTCCCCTACTCTCAAATTTAGATAAGTGTTCCCTATCTTTGCACACATAACAGGTACTACCAAAGGTTCTAAGGTACTTAAGATTAGGCTTTTTATTGTACCAAAGTTCATAAGGGGTTTGTTTGGAATTCTTTCTAAGATAGACCCTATTAATAATATGGCAAGCTGTACGAATAGATTCTACCCAAAAATACTTAGGTAAGTGCTTAGCATGGAGCATGACACGTGCCATCTCTTGAAGGGTTCGATTCTTTCTCTCAGCTATACCATTTTTTTGAGGAGTCTTAGGAGCACTGAACTCATGTTTGTAACCATTATAGTCAAAATATTCTATAATACTAGTGTCTTTGAATTCACCACCTCTATCACTTCGGATTCTATTTACTTGAGTGTCTTTCTCATTCTCAATCCGTAAAAGAATCTTTAAAAAAGTTTGAAAAGTATCGGATTTCTGTTTTAAGAAAGCTACCCAAGTGAATCTGGTGAAGTCATCAACCATAACTAGAATATAACTGTGTCCACAGAGACTAACAGTTTGAGAAGGACCCATTAGGTCCATATGGATGAGTTCTAAGGGATTAGAGGTAAGGATATCTTTAACCCTTTTATGAGGTGCTTTAACAATTTTTCCTTCTTGACAGGGACCACAGACAATGTTATGAATAGGTTTAATTTTTGGTATTCCTCTAACTATTTGTTGAGAGGACAATTTACTCAAATTTTTGTAATTAATGTGACCCATTCTGTTATGCCATATCTCATTGTCATCCATTCTGGGAACATTACAGATTTCAGAACTAGACATGACAGTATAACAATTGTCAGGAGTCCTGAATCCTGTAATTAAGCATTCTCCCTTTTCATTTAAAATCTTGCAATTGTTCTTTGAAAAGGTAACAGTATAGTTTGAGTCACAAAATTACGAAATGCTAAGTAAATTAGCCTTAAGACCTTTAACTAAGAGAACATTTTCAAGAACAGGAAGTCCTTTTTCTTTAAGAGTTCCTTTGCCTATGATCTGGGATGATACTCCATCACCAAAAACAACTTTTCCACCATCAAAGTGGGTTTTATTTAAAAGTTTTGTATCATCACCTGTCATATGCTTGGAACATCCAGAATCCAAATACCAACCAGAAGATGTAAGTTCAGCTTTTAAGGCAGAAATAACAATATTACACTTCATCTGGGGTACTAGATCATCTTTTCTAACCCAAATTGCTCTGGTTTTCTGTTTGCGCTTGTTTGCTCTCATTTGATAAAATTTGCGAGCATTAGATTTTTGTTGAAAAACATTTTGCGCATGATTTTGAGTAAATTTAAACACATGAGCATTTGATTTAGAAAATTTTCTGGGATTCCTTCTAGTAAATGTCCTTTTAGGTTTAGTCTTTCTATTCCTATAGTTGGAGTTTTTGTCTGGTGGCCTGGGAAGGACATAATTGTTACGACTCCTCCTAGAATAGTTAAAGTTTTGATACATGGAAGTATTGTTGATAGGCTTAATCAGTCTCCTAGCATAGCAATCATCGAAAGAATGTCCGTATATATCACAATAGGAGCAATAAAGATTGCTCAGAATGGGGTTTACCTTAGGAAAGTCTCTAAACAAAGGTTTTGAGAAATTTTGAGGCTGAATTTTATTCCTAGGTAGCACAGGTTTGAAAGCAGGTTTGCTTTTCCTAATTGGGGGGCAGACATATTTTCCCTTTGGTAAACTTTCATGCTTAGAGCAACTTGCATCTCCAGTGTTAGTGTTTTGATGATCAAACTCAGTTTTTAGTGAATGAAAGTCTGGACATGTTTCAATAGGTCTTTTGCCTCCTGACACAAATTTGATAGGTTCAACATGTTTTGTTTGTGTCTTCAAATTGGGGCAAAACCCTATACCAGTTCGATCATCAGAATTGGTTTTAGATTCTGCAACGAATTCCTCAAAACATTTAGAGTTGTTTTCAAATTTTGTAAACTTTTTGAACACAGTTGCTGTCTTTTCTTTGGTTTGTTCCAATTCTAATAATGTCCCTTTGTATTTTTTCTCCATAATTTCATTAGCTTCAGTCAAGGTTTTCAGTTTTTCATCAAACACTTTGATATCACTTTCATGATACATGCATTGAGTAGTATACTCTTCAGCATTCAGTTTTACCATCAGGCTTAGATCCTCTAACGTTTTGGTAAGATCTTTCACAATCTTTTCTAGTCTAGTGATTTTCTTTAGAGTTTTAGGATATAGAGTGTGTATATCTGGGAGATCTTCATTGTCTGAGTCACTAAGTGAGGTGTGTGAAGTGACCCCTAAGGTATCATTTCTTAAACTCACGCACCCATTGACATCAGCAGTATCGATTCCTCTTTGACTCACACACCCCGAGGAAGAAGTATTAATGTTCTCAGTAAGTAAAGCATCTAAACCAGTTAAAGTATGATTCAAGACAACAGAGCTAGAATTACTAGACTCATCCTCACTATCAAGCACATGCATATCATCATTATATATGATTTTGGCAAAGAAGGATAAACAAGGATCAAAACCATCAGATGTCTCAGGTTCCTCATTTTCAGAGTCACTTGAGTCATCCCATGTTTTGCAGATGTTGGCTCTAGAGTGTTTGTTTTGGGTATTTAAATTAACTCTACAGTCTTGAGCAATGTGTCCTAGTTTACCACATCTATAGCATTCAGTCTTCTTGAGGTCTCTGTGAGGTCTCGTGTTGTCCTTGTTCTGTTTGTCATGAGGTTTCTCATGGGACTTGTGATTTGAAGGAGTTGAATAATTAGACTTGCCCTGTCTATTTGCAATACTGTTTCTAAATTTAACAACTTTCTTAAATTGTTTTGTCATTAGGGCAATCTGATTATCTAGACTTTCTAAGTCACAGTCCTCATCAGAATCATTACTAGGAGTGTTTAACTCGGGCTTAGTCATCTTAGAAGTAAAGCTAAGATTGGAATTGGTATGTTTCCTATAAGTGTGGGTCAATTGTTTCTTAAACTCCAATTCCATTTCCACAGTTCTTAATTTACTACTGAGTAATTCAGGAGTGAGATTTATATCACACATTTCCTCAATAGCATATCTTTTATTGTCAAATTTCTGTGGTAATGATCTCAGAATTTTAGACACAATTTCTTGTCTATCATAAGTTATACCATTAGCATGCAGTATAGTGACAATATCAGTCAGGTTCATATAGAAGTCATCAAAAGACTCAGATTCAGACATGATTAAAGAATTATACTGTTGAATTAACATCTGAGTTTTTGCAGCCTTAACCCTAGAGTCTCCTTCATGGGCAGTAATCAAGGTATCCCATGCTTCCTTAGAAGTGGTTCAAGATGAGATTCTCTTGAACTCATGTTCATTTATAGACATAAATATAACATTCTTTCCTTTATTATTATTGCAAGAAACTTGTTTCTCTTCTTGAGTAAACTCACTTAATATTTTCTTAACCCTCTCATTACTTCCTTTAGTGGCTGGTTTAGTAGGATAAAAGTATCCATTTTCAATAATGTCCCAGACATCATCTCCTAAAGTTCCTTGAATGAAAGCAATCATCCTTACTTTCCTGTAAGAAAAATTGGTTCCATCAATGACTGGAGGTCTGGTCAAGTTACCATATCTTTCATTTTTCTCGTCCATGATTGATTTTGAGAAAACAGTTTCAGAAACTCAGGATCTTTTTTAAATAAGTTCACCAAAAGCTCTGATACCAATTGAAATAGCGTTGCCAGAGCCGTTTATTAAAAATAAACTATTTAAGCAACTCCGAAAGTTTGTTGAAGAAACTCTTTACTTAAATCAAAAAGATTTTGAACACAAGATGTGTTAACAAAAATTATGTACGAGAAATGGACAAGATTTGATAACAAGTTTTAGTAAACAGTTTAAAATATTTTAAACTCAGCACACATCAGAATGGGATGAGAAGATGTAGAAATATTAATACTCAGGATTTTTAACGTGGTAAAACCTCAACCTTGAGGAAACATCCACGACTCCCTCTACGGAGTAAAACAAGAAACTATCACTAAAACAAATATGTGAGTTACAATCTATTTAACTAACATGCACACAATAACAAATCTATACAAGTTCAGGATTATACCCTCTGGAGTCCTTTAACTTTTCTGCAGATCTTGATTGTTGATGTAGTCTTCTCAGGTTGTCAACTCTTCCTTTGTTTCAGCAGTATACGTCGACTTATGTTCACCAAAACTTATAGCCAACATTTTCAGTGTTTGTAGTGTGAAGATGTTTGTGAATAGTGTTCTATATCACATGCATGAACTCACACACACTTATATATACAAACAGTCCTAAACAAATTACATATAAAGTCTATATGCAGTGAGTTTGTTATTTTTCTTTCTTACAAAACCAAGAACCTTTTTGACCTTTCAATATAACCCAGATTCCACGGAGATCTTGCTTAAGAAATCGGACAAGACCTTTTTCAATCTATTTTGAAAATATTTAGGAGATTGAAAACCCTCCAAGTGCGAATCCAACTAGGTCAGGTTAAGTTTTGTAAAAACAGAAACAGAAAAACATCTATTGTTGATTCTGAAGTAAAAAAATGTTTTAACAGAAAACAATCAACAACGAACTTCTCAAGATGAGAAATAAAATGCAACTAAGTGTGTTGTGACATGAAAAACTTCAGATCTATGATTTCTATTGAATTAGAAACAGGATTTGAGTAAGTGTCTAAGTTGGAAATAAGATTTTATGAACAAAAGGTTACAGCAACCCAGAAATCACTCAACTCGAACTCTCATAAACTCAAGAAACACTAAGGATGGTGTTTATTTGGTTATGGTGTTTTTGGAGAGGTAAGTGGTTTAGGTTGAAGAAGATTTGACGAAGTTAGGGTTTCTAACTTAGCTCTCTGGTTTCTCTCTCTCTCTTATCTCTCTTCTCTCTCTCTCTCTATTCTCTGAGACTTTTCAAAATGGCAAAAGCTTTCGAAGGCTGAGATGAGAGGCCTTTAAATAGGAAGAGGAGAAGGTTCCAGACTATCGTTCAAAAACAATGTCTGAGATTGAGTCAAGCTTCTTTAACTTCAATCCAAGGGCTCACAACAGGCGGTGGATTAAACAGGCTGTGATTGGCTTAAAGGTTTACACGGGGATTCACTCAGGCGACATGCAGGCCATTGATAAGGGTTGATCCAAGGGCTGAAAACATGCGAAGTTTTGTCTCTGTAAAGAAACACAACTCTGGCCAATCAGAGAGCAGCAAGTGTTGTCCATAGAACGAATGCAAACGCGCGTCCCAAACTAATTACAAATCCAACCCTGGAGTCTCTGGCGCTTTCGGTTTATACCCAAAGTAACTTAAGGCCAAAAATTACAACAATACATATTTATATATTAACCCCAAGACTTTTAAATCAAGTTTTAATTTAATAAAACCTTAATTAAAATATGTTTATAATTCCCAAAAAAATTAATAAAAATCAAATTGAGGGATTTAAACACACTCACCACATTAATACACATAAAGGTGCAATATGATATGCAAGAATTAAGTTCTAAGTGAGTGAGTGATGGCTATAATCTCAGGATCATTACAAGATGAATAGGAGAAGAAGCAACACAATCTCTGAGGCTCTTTGGTTTCTAGGATGGACACAATTTTGTCACAATTTCCAAACTAGATGAGATCTTATACAGTCTAGACTCAAATGAGTCAAAAGTATAAGGGCTTCATCTAGAAAATAGCGGAGTTTATTCAATAAAAGGTAGAAGAGCTATACCTAGGTGGCTTGAACAGAGAGGATGGATGTCATTATAAATAGACATCTTTACAAATACAAAATCTTCAAGAGCTTAACTAGATTTTCTAATGGAATGGAGATCTATAAGATTCACTTTATATCTATCTTTAGCATACCTTATCAAGTCAAAGACTGAATTGAATTATCTAAAATCTCTGAAGATCATTCCTTGATGAGCAAGATATTTGGCATTTAAGTTCTCTTCTCTTAAGCACAAATTAAAAGAAGTATTAACTATGAGATTGGTCTCTTTGATAAGTTTTATAATACTGATAAAAGACCAAGGAGGGTGATGGATAGTGACTTTAAGAATACCAGTAGTGATTTTTTATTCTAATTCTATCACTACATTCGAAAGATTTAGACAAATAAAAAAGTTTAATCCAGATAAAGTTGTGTTACAAATTTCCATAGGGATATTACCCTCTCCTTCAAATTAAGAAAGGGCTTGTATTAGAATACCCTTACAGTCTCTAATAATGACACCAACTCTTGAAAGATTAGAGATAATCGATCTAGAACCATCTATATTGAGTTTAAAGAAGCCTTGAGGGAGAGGATTCCATTTAACTAATTAGAAATCTTGGGATTTAGGAGATTGAAGCTTGACATGGAATCTGTGAATCAGGAAATCATTATTAGAATTTGGAGATTTAAACTTCATAGGATAGCGTGCTGTAGTTATGAGTTGAAAGGCCATAGAAATAATTTGATTATTATTTATCTTATTTCTTTCATGAATGCTTTGGTTTCTGCATAACCAAATGCCCCAGATTACCATAGCAGGAATGACATCACAAAAGAATGCGAAATAATCAAGTTTAAGTTGTTTCATCTACCAAGACATTAACATAGAGTTTAAAGAGAGGAAGTTAATTTTAATACCAATCAAGTTTGCAAAGAAATTCCAGACTTGAGAAGCGATTGACCCTTTACTGAAAAGATGATTTAGATCATATTCATGATTCAAGCAACATTTACATTGAGAAGCCATTTGAACTCCTAGACCTTGGATATTTTTATTAAGAGTACCAATATTATGAAGGCATTTCCATAAGAAGTAATCCATTTTTGGGAGGAACTTTAGCTTTAGCATTTGATTTAAAAAGGAAGGGAAAATGATGAACTGATTAGAGGGAGTTCCAGGAAGACTTTGAGGAGAACAAGCCATCTGATCTAGGATACCATATTTGAGAGCCTTCTACTTCAATAATGAGGTTATTTGTCAATTCTTTAATCTTCAAAATCTTAAGATAAGTTGATGAACCACTTACTTTAGAGGAGTTTTATACTTTTTCTTGAAGACGTCAGTCCATAAAATGTTTTGGGATTGAGTTTCAACCAATCCTTAATAGAGGCCACTATATTGATATCTTTAAGGGACTTGAAACTCGTGCCAACTTCTTCTAAAGGGAAGCACATATTTTAACATTTTATCAAGTGCTTTTTGTTTCCAAAATCTGTAGAGTAGCCCCAAAGAATGTCACTGGATAACTTTTGAATGAGATTGATGGTTCTCGATGGATGATGAGCTTATGCAAGGAAATGAAGTGAAATTAAAGAGATGACTGAATGGACTAAAGTTCTTCTACTATAAAAGAGAGAAATTTACTTTGGCCTTAATCTTGATAATGAGATCTTCAAAATAATCATGGTTTGCTCAGCCATAGAAGATTTGCCAACCAAGGTAAATGAGAGGTAAGATTTTAGGTTTAAGATGTAGTATATTAGAGAAAGATATGCTGCTTCTTTTTCTTATTTATTAATATATGGTGGATTCTGTATTATGTGACAGTTGCTGAGCCTATACCGGTGGATACCGATGCATGTGTAGACTCATGTGTTATGGAACTTTGTAGGTGGACTCTAATGTGAAATGTGGAGAAGAAGTTAAATTCTTAAGATCATCAAGGCTTATGAGGGTGTCGAGTCTGTGTTTTAAGTCCATTGTACGCCTTATGTAATTTCTCATAGTTGAGAATTGCGTTGGTTGGCCCCTTTAAGTTTTTTCCAATTTTGGTTTTCTCGTACATCAGGCATTATGGTTTGATTTAATTATTTTATCCTCCAGTCACTTAGATGCATATTTTAGGTTAAAAAAATTGGTTAATCTTTTAACAAAACAATCAATTTAAAATTGGTTCTTAGTTAATTGAGATAACTAGTTTTTTTAATTTTAAAAAGGTAAAAAAATTGGTTTGTGTGTTTATTGACCATACTCTATACTCTAGGGTCTTTCAAATAGGTATCGTATTGTGAGCCTATTAGTTTCTTAGGCTACAAATTTGGGTACATTCGTCCTAGAGGCTTACTCATTTTTTAGACCCCCTATGTTTGATGGGTTTAATTTTTCATGCTGGAAGATGCGTATGAAATGATCACTTAAGGCGATAGATGAGCAAGTTTAGTAAGAACTCGTTAAAGGGGGTCTCCACCCACCATGGAAGTAGGGGAATATAGAATCCCTAAGACGATAGAAAATTGGGGGTGAGGAAGAGCATAGACTAGAAAACTATCATTCATGAGATTTTAATGCTATGTTTTATGCAATCAAGACGTAGGAGTTTTGTCGTATTATGACATGTGAAATGTCAAAAGAGGCTTTTGACATAGTCCAACTTACCCATGAAGGTAGTAGTGGTGTTAAGTCTTCCAGACTCCGAAATATCACCATTTAGTTCGAAACTCTTAAGAGGGAGGAGAGAGAAATCTTTACTGAGTTTTATATTAGATTGTGTGATATTATGAACTCGTCATTTAACGTGGGAGATAGAATACCCGAAACCTCGATAGTTAAGAAAATCTTAAGGTCTTGCCTAAAACAGTCAATCCAAAACTGATTATTTTGAATTCATTGGCTACTTTAGACTATATGAAACTCAAAGATCTTGTGGGTGACCTCAAACCTATGAGCTTGACATATTTTTCTCTAAGAAGAAGAAGAAACATAGCGACATTTCTTTAAAAACCTGAAAAGAGGAAACATCAGTTTCGGGTGATGTGTTTGACATCGATTCTAATGATATGGCCATATTTTTAAAGAATTTTAAAAAATTCTCCTGTTTGAAATAAAATCAACAGATGAAAGTTTGAGAAAAGAAAGTTTAGTAAGGCTATAAAATTCCTTAAAAATTGTAACAATAAATTTAAGAGGAATGAGTAGAATAAAGGTTTTGGTGTGAGAGTTATGTCCATAACATAAATGAGTGCCCCATGAAGATAAGGAAGGAGTCTAAGAAACTGATTGCATATAATGCTACCCTTAGTGACAGTGAACTGGGAGAGGAACCTGATTTCCAATTGAGAGCAACTATACCGCACTCATGACTAGTCATGCGAGCCTTGATGAAAAGTCTTTTGATGAATATAGTTATATTAATGACACTTCTGAGGCCATTTTGATTGAATACCAAGTGAGTGGTGAAGAAGAAGAAGAAGAAGAAGAAGAAGAAGAAGAAGAAGAAGAAGAAGAAGAAGAAGAAGAAGAAGAAGAAGAAGAAGAAGAAGAGGAGAATGAACTTCAAGTTTCCTTCTCAGAGTTGTATGCAAAGTAAACTTACAAAAGGAGAACTTGAAGTTGTAAGTTAAGTTGAAACAATGTTCCATAGGTAATGATGAAGATAAATTAATTGATGATCTTAGGAACATGAGATGACTCTTTAGGAGAAGTTAAATTACATTGAGGGGGAAAGAGTTCACCTTCGTGCTTCGATGGAGGTTTTAAAGAAGGAATCTCTTAAGTTCCAAGAGTCTCATAATTTGCTCGAGTCTAGCATAGTGGAGTTATAAGATAGATTGAAAGACTCGAGTCATGTCAAATTTTATTTGGATTCTAGGTCAAAAAAGTTGGACAATATGTTACGTACTATCCGAACCAAATATGGACATTGTGGGATTGACTTCAATGATCCAAATGCTTCCGTTAATAAAGCCAAGACCATGCTTTTGACATAGTCAATCACCACTAGGGGCTTTAGAAAAGATCAACCATTAGGTAACACTCCTCATTGTGTGTAAGCATGTTCACATTGTGGTAGAAAAGGTCACCTTAGGATTTTTTTACCTCGATATTAGAAAATATCTTAAGAAGTCTAAGACTAGAGTCACTGAGGTTCCAAAACTCAAGAGCATCACATTTTACCTATGTTGTTTAGGAAATCGTGTTTGGAAATTTTAAACATTATACTTATTGATTCTCGCATGTTATTATATAATTCTATCCATGATATATCTTATAAGTGATTATGGTTTTACGTTTTCATACACTAACATTTGTGCTTCATGATATGTTATTGGTAGTTCTATGATATTTTAAGTCTTTTGTATTTTTATATTTATTTTATTGAGTCTTATTGAGAAAAAGTATATAAAAGATTTTATTTGTCTTTAGAGTTGTTTTTCATTTGAAGTCATAAAATGTTTAAAAACTCAAAAAGATTTTTTGTTGTATCTGTTGTTTGAGTCTTATTGTTGTGTTTGGATCCACTCTGTTTTATTTTTGATATGGCTAGGACTTTTGATTATGATTTTCAATGCTTGAATTGTTCTTAATCATACTTACATGTAGTAGTTTGACTTTGATTTTCTTAATGGATTAACCTTGTATATGCTTCACCACAAACACACATGAGTTCGTGTTGATATTAACTTCATTTGTTACATGAGTTAAATGATATGTTCTCTCATCAGTATTGTCGTTATAATTACTTATTTTACTATAGGGGATTTGTGCATGTAAGAACCATTACCTGTGAGTTCTTTTGATCTTTATTGAAATATATGAGTGTGCACAGTAAAGGACTATGAAGCGAGATATCTGCCTTGAATGAAAGGCCACCATTGGCAAGAGTCTACACAAATTGAGAGGAAAAGAAAAGGAAATGATTTCTAAGGCCAAGTTTTTTACATTGATTCTTAAAACCTTCAAAATGAGAGATAAAAGGAAAAGATTATATCTAATTTTTTAGGGTGTTACAAGTTAAATGTGACACCCCGCCTAATAAAATACCGAGAGATCAATCCTGTACCAAATTAAAACAGGAGTCATATGGTTCATTCTCAGCATCATTGTCAAAAACCAATTTAACTACTAAAAACCTATTAGGTTGGCATCAAAATTTTAAATAACTAATATTTTTATCCAAACTAACTAAATAAAACATTCACACTGTTTATCTGCATAAAACTAAAATGAAATAAAATAACCGAACACTCGGTTTAACATAATACAACCAAATCGAATGCCGCACTAAAAGGCGATAAAAGAATAAATAAATACAGTTGGGCTATCACCCCGAGTGTTTCTACAGTACCTCCTATCTAGATTACAATGGTAGAAGCGTCTATAGTAAACCTGAATGCATCCACAGCTGCTGCAGCAAATGTCTGACTCTAAGGAATCATCATCCAGGTGTCCCTATGTCAGGACACCTATATATATATATATAATATATATATAGCAAGAGAGGAGAAAATAGAGAAACGGGTTAGAGCCCGAGTTTTGTAAATATTTTGCAAGTGAATAAATGCCATATATTTAAAATATGATTTTATCTCATATTTAAATTGCTATCTCACTCTCATGATATACCTCTCACCCCACTTCAAATAGTGCACACCTATCGCATACCTTTTGAATAGGGCTAGAAATTTTTGACACGATAACCCGTTTATGGTAATAACCCGAAATGACCCGAACTTGACACGATTATCTTGTAGAGATTTAAGAGCACCCAAAACTTATATTCAAATAAAAATCAACGTGACACGAAAATGACACGACTAACCCGAATTGCCACCCCTACTTTTGAACAACCTGGTTAAGCTACCCAGCCTACCTAAAATCGTTTCACCCAATCTCTAAAAAATCCAAATTAACCCGAGCACTAAGGGCTAAACTTCTCCCCATTCCCAACACTGTGCTATGTTCGAGCGTGGGGTGTCTCGTGCAGCGAAATCCAAACAAGGAACCCCCCTGATACACTACTACCTGGAAATGTTGATTGTCGGAATTCATTAGGCCCTCAGCACATAACGCGTATATAATATATCTAGATAATTCTTACTAGAACCTATAATTCATATAATATAAATCCGTATATAATCTACCGGAAGGGGAAATACACCATATTCGTCTTTTCACTTTATATACATATGTTTACTTTATATGATATCTTGTCTTCATATACAAGCAATATACTATACACAACAAGTATAATAATCATCCCACCGAGCTATAACTCGAGGATGCAGTCTTATAGTGCCTAGCCAAATCCGAGTTTACTCACTATATCGCGGTACCAAGCTAGACTTACTCATGGTCATGGTAAAAATACACAACGGTGGAGGCGGTCATGTTCCCTATCCAAGTGGAGTACACACACATCGCACTAAAACGTGGGACGATATGACTTGGGGATATACTCTCCCTGCTCCTCAAGCCATGGGATTCACCCACATCTCGCAAACTCCCTAGATCGCACTAAAGAAAATATATAATCTGGCTATTCCAACTCTACGCCAAAGGAAAGCCCGTGGAACCAACCTCTCAGATACAAATATACCAATCACACACACACACACACACACACACACACACATATATATATATATATATATATATACATACATACATATGGCTATAATTGCCAATCTCAAATAGCAATAGCCAATAACCCCGAATGTTCCCATTCGTAATAATATCTAAGTATTCGCACACTTACGATACTAAACCTAAAAGTATTATCTCACTTGATATATAACTTGTACCTTAATCACTGTTAAGGATTTATATACTCACTGAAATTTAGCAGTTCATAATAATTAAATAAGTAGACCCTCAACTTATTTTAGTCCTATAGTTTTCTCATTGCCTATACCGATAGTCGTCCATAGACGTATCGGATAAGTGCTCAATCATATATAGACTATAATCCAAATTCCATCCTACTCACCTCTTAGTATTTATACAAATATAGTCGGCATATAATTATAATTTCTACGGGCACAATTATCTATATATAATCACCCGTCGAAATACTCCCTCGAGGGTTACACATCCCGAACACACCCCCAATTAAATAAGTCATGGATCTTATTTTTCATGAATCCAAAATTTACATTCCGTTCAAAAGTTAATTTATAGGTCCTCACTCTATTTTAGGAACCCAAAATATTAACTCCCCAATTTATTTTCCTCAAAACCATTCCTTTTTGCGACACACATTTTTGCACTCTCTAAGTCCCAAATGTAACTCCCCCAATTGACTAGGATAACATTCCCCTAGGTGGTTATTTATTTACTCGAATAAACAAGATAAAAACCATTAATTTGGGAATTTATCCCGTTTAAATTAACTAATCCGAAATTGCCAAAATAGCTGTAGGGTCGATCGATCGACCCTTGGCTTTTGATCGATTGATCAAACAGGGAAGCTTCTTCTCTGACCCCTGTTTCAGCCATTAACAAACCTCCAACATTTTTATCTCTTCTCCCAACATACTTTAATCACCACCAAATATATCTACTCAAAGTAAATAGGTTCTAATCATCTTAGAACCAAAAATCAACAACTAAATCCCATAAATTTTGAAGTTTCTCGAATTAAATATTATCCGAGGTTTATTCGTTAATCTTCCGAAAAACCCATTTTGGACTCACGAAAACCCATCCCAAAAATCTTTATGGTTTGTTAATACCAACTATGATATGAGATTTATGCGTAAAAGAATAAATGAAGTAAACATTTTCCTCACAGATAAAATCTGACGACCTCGAGTCGAATCCCGCGGAGTTTGGTCGGAATCTCCTTATCTTCTCTCTTTTCTCTCTTCCTTTCCTCTCTTCTATCTTTTCCCTATTTTCTTTCCTTCTCCCACTCTCTCGTGTCTTATATAGGAGAGAAATAAGGGTTTATCCCTTATAAACCCAAAAATGACTCGTTTACTAAATTACGAGTCCCTACTGGTCCAAAAATTCCCGAAACCCAAATACTACCCCCGGATACTCTATTCTAACTATATCGGCAATTTTGAAACCAATCGCGCACTCGAAATGTCCATCCGAGTCACTTAAATACAATTCACTAATTAAACCCAACACATCACAATACGAGTTTTCCAATTAAAATATTTTCCTTTGTCGCTTTACCCAATTGAGACATGTAATTAAATTAGTCTAACTCATTTAGTTAGTCCCAAAAGTAAATGTAGCACACATCGAAAATCATTTAATCCTCGTAAACTCCAAAAAATATTATTCACGATAATTCCTCAAATTTCCAAATTTCACTTACTTATGCAATTTAAATCTCTGTAAAAGTGCGGGGTATTACATACTTCCCCCCTCACAATGGAATTTCATCCTTGAAATTCAGATATAACCTGCACCCCAACCTAGGATCGCTAATTACACTACGTTCTAGTTCACCGAATTCGAATGGTACGAATCCAAATGGCACCCTATAATATCCTCGTTCACGGTACCCACCTATCTTAAGGCTTATACTCTACCGCACTAGCTTAACTAAATTTCCATATGCTACAATACTACCTCGATCATAAGGTTTACTCTAATTTCATATTGCACCTAGTGCTTCTATAGCCGTATGTAAAGAAAACGGGCCTATAACCGACGCTCTAACTTATCAATCCCATAGGAAATCCGTTAGTCTAAGCTTCCACTCCTATACATCGGGACATCTAATTTCCCTAAAAAAGGTGACTACCCTAGCGGTTGACTATTCTCTTCAGTCTTCTCTCTTATCTTAAGTGTGCTAACTCTTATTTCACAAATATCTTGTATCATTGTGTACCTCCTACGATGTTCCGTCCAACCCAATTCAAATTCCACTTATACTGCTTCTTCAACTTTATATACTATACCCTTTCTATTTGAGACGGTATATAAAACCAACTTACCAAGGTGCCTATATACCTTTATGGTCCGTGTCTATATGCATAACTATTGTAAGCGTCACCCATGTAACACTCTCTCTAAAGATAGGCCTCAACTTTTCGGCCAGGTTCAAACACCTGGGTACTCTGAACTCATTCAACTCAAAATCCGATTCTTCTTATACTTGGAATTCCAATCCTTCTCAAGGTTAACCAACCAATCTTCCTATATCCACGCATTTAGTCCTACTGACCTTACTTCCTAATAACCTTACGATCAAAGTGTTTCCAACACGCGAAAAAAATGAGTATTATTCTAACTATGTCCCTAATGCCCAAGACCTCTCTCAATTTCCAGCATTTTCTCGGTTTCATGCGTGGGACATCTTGCAAAGTGAAATATAGACAAGGAACCCTCCGATTACACTGCTTCCTCACGGCGTCGATCATCGAGATATAACGGCCTAAGGCACACCAGCGATACGTCCTAAATCCTACCTTGCTAACCTACTAACGTACCTCTACCACTCTATCCTTCCACCTTGGCAAAATGGAAAGTCTAACTAATTGGGGAGCCTATTCTTTGTAAACGTGTTACGAACATCACTCCCAAAACATACTACCACCATTTTTTTCCTTCTATTCAAGGCCTGGCTATAAGCCTCAATCAATTCTCTTTTACGTTGCCTCACCCACATACTTACGGTGAGAGAACCATTTTAGTGATTCTCCATATCACTTCCATCGCCATAAGCACACAATTAGCATATGGCTCTCCGTCTATAGTGTTTTTCCTACACTAAGTGACTTATCATCAAAATTGAAATCCTTGCATCCCATAACATCTCCCCACTTTCGACGTCATTAAGGTTCATGCGTGGAGTATCTCACAAGAAAAATCCAAACAAAGAACCCCTCCTATACACTACTACTTAACTTTATCGATCATGGAGGTCTGTTAGTTTCAAATATGCCACTGGGATAATCCCATCCCACTTATAAATAAATGTGATCAGAACTCCTATTTCCTTCCAGGAGCCACACCACCAAGCTCTTGTACTAACACTAAGTCCTTAGCGCAAACAATAATGAGCTTAGACTCACAACTCAACAATAAATTTTGCATTACTTAAATCATATCTATAAGATCACCACACACTCAAGTCATGATAATGAAACATCTGCTAATTGAAGTTCCATTTACCCATATAATAAAGGCGAACTCAACATGTATGCAGGTGAGATATCAAAACAACAACTTGTTCCACCCTGGAACCGCGGATAAGATAATCCTTCAATCATTAGCCTTATATCGCTCCAATATTACAATAACATTACTCTTATAATAGTACCATGCTAAAATTCAAAATGGAATGCTGCCACCACGAAGAAATATATATACATACACTATATAATGATATCGATAACGTTACATAGATCGAATTACACACACGAATCTACCATAACTCTATCTAGCCACGTAAAACATACCTCTTTCACCCAAGGCAAAACTCATAACAATAACTTTTCCAATCTCCCTAACTGCTTCGATCAGTTCAATGACATAGCACACTTGTCTTAACCGAACCAAAACTACATTAATCAATGCTCCAACCGAGCACCCTACTTTGTCCTTTAAGTCCTATTGGGCAAGGACTAACCGTGTGGTTCTACATTCCATATTGCAACATTCCCCATCTCTGGACACCGTGACCATGTTAAGGCTATCAGTATCTCAGACTCTATAGCCTCGATCCTGAAAATTTCCTTCATAGTCCCCTTAACTTCTTCATTAAAAGGAAACTCCACTACTGGCCTCAATAACCCTATTTCACTAAATTCTCTAGGTGGATGTCCACCAATGGGGTTCTACGAACACACATTCTCTATAAGTGTTAGCAACACTTTTCTAGTGAGCCTATCATTCCTTTGAAGGACTCTCTCTTCATTGTAGCTACCTTAATTTGGTAAGAGGTTCACTTATCCATGTAAGTCTTTATTCACTGTCAGCCTCTGACCGATCCTTATGTGATAAATCCAGAGACTGCATTCTTTTCCTTCCTAATCAGCCAAAAATTTGCGATTAAAATCGTCCGTGAGATTCCTCTAGGAGTAAAACATCCTGCTCCCTTAAACATGGTGACTACTGTTCCCACCATTTCAATATTGCTCCCACAAGTGAAAAATTTTAATCAAATTTTCACATACGGGTTTTTCTATACCCTCCTCTAAGACAAAGCTTCTAAGCCTTCTACTTCCGCTGAATCACGTTACACTTACTCCGTATAACTTAACTTCAACGTATGGTCCTTATCAAAGACATTTTGAATCTTTTCCCAATTTGACTTCACTGGGTAATTAAACTTTAGCACCACTCCCTATTATATCGGTACTTAGATACTCATAACTACTATACTTTAGTAGTCGTTACAGCAATCCTTGACAATGCCACTAGGGGAGTGACCTCTACTGAGGTCCTCATTCCCAACTTACTTATAACTCTAACTAAGCCCCACCTCCTACTGCCCTCGTCACGGCCTTCCTTAGCCGTCCTGCCTCGATCAGCACACGAATTTCGAACGAGCACGCAAAAGATTTACTATAATATTATATAATGGCAGGAGAACGAAATCTCACAAGAGGAATCAACAATCCTAATCATAAGGCTCTATATCAAATCGAGAGCAAAATTGAAAGCATAGTACGTCCGCACATATCCCTAAGGCCACTAGAACCTGATGCTCTGATACCATCTGTGACACCCTGCCTAATAATATACCAGGTGATCAATCCTATACCAAATTAAAACAGGAGTCTCATATGGTTCATTCTTAGCATCAATGTCGAAAACCAATTTAATTACTAATAACCTATTAGGCTAGCGTCACAATTTTATTTAACTAATCTTTTTATCCAAACCAACTAAATAAAACATTCTCACAGTTTATATGCACAAAACTGAAATGAAATAAAATAACCGAACACTTGGTTTAACATAATACAACCAATCGAATGTCGCACTAAAAGGCGGTAAAAGAATAAATAAATACAGGGGCTATCGGCCCGAGTGTTTCTACGGTACCTCATATCTAGATTATAATGGTAGAAGCGTCTATAGTAAACCTGCAAGCATCCACAGCTACTGCAGCAAACGTCTGACTCGAAGGAATCATCATTCAGGCGTCCCTGTGTCTAGACACCTATATATATAATATATAGTCAGAGAGGAGAAAATAGAGAAACGAGTCACAACCCGAGTTTTGAAAATATTTTGCAACTGCATAAACGCCATATATTTAAAATATGATTCTATCTCATATTTAAATTGATATTGCACTCTCACGAGATACCCCTCTTCTAATAGTGCACACCTATCGCATACCTTTTAAACAGCCTAGTTAAGATACCCAGCCTAACTAAACCCATTTCACCCAAGCTCTAAAAAATCCAAATTAACTCGAGTACTAAGGGATAAACTTCTCCCCATTCCCAACACTGCACTACATTTGTGCGTGGGGTGTCTCGCGAAGTGAAATCCAAACACGGAACCCCCCTGATACACTACTACCTGGAAATGTTGATCGTCGGAATTCATTAGTCCCTCAGCACATAACGCGTATATAATATATATAGAAAGTTCTTACTAGAACCTATAATTCATATAATATAAATTCGGATATAATCTACCGGAAAGAGAAATACACCATACATGTCTTCTCAATTTATATACATATGTTTACTTTATATGATATCTCGTCTTCATATACAAACAATATACTATACACAATAAGTATAATAACCATCCCACTGAGCAATAACTCGAGGATGCAGTATCATAGTGCCTATCCAAATCCTAGTTTCCTCACTATACCACGGTACCAAGCCAGACTTACTCATGGTCATGGTAAAAATACACAACGGTGGAGTCAGTCATGCTCCCTCTGCAAGAGGAGTACACACATCGCACTCGAACGCGGTACGGTATGACCTGGGGATATACTCTCCCTGCTCCTCAAGCCAGGGTATTCACCCACATCGCGCAACCTCCCTCGATCGCACTAGAGAAAATATATAATATGGATGTTTCAACCTTACTCCAAAGGAAAGCCCATCGAACCAGCCTCTAATTTACAAATATACCAATCACACACACACACACACACACACACACACACACACACACACATATATATATATATATATATATATATATATCACCTCTCAATATATACTTATGGCTATAATTGCCAATCTCAAATAGCAATAGCCAATAACCCCGAATGTTCCCATTCGTAATAATATCTAAGTATTTGCACACTTACGATACTAAACCAAAAAGTATTCTCTCACTTGATATATAACTTGTACCTTAATCACTGTTAAGGATTTATATACTCACCGAAATTTACCAATGCGTAATAATTAAATAAGTAGAGCCCCAACTTATTTTAGTCCCATAGGTTTCTCATTGCATATCCCGATAGTCTTCCACAGACGTATCGGATAACCGCTCAATCATATATAGCCTATAACCCAAATTCCATCCTAGTTGCCTCTTAGGATTTATACAAATATATTCGGCATATAATTATAATTTCTATGCGCATAATTATCTATGTATAATTGCCCGTCGAAATACTCCCTAAAAGGTTACACATCCCAAACACACCCCCAATTAACTAAGTCATGGATCTTATTTTCCATGAACCCAAAATTTACATTCCTCTCAAAAGTTAATTTAGAGGTCCTCACTCTATTTTAGGAACCCAAAATATTAACTCCCTAATTTATTTTCCTCAAAACCATTCTTTTTTGCGACACACATTTTTGCACTCTCCAAGTCCCAAATGTAACTCTCTCAATTGACTTGGAATACATTCCCCTAGGTGGATATTTATTTCCTCGAATAAACAAGCTAAAAACCATTAATTTGGTAATTTATCCCATTTAAATTAACTAAGCAAAAATTGCCAAAATAACTGTAGGGTCGATCGATCGATCCTTGGCCGTCGATCGATCGACCAAACAAGCAGCTTCTTCTCCGACCGCTGTTTCGACCATTAAAAAACCTCCAACCTTTTTATATCTTCTCCTAACCTCCTTTAACCACCACCAACTATATCTACTCAAAGTAAATAGGTTATAATCATCCTAGAACCAAAACTCAATAACTAAATCCCATAAATTTATAAGTTTCTCGAATTAAATATTATCTGAGGTTTATTCATGAATCTTCTGAAAAACTCATTTTGGACTCACGAAACCCATCCCGAAGATCTTCCTGGTTTGTTAATACCAACTAATATATGATATTTATGCGTAAAAGAATAAAGCAAGTAAACACTTGACTCATGGATAAAATTCGACGACCTCGAGTCGAATCCCGCGGAGTTTGGCCGGAATCTCCTTTTTTTTTCTCTAT
Organism: Sambucus nigra; assembly: GCA_949130495.1. Lineage (NCBI taxonomy): Eukaryota > Viridiplantae > Streptophyta > Magnoliopsida > Dipsacales > Adoxaceae > Sambucus > Sambucus nigra. The sequence goes on along the minus strand of OX422208.1, from coordinate 84,122,006 downwards.
TTTCTCTCTTCCTTTACTCTCCTCTTTATTTTCCCTCTTTTCTTTCCTTATCCCACTCTATCGTGTCTTATATAGGAGAGAAATAAGGGTTTATCCCTTATAAACCCAAAAATGACTCGTTTACTAAATTACGAGTCCTTACTGGTCCAAAAATTTCGGGAACCCTAATACTACCCCCGATTACTCTATTCCGACTATCTCGGCCATTTCGAAATCAACCGCGCACACAAAATCTCCATCTGAGTCACTTAACTACAATTCATTAATTAAACCCAACACCTCACAATACAGGTTTTCCAATTAACATACTTTCCTTTGTCACTTTACCCACTTGTGTGAAAATGCCCACGAGGTCCCCAAGATTTTTAGATTTCTTACTTTAAAAATATAATATATTTCCTTTTTATGAAATAGATGCGGAAGCGTAAAAGATGATTGTTCAACTTAAAAACAAATTTTAATTTGTATTTCAAATTAAAATTAAGCACAAGTGAAAATTAATTAAACACACACACTTATGTTAATTTCACTTAAACCAATTAGGATAAACCATTTTGAACAAATGACTTGAATTAAGTAAACATTACACAAATTTAATTATGCACCAAATTAAATTAAAAGTGATTTAAACCAATTTTATCTTCTTTACCTAAGCGTGCATTCTAGATGATATTGCAAGATAAAATAAAACAAGAAATCACTACGCCGCGATGTACGAGGAAAAACCCAAGACGGGAAACAACCTCGGACGGCCCAAGCCACAAATCCACTAGATACGATTTTACAAATACAAGACAAAAGACTTACATCACACGACTCAATCCCTCTCAAGCCCTGATGCTTCTTCTTGTAGACACCTCTTCCAAATGGATAACCTTGGAGCTCCACCGCAGTCTCGAAATCCACCGATAGGACTTTATATGGTTACCGTCACCCGAACTACGAGCCTTCCTCCAAGAGGGTAAATCAACGTAAACAACTTCTTATTTGTGGGATTTAGAAGCAAGCCCAAACAGTCTTTTCAATTCGGTGTAGAGATAAACCCGGTGCCAAACTCCAAGATGTAATACCCCGTATTTTCTGCGTTATTTATTTTTGGGGATTAATTGAATTAAATGTTTATTAATTGGAAATTAATCCGGATAATAATATTAACGAGATGTGAGTTAGTATTTTATTATAATGTGCATACTTGGCATTATATGAATATTAGTAATATTGATATTGTCGTGAGTTATAAATACGGCAATTTGGGAATTTGACTTGACGCGTGTGACCGCCACGTCATGATATTGTGCTACATAATTAAAAAAGTGAATTTTAGTTCCATTAACCGTATGGTCGTTTTGAGTGCGCCAACGCGTCCGGAAGGGTCGAGATAGTTAGAAAACACTAGCCGGAAGTTTAGTTTGGGTCCCGGGATATTTGTGGGCCATACCGACATCTTAAGGGGTAATTTGGTAATTTGTATTTTTGGGAATTAAAAAGTGACGAAAATGGAATTAATAAGCTGACTATTTCCTTAACCCACTTAACCCACTAACCCCACTATATGTCATTATGGGCTACGGGAGAAGTTGATATAGCAATTCAACTCCCACAAACCATTTCACACCTCCATTCTCCATTATCTTCAACCTTGGGAAAAGCTTGAGAGAGAGAGAGAGAAGGGAACCTTGAGAAGAACTTGAGAGAAAGAGAGAAGGGAAGAATTCTGCAGAAAAGAGAGAGAAGGAACAACTTTGTCACAAAGATTCTACACCAAATTCTGAGATAATTAAGGCAAGTGATTTAAACCCTTTTAATTCAAGATATGTTTCCATGTTTAGGAATTTTCGAAATTGATTTTTGGAGTTAAATTAGACCCATGAATTGAAAGATAAAAGCCATGATTTATGTAGGATTTGCATGTAGTATATTCTGGACGAAATTATATGTTGAAAACAGAACCTTGATGATCAAAAGGTAGAATTAGAAGAAACTTAATGATGTTCTTGAATGGAAGAAATCTGGGAAATTTTTGATGTAGTTTTAATCCAAAGTAAGCCTTGAAATGATGAATTATGGGATTTAGAATGTTATTACTGATATAGGATGTTAGTATAACGTTATAGTGACCTTATCTTGAAGTTTCATGCTTAAAAATGGTGAATTGGGATGAAACTGTAACTGCAAATCGAAGCAGTCCGTAATAGACCTGTGTAATCGATCGATCGACATTCATCAGTCGATCGATCGAAGGTCAAGGTCGATCGATCGACCTTCCCAGAATGAATAAAGTTTTCCTTAATTGAATTTTAATGATGATGACCCTTGGATAATTTTGTTGGAGACATTGTGATTACCCTTAAACTTTAAGGAAGACCAGTAGGCATGATTAAGAGATTGGACTTTAATTAGAATTTAATTTGAGGAATTATTCTAAATTAATGAAATTCGCTATGTGAGTTAATAATTGGGTTAATAGTACAAATTTGAATAATTTGATGAAATAAGGTTTGGGACAGAAGTAAGGACCTTAGGTATAGCGATGTTATATGAGGGAATCATGGGAACTTAATAGTCTATTCGAGACAGGTTTTAAGTTTAAAATATTACGACGTGAGACGTGTCGACTATTTAATTTATATATTGTCGGAATACTTGAAATATATGAATTGGGAATAATGGTATAATGATGTAGAGAATACCCTTATTAATATTGAAATATCTAAGATGTGTGAATGCTTAGTACATAATCTTATGTGTATGACATACCTACCATACTTGCTATCACGGAGGTTACGTTCGCTTAGGACCTTCTTATCCTTGTGTTGCCCGGATTTAGATTGGTGCCTAGAGGACATAGTTCAAGAGAATGACTTATTTGTGAGTTAATAATCCAGCTGACTATGGAGCGTAGGTATGTACGTGACCATGGATATGATTGAATTATGTTCGCCTCCATTTATGTGTGTGGTGTTGATTCCAACAATTCCTGAGAGATTCGGAATTTGTAATCCTTATGTACGTGATGTACCGGGATGGATAGCAGAGTATGTGTGCACCGCAGCTTAGCCTTTGGGTGCTTGTATTGTATATTTATGATGTGAAAATATACGGTTAATCGAGAAGGAATTTACTATAATAAATTGTGAGTATAATTATGGTAATGTTTTGAAAGATAAAAAGAGATCTTTTTGGTATTGTTAATAATTGTGAATCCGGGAATTAAAGTAGAACTCTCTATTTAATTATTAAGGTTGGAAATTTAACGAGAACCGAGTAGAAGTGTTAGAAACTCTTTAGATAGTTATGAGATAACACACGAATGGGTACAGGAACGTTAGGAGTGCACAGTTAGACGAGAGGTGAGTATATCATGTGAGAGCACGTCCTAACATGTACTTTGCATATACTGTTTTAAATGTTTTTAAAGCACTTGCAGGTTTTTAAAATATCTCCACATTCGGGCTCTGACCCGTTTGCTTTCAAATCTATCTTTTTGTAAAACCATTTTAGGTGCCCAGCCACAAGGTCACCATGCATAGGATTTCCTTTCTGATGACGAGCTGTAGCTGCTTGTGGAAGCTACAGGGACTTGCTTTTAGACGCTTATATCATTTGGACTCCTTATTCATTATTCCTCAGTTGTAGGGCATGTCGCCCAAGTTCTATTAGATACATTTCCATTTCAGTTTTCAGACGTTGGCATGTATTCATTTCAGTATTCAGTATTTCATTACTTACTTCAGTTGTGAGATTGTATTATGAGGAGTTTTTCCTCCAGTTTTATTTATAGCATGTTACGGTTATTCTATTACTTCATTATGGTGAATGGTGTTATTATTTCTTCATTATACTTGCATGTTAATCAGACTTTAAATTAAAATTTGGCACTTACTTTTTAAATACTAGGTGGTTAGTAATAATAAAACGTTTTCGACAGTGATGCTGTTAACTGAGCCAACTTGGCATTTTGAATTAATTTTATAAAGGAGTAGCTACCCGGTGTTTAATTAGTCGGGGTGTTACAGGTGGTATCAGAGCATCAGGTTCTAGTGTCCTTTAGGATCTGAACGGCTTATTATGTTTTCCGCTGAGCTTTCTTTGATATAGAGCCCTATATTTTAGGACTGTTGTGTTCTTTTGTTTATGCTACGTTCTTCAGCTATTTTAAAGTTTATAACTGTGAACTTATAGACTTTATTCTTATTTCAGAATGCCTCCACGATGTGCACCACGAGTTCCCAGGAATGCGGCGCCAGAACCACAGCCCGCACCGGTTCAGGGCATGATGAACGCCGCTGAGGTTGCAGCTATTGTAGCCCAAGCGGTAAATGCCGCCATTGCCGTTGTTCAGCAGGCACCGCCTCAGGCGCCGGTTGCCGCGCCAGTTCAGGCAACTTCATTCCCGTCTTCTTGGGAGCGCGTACGTGACGCTTTTCAGAAAGCGCATCCGCCAGAGTTTGCAGGCAGCTCAGATGTAGTAGTCTCGAGCCAATGGAGGACGAATATACAGCGGCACTTAAGGATGTATGAGTGCACGGATGTTTAGAAGCAGGTGCTAGCTACTTTTAAGCTAGTTGGATCTGCATTGCAGTGGTGGGAGTCTATTACCACCGTAGAGGAGAGGGATACTCTCACTATTCATGAGTTTTGGGTGCGGTTCGACCGCAAGTACTTTCCGTCAGCAGTTCACACGGAAATGAGGAGGAGATTGATGAGTTTGAAGCAGGAGGGCAAGACAGTGGCCGAGTATGAGGCCGAGTTCACTAATCTTTTGAATATCGTTCCTGATGAGATACCGTCAGAGAAGAAGAAGATTGAGAAATTTACCGACGGGTTGACATGGAGGATCCGTCAGCATCTGTTAGGGAACCTTTCGTTGGCCACGTATTCTGATGTGGTTAACGCTGCATTGTTACATTGCCAGGACCACCGTTTTCATATGGCCGAGGGCAAGAGATCGGGGGAGTCTAGCCATCAGGGCAGGACTGGAGGACATGGTACCGGTGGGGCACAATCCTTTCAGGGGCAGAGACAGGTAGAGCAGGGTTCTCAGCAGGGGGATCAAAAGAGGTTCCGTTCAGGAGGTTTCAGGAACGGTCAGGGAGGATTCCGAAATGGCCAGCAGGGTCATAACGGTCATCAGGGCCAGCAGGGTCAAAATGGCCAACATCAGCAGTTTCAGCAGGGCCAAGGGAGGAATGGTAACGGCCACCAGGGCCGGGGACAGCCAGGGCAGAGGGGAGGGAACTTCCCGGGGAAATGTTTCATTTGTGGTAAGATTGGCCACAAACGTCAGGAGTGTCCTGATAAGGGCCGGACCCCACAGCAGCAGCAGCAGGGTGCTCGACAGGAGCCACAGAGGCCACTCTTTCCACCAGCCCTCCCAGCTCCAGCTCAGATCATTCCAGCAGTTCCTGTGCAGCAGGGGCAGCTACAGTATGGACGTGTTTACAACGTCCACCAGGCTGCAGTTCCACAGGCACCGCCCGCGATTGAGGGTACGTTTCCTATCCATGGCACTATGGGTCGGGTATTATTTGATACGGGTGCTACACATTGTTTTATAGCTACACACTTCGCAAAGGCATTAGGATTGTTAGCCACAGCGGAGAGCACAGTTACGTGTGTCGACTCACCTTTGGGGAATGGGTCACTTATATTCTTTATATGTCGGGGAGTGGGGGTAGAGATTGGTGGTTTGGTATTACCTGCGGACATGTTGGTACTAGATATGCATGTTCACGATGTTATTATCGGTATGGACTGGCTCGCTGATCATAGAGCAATGATTGATTGCTTTGGTGGGAGCATTGTTTTTGCCATTCCGGGGCAAGAGATGTTTGTTGTGGCGATGCCTCGCCCAGAGGGAGGCTCGACCGCTCATTTATATTACATTGAGGAGGATACCTCTAAGGAGGTTGTAATTCCTTTATATTCGATCCCAGTCGTCAGGGAGTATTCTGATGTGTTTCAGGAGATACCAGGCCTACCCCCCAGTCGAGAGATAGATTTCGTTATAGACTTGTTACCCGATACGAGACCTATAGCACGAGCACCGTACCGTATGGCTCCAGCTGAGATGAGGGAGTTACGGGATCAGATTGAGCAGTTGTTGGGTCAGGGGTTTATTCGGAGGAGTACTTCACCGTGGGGTGCCCCTGTGTTGTTCGTGAAGAAGAGGGATGGTTCACTGAGGTTGTGTGTGGACTACCGGGAGTTAAACAAGGTCACGATACGGAACAAGTATCCGTTGCCTCGAATCGATGACCTATTTGACCAATTGAGAGGAGCTTCTTACTTCTCAAAGATTGATTTGCGATCCGGTTACCATCAGTTGCGTATCAGGGAGGAGGACGTCTCGAAGACTGCGTTCTTATCGAGATATGGTTCCTACGAGTTTCGGGTTATGCCATTTGGTTTGACCAACGCTCCAGCAGCATTTATGGACTTGATGAATAGGGTGTTCAGGGATTTCCTAGACCAGTTTGTCATTGTCTTCATCGATGATATTTTGGTTTACTCCCAGACAGAGGAGGAGCATGCCGAGAACTTGAGGCTAGTTTTGCAGACACTGCGCCAGAATGAGTTATATGCAAAATATGAGAAGTGCGGGTTTTGGCTGAAGGAGGTTCAGTTTTTGGGGCATATTATTTCCGACCGGGGAATATCGGTTGATCCGGGGAAGGTATCCGTGGTGAGAGAGTGGGGACAGCCCACGACACCGACAGAGATCCGTAGTTTCTTGGGCCTAGCAGGTTACTACAGGAGGTTTATTCGGGGTTTCTCCACGATAGCGGGTCCCATGACACACCTAACCCGTAAAGGTGTGCCATTCATTTGGAGTGATGCCTGTCAGTTGGCATTTGATGAGTTGAAGGACAAGTTAACCTCAGCACCTGTGTTAGCATTGCCGAGACCGGGAGTTGAGTACCTTGTTTACACCGATGCGTCCTTACAAGGACTTGGAGGTGTACTGCAGCAGGAGAGTCAGGCCATAGCTTATGCTTCCCATAAGCTTAAGCCTCACGAGAAGAATTACCCTACCCATGACTTGGAGTTAGCGGCAGTGGTATTTGCCCTTCGTATTTGGAGACATTACCTGTTGGGGGAGAAATTTCGATTGTTCACGGACCACAAGTCCCTTCAGTACCTATTCACGCAGAAGGAGTTGAATATGCGGCAACGGAGGTGGCTTGAATTCGTGAAGGATTATCAGTTCGATATCCAGTATCACCCGGGGAAGGCTAACGTGGTGGCAGACGCGTTGAGTCGTAGACCGGTAGATGAGGTGGCAGATGTGTGGAAGGCCAAGTGGAAAGAATTGGGACACCAGGATGCAGTGGCCCGATCATTCATGTCTGTGATGACTGTTACACCGCAGATTGTCACGAAGGTGGTGAAGGCACAGGCAAATGACTCGTTCTGTCAGGAGCAGATAGTTCGATTATTAGCAGAGGGAGCTGAATCCTATACCGTTAGCTCAGACGGGGGATTACGCTTCAATGGGAGATTGGTGGTTCCAGAAGGGGAGGAATTGCGGCATGAGGTGATGGCAGAGTCGCACGGCTCACGGTTCGCGGTACATCCCGGAGGGGACAAAATGTACCAAGACATGAGACGTCAGTATTGGTGGAGCGGGATGAAGAGAGATATTGCCGAGTTTGTCTCAAAATGCGCCACTTGTCAGCTCGTAAAAGTGGATCATCAGAGACCGGCAGGACTGTTACAGCCATTAGAGGTCCCAATGTGGATGTGGGAGAGCATCTCTATGGACTTTATCACGGGGTTGCCTACATCGCAGAGAGGGCACGACTCCATTTGGGTGATTGTGGACAGGTTGTCGAAGGTCGCTCATTTTCTACCCGTCAGGACAGATTACACTGCGGGACAGTATGCCCAGCTCTTTATTTCAGAGATAGTGAGACTTCACGGGGTGCCCTTAAATATCGTGTCTGACCGAGACAAGGTATTTGTTTCACGGTTTTGGGAAAGTTTTCAGCAGGCCATGGGCACGGAATTGCGGTTGAGTACGGCGTATCACCCGCAGACCGATGGACAGACCGAGCGCACAAATCAGATGTTGGAGGACATGCTACGTATGTGTACCATTGACTTTGAGGGTGGATGGGAGCAGTATCTTCCACTGGTGGAGTTTGCTTACAACAACTCCTATCAGTTCACCATTGGCATGGCTCCATTTGAGGCATTGTACGGTAGACCTTGTCGTTCCCCAGCATGCTGGTTGGAGGTGGGGGACAACAAACTACTTGGGCCGGAAGTGATTCAGGAGACTTCGGCAAGGATAGAATTGATTCGCAGTCGCATTCGGGTGGCTCAGGACAGACAGAAGAGTTATGCTGACGCAAAGAGATTTTTCAGAGAGTTCCAAGTAGGGGACCAGGTTTTGCTCAGGGTATCTCCTATGAAGGGGATTATGCGTTTCGGGAAGAAAGGGAAGTTGGCACCGAGATATGTGGGACCATTTCCTATTATTGAGCGGATTGGACCGGTTGCGTACAGACTTGGGTTACCGGAGCATTTACATCGGATTCACGATGTGTTTCATATTTCCTCGCTTAGGAAATACCTTAGAGATGATTTGGCTCATTCTCTCATTGCTGTGGAGGATATTGATCTCCAGCCGGATAGTTCTTACGAGGAGGGGCCTATTGCTATTCTAGACCGAAGTGAGCGGAAACTGCGGTCAAAGATAGTTCCGTTAGTGCGTGTTCAGTGGCGACATCATAATGTCGAGGAGTCCACATGGGAGCGCGAGGATGAGATGCGCGAACGTTATCCAGAGTTATTCTTACCAGGTACTTTCTAGTTCCGAATTTCGGGACGAAATTCAGTTATTAGGGGGGAAGTATGTAATACCCCGTATTTTCTGCGTTATTTATTTTTGGGGATTAATTGAATTAAATGTTTATTAATTGGAAATTAATCCGGATAATAATATTAACGAGATGTGAGTTAGTATTTTATTACAATGTGCATACTTGGCATTATATGAATATTAGTAATATTGATATTGTCGTGAGTTATAAATACGGCAATTTGGGAATTTGACTTGACGCGTGTGACCGCCACGTCATGATATTGTGCTACATAATTAAAAAAGTGAATTTTAGTTCCATTAACCGTATGGTCATTTTGAGTGCGCCAACGCGTCCGGAAGGGTCGAGATAGTCAGAAAACACTAGCCGGAAGTTTAGTTTGGGTCCCGGGATATTTGTGGGCCATACCGACATCTTAAGGGGTAATTTGGTAATTTGTATTTTTGGGAATTAAAAAGTGACGAAAATGGAATTAATAAGCTGACTATTTCCTTAACCCACTTAACCCACTAACCCCACTATATGTCATTATGGGCTACGGGAGAAGTTGATATAGCAATTCAACTCCCACAAACCATTTCACACCTCCATTATCCATTATCTTCAACCTTGGGAAAAGCTTGAGAGAGAGAGAGAGAAGGGAACCTTGAGAAGAACTTGAGAGAAAGAGAGAAGGGAAGAATTCTGCAGAAAAGAGAGAGAAGGAACAACTTTGTCACAAAGATTCTACACCAAATTCTGAGATAATTAAGGCAAGTGATTTAAACCCTTTTAATTCAAGATATGTTTCCATGTTTAGGAATTTTCGAAATTGATTTTTGGAGTTAAATTAGACCCATGAATTGAAAGATAAAAGCCATGATTTATGTAGGATTTGCATGTAGTATATTCTGGACGAAATTATATGTTGAAAACAGAACCTTGATGATCAAAAGGTAGAATTAGAAGAAACTTAATGATGTTCTTGAATGGAAGAAATCTGGGAAATTTTTGATGTAGTTTTAATCCAAAGTAAGCCTTGAAATGATGAATTATGGGATTTAGAATGTTATTACTGATATAGGATGTTAGTATAACGTTATAGTGACCTTATCTTGAAGTTTCATGCTTAAAAATGGTGAATTGGGACGAAACTGTAACTGCAAATCGAAGCAGTCCGTAACAGACCTGTGTAATCGATCGATCGACATTCATCAGTCGATCGATCGACCACAATCGATCGATCGAAGTTCAAGGTCGATCGATCGACCTTCCCAGAATGAATAAAGTTTTCCTTAATTGAATTTTAATGATGATGACCCTTGGATAATTTTGTTGGAGACATTGTGATTACCCTTAAACTTTAAGGAAGACCAGTAGGCATGATTATGAGATTGGACTTTAATTAGAATTTAATTTGAGGAATTATTCTAAATTAATGAAATTCGCTATGTGAGTTAATAATTGGGTTAATAGTACAAATTTGAATAATTTGATGAAATAAGGTTTGGGACAGAAGTAAGGACCTTAGGTATAGCGATGTTATATGAGGGAATCATGGGAACTTAATAGTCTATTCGAGACAGGTTTTAAGTTTAAAATATTACGACGTGAGACGTGTCGACTATTTAATTTATATATTGTCGGAATACTTGAAATATATGAATTGGGAATAATGGTATAATGATGTAGAGAATACCCTTATTAATATTGAAATATCTAAGATGTGTGAATGCTTAGTACATAATCTTATGTGTATGACATACCTACCATACTTGCTATCACGGAGGTTACGTTCGCTTAGGACCTTCTTATCCTTGTGTTGCCCGGATTTAGATTGGTGCCTAGAGGACATAGTTCAAGAGAATGACTTATTTGTGAGTTAATAAGCCAGCTGACTATGGAGCGTAGGTATGTACGTGACCATGGATATGATTGAATTATGTTCGCCTCCATTTATGTGTGTGGTGTTGATTCCAACAATTCCTGAGAGATTCGGAATTTGTAATCCTTATGTACGTGATGTACCGGGATGGATAGCAGAGTATGTGTGCACCGCAGCTTAGCCTTTGGGTGCTTGTATTATATATTTATGATGTGAAAATATACGGTTAATCGAGAAGGAATTTACTATAATAAATTGTGAGTATAATTATGGTAATGTTTTGAAAGATAAAAAGAGATCTTTTTGGTATTATTAATAATTGTGAATCCGGGAATTAAAGTAGAACTCTCTATTTAATTATTAAGGTTGGAAATTTAACGAGAACCGAGTAGAAGTGTTAGAAACTCTTTAGATAGTTATGAGATAACACACGAATGGGTACAGGAACGTTAGGAGTGCACAGTTAGACGAGAGGTGAGTATATCATGTGAGAGCACGTCCTAACATGTACTTTGCATATACTGTTTTAAATGTTTTTAAAGCACTTGCAGGTTTTTAAAATATCTCCACATTCGGGCTCTGACCCGTTTGCTTTCAAATCTATCTTTTTGTAAAACCATTTTAGGTGCCCAGCCACAAGGTCACCATGCATAGGATTTCCTTTCTGATGACGAGTTGTAGCTGCTTGTGGAAGCTACAGGGACTTGCTTTTAGACGCTTATATCATTTGGACTCCTTATTCATTATTCCTCAGTTGTAGGGCATGTCGCCCAAGTTCTATTAGATACATTTCCATTTCAGTTTTCAGACGTTGGCATGTATTCATTTCAGTATTCAGTATTTCATTACTTACTTCAGTTGTGAGATTGTATTATGAGGAGTTTTTCCTCCAGTTTTATTTATAGCATGTTACGGTTATTCTATTACTTCATTATGGTGAATGGTGTTATTATTTCTTCATTATACTTGCATGTTAATCAGACTTTAAATTAAAATTTGGCACTTACTTTTTAAATACTAGGTGGTTAGTAATAATAAAACGTTTTCGACAGTGATGCTGTTAACTGAGCCAACTTGGCATTTTGAATTAATTTTATAAAGGAGTAGCTACCCGGTGTTTAATTAGTCGGGGTGTTACACAAGCAAGATGTATATATATATGAACTTGGATGGATGAAACTATGGGTGAAAACAAGAGTGGTAGATGAATTTTACTTTGAAAAATATCACTCAAAACTTGATCTTTTTCTCTTTATCATTTTGCTCTCAAAACACTCTCTATGAGTTAGAAGAATATGAAAAAGATTACTTTGAAAAGTTATTCCCGCACAAAATAAAGTCTGTGAAAAATCAGTTAAGAAACAAATGGGGAAGTGGGAGAAAACTGCTTAAAAATTTCCAAAAACTGCTCCCGCCTGACATCTCGTTCGAACGACATTTCGTTCGAATGAAATCCCGTTCGAACGAGTCTTCTAACGAAGTTTTAGTATGACCTCGTTAGAAACACGTTGGAAATCTCGTTATAACGACATTATCGTTCGAACGATATTTCGAACGAAGTTCCAGTATGCCATAATGGGAAGTCGTTGGCAATTTTGTTCGAACGACTTGTGGTTCGAACGACAATCTCGTTCTAATGACACTTCGAACGAACTCACGGAATGTTCAAAAATTCTTTTTAAGCCCAAAAACTTTTATATACTTTATATATAAGTTTTAATAGAAACCATTCTGAAAACAAAATTCAGTTTTAAAAACCTAACACTCAATATAAACTTGTTCCAAGCTCCTATATATACATAGATGCATTCATACCTTGGGAGCATGGAACTACTGTTGATGGTGTACAAATGAGGAACTTAAACTCGACATTTTGATGAAGCTTTATACACTTGGCCGCTACGTCTTTAACTAAACACATCATTGGCTTGAGTAGGTAGACTTTAACACTATCCTATGAATAAATGTTTTCATCCGGAATTGAGCCAAAACTCTTATAGGACTCAATTGGAAATTTGTGTCCTTACACTGTGATATGTAATTAAATTAGTCTAACTCATTTACTTACTCGCAAAAGTAAATGTATCACACATCGAAAATCATTTAATCATCGTAAACTCCAAAAATTATTATTCACGATAATTCCTTAAATTTCCAAATTACCCTTATGGAATTTAAATCTCTGTAAAAGTACATGGTATTACATTGAAGATCAGTGGGTTTGCCAAATGTGTCCTAATTAATGTAGACGCTATTGATTTAAGAATCATCAATATTTTCTAGGCCAATGTACATTTTTCTTGTTTGTCCATTTGCGAGTTCACTTTTACTGTCAATATGAGGTCAAATATTTGTTTGATAAAGTTAATACGGTCAAATTGAACTCCTTCAACATTTTTGAGGGATTGGGTAATAATTATTTTGATTCTATTTCTCCCCCCCCCCCCCTTCACTTTGTTTACCATATTTGTTTGGCACATTGATACTATGCTAGTGTGTAATGATTACGAGTTTGGTTGGTCGTTTCGTTGTATTTTTACACACACACACACACACACACACACACACATACATACATATATATATATATATATATATATATATATGTATGTATATGCTTATCAATTATTGGTATCCTTTTGCGTATTTATATATATGGTATCCATAGTATCTTTTGTTTTGAGTCTTTATTTTTTAATTTAATCAATGTTGCTTGTGATTTTCTTTGAATCAAATTGATTTCATTAGTATGATATAAATCACCTTGAGATCTTTTGTTGCTGTTGCTGGTATCCTTCACATTCTTGTGCATTCAAATTGATATCATATTTTGTATCAATATTGATATTGTTTTGTCATTGTTTGGATTATTTATGCTTGTGTTGACGATTTATTTTTGTATTGCATGTTTCACTTTGCATCATTGTATGATATATTTATTTCCTATATAATTACCCTTGTTTCATTTTGGGGGAGATTTGGTTAGCTTTGGGGGAAATGGTTTTATTATGAACCTTTCTTCTTTGTCTATTCCTCAACAAAAAGGAGGGGGGATGGTGTCTCAATCTATAGTCCGAGAGAGATTTTTTACTTAGGGAGATATGTGCTAACTTAGGTAGATATTGTGCGACAAAAGGGGATGATTTATTCCTATCCATATTTATATATTGTTATATTAAAATTCCATTTGAAAGTGTGCAGGTTTGCAATATCCGACAAAGCTTACAAGCGTGAAAACATTCTCCAGTTCATGGGTTGGTCAAGTTCTACTTTTTAGGGTTAGGATTGAGTGTATTAGATTAACTTGATGACCCATAGGAGTTTTTAATTTTGGTTTTGTCCTGGAATGGACAAAAGAGAAAATTTATGAAGAGATATTTTTGATAGAATCAATTTGTGTGTATTTTGTCTTTATTCCATGTTTGGACAGAACCTTTTAGTCATATGTTTGGACTTAAGGATATTGAACTTTTAAGATAATGACGTGTAACACTTTCCCTCGTGACTTTGACTGTACCCATATGATCGGGTGAATTTATGTGACCCAATTGATATTTAGATCTTATGAGATGGATTATGGATCAAATTTGGGTAATATAGTGGAGGTTGTGTAGTTAATTGGAATTAGGATAGGCCTAAAGTTATTGGAAAAGTTTAGGGTCGTTAGAATGATAATCAAATCTCATTCGAACGGTCTTCTAACGGCCTTCGAACGAGATATCTTTACTTAGGAAAACCTAACCTCATTCGAAGCATGTTAAAATGAGTCATAGTTCTCGTTCTACTGAGACGCATTTTGGTTCAAACGAAATAGTAGTTCTCATTTGAACGCAATGGTAGTTCTCATTCAAACGAGATCCACTTTCGTTCGAATGATATTATGAAAATCGATTTATGTAGATTTAGAAAATTTTGTCGAAACCTAGACCATTGGCTTGAGACACATGGCATGATCCCACAATAATAGATCATTTCGTATTTAGGGTTTGGGGAAATTGAGGGATTTTAACTTTGGAGTATTTATGGGGTGCTAAGGCCATTTAGGTTCACATGATATCATATTTATCTCCCTCTCTCTTGAGAACTTCCCCTCCACCACAACCACCTTATACCACCTTAGAACCACCACCCTCCACCTTAAACCACTATATTATTTCATCGTTTCCTACATATTTAATCCTCATAAAATCATTTACACCATTTTTAGGCAAAGTTATGAATTTTGGAGATGTTTTTGCAGATATTTAAATAAGGAAAGAATAAGAAAATAATGGAGTTTGAAGGGGGGTTTTCGTGGATATTTATGGAGATTTCATGGGGGCAAGCTTATTGGAGCTAGGAAAACTCTTTAAGGACACCTAGGAGGTGGGAGGCTTCTATATTCTTCTACATTTCATCCACCATTGTTGAAGCTTCCTTCAAAGTGGCAAACTCTACTCTTTAAGTTTATGAACTCTATTTCCTTAGTATTGTCTTATATGTCGAGCTCAAGAGTAGATTGCATGTATGTTGTAAGAATGTTAATCCTCATGATTTGTGTAAAATTGGTTATAAAGGATTTCAAAATTGTTAAGTAAAACCATATATTTCAAGAAAATGTGGCGGTAAATATTTTATGAAATAAAATAATTTGAAAATAATATTATCTCGTTGAGGATATTTTATGAACAAATGTCTCAAAGTTTCCTTCTAAAATTTGGGATTTTCATAAAGGTGAGAATTTTTTCAATTTTTTAAGAAACAGAAGTGTCTCTTGGCCTTGAAAAGCGTGTTTTGCAAATATTATGAAATTTCTTGAATAAATCATAACCTAAAAACATTTTTTTAGATTTCTGGACTTAAAATCACTCTTCCCATATATATAAACTTGTAGTATTTTGATGATGGGCATATAAAAAAGTTTCATGGAAGTTTTAGTGAGTTTTAACTTGAAATATAGAAAGTGAAAAATTTATCTCTTAAAGTGTGTGAATAAATATATGGTCTTAAGACTACACGTGTTAATAAAGGGAATGGTATTTTTCTTGTAAAGAAGTATTCAAAATGCTCAATGAATTCTTGGAGAAAGAAAGTAATGAAATAAAGAGATTCTCAACTTGAGAAGTATTTTACTCCAAGGTGTTGAATAAGTTTTAATGAGTTAAAAACAATTAAGAAGTTAGTGTGTAATTTAATAATGTTTTTGGGAAATAGAACTTGTGAAAAATGGAGGAAAGCACAAGTTTGGAGACAAATGGGTAAAATGGAACATTTTTATGAAATAATTTTTTTAAAGAAGGTGTTAAATAAAAAGATTTTAAATGAAAGAAATTTTGAGGATAAAACCAACACAAGTGTATAAAGGACAAGAAATGGCGATTTTCAAAATGTAACACAAGTTGGGGTGAGATCTTCGGGTTCTGGCTTCATCCGGTAAAAGAGGAATAATGTGGACATTAAATAAATGTTATATCAAATTAATACAAACTCAAATGAGATCAGGAATAATTATGAAGGACCCGGAGCCCACGGCTGAACGACCTAAAATCAGTTAGAGGAGCATATGACAGTATAGCCGACAGAGTGGTGTCCGTTAAAGTACGTGGATATTCGGAGGATTCCGAGAAAAAGATAATGAAAGTGGAATATTTCAAGAGATGGAATGTTCTATGAATATAAGAAAATATAACCTAACTTGAATGAAATTAATAAATGGCCCAGTTGAAAGATTGTGTGGATAAGTAATGCGAGAAATTGACTAATGTCCATGAAATAAAGGAATAGTATAGTGAAGTAATTAAGTGGGTGATTAATCAACCTGCAGAGGTTTAACCCATAATTAACACAAGTATGTGTTTATGAAAGGTTTTCAACGAAAAGTAAGTATTCTCTATCATGGTGCTTGCATGTGTTGAAAGGTGATTTTCAAGGAAAATACAAAGTGAAAGTTTGTATAAGTAAATGAGAAAATTTTGATAAAGAAGTGCCTTTTTTGAACAAATGGTATTTTCTTCAAAGTATTTAACCATGTGCGTTAAATCGGTAAATAAATGTCGAGTGAATTAAAATGGGATTCTTTATAAGATTAAGGTGAATTAATCAAAAAAAGAAACATTTTTTTAAGAAGAAGATTTCATGCATTAATGTATATTTGCGTTTATATAGATAGATGAAGTAATTGCATGTGCACATAGGTAAACGTGTAAGTTTATCTTTTCTTCGATTTGATTTTGTATTGCATTGTTGTAATTTCCCATTAGGCATTCAGCTCATTCTCTCTTCTTTGTTGTGGCATGTTGTGTTTAGTTTCTTATTTTGAAAGCGTTACACATGTATTCTTTTTAATTTACATTAGTAGCTCTGTATACTTGGATTCCAGGGATGTTTCCCATGTAGTTTGATATAAATTGGAATCGCACGTTAAACGATTGAGACACTAATTAAATAAAATTACACTAGCAACATTTTCTAGGTTGTTTCATAGCAGTTCACACCTAATGACTGGGTCGGATCGAGTAGACTATGGGTAACCCATCAATTTGGTCCAGGGAGGTACAAATGGGATCAAGGCTCTCAATGAAAGATTCCTCTAGGGAGTGACATTGTGAAGTTGGTAGTGGATCTTTGACGCTAGTGATGGTTTTGTGTCGGTCATGCTAAATTGGTGATGGTTTCGATTCGTGTTCTCGATGGTGGAGTCAAGGAAATTAACACGAAGGGAAATTAATTTATAGGTAGACTGTGACCAAGTTATTTCCATTAATAGCTTCCACACTTCTTATTTAGTCATGTTGGTAAATTATGAGTGTCTACATAGGCCATTAGTGGTGGCATCACATTTTCTCGTGTGAGGTACCTCGATGTCAACCTTGATGATGTGAGAGGCCTAGTAAAATGTTAACAGAGTCGAATAACATTCATTAAATTAGTGACACGAGTCTTTTGAAGTCAAGTGTGGAGGTTAGGTGACTAGAGTGTCATGTCTAAGCAATATTGATTTTATGATAAGGGCACATTAAGTTCCACGGTTAGGTACTTTTGGGAAGTTAATAATGATGATGTGATTGGAGGAACTTGATCCTCAAGGTAGCGTCATTTTCTAATAATTTGACAATTCTAAAGGAATGTTAACCATGTTGGTGATTACTTAAGGATGTGTTTTCGGGACTTAGTTGATAGGATACTATAATTATATGTAAGTGCATTGGTAATTGTCAATTGAAAATTGTATCTCATAAAATATGATGAGAGTTACAGGACATTAGTGGTAAGTGTGTTACATGTGTGACAATAATGAGTTAAAGTGACGTAGGAGTGAACCTTAGATAGCCTTCGTTAATGTGATTTTAAAGAATATGATGCAACTTTTGAGGAATATGATCCCTTATGACGTTGGTAATGAGGACTCAAAGGCTTATTGGTTTTACATGACATCCTATATCCCACCAATATCTTTAATAGTGTCGGCCTCTGCCTTGATAAGTAGTATATAGCATCATCCATTTAGGAGGAAGTTTTCGGACCTTTCTTGGGTCTCGTGGAGATAGTCATCGGTTAGAACTATTCTGGGGTTTCAAACAAAAGGGAAATAAGATTTTTATCTAACTATCATACCCCATTTTTAACGGCCTAAGTAATTGTTGAACGCGAGGCAATTTGGCGTGAGTATGTTAATAAATATGCAATTCAAACTTGTGTCACACTCCCATGAGATAATCCTTATTCCTCATCTATGGTGCGCAACTAACACCTGCATTTTATACAACGTAGTTATGCTACCCTGCCTAACTAGTACCATCCTTAACCCTATCCCCATTTTCTACCCTTCTAGCAAAACCGTGTCACAAGTATTTGTTCTTTTCTTTAATTCTCATTTCTCTACACATACACTAAATCATTTTAGTTCTCATCATTATCATTGAAAGATAATATTCACACATTTATTTTGTAATACCCCACCCCGAGGAATTAATTAGATTATATGTGGACTATATATGAGGACTAACTAATTATGTTTGAAAGAGAATTATTGGATTATGGTACATAATTTATGAAATCATTGATTACCAATTTATAGAAACCATATATGCTCCTTCAAAAATTCGAAAACCATTATAGGGAAATTCTGTGAATGACTAAACTTGGTCGTTCAAACGACCATGGATGTCGCTCAAACGAAGATAGGATGTCGTTTGAATGACAACAATGTAGTTGAAATGGCGTTGCTGACAGATCGACACTCTTGCGATTTTAAGAACTATTAATGTGGTGTCCCTTGGATCTAATGGGTTTAGTGTGTTGTTAATTGTATAGAGTTTATATACCTGATATAGAAATTGTTGGTGAGGATGAGATTTCCTTATTCAGGTGAACCTCTCATTTGTTGGATATAGGACAGAGATGTGGGGAGAGAAATGGGAAGGCCAACCCTTTTCTATTCTAAGGAGCTCACAAATCCGACCCGTAACACACTGTCTTCCACCATTTTATCAAAATAAAACCACGAATATATATGTGCAGAGCTATTGTGTAAGGAGTTTTGATGAGTAGTTGAGGATACATTGTTAGAAGAAGATAATGGTGTTATTGGAGGTTTTGTAGAGGATTTTTATGGAGCTCCCATGGAGGACTTTTGGTGGAGCTTTTGTGACTCCCGATCGGGTCACCTTTGAGGTGGGGGACTCACCCATATTCACCATCACCACCACTATCTTTGGAGACCATTTAGGTTGGTAACTTACTATTAGTTCATCTGAAACTTCATTTGATAAATGTTGTAGTATTATTGTGTATCATTAAGAGTAGGAATATAAGAGAAATGATGTGTTATTAGCAATATGAAATTAGGCATTTTTATAGAATAAAAATTCTAGGAATAATATTGTTAGTATTTTCTTCTAAACATGAAAGTAGACATTTTTATGGAATAAAAATGTAAGAAATGTCGTTTTGGCATATTTCTAATAAAAAGAAATAAATGGATATTTTTATGGAATAAAAATGTAAGAAATGTCATTTTGGCATATTTCTAGTAAGAAAAATAAATGGACATTTTTATGGAATAAAAATGTAAGAAATGCAATTTGGCACATATCTAGTAAAAAAAATAAATGGACATTTTTATGGAATAAAAATGTAAGAAATGTCATTTTGACATATTTCTAGTAAAAACAAATAAATGGACATTTTTATTGAATAAAAATGTAAAAAAATGTCATGTTGTCGTGTTTCTAGTAAAAAGAAATGAATGGACATTTTTATGGAGTAAAAAAGTAAGAAATGTCATTTTGGCATATTTTTAGTAAAAGAAATAATGGACATCTTTATGGAATAAAAATGTGAGAAGATACAAATTGTGCATATTTTCTAGTGAAAGGAAGTAATTGGCATTTTTATGAAATAAAAATGTGGAATGATGTTAATGTTGTCAAAATATTTATGAAATAAATATTTTTAAGTTTCTTGCAAAATCGAGACTTTATGAATAAATGGACATTTGCCAAGTTTAACGAAATTAAATGAACTTCGGTAGGATTTTAGTATTTAAAGTCCACTTTCTATGCATATAAACTTATAGTATTTTGATAATAAATATATGAACAACTTTATAAAAGACTTTATTGGGTTAAACACGAAATAATAAAAGTTGGAATTTTAGCCTTCTAATATATGTAATTGAGACTAAATGACATAATATGTATGAAGTTGAAAGACTACACATGTTAATAAAAGAAATGGTATTTTATTATAAAAGTAATCTTAAGATAATGTATTTCTTCAATAAAGAAATAAATAAATATGAATGTTGGTAATAAGTATTAGTTAAATGTTAATGGGCAAACATGGAATGGTTAGTGAGTGTAACTTACTAATAATGTCGAATATTAACACTTATAGGATAAAAAGGTGTTTCCAAGCAACCAAAAGATTACTCCAAGTGTCAAAAGGTGTTAAAGGTATAAAACACTTAAGAAGTTGTTGTGTATAACTTAATAGTGTTTTGGGCAAAACTGATACTTGAGAAATGGAGCAAAAAGTGATTTTGGGGGCCATCTTTTGTGGGTAAGATAAATGTGTACGTTTAGCTCTTTTACCCTCACAGTGGGTAGCTAAATGTACACATTTAGTTGAGAGAAATTCTACCGGCAATGTAAATTTATATGGGCGATAGAGAATGTGTAAATGGTGGGGCCCACAGGTGGGCGGGCAAATGTTAGCTGCCTAACCTGTGGGCAGACAACTTTCATCCGTCCAACCCTTCTCCCAAATAAAAAAAAATTATTAAATGTTAATGGTTGACGGAAATAAGCCGGCTGGGCGTGAAAATGTTGTCCACCCAAGGCCTGGGTGTGAAACACTCACCCACCCAAGGCCTGCCACCTCACCCTTAGCTTCACTGTTGCATTGTCCCACTCTGTATGCTTCTAAGAAAATGTAAGTTAAAAAATGTAAGTTTTCATTGTGGGAGATTGTCCCACTGGAGATGGCCTAAGTATGCGTAATTCAGACTAAAAGAAATAATATGTATGAAGTTGAAAGATTACACATGTTAATAAAATAAATGGTATTTTCTTATAAAAGTAGTCTTAATATAATGTATTTCTTGAATAAAGAAGTAAATAAATATTAATGTTGGCAATCTGTATTAGTTAAGTGTTAATGGGCAAACACGAAATGGTTAGTGAGTGTAACTTACTAATAATGTCGAATATTAACACTTATAGGATAAAAAGGTGTTTCCAAGCAACTAAAAGATTGCTTCAATTGTCAAAAGGTGTTAAAGGGAGAAAACACTTAACAAGTTGTTGTGTATAACTTAATAGTATTTTGGGCAAAACTGATGGTTGAGAAATGGAGAAAAAAGTGATTTGGGGAACAAATGTGTAAAATGGTAATTTTACTTAAAGTGAAACATTTTTATGAAAGGAAAATGTTGAAAAAAGTGTTGCACAAAGTGGTCCTAAATGAATATCATTTTTGGAATAAAAATCAACATTAAAGTATAAAGGACATGAAAGGGTAAATTTCTGTAACACCCCGTATTTTTGGTACTTTTAAAATTTAATTAATTCGGAAATTCTAAATTACTAGTGTTGTAATTTAATGAATTAATTATGATAGAATAATATATAAATATTAATCTGGGATTGAATGGTTAATATTTAGGAAAAATTATTTACTGAGTGAATAGTAATAATGAAATTTCGTCGTTTCGAGTATTAATGACGAGGTATGTGCTTATCACATCCGGAAGTCGGTATAGACTATATTGGGTGGGGGATAAGTATTTTTATAAATTAATTCGGATGCAAATTCTGAGTGTACAGTTGAGTCCGGATGGGCCGAGATATTCGGAAAAGTGTACCCGGGGGTAGTAAACGGGTCACGGGACGTTTTTAGACATAGTCGGGCCCACTCGGGGGCATTTTGGTCACTTGGGCTTGGCCCATTAGTCAAAAAACGGGAATGGATTAATTAACTTAATAAAAAGAAATAAGGGCTGGCTGAGCTTAATGAGAGAAATGAATTTAAGGGTTAGGAAACCCTAGCAGCAGCCAAAGCCATTTGGGGATCTCAAAAGAGCCAACAAGGTCATCTTCAACCTTGGAATCCATCACATATTCAGACACTACGAAACCTAAGGCAAGTGATTAACTTGCAATAGCATTAAATATGTCTTTCAATTCGTATTTATGCGATGTAATGAATTAAAATTCGTTTTGGGGTCTCATGGCATAAACATGGGGTTTTGGATAATACAAAAGAAAACATGAATTTGATTGCCGGAATTTATAAGGATTTATGTAAAAATCTGATAATGGAATATTGATTGTGTATCTGTTAGAAGGATATCCGGATAAATTAGAACGAGTTTGATGAAGACAGTTGGACTGAAAATGGGTTTAAAGATAAAGACAGATTTTTCCCCAAAATTATGGATTAGTAGTTTATGGACGAATTGATGATTGTTGTGGACTCTCTGGGGAGTCCTAATAAGGTTTCTAATATGTACTGGTGTTATAAAGGTTTAAAATTCATGTTAGAAGAGATTAGGGTTTAAAGAATCTCGTCCATGGCTGCCCTGTCTTCGCGAAGAAGACGAAGACCTGTTCGATCGATAGATCGACGGTCTGGGTCGATCGATCGACGGTCGCCAGAATCTGGCAGTTTCGCCAGTTGGTTATATAAGAGGGAAAATTTATATAAAAATCTTATGTAATTAATTATTGAGAAATTAAATACATGAGTTTAAGTCTAATTAATTATAGATAAATTAATTAGGGTTTGAGGCTAATAAATTAGAGTCGGAAATTGTGACTCGGGTAAATTTATTTTGGACTACGGGAGTAAGTCCAAATTTATGGTGGGAGCGACACGAAAAATAACTAAATTAATTAAAGTGCAATTTAATTAATATTTAGAGTTGGACCATAAACTCTTAATAATTTTAATAGGCTTATGTTACGGATTTTTGCGAACGGTATAGCCGGGACTTTTATATTTATATATACGGAGGCGTTAGTATATATATATATGGTGCGAACAATTAATATCAGTGATTAGATATTTGTTACTATAGTGCTATAGGGGGAGGTTGCGCGTAGTGGATGAATCCCCTAGCTTGAGGAGTAGGGTGAGTATATTCCCGAGGTCATAGCGTCCATTATATGGGTGAGTGACATCTCACTTTCAGGGAAGGAATATGACCGCCTCCAATTATTTTATTTTATCAAGTTGGTGTGAAAATTCTGACATGGGATAACTAGGCTATGTGATTGTACCTAGTGGGATAGCACTTTATAGAATTTACGTTCCGGGAGAATTTTGCTCGGGAGGATGCAAGTGGTTATATATATATATATTACAGTATGATTGTCAATGCAGAAATATAATTATAATCACTTAAAAAGGAACTGATTTAGTTAAGTTGAGGTTACTAATAACTTAAAAATCATAATCACTACATACTTAGTTAGAGTAGGGTGGGTATAAAGGAACTTTGTTAATTATCTAGTCTTGAGATGAGTAACTAGGTAATTTAATTAAAGCGTTCGTAGGGTATAATAGAGGAAGGGTAAGGAAGTCCTCAAGAGAGTGTGATATTAACTAAAAATATGAAAAGCATGCATATTTATGTATTACTGCAAGTTAATCATTTGTTAAATGTTTTTCAAATGTTTTGGGTACTAACCCTTGCTATAAAAACTTTTAAAAACCTTTTAGGTGTCCAACCACAGGGACGCCAGCCTTGACTATATTCCAGGGATCCGTTGCTGCAGCATATGTGGATGTTGCGGGGTTTTGATAGACGCCTCATTCTTCATTCTTAAATGTAGAAGTTCATGATTAGTATTCGAGCATGTTGCTCACTTTCCATTTATTTGTATTAGACTTGTTGGGAGTTTATTCTTGTCTTTATGGGATTCATTATTTGGACCGTTGGTTTATTCGGTCAATTGTTTTTACTTGTGGATGATTAATTCAGTTATCTGTGATTGTTATATAGTTTTATTTTCCGTATGGGTGTTTTTTTAAATAATGAAAGATAAAAATTGGCACCAGTCTATTTTTCTCACTTAGGTGGTTAGTAATTAAATAAGACGACAGTGATGCTAAGAATGGACCAAATGAGAAACCTGTTCTAACTTGATTTAGGAATGATCACCTGGGATTAATTAGGCGGGGTGTCACAGATGGTATCAGAGCATCAGGTTCTAGTGTCCTTAGGATCTGTACGGCTTTCTACGTTTCAGCGTAGCGTTCGGTTGTTATAGAGCCCTATTATTAGGACTGTTGATTATATTTTCCGCTTGTGAGATATCGTATTCCTGCTATTAGTTTTTGTATAAATTGTGTACTTATACAATTCAATCTATTTCAGTTGCCGCCAAAGAGACAGAGAGCGGAGAGGGCTGAGGCTAGAGATGAGGTGAGGGAGGCTCGCCAGGAGCCACAGGTACCGCCACCACCACCCCCACCCGAGTTGATTTCTACCACTCAGGTGGCAGTGATAGTGGCCCAAGCGGTCGAGACAGCGATGCGAGCTATGGCAGCTCATTTTCCACAGCCCCAGGCACCGCCCCCATTGGCTCCAGCAGTTCAGGCTCCAGTGGGGCCACCATCTTGGCAGCGAGTGAGGGAGACCTTTCAGAAGGGTCACCCACCTGAGTTTCGAGGTAGCACCAATGTGGTCGAGGCTTGTGACTAGAAGAAGAACATTCAGCGCCATCTGCGCATGTTAGAGGGTACAGAAGTGCAGAAACAGATGCTGGCTACCTTTCGTCTGTCAGGGGCAGCCTTACAGTGGTGGGAGTCCGTAACCACCGCTGAGGAGAGGGATTCGATGCCGATTTCTGAATTCTGGGTGCGGTTTGACCGCAAGTACTTCCCTCCAGCAGTAGAGTCGGAGATGAGAAAGAAATTCAGCGAGTTGGTACAGGGTGACAGGTCAGTAGCAGAATATGAGGAGGAGTTCACCTGTTTGGCAAACTTTGTGCCAAATGAGGTGAGCGATGAGGAGCGGAAGAAGTCAAAGTTCATGGATGGCCTAGCCTGGAGAATCAGGCAACACTTGATTGAAAATCCGGCGTTAGTGACTTATACAGATGTCGTTAATGCCGCACTTGTACATTGCCAGGATCATCGTTTCCATGATAAGGGGAACAAGAAGGAAGGTGAGCTGAGCCAGCAGGGCAAGGCGGTCACTAGTAGTGAGACGAGTGGCACACAACAGCAGGTCATCATTCAGCAAGGGAATCAGGCTAAGTAGTTTAAGCCTGGTGGGTTCCGACCGGGAGGACAGGGGTTCAGGCAGGGGCAACCAGGCCCTAATCAGCAACAGCAGGTTCCTCAGGGCCGTCAGGGCCAAGGGAACAACGGGGGAGGCCAACCGGGCCAGGAACGTCAGGGCCAGTAGGGCCAACGGCAGGGGGACGACCAGAAACGCTGTTTCGCCTGTGGCCAGCCAGGACACTTCAAGAGGGAGTGCCCGCAGAGGGGCAGAGGCCAGCAGCAGGGTGCCCAGCAGGGGAAACAGGGTCAGATGCCGCCAGCAGCACCAGCCCCACAGCAGCAGGGGCAGATGCACTACGTACGTGTGTACAACGTTCGGGATGTTCCCAATCCTCCAGCACAGCAGTCGCCGCCAGCGGTTGAGGGTATGTTTTTCATTCATGGTCATGAGGGTAGCATTCTTTTTGACACGGGAGCATCACACTCATTCATTAAATCTAATTTTGCTAAACGGGCTGGGTTATTAGAGACGGCGGGAAGCCTCTGTATGAGTGTAGAGTCACCAGTAGGCAGCGGGGCTTTAATTCGCTCGATTTGTCGAGGGGTAGACATTTTGTTTGGAAGGCTTAGTTTAGCAGAAGACCTCTTAGTGTTAGATATGGAGGGGTATGATGTCATCTTGGGCATGGATTGGTTGGCAGGTTACCGGGCTACGGTGGATTTTTATGAGAGGACAATCATGTTCTCCATTCCGGGACAGGAGATGTTCCTGATAGCAATGCCGCTTCCTGAGGGAGGGTCGCGCACTCACTTATACTACATTGAGGAGGAAACCTCACAGGAGGTGGTAGTTCCTTTAGACTCTATTCCTGTAGTGAGGGACTTTGAAGATGTATTCCAGGAGATACCAGGATTACCGCCCAGCAGAGAAATCGAATTTGTTATCGATTTGGCACCGGGGACGAGGCCGATTGCTCGGGCACCTTACCGAATGGCCCCTTCAGAAATGCGGGAATTGAGGGAACAGATTCATCAACTACTGGGTCAGGGTTTTATTCGGTGGAGTACATCACCGTGGGGTGCGCCGGTGTTGTTTGTAAAGAAGCGAGATGGTTCACTCCGCTTGTGCGTGGATTATAGGGAGCTGAACAAGGTGACGATACGGAATAAATATCCGTTGCCTCGGATTGATGATTTATTTGACCAATTGAGAGGGGCGTCTTACTTATCCAAGGTCGACTTGAGGTCAGGGTATCATCAACTGCGTATCCGAGAGGGGGATGTTCCTCAGACCGCTTTCTTGTCGCGGTATGGATCATATGAGTTCAGGGTGATGCTCTTCGGGCTCACCAATGCACCAGCAGTGTTCATGGACCTCATGAACAGGGTTTTCAGGGAGTACTTAGATCAGTTTGTCATCGTGTTCATCTATGACATCCTAATCTACTCGCACACCGAGGAGGAGCACGCAGAGCATTTGCGCATGGTTTTACAGACACTGAGGGATCATCAGCTCTATGCCAAATTAGGGAAGTGTGGATTCTAGCTACGGGAGGTACAGTTCCTTGGTCACGTCGTGTCAGATCAGGGTATTGCAGTGGATCCGAATAAGGTGTCGGCGGTGAGGGAGTGGGGACAGCCCATGACACCGACCGAGGTGCGCAGTTTTCTCGGTTTGGCCGGTTACTACAGGCGATTCATTAAAGGATTCTCTAAGATTGCACGACCTTTGACGAATCTGACCCGAAAAGGAGTACCTTTCAAGTGGGATGATAGTTGTCAATTAGCATTCGACGAGCTAAAGGACAAGTTGACATCTGCACCCGTGCTTGCATTGCCAAAGGGAGGGCTCGAGTATCGGATTTATACAGACGCATCCTTACGGGGTCTTGGGGGTGTGCTCCAGCAGGAGGAAAGGGCTATAGCTTATGCTTCCAGGAAGCTGAAGCCCCACGAGAGGAATTGCCCCACTCACGACCTAGAGTTGGCAGCGGTCGTTTTTGCTTTAAGGATATGGAGGAATTATCTTCTAGGAGAGCAGTTTACTTTATTCACGGATCACAAGTCACATCAGTATCTCTTCACACAGAAGGATCTGAATATGAGTCAGAGGCGGTGGCTAGAATTCGTGAAGGACTACCAGTTTGATATTCAGTATCATCCTGGTAAGGCCAATGTGGTAGCAGACGCATTGAGCCGAAGGCCGACTGGGGAGATAGCAGAGGTATGGAAAGCGAAGTGGAGAGAGCTTCAATATGAGGATGACGTAGCCAAGGCTTGCATGTCAGCTTTATCCATCACACCCGAGATCATTATGCGAGTTGTGAAGGCTCAGGCAGAGGATCAGATTTGCCGGGATAGGGTGGGTCAGTTGTTAGCTGAGGGAGCAGAGGGTTACTCGATTAGCTCAGAAGGAGGCCTATGCTTTAATGGGAGGTTAATGGTGCCAGAGGATGAGGATTTGAGGCACGCTATTATGACAGAATCCCATGGTTCGAAGTTTGCGGTGCATCCCGGTGGGGATAAAATGTACCAAGATATGAGGAGGCAGTATTGGTGGGCAGGGATGAAACGGGACATAGCGGAGTTTGTTTCGAAATGTGCCACGTGTCAGCTTGTGAAATTTGACCATCAGAGACCATCAGGGATGCTACAGCCGTTAGAAATTCCCGTGTGGAAGTGGGAGAGCATCTCCATGGACTTCATCACAGGGTTACCTGTATCGCAGAGGGGTCACGACTCCATATGGGTTATTGTGGATCGGTTGACTAAGGTGGCCCACTTTTTTTCGGTACGCACAGACTTCGAGACGATGCGTTATGCACAGCTATTCATAGCAGAGATTGTTAAGATGCATGGAGTACCTATAAATATTGTATCCGACTGAGACAAAATCTTTGTTGCCCACTTTTGGCAGAGCTTTCAGGAGGCAATGGGCACGGAGTTGCGCTTGAGTACAGCGTATCACCCACAAATTGACGGACAGACTGAGAGAGTTAACCAGATGCTGGAAGACATGCTCAGAATGTGCATGTTGGACTTCGGGGGAGGATGGGAGAAATATCTCCCTTTGGTAGAGTTTGCGTATAACAACTCTTACCAATTCACGATTGGCATGGCACCATTTGAGGCACTGTACGGGGGACCTTGTCGTTCACCCGTTTGTTGGTTAGAGGTGGGAGACAACAAACTCTTGGGGCCGGAGATTGTTCAGGAGACATCTGCCAAGATAGAGCTGATTCGAGGAAGAATTCGGATAGCTCAGGACAGGCAAAAGAGTTATGCTGATGCTTCTCGAAGACATGTGGAGCTAGAAGTTGGGGACCAGGTTTTAGTCTGGGTATCCCCAATGAAGGGGGTGATGAGGTTCGACAAGAAGGGTAAGTTAGCACCGCGATACGTAGGACCTTTCCCTATTATTGAGAGGGTGGGACCAGTGGCGTACAAGCTTGGGTTACCAGAACATCTTCAGCGGATACACGATGTATTCCATGTGGCATCGCTGAAGAAATATCGAATGAGCGAGAGAGCCTTTTGGCATGTTCCACTCGAGGAGACCGACTTACATCCAGACATCTCGTATGAGGAGAGGCCGGTAGCTATTCTGGATCATAGTGAGCGGAAATTACGATCCAAGGTTGTTCCATTGGTTAGAGTACAGTGGGGTCATCACAATGTTGACGAGTCTACCTGGGAGCGGGAGGAGGATATGCGGGAACAATATCCAGAGCTTTTCAACGTAGGTACGATCTAATTTCGGGGACGAAATTCCTTTATAAGGGGGGGAGTCTGTAACACCCCGTATTTTTGGTACTTTTAAAATTTAATTAATTCGGAAATTCTAAATTACTAGTGTTGTAATTTAATGAATTAATTATGATAGAATAATATATAAATATTAATCTGGGATTGAATGGTTAATATTTAGGGAAAATTATTTACTGAGTGAATAGTAATAATGAAATTTCATCGTTTCGAGTATTAATGACGAGGTATGTGCCTATCACATCCGGAAGTCGGTATAGACTATATTGGGTGGGGGATAAGTATTTTTATAAATTAATTCGGATGCAAATTATGAGTGTACAGTTGAGTCCGGATGGGCCGAGATATTCAGAAAAGTGTACCCGGGGGTAGTAAACGGGTCACGGGACGTTTTTAGACATAGTCGGGCCCACTCGGGGGCATTTTGGTCACTTGGGCTTGGCCCATTAGTCAAAAAACGGGAATGGATTAATTAACTTGATAAAAAGAAATAAGGGCTGGCTGAGCTTAATGAGAGAAATGAATTTAAGGGTTAGGAAACCCTAGCAGCAGCCAAAGCCATTTGGGGATCTCAAAAGAGCCAACAAGGTCATCTTCAACCTTGGAATCCATCGCATATTCAGACACTACGAAACCTAAGGCAAGTGATTAACTTGCAATAGCATTAAATATGTCTTTCAATTCGTATTTATGCGATGTAATGAATTAAAATTCGTTTTGGGGTCTCATGGCATAAACATGGGGTTTTGGATAATACAAAAGAAAACATGAATTTGATTGCCGGAATTTATAAGGATTTATGTAAAAATCTGATAATGGAATATTGATTATGTATCTGTTAGAAGGATATCCGAATAAATTAGAACGAGTTTGATGAAGACAGTTGGACTGAAAATGGGTTTAAAGATAAAGACAGATTTTTCCCCAAAATTATGGATTAGTAGTTTATGGACGAATTGATGATTGTTGTGGACTCTTGGGGAGTCCTAATAAGGTTTCTAATATGTACTGGTGTTATAAAGGTTTAAAATTCATGTTAGAAGAGATTAGGGTTTAAATAATCTCGTCCATGGCTGCCCTGTCTTCGCGAAGAAGACGAAGACCTGTTCGATCGATCGATCGACGGTCTGGGTCGATCGATCGACGGTCGCCAGAATCTGGCAGTTTCGCCAGTTGGTTATATAAGAGGGAAAATTTATATAAAAATCTTATGTAATTAATTATTGAGAAATTAAATACATGACTTTAAGTCTAATTAATTGTAGATAAATTAATTAGGGTTTGAGGCTAATAAATTAGAGTCGGAAATTGTGACTCGGGTAAATTTATTTTGGACTACGGGAGTAAGTCCAAATTTATGGTGGGGGCGACACGAAAAATAACTAAATTAATTAAAGTGCAATTTAATTAATATTTAGAGTTGGACCATAAACTCTTAATAATTTTAATAGGCTCATGTTACGGATTTTTGCGAACGGTATAGCCGGGACTTTTATATTTATATATACGGAGGCGTTAGTATATATATATATGGTGCGAACAATTAATATCAGTGATTAGATATTTGTTACTATAGTGCTATAGGGGGAGGTTGCGCGTAGTGGATGAATCCCCTAGCTTGAGGAGTAGGGTGAGTATATTCCCGAGGTCATAGCGTCCGTTATATGGGTGAGGGACATCTCACTTTCAGGGAAGGAATATGACCGCCTCCAATTATTTTATTTTATCAAGTTGGTGTGAAAATTCTGACTTGGGATAACTAGGCTATGTGATTGTACCTAGTGGGATAGCACTTTATAGAATTTACGTTCCGGGAGAATTTTGCTCGGGAGGATGCAAGTGGTTATATATATATATATTACAGTATGATTGTCAATGCAGAAATATAATTATAAGTATATAATTGGATAATTAATTATAGACGGGCTATTAATGAAAAATATGAGTTATTTCACATGTATAACAAGTGTAGAAGTTATACAAAGTTAAAAAGGGAAATGATTTAGTTAAGTTGAGGTTACTAATAACTTAAAAATCATAATCAGTACATACTTAGTTAGAGTAGGGTGGGTATAAAGGAACTTTGTTAATTATCTAGTCTTGAGATGAGTGACTAGGTAATTTAATTAAAGCGTTCGTAGGGTATAATAGAGGAAGGGTAAGGAAGTCCTCAAGAGAGTGTGATATTAACTAAAAATATGAAAAGCATGCATATTTATGTATTACTGCAAGTTAATCATTTGTTAAATGTTTTTCAAATGTTTTGGGTACTAACCCTTGCTATAAAAACTTTTAAAAACCTTTTAGGTGTCCAACCACAGGGACGCCAGCATTGACTATATTCCAGGGATCCGCTGCTGCAGCATATGTGGATGTTGCAGGGTTTTGATAGACGCCTCATTCTTCATTCTTAAATGTAGAAGATCATGATTAGTATTCGAGCATGTTGCTCACTTTCCATTTATTTGTATTAGACTTGTTGGGAGTTTATTCTTGTCTTTATGGGATTCATTATTTGGACCGTTGGTTTATTCGGTCAATTATTTTTACTTGTGGATGATTAATTCAGTTATCTGTGATTGTTATATAGTTTTATTTTCCGCATGGGTGTTTTTTTAAATAATGAAAGATAAAAATTGCCACCAGTCTATTTTTCTCACTTAGGTGGTTAGTAATTAAATAAGACGACAGTGATGCTAAGAATGGACCAAATGAGAAACCTGTTCTAACTTGATTTAGGAATGATCACCTGGGATTAATTAGGCGGGGTGTCACAGATGGTATCAGAGCATCAGGTTCTAGTGTCCTTAGGATCTGTACGGCTTTCTACGTTTCAGCGTAGCGTTCGGTTGTTATAGAGCCCTATTATTAGGACTGTTGATTATATTTTCCGCTTGTGAGATATCGTATTCCTGCTATTAGTTTTTGTATAAATTGTGTACTTATACAATTCAATCTATTTCAGTTGCCGCCAAAGAGACAGAGAGCGGAGAGGGCTGAGGCTAGAGATGAGGTGAGGGAGGCTCGCCAGGAGCCACAGGTACCGCCACCACCACCCCCACCCGAGTTGATTTCTACCACTCAGGTGGCAGTGATAGTGGCCCAAGCGGTCGAGACAGCGATGCGAGCTATGGCAGCTCATTTTCCACAGCCCCAGGCACCGCCCCCATTGGCTCCAGCAGTTCAGGCTCCAGTGGGGCCACCATCTTGGCAGCGAGTGAGGGAGACATTTCAGAAGGGTCACCCACCTGAGTTTCGAGGTAGCACCAATGTGGTCGAGGCTTGTGACTAGAAGAAGAACATTCAGCGCCATCTGCGCATGTTAGAGGGTACAGAAGTGTAGAAACAGATGCTGGCTACCTTTCGTCTGTCAGGGGCAGCCTTACAGTGGTGGGAGTCTGTAACCACCGCAGAGGAGAGGGATTCGATGCCGATTTCTGAATTCTGGGTGCGGTTTGACCGCAAGTACTTCCCTCCAGCAGTAGAGTCGGAGATGAGAAAGAAATTCAGCGAGTTGGTACAGGGTGACAGGTCAGTAGCAGAATATGAGGAGGAGTTCACCCGTTTGGCAAACTTTGTGCCAAATGAGGTGAGCGATGAGGAGCGGAAGAAGTCAAAGTTCATGGATGGCCTAGCCTGGAGAATCAGGCAACACTTGATTGGAAATCCGGCGTTAGTGACTTATACAGATGTCGTTAATGCCGCACTTGTACATTGCCAGGATCATCGTTTCCATGCTAAGGGGAACAAGAAGGCAGGTGAGCTGAGCCAGCAGGGCAAGGCGGTCACTAGTAGTGAGACGAGTGGCACACAACAGCAGGTCATCATTCAGCAAGGGAATCAGGCTAAGTAGTTTAAGCCTGGTGGGTTCCGACCGGGAGGACAGGGGTTCAGGCAGGGGCAACCAGGCCCTAATCAGCAACAGCAGGTTCCTCAGGGCCGTCAGGGCCAAGGGAACAACGGGGGAGGCCACCGGGCCAGCAACGTCAGGGCCAGTAGGGCCAACGGCAGGGGGACGACCAGAAACGCTGTTTCGCCTGTGGCCAGCCAGGACACTTCAAGAGGGAGTGCCCGCAGAGGGGCAGAGGCCAGCAGCAGGGTGCCCAGCAGGGGAAACAGGGTCAGATGCCGCCAGCAGCACCAGCCCCACAGCAGCAGGGGCAGATGCACTACGTACGTGTGTACAACGTTCGGGATGTTCCCAATCCTCCAGCACAGCAGTCGCCGCCAGCGGTTGAGGGTATGTTTTTCATTCATGGTCATGAGGGTAGCATTCTTTTTGACACGGGAGCATCACACTCATTCATTAAATCTAATTTTGCTAAACGGGCTGGGTTATTAGAGACGGCGGGAAGCCTCTGTATGAGTGTAGAGTCACCAGTAGGCAGCGGGGCTTTGATTCGCTCGATTTGTCGAGGGGTAGACATTTTGATTGGGAGGCTTAGTTTAGCAGCAGACCTCTTAGTGTTAGATATGGAGGGGTATGATGTCATCATGGGCAAGGATTGGTTGGCAGGTTACCGGGCTACAGTGGATTTTTATGAGAGGACAATCATGTTCTCCATTCCGGGACAGGAGATGTTCCTGATAGCAATGCCGCTTCCTGAGGGAGGGTCGCGCACTCACTTATACTACATTGAGGAGGAAACCTCACAGGAGGTGGTAGTTCCTTTAGACTCTATTCCTGTAGTGAGGGACTTTGAAGATGTATTCCAGGAGATACCAGGATTACCGCCCAGCAGAGAAATCGAATTTGTTATCGATTTGGCACCGGGGAAGAGGCCGATTGCTCGGGCACCTTACCGAATGGCCCCTTCAGAAATGCGGGAATTGAGGGAACAGATTCATCAACTACTGGGTCAGGGTTTTATTTGGCGGAGTACATCACCGTGGGGTGCGCCGGTGTTGTTTGTAAAGAAGCGAGATGGTTCACTCCGCTTGTGCGTGGATTATAGGGAGCTGAACAAGGTGACGATACGGAATAAATATCCGTTGCCTCGGATTGATGATTTATTTGACCAATTGAGAGGGGTGTCTTACTTCTCCAAGGTCGACTTGAGGTCAGGGTATCATCAACTGCGTATCCGAGAGGGGGATGTTCCTCAGACCGCTTTCTTGTCGCGGTATGGATCATATGAGTTCAGGGTGATGCCCTTCGGGCTCACCAATGCACCAGCAGTGTTCATGGACCTCATGAACAGGGTTTTCGGGGAGTACTTAGATCAGTTTGTCATCGTGTTCATTGATGACATCCTAATCTACTCGCGCACCGAGGAGGAGCACGCAGAGCATTTGCGCATGGTTTTACAGACACTGAGGGATCATCAGCTCTATGCCAAATTAGGGAAGTGTGGATTCTGGCTACGGGAGGTACAGTTCCTTGGTCACGTCGTGTCAGATCAGGGTATTGCAGTGGATCCGAATAAGGTGTCGGCGGTGAGGGAGTGGGGACAGCCCATGACACCGACCGAGGTGCGCAGTTTTCTGGGTTTGGCCGGTTACTACAGGCGATTCATTAAAGGATTCTCTAAGATTGCACGACCTTTGACGAATCTGACCCGAAAAGGAGTACCTTTCAAGTGGGATGATAGTTGTCAATTAGCATTCGACGAGCTAAAGGACAAGTTGACATCTGCACCCATGCTTGCATTGCCAAAGGGAGGGCTCGAGTATCGGATTTATACAGACGCATCCTTACGGGGTCTTGGGGGTGTGCTCCAGCAGGAGGAAAGGGCTATAGCTTATGCTTCCAGGAAGCTGAAGCCCCACGAGAGGAATTGCCCCACTCACGACCTAGAGTTGGCAGCGGTTGTTTTTGCTTTGAGGATATGGAGGAATTATCTTCTAGGAGAGCAGTTTACTTTATTCACGGATCACAAGTCACATCAGTATCTCTTCACACAGAAGGATCTGAATATGAGTCAGAGGCGGTGGCTAGAATTCGTGAAGGACTACCAGTTTGATATTCAGTATCATCCTGGTAAGGCCAATGTGGTAGCAGACGCATTGAGCCGAAGGCCGACTGGGGAGATGGCAGAGGTATGGAAAGCGAA
Organism: Sambucus nigra; assembly: GCA_949130495.1. Classification (NCBI taxonomy): domain Eukaryota; kingdom Viridiplantae; phylum Streptophyta; class Magnoliopsida; order Dipsacales; family Adoxaceae; genus Sambucus; species Sambucus nigra. The sequence goes on along the minus strand of OX422208.1, from coordinate 84,086,784 downwards.
GTGGAGAGAGCTTCAATATGAGGATGACGTAGCCAAGGCTTGCATGTCAGCTTTATCCATCACACCCGAGATCATTATGCGAGTTGTGAAGGCTCAGGCAGAGGATCAGATTTGCCGGGATAGGGTGGGTCAGTTATTAGCTGAGGGAGCAGAGGGTTACTCGATTAGCTCAGAAGGAGGCCTACGCTTTAATGGGAGGTTAATGGTGCCAGAGGATGAGGATTTGAGGCACGCTATTATGAAAGAATCCCATGGTTCGAAGTTTGCGGTGCATCCCGGTGGGGATAAAATGTACTAAGATATGAGGAGGCAGTATTGGTGGGCAGGGATGAAACGGGACATAGCGGAGTTTGTTTCGAAATGTGCCACGTGTCAGCTTGTGAAATTTGACCATCATAGACCATCAGGGATGCTACAGCCGTTAGAAATTCCCGTGTGGAAGTGGGAGAGCATCTCCATGGACTTCATCACAGGGTTACCTGTATCGCAGAGGGGTCATGACTCCATATGGGTTATTGTGGATCGGTTGACTAAGGTGGCCCACTTTTTTTCGGTACGCACAGACTTCGAGACGATGCGTTATGCACAGCTATTCATAGCAGAGATTGTTAAGCTGCATGGAGTACCTATAAATATTGTATCCGACTGAGACAAAATCTTTGTTGCCCACTTTTGGTAGAGCTTTCAGGAGGCAATGGGCACGGAGTTGCGCTTGAGTACAGCGTATCACCCACAAACTGACGGACAGACTGAGAGAGTTAACCAGATGCTGGAAGACATGCTCAGAATGTGCATGTTGGACTTCGGGGGAGGATGGGAGAAATATCTCCCTTTGGTAGAGTTTGCGTATAACAACTCTTACCAATTCACGATTGGCATGGCACCGTTTGAGGCACTGTACGGGAGACCTTGTCGTTCACCCGTTTGTTGGTTAGAGGTGGGAGACAACAAACTCTTGGGGCCGGAGATTGTTCAGGAGACATCTGCCAAGATAGAGCTGATTCGAGGAAGAATTCAGATAGCTCAGGACAGGCAAAAGAGTTATGCTGATGCTTCTCGAAGACATGTGGAGCTAGAAGTTGGGGACCAGGTTTTAGTCCGGGTATCCCCAATGAAGGGGGTGATGAGGTTCGGCAAGAAGGGTAAGTTAGCACCGCGATACGTAGGACCTTTCCCTATTATTGAGAGGGTGGGACCAGTGGCGTACAAGCTTGGGTTACCAGAACATCTTCAGCGGATACACGATGTATTCCATGTGGCATCGCTGAAGAAATATCGAAGGAGCGAGAGAGCCTTTTGGCACGTTCCACTCGAGGAGACCGACTTACATCCAGACATCTCGTATGAGGAGAGGCCGGTAGCTATTCTGGATCATAGTGAGCGGAAATTACTATCCAAGGTTGTTCCATTGGTTAGAGTACAGTGGGGTCATAACAATGTTGACGAGTCTACCTGGGAGCGGGAGGAGGATATGCGGGAACAATATCCAGAGCTTTTCAACGTAGGTACGATCTAATTTCGGGGACGAAATTCCTTTATAAGGGGGGGGAGTCTGTAACACCCCGTATTTTTGGTACTTTTAAAATTTAATTAATTCGGAAATTCTAAATTACTAGTGTTGTAATTTAATGAATTAATTATGATAGAATAATATATAAATATTAATCTGGGATTGAATGGTTAATATTTAGGGAAAATTATTTACTGAGTGAATAGTAATAATGAAATTTCGTCGTTTCGAGTATTAATGACGAGGTATGTGCTTATCACATCCGGAAGTCGGTATAGACTATATTGGGTGGGGGATAAGTATTTTTATAAATTAATTCGGATGCAAATTATGAGTGTACAGTTGAGTCCGGATGGGCCGAGATATTCAGAAAAGTGTACCCGGGGGTAGTAAACGGGTCACGGGACGTTTTTAGACATAGTCGGGCCCACTCGGGGGCATTTTGGTCACTTGGGCTTGGCCCATTAGTCAAAAAACGGGAATGGATTAATTAACTTAATAAAAAGAAATAAGGGCTGGCTGAGCTTAATGAGAGAAATGAATTTAAGGGTTAGGAAACCCTAGCAGCAGCCAAAGCCATTTGGGGATCTCAAAAGAGCCAACAAGGTCATCTTCAACCTTGGAATCCATCGCATATTCAGACACTACGAAACCTAAGGCAAGTGATTAACTTGCAATAGCATTAAATATGTCTTTCAATTCGTATTTATGCGATGTAATGAATTAAAATTCGTTTTGGGGTCTCATGGCATAAACATGGGGTTTTGGATAATACAAAAGAAAATATGAATTTGATTGCCGGAATTTATAAGGATTTATGTAAAAATCTGATAATGGAATATTGATTGTGTATCTGTTAGAAGGATATCCGAATAAATTAGAACGAGTTTGATGAAGACAGTTGGACTGAAAATGGGTTTAAAGATAAAGACAGATTTTTCCCCAAAATTATGGATTAGTAGTTTATGGACGAATTGATGATTGTTGTGGACTCTCTGGGGAGTCCTAATAAGGTTTCTAATATGTACTGGTGTTATAAAGGTTTAAAATTCATGTTAGAAGAGATTAGGGTTTAAATAATCTCGTCCATGGCTGCCCTGTCTTCGCGAAGAAGACGAAGACCTGTTCGATCGATCGATCGACGGTCTGGGTCGATCGATCGACGGTCGCCAGAATCTGGCAGTTTCGCCAGTTGGTTATATAAGAGGGAAAATTTATATAAAAATCTTATGTAATTAATTATTGAGAAATTAAATACATGACTTTAAGTCTAATTAATTTTAGATAAATTAATTAGGGTTTGAGGCTAATAAATTAGAGTCGGAAATTGTGACTCGGGTAAATTTATTTTGGACTACGGGAGTAAGTCCAAATTTATGGTGGGGGCGACACGAAAAATAACTAAATTAATTAAAGTGCAATTTAATTAATATTTAGAGTTGGACCATAAACTCTTAATAATTTTAATAGGCTCATGTTACGGATTTTTGCGAACGGTATAGCCGGGACTTTTATATTTATATATACGGAGGCGTTAGTATATATATATATGGTGCGAACAATTAATATCAGTGATTAGATATTTGTTACTATAGTGCTATAGGGGGAGGTTGCGCGTAGTGGATGAATCCCCTAGCTTGAGGAGTAGGGTGAGTATATTCCCGAGGTCATAGCGTCCGTTATATGGGTGAGGGACATCTCACTTTCAGGGAAGGAATATGACCGCCTCCAATTATTTTATTTTATCAAGTTGGTGTGAAAATTCTGACTTGGGATAACTAGGCTATGTGATTGTACCTAGTGGGATAGCACTTTATAGAATTTACGTTCCGGGAGAATTTTGCTCGGGAGGATGCAAGTGGTTATATATATATATTACAGTATGATTGTCAATGCAGAAATATAATTATAAGTATATAATTGGATAATTAATTATAGACGGGCTATTAATGAAAAATATGAGTTATTTCACATGTATAACAAGTGTAGAAGTTATACGAAGTTAAAAAGGGAAATGATTTAGTTAAGTTGAGGTTACTAATAACTTAAAAATCATAATCACTACATACTTAGTTAGATTAGGGTGGGTATAAAGGAACTTTGTTAATTATCTAGTCTTGAGATGAGTAACTAGGTAATTTAATTAAAGCGTTCGTAGGGTATAATAGAGGAAGGGTAAGGAAGTCCTCAAGAGAGTGTGATATTAACTAAAAATATGAAAAGCATGCATATTTATGTATTACTGCAAGTTAATCATTTGTTAAATGTTTTTCAAATGTTTTGGGTACTAACCCTTGCTATAAAAACTTTTAAAAACCTTTTAGGTGTCCAACCACAGGGACGCCAGCCTTGACTATATTCCAGGGATCCGTTGCTGCAGCATATGTGGATGTTGCGGGGTTTTGATAGACGCCTCATTCTTCATTCTTAAATGTAGAAGTTCATGATTAGTATTCGAGCATGTTGCTCACTTTCCATTTATTTTTATTAGACTTGTTGGGAGTTTATTCTTGTCTTTATGGGATTCATTATTTGGACCGTTGGTTTATTCGGTCAATTATTTTTACTTGTGGATGATTAATTCAGTTATCTGTGATTGTTATATAGTTTTATTTTCCGCATGGGTGTTTGTTTAAATAATGAAAGATAAAAATTGGCACCAGTCTATTTTTCTCACTTAGGTGGTTAGTAATTAAATAAGACGACAGTATGCTAAGAATGGACCAAATGAGAAACCTGTTCTAACTTGATTTAGGACTGATCACCCGGGATTAATTAGGCGGGGTTTCACAATTTCAAGTGTAACACAAATTGGAGCGGTAAAGTACCGGGTTTTGGCTTCGGCCGGGTAAAATGGAAAGGAAATAATGTGGACATTTGTAAAATGTTAAAACACACTAAAGGCACTCGGATGACACCAGAATAAAGCAAGAAGGGGTCGGAGCCCTTAGGTGAAAATCCCTAAACCACTCTTTAGAGCATATGATGCGCATAGCCGTCGGTGTAGAGCCCATGTAAGTATGCAGTATAAGAAGATTTTGAGGAAAAAGTTTAAATGAAATGTGGAACAGAAATCAAGATATGGGTTGTGTCGAAAATGTGTGCATACAACCAAATTTGAATGTAAGAAATAATTGTGCAGGTAAAGGATAGATGGACAAGTTAATGCATAAATCTACTAATGTCAATAAGATAAGGAAAAAGGTTTAAAAAAATGAAAAGCTGGGTGATTAAGCAACCTAAATGGTAAAAACCATATGTAACACAAGAATGTGTTGTAAAAAGAAAATTCTAAAAGTAAACAAGTATTTTCTAATACGACGAATGCGTGTGTTGAAATGGTGATTTTCAAAGAAAAATACTAATGTATAAAAAGGGGCTAAATTTTGGTAAAGAAATGGGCTCGAATCAAGCAAAGTGTATTGGTTTCAAGTGTTGAAATGGGTGTTCTAAACAAGGGAAAAGGCTAAATATGAGTAAAGAAAACCATTAATAAGATTAAGGTTAATCAATCTGGGCAAATAAGGTTTTCGCAAATAATATGGTGATGCATTCATGTGTATTTTAAAGGTATACGTATGTAGATATATACATCTTTTCGCATGCATGTGAGTATTCCTTTATGGCATTCATCTTTATACTGTTTATATAAATCCCACTTGGCATAATCTCACGTCCCCACTTTGTTATGGAAGGTTTGGAGCGAATCTGTCAATTAAGGGTGTTTTATAGGTAAGTATGCTTTATTTATGTTTACGTTATGTAACAACCATCACTTTTGAGAGCCTATTTTATATTTATTTACTATATGTAGTAATTAATTATAAAATGATGGAGGTTGAGTAAATATTAATTTAATATGAAAAAGGTTAATACTTACTGAAATGTTGTATGGTTACCTGATGAGTAGGTAAAAATATCCATGTGGTGACTTGTTGTGTCATAAGAATTAAAATGACAATTTGGTTTAATGAGAAACCGGAACTAAAAATGAGTTATAAAATTTCCAAATGATAATTTGGAGGGTGTAGTTAGTACCGGTAGGTGCGAGACAGTCAAAATAAGTGCTATATTGCATTTTGGGCACTTTTGACTGGTTATAGCTTATATGTGTAGTTGCGTATCATTTTATCGCGTAGTAGTCATTAAAGTGGGCTCCTTAGACTTAAGCCACGTTTTATTTTCCGAACCCCATTTCTATTCTTCCATTTTACACAATTGAGCCCTAGAGAGAGTAGAGAGAGGAAGAGAACTTTGGGAAAAAAAAAGAGAAATTTGAAGATTCAAGCTTGGATCATTGCCTACGCCAAATAAATATGCATTTGCATGATCAAGGCAAGTTATCTACTTGCTATTGTGTGATTTAAGGAGAATAATTAGTATTGATATTTGTGAATTGTTATGAATTATCATTTTAGGGTTTTGTTAGATTAATAGGGTATTAACCCTTGGAAATTTATTTGGATAATAAATGTAGCAAATGATGGTAGTTAGGTGTATTTATGGAGTTTTAGTTCTATTATATGAGCTTGGTTTGGTTGGTTTTGGGTTTGGAAGAAATTTGGAGTTTAGAACTCCATAGCCAAAACTTGGCAAATTTGTAGAACCGAATCGATTAGTCCTGGCCGAATCGATTCGCCTTGAGGCAGTTTCCAGGTTTGAGTCGACCGAATCGATTCGGTAATTATGCACAATCCCTATTTTCCTGGCCAAATTGATTCGTCTAGGCCGAATCGATTAGGAAATCCTGCATTTTTCCTTTTGTTTTTGTTTTCAAATTTTAAACTTTTTCTTTAGGATTAGGACCTAGGAACCTTCTTGAATGAAGTAAACTTAGCGTCCTAGAGTTGTAGTTGAGTTCGGTCGCCACCCTAGACTAGAATTGGGTCATCTGGGGTTTTTTCTGGGGAGGTTTAAAGTGGTTTTAAGGCATTACTTCTTTTATATAAACTTTTTGAAGTTAGGAAGTTAAATGCCCATGTTTGGAGGCTTAGGGGCTTATCAAAATTTTCTGAATTTTGGGGATTGTAGATCATAATGATCATTTGGAGATTTACTCGGGACTTGTAATTTGAGGAATATTAATGACGATATTCGATGAGAATAGGTTCGCATAATATGAACCCAAATGTTTAAAGATGATAGGTTCAACTAAAATGAACCCAAACTGTGTTAAGGATGATTGGTTCAAATAAAATGAACCCAGTTGTTTAATATTGATTGGTTCCAATAAAAAGAACCAAACACATGGATAATGGAAATGGAATTTTAATATGGTAATTGAAAATGAAAATGAGAAAAAAAATGGTAAATGTTAATTTACTTAAACACACCTCTCTAAATGACATCATAAGGGAAGTTCACGCGCTTGGTGATGACCCATGGCTAATGAATGCAGGGTGGATATAGTCCTAGGCCATATGCGGGGGTTTTATATGTTTTGTGCGCTGGTGAGGGGATTCCGGGTGTGGTCCTGACTCTCCCGCAGGCATATGGCCGCTTCCCGATGTTGCGTTATGATCCCAGACTGCCTTGTTTGATAGGCCCCTGGAAGATGATGGTCATTTATGGGCGCGCCTAGTGGGGAAACTCGGAGGGGCGGTCTTAGAATCGTTATATGTATAAGAATATAACCTTTCTGCATCAAGTGGGACTTGATGGATATATGCCATAAAGAGCATGGATACGTGCCATAAAGAGCACGAGATTGAGATTTATATGCCATAGAGAACACTTGATACTAATGGTATTCCTATTAAGGAATGGAAAGATAATTAACTATGAAAGTTAATAAATGAAGGGAAATTATATCTTCTTGATTAAACCAAGTAAATGGTTTTATTCCTATTAAGGAATGTAAAGAGATATGGAAATTGGATTAATGAGCAAAGGTTTTATATTAAAGTTATTTACTTTTAAATTTCTCTTTAATAATTTTGTTACATTTCATAATTAGTTAAAATATCTTAATTTGTAAATGTAGGCTTAACATGCTAAGATAACATGCCATATTATCATCCTTATCATTCATGCTTAACTGTTCATTTCTATCATGATTTTTATTTCTTTTGGTGATCATATAAAACCCGGCCCTGACCGATTTACTTTCCTGGTTGTATATATGATTGTATCCGGTCAGGTGCTCCCCCACAAGGACGCCCGTTTTGATATTTCCATTCCAGTTACTTTGACGGGCTATAAGATTTTGTGGGTATTACAGGACCTTGAATTAGATGTTTTCTTCTTGGTATTCTAGATATGATCGGGTCTTTTCTTAGGGCGTGTGGCCCAAACTTCTGTACTTGTTTAATGAATGTATTAAGTAAGTTATTAAACTGTTGTACTGTGTTCTATATAGCTGTGGACCGATAGCTTATTCGGTCCTTTTGTGTATATTTGTGTTAGATGTATTATATATACTCTTGTGGAATTCCACTTGCTTCTCAGATTGGGTTGTTTTAATTTAAATTTATTAACTAGTTATAAATTTCTAAACTTTTTGGCAACCTGTTTTCTGACTTATTGGGTGGTTTTCCCGTATAATCAGTTTATTTTTGTTGATGCTGAGGATGATATCCATCCATGATTCCTATTACATTTGAGTATCGGGTTGGCCACCCCTTTTCTCAGATCACGGGGTGTCACAGATGGTATCAGAGCATAAGGTTCTAGAGTCTTTAGGATCCATGTGGATTCGTCACGTTCTGCCGTAGGGTTTTTTGATATAGAGCCTAATGTTAGGACTGTGTAGTTGTCTATGTTTGTGATCTTCTATAAGATAGATAGTTTCAAATAGTAATTTTAACTCTATTGTTTCTTCATCTCAAATGCCGCCTAGAGAGGTCGCCCAGCGAGACGTAATAGGGTTGTAGAAGAGGAGGTTGGTCCTTCACCACCGTTACAAGGGACCGTTAATGATGCGGATGTAGGAAACATTGTGGCTCAAACAGTTAACACCGCCATGACCGCAGTGGTCCAACAATTTCAAGGGACTCATGATGTTCATGCTCCTATGGGACCTTCTCTGTGGAAAAGGGGTTTGGGAGTCCTTTCTAAAAATCAATTCCCCGGAATTCGAGGGAGGCGCGGATGTTATTAAAGCCAATACATGGAAAGCGAATAGATAATGCCACCTTCGAATGATAGAATGTAGCGAGGGGGAGAAACAAGTCCTTGCCACTTTTAAGCCAGTCGGATCTGCGTTATACTGGTGGGAGACAATAACCACACCAGAGCAGAGAGACATATAAAGATCACTGAGTTATGGACTTTATTCGATCGTAAGTATTTTCCTCCTGCAATTCAAAGGGAGATGAGAAAGAAGTTCCAAGATGTTTTGCAAGGAGAGAGATCTTTGGCGGAATATGTAGAGGAGTTTACATAGTTGACGAGTTTTGTCCCGGATGAAGTGGCTCCAGAAGATAGGAAGATCTCAAAGTTTATTTGAGGTCTAAGCTAGAGAATCCGGTAGAAATTACTGGGGAATCCCACTTTGCGAACTTTGGTGCAATTATGAATGCAGCCTCACTCCATTGCCATGAACATCGGTTATATACACCGGGTAGCAAGAAAGCTACTGTCGTGGGGCAAGCAGGAAATCTTGGAGAATAGGGGATTGGAGGAGGAGGATTTCCCTCATCCCGATCCTCTGGTAGTAAGTAGAAAGAGAGGTCCCTCAGCAAGGAGATTCGTCTAAGAGGCAATGCTTCGGAGGGTTTATTGCGTGTGGCAATAATATTAGGCATAGTAAAAGTTCTTTGCGATATGTAGGTCGGGGTGGTCATGGAAGAAAAGGCCATCTGGGCCAAGGCACTTACCAGTTTAGAAATAATAGGGGTCAGTTTCCTAGGGCTCCGCAGCAACTACATGTTTAGTTTCCACCTCAGGTACCTGATTCAGTTGTTCCCATGCAGCAGGGACAGTTACTGCATGGGAGAGTTTATCAAATTCAGGAGGCTATACTTCCTCCATCTTCATTAGCACCGCCCGCTATTAAGGGTAAGTTTTTATTTCGGAGGTACTTGAGTTATGTGTTATTCGATGCGGGTGTTGCGCGCTCATTTGTTTTATGAGCTCTTCTCAGACTACAGATTTGATAAGATCTGCTGAGAGTATTTTTTTTACTAGCATTGAGTTTTCTACGAGTGATGGTTTGCTCAATTCCTTGTTTGTAAACATATAGGGATTTCTTGTGGTACTTTGTGCTTTGAGGCCGATTTACTCGTCCTTGACATGGTTGGGTATGATGTGATTGGTATTCCTTATCTCCACGACAGACAAAGTTGAGTAGTAATGCATAGGAGGGGTTCCTTGTTTGGATTCCGCTTTTGTAGGACGCTCCACGCGTGAACCTCAACGACGTTGGAAGTGGAGAGATGTTGTTCTTTCTTCTTTTAGTTAATTCCATTTTATTTTAATTTATTTTTGTTGGTTAAGAGTGGGTGGAAAGGTTTAGCCGAGAATCACGTAGAAGAGTGATTAATGGCTAATAAAGTGCGAAATAAAAGCACTGTATATAGTTCTCTCCTCTGAAGGATGTGAGGGAGACTGGGATGCGAAGTCGAATTAAGACTTCGGGTTATGCCTTGATAAGAAGGCTATTTAAAAAGTTATATATATGTTGTGGGGTATATAATTATAAGGCTTTATGAAAAGTGAATGTTTGATTTGTTAAAGATTTAGTTATTTAAGTGGTAATGTACATAAGTAGAATCTTTTCGGTCCCGAACATGTGTCTTAGACCTGTATATCTTGATGACCGACAACGCAAGGTAGTAGTGTAACAGGAGGGTTCCTTGTTTGGATTTCGCTTCGGCGAGACGTCACACGCACGAAACTGAGAAAATGTTGGGAGTTGAGAAAGGTCTTGGGAACTAGGGATATACTCAGTATTATGTGTATACGACATAGATAGGATATAGGTAGGTAGACCTTAGGATTGGTTGGACATAAGGCCTTTAGTTTATGTGACATTTGTTAGGAGGGCTATCGGGAGTTGACCATGAACAGATTGTGTGTTAACTCTAAAAGGGACTGATTCCCTAGTAACAAGAAGTTTAGTTGGTTAAGCCAAAGGAGATGAGGCCTCTCGTACTTAGAATGTTATGTTGGTAACTCAGCTTTCGGGATGAATAGGGGGGAATTGATTCTCACTCCTGAGCTCGTGTTGTTAAGCTCGAGGGTGAATTCAGTTATCAAGTCTCTGCTAGAATGGGAAGTAATAATACTGAAGCATCAACTTATTGTTTATGCGCTTCATAAGTGTAAACTTGTGAAAAGTATTATCCCATCCTTAAATTAAAATTCATCTGGGGTGACCGCTGTATGGAAAGGAAGGTACTACTTCCTGGGAAGAATTTAAACCTTCAATCGAGCAACATTTTGTTGCAAGATGTTGTAGGAGAGACAAGGGTGGTTAAAGCCACATATACAAGCTGCTAATTTAGGGAATAGAACCCTGCTCTGGTGACTCTAAGGGTGGGGTGCGTTTCCATAAGAGAATTTTCGTCCCGAATGAGAAGGAATTAAGAAAGGCAGAAATGGTGGAATCTCATGGTTCTAAGTTTGCGGTGCATCCGGGTAACGACATAATGTGTCAAGTTATGCGCCGCCAGTATTGCTGGCCGAGAATAAGGAGGTTGTTGTATTGCATGGGGTACCCTTGATTATAAGATCAGACTGAAACAAGATTTCCGTTTATCACTTTTGGCAAGTTTCCAGGAAGCCATGGGAACCAAATTGAGGTTAAGTATTTCTTATCATCCTCAAACAGATGGCCAGACCAAAAGGGTAAACCATATGTTGGGGGATATACTCCTTATGTGTGTGCTTGACTTTAAGATTAGTCGGGGACAGTGTCTCCCACTAGTTGAATTCGCTTATTATAATTTGTATCGATTCACTATAGGGATGGCGCTTTATAAAGCCTGGTATGGTAGGCCTGGTGGATCTCCCACTTGTTGGTTAAAAGTGGGAAATAATAAGTCTCTCGAACCTAGAATGATCCGGGATACTCCTTCAAAAAATCAAACTCATTCAGAATTGCATTCGTATAACCAAGATCGACGAAAGAGCTAAGTCAATGCGGGGAGAAGGAAAACTTTCACCGCGTTACGTTGGACCTTTCCTATATGTGTTAAGGTGGGTCCGGTAGCCTATTAACTTGCTTTACCGAAACATTTGCAGAAAGTTCATGACGTGTTCTATATCTCTCATGTAAAGTAGTAGAAGAGATGTGATGGTGCCTTTAGGCACATTTCTTTCAAAAATATTGAGTTACAACTTGACGTTCCTTATGAGGAGTAGTCGTTTGCTATTTTAGAGCATGGAGAGCGGCGATTGGGATCACAGGTAGTACCTTTAGTTATGATGCTAAGTAGTCAGCACAGTGTCGAGGGATCGACATGGGATCGCGAGGATGACATGCGAGAAAAGTATCCGCATTTCTTCTTGAGAGGTATGCCTGAATTTTGGGGGAAAAATTCCCTCATAAGGGGGGGAGTATGTAACAACCCTCACTTTTGAGAACCTATTTTATACTTATTTACTATATGTAGTAATTAATTATAAAATGATGGAGGTTGAGTAAATATTAATTTAATATGAAAAAGGTTAATACTTACTGAAATGTTGTATGATTACCTGATGAGTAGGTAAAAATATTCATGTGGTGACTTGTTGTGTCATAAGAATTAAAATGACATTTTGGTTTAATGAGAAACCGGAACTAAAAATGAGTTATAAAATTTCCAAATGATAATTTGGAGGGTGTAGTTAGTCCCAGTAGGTGCGAGACAGTCAAAATAAGTGCTACATTGCATTTTGGTATTTCTGGCACTTTTAACTGGTTATAGCTTATATGTGTAGTTGCGTATCATTTTATAGCGTATTAGTCATTAAAGTGGGATCCTTAGACTTAAGCCACGTTTTATTTTCCCAACCCCATTTCTATTCTTCCATTTTACACAATTGAGCCCTAGAGAGAGTAGAAAGAGGAAGAGAACTTTGGGAAAAAAAGAGAAATTTGAAGATTCAAGCTTGGATCATTGCCTACACCAAATAAAATCTGCATTTGCATGATCAAGGCAAGTTATCTACTTGCTATTGTATGATTTAAGGAGAATAATTAGTTTTGATATTTGTGAATTGTTATGAATTATCATTTTAGGGTTTTGTTAGATTAATTGGGTATTAACCCTTGGAAATTTATTTGGATGATAAATGTAGCAAATGATGGTAGTTAGGTGTATTTATGGAGTTTTAGTTCTATTATATGAGCTTGGTTTGGTTGGTTTTGGGTTTGGAAGAAATTTGGAGTTTAGAACTCCATAGCGAAAACTTGGCAATTTTCCAGAACCGAATCGATTCGGCCTGGCCGAATCGATTCTCCTTGAGGCAGTTTCCAGGTTTGAGTCGAACGAATCGATTCAGCAATTATGCAGAATCCCCTATTTTCCTGGCCGAATCGATTCGTAAATATTTGTTTTTCTTTTCAAATTTAAAATTTTTTCTTTAGGATTAGGACCTAGGAACCTTCTTGAATGAAGTAAACTTAGAGTCCTAGTGTTGTAGTTGAGTTCAGTCGCCACCCTAGACTAGAATTGGGTCATCCGGGGTTTTTTTCGGGGAGGTTTAAAGTGGTGTTAAGGTATTACTTCTTTTATTCGAACTTTTTGAAGTTAGGAAGTTAAATGCCCATGTTTGGAGACTTAGGGGCTTATCGGAATTTTCTGAATTTTGGGGATTGTAGATCATAATGATCATTTGGAGATTCAGTCGGGACTTGTAATTTGAGGAATATTAATGATGATATTCGATGAGAATAGGTTTGCATCATATGAACCCAAATGTTTAAAGATGATAGGTTCAACTAAAATGAACCCAAACTGTGTTAAGGATGATTGGTTCAAATAAAATGAACCCAGTTGTTTAATAATGATAGGTTCGAATAAAAAGAACCAAACACATGGATAATGGAAATGGAATTTTGATATGGTAATTGAAAATGAAATTGAGAAAAAAAAATGGTAAATGTTAATTTACTTAAACACACCTCTCTAAATGATATCATAAGGGAAGTTCGCGCGCTTGGTGATGCCCCCTGGCTAATGAATGCAGGGTGGATATAGTCCTAGGCCATATGCGGGGTTTTTATATGTTTTCTGCGATGGTGAGGGGATTCCGGTTGTGGTCCTGACTCTCCCGCAGGCATATGGCCACTTACCGACGTTGCGTTATGATCCCAGGCTGCCTTGTTTGATAGGCCCCTGGAAGATGATGGTCATTTATGGGCGCGCCCAGTGGGAAAACTCGGAGGGGCGGTCTTAGAATCGTTATATGTATAAGAATATAACCTTTCTGCATCAAGTGGGACTTGATTGATATATGCCATAAAGAGCATGGATACGTTCCATAAAGAGCACGGGATTGAGATTTATGTGCCATAGAGAGCACTTGATACTAATGGTATTCCTATTAAGGAATGGAAAGATAATTAACTATGGAAGTTAATAAATGAAGGGAAATTATATCTTCTTGATTAAACCATGTAAATTGTTTTATTCCTATTAAGGAATGTAAAGGGATATGGAAATTGGATTAATGAGTAAAGGTTTTAAATTAAAGTTATTTACTTTTAAATTTCTCTTTAATAATTGTGTTAAATTTCATAATTAGTTAAAATATCTTAATTTGTAAATGTAGGCCTAACATGCTAAGATAACATGCCATATTATCATCCTTATCATTCATGCATAACTGTTCTTTTCTATCATGCTTTTTATTTCTTCTGGTGATCTTATAGAACCCGGCCTGACCGATTTACTTTCCTTATTGTATATATGATTGTATCCACTCAGGTGCTCCCCCACAAGGACGCTCGTTTTGATATTTCCATTCGAGTTACTTTGACGGGCTGTATGATTTAGTGGGTATTACAGGACCTTGAATTAGACGTTTTCTTCTTGGTATTCTAGATATGATCGGGTCTTTTCTTAGGGCGTGTGGCCCAAACTTCTGTACTTGTTTAATGAATGTATTAAGTAAGTTATTAAACTGTTGTATTGTGTTCTATGTAGTTGTGGACCGACAGCTTATTCGGTCCTTTTGTTTATATTTGTGTTAGATGTATTATATATACTCTTCTGGAATTCCTCTTGCTTCTCAGATTGGGTTGTTTTAATTTAAATTTCTTAATTGGTTTTAAATTTCTAAACTTTTTGGCAACCCGTTTTCTGACTTATTGGGTGGTTTTCCCATATAATCAGTTTATTTTTGTTGATGTTGAGGATGATATCCATCCATGACTCCTGTTACGTTTGAGTATCGGGCTGGCCACCCCTTATCTCAGATCACGGGGTGTCACACATTAGTAGCTCTATTTACTTGGACTTCGGGTGCTCCCCATGGGTCCCTCATGTATTTTATCTTGAAAAAATTTGAATCGCATGCTAATAAGTGAAATCTTAATTAAAATAAAACTACACTAGCAACATTATTTAGGGTTTTTCATTGCACTTCTCACCTAACGCTCGGCTGGAACGGGTTGACTCATGGGTAAACCATAAATCCCGATCGGCACGTTACATATTTTATTCACCCATATATATTTATCACACTTATATACGTATATTCCTATCATAGCTCATATAACTACATATATATTGCTCGCAATATATATGACCACAATCACATGAGCATTACCTTATGGTTGCATTCACTAGCATGCTACCAAGCTCTAGGGACATTATGTACCAAACCTGGGCCATCAGGTCGGAATCTCTCCACCGAACCCAAATCGTAAGCGTAAAACCAGATGCGATCATAGTTCCATGGGTCATAAACATAACCCACTACCCCCACTAGACTCTAAACTCACATACAGTGGTCGTGCAACAGACCTATGGCCTGGGGAATTGATCCAACACTTTCTAGTCAACGTCGGGGTGTACCACCCACTACACGCAACCTCCAATGATAACTTCCTTATATTAAGTATGTTTTACATATATGAATCACACATATATATTTATAAATGAATATACTCTCTCTCTCTCTCTCTATATATATATATATATATATATATATATATATATATATATATATATATATATATTTATAAGCATAAATTGGTTTACTTCCAAGTGTCATGCATCCTAAACACCCATAATTCCATACCACGGATCCATCCCCAATTTACCCAAGGTAAAAATAACATCTCTAAATATTTTCCCGAAGTCCTAATATCATTTACGGACCACCTAAAACAATTATGACCCAAACTAATTACCAAAATAACTAAAATACCAAACCTGGGTCGAACAGGTGGTCTGATTCGGTTCGTCCCCAGGCCGAACCAATTTTCCCCTAGTTCTAGCCTAGGCAGGGCTGCTATGTTTTATACGAGGATTTACCCTCTTTGTTCCCCCATCTGGTTTCCAATCTTCATCCAAACCCAGAATATGCTCTTCTTAACCATCTTAAATATATGTATACATGTTTTCTCATATCAGTTGATCCAATAACCGTCTTAAACATGCGATCCAACATCAATTTTTCTAGAATTAATTCACATCTTAATTCTAATAAAATTTGTAATTTTAACATTCAAGAACAAATCTTTATAATATAATTCAATGTTAGATTTTTTTCTCAAGATTTCACCTTTTATGTAGGAAACAAACTTGGATTTTATATGAGATATTAATCAATTTAATTTCTATGGATTCATTCCCTAAAATCCCATTTTTGTCATGTGAATTCCACCCAAAATTATACTTGTTTCACCAACTATGATATAAACTAAAACATTCATAAAATATCAAAGCAAGTTTTAACATTTTCTTAGATTATTGTAGGGTTGAATTTTGTCTTTACGAATTTATTTGCATGAAATTCCAGCCCGCAGTTGTCCTCCCTTTCCTTCCTGGATTGCTTTCCTTGATCTTCTTGGTTCACCCCTTCTCTTTGATTTTCTCTCTCAGTTTTGGACACATGGAATGGTGATCTGGATGCCCCCTACCATCCATGTTCCCTTCTTGTAATCTTAATCTCGAAATTAGGTTATGACATATCTGTAAAAAGGCCCGTATGCCCCTATGAGGGTCCTAACTAGTCTAAAAATCTCCTGAAACTTTATTATTATCCATCTATGGGTACCTAATTTTGACTATTCCAAACTATTTCGGATCATCCGTGCACTCAAAATCCCCATTCGAGTCACCTAAAATAAATTTTCGCACTTATTTCCTTACATGACCCTACATGCGCATTCTGATTGAGATACCGTCAAAACTCGTCACTTTTTACTCACCTACGACATAATATCATTTGACATAATTTTATCTACTTAACACACTAGTATATATTTTTTCACATAAATATTAATCTTTTATAGATGTTATATTTAAACACAATTTGTTTTTGTTTGAAATCTAATCAAATACTTAAATTTAAATTTAAATGGTTTTTGGACATTTCTTAATGGTTTAACTATGTAAAGTAGATAATTTTGAATTAAAGGGTAATATGGTAATATGCATTAGCTTAGGATACAAGATATGGTTTGAGCGAGAAAATATATAAGAAATATTATGGCTGATAATAAGGAAAGGACGATGAAATAGAGGGGCAAAAAATGAAATTTAAAGAGGCAAAAATAAGACGAATAGAAATAGTTAGTTTGGAGGGTTTTAGATCTTCTTTTTCAGTGTTTTCGGATGAGATTTGAGAAAAACTCAAAATGCCTAGTTGACCCAATTTTTTGCGAGGAATCCAAGTATATAGTCGGATTGGTAATTTAGATAATATTTGGATCTGATTTTTTTGGGTTTCTAAAACAGGCCTACAATTGTGGATTTGACTCTCTTGAGGTAGTTTCTTTCTCCCATTATTAATTTAGCATGCTACACATACTTAATATTGATATTATATTTATAGACATGTTGTGTGTTATTTTTATATGTATTATATGCTCGTATATGATATGCATTATTGCACCCATTTTGTATATGCTATCCTAATGTCGTGTAGTTTGGGGTAACGAAACTAGTTGATTTTATGAGCATGTTGGGTTATACAAATTTAGTTAGGAATATGTACACTTGATTTATGAGAATTGAATCTTAAGTTTATTTCAATTGGTAGAATTATATTATGATGATTATTATAGGAGAATGCATAGGCATTCCTTAGCCAAACCACTCACTTGACATGGTGTGCTATTGACAGCAATTTGTTTATTATCCAAAGACTAGGCCATTGACCCGGTTGGCGAGTATGCCAAGTGTTATTGGCGGTGATGGAAAGATTTTATAGCGGTGATGTCAGGTTATGATGGATCGTATGCCCGAGTTATGTTATTTATTTTTTGCGTCTATTGGATTATTTTTAAGATAATGGACAAGATAGTGGACGGTAGTCCATACCGTACTGTGGGAAGTACGGTGGGAATTTTTATATGGGGTATTAGGTTGTGTAGTTCTCCCGATGATATCCTAGGTAATGATTATATTATTGGGTTCTTAGTTTGAGTGTTCATATTTCATATACTCTTGTATATGATGTACGCACACACGATTAATGTGTTGTTACACTTAGAGCATTTGTACGAGCTACTGAGTTTTTCATTTATCCCCCATAGTTTGTTGTATATCAGGTTTGATGAAAGATGATATTTATGGGATCCTTGGGACTGTAATCATCATTAGAGGTTGTGGATATTTATTTTCAAATTTTAAATGTGCCTCTTTGTTTATTATAAATTATTCGTAAAAGGACATTTGAGAGTTAATAGAATTGGTACATTTTATTCAATCAATTTATGTATTTATGATTCCATAAATTTATGCTTAATCTAAATGGTGTTTTTAAAAAAAAAATCTAATTTATCAATATTTTTGAGTTGCACCTTCTAGGGTGTTACAGTGTCATCACAAGCCCTGACCGATAAGTTCTTTTAATGTGTTCTTCATATTTTTTTTTTCTGAGGATTTCAGAATTTTTGTAATTATTTTCCTTACAACACGTAAGGTTTAATATTGGGGAGCAAGACGATAGGACCAACATTTGTTTTCAAAGCATGATGTAAAAAGGTTTTTGACTAACCATCCAATTAATTGTGTCAATGCATCCCATGTGCATTTATTCGAATATGGACTGGTATTATGCAATTCACCAATTTAAAATTTGGAATATTTGTTAATTGGATTAATAAGTTGATCAGATATGGAATGATATAGATCCAATCGATTAAAAATTGGATCTTATTGAGTAATTAAATAAATATTATATAGTTAATACTTTTGACATATAACCATGATTAATATTATCTCATGATTCGTATGACACATTGAAAAAAATATTATATATTTTTATATGATTAATTTTAATACTTTAGTATCTAAGTTATTAGTTTATTTATTAATATATTATGCAATTGATTTTTTTAATATGGTTAGATAATCTCCAATCTGATTTGAATCTTTTAGGATTCAAATATGGATTAGAGTTTTTAAGACTCTCTATATGTGAATCCGATCTGATCTGACATGTCTCTTAGCTAACAAAATTGATACCATCTGAATCCGATCTTTTGAAAGGCTTACATCCAATAAATTACAAAACTATTTTTATAGTAGTGGTTTTAAATTAAAAGTGTTATTTTTATTTTCAATTCAACCCCAATTAATAAAAAGGGAGATAAAATATGTTCTTAGTATATTTATATTTAATTTTTAATGTAACATATTTAAAAAAACATGCTAGTCGCTACTAGTGACATTAGCCCATAAAGGATGACATTAACTACACACATTTAATGGCACTATTTGTGTAATATTGTCTCCATAGGAATTAAAAATTAATTTTGAAACTATGTTTAACTAAACATTAAGTGAAATATATATTTAGGTACTAAATAATGATTGACCCATTAACAATTATTCTTTAAAAAATATTTGAGAAAAAAATAAAAATAAAAATAATCATCAAACTAAGCCTATCAATGGGCTCGAGCCCAACTCGAACCCATTTAGCGGGCTTGGTCATTTTTTCACAACCTAATTACTTGAATACCCAACAACCCAAGTATTAAATGGACCAAGCTTGGTATATGTATCACTAGGTTTGATAAGTTCTCGACCTACCTAAGTTTACGTAAGTTACCTAAACAATATATTATTTTTAGTAGAGACTTTTTAAGCCTTGATCTCTTTTTTATCTAATGGTTCCTCTACAAAAAAAATAATAAACCTACCTTTCTTGATTTTTCCTTCACAATTTATCTTTCAAATTTCAAGACACAAAAATCCTACCACTCTCCATTTCTTATCTCCTAATATTTTCTACATCTCTCATCAACTCATAAAAATAATAGCATCGTTGACTCATCTCTCATCGCATCTCATGACTATTCTACTACTATGATTAGTTCTCATATATCTCGATCTCTATTTTTTATATTTGATATTTAGTAAAATGTTGTTCTAGTTTAGATCTTTTCGATTTTGAAATGTGAGAATGTGCACGTATCGTTTGGGATTAAGGAACATTTAGAGAAAAAAAACTTCTTAAAAAATTTCTCTAACTAAAATTATTACCAAAGTTACAGTAATTTCCTTAATGTCTAAGTGACAAAACATGATTTACAAAAATGAATCGTTTGTGAACATATGTTCATTAATCCTATAAAGAAATCAAAATGCATAAAAGTAAGTCATACACTTGAGATGGGAAAGTATACGAGGAAATCCTTTAAGGATAAAATCTCAGACCACTATATAGGTAAAGATTTATACAAAGGGAGAAATGACTTACACCTTTTACTTGAACCTCTTTATACTCAATAATGCACAACCTCCACAATCAACTTTTTTCACTTTCTAGTAGAAAGAGCAAGTACGGATCTCACCCCGACCACTTGCCACATCACAAGTGTCAACATTTTTTATGATGTTGTGTTTTAGTCGCTTCATAATTCTTCTCTTAAAGTTTGAAGCACACTATGTGTTACAATGGAACAGTTGAGAAGAAATCAAATGTATTTCTAATTTTCTAGGATGTGAGGTTTCTAAAGGTTGATGAAATTATTCAAAAGTATTTGGCTACTAAAAAAACTCACAAGTATTTTTGAGATATCAAAATTTTAAAGTAGGTCAAGAAAAATAGTTTTAGGTTGTGTATGGATCCATGTATGTTTAGAGATCATTAAAGGTGTTATTGAGGTGTTAGGACCTTAGGCAGAGATGTTTATGGAAGGCTAGGATTTCAGAGTTCGTAACTTGTGATTTGGGGAAGAAGAAGGTTGATTTTCGTAATGTTTCATGACATAAATCATCCCCATCACATAGTTTTGGCAAGAAATTTGATTTATTCATTTTCTGTGTGGAGATGTTTGTTAGGGATTTGTTTAAAATCCCATTTGAATACTGTGGGAGCAAAAAAAATAATTTATAATTTTATTTTTATTTGGATTCTCTCGTATCACCCCACTACACCTTTATGACCGCTCTCAAGTCATTAAAGGAAAGAATCGTTGGTGATGTTTGCAAATATTGAAGATTGTTCTCCTAACCATTACCCGAAAAGAGTTATGAGCTGGTTTGGTAAAGGTCTAAATATCCAAGCGTCATTTTTAAAAGAGTTTACTTTTAAAAGTTTTCAAATTTATTTAAAGATTTTTGAAATTTTTGCGAGGTTAGTAGAACAATCATATATGTCGTTCAAACAATATCCTAAAGGTTGTTAGAATGAGATTACCATGTTCGAACGAGATCTAAAGCACGCCTTTTAGGTCATCTCTGGAACATCGTTCGAAGTATTGTTGGAAGCTACTCGAACGAGATCAAGTACTTAGTTTGATAAGACGGAAGTTCGTTCCAACGAGTATGTGAGTTTTTATTTTTTAAAATAAATAAAATGCAATCTCGAATCCCTATCCCATTGTAACCACTTTCCTGTAAATAGATATGCGGGGATGCTTTTAATTTTAATCCTTTTTAGATTTCTTTTTGTAATCAAACTCTACAATGTTTTCATCCAAAACCATTTGATCTTTTGGATCACTTTCCAAACCAAGAAGAATACAACGCAAAGTTCTAACACTTATAGAGAATTTCTTTACTACTGATTTATGGAGAAAAAGAAGGGAACTGCATATTCCAAAGGCTAATTGGTGGATGCCGAGGGATCATCTGCTTCCCATGGGTGGTGCTAGACTACATCAGTTTCTGTTAAAGAATTGAAGATGCTACAACATTATACTTAGTGGAAATTTAAGTACTATGTAAGTCTGTAGTGTTATATTGAGTCCTAAACAATAATGAATATAGGTTTTTCGCGAGAAGTATTTTTCTTATATTTTCTCTTCTTCTTGTTTAGTTTAGATATTTGGTTTGGATCTTGACTTCATAATTTCTCTTGCATGTTCAACTAAACTTATCATCATTATCATCCTTGCCTTAATCCTATCACATCGGGATCGGCTACATGGATTCTCCTTTTCCATTATAATCTATTATAAGAAATAGTTCACCTAAAATTAAATAAAATAAAATTTGGTAAAAAACTGAATCATTGTGTGTCTGATCTATTATATTAGTGAATCTTTATAACCCAATAATTTTCAAATTAGTATAAGATTTAAAAAATACGGGGTTATTTTTCAAATCTTATACCAATTTGAAAAATAGTGGGTTACACTAATTTATTGTGTGATATTGGTTTTATCAATGATTTAATTAGGTTACCCGTATCAAATTAGGTTGCATTATTCTCTTGTATGATCTTTATTATGGGATTACGTGGATAATATATATAACGATGTCCTATTTTTATGGGTCAAATTATGGGTATTGGAAAGATCATACGATGCCGATTTTGAAAGCGATTGACGAGAGGGTTTGATTTGTTTGTAAAATAGGGTGGAAACCACCCACTATGAGTAATGACAATGTCATAAATCTTAAACTTTTCACTGTTTGGATAGAGGATGATTTTAAATGGAGTAATTTCAACTCCAAAGGTTTAAGTGCAATTTCTGGTGCATTCACACTAAACGAGTTTTATTTGTATAATAACGTGTGCCATGCCTAAAGAATGATGGAATACCCTCCAACACACACACGAGAGTACCAACAGTGTGAAATCTTTAAAGCTTCAAAAACTTACCACACAGTTTGAGACCATACGTATGAATGAGTCTAGAACTTTTAATGAATTATACATACGTTTATCGGATATTGTAAATTTATGTTTTAATTTAGGAGAGCGAATTCCTGAGATGAGGGTGATAAAAAAGATTTTGAGATCACTCCCATCTCAATTTTAATGTTAAGATAATTGTCCCTAATTCTTTGGGAATTTCAGATATGATTAGGTTAGAAGAACTCATAGGAGACCTTGAAACGTATGAAATCGACATGTTCTCCAAATTTCAAAAAAAAGGAAGGAATAACCTTAAAAGTTCAAACGAAAAAGGTTTTTAATTTTGACTTTGAGTTTTATTTTGGTCTTGACAATTTCAGCTTATTTGAGAAACATTTCTCAAATCTAAGAAATAAAAATCTTCTAAAGAAAATAAGGTTTTTGAGACAAATAAAAATGTTAATGAGGTAAAGAACATTTATGAGAATGATCAAGTAAGATGTTATAAATGTGAGGGGAACGGACACAAAGCCTATGATTGTCCCACTAGGCTAAAGAGAGAGGGAAAATGCAAAGCTGCATACAACCACCTCTTAGCGATAGTGACACTGAGTTCATTGATTCGGAGAATAAATTAGCACATGAACCATATCTTGCATTCATGTCCAGTCAAGTTAGTACTTCAAGTTCATCTCATATTGGTAAGAACATTTCTAAACGTGATAGACTTGATAATTCGTCAAATCATTCTGGAAAGAGTGAGAGTGATAAAGATAATTTGTGTAACGGAGAAGGTGAATTTCAATGCGCTTACGCCGATGTTTACAAAGAGCCATTGAGAAACAAAAGGAAAAATAGAATTTTGACTCTTAAGGCTTTTGATTTAGAGAAAGGGGTAAAAGTTTTAAGAGAATGTGAGGCGTCGGTAAGTCAACTTGAGAAGTTAAAAGTTTCTTTTTGTGATCAATTAATTATGGTTGGTAGGGAGAAGTCCGATTTGATTAGAATTATGGTAAGTCTTACGAGAGATCTTCAACCTTCATTGGAGAATCATGATAAACTTAAAGCCCATGTATCCTAACTCGAGAAAGATTTTGAATATTCTTAGAAGGTCAAGATCACTTTAGATAACACGTCTGAGAAGGTTGCAAACATTTTTCCCGCTCTCGCTTTAGGTTTTAACAAGAGGTAATGAATATATTTCGAAGGTGCATCCACTTCTTATAACGCACCCGAATCGGTTCCCAAGTTTACTATGGATCCTTATGGCCCTCGACCTAGACCACCAAGGAGAGCACGTTCTAGACGTTTTAACCAAGGTAGACCTAAGACTATCTATGTTTGTTCCCATTGTAAACAAAGAGGTCATTTTAGAGAGTTTGGGTTTAAGCTAGTGAGAGTTTCACACATGCGAGGTCCCTGACATGCTCCCACATATGTTACTACACATGCTCTAGTACATTACCATAGAGATTTTGAGATTTTTTTTAAAGCAAGTAAAGTTTTTATCCAGGACCTCTAAATGTTTGATGGAGTAATTTAAAAGGATATATAGTCCTTACGTGACCAACTCCTGGCCTAATGATTGAGATTAGGACTTGTATCTAGTATATGGTGTTTATCATGTTACTATCATTTGTTCCTATTGCTAGAATGTTTTTCTATGCATTTCTATATTTTATATATGCTTTTATTTTTAAAAATCTTGAAAAATCCAAAAATATTTTTGACTTTTAAGAAAAAGTTTTAAAAAGCCAAAAATATTTTAATTTTGATAAAAAATAAAATAAAAGACTAAAATATTTTTGCATTTTTTTCACCATATATGGGTGTGCAATTAAAATGTTCAAATCTCCCCTACATTATATCCATTCATGTGACTTTTTTTATAGTATTTTGATACATTGCTTCGTTTCTCTATTGTGCTTAATAATGCGTGGCTAGTATTTTGTTATTTATTAATAATTAATTTCTTTAGACTCTTTATCGTCTTTATTGCATACTTGCACGAACTTTTGGAATATTATACTTTCTTATCATATGTCAAATATGGTGCTCTAATCTTAAAAGTGTTTAATAAAGACCCAAATGTACTATAGATAAGTTGTTCATATAAGAACCATTGCCTGAATTTCTTTTCTCAAAAATTTATTTTATTTTAATCAATGCAAAGGGTTTACAAAAGAGAAAATTCTAAGGGTTAAAATTGAGTTCCATGGTTAAAATTTATTTTATTTTATTTTATTTTATTTTATTTTATTTTATTTTATTTTATTTTATTTTATTTTATTTTATTTTATTTTATTTTATTTTATTACAGCTAAGGTTAAAATTGAGTTCTTTCTTTATAAGTATCTCATTGACTTCATGTACCTATGTTACGAATGCCTATGATTATTTGCTTGTGGAAAATGTTAAAGCAATTACATTCTGCTTTCATGATTCGAATATCCTAGTGTTATTCCATGGTGATTTATTTGCATTTAGATGTACCTTTTATACTCATATACTTTTGTATACTTATCATACTCAATAAATTTGAAATTTTTCGAAAATAGTTGATTGCCCCTCTAAAATTCAACGCATGTGTTTAATTTTTTTTTTTATCTTGGTGAGTTATTTCTTTTGGATTCGTGTGATGTTAATGATTCATGATTAGTTTTTTACAATTTGTCTATTATGGTCAAAAAGTGAGAGAATAAATCGAGGGAGGATTTTTTATTTGCATTAAACTTTCGTTTGTATCATGATATTTCTTTTGTCTCATGTGTGTAGGTCATTAAGCCTTGATGATGATTTCATAGACCACAAAAGATGAACACTTTGAATTGAAGACTTTTACCTTTATAGATTTCTATTACTTCGTTTGGGAGGGTATTAGTTGTATTAGTCTTAGGGGTCAATTTGTCTGCTGTTTGCGTTTTCTATCGGAATATCCAAAGGAAGATATTTGTAAGAGAAAAATTTAGAATTGTTCATTTAACTTTTATTGGCTTATCCCGTTACACCCCACTGCACCTTTATAACCGTTCTCAAGTCATAAAAGAGAAGAATCGTTGGTGACATATGCAAATATTAAAAATCGTTCATCATTACTTTACCCGAGAATAATTATAATGTGGTTGGTAAAGCTTAAAATATTCAAGGGTCGTTTTTAAATTGTTTGATTTTAAAATTTTTTAAAAGATTTTTTGAAAGATTTTTAAAATTTCTGCTAAGTTGTTAGAACAACAACAAATTTCGTTCGAACAAGATCCTGAAGGTTATTAGGATGAGTTGTCCATGTTCGAACAAGATCTGAAGCGTCGCCTTTCAGGTCAGCTCTGGAATTTCATTCGAAGTATCATTGAAAGTCATTCGAATGAGATCAGGTATTTCATTCAAACGAGAAAGAAGTTTGCTCGAACGCTTACACGAATTGTTATTTTTTAAAACAAATCAAATGCAATATCTAATGCCTATCTCCTTGTAACAACTTTCCCTATAAATAGAGATGCGGGGATGAATTTATTTCCAATCCTTTTTTGAGTTCTTTTGTTTATCAAACTCTATACTTTTTTCATCCAAACCCCTTCGATCTTTTAGGATCTCTTTTTCAAACCAAGAAGAATGCAATTCAAGTATCTAAACCCTTGTATAGAATTTACCTATTACTAATTTGTGGAGTCGAGGCTCTAGGGCTGAAGAAGAAGAAAAATGAATATTCAAAAGGTTGATCGATGGATGCCAAGAAAAGATCTGCTTTTTATGGGTGGTGCTGGACTACATCACTTTTTGTTGAAGATTCAAAGATCCCATAGCATTATACTTAGTCAAGTTCTAAGTATTTTGTAAGTCTATCGTGTTCTGTTGAGTCCTAAATAGTGCTATATATAGGTTTTGCTCAAAAAGGAATTTTATTGTATTTCCACTTCTTTTTATTTGGTTTCGATATTGGATTCACAATTTATCTAACATGTTAAATTAAACTTAAAGAGATAGAATTTCGTAGAAAGTGAATTTTTGTGTCTGTGAGCTATTATATATGTGAATCAGTATAACCCCGCATTTTCAAGATATTGGAAAGCTGCTTCGATTCTAATGTGTTACGTTTTGGGTTCGATCGACTTTTATAAATTTTATAGCCTAGTTATTAATTAATCCGTGATAATTAATGTAGAACAGAAGACACTTTCACGAATCCATAAGTACTTAAGGTTTCTGCATAATTATTTAAGGACCTCGAGTATTAAACAGAGTATTGGAATATTTTATGAGGACAAGAGATGCTTAATGATTATGTTGATCCCACGATAGTTTAGAATATTTTTATCACCCGTCGAGTAAGGCAGTATCAACTTTCTAATGATTCATATGAATGGTATGTGTGAGACGATGACTAGACTTCGAAGCCCTAGGAGTTCAGGATACATTTATATGATAACGATTATATTTGACATGTGTATTAACTTGGAGTAATAATATATATTATGTGTAACCCAAGTGAGTAATTAATTTTGTTTGACCCAGTTGCATAAGGTCGTGCTTGTTTAATTAATTTTATATGTAATTATACCGAGGTTATGTGTGTGATCATGGAGGATGTACTAGGAGGGATTTAACGGGGCACATATGACGTTGACCTCAAGTGGTATTCTCGATTATGAGAAAAGCTATTTTTAGATCCCATACGGATAGGAATTCATACTTTTATTTGCGAGCATGAGTGTAGACCATGAATTTTTATGTGGGTTATGTACACTCATATGTATTCTCGATTATATGATTCTGTATTAGAGTATTTTGAGATGGTAGTACCAAATTTTGTTCTATATTGAGGTATTTTGATATGGTAGTACCAAATTATGATTTATACCAGCCATGTATAATGATAAACTTATGACTGAAGAATATGTAATGAATACACTATATATTAAATAAGTTACTTGAGATTTTTTTAGACACTCTCTTAAACTCTTAACTAGAAACCATTATTGATACTATTATTAGTAAGTGAGATGCTTTAATGTAAGAGATTACCGTAGAATAAATGATTCTTACTATAAGAAGTGAACTTAAGGATGAGAAAGTAAATCAATCTTAATTAAAAGATGATCATGTATCACATAGGACTCAACTGGGGTTTGGGTGTAGAACTACATGGTTATTTTAAGTTGTTTATGATGGTTAAATTAAATAACTTAAAAAATTAACTTGGTCTGGGAGGAAGATGCATTATTATTATTGTGGCCCAACATTAGTTACATTTTTACTTGTGACTTGTTAGGTTTAATCTACATTGTTGAACTATTTTCCACATGTTTTAGGCGAGTGGTGCTGCCATAAAACTGGGTTATTCGTTATAGGAGTATATATAGTGACATCATATTTATTATTCCTATGGTGTAGAAGTCAAGTAGTGTCCCTCATTTACAGATTTATATTTATTTATATTTTAGTTCGAGAAATTGTAATTATTTCATATTTTTCTTAAGTCAGAGATTGTATAAGATGTACTTGTATTCCAATATGGATATTTTGTCATTGATATTTTATGTTCTAGAGTTTGATTTGATTCTTATGGTTCTGATTAGTACCAGCGATGTTTTATTTCATTCAGTACCTTATTATTTTGTATGGCATTTACTCTTATTGATTTATATTTTCGTTATGCTGAGAATGTTACCAAATATTTTTTATTCTCATGATTTTCTCATTATACTGGATAATTATATTATGGATTTTATGGGGTAGCACAATATGGTAGAAAAACTAAAAAAAAATCTTCCAATATTTCTCTAATCCTTGAGTGTCGTGAATAGTTTCCTCACTTCCGTGTTGCTTCTGCGATTCCCCAACACAATACCAAGCATGTGCCCATGTAAAATTTTATGAGAAAACGATTAGTCCACGACCAACGAAGGGGGCTTTGAGAAGGTATATTTAGCTGCAGTGAACTAGGTTGTGCCTAAAATCAGAGTTTGTTGAGGTTTACATAGTTTCACAAAACATAGAATTATCTATTCAAACTCATGAGATAAAACAAATTCTAAATGCAAAAGATGAAATTTAAACATGAGTGTTTATATCATAAGAATATATTTAATCAAGTGTTTGGAAACTAGAAAAACCATGAGGTTAAATTAAAAATAAATTAAGAAAATATTTGACCATTGGTAAAATCTAAGTGCTCTAAGATTTTTTATCTTCTCACTAGTCCTATTATTTTGCTTACACTGGGATATTACAGTGATAAATCATTTGTGAACTCTCTTCTTGAAATCATGAATGTGAAGGTTTCCAGAATCCTCTTCAACTAAAACTCAAAGTGGATTTTGAAGACTGAATAAGACAATTTAACAAGATGAGGGTACATGAGCATGCATATGCTCTTATAAAATTTTAATCAACTTTAGGGATTTTAGTGCAATTGTTGACATTTGATTTATATATGTATTGTTAAACTAATATTTAAAGGGGTTTCTTGTATTTTTCCCAATTAATTTTTGTGAAAAAATTACATTGTTACAAATATTGGTGTAACAAAATATTATCAGAAACTGGAAGAACGTAATGTTTAGGATGCTATTTCTTTTTAATTCATCCTATCTAGTTTATGACAATAGAAAATATAGAATATTTAAGATTCTATTTTTGTCTAGTTGATGATTTGATGCTACTAGAATTGTGTTTAAGCAGTGAATGAAGCTTTACCATTATTTAATTTTATTTATTTTGTCATTGACAAAATAATTTCTATCGATCTAGATTTTAATCTTAGTTTAGGCTATGGAACATGTGAAAATAAAAATAAGGAAGATGCGATAGAAAATGTTGGGGCACAACTTGTGAAAATATATAGACGACTAAGTTATTCATTATGGAATGAGTTTACTAAAATTGAATCTCCTAATGGGATGATATTTCCGAATGAAACCATTGAGAAAGAGTTTATAGTAGTAAGGGTGCAAGACATTTGATAAAAAATGATTTATCTTATAAAGGTTATTGACAAAAGCATGTTGGTTAATTATTGTTACAAGCTTTAAAAAGGGTCATTGGTGGTAGCATAAATATTGAAAATTATAAATTTTCACAAGAGAAAAGTAGGAGACATATGTATATAAAATGCAATTGTCCATTTAACGTTGTGGATAGATACTTCTTTGAGGTATTTGTTAAGGGTATTAACTCTAATTTCTTCCATTGCATAATTCAAATAAATTAGATATCATAAGTGTACACCAGGAACAGAAGGAAAAAATATATACTCTTTTAGATGGACTCTTTTTCACGATCACACTTACTATCGATTTATGTACATGTCTCATTCCCATTTCATTGATGGAGATTGACGATTATAAATAATATAATCAATTATCAATTCATTAAATAACCATATCATCGTGAAAAAAATATATATTTATTTCTAATTTTTTTTAAATGGGATATTAATAAAAAAAACAAATTATTTTCACTTGTTCTTGATAATGCAACATTAAAGGACGTAATATTTTGGTGAACATATCCTTGACATGACTGCATGAGATATACTTCGGGGGAAATATGTGGACTACTTAATAAACTTTGGGATGCCCCAAATTATTTATGTCTCCCTGTTGACAACAAAAGTTTAATTGTAAATGCAATCAAGTTAAGTTGAAGTTAAAGAAAATAGTTCTTATATATATGAGAGATACATGGAATTCCACATGTTTAGTTATTGATATATCTCGAAAAATGTAATAAGATTCTTTCATCTATGAAAGATATTTATATGAACTACAAATGAAATCCATCAGATAAGGAGTGTCACGTTGCAAGTTTGGTAAAAGATTATTTTAAATATTTTTTATAATATAACAAGACATTTTAGTGGTACCATCATTCCCACTTCAAATGTATGACGTTTTCGAAATGCAACATTTTTTTATGGAGTGGGAGTACAGTGAGCACGAGTGTTTTCGGTCGATAGTTGGCCCAATGAAAGAAACAAAATGAAACATATTGGGATGAAACTTGTTTGGTACTTGCAATTAATGTGATGATTGATCCTATATTTAAGATGAATTATTTTGAGTTCTACTATAGAAAAGTTATTATATTTTAGATAGTTGTTATAATGATAGGGTTCGATGGTGCTTTGTTGAATTATTTTATGACTATGGTAGGGATTCCTTTATTTTCTTTGATGTTGTTTTATGTGGTGAACTTGATGATGGGAGATCTAGTTATTCACTCTCTTCTTCAACTAAAATTCCTAGTGATTTTAAAAAATTTCATGTTCAAACCAATTCTTGTAGTACTAATCATCAAGTTCTTTTAGTCGAAACTCGAAAAAACTTTGGAAAAATTTGAATTTCTAAGAAAAATAATTTTGATTATTTAATTGGTGAAAAGTCAATAGTTAAAAACTTTCGAATTTAGTAATAATGACTCGTGATATCTTTGTAGTTACCACCACTATGGATTATTTTGAGTCAATATTTAGCATAAATGGGAAGGTTATTAACAATATCTCTTTGCTTTTGGATATTGTCGTGCTTTTGGACATTGTTGAGGAATTAATGACCACAAGTTATTGGCCTAAATCACTAAAAATATAATTATTTATAATTTGCAATATCTTTGAATGTATTTCCTTTCATTTATTTTCTACAAATATAATTGATAATATTTGTTTTCATTTTTATACTTTATAGATATGGAAGGAAATGAAATGACACCCCCGTTGTCTGAAATATATGAAGTGCTTGGTTGGTGATAAATTTTTATACTGCAAGAAGAAGTTGTTTGTCAACGAATTTGTTATGATGATTATGTTCTTTTATCTGGACTTGGACAATATGTATTTGATCATTTATGTTTTTACTCTCTCTATTGGTAGAAGTCTTGATTTTACTATTCTGATGCTACTAAGTACTAAACATCGATTAACACATGTTTTATGGTGATACTGTAATACCCTTGCTCGATATTTTATTATTTTTCCCTACGTAATCGTAAACACATGGAACCTTGGAATTTTGATCACTATAATTCGGTCATATCTGTATTTTTCTGACATTGGAGTCCTGGGGGTAATTATTGGAAGAGTGAGGGTGAAAATTACAAAGTTTGAAGAAATTCAGGAAGGGAGATTCGAACGAGTTCAATGTCATTCGAATGAGAAGTCCAGGTCATTCCAAGTAGGGATCGAACGAGCATCGAAAAAAACCCAACTGCGTACTCAAACAGAATAGTTAGAAGGTCATCCTAAGGATTGTTTGAATGAAAAGCCATTCTCTTTCGAAAGTGAGGTCATTCTCGCTCGAACGAGCACAAAATAAAATTTTAAATCGGGGTGCCCTTGTGTGCTTTAATATTTTGGGTCGTTGGATGGATGACGTGTTGAGCTCTAGTGAGCCCAGATTGGGGAAAATGGTATTTTTGTGTTTGGGGTGGTTTTATAAGGTTTTTCAGGGGGGGTCATTTTGGGAATTAAGAGTTAGAAGAAAAGAGAGAGAGTAGGGGAGGGTGGGTCTTTCACATTTTCATCATTTCAACATCCCACATCCACCACAAACCACCATATAACCACCATATTTTGCAATCATCTCACCATACTCAAACCCTATATACCCATTTCCTCCATGGAGGTGTGTTGGGGGGTTTTGGAGATGAAAATGGAAGAGCTTGTTGAGTTTTTAAAGGGGTTTTAATGGAGGTTTCATGGAGGCAAGATTTGTGGAGCAAGGCAACCTCTGTAAGGCCACCTTAGGAGGTGGGAGGTTGTCATATTCTTAGACAATTCAACCTACCATTGTTGGAGCTCCATTTGAGCTGAAAATACTCTACTTTTAGATTATAAGAGTATGATGCCTTTGAATAAAATGACGAGTTTCAAGTAATTTGTTGTCTAACATTTTTATGGAATAAAAATGTTGCAAAATGCTATTTTGATGAGGGTAAAATATCGATTAATATTTCAAAGTTTCTGGAAAATAATATTTGGGATTTTAATGTAATGGTGCTTTTCTAGATGTTTGATGCTAAACATTTTATGAAATAAAATATTTTGAAAATGATATTTATCTTACAGAAATGAAGATTTTATAAATGTTAAAAATTTGTTGAATTTTGAAGAAATATAAGTGTCCTTTAGTCTTGAAAAGCATATTTTGAAAGTATTATGAATTTGTAGAATAAATTGCTATTTACCCATTTAATAGGATCTTGGAGTTAAAATTCATCATTTCATGTACATAAACGTGTAGTGTTTTAATGATGAATGGATAACAAAGTTTAATGCATTTTTTAATGGGCTTAAATATGAAATAAAGAAGAAGAAAAAATTTATCCCTTAATGTGTGTTAAAAAGGTGTTGAAAATGTGATAAATTTAAGGGTTTAAAATTGCATGTAGTAATAAAGAAAATGGTAATTTTCTAATAAAATAGTATTGGATATTAATGAAAGGAAAAGTAACGAGATGAAAAAATTTCCAACTTGAGAAGCATAATACCCCAAAATGATAAAAAAAAAAGTGTTAATGTTTTAAAAGCACTAAATTAGTTAGTGCGGGTAATTAATGGAGTTTGGATAATTAACACTAGTGAACATGGAGGAAATGATAAGTTTGGAAACAAATGAGTAAAATAGTAATTTTACATAAAGTGAAACATTGTTAAGAAATAAAAATATTGGAAAGGGGTGTTACACAATATGGTCCTAAATGAACATAATTTTGGAATACGAAAAGATGATTTTAGAGGGTAACACAAGTTGGGGTGGAACACCGAGTTTTGGCTTCGGTTGGGTAAAAGGAGAAATGGAATTATTTGGACATTTGTAAAATGTTAAAACACATTAAAAATTACTCAGATGACGCTAGGAAAATTAACAAGGGCCCGGTGCCCTAGGGTGAAAGACCAAAAATCACTGGCCAGAGTATATGATATGCATAGGTGGCAGTGTGGATCCCGTTAAAGCATGCAATTATGGGAAGATTTCAAGAAAAATATAATGAAAATGGAATATATCAAGAAATTGGTTGCATGGTGTATATGTGAAAATGCAACCTAACTTGAATGTGTTAATAAAAATTCTGGTAAAGGATAAAATGGACAAGTGGTGTGAAAATTGATTAGTGTCTGTAAGTTAAAAAAATTAGTAAGGTAAAGTGATTAAACGGGCGGTTAAGCAACCTTGAGAGGTTTAACCTGTAAGTAACACAAGAGTATGTTCATAAAAGGTTTTCAAAAAAAAAATAAGTATTTTCTTACACACCACATGTGTGCGTTGAAAGGGCGATTTTCAAAGAAAATACTAACGTGGAATGGTATAAATAAAGTGAGTAATTTCGGTGAAAGAAATGGTTTTCCTTAAGCAAGGTTTATTTATTTTAAGTATTTAACTGGGTGTGTTCAATTGAGGAATAAATGCCAA
Source organism: Sambucus nigra (assembly GCA_949130495.1). Lineage (NCBI taxonomy): Eukaryota > Viridiplantae > Streptophyta > Magnoliopsida > Dipsacales > Adoxaceae > Sambucus > Sambucus nigra. Next base: position 84,052,728 of record OX422208.1, on the reverse strand, counting down.
GTTAAGTAAGAGAAAAGCCTTCACGGGATTAAGGTGAATTAATCGAGGTAAATAACATTTTTGCAATTAAAACGGTCTAATGCACGTAGTATATATATGTAAACACATACACACACACAAATATATATATATATATATATATATATATATATATATATGTGTGTGTGTGTGTGTGTGTGTGTTAGTTGCATGTGCACACATATATACGTGTTAGATTCTTCCTTCTGCTGTTCGACTCTATACTGCATTTTGTATATTTCCCACTGAGAATTTGACTCACACTCTCATCTATATTATGGTAGGTTGGATGCGGTTTCATATTTTGAGAGAATTATACAGGTAAGTACACTCTTTTATTTTGCGTTAGTAGTTTTGTATGCTTGGATTCCGGGGATGCTTCCCATGGGTTCCTCCCGTAGCTTAATTTAAAATGGGAACTATATTTTAAAGAAGTGAAATGGTAATTTAAGAAAACTGGACTATCCACATTAATTAGTTTTTTTCATTGCACTTCACACCCAACGCTCGAGTCTGATCGGGTTTACAACGGGTGACCCATATATCCGGGTTGGGTCGGGGAGTTATAAATGGTATAAGAGCTTTAGGTTCAAGGTTTCTTTTGAGAGTAACATGGTGAGGTCTAGTGGATCTTTTAATGTCGGTGTTGGTTTTGGGAAGATCACGCTATATTAGTGAGGTTTTTAGTTCATATCCTTGATGGTAAAGTTAAGGAGATATGCATAAAGGATAATCCATGGCCAAGTGGCGTGTGATTAAGTTAGTTATCATAAATCTGTTTCGCTCTTTTGATTAGATATGTTAGTAAGTTGAGAGTGTTCATCCAAGTCAATAATGATGACATCGTAGGTTTTAGTGTGAAGTGTTGGTGTGTCAATCCGTGATGATGTGAGAGGTCAATTATGATGTTGAAATGGTAAATGATGTCTGTTAAATTAGAAACACGAATCATGTAAGATCAACCATGGAGATTAGGTGACTAGTGAATCATACCTAAGCAATATTAATTTGTGATAGGCAGGCATTAAGTTTTTAAATTAGGTACTTTTAGGTAGTAAGTTCGGATGATGGGATTAGATGAATTCGATCCTTGGGGTAGTATCATGTCATAAGGCAATTGATGATTTGGTAAATATGAATGACTTTGTTGGTCAACACTTTAGGGTGAGTACTCGGTCAGATTTTGTGGTTGTATGTAAGTATCTTGATTGAAAGTTGTACCTAATAGTATATGATGAGAGTTACGGATAAATGGCAGTAAGTATATTACGTATGCGACAATGATAGTTGAGGAAACTTAAGAGTGAACTCTAGATGGTCTTCTATGTTGGGGATTTAGAAAATATGATGCAACTTCAACGAATAGAATCTTTAGTGATGTCGGTGATGAAGACGTAGAGGTTTGTAGGTTGTAGGTGATGTCATGTATTCTGCCGAAATCCTTAGTAATATTAGTTGTGGTTTGATATGTAGCTTATGGTCACAACCATTTGATAGAGAGATAAAATTATTATCTAACTGGCAAGTACCATTTTAGCGGCCTAAGTAACGTCTAGATGTGAGATAATCGCAGTGTGATATGGTTTAAGGGAAACATGCGTGTTTGTATGACTAAATGTGTGTGGCGTCATTGGGGAATACTATCAAATAGTGTATGTGTTGGGGGTTGTTATTTGAATTGGCACAGATGGGTGATGTAACCTTCTAAGGTAAATTTGAAGTTTGTTTCATTAGTGTGCATGATGCTTGGGCATCCTGGAATGACTAGTGTAGTTTATGTGACACTTAATTTTGAAGAGTACTAGGAAATGTATTCGAGACTTAAATTTATGATGACATGGCGAGACATGAAAGTGTCCCCCTAAAGGGGCATATCGAAGAATGATTAGAATGCTGGTACGTATCGGCAGTATAATTTAGGATACCCTAGTAAGGTAGGGACGAGTTCTTAGCATGTCTTGCTAAGAAGGTATGGTGTAGAAGATACGTTGTGGAACTCACGTCAGTTCGGTTTGGGTAGAACCTGTAAATGAGCTTAGTGACAATCTTACACTGTTAGAGGATATAATAAGGTGAATGTCCCTCTTGAACGGGGTACTTCCTATAAAGACTTTGAGGTTGCGAATATAATATCATAAGACAGACAGTAACCTAGGTGATTAGTAATATGGACAAGGTCGGTGTAGACAGGGCATTAGGAATTAGCCAACCAAAGTGGTTCATGTATGTCAAGGATGTAATGTGACACCCCGCCTAATAAAATACCGGGCGATCAATCATGTATCAAATTAAAACAGGAGTCTCATATGGTTCATTCTTAGCATCACTATCGAAAACCAATTTAATTACTAATAACCTATTAGGCTGGCGTCAAAATTTTATTAAACTAATATTTTTAATCAAACCAACAAAGTAAAACCATCACACAGTTTATATAAGACTGAAAATGAAATAAAATAACCGAACACTCACTTTAACAATAATAAAACCCAATCGAATTCCACAATAAAAGGCACTAAAAGAATAAATAAATGCATTTGGGATTTTGGCCCGAGTGATACTACAATGCTTCCTATCTAGATCGCAAGAATATAAGCATCTAAAATAAACCTTAATGCATCCACAACTGCTGCAACCAATGTCCGACTCGAAGGAATCATCATCCAGGCATCCATGTGTCTAGACACCTATATATATATAGCAAAAGAGAGGAACATAGATAAACGGGTCAGAGCCTTTGTTGTGAAAATATTTTTCAACTGCAAAATTGCTTTATTTATGAAAAATACGTTTTATCTCATATTTAAATTGGTATTGCACTCCCATGAGATACCCCTCACCGCTCCTCTAATAGTGCACAACTATCGCGTTCCTACTAAATAACCTAGTCCAATTACCGTGCCTAACTAATCCGTTCCATTAAAACTCTAAAAATACTAATTGATTCAAGTACTAAAGGCTAAACTTCTCCCTAGTCTCAACACTGTGCCATGCTCGTGCGTGGGGTGTCTTGCGAAGCGAAATCCAAACAAGAAACCCCCCAATACACTACTACTTGGAAGTGTCGATCGCAGTGTCGATTGTCGAGATACATTAGGCCCTCAATACACAACGTATATATACATACTCATATAATTATATACATTATCCAACTCACTTTCATATACATATCACAATATAAGTATGGATAAAATCTCCCAGAATGAGAATTAATCTTTATTCATTTTATCTCTTTACTCTAGTTAGAGTTATATAATATCTTATTCTTATACAAAGGTAATATACTATACACACAAGTATAATAATCATTCCAACGAGATATAACTCGAGAATGCGGTCCTTATGCTATCGTCTACTAGGGAATCAGTAACATACTAACCTGGGTACCAATGGTCGGAATCTCACACCGCCTTGGTAAAAGCCAAATCACAACGTATGGGAAGCGGTCAAAGTTCCTCCACAAAAGTGAGACGAAACATACCCACCACGTCTCACCCCTAATAAAAATCACAATATAAAAATGGACGCTATGACCTGGGGAATATACGCTCCCATCTCCTCAAGACAGGGGCCTCACCCACATCACGCAACTTCCCATGATAGCATAGAGGGGAAACCATTCTCATATATATATATATATATATATATATATATATATATATATATATTGGTATCATATTATATATATACTATAATCACATCGTATATATAATCTACATCGTTCCACAAATATATATAAATGGCCATAATTTCCAATCACGCATAACAATGGACAATAACCCCAAATATTCTCACAAATAATAACATTTAAGTATTCGCACGCTCACAATACTAAACCCAAAAGTATTCACTCACTTGATAAATAACTTATACCTTATTCATGTTTAAGGATTTATATCATTTCTCCCACTATACCAATTCATACTAAGTAAATTAGTACATTCCCAATTCATCCTAGTAGCCTCGTAGAATTTACTCAACCATAATCGATATAATTATGTTTTCTACACGTATAATTATATATGCCTAATTGCCCACCGAAACTATCTCAAGAAATATTCGTCCCCAAACACCCTTAAATAAGATAAGTCGTGAATTCCATTTTCCACGAACCCAAGGTCTACATCTCGCTCAAATAATAATTTAGAGGTCCCCACTCTATTTTTGGGTACCCCAAATATCTAATTCCTCAATTTATTCATTTTCCTTGAAAATATACTCTTAGTGCCACACGATTATAGCGCCCTCTTAGCCCCAATAAATTCCCCCAAATAACTGGAAATAATTTCTCCCAAATGGATATCTATTTACTCAAATAAATAAGATAGAAACAATTAGGTTTGGGATTTATCCCAATTAAACTACATTAGCCGAAATTGCCAAAAATCCTGAAGGGTCGATCGATCGACCCTTGGCCATCGATCGATCCGGACAACTTTTTCTCTGAGAAGCTGTTTTGGACATTAAAGCTTCCTCCAAGCTTTTATCTCCTATCCTATCATTATCTAACCACAATCAACAACATATACACACATAAAAATGGTTCTAACCATCCTAGAACCCAAATCCAACAACTAATTTTAAATGATTTCTAAATTTCTTGAATTTATTCTTTTTCGTGGTTTATCCGTTATTCTTCTGAAAAAACCATTTCGATTCACGAAAACCCATCCCAAAAATCTTTGTGGTTTATCACTACCAACTATAATATGATATTTATTCTTTAAAATAAATAAACAAGTAAACACTTGCCTCACGGATAAAATCCGATGACCTCGAGTCGAATTCTGCGGAGTTTGGACAGAATCTCCCTTTCCTTCCTCTTTTCTCTCTTCCCGTCATCTTATCTCTCATTCTCTCTTTTTTTCCTTTTTCCCACTCTCTCGTGTCTTTTATAAGGGAGAAAAGGGTTTATCCCTTACTAAACCCAAAAATGACTCGTTTAGTCAATTACGAGTCCCTACTAGTCCAAAAATTCCTGAAATTCAAACACTACTCCCGGATACTCTAGTTTGACTATCTCGGCCATTCCGAAACTAACCGCACACTCTAAATCTCCCTCTGAGGTACTTAACTACAATTCACTAATTAAACCCAATACATTTCGATACGAGTTTTCCAGTTAAAATATTATCCTTTGTTGCTTTACCCAACTACGACATGTAATTAAAAAACTCCGACTCATTTACTTAATCCCAAAAGTAAATAAGGAACCTATAAAAAAATCATTTAACCCTCGTAAACTCTAAAGATTATTGTTCACGATGATTCCTCAAATCTCCAAATTAAGCCCATTTATGAAATTTAAATTATCCATAAAAGCACGGGGTATTACATACTCCACCCCTTACAACGGAATTTCGCCCGCGAAATTCAGATGCGATCGGTACTACTAACCTAGGATCGCTAATCACACCTCAACCATACACTCGTTCGGTGCCTACCTATCTCAAGGTTTATACTATAACGCACTAGCTTAACTAAATCCCTATATGCTACACTACTACCTTATTGTAAGGTGACTTTAATAACGTCACATCGCACCCATCGTTTTCTAGTACCACATATAAAGAAAATGAGCCTAGAGATGCCGTTGTAACGTCTAAATCTTACCATAGAATCACGATTCTAAGCCTCCTCTCATCTACATCAAGATATCGAATTTCCCTTAAAAAGGAAATTACTCTAACGGTTGACTATTCCCATCAGTCTCATCGCTTATCTTGGGAATGCTACCTTTTATTTCCCTATATAATTGGATTATTGTGTACCTCCTACGACGTTCCATCCGACCCATTCCAATTCCACTTATACTGCCTTGCGGTATAATCTTCAACTTTATATACTACGCCCCTTTTATTTCAGGCGGTATATAAAACCAAGTTACTAAGGTGCCCATACACCTTTTAACCCATGCTTATTTAGACAACCATTATAAATTTCACACACATGACACTCTCTCTAAGATGGGCCTTGTTTCCTCGGTGTAATACTCACACATGGGTTTTCTTAACTCGCAAAATTCAATTCTTCCTATACTTGGGATTCCAATCTTTCTCAAGGTTAACGAACCAATCTTCTTGTGGTTAACTTCTAGCAATTTCCCAATATCGAAGCCACTAGTCCTACTGCCCTTACTTCTTAATAACCTTACGATCAAAGTGTTTCCATCACATGCAAGATGATTACTATCCTAAATTGCGTCCCTAGTTCCCAAGACCTTTCTCAACTCCCTACATTTGCTCGGTTTCATGCGTGGGACGTCTCGCAAAGCGAAATCCAAACAAGGAACCCTCCCGTTACACTACTCCCTCACGTCATTTGTCATCGGGATATAATGTCCTGAGGCACACCAGCGGGACGTCCTAAGTCCTACCATTCTAACCTACTAATGTACTTCTACCACTATGTACCTTCCTCTTAACGATATAGAAAGTCTATCAAATTGGGGCGCCTACTCTCTGCAAAAGTGTTATGAACATCATACCCAAAACATACTTCCTCCAAAATTTGCCTTTTCATTAAGGCCGAGCTACAAGACTTAAACCAATATCCCTTACCTTGCCTCACCCACATACCTGCGGTGAGAGAACCATTTCAGTGCTTTTCCAGAGCACTTATATATCCATAAGCATACCATCATCATACGACTCTCAATCTATAGTGTTTTCTCCACACTAAGTGACTTATCATCAGAACTAACCTCCTCGCATTCTATAATATGTCTGCACTTCCGACGTCATTAAGGTTCATGCGTGGAGCATCTCGCAAGAAAAATCCAAACAAGGCACCCCTCTAATACACTACTACTTAACGTTGTCGGTCGTGGAGGTTCGTTAGCTTTAATGTGCAACCGGGATAACCCTATCCCCTCTTTCAACAAAATGTGGTCTGAAATCCTATTTCTTTCTAGGAGCCATACCACCAAGCGCTGGTACTAGCACTAAGTCCTTAGCGCAAACAATAATGAGCTTAGACTCACAGCTTAACATTAAACCCTGCTTACCTTAAATCATATCTATAAATTCGCCATGCACTCGAATCATGATATTGAAACATCTTTTCACCGAATTTTCATCTATACATATAATAAAGGAGAACTCAACCAGTGTCTAGGTGAGATATCGCAACAACAACCTGTTCCAATCTGGAACCGCAGACACGATAATCTTGCAATCACAAGCCTGGAATCGCTCCGATCAACGAAGAACGTATTAGACTCAAAATAACACCATACTCGTATAGCACATACAAAAAAACACTACAAACCAGATAAAATTGAAAATAGAACCCCGCTAGCACGAAAAAATATGTAGATATATACTATGTAATGTTATCGAAAGCGCCAGAAAGATCAAATTACCCACACGAATATATGGCTAGCGAAATACCGCCACTCTATCTAGTCCCACAAAATATACCTCATTCATTCGAGGTGAAACTCATAACAATAACTTCTCCAATCTCCCCAGCTACTCTAAATGGTTACCAGACATGATATACTTGCCCAAACCGAAACAAAACTACTTTAATCGATGCCTCACCTTGGCACTGTATTCTTGTCCTTTAACTCCTATCGGGAAAAATCAAAGCACATGGTTCTACATTCCACGTTGCAACTTTCCCCACCTCTGGCCACCCTGACCAGGTTAAGGTTATCAGTATCTCGGACTCTATAGCCTTAATCCTGATGAATTCTTACATAGTTCCCTTAACTTCTTCATTAAAAGGAAACTCCACCACCGACCTCAATAACCCTGGTTCAGTGAATTCCACAGGTGGATGTCCACTAATGGAGTTTCACGAACAGAAACTCTTCATTAGTGTTAGCAACACTTTCTAGTGAGTCTATAGTTCTTTTGAAGGACTCTCTCTCTTTATTGTACCCACCTTACTTCAGTATAAGGTTCACTTCTCCATATCACTCTTTATTCAGTATCGACCTCTGACCGATCCTTATGTGAATAATTCAAAATTTCTTTCTTTTCATTCCTGCTAAATCATGGGAACTCGCGGTTAAAACCATCCGTAAGATTCCTTCTTGAGCAAAACATCCTTCTCCACCGAATATGGTGTCCACCGTTCCCACTATTTCAATATTTCTCCCACAAGTGAAAAGTTTTCCTCAAATTTTCATATGGGTATTTCCACACCCTGCTTTAAGCCAAAGCTTCTGAGCCTTTCACTTCCGCTAAATCACATTACACTTACTCCGTATAACTTAAACTTCAATGTATGGTCCTTATCAAACACCTTTTTAATCTTTTCCCAATTTTGACTTCACTGGGTAATCCAACTTTAGCACCACTCTCTACAATAGAGGTACTTGGATACTCATAACTACTATACCTTAGTAGTCATTACAACCATCCTTGACATATTCCATAAGGAGAGTGACCTATACTGCAGTCCTAGTCTCCGAATTCAACTAATCTCTCTAATTAAGTCCCGGCTTCTGCTACCCTTGTAATGGCCTTATGTGGTCGTCCTTACACGAATCTTGAATGAGCACGAAAAAGATTGCTATAATCTTATGAAATGGCAGGAGAACGAAATCTCACAAGAGGAATCAACAATACTAATACTAAGGCTCTATATCAAATCGAGAGCAACCCTGAAAGCGTAGTACGTCTGCACAGATTCCTAAGGACACTAGAACCTGATGCTTTGATACCGTTTGTGACACCCCGCCTAATAAAATACCAGGCGATCAATCATGTACCAAATTAAAATAGGAGTCTCATATGGTTCATTCTTAGCATCACTATCGAAAACATATTTAATTACAAATAACCTATTAGGTTGGCGTCAAAATTTTATTAAACTAATCTTTTTATTCAAACCAACAAAGTAGAACCATCACACAGTTTACATAAGACTGCAAATGAAATAAAATAATTGAACACTAGGTTTAAAAATAATACAACCGAATCGAATTCAGTAATAAAAGGCGGTAAAAGAATAAATAAATGTAGTTGGGATTTTGGCCCTAGTGATACTACAATGCTTCCTATCTAGATCATAAGAATAGAAGCGTCTAAAAGTAACCTGCATGCATCCACAGCTGCTGCAGCCAACCTCCAACTCGAAGGAATCATCATCCAGGCGTCCCTGTGTCTGGACACCTATATATATATATATATATATATATATATATATATATATATATATATATATATATATATATATATATATATATATATATATATATATATATATACAGATAGAGAGAGAGAGAGAGAGAGAGAGAGAGAGAGAGAGGAATATAGATAAATGGGTCAGAGCCCGAGTTGTGAAAATATTTTGCAAGTGCATAATTGCTTTATTTATGAAAAATATGTTTTATCTCATATTTAAATTGGTATTGCACTACCATGAGATACCCCTCACCCCTCCTCTGGTAGTGCACAGCTATCGCGTCCCTATTAAATAACCTAGTCCAATTACCCTGCCTAACTAATCCGTTCCATCAAAACTCTAAAAATCCTAATTGATTCGAGTACTAAGGACTAAACTTCTACCCAGTCTCAACATTATGCCATGTTCATCCATGGGGTGTCTCGCGGAGCGAAATCCAAAAAAGGACCCCCCCCCCCCCCCGATACACTACTACTTGGTAGTGTCGATCCTCGAGATCGATTAGACCCTCAGTACACAACATATATATACATACGCATATAATTATATACATTATCCTACTCACTTTCATATACATATCACAATATAAGTACGGATAAAATCTCCCGGAATGAGAATTAATCTTTTTTCATTTTATCTCTTTAGTTTAGTTAGAGATATATAATATCTTGTTCTCATACACAGGTAATATACTATACACACAAGTATAATAATCATCCTAACGAGCTATAACTCGAGGATGCGGTTTCTATGGTTTCAACTACCAGGGAATACTCACATACAATCCGGGGTACCAACAGTCAGAATCTCACACCGCCTGGGTAAAAGCCAAATCACAACGTACGAGAAGTAGTCATAGTTCCTCCCCGAAAGTGAGATGAAAGATACCCACCACATCTCACCCCAAATAAAAATGGACACTATGACCTTGGGACTATACGCTCCCTGCTCCTCAAGCTAGGGGCCTCACCCACATCGCGCAACTTCCCATGATAGCATAGAGGGGGTATGCTTCACATAAATATACATATTATATATATATGTATATATATATATATATATATATATATACTGTAATAACATCGTATATATAATCTACATCATTCCTCAAATATATATAATGGCAATAATTGCCAATCACACATAACGATGGCCAATAACCCAGAAGATTCTCACAAATAATATCATTCAAGTATTCGCACACTCACAATATTAAAACCAAAAGTATTCCCTCGCTTGATAAGTAAACTGTACCTTACTCATGTTTAAGGATTTATACAATTTCTCCAACTAGACCAATTCATACTAAGTAAATAAGTATATTCCCAAATTCATCCAAGTCGTTTTGTAGGATTTACGAAACCATAATCGATATAATTGTGTTTCTATGCGCACAGTTACATATGCCTAATTGGCCACCGAAACTATCCTAAGAAATATTCATCCCCAAACAACCTCAAATTAGATACATCGTGGATTCCATTTTCAATGAATACAAGGTTTACATCTCACTCAAATAATAATTTATAGGTCCCCACTCTATTTTTGGGTACCCCAAATATCTAATTCCTCAATTTATTCATTTTCCTTCAAAATATACTTTTAGTGCCACACGATTATAGCACCAACTTAGCCCTAATAAATTCCCTCAAATAATTAGAAATAATTTCTCCCAAATGGATATCTATTTACTCAAATAAATAATCTAGAAAAAACTAGGTTTGGAATTTATACCATTTAAACTACACTAGCCGGAATTGCGAAAAATCCTGAAGAGTCGATCAATCGACCCTTAGCCATCGATCGATTGATCGATCCGGACAGCTTCTTCTCCGAGAAGTTGTTTTGTCCATTAAAGCTTCCTCCAGACTTTTATCTCCTCTCATATCATTATCCAACCTCAATCAACAACATATACACACATAAAAAGGGTTCTAATCATCCTAGAACCCAAATCCAACAACTAATTTTAAATGATTTCCAAATTTCTTGAATTTATTATTTTTCGTAGTTTATCCGTTAATTTTTCGAAAAACCCATTTTGATTCATGAAAACCCATCCCGAAAATCTTTGTGGTTTATCACTACCAACTATAATATGAGATTTATGCTTTAAAATAAATAATCAAGTAAACACTTGCCTCGTGGATAAAATCGGACGACCTCGAGTCGAATTCCGCGAAGTTTGGCTGGAATCTCTCTTTCCTTCCTCTTTTATCTCTTCCTTTCCTCTTCTTTCTTCTTCTCTCATTTTATTTCCTCTCTCCCACTCTCTCGTGTATTTTGTACGTGAGAAAACTGTTTATCCCTTATTAAACCCAAAAATGACTCGTTTTGTCAATTACGAGTCCCTACTGGTCCAAAAATTCCCAGAATCCAAACACTACTCCCGGATACTCTAATTTTACTATCTCGGTCATTCTGAAACCAAATGCACACTCAAAATCTCCATCCGAGATACTTTACTACAATTCACTAAATAAACGCAATACATTTTGATATGGGTTTTCCTGTTAAAATATTATCCTTTGTCGCTTTACCCAACAACGACATGTAATTAAAATATTCTGACTCATTTACTTAATACTAAAAGTAAATAAAGCACATATAAAAAAAATCATTTAACCCTTGTAAACTCTAAAGATTATTTTTCACGATAATTCCTCAAATCTCCAAATTAAGCCCATTTATGAAATTTAAATTATCCATAAAAGTACGGGGTATTACATACCCCCCCCCCCCCCCTCACAACGGAATTTCGCCCGCGAAATTCAGATGCGATTGGGACTACCAACCTCGGTCACTAATCACACCCCAACCATACACTTGTTCGGTACCTACCTATCTCAAGGTTTATACTATCACACACTATCTTAACTAAATCCACATGTGTTACACTACTACCTCGTCGTAGCGTTACTCTAATAATGTCACATCACAGTACAACATATAAAGAAAATGAGCCTATAGTTGTCGTTGCAACGTCTAAATCTTACCGGAGAATCACGATTCTAAGCGTCCACTCATCTACATCAGGATATCCAAATTCCCTTAAAAGGAAATTACTCTAATGCTTGACTATTCCCATCAGTCTCATCATTTATCTTGGGCATGCTACCTCTTATTTCCCTATACAATTGGATTATTGTGTACCTACTATGACGTTCCATCTGACCCATTCCAATTCCACTTATACTACCTCACGGTATAATCTTCAACTTTATATACTATGTCCATTCTATTTTAGGCGGTATATAAAACCAACTTACTAGGGTACCCATACACCTTTTAACCCGTGCTTATTTGCACAACCATTGTAAACGTCACACATGTAAGACTCTCTCTAAGATGGGCCTTATTTCCTCGGTGTAATACTCACACATGGGTTTTCTTAACTCGCAAAATTCAATTCTTCCTATACCTGGGATTCCAATCCTTCTTATGGTTAACCCACCAATCTTCTTGTGGTTAACTTCCAATAATTTCTCAATATCGACGCCACTAGTCCTACTGGCCATACTTCCTAATAACCCTACGATCAAAGTGTTTTCGACACACGTAAGATGAGTACTATCCTAAATTGTGTCCCTAGTGCCCAAGACCTTTCTCAACTCCCGACATTTGCTCGATTTCATGCGTGGGATGTCTCGCAAAGAGAAATCCAAACAAGGAACCCTCCCGTTACACTACTCCCTCGCGTCATCAGTCATTGAGATAAAACAGCCTCAGGCACACCAGTGGGACCTCCTAAGTCCTACCTCTCTAACCTCCTAATGTACTTCTACCACTATGTCCCTTACTCTTAATGATATCGAAAATCTATCAAATTGGGGCGCGTACTCTCTGCAAAAGTGTTACGAACATCGTACCCAAAACATACTTCCTCCAAAATTTGCCTTTTCATTAAGGCTTGGCTACAAGACTTAAATCAATATCCATTACCTTGCCTCACCCACATACCTGCGATGAGAGAACCATTTCAGTGCTTTTCCATAGCACTTATATTTCCATAAGCATACCATCATCATACGGCTCTCAGTCTATAGTGTTTTCTCCACACTAAGTGACTTATCATCAGAACTAACCTCCTCGGATTCTATAACATCTCTACACTTCTGAAGTCGTTAAGGTTCATGCGTGGAGCGTCTCGCAAGCGAAATCCAAATAAGGAACCCCTCCAATACACTACTACTTAGCGTTGTCAGTCGTGGAGGTCCATTAGCTTTAATGTGCAACCAGAATACCCCTATAGCCTCTTTTAACAAAATGTGGTTTGAACTCCTATTTCTTTCCAGGAGCCACACCACCAAGCGTTGGTACTATCAGTAAGTCCTTAGCACAAACAACACTGAGCTTAGAGTCAAATCTCAATAATAAACCCTGCATACCTTAAATCATATCTATAAGGTCGCCACGCACTCTAATCATGATATTAAAACATCTGCTCGCCAAAGTATCATCTATACATATAGTAAAGGCGAACTCAACCCGTGTCCACGTGAGATATCACAACAACAACCTATTCCACCCTGGAACCGCGAACACGATAGTCTTGCAATCATTTGCCTGTTATCGCTCTGATCAACGAAGAACATATTATACTCAAAATAACACCATACTCATATATCACATACAAAATAAACAGTGCAAACCAGATACAATTTAAAATAGAACCCCGCTACCGCGAAAAAATACATAGATATATACTATGTAATGTTATCGATAGCGCCAGAAATCTCAAATTACCCACACGAATCTAGGGTTAGCAAAATACCGCCACTCTATCTAGTCACACTAAATATACCTCCTTCATCCGAGGTGAAACTCATAACAATAACTTTGTCAATCTCCTTGTCTACTCTAAATGGTTCTCGGACATGACATATTGGCCCTAACCGAAACAAAACTACTTCAATCGATGCCCCACCTCGTCACCTTATTCTTGTCTTTTAACTCCTACCGAGCAAAATCAAAGCGCGTGGTTCTACATTCCACGTTGCAACTTTCCCCACCTCTAGCCACCCAGACCAGGTTAAGGTTATCAGTATCTCAGACTCTATAGCATTGATCCTTATGATTGCCTACATAGTTCCCTTAACTTCTTCATTAAAAGGAAACTCCGCCACTGGCCTCAACAGTCCTAGTTCAATGAATTCCCCGGGTGGATGTCCACCAACGGGGTTTCTGGAACATAAACTCTTCATAGGTGTTAGGAACACTTTCTACTGAGTCTATCATTCTTCTTAAGGACTCTCTCTCTTTATTGTACCTACCTTACTTCGGTACAAGGTTCACTTCTCCATATCAGTCTTTACTCACTGTCGGGCTATGACCGATCCTTATGTGAATAATTCAAAACTGCATTCTTTTCATTCCTTCTTAATCGTGGGAACTCGTTGTTAAAACCATCCGTAAGATCCCTTCTTGATCAATACATCCTTCTCCCCCGAATATGGTGACCACCGTTCCCACCATTTCAATATTTCTCCCACAAGTGAAAATTTTTCCTCAAATTTTCACATATGGGTATTTCCACACCCTGCTCTAAGCCAAAGCTTCTGAGACTTTCACTTCTGCTAAATCACATTACACCTACTCCGTATAACTTAAACTTCAATGTATGGTACTTATCAAACACCTTTTGAATCTTTTCCCAATTTGACTTCACTTGGTAATTCAACTTTAGCACCACTCTCTACTATAGCAGTACTTGGATACTCATAACTGCTATACTTTAGTAGTCATTACAACCATTATTGACAAATGCCACAAGTAGAGTGACCTGTACTGCGGTCCTAGTCTCTGACTTCAACTAATCGCTCCAATTAAGTCCCACCTTCTGCTAGCCTTGAATTGGCCTTTTATGGTCGTCTTTCATCGATCAACATATGAATCTCGAATGAGCGTGCAAAAGATTACTATAATCTTATGAAATGGCATGAGAATGAAATCTCACAAGAAGAATCAACAATCCTAAGGCTTTATATCAAATCAAGAGCAACGCTGAAAGCGTAGTACGTCCGCACAGATTTCTAAGGACACTAGAACATGATGCTCTGATACCATCTGTGACACCTCGCCTAATAAAATACCGCGTGATCAATCCTATACCAAATTAAAACAGGAGTCTCATATGGTTCATTCTTAGCATCATTATTAAAAACCAATTTAATTACTAATAACCTATTAGGATGGTGTCAAAATTTTGTTAAACTAATCTTTTTAATCAAACCAACAAAGTAAAAAAATCACACAGTTTATATAAGACTGAAAATGAAATAAATAACCGAACACTCGATTTAACAATAATACAACCCAATCGAATTCCGCAATAAAAGGCGGTAAAAGAATAAATAAATGTAGTTGGGCTTCTGGCCCGAGTGATACTACAATGCTTCCTATCTAGATCGCAAGAATATAAGCATCTAAAAGAAACCTGCATGCATCCACAACTGCTGCAACCAATGTCTGACTCGAAGGAATCATCATCCAGGCGTCACTGTGTCTAGACACCTATATATATATATAGAAAAAGAGGGGAAAATAGATAAACAGGCCAGAGACCGAGTCGTGAAAATATTTTTCAAGTGCATAATTTCTTTATTTATGAAAAATATGTTTTATATCATGTTTAAATTGGTATCGCACTCCCATGAGATACCCCTCACCCCTCCTGTAATAGTGCACAGCTATCGCATTCCTATTAAATAACCTAGTCCAATTACCCTGCCTAACTATTCCGTTCCATCAAAACTCTAAAAATCCTAATTGATTCAATTGCTAAGGGCTAAACTTCTCCCCAGTCTCAACATTGTGCCATGTTCGTCCGTGGGTGTCTTACGAAGAGAAATCCAAACAAGGACCCCCCTCAGATACACTACTACTTGGCAGTGTCGATCATCAAGATCGATTAGACCCTCAGTACACAACGTATATATACATACTCATATGTAAGGACATTTTGTCCATTGTTAATATGTATGTCGTACGTTGTTACACCGTTGATGAAACTCAAGATCGCATCTACATCAACGGATCCGAATATCAAAGCCTCTTCAGCATCATAACCTCTGCGAGAATGAACTTGGTAAAGTTTTTTTTTTAAGTCCCTTAAAGTTTTATACTTAGTATTGGGAAATTTTTATGAAATGTTTTTTATAAAAATAAGAAGTAAGTTTTTTCAAGCAAAATGAAGTTTTTAAAAGAATTTTAATTTTTCTGGAAAACCAGACCGGTCCGCCCCTTTTAAAAATGAACCAATCCGCCTTCGAACCGGTCCGCCTTCGTACCAGACTGATTTGCTTTGCACCAGTAAACCCCGGATCGAAACTGAACCGAAGAGTCCCTTTTGAAAAACGAATCGATCCGAGGTCGGACCGATCCGCCTCCATACCAGACCGGTCCGCCTGAGATAAATTCGAACAGTTTCGTGTGATGTTTTTCCACTGACTCATATTTCATATATATATTCCTATTTCGATGGTGTATTTTCTAAGTCTTTGAGAAAACGTTTCTAATAGTTCAAACACAACAAGACTTCGATTTTGTATGTGCCAAACATCTTTTTGATTCACACACAAAAATCCTAATTACTTTTATGAATCTTTTGGAACCCTAGAACACAAGATTTGATATTGTTCAACCTTTGTGGGGAGATCGTTGCAACTGACCGTTGAGTGTCATTGCTGAGGGAGTAT
Source organism: Sambucus nigra (assembly GCA_949130495.1). Lineage (NCBI taxonomy): Eukaryota > Viridiplantae > Streptophyta > Magnoliopsida > Dipsacales > Adoxaceae > Sambucus > Sambucus nigra. The sequence goes on along the minus strand of OX422208.1, from coordinate 84,035,875 downwards.
CTACAAAGTGTTATGATTTAGTGTCATTGAGGAGAGCTGCGTTCTTCCTTTGTTGTTTGGGCTGCGAGTCCTTGGAGGGTGCTGCATGCATTCTCTTGCCGAGTTCAAGACTTCGTGTCTTTGTGGGTTGGTTGCGCGCTGATCCATTGCTGATTTCTTTATGTAATTGTAAGTTGTGATTTATATATTCATAGTGAAATAAAGGTTTTATCCGAAAGGGGTTTTTTCCTAAAATCTGTGTCTCAGCATATTTTTGTGTCACGTGCTTTATTTATTTATGGGTTGACACACGCACCTTAGATGCATTTTTAGGGGCTAAATTAAATAAAGGTTGATTGGAAACTAACGAATTTTATTTAATCAATTATCACACGGTCGTACTTTTTCAAATATAACTATATACATTATCCTACTCACTTTCATATACATATCACAATATAAGTACGGATAAAATTTCCCAGAATGAGAATTAATCTTTATTCATTTATCTCTTTACTCTATTTGGAGGTATATAATATCTTGTTCTCATACACAGGTAATATACTATACACACAAGTATAATAACCATCCCAACGAGCTATAACTTGAGGATGTGGTCTCTATGCTATCATCTACCATGGAATCACTCAAATACCATCCTGGGTACCAACGGTCAGAATCTGACACCGCCTAGGTAAAAGCCAAATGATAACGTATGGGATGTGGTCATAGTTCCTTCTCGAAAGTGAGACTTAACATACCCACCACGTCTAACCCCTAATAAATATCAAAAAATAAAAATGAACTCTATGACCTTGGGATTATACGCTCCCTGCTCCTCAAGCCAGGTGCCTCACCCACATCGCGCAACTTCCCATGATAGCATAGAGGGGTCGTGCTTCACATAAATATATATATACCATTCACACATAGATATATATACATATTCGTATCATATAATATATATAATGTAATAACATCGTATATATAATCTACATCGTTCCTCAAATATATACAAATGGCCATAATTGTCAATCACACATAACGATCGCCAATAACCCCAAATATTCTCACAAATAATAACATTCAAGTATTCTCACACTCACAATACTAAACCCAAAAGTATTCCCTCACTTGATAAATAACATGTACCCTATTCATGTTTAAGGATTTATATAATTTCTCCAACTATACCAATTCATTCCAAGTAAATTAGTATATTCCCAAATTCATCGTAGTCATCTCTTAGGATTTACTCAACCATAATGAATATAATTATGTTTTCTACGAGCACAATTATATATGCCTAATCGCCCACCGAAACTATCCCAAGAAATATTCACCCTCAAACACCCTTATATTAGATAAGTCGCGGATTCCATTTTCCATGAACCCAAGGTCTACATCTCTCTCAAATAATAATTTAGAGGTCCCCACTCCATTTTTGGTTACCCTAAATATCTAATTCCTCAATTTATTCATTTTCCTTGAAAATATACTTTTAGTGACACACGATTATAGCACCTTCTTAGCCCCAATAAATTCCCTCAAATAACTAGAATTAATTTCTCCAAAATGGATATCTATTTACTCAAATAAAAAAGATAGAAACAATTAGGTTTGGGATTTATCCCATTTAAACTACACTAGCTGAAATTGCCAAAAAATTCTAAAGGGTCGATCGATCGACCCTTGGCCATCAATCGATCCATCGATCCGGACAGCTTCTTCTCCGAGAAGCTATTTCGAACCTTAAATCTTCCTCCAAGCTTTTATCTCCTCTACCATAATTCTCTAACCTCAATCAACAACATATACACGCATTAAAAGGGTTCTAATCATCCTAGAACCCAAATCCAACAACTAATTTTAAATGATTTCTAAATTTCTTGAATTTATTATTTTCCGTGGTTTATCCGTTAATCTTCCGAAAAATCCATTTTGATTCACGAAAACCCATCTCGAAAATCTTTGTGGTTTATCACTACCAACTATAATATGAGATTTTTTCTTTAAAAGAAATAAGCAAGTAAACACTTGCCTCGTGGATAAAATACTACGACCTCGAGTCGAATTCCGGGAAGTTTGGCCGAAATCTCCCTTTCCTTCTTCTTTTCTCTCTTTCTTTCCTCCTCTCTCTCCTTGTCTCTTTTTTTCCTTTTTCCCACTCTCTCGTGTCTTTTATAGGAGGGAAACAGGTTTATCCCTTATTGAACCCAAAAATGACTCGTTTACTCAATTACGAGTCCCTGCTTGTCCAAAAATTCTCGGAATCCAAACACTACTCCCGGATACTCTAATTTGTCTATCTCGACCATTTTTAAACCAACTACACACTCGAAATCTCCATTCGAGGTACTTAACTACAATTCACTAATTAAACCCAATACATTTCGATACGAATTTCTATTTAAAATATTGTCCTTTGTCTCTTCACCCAACTGCGACGTGTGATTAACATACTCCGACTCATTTACTTAATCCCGAAAGTAAATAAAGCACGTATAAAAAAATAATTTTACCCTCTTAAACTCTAAAGATTATTGTTCACGATAATTCCTCAAATCTCCAAATTATGCCCATTTATGAAATTTAAATCATCCATAAAAGTACGGGGTATTACATGTAAGGGAGATGACCTTACTCTTAAGGAGGGAAGTCTGGTGTTTAACTTTCTATAGATAAACAGACTCGTAAGTTTCCTTATTCTAATAGAAATGAATAGTGGTGATTTTCTTTGTCACGGTTGGTGACCCGAGCCAGGGGCATGGGTAAGTTATTACTCAGTGAGAATGTATTGGAGACGTTATGAGTCTTCAAGCATGTGGTATAGGCCTCTTTCTTAAATTGTAGTCTGACGCGTACGGATGGGATTTTATGGGAACGGTTGTTGTCCCTTTGATTCTTATGTGTGTCCCTTTTAGTTGCGACAATCGAGGATTTTTATTCCCACTACTGTAGTAGCTGAAATTTGTACTATGTCATGGTGTGACTCGATTGGGCCTAGTACAGTACGGATGGACCTAGCATGGTCAATGCAAGTTGGTTACTGTGTGCGCCTATATCAGAGGTATTATTAATATTGCACAAAGTTCGGCATACAGGTGGTGGCACTTTAAGCCACAAGGTTTTCTTTTAATAATTGTTTATATTGGGATTAACGACCTTACGATTGGCCAAAATGGAAGTCAGTGTCTTTGGTTGTAAAGAGTAGGATCCTGACTTGAGGACCTTGTATAGTGTTAGAACTGCAAGAAATTTAGCACACGGTGTTACTTTTCCATGGTGAGTGGATTGATGAGATACTCAAGTGAGATGCCAAGAGTAATACTAGGGTCATCAGAGTGATGCAGTAGAAGGTGTTGTTTGGTGTATTACACCTCGGAGTGAGTAATTAGTAATGTAAGGCTAGTGTTAAGCTCGAAAAAATTTGTGTAGTCGAGATGACCCAAAAATTTATGGGGACATAGGATATGTAGTCCTAAGATTGAAAATTGTTCTTGGTGATATATTTTGATGATCGGTTGTATTACGTTTCACTCTTGAATGAGTATCGGTCACTAGAGAGGGTTGCTCGATAGCGGTGCCTATACGCTTTGGGTATTAGGAAAGGTAGTCCTGGGACTTTGTAGTCATATATATATATATACATATATATATATATATATATAGATGGCCATAATTTCCAATAACACATAATGATGGACAATAACCCCAAATATTCTCACAAATAATAACATTCAAGTATTCGCACACTCACAATACTAAACCCAAAAGTATTCCCTCACTTGATAAATAACGTGTACCTTATTCATGTTTAAGGATTTATAGAATTTCTCCAACTATACCAATTCATACTAAGTAAATTAGTATATTCCCAAATTCATCCCAGTCGCCTCATAGGATTTACTCAACCATCTACTAGGGAATCACTAACATACTAACCTGGGTACCAATGGTCGGAATCTCACACCGCCTTGGTAAAAGCCAAATCACAACGTATGGGAAGCGGTCAAAGTTCCTCCACAAAAGTGAGACAAAACATACCCACCACGTCTCACCCCTAATAAAAATCACAATATAAAAATGGACACTATGACCTGGGGAATATACGCTCCCATCTCCTCAAGATAGGGGCCTCACCCACATCACGGAACTTCCCATGATAGCATAGAGGGGGTACCATTCTTATATATATATATATATATATATATATATATATATATATATATACATATTCGTATCATATTATATATATACTATAATCAAATCACATCGTATATATAATCTACATCGTTCCACAAATATATATAAATGGCCATAATTTCCAATCACGCATAACAATGGACAATAACCCCAAATATTCTCACAAATAATAACATTCAAGTATTCACACGCTCACAATACTAAACCCAAAAGTATTCACTCACTTGATAAATAACTTATACCTTATTCATGTTTAAGGATTTATATCATTTCTCCCACTATACCAATTCATACTAAGTAAATTAGTATATTCCCAATTCATCCTAGTTGCCTCGTAGAATTTACTCAACCATAATCGATATAATTATGTTTTCTACACGTATAATTATATATGCCTAATTGCCCACCGAAACTATCCCACGAAATGTTCATCCCCAAACACCCTTAAATTAGATATGTCGTGGATTCCATTTTCCACGAACCGAAGGTTTACATATCTCTCAAATAATAATTTAGAGGTCCCCACTCAATTTTTGGGTACCCCAAATATCTAATTCCTCAATTTATTCATTTTCCTCGAAAATATACTTTTAGTGCCACACAATTATAGCACCCTCTTAGCCCCAATAAATTCCCTGATATAACTAGAAATAATTTCTTCCAAATGGATATCTATTTACTTAAATAAATAAGATAGACACATCTAGGCTTGGGATTTATCCCATTTAAACTACACAAGCCAAAATTGCCAAAAATCTTGAAGGGTTGATCGATCGACCCTTGTCCATCGATTGATTGATCGATCCGGACGGCTTCTTCTCCGAGAAGCTGTTTCGGACATTAAAGATTCCTCCAAGATTTTATATCATCTCCTATCATTCTTGAACCTAAATCAAAAACCTATACACACATAAAAAGGGTTCTAGTCATCCTAGAACCCAAATCCAACAACTAATTTTAAATGATTTCTAAATTTCCTGAATTTATTCTTTTCCGTGGTTTATCCGTTAATCTTCCGAAAAACCCATTTTGATTTACGAAAACCCATCCTGAAAATCATTGTGGTTTATCACTACCAACTATAATATGAAATTTATGCTTTAAAAGAAATAATCAAGTAAACACTTGCCTCGTGGATAAAATCCGATGACCTCGGGTCGAATTCTGCGGAGTTTGATCAGAATCTCCCTTCCCTTCCTCTTTTCTCTCTTCCTTTCCTCTTCTCTCTCCTTCTCTCTTTTTGTTCCTCTCTCTCACTCTCTCGTGTACTTTATAGTAGAGAAAAGGGTTTATCCCTTATTAAACCCAAAAATGACTCTTTTACTCAATTACGAGTTCCTACTGGTCCATAAATTCCCAGAATCCGAACACTACTTCCGAAAACTCTAGTTTGACTATCTCGGCCATTCTGAAACCAACGGCACACTCAAAATATCCACCCGAGGTACTTAACTACAATTCACTAATTAGACCCAATACATTTCGATACAATATTTCCAGTTAAACAATTTTCCTTTGTCGCTCTACCTAACTGCGACGTGTAATTAAAATACTCCAACTCATTTACTTAATCCCAAAAGTAAATAAAGCACATATAAAAAATCATTTAACCCTCATAAACTCTAAAGATTATTGTTCAAGATAATTCCTCAAATATCCAAATTATGCCCATTTATGAAATTAAAATTATCCATAAAAGTACGGGGTATTACATGTAAGGGAGATGACCTTACTCTTAATGAGGGAAGTCTAGCGTTTAAATTTCTAGAGAACAATAGGCTCGCAAGTTTCCTTCTTCTAAGAGAATTGAATAGTGGTGATTTGTTTTCTTACGGTTGGTGACCCGGGCCAGGGGCGTGGGTAAGTTATTAGAATGTATATGAGAAGTTGTGAGTCTTCAAGCATGTGGTATAGGCCGCTTTCTTAAATTGTAGTCTGACGCTTACGGATGGGATTTTATGGGAACGATTTTTGTACCTTTGATTCTTATGTGTGTCCCTTTCAGTTACGACAATGAAGGATTTGTATTCCCACTACTGTGATAGATGAAATTTGTACTATGCCATGGTACGACATGATTGGGCCTAGTATAGTGTGGATGGACCTAGCATGGTCAATGCAGCTAGGTTACTGGGTGCGCCTCTATCTGAGGTATTCTTGATATTATGCAAAGTTCAATGTTCAGGTGGTGGAGCTTTCAGCCACAAGGTTTGGTTGTAATAATTATTTCCCTTAGGATTAACGACCTTACAATTGGCCAGAATGGAAGTGAGTGGATCTGGTTGTAAAGAGTAGGATCCTAACTTGAGGACATTGTATAGTGTTAGAACTGCAGGAAATTTAGCACATGGTATTACTTTGCCATGGTCAGTGGATTGATGAGATACTCAAGTGAGATGCCAAGAGTAATACTAGGGTCATCAGAGTAATACAGTAGAAGGTGTCATCAAAGTACGGGATGATGATTTGTTTGGTGTATTACACCTCGGAGTGAGTAATTAGCAATGTAAGGCTAGTGTTAAGCTCGAAAAAATTTTTGAGGACATAGGATATGTAGTCCTAAGATTGAAAATTGTTCTTGGTGATATATTTTGATGATTGGTTGTATTACGTTTCACTCTTGAATGAGTATCGATCACTAGAGAGGGTTGCTCGGTAGCGGTGCCTATATGCTTTGGGTATTACAAAAGGTAGTCTTAGGACTTTGTAGTCCTACCATATATATATATATATAAATGGTAGGTGCATGTGCACATAGATATACGTGTTAGAGTCTTCTTTCTGTCGTGCGATTCTAAACTACATTTTGTATATTTTCCACTGATCATTTGGCTCACACCCTAGTCTTTGTTACAGTAGGTTGGGTGCAATTTCGTACTTTAAGAGCCTTATATAGGTAAGTACTCTATTTTATTTTACGTTAGAGACTTTGTATGCTTGAATTCCGGGGATGCCTCCCATTCACGTAGCTTAATTTTAAGTGGGAACCTCATGTTAAACAAATGAAATAGTAATTAAATAAAACTAGACTACTAACATTATTTAGGTTGTTTCATTGCACTTCGCATCCAACGTTGAGGTCGTACTGGGTTGACCACGTGTGACTAGTAAATCTGGGTCGGGTATAATAGATACTTCCTATTGATATCATGGATGCTAATATGCTCCTTTTTTTCATATGGAGTTTGATAATCTCTTAAAATATCAATAATTAATATACCATTTAAAGGATAATTATAGGATATGTTTCAATTTTACTTTAAAATTAAAGCATCTTCTTGAAAAAGAGTATTTATTTTTCAGATTATTTTTTCTAAAAGTAAGTGATGTTTTTTAAATTGTTCCTTACTATTATAACCAAAGAAAACAGGTTGCCATAAAATGAACTATGAAGTTATAAATCAAAAAGTTTTGATCATCCCAGAATCTATGAAATTTAAGACATTTTACAATAAACCTGAGCCTACATAGACACGTTTATAGGCCCCCGTCAAACACTATTTATAATATAACTAAACCTCGATTAGTCAAAAATGATATTAAATTGTATATTTTGGGTAAAAATATTCAAGACACCCTTTGAGAGGTATTACAGGATTGTTCAGGCATTTTAGACCCTTAGGAATGGTCCCGGGGTATATATATATGAGTTGGATTATTATCAGGCTAATTAGATTATGTATTTGGGCTTATGAGGGGGTCCGAAGTTGGGGCTTAAAGCCCAACTCTAGAATTGAAGATTAACATCATATAATTAGAGTTAACCCACTCATTTGGAAGTTACATCCAAGAACCCAAGACATAACCACCCAAGAGTAGGAGGAAGGACACCCTAGGAGGACGAAGAGAGGCTCCTCTACATAATCTCATCCAAGGATTCGCTTGCCATTCTTATTCAAATTGTACTAATTCTATATTAATGTCGATTCCATGTTTAGACTAGAATTTAATCGTTAGCTGGAACTGCATATTTAGAGACCTTTGAATTGTGTAGGAAGTTATGATAATTGTGTAATCTATGTTTAGATATGTAACTCCTACTATAAACTATGTATTCATGTTGTTTAAATGGAAGAGTAATTGTAGAAACATGTTATAGAACCCTCTAAAGGAATCTGGAAATTTTTGGGGCAATGTAAGAGAAAATATTGAAACTTTATGTCTAACTTCTTAACAAATCTTGATAATTTAATGTAAATTCTAGGGTTGAATTTGAGGATTAATCACACGTACAATGATCCTATAAGGTTTTTGAAATTATATCCATGTTATGTTTTAAGTTGTTGAATATTTTTTATGTTAGTTGAGGAAGAGAATTTGGATAATAGAAATCCCGTACATGAGTTTCATAGAAAATCTAGGCTTCTCCCTAAGTCCATATCAATTCGGACATTAGGCGAATCAATTCAGCTGTTTAGCGAATCGATTTGACTGACAGGAGAATCGATTTGATTTTGCTCAAGAATCTAGTTTTGCTTATTTTTATGATTTAAGCTTTGGCCATTTATCCAAGTGAGGGAAAATGGTTATTAAAAACACATGAAGGGTTTCATTGGGGACCTGAATACGTATTTAATCGGAATGGGTTCGTTATACAGAGGTGCATACGTGATGACTTAGGATGCAAGTTATCTACATGAATAAGGCGTTTTACATAAAAAATTTAAATAAAGTCATCTGAAATATGTGGGTTAGATGGCAGAGATATATCTATTTGATTTGGGTATTTTCGGTAAGGATATATAGAGGATGAGACCCTAAGAGATACATTAATAATGTTATAATTAATTCGATGTGAAATAAAATAAAAAGAAACACTTATTTGAGAAAATTCTGATGCATGGGGTTAAAATTTATAATTTATTTCCTCAAATGATCATCGTATAACTATGTTAAGTCGGAATGTATTCTAAGGGGCTAAGTCCAAACGGTTCTCATCGGTTGCAATAGTAGGTTGAGTGAAACTACTTATCCATATTTAATGATTTCTTATATATGTACATATAACCTTTATTCACTGTAGTTGACTGCTTATATATGTACATTTAAGCCTTAGTAAAAAGGTAAGAAGAAACAAATAACTACGGATGGTTGAGAATAAATAAGTCTAAGCTAAGAGAATAATATGCCAAAATCAGTAATTATATTGGTAAGGTTAGTTGGTAATAACTACACCTAAAATTCGTGCTAGTAAGGGTAATTGGGAGTAACTATACCTAAAATTATATTAATAAGGTTAGTTTGGGAGTAACTATACCTATGATTGTATTGATAAGGTTAGTTTAGGAAAAACGGTACCTATGAAGCAAATGTGAATTAAGTCCAAAAAGGATTTTATGAGACTTAATATTTAATGAGGAAGTAGTTGAAGGATAACGAATTAAAAATTAGTTATGGAATAATTGACTAAAATGTTATAGCTAAGCCAGGAAGACTATGTTTTATATGGATTGAGATTTCCTGAGGTTAAAGTTGTTATGGAGTAACTACTTATACATATTGGATGATAATATGTATCATATTATATCGTGTGGACATGCCAATGTTCGTGGATTGTTCTATCGACTTGGGGGTTCATGCGTTTGGACCGGGTGCCACATGTTGACACAAGTGGGCTTGGCGATTGTGTAGGACATGTAGGTACTAGGTGGAGGCTCCACCTACGAGGAGGTAGGTGTTGATGCTGACCCAACTCATGCCAGCATTGGGTATGGGCTATGAACAAGTATCTTGCGTAGGGACCGCCCCTAACTTGTGGTTCTTTGTGATGTGTGCTGTGGATAAGACATTCTTTTGGACTTGCCAATAGAGAACAAATGAGACACCAATGGTAGATTCTTTTGTGTGTCGCATATATAGATACAGACATACACACACACACACACACACACACACACACATTGTGGCATGCCTCATATGGGAATGTGACCTATTAGTCTAAATGTGTAGACAATGCTTAAATTTGGGCCAATATAATGATGTGGTTAATTAATGATGATGATGAGTCCTAATAAATAAGGTAGTAGACAATTATTAATGAGTATTATAATTGAGTAGTCTAAGAAAGTAGGCAATAATTAAATAGAATGAATAATGGAGTAGCCAATAACTAATGAGAATAATAATTGGTTAATCTAAGAGAATAAAACTTATAGTCTAATGTGGTAGGTGACAACGAATATGAATTAAATCATTAAATGGTGTGAAGAGATAGACAATGGTTACGGAATATTATGACATAATAATTTTCACCGAGTTGATGTAAATTTGTAGTCATTATTATGAAATCCATTCGGGGATTGGGGTGTTAAACATGAGTACCCACTTTTAGTTGTCACCTAGATAGATGGCTTATTCTTTATATGATAGATTAAATAATAGAAGTTAAAATTGGTATTTTGATTGAGGATACGAGTAGTACTGCTTCTAGATGATAGGTGAGGTACTCGTTACATATGAGCATCAATGGAGAGAAATGAAGTACGAGTTAATAACAATTTTCATATTTACTGGTGAAGAATCATTGCAACTCTAGGGCTCTGACCCAAATTATAAATGTTTTTCCCCAGGTATTCTTAATGATAGGGATAGCAGGACTGACAATCGATCCGACTTGGAGTTGCATTAGACATAGCAGATTTGACTCCATTGATTCTAGTATAGGTTGTAATTCATCTTTTAATCATTTTGTTTCATATTGGGATTTGTACGGGCATATGCCCAAGTGTTTATTTCCATTAGCTGTACTTATGTTTACATTTATGGACATTGTATGATGATTCAGTTTTTATTATCCATGTGTTAAATCAGTTTTATTCAGAGGTTTTTATACATTGTGGAATTTGATATAATTAAAAAGATATTTTTATTCCTTTAGTCTTGAGAATGGTATAAATTGTTGATAAGACCCATCTTCAGCGTATTAAGCCTGGCCAAACCTTTTCATGAGAAAATGGGGGTTGTTAAAGTTAATATCAGAGCACAGTTCTAGTGTCCTTAGGATTTGTGTTTGAGCTTATTGCATTCTGCATTGCATCCTTTGAGGTAGAGCCCTATGATTAAGAATCATTGCATTCTTTGCAATACGTTACTACCTGTTCGTACAAAGGGTTAGTTTGGGGGGGAGAGAGAGGCGTAGTGACCTTCGTGTGGGTCAATTGCTAGAATTGCAAGAAATTCATGAAATTTGGTGCCTTGTAATCGAAAGGAAGACATTCTGAGTAACTTAAGGATATCATATTGTGCGGTAGTGCACAAACAGAGGTTTGTTCGCTTAGGCTAGGACCCACAGCGAGATTGGCTTCGAATTATAAATGAAATTATTTAGGGAGAATGAGACTAGTGACCACATCAGTGGTAATTAAGGAATTTTCCTACTTTTGAGTATGGGGAATATGTTTGGTTTGATATTGGGACTTAGTGTTCACTTGGGGTTTTGTTAATACCTTGGAAAGAATAGACTTTCCATTTGGGAGAGTTCTTTACATTGACCCTGCATGGGGAGGAGGAACATTGTTCCGTTAGTGCGTGGATACACAGACATGTATACTGGGAGGATTGTGTTTATTTTAGTCCTATTTGTTAGCTAAGTTGGAGTATGAGATTTCCTTGGTAATGGACTTATAGTTACTTGGGATATGTTAATTTTATGTGGACTGCTATGAGTTGTGGTCATGTCTGGGAGACAAGATTGGTTAGAGTTTGGTGTTCACCGTAGTCGTGAGGATTATTGTGAGAATTTTTTATGGCTAAGCTTAGTTTTGAAACAATGAACTATAATGGGAACTTAGGTCATGTAAGGACCTTTAAAAATTTGAGTATGCTTAGGGAAACAACACGTGAGTGTGATTTAAAATTTTGAATAACTCAAGGAAGTAGATGCATGTGAATAAACTCGAAATTTTGAGATAAATCAGGTTATGCTTGGGATAGAATAAGGGCCCTTTATGTTGGGGACATCTTTGCGATAAAACATGATTGTATGATTTGGGAAAGTATCGCCTTAGCAAGTATAGGCAACAAAGTAGATGTAAGGCTAGTGACTGCTTTGATTATTGAGATTTTATATGACTATGTTTAACGTTTATATCGCGACATTGTTACTAAAGTGGTGATGGTAGACGTTATAACAATGTGTATGCCTTTGGAGACTTAGAAATGACTAAGTGCACTATAGATTTAATACGGGTAGAGAATGTTCTACCTAGGTCTTCGTGATTGAAGTGTTGGGCATAAAAGGGTCGATTGAGTCTAAAGGAGTTTAACATAACTCTTGTAAAGGATGAGTGGTTTGTTTAGAAATTGGAAAATTTTGGAATGTTATGGTTAACATATTGATTCATGTTTGGTTTTAGGCCAATTGGGTGGTTACCGACAAAGTTATTTAGTAGTATTTTCTTAAGCGTGATGAAACCTCGGTTGGCAATGGGCAAAAATTAGAATTTAAATGATTTATGAAAACATCTATTTTAATGATTCCCTTTTTAGTCTTAGACAGATGGATCTCAATAACTGGGTAAGACATGCAGTAGTGTATCGAGAGGGTTCCTTATTTGGATTTCGCTTGCGAGACGACCCACGCACAAATTGGGCAAAAGTCACGAGTTGAAGGAAATTGGATACTAAGATAGTTATTTTCCTATTACATATACATATGTTGTGGTATATTTGATGTATGGTTATGCTGAGTGTAAATGGTACAAATTAGATGTATAAGTGTCATTCATATTTGTTAATGGTACATGTGTGCATGCATGTAATGTGAAATATATGGGTGCCCCAACTACGTTATGAAAGACATAGATGAGCCTTTTCTTTTATCTCATAGGATATGAGTATAAACTAATTGTCTATAAACATAACTTAACGATAAAATAAAATAGGACTTTACGCTACATTGAATTCCGAGGACGAAATTTCGTTATAAGGGGGAGAATGTAATTCCCCATATTTTTGGAATAAAATAAAATTTAAAAGGGATTAATTTCATTTGGTGAAATTAATTAATCAAGGTTATGAGTAATTAGACTCATTATTATTTATAAATTTTTAGAGTTGGATTTTAATGATTTGAAATAAATCAAAATGGATTTATTTTAAATAAAAAGTATATACATGTGTTACGTCACAATTAAAATGTATATTTTAGGAAAAAATATTTGGGACACACTTTGAAAGGTATTACGGGCTTGTTCGGGCCTTTTTAGACCCTTAGGAATGGTCTTAGGGTATATTTATATATGAGTTGGATAGTTATCAAGCTAATTAGATTATGTATTTGGGCTCATTTGGTAGCCCAAATTTGTGGCCCAAGTCCCAACTCGGGAATTGAAGATTGACATCATATAATTAGAGTTAACCTACTCATTTAGGAGTTACATCCAAGAAACCTAGACATAACCACCCAAAAGGAGGAGGAAGGACACCCTAGGAGGAGGAAGAGAGGCTCCTCTACATAACCTCATGCAAGGATTCTCTTTCCATTCTTATTCAAATTTTACTAATTTTATATTAATGTCAATTCCATGTTTATACTAGAATTTAATCATGAATTGGGACTGCATATTTAGAGACCCTTTGAATTGTGTAGGAAGTTATGATAATTGTGTAATCAATGATTAGATCCATAACCCCTGGTAAAAACTATGTATTCATGTGGTTTAAATGGAAGAGTAATTGTAGAAACATGTTGTAGAACCAGCTAAATGAATCTCGAAATTTTTTGGGCAATATAAAGGAAAATCTAAAAACTTTATGTCCATGAGTTCTTGACAAATCTTGATAATTTGATGGAAATTCTAGGGTTGAATTTGAGTATTAATCACACGTATAATGATCCTATAAGGTTTATTCATGTTATGTTTTAAGTTGTTGAATCATTTTGATGTTAGTTGAGGAAGAAAATTTGGATAATAGAAATCCCATACATGAGTTTCGTAGCAGATCTAGGCTTCTGCCCAGGGTCGAATCAATTTGGACGTTAGGAAAATTGATTCAGCTTCTTAACGAATCGATTTGGCTGACAAGAGAATCTATTCGATTTTGCTTAGGAATCCAATTTTGCTTGTTTTGTTGATTTTTGTTGATTTAAGCTTTGGGCATTTATCTAAGTGAGGGACAATAGTTATTAAAAACACATGAAGAGTTTTATTGGGGGACCTAAATAATTATTTAACCGGAATGGGTTCATTATATAGAGGTGCATGCATGATGACTTAGGATGCAATTTATCAACACGCATAAGGAGATTTAAACAAATTTTTTAAATAAAGACATATGAAATATGTGGGTTGAATGGCAGAGATATATCTAGTTGAATTGGGTATTTTCGATCGGGGTATATAGAGGATGATACCCTAAGACATACATTAATAATGTTATAATTAAGTCGAGGTGAAATAAAATAAAAAGAAACCCTTATTTGAGATAAGTCGAATGCATGGGGTTAAAATGTATAATTTATTTCCTCAAATGATTATCGTATAACGATGTTAAGTAGGAATGTATTCTAAGACTAAGGGGCTAAGTCTAAATGGTTAACATTAGTTGCGATAGTAGGTTGAGTGAAACTACTTATGCATATTAGATGATTTCTTATATATGTACATATAACCCTTATTCATCGTAGTTCACTCCTTATATATGTGCATTTAAGCCTTAGTAAAAAGGTAAGAAAAAATTAATAACTAGGGATAATTGAGAATGAATAAGTCTAAGTCAAGAGAAAAATATATTAAAATGAGTAATTATATTGGTAAGATTAGTTGGGAATAACTATACCTATAATTCGTGATGGTAAGGGTAGTTGGGAGTAACTATACCTATAATTGTATTAATAAGGTTAGTTTGGGACTAACTATACCTATGATTATATTGATAAGGATAGTTTGGGAATAATTTCACCTATATATTTTAAGGGAAATAGGTGGTAAAGCAAATGTGATTTAAGTCCAAACAGGATTGTATGAGACATAATATTTAATCGGGAAGTAGTTGTAGGATAATGACTTAAAAATGAGTTATGAAATAATTGAATAAAATGTTATAGTTATGCCAAGAAGGCTATATTTTGTATGAATTGAGATTTCCTTAGGTTAAATTAGTTATAGAGCAACTACTTATACATATTGGATGATAATATATATAATATTATTTTGTGTGGACATACCAATGTTAGTGAACTGTCCTATCAGCTTGGGGGTTCGTGAGTTGGGATCGGGTACCACACGCCGGCACAAGTGGGCTTGGAGCTTGTTTAGGTCATATAGGTACTATGTGGAGGCACCACCTACGAGGAGGTTCGTGTTGACGCTGACCCAGCTTGTGTCACTGCCATGGGTCGTGAAACCGTATCCTGTGTAGGGACCGCCCCCGACTTGTGTGTATTTTGTGATGTCCGCTTTGGATAAGAGATTCCTCCGAACTTGCTGATAGAGCACGAACCAGACACCAATGGTAGATGCCCTTATATATATACACACATTATGGCGTGCCTTATATGGGAATGTTCCCCCTTAGTCTAAAGATCTAGATAATGCTTAATGGTGTGGTTAATTAAGGATGAAGATGAGTCCTAATGAATAAGGTAGTAGACAATTATTAATGAGTATAATAATTGAATAGTCTAAGAAAGTAGACAATAATTAAAGAGAATAAATAATGGGGTAGCCAATTATTAATGAGAATAATAGTTGGATAATCTAAGAGAATGAAACTTATAGTCTAACGGGGTAGGCAACAACGGATATGAATTAAATCATTAAATGACCTGAAGAGATAGACAATGGTTATGGAATATTATGACGTAATAATATGCATCGAGTTTATGTAAATTGTGTAGTCAATATTATGAAATTCATTCGGGGATTGGGGTGTTTAACATGAGTACCAATTTTAGTTGTCACTTAGCTAGATAGCTTATTCTTTACATGACTTATTAAACAATGGAAGTTACAATTGGAATTTTGATTGAGGATACGTGTAAGAATGCTTCTAGATGATAGGTGAGGTACTCGTTACATGTGAGCGTCGATGGAGATACGTTAAGTATGAGTTAGTAACAATTTGCATATTTACTGGTGAAGAATCCTTGCAACTCTAGGGGCTCTGACCCAAATTACAAATCGTTTTTTCCCAGATATTGTTAATAACAGGGATAGTAGGACTAACGATGGATCAGACTTGCTATTGCATTGGACATAGTGGATTTCGCTA
This sequence comes from Sambucus nigra, assembly GCA_949130495.1. Classification (NCBI taxonomy): domain Eukaryota; kingdom Viridiplantae; phylum Streptophyta; class Magnoliopsida; order Dipsacales; family Adoxaceae; genus Sambucus; species Sambucus nigra. The sequence goes on along the minus strand of OX422208.1, from coordinate 84,019,477 downwards.
CATTGATTCTAGTATAGGTTGTACTTCATCTTTTTGTCATTTTGTTTTATACTGCCAAGTGTTTATTTCTCTTAGCTATACTTATCTTTACATTTATGGACATTGTATGATGATTCGGTTTTTATTATTCATGTGTTAAATCAATTTTATTTAGATAATTTTTTACATTCTGGAATTTAATATAATTATTAATAAATTTTTATTCCTTCGGTGTTGAGAATGGTGTAAATTGTTGATAAGCCCCATATTCGGCGTATTGAGTTTGACCAGCCTTTACATAAGAAAATGGGGGTTGTTACAATAAGTGTAAAAATTAGTATATATATCATAAATTTAATACATTATCTTAAACCTATTGTAAAAGATTAATTTTTTCATAAGTATAACTTGTCTATTATTTTTCAATGTTTTAATTAGATAAAAAATTCAAGACAACTGTACGTATTTTATATTAAATAATTATATATATTTTTATTTTTTTTAGTTTAAAAAACTGTATGTCATTTATATATACAAATTTAAAGTTTTTTCTTTAAAAAAAATGTCAAAAATGTGTTTATAGCCAAAAAATAATTTTGAAATTTTGAAAACTTTTCTAACTTAAGAACTATTTTTTTTTTAAATAAAAATTTTTAAAAAAAACTGTACAAATTGTATATAAAAAAAATTATACATATTTTTATTGTTTTTCATTGAAAATCTAAAAATGTTTTTATATCCAAAAACGTTTTTTACATATATAAAAAATAATTTTGAAAACTTTTTTAAACTTTTTTCTTGAAATAAAAATGTTATATAAATGTAGTGATATTAGTAGCATTGCGTACTGTAATTTGAGTGGGGAATGATGAAAATAGATTAATTGAACCTAGATTTTGTTGGATGAAAAGATTAATTAATGGAGTCTACAATGGATCAAGAGACTTTTGATTAATTCATTTTTAGGGTTTCAAAGAGATTTTTTATTAATTCAATAAGGTGAAAGGAAGCATTAAATTTTAGAAGCAAGGAGACGTATTCAGATCGGGAGCATTAATTATCATCTATACTTGTAATACTATTGTATTAAATTCATAATATACATATATATATATAGGGAGAGGTTCACAAGTAAACTTAAAAGATGAACTTTTTAATGAATCTTAACAAAATAGCACCTAACAACTCATTGATTTTAATTTCTATGTTGTAATTGGTCCGCGCCAGCAGCAACAAACATGTGTGTCGATCGATCCACCCCTCTGCACCCCATCCCCAACCCCAACCACCACCCTCACCATGGCAGCCTTTATAGCAGCAGGGCTGCCATGGGGTGGGGGCAGCGGGGATCGGTCGACACACGTGTCTGTTGCCGCTGGCGCGGACCAATTATAACATAGGAATTAAAATTCATGGAGTTGTTAGGTGATATTTTGTTAAGGTTCATTAAAAAGTTCATGTTTTAGGTTCACTTGTGAATCTCTCCATATATATATATATATATATATATATATATATATATATATATATATATATATATATATATATATATATATATGTGTGTGTGTGTGTGTGTGTGTGTGTGTGTGTGTGTGTGTGTGTGTGTATTAAAAATTAATATTGATCTTCCTATACCTAAATCCCAATCTTAAGGCATATTTAAATATGTTTAGCAAATGGATCATCTCATATAAGGAAAATGAAAATTAGGGTTTTCAATCAATTAAAAGGGTGAGGAAGAGAATCCCTTCCCTAAAGGACATACATAATAACCCTTATATTTTTATGGATTAATTAATTAATATTAATTGGAAAGCATGTTCATAAAATAATCAATTTGGTTTTCGTGCGGAAAAATTAATGAATTGGTTAATTAGTTGCTAAATTATTTGTACAAAATAAATTGGGTTTAGAGTATACACAAAGAGTGGCAATTAGACTGGTTAAAATAATGAAATTAATTATATTGGACTTGTATATATGTAAAAATAATTTAGGACAATTTTAAAAAAGAATTATCATTATATTGAATGCAGTATTTGAACCAATTATATTAGACTTGGGTTATTATGTGTTTGTGCTTGACTAAATTTCAGGTTAGCGTTATGAGTGAAGTCCAAGAATTTATAGGTTTACGGATGTAACTAGGGGTTCCTTGGATTAGAATTTCACGAGGAAACCTAGATCGATTTCGTTACCAACAGCTACCTCATTCAACTAAAAAATTCCACTTGAATTATACTATTGAAGACTTGTTCTAATTCGATGGTTAAATTTATTAAAGAGACTCATATGAGGGTTTTATGATTAAGGCATGTCAGTTAATTTTGAAATAAGAATTATGGTTACAAGAATGCCTTGTATTTTCTTTAAATATATTATAGACATGTCAGTCATTTGTACTTAGCTACAATTATGGTGAGTTGGATTCGACATGATCATAAAAGATAAAAATTTTGATTCTAGTGAAATTCAACGGTTCACAACATAGATAGGGATTTGGCATTCAATCGGAATAGTTACGGGTAAATCCTATTGGTGTATCTCACACTGCAAGAACCTGTCTGATGTTCGAGAACTTGTATATAAGTTCAAACGAGGATTATGACCGGTGTATTTACAAAAATATTGAATCGGACCACCCGTGAGATTTTAAGTCTAAGGGTTGTCTTGATTAGACTTAGGTAATCTCACATCACATACAAAGATTGCAGAAATTCTTAATCCCAAGAATTATGAGGATTGTAATACTTGCACAATTGCTTCTTAATTTTTGTGAATGCAATTCGATTTTATATTGGGTCAATAGATCTCCATAGTTGGGCAGTCGTTGTATCAATAGGTATGAGATCACAATTAAAAGGAATCTGCATTCAGGAGATATACTCAATTATGATACACCATTGATGGACTTATATGTTTTGTTCTCACTAGTAAAATGTGACCGATGGATTATTTTATAATCTGGTGGAATAGCAAATAAGTTTAGGCTGAGAATCAAGGAGTTTATTATATGTTTGTTAAAATTGATTAATGATAAATTGAATTGATCAATGGGTATCAAAAACTTAACTTGGAGAATCATATTATGTACCATAATCAACTTTGCAAATAAGACTTCTTTATTTTGAGTTATTCAGATATAATTAAATTAAAGTGCAGTTGTTATTATTTAGTGAAGTTAATCGCAATTAAATAAGAAAATGAAATAATTACGATAATTGGTGTAATCTAGGGCCTTAGGTGAAAGATCCATTATGGAGGATTTAAAAGGGAGAGAAAACACTTTATTCATGTTTTATGAAGGTCTCGAGAGTGAAAGTGTTTTCTCTCATATTTCACCATATTGTCATGTCCAAAAGTGCCCACACACATTGTTTACTTTGGGTGGAAAGTATGATGAAAGCTTCAAGAAGTTCGAAGATTTCTAAAAAGGTTTTTGAAGACCTTTAGTGGCAACCATCATCAACGTGTTTATCCTAATACGAATCACAACAAGATTCGCAATGCTATTATTTTTTTTGGAACTCGAGGTTTAATCTTTAAAACTACTTCTTGATTCCTCTTCAATTCATGATTAATCAAGATCCTAAGTCTTGAATGTTTCCTGTGTTTTCAAAATGTTAGTCTCAGTCTCCCAATAATTGGTATGAGATCCCTTATTAAGAATGATTATGTTTTGGAAAGGTCCATGATGTCCACCATTTAAGCTCAGTTTTGCATGTTGTGGTGTTGTACATTTTGTGTATGTTTCTATGCTAATGTAATAACCCTCGCTTATGAGAACATATTTTACACTTATTTACTAGATATGGTAATTAGATATAAAATACTGGGATATGAATTGAGTATTAACTTAATGAAGAAAAGTTAAAATTCACTATGAGTTTGCATATGTACTGTAACCATAGGTGAATATTGTCAGGTTATGTTTCATAATATCATATGAATTAAAATGATATTTGTCTTAATAATGAGACTGGAACTTAAAATGAATTATAAACTGTCCAAATGATAATTTGGAGGCCATAGCTGATTCCGGAACGTGCGAGATAGTCAAATTATGTGCCATATTGTATTTTGAGGTTTTTGGCACTTTTGACTGATTATACCTTAAATATGTAGTTGCGTGTTATTTTATCGCAATATTGATCAATTAAGTTGGGATTTTGATTAATGGCACGACTTAGTCTTACTAAGTCTTCTATTTCCCTAATTTCATTTCCTATACCTAGAGAGAGCTTGAGAAAGGAAGAGAAAGTAGAAGAGATTGAAGATTTAGGAGAGATTCTTGCTTCTACACAAGGAAAATATGCATTTGCTGGATTGAGGCAAGTTTTCTACTTGCTATATGTGGTTTAAGATAAATGATTTGTTATGATAAGGATGTATTGATCATGGTTTAGCTATTTTAGGGTTTTCTTTGTGTATTTGTCGGTTTTGATCCATTCACGAATGATTTCGATGTTTGATGAGGTTTGTGGTAGTAGTTAGTAGCATTTATGTTATGTTGGTCGTAATAAATGAGTTGGCTTTGGGATTAGCTTGAACTAGGAAGATTTAGTTTTGTCTAGGTCTGCAAAGACCGGTTGACCGCGGTTCTCAGACCGGTCGATCGGGCCTTTGGGAGAGGGCACACTGCTTTCTTTCAAAGGCATAAAATTTATGGCGTGGTCGACCGCGGTCCCCTGACCGATCGACCGGCCCTGCCGAAGTGAACTTTATGCTTTTATTCCTAGGCAAAATCTTGAGACGCGGTCGACCGCGGTCTTGGGACCGGTCGACCGGTCCCCTGTTTTCTTCCCTAAAATTTTATTTTCATTTTTCAAATATTTTCTTTTCATAGGGACTTAAGGACCTTCTTAAATGAAGTAAATATAGGGTCTTAGAGTATTAGTTGAGTTTGGTCGACACCCTGGACTCGAAGGGGTTCATCTAGGGTTCATTTCGGGGGGGGGGGGGTTAAAGTAATGTTCAGGCATTACTTCTCTCGTATCATTTTATAATAATCTAGGAGATCTTAGAGTCAAATTTGGAGACTTTAGGAGTTATTGTGAGCTAGGTTTGACTTTATGGTCTATTATGAAGCCAAAAAGGAGGCTTTGGAAAACAATTTGGGGAGTCTAACTATTTATCGAGGTTGTTATGGTGATACGAAATACGTATAGTTCCGGATAAATTTAATGCATTTGATAAAATGTAAAATGGACAAAGTAAATGATAATTTACTAAATCGTGTAATGCAAATTAATAAAATGGATGATACACACCTCTCTAAATACCATCTTAAGGGAAGTCCGTGCGTGAGGTGAAGCCCACTGGCTAATGAATGCAGGATGGATATAGTCCTAGGCCATATGAGCGCTTGTTTTATATTTTCTACGATGGGTAGGAGATTCCGAGTGTGGTCTTGACTACCCCGCAGGCATATAGCCTCTTCCCGACGTTTCGATAGGATCCCAGGTTGTCTTATAATAGGCCCTGGAAGATGATGGTTATTTAGGGGCGTACACAGTGGGGAAACCCGGACGGGCGGTCTTAGAATCGTTATATATATATACACTTATAACTATTTTAATTATCGAGTTGGACTCGATGGAACATGAATGCCATAAAGAGCAAAGTATATGCCATAAAGAGCATACAATTGAAATACGTGCCATAAAGAGCACATGATAATAATTGTATTCCTAATAAGGAATGGAAAGGAGATAAAATGAAAAGGATGAAAGACGAAAATGGTTGATAAGTATTCTTAACTGCATATATAATCAATTCTTCCCTTATAATCATTAAAATGTCTTAATTTATCTTTGTTACCATGCTAGAATATTATCTTTATCATCCACGCTTTTATGTTCATCATTGTCATACTTGTCATTTATCTGGTGATCACATAAAATCGGGTTCTTACCGGTTCTTCTTTCTTATTGTGTATATATATATCATATCCGTTCAGGTGCTCCACCACATGGTCGCCCGTAATGAACTTCCAGTCCCAGTGTCTTTTGACGAGCCGTGACATTTTGCGGATTCACGGGATATTGTGTAGACGCCTCCTTTGTTGTTTTCTAGTTATGTCCAGTCCTTATTCGGGCGTGTTTCCCAAATAGTTGTAAATATATAATGAATGTAATATGTAATTGATTGAACTTGTAGTACGTTGTATGAAACTCCGTTGACTAATATTTTAGTCGGTTCTCTTACTCTACACTTATTATTAATGTATATTGTTTTTGGGGTTTCCACTTTCTTTTTCATGTATGGGTTGTTTAAAATCATTTCTTTAAATTATAAAACAAATTTTTTGACAACCCGTTGTCTGAATTATTGAGTGGTTATCTCATATACTCTTTATGTTGTCACGATACTGAGGATGATTCCATCAATGATTCCTGTATTTTTGGAGTATCGGGTTGGCCACACCTTATTTCGGATACCGGGTTGTCACATCTAACATGGTTTTTCAAATCCCTTCCATCATGGTTACATATATTTTTTCTATGTGAATGGATCTTAGCGTTGTTTCTCCATAGTTATTTGTTTTCTCCAAGATTCGATATGGTCATAATAATTAGGATTTGATAATTATTTTGTTTTCAATGAATTTAGAGGATATTATGAGGGGGTAATGATTATTCGCCTTTATAATTATATATTTAGGTGGGCTTTGGTATTGGAAAAAGTTTAGTGAAGTTTCATGAAGATTCCGACAAAATATGACCATTTTACATGCAATTTCCATAAAGAAGGAAAAGTTGGTAGGCTATAGGTCCTGATCGACCTGGAGAACTATCGGATAAATTAAGTGACGGGTTGGATAAATTTTATGACACATCGATCGATCCGATAGAGGTAGTTAATGACGGGAGTTTTATGGTGGTTTTCGAAAATTTTATGTGGCAGTTTTTCACTACAACAATTATTACTTTTAACAACAATTTTTTTTACTATGAAAAAAATTATGGCAGAATGAGAGCTTTTGGCAACGAAATTTAAAAACATGACAAAATATGAACTATTTGCCACGAAATATAAACTTTTGTTGTTAAATCCTAAGAAGTTTATTAGGCTCCATTCTTCCCGCCCAATTAATCTACCTCATATTTATTTGCTAATGAAAATATATAATTATGAACACTAAAATTTCGTTGTAAAATGTTATATTATTTAGCTACAAATTATTTCATAGCCAACAACTAAATTGATCTAAGCAAGTTTTAATTTTTCGTGCTAAAAACGTAATTAAATGAACTCTTTTACCCCCACTACACCAAAACTCACACCTCAAACCTTGCAACAAACCTCACGACTTCTTCGTCTAACCCTCTTCTCTGTTCATTCCCGCGCAACAAACCTCACGAGTTCTCTCATATTACCGCCGACCTGATCTGGTGTGTCTGTCCTCGGTCTCGTATAATATTTTGGTGGTTTTCTCTAGGTACGAAGGCTTGATGTTGTAGATGAGGATTTGAATTTTTTGGGAAAAATCTCTCTCTCTCTTTATCTTATATTATCTCTCTTTTGTTTTTTATTTAAGGCTTTATTTTGTGGTTATTTGATTTGGGTTTTGCTATTTTTATTTAGGGTTTGGAGATTTGACGATGTTGTGAAGAGGATTGAACATGATTTTTTGTGTTCATTTCTTATGTATTGGTGCAAATTATGTTCAATAGAATTTTTTCATTATGATTTAGGGCTTTGTAATTTAGGTGTTGAAAATGTGGTGTAATTTGTTTATATTTATGTTTTATTGTTTATTTTTGTTTTTGCGGATCAAGACCTGATTATACTTCGAAACCGTAAACAAGTATACTCTTTTTCATTTTTATTATGGCTGTGTTGTTTCATCAACAGATCTTTTTTGGTGTTGTAGATTTTAGTATACACTCTGTTCTATTATCTCTCTCTTTGTTTCTCTGTTTTGGGTATGTGTGGTTTATTTTTTATATTTTGGTAGTTTTTTTTAAATATACCTAATGTTGTGATATAGGTCTTTTTTGGAATGGAGTTTGTCCACACTGTTAGTTTATGGATTTATGCCTACACTATTAGTTTATGGATTTGGTTTAATGAATATTTGGGTAGTATTAGATTCACCACATATATATCAAATATAAGTTGTTTACTGAATTGTTTTTTACACTGAAAAACCATGTAACTTTGTGGTTTTGCTGTATCATATTTTTAGTGTGCATCAGGGAGAAAAATATTAGGGAGGCCAAACAAATATTGTCCGAACTTAAAAAGAGTTGAAAGTTGGGGTGACAAAAAGAATATTGACATGCTTGCCTCGGCACAAAATTAATCAAAATGACTCAAATATTGGGTTGAGAAATGATTAAACCTATTTTAAATAGTCTTAAGGAGGTGCAAACCTATTTTTCCAGGATGATTAGAGGTTGCCTTAAATAGGTATACTAGTAAATGTGTGTCCATAGCATAATTATATGTTTATTCTTAGTGTAAACTTCGTATGATTTGTCTGGATAAACTTTGCTTTGTCTAATTTCTCCAGATAAATTCCTCTAATTTCTCGGGATAAACTTTGTTTTGTTTTTAAGGTGCTATGGATAGAGCTACAACTCTTAACAGAACACATAAACATAACTCGGACATGACACAGCACAAATCTTAAAGGGTTAGAGTTTATTTTTATGAATTCATATCATTGATAAGTGTTGCCACTAAATACAATTAAGAAACAAGGCTCACAAGAACACGAATATACACGATCTAAACTCATTATACACCACCCATATACCACAGTTAAGCCCACAAATCTAGCAAATATGCTCACAAATGAAGTGATAGTCGAGCTCAATGTGTCTTAAGAAACCACGTAAAAGAGAATTTGAAGCTATGTAGGGCATATGGAGGTTATCACACGAGTGTGAGAGGATAAGATTCCTGTAGATGAAACTCACGAATCAAATGAAACTCACGAATCAATTTCTTAATCTAGACAATCTAATTATGGATGAGCAAGTGTATGATATTAAGACTGTGCTTTAGCGAGGGAGACAAATTTTGTTTCTTAGCATTAAAAGAGATCAAATTTGGGACCAAGAAAGTAAAATACCCTGTATTGGTGCATCAGATTAAGCATGGGCAAATAACTGGATAGAGGATGAGATCAAACCAAAATTAATTTGTCGGCTCGATTGTGAATAAATACTTAAACTAGAGAATAAAAGTGCTAAATCATTAGAACCATGCATGAGGGGATTCCTTAAGACTGTAGAGAATGGCAGAGACACGGGGGCATGGCCCTGCATGGGACTATAGATTGCTCAGTGCGGTTGGCGTACGTGATTAGGCACAATTCCAAGACTCTGGCCATGAACATGTGTTAGTGAAGCTATCAGTATATAAGACACAATGTTTGTAATTGTTATACGTCACAATGAATAAAATAAAAAGGAAAATTCCCTCAAGTCATTACTGATGATAGAAAAGGAGAGATGTATTGACTCACTAAATGCACATTTCTTACATCTTTGGGTGTTACAAGTCTTCCTCCCTCCCGATAACTCATTTGGAATTTTTTTAAATAGTTTCCAAAGTAATTTAGGATGCATTTTGAAGTAAGTTTAAGCTTCATATTCAAGTCATGGGTTAAAGACAATTACCACTCATAAACCTATCGGTAGAACGTAATATCTATTACCATAGAAAGAGAACATAAACAAATTTCAGATCTAGGGTCGTAACAACCTTTGGTACGATGTAAAAATATGAATTTATGTTTATCTTTTTATCCCTACAAATGAGGGATTTATACAACAAATGAGGGATTTATGTGTATCTTTTTATCCCTACAAATTAGGGATCTTTTTATCCCTAAAAACATGAGTTTTATTTGTTGATTTGGAGGTTGGGATTAGGTATGGTGGATTATTTTGTGTTGAAGTTGATTTTTTAATGGATTGAATAGGGTGGCTTTAATGTAAAAACAAATTAAACTCTGTTGATTTTTTTTTAAATATATAATATTTTATTGGAGGCTATGTTGAGTTATATTTGTTGTAGGAGAGGGAGAGGTTAAGTTTGAACATATTGGTTTTCATTTAAAAAAAAGAAAAGTATGCCGATTTTTTTAGGTATAAAATATTTAAATTTTTTGAATATGTTTAGATTCTAATTGTATATTTCTTTTACTCGAGAGGAGATGAAAAATCTTTGCTTTTGAGTCTGTATTTAAGGAGGGTCTCGAGCCTAGATGATATAGCGGATCGTGTGCTCGGGACGAGATCAGGGTATATTAATGGGCTAGGGCATGGTCCCAATCCAACTACTTCTAAGACATCTTTGCAACCAAAAAAATGCACAATTGAAGGAAGCTCTTAAGGAGTCTGTTAGAGCTCAACAGGAATTGATGGAGCGCATAAAAACTCAAGAGATGGAGTTTTCTGCTCATCGATGAGATCATTCAATGCTTACTTATTTCGAGAGAAATGCAATCCACATAATCTTTAGTTCAATGGTATGTCATTTGAGAGATTTTTTTCTATTCAAGTATTAAATATTAATTTTATTATTCTTATTTATAGAACCTAACTGGCAATTTTTTATGATGAACTGCAGATATTAAGGGACAATGACTCTTAGTGGCAAAATGTATTTGGATGCGGCGAACCGAAGTGAAAAGTTAGGATATTGTTATGCCGATCGCGATATTTTTGTTATAAGATATTGTGTTTATTTCTTTGTTAACTTTTGTTATCAAATATTATGATTTACCTTTTAACTGTAATTTTTAGCACATAAATGGTGCATTTTTGCAATTAGATATTATGACATGCGTGGAATTTTTGGCACAAAGATGGGGCCTAAATTTGTTGATAATACTTTGCATTTTAAATTGATGTACTTTGTGAACATGATTTTACATTTTAATTATTTTTCGAGTATGCGGATGAACATTTTAAATGTCGCAAAGTATCAATATTATTAGTTATTTGTCATTAAGAAAATGAGAATTGTGATAACTATTTAGAAAGAAAATAAACTAGTAATAATAGTTAAAATAATATTAAAAATGATAATAACATTAGTCATAAAAAATAATAATATATAACATTAGACAGAAAAAAATAATAATATATAACATTATCCACGATTTTTATTTGTGGACAGATGTGTTAGAAAAGTCTATTTGCAACTATTTTAGTGGTGAAAAAAATTGAAAAACTTATTTAGCCACGGATTTTTAAGAATATATGGGGAATCTTCAGAAGTAATAACTTGCTCACCTCAAATGCAAGTACCCCGCAGTTGGAGGGATAGCTTCAGAAATGCTAATTTGCTCATATGTCATGCAAGTACCCCACAGAATATGGGGCAGTTCTAATTGACAAAATACTCATAGTAAATAGAGCAGGTCACAGTTTGTAGACATCAACCCTACACAAATGCAAATATAGCCTTAGTGTACTTTTGGTATAGGGTCCCTTGGTATTGAAGAAACTAATAATGGCATACAAAGCCTTTTGGTCAGCCAAACGCAAAAGACTTTGCACAAGGGGACTATTATAGAGGGGTACTGACTCATAGCAAAAAGTAATTTGTGCCGAGGGAGTCGACTATGAGGGACCCCTTTACCAAGACCACAACCAAACGAGTGAATGATAGCAAGGGATTCCACCGCAAGGGACCTCTTTTCCAATACCACGGTAAAGTTATGATTTGGTAAAGGGAGTTAACTTCAAGTGGCCCCTCCTCCAATACCAACACAAGTAACAGTTTGAGGATGAGGGAGTCCACCACAATTGACCCCCTCAGCCAAGATTAAAATAAGAAATAGTTTATGGTGAGAGAGTCCACCACGAGTGTCCCATCGACCAAGAGAAATGTTATAAAATAGCTGGTGGTGAGGGGGTCCACCACGAGTGTCCCCTCAGCTATAATCGAAGGCACAAACAGTTTATGGCGAAGGAGTTCACTTCGAGTGACCCCTTTGCCAAAGGAAAATACAAAGAGGAAAACCTAGGACGAGGGAGTCCAAGATAAGTGACCCATATGCCAAAGACAAACATGAAAATGAGAGGGTCTACCCCCAATGTCTCCCCCTCACTGCATAAATTCGAAATAAGGTAAAATGAGTTAGGGCAGGGAGACTCACCTCGAGTGGGCCCTCTACCAAAAATCAATGCAGAAAAGAGAATGACTAAGGATGAGGAAGTCCACCACTATGGACCCCTCAGTCACTCCAAATCGAGCACTATAATGTTTTGATGGCAAGAAACTTTTCATATTCCAAGACAAAGTGATCATTTCGTACAAAACCCTTTGGTCTACCCAATAAAAAAGATTTTTATACAAGGGGACTAATGTAGAGGGGTGTCCATCTACTATTCTAAAATATCCAAGGGAGAGTGATCCCACCTAGAGGGGCTTTTACTACCAAAGTTAGCAAGAAAATATTTAGAGTGAGGAGGGGTACACCTTGAGTGGCCCTATGACGAGGTGTAATACCTAGACAAGGGGCCTCACAATGAGCAACCCCTCTACCCAAGAATGAGGCCACAGAAAAAGGCCAAGGACGAGGGGGCTCACTGGGAGCAACCCCTCTACCCAAGATAGAAGGCCACAGAACAAAGGCCAAGGATGAGGGGGCTCACTGTAAGCAACCCCTCTATCCAAGATAGAAGGCCACGAAAAAAGTCTTAGGATGAGGGGCTCACCGCGAGCAACCCCTATAAACAAAATAGAAGGCCACATAAAAAGGCCAATGATGAGGGGCTTACCATGAGCAACCCCTCTACCCAAGATAAAAGGACACAGAAAAAGGCCAAGGATGAGGGGGGCTCACCATGAGCAACCCCTCTACCCAAGATAGAAGCCCACAGAAAAAAGTCCAAGGATGAGGGGATCATTAAGAGCAACCCCTATAAATAGGATAAAAGGCCACAGAAGAAGCCCAAAGATGAGGGTATCACTATGAGTAACCCCTCTAAACAAGATAGAAGGCCATAAAAAAATTCCAAGGATGAGGGGTTCACCGAAAGAAACCCTTCTGTCCAAGTTGATACCCGAAAAAGAAAGTCCACTATAATTGGCCTCATCTCCAAAACCTGGGATGAAGTGATAGAGCATTTAATGACCTAAGGGGGAATGATGAAGAAACCTGAGGGAACCTCAAAATTAAAAGTTGAATTTATGGCGTACGAAGCCTTTTGGTCTGCCCAACATCAAAGGCTTTGCACGAGGGGCTAATGTAGAAGGGTGTTTCAAGCTTAACCACTATAGTTTGGAGTGACGATTCCTCAAAGATCCCCTTCAACTTCTAAAAAATATTTGGAATGCATAACCCCGAAGGTCCCTCAACTACAAGAAAATATTTGGGATGCAGAACCCCCAAGGTCCCTCAACTACTAAAAATATCTAGGATGCAAAACCCCCAAGATCCCTCAGCGGCAAGAAAATATATAGGACGCGAAACCCCCAAGGTCCCTCAACTAAAAGAAAATATTTGGGAAGCAAAACCACCAAGGTCCCTCAACAGCAAGAAAATATTTGGGACGTGGAACCCAAGGTCCCTCAATGACAAGAAAATATTTGGGATGCAACCCCCAAGGCCCCTCAACTACAAGAAAATATTTGGGACACGGAACCCCCAAGGTCCCTCAATGGAAAGAAAATATTTAGGAGGCGAAACCCCCAACGTACCTCAATTGCAAGAAAATATTTGGGACGTGTAACCCCCAAGGTCCCTCAACCACAAGAAAATATTGGGGACGCGAAACCCCCAAGGTACCTCAACTACAAGAAAATATTTGGGAAGTGTAACCCCTAGGTCCCTCAATGGTAAGAAAATATTTGGGACTCAAAATCCCCAAGGCTCTCTTCTCTACAGCTCCCATAAAAAATTTGGGCGAGGAACCCTTAAAGCTCCCCACCCTCAACTATAAGAAAACATTTGGGTGAGGAACCCTCAGGGCTCAACCTCCAAAATATATTTGGGAACAAAACCCCCAAGGTTCCCCTCTCTCAACTGCCCGGAAATATTTGGTCACAAATCCCTCAAGGCTCCCCTCCCTCAATTGCAAGAAAAAATTTGAGTGAATAGCCCTCAGGGTCCCTCGACCTTCCAAATAATCTTGGTTGGGGAACCCCAGGGTCCTCCCCCTCGACTTCTAGAAAAAAGGCCAGGATGAGGGAGTGGCTACAAGGAGCAACCCCCTCATCATGAAAAGTCATTATTTCAAAGAACAAAAGTAATAACACTTAATTTCTTGTACATGTAGCCTAGTTGAGCAAACAGGGCTCAAATAGGCCAGTTGGGGTCTTTTGGGAGTTTTGTCTTGGCGACTGAGGAACAAGGTTTGTTGAGCAATCTCAAACACTTAGAATTTTAAGATTGAGAGAATATTAGCAGAAAGACCCTAGGGTCACCCAACCCTCACACACCTCACAGTCAGACACAACCAAGGTGAGCAGCCAAAGGGTTGCTCGGAAGAAATTGAATATTTTGAAAAATGATTCTGTATAAAAGGGGGTCCTCAAGTACCACTCAAGTTTTCAAAGATTTTACTGAAGGTGGTCTTTGAGACCCCCCCCCCCTAAAGTTCATAAAGATTTTAGAGAGGAAGCCCTCTGTGCCACCCTCTCAAACTTACAAAGTTTGTACCAAAAGTTACCGTTTCAAAAAATATTTACCAAATCAAATATTTTTTTATCTAGCATAGACATATTTGATTTTCAACTTTGGTTTGAACCATGTGTCTCCTGTATGAGGGGACGGGTTGCTTCATTGATGTAGGGAGAAATGATACACTGCAGACCTTGTCCCTCACCAACCCTCTAAATTTTAGCGCCAAAAAGTGTTAACTCAGCCCTAGTACCCAAGTATTAATAGGACTCTCGGGTAAGGTCAAGACAAGATAGAAAAACTCAAGTTAAACTGTTACTCTATCAAAATCACACCAGAGCCTCCTAATATTATCTCCCTGCTCTCTCCCTAGTTCTAAGTTCCATGTTCTTTCACTCCCCACAGACAACCATCACTCTCAAGAGTTAATCTTAAGAAAAGTTACTATTATTTATGTGAATTTCATCTTCTTGCAGGGAGTGAGTTCCATCTTGAGTTCTATTTTTACCAAAAGGAGAAGGTTTTACCATAAGCTGCTCCAGAAGTTGCTGATAACCTTGAAAGCAAAGTCCATTGGAGTGGGTCATGCCTCACTCGATTCAGTATCTTGATAGACCCCATCCACACTACCCTCTTACACTTTTAGATAATGGTGATGACATAAATATAATATAGGTAAATTATTTTCATGTACCTATTTTTAAAAAAGGTTTTTTTGGTTTTTAAATTGGAGTTGAATGGAAATTCAATTATTTTTATCAAAATTGGATATATTTTATATGTTTAGGTATATTAGAAGATAATTTAGACATTAAAAGTTATGTCTCACCAATACTTATAAATACTAAAATGAATAATCTTTATGAGCATATCATCAAAGAGAATGTTTCTTTTTATAACTAAACATAATTTTGGCACTTGTGCTTAGGTTATATATTCTAAAAGGAATTTTATGTGTGGCTTAAAATAAATAAGGCGGAAAGGGTGGCGAAGTTCAGAAAGATAAGGGAGATGCGGAAGCATCTGATTCAGGAGGAGATGAGTTAGAGGCAAAAGTCTAGGGATCTTTTGCCTTAGGGATGGGGACAACAACACTAAATTTTTTCATAAAGTGACCAAGTCCTATCATCTCTTTAACTATATCGAGAAGGTGGTACTAGGGGGAGTGGAGTTCTTCGAGGAGTGTGAGGTTCAGAGGGAGATTAGTCAGGTCTACAAGAGGTTGTTTACGGAGTAGGAGCCATAGTGACTGAGATGGATGGGATTGAAGTGGTGAGAATTACTGGGGACGAGGTGGTTCAGTTGGAAAGGATGTTAACAAAGGAGGACGTTGTCCAGGTTCTGAGGTCGATATGCAGTGACAAGGCACCTGGTCTGGTTGGGTTCACTATGGCATTTTACCAACACTTTTGGGAGGATCTCAGGGTAAATGTGATGTCTATCTTCAGTGAATTCTATGATAATGGTTACTTTATGAGG
This sequence comes from Sambucus nigra, assembly GCA_949130495.1. Classification (NCBI taxonomy): domain Eukaryota; kingdom Viridiplantae; phylum Streptophyta; class Magnoliopsida; order Dipsacales; family Adoxaceae; genus Sambucus; species Sambucus nigra. The sequence continues at coordinate 84,003,426 of OX422208.1, read as the reverse complement.
AGTACGAAGTCCACTTTCATCTCTTTGGTTCTGAAGAAAGGGGGGATATAGATGTGAGAGATTTCAGTCCTATTAATTTGGTCGGCATTGCATATAAACTCATATCTAGGTCTAGTCAGTTAGACTTAGAAATATGATTAATCCTCTTATCTCGGAGGCTCAGAGCGCATTTATTGATGGTCATCGTATTCTTGATGCTACGTTGGTAGAGAATGAGTGCATCGAATATAGGTTGAGAGGTAAAGATCCTGGTATTCTTTACAAGCTTGACATTGAGAAGGCTTATGATCATGTGAGTTGGGAGTGTCTTCTCTATATGCTCATGAGGATGGGGTTTGGGGAGAGGGGGTGTAGGTGGATGAAGAGGTGTATTTCCTTTGTCAACTTCTCTTTCCTTGTCAATGGGGTTCCTGAAGGAGTTTCTCGAGTTCACGTGGTCTTCGACAGGGTGACTCATTGTCCCCTTTCCTCTTTATCCTTGTGATGGAGGCATTCTCTCGGATGATGATTCGTATGGTGGAGGGTGGTCTGGTCTCGAATTTCTTAATTGGGAGATTTGATTCCCCTCTAGTTATGGTATCTCATCTTTTGTTTGCGAATGATATATTATTTTTTGCGGGGTGTTTATGGATGAGGTGAGATATTTGCAGTTGTTCTGCTATGTTTTGAGGTAGTGTTGGGTTTACGTATTAACATTAGGAAGAGTGAGATGATTTCTGTGGGTAAGGTGGGTAACGTGGACTTTCTGGCTAGTGTTCTTGGGTGCTGGGTTGGATCTCTACCTTCTACTTATATTGGCCTCCCTTTAGGGGCTAAGTTTAAGTCTTCTTCGATGTGGGATCCGGTCCTTGATAGGTTCTAGAGGAGGTTAGCTGGTTGGAAACATAGCTACATGTCCAAAGGGGGTCGGTTGAAGTCGATCAAAAATTTGTTATCTAGTCTTTTGATATATTTTATGTCCTTTCTCCCTTTACATGGGTCCGTTGGCAAAAGGCTCGATAAGCTTATGAGGGATTTTTTATGGAGAGGGAATGATGATCAGTTTAAATATGGTTTAGTGAGTTGGTATGAGGTGTGAAGGCCGCTGAAAAAGGGTGGAGATGGGGTGAGGAGTATAGCCCATTTTAATAACGCTCTTCTGGGGAAGTGGTTGTGGCGCTTTAATAGGGAAGAGGACAGATTGTGGAGGAAAGTGGTGGTCGTTAGGCATGGGGTGGGTCCATTTGGTTGGGGTCCTATTATGGGGCGCTCTACTAATGGGATGGTGTGGTGGAGGTATATTTCACATGGGTGGGGTATGTTCTCTCTTCTCACCTCTTTCTAGATCGGGAGTGTTAGTCGTATCAGGTTCTGTAAGGATAAATAAAGTGTCGGAGGCTCTTTAGAGGATCTCTTCCCGGGAATGTTTCGTTTTGGGGAAGATAAAGATGGGTTAGTTGAGGATCATAGGGGGTGGTAGGGGCTCGTGCAGTGTGGGATTCGAAGTTTCAGAGGGGACTTCGGGATTCGGAAAGTTGGAGGAGGAGGAGGAGGAGGAGTTCTTTGAATTTCTTAGATTGATGCCACTCCTTTTTGGGAGGCAGATGGGTTGATGTGGTCGTGATCTTAGAATGGAATGTTTTCAGTTCAGAGTCATTATTATGTGTTGAGGGGTCGTGGGGGTGCTTTATTTCCATGGAATACCATTTGGAAGAGTCATACGCCTCCCAAGGTTTGCTTCTTCGTGTGTACTGCTACTAGATAGGCTATATTAATGATTGTGGGGCTTAAGAACAGAGGAAGCATGATGGCTATTATATGTTGGTTATGCAATAAGAAGGAGGAGACATTTGACCACCTTCTTCTTCACTGTCCGGTGACTAGGGGACTTTAGGATTTATTTTTCTCCTTATGCCAGATTATTTGGGTTATGCCTACGGTGTGAGAGGTGATGGTGGCTTTAAGGAGGCCTAGGGATTGGACTGGCCCGCATGTGGTCTAGATTATGGTCCCTCGTTGTATTTTTTGGACCATCTGGAAGGAGAGGAACATGAGATGCTTCTAGGGTGTCGATCTTGATCCTTCACAGATTCGGTACATCTTTCTGAGCCTTCTTCTTGCTTGGTATAAGAAAAGGCATGATTCGTCATTATTTCTCTTTTTTGAGTTTCTGGAGGATTTACAGGGGCATATGTAGTCTGTTCTGGATTTCGGCCCTTCGCATCTTTGCTTTGTATACTTCCTATGTACGGGATTCCTCCCCCTTAGGTGAGTTTATTTTATTGATTCACTTACTTATAAAAAAATAGATCATTGAGTTCATTGAAAGTGGAGGACTTCTAGTCTTGAATATCATTTAAAAAGTAAAATAATTAAGGTTCCCTTCACATCCAAAATCTAAAGATCCAAAGATGTGTTGAAAATAGTTCATTTCTATTAGTGCAGTTTTGTGACTATCCGATCAGAGTTGTGCTTTTGACTGTTCATCGATTTAATCATTGATAACTCGAATGTATGGACATGTTTACCTTATGCACTAAAACTTTGAAGCATATCATTAGTCCAAAGTGTATAAAACTATTGTGGAGTATAAGCGAGGTAAACCAATCCAACATGACCATCTAATCATAGGGGTGAGGTAAACCAATCAAAACTCGACGATCTGATTGTATGGGTGTATACCTATTCTGTGAGTCTAAGGATCATTTATCAGGGGATAGGAATATATCCCAATTGTCTACATTTGGAATTCCATTTAAGAATTTTGTAGAGGATAAGAATAAATAATGACCTTTAAGATATGATAAGTTCTATAATAATTTATTTTGGACTACAACAATCATATTGGGATTTTAAGTAAGAGATGATGACTGCATTATCAATTGTGTTTGTTCATAATCGGTCTCTTCAACTACCACTGATCACTAGAATGGGTGCAAGATCATTCTAGAGCATGTTGAGATCTGGGGGTGCCCGACACTCATCTATGGAAGGAGCTAATGAAGTTGAAATTAAGGAAAAAACATGTCTATTTGTTAGGTATCCCAAAGGTTAAAGAGGTGGTTTATGTTATATTCCTAAATTAAATAAGGTAATTGATTCCATCGATGACAGTTTGTAATAAACCACATAGCCTATTACCATTATTTCTCAATCACCACATGCCCAAGTGTAAGCCAGTCTTACAAGACTAAATGGAACATCATATTACCATTATTTCTCAATCACCGGTAAGGGATGGAATACAAACTGACACCGATAATAAACTGCCTAATGGTAGTGAGAGTATTACTGATGATCGGGATATAAGTGTCACTTATACTAGATAGACAGTGGTGCCACATCATGGTGGGAACATTAAGAGAAATCTTCATTGGTTAATGTTTTTAAAAGTTCCTAATGTACGGAGGGTGGTCAGAAAGCACACAAACCAATTTCTTATCGTTTTCAAATTAAAAAAAAATATAGTTTACCCAATTAACTAAGCACCAATTTTAAACTAATTGTTGTGTAAAATAATTGTACAATTATATCTTGACCTAAAACATGCATCTATATGAGTGCAGAATAAAATGAGTAAATTGAACCACAATGCCCGTTGTACGAGGAATCTCAAATGGAAAAAATCTCGAACGACCCAACCAATGCAATTCACTATGATGAGGAATTAAACAAGACATATATAAGAATTACAACAGAGACTCAATGCCCTCGCAAGACTTGACGCTCTTCACTATTCAATATCTCCTCCATAGTTCATCTAAGAGTCCACCTATATAGTGCCAACATGTGTGAGTCCACATATGCATCGGTATCTATTGATACAGAGTCAACAACCATGATACAATACGAAGTTCGTCGTATATAAATAAACCAGGCATAAATTCCACCTCATGAAATGAATACTCAATAAACATGAAAAGTATAAAACCTTCTTGGTTCCCACCAACAAGATTTTAAAGCATATAAAGATGAAATGTGGATCTGAAACACTTTGGGTGCAAATTAGGGTTTTGAAGAGATTTTTGATAGAGTTTAGGAACTCAAAAAATAACCTTTTTCCTCAAAGAAAATTGTTGCTCTGCATTTCTAATTATAGGAAATTTTCCGAAAATGAGAGAAGGATGAAAAGATTTGCAGAAAAATCTCAAAATCTTAAAAAACTCATCGACTCGTTCGAATGAGGTACATCTCATTTGAACTATGCACTTGATCTCCTTCGAACAAATTTTAATGAATATCTAACAAGAAACCATAGCAGTCCAAATATAATCTCGTTCGAAGTTTGTTAGGACCTCTTTTAATGATGTGTAAAGTCTCGTTAAATGACATAGCCTATGTTGTTCCAACGACCTGGCGATTTCTCCAAATAATATTTTAAAACTATTTTTATAAAAACTGTTAGGTCATGATTTTATAAATGTTCATTTTAGAATCTTGGAATTTTCTGAGCGTCCTAGATCACATATAGTATGTCTGATATCATTACATTAGGCATATCAACATGATCATCCACGATGGCCTCGATCCAAATCCAAGGTTATCACTCTCCCACTATCTTCATACATGCATAGTGTATCTTCACCGAGCATCGTGCAATGTACCTGTTCAACATCAACCATCCCCTCTACTCCACTCACAATTATGGTATAATGTTTTATTTGGAGTCTTTAATGTTTGTATATTTATTTCGTAATTTTACTAAAAAATTGGGTTTATCAAAATGACGCATTTTTAAGGAAAATATTTTTTAAATAGTAACCCGAACCGGTTCACCTATTTATAAAAGGCAAATCGAAACAGTTCGAAATGGAGAATCGTATTTGACAGTTTATGGAACCAGTTCTCCACTTTATAAACGAAAAATTCGAACCAGTTCTCCGCACCGCCTCAACTTTTTTTTCCTGTAAATACATAATTCGTGAGTGTATTTGTTTAAGACTTAAAACACGTTTTTAAGAGACCTACTACAACAAGTCTTCAATTATTTGAGTCCCAAATACCTTTTTGATTCACAAATTATTCCCCAATACATATATGAATCTTTACAAACCCTATATTGATTGTTCTACTCATCTGGAGTACTCTTGTGGAGAAGAAGGCTTATTTTCCATTACTGACGATTGGATCTCTTGCGAGATCTCTTACCAACGACAATGAACTGACGCCTATGGATATTCATGTGTCATTATATTTTGCTGTAATTGTACGTTTTACGAATTATAATGAAATAAAAATGGTTTTTCCCCTTTGGGGGATTTTTCCTAATACTGTGATTTCTTTGCATGATTGAATTTATTTTATTCGTCAATCACAATTAGTTGCAAGATTTAGGAGTTTTGGGACTAAAATTGGAATTTAATTAAACAAGTTTTTCTATTAATTGTTGGTGCACTCTCAAATTGGTATCAGAGCATATTACACAATTATACCGTGTAATGTTTCCTCAAATTTTTTTCTATATATCAATTTTGGTTTAAAATTGATTTTTGAAAAAATGTATTTTCAATGGAAAACTTGTATAATCGAGTGCCAATTTTTAATGAGTCAAATTACGCATTTTTTAAAGCCTGTACGAAATCTCACTTAAAGGCCATTGACGAACGTGTTTGGGTTGTGTGTGAAAGAGGGTGGACACCTCCCACTATCACTGTAGATAACATAACTATTTTAAAACCTGTGACTACATGGACTGAGGATGAATTTAAATGGAGCACATATAACTCATGTGGGCTTAGTGCAATTTCCAAAAACGTCACCCCTGATGACTTTCGATGCATTATGACGTGTACCACGTCAAAAGAAGCATGGCATGTTCTTTAAATTACCCATGAAGGAACTAATGGAGTAAAAGAATCAAAAGTGCAAAATTTAACTACACAATTCTATACAATCACCATGCTTAAATATGAGTGTTTTGATGAATTTTATCCACGCTTATCTGATATTGTTAACACTAGTTTTAATTTAGGTGAACACATTCCTAATGCTAGAGTAGATAAAAAGATTTTAAGATCACTGCCTAAGCGTTTTATCCCTAAAGTCGCTGTGCTAAATTATTTGAAGTTCGAGCAGTCTAAAATTAAAAGAATTCGTAGGAGACCTCCGAAATTATGAAATTGACATGTTTCCTAACACAATAAAATTAAAAGATAAAGGAGTAGCACTTAAGGCCCAGGCTAGGAAGAGTGAGGGGTCAACAAGAAATAGAGGTGAGTCATCTAGGGGAAGAGAGGAAGAGTAGTCTAATTCAGAGTTTGATTTGGACTTAAACGATTTGGCCTTGTTTGCAAAATAATTCAAGTAATTTCTCAAATTAAAGAAAAATGGAAATTTCAAAGATAAAAAGAATTTTGAGAAAAATAAATTTAAAAATAAAAATGAAAAAGATAAAAAGGACACGCCTAAGAAAGATAAGGAGAGATGTTATGAGTGTGATGGTAGAGGTCATAAGGCATTTGAGTGTCCTACTTGGTTGAGACGTCAAGGAAAAGGCAAAGCTTCTCTCAATGCCTCCCTTAGTGACGACAATGAGGTTGAGTCGGTGGATTCTGGAGACGAGTCACCGTATGAATGTAACTTCATCGCATTCATGGTTATTCATGTGAGTACTGATAGTGTGCCTCATGATGATGAGGATGCCACTTCATAGGGACACCTAGATAGTGGAAACGATGTGAGTGAGAGGGAGGATGCTACAAGTGAGAGCGAGAGTGATTTACAACACACGTACTCTGATTTTTATGTTAATTATTTTTAAACCAAAAAGTGTAACAAAACATTAGCAGTTAGGATAGTTTCCTTAGATAAAGAATTGGGAGAGATGAGAGAGAGAGAGTCCTCAATTAGGACTGTCGAGAGAGAGAGAGAGAAGTTGTGTAGATATATAGAGTCAGTTTGGTGAGAGAGAGAGAGATGTTTTGAGAAAGAGAAAGTTGACTTGACCAAGCAAGTGGATAGTCTTACAAGTGAGCTCCATACCTCTATGGACAATCGTAAGAAAATTGAATCCCTTGTATCCCAACTTACTCATGACCTTGAGAGATCCAAGGAGGTTAAGGTAAAGATAAATGATAGATCTGCAAAGATGCGAAAGATGTACCTCTCCCCTGCTTTAGGTTTTGATAAAAGGCAGGGAATTAGTTATAATGGTGCCTCCACGTACCATGTGACACCGAAACCATTTCCTGAGTTTACTAGAAAACCATATGGCCATCACCAAAGGTCTACCAAAGACCGTGTACTTATGTACCTACTGCAAAAGAAAGGGCCACCTTAGGGAGTTTTGCTATAGTTTGGGCCGGACACAATGTACATCTGCTCCACCACATTCCACTAGCAATTTTTTGAGTCTTAGAGAGCATGTTGAGTTTCTAGACGCCACATCTCAGAGTCTAATGGAATATTTCCAACGAATTTCTATGCCGTCGACAGGCACTTCTAATATCCGGACTAGAACCAACATTGACAAGGGCAAACAGAAGGTTACCCCATATTGGGTGCCTAAACTCAATGCAAAATCCTTTGTTGTTCATGTTGCTTTTAAAGCACATAATACTTCTCAGTGGTAGTTCTCTAGTGGGTGCTCCACGCATATGATAAGTGATGTCTCATTTTTTACCTACCTACAAGATCTTAAGGAAGGTAAAGTCACCTTTGGAGATGGGACAAAATATAGCATAATACGAAGAGGTACAGTAGGGATACCAGGATTTCCTAAGGTAAAGGATGTTTTGTACGTCAAATGTTTGAAAGCATACCTTCTCGGCATTAGACAGATGTTCGACATTGACTTTGCAGTAAAATTTGATCGGAATGAGTGTAACATTTATGATCAAGCCGGTAAACTTCTATTGCAAGGGGTGAGGACTGAATATAATTTCTATGGGATTGTGACCAAGTCCTCATTTGTCTGTAACAAAACCACTATCACCCCTATGGATCTGTGGCATCAACGTTTAGGTCATGTGAATTTTAGAGATTTGGAGAGATTAACTAAAAAGGAACTAGTACGTGGCTTTCCATTACTTGGAAAGACAACTTTTGCGGTTTCTGGACCCTGTCAGTTGGGAAAGCAAGTCCATAGCCCCCACAAGAAGTTGAATTCCATTACCACTTCATGAGTGCTTGAGTTGATACACATGGATCTTATGGGTCCTACTCATACAAAGAGATTGGGTGGTAAGAGGTATATCCTCATGATGGTTGATGATTTTTCTCATTACTCGATTGTCGGTTTTCTAAGAGAGAAATTTGATGCTATGGAATTTCTCACGACCAAGTGTCGTGTCCAACAAAATAAACACGGATTCACTATCAATATGATACGTAGTGCAAATGGAATTTAGTTTAAGGAAGCTAAATTATATCTTTACTATGATAGACTCAGGATCAAACATGAATTTTTGACCATGAAGACTCCTCAGCAAAATAGGATTGTTGAGTGGAAGAATTGGATGATTCAGGAGATAACTAGATCTATGATTCTAGTGCGTAGAGTTTCTAGGAGATTAGTGGTAGAGGGAGTGTCTACCGTATGCCATATGGTTAATAGGGTTTACCTTCATCCACACACACTTAAGATTCCCTATGAATTATAGACTGGAAAGAAGCCCAACCTTTCATATTTTTGTGCCTTTGGGATTAAATGCTACATCCTACGGGATAGAGAGCAATTAGGAAAGTTTAAGTCCCAGAGAGATAATGTAATAGTGTTAGGATATTCATTGAATATCAGAGCATATCGGGTTTTTAACCTGAGTAGCTCTAAGATTATGGAATCAATAAATGTCACCGTGCAAGATGACGAGTCACCGACATTTTTTTATTCTAACCTTTTGTGTTAGCATTACATATGTTTTATTGATGATCCCATTGTGCCTAACAGACCCATAGTGGATCTTATTCTTGATTTAGGAGACACTTATTCTTGGGTTTGCAAGAGTCATGATCCTACTACAATTGTAGGAGAACCCTCCCTAGCGACTCATACTCAGCTAGAGAATATTGTTAGCCATGTTTACTACACGTCCAAAGTTTAGCCTAATAATCCTAAGGAATCACTCAAAGATGAACACTAGAGATGAGCTATGCATGATAAGTTTCTTAGGTTTAAAAAAATGATGTTTGGGAACTGGTCCCCCAACCTAGTGAGACAAATGTGATAGGTACCAAGTGGATCTTTAAGAATAAGGTGGATGAGACTGGAACTATTATCCTAAATAAGACTAGGTTGGTCGTTCAAGGCTACACATAGATAGAGGGTGTAGACTTTGACGAGACATTTTCTCCTATTGCGAGGCTTGAGTCTGTTCGCTTACTACTCTCCATCATATGTTATCTGCTCTTCAAGTTATATTAGATGGATGTTAAGAGTGCCTTTCTGAATGGCATTCTATAGGAGGAGGTTTACGTGGAACAACCAAAAGTGTTTGAAAACCCTAAGCACCCTGATCGCCTATACTATCTAGGGAAAGACTTCTTTGGTTTAAAGCAAGCACCCCATTCTTATTATGAGAGGCTTACTTCCTATCTCTTAGCTCGTGGCTTTAAAAGAGGGGGAGTTTATATGACGATGTTCATCAGTAGAGGTGATGGTACTATTTTCGTTGCCCAGGTCTATGTGGATGACATAGTCTTTGGATCCATATGCTCCCAGCATGGTCACCACTTTGAGGAGGAGATGAAGAGTAAGTTTGAGATGATTAAGGCTGGTGAGCTTACTTTCTTCCTTGGTCTCTAGGTTCATCAGCTAGAGGATGGGATGTTCATCTCCCAATCTAAGTATGCTAGAGACCTTGTAAAGAAATTTGGTTTAGACTCTGCTAAAAACGCACGTACCCGATGAGTACCTCAATAAAGCTTAGCAAAGACACCTCAGGCAAAGACGTAGAGCAAACCTTCTATCGACGTATGATAGGTAGTCTTCTCTACTTGACTCCTAGTCATCCGGATATCGCCTTTAGTATTGGAGTTTGTGCGCGATATTAAGCATCCCTGAAAGAGTCACACTTACTTTCTCTTAAATGTATTATCAAATACGTGAGTGAAACTCTCTCGCTTAGTATTTGGTATTCCTTCGATACCAATGACCGTTTATCCACCTATTCGTATGCCGATTGGGTCGGGGATATAGCCGGATGTAGGAGCACTTCTGGTGGGTGTTTATTCTTTGTTTTTTCTTTTGTCTATTGGTCAAGCAAGAAGAAAAACTCCATCTCTTTATCCACTAGGAAGGCTGAGTACATAGCCGCCGGGAGTTGTTGCATGCAACTTCTGTGGATAAAGCAAATGTTGGAGGATTATGGGATATCACAGGACACCATGACTATTTCTTATGATAACATGAGCACGATTCACATATCCCATAATCTAGTCTAGCATTCGTGCACAAAGAACATTAGGATACGCGAGCACCACATTCGTGAGCTTGTTGAACAGAAGGTCGTATCCTTAATTTTTGGGTCTACTAACCTCCAGTTATCCGATATTTTCACGAAGCCTTTAAATGCCCTTAGATTCGAGAGTCTTAGGAATTCTTTAGGAATTTTCACAGTTGACAGAGGGGTGGTCACCATGTTTAGAGTATGATGCATTTTTCATGTTCATATCATATGATTCCTATCTCTTCATTGTATCATTTGTATCATTATTTGTTTTTTGGTTTTTATTTTTTTTCTTTTCAGAAAAATTCGAAAAGATTTTTTTTTTTTTAAATTTGAAAAATCCAAAAAGATTTTCTTTTTATAAAAATATTTAAAAAACACAAAAAGAGTTTTGTATTTTGTTTACACCTTTTATGGATGAACATTTAAGATAGCCATAGTCGCAACTTCATTCCATATTCCACATGACTGTTTGATAGTGATTTGAGATGCTACATCATTTCATCCATGTGCTTTATATTATTTGGAGTCATTGAGATGTGATTAGTGATATCTTCTATATATTTGGCTCCTTGTCTCCTTTATTGCAAAAATGCATGGAAAAATTTAAGTATTGTGCTTGTCTATCACATATTGGCTTGAGTGTTTCCATCTCAATTTTGTCTATAAAACGAATCAAATGCGATAAACTTGACAGTGAAAGTAGTGCATGTAAGAATCATTTAGCGTGATGATTTAATTGCAACAAAAATTGATAAGTGAAACACGGGAAAGGGCTGCGAGACTACAAAATTAACTCGTCGTGAAAGACACTGTAACGACACAAGTCTCTGATTGAGTCTTCATGTAGTGTTGGCTCAATTTCGAACAAAAACATTTTGAGTAATGGGATAGTGTTCAAGTGTATCCATCCAAGCCTATGACGTGTTAGTTGAAGACGTAGAGGCCAAGATTAGAAAGCTTCATCATATGTTGGGTTTAGTGTTCCTCGTTTCTACATCAACAACATTGGTTACAATGCTCCTAAGGTATGAATGCATTTTATATATATATAGGAGCTTGGAAATTTATTGGGTGTATTTTATAATTTTTTTATAAATAGTTTTTAACGTCTTTGTTTTACTCATAAAATATTTTTCAGAACTTTTCATAAAAAGAATATTACATTTTCTGGTAAGTCATTCGAAGGAGACTTCTAACGAGATTTCTTTTTCATCTCGGGAACTTCGTTAGTAAAGTCGATCGAATGAGAATGTCGTTCGAACAAAAATGTCGTTCAAACGACTTTGGCGGGAATAGTTTTTTGGAAGTTTTTAGCATATTTATCCATGTTCCCACTAAATTTTCCCCACTATTTTTTACAGAATTATCAAGCGCGAAAACCAACTTTTTCAAAGTAACTTTTTCGCATTCTAAGAGACTCTAGAGAGAGCAAAACTTTCAGGAAAAAGTTCCATGTTTTGTGTTTGATTTTTTATGGATTAAATTCACCAAAAAACACATACACACACAATAGTCTGTTTATTCCAAGTCCCTTAATATATATCCTTGCATGTAGTGTTTGGAACTAGGGTTTTTCTCTACACCTCAAAGAAGAGAAGTTTGGGTTTACTTCTACATCCCACAAAGAAGAAGTTTGTTTGCTGTGACATACCCACTTAGAGAAAGGCTCCTTGTCAGGTGGCAGTGACCAGAAAAATTACGATCAGTGGATTGTGAGACCACGATGGACCTCCGTGGTTATTCGCTAGGCAGAGGTGTGTACAAGAAGAAGCGTTGGGGCTTGGACGGAGTCAAGTAGGGTGTTGTAAGTCTTTTTGTCTTCTACTTGTAAAACCGTACTTAGTGGATTTGAGGCTAGGGTCGTCTGAGGTTTTTTCCCATCATGGATTTTTCCTCGTACATCGCGGCGTAGTGGTTGTTTACTTATGTTATCTTTTGCTATATCACATTAGATGCATGCTTAGGTAAAAAGATAAAATTGGTATAGTTAATTTGGTGGAAATTCAATTTGGGTAAAAATTAATTTAATTCAAGTCATTACTTTAATTTGATAAAATTTGGTTTGGCCTAATTTGCAAATTGAATTAATTATTTGTTACGCAAATTTTAGGACTTTGATTAAATTAATTTTTTTAAGTGAAAATCAATTTGTTTAATAATTTAATGTCACTTTGAGTTTTGTTTAATTTTAATTTGCAAGAAATTAAAATTTGTTGTTTGTGTGTGTTGTGTTGAGCCATCTTTATTACGCATTAAAGGAAATTCTTTTTGTAAAATTAAAATCGGGGGTCCTATCGTTTTCAAATTGGTATCAAAGCGGGATCCCTAAATTATTGCGTTTAAGATCCCTTTAAATATTTTTGGTTAAAAATGGAATTCTCCCCATTTTCAAAATTTCCTATTTTCAATGGTTCTAATTACGCATATTGGAAATCACGTATGCGTTTGGCACTTACATCTCTAGATGAGAGAGTTTGGTTATCAATCGTTAACAGGTGTTCCCCACCTATATATTTAACTGAAAATGAACGTGTTCCCAACCCCGCTGATAGCTGGAGTGAGAATGAATTTAAACTTGAAAACTTTAATTCCCGAGGTTTAAATGACTTGTTTAGTGCAGTCACACCGGATGAATTCCGACGCATTATGACGTGTGAAACCGCTAAAGAAGATTGGAATATTTTACAACTCACTCATAAAGGAACTAGTGTCGTAAAAGCTTCTAAACTCCAAAACCTCACCACTCAATTTGAAACCATCAAAATGAATGAAAAAGAAACTTTTTATGAATTTTATGCTAGACTTTCTAATAAAATCAATTCATCATTTAATTTGGGAGAGAAAATACTCGATAATCGAGTAGTAAAGAAAATTTTAAGGTCCCTACCCAATAAATTTATTCCTAAGGTGGCCGTGTTAAATTCTTTACCAACTTTAGCCTCTATGATATTAGAAGAGCTCGTAGGTGATTTACAAACCTATGAACTAGACATGTTTCCCTCTAAAACTGAAAAAAAAATATGGGAGTTTCTTTGAAAGCCCGAAAGGAGGAAAAACAAGTAGTAGAGAGTAAAAGTAAGAGTGACTAGGAATATATGGCTATGTTTTCTAGGAAGTTTCAAAAATTTCTTAAATTTAACAAAGATAAATTTAAAAATGATTTTAAGAAATATGAAAATTCTAAGCATGAAAAAGTAGAAAATATCCCTAAAACTTTTAATGAAAATTCAAATAGGTACGAGTCAAATAGGTGTTACGATTGTGAGGGTTATGGCCATAGGGCGAAAGAGTGCCCCACTAAATTAAGGAGATAGGGTAAGCAACCAATTTCCTACAATGCAACCCTTAGTGATAGTGATATGGAAAAGGGACCCGATTCCCCCACTAAGCCCAACTTTGTGGCTTTTATGGAAAGTCATGTGAGTGAAAGTGAGCACTCCTTTATTGATTAAATTTTAACACATGACACTTCCAAGGCCTATTTTTGTGAATCCCAAAGAGATGATGGTAGTGAGAGTGGAGAAGAGAGAGAGAGTGAAAGTGAAAATGAGGTTGATGTGAGTGAACTTCAAATTGCGTTTCAAGAATTATATGAAGAATCTATTAAATTAAAAAGAACAAATTTGAAGTTAGAAGCTAGTTTAAGAGAGGATTTCAAGGTCATTGATGAGAGTGCGTTAGTGGAAGACCTTAGGACACATGAGAGAGATCTTAATGAGATGCTTGAATATGTAGAAGGCGAGGGAGATAGACTTCAAGGTTTAATGAAATCCTTAAAAAAGGAGCTTCTCACTTTTGAAGAGCACAATGTTTTATTACAGTCTCTCATTTTAGATTTAGAAAATAAACTAAAAGACTCTAGTAAAGTCAAATTTGATTTGGAGTGTCGTTCGGAGAAATTAGATAAAATATTAGGAACGGTCTAAATTAAAAATGACACTTATGGTTTAGGCTTCGATACTTATAAAGAGTCAACTCTTAAAGCCAAAACCAATGTTTTAGGAGAATCCTCTAGGAACAATGTTATATATTATTCCTTAGGTAAGTCTTTTCGCCGAGTCTTTAGGTGCTCACATTGTGGTCGAAAAGGTTATCTTAAGAAATTTTGTTTTGATCATAAATGAGGTCCTAGAAAATACCTATGTAAGGCAACCGGGGTAGCCATGATTTCTATATCCCGAGATCATCATTCCTCATTGGTTTGGGTTAGGAGATCCAACTTGGTAGCTTTACAAAATAGGATTTTTTATTCTCATTTACTTTCACATGCTTCCTCCCTTGTTAAATCTATAGGTTAAATGTGTTAGTTATTTGCATACTCTAGATTTTTGTGCCTCTTATTATATATCATTGCTAGGTGTATGCATGTTTAGTCATTTTCTAGTCATTGCTTCATCACATATCACCTGCTAGAATTATGATGTTTGTTTATCTTTTGTATTATAGTTCTTTCATTTTAGTTTGCATTAAATGAAAAATACAAAAAAAAAATGTTTATCATTTGTGTTTCATTTTTTTGTAATTTAGGCTTAATGAAAAATACAAATGATTTTTGTTTGTCTATTGGAGTAAATATGTTTGTTTGTTTGGTTTAAAAATTTTGAAAAACTTAAAAAGATTTTTTTGTGTGTATTTTAGTTTGACACACTCTATGTGGCATATACTTGTGTTTAAATCCCTTCTTTTTCACTTCCATGTGGCTAGAACTTTTGGTTTAGATTGACAATCTTTAAAATGTTCTTTTCCATGCTTATAGGGAGTATATGGATTTTGTGTTGATATAATGGATTCTATTTTTATATGCCTCAATTCACACATGCACGAGCTCACTTGAAATTATAACTTGATATGTATATTTTGGATTTGTGAGGTGTTCTCCTATCTATCTTGTCATCTACATGTTATGTAACCTAGGAGGACTAGTTCATGTTCAAATCCGTTTCACGCGAGAATTGATCAATAAAAAGATTATATATATAAATGTGCACGGGGAAGGGATCTAAAAGGAAAAATCATCTTTTGCGAGTAAGCCACTGTTTGCTTGGACCTAAAAGAAATATGTGGTCCAAAGGCCTAAAAGGATAATGGCATTAAAAGAAAATATTATCCAAGCCCTATTTTGTTTAGATGATTTATTCATTCAAAAGACTAAACTCTATATTCATGTTTTGAGGGAGTTTGAATAGTATATCAATGGTTTGCACAAATGCCCATTTATCCTAGTTGTACTTTCAAGGTCATGACTCTATTGGTTTGTAGAAAATTGTGTATGTTTGTTCATTGAGTTCAATCTATATTGTCACATGAGATTATATTCGAATGTGATAAAGTTTGCAATCAAATGAGAACTCCGTGAACATGTTTTAAGTGATTGGGTCTAAATTTAATTGTTACTAGTTCACACCCCTACACTTCCATTTCCATATGAAATATTTTTTCGATACGAGGGTGAAAAACTTATTGTATTTTGTGTCATGTGTGGTGTCTATACCTATATATATGTGCGTGTGCATTAGTGATATTCATTCTGTCTACATATATATGGTATTTTTTTCTTTGCCTCGCTTTCTAGTCCATAAATGCTTCAAATTCATATTGGTATCTATCTTGTTGCAAATTGTTGTTGATATCACATGCTTAGTATCTTATGTATCACATTGGTATCATTTTTTAGCATCTTCATTGGTATCCGTTATTACTTGTATGGATTAGTTTTGATTTTG
Source organism: Sambucus nigra (assembly GCA_949130495.1). Lineage (NCBI taxonomy): Eukaryota > Viridiplantae > Streptophyta > Magnoliopsida > Dipsacales > Adoxaceae > Sambucus > Sambucus nigra. Next base: position 83,987,336 of record OX422208.1, on the reverse strand, counting down.
TTGCCCATAAGCTTTCATTCTCTTATCACTCCAAGCTTCACCGTGTTTAAATTACTTCTTAGCCTTTGTCTATTCCTGAACAAAAAGGGGGAGAATGATAGGGGGAGAAATGGTATCTAATCCTATTATAATCGTATCTTAGTTTAGGAGATTTAACTTAGGGGGAGTAGCGACCTTATTAGGTTGATCATAGTTGATAAAGGGGATAATTTAGGGGAAGTATTTATTTATAGGCATTTAATATTTTTGATATTCCCGATGCATTTGATAGTTTGCTTAAATGTGTAGGAATTCTTCTAAATGGCAACTTTCATCTTTCATCGGCAAAGATTTTGATCCTTAGGTTTTGAGTCAAGCTATGTATTTTTATTTTGGGTGGGATTTTTTGTAGTCTAGTAGAGCTTGACGGTCGTTTAGGATTTTTGTTTTGTTTTTGTCTCGAAATAGCCGAAGGAGGAGATTTGTAAGGACACAAGTCTCCGATTGAGTCTTAATGTAGTGTTGGCTCAATTCCGGACAAAAACATTTTGTGTCATAGGATAGTGTTCAAGTGTATCCATCCAATCCTATGACGGGTTAGTTGAAGACGTAGCGGATAAGATTAGAAAGCTTCATCATATGCCCAGTTTAGTGTGCCTCGTTTCTACATCAACAACATTTGTTCCAATGCTCTTAAGATATGAATGCATTTTTTTATATATATAGGAGCTTGAAAATTTATTGGGTGTATTTTATAATTTTTTTATAAATAGTTTTTAACGACTTTGTTTTACTCAGAAAATATTTTTTAGAACTTTTCATAAAACGTTTTGGGCTTAAAAAGAATATTATATTTTCTAGTAAGTTGTTCGAACGAACTAGAATCTCGTTTGAACGAGACTTCTAATGAGATTCCTTTTTCATCTCTGGAACATCGTTAGTAAAGTCGGTCGAACGAAAATGCCGTTCGAATGACTTTGGCGGGAACAATTTTTGGCAGTTTTTAGCAGTTTTTTCCATGTTCCCACTACATTTTCCCCACTACTTTTTTGGCAGAATTATTAAGTGAGGAAACCAACTTTTTCAAAGTAACTTTTTCACATTATAAGGGACTCTAGAGAGAGCAAAACTTTCAATAAAAAATTCCATGTTTTGTGCTCAATTTTTTATGGATTAAATTCACCAAAAAACACATACACACCGAATAGTTTGTTTATTCCAAGTCCCTTAATATATATCCCTGCTTATAGTGTTTGGCACCGGGGGGTTTCTCTACACCTCAAAGAAGAGAAGTTTGGGTTTACAAGTTCATCCCACAAAGAAGAAGCTTGTTTACTGTGATATACCCACTTGGAGAAAGGCTCCTTGTTCAAGTGGCGGTGACCAAAAAAAGTTCGATCGGTGGATTTCGAGACCGCGATGGACTTCCGTGGTTATTAAGAGGAAGCTTCGGGGCTTGGACGGAGTCAAGTCCGGTGTTGTAAGTCTTTTTGTCTTGTACTTATAAAATCGTACTTTGTGGATTTGAGGCTAGGGTCGTCCGAGGTTTTTTCCCGTTGTGAGTTTTTCCTCGTACATCGTGACGTAGTGGTTGTTTACTTATTCTATCTTTTACTATATCACATTAGATGCATTCTTAGGTAAAAAGATAAAATTGGTACAGTTAATTTGGTGCAAATTCAATTTGGGTAAAAATTCATTTAATTCAAGTCATTACTTTAATTTGATAAAATTTGGTTAGCCAAATTTGCAAATTGAATTAATTATTTGTTAGGTAAATTTTAGGACTTAGATTGAATTAATTTGTTTAAGTGAAAATCAATTTGTTGATTAATTTAATGTCACTTTGAGTTTTTTTTAATTTTAATTTGTAAGAAATTAAAATTTGTTGTTTGTGTGTTGTGTTAAGCCATCTTTATTCCGCATTAAAAAAATTATTTTTGTAAAATTTAAAATCGAGCATCCTATAGTTTTCAGCCACCGTTTGAAAAGAGCGCGAAAAAAAAATAACAGGCCATAAAAATATAAATATGCCAAAAAGTGAGGCAATAGGATTTCTCTAAGGAGAGAATTTAGTTTCATCACCTCAAAAATAAAAATAAACGCATAATTATTTATGAGTGAGTTTGGATGGAAAGTAATATAAAACGGGGTTGCACGTCCTTGAAAGTCATGAAAAAACGTTACATAATTTTGGACCTTATTAGTGTGGAAATCATTTTGAGCTTTGATTTGTTGATTTGATTGAGTCAATTTATTATAATTCCACCGTTTTTACACCTAAGGAAGATGTTAAGTTCATTCGTTCGGAATATTCAAAATTCATCGTGCACATGTGTTATTGTTGTATATACTGATTTTGCTGTCGAATCTGTTCACATCCCTACATTTTCGCTACCACCGATTGGTTGTTTTCATGCTCTTTCATAGTGATATTTTTTGTTGTATATATTGTGAGAAAAATTTTGAAAAAAATTCAAAAAGAGAAAGTTGAATTACCTTGTGACATTCTCCATTTGCATTTGCTTTATGTTCCTTATATTTTTCTATTTGGGGACGTCATAAAAAGGGGGAGAATGAATTATGGGGGAGAATTTTTATTTGATTTAATAGTGATTTGCGTGAGCTTAATTGATATTTACTTTTGCTTATCATTATAGTTCAAACTATTGTGTGTCACGGGTATTGTTTCTTATCTCATGTGTGTAGGTACTAATTTGAGGGTTATTTTTGCACACCCTCATGATGAAAAAGAAAGATTGAATAGTTGGAGATTTGAAGATGTTGAAGTTTTTTTGAAGACATGTCATTTAGTATTCCCAGTTTTTGGATTTAATAGGGATATTAAATTGTATGTCATTTGGGTAGCATAATTTGGATAGTTTTGATGTATGTACTGACATGGACATAGGGGAGATTTTTAAGGGAATGATTTTATAAATGTCCATTTTGGAATCTAAGAATTTTCTGAGCGTCCTAGATAACAGCTAGTATGTTTGATACCATTACATTCGGCACGTCAACACGATCATCCATGATGGCCTCGATCAAAATCCGAAGTTATCACGATCCCACTATATTCATACATGCATAGTGTATATTCACCGAGCATCGTGCAATATGCATCTTCAACATTCAACCGTTCCCTCTACTCGACTCGCAATTATGGTATAATTTTTTATTTAGAGTTTTTAATGTTTACATATTTATTTTGGATTTTTTCTAAAAAAATTGGGTTTATCAAAATGAGGCATTTGTAAGGAAAATATTTTTTAAATAGTTACCCGAACCGGTTGGCCTATTTATAAAAGGCAAACCGAACCAGTTCGAAATGGAGAATCGTGTTTGACAGTTTATCGAATGGGTTCGCCTCTTTATAAAAGAAAAATCCGAACCAGTTCGCCGCACCACACCGCCTCAACTTTTTATTTTTTCTATAAATACCTATTTCAGGAATGTATTTGTTTAAGACTTAAAAAAACATTTTTGAGAGACCTGCTATAACAAGTCTCCATTTTTTTGAGTCCCAAAAAACTTTTTTGGTTTACAATTTTTTCCCAAATACATATATGAATCTTTATAAACCCTATATTGATTGTTCTACTCATCTGGAGTACTCTTGTGGAAAAGAAGGTAGATTCTCCATTGCTAATGATTGGAGCTCTTGCGGGATTTCTTATCGACGATAATGAACCGACGCCTATGGGTATTTGTGTGTCACTATATTTTTCTCTAATTGTAAGTTTTACTAATTATAGTGAAATAAAATTGGTTTTTCCCCTTTGGGAGATTTTTGCTCATATTGTGATTGCTTTGCATGCTTTGATTTATTTTATTCGTCAATCAGAATTAGTTGCAATAGTTCAGATTTTTGGGACTAAAATTGGAATTTAATTAAACAAGTTTGTCTATTGATTGCTGGTGCACTCTAAAAAACAACACCCAATATTAAGTTCCAAGGATCAGAATATATACGCATTCATACTTAAGAGATCATAAAAACATGTTCAAGAAAAATTGGCATAAAATACGACACGATGATGTAGATCTTCTAACATCGCCAATATTTCTTCAACCAAACATGTCATGTAACACCCTTGCCTGAACTTATGGGTTACCCGTGGTGAAGGTGTGAAGTACGATGAAACAACTTAGGTAACGTTCCTAGTCCAGTTTTATTTAATTAACTTTTCACTTGTTTAACATGTGATTCCAATTTAAATCAAACTACATGAGGGACATGTGGGAAGCGTCCCCGAAATCTAAGCATACAGAGTTATTACGTAAAAGAAAGAATATTTACCAGGGTAACACTCTCAAAATACGGAACCACACAGAACCGGTCGTAACAAAGAATAGGCAATGACACAAATGCCCAGTAGAAAAGTAAAACAATGCAATATAGAATCAAACATCATAAAAGAAACTATAATGCTATGTGCACATGCAACTACTTCGTCTTTCTCTCTCTCTCCATTTCTCTCCCTTTCTCTCCATATATATATATATATATATATATATATATATATATATATATATATATATATATATATATATATCATTATCTTCAGATTCTATAGATTCTACGGATTCTATACTATATATACTGACGTTATCTATTTCTTCGTATTCGTCGTATATACTTTCTAATTCTATTGTATCTCCTAGATCATATTCAATGTCATCTAATATATTTATTTTTTCTTGTATTTTGGATATATTATTATTTTTATTCCTATATGGACAGTTATATATTATTATTTTTATTCCTATATGGACTTGAGGACTATTTATAAGTTACTGTTCATTTCTACTGTTCACTTTTAATGATACTACAGACAAATGTAGCAGCCCAGTCAAGCCTACAAACGCCTATATCACGGCAACAATGGCGACAATGGCAATTCATAGGACACCGGAAAATTTATAAACAGAACATCATTTCAGAGTTCATCTAAATACCACATTATCTTTCAACCAGAATATTTATCAATTTTATTCAAGTTAGGTTGTTTTTCTTATCTCCACTATAAATACCACCCCTAGATAGGTTCCACTTTCAATATCTTTTTCTCGGAATCCTCCTAATATCTTCATACATTAACGAGATCCACACTACCGGCTATGCTACCATATGTTGTGGCCAGTGAGTTTAGATATTTCACCCCTGGGGTCCCGGTCCTTTTTAATTATTTCCAATCTCATCTGAGTCTATATTAATGTGTTTTAAAATTTATCCAATGTCCACATTATTCCACTTTTACCGGTCGAAGCTAAAACCGAGGATCTCACCCCATCTTGTGTTACACTTTGAAAATCACCATTTCTTGTCCTTTATACACTTTCCATATTATGATAATAGGAATTATGTCCAATCCTGACACTAATAATCAATTACCCTTAGAAGGTTCCCTCGCCTATTTATATCAAATTGGGTGACCTCACCAAGTACCACACGATTCGACTCCTTTGAATTTGGCGAATAATATGAGATCATCCCACGACCCTTAATGCATCCATCATTAGAATAATTACACTCCATAACAGAAAATTCAACAGGTTCCTGAAGGATACCACGTGAAACCAATGCAAAAGTTGTCAAAACTTGATAAGGCTTCATCACCTATGATCCTCTCATAGTGGGTATGCCCTAGATATTTCCCAATATACATCCCAAGACTATTAGATACATGCCATGATGCCCTACAAGTCTCTAACCTGGGGAACTATAATTATTGAATGCTTTGAGGCGTCACAAGAAGTTGATATCTATTCTCAAAGACGCCACACGCAAAATCCCAGGGATACTTTAAGGACTTCCTTAAATCATGCATTTTAAACACTTGCAAAATATTTTCAAAACAATTTTTAGGCTATTACCCTCATCAAAATATTTTCAAAACTTCTACGTGCCCATGTGACACCCCACCTATTTCAATAATGGTTGATCAATCCTCTACTAAAATAAAACAAGAATCTCATTTGGTCCATTCTTAGCATCACTATTGAAATATTTCAATTACTAATAACCAATTAGGCCTGGTGTCAAAATTTTTAAACTTTTTAACTTACTTACACAAAATTCCTATTCACATAACAAACCATGCAAATAATAAAACTCACACCCACTGGCATAAATTAATTACCCAATAACTATTGATAAAAAAGACAATACAATAATCCGTCAACTAAAAAGAAAGCATCTAAATAAAATAAATAAAACTAACAGGGTGACATTCCCAGAGTAACTCTGAAGTACCTCATATCTAGATCTCAAGTAGAGACGAATTTAATCAATCCCTGCAAATATCCACAACTGCTTCAGCATCATCTGACTAGAAGGATGGTTAAGCCGAGCGTCCCTGTGACTGAGCACCTGAATGTTTTGAAAATATTTTGATATGGTTCGGATTCCAAAACATTTTAAAAGTAATTGTCAAGTACTTAAACTACATTAATAAATATGTCTTGCAATATTTCATATCTTGTCGGTGTCGCACTCCCATAAGATAATCCTCGCCCCTCATCTATAGTGCACATCTAACACATGTATTTTAAACACCCTAAATACGCTACCCAGCCTAACTAGCACCTCTCCTAATATTCGTCCCATATATTGACTTATTCTTTATGTAAACTTTTATTTAACTTGAAATTCACATTAAACTTTTGCATCTTCTTATTCTTTATAACTCTCATTTATAATCTTGTGAATTCCATTCACAAAATTTTACGGTAGTTATTAATAATCACACATTAGTGTCATGTACCGGTATATTTTTATCACACTTATATACGTATTTACACATAGCATCCTCGAGTTGTCCTCCCGGATGCACATAAATTTACTGTTCATAATATCCTTTAATTTTCCCGTTTATATATATTTTCACACACATATATATATACATAAAAACATATCACATCACAGACATATACATATATATCGCTCACTATATACGTATAACTTCAATCCCCAAAGCATTTCCTCACGGATGAAAATCTCCGGTATGCTATCAAGCTCGAGTGATATACACCTTAGCCTAGGCCAGCAGATCGGAATCACACCACCGAACCCAAATCATAAACGTAACTGGAGGTGGTCATAGTTTCAAGTCGCTGGGTCATAACAATACCACATTACTCAACTTGGACTCCCATCTCACAAAGAGTTGGCTTGTGTAGACCTATAACCCTGGGGACAAATACTACACCTACTGAGATTCACTAGGACACACCACTCACGGTGCACAACCTCCACCGATAGCATCCCACTAGAGTGGTATGTTTTACATATATCAATCACACACATATATTCATCCACATATATCTACAATTTTTATACCCGTATATATATATATATATATATATATATAATCAAACTGTTTAACCGTGGATGTCACTCATAGCACTAGCCAAACTTTTTCGACTCTAAATCTGACTCCCAAGTTCATAAGTAGTCACTTATTATATATCACGGTTATAGTTTATTATGGACACTAAGCCTATATCAATCCATCTTGTATCCCAATTTCATCTGAAATTCCCATTCATATCCATTAATATATTTTTTAGTGTCGTTTGTCTCAAACACCCTTAATTTCAGCCTTGTAGTATCCTGACTATCCCAAGATAACTATAAATATTTTTAAATTTTTTCAGAAGTTCTAATCTTATCTACGAACCTCCCAAAAAAGTTTGGAACCGAACTGATCACAAAAACCATTTAAATAAACATGCTCTGCCAAACAGGGAAGCCGAACCAGTTCGGTTAGGGGGCGAACTGGTTCGCTCCTCGAAATTGGTCAAGAAGGGGTTGTTACAATTTGTATGAAATTTAACCCAATTTCTCAACCCATAAAAGTCCCAAAATTCATCCCAACATAATTTAATCTTACCCTATCAGTATCCACCATAAGGGTATATGTTTTGTTGATTCAATTCATCAAACATCCATCCAAATCATGGGATTTAATATCAAGTTATTCTTAATTAATTAACTATTTAATTCAATATTTATCACCCAAATTTTAAGATTTCCAAGTCAAGAACATCTCTACAATAAAATAAATTTTGGAATTCCTTATCAAGAATCTATCGATTTTATATGATTTATTTCATCACATTTATATGGAATAATCATCAATCACTATCCATAATATCGTTTTTTCAAAAACCCATTTTGGCAAGTATATCCCACCCAAAAGTTCATATAATTTTTCACCAATCATGATATGAACTAAAACATAACATATAATATCAAATCAAGTTAAACACTTTCCTCTCATTATATAATTCTGATCTTGCTCATTGTGATCCTGAACCCGTAATGATGCAAGCCACAAAATTGTTTAATCTTCTCCTGGCATGGTGTTCTTGAATTCCTAATTTCCTCTTACCTCTCTCTCAATCTAAGATGATTTAGAATGATATATGTCTACCTCCCATCTCTAAAACCCTTTCATCCTCCCCTAATCCCGAAACTAGGTTAAATAATTATATTAAAATTATCGGAGTACCCCCATACGGGTCTTGTATAGCTTAATAAGTCTGCGGGACCCAATTATAACTCCCAGGTACCTAATTGTGAATATCTTGACCCATCTCAGCTTATTCGTGTACTCAAAATCACCATTCGAGTCACGTATTTGCAATTTACCATCTAACTCCCAACATGACCCCACACGCACGTTGCAAATAAGATCCTGTTAACTCGTCATTTTTTTCAACTTGCAACGTAATATAAAATAATATAATTTTATTTACTTATCATACAAGTAAATTTAATAACACATAAATATTAATCCAATATTCTCTAATTAATATTTATTACATTCATTTTTAGTTCTCAAATTAATTAAATTACGAGCACACGTGTAATTTAAATACTCTCAAAAATTCGGGGTGTTACATACTTCCCCCTTGTAACTAAATTTCATCCTCTAAATTTGGATATACCTGGTACAACAAACTTTGGATACTTATCCGCACTGAATCCTCACATACCCAAAATCAAGTCATGATAACATTATGGTGCTTCCACTATACACCAACTAATGGTACCCCCTACCTGAAGGCCTACTCACTACGACCCAAAACTGGCGACCAGTCTGTTCAAATCACTATACACTGATATACATCATTCTTAAGGTCTCACCTTGATGACAATACATAAAACACATTTTGATCATAAAAAAATACTTCAACAAGATGAGCCTATATACCACTAGCTTTATCAACTTCATACTGAGGAAAGGTCCAACTCCCCTTTTTGCCAAACAACATAACTCCATTTATGTGAGACATCCATAATAGCACCAAACCACAAATGACAAACTTTAAAAACTTCAATTCATGACAATGTAACTCTTACAACATTCTTGAACTACACAAAATAATTTCTGATTTACCTAATCCTTATTGACAGACTCTGAATCCCGTTTGTCTCAAGAACTTTGTTATTCCTCACCTTGAACCAAATAGAGGGCGGATGATAAGGTCTCTCATACTAAGCCTCAAAAGGAACCTTTCCAATAATAAACTGGTACAAGTTATTACATGCAACTTTACCAATGGTAATTAGTCCTAATTTCTCAAAAATCCAAAATATGCATCCCTCGCATTCTCCAACATCTTAGTCACCTTTACTTTCTACTCCACGGTCTACGGGTAATACGTCTTTCTCAAAAATGAAACTTCATCCCCATCACCTCCTAATAATCCCTATCAAAGGTAGGACTTAAAGATCTCATCCTGATCCATAATAATGTTTTACGGCACCTTGTGTCGGTTCATCCCCTCTCTTCAATGGAATGTTGGGCACACTACCCAATAGTGTAAATGACCCAAATTAATAATAATTACTCTATCTCAATCAATACAATTCAATAAAATCAAAGGAAATATAGACCTTTCTATGATGTAGGCAACCCAACACGGAATACTATCAGTCTTCCTATTTATTTCATCCATGGAATTACCAAATATTGTAAAATTCTGATTGATAACCTCTAACCAACCCTTTTCCCCTCTACAAGTGGTACACCCCAAGACAACTTCGCTATGTCTCTCTCCACACCAATCCACACGCTCTATATCTCACGTTATGTGGTACATCTTACTCCCCCTCTCGGGGTACGCCAAATACTGTGACCCATGCGTTTACCATAAAAATGCGCACTTCTTGGGTTCTTTTTTCCTGGTAGAATCAAAATCTTATTTATATGCAAGACACCCTAAGAATTTAATTGAGTATGACTCCCTTCTACTTCTCCATAAGTGTTGGATCCAACAACGTCTCCCAAGTCTTAACATTTATTAAGGTTCATGCGTGTGACGTCATGCAAATGAAGTCCAAATAAGGAACTCCCCTGATGCACTATCACCTAGCATTGTCAGACATTGAGATCCTTAACCTTAAATCACACCCTGACCCCACACATATAAGTCTAATCGTCCACTCCCACATCTCTAAAGGAGTCATATGATACGACGCTCATACTAACACTAAATCCCCAGTGCCAAATCAATAATGAGATCAATCTATCTTCTCGACGATACATTCAATATCCCCTGAATCACATAAGTAGAGTTCCTATGCACCGGGATCGAATATAATGAGATAACTATACTCTCAGAAGTCTCCTCTACATTATAATATCTATATGCGGGCTCAACCTTGTTTTAGGTGAGACATCGCAAAACAAAACATCTTGCCCGGGAACAGCGAACACGATAGCCTTATTGTAACAGTCCACCATCACTTAAACCATCACTAACTTGTCCATACTCGGGATAACATCATACTCGCATATCACATCTCTCTAACACGAGTAGATCTAAAAAAACATATCCTCCAAATGTCCCCACCCGCTCCCCTGTGGATGGAATCAAAAGGAACCCGTTACCCTGTGTTAATTATATACACACAATAGTAATACTAATGACACATCCATTAAACCCATCTCATGCGTGAATCTAGCGCTAAAAAAATATTTTAGCACATTCGTGTCACGTAAAATCTACCCTATTTACCCATGGATAAATCTCATACTTTCAATTGCTAATTGCACTAGCTATTCAAACTGTTCCTGGACATAATACTCACGTCTAAATTAACCTAAAACTCCTATAAGTTCCATCCCTATTCATGTCCCCTAACTTGTTGCGAATAAGATCGATACATTTGGTCCTTCCCCTCCGCTTATAAAGAAACTCCCTATGTAATTCCACTGTCTCGGGACCCATTTTCCATGTCGAGGTTGTCCTACTCTCGGTCTCTGGTAGCCTCAGCCCTAATGGATACCTTCGTTGTTCCCTTAGCTCCGCTGGCCCAATGGAACATGTTGCTAGCCTTGATGATCCTATCTAAATCTACAGTCACTCGATTGGAATTCCACTAATCTGAATCATTTACGTGGTTCCCTCTATTGGGTACACCCCCATGGTGCCCCACTAGAACTGATACACCCAGTCTTGATCTGCTGGATAAATTCTCCATGTGAGTCCATCAAAAAATTTAAGGACCCTTTTTCTCCTTGAATTTGCCTTGTCGGGGATGAATTTTGCTAAACGAGTAAACACTTTATCGTACTCGGACACTGTCTGACCCTTTTGTGCTATGTATAAAAACAACCTTCGCATCTATATTCTAATAGAAGATGAAAGACTTTCTATCAAAACGCATCCAAAATTCCTCAATATTTACAATATCTCTTTCCTCAGATGTGGTGACTGACTCACACCACTATAATGCTGCTCCTATAAGCTTCAAAGTCCCCAAAATTTGTTTTCGAGTATCACTACACTCCTCTATGTGCAAATTCCTTTGGATGCCTCCTTCCATAGGCTACCTAATACCACATCTTCATTTCTTAAAATTTTGGTGGATAGCCCTTCTAAAAGCCCCCCTGACTCTCTCCCATACTAAGTGCACTGAGTGCATATTGATCGGCGCCACTGTCCACTATGGTGGTGCTTGGGAAAAACTGATTGTGACAACCCGTGATCCGAGATAAGGGGTGTCCATCCCGATACCCAAATGTAACAGGAATCATGGATGGATATCATCCTCAGCATCATAAAAATAAACTGAGTATAAGGGAAAACCACCCAATAAATCAGAAAACGGGTTGCCAAAAAGTTTAGAAATTTTAAAATGCAGTTAAGAAATTTAATTTAAACAACCCAAATCTGATAAGCAAGTGGAATTCCACAAGAGTATATATAATACAACTAAGATGAATGTATACAAAAGGAACGAATAAGTTGTCGATCCACAGCAACATACAACGAAGTACAACAATTTAAATATTTTACAAAATACATTCATTAATCAAATACAAAAGTTTGGGCCACACACCCGAGTATAAGACCCGGTCATATCTAGAACACAAAGATGAAAGCGTCTAATACAATGACCTGTAATAACCCGCAAAATCCTACAGCTCGTCGAAAGCAAAGGAATGGGAATGTCAAAACGGGCGTCCTTGTGGGGGAACACCTGAGCGGATACAATCATATATACAACAAGGAATGTAAACTGGTCAGGGTCGGGTTCTATATGATCACCAGAAGAAATAAAAAGTATGATAGAAATGAACAGTTATGAATGAATGATAAGGATGATAATATAGCATGTTATCTAGCATGTTAAGCCTAAATTATAATTTAAGACAATTTAATTAAATGATGAATTGAAATGTCATTTACATAAAGGAAGAAAAGTAAATAACTTAAATTTAAAAACCTTTCCTCATTTATCAAATTTCCATCATCTTTTGTATTCCTTAATAGGAATAAAATCATTTATTAACTTCCATAGTTAATTACCTTACCATTTCATCTTTCCATTCCTTAATAGGAATATCATTAATGTCAAGTGCTCTTTATGGCACATATCTTATTAATCTCATTCCTGTGCTCTTTATGGCATGTATCCATGCTCTTTATGGCATATAACCATCAAGTCCCACTTGATGCAGAAAAGTCATATTCATATATATATAAGGATTCTAAGACCGCCCATCCTAGTTTCTCCACTGGGCGCGCCTCTAAATGACCATCATCTTCCAGGGCCTATCTATACAAGACAACCTGGGATCATAACGCAACGTCGGGAAGCGGCCATATGCCTGCGGGAAAGTCAGGACCACACACGGAATACCCTAACCAGCGCAGAAAAATATATAAAAACCCTGCATATTGCCTAGGACTATATCCTCCCTGCATTCATTAGCCAGGGGGCATCACCAAGCGCGCGAACTTCCCTTATGATGTCATTTAGAGAGGTGTGTTTAAGTAAATTAACATTTACCATATTATATCTCATTTTCATTTCAATTTACCATTACCAAAATTCCATTACCAATATCCATGTGTTTGGTTCTTTTTATTCGAACCTATCATAATTAAACAACCGGGTTCATTTTATTTGAACCAATCATCATTAACATAGCTTGGGTTCATTTTAGTTGAAACTATCATCTTTAAACAATTTGGGTTCATTTTATTTGAACCTATTCCCGTTGAATATTATCATCGATATTCCTCAAATTGCAAGTCCCAACTAAATCTCCAAATGATCATTATGATCCTACAAATCCCCAAATTTCATATAACTTTTATAAGCCCTTAAGTCTCCAAGTTAGGGCATTTAACTTTCCTAACTTCTAAAAATTTTAATAAAAGAAGTAATGCCTTAATATTACTTTAAACCTCCCCAGAATAAACCCCAGATGAACCCATTTCTAGTCTAGGGTAGCGACCAAACTCAATAACTACTCTAGGACTCTAAGTTTACTTCTTTGAAGAAGGTTCCTAGGTCCTAACCCTAAAGAAAAAGGTTAAAATTTGAAAAGGAAAACAAAAGAAAAATGCAGGATTTCCGAATCGATTCAGCCTAGCCGAATCGATTCAGCCAGGAAAATGGGGAATCTGCATAATTGCCGAATCGATTCTGACGAGACGAATCGATTCGATCGACTCAGGCTTGGAAACTGCCTCAAGGCGAATCGATTCGATTCTGCAAATTTGCCAAGTTTTGGCTATAGAGTTCTAAACTCCAAATTTCTCCTTAAACCAAAACCAACCCAACCAAGATCATTTAAGGGAACTAATACACCCCAAATGCATCTAACTACCATCAATTACCATATGTATCATCCAAATCCATTTCCAAGGGTTAATACCCAAATAATCTAACAAAACCCTAAAATGACAATTCATAACAATTCATAAATATCAATACTAATTATTCTCCTTAAATCATGCAATAGCAAGTAGATAACTTGGCTTGATCTTGCAAATGCATATTTGATTTGGTGGAGGCAATGATCCAAGCTCAAGTCTCCAAATTTCTCTCTTTCTCCAAAGCTCTCTTCTTTCCCTCTTAGTTAACAATTTAGTCTTAAGAGGAATAGTGAGTTTTAGCAAGACTAAATCGGGCCATAAGTCTTAAAATGCCCCACTTAAATGACTAATACGCGAAAAAATAAATCGCAACTACACATTTAAGCCATAACCAGTCAAAAGTGCCCGAAATACCAAAATGCAATATGGCACTTATTTTGACTGTCTGGCACCTACCGGGACTAACTACACCCTCCAAATTATCATTTGGAAATTTTATAACTCATTTTTAGTTCCGATTTCTCATTAAACCAAAATGTCATTTTATATCTTATGACACCATAAATCACCACATGGATTTTTTTACCTACTCATCAGGAAATCCTACAACATTTCAGTAAATATTAACCTTTTTCATATGAAATTAATATTTACTCAACATCCATCATTTTATAATTAATTAATACACCTAGTAAATAAATATAAAATATGCTATCAAACGTGAGGGTTGTTACACTGATGTACTTTAACAATCATCGTATCATTAACTTGCTGAGCAACAATAGTGGTGACCTATGTTATGGTCACCGTCCCCTGAATAGTGTACGACTCCGGCTGAGCTTTCCCTCTTGCGTTCCTCCTTATTACCCTCATTGGTCGTCCTCTACTGTTCGTCATACAAAACTCAATCAAACTCATATAAGATTCACTTTATTTATACATAATATCAAGAGAATGGAAATTGCAATAGGAATTAACAGTCCTAAGCATAGGTCTCTAAATCAAAGAAAAGCAACACTGAAAATATAGTAAGTATTCACAGGTCCTAAGGACACTAGAACCTCATATTATGATATCATATGTGACACCTTGCCTATTTTAATAACGGGTGATCATTCCTCTATTAAAATAAGATAGGAATCGCATCTGGTTCATTCTTATCATCACTATGGAAAACATTTTAAATACTAATAACCTATTAGGCTTGGAGTCAAAACTTTAAAACATTTTAAATTACTTACAAAAAATTTCAATTCACATAACTAACCATGCAAATAAAAAATCTCACACTCACTGGCATGAATTAATTAACCAATAACTATCGATAAAAATTATAAAACAGTAATCTATTAACTGGAAGTAAAGCATCTGAATCAAATAAATACCAAATAATTGGGTAACATACCCATAGTAACTCTGAAGTATCTCATATCTAGATCTAAATGATAGAAGCTTCTAATCAATCCCTAAAGATATCCACAGCTGTTGTAGCATCATTTGAATAGAAGGACGGTTAAGCAGGAGTCCCGATGGCTGAGTACAAAAAAGTTTTGAAAATATTTTGATACGGGTCAGAGCCCAAAACCATTTAAAAATATTTTTGCAAGTGTTTAAAATACATTAATAAATATTTCCTATATTACTTCACATTTAAACCGATGTCGAATTCCCATGAGACACCCCTCGCCCCTCAACTATAATGCATACCTAATGCATGTGTTTTAAGCCTCCTAGTTACGCTACCCAGCCTAACTAGTACCTCTGCTAATCTTTGTCCAATATGTTTCTTTATGCCCCATGTATACTTTTATTTATCTTGGAATTCACATTAAGCTTTTCTCTCCGCTTATTCATTATAAATCTCATTTATAATCTTGCCAATTCATTTCACTTAACTTCACGCTAGTTATTGATTCCATATTCACACATTAGTGTCATGTAGTAATATATTATTATCACACCTATATATGTATTTATACATACCATCCCCGAGCTATTCTCCCTAGTGCATAAAAATTTATCGTTCGTAATATCCTATAATTTACCCGTACGTATATATATTCATGCATGCACACCACATACACACACACGCGCGCGGAGATATATATATATATATATATATATTAGTAAAAACATATCACATCACATACACATACATATATATTGCTCGCTATATGTGTATAACTGCAAAACCCAGATCATTACCTCGCGGATGCAAACCTATAGCATGCTATCAGGTTTCAGGAATATACACCTCAGCCTAGGCCACCGGGTCGGAGTCGCACCACTGAATCCAAATCATAAAGTAACTAGAGGAGGTCATAGTCTTAATTCAGTGGGTCATAACCATACCATATTACTCCACTTAGACCTTAACCTTACATTTAGTGGGCATGTACAAACTTATGACCCTGGGGGCCATTACTACATTTGTTGAGATTATCCAAGAAAGATCACCCACAACGTGCAACCTCCACTGATAGCATCCCCCTAGAGTGTTATGTTCACATATATCAATCACACAAAGAGATATTCACACACACACACACATAAACAATGTGTGTGTGTGTGTTGTCTCTATTCCTTTATATATATATATAAAAATTAAAACCGACTAACCATGCATGTCACTCATAGCACTAGCCAAACTTTTCCGAATCTAAATTTGACTCACAAGTCTATAAGTAGTCACTTACTTATTTATATAATTTATTATGCACACTAGTCATATCTCAGTTCATCCAGTATTCTAATTCCATCCAAAATTTCTATTCAGATGCACTAATATATATATTTTTTTGTGTTCGCAACAAACACCCTTAATTTCACACCTCGAAGTATCCCGACTGTCCCAAGATAACTATGAATATTTTTACATTTTTCTAAAAGTCCAAATCTTATCTACGAATGTCCCAAAAAACACGGACACGGCCGGATCATAAAAACCATTTAAATAGACATACTTGGACAAACAGGACAGCCTAACCGGTTCCGCTAGGGGGGAACCGGTTCTGCTGGGGGGAATTGGTTCACGCCTAAGAATTGGTCAAGTAGGGAATGTTACATTTTGTATGAAGTTTTAACCAATTTATCAACTCGTAATAGCACCAAAATTCATCCCAACATAATGTAATCATACTCTATCAATATCCACTATAAGGGTATATGCTTCCTTGATTCAATTCATCAAACATCCATCCAAATCATGGGATTTGATATCAAGTTACTCTTAATTAATCCACCATTTAATTCAATGTTTATCACTCAAATTTTCATATTTTTAAGTGAAGAACATAACTCTTTATAAAAAATCTATCTATTTTATAGGATTTATTTCATCACCTTTATATGGAATAATCATCAATCATTATCCATAATATCCTTTTTTTAAAAACCCATTTTGACAGGTAAATTTCACCCAAAAGTTCATATTAATTTTTCACCAATCATGATATGGACTAAAACATAACATATAATATAAAATCAAGTTAAACACTTTCCTATAATTATATGATTGTGATCTTGCTCCTTGCGATCGTCAACCCGTAGTGATCCAAGCCCAAAAATTATTTAATCTCCTCCTAGCACGGTGTACTTGAATTTTTGCTTGAATTCTTCATTTCCTCTTGCCTCTCTCTTAAGCTAAGATGATTTAGAATTACATATGGCTACAAACCATCTCTAAAACCCTTTCACCTTCCCCTAATCCCAAGATTAGGTTAGATAATAACATTAAAATGATCTGAATACCCCCGTACGGGTCTCATATAGCTTAATAAGTCCCCGAAACCTGATTACAACCCCCAAGTACCTAATGCTGACTATTCCGACCCATTTAGGATCATCCATGTACTCGATATCACCATCCGAGTCACCTATCAACAATTTTCCATCTTACTCCCAACACGGCCCCACACGTGCATCCCGAGTAAGAGTTTCTGAACTCGTTGTTTTTTTCTAATTGCAACGTATTATAAAAGAATATAATTTAATTTTCTTATCATAAAAGTAAATATAATATCATGTAAATATTAATACAATATTATCTAATTAATATTTTTTCCATCTACTTTTATTTTTTTAATTAATTAAATTACGAGCACCCGTGTAATTTATATACTACAAAAAATATGGGGTTTTACACCACAGGGATGCCTGACATGATTATTCCTTCTAGTCAGACGGTATTGCAGCAGTTGTTGATGTAAAAAACTAGATCGCTCTAATTATTTAATCACAGATAAATAAATAAGACAAAGATTTTTAAAGTGGTTCGGCTAGGAATAAAGCCTACGTCCACTGTTATGTTATTGCTGAGTGTTTGTGGAATTCTTGATTACAAGTTCTCTCAAGAAATTCCGGTCCCCTTGAATGGGTTTGATACAAGGTATTTATAGCCTTGAGGCTGTACATGAAAGGTTCAATACATTAAATGATATACATATGAAAGGGTAATACATTTAATGCAGCGTGTGCGTCAAGAATATAAGTATTCAATGAATATCTGAACTGTTGATTATCTGGCAATTAATGGTACGACCGAGGTGCAGCTCGGACCACCATAGCTGCTAGCTGATCAGGAGTACCTCGGAGAACTAGAGTACCTCGGTGCGCTAGAGTTCCTCGGTGTGCTATAATTCCTCGGTGTATCCTCGTTGCTCGGAAAGAAGCATGGTTGGTCGGGAAATGAACTTCCTCGCTGCTATCGTGCCATGTAGATTGACACGTGTCTTCGTATTATTCGTCCACATCAGCATATTAATTTTGGTATCAACAGAAGCCCCCAATGTTTCATATTTCGAACTTAGAGGAGTATGGAACATTCTTTCTCGGTATATAGCGATATTAAATAATCTTCCTGGGTTTCAGGAACATTGTATTCAAATTTCCTTCTTATTTCACAGTTTCCGCCTTTTTTATAAGCGCTTCGATCTTTGTGCAATTTTTATCCTTTTAGCCGCCGGAAGTTCAGTAGTTTCTTTTTGGTAATCATTTCTTTCGCCGCTTCCCAATGCAAAGTATTTAAACTTCTTTGGTAACCATACCGTCGTCTACGTTTTCCATTTTCTGCATTCAAGCTTTCTATTCTCTTCTTCTCTTGTGCGTTCATCCTTGTTTCCGTTCGTTGTCAACACACCTCCTTTCTTTCTGTAAGATCTTCTTCCTTTCTTCTGTATCTCTTTTATTCAATATGGTTTATATTGTGGAGTCTGTTGAGAAATTCCGTTCTGATTTTTCCATTCCTTCGTGGGTAACTCTAGAGGTTCTTTCTGAGCCTTTAGATTACTTTCGATTGGCTGAGGGACATTGGTTCCCCAGTATTTTTGTTGCTGAATGTGGTTTTTCCTTTCCACCAAACCCATTATGTCTTGAGTTTTGTCAATATTTTGATCTTGTTCCTGCAAAAATAGCCCCCAATTCATGGAGAATAATTAACGGGGTGCACAAATTAAATCTAACTCATGGGACTCGTATTGGGATCCCTGAAATTATGTTTTGTTATAAATGGGCCACTCTAGATAATATTTATTATTTAAAAACTAGGTATCTGAATAGGGCTCTTGTAGTTAATCTCCCTGACTCAAATAGGGATTATTTTGAGCATGGGTTGGTCATAAAAAATTGGCAACATGCGCCTTTAGCTGGGGATGAAGTATACAACGGTCCCAGATGCCCCCCATATGGCAATGGGATAGGTTTATTTTTCATTTTATTTTACTTATAAACTTATGCTTTCATCATGTTTGATAAAATGTATGACCGATATTTCATTATGTATTTATTTGCAGTTGATAGCAAAAGAAAAACTCCAAAGGAATCAGAAGTGAATATTAAACATCTGAAACTTATCTGGGGTTTGCATAAGAACATTGCAGACGAACACATCAGATCTGCCTCATATTTGCTACAGTATAAGAGTTACACAACCTCTTATACTGCTCGCCCTGTTGAACCAGCTTCAACACCAGAAGGTTCATCTTCAGACTCTCATATCCCCTTATCTCAGAGAATGGGCAAGAAAAGAGCTCCTCCTGCTTTATTTGATGAAATTTCCTCTGCTGTTGGAGCCAAGAAAGGCAAAACTGATGTCCCAGAGGGACTAAAAAAGTAGATGCTGGGTCCTCCAAAGCTGCCGAGAAGCCCCCAGTGGCCCCGAGCAAGAAAAATGCTCCTGCAGATGTAATTACAATCTCCCCGACCAAGACCTCTCTGGTTGAAGGTTCTGACCGCCCGTTGAAGAGATTGAGGAAATCATCCTTGGTTACTCCGGCTGAAACTGCTTCTTCTTTACCTGCTAGTGGTACTGATGTTCCAAACATCATTCTTCCAAGCTCTGCAATGAGCTCGGTCGTACCCGAGGTCCATGGTCTTGATGAAAGAATTCCTAGGGATACGCTGACATCCCTAGCTGCTCGTCACCTTGCTTCAGTAATTTTCTCATACTTATGATTTCTCTTTCTCCGAAAGCTTGCATTTTATATTGACTTCGCTATTTTTCTCATCTTTCAGCTGGTGAATTGTTTCAATAATATTGTGAAGAAGGATGAAGCTATTAAAGCTTCAAGCTCCTCGTCAGGTGTAGAGGATGCTCTGTTGGGTTTGACCCAATCTTTAAAGGAATCTCGTCAACAATATATTGACGAAAAAGCTGTTTGGGAGAAGAAATTAGCTGCGGCTGAGGCTGAGAAGGTGAAAATGGCCGAAACCTCCAAGAATTTGGAGGAGAAAGTAAAGGGTTTAGAGGTTAAACATCAAGAATATGATGGCCAGCTGAAAAAGGCAAATGAAGAGTTATCTACCTTGCAAGATATCAAGGTCAAAAAAGAGGAATTGGAGGTGAAACTCTCCTCGGAGAGATTGAGGAGAAAGGTCGCAATCAAGAAACATTTCAGTGCTGGTTGGGAGAAAGGATGGGAGAGAGGGATAGCTGCAATGACATCCCAAGTCCAATATGGGAAGTCGAAATACTTCCATGATGGCTGGGTAGCGGTTCTGCAAGAGCTGAAGATCCAAGACGATTCTGAGCTATTCCAACAACATCTTCCTGGTCCTCCTCCACCAATTGTGGAAGAAGAAGAAGATGAGCCTGCCTCAGATGAGTCTTCTATGGCTATGGGTGACCCAGTCTCTGCTTCTCAACCCTCTATCAACGAGGACGTTTCTTCCATGCCCCCTCCTCCCGAGAAGATTCCTGCTGATCAAACCGTTGTTACCACCGAGTAACCGAGCTCCTCGTCCCCGCCTCCCGAGAAAGTCTTGGGGGACAAGGAAAAGGTGTGAAGTTGTTCGGTATCATTTCTATATTTCTTTACTTGTAATCGAACAATGTAATTTTTTGATGATCTAATAAAATACATCTTCGTTTCTCTTCTTTGTTGATACTCTGTCTGCTCTTATTTATTAATTCCTGCCTCCTCTTCTTTATTAGTTTTTGGCCAGAATGGAATTGATATCTGCTCCTGATACTGAGTTGATGCGACAATGCAATGGATATTATAAAGTTGGTCATACAGACCTGAGTGTATCAGAGATTGTCGACATCCTTGGTCACGATGCCTCAGAACAAGCAGTTGAGGCTTACCGATATCTGAAGGATTTGCTTGATAGATCTGTGGCCAATAATGTGGCGTATTACGAACTGATTGAGGAACTTCATGATTCCATAAAGGATCTTCAAAATCAACACAATGTAACAATGGCCTCATTGCACGAGGATTATGAAAATAGATATCAGCAACCCTCTTCTGAAACAGGCCATAAGAAGATCATTGCTGGATACGATATTAGGGAAAGGACCTTAAAAGGTGAAGTTGAAGCTTGCAGGCAGATTGCCGAGATCCTGGAACAAGAAAATAACAATTTGCAGAAAAAGTTGGCTCAATATGAATCTGCTGCCTCATCTTCCACTGCATTAGTACCAGTTACTGATGAAGGTTTCTCATTCTTAGAAGTCGAAAACGCCAAGTTAAGGCAAGAACTGGATGACTTAAGAAGATCTGTTGTTTCTAGAACTGCTCGGGGACGAGGAAGAGGTTCTCGGGGGCGAGGAAGAACTGTCGAGAAGCAAAGTTCTCCAGTTGCTTCTCGGAGCCGATCAAGAGTTCTCAGTCGCAATGTTGAAGAGGCTCGTACCCAATCTACTTTGGAAACTCAAGCATTCCAGTTAAACGTCAAAGATCGGGCCCTATCAGAAATGTCCAAGAAGAATCTATCCTTGGAAGATCAACTTACAGCGATGAAATCTGCTCTGCATAACAAGGATCTTTTTGCCAAAAGCCTTCATGAACAATTGGATAGATTAACCTTCCAATTCCATAAATAGCCAAGGGAATTCTGGATGGCAGGATACAATGAAGCCCTTGTTCACCTGGATGCTCGTATTGAACATGCCAACAATGAGGGTTACAAGCAAGGATGGTTGAACGCACTGGGTGTGTTAAAATTGGAGCAAGGGCATTATTTATGGGATTATCATGCTCCATCATTATTAGACTTGCCTGTACCACCTTTCAAATTGGACATGGCATGGATCCCAGCTCGTTCCATTCCTCGTAGCTTGATTTCAAAGTACCTTGGTGATTACAGCCTTCATTCTCAGGTTGAATTGTCTCGTCCTGAGCATCTCTTGGACACACCTTCTATGATGAACGTTAGAATGCTCAGGGATGTTAATTTCATTAATTCTCCTCTTTGCCTAGAGGATCCTCCTACTGGCGAGGAGCCTGTTTCAAAAAATAAAGGAAAGAAACCAATAGAATAGGTTTTCAATGTAACAGTTAGTACATTTATGTAACTTGTAATTTATTCCAGATTTTTAATGAAAAGACTTTCATTTTCTGTTTGCCAATTTTGCTATTGTCTTGTGTTTATCAAACACCTTTATATTTGTGCATATGTATCTATGTATTTAAAAAGATGGCAATATCGCGCTATTTATCAACCAACTTAAAAATTTACAAGTATCAAGGTTGATCAATAAAGTAATGAATGTAAATTGTTCAAACTGTTTCCAACCAACCAAGGTGGGTAAATAATGTTTGTCGACCAACTACAGTTGATGGATTTTTATCCCCGACCAGCTATACTTGGTTCAATTATAAAAATGCGTCCGACCAACTAAGATCAATAATTTGTCCTCGTCGACCAACTACAGTTATTGGGTTTTTATCCCCGACCAACTATACTTGGTGTATTTTTTGAATATTTTGTTCTTCAAAGAACTCTTTGTAATAATATTACCTCCCGACCAATCATAAGTTGTAATATGAGAGTATATTTTTATCTTACCAACCGTAATTGATCATGCTGGTGTACACCTTTTAACCAAAGGAATATTTTGTGGCTCCTTGGAGCTTTTGGCTACTTATAGCTGTCCTCCTAACCAAAGGAGGTTGGCTCCTTAGAGCACTTTTTGGCTCCTTAGAGCTGTCCTCCTAACCAAAGGAGGTTGGCTCCTTAGAGCACTTTTGGCTACTTATAGCACTTTTTGGCTCCTTAGAGCTGTCCTCCTAACCAAAGGAGGTTGGCTCCTTAGAGCTGTCCTCCTAACCAAAGGAGGTTGGCTCCTTAGAGCACTTTTGGCTACTTATAGCACTTTTGGCTCCTTAGAGCACTTTTGTCTACTTATAGCACTTTTTGGCTCCTTAGAGCTGTCCTCCTAACCAAAGGAGGTTGGCTCCTTAGAGCACTTTTGGCTACTTATAGCACTTTTGGCTCCTTAGAGCACTTTTGGCTACTTATAGCACTTTTTGGCTCTTTAGAGCACTTTTGGCTACTTATAGCACTTTTTGGCTCCTTAGAGCTGTCCTCCTAACCAAAGGAGGTTGGCTCCTTAGAGCACTTTTGGCTACTTATAGCACTTTTGTAGTGTATTACACTAGTATTCCCCGAAAAACTTTCAACAGAAAGAAAATGGTGAAACATCCTCGTTTTATTCATACTGAAGGAAAAGCTTTACATTTTACATTACTGATAATACTTGCGTAGGTGTTCAGCATTCCACGCATTCTTAAATTCTTCTCCTTCTAGAGTTGCTATTCTGTAAGTTCCTGGACGAACAACCTCTGTAACTCGGTAAGGTCCATGCCAGTTTGCTTCCAATTTATTTTGCTTCTGAATGACTTTCTTTAGCACATAATCCCCTTCTTTTAGGTCACATTTCTTCACCCTTTTGTTGTAAAACAGAGCTGTGCGTTGTTGGTAAGCAGCATTTCTAATGGCTGCCTCTTCTCTAACCTCCTCGAGCATATTCAAATCCAATCTCCTCATCAAATCATTGATCGAAGAGTTGAAATTCAACACCCTGTGTGTCAGTAGGCCTAACTCGGCAGGTATTACAGCCTCACTTCCAAATGCCAGCATGTATGGTGATTCTCCAGTTGCTGCTCGGGGAGTTGTTCGGTAAGCCCACAAAACTGACTGTAGCTCATTAATCCAATTTGCTTTGGCCTCACTTAGCCTCTTCTTTAATCCATTTAATAATGTTCTGTTCGTCACCTCAGTCTGTCCATTGCTTTGGGGATGGCCTGGTGCTGAATGAAACTTCAAAATGTTCGACTGATGACAGTAGGCAGCAAATTCTTCATTATCGAATTGTGTTCCATGGTCTGTGATAAAAGCATGTGGGAGACCATATCGACAAATGATATTCTTCCAAATGAACTGATATACCTTCTCGTACGTCATATTAATTAGTGGTTCAGCCTCTACCCACTTAGTAAAATAATCCACTGCAACGACGAGGTACTTGAATCTTCCTCGGGTGGTCGGCAGTGGTCCAACCAAATCAATTCCCCACATGGCAAGTGGCCAAGGGGAAGTTATTGGTGTTAGCAATGCTTGTGGCGTTCGTCGGATGGAGGAAAAACGTTGGCACTTGTCGCACTTCTTAGCATATGCTATACAATCAGCCCTCATCGTCGGCCAGTAATATCCTTGTGTCATCACCCTTTGCAGAAGAGTCCGACCTGCTACATGAGCTCCACATGATCCTTCATGGATTTCTTCAATCAAATTTTTGACTTCTGATGGATGCACACATCTCTGCAAACCTGCCATAATTCCTCGTCTATACAAAACACCATTAGTTTGTACATACCGAGCAGCTTTATACTTCAGCTTTTTGGCAGTGAGCTTATCCTCCGGTAGCACTCCTTCTTCAATGTATGCCCTGATAGAATCCATCCAAGATGGTCCTAAATCAAGGGTAATAATTTTCACCATCAGGTCTTCCTCTATGCTCCGACTTTCCAGTACTTCAATCGGTATTGTCCTTCGCATCTCGGTGCGCGTAGCTGATGCTAATCGGGCCAATGCATCTGCTCTAGCATTCTCCATCCTCGGTATTCTTACCAATTGAATGGCTTCAAAGTCTGCCAATAATTCCATCACTTTTGCATGGTACTTCATCATTAATTCCCCCTTCACTGCATATATTCCTATCATTTGATTCACAATTAATTGAGAATCACTGAAAACAATTACTTGTCTTGCCTCCATGACTTTCGCCAAACGAAAACCTGCTATCATAGCCTCATATTCAGCCTCATTATTGGAAGCTTTGAATTGGAATCTCAAGGCATACTCCATGTCAATATCATCTGGGGTGTTTAAAACAATCCCTGCTCCACAACCAGTTGTGCAAGATGATCCATCTACATATAATCTCCATGTAGGTACCTCGTCTTCAAATTTCTTGTCTGTCAGAGTTCCTCGGCAAAATACTTGTAATTTTCCTTCATCATCCCCTGCTATCTTTCTCTTCTCCTCTGTCATCTGTTCGCACCCTTTTACCAACCTTAGTTGGTATGGGTTTGAACATGATGATTCTTCTACATCCACAAGTCCTTTTACCAACCTTGGTTGGTTTGGACCCGTGTCTGCTGATCCTGTATCGTCCACAGGTAGGTCAGCAAGCACCTTTTGCTCCTCGGGGGTATCAGGGTATGTAAACTCTGCTATAAAATCTGCTACAGCTTGCCCCTTTAATGATGATCTGGGTTCGTACACAATATCATATTCACCGAGTTCTATTGCCCAATACATCAATCTTCCTGACTTTTCTAGCTTGTGAAGGGCTTGTCTTAATGGCATGTCGGTATACACTATGATGGTATGGGCCTGGAAGTATGGCCTCATTCTTCTACTTGCTTCAATTAATGCCAATGCCAATTTTTCCAGCTTTGGGTATCTGATCTCTGCACCTCGGAAAGCCTTACTTGTGTAATAAATTGGCTTCTGGACTCCATTCTCCAATCTGATCAACGCTGAGCTAACTGCATTTTCTGATACTGCCAAATACAAATACATCTTCTCTCCAGTTATTGGCCTAGACAACAACGGTGGGGCTCCCAAATACTTCTTCAAATCTTTAAAGGCCTTCTCACATTCATCAGTCCACTCAAAACTTTTTCGCAGTGTTTTGAAGAACGGGAGGCATTTATCAGTTGCTCGGGATACAAATCTGTTGAGAGCTGCAACTCGTCCGGTAAGACTCTGTACTTCTTTCCTCGTCGTTGGGGATCGCATCCCTAAAAGATCTTTGATCTTTTCTGGATTTGCCTCAATACCTCGTTGATTGACGATGTATCCGAGGAACATTCCTTCTCGTACTCCAAAGGTACACTTTGTCGGGTTGAGCTTCATTTGGTATTTGTCCAGTTGATCAAAGGTTTGGCCTAAGTCAACTAGATGATCAATAGCTTTCTTGCTTTTGGTGAGCATGTCGTCGACATAGACTTCCATATTGCAACTGATTTGTTCGGCAAAAACCTTGTTCATCAGCCGCTGGTACGTTGCACCTGCATTTTTTAAACCAAAAGGCATAACATTATAACAATAAGTTCCCCTTGGGGTAATAAAAGAAGTACTTTCCCTGTCTTCGGGTTTCATTTTGATCTGGTTGTAGCCAGAATAAGCGTCCATAAAGCTGAGTAGCTCATGTCCCGAGGTAGCATCCACTAATTGATCAATTCTGGGCAATGGAAAATGATCTTTTGGGCACGCCTTGTTGAGATCAGTGAAATCAACACACATTCTCCATTTGTTGTTCTTCTTCTTTACCATCACCACATTTGCCAACCAATCTGGATATTTCACATCTTCAATGAATCGGGCTTTCTGGAGTTTCTCGACCTCCTCTTGTATGGCCTGGTTCTTCTCGGGACTAAACACTCTTCTTCTTTGCTTCACAGGCTTAATCTCCTTATTCACATTGAGTTCGTGACATAAGAAGTTTGGATCTATTCCTGGCATGTCTTCATGACTCCAAGCAAAAGTATTCTTCCTGTTTCTCAAGAAAGTTATCAACTCCTGTTTTATTGAAACATCCAACGACGATCCTATCTGAGTTACTCGTTCAGGATGCTCGTCGTCCAGGATAACAATTTCTGTAGATTCCACCACCTGCCCTTTTACGAGTTGAGATTCATCCCTAGGGTCAAGAGTTTCAATTTCTGTACCTTCCTCCACTTGGTAAGTAGTAGTCTTTTTCTTTGACTCTTCAAGTTCCTCTTGCTCGGCAGACGAATAATAGCATTCCCGAGCTACTTTTTGATCACCTTTCATAATTCCAACTCCAAAATTCGTTGGGAATTTCAAACACTGATGTACTGTAGATGGAACTGCCTCGAACTTCTTCAATCCAACTCTTCCCATGATGATGTTGTAGGCTGACTGCACATTCTTATCCATCACAAAGAAACGTATTCTTTCTGTTCGACAAGCAGGCCAAGTTCCGATGAGTATATCCAACTTGATCGTCCCAAGTGGAAAAACTTTCTCGCCAGCAAAACCCAGAAGGGGTCTGTGATAAGGTTCCAATTGAGATAATTTTAAATTCAAGCTATCGAAGCATGAATAGTACATGATGTCTGCCGAACTACCATTGTCTACTAACACCCTTGAAATGACCACATCCTTCATCCTCATTTTGATCACCAAAGGATCATCATGAGGGTAAAGAACACCTGTCAGGTCGTTTTTTGAAAAACCAATCACTAACTTCTCTTTGTTCACCTTCCTCGGACGATCATCCTCGGCTAGATTTATTCGCTGAATATATGAACAAGCTTAAGCCTCTCCGAGGTAAGCTTTTCTTTCTGCAGTAAGGTCTCCTCCTCCTGCATCTCCTCCTGTAATAACATTACAATCAAATGACCCAAAACGTATGGAAAATACTTCTCGTTCAGGCTTCCTCGGCTTCTTGGGAAGATCAGGGTCATCATCTAGATCATCTTCATGGTCCCTCTTCTTTTTCTCCTCTGCACGACGAGGAGATCTAGATCTCTCTCTAGTTCTGTCATCATTCTTCCTTTCACCTCGGCGATCTACATACTTTGACAACTTTCCTCTTCGGATGAGTGTTTCAATCTCGTTCTGAAGGGCTATGCAATTTTTTGTCATATGGCCATGATCTTTGTGAAACTCGCAATATTTGGCCTTATTCCTCAGATCGGGATTTGTCTTCAGTTTCTCTGGCCACTTGATTTCCTCGCTATTCCTGATTTCTTCCAAAACATGATTAATACCCATTTTCAATGGAGTATAATTATCATACTTCTTTAGGACTTCCAAGGCCATGCTGTTATTCCTGGGATGCTTGTCACCACCATTACCTTTCTGATCTTTTTTCTTAGACTTGTCAACCTCCACCTTGATTTCTTTATCCATGTTCTTCTTCGCAGCCATAGCCTCCTCGGCATTCATGATTTTGGCCGCTTTAGCCATTAACTCCGACATAGTTTTAGGTGGATCTTTGGCCAAAGTATAGTACAGCTTATTAGGCAGCAAACCACTCATCAAAGCAGTGATCGCTGTCTTTTCTTCATAATCTACGACTTCCAACTTCTCGTTATTAAAATGAGTTATGTAATCTCTAGTACTTTCACCTGATTTTTGTCTAACACTTAACAAGTGTGCTACTCGTTTTATCGGCTTCGCCCCAAAGCAAAAATTGCCAATGAACAATTCGGCTAATTGAATAAAAGTTGAAATCTTACCCCGAGGAAGATTGTTATACCATATCTGTGCAGATCCGGTAAGAGTTCCCGAGAATGCCCTACACCTCATCTCGTCGGGTACGGCATAGATGTCAGCAGCAGCTTGGTATTGTTCTATATGAAGTACAGGATCTGTCTTTCCGTCGTACTTAGGGGTCACTACTGGTGCTTTGAATTTCGATGGTGTAGGAAAATCCACAATGTCTTGCACAAAAGGTGTCCCTTGAACAAAAGTTCTCTGTAAGGGGTTTCTTACTTTAGCCATTTCGCCCAGTCTATCCTCCAACCGCTGAATGGAACCTTTCCATGCTTCATTTCCTTCCTCAGGCCGCTTAGTCTGAGCAACTGAGTGTTCTGACGTAGCTTCCTGAGATTTATCTCGACGAGTAGCTGGTCGTGATTGTGCTGATCCTTCTCTCAAACCTGATGGTGGCCGAAAACTTTTCGACGGAGCTCTAGGTGGATTCATATTCCTCCTTGGTCCTAATCGACTGAAAGGAGACGCCCTGCTTAATCTTTCCAAAGCGCTGGTTCTTTCCGGAGAGAGTGTGACACGTTGATCTGTATCCGTAGCCCGTATCGATGATGTTCGCCCAGGTTGATACGTAGAATCAGTAGACTCCCCATTGCGATATGACCCAGTACGTCTGGATTGTGATTGCCCACGATCACTCCTATACCCTGAATAGGTAGGTGCACCGCCTTGAAGAGTTTGAATGAGTTGCCTCACAGATTCTTGCATGGCGGTTTGTCCTTGAGCCAGATTTGTCATAATTCCAGCCAGATCTGGAGGTGCAGATGGATTTGGAAGATTTCCAGTATTTCCAGCATTTCGATTACTGGATTCGGGATTATCTGCCATTGATAACAAATGATTTTTGGTGAAAAACGATTGCAACAGTCGTTCCCACAGACGGTGCCAATCTGTTGATGTAAAAAACTAGATCGCTCTAATTATTTAATCACAGATAAATAAATAAGATAAAGATTTTTAAAGTGGTTCGGCTAGGAATAAAGCCTACGTCCATTGTTATGTTATTCTTGAGTGTTTGTGGAATTCTTGATTACAAGTTCTCTCAAGAAATTCCGGTCCCCTTGAATGGGTTTGATACAAGGTATTTATAGCCTTGAGACTGTACATGAAAGGTTCAATACATTAAATGATATACATATGAAAGGGTAATACATTTAATGCAGCGTGTGCGTAAAGAATATAAGTATTCAATGAATATCTGAACTGTTGATTATCTGGCAATTAATGGTACGACCGAGGTGCAGCTCGGACCGCCATAGCTGCTAGCTGATCAGGAGTACCTCGGAGAACTAGAGTACCTCGGTGCGCTAGAGTTCCTCGGTGTGCTATAATTCCTCGGTGTATCCTCGTTGCTCGGAAAGAAGCATGGTTGGTCGGGAAATGAACTTCCTCGCTGCTATCGTGCCACGTAGATTGACACGTGTCTTCGTATTATTCGTCCACATCAGCATATTAATTTTGGTATCAACAACAGTTGTGGATGCCTGCATCTATCTTTGAGCTCTATATAGGATTCCAATCAGTTTTTATTCGATCATGTCGCCTGTTACTAGACAGTTATTTTATTCTATTTTGATGGATTATTGTATTGGATTTATACCGAGTGTTTATTCGATTATTTGAATTACTATGTTTATTTCAGCATTTAGTTATTATTCGTGATGAATGTATTTGAATGATTTGTGGTGAATGGAATTTTATTACAACAATTTAATTAGTTTTAAACATTGACACCGAGCTTAATAGGTTATTAGCAATTAATTGAATTTTTCGACAGTGATGCTAAGAATAATCCAGATGAGAATCCTGTTTTATTAGATCAGATGGTTGTCTAAATGTTATTTTAATAAGAACCACTTTGTAACACCCTAGGAGATGCTACTAAAAAATATTGATAAATTAGATTATTTTTTTTTATAAAAAGAACATTTAGATTGAACATAAATTTGCGAAAGAAAAAATATGTAAATCAATTGAATAAAATGTCGCAATTTTATTAAATCCCAAATGTCCTTTTATAAAACAGTTTATAATCAATAAAGCGGTACATTTAAATTTTAAAAATAAAATATTCCGACTGAAATCTCATATAATATTCATAAATAAGCCCTCAAAATAACAAGGTATTCAAAATTCACCAAATGTTTCTTCCATTAAATTCAACTAGAAAGTTCGACATCGCCGAAATAAGAGACAACATAAATAAAATCTATCTCAACGAAAAACGTAACGAACCAATAACCCCAAGCCCGAGAATACGAATAACCTATACTCTGATACACTTTGTAACACCCCAAGAGATGCTACTAGAAAATAATAATAAATTAGAGAATTTTTTGTTAAAAACATATCATTTAGCTTAAGCATAAAGTTGTGTAAGAATAAATAAATAAATAGACTAAATAAAACATCCCAATTTTATTAAATCTCAAATGTCCTTTTACAAAATATTTTACAATAAATAAACCAGTACATTTAAATTTTGAAAATAAATATCCAAAGCCTCCAACGACGATCCCAATCACAAGAATGCCATAAATATCAACTCGCATCAAACCTGAAATACAACAAACTCGGGGGGGCGAAAAACCCAGTAGCTCGTATAAATGCTTTTAAGTGTAACTCCACATACTAGTGTGTGCGCATCATATACAAGAGTGTACATAATATGAACACTCAAACTCAGATCCCAATAATATAATGATCACCTAGGATGTCATTAAGAGAACTATAAAACCCAAGACTGTATATCAGAATTCCTACTGCATTTTCCACAGTATGGTATGGAGTACTATCCACCATCCTATCAATTATCCTCAAAACAATCTAACGGCCCCCGAAAATAAATAACATAACTCCGGCACATGGTCCATCATAACCTGGAATCATCGCCATAAAATCTTTACATCACCGCCATTATAACACTTAGCATACTCGCTAACTGGGTCAATGGCCTAGTCTTTGGATAATAAATAAAACTGTAGCCGGCATCACACCCCATCCAGTGGGTCATTTGGCTAAGAAATGCTTGTGTATTATCCAATAATAATAATCATAATATAATTCTCCCAATTCAAATAAATTTGAGATTTAATTCCCATAAATCAAGTGTACATATTTTCTACTCAATTTTTATAACCCAATATGCTCGTAAAATCAACTAGTTTCGTTACCCCAAACTACACGATAGAAGGATAGCATATACAAAATGGATGAAATAATGAATATCATATACGAGTATATAGGACATATAAATGCAACACATGGCATGAATTTAAATATACAATCAAGATTGAGTATGTGAAGCACGCTAAATTAACAATTGGAAAATGAAACTACCTCAAAATGGTCAAAATCCACAATTGTTGACCTGTTTTAGAAACCCGAAAAAATCAGGTCCAAACATTATTTGAATTGCCAATCCGACTTCAAATTTGGATTCTATACAAAAGATTGGGTCAGGTAAATGTTTTGAGTTTTTCTCAAATCTCACCCACAAGCACTTACAAAAAAGATCCAGAACACTCCAAACTTAGTCTTTCTATTCCACTCCTTTTTGCCTCTTTAAAATTCTTTTTTGGCCTCTCTTTTTTATCTTCCTTTCCTTATAATTAGCCATAATATTTCATATATATCCGCTCTCTCAAATCCTAGCTTGGAGCCTAAGCTAACGCATATTACCATATTCCCCTTTATTTCAAAATTGTCTACTTTACATAGTTGTTCCATTATAAAATATCCAAAAATTATTTAAATTTAAATGTTCGATTAGATTTCAAATGAAAATAAATCGCATTTAAATATAACATCAATACCAATATTTTTATTCAAAATAAAATATCCAGATTGAAATCTCAAATAATATTCATAAAGAAGCCCTCAAAATAACGAGGTATTACAGACACAATCTCCTAATGGTGAAACTATTTGTCGATTATTGTCGTCGGCCTCTTAGACACACACATCCCAAGATTCAACAACCAGGGATCTAGATTAGCAACTATAAGAACCGTTAAAACTATCATATGTACTTCGAATTAAAAATTAATGAAAAATAATATAAAGAATAACTTTCTAAAAAAATTCTTCAGAAGATGGAAGTGGGAGAGAGAGAATAACATTTTTTTATTTTGAACAAAGACTCGAAACCAAATTTATAGAAAATAGGGTTAATTACACTTAGGATCCCTGAACATTAACACCCCCCCCCCCCCCCCCCACACACACACACACACACAACACTTCACTACTCGAACTTCCAGTTTTTATAATTTACCCTTTAACTTTGAAAACGGCTGTAATTAACCTTCTACCGTCCAACTTCGTTAATTTTTTGTGGGAAAAGTTACTCATGTATGTGGCACACGACTGGAAGTGATGGCATTTTCATCCGAGAATTATTTTTTCAAATAAAATCTTAAAATAATAACAAAATTATGTAAAAATTAAGAAAATACTAAAAAAATTAAAAATATCAAACATCCTATAAAAATTTTACAAAAAGGTTTTTACGAATATATATTTGAAATTTACCCAAAAAAATAATTTTAGTAAATTAAAAAATAAAATCAAAAAACATATTTAAAAACATTAATAGTTACCGAAAAACACATTGAAATACAATACATTTAAAAATATGGAAAATTGTAAAAAACAATAAGTAAAGAAAAGATTTCTATTAAATAATGAAGAAGAAAAATGGATTTCTAATAAAAACATATCTCACCTATTAAAACTGAAGTTAATGATTTTGAAACTAATCTAGATTTCTCGAAATTCAACAAAAATAATCTGTATTTCTAGTAATTATAAATCCAATAAAAATAATCTAGATCTCTAGAAATTAGAAATCCATTAAAAAGCCAACAATTTGCAAAAACAAAATTTGTTTTCACTACTAAAAATATATTTTCTAGCAAATTAAAAATTTGTAGAAAAAAATAATTTTAGAAGAAAAACATAGATATTTAGAAATAAATAATATATATATATATATATATATATATATATATATACATAGATATTCCCCCTTGATATTAATGGGGGTAGCTTTTTTGTTGATGGAGAGGTTTGAAAAATTGGATTGAGTTTCGTAAATGCTAAAAGTTGGGTCTTTTCAAAATAATTAGAATCGTATATTTCAGATTCAGATATTTCAAGTTGGTGGCGTTTTTCTTCAGAAATTGCCATTGTGCATTTTTTTTCTTTGATTTTCCAAGGAGAATTTCGCAAACCCTTTTTGTAGAATTAAGGTATTTTGCAAATCCTTACTGCTTGCTGAATGGTGACATTTCCCCAAAATGTACGAAATATAAGTGTACTATATATATATATATATATATATATATTCACACACACACACAAACACCCAGAGGGAGAGAGAGGAAGGCTCAGCTACATCATGATATATACATCACACCATACATTACACCTAGTTCTAGGCCCTAAGAAATATTTTTTTCAATTTTTTTCTTGCAATTAACCTCCAATCAACACATATTCAAAAAATTAAGTTAAAATACATTTTGTACTTATTTTTAAAAAATCCACAAAAAACTACGGGCCAAGAACTTTATAAATAACAAAAATTCTATTATGCCTGAATTTTTGACCAAATTTCGATCATCACACTGATATGTCGGTTTGTTATTGGTTAATTTGTAGGGTCCACGTCAGTGGGATCCCAAAACGAACCAATAGCAAGCCGACACGTCAGTGTGTCGGCAAAAATTCAGTCAAAAACTCGGTTCCACTAGAACTGCTCTATAAATAAGGTATTTTGGCGGTTTTTTATGAATTTTTAAAAATAGCTACAAAATGCATTTTTACCTAATTTTTTGAACATATGTTTATTAGAAGGTTAACTTCAAGAAAAAAATAAAAAATTTGAAAAAAAGTTTTTTAGGGCCTTCAATTGGGTGTGATGTATGAATGATATATAGAGCATGATATACATAAGAATTCTCATATATATTGTAACAGCCCTCGCTTTTGAGAACCTATTTTATATTTATTTACGGTGTGAAGTAATTATATAGAATGTTGGAATATGGAGTAAGTATTAATTGAATGAGATAAAAGTTTTTATTTACTAAATTGTTGCATATTTACTGTATGTGTAAGTAAATATCACCATGTTGTGTTTTATAGCGTCATAAGATTTAAAATGACATTTGTGGTTTAAACGAAATCGGAACTTAAAATGAGTTATAAAATTTCCAAATGATAATTTAGAGGGCGAAGTTAGTCCCGAAAGGTGTGAGATAGTTGAAATATCTGCCATATTGTCGTTTTATGTTTCGGGCATTTTCGACTGGTTATAACTTAAATGTGTAGTTGCGAATCATTTTAATGTGGTATTAACCATTTAAGTTAAGAATTTTAGACTAATGCTACGATTTAGTCTTGCTAAGCCTTTTATTTCTCTTAAGTGCATTTGTTAACCTAGAGAGAAAGAGAGAAGAAGAGAACTTTGGAGAGAAAGAGAGAAATTGAAGATTGGAGAGTTGATCTTGCATTCATCTTCCAAGAATCTGAAATTCCAACATCAAGGCATGTTTTCTACTTGCTAATATATGGTGTAAGATGAATAAATGGAATTGATTGTTGTGTAGTTAATGTAGTTTAATAATTTTGGGATTTTGAGGGATTTATAGGTTTTAAACCCTTAGAAATTGTTTTATATGTTTGTTGGTGTAAATTGATGGAAGTTAGATGCATTTATTAGTTGATGGGTTGAATTAATGAGGTTGGTTGGAGAAGAAAAGAGATTTGGGGAAATTAGGGTTCATAACCCTTAACCCATACTTGGCAAATTCGCAGGGGAGAATCGATTCGGCCAAGGCGAATTGATTCGCCACAGGGACAGTGTGCAGGTCTGAGTGGACCAAATTAATTCGGCATGTGTGAATCGATTCGGCAATTATGCAAAAAGTCAGGTTTTTCTCTTCGAATCGATTCGGCTGGTCCGAATCGATTCGCACGAATCGATTCGACCAGGGCGAATCGATTCGGTAATCCTGCAGTTTTGAGTGATTTTTCTTAGCTCAATTCCAACCCTTTTATTTAGTCTTAGGACCTAGGAACCTTATTGTATGAAGTAAACTTAGAGTCCTACAGTCTTAGATGAGTTGGGTCACTACCCTATATTAGAAATGGGTTAAACGGGGCTCATTTCGGGGGTATACAAATTGAGGTTTAGGGTATCTTTTTTTCTTTAGTTAATTATCGGGAGTTTAGGAGTTGTAAGCCCATACTTGGAGAATCCGGGGGCTCAATTGAGGTATATAAAACCTTGTGACTTGTAAAAATATTATGATCCCTTGGAGAATAATTTCGGAACTTAGTATACGATGAATACTAATGAGAATATTCAATGATTATGGTTTCGGATAAAATGAAACATTACGCATGTAAAATGGAAATGAAAATGAGACTAATATGATAAATGCTAATTTATTTAAACACACCTCTCTAAATGTCATCATAAGGTAAGTGCGCGCGTGAGGTGAAGCCCCTTGTCTAATGAATGCAGTGTGGATATAGTCCTAGGCCATATGAGTGTTGTTGTATATTTTTCTGCGATGGAAAGGTAATTTCGGGTGTGGTTATGACTCTCTCGCAGACATATGGCCGCTTCCCAACGTCTCGCGATAGGTACCCAGGTAGTCTTGGTATATAAGCCCTGGAAGATAATGGTCATTTAGGGGCGCGCACAGTAGGGAAACCCGGACGGGCGGTCTTAGAATCGTTATATGTATATGAATATAACTATTCTTAATCAAGTGGGACTTAATGTATAATAAATTCCACAAAGAGCATGTAACAGTAATTATATTCCTAATAAGGAATGGAATGCCACAAAGAGCATATGAAAGTAATTATATTCCTAATAAGGAATGGAAAGATGAAATGAAATAGTGAAAAAGGATGAAGGTTTTCAATTAATGATATTCATTTAAATCCTCTTGCATAACTGAATGAAAATTATAATCATTTAAATTGTCTTAGTTTATGCCTTGAGATTATATCGATAGATTTTCATCTTTATCATTCATGATTAACTGTTCATAAATGTCATACTTTTTATTCATTTGGTGATTATATAAAACTTGTCCCTGACCCGTTCATATTTCTTGTCGTGCACGTATCTTATATCAGCTCAGGTGCTCCGCCGCAAGGACGCCCGTTCTGATTTTCCTATTTTCGGTGTTTTGGAGAGCCGTGATACTTTGCGAATATTTTGGGATGTTTTGTGTAGACGCCTTCATTTTTGTACTCTAGTTATGATCGGGTCTTTTACTCA
Source organism: Sambucus nigra (assembly GCA_949130495.1). Lineage (NCBI taxonomy): Eukaryota > Viridiplantae > Streptophyta > Magnoliopsida > Dipsacales > Adoxaceae > Sambucus > Sambucus nigra. Next base: position 83,949,889 of record OX422208.1, on the reverse strand, counting down.
GGCGTGTGGCCCAAACTTTTGTAATTGTCTAATGGATGTACCATGTAACTTAATTAACTTGTTATATTGGTTGTATAGACTATTGACCGACAACATATTCGGTCCCTTTATTGTATTCTTATTATGGATGTAATATAAGTTTTATTGGGTTTCCACTTTCTTTTCAAATTGGGTTGTGTAAATTATTTCCTTAACTTATTATAAAACATAATTTTGGCAACCCATTTTCTGAAATATTGGGTGGTTATCCCGTATACTTATTATATTGTTGTGATGCCGAGAATGATTCCATCCATGATTCCTGTTATATTGGAGTGTCGGGATGGCCACCCCTTATTTTGGTGAGCGGGTTGTCGCAGATGGTATCAAAGCATCAGGTTCTAGAGTCTTTAGGATCTATGCGGACTTCTCACGTTCTACCATAGCGTTCTTTGATATAGAGCCTAATATTAGGACTTTTTTGTTACTTATGTTTGCGATCTTCTGCAAGATAGATTGTTTTGAAAAGTATTCTAACTCTATTGTTTCCTCATCTTAGAACCGCCTAAGAGAGGTGGCCCAGTGAGACGCAATAGAGTTGTAGAAGAGGAAGTAGGTCCTCCACCGCCGTCGCAGCAGGGAACTATAAATGCTGCTGATGTAGCAAATATCGTGGCCCAAGCAGTTAATGCTGCTATGACCGCCATGGTTCAAAATTACCACAAGCTCAACAGTAATGGGCTCAGGATGCACAAGATCTTATGGGACCTTCTTCGTGGGAGAGAGTTAGAGAGTCCTTTTTAAAGGGCCATCCCCCAGAATTTGATGGAGGCTCTGATGTTATTAGAGATAATCAGTGGAAGAAGGATATGCAACGCCATCTGCGTATAGTGGAGTGTAGCGAGGAGAGGAAACATCTCCTTGATACTTTCAAAGCTCGTCGGATCTGCATTACATTGGTGGGAGTCGATGACTACATGAGAACAGAAAGATACCATGACTATCAATGATTTTTGGGCTTTGTTTGACCGGAAGTACTTCCCTCGCGCAGTTCAGAAGGAGATGAGAAGGAAGCATCAGGATGTGGTGCAAGGTGAGAGATCTGTTGCGGAATATGAAGAGGAGTTCACCCGATTAGTGAGTTTTATACCAGATGAGGTGACTCCGGAAGATAGAAAAATATCAAAGTTCATGGGGGGTTTAAATTGGAGGATCCGGCAACATTTGTTGGGTAATCTAGCTTTGCATATTTTTGTGGATGTGATGAATGCGGCATTGCTTCATTGCCAAGAGCATCGGTTGTATGTCCAGAGTAGCAAGAAGGCTACAGTAATGTGGCAAGCGAGAAAACCTGAAGGAAATGGGACCAGAGGAGGAGCATTTCCTTCGTCCCAATGTTCGGGTAATAAATAGAAAGAAAGGGATCCCCAATAAGGGGACTTGACAAAAAAGCAACATTTTAGTGGGTTTATTACAGGTGGAAATAACAATAGGCAAGGTCAAGGTAGACCGCAACCGCAATAAGCGGGTAGAGGTGGAAATGGAGGGAGAGGCCATCCGATCGAAGGCCTCGGCCAGTTTAGAAATACCAGGGGTCGAGGTCAGGAGAATCTAGAGAATTGATGCTTTCAATGCGGAGAGCCGGGCCATATCAAGAGGATGTGTCCTCACTTTATTGGAGGACAGCTTCCTAGGATCCCACAACAGCCCCAGGTTCAGTTACCGTCACAGGCACCTAATCCAGTTGTCCCTCCACAGCAGGGTCAGTTACAGTATGGACGTGTTTATCATATTCAGGATGTTATGCTTCCTCCGACTCCGCTAGCACCGCCAGCTATTGAGGGTAAGTTTCTCATTCAGGGTCACATGGGTCGTGTGTTATTTGATATGGGTGTGACACACTCGTTCATTTCTAGAAGTTTTTCTCAGACTACAGAGTTGATAAAATCTGCAGAGAGTACATTCACTAGTGTTGAGTCTTCTATGGATGATGGTTCACTCATTTTCTTTGTTTGTAAACAAATAGGAATAACTCTTGGTAATTTTTTCTTTGAGCCTGATTTGCTCATCCTAGACATGGTCGGGCATGATGTGATTTTGGGTATGGATTGGCTAGTGAAGTATCATGCGATAGTAAATTACTATGGGAAGAGTATAGTGTTTGCCATTCCAGGGCAAAAAATATTTTTAGTGGTTATGCCTCGCTTAGAAGAAGGTACTAGCACTTGTATTGTATTGCGGAGGAGACTTCTCGGGATGTAGTTATTTCCTTAGATTATATTCCGGTTGTTAGAGACTTTGAAGATGTTTTTTGGGAAATACCTGGTTTACCTCCTAGTAGGAAGATTGAATTTGTAATTGATTTATCACCGGGAACTAGACCGATTACGAGAGCTCCGTATCGTATGGCTCCTGTTGAGATGAATGAGTTGAGGGATCAGATTCAAGACTTGCTTGAGCAAGGGTTTATTAGGCGAAGTACTTCGTCGTAGGGCGCTCCGGTGTTGTTTGTGAAGAAAAGAGACAGTTTTCTCCGGCTATGTGTTGACTACAGAGAGTTGAATAAAGTCACCATCTGGAACAAATACCTATTGCCTCGGATTGATGATTTGTTTTATCAACTTAGGGGAGCGTCGTACTTCTCTAAGATAGACTTGAGGACGGGGTATCACCAGTTGAGGATACGAGAACAAGATGTGTCCAAAACTTCTTTCCCAACGAGATATGGGTCCTATGAATTTTTGGTTATGCCTTTTGGACTAACAAATGCTCCCGCCATGTTTATGGACCTCATGAATAGGGTATTTCGAGAGTTCCTGGACTAGTTTATCATCGTGTTCATTGATGATATTCTAGTGTATTCTCAAACAGAATCTGACCATGCTAATCATTTGCGGTTGGTCCTGCAAAGGTTGAGGGATCACCAATTGCATCCAAGTTCGAGAAGTGCGGGTTTTGGTTGCAGGAGGTACAGTTTCTGGGTCATAGTGTGACATCCCAAGGTATTTCGTTGGACCCGAGTAAAGTGGTTGCGGTGAGGGAGTGGGGTCAGCCCACAACGCCTACCGAAATTCGTAGTTTTCTGGGTTTGGCGGGTTATTACCACCGGTTTATCAAGGGTTTCTCCAAAATTGCTAGCCCTTTTTACCCGGAAAGGGGTGAGGTTTTTTTTGGGATAATTCTTGTCAGACATCTTTTGACAAGCTCAAGGATAGGTTGACTTCTGCTCTAGTTCTTGTGTTACCCAGGCCAGGATTGAAATATTTAGTCTTTACCGACGCATCTCTATAAGGATTAGGAGGTGTACTTCAATAAGAGCGACGACCTATTGCTTATGATTCTTGCATGCTAAAGCCCCATGAAAAGAATTATCCGGTGCATGATTTGGAACTTCTCGCATTAGTCTTTGCTTTGATGATTTGGAGGCATTATCTCCTAGGGGAGAAATTTAGTCTTTTCACGAACCATAAATCGCTGCAATATTTATTTTCACGGAAATATTTAAATATGCGACAACGCCGATGGCTAGAGTCTGTGAAAGACTATCAATTTGACATCCACTATCACCCGGGCAAAGCGAATGTGGTGGTGGATGCTTTGAGTAGAACGACCGATGGGGAGTTAGCGGAAGTATGGAAGGCAAAATGGAAGGAGATGAGTCAAGAGGACATGGTTGCTAGGGCGTTTATGTCAGTGTTTGACCGTCACGCCTACTATTGTGGCTAGGGTGGTTGAAACCCAAAGGAGGGACAAAAACTTCCAGGACCGTATACATAAGTTGTTGACCGAGGGAGCAGAATCCTACTCTATAGGTTCCGAAGGTGGGGTGAATTTCCACTGGAGACTCATTGTCCCAGACGAAGGGGACTTAAAACGGGCCGTAATGACGGAATCTCACGGTTCCAAATTTGCAGTGCATCCGGGTAACGACAAAATGTATCAAGACAGCGTCGTCAGTATTGGTGGCCAGGCATGAAGAGGGATATTTCTGAGTTCTTGTCCCAATGCCCCACTTGTCAATTGGTCAAGATAGATCATCAACGACCGACTAGTTTGTTGCAACTATTGGAAATTTTGGTGTGGGAGTGGGAGAGAATATCAATGAATTTTATCACGGGATTGACAACGTCGCAAAATGGTCACGATTCTATTTGGGTCATCGTCGATCGTTTGACTAAATTGGCACACTTCCTACCAATATTCACCGATTACAATACCTCTCGTTATGCCCGGCTATTTATCGCGGAGGTTGTTAGACTCCATGGGGTGCCCTTAAATATAGTTTCCGATCGAGATATGATTTTTGTTTCCCACTTTTGGTGAAGTTTCCAAGAGGCTATGGGAACCGAATTTAAGTTAAGCACTTCTTAACACCCTCAAACAGATGGGCAGGCAGAAAGAGTTAACCAAATGTTGGAGTATATGCTCTGAATGTGTGTGCTTGACTTCAGGGGTGGTTGGGAACAATATCTTCCTTTGGTAAAATTTTCTTATAATAATTCGTACCAATTCACAATTGGGATGGCACCCTATGAAGCTTTGTATGGCTGGCCTTGTAGATCGCCCACTTGTTTATTAGAGGTGGGGGATAGTAAGTTCTTTGGACCTGAAATGATCCAGGATACTTCTTCCAAGATTGAACTCATCCGGAATCGCATCCGAATAGCTCAAGACCGTCAAAAGAATTATGTCGATGCTAATAGAAGACATGTAGAGATGGAGATTGGGGATCAAGTGTTGGTGAGAGTATCGCCTATAAAAGGTATCAAGCGTTTTGGAGAGAAAGGGAAGCTTGCGCCGCGCTATGTGATACCTTTTCCTATTATTGCTAATTTAGGTCCGGTGGCGTATCAACTTGCCTTACCGGAACACTTACAACAAATCCATGATGTGTTCCATGTTTCCTCTTTGAAGAAGTACAAGAGGTGTGAAGGAGCCCTTTGGCATATTCCTTTTGAGGATATCGATTGGCAACCTGATATTTCATATGAAGAACAACCGGTTGCTATCTTCGAGCATGGGGAATGTAGGTTGAGATCTCGAGTGGTGCCCTTGGTGCGAGTTCAATGGGTTCATCACAACGCCGAGGAATCGACGTGGGAACGTGAGGATGACATGCAGGAAAAATATCCGCATCTCTTCTTGCAAGGTACGCTTGAATTTTGGAGGCAAAATTTTCTCATAAAGGGGGGAGTATGTAACAACCCTCGCTTTTGAGAACCTATTTAATATTTATTTACGGTGTGAAGTAATTATATAGAATGTTGGAATATGGAGTAAGTATTAATTGAATAAGATAAAAGTTTTTATTTACTAAATTGTTGCATATTTACTGTATGTGTAAGTAAATATCACCATGTTGTGTTTTATAGCGTCATAAGATTTAAAATGACATATATGGTTTAAACGAAATCGGAACTTAAAATGAGTTATAAAATTTCCAAATGATAATTTAGAGGGCGAAGTTAGTCCGAAATGTGTGAGATAGTTGAAATATGTGCCATATTGTATTTTTATGTTTCGGGCATTTTCGACTGGTTATAGCTTAAATGTGTATTTGCGAATCATTTTAATGTGGTATTAACCATTTAAGTGAAGAATTTTATACTAATGCTACGATTTAGTCTTTCTAAGCCTTTTATTTCTCTTAAGTGCATTTGTTAACCTAGAGAGAAAGAGAGAAGAAGAGAACTTTGGAGAGAAAGAGAGAAATTAAAGATTGGAGAGTTGATCTTCCATTCATCTTCCAAGAATCTGAAATTCCAACATCAAGGCAAGTTTTCTACTTGCTAATATATGATGTAAGATGAATAAATGGTATTGATTGTTGTGTAGTTAATGTAGTTTAATAATATTGGGATTTTGAGGGATTTATAGGTTTTAAACCCTTAGAAGTTGTTTTATATGTTTGTTGGTGTAAATTGATGGTAGTTAGATGCATTTATTAGTTGATGGGTTGAATTAATGAGGTTGGTTGGAGAAGAAAAGATATTTGGGGAAATTAGGGTTCATAACCTTTAACCCATACTTGGCCAATTCGCAGGGGAGAATCGATTCGTCCAGGGCGAATCGATTCGCCACAGGGACAGTGTGCAGGTCTGAGTGGACGGAATCGATTCGGCCTGTCCGAATCGATTTGACAATTATGCATAAAGTCAGGTTTTCCTCTTCGAATCAATTCGTCTGGTTCGAATCGATTCTCCCGAATCGATTTGGCCAGGGCGAATCGATTCGGTAATCCTGCAGTTTTGAGTGATTTTTCTTAGCTCAATTCCAACCCTTTTCTTTAGGCTTAGGACCTAGGAACCTTCTTGTATGAAGTAAATTTAGAGGCCTAGAGTCTTAGATGAGTTGGGTCACTACCCTACATTACAAATGGGTTAACGGGGCTCATTCCGGGGGTGTACAAATTGATGTTAGGGTATCTTCTTTTCTTTAGTTAATTATTGGGAGTCTAGGAGTTGTATGCCCATACTTGGAGACTCTCGGGGCTCAATTGGGGTATATAAAACCTTGTGACTTGTAGAAATATGGTGATCCCTTGGAGAATAATTTCGGAACTTAGTATACGATGAATACTAATGAGAATATTCAATGATTATGGTTTTGGATAAAATGAAACATTACGCAAGTAAAATGGAAATGAAAATGAGACTAATATGATAAATGCTAATTTAGTTAAACACACCTCTCTAAATGCCATCATAAGGGAAGTGCGCGCGTGAGGTGAAGCCCTCTCGCTAATGAATGCAGGGTGGATATAGTCCTAGGCCATATGAGCGTTGTTGTATATTTTTTTGTGATGGAGAGGTAATTCCGGGTGGGGTTATGACTCTCTTGCGGGCATATGGCCGCTTCCCGATGTCTGGCGATAGTTACCCAGGTTGTCTTAGTATATAGGTCGCGCACAGTGGGTAAACCCGGAGGGGCGATCTTAGAATCATTATATGTATATGAATATAACTATTCTTAATCAAGTGGGACTTGATGTATAATAAATGCCACAAAGAGCTTGTAACAGTAATTATATTCTTGATAAAGAATGGAATGCCACAAAGAGCATATGAAAGTAATTATATTCCTGATAAGGAATGGAAAGATGAAATGACATAGTGAAAAAGGATGAAGGTTTTCAATTAATGATATTCATTTAAATCCTCTTACATAACTGAATGAAAATTATAATCATTTGAATTGTCTTAGTTTATGCCTTGAGATTATATCGATAGATTCTCATCTTTATCATTCATGATTAACTCTTCATAACTGTCATACTTTTTATTCATCTGGTGATCATATAAAACCGGGCCCTGGCCCGTTCATATTTCGTGTCGTGCATGTATCTTATATCCGCTCAGGTTCTCCGCCGCAAGGACGCCCGTTCTGATTTTCCTATTTTCGGTGTTTTGGAGAGCCGTGATACTTTGCGGATATTACGGGATGTTTTGTGTAGATGCCTTCATTTTTGTACTCTAGTTATGATCGGGTCTTTTACTCGGGCGTGTGGCCCATACTTCTGTAACTTTCTAATGGATGTACCATGTAACTTAATTAACTTGTTATATTTGGATGTATAGACTATTGACCGACTGCATATTCGGTCCCTTTATTGTATTCTTGTTATGGATGTAATATAAGTTTTCTTGGGTTTCCACTTTCTTTTCAAATTGGGTTGTGTAAATTATTTCCTTAACTTATTATAAAACATAATTTTGGCAACCCATTTTCTGAAATATTGGGTGGTTATCCCGTATACTTATTATATTGTTGTGATGCCGAGAATGATTCCATCCATGATTCATGTTATATTAGATTATTGGGCTGGCCACCCCTTATTTTGGTGAGCGGGTTGTCACACACACACACACACACACTCACATATATATATATATAATCATTTTGTGTGTGTCGGTTAGTGTGTGTCGAGGGTGTTTATGTGTGGGTGTGTGTGTGCGTGAGAGAGAGAGAGAGGGGGAAAGAGGGGGGAAAACGAGAGAGAAGAGAGTGAGTTTAGTTTTTTTAGGAAAAAGTAAAATACCCGAAATGCCCTTTTAAAAAAGTTAAAAGAGTTGCCATGTGTCATTTCACACCAAAAACTAATAGAGTTGGACGACATAAGGTTAATTGTAATCGTTTTCAAAGCTATGGGTTAAACTATTGAAACTTGAAGTTGGGGTGGTGAAGTGTTAGAGATCAAAATTCAGGAGGCCTAAGTGTAATTAACCTTACAAATTAATCCAACAGTCGGAAAATTAGTTATCCACAGACCGACTATTATCTTCATTGATGGAAAATTTAAACTGAATAAAAGACCAAGTCGAAAAACAAAAAACTTATTTACAAAATTTAAAAAATATTCATCTCCACTAATGAAAAGTTTAAAATGATTTGAAGACTAAGTCAGAAAAAATGTATATATAATAATTAAAAATATATAATTTTATTTGTTCAAAAAATTGGACAACTGAATACAATCCTCAAAGTCATATCAAAGATTATTAATATTTATCGATCTGAGTGAGATTTAAACGCCAACCTCAAATGTCAAATCCGCGAATAAATTGCCACTAAAATTCTTAACCCAAGTCGTTTATTTATCCAACAATTTTGCTAATAAAACCAATAACTTGTTTCAAGTGAGGTATCTTGTAATACCCCGTAATTTCAGAGTAAAATATTACGAAATAAATAAATTTAATAATTTCGAATTTATTTTGAGCATAAGTTAAATTGGGAGGATTTAAATTAAATGTGTAAAAATTTTAAATTTTAAATAAACAATTATTCATGATTATATAAATATAAAACTCAATTGGCTATAATGGGCTTGCTAGTGAAAAATAAATCATATATAAATAAATTTATGAGCGTGTCATTTAAACATAATAAAAATGTCTAAGTGAAGTAGAAATAATTGGGACGCATTTTGGGAAGCATTAAAGGCTCGGTTAAGTGTTTTAAATATTTATAAATGGTACCGGGTCATGGGTATATGAGTTGGGGAGTTTGGATGTGGATTCGGGTCCATTTAGGTGTCCAAAAGTTGGGTTTTAAGACCAACTCGGGATTAGGTTTAGTTAATGTTTAAATGGGCGTAAATCACTTTCCCACTACTATTCAGAGAGGAACTAAACACAACTGTTAACGGGAGAGGAAAGGAGAAAACCCAAAAGAGGGAAAAATGCAAGGAATCAAGGAGGAATCAAAGGCGCTTTCTTCCACAAATTTCTAAGGCAAGAATTCTCTTGCTTAATTTAAGTTTTCAATGTATTGTCTTGATGCATGATGATAACCCCTTAAAATTTTTGGGATTTAGGTTTTATATGAATGAATTGATAATGAATAAAAAAATTTATGCATGTAGAGGACTGAATTTAATATTGAACTAGTCCCAGAAATTTAGATGTTGTGTTCTTGAAATTTAGATTGTAGTAAGATGTCATGTTGTAGAAATCTGATTCATATGAGAAACTAAATGTTGATAGATGTTTAATTCATAAGATAGGCTCGAAATTGTAGTAAACAGTTGGGTAGAAACCATGAAAACCCATGTCTTAGATTTTAGATTTTTTTATAAAAAAAAAACAATTTTTGATGTTTAAAGGTTATTATGAGGGTTAGATCCGATATCAGGTGTGTGTATTATGTTGGTTTAAACTAGATTAAGGTAAGTAAAGATTCAAAGCTATTTGGGCTATGTTAATGGCAGGTAGAGGAAACCGTGGGGGAAACGGGGATGAAGGGAAGAAAAAGAAGGGGTTGAGCGTGCATCAAACGACATTGCAAGTCGTTTGAATGACATTGAAAGTCATTCGAACGACAGGGGTGAAATTCTAGCAGTTTCGTTCTTTTCCTTAATTTATTTTCGAATTCTTTTTCTATTACGAATTTAATTAGGGAAAATTTAGATGGAAATTAATACCTAGGGTATTGGGACTGGGGTTTGGTTGCGAGTATTTATATGAGTCCAAGTGAGTGGGTGGAACCATGTTTGGGACAATAAAGAATTTAATAAAAAATACAAAAGTACCCACATTGAATAAGGAAATGACAATTAACTAGTTGGTTAGGTAATTATTGAATGGAGTGGAATTAATAATTCACTAGATGGTAAATTATTAATAAATGGAAAAATTGTGAATCTTATGTGGGAGTTCTTTATGGTAATTATTTGAGTAGTACCTATACATACTATATGAGATAAAAATATGTACTTTTATGTATATGTGTGGACATACCAATGTTCATGGGTTGTTCAATCGGTTCGTGGGTTCATGCGTTCGGATCGGGTATCACACGCTGGCACAGATGGGCTTGGCAATTGTGTAGGTCATATAGGTACAACCTGGAGGTGCCATCTACGAGAGGTATGTGTTGACGCTAGCCCAGCTTGTGTCACCATTAGGTATGGACCATGAACAGGGATCCTACATAGGGATCGCCCCCAACTTATGTGTGTTTTGTGATTGTCCGCTTAGGATAAGAGATTCCTTTGGACTTGCCGATAGAGTACGAACTAGACACCAACGGTAGATGTCTTTGTGTGTCATATATATGAAGGACATATATATATATACATACCCAGACTTTATATGAGATTACAACTTTGATTATTTAATTCATAATAGATGTTTATGCCATTTATGTGAAAATTATGAGACTGTGATACTACGGGTATTGGTAATTAAATGTAATCGGTACATTTAAGCATTTAATTGTCGACCAATCCATTATTATTAATTTGAAACATTGTCATATTATTGTTTGGGACTTATTGGGTTGCGAATAATGTCACACTTAGATGAGGTTGAGGTATTAAATGCATACGAGTGACGAGAGGGATTATTCATCTTTGCATCAACTGTATTATTGAATCTTAAATTAAATAAGTTAGTTATTGCACACCTAGGGCTCTGACCTAAATTTAAATGTCCCCCCCCCCCCCCCCCAGGTTGTTTCTAGATAGGGATAGTGGTATTGTTGTTGTACCAGCCTTGTGATCACTCGTGCTTATCCGCGTTTTAGATTATTGACTCTAACCTAGGTGTTGTTCTAGTCATAGTTATTTATTTGAGACAATTATAATGGCATAATCTAGATATTTATTAATTTACAATATGTTGGGTTGTGATACTTACTTTTATGTTAGACTTATCATGCACTTTATGTTGGTTTAGTTTTATATACTTGTTAACGCAAAAATTCTCCATCTACGCGGACCAGTCAGAAAAGGACACCTGTCATCCTATGTGGTAATATTTATACTTGCTCGGCACCCTAAGAGAGTTGGTCGGCACCCGAGGAGAGTTGGTCGGCATATCAACCAACGCACGGCATACCAACCAACTTAAGGAAGACCAACCACCCAAGAAGACCAACAGTTATATTCATTGTATATAGATGTAAATATCTGAATGTATAAAGACATTCCATCTCTTGGACTCCCATCACTATAAATACATGCATTCCCTTGGTCAAAGGGACAAAGAGACACGATACACTAGATACATACAATATGAATTAAGCAATTCTCTACACATCTCTCTCTACACCATATTATGCTATTGTAAACACCTGGGAATAAAACAACAGTGGACGTAGGCTTTATTCATAGCCACTTTAAAAACCTTTGTCTCTTATATGTTTGATATTCTTGTTTATCTTCATCTTCAATATCATCCTCATCATTTATTTGCTGTTTGACGCCACTAAAATGGCATAGACCATTTTCTCTCTTCAATAGATTGGCGCCTTCTATGGGAATTTGACACAAGAATTCTTTCCTTCTTATTATAAGAGATGAAGATCATTATCAAAATATACGTCTTTCTATCTTTTTATATGAACCATTATAATTTACACGCATATCGTTTCAATCAACAGATATCTTGTGTGTCTACATTCATGAATAATATATTTTTGAATTTGCATAATATTGTTCTGTATGTGCAATTTGAAATTCAATCGTTTTATTTATTTGCATTGAATTGTTTCAATAATAGATCTGTACAACTCAGTCAATTTTTATTGGTGAGTCACTCAGTGATCTGCATATCTCTGTCAATTTTTTTATATTAGAAAATGAGAAAAGATGATGTCAAATGAATCGACATAAGATATAGATCTGATAATTTTAACGTATTAGTTTTCTCTATCTATCCAATGATTATGATTAGTTTATTGGTTGATAAACCAATCACTTGATGTTGTCAAAATAAAATTTCGGCGATCCGACTGGGAAGAAATAAATTATACAATTTTAATCCTCCCAATTCTAAAATTCTATAGCAATTGAAAATGGGGCACAAATTTGAGATAAAACTCTCCCCATAATCTTGCTTGATCATATTCATAAATCAAATCCCACAGTTTCAACCGTTTCTACTGATGTAAAACCCCACAAAATATTTTTTATCGACCCTATATCAGATGAACTTAACCACATAAGATTTTGACATCTGCAGAGTTGGAAAATGAAAGGTCAATCTTATCGAGAAATATTGATCTTAATCACACCTACATGGACTTCGTCGACCAGTGATGGTGGTTTCACCCCTCCTCCCATTCTTTTTCGAACCTCGCCGATCAGCGGCGACCGGTGATCACTTATTAGCTGACCACAAACCAAAATTCGTAACTGAAATCCAACCACATCTTTGATTTTAAATACCTTGACCAAGGTATGAGGACAAGACAAATCAATCAAAAATTCATCACCAACCTCGTCGGAGGTCGGTGACGGCTATATCAAGAGCTTCACACATCAACAACATTACTTGAAGTTGGCAACTAAATTACAAAATGAACCTCACCTCAGAAACATCACTGGAACACCCTTTACGGTTGAAGATCACTATATAAAAAAAATACATCTGCAACTGGCATCAGAAGGTCATCATTTCTGGTCAGCGGTCCATTATTATCTGCAATTACAAGGTTATCAGTGTTGGTCGGCAACAAAGTTGAGGAATTCCAGACTTCGTATATTTTTTTTTTTGGTCGGAGAAATCTTGAACTTCATTGGACCATATTATCTTGATCGGCAGAACACTTTGTTGGTCAGCAACCTCAGTCATTGATCGGCGACGGATATCAACCTCCTACATGTTCGTCAAAATCCCAAATTCTCCTTGGCCATAAACATATGGTCTTATATGCTGATCGACAACTTCACCAGATAAACTTTTACAGGTCTGCGATCATTTAGTTCTTGGTCGATGACGTCTAATGTTAGTCGATGACCATCCAACCTACTCCTGGTCGTCAACATCCATTGTTGGTTAACAGCCAAACAGATAAAACAAATAAAGATTTCTTTGAGGGTGATGGGTTTCAGACCTCACGTTTGGGACCCAAATTTATTTGACTTCATCAAAATAAAGTTTTGATGTTTAAAAAGGAGTTTTGGTTTATTACACCAACTTACAAATTGGATATTTGCTACAGTACCACATATTTAAATTTCCATATATTTATATTTCTAAGCTTTATGTGGAGAACCCAAGATGTTTCTTTAAACACGAGTTTAGCTTGGGTCAATAGGGGGCATAGATCTTTTTTACTTGTGAACACCCCAAAAATATTTTTTTTAAAAAATCAAGTGATAGATAAAAATCAACTTATATTTGGTCTTTTACGTAAAATTAAAATGTCTAGCATTTTATTGACATATGGCATAACATATTATTTTATGTTTTGATATTTCTATTGTCCGAGAAAATACATATCATATACTGATTGGATGACTAAAATATTCTCATGATTAATTAATTTAGCCTCCATAGATGTTCGAGCAACTTATTGAACTCCACAGGTACAAGATTCAGTGTCGAAGAATGCTCAGAAACAATCTTAAACTTCTTGAAAATATTATCATTGCTCGGCATTATGAAATTTTACCTCAGAAGGGCCCTATTGATTTTATTATTGCTCTGATATATGCTCAAGCATGAATCATTCTTTATATCCATTCTATATTCATCTCAACATGGAGATCGATAAAATATTTATTGTTATATACATTCAGTTCCGAAGAGATCTGCAACATTTATTATATTTCACCCCCAACGGATAGTTGGTCTCGGTAATCCTTATTTATATTCAGGCCTGACAAAGTACTCGGCCATATTTTTATGTTCTGGAAAATATTATCCTTGTTCGGCATTATGAAATTTTGCCTCGATAGATCAGTCAGACACTATATTATTATTCTGAATCATTATCTATTCGGATGCATATTCTATATTCATCTCAGCATGGAGCTTGCCAAAATATTTATTATCATATATTCAGCTCCAAGGAAACCTACATCAGTTATGATATTATCTCCAACAGACTGTTGGTCGTGATAATTCTTCTCTCTATATATATTCAGTAACCACCAACTAAGGTTAGTCGGCATCAACAAACCTATCCAACAATGTTGGCACGATAATCGAGTAAGGCAAAGCATGTTTGATGATGGGTGACCTCAAGGGACATCCAAAATAAGGCAAGAAGATGGGTGACCTCAAGGGGCATCCATTGCCTAGGCACCAAGGCAATCTATATAATATTGTTACAACTAAGCAGGAACATGGGATAAAAATAATTCCATTTCTTAGGCACTTATTGGTGATCAAAAGATCGCTACAACCAGGCAGGAGCATGGAATAAATATTCCATTGCCAAGGCGCACTAAGACAAATAGAAATTGGCAAGTCATCAATTCATATACATGGATTAAGTAGAAGATAAATTTCATGATTATACATTATTGTTTGAAGAATGCCCAAGCAATCTATTGTTCTCTAATAATGTAGGATCAATCGATCCATTCCTTATTATTATTTGGATTTCTTATTAAACCCGACAGATGGTCAACACTCTTATTATTTATCTGGATTTCTTATTAAGCCCGACAGATGGTCGGCACTCTCATTATTTATCTGGGTTTCTTAGAACTTCTATATGGATTTCTCGCTAGCAGGGCTATTCGATGCAAATTAGATATTATGATCATTCTATTAAGTCCTGACGAATGCTCGGGCATCATCATTATTCATTCTCCTAAGCCCAACTGGTCTCCACATACGTCGATCAATGGCACATACCAGAATCATATTCCTAATTGGAATATATCACATTCTTAATTAGAATGCCCACAGATTCCTAATTGGAATATATCACATTCCTAATTGGAATGCCAGCACATTTCTAATTAGCTTATGTGTTGAAAGCAGTTTTACTCAACCAAAATTACTTGGTCAACAAATTATTTCTATGGTCACATTAGGACAGTATAGAAATGCAAATATGCAAAGTTCTTGGGAAGTCATTTCAGGGAAAATTTCCTCAACCTTAGATTTTCTAGCAAGAGCAGTATACTTTAAGGCCTAGAAACTATTCAGAGCTCATATTCCACACTTGGGGGATTTTACTACAAAATTAATTATTCATTCAGTGGCATAGTCTGATAACATTATGCAGTATCAATCGAGCATCAAATTTAACTCCATAAACTTACATGGATGGGGCCCCGGCCAATCATCATTCAGGAGTTATTTTTGCTCAGGAGTTTTTCTATTGAAGTTCAGGAGGCAAATTCATGAGTTAGTTTTGCTATTGAATTTCAGGAGGCATATTTAGGAGTTATTATGCACATGTTATTGAAGTTCAAGAGTAAGATTCAGCATCTACTACTACTGCTGTCTCGACCAACATTGAAAAAGAAATTGTATGAAAATGTTTCGAAGTCCACCACTAGCTTGGTACTAATCAGATTGAAGAGTTGGGTTCAAAAGCTAGTATGTTATTTGGCAAAGCACTCAGAGGAGCAGAAATCAGAAAAATCAAATACGTACAGTCAGCATTCAGTTGGTCGGCACAGAAGACAATAAATCGGCTCACTAGTCGACCAACCCAATTGAAGATTATGATAAACCACAAGCTGTAAACTATGAAGTTACTGCATCCAGATTCCCAGGGGTGATACATAGCACACGTTCGCTTGATGAATAGAGTTCCTTACAATAAAGATTAGATCCAACGTAACCATCAATCAGCCTGAATCATCCGTTGACCAAAATATAGTGCACTTTATGTTGAATAAATTAAGAAGGCATATAAATAATTTCATTATGCATGAGCACCGAGAAATATTACAGAATAAATACTCCATCCTTTCAGTAAACCATCAAGCATGGAGCATTGGGGGCTTCTGTTAACGCAAAAATTATTCGTCTACGCGGACCAGTCAGAAAAGGACACTTGTCATCCTACGTGGCAATATTTATACTCTCTCGGCACCCGAGGAGAGTTGGTGAGAACCCGAGGAGAGTTGGTTGGCATACCAACCAATGCACGGCATACCAATTAACTCAAGGAAGACCAACCACCCAAGAAGACCAACAGTTATATTCATTGTGTATAGATGTAAATGTCTGAATGTATAAAGACATTCCATCTCTTGGACTCCCATCACTATAAATACATGCATTCCCTTGGCCAAAGGGATAAAGAGACACGATACACCAGATACATACAATATGAATTAAGCAATTCTCTACACATATCTCTCTCTCTACACTATACTGTGCTATTGTGACCCACTGGGAATAAAAGAACAGTGGACATAGACTTTATTCATAGCCGAACCACTTTAAAAACCTTTGTCTCTTATATGTTTGATATTATTGTTTATCTTCATCTTCAATCTCGTCCTCATCATTTATCTACAACCATTTTCTATCTCTAAAGATACTTATTCTAGAAATGTTGGTTTAAAATTCAATGATAGGCCTTTAATATAAAATTTATTTTACCTTGGTGCTGAGAATAGTATTAATTGATCGACAAGCCCCATCTTCGGCGTATCATGCCTAGCCAGCCTTTATGTGAGAAAATGAAGGTTATTACAACTGGTATCAGAGCATGGTTCTAGTGTCCTTATGATTTGTGTTTGAGATTGTTACATTCTGTGTTGCGGTCTTTGATGTATAGTTCCATATGTTTAGGAATCGTTGTATTCTTTATGATCATTTACTAATACAACCTCATTTGCTTTCAGATAGAAAATGGTAGGAGAGAAAGACCTAGGCATGTCACTGCACCAGCTACAGAGGAGGGGACCCAATAGGAGCCGCAGTAGTTGTCACCTCCAGTCCCACATGTAGTAAGACCGACAGAGATCTCCAATATCATGGCTTAGGCAGTGTCCACCGCCATGGTAGCTATATTAAGGCATTTTCCACCATCGCAACCTCATCAACAACCACCACAACCACAGCAGGCGGTTCCAGCAGTCTAGATACCTAGGTTGATTTAGGACAGAGATAGGGAGGCCTTCACTAAAGGCCAACCACCAAAGTTTACTGGTAGTCTAGATATTCTAGTGACAAGTAAGTGGAAAAGAGATATTCAGTGACATTTACGTATGGTAAAGTGAACACATGTGTAGAAGCAGATGCTAGCATCATTCCTACTAGGGGATGCACTTCAATAGTAGGAGGCGATTACAATAATTGCCTAGAGGGACGGTCTTACTATTGATAATTTATAGGAGAGATTTGAGGGGAAGTACTTTCCTCAGGTGATGCAATTCAAAATGAAAAAGAAGTTCATGGATCTAAAGAAGGGGGAGCCATACTGTGAAAGAATATGAGGACGATTTTACCGCTCGTTCCTATTTTACTGAGGAGGATATGAGTACAGAGCAAAGGAAGATAGATAAGTTTGTGTCAGTGATGGTCTAGCACATCAGATAGTCATTTTGGGTGAATTCGACTTTCACCATGTATAACTAAGAAATGAATACTACCTTACTACATTGCCAGGATCAAAGGACATTCTAGAAAGATAAAGGGGAGAAGAGATACCACTCCTAGAAGTACAACCAGGAAAGTAGGGTGAATGGGAGTAACAGCCATGAGGCCCAGCAACTTTGGGGTCCTCAACCTTCAAAGCAACATAAGAGATCTAGGGGTTCCGATAATGGGAACAGACAGGGACGATAGCGCTAGGGCCAATAATGATAATGAAACCAAGGCTAAGGGCATCAAAATTAGAGCTAACATGGGATACAACCAGATAGGGATCAATTCCAGGGCAATTTCTATGTTTGTGGAGAGAAGGTCCACTTCTCTAGGAGGTGCGCTCAGGGAAATGGAGATGCACATGAGTCAGGGGGACATCGTGGACACCGAGAACCCCTGGGGTAGTGCCAACCACTGTAGGTACAACTAGTGGTCGTAGTACCAACTGCACCAGCGCTACCCGATTCACCTATGGGACAGTAGCCGTATGTAACACCCCATAATTCTGCTTAATTAGGGAAATACGTTTGTTTAAATTACGTGAGTAGAGTAATTTAATGTGATTACGTGAGTAGAGTAATTTATGTGATTTATTACCACGTTCGTTTAAATTACGTGAGTAGAGTAATTTAAAGTGATCACGTGAGAGAGTAATTTAATGTCATTACGTGAGTAGAGTAATTTATGTGATTAATTACATTTTATTTAAATTACGTGAGATGAGTAATTTAATGAAATATTATGTTAATAAAGATGAATATGACGAGTAAAAACTTACTAAATGTGAATACTAAAGTTTTAATGTTTATAGGTACGATCTAGTGACTATATGGATGTACCGGAGTTATCTCAACCGAGTATAGCGCGTAGGACAAAAAAATTAAGGATGAGAGTAGAAAAATATTTAAGAGACTCAAATGATAATTTAAAGTCCACGGTTGATTCCGAAAGGGTCGAATTAGTCAAAATAGTATACCCGGGGGTACTAGTTGAGTGCCGGATCAATTTCGGGCTAAACCGGGACCATTCGAGGGCATTTTGGTCTCTTTACAATTATGGGAAAGATGACCTACGAATTTTGAAACCCTAGATCAGATTATAAGAGTGGTGGCTAGGGTTAGTCAAATAGGGATACACCATAGCCATTAGAGAAGAGAGAGAGAGGCAAATTCCTAAGGCAAAAGAAGGAAGGAGGGATTATCCTAAGGAAATTTCACCACAAAGATTGTTGGGGAGGAGGATTGAAGTATCAATATCATCAACCATCATCAACAACCACGAAATTAGACCCTACAAATCATAAGGCAAGTGGTTATTTACAAAATAATTGAGTCATAATACCCATAATTAAGCTTTTGGAAGAGCATGATTTTTATGATATTCTTGGGAACAAACAATTGATTCTGATCCATGATTGAGTAGGATCTGCATGTAGAACGTTTTTGGATTACCAAGCATGTTTATATCATAGAAATCTAGATGACAAATTCGTAGGAAAATCTGGAAATTGGATGGAAGATTTAAAAAATGCATGTTTAGGGTTCTTGAAGATTATTGAGATTTTTAGTTAATTTGGCCAATATTTATAATGGTTTTGTTGTTTTAAATCGTTAATAATCATCCCAGAACATATAGGAATAATTAGAAATTGTTGGTTGTGAATATGGTGGACTATCATGAAAGTTAGAGAAATAAAAATGGTGAAACCCGTAGGAAGAAGATGAACTGGGTCTGTCACTGCTTGATCGATCGATCGACCCTTGAATGTCGATCGATCGAGCAGTCGATCGATCGACCACACCCTTCGATCGATCGACCCTGGCTGGACTTTAGAGAAATTTGCGAATATTTCTTTTAATTACCGTCGCTTAATGGGAACCCTAGAAATGATATTTTACCTATGAGGGGACTTTAAAATAACCAGTAGGTGTATCATTAGATTTCTTCACATATGATTGAGTGGGAATTTTGGAGAAATAGACTGACGGAAGAAGGAGCGATTTAGCCATATGTTGCGACTGTAAGAATTAAATTTCGGAGAGAGTGAGATTTAAATTTCAGAAAAGAAATACCAGTATATTAAATATTAACTTAGCTACTGAATTAAGAGAGGGGTAACTAGGGCCCTTAGAGTTGCGTGAATACTCGAATAAATACAATGATGAAATAAATTGTAATTTATAAGTACGGTGAATATAAGTAAAATATATTACGTACGGGTATGATTTGTTGGGTCGGGTGTGTACCTACTAAATTATATAAAAAGTTTGGGTTAAGAGGATATTACATAAATTAATTATGTTAGGGTCGATGTGACATTCCGAACTAACATAAAACTATTATATATTTGGGGTCGATGATAAATGCCGAACCAAACTTGTAACTGGTGTCGCGATGAAAGAGTCCCGAACCAGAATATGTGTATATATTTATATTTTTAGATAGTTGGGGTCGATGGATTATTCCGAACCAACTTTCACTTGGGGTCGACGCATTATTCCGAACCAAGAGTCCTTTATGTGTAATAAAAGGATATGTTAGTGGTAACTAAGATTAAATACATTGTTATGTGATAAAATGTATTCTTTGATCACTATCTATTAATTTAAAATAGTAGATAATGAAATGAAATGTAAATGTCTTAGTAATAATTTTTAGCGTGATGAAATTATTACAAGAATAAGGACAACGGACAGTAAATGAGTTAAATACGGTTATGGGTAGTGTAACTAGGTAGACTAAGTATTATCGATAGTTATGTACTACGCAAGAGAGGTGAGGAAGATCAAGGGAGTGTGCGAAACCTTAATATGTGTAATCAATAACTTAATAGTGATAATTGCTTGCAAAATATTTTCAAATGTTTTGAGTACTAACTCTTGCTATGTAAAATTTTTAAAAACCTTTTAGGTGCCCAGCCACAGGGACACCCAGCATGATTTCATTTCACTGATTTGGGAGCTGCAGCAAGTGTGGATGTTTCAGGGATTGTTTAGACGCTTCCTCTTTTTCAGTTCTAGTGCAGGGTCTCAGTTTTACTATTCTTAGTTGGGACATGTTGTTCCACCTTTACTATATCAGTTTATTCTAGTTATGGATTTGTAGTTGTCTCTTGGGCCGTCGTTTTCGGCAAGACTTTACCTGCTTTCAGATATTTTATTAACTGCTTATTTATTTCTAGTATTTGTAATGTGGTTGTATGGTGAATGTTTTGTTTAAGAAGGATAAAATTTGGCACCCGTTTAATTTCATTTAGGTGGTTAGTAAATTTAAAAGACGATCGACAGTGATGCTAAGAATGAACCATTTAAGAAACCTGTTTATATTAAAATAAGGCTTGATCACCCAAGGTTTAATTAAGCGGGGTGTCACAGATGGTATCAGAGCTTCAGGTTCTAGTGTCCATAGGATCTGTATGGCTTACTACGATTCCGTGTAACGTTTGTTTGTATTAGAGCCCTACTATCAGGATTGTTGATTCAAAATTTCCATTGTTGCGATATCGTACTTCTGCTCTTAAATATTGTATAAACTGTGTACTTATACAATTTGAATCTTATTTCAGATGCCGCCAAGGAGACAGAGAGCAGAGAGGGCTGAAGCCAGAGAATAGGTGAGGGAGGCTCATCAGGAGCCACAGGTACCTATACCACCACCCCCACTCCAGTTAATCTCCACTACTCAGGTTGCGGTGATAGTGGCTCAGGCAGTCGAGACAGCGATGAGGGCAATGGCATCCCACTTTCCTCAGCCCCAAGTACCTCCCCCTGTGGCACCGGTAGTGCAAGTTCCAGCAGGGCCATCTACTTGGCAACGAGTCAGGGAGACATTTCAGAAGGGACACCCACCCGAGTTTCAGGGCAGTACTGATGTAGTGGAAGCGTGCAATTGGAAGAAGAATATCTAGCACCACTTGCGCATGATAGAGTGCACCGGGATATAGGAACAGATGCTAGCCACTTTCCGTCTGTCAGGAGCGGCCCTACAGTGGTGGGAGTCAGTTACCACCACCGAGGACAGGGATACTTTGACTATTTCTGAGTTTTGGGTGCGGTTTGACCGCAAGTATTTCCCTCCAGCAGTAGAGTCAGAGATGAGGAAGAAGTTCAGCGAAGTGGTTCAGGGTGATCGCTCAGTTGCTGACTACGAGGAAGAGTTTACCCGCTTGGCCAATTTTGTGCCAAACGAGGTGAGCAATGAAGAGAGAAAGAAGTCCAAATTTATGGAGGGCCTAACCTGGAGAATCAAACAGCATTTGATTGGTAATCCGGAGTTGGTAACCTACACAGATGTCGTCAATGCCACTCTACTACACTTTCAAGATCACCGTTTTCATACTAAGGGAAATAAGAGGGGTGATCCTAGCCAACCGGGCAAGGTGGATGGAGGTAGTGGCAGCAGCGCATCACTGCAGCAAATAGTGGGTCAGATAGGGCAGGATTCCCGACAGGGGAACTCTGCCAAGAAGTTTAAGCACGGAAGGCATCGCTTTGACCGGCAGGGCCAGCAGGGTCCTCAGCAACCAGTCCCTCAGGGTCGACAGGGCCAGGGTAATCAAAATGGGGGACAACAAGGCCAAGGACGACAGGGCCAACGTCAGGGCCAACAGGGCCAAGGACAGAGACAGTTTCAGGGTCAATGCTTCACTTGTGGCCAGCAAGGTCACAAGAGCAGAAATTATCCACAGCAAGACAGGGCACAACAACAGGGTGCCCAACAGGGGCAACAGGCACCATTAGCCCCAGCGGCAGTACAGGCCCCACAGCCAGAGCAAATGCAGTACGGACGTGTGTTCCACATCCGTGATATTCCATTTCAGCCGGCCCCTCCAGCACCGCCGGCAGTTGCGGGTATGTTTCCTATTCATGGGCTTGAGGGAAATATTTTGTTTGACACGAGGGCATCGCATTCGTTTATTTCCACTAGATTTGCACGGGCAGACGGCCTATTAGCGACAGCAGATACTCATCTTATGTGTGTGGAGTCACCGATGGGTAGTGGGTCCCTTATACACTCGATTTGTAAGGGTGTGGACATTATAGTCGGGAGATTGAGTCTAGCGGCGGACCTCCTAGTGCTGGACATGGAGGGATATGACGTCATCCAAGGCATGGATTGGTTGGCACATAATAGGGCAATGGTAGATTGTTATGAGAGGACCATCGTGTTCTCCATTCTGGGGCAAGAGATGTTCCTTGTGGCAATGCCACTTCCCGAGGGAGGATCGCGAACTCATTTGTATTATATTAAGGAGGAGACCTCACGTGGAGTTGTCGTTTCTCTGGACTCAATCCCAGTTGTGAGGGATTTTGAGGATGTCTTTCAGGAGATACCAGGGTTACCTCCTAGCAGGGAGATAGAGTTCGTTATTGATCTAACACCGGGGACGAGACCTATTGCCAGAGCACCATATCGCATGGCTCCTTCGGAGATGCGAGAACTGAGAGAGCAGATTCAGCAGCTATTAGGACAGGGTTTCATTCGACGGAGTACATCGCCATGGGGTGCGCCCGTGTTGTTTGTAAAGAAAAGGGATGGTTCACTTCGTCTGTGTGTAGATTACAGAGAGCTGAACAAAGTGACGATACGTAATAAGTATCCGTTGTCGAGGATTGACGACTTCTTTGATCAATTGAGAGGGGCTGCATACTTCTCGAAGATCGACTTGAGGTCGGGTTATCACCAATTGCGCATTCGTGAAGAGGATGTACCTTAAGACCGCTTTCCTGTCGCGGTACGGGTCATACGAGTTCAGAGTGATGCCTTTTGGGCTAACTAATGCGCCGGCAGTATTCATGGATCTCATGAACAGGGTATTCAGGGAGTTTTTGGATCAGTTTGTGATTGTGTTCATAGACGACATTCTAATTTACTCTCGTACGGAGGAGGAACACGCAGAACACTTACGATTGGTCCTACAGACATTGCAGAACCATCAGTTGTATGCCAAATTTGAGAAGTGTGGATTTTGGCTTCGTGAGGTTCAGTTCTTAGGCCACGTCGTATCTAGCAGGGGCATTACTGTTGACCCGAGTAAGGTATCGGTGGTGAGGGAGTGGGGGAATCCCACGACACCGACAAAAATTCTCAGTTTCTTGGGATTGGCTGGTTATTATCGTCACTTCATCAAGGGATTCTCAAAAATTATCGGACCATTAACGAATCTAACTCGGAAGGGAATTCCCTTCGTATGGAGTGACAGTTGCCAGTTAGCATTTGATGAATTAAAAGACAAGTTGACATCAGCCCCCGTTATTACCTTGCCTAGGAGCGGAGTGGAATACCGAGTCTATACCGATGCTTCCTTACAAGGACTTGGGGGTGTGTTACAGCAGGAGGAGAAGGCCATAGGTTATGTGTCACGAAAGCTTAAGACACATGAGAATAATTGCCCCACCCATGACCTCGAGTTGGCAGTGGTTGTTTTTGCATTGAGGATTTGGAGACACTATCTTCTGGGTGAGCAGTTCACGCTATTCACGGATCATAAGTCATTGCAGTATCTATTCACTCAGAAGGACCTGAATATGAGGCAAAGAAGGTGGCTTAAATTCGTGAAGGACTACCAATTTGATATACAGTATCATCCTGGTAAGGCTAACGTGGTGGCATATGCGTTAAGCAGAAGACCTACCGGGGAGTTAGCAGAAGTTTGGTAGGCGAAGTGGAGTGAGCTCCGACACGAGGATGAAATGGCGAGAGCATGCCTGGCAGTTCTAGCTATCACTTCCGAGAACGTTATGCGGGTAGTGAGGGCACAGGCAGAAGACCCATTTTATCAGGACAAAGTACGGCAGTTACTGGCCAAGGGGGCAAAGTTCTACTCCATCAGTTCAGAGGGTGGACTACGTTTCAACGGTAGGCTGATAGTACCCGAAGATGATGATTTGAGACATGCTGTTATGACAGAGTCACACGGGTCAAAATTCTCGGTACATCCAGGTGGGGACAAAATGTACCAGGATATGCGACGAGTATATTGGTGGTCAGGTATGAAACGAGATATTGCAGAGTTTGTCTCAAGGTGTGTTACATGTCAGCTCATAAAAGTTGACCATCAGAGACCTTCAGGGATGTTACAACCACTAGAGATTCCTATATGGAAGTGGGAGAGCATCTCAATGGACTTTATTACCGGGTTACCCACCTCCCAGAAGGGCCACGGTTCCATATGGGTGATAGTGGATCGTTTGACTAAGTTCGCCCATTTCTTACCGGTTCGTACGGATTATGATACTATGCGATACGCGCAAATATTTATTTCAGAGATTGTTAAGCTGCACGGAGTTCCTATTAATATCGTGTCGGACCGAGATAAGATATTTTTATCACACTTTTAGCAGAGTTTTCAGGAGGCCATGGGCACCGACTTACGGTTGAGTACGGCTTATCACCCACAAACGGACGGCCAGACGGAAAGAGTAAACCAGATGTTAGAGGACATGCTGAGAATGTGTATTCTAGATTTTGGGGGAAATTGGGAGCCATATCTTCTTTTGGTGGAGTTTGCGTATAATAACTCTTACCAATTCACTATTGGCATGGCTCCATTCGAGGCGCTTTACGGGAGGCCTTGTCGTTCACCCGCTTGTTGGTTAGAGGTGGGGGATAATAGACTTTTGGGGCCAGAGATGATACAGGAGACTTCATCCAAAATAGAGTTAATTCGAGGACGTATTTGAATAGCCCAGGATAGGCAGAAAAGTTATGCTGACGCCGGAAGGAGACATGTGGAATTAGATGTGGGCGACCAGGTGTTAATTCGAGTATCTCCTATGAAAGGGGTTACGAGGTTCGGCAAAAAGGGGAAGATAGCACCGAGATATGTGGGGCCATTTCCTATCATTGAGAGAGTGGGACCGGTAACTTACAGATTGGGACTCCCAGAGCATCTTCAGCGAATACACGATGTGTTCCATGTGGCATCGCTGAAGAAATACAAGAGGAGTGAGAGAGCCTTCTGGAACATTCCACTGGAGGAGATCGATTTCAGCCAGATGTCTCGTATGAAGAAAGACCCGTGGCTATCCTGGATTATAGTGAGCGCAAACTAAGATCCAAGGTGGTACCCTTAGTGCGAGTACAATGGGGACATCACAATATGGATGAGTCCACTTGGGAACGGGAGGAGGATATGCGAGAGCAATATCTAGAATTATTCACCGCAGGTATTTTCTAATTTCGAGGACGAAATTCCTTTTGTAAGAGGGGAAGTATGTAACACCCCGTAATTCTGCTTAATTAGGAAAATACGTTTGTTTAAATTACGTGAGTAGAGTAATTTAATGTGATTACGTGAGTAGAGTAATTTATGTGATTTATTACCACGTTCGTTTAAATTACGTGAGTAGAGTAATTTAAAGTGATCACGTGAGAGAGTAATTTAGAGTGATTACGTGAGTAGAGTAATTTATGTGATTAATTACATTTTACTTAAATTACGTGAGATGAGTAATTTAATGAAATATTATGTTAATAAAGATGAATATGACGAGTAAAAAGTTACTAAATGTGAATAGTAAAGTTTTAATGTTTATAGGTATGATCTAGTGACTATATGGACGTACCGGAGTTATCTCAACCGAGTATCGCGCGTAGGACAAAAAAATTAAGGATGAGAGTAGAAAAATATTTAAGAGACTCAAATGATAATTTAGAGTCCACGGTTGATTTCGAAAGGGTCGAATTAGTCAAAACAGTATACCCGGGGGTACTAGTTGAGTGCCGGATCAATTTCGGGCTAAACCGGGACCATTCGGGGGAATTTTGGTCTCTTTACAATTATGGGAAAGATGACCTACGAATTTTGAAACCCTAGATCAGATTATAAGAGTGGTGGCTAGGGTTAGTCAAATAGGGATACACCATAGCCATTAGAGAAGAGAGAGAGAGGCAAATTCCTAAGGCAAAAGAAGGAAGGAGGGATCATCCTAAGGAAATTTCACCACAAAGATTGTTGGGAAGGAGGATTGAAGTATCAATATCATCAACCATTATCAACAACCATGAAATCAGACCCTACAAATCATAAGGCAAGTGGTTATTTACAAAATAATTGAGTTATAATACCCATAATTAAGCTTTAGGAAGAGCATGATTTTTATGATATTCTTGGGAACAAACAATTGATTATGATCCATGATTGAGTAGGATCTGCATGTAGAACGTTTTTGGATTACCAAGCATGTTTATATCATAGAAATCTAGATGACAAATTCGTGAGAAAATCTGGAAATTAGATGGAAGATTTAAAGAATGCATGTTTAGGGTTCTTGAAGATTAGTGAGATTTTTAGTTAATTTGGCCAATATTTATAATGGTTTTGTTGTTTTAAATCGTTAGTAATCATCCCAGAACATGTAGGAATGATTAGAAATTGTTGGTTGTGAATAAGGTGGACTATCATGAAAGTTAGAGAAATAAAAATGGTGAAACCCGTAGGAAGAAGATGAACTGGGTCTGTCACTGCTTGATCGATCGATCGACCCTTGAATGCCGATCGATCGAGCAGTCGATCGATCGACCACACCCTTCGATCGATCGACCCTGGCTGGACTTTAGAGAAATTTGCGAATATTTCTTTTAATTACCGTCGCTTAATGGGAACCCTAGAAATGATATTTTACCTATGAGGGGACTTTAAAATTACCAGTAGGTGTATCATTAGATTTCTTCACATATGATTGAGTGGGAATTTTGGAGAAATAGACTGACGGAAGAATGAGCGATTTAGCCATATGTTGCGACTGTAAGAATTAAATTTCGGAGAGAGTGAGATTTAAATTTCAGAAAAGAAATACCAGTAGGTTAAATATTAACTTAGCTACTGAATTAAGAAAGGGGTAACTAGGGCCCTTAGAGTTGCGTGAATACTCGAATAAATACAATGATGAAATAAATTGTAATTTATAAGTACGGTGAATATAAGTAAAATATATTACGTACGGGTATGATTTGTTGGGTCGGGTGTGTACCTACTAAATTATATAAAAAGTTTGGGTTAAGAGGATATTACCTAAATTAACTATGTTAGGGTCGATGTGACATTCCGAACTAACATAAAACTATTATATATTTGGGGTCGATGATAAATGCCGAACCAAACTTGTAACTGGTGTCGCGATGAAAGAGTCCCGAACCAGAATATGTGTATATATTTATATTTTTAGATAGTTGGGGTCGATGGATTATTCCGAACCAACTTTCACTTGGGGTCGACGCATTATTCCGAACCAAGAGTCCTTTATGTGTAATAAAAGGATATGTTAGTTGTAACTAAGATTAAATACATTGTTATGTGATAAAATGTATTCTTTGTGCACTATCTATTAATTTAAAATAGTAGATAATGAATTGAAATGTAAATGTCTTAGTAATAATTTATAGCGTGATGAAATTATTACAAGAATAAGGACAACGGACAGTAAATGAGTTAAATACGGTTATGGGTAGTGTAACTAGGTAGACTAAGTATTATCAATAGTTACGTACTACGCAAGAGAGGTGAGTAAGATCAAGGGAGTGTGCGAAACCTTAATATGTGTAATCAATAACTTAATAGTGATAACTGCTTGCAAAATATTTTCAAATGTTTTGAGTACTAACTCTTGCTATGTAAAATTTTTAAAAACCTTTTAGGTGCCCAGCCACAGGGACACCCAGCATGATTTCATTTCAGTGATTTGGGAGCTGCAGCAAGTGTGGATGTTGCAGGGATTGTTTAGAAGCTTCCTCTTTTTCAGTTCTAGTGCAAGGTCTCAGTTTTACTATTCTTAGTTGGGACATGTTCCACCTTTACTATATCAGTTTATTCTAGTTATGGATTTGTAGTTGTCTCTTGGGCCGTCGTTTTCGGCAAGACTTTACCTGCTTTAAGATATTTTATAAACTGCTTATTTATTTCTAGTATTTGTAATATGGTTGTGTGGTGAATGTTTTGTTTAAGAAGGATAAAATTTGGCACCCGTTTAATTTCATTTAGGTGGTTAGTAAATTTAAAATACGATCGACAGTGATGCTAAGAATGAACCATTTAAGAAACCTGTTTATATTAAAATAAGGCTTGATCACCCAAGGTTTAATTAGGCGGGGTGTCACACCGTAGTTGCAGTACGAATGCGTATATCAACTCGCATCAGGAGAGGGACCAACGTCAGTATAGACAGTGATGGTATGATCCCAAGTTCATTTATTTTGTAGGACATACTTGGTTTAGTACTAGTGCACAATACTCTGCGGTAAATGATATCTCGTTTATATATTGGGGAGGGTAGACTCCTTTTATCTAAACGCTTTACATTATTTCACCCGCGAGTTGAGGAACAGGCACCTATAATGCCTCATGTGTAAGGATACGATAATTTACCTCAGGAGGACTTAAACCATAGGGTTTCCATTGATTTATAAAAAAATAAATTAAAACTAATATTCGAATGTAGTGTGACTAGTTAGCATTAATGTTTATTTTCACGATAAAAAATACTGAAGGAATTGTGACACCTTGAGTCTAAATATGGGTAAAAGGGCGATTATAGGGCTTGGGGAGCGTTATAATTTAATTAAGCACATTATAGATGTGGGTACTGGACTGACAGATCTCAGTGACCGATAATGCTATTCAAAAGTGTATTGGGAGGGTTTCTTGTTTAGATTTCTCTTACGAGACATCCCACATATGAAAGTAGAAAACTTTGGGAGCTAAGAGATGTTAGACCCTTGGATATTTTAGGTTATTGTTATTAGTATAATTAAATGGGTTAATTTAATGGGATTTAGTTGATCCCTTTAGCGATATAAGACTTTAGTTGGCAATGGACAAAAGTTGGAATTTACATGATTATTGCACACATTTATTTTCATTTCCATTTTCTTTTAATCTTGGGCCGATGGATCTAAATAACTGACTAAGTCGTACAATAGTGTATCGGGAGGGTTCCTTGTTTGAATTTTGCTTGCGAGGCGTCTCACACACGAAATTGGCAAAAGTCGGAAGTTGAAGGAAGTCGGATACTAAGATCATTATTTTCTTTTCATGTACATATGTGGTGGTATACACTACACCAAAAACACCAATTTGGCACACCTTGATATTAAAAATCTGGCACAATTTAAAATTGTGCCAAATTTTGACACGGTTTAATAATAGTCTGGCACATTTTAAAACAGTGCCAAAATTTGGCACTGTTAAAAGTGTGCCAAAATTGAGCACACTTCACTAAAATATAAATTACCCTAAAGAAATTCACTTCACTCTTTTTACTATCCCTCTCTCTCATCCCTCTCATTTCCAAACCTTCCCACTCATCTCTCTCTCTCTCTCTCTCTCTCTAAGTGCTTAGCTATCTCTCTGGGTTCTTGGGTTCTTGGTCAACTCAACTCAACTCTTTCTCTCACATTTTTATCTCCGCTCAGCTCTCGAACTTAATAGCACTTGTAGCTAGCCTATTAACCATTCAACATGGCATCTGGAAATTTTCAGGTAATTTTTTATCACCCATATTTTAATAGCATCTCTATTTTTAACCTAATTTTTTTACAAAGACAACCTAATAAGATACCTCTCCTTTCATGTTGATAAATATTTTTTTTTGGTATTAGCAATCCACTATTTGGTCAACAGTACTAGCAATTTTCTCTGCAAAGGTATTCGCAATTTGTCAAAGTTAGGGTTCAAATTATTCTTGGAAAGTTATCACATTTGATCCTAGATTTTATGAAATCCGTGATTTGATCCGTATTTTGCATTTTCGGGTTTTATATATTCATTTTTAAATATTTATTATGTTTTTTTGTATGTATGAGTTTTGGGTAGAAATTGAATATTGATAATAAAAAAGACAAATCATTGGTTTTTAGACGGAACTTGGGATCTTTTAGTGGTAACCTATGTTATTATGTTCTTACCCTTCTATTTAAAATGCATATTTGTTCTGATTGGTATAAATTACGGAGTTTTAAGTAACATGGTTGCTTGAAGCATAAATATTTTATATATTAAATTTTATTTGTCAAACACTCAAATAGTATGTTTATAATCCATCAATCTTGTAATCCATATCAATCTTGATGTGACTTGTGCTGTTTTGCTTTTATTTTGGGCTTCTCGTTGAAAACTAGGCATCCCACTAATGAAATATAGCCACCATATCAAGATCCTGAACTCTAGCATAATGTGTTTGTTAAATTGTCTCAACCACATAATCTATCCACTTTTGCAAAATTTTAATCCCCCCAATTTTCATTTATGTTTTCTTATGCTTTTGATGATGCATAAAATAAACATACATGATTGTTGATATTTATCATTAGTTTCTAAAGTATTGACATATTAATGGCTATTTTCATTGGGGCAGTAAATTATGACATCTAAGGTGACTAAATTTATGGATATAAGAGTCTAGTGGATTATGTGCAATAATTATTTTATGATTTGGTTATGGGTCATTTGGCTTTGTTGATTTGAATGATTTGTTTTTTATTTATACCATGGCTATAAAGATTAAAGTGTTTTGCAATTCTTAGGTTCTATTTTTACTGTCCTTTCTAATTGATTGGGATATGACGTTGTGTTTCGATGATTAGTATATTTTAGGACATTAAGTTGACATCACGTTTGATTGTGTATTTAATAGTGTAGTTTTTACTTTCTATAGTATTCTCTGTTTTAACTTGATATATGTGAAATGGAAAATTCTCTTAATAGTAAATGTCATACAGGAATTTTACTTTAGGCTTTCTTATTGCCTATCTTATTTCAATAATTCTATCCCGACTTCGAAATGTGACACAAATTGGTGCGAGACACTGACATGTCACACCCGAACATGAACTAATACGAGTGCGACATGTTAGTTTGTCGCACCAAATGTGTCGCATTTATGAGTCGACATATTATTCATTTCTTCAACCGGAGTCCACACGTATTGTCAATGTGAAATGGTTTCATCATTCAGGTTTGGTGTTGGACACATTATGCCTTTAGGCACCGATATACCAATCAATTAAGAGTTCTAAAGGAATCAATTAAGAGTTTGTTTAATACTCTGTTTTTCCATATATTATTTCATATTAAAATTTTATGAATTGTAAAGGTCTACCTTCTTTGATATATTTGTTTTTGAGTTTGAGTTGTGAATTTTGAAGGTGTAACTCCATAGGTAATATGGGCATTGGCACACATTGAGTGGTTTGTCAAAAGACGGGTAATTTCAGTCAATGTCTCAAAACGGAGAGTTTTTTCTTAGTAACGAATAACGCATGTATTCAAACTCGGAGAGGCCAGCTTGTATGTCGAAGAATCCTATCTCACAAGTGATATATACTTTATGCCACGACTTGAAACATGACCACTAAATATGTTAAACAAAATTAAGTTCTGGTTTTGTATTATATATAAGTTTTCTTTTGTGATAACACTTTTTGTGGGTTCTTTAGGTGAGTTTTTTCTTTAGGCGAGGCACAATTATTTCTACAACCAAATGTCGTTTCCATGGGAATTCCATGTCCCCCATAAGTATGCATCTCTCTTTCGTCAAAACTCTGTTTTTTATTTCATTACTACTATCTCTTTTAGTTCCATCAACACCTACATTTTTTTTGATAAGTTTGTTATTTGGTAATAGGTTTTAATTTACGAATTAATTTCTAATTCTCATTTATGGATATGGGGGATTAAACAGAGGCTACCAAGGCTACCCTACACCATCACAATTACTGTTGTATTATCTGTGTCTAGATGATTGGGAAGTTTCTTACCTAACTTGTTTCACTCTTTTAACGCCCATTCTTTAATAAGGTTAATCTCTTCATGTTTCGACTCTTAATAACCCGATAACATTACCTAGTGTATGAATAATTTATGATAAGGATTTTTCCATTTTGTCCTGGTTTGTATAGATTGAGGACGAGTACGGGTCAGAAAAAGTTACTCTTAGAGTTGTTGGTGCTTCATACATAAACTGGGCCGCAAAAATGGTTGTTCAACTTAATACAGGAGTCCCATGGGTGATGTGCAAAGAAGATGATGCACCTGACTCGGTGGTGAGTAATTTTAAAGTCTCACTAATAGTATATCATTTTCTTTTAAAGTTCTTTACTTTTTAGTTGAGTAATGTTGTGTTGTGCATGATGTTCTTTATAATAAAATTGTCTTCCTTCTTGCACGACTTTTAGGTTTACACAATATTAATTATTCACTTTATTCTAATGTCTACTATATTTGTTTGTAGGGTGGGCTTTGGTCCGACCCTAATGGGAGGATTTTTTTGGTAAATAAACAAGTCAAGTCGGGTTCAGGGAGGGTTTTGTGTGTAAAAAATCCAAACCCGTCCCATTTAATGGTATTACTAGAAATAACTTAAATTTGGTTACACCTATTAAAATACTAATAGGGAAGATTTAAAGGGTAGGTATTTGGTTTGAGTCCAGATCATTTCCCGGATATATCATTTCTCTTAATGAAATTAATCTCACCAGGTGAAATACAGGCCTGTTTACCACTCTCCTTATCATTTACAACACAATTTGCATCACCACTGCCTAAGTCAAGATTATAATCATAATTCGAAAAACTTGACCCCTTAATCGAACAATGCATTTTCAATATACTGGATATAACATTTGCATCACCATTACTGAATCGAGATGGTTTCACAAAATTGACTAGGTTGGTATTGCTTTACCTCACAATTATAGTGCTAGGGAGATTTTCTTTTCTCTTTGCCTTCAAAATCTTAGTATTGAGTGCATCGATGGGTTGGCGTCTGTCCTCAGTCCCCAGCATTATGAGAAGTTTCTGAATGAGGCTACATACACTCAGTTGAAACCATTCTTAATGGTGATGTGAAGTACTTTGACATAACACAAGTTAAAAGGATACTAGAACCAAGAGTTACTTAGATACATGTTCCCCATAGAGGTTTATTTGAAGCATCAGTCATCTAATGATAGTCGTGATGCAGCCAGTATCATACCCAATAAGAGGCTTCAGCGATAAAAAACTGTGATATGTACCTCCATTCTGCTATCAAATAAGAGGCGTGAAATTCATGTTTTGATGTTCTAAATTTTAGTGAAAATTTAATTAGTTTAAAAGGAGGGACGGATACGCGTAACCTGAAAGGTGCTGCCCCTTCATATATAATAGTGCCAAATATGCGAATAATTCTTACGGAACAATACTTTGTCGTTTGAAATTGTGAACAATCTATATTGGAGTTTTAAGTTAAAGTCAATCTATTCATTTATGTGAGTGGGCTTTATTCTGATGAAATCTCATGTTTGTATCTGTTGATATATTGTAGCAGACATGGTAGAAGTAGGCATTGTGACCCCACTTAGCCCAATCATAAATCAAGGTCACTCTGGATGTTCCGGGAGATTAAGGTAAGCTTGGACTGAACTTTTAATGCTCTTCTCATGCTTTCTTTTATTTAAGATTTTATCATAAGTGCATGATTTTGAAAGTATGGACTCCTATACTCTAATTTTTTCTTACCTGGGTGAAAATAAAATGTTGAAAAGTATTTCCATATTTTAGGAATTACAAATTTTTCTGTATAAAATAGTAAATAAATGTACAGACTAAAATTATGTGATTTAAAAAAAAAATAACTCCTTTTTTGTTTCCCCCCGGGGGGGACCCTTCCGTAGTTGTTGTAACAATCTCTCCTAGGTGGCTTACATATAAAGAAAGGGGTTTACATGGATTAAAATGTATGTTCAAGTTGGTACAAACTGATGTTGAATGAATTTTGACCAAACTGAGTTCGAATATCTTGATCCATTTTATAATTCTGTTTGTCATAGACACGAAGTGCTTCTATATAGGTTCGTTATTAAAGCTATGCAGAATGCTTATATCAAAGGACTAAAGAGGCATAAATAAATAGTTAATGCACCACTATTTCATTTGGAAGCTACTTAGGCAAGAAAGTGTCTCCAACTTCTTGCTCTTAACTTATATGTTGGGTGGTTTATGAACCCGAGAATTTTAGTTGGCGGTGATATTTCTCATTTGATCTACTTATTTTTATTTCAGGCCATCATCAGTGATCCATTTATGATTAACGTTATCATCTTAGTGTTTGCAAATAAACAAGACATGGTATGTTGCATATACTGGATTCTAATTAGTTTACTTGTACATTAAAATAGAAGTACATGTTTATATATACATAGAGCTCTCTGATTAGGAAAAAGAAATAGGTGCATGTAGTCTTTTATTTAGTATGATTTGTATTGATTTTTTAGTCTTCTATTCTAGAAAAAAGAACGTGTAAAATGAACTTTTAAGATTCTACTGATATTTAGGATGACGATTCGTGTTTTTGGGTTGTGCTTGGGCAGAGTAACAAATATTTTCCGCTTAGTATCTCTAGTCTAAATGGGTGTAATATAGGATTACACTTAAAATATCTAGATTTGAATTAAGGATTAAACAATCCAAAATTTTTAATTCTAAAACTTTCAACTCGAATTCCATTTTTTTTTTTTTTTGCAATTACCATATTGTGTTAAAATCTTCTGGCTTTGTCTAGAAGTGCTTACCCTCATAGTTACTTGCGTATCCATGTAATGATTGTAGGGTCACCCTGAGTTTTTATTTATGATAACCCCTCTTTTGTAAGTTTGAGATATATTCCCCAAAGCATTGGTAAATCTATTTAAGTGTCATTTTGAGGGTCTTGTATTATATTATGTGAGCTTTAGTGATGCTTTTGTGAGTGTATCTCAAATTATTATATAAGTGAGGATGTAATACGAAAGTCAAATAACAGTGACTATGAAAGTACAAAAATTACTTAATATTCGAACTCTTGTGCGTAAAGCTTAGTTTGTTGATCTATGTTTTCCTTACGTAGATTGTATCGGAGATACGCAAGACGATGGAATCTGTAGGCTTTGTTAAAATCGACACACCGGTTCTACAGGTTTGTAAATTTCTTTATGTTCATGTTCGATTAATTCATCTTGAGGTTATAGTTGTCTGATTAAACGAGCTAGAAATATTAGAAAACATACATGTTTAACAAAAAAAAAATCATTTTCTTTTAGACAAATGAAAATGCTAATAATTGTAATGCGAACTTGGATAGACCATTACTATTGAAATCACCAAAGGCCTGTCTTTTGAGAATACGACGATAATTTGAAAATATCTTGACTTAGGCTTAAAAATATGTCGTTAAAGGGTGAAAACTCAAACCAACCCCCAAACGACCCCGTAAAAGGCACGAACACCTAGCACGGGGTTAATGTAACTCACAAGACCTGGCCGTGTAGTCATGGGACATGGTTTGCGAATATGATGATAATTTAAAAATATATAGACTTTGTCTTAAAAACATGTCGTTAGCGGGTGAAAACTTAAACCAGCCCCCAAATGTCCCCGTAAGAGACACAAACATCTCGCACAGGATCAATGTAACTCATAGGAATTGACCGCGTAGTCACAGGTCTCTCGATTTGAGAATATGACAATAATTTTAAAATATATATATTAGGCTTGAAAACAAGTTGTTAAAGTGTGAAAACCTAAACTAGCCCCCATACGGCCCCGTAAGAGGCATGAATACCTCGCACGGGCTAATGTAACTTATTGGAATTGACCGTGTAGTCACGAATCTCCCTATTTGAGAATATGGCGATAATTTAAAAATATTTATATTATTCTTAAAAACATGATGTTCGAGGGTGAAAACTCAAATCAGTCCTTAAACGATCCCGTAAGAGGCAGTAACACCTCGCACGGGGCCAATGTAACTCGTAGGAACTGATCGTGTAGTCACGGGACATGTGGTTCGAGAATACAATAATAATTTGAAAATATCGAGACTTTGGCTTAAAAACATGCCGTTAGTGGGTGAAAACCTAAATTGGCCCCTAAATGGCCCCGTAAGAGGCACGAACACCTCACATGGGACCAATATGAATCATAGGAATTGATCGCGTAGTCGCGGGTCTCTCGATTTGAGAAAATGATGATAATTAGAAAATATCTAGATTAGGCTCAAAAATAAGTCGTTAAAGGGTGAAACCCCAAACCAGCCCCAAGATGGCCCCGTAAGAGGCATGAACACCTCGTAGGGGACCAATGTAACTTGTAGGAACTGATTGTGTAGTCACGGATCTCCCAGTTTGAGAATATGACGATAATTTAAAAAAAATAGATTATTCCTAACAACATGTCGTTTGAGGGTGAAAACTCAAACCAGTCCTCAAACGGCCCCGTAAAAGGCACTAACACCTCGCATGGGACTAATGTAACTCGTATGAGGTTACGATTTGAGAATACAATAATAATTATAACTTGTATACGCAAATTTTCAGCTTGAATAAGATTTTTTTTTAAAAACTTACTTGGTTACTAATATCATCTCTTTTTTGTATCCTATTTTTTTGCAGGATAACATTTTGTCGTTAGCTTTTATCTATGTGGAACACAAGAAAGTCAATGGTTTACAACAAGGGGATTATTTATTTAATGTCGTTAATATTCAGGATTCTATTTTTTCTGTTATGGTCATGTGGCTTTTGTAGTTTTATTGTTAGCTTTTATGGTCGTGCAGTCTTTTGTAATTTTATTATTATATTTTATGTCCATGCCTGATTTACATTATGCAGGCTTTACATTACGCATGTTTTAGAATGTCCAGAAAATAGGAAAAACTCTGTCCAATTTTTTTGTCTATGAACTATTAAGACTTGTAATATTTTAAAGTTTGTATATACATTAGTTTATCAACAATTCTGACACGGTTTTAAAGTGTGTCAGAAGTGTTCATGTTCGGTCAAAACTGATACATTTTTAAAGGTTTCCAGAAAAAATGGCCTTTTTGGAACACTTGATTCTGGTTCAGTTCAAAACCGTTTCAGATTTGATCTGACATAGTTTTAAACCGTGCTAGATTGTGGTTTTTGGTATAGTGATACTTGATATATGGATATGCTTGGTATGGATGGTGCAAATTAGATGTATATATGTTATTCACCTTTGTTAATATTATTTGTGTGTACATATAATGTGAAATATATGAACACCCGAGTGATGTTATGATAGATATTGGTGAGCCTTTTCTTTTATCTCATGGGATATGAGTAAGAACTAATTGGGTGTAAAACCAGGGTCAATAAAGCGGATTAAAACATAAGGTTGAGCTTAGCGAATTCCGAGGATGGAAATTAGTTATAAGAGGAGGAGACTGTAATAACCCGTAATTTCAGAATAAAATATTACAATATAAATAAAGTTAATGATTTCGGATTTATTTTGAGAATAAATTAAATTGGGAGGATTTAAATAAAATGAGTAAAATTTTTAAATTTTAAATAAACAATTATTCATGATTAGATAAATATAAAACTCAATTGGACATAATGGGCTTGCTAGTGAAAAATAAATCACATATAAATAAATTTACGGGTGTGTCGTTTAAACACATTAAAAATGTCGAAATGAAATAGAATTAATTGTGACACATTTTTGGAAGCGTTAGAGGCTCGGTTAAGTGTTTTAAATATTTAGAAATGATCCTGAGGCATAGGTATATGAGTTGAGGAACTTTTGGGCTAGTTTGAAGGTGGATTCGAGTCCATTTAGGGATCCAAAAGTTGAGTTTTAAGCCCAACTCGGGATTATGTTTAATTAGTATATAAGTTGGGGTAAACCACTTTCCCACTACTATTCAGAGAAGACCTAAACACAACTATTAATGGGAGAGGACAAAAGAATAACCAAAAGAGGGAAAAAGAGTAAGGAATCAAAGGGGCTTTCTTCCACAAATTTCTAGGGCAAGAATTCTCTTGCTCAATTTAAGTTTTCAATGTAATTTCTTGATGCATGATGACAACCTCTTAAAATTTCTTGGATTTAGGTTTTATATTAATGAATTGATGATGAATAAACATTTTTATGGAGGTAGATGACTGAATTTAATATTGAACTAGTCCCATAAATTTAGGTGTTGCATTCTTGAAATTTAGGTTGTAATAGGATGCCATGTTGTAGAAATCTGATTCATATGAGAAACCTCATGTTAATAGATGTTTAATTCGCAGGATAGACCCAAAATTGTAGTAAACAGTTGGGTAGAAACCATGAATATCCATGTCTTACAATTTAGATATTTTTTTATAAAAAAAAAATCTTGATGTTTAAAGGTTATTATGAGGGTTAAATCTAATATCAGGTGCATGTATTATGTTAGCTTAAACTAGATTAAGGTATGTAAATATTCAAAGATGTTTGGGGTATGTCAATGGTGGATAGAGGAAACCGTGGGGGAAACA
The DNA here is from genome assembly GCA_949130495.1 of Sambucus nigra. Classification (NCBI taxonomy): domain Eukaryota; kingdom Viridiplantae; phylum Streptophyta; class Magnoliopsida; order Dipsacales; family Adoxaceae; genus Sambucus; species Sambucus nigra. The sequence goes on along the minus strand of OX422208.1, from coordinate 83,910,830 downwards.
GGGACGAAGGGGAGAAGAAGAAGGGTTTGTGCGTGCATTAAACGACACAGCAGGTCGTTCGAACGACCTTGCATGTCGTTCAAATGATATTGCAAGTCATTCGAATGATAGGGGTGAAATTCTGCCAGTTTTGTTCTTTATTTCTTTTGGGATTCTTTTTCTATTAAGGATTTAATTAGGAAAAATTTAGATGGAAATTAATACCTAGGGTATTGAGCCTGGGGTTTGGCTGGGAGTATTTTTATGAGTCCAAGTGAGTGGGTGGAACCTTGTTTGGGACGATAAAGAATTTATTAAAAAAATACAAATGTACCCAAATTAAATTAAAAAGAAAATTATAATTAACTAATTGGTTAAGTAATTATTTAATGGAGTGGAATTAATAATTCAGTTGATGGTAAATTATTAATAAATGGAAAAATTGTGAATCTTATGTGGGACTTCCTTACGGTAATTATTAAGTGGTTATATATACATATTATATGAGCTAATAATATGTATTTATATGTATCTGTGTGGACATACCAATGTTCGTGGACTGTCCTATCAATTCATAGAATGCTTTCGGACCGGGTGCCACACGCCAGCACATGTGGGCTTGGCGGTTGTGTAGGCATATAGGTACTACATGGAGGCACCATCTACGAGCGGTAGGTGTTGACGCTGACCAACCTCTGTCACCGCTGGGTATGAGCATTGAATAGGTATCCTGCGTAGGGACCGCCCCCAACTTATATGTGTTTTGTGATTGTATGCTTAGGATAAGCGATTCCTTCGGACTTGTTGATAGAGTACGAACTAGACACTAGTGGTAGATGCCTTTGTGTGTCACATATATGTAGCGCGCGCGCGCACACACACACACACACACACATATATATCTATTAATATGGGAGCTTGGTTTTTGAAAATGTGTACATTTTTAACGGTCTAGATCGATGCCACCTACCCACATATTTTTATAAAATGGAGGGTTGAGATCATCTCCATCCATTAATTTCAAATGCAACACTATTTATATTTCTGCATTACCTATTTTATCCTTTAAAATTTTAATTTCCCCCTCTTTTCCTTCTCACTACTTAATCATCCTATGTCACTGTTGATGTAAAAAATTAGATCACTCTAATAATTCAATCACAGATAAATAAATGAGACAAAGAATTTTAAAGTGGTTCAGCCTTATAAGAATGGCCTACGTCCACTGTCTTGGTATTGCTGTTTGTATGGGAATTCTCGATTACAAGTTATCTCAAGAAATTCTGGTCTGGGATCCCCCCTTTACAATGAGGATTGTACAATGTATTTATAGCCCTGAGGCTGTAATGTGAAAAGGTACTACATTAAATGATATACATATGAAAGGGTATTACATTTAATGCCCTCTTTGCGTGTGCGTCCAAATGATAAGCATTTAATGAGCATTTAAACTGTTGGTATCCTACTTCGAGGTGCATCTCGGACCTCCATGAGTTGCTCGGACCGCCTAAGCTTCTCGGTATTTAAGTGTTCCTCGGAGAGGCATTGTTCCTCGGAGCGTATGAGTTCCTCGGAGAGGTATGTTGCTCGGAGCGTATGAGTTCCTTGGAGTAACATGGTTCTTCGGAGCGTGTGATCATCTCGGAAGCGCTTATTGTTGTCATGTAGATAGCCGCGTGTCTTCATATGATTGGTCCAAGTCAGCAGATTAAATTTGGTATCAACAGAAGCCCCCAATGTTTCATAGTTCGAAATTTGAGGAGTATGGAACATTCTTTCTCGGAATACGGTAGCTTTAAATAGTCTTCCTGATTTTTAGGAGCATCTCCCTTGTATTTATTTCTCATTCCCAATTCGTAGAATCATGCTTTTTTGGACTTTTTTGCGTGCTTCTATTCCCGCGTTACTTTTTGTCTTTTTGGCCGCTGTTGTCCGCTTCGATTCCCGTGCCACTTTTCCTCTTTTTAGCAGTTGTTGTCCGCTTTGTTTCGCGCGCTACTTTTCATCTTTTAAGCCGCCGGTAACGTAATCATCATTTTTTGTAATCATTACTTCACCATTTCCCAAGGCAAGGTATTTATTTTCACAGACACTCCCATCGTCTTCCACCTTTTCAAATTTTCATCTTCGAGTTTTTCATCGTCTCTTCCTACTCTCTTGTGCGTTCATCTTTTTCGTCATTCGTTGTCAGCAGATCCGTTCTTTCCCTGTAAGATCTTCTTCCTTCATATTTGTTTCTTTATTCACCATGGTTTATCCTGTTGAGTCTCTTGAGAAATTTTTTTCTGATTTTTCCATTCCCTCTTGGGTCGTCTTGGAAGAGCTTTCTGAGCCTTCTAATTATTTCAATTTGGCTGAGGGACATTGGTTCCCCAGTCTCTTTTTTGCTGAATGTGGATTTTCTTTTCCACCCAATTCCTTGTGTTTGGAATTATGTCAGTATTTTGATGTTGTTCCTGCACGAATAGCCCCCAACACATGAAGAATAGTTAATGGGGTGCATAGATTAAATCAAGTGCATGGAACTCGTATAGGAATTCCAGAAATCATGTACTGCTATATATGGGAAGTTAATGATAATATTTATTATTTAAAAACTAGGTTTATAAATAGAGCCTTAGTAGTCAATCTCCCTGATGCCAATATGGATTATTTTGAACACGGGGTTGTCATAAAAAATTGGCAACACCCTCCATTAGCTAGAGATGAGGTTTACCCGGGTCCCAGATGCCCTCCTTATGGCAATGGGATAGGTTATTTTTATTTTATTTTATTTATTTTGAAATCATGTTTGTTTTGTGTTTGATAAAATGTGTCACTGATAACAATGTTTGTTTATTTGCAGTTGATAGTAAGAGAAAGTGCCCAAAAGAAACAGATGTCAATATAAGGCATTTGGGATTTATCTGGGGTCTGCATCAAAGGGTTGCCGACGAGCACATCAGGTCGGCTTCGTATCTGCTCCAGTACAAGAGCTACACAACCTCCTTCACGGCTCGTCCAGTGATCAGTGAAGCAGAGCCAGTTCCAGCTTCAACAAGCTCATCGCCTGAATCCCATATTCCTTTAAGCGAAAGGATGAAGAAAAGAAGAACTCCTGCTCTGTTTGAGAAAACTGCCTCCAATTCTGGGGAGGTAAAAAGGATTAAGATTTATGTCCCAAGGGAGGGGACAAAGAAGACTGATGCAGCTCCTCCAGCTGCTCCTGCTAAAGTCGCCGAGAAGCCCGCAGGGGCTCCGAGCAGGTCTGCTGCTCCTGGAGAGGTGATTGTGATATCACCGACCAAGGGTTCTTCCTTGGTTGTACCTGTTCCCCCGAGGAGGCTGAAGAAGAGCTCCTCGGTCAATTTGGCTGATACCATCATTCAGCCCCCAGGTGTTGGGACTGAAGTTCCCACTTTTGTTCCCCCCGAGCTCTGACATGTGCTCGGTAAAGTCCTTGACCATTCCCGAGGTTCAAGGTACCGAAGAAAACCTTACTCGGGATATAGTTACCTCACTAGCTGCTCGTCACCTTGCTTCTGTAAGTATCTTTACTTAGAATTTTTTCATATTCCCTTTGTCATTTCTGTTTCTAACTTGCTTTCTTTTTTTGTTCACAGTTGACGAGCTGCTTCAACATAATCCTGAAGAAGGATGAAGAGATTAAGGCTTATTTCTCCTCGTCCAGTGTGGAGGGAGATCTGGAAGAAGCTACCAAGTCCCTGGCAGATTCTCACCAGAAATATGCTGATGATAAAGCTATCTGGGAGAAAAAGCTTGCCTCCACCGAGCAAGAAAAAGCTCGAGTTGCTGATGCCTCCAAGGAGTTAGAGAAGAAAAAGAATGCCTTGGAGAAGGCAAATAAAGAGCTTGATGAAAAGCTCAAAGCCGCTGGAGAGCTGGAAAATAAACTCAAAGTTGCTGAGGAGAGGTTGGACCAGCTCCAGGAAGTAGGTCGGCAGAAGGAAGAGGCAGAAAATAAATTGAAGGCTGCTGAGAACCTGCTGTCCGAGAAGCTTGCCTTGGAGAAGGCCAAGAGGAAAGATGCTGTGAAGAAGTCCTTCAGCTCTGGTTGGGACAAGGGGTGGAACAAGGGGTTTGCTACCATGGTATCTTAAGTGGACTATGGCAGTCTAAAGTATTTTAGGGATGGATGGGTTGCTGCCCTTCAGGAAATGAAGGTCGACGAGTCATCCGAGCTTTTCCAGAGACATATCCCTGGTCCCCCTCCTACTCCAGAAGAATTAGAAGAGGACGAAGCTACCTCTGAGGAGTCTTCAATGGTGATGGGAGATCACCCCCCATCCATCCAGTCTGCTGCCGAGCAAGTCGTTTCTTCCTCCGAGCAACAGCTGGGTGCTCTCCTAACAGCCCACAGTTCCCTCTGAGCAACCTGCTTCCTCTTCCCAACCTCCCGAGAAGGTTTTGGGAGATAAGGAAAAGGTGTAGTGTTGTTCGAGCTTATCTTTATATTTTTCTTCTTTTTTCAATGTAATCCAGAACTTGTAATTCTGAATTTTATGATCTAATAAAACTTGAATTTTCTTGCATACTTTTGTTCATCTTCTATTAATACTTTGCTTGTTCTTCTTATTGATGATTGCTTTTCTTTCTCTGCTAGTTTCTGGCCAGGATGGATCTGCTATCTGCCCATGATACAAAGTTGCTGCAACAGTGCAATGAGTACTTTAAGGCTGGTCACACATACTTGAGTGCTGTACAAGTTGCCGACATCCTTGGTCAGGATGCTTCAGAACAGGCCATGAAAGCATATTAGTACCTGAAGTGTCTGCTTGATCGAGCGGTGGCCAATAATGTGGCTTACTACGAAGTGATCGAGGATCTTAAAGGCACCCTTGAAGACCTTCAGCTTCAATATAAAGAATCAACTGCCTTGTTGCATGAGAGTTACGAGAAGAAGTATAAGTTGATCGTTGCTGGCAAGGGCTACGAGAAGCTTTTTGTTGGTTATGATGTAAGGGAGAGAACCCTGAGGGGAGAGGTCGAGGAATACAGACAGATTGTCGAGCTGCTGGAAAAGGAAAACAACAACTTGCAGAAAGAGCTATCACAGTTGAAGTCTGCAGCTTCTTCTTCAACAGCCCTAATCCCAGTGACTGACGAGGGATTTTCATTCTTAGAGGTTGAGAATGCCAAATTAAGGGACGAATTGGATACCTTGAGGAGGTCGGTCCCTTCCACGTCTCCTCGTGGACGAGGTAGAGCTCTTCGGGGATGAGCAAGAGCAGCTCGGGTTCTTGTTTAGGAACAGAGGACAGCATCTGCCTTAGAGAACTAGGCCTTCCAACTAATGGCGAAGAACCAGGCGTTATCTGATATGTCAAAGAAGATTAGGGACTTGGAAAAATAGCTCTCTGTGCAGAAGTCCGTCTTGGAGAATAAGGAGATTTTCATCAAGAGTCTCCACGAGCAGCTGGAAAGGCTAACATATCAATTCCACAAACAGCCCAAGGAATTCTGGATGGCTGGATACAACGAGGAACTATTCCACTTGGATGATCGTATCCAAAATGCCAACAATGAGGGCTACAAATAAGGCTGGCTGAATGCCTTAGGTGTGCTGAAACTCGAACAAGGACACTATCTGTGGGACTACCATGATCCCAGACTTGCCTGTGCCACCATATAATTTGGACATGGAATGGATCCCAGCTCGTGCCATTCCTCGGAGCTTAATTTCAAAATACCTCGGTGACTACAATTTACATTCTCAAATTGAGGTATCTCATCCCGAGCATCTTTTAGATCGACCTTCTGTGATGAACGTCAGGATGCTGAAGGATTTGAACTTCATTAATTCTCCTCAGTCTTTAAATGATCCGTCTGCTGGTGAGGAACCTGCATCAAAAGCTGAGGGGAAAAGACCAGTAAAATAGAAATTTTTGATGTAATAGTTAGCATACATATCAATGTAACTTTCATTTTATCATCAATGTAATTTATTTCGAATTTAATGAAAAAAATTTCATTTCTGTTTGCAAATCTTAATTGCTATTGTCTTGTAAATATCAACACTTTACATTTATGCATATCTGCTAAAAATAATATTGTGATGTTCGTCGACCAATTCAGTAATAATTAAAAAGTTAGTTCCAAGTTTCAATAATATTGCTCGATCACTTAATAATAAATTCACGAGTATCAACCAATCAAGGTTGTTAAATTATGCTTGTCGACCAACTACGGTTAATGAGAGTTTATCCCCGACTAACCATACTTGGTAAATTTTTGTCTTTTTCATAAAATGTGTCCGACCAACCAAGGTCGATAATTTCTCCTCGTCGACCAACTACAGTTAGTGGGTTTTTATCCCCGACCAACCATACTTGGTACAGTTTGGAATATTTCATTTCCTAGCCAAACAGGTTGGCATTTTTAGGAATATTTCTCCTCGTCGATCAACTACAGTTAGTGGGTTTTTATCCCCGACCAACCATACTTGGTACAGTTTGGAATATTTCGTTTCCTAGCCAAACAAGTTGGCATTTTTAGGAATATTTCTCCTCATCGACCAACTACAGTTAGTGGATTTTTATCCCCGACCAGCCATACTTGGTACAGTTTGGAATATTTCGTTTCCTAGCCAAACAGGTTGGCATTTTTAGGAATATTTCTCCTCGTCGACCAACTACAGTTAGTGGGTTTTTATCCCCGACCAGCCATACTTGGTACAGTTTGGAATATTTCTCCTCGTCGACCAACTACAGTTAGTGGGTTTTTATCCCCGACCAGCCATACTTTGTACAGTTTGGAATATTTCGTTTCCTAGCCAAACAGGTTGGCATTTTTAGGAATATTTCTCCTCGTCGACCAACTACAATTAGTGAGTTTTTATCCCCGACCAGCCATACTTGGTACAGTTTGGAATATTTCTCCTCGTTGACCAACTGCAGTTAGTGGGTTTTTATCCCCGACCAACCATACTTGGTACAGTTTGGAATATTTCGTTGAGTAGTCTGCCGAGCTTTGCCGAGTAGTGCGTAGCACTAGTATTCCCCAAAAAAATTTCAATAAAAGGAGAGACTTTGGCAGAATATCTTCATTTTATTCATACTGATGGAACTGTGTTACATATACATCACTGATAATACTTGCGCAGATGCTCTGCGTTCCATGCATTCTAAAACTCCTCGCCTTCTAAAGTGGCTATTCGATAAGTTCTGGTCGAACAACTTCTGTAACTCGGTATGGTCCATGCCAGTTTGCCTCCAGTTTGTTATGCTTTTGGATTACTTTCTTCAGCACATAGTCTCCTTCTTTCAGGTCGCATTTCTTCACCCTCTTGTTGTAGAACAAAGTTATTCACTGCTGGTATGCAGCATTTCTGATGGCTGCTTCTTCTCTAACTTCCTCGAGCATGTCTAAATCCAGTCTTCTCATGAAGTCGCTGACAGGGGAATTGAAATTCAGTACCCTGTGTGTTGGGAGGCCCAACTCGGCAGGTATGACAGCTTCACTTCCAAATGCCAGCATGTATGGTGATTCTCCAGTTGCTACTCGGGGAGTAGTTCGGTAACCAAGAGTACTGATTATAACTCATTGATCCAGTTTGCGTTCGCATCATCCAATCTTTTCTTCAAACCGTTCAGCAGTGTTCTATTTGTCACTTCAGTTTGTCCATTGCTTTGAGGATGGCCTGGTGCTGAGTGGAACTTAAAAATATTTGATTGATGACAATAGGCGGCAAACTCCTCGTTATCAAATTGTGTTCCATGGTCTGTGATGAAGGCATGAGGTAGACCATATCGACAAATGATGTTTTTCCAAACAAATTGGTACACCTTCTCGTACGTCATGTCAATGAGTGGCTCAGCTTCTACCCACTTAGTAAAATAATCCACCGTGATGACGAGATACTTGAACCTTCCTCGGGTCGTTGGCAGTGGTCCAACCAAATCTATTCCCCACATGGCAAATGGCCAAGGAGAAGTTATGGGTGTCAACAATTCTTGTGGAGTTCTTCGGATTGAGGAAAAGCGCTATCACTTGTCACATTTCTTGGCATAAGCTATACAATCAGCCCTCATCATCGGCCAGTAGTATCCCTGCGTCGTCACCCTTTGTAAAAGCGTCCGACCTGCTACATGTGCTCCACAAGACCCTTCGTGGATCTCTTCAATTAATTCTTTCACCTCAAAGGGATGTACACATCTCTGCAAACCTGCCATAATTCCTCGTCTATATAAAACACCATTAGTTAGTACATACCGAGCAGCTTTAAATTTCAACTTTTTGGCAGCGAGCTTGTCAATTGGTAATTCTCCCTCCTCAATATACGACCTGATAGGATCCATCCAAGATGGACCTAAATCAAGGGTGATGAAGTTCATCGTCAGATCTTCATCTATACTCCGACCAGCTAACACTTCAATTGGGATTATTTGTCGTAGCTCCGTGCGAGTTGCTGATGCTAATCGAGCTAGGGCGTCTGCTCTCACATTCTCTATTCTTGGTATTCTGACCAGCTGAATAGCGGCAAATTCTGACACCAGCTCCTTTGCCTTTGCATGATATCTGATCATTAATTCTCCTCTAACTGCATATACTCCTATCATTTGGTTTACAATCAGTTGAGAGTCACTGAAGATCATAACTTGTTGCGCTTCCATAACTTTTGCCAAATTAAGCCCTGCAATCATGGCCTCATATTCAGCCATATTGTTGGAAGCTTTAAATTGGAAACTCAAGGCATATTCCATGTCTACCTCGTCCGGAGTGCTCAAAACTATCCCCGCGCCACATCCTGTAGTGCAAGATGAGCCATCTACATATAGCCTCCATATAGGTAACTCGTCATCAAATTTCTGATCAGTTAGAGTTCCTCGGTGAAATATTTGTTCCTTCCTTTCCTCCTTGGGTTTTTCTTGCTCTTCATCGATCATTTCTCCTTGCCCTTTTACCAACCGGAGTTGGTCTGAGCCCGAAGTCAATGATCTTGTAACATCCACTTGCCCTTTTACCAACCGGAGTTGGTCTCAGCTTGTGTTTGTTGATCCTGTAACATCCACAGGTTGATCAGTGAGTAACTCTTATTCCTCGTCCGGAGTTCTCACAACTATCTCTGCATCACATCCTGTAACATCCACACGCCCTTTTACCAATCGGAATTGGTATGAGCTTGTGTTTGTTGATCCTGTAACATCCACAGGTTGATCAGCGAGCAACTTTTGCTCCTCGGGGGTATCAGGATAGATGAACTCCGCTATGAAATCTGCTACAGCCTGCCCTTTTAGTGATGATCTGGGTTCATAAATTATATCATATTCACCGAGTTCTATTGCCCAGTACATCAATCTTCCTGATTTTTCTGGCTTATGCAGGGCTTGTCTCAATGGCACATCAGTATATACTACTATAGTATGAGCCTGGAAGTATGGCCTCATTCTCCTACTCGCCTCAATCAGCGCCAGTGCCAATTTCTCCAGCCTTGGATATCTGATCTCTGCTCCTCGGAAAGCCTTACTTGTGTAGTAAATTAGCTTTTGTACTCCATTCTCCACTCTGATCAACGCCGAGCTAACTGCATTTTCGGACACTGCTAGGTACAGGTATAATTTTTCTCCCATCACCGGCCAGGACAACAGTGGAGGTGCTCCCAAGTATTTCTTCAAGTCTTGAAAAGCCTTCTCACATTCATCATTCCACTTAAAAGTCTTTATGAGTGTCTTGAAAAATGGGAGACATCTATCAGTTGCTCGCGACACAAATCTGTTGAGTGCCGCTACTCGTCCTGTGAGACTTTGTACTTCCTTCTTCGTCGTTAGAGATCGCAGCCCTAGTAGATCTTTGATCTTTTCAGGATTTGCTTCAATGCCTCGTTGATTGATAATGTACCCGAGGAACATGCCTTCTCGTACTCCAAATATGCACTTCGTCGGGTTCAGCTTCATTTGATATTTATCTAGTTGATCAAAAGTCTGACTTAAGTAAACTAGATGATCGGCAGCTTTCTTGCTTTTTATCAGCATGTCGTCAACATAGACTTCCATATTGTCACTGATTTGTTCAGCAAAGACCTTGTTCATCAGCCTCTGATATGTCGCACCTGCATTTTTCAAACCAAAAGGCATAACATTATAATAATAAGTTCCCCTAGGGGTAATGAAAGAAGTACTTTCCCTGTCTTCAGGTTTCATTTTAATTTGATTGTAGCCAGAATAAGCATCCATGAAGCTCAGCAACTCGTGTCCCGAGGTAGCGTCCACCAGTTGATCAATTTGGGGAAATGGAAAATGATCCTTTGGGCATGCTTTGTTGAGGTCGGTGAAGTCCACACACATCCTCCACTTGTTGTTCTTCTTCTTTACCATTACCGCATTGGCTAACCAATCTGGATATTTAACATCTTCAATGAAACAAGCTTTCTGGAGCTTCTCGACTTCCTCCTGTATAGCTTGATTCTTCTCGGGACTGAACACTCTTCTTCTCTGCTTCACAGGCTTGACCTCCTTATTCACATTGAGCTCGTGACATAAGAAGTTTGAGTCTATCCCAGGCATAGCTTCATGACTCCACGCAAAAGTTTATCTTCTGCTTCTAAGGAAAATTATCAATTCTTGTTTTAATGAGGCTTCTAACGATGAACCTATTTGAGTAGTTCGTTCAGGGTGCTCGTCGTCCAGAATGATGTTTTCAGTAGCTTCCACCACTTGACCCTTCACGAGTTGCGACTCATTTCGAGGATCCAATGTTTCAATTTCTACACCTTGATCCACTTGATAAGTAGTGGTCTTTTTCTTTGATTCTTCAAGTTCTTCCTGCTCGGCGGATGAATAATAGCATTCCCGAGCTACTTTCTGATCACCTTTCACAACTCCTACTCCAAAGTTTGTTGGAAATTTTAGGCACTGATGTACTGTAGATGGCACAGCCTCGAACTTCTTCAATCCTACTCTTCCCATGATGATATTGTACGATGATTGGACATTCTTATCCATCACGAAGAAACGTATTCTTTCTGTTCGACAAGCAGGCCACGTACCAATGAATATATCCAACTTGATCGTCCCAAGTGGAAATACTTTCTCGCCAGCAAAACCGATGAGGGGTCTGTGGTAAGGTTGCAGTTGAGATAGCTTTAGATTTAAACTATCGAAACACGAGTAGAACATGATGTCTGCCGAGCTACCATTGTCGACCAGTACTCTTGAAATCATAACCTCCTTCATCCTCATTTTGATCACCAGCGGGTCATCATGAGGATATAGAACACCTGCAAGGTCGTTCTTTGAGAACCCAATGACCAACTTCTCCTTGTTCACCTTTCTCGGGCGATCTTCCTCAGCTAAATTTATTCGCTGAATGTACGAGCAAGCTTGAGCCTCACCGAGGTAAGATTTTATTTCTGCGGTAAGGTCTCCTCCTCCTGCATCTCCCCCTATAATAACATTACAATCAAATGACCCAAAGCGTATTGAAAATACCTCTCGTTCTGGCTGCCTTGGTTTCTTGGGAAGATCGGGGTCATCCTCTGGATCAACTTCATGGTTTCTCTTCTTATTCTCCTCTTCTCAACGAGGAGATCCAGATCTCTCTCTAGTTCGGTCGTTGTTTCTTCTTTCGCCTCCCCGATCAACATACTTCGCTAGCTTTCCTTGTCGGATGAGTGTTTCAATCTCATTCTGAAGAGCTATGCAATTTTTAGTCATATGGCCATGATCCTTGTGGAACTCGCAATATTTTTCCATATTCCTCATGTCAGGGTCTGCCTTCATTTTCTTTGGCCAGTTTAACTCTTCGGTGTTCTTAATTTCTTCCAGGACGTGGTTGATATTTGCCTTCAAAGGTGTGTAATTATGAAATTTCCTCAAGACATCCCATGACGACCTATTTTTGGATTGTTTGTCACCACCATTGTTCTTGTGTTCTTTCTTCTTAGCCTTATCACCTTCCACCTTGGTTTCTTTAGCGTCCATATTCTTCTTCGCTGACATAGCCTCCTCGGCGTCCATATTCTTCTTCCCATGACTTGGTTGTTTGAGTCTAAATCCATGGTGTGATTTTTGTATCATATTTGTTCATATTGGTATCCTATCTTTGTATGAAAAATTTGAAAAATCAAAAATAGTTTGTATTTGTTTTGTACCGTGACACCCCGACTTTGCTTATTTGATTCATTCTTCTCATTTGTCTATTTGGGGACATCATAAAAAGGGGGAGAAAGAATTATCATATTATGGGGGAGTTTGAATTTTGGGGGAGTTTTTGAGATGTTGCTTATGTTTTTATCATATATTGATATCCATGTTTATCTCATTTCAAACTCGATATGTCACGTGGTATTTGCTTTGTCTCATGTGTGTAGGTATGAAGATTGAAGATCAATATGTTTCACACCCTGATGAGAAAAGCTTTGAGATTTAATGATTGTTGAAGATTGAAGAACAAACGATGAAGATTTATACCTTTTTATCTTTCCATCTTTAGGGTTCATGGGAGGGTAGATTTGTATAGGTCATAAGTTGATAATTCGGATATTTTTTATGTATGTACCGGCATAGACATAGGGGGAGATTTGTAAGGACATTTTTGTCCATTATCAATTTGTATGTCATACGCCGTTACACCGTTGAAGAAACTCAAGATTGCATCTACATCAACGGATCCGAATAGCAAATCATCTTCAACGTCATAGCCTCTGCGAGAATGAACTTGGTAAAATTTTGTTTTTACGTTCCTTAAAGTTCATATTTAGTATTGGGAAATTTTTATAAAATGTTTTTTATAAAAATAAGAAGTAAGTTTTTTCAAGCAAAATGAGGCTTTTTAAAGTTTTTATTTTTTCTGGGAAAACCGGACCGATCCGCCCCTCAACCGGACCGATCCGCTTGCTCGAAGTCCAGTAGACACCGGACCGAATGCGAACCGATGAAGCCTGAATGATCGAACCGATCCGGTCTAATCGGACCGATCCGCCCTCAAACCGGACCGGTCCGCCTGGGATAATTACGAGCAGTCCCAGTTTTTGAAAACTCTTTCCTTGGTTTTCTTATTTATACCAACTTCGGGAGAGTTATTTTTAAGACTTTTCAAGACGATTTTCAGAGTCCTAAATACTCTAAGTCTTCACCTTTTTGATGTGCAAAACATCTTTTTGATTCACACCAAAAATCCCAATTACTTTTGTGAATCTATTGGAACCCTAGAACACAAACTTTGTTGTTGTTCATCTTTGTGGAGAGATCTTTGCAACCGAGGGCTGCGTGTCATTGCTGAGGGAGTCTCTACAAAGTTTTATGGCTGCGTGTCATTAAGGAGAGCTGCGGTTCTTTCTTCGTTGTTTGGGCTGCGAGTCCTTGGAGGGTGCTGCGTGTATTCTCTTGCTGAGTTGAAGACTGCGTGTCTTTGTGGGTTGGCTGCGCGTTGATCCATTGCAGATTTCTCTATGTAATTGTAAGTTGCGGCTTGTATATTCATAGTGAAATAAAGGTTTTACCCGAAAGGGGTTTTTTCCTGAATTCTGTGTCTCAGCAATTTTTTGTGTTACATGCTTTATTTTTTTATGGGTTGACACACGCACCTTAGATGCATGTTTAGGGGCTGAAATTCAATAAGTGTGCTATATTAGAAATTTGCGAACTTAATCAATTATCACGCTTTTTCAAATTGGTATCAGAGCTTATTTAAGCGATCACCACTCTTCAAATTGGTATCAGAGCTTAAGTTCTTCCAAAACGCTTTATTCCTAAAGTCACTGTTTTGAACTCTTTGGGAAATCTGAAATCACTTAAGTTGGAAGAACTTGTAGGAGATCTTCAAACCTATGAGATTGACATGTTTCCTAAAACCATTAAGGCTAAGGATAATGGTATTGCTTTAAAGACTCATTTTAAGAAAAAGAAAGAAAAAGTTTGTGAGTCTGATTCTGAGGAAGATGTTGATTTTGATAATATGGCCTTGTTTGCGAAAAAATTTAAAAAATTTCTCAACATGAAAAGAAATAATTCTTCCAATAAAAAGAATTTTTTTGAGAAAAATAAAAAGAAAGGAAAGGGCAAAGAAAGTGATGAGAGGAATGACTCTGATGAGGAGTGTGAGGAAGACTTAGAGAACATCACCTGTTTTGAATGTGGGGGTAAGGGACATAAGTCGTTTGAGTGTCCTACTTGGCTTAGAAAGAAAGGGAAGAAAGTAGCCATGCCTGCCACACTTAGTGATGATGAGGGAGATGTGTCGGATAAAGATTTAGGACATGGGATGGTTGTCGCGTTTTCTAGTCGTGTAAGCACACCCAGTTTTTCTCACAAAAGTGCACACGAGAGCGATAATAGTGATTCATGTACTTCAAGTGAGGGAGAAAGTGAGAGTGAAAGTGGAGATGAAAGTGAGCTCCAAAAAGCTTTTAGAGATTTGTACACCGAGACCTTGAAAACAAAGAAGTATAATAGGGATTTAGGTCGTCGGGTTTTAGATTTGGAGAAAGAGAAGGAGGTTTTGAGAAAGGAGAAGTGTGATTTGGCCGACACGTTGTCTAGTCTGACGACACGTGTATCCCAACTCGAGAGTGATCTCGAACGTGCCGGGGAGGTCAAAGTCAAGTTTGAGAACGCACCTAAGAAGGTTGAAAAGGTGGTTCTTAAGGGTAAAGGTGAGAAGATAGGAATAAGTCATGACGGTGCTTCTTCTTCCCAATCAGCACCCGAGCCGGTTCCCACTTTAGTGACAGTTTCACATGTGTCTCACCCTAACCCACCTAGGCGTCCCATTCCTATTAGGAAAGTGCGTCCTAGAGTTTTTGAGAGAGGTGTTCCTAGGCCTATTTATGTTTGCTCACATTGCAAGAGGAGAGGGCACCTTAGGGAATTTTGTTTTAGGTTGGGGTATGTGTCACGTTTTGCTTCTACACGTGTTTCTGGCACACATGCACCCACACATGATACTTTACATGCTCCCGGAGACTACATGAGAGAGTTTGCACATTTAGGTGAGCAAGTTAAGTTTTTAGTCAAAACTTCACAAGAATTGATGGAGGTTTTTCATAAGCTGTCACCACCTTTGGAAAACCCCTCTGCACCTAATGATTGAGGTTTGACTTGTTTACTAGCATAGGGTGATTTTCATGATGTCATTGTTTGCCTATTGCTAGTATGTATCATTTTTGTATATATTTTTGTTTTGAAAATTTTGAAAAATCCAAAAAGATTTTTGTTTTTGTTTGCGCCGTTTATGGATGAACACTTTGGATGACCAAGTCACAACATCATTCCATTTTCATGTGACTATTTGATAGTGTTTTGAGACAATAGGTCAATTCATCCATGTGCTTTATAATGTTTGGAGTCATTAAGATGTAATTAAGTGTTACTTCCTACATGTTTGACTCATGTTTCCTTTATTGCACACATGCACGGATTTGTTTGATTATTGTGCTTGTCTTATCACATGTTGGTTGGGTGTTTTCACTTCAATCCTGTCCTTAAAACGAACCAAGCGCGATAAATTTTGATAAGGAAATTGTGCATATAAAAACCGTTTTGTGAGTTTGTGTGATTTGTTTGATAACGGGGAGGGGCTGCGAAAGGTAATCATCTATCCTTTGCGCAAAAGCCACCGTTAAAAAGGACCTAAAAAATTGAGGAATTTTATTATCCGAGGTCCAAAGAGGTTAAAAGAGCCCGAAAAAAAATTAAAGGCAATAAAAAGATATTCATGCCAAAATATGGGCCATTTAGGTTTTTGCACCAATTCTCCAAAGTTTGAGAATTTAGATTACCTCTAAAAGAAAATATATATGAGGGAGTTTGGTTGGAGAATTAAAACGGGTTTGCACGTCCTTGAAATTCTTGAAAATGCGCTATATTGTTTTGGACGTTATTGGTGTGGAAATCATTTGACTTTGATTTGTTGATTTGCATAAGACGATGTCATCTAAATTCAACAAACTTTTACACCTAAGGATACTTTTGATGTTCATTCGTTAGGGGTACACATATGCATCATGCACATATGATTGATTGCGTTGATTTACCTATAGAATGTGTTCACACCCATACATTCCGTTCCCATGACTTGGTTGTTTGAGTCTAAATCCATGGTGTGATTTTTGTATCATATTTGTTCATATTGGTATCCTATCTTTGTATGAAAAATTTGAAAAATCAAAAATAGTTTGTATTTGTTTTGTACCGTGACACCCCGACTTTGCTTATTTGATTCATTCTTCTCATTTGTCTATTTGGGGACATCATAAAAAGGGGGAGAAAGAATTATCATATTATGGGGGAGTTTGAATTTTGGGGGAGTTTTTGAGATGTTGCTTATGTTTTTATCATATATTGATATCCATGTTTATCTCATTTCAAACTCGATATGTCACGTGGTATTTGCTTTGTCTCATGTGTGTAGGTATGAAGATTGAAGATCAATATGTTTCACACCCTGATGAGAAAAGCTTTGAGATTTAATGATTGTTGAAGATTGAAGAACAAACGATGAAGATTTATACCTTTTTATCTTTCCATCTTTAGGGTTCATGGGAGGGTAGATTTGTATAGGTCATAAGTTGATAATTCGGATATTTTTTATGTATGTACCGGCATAGACATAGGGGGAGATTTGTAAGGACATTTTTGTCCATTATCAATTTGTATGTCATACGCCGTTACACCGTTGAAGAAACTCAAGATTGCATCTACATCAACGGATCCGAATAGCAAATCATCTTCAACGTCATAGCCTCTGCGAGAATGAACTTGGTAAAATTTTGTTTTTACGTTCCTTAAAGTTCATATTTAGTATTGGGAAATTTTTATAAAATGTTTTTTATAAAAATAAGAAGTAAGTTTTTTCAAGCAAAATGAGGCTTTTTAAAGTTTTTATTTTTTCTGGGAAAACCGGACCGATCCGCCCCTCAACCGGACCGATCCGCTTGCTCGAAGTCCAGTAGACACCGGACCGAATGCGAACCGATGAAGCCTGAATGATCGAACCGATCCGGTCTAATCGGACCGATCCGCCCTCAAACCGGACCGGTCCGCCTGGGATAATTACGAGCAGTCCCAGTTTTTGAAAACTCTTTCCTTGGTTTTCTTATTTATACCAACTTCGGGAGAGTTATTTTTAAGACTTTTCAAGACGATTTTCAGAGTCCTAAATACTCTAAGTCTTCACCTTTTTGATGTGCAAAACATCTTTTTGATTCACACCAAAAATCCCAATTACTTTTGTGAATCTATTGGAACCCTAGAACACAAACTTTGTTGTTGTTCATCTTTGTGGAGAGATCTTTGCAACCGAGGGCTGCGTGTCATTGCTGAGGGAGTCTCTACAAAGTTTTATGGCTGCGTGTCATTAAGGAGAGCTGCGGTTCTTTCTTCGTTGTTTGGGCTGCGAGTCCTTGGAGGGTGCTGCGTGTATTCTCTTGCTGAGTTGAAGACTGCGTGTCTTTGTGGGTTGGCTGCGCGTTGATCCATTGCAGATTTCTCTATGTAATTGTAAGTTGCGGCTTGTATATTCATAGTGAAATAAAGGTTTTACCCGAAAGGGGTTTTTTCCTGAATTCTGTGTCTCAGCAATTTTTTGTGTTACATGCTTTATTTTTTTATGGGTTGACACACGCACCTTAGATGCATGTTTAGGGGCTGAAATTCAATAAGTGTGCTATATTAGAAATTTGCGAACTTAATCAATTATCACGCTTTTTCAAATTGGTATCAGAGCTTATTTAAGCGATCACCACTCTTCAAATTGGTATCAGAGCTTAAGTTCTTCCAAAACGCTTTATTCCTAAAGTCACTGTTTTGAACTCTTTGGGAAATCTGAAATCACTTAAGTTGGAAGAACTTGTAGGAGATCTTCAAACCTATGAGATTGACATGTTTCCTAAAACCATTAAGGCTAAGGATAATGGTATTGCTTTAAAGACTCATTTTAAGAAAAAGAAAGAAAAAGTTTGTGAGTCTGATTCTGAGGAAGATGTTGATTTTGATAATATGGCCTTGTTTGCGAAAAAATTTAAAAAATTTCTCAACATGAAAAGAAATAATTCTTCCAATAAAAAGAATTTTTTTGAGAAAAATAAAAAGAAAGGAAAGGGCAAAGAAAGTGATGAGAGGAATGACTCTGATGAGGAGTGTGAGGAAGACTTAGAGAACATCACCTGTTTTGAATGTGGGGGTAAGGGACATAAGTCGTTTGAGTGTCCTACTTGGCTTAGAAAGAAAGGGAAGAAAGTAGCCATGCCTGCCACACTTAGTGATGATGAGGGAGATGTGTCGGATAAAGATTTAGGACATGGGATGGTTGTCGCGTTTTCTAGTCGTGTAAGCACACCCAGTTTTTCTCACAAAAGTGCACACGAGAGCGATAATAGTGATTCATGTACTTCAAGTGAGGGAGAAAGTGAGAGTGAAAGTGGAGATGAAAGTGAGCTCCAAAAAGCTTTTAGAGATTTGTACACCGAGACCTTGAAAACAAAGAAGTATAATAGGGATTTAGGTCGTCGGGTTTTAGATTTGGAGAAAGAGAAGGAGGTTTTGAGAAAGGAGAAGTGTGATTTGGCCGACACGTTGTCTAGTCTGACGACACGTGTATCCCAACTCGAGAGTGATCTCGAACGTGCCGGGGAGGTCAAAGTCAAGTTTGAGAACGCACCTAAGAAGGTTGAAAAGGTGGTTCTTAAGGGTAAAGGTGAGAAGATAGGAATAAGTCATGACGGTGCTTCTTCTTCCCAATCAGCACCCGAGCCGGTTCCCACTTTAGTGACAGTTTCACATGTGTCTCACCCTAACCCACCTAGGCGTCCCATTCCTATTAGGAAAGTGCGTCCTAGAGTTTTTGAGAGAGGTGTTCCTAGGCCTATTTATGTTTGCTCACATTGCAAGAGGAGAGGGCACCTTAGGGAATTTTGTTTTAGGTTGGGGTATGTGTCACGTTTTGCTTCTACACGTGTTTCTGGCACACATGCACCCACACATGATACTTTACATGCTCCCGGAGACTACATGAGAGAGTTTGCACATTTAGGTGAGCAAGTTAAGTTTTTAGTCAAAACTTCACAAGAATTGATGGAGGTTTTTCATAAGCTGTCACCACCTTTGGAAAACCCCTCTGCACCTAATGATTGAGGTTTGACTTGTTTACTAGCATAGGGTGATTTTCATGATGTCATTGTTTGCCTATTGCTAGTATGTATCATTTTTGTATATATTTTTGTTTTGAAAATTTTGAAAAATCCAAAAAGATTTTTGTTTTTGTTTGCGCCGTTTATGGATGAACACTTTGGATGACCAAGTCACAACATCATTCCATTTTCATGTGACTATTTGATAGTGTTTTGAGACAATAGGTCAATTCATCCATGTGCTTTATAATGTTTGGAGTCATTAAGATGTAATTAAGTGTTACTTCCTACATGTTTGACTCATGTTTCCTTTATTGCACACATGCACGGATTTGTTTGATTATTGTGCTTGTCTTATCACATGTTGGTTGGGTGTTTTCACTTCAATCCTGTCCTTAAAACGAACCAAGCGCGATAAATTTTGATAAGGAAATTGTGCATATAAAAACCGTTTTGTGAGTTTGTGTGATTTGTTTGATAACGGGGAGGGGCTGCGAAAGGTAATCATCTATCCTTTGCGCAAAAGCCACCGTTAAAAAGGACCTAAAAAATTGAGGAATTTTATTATCCGAGGTCCAAAGAGGTTAAAAGAGCCCGAAAAAAAATTAAAGGCAATAAAAAGATATTCATGCCAAAATATGGGCCATTTAGGTTTTTGCACCAATTCTCCAAAGTTTGAGAATTTAGATTACCTCTAAAAGAAAATATATATGAGGGAGTTTGGTTGGAGAATTAAAACGGGTTTGCACGTCCTTGAAATTCTTGAAAATGCGCTATATTGTTTTGGACGTTATTGGTGTGGAAATCATTTGACTTTGATTTGTTGATTTGCATAAGACGATGTCATCTAAATTCAACAAACTTTTACACCTAAGGATACTTTTGATGTTCATTCGTTAGGGGTACACATATGCATCATGCACATATGATTGATTGCGTTGATTTACCTATAGAATGTGTTCACACCCATACATTCCGTTCCCATGACTTGGTTGTTTGAGTCTAAATCCATGGTGTGATTTTTGTATCATATTTGTTCATATTGGTATCCTATCTTTGTATGAAAAATTTGAAAAATCAAAAATAGTTTGTATTTGTTTTGTACCGTGACACCCCGACTTTGCTTATTTGATTCATTCTTCTCATTTGTCTATTTGGGGACATCATAAAAAGGGGGAGAAAGAATTATCATATTATGGGGGAGTTTGAATTTTGGGGGAGTTTTTGAGATGTTGCTTATGTTTTTATCATATATTGATATCCATGTTTATCTCATTTCAAACTCGATATGTCACGTGGTATTTGCTTTGTCTCATGTGTGTAGGTATGAAGATTGAAGATCAATATGTTTCACACCCTGATGAGAAAAGCTTTGAGATTTAATGATTGTTGAAGATTGAAGAACAAACGATGAAGATTTATACCTTTTTATCTTTCCATCTTTAGGGTTCATGGGAGGGTAGATTTGTATAGGTCATAAGTTGATAATTCGGATATTTTTTATGTATGTACCGGCATAGACATAGGGGGAGATTTGTAAGGACATTTTTGTCCATTATCAATTTGTATGTCATACGCCGTTACACCGTTGAAGAAACTCAAGATTGCATCTACATCAACGGATCCGAATAGCAAATCATCTTCAACGTCATAGCCTCTGCGAGAATGAACTTGGTAAAATTTTGTTTTTACGTTCCTTAAAGTTCATATTTAGTATTGGGAAATTTTTATAAAATGTTTTTTATAAAAATAAGAAGTAAGTTTTTTCAAGCAAAATGAGGCTTTTTAAAGTTTTTATTTTTTTTGGGAAAACCGGACCGATCCGCCCCTCAACCGGACCGATCCGCTTGCTCGAAGTCCAGTAGACACCGGACCGAATGCGAACCGATGAAGCCTGAATGATCGAACCGATCCGGTCTAATCGGACCGATCCGCCCTCAAACCGGACCGGTCCGCCTGGGATAATTACGAGCAGTCCCAGTTTTTGAAAACTCTTTCCTTGGTTTTCTTATTTATACCAACTTCGGGAGAGTTATTTTTAAGACTTTTCAAGACGATTTTCAGAGTCCTAAATACTCTAAGTCTTCACCTTTTTGATGTGCAAAACATCTTTTTGATTCACACCAAAAATCCCAATTACTTTTGTGAATCTATTGGAACCCTAGAACACAAACTTTGTTGTTGTTCATCTTTGTGGAGAGATCTTTGCAACCGAGGGCTGCGTGTCATTGTTGAGGGAGTCTCTACAAAGTTTTATGGCTGCGTGTCATTAAGGAGAGCTGCGGTTCTTTCTTCGTTGTTTGGGCTGCGAGTCCTTGGAGGGTGCTGCGTGTATTCTCTTGCTGAGTTGAAGACTGCGTGTCTTTGTGGGTTGGCTGCGCGTTGATCCATTGCAGATTTCTCTATGTAATTGTAAGTTGCGGCTTGTATATTCATAGTGAAATAAAGGTTTTACCCGAAAGGGGTTTTTTCCTGAATTCTGTGTCTCAGCAATTTTTTGTGTTACATGCTTTATTTTTTTATGGGTTGACACACGCACCTTAGATGCATGTTTAGGGGCTGAAATTCAATAAGTGTGCTATATTAGAAATTTGCGAACTTAATCAATTATCACGCTTTTTCAAATTGGTATCAGAGCTTATTTAAGCGATCACCACTCTTCATCCTCGGAGCGTATGAGTTCCTCGAAGTAACATGGTTCTTCAGAGCGTGTGATCATCTCGGAAGCGCTTGTTGTTGCCATGTAGATAGCCACGTGTCTTCATATGATTGGTCCAAGTCAGCAGATTAAATTTGGTATCAACAGTCACTTTAATTCAAACACAACCCTATTTTAGTAATAACACATCAAAAGTAACCCTTTTACCTTTCCCATACAACCCCCCACATGATCTGTTATCTCTCTCTCTTCTCGAACATTATCCTCAATCCCACACCCAAATCACACCCAAATCTCATGCTCTCACAGTTTCTCCTCAAAGATAATTCCTTTCAATCTTCAATCGAACCCGGTTTATGGTGTATTCGGTGTATGGCATTTAAATCACCGTCCAATCCAGAGCTTCCACTCCAAACCGATCACACCAAGAATTTTGGTTCAATGAACTTTCAATCTTCAATCGAACCTGGTGTATGGTGTATCCGGTGTCTGGTGTCATCGAAGTTGATAGTTTCTACATCACCGTCCAATCCGAAGATTCCACCCCAAACAGATCACACCAAGAATTTACGGCCCCCGCTATTAGCTGCGACCCGATTGATGAGGTCTTGAAGGAATTTGTCATCGGCGCCGCTATTAGCTGTGACCCGGTGATGACTCGAGGACTTTTTAACCAAAGTAAGTGTGTTGTTTGGTGGTGTTAGTGTAGTGAGCGGTATAGATATTTTTTTCTTCTTCTATTTGATAATTTGCAAGTTTAATCCTTAAAGTAATGTTTTTGTGATTTATGTTGATATATGTGTGTTTTATCTTTTAGATCACATGGCCAAGTCTATGAGAGAGAGCTATCGGGATTAAATAGGCTGTAAGGGATTGTAGGAAATTTAATATGAAGAAAAGATGTAGGTAAATGTTTAGGTAATTTTATAACCTCAATCTTTCTCATTGTGATGATTTATGTGCAATATTCCATAACAATTGCACTTTGAGGATATCTGCTTTGATTTTGAGGGTATGTTTTCTCCTTTCCTTTCTCTGTTTTTTGTCATTTTCACATGTGGCATTTGGGGTGTCTGTGACGGATTTTAGAGAGAGAATGAAGGAAGAGGGAGAGGGCTGAAATCAGGTATAGGCCTTGGCATTTATACCTCTGTTTTTAGTGAAACATTGTCATTTGATGATAATATTAAAATTTCAAACTATCACCCGATACAGTCCAGTTTTCAACGGCACATGGCAAAACCCGATAGAGCCAGCTATACATATTGTTTTAGGTCCGATACGATATTTGATACACTTGGTATTAACAATCATGGTATTATCTACTAACAATTTTCATATAAATTTGTATAGGGTACGGTCGATGAAGATGGGAGGTCTCGATGGAGCAATTTGCGGGCGATGAAGATTTGGTAAGAGAACTCTTTCTACGTTTGCCTTCGAGATGTCTTATCATATTCAAGTCAGTTTCAAAACAGGGGTTCTCTATCATATCCGACCCCCACTTGGACTTCAACCCCAACATGAGGTTGGAGTTAGGGTTCCTTCTCTATTATTTCTCGGTGTGGAAGCAGCAGGAGCAACTGCTTTATTTTCTACACTTTTTGATATGTTGTGTGATCAATGGATTGGTTTTAGATATTTCTTAGAAAAAACAATAGAATGAGGTTTGTGGAATGTCATTTGTTGTTTGTTATAGGTACGATCAAAGATTTCAGTGTGGCAATCGTTTTAATTCATTGTTGAAAATGTTTGAATCTGTTGAATTCCCTCAAGTTCTCTTCGATTTGTGTTTTTGGTCAAGTCTTTTAGGTATTTAGGACTCATCTTTCAGATATAATCTCTTTTTCTGTAATTCAGAGTCCAAATCCACTTTATGACGTCATTATTCATCCTCTAATGCTTACTATTTTGTTTGATTTTATTTCTTAGGTAATGATTTTGTAGTTTGTGTATTCATTTTTTATCCCCTTCTTTTGTGTATTAGATTTTTACCAACCCAAGATCAACTCGAAAATAAATGGGGCACAACGAAACAACTATCAAATGTCCAGGATGGGCTTGAATGTGAGACCAAGTGTGCCCACGAGGAATCAAGAGCTATAACTAAGGCTGCTATTATAGCAGCAATCAAGCAGCGAATGTTTACAACAATCAAGTAGATATGAAAGGTACTATGATTTTTAGGAGTTTTTGTAACCAATGGCTCCTTCAATGTGATTCTAAACCGTAACCAATTGATTTATATGTTAGCATTTTAACATATTGTAACTGAATTTGATATTGGAGCGTCGTTTTTAGTCAATTAACTGAGTTTGAATTTGATATTGTAATAGGTTTACACATTCTTGATGGTCAAGTGGTGTATGCTTTAGCAGGTAGCTGGGTTGCTTGAATTTTAAGGATGTGGATGTAAGTAGAAGTAGCAGGTACCTGCCACTGTGCAGATTCACAGTAGGTACTTGCCAATGTGCAGATTCACCCTTTTTTTAAGTTCTAGGATTGAGGTATATGTAGGCATACACATGTTCCAATTGCTGCTATTCATGTTATATATGTTTAGTACTACATGGAGTACTAACTTTTGATTCTATTAATGTTGACACAAAGAAAATAGTTGTGCTGCAGTCAATCAAAGAAAAGATTTCTCTTTTCTTGAAACTGATTTTCAATTTGACACTAATAACACTCCATTTCTCTAGAGTTCCGAAACAATATGTATCATGAGTCAAGCTTAATCATTGGTAAAACTAATGTTTTCTTAGATGAAATGGCATTGATGTTTTGAAGGAATTCAAATTGGTAATTGATAAAACAATAAAAGTGTCCTAAATGTTTTTTACCATATATGAATGGTGTACTAACCCATGTTTATTACTCGCAGTACATATAGTTAATTATTTTTTAGCATATATGTATGGCTCATATAGTTAATTGATATATGAACCTAACAATAAAAGTATATATGTGGTTTATATAGCTATATTTCTATGCATATAGCTAGCAGTACATATTTGTGAGAAATTCACATATCCTGCTATTATCTCTATGCATATAGCTAGCAGTGCATATTTGTGAGCAATTAACATCGCCTGCTATTATTTTGAATTTGAGAGATTCCTAACAAATATGTGCTAAATTTGGAATTGTCTATTGTGATACGTGTTTTTTCTGAGTTGAATATTTGGTGATATTTGCGACATGATTGTATGTTTGCGAGACACTAATGGCCTCTGTTTAGTTCTCTCTCCCAAAGTCCATCAATAGTTATACTCTATTTTGCCTTCGATGTAAGTAGGTATACATTGAGTTATATTTAGTATTTTGGTATTTTTGAGTTTGGTTATCCTTGCTTTAATGTTAAACATTATTTCTTATGTTTTATAGTAATTATTTCTTATGTTTTTAATACGAAAAAAGAGAATTGGCGGTGGCAGGATGGGCTGAGTACAAGAGGGGCAAAAGTAGCTTGGGAGTACACTAAAAGCAGCCTCCATAACAACTTTGGTTAGTACACCATTCATTTATATTCTTTCATGTTATGGTTATGACTTTCATTTTCTGGAGCTCATTTTCAAAGGGCATTCAACTAACAAATGGTACATCTCATTTTCTGGATCACATCATTTTCAAAGGACCACTTTATGTTTATTTGGACAAATTGAACTAACCAAATTTAATAATAATCTTGGCCCTCGCATCTTCATTGTTTTATAAAATTGTATCTTAAAGGGTGGGTGCGTAGTTGCTTAATTCTTGAATACACAGTGGCTGAAGGTGCACTACCACCACGATTGTTGCCTATTGCTTGAATACGCATATATGCATACGCATATATGCTCTGCATATATGCAAGCTGCATATATGTAGCAGCATATATGTAGCTGCGTATATGCAAATGCAGTTCTTTGTTATACTTTTACGAGTTTTCTTTCAACTATAGTTTTATGTTGAGATATTTCTTATGTTATATAATTAACTGGCATGCCATTGATTTCCTTGATTCTATCATATTCCTTACGAATGCATGGAAAGGTCCTACTATTATGAAGGTATTACATTTTAGTTACTTTATTTTCTGTTTAATATTTGGCATGAACGGTCTAATTCTAGTAGGTCATTTATCAAAATCATGTTAATTCTGAACGAGGTGTTTTGTTTTGGCAGGTGAAGGGGATGCATTTGGTAAAGATAATTGGAGAAAGACTTGAAGGTTGCAAATTTTATTTCATGGTAAGCAGGTGATTGTGTTGCATTCATCCTGTGTAAAAATTGAATTGATTTGAATTTTATTTTGCAGGTCAACAAAGATTATGCAACGTTAAGAGAGTGCAAGTAGCAGCAGCAGACCATAAGTTGTCCATAGTGAAGAGAGGGCAAGCTGACATCAATTTGAATGGAAGAGACATCAAATTTCATTTGCCCAATTTCCATGTACTGAGAAGTAATGCAAGTTCAAGTGCATATAGTAAAGAGAGGGCAAGCTGATAAAGAGGTTAGATCAAAGAAAAACACCAAAGTAGATGTCTACCATTAGATGCAACTGCATATATGCATATGGCATATATGAATATGCATCGGTTGATAATCAATAGCAAGAGCAATCTAAGCTAAAGAGAAGTGATGTCATTTTTTGGTTTAGAATAGACGCAATAACACTTCTTGGGTGTAATACATCTGTTCAAATAGTTCATTTTTCCTAATATTGTTATTTGTTTTATTTGTAGACCATATATGATGGGATCAAACTCGAAACTGCATTTTTGTATAAAAGAGGTAATCCAATTGGATCTGGCTGAATCAATTTCGAATTTAGACAATTTGGATGTGATTGTATATTTCATTTTACTGATTATATACTTACTTATGTGATTGTATCTTTGTTCGAGAAACTGATTCATTATGTTTATTGTTTGTCAAATCGTACAGAAAACTGAGAGGGAGAGAGTGATAATGGCCAGAGGTGGGAAGAAGGATGGGAAGACAACGGTAGTAGCACCTAATCCAGAAGCACCACGACACAGACATTTTGAAGAAGTCCCATAAAAAGAATAAATTCATATTCTCCTTTCCTGCCCTTCTAGCTCCCATCTTCGAATTTGTTATTTTTTTAATTTGTTGGATTTGTTGTTATCCCTTAAATAGGGTGGATAGTCCAATAAACAAATGAGATTATGTCTAATTTTTTTTAAAAATTGACATTTTCTTTTTTTGAGACAGCTAATTTGATTAGTGAATATTGTATATTTCATTTTATATGTGAATTTGTTTGAAGAATTTAGATAATTTTAATGTGGGATATTTTTATTTGTTAAGCAAGGTGAATAGTTCCATAAACAAAGGAGATTATGTTCAATTTTTTTTAAAATTTGACACTTTATTTTTTTGAGACACAATGTGAATTCGATGGATGGATATTGTATATTTAGTATTATATGTGAATTTATTTGATGAATCTAGACTATTTGAATGTTATTGGATTATTTGACATTGTTTTAAAATTACACTTCGAATTTTTTGCGTTTTGCTATTACGTACTTTGAAAAATTATCGCCGTTTCGCGATTACGTACTTTGAAAAATTTCTCCGTGCCTTCAGGCACGGGCATATGCTAGTATATATATATATAGGAGAAGGCTCACCTACATCATGCTCTATACACCATCCATGCATCACACCTAGTTGTAGGGCCTAAAAAACCTTTTTTTCAAATTTTTCATTTTTCTTTTGAAATTAAACTTCCAATAAACCCATGTTCAAAAAATTATGTCAAAATAAATTTTGTAGCTATTTTTAAAAAATCTACAAAAAACTAATCAAAATACCTTATTTATAAGGGTGTGCGCCAACAGTTTTTTATGAATTTTTTAAAAATAGGTACAAAATTTGTTTTGACCTAATTTTTTGAATATGGGTTGATTGGAAGGTTAATTTCAAGAAAAAAATAAAAAATTTGGGGAAAAGACTTCTTAGGGCCTAGAACTAGATGTGGTGTATGAGGTGATGTATAATCATGATGTAGGTGAGCCTTCCCTCTCTCTCTCTCTCTCTCTCTCTCTCTCTCTCTCTCTATATATATATATATATATATATATATATATATATTTATCCGAACTTTATATGAGATAAATTGAAATGTCTAAGAATGTGGACATAAATTGCAACTTTGATTCTTTGATGCATAATAGATGTTTATGCCATTTATATAAAAATTATGAGACTGGGATATTAGGGGTATTGGTAATTAAATGTAGTGAGTACATTTAAGCATTTAATTATCGACAAATCCTTTATTATTCATTTGAAACATTGCCATAGTTATTATTTGGGACTTATTGAGTTGTGAATAATATCACACTTAGATGATGATTATTCGTTTTTTCATGAACATTTTGCATCTTAAATTAAATAAGTTAATTCTTACACACCTAGGGCTGACCCAAATTTATATGTTCCTTCCCCCCAGGGTTGTTTCTAGACAGAGATAGCGAAACTGTTACTGTACTAGTCTTGCGATCTCTTGTGCTTATCAGCTTTTTAAATTATTAACTCTACCCTAGGTGTTTTTCCAGTCATAGTTATTTATTTGAGGCACTTGTATGGGTATAAACCCGAGATTTATTTATTTACATTATGTTGGGTGGTAATACTTACTTTTATGTGAGGGTTATCATGTACTTTACGTTGCTTTGGTTTTATATACTTATTCTAGAAATGTTGATTTAAAATTTAATGATAGGCCTTTAATATAAAACTTATTTTACGTTGGTGTTGAGAATGATATAAATTGATCAACAAGCCATTAGAAAATGGGGATATTACTACGGCTGACAATTTTTTACACGAAAATCCGTTTATGGTAATAACCTGAAATGACCTGAACTTGACACGATTAACTTATATAAATTTAAGAGTACCCAAAATTTATACTTAAATAAAAATCATCACAGACTCGAAAATGACACGACTACCCGAATTATCACCCTAGTTATTACATATCTATTATCCTTTCGTGAGCACACCAAGTGGCGGTTTGGGAAATATTTTTTCTTTTTCCTATATATAGCCTGCATTTCTTGGTTTACTACACACAAGCATTCCATTACGGAGAAGCCTCTTGTACCCTTAAGAGAAATACTCGAAAATGGACAGAAATCATTTGCAACGGCAGATTGCCTCCATGAGGAAGTCTTTCTTTGATCAGGTTTATTTCTCTTCTTGGTCCCAAAGAAGTTGGACAACTGCTATCATAGAATTGCAGTTTAGCATTACCACTCATATATCATGGCCTTCATCTTGCTCAATACAATTAATTTGGTCGATATTTGCATGTATTTCCTCAAAAGGAGATTTACCCTCTCTCTATCTGTGCCCCCTATCGGTGGAAACGACCATATCCGAACAAAATAAACATGTTCAATTATTTGAAAATCTTCACAAGTTTTGCTTGTTTACACTAACCCGGCTCGAACGAGCTTTTATTACAATGGACACGAGGTGTGCATGAGTATCTTATTTTCTGTACTATTTGATCATATTAATTGCTAATGAAGCTCACCCCTTTCAAAAAGAACACCATTTTATACTATTTTTTTATGTTGTTTCAGTCAAAAGCTGACAAATTTAAAAATTTGTTCATGCTTAGTTCATATATTGAATATGAACTCTGTTTGTATGACAATGTTTATTCATATTTTTCTTTTGTATTGAAGCTGGAAAACAGCTACTTAAATTTTGAGTAAACTTTGTCAACTTTTTGTACTTCAAATAATATTTATAACGTTGTATTTGGCAATATTTCTCTAATGAAAGCTTTGCTGAAATTATTGGAAAAGGTAGTAGTGTACTTCCAGTTATGAAACGCAAGATGAACCTCTTATATAATAGAGGGAAAAAGAATACACTTCGAAACATGAACCTGTTCTCCTTTGACACATTTTAAAACACAATATTCCTTATTTAACTATGTTATTTTTATTAAATTATAAAAAAGATACACAGACGGAATAAGAGAGAAACTTGGATTGCATTATTTGCAGTACTATTTTTCTACAATTTAGAAATAAAAAAAAGGCTTAAAAAATAAAATAAAAATAGTCTAGGTTAGAACATTTGTTAGGTGTTTTTTTTTATTGTAATCAAGTGTTGATATTGTGAAGACATTGAACGCAAGTCAAGACGCATTTTAAGAACGTCATTCGACAGAAAAAGTTGCGTTCGTATTTCTTTCCCTCCTTTCATTTTATATTATTCTTGACATGTATTTGATTATTGTTTTATATTCTAATATGAGAATGTTAATCTAATCACCCCATTCAAGGGGTGGAACGAAACTGCGTAGACTGTTAATTTAATTAATTAATTGAGTTGATTGTTATATTTCTAAAAAAATAATTTTTTAATTGTCACAAATTACTTTACGTATCAAAAGATAGTAATTTTATTTCATTTTAATATTTGATTTCGGGAATCGAATTAGAGATAGCTTTTTCCTAAATTTGAAATATTAATTCGGTGTTGAAATTCAACGTTTCATACAATTTTTATTAAATTGATCCTAGCGGGTAATTTATTTAAAAAGAGTATATATTCCTTCAATATCAATAAATTCCAATATTGATTTTTAAAAAAAAATCTATATAAATAACATTACAAGATAATTTTTTTTTAATAATTTTGAACCTCCACGAACGAGTCATTTAAACTCCCCCATGCGAGTTAAACAGGGGAGCCGATGTGATAGAGTTACGCTAACACTTAGCCCACTTACTATCTAGTATCCGTCGAAGGGTTTCGAACTCTGGACCTTTCGTCAAAAGAGCCCGCCCCTGGAACAACCCGCCTGGATTTAAAATTCATGATTCGTTAAATGCAACATATCTCAAACAGGACCACTGTTTTGTTGGCCCATAAGCATATACAAAACATGACAAGAATAAATGTGACAGTAGACTTTTAGTCATTCGAATATTAAAGCTATCTAGAATATTTACATCATTACATAATAGTTTTTTTTTTAATATAATATGTTTATATTGTTTGCAAATTTAAACCGAGCGATGACTTTTGTTAGGGACTTCTTGATGAGCAATTTATTCAACTAGAGGAGTTACAAGATGATGTCAACCCTAATTTCGTGGAAGAAATAGTCACATTGTTCTACAGTGATTCCGCTAGATTCATCCGCAACATAGGGCTTGCACTGTAAGTAAAACTTATTCCTACGCAATCAATGGCTAAGATAATAAATTATCGTTGAGTTATCATTGGTGGTAACGATATTGCAATAGTTATTTTTATAGATTATATACTTTTAGCACTTAAAATAATATTGATTATTGATATAGGACAACAAACATTTTGTTTTCATTTTTAGTCCCTATTTTCAAATTAAAGGGATACGTGATATGCTGTGATTGGTTGACGTTTTGTGAATATGGGTCTGCTTCAGCAGCTTTATTCAAAAATAAGAACTAAAATTATAAATAAAATGTTTATTTTTCTATTTTCAAAATACATATTACAATATATCCTAAATTTACAAAACCCCTTATTTTTACCACTTGTCTTGTAGTGCAAGCAATGTATAAACGCTCGGCTATCAAGTTAATAATTTTAACGGTGGTGATGTTGAGTTGTATTGGTGTACGCAGGGAATGTAGTCCTCTTGATTTTACTAAGCTGGATAATTACATGCACCAATTCAAAGGTAGCACCTCAAGGTAAACACTAGCATAATAATTATATGGATTATGTTTTTCACAGTTAAAGATTTTAAACGCATCCCCTCTCGCTATCATTAATTGCATCTAATCCTTACAGACATAGTTGTAGTTTTAATTATTTATATTTTGTCTTTAAGGAGCATCATTGTTTAAAACAGACACACATACACCCCACACTTAGCCTTAGGGTTGGTAATCAATTGTCAATGGGATGGAGGTGCTCGAAAACTTTATATTGTGTGATGCTAGATTTTTTTTTTTTTCATGTCTAATTTTACGTCTCAAACTGACTTTTAAAAATAAATTGACATCACATCGTTATGATTGAAAACCATCATGATTTGAAGTCTTATAAGATCTCAAATATGGACTTAAAAGTAAGTACTCGATTCTCCACCATTAAATGCATTTACGAATGAGGAGAGGTGACAAACATGGTCTTTATTTTAAGTTCCTCCTTTATGTCCATATAATAGTTTCTTTGTGCGTGTCTATATATATAATTTACTTTTTTGGGTGGAGTTGTCCAAACCAAAAGAAAACCCAAAAATGAATAGGTGCGGTAATGGGATAGATTTTGGATTTTAGGGACATCACATATTCGTCTTGGGGGTCGACATCCCAACAATCCAACTTAAGATTCCTTGGAAAAGAAATGTAAACGGCCGTTGGTTAGGTTGGGACAAACGCCAACATTGCTTTGCAAGATACTATTTTTTTTTTCTTTATAAGCAAACTGAAGAATCGACTAGAAAAACCTAATTCGTATAATATCTAAAAGGTACGGATGGAGATATAAATTCATTTATAAATATATAAAAGGAGTTTCTTTTTCACTTATGTATCTCGCTCCACACCTTAGTTACAGATAGACACATGCCGAATGTTATTTTTAGATACAAAAATTTGTTATCTATAGCTAAAAATAAAAATAAAACTTGTGCATATATGAACGCCATTACAGAAGTGTCCATATCTGATTGGTTGTATATATATAAATCCCTTTCAACCCCGAATTATTTGTCATGAAATGACTAACACATGATAAACTCATTGCAGTATTGGAGCCAAAAAGGTGAAGAAAGAATGCACACAGTTCCAGAATTACTGCAAGGCTGGAAATGCGGAAGGGTAAATAAATGTTCATCTCAATTGTATTGATTTGTTTACACTTTTTTCATTTAACTCCCTTGTCAATTATTTTTTTGGAGTTAAGGACCTCATTAGTTAGTGTATATTTGATTTTTCATCTATGAATACATAAAGTTTGTAATGCGTACATAAATCTTTGGATTGTTTTTGCAGAAGAATTGTAATTTGTATGTGGAATATTATATACGATGTATATATATGAATTTTCGTAATATACACTCATTAAATTTGTGTATAATCTAAATTATAAAGTATATATCAATATTGAGGGATCTTAGAGTAAAAAAAACTATAAGTGTACTAAAAGCAATTTTTTTTTATATGAACTAAAATGAAAAGCTCCCGTTTGTTTATCACATATTTGCACCCTTCTCGAGATAGTTTGGGCCTAAAACATTTTGGAACCACCGTAAATAAAATAATATTTGTTATCTCTCTCTTTCACATTTTTTTTTTTTATAATTTTGAACCTCCACACGAACGAGCTATATGAACTCCCTCATGCAAGCTAAACAGGAGGGATACTGCGCATGACCACCTCACACACGAACCCTGCTTAAATACTAGCATACCCGTGAGGAATCGGACCCAAAGTCATACAGATAACCCGCACCGTCCAGAGCCCGCCCTTACCATAGGCTAGGTAACCATGGGGGATCGAACTCGTGACCTTTGGCCAACCGAGCGAAACCCTTACCACTCTCTCTCTCTCTCTATCTTTATATATATATATATATATATATATATATATATATATATATATATAGTTCTGCTCTTGTGCGGATTAGTCCGCATTTTAAGAATGCGGACCGGACATGTGTCACTTGGCGGTGAGCGCAGAAAAGAGAGAGAGTGTGCTTATAATTTAGGCGATAATTTCTAGGCGCACCGTTAGGTGACACATGTCCGGTCCGCATTCTTAAAATGCGGACTAGTCCGCACAGGAGCATTATTATATATATATATATATATATATGCTAAAAATTAAAATATATTATGGCATACTTTTTTTGTCGTTTATACTGCTTTGATGTTCCTAAAAATGCAACGTTAAAGTTTTCTTATTCTAATTTTTTATTAAACAATATATTTAACTCAAATGAACTCATGTTTATGACAGCGAAAAAGTTGTCTAACATGCATAAAATATTGTAAGGGTTTTGATAATATGTCCTAAGGACACGCACCTAATATGGATAAAATTTTCACATATATATTTAATATCACACTTATTATTTTGAAACAAAAAACATGTATTCTTAAGGTATATAATAACGTTTTTCCTATTGTAAATTAGACATCAACTGTTTTCACGCAAACATATGCTGGCTTGTGTGTTTTATCATAACATGTAACGAGCCAAAGTCTTAAACCATTAGATTTCTTTAAATTAAACTAAAATCCACGATCCACTTAAGAATCCATTTCGCTTGTTTTGCTCGGCAAACATAAAATTCAAATGTTTAAAATATAAGCAACTTTACATGGCATGCAGATGTATCAAGACATTCCAACAAGTGAAACAAGAGCATGCAACTCTTAGGAGGAAGCTTGAAACTTATTTTGAGGTTCGCTTTCTCTCTCTCTCTCTCTCTACAAATTATCTATTACATTGCAGGAACTCTCTCTCTCACTTCTAGGTTCATCATCATGAGGTGATACATTATCGATTTTCAATGTAAATGCGGGACAATCTGGTAACGAGCAGTACTATACATATATATATATATATATATAAGTCCACATTTTAAGAATGTGGATCGGACATGTATCACCTGTCGTGAGGCAGAAAAAAGAGAGAGTGTACCTATAATTTAGACAATAATTTCTAGGTGCACCGTTAGGTGACACATGTACGGTCCACATTCTTAAAATGCGGAGAGCATTATATATATATATATATATATATATATATATATATATATATATATATACAAACACACACACACTAGTGGATGCACGTGTCGAGGATACGACGATAAATTTGCTCCCGTGATAAAACTCAGCTAATAACATCCCGTCTTTTCTTTTTTTTTTAAACACCTTTAAAAAGAAAAAAAAGAAAAAAAATAGTTAAAAACAATGAAAAAAAACATTTAAAAAAAATTAAAAATATATTTTAAAAATATTTAATAAAAAAATAATTAAATTTAATAGCATGTATTTAAAAAATAATAGTAGAATAGTATATAATGGTATATAATAGTGTATATAATAGTATATATTATATGCTTTTAGCATGATGTTTCATGCATGCCCATGCATGAATGCATGAAATATATGGATGTTATGTAGCATAAAATACCATATATAAAAAGAGTAAAAATATCATACATATATTTTATAACATACATAAGCTATCATATTATATATATATATATATATATATATATATATATATATATATATAGGGAAATGATCAAGTGTGGTCCCAGTTTGACACCCCTGAATGAGGTCCATTTTTTTAAAATAGTAAAAAAAATATTTTTGGGCTGATTTTCTTTTAATGGTTTTTAAACATTTCAATAGAACCATAGAAAAATAATCAGCTCAAAATGAATTGTTTTGCTATTTTAAAAAAATCAGTCAAACTGTGAGTTTTTTAAGTTGTTTTTAAGCTGTTAAAAACTGACAAAGTTTGACCGATTTTTTTAAAATAGTAAAAAAATTCATTTTGAGATGATTTTTTTTATCTAGCCTTACTGAAATGTTTAAAAACCATGAAAAAAAAAATTAGCTCCAAAATATTTGTTTTTACTATTTTAAAAAAATGAACCTCATTTATGGACCTTAAACTGTGGGACCTCATGAGATCCGCTCTGATATAGCGTTGCTCTTGTGCTAACAAATCCGCATTTTAAGAGTGCGGAACGTATATGTGTCATCTAGTGGTGAGCCTTTTTTTTTTCCTGCGCTCACCATCAGGTGACACATGTACGGTCCGCACACTTAAAATGCAGACTAATCCGCACAAGAGCATTATTATATCTATATACACACGCATTATTATATATATAAATGCTTATGTATTATCTCTGACCAAGTATTTTTTATTTCAGCTGGGAAGACAGGCCACCTGATGTTTCTTGCATTGAAGAGCATCACAAACATGGTGATGCAGACACAAAAGGAATCCCGAGTCCTTCTAATTTGGTGGATTTATGTGATATTGGAGAAATGTACCATTATCACACCTAGACTATTTTAGATATTTACCATTATCGCCCTAGAATATGGTAGATTCTTATGTTTAAGTGCCCATAGGCCATATAACTGTTACTTTTTTGCTTCTAAAATGTCCAAGTCTTAATGCAACTATATACTAATATGCGTGCATCTTTATCTTTTTAATGATGTTCTTCATTGGTATTGTAAATAGTAGTTTTGTAGGCACGATTTACCTCAATACAGGCACTGGCGCCATGGTGTTGGTAGGCGGTAACACCCCCCCCACCCCCCCCAAAAAAAAAAAAAAATTATTTTTATATTTTGCAAATATTTAATTAATAATTTGTATTTTTAGACAATTATAACTCAAATAAAATATTTTCTCTTTGAGTGGGAGAACCGTTCGCTCTATGATCGCTACACCACGAGCTTCTTCAATTAATACCGCAAATGGTTATCCCACTCCCAATACATTAAATAATACAAAAAATATACAAACTGCAAGTTTAAATAAAATGTAAGGCTTAATAAAAATACCTTAATAGCTTTATTTTAATCAAAGAAAAAATGTCTAAGGTAGAAATCATCCACCACAATTTGCAAATTCCTAAAAACAAACAAACCATAACAAATAAACATTAAATCATAAACTAACCATCAAATCGTAAAAATCAACTGTTTAGGCAAAACATTAAATCATAAACTAATCGGTTGGACATCAATATTTTCGGTTAGTGTCACCACATCATTGAAAACATTATCAAGAATTATTTTATAGTATTTTTCCATAACTTAAACAAGAAATAATTTCTTAATTTTTATTATTTCACATTTATGATGATGTCCAAAATTTAAAAATCATTATACTAAAATTTAGGATAAATACCTCAATGAAGACCACACAAGCAAATCTCAATCCATGAATTAGTCGAAATTAACAATTCACCACTTCATGTTGCAAAACCCTAAACAACAACCAAAATAAATTAACTCAAACTTTATATATAATATCAAAACCCTAAAATAAATAGCGGCAAAATTGATTCAAACCGTAACCTAGATAATAATAAATTTAATTAAAACAATAATCTAAACAATATCAAAATTAATCCAAGTAAATTAATAATTTGTTAAATAAAAAACTGATAACGTGTTACACTAAGTGGAAAATATAAAAATATAACATAAACTATCCTTAAAAAGCTAAATGTATAAAAATAATACCTTGTAAAATTCCAAATAAAATGTGTGAGAAGTTTTCACTATGATAGGGCAGAGAATATAGAGATGTTGGGAGGAAAAGAGTTTGGAAGCTCTCATTTGTTTAAAGTAAAGAGAGGGAGAAAGTGAAATTACAAAAATGTCACTGAATAAGAGAAATACCAAGTGGGGCAAGTGGGAATGGGAAGTGAGAATTGTGTGTGTTAAAATTTTCGATTGTTTTCAATTTTTAAGGTAGAATTTACATTATTGTACTAGTGAACCTTATATATATGTGGGGGGGGGGGGGGGGGCACCTGCCCTCCCCAAGTGCAAAGCGGCTCCACCACAAAATAGAAGGTAATTCGTCTCACATTCCCATTCCCTTTTTCTTTTTTTATTTCCCTCCTTTTATATCAACCTAAATTGAAATCTAACATGTCTAAGAAAAAAAAAAAAGAGTTTTGGCTTTAGGCCATCTGAGACAACTTAATTTTAAAAGTGTGTGACATAAATTTAATATATATCTTTTATATTTGTTTTCCCCCTTTTACATCTACCTTTTCCTTTTTCCCTTTCCCACTTTTACAATAGCGGAGCCACGAATTTATTTTGGGTGGGGTATAAATCATTGCTGTGAGTTCGGTGGCGGGAGCCCCTGAATGTTTTTAGGTTATTTTTACGTTTTTATTAATATTCAATTGATAATTTATATTTTTAGATAATTATAACTAAAATAAAATAATATTAGATACAATAATACAAATTCAAGACTTTGTCTTGTATTTGAGATATTGTATTTGATTGAAATAAAATCAAAATCGTTAAAATTATGAAGGTGAGAAATGAAAAATGAAATTGTCAATTCAGTAAGAGTGTGTAAAATATGCGTGTGCTTTGAAAGTTTAAAGTAAAAATTACATAATTTATCCTTCACTTTAATACTAAATATATATACCCTTATATATATATATATATATATATATATATATATATATATATATATATATATATATATATATAATGATTATGTGCGGACTAGTCCGCATTTTAAGAATACGGACCAGACATGTGTCACCTAACGGTGGGCCTAGAAATTATTGCCTAAATTATAGGCACACTCTCTCTCTTTTCTGGACTCATCGCTAGGTGACACATGTCCGGTCCGCATTCTTAAAATGTGGACTAGTTCGCACAAGAGTAGGATTGTATATATATATATATATATATATATATATATATATATATAGGTGAGCCAAGAAATTATTGCCTAAATTATAGGCACACTCTCTCTCTTTTCTGGACTCATCCACTACACCAAATCCTGCGAATGGTCACGCCTAGTGGGTCACGGCACAAGTCCGCGACCATCTGGTCGCGGACTTGGGCCGTGACCCACTCAATATTTGGCGTGACCATATTTATTATCACACTAAATTATCTATGTTCTGGAAGTGGTCACGGCCCAAGTCCGCGACCACAGTGGTCGCGGACTTGGGCCGTGACCAGGTCGTGACCATCTTGGCGCCAAACTCGCGCCAAAACTCCCTCCAAGCTTGGTCGCGGATGGGTCACGGCCCACGTCCGTGACCCATGGCATGACAAAGAAGAAATTACACACATTGAGCGTCACGGTTTAGGGCCGTGACCATTTCTGGGTATGGGTCACGGCTATGGGCCGTGACCATCCCTCATTCAAGCAATAGTGTTGATAAAAAGGGTCGCGCATCACAGATTGAGGGTCACGGCTATGGGCCGTGACCATTTCTTGGTATGGGTCACGGCTATGGGCCGTGACCAATAGGCAGTACACACCCCACTTAGCTTCATTAATGGGTCGCGGTGAGTGGGTCACGGCTCTAGGCCGTGACCACTGTTAAACCTAAAACAAAACAAAGCGACTCAAAATTTTCATTTCCCCGCTCATCTCTCAATTCCATT
Organism: Sambucus nigra; assembly: GCA_949130495.1. Lineage (NCBI taxonomy): Eukaryota > Viridiplantae > Streptophyta > Magnoliopsida > Dipsacales > Adoxaceae > Sambucus > Sambucus nigra. Next base: position 83,871,943 of record OX422208.1, on the reverse strand, counting down.
TTCTCTCTCTTCGCTCGGCTCTCATCTGGCTCTCATCTCAACACTCTCCCTCGCTTCACTTCGATCTCCCTCCCTTCCAACTCTAATATATATAGACACATATCGTATTTGGGGGGATTCGGCTTCCTCACAGATGGAGGAGAGTGAACAAATCTCTCTCTTCTCCTATTAAACCTCTAAAATTTCATGCTTTGCTGTTACATGTTGAATTTTACCGTTTGATGGTCCAAATTGTTTACATATAGATCAGTTTCTGAGACACTGATCTCTACTAGAGTCAAGTTCCCGGAGCACTCGTTTTTTTCATGAATTTTGGGGTAAAGTCCACAACTTTCATTTATCTGTCACTATTATTCATATCGATATCAATTTTGCCTTTTATTGATCGATTGCGTGTGATCCTACGTTTTTATACATGTTAAGGAAATGCTAATCATTGTGTGAATGAGTTTTACTGTCACTGCTTTATATTTAAGAAATTTTACTGTCGCTGACGATTTATATGGATAACATTTACTTATAAGAAAACTGATGGAAAAACTGAACATTAATAATAGATAATATTATGGAATTTCAGAAGTGATATGCAGATTATTCGCGACGGATACCTTAATATTTGTATCTGTGTCCGAGATTTTAAAGTGTTATCCGAATTCTCTCTTCCGGATTTCTATTACTCTTAAATTATTTGTTCTGATTTTTCATTAACATGATTGTTGACAATAAGCCTTTATTATCACCATTTGTAAGGTTGATGAGGCTGCTAATACCAAGGCACGTCTTCATCAGTCTGTTGCAGCTAGAGAAGCTCAACTTGTAACACTTACGGCTGCTCTTGGGGAACATAATATTTATTCTCAGGTAAAAAGGAACCCTTTAGGAACTCAAACCATCACTCTTATTTCATATTTTCGTGTCAACCTTATTTTCTGTTCCTTTTCTTTTGTTGTTTGATTTCTACCAACTTTGGGGCTATCAGTGCAATCTTTTGATATCTCATAATCTTTGATTTCCCCATTCATAATGAATCAACGATGTTTACAGAAGATCATGAAGAAGGTTGGATTGTGCATATATTGCTTCAATGTTATTAGTATAATCTTATTCAAATATTAAGTCTATATTCATTTGTCACGAGACAAGATTTGTCACTGACTGCAATTTCTGGAAGACAAAGGACTCAAACACTTGGGTGTGGTTGATTGGTGTTACATTCTTTTTCATTGAAAATCCTGCCTTTTTAATCAAGTTTTACTTTTACTGTGTTTAATTGCATGTGTTTTTTGGTTTTGTAATGAATACTAATATTAACATCTCGTGAGCTTGATTGATGAAATTTGTATCTCTTCTTGTGTATTACTATTGTAGTCTCTACCACGTTTTCAATCTGAGAATTTGGATCACAATAAACACGTTTATGAAAGGGTTAATGAATTGGCAGCAAAGAAGGGTTGTACCGCGTCCCAAGAAAACCAAATAATCCAACTCAAACATTCCTCTACCTACGCAAAAACGTACCCCAACCCCTGTTTTGTTTGAAGGAAGTTTTGTAGCATGCCCTATATTTTTTTGTAGCAGTACCTGTACGGTACCGTACTTTCTTTAATTTTAAAAAACAATTCAGTGGTTTTGTGCGGTACTTTATTTAATTTTACATACCCGTTCTTCATAACACATTGTTTACGTATTGCAGATCTAACCAATTGGATACCAGTTCTTCATTACATACCAGTTCTTCATTACACACCAGGTACTCTGTACATTAACTAAAGTAGTTATATAATTGATATGCATTATCTACTAAATCTTTTAGATGATAGAAGGAGTACGGGATAGTTATTGGTTTTGTTTGGTTTGGCTGTTGCATAATTATTGGTTGTTGGAATGTTGTTGATAGTATTTTAGGAGTATGGGATAATTAGAAGGAGTACATGATAATTATTGGTTTCACTATTGGATAATATGTTGAAAATATTTTAAACTCCCGGTTTTAGAATACGATAATGGGAACTGACCTTGCAGTCGCGGGACTCCCGGTTTGAGAATACGATGATAATTTGCATATTTCTAGACTTAGGCTTAAAAACATGGCGTTAGAGGGTGAGAACTAGAAACAGCCACGGAACGTCCCCGTGGGTGGCACCAACACCTCCCACGGGACCAATGTAACTCGTAGGAACTGACCCCGCAGTCGCGGGACTCCCGGTTTAAGAATACGACGGTAATTTGCATATTTCTAGACTTAGGCTTAAAAACATGGCATTAGAGGGTGAAAACTCGAAACAGCCCCCGAACGGCCCCGTGGGTGGCACCAACACCTCCCACGGGACCAACGTAACTCGTAGGAACTGACCCCGCAGCCGCGGGTCTCCCGGTTTGAGAGTACGGCGGTAATTTGCTTATTTACACACTTAGGCTTAAAAACATGGCGTTAGAGGGTGAGAACTCGAAACACCCCCCGAACGGCCCCGTGGGTGGCACCAACACCTCCCACGGGACCAACGTAACTCGTACGAACTGACCCCGCAGCCGCGGGTCTCCCGGTTTGAGAGTACGACGGTAATTTGCTTATTTCCACACTTAGGCTTAAAAACACGGCGTTAGAGGGTGAGAACTCGAAACAGCCCCCGAACGGCCCCGTGGGTGGCACCAACACCTCCCACGGGACCAACGTAACTCGTAGGAACTGACCCCGCAGCCGCGGGTCTCCCGATTTGAGAGTACGACGGTAATTTGCTTATTTCCACACTTAGGCTTAAAAACATGGCGTTAGAGGGTGAGAACTCGAAACAACCCCCGAACGGCCCCGTGGGTGGCACCAACACTTCCCACGGGACCAACGTAACTCGTAGGAACTGACCCCGCAGCCGCGGGTCTCTCGATTTGAGAGTACGACGGTAATTTGCTTATTTCCACACTTAGGCTTAAAAACATGGCGTTAGAGGGTGAGAACTCGAAACAGCCCCTGAATGGCCCCGTGGGTGTCACCAACACCTCCCACGGGACCAACGTAACTCGTAGGAACTGACCCTGCAACCGCGGGTCTCCCGGTTTGAGAGTACGACGGTAATTTGCTTATTTCCACACTTAGGCTTAAAAACATGGCGTTAGAGGGTGAGAACTCGAAACAGCCCCCGAACGGCCCCGTGGGTGGCACCAACACCTCCCACGGGACCAACGTAACTCGTAGGAACTGACCCCGCAGCCGCGGGTCTCCCGGTTTGAGAGTACGGCGGTAATTTTCTTATTTCCACACTTAGACTTAAAAACATGGCGTTAAAGGGTGAGAACTCGAAACAGCCCCCGAACGGCCCCGTGGGTGGCACCAACGCCTCCCACGGGACCAACGTAACTGGTAGGAACTGACCCCGCAGCCGCGGGTCTCCCGGTTTGAGAGTACGGCGGTAATTTGCTTTTTTCCACACTTACGCTTAAAAACATGGCGTTAGAGGGTGAGAACTCGAAATAGCCCCCGAACGGCCCCGTGGGTGGCACCAACGCCTCCCACGGGACCAACGTAACTCGTAGGAACTGACCCCGCAGCCGCGGGCCTCCCGGTTTGAGAGTACGGCGGTAATTTGCTTATTTACACACTTAGGCTTAAAAACATGGCGTTAGAGGTGAGCACTCGAAACAGCCCCCGAACGGCCCCGTGGGTGGCACCAACACCTCCCACGGGACCAGCGTAACTCGTAGGAACTGACCCCGCAGCCGCGGGTCTCCCGGTTTGAGAGTACGACGGTAATTTGCTTTTTTCCACACTTAGGCTTAAAAACATGGCGTTAGAGGGTGAGAACTCGAAACAGCCCCCGAACGGCCCCGTGGGTGGCACCAACACCTCCCACGGGACCACCGTAACTCGTAGGAACTGACCCCGCAGCCGCGGGCCTCCAGGTTTGAGAGTACGACGGTAATTTGCTTATTTACACACTTAGGCTTAAAAACATGGCGTTAGAGGGTGAGAACTCGAAACAGCCCCCGAACGGCCCCGTGGGTGGCACCAACACCTCCCACAGGACCAGCGTAACTCGTAGGAACTGACCCCGCAGCCGCGGGTCTCCCGGTTTTGGAGTACGACGGTAATTTTCTTATTTCCACACTTAGGCTTAAAAACATGGCGTTAGAGGGTGAGAACTCGAAACAGCCCCCGAACGGCCCCGTGGGTTGCACCAACGCCTCCCACGGGACCAACGTAACTCGTAGGAACTGACCTCGCAGCCGCGGGTCTCCCGGTTTGAGAGTACGGCGGTAATTTGCTTATTTACACACTTAGGCTTAAAAACATGGCGTTAGAGGGTGAGAACTCGAAACAGCAACCGAACGGCCCCGTGGGTGGCACCAACACCTCCCACGGGAACAGCGTAACTCGTAGGAACAGACCCCGCAGCCGCGGGTCTCCCGGTTTTGGAGTACGACGGTAATTTTCTTATTTCCACACTTAGGCTTAAAAACATGGCGTTAGAGGGTGAGAACTCGAAACAGCCCCCGAACGGCCCCGTGGGTTGCACCAACGCCTCCCACGGGACCAACGTAACTCGTAGGAACTGACCTCGCAGCCGCGGGTCTCCCGGTTTGAGAGTACGGCGGTAATTTACTTATTTACACACTTAGGCTTAAAAACATGGCGTTAGAGGGTGAGAACTCGAAACAGCCCCCGAACGGCCCCGTGGGTGGCATCAACACCTCCCACGGGACCAACGTAACTCGTAGGAACTGACCCCTCAGCCGCGGGTCTCCCGGTTTGAGAGTACGACGGTAATTTGCTTATTTCCACACTTAGGCTTAAAAACATGGCGTTAGAGGGTGAGAACTCGAAACAGCCCCCGAACGGCCCCGTGGGTGGCACCAACACCTCCCACGGGACCAACGTAACTCGTAGGAACTGACCCCGCAGCCGCGGGTCTCCCGGTTTGAGAGTACGACGGTAATTTGCTTATTTCCACACTTAGGCTTAAAAACATGGCGTTAGAGCGTGAGAACTCGAAACAGCCCCCGAACGGCCCCGTGGATGGCACCAACACCTCCCACGGGACCAACGTAACTCGTAGTAACTGACCCCGCAGCCGCGGGTCTCCCGGTTTGAGAGTACGGCGGTAATTTGCTTATTTCCACACTTAGGCTTAAAAACATGGCGTTAGAGGGTGAGAACTCGAAACAACCCCCGAACGGCCCCGTGGGTGGCACCAACACCTCCCACGGGACCAACGTAACTCGTAGGAACTGACCCCGCAGCCGCGGGTCTTCCGGTTTGAGAGTACGACGGTAATTTGAGAGTACGACGGTTTGAGAGTACGGCGTTAGAGGGTGAGAACTCGAAACAGCCCCCGAACGGCCTCGTGGGTGGCACCAATGCCTCCCACGGGACCAACGTAACTCGTAGGAACTGACCCCCCAGCCGCGGGTCTCCCGGTTTGAGAGTACGGCGGTAATTTGCTTATTTACGCACTTAGGCTTAAAAACATGGCGTTAGAGGGTGAGAACTCGAAACAGCCCCTGAACGGCCCCGTGGGTGGCACCAACGCCTCCCACGGGACCAACGTAACTCGTAGGAACTGTCCCCGCAGCCGCGGGTCTCCCGGTTTGAGAGTACGGCGGTAATTAGCTTTTTTTCACACTTAGGCTTAAAAACATGGCGTTAGAGGGTGAGAACTCGAAACAGCCCCCGAACGGCCCCGTGGGTGGCACCAACGCCTCCCACGGGACCAACGTAACTCGTAGGAACTGACCTCGCAGCCGCGGGTCTCCCGGTTTGAGAGTACGACGGTAATTTGCTTATTTCCACACTTAGGCTTAAAAACATGGCGTTAGAGCGTGAGAACTCGAAACAGCCCCCGAACGGCCCCGTGGATGGCACCAACGCCTCCCATAGGACCAGCGTAACTCGTAGGAACTGACCCCGCAGCCGCGGGTCTCCCGGTTTGAGAGTACGACGGTAATTTGCTTATTTCCACACTTAGGCTTAAAAACATGGCGTTAGAGGGTGAGAACTCGAAACAGCCCCCGAACGGCCCCGTGGGTGGCACCAACACCTCCCACGGGACCAACGTAACTCGTAGGAACTGACCCCGCAGCCGCGGGTCTTCCGGTTTGAGAGTACGACGGTAATTTGCTTATTTTCACACTTAGACTTAAAAACATGGCGTTAGAGGGTGAGAACTCGAAACAGCCCCCGAACGGCCTCGTGGGTGGCACCAACGCCTCCCACGGGACCAACGTAACTCGTAGGAACTGACCCCGCAGCCGCGGGTCTCCCGGTTTGAGAGTACGGCGGTAATTTGCTTATTTACGCACTTAGGCTTAAAAACATGGGGTTAGAGGGTGAGAACTCGAAACAGCCCCCGAACGGCCCCGTGGGTGGCACCAACACCTCCCACGGGACCAACGTAACTCGTAGTAACTGACCCCGCAGCCGCGGGTCTCCCGGTTTGAGAGTACGGCGGTAATTTGCTTTTTTCCACACTTAGGCTTAAAAACATGGCGTTAGAGGGTGAGAACTCGAAACAACCCCCGAACGGCCCCGTGGATGGCACCAACGCCTCCCATAGGACCAGCGTAACTCGTAGGAACTGACCCCGCAGCCGCGGGTCTCCCGGTTTGAGAGTACGACGGTAATTTGCTTATTTCCACACTTAGGCTTAAAAACATGGCGTTAGAGGGTGAGAACTCGAAACAGCCCCCGAACGGCCCCGTGGGTGGCACCAACACCTCCCACGGGACCAATGTAACTCGTAGGAACTGACCCCGCAGCCGCGGGTCTTCCGGTTTGAGAGTACGACGGTAATTTGCTTATTTCCACACTTAGACTTAAAAACATGGCGTTAGAGGGTGAGAACTCGAAACAGCCCCCGAACGGCCCCGTGGGTGGCACCAACGCCTCCCACGGGACCAACGTAACTCGTAGGAACTGACCCCGCAGCCGCGGGTCTCCCGGTTTGAGAGTACGGCGGTAATTTGCTTTTTTTCGCACTTAGGCTTAAAAACATGGGGTTAGAGGGTGAGAACTCGAAACAGCCCCCGAACGGCCCCGTGGGTGGCACCAACGCCTCCCACGGGACCAACGTAACTCGTAGGAACTGACCCCGCAGACGCGGGTCTCCCGGTTTGAGAGTACGGCGGTAATTTGCTTTTTTTCACACTTACGCTTAAAAACATGGCGTTAGAGGGTGAGAACTCGAAACAGCCCCCGAACGTCCCCGTGGGTGGCACCAACGCCTCCCACGGGACCAACGTAACTCGTAGGAACTGACCCCGCAGCCGCGGGTCTCCCGGTTTGAGAGTACGGCCGTAATTTGCTTATTTCCACACTTAGGCTTAAAAACATGGCGTTAGAGGGTGAGAACTCGAAACAGCCTCCGAACGTCCCCGTGGGTGGCACCAACACCTCCCACGGGACCAACGTAACTCGTAGGAACTGACCCCGCAGCCGCGGGTCTCCCGGTTTGAGAGTACGGCGGTAATTTTCTTATTTACACACTTAGGCTTAAAAACATGGCGTTAGAGGGTGAGAACTCGAAACAGGCCCCGAACGGCCCCGTGGGTGGCACCAACGCATCCCACGGGACCAACGTAACTCGTAGGAACTGACCCCGCAGCCGCGGGTCTCTCGATTTGAGAGTACGGCGGTAATTTGCTTTTTTTCACACTTACGCTTAAAAACATGGCGTTAGAGGGTGAGAACTCGAAACAGCCCCCGAACGGCCCCGTGGGTGGCACCAACGCCTCCCACGGGACCAACGTAACTCGTAGGAACTGATCCCGCAGCCGCGGGTCTCCCGGTTTGAGAGTACGGCGATAATTTGCTTATTTACACACTTAGGCTTAAAAACATGGCGTTAGAGGGTGAGAACTCGAAACAGCCCCCGAACGGCCCCGTGGGTGGCACCAACGCCTCCCACGGGACCAACGTAACTCGTAGGAACTGATCCCGCAGCCGCGGGTCTCCCGGTTTGAGAGTACGGCGATAATTTGCTTATTTACACACTTAGGCTTAAAAACATGGCGTTAGAGGGTGAGAACTCGAAACAGCCCCCGAACGTCCCCGTGGGTGGCACCAACGCCTCCCACGGGACCAACGTAACTCGTAGGAACTGACCCCGCAGCTGCGGGTCTCTCGGTTTGAGAGTACGGCGGTAATTTGCTTATTTACACACTTAGGCTTAAAAACATGGCGTTAGAGGGTGAGAACTCGAAACAACCCCCGAACGGCCCCGTGGGTGGCACCAACGCCTCCCACGGGACCAACGTAACTCGTAGGAACTGACCCCGCAGCCGCGGGTCTCTCGGTTTGAGAGTACGGCGGTAATTTGCTTTTTTCCACACTTACGCTTAAAAACATGGCGTTAGAGGGTGAGAACTCGAAACAGCCCCCGAACGGCCCCGTGGGTGGCACCAACGCCTCCCACGGGACCAACGTAACTCGTAGGAACTGACCCCGCAGCCGCTGGCCTCCCGGTTTTAGAGTACGGCGGTAATTTGCTTATTTACACACTTAGGCTTAAAAACATGGCCTTTAGAGGGTGAGAACTCGAAACAGCCCCCGAACGGCCCCGTGGGTGGCACCAACACCTACCACGGGACCAACGTAACTCGTAGGAACTGACCCCGCAGTCGCGGGTCTCCCGGTTTGAGAGTACGGCGGTAATTTGCTTTTTTCCACACTTAGGCTTAAAAACATGGCGTTAGAGGGTGAGAACTCGAAACAGCCCCCGAACGTCCCCGTGGGTGGCACAAACACCTCCCACGGGACCAGCGTAACTCGTAGGAACTGATCCCGCAGCCGCGGGTCTCCCGGTTTGAGAGTACGGCGGTAATTTGCTTTTTTTCACACTTAGGCTTAAAAACATGGCGTTAGAGGGTGAGAACTCGAAACAGCCCCCGAACGGCCCCGTGGGTGGCACCAACACCTCCCACGGGACCAGCGTAACTCGTAGGAACTGACCCCGCAGCCGCGGGCCTCCAGGTTTGAGAGTACGACAGTAATTTGCTTATTTACACACTTAGGCTTAAAAACATGGCGTTAGAGGGTGAGAACTCGAAACAACCCCCGAACGGCCCCGTGGGTGGCACCAACGCCTCCCACGGGACCAGCGTAACTCGTAGGAACTGACCCCGCAGCCGCGGGTCTCTCGGTTTGAGAGTACGGCGGTAATTTGCTTTTTTCCACACTTACGCTTAAAAACATGGCGTTAGAGGGTGAGAACTCGAAACAGCCCCCGAACGACCCCGTGGGTGGCACCAACACCTCCCACGGGACCAACGTAACTCGTAGGAACTGACCCCGCAGCCGCGGGCCTCCAGGTTTGATAGTACGACAGTAATTTGCTTATTTACACATTTAGGCTTAAAAACATGGCGTTAGAGGGTGAGAACTCGAAACAGCCCCCGAACGGCCCCGTGGGTGGCACCAACACCTCCAACGGGACCAGCTTAACTCGTAGGAACTGACCCCGCAGCCGCGGGTCTCCCGGTTTGAGAGTACGACGGTAATTTGCTTATTTCCACACTTAGGCTTAAAAACATGGCGTTAGAGGGTGAAAATTGGAAACAGCCCCGAACGGCCCCTTGGGTGGCACCAACACCTCCCACGGGACCAACGTAACTCGTAGGAACTGACCCCGCAGCCGCGGGCCTCCCGGTTTGAGAGTACGGCGGTAATTTGCTTATTTACACACTTAGGCTTAAAAACATGGCGTTAGAGGGTGAGAACTCGAAACAGCTCCCGAACGGCCCCGTGGGTGGCACCAACGCCTCCCACGGGACCAACGTAACTCGTAGGAACTGACCCCGCAGCCGCGGGTCTCCCGGTTTGAGAGTACGGCGGTAATTTTTTTATTTCCACACTTAGTCTTAAAAACAGGGCGTTAGAGGGTGAGAACTCGAAACAGCCCCCGAACGGCCCCGTGGGTGGCACCAACGCCTCCCACGGGACCAACGTAACTCGTAGGAACTGACCCCGCAGCCGCGGGTCTCCCGGTTTGAGAGTACGGCGGTAATTTGCTTATTTCCACACTTAGGCTTAAAAACACGGCGTTAGAGGGTGAGAACTCGAAACAGCCCCCGAACGGCCCCGTGGGTGGCACCAACGCCTCCCACGGGACCAACGTAACTCGTAGGAACTGACCCCGCAGCCGCGGGTCTCCCGATTTGAGAGTACGGCGGTAATTTGCTTATTTCCACACTTAGGCTTAAAAACATGGCGTTAGAGGGTGAGAACTCGAAACAACCCCCGAAGGGCCCCGTGGGTGGCACCAACGCCTCCCACGGGACCAACGTAACTCGTAGGAACTGACCCCGCAACCGCGGGTCTCCCGGTTTGAGAGTACGACGGTAATTTGCTTATTTCCACACTTAGGCTTAAAAACATGGCGTTAGAGGGTGAGAACTCGAAACAGCCCCCGAACGGCTCCGTGGGTGGCACCAACACCTCCCACGGGACCAACGTAACTCGTAGGAACTGACCCCGCAGCCGCGGGTCTCCCGGTTTGAGAGTACGGCGGTAATTTGCTTATTTCCACAATTAGGCTTAAAAACACGGCGTTAGAGGGTGAGAACTCGAAACAGCCCCCGAACGGCCCCGTGGGTGGCACCAACGCCTCCCACGGGACCAACGTAACTCGTAGGAACTGACCCCGCAACCGCGGGTCTCCCGGTTTGAGAGTACGACGGTAATTTGCTTATTTCCACACTTAGGTTTAAAAACATGGCGTTAGAGGGTGAGAACTCGAAACAGCCCCCGAACGGCCCCGTGGGTGGCACCAACACCTCCCACGGGAACAGCGTAACTCGTAGGAACTGACCCCGCAGCCGCGGGTCTCCCGGTTTTGGAGTACGACGGTAATTTTCTTATTTCCACACTTAGGCCTAAAAACATGGCGTTAGAGGGTGAAAACTCGAAACAGCCCCCGAACGGCCCCGTGGGTTGCACCAACGCCTCCCACGGGACCAACGTAACTCGTAGGAACTGACCTCGCAGCCGCGGGTCTCCCGGTTTGAGAGTACGGCGGTAATTTACTTATTTACACACTTAGGCTTAAAAACATGGCGTTAGAGGGTGAGAACTCGAAACAGCCCCCGAACGGCCCCGTGGGTGGCACCAACACCTCCCACGGGACCAACGTAACTCGTAGTAACTGACCCCGCAGCCGCGGGTCTCCCGGTTTGAGAGTACGGCGGTAATTTGCTTTTTTCCACACTTAGGCTTAAAAACATGGCGTTAGAGGGTGAGAACTCGAAACAACCCCCGAACGGCCCCGTGGGTGGCCCCAACGCCTCCCACAGGACCAGCGTAACTCGTAGGAACTGACCCCGCAGCCGCGGGTCTCTCGGTTTGAGAGTACGGCGGTAATTTGTTTTTTTCCACACTTAGGCTTAAAAACATGGCGTTAGAGGGTGAGAACTCGAAACAGCCCCCGAACGGCCCCGTGGATGGCACCAACGCCTCCCATAGGACCAGCGTAACTCGTAGGAACTGACCCCGCAGCCGCGGGTCTCCCGGTTTGAGAGTACGACGGTAATTTGCTTATTTCCACACTTAGGCTTAAAAACATGGCGTTAGAGGGTGAGAACTCGAAACAGCCCCCGAACGGCCCCGTGGGTGGCACCAACACCTCCCACGGGACCAATGTAACTCGTAGGAACTGACCCCGCAGCCGCGGGTCTTCCGGTTTGAGAGTACGCCGGTAATTTGCTTATTTCCACACTTAGACTTAAAAACATGGCGTTAGAGGGTGAGAACTCGAAACAGCCCCCGAACGGCCCCGTGGGTGGCACCAACGCCTCCCACGGGACCAACGTAACTCGTAGGAACTGACCCCGCAGCCGCGGGTCTCCCGGTTTGAGAGTACGGCGGTAATTTGCTTTTTTTCGCACTTAGGCTTAAAAACATGGGGTTAGAGGGTGAGAACTCGAAACAGCCCCCGAACGGCCCCGTGGGTGGCACCAACGCCTCCCACGGGACCAACGTAACTCGTAGGAACTGACCCCGCAGCCGCGGGTCTCCCGGTTTGAGAGTACGGCGGTAATTTGCTTTTTTTCACACTTAGGCTTAAAAACATGGCGTTAGAGGGTGAGAACTCGAAACAGCCCCCGAACGTCCCCGTGGGTGGCACCAACGCCTCCCACGGGACCAACGTAACTCGTAGGAACTGACCCCGCAGCCGCGGGTCTCCCGGTTTGAGAGTACGGCCGTAATTTGCTTATTTCCACACTTAGGCTTAAAAACATGGCGTTAGAGGGTGAGAACTCGAAACAGCCTCCGAACGTCCCCGTGGGTGGCACCAACACCTCCCACGGGACCAACGTAACTCGTAGGAACTGACCCCGCAGCCGCGGGTCTCCCGGTTTGAGAGTACAGCGGTAATTTTCTTATTTACACACTTAGGCTTAAAAACATGGCGTTAGAGGGTGAGAACTCGAAACAGGCCCCGAACGGCCCCGTGGGTGGCACCAACGCCTCCCACGGGACCAACGTAACTCGTAGGAACTGACCCCGCAGCCGCGGGTCTCTCGGTTTGAGAGTACGGCGGTAATTTGATTTTTTCCACACTTACGCTTAAAAACATGGCGTTAGAGGGTGAGAACTCGAAACAGCCCCCGAACGGCCCCGTGGGTGGCACCAACGCCTCCCACGGGACCAACGTAACTCGTAGGAACTGATCCCGCAGCCGCGGGTCTCCCGGTTTGAGAGTACGGCGATAATTTGCTTATTTACACACTTAGGCTTAAAAACATGGCGTTAGAGGGTGAGAACTCGAAACAGCCCCCGAACGGCCCCGTGGGTGGCACCAACGCCTCCCACGGGACCAACGTAACTCGTAGGAACTGATCCCGCAGCCGCGGGTCTCCCGGTTTGAGAGTACGGCGATAATTTGCTTATTTACACACTTAGGCTTAAAAACATGGCGTTAGAGGGTGAGAACTCGAAACAGCCCCCGAACGTCCCCGTGGGTGGCACCAACGCCTCCCACGGGACCAACGTAACTCGTAGGAACTGACCCCGCAGCTGCGGGTCTCTCGGTTTGAGAGTACGGCGGTAATTTGCTTATTTACACACTTAGGCTTAAAAACATGGCGTTAGAGGGTGAGAACTCGAAACAAGCCCCGAACGGCCCCGTGGGTGGCACCAACGCCTCCCACGGGACCAACGTAACTCGTAGGAACTGACCCCGCAGCCGCGGGTCTCTCGGTTTGAGAGTACGGCGATAATTTGCTTTTTTCCACACTTACGCTTAAAAACATGGCGTTAGAGGGTGAGAACTCGAAACAGCCCCCGAACGGCCCCGTGGGTGGCACCAACGCCTCCCACGGGACCAATGTAACTCGTAGGAACTGACCCCGCAGCCGCTGGCCTCCCGGTTTTAGAGTACGGCGGTAATTTGCTTATTTACACACTTAGGCTTAAAAACATGGCGTTAGAGGGTGAGAACTCGAAACAGCCCCCGAACGGCCCCGTGGGTGGCACCAACACCTACCACGGGACCAACGTAACTCGTAGGAACTGACCCCGCAGTCGCGGGTCTCCCGGTTTGAGAGTACGGCGGTAATTTGCTTTTTTCCACACTTAGGCTTAAAAACATGGCGTTAGAGGGTGAGAACTCGAAACAGCCCCCGAACGTCCCCGTGGGTGGCACAAACACCTCCCACGGGACCAGCGTAACTCGTAGGAACTGATCCCGCAGCCGCGGGTCTCCCGGTTTGAGAGTACGGCGGTAATTTGCTTTTTTTCACACTTAGGCTTAAAAACATGGCGTTAGAGGGTGAGAACTCGAAACAGCCCCCGAACGGCCCCGTGGGTGGCACCAACACCTCCCACGGGACCAGCGTAACTCGTAGGAACTGACCCCGCAGCCGCGGGCCTCCAGGTTTGAGAGTACGACAGTAATTTGCTTATTTACACACTTAGGCTTAAAAACATGGCGTTAGAGGGTGAGAACTCGAAACAACCCCCGAACGGCCCCGTGGGTGGCACCAACGCCTCCCACGGGACCAGCGTAACTCGTAGGAACTGACCCCGCAGCCGCGGGTCTCTCGGTTTGAGAGTACGGCGGTAATTTGCTTTTTTCCACACTTACGCTTAAAAACATGGCGTTAGAGGGTGAGAACTCGAAACAGCCCCCGAACGACCCCGTGGGTGGCACCAACACCTCCCACGGGACCAACGTAACTCGTAGGAACTGACCCCGCAGCCGCGGGCCTCCAGGTTTGATAGTACGACAGTAATTTGCTTATTTACACATTTAGGCTTAAAAACATGGCGTTAGAGGGTGAGAACTCGAAACAGCCCCCGAACGGCCCCGTGGGTGGCACCAACACCTCCAACGGGACCAGCTTAACTCGTAGGAACTGACCCCGCAGCCGCGGGTCTCCCGGTTTGAGAGTACGACGGTAATTTGCTTATTTCCACACTTAGGCTTAAAAACATGGCGTTAGAGGGTGAAAACTGGAAACAGCCCCGAACGGCCCCTTGGGTGGCACCAACACCTCCCACGGGACCAACGTAACTCGTAGGAACTGACCCCGCAGCCGCGGGCCTCCCGGTTTGAGAGTACGGCGGTAATTTGCTTATTTACACACTTAGGCTTAAAAACATGGCGTTAGAGGGTGAGAACTCGAAACAGGCCCCGAACGGCCCCGTGGGTGGCACCAACGCCTCCCACGGGACCAACGTAACTCGTAGGAACTGACCCCGCAGCCGCGGGTCTCCCGGTTTGAGAGTACGACGGTAATTTGCTTATTTCTACACTTAATTTTTATATTTCTACTCTGTTACTGATAATTTTAACTCATATATGCAATTTTTCAGCTTGATTAATTTTTTTGTAAAACTACTTGGTTACTGATACTTTTGTTTTTTGTATCCTATCATTTGTAGGATTTTTGCACGTGGATCAAATGAAGGAGACAATGGTTTACAACATGATGATTATTTATATGTTGTGGACATTCAGGATAATTTTTTTAATTGTTATAGCCGTGCAGGCTTTTATTGTTTAGTTTTATGGCCGTGCGGGCTTTTATGATTTAATTGTTGAATTTTATAGCCGTGCGGGCTTTATAATAAGCAGGTTTTTCATTTACAGGTTTTGGAATGTCAAGAAAATAGAGGAAACTCTGCCCAATTTTTTTTTGGTCTGTGAATTATTAAGACGTGTAATATTTTTAAGTTTGTATATATATTTGTTTATTAACAACATTCTCAATTCGCAATTTGTGATTTTTTTTTTATTGTTTTGCCTATAATAAATATTTGTAACACCTCGTAGCAACCGATGATGCACTCACAGGAACCCCAATTTTAGGATTGGACAAAAAAAAATACATTTTTTTTAAATTACAGATAAATATGGTCATGGACTTTGTCCATGACCATTTTTATTTTTTTTTGTCGCGCTTAAAAATGGTCGCGGCCAAAGTCCGCGACCATTTTTTTATATTTTTTGTCACGGTAATGGGTCGCGGATTAGGGCCGCGACCAATTTTTTTTAGTCACGCACATGGGTCGCGACAAAAGTCCGCGACCAATTTGTCACGGTTGTGGGTCATGGACAAGGGCCGCGACCAATTTTTTTAATTTTTTTTTGTCACGCACATGGGTCGCGGACTTTGGCCGCGACCAATTTGTCACGGTTGTGGGTCATGGACAAGGGCCGCGACCAATTTTTTTAATTTTTTTTTGTCACGCACATGGGTCGCGGACTTTGGCCGCGACCAATTTGTCACGGTTATGGGTCACGGATTAGAGCCGCGACCCGTCACGGCATGGGTCACGGCCAAAGTCCGCGACCATTTGCCGTGACCTCTCTTGGCCGTGACCATTTTTTGGTCACGGACTTGGGCCGCGACCCACGAAAATGGTCACGCCAGAAATGGTCACGGCCAAAGTCCGCGACCCACAGTTTTGGTCAGGGATTTTGGCCGTGACCAATCGCCAGTTTTGGTGTAGTGATCGCTAGGTGACATATGTCTGGTCCGCATTCTTAAAATGCGGACTAGTTCGCACAAGAGTAGGATTGTGTGTGTGTGTGTATATATATATATATATATATATATATATATATATATATATATATAATGCTGGGATGGGCATTTGCCCACCCCTATCACTAAGCAACTCCACCACTACCCTTTTATATTATATTTTTAAATATATATAGCTAGTTTGACTCGTTTATAACAAACTAAATATTAAAAAAGGATGTCATTTTTTTATTTTTACAAAGTATATAAATTTTTCAACTTAAAAACACATGCTTATTCGTTTGTTCTCTTCGAAATTAACTCTTTTCAATTCTTGTATGAGAAATCTGGGTTCACCCCTAGCCATCTCCAATGGTTGGAGCTTCATATCGTATGTGTCAATGTTTTTTTTTAAAATTGTGTGATGTGTCACTATCTTTAGATTGATAGAACAATTAACAAAATATATAGTATTTCCAACAGTGTTATGTGTAAATATTATAGAAAATCGGGCAATGCGTGACTCAATTATATGTTTCCATGTCATACATAAATTTTAATAGAAATTTCTACACGTAAAATTCTCTATAGGTATTTATATACTTTCACTCCGCCACATCCTATATTTCTATAAAAATTCCCATTGGAGAAGATTTATTTTTACTATAATTTTTGTGTCACCTCGCATATTATAGCATTGGAGGTGGTCAGTCCCCATTGCCAACCTATGTCAGATGTTAGAAATTAAATACCATTCTTAGCATGTGTAAAAAATATGAGACATTAAAAATATTTTTCACAAGATATGGTTTGAAAATAGTCCAACGCATACAAACAACCACCACAATAAAATTCATCACCATGTTAACTATGATGAATAAATCTCAACTACAAAAGACAAAATAATACTCAAATGAATAATCCACAATTGTAAATCTCCAACTTAAAATCGTAAACAACTCTAAAATCGAATGACCCATGAAAAAACTATAAATGACTGTCGCGTGATAAGTACAACTCGAAAGGAAAACTAAACTATTGAAGTAATAAAAAGTAACTCCAGATATAACTCCACTGATATCCAATAAATCTTAGATGGCTACTCCAGCAACTATATCTGAAATGTTAGTTAATACAATAGGTTAGAACCTAACGCATCAATGCGACCTACTCTTCTCTTTTAGGATCTGTGAATCTAGACATGAGCGTCATATGAGATAAATATCACAATAGAGTTCTTTAAACTAAAAAATAAGAATGTGCGAGAAAAATAAAACAGTACTAACTACCCATAGAAACTAAACAACCCTGCTATTCAAGTCTAGTTATGTGTATTTCAACATTTATTTATGTTTAAACCATTAATTTGATTTAATGCAATTAACCCGTTATTTTATTAAAGAGAAACCACTAAAGCCAACCGAACTTTCTATTAATCCTTCACATATTTGGGCACGCTTCATATCTCAACACATCACATCCCCACCTATCATTATAGCTAGATGACCCAATTTCGTTAGCTCTGCACATATTGGTGATTATCCACACATAACACGTCCCTGCATATATTAGTTAACCCAATTATTATTAATCTTGTACATATTGGTGACGCATAATCCATTTATTATTTTATAAATTAGTTATAATATCGTAATTATGTTTATTTCAATTAGACTCACCCATAATTCAAACAATACAACTAAAACCATACATATTCCTATACCCAGAAATTACCAAACCATAAGTATGACCTAGTCTATCACCTAAGAAGAATACCTACAAAAAGTCATCACCTAGTCTCGGACCTAGCCTAAAGGAATAATGTAACGGTGTATTACGTAGCCCCACCCAAGAAAATACCCAACCGTGCAAGCACATAGTTGTAACACCCTGTATTTTTATTGATTTTATATTAGGAATTAATTCAAATTAATTAAGTTTAATTTGGAAATTAATCCGGTAAAGGTTAATATTTATTTTTATTGAATATTACTTAGTGAATGAGTAATAATAATGATAAGAAAATATTATAATTGTTGTGAGCGAGAAATATGACAGTTATGGTAAATTTAGTCGGGACGCGCATGTCAGTCGTGTTAGGACTTAATTTCATAAATAAAATATAATTTCACTTTTGATATTACATATGGTCATTTTGAGTTCGTTAGTGTGTTAGGAAGGATCGAGATAGTCATAAAAGTCTACCCCGGGTTTTAGTTTGGTCCCTGGAGCACCTTTAGGCAAAACAGGCACAGTGAATGGGTATTTTGGTCTTTTGAAATTATAAAGAAAATAAACCCACAAAAATTAGATGATTATATCTAATGAAACATAAAGTATATTGGGGTTATCAGTTTCCAAACCAAGGGAGAGTCACAAGAGGAAGAAGGAGAGTCATTACTTGGGTTCCAAGCTTAAGAACCTCCTTTTTCCACCACCACCACCATCAGATTGTAGATCGGGAGCAAGAGAACACCAATCCTATCACCTATTTTGCAGAAATAAGACTTTCATATTAATAAAAGTGCTTATCTTGCTAAATTATGATTTGATATATCATCTATGTTATAAGAGGGTGATGATCTTATGAAATTTGGCTTTAAATTTGGAGATATAATTCATTAGGAATGATAATATAATTGATCCCTGATATATGTAGATGAATTTTGAAGAGGAATATGATTAAATTTTGGAGGAAATTTAGAATTCTGTTAAGGTTCTTGAACGTGCACAATAAACTAGGGTTTTTAGAAATTATCTTTATTAAATTTGATTTAGAGTTGTTATGTAGAGATTTTATGATTCTTATATGTTAAAAATAATTGATACATGATATTATAATGTTAGAAACCTTTGGTTAGTAGTTTGGGATAGTGTATGTTGGTTTGAAGGCTTAACAATGGTGGTTTTCTATAACAGTGTAGGGAAGAAGATGACAACTACTATGGCGAATCGATTCGGCTCCTTGGTCGAATCGATTCGGACCAAGGCCGAATCCATTCGATTTCCCAGAATTACATATTTTTTCCCCTTTTTATATAGGACTCATGGAAAATGTTTGGGTTGACCCTTGAATTAGTTGTAATATTCTATTAAGAGATATTCTAATTACTAGTAGGTTATCAGTTTCCAAACCAATGGTGAGTCATAGGAGGAAGAAAGAGAGCCATTCTTAAGGTTCCAAAGCCAAGAACCACCTTTTTGCACCACCACCGAATTGTAGATCGGGAGGAGGAGAACACCAATTCTATCACCTATTCTGCAGATATCATACTTTCACATTAAGGCAAGTTTTTATCTCGCTAAAATATGATTTGATATATCATCCATGTTAGAATAGGGTGATGATCTTGTGAAATTCATGAAATTTGGCTTTAAAATTGGAGATATAATTAGTAATCTTGGGTAGGAATGATAATATAATTGATCCCTAATATATGTAGATGAATTTCGATGAGGAATATCATGAAATTCCGGAGGAAATCTGGAATTTTGTTAAGGTTCTTGAACACGAATAATAAACTAGGGTTTTTAAAAATTATCTTGATTAAATCTGATTTTGAGATGTTATGTAGAGATTTTATGACTGTAATACGTTAAAAATCATTTATACATGATACTATAATGTTAGAAACCTTTAGTTGGGAGTTTGGGATAGTGTAATGTTGGTTTGAAGGCTTAATAATGGCGATTTTTCGTAAGAGTGTAGGGAAAAAGATGGCAACTTCTACGGTGAATCGATTCGGCTCCTTGGCAGAATCGATTCTCAAAGTGAATCAATTCGGACCAAGGTCGAATCAATTGGGTTTCCCAGAATTGCATATTTTCCCCCTTTTTATATATGAGTCATGAAAAATGTTTGGGTTGACCCTTGAATTAATTGTAAGATTTTATTAAGAGATATTATAATTACCAGTAGGCTAATTTGGGTTTGAGGTTGGTATCACGAGGAGTGTTTAAGACTAATAATTCATTTATCTTAATGGGTAATAAAAGCTTATTCTGGTATTGATATCTTAGTATGAAAAATTAGAGGAATGTGAGACAAAGACCTGTAGGCCTTGAGTGGGATTGCCTACTAAATTTACTTAAGGGAAACTTGGCAACCATTTGGGATTGAGAAACACTTGGGAATTTACTATGAGAAGTATTATGTTACGTAGAACATTTAAGAAATACTGTACTACGTACGGGCTATATGATATAGGTTATGTGCATACCTATAATGACATTATATGTATACATGGAGGGTGTATATACCTATTATTTGATTTGTATGTGTAATCAATCCTGGGCTACTTGCTATCACCGGAGGTTTCGCGTTCTAACGCGCCCATTTGGGGGGATATTGACTTGTACCTCAAGTCATAGACCTTATGGATTGAGCACCACTTGTGTGAATAAGAGTTTGACTGGTCATTTGGGTGCATTAGGTATGAGCGTATCCAAAAGGTTTAGAGTTATGTTCGCCTCTAATATTGTGTGATTTGATTTATGGTTCGGGGGAGACTATCCGAGCCAGTGTACTTATATACTACGTGCTGTACTGGGATTTGATAGCAGAGTACACCCATGATTCGTATCGAATTATGTATTTAATTACCCTCGAACTTAGGCTTTTTAGTTATTTAATTAGTTATTTAATTTATTAATTATTAATTAGTTATTTAATTTAGTTTAATCATGTTGTGTGAGTAGTTAAATAGGATTTGGGTCGTGTGTCCGCCATTGATGGGCGTCGAGCTCCGACAATTAATTTTTATGTAAAATCGCATTTAATTGAAAGCTCGTGTATTAAAATGGGATTATTATGCGTTTAACTTTCTTTATCACGCAACGTTAGTTTTTAAAGCGATAATCCAATTTTAAGACGCGTGTCATCATTTTTTATTAAATATTTAATATCGCATCGTTGGCTTAAATTCCTTCATATGTGATGCTTATGATTAATTAAAAATGCTCGATTAAATATTTTCGAACCGAAATTCTAATTCCGCGTGTTTAGCTCATGGCGGGTACGTGATTCCGACCCTCGTTTTATTAATTATTGTTTAGACTTAACTTCTTATTTTTTTCTTTTATTTACAACCACCCATCACCTTTTACATTTTTATTCCTGAAATAATAAATCGATTAAAATCTGTTGAACACTCCCTGTGAATTTGATACCCGACTTACCGCTATACTTTTATCGCAAGTGCAGTTGTAATTTAGGTTTTTGTATTGAGGTGATGAATCGAATTCAACTATTAGCGTTCTGACGCGACGTTACTTTTCACCCCCTGATCAAAATGGCGCCGTTGCCGGGGAGTGTTTTTTTATAGATTATAATTGTCTTATTATTTCGTAGTATTTCTCTTTTGTATTTGTATTCTTTGTTTTAACCTTTTTTGCAGGATTTCTACATTTGAGCGCCAAGAACCGCTTGAATTTTTTCGTGCGCGCATCATCTTTGTGGAAATAGCCATCTCGAGCCTTTATTGGGGTAAGCATGTCTTATTCCAATCCTTTCGGTAATCATTATGATAATTCTCAAAATCCCCGTAAACCTATGACTTTTGGTCAATACTTAGAGTCCCAAAAAATTACAAATTCAAAAATGACTTTGGGCGAGTATTACAAAAGTCAAGCTTTGGAGTGTGTATATTTTGAGGATGATGATAATGATTTTGGGCCTTTACCTCCTTATAATAGGAATTTTGAACGAATTGCAATAGCTTTCAAAATTCTTATAATAATGAGTTTGAGTATAGTTCCGATAATAATTTTCAAAGTTCTCATTTCCAAGAATCCGCACCTCGGCATATGCCTTTCGGCGAGAGTTTGCTCATGCTTGAGAATGAGAGGTATGAAGACCGTTATCGGGAAGAAAATCGTTTGTGGGAACATGAATTGGATTGAATTCAACGATGATTTTTCTTCCGAAACTTTTGAAGTCGAGGAATGTTTTGAACCAAATGAGGATTTTATGCCTACTTTGGAACAAACCATTCTTGACTTGGCCATGGTTTAATAGAGAATGAAAGTGAGGATGAAATGAATGTAGTATCCATTTGCAATGAAATGATTTCATCTTTGGATCCCAAAGAAGAGAGTTTCATTGAAAATGATCATATCTCCTTCGAAATTCCAACTTTGAGTGATGATAACTCATCTCTTGAGTTTGAATTTATTTCCTCCCCCTTTTCATTCTACGTTATCACACCGTCTAAAGTACCCTATAAATCGGTGCCGAACTTTAAAGCATTCAACTCATTCACCGACGAGGAGTAATTGCTCGATTTGCTCTCCATAAAGGCATCTTTGCCTCCATGTGCACCCCCTCCCACTCCAATTGAAAAATATTCGGGAGAAAATTCAGTTTTTTTTTTTCCCCTTGTGTATTTGTCACTCGTCCTATCCAAATTCCCTATCCTCCCTCCCAAATTTTTAATTGAGGATGATTCACCTTTTTCGCCACCCACATGCCTTCCGTTGTTTAAACGGAATTTTTATTTTTCGAGAGGCATTCATGAAAGGTAGGGTCCACCGTTGATCCCCCAATGTCAAATTGTATTTTGGGTGGACCCTAAAAAATTTAGACTTCTAGTGTATAGTTAGTTAGGAGTCTAAATGGTAGGTTGTACATAGTTAGTTTTTTATTTTTTCTTTCTTTTTAGTTTTCTTTCCTTTTAGGTTAATCTAGTGTATTTAGTTAAACTTTTTGTTATTGCTTTTTGTTATGCCTTGGTACTAGCATACTTTGTAGAATCATTGGACTTGTAATTTCCGGAGATCGCTCCATTTTGGGTAATATCTCTTTTTCCTTCTTTAACTTGGTTCTTAATAAACATTTAGGACAATGTCGAGTTTTAAGTTAGGGGGTGTGGGATATTATATCCATTCATTGGTAGTGTGCATGATTTTGATTATATGTTATTTTCAAGCATGCTTTTCTTGAAAAAAATCAAAAAATTCTAAAAGATTTTTTTTCTTCTTTCTCTTTCTTGGGCTTTTTGCCTTAATTTTCTATGATAAATTTAATAATCTCCCTATCCAATTGCTAACTCAATGATGTATTTTCTAGTTTTTTCATGTTATTAAACTTTAGTCCACAAATTATTCAACATTGGGAATAAATGCATGAATTAAACCTTGAAAACCCATGAGCACTTGAGCATATTTTCTAAAATCATTCGGTAGGACAATTATAGATTGGCTTCTTTTTGTTGCTATGTGTACACTAAAAACTTAGCGAGCTTCGTGTTTTTCTTCTTTTTCGAGTGCTTATGCATTACTCTCTCTTTCTTGAAAAACGTATCTTGTTGGCGATCTCATTTTCATTTCATTGATTGCATGTTAATTGAATTAGCACATGAGCATGATTTTCAATGGTGTTGAGTCCCGAGAATCACATGAAACTTTAGGAAATGATCATGGGCCCTCTTTGTTGTTTAACCCATACGACCTTAGCCTTACCCTTATACATGTCGCTAGTTAACCCCGTTGAGCCCTATTATGACCTTTCTTTTCATCCCAAATCCCCTAACCAACTCCACATTGGAGTTTTACACCATACATTTTACCTTTCTTACCTATGTTTGGAATGATATTTGGGATTGAATGATGTTGTGTAGTGTGTTTGCAATTTAAGCATGACAAGAGTGAGAAAAGAAGAAAGTGTACTGAAAAAGAGAAGAAAAAGAGAAAGTTGAAAACAAAAGAAAAAAATGAGAAAAAGAAAGAGAAATTTGTATATATTGTTTATAGTGATTCAATAATCCTTGTTACTCTCTCGATTGATATATTTAATGCTTGTTTGGAAATCATTTTCCAATTTTGAAATTGCCCGCTATTTTCCATTATCCCAAGTTTTTAAACTTTTGAACATCTTTTGTATCCGTAAATACATCCTTTCATTTCATACCCCTAACCCCAAACCTACATTACAACCCAATAAAGTCCTAGATCCTAGGGTAATGTGATTCAAAGGTCGAACATTATCGATAATCTGTTTAAGTGCTTTTCATATTGGTTAATATGCGATATCCTTTCATGAGATTGGATTTTTCACTTTTATATATCGTTCTTCATTAATGACATGTGCGCGGCCTTGTTTCCTTTTATAATTACTTTTTATGCCCACATGTCCCGTGTGTTACACCATATTCCGAGTGCTTCTATTTGTTGAGTGTGATATCCGGAGAGGATCGAGTGAAAGCATGATTTAATTATTATCGAAGCTTTAGGCATTTTTACTGAATCAAAGCTTTTCGCATGTGTTTACACCCCACTCACATTTGAGGTTTCAATTCCATATAGTTATTCATTTAATGTTGATAGTTTCGGATTATTGAGCAAAATTCTCTTTTGCTTTGTTGATAATAAGTTGAAACATCTAATTGTTGTTAATTTTGGCATATTGGTTATTTGGGAATGTTTTGAGGAAATAATTTGATTTTTGTGAGTTTCATCGCTGAAAACCCTCATAAGACTACACTCGTCCACTAGGGTAACCAAGCGGTTTAACGGCTTATTGCATATGCTAAATGCAATCGTGTTCCCAACGAAAGTGGCATTTATATTTCAGTGCATATATACATGTTGTGATTTTCTTATAGTTCTTCTTGCATTGAATTTCGTTACTAGGAACTAGCAATGTGTAAGTTAGGGGGTGTGATTCGTATCGAATTATGCATTTAATTACCCTCGAACTTAGGCTTTTTAGCCCCCTCGGATACTTTAATGCCTATAATTATGCTCGTTAATTAGAAAATCTCCGTTTTACATGCTAAAATGTTATTTGAGGTATAATTGAGCTATTATAGGTATTAAAGTGCTTAGTATGAAGTTTGGGCACGTTCCGACTAAGTTTCGTCGCGATTCGTACGTTTGGGGGCATTTTGGTAATTTTATACTTAGGGATTTTTGCCGGAAGTCTTCACGGAAGTTGTAGACCTTGGGCCAAGCTTCGCGTGGCCATGAGCGGTGCTCAAATCAGAGTCCGAACGAAGGAAACACGGACCTTTAATCGGGAAAGAATGGTAAGGATTTAATTTATTATTATTATATTAATATTTTAACAATTCATTTAATAACCTCCATGTCCTTTTCTCTTTCAATTTGCAGGAGACTCAATGGGCGATTTTTGGCTGTGGTTCGGGTTGTGCTCGGGTTTTGGGTTCGCCCAAAACTGTTACTTTTCGTCCAAAATTGAAACTTGGGTTGAGTACGAAAATAGTTGTGGATCGTTTGGCTCGAGTTTTTGGAATACCCGCTTTGGTATTTTGTTGGTTTTGGACATTTTTGGTGGGTTTTGGTTTGAGCCATTTGGGACTTCGTTTTGGGCTTGGGTTTTGATAATTATCATGGTACGAGAGTGGGCCACACACACACGAGCTTCGATCGTTGATTTTTGGTCCCATTTCGCAAATGGATTTTGGAGCTTTGGCTACAGCTTGGATGTTGCCTTGTGGGACTGACTGGCACTGCCGGTCGACCACGCCCATGCCGTCGGTTGACCGGGAATTCTATTTTAGCCTTTCGACGTTGACAGTGCTGCCCTC
Organism: Sambucus nigra; assembly: GCA_949130495.1. Classification (NCBI taxonomy): domain Eukaryota; kingdom Viridiplantae; phylum Streptophyta; class Magnoliopsida; order Dipsacales; family Adoxaceae; genus Sambucus; species Sambucus nigra. Next base: position 83,846,444 of record OX422208.1, on the reverse strand, counting down.
CCAATTACCGCGATCGACCGACCTTGGGACCCCGATCGACCGGTCCCCTGTTTCGACCGACCTCTTTGTTGTTATCTCTCTTTTTCTAGTTTTTCATTTTCTTTTTCCTTTTTCTTTTTGGTTGTTAAAAGAGACTTATCCCTTTTTATTTTATTATTTCTTTTTATTTTTGATAAGCACCCAAAATTGTACATTTTATACCCCGAATAGACGTACATTAGTTGCTAATTCTCAACAATACGGGTCTTATGTGCTTAAATATTTATCATGCAGGCTTAACTGCAGTTGCGGTGTCAAAAGCTACATTTCGAAGCCAATTGCAGTTAGAATGTAGTTAATTGTCCAATCCCATAACCTTAGCCTACCCTATCCTAGCTCAAACTTTCACCCAAGCCCTGTGTGTGTTGGTTTGTTTCCTTTTTATGTTATTTTATTATTTTTAGATTTTTAGTTTGAGTCATTTTTATTTTTAGGATTTATTTTAGAATTATTTAGTATTTCTAGGATTTATTTTTTATTTTTATATTTCTTTTTATTTAATATAATTTTATTTTCTTTTTATTTTATTAGTATATTTTTGTTTTATCTTTATTAATTATTAGTTTTTAGTTTTTTTAGGATTAGAAATTTGTAAGATTTCATTTATTTCTTAGTTTTATTAGATTTTATTTTTTTAGGATTTTAATTTTTAGTTTAATGAAACTTTATTTTTGTTTCTTTTTAGTTTTATTTTATTTTTATTGAATCTTTATTTTATTTTTAGAGTAGGAATTTATTTATTTTTATGTTTTTAGTTTTTTTTAATTTTAATAATTTTAATTAGTTAGTGTCATTTTTGGGGTCACAATTAAACACACACAAAACCCATAATCCAAATACACCCAGCTTACCGTACACACTACCCTACACTTTCCTACACCTAACCAAACGCTCATCTTCACCCAACTTACCATACACCCTCACCCACCAAATCCCCCCACTTCATCTTCAACCTCAACCCTCCCACCTCTTTCTCTCTCATCTCACTCATACCACCATACCTCCATAACCAAAACATCAAAAACCGAATCTCTCTCCTTGACCCACATAACCCCATTACCCAAGCTAACATCAAGAACCACCGGAGACCAGCCCTATCACCACCGGACCCTCCGCCGGCGACGCTGCCCAGCAAACCCTTGCGCCGGTGTCAAACCCGGCGCCTCTCCCTCAACTCCGACAAACCCCGACGATCTGAACCCTCTACCGTCGGCAGCCCCTACACCGGACCACCTGCCGGCGACCCCGGGTAGCTAGACACCTCCGGTCCCGACCTCATCGCCGACGACCTCCCCCTGTGTTCCCCTACGATCGTGACTCGCGATCTCCCTCTCCCCAACTCGGAGCTGCCACCTTCGCCTTCCCAGCCACCAATCCGATCGGATCCGACTTCAAACCCATGTCCTGCAACACCCGACCCAAATACCATCAAGCCCAACCATATCTCAAACCCATCTCACCTTATACCCTTCTCCAAAGCAACCCACGACCTGCCAAATACAAAAAAACCAAGGGACATATACCAAATAGTCCCTCGGACATTTTTTTAATACCCATTTAGTCCAAACTTTTTTATTTTGCCTCAAAAAGTCCTTTGCCACATATTTTAGAGAGGGAGTGCCGCTGGCGCGGACCTCTAAAAATAAGAGGATATTGAGTGCTTGAGGGACTAAATGGGTTAAACTAAAAATATGTGTCCTTTTTAAAAAATATATATTTATAGTAGGGACTATTTAATAATTGACCCAAAAACAAACCAAATAACTAATTTTATTCCTTTTACCCAAATACTCCCAACTACCTACTTATCCCCCTTTTCCCAAAATTACCACCACGTGGACCCAAATCAGATTTTTCCAAATATCCTCACACCTCACACCCCATGCACATGTGCTCTCGCCTTTTTCACATGTTCACCATAGTCAATTCTCATTTTTACCCCCATGCTCCATGCCTACTATAAATTGAAGAAGAAGACCCCAAATCAAATACCTAGAGCTTAGAGAGAGGAATTTTAGAGAGAGAATTGTAGAGAAAATTATCCCTTGTAAATAGTTTTTCCTTTTTTTTATTTTAGATATTTGTGAGATTAAATATTGTAAGAGAGTTAATTGAGTGAATATTTTAATTTCAAATCATTTGGATGCTCAATTAAGTGGTGTATGCTTCAATTTGAAAGAGTAGAGTTCAACTTTCTCAAAGAGATTTGGTTTGCTTGTTCTATTCTCTTATCTTTTATTTTAGTAGCCTTGATTATTAATTTGTCATGTTTAATATCATGTTAGGCTAAATTCCCTTTCAAGGGGTGGTAAAACCCTTATTTGATGTTATTTTATTTTTATTAGTTTAATTACTTGAAAAGTCCATTTGAATGTTAATTTTGATCCCTCACCCTTAGATTTACACATCGAGAGAGGGTAAATGATTTTCGAGAGAAAATCGAAATTCTAGTGATAATACCCATTTTAGATTCGAACTAGAGATAGGGGTTTCTTAAGTGGAGTATTATCACTTGAATTTCAACTCTAAATTTATTTTATAAGATTGACATAAATTCTAATTGATCGATCCTAGCGGGTGATTAATTAAAAGGGGTGTAGATCTACTTTTCTAGAGTTGTGGGGTGTTAAACTTAATTTTCTAAAAGATTAATATTATAATTACACTTGCAACGAGAGTTGGTTTGTAATTTTGACATTAATTTGGGAGAATTCAAATAATTAAATTAATTAATTAGAATAATTAAAATTTGTGGTGTAATCCCATTCCTTGATTGTTCTCACAATTATTTACCTCACTTTATCTTTTATTTTAGTTTAGACTTTATTATTCATTTTATTAACTTTCTAGTTTGTTATTATCATATCACATTTAGTTTAATTTAGTTTAGACCTCACCTCACCCTATTGTTTTAATATTGAAAAAGCTAAAAAAAATTAAAAAAAGTGAAAAAGCACAAAAAGATAATAAAAAGTGAATTACAATTGAATTTGTCTCTAGCTTACTCCCTAGAAAGTGGATTAATACCCTTACTTACATCTACACTTTAGTTGTTTTATATTTGTAGGTATATAAGGTTTTGATTAGAAGGACTTTTCAAGCAACGACAAAGACAAATATCTGCAAAAGTCTTTCTATCAAATGGCGCCGTTGCCGGGAATAAAATTCTCCCCACTCCTCTATGTTGAGTATTTGCATTTTTAGTAAATACCTCAATATAGAGGTGTGTGGTGAAAATTATCTCTAGGATAAATTTCACCCCACCTATCTATTATGAATTTTTGCATTTTTAGCAATTATTCATAATAAATTGATGTAGTGAAATTTATCCCTTATGGGAGATAAATTCTAACCCATTCATTTATGTTGAGATTTTGCATTTTTAGCAATTATTTCAATATAAATTAATGATCTAGAATTTATTTCTTTGGGTGAGTTCTAATATACAATTTTATAATTTTAGGATTTGCATTTTTAGCAAATCTCTTTAATTATTTAATTGTCCATTATGAATTCATCCACTATCCTTTTTATTTTTATTTCATAATTTTAGAAAAGAGAGCTTTAGATAGGAATTTGTAGAGAGAGAAAATACCATTTTTAGTGTAGTTTTAGATTAGAATTTTTATTTTATTATTTTTAGATAGTGAGGAGAAAATAAATTGTTGTGAGGATTAAATTGAGTGAGATTCGTGATGTAATTGTGTTTGAATCATTCAAATTAAGGAATGTGAATTTCAACTCAAGGAATAGAAGTTCAATTTCACTTCAAGGGATTGGGGTTTGATTGTTTTATTCTCTTCTCATTTATTTTATGCCTTTGATTATTAATTTGTCATATCTCATATCATGTTAGGCTAAAACCCCTTTCAAGGGGTGGGGTAAAACCCTTATTCGAAGATATTTTATTTTAATTAGTTTAATTACTTGAAAAATCCATTTGAATGTTAATTTTGATCCCTCACCCTTAAATTTACGCCTCGAGAGAGGGTAAATGATTTTCGAGAGAAAATCGAAATTCTAATTATAATACCCATTTTAGATTCGAACTAGAGATAGGGGTATCTTAAATTTACCCCATGTGCCACTTTAACTAATTTTATTCCTTTTATCCAAATACCCCCAACTACCTACTTATCCCCCTTTTCCCAAAATTACCTCCATGTGCACCCAAATCAGATTTTTCCAAATATCCTCACACCTCACACCCCCATGCACATGTGCTCTCACCTTTTCCACATGTTCACCATAGCTAATTCCCATTTTTACCCCCATGCTCCATGCCTACTATAAATTGAAGAAGAAGAAGACCCCAAATCAAATACCTACAGCTTAGAGAGAGGAATTTTAGAGAGAGAATTGTAGAGAAAATTATCCATTGTAAATACTTTTTCCTTTTTTTTATTTTAAATATTTGTGAGATTAAATATTGTAAGAGAGTTAATTGAGTGAATATTTTAATTTCAAATCATTTGGATGATCAATTAAGTGGGGTAGGCTTCAATTTGGAAGAGTAGAGTTCAACTTTCTCAAAGAGATTTGGTTTGCTTGTTCTATTCTCTTATATTTTATTTTATGCCTTTGATTATTAATTTGTCATATTGCATATCATGTTAGGCTAAAACACCTTTCAAGGGGTGTGGTAAAACCCTTATTCGATGTTATTTTATTTTAATTACTTTAATTACTTGAAAAATCCATTTGAATGTTAATTTTGATCCCTCACCGTTAAATTTACGCCTCGAGAGAGGGTAAATGATTTTCGAGAGAAAATCGAAATTCTAATTATAATACCCATTTTAGATTCGAACTAGAGATGGGGGTCTCTTAAGTGGGGTATTATAACTTGAATTTCAACTCTAAATTTAATTTCTAAGATTGACATAAATTTTAATTAATCGATCCTAGCGGGTGATTAATTAAAAGGAGTGTAGATTTATTTTTCTAGAGTTGTGAGGTGTTAAAATTATTATTCTAAAATGTTATTATTAAAATTACACTTGCAACGAGAGTTGATTTGTAGTTTTGATATTAATTTGGGAGAATTCAAATAATTAACTTAATTAATTAGAATAACTAATATTTGTGGTGTAATCCCACTCCTCGATTGTTCTCACAATTATTTACCCCACTTATCTCTTATTTTTAGTTTAGACTTTAATTTTCATTTTAGTTACTTTCTAGTTAGTTATTATCATATCACATTTAGTTTAATTTAGTTTAGACCTCACCTCACCCTATTGTTTTAATATTGAAAAAGCTAAAAAAAAATTTAGAAAAGTGAAAAAAAACAAAAAGAAAATAAAAAGTGAATTACAATTGAATTTGTTCCCTTTGCTTTACTCCCTAGAAAGTGGATTGATACCATTACTTACCTCTACACTTGAAGTTATTATATTTTGTAGGTATGTGAGGTTTTGATTAGAAGGAGCTTGTACAACAACGACAAATATACATGCAAAAGTTCTTTCTATCAATTTTCTTCTTTTATTTCCACTTAGTATAAAAGAACCCCTTTGTTTATTTTTGGAGAGTTTTTCATTTTCTTAGTGCCATTTCTCTTTTGGCTAGGGTTTGGAACTATTTGGGGATTTTTGTTGGAGACTACCCTTCTCCTCCATTTGTGTTGTGGTTTGACACCCATTAATGTAAGTGGATATTATTCTTGCTTTGTTCCTTTTATTTTCCTTGCATATTTAATTTCCATGCCTAGTTAATTAGTGTAATTTATTTATTTCTTGTTTTAATTAATAATTAGTTGTTTAATTTAGTTTAATCATGTTGTGTGAGTAGTTAAATAGGATTTGGGTCGTGTGTCCGCCATTGATGGGCGTCGAGCTCTGACAATTAATTTTTGTGTAAAATAGCATTTAATTGAAAGCTCGCGTATTAAAATGGGATTATTATGCATTTAACTTTCTTTGTCACACAACGTTAGTTTTTAAAGCGATAATCCAATTTTAAGACGCGTAACACCATTTTTTATTAAATATTTAATCTCGTATTATTGGCTTAAACTCCTTCATGTGTGATGTTTATAATTAATTAAAAATGCTCGATTAAATTTTTTCGAACCGAAATTCTAATTCCGCGTGTTTAGCCCATGGCGGGTACGTGATCCCGACCGTCGTTTTATTAATTATTGTTTAGACTTAACTTCTTATTTTTTCCTTTTATTTACAACCACCCATCACCTTTTACATTTTTATTCCTGAAATAATAAATCGATTAAAATCTGTCGAACAGTCCCTGTGGATTTGATACCCGACTTACCATTATACTTATATCGCAAGTGCAGTTGTAATTTAGGTTTTTGTATTGAGGCGGTGAATCGAATTCAACGATTAATGTTCTGACGCGACGCTACTTTTCACCCCTGATCAACCCGCACCACAGGTCTCGACATAGGGGTGCTGTATACATATATATGTTAAGAGTGATATATATATATATATATATATATATATATATAATGTACGTGTGATTGATTCTTCTATGAGTATGTTAGTAGATAAGATAGATTGTGATATCTAAATTATTCAAGCGTATGAGAACTAATTCAGTAAGTGATAGATAGTGATATCTAAATTAATCAAATTATATGAGAACTTAATCATTTTGTAGAGATTCCTAATGAGTGTAAAGAATAGGGAAAATGTAGTAACGTATTGTATTGTCAATACAAGTGGGAACTATAATTGATTAGATGCGAAGAGATGTAAACCAGACTAGTTAGGCGGGTAGCATAACTAGGTGGGTGAGGATCTCAAGTGAGGGGATGCGGTAGTTACATGTATTTAATACCTTATCTTGTCACATTTTAAACACTTGCTAAACTTATTCAAACTGTTTTACTGGGGCCCGGACCTGTTTCAAATCCTTTTTGTAAAAAAAAAATTAGGTGACCATCCACAGGGACGCCAGGCATAGGAGTTCCCCCTATTTGACGTGTTGCAGCTACTGTGGAGGTTGCAAGATTTTGCTATTAAAAACCTCTATATTGATTTCAGTTCTGATGCATCCTTAATTATCTTAGTCGGGCATGTTGTCCATTTTTAGTTGGATACTATCTTCATAGACTTTGTATTTTCGTTTATTTTCAGTATTGATTTAGAGTTTACTCATGGATGACTACATTTAGATTTTCTCTGGAGTGTTATTCTAGACTCAGTTATTTACTTATGTCATTATCTTATTATTCATTGTTATGTGCATGGAAATGGTGAATGCTACATTTATTTTGATTTATTTATTGCATGGTAATAATTAAGGTTAAAATTTTGACACCGGGCTATTAGGGTTATTGATACAAAAATTAGTTCGCTGGCGTGGACTAATTATATGAAGTCATGTGTCATTCAACATGGCACAAGCTCAAGTACCGACCTACTCAATGTACCGAGATACTCAATGTATCGAGCTACTCAGCGTACCAAGCTATTCAGCGTATCGAGCAACTTATTGGGAAGGCCAAACGACTAGACAAATTCAATGTTTATTATGTTACAATCATTCCTTATCATGTACAAATGTATACGCCTATTCAATAAAGGCACACTATCTATTCACATTGACAGCCCACAGTCTATAATTACATTGTAATATCCTCTTGTCAGGGTAAGTGAACATAATTGAAATCAAGGCAAGATACCCAGTAATACAAACTAGTGGGCGTAGACTATTTCCTTAAGGTTGAACCACTTTAAAAATATCTTATCTTATTTCTTTACTCATTTTTATCTGTGATTAATTAATTAGATCAAATCTAATTTTTTACATCAACAGATTGACGTCGTTTGTGGGAATTGACTATACGTAGGGTTTTTTCACCAAAAACTCATCATAAATGGCTGAAATCCCAGAATCTAGATAATTCAAATAATGAAGGGAATCCTTCTAACCCTTTTCCCATCCAAATGAAAATGATATAACAGGAATATTGCCAAGCTTAGCTAGGGGACAAGAGGCTATGCAGGAAACTATGCGGCAGTTCATCCAGACTGTTCAAAATGGAGCATCTGCCCAGACAGGTCAAAGAAGCGTCAAAAGAGGCATGCATCCCCCATCTTCATGACAGCCACGATCTATGCCACAATCCAGACATACTGAATTTAGTTATTCCAGGAATTCAAGTGATCCATCCCATCGCCCCGGTGTAACTTCCCCTATAAGAATTTTAGATTCTCAGGAAAACATCACTCTAACTCCAGAGAGACCAAGTGCTCTAGAAAAGGTTGAGAAGAGCCTCACCCTTCGACCGTTTGGGTCCTAAGAGGAATATAAATCCTGCTCGATCTGCGTCAAGAAATTCTCAATGACCAAATGATTTAAGGGAAGGCTCAACCCAATCACATCCAAACTCGAGACCTGCAGCTCGAAGAGAGAGATCCCAAAAGGAAAATTCTGCGCGATCTGTTGCTTGGGAAAATACTCATAAATCAGGGGTTGTATTGATGCATGGAAATAATCTATTCAGAGGTTGGAAGACAGGTTACGAGAGATGGCCAAGGCCAAGAACCCTCTCTAAAGAACCTTTATTAAGGGATATCCATTTGTACAAGTGATTGTGAATTTTCCCACACCAGCAAAGTTCAAGGCTCCTATGGTCACACCGAAGTACGATGGAAAAATTGATCCTGTTCTTCACATAGAACACAACCAGGTTGTAGCAGATATTTATGCGATCCCATATGAAATGAGGTGCAGGGCGTTCTCAGGGACCATTATCGGATCTGCTCAGATATGGTACAACAGCCTTCTTCGGGGGCTGATTGCAACCTTCCACCAACTGACAAAGCTCTTTATTGGAAATTTCTGTTTTGGTGAAAGCCAATTAATGGGGTAGCACATTTGTTTAGTGTTAGGCAGAAAGCGGGTGAAAGTACCAGATATTACATCCCTCGTTTCAACAACGAGAAACTGGACGTCATAGACTATGAGGAGAAGACAACCATCACAGCTCTCATGAGTGGGCTTTTACTAAACAAGTTATATTACACCTTAGACAAGAATCCCCCCAAACCCATGGCTGAATTGATGGAAAAAGCAGCCAATATTATGAATGTCGAGGAGGTTATGGCTGCGAAGAAGAATGCTGAGGCAAAGGTGGTAGCTAAAGCTGAAGGCAAGTTGGAGAAGAAATATCACAAGAATAATGGTGGGAGCAAGAAGTCAAAAGGCAATGAAACGTTGGATCATTTAAGGAAGTATACAAATTATACTCCCTTAAAAGTGGATATAAACCACGTTCTAGAGGAAATCAAGAATAGCAAGGAACTGAATTGACCAGAAAAACTAAGGACATCTCCCAAAAGGAGGGATAATTCCAAGTATTTTGAGTTCCATAAAGATCATGACCATAAAACCAAGCAGTGTGTAGCTCTCTAGAACGAGATAGAGGCACTCATTAGACGAGGATAGCAAAACAAGTTTGTTTATCATTAGAATAGTAAGAAGACCAACAATGGAGCTCGACAGAGATCCAAATATCCTTACCTACCAAGAGAAGATAAGAAAAGGGATAATGAAGATGACCATAAAGATGATCCCGATCTCCCAAAAAGGTCGAGACAACCAGAGCGTGAGGTATTTTTGATTCATTTTGGTTCATTTGATTGTAACATGATTACATGTGGAGATGCACGAGGGGGTGATCATACCGCTAAAAGGAAAGCTTACCTCAATGAGGCTTAAGCTTGTTCCTATATACAACAAATAAATCTAGCAAAAGAATATTGACCGAGGAAAATTAGCAATGATAAGTTGGTCATTGGATTTTCTAAAAATGATTTGGAAGGAGTCTTGTATCCTCAAGATGATCCTCTAGTGATCAAAGTGAGAATAAAGGATGTAATCATTTTGAGAGTGCTGGTGGATAATGGTGGCTCGGCAAACATCATGTTTTACCCTTATTTTGATAGTTTGAACTTAAAACTTGGTCAGTTGGAACCTTATCACACGCCCCTCATTGGATTTTTTGGAGAATTTTTTTTCCACTTGAAACGATCAAGATAGACATGTTGATTGGTACCTAGCCAGTTAGCAGAAACTATAGGCTGATTGGACATTCTTGTCCATCACTTGAAACGATCAAGATAGACATGTTGATTGGTACCTAGCCAGTTAGCAGAATAGAGAGGGTGCATTTCTTTGTGATGGACAAGAATGTCCAATCAGCCTATAGTATAATCATAGTAAGAGTAGGCCTGGAAAAGTATAAAGCAGTTCCATCCACTGTACATCAATGTTTAAAGTTCCTGACTAACTTTGGAGTTGGAGTTGTAAAGGGGGATAAAAAAGTATCTCGAGAATGCTACTACTCATCTACCGAGCAAGAGGAATTGGAGGATGCTAGGAACAAAATAACCACTTATCAAGTGGATGAATCTGATGAGTCTGAGATTGAAACCCTAGACCCAAGAGATGAAACGAACCTTATTAAAGGCCAAGTCATAGAGGCAACAAAACGTATTATTTTGGATGACGAGCAACTAGAAATAACCACTCAGATCGGTGCTTCACTTGATCTAGTATTGAAGCAAAGAAAATAGGTATTTGCGTGGAGTGACAAGGATATACCAGGGATAGACTCAGTTTTCTTATGCCACGAGTTCAATGTCAACAAGGAGATCAAACCAGTGAAGTAAAGGAGAAGAGTCTTTAGTCCGAAGAAGAACCATGATATTCAAGAAGAAGTGGAAAAGATACAAAAATATTCTTTCATTGAAGACATAAAATATCCAGATTGGTTGGCTAATGTTGTGACGGTAAAAAAGAAGAAGAATAAGTGGAGAATGTGTGTGGACTCATAGATCTCATTAAAGTGTACCCGAAAATCATTTCTACTACTCAGAATAGATCAATTAGTGGATGCAACTTCAGGGCATGAGTGGCTAAGCTTCATGGATGCTTATTCTGGATACAATCAAATTAAAATAAAGCCAAAAGACAGGGAAAATACCTCTTTCATTACTCCCTGAGGAACATATTGCTACAATGTTATGCTTTTTGGTCTTAAAAATGCAGGTGCTACATATTAGCGACTGGTAAACAAGGTATTTATGGAGAAGATTGGAAAAAATATGGAACTTTATATCGACGACATATTGACTAAAAGCAAGAAAGTTGCAGACCATATAATTGATTTGAGCTAAACATTTGATCAACTGGAGAGGTACCAGATGAAGTTGAACCCGACCAAGTGTATTTTTGGCATACAGGTAGCCATGTTCCTCGGATACATTATGAATCAAAGAGGTATTGAATCAAATCCTGACAAGATAAAAGCCTTGCTGGAGTTACAATCTTTAACCACCAAGAAGGAGGTGGAGAGCCTTACGAGGCGTGTTGTAGCTCTCAATAGATTTGTCTCCTGAGCAACTGACAGATGTCTTCCATTTTTCAAGGTGCTCAGAAAGACCTTTGAGTGGAACGACAAATGCGATAAGACATTCTTGGAGTTAAAAAGATACTTGGGGACACCGCCTTTATTATCCAGACCAGTAGCGGGAGAAAAACTATATTTGTACTTAGCTGTCTTAGAAAGCGCAGTTAGTTCAACCCTGATAAGGATAGAAGATGTAGTGAAAAAGATGATTTACTATACTAGAAAAGCATTCAGGGGAGCGGAAATCAGGTATCCTAAACTAGAGAAATTGGCGTTGGCATTAATTAAAGCAAGCAAGAGAATAAAACCATATTTTCAATCCCATACAATAGTGGTATACACTGACATGCCACTTAGAGAGGCTTTACATAAGCCAGAAAAGTCTGGAAGATTAATGTATTGGGAAGTGGAGCTAGGGGAATATGACATTATCTATGAGCCAAGGTCCTCTCTGAAAGGACAGGAAGTGGCAGATTACATCACTGAGTTTACATACCTAGATGTCTCCGATTAACAAGGGGACAATGCAGAGCAACTCAAGGATGCCAAAGGATCTACTGAAAATACCCTAGATCAACTCCCAATAATAGAATGGCCAGAAGGGATGGCAACGAATCAACCAGAATCTTCTGGTAAAGTACAAGAGTTGAAAAAGAAGTATGAAGGGAGGAAGGACAAGATATTTCATTAAGGAATTCTGTCAGACCAAGGGTTTGATGATAATATTCCTATATGGAATTTATATGTCGATGGTTCTTCATGTGCAACAGGCCGCGGAGCTGGAATTATTCTCATCAGTCCAGATGGAATAGACATTGAATATGCTCTGCGTTTCCAATTCCAAGCTTCCAATAACGAAGCTGAGTATGAAGCCGTGATTGTGGGCCTCAACTTAGCTAAATCATTGAATGTAAAGAAAATTGTGGTATTCAGTGATTCGTAATTAATGGTGAGTTAGATTCTAAGTCTTTATACGACAAAAAGGGAGTTCATGTCAAGGTACTTAGCCAAAGCTTTGGAGATTGTAGCAGATTTGGCAGCTATTCAGGTGGTTAGAATACCTAGATTGGAGAATGTAAGAGGAGATGCACTTACTCAGTTATCCTCACCTACTCGCACCGAGCTACGAAGAATAATCCCCATTGAGATACTTGATAGCAGAAGTATTGATGAATTCCCAATGATGAATTTTATAGCCTTGGATATAAGACCATCTTGGATGAATCCCATCAAGGTTTATATTGAAGAAAGTATTTTACTAGCCGACCTACTTGTAGCCAAGAGGCTAAAATACAAGGCTGCCAGATATGTTTTGAATAATGGAGTTCTATACAGGAGAGGTTTGATAGCTGGTTTTCAGAGGTGTGTTCGCCCAGCAGAAGTTAATGACCTAATAAAGAAAATTCATGAAGGATCTTGTAGTGCTCATGTATTAGGAAGAACTCTACTGTAGAGAATGAATACACAAGGATGTTATTGGCCAACAATGCGCGCTGATCGTACGGCTTATGCCAAAAAATATCACAAGTGTCAGAGATTTTCAACTATACGAAGAACTCCTCAAGCATTGCTAACACCAATTACTTCACCTTGGCCATTTTCCATGTGGGGAATAGACTTAGTTGGGCCTCTGCCGACTACAAGAGGATAATTCAAATATTTGGTGGTAGTTGTTGATTACTTCACAAAATGGGTGGAGGCTGAACCTGTCATTGATATGGACTACAAAAGGGTTTATTAATTTATTTGGAAGAACATCATTTGCCGATATGGTCTGCCCTATGCCTTTATCATCGATCACCATACCCAGTTTGACAATGATGAGTTTGCAGCGTATTGTTTACAGTCTAATATTCAAAAAATCCATTATGCTTTAAGTAATCCCCAAAGTAATTGTTAAATAGAGGTGACGAACATAACTCCACTGAATGGGTTGAAGGAGATATTGGATTATGCAAAGGGGAATTAGATTAATGAGTTACAATCAGTGTTATGGGCTTACCGAACAACTCCCTGAACAACAACTGGAGAAACCCCTTACATGTTGGCTTTTGGGAGTGAAGCAGTGATACCTACTGAACTAGGATTACCTATTCATAGGGTGCTCAATTTCAATTCTCCGATGAGTGCTTTGATGAGACGCTTGGATTTGGACATGCTCGAAGAAGTCAGAGAAGATGCAACGATCCGGAATGCACTTTATTAGCAAAGGACTGCTATGTTCTATAATAAAAAGGGTGAAGAAGTGTGATCTAAAGGAAGGTGATTACGTGCTCAAGAAGGTAATTCAAAATCACAATAAGTTGGAGGGCAATTGGCATGGGCCCTATTGCATAACGATAGTTTTTTGACCTGGCACTTACATAATCAATACTCTTGAAGGGGAAGAATTCAAGAATGCCTGGAATGTAGAGCACATACGAAAGTACTGCCAACAATGTAACAACCCATGTACTCAATTCTTTCAATATAAATGAAAAAGATGGTTTCCCCATTGGTTAGTTTTTTTTTTTCGGAGTACTAGTGCTACACACTACACTTAACAACTTGCATCGGTAGCAACTAAGGGTGCACATGGTTTGGTTCGGTTCGGTTTCACTACGGAACCAGAACCAGAACCGAAATTGATCGGTTCCGTGATTTTGGAACTAGAACCAGAACCAAAATTGGTCGGTTCGGTTCGGAACCGAACCATCGGTTCTCGGTTTGGTTCGGGTTGGTTCATGGTTCTGGTTCTTGGTTCTGGTTTGCGGTTCTAGTTCGTGGTTTGGGTCGTGGTTCTAGTTTGTGGTTCTAGTTCGCGGTTCTGGTTCGCGGTTTTCATTAATGGTTCTGGTTCGTGGGTTGGTTCTCGGGTTGGTTAATGGTTCTGGTTAATGGTTCAGGTTCATGGGTCGGTTCTCGAGTAGGTTCTTGGGGTCGGTTCTTTGGTTCGGTTCTTCGGTTCGGTTTTTTGGTTCGGTTCCATGGGTTCGATTCTCAATTCGGTTCGGTTTGGTTCAGGTATAAAACCGAGAACCGAACCGAACACTTCAGTTCTCAATTTTTTGGAACCAGAACCAACCCATGGGGAAAAAAACCGAACCAACCGAACCCACGAAGGTCAGTTTGGTTCGGTTCTTCGGGTTAACGGTTTTTTTGCACACCCCTAGTAGCAACAACCACCAGCCAAATGTCAGTCGGCATCAACAAAGACACCAATAATGTTGGTAAAACAATCGAGCAAGGCAAGTCCCGCTTGATTATGGATGACTCAAGAAGGCATCTAAATTGGACAAGAAATTGGGTAAAATATCCATTGCCTAGAAACTAAGGCAATCTAGATGAGATTGTTACAACTAAGCAGGAACATGGGATAAAAATCCATTGCTTAGGCACTTATGGGTGATAAAACAAAAATCACCACAACTAGACAAACACATGGGGCAAAAGTTCCATTGTCTAGGCAATCAAATCAAAAAGGGGAAAATGTCCATTCAAATATATATATATATATATATATATATATATATATATATATATATATTTAACATCTGAAAAGTAACCCATTATTGTTATTAGTACAGTACTAATATCGTTGATCTCATGCTATGATCAAAGATTGGCAGAATAAACATCATGCAATTATTTTATTTCTAAGGAAATAAAATTATAAGAAGATGAATTTTCTTCATTTACAACAACAATTACTAACAACATATAAATAGCATATGATTTATTTCCTTCAAATTTTGATATAGGATCCATTCTAGATGGAGGGTAATCTAAACCAAAAGAACAATTGATAAAGTTTAAATCTAGAAGCATTCTGGTGTTACTTGAACTTGGTCGGTCTAAAAAATAAGGAGGTAGGGAGCATTCATGAAGAGTGTAATCACCTAAGTATTTGGGAATCAAACAATGAGGAATGGAGTTAACTGGAATCCAATTAAAATCTAGCTGGAAAGGTGGTTTTGGCAGATCAAGTAGCTCGGGGTCATACCAATCCCACAATTCACTCCTTTGCTCAACTTTTATTACAGTTAAAGTGTCCATCCATCCTTGTTTGTACCCTTCATTGTTTGATTACTTCAATCTGGCATCAAGATGATATAAAGCTTCATTGTATCCCTCCATCCAGAATTATATGGGTTGCTTGTGAAACTGATAAGTTAGTCGTTCAATATGTTGGTGTAGTCTTTTCAGCACATTTTCTTTATTCTGCAACAAAGAACTCTGAGTGGATAATTGTTCTATAAGAGTTTGAATTTTCTGGTACATCTCTGCCAGAGCATGATTTTTTTTCCTTCAATTGAGAAACTTGATTTTCTAAGACTTGCTGAGTTCTAGTCTCTTTAATGCTACTCCGACCTGCTCTTATTCTACCCCGGGAATTAGATGCAGACCTAACTCTTTTCAAAGTTTCTAACTCTTCTCTTAATGAAGCATTTTCAGTCTCCAAAAATGAAATACCTTTATCATTAACTGGGACTATAGCTCCAGAGGAAGAAGCTGATTTTAACTGTCTCAATTCTTCTCTTAATGTGTTATTTTCCTCCTCCAGCAGTTTGCCAATATTTCTATGATCCTCAATTTCAAATTTCAGCACACTCTCTCTCTTATTATGGGCAGAAATGAATTTATCATAGCCCCGATTAATGCTCAATTGTTGGTATTTCCTCTCATAACCTTCATGAAGAAGATTAGTGGCTTCCTTGTTTTGAAGTTGAAGTTCTTCAATCATTCCTTGAAGATCTTCAATCATTTCTTAGTAAGCCACGTTATTCACTAATGCACGATCAAGTAAGCATTTCAAGTACTCGTAAGCCTCAATTGCTCGTTTAGAGGCATCAGGACTAAGGATATTAATTATTTATGCTTGGGTAAAATTTGCATGACCATCTTTGAAGTAGTTTGTACATTTCTTCATCAGCTCTGTATCATGAACTGACAATTGTTCCATAATGGCAATAAATTAGCAAGGAAAAGAAAAAGCAGATCAACAACAGATATATTGAACAGTAGAGGAGAAGTGTAAAAATATAAAAAGTCAGTTTTATTGATTATAGCAAATGGGAGTACACACAAAGGTACAAAATAAGGGGAAAATAGAGGAAAGCAAAGAAAAATTGCCGAATAACTCTACACATTCTCTTTATCACCCCCACCTTCTCAGTTGATTTCGAAGTGGGAATTGGGGGCTGGGGTTGTCCAAAAGAACGAGTTGATTGCTGAAGTTGCTCAAAGGGTAGATGAGGCTGGCCAAAAGAAAGCATTATCTACTGGGCTTGCTCAAAAGACTGAGGAATAATGGCAGCAGGTGTTGGTTCCACCATCATCAAAGAAGATTCATTAGATCCAGCTTCATCTTCTTCTTTTCCGAAGGCAGCAGGAGGACTATTGACACGTTTTTAAAAAATTTTAGAATCTTCAGCAGTGTTCAACTCTTTTAGAGCTTCCACCCATCCATATTTAAAGAATTTCAAACTTGCATACTCAATTTGAGCAGAGGCATGAGTTAGAGCCTTATTCCACCCTTTATCCCAGCCAGAGCTAAAGGAATTTTTTTACAGCAGACCTTCTCTTCGTTCTCTCTGAGGAAGCATTCTCCCTAAGTAGATCTTTAAAAGATTTTACCTTATGTTCAAGATCTTTCTTACGCCGTTCAGCCTCTTCAATCTTGCTCTCAGTATCTTCGTTTGCTGGTAATAGCGACCTTCTGTTTCTCCTCTTTATCCTTTGTAGCATCCACAGCTGCTTACTTAGCCTTTTTAGCATCCTTGATTTTATTCTCCCATAAATTTTTGTCATCTTCATACTTTTATCGAGAGTACTCCAAAGATTGTGATAACCCATCAAGGGATTTTTCTACTTCATTAGAAGAAGAAGCTTTGATAGATTCATCATTTTCAAAGATATTATTGAAATACACCAAAAACTGCAAGACAAAGGGAAACTCAAGTTAGTGTATGAAAATTAGAAGCAAAATTAAAATGTCAAGGTAAAATAACACTTATTGATGCAAGGTGTTGGGCTGCTAAATCAGAGACTTTTCCCCAAGGAGTAGAGATCTCAGCATTTCTGTGATCAGGAAGAATTCCAGGCCTGATTAATTTCTCGGCCAAACCAAGAGTAATAAATGTAGTAGGACCAACACTCAAGGAAGGTAATTGAACCCTAGCACGTTGAGCAGTAACATCAATGGTCTTTTTAGCAAGGCCCCTTCTCAATCTTCTCAAAAGTGTTGCCTCTTTAATCAAAGGTGCTGCCTCTTTTTTAACAGCAGGGGGATTCTTGGTAACCTCCTTAACAGATGTAGTTATCGTCTCAGATGGAATAACATCCTTCTTCTTAATCCCTTCAGTTGGGACATCTTCTTTGTTCCTTTTTGCCCCTTCAGTACTAGGGATAATCTTAGCAAAAAGATCAGGAACTTTCCACTTCTTCGTCATTAGATCATCAAGAGAGGTACACAAATCAGAGGAAGATTCTTCAATAACTGAAGGAGATGATGGGCTTTGCTCAAGGTCAATCACCAAAGTAGATGGAACAACAGGCTGAGCAATAAAAGAGGAAATACTATTTTTATATCTCAACAAATAGGAAGCAGATCTCACGTGCTCCCCAACAATTGATTGTTGAAGACTCCAAATAAACTTCAACTCTTTTATATTAATATCACTCATTTTGAGGGATTTTCTTTTACTGTCAACTATAAATTAAAATCATAGAAAGCAAAAGTCAGTGCAACGTTTTATCAAACAAAAACAGAGCTAGATTAAAAATAAAGAACAACCTATCCTATTGTTATAAGGTGGACATATGGGATCTTGGTACATGTCATTTCCATTTAGTGGGGGATGTTGCCAATTTTTCATCACAACTCCTTGTTCAAAATAATCCCTATTAGAATCTGGGATAATGACCACTAAAGATCTATTAACAAACATAGCTGTTAAAAAAAAGTGGTGTCACTAGTGACCCACTTATAATAAAACATAATTTCAGAAATCCCTAGATGAGTTCCATGTATTTGATTCAGCCTATGTACGTCATTAACTACCCTCCATGTATTTGGAACTACTTTCGCAGGTATAATATCAAAATATTAGCAAAATTTCAAACACAGGGGATTAGGCGGGAAAGAAAAACCACATTCAACTACAGAAATAGAGGGAAACCATTGTCCCTCCGCTAAAGAAAAGAAATCACAAGGATAAGCAGGTTCTTCCAAATCAACCTAGGAAGGAATCACAAAATCGGTTCTAAACTTATCCAATGACTCAATAGAGTAAACCATGGTAACTAAAGCAAAGAAAGAAGAAGGAAGGAAGAAATTCTTACAGGAGATTAAGGAATCAACTGAGACAGATGACAGAAAAATGTTCGTAAGAAGAAAATGAAAAAACAAGGGCTTTGGAAACAAAGATGGCAAAAAGTAGAAGACAATTAAATTTTATTGTCTTTATATACGCCGCCTCAGAAAATGAGAAAAGTAATAATTAAAAGTGACGATGGTTGTGTTCTCGACGGCTAATCAAAGGAAAAAGTCGCAGATACCCAAGTGGTCATCAGAATTCAAAATATTTACAAATTGGCCATTTTGCGCTCAAAACTGTTACTCAAGGTGGAAATTTTTTACAAGTGTTGAAGGTCGATAGTTAACCAAGACATGAGAAATATGTTGAACAACTTTTTGGGTAAAATGTTCCACACTCTCACGTCCAACTTCAACTGTGAAACATTGGAGGCTTCTGTTGATACAAAAATTAGTCAGCTGACGTGGACCAATTATATGAAGACATGTGTTATCCAACATGGTATAAGTTCAAGTACCGAGATACTCAATGTACCGAGCTACTCAGTGTACCGAGTAACTTATTGGGAAGTCCAAATAACCAGACAGATTCAATGTTTATTATGTTACACTCATTCCTTACCATGTACAGATGTATACGCCTATTAAATAAAGGCACACTATCTATTCACATTGACATCCCAAAGGCAATAAATACATTGTAATACCCTCTTGTCAGAGTCAGCGAACATAATCGAAATCAAGGCAAGACACCCAGTAATACAAACCAGTGGACGCAGGCCATTTCCTTAAGGCTGAACCACTTTAAAAATCTCCTGTCTTATTTTTTTACTCATTTTTATCTGTGATTAATTAATTAGATCAAATATAATTTTTTATATCAATAAGGGTATTAGAAATTAATTTAAAATTCGACAGTGATGCTAATAATGACACCATTAATGATTCTTGTTTAATTTAATAATGGACTGATCACCCAAGATTAGAATAGGCGGGGTGTCACAGCAGTCACTAGTTACATACTTAGAAAGTGCATACTTAGGAAGCAATCTACCACGCAAGTGTAAAAGTAAAACTACTTAAAAAAATCCAACGTCCCCGTGGTGCCAATATATATGTATAAATTTATTTATAAACAAATGCTAGAAATAACCTCTCCTAGGGTTCTAATAACCATTAAATAAAAAATAGACTGAAAATGACAAAAAACTACCAAAAAGCAAAAAAAAGGGAATTTTTAGATTTCGCCATAATAATGACTAACGTAGAGCTAAGAAAATTTACGAGACTTTAAACGAGAGCCTGAATTCCTTTAATTATATTTAAGGGTCGATTTATCTTCATAACTTAAAGTTAAAAAACAATCCAAAGACACGTGCGGGGATTTTTCAAGGGCATTTTTATTTTTAGTTGCTTCAACCACAATATCTTGACTGAAGTTAATTTCATCTTCAATGTTTCCTAAAATTTCAATGAAATTTCTGACTCGAATAATTTGAAATTATTTTTTCTAATTTTTGGACCAGCCGAGTCTATAAGAAATGCACGTGCTTGAGCTGAACTAGTGGACAAAACCAACTCATAATTGGTGGAATTATATGGTCTTGTATCAAGATTAGGAATCTTAGCATATATATTAATCTTCGAGCTTTCTTTATCTACATTCACATCATCAGACATAGTGATTGGATTATTTTAACACGAAGTTGGAATTGTCGTACAAAGATATCATCACTATAGTGCGACCCTACCTTATCATTAATACTTGAATTGAAAATAACTGGATTTACCATTTGAGGAGTGTCTTCTACAAAGATAACCTCTTGGTCATTAAGCATTTCCAAAATTTTGAGTTTGTTGTGGTGAGCCCTGCAGACTCATTCCATAATTAGCGGCTCCATCCTGTTTTGGATTTGTATTAAGAAAGTATCTATTAACAACAGGCTCATGGTGTCAAAATATTAACACGGACAATCTCTACCTAATCACCTATCTATAATACAATGTCACAATTTCTCAATTAATCATGAGAATGCAATTCCATTGTATATTCATCAATCTAGTCATGTAATATCCGAGTTCTACAAAATAGCTACGTAAGTTGTCAAATTCCATAATTTTAATATGAGTGATATTATACCAATTTGACATGTAATCCAACTCAAATAAGCACAGTAACAATGTTTTACAACAATTAATTTCATCCTACAATATACACATTACTGTCATAATTTTATGAGATAAAATAATATTTAAATATCGTATTTTAATCTTAATATACTATTCGTCCCATAATCTACCATAACCCAATACATTAATCTAAGGATGCGATGTTTCAAGTCTTAAATGATAATTTTTAATTCAATGAAATAATCCAATTTAATTATCACTTTTCCTAAATAATATTTCTAACTATTTTTAGTAAAACATAATTAATTAAGCTTTAGACAACATTTGAAATATATAACACTTAAGGGGAACATTTGAGATATTCTTGTATGAAAATAAGTCATCTAAAAAATCTGATGGTGCGATTTACGATCGTGTCGTAAAAATAAGAAGATCCCATTTTTGGCTGAACTTGAGAAAACATGATTTGGGCCTTCAAAAATTAGGTTTAAGCATTGTTCTAATGGAGGATTATGTTTTGTAGAATATGGGAGGAATTTTTTTGAGATGCAACTACCTTGGAAAATGATTAAATTTTTTTAACAAGTCTAATCCCTGAGTCTTTTAATAAATAAAAATTTATAGAGTTGGAAACCAATAGAAACACTCCTAAAGAAGCCATCCCACAAATTTTCCCTGGTGCGAATCGATTCGCTACTAGGGACGAATGGATTCGTCACACGATATGATCCTAGTTCTGTAAATTTAAAAACAAATTAGTAAAATTCGATTTTTCTCCTATTTTCAAACCCGATTAAAATCCTATTATTTTTATATTAAAACCTAATATTTTTAAATGGTAAAAATAATCATGTCCATTAAAAAAATCAGTTACCAAATTATATAAAATATTCTACGGTCCAAAATCATGGGATATTACATTCTTTCCCACCAAAACAAGAATTTCTTCCTCGAAATTCGACAAAGCATAAATGTCTTAAAATTCTCCATCTATACTGACTCAATTTTGAGACAAATAATATTTGTTGTGTCCCTTATTGGTACTGCTTTTTTCCCATTTAAAAGCACATTTTTTATATTTTATAATCATATTATTCTTTTTTATTAAGTATTAATCGTATTTTTGATAGAATACTGTTATTATGTATTTTTGTCTTAACTAATTTTTATATTAAATTTTATGTTATTTCTAAGTTTTCCAAAAATTTTATTTAACTTTTAATAATTTTTTCTAGCTTTGAAAATGAAAATAAATTATTTGATTAAATATTTGTATCTGTTTAATTTAACATTTTTATCAAACATTCAAAACGATCGCGTTTTGTTTATTTTAGTCGCTATCCTTGTGATGGTTGACTAACCAATGGGAGACGTTCGTTGGTTGCACGCGTTGACTCTTTCATGTGTTGTTTGTTAATATTTGATTTCTGAGATTTTGATCGATTTTTGTCTCTCGTCATTTTACTCTCTTATCCTTACTGTTGCTCTGCATTTTTATGCATGTACCCTTATTTTTGTCATTCCATTTGTGCCCTTTGAATGAAGTGGTGGTTTACTAGTTTGCCATTTTCAGTTGTTGTATTTTTTATGGTACCAGCCTTATTCCAGACGCTTCCTTCGTTGTGTATAAATAGGAGGCTTGGGGTCTTTTAAAATTAAAGGTTTCAATTTGCGAAAAATGCAGAAACTCTTTTAAAAATTTCTTTACCTTTCTCTCTCAATATTTCTAAGTGTTTAACACTTGTTTTGGAGAATTTCTACTCAATCCTTTACCACTAAAAACCTTATCGATAATTTCACATATATATACGTGAATTTGAGTGTTTTTTCAAGTGTGTAAGGTTTGAATTTTTGAGTATTTTTGCTAACTCTGTTTAGAGCTCTTGATTTATATGATCTCAAAGTTTACTTTGAGGTTTTGGGTTGGGTATTTTTTCTAACTCTGTTTCAAGTGTGTAAGGTTTCAATGGTTGTTTTTGGTTTGTGTTTATGGTTAGGAGTTTGTTATCTATATTTTCCTTTATTATATTTCATTTACTTTTTTTTTTCTTATAATAGTTATTTGTCTCACTTTTAGCGCCAGACTATCATTTGCCAACAATGGCCGCTTGAAACATTAATTTCTTTCACTTTCTTGGTCTCCGAGCAGATGTGTGTTAAGTTTTCTTTTTTTCTTTTTCGTTGATTTTCCACTATATGTTATTTTTCACTATACATGTCCGCCTATGTTTTTCTCCCTCTCTGTATTTGTGGATGTGTGCATATGTGTAGAGGATGTAGAAAAGTTTATAAAGAATTGGGTATTTGAAAAAAAAATAAAGTGTGAAAAAGGTATGAGGGGAATGATCCGGTGTGTAACCCAATCCTATTGAAAAATTGATGGTTATTTAGAGAGAAAGGTAACCAGAGGTGGAAATTGATCCGGATAGCATTTTTTTGTTGTTATTGAGTTCAATGTTGTTGTCATGAGTACCATTTTTTGTGTGGTTATTATGAGTACGGTATAAGGATTTTTAATTTTTAGGAGTTGTGTATGTATTATGATGGTTTATGTGTGTGGTTATATTTAACAACACCTAAATAAAAGAGTAATGTCTTCATTTTTTATTTATATTTTCTTCTTTTTTTTTTAACTAAATTTTGTACTCACTAATGAAAAGTTGTTAGAACGACTAGCTGTGTTATCCTTAGTGTGTTGCACGAGTTTTTTTCCATTGATGTGTGTATTAGAACCTATTATTATATATTGTACAAAATTATCCACTATTACGTTCTCCGTGATATTAATATTATAGTTGGATATTTATCCATTTTATTTATTCTATACATATTTATATTACGTTTTAATATATGTCTTTAGTGAGCTGTCAAGCCCTATACCTTTATTCCTTGCCTTGGAACTAATGACCCATGAAAAAATTAACAGTTAATGACTGATTAACCTTGTGCCCATACGCCTGTCAAAACTATCTTAACCATGTTTTGAAAACTTACATATCATATATACGTCTATTTATATAACAAAACAGACCATACACATCTTTTTAATTTGGTCGGTACTTTCAACTTTAGGTAGAATTTGTCAAATTTAGCCTTTTATGTGCTACTCTTATTTGTTTGTAGGATAGAGCTAAAAACACTCTAAAAATTCTTCCTACACTTCAAAAAATTTTCAAAGGACAATACTACCCCTCTATCCTTTATTTCTTTACCCTTACATCAAATCCCAATTAATAATTATAGATTATGTAATAATTAAATACAATTTAAGCAAATAATTTTTTTTAACTTTAAATAACAATTATTAACAACTTAAGCATCAATTGATTTATACTTTAGTGCTTACTTATTTTTTTACTAAATATGAACATGATTCAGTTAAAATGCCACAAAACACGAAATCTTATTCTTTATCTAACAAAAACACAACTCAAATTAAAGTGACACGACACAATTTTTTTTTTTTTTAAAATCTTAAACGAACACGAAATATTTTTTTAACCTAACACAAACACAATCCAAGTAAAAGAGACGAAATTACATGAAATATTATTTTAATTTATTTACAAAAACAGAAACACGACCGAATAAAAATGCGATACAATACGAAATATGTTTTTTACAAAACACAAATATAGCCAAGTAAAAGAGCTACAACATGATTTTTTTTCCAAACATAAATAATAATTTTTTGGTAATTTTTTTTACCAAATACAAACACAATTAAAATGCGACGCAATACAAAATCTTTTTTTTTTTATCAATATGGCCAAGTAAAAGCAACACAACATAATTTTTTTTTTACCAAACAAAAGTCCGATTCAATGTGGTGTGGTGTTTATGTTTTACTTCGATCGTGTTTGTATTTGTGCTCGGTAAAAAAATTGTGTTTTATTTGGTAAAAAAAATATTATTTGGGTTTGGAAAAAAAATCATGTTTTGTTGCTTTTACTTGGTCATATTTGTGTTTCGTAAAAAAAAAAGATTCCGTATTGTGTCGCATTTTAATTTTGTCGTGTTTGTATTTTTGTAAAAAAATTAAAATAATATTTTGTGTCATCTCGTGTCTCTTTTACTTGGATTGTGTTTTTGTTAGATAAAAAATAAGATTTCGTATTATTTTGTGTCGTGTCAGATTTTAACTGGATTATCCATTGTAATTAAACCGTGTTCGTGTTTTAAATAGAAAAGAGTTAAAAAAAAAAAAAGACTTCACCAAGGCATTTTTTTGTTTTAAAAAATAAATATATGTTTCTTAACTTTTAAAAGAAAAATAATACAAAATTACATTTTAATTAGATCGTGTTCATGTTAGATAAAAAAAAATAAGATTTCGTGTCATGTCGAGTTCTTGAATCAAGTCATGTCACGATATATTTGCGCGTGTTCTTGTTAAGTTAAAAAAAATATTTTTCTTTTAGTTGTGTTTTAATCACTGTTCTAAAAAACCCCACTAGGCTTGAGGCTTGAGAGAAACGTCTCACTTTAAGATTTTGACACCTTAGGTTTGGTTAAACCCTTAAGGCGTACTTTTTTTCTAAAAACAACAATGTTTTAGTTAAACGATATCGCCTTTTAAATATTTTTTTACAAACTGGACCATTATCTCATACAAAATAATCAAATAGCATTTTTATTTGCAAATATTCAGACATATATTTATGATATGTACAATTTTAGTATTTTAATAGCCTTGTTATGGTTAAAAAATATTAAAATATATTAAAAAGGCCTAAACCTCTTTTCACGCCTTTTTGCTTCTAAGGCTTAAGGCTTGGCCTCCACGCCTCGATCATGCCCCGCATTTTTTAGAACATTGGTTTTAATTAGTTTGTGCTCATGTTAGGAAAAATATACGATTTATTGTCATGTCGTGTTTTATTTGGTTCGTGTTCATTAAAAAAAAATAACTGTAGCAACGGGTTTACCAAACACAAATACGACTCAATTGTCGTGTTGCGTTTTAAGTGTGTTGTGTTCATAATTGGTAAAAAAAATGAGATTTCGTGTTGTGTCATATCACTTTTATAGGACTCGTGTTTCGTTTTAGGCAAAAATAAGATTTTGGGGGGGGTCGTGTCCTTTTTATTTCGGTCGGGTTCGTGTTTGGTTAAAAAAAATAACATAAATTGTGGGGTGTCACTTTTACTTGGGTCGTGTTCGTGTTTATTAAAAAAATAATATTTTTTGTTGTGTCTTGTCACTTTTATTCGAATCGTGTTCATGTTTGGTTAAAAAAGAAAATCATGTTGTGCCGTGTTGAATTGTGTTGTTTTTATGTGTTGTGTTTCGTTTTAATTGGCCATGTTTATGATTGGTTGGAAAATAAGATTTCGTGTGTCGAGTCGTTTGTATTATTTCATGTTCTGTCGTGTTCGTATTAGATTAAAAAAACAATATTTATTGTCATGTTATGTCGTATCGCGTTTTAATTAGGTCGTGCGTGTGTTTGATAAAATAAAATAAAAATAAATGGGTTCAAATTTAATATTCATAATTATTTTCATATGTTGTAAGGAAGTAATTTATATTTAGTTACTTAATGGGTATTAAATATTTTAATTACATCTGAAAAAGAGAATTAGATCTTTTTAATATTTTTTGTTTTAAAATAATGAATTGTTAAAATAATAACATATAAGTCATAAGGATAATTTTGTCTTTGTGTCGAAATTTGGAGTGTAGGCAGATTTGGAGGGAGCGGCAATAGCCGCTCCCTTGTTTGTAATATATAATAAACATGAGAATATTGTTTGTGGGAAATCTAACTTGGGAGTCTCCAGTCATTTCAAAACTGCCTCGAGCCGCGCGCTGAGCACTAATCTTACTTTACTTTTTTATAAAGTATTTTTTTTAACATCTAGCCTTATTGATGGGTTTGAAATTATTTCCTCGCTTCATTTCTCAAAGATATGAGGAATATGAGGGTTTTCACCAAACCTGCATGGATCTACACAGGGATAAAAAAAAATATAAACATTGCAAGGAAAGCTACATAAACAAATGTGAGGGATCTACATAAGAAATTATAAGGGAGCTTTCCGAGGGATTGTGAGTGTGTGCTGTGAGTGTTTAGTAATGAAAAAAAAAAGGATATGTGTATGAGGTATTACTCAAATTGAATATTATAAATAAATTGATGTTGTTGTTATTTAAAAAAAAGGACTCAATATTCGACCCTTTTTAACCCATCACTCATTTTTTTAAATATGAACGGGGTACTTGAATGCTTTGTATTACTATTTTTTTTTTTATTAATGCTGATTTGTATTACCACACACATCCAAACTTCACTACCAAATGTAAAGTAGCTTTCAAACACAATTTTGAAAGCATATTATTTTAAATAACTTGATGTAAACAATAATTCATTTAATGTTCAGTAGAACATAAACAATAGTAGTTTTCTTTTACCAACAATAGTATTTTTCCTTTACTTTCCTTATCCATTATTAATATTAATATTTATTGTAGGCAATGACTTAATATTGTTATGGATATATCAGTAAGAAAAAAGTTTATCGGTATTTTTGTAGTTCAACTTGTTCGTTGTGAAGTGTTGGAAAGTTTGGTGTACGATTGATATTGTTCTCTCAAGTCCATACTTTCTGCATTGGCAGAGTTGCAACCTATATTGGCAGAGTTTCAATTTCACTTACTTTTAATTTTCTTTGTCAGTTATTTGAATATGAATAGGATGACCTTGCGTTGTTGATGTCTTATTTTCTTTAAATGTAACGTCAAATTAGTATTAAAAGTACATTAGCAAGTGTATAAGTAAGTTGTGTTTCTAAGTGTACGAACTTAGGTGGAGGGGAGTTGCATGTCGTGTAAATTTTTATTATTAAATAAAGTTTCTTATTATGTATTGTATACGTGGATATTTTTTATGAATTGTACTTTTTATTATGCACCATGTCCCAAATTTATATTCTCTATTGAAAAACTTTATTGTCTATATTTAAAAAAGATAATTTTGTCGTCATGCCTTTAGGCATGAGCATACCTTAGTATGTATATATATATACATTAGGATATGCCCGTGCTTGAAGGAACGATGCAAATTTTTGAAAGTGTACGTCCTTAATTGGATCATATGTCGTTCATGAAAGTATGGCGCAAATTTTTGAAAGTGTAAGTCCTTAATTGGATCATACGTCGTATTTAGTTCGTGATAGGTAAATAATTTTTTAAATAACCTAGTACTTTAAAAAAAATAAAAAAAATTGATGGTTTTGTTTACATACATACACCGTGGTACAAACCTAAAAGTTTATTTTAGAACACATAATTGTAAACAATTTAAAAAATTGTCCAAAGTTTTAAATCGTGTATAATTCATGTCAAAGTTGTTACAATTTAAATATTTTGAGCCTAATTTCCTTTATTTGTTGAACTACCCACCGTGTTTAAAATATAAAAGATAAATTCATGTGGAAAATGAAATAGTAATCACTAACAATGAGTGCTAATTGATATAATGATAATTGCTACAAATTGTACTATTAAAACAGTTATAGGACTTAAAATAGAGAATATTTAATTTAAATAAAGTAAAATTACTTTACAACTATGTATATATATGAGGCATAAAACCAAATTGATACATCATTATTATATATAGAATAGGTTATGGGTTTATGTCACGATGAATCCTTGGTACCATAATAACAAATTTATTAAACGCCTTAGACTTGTGAGCCTTTTGAGTTTGCAATCCACTATTTACCCCTTCAAATTTCGATCATAAGAGGTGCCACCAACAATATGTAATAATACTGGAACTGAAATTAAAGTTTAATTTGCAAAAAAGAATAGAAAACAAAGCATGAAACACTATTATGAGTTGTTAAAACATAAACTTGAGAATACATTATTTGAGTTGTCAGAAATAAATATTCAAATGACTGGACAATCCTATAATTAAATAATAATGCATATGTTGCATATGTTGTTCAATCTATAAATAATAATGGAAAATTTGAAAACTCCAGATAGGAAACAAAACCAAAAAACCTCCAACAGTATCTTTAAGCACTAATAGAAACCTATACCCCATAACACTTGAAGTTAATTCGGCGTTTTGAAATAAAAAATTATTTAGGGGCAACTACCGGTAAAATGAACTTACTTATAATCAATCTTCTTGATGTCGTCATCGATCTTAGAACGCGTGGAATAAAGGACCCTCTAGTCAATACTCAACGTCTAATCGGAGGCTAGAGGGTCCCTATTTAAACTTTCTACCTACTATGAAACACAAAAACTTTAGTGAAACAACTTTTTTACTTTTACTTTTTATGCAAGGGAAATACTAGAGATAAAATGTAAGCCCTTAAAGCGTATACAAATGACACCAATATACAACTTCTTTTCACATTAAACAACACCAAAACAAACAATGGAATTCATGTCTATAAACACAAGTTCCCTGCTTAATGTCGTTCAGGTAGCTTACTTTGCATTTTGTCTTTCCAGTTCTCTTCTCGATTAAAAGATATTGTGTCAAAATCACAGACTCAACTTCCTTTAAATAGGAAATACGACCGATCTTAGCACGCATGGAATCTGTAGGAGTGAAAAGAAAATTCGTAATTGAAGTGATAATCAGAAAATGGAAATGAGGGGGACTTTGTCGGTGTCATCAACATCAAGGGGTAGGTCATGAAAGGAACGAAAAGAAATTAGGACTTAATAGGATCCAAAACAACATACACACCTTCCAAGCAGACCCAGTACAATCAGGATAAGACATCCGAGTTCATTTTCTCAATCCACCTACAATAACAAAAGATATTTGAAAAAAATAACTTATAATATAAGAAATACAATAAAATACATGATTATCAATCTTAAACATTAAGACCACTATCTTTTTCGGCATGGGAAATCTAACTAAATTTAAATTTTCTGAAAATTTATAATCAAACCAGCACTTAATAAATCAATCTTTTTGAAAATTAGAAATTAACAAAACTCATTCACCGGTAACTGAAATACAGTAGCTAAGCAGGTGGTTCTACCATTGAACAACTTAGGATCTGATCTTCAAAGTTCTAGCACCACAACAGTCCAACACAAAAAATAAATTATAATCAGTGTGTGTGATCATAAAGAAGAAACTAACAGCAATGGAAATGCGATAAACAAAAAGAAATATAATCTACAAAGTCGACGTGAAATAAACATAGCTTTTAGACGTTCCTATGAGTAGCGTGATTATCCAAAGGCATGTATTGTGCCATTATTCCCCAAATCTCTGAATCCATGTATCTTCGCACAACAAGTCCATAACATGTAATTTGTAAATTGAACCAAAAATTAACAAATCTGTAATTAGTAAATAAAAAAGAGTTGTTAGATCTTTAAAAATAAAAGAGAACATGTCATAATATTAAAACACAGGTAAAAAGTATTTGAAATTCTTAATTTGAAACAAAAAATAGAGAGACATGGATAGTAAAAGCAAGAGGGGTGATATAGTAGCATTAGAAATAATGGAACTCAATAACAAACCAAAGTGGCCATAGTACTCTCTTCATAAAAAAATAATGCCAACGATAACATGAAGTAAAAAAAAAATCTGTTTCTTCTCCATGGCTTGAGAAATAAATTTCAGTTTTGGCTTGTTTCCCTCTTCCAAATTACATTCGCAGCCCATTCAATTAAACACAAATTTAAAGCATTTCATAATAAGAGACATAAAACAACTATTTTTTAGTAATTATCTAAGCAGCAAGTTTGACGCAGTTGAGATCGGGCACTAAAGAACAATATATCATGAGAATTTAAATAGAAAAACTATTATTACACCATCCGTCCCCTTATAATATCTAATATACAGATGACTAAAATAGTGATTCAGGCTCTCTTTCTATACTGTTTCTGGATATTCTTTACGTTGGAGCTGCTTTGCACTAACAAACCCCTCTCGTTGAAGTACCTAAATGACAAAATACATAACATACGCAACAACATCATTCAAATATAATAAGAGATAATAGACAATAGTCATAATGACTTAAGAGATAAAACCTCAAACTGTACATATACTATACGTGAAATATAAACATGCTTTAACCTTATTCTTTAAAGCCAAATCAGAAATTGCAAACCTATAAACTCATATCGTATAGTGAGGTGGAGTTTTATTCTCCCAATTCTCTAGTGTTATTAACAATATATATAATTATCTTAATGGTACATATGATGGCCAACGAAGAATACAATCAAAACATTCACACGTCTCTATACATATCCTTTGGTTATAAGATAACTGAAGCTTAATGATATTAATGGTAGTTATCTGTTAAGAACTAATCCTAACTGAGAATTTCTTGAGGCCGAACAAAACTCATAAAACTATTCTTATTAAAACGTCTAGAAGTTGAAGCATTGAAGCCATCAAAACCAAGGAGCAGGAAATATGGACAACTAAACATATAAATGTAACATGATTCTTTGAAAATATCTCTCTCCTCATCTTCGTTGATAATCAGGCTTCTTGATTATCCCCATATCCAATGGATAATCAATGTAAGCTCTATATGATCTAAAGATTTTTTATAGATATGTACCAATAATAGTTCTATTATTACCTATCAATAAGTCATGTAATCATTTATATCAAAACACCTTATTATAAAACTTTAGATCAAATAGACTCGATAGGCAACAGGGCACCAAAATGCCCATCTTCAATATTAGTATCATTATGTCTCGGTCAAAATACTGTTGCAGTTGAAATAAAACTTTAGATCCACTAACAAAATACTTGGTCCTTGTCTAAGTCACCAAAGTATAAAAGTAAATTGGAAAATCTAACCAAATATTAAAATGACAAAATGCACTAATAAAAATAAGGTAATAAAGACTACCTCATCCAATTGAGTTTTGATTTCTGTTTGGGACAGAACTTTCAACATATCGGGGCCAGATACAGGGCAAAGGGTCATTTTCTTTGTAGCAAAGTATACAACACAAAATGTCCAGGGAAATAAACGTATTCATCTGTGATCACTTGCTACTGAATTTCCTAATTAAAGAGAGAGAGAGTAATGACAGTATCAAATATGATAATACGATCGAGTAGATTTAGGAAACATTACCAATTGAAAAGCATTGCATGAGTCTTTATCTGGTACACCCGAAGCACCAACTTTGAACAGTCCAATTAATAATTAAAAAAGTAAATATTCACATGAATATGATAGCTCACCAAAATAGACTCATGTGTGGATCTTGATCTTGCTCTATTGGAAGAATAGACTCATGTCTTCTCCTAGAGTATACTTGCAGCGACAGTGAACAGAGGGGTCAGCTACGTCGGGTGAAATAGTGGCTGGGCAAACTATTTCAGGTTCAAATTCCTCATATTTTTATCAATGGAAAAGGGTTGTTTGTTGACAAATCAAGAAAAAAAGGAACACAATCATCCTTAATTTTCAATCTCTTTAAGAAGATGCTAAAGTAAAGTATTTGTAGGCTCTTAGGTTTGAGAAATACTTTGAGGAATCCTATTGGATCCTCCCAGGTTTAAACTCCAACTGCATCACCCTCGTTCCAAAGGACCACTCTTATAATTCTATTTGTGCCTATAGACCTATCACTTTGTTCAACTATAGTTTCAAAATCATTCCTAGTATTATCCTTGATAGGCTTAACTTAATTGCCCCCAAATCATCTCTAAACATCAATATGGCTTTACCCAGGCAGCAAAATACAATATGTCATGCGTTTTGCCTCAAAAGAATTACAAATGCTTTGGTGTAAATGTAGGTATAAAATTTGATATTGACAAAGCTTTTGATACCCTCTCCAGGTCATTTATTATTATACTCTAAAAGCCTTTGGATTCAATGACACTTCCATATCATGGATTAAATATCTCTTCACCTATGACCACCTTACCATTCTTATCAATGGTTCCCCTCATGGCTATTTTTGTGTCTCTAATGGTGTAATATAGGGAGATCCTCACTCCACACTCCTGTTTTACAGTGCTGAAGATTTCTTAAAATAGGTATCACTAACCTTCATGCTATAAGTCTTTACCAACGACATTTTTCCTCCTAGAGGTTCACTACCCCTACCCACCGTTATGCAGTTAACCTTATGGTTTTACAACTCCTCTTTGCAACACCTCGTGGACCTTTTCTAAGTACATAAAAATGTTATTGAAGGGCGGTTCGATTTTGGGGGATCTTTACACAAAAAATAATAATAAAATACATGAGTTTTATTGAAGTTCAATTCAAGATTCAGTAACTAGTTTGATGATACAAATATAAATAAAAAAGATCAGCACATGGTACACATTTTACCCTAGATTGAATGCAAGATATAAAAATGAGGCTATATCTTCATTCATAGGATGAAGGAATCTCATTTATTCATATTAAAAATGCATCCATGATGGGCTGCAACTTCCATTGGTGACACATACGACGACACATACTGAGTTAAAAATACCATCATAATCATTACAATTATGACCATCACTAATTTGTTATACTACTCTTCTAGGTATGTATGTGTGAGATGGAGAGAGAGTATATTATGATAATACATTTCTTTAATATTCATCGCCATTGGAGAGAAAAGGGGTTTCATAAACCAAGTTTAGATCTGAAATAAAGAAAAAACATGATTAGATTAAGAAAACTGCAAAAGAAAAATTAAAATTTTGAGTTTTATACCTCAATGAGAATGTGAATCGACCAAGTAGAGACTCATGAAAACTATTGATCTAACATGCTAAGACGAATCAATATTATGATTATGAAGTTGAATTCTAGCCTCATGTGCCAAGAAAATGCAATCCATATTCTTCCAAATCATAGTACAACTCACCCTTCATGCCAAGAAAATGACAAATTCATAAAACTATAAGAAAAATTAAAATGAAATCAAACTTTTTATATGTATCATATATAATGCGATCTTCCCTTAGATTACTTCCATAATATCTAAGATTCCAATTTTATGCCTCCATCCCTTTAAAAGTCCCATTCATCCCAATGTATACGCTATCGCCACCCTAAATGATTGAAATCTGAAAATTATATTTGAATAAAAATACACATACATCATAGTGACTAAAAACATATGAACAAAACTGTTAGCAAGTCATAACATTATTCATCTCTAACATTGGTTTGAACATATTAACATTACTAACATATGATACGCTAATCCCCGAGTCAAATCTATAAGTTTGAGAGTACCTTTTTCAAACCAAAATTTGAACCATGTTGTGGTGTATCCAAGAATTAAATCTACAAAACCACCAAGTAAAAATAAGCTATAAAAATAAGCAACTGTAAATGCAAGTAATCATAACCTAAAAAAATAGAAGCTTGAAAAAAATCATATGGGTTACTAAAAAATAAAAGAGAACATCATTAAATAAAATAACAAAAAGTTTAAGGCTCCATTTTATGAACTCTGTATAAATATAACTATACAAAGAGTATTAAAAAATCTATAAAAAGAGTACTAATAAATACATACTAAATGAGTAGCTCAAAACCAAAATAAACACAAAAATCCAGAAAAGATGAAAACAAATTAGAAGAAAAAACAGTACTTGCAAAAAAAATCATAAAAGTACAAATTAGATATCTCAAATAAACTTAAAAACAAATTAAAAAATTGAGATGGAATTAAAAAACACAAAAAAACTTGAGATGGTATATCCAAAACACACAAAACATAGAATCTCTTTATGTGTATGTAGAGAGAGAGAAGTAATACCTCAGTGTAAACTTTCAGTCATATTCACCTTTCATCAAATTTGCAAACCCTAGATAAATAAACGAAAAAAAAATCACATAACCACAATAACTCAAATTTATAAACTAAAATCTTACGACAACTTAAACAAAACCCTAGATTTAAATGTAATACCCCGTATTTTTATGGCTTTTAAATTTAAGGATTTATTAAATTTAATTGAGATAAATTAATTTAATTTTAATCCGAAATGTTGTTTTAAATATTTACTAGCGTGACAAGAGTTAGTAATTATTGGAAATATATTATTTGTTGCATATTACTGGATGAGTATAGTAATACATGAGGTTTATTTTTATAATATTGTCACGTGTGAATAAAATGACAATTGTGGAAATTAAAGTCAGGACGCGCCTGTGTCGTGTCGGGACTAAATGTGGATTAATAAAAGTGAATATTTTATAAGTCATTCGTATGGTCGTTTTGAGTGTGCCAAAGCGTCCGGAAGGGTCGAGATAGTCAGAAAAGTGTACCCGGGGGTTTAGTTTGGGTCTCGGGGCGTTTTTAGGCCTAATTAGTACCCCGGGAGGGCGTTTTGGACATTTCGCAATTATGGGTAATTAAACCCACGAAAATCAGTAACCTATATCAGCCATTTAGGTTAGTCATCTAGGGTTAGAAAACACAAACACAAAAACGGCCATAGGAGAGGAAGGAACGAGCTCTCAAGGCAAATTCAAGGCCCAAAATCCATCCGTTTGCACCGCCACCACCACCAACGCGTAGATCGCGCGACGGGCTACGCAACCACACCAAAATCATCTGCAAATCAGAACACCAAAAATCCCAGGCAAGTGTTTATCTTGCTTATTTTGTTGGTGCATCTTTCATATTAGTGTAAGAGTAATTAGAATGAGTTTTTATGGAAGAAACCTAAGATATGAGTTAGGAAATTGCATGTAGTGATGAATAAATTGATAATTCTGGAAACCCTTGCCATGTAGAGGAATTACCCACGAAATTATGATGTTTACAAGAAGGAAATTTCTGGAAATACTTGTTAGAACCATGTTTAAGAGAATTATAGGTTTCTTGATAATTATAATAATTTTGGTTGGTTAATCCATGTATAATGATAGAATTCCTCATGCTTCACGTTGGAAATACCTAGTAGGATGATATAATGTTGGTAGTACAATTATTGAGACGTTTGGGATTGAAAAATATGGATTTGGATGAAGAAATGTGTTAGAACCCGTAACTGCAATTCTGCAGAAATCGCAGTACCTGCTTGATCGATCGATCGAGCCCAGAGCTTCGATCGATCGAGCCCCAGACCTCGATCGATCGAACCCTCCTGGAAGACTCCTATTTCCTTTTAAATGAGTTAAATTCAATTTATTGTGAGATAATTCTTGGGCATCTTTAATAAAATGTTTTGGGAGATAGGGAAGACCAGTAGGACATGTGAATAGATTTTGGGACCCTTGATGTCGGGCAAAGATTGTATTTTGGGATAATTACATAAGGGTCGGTGAATTTATGATTTAAAGAGAGAGACACGTAAGAGAGTTACTTTGGGACAAATGTGTATACCTACTGAATTTTATACTTGTGAGGATAGAATCCATGAGCGTTATGTAGTAAGTGGAAAAGTTCCTCAAATTAAAGTAAGATGTAAATGGTTATACGTGATAACTAAGTAATGAGAAATAAATACAAATGTCGTAATTATGGGAATTGAGAATATACCCATTATTGATATGGTAATATTAGTATAGTTATATGATTGTGTATGCATATACTATCTATGTGTGAAAATCATGCCCACGCTACTTGCTATCCCTGAGGTTTTCGCGCTGGGACAGTCTTATTTCGATGGGACCTTTATGGGGGATATTGACTTGTACCCTAGAAGATAGATATCCTTGGTACATGCTATCGATGTGATAGTTCAGACGGTCCTAAGAGACGCAGGCACGTGCCATCCTCTTAGAGACTTGGAATCTAAGCTTCGCCTCATCTTGTTTGTGTATTGATATCCTTGGTACAGGCTATCGCAGTGATAGTTCAGACGATCCTAAGAGACACAGACATATGCCATCCTCTTAGAGACTTGGAATCTATGCTTTGCCTCAATATTGTTTGAGTATGTGTTAATACAATTCGAGAGTGATTCCGAATTTGTATTCCCCTTAATATGAGTGATATGGGGTTTGGATAGTAGAGTATGCCCGCACCATTGTTTTTATTTGGGGTGCTGTTATGATATACATATTTTACGAGTAGTTAATATATATATGAAATTCTGAAATCTGGAACTGCCTACTGTGATTTGATATGTAGGACATGGTTGATGACTCAAATTGTAAATACTTATTTTGAGAAAGTATAATATGACACTGGAAAACTTTATTGATTAATAAAGTTAAAATGAGAACTTTGGTTACTAATTGAAATATTCTTTTCAAGCAATTGAATCGTTAAATTTTGAATCCTGCGAATAACCTAAGATAAGTTAGACCATTGGGAAAGGATAGCATGATATATGATGAGATAAACCATTAGGAGGGTTAGTGCGATAGGAGTGCACATTAGAAGAGAGGTGAGAATTTCTCAAGAGAGTGTCGCACTAATATGTTGTTGCATTGGCCTGTATCAATTTAAATACTTGCTAAACAAATTTTTAAATCATATACACTATCGGGCTCTGACCCATTTTTCTCTCTCTCTCTCTCCCTCTTGTATATATATGTATGTACTACAGGTGCCCAGCCACATGGGCGTCTTGCTTAGGATCCCTTGGAAGGAACGTGTTGCAGCTTAGGTGGGAGTTGCAGGCCACTTGCTTAGACGATTTCATTTACTTGATTCCATTCCTATGATTCTCAGTTATTGGGGCATGTGTCGCCCTTTCCACTATTTATCTGTTCTGTTGGGACATTTGTATTTCAGTTATTTCTAGTACTGTTACTTTGGGATTTATTCCGCATGTATGTTTTATATTAAGTTTTAAATGTTGGGATTTTGGATGTTGAATGTTTAAAGTAATTGGATTATGTTCCAGGATAATTGTTGTATGATTCTTACTTATTGAAAATGTTGTTACTAATTAAATAAATAATTTTCCTTTAAAAGTAAAATTGGTCAGGAATGTTGAAAAAAATGGTTTTGACACTTAGCTTAATTAATTAGGGTGTTAATTTGGAAAAATTTATTTTCATGACAGTGATGCTAAGAATGAACCAACTGTTCACCTTGATTTTAATTTAATAAAGGAGTGATCGCCCGGTATTTAATTAGGCGGGGTGTCACATTAAATTCTTCCAAAAAGTCAAACAAAACTCTAAAATTGAAATCAGAAAGTGAGTAATGTTAACCTGAAACTCAATTACCCACCAACGCATCCCTTGAATCAAAATCATACATCTTGAAATCTGTAAATCCTAAAAACACAAATAAATATCTCAACAACTTTTTTCAATTAAAACCCATCAAGAAGAGAAAAATTTAGAAATCAAAAGATTCCGATGAGGGAGAAAATGTCGGATGTTTTAGATGGAGAGAGAGAACCTGGTGTGGTGAGAGTGAAAGAGATAGGAACTTTGTGTGTAGTGTGAACCTTGCGTGTGTTGGTGTGCCTGTGTAATGGGTCCTAAAAGTGTGTATTTTACCATTTTTTCCATTCTTTTGAATTTTGAGTAAGAGGGGGGAAGAAAATCAATTGTTAAAAAGAGGGGGAAACAAAAAAAAAAGGGATAAAAGAGGAAAAGAGGATTTTTTAATCACAACCCTTCATTTCGTGCCTTATTGGCTTCGATCTGAACCGTGAAGTGTATTCCCATCTTATGAATAGTGAAAACACCATTGTAACTTATTTATATATATATATATATATATATATATATATATATATATTGGTTTTATATTTGTTTTGTTTTGTTTAAAATCACTTTACATGTTTACATCGTTTGCATGCTAATTTTCCCCCCTCACTTAAATTTGAACCTAACCAAAATTTGTGATTTGCACACTTGGTGAGCGCTAGTGATTTTAGTCATTTGTAAGTTAGGCATTAAATATGTTACCCTTTTTGACTTTATTTGAACTTAAATAAAATTTACGCCCAAACTCTTAAAACTGATTTAGGTAACTTTATAAGATATTCAATGTAATTTGTTTTTTGTGTTATCGTACTTATATATGTTTATATCCTCTAAGTTGAG
This sequence comes from Sambucus nigra, assembly GCA_949130495.1. Lineage (NCBI taxonomy): Eukaryota > Viridiplantae > Streptophyta > Magnoliopsida > Dipsacales > Adoxaceae > Sambucus > Sambucus nigra. The sequence goes on along the minus strand of OX422208.1, from coordinate 83,807,632 downwards.
CACTTTTGTTGTCTTCATTTTAATTAGGAGAATTTCATTTGTGTGAGAGTTTGAAACAAAACCTTATTATTATTTTTGTTGTTGGTGTTTACAACTTCATTGATTCCCTAGTGTTGTGTGTTGAGTTGTGTGAGTTCCAAGTTGTCACTGCCTTGGTTTTAAAAATCAATCTTTTATTATTGGTGATCATAATGGTTCTTCCATATGTCCTCTAACGTTCGATGGTGATAAAGTAAGAATGGTTGCGCACCACTACCAATTGGGAGATGAGATATGGGTGTGACAACCCGCTCCAAATAATAACGGGTGGCTAGCCCTATACTACATAAATCAGGTATCTCAGATGGTACAGTCTCAACATCAACAACTAAACACTATAATGTAAGGCTAACTACCCGAAATCATAACGTGCGAATTGCCAAAAATTTAAAACTTTTATTTTTAACAACAACAACAAAACCAATAATGCACACAACCAACAATATACATCTAACTATGGTGAGAGAAGTGTGCATGCTCCAATGAAAAGAGTACAATATATTGTACAACAAAATCTCGATAATGAAATACCCGAATATGCTGTCGGGCAACAGACAATACAATAATCTGATAAATAAAATATGAAAGTGTTAATCTACAACACTTGATTACTAACTCAATACAACTGAATCCTAATCTAAATGTACAATAGATAGGAATCGACTAAAGCAAAGTTCCGCAACAGTCCGCTACTGCCACAGCTCCACAAATCCTGAATGGAGGAATATCAAAGGTGTCCTAGCAGAGGGACACCTGAAGTAATACAATATATATACATGGAGGAGGAAAATATAAACGGGTCAGAACCCGAGTTTGAAAAACAGTTTATAACAAGTGTATTAAAATGCATAATAATTATAAATGCATTATTACATGATTTAGTTGGAATCGAACACTCCATCAAAATTCAACTCACCACTCATCTAAAGCGCGCACTAAGCGTATGCACGTGTCTCCAAAGGATGTCCGATTTTAATTAGGTAAGAGGATTCTAACTTAAACCCAAATAAAGTATTTAAGTGAAACCATCTAACCTACCTGCCAATTCTACATTTGTTCCCATAATTTATAAGTCATACACATTAACTTTAATGTAATAGTTATAGTTATCTTTATAATGTTCCTTTGTTGAACATATAAAGTTACATGATCCAATCATGTCCACATCATCACAATATATCAACAATCTCATTTACTAGAATTTATATTCTAGTGATGCCCATATAAGGCATGAAACCATATATATAATTATTATAGATGAGTTATTAGCATCAAGAGTTGAGGACTAAACTCCTCCCAATTCTCAACACGGTACTGCATTTCGTGCGTGGGACGTCTCGCCGAAGCGAAATCCAAACAAGGAACCCCCCCGTTACACTACTTCTGACCGTATCGATCCCCAGGTCTCATTATGCCCTCAATGCAAGGTGCATGTAACCCAAATGATTATTATCCAATTTAAATTAATTAATATTACCAATTCTCAACAGTACACTGCGTTTCATGCGTGGGACGTCTCGCCGAAGCGAAATCCAAACAAGGAACCCCCCCGTTACACTACTCCTGGCACTGTCGATTGTCGGTATAGGTGATATATTTATATATATAATTATGAGCATTAAGGACTAAACTTATCCCCGAGTTCCAACATTACACTTCGGTTCGTGCGTGGGACGTCTCGCCGAGGCGAAATCCAAACAAGGAACCCCCCCGATACACTAATCCTGGCAATGTAGGTCATTGAGGTCCATTATGCCTTTGACACCCAAGTACAAACACAAGCAAATAATAACCATCCAACCGAGCTATAACTCGAAGGACGCAGGCTCACATGCTATCATCTTCCAGCAGCCCATATACATAGCAAACTGGGGCCACCTGGTGGGGTTCAACGACACCCACCTCGTGATCAACTCACGCACACAACGTCCCGGGAAGCGGTCATAGTTCCTAACCGGCAAGTGAGAGCGACACATACCCACGACCTCTCACCCCCAAAATAAATAAATATATATATCATATATGTCATTTCCTGACCACAAAGGACGACTATGACCTGGGGAATATCCACATCCTGCGTTTCTAGCCAGAATGCTCACCCTCTACGCACGAAACTTCCCAATGATAGCAAGGAGGGGGTATGCTTAACATGTATATACACCATCATATAAGGTATACATACATCCCACATAATAAAGATATACCATTATATAAGGTATACCTGCACATCAATTCACATTCATTATACACCCTTAGGAGAAATAGATTAATATCATTATTTAGTATATCCCTCTCTTGATAAACTAACCGTCAATACTCACACATCTACCCCACTTAGTATATACTATACTAATTCTTGCTTGAAGCTCTCATGTCGCTTCTAGTATGAATTGTCTTTCAATTCTGCTTAAGTATAAGATATTCTGTGTCTTATTGCTCCTCAATTAATATTTCTCATTGTGTGAGATATCTCCCAAATCTATCATCAATAAGGATATTTCTACATCCATATGCACATTAAATAGCATTCATTATTTTCCATTCATAATAGGGTTCAATTCATTTTATGAACCTTTTCAAAGTTATCCCATTTGGGATTGGATCCTAAGATCCGGCATCTCTAAGTTATTATCGTTCTCCGATCATGAAATTTATTTATTATCACCAAATAAAATCCCAAATAAAAGTGGGCTTCCCCACTTAGAACAAGTCCTAAAATCTCCAATCGGTATTCTATATTCCTCAAATACTAACCTCGATACTTAGAGGATTTCCCCCCAAATTGATATACTCTTTAGATTCTCACTTCGCAACATAAATCACTAAGACTCTTCGACATTTACATTTAGTCTTTCAATTATCAATTAGCCTCATATATCGTCTTTTGACTCTAAGGTCTATAATCCCCTTATATAATCACTTAATCCTTTATGATACTCTGATTATGGAAGTCCATTTATACAAACCCAAAGAAGAAGGGGATAACTTAAATTCTCAAACTTGAACCCAAAACAGGGGACCGGTCGACCGGTTTCCAAACCGCGATCGACCGCGTTTCTAAATTTTGCCTAATCTCGAAGACAGAATGCCCAACTTTGGAGGTGCGGTCGACCGGTCCTCTGTACGCGGTCGACCGACCCTAACAGGTATTACAGCCAACTCCATTTTTACACATTTCCAACTTCTCAAAAACCCCCAATAATCACATTTAACCACAAATCTTCAACCCAAACATATTCATAACATATATATTCATTCTAGAATACTTATAAACTGATTTTTATCATTAAATCAAAGATCTACATACTAAATCTAAGATTATACCCAAAAGTTAGGTTTTGTTAAACTAAACCTAAAACCCAAAATATCAATCCACAAATCATGAAATAATTGGTACACAACAATTATTTAGCAAGTTTAATCACTTGCCTCGGGTTCATAGGGTCTGAATCCGCCTTGAGATCGCATGGAAACTGAAAATCTCCACTTTCTCTCCCTTTTCTCCTCCTTTCTCTTCTTCTTTCTTCTTCTCTCTTTCTTTCTAGGGTTTCCCTCTTTCTCTTAAGTGAGAAAGACTTCTCACGTGTCTTTTAAGACTTATTCCATAAGACACACATCTTTAAATGATAATACACACTTTAAATGACTCGGTAACTTTAATTCGAGTCAAACGGTCCTAAATTATTTTGGAACCTAAGTAGACCCCAAGTACAGTCATTTCGACTTTCTCGACCCTTCCGGACACAATGGCACCCTCAGAATCGACGTTTGACACTCTTTCTAACGACTCTAAATTTTGACCTCAATTGCCAATTTAATTATTTCTCCAATAAAATATTATTTATTCCTCCCAAAATAAATAAATTACTATTCCAAAAGTCTTGGGTTGTTACAATAGGAAATGGTTGAAACTATTTTTTCTGTTCATACTCATTTAGTTGGTTGTGGTAATGCTCAAATTTCTACTGGAAAACCTCTTTGAGAATGGATTAAAGAGGAAAATTTAATCTCACAGTATAACAACAACGGCATAAATGCTATTTTCCAAGCGATGGGTGCAATTGAATTTAAAAGAATTCCATCTTGCACCACATCTAAAGAGGCTTGGTACATTCTAATGACAACTCATGAAAGAGATTCCATGATTAAAAGAGCTAAGTAAAAAATTCTACTTAGACTTTATGATTCTCTTTATATGAAAGATAATGAGAATTTTGATGAATTTTATCTTAAATTGGAAGATATTATTAATCAATCACATGCTAATGGTATAGTGTATCCTGGCTCTAAATTGTGTGATAAAATCATTAGGTCTTTTCCTAAGAGTTGTGATTTAATAATTCATGCTATGGGTGAAAATATAGATAATAGTTATACCTCTCATCTTCTGTGTAGTAAACTTAAAACATTTGAACTTTAAAACACTTAAAGAGATGAATAAAGAGGCAAAGCACTTGCACGCACTCAAGCTCAAGATGTACTGAATTTTAGGTCTAGTGAAAACACTTTAGCCTTTGTATCCTCCCTGGCTAATTTGAACTAGTCTGAAATTTGCTTAGATTCTTTAGACAATGAAATTGCAGTAATGACTAAACACTATAAGAAATTTGTAAAGTTTAGGAATAAGTTTTCTTCAAAGGAAGATCAACCTACTTATCAAAATTGACCTCATGAAAAATACTTTGAAAAGAAAAGTTCTAAAAAATCAGAATCTAAGAAGGATTTAAGCCACATTTCAATGCAGAAAATGCAATGAATATGGACATTATGGAAACAAGTGTTTTTCCAAAACTAAATGGGAACCTTCTAATAAAGAAAATTTCTTTAAAACTTGGGATGATAGTCTTGATACTGAAAATGAGGAACATTTTGATAATCTTATAACTTTCACATTTGTTTGTGTTGTTATGTCTAAGGACAATTTTGACATTTTATCTACACTTTCTGATGATTATGATTTGTGTGTAGATAATTGTGAGTTAGAATTTGTAAATTTGTCTCATATATCTTATGCCCAAAATCACCCTACTGTCACATCTTCTCTATTTGATATTGGGAATATTTATGGTGATTTTAATGAATTTGATCCTATAAGAGGATTCTGCCATTATAGATGGGTGTGTGAGTAATAATTATGTTAATTATACACTTGATGACAACACACATTTAAGCAAAATTAATTCTAGGTTATTGGGAAAAATTGATGTTTTGAATAGTCAAATTAAACTTATAATTGAAGAATCTGCTCTTCATGTTGAAAAACTTGAAAATTATGCTTTATTACTTGAGAAAAGGATTGTTATGTTAACTAAACTTAACCACTCTTTTGAAGTTAAATAGAAGGACATTTTGGCTAAATTTGTTGAATCTAAAAAAGAACTTAATGACACTTTGAAAAAGTTACATGCTTATTCAAAGTCTAGTACCGCTGCCAAGTCTTTACATAAATATGATGATATTGCCCCCTTTAAAAGTAATTAGATTTGTTGGTGAAACTAATTTCGTTAACTCTAAACAAACTTTCCATCATTCATCTGAAATTAAGATGAGCTTTAAACATGTTAAAAATGAGGATTGTGCTACGGCGCTTGTTAGGTGTTTGTTTGTAATTTATATCATAAAAAGGGACACCTAGAAAAGTTATGTTTTAAGAAATTAGGACAAAATAAATCTAAATTAGGCAAATTAAAACTGTTGAAATAATCAAACTGCCAAACCTATTTTTTAGTGCGGATTTTGTTCGAAGAAAGGTCATTTGGAACCATTTTGTTTTAAAAAGGAAAAATTGAATAATAATAATAAAGTTGTGTCTAAAAATGTTGCCCCAACTAAACTTCTTTATTAGAAAATTTTATCGTTGCAAGTTTTGTAATAAAAATTGTCATTTGATAGATTTTTTTCTATAAAAGGCTGCATGCCATCAAGAAACCAAATATGTTTTATGGTAAAACTGAATTAGTTAAGAAGCCTATTCTGTCTAAACAACAACCTCTAAAAACTGAAACTGAATTTTTAAATACCAAGGTTGTTTGGATTAGTAAGACTGAATCAAGTGACATATTGAGATTTAACATTATTTTATAAGCATTAATTGCTCTTAGTAAAAACTCTCAATGGTACTTAGATTCTTGCTACTTTGGGCATATGATGGGGGACAAATCCAAATTCACAAATTTAAAATCTTTTGTTGGTGGAATTATAACTTTTAGTGATGAAAATACATCCCACATCATAGGAAGAGGGTTCATTAAGATAGATGGTCTCCTTAACTTGGAGGAAGTTTACTTGTTAAGGGTTTAAAAGTAAATCTTCTAAGTATTACTCAATTTTGTGATAGTGATCATGTTGATAATGTTGTGAACTTTTCAAAATCATATTGTTAGATTTTAGACCCTAGTGGGAATATTATTTTGTGTGGAACTAGGACTATGAATAATTTCTATGTTGCCATTTGTGAAAATGATTATGAAAATTGTTTATCTCCTACGATTAGTGATTTAGAATTTTAGAATGAAAGAGTACGACATTTAACTAGGAAAGTTTATCTAAACTAACTAGTCAAAATCTTGGTTGTGGTGTGGCTCAAATCACGAAAGTTAAACATTCTGTTTGGGGTTCATGTCAAATTGTTAAAATACACAAAGCCCCTCATAAAGAAGTGAATGATATCTTTACTTCTCACTCATCAGAATTATTAAATATGGATTTAACGGATCCCTCTTGGATAATTAGTTTATGTGGTAACATTTCTATTATAGTTATATTTGATGACTTCACTAGAATTATTTGGGTAGAATTTATGAAAGAAAAATTCGACACGTTTAGTCATTTTCTGAAAATTTTGTTAAAAATTGAAAATGAAAAGGATACTCAAGTTACTCGTATCCATAGTGATAGTGGTGGGAAATTTAAAGACACGAGTGTTATTGATCATTATATTGTGAATGGGTATCAACATGAATTTAGTGCACTTAAGACACCTCAACAAAATGGAATTGTAGAAAGGAAAAATTGAACAATTCAAGAAATGGCTCAAGTGTTAATTCATGCTAAAAATTTGCCAAAATATTTTTTTATTGAAGCCACTCAAATTGCTTGTCACATAATAAATAGGGTTCAATTAAGGAATAATACTAAACAAACCCTTTATAAATTATGGTATGGAAAGCAACCAATTTCGAAATATTTTAGGGTGTTCGGTAGTGACTGCTATGTATGTAAGGATCGTGAACATTTATCTAAGTTTGACACTTTAAGTGATAGGACGGTTCTTCTAGGATACTCCCAAAATAATAGTGCTTATAGAGTTTATAATCTGAAAACTAAGACTATAGTGGAATCTATCAATGTTGTTATAATGGAATCCACATGTTGAAAATGATTCTTCAAATGATTTACCGAAACAATCAACGAATAGTGACTTGGATGATTTTCCACAAGAAGACTGTGATGTTCATAATTGGATTAGGGATAAATATCCTAAGAAAAACATTTTAGGTATTGTTAAAGAACCAATTAAAACTATACCTCAAACTCTAAATGCCTTAACCTAAAAATATAAAAGCATTGATGAATCTTGGTTAATTGCTATGCAAGAATAGTTAGGTCATAAGATACATGATGCTTGATTTTTGGTTATGCGTCCTACTCATACTAATATTATAGGAACTAAGTGGTTATTTAAAAATAAATGTGATGAAATCGGAAATATTTTGTGTAATAAAGTTAGACTAGTAGTTCAAGGGTACTCCCAAATTGATGGGATTGATGTTGATGAAACTTTTGCCCCAGCTACTAGGATAGAATCTAGTAGAAGTTTGTTTTCCATTTCATGTCATTTAAAATTTAAATTATATCAGATGGATATCAAATGTGCTTTTTTAAATGGGTTTTTAAATGAAGAAGTCTATGTTGAACAACCAAAAGGTTTTGTTGGTCCCTTTCTATCCGATCACGTGTTTAAATTAAAAAGAAGTTATCTATGGGCTCAAACAAGCCCCTCGTGCTTGATATGAGCATCTTCCTATGTTTCTAATGACCAATGGCTTTAATCTAGGGGGAGTAGGCCAAATAATGTTTGTCAAAACAAACACAAATTGTTTACTTTTTGCTCAAGTTTATGTTAACAATATTATTTTTGGGTCTACATCTCCTCAAGAGGTTGAAATTTTCGCTAACATAAAGAAATATAAATTTCAAATGTCTATGATGGGTGAGTTATAATTTTTCTTGGTTTTGCAAGTATCTCAGAAATCGGACTGTATTTTTGTATCTCAAACTATTTTTTTGTATCTCAAACTACATATGCAACTAAATTAATTAAACATTTTGGGTTAACAAATGCAAAAACAGCTAGGACTCCTATGAGCTCTACTACTAATATTTCTAAAGATTTATCGAGTAAAAAGGTTAAAGTTACTCTGTATCGTAGTATGATATGTTAACGACTAGTACACTCGACATAATGCATAGTGTGTGTGTGTGTGCGCGCGCGCTAGATACCAATGTGAACCTAAAAAATAAGATTTACTTACTATTAAATTCATATTAAAATATGTTTGTTGAACTTTGAACTTTTAAATAATGTACACTGTTGACACTAATTTTAAATTAATTGGGTATACGGATGCCGATTGGGCTGGTTATGCCGATGATAGTGAAAGCAACTTCGGTGGCTATTTTTACTTCAATCACAACCTCGTCTCTTGGTCGTATAAATAGTAAAATTTTGTGTCCTTTTTTCCCTCCGAAGTTGGATACATAGCTTCTGGTAGCTGTTGTACTCAGCTTTTGTGGATCAAACAAATGCTAAATGACTACGATATAAAGAACACACTTCACTTATTTTGTGTGATAATTAAAGTGCTATTAGTATTATGAAAAATCAGATGCTTCACTCACGCACAAAGGACATCAAAATGCGTTAACATTTTATTGGGGAATTAGTTGAGAAAAATGAAACTTGGATTGAATATCTTATTACCAAAGACCAATTCGCTGATTTATTTACCAAACATTTAGACAATTATAGATTTGAAACACTTAGAATGTCTATTGGTATGTGTACTTTCCCTAGTTAATTATCTTTAATTTCTTCCCTTTGTCCCTTTTGGAATTTGTATTTACATTTTTTTGAGTTTATTAGGATTCCTTGTTGTTAGTTGAGTTATGTAATCTTCTATTTTTAGGACGCATGTTATTAGTTAGCATATGTACTCATATATATTTAGGAAGCATATTGTTAGCTGAGTCATGTGCTCTTTCATTTTGTAGGACTCATTTGTATAGTTGAGTGATGTAATTCGTGTATTGTTTTTAGTCTCAGCTTAGTTGGTCTCAAAATTTGCCAAATGGGGAGATTGAAAAATCTCCATCTATATTGGCTCAATTTTGAGACAAATACTTTTTTGTGTATCCCTTATTGCTAATGCAATTTTTTTCTATTTGAAAACTCATTTTATATATTTTTAAATAATATTATTCTTTTTTATTTAATATATATCCTATTTTTTATTAAAAAATACTTTTATTATGTATTTTTATGTTAAATAATTTTTTTATTAAACTTTATCTTACTTAAAAAATATACAGAATTTTTATTTAATTATTTAGGGCCCGTTTGGTTCTTTATTTAGAAAACTCGATTTAAACGTTGTTTTTAAATTCAGTTTTAAAATTCAGTTTCAGTATTTGTAATTATTGGTGTGCGTTTGGTAAACTTGTTTTTAAATTCAATTTTTTGAAAATTTGACAAAACTGGCAAACATGTATATTCATATCATACATATGTGTGTGTGTGTGTGTGTATAGAAGAATAAAATCGTAATGGGGATGAAATAAATACCCAAGTTTATTTTTCAAGTTTACACTCATTGTACTGGGGTTATTTATAAAACCCCAAGTTTCCATTCATTTCATCTAGAGTATTGGACCCAACCTCTAGATATAGGTAAGTTTTTTTCTAGGATTGTAAATCCACGGAGATGTTGTTTCTCTATTATTAAAATTTCATAAAATTTGTGGGGGTACCGACCCTCTTTGATTAAAAAAAATCTATATAAGAATACATAAAACTTTCATCCATACATGATACATGAATGTATACATACATACATACATACATACATACATACATACATACATACATGCATGCATGCATACATACATACATACATACATACATACATACATACATACATTATATACATGTACAATTAATATCATGTATTGTTAGGTATATTTAATGAGATACGTTGGGGAGTTTAACAATAACTATATATATACATAAACATACACAAAACTTTCATACATACATGATACATGAATGTATACATATATACATACATACATACATACATCATAAATTATATACACGTACATTTAATATCATGTATTTTTAGGTATATTTTATGAGGTATGTTGGGGAGTTTAACTATATATTTATATAATGATATTACATGTATAATTCACTATAAAAGTATATACATACACGAATTGATAATATTTTTAATACATATGTATTATATGTAAATTTTATTTATTCCATACATTAATAATGCATGTATAAAATTATACATAAGTATCATATATCTATCAATAATATTATTTAACTTTTTATTATTTCGTACTTAATTTTGTGTACATGTACATATATATTTTTTTATTTATACACATATTAATGTATCATGTATCTATATTATATATTAATGTATAACTGCATTAAAATATTAAGAATGAATAATTTTGAGTTGAAAAATAAAAAACAGAAGTTATAATATACCCTAAACCTGTTTTCTGGAAAACTTGATTATAACACGAAAATATTATAATTCTGTGTTTAAAAACAGGTTGCCAAATGACATTTTTTTTATCAAAATTGTATTTAAATACAGAAAACAGAATTGTAGTTGCAAACGAAATAGGCCCATATGTTTTTAAATAATATTTTCTTGATTTCAAAATGATAAAATGTTATTTGATTAAACAGTTGTATTTGTTTAATTTAGCATTTTTATCAAACATTCAAACGTGTAGCGTTTTGTTTATTTTCGTCGCGATCCTTATGATGGTTGACCAGCCAATGGGAGACGATCGTTGGTTGGACGTGTTGACTCTCGCGTATGCTATTTCTTAATATCTGATTTTTGAGATTTTGATAGATTTTTGTCTCTCGTCGTTTTACTCACTTACCATTATTGTTTCTCTGCATTTTTACCCATGCACCCTTATTTTTGTCATTCTAGTCGCGCCTTTTGAATTAAGTGGTGGTTTACTTGTTTGCCCTTTTCGGCTGTGGTATTTTCGATGGTACTAGCCTTGTTCTAGATGCTTCCTTTGCTTTGTATATGAAGTTGCCCTAGGGGGGCCCCGAATTTAAACTCTTTTAAAATTATAGATTTCCTTGTTATGAAATAGATATGCGGAAGCGTAAAGGTGATGGTTCAACTTAAAACAAATTTTAATATCTTCTTTCAAATTAAAATTAAACACAAGTGAAATATGATGAACACACACACTAATTTAAATTTCACTTAATCCATATTAATTAATCCAAGTCCTAGAATTTGCCTAAGTCAAATTTATCATAATTTCCAAATTAGGCCAAACCAATTTTAACACATTAAACTAATGACTTTAATTAACTACATTTACCCTCACATAATTATGTAGCACCAAATTAAACATGAATAGTGATTAAAACCCAATTTTATCTTGAATTACCTAAGCATGCGTTCTAGGTGAGTATAGTAAGATAAAATAAACAATGAAATCACTACGCCGCGATGTACGAGGAAAAACCCAAGACGGGAAAAACCTCGGACGACCCTAGCCTAAAATCCACTAAGTACATAATTTACAATTACAAGGTAAATGACTTACTTCCTCAACTCGAACCCTCTCAAGCCATGACGCGTCTTCTTACAAACACCTCCACTTAGCGAATAACCCTGGAGCTCCACCGCGTGTAACACCCCGCCTAATTAAATACCGGGTGGCCAGTCCCATACTAAATTAAAATAGAATATATAGTTGGCTCATTCCTAGCATCACTGTCGAAAACATTTACAACTCACCCAATACCCAATTAAGCTGGTGTTAAAAACTCTTCAAATTTTAATTCAACAAAATCCATTTTTAGTTTAAGAATAACACAACACATTTTATTCTAAAACACTGATAACCAAATAGATAACACAAAAGAATTTAAATGCAATTGGAATAAACATTCCCAAATAATAATCCAATATAGTAATCCCAACAATAGTAAATGTATTAAAACGATACGAATACAAGAGTATGTGACTCCGATAGAAAAGATAACTGAATTCCTTTGGGCAACATGCCCTAACTAAAAGAAAACTGTGAATCAAATGAAGATAGGCGTCTAAGAAATAATCCATAGATCCATAGCTCGTCATAATTCCATAAGGTTGGCATCCCTGTTGCTGGACACCTGATATAGAAGATACAATGGAAAAGAATATATGCAAGGAAACGGGTCAGAGCCCGATGTGAAAATGATTTTTAAAACAACAAGTATTTAACAAGTGCAATAAAGCATTTATTATGTACATGTTAGTATCCAACTCTCACTTGCTATTCTCACCTCTCATCTAGAGTTCACACTTACGTTTCCTATTAACCTCCTAGTTAATGGTTCCTCTTCACAAATTTCCATAATATGATTCCATCCCATATCATAACCTTGTATGTCCCATACCATACGTTATATAATCATTCTTATAAATTTCCCATTTATATGAATCATTTCTCATTAACATGAATTATGCTCTTCAATAAATATTCATTAACTTACTTCAATTCTTATTCTCAATTCACTGTTATCTATAATTATCATACAGTAGATTATTTAACCACAAAATATATCCATTCAATCATTTAATTCATTATATATATATATATATATATATATAATACGGCACCCCGAGTCACAGCTGCGGTGCAATGCATTACTCTGCTATCACGTCCCAATATCGCTGGTCGCCGAATAGGGGACAAAAGATTCGGTAAGAATTCCTCGAACCATAAACAACAACACAAATATTGAAGGAGAACATAATTCTCCTATCCATGGCTCACTCACATTCCTACGTACCCACAGTCATTAGACTTATCAACTCCCCGATAAGTCTTTCATAGACCTATGTTCTTGAGCGACAAATCAAAGATCCCATGGATTCATCAGGATATGACTGCCCTCACGCGCAAACCTCCCGTCGATAGCAAGTAAGATAGGTATGTCATACACATAATTTTAAATCAATCAAATAGGAATTTTCATACCTATAATATAATATCAACAAGGTACTCACATTACCCTAAGATAGTTCTCATACGTAGCATTATATCTCGCAAATCCTACGTATCAAAATATTATGGCTTTACTTCTTTAATTCAATTATCCCTGAGCCTCACTCATTACCCAAGGTTTAAATAGGTTTTTCCTTAATATATTTATTCAGTAAGAAATAACTAATATCCTACTGGTCCATATCATCTTATCTCCCGAATTACTACGAATTTAAACCCTCCTTCAATTAGGGTTATAATCGATTGTTTTTAATCTCTTATAAACACATCTTCTATAAACTAGGATTAAATACCATCATCACATGGCTCATATTCTATAGTGTTTCATTCACACTATATGACTTATCAACAAAATCAACACCCTCGCATCCTATAACATCTCTCACTCCCGACGTCGTTAAGGTTTATGCACGGAGCGTCTCGCAAAGCGAAATTCAAATAAGGAACCCCTCAAATACACTACTACTTAACTTTGTCAATCGAGGAGATCCGTCAACTTAAAATACGTGATCGGGATAACCTCATCCCCTCTTTCAACCAAATGTCATATGAACTTCCATCTCTATCTAGGAGTCATACTATTAAGTGCTTGTACAACACTCAGTCCTTGCGCAATCAATAATGAGCTTAAACTCAGTCCTTGATGTTCAAATTGTAACCTTAAGGCTACCCAAGTGTTATATAAATCTCCCATACTGGACCTATCCTTAATCCTCATGCACACCAATTAGAATCCAATACCTGAATCCAGCAACCAAATTTCTTCAATTTAATTATCATCATTCTAATCAATTAAATCCCAATCAAATCAATTCGACTCTTAACTAGAGCTTACTGAACCTTCCTAAGTCCCATAATATCCAATTAATAATCACCAAAGATCTACAAAAGGTTTGGGATAAGAACCAACATTAAAATGAAACAACTTTAATAATCCTGGGGAGGTCAATCGATCGAAGGCAGGGGGTCGATCGATCGATCACTCAGGTAACAACCAAGTTTTTCTGCATTTCTGCAACAACGGGTTTAGCCTTTTTTTTTATCATTCAAACCTTCATATTAACAACCCAAATGACTTATAATCCTTACTACATGATATATCAACATATGTAAATGATTACTAATGCTCTAAACATCCTAGAATCATCAAAAGTTTGAATTAAAAGCATATATTCATCCTATTTTTCCAGAAAATTATCAACATAATATCTTCAAGAACACAACAATGACTCTCATAATTTCTTCAACAACTTACTGATTATTTCGTGGATTACTATATACCTACAACATGAGTTTGATTCCGATATATTTCCAGATTACAGAAATCCATTAACAACTCTATCTTTTCATCTTCCAAACATGTAAAAATCTCATCTTTTTCTAACTATCCTAACATGGACAATATACAAACTTAGATTGCAATTATCAAACACTTGCCTCTTATAAAGATCTGATCCTTTGGAGTTGAATAACACACGTGGTTCTCCCCTTCTTCGGCCACTTCCGGTGGTGGTTGGTGGTGGTGACCTTTGGTCTTTTGTTCTCCTCCTTTCCAACCAAGCTTTTCTCTTCCCAAGCAACCTTTCACTCTCTCTAAGAAGATGACCTTTCAGTTTTGTGTAAAAGAGATGAAATGAACCTACGTACACTAATCTCCAAATACTTATAATAAGACAAAACCCAAAATCACTATTCATCTCGTTGTAAAAATGACTAAAATGCCCTTTTGGGTTGCTTTTCATTTCCAAATGACCCGAGACCCAAAATCAACATCCAAATAGACTTTCTGACTATTTCAACCCTTTCGGATGCAACGACGCAGTCGAAACGACTATAAGATTGATGTAAAAATAAGTTCCTTTTAATTTAATAAATTAGTCCCGACACGTACCATACCGCGTCCGACTAAAAATTCAAATTACTGAATTAATATCACACAGCCATATCAATAGCTTCACATTCATATATTACCTAAATATCTTTAATTAATATACAGAATCATACATTTTAATATCCATAATTAGGATAAAACCCAAATGAATTAATTAATATTAAAATCCAATTAATCCATTAATCTAAAATATAACCCATTTTAAAAGTCATTTAAAATCACGGGGTATTACATACTTTCCCTCTTATAATAGAATTTCATCCCGAAATTCGAAAAGATAATCATACTGGTAAGGTCAACTCTGAGTATAAATCTCATTTCGCAAATAATCTATGTCGTACCGCCCATACAGTACATTACTGAAAATCCTTATTGACGTTACACGCCAAGCCTCACCATATAGTTTCAGCTGAATTGAATTTAAACTATACCCAATCTTCCCTATACCGTCCTCGTGAAAAAGTTAAAAAAATGATCCTCACGTATTTAAAGAAATAATTCCTGAAGTCATAACTACTTACAGTTTCACAATTATGAAAACTACTACCATTCAACCATCCAGGGCGCCCATACACCCTATCGTACCACTTTCCTTTTAATATTTATCGCAAAGGTTATAAACTCATATTCTAAAGACCTATCTTATTTCGACTCCCAACAGTTATTAGTTTCATGCGTGGGGTGTCTCGCAAGCGAAATCCAAACAAGGAACCCCCCCGATACACTACTACCTAAAGTAGTCGGTCATCGAAACTCCTCAGGTCTTTAGTCAATAGTTTATAACCTCTCTACAGGTTTTATCGATTTAAAATAAAGTCTACTCATCTACTCTCTTATTAAAGACAAGATGCTAGCTAGTAGTAGTACATACGCTCTCGTATACCATAAGTAAATTCATGCCGATAATCACCTCATGTTCGGACATGCCCAAAGTAAGTAATCCCGCGATAAAAATCAGACCTGCGTGACGACATGTAAAATATAGGTGTCCCACACCCCTCGGTGAGTCTACGTAAATAACAGTGCTATAGGCTAAGTTTAGCAACCCTTTTTGCCCACATAATATTAATTTCTACAAAAATCAATATATGCCTCATAACTCCTTCGATAGAAAACATACCCTCATTCGCTGGTGGTGGTTGTTGATTCCTAAAATTATAACTTTTCCCCGATGAGTCAAGAAAAATTTTACCCTAAATTTTCAGTTCTAGTTAACCACACTCCACTATATGCCCAAGCCTTTGAATATATTGCCTTCGTTAGGTAACACACACAATTATCGCATTTCAAGAACTTCTACAGATGACTCTCCTCAATTTTCCATAATAGGGGTGACCTCAACTACGGTCATCATACTCGAACATACTTCATAACCTCCTAGGTACGATCTTCGCTATCCGCCCAATGGTCCTCATCTACCATACTTCTTGTACGAACCCGTCCGAATGCAAATAATATTCACTAATATATACAGAATCTTACCAAAGAAATCAACACTCCTAAACATAGGGCTCTACGTCAAAGAACGCTAAGCTGAAATCACAGTAAGTCGTACAGACCCTAAAGGACACTAGAACCTGATGCTCTGATACCACCTGTAAAACCCCGCCTAATTAAATACTGGGTGGCCATACAGTTGTCTCATTCTTAGTATCACTATCGAAAATATTTACAACTCACCTAATACCCAATTAAGCTGGTGTTAAAAACTTTTCAAATTTTAATTCAACAAAATCTATTTTTAGTTTAAGAATAACACAACACATTTTATTCTACAACACTGATAACCAAATAGATAACACAAAAGAATTTAAATGCAATTGAAATAAACATTCCCAAATAATAATCCAATATAGTAATCCCAACAATAGTAAATGTATTAAAACGACACGAATACAAGAGTATGTGACTCCGACAGAAAAGATAACTGAATTCCTTCGACATGCCCTCACTAAAAGAATACTGTGAATCAAATGAAGATAGGCGTCTAAGCAATAACCCATAGCTCCATAGCTCATCATAATTCCATAAGGTTGGCGTCCCTGTTGCTGGACACCTGATATAGAAGATACAATGGAAAAGAAAATATGCAAGGAAACGGGTCAGAGCTCGATGTGAAAATGATTTTTAAAACAACAAGTATTTAACAAGTGCAATAAAGCATTTATTATGTACATGTTAGTATCTAACTCTCACTTTCTCTTCTCACCCCTCATCTAGAGTTCACACTTAACGTTTCCTATTAATCTCCTAGTTAATGGTTCCTCTTCACAAATTTCCATAATATGATTCCATCCCATATCATAACCCTGTATGTCCCATACCATATGTTATATAATTATTCTTATACATTTCTCATTTATATGAATCGTTTCTCATTAACATGAATTAAGCTCTTCAATAAATATTGATTAACTTACTTCAATTCTTATTCTCAATTAAGCGTTATCTATAATTATCATACAATAGATTATTTAACCACAAAATATATCCATTCATTCATTTAATTCATTATATATATATATATATATATAATACAGCACCCCGAGTCACAGATGCGGTGCAATGCATTACTCTGCTATCACGTCCCAATATCGCTGGTCGTCGAATAGGGTACAAAAGGTTCGGTAAGAATTCCTCGAACCATAAACAACAACACAAATATTGGAGGCGAACATAGTTCTCGTATCCATGGGTCACGCACATACCTATGTACCCACAGTCATCAGACTTATCAACTCCCCGATAAGTCTTTCATAGACCTATGTTCTTGAGCGACAAATCAAAGATCCCATGGATTCATCAGGATATGACTTCCCTCAGGCGCAAACCTCCCGTCGATAGCAAGTAATCTAGGTATGTCATACAAATAATCTTCAATAAATCAAATAGGAATTTTCATACCTATAATATAATATCAACAAGGTACTCACATTACCCTAAGATAGTTCTCAAATGTAGCATTATATCTCTCAAATCTTACGTATTAAAATATTATGGCTTTACTTCTTTAATTCAATTATCCCCGAGCCTCACTCATTACCCAAGGTTTAAATAGGTTTTTCCTTAATATATTTATTCAGTAAGAAATCACTAATATCCTACTGGTCCATATCATCTTATCTCCCAAATTACTAAGAATTTAAACCCTCCTTCAATTAGGGTTATAACCGATTATTTCTAATATCTTATAAACACATCTTCTATCAACTAGGATTAAATACCTTCATCACATGGCTCATAGTCTATAGTGTTTCATTCACACTATATGACTTATCAACAAAATCAACACCCGCGCATCCTATAACATCTCTCCACTCCCGACGTCGTTAAGGTTTATGCGCGGAGCGTCTCGCAAAGCGAAATACAAACAAGGAACCCCTCCAATACACTACTACTTAACTTTGTCGATCGAGGAGATCCATCAACTTAAAATATGCGATCGGGATAACCTCATCCCCTCTTTCAACCAAATGTGGTCTGAACTCCCATCTCTATCCAGGAGTCATACCACTAAGCGCTTGTACTACACTTAGTCCATGCGCAATCAATAATGAGCTTAAACTCAGTCCTTGATGTTCAAATTGTAACCCTAAGGCTACCCAAGTGCTATATAAATCTCCCCTACTGGACCTATCATTAATCCTCATGCACACCAATTAGAATCCAATACATGAATCTACCAACCGAAATTTCTTCAATTTAATTATCATCATTCTAATCAATTAAATCCCAATCAAATCAATTCGACTCTTAACTAGAGCTTACCGAACCTTCCTAAGTCCCATAATATCCAATTAATAATCACTAAAGATCTACAGAAGTTTTGGATAAGAACCAACATTAAAATGAAACAACTTTAATAATCCTGGGGAGCTCGATCGATCGAAGGCAGGGGGTCAATCGATCGATCACTCAGGTAACAACCAAGTTTTTCTACATTTCTGCAACTACGGGTTTAGCCTTTTTTTTATCATTCAAACCTTCATATTAACAACCTAAATGACTTATAATCCTTACTACATGATATATCAACATATGTAACTGATTACTAATGCTCTAAACATCCTAGAATCATCAAGAGTTTGAATTAAAAGCATATATTCATCCTATTTTTCCAGAAAATTATCAACATAATATCTTCAAGAACACAACAATGACTCTCATAATTTCTTCAACAACTTACTGATTATTTCATGGATTACTATCTACCTACAACATGAGTTTGAATCCCATATATTTCCAAATAACAGAAATCCATTAACATCTCTATCTTTTCATCTTCCAAACATGTAAAAATCTCATCTTTTTATAACTATCCTAACATGGACAATATACAAACTTAGATTGCAATTATCAAACACTTGCCTCTAATAAAGATATGATCCTTTGGAGTTGAATAACACATGTGGTTCTCTCCTTCTCCGGCCACTTCCGGTGGTGGTTGGTGGTGGTGACCTTTGGTCTTTTGTTCTCCTCCTTTCTAATCAAGCTTTTCTCTTCCCAAGCAACCTTTCACTCTCTCTAAGAAGATGACCTTTTAGTTTTGTGTAGAAGAGATGAAATGAACCTATGTACACTAATCCCCAAATACTTATAATAAGACAAAACCCGAAAATACTATTCATCCCCTTGTAAAAATGACTAAAATGCCCTTTTGGGTTGTCTTTTCATTTCCAAATGACCCGAGACCCAAAATCAACATCCAAATAGACTTTTCTGACTATTTCAACCCTTTCGGATGCAATGACGCAGTCGAATTGACTATAAGGTTGATGTAAAAATAAGTTTCCTTTTAATTTAATAAATTAGTCCTGACACGTCCCATACCGCGTCCGACTAAAAATTCAAATTACTGAATTAATATCACACAGTCATATCAATAGCTTCACATTCATATAATAACTAAATATCTTTAAGTAATATACATAATAATACATTTTAATATCCACAATTCGGATAAAACCCAAATGAATTAATTAATATTATAATCCAATTAATCCATTAATCTAAAATATAACCCATTTTAAAAGTCATTTAAAATCACGGGGTATTACACCACGGTCTCGAAATCCACAGATCAGACTTTATGTGGTCACCATTACCCGAACTAGGAGCCTTTCTCCCAGTGGGTAAATCACGAAAAACCTCTTCTTCTTTGTGGGATTTAGAAGTAAACCCAAACTTCTCTTTTTCAATGGTGTAGAGAAAATCGGTGCTGAAACTCCAAGCAAGATGTATATATATAAGAACTTGGATAAACATAACTATGGGTGTAAACAAGAGTGTATATGATTTTCTCCTTGAAAATTAACACTAAAAAAATAATGAACTTTTTCTAAAAAATTTTGCTGTCCAAAAACTCTCTAGAGGTTGGTAGGATATGAAAAAGTTAGATTAGAACAATGGTTTCCCGCACATAATAAACTCTGAAAAAGTTAGTGGAGAAACAAGTGGGAAACATGGGTAAAAACTCTCAAAAACTGCCAAAAACTGTTCCCACCTGACGTCTCGTTTGAACGACATTTCGTTCGAATGATATCTCATTCGAACGAGTCTTCTAACGAAGTTCCAGTATGAACTCGTTAGAAGCTCATTAGAAATCTCGTTAGAATGACCATCTCGTTCGAACGACATTTCGAACGAAGTTCCAGTATGCCATAATGGGAAGTCATTGGCAATCTCATTCGAACGACTTGTGGTTCGAACGACACTTCGAACGAACTCACAGAATGCTCAAAAATTCTTTTTAAGCCCAGAAAATTTTATGTACTTTATATATAAGTTTTAATAGAAAACATTCTGAAAACAAAACACAGTTTTAAAAACCTAGCATCCAATATAAACCGTTTCAAGCTCCTATATATATATATATGTAATTCGTTCATACCTTGGGAGCATGGACCCACTGTTGATGACGTTGAAACGAGGCACATAAACCACGACATTTTGATGAAACTTTATACACTTGGCCGATACGTCTTCAACAAACACGTCATAGGCTTGCAAGATGATCAATATACTCTATCCTATGACTTAAACATTTTTGTCCGGAATTGAGCCAAAACTACAAAGGACTCAATTGGAAATTTGTGTCCTTACAAATCTCCCCCTTTGGCTATTCCAGGACAAAAACCATAAAAAAAATCCTAAAGGGCCGTCAAGCTCTGCTAAACTAATAAAAATTCCCACCCAAAATAAAATTACAATGCTTGACTCAAACAACCCAAGAATCAATATCTTTGCCGATGTTGAATGTTGCCATTTTGAAGTATTCCTGAACACTTAAGCAAACTATCAAACGCATAAGGATTATCAAAATATTAAATGCAATTAAAGAATTACTCCCCCTAAATTAATTCTCCCCTTTATCAAACAAATGACCTACTTAGAAAGACGTCTCCCCCTAATATAAATCTCCCCCAAACTAAGATACGATAATAATAGGATTAGATAACATTTCTCCCCTTATCATTCTCCCCCTTTTTGTTCAGGAATAGACAAAGGCTAAAGAATCTGTTTAATTGTGCATATAGTGATGAGAACGTTAAAGCATATGGGCAACAAAAGTTCAACTAATCCAAACAATAACATCGGATACCAACTAGGATGCAATAAAATGATACCAATATGATATATAAATTATTAAGCATGTGATATCAACAAAGAATGCAGTAAGATGGATACTAAGTATGAATTAAAGCATATATGGATTAGAAATCAAAGCAAAGACTAAACAAAAATGTTAAATATATGTATACATACTATATACCAAAGAAACTCAAGTACACATATATAGATATAAGCACACAAATGACACACACAATATAATAGGAGTCTTTCACACTCGTATGGCAAAAATGTGTCATATGGAAACGGAAGTGTAGGGGTGTGAACTAGCAACAAATAAATTTAGACCCAAACACTTAAATAACGTTCACGGAGTTCTCAATTGATTGCAAACTTCATCACATTTGAATATAACCTCATGTGATAATATAGATTGAACTCAATGAACAAACATACACAATGCATACAAGCCTAGCATGTTGATGATTCTACAAATCAATGGAGTCATGACATGAAATACGCAACTAGGATAAATGAACATTGTCCAAACCGTTGATATATCATCCAATCTCCCTCAATAAGCATTTATATTAATTTTGAATGAATATATCAATCAAACATAGGCCTTGGCAAATTGTTTTTCTTTTTAATGCCAAATTTTCTATTTTTAGGCCTTTGGACCACGTATTTCTTTTAGGTCCATTCAAAACGGTGGCTTACAATCGCAAAGGATAACTAAGTCCTTTCAGAGCCCTTCCCAGTGCACATTTATATTTATCATGTTTTTCATTTTTCACACAACTCTCACGTGTAACGGATTTTGACATGCACTAGTCCTCCTAAGTCACAAATATGTAGATGACAAGATTGGTAGGAGAACACTTCACAAAGCTCAAATATACATTTGAAGTAAAAATTTCAAAAGAGCTCGTGCATGTGTGGATAGAGGCATATAAAAATAGAATCCATTTAATCAACATAAAATCCAACTACTCCATGTAAGCATGGTAAAGAACATAATAAGGATTGACAATATAAACCAAAAGTTCTAGCCACATGAGAGCGTAAAAGATGGGATTCAAACACAAGTGTATGCCATATAAAGTGTGTCAAACTAAAATACACACAAAATAAAATCTTTTTGAGTTTTTGAAATTTTTTAACCAAAAATAAAAAAATTTATACTCAAAAGACAAATAAAAATCATTTGAATTTTTCATTAAACTTAAATTACCAAGAGGTAAAATCCAAATGATAAACCAAAAATATTTTTGTATTTTTCATTTAATGCAAACAAAGTGAAGAAATTAAATACAAAAGATAAACAAAAATCATTATTCTAGCATGTGATATGATATAAAGTAATGACTAGAAAATGATTAAACAAGCATACATTTAGCATGTGAATATAGCATGAAGTACAAAAGCTAAAGTATGCAAGCACTAACACATTCATCCTTTAGATTTAGCAAGGGAGGAAGCATGTGAAAGTAAATGAGAATCAAACACCCTATTTTGCAAGGCAACCAAGTCGGATTTCCTAACCCAAATTAATGAAGAATGACTATCTTGGGGTGTAGGAATTTTAAATAGATTGGTTGCTTTACGTTGAGATTTTCTAGGAATTCGTTTAAGATAAAAAAAATTCCTAAGATGACCTTTTCGGCCACAATGTGTACAAGTGAAACATGTCGAAAAGATTTTCTTACGGAGTGATCTCTAAAAGCTTTCCTAGTAGATTCTCTAAAAACGTTGGTTTTGGCTTTATAAGTAGATTCATTACAAGTATTAAAGCCTAAACCACACATGTCATTTTTAATTTGGACCGTTCCTAAGATTTTATCTAATTTTTTCGAACGACACTCCAAATCAAATTTGACATTACTAGAGTCTTTTAATTTATTTTTCAATTCTTAAATGTTAGACTCTAATAAAACATTTCGCTCTTCAAAAGCAAGAAGCTCCTTTTTAAAGGATTCCATTAAACCCCTAAGGCTATCTCTCTCGCCTTCTATATTTTCAAGCTTCTCTAGAAGAGCTTTCTCTCGTGTCCTAAGGTCTTCAACCAACATACTATCATCAACGACCTTGACACGCTCTTTTAAATGAGCTTCTAACTTCAAATTAGCTCTTTTTAACTTAATAGATTCTTTATATAATTCTTGAAAAGCATTTTGAAGTTCACTCACATTAACCTCTTCTTCATTTTCACTCTCTCTTTCTTCTCCACTCTCACTATCATAAAAAAACAAGAGAATCATAAACAATGACCTTGGAAGTGTCATGTGTTAACGTTTCATCAATCGACGAGTTCTCACTATCCCTCACATGACTAGCCATAAAAGCCACAAAGTTGGGCTTAGTGGGGGAATCCGGTCCCTCTTCCTTATCACTATCACTAAGGGTCGCATTATATGAAATGGGTCGTTTACCCTCTTTCCTTAGTTTAGTGGGGCACTCAGAAGCCCTATGGCCATAACCCTCACAACCAAAACATCTATTAGACTCGTCCCTATTTAAATTTTCATTAATAGGTTTAGGGATCTTCTCGACTTTGTCATGCTTAGAAGTTTCAAATTTCTTAAAATTATTTTTAAATTTATCTTTGTTAAATTTAAGAAATTTTCTAAATTTCTGAGCAAACAAGGCCAAGTCTTCCGAGTCACTATCACTCTCGCTCTCTACTACTTGTTTAACCTCTTTTCGGGCTTTTAAAGAAACGCTCTTTTCTATTTTCTTTTCAGTTTTAGAGGGAAAAACGTCTAGTTCATAGGTTTGTAAATCACCTACAAGCTCTTCTAATTTCGTATAGGCTAAAGTTGGTAAAGAATTTAAAACGGTCACTTTTGGAATAAATCTATCGGGTAGGGACCTTAAATTTTTCTTTACAACTCGGTTGTCGGGTATTTTCTCTCCCAAATTAAAAGATGAATTGACAATATCGGAAAGTCTAGCATAAAATTCTTCAAAAGTTTCATTATCATTCATTTTGATAGTTTCAAATTGAGTGGTGAGGTTTTGGAGTTTCGAAGCTTTAACGACCCTAGTTCATTCATGAGTTAGTTGTAAAATATCCCAAGCTTCTTTAGAGGTTTCACACGTCATAATACGTCGGAATTCATCCGGTGTGACAGCGCTAAATAAGGCATTCAAACCACGGGAATTAAAATTAGAAAGTTTAAACTCATTCTCAGTCCATCTATCGGCCGGTTTGGGAACACGTTCATTTTCAACTAAATGAGTTGGTGGAGACCACCCGTTAACTACAGATATCCAAACCCTCTCATCGATAGATTTTAGTGCCGATTTCATTCGTGCTTTCCAATATGCGTAGTTAGAACCATCGAAAATAGGAAAATTTGAAAATGGGGAAAATTCCATTTTAGCCAAAAATTATTTAAAGATCTTTAACGAAATAATTTATCGCTTTGGCTCTAATACCAATTTGAAGTCGCCCGAGGTGGGCCCCGAATTTAAACTCTTTTAAAATTATAGATTTCCTTGTTACAAAATAGATATGCGAAAGCGTAAAGGTGATGGTTCAACTTAAAACAAATTTTAATATCTTCTTTCAAATTAAAATTAAACACAAGTGAAATATGATGAACACACACACTAATTTAAATTTTACTTAATCCATATTAATTAATCCAAGTCCTAGAATTTGTCTAAGTCAAATTTATCATAATTTTCAAATTAGGCCAAACCAATTTTAACACATTAAATTAATGACTTGAATTAACTACATTTACCCTCACATAATTATGTAGGACCAAATTAAACATGAGTAATGATTAAAACCCAATTTTATCTTGAATTACCTAAGCATGCATTCTAGGTGAGTATAGAAAGATAAGATAAACAATGAAATCACTACGCCGCGATGTACGAGGAAAAACCCAAGACGGGAAACAACCTCGGACGGCCCTAGCCTCAAATCCACTAAGTACGGAATTTACAATTACAAGACAAATGACTTACTTCCTCAACTCGAACCCTCTCAAGCCTTGACGCGTCTTCTTGCAAACACCTCCACTTAGCGAATAACCCCGGAGCTCCACCGCGGTCTCGAAATCCACCGATCGAACTTTATGTGGTCACCGTCACCCGAACTAGGAGCCTTTCTCCAAGTGGGTAAATCACAAAAAACCTCTTCTTCTTTGTGGGATTTAGAAGTAAATCCAAACTTCTCTTCTTCAAAGGTGTAGAGAAAACCGGTACCGAAACTCCAAGAAAGATGTATATATATAAGAACTTGGATAAACACAACTATGGGTGTAAACAAGAGTGTATATGATTTTCTCCTTGAAAATTAACAGTAAAAAACAATGAACTTTTTCTAAAACAATTTTGCTCTCCAAAAACTCTCTAGAGGTTGGTCGGATATGAAAAAGTTAGATTAGAAAAATGGTTTCCCGCACATAATAAAGTCTGAAAAAGTTAGTGGAGAAACAGGTGGGAAACAAGGGTAAAAACTGTCAAAAACTGTTCTCGCCTGACGTCTCGTTCGAGCGACATTTCGTTCGAATGATATCTCGTTCGAATGATATCTCGTTCGAACGAGTCTTCTAACGAAGTTCCAGTATGAACTCGTTAGAAGCTCGTTAGAAATCTCATTCGAACGACCATCTCGTTCGAACGACATTTCGAACGAAATTCCAATATGCCATAATGGGAAGTCGTTGGCAATCTCGTTCGAATGACTTGTGGTTCAAATGACAATCTCATTCGAATGACACTTCGAACGAACTCACCGAATGCTCAAAAATTCTTTTCAAGCCCAGAAACTTTTTGTAACACCCCACGATTTTTGGAGACTGAGAAATTAAATTTGTGGGAAAATAAAATTTAATTTAAACCGGAGAATTTTAAATTTGGGAATTGAGGCCCAAAAATAGAGGGCATTTTAAAGTATTCCGGATGATGATTTTGAGTGTACCATTGATCCTCGAAGGGTCGAGATAGTCGAAATGACTGTCATTGGGTTTTATTTCGGCTCCGGAATATTTTTAAGTTAGTTTGACTCGAATTAGTGTAAACGAGTCATTTAAAGTGTGTATTAACATTTAAAATTGGGATTTTGTTTTAAAGGGATTTGAGGCTTACGGATGAAGCCATTTCTCATTTGAGAGAAAGAGAGAAAAGCCCTAGAAAGAGAAAGGAAGAAGAGAAAGAAGAAGAAGAAAAGAAGAGAGAGAGGAAGAAAAGCTCGGGATTTCGGCCCAAATGCGACATCGAGGACGATCCAACCTCTACAAATCTGAGGCAAGTGTTTAATCTTGCTAAATAGCTATTTGTGTATTTCATTTCATAATTTGTGGGTTAAAGAAATGGATTTTTGGGTATTAACATCAAAACCTAGATTTTTAGGTTTAATCTTGAAATCAATGTTTAAATATGGATTTAATGGATTAGAAATGGTTGGGATCAACTTTGGGTTGATTAATGGGCTTAACATCATAATTTGATGAAAGTTTGGGGATTAAAATGATGGTTTTAGGGTATTAATTTCGTGGGTTTGCTGAAATTGGGAAATCGGCCAGAATATCTGGTATGGCCGGTCGACCGCGGTCTGGGGACCAGTCGACCGCGCCTTAAGGGAAAATCCTACTGTATTTCTTTGTAGGCAAAAATCTGGACCCGCGGTCGACCGGGGGTCTGGGACCGGTCGACCGGTCACCTGTTTTTAGCCCAAAATTTGGAGTTCTTTTATCCCTTTTTCTTTTGGAGTTTATTCTTAGGGGCCTTCTTATGGGGGGGTCTTTCACTTAGTATATGATGGTGAGGACTTCTTGGAATAATCGAAGAAGAATATATCCATGTATGTTGTGAAATTTATAGGCCGACATTTATGTTAAATACTTATAAGGATAGGATATTGTTAAGATACAATTTGGGGCCAAATGGAAGGGAGTGGTCGCATACTCTTAAAGAGTGAGGGGTCTCATATCCTTAGAAATGTTTAGATTAAGGAACAATTTATAACTCAATAGGAGTAAGGTCTCCTGAGATTTATTTCAACCATAGGTGAAATTGGGAACGTTTGGGATCGTATTATCGACTAGAATAAGCGGTAGCATAAATTCTAGTTAGGATAGTTTACACGTAATTATGGGGATATGACCATTGAGATTCTAATACTTGAAATGAGGTTGGAATAATTTGAGGTTTTAGGCTATTAAGTCATGTATGTGCCTATGATTATGTACTTTTGAATATGGATGAAATGCGTAGTGATGGATTCCTACACAAAATTTTGGATGATAACCCTAAGGTTGAAAATATATGTATATATAAATATATATGATTTTGGGAGACTATTCATCATAGGAAAAATGATTGAATATGTTTCAAGTGAGAGGATTGTATTCACATATCAAGGTAAATGATATGAGTTTGTGGTGACGGATTGTATATTGAGGATTTATGTATACTTATAGCCGAGTTTGTATATCGTATACATAAGAACGAGAACTAGTTTATATATATAGATATATGGATATGTGAATAGGTGTAGGTGTATATATATCTGTATGCATATAAATATATGGATATATTTATGATTGTGAATATATGTGGTATGGATACTTAAACCGTATATGATGGTTTACTATTTGGTCATATGATTGGATCATATGGATGTATATATATTATGTATGTGAATGATATATATACTTATTTGGTTAAGCATACCCCGCTCATGCTATCATTGGGAAGTTGCGCGCGTAGAGGGTGAGCATCCTGGCTAGAAAAGCAGGGTGTGGATATTCCCCAGGTCATAGTCATCCCGTGTGTGATTATATGATATATATATGTATTTTTAGGATGAGACGTGGTGGGTATGTTTTGTCTCATTGCCGGTTTGGAGATATAACCGCTTCCCGGGACGTCGTGTGCGTGTGTTTACCACGAGATGGGTGTCGTTTAGTCCCACCATGGTGGCCCCAGTATTGCTACGTGAGCCGGGCACTTGGAAGATGATAGCATTGATGCAGTTTATCGACGCTATATATAGCCGGGTATTTATTTGTGCATGGCCTTTGTACATCATATATGGTATGTATACATGGTCATGGGATTGGATGGTGGTATTTATATATATGGTTAGAAATGAATACCTATATATATATATTTATATATATATCCTATAGATGAAAGGATATGGACTTTTATGGAGTACATCTTGGATGATTATGATGTACTAGATGATTGGGGGATTGATGTATCGCGTTTAAGGAACATTTCGGTTACATCATCCCAAGTATATTATTGGAGATTGTAAATGTTTTCATTTTGTAGTCTAAAAATTTAGTAGTAGTAGTAATAGTAGCATTATATGGTATGTACGACATTATGGACCTCTATGATTGACATTGTCAAAGAGTAGTGTAACGGAGTGGTTCCTTGTTTGGATTTCGTTTTACGAGACACCCCACGCACGAAATGTAGTACATTGTTGAGAGAAGTTCTGTCGATATTTATGTTTGGCATAATGGATCTCCAGGATCGATGTTGACATGGAGTAGTGTAACGGGGTGGTTCCTTGTTTGGATTTCGCTTTGCGAGACACCCCACGCACGAAACGCGGCGCAGCGTTGAAATTGGAGGGAAGTTGTGTTAATAATAATTTTTGTATGCTTGTTAATTAGAAATTTAAATCATATGTTCAACCCAAATGCATATTGGGTAACTTATTAAATTATAAATGGTTAAAGTATAAACCGAAATCCACTAAGCCTAATAAGGCACTTATGATTGAAAATAAATACTTATCTGTGATTAAAGAGGGGGTGGATTCTTGGGTTATGATAGGAACGTAGATCTCATGGGTATAGGCTAGGCCTATGATAAGTTAGGTTGTCCTAATAAATTGGGGTAATTTAACTAATAAAATTGAGGACGCGAATAGGTGCGCGCCTTTAGATGAGAGGTGAGTTGGGATTCCACGAGAGTGCGATTCCACTTTAATTATGAAATAGTGCACCGATATTTATTATGCACGATTAACACACTTGCTAAATATTTTCACCACTCGGGCTCTGACCCGTTTATTTTTCTTTCCTGCCTGTATATATATATTACTACAGGTGTCCTACCGCATGGATGCCGAATGACCTTCTATCTAGAGTCTTGGGAGCCGTGACAGGTGCGGACTGTTGCGGGATGTATCTGGTAGTCACCTCCTACTTTCAAAATTCTAGGTAGGATTCCTGTTGTATATCGGGTTTATACCCAAGGGATATTTATATATAGGTTTATATTTATTCCATTCCAGTTATTGTATTCGCTGTGACCCGACAGCTTATTCGGGTCTACTTTTTGCATCACATTTTGTTATAGTTGATTATATCATTTTATTGTAGCATTTCGTTTACCATAGTTCTTCTTGTATCTTTCTCCTATTTATTAGTAGTTTTATGGTGTTGGTTTGTTAGTTGTTGCATATTTTATTTAATTTTAACATCTCGCTTATATGATATCGGGTAGTTAGTCCTATATTATGTAGTACCGACTGTTGGTGTTGAGACTGGACCATCTGAAACTCCTGATTTATTGTAGTATAGGGCTGGCCACCCATTATTATTTTAAGCGGGGTGTTACACTTTTATGTACTTTATATATAAGTTCTGAAAACAAAACACAGTTTTAAAAACCTAACACCCAATATAAACCGTTCCAAGCTCCTATATATATATGTAATGCATTCATACCTTGGGAGCATGGAACCACTGTTGATGACGTTGAAACGAGGCATATAAACCACGGCATTTTGATAACACTTTATACACTTGGCCGCTACGTCTTCAACAAACACGTCATAGGGTTGAAAGATGATCAATATACTCTATCCTATAACTCAACCATTTTTTTTCGGAATTGAGCCAAAACTACAAAGGACTCAATTGGAAATTTGTGTCCTTATAGTAAAACTAGGAGGCTTGGGGTCTTTTATAATTAAGGTTTTTAATTTGCAAATAGTAATCAAAGTCTGCCAAATATTTCTCTTTCTCCCTCTCTCTCTCTCTCTCTCTATATATATATATATATATATAGATATTTTTAAGTGTTAAACACTTGTTTGAGACATGACCTTACGAATAATTTCACATATATATAGACATGAGTTTGAGTGTTTGTTTAAAGTCTGGAAGGTTTTGGGTTTTTGAATATTTTCACTACTTCTGTTTAGAGCTCTTGATTTCTACAATCTCAAAGTTTAGTATGATGTTTTGGGTTGAGCTATTGGAGATTTTCGTGTTTCAAAATTTTGACTGAAACTTTTGGAGTCTGAAGAGATTTTTTATTGCCGGTTTGGGATTTTTAGAAGTCTTGCTGGAGCCTAGATCATACCTATCTTCAGACTTATAGTTTTTTTAATCTACCGTTGGTATTATGCAGTTCCTCTCCTCTTATTTTATTTAAGTTAATATATATATATATATATATATATATATATATATATATATATATATATATATATAGAGAGAGAGAGAGAGAGAAAGACTCCTGTACATATATATATATATATCATAATTGTATTTAAATACAGAAAACAGAATTCTAGTTGCAAACGAAATAGGCCCATATGTTTTTAAATAATTTTTTCTTGATTTCAAAATGATAAAATGTTATTTGATTAAACAGTTGTATTTGTTTAATTTAGCATTTTTATCAAACATTCAAACGTGTAGCGTTTTGTTTATTTTCGTCGCGATCCTTATGATGGTTGACCAGCCAATGGGAGACGATCGTTGGTTGGACGTGTTGACTCTCGCGTATGCTATCTCTTGATATCTGATTTTTGAGATTTTGATAGATTTTTGTCTCTCGTCGTTTTACTCACTTACCATTATTGTTTCTCTGCATTTTTACCCATGCACCCTTATTTTTGTCATTCTAGTCGCGCCTTTTGAATTAAGTGGTGGTTTACTTGTTTGCCCTTTTCGGCTGTGGTATTTTCGATGGTACTATCCTTGTTCTAGATGCTTCCTTTGCTTTGTATATGAAGTCGCCCGAGGGGGGCCCCGAATTTAGACTCTTTTAAAATTATTGATTTCCTTGTTATGAAATAGATATGCGGAAGCGTAAAGTTGATGGTTCAACTTAAAACAAATTTTAATATCTTCTTTCAAATTAAAATTAAACACAAGTGAAATATGATGAACACACACACTAATTTAAATTTCACTTAATCCATATTAATTAATCCAAGTCCTAGAATTTGCCTAAGTTAAATTTATCATAATTTCCAAATTAGGCCAAACCAATTTTAACAAATTAAATTAATGACTTGAATTAACTACATTTACCCTCACATAATTATGTAGCACCAAATTAAACATGAGTAGTGATTAAAACCCAATTTTATCTTGAATTACCTAAGCATGCGTTCTAGGTGAGTATAGCAAGATAAAATAAACAATGAAATAAGTACGCCGCGATGTACGAGGAAAAACCCAAGACGGGAAAAACCTCGGACGACCCTAGCCTCAAATCCACTAAGTACAGAATTTACAATTACAAGACAGATGACTTACTTCCTCAACTCGAACCCTCTCAAGCCTTGACGCGTCTTCTTGCAAACACCTCCACTTAGCGAATAACCCTAGAGCTCCACCGCGTGTAACACCCCGCCTAATTAAATACCGGGTGGCCAGTCCCATACCAAATTAAAACAGAATATACAGTTGGCTCATTCTTAGCATCACTGTCGAAAACATTTACAACTCACCCAATACCCAATTAAGCTGGTGTTAAAAAAAATTCAAATTTTAATTCAACAAAATCCATTTTTAGTTTAAGAATAACACAACACATTTTATTCTACAACACTGATAACCAAATAGATAACACAAAAGAATTTATATGCAATTGGAATAAACATTCCTAAATAATAATCCAATATAGTAATCCCAACAATAGTAAATGTATTAAAATGACACGAATACAAGAGTATGCGACTCCGATAGAAAAGATAACTGAATTCCTTTGGGTGACATGCCCTAACTAAAAGAATACTGTGAATCAAATGAAGATAGACATCTAAGATATACTCCATAGATCCATAGCTCATCATAATTCCATAAGGTTGACATCCCTGTTGCTGGATACCTGATATAGAAGATACAATGGAAAAGAATATATGCAAGGAAACGGGTGAGAGCCCGATGTGAAAATGATTTTTAAAACATCAAGTATTTAACAAGTGCAATAAAGCATTTATTATGTACATGTTAGTATCCAACTCTCACTTTCTATTCTTACCTCTCATCTAAAGTGCACACTTAACGTTTCCTATCAACCTCCTAGTTAATGGTTCCTCTTCACAAATTTCCATAATATGATTCCATCCCATATCATAACCTTGTATGTCCCATGCCTCCTAGTATCACTAAAAGAATACTGTGAATCAAATGAAGATAGGCGTCTAAGCAATAACCCATAGCTCCATAGTTCATCATAATTCCATAAGGTTGGCGTCCCTGTTGCTGGACACCTGATATAGAAGATACAATGGAAAAGAAAATATGCAAGGAAACGGGTCAGAGCTCGATGTGAAAATGATTTTTAAAACAGCAAGTATTTAACAAGTGCAATAAAGCATTTATTATGTACATGTTAGTATCTAACTCTCACTTTCTATTCTCACCCCTCATCTAGAGTTCACACTTAACGTTTCCTATTAATCTCCTAGTTAATGGTTCCTCTTCACAAATTTCCATAATATGATTCCATCCCATATCATAACCCTGTATGTCCCATACCATACGTTATATAATCATTCTTATACATTTCTCATTTATATG
This sequence comes from Sambucus nigra, assembly GCA_949130495.1. Lineage (NCBI taxonomy): Eukaryota > Viridiplantae > Streptophyta > Magnoliopsida > Dipsacales > Adoxaceae > Sambucus > Sambucus nigra. Next base: position 83,773,993 of record OX422208.1, on the reverse strand, counting down.
AATCATTTCTCATTAACATGAATTAAGCTCTTCAATAAATATTCATTAACTTACTTCAATTCTTATTCTCAATTCACCGTTATCTATAATTATCATACAGTAGATTATTTAGCCACAAAATATATCCATTCATTCATTTAATTCATTATATATATATATATTTCCTCTCCTCTTATTTTATTTAAGTTATATATATATATATATATATATATATATATATATATATATATATATATATATAGAGAGAGAGAGAGAGAGAGAGAGAGAGTCAGACTCCTGTACATACCAAACGGTACATACCAATGGTGCAAACTACTGGCAAGGATCCATTTTATAAATGATTTTGAGTTGATTTTTTTATGTGATAATTAAACAATTTGGAGGAGCCATGTAAAAAAAATCAGGTCAAACAACTTGTTTTATCTATTTTTATAAAATCGATCAAACTTTTGCCACTTTTAAATTACTTTGAAAGTTTGACCGTTTTTTTTAAAATAGCAAAAGACCTTATTTTGAGTTGATTTTTTTTATACGGGTCTATTGAAATGTTTAAACATCATACAAAAAAATTCAACCGAATATTTTTTTTACTATTTTAAAAAATTGGTATACACCATTGGTATGTACAGGAGACTCTCACTATATATATATATATATATATATATATATATATATATATATATATATATATACACACACATACTAGGATGTACCCGTTTTGAGGGCACGACGATAAATTTTTTCCTATGATATTTTGTACGACACAATGATAAATTTGTTCCCGTGATAAATTTGTTCCCTTTTTGCCAATAGTGCAAATATAAATATTGTTGGTCGTCCCATAGTACACTTAGTCGTCATGGCTAGGTGTAACTTGAGTTGATGGCACAATTAGCATATGATCCAATGCTTGCGGCATGGTTACAATTCTAATACCGTGCATTCGTGTCTTAGGAAGAACTAATTTAGATTTGTAATTAGTATTATTTTATTATTACATTTCAAACTAAACTTTTTAAATTTTACTAACAAACGTTTGCTGAACTAAACTTTATAAATTTTACTGACATTGTGAGTAGCCCTTGTACTCATGTAATATAGGCATGTCACCCTTTCTCAAGCATCGTTGGACCCCGCATCTTTTATGTATTAAAAATGTTTTATAATAATTTTCGTGTTTTAAATACAATATATTGTTTTATTTTTTCAAATGACTTACAAATTTGTTTTAATATGGAGTTTAAAATTTAAAATTTAAAATACAATCTTATAAAATATAAATTGCACGCTATTTTATTTACTTATTTTTTAATGTACACTGTTTTTTTCAATTATAGAATTTAAAAATGCTTTAATTTTAAAAAAATCTTACCGTTTTAATTGTTATATATGAAAAAATAAGTGTAATATTTAAAATATAATGTACAATGTTTTTCGTACGTTATTTGGGGAAAAAAACGTGTAAATGGAACCTTTACATTGAAGTTGAATGAACACAATTTGGATTAGGAAAATGATTTAATTTTTAGGTAATCATAAATTTAAAAGTAAAAAACTTAATTTTTAGAAAACGACAGTGAGCCATGTTCTTGTGCACTGTTCTAACCTAACAACATCCAATCTATTATACTTAGAAATCATCATTGTCTTCTTCCTGCCCCTTGACTTGAATGTACCCAGACGTAAAGTTGAAACCATCACCACTTAAGTTAATCTTTCATGAAACGTAAAACGAAACCACCACCACTGAAATTTTTGGTAAGTTCTAATATCATATGATTCTTTAAAAAATATTTGTAAATTTTTTGAAATATCACGAAATACTAGAACTTACGAAAAATTTTGAAATTTTTATAATCAGTATTTAAATTTACCTAAAAATAGGTAATCCATTGAACCAAATTCAAGAAAATTCAAAAGTTTATTAAATTTTTAATGTATCAAATTCCAACCATAATTTTTTCTTTTTTCAAATTATAAATAAATCAAGTTCGTATATTTAACCCTTTAAAAACATAACAAATCATATAAAAGATGCGGATAGCATGATTAAAGGATGTAATGAAATATTCAACGTAGTCCTTCTTCTGCAAATACATTTCGAAACTTCGTAAATCAAATCTGACTAACGATTCAATATATTATAGTATTATAGGTATAAATTGGGCATAAAAACACACTACAATGATACAAACAATTAAAAACCTCACTTCACAAACCAAAACCTATTTTGAACGGCCGGCGTACATAATGTGATATTAATGTAAACGTGTATACACATAAAAGTATCATAAATATTGAAACAAATTCCAATAAATCCATCAAACAATAATAATAAATTTATTTTTCATTTAGTTTGAGAGTCACTTATGCTAATTTAATTACGAAGAAGTTAAAAACATGTCACAAACTCAATTGTACATGGAGCATTTATGGATAATGTATATAAAACTAGCTCTCAAATTTTCTTGACAGAGTTCTATATAAATAGACAAAAGGAAAAAGACAATACATTTCATCTGAGTTAGTGTATCCAGACCCTGAACATATTCCATTCGGAGCTTGGCTTTTTGAGTCATTTGTCAAGAAATGCATATATTCACCTAGAGTGTTAAAGAAAGGGAGATATGGAGGATTGGTGATTCATTAGAGTGATTACACCAAAAACTCAACCTGACTGTGATATGTTAGATCCAAAACTGAATAAAGTAATTGTTAGAAGAAACTCTAAAAAACAATTAAAAGTATATACGTAGAAAAATAAAAAATATAATGGTATCATGGGAAAATGGGAAATGAAAAATCGAAAATCAATGTATCTGTTAGATCCATCTTCAATGCTTGATCAATGTATGTGTATGAAAATAAAAACAAAAAAACTCGTTACTCTCAATGCTCGTTCAACAAATGAAAACAAAAAAAAACGTTCAACAGATCTATACAACTAGATCTGTATGGAAGAAATACCTAATAATGAGAAAATGAGAAACCAAAAATCGAAAATCAATGTATATGTTAGATCCATCTTCAAAGCTTGATCAATGTATCTCTATGAAAAGAAAAAAACTCGCCATCTTTCATGCAGATTCAACAAATGAAAAAAAAACATTCAACATAGCTATAGAACCATATTTGTATAGAGAAAATACCCAATAATGAACCATAAAGAAAGGGGAAATTGAAAAAAAAACTTCTTAAAATTATATCCCTACCAGATCTATATGGAGAAAATACATTTCAGAACTCAAAAATATCTATTTAAAAGGGAACCAATGCCCTTCATATCTACATATAGAAAGAGCGATTAAGATACGTAAGAAATGGGTTGATATGCATACGAAATGTTTTTGAACCCAAGAAGTAGACCAAACAGACTTCAGATTTAACCCACCCACCAAGTCATTAAAGAGGGACTATAGGAGGTTTGTGACAGAAGGTTTGCACCGTCCAAGAAGGTATGGAGGATCCCTAGACGATGGGCGGATGGTTTAGATTTTGTCTTGGTTTAGTGAGAGCACGGGGACATTTCGAGAAGTGGGTTTTATTGGGAGGTCTATATAGAAGATATTGGGTTTTCATCTTCAAGTAACTTTCAAGGAAAGCTAATCTCAAAGTAAAAGAGGGGGAGAAAATGTATACACAGAGATGACAGAGAAAATGTCTCGAGCCTTGTGCTCTGATTGGGAAGGAACGTGGGTGAGAGGCTCGAGGAAGGTGACCCAAAGCATGGAAAATATATATATCTTAATCAGTTCATACGTGTCATCCTATTTTATCATTAGATTCAAATCCCCCCCCCCCCCCCCATTCAATATCAACTACCAATTGACAAAGACATAAACCACCTCTTGCTTTATTATATAGATACAAAACTTATTTATATAGGTTTTGTATACAAAGCCATATGATGTGGGAAAAAGTGCCCCTCCTTTATTTTACACACACACACACACACACGTGTGTGTGTGTGTGGATCACAAAGTTTAGTTTGGTTTAAATTTTACACTTTTTGTGCGTGGGTGATATTAGTGTCTTGTAAGTTATTTATTTTATCTGCTACCCTTTTTTACTTAATTTGAACTTATGTAAAAGTTATGGCTTGACTCTCAAACTGATTTAGGTTAACATTTTAAAAGATTTAGTGTAATTTGTTATTTGTGTCATCCTACTTATAGTTGTTTGTATCCTCTAAGTTGAACACTTTTTTTGTGTTCATTTTAATTAGGCGTATTTAATCTGTGTGAGTTTGAAACAAAACTGAAAATTATTTTTGTTATTGGAATTTACATCTTCACTGATTTACTAGTGTTAAGGGTGGAGTTGAATGAGTTCCAAGTTTCCACTACCCTTGTCTTATTGGGTTGCTGATTTTCAATCAGTGGGGTTTTATTTAGACTATGCTTGTTTTACTAGTTCTATGTGCTTAGTTTAAATTATTGTACACTTGTGGGACTATAATCTACAATTAATATTTGGTAACAGTGGACTTGGGTGCGTGTGTTGTCCTAGAACTAAAGGGCACGGGGTTTTCACTTGTTGATTTCCTCAAGAACAAATACTGTGTTCCATTATTCCTTTCCTCATCCCATTCTAATTTATTTTTATTTGGTCAACATCATCACCAATCACTTTTTACGTGTGTGTGTGTTAAAGTTTAAATCAATTTTTAAAACTAATCTTATTAAAGAGTTAAAAGATTTTTTATTTAATAACTAAAACACGTTAGGGTGTTGGGTTATTTCAACATCATAACATAAAATCGTGCATGTAAAATAAGGTACATATATGCCTACACGTAGAATGCTACGATTGATCTCCCATACATCCAATCCTACATACACCTAATGCACAAGTACAAAAACTATATATATCTCAGTTATCTATGTATCACGCATAACGATAAAAATATAATGTACCATGATGTCCCACTAGCCACAATTTGGCTCATGCTAAGAACACCTCCCCTGAGATCCCAAAACAGGTAATGCATAAACCCCCGGTATAACAGGTCTTAGCACACCTTCCCCTGGTGCTCCTTGTTATGGAGGTCCTTGTCCTTGCTAGCTTGAGCTTTAGGAAACTTAAAAGTTCGATGTCCTATATCTTCACAAATGAAGCATGTGTGACACCCAGACTAATTAAATACCGGGTAGCTGCTCCTTTATTCAAATTAATACAAAATGTCAAGTTGGTTCAGTTCATAGCATCACTATAGAAAAACGTTTTAACAATTACTAGCTACCTAATATTAAAAAGTGAGTTGTCAATTTTAATTAAATTTGATTAACATGCAATAAATATTACATTATGAAATAATGATATCACAACCACATTATAGTCACATTACAATGATAGAGAAATATATGAATCTGGAGGAACACTCCTCGAAAATAATTTTAATTACTGAATAAAACTGAATACAGAGTCTGAATCACTAAATAATTACAACCCAAAATCTGAAATAAAACTGAGTAAGTAGGATGTCTCTAAAAGAAAAGGGGAGACATGCCCTACAGATGAGTAAATATGGAATAGAGTCAAGATAGAAAGTGGAGGCGTCTACTATCGAGGTCCTGTAACTTCCACATCAGCTACAACACGCCACCTGAATGGAACTCCTACGCTTGGTGTCCTTGTGGCTGGGCACCTAAAAGGTTTTTACAAAAAAAATAGATTTGAAAGCAAACGGGGCAGAGCCTGATTGTGAAAACAATTTAAAATATAGCAAGTGTTTAATATCATTAAACAGTGAATATAAAACACATGATAGTGCGTGCACTCACATGAGTTCCTCACCTCTCAACTAAGTGTGCACTCCTACGTACCCATACCCATTATAGTTATTCCACTATATAACTAGTATATTACAATATTCGAGTTTACTATACTATTCGTAGTTTAATTCCCAACATTTTAATATAAACATAGAGTTTTACCTTCATTCCTCAGGATTAGTTGCAATAATTACTAAGAGTTTTCCCATTTTTAACTCTACAAAAGATGTTACATAAATTCACATTTGTACTTATATAAATAGTTCATTTCAGTATTCCAGTGTATCATTCTCATCATAAATATAAAATAAATGCACCCCTAGACTAAGCTGCGGTGCCCACATAATCTGCTATCAAATCCCGGTACATCGGGTACATAAGGATCACGTATTTCGAATCTCTCAGGAACCATTTTGATAAGTAACAATCACACACAATGGAGGCGAACATAGTTCACATCACATGGGTCACGCACATACCTACGCTCCCATGATCAACACACTTATTAACTCCTCAATAAGTCATTCTTTGACCTATGTTCTCGAGGCACCAATCTAAATCCCCCCGTAGGCACACAAAGATTAGATGGCTCGGATCGTACGCTAACCTCCCGTGATAGCAAGTATGGTAGGTGTGTTATACATAAATAACCACATATACTAAGCATTCACACATGTTAGATATCTTATAATATCAATAGAGGTATATTTTACATTCCTATACCGTCATTAAGTGTTACACGTTTACAAATCCCCGAATAATATATATTAAAGTTGTCAACCTTTCTCACGTCGAAATATTTGGTACTTATTTCTTAACCCCTAAATGTCGTCCGGTTTCCTACAAAATCCTAAGTTTTACTCCTCAACGTACTCCAATCTCACAACTATACCCACTAGTCAACAAGGTAAGGTTAATGCTCAATTAAATAAACCTAATGGAAGTTCTAAATAAAATCAGGCCTAAAAAGCCATTTTGTCAACTCGTTAGAAATCTCGTTCGAACGAGTGTCATTCGAACGAATGGCTTCGAACGAACTACCAACTTGTTAGAATGAGTACTTTCATCTCGTTAGAAGCTCGTTCGAATGAGGTTGTTCGAACGACCTGGGCAGGTCTTCTAACGAGATGGCAAAAAACCCCTAGAAATTTCCCAACTCGTTTTTCTCCATTTTTCTCTTCTCTAAATCCATCTTAAGATCATCCAAATTACGTTTTAATATTTGTAAACTATTTTAAGTCATCCTAGTTCATTCCTTAACATATTTTTGGGGTCAAATCTTACTAATCAACATGCCAAAATCATAAATCCCCAATTCTTGCCCCAAACCCTATGAACATGAACCCATAATTTAATTGACTACAAAGACTCCTTATAAATCCGTTTCCAAATCACCAAAAGTTATGTTTTATGTATTGAATTCGTCCATAAGTATTCTACATGCAATTCCTATCCCAAAATCATAAGTTTCACAATAATCCCATTGGTTTTCATCAAAAATTTCAAGGCAAATACAGTTTCTACACTAAACATGGAAGAAATATTCATTGAACTTAATAATATCAAATCACTTGCCTTAAATCCGATGTTCTGGTTCGTTGTTGATGATCAAGGTTGGCTTTCACTCTTATTTCCAGTCATAAATCCTTTCCAATTTCTGGTGATGGGGGGTAGTTTGGCTTGGAACGTCTTTTACCTTCTTTCTAACTTCTCTCAAAACTCCCGTAGCCCACTCTCTTGCCTTTTAATGGTAATGGACTTAGTGGACTCTTTAAAAATATAAAAATAAACTCTCAATTCGTGGGTTTTAATTCCTCAATATTTAAAATTACCAAAATGCCCTTCTAGGTTGTCGATTTTGCCTAAAAATGCCCCGGGACCCAAACTAAACTCCTGGCTAGTGTTTTCTGATTATTTCGACCCTTCCGGACGTGTTGGCGCACTCAAAATGATCATTCGGTTGATAAAAATATAATTTACTTTTTAATTTAAATAAATTTATTCCTGACGTCACTGACACGCGCGTCCCAATTGAATTTCCCAAATTATCGTATTTTCGTCTCTTGACAATTTAAATATTTTCAATACTCTTATATTACCATATATACTTAGAAATATGAAATTTTAACATCATAATGAAATACCAACTCACATCTCACTAGTATTTATATCCGAATTAATTCCCAATTAATTCTCATTTAATCAATAAAATTATGGGGTATTACATACTCCCCCCTAATAACAGAATTTCGTCCCGAAATTTGGAACTAAAGAATACATGGTAAAAATAGCTCTGGATAACGTTCGCGCATCTCATCCTCGCGTTCTCATGTGGACTCCTCGACATTATTATGCCGCCATTGCACGTGTACTAATGGTACTATCTTCAACCTCAGTTTCCTCTCGCTGTGGTCCAGAATAACAATCGGACCCTCCTCGTAGGAACTATCGGGCTGAAGATCGATGTCCTCTAAAGCAATGTGAGTATGGGCCAAGTCGTCCCTAAGATATTTCCTTAGATAGGAAATATAGAACACATCATGAATCCTATGCAAGTGCTCCGGTAACCCAAGTCTATACGCAACTGGCCCAATCCTCTCAATGATAGGAAATGGCCCCACATATCCTTGTGCTAGTTTACCCTTCTTCCCAAAATGCATAATCCCCTTAATAGGATATACTCTGAGGAACACCTGGTCCCCGACCTTGAATTATCTGAAGAACCTCTTGGCATCAGCATAGCTCTTCTGCCGGTCCTGAGCTACCCGAATACGGCTCCGTATCATCTCTATCCTTGTCGAAGTGTCCTGAATAACTTTCGGGCCAAGGAGTTTTTTATCCCCCACCTCTAACCAACATGCTGGGGAACGATAAGGTCTACCATACAACGCCTCGAATGGATCCATGCCAATGGTGAACTGGTAGGAGTTATTATAAGAAAACTCCACCAGTGGAAGCAACTGCTCCCAACTATCTCCAAAGTCTAGGATGCACATGCGCAACATGTCCTTCAGCATCTGATTTGTCCACTCTGTTTACCCATCAGTCTGTGGATGATATGCCATACTCAACCGCAACTCCGTACCCATTGCCTCCTGGAAACACTCCTAAAATCATGAGAAAAATATCTTGTCTCAGTCAGAGACGATATTTAGAGGCACCCCGTGAAGTCTCACTATCTCCGTAATAAAAATCTGGGCATACTGTCCCGTAGTGTTGTCTGTACTCATGGGTAGAAAATGAGCAACCTTGGTCAACCTATCCACAATTACCCATATGGATTCGTGACCCCTCTGTGATGTAGGTAACCCCGTGATAAAGTCGATGGATATGCTCTCCCATATCCACATCGGAACCTCTAACGGTTATAGAAGTCCTGTCGGTTTTTGATGGTCCACCTTTACTAGCTGACAGGTGGCACATTTAGAAACGAACACGACAATATCTCTCTTCATCCCGCTCCACCAATACTGTCATCTCATGTCTTGGTACATCTTATCCCCACCAGGGTGTACCGCGAACCGTGCGACTCTGTCATTACCTCGTGTTGCAAGTCTTCCCCTTCCAGAACGAACAGTCTCCCATTGAAGCGTAATCCCCCGTCTGAACTAACAGTATAGGACTCGACTCCCTCTTCTAGTAATCGAACTATCTGCTCCTGACAGTACGAGTCTTTTGCCTGGGCCTTTATCACTCTTGTAACAATCAGAGGTGTAACAGTCATCATAGACATGAATGATCGTGCCACTGCATCCTGGTGTCCCAACTCCTTCCACTTAGCTTTCCACACCTTGGATACCTCATCTACTGGCCTACGGCTCAATGCGTCTGCTACCACTTTAGCCTGTAATACCCCGTATTTTTGTTATATTTATTTATGGGATTAATTGAATTAAATGGGTATTAATTGAGAATTAATACGGATAAAATACTAACGAGATGTGAGTTGGTATTTGATTATAATGGGTATTATTTGATTATAATGGATATTGAATATATTGAATTTGTCGTGAAATTTAAATACGGAGATTTGGAAATTTTATTAGGACGTGTGTGACAGTCGCGTCAGGAATATAATTATTTTAATTAAAAAGTGGATTTTATTTTTATTAACCGTATGTTCATTTTGAGTGTGCCAACGTGTCCGGAAGGGTCGAAACAGTCAGAAAACACTAGCCGAGGGTTTAGTTTGGGTCCCGGGGCATTTTTGAGCCATACCGGCAACTTAAAAGGGTATTTTGGTAATTTTGAAATTTTAGGATTATTAACCAACGAATTTTGGGAATAAAATATTCGGATATTAATGACCCACTAAGCCATTACCAGCAACTAACTGATTAGAGGGCAACGGGAGTTAGAGGAGAAAGTTAGAAAAGTTCCCAAAGAGAAAACCTTAACCTTCATCTTCAACCTTCAACCTTGGGAGAAAAAGGAGAGAGAGCAACCTTCATCAATTCAACATAAAATTCAGAGAATAATCCAAGGCAAGTGGTTTAATTATGTTAATTTCAAGAGAATGTTTCCTCCATGATTAGAAAATTATATAATCGCATTGTATTGGAAGATTTATAAAAACCCATGAGATTTGGAGTTATAAATTTAGAGTTTGATATAGGTTTGCATTTAGAATTGTTATTGGGTGATTGAACTAAAAGAATTACTACTCTTTATGTTACAAAAACGGATTTATGTATGGAAATTTATGATTTTATACTCTAGGGTTCTTACTCATAAGATTTGGGGGAAAACTTTGGGAGATTTGATAATTAGGTGTTGTATAGGAAGATTTATCTCATGAATGTGTTAAAATACGACCTAAGTATGTTTAAGAATGATTAGAAGCCTTGAACTACTGTTGGAATGATGTTTAGATGAGATTAGAGGTGAAGAAAATTGGGAAAAACGAGATAGGAGAATTCTGGGCTCGAAACTGTCACCTCGTTAGAAGGCCTGCCCAGGTCGTTCGAACGAGCTCGTTCGAACGAGCTTCTAACGAGTTGACAGTTTGACTTCTATCGAGTTGGATGTTCATTCGGTACCTTTCGTTCGAACGAGATCTCATTAGATGCCCACTTCGTTCGAACGAACTCTCGTTCGAACTACCTCGTTCGAACGAGACTTCTAACGAGTTGACAGATTGGCCTATTTGGCCTGATTTGATTTCTAATGTCCCGTAACCTGGTTTAATTGTAAAGATAACATTTCCTTGATGACTAATTAATATAGTTGGGATATTTGGGATATATTGAGGAGTAAAACATAGAAGTGCGATTGGAACCAAATGAAAATTGTGGATTAGGACGTGAGTGACTAATTACGATGTAAGAATAATTGACGATTTAGATGTTAATATTAACTGGGGATATGTGAATTACGTAACATTATAAGTTGGTATCAGAATGAGAAGTATACCACTAATAAATTATGATAATTACTAGGATGTGTGCATTCTTAGTATATGTATATATTTTATGTGTATGACATACCTACCATACTTTCTATCACGGGAGGTTTACGTTCGCTTAGGGCCATCTAATCTTTGTGTGCCCGAATTTAGATTGGTACCTCGAGAACATAGTTCAGGGAAGGACTTATTGGGAAGTTAATAAGACTGTTGATCATGGGAGCGTAGGTATGTGCGTGACCCATGTGATGGGACTGTGTTCGCCTACATTGTTTGTGATTGTTGTTATCTAAGAACGATTCCTGAGAGATTCGGAATGCGTGATTCTTATGTACGTGATGTACCAGGATGGATAGCAGAGTATGTGTGCACCGCAGCTTAGTCTCGGGTGCTTGTATTGTATATTCATGACGTGAATAATATACGCTTAAATAATGATAACTTTCATGTTGGTATTGTGAGTATAATTATGGTAACACTTTGAGAAAATAAAAAGGGATAACCTGTAGTGAATTGTATTGCTAATAATTGAGAATTCGAGTTTAAGTAAAACCTCTATTTACTTTATAACGTTAGTGATCGAGCGGAAAAAGTGTGTTCGTGCGAGGACACAATCGTTGTGTGTTTCGCCGCCGCGATGCAAAAACCTAAGCTACTACTACACTTGTGAGGCAAGTAAAGCGGTAAGTCGGGTATCGTAAGAAATCCACAGGGAGTGATTAAAGTTTAGATTTTAATTGTTTAATTACTTCAGGAATAAAAGTGTAAAATAAACAAATGAAAAGGTGATAGGGTGGTTATGGTGACAAAAGAAAATAATAAGTTAATGCTAAATTAAAGGAAAGCGAGGATCGGGATCGCATTCCACCACACGGGCTAAACAACTACTAATTAGAATTACGGTTCGAAAACATTTAATCGAGCATATTCAATTAAGCATAAACATCACACAAGAAGGAATTTAACTCAAAGTTGCGAGATTAAACATTTAACTGAAAAATGGTCACACGCGGATTAAATTCGGATTGTCGCTATAAACACTAAAGTTGCGTGACAAATAAAGTTAAACGCATAACAATCCAACTTTAATACACGCGGTTTCAATTAAACGCAATTTTACACAAAACCTAACTTTCGGAGATCAACGCCCATTAATGGCGGAAACGCAATCCCAACCCGTTATCTACGGACAATACATGGATTAAACTAGTTTAAACAACTAATTAACTAATTAAAGCAAGAAATTAATAACTAAAACTAATTATCTAAGCATGAAATTAAACTACAACAATGGAAATAAACTAGAACAACAATTATATTAATGGTAAGGGTAATGAAAAATCCAACTTACAACATCCAAAAGTTGTCACACCAAATGGAGAAGAAGAAGAGCTCTCAAAGAACCCAAACCCTAAGCTAAAACTCTCCTAAAAATGAAGATATTTCTCTTCAAAATGAAGAGAAAGTGTTATAAACAAAATATCCCATGGCAAACTTGTAATAAAAGGGAAGAAAACCAAAAATCTGGAGGCCCGAATCAATTCGGAAATGGTCCGAATCGATTCGGAAACAGGGGAAGTTCGAATCTGCAATTCTGCAGCATTCCGAATCGATTCGGTTTTGGGCCGAATCGATTCGCAAGCTACAGGTCTGAATTCTGCAGCTTTGTCCTATTTTACGGAAAATGCCGCCATTTCTTCGTTATAGCTCGGAATGAGGCACGGTCGGAGGCTACGCGAAGATAACTCAGAGGACTTCAACTTCCGTGAAGAGCTCGGGATTCAAACCCGAATGCTGAAATTACTAAAATGCCCCCGAAGCTGCAAAAGTCGATGAAACTTTTCCGGAAAGCGTCCGAACTTCATACTAAGCATCCAAATACCTACAAAAGCTCAATTAACCCCTGAAAAACATGTTAACATTGAAATCCGAGGTTGTCTGGTTAACGAGCATAAGTATAGGGATTAAGATACCCAAGGGGGCTAATAAGGCGTAGGTTAACGGGTGAAATACACAATATTTGCGTCGTATCAGTTAGAATGTATAATGGGAATCGAGTAGAAAGGGGTAGAACTTATGACGGTTTGGTTAGATATGAAGGTCACTTAGATGGGTACGGTACGTTAGGAGTGCACAATTAGTCGAGAGGTGAGTATTCCATGTGAGTGCACGTCCTAACATGTATTTTGCATTCATTGTTTTAATGTTATTAAAGCACTTGCTATTTTTAAAATACTCTCCACTTTCGGCCTCTGACCCGTTTGCTTTCAAATCTATTTTTGTAAAAACCTTTTAGGTGCCCAGCCACAAGGACACCATGCATAGGATTTCCATTTAGGTGATGAGATGTAGCTGTTATGGAAGTTACAGGGCCTTGCTAGTAGACGCTTCCTTTGGTTTTGACTCCATATTCAGTTCCATCATTTGTAGGGCATGTCGCCCATTTCTATTTAGAGACATTTCATATTTCAGTTATTCAGATTTTGGCATGTAATTAATTGAGGGTACACTGTTCTATTTATTTCAGTCGTGGGATTATCGTGAGGAGTATTTCCTCCAGACTTATTATTATTTGTTGGTTATTCTATTGCTTCTTTATGGTTAATGGTTATGTTATTCTTTCATAATTCTTTTATTGCATGTTAATCAGATTTAATGTAAAATTTGACAACTTACTTTTTAAATACTAGGTGGTTAGTAATCATATAATGTTTTCGACAGTGATGCTATTAACTGAAGCAACTTGGCATTTTAAATTAATTTAATAAATGAGTAGCTACCCGGTATTTAATTAGTCAGGGTGTCACAGGTGGTATCAGAGCATCAGGTTCTAGTGTCCTTTAAGATCTGTACGGCTTATTATGCTTTCAGCGTTGCTTTCTTTGATATAGAGCCCTAAATATTAGGAATGTTGTGTTCATCTCTATACAATGGAAATTCGTACATCCGCGATTTGCTTATTTGAATGATGAACTCATCCAAATTTACTTAAATTTTTAGATGGACCGTCAAGAAGAACTAGCTAAAACGGTTAAGGGAGTCAACGGGCAAGATCGACTCACACCTCAGGTATCCCCAGAGAGAATATCAACCGCCGAGTTAGCAGGTATCGTGGCACAAGCAGTTACCATTGCAGTTTTACAATACCAAGAACGCAGCATACAACTTATAGGAGGCAAAAGACCTAGAGAGGTTAGCCAAATGCATGTGAATAAAGCTGAAAAATGTGCGAAGACCCCGAAATTGCGACAACAAACTACCCAAGACCGAGTCAGTTCTAGTCAACAACGTGGTAAAATGAAGCAGTTTCGAAAGGGGAATAAAGTCCCAAGTCAGCAAGGCCGACACCGTCAGCAGCAGGGTCAGAGGGGGAGTAACTTCAGAGGATGATGTTTCGTGTGTGGCACGCATGGCCATAAATGCCAGGATTGCCCAGAGGGTGTTAGGGCCCCACAGCAGCAGGGTGCCCGTAATGATCCACAGGGGCCACTTTTTCCAGTCGCTCTCCCAGCACCAGCTCAAGTACTAGCCCTACCAACTTTTTCAGCAGCTCCAGTGCAGCAGGGGCAGTTACAGTACAGACATATCTATAATATCCACCAGGCAGCCGCCCCACCGGCACCTGTAACACCCCGTATTTTTGGAACATTTAAAATTTAATTTATTCGAAAATTCTAAATTACTAGTGTGTTGTAATTTAATGAATTAATTATGGTAAAATAATATATAAATATTAATCTGGGATTGAATGGTTAATATTTAGGGAAATTTATTTACTAAGTGAATAATAATAATGTAATTACGTCGTTTCGAGTATTAATGACGGGGTATGTACTTATCACATCCGGAAGTCGGTATAGACTATATTGGGTGGGGGATAAGTATTTTTATAAATTAATTCGGATGCAAATTTTGAGTGTACAGTTGAGTCCGGATGGGCCGAGATAGTCGGAAAAGTGTACCCGGGGGTAGTAAACGGGTCACGGGACGTTTTTAGACATAGTCGGGCCCACTCGGGGGCATTTAGGTCACTTGGGCTTGGCCCATTAGTCAAAAAACGGGATTGGGGTAATTAACCTAATAAAAAGAAGTAAGGGCATGGCTGAGCTTAATTAGAGAAAAGAATTAAAGGGTTAGGAAACCCTAGCAGCAGCCAAAGCCATTTGGGGATCTCAAAAGAGCCAACAAAGGTCATCTTCAACCTTGGAATCCATCGCAAATTCAGACACTACGAAACCTAAGGCAAGTGAATAACTTGCAATAGTATTAAATCTGTTTTTCAATTCATATTTGTGTGATGTAATGAATTAAAATTCGTTTTGGGGTTTCATGGCATAAACATGGGGTTTTGAAAAAAAAAATATTAATCTGATTTGCAAGAATTTATGAGGATTTATGTAAAAATCTGATATTGGAATATTGATGTGTATCTGTTAGAATGATATCCAGATAAATTAGAACGAGTTTGATGAAGAAATTTGGGGTGTAAATGTGTGTAAGGATAAAGATAGATTTTTCCCCAAAATTATGAATCAGTAGTTTATGGACGAATTGATGATTGTTGTGGACTTTCTGGGGGATCCTAATAAGGTTTCTAATATGTACTTGTGATAAGAAGGCTTGTAATTCATGTTAGAAGAAATTAGGGTTTAAGAAAATCCGTCTATGGCTGCCCTGTCTTCGCGAAGAAGACAAAGACCTGTTCGATCGATCGATCGACAGTCTGGGGTCGATCGATCGACGGTCGCCAGAATTTGGCAGTTTTGCCAGTTAGTTATATAAAAGGGGAAATTCCTATAAAAATCTTATGTAATTAATTATTGAGAAATTAAATGCATGAGTTTAAATCAAATTAATTGTAAATAAATTAATTAAGTTTTGAGGCAAAAAATTTGGTTGTCACGTCATGATGAAATACGGAGCTATTGTCGAGTCCGGGGATTGTTGGTTGAGCGAAACCGAAATGTAATAATTTAATTAGACAGAGGCTAATAAATTAGAGTCGGGGATTTCGACTCGGGTAAATTTATTTTGGGCTACGAGAGTAAGTCCAAATTTATGGTGGGGACGATACCAAAAGTAACTTAATTAATTAAAATGCAATTTGATTAATATTTAGAGGTGGACCATGAACTCTTAATAATTTTAATAGGCTTATGATACGGATTTACCGCACGGTATAGCCGGGACTTTTTTATTTATACAGATGTGATAGTATATATATATGGTGTGTACATTAATATCAGTGATTAGATATTTTATACTATAGTGCTATAGGGGGAGGTTGCGCGTAGTGGATGAATCCCCTAGCTTGAGGAGTAGGGTGAGTATATTCCCGAGGTCATAGCGTCCATTATATGGGTGAGGGACATCTCACTTTCAGGGAAGGAATATGACCGCCTCCAATTATTTATTTTTATCAAGTTGGTGTGAAATTCCGACTTGGGATAACTAGGCTATGTGATTGTACCTAGTGGGATAGCACTTTATAGAATTTACATTCTGTGAGTATTTTACTCGGGTGGATGCAAGTTGTTAAAAATATTACAGTATGATTGTGAATGATGAAATATGATTATAAGTATATAATTGGATAATTAATTATATACGGGTTATTAATGAAAAATATGAGCTAATTCACATGTATAACAAGTGTAGAAGTTATATGAATTTAAAAAGGGAAATGATTTAGTTAAGTTGATGTTACTAATAACTTAAAAATCATAATCACTACATACTCAGTTAGAGTAGGGTGGGTATAAAGGAACTTTGTTAATTATCTAGTCATGAGATGAATAACTAGGTAATTTAATTAAAGCATTAGTAGCATACATTAGAGGAGGGGTAAGGAAGTCCTCAAGAGAGTGCGATACTAACTAAAATATGAAGAGCATGCATATTTATTTATTACTGCAAGTTAATCATTTGTTAAATGTTTTTCAAATGTTTTGGGTACTAAACCTTGCTATAAAAACTTTTAAAAACCCTTTTAGGTGTCCATCCACAGGGACGCCAGCCTTGACTCAATTCCAGGGATCCGTTGCTGCAGCATATGTGGATGTTACGGGGCTTTGATAGACGCCTCATTCTTCATTCTTAATGTAGAAATTCATGATTAGTTATTCGAGCATGTTGCTCACATTCCGTTTATTTGTATTAGACTTGTTGAGAGTTCATTCTTGTCTTTACGGGATTAATTATTTGGACCGATGGTTTATTCGGTTAATTATTTTTACTTGTGGATGATTCTCAGTTATCTTTGATTGTTATATTGTTTTATTTTCTGCATGTGTTTTTGTTTAAATAATGAAAGATAAAAATTGGCACCAGTCTATTTTTCTCACTTAGGTGGTTAGTAATTTAATAAGACGATAGTGATGCTAAGAATGGACCAAATGAAAAAACCTGTTCTAACTTGATTTAGGACTGATCACCCGGGATTAATTAGGCGGGGTGTCACAGATGGTATCAGAGCATCAGGTTCTAGTGTCCTTAGGATCTGTGCGGTTTTCTACGTTTCAGCGTAGCGTTCGGTTGTTATAGAGCCCTATTATTAGGACTGTTGATTATATTTTCCGCTTGTGAGATATCGTATTCCTGCTATTAGTTTTGTATAAATTGTGTACTTATACAGTTCAATCTATTTCAGATGCCACCAAAGAGACAGAGAGCGGAGAGGGCTGAGGCTAGAGATGAGGTGAGGGAGGCTCGCCAGGAGCCACAGATACCGCCACCACCACCCCCATCCGAGTTGATTTCTACCACTCAGGTGGCAGTGATAGTGGCCCAAGCGGTCGAGATAGCGATGCGAGCTATGGAAGCTCATTTTCCACAGCCCCAGGCACCGCCTCCAATAGCTCCAGCAGTTCAGGCTCCAGTGGGACCACCGTCTTGGCAGCGAGTGAGGGAGACCTTTCAGAAGGGTCAACCACCTGAGTTTCGAGGTAGCACCAATGTGGTGGAGGCTTGTGACTGGAAGAAGAACATTCAGCGCCATCTGCGCATGTTAGAAGGTACCGAGGTGCAGAAACAGATGATGGATACCTTTCGTCTGTCGGGGGAAGCCTTACAGTGGTGGGAGTCCGTTACCACCGCTAAGGAGCGGGATTTGATGCCGATTTCTGAATTCTGGGTGTGGTTTGACCGCAAGTACTTCCCTCCAGCAGTAGAGTCTGAGATGAGAAAGAAATTTAGCGAGTTGGTACAGGGTGACAGGTCAGTGGAAAAATATGAGGAGGAGTTCACCCGTTTGGCAAACTTTGTGCCAAATGAGGTGAGCAATGAGGAGCGGAAGAAGTCAAAGTTCATGGATGGCTTAGCCTGGAGGATCAGGCAGCACTTGATTGGAAATCCGACGTTAGTGACTTATACAGATGTCGTTAATGCCGCACTTGTACATTGCCAGGATCATCATTTCCATGCTAAGGGGAACAAGAAGGTAGGTGAGCCGAGCCAGCAGGGCAAGGCGGTTACTAGTAGTGAGACAAGTGGCACACAGCAACAGGTTATCATTCAACAAGGGAATCAGGCTAAGAAGTTTAAGCCTGGTGGGTTCCGACCGGGAGGACAGGGGTTCAGGCAGAGGCAACCAGGCCCTAATCAGCAATAACAGATTCCTCAGGGCCGTCAGGGCTAAGGGAACAACGGGGGAGGCCAACAGGGCCAGCAACGTCAAGGCCAGCAGGGCCAACGGCAGGGTGACGACCAGAAACGCTGTTTTGCCTGTGGCCAGCCAGGACACTTTAAGAGGGAGTACCCGCAGAGGGGCAGAGGCCATCAGCAGGGTGCCCAGCTGGGGCAACAGGGTCAGATGCCGCCAGCAGCACCAGCTCCACCCTCCCCATAGCAGCAGGGGCAGATGCACTACGGACGTGTGTATAACGTTCGGGATGTTCCCAATCCTCCAGCACAGCAGGCGCCGCCAGCGGTTGAGGGTATGTTTTTCATTCATGGGCATGAGGGTAGCATTCTTTTTGACACGGGAGCATCACATTCATTCATTAAATCTAATTTTGCTAAACGGGCTGGGTTATTAGAGACCGCGGGTAGCCTCCGTATGAGTGTGGAGTCGCCAGTAGGAAGCGGGGCTTTGATTCGCTCGATTTGTCGAGGAGTAGACATTTGGATTGGGAGGCTTTGTTTAGCAGCAGACCTCTTAGTGTTAGATATGGAGGGGTATGATGTCATCTTGGGCATGGATTGGTTGGCAGGTTACCGGGCTACGGTGGATTGTTATGAGAGGACAATCGTGTTCTCCATTCCGGGACAGGAGATGTTCCTGATAGCAATGCCGCTTCCTGAGGGAGGGTCGCGCACTCACTTATATTACATTGAGGAGGAAACCTCACAGGAGGTGGTAGTCCCTTTAGACTCTATTCCTGTAGTGAGGGACTTTGAGGATGTATTCCAGGAGATACCAGGATTACCACCCAGCAGAGAAATCGAATTTGTTATCGATTTGGCACCGGGGACGAGGCCGATTGCTCGGGCACCTTACCGTATGGCCCCTTCAAAGATACGGGAATTGAGGGAACAGATTCAGCAACTACTGGGTCAGGGTTTTATTCGGCGGAGTACATCGCCGTGGGGTGCGCCGGTGTTGTTTGTAAATAGGCGAGATGGCTCACTCCGCTTGTGAGTGGATTATAGGGAGCTGAACAAGGTGACGATACGTAATAAATATACGTTACCTCGGATTGATGATTTATTTGACCAATTGAGAGGGGCGTCTTACTTCTCCAAGGTCGACTTGAGGTCAGGGTATCATCAACTGTGGATCCGAGAGGGGGATGTTCCTAAGACCGCTTTCCTGTCGCGGTATGGATCATATGAGTTCAGGGTGATGCCCTTCGGGCTCACCAATGCACCTGCAGTGTTCATGGATCTCATGAACAGGGTTTTCAGGGAGTACCTAGATCAGTTTGTCATCGTGTTCATTGATGACATCCTAATCTACTCGCGCACCGAGGAGGAGCACGTAGAGCATCTGCGCATGGTTTTACAGACACTGAGGGATCATCAGCTCTACGCCAAATTAGGGAAGTGTGGATTCTGGCGACGGGAAGTACAGTTCCTTGGTCACGTCGTGTCAGATCAAGGTATTGCAGTGGATCCGAATAAGGTGTCGGCGGTGAGGGAGTGGGGACAGTCCACGACACCGACCGAGGTGCGCAGTTTTCTGGGTTTGGCCGGTTACTACAGGCGATTCATTAAGGGATTCTCTAAGATTGCAGGACCTTTGATGAATCTGACTCGAAAAGGGGTACCTTTCAAGTGGGATGATAATTGTCAATTAGCGTTCGACGAGCTAAAGGACAAGTTGACATCTGCACCCGTGCTTTCATTGCCAAAGGGAGGGCTAGAGTATCGGGTTTACACAGACGCATCCTTATGGGGTCTTGGAAGTGTGCTCCAGCAGGAGGAAAGGGCTATAGCTTATGCTTTCAGGAAGCTAAAGCCCCACAAGAGGAATTACCCCACTCACGACCTAGAGTTGATAGCGGTCGTTTTTGCTTTGAGGATATGGAGGCATTATCTTCTAGGAGAGTAGTTTACTCTATTCACGGATCACAATTCACTTCAGTATCTCTTCACACAGAAGGATCTGAATATGAGACAGAGGCGGTGGCTAGAATTCATGAAGGACTACCAGTTTGATATTCAGTATCATCCTGGTAAGGCCAATGTGGTAGCAGAGGCATTGAGCCGAAGGCCGACTGGGGAGATATCGGAGGTATGGAAAGCGAAGTGGAGAGAGCTTCGATATATGGATGACGTAGCCAAGGCTTGCATGTCAGCATTATCCATCACACCCGAGATCATTATGCGAGTTGTGAAGGCTCAGGCAGAGGATCAGATTTATCGGGATAGGGTGGGCCAGTTGTTAGCTGAGGGAGCAGAGGGTTACTCAATTAGCTCAGAAGGAGGCCTACACTTTAATGGGAGGTTAATGGTGCCAGAGGATGAGGATTTGAGGCACGCTGTTATGACAGAATCCCATGGTTCGAAATTTACGGTACACCCCGCTGGGGATAAAATGTTCCAAGATATGAGGAGGCAGTATTGGTGGGCAGGGATGAAACGGGACATAGCGGAGTTTGTTTCGAAATGTGCCACGTGTCAGCTTGTGAAAGTTGACCACCAGAGACCATCAGGGATGCTACAGCCGTTAGAAATTCCCGTGTGGAAGTGGGAGAGCATCTCCATGGACTTCATCACAGGGTTACCTGTATCGCAGAGGGGTCACGACTCCATATGGGTTATTGTGGATCGGTTGACTAAGGTGGCCCACTTTTTGCCGGTACGCACAGACTTTGAGACAATGCGTTATGCACAGCTATACATAGCAGAGATTGTTAAGCTGCATGGGGTACCAATAAATATTGTATCCGGCCGAGACAAAATCTTTGTCGCCCACTTTTGGCAAAGCTTTCAGGAGGCAATGGGCACGGAGTTGCGCTTGAGTACAGCGTATCACCCACAGACTGACGGACAGACTGATAGAGTTAATCAGATGCTGGAAGACATGCTCAGAATGTGCATTTTGGACTTCGGGGGAGGATGGGAGAAATATCTTCCTTTGGTAGAGTTTGCGTATAACAACTCTTACCAATTCACGATTGGCATGGCACCGTTTGAGGCACTGTACGGGAGACCTTGTCGTTCACCCGCTTGTTGGTTAGAGGTGGGGGAGAACAAACTCTTGGGACCAGAGATTGTCCAGGAGACATCTTCCAAAATAGAGTTGATTCGAGGAAGGATTCGGATAGCTCAGGACAGGCAGAAAAGTTATGCTGATGCTTCTCGAAGACATGTGGAACTAGAAGTTGGGGACCAGGTTTTAGTCCGGGTATCCCCAATGAAAGGGGTGATGAGGTTCGGAAAGAAGGGTAAGTTAGCACTGCGGTACGTAGGACCTTTCCCTATTATTGAGAGGGTGGGACCGGTGGCGTATAAGCTTGGGTTACCAGAACATCTTTAGCGGATACATGATGTATTCCATGTGGCATCGCTGAAGAAATATCGAAGGAGCGAGAGAGCCTTTTGGCACATTCCACTCGAGGAGATCGACTTACAGCCAGACATCTCGTATGAGGAGAGGCCGGTGGCTATTCTGGATCATAGTGGGCGGAAATTACGATCCAAGGTTGTTCCATTGGTTAGAGTACAGTGGGGTCATCACAATGTTGACGAGTCTACCTGGGAGAGGGAGGAGGATATACGGGAACAATATCCAGAGCTTTTCACCGCAGGTACGATCTAATTTTGGGGACGAAATTCCTTTGTAAGGGGGGGAGTATGTAACACCCCGTATTTTTGGAACATTTAAAATTTAATTTATTCGGAAATTCTAAATTACTAGTGTGTTGTAATTTAATGAATTAATTATGGTAAAATAATATATAAATATTAATCTGGGATTGAATGGTTAATATTTAGGGAAATTTATTTACTAAGTGAATAATAATAATGTAATTACGTCGTTTCGAGTATTAATGACGGGGTATGTACTTATCACATCCGGAAGTCGGTATAGACTATATTGGGTGGGGGATAAGTATTTTTATAAATTAATTCGGATGCAAATTTTGAGTGTACAGTTGAGTCCGGATGGGCCGAGATAGTCGGAAAAGTGTACCCGGGGGTAGTAAACGGGTCACGGGACGTTTTTAGACATAGTCGGGTCCACTCGGGGGCATTTAGGTCACTTGGGCTTGGCCCATTAGTCAAAAAACGGGATTGGGGTAATTAACCTAATAAAAAGAAGTAAGGGCATGGATGAGCTTAATTAGAGAAAAGAATTAAAGGGTTAGGAAACCCTAGCAGCAGCCAAAGCCATTTAGGGATCTCAAAAGAGCCAACAAAGGTCATCTTCAACCTTGGAATCCATCGCAAATTCAGACACTATGAAACCTAAGGCAAGTGAATAACTTGCAATAGTATTAAATTCGTTTTTCAATTCATATTTGTGTGATGTAATGAATTAAAATTCGTTTTGGGGTTTCATGGCATAAACATGGGGTTTTGAAAAAAAAAAAGAAAAAAAAATATTAATCTGATTTTCCAGAATTTATGAGGATTTATGTAAAAATCTGATATTGGAATATTGATGTGTATCTGTTAGAATGATATCCGGATAAATTAGAACGAGTTTGATGAAGAAATTTGGGTGTAAATGTGTGTAAGGATAAAGATAGATTTTTCCCCAAAATTATGAATCAGTAGTTTATGGACGAATTGATGATTGTTGTGGATTTTCTGGGGGATCATAATAAGGTTTCTAATATGTACTTGTGATAAGAAGGCTTGTAATTCATGTTAGAAGAAATTAGGGTTTAAGAAAATCCGTCCATGGCTGCCCTGTCTTCGCGAAGAAGACAAAGACCTGTTCGATCGATCGATCGACGGTCTAGGGTCGATCGATCGACGGTCGCCAGAATTTGGCAGTTTCACCAGTTAGTTATATAAAAGGGGAAATTCCTATAAAAATCTTATGTAATTAATTATTGAGAAATTAAATACATGAGTTTAAATCAAATTAATTGTAAATAAATTAATTAAGTTTTGAGGCAGAAAATTTGGTTGTCACGTCATGATGAAATACGGAGCTATTGTCGAGTCCGGGGATTATTGGTTGAGCGAAACCGAAATGTAATAATTTAATTAGACAGAGGCTAATAAATTAGAGTCGGGGATTTCGACTCGGGTAAATTTATTTTGGGCTACGAGAGTAAGTCCAAATTTATGGTGGGGGCGACACCAAAAGTAACTTAATTAATTAAGGTGCAATTTAATTAATATATAGAGTTGGACCATGAACTCTTAATAATTTTAATAGGCTTATGATACGGATTTACCGCACGGTATAGCCGGGACATTTATATTTATACGGATGTGATAGTATATATATATGGTGTGTACATTAATATCAGTGATTAGATATTTTATACTATAGTGCTATAGGGGGAGGTTGCGCGTAGTGGATGAATCCCCTAGCTTGAGGAGTAGGGTGAGTATATTCCCGAGGTCATAGCGTCCATTATATGGGTGAGGGACATCTCACTTTCAGGGAAGGAATATGACCGCCTCCAATTATTTATTTTTATCAAGTTGGTGTGAAATTCTGACTTGGGATAACTAGGCTATGTGATTGTACCTAGTGGGATAGCACTTTATAGAATTTACATTCTGTGAGTATTTTACTCGGGTGGATGCAAGTTGTTAAAAATATTACAGTATGATTGTGAATGCTGAAATATGATTATAAGTATATAATTGGATAATTAATTATATACGGGTTATTAATGAAAAATATGAGCTAATTCACATGTATAACAAGTGTAGAAGTTATATGAATTTAAAAAGGGAAATGATTTAGTTAAGTTGATGTTACTAATAACTTAAAAATCATAATCACTACATACTCAGTTAGAGTAGGGTGGGTATAAAGGAACTTTGTTAATTACCTAGTCATGAGATGAGTAACTAGGTAATTTAATTAAAGCGTTAGTAGCATACATTAGAGGAGGCGTAAGGAAGTCCTCAAGAGAGCGCGATACTAACTAAAATATGAAGAGCATGCATATTTATTTATTACTGCAAGTTAATCATTTGTTAAATGTTTTTCAAATGTTTTGGGTACTAACCCTTGCTATAAAAACTTTTAAAACCCCTTTTAGGTGTCCAGCCACAGGGACGCCAGCCTTGACTCAATTCCAGGGATCCGTTGCTGCAGCATATGTGGATGTTGTGGGGCTTTGATAGACGCCTCATTCTTCATTCTTAATGTAGAAATTCATGATTAGTTATTCGAGCATGTTGCTCACATTCCGTTTATTTGTATTAGACTTATTGGGAGTTCATTCTTGTCTTTACGGGATTATTATTTGGACCGATGGTTTATTCGGTTAATTATTTTTACTTGTGGATGATTCTCAGTTATCAGTGATTGTTATATTGTTTTATTTTCCGCATAGGTTTTTGTTTAAATAATGAAAGATAAAAATTGGCACCAGTCTATTTTTCTCACTTAGGTGGTTAGTAATTTAATAAGACGACAATGATGCTAAGAATGGACCAAATGAGAAACCTGTTCTAACTTGATTTAGGACTGGTCACCCGGGATTAATTAGGCGGGGTGTCACAGCACCACCCACGATTTGGGGTATGTTTTCTATTCATGAGACTTTGGGTCGAATTTTGTTTGTTACTGGGACAACACATTGTTTTATAGCTACATATTATGCGAAGACCTTAGAGTTATTAACCACAGTAGAGAGCACTGTAACATAGGTAGACTCACCACGAGGGAATGGTTCGCTTATCTTCTTTATATGCC
This sequence comes from Sambucus nigra, assembly GCA_949130495.1. Taxonomy (NCBI): domain Eukaryota; kingdom Viridiplantae; phylum Streptophyta; class Magnoliopsida; order Dipsacales; family Adoxaceae; genus Sambucus; species Sambucus nigra. The sequence continues at coordinate 83,748,477 of OX422208.1, read as the reverse complement.
GAGGAGTGGGGGTAGAGATTAGTAGTTTGGTATTACCTGCGGACATGTTAGTCTTAGTTATGCATGAGCATGATGTTATTATTGGTATGGATTGGTTCGCAGCTTATAGAGCCATGATTGATTGCTTCGGTGGGAGCGTTGTTTTTGCCATTCCGGGGCAAGAGATGTTTGTAGTAGCGATGCCTCGTCCTGAAGGGGGATCGTCCACTCATTTGTACTATATAGAGGAGGATACCTCTAAGGAAGTGGTGATACCACTTGATTCGATTCCGATTGTTTGAGAGTTTGCCGATGTATTTCAAGATATACCTGGATTACCTCCGAGTAGAGAGATAGATTTTTTGATCGATTTGACGTCGGGCACTCGGCTTATTGCCCGTGCACCTTACCGTATGGCTCCAACTGAGATGAGAGAGTTACGGGATCAGATTGAGCAGTTGTTGGGTCAGGGGTTTATACGGAGGAGTACTTCGCCGTGGGGTGCCCCTGTATTGTTCGTGAAGAAGAGGGATGGATCGATGAGGTTGTGTGTAGATTATCGGGAGTTGAATAAGGTCACGATATGGAATAAGTATCCGTTGCCCCGAATCGATGACTTATTCGACCAGCTGAGAGGAGCTTCTTTCTTCTCAAAGATTGATTTGCGATCGGGATACCATCAGTTGCGTATCAGGGAAGAGGACGTCTCGAATACTGCTTTCTTAACGAGATATGGTTCCTACGAGTTTCGGGTTATGCCTTTTGGTTTGACCAACGCTGTAGCCGTGTTTATGGACTTGATGAATAGGGTGTTTAGAGAGTTCCTAGACCAGTTCATCATTGTTTTCATTGATGACATTCTGGTTTACTCCCAGACAGAGGAGGAGCATGCCGAGCATTTGAGGCAGGTTTTGCAGACGCTACGTCAGAACGAGTTGTATGCAAAGTATGATAAGTGTGGGTTTTGGCTGAAGGAGGTTCAGTTTTTGGGGCATATTATTTCGGACCGGGGGATATCTGTTGATCCGGGGAAGGTATCCGCGGTAAGGGAATGGGGACATCCCACGACACCGACTGAGATCCGTAGTTTCTTGGGCTTAGCAGGATACTACAGGAGGTTTATTCGGGGATTCTCAAAGATACCGGGTCCTTTGACACATCTGACTCGTAAGGGTGTGCCGTTCATTTGGAGTGATGCTTGTCAGTTGGCATTCGATGAGTTAAAAGACAAGTTCAACTCAGCACCTGTGTTAGCATTGCCGAGATCGGGAGTTTAGTATCTAGTTTACACCGATGCGTCCTTACAAGGACTTGGAGGTGTATTGAAGCAGGAGAGTCATGCCATAGCTTATGCTTCCCGTAAGCTTAAGCCTCACGAGAAGAATTACCCCACTTATGATTTGGAGTTAGCGGCAGTTGTATTTGCCCTTCAGATTTGGAGACATTACCTTTTGGGGGAGAAGTTTCGATTGTTCACGGACCACAAGTCCCTACAGTACCTATTCACGCAGAAGGAGTTGAATATGGGGCAAAGGAGGTGGCTTGAGTTTGTGAAGGACTATCAGTTTGATATCCAATATCACCCGGGGAAGGCTAACGTAGTGGCAGATGCGTTGAGCCATAGGCCAGTAGATAAGGTGGCAGGGGTGTGGAAGGAAAAGTGGAAGGAGTTGGGACACCAGGATGCAGTAGCCCGATCGTTCATGTCTGTGATGACTGTTACACCGCAGATTATCGCGAAGGTGGTAAGGGCACAGGCAAATGACTCGTTCTATCAGGTAGTTCGATTACTAGCAGAGGGAGCCGAGTCCTATACCGTTACTTCAGATGGGGGATTACGCTTCAATGGGAGACTGGTAGTTCCGGAAGGGGAGGAATTGCGACATGAGGTGATGGTAGAGTCGCACGGCTCACGGTTCGCGGTACATCCCGGTGGGGACAAAATGTACCAAGACATGAGATGACAGTATTGGTGGAGCGGGATGAATAAGGATATTGCCGTGCTTGTTTCTAAATGCGCCACTTATCAGCTGGTAAAAGTGGATCATCAGAGACCGGCATGACTTCTACAACCATTAGTGTCTTGTAAGTTATTTATTTTATCTGCTACCCTTTTTTACTTAATTTGAACTTATGTAAAAGTTATGGCTTGACTCTCAAACTGATTTAGGTTAACATTTTAAAAGATTTAGTGTAATTTGTTATTTGTGTCATCCTACTTATAGTTGTTTGTATCCTCTAAGTTGAACACTTTTTTTGTGTTCATTTTAATTAGGCGTATTTAATCTGTGTGAGTTTGAAACAAAACTGAAAATTATTTTTGTTATTGGAATTTACATCTTCACTGATTTACTAGTGTTAAGGGTGGAGTTGAATGAGTTCCAAGTTTCCACTACCTTGGTCTTATTGGGTTGCTGATTTTCAATCAGTGGGGTTTTATTTAGACTATGCTTGTTTTACTGGTTCTATGTGCTTAGTTTAAATTATTGTACACTTGTGGGACTATAATCTACAATTAATATTTGGTAACAGTGGACTTGGGTGCGTGTGTTGTCCTAGAACTAAAGGGCACGGGGTTTTCACTTGTTGATTTCCTCAAGAACAAATACTGTGTTCCATTATTCCTTTCCTCATCCCATTCTAATTTATTTTTATTTGGTCAACATCATCACCAATCACTTTTTACGTGTGTGTGTGTTAAAGTTTAAATCAATTTTTAAAACTAATCTTATTAAAGAGTTAAAAGATTTTTTATTTAATAACTAAAACACGTTAGGGTGTTGGGTTATTTCAACATCATAACATAAAATCGTGCATGTAAAATAAGGTACATATATGCCTACACGTAGAATGCTACGATTGATCTCCCATACATCCAATCCTACATACACCTAATGCACAAGTACAAAAACTATATATATCTCAGTTATCTATGTATCACGCATAACGATAAAAATATAATGTACCATGATGTCCCACTAGCCACAATTTGGCTCATGCTAAGAACACCTCCCCTGAGATCCCAAAACAGGTAATGCATAAACCCCCGGTATAACAGGTCTTAGCACACCTTCCCCCGGTGCTCCTTGTTATGGAGGTCCTTGTCCTTGCTAGCTTGAGCTTTAGGAAACTTAAAAGTTCGATGTCCTATATCTTCACAAATGAAGCACGTGTGACACCCAGACTAATTAAATACCGGGTAGCTGCTCCTTTATTCAGATTAATACAAAATGTCAAGTTGGTTCAGTTCATAGCATCACTATAGAAAAACGTTTTAACAATTACTAGCTACCTAATATTAAAAAGTGAGTTGTCAATTTTAATTAAATTTGATTAACATGCAATAAATATTACATTATGAAATAATGATATCACAACCACATTATAGTCACATTACAATGATAGAGAAATATATGAATCTGGAGGAACACTCCTCGAAAATAATTTTAATTACTGAATAAAACTGAATACAGAGTCTGAATCACTAAATAATTACAACCCAAAATCTGAAATAAAACTGAGTAAGTAGGATGTCTCTAAAAGAAAAGGGGAGACATGCCCTACAGATGAGTAAATATGGAATAGAGTCAAGATAGAAAGTGGAGGCGTCTACTATCGAGGTCCTGTAACTTCCACATCAGCTACAACACGCCACCTGAATGGAACTCCTACGCTTGGTGTCCTTGTGGCTGGGCACCTAAAAGGTTTTTACAAAAAAAATAGATTTGAAAGCAAACGGGGCAGAGCCTGATTGTGAAAACAATTTAAAATATAGCAAGTGTTTAATATCATTAAACAGTGAATATAAAACACATGATAGTGCGTGCACTCACATGAGTTCCTCACCTCTCAACTAAGTGTGCACTCCTACGTACCCGTACCCATTATAGTTATTCCACTATATAACTAGTATATTACAATATTCGAGTTTACTATACTATTCGTAGTTTAATTCCCAATATTTTAATATAAACATAGAGTTTTACCTTCATTCCTCAGGATTAGTTGCAATAATTACTAAGAGTTTTCCCATTTTTAACTCTACAAAAGATGTTACATAAATTCACATTTGTACTTATATAAATAGTTCATTTCAGTATTCCAGTGTATCATTCTCATCATAAATATAAAATAAATGCACCCCTAGACTAAGCTGCGGTGCCCACATAATCTGCTATCAAATCCCGGTACATCGGGTACATAAGGATCACGTATTTCGAATCTCTCAGGAACCATTTTGATAAGTAACAATCACACACAATGGAGGCGAACATAGTTCACATCACATGGGTCACGCACATACCTACGCTCCCATGATCAACACACTTATTAACTCCTCAATAAGTCATTCTTTGACCTATGTTCTCGAGGCACCAATCTAAATCCCCCCGTAGGCACACAAAGATTAGATGGATCGGATCGTACGCTAACCTCCCGTGATAGCAAGTATGGTAGGTGTGTTATACATAAATAACCACATATACTAAGCATTCACACATGTTAGATATCTTATAATATCAATAGAGGTATATTTTACATTCCTATACCGTCATTAAGTGTTACACGTTTACAAATCCCCGAATAATATATATTAAAGTTGTCAACCTTTCTCACGTCGAAATATTTGGTACTTATTTCTTAACCCATAAATGTCGTCCGGTTTCCTACAAAATCCTAAGTTTTACTCCTCAACGTACTCCAATCTCACAACTATACCCACTAGTCAACAAGGTAAGGTTAATGCTCAATTAAATAAACCTAATGGAAGTTCTAAATAAAATCAGGCCTAAAAAGCCATTTTGTCAACTCGTTAGAAATCTCGTTCGAACGAGTGTCATTCGAACGAATGGCTTCGAACGAACTACCAACTCGTTAGAATGAGTACTTTCATCTCGTTAGAAGCTCGTTCGAATGAGGTTGTTCGAACGACCTGGGCAGGTCTTCTAACGAGATGGCAAAAAACCCCTAGAAATTTCCCAACTCGTTTTTCTCCATTTTTCTCTTCTCTAAATCCATCTTAAGATCATCCAAATTACGTTTTAATATTCGTAAACTATTTTAAGTCATCCTAGTTCATTCCTTAACATATTTTTGGGGTCAAATCTTACTAATCAACATGCCAAAATCATAAATCCCCAATTCTTGCCCCAAACCCTATGAACATGAACCCATAATTTAATTGACTACAAAGACTCCTTATAAATCCGTTTCCAAATCACCAAAAGTTATGTTTTATGTATTGAATTCGTCCATAAGTATTCTACATGCAATTCCTATCCCAAAATCATAAGTTTCACAATAATCCCATTGGTTTTCATCAAAAATTTCAAGGCAAATACAGTTTCTACACTAAACATGGAAGAAATATTCATTGAACTTAATAATATCAAATCACTTGCCTTAAATCCGATGTTCTGGTTCGTTGTTGATGATCAAGGTTGGCTTTCACTCTTATTTCCAGTCATAAATCCTTTCCAATTTCTGGTGATGGGGGGTAGTTTGGCTTGGAACGTCTTTTACCTTCTTTCTAACTTCTCTCAAAACTCCCGTAGCCCACTCTCTTGCCTTTTAATGGTAATGGACTTAGTGGACTCTTTAAAAATATAAAAATAAACTCTCAATTCGTGGGTTTTAATTCCTCAATATTTAAAATTACCAAAATGCCCTTCTAGGTTGTCGATTTTGCCTAAAAATGCCCCGGGACCCAAACTAAACTCCTGGCTAGTGTTTTCTGATTATTTCGACCCTTCCGGACGTGTTGGCGCACTCAAAATGATCATTCGGTTGATAAAAATATAATTTACTTTTTAATTTAAATAAATTTATTCCTGACGTCACTGACACGCGCGTCCCAATTGAATTTCCCAAATTATCGTATTTTCGTCTCTTGACAATTTAAATATTTTCAATACTCTTATATTACCATATATACTTAGAAATATGAAATTTTAACATCATAATGAAATACCAACTCACATCTCACTAGTATTTATATCCGAATTAATTCCCAATTAATTCTCATTTAATCAATAAAATTATGGGGTATTACATACTCCCCCCTAATAACAGAATTTCGTCCCGAAATTTGGAACTAAAGAATACATGGTAAAAATAGCTCTGGATAACGTTCGCGCATCTCATCCTCGCGTTCTCATGTGGACTCCTCGACATTATTATGCCGCCATTGCACGTGTACTAATGGTACTATCTTCAACCTCAGTTTCCTCTCGCTGTGGTCCAGAATAACAATCGGACCCTCCTCGTAGGAACTATCGGGCTGAAGATCGATGTCCTCTAAAGCAATGTGAGTATGGGCCAAGTCGTCCCTAAGATATTTCCTTAGATAGGAAATATAGAACACATCATGAATCCTATGCAAGTGCTCCGGTAACCCAAGTCTATACGCAACTGGCCCAATCCTCTCAATGATAGGAAATGGCCCCACATATCCTTGTGCTAGTTTACCCTTCTTCCCAAAATGCATAATCCCCTTAATAGGAGATACTCTGAGGAACACCTGGTCCCCGACCTTGAATTATCTGAAGAACCTCTTGGCATCAGCATAGCTCTTCTGCCGGTCCTGAGCTACCCGAATACGGCTCCGTATCATCTCTATCCTTGTCGAAGTGTCCTGAATAACATTCGGGCCAAGGAGTTTTTTATCCCCCACCTCTAACCAACATGCTGGGGAACGATAAGGTCTACCATACAACGCCTCGAATGGATCCATGCCAATGGTGAACTGGTAGGAGTTATTATAAGAAAACTCCACCAGTGGAAGCAACTGCTCCCAACTATCTCCAAAGTCTAGGATGCACATGCGCAACATGTCCTTCAGCATCTGATTTGTCCACTCTGTTTACCCATCAGTCTGTGGATGATATGCCATACTCAACCGCAACTCCGTACCCATTGCCTCCTGGAAACACTCCTAAAATCATGAGAAAAATATCTTGTCTCAGTCAGAGACGATATTTAGAGGCACCCCGTGAAGTCTCACTATCTCCGTAATAAAAATCTGGGCATACTGTCCCGTAGTGTAGTCTGTACTCACGGGTAGAAAATGAGCAACCTTGGTCAACCTATCCACAATTACCCATATGGATTCGTGACCCCTCTGTGATGTAGGTAACCCCGTGATAAAGTCGATGGATATGCTCTCCCATATCCACATCGGAACCTCTAACGGTTATAGAAGTCCTGTCGGTTTTTGATGGTCCACCTTTACTAGCTGACAGGTGGCACATTTAGAAACGAACACGACAATATCTCTCTTCATCCCGCTCCACCAATACTGTCATCTCATGTCTTGGTACATCTTATCCCCACCAGGGTGTACCGCGAACCGTGCGACTCTGTCATTACCTCGTGTTGCAAGTCTTCCCCTTCCAGAACGAACAGTCTCCCATTGAAGCGTAATCCCCCGTCTGAACTAACAGTATAGGACTCGACTCCCTCTTCTAGTAATCGAACTATTTGCTCCTGACAGTACGAGTCTTTTGCCTGGGCCTTTATCACTCTTGTAACAATCAGAGGTGTAACAGTCATCATAGACATGAATGATCGTGCCACTGCATCCTGGTGTCCCAACTCCTTCCACTTAGCTTTCCACACCTTGGATACCTCATCTACTGGCCTACGGCTCAATGCGTCTGCTACCACTTTAGCCTGTAATACCCCGTATTTTTGTTATATTTATTTATGGGATTAATTGAATTAAATGGGTATTAATTGAGAATTAATACGGATAAAATACTAACGAGATGTGAGTTGGTATTTGATTATAATGGGTATTATTTGATTATAATGGATATTGAATATATTGAATTTGTCGTGAAATTTAAATACGGAGATTTGGAAATTTTGTTAGGACGTGTGTGACAGTCGCGTCAGGAATATAATTATTTTAATTAAAAAGTGGATTTTATTTTTATTAACCGTATGTTCATTTTGAGTGTGCCAACGTGTCCGGAAGGGTCGAAATAGTCAGAAAACACTAGCCGAGGGTTTAGTTTGGGTCCCGGGGCATTTTTGAGCCATACCGGCAACTTAAAAGGGTATTTTGGTAATTTTGAAATTTTAGGATTATTAACCAACGAATTTTGGGAATAAAATATTCGGATATTAATGACCCACTAAGCCATTACCAGCAACTAACTGATTAGAGGGCAACGGGAGTTAGAGGAGAAAGTTAGAAAAGTTCCCAAAGAGAAAACCTTAACCTTCATCTTCAACCTTCAACCTTGGGAGAAAAAGGAGAGAGAGCAACCTTCATCAATTCAACATAAAATTCAGAGAATAATCCAAGGCAAGTGGTTTAATTATGTTAATTTCAAGAGAATGTTTCCTCCATGATTAGAAAATTATATAATCGCATTGTATTGGAAGATTTATAAAAACCCATGAGATTTGGAGTTATAAATTTAGAGTTTGATATAGGTTTGCATTTAGAATTGTTATTGGGTGATTGAACTAAAAGAATTACTACTCTTTATGTTACAAAAACGGATTTATGTATGGAAATTTATGATTTTATACTCTAGGGTTCTTACTCATAAGATTTGGGGGAAAACTTTGGGAGATTTGATAATTAGGTGTTGTATAGGAAGATTTATCTCATGAATGTGTTAAAATACGACCTAAGTATGTTTAAGAATGATTAGAAGCCTTGAACTACTGTTGGAATGATGTTTAGATGAGATTAGAGGTGAAGAAAATTGGGAAAAACGAGATAGGAGAATTCTGGGCTCGAAACTGTCACCTCGTTAGAAGGCCTGCCCAGGTCGTTCGAACGAGCTCGTTCGAACGAGCTTCTAACGAGTTGACAGTTTGACTTCTATCGAGTTGGATGTTCATTCGGTACCTTTCGTTCGAACGAGATCTCATTAGATGCCCACTTCGTTCGAACGAACTCTCGTTCGAACTACCTCGTTCGAACGAGACTTCTAATGAGTTGACAGATTTGCCTATTTGGCCTGATTTGATTTCTAATGTCCCGTAACCTGGTTTAATTGTAAAGATAACATTTCCTTGATGACTAATTAATATAGTTGGGATATTTGGGATATATTGAGGAGTAAAACATAGAAGTGTGATTGGAACCAAATAAAAATTGTGAATTAGGACGTGAGTGACTAATTACGATGTGAGAATAATTGACGATTTAGATGTTAATATTAACTGGGGATATGTGAATTAAGTAACATTATAAGTTGGTATCAGAATGAAAAGTATACCACTAATAAATTATGATAATTACTAGGATGTGTGCATGCTTAGTATATGTATATGATTTTATGTGTATGACATACCTACCATACTTGCTATCACGGGAGGTTTACGTTCGCTTAGGGCCATCTAATCTTTGTGTGCCCGGATTTAGATTGGTACCTCGAGAACATAGTTCAGGGAAGGACTTATTGGGAAGTTAATAAGACTGCTGATCATGGGAGCGTAGGTATGTGAGTGAACCATGTGATGGGACTGTGTTCGCCTCCATTATTTGTGATTGTTGTTATCTAAGAACGATTCCTGAGAGATTCGGAATGCGTGATCCTTATGTACGTGATGTACTGGGATGGATAGTAGAGTATGTGTGCACCGCAGCTTAGTCTCGGGTGCTTGTATTGTATATTCATGACGTGAATAATATACGCTTAAATAATGATAACTTTCATGTTGGTATTGTGAGTATAATTATGGTAACACTTTGAGAAAATAAAAAGGGATAACCTGTAGTGAATTGTATTGCTAATAATTGAGAATTCGAGTTTAAGTAAAACCTATATTTACTTGATAACGTTAGAATGTATAATGGGAATCGATTAGAAAGGAGGTAGAACTTATGACAGTTTAGTTAGATATGAAGGTCACTTAGATGGGTACGGTACGTTAGGAGTGCACAATTAGTCGAGAGGTGAGTATTCCATGTGAGTGAACGTCCTAACATGTATTTTGCATTCATTGTTTTAATGTTATTAAAGCACTTACTATTTTTAAAATACTCTCCACTTTCGGGCTTTGACCCGTTTGCTTTCAAATCTATTTTTGAAAAAACCTTTTAGGTGCCCAGCCACAAGGACACCATGCATAGGATTTCCATTCAGGTGACGAGATATAGCTGTTATGGAAGTTACAGGGCCTTGCTAGTAGACGCTTCCTTTGGTTTTGACTCCATATTCAGTTCCATCATTTGTATGGCATGTCGTCCATTTCTATTTAGAGACATTTCATGTTTCAGTTATTCAGATTTTGGCCTGTAATTAATTGAGGGTACACTGTTCTATTTATTTCAGTTGTGGGATTGTCGTGAGGAGTATTTCCTCCAGACTTATTATTATTTGTTGGTTATTCTATTGCTTCTTTATGGTGAATGGTTATGTTATTCTTTCATAATTATTTTATTGCATGTTAATCAGATTTAATGTAAAATTTGACAACTTACTTTTTAAATACTAGGTGGTTAGTAATCATTAAATGTTTTCGACAGCGATGCTATTAACTGAACCAACTTGGCATTTTGAATTAATTTAATAAAGGAGTAGCTACCCGGTATTTAATTAGTCGGGGTGTCACATAGCCTTCCGTGGGTGATATTGGATATCAAACTGATAATCCTTCACAAACCTAAGCCACCGACGTTGACGCATTTCCAGTTCCTTCTGCGTGAAGAGGTATTGTAGAGACTTGTGGTCTGTGAACAACCGAAATTTCTCCCCCAGGAGATAGTGTCTCCAAATCCGAAGAGCAAATACGACTTCCGCTAACTCCAAGTCATGGGTGGGGTAATTGTTGTCGTGAGGCTTAATCTTACGGGAAGCATAAGCTATATCCTGACTGTCCTATTGCAGTACACCTCCAAGTCCTTGTAAGGACGCATCGGTGTAGTCTAGATACTCAACTCCCGGTCTTGGTAATTCTAACACAGGCACTGAGGTCAACTTGTCCTTCAACTCATTGAATGAAAACTGATATGCATCGCTCCAGATGAATGGTACACCTTTGCGAGTCAGATGTGTCAAAGGACCCCGAATAAACCTCCTGTAGTATCCTGCTAGGCCCAAAAAACTACGGATCTCAGTCGGTGTCATGGGCTGTCACCACTCCCTCACCGCGGATACCTTCCCCGGATCAACAGATATCCCCCGGTCTGAAATGATATGCCCCAAAAACTGAACCTCTTTCAGCCAAAACCCACATTTCTCGTACTTTGCATAAAGCTCGTTCTGACGTAGCGTCTGTAAAACCTGTCTCAAATGTTTAGCGTGTTCCTCTTCTATCTGGGAGTAAACCAGAATGTCATCAATAAAAACAATGACAAACTGGTCTAGGAAATCTCTGAATACCCTATTCATCAAATCCATAAACATGGCTGGGGCATTGGTCAAGCCAAAAGGCATAACCCGAAACTTGTAGGAACCATATCTCATCAAGAAATCAGTCTTTGAGATGTCATATTCCCTGATACGCAACTGATGGTATCCCGACCGTAAGTCAATCTTTGAGAAGAAGGAAGCTCCTCTTAACTGGTCAAATAAGTCCTCGATTCGTGGCAACGGATACTTATTCCGTATCATGACTTTATTCAACTCCTGGTCATCTACACACAACCTTAGCGATCCTTCCCTCTTTTTTACAAATAACACAGGGGCACCCCACGGCGACGTACTCCTTTGGATAAACCCCTGACCCAACAACTGCTCTATTTGATCCCTTAGATATCTCATCTCCACTGGAGCCATACGGTAAGGTGCACGGGCAATTGGCCGAGTGCTCGGCGTAAAATAGATAACAAAATCTATCTCTCTACTAGGAGGTAATCCAGGTATATCCTGAAATACATCAGCAAACTCCCGATCAACTGGAATCGAATCGAGTGGTAATACCACTTCCTTAGAGGTCTCATCCTCTATATAGTACAAGTGAGTGGATGATCCTCCCTCGGGGCGATGCATCGCCACTAAAAACATCTCCTTCTTGGGTATGGCAAAAATGATACTCCTACTGAAACAATCAATTATGGCTCGGTATGCAACTAGCCAATCCATACCAACAATCGCATCGTACTCAGTCATCTCCAATACTAACATATCAGCAGGTAAGGTAAATCTCTCGATCTCTATACCCACACCTCTACAAATAAAAGAAATCACAGAACCCCTACTCAATGGTGAATCTACGCAAGTAATCGTTCTCTCTGCAGTGCCTAACAACCCCAAAGTGTGTGTAAATCTCATGGCAAGCAAACAGTGTGTGGCCCCCGTATCAAATAAAATACGCCCCATAGTTCCCTTAATAGAGAACATGCCCTCAATAGCAGGTGGATCCTATGGGACTGCAGTCTACTGGAGCTGATAAACTCGTTCGTACTGGAGCTATCCCTGCTGAACTGGGACTGTGGGAATGGGTGGCAAAGCTGGCATCTGTGGTGGTGCTGGGAGGGTGGCGGGAAATATAGGTTTCTGGGGCTCGTGTCGAGCACCCTGCTGCTGCTATGGGGCCCTGTCCCTATCAGGACACTCCTGGTGCGTGTGGCCAATTTTTCCACAAGTGAAACACTTCCTCAAAAAATTCCCCCCTCTCGAACCTTGCTACCCACGGCCCTAGTGGCCGTTGCCATTCCTCCCCTGGCCGTGCTGGCCCTGATGAAACTGCTGCTGTTGGCCATGCTGGCCCTGCTGACCTTGATGACCGTGATTAAAACCTCCCTAACCATTTCTGAAACCCCCAGATCTAAACCTCATAAAATCCCCCTGCTGGGAACCCTGATCACCTTGCTTGTACTGACCCTGAGCATATTGTGCCCTGCCGGCACCATTTCCCCCAGTCCTGCCCTAATGGATGCACTCTCCTGGTCGCTTACCTTCTGATAAATGAAAGCGGTGGTCCTGAAAGTGAAGCAGTGTTGCGTTAAACACATCAAAATAAGTGGCCAACGAGAGATTACCCAAAAAGTGCTGACGGATCCTCCAGGTCAACCCATCCATGAACTTCTGAATCTTTTTCTCCTCGGTCGAAATCTCATCGGGAACGATGTTCAAGAGATTACTGAATTCGGGCTCATATTCGGCCACGGTCTTCCCCTCCTGCTTGAGGTTCATTAACTTCCTCCTCATTTCGGTGTGAACGGCTGATGGAAAATACTTGCGGTCGAACCGCACCCAAAACTCCTGTATAGAAAGGATGTCTCTCTCCTCCGAGGTGGTAATGGACTCCCACCACTCTAACACTGATCCTACTAGCTTAAAAGTAGCCAGTTTCTATTTCTGTACCTCCGTGCACTTATACATCCTCAAGTACCTTTGAATGTCCTTCTTCCACTGACTGGACACAACGACATCGGAGCTACCTGCAAACTCCGGAGGGTGTGATTTCTGAAAAGCATCACGAACACATTCCCAAGCAGACGGGAATGCATGATCCTATACAGGTGCTACTACCGGCGCCTGAGGTGGTGTCTGCTGCACAACTGCTAGAGCGGCATTTACCTATTGGGCTACAATAGCGGCAACCTCTGCGACATTTAAGGAGCCCTGGACTGGTGCAGGCCGTGGCTCGAGCTAAGCATCCATGGGAACTCGTTATGCACGTCATGAAGGCATCTGAAATGAGAGTAAAGTTTTATAAGTACGTAGTTATTATCTCAAAATAGCTAAGAGCGAAACATACACAAAAGAATACAACAATCCTAAAATATAGGGCTCTATATCAAAGAAAGCTACGCGAAAACATAACAAGCCGTATAGATCCTAAGGACACTAGAACCTGATGCTCTGATACCACCTATGATACCCCGACTAATTAAATACCGGGTATCTACTCCTTTATTCAAATTAATACAAAATGTCAAGTTGGTTCAGTTCATAACATCACTGTCTAAAAACATTTTAACAATTACTAGCCACCTAATAATTAAAAAGTGAGTTGTCAATTTTAATTAAATCCGATTAACATGCAATAAGTATTACATTATGAAATAATGATATCACAACCAAATTCTAGTCACATTACAATGATAGAGAAATATATGAATCTGGAGGAACACTCCTCGGAAATAATCTGAATTACTGAATAAAACTGAATACAGAGTCTGAATCACTAAATAATTACAACCCAAAATCTGAAATAAAACCGAGTAAGTATTATGTCTCTAAAATAAAAGGGGCGACATGCTCTACAGATGAGTAAATATGAAATAGAGTCAAGATAGAAAGTGGAGGCGTCTACTATCGAGGTCCTGTAACTTCCACAGCAGCTACAGCACGTCACCTGAATGGAACTCCTACGCTTGGTGTCCTTGTGGCTGGGCACCTAAAAGATTTTTACAAGAAAATAGATTTGAAAGAAAACGGGTCAGAGGCCGATTGTGAAAATAGTTTAAAATACAACAAGTGTTTAATATCATTAAACAATGAATATAAAATACATGATAGTGCGCGCACTCACATGAGTTCCTCACCTCTCAACTAAGTGTGCACTCCTACGTATCCATACCCATTCTAGTTATTCCACTATCTAACTAGTCTATTACAATATCTGAGTTTACTATACTATTCGTAGTTTAATTCCTAGCATTTTAATATAAACATAGAGTTTTACCTTCATTCCTCAGGATTAGTTGCAATAATTACTAAGAGTTTTCCCATTTTTAACTCTACAAAAGATGTTACATAAATTCACATTTGTACTTATATAAACAGTACATTTCAGTATTCCAGTATATCATTCTCATCATAAATATAAAATAAATTCACCCCTAGACTAAGCTGCGGTGCACACATACTCTGCTATGAAATCCCGGTACATCACGTACATAAGGATCACGTATTCCGAATCTTTCAGGAACTGTTTTGATAAGTAACAATCACACGCAATGGAGGCGAACATAGCTCACATCACATGGGTCACGCACATACCTACGTTCCCATGATAAGCAGACTTATTAACTCCTCAATAAGTCATTCTCTGCCTATGTCCTCGAGGTACCAATCTAAATCCCCTCGTAGGCAAGCAAAGATTAGATGGCCCGGATTGTACGCCAACCTCCCGTGATAGCAAGTATGGTAGGTATGTTATACACAAATAACTACATATACTAAGCATTCACACATCTTAGATATCTTATAATATCGATAGAGGTATATTTTACATTCCTATACCGTCATTAAATGTTACACGTTTACAAATCCCCGAATAATATACATTAAAGTAGTCAACCCTTCTCACGTCGAAATATTTGGTACTTATTTCTTAACCTATAAATGTCGTTCGGTTTCCTACAAAATCCTAAGTTTTACTCCTCAACTTACTCCAATCTCACAACTATACCCATTAGTAAACAAAGGAAGGTTAACGCTCAATTAAATAAACCTAATGGAAGTTCTAAATAAAATCAGGCCTAAAAAGCCATTATGTCAACTCATTAGAAATCTCGTTCGAACGAGTGTCGTTCGAACGAATGGCTTCAAACGAACTACCAACTCGTTAGAAGGAGTACTGTCATCTCGTTAGAAGCTCATTCGAATGACCTAGCAGGTCTTCTAACGAGATGGCAGAAAACGCCAAGAAATTTTCCAACTCGTTTTTCTTCATTTTTCTCTTCTCTAAATCCATCTTAAGATCATCCAAATTATGTTTTAATGTTTGTAAACTATTTTAAGTCATCCTAGGTCGTTCCTTAACTTATTTTTGGGGTTAAATCTTACTAATCAACATGCCAAAATCATAAATCGCCAATTCTTGCCCCAAACCCTTTGAATATGAACCCAGAATTTAATTGACTACAAAGACTCCTTATAAATCCGTTTCCAAATCATCAAAAGTTATGTTTTATGTATTGAATTCGTCCATAAGTATTCTACATGCAATTCCTATCCCCAAATCATAAGTTTCACAATAATCCCATTGGTTTTCATCAAAACTTTCAAGGCAAATACAGGTTCTACACTAAACATGGAAGAAATATTCATTGAACTTAATAATATCAAATCACTTGCCTTAAATCCTATGTTTTGGTTCGTTATTGATGATCAAGGTTGGCTTTCTCTCTTATTTTCAGTACAAATCCTTTCCAATTTCTGGTGATGGGAGATAGTTTGGTTTGGAACGTCTTTTACCCTCTTTCTAACTTCTCTCAAAACTCCCGTAGCCCACTCTCTTGCCTTTTCCTGGTAATGGCCTTAGTGGCCTTTTTAAATATATAAAAATAAACTCTAAAATTCGTGGGTTTTAATTCCTCAATAATTAAAATTACCAAAATGCCCTTCTAGGTTGCCGGTTCGGCCTAAAAATGCCCCGGGACCCAAATTAAACTCCCGGCTAGTGTTTTCTAAGTATTTCGACCCTTCTGAACGCGTTGGCACACTCAAAATGATCATTCGGTTGATAAAAATATAATTTACCTTTTAATTTAAATAAATTCATTTCTGACGCGACTGACACGCGCGCTCCAATTCAATTTCCCAAATTATCGTATTTCCGTCTCTTGACAATTTAAATATTTTTAATTCTCTTATATTACCATATATACTCAGAAATATTCAATTTTAACATCATAATCAAATACCAACTCACATCTCGCTAGCATTTATATCCGGATTAATTCCCAATTAATTTTCATTTAATTCAATTAATCCCTCAAATACAAATCAATAAAATTACGGTGTGTTACAGCACGTGCTCCAGAAATGTCCAAAATTCCTATATGTCGCTCGCTCACCCAGTTGTCCCCACCCCTTTCCTTGAGGTCCCTATGGGATTAAGTTTCCTTCATGAAGGGCATACAACGCTTACCCTATTTGCTTCTTCTTCCACGATTAGTCATTTTAACCCATGTTTTACCCATTTGCCTTGGTCCCATCTTGACCACTCTACTCATACCTCTTACCTATCTTCTTTTGGTAATTTACCTTCTTTTTCCATAACAGCAATGTGACTTTAACGACCTGGGTGTAAGTAGTGTACGATGGATTTCCCAAAACATTTTCTTAACATACCACGGCGAGACCTTAATCAAACACTCCATCTTCTTTTTTTCAGTATTGACCTTCTCAAGTATGAAAAATGACATATTTGTGAGCTCTTATTCATACTTGGGAAGTTACTTCAAACCCTGATCTAGATCCAAAAAATCCTTCTTTGTACTTGTAATTGAATAAGGAAAATTCTTGTAATTAAACTTAACTAAAATGTCTCTCTATCATTAGATGTGGTGACATTCATGCACCACTAGAATGAATTCCCAGTTAACTTAAAAGTACCTAACATATTATTTTGCACTTCCATCCAGTCCAGCATCCCCAAATGTCTCTCCACATCACGCCTTCACTAGTGAGCAACTGTTGGGTCAAATCCCCTAACAAAGTAGGAGGTTGGACCTTATGTGTAACACCCCGTAATTTTAAATTTTAAGTAGCGCATTTTTAAATTAAATAATCGAAAAGGTATTTTTGGCAGAATTAAATTTTTTGACAATTAATAGGAGGACTATTGAAATTAAAAGATTGTTTGATAGAAATTTGGTTAAAAATAAAATACTTTGATGAAGATTCAAAAATTGTTACAACTTAATAAACATTAATAATTTTAAATTTTATGAAATTTGTAAATCCAAACATTTAATTTTGTTATGTTAAAGAAATGGAATATTTGCAAAATAAAGGGATATTTTACTAAACATAAGGTGATTAAGAGAGAGAGAGAGGGCTGACCATCTCTTTCCTTTTTTTTTCGTTTTGCACGCATGCCTCCCAAATTGGTAGGGGCTAAATTCGGTTTCCACTTTATTTTTTTCTATTTTATTGTTTTACTACTTTTGTTGCCTTTGTGATGATGATGTCCCATGTGTAATCATGATGTCACAAGTGGCTGTTTCCAATTAGCTTTTTCTGATTTTTGGAGATGCCAAATTGTTACGCACGAAATTGTTGGAGATTAGCTGCTTCCGACGTTTGGCTTTTGGGATGCACATGTATAATTAAAAAAAACTATATGTATCAATCTTTTAAGAGTTGGACATTTTTAGGACTCTTTATCTCATCAAAAAAAAAACTTGGCTCACTTTTTGTTTCCAATCTCTCCTTTCCCTACATAAAGCTTTCAGATTCTTATATTTTAACTCCAAACCTCCATTAAACAAAACTTCAATCATATTTTGGGAGGTCTAAACTACATATTGACAAGAAGGCCCAAGAACAAAACTTGATTATTTTTGCGTGACGAATGCAACCGAGTAATCATAATTCTCAATCGATTTTTACTCAGTCATGAATACTCTATTCTTTTCCTTTAGTATTATGCATTTTAAGTGTTACCCAAACCATTAATCATTTGTTTTCTTAAAATAAATTAGTAACTTAACTAGGAAAAGTGAAACTAATTATGGAACTATTTTTATGTCAAATTTTAATATGAAATAATACTCATAAACTTTGGGTAAGTAGGATAGCGAGTGATTTTTGGGTTTAATTGGGTATAGGTTCCATGTAGAAAGTTATAGTTTCTAATTAAATGATTCCGGGTGCGTTTAAACTCATTAAAATTATGTAGAAAATGATGAAATTGGAGATTGTTGATAAATTCATAAATTGATGTTGGAATTCATTCAAAATGGTTAAATGGGATTTATTATGCCAAAAATGTCGACGTTGTGATTAAATGAGAAATTAAATGGAATTGCGACACTATTGGTTTATTTCTTGTACTCATGATTTGTGTTCAAATTATGTTATTGATTGCCATCGCGGGGATAACGGGTTATTTGGGTAGCTTCTCTCACCTATCTTTAAGGATACTTACCAGGTATGGGACTAGTGGGTTGGCCTGGGTTAGAATTTATTCTTGCTAGGTATGAAACTAATTAATGTAGATTCGTGTGGATATTATATTTCGGTGTGGGGAAGATTTTTATGCCTTATCGTCGTTGTGCTAGCCTAGGAATGAGATTAGGACGAGTTTAATGTTAGAAATTCATCTTACACATAGAATATGATGTATATATACATGGGGACCCTTAGGTACGGGAATAAGGAGAATTTTGAGGATCTCACATCGATTAAAAGGGTGAGGTAATTTGATAATTGTGAAATTGAGAAGATGAGAATTAATGCCTAAGATAATATAACGGGTATTAAAATTTTTGGCGACATAATGAGTGGGTCGACAGTTGAAATGGGTCAGCTCGCGATTTGTGTCGAGTCATGTGTGAAACCTTGACAAATTGCGGTATTGATGGTTTAAACGGATCAACGAATGTTTTGACAAGAGTAAGTGTAAAACTTTGGTGGGAGGACCACCCAAGGCGGGAGGACTGCTATAGTAACAATAACAAAGTGAGAAGAATGATAAATTGGGTTAATTTAATTAAATTACCAATATGGGTCTGAGGGATATTTAAAATTATCTTGGTGTGAATATTTCATAATAATCTTTGGGGGTGGTTAGTGACTTATCATTTGTGATTAATTATCTCGTCTTAAATAAAAAAAAACTTATTGTGATATTTATTGTGTATAATGTTGTTGTCTTGGTTCATGGACCCTAATTGAGGAGAGCAGTCTGTATTCATTCTCAGAGCTCTGGCCTCGTGCGCTGACTAACATTTTTAGGATAAGTTTTGGAGAAGTTTCATAGGACTATTTGGAGATATTCGTTTTGAGGTGCAGATGGAGACTATTTACTTTACTTCTTTATTTAGTTTAGACTTTCCTTTCCGTCGTATTTCATTATGAACCTTCATTTAGGTTTTATTGGGTCATTCGATTCCAAGGTTGTTTATGATTTCATTTGGATTATTTAAATTCGAAGTATATAGAGATTTTTATTTAAACATTATTTAATTGGAGTTTAACATGGTGATGGATTTTTATCGCATGGTTGGTAATCATTTTTGGGATTGATTTAATTGTTACTTTGTGGATTGAATTTTATATGTCTCATATCTGTCACATGCTAAGAATGGTATTTATTTAGTGACGTGCGATGTAGTCTGACGGTGGTGGCTGGCCACCCCGTTGTTCGGATTGTCCGGGGTGTTACATATGGTATCAGAGCACGGTCTTAGGTCCCATAGGTTCTGAGTTTGTTTGAGCTTTCGCGTTGCTTATTTATGATTCCATTTCATGATTTCTACTCTTATCTATTCCGAGTCTGATGTTGTTTTGTTTCTCTCTTTTCAGATGGAGAACACAAGGAGGCATGGGAATAGGAGAGAGGATTCTATTTTTGGTCCCGCAGCTCAGGAAAGACAGTGACAGTTTGTTTGGGATGACGAGGTGGTAGTGGCTATCATTAGCGAGGCCACGACGATCAGTATGGAGACAGGAAGACAGAGATGGGTGACTTTAGAGGCAGCATCAGGGTATACCCATTTCGTCTTGGGATAGGGTGAGAACCATTTTTCTTAAGGGCCATCCTCCCACCATCGTAGGGGGATCTGACTTGATGATTACTCACTAGTGGAGGAGAGACATGGAGATTCATTTGAGGATGGTAGACTTAATGGATGTGAAAAAGAAGATGTTAGCGACGTTTAAGATGACTGGGGATGCATTACAATGGTGGGAGAGTGCAACCATGTCGGAGGAGAGAGATTGGTTGAGTTATGTGAATTTTCAGATAAGGTTTAATGACAAATATTTTCCATATGCTATTAGGTGTGCGAATAAGAGGGAATTTATAGACTTGGAGCAAGGTTCAAAGTCGATTGTCGAGTATGACCAAGAGTTTACTAACTTATCCAAGTTTGTACCTGAGGCGGTTGATAATGAGAGGAAGAAGATGGCGTATTCCAAAGGCTTAGAGTTATGTTCTTCGCCAATATTGTGTGATTTGATTTATGGTTCGAGGGAGACTATCTGACTCAGTATCCTTATATAGTACGTGATGTATCGGGACTTGATATCAGAGTTTGCCCACACCGCATGACTCCACCCAGGGGTGTTGTGTATGTATATATGATAAGCGTGATGTATATATGTAAGTGTGATTTATTCTTCTACAAGTATGTTAGTAGATAAGATAGATCATTAAAGGGTATGAGAACTAAATCAGTAAGTGATAGATAATGATATCCAAATTAATCAATGTATACGAGAACTAAATCATTTAGCAGAGATTCCTAATGAGTATGGAGAATTGAGAAAATGTAATAACGTGTTTTATGGGTAATACAGGTGGGCACTATAATTGATTCGATGCGAAGAGATGTAAGCCAGACTAATTAGGTGGGTAGCATAACTAGGTGGGTTAGAGTGGTACGTTAGGCATGCACATTAGTTGAGGGGTGTGGATCTCAAGTGAGGGTATAGTACTAACATGTATTTAATATCTTATCTTATCGCATTTTAAACACTTGCTAAACTTTTTGAAATTGTTTTACTAGGGCTCTGACCCATTTCAAATTCTTTTTATAAAAAACATTTTAAGTGCCCAGCCAAAGGGACGCCAGGTACATAAGTTCCCCCTTTTGACGTGTTGTAGCTGCTGTGGAGGTTACATGACCTTGCTATTAGATGCCTCCATATTTATTTTATTTCTGATGCATCCTTAATTATTTTAGTTAGGCATGTCGCCCATTCTTAGTTGGATACTATTTTCAGAGACTTTCTATTCCTGTTTATTTCAAGTACTGATTTAGACTTTACTCGTGGATGATTGTATTTAGATTTTCTCTGGAGTGTTATTCCGAACTCACTTATTTACTTATGTCATTATCTTATTATTCATTGTTATGTTCATAGAAATGGTGAATTCTATATTTATTCCGATTTATTTATTGCATGCTACTAATTACGATTAAAATTTTGACACCGAGCTATTAGGGTATTAGTAATTAATTTAAAATTTGACAGTGATGCTAAGAATGATACCATTAATGAATCATATTTAATTTAATAATGGACTGATCACCCAGGAATAGAATAGGCGGGGTGTCACAGATGGTATAAGAACATCAGGTTCTAGTGTCCTTAGGATCTGTGCAACTTTACTACGTTTTGACGTTGCATTCTTTGATATAGATCCCTATTATAGGATTAGTGTATTCCTCTTCATACGTACGTTTACGTTCTCTTACTACTATGTATAATTGATACAAATCATACGCGAGTTCTGTTGGGTTTCATACACCGAACAATACAGGTCAACCAACAAGGGCCGTTAGAAGGAATACATGAGGAGAGGATCAATAGAAGACATAAAGTATTCTGGGAATAGTGGCTGCGATGGAAGTCACCATGATTATTGTTTAGGTAGATGACGATAGGATAATCACTAGGGTGTAGCAGTTTCCCCAACCACCACCGTAGACAAACAGTGGTACAAATTTATACCCACCCAGTGTACTTAGTAAAAAGGGAAAGTCAGAGGAGATCTTTCAAAGAGCCATCTGTAAGGATTTCTGTAAGAAAATAAGTGTGATGGGCCAACGGAAGGAGATAATCCAAAGGCAATGGCATATGGTGGAGTGAAGTGGCACTCAAGATTTAAATTTTGGTTGAATTTTTTGCACATTAGAGAAGTGCTGCCATGGTGGGAGATAATCACCACATATAAGGAAGTAAATAAGAAATTAATCGAGAAATTTTGGTTACGGTTTAACCACAAGTTCTTTCATCTTCTATTCAGATGGAGATACGAAGGAAGTCTCTGGACTTTTCACAGGAGGGATGAACAGAGGTTGATTGTGATGAAGAAATTATTTATTTAAGTGAACTTCGTACCCAAGGAGGTAGGTAGTGGAGAGGAAGGTTATTAAAGGTGATGATGGACTCACGAGTAGGAGTCGTTAGTTTTATGGGAAATAAGTCTTGGACGACTTATGCACATGGTGTCAGTGACGTAATTTTACAATGTTTATATCAATGTTTCTATGATAAGGGGAGCGAAGAGAGTTGGAGAGCATAACCAGAAAAGAAATACTAAAGGTAATTGGTGATAGTGATGCACTATAAAGGGATACCCAAAAAAGGATAAATTTAAATCATATAGATCAATGAAATTCCCACCAAAGGATGATGGATTCAATTAGGGCCTCTAGGGACAATAGTGTGTTCGACAGAGCCAAGAAATCCAAAGGAACAACTAAGGTAGCAATCGGGGCCAAGAATACCAGGTACAAGAAAAGGACACTCCCGATATGGCCAATAGTTCCAGAGATAAGGGAATGACACCAAGAGGTGTCCTACAGATGGAGAGTAGGGCCACATGTATCGAACTTGTCCGTAGTCACTTAGGGAACAAGAGTGGGATGCCAAACAGGGGAAATAGTTATAAATTATTTAAATCAGTGTAGACGAAAGTGTTATGTCCAAGAAGCATTTGGAATGCCAATACCATTGGGAATAAAAGGTATGAGTCGTATCATAGGGTGAATGGGGTATATTTTGTGTCAAACGAGCAAACCACACTATTTCTTCAGCACTAGTTTCATGCCTGACGCAAGTTTAGTGCGTGTATCGTTAGTGTTACTATTGTGGGTGTATATTTACCATTGCATTGGGTGCTATCTTTGGTTCCATCTGCAAGGGATCGGGTGGGGATACTAAGAGAATATATTTTAGTGGGTTAACTCATTTCGAGAGATGATATCTGACTATAACATTATCCTGGGTATAGGTTGGTTAGAGACGGGTTGAGCGATGGTGGGCTATTATAGCAAGGCTATCGCGCTCGCCATTCTAGTGCAAGATATGTTGATGAGCGATGTGTCAACTCGGAGAAAGTTGATCTCGCGTTTGTATTACACTGTGGAGGAGACTTCAGATGTTATAGTTGTCTCATTATATTTGATCCCAGTGTGTAGGGATTGCACTGATATGATTCGGGATATATTAAGTTAACTGTCAAGCGAAGAAATTTAGCTCGTTATTGAGTTAGTGTGGGGAAAACTAGTGATAGTGAGATCATCGTGTGATATAACTCCGTTAGTGATGTGGGAGTGAACGCTAAGACTTGTACATCCGGGGATAGGATTTTGGATGTTCTGATCGTGTGTATCTAACCTGCGAATCTCGATGATCAATAATGCTAGGTAGTAGTGTATCGAGGGGGTTCCTTATTTGGATTTCGCTTGCGAGATGTCCCACGCACTAACCCTAATGAATGTTTAGAGTTGAGAGATGTATTGGTCATTAGGGAATGAGTTTACCACTTTAGTTATTACAGGTGTATGTGGGTGAAAGCATGAGCTGAGAGCTATTCTATGATAAAAGATCTATAAAGTCGTGTAGTGCTGTGTGGGGAGCACTGGGGAAAACTTTTTGCACCACTAGTTGATGGGTGGGGCAGTATTGAGGGTAATTAAATCATTTTACGAGGGTAACTGAGGTTAGACATATGGTATAGCCATACTGAGAATGCGGGGTCGGACTTGAGATAAGTATGTTACGTGTGGTATGATAAAGATGATTGTGAAGTTGTGCACGGGATATAAAGTGTATGGGCGCCCTGGCATATGTGACTTTCGTTATAGTTTGTGATAAAAAAGCTCAGAAAGATGTTATAAATGTGTCTGGGAGATAGTCCGACTGTGTGTATGTCATGAGAAAACTCCCACAACCTAGGTGAGTTGAAAGGTGAGTCAAAACATATTGGGAACAAATGGAGTCTCATCTAGTCAAATGCGTAGAGTGGTTCACACGTGGATAGTTTGCTAGGATTCTAATAGACAAAAAAGGGCCTAGGAAGTGCGTAGTTTTAGAGAAAACACAGAGGCTATAATTTTTAATATTTCATAATGAGGGGAGTAAGAAGTTCCACGTGATGTGACATGTTAAGTGTGTTGATATCTGATTGAGTGTGAGATAGTGAAGTTGTTCCCAAGTTTGCCACTCGTAAAAGGAAGAGGTTGGTCCGATACTACCAACCTGAATATTGTGATAGATGGATGATTCTCGGGACGGAATGGACATGTAAATGGATAAAGTTCATTATTGGATTATTAAAATTGCGGAGTAGTCAGGATTTTCTTTGGGTTGTGACGTGACTTTTCCACAGATAAAATAATCATTAAGGTATTGGGGTGTGTTATAGTACTGCGTAGTGTGGCCAACAGGTTATTAAAGAGAATAAATAAATCGACACAAGGTTCCACCCAATACCGTTGTAAATGTAGACAAGAACCTTGATTCCCACCTTAAATAGAGAGTATCAAGAGGCAATGGGGGTGGAGTTTAGACCTAAGCTAGGTATGTCAACCATAGGCTAATGGATAGTCGGGAGGGGTGATATAGAATGTGGCAGAATGCGAGGATGCATGTCTTGGACTTGTGAAGTAATTATAAATATTAACTACAGTTCGTAGGGTTGCATGTGATTAACCGTAGTAGGATATTAACCGCTAAGTGACTTCTGAGGCTTAATAGGGATCCAAAGTGATTCATGATTCGTCGACAAGGATTGAGTCAATCCACATTGTTTTCGTATAGTTGAGAATGTAATGAGAGTACATTGAAGTGAACCAAAATTTCGAGGCCTGACATGAGTAAGAAAGGATTGTTGAGGCCCATGAGGAGAGATGGTTGGTACGATAGTAAGGGAAATTGGTACCTATAGCAGTGAGATATTTTCTAACATAGAAATGATATAGAAAATGGAGTATAGGCTTATCTTTTGAGACATTGTTAACGAATTACAGTTAATTTTGCATGTCATTATATAAATGAGACCTTAAGCATAAAGGAACATATAGCTATGCAAGGGCTTGAATGAACTTGTTGCTAATCGTGGGCTATAATGAGTAAACTTTCGGTCGAAACGGTACATTGGTGTATGTATAGTGGAAATTATAAAATATTATTGCAAGTAAATTTTGATTATCCGAGAGAAATTCTATTATTAGGGGAAGTATGTAACACCCTGAAATTTTATTTATTTTATATTGAGAATTAATTAGGATTAATTCAATTATATTTCGAAATTAATTCGGTAAAGGTCAATATTTATTTATATTGAATATTACTTAGTTAATGAGTAATAATAATGATAAGAAAATGTTATAATTATCGTGAGTGAGAAATACGACAGTTAGGAACAATTTAGTCGGGTCGTGCGTGTCAGTGATGTTGGGACTTAATTTGGGAAATAAAATATAATTTCACTTTTCATATTCCGTATGGCCATTTTGAGTGCGCTAGTATGTCCGTAAGAGTCGAGATAGTCCGAAAAGTCTACCTGGGGGTTTAGTTTGGGTCTCAGAGCATTTTTAGGTCAAACCGGCACTCCGGAGGGGCATTTTTGGTCTTTTGAAATTTCGGAGAAAATAAACCCATGAAAATTATAGGATTATATCTGATGAAACTTAAAGGAGATTGTGGTAATCAGTTTCCAAACCATTGGTGAGTCATAGGAGGAAGAAGGAGAGCCAGTCCAAAGTTTTGAAGGCCAAGAACCACTTTTTTCACCACCACCACCACCAGATTGTTGATCGAGAGGAGGAGAACACCAATCCTATCACCTATTCTGCATATATCGTACTTTCACATTAAGTCAAGTGTTTATCTTGCTAAAATATTATTTGATATATCATCCATGTTAGAATAGGGTGATAATCTTGTGAAATTCATGAAATTTGGCTTTAAAATTGGATACATAATTAGTAATCTTTGGTAGGAATGACAATATAATTTATCCCCGATATATGTAGATGAATTTTGATAAGGAATATCATGAAATTCGGGAGGAAATCTTGAATTTTGTTGAGGTTCTTGAACACGAATAATAAACTAGGGTTTTTAGAAATTATCTTGATTAAATATGATTTTGAGATGTTATGTAGAGATTTTATGATTCTTATACGTAAATCATTGATACATGATACTATAATGTTAGAAACCTTTGGTTGGGAGTTTAGTATAGTGTAATGTTGGTTTGAAGGCTTAAAATGGCGGTTTTTCGTAACAGTGTAGGGAAGAAGAGGACAACTGCTACAGTGAATCTATTTGGCTCCTTGGCCGAATCGATTCTCAAAGTGAATCAATTCGGGCCAAGGTCGAATCAACTGGGTTTCCTAAAATTGCATAGTTTTTCCCCTTTTTATATAGGAGTCATGAAAAATGTTTGGGTTGACCCTTGAATTAATTGTAAGATTGTATTAAGAGATATTCTAATTACTATTAGGCTAATTTTGGTTTGAGGTTGGTATCATGAGGAGTGTTTAAGACTAATAATTGATTTAGCTTAATGGGCAATAAACGATTATTATGGTATTGATATCTTATTATGGAAAATTAAGGGAATGTAAGACCAAGACCTATAGGCCATGAGTGGGATTGCCTACTAAATTTACTTAAGGGACCGTTGGCAACCATTTGGGATTGAGAAACACTTGGGAATTTATTATGAGAAGTATGACGTTACGTAGAACATTGAAGAAATACTATACTACGTATGGGGCATATGATACAGGTTATGTGCATACCTCTAATGACATTATATGTATACATGGGTGGTGTGTATACCTATTATTTGATTTGTATGTGTACTCAATCCTGGGCTACTTGCTATCATGGGAGGTTTCTCATTCCGATGCGCCCATTTTGGGGGATATTGACTTGTACTTTAAGTCATAGACCTTAGGGATTGATCACCACTTGTGTGAATTAGGGTTTGACTGGTCATTTGGGTACATTAGATATGAGCATATCCTAAGGGCTTAGAGCTATGTTCGCCTCCAATATTGTGTGATTTGATTTATGGTTCGAGGGAGACTATCCGAGCCAGTGTCCGAGTACGGGATGTACCGGGATTTGATAGCAGAGTATACCCACACCGCAGGTCTCGACATACGGGTGTTGTGTACATATATATGTTAAGAGTGATATATATATATATATATATATATATATATATATATATATATATATATATATATATATATATATATATATGATTCTTCTACGAGTATGTTAGTACATAAGATAGATTGTGATATCTAAATTATTCAAGCGTATGAGAATTAATTCAGTAACTGATAGATAGTGATATCCAAATTAATCAAAGTATACGAGGACTAAATCATTTTGTAGAGATTCTTAATGAGTGTAAAGAATTGGGAAAATGTAGTAACGAATTGTATGGTCAATACAGGTGGGAACTATAATTGATTAGATGTGAAGAGATATAAGTCAGACTAGTTAGGCGTGTAGTATAACTAGGTGGGTTAGAGTAGTAAGTTAGGAGTGCACATTAGTTGAGGGGTGAGGATATCAAGTGAGGGCACACAGTAGTAACATGTATTTAATATCTTATCTTGTCACATTTTAAACACTTGCTAAACTTTTTCAAACTATTTTACTGGGGCTCAGACCTATTTCAAATCCTTTTTGTAAAAACAATTTTAGGTGCCCATCCAAAGGGATGCCATGGATAGGAGTTCCCCTCATTTGACGTGTTGCAGCTACTGTGGAGGTTTCAGGATCTTGCTATTAGAAACTTTGATAGTGATTTCAATTCTGATGCATCCTTAATTATCTTAGTCAGGCATGTTGCCCATTTTTAGTTGGATACTATTTTCACAGACTTTGTATTTTCGTCTATTTCCAGTATTGATTTAGATTTTACTCATGGATGACTATGTTTAGATTTTCTCTAAAGTGTTATTCCAGACTCATTTATTTACTTATGTCATTATCTGATTATTCATTATATTGTCATGGAAATGGTGAATGCTATATTTATTCAGATTTATTTATTGCACGGAAATAATTAAGGTTGAAATTTTGACACCGAGCTATTAGGGTTGTTGATACAAAAATTAGTCAGCTGATGTGGACTAATTATATGAAGACATGTGTCATCCAACATGGCACAAGATCAAGTACCGAGCTACTCAATGTACCGAGATACTCAGCTTACCGAGCTACTCAACATGGAACCCGCTCTCAGCGAGGTTTGTCTCTCGGAATTGGTCAAGGCTTGGAATATCAGGGAGCCTTTGGATGATGACGAGCATCCCAGGTCTGCTTCTTTTCTGCTTGAGTATAAGAACGTTGGCTCCAGTTTTATAGCAAGGCCTGTGGATAGTATTCCCGAATTTGATAACTTTGAAGAGACTACTGGGGATCCTATCCAGTTGGACGAGGAGGAGAGCAGCTCTGACAGTGATATTATATGTGCTGTAACCAATTTGGGTGGAAGGAGCTCCAGTAGTAGTAGTTCCTCAGCACGTGGGGAAGTTTTTAAAGCTCGAGAGTCGTCGAGCACATCTAGTAGTTCGAGCGAGGAGATGGCTCCTCCAAGAAAAAATTAAATTCGGGATAATGATGATGAAGACCATATGCTTCTCGCACAGAGGTTGAAGAAGCAGAAGTCTAGCTCTGGGTCCGTGGCTACTGGTTCTCGATCTTCTGCTCAGGAGAAGGAGAAGAAGAGGAAAGAAGAAGAGTAAGTAAGAGAGAGAGAGAGAGAAAGAAGGAGAAGGAGAGGAAGAAGGTAGAGGAGAAGAAAAGGTCGGAGGAGAGGAGAAGAATGGAGAGGGAGAAGGAGGAAGAGAGGAGGAAAATAGAGGCGAGGATGAACGCCGAGCAAGCCTTGGTCCCGGTGTCTGCTCTGCCTAAGGGGGCTTCAGTCGCTATTTCTCCTCAGCTGGCCCCGCGTTGCTCGAGAGAGCAGTTCTCCCTGCTGATCGCCAAAGGGCTCTGGGGTTTGATTAATTGGCCCATCAGGCTGGACAAAGGCTAGCTTTAGTAAGATTTTTTCTTTTCTCCCATGTTTTGATGAACTTCATTATTTCCTTCCTTTGATGTTCTCTTCTTCTCGCAGTTTGTGACCGACTTCGCTGTGATCTTTCGTTCTCGTGATGAGCTGGTGAAGAGAAACAATAAACTGGATTAACAAAATAAAACCTTGAGGCTGAGGGGTATAGAGCTCGAGGCTAGTTTTAAGGTCGTTGATGCTGCTCAGATATCATCCGATTTGGCCCTCGCTACTGCCAACCGGAAGACGGATGCAGCAGTAAAGGAGTTGACAGAGCTGTGACAAGCCTACGACCTGGTTTACTCGAGCAAGCTGGCTGTCGTGGAAGAGAACAGAGTGTTGTCTGAGGAGATAAAGAAAAAGGAGTCTGAGGCGATCACTACCAGGGAAGACTCATACAATTCTGGTTAGACTGTAGCATACGAGGATGCTGAAGTTCATATAGGCTATATTAGTCGTCTGAACTTCAAGAAGGGCTGGAACAAGGCCCTCATAGCTGCAGGAGTGGATGTTGCATCTCCTCTATTTGATGAACATGACCCGGCGCCGAGGCCAGTTGTAGATGAAGCCCCTGCCCCAGCTGTCGAAGGTGCTGACCCTATCCCCCAGATGACCCCTACTGACGTTTCCCTTTTTGTGGCAACAGAGATTACCCCTGCTGAGGGCGGTGCTCCTGCTGATGCTGACAAAGGGAAACAACCATCGACCTCTGGGCAACCTGAGGTTGCTAACTAGTTATCTTCTAGGATTACTTTATATTTTTGGTTTTTCTATCTGTAAACTTTCTTTTTGCTGTTCGATGTAATTTCAACCCTTATTAATGAAAAGGCTTCTTTTTCTCAGTGCACTGATTTGTCTTTTTCTCTCCCTTGCCCCTTTATTGCTTGTAGTTGGTTGATGTTGATGATTACATTCCTGCCACTTCCCAATTGGGAAGGATGCTGGGGCCCGATGTAAGCTCCAAAGTTTGCCACACTTTTGTGAGGATCTGTAAGTCTCTGCGATTGAGGAACAAGCGATTTATAGAGCAAACTGAGCTCGTCGCCAAGATGAAGGACCGGCTTCAAGAAATGGAGGATATCGGCGCCTCAGTCCAAGAGGAAGTTAATGCGCTGAGAGCGAAGATATTAGAGACTTCTGAGATCAATCAGGTCGGGGAAGTGCTTCAGTAGGAAAATAAAGCTTTAAGGAGAGAGGTCTCGCGTCTTAGGGAGCATGCACCGAGCATCGCTCCTGTAATATTACAAGGCTCATCTTTGTCGTGAGCTAGGGCTGGATTGAGTGACATTCCTCCTGTACTGCGGGGTTCTACTGGTCCATCCATTCCGCGAGCTGGCAGGAGCACCAGGAGCCGAAATAGGGAAACAGAAGAGCTTTGAGATAGGGAAATGGAAGAGCTTCGTGGTGATGTCTAGAGAGCATATGTGATCGCTGCTGGGATTTAAAGGGATGTTACTCAGCTGCGACACCTATTTAAAAAAGGACCTCGGCGAGTATGGGCCGACGGCTACGATTAGGGTTGGTAAGATGCTCCGACTAGGTTGACAAAGTTTGAGGAGCTCACCTTCATCAGGGGATGGTTGAGTGCATTGGGGGAGATGCAAGTTCCAAGAAATTCAATGCTCTGGTATCTCCATGAAATCTCCCCCTCCACACGGATGCCCAATCCCTTTCGGAGGGATGGTCAATGGATACCTATTGATGCCATCCCTCGGCAGCTGTTGGAGTCGGATGCCAACGAGGTTGAGGTGACGAGCCCAAGTGGCTGACTACCTTGCTCAGAGGCATCATCCCCATTAGGATTTAGCTAGTAGTTTCTCTGTGTATTTTTTGTAGTGTAAATGCTTTGGGCAAGCTCGTCGACTAAACATGTATCACCATTGTTGTAAATATAGTGGATTAATAAAATTTATGTTTTGGGCTAATTTAGCCGAAATAAACAAGTGCATTTTTTCTCCAAGTTCTTATTCCTTCGTGATCTTCTAAGTTTGTATTATTATGTAAGTGTCCTCCCAGTCTAGTATAACATCAGGATACCATTGTGCCCCACTTTACCTTTTAGGTCATGTCGTCACACTCCCTTAGGCCTAAGTGTGGCAATTGGCGATGACACACCTGGTGTTGGATATTCCATCCGATCAGGATTTTATTTAACTAAAGAAGGTTTGGTGACCAGTTTAGATTTGGCCACTTTGCCTAAGGATCTCCAGTAGGGCTTCATATATTGCCAGGGGCAATGTAGAGAGGTCTTTCGTGTTTTATAACGATAACCTGAGGAGGGACAATTCCCTGCTATGATGTGATGATCAATGTGCCTATTATTTGGAAAGGATGTGCGATAAAGCTCGTATGGCTGTTACTCATTAGAATGCAACCGTTTTAAATAACTTTCATTAATGACAAGGAAAACAAACTTCTAAGTTTAATAACAAACGAATAAAAGAAAGATCTAAAAATAGAATCTCTTGAGATTGGTTGCGTTCCATGCTCGTGGTATTTCTCTGCCTTCCATCGTTTCTAAGTGATAGGCGCCCTGTAGATCGTCTCTTGTTATCTTGAAGGGTCCCTCCCAGTTTGACCCTAGCTTTCCATCTGATGGTTTTACTGCGCTGCCCAGGACTTTCCTCAGGACGTAGTCCCCAACTCAGAATGTCCTTGGGTTGACCCTTTTATTGTAATGTATTACGAGTTGTTGCTGATAGTTCGCTACTTTTACTAGGGATAACTCTCGGCGCTCGTCCGCTAGGTCGAGCTCAACGAGCAATGCTGCATCATTATGGCCCTGGTTGACAAGGTTGGATCTCATTGTTGGCAAACCTGCTTCTAGTGGGATGACTGCTTCCATCCCATATGTCAGCGCAAATGGGGTTTCTCCTGTCGCTCGCCGAGGGGTGGTTCGATAAGCCCATAGAATATGCGGTAATTCATTTACCCATGCACCTTTGTCTCGCTCCAATTGCTTCTTTAGTCCATCGATCACAGTCCTATTGGAAGCCTCAGCTTGGCCATTTCTCTGAGGGTAGGCCACCGAACTGAAGTGGTGTTTGATACTGTGTTCATTACAGAAACTCTAAAACGAGTCGCTTTCGAACTGAGTTCCATTGTCGGTGATGATGGTTCTGGGGATGCCAAAGCGAGTGATTATATTTCTCCATATGAACCTTACCATATCTTCATCTCGGATATTTGCCATGGGTTCCGCCTCGATCCATTTGGTGAAGTAGTCCATTGCAACCAACAGATATTTGCAATTGTCGATGGCGGTAGGTAATGGTCCCAAGATGTCGATTCCCCATTGGGTGAATGGCCATGGGCTGGACAATGATTTTAGGTCGCTAGCAGGTTGGTGGACCATAGGAGCGTGAAGTTGGCATTTCAGGCACTTGTGGACATACATCGCAGAGTCCCTTTGCATATATGGCCACCAATAGCCTTCCTTTATTGCTCAAAAATCCAGAGACCTTCCTCCGATATGGCTTCCATAGACTCCTTCGGTAAGCTCACATAGCACTTGCTCGATATTCCCTGGGTGAACGCATTGGAGGTAGGGTCCGGAGAAGGATCTCTTATACAAGTTGCCCTCTGGTGATAAGAGAAACGGAGAAGCTTTGACTCTTATTTGGTGGGCAGTTTTCTTGTCATCTGGGAGCGTGCCATCCTTCAAATAGTCCCTTAAGGGGTACATCCAGCTTGGAGCTGATCCCACCTGGAGTACTTATTCCACGTCTGGTGGCTTGCTATTGCGGATGCTCGAATGAGTGAGGAAATCGATGGGGATGGTTCTTTTTAGGTCGGAGTCAACTGCCGAACTCAGGGCTGCTAGGGCGTCAGCATGGCTATTTTTCCCTCTGGGAAACTGCTGGACCTTGATCTATTCGAAGCTCGCCATTAGTTTTTTCACTAAGGAGAGGTAAGCTACCATTCTTTCATCTTTTGCATTGTAGTCTCCACTTATCTAATTGGAAACTAATTGGGAATCGCTGAACACTTGTAAATGTTTTGCTCCCAAAGTGTGCGCTTTCTCGAGGCCGGCTATCAAAGCTTTGTACTCTGCTTCGTTGTTGGAGGCTGCAAATCCAAGCCTGATTCCTTATTCAAGGATTATTTTTCCTAGAGTAATGAGGACAATGCCTACCCATGCCCCTTTGACTTGGAGCCTCCATCAACAAACAGTTTCCAGGTTTCCTCTATTTCTTGGTTCTCCTTTTGCGTTGTTGGCTGAGGTTGGTTGGAAAGTTCCTCGCCCGTGAATTCGGTTATGAAATCAGCAAGGATCTGCCCCTTGATTGCGGTCCTTAGTTGAAATTGGATGTCAAATTGCCCGAGATCGACTGAGCATTTAGACAGCCTGCCCGATAAATCCTCTTTCCTCAGGAGTGCCTTAAGGGGGTGCGATGTAAGGACGATGATAATGTGGGCTTCGAAATAGTGCTTCAGCTTCCTCGAGGCCACTACTAGTGTGAAGGAGAGCTTCTCCAGCGGTAGGTACCTCTGCTCGACGTCAAGTAGGGTCTTACTCGCGTAATAAACAGGGTGCTGGATCCCTCCAACCTCACATATTAACGCAGAGCTGACAGTGTGGTTGGAAACAGAGAGGTACAGGTACAAAGAATCTGTTTGCCGTGGTATGATGAGCAGTGGAGGAGAGCTTAAGTAAGCTTTAAGCTCGACCAATGCTCGCAAGCAATCTGGGTTCCATTCTACCGTTTTGTTCCCCTTCAGAAGTTGGAAGAAAGTCTTGCATTTCTCGGAGGATTTAGAGATGAAGCGATTTAAGGCAGCGAGCATACCAGTGAGCTTTTGTACGTCCCGGATTGTTCGAGGTGGTTGTACCCTTTTAATTGCATCGATCTGGTCTGGGTTAGCCTCTATGCCTCTCTTACTGACCAAGTACCCAAGAAATTTTCCTGACTGGACACCAAAAGAACACTTTCTTGCATTAAGTTTCATTCGGTACTTTCTGAGGATTTTGAAGGTGTTTGACAAGTCTGAAAGGTAATTTTCTTTCTTCTTACTTTTAACGAGCATGTCATCGATGTAGACCTCCATGGTGTTTCCCATCTGTTCCTTGAACATCTTGGTGACAAGCCGCTGATAGGTTGCCCCTGCATTCTTGATCCCAAAGGGCATGACCTTGTAGAACTATAGCCCAACTATCGTGATGAACGCCGTTTTGTCCTTGTCTGGGGCATATAAGGGGATCTGGTGATACCTTGAGTATGCGTCCAGAAAACTCATTCGCTCGTGTGCTGTAGTGGTGTCTACTAGTTGGTCAATTTTTGGGAGGGGGAAACTATCTTTAAGGAATGCTTTGTTGAGGTCAGTGAAGTCGATGCAAATTCTCCACTTCCCGTTGTTCTTCGGAACTACTACTGGGTTGGATAACCACTTGGGGAATTGTACTTCCCGTATGGATCCAGCATCCAGCAGTTTTTTAACTTCTTTTTCTACCCCTTTAGCCTTCTCGGGTGTAGTTCGTCGTGCCTTCTGTGTTATTAGTTTGAAGGTGGGATTGGGGTGCAGCTGATGACAGGCCATACTAGGATCGATTCCAGGCAGCTCGTATGGTTCCCACGTAAAAACATCTACGTTGCGTCTCAGCAGAGTTGTCAATTCCTTCTGTTCCTAGTCGGTGAGAGATGCTCCAATCAAGAAAACTCTATTACTGTCGCCATCTCCAGCCATAACTTCTACCAGGTGCTCGACGACCCGCCCGGAGGGGAGGAGCCTGGTTTCCTTTACTCCAGGTCTTCCGTACTTTAATTGCTATTTAGAAGGTGTTAGTCCTTTTTTAACTTTCTCGCTAGGCTGATCGACCTTCCTTTCTGGCTTTGGTCGAATGGCTGTTATGAAGCATCTTCTTACCATCACTTGGTCATCGTGGATCTCCATTACTCCTTGCTCGGTTACATACTTGAGTTTCTGATGGTATGTCGAGGAGACTGCCTTCATTGCATGAAGCCATCCCCTACCGAGGATGGCCTAGTATGGCGAGTCGATGTACACTACTAAAAATTCGACCATCTTGGATACGTTTCCAGCGTGCACCGACAGTACAATCTTTCCCAGGGGCATAGTTATTTTTCCAGCAAAGCCAACTAAAGGGACAGTAGCTTCCTTTAGGTCGGCGACGCTTAACTTTAATTTTCTGAATAGGTCGAGATACATTACTCCGGACGACCTTCCTTGGTCGACGAGCAACTTGTCGACGTCAAAGTTAGCTATCCTTAGGGTAATGATCAGAGCATCGTGATATGGGGTTCTCACTCGCACTAGATCTTCATCTGTGAAAACAACATGCTTGTTATAGTCGACGTCATCTGCTCGTCGACGCTTTCCTAACTACGACTTTGCTGGATTAATCTGAAAGGCCTGCATTATCGCTATAAGTTTCTTCATCTCCATTCGAGCTGAATTTCCTTGGACCTGTTTGGCATCAGATGCCCCGTGAATTATCGCGAACTCATTTCCAGCGTCATCCTCGAGCACGTTGTCAGGTCTCACCTCTCTATTGGCAGCCACTTTCTCCGCCTTTTTCTCCACAGACTCGTTCAAATGCTCGAACTGGGCCAGCTCCTCGAGGTGAGACTTAAGAGCTTTGCAATGCTCGGTCTTATGTCTTCCCTCTTTGTGAAAAGTGCATCTTAGCGCATTGTTCCTCTTCGAGGGATCTCCTCCCATTTTCCTGGGCCACTTGATGAATGGCTCATCTTTGATCTTAGCGAGAATTTTGTAAATTGGTTCTTTGAAGACAGTGTTGACCGCCTGAAATGCTATTGACGCGTCATTGTTCCCTTCGTTCTTGAAGCCATTTTTTCCCCCGTTCTTTCCTCCTTTCTTCTGGTTCTCATCTTTGTCACTGCCCTTGGTAGTGAGTTTAGCTCGATCGTTTTCTCCTATGCTGAGGCAGGTGACATCTTCCACCTTAGCTTACTTCTCGATGCAAGCCATTAGGTCGTCAATAGTCATAGCCTCCTTCTTTGTCAGGGACTGGTATAGAAGGGAAGAACTGGGTAGCCCAATTTTGAAAGAGGCCACTGCCACTTCCTCCGAGCCATCCTCGATCTCATTGAATAACTCCTAGTACATCTTCACGTAGTCTCGGAGGGTCTCTTAAGGCATTTTCTTCATTGTCATCAAAGCATCCATCCTTTTGGGATGGGAGCTACTAGTGATGAATCGGGCTGTAAAAATCTCGGCCAAGGATTTGACACTCCTGATGGACCGATGGGGGAGCCTTTCGAACCACTTCTGTGCTACGTCATGCAGGCTCGAGGGAAAAATTCGGCACATTAGCGCGTCCCAATGGTTCTAGAGGGTCATGGCCTGGTAGTATTGCCTGACGTGATCAATGGGATCAGTCTTACCGTCATAAATCTTGAACCTTAGAATGGCAAATTTCTTGGGGGCTTCTTCTTCTTCAATTTCCCTCGTGAAGGGTGACTTCATCTGGGTTTTGAGAGCTCGCCTAGTGAGTTCTCTGGTCGATCTGGTACCATGGTGGGCAGGATGTTGGTCCATCTCCCTGCGGACCAGATTTCGTATGTTCTCGTTTCTACTAGTAGGGCTCTGGTAACGACGAGCTTTTCGCAGCTTCTCGCAGAGGTCATCGTCTGACTCGTCTCCTTCCACCTTTTGAGATCCTCGCCTAGGGCTCCTTCCTCGGCTGTGAGATTTGCTCGCCTGAGGGCTAGGAGTACGGTATGGACGTCTCCTGTTATCATGATGAAGCTCTCTCTCCAGTCTTTTTAGTCTTCTTTTCAGGCGAGCATTCTCAGCCTCGTGTTTGCGAGAAGACTCCCTTTGCTCGTGGAGCCTTGCCTCATATGCATCAATCAGTCTGGATATCTGCGTGGATCTCGCTGGTCCTTGGCTTTCTTCTGAGGCTGACCTTTCTAAGCGAGCCCTCTGATCTGAACATCGAACTTCAGATCTAATCCTGTGAGAAACAGGTGGTTCTTAAATATCCTCTGCCTGGGGAGCATTGCTACTGTGACCAGATATTTTAAACTCCTTTCTTGGTGTGGGCTCTTCTCAAGTAAAGATGAACGCTTCCCACAGACGGCGCCAATTGTGGTGACAATTATTATTTAACACAAATAGATACGAGAGAGGTAATCACCAAGTAAGAGCAAGGAATGTAAAATGATAATCACACAACAAAGGATGTACGTGGTTCAACAAAGATGTGCCTACGTCCACGGTGGTGCAGTCGGTGTTATTTCTGTATACTCCGGAGAGCAGTTACAGAGAATACGACTTGTCCTTTGCCCCGGACCTAGGGTTTAAATATACATGTACATTTTGGTGAATGGGGGTGTTGGATCCCCCCACGTCTTCTATCTCTCCCTATAACCTCCCGTAATAGGAACGTGAGAAGAGACCGGGTCATAGTTAAATAAGAGATGGGGGGTCTAGACTTTGGGCCGCCATAATTGGGTTACTCGTCCAAGCCCATTATCTTAATTTTGGGTACCCACAATTATTTTCCTGATAAGGAAAGGATTTTTACAAAAAGTAAAGTCGAGATAAAAATGCCATAAAAGCCATAAGATTATGATTTTATATATACTTCCTGTTAAGGAAAAGATATATGAGATAATTAATGTGCTTGATGAAGTTTTAGATTAATGTTATTCATTTTATTTTCCTGCTTAACTTATGTTCTAAATTGCGTAGGTAGATTCTTATTTCTCTTTCTTCATGACTTATCATTCATAACTGTCATACCTTTTATTCATCTGGTAATCATATAGAACCGGGCCCTGACACATTCATATTTCTTGTTGTGCTTGCATCTTGTATCCGCTCAGGTACTCTGTTGCAAGGAGGTCTGATTTGAATTCCGACCCGGTGTCTTTGGTGAGTCGTGATGCTTTGCGGGTATTACGGGGCATTTGGAAATAGACGTTGTCATTCTTGCACTCTAGATAAGATCGGGTCTTTTTACTCGGGCGAGAGGCCCAAGCTTTTGTACTTGATTAATGTAATGCATTATGAATTAATGAATTTGTTTAATTTTATTGTATGAGTCTGTGGCCGACAGCATATTCGGTCCTTTATTGTACATTTATGCGTATGTAATATAATTTCATCTGGATTTACACTTTCTCTTATTGGGTTGTTAAGTTGTTTTCTTTTATTAACTTTAAAAATCAAAATTTTTGGCAACCCGTTTTTCTGAAATAAGGAGTGGTTATCCCGTATACTTCATATTTTGTTGTGATTCCATCCATGATTCCATCCATGATTTCGTTATTTTGGAGTATCGGGTTGGCCACCCCTATTTCGGATGGCGGGTTGTCACAACAGTGTGTAGCTCTCTAGAACGAGATAGAGGAACTCATTAGACGAGGAAAGCTGAACAAGTTTGTTGATCATCAGAATGGTGGGAAGACCAACAACAGAGCTCAATAGAGATCTAAATCTCCTTGCTGACCAAGATAAGATAAGAAAAAGGACAATGAAGATGATCCAGAAGATGATCCCGATCTCCCAAAAAGGCACAGACAACCTGAGCGTGAGGTATTGCGATTCGTTTCAGTCCATTTGATTGTAACATGATTACAGGTGCAGACGCATGTGGAGGTGGTCATACCGCTAAAAGGAAATCTTACCTCAATGAGGCTCAAGCTTGTTCCTATATACAACAAATAAATCTAGTAAAAGAAGATTGACTAAGGAAAGTTAACAAAGATAAGATTGTCACTGGGTTGTCTAAAAATGATTTGGAAGGAGTCTTGTATCCTTATGATAATCCTCTGGTGATAAAAATGAGAATGAAGGATTTAATCATTTCAAGAGTTCTAGTGGATAATGGTAGCTCGACATACATCATGTTTTACCCTTGTTTCGATAGTTTGAACTTGCAACTTGGTTAGTTGGAACCGTATCATAAGCCCCTCATTGGATTTTTTGTATAAAAAGTTTTTCCACTTGGAGCGATCAAGGTAGACATATTGATTAGTACCTGGAAAATTAGCAAAACTGAGAAGGTGCATTTCTTTGTGATGGATAAGAATGTCTAGTCAGCCTATAATATAATCATATGGAGAGTAGGCCTGAAAAAGTTTGAAGCACTTCCATCCACTGTACATCAGTCTTTAAAGTTCCCAACCAACTTTGGGGTTGGAGTTGTAAAGGAAGATCAAAAAGTAGCTCGGGAATGCTACTACTCATCTGTCGAGTAAGAGGAATTAGAGGATGATAGGAAGAAAACAACCAATTATCAAGTGAATGAATTTGATGAGTCTGAGATTAAAACCCTAGACCCAAGAGATGAAACGGACCTTGTTAAAGGCCAAGTCATAGAGGCAACATAAAGTATTATTCTAGATGAAGAGCAACCAGAAAGAACAACTCATATCGGTTCTTCACTTGATCTAGTATTAAAGCAAGAGATGGTAGCATTTTTGAAGCAAAGAATAGGTATTTGTGTGGAGTTACGAGGACATGTTGGGGATAGACCCAACTTTCTTATGCCACGAGCTCAATGTTAACAAGGAGATGAAACCAGTGATGCAAAGGAGAAGAGTCTTTAGCCCGGAGAAGAACCAGGCTATTCAAGAAGAAGTGGAGAAGCTGCAAAAAGATTCTTTCATTGAAGACGTGAAATATCCACATTGGTTGGATAATGTTGTGATGGTAAAAAGGAAGAATAATACGTGGAGAATGTGTGTGGACTTTACAAATCTGAATAAAGATTGCCCGAAAGATCATTTTCCTCTGCCCAGAATATATTAGTTAGTGGATGCAACTTTAGGGCATGAGTTGTTAAGCTTCATAGATGCCTATTCTAGATACAATCAAATTAAAATGAAGTTAGAAGACAGGGAAAGTACCTCTTTCATTACTCCTCGAGGAACATATTGTTACAATGTTATGCCTTTTTGTCTTGAAAATGCAGGTGCTCCATATCAACGGCTGGTAAACAAGGTATTTTTGAAGCAGATTGGCAAAAATATGGAAGTATATATTGACAACATGTTGACTAAAAGCAAGAAAGTTGTCGACCATATAACTGATTTGGACTAAACATTTGATCAATTGGAGAGGTACCAGATGAAGCTGAGCCCGACCAAGTGCATTTTTAGCATATATGAAGA
The DNA here is from genome assembly GCA_949130495.1 of Sambucus nigra. Lineage (NCBI taxonomy): Eukaryota > Viridiplantae > Streptophyta > Magnoliopsida > Dipsacales > Adoxaceae > Sambucus > Sambucus nigra. Next base: position 83,707,702 of record OX422208.1, on the reverse strand, counting down.
TATGTTCTTCGGATACATTATGAATCAAAGAGGTATTGAAGCAAATCCTGACAAGATAATAGTCTTGCTGGATTTACAATCTTTAACCATTAAGAAGGAGATGCAGAGCCTTACGGGGCGTGTTGTAGATCTCCATAGATTTGTGTCTCAAGAAACTAACTGATGTCTTCCATTCTTCAAGGTGCTCAGCAATACCTTTGAGTGGAACGACAGATGCAAGAAGGCATTCTTGGAGTTGAAGAGATACTTGGGGACACCTCCTTTATTGTCCAGACCAGTAGTGGGAGAAAAACTATATTTGTACTTAGTTGTCTCAGAAAGAAAAGTTAATTCAACCTTGATAAGGATAGAAGATGGAGTGCAAAAGATGGTTTACTATACCAGCAAAGCATTCAGGGGAGCAGAAATGAGGTATCCTAAACTGGAGAAATGGGCATTGTCATTGATTGAACCAAGAAAGAGAATGAAACCATAATTGCAAGCCCATACAATAGTGGTATACACTGACATGCCACTCGGATAGGCTTTACATAAGACAAAAAGTCTAGAAAATTAATGTATTAGGCGGTGGAGTTAGGGGAATATGACATTATCTATGAGCCAAGGACATTTCTCAAAGGACATGAAGTAGAAGATTTCATCATTGAGTTTACGTAACCAGATGTCTCCGATCAATAAGGGGCCAATGCAGAGAAACTCAAGGATGCCATAGGATCTACTAAAAATACCCCCGATCAACACCTAGTAATAGAATGTCCAGAAGGGATGGCAACCGATCAACCAGAATCTTTTGGTAAAGTACAAGAGTTGAAAAAAAAGTATAAAGAGGGGAAGGACAAGATATTCCATCAAGGAATTCTATTAGACCAAGAGTTTTATGATAATATTCCTATATGGAATTTATATGTCGATGGTTCTTCATATGGAACAGGCTGCAAAGCTGGAATTATTCTCAACAGTCTAGATGGGATAGACATTGAATATTCTCTACGTTTCTAATTCCAAGCTCCCAATAACGAAGTTGAATATGAAGCCATGATTGTGGGCCTTAACTTAGATAAATCATTGAATGCAGAGCAAGTTGTGGTATTCAGTGATTCACAATTAGTGGTGAATCAGATGTTAAGTCTTTATGCAGTAAAAGGGGTGTTCATGTCAAGGTACTTAGCCAAAGCTTTGGAGATTGTACCAAATTTGGCAGCTAGTCAGGTGGTTAGAATACCTAGATTAGAGAATGCAAGAGTAGATACACTTGCTCGGTTAACCTTAGCAGAAGTATTGATGAAGACATGATGATGAATTTTATATCCTTAGATATGGGACCATCTTGGATGGATCCCATCAGGGATTATATTGAAGAAGGTATTTAACCATCCGACCCACTTGTAGCCAAGAGGCTAAAGTACAAGGCTGCCAGATATGTTTTGAATAATGGAGTTATGTACATGAGAGGTTTGATAGCTGGTTTTTAGAGGTGTGTTCACCCTGCATGAGTTCAAGACCTAATAGAGGAAATTAATGAAGGAATTTGTGGTGCTCATGTATTAGGAAGAACTCTATACCAGAGAATGAATACGCAAGGATCTTACTAGCCAATAATGTGCGCTGATTGTATAACTTATGCCAAACAATGTGACAAGTGTCAAATATTTTCTACTATACGAAGAACTCCTCAAGCATTGCTAACACCAATTAGTTCACTTTGGCCATTTACCATTTGGGGAATAGACTTAGTTGTGCCTCTATCGACTACAAGAGGACGATTCAAATATTTGGTGGTAGCTATTGATTACTTCACAAAGTGGGTGGAAGTTGAACCTCTCATTGATATGGCCTATTAAAGGGTTTATCATTTTATCTAGAAGAACATCATTTGCCATTATGGTGTGCCCTATACCTTTATCACCGATCATCATACCCAGTTTAACAATAATGAGTTTGCAGCGTACTGTCTACAGTCCAACATTCAAAAAGTCCATTCTGCTCCAAGTCATCCCCAAAGTAATGGACAAACAGACTTGATGAACATAACTTTATTGAATGGGTTGAAGAAGAGATTAGATGATAGAAAGGGGAATTGGATTAACGAGTTACAATCAGTGTTATGGGCTTACCGAATAACTCCCGGAACAACAACTGGAGAAACCCCTTACATGCTGGATTTTGGGAGTGAAGCAGTGATACCTGCTGAACTAGGATTACCTACTCATAGGGTGCTCAATTTTAATTCTCCGGTGAGTGATTTGATGAGACGCTTGGATTTGGACATGCTCAAAGAACTCAGAGAAGATGCTACAATATGAAATGTAGCTTATTAGTAGTGGAATGATACGTTCAATAATAAAAAGGGTAAAGAAATGTGATTTAAAGGCACGTGATTACGTGCTCAAGAAGGTAATTCAAAAGAACAATAAGTTGGATCCCAATTAGCATGGTTCCTATGGCATAACGACAGTTTTCCGACCTGGTACTTATAGAATCAAAACTCTTGAAGGGTAAGAATTCAGGAATGCCTGGAATACAGAGCACCTACGAAAGTACTACCAGTGATGTAATAGTCCATGTACTCAGTTCTTTCAATATGAATGAAAAATATGATTTCGCCATTCGTTGGTTTTATTTTGTTTTCGGAGTACTAGTGCTACACACTATACTTAACAGCTTACATCGGTATCATCAACCGCCAGCCAAATGTTGGTCGTCATTAATAATGACACTAATAATGTTGGTAAAATAATCGACCAAGGTAAGTACTGCTTGATTATGGGTGGCCCAATAAGGCATCTAAACTGGGCAAGAGGTTGGGTAAAATATCCACTTCCTGGAAACCAAGGCAATCTAGATGAGATTGTTACAACTAAGCAGGAACATGGTATAAACATTCCATTGCTTAGGCACTTATGGGTGATAAAAAAAATCACCACAACTATACAAACACATGGGAAAAAAGTTCCATTGTCTAGGCAATCAAATCAAAAAGGGAAAATGTTCATTCAAATGTATATATATTCAACATCTGAAAAGTAACCCATTATTGTTATTAGTACAACACTAATATCGTTGATCTCATGCTATGAGCAAAGATTGATAGAATAAACATCATGCAAGTATTATATTTCCAAGGAAATAAAATTACAAGAAGATGATTTTTGTTCATTTACAACAACAATTACTGACAACATATAAATAGCATAATCTGTTGGTTTCTTTCCTTCAAATTGTGACACAGGATCCATTCCAACTGGATGGTCATCTAAAGCATAAGAGGAATTGATAAAGTTTAAATCTTGAAGCATTCTGGTGTTACTTGAACTTGGTCGGTCTAGCAAATGAGGAGGTCGGGATATCTTAAATTCTTTATGAAGACGGTAATAACCTAGGAATTTGGAAATCAAATAATGATGAATGGAGCTAAATGGAATCCAATTAAAATCTAGAAGGAAAGGTGATTTTGGCATATCAAGTAGCCTGGGGTCATATAAATCCCACAATTTAGTCCCTTGCTCAGCTTTCATTATAGTTAAAGCGTTCATTCATCCTTATTTGTACCCTTCATTATTTGATTGCTTCAATATAGCATCAAGATGATATAAAGCATTATTGTATCCTCCATCCATAATTTTATGGGTTGCTTATGAAATTGATAAGTTAGTCGTTCAAAGTCTTTTCAGCACACTTTCTTTATTCTGCAACGAAGAACTATGAGTGGATAATTTCTCTATAAGAGTTTGAATCTTCTGGAACATCTCTGCCAGAGCTTATTTTTTGCCTTCAATTGAGTAAATTGATTTTCTAAGACTTGTTGAGTTCTAGTCTCTTCAATGCTACTCCGACCTGCACTTGTTCTACCCTGAGAAATAGATGCAGGTCTAACTCTTTTCAAAGTTTCCAACTTTTCTCTTAATGAAGAATTTTCAGTCTCCAAAAAGGAAATACCTTCATCATTGACTGGGACTATAGCTCCAGAGGAAGAAACTGATTTTAACTGTCTCAATTCTTCTCTCAAAGCATTATTTTCCTCCTCCACCAGTTTGGCAATGTTTCTATACTCCTTAATTTCAAATTTCAGCACACACTCTCTCTTATTATGGACATAAATGAATTTATCATAACCCCTATCAGTGACCAATTATTGGTATTTCTTCTCATAACCTTCATGAAAAAGAGTAGTGTCTTCCTTGTGTTGAATTTGAAGTTCTTCAATAATTCCTTGAAGATCTTCAATCATTTTATAGTAAGCCACGTTATTCGCTACTGTGCGATCAAGTAAGCATTTTAAGTATTGGTAAGCCTTAATTGCTCGTTCAGAGGCATGAGGACAAAGGATATCAATTATTTATGCTTCAGTAAAATCTTTATGACCTGTACATTTCTTCATCAACTCTGTATCATGAACTGACAATAGTTCCATCCTGGAAATAAACTAGCATGGAAAACCAAAATAAGATCAACAACATATATATTAAACAGTAGAGGAGAACTACAAATAAATAACAAGTCAATTTTATTGATCATAGAAAATGGGAGTACAACCAGATCTACAAAACAATGGAAAGATAGAAGAAAGTAAAGAAAAATTTCCGAACAACTTTACATCTTCTCCTTATCACCCACCACCTTTTCAGTTGATTTTAATGTGGGAATTGGGGGCTGGGGTTGTTCAGAAGAAGGATTTGATTGCTGAGGTTGCTCGGAGGGCAGCTGAGGTTGGCCAATAGAAAGCATTGTCTGCTGGGCTTGCTCGAAAGACTGAGGAATAATGGCAGCAGGTGTTGGTTCCACCATTATCAAAGAAGATTCACTAAATCCAGCTTCATGTTATTCTTCTTCTCTGAAGGCAGTCGGAGGACCATTAACATGTTTATGAAATAATTCAGAATCTTTAGCAATGTTCAACTCTTTTATAGCTGCCACCCATCCATCTCTAAAGAATTTTAAACTTTCATACTCAATTTGAGTAGACGCAGTAGTTAGAGCCTTATTCCACCCTTTATCCCAGCCAGAGCTAAAGGACTTTTTTTTATAGTAGACCTTCTCTTCGTTCTCTCCGAGGAAGCATTCTTCCTAAGTAGATCTTCAAAAGATTTTACCTTATATTCAAGATCTTTCTTACGCCGTTCAACCTCTTCAATCTTTCTCTCAGTTTCTTTCTTGCTCGTAATAGCGACCTTTAATTTCTCCTATGTCTCCTTTATAGCATCCACAGCTGCTTGCTTAGCCCTTTCAGCATCCTTGATTTTGTTCTCCCATGAAGTATTTTCATCTTCATACTTTTTCTGGAGTCCTCCAAAGATTTTGATAACCTAGCAAGGGCTTCTTCTACTTAACTGGAAGAAGAAACAACTTTGATAGCTTCATCATTTTCCAAGATATTATTAAAACACACTAAAAACTGTAAGACAAAGGGAAACTCAAGTTAGTATATGAAAATTAGAAGCATAATTGAAATGTCACGGTAAAATAACACTTACTGATGCAAGGTGTTGGGCTACCAAATCAGAGACTTTTCCCCGAGGAGTAGAGGTCTCAACAGCTCTATGATCAGGAAGAATTCCAGACTAGATCAATTTTTTGTCCAAACCAGAAGTAATAAATGTTGGAGGACCAACACTCAAGGAAGGTAATTCAACCCCAACAGGTTGAGCAACAACATCAATGGTCTTTTTAGCAAGACCCCTTCTCAGTCTTCTTAAAGGTGCTGCCTCTTCAATCAAAGGTGATGCCTCTTTTTGAGCAACAAGGGGCTTCTTGGTGACCTCCTTAACAGATGTAGTTGTCCCCTTAGATGGAATAACATCCATCTTCTTAGTCCCTTCGGTTGGGACATATTATTTGTTCTTTTTGCCCCTTTAGTACCAGGGACAATCTTAGCAAAAAGATCAAGAACTTTCAACTTCTTTGTCATTAGATTAGCAAGATAGGTACCCAAATCAGAGGAAGATTCTTCAATAACTGAAGGAGATGCTGGACTTTTCTCAAGGCCATCACCAAAGTAGATAGAACAACATGCCGAGCAATAAAATAGCAAATAGTGTTTTTGTATCTCAACAAATAGGAAGAAGATCTCCCGTGCTCCCCAATAATGGATTGTTGAAGACTCCAAATAAACTTCAACTTTTTTATATCAATATCACTCTCTTTTGGGGGTTTTCTTTTACTGTCAACTATAAATTAAAATCATAGAAAGAAAAACTCAGTGCAACATTTTATCAAACAAAAACAAAGTTGGTTTAAAAATAATGAACAACCTATCCCATTGCCATAAGGTGGACATCTGGGACCTTGGTACACGTCATTTCCATTTAATGGGGGGTGTTCCCAATTTTTCATCACAACCCCATGTTCAAAATAATCCCTATTAGAATGAAGGAGATTGACTAATAAAGCTCTGTTAACAAACCTAGTTTTTAAATAAAAAGTGGCGTCACTGGTGACCCATTTATAACAAAACATAATTTCAGGAATCCCTAGATGAGTTCCATGTATTTGATTTATCCTATGTACACCATTAACTACCCTCCATGTATTTGGAACTACTTTTACAAGTACAATATCAAAATATTGGCAAAATTCCAAACACAGGGGATTAGGCGGGAAAGAAAAACCATATTCAACTACAAAAATGGAAGGAAACCATTGTCCCTCCGCTAAAGAAAAGAAATCACAAGGAGGTTCTTCCAAATCAACCCAGGAAGGAATCGCAAAATCGCTTCTAAATTTATCCAATGACTCAATAGACTAAACCATGGTGACTGAAGAAAAGAAAGAAGAATGGAGAAAGAAATTCTTATAGGAGATTAAGGAATCAGCTAACACAGATGACATAAAGAATGCTCGTAAGAAGAAAAATAAGAAAACAAGGGCTTTGGAAACAAAGATGTCAAAAAGTAGAAAATAATCAAATTTTACTGTCTTTATATATGCTGCCTCAAAAAATGAGAAAAGTAATAATTAAAAGTGACGACGGTTGTGTTCTCAGCGGCTAATGAAAGGAAAATGATGCAGATACCCAAGTGGTCATCATAATTCAAAATATTTACAAATTTGCCATTTCGCGCTCAATACTGTTACGCAAGGTGGAAAAATTTTACAAGTGTTGAAGGTCTATAGTTAACCAAGACATGAGAAATATGTTGAATAACTTTTTGGGTAAAATGTTCCACACTCTCGCATCCAACTTCAACTGTGAAACATTGGTGGCTTCTATTGATAGAAAAATTAGTCAGCTGATGTGGACCAATTATATGAAGACACGTGTCATCCAATATGGCACAAGTTCAAGTACCGAGCTACTCAATGTATCGAGCTACTAAATGTACCAAGCTACTCAATGTACCGAGCTACTCAGCGTACCGAGCAACTTATTGGAAAGGCCAAACGACCAGAAAAATTCAAAGTTTATTGTGTTACAGTCATTCCTCACCATGTACAAATGTATATGCCTATTCAATAAAGCACACTATATATTCATATTGACAACCCAAAGGCTATAAATACATTGTAATACCCTCTTGTTAGAGTAAGCGAACATAATAAAAAATCAAGGCAAGATACCCAGTAATACAAACCAGTGGATGTAGGCTAGTTCCTTAAGGCTGAACCACTTTAAAAATCTCTTATCTTATTTATTTACTCATTTTTTTTGTGATTAATTAATTAGATTAAATCTAGTTTTTTACATCAACAAGGGTATTAGTAATTAATTTGAAATTCGAAAGTGATGCTAATAATGACACCATTAATTATTCTTATTTAATTTAATAATGGACCGATCACCCAGGATTAGAATAGGCGGGGTGTCACAACAGTCACTAGTTCCATACTTAGAAAGTGCATACGTAGGAAGCAATCCACCACACAAGTGTAAAAGTAAAACTACTCTAAAAAATTCCAACGTCCCCGAGGTGTCAATATATATATATATATAAATAAACAAATACGAGAAATAGCCTCTCCTAGGGTTGTAATAAGAATTAAATAAAAAAAAGACAAAAAATGACAAAAAACTACCAAAAAGTAAAAAAAAAAAAAAGGGAATTTTTAGATATCCCCATAATAATGACTAACGAAGAGTTATGAAAATTTATGAGATTTAAACGAGAGACATAACTCCTATAATTATATTTAAGGGATGATTTACCTTCATAACTTAAAGTTAAAAAACAATCCAAAGACACGTGAGGGGATCTTTCAAGGGCATTTTTATTTTCAGTTGCTTCAACCACAATATCTTGACTGAAGTTAGTTTCATCTTCAATGTTTCCTAAAATTTCAATGAAATTTTTGGCTCGAGTAATTTGAAATTATTTTTTTCTAATTTTTGGACCAGCCGAGTCTACAAGAAATGCACGTGCTTGAGCTGAACTAGTGGACAAAACCAAATCATAATTGGTGGAATTATATGGTCTTGTATCAAGATTAGGAATCTTGGCATATATATTAATCTTCGGGCTTTCTTTTATGCATTCACATCAACATACATAGTGATTGGATTATTTGAACACGAAGTTGGAATTGTCGTAATAATCTCTACATTTTGGATTTTCTCTAAATGAGGCATATGATCACTACAGTGCGACCCTACCTCATCATTAATACTTGAATTGAAAATAACTAGATTTACCATTTGAGGAGTGTCTTCTACAAAGATAATCAATTGGTCATTAAGCATTTCCAAATTTTTGAGTTTGTTGTGGTGAGCCCTGCAAACTTGTTCCACAATTCTGGCATTATCTCTTGGATATTTTATTCCCTCAATAATTTCTTACTCAACGTTCCTCATTTGATTGCAACCTCCGATGCAATCTTGGTTAAAATTAGCGGCTATATCCTATTTTGGATTTGTATTAAGAAAGTATATACTAACAACGGGCTCATGGTGTCGAAATATTAACACGGACAATCTCTACCTAATCACCTATCTATAATACAATGTTACAATTTCTCAATTAATCATGAGAATTTAATTCCATTATATATTCATCAATCTAGTCATGTAATAACCGAGTTCTACAAAATAGTTACGTAAGTTGTCAAATTCCATAATTTTAATACGAGTGATATTATACCAATTTGACATGTAATCCAACTCAAATAAGCACAGTAACAATTTTTTACAACAATTAATTTCATCCTACAATATACACATTACTCTTATAATTTTATGAGTCAAAATAGTATTTAAATATCGTATTTTAATCTTAATATACGTTTCGTCCTATAATCTACCATAACCCAATACATTAATCTAAGGATGCAATGTTTCAAATCTTAAATGATAATTTTTTATTTAATGAAATAATCCAATTCAATTATCGCTTTTCCTAATTAATATTTCTCATTATTTTTAGTAAAACATAATTAATTTTTGTTTAGACAATATTTAAAACATATAACACTTAAGGAGAACAATAAAGATATTCTTGTCTGAAAGTAAGTCATCTAAAAAATCTGATGATGCGATTTACGATCGTTGAGAAAACATGATTTGGGCCTTCAAAAATTAGGTTTAAGCATTGTTTTAATGGAGGATTATGTTTTGTAGGAGATGGGAGGAATTTTTTTGAGATGCTACTACCTTGGAAAATGATTAAATTTTTTTAACAAGTCTAATCCTTGAGTCTTTTAATAAATAAAAATTTATAGAATTAGAAACCAACACAAACACTCCCAAAGAAGATATCCCACAACATTTGCCCCCGTACAAATCGATTCGCTACTAGTGCCGAATGGATTCGTCACGAGATATGATCATAGTTCTGTAAATTTAAAAACAATTTAGTAAAATCCAGTTTTTCTCCTCTTTTCAAACCCAATTAAAATTCTATTATTTTTATATCAAAACCTAATATATTTAAATGGTAAAAATAATCATGTATATTAAAAAAATTAATTACCAAATTATATAAAAAAATTCAACTGTCCAAAATCACGGGGTATTACATTCTTACCCACCAAAACAAGAATTTCTTCCTCGAAATTCGACAAAGCATAAACGTCTCAAAATTCTCCATTTATACAAACTCAATTTTGAGACAAATGATTTTTTTGTATCCCTTATTGGTACTGCATTGTTTCCCATTTAGAAACATATTTTATATAATGTATAATCATATTATTCTTTTTTATTAAGTATCAATTGTATTTTTGATAAAATACTATTATTATGTATTTTTGTCTTAACTAATTTTTATATTAAATTTTATGTTATTTATAAGTTTTACAAAAAAATTATTTAACTATTTATGTTTTTAATAATTTTTTCTGGATTTGAAAATGAAAAAAAATTATTGGATTAAACATTTGTATTTGTTTAATTTAACATTTTTATCAAACATTCAAAATGACAGCGTTTTTTTTTATTTTAGTCGCTATCCTTGTGATGGTTGACCAACCAATGGAAGACGGTCATTGGTTGCACGCGTTGACTCTCTCATGTGTTGTCCGTTAATATTTGATTTCTGAGATTTTGATCGATTTTTGTCTCTCATCATTTTACTCTCTTACCCTTACTGTTGCTCTACATTTTTACGTGTTTTCACTTTCTTGGTCACCGAGCAGATGTGTGTTGTGTTTTTTTTCTTTTCCATTAATTTTCCTCTATATGTTGTTTTTCACTATACATGCCCGCCTATACTTTTCTCCCTCTCTATATTTGTGGATGTGTGCATATGTGTAGAGGATATAGAATGTTTATAGAGAATTGGGTATTTGAAAAAAAAATAAAGTGTGAAAAGATATGAGAGGAATGATCCGGTCTGTAACCCAATCCAATTGAAAAAATGATGGGTAATTAGAGAGAAAGGTAACCGTAGGTGGAAATTGATCTGGATAGCATTTTTTTGTTGTTGTTATTGAGTTCCATGTTGTTGTCACGAGTACCATTTTTTGTGTGGTTTAAGGATTTTTAATTTTTAGGAGTATGGTATGTATTATGATTGTTTATGTGTGTGGCTGTATTTAACAACATCTAAATAAAAGATTAATATCTTCACTTTTTATTTATATTTTCTTCTTTTTTTTTCTACTAATTTTTATACTCACTAATGAAAAGTTGTTAGAATGACTAGTCGTGTTACCCTTAGTGTGTTTCACAAGTTTTTTCTATTGATGTGTATATTACAACCTATTATTATATATTGTGCAAAATTATCCTTTATTACCTCATGTTACGTGCTCCGTGATATTAATAGTATAGTTGGATCTTTATCCATTTCATTTATTCTATACATATTTATATTGCGTTTTAATATATGTCTTTAGTGAGCTGGCAAGCGCTATACCTTAGTCCTTGCCTTGGAACTAATGTCCCATGAAAAAATCAACAGTTAATGACTGATTAACCTTAGGCCCCCGCGCCTGTCAAAACTATCTTAACCGTGTTTTGAAACCTTACATATCATATATACGTCTATTTATATAACAAAACAGACCATACACACCTTTTTAATTTGGTCGGTACTTTCAACTTTAGGTAGAATTTGTCAAATTTAGCCTTTTATGTGCTACTCTTATTTGTTGGTAATATATAATAAACATGAGAATATTGTTTGTAGGAAATCTGACTTTGTAGTCTCTAGTCATTTCAAAACTGCCTCGAGCCGCGCGTTAAGCACTAATCTTACTGTACTTTTTATAAAGCATTTTTTTTAACATCTAGCCTTATTGATGGGTTTGAAATTATTTCCTCGCTTCATTTCTCAAAGATATGAGGTATATAAGGATTTTCACCAAACCGTCATGGATCTACAGAGGGATAACAAAATATAAACATTGCAAGAAAAGCTACATAAACAATTGTGAGGGAGATACATAAGAAATTATGAGGGAGCTTTCCGAGGGATTGTCAATGTGTTCAGTGAGTGTTTAGTAACGATAGAAAACAAGGATATGTGTATGAGGTATTACTCAAATTGAATATTAGAAAAAAACTGATGTTTTTGTTATTTAACAAAAAGGACTCAATATTTGACCCTTTTTAACCCATCACTCATTTTTAATATGAATGGGGTACATGCATGCTTTGTATTACTCTTTTTTTTGTTAATGCTGCTTTTTATTACCACACACGTCCAAGATTCACTACGAAATGTAAAGTAGCTTTCAAACAAAATTTTGAAAGCATATTATTTTAAATAACTTTAGGTAAACAATAATATATTAAATGTTCAATAGAACGTAAACAATAGTAATTTTCCTTTACCAACAATTGTATTTTTCCTTTACTTTTCTCTATCCATTATTAACATTAATATTTAATATAGGCAATGGCTTAATATTGTTGTGGCTATATCAATAAGAAAAAAAGTCTATTGCTATAGTTGCAGTTCAACTTGTTCATTGTGAAGTGTTGGAAAGTTTGGTGTACAATTGATATTGTTCTCTCAAGTCCATACTTTTGCATTGCCAGAGTTGCAGCCTATATTGGTAGAGTTTCAATTTCACTTACTTTTAATTTGCTTTGGCAGCTATTTGAATATGAATAAGATGACCTTGCATTGTTGATGTCTTATTTTCTTTAAATGTAACGTCAAATTAGTATTAAAAGTACATTAGCAAGTATATAAGTAAGTTGTGGTTCTAAGTGTACGAACTTCGGTGGAGGGGAATCACATGTCGTGTAAAATTTTATTATTAAAAAATGTTTCTTATTATGTATTGTATACATGGATTTTTTTATGAATTGTACGTTTTATTATGCACCATGTCCCAAATTTATATTCTCTATTGAAAAACTTTATTGTCTATATTTAAAAAAGACAATTTTGTCGTCATGCCTTCAGGCATGGGCATACCCTAGTATGTATATATATATATATATATATATATATATATATATATATATATATATATATATATATATATATGTACACACACACACACACACACATTAGGGTATGCCCATGCTTGAAGGAACGACGCAAATTTTTGAAAGTGTACGTCCTTAATTGGACCATACGTCGTGTCTGAAAGCACGACACAAATTTTTGAAAGTGTATGTCCTTAATTGGACCATACCTCGTATTTAGTTCGTAATAGATAAATAATTTTATAAATAACCTATTACTTTAAAAAAAATGAAAAAAATTTGATGGTTTTGTTTACATACATACACCGTGGTACGAACCTAAAAGTTTATTTTAGAACACATAGTTGTAAACAATTTAAAAAATTGTCCAAAGTTTTAAATCGTGTATAATTTATGTCAAAGTTGTTACAATTTAAATATTTTGAGCCTAATTTCCTTTATTTATTGAACTATCCACAGTGTTTAAAAAATAAAAGACAAATTCATGTGGAAAATGAAATAGTAATCACTAACAATGAGTGTTAATTGATATAATGATAATTGCTGCAAATTGTACTATTAAAATAGTTACAGGACTTTAAATAGAGAATATTCAATTTAATTAAAGTAAAATAACTTTACAACTATGTATATATGAGGCATTAAACCAAATTGATACGTCATTGTTATATATAGAACATGGGATGGGTTTGCGCCACGATGAATCCTTGGTACCATAACAACACATTTATTAAACGCCTTAGACTTGTTAGCTTTTTCAATTTGCAATTCACTATTTCCCCCTTCAAATTTCGATCATGAGATGTGTCACGAACACTAGGTAATAATATTGGAAATAAAATTAAAGTTTAATATACAAAAAAGAAAAGAAAACAAAGTGTGAAACACTATTTTGAGTTGTTAGAACATAAACTTGAAAATACATTGTTTGAGTTGATAGAAATAAATATTCAAATGAATGGACAATCATATAAGTAAATAATAATGCATATGCGACATATGTTGTTCATTCTATAAATAATAATGGAAAACTTGAAAATTCCAGATAGAAAACAAAACCAAAAGACCTCCAACGGTAGCTTTAAACATTAACAAAAACCTATACCCCATAATACTTGAAGTTAAATCGGCGTTTTGAAATAAAACATTATTTAGTGGAAATTACAGAAAAAATGATCTTAGCACGCATGGAATCAAGGACCCTATGGTCAATACTCAACGTCGAATCGGTGGCTAGAGGGTCCCTATATTTGATATATCTTAGATCTGATGTTATGTAACAATATAAGCCCCTTTCCCATATGCAAACTTCATTCTAAAGGTATAATATTCACTTCTATAGCAGATGTAGTCCATACCTATTAAAACTTTCTACCTACTATGAAACACAAACACTTTAGTCAAACAACTTTTTCACTTTTACTTTTTATGCAAGGGAAATACTGGAGACAAAACCACAAAAAACAACATAATTCATGTCTATAAACACAAGTTCCCTGCTTAATGTCGGTCAGTAGCTTACTTTGCATTTCGTCTTACTAGTGCTCTTCTCGATTAAAAGATATTGTGCCAAAATCACAGACTTAACTTACTTCAAACATGAAATACGACCGATCTTAGCACGCATGGAATCTGTAGCCGCGAAAAGAAAAATCATAATTGAAGTGATGATCAGGAAATGGAAATGAGGGGTACTTTGTCGATGTCATCAATGTTAGGGGGTGGGTCAGAAGAGGAACGAAAATAAATGAGGACTTAATAGGATCCAAGACCACATACGCGCCTTCCAAGCAGACCCACTACAATCAGGATAAGACATCCGAGTTCATTTTCTTAATCTACCTATAATAACAAAATCTATTTGGAAAAAAAAACAGCTTATAATATAAGAAATACAATAAAATACATGATTATCAATCTTAAACATTAAGACCACTATCTTTTTCGTTATGGGAAATCAAACTAAATATAAATTTTCTGAAAATTTGTAATCAAACCAAGACTTAATAAATCAATCTTTTTGAAAATTAGAAATTAACAAAACTCATTCACCAGTAACTAACATACAGTGGCTAAGAAGTTGGTTCTACCATTGAACAAATTAGGATCTGATCTTCAAAGTTCTAGCACCACAATTGTACAATACACAAAGTAAATACTAATCAGTGTGTGTGATCATAAAGAAGAAACTAGCAGCAATGGCAATACGATAAACAAAAAGAAATATGATCTGGAAGGTCAGTGTGAAATAAACATAGCTTTTAGACATTTCCATGAGCAGCGTGATTATCCAAGGCATGTAACGTGCCATTATTCCCTAAATCTCTGAATCCATGTATCTATCTTCATAGCAAGTCCATAACATAAAATTTTACAAATCGAACAAAAAATTAACAAAACTATAATTAGTAAATAAAAAGGGTTATTAGATCTCAAAAATAAAAGAGAACGGGTCATAATATTAAAACATAGGTAAAAAGTATTTGAAAAAGCAAGAGGGGAAATATAGTAGCATTAGAAATAATGGAACTCATTAATAGACCAAATTGGCCATACTACTCTCTTCATAAACAAATAAAGCCAAAGATAACATGAAGTAAAGAAAACCATTTGTTTCTTCCCCATGGCTTGAGAAATAAATTTCAGTTTTAAGAAATAAATTTCAGTTTTGGCTTTTTTTTCCCTCTTCCAAATTACATTCGCAGCTCGTTCAATTAAACACAAATTTAATGCATTTCATAATAAGAGACATAAAACGACTATTTTTTTGTAATCATCTAAACAACAAGTTTGACACAATTGAGATCGGACACTAAATAAAAATATATCATGAGCATTTAAATAGAAAAAAACTACTATTACGCCATTCGTCCCCTTATAATATTTAATATATAGATGACTAAAATAGTGATTCAGGCTCTCTTTCTATACTGTTTCGGGAGCTTCTTTACGTTGGAGCTTCTTTGCACTAACAAACCCCTCTCGTTGAAGTACATAAAAAAAAATTCATAACATACTCAACAACATCATTCAAATATAATAAGAGATAATAGACAATAATCATACCGACTTAAGAGACAAAACCTCAAACTGTACACAAACTATATTTGAACTATAAACATGCTTTAACCTTATTCTTTAAAGCCAAATCAGAAATTGCAAATCTATAAACTCATATCGTATAGTGAGGTGGAGTTTTATTCTCCCAATTCTCGAGTGTTATTTACAACAGATATAATTATCTTAATGGTACATATAATGGCCAACGAAGAATACAATCAAAACATTCACACGTCTCTATACATATCCTTGGGTTATAAGATGACTAAAGCTTAATGATATTAATGGTAGTTATCTGTAAAGAACTGATCCTAACTGAGAATTTCTTAAGTCCTAACATAACTCATCAAACTATTCTCATTGAAACGTCTAGAAGTTGAAGCACCGAAGTCATCAAAACCAAGGAGCAAGAAATAGATACAACTAAACATATAAATGTAACATAATTCTTTGAAAATATCCCTCTCCTCGTCTTCTTTGATAATCATACTTATTGATTATCCCCATATCCAATGGATAATCAGTGTAAGCTCTGTATGGTCTAAAGAATTTTTTTTATAGATATGTACCAATAATAGTAAATTATTGCCTATCAATAAGTCAGGTAATCATTATATCAAAACACCTTATTATAAAACTTTAGATCAAGCAGACTCGATAGGCAACAGGGCACCAAAATGCCCATCTTCAATATCTAGTATCAACATGTCTAGGTCAAAACACTGTTACAATTGAAATAAAACTTTAGATCCACTTACTAAATACATGGTCCTTGTCCAAGTCACCAAAGTATAAAAGTAAATTGGAAAAACTAACCAAATATTAAAATGAAAAATGCACTAATCAAAATAAGGTAAAAAATAATACCTCATCCAATTGAGTTTTGATTTCTGTTTGGGACAGAACTTTCAACGTACCGAGGACAAATACAGGGCAAAGGGTTATTTTCTTCGTAGCAAAGTATACAACACAAAATGTGTAGAGAAACACACTTCTGCTTTTGTGATCACTTGCTACTGAATTTCCCAATTAAAGAGAGAGAGAGTAATGACAGTATCAAATATGATAATACGATCTAGTATATTTGAGAGACTTTAGCAAGTGAAAAGCATTGCATGAGTCTTTCTCTGTTACACCCAAAGCACCAACGTTGTACAGTCAAATTAATAATTAACAAAAGTAAACCTTCTCATGAATATGATAGCTCACCAAAATAGACTACTGTGTGGATCTTGAACTTGCTTTGTTGGAAGAATAGATTCTTGTTTTCTCCTAGAGTATACTTGCAGCGACAGTGCAACAGAGGGGTCAACTACCTCGGGTGAAATAGTGGCTGGGCAGACTGTTTCAGGTTCAAATTCCTCATATTTTTATCAATGGAAAAGGGTATTTTGTTGACAAATCAAGAAAAAAAGGATCACGATCATCCTTAATCTTCAATCTCTTGAAGAAGATGCCAAAGTAAAGTAATTTTAGGCTCATAGGTTTGAGGAATACTTTGAGGAATCCTATTGGATCCTCCCTGGTTTAAACTCAACTTGCATCACCCTCAGTCCAAAGGACCACTCTGCTAATTCTATGTATGCCTACAGACCTATCACTTTGTTCAACTATAGTTTTAAAATCATTCCTAGTATTATCTCTGATAGGCTTAACTTAATTTCCCCCAAATCATCTCTAAACATCAATATGGCTATGCCCAGGAAGGAAAATACAACATGTCATGTGTTTTGCCTCAAAAGAATTACAAATGCTTTGGTGTAAATGTAGGTAGAAAATTTCATATTGACAAAGCTTTTGATACCCTCTCCAGGCCATTTATTGTTATCCTCTAAAAGACTATGGATTCAACGACACTTCCATATCATGGATTAAATGTCTCTTCACCTCTAACCACCTTACCATTCTTATCAACGGTTCCCCTCATGGCTATTTTTATGGCTCTAATGGTGTAATATAGGGAGATCCTCACTCCACTCTCCTATTTTGCAGTGCTAAAAATTTCTTAAAATAGGTATCACTAACCTTCATGCTAAAGATCTTTGCCAAAGACATTTTTTCTCCTAGAGGTTCACTACCCCTACCCACCTTTATGCAGTTGACCTTGTGGTTTTACAACTCCTCTTTGCAACACCTCGTGGACCTTTTCCAAGTACAAAAAAAGGTTATTGAAGGGCGGTTCGGTTTTTGGGGACCTTTACATAAATAACAACAATAGACTACATGAGTTTTATTGAAGTTCAATTCAAGATTCAGTAACCAGTTTGATGATACAAATAAAAATAATAAAAGATCAACACATGGTACACATTTCACTAATAGTTTGAATGATAGATATAAAATGAGGCTATACCTTCATTCATAGGATGAAGGAATCTCATTTATTCATATTAAAATGCATCCATGATAGGCTGTAACTTCTATTGGTGACACATACACGACACATACTGAGTTAAAAATCACCATTATAGTCAACATAATCATTAAAATTATGACCATCACTAATGTGTTGTACTACTCTTCTAGGTATGTGTGTGTGAGATGGAGAGAGGCTATATTACCATAATGCATTGCTTTAATATTCATCGCCACTAGAGAGAAAAATGGTTTCATAAACCAAGTTTACATCTAAAATAATGAAAAAACATTATTAGATCAAGAAAACTGCAAAAGAAAAATAGAAATCTTGAGTTTTATACCTCAATGTGAATGTGAATCCATCAAGTAGAGACTGATGAAAACTATTGATGTGATATGCTAGAATGAATCAAGATTATGATTATGATGTTTAATTCTAGCCTTGTGTGACAAAAAATGCAGTCCATATTCTTCCAAATCATAGTACAACTCACCCTTCATGCTAAGAAAATGACAAATTCATAAAACTATAAGAAAAATTAAAATGAAATCAAACTTTTTATATGTATCATATATAATGCGATCTTCCCTTAGATTACTTACATAATATCTAAGATTCCAATTTGATGCCTCCATCCCTTTAAAAGTCCCTTCATCCCAATGTATACGCTATCGCCACCCTAAATGATTGAAATCTGAAAATTATATTTGAATAAAAATTCACATACATCATAGTGACTAAAAACATATGAACAAAAATGTTAGCAAGTCATAACATTATTCATCTCTAACATTGGTTTGAACATATTAACATTTCTAACATATGATACGCTAATCTCCGAGTCAAATCTATAAGTTTGAGAGTACCTTTTTTAAACCAAAATTTGAACCATGTTGTGGTGTATCCAAGAATTAAATCTACAAAACCACCAAGTAAAAATAAGCTATAAAAATATGCAACTGTAAATGCAAGTAATCATAACCTAAAAAAATAGAATCTTGAAAAAAATCATATGGGTTACTAAAAAATAAAAGTGAACATCATTAAATAGAATAACAAAAAAGTTTAAGGCTCCATTTTATGAACTCTGTATAGATATAACTGTACAAAAAGTATTACAAAATCTATAAAAAAGAGTATTAAGAAATACATACTAAATGAGTAGCTCAAAACCAAAATAAACACAAAAATCCATAAAATATGAAAACAAATTAGAAGAAAAGACAATACCTACAAAGAAAAATCATAAACATACATATTAGATTGTAACACCCTGCTTAAAATAATAACGGGTAGCCATCTCTATACTACATTAAATCAGGAGTTTTAGATTGTCCAGTCTCAACATCAACTGTCGGTACTATATAATATAGGACTAAGTACCCGATATCATATAGGCGAGATGTTAAAATTTAATAAAATATGCAACAGGAAATAAACCAACACTATAACACTACTAATAAAGGAAAGAAAGATGCTTGAAAGATCTAAGATAAATGAAATGCTGGAATAAAATGAAATAAATAACTACAACTGAATATACCCCAAGAAAGTAAACCCGAATAAGCTGTCGGGTCACAGCTAATACAATGACTGAAATGAAATAAATATACACATCTATAAATATCTCTTGGGTATACACCCGATATACAACATGAATCCTACCTAGATTTTTAAAGAAGTATGAAGCGACTACAAGCTAAGTCTTGCAACCGTCCGCATCTATCACGGCTCCCAAGACTTTGGATAGAAGGTCATCCGACATCCATGCGGTAGGACACCTGTAATAATATATATATATATATATATACAGGCAGAAGAGAAAAGTAAACGGGTCAGAGCCAGAGTGTGAAAAATATTTAGCAAGTGTGTTAACCGTGCATAATAAATATCGTTGCATTTATTTCATAATTAAAAGTGGATTCACACTCTCGTGAATTCCCAACTCACCCCTCATCTAACGGCGCGCACCTATTCGCGTCCTCAAGTTTTAGTTAAATTACCCCCATTTAGAAGGACAACCTAACTTGACATAGGCCCAGCCTACCCACGAGAATTTCCTTCCTATCTTAACCCAAGAATCCACCCCTTTTCTAATCATATTAGATTATGTTCACAAATAATTATGCCATAATAGGCTTAATGGATTTCGATTTATAATTTAATTAATTATAATTCTTAATGCGTTACCCATTTATTTTTGGGTTGAATCATATGATTTAATTTCTAATTATCATGCATACAAATTATTATTGACAAAACTTCTCTCCAATCTCAGCGTTGCGCTACGTTTCGTGCGTGGGTGTCTCGCAAAGCGAAATCCAAACAAGGAACCACCCCGTTACACTACTCCTTGACAACGTTGATCCTAGAGATCCATCATGCCACACATAAATATTTGACATAACTTTTCTCCAATCTTAACACTGCACTACGTTTCATGCGTGGGGTGTCTCGCAAAGCGAAATCCAAACAAGGAACCACCCCGTTACACTACTCCTTGACAATGTCGATCCTAGAGATCCATAATGCCATACATACCATATACTACTACTACTACTACTACTACTACTACTACTACTACTACTACTACTACTACTACTACTACTACTACTACTACTACTAAATTTTAGGCTACAATATGAAAACAACTAAAAATCTCCAATAATATCCTTGGGATGATGTAACCGAAATATTCCTTAAATGCGATACATCAATCCCCATCAATCTAGTACACCATAATCATCCAAGATGTACTCCACAAAGATTCCATATCCTTTTATCTATATGATATATAAATGTATATATAGGCATTTGATTCTAACCATATATACATATATATATATATATATATATATATATATATATATATATATATATATATATATATATATATATATATATATACCATCATCATCCATACCCATGACCAAGAGTACATATCATATTTGATGTACAATGGCCATGCACAAATAATATACCCGACTATATATATCGCCGATAAAAATGCATCATGCATCATCTTCCTAGTGCCCCGCTCATGTAGCAATACTGGGGCCACCATGGTGGGGCTAAAAGACACCCATCTCGTGGTAAACACACGTACACGATGTCCTGGGAAGCGGTCATAGCTCCTAATCGGTAATAAGATGAAACATACCCACCACGTCTCATCCCAAAAATGAAAATCACATAATAACACACGGGACGACTATGACCTGGGGAATATCCACACCCTACTTTTCTAGTCAGGATGATCACCCTCTGTGCGAAAACTTCCCAATGATAGCATGAGCGGGGTATGATTAACCACATAAGTATATATATCATTCACATGCACAATATATATACATCCATATGATCCAATCATATAATTAAACATTAAACCATCATACACGGTTTAAATATCCATACCATGTATGTCCACAACATAAATATATCCATATATTCATATTTATATAGATATATATATACAAATATATTCACATATCCATATATCTATATATACAAACTAATTCTCGTTCATGTGTATAAGATATCTATATACACTCGACTGTAAGTATACATAATCCTCGATATACAAGCCGTCACCACAATTTCCTTTAATTTTATTTTGATATGTGAATACAATCTCTCACTTGAAACATATTCAATCATTTTTCCTATGATGAATAGTCTCCCAAAATCATATGTATATATATACATATACATTCAGCATTAGGGTTATCACCCAAAATTTGTGTTGGAAACCATCACAACGCATATTATCTATATCCGAGAGCACATTAAAGAATCTAGTAATAATTTTGACTATCGGTAGACACATAACAAATAGTCTATAAGCCTCAAGCTCAATCTTACCTTCATCAAATTATCTCATTTGTTAGGGAAAATACCCGTTGTAAATCACACACCGATAAACAACATCTACCCCGACTAGAATTAGACACTCTACTCTAGTTGGTAATATGATCGCATCACTCTCGATTTCGACTACGGTTCAATCACTTTTGTGAATCCCCTAGTCTAAGATCTCTCGGATTTATTTCTTAAATTTTATCATTACTAAGGGTATGCAACTATACTCTCCCATTTGGCCCCAAATCGTATCGTAATAATATCCTATCCTTATAAGGATTCGACATAGAGGTTGGCCTAGAATTTCACAACATACCCTCGAAATTCTCTCTAAGAGTTCTTAGCCTCACATCACATCTATACTTACTTTTAATCTACAATTAGGATCCTCAATCCCAAAAAGGTTTCCCCACAATCTCTATACACAACTATAAATACATACATGGATATATTCTTCTCCAATTATAGTCCCACTATCATACTAAGTGAGAGACCCCCCCTATAAGTCTCCAAAATATATCTATTACTTCATAAGAGAAAGCCCCAAATCGATAAACCCAACCAAAAAGGGTTTGCAATCACTATGGAGAAAATACCTCAAAATGCCCTGTTCCCGAATCAATTCGGCCCTATCCGAATCGATTCGGCCTCCAAGGCGAATCGATTTGGGTCTAAAGACCTGGGCTTCTGTCACAGGCTGAATCGACTCGTCTTGGGTCCGAATCGATTCGGTCAATGCAGACCAGCCAATTTCCCTAAACCGAATCGATTCGCTAAGGGGGAGAATCGATTCGGGCCTGCAGATTTTGAAGGGTTCTTCTTCTTCAATGAACCCACGAATTTTAAACCCTAAAATTTCTATTCTAACCCCCAAATATTTACCACAACATGATTTTAAGCCATTCAATCAACCCAAAGTTGATCCCAACCATTTCTACACCTTTAAACCCATATTTAAACATTGATTTCAAGATTAATCCCAACAATCTAGGTTTTGATATTAATACTCCAAATCATTTCTTTAACCCACAAATTATGAAATTAAATACACAAATGACCTATTTAGCAAGATTAAGCACTTGCCTCAGATTCATAGAGGTTGGATCATTCTCGATGTCGCGTTAGGGCCGGAATCTCCAAGCTTTTCTCCCTCTCTCTCTTCCTTTCTTCTTCTTTCTCTCTTCTTCTCCTCTTTTCTTTATATTTCTCTCTTTCTCTAAATGAGAAGGCTTGTCCCGTAAGCCTCTTAAATCCCTAAAACACAAGTCCCAATTTTAATTGTTAATACACACTTTAAATGACTCGTTTACACCAATTCGAGTCAAACTGACTTAAAAATATTCCAGAGCCGAAATAAAACCTAATGACAGTCATTTTGACTATATCGACCCTTCTGGGATCAATGGTACCCTCAAAATCATCATCCGGAATACTTTGAAATGTCCTCTATTTTTGGACTTCAATTCCCAATTTTTAGAATTCTCCAATTCAAATGCATTTTATTTTCCCAAAAATTTAATTTCTTAGCCTAAAAAATCATGGGGTGTTACATAGATATCTCAAATAAACCTAAAAACAAATTGAAAACTTGAGGTGGAATTAAAAAACACAAAAAACTTGAGATGGTATATCCAAAACACACAAAACATAGAATCTCTTTATGTGTATGTAGAGTGAGAGAAGGAATACCTCAGTTTAAACTTTCAGTCATATTTACCTATCATCAAATTTGCAAACCCTAGATAAATAAATCACATAACTACAATAACTCAAATTTATAAACTAAAATCTTACGACAACTTGAACAAAACCCTAGATTTAAATTCTTCCAAAAGCTGGAACAAAACTCTAAAATTAAAATCAGAAAGTGAGTAATGTTAACCTGAAACTCAATTACCCACCAACGCATCCATCGAATCAAAACCATATTTTAGATGGAGAGGGAGAACCTGGTGTGGTGAGAGTGAAATGGATAGGAACTTTGTGTGTAGTGTGAACCGTGCGTGTGTTGGTGTGTCATGTGTGGTGGGGCCTAAAAGTGTGTATTTTACCATTTTGTCCATTCTTTTGAATTTTAAGTAAGAGGGGGGAAGAAAATCAAGTGATAAAAAGAGGGGGAAACCAAAAATAAGGGATAAAGGAGGTAAAGAGGAATTTTTAATCACAACCCCTCATTTCGTGCCTTGTTGGCTTCGATCTGAACCGCAAAGTGTATTCCCATCTTATGAATAGTGGAAACACCATTATAATATATATATATATATATATATATATATATATATATATAATGTTTCTTATATATATTGTTTTATATTTGTTTTGTTTAAAATCGATTTACATGTTTGATCGTTTGCATGTTAATTTTCCCCCCTCATTTAAATTTGAAACTAACTAAAATTTGTGATTTGCAAACTTGGTGTGCGCTAGTGATTTTGGTGGCTTGTAAGGTATGTATTTAATATGTTACCCTTTTTGAGTTAATTTTAACTTAAATAAAATTTACGCCTAAACTCTTAAAACTGATTTAGGTAACTTTATAAGAGATTTAATGTAATTTGTTTTTTTTTGTTATCCTACTTATATCTATTTATATCCTCTAAGTTGAACACTTTTGTTGTCTTCATTTTAATTAGGAGAATTTTATTTGTGTGGGAGTTTGAAATAAAACCTTATTATTATTTTTGTTGTTAGTGTTTACAACTTCACTGATTCACTAGTGTTGTGTGTTGAGTTGTTTGAGTTCCAAGTTGTCAATGCCTTGGTGTCATTGATATGCTAATTTTTAGTGAGTGGATTGTATTTCGAATAGGCTTGCTTGACTGGTTCTATGTGCTTAGTTTAAATTTTTGTACACTTATGGGACTATAATCTGTAACTAATAATTGTTAATAGTGGACTTGGGTGCATATATTGTCCTGGTACTAAAGGACATGGAGTTTTTCACTTGTTGGTTTCCTTGAGTACAAATATTATGTTCCATTCTACCTTTCCTCATCCCATTCTAATTTATTTTTATTTGGGCAACATTATCATAAATCACTTTTTACTTGTGTGTGGGTGTGTTACAATTTCAATCAATTTTTAAAACTCATCTTATTAAAGAGTTAAAATAGTTTTATTTAATAACTAAAACACGTTAGGGTGTTAGGTTATTTCAAGTGGTATTGTAGCTTCTGGATTCACTTTTTAAATGTTTTTTTCCCGCAAACATCCTCAACTCTTTTGTTCTAAAAATCAATATTTTATTATTGGTGATCATAATGGTTCTTCCATACGTCCGCCCATGTTCGCTGGTGACAAAGTAAGAATGGTTGCGCACCACTACCACTTGGGAGATGAGGTATGGGAAATGGTTGAAACTAGTTTTTCTGCTCATACTCAATTAGTTGGTTGTGGTAATGCTCAAATTTCTGCTGGAAAACCTCTTTGAGAATGGATTAAAGAGGAAAATTTAATCTCACAGTATAATAAGAACGACAAAAATTCTATTTTCCAAGTGATGGGTGCACTTGAATTTAAAATAATTCCATCTTGCACCACATCTAAAGAGGCTTGGGACAGTCTAATGACAACTCATGAAAGAGATTCTAAGGTTAAAAGGGATAAGTCACAAATGATAGTTAGACTTTCTCATTCTCTTTATATGAAAGATAATGAGAAATTTGATGAATTTTATCTTAAATTGCAAGATATTATTAATCAATCACATGCTAATGGTATAGTGTATGCTGACTCTGAAATGTGTGATAAAATCATTAGGTCTCTTCCTATGAGTTGTGATTTAATAATTCATGCTAAGGGTGAAAATATAGATAATAGTTATACCTCTCTTCTTCTCCATAGTAAACTTAAAACATTTGAGCTTAAAACCACTTAAAGAGATGAACAAAGAGGCAAAGCACTTTCATGCACTAAAACTCAAGATGTGTTGAATTTTAGGTATAGTGAAAACACTTTAGCCTTTGTATCCTCCCTAGCTAATTTGAATGAATATGAAATTTGCTTAGATTCTTTAGACAATGAAATTGCAGTCATGACTAAACACTATAAGAAATTTGTAAATTTTAGGAATAAGTTTTCTTCAAAGGAAACTCAACCTACTTATCAAAATTGACCTCATGAAAAATACTTTGAAAACAAAAGTTCAAAAAAATTAGAATCTAAGAAGTATTTAAGCCACATTCAATGCAGAAAATGCAATGAATATGGACATTATGGAAACAAATGTTTTTCTAAAACTAAATGGGAACCTTATAATAAAGAAATTTTTTCTAAAACATGGGATGATAGTTCTGATACTAATAATGACAAACATTTTGATAATCTTATAACTTTCACATTTGTTTGTGTTGTTGTGTCTAAGGACAATTTTGACATTTTATCTACACTTTCTGATGATTATGATTTGTGTGTAGATAATTGTGAGTTATACTTTGTATATTTGTCTCATATATCTCATGCCCAAAATCACCCTACTGTCACAGCTTCTTTATTTGATATTAGGAATATTTATGGTGATTTTGATGAATCTGATCCTATAGAGGATTCTGCCATTATAGAAGGGTGTGTGAGTAATAATTATGTGAATTATACACTTGATGGCAGCACACATTTAAGCAAAATTAATTCTAGGTTATTGGGAAAAATTGATGTTTTGAATAGTCAAATTAAACTTATAATTGAAGAATCTGTTGTTCATGTTGAAGAACATGAAAATGATGCTTTATTACTTGAGAAAAGGATTGTTATGTTAACTAAACTTAACCACTATATTGAAGTTAAACAAAAGGACATTTTAACTAAATTTGATGAATCTAAAAAAGAACTTAATGAGACTTTGAAAAAGTTACATGCTTATTCAAACTCTAGTACCGTTGTCAAGTCCTTACATAAATATGATGATATTGCCCCTTTAAAAGTAATTGGATTTTCTGGTGAAACTAATTTCATTAACTCTAAACAAACTTTCCATTATTCAACTGAAATTAATATGAGCTTTAAACATGTTAAAAATGAGGATTGTCATACTGCGTTTGTTAAGCCAGTGTTCGTTTTTAATTTATATCATAAAAAGGGACACCTGGAAAAGTTATGTTTTAAGAAATTAGGACAAAATAATTCTAACTTAGGCAAAATTAGGCAAATTAAAACTGTTGAAATAATCAAACTGCCAAACCTATTTTTCAGTGTGGATTTGGTTCGAAGAAAGGTTACTTGGAACCATTTTGTTTTAAAAAGGAAAAATTGAATAATAAGAATAAAGTTGTGTCGAAAAATGTTGCCCCAACTAAACTTGTTTATCAAAAATTTTACCGTTTCAAGTTTTGTAATAAATATTGTCATTTGATAGATTTTTTTCTCTAAAAGGTTGCATGCCATCAACAAAACAAATATGTTTTTTTGGTACAACTGAATTAGTTAAAAAGCCTATTATGTCTAACAAACAACCTCTAAAAATTGAAACTGAATTTTTTAAAATCAAGGTTGTTTGGATTACTAAGACTGAATCAAGTGGCATATTGAGATTTAATAATATTTTATCAGCATTAATTTCTCTCAGTAAAAACTCTCAATGGTACTTGGATTCTGGCTACTTTAGGCATATGATGGGGGACAAATCCAAATTCATAAATTTAAAATTTTTTGTTGCTGGAATTATAACTTTTGCTAATGGAAAGACATCCCACATCATAGGAAAAGGGTCCGTTAAGACAAATATTCTCCCTAACTTGGAGGAAGTTAACTTGTTGAGGGTTTAAAAGTAAATCTTCTAAGTATTAGTTAATTTTGTGACACTGATCATGTTGGGAACTTTTCAAAATCAGATTGTTAGATTTTAGACCCTAGTGGGAATACTATTTTGTGTGGAACTAGGACTTTAAATAATTGCTATGTTGTCATTCATGAAAATGATTATGAAAATTGTTTATCTCCTACGATTAGTGATTTAGACTTTTAGAATGATAGATTAGGACATTTAACTAAGATAGTTTATCTAAACTAACTAGTCAAAATCTTGGTCGTGGTGTAGCCCAAATCACTAAAGTTAAATATTATAATTGGGGTCCATGTCAAATTATTAAAATACACAAACCCCTTCATAAAGAAGTCAATGATATCCTTACTTCTCACCCATTAGAATTATTACATATGGATTTAATGGATCCCTCTTGGATAATAGTTTATGTGGTAACTCTTCTATTCTAGTTATATTTGATGACTTTACTAGAATTACTTGGGTAGATTTATGAAAGAAAAATTCGACACATTTAGTCATTTTCTAAAAATTTTGTTAAAAATTGAAAATGAAAAGGATACTTAAGTTACTCGTATCCGTAGTGATAGTGGTGGGAAATTTAAAGACACGAGTGTTGTTGATTATTGCATTATGAATGGGTATCAACATGAATTTAGTGCACTTAAGACACCTCAATAAAATGTAAATGTAGAAAGGAAAATTTTAACCATTCAAGAAATGGCTCGAGTATTAATTCGTGCTAAAAATTTTGCCAAAATATTTTTTCGTTGAAGCCACTCAAACTGCTTGTCACATAATAAATAGGGTTCAATTAAGTAATAATACTAAACAAACCCTTTATAAATTATGGTATGGAAAGAAATCATTTCTTTTCTCGATAGGCATATTTTAAAAGAGCGATCGATCGCGGTCCAATGACCGATCGATCGGGCCTTTGAAATTAGGCTACTTCAATTCTTCCTAAACAAAACCTTAGAGGCGCGGTTGATCGGGGGTCAGGGGAAGGTCAACCGATCCCCTATTTTTCACCCGAAATATTTAGTATTCTCTATCTCCTCTCTTTTAAGGTAGGGATCTAGGAACCTTCTTGAATGGAGTAAAAATATATTATTAGAATCTATTATTAAGGTAATTAGTAACCTAAGTTAGAAATGAGAGTTTAGGGCTTAGATAGGCAACTTAATTTAGTTAGTCGTTAGAAGAAGGTTATGATTCTTTTTACATGGTGGGTTAGTCTATGTCTAAGGGGAATTAGGGTTATACAATTCTTGACTTTTAGAAATTGGGTATCATACATGTTGGTTTATAAGGTTGTTGTTAATTGATGGAGACTACTATGGAGATAATTAAACGTTGAGGGTTATAATCATGTCATTAAATGATTACTGCTCCAGATAAAATGTAATGTACTCTTTAAAATTTTCATATTTTGTGAATGATGAATTGCATATACATACCTTTCTAAATGCTATCGTAAGGGAAGTTATGCCAATGAGGTGAATTCCCCTATCTATTGAATGCAGGCTGAATATAATCCTCGGCCATAGGACCGATTGTTATATTGTGATGTTATTTTATTTGAAGTGAGGTAATTCCAGGTATGGTTATGACTCACTGTCGAAGGTATATGGCCGCTTCCCACGCAATGCGATCTAGGATGCCCAGGTTGTCTTCGTGATAGGCCTTGGAAGATGATAGCTATTTAGGGGGGCATCCAGTGGGGTGACTCCCGGAAGGATGGTCTTAGAATCGTTATATGTTGAGATTATAACTATTCTTACGAAAGTGGTATTTTATAAATGGTGAAGCACTTTGTGAAATAAACTATTTGGGGAATATGTTTCCTAATGAGGAATAGACTTGGAAAGTCATAATGTGAAAAACTGAAATGGAATCTTATTAAGTGAAATTGAGTTATATTCTCATGCATAAATTAATATTCATCATTGTAATTGATATTAAGCTAGGTTGTTCATTTAGATTGAGAGGTGAGGATTATTATTATTTGTGAAGAGCGCGATAAGATTATTCATGATGATTTGATATTCATAACTGTCATGCATTTTATTCACATGGTGATTATATGAAACTAGGATCTGACCCGTTTATATCTTTTTGTTTTTGCATGAATCCTATTTATGACCAGGTGCTCTGCCACAAGGACGCCTGTGTTAACCCTTCCATTCCAAAGTGTCCAGGAGTTATAACATTTTGTGGATGTTGTAGGATATTTGTTATAGACGCCTCTATCTTTTTATACTCTAGTTATGATCAGTCCATTTTCGAGCGTGTTGCCCAGGTTTTGTAGTTGTTTATGTAATGTGATATTTAATTTTAATACTCGGTGTGACCTGCTTGTATTGGTCTGTTAACCGACAGCTTATTCAGTTATTATGTTTTGAATGATTTTTATATGGTTACTTGTTTGTATTTATATCCACCTTCTTTTCAAATTGGCTTGTCTAAATTATTTTTTTAAAACAAATAAAATTTATTTTGACATCCGTTTTCTAAAGTAATTGGTGATTATCTCGTATTATTATTTTTAACGACAGTGATGCTAAGAATGGACCATCTATGATTCATGTAATTATTGGAGTATCGGGCTGGCCATCTCTTATTTTAATAATAGGGGTGTCACAGATGGTATCAGAGCATCAGGTTCTAGAGTCCTTAGGATCTATGCGGAATTGTCACGTTCTACCGTAGAGTTCTTTGATATAAAGCCCTATTCTTAGGGTTGTATTGTTTAAATATGCTTGCGATTTTTTGCAAAAGATAAATTGTTTTAAATTATATTCTGATCCAGTTGTTTCTTTGTCTCAAATGCCTACCAAAAGAGGTCGCCTAGCGAGGAGAAATATAGTTGTAGAAGATAATGTAGAACCCCCGCCACAGTAAGGAATGATAAATGCCGCGGAGGTGGATAATATCGTTGCCCAGACAGTCAATGATGCAATGACTGCTATGGCTGAACAGTTCCCTCAAGCCCAAAAACCGATAGTACAAGAAGTACAAGCCCATGCGGTCCCTTCCCCATGGGAGAGAGTAAGAGAATCTTTATTAAAGGGTCACCCCTAGAATTTCAGGGTGGTTATGATGTAATAGTAGTAAACCAATGGAAGAAGGACATGCAGCGTCATCTCTGAATGGTAGATTGTAGCGGGGAATGGAAGCAGATCCTTGCCACTTTTAAACTAGTCAGAGCAGCCTTACACAGGTGGGAGTCGATGACCACACCGGAACAAAGAGATACTATGACTATATCTTATTTTTAGGTTTTGTTCGATCGGAAGTATTTTCCTCCTGTTGTCCAAAAGGAGCTGAGGAGGAAACTCCAGGATGTAGTCCAAGGAGAACGTTGTGATAGAGTATGAGGATGAATTTACTCGTCCGGATAGCTTTATGTCGGATGAGGTAATTTCAGAGGAAAGGAGGATATCTAAGTTTATTGGAGGTTTGCATTGGAGAATACGGCAAAACTTTATGGGAAACCAAGCTTTATAAACATTTGGTGATGTAATAAAGGCCGCATTTCTTCATTTATAAGATCATCATCTTCATGTGCAAGGAAGTAAGAAGGTTTGGGGCAACCTAGTAAATAAGGAGGTAGTGGTGCCGGTGGGGCACTACCCTCATCTCAATCGTCGGGAAGCAAGCAGAAGGAAAGGGACACCCATCAAGCGGATTTTTCAAAGAGACAGCATTTGGGGGGCTTTAATTTTGGTGGTAGCAGTTTCAGGGACGGTCAGGGTGCCCAACAGCAGCAGCAGCAGCAGGTGGGCTAGCAAGGCCAAGCAGGCTGGGGTAATAATGGGGGTTGAGGGCATCCGAGTCAAGGCATGGGACAGTTCCATAATAATAGGGGCCGTTATCCAAAGAATATGGCGGGATGTTGTTTTCAATGTGGGGAACCAGGTCACTGTAGAAAATATTGTCCACAATTGATAGGGTGACAGTTGCCTAGAGGTCCTTAGTAGCAACAGTCATATCTACCTCCACCAGCGCCTAATCCAATCGTCCCTCCACAACAGGGAAAATTACAGTATGGGCGTGTTTCTCATATTCAGAATGCTTTACTTCCTCCAGCCCCGCCTGCGCCGCCAACTATCAAGTGTAAGTTTCCCATTCATGGTTATATGGGTCGTGTGTTGTTTGATACGGGCGCAACGCACTCATTTATTTTTAGAAGTTTTTCTCAATGGACGGAATTGATTAAGTCTGCGAAAAGTACCTTAACTAGTGTCGAATCTTCCATGGGTGATGGTTCACTCATTTTCTTTGTTTGTAAAAGAATAGCAATAAACCTTGGTAATTTGTGTTTTGAGGCCGATTTACTCGTCATAAATATGGTCGGGTATGATTTTATCATAGGTATGGATTGGTTAGTGAAATACCATGCTATAATAATTTTTTATGGGAAAAGTATAGTCTTTGCCATTCCTGGGCAAGAGATGTTTCTAGTGGCTATGCCTCTTTCGGAGGGAGGTTCTAGCACGTATTTATATTGTATTACAGAAGAGAATTTTTGTGATATAGTCGTTTCCCTAGATTCGTTTCCCGTTGTTAGAGACTTTGAGGATGTTTTTCAGGAGATACCGGGTTTACCTCATAGTCGAGTGAATGAGTTTGTGATTGATTTAGCATCGTGAACTCATCTGATTGCTAGGGCCCCATACCGTATGGCTCCTGTGGAAATGAGGGAGTTAAGAGATCAGATTCATAAGTTGTTAGATAAGGGATTTATTAGGCATAGTACGTCATCGTGTGGTGATCCTGTTTTGTTTATGAAAATAGATGGTGCCCTCCGGTTCTGTGTTAATAATAGGAAGTTGAATAAGGTTACCATCGGGAATAAATACCCATTGCCTCGGATCGATGATTTGTTTGATCAATTAAGGGGAGCGTCGTACTTCTCTAAGATATACTTGAGGATTGGGTATCATCAATTGCGGATTCGAGAGAAGGACGTGTCCAAAACTGCGTTCTTAACTAGGTATGGATCCTATGAGTTTTTGGTCATGACTTTTGGGATAACCAATGCTCCTGCTGTGTTTATAGACCTGATGAATAGAGTGTTTCGGGACTTCCTGGCTAGTTTGTTATCATGTTTATTGATGACATCCTAGTCTATTCTCAGGCTGAAGACGATCAGGCTAAACATTTACGACTGGTCCTGTAAATGCTACGGGATCATCAATTGTATGCTAAGTTTGAGGAGTGTGGTCTTTGGCTAATGGAAGTGCAGTTTTTGGGTCACATTGTGATAGTTGAGGGCATTTCGATAGATCCGAATAAAGTTTCCACGGTAAGGGAATGGAGTCAACCCATGACACCTACAAGGATTCACAGTTTTTTGGGTTTAGCTGGCTATTACCGTCATTTTATTAAGGGTTTTTCTAAGATCACTAGCCCTTTGATAAATTTGACTCAGAAGGGAGTGAAGTTTGTTTGGGATGATTCTTGTCAACTAGTTTTTGATGAGTTGAAAGATAAGTTGACTTCTGCTCATGTGCTCGAATTACCGAGGTTGGGGTGGACTATTTAGTTTTTATTGATGCATCTTTGCAAGGATTGGGATGTGTGTTAAAGCAAGAGCATCGGGATATTGCTTATGCTTCTCACAAGCTAAAGCCCCATGAGAGTAATTATCCAGTACATGATCTGGAGCTTGCTGTAGTAGTATTCCCCTTAAAGATTTGGAGACATTACCTCCTGGGGGAGAAGTTTAGTCTTTTATTGGACCACAAATCGTTGCAATATTTATTCTCACAGAAGGATTTAAATATGTGACAACGTCGATGGTTAGAGTTTGTGAAGGACTATCAATTTGATATCCATTATCAATCGAGAAAGGCTAACATGGTGGCAGATGCGTTGAGTCGGAAACTCGAGGGGGAGTTAGCAAGGGTATGGAAGGATAAATGGAAAGAACTTAGCTAGGAGGATGATGTAGCGAGGGCGTTGATGTTAATGTTGACCGTTATGCCTATAATAGTGGCAAGAGTTGTGGAAGCTCAAGGAAGGGATAGTGATTTTCAGGACCGTATAAGCCAATTGCTAACCGAGGGAGCGGAATCCTACTCTATAAGTTTGGAGGGTGGGTTACTTTTCCACATGAGACTTATTATCCTAGATAAGGGAGAATTGAGGCGTGTCATAATAACTGAATCTCATGGGTCCAGATTTGCAGTACATCCCGGTGGAGACAAAATGTACCAAGACATGCACCGTCAATATTGGTGGGTGGGTATGAAACGGTATATCTCTGAATTTGTTTCCTAATGTACTACATGTCAATTGGTGAAAATAGACCATCAACGACCAATGGGATTGCTACAACCTCTAGAAATACCGATATGGAAGTGGGAAAGTATTTCGATGGATTGCATCACGGGATTGCCGATGTCCCAAAGTGGTCATGATTCCATTTGGGTTATCGTCGATCATCTGACCAAGTCAGCACATTTCTTATCAGTACGTGCGGATTTTAATATGGCTCGTTATGCCCGGCTATTTATTGCGGAGATTGTGAGACTCCATGGGGTGCCCATTAATATAGTTTCCTATCGAGACAAGATCTTTGTGTCCCACTTTTGGCGAAGTTTCCAAGAAGCAATGGGAACTGAATTAAAGTTGAGTACCTCCTACAACCCTCAAAAGGATGGACAGACAAAAAGAGGCAACCAAATGTTGGAGGACATACTCAAAATGTGTGTACTTGACTTCAAAGGAGGATGGCAACAATACTTTCCCTTGGTCGAATTTTCTTATAATAATTCGTACCAATTCACTATAGGTATGGCACCCTATGAAGCATTATAGGGCCGACTGTGTAGATCACCTACTTGTTGGTTGGAAGTAGGGGATAATAAGTTCCTTGGGCCTGAAATGATCCAAGTTTCCTCTTCCAAGATTGATCTTGTTCACAACTGCATCCGAATCTCCCAAGACCATCAAAAGAGTTATGTCGATGCGAATAGAAGGCATATGGAATTGGAGGTTGGAGATCAAGTTTTGGTACGGGTGTTGCCAATGAAGGGTATAATGCGATTTGGGAAGAAAGTCAAGCTTGCGCCACACTATGTAGGACCTTTTCCCATTATGGCAAGGGTAGGCCCCGTAGCTTATCAACTCGCCTTCGGGAATGCCTATAATAGATTCATGATGAATTTCATATTTCATAATTGAAGAAGTATAAAAGGTGTGACGGAGCTCACTGGCACATTCCTTTGGATGATATTGAATTGCAACCCCATATTTCATACGAGGAACAACCGGTTGCAATCTTGGATTACGGAGAACATAGTTACGGTCGAGGGTGGTGCCCTTGGTTCGAGTCCAATGGGAACATCACAACGCTGAGGAATTGACATGGGAGCGGGAGGACGATATTCGATAGAAGTATCCACACCTATTTTTACAAGGTACGCCTGAATTTTGAGGGCAAAATTCCCTTATAAGGGGGGGAGTATGTAATACTCCATATTTTTTAGAAATTGTTTTTATATTGTTTTTCCATGTGGGGTAATTATATAAAATAATGGAAGTTGGAGTAAATATTATTTTATGTGATTTAAGGGATAATACTTAATAAGTTTTGCATATTTGTTGTTAAGTGAATGTAAATAGCAGCATGTTATGTTTTATTGCATCGTTGTGCTTTAAGCAACAGCTATGGTTTAAAATTTTGTTAGATTATGAAATGATTTATGTTATCCCGGATGCCAATTTAGAGGGCACGGTTAATTCTGAAATGATTGAGATAGTCAAAATAAGTGCCATGTTGTATTTTTGAGTTCCGAACACTTTTGACCGGTTATGACTTCATTATGTAGTTGTATTTCATTTTAAATGGTGTAGTAACAATTAAAGATGGAATTTAGTGATTAATGGGTATTTAAGTCTTCCAACCACTTTTATTCTCATTTATATCTTCTAAACCTAGAGGGAAGGAGAGAGAGAGAGAGAATTTGGGAGAAAAAGGAAGAGAATTGAAGATTGGAGCTTGAATTTGTTTTTACCGGAAGACAATCTGAGATTTCAGCCTTAAGGAAAGTTTCTAACTTGCAAGTTTATTATTTAATTTGGATAAATTGTAGTGATAGTCGTGTATTTCAAAGAATTGGGAAAATAGTAGGTTTTGATGAATTTTAGTGTTTAACCCTTAGATTTTGATGTTTATATCATTTGAGTTGGATATATGGGTTTATTGTTGTGTATAAATGTTGTGGTTATGTTGTTGGTTGAGGAGAATGAGGAAAGTGTAAGAAAATGGGTTAGGGTTTTGGATTTGGTATTTTAGAAGAAGGTATAGCCGTGGGTCTGGTGAGCGCGATCGACCGCGGTCCAAAGCCCGGTCGATCGGGCCTAAAGGGAAAAGCCTACTTCTTTTCTCGATAGTCATATTTTAAAAGCGTGATCGACCGCGGTCCAATGACCGATCGATCGGGCCTTTGAAATTAGGCTACTTCAATTCTTCCTAAACAAAACCTTAGAGGCGCGGTTGACCGGGGGTCAGGGGAAGGTCAACCGATCCCCTATTTTTCACCCGAAATCTTTAGTTTTCTCTAGCTCCTTTATTTTAGGGTAGGGACCTAGGAACCTTCTTAAATGAAGTAAAACTAGATTAATAGAATCTATTATTAAGGTAATTAGGAACCTAAGTTAGTAAGGAGAGTTTGGGGC
This sequence comes from Sambucus nigra, assembly GCA_949130495.1. Taxonomy (NCBI): domain Eukaryota; kingdom Viridiplantae; phylum Streptophyta; class Magnoliopsida; order Dipsacales; family Adoxaceae; genus Sambucus; species Sambucus nigra. Next base: position 83,671,171 of record OX422208.1, on the reverse strand, counting down.
TTAGATCGGGAATTTAAAATTAGTTAGCCATTAGAAGAAGGTTAGGGTTCTTTTTACATAGTGGGTTAGTCTATGTCTAAGGGGAAGTAGGGTTATACAATTCTGAACTTTTTTAACTTGGGTTGAAATAATATCATAGATGATGGTTTAGAGGGTTGTTGTTAATTCATGGAGACTAATATGGAGATAATTAAATGTTGAGGGTTATAATCATGCCATTAAACGATTATTGCTCTGGATAAAATGTAATGTAGTCTTTAAAATTTTCATATTTTTTGAATGATGAATTGCATATACATACCTCTCTAAATGCTATCAAAAGGGAAGTTACGCGAATGAGGTGAAGTCCCTTGGCTAGTGAATGCATGGTGAATATAGTCCTCGGCCATAGGATCGGTTGTTATATTGTGATGTTATTTTATTCGAATTGAGGTAATTTCGGGTATGGTTATGACTCACTGTTCAAGGTATATGGACGCTTCCCACGTGATGCGATCTAGGATGCCCAGGTTGTCTTGATGATAGGCCCTGGAAGATTATAGCTATTTAGGGGGCGCTTCTAGTGGGCTGACTCCCGGAAGGATGGTCTTAGAATCGTTATATGTTGTGATTATAACTATTCTTATGAAAGTGGTATTTTCTAAATGGAGAAGCATTTTGTGAAATAAACTATTTTGTGAATAAGTTTCATAATGAGGAATAGACTTGTAAAGTCATAATGTGCAAAACTGAAATGGAATCTTATTAAGTGAAATTAAGTTACATTCTCATGCATAAATGAATATTCATTATTGTAATTGATATTGTGCATTTAGATTGAGAGGTGGGGATTATTATTATTTGTGAAGAGCGAGATAAGCTTATTTGTAATGATTTGATATTCATAAATGTCATGCATTTTATTCACATGGTGATCATATCAAATCGGGCTTTGACTCGTTTATATCTTTTTATTTTTGCATGAATCCTATTTACGCCCAAGTGCTCCGCCGCAAGGACACCCGTGGTGACCCTTCCATTCCAAAGTGTCCAAGAGCTATAACATTTTGTAGATGTTGTGGGATATTTGTTATAGACGCCTCTATCTTTTTGTACTCTAGTTATGATCAGTCCATATTCGGGCGTGTTGCCCAAGTTTTGTACTTGTTTATGTAATGTAATATTTAATTTTAATACTCGGTGTAACCTGCTTGTATTGGTCTGTTAACCGACAGCTTATTCGGTTACTATGTTGTGTATGATTTTTGTATGGTTACTTGTTTATATTTATATCCACACTCTTTTCAAATTGGATTGTCTAAATTATTTTTTTTAAACATATAAAATTTATTTTGACATCCGTTTTCTAAAATAATTGGTGGTTGTCTCGTATTATTATTTTTAATGATAGTGATGCTAAGAGTGGACCATCTATGATTCCTGTAATTATTGAAGTATTGGGCTGGCCACCTCTTATTTTAATAGCCGAGGTATCACATAAGGATCATGAACATTTATCTAAGTTTGGTACTATAAGTGATAGGACGGTTCTTCTAAGATACTCCCAAAATAATCGTGCTTTGAGAGTTTATAATCTGAAAACTAAGCCTATTGTGGAATCTATCAATATTTTTATAATGGAATCTACATGTTGAAAATGATTCTTCAAATGATTTACCGAAATAATCAACGGATATTTACTTGGACGCTCTTCCACCAGAAGACTGTGATGTTCATAATGGGATTAAGGCTAAATATCCTAAGAAAAACATTTTAGGTACTATTAAAGAACCCATTAACACTATACCTCAAACTCAAAATGCCTTAATCTCTTCTTTTGTTTCTCTAATTGAACCTAAAAATATAAAAGCATTGATGAATCTTGGTTACTTGTTATACAAGAAGAGTTAGGTCGTAGGATACATGATGTTTGGTTTCTTGTTCCTCGCTCTACTCATACTAATATTATAGGAACTAAGTGGTTATTTAAAAATAAATGTGATGAAACTGGAAATATTTTGCGTAATAAAGTTAGACTAGTAGTTCAAGGGTACTCCCAAATTGATGGGATTGATGTTGATGAAGCTTTTGCCCCAGCTGCTAGGATAGAATCTAGTAGAATTGTATTTGCCATTTTATGTCATTTGAAATTTAAATTGTATTAGATGGATGTCGAATGTGCTTTTTTAAATGGGTTTCTACATGAATAAGTGTATGTTGAACAACCGAAAGGTTTTGTTGGTCCCTTTCTATCTGATCATGTGTTTAAATTAAAAAAAAAGCTATTTATGGGCTCAAACAAGCCCCTCGTGCTTGGTATGAGCGTCTTCCTATGTTTCTAATGACCATTGACTTTAATATAGGGGGAGTAGACCAAATAATATTTGTCAAAAGAAACACAAATTGTTTACTTTTCGCTCAAGTTTATGTTGACGATATTATTTTTGGGTCTACCTCTCCTCAAGAGGCTGAAATTTTTGCTAACATGAAGAAATCAAAATTTCAAATTTCTATGATGGGTGAGTTAAAAATTTTCCTGGGTTTGCAAGTACCTCAGAAATCGGACTGTATTTTTGTATCTCAAACTACATATGCAACTGAATTAATTAAACATTTTGGGTTAACAAATGCAAAAACAACTAGGACTCCTATGAGCTCTACTACTAGGCTTTCTAAAGATTTATCGGGTAAAAAGGTTGAAGTTATTCTATATCATAGTATGATATGTTAACGGCTAGTACACACGACATAATGCATTGTGTGTGTGCGCGCGCGCGCGCGCGTGTGTGCTAGATACCAACGTGAACCTAAAGAATCACGTTTACTTACTATTAAATTAATATTAAAATATGTTAGTGGAACTTTGAACTTTGATATAATGTACACTGTTGACACTAATTCTAAAATAATTGGGTATACGGATGCCGATTGGGCTAGTTATGCCGATAATAATGAAAGCACCTTCAGTGGCTATTTTTACTTCAATCACAACCTCGTCTCTTAGTCGTATAAAAAGTAAAATTTTGTGTCACTTTTTTCCTCCGAAGCTGTATACATAGCTTCTGGTAGTTGTTGTACTCAACTTTTGTGGGTCAAACAAATGCTAAATGACTATGGTATAAAGTACACACTTCACTTATTTTGTGTGATAATTAAAGTGCTATTAGTATTATGAAAAATCAGATGCTTCACTCACGCACAAAGGACATCAAAATGCGTTAACATTTTATTAGAGAATTAGTTGAGAAAAATGAAACTTGGATTGAATATCTTAATACCAAAGACCAATTCGCTAATTTATTTACCAAACCTTTAGACAATCATAGATTTGAAACACTTAGAATGTCTATTGGTATATGTACTTTCCCTATTTAATTATCTTTAATTTCTTCCATTTGTCCCTTTGAGAAAAATAGGGGGAGAATTTATGAATCCTGGAATTTGTATTTATATTTTTTTGAGTCTATTAGGATTCCTTGTTGTTAGTTGAGTTATGTAATCTTTTATTTTTAGGACGTATGTTATTAGTTGACATATGTACTCGCCTATTTTTGGGACGCATATTGTTAGTTGAGTCATGTGCTCTTTCATTTTGTAGAAATCATGTGTATAGTTGAGTGATGTAATTTCTGTATTTTTTTATTCTCTATTTATCTGGTCTCAAAAATAGCCAAATGGGGAGATTGAAAAATCTCCATCTATATTGGCTCAATTTTGAGAGAAATGCTTTTTTTGTGTATCCCTTATTGCTAATGCAATTTTTTCTATTTAAAAACTCATTTTATATATTTTTAAATAATATTCTTCTTTTTTATTTAATATCTATCCTATTTTTGATAAAAAAATACTTTTATTATGTATTTTTATGTTAAATAATTTTTATATTAAACTTTAACTTACTTAAAAAAAATTCAGAATTTTTATTTAATTATTTATGTTTTTAAATAATTTTTTCTGGATTTCAAAATGATAAAATGCTAATTGATTAAACATTTGTATTTGTTTAACTTAACATTTTTATCAAGCATTCAAAAGGGTAGCGTTTTGTTTATTTTCGTTACGATCCTTATGATGGTTGACTAGCGAATGGGAGACGATCGTTGGTTGCACGCGTTAACTCCCGCGTATGCTATCTGTTGATCTCTGATTTTTGAGATTTTGACAGATTTTTGTCTCTCGTCGTTTTACTCACTTACCCTTATTTTCTCTCTGCATTTTTACCTATGAACCCTTATTTTTGTCATTCCAGTCGTGCCCTTTGAATTAAGTGGTGGTTTACTGGTTTGCCTTTTTCGGCTGTGGTATTTTCGATGGTTCTAGCCTTGTTCTTTTATATTTTCGACGGTATTTTCGACGCTTCCTTTGCTTTGTATAACTAGGAGTAGGGGTGTCAGTTATTTCCGAACTTCCGAATTTTTCGTTTTCCGATCCGAATTTTTCCGATTATGGCACCATTTAAAATCGCCGATTTCCAAATTTTTCGATTCCGAATTTTCCAAAAAAAATTGGAATGGAATTGGAAATCATATATGAATTCCGAATTTCCAAATTTTCGATCCGAATTTTCCAATATCATGCCGATCCGATTTATCCAAAATATATTCCGAAATTTCCGAGTAGACGTTGGCTATAGCATCGAATTAGTGTAGTGCGAGTAGACGTTGGCTATAGCATCGAATTATTTGTCCCCCGAGCAGATAGTGTAGTGCATTGTGTTATAAAACTAGTTGTTAAATTTGATGCTAGTAGACGTTGGAGAATGTCAATTGAATGTTAAATTTGATGTATAAGACTACTTAACTATCCATTTTTATGTATAACTACAAAAATGTTCGTTCCAATAGTTGTTAACTTTAATTTCTTCCATTTCTTTGGTTATTACTTCCATTATGGTTGTCCATTCTTATTTATAACACTAATGTGGAGTGTTTTATATTTATTTTAAAAACATTGTTCTCAAAAATTATATTTCCGATATTTTCCGAAAATATTATAACTGATAATTCCGAGTATTCCGAGATTTTTCCGAATAAAAAAATTTCCGAAATTTCCGAAGATTCCGATTCAGCCGAATAGGAAAAAAAATGGTTTTCCGATTTTTATTTTTTCCGAATTGGAAAGGATTTTAAAATTCCGAAAGTTTTGGAATTTTTTCCGAACACCCCTATTCCGATCCGATCCATCCGAAACACCCCTAACTAGGAGGCTTGGGGTCTTTTATAATTAAGGTTTTTAATTTGCGAAAAGTGATCAAAGTCTGCCAAAAATCTCTCTCTCTCTCTCTCTCTCTGTGTGTGTATATATATATTTCTAAGTGTTAAACACTTGTTTGAGAGGATTTCTACTCAATTCTTAACCATTAAACACCTTACGGATAATTTCACATATATATAGACATGAGTTTGAGTTAGGGGTGGCAATTTTTGACACGACACGAACTCGACACGAAGTTAGCAGGTTAGGGTTGATGATTTCTTGACACGAACCCGAATATGACACGATCCGCCAACACGAATAATAAACGGGTTGGGTTAGTGTCAAACACGTATAACTCGAAAATCACACGAATAGACCCGCTTAACTCGTATTTTATGGAGAATATATTAGATAATTTATATATCTTGATAGGAATTCTATAAAATTCATGGAGAATCGGATGATAAATTATTTATGTGTTGCAAGAAGTTGAAATTAATTAAATTTAAGTTATTGTAGGGTTATGATTGGTATGATTGGTTAAGAGAGAAGAAAAAAAATATTTTATATTTTACTTAATGAGTTATGCGGGTCAACCCGAACACGACACGATAATAAATAGGTCGGGCTAGTGTTGCTCATCTGACACGATTAGTTAAATGGGTCGGGTTAGGATTGATTAATACTTGACATGAACCCGACATGACACGATCCGAACACGACGCACACGAATTGCCACCCCTAGTTTGAGTGTTTGTTTAAAGTGTGGAAGGTTTTCGTTTTTGAGTATTTTCGCTACTTCTGTTTAGAGCTATTGATTTCTACGATCTCAAAGTTTAGTTTGATGTTTTGGGTTGAGCCTATTGGAGATTTTCGTGTTTCAAAATTTTGATTGAAACTTTTGGAGTTTGAAGAGATTTGTTATTGCTGGTTTAGGATTTTTGGAAGTCTTGCTGGAGCCTATATCATACCTATCTTCAGACTTATATTTTTTTTAATCTACTGTTGGTATTATACATTTCCTCTCCTCTTATTTTATTTAAGTTAATATATATATATATAAAGAGAGAGAGAGAGAGAGAGAGAGACTCTTGTACATATTAAACGGTACATACCAACGGTGCATACCGTTGGCACGAACCCATTTTATAAATGATTTTGAGTTGATTTATTTATGTGGTAATTAAACATTTCGGGGGAGCCATATAAAAAAATCAGGTTAAAAAACTTGTTTTTGCTATTTTTATAAAACGATCAAACTTTTGTCACTTTTAAAGTACTTTATAAGTTGTGAAAGTTTGATCGATTTTTTTAAAATAGCAAAAATTTTATTTTGAGTTGATTTTTTTATACGGGTCTGTTGAAATGTTTAAACATCATACAAAAAAATTCAGTCGAATATTTTTTTTTACTATTTTAAAAAATTGGTATGTACGGTTGGTATGTACAGGAGACTCTCACTATATATATATATCACTGTTCTAAAAAACCCGCCTAGGCACGCCTAGGCTTGATGCTTGGGAGAAACGCCCCGCCTTAAGATTTTGACGCCTTATGCTTGGTAAAACACTTAAGGCGTACTTTTTCTCTAAAAACAACAATGCTTTAGTGAAATGATATCGCCTTTTAAAGATTTTTTTGCAAATCGGACCATTATCTCATCCAAAATAATCAAATAGTATTTTTATTTGCAAATATTCAGACATATTTTTATAATATGTACAATTTTAGTATTTTAATAGCCTTGTTATGGTTAAAAATTATTAAAATATATTAAAAAGACCTAAACGCTTTTTCACGCCTTTTTACGCCAAGGCCCGCCTAGGCTTCTAAGGCTTAAGGCTTGGCCTCCACGCCTCGATCACGCCCCGCGTTTTTTAGAACCTTGATATATATATATATATATATACATACTAGGATGTACCCGTATCGAGGGCATGACGATAAATTTGTTCCTATGATATTTTGTACGACACAACGATAAATTTATTCCTGTTTTGCCAATAGTGCAAATATAAATACTGTTGGTCGTCCCATAGTACACTTAGTCGTCATGGCTAGGTGTGACTCGAGTTGATGGCACGATTAGCATATGATCCAATACTTGCGGCATGGTTACAATTCTAATACCGTGCATTCGTGTCTTAGGAAGAACTAATTTAGATTTGTAATTAGTATTATTTTATTATAATATTTCAAACTAAACTTTTTAAATTTTACTGACAAACGTTTACTGAACTAAACTTTATAAATTTTACTGACATTGTGAGTAGCCCTTGTACTCATGTAATATAAGCATGTCACCCTTTCTCAAGCCTCGTTGGACCCCGCATCCTTTATGTATTAAAATTTTTTTATAATATTTTCCAAGTTTTAAATACAATATATTGTTTTATTTTTTCAAATGACTTACAAATTTGTTTTAATATGGAGTTTAAAATTTAAAATTTAAAATACAATCTTATAAAATAAAAATTGTACGCTATTTTATCTACTTATTTTTTAACGTACACTTTTTTTTCAATTATAGAATTTAAAACTGCTTTAATTTTTAAAAAATCTTACTATTTTAATTGTTATATATGAAAAAATAAGTGTAATATTTTAAAAAAATATTAAAAACAAAATATAATGTACAATTTTTTCTGTACGTTATTTGAAAAAAAAAAGTGTAAATGGAACCTTTACATTGAAGTTGAATGGACACAGTTTGGATTAGGAAAATGATTTAAATTTCAGGTAATCATAAATTTAAAAGTAAAAAACTCAATTTTTAGAAGACGACATTGAGCCATGCTCTTGTGCAGTGTTCTAACCTAACAACATTCAATCTATTATACTTAGAAATCATCATTGTTTTCTTCCTACCCCTTGACTTGAATGTACCCAGATATAAAGTTGAAACCATCACCATTTAATTTAATCTTTCATAAAACGTAAAACTAAACCACTACCACCGAAATTTTTGGTAACTTCTAATTTCATATGATTCTTTAAAAAATATTTGTGAAAATTTTGAAATATCATGAAATATTAGAACTTACCAAAATTTTTGAAAGTTTTACAATCAGTATTTAAATTTTCCTGAACATAGGTAATCCATTGATCCAAATTCAAGAAAATTAAAAAGTTTATTGAATTTTTAATGTATCAAATTTCAACCATAAAATATTTTTTTTTCCAATTATAGATAAATCAAGTTCGTATATTTAACCCTTTAAAAACATAACAAATCATATAAAAGATGCGAATAGCATGATGAAAGGATGTAATGAAATATTCAACGTAGTCCTTCTTGTCCAAATACATTTCGAAACTTCGTAAACCAAATCTGACTAACGATTCAATATATTATAGTATTATAGGTATAAATTAGGCATTAAAACACACTACAATGATACAAACAATTAAAAACCTCACTTCGCAAAACCAAAACCTATATTGAACGGCCGACATACATAAAGGGATAATAAGGTAAACGTGTATACACATAAAAGTATTAAAAATACTAAAGCAAATTCCAATAAATCCATCAAACAATAACAATAATTTTGTTTTTCATTTATTTTGAGAGTCACTTATGCTAATTTAATTACAAAGAAGTTAAAAACATGTCACTAAATTTATATATCTCTCTTTATTGTACATGGAGAATTTAGGGATAATGTATATAAAACTAGGTCTCAAATTTTCTTGACAACGCTCTATATAAATAGACAAAAGGGAAAAGACAATACATTTCATCTGAGTTAGTATATCCAACCCTGAATATATGCCATTCGGAGCTTGGATTTTTGAGTCATTTGTCAAGAAATGCATATACACCTAGAGTGTTAAAGAAAGGGAGATATGGAGCATTGATGATTCATTACAGTGATTACACCAAAAACTCAACCTGATTGTGATATGTTAGATCAAAAACTGAATAAAGTAATTGTTAGAAAAAACTCAAAAAAAATAGTTAAAAGTATATACATAGAAAAATAAAATATATAATGGTATCATGGGAAACGAAAAATCGAAAATCAATGTATTTGTTAGATCCCTCTTCAACGATTGATCAATGTATCTGTATGAAAATAAAAACAAAAAAACTCGTTATTCTCAATGCCCGTTCAACAAATGAAAACAAAAAAAAAACGTTCAACAGATCTATAAAACCAGATATGTATAGAAGAAATACCCAATAATGGGAAAATGAGAAACCAAAAACCAAAAACCAAAAATCAATGTATCTGTTAGATCCATCTTCAAATCTTGATCAATGTATCTCTATGAAAAGTAAAAGAACTAGTTATCTTTAATGCCGATTCAACAAATGAAAAAAAAATGTTCAACATAGCTATAAAACCAGATTTGTATAGAGAAAATACCCAATATTGAACCTTAAAGAAAGGGGAAAACAAAAAAAAACTTCTTAAAATTATATCCTACCATATCTGTATGGAGAAAATACATTTCAGAACTCAAAAATATCTTTTTAATAGGGAACCAATGCCCTTCATATCTGCATATAAAAAGAGCGACTAAGATGCGTAAGAAATGGGTTGAGATGCATACGAAATGTTTTAGAACCGAAGAAGTAGACAAAACAAACTTCAGATTTAACCCACCCACCAAGTCTATTAAAGCGGGCCTGTAGGAGGTTTGTGACAGGAGGTTTTCACCATCCAAGAAGGTCTGGACGATCCCTAGACGAAGGGCGGATGGTCTAGATTTTGTCTTGGTTAGTGAGAGCACGGGGACATTTTGAGAAGTGGGTTTTATTGGAAGGTCTACATAGAAGATATTGGGTTTTCATCTTCAAGCATCTTTCAAGGAAAACTAATCTCAAAGTAAAAGGTGGGAGAAAATGTCTACAGACAGGGAAAATGTGACAACCATGTTTTTTATATCTAATTCGGTTAGTTACACCTAATTAAATTAAAGCGGAGCGTCAATATGTTGGCATTAGAAATTAAATTTAAATAAATGCAGTAAAGTAAAAATGTTCACTCTCATACGTGTAACCAAATCATATAATAACAACTACAACAAGTGAAACAACCTCATAACTATTAAGTGCAATAATCCATCAGTAATCTCAAATTGAAAATATAAAATGCCAATACATGCGGCCCAACACAAAACGAAAAAGAGTAATATAATAATTCTCTCAAATCCTAATTATAAACAAAGTGATATTAACCTCTGATACCACCCTCAAGAAAAGGGAAACCAATGACATAAGTTAAAATAGAATAACTCCACGGAATCCTAAGATTGATATGATCGCATCAAGCTCCATGGTCTCTTGACCATCGGGACGAGGACCCGCCATATACTATATATATAGCAGAGGAGCAAGAAGCAAGATAGGCGAACGTCAAAGCAAGAAAACAAGCTATAAGATTATAAGATGTACTTATAATGAGACACACTAGTCATTACTCGTCTCCAGTAAATAAGTTGTTTAATTACCCAACCAATGCTCCTATGTCATGACTACCCAACCAAAACTCGAGTAACTTGTAACCTCATATCGTATCATGATTAATCATTATTAATCTCATTTCATTATTTAATGTATCAAAATATTTCCTTCAATTATAATATCGAATGCATTGATTCGGGATATTACTTTAAAACATAAGCATAATATCTCACACAATAAGTCATATCGGGTCAATATCGTTACCCGGGGGAACAAGTCATAACACTAGGCCTACACACGAATATTCCCCAATATTACGTGGCAAGGGCAATCATACTAAGTCCTAAATCACATGATGTTCCAAGGTCTTTCTATCTGACTCGCATTACAACCATGTGTTCGGTTCCGGTGGTTTATGTCCGACACAACACTGGAGCGGAACCTAATCGGATCAATCACAAAAAATCGCATTCAACATGTGCCTCGTCGATCGAAGGACTAGTCTAGTGTATACTCGACAATATACATGTAAAACAATTTCACGCTTATGTATATATATAATCATGTCAAGTCCCTTACTCGAGTTATACAATAGTCATTATTTACAATATAACATAATTTACATCATTAATTTACTAATTCAACATCAAATAATTTCAAGGTTATATATCCCTAATAACCATAAGTATGCGATCAAGTTAGGATATGAGGCACGACATCACAATTATCTTACTAACAACATGAAAAACATTAGCACTCTTATTTCAACAACTTTCTGCCCATAATTGTAAAACGTCGATTTGAGGCTTTTTCGATCCGTTTTTGAAGAAACTTAAAACTACAAAGTTGTTCAGAATATGATTTTCTACCAAAAATCGTGGGCACACTTCCATTTACGGCTTAAAACAGACCCAAAATAAACTTATAATATTCTCCTCTGTGTTCGATAACTTTCTGCGCCGAGCTATAAAACGCATATTTGAGGCTTTTTTGATCCGTTTTTGAAGAAACTTAAAACTAAATATTGTTCAGAATATGATTTTCTATAAGGCTGCGTGCACGAAACATCCATTTTTGGAAGCAAAATAGCTCAAAATAGTTTTTAATATGGCAATTTACTCAATTTCATAGATTTCTCAAATCCAAGAGGTTGCTCTACAACTCAATCCCCATAATGATGTTATTGCATTTGAATCTACATGGAGGGTGATCCTAATACATTGCAGATCATTTTTAACATCAATTTCATATTAATTTAGGGATCCAAATACATGTTCATGTAAAATTTCATTATAGATACATATTATACACATATAGGTTATTAACTTGCCTTGGATTGTATGGAGAAGTTGAATCCTCTTGAAATCCTCTTAGCTTTCTTCTCTTCTTACTCTCCCTCTACCAAAACCTAGCCCCCTTTTGTGAAATGAGAAAATTAAGACTTCATCTCTTCTTTTCTATTTATACCTATGGTTAGTTTATTTACAAAAATGCCATTGCCCAAAATTTAACCCTCTCGATCCTTTTACGCGTTAATTCGCTTGTAATATTTAAGTCGCACATTTGTATCTCAATGAATTCATTTTAAATTTTCATTTCCAAACATTTCGAATATATATATTGGCATAGTTTGATTTCCAAACATTTACAATATATATACTTGCATATTTTTTTTTTAAATTTCAATTCAATAAAAAATGCGGGGGATTATAGAAAATATCTCGGGCCTTGTGCTCTGATTGAGAAGGAACGTGGGTGAGAGGCTCGAGGCGGGTGGCCCCAAGCATGGAAAATATATAGCTTAATCCGTTCATAAGTGGCATCCTATTTTATCATTAGATTCAAATCCCCCACATTCAATCTCAACCACCAATTGACAAAGACATAAATCCCCTCTTGCTTTATTATATAGATACAAAACTTATTTATATAGGTTTTGTATACAAAGCCTTATGATGTGGGAAAAAGTCCCCCTCATTTATTTCACACACACACACACACACTCATATATATATATATATATATATATATATATATATATATATATATATGAGTGTGTGTGTGTGTGTGTGTGTGGATCAAAAATTTTAGCTAGGTTTAAATTCCAACTCCCTTAAAATTTAAACCTAGCTAAAATTTGTGATCCACACACACACATACACACACACTCATATATATACTGGTTTTTATATTTGCTTTACATGTTTAGATCGTTTGCATATTAATTTTTCCCACTCCCTTAAAATTCAAACCTAACTAAATTTTGTGATTTACACACTTTTTGTGCGTCGGTGATTTTAGTGTCTTGTATGCTATTTATTTAATCTACTACCCTTTTGACTTAATTTGAAATTAAGTAAAATTTACGCCTTAACTCTCAAACTGATTTAGGTTAAAATTTTAAAAGATTTAGTGTAATTTATTATTTGTGTCATCCTACTTATAGTTGTTTGTATCATCTAAGTTGAACACTTTTGTTGTGTTCATTTTAATTAGGTGTATTTAATTTGTGTGAGTTTGAAACAAAACCTATAATTATTTTTGTTATTCGTATTTACAACTTCACTGATTTACTAGTGTTAAGGGTGGAGTTGTGTGAGTTCCAAGTTGCTGATACCTTGGTCTTATTGGGTTGCCAATTTTCAATCAGTGGGGTTTTATTTAGAATATGCTTGTTTTACTGGTTCTATGTGCTTAGTTTAATTCATGTACACTTGTGGGACTATAATCTACAATTAATATTTGGTAACAGTGGACTTGGGTTCGTGTGTTTTCCTAGAACTAAAGGACACTGTATTTTCCGCTTGTTGATTTCCTCGAGAATAAATATTGTGTTCCATTCTACCTTTCCTCATCCCATTCTAATTTATTTTTATTTGGGAAACATCGTCACCAATCATTTTTTACTTGTGTGTGTGTGTTACAGTTTCATTCAATTTTTAAAACTGGTCTTACTAAAGAGTTAAAAAAAAAATTATTTAATAACTAAAACACGTTAGGGTGTTGGGTTATTTCAACGTTATAACATAGACTCGTGCAAGTAAAATAAGGTTCAAATATGCCTACACGTAGAATGCTACGATTGGGCTCCCATACATCCAATCCTACATAAACCTAATGTACAAGTACACAAACTATATATTTCTCAGTTATATATGTATCACGCATAACGATTAAAATATAATGTACCACGATGTCCTACTAGCCACAATTTGGCTCCTGCTAAGCACACCTCCCCTGAGATCCTAAAATGGGTAATGCATAAACCCCTGGTATAACTGGTCTTAGCACACCTGCCCTTGGTGCTCCTTGTGATGGAGGTCATTGTCCTTATTAGCATGATCTTTAGGACACTTAAAAGATCGATGTCCTATATCTTCACAAATGAAACACGCGTTCCAGAAATGTCTAAAAGGCATATCTGGTGCTCGCTCCCCAGTTGTCCCCACCCCTTTCCTTGAGGTCCCTATGGGATTAAGTTGCCTTCATGAAGGGCCTTCTACTCTTACCCTATTTGTTGCTTCTTCCACGATTAGTCATTTTAACCCGTGTTGTACCCATTTGCCTTGGTCCCATCTTGACCACTCTACTCATACCTCTTACCTATCTTCTTTTGGTAATTCACCTTCTTTTTCCATAACAACAATGTGATTTTCATCACCTGGGTGTAAGTAGGATCAACATTGCAGTGGTGGGAGTCCATTACCACCGCAGAGGAGAGAGATTCTCTTTCTATTCAGGAGTTATGGGTGCGGTTAGACCGCAAATATTTTCCCTCAGCAGTTTACACCGAGATGTGGCAAAAATCGATGAACCTTAAGCAGGAAGGGAGAAAAGTGGCAGAGTATGTGGATGAGTTAGACAATCTTCTAAACATCGTTCCCGATGAGATTCCTTCTAAAGAGAAGAAAATCCAGAAGTTCATTGATGGGTTGACGTGGAGGATTCGTCAGCACCTGCTAGGTAATCTCTCGTTGGCCACCTATTCAAATGTGGTTAACGCAGCATTAATTCACTGCTAGGACCACCGTTTCCATTTGTCAGAGGGAAAGAGAGCAGGAGAGTCCAGGAAGTAGGGTAGGATAGGGGTAATGATTCCACCAGGGCACAATCAGCTTAGGGTCGGCACAGGCAGGGTGATCAGAGTTCCCAGTAGGGGGACTCTAAGAGATTTAGATCAGGAGGATTCGGGCATGGCCAGGGAGGCTTTCAGCAAGGCCAGTACGGCCATTAGGGCCAGCAGCAGTTTCAGTAGGGCCATGGTAGGGGTGGTAATGACCATCAGGGCCGTAGATAGTAGGGTCAGAGGGGGGAACATTGCAGGGAAATGTTTCATAAGTGGAAAGATTGGCCACAAACACCAGGAGTGTCTTGAAAGGGGTAGGGCCCCGCAGTAGTAGCAGTAGGGTGCTCGATATGAGCCCCAGAGACCTATGTTTCTCGCCGCCCTCCCAGTACCACCACAGATGCCAACATTTCCACCTATCCCAGCAGTCCCAGTTCAGCAGGGACAACTTCATTACGATTGAGTTAACCAGCTCCAGCAGGCCGTAGTCCTGCAGGATCCTCCCACGATTGAGGGTATGTTTTTTATTCAGGGGATTATGGGGGGTATTTTATTTGACATGGGATCCACACACTGTTTTATTTCAACGATATTTGCAAGCTCTATGGGTTTAATGGATACCGCGGAGATCACTATTACTTATGTAGATTCACTGTTGAGTTGGGGTTCTGTGATTTCTTTTATATGTAGAGGCGTGGGTGTAGAGATTGGGAGGTTTACTTTACCTGGCGATATGTTAGTATTAGATATGTCCGAGTACGATGCGATTATTGGTATGGATTGGCTGGTTACGTATCAAGCCATGATTTATTGTTTCAATAGGAGTATTATCTTGGCTATACCCGATCAGGAGATATTCTTAGTGGAGATGCCTCATCCTGAGGTAGGATCGTCCACTCACTTGTACTATATAGAGGAGGAGACCTCTAGTGAGGTGGTGATACCACTTGATTCGATTTTAGTTGTTAGGGAGTTCACTGTTGTATTCCAGGATATTATGAGATTACCTCCTATTAGAGAGATAGAATTTGTTACAGATTTCATTCCAAGCACTCGGTAGATAGACCACGCACCTTATCGTATGGCACCGACGGAGATGAGGGAGCTACATGATCAAATAGAGCAGCTGTTGGGTCAGGGGTTTATCTGTAAGGGTATTTCACCGTGGGGTGCTCTTGTGCTATTCATTAAGAAGAGGGATGGATCTTTGAGGTTGTAAGTAGATTAATGGGAGTTGAAAAAAGTTATGATATGGAATAAGTATCCGTTGCCCCGAATCGATGACTTATTCAACCAGTTGAGAGGAGCTGCCTTTTTCTCAAAGATTGACTTGAGGTCAGGATACCATCAGTAATGTATTAGGGAGCAGGATGTCTCGAAGACTTCATTCTTGATAAGATATGGTTCCTATGAGTTCAGGGTTATGCCTTTTGGCCTAACCAACGCCCCAGTCATGTTTATGGACTTGATGAATAGGGTGTTCAGAGACTTCCTAGACTAGTTTGTGGTTGTATTTATTAATGACATTCTGGTTTACTCCCAAACAGAGGAGGAGCATGCAGAGCACTTGAGGCGGGTTTTACAAACATTACGTTAGAACGAGTTGTATGAAAAATATGAGAAGTGTGGGTTTTGGCTAAAGGAGGTTTAGTTTTGGGGGCATATCATTTCATATAGGGGGATATCTGTTGATCCGGGGAAGGTATCACCGGTGAGGGAGTGGGGACAGCCCACGATACCGACAGAGATACGTAGTTTCTGAGGCCTAAAAGGATACTACAAAAGGTTTATTCAGGGGTTCTCGAAGATAGCGGGTCCTTTGACACATATGACTCGCAAGAGTGTGCCATTTATCTGGAGGGATCCCTGCTAGTTGTTTTTCGACGAGTTGAAGGAAAAGTTAACCTTAGCACCAGTGTTAGCATTGCCCAGGTTGAGAGTGGAGTATCTAGTCTACATTGATGCATCCTTACTAGGACTTGGGGGTGTACTACAGCAGGAGAGTCAGGCTATAACTTATGCTTCCCAGAAGCTTAAGCCTCACAAGAAGAATTATCCCACCCATGGCTTGGAGTTAGCGACATTCGTATTTTCCCTTCGGATTTGGAGACATTATCTCTTGGGAGAGAAATTCCGTTTATTCATAGACCATAAGTCCCTACAGTACCTCTTCTTGCAGAAGGAGCTGAATATGCATAAACGTCAGTGGCTTGAGTTTGGGAAGGATTATCAATTTGATATCCGATACCACCCAGGGAAGGCTAACGTGATAGCAGACGTGTTGATCCATAGGCCAGTAGGTGAGGTGGCTGAGGTGTGGAAAGCGAAGTGGAAGGAGTTGGGACACCAAGACGCAGTGGCCCGATCATTCATCTCTGTGGTGACAGTTATGCCCCAGATCATTACAAGAGTTATATAGGTCCAGGAACAGACCCGTTCTATCAAGAACAGATAGTATGATTACTAGCAGAGGGGGCCGAGTCTTACATCGTTAGTTCAGATGGGGGTTTACGCTTCAATGGGAGATTATTTGTTCCTGAGGGGGAAGACTTGCGACACGAGGTCATGACAGAGTTGCATGGTTGGAAATTCGTGATCCATCTTGGTGGGGATAAGATGTAGCAGGATATGAGGCGACAATACTGGTGGAGCGAGTTGAAGAGGGATATTGTCGAGTTTGTTTCGAAATAGGCCACTTGTCAGCTAGTAAAGGTAGACCATCAGAGATCGAAAGGACTTCTACAACCATTAGAGGTCCCAATGACGAAATATGAGAGCATTTCCATGGACTTCATCACGGGGTTACCTATATCGCAGAGAGGTCACGATTCCACATGGGTAATCGTGGATCGGTTGACTAAGGTTGCCCACTTTCTGGTAGCCCGGACATACTAGACTACGAGATAGTATGCCCAGATCTTCATAGCTGAAATAGTGAGACTCCATAGGGTGCCTCGCAATATCGTGTCTGATAGGTATGAAATATTTGTGTCATAATTTTGGGAGAGTTTCCAAGAAGCTATGGTAACGGAGTTGCGATTGAGTACAACCTACCACCCACAGATAGATGGCAGATCAAGCGGATGAATAAGATGTTAGAGGACATGTTGCGTATGTGCATCCTTAATTTTGGAGGTGGTTGGGAGCAGTATCTTCCACTGGTGGAGTTTGCCTATAATAACTCCTACCAGTTCACTATATGTATGGCTCCATTTGAGGCATTGTATGGTAGGCCTTGTCGTTCCCCAGCATATTGGCTAGAGGTGGGGGACAACAAGCTACTTGGGCCGGAGGTGATTCAGGATACTTCGACGAGGATATAGATGTTACTGAGTCGTATTCGGGTTGCTCAGGACCGACCGAAGAGTTACGTCGATGCCAAGAGGTCCTTTCGAGAGTTCAATGTGGGGGACCAGGTGCTGCTCAGAGTGTCTCCTATGAAGGGGATTATGCTTTTTGGGAAGAAGGGGAAGTTGGTGCCTAGATATGTGGTACCATTCCCTACAATCGAGTGAATTGGGCCAGTTGCATATAGACTTGGGTTACCGGAACACTAAGATAGGGTCCATGATGTGTTCCATATTCCTCACTGAGGAGATATCTTCGGGATGATTTGGCCCATACTCACATTTCTTTAGAGGATATTGATCTACAACCAGATAGTTCCTATGACGAGGGGTTGGTTGCTATTCTAGACCATAGCGAGAGAAAATTGAGTTCGATGATAGTACCGTTAGTGCGTGTTCAGTGGCGGCATCATAAATCCAAGGAGTCTACCTGGGAGCGCGAGGATGAGATGCGCGAGCGTTATCCAGAGTTATTTTTTCCAGGTATATTTTATTTTTGAATTTCGGGACAAAATTCTATTATTAGGGGGGAAGTATGTAATACCCCGAAATTTGATTGATTTTATTTAACGGGATTAATTAAATTAAATCGCATAATTATTTGGAAATTAATCCGGATTTAAATACTAGCGAGGCGTGAGTTGGTATTTGATTATGATAATAATGTTGGATATTACTGAGTGAATATGGTAATATATGATTATTAAATTTATTAAAATTATCGCGAGTCATAAATACAGTAATTCAGAAACTAAGTTGGGACACGCGTGTCAGTCGCGTCAAGAATCAATTTAAATGGATTTAAAAGTGAATTATATTTTTATCATCCATATAGTCATTTCGAGTGCGCCAGCGTGTCCGTAAGGGTAGAGATAGTCAGAAAACACTAGCCGGGGGTTTAGTTTGGGTCCCGGGGCATTTTTAGGCGAACCCGGCAACCTGAGAGTGTATTTTAGTCATTTTAATTTTTAGGGAATTTTGACCCACGAAATTTAGGCTTTATTTATCAGCCAATATTAAGTCCATTAGGGACATTATCTATCAAAAATCAATTAGTGGGCAATGTGAGAAGAGAGGAGAAGTTCAAAAGTGTTTCAAGGCCGTAACCATCACACACCACCACTATTGCCGAATTTGTGAACGAAGAGAGGAAGAAAACCAAAACTTATCATCATCAATGGATCAGAACATAGAATTTGCAGGCAAGTGAATTGATTCATTAAGATTCAGCGAATAATCTATCCATGACAGTTTAGGATTTGATGATATCCATGATAATGTTGAAAAGTCATGAAACTTTGGAGATGAAACCTTAATTATGGTTAGAATTTGTATGTAGTTTGATTCTGGAAGTATTCTATCAACGAAACCATAACCCATGCTTAGTTAAAAACGAATTTATAAAGAGATGTATGACGATTCTTGAAGAAAATGGAAAAAATAGATTTTTTCATGATAATATGATGATTTGATCCAAGAAAGGTCTATTTGATGATGAGTTAAGACTTATGGAATGTTAAGATTCATGTAATTAGGTTATATAATTACCCAATATGTTTAATTTAGGATTTAACATCTTGTAATGAGAAATTGGGACAAAACTAGGGCTGAAAATGCTGAAACCTGAGACCTGCACCTGCTTGATCGATCGATCGACAGTTATAGGTCGATCGATCGATCGATATTCACAGGTTGAAATCTAAGAAACTATGAACATTTTCCCCTTTTGGATTTAACCAATTCCGTCCATTGAAAGTTGAAAGTGGGGATTATGTGAATGCATTAGGACTTTAAGGAGACCAGTAGGGATGTAACTAAAGCTCATAACCTATTAGAATTGGTTTGGAACGTAGTGTTGAACTTAAAAGTGTCTGACAAGTAATTTATCATTTTTAAAATGTGAGAGCATGAATTAAGTTGGTATGAGAGATGAGTTAGGGTTTGAGACAACAATATGGACTTAGGAATACTGAATTGAAATGTGGGATATGTAGGAGACTTAGTACCCTTTTCGGGTTAGGTTTAAATACTCAAAATGATACGACGTGAGATTTATTGGAAAAACATATTATATATAAGTTGGAATGAAAATGGCGTACGGGTATGACCGATGGTATAGGGCTAAAAATATACCTTTGTTAATGAAATAATTAACTAAGTTGTGTGAATACTTAGTATATATGGACTATTGTGTGTATGACATACCTACCATACTTACTATCACGGGAGGTCGGCTTTTGGAATAGGACCATTTGATCTTTGTGTGCCTACAGGGGGTTTAGATTGGTCCCTTAAGGACATAGGGTTGTGAATGGATTATTTGTGAGTTAATAAGTTAACTGACCATGGGAGCATAAGTATGTGAGTGACCCATGGGTATGTTAACTATGTTCGCCTCCAATATGTGTGATTTTGTTTATTGAAACGGTTCCTGAGTGATTCGAAACACGTAGTCCTTATGTACGTGATGTATTGAGATTTGATAGCAGAGTATGCGTGCAACGCAGCTTAGCCTAGGGGTGCCATATTTGTATATTTAATATGAGAATAATATACTTGTAATTATAATGGACTCTTTGTTAAAGTGTGAATACGAATAATTGAGACGTTTTAAACGGGATTAAAGATGAGTCTTTCCTATCGTAATTGTTATAAATTAATCTGATTAATGAAAAGGTGAGTTACACACGAGATATATTTGAATGATATGAATAGACCCATATATTATATTGTGAAGACAGGAAGTGGTACAGACTAGTTAGTTAACGGCAAAACTAGGACGGGTTAAGGATATACGTTAGGCGTGCACATTAGTTGAGGGGGTGAGGAACTCATGTGAGAGCACGTAACTAGCATGTATATAATATTTACTGTTTAATGAAATTAAAGACTTGCTATTTTTTTTAAATTGTTTTCACCTCGAGCTCTGACCCGTTTGCTTTCAAATCTATTTTTTTTGTAAAACCTTTTAGGTGCCCAGTCACAGGGACGCCAAGCATAGGAGTTCCATTACATTGACGTGCTGTAGTTGTTGTGGAAGTTACAGCATCTCGGTATTAAACACCCACACATTCTGCATTTGATTCTATTCAGGGTCATTCATCTGTTAGGGCATGTCGCCCATTTCCATTTATAGATAGCAATTCTCAGACTTTCAGTTTCATTTCAGTTTTGGATTTATTTATTTATTCCAACTTTGTATTGGGATTTATTCAGTATTTGGATTATTCATGGAAGTGTTACTCCAGACTCATTTTATTTATTCCATTATTATTCTATTGTGATTGTGATGTGGATGTGGTATATTTATCTTATAATTTAATTGGTTACATGTTAATTTGATTTAAAAAAATTGGCAACTCACTTTTTAAATATTCGGTGGCTAGTAATTGTTTAAAATGAGTAGCTACCCGATATTTAATTAGTCTTGGTATCACAAATGTCACAAGTCGTTGTTTCCAATTAGATTCTTCCTATTTTTGGAGATGCCAAAATGTTACGCACGAAATTGTTGGAGATTGGCTGCTTCCGACGTTTGGCTTTTGGGACGTACATGTATAATTTTATTTAATATTTGTACCAATCTTTTAAGAGTTGGACATTGTTAGGACTCATTATCTCATCAAATAAAAAGAAACTGACTCACTTTTTAAAAAGTCACGTCATTTTTTTTCCAAGCTATCTTTTCCCTACACAAAGTTTTTAGATCCTTATATTTCAACTCCAAACCTCCATTAAACAAAACTTTAATCATATTTAGGGAGGTCTAAACTACATGTTTTCAAGAAGGCCCAAGTTCAAGACTTTCTTAGTTTCGCGTGACGAACGCAACTGAGTAATCCGAATTATGAATCGATTTTTACTCAGGCATAAATACTCTATTCTTTTCCTTTAGAATTATGAATTTTAAGTGTTACCCAAACCATTAATCATGTGTTTTCTTAAAATAAATTATTAACTTAATTAGGAAAAGTGAAACTAAATATGGAACTGTTTTTATGCCAAATTTTAATATGAAATAATACGCATAACCTTTGGGTACGTATGATAGCGAGTGATTTTTTGGTTTAATTGGGTATAGGTTGCATGTAGAAAATTATAGTTTCTAATTAAAAGATTTCGGGTGCATTTAAAGTGATGAAAATTATGTAGAAAATGATGAAATTGGAGATTGTTGGTAAATTCATAAATTTATGTTAGAATTCATTTAAAATGGTTAAATGAGAATTATTATGCCAAAAATGACGACATTGTGATTAAATGATAAATTAAATGGAATTGTGACACTATTACTTTGTTGCCTATACTCATGATGTGTGTTTATTTTTTTCTATTAATTGCCATCGAGGGGACAACATGTTATTTGAGTAGTTTCTCTCACCCATATTTTAGGATACTTACTAGGTATGGGACTAGTGGGTAGGCCTTGGTTAGAATTTATGCTTGCTACGTATGAGACTAATTATTGTAGATTCGTGTGGATTTTATATTCCGGGGTGGGGCATATTTTACGCTTTATCGTCATTGTTTTAGCCTAGGAATGAGACTAGGACAAGTTTGATGTATGAAATTCATCCAATATGTAGAATATGATATATATGTACATGGGGACCCTTAGGTATAGGAATAAGGGGAATTTTGAGGGCATCACATCGATTAAAAGGGTGTAATAATTTAATAATTGTGAAATTGAGAAGATGAGAATTAATGCCTAAGATAATATGACGAGTATTAAAAATTTGGGCGACATAATGAGTGCGGACCGATAGTTCAAACGGTTCATCTGGCGTTTTATGTCGTGTCGTGTGTGGAACCTTATCAAATTACGGGATCAATAGTCTAAACGGATCAACGGAAGTTTTGACAAGGGAAAGTATAAGACTTTGGTGGGAGGACCACCCGAG
Organism: Sambucus nigra; assembly: GCA_949130495.1. Lineage (NCBI taxonomy): Eukaryota > Viridiplantae > Streptophyta > Magnoliopsida > Dipsacales > Adoxaceae > Sambucus > Sambucus nigra. The sequence goes on along the minus strand of OX422208.1, from coordinate 83,648,266 downwards.
GCGGGAGGACCGCTATACTAAAAATAACAAAGTGATAAGAATGATTAATTGGGTTAATTTAATTAAATTAAGAATATCGAACTGAAGGATATTTAAAATGATATTGGTGTGAATATTTTATAGGAATATTTGGGGGTGGTTAGTGACTTATCATTTGCGATTAATTATCTTGTCTTATATAAAATTCTCTATTTTATAAGAATCTTTCTGGGTGGTTAGTGACTTATCATTTGTGTATAAAGCTGCTGTCTTGGTTCATGGACCTTAATTGAGGAGAGTAGTGTGTATTCATGTTCGGAGCTCTGATCTTATGTGTTGACTAACTTTTTTAGGATAAGTTTTGGAGAAGCTGAATGTGACTATTTGCAGATATTTTTTTGGAGATGCAGCTGGAGTCGAGTTACTTTACTGCCTTATTTAGTTTATACGTTCCTTTTGATCGTATTTCATTATGAAACTTCATTTGGGTTTTATTAGGCCATTCAGTTCCAAAGTTATTTATGATTTCATTTGAATTGTTTTAATTCAGAGTTTATTTAGATTTTTATTTAGAGATTATTTATTTGGAGTTTAGCATGGTGATGGATTTTTATCGCATGGTTGGTAATCATTTATTGGGATTGATTTAATTCTTACTTTGTCGATTGAATTTTATATGTCTCGTATTTGTTACATGATAATAATGGTATTTATTTAGTGACGCTCGACGTAGTCTAATGGGGGTGGCTGGCCACCCCGTTGTTTAGATTGTCTGGGGTGTTACATTATGGAAGTTCTTCCTCACCTTATCCCAAATTGAAGTGGGTGTACCCTGTTGTTGTGCTTATTGGTTTCCATACATGTGCCTCCCCATATCAATACCATCCATTGTGGCCTCTCGAATAATAGTATCTAACTCTTAGACAACCAAAAGAAACTAACCTTGCCTCTCATGAACTGTGGGACCAAAAAACTAACCCTCTCTCCTATATCAAGATCTCTTAGTGTTCGCCATATGAAAAGTTAGGAACAAACAACATTAGACTCAGAAAACCTAAAAAGTAAAAATCATTAAAAGTAATAGAAGACATGCGACGTGAAAGATATAATAAACACAAAACCCTAGAGACATAAGACTATTCTCTGATACCAACTGTGACACTCTGCATATTTTAGAATTAGAGATGGTCAGTTCCTGCTCCTAACCTACGCCACGCCTCGGAATTTAAATGCCATTCTTAGTGTGTGGAAAAAATATGAGACATTAAAACATTTTTCGTAGGATAGGATTTGAAAATAGTCTAATGAATATAAACAACCACCATAAAAAAATCCATCACCAAGATAACTCTAATGAATAAATATCAACTCTAAAAGATAAAATAATACTCAAATGAATAGTCTAATTGGAAATCTCCAACTTAAAATCGTAAACAACGGTAGAATCAAATGACCCATTAAAAAAATCCATAAGTGACCGTCTCATGATAAGTACGACTACAAAGGAAAACTAAACTACTAAAGTATTAAAAAGTAACTCCAGCTACAGCTCTATGAATCTCCAATCAATCCTAGGAACCTACTCTAGAAACTACGCCAGAAATGTTAGCCAACAAAATAAATCGGTTCCATTGCATGAATTCCAACTACTCCTCCCAAATAGGATCCGTGAATCCAAACATAAGCATCACAAGACACTACACTAAAAATAGAGAATGGTCATGAGAGATGGGTCACAGCTCAAGACCATGACCAGGTGGTCACAACCCAAAACCGTGACCATGGGGGTCATGACCATGGTCCTTGATTATCTCATGATCAACTTGGCAACAAAATCGCACAAAAATGTCTTGCCAAAATGGGTCACGGCCTCAGACCGTGACTAGGTGCATGAAAAATTTAAGGTTTTTGAATAATTGTCATCATGCCCTTAGTGCATGACAATTTAAAATAATAACAATGGTGGTCACATCCCAAGTCTGTGACCACGCTGTCGTGACCATTTATTTTTACACGCCACAAACCATGGGCACAGTCCATGTCCCTGACGATGTTGCTGATGTGTAAAAAATAAATGGTCACGATAGGGTGGTCACGGATTAGGGCCGTGAACACATCCTGTAGACATGTATGTACTTCATTTCATGCATTCTCATATCTCTCTCGCTACACCGCCCTATCTCTATACACTTCCCTCCCTCTCTCACTCTCTCTCTCTGTGATAACCCTTAAGAAATCTCCGATGATCCTCAATCCCTCTCTACAGTTCCCTATCCCTCTCTCTAGTTCAGGTTTCTTTACACTTCCCTCTTTATCTCTATATATAGTGTGTGCACTGTGTGTATATGTGTATGTCTATGTCTATGTATATGTATGTATGTGTATATGTGTGTGTGTGTGTATATGTTTACGTATGTGTGTGTGTGTGTGTGTGTGTATGGTTAAAATACCCAAATTTCATTTTTTATTTAATTGAACCTATAAGATGCACTACACTAGTATTTGAATCCAATTAGAAATTGTAAATGAATTTATTTTTATGGCGTTAGAACACAATTATTTCGTCTTTTGTGAAAAGTATTTGGATTTTTATTAGAATAATAAATAATGTTTATGGTGTAGTGTGTGCAATATTTTAGAAACTATGTATGACTGTGTGCTTGTACAACGCATAAATGTGTGGAACTGAGAGATGTAGATGTTATCTGTGTGCAATGTGTGAATATGTGTCACATAGAGTGTGTGGAAAAAGTTAAAAAAAATTGTAAAAATTCTCCAAGATGTGGATTATGACTTTCAAATTGTAATTTGGGGGAAAATTTAAACAATTAATAAATAAAAAGTTGGGACTCTACTTCATGTCTAATTCCTCACTCCATGTCTAATTATAGAGTATAAAAAATTGGGGGTTAAGTGAAATGATTTGTGAATTATTGGTGCAAGTTTAATAAGGGGAAATTCCAAACATCCCTTTATCTTTTTGGTTATATTCATTCTTTAGTGTTTTTAAGAGAAAGATTTGTGAGAATTATAAATATAGGCAAAGAATTGTTAGAATTATAAATATAGGCATTTCCCTATATCTCCATAATCAACTTATCAATATTAGTAAGTTGAGAATGGAAATTGAGAGGTATTATTAAGATTTTTGTGTGAGTATTGTATGAATTGTCCTATGTGTGTACATCAATTTCGCTTAATTTTATCTATAAAGTTTAAATTTCCTTCCTCAATCAACATACTAATAAGATGTTTAGGAAACCTTCTTGTATCTTTGATTGTGTAAACTTATTTGGCTCAACAAACTCACTCCAACATTCAATCTTGATTTTTCCTTTTGACATTCAAATTTTGAAACATTCCCATAATTGAATGGTAACAAAGCAAAACTAATCGAGAAAGAGTTGAAGTCACTAGTGAATTTGTCTCCGGATTCCTAATGATTGTAGTATAGTCTCAACTCAATGTTAAATGGACCTTATATATCTAATACTAGTGGTCATCTACATGCTACCTTCCTCACATTTTTATGCTCTTATCTTTGTAGAATCATAAGTCATGATGTATTATTTAACCACCCTCATTCTCATTTCTTTTTGACATATAACTTTGATTTAAGGGTATTTCTCAACGCACAATAAGAGAAGTTGAGGTAGTTAGTTGTTTGCAAAGTACTATTAAAATGGACAGGAAAATTAGTTATGTGCACATTTATACGCACAGTTATAATTCACATCCGTTCTCATAGGATTCATATGTGAAAATACTGAAATGTTATAATTCAATTTTAATCCCTAAAGTCAAAAAACTTAAATTGGATTTTAGGCACTAAGGTTAAAATAAGATAAACTTAAATTGGATCGATTGCAAAATAATAACTAGTTAATGATTAATTAGAGACATTACTTCTAGGACACATATTTATCTCCTCATATACTTTTCTCAGAAAAAATGAGGCATGGTGATAACCACTGGCAATAAGTATACGAGAGGTTGACCACACTAATACCTCTTTTATTAGTTTACGCCATTTAGAGGGTACTCCTATTTATAAGTACGGGAATAAAAAGATTGAACAATTGAACTACCTTGCAAATCGTGTAGTTCATTTGCAGTAAGAGTACCTATTAGTTCATATCCTATTTTCCCGACCAAAAAGCTCAAATGAGGCTATAGAGAATATATTATGTGTACATAATCCCAATGTAGACCTGACATTGCTTACACTATCAGATAAGGATGAAAGATCATTAACCCATTGTGGATACAACTACTTAAAGAGAGCATTGACTAGGAATGTGATGTCTCGCGATATACGTACGTTAAATTGAATCTTGCCAATTAGTTGAAGAACAAAGAATTCAGAGTTCATGTCATGAATATCTATTCATCAATCATCAATACGCTTTTTGTTCTTTGGCCACGTGAAAAAATCCGTAGTTTTGTAAAAAGTAATTTCTAATAGATGGAGATCAGACACATTGAACATATTTTTAAAGTCTTATTATGAGAAGGTATATACATATATATATATTCGTAAACATGATTAGTTAGTCACAAACATGTTAGTATAATGATTTCCTCACTTTCTTGTTTTTTTAGACAATGCGATAAAAAATGAAAAAAAACATACCAAGTGATGACGTGACACTCAACTAGAATTCTTATCTCCTGCACCCCAATAAGTATCCTCATCACCACATGGCAAGCAATTCTATACTCCGACATTGATTCGCTCTACTAGTCCATCTATGAATAGGAAATAAATGCTTTTTCCACCCCCATTCCTGACACCTTTCGAGCAAATGAGAAGAAGCCCATTGTTAATCACAACTTAAATCTATTGACATTAATTCAATTATCAAATACAATAAGATGTTAATCACAAATTAAATCTCTTTACTTCAATTCTGAAAGTTTCAATCTTATTATCTTAGATTTAGCCCTATCAATTATGAATGTAATTAACTATAAATGTTTGAAGTCTAAAGAAAGTAAATACTTGCCTTATGGATCTGAATTCGAAGTCTCTTTCTACGTAAGGATGATTGTGAATTCGGAGTTGCTCTTCTCCTTTCTTCTTCGAGGTCCTTCTCTTCTATTCTTCTATTTTTCTCTTCTCTTAAAGTCTCTCTACCTCACAATTATTCAGAGATTGAAAAGTATAGTGATCATCCACCTATCTAAGCCATATATACCTCTTTATTACACCCTAATCCCCCTTTACATTAAAACCAAGGTTTAAAAAGACCATCGTACCCTCATATGGGTCCTGCTATGTCTTAAAAGCACTTGGGACCTAGCTATAACACCCGACCAGACACCTATTCTGGGCTATTTCGACCAATTTCGGATCACCAGTGCACTAAATAAGGTTAAGTGAGTCACCTAACTAAAAATATACCACCATATCATTAACTGAGCCTGAGACATTCATATATTACGCATCGCTCATAAAATATATAAATATGCCGATGTAACTCTCTATTGACATAACATAATAAACCATCACTTTTCACTTATAAAAGATATATAATAAAACACATCTCAATTTAATTATCACATGCAAATAAGTAATACTAATAATGATATTAATCCTTATCTCGCTAATTAATATTTATAGAATCCAATTTAATTTTCCTGATTAAATTAATAAATCTGTGTACATGTGGAAATTAAATACTCATAAAAGTTCAAGGTATTACATTTCCACCCTATAATGGAATTTCATTCTCGAAATTCGAATGTACTTTCAACAAAGAGATCTGAATACTTTTCGCTCATCATCCTCTCTTTCCTATGTGAACTTGGTGACATTGTGGTGTCTCCACTACACACACTAACGACACCACTTTGTTTGAAGCTTTAGCCCGCTTCGGCCCATAATGGCAACGGTCTCACCTCATATGAAATCTCCGACTATAGGTTTATCTCCTCCAACACTATATGACAGTAATCCAAGTCATCCATGAGACACCTCCTGATTCGTATTAAATATTGCATATTTATACCCTCAAATCTTATGCATTTTAGCCCCCTCGGGTGCCTTAAACTCTATATTTATGCCCGTTAACCATAAAACCCGTGTTTTATATTGTTAAGATGCTATATGAGGTATAATTGGTCTTTTGTAGGTATTTAAGTACCAAGTATGAAGTTTGGATGCATTCCAGTGAAGTTCCGTACACAATCGCACGAACAAGGGCATTTTGGTCATTTCATAGTTTAGGCAATTGGTCTAGCATGGAAGTTGTAGCCATCTGGGAAAGCATCACGTGGACATAAATGGTGCACAATTTCGAATAAGAACGAAGAATTTACGACAATTCTTGCGAAAGAGAAAGACATTTCAAATCAAAGAAGAAGAAGGAAAGGAAAAATAAGGGAGCGAATTGATTTTCCTCTTTGCAAATCGATTTTCTATGAACCAGTAGCCAATTTTCTAGGAATGAATCGATTTCATCCTTGGCAAATCGATGCGTTACAGGGCATTGCACTAGGTCCTTTCCAGCGAATCGATTCGTTTTCAGCCGAATTGATTTACTCATTTGCAACCTTCAAGATATTTACCTAGTGAATCGATTCACCCGTTGGCGAATCAATTCAGCTCTACAAATCTTTCTCTTTTCCTTTAATTGCAAGCTCTCCACTGGGACTTTTCTATATATACTTATTTCTCTCAATTGTGAGAGATATCTGGTAATAATAGATTGTTTTGCTTAGGATTTGTTTTGGGAAGTTAGGGTTTGGAGATTATTATGGGTGTGCCATTTTCTCCCTCTAGGTGTTTGCTCGTATTGAGGAGTTTTCCCATCGAGGTTGTGTAGAAAACTATTCATCATCTTCTCTATCAATCCAAGTTTCCATTTTTGGTATTTCTTTATTTGTCTCGCATTTATTTAATGCTTTCTTTTACGGCATTTATTTACTGCGTTTTTCCAATGTTTTCTAGCTAAATTAGTCTAGGTTGTGATTCATTAAACTCACCTCGTGTTTAATACGTTGCTTTTCTTTGATGATGGAGTTTGCGTACTTAATTCGATTGGGTTGTCCTAGTTGTTATGCCTAGGATATTTGACGGGGTATATCATGTATGCTCCGTGCTTACGACCTTTTGCACGTAATTATCGAGATATTTGTTGACACCAAAATCTTATTAGGCTTTTATGCGAGTATAGGGTGTGACAGCCTTAGATTTAATTAACTGTCGAAACGATACCTAATCTCAATGAATCTGTAGTCCCATGTAACCATTTATATGTGTTAAGACGAGGTGAGGGATATTAGTCGCATCCTATAGTTGTTCTATCTTTGTTAATCTAGTTTTAATTCACGCATGCCGAGATTATCTTTTGCTTTCTCTTATAGGTAGAAAATCACCTTTTACACTTTTATTCAAAAGTATTAAACCAGTTAAATTCTAGCACATTTCTCAGTGGATTAGATACCCGGATTTGGCCACTATACTTCCTTTGTTGAGTGTAGTCATAAGTTTAGGTTTTTATATAGAATTGGTGAGCCAAATAAAATAAAATGACCGGCGTCGGTGGTGCGACACCATGGTAAATTCCTGTCTATCAAATGGCGTCGTTGCCGAGGAGTTGTTTGTTTTAGTATTTCAAAATATTTTCTTTCTATTTGTATTTTTTGCCTAACAGTTTTTGTAGGACTTCAACATTTGAGCGCTAAGAAATGCTTGAATTTTTCCGCCGCACATTACTTTGTGGAATTCGCAGCTTCGAGCCATCTTTGGGGATAACATGTCTTCTTCCAATCCTTTCGGTAATTGTAATGATAATTATAAAAATCGCAGGAACCCTATGAGTTTTGGTAGATACTTAGAGTCCCAAAAAATTAGAAATTCAAAAATGTCTTTGGGTGAGTATAAAAAAAGTCGAGCTTTGGAGTGCGTGTATCTTGAGGATGATCATAATGATTTTGGTCCTCTAATTCCTAATAATAAAAAATTTGAAATGAAAATCTATAGCTTTCAAAATTCTTATAATAATGATTTTGAGTATAGTCCCGATGGTAATTTTCAAAGTTCTCATTTTAAAAAATCCGCGCCTTGACCTATGACTTTCGGTGAGGGTTTGCGTAGGCTTGAAATTGTGAAAATTGAAAATCATTATCGGGAAGAAAATCGTTGTTGGGAGCATGACTTGTATTTATTATTTGAATTCATCGACGATTTTTCTTCCGAGACTTTTGAAGTCGAGGACTGTTTTGAACCAAATGAGGACTTTGTGCCTACTTTGGAACAAATCATTCTTCACTTGGCCCATGGCTTAATTGAGAATGAAAGTGAAGATGAAATGGACGTAGTATCCATTTACAATGAAATGATTTATTCTTTGCCCCCAAAGAAGAATATTTCATTGAAAATGATCTTATTTCCTTCGAAACTCAATCATCAAGTGATGATGACTCATCTCTTGAGTTTGAATTTCTTTCCTCCCCCTTTTCATTTTTCGTTATCACGTCGTTGCTAGTGACCGATGAATCAGTTTCAAACTTTAAAGTGTTAAACCTTTTCACCAATGAGGAGTACTTGCTCGAGTCGCCTTACATGATCGCATCGTTGCCTCCATGTGCGCACCCTCCCATTCAAATTTCAAAATACTTCGGAGAAAATTCAGTTTTTCTTTTGAACTCTCGTGTTTTTGTCACATGTCTTAACCAAATCCCCCATCCTTCCTCCAAAATTTTAATTGGGTATGGTTCATTTCTTCTGCCTTACATATGCCTTCCGTTGTTTAAACGAAATTCCTATTTTTCAGGAGGCATGCATGAAAGGGAGTCCCCGGTGGATCTTTCAAAGACAAATCGTGTTTTCCGTGGACCCTTAAAAATTTTAACTTCTAGTGTATAGTTAGTCAGAAGTTAAAATTGTAGGTTGTAAATAGTTAGTTTTATTTTTCTTATTTTTCGTTATTCTTACTTATTGTCTAGTGTAGTTAGTTAATATTTTGTTATTTGTTTTTTCTATGCTTGGTACTAACATCTTTTTTAGAATCATTGGACTTGTAATTTTACGATATCGCTCCATTTTGGGTAATATTTCTCTTTTCCTCTCTTTAACTTGGTTCTTAATTTACATTGAGGATAATGTCAGGTTTTAAGTTAGGGGGTGTGGGATATTCTATCCATTCATTGGTAGTTCCATGATTTGATTACATGTTATTACTAAGCAAGCTTTTCTTGTAAAACTTTAAAATTTTCAAAAGGATTTTCTTTCCTTTTTCTCCTTTATTAGGCATTTTGCCTTTGTTTCCGATGATAAATTTCAATAATTGCCTGATCCAATAGACAACTCAACGATGCATGTTCTCAATTTTAGAAATTATTAGAATTTAGTCCTCAATTATTGATATTATGAATAAATTCATGAATTAAACTTTAATCCCATGAACACATGCGCTTTTCTTGCTTTATTGATTTAGTTCAAGATTTTTATAACTCGGTAATCGTTTGTTGCATTGTATATACTTACACCGAGTGAGCTTTGTGCTTTTCGTCGTTTGTGAATGTTATACACTAATCATTCCTCATTGAAAACGTTACATTCATTGGTAATCTCATTTTTCTTTGATTTGATCGTTCATTAATTAAGTTTATATCTTGAAATGTGTTACTTGAGCACGATTTTCGAAGTTTATTTTGACTTGAGAATTGCATAAATTTTACAATACCCCGTATTTCTGAATATTCCAAATATTCCATTTAATTAGATTGGAGAATTAAATGAGAAAATATCGGCTTGATTTAAATTACGTAAGAGTAGTAATTTAAAGAGTTTTATTTAAAATTGTAATTATGGTGTATTAATCGAAAGATAGATACCGGTATATATTGCATCATTTTATTTACTTAGTGCGAGTGGTAAATAGTTACTTAACGCGTATAGACCGCGTTGGGGTGAGAACGAGTAATATTTTTTAAGTGACTCAAATGATAATTTAGAGGTCACCAAAGAGTCCGGAAGGGTCAAATTTGTCAAAATAGTATACCCGGGGGTACTAGTTGAGTCCTGGGGTAATTTTGGGCTAAACCGAGACCGTTCGGGGGCATTTTAGTCTTTTAACATAAGAGGGTATGGAGACATACGAAATTGAGAGTTTTATATCAACCGTATGATAGATGAATTAGGGTTAGAACACCCATGACAACACCAATACCATTAGAGAGAAGAGAGGCACAACTTTATAAAGCAAAAAGAAGATTTGGGAAGGATTCAAAGGGATTCCTACCATCAACTTGTTGGGGAAGAAGGATTGAGGGATGAAGATCATCAATCATCAACAACAACCACGAAATCAGACCCTACTGATCATAAGGCAAGTTGTTTATTGCAAATTATAAAGTTATAATACCCATGTGTAGGGTTTTTGAATAGTTTTGTTTAAATCAATATTTTGATTGGAGAAAGATGATATTTATGCATGTTGGGATAGGAATCGCATGTAGAATGATTTAAACTATGTAGATAATTAATATTCATATTAGACTTGATGATTTTCGGAATAAAAATCTAGATTTTGAATGATAATATGGGAAGAACACCATAACTAGGGTTTCAAGAAATTCTGGGTTTTAATTCATTAATTCTTTAAAGTAATTGGAGTTTTGATGTATTTGGCACGTTAGAAACTGTCCTAGTATATGTGTAAATATGTTAGGATCATTGGGTTAAAGTTTGGTGGACTATAATGGAGTTTGAAGATTTGTTAATGGAGGAAAAATCTTAACGAAGAAGAAGACTGCGTCTGCCCCTGTTCGATCGATCGATCGATCTCGGACTGTCGATCGATCGACTATGTCGATTGATCGAGCCCAGCCGTCGATCGATCGACGAAAGCTATTTTCTGAAAATTTTGTGTTTAATACTTCGTTGAGTTCGGGAATGAATGAGTATTATAGGATTTACATTATACTTATTTGGGAGTAAGAATAAGACCAGTAGGTATATTGTTGAGGTCCAATAAGGCCATTGGGTGTAGGGCTTGGATTACGGACCGAGGAGAATAATCCGATTTAGTAGAGTATCGGGGACTTCGGAAATTGAGTTACGGGGCAAAGTAAAGTCAATTTAAGTAATAGACCAGTAGGGTAAGAAATAACTACTGAAATTATATGTAAGGGGTAACTAGGACCCTTAGAGTTGTGTGAATACTCAAATAAATACGATTAATGAGATAAATCGTAAAGCGAATATTGTACGGTAGATATATGAGATTAAAATATTATGTACGTATATGATTAATAGGTCGGGCATGTACCTACTGAATTATGTGATCTTTTAGGTAGGGAGATTATACCTAAATTAATTATTGTAGGGTCGATGAGACATTCCGAACTAACATAAAGTTATTATGTGTTTGGGGTCGATGAGAAATGTCGAACCAAACTTTGAACTGGGGTCGCGATGAGAGAGTCCCGAACCAGAATATGTGTATATATATATATTTTTAAAAATAATTGGGGTCGATGGATCATTCCGAACCAATTCTTACTTGGGGTCGATGAATCATTCCGAACCAAGAGTCCTTTACGTGTATAAAAAGGGAAAAATAGTAATGACTGATATTTTGTATATATTATGTGTGAAATATATATACTTGACGATATTTTACTTCCGTGTATTAGTAGATTGATATATAGTATGTATTTAAAGATACATACTGAAATGGTAAGTTAAGTAGTGAAACTTAATTACGAAATGCACCTTTAGATAGAGAAAATCTATTTAGTAATTCAAGTAGTGAAACTTAATTACATAAGTGGGAAAGTTAACAATTGTGAGAACTGTAGTAATTTTAGTAGTGAAACTAAATGAGAAGTCTTGAGAAATAACATATATTAAATGTTACTTGGGAGTTATTTAAATATGCGAGATGTTAGTAAAACGGTTGTACTGTATGGGCGGTACTGGAACTTGGGTACAAATAAGTTCAGTTAACTACTTTGGTTTTAGTTAGCTTGAGAAGTATGGCTAGATAAACTAAGTGTATAACGTTAGGTGTGCACAAAAGATGAGGGGTGAGTTAACTCAAGAGAGTGTACGAGAACCTAACATGTGTAATCAATAACCGCATTTTATATTGTGATAAACGCTTGCTAAATATTTTCAAAATGTTTTGAGTACTAACTCTTGCTATAAAATATTTTTAAAACCTTTTAGGTGTCCAGCCACAGGGACGCCATGTGTGATGATTCCATTCCAGACTCGGAGCTGTAGTACAGTGGATGCTTATAGGATTTGACTAGACGATATCTCTCATTCAGATCTAGCACAGGATCTAGCACTCTTCTATGTATGTACTTGTTGTCCGGTATTAGTCTCAGATGTTAGATTCAGACTAGTGGTTATTCTATTGATTGTTTGGGATTTTTTTTTAGCCGATGGTTTCTTCGGTAATACTTTTGTTCTGTTGTACTTTTACTTTGTTGTTTGAATTACAGTACATGATTATTTGTACTTTGTTCCATTTGGTTGATTTATCTATTTTAAAGAAAGATAAAATTTGGCACCGGTCTAATTTTACTTAGGGGATTAGTAATTAAAAAGTTTTCGACAGTGATGCTAAGAATGAACCATTTGAGAAACCTGTTTTAATTTAATGAAGGCCTGATCACCCGATGTTTAATTAGGCGGGGTGCCACAGATGGTATCAGAGCATCAGGTTCTAGTGTCCATAGGATCTGTACGGCTTACTACGTTTTCAGCGTATCGTTTGATTGATATAGAGCCCTATCTTATGATGATTGTACTCCTCTACGTACGTAGTTTACGTTCTCCTGCTATTTGGTAGACGTAGTGTTATATATACGAGTCCGATTGGGAACGGTACGTCGAATATGGTGGTAGGACCGGCATTGGCGTTAGAAGGACTACATGAGGGAGGAGGGAGGCATAAAGCATGGGGTGTTCGAAGATGGCAATCATAGGAGAGGTGACCGTGGTTGAAGTCACTCCTAGCGTGTAATGGAAGTAAATGCTGCAAGGGTTGTTGAGGCATAACATGAATTTTCCAAGTGTCACGACGGCAAGAGGGATGCTAGTCTAGACCGCCCAATGCAGTGATAGTGGGAGTAGGTCTGAAGAAAATTTGATGAGAACGTGCCGTAAATGTGATAAAATGGCGACTGTGCATGTTAACCAATGGAAGTAGTATGTCCAGAGGTTTTGGCATTTAGGACTGACTAGAAATACTCAGAAGTGAAAATTTGAGTAAATTTTCAGGCAACGTGGCGGGGATACCCGTCACTACATTCGGACCGAGGGTCCGTATATATAAATAGAAGAACTTTACGTATAGTTTAACCGCAAAGTTCTCCAATGATAATTCGGAAGCGTAGTGAATGGGAATATATGAACCCCCACGTGAAAGCCTGGTAGAGGCCAATCGTGAGAGAGAAATTATCCGTTGAAGGGAACTTGTATCAATGAGATGGGTACGAGGGAAAGAGCCCTTGAGAGAATAGACTCTCGAGTTATGATTCGCAATTTTGGTAAAACTCTTCTTGGACGACTTATGTATATGAAGGCAGTATGGTACTTCTTACAAGGTTGGGGTAAATGCTCCTAGGGGGCGAAGTTAAGAGAGTTTAAAGATTTAGTCAAATAGTAAGACTGAATGTAATGGGGCTGGTGCAAGCTATAAGTGGAAACCCACTAGAGGATTTAATGATTAGATCCTAAGTCGGAACTGTTAAGCCCCATAGTGCGTTCCTCTTGGTCGCAGAACTAAGGGAACCAGGATGATAGTGCGCAGAATCGAGGCTACCAAGTTCGAAAGGAGGGAGACCCCAAAACGGTCAGGGTGGCCTGGAGTAAGGGGATTTTTGTAAAGATGTCTAGTGTGGCTGGTAGAGCCATGCCTTTTAATTTAGCTTGAAGTTATTTGAAGAAATAATAACTCCAATAAGTTTTGCATTTCGGAGAGGACAAGCGTACTATGTACGGAAACCATCTAAATCACCAGAGCGATGGTTAAGGAAGTATATGAGTTTTAGCTTCGAGTGAATGGGGTATATGACGACTCCTCACCTGAAAAAGGGTCGAGTTGTCATTATTCATAAAAATGTGAGAGACTTCGGAGATTATGAACATCTCTTAGTAATTGATTTTGATGTGTGGGAACCTAAATGATGTGAGTCAATGTTTGTCGTATGACTGCTGAGCGGAGAGATCGAGCTCACTGTTGTAGTTAGTGCTTAAGACTTAGTAATAGTATAAGCGCGGTGCCACTTGACTCCGTTAGAAATATTGGAGTATGGTTGCACATATTGTTGAGGAATCGAATTTGAGTATCTCGACTATGTTTTGTTCCGACAATGCTCAGTAAGAATACATGGGGAGAAGTCCCTTGTTTAAGTTCGGTTGCGAAAGGGAATACGACTGAATTTTTTTGCACGTCAGGAGAAGTGGCATTGTTAGATGCTAGGGCATCAATGGAGCCGGTAGTGTTGAGGAGAAACACTGAAAGGCTTACCTCACCACGAAGGGATAAGTGGGACTTTGTGGGCAAGGATTTGATTTTTGACCTATAGGGTATTGAGAATACCCACAAGATTGTAGTCACGTCGTGTAGACTAGGCAGGAGTTGAAGAAAAGCATGATACGGGTGCGACATTTGCAATGTTTTTACAAATGTGCACGGAGAAAAGGGTGTATGGGCGCCCTAGTCAATTGGATTCCTTAGACATCCGAGATAGAGGGATGCGGAATATTTCTGTACGACGGTGGGGAGAATAGGAAACAAGTCGTATCGATGAAATGGGTTGAACGTCATGGGAGATTGACGATAATCCAAGATTATATGTGCTGAGAGATCCAGCACACCCTATGGGATGAAAGTCGGTGGGAAACCGTTCAAAGGTTATCTCTTGATATGGGAGACCTAACTGTGGTGAAGAAGTAGCGCAAGGTTCTACTTGGCTGAGTGTTGTGAGTGACTTACGAGTTACTAAAATGTTGATTCTTATAAAGTAACCAACCCAAAAAGGTGCGCCAATTGCGAAGAGTGCACATATTGTAAAGTATAATAAACCCGGAGAGAAAGGGGAATAGAGTACCACTTGAGGAAAGATGACGTAAGTGGGAAGAGATGTTGAGGAGAGACATAGTGAGATTGCCTCGAGACACACATCTAGTTAATAGAGCGAGATGGACTCGAAATGAGCAACTGGAATATGGTAGTGAACCTGCAATTCCAATGATGGAATGAGGAGACAGACTTATAAATTATTGATGGATTGTGAACATCATAATTAATCCAACATTTCGTTGGGGGTAGCGAAATGGGGTGACCGGGATGGATTAGTATGTAGTTGAAAAGGGAGAGTGTACGGTGCCGCTCTACATGATTGTGAATCAGGATGAAATCCTAAAATTCCACCCTATGGGAGAAGGTCAGGAAGGAATAGAGATAAAGTTTTATTTTGAGTACGTAGTGCTACCTACGACTCAATGTTAGTGAGAAAGAATGATGATACGCCCTTATGATAGTGAAATTTTGGAGAAGCCCACTGATCAATTCATAGGTTGAATGTATGCCTATAAGAGCATATTTATAGGTAGAGTGAGTGCCTATATGAACGGTACATGAGGATTAGGTTCGTGGGTTCTGATTACGAACAATACATGTACTTTGGGTGTGGTTCGAGGAGACATTTTGAACTTTTAGTCCTTAACGCGTGATATGAGGACATTCTATTGGAGTGTGACATTTTAAGGTATATGAAATGTGAAATATATGGCTCACAAATTTTCTACTCATGTGCAATGAGATATATATACATATATTGGTGCTCGAGATGTGATCCCGAGACAAGTAATTAATAACTATTGGTGATCGAGGTGGAATTCCGAGCCAATAACCCCAAAAGTGTTATAGAAGGGGGGTGATTATCAAATAAGTGTTGATAGTATATGTTATGTGTAAGATATATATACCTATTGATTTTTCCTACTTATGTGCGATAGTAAGTGTGCTTAATCTCTGTATTGGGTTCGATGATATTCCAGACCAATACAGGGGGGATCGATTTGGGGTCGATAATTTTCCGAACCAAATCGATGATAAATATTGGGATCGACGGAAGGTCTGAACCGACATGTGCATTACATTTACCTTGGGGTCGAGGAATTCCCGGACCAATGTAAATGATAGGATTATTGGGGCCAATGATTTTTGCCGGACCAATTTTCCTTAAAAGTATATATTGTATGTGAAATATATACCTTATAATATTCTACTTATGAGTGATAGTAGACACTTAGATGTTATATAGAGATATACATCAAATGGGTAAATTAAGTAGGGAGAAAATTAATTTCAAGAATTAACGTTGGATTGGGAAAATCGATGAGAAATTAAGTAGTGGGACTTAATTATGATATATGCGGCATGGGTAACAGGCGATAAGAAATTATAATGAAATGGTCATGTGCTTGGGACGACCGTTAGGATGTTATGATTTGGTATTGGGTATTAGAGGGTGAAATTATATTTAAGGTCCTTAGCCTTAATACCAGCCTTATCCTAATTTCGAGGACGAAATTCCTTTGCAAGGGGGGAAGTATGTAATACCCCGTATTTCTGAATATTTCAAATATTCCATTTAATTAGATTGGAGAATTAAATGAGAAAATACCGGATTGATTTAAATTACGTAAGAGTAGTAATTTAAAGAGTTTTATTTAAAATTGTAATTATGGTGTATTAATCGAAAGATAGATACCGGTATATATTGCATCATTTTATTTACTTAGTGCGAGTGGTAAATAGTTACTTAACGCGTATAGAACGCGTTGGGGTGAGAACGAGTAATATTTTTTAAGTGACTCAAATGATAATTTAGAGGTCACCAAAGAGTCCGGAAGGGTCAAATTAGTCAAAATAGTATACCCGGGGGTACTAGTTGAGTCCTGGGGTAATTTTGGGCTAAACCGAGACCGTTCGGGGGCATTTTAGTCTTTTAACATAAGAGGGTATGGAGAAATAAGAAATTGAGAGTTTTATATCAACCGTATGATAGATGAATTAGGGTTAGAACACCCATGACAACACCAATACCATCAGAGAGAAGAGAGGCACAACTTTATAAAGCAAAATGAAGATTTGGGAAGGATTCAAAGGGATTCCTACCATCAACTTGTTGGGGAAGAAGGATTGAGGGATGAAGATCATCAATCATCAACAAGAACCACGAAATCAGACCCTACTGATCATAAGGCAAGTTTTTTATTGCAAATTATAATGTTATAATACCCATGTGTAGGGTTTTTGAATAGTTTTGTTTAAATCAATATTTTGATGGGAGAAAGATGATATTTATGCATGTTGGGATAGGAATCGCATGTAGAATGATTTAAACTATGTAAAGAATTAATATTCATATTAAACTTGATGATTTTTGGAATAAAAATCTGGATTTTGAATGATAATATGGGAAGAATACCATAACTAGGGTTTCAAGAAATTCTGGGTTTTAATTCATTAATTCTTTAATGTAATTGGAGTTTTGATGTATTTGGCACGTTAGAAACTGTCCTAGTATATGTGGAAATATGTTAGGATCATTGGGTTAAAGTTTGGTGGACTATAATGGAGTTTGAAGATTTGTTAATGGAGGAAAAATCTTAACGAAGGAGAAGACTGTTGATCGATCGACTATGTCGATTGATCGAACCCAGCCGTCGATCGATCGACAAAAGCTATTTTCCGAAAATTTTGTGTTTAATCCTTCGTTGAGTTCGGGAATGAATGAGTATTCTAGGATTTACATTATAATTATTTGGGAGTAAGAATAATACCAGTAGGTATATTGTTGAGGTCCAATAAGGCCATTGGGTGTAGGGCTTGGATTACGGACCGAGGAGAATAATACGATTTAGTAGAGTATCGGGGACTTCGGGAATTGAGTTACGGGGCGAAGTAAATTCAATTTAAGTATAGACCAGTAGGGTAAGAAATAACTACTGAAATTATATGTAAGGGGTAACTAGGACCCTTAGAGTTGTGTGAATACTCAAATAAATACGATTAATGAGATAAATCGTAAAGCGAATATTGTACGGTAGATATATGAGATTAAAATATTACGTACGTATATGATTAATAGGTCGGGCGTGTACCTACTGAATTATGTGATCTTTTAGGTAGGGAGATTATACCTAAATTAATTATGTTAGGGTCGATGAGACATTCCGAACTAACATAAAGTTATTATGTGTTTGGGGTCGATGAGAAATGCCGAACCAAACTTTGAACTGGGGTCGCGATGAGAGAGTCCCAAACCAGAATATGTGTATATATATATATATTTTTAAAAATAATTGGGGTCGATGGATCATTCCGAACCAATTCTTACTTGGGGTCGATGAATCATTCCGAACCAAGAGTCCTTTACGTGTATAAAAATGGCAAAATAGTAATGGCTGATATTTAGTATATATTATGTGTGAAATATATATACTGGACGATATTTTACTTCCGTGTATTAGTAGATTGATATATAGTATGTATTTAAAGATACATACTGAAATGGTAAGTTAAGTAGTGAAACTTAATTACGAAATGCACCTTTAGATAGAGAAAATCTATTTAGTAATTCAAGTAGTGAAACTTAATTACATAAGTGGGAAAGTTAACAATTGTGAGAACTGTAGTAATTCTAGTAGTGAAACTAAATGAGAAGTCTTGAGAAATAACATAGATTAAATGTTACTTGGGAGTTATTTAAATACGCGAGATGTTAGTAAAACGGTTGTACTGTATGGGCGGTACTGGAGCTTGGGTACAGATAAGTTCAGTTCACTACTTTGGTTTTAGTTAGCTTGAGAAGTATGGCTAGATAAACTAAGTGTAGAACGTTAGGTGTGCACAAAAGATGAGGGGTGAGTTAACTCAAGAGAGTGTACGATAACCTAACATGTGTAATCAATAACCGCATTTTATATTGTGATAAACGCTTGCTAAATATTTTCAAAATGTTTTGAGTACTAACTCTTGCTATAAAATATTTTTAAAATCTTTTAGGTGTCCAGCCACAGGGACGCCATGTGTGATGATTCCATTTCAGACTCGGAGCTGTAGTACAGTGGATGCTTACAGGATTTGACTAGAAGATATCTCTCATTCAGATCTAGCACAGGATCTAGCACTCTTCTATGTATGGACTTGTTGTCCGGTATTAGTCTCAGATGTTAGATTCAGACTAGTGGTTATTCTATTGATTGTTTGGGATTTTTTTTTAGCCGATGGTTTCTTCGGTAATACTTTTGTTCTATTGTACTTTTACTTTGTTGTTTGAATTACAGTACATGATTATTTGTACTTTGTTCCGTTTGGTTGATTTATCTGTTTTAAAGAAAGATAAAATTTGGCACCGGTCTAATTTTACTTAGGGGATTAGTAATTAAAAAGTTTTCGACAGTGATGCTAAGAATGAACCATTTGAGAAACCTGTTTTAATTTAATGAAGGCCTGATCACCCGATGTTTAATTAGGCGGGGTGTCACAAATTTTAGGAAATGATCATAGGACATCTTTGTTATATCACCCATATTAGCCTTGACCTCACCTTTAATGTTTCCCTAGTCAACCCCTTTGAGCCTAAATATAGCCTTTCATTTCATAACCCCAAAATCCCATAACCAACTCCACATTAGAGGTTTGAGCCATATATATATATATATATATATATATATATATATATATATATATATATATATATATATATATATATATATATACATAGGAATGAATGATGTTCTTGTTATGTGGTTGCAATTTAGGCATGTGAGAGTGAAAAGTAAAGAAAAGAAAGAAGTGAAAAAGAGTGAAAAAGAGAAAGAAGAAAAGAAAAGAAAAAAAAAAGAATAAAAGAAAAGAGACAGTTGTACATTTTGTTTATAGTTGCTCAATAAGCTTTGTTTACTCTCCTCATTGCATATTCAATGCTTGTTATGGATTTTATTTTCCAATTTTTGATATTGCCCTTAATTTTCCATTATCCCGAGTTTTCATCCTCGAAGGCTTTGAATCCTTACATACATTCTTTTCATTTCGTACCCTAGCCTAGCCTACGTTACCACCCTATATAAAGTCATATGTGATATTGGGGTGAATTTAATTTCAAAGTTTTAATGGTTGCGAAATTCCATGAAAATACATTTGACCTCTTTAATGATTATATCTTTCATTGAGATTGCAATTTTTCATTTTCTATATAGCGTTCTTCATTTTTGACGTGTGTGCAGCCTATTTTCCATTTACATTAACTCTTTATGCCCGCATGGCCCGTGTATTACCTCCCATCCCGAGTGAATTCATTTATTGCGTGTAATACCCCGTGAGGATTGAATATATGCACACTTTTATGTTATTCGATTTATATAAGTTTTTTGCCAAATCATACTTTGTATGTGCTCGCTCCCCTCCCACTTTTAAGGCTTCAATTTGATGAAGTTTGTTTTATAATGTTAATAACTACGAACTTTTGTGTGACTTCATTCACTTTTCTATTAACATGTTGAAATTTTTTTCGTTAATGTTGAGTTTATCGCATGTTGGCGTGGGCATATTCTGGGGAAACTATTTGATGTTTGTGAGTTTCGTCCCCGAAAACCCTCACGAGATGACACTCGTCCACTAGGGTAACCTAGGGGTTTAACGGCTTATTGCGTTGATAAATGCAATCGAATTGCCTACGGAAGTGGCTTTTATATTTTATTTTTTATCCCATTTTTATACTTGCCTCGTTGTTTGATTTACATGTAGTTCTTGTTATTTCATGTTTCATTACTAGGGACTAGCAATGTGTAGGTTAGGGGGCGTGATTCATATAAAATATTACATATTTATACCCTCGAATCTTATGCATTTTATCCCCTTGGGGTTCCTTAATCTCTATATTTATGCTTGTTAACCAGACAACCTATGTTTTATATTGTTAGCATGCTATATGAGCTATAATTGGGCTTTTGTAGGTATGTAGGTACCAAGTATGAAGTTTGGATGCATTTTGGCGAAGTTCCATACATAATCGCATGCACAAGGGCATTTCCGAAATTTCATAGTCTGGGAAACAGGTCCAACATCTGCATCGAATTTGTATCCATCTAGGCAAGCTTCACGTGGCCATAAACCGTGTACGATTCTGAATTTGAACGAAGAAGTTATGGCAATTCTCGTTGAAGAGAAAGACATTTCAAATCAAAGAAGAAGGAGAGGAAAAACAGGGGAGTGAATCGATTCGCCCCTTTGCTAATTGGTTCACTATGAATCAGTAACCAATTTTCTAGGAATAAATCGATTCGCTCCTTGCTGAATTGATTCACTACAAGGCATTACACCAGGTCCTTTCTAGCGAATCGATTCATTTTTAGTCGAATCAATTCGATCACTTGTAGCCTTTGAGATATTTACCTAGAGAATCAATTCGCTCCTTAGAGAATTGATTCGGCTCTGCAGATCTTTTTCTTTTCTTTTAATTGCAAGTTTGCTGTTGGGAATTTTGTATTTATACTCTTTTCTCTCATTTGTGAGATATATCTGGTAATAATAGATTGTTTTGCTTAGGATTTGTTTTAGGAAGCTAGGGTTTGGAGATTATTATGGGTGTGCCATTTTCTCCCTCCAAGTATTTGCTCGTATAGAAGGTTTGCCCGTCGAGGTTGTGCAGAACACTATTCATCATCTTCTCTATCAATCCAAGTTTCCATTTTTAGTATTTCCTTATGTCTATCGCGTTGATTTAATGCTTTCCTTTACTACGTTTATTTACTACGTTTTTACCATGCTTTCTAGCTAAATTAGTTTAGGTTGTAATTGATTAAACTTGCCTCGTGTTTAATACGTTGCCTTCCTTTGGTGATGGACTTTACGTATTTAATTTTCTTGGGTTTTCCTAGTTGTTACGCCTAGGAGATTTGACGGGGTATATCATGTATGCTCCTTGCTTACAACATTTAGCGCGTAATTGTCGCTATATTTGTTGACGCCAAAATATTATTTGAATTTTATGCGAGTTTAGGGTTTGAAAACCTTGTATTTAATTAACTTTCAAAACGAGACTCAATCTTAATGAATCCGAGTCCCATGTAACCATTTATATGGGTTAAGCCGAGCTGAGGGATATTGGTCGTATCCTATAGTTGATCTGTCTTTGTTAATCTAGTTTTGATTCACCCATGCCTATTTATCTTTTGCTTTCTCTTTTAGGTAGAAAATCACCTTTTATATTTTTATTCAGAAGTATTAAACTTGTTAAATTCTATCTCATTTCTCTGTGGATTCGATACCCGGACTTGGCCGCTATACTCCCTTTATTGAGTGTGGTCATAAGTTTAGGTTTTTGTATAGAATTGGTTAGACGAATAAAATAAAACGACTGACGTCAGTGATGCGACACCGCGATAAAGGCCTGTCTATCAAATGGCGTTGTTGCTGAGGAGATGTTTGTTTTAGTATTTCATAATATTTTCTTTCCATTTGTATTGTTTCCCTAACATTTTTTGTAGGAATTCTACATTTGAGCACTAAGAAATGCTTGAATTTTTCCATCGCGCATTACTTTGTGGAATTCTCCCCTTCGAGCCATCTTTGGGGTAAACATGTGTTATTCCAATTCTTTCGTTAATCGTAAAGATAAATCTCAAAATCCCCGTACCCCTGTGACTTTTGGTAATTGCTTAGAGTTCTAAAAAATTGCAAATTCAAAAATGTCTCTGGGTGAGTATAAAAAAATCGAGCTTTGGAGTACGTGTATTTTGAGGATGATCATAATGATTTTGGGCCTCTAATTCCTTATAATCAGAAATTTCAAACGAAAAGCTATATCTTTTAAAATTCTTATAATAATGATTTTGAGTATAGTCCCGATGGTAATTTTTAAAGTTCTCATTTTTAAGAATCTATGCCTCAACCTATGACTTTCGACGAGATTTTTGCGCATGCTTGAAAGTGAGAAATTTGAAAATCATTATTGGGAAGAAAATCGTTGTTGGGAGCATAAGTTTGATTTATTATTTGAATCCGACGACGATTTTCCGTCCGAGACTTTTGAAGCCGAGGAATGTTTTGAACCAAATGAGGACTTTGTGCCTACAATGGAACAAATAATTCTTCACGTAGTCCATGGCTTAATTAAGAATGAAAGTGAGTATGAAATGGACGTAGTATTCATTTGCAATGAAATGATTTCTTCTCTGCCCCCCAAAGAAGAATATTTCATTGAAAATGAACTTATTTCCTTCAAAACTCAATCTTCAAGCGATGATGACTCATCTCTTGAGTTTGAATATCTTTCCTCCCTCTTTTCATTCTCTGTTACCACACTGTCTCTAGTACCTGATGAATCAGTTTGAAACTTTAAAGTGTTAAACCTTATCACCAACAAGTAGTACTTTCTCGAGTCGCCTACCATGTTTGCATCTTAGCCTCCATGTGCGCCACCTCCCATTCTAATTTTAAAATACTTGGGAGAAAATTCAGTTTTTCTTGGACCTCTTGTGTTTTTATCACTCGTCTTATCCAAATCCCCCATCCTACCTCAAAATTTTTTAATTGGGGATGGTTCATTTCTTCCGCCTTACACATGCCTTCTGTTGTTTGAACGGAATTCCTATTTTCTGGGAGGCATGCATGAAAGGGAGGGTACCCCTTGGATATTTCAAATCCAAATCGTGTTTTGGGTGGTCCCTCAAAAATTTCAACTTCTAGTGTATAGTTAGTTAGAAGTTAAGATTTTAGGTTGTAAATAGTTAGTTTTATTTTTCTTATTTTTCTTTACCCTTACTTATTGTCTAGTGTAGTTAGTTAAGATTTTGTTATTTGTTTTTCTATGCTTGGTACTAACTTGTTTTGTAGAATCATTGGACCTATACTTTTATGAGATCGCTCCATTTTGGGTAATATTGCTCTTTTTCCCTCTTTAACTTGGTTCTTAATTAACATTGAGGACAATGTCAGGTTTTAAGTTAGGGGGTGTGGGATATTCTATCACCTCCTCAATGACAACACATGGAACAAATAATGAATCTATTGCAAATACTCTAGTAAATTTTCCCTATACACAACCCTCCCTATCCGCTTGATGATAGGGAAAAGTCCCCACATACCTAGGTTCTAACTACCCCTTCTTCCTAAACCGCATCACTCTCTTTATAGGCGATACCCGCAAGAACAACTGATCACCCACATTAGACTATAAAAATATTCGGTTCGCATTAACATAACTCTTCTGACATTCATAAGCTACCCTAATATGACCCCTGATCAACTCAATCTTAGTCGACATATCATGAATCATGTTTAGCTCGAGAAGCTAATTGTCCCCCACCTCCAATAAATAAAAGGGCGAACAACAAGGTCACTTGTACAAAGCTCTAAATGGTGCCATTCCAAAAGTGAATTACTATGAGTTATTGTATGCAAACTCTACTAAAGGTAAATAATATTACCAATTACCCTTAAAAATCCCGAATACAGATGGTTAGAATGTCTTTCAATATATGATTCACCCTCTTCGTTTTAACATTAGTATACTACTGATACTTTGTGCTCCAACATAACTCTGTCTACATCGCCTCCTGAAAATTCTGCCATAAATGGGAGACAAAGATCTCATCTCAATCCAAAATAATGTTGAGCAGAACCTCATGCCAGCTCACTCTCTCGACTATGAAAAACTGGGCATACTGCCCTAACGTGTACTCCACTAAAATTAGTACGAAATGAGATAGCTTGATCAACTAATCCGTAATCATCGAGGTGGAATCGTGAACCCTCCATGAATTCGTTAACCCCATCATGAAGTCTATCGATATACTCTACCTTTCCCACACTGGAATCTCCAATTGCTACAAAACCTCGACTAGTCTCTGATGATCAACCTTTTCCATATGACATGTGGTGCACCCAGAGACAAACTCTACTATGTATCGCTTCATATCGGCCTGTCAATACTACCTCCCCATAAACTGGTATACCTTATCTTCTCCGGGATTCATCGAGAATTTTGACCCATGCGCCTTTTCCATAACTGCGCCCCATAGGTCCTTGTTGTCTGGGATGATCAGCTATCCCTTAAAGTGCTAGCCACCCTATGCACTGATTGAGTAACATGTCGCTCTACCTGCTAATAATTATTGTATCCTTTCCTTAAAATAATGATCCTTACTTATTCCTTCACAACCCTCTAAATGATCTCAGTTGTGACGATCATCACTACCATACAGGCCCAGACTACCCCATCCTCCTAATGAAGCTTATCCCCCTTCACCTTCCACACTACTGCTAACTTCCCTATAGGCATATGGCTCAACACATCTGCCATAATGTTAGCCTTCCCCGAATAATATTGAATATCGAGATAACTAGGGAGCCCATACACCCCATACCATGTTTACAAATGCACAATTATTACTCACGCAACTCATATGAATCTAAATAGTAAACCACACATATCATGTGTGACCAGACATTAAACGTATACTCAATTTTCCTATTAATCGCGACTCAACTCTTCCTTAGATTTCCCCAATAATCCAACTGGTGGTACAAGCATCCCTAAATTCTCTCGACATTATACTCCTCGACTCTTTTGCCCTTAAATCAAATAATATTTCGCTCCTCGATGCGTTACATTTTCACACATGTAATGCTTAATGTTTAAAACCAACGTCATATAGCCCAAGTGTCTCTCAACTCTCAACACTTAATAAGCCTCATGCATCGGAAGTCTCGCAAGAAAATTTCAAACAAGAAATCTTATCGATACATTATTGACTACCTTAATCACTTATCGATATCCATTAGCCCAAGATATAGTATTTGGGAACCCAAAGGTGATGTAATCCTATGGATAAAACCCTTCCCCAAAAGCTACTAAATCCGATATCTTAACTCTCGAATCGCTAAAGGAGTCATACTGTATGGTGTCTTCACTATCGACCCAGTCCTCAACACTAAATACATCACACACTCAATCTCTCAGCTCGACGGTAACCATGGTATCTCCTAATATACATCGACAAAGTCCCTAACCACAGGGATCGAACATAATGAAATAACTATACTCTCTGAACTCTCCTCCTCGATATAATACAAATGTTTGCTCAAAAATTCCTTTGGATGAGGCATCTCCATAAGAAACATATCCTTCCCTCGAATAGTAAACACAATAGTCTTATTGTAATAGTCCACCATCACTATACACGTCCCTAACTAGTCTATGCCCAGTATAACATCATACTCGTACATCTATAAAATGAGTAAATCTTCAAATAAGCATAACCTCCCAATGTCCACACCCACTCCCCTACGAATGGAATGAAAGAGAACCCCACTAGCCAACGATAAATTTATGGTCATAATAACATCTGACGTTGTATCCACTAAACTCATCTCACACAGGAATGTAGTGATAACAAAAGAATATGAAGCACCCATGTCAAACAATACATGGACCATGTTCCCATGTATATGAAACTTACCCTCAATCGTTGGAGGTAAAATTGGCCCTCGGATGTTAACACATGCCCAAGATATAATTGCCCTTATCGAGGTGCAAATGCTAGAATTTTTGGTGGGGCTAGAACCTATGATAACTACTTCCCCGTCTAGGCATCCTGCTGCTAACCCCTAACCCTATTTTGGAATGCATACTACATGTGGCCCTTCACCCACAAATAAAACATCCCCCTATAAAATATACAGGACTTTGGTACAATTGGCCTCCAATCTAGTTCAACTGGCCCTAGGGAGCATGTTACTGGCCCTGATGGCCCTACCTGTAATTACCATTACCCAACCTAAATCTATTAGTTCATTTACCCTATTTAGAACCTTCCTCCTGCTATCTACCCTAATACTGTGGCGCCCTGCTAGAACCGTTGTACAAAGTCTCGCCCAGCAAGATTGACTCTTTAATTCTCTTCGATCCCCTCAGATAGAATCATGAAGCCCTTATACCTTTGACTCACTTGAGTCTATATTGTATAAGTGCTCATCTAGTTTGGAAATTGTGACAAAATTATGTCCATCCCAGAAACCAAAGAGACTCAGAAGTTGGATTGCCTATTCATCTCTCTTACTTGTAGTGATCAAGAGACTATTGCCAACTCTCACACACAGTAGAATTCAATTCATACATGTCATACTACATAATAATGTGTGTACATATGTTGAGTGTGTTTAAATCCCTAAGTTTGATTTTTAATAATTTTTTGGGAATTTTTAAATAATTTTTAAACCATGTTATATTAATTAAAACTTGATTTATAAGTTTTTGGGGTCAAACTCTAAATATACTTTGTTGTGTATTATGGCCTAATGTTACCTTGGGTAGAAACCGAAAGCAGCATAAACATGAGGGTATGGTTTTAATTATTTTAGACGCGCGTTTCAGATCTTGTATTTGCCCTACATCTGTCTACCTCTGATTGGTTGGAAGTGTGTTTCTTTACTAAGATAACAATGCTTGTGTTATCAACCCTTGGATCATTTTTTATCAATGGTCTGCATGTCGTCTTGATGAATCCCTATGTAACCTTCTAAACCAATCAGCTTTCGTTTAACCACCGCCTTGTTTGAGCCCTTAGATTCAAGTCAATTTAAATTGACTTAATCCTGACCCTTGATTTTGAAAGAAGAGAGAGTAGAGAGACAAGAGAGAAGAGAGAAACCAGAGAGAGAAAGAAAATTAGAAACCCTAACTTCATTCGTCTAAATCCTCTTCAAACCTAACCCAAACACCTCTTTAAAAAAACACCACATATCCAAAAACACTACCCTGAGTGTTCTTGAGTGTTTGAGAGTTTGAGTTGAGTTATTTTTGTTGCTGTAACCTTGTGTTCGTGAGATCTTGTTTCCAACTTAGACTTTTACTTAGATCTAGTTTCTGATTTCATAGAAATCTCAGATCTGAGTTATTCATGTTACATTACACTTAGTTTCATTCTTTATTTCTCATCTTGAGAAATATATTGTTGATTATTTTCTCTAAAACGTTTTCTTACTTTGAAATCAACAATAAATGCTTTCTGTTTCTTGTTCTTGTAAAACCAAACCTTTGACCTAGTTTGGAATCTCAATTGGAGGTTTTCAATCTCGAAAATCTTTTCAAAACTGAGATTGATTAAGATCTTGGCTGATTTCTAAGCAAGATATCCGTGGATTCTGGGATTAATTGAAAGGTCAAATAAGGTTCAAAGTTTTGTAAGAAGAAAGAAAAGAAAAGATCACAGCATATAGTGTAACTGTAATTTGTTAGGACTGTTTGTACTTAATAAGTGTGTGTGTGTGCATGCATGTGTTAGAAAGCACCTCCAGAAACACTTACACCCTACAACACGAAAAGTGTTGGTAATAAGAACTTGTGAACATAAGTCGACGTAAAGTGCTGGAACAAATCAGAAGTTGACAAACTGAGAGAAGTACATCTACAATCAGAACTGCAGAGAAGTTATAAGGACACCAGAGCGTACATTCCTAAACTTATATAGGTCTGAGTTGTTTGCATGTTAGTTATATAGTTTGTAACTCATAAATTTGTTTTAGTGGATTTTTCATTTTACTCCGTAGAGGGAGTCGTGGATGTTTCCTCAATTGGTGAGGTTTTACCACGTAAAAAATTGTGAACAAAATATTTCTACATTTTCTCATCTCATTCTTGGTTGTGATGTGTTTAAAACTTGTTTAAACTATCTTTTAAACTTGTTGCCCAAATCTTGAATAAGATCTCGTACATACTATTTTATTAAACACTTCTTGTGATTAATCCTTTTCGATTTAAGAAAAGAGTTTCTTCAAAAAACAACTCGGAGTTACTTAAATAGTTTATTTTCAATAAACGGCTTTAGTAACGCATTTTTCAATTGGTATCAGAGCTTGGTAAAACTGATTTTAAAGAGATCCTGTGTTTCTGAAATTGTTTTATGAAAATCAAATATGGACGAGAAAAATGAAAGATTTGGTAACTTGACCAGACCTCCAATCTTTGATGGAACCAATTTTGCTTACTGGAAAGTTAGGATGATTGCTTTCATTCAAGGAACTTTGGGAGATGATGTTTGGGACATTGTTGAAAATGGTTATACTTTTCCTACTAAACTAACCAACGAAGGAAGTAATGAGAGAGTTAAGAAAGCTTTAAGTGAGTTCACTCAAGAAGAGAAACAAGTTTCTCAAAAAAATAATAAAGGAAAGAATGCCATATTTATGTCCATAAATGAACATGAGTTCAAAAGAATCTCATCCTGTACCACTTCTAAGGAAGCTTAGGACACCTTGGTTACTGCTCATGAAGGAGACACTAGAGTTAACGCTGCTAAAACCCAAATGCTTATCCAGCAGTATAACTCCTTAATTATGTCTAAGACTGAATCATTTGATGACTTCTATATGAACCTGACTGATATTGTGACCAAACTGCATGCTAATGGGATAACCTATGATAGACAAGAAATTGTATCTAAAATTCTGAGATCATTACCACAGAAGTTTGATAACAAAAGATATGCTATTGAGGAAATGTGTGATATAAATATCACTCCTGAATTACTCAGTAGTAAATTAAGAACTGTGGAAATGGAACTGGAATTTTAGAAACAATTAACCCAATCCCATAGGAAACAGACTAGTTCCAATCTAAGCTTCTCTTCTAAATTGATTAAGCCTGAGTTTAATACTTCCAATGATGAATCTGATGAGGACTACGATATAGAGAGTTTGGACAATCAGATTGCCTTAATGACAAAACAGTTCAAGAAAATCATTAAGTTTAGAAACAAAGTGGCAAATAAACAAGACAAGTCAAATTATCCAACTCCCTCTAGTCACAGACCTCATGAGAAAAACAATGACAAAAATCACAAGGACTCTCATATCAGACCTAATAGAGACCTTAAGAAGACTGAATGCTATAGATGTGGTAAACTGCGGCACATTGCACAAGACTGTAGAGTTAATTTGAACACTCAAAACAAACACACTAGAGCTAACATCTGCAAAACATGGGATGATTCAAGTGACTCTGAAAATGAGGAACCTGAGTCATCAAATGCTTTTGATCCTTGCATGTCTTTCTTTGCCAAGATTATTTATAATGATGACATGCCTATGTTTGTTAATGAGGATGAACCAAATAATTCTATGACTGATACTTCGAATGTGGTTATTACTGGTTTAGTTTCTTTGATTACTGAGAATGTTGCATGTTCTACCTTGGGGTGTGTGAGTCAAAGGGAATGCAATAATGACGATGTTAATGGGTGTGTGAGTTCTAAGAATGAAGCCTTCGGGGTCACTTCACACACCACACTTAGTGACTCGGATAATGAAGACCTCCCAGACATTCACACACTTTACACTAAGACTCTCAAGAAAAGCGTTAGACTAGAAAAGACTGTTAAAGATCTTACCAAGAAATTGGAAGATCTAAGCCTGGTGGTTAAACTGAATGCTGAAGAGTACACTACCCAATGTTTAACTCATGAAAGTGAAATTAAAGTTTTTGATGAAAAACTAAAAAAATTGACTGAAACAAATGAAATTTTGGAGAAAAAGTACAAAGGGACATTATTAGAATTGGAACAAACCAAAGAAAAGACAGCAACTATTTTCAAAAAATTTACAAAATTTGAAAATAATTCTAACTGTTTTGATGAATTTGTTGCTGAATCTAAAACCAATTCTGATGATCGAACTGGTATAGGATTTTGTCCCAATTTGAAAACACAAACAAAACCTTTTGAACCGATCAAGTTTGTGTCAGGAGGCAAAAGACCTATTGAAACATGCCCAGATTTTCATTCCCTCAAAACTGAGTTTGATTTAAAACATCAAAACTTCAACATTGGGGAATCAAGTTGCTCTAAGCATAAAAGTTCACCTAAGGCTAAATACGTCTGCCCTTTTATCAGAAAGAGTGAACCTACTTTCAAACCTATACTACCCAGGAATAAAGTTTAGAATGAAAACTTTTCAAAACCTTTGTTTAGAGACTTTCCTAAGGAGACCCCCATCTTGAGCAATCTTTATTGCTCCTACTGTGACATATATGGTCACTCTTTCGATGGTTGCTATGCTAGGAGACTTGTTAAACCTATCTATAATCCTCGTACTTACCAGAACTTTAACTATTCTAGGAGGAGTCGAAACAATTATATACTTCCTAAAGAGCCAGATAAAAACTCTAACTATAGAAAGAGAAAGACCAAACCTAAAATAACATTTCCTAGAAGGAATCCTAAGCACTTTCTTAAACCAAATGCTCAAGTCTTTCACAAAATTCAAAATCATGCGCAAAACATTTTTCAGCAAAAATCTAATGCTCGTAAATTTTATTAGTTGAGAGCTAATAAGCGCAAGATGAAAACTAGAGCAATTTGGATTAGAAAAGATGATCTATTACCTCAGATGAAGTGTAATATTGTTGTTACTGCTTTAAAAGCCGAACACACATCATCTGGTTGGTATTTAGACTCTGGATGTTCTAAGCACACGACTGGAGATGAATCTAAACTTTTAAACAAAACCAGATTTGCTGGTGGTAAAGTCATTTTTGGTGATGGAGTTTCATCTCAAATCATAGGCAAAGGAACTCTCCAAGAAGATGGGCTTCCTATTCTTAAAGATGTTCTTCTAGTTAAAGGTCTAAAGGCCAACTTACTTAGTATTTCGCAATTTTGTGACTCAGACCATACTGTTACCTTTTCAAAGAACAATTGCAAGATTTTAAATGAAAAAGGTGAATGCATAATTACTGGATTCAGAACTCCTGACAACTGCTACACTATCAATAACAATTCTGAAATTTGTAATGTTGCCATAATGGATGACAACGAGATATGGCATAACAGAATGGGTCACATTAATTAAGATAATCATAGTAAATTGTCTACTCACGACATAGTAAGAGGAATTCCAAAAATTAAACCCATTCATAATATTGTTTGTGGTTCCTGTCAAGAAGGTAAAATTGTTAAGGCCCCTTATAAGAAAGTCAAAGATATTCTCACCTCTAATCCCTTAGAACTCATCCATATGGACCTAATGGGCCCTTCCCAAACTGTTAGACTTTATGGACACAATTATATCTTAGTTATGGTTGATGACTTCACCAGATTTACTTGGGTAGCCTTTTTAAAACAAAAGTCTGACACTTTTCAAACCTTCCTAAAAATTATTCTTAGGATTGAAAATGAAAAGGACACTCAAGTAAATAGAATCCGTAGTGATAGAGGTGGTGAATTCAAAGACACTGGTATTATAGAATACTGTGACTATAATGGTTACAAACACGAGTTAAGTGCTCCTAAGACTCCTCAACAAAATGTAATCGCCGAGAGAAAGAATTGTACCTTGCAAGAGATGGCACGTGTCATGTTACATGCCAAGAATTTACCTAAATATTTTTGGGTAGAATCTATTCGTACTGCGTGTCACATCATTAATAGGGTCTATCTTTGAAAGAATTCCAAACAAAACCCTTATGAACTTTGTGTGACACCCCGCCTAATTAAATACCGGGCGATCACTCCTTTATTAAATTAAATCAAGGTGAACAGTTGGTTCATTCTCAGCATCACTGTCGATAAAAATAATTTTCCAATTTAACACCCTAAATAATTAAGCTAAGTGTCAAAACCAATTTTTAAACATAAACTTCCAAATTTTATTTAAAGAAAAGATTTATTTATTTTTATTAACAAAGATTAATGAAAAAGATTCACGCCACACTAAACTGGAACCAAAAATCCAATATATAAAACATCCATCAACGAATGCCAACATACGAGAAAATAAAGTAATACATCCATTTTGAACAAAATCCCATAATAACGAACTAGGAAACAACTGAAATAACAATGTCCCAACATAAAGAAATAATGGAAAGGGCTACACATGCCCATCTGAATGAAAATGCTAGGAGTGGATCTGAATGAACGAAGTCGTCTAATCAAAAGACCTGCAACTCCCACCTAAGCTGCAGCGCGTTCCTTCCAAAAGATCCTAAGCAAGACGCCCCTGTGGCTGGGCACCTGAAATACATACATATATATACAAGGGGGAGAGGGAGAGAAGAAACGGGTCAGAGCCCGAAAGTGTGTGTTATTTAAGATCAGTTTAGCAAGTATTTAAATTGATACAGGCCAATGCAACCACATATTAGTTCGACACTCCCTTGAGAAATTCTCACCTCTCTTCTAGTGTGCACGCCTATCGTACTAACCTTCCCAAATGGTTTAACTTAACATTTAGATCATACTAACCTCCCCAATAATTTAATTTATTTTAACTTACACATAAGTTTTAAAACCGAACAATGTCAACGTGTAAAAAGGTTACTTTCTAGTTGTAGCACAACTCTCATTTTAACTTCATTAATTTATAAAGTTTCCCAGTGTCATATTATACTTTCGCAAAACAGTATTTATTATCTGAGTCAACAACCATGTCCTACTTATCAAGTCACAGTAGGTAGTTTGAATTCCATAATCTCATATATATATATAAACTACTCGGATAATATATATATATATATATATATATATATATATATATATATATATATATATATATATATATTAGCACCCCAACTAAAATTATGGTGCGGGCATACTCTGCTATCCAATCCCCGTATCGCTCACACAAAGGGAAATACAGGTTCGGAATCACTCTCGAACTGTATTAACATATACAACACAACATTGAGGCGAAGTATAGATTCCAAGTCTCTAAAAGGTCAGTACATACCCTCACGCCTCATAGGACCGTCTGAACTATCGAATCGATAGCCTGTACCAAGGATATCTATCTCCTAGGGTACGAACCAATATCCCCCAAAAAGCAACACAGGATAAGGTCGTCCCAGCGCGGTAACCTCAGGGATAGCAAGTAGCGCGGGTACGTTTTTCACATGTATATAATATATGCACACACAATCATATAAATATACAAATTTCATCATATTAATATAGGTTCCTCTCATTACCCATAATTACAACATTTATCCTTAATTTCACATTATTGAGATTACGAATAAGGTTTCGTCTCTAACCTTAACTCGAAGGGTTTTCTCACTAATTATGTGATACTCGTGGATTCTAACTATCCAAGTAGTAAATTCAGTAGGTAGACGTCTATGCACTATCGAAGTATTCGACGTAATCTCTCACTTTAAATACGTAGTTTCCTGGTTCTTTAAATAATTGTCCCTAAAACCCAAATATCGTCACATAATAAAGTTCTTCAACACTTAATCATATGTCTTACTGGTCTCTCCTATATCCCAAAACATTTTATTCATAATCCCAAAAGTTATTCCAGGGTAAATTAATTCAACTAATTAAACAAGGGGAAATAAGAGGCTGCCAGGAAGGGTCGATCGATTGACGACTGGGGCTCGATCGATCGAACCTTCGATCGATCGACGCTCTAGGGTCGATCGATCGATCAAACAGGTGTTTCGATTTCTGCAGAAGTGCAGTTACGGATTTCATCACAATTCTTCATCCAAATGCATATTTTTCAACACTAATCGTCCCAAAACTTATACCACAAACATAATAACATATTACCAGATGTTTCTAACGTTAAGCATGCGTATAACCATCATTAAACATGATTAAACAACCTAAAATCTCATCTAATCATCAAGAACCCTAAGTTTTCTTAACTTCTGTTCTAATCAGTTTTTCTCCAGAATTTCCTTCTACATAATCATCAAAAATTCATGGGTTAATCATCTACATCATATAAGACTTACAGAATATGGTTTTAATCTTTTCTACATGCAAATTCCTATCAAAAAGTGGGCTTTTCTTCCATAGATTATACTCCTACTCATTCCTAACTAATATGAATATTGCACCAACGAAAATACGCAAGTTAAAAACTTGCCTGGGATTTCAGAGGTCTGGTTTCCTATTGATTTTGGTGTGGTTGCGTTCTCCTCTTCGAGATCTACGTGTTGGTGGTGACGGCGGTGCAAACGGTGGTGTATTTGGCCTTCAATCACCTTGAGAGCTCTCTCCTCTCTTCTCCAATGGCCGTACTAGGGTTATGAATGTTCTAACCCTAAAAGGCTGACCTAAATAGCTGCTAAGGATGGCTGAAATTCGTGGGTTTAATTACCCTATTTTGTAAAATGACCAAAATGCCCTCCCGGGTCACTAATTAGGCCTAAAAACACCCCGAGACCCAAACTAAACCCCCGAGTACACTTTTCTGACTATCTCGACCCTTCCAGACGCGTTGGCGCACTCAAAACGACCATAGGGACAATTTATAAAATATTCCCTTTTTAATTAACATAATTAGTCCCGACGTGACACGGACACGTCCCGACTTAAATTTTCGAAATAGTCATATAATTTACTTATGACATTCAATATAACCAATATAATATATTACTATGCTCATTAGTAATATTCAACAAGTTTCCCATAATTACTAACTCTAGTCACGTTAATAATTATAACATAATTAATTTTCGGATTTTTTATTAAATAAAACATCACATTAAATTTAATAAATCCCCAAATTAAAAATAGCATAAAAATACGGGGTATTACACTTTGGTACAATAAAAAGCCTAATCTCAAATATCTTAGAACCTTTAGCAGTACTTGTTATGTATGCAAAGATAGGGAACACTTATCTAAATTTGAGAGCCGGGGAGATAAAGCCATATTTCTAGGATACTGGCCTAACAGTAGAGCTTATCGAGTGTATAATCTTAGCACTAAAACCATGATGGAATCCATAAATGTAATTATTAGTGAAACTAATGTAGAAAGCAAGACTGGTGAATTACTTATTGAAGAAGTCTTCAAATATTTTAGAAAATGACCCTTCTGAAATAGATAATTCATTACCTATTGAGACACCTGAAGTACCTAACTGGGTTTCTAAAGATCATCCCATAAACAACATAGTTGGCAACCCTAGTGAGCCAGTGCGTACAAGATACCAACTTAGAAATTATGCACATTATGCATGTTTTGTTTCCCTTGTGGAACCAAAGAATGTAAATGAGGCATTGAATGACTCTCGCTGGATTTCTGCTATGCATGATGAACTTTTACAATTTGTCATTCATGATGTATGGTATCTTGTTCCACGTCCTGATCACAAAAAGGTTGTTGGTTTTCGTTGGATTTTCAAAAATAAAACTGATGAAAATGGGATAATAATTAGAAATAAAGCTAGATTAGTTGCTCAAGGATACTCCCAAATAGAAGGAATTGATTTTAACGAGACCTTTGCCCCTGTTACTCGTTTAGAATCAGTTCGTCTGCTTTTCACTATAGCTTGTCACATGCATTTTACATTATATCAAATGGATGTCAAATCTGTGTTCCTTAATGGAATACTGGCTGAGGAAACCTATGTTGAACAACCTAAAGGGTTCATTGACCCTAAATATCCAAATCATGTATTTCGTCTGAAAAAGGCTTTATATGGCCTTAAACAAGCTCCTAGAGCTTGGTATGAGCGTCTTTCCAGTTTTCTTTTGGATAAAGGTTTCAAAAGAGGTGGAAATGACCAAACTCTATTTGTCAAACATTTTGACAAACACATTACTATTGCACAAGTATATGTAGACGATATTATATTTGGATCAACTTCTTCCTCAGAAGTAAAATCCTTTTCTGAAATTATGAGTAAGGAATTTCAGATGTCCCTTATGGGGGAGTTGCAGTTCTTCCAAGGTCTCCAAGTCAAGCAAAATCCAGAAGGACTATTTGTTTTGCAATCTAAGTACACTTTAGAGATCGTTAAGAAATTCGGCCTCGAGAGTGCTAAAGATGCTAAAACACTTATGAGTACTACGGTAAAATTGTCAAAAGATGAAAATGGAAAATCTGTAGATCCTACTCTATATCGTAGTATGATTGGAACACTACTATATCTTACTGCCTCGCGTCCTGATATCATGTATGCTGTGTGTGTATGTGCTCGTTATCAAAACAACCCTAAAGAGAGCCATTTGAATTCTGTTAAATGTATAATTAAATATGTTAAAGGCACTCTGAATCTAGGACTTTGGTACACTAATGACACACCAAGCACTATTATTGGGTACACTGATGCTGATTGGGCTGGATGTACTGATGATAGTAAAAGCACTTCAGGAGCATGTTATTATATTGGTAATAACTTGGTAGGATGGAGTAGTAAAAAACAAAACTGCACATCACTCTCGACAGCTGAATCTGAATACATAGCCGCTGGTAGCTGTTGTGCTCAATTATTGTGGCTTAAACAAATGCTAAGTGATTATGGTATTCAAGAAAACCAATTGCATCTCTATTGTGATAATCAAAGCGCGATTAATATTTCTAAAAACCCTGTTCAACATTCGCGAACAAAGCATATAAAAATAAGACATCATTTTATACGCGAATTAGTTGAATCTAAGGAATTAGAAATCAATTATCTTCCTACTGATCAACAACTCGCAGATATGTTTACCAAACCTCTAGATTATAATAGATTCATGTCATTACGTAAATCTATTAGTATGGTTTGTGCTGAGTAATACCTTTGCTGCTTGTCCAAGTTTTTCCCTTTGTCCATTTGAGACAAAATGGGGGAGAAATTTGAGTCTACTAATCTCTTACATATACTAAACAACTTGATCTTAGTGATTCATTGCAGGTATCCCTTTTTGTACAGTCATTCTCAACTGATGTATTAGGGTATTAAATTGTAAATAGTTGAGTTATGTACTTTTTGATTTCTAGGATTTGGGTAGATAGAATTTTGATAGGATAAAGTTTTTCTTATTTTTGTTGCCCTACGAGTCCTAGTTGACTCAAAGGAGATTTTGTCTCATATTTCCAAAGGGGGAGATTGAAGCCCTTATACCTTTGACTCACTTGAGTCTATATTGTATAAGTGCTCATTTAGTTTGGAAATTGTGACAAAATTATGTCCATCCTAGAAACCAAAGAGACTCAGAATTTGAATTGCCTATTCATCTCTCTTACTTGTAGTGATTAACAGACTATTTCCAACTCTCACACACAGTAGAATTCAATTCATACGGGTCATACTACATAATAATGTGTGTACATATGTTGAGTGTGTTTAAATCCCTAAGTTTGATTTTTAATAATTTTTTGGGATTTTTTAAACAATTTTTAAACCATGTTTTATTAATTAAAACTTGATTTATAAGTTTTTGGGGTCAAACTCTAAATATACTTTGTTGTGTATTATGGCCTAATGTTACCTTGGGTAGAAACCGAAAGCGGCATAAACATGAGGGTATGGTTTTAATTATTTTAGACGCGCGTTTCAGATCCTATATTTGCCCTACATCTGTCTACCTCTGATTGGTTGGAAGTGTGTTTCTTTACTGAGATAACAACGCATGTGTTATAAACCCTTGGATCATTTGTTATCAATGGTCTGCATGTCGTCTTGATGAATCCCTGTGTAACCTTCTAAACCAATAAGCTTTCGTTTAACCACCGCCTTGTTTGAGCCCTTAGATTCAAGTCAATTTAAATTGACTTAATCCTGACCCTTGATTTTGAACCAACATCTCGAACCTTCTCCTCTCACTATAAAAGGGAATCTATTCTCAGACTTCGAAGACTTTTGCCATTTCATTGTTTCTGAGAGAAGAGAGAGTAGAGAGAGAAGAAGAGAGAAGAGTGAAGAGAGAAGAGAGAAACCAGAGAGAGAAAGAAAGTTAGAAACCCTAACTTCATTCGTCTAAATCCTCTTCAAACCTAACCCAAACACCTCTTTAAAAAAACACCACATATCCAAAAACACTACCCTGAGTGTTCTTGAGTGTTTGAGAGTTTGAGTTCAGTTATTTTTATTGCTGTAACCTTGTGTTCGTGAGATCTTGTTTCCAACTTAGACTTTTACTTAGATCTAGTTTCTGATTTCATAGAAATCTGAGATCTGAGTTATTCATGTTACATTACACTTAGTTTCATTCTTTATTTCTTATATTGAGAAATATATTGTTGATTATTTTCTCTAAAACGTTTTCTTACTTTGAAATCAACAATAAATGCTTTCTGTTTCTTGTTCTTGTAAAACTAAACCTTTGACCTAGTTTGGAATCTCACTTGGAGGTTTTCAATCTCAAAAATCTTTTCAAAACTGAGATTGATTAAGATCTTGGCTGATTTCTAAGCAAGATATCCGTGGATTCTGGGATTAATTGAAAGGTCAAATAAGGTTCAAAGTTTTGTAAGAAGAAAGAAAAGAAAAGATCACAGCATATAGTGTAACTGTAATTTGTTAGGACTGTTTGTACTTAATAAGTGTGTGTGTGTGTGCATGCATGTGTTAGAAAGCACCTCCACAAACACTTACACCCTACAACACGAAAAGTGTTGGTAATAAGATCTTGTGAACATAAGTCGACATAAAGTGCTGGAACAAATCAGAAGTTGACAAACTGAGAGAACTACATCTACAATCAGAACTGCAGAGAAGTTATAAGGACACCAGAGGGTACATTCCTAAACTTATATAGGTCTGAGTTGTTTGCATGTTCGTTATATAGTTTGTAACTCATAAATTTGTTTTAGTGGATTTTTCATTTTACTCTGTAGAGGGAGTCGTGGATGTTTCCTCAATTGGTGAGGTTTTACCACCTAACAAATTATGAGCAGAATCTTTCTACATTTTTTCATCTCATTCTTGGTTGTGCTGTGTTTAAAACTTGTTTAAACTATCTTTTAAACTTGTTGCCCAAATCTTGAATAAAATCTCGTACATAATGTTTTATTAAGCACTTCTTGTGATTAATCCTTTTTGATTTAAGAAAAGAGTTTCTTCAAAAAACAACTCGAAGTTTCTTAAATAGTTTATTTTCAATAAACGGCTTTAGTAACGCATTTTTCAAAGCAATGGTCCTGAAAGTTAAACAAAACGGCGTTAATGACATTAGTGTAAGTCCTCAGCATCGATTTCCCTAACATAAGCTAGTTTAATTTCTAATTAAGACTGTTCGTAAACTTGAAAACCCTTTTCTTATTATTGTTCACCTCATTTGGCACAATGCTCGCTAGGCAAGTGGACTCTTCCTCATACTCGACCACTGATTGTCCCTCTTGCCTGAGATATAAAAATCTTATCCTCATCTTTATATGCATAGCTGATGGAAAGAACTCGTGGTCAAATATCACCATAACTCTAGAATAGTCATCACATCTCTATCCTCTCACATGGTAAATCACTCCCACAACTAAAGAGCTATCGCGACTAGCTTAAATGTAGCTAGTAACTACTTCTAAGTGCCTCTACGCTTAACCATATTTGGATGCTTGTAGATTTCCTTCTTATATTAGGAAACTGATAGTACATTGGCACTGCCTTGAAACTCTAGGGAATGGCCCTTTTAGAAGGCCTCCCTGACTCGCTCCCACACTGATGGCACTAGGTGAGTCAGAACTGGTGCTACCACTGGTTAAAGTACTATGCCATGGAGATCATGGAAGCATTAACCAAAGTGCTACTATGGATGCGACCTCTGCTATAGTCATAATCCCCTGAGTGGCTTGCAACTCTGGTTGAACTTCCCTTTCTGTATCCCTTTTCGTTGCGCGAGCTGGTTTACCTCTCCTGACGTTTGGCATCTGAAACCAAACCATAATCTTAGGGGATTCACTTCAATCTTAAACAATAGAAGACGAATTTAAACATGCAATATGAAACAACAATATTAAGCATAAGGCTTTATATCAAAGAAACACAACATTGATGATGTAGAAAGCTCGCACAAATCCTAAGGACACTAGAAATTGATGCTCTCATATCAAATATGACACTCTTCCTATTCTAATATGGGGTGATCTATCTATTAATAAAATTAAACAAGACTCTGATATGATCTCATTCTCATCATCACTATCGCAACAAGTAATAAAATATAATACTGAATAAAACCATACATGCAACTTAACAGATAAAATAACTGATGACATAAATAAATGTGAATCAAATAAACCATCGCTCACTAATAGTAATCACCCAACTGATATAAAGACTAAATAATGAAATAGCATCTCCGACATAATAAAGTCCTATCCAACTAGCGAAAACATGCCTAAAAGGAAAACATAAAAATGACCAGCATTATATCTAGATAGAAATGATTGAAGCAGCTATAATCAAATCAAGCAACATCCACAACTACTGCTCATAACGGCATGAAAGATATACCCCTATTGTCCTTGCAACATCACACCTCGAGTTTTAAAAAGAAAGCAAGAAAACAGATTTTCCCGCTATTCAAAGCCCCCAAAATGTTTGAAAATATTTTGTAAGTAATCAAATGCTTTAAATCAATAAACACGTAGTGTAATACTTTCACAGATAATTCATGAGACGTACTAACATGAGACTTATCCTCACCTATAATCTACAGTGCGCACTTGACGCATTCATTTTATTATCCTAATTATGTCATCCAGTCCAACTAGGACAACAATCGCTATCAAAGCCCATCCTACTAATAATCACCATTAGCTAACCATATGTTACCCTCACTAGGTACAATTTCATAAGCAATTACACAGCTACACATTTTCTATAAATAGAGATACACATGATATAATGACATAGCTACACTCGTATTATAATCAGATATACCCATAATATAATAAAATATTTATTCCCAAGCTATAAATAGATGTACATATCACATCTCGTACACACACACAGACACACACACACACACACACACACACACACATATATATATATATATATATATATATATATATATATATATATATATATATATATATATATATAAGGAGTAGAATTTTGACACTATTCCATAAGTTGATAAGCTAAGTAGAGGTGAGGATGAAGCCAACTAGGCAAAAAATGGAGGGTTAAGATCATCTTTGAAAAACAAAGGAGAAGAACATTGGGCTGGAGGATTTCACTTTATCCCGCTCATTTTTTTGAACCCCCATTTATCTCTCTCATCCCTCTTCTACTCATTTGCCACGGCGATCAACAAACTCATGTTGAATCCACCATAGCTCCTTACCGCAAGCGAAGAACTACACCACCAAGTATCTTAGAAGACATATTTGTTGTTATTTTTTATTCTTCTCATGTACCGGTATCCTTCGATTAGGGCTTTTGTGTTATTCTTTGTTTATTTTTTTCGATTCTTTGTTGCATTTAGGTTTCAAATGCGTACTTTTTTTTCGATTTTGTTTTTTATATTCTTTATTGCATTTGGATTAAGGCTTTAAATTCTTTGTTGCATTTAGGTTTCAAATGAGATTTTAGGTTTTGATTGTGTTATTATGTTATTGGATTTTAGGTTTCAATCGAGATTTGAACAAGACGGTTGCTCTGTAGAGATTACTTGACCCATATGGCCTTTGTGAGGACTCATTTTCATTTGTTGGGATCTTGAATTGATTTAATAGGCATGAACACATCGCAAGAGGCATGAACACATTGCAAGAGACTAATGTAATTCGTAGGAACTAACTGCGTAGTAACGAGGCATACGATTTGAGAATATGACTAAAATTTGCAAATATTCAAAGTAAGGCAAAAAAACATGAGGCTAGTGGTTTAAAACCGAAAACATACCCTAAATTTCCCCGCAAGGGGAACGAACACCTCCTTGGGAGCAATATAACTTGTTGGAAGTGAGTGCTTAGTCTTGGGATGCCCAGTTTGAGAATTTGAATAAAGTTTGCAAATAACTAGAATTAGGATTAAAAACATGTTGATATATGGGGAAAACCAAAATAATCACCAAACGGTGTCATAAGGGGTACGAATAACCTCACACAGGATCAATGTAACTCATAGGAACTGGCCGTTTAGTCACGAGATGTCCAGTTTGAGAATATGATTAACTTTTTTAAAATATCTATACTTTGGCTTGAAAATATGTCGCTTGAGGGTGAAAAAACAAAACACTCCCAAAACAGCCCTGTTGATGTAAAAAACTAGATTGCTCTAATTATTCAATCACAGATAAATAAAATGAGACAAAGATTTTAAAGTGGCTCAGCCTTATAAGAATGGCCTACATCCACTGTTATGTTATTGCTGAGTGTTTTGGGAATTCTCGATGTTAAGTTCAACCAAGAAATTCCTCTCCCCTTGAATGAGGGTGATATAAGGTATTTATAGCCCTTAGGATGTACATGAAAGGGTTGATACATTAAATGATATACATATGAAAGGGTAATACATTTAATGCAGCGTGTGCGTCAAGATGTTAAACATTCAATGAATAGTTGAACTGTTGATTATCTGGCACTTAATGCTACGACCGAGATGCAGCTCGGACCGCCTCCAGTTGCTCGTTGCTCAGGAGTTCCTCGGAGCGCTAGAGTACCTCGGAGTGCTAAAGTTCCTCGATGTATCCTCGTTGCTCGGAGAGAATATGAGTTGGTCGGGGGAATGAACTTCCTCGTTGCTATTATGCCACATAGATTGACACGTGTCTTCATATTATTCTTCCATATCAGCATATTAATTTTGGTATCAACAGAAGCCCCCAATGTTTCATATTTCGAACTTTGAGGAGTATGGAACATTCTTTCTCGGTATATGGCGATATTAAATGACTTTCCTGGGTTTTAGGAGCCTTTTCTTCATATTTGAATTTTCCTTCCAAATTCGCAGAATCCGCCATTTTACTTCGGTCTTCGTGCCCTTTTTGTCCTTTTAGCCGCCGGAAGTTCGATAGTTTCTTTTTGTAATCATTTCTTTCGCCATTTCCCAAGGCATAGTATTTAAACTTCCCAAGCAATCATACCGTCTTCTACCTTTTCCAATTTTTTTGCTTTCGAATTCTCCATAGTCTTTCTTTCTTCTGTAAGATCTTCTTCCTTCTTCTTCTTTTATTCACTATGGTTTATATTATTGAATCTATTGAAAAATTCCGTTCTGATTATTCCATTCCGTCTTGGGTTACTCTAGAGAATCTTCCTGAACCCTTTGATTATTTTCGTTTGGCTGAGGGACACTGGTTCCCCAGCCTCTTTATTGCTGAGTATGGATTTTCTTTTCCACCCAACTCTTTATGCTTAGAATTCTGCCAATATTTTGATATTGTTCCTGCAAAAGTAGCCCCCAATACATGGAGAATAGTTAATGGGGTGCATAAATTAAATCAAACTCATGGAACTCGTATGGGAATTACTGAGATTATGTATTGCTATAGATGGGCTGTCTTAGACAACGTTTATTATTTGAAAACCAGATGTTTGAATAGAGCTTTAGTAGTTAACCTCACTGATGCCAACAGGGATTATTTTGAACATGGGTTAGTTTTCAAAAATTGGCAACATGCTCCTTTAGTCGGAGACGGAGTGTATGAAGGTCCCAAATGCCCCCATACGGCAATGGGATAGGTTATTTCATTTTATTTTATTCTTGAAATTATGACTTCATCATGTTTGAATAAATGCATGATTGATATTTCAATTGGTTTTTGTTTGCAGTTAATAGCAAGAGAAAAACTCCTAAAGAATCAGAAGTTAATATAAGGCAATTGAAACATATCAGGAGCTTGCATTAGAAGATTGCAGAC
Source organism: Sambucus nigra (assembly GCA_949130495.1). Lineage (NCBI taxonomy): Eukaryota > Viridiplantae > Streptophyta > Magnoliopsida > Dipsacales > Adoxaceae > Sambucus > Sambucus nigra. The sequence goes on along the minus strand of OX422208.1, from coordinate 83,603,713 downwards.
GAGCACATCAGGTCTGCCTCATACTTGTTGCAGTATAGGAGTTATACGTCATCTTTTACTGCTCGCCCTATGGTCAGTTCCAGTGATCCAATGCAAATTCCTGAAGACTCTGATCCGGAATCTCATATTCCTTTGAGCCAGAAAATGGTCAAGAGAAGAGTTCCTACTCTCTTCGAGGAGAGTTCCTCTGCTGGCGATGGGAAGAAAACCAAGGTTAATGTCCCAAAGGGGACAAAGAAAATTGATGATGCTCCTTCTGTTGCTATTCAGAAGGTTGTCAAGAAGCCCCTAGTGGCTCCTGTGCAGAAGGATGCACCTGTTGAGATAATCACTATCTCACCAACTAAAAATTCCTCTTTGGTTGAGGTTGCTGAAAAGGCACCGAGGAGATTGAGGAAATCCTCCTCGGTCAGTATTTCTGGAGCTGGTGGAGATGGTGTTCCAGTCATTATTATTCCTCCAAGCTCTACAATGAGTTTGGCAAAATTTTCACCCATCCCCGAGGTGCAAGGTACTGAAGAAGACCTTACTCGGGATGTGGTTACTTCTCTGGCTGCTCGTCATTTGGCTTCAGTAAGTATCTCTACTCCGAGATTTTTATATTTCCCTTTGTTGTTTCCCATATTTATTTCTGATTTCATTCTCCTCTTTTGATTGTAGTTGACGAGCTGTTTCAATTTAATCCTTAAAAAGGATGAAGCAATCAAAGCTTCTTGCTCCTCGTCCACTGTGGACGGAGCACTGGAGAAAGCTATTAAATCTGTGAGTGAGTCTCGTCAGAAGTATGACGATGATAAAACTGAATGGGAAAAGAAATTGGCTGCGTCTGATGCATAGAAGGTACAACTGGATAATAAGGTGAAGGTCTTGGAGAGAGAAAATAAAGATTATGCCGAGAAACTTTCAGGCTTTGGGGATCTGGAGAATAAACTGAAGTCAGTCGAGGAAGAGTTGACACTTCTGCGTGAAACAAATCGTCAAAAAGAGGAGTTGGAGGCCAAGCTGAAAGCCTCCGAGGACCTTCTATCCGAGAAGCTCTCCTCGGAGAAGATGAAGAGAAAAACGATTGTGAAGAAATCCTTTAAAACTGGTTGGGACAAAGGATGGGACAGGGGGGTGGCAGCTATGACGACCCAGGTGAAATATGGAATTCTGAAATATTTTCATGATGGTTGGGTTGCAGCACTGCAGGAGTTGAAGGTGAGTGAGGACTCAGAGCTATTTCAACAACATCTCCCTGGTCCTCCTCCAGTTATTGAAGATGAGTCTTCAGACGAAGCTGCATCTAAAGAATCTTCAATGATAGTGGGTGATCAAGTCCTTGTTCCATCATCCAACCAGACATCCACCGAGGAGATTTCGTCATTGCCTGCTCCTCCAGAACAAATCCCCTCTTCTACTAATCAGACCATCGTTCCTACCGAGCAACCAAGCTCCTCGTCCCAGCCTCCTGAGAAAGTCTTGGGAGACAAGGAAAAGGTGTGAAGTTGTTCGGTACTCTTTTTCTGTTCTTCTTTTACTTATCCCTTGTATTCCAAATGATGTAATCTAGTTGATGATGTAATAAAATCACATCTTTTTGTTCCTCTTCATTGTTGATGCTCTGTCTATTCTTATTTATTAACTCTTACCTTCTCTTCTTTATTAGTTTGTGGCTAGAATGGAACTGATATCTGCACATGATACAAAGCTGATGCAACAATGCCATGAATATTATAAGGTTGGTCATATAAATTTGAGTGTATAAAAAATTGCTGACATCCTTGGCCATGATGCTTCAGAACAAGCAATTAAGGCTTATCAGTACCTGAAGGATTTACTTGACCGAGCTGTGGCCAACAACGTGGCCTACTATGACTTGATCGAGGAGCTTCATTATTCCCTAGAAGAACTTAAAAATCAGCACAATGAATCAACTGCCTTGTTGCACAAGGATTATGAGAATAGATATCAACAGCTTTCTTCCGAGACGGGCCACAAAAAGATCATTTCTGGGTACGATGTTAGGGAGAGAACCTTGAAGGGTGAACTTGAAGCGTGTAGACAGATTGCTGAATTACTGGAACAAGAAAACAACAATTTGCAGAAGGAGCTAGCACAGTATAAGTCTCCAGCTTCTTCTTCAACAGCAGTGATCCCAGTGACTGATGAGGGATATTTCTTCCAGGAGGTTGAAAATGCCAAATTAAGGCAAGAATTGGACACTTTAAAAAGGTCTGGTATCTCTACTGCTCGGGGACGAGGAAGAGGTTCTCGCGGGCGAGGAAGAGCTGCCCAGGATGTTAGCGAGGAGCAAAGTTCTCCACCTGCTCGGAGTCGATCAAGAGTTCTCAGCCATAATATTGAAGAAGCTCGTACTTAGTCAACTTTAGAAACTCAAGCGTTCCAATTGAATGAAAAAGATCGTGCTTTGTCTGAGATGTCCAAGAAAATCCCGACTTTGGAAGATCAACTTACTGCGACGAAGTCTGCTTTACATACCAAGGACCTTTTTGCTAAAAACCTTCATGAACAATTGGATAGATTAACCTTCCAATTCCATAAACAGCCCAGGGAATTTTGGATGGCTGGATACAACGAAGCTCTAGTTCATTTAGATGCTTGTATTGAACACGCCAATAATGAAGGTTATAAGCAGGGGTGGTTGAACGCCCTGGGTGTATTAAAATTGGAGCGAGGGCATTATTTATGGGATTATCATGCTCCTGGACTACTAGACTTACCTGTACCGCCTTATAAACTGGACATGAAATGGATCCCAGCTCGTGCTATTCCTCGGAGCTTAATTTCAAAATATCTTGGTGACTATAGTCTTCATTCTCAGACTGAATTATCTCGTCCCGAGCGTCTCTTGGATACTCCTTCAGTGATGAATGTCAGGATGTTGAAGGACTTGAATTTTATCAATTCTCCTCAGACATTAAATGATCCTCTTGCTGGTGAGGAACCTGTGTCGAAGGCTAAAGGGAAAAAACCAATAGAATAGGATTTTCAATGTAATAGTTAGCATACATATATGTAACTTGTAATTTATTTTGAATTTTAATGAAAGACTTTCATTTTCTGTTTGCAAATCTGTATTGCTATTCTTTTGTGCCTGTTAAACACTTTATATTTGTGCATATGTATCTGTTAAAAAGATAACAATATTGTGTTGTTCATCAACCAACCTAGTAATAAAAGTTGCAAGTATCAATGTTGCTCAATCACTTAACAATAAAGTAATGAGTATAAAATGTTTAAAATGTTTCCAACCAACCAAGGTTGTTAAACTGTATTTGTCGACCAACTACAGTTGATGGGTTTTTATCCCCGACCAACAGCTGATAATTTATCCTCGTCGACCAACTGTAGTTAGTGGGTTTTGATCACCGACCAACTATAATTGGTTCAGTTTTGGAATTTTTGTATTTTGTGGAATGGTTTTACCTTCCGACCAATATAAGTTGGCATATTTTGTTTCTTAACTAGCCAAAATTGGCATTTTTAAGAATATTGTTCTTGCCCTTTTACCAACCAAAGTTGGTCGTGGGTTTAAACTATTAGGTTCTTTTGAACTATCTGGTTCTTTCGAACTATCTTGTCCACAAGCTCTTTTACCAACCGAAGTTTATCACGCAAGTGTACGTCTCCTAACCAAAGGAGTATAATTTGTTCTCGCTATTTTACCAACCGAAGTTGATCACGCTCGAACTATCAGGTTCTTTCGAACTATCTTGTCCACAAGCTCTTTTACCAACCGAAGTTGATCACGCAAGTGTACACCTCCTAACCAAAGGAGTATAATTTGTTCTCGCTATTTTACCAACCGAAGTTGATCACGCTCGAACTATCAGGTTCTTTCGAACTATCTGGTTCTTTCGAACTATCTTGTCCACAAGCTCTTTTACCAACCGAAGTTGATCACGCAAGTGTACGCCTCCTAACCAAAGGAGTATAATTTATTCTCGCCCTTTTACCAACCGGGGTTGGTCGTGGGTCTGAACTATCGTCTTCTTTTTGCTGTCGAGCAGCGTTAGTGTACAACACTAATATTCCCCGAAAAACTTTCAAACAAAGGAGAGAAAAATGGTGAAACATCATCGTTTTATTCATATTAATGGACCTGCTGTACATTTTACATTACTGATAATACTTGCGAAGGTGTTCAACATTCCAGGCATTCTTGAATTCCTCTCCTTCTAGAGTTGCTATTCGGTAAGTTCCTAGTCGGACAACTGCAGTAACTCGGTAAGGTCCATGCCATTTTGCTTCCAACTTATTGTGCTTCTGAATGACCTTCTTTAGAACGTAATCTCCTTCTTTTAAGTCGCATTTTTTCACCCTCTTGTTGTAGAATAGGGCTGTTCGCTATTGATAAGCAGCATTCCTAATGGCTGCCTCTTCTCTAACCTCCTCGAGCATGTCCAAATCTAATCTTCTCATCAAGTCACTGACTGGGGAATTGAAATTCAGCACTCTGTGTGTTGGGAGACCCAACTCAGCAGGTATTACAGCCTCACTTCCAAATGCCAGCATGTACGGTGATTCTCCAGTTGCTGCTCGGGGAGTTGTTCGGTAAGCCCATAATACTGATTGTAGCTCATTAATCCAGTTAGCTTTAGCTTCACTTAGCCTCTTCTTCAAACCATTTAGCAGTGTTCTGTTCGTTACGTCAGTCTGCCCATTGCTTTGAGGATGACCTGGTGCTGAATGGATCTTCAGGATGTTTGATTGTTGACAATAGGCAGCAAACTCCTCGTTGTCGAATTGTGTTCCATGGTCTGTGATGAAGGCATGAGGGAGACCATATCTACAGATGATATTCTTCCAAACAAACTGGTATACCTTCTCGTACGTCATATCGATAAGCGATTCAGCTTCTACCCACTTAGTAAAATAATCTACTGCGACGACGAGGTACTTGAATCTTCCTCGGGTGGTCGGTAATGGTCCAACCAAATCAATTCCCCACATGTCAAATGGCCAAGGGGAAGTTATGGGTGTCAACAATGCTTGTGGAGTTCGTCGGATGGAGGAAAAACGTTGGCACTTATCACATTTCTTAACATAGGCTATACAATCAGCCCTCATCGTCGGCCAGTAGTATCCTTGAGTCATCACCCTCTGCAAAAGTGTTCGACCTACTACATGGGCTCCACAAGACCCTTCATGGATCTCTTCAATTAATTCTTTTACCTCGGAAGGATGTACACATCTCTGCAAACCTACCATAATTCCTCGTCTATACAAAACACCATTAGTTAGTACATACCGAGCAGCTTTAAACTTCAATTTCTTTTCCGCGAGCTTGTTCTCTAGCAATTTTCCCTTTTCAATATATGCCCTGATGGGATCCATCAAAGATGGTCCTAAATCAAGGGTAATAACATTCATCGTCATGTCTTCATCTATGCTCCGACTTTCCAGTACTTCAATTGGTATCGTTCTTCGCAGCTCGGTACGAGTAGCTGATGCTAGTCGGGCCAGTGCGTCTGGTTATGCATTTTCTATTCTGGGTATTCTGATCAACTGAATGGCATCAAATTCTGCCAGCAATTCCATCACCTTTGCATGATACTTGACCATTAATTCTCCTTTAACCGCATATGTTCCTATCATCTGATTTACAATTAATTGAGAATCATTGAATACCACCACTTGTTGTGCTTCCATTATCTTTGCTAAATTAAGACCTGCTATCATGGCCTCATACTCAGCCTCATTATTGGAGGTTTTGAATTGAAAGCGCAAGGCATATTCTATGTCAATCTCGTCTGGGGTTTTCAAAACAATCCCTGCTCCACAACCTGCTGTGCAAGATGATCCATCCACATACAATCTCCATGTAGGTAACTCGTCTTCAAATTTCTAATCTGACAAAGTTCCTCGGTGAAATATCTGTTGTTTTCTTTCATCCTTCCCTGATAATTTTCGCTCCTCGTCGACCATTTCTTCTCGCCCTTTTACCAACCGGAGTTGGTCTGGGTTTGAATTTAATGATTTTTCTACATCCATAAGCCCTTTTACCAACCGGAGTTGGTCTGGACTTATGTCTGTTGATCCTGTATCATCCACAGGTTGGTCAGTGAGCAACCTTTGTTCCTCCGGGGTATCAGGATATGTAAACTCTGCTATAAAATCTGCTACAACTTGCCCTTTCAATGATGATCTGGGTTCATACACAATATCATATTCACCGAGCTCTATTGCCCAGTACATCAGTCTCCCTGACTTTTCTGGCTTATGAAGGGCTTGTCTTAATGGCATGTCGGTATACACGATGATAGTATGGGTCTGGAAATATGGCCTCATTCTTCTACTTGCTTCAATTAATGCCAATGCCAATTTTTCTAACTTTGGGTACCTGATATCTACACCTCGGAAAGCCTTACTTATGTAATAAATTGGCTTTTGGACTCCATTCTCCAATCTGATCAATGCCGAGCTGACTGCATGCTCTGATACTGCCAAGTATAAGTACAACTTTTCTCCTGTTATTGGCCTAGACAACAGTGGAGGTGTTCCCATATATTTCTTCAAGTCTTGAAAGGTTTTTTCACATTCATCATTCCAGTCGAAAGTTTTTCAGAGTGTTTTGAAGAATGGAAGACACCTATCAATTGCTCGAGATACAAATCTATTGAGCGCTGCAACTCGTCCTGTAAGACTCTGCACTTCTTTCTTCGTCGTTGGAGATCGCAACCCTAAAAGAGCTTTGATCTTTGCTGGATTTGCCTCAATGCCTCACTGGTTAACGATGTACCCGAGGAACATTCCTTCTCGTACTCCAAAGGTGCACTTCGTCGGGTTGAGCTTCATCTGGTATTTATCCAATTAATCAAAGGTCTGGCCTAAGTCAACTAGATGATCAGCAGCTTTCTTGCTTTTTGTCAGCATATCATCGACATAAACTTCCATATTGCAACTGATTTGTTCGGTAAAAACCTTGTTCATCAGCCACTGGTATGTCGCTACTGCATTTTTTAAACCAAAAGGCATAACATTATAACAATAAGTACCCTTAGGGGTAATAAAAGAAGTACTTTCCCTGTCTTCGGGTTTCATCTTGATCTGGTTGTAGCCAGAGTAAGCGTCCATAAAACTGAGCAGCTCGTTCCCCGATGTAGCATCAACTAGCTGGTCAATTCTGGGCAAATGGAAATGATCTTTTGGGCAGGCCTTATTGAGATCAGTGAAATCAACACACATTCTCCATTTATTATTTTTCTTCTTTACCATCACCACATTTGCCAACCAGTCCGGATACTTCACATCTTCGATGAATTGAGCCTTCTGGAGCTTGTTGACCTCCTCTTGGATAGCTTGGTTCTTTTCGGGGCTAAATACCCTTCTTCTCTGCTTTACAGGCTTTATCTCCTTATTCGCATTGAGTTCATGGCATAAGAAATTTGGATCTATTCCTGGCATGTCTTCATGACTCCATGCAAAAGTTTTCTTTCTGTCTCTCAAGAAAGCTATCAACTCCTGTTTTATTAAAGCATCCAATGTTGAACCTATCTGGGTTACTCGTTCAGGGTGCTCGTCGTCTAGAATAATATTTTCTGTAGATTCCACCACCTTTCCTTTTACAAGTTGGGATTCATCTCTGGGATCGAGAGTTTCAATCTCTGTATCTTCTTCCACCTGGTAGGTAGTAGTCTTTTTCCTTGATTCCTCAAGCTCCTCTTGCTCGGCAGATGAATAATAGCATTCCCGAGATACTTTTTGGTCACCTTTCACAACTCCTACTCCAAAGTTTGTTGGGAATTTTAAGTACCGATGCACTGTAGATGGAACTGCTTCGAACTTCTTCAAACCAACTCTTCCCATGATGATGTTGTAGGCTGACTGCACATTCTTATCCATCACAAAGAAGCGTATTCTTTCTGTTCGACAAGCAGGCCAGGTTCCAATGAATATATCCAACTTGATCGTCCCAAGTGGAAAAACTTTCTCGCCAGTGAAACCCAAGAGGGGTCTGTGATAAGGTTCCAATTGAGATAATTTCAGATTCAAGCTATCAAAGCATGAATAGTATATGATGTCTGCCGAGCTTCCATTATCTACCAACACCTTTGAAATCACTACTTCCTTCATCCTCATTTTTATTACCAGAGGATCGTCGTGAGGATAAAGAACACCTGCCAAGTCATTTTTTAAAAAGCTAATGACCAGCTTCTCTTTGTTTACCTTCCTCGGACGATCGTCCTCGCCAGATTTATTCGCTGAATATATGAACAAGCTTGAGCCTCTCCGAGGTAAGCTTTTCTTTCTGCAGTAAGGTCTCCTCCTCCTGCATCTCCTCCTGTAATAACATTACAATCAAATAATCCAAAACGTATGGAAAATACCTCTCGTTCTGGCTGCCTTGGTTTTTTGGGAAGATTGGGATCTTCATCTGGATCATCTTCATGGTCCCTTTTCTTTTTCTCCTCTATTCAGCGAGGAGATCTTGATCTTTCTCTAGTTCAGTCATTATTTCTTTTTTTTCCTCCCCGATCAACATACTTTGCTAGCTTTCCTCTTCGGATGAGTGTTTAAATCTCGTTCTGAAGAGCTATGTAATTTTTAGTCATATGGCCATGATCTTTGTGGAATTCACAATATTTATCCTTACTCCTCGAATCAGGGTCTGATCTCAGTTTCTTTGGCCATTTTACCTCCTCGTAGTTCTTGATTTCTTCCAAGACATGATTAATACCCATTTTCAAAGGAGTATAATTATCGTACTTCTTCATGACTTCCCATTTATTCTTGGAATGTTTATCTCCACCATTGCTTTTATGCTCTTTCTTCTTAGATTTGTGGACTTCCACCTTGGTGTCTTTATCCATATTCTTCTTTGCAGCCATAGCCTCCTCGGCATTCATGGTTTTGGCCGCTTTTGCCATCAACTCTGACATATTTGTAGGTGGATCTTTGGCCAAAGTGTAATACAACTTGTTAGGCAATAACCCACTCATCAAGGAAGTGATTGCTGTCGTTTCTTCGTAATCTATGACTTCCAGCTTCTTGTTATTGAAACGAGTTATGTAATCTCTAGTACTCTCACCAGATTTTTGTCTAACACTTAAAAAGTGTGCTACTCGTTTTACTGGCTTTGCTCCAAAATAGAAATTGCCAATAAACAACTCGGCCAACTGAAAGAAAGTTGAAATCTTACCCCGAGGAAGATTGTTGTACCATATCTGGGCAGCTCCAGTGAGAGTTCCTGAGAACGCTCTGCATCTCATCTCGTCGGGGACGACACAGATGTCGGCAGCAGCTTGATATTGCTCTATGTGAAGAACATGATCTGTCTTTCCATCATATTTGGGGGTCACTACAGGTGCTTTAAACTTTGACGGGGTAGGAAAATTCACAATGGCCTGTACAAAAGGTGTTCCTCGAACAAAAGTTCGTTGTAGGGGGTTCTTGGCCTTAGCCATTTCTCCCAATCTATCCTCCAACCTCTGGATGGAACCTTTCCACGCATCGTTTCCTTCCCCGAGCTTATTAGTCCGAGCAATTGATTGTTCTGATGTTGCCTCTTGAGATTTTTCTTGACGAGCAACTGGTCGTGATTGTGCTGATCCTTCTCTTAGATCTGATGGTCGTCGAAAACTTCTCGACATGGTCTTAGATGGGATCCAATTTCTCCTAGGGCCTAATCGACTGAAAGGAGACACCCTACTTAGTGTTTCTATGGCACTGGGTCTTTCTGGAGAGAGAGTGATACGTTGATCAGTATCTGTAGCTCTTATTGACGAAGTTCGCCCAGGTTGATAAGAGAAATCATCAGACTCCTCATTACGATATGACTCAGTACGTCTGGATCGTGAAGAAAGTAAATAAGTTTGCCTCTGACCACTTTGCTATACTGAACGTACAGGTGCACCGCTATGAAGGGTTTGTATGAGTTGCCTCAGTGTGTCTTGCATGGAAGTTTGTTCTTGAGCCAGATTCGTCATAATTCCGGCCATATCTGGAGGTGCAGAGGTATTTAGAGGATTTCTAGCATTTCCAGCGTTTCGATTGCTAGATTCTGGATTATCCACCATTGATGATGAATGATTTTTGGTGAAAAAAGATAATAACAATCGTTCCCACAGACGACGCCAATCTGTTGATGTAAAAAACTAGATTGCTCTAATTATTCAATCACAGATAAATAAAATGAGATAAAGATTTTAAAGTGGTTCAGCCTTATAAGAATGGCCTACGTCCACTGTTATGTTATTGCTGAGTGTTTTGGGAATTCTCGATGTTAAGTTCAACAAAGAAATTCCTCTCCCCTTGAATGAGGGTGATACAAGGTATTTATAGCCCTTAGGCTGTACATGAAAGGGCTGATACATTAAATGATATACATATGAAAGGGTAATACATTTAATGCAGCGTGTGCGTCAAGATGTTAAACATTCAATGAATAGTTTAACTGTTGATTATCTGGCAATTAATGCTACGGCCGAGATGCAGCTCGGACCGCCTCCAGTTGCTCGTTGCTCAGGAGTTCCTCGGAGCGCTAGAGTACTTCGGAGTGCTAAAGTTCCTCGATGTATCCTCGTTGCTCGGAGAGAATATGAGTTGGTCCGGGGAATGAACTTCCTCGTTGCTATTATGCCACGTAGATTGACACGTGTCTTCATATTATTCGTCCATATCAACATATTAATTTTGGTATCAACAAGCCCCATAAAGGGAAAGGACATCTTGCAGAGGACTAGTGTAACTCGTAGGAATTGACCTCTTAGTAATGGGACGTCCTATTTGAGAATATAACTCAAATATTATAATAACTAGTCTTTGCCTTAAAAACATGCCAATAGAGGGCAAAAACACATAACCGTAACTAAACGGCCCTACAAGATGCACGATCACCTCACACGGGATCGATGTTACTCGTTGAAATTGACTACATAGTCACAGGAAATCAAATTTGAGAATATGACTAAAATTTGCAAATATTTAGACATGGGTGTAAAAACCTTCCTCTAGAGGGAGAAAACCCAAAACATCCTGCAAGCAGCCCCGTAAAAGAAACAAACAGCTCGCTTAGGACCAATATAGCTTGTAGAAAGTGATTACATAGCCATGGAACACCTAATTTGATAATATGACTAAAATTTCAAATAACTAGACTGAGGCTTTAAAACATCTAATAGGCACAGACACCTTGCACTAGACTAATGTAACTCGTAGGAACTGATCGCAAAGTTATGGGACCCTTGGGGTGTTCGACTAAAATTTACAAATATCTAAACTTGGGCTTAAAAACATGCCGCTATTGGGCAAAAACCAAAAACAACCCCAAATGGCCCTGTAAGGGACACAAATACCTTACATGGAACTAATGTAACTTGTAGAGACAGACCACGTAGTCTCGGGATGATTGGTTTGAGAATATGACTAAAATTTGCAAATATCTAGATTTAGGATTAAAACTGATGCTAGAGGGTTAAAACTAAAAACAATCCCTAAAAGGCCCCACAAGGGGAACGAACACCTCGCAAGGGACCAATGTAACTCGTAAAAACTGTCCACATAGTCACGGGACGTCCGATTTGAGAATATAACTAAAATTTGCAAATTACTCGACAGACTTTAAAATATGCCGCTAGAGGGAGAAAACCTAAAATAACCTCCAAAAGTCCCCATAAGAGATCCAAACACCTCACACGGGACCAATGTAACTCATAAGAATTGACCATGTACTCATGGGATGACCATTTTTGGAATATGGTTAAAATTGACAAATATCTCGAATTAGGATTGACAATATTCCACTGAAGGGTGAAAACCCAAAACAGCCCCAAATGACCTTTTGATGGGCACTGACACCTCGCGTTAGGACCATTGTAACTCGTAGGAACTAACTTTGTAGTCATGGGATGCTCGATTTGAGAATATGACTAAAATATTCAAATAACTACACTGAGTCTTAAAAACATACTGCTAGGGGGTGAATACTCAAAGCATGATAAAAATGGCCCCGTAAAAGGCATGATCACCTTGCACGGGACCAACATAACTTGTCGAAACTAACCACAGAGTCATGGGATGATCGGTTTGAGAATATACAAAAATAATTAAATAATTAGACTCAGGCTTAAAAATATGCCAATAGAGGGGGAAAACACAAAACATCCCTGTGAGGCATGAACATCACGCACAGAACAAACATAATTTGTAGGAACTGACCGCATAGTCACAAGATGCCCGATTTTATAATACGATAAAAATTTCAAATAACTAGACTTAGTCTAAAAAAGATACCAATAGATGAGGAACCCCAAAGTAGTCCCCAAACGGCCTTGTGAGGAACTCAAACAACTCGTAGGAGATCAATGTAACTCGTACCCAATAGTCATGGGATGACTAATTTAATAATATAACTCAAATTTTAAACTAAGTAGACTTAGGCATAAAAACAAGCCTCTAGAGGGAAAAATGAAAAACAACCCCCAAATGGCACCATAAGAGGCACGAATACATAACATGAGACCAAAGTAACTCGTGGGAGCTGACCACATAATCATAGGATGATGAGTTTGATAATATGACTAAAATTTCAAATAGCTAAACTAACTCTTTAAAACATGCCGCTAAACGGATAAAACCCAATACAATTCCAAACGGCCCCGTAATAGGTTAAAAACCTCGTACTTGGCTAATGTAACTCGTAGGAACTGACCGTTAAGTCACATGACCCTTGGTTTGAGAATATGACTAAAAGTTTTAAATAATTATGAGAGAGAAAACCTAAAATAACCCCCAAATGGCCCCGTGAGGGGCATGAACACCTCGCATAAGACCAATGTAACTCGTAGTAACTTACTGCATAGTCAAGGGATGACCCGTTTGAGATGATGACTAAAATTTGAAAATAACCTGGCTTAGGCTTAAAAATATGCGTTAGAGGGTGAAAACCTAATACAACCCCAAAATGGCCCCGCAATAGGCACATATATCTCGCCCGTGACCAATGTAATACTTAGGAATGAATGCAAAGTCATGGGATGCACGGTTTGAGAATATGACTAAAATTTACAAATATCTTGACAGAGGCTAAAAAAGATGCCGCTATAGGGCGAAAACCAAAAATAACCCCAAACAGTGCTTCAAGGGGCACAAACACTTCGCATGGAACAAAAGTAACTAGTAAGACCATACCGTGTAGTCTCGAGATGCCCAGTTTGAGAATATGAGTAAAATTTGAATATATCTTGATTGAGGGTAAAAGTTATGTCGCTAGAGGGTTAAAATAAAAAATAAACCCCAAAATACCCCACAAGGGGCATGAACTCCTAGCACGGGGCCAATATTTCTTGAGGAACTATCCACATAGTCCCGAGATGCCCGGTTTGAGAATGTAACTAAAATTTGTAAAAAACTAGACATGCTTAAAAATATGCCGCTAGAGGGAAAAAACCCAAAATGCCCTCCAAAGTCCTTGTAAGAGGCACAAACACCTTGAAAGGGACCAATGTAACTCACAGAAATTGACATTATACTCACGGGATGCTTGTTTTCAGATTATGATTGAAATTGGCAAATATCTCAAGTTAGGATTAACAATATGCCACTAAGGGGGGAAAACCAAGACAACCCCAAACGACCCCGTGAGGGTCATGAACACCTCGCATGGGACCAATGTAACTCCTAGAAACTAACTGTGTTACCACAGGATGATCAATTTAAGAATGTGACTAAAATTTTCAAATAACTAAACTGAGGCTTAAAAACATGCTGCAAGAGGATGAAAATCCAAAACATCCCAAAAACGGCCCCGTAAAAGGCACGGACACCTTCATGAGACTAATGTAACTAATAGGAACTGACCGCATAGTTACAGGATGACCAGAACAAGAATATGGATAAAACATCCAAATAATTACACTTATGCTTAAAACCATGCCAATAGAGGGGGGGAACTCAAAACATCCCTGAGAGGCACGAGCACCTCGCACGGAACCAGTGTAACTCGTAGGAACTGACCGCATAGTCACTATATGCGTGGTTTTATAATGTGAGAAAAAATATAAATAACTAGAAATAGTCTTCAAAACATGAAAATAGAGGGGAGCCCTAAAGTAGTCCCCAAACGGGCCCGTGAGAGGCACAGACACCTCGTAGGGGATTAATGTAACCTGTTAGGACTCATCGCATAGTCACGGGATGGAATATTTGATAATATGACTAAAATTTGTAACTAAGTAGACTTAGGCATTAAAACATGAAACTAGAAGGATAAAACCCAAAACAACCTCCAAATGGACTCGTAAGAGGCACTGATACCTTGTATGGGACCAAAGTAACTTGTAGGAGCTGATTGCATAGTCACGGGATGATCGGTTTGATATTATGACTAAACTTTGCAAATAAACATACTCAAGCTTAAAGCATGCTGGAAAGGGGGAAACCCCAAAACAACCCTCATATTTCCCCGTAAGGGGCACGAATGCCTCAAAAAGGATCCATTTATAACTCGTAGGAAATGACCGTATAATCACGGATGTTCAGTTTGAGAATATGATTAAAATTTATACATAAGTAAACTTAGGCATAAAAACTTTCCACTATAGGGTGAAAACCCAAGACAACCACAAACGACCCCGTGAGAGGGACGAACACCTCAAATGGGACAATTGTACCTCGTAGGAAATGATCACGTAGTCACGGGATACCCGATTTTAAAATATGACTCAAATGTTAAAATATTTAGACGTAGGCTTAACCCACTGGAGGGGAAAACCTGAAACAAGCATCAAATAACCCTATTAGAGGGCCAACACCTCACACGAAACCAATGTAACTCATAGGATTTGACCACCTAGTCACATGATGCTCGGTTTGTGAATATAAATAAAATATGCAAATATAGAGTTAGGATTGAAATCATGACTATAGACGGGAAAAACCCAAAACACCCCCAAAATGGATCCGTTTTGGGCACAAACACCTTGAACGAGACTAACGTAACTCGTAGGAACTGATTACTTAGTCATGAAATTCCCTTTTTGAGAATATAACTAAAATTTTCAGTTAACTAGACTTAGACCTAAAAACATGCCAATAGAGGGGGAAGTTTCAAACATCCCTCAAATGGCCACATGAGAGGCATGAAAACTTTGCACGAGACCAATTTATCAGAATATAACAAAAAATTGAAAATAACTAGAGTTAGGCTTTAAAACATGCCACTAGAGGGAGAAACCCCAAAATATTACCCAAACAGCATCGTTAGAGGCTTGGACACCTCACACGGGATCCATGTACTCGTAGGAACTAATTGTGTAGTTAAGGGATTACCACTTGAGAATATCATTAAAAAATTCAAATAACTAGAGGGAGAAAACCCAAACATCCTCAAATGGGCTCATAAGGAGCATAGGCACCTCGAACACGACTTATGTAAGTCGTAAGAATAAACTAGGCAATCATGGGATGATGAGTTTGAGAATATGACTAAAATTTACAAATATCTAGAGAGGCTTAAAAACATGCCATTAGAGAGGGAAACCCAAAGTAAACCATAAACGACCCCTTAAGAAGAATGAACCCCTCGCATGGGACCAATGTAACTCATAGGAACTAATTGCATAGTCACGGGAAGCCCGATTTGAGAATATGAATAAAATGTGCAAATATCCAAACTAAGTCTTAAAAATATGCTGTTAGAGGGATAAAGCCCAAAATAGTCCCTAAACGGCCCCGTAAGATGCACGAACACGTCGCATGGGACCAATATAACTCATATGAACTGACGACTTAGTCACGGGATGATCTATTTTCGAATATGACTATAATTTTCAAATAACTAGACTTATGCTTAAAAACATTCCAATAGACAGGGAAAATCTATAACAATACCCAAATGACCATATGTGGGGCACAAAAATCTTACACGAACTAGTGTAACTCATTGGAACTGACCGCGTAGTCACCGAGTACCTGGATTTTACATATGAATAAAAATTTGCAAATAACTAGACTTATGCTTAAAAACATGTCGCTAGGCAAAGAAAAACCAAAAGAGTCCCTAAACAACTCTGTAAGGGGCATGAACGCATCATACTGGACCAATGTAATTCGTAGAAACTAACTGGGTAGTCACGAGACTCCTATTTTTAGTATATGCTTAAATTTTACGAATCTGTAAAAATTGGCCTTAAAACTTACGGCTACACAGTCCCAAAATGGCCCCATAAGGGGCACGAATACGTCGTATGAGACCAACATATCTTATCCGAACTCACCACGTAGTCACGGGATGCCCGATTTGAGAATATGACTAAATGTTTAAAATAACTAGACTTAGGCGTAAAAATATACCACTAGAGGGGGAAACTTAAAATAGCCCCTAAATGGCCCCGTTAGAGCACAAACACCTTGCACGGGACCAGTATAACTCATAGGATCTGACCACGCAGTCACGGGACTCTTGATTTAATATTATGAATAAAATTTTCAAATATATAAACTTAGGCTCAAAACATAACGCTAGAGGGTGAAAACGTAAAAAAATTCCCAAAAGGCCTCGTGAGGGGTAAGAACACATTGTACGGGAGCAATGTTACTCATAGGAACTGACCATTTAGTCAAAGGATGCCCAATTTAAGAATATGACAAAATTTGAAAATAATTAGACAGGCCTAAAAATATGCCAATAGAGGGGGACAACCTAAAATAACCACCAAACAAACTCGTGAGAGACATAAGCTGCTCATATCGGTTCAATGTTTATCGCAGGAACTAACCGCATACTCACGGGATGCCCAATAAGAGAATATAACTAAAATTTGTGAATATATAGACTTATGTTTAAAACATGTCGCTAGAAGGCAAAAACTGGAAAAAAAACCTCTAATGACCCCACAAGTGGCTCGAACGCCTTGCAAGAGGCTAATGTAACTCATAGGAACTGATCGCGTAGTCACGGGATGCTCGGTTTGATAAAATGACTAAAATTTACAAATAATTAGACTAAGGCTAAAAGTATATTGCTCGAGGGCAAAAACACAAAATATCCCTAAAACGAGCCCGTGGAAGGCATGAGCACCTCACAATAAATCAATGTAACTCATAGGAATTACCACTTAGTTACGGGATGGCCAACTTGAGAATATGATTTAAATTTGACAATAATTAGACTTGGACTTAAAAACATGCGAAAATCCAAAACCACCCCTAAACGGCCCTGTAGAGACACACACACCTCACACGGGACAAATGTAACTCGTAGGAACCGATTGTTTAGTCATGGGATGCCCAGTTTGAGAATATGACAAAAATTTACAAATATCTAAACATAGGGTTATAAACTCGTGGTAAGAGGGGTAACTCAAAACGACTCCCAAGCAACACCGTGAAGTGCAAAAACAACTCACACGGGAGCAATGTATCTCGTAGGAACTAACCACTGAGTCTTGGGATGACCTGTCTTAGAATATAACTAAAATATTTCAAATAACTTGCCTTAGACATCGAAACATGACACTAGAAGGGGAAACCTAAGACAACCCCCAAATGGCCCCGTAAGAGGCTTGAACACCTGGCAGAGGATCAGTGTAAGTCGTAGGAACGGGTCGCATATTCACGAGACTCTCCATTTGAGAATATGAATAAATTTTTAAAATAATTAGACTTAGGCTTCAAGATATGCCCCTAGAGGGTAAAAACCCCAAAATCCCCTAAATAGCCTCGTGAGGGGCAAGAACACCTCATATGGGACCAATGTAAGCCGTAGAAACTGACCTCTTAGTCACGGGATGCTTGGTTTGAGAATATGACTAAATTTTAAAAATAATTAGACTTAGCCTTCAAAACATGCCAATAGAGTGGGATAACCTAAAACAACCAGCAAATAACCCTATGAGAGGCACAAACACCTCACACCAGTTCAATGTAAGTCGTAGGAACTGACTACGTAGTTGTGGGTTGCCCTATTTGAAACAATGAATAAAATTTATAAATATCTCAACTTAGGTTTAAAAGCATGCTGCTAGAAGGTGAAAATTGAAAATAACCCCTAATGGCCCCGTAAGGGGCTCGAATACCTCGCACGGGACTGATGTAACTCATAGGAACTAACCACATAGTCAGAGGATGGCCAGTTTGAGAATGGGACTAAAATTTTCAAATAATTAGACTTGAGCTTAAAAGTATATTACTGGAGGGGAAAAACCCAAATAGCTCCCAAACGAACCCATAAAGGGCACGCACACCTTATAATGAACCAATATAACTTGTAGGAAGTGAGAATTTAGTCATGGGTTGTTCAGTTTGAGAATATGATTTAAATTTATAAATAAGCAGACTTAGAATTAAAAACATTCCAATATAGGGAAAAAACCAAAAAAACTACCCCCAAACGACCCTGTAAGAGGCACAGACACATTACATGAGACAAATCTAACTATTAGGAATAGACTTATTAGTCATGGGATCCTCGATTTGAGAATATGAATAAATTTGAAAATACCTAGACATAGGGTTACAATTTCACCATTAGAGGGAGAAACCCAAACTAACTCCCAAACGAGCCTGTAAGGGGCACTAACACCTCGCATGGGTCTAGTGTATCTCGTAGGAACTAAACACGTAGTCCTGGGAGGCCCTGTTTCAAAATATGACTAAAGTTTTCAAATAAGTAGACTTTGGCATAAAAACATGCCTCTTGAGGCAAAAATAAAAAACAGCCCCATAAGAGGCACGAACACCTCGCACGAGACCACTGTACCTTGTAGGAACTGGTCACGTATTCACGAGACCCTCGGTTTGGTAATATGAATAAAATTTTCAAACATTTATACTTATGATTTAAAACATGCAGCTAGAAAACAAGATCCCCAACATTCCCCCAAATATCCTCGTGAGAGGAAGGAACACGTTGTATGGGACTAATGTAACTCGTAGAAACTGACCACTTAGTCACAGGATGGTGGTTTAAAAATCTGACTAAACTTTTGAAAATAATTAGACTTAGGCTTCTAATAGAGGGGGATAACTTAAAAAAACCCAAACAACCTCGTGAGAGGCACAGACACCTCAAACAGGTTCAATGTAAGTCATGGGAACTGATTGTGTAGTCGTGGTATGCCTAATTTGCGAATATAACTAAAATTTGTAAATATCTAGACTCGGTCTTAAAAATATGGTGCTAGAAGGTGAAACCAAAAATATCCCTCTAGTGGCCCTGTAAAGGGCTCGAACACCTCGCATGGGACCAGTGTAACTCGTAGGAACTAACTTTTTAGTCACGGGATGCACGGTTTGATAATGTGATTGAAATTTATAAATAATTATACTTAGGATTTGAATTATATCACATAGAGAGAAGAAACCCAAAACATCCCCCAAATAACCCCGTCAAGGGCACGAACACCTCACACCAAACTAATGTAACTCGTAAGAAGTAACCACTTAGTCATGGGATGCTTAGTTTGTGAATATTATTAAAATTTGTAAATATCTAGACTTAGACATAAAAATATGCCAATAGAGGGAGAAAACCCACAACAACCCCAAATTTCCCCGTAAGTGGCATGAGCACCTCGTATGGGACCAATGTAACTCATTGGAATCGATTGCTTGGTCATGGGATGCCCAGTTTGAGAATATGACTCAAATTTGCAAATATTAAGACATAGGTGATTAGGCATAAATTCTTCCCATTTATCCCCTTTAATTTAGAAGCTTTTATCGCTTCGCATAATGGTATTCAAGTGGATTTATATCATATCTTTGCTACTGACAAATTCTAATGAGTACATCTAGTTTCGTGTGTTAGTCATCTATTTCGCATGTGTTCAGTGTTTTAATTTCGTACCAAAAGATTTAAAGAAACACAAGAAGAAGAGGGTTCTGCAAAAAGTGACAAAAGGGAACCGAACCCAAGGGAACTAAAACGAACCGAATCCATCATGGGAGAAGTCTCTGTAAATGATGACAAAAAGAACCGAACCGAAGCTAGCAAATAACGAACCGATCCCATGCTCAAAAACTTCCTGTAAAGATTTTACAAGATGGAACCGAACCGAAGCAAGGAAATAAAGAATCGATCCCATGATTGAAGAGTTTTCTTTAAAGGCTAAAAAAGATGGAACCGAACGGAACCCCTTACTAGGATCGGTTCTGTTCTCAATTTTCCGAACTTATCTACTTGTAAAAAATTAGATTTTTACTTGGTTCAAACTCTTGTATTTCGTAGTTTATAAATTGTAACTCCTCCCAAATGTGGGAGGAGGCTTCTAATTTATTAGGGAAGCTTTGTAATCAATTTTAGAAGAGAAGAACAACAAACCCTAGTTACTTTCAACATGCAATTCAAGTAAATCATTCTAGTTTTTGTTTCAATTTTTGTTCTAGTTGTTTATTCACTTTTAATTTCATCTTTCTTCATCTTATTCCCGTAGTAAAAATGTTTTCTTTCATTCCCAATGTGTTGTTTTCAAGTTTTCATATGTCCGGCTAGTTTTCAAAGGTCGAGATGCATGAACTCAACCTGATGAGTTAGTTGCATGTGTAAAACATTAATCCTCTGAATTAAATGATTTATTATGACTGTATTGCGTAACAACACAACCAAAGTAGATATTTGGATCTCATTTGCTTCCGGGTAACCTGGATGCTTTAGAATGCAATGCGAGTGTTGCTATCGCGCGTTACAACTTTACTCGTCCTGTGATTTCGTATGGTGCGGGGTTGAACCTCATATACGTACTTCTTGGAAGTAATAAAGTCTGGGTCTAATCAATCACTTAAATTTATGATTAGTTTTATACATGCAATACACTAGGGTTGAGGGATTATATTCCCGTCATGGTTTCTTCATCATTTAGTTCAAGTTTTTAGTCAATTATCATAAGTATTTTTAGTAATTTACAATAACTGCATTTCATTCATAATTTCACTAATAATTATTTTCAAAAATTGCATTTAGTTATAGCCAATTCTCAAATGAAATCATCTTTTCTTTTTCTTTAGAGTCAAAGTTAGGATTCCTTCGTCTGTCCAACGTCGTTACGACACCATCGTCCTATTTCCTTGAGGATCGATACCCAATTTATCGGATTATTACTTAAGCGGAAAGCTTGCACTTGAGCCAAGAGAGTACGCACTTCTGAGACACATTCTTAGTCGTGTCAATAGGTTTATAAACTTATCGCAAGAGGGGGATTCGCAAAAATTCCCAAACAAGCACCTCGCACGGGAGTAATGTATCTGGTAGAAACTAACCACGTAGTCACGTGATGCCATATTTCCTAATATGACCAAAATTTTAAAATAACAAGAATTGTGCTTAAAAATATGCCTTTTATTGATAACAAATATTATCCACCAACATGGACCAATTGGAAGTGGACAAATGTCTTCTTACATGGCAGAAATCCGAATCAGCATATTGTAGCTCGACAGACATGCTGACCAATATGAAGAATGAGGACCATCAATACCAATGAAGCGCCACTATACCAAGGGTCTTACCACCCGTTGGGAACATACCCCACCATCACATTCATTATATGTGGGTGTAAATGCTTAAATGTATAAAGTAATTCCATCCCTTGACATGCCAGCCCTTAATCTCCGGATCACTATAAATACGTTGTATTCCTTTCATCAAAGGCAAAAAAAAGCGAGATAACATATTCCAGGATATTCTTTTTTAGAGGTGTACCTATATTGTTGTAATCTATGAAATCAATATCATAATAGTGGACTAGGATTTGTTACATAGCCGAACAACTTTAAATTCTCGTGTCTCTCTTTTATTATTTCATTATCATTCTATATTTTACCTCTGATTATAAATTTGGATTGAATCCATTTTTTGACATCAACAGATTGGCACCGTCTGTGTGAACGTGTGTCTAATTACCATTCTTAATCTCATACACCATTTCTAATGGAAAAATGAATGATCCAGTGCCTAGTGCCAAGAACAAAGGCAACCCGACCATTCCATCTACTCTGCCTACAACAACCGACCTAAATGGGATTCTAGTTGATATATCCAGGGGACAAGACATTATACAAGAATACATGAGATAATTGGCTCAGCCGTTACAAGCCAGATATCCATCCCTATTCTTAAGAAAATAACTCCTTCGCTAAGGAGAGATATGTCGCCTCCACCTCCTAGGCATAGACGACATATCTATTCCATATCATCACATAATAGGACTTATTGCCCAGGAGTAAGTTCATCAAATATATCCTCAGAGTTCTATGATGGACATTATTTCTCTCCTAAAAGGATAAGCATCCTTGAAAGATTGATCAAAGCTTAACCTTTTGACCGTTTAGGACCCCGAGCAAATAGAAACCCTCCCAGAGCATTATCTACGAACACTCAATGTCTAGACAACCATCATGAAGTCTTACATGGTAGGGGTAATCCTTTGTGGAAAGAATCAATCCAGTGGCTCGAAGATCGGCTAATAGAGATGGAAAAAGTAAAGGATCCCCTTTTAGTCAGGCGATTGTGTTTTTTCCTACTGCACCTAAGTTTAAAGGTCCTGTAGTCACCCCAAGTATGATGATAAAACTGATCCAGTCCTACATATTGAGCAATATCAAGCCGTCGCTGACATTTATTCAGGCCCTGATGAGATGAAGATCATTCTCATGTACCATTAGGTGTTGTACCCAAATATGGTACAATAACTTGCCCAGAGGACAAATTACCAACTTCAACCAGCTTGTCGAGCTGTTTATTAGAAATTTTTATTTAGGAGCCAAGCCAGCAAAAGAGTATCCCATTTCTTGAGTGTAAGGCACTGAGTAGGGGAAATTACCAGTGAGTACATCACTCATTTTAATAATGAGAAATTTAAAATGTTTAATTACGAGGAGAAAGAAACCATCACTGCTCTGATGAGTGGATTGCTTCCCAAGAAATTATATTATACTCTAGCCAAAGATCCTCCTAAAACTATGACTGAGCTCATGGCATAGACAGGAAAGATAATGAGCACCGAGGAAGCAATGGCTGCAAAATAGAGTCCATCTACTAAGCCTGATAAAAAAGATCAAAAAGAGTTGAAGTTGAAAAAGGAGGACAAGCTTAAAAAATATGGAACCTATACTCCTTTGAGTGTTAGAATTCATCATATCCTAGAGGAAATCAAACACAATAAATATTTGTAATGGACTTAAAGGTTGAAGGCACCCCCTAACAAGAGGGATTGATCTAAATATTATGAATTCCATAAGGATCATGACCATAAATTAGAAAATTGTACTACTTTGAAGAATGAAGTAGAATCTTTTATCTGCCGATGAAAATGGAACAAATTTATTGATCGACGAGAAGGAAAAGAGGTAAGATAAAGTTTAGATTCTCCGGGAAAACCTAGAGATAACAGGAAGAGAAATCATGAAGATGATTTTAAAGATGATCCCAACCTTTTGAAGAAACCTAAGAAACCAGATTATGCGGTAGCTATGATCAATTTTGGTTCATTTGATTGTCATGTAATTACAGGTGGAGATTGAGGAGGAGGCGACCACACCGTCGAGAGAAGAGCATACTTAAATGAGGCCCATGCTTGTTCTTACATCCAGAGAATCAATATGAATGAAGATGATTGGCCCAGGAAGGTCAACAAAGATAGAATGCTAATTGACTTTTCTAAGAACAACCTTTCTGGGTACTTGGTCATCAAATTCAGGATCCAGGATGTCGTCATAGCCAGGATTTTGATTGATAATGGGAGCTCGACGGATATTATGTTTTACCCTTCCTTTCAAAGTTTGGACTTAAAGCTCAGCCAGTTGTAACCTCATAATAGTCCATTAATACATTTTCCAGGTGAAAAGGTTTACCCTGTTGGCATAATCAAGCTAGAAGTGTTGTTCGGTACCTGGACAATGAGTCGTACTAAAAAATAGGCTTTTTTATGATGGATAAAAATGTTCAATCTGCCTATAATGTGATCCTTAATAGGGTGGGATTGAAGAACTTGAAGCTTTATCGTCTAAAGTCTATTAATGCTTGAACTTTCCAACTCATTTTGGGGTAGGTCTTGTGAAACGCGATGGAAAGGTGGTGAGAGAATGTTATTTATCCTCAGTCGAGCAAGAGGACTTGATTGAGTTAAAGCAAAAGACCACCACTTATCTGGTAGATACCACTGAGCCCAACAGTGACTCTGAAGTTAAAACTTTAGATTCTCGAGATGAAACATTCTTAGTCAAGGGGAATTTTATGGAAGCTACTGAAAGAATTATCATAGACGATGAAAAGATAGAGAGAACTATGTCGGTCGGCTCAACACTGGATCCAATCTTTAAACGAGAATTGATTATATTCCAGAAGTAGCGGAGAAATGTATTTACTTGGATCCATGAGGATATTCTAGGTATTGATCTCAATTTCCTCTGTCATGAGCTCAAAATCAATAAGGATGCTAAGCCTATCAAGAAGATGCACAGGGTTTTCAGCCTAAAGAAGAATCAATCTATTCAAGAGGAAGCTGAGAAGCTTCAAAAATTCCAATTTATTGAAGATGTTATATATTCGCCCTAGTTGACTAACGTTGTGATGGTAAAAAAGAAGAATGGTGTGTGGATTACACTAATTGGAATAAAGCCGACCCGAAAGGCCACTTTACCTTTCCTAGAAGTGATCAATTAGTGGATGCTATGTTAGGACATGACCTTTTTAAGATTCAAGGGTGCTTATTCTTGGTATATCCAAATTAAGATGAAACCAGAGGAGAGGGAAAGCACAACTTTTATCACCAACTGAGGAACTTATTGCTACAATGTAATTCCCTTGAGGCTCAAAAATGCCGGAGTGACGTATTAGAGGTTGGTGAACAAGGTATTTGAAGAGAAAATAGGAAAGAAAATAGAATTTTATGTGGACAATATGTTAACGATAAGTAAGAAAGCCTCAGATCATATCAGTGATCTCAGTCAGATGTTTGACCAGATGGAAAAGCATCAAATGAAGCTGAATCCGAACAAGTGTGTATTCGGGGTCTAAGAAGGAATGTTCCTCGGCTTCATAGTCAATTGAAGGGTAATTAAAGCTAATTCAGCAAAGATCAAAGCTTTGATACAAATGCAGTCGCCAATTTGCAAGAAGGATGTACAATGTCTCACTGGAAGATTGGCATCTTTAAACAGACTTATTTCTAGGGAAAAAAATAGGTGTTTGTCATTTTTAAGGTGTTGCAAAAGACTTTCGAGAGGAATTTTGAGTGTGAAGAAGCATTCCAAGAATTAAAGAGTACCTTGGGTCTCCATTTTTGTTATCCCGACTAGTTTTGGGAAATAAATTGTACTTATACCTTGCAGTTTCTGAATCTGCAGTTAGCTCGACCTTGGTTAGATTAGATAATGGGATCCAAAAACCAGTTTATTACACCAGCAAAGCATTCAAGGGAGTCAAGATCAGGTATACATGCTCGAAAAAGTTGGCCTTAGCACTCATTGAAGCCTTCAGATGTATGAAGCCCTATTTTCAAGCACACACTATAGTCGTGTACACCGATCTACCTCTTTTGCAAGAACTTGATAAGCTTGATAAGTCAGGTACATTGATCTACTGAAAGGCCAAGTTTTGGAAGATTTTATCATTGAGTTTACCTATCTCGAGATCCTCGACTAGAAAAACTTTCTTATCGAGTAGACTTCCAAAGAAGAGAGCTCAGATCAAAAGCAAGTTGAAATGACTGTTGATCAACCTGAATCATCCAAAACTCAGGAAATGGTCCAAAAATACGCTGAGGAGAGCAATAATATATTCCATCATGGAGTTTTGCCCAAATAAAGCTTCAATACTGATATCCCATTGTGGAATTTGTACGTCGATGGTTCTTTATGTACGATTGGAACTGGAGCAGCTATAATACTCCATACTCATGATGATATTGATGTTGAATATGCACTTAGTGTAGACACCCCATTCTGTTACCCCCCAAACTCTCCTTAGGTTCCTAACACCTCCTTACATCACTACAAACCCAGTTCATACCCCGAGTACTGACCTAGATGCCATTGAGCACTCCCAGGCTCCATTTGACCAAAAGTCAAATCTTCAGCTCGACCTAAACTGAATGAATATTCGAAGGGCACTAAAACCCCTCTCCAATGGTCCATCCCGTGTGGGATTCTAACTTACTATGCATTCGAACGACATCTTTTCCCCTGAAACTCAATCAGGAGGCCACCGGGCGCTCCTGGGATCCATTTGACCAAAGTCAACTCTTTAACGTTACCTAAATTATATGAATCTTCGAATAGCACTGAAACCCCTTTCCAATGGTCTGCTCCATGCGCGATTCCAACTTACGGTATGGACGAACGATCTATTTTACTCTGAGAGGTCACTGAATGCTTCCAGGGCTCGGTTGACAAAAGTCAACTCCCTGAACTGGATCAAACTCTTTGGAATGTCTAAGTACATCTCCTAACCATTCTAACGGTGCACCCTATGCAAGATTCTAACGTACCATGCGAATGAACAATCGTTTGCGTTCGATTATTCCTCATCCAATGGATTGTTGAATGCTTTCGATCCATATTTGACCCAAAGTCAACTCCCAAACCCGGGAGTAGTCCAAAGGACTTTTGAAGGTATCTAAATTACCTTTCCAATAGTCCACCCTGTGCACAATTATGATCAACGGTTTGCATTCTGCAATCAATTTTTCGAAAAGACCCGAAAGACACCCAAACGACAATTCCCATACCTTACCTATCGGCAGTGTGCCTAAACGCACCTGTCGATTGGCAGAAATAGGGCTATGCCGATCGACAATACCCTGGGCCTATATAAAGGAGGCCTGACCTCACTTGCAATAAGAGCCTAGATCTTAGAGGTATCACACTCAGCAAATCCAGAAAACCTCTCTCGAAGGCAGCGCGATTTCCACATCCAAATCCCTTTCCAACCTTCACTTTTCATAATCCTTTTCATCAAATATGGTGAATTTACTACCCTCCATAATCATCCAAGTGCAAGGGCTGCTCTCCAATATTCAAGATCAAGCACAAGATCTTCAAGAAGGTCCAATTTTCTCAACTCTCTCCTTAAATTCTCATAAATTCGCAATGACTTGTTTTATTACTTAGCACTTTTATTATCTCATCTCACACATCCTAATATACTTTTTATTTAGTATTATTGCACATCACTTATTTTCATATAAATAAAAACCCAAAAAACAACAAAAAGAGGGTTTGCTCATAAATTCCAAACGGGGATTCTCATACTTTTCTTACACTTTTCTCACAACTCAAACACTTTTTATACACACACACACAAATAAGAGAATCCCCCCATTTGTATTTATGGGATAAACCCCACCCCTCATTTTTCATGCGAATTACGTGAACTTTGATGCCTCTATAGGCTACGTAGGCATCTCAGGGTAAAACCCTAGACTCGAGTCCTATTTTTACTTTATCTCACATTTTCTATTTTTCTCTAAAATCCACTCTCTTATATTATATATATACATATATTTATTCTTAGTGCCGTATTATTCACCATGCGTTATCATTCTATTATAATGGTCAACGTAAGGATAATCACGTAAATCCTATTTTCTAATATATTTATACCTTCCTACGGATGAATCTCTTTACCTCTTCTATGGTAAAAGTCGATGATTCCTATCTCCATTACGTATACACATGCACACATATCACGGGGAAAATAAAGGAAAATAACAAAAAACCATGAGAGACCGAAAGGGCGGAATGGGTGCCTAACACCTTCCCATTTTCTAACTTAGCCTCCGGACTCTTTTTGAATCATGTTGGTTTCGTTTGCATCAGTATGACATTAGATGGTGTCCTTCAGGATGGCTCCCTTTCTTTTGTATATTTTGAGTAAAATATACTGGCGACTCTAATCTCTCTACATTTTTACACCTCCCCCAAATGACGCCGGCCGAAGCGCTCCCGAGAGGGACGCGCGGGACCTAGGATCCTCCATCGCACGCCCGACCGTCGCGAGGATCCGGGGGGGATGGACATAGTGGCGACTCTGCTGGGGAGCTTCTTATGAAGTCTGGACTCTATTTACATGGGTGTTATGTTCGTTTATATCTTCCCCATTTTTTCATGTTCCCCCTTTTCCATGTATCTCCCATACTTATGCTTCTATTCACACACTTGTAGAAAATTCTCCATGTACACATCGCACCACATGCACCTAGGATCACATATATCCACATGTTGAACGCATCACCCATCCATACTTGGTGTACCATTGGTACTTGCACTTTTCTCCCTGTTTGGCATAATCGGAAAAGACATTCTCATGAGATACTAATACGAGAATCATGCATGATTCACACGACATCACCAAAGAGCATTGTTATTGACAAAATTTTACCCATTAAATAGAGGGTCACTTCGAGATGGGCATTGGTCCGACAGGGCGCAGTTAACCTAAGCGATATGACTCTCACCTTCCATTGGCCAAGTACCTTCGACATATATTGAATGGTTCCCCCCTAACCAAGCATAAATTCTTCTGAATATAGCCCCTTAAATTAGTAATTTTGATATCTCGAACAACGTAATTGGTTTTTTTAGCCCATATCATTGCCATCAACTATTTCTAATGAGTACCCCGAGTTTCATGTATTTCTTATGTATTTTACAGATATTTAGTGCGAGAAAAGAAAGAAAGAAACCAGAAGAAAGGAAGAAAAGAAAGGAAGACAAGTCAAAGGGTAAAATGGTAAATTTAAACCTGGAGTTCGAAATTGAAGCCTTAAGGAAAGTTAAAGATCCTTATTTCACAAGAGCATTGGAAGAAACGACAATCAAATCGGAGCTCGAGATCAAAAGTTATGACCAGTCAAAGATGAAAAGAAAAAAGTCAAACTTGAAGATAATCAGACCGATCCAGTTTATCTCGAACCGATCCGAAATGACACCATTCGAGTAGACCCCGGATTGATACCGAACCGACGGAAAGAGAACCGATCCGATAGCATCCGGATCGGTCCGGTGGAAATAAAAAAGAACCGATCCGGCGACTGAAAAACGAACCGATCCGATGGGATCCAAACTAGTCCGACTGTTTGAATTTCTGGCATTAATTATGGAGTTCAAGAGGTGCAAATCTTGGAATATCTTGCGTAGCCTATCGATTTTAGCTGTCAAATTCGTGCTAGTTTATGCTATAAAAGGCCAAGCCTACATCCTTCCAAGGGAGTCGAATTCTAAAAAAAAAGAGAAGAATTTTAGAGAGAGAATCAGATTTTAGAGAGTTTTTAGTAGACAAATTTCATATTCTTAGAAAAAACCTAGTTTGTAAGTTTAAGGAACAAGAAGTATTTCTGGATTCTATCATTTCTTTTCCCTAGTGCAGATCTCAAGTATCAAATTCCATTCTCTTCTTTTATCTTAATTTTGTTTTCAATTCAATTATCACTTGTTTTGTAATTTTTGTTTTTACAATGTTTCTTAGATCCACAATTAAATGCATTGTTATGAATTTGTTTTATCATAAAATCATTTCTAGCTAAATTTTCAAGGGTTGGGGGTACATGAACTCATTCCAAGGTAAATTACCCATGTAGAAAATAGAGGGTAAATTAAATATTGATCGAATCGTGTATGGAAATTATACGAACATAGCTGATCATTTAATCTATCTTGCCCTAGGTACTTGGGATGTTTAAGAAGACTATGCGAGTATAATTACCCATACTCTGCTTTGTACTTACCTTTGATTTCATATAATGCGGGCTATTTCCCTCATATATGTAATGCTTAGGATCTATAAAGACTAGATTTAGTCAAGAGTTTCAATTTTCAATTCTAGTATTCTATACGGTAATTTAATAAGGTTTGAGGGATTATACTCCACCCTATTTTCTCTCACATTCATATATGATTTCTTACAATTCTTAGTGTTTTTGTGCACGTAGATTATTTTTTTTATCATCAATTGGAGATTTCAACCATCAATCATCTTTTCTTTTATTTTGAGAAACCATTTGAAGGATAAATAAATTTTCCTACATAATTCTCAATTGCCAATTTTTTATCCTTGTGGAGACGATCCCGACTTGTCGGATTACTACTAACGTGACAGGCTTGCACTTGAGCCTAGAGAGAATGAACTTTTGAGACAAATTCTTAGTCGCGTCAAGTTTTTGGCGCCGTTCCCGGGGATAAAAAATTGGTGATTTGTAGCAAAGTTTATTTGATCCTAAAGTATCCAATTAAAAAAAATTCCTTTCATCCCTTCTCTTGTAAGATTACATGAAAAATCCACTTCTCACCCAAGTCCACGAAAATCCTATTGCCAAAGCTAGTTCTGAAAATTCTCACACCACCGATTCTACACACTTTTGGGTTCCACCTCCTTCACCGAATAATTCAATCACAAGCCTCACTTTGAGTCAAACACCGAGTGAAAGTTTTGAATCGTTTGGTAGCAATATGTCTGTGCATGGAAGTGTTGGTGTTGGTGCTGGAGAGGAAGAGTTACCATATCTTCCCATGAAAGATCTTTTATAATGCTGGTCAGTTCCACTTTCGGAATGGGATGATCCAAATTTTGCCTACATTTCATGGGATGGACTCTGAAAAACCATATCTCCATATTAGAGAGTTTGAGGAAGCATGTGATGCGTTTGGTGATGAAACTTGCCCACAAGATATTATGCGGTTAAAGCTTTTCCCTTTTTCCTTAAAGGATAAAGCTAAGACTTGGTTATGGTCACTACCCCCGAATTCTGTTTTATCCTGGAGAGATATGAAAACTAAGTTCCTATCCAAGTTCTTTCCACAACACAAAACAAACTCTGTCAAAGCTCAAATAAAAGATTTTCATCAAAATGAGAATGAAGCTTTCGACAAGTGTTGGGAACGTTTTCAGGATTTAGTTAGTGCTTGCCCACATCATGGATTTGAAAAACATCATCTTATTTTATTTTTTCATCAAGGGCTTACTTTAGCATCTAAACAACTTGTTCAGACAATGTGTGAAAGACCATTATGGGAGCTAGACTCGAGTGATGCTGAGGCTCATCTAAAATACGTAGCAGAGACTACGCAAGCATGTGATGTTTCTGACCCCAATAGTCAAAATAAAAATCGACAAGTGTCCAACTCGTCTGCTGCATCCGGTATTTATCACTTGGACAAGGACACTTTGTTAGATCGTAAATTTGACCAGTTGGGA
Source organism: Sambucus nigra (assembly GCA_949130495.1). Lineage (NCBI taxonomy): Eukaryota > Viridiplantae > Streptophyta > Magnoliopsida > Dipsacales > Adoxaceae > Sambucus > Sambucus nigra. The sequence continues at coordinate 83,572,581 of OX422208.1, read as the reverse complement.
AATAATTTTAGAGACATGATTGAAGTTCGATTAAGAGAAGTCGATGGGCCCGTACAATCAGGAAAGGAGAAAGTGTGTGCCATATGTACTGCTGGTCATTCTACCAAAGGATGTCCTACCATCCCTGCATACAAGGCAATGTAGACTGAGCAAGTAGAGGCGATAGGAAATTTTAATGTACCGCAAGGGTATGAATACAATTAATCTTAGAGGAATCATCCTGGTTTCAACTATGGACAACCACAAAGGGGATGGCTCCTAATCCACATGTGGTTTTGCCACCACACCCTCCTCAATTACAGCAAATGCCTCCCCCGATGCTAAATCCTATGCAAGCACCACCTCCGGGTCCATATATCACTCCACCTAGGCGATATCTTGAGGATAATATGAATCAATTCATCCAATCTCAAAAGGAGAGCAATGCTAAGTATGATCGAATGTTCACAGAAATTCATACTAGCATTTATAGGTTACAATCTGCATTGAATACTCAGGAGAAGGGTAAATTCCCAGCTCAAGGCCAAAGACCCCCTACTCAAGGACAAACTATGGTTATCTCTACATCCTCGGATTTTCTTGAACAATGTCAAGCTGTCACTACTCTATGTAGTGGTTGCGTAATTGATCTAGCACAACCACCTCCCAAGGAATCTAAGGCTAAAGAATCTTCAGAATCTGAGGAGACCCCATTGCACATGGATGATAAGGATGGAGGAGTTAAATCTGAAGTTGAAATAAAACCGCCCACTGTTGCTCCATTTCCTCAACGCTTGGCACCACCCAAAAAGGGAGCCTCGTGTACTGAAGTGTTAGATGTTCTAAAGCAAGTGAAGTTGAACTTGCCATTTCTGGATGCTATCCAACAAATTCCAGCATATGCCAAAGTCATCAAAGATCTTTTGATTATCAAACGACGACTTAAGGTGAAGAAGAATGTCATTTTTCCACAAAATGTGAGCTCGATTCTTCTTAATGATCTTCCACAAAAATTCAAGGATCCTGGAGCACCTACAATTTCATGTGTTATAGGAGAGAGTAGAGTTGAAAAAGCTTTGCTTGAATTAGGTGCGAGTGTGAACATCCTTCCATACTCAATCTATAAGCAGCTTTATTTAGGTGATCTTAAACCTACCCGAATCACTCTACAGTTAGCAGATCGAACAGTGAAAGTGCCTCATGGGGTTGTGGAGGACGTGATAGTTCAAGTGGACACATTCTACTTCCCTATTGATTTTGTCATTTGGGACACTAAGCCTTCTCCCCATTTGAGTAATCATGTTCCCATAATTTTGGGCCGTCCCTTTTTAGCTACTACAAATTCTTTGATCAATACCCGTAATGGATAAATGCAACTCACTTTTGGAAATATGACTCTCGAGACCAATATTTTCAATGTGGCTAACCACATGAGTGATGATGATGAAATTCATGAGGTTGATCTTATTGAAGAGGTGGTGGATGAACACATCGAGAAGATCATAGGTGGAGATGCACTGGAAGTTTGTTTAGTGCAAGATGTTGAGAATAGGAGTTCTTATACTAAGTTTGAGCGTGAAGTGGAAGAGTTGGGAGCTTGGTTACAAGATGATGTGAGTTTTGAGAAGTTGCGAGATGTTGACTGGATTTCTATATTTGAAGAATTACCCCCGAGGGAGTCACTTATGATCCCCTCTGAAGATAGATTTTCTAGTCTTGAATTAAAGAAAATACCATCTCATGTAAAATATGCTTTTCTGGGAGAAGATGATACATTTCCTATTGTTGTTTCTTCCAGTTTAGAAAAATAGCAAGAGGGCATGTTGTTGAATGTGTTGAGGAAGCATAGGAGTGCATTTGGTTGGACTATAGAATATTTGAAAGGTATAAGTCCTTTGATTTGTACCCATAAAATCCACCTCGAGGAGGAGACAAAGCCCTCGAGGGAGATGCAAAGGCGACTGAACCCAACCATGAAAGATGTAGTTCGAGCGAAAATCATCAAACTATTAGATGCTGGGATTATCTATCCCATTTTAGATAGTGAATGGGTGAGCCCAATTCAGGTCGTTCCAAAGAAGTCAGGTATGACCGTGGTTAAAAATGCTAAGGGAGAATTAATACCTCAACGCACCACCACTGGGTGGCGTGTTTGCATTGATTACCGAAAGCTCAATGCCGAAACAAGAAAAGACCATTTTCCCTTGCCATTTATCGACCACGTGATAGAACGACTTATAGGTCATCCTTACTATTGTTTCCTAGATGGGTATTCTCGCTATAATCAGATTGAAGTGGATGTGCTTGATCAAGAAAAGATGACTTTTACATGTCCTTTTGGTACGTTTCCCTACAAACGTATGCCTTTTGGGTTATGTAATGCGCCAGCAACTTTTCACGGTGCATGTTGAGTCTCTTTAGCGACATGATTGAAAAAGGATTGGAAGTGTTCATGGACGATTTCAGCATTTTTGGTCCATCTTTCGAACAATGTTTAGCTAATCTTGAAAGAGTGTTATTCCGGTGTGTGGAAAAAAGCTTAGTCCTCAATTAGGAAAAATGCCATTTTATGATCACTGAGGGCATAAGTCTAGGTCACATAGTCTCATCTAGGGGAATTGAGGTCGATCGAGCAAAAATAGATGTAATAGCTGAGTTACCCCCGCCAAAATCACTTAAAGATGCGAGGTCCTTTTTAGGCCATGATGAATTTTACAAGAGATTTATCAAAGACTTTAGCGCCATCGCTAGACCCTTGAGTAATCTTCTCATGAAGGAAACTCCGTTTGAGTGGAATAACGCATGCCAAGAAGCTTTTAATAGACTCAAAAGCATGTTAATTTTAGCTCCTATCATGCAAGCTCCTGATTGGTCACTCCTATTTGAGCTTATGTGTGATGCAAGTGATTACGCGATTGGGGTTGTTCTTGGACAAAGAAAAGACAAGAAAGCTCATGTTATTTACTATGCTAGTAGGACATTATCTGGCCCCCAGCTTAACTACTCCACCAAGGAGAAAGAGTTGCTAGCGATCATTTTTGCTCTCGACAAATTCCTCTCTTATGTTGTTGGGTCACCCATCATTTGCTTCACTGATCACTCGGCCCTCAAATATCTTCTGACCAAGAAATATGCCAAGACGCGCCTAATAGGGTGGATCCTACTCCTACAAGAATTTAATCTCTCAATTCAAGATAAGAAAGGAGTAGAAAACATCGTTGCTGACCATCTGTCACGACTCTCGTCCGACGTACCTACTGATCCTATCCGCATAGACAAGTATTTTCCGAATGAGAATCTATTTTCTACTTCTTCTCTTCCTTGGTTTTTGGATATAGTAAATTACCTTATCACTGGAGTCATTCCCTCCAATTGGACTCTGCAAGAGAGAAGGAAGTTCATTACTTGGTCACACATGTTCTTTTATGATGATCCATATTTGTTTAAGTATTGTGCTGATCAAATCATTCGAAGATGTGTACCTGATGAAGAAATTCAAGGGGTAATTCGATTTTGTCATACGGAAGAATGTGGAGGTCATTTCTCCAAGAATAAAACTACAGCAAAAATCCTGCAAAGAGGTCTCTTTTGTCCCACAATCTTTCGGGATGTGAATACTTTTTACAAATCATGTGATAGATGCCAAATAATGGGAGTTATTACTCACCGTGACATGATGCCATTGACCCCCGTACTTGTCTTAGAGTTGTTTGATTGCTGGGGTATTGATTTCATGGGGCCTTTTCCACATTCTTTCAGTTTTCTATACATCCTCGTTGCAGTAGACTACGTCTCAAAATGGGTAGAGGCCATAGCTACAAGGACGAATGACAATAAGGTGGTGATAAAGTTCATTCAAGAACACATACTTTCTCGATTCGGAGTTCCTAAGGCTGTAATCAGTGATAATGGAACTCATTTTTGCAATAGGCCGATGGAAAAGCTAATGCAAAAGTATGGGGTCGTCCAAAAGGTTAGAACGACTTATCACCCTCAATCGAATGGCTAGGCCGAGCTAGCCAATCGGTAAATCAAGCATATCTAGTAAAAGACAGTCGACCTTAACAGGAAAGATTGGTCTCTCAGATTGAATGATGCGCTCTGGGCTTATCGAACTGCATACAAGAATCCTCTTGGGATGTCCCCATTTCTCTTTGTATATGGCAAACCTTGTCATCTTCCTGTTGAAATTGAACACAAAGCGTATTGGGCTATCAAAAGGGTGAACTTCAATATGGAAAAAGTAGGTGAAACACGTAAACTTCAGTTGAATGAGTTAGAAGAAATACGTAATGATGCGTATAAAAGTGCTAAAATCTCAAAAGAATGAATGAAACGAGCTCACGATAAAATCATCCGACGTAAGGAGTTTCATTCGGGACAAAAAGTACTTCTCTACAACTCGAGGTTGCACTTGTTTCCTGGAAAATTACTGTCACGATGGTCAGGTCCATTAATTATGAAGGAAGTATTCCCCCATGGAGCTGTTGAACTAGAGGGTCAAAAAAGGGGAAACTCATTCAAGGTTAACGGACACTGTTTTGAGCCATATTTGGAAGCGGTTGTAATGGAAGCCAACACGATCTGGTTGTCGGACCCCATTTATGGGGATTGACTGAACATGAAAGGTGAGGTCGTCGCACCCCCGACGTGTATGGGGTGAAGGTTGTGTATAGTTGTCATAGGATGATGGGCTAGTTAGGAAGTTATAGTTGTATGTCACTACCAGAGGTGGGAATCAAACATATGTCTCGGACGCGTTTCGGGTTTCGATGTGAGTTTTGTGAGTGTTGAGGTCCAATTTCATTGGAGGAAGAGTAAGGTTCGAAAAATCAAGATGAAAGTGGTAACTAAACTAAAATAGGAAAGAGCTGAGATTTTTACAGACCGGATCGGTCCATCCCTAAAAAAAGGAACCGATCTGGTATAAAAAAGAAATAAATATAAAAGGAAACCAGATCAGTCCGACCTAAATTCGGATCGATCTGGTCGTCTGCAGCCTGTGTCCTTTCCCGAGGTTAAAACCCCTTCAATCCTCACTCCACCCTATTCCCCAATCCTCTCCTCTTCCCAAATATTCGCCCGCTTATTTCCCCCCAATTCTCCCCCCTACCCACCATCTAACCTATAAATAACCACATACCCCCTCCACTTTCTTTCACAACTTCATCTCCACTCTCCTCTCTCACTTTCTGTCCAGCTCTATAGTTACCATGGCTTATCCCCGGAAATATAATTCAACTGAAGTCCTGCCCGATGTCAATGGCGAATATCGTTCACGCCGTGAAGGAAATTGGTGTCGCCATTTTTTCGGTCCGAGGCGAAAAATCCACATTGAGCGCCAGGTGCTTTGGGATCATCTTCATAACTCTGTCACTGGGATGTTCATGTCTCGAGGCTGGTGCAGGTTTTTTAATGAACCATACGAGGCCATATGGGAGAATGAAGTTCGTCAGTTTTACGGTTCGCTTGTCCGTACCGCAAACCGTTCTGTCTTGAACTTCTGGCCCAGAAACTAGAGTCTAAAGGTGTGATTACTCCTGCTCAATTTACATATCCCAGTCATGATCCCATTGTTTCCAAAGATGTTTGCATGTCCCGCATTGCTCCAGGTTCGGTTTGGAATATCGAGACTTATCCTGTTGGTCGGTTACCCGACAAAGCATGTATCACATTTCACATCGTTTGTGCTAATCTTTTACAAACTTCAAATGATTCGGCTATGCGACCGCGTCAAGCTACTATGGTGTATCACCTGTTTGACCATGCCACTGTAATCAATTTAGCCCGCACGTTTTACAATGATATCATTTGTGCAGCGCTGGAAAAAAAGGGTAGGGACCCTCCTCCTAATGGTCGACTCATTACCTCATTTCTTAAGGATGTCGGCATTGTTCCCCTGCAAGATCTTATTAACTTGCCCAAGCTACTTGGGCAACAATACCGCACCCGAAGTGACAAGCAAATCCAACTGATCCATGCACGTCGAGGTGACAGTGATACCTCGGGTGATGAGGTTACTGCGGAGGAAGAGGTTGTTCCTGATGAAGATGTTGAGATGGAAGAAGGTGAGGAGGAGGAATATGATGAAACTGCTGATCCTGATTAGGTTTTGGTTGGTACAGGTCTCACTGAGCGAGTTGTTGCTCTTGAGACCCATTTTGATAGGTTTATGTCCTCCTACCAATGGGACACAAGTTTGATGCTGCATATGCAGGCTGATCTTTATCGCCTCCAGTTGGGTCCCGACGCCTCCCTTCCTACATATTTTTATGATCGTTATGAACCCAGTGCCCCCGGTAGCTCCCACCACCCCCCAGCGCCGTTGTACCTTTCTAAGAACCCCCTCTGGTTATTTTCTTCTTTTTTTATCTTTTGTTTACACAGTTATGTTGTATTAACCAATTTTTATTATCGTACTTTGCTCGTTTTATTTATCGCACTCCTTATTTCGTCTTATTTAGCTTTATTGCCCTTTTGCTTGTGGACATTGCAAAAGACTAAGTTAGGGGGGATGATAAGTGCGTATTCATAAAACTTCGCAGATATATATAAAAAAAAGACAAAAATATTTTCTTCAAAATAAATAAAAATTGGAATTTAAATTTTTCAAAAATATCACCTTTATTATATTTAAAGTCTCAAATTGTTAACAATCAAAATGCACTAAGACAAAATTGACCTAAGATGGAAATTGAAAGAAAATTGACGATTTAACGAATAAGCGTGGAGATTGATCAGACCCGGTGAGATTTTGAGCCTTTCAATTTTTTATGAGTTTTTAAATCAATCCCAGTTTATGATTAACTCAAAGTCCTTTTCAGCATTTTAATAAGTCGTTGATGATCTCAATCCTTTGTTTTGATCGGTTATGGGAAATGTATGAAATGTTGTCTCAAAATTCGTGATAAATATATCTCTAAACTTAATTAATCTCGAGATGCATATGGTAATGTGATTAGCAATTTGGACAATGAAGTAGGCCCTCTTTTGTTTAACCCAAAAATATTAGTCATAATAAAGTTGAAAAAAATTATCCCTTTGCAACCCACTTTGAGCCTAATAAAATATTTCCCTTTCGTTTGATAACCCGAAAAACCCAAATAGCCCGAAATTATGAAAAATTGGAAATTCATCAAGTAAGTCCAAAGTGAGTAATAAAAAAAAAGGGGTAAGAAAAGAAAAATAGCAAGAAAAAAAAGAAGAAAAAAAATGAAAATTGAAAAAGAAAGAGAAAAATGAGCAAATGCCCGAAAAAACACTAATGGACATCATAAGGACATTTTCCAATTCCGAACATTCCGTTTATTCCCATTTTTACACTTTACACTTTTTAACCCGAAAAGTCCTAACCGAGTCCGAATGGCGAAATTAGTTACTGCATGAAGAGCTAAGACATGAAAAGATAATATGAGAGATTGACTGGTGTGAGTAAGAGATGATGTTTCCCGTTTTCTAATAACTGTATTCCGATGATGAGATCTTTTCACCATATATTTCCTTCTTTTCAATTTTGTATGTGGGAATTTATATCCATTATATTTACTCTTTATATCATGCATACCGAGAGAAAACAACCACAATCCGAGTGATTCGTTTGTGAGTGCATCCGTAAGAATTTGAATCAAAGCGAATTTTTGGAAAGTAACGTAATGCTCAATCGGTGGAAATTTGAGGTTTAATTTCTGACTTTGTACACACACACTATGATTTGAGACATTTGAATAAGAATTTATGGTGATTATTTTTCGAAAAGTTAAAATTGTGCAATTTTTAAGCATTTTGATATTTATTTGAATCAATAAAGAATTTTGTGGGTGTATTCATTGCAAAACCTCACGAGACAAAACTCGTCCTACTAGGGTAACCTAGAGGTTTGAAGGCTTATTGCATATGCTCAATGCAATCGTATTCCTGCGAAAGTGGAATCTCAAGAATAAAATTTTGGGTAGCTTCATTTACATTGCCCGGGACGTGCAAAGTTCTAAGTTAGGGGGATTTGACCTAGCATAAATTCTTCAGAATTTAGCCTCTTAAATTAGTGATTTTGATATCTCCAAAAACGTAATTGAATCGTTTTTATCCCATATCATTGCCATCAAATATTTCTAACGAGTACCTCGATTTTCGTGTATTTCTTATGGATTTTACAGATATTTAGTGCGAGAAAAGAAAGAAAGAAACCAGAAGAAAGGAAGAAAAGAAAGGAAGACAAGTCAAAGGGCAAAATCTTAAATTTAAACCTGGAGTTCGGAATTGAAGCCTTAAGGAAAGTAGAAGATCCTTGTTTCAGAAGAGCATTGGAAGAAACGACAATCAAATCGGAGCTCGAGATCAAAAGTTATGACCAGTTAAAGATGAAAAGAAAAAAGTCAAACTTGAAGATAATCAGACCGATCTAGTTTATCTCGAACCGATCCGAAATGACACCATTCGAGTAGACCCCGGATTGATACCAAACCGACGGCAAGAGAACCGATCCGATAGCATCCGGATCGTTCCGGTGGAAATAAAAAAGAACCGATCCGGCGACTGAAAAACGAACCGATCTGATGGGATCCGGACTGGTCCGACTGTTTGAATTTCTGGCATTAATTATGGAGTTCAAGAGGTGCAAATCTTTGAATATCTTGCGCAGCCTATCTATTTTAGCTGTTGAATTCGTGCTAGTTACTGCTATAAAAGGCCAAGCCTACATCCTTCCAAGGGATTCGAATTCTAAAAAAAGAGAGTAGAATTTTAGAGAGAGAATAAGATTTTAGAGAGTTTTTAGTAGACAAATTTCATATTCTTAGAAAAATCCTAGTTTGTAAGTTTAAGGAACAAGAAGTATTTCTGGATTCAGTCATTTCTTTTCCGTAGTGCAGATCTCAAGTATCAAATTCCATTCTCTTCTTTTATCTCAATTCTATTTTTAACTCAATTATCACTTGTTTTGTAATTTTTGTTTTTACAATGTTTCTTAGATCCACAATTACATGCATTGTTATGAATTTGTTTTCTCATAAAATCATGTCTAGCTAACTTTTCAAGGGTTGGGGTACATGAACTCATTCCAAGGTAAATTACCCATGTAGAAAATAGAGGGTAAATCAAATATTGACCGAATCGTGTATGGAAATTGTACAAACATAGACGATCTTTTAATCTCCCCTGCCCTCGGTACTTGGGATGTTTAAGAAGACTATGCGAGTATAATTGCCCATACACCCCTTTGTATTTACCATTGATTTCATATGATGCGGGCTAGATCCCTCATATATGTAATGCTTAGGATATATAAAGACTTGATTTAGTCAAGAATTTCAATTTTCAATTCTAGTATTCTATACGGTAATTTACTAAGGTTTGAGGGATTGTACTCCACCCAATTTTCTCTCACATTCATATCTGATTTCTTACAATTCTTAGTGTTTTTGTGCACGTAGATTATTTTTTTATCATCAATTTGAGATTTCAACCATCAATCATCTTTTCTTTTATTTTGAAAAACCATTTGAAGGATAAATAAATTTTCCTACATAATTATCAATTTCCAATTTTTGATCCTTGTGGAGACGATCCCGACTTGTCAGATTACTACTAACGCGACAAGCTTGCACTTGAGCCTAGAGAGAATGCACTTTTGAGACAAATTCTTAGTCGTGTCACCCCTGTATTATACCGCCTGATCGAAGTCATGACGGGCGGTATATCGCAGAGAACTCATTCACGCACGCCGAGTATATCGAATTCTCTCTCACATGTACTGTCCCCATGAGGTACATAGTGATGCAATTCACGTAAACTCGGGTATATCAAGTGGCTTGTCCACAAGTACCGATTGCCCGCAAAAGCAAGACGTATATCGTGGAAGTCACACCAAAGGGGGAACCCTTTCTGATTCACCCAACCAACTGCATACCCGCATATAGGTGTCAAGCCTAAGACACACATGTGAGATTGCTGGTTTCAACCCAAAATTCTGCCAAAATTATGGGTCGGCCTACCGCCCGCGCATTTTTAAAATGGGACCCTGTCCGTGAGCCTAGTCACATGTCCAGCCATGGCTTTGCATATATTACAAACCCAATTTTTCTAGGTTCGGGTCCCGTCCGACATTTCATTTTGCATTTAGAAGAATTAATACAAGTGAAAACATAATAATTATAATAATCATGCTGAGACCGTCTCCAAAGGGAAAATTCTCCTTTTTCTTTATCCAAAATCCAAAAAACATTTCTTCTCTCTTTATCAAAAATCCAAAAATATTTTGTCTTTCAATATCGAAAAATTATCAAAAAACATTTTTCATCCATTTTTCTCAAAATTATATTCCATTTTACGCCTTCTCAGGTCAATCGCAAGCCCTTGGCCTGACTCCTTATTGGCTTCAATCTTCAATCAAGTCACCCCGGAGTTCCGTCCATTCCCCTATTACTTCTTTCGAGTTCAGAATCCATCCGCCTTCCATGGAGAATATAGATCATGTACCCGTTGTGCAGCCGAATCTGACGGCAGTCCTATCTCATCTTGTGTCCAAGATTGATAACCTCCAAATTGTGGTCTAAGAGATGCAATGAAACCAGGTTCCCATCCCTCAAGAACCCGAGGCCCTATTACCTCGTGTTATGGATCCACCCGAGCCCATCTGGGTTCCCAAAGAGTATCAGCACGCTCCACGTGGCCCTCCTGTTAATGGGACGCTGCGTGCCCAGCTTCCCATGCCGAACATTGCCTAACATAGGGCTAACTTGCCTATGATCATTGATCCTAAGGAAGAAGAGCTGAACAAAGTCAAAGAGGACCTCAAGATGCTCACCAAAAAGTTTGACAAAGTCAGAATCTCAGGAAATTACGTGGACTACACCCACATGTCTCCTTATCATAAAGCGAGCTTACCTGAGAAGTTCAAGATACCGAATATCGAGAAATTCAAAGGAAGTGGACCCCCAATTGTTCATCTCCGAAGTTATCACCATTGGATGACTATACTAGGGGCTTCTAAAGAAGTGATGGCCCAATTATTTCAGTAAACTTGGAAGGATAGCGCCCTCCGATGTTTTTTGTCTCTCAAAGAGTCTAGAATCCGTAGATGGGAGGTTGTGGCTCAGGAATTCATGTCATAGTACAAATATAACTAAGAGCTTGAGGTCACGTGCCATGATTTAGAGGTTCTCAAACAGAACTCTAGGGAATTAGTCAGTAACTCCATAGCCCGATGGAGGGAAAAAGTAGCAACCATGACCAATCAGCCTTCTGAGGAAGAACAAGTTAGCATAGTGAAGAATAACTTCTACCCCATGTCAGAGCAAAGATGGGAGGACAATACTATCCCCACTTCCGAGCTCTCAGAGAAGCAGTAGTAGAAATCGAGGAAGGTCTTGCTAAAACAGATGTCGAATCAAAGAAGGTGTCTGGACAGTTCACCCCCAGTAAATATGATAGGCCTGCCAGTGTTGCAGTCTCAATCATCAACAACATCTCTCAACCAACCACCTCATGGGCACTAGAAAACCTCCCTGTCTTAGTTAAAAAGGAATACACCGAGCTCCATGCTCCTCTCTCCAAAGTCTATCAAGCCCTACTAAGCCGAAACCTTATCAAACCCTTGGATCCTCGTCCATTGCCAAATCCACTCCTAAGAAACTTCAAGGCAGATGCCCATTGTGCCTCTCATCAAACTACTCGTCATTCCCCCGACAAATTCCTTCACCTCCAAAACATAATTCAAGGTCTAATTGATCGGGGTACCATCTCCCCCTCAGTCAATCCTAAGCCAAACACTACTCACAACCCACTCCTAAATCATGTCAATGACATCTTTCTAAAAGGGAACCCAGAATTCGATCCCTCAACTCAAATCACACCCATATACTCTCCTAAACATCTCCAAATTTGCCCATATTTCCTCCTACACCCTGCTAGACTCGCTGATCAAGAACTATAACTCCTTACTAGAGCATGCATCATTATCCATACCCATTATAAAAATGGAAGTATGGAATTATCAGAAGTGTTAAACCAACTCCTAGAGTTCGGGTTGAAATTTACCTCACAAATGATCCTTGATTCCCAGAGATTCAGTACGCTGTTCTTGGAAGCACGAAAATGGGCCCGAGAGTCAGATAGTTGGGTAGTACCAATCGATGAAGTCAGCCTGGATGACGTCGCCCAGATTATAGCAGAATTATTCAGGAAAACCAACAACATTTGCAGTATAACCGAGTTACTTGATGCTCTGAAGCTACAGGGGCGCCTCGTCACTTCACCCTTACACATCCCCATAGAATAGGATGACCTGTATGAACAAGCCGTTAAAGTTGTGGAATGCATTGACTTTGCATGGAAAGACAAAATTGTTGCCACCGGATGGGGGAAAGAATTTATAGATTCGAATGAAGAATAAGTTTAAAAAAAAACCAACCTCGTAGACGACATGTGTGGAATGATATCATTTGAAGAACTCCTCGGAGAAATAAATAAGGCGTCAAAATAACTCGAGATCGACGAGGAAATGGGATTCATGTTTTTCCCTTCTTCAGTAAATCACATTACCAGATCAGGGAGGCATTACCAGATTCCAAGCTCACTACCAGCAAATGACAAAGGGAAGGGTGTTGAAAACCTTCCTATGCCCGAGATGAACCTCGAGGAGAGCAAGATCCTCGATCAACTAAAGAAAAATCAAGCTAACATCACTCTATGGGGGCTTTTCATGTCTTCTCAGCTGTATATAAACGCTTTGATCAAGTTGCTCACTGGATCCACAGTTCCTCCTTCTACCACACCAGAAGAAGCAGTAAGTTTGGTCGAATCCCTGACCTCTACCCGAATGCTATCCATTTTCGAGGAAGAAATTCCCAAGATTGGGACAAACCACAATCATGCACTCAACATCTCCGTCAAATTTATGGGGAAGGTCATGCCACTCTCTCTTATTGATAATGGATCCGCCTTGAATGTCTGCCTACTGAGAACCTTTAAATGTTTAGGACTGAAAGAAAGAAATCGCGCTCCTACCTCCGCTGATGTGCGTGCCTACGATAATACCCATCGGGAGGTGATGGGATTCATAAAGCTTGTAATAGGGGCAGGACCTATAAAACTTATCATCGAATTCCAAGTTATTGACATCCCAGCTTGTTTCAATCTGTTGCTAGGACGACCTCAGCTTTACAGTATCAAGGGCATGTCTTCCTCACTCCATCAGAAATTAAAGTTCATCGCCGACGGATGGGTCATCACCATTTTGGGCGACGACGACAATGCCGACGATGCAAGTACCAACAGTCCAATCCTTAAGATAAATCACGGGTCAAATGATATGATCCTATCAAGATTCCGAGTTGAGCCACTTCCAGTCCTGGCAAGGGACGACTTCAAGGAAAGGTTTTTTTTTATAATACGGCCCTCATGGCAACGTTAATGTGATTCAGATTTTCGAAAATATGCACTTCAAGCCCGAACTAGGGCTAGGACAAAGACAACAAGGGATACTCAAGCCGATTGAACTAAAGAAGACTTTCACTCCTTGTGGTTTGGGGTATCAACCGTTAGAATAAGAGATCAGAATGATCCACCTGTCTCGACCAAAGAGAAGACTAGACTGCATCCCGACTATCCCAGGTGACTACTTGAATGGACGATTCATCAAAGAGGGCGAAGACTTCCCCTTTTGCGGCTTTTCAGAACCATGGTATGACTATATAGACAAGAAGATGACGCTTGGAATGGAGATCTTCTTCCAAGAAAATTACTCATGGGACAAGAATTCCCAACACCATGTGCAAAGGCTTATCAAAGATACCGAAGAGACTGAGGAAAGTGACTCCTAATATTCCTTCAATTTACAGATACTGGGGCTGACACTCTGTATGGTTCACTCAGGCACTACATCATCGGATCCGTCCTAACTGATTAAAGCTGTTGATACACATCTCCTCAACTGGCATGCTGCGCCAGTTCTACCTGCTGAAATCTACCCTAATCCCAATGTTTACCCCATTCCGTCTATTGTTGTCTATCCTTGTGCAAATGTAATTGAGTCCTTTTTTGATGATATTCTCAATGCTATTTTTCCATCAATGAAATAAACGAAGATTTTGAGTATCCTGTTGTTCCTTACATTAACTGTTTGGATTCTAATCAAACTTTTAATGATGATGATTTTGCAAATGAATAATTTTTAACTGATTTAAATAAGGTTAATAATAAGCAACATAACCGCATTCAAGTTAATGAAGACGAGACTGTTATTATTAACCTCGGTTCTAGTAGCCAATTGCACGAGATTAGGATAGGGGCTACCTTTAGAGAGGACAAACGTGCACAACTCAAAGAATTTCTAATGGAATTTATGGATGTCTTCGCATGGTCCTATGACGATATGCCCGGTATTGATGCTGAAATAGCTCAGTATGAGATTCCCACTCTCCCAGATTACAAACCGGTCAAACAAAAGTTGAAAAAGCTCCGCACCGAATGGTCGCTCAAGGTCAAAGAAGAGGTGGTCAAACAGTTGAACGTAGGTTTCATTCATGTGATCGAATATCCCATATGGCTAGCCAACATAGTCCCCATGCTGAAATTAGGAGAAAAAGTTCGGATGTGTGTAGACTATCGGGATTTGAACAAATCCTCTCCAAAGGATGATTATTCGCTACCCAATATCGACATGATCGCGGACAACACAACCAGTCATGCTCTCAAGTCATTCGTCAAAGGGTTTGTCAAATACAACCAAATCAAAATTCACCTAGACCACCAAGAAAAAACTGCATTCATCACCCCATGGGGAACCTTTTGTTACATTGTGATGCCAATTGGTCTCAAGAACGCTATGGCTACCTACCAGAGGGCTGCCACAACCATCTTGCACGGTCTGATTCACAAGTAGGTTGAATTTTATGTGGATGATATGGATATCAAATATAATACTAGATAAGGTCATGTTCCTGCTCTCTGAAAGTCCTTAGAACGACTACGACAGTATCAGATGAGACTCAATCTGCAGAAATGAGTCTTCGGTGTTACAAAGCGAAAACTCTTGGGATTCATGGTCAGTGAGAAAGGGATAGAAGCAGATCATGCCAAGATGAAATCCATACTTGAGATGCCACCTCCCCGAAAATATTCAGCCAAATCTATCTTGAGGTTTGCTTAGGAAATTGTAATAATCAGTCGGTTCATCAGCCAACTAACCTCCATCTGTAAACCTATCTTTAAACTCCTCCAAAAGGATTCAACTAGGAATTGGAACGAGGCATGCCAAGAATATTTTGACCGAATCAAATAATATCTGATCCAACCCCCGGTACTCATGCCACCACAGTCTAGTCTCCCCTTGCTCCTATACCTAACCATAACCGACACTGCAACTGGGACTTTGCTAGCCCAATACCTTGAAGATTCCCACAAAGAAAAAGCCATCTATTATGCCGGTCGCAAATTGGTCGGGTATGAGGTTAACTACACCGCTTTGGAAAAGGCGTGTATCACTCTTGTTTGGGTCACCCAAAAGATGCGGCACTACATACTCGCCTTCCCCATCAAACTTATATCCTGAATGGACCCCATCAAATACCTTCTTGAGAAACCCGATTTATCCAACCAAATGGCTCGATGGTTGATACTCTTAGACGAGTTCGATATCGTGTACGTCACGCAGAGAGCCATAAAAGGAAGAGCCATCTCTGACTACCTTGTTAATTACCCCATGGAAGAAGCTCATGTCTGGATCTCTAAATTCCCAGATGAAAACATCCTTTGCACTGCTCAAGATGACCTTTGATGGAAAATGTTCTTTGACGGCGCTGCCAACAAAAAGGGATATGGCATTGGGATACTTCTGATCGCCCCAGATGACTCCCACACTCCCATCGTCATTAAGTTGGATTTCCCTTTCACCAATAACATGATTGAATACGAGGCATGCATAGTAGGCCTCAAACTTGCTCTCAAGAAAGGTATTCAATGCCTAGATATCTACGAGGATTCCTCCCTCATCATCGATCAAGTTTCAAAAAGTGAAAAGTGAAGGACGAGAAACTCCAACCCTTCCATGCCCACTTAGAAGAACTAGCCTCCCAACTCCAAGATATCACCCTCCATTACCTACCTCGAGTAAATAATAACTTAGCCGATGTTCTCGCTACCTTGGCCTCCATAGTCGATATGCCCGAAGGAATAACTATGACCCCCTTCCTAGTTCAAAAGCAAGACAAACCATCCCACTACTACCACGTTGAGCTCATCACCACAGAAGATCCCGAGATAGACAATTGTTGGTACTATGATATCTGGCGCCTTATCAAGCATGGAAGGTATCCCGAGGGTTCCAACAAGAAAGATCGAGCAACCTTACGAAGACTGGGTGCCTAGTATATCATCTGTCACAAAGCACTACTCAAAAGAAACTTCGATGGAACTCATATACACTGCATCGCAGGGGCTGACATTAAAAAGCTAATGCAGAAAATCAACAGCGGGGAATGAGGAACCCACATGAACGGTCACATGCTTGCCAAAAATATCATCCAAAAGGGATACTACTGGACCACCATGACCCAGGATTGCACCGCCTATGTCCGGAGATGCCTCAAATGCCAACAGTTCTCCAACCTTCAGCATATGCCTCCACGTGAATTATACAACATAACTTCTCCCTGGATGTTCTCCACTTGGGGCATCGACATCATAGGGAAGGTTATACCGAAGGCTTCGAACGGGAATGAGTTCATACTAGTTGCCATTGATTACTTCACCAAATGGGTCGAAACGGAGTCATACACAATGCTGAACGCTAAGAAAGTGGACAAATTCGTCAAGAAAAATATCATCTGTCGGTATGGGGTCTCGCATTAGATAGTATTAGATAACAGTTTTCATTTCATAGCAGAAGTCACAGAGGTGGTCAACGAGTATGGGATTCGGAGACACAAATCTTCTCCCTACTGACCTCAGACCAATGGTGCAATTGACGCCGCCAATAAGAACCTCAAAGCCATCATCAGCAAAATGACCGAAAGCTATCGAGATTGGGATGACCAGATCCCGTACGCCCTCTGGGGCTATTGAACCTCCATTCGAACCTCTACTAGGGCTACCCCTTACTCTCTAATGTACGGTATGGGAGAAGTTCTATCGGTGGATCTAGAAATACCCTCATTACGCGTCATGCTTGAAAGCAAGGTTAGTGAAGAAGACTGGTGCCAAAGCTGTCTTGACGAGCTGACCCTCCTAGATGAAAGTTGATTAAAATAACTATACTACATACAAGGTTACCATCGTCGAATAGCGCGATCATTCAATAAGAGGGTCAAGGACCGCGGTGTCCGAGAAGGGGACCTAACCCTCAAAGAAATCATAGAACCCATCAGGGACCCAGAGGGGAATTCAAGCTTAATTGGAGTAGCCCCTACATTTGCAATAAGATCTTGCTCGATGGTGCCGCTATGCTTACCGACTTAGATGGGGAAGAGATGGCTCGTCCAGTTAACCTGGACCGTCTCAAGAAATTCTACCCCTAGTCCGAAATCTTGACGCGCTACGACTCTTCTCATATCCCTTATATTCTAAAAAAAATCTCTTCATTTCCTACTACCCAAAATTACATGGGCATGATCCTCTAAAAAAGACATTTAAAAAATATAAAAATTTTCAAAAACCCCAGAGGTACGTAGGCAGCTCATACACCTTATATGAGCACAACCCTTTTTTTTCACAAAATACTATTATTTTCTTATCTCCGAGAATAATAGTCGATTCCAATATATACTTGAACAAAAGGATTATGTATGCCTTAACGATCAGTATAGATAATTCACACAACACAAAATTCATCAAAGGGCACAGCTAGATGATAAGAAACTTATTTATTTCACTAATAAGAAATTACGGTAGAGATTACATAAGAAAAGGAACAAATAACTCCCTTCCCTCTACCTTCCTAAAAAAGCCAAAATAAAATCCACACATTTATCCCCCGTTACACAATAAACTCTCTAGGAGTCCTGCCCACAGCTACCAGAGGATCCCGCTCCATCATCATCATCTGCATCCTAGGGTCCCCAAGTTTCCCCTGCCTGAACAAAGTGTCGCAGACACTCCATGGACCGATAATCTCGAACCAGCTTCGAAAAAACCATAACACCTCCTTCCATGGTGTCAAAAGAGACAAGCCACCTTTGTCTAGTCTCCACTGCCAACATCTTGCTGACTACTCTCCTCCACAACCACTTCATATAATCCCAGGGATATGCCAAACTCTCCTAAAAGACTGAGAGGGAAGGGTCGAGGGACATCGACTCTCCAACAGAGAGCCAAGCTGCAAGCGCAGACGCTCGATCAAATCCTCTACCGGAAAGAAATTTAGTGTCTGAGGTGGAACGACCTGTGCCCAGCCAAATTGGGGCAGAAGCCGCCAAGGGAAATAAAAAGAGGTCTGTTTGAGACCAACTAAGCGGACATACGGGTATTCTCCTCTCTCCAAAATAGGAAGCAACTGTCCCCACTAAGGCACTGACCAATACATATTCCGAACCCCATGCTCCACAAGCTAATTATCCCAGCTCTCAATATCCAGGCCAACGCTGAAGAAGTGACGTGAAAAGAAGTTGGGTACAAACAACAAAGGATATTCTGGAAGAGTCACCCGGCGGAGTCTTTCAGAAAACCACATGAACAACATCACGGGGCTACCCCGCAGGAAGTCAGAACGACCATCTCCCTAGGCATCTAGACAGTTCAGGGTCTCCACCAGTATCACCGATGCAGGATTGTGATGGTATGACATCCATGAATTAATGGATGCAAGTTATGGATCCACCAATAGTTCCCCAGTCACCAACATCAATTTTGAAACTAGGCCCAGAGAAACGGCTCCAGCATCACCTACTTCCCGTAAAAGCACAGACTGTAACACCACTGGAAGGGAGATCATTCCTCCAGTAACCAATGATCTAGTCACCGAAGGCAAAATATGAAGAAGCTCAGCCAGCAAATCCCTAGGAGAACGGGAAAATTTGGGTAAAGGCGCAGCAACACTGGGATTTATCACCAGCATGGCAGAAAATTCCTCGTAGGTAGGACAAACTTCATAAAACTCAAAGCGGAATGCATGGTCTTAGGGGTACCAAAATTGTACCGTTGCCATCAGCATATTCCACTCAATGGACCGACTACGCCACAAAGAGACTCGACGCATGTTGAAAGCATCGTAGTTGACATTATAAGAGCACATCGCTTCCAAGGATTCGAGATAGTTAATAAACTCAATGCTAATAGGGAGATCCATCTCGCAGAACTAAGAGATAGTAGGCAAGTAAGTAAGAATGTGAAGGTGTGATGGAAACACTCCACCCTTACCCCTTTTTATACTTGAAAACCCTCACAAAAGACATAATCCCTGCAGAAATCGAATCCTACCCCATAAAGTACCAAGAAGCTGAAAAGGGCACTAATCAAAGATTTGAATTGATGGGACTGGACTTGACTGCCGACAGGCAGGACAAGGGGCTTGCCAATCCACAACCCTCTATTTTTAGAAGTTTTCCTTTTTCCTCTTTTGTCAAAATCAGAAGCTCAACAAAAATAAATTAATATTCTCAATGAAATTTCAAAAAATCTTTTTCCACCCCTATACAATTTCCCATTCCTAAAACTTTCCTCAAAATCCCAAAAATATCTCTTTTTACGGTCTCAGCACCAAAGTAAAAAGCGCATGTGCATGCATTCACTCATTCATCATTAACAAAGGACAATAAAAAAAAACCATTGCATTGCATATATATATTCTTCTATGTTACATCAAATTTTGCAGGAAATAAAAGAAAAGCAAAAAAATAACAGGACTCAGCCCAAACTCACATTCTCTCTTACCTACCCTTCCCCCTCTCTCTAAGAGCTTCCACCCCTATGACGCGCTCTCTTTACCCTACGGCAAGATGACGCACCACCGCTACCCGAGCCAGAGTCCTCCCCGGACGAAGCAGACGACACAAAACAAGATGGAACCGGGACTGCGGCCCAAATATGGGCAGTTACCGAAGATATCCAATCTCTGATGTCCCTCAGCCAAGTGGCTGACACACAGACTTGCTACAAGTAAAAGGAAAAATCAGTATCAAAGAGGGATCAAAACATAAAAGGAACCAAAAAGAGGAAAAAGGTATACCTCAGGACGAAGAGCCTCCTCTGTCAAACCCATCTCCTACGGAACCATCGCATGAGAACGGTGTAACATGGGGACCATCCCTCCATCAGCTCGCTGGATGTTATACGAAGGGGTGTGCAATAAAATAAAAGGAACCTCTGATCTCGTCGCCGCCACAGACGCCGACGGACCACCGCCGTTGTGGGACGACCCCACTGCCCGACTCGAACTAGCATGACGAAAAGTCAAGGCATTATATATGCTAGGTGCCATCAACCATCTCGTCACAAAGTCCATATAGTCATACGGTATGTTCGTATCAGTATACAACAAGTAGGACTCGCCGATCATCGGCGTGATCCTCTCATCCTCTGGCATCAGCCACTCCCACCTCATAGACATAGGAGGCTGCATAGGTGGCACCACCACCTCCTCCGCAGCAATCTGCCGAACCACCCGCTCCCCCAGATACCAGTAATGGCCAAACTCATGCGCCAGCAAATGCCCCATCTGCGAATTCACCCCGGTTACCCCCCGTATCCTGAATAGCAGTCCCCAAGGGTAAAAGAGTCACTTGAAAATCCCCAGCAGGAATAAGTCAATATAGAATTAGAATATGAAAAAATGAAGGCTGAAAAGGAAAGACTCTTACCCTACCACTGGTCAGGCCGTTCAAGACCTGACTATGGGTGTGCACGGGTCGGTTAGGTTCGGTTTTGGACCGCAATTCAGACCAAACCGATTGGTTCGGTTTTGGAAAAAATCAGACCAAAACCGAGCCGACGATGAAAAAAACAGTTGGTTTCGGTTCACTTCGGTGTCGATTTCGGTCCGGTTCGGTTTGGGTTCGGTTTTAACCAATTTTCAATTTTGGTCGATTTTTTGTAGGTCGATTTTCGGTTTTGGAGGTTGGTTAATGGTTTTTGGATATAAAAATTAAAGATATTTAAGGGTTTTTTAATATATAATATTGATATCGGTTCGGTTTGGTTCGAATCGGTTTTTTCTTTGTCTAAATCGATAACTGAACCGATATTGTCGATTTTTTAAATCCTTAAATCCTTAAACCAAATCGGGCTAAAAAAAACCGCTGGTTTTGGTTCGGTTCGGTTTTCGGTTCGGTCGGTTTTTTTTCACACCCCTAGACCTGACGCACCGCCTCCAGAGAGAGGGATCCCTTCGATTGCCGATTAGCCTTTCGCCATCGATACAATCAGCAAAATTCCCCAACAGTCTCGTCCTTTAAGAAAATTAGTTGGGTATTGCACCCAATCACCTCATAGAACCATGTCTGCTAAAGACAAGAATTCACAACAAAAAAGAGACGCATAAGGAAAATATGAATTCATGAAAAGAAAATGTGCAAAATTAAAGAATACCTCAAGGAGATACATGGCTCCAGTAAAAGTTTATCGGCAGCATCAGCTGAATGCATCCAAAGAAAAATGGACAACGTTGAATGCATCCAAAAGTCCGGCTCCCCCAATCATAGAGAGGGATGTTCGAAAACATCCTCAAGTACAACAATAACCACAAATGGACAACATTGCCGCTCGACACCACCATAAAACCTCCCAGCACCAGTAAAATAAACAACCGAGCCATCTGTCTCACCTACAGCTCGTCCTCCACATCAACCACCCTATTCAGCAAAACATCCTTCAACAAGGACAGCCGGATAGAATCCCCAGAGACTATCCTCCCTATGTCACTAAGCGCCGCCCGCACCGCCTCCAGCCTCACCCTCAGAAAGTGATCCACCTCTATCTGCTCCCGATCACAATCTAGCCCCAGCAGCTGCTGCACATTTATGGGAGTCACGGTCATCTCCCCAAAAACCAAAATGGAAGGTGTGAGTAGTATCCCACCATCTCTCCCCCATAGCGCATAAGACCACTGTCGGCTTAGGTGTCTCATCCAGCGCAGAAGCCAACCTCCTAAAACCCGTTGATGATACCACCCAACGCACCACAGGTGGAAGATGATCCCAGACATCCTTAAGCCCCGTCGTCCCACGGGCACGCATGTTCTTCAAAGAGATATCAGACTGTCAAAAGAAAAAATCTTGTCAAAATTTAAGAAGGAAGGAAAAATCACCAAAAAGAAAGTGAGGTTACTTACATAACCGCCAGGGCTCACCACCCTCGAGGAGCGATGACGCGACGGCTCTCGCAGTAAGGTTCGCTCATCCCCAACCGGCTCAGATGCATAAAAGGAGTTCTCACTCCCCAAAGTAAGAGGCGCCCTGGCCCTCCACTCCACTTTTGCCCAGTCATCAACAGTCAACCATTCCTTATGCGATGTAGTGCTCATAAAGACAGCCATTTCTTAGAGATCGGAATGCTAGAACGATTTGCAGAAGAAAATCGCAGAAAGAAAGAAAGCAAGAAGTTGTGAAAATGAGGGGAATTTCCCCCCTTTATATAGAATGCCAAGGGTCATGCCGATCGGCATTGACCCCCACCCACTGATCGGCGCTGACCCCTTACCTTCCCGAGGCAGTCCAAAAGTCCATGCCACTGTTGAATGGGACCCTCTGAACCATGCCGACCAACACCCCCTTTAAAAATTCGTACAAAAATTACCAAAAAATACCAGACAGCCTTTAAAAATTCTCAGAAAATTCCTAAAAATACCAGGAAGGATTTAGAACATTCTCACCAAGAAAATTTCACACTCCCTCAAGCAGAACCCCCATTTCCCCAGTGAAACTCTCAAAAATAAAGTAAAACTCCTCCCAGTAACGTCCCCAGAGGATCTCTAAAGATCACCCCCATGCCCCAACTCTAGAAATACATCCAAACCCTGGACCACCTAATAACTTCCCCAATGGAGTTTACGACATCAAACTTGCCTTTCCTCTGCAAAATCCCTAAAATCATAAGAATTTTCCCAGAGGAACTCTGGAGGACACTACATTTGCCCAGCTCATTCGTTATTCTCCAGTAGAATCCAAAGTCTAATCTTTAACCCCCAGTAGAATCCTTGATTGTCCCAAAGGAAAGGTAGATCAGAATTGGCCTCGGTCTTGGATTGTCACCTTAGTTAGGTCAGAATTGACCTCGGTCCTCGGTCGTCACCTCTCTTAGGTGAGGAGTGACTCGGTCTTGGATCGTCACCTTAGTTAGGTTAGAATTGAACTTGGTCCTCGATCGTCACCTCTCTTAGGTCAGAATTGACCTCGGTCTTGGATCGTCACCTTAGTTAGGCCAGAATTGACCTCGGTCCTTGGTTGTCACCTCTCTTAGGTCAGAATTAACCTTGGTCCTTGGTCATCACCTTAGTTAGGTCAGAATTGACCTCGGTATTGAATCATCACCATAAACCCACAGAATTGTCTTCGACCCATAGAATTGGTCATCTCACCTTAAGCCCACAGAATTGGCTTTGACCCACAGAATTGGTCATCTCCACATAAGCCCACAGAATTGGCTCTGACCCGCAAAATTTGTCATCTCTACATATGCCCGCAAAATTGGCTTCGACCCGCAGAATTGGTCATCTCTACATAAGATCGCAGAATTGGTTATCTCACCTTAAGCTCGCAGAATTGGCTTTAACCCGCAGAATTAGTCATCCCTATATAAGCCCGCAGAATTGGTCATCTCACCTTAAGCCCGCAGAATTGATCATCTTAGCTTAAGCCCATAGAATTGGCTTCGACCCGTAAAATTGGTCATCTCTACATAAGCCCGTAGAATTGTCTTCCACCCACAGAATTGGTCATCTCTACATAAGCCCGTAGAATTGACTTTGACCCATAGAATTGGTAATCTCACCTTAAACCCACAGAATTGGATTCGACCCATTGAATTGGTCATATCTACATAAACCCGCATAATTGTCTTTGACTCACAGAATCGGTCACCTCTACTTAAGCCCGCAGATTTGTCTTTGACTCACAGAATTGGTCATCTCAACTCAAGCCCGTAGAATCGGCTTTTACACACTGAATTGGTTATCCCCAGCATACTCCGTAGGTCCTTAGAATCGGCCTCGACCCTCTAAATTGGTCATCCTACCTCAAAAGCATCATGCGGTGTCTATTCGACGGCTACCATTTATTCCAAACTCACCCGTCGAGGGGCTCTATAGACACCCCCATTATGTTACCCCCTAAACTTTCCTTAGGTCCCTATCACCTCCCTTCATTACTACACACCCAGGTCATACCCCCGAGTACTTACCCAGAAGCCATCAAACACTCCCAAGCTCCATTTGACCAAAAGTCAAATCTTTAACTCAATTGAGACTGAATGAATCTTCAAAGGTCATTAAAACCCCTCTCCAACGGTCCGTCCCGTGTACGATTCTGACTTACCAAGCGGACAAATGACCTGTTTTCCCCCGAAACTCAATCAGGAGGCCACTGGACGCTCCCGGGCTCCATTTGACCAAAGTTAACTCTTCAACTCGATCGAGACTAAATGATTCTTCAAAGAGAGCTGAAACCCCTTTCCAATGGTCTGCTCCGTGCACGATTCTGACTTACGGTACGGGCGAACGATTTGTTTTACTCCGAGAGGTCACTGAATGGTTCCAGGGCTCGGTTGACCAAAGTCAACTCCCTAAACCGAATCAAACTCTTTGGAATGTCGAAGTACATCTCCTAACCTTTCTAACAGTCTGCCTCATATGAGATTCTGACGTACCATGCGGACGAACGATTCGTTTGCGTCCGACGATTCCCCATCCAACGGATTGACGAATGCTTTCGAGACATATTTGACCCAAAGTCAACTGTCGAACCTGGGAGCAGTCCAAAGGACTTTCAAAGGTCTCTAAATTATCTTTCCAACGGTCCACCCCATGAGCAATCTTGATCAACTGTTTACGTTATGCGACCGATTTTCTGAGAAGGCCTGAAAGACACTGCCAAACGGCATGTCCCAGACCCTGCCTATCAGTAGTGTGCCTAAACGCACCTGCCGATTGGTAAGAACAGGTCTATGCCAATCGTCAATACCCTGGGCCTATAAAATGGAGGCCTAATCTCACTTGCAAAAAGATCCCAGATTTGATAGTTATCACTCTCAGCAAATCCAGAAAACCTCTCGAAGGCAACGCAATTTCCACATCCAAATCCCTTTCCAACCTTCACTTTTCATCATCCTTTTCATCAAACTTGGTGAATTCAATACCCTCCATAATCATCCAAGTGCTAGGGCTTCTCTCCAACATTCAAGATCTTCAATAAGGTCCAATTTTCTCAACTCTCTCCCTAAATTCTCATAAATTTGCAATGACTTATTTTATTACTTAGCACTTTTATTATCTCATCTTACACATCCTAATATACTTTTTATTTAGAATTATTGCACATCCATTATTTTCATATAAATAACAACCCAAAAAATAAGAAAAAGAGGGTTTGCTCATAAATTTCAAACGGGAATTCTCATACTGTTCTTACACTTTTCTCACAACTCAAACACTTTTTCTACACACACACACACACAAAAAAAAATAAGAGAATCCCCCCAATTGGATTTATGGGATAAACCCCACCCCTCGTTTTGAATGCGAACTGCATGTACTTTGATGCCTCTACAGGCTATGTAGGCATCTCGGGGTAAAACTTGAGACTCGAGTCCTATTTTTACTTTTTCTCTCATTTTATATTTTTCTCTAAACTCCACTCTCTTATATTATATATATACATATATTTGTTCTTAGTGGCATATTATTCCACATGCGTTAACGTTCTATCATAACGGTCAACGTAAGGATAATCGTGTAAATCCTATTTTCTAATATTTTCATAACTTCCTACGGATGACTCACTTTACCTCTTCCATGGTACAAGTCGATGATTCCTATCTCCATTACATATACACATGTACACATATCACGGGGAAAACAAAGTAAAATAATAAAAACCCATGAGAGACCGAAAGGGAGGAATGGGTGCCTAACACCTTCCCATTTGGTAACTTAGCCTTCGGACCCTTTTTGAATCATTTTGGTTTTGTATGCATCAGTATGTCTTTGGATGATGTCATTCGGGATGGCTCCCTTTCTTTTGTCTATTTTGAGTAAAATATACTGACGACTCTAATCTCTCTACGTTTTTACACCTCACCCAAATGACGCTGGCCGAAGTGCGCCCGAGAGGGACGCGCGGGACCTAGGATCCTCCATCGCGCGCCCGCCCACCACGAGGAACTGGGGGGATGGACAAACTTAGGTTTGAATTCAAATAATCAAACAACAAAGTAGAATATGAATCTTTGATAGTTGGACTGGATTTGTCCCATTCATTAGGCACCGAGTAAGTAATAGTGCACAACGATTCACAACTAGTGGTCAACCAATTGCTTAATTTATTTGGAGTCAAGGGAGAGTTGATGACTAGATACTTTGCCAAAACCATGGAAGTTATTTCCAAGTTTCCATTCGTACAAATGAAGAGGATGCCCAAAATAGCCAACGCCCGAGCGGATGCACTTTCTCGGCTAGCTTCAGCAACTAGAATTGAACTCAGGCACACCATCCCGATAGACATCCTAGACAATCAAAGTATTGACGAGGACTTGATGGTTAATTTCATTACTACAGATTTTGTACCTTCCCGAATGGACCCAAAAAATCTTATATCAAAGATGGAATCCTATCACCTGATCCCAAAAAGGACAAAAATCTTCGACATAAAGCAGAAAGATATGTGTTGTACAAAGGGGTTTTATACCAAAGGGGGTTAACGATCTCCTTGCTATGCTATGTTCATCCTATAGAGGTGGAATATTTGACAAAAAGGCGCAAGAAGGGTCATGTGGAGCTCATTTAGCTGGTCGATCATTGCTTCAAAGAATCAACACTCGAGGATATTATTGGCTGACTATGAGGGCAGATTGTAAAACCTTTTCGAGAAAGCATGAGAAGTCCCCGAAGTTCTCCATCATTCATAAAGAACCCAATGCTGGTTTAGAACCAATAACTTTTACTTGGCCTTTCGCTATTTGGGGAGTTAACCAAGTCAGACCACTGTCGACCACCAAAGGAAGGTTCAAGTATTTAGTTGTCGCTGTTGATTACTTCACCAAATGAGTGGAATCAAAGTCATTGGTGGACATGCCTTATGAAAAAGTCTATCAATTCATTTGGAAGAATATCATATGCAGATATGGTCTACCTTATGCCTTCATTATAAACCATGGAACCCAATTTGATAATGATGAGTTTGAAGCATATTGTGTCCAGTCTAAAATCTAGAAACTCCATTCTGCACCAGGCCATCCTCAGAGTAATGGTCAAACAAAAGTAATATATAGGACTTTTCTCAACGGACTCAAGAAGAGGCTTGATGTTGCTAAGGACAATTGGATTAATGAGTTACATTATATGCTTTGGGAATACAGAACATCGTCAAGAAAAACAAATGATGTGATGCCTTACAAGACTGCATCGGGGACTGAAGCCGTGGTTTCGGTCAAAATATTTTTACCAACTCATAGGGTGATGAATTTTGATTCTCCAACCAGTGGCTTGCTGCGATGACTGGATCTAGATATGTTAAAGGAGGTCTGAGAAGATGCTTCTATGAGAAATGTTGCATACCAACGTAGGACAACTCACTACTACAATAAAAGGGTCAGGATGACTAATATAAAAGAAGGTGAATATATTCTTAATAAGGTCATCCAGAAGAATAAAGATCTTGAGTCTAATTGGCATGGCCCTTATCGTATTTCGGCTGTCATCCGACCAGGAACATATCGGCTTGAGACTTTAGAAGGAGAAGAATTCAAAAATCCCTGGAACGTCGAGCACCTTCGAAAGTATTATCAATGATTCAAGGGATTATTACTATTGTATTTCTTTTGCTCTTTATTTTACATGACTATTATTCAAGTTTCAATAAAAATTGATTTCATCCCCTTCAATGTTTATGATTTTTTTTTATTATGGTGATATACATCACCCAAGACCAATAACTAAAACATGTTTCTTGGGGATCATCTCTTTCCAATAAAAAATACATACATACTTATCATGTTGAACTTATCTGTCGATCTGTTGATTAACTGCCGATCAGTAGAACATACTTGATCAGGTTGAATTTATCAAATTCCAGATGCGCCAACAGCTTAATGCACAATCGATTTTTGCCACAAATTAGACTTCATGTATGACTCTGTATGAACAAGTCACAAGAAAGAAATATTATCCGACTAAGTTAATTATAGGAATACAATCCTAAACACTTGGTCATCCATAACAATTTACTTCATGTATGACCTTATCATTGACAAGTCAATAACAAGAAGTATGTAAAACTTTGTATACAACTAAAATAGTTATAAAAAAGTTTTACCCGACTAAGTTAAATACAGGAAGACATGTAAACATTCTTAGTCATTAGAACACAAAATATATTCCTCATACACTTATTCACCACTAATACTAATTCTAAACTTAGATCAATATATATAGGTGCATTTGTAGAATCTATGTTATTATAATCATAACCACTCATAATTAATGCTAAACTTGGATCATTATATCTAAATGCATTAGTAGAATCTACGGTATTACAATCGTAGGTTGACTGATTGATTAAATAATCAAAGAGTTAACAACCAAAAAATATGGATTTTCATTCATATAAATTGTACTACATTCAAATGAATAACAAAAAAAAACAGACGAGCTATTCAACAGGAAGTTTTACTTGAGCCTTAGAAGTCGAATGAGTTGGTTTCACTCTCTCCATTCCATCAGGAGGATCATCCAAAGTATAGGGAGCATTAATAAAGTTAAAATATCTCAAAATTCTTCTGTTGCTGCTGCTCAACGCATTGATTAGATAAGGTAGCCGAACTATCTCATGAACATCATATAAACCATAGTCTCCCAATTATTTAGTGACCAGTCACTGGGGAATATCGTCAACATGGATCCATGAGGTGTCTAACTTCAAGGGAGGATTATCATAATCTAACAGACAAGGATCGTTCCAATACCACAGTTGGCTATTGTGATCATGTTTCAGCAAAGTCAAATAGTTGGTCCATCACTATTTATAGCCTTCATAATGGGTCTGGGAAATGTGATCATATACATGGCCTAGAGCTTCATTGTAGACTTCTATCCACACCTATCAGGTTTGTTTGTGAAATTCAAAGGTTAACCTTTTAACTTGATGTTGAAATTTCTTTAAAACATAATACTTCACCTTTAACTGAACAGATTGGTCGGTAATGACGTTGTCCTTAGTTTCCAATTTTGTACATAATTAATCAATAGCTTGACTCCTAGCTTTCAACTATGTAGCTTCGTCGACTAACGCTTTCTAGGTACTGGCCTCAACACCAGTTGGTCGGCTCGTCCTTTGTTATCTTGAAGTTTGCCAATGTTTGGATTTCTTTTAAGTTTCAAGTTCCTCCATCAGTCTGGCATTTTCATTCTCCAAGAAAGAGGCACCTTCATCGACACCATCAACAGAAGATTATTTCAAGGTGTGCAATTCATTATGGAGTTTATTATTCTCTTCCTCCAAGAGCTTGGAAATATACCTAGCTTCATAAACTTCACGCCTCAGTAATAATTCTTGTGTTCCATAAATGGAATCATATTTTTCCAAATTCTCATCAAAACCCCAACCTTCACTCAATGCCTTGTACTTGGCTTCATAGTCGGCATGCAGTAAATCTTTGCTTTCATTATGGTCTTCTTACAAGTCTTTAATCATCTCGTAATAAGTAGCATTATTTTCCACATCCATACTCAACAAACCATAGACATGAATATATGATTTCTTATCTTGCTCAGACATATCTTGACCAAGTATGCCAATCAAGTCTTCTTCAGATAAATCAATATATCCATCTTCCTAAAGGTCTCTACTCTGCCTGAGAAGGCCTAATTCAATGAAAACTATAGCCCGCTTCCTAGCATCAAACTGAAAATTGCAAATGTAAGTATGCAAGTATAATTACCGAGAAACTATAACACAAATATGACATTTCATTAACAAAGAAAGAAGAGTAGGAAAAATTATAAGTACGAAACAGATAGCAGGAAACTTTAAATGATTTCATTGATAACCAAAAAGGTATTACAACTTATCCTGGACCTATTACATAGTAGAGAAACATGAAAAGAATAAGAACAAGAAGAAGGAGTTAAGCCTTCTCCTTACCCTTGGCACTGCTTCCAGAAGTTCGGTCGGTAGAAGGGGAAACTTCATCAATAATCTTCAAACTAGACCTAGCAGGCTGAAAGGGAGATTCCCCAAATCCTTCTTCATAATAAAATTCTTCCTCCAAGCTGGGAGGATAACCTGTATCATGCCTAAAAAATAGTTCAGACTCTGCTTAGGTGCCCACCTGCTTAAGTGCCTCTGACCAACCATCCTTAAAGGATTTCTTTCTCATAAACTCTATCTGAGTATAGGTTGCCAAAAATGCCTTGTCCTAGCCCTTATTGAATGAGTTTTCTTTCAGCTTCTTATTTTTGGCCTTCTCAACGACCAACTCAGAGGACAAACCAATAAATTTCTCCTCAGTAATTTTTGGTAGACCCTCACTTGCAATAAATTTCTCCTCTTCCAACTTGGCCTTATTTTCAACATATGATAAATTGGCCTTGATAGTGGCTAATTTTCCTTCAGCAGCCATCAAACTTGACTCAGCAGTAACTAGTCTTCCCTCAGCAAGAGTGGATGTATTAATGGCCTTATGCATCTCCTCATCCTAAGCCTTCTGCTTGGACTTTAACAATTGCCTTAAATCCTCAATAGACTTTCTTAAACCCTCAAAAGATTCTTCAACATCTCCACTAGAAGATTAGACTTGCTCGTCCTTATTTCAAATCTGATTAAAGTTTGCTAAAAACTACATACAGAATAATATTATATTAGAAGGAACATAAAAAGAAAAAAAAGGCATCCAAAGACAATTGATAAAGAAGAAATAGTTACCACTACCAAACTTTGGTAAGCATTTTTTGCCAATTTTAGTCTGGGAGAGGAGCAAGAGTTGTTTTATCAGCAAAATGGGGTACCGGTTTTGATAAATATTCAAGTCTTACTATACCTTCTCGAACAAATCCTGGTCAACAACAAATATCTTCTCAACTTGCTTCTCGAGCAAGACTTTATTTAATATCCTAAATAGAGGAGCAATAATATTTACTTCCTCAGGAATGACGAACTTAGGAACCTTCTCTTTCTCAAAAGCCTTGGGTATTTTTTTGAGCTTCTTAATTATTACAACCACCTTCTTGAGAGAGGAGACAAGGCTCCAGTGATTAAGTCAGGGACTTTCCCCTTTCCCATATCATCAAGTGGAGAGGAAGAAATGGCTGAAATGTACTAAGATTCAAAAGATGAAGAAGTTCCCAAATCCTTGTCTGCACCAGCAGATGCTTCAACAGAAGAAGTAGGGATTGGTTCATATTCAAGATTAATTGGATCAACAACTATAGAATTGGTGCGCCAAGGAACAAACGAAGTTATAGAAATCTTGTACTGCAGTAGATAAGAGGCAACTTAGGGATTTCCTCACCAATTCATTGGTGGATTCTCCAAAGGAACTTCAACTCAAGAGTGTTCATGTCCTCTTGTTTAGGACACTTTTTCTTGCTCTCAACTGTGCAAAAAAACATAAACTAGGAAAGAATTAATCGATTAGCATATCATCAGATAGTTGGCAAATAATGAACTGAAATACACAATTATAGAAATTGATAACCTATGCCATGACCCACTTGAGGGCACGTGGGCCCATCATACACTTCTCTAGTTTGTAAAGAAGAATGTTGCCAATTTTTAGCAATGACTACATAATTAAAGTAATGTGACACCTCGACTAATTAAATACCAGGTATATACTCCTTTATGAAATTAATGAAGAATATCAAGTTGGTTTAGTCTTAGCATCACTGTCGAAAACATTTAATGTATTACGAGCCACCTAATATTTAAAAGGTGAGTTGCCAAATTTTATTAAATTAAATGACATGTAGCCAATTAAATTAAGCTAACCATACACATCCACATCAAGACCACAACAGAATAAAAATGGAATACATAAAATGAATCTGGAGTAAAACTCCACTGAATAAATCAAATACTAAATAAATCCCAATACAAAAGTCTGAATAAGTAAATAAATCCAAAATTGAGATAAAACTGAAAGTCTAAGAATGCTATCGCTAAATAGAAATGGACGAAATGCCCTAACAGATGAGTAGTCGTGAGTAGAATCAAGTGCAGAATGTGAAGGCGTCTAATATCGATATCATGTAACTTCCACAGCAGTTACAGCACGTCAATGTAATGGAATCTCCTATGCTTGGCGTCCCTATGGCTGGGCACCTAAAAGGTTTTTACAAAAATAGATTTAGAAGCAAATGTGTCAGAGCCCGAGGTGAAAACAATTTAAAAATATCGTAAGTGTTTAATTGCATTAAACAATAAATATTATATACATGTTAGTTGCATACTCTCACATGAGTTTCTCACCTCTCAACTAACGTGCATGCTTAACGTATACTATTGACCCATCCTAGTTATGCCACTATTTAACTAGTCCGTACAAACCCCTGCTTTCATATCCTAATATAAGGCGTCTACTCGTATTACACAAACAAGTTATATTTATGTCTCACATTCACATTCGTTAAATTTTTCATCACATATGTTATTTAAATTCTCATTTTAGTAGCCCATTCAAATATCTTAGTTATTCACATCTACTAAGAAATAGTGAACCAATCACCAGTATATATAGAAATCATTCTCAATACATATATACATATATGGCACCCATAGGATAAGATGCGGTTCACGCATACTCTTCTATAGAATCCCAATACATCACGTACATAAGGACTACGCATTTCGAATCACTCAAGAATCGTTTCAATAAAAAAGATCACACATATTGGAGGCTAACATAGTTCACATACCCATGGGTCACGTACATACATATGGTCCCATGGTCAGCTGACTTATCAACACCCAAATAAGTCATTCACAACCGTATTTCCTTATGGTAAAAATCTAAATCCCCCCGTAGGCACACAAAGATCAGATGGTCCTTTTTCCGAAAGCCAACCTCACGTGATAGCAAGTATGGTATGTATGTCATACACACAATAGTCCATATACTAACCATTCACACAATCTAAGTAATCATATATCAATATAGGTATTCACACATTCCATCTTATAAGTCTCATACGTCGTAAGTTTATCCCAAACATCCTACGTAATATACATTTAGCTTGATAAGTCTCTCATCGTATCAATTTGAGTACCTAAACCTACCCTAAAAGGTTACTTAGTATCCTATTAGTTTCTAATGTAATCTCAGTAACTTAAAGTCCCTTCATTACTGTTCATATCCTTACATCATCATTCATTTCCATTATAGTCTCAATTCGAACGATTTCTATCCATACCTCACTCGGTAGACCCTCGTAAGTAATGATATTCAATTCCATGAGGTAAATCATTTTTTCGGGCATCAACAAAGACCCTATTAGCCTTAACTAAGTCCCACAATACTACATTAATCACCCTAAGAATTATTTTAGGTTTGGGATTTATATAAAACTTTAAAGGGGAAACCTTTCAAAAATCAGGAGGGGTCGATCGATCGAAGGCAAAGGGTCGATCGATCGTAACAGTTGATCGATCGACATTCTTGAGTCGATCTAACAATCAAGCAGGTGTTTACCCAGAAATTCTTTACACAGTTACGGGTTCTCCAAATTTACACCCCAAATCTTTCATTACAACGTCCCAAACTCCCAACAAAGTATACTACTCATTACACCAACGTGTTTCCACAATCTTTAACTTTTTAGAATCATTAAACCATCATGAATTAATAGTTTCTCGGATCAAAAGTCATAAATATTCCTCTAAACCTAGTTCTTCAAAATTTCTTCAAGAACATCGAATTTCTTAACATTAATTCATGAATTTGTACACATGGATTATAATTTCGTTGTCTCTACATACTAGAAGTTCATCTACATGCAAAACCTACCCATATTCAATGTTTAATTCTCCCAATTTATAAAATTCTCAATTTTTCAAGTCTAGTCTCCAATTCTAAACTTCATGGATAATATATATTTGTAGAATCATAACAAGTTAAATCACTTGCCTAGGAATGAAGATTCTGATCCTTTGAAGACAATAAAGGTGGGTTCTCTTTCTCTTTCCGGTCACAAATCTGGTGATAGTGGTGGTGGTTATGGCCATGGAAACCCTTGGAACTTCTCATATCTATTCATGTTGCCCACTCGTTTGTTTTGACAGATAATGGCCCTAGTGACCCCAAGGTTGGCTAATAAATAACACCTAATTTTCGTAGGTCACTATTCATTAAAAATTAAAATGACTAAAATACCCTCTCGGGTTTCTAGTTAGGCCTAAAAATGCCTCGGGACCCAAACTAAAACCCCGTCTAGTGTTTTCTAACTATTTCAACCCTTCCGGACGCGTTGGCGCACTCAAAATGACCATGCAGATGATATAAATATAATTTACTTATAATTTCATTTAAATTGATTCCTGACGCGAGTGACACGCGCGCCCCAACTTAATTTTCAAATTGTCGTATTTATAACTCGCGACAATATTAATAAATTCAATAATCACATATTACCATAATCACTCAGTAATATTCAACATTATCATCATAGTCAAATACTAACTCTCGTATCGCTAGTTATTTAAATTCGAATTAATTTCCAATTAATTATCCTAAATTAATTTAATTAATACCATAATTAAAAGCAATTTCAATTAATTAATCTCATAATTAAAAGCCATAAAATTACGGGGTATTACAAGTAATCCTTATTAGAGTCTGGCAAATTAACAACTAATGCCCTATTCACAAACCTAGTCTTCAAATAATACGTACTATCACTGGTAACCCATTTTTAACAAAACATCACTTCAGGGATGCCAACATGGGTCCCATAAAGTTGATTCAACATATGAATCCCATTTAATGTTTTGAATATAATATAAAAATAATTTTAAAGTTTAAAAAAAACAAAAAATATTTTAAATAGTTAAAAAAAACTGTTGTGAATATTTAAAAATTGTTTTGTAATATTTTAAAAACTGTTTTTAATATTATAAAAAATTATTAAGAAAATGTTTTACAATTTTTTAAAAAAATCGTAATATAAAAATATTGTAAAAACTGTTTTTAACATTTTTGAATATAATATAAAAACTGTTTTTAAGTAAATTAATTGGATTGACTTTAATTTCGCCTAATGGTTGTTTGATAGTGTGATGTGAAAAAACTAGGTAAAATTTGCCTAGGCAAATTTTTCCATGCCCACTCTTTTGCCTATATGCAACCAAATTGACCTTAATAACTTTATTGATGTCTAATTAAAGACATCAAAGTGAGGTACCCAAAGGGAGAGAGAAAGATCAGTTCAGTCTGAATTAATTTTTTTCGAATGAGGAAGCAGTTCTTCCTGAATCACACATTCCCAGAATTTAACTCTAAATATGTTAGGGGAGAAATAATGTCCTTTGGCCCAGTTATTTCCAGCACCGGATTGACCAAAAAATGAAGTTATCGGGGCTGAATATATGGCCGTAAGGGGCTGATCGAATGTTGTCCATGATCTGGATAAGGTCAGAATCAAGTTAGAAAGACGGAAAGGGCACCTCATATACATTACTGGTATAGCGCATCTTATCAAATCGATCATCCTCCCTATTCTTCTATACAAATTCCAAAACTATAAATGGTCTGCTAGACTATTGGATATGATTAATTCTTAGGTTTGAAACTTACTTTGGACTGAATACATAAAAAGAAATGGTTCTTTTACCTGGGCATATAAGTTCAGTGCAACTGCCTCTATTTCAGAAAGAGGAGCTGCATAAAGCTTGCCATATTTTCCAAAACTTTATATGAACAATAATATCCTTCGAATGATACCACAACAAGCTAATACCATGACCCCATGTTTCATACAAAACCAAAGATAAAGATGAAGTTTAACCAACTATTGGGTCCGAAGATATACGGCTACCTTGAGTCTGAAGATGTACGGCTTAAGACATCAACTGTCAAGGTTTGATCCGAGCATTCGTTCCCATTTGGTAGGACCTCTAATCTTCTACACATGTCTAGAATTTAATCCCAGCACTTGCTCCCAAGAACACCGAGTGTATTAGACCAAACCTAAGAAGTAAAAACGAAAAAATTCGTATTTCTTTAAAAAGTCTGTAAATAGAGCATGACAGTTGAAAGAAAGGCGTAAAAAGGTATTCAAAATGGCAAAATGGTCAAGGGCGTGTCACACATAATAATTTGGGTGGGTCGGGTTGGGTCAACCCCTGGGTCGGGCTGGGTCAGACTTGGATCGAATCGGGTTGACTCGCTTTTTTGTTTTTTTAAATTCAAAAGTCTAGGCATGAAAATTTTAACTGTTATACCTGATGAACACATGAAAATTTTAATAATTAACAGTTATAACTTTTTATTGTTATTCAAATGTATAAACTCCCAATAAAAGTTATAACTGGTATTCAAAACTTTGAACTATTATTCAAAATCCCCAAATCTAGGATTGGGAATGGCAGTTTTGGGGGGGTATGTTTAGGCTACATAAGAGAGAAGCAGTGCATTGGTTAAACTAATGTTATTTTTTTGAATGACCCGCAATTGACTCGTTGATCACCCGCGACTGAACCGAACTAAAAGGATTTCAAAACCATTTCTGACCCTCAAATATATTAGACCAAAATCGAATCGTTATTTCTGGGAAACTATTGGGAAATTTTGTCCGTATTAGACCATATTGCCAGCCCTACTCCTAACACACGGACATTAAAAGAATGGAAAAAATAAAAGTACAATGTTGAAGTAAATATATTGAGAAAGATATCTTTGCATCATTACACTACCAAGTGATATAAATACTAATATACCAACTGATATGAATACCAACATACCAACGAAAAAACTAACATAGCAACTGATATAAATACCAACATACCAACTAATATAAATAAAATCATGCAATAACTTGAAAGGTTTCCAAAACATCCCTCAAACTGCCCCGTGAGAAGCAAGAAAACCACGTAAAGTACCAATGTACTTTGTAGGAACTGAGCGCACAATCACGGGACACCCAATTTGAGAATATGACTACAATTTTCAAATAATTATACTTAAGCATAAGCCATGCTGCTAGAAGGATAAAACAAAAAACCACTAAACATCCCGATGAGATAAAAAATACCTTGTACGTGATCATTGTAACTTATATGAAATAGTCGCATAGTCAGTGGATGTCCGGTTTGATAATATGACTGAAATTTGCATATATCTAGACTTAAGCTTTAAAATATGATGTTAGACAAGAAAAATCTGAAACAGTCCCCAATCAGCCCCATAAGAGGTACAGAAACCTTATATGCAACCAATGTAACTCTTAGGAACTGACCGTGAAGTTACAGGTTGTACAAATTGAGAATATGACTAAAATTTGTAAATAACTAGAGATTGGCTTAAAAACATGCCGCTGGAGGGTAAAAACACAAGACAACCCTAAATGTCCCCGAAAGAAACATAATACCTCACATAGTGACAATATAAATGATAGAAATTAACCACATATTCATGATATAACTGATTTGGCAATATGACTAAAATGTTCAAATATCTAGACTTAGTATTAAAAACAAGTTGTTGGAGGGAGAAAATAAGAAATATCCCCCAAATGGCCCCTTAAGAGGCACGAACACCTCACACCAACCAACGTAACTTGTAGGAACTGACCGCATAGTCACGGAATGCCTAATTTGAGAATATGACTTTAAAAATATCTAGACTTTGTCATAAAAACATACTACTAGAGGCGAACACACCAAAAAACACCCCAACGGCCCCCTACGGGGCACAAACAGTTCGCATGGGATCAATGTAAATGGTAAGAACTAATTGCATTATCTTGGGACAATAAGTTTGAGAATACAACTAAAATTTGAAAATAACTAGAGTTAGGCTTTAAAACATGCTTCTAGAGGGCAAAAGCACAAAAAGTCCCTAAACAATCTCATTAGAAGTGAGGACACCTCACACCACACTAATTTAACTCGTAGGAGCTGACCTTATACACAAGGGATGCCTCGTTTTAGAATATCATTAATATCTTAAAATAGGTAGACTTGTGTTTGAAAACATGCACCAAGAAGGAGAATACCCACGAACACCATGCACATGACAATTGTAACTCATAGGAATGATCGCTTTGTCACAAGATCCCCGGTTTGAGAATATAAATAAAATATTCAAATAACTAGTCTCAGATGTAAAATCATGCCAATATATTGGGACACTCAAACAACCCCCGAATGGCTGCATGTGAGGCAAGAACATCTCACACGGGACCATTGTAACTCGTAGGAACTAATCGCATAGTCCTGAAATGCGAAGTTTGAGAATATAACTAAAATATGAAAATAACTAGGATTACGCTTTAAAACATGTCGCTAGAGGGAAAAAAACCCAAATAGTCCCCAAATGGTCTCGTAAGAGACACGGACACCTCATAAGAATCCAATGTAACTCCTAGGAACTAACCGTGTAGTGAATGGTTGCCCGATTTGATAGTAAAATTAAAATTCACAAATAACTAGACTGAGGCTTAAAAATAAGCCGCTAAAGGGTGAAATCCCAAAACGAGCATTAAACGTACCGGTAAGGAGCACGAACACCTCGCATGGACCAATTTAACTCGTAGGAACTGATCACGTAGTTACAGGATGCCAACTTTTAGAATGTGAATAAAATTTATGAATAACTATACTTCGGCTTAAAAACATGCGCTTGGATAGGAAAACACAAAACAAACCCAAAATAGTCCAGTAAGAGACACGACACCTCGCACATGACCAATATACCTCGTAGGCACTAATCGCATTATCACCGAGCGCTCGGTTTGTGAATATGACTAACATTTACAAATATCCAGATGAAATCTTAAAAACATGCTGCTAGAGGGAAAAAACCCAAAATTATTCCTAAACGCCCCATAAGTGGAACGAACACCTTGCATGAGAACAATGTAACTCTTAGGAATAGACCACTTAGTCATGGGACGCCCCATTCAAAAATCTGAAATTTTTTTGCAAATAATTAGACTTAGGCATAAAAACATGCCAATAGACAAAAAAATAAATAAAAGCCCCCAAACGGTGGTGTGAGAGGCATGAACACCTCGCATGGGACCAATGTACCTCTTAAGAATTGATCGTATAGTCATGGGATGCACAAATTGAGAATAGTACTAAAATTAAATAAAAACTAGACTTAGGCTTAAAACATATCGCAAGAGGGTGAAACCCAAAATAGTCCCCAAATGGCTTCGCAAGGGGCACAAACACCTTGTGCGGGATAATCAGTTTGAAAATATAACTAAAATTTGCAAATAATAAGACTTAGGCTTAAAAACATAGTGATAGACGACAAAAACAAAAAACTGCCCCTCATACGGCCCCATTAAAGGCCCGGACACCTCGCACGGAACCAATGTAACTCCTAGTAACTGATTTCATGGTCACAAGATGCTCGATTTGAGAAAATGACTAAAATTTGCATATATTTAGACGTACGGTTAGAAACAAGCTTCTAGAGCAGGAAAACCCGAAATATCTTTGCAGCAACCCCATAAAGGGAACGAACACCTCGCACGAGACAAATGTAACTCGAAAAAAATTATCGCATAGTCACAGGATTCCCAATTTGATAATATGACTAAAATTTACAAATAACTAGACTTGGGCTTAAAAACATGCCACTATAAGGGGATGGATCAGGCAACCCCCAAACAACCGCATGAGTGGTGTGAACACCTCGCGCGGCACCAATGTAACTCGTAGGAACGAATCGTGTAGATATAGGATTTCCAGTTTGAGAATATAACTAAAATTTTAAAATTACTAGACTTAAGCTTTATAACATGCCGCTAGAGGGCGAAAACCCAAAATAGTCTCGAAACGGTCCTGTAAGAGTCACAAAAACCTCGTACGGGACCAACGTGACTTGTACGAACTGGCTGAGTACTCAAGGGATGCCCAGTTTGAGAATATCATTAAAATTTGCAAATAACTAGACTTAGGATTAAAAACATGTTGCTAAAGGAATAAAAACCCAAAATAATCCCCCAAATGTCCCTGTAAGGAGTACGAACACCTCGCACGAGACCAATGTAACTCGTAGGATTGACCATGTAGCGATTGAAAGCCCAATATTGAGAATATGAGTAAAACTTGCAAATGTTTAGACATATGCTTAAAAATATGCCTCAAGAGGGTAAAAACCAAAACTTACTTGTAAGAGGCATAAACACATCAGATGGGATCAATGTAACTTGTAAGAACTATTCGCATAGTCACGGGACGCTCGATTTTAGAATATGACTAAAATTTACAAATATCGAGACTATGACATATAAACATGGTACTAGAGGGCAAAACCACAAAACATTTATTAAATGACCCTATAAGTGGCATGAACATCTTGCATTGGAACAATGTAACTTGTAGGTACTGATCCCTTAGTCACAAGATCCCAGTTTTAGAATATGATTAAAATATACATAAAATTAGACTTCATCTTAAAAGCATGCCAATAGACAGGGAAAGTCAACAACAGCCCCCAAATCGCTTCGTGAAAGTCATGAACACATCGGGCGAGACCAATGTAACTCGTAGGAACTAACTGCAAAGTTACGAGATGCCCGATTTAAGAATGTGACTAAAATTTTCAAGTATCTAGGCTCAGTATTAAAAAGATGCCAATATAGGGGGAAGACCCAAACATCCCACAAACGGTCGCATGATAGTCACAAACACCTCGCACGAGAGAAATATAACCTTTAGGAATTAACCACGTAGTTACGAGCATCCACTAGAGGGGGAAACTGCAAAACTCCCAAACGGTCCTATAAGAGGTACGAACACCTCATATGAGACTTATTAACTCGTAGAAACTGATCGTGTAGTCAAGGGAGGTCCGGTTTGAGAATGTCAGTAGAATTAACAAATATTTAGACTCGGGCTTAAAAACATATCACTAGAGGGTGAACACCCAAAACCACCCCAAACATCCCCGAAAGGAGCACGAACACCTTGCATGGGGATCAGTGTAACTAGTAGGAATTGGCTGTGCAGTTGCAGGATTCCCTATTTAAAAATATAACTAAATTTTGAAAATATTTAAAACTAGGCTTAAAATCATATCATTGGAGAGGAAAATACAAAACAAACCCAAAACGACCCTTTTAAAGATATTAAAACCTCACATGGGACCAATGTAACTCCTAGAAACTAACTGCATTGTCATGGGACGCTCGATTGGAGAATGTGACTAACATTTACGAATATCTAGACGAAGGCTTAAAAATATGCCGCTAGAGGGCAAAAACCCAAAATTGTCCCTAAATGGCCCCATAAGTTGCACAAACACCTTGCCTGGGACCAATGTAACTTATAGGAATTGACTGGTTAGCCAGGGATGCCTAGTTTGAAAATATGAATTGTTTTTGCAAATAGTTTGACTTAGGCTTTAAAACATGTCAATAGATGGGGAAAATCAATAATAACCCCAAAACGTCTCCGTGAGTGGCACGAACACCTCGCACGGGACCAATATAACTCTTAGGAACTGACCGCGTAGTCAAGAGATGCCCAGATTAAGAATGACTAAAATTTGAAAATTACTAGACTTAGGCCTAAAAAAATACCGCTAGACGGTGAAAACCCAAAATAGTCCCCAAACGACTCCATAAGGGGAATGAACACCTTGTACGTGACCAATGTACCTCGTAGGAACAAACCTCATCGTCATGGGTCACTTGTTTTGAGAATGTAATTAGATTTTCAAACATCTGGACTTAGACTTAAAAAAATGCTGCTAGACGACGAAAATCTAAATAATCCTAAAATGGCCACGTAAAGGGTATGAACACCTTACACGAAACTAGTGTAACTCGTAGGAGAAAATAACTAAGTCAAAAAATATCCGCTTTGAGAATATGACTAAATATTTTAGATATCTAGACTTAGGATTAAAAACATGCCTTTGGATGGCGAAAACCCAAACAATCCCAAAGTAGCACTGTGAAGGGCACCAACACCTCGCACGGAACCAATGTAACTCATTAGAGAAAACCACTTAGTCACGACATACCCAGTTTGTTAATATGACTAAAATTTTCATGTAACTAGAATTACGTACAAAAACATGCCGATAGACGAAGAAAACCAAAAACCACCCCACAAATTGCCCCGTTAGAGGCACGAATACCTTTCACGGGTCCAATGTAACTCGTAGGATCTGATTGTGTTGTGACCGGATGGACGATTTAAAATTTTGAATAAAATTTTCAAATGACTAGACATAAGGTTAAAAATAAGTAGCTGGAGGGTAAAATCGAAAAATCTCACAAATGGTCCTGTAAAGAGAACGAACACTTCGCACGAGACCAATGTAACTTGTGAGAACTCATCGCGTAGTCAAAGATGACCAGTCTTACATTGTGACTGAAGTTTACAAAGAACTAGAATTTAGCTTAAAAACATGCCAATATCGAGGGAAGGACCAAATGGTCGCATAAGTGGCACGAACACCTCGTACGAAACCAACGTAACTCATAGAACTAATCGTAGAGTCACGGGATGCTCGGTTTGAGAATATGACTAAATATTTTAATTGTTTGGACTGTGGGCTTAAAAGCATTCCATTATAGGGCCAAACCTAAAACAAATCGAATAAAGACCCATAAGAGGCATGAACACCTCACATGGGACCAATCTAACTCGTAGGAACTAATCGGGTTATCACTGAATGCCCGGTTTGTGAATATGACTAAAATTATTAACAAAAAATCACATAATGGCTTAAAAACAAGCCACTAGAGGGAAAACCTCAAAATAGTCTCGAAAAGGCCCTGAAAGTGGCATGACCACCTTGCGTAGGAACAATGTAACTCATAGGAACTGATCGCTGATGCACTGGATGCCCAGTTTTTGAATATGACTAGAATTTATAAATAGTTAGTCTTTGTCTTCCTAACATGCCAATAGAAGAGGAAAATCAATAACAAACCCCAAACCGCCCCTTGAGACGCATAAACACATCGAACGGGATAAGTTTAACTCGTAAGAACTGATCGCGTGGTCACGGGATGCCCAGACTAAGAATATGACTAAAATTTGAAAATAACTAGACTTAGGCTTAAAGACATGCTGCAAGAGAGAAGAAACCCGAGACAACCACCAAACAACACCGTAAGAGGTATGAACACCTCCCAGGGGACCAATGTAACTTGTAGGAACTCATTGTAATTACTTAATTCTCGGTTTAAGAATGTGACTAAAATTTGCAAATAACTAAAGTTAGTCTTAAAAACATACCGCTAGAGGGTGAAAACCCATAATAGCTCCATAAAGGGAACAAACACCTTGCACGAAACCAATGTATCTTGTAAGAACCGACCACATAGTCAAAGGATGCCCGATTTGAGAATATGACTAAAATTTTCTGATAACTAGGCCGACGCTTAAAAATATGCAATTAGAGGGGGGGGGGGGGGAACCTAAAACAACCCCCAAACGGCCCCATAGAAGGCACGGCACTCCCATTTTGATAATATGAATATTTTTTAAAAATATCTAGGCTTGGTCATAAAAACATGCTGCTAGAGGGGAAAAAATCAAAATATCCCCCACACGACCTCCTAAGGAGCACAAATACCTCGCACAAGAGTAATGTAACTTGCTGGAACTCACCGCTTATTCACGTGAAGCTTGATTTAAGAATATGTGTAAATTTTGGAAATAACTAAACTTATGCTGAAAAATATTTTAATAGAGCAAAAAAACTAAAAACATCCCCTGAACGACCCCATGAGAGGCACGAACACCTAAAACAACTAGAACTAGGCTTCAAAATAAGTCAATAG
Organism: Sambucus nigra; assembly: GCA_949130495.1. Taxonomy (NCBI): domain Eukaryota; kingdom Viridiplantae; phylum Streptophyta; class Magnoliopsida; order Dipsacales; family Adoxaceae; genus Sambucus; species Sambucus nigra. Next base: position 83,528,501 of record OX422208.1, on the reverse strand, counting down.
AGACGGAAACCCCAAAATATCCCTTAAATGACCTCGTAAGAGGTACAAACCCCTTGCTTAGACCAATGCAACTCGTAAGAACTCATCGCGTAGTCCTGGGATTCTTGATTTTAGAACATGAATAAAAAAATTTACATAACTAGACTTAGGCTTAAAAACATGCCGGTAGAGGAACAAAACACAAAATAGCTGCCAAACGGCCCCGAAAGGGCACGAACATCTCACATGGGACCAATGTAACTTGTAGAGACTAACTACATAGCCACAAGACACTTGGTTTGAGAATATAACCAAAATTTTAAAAAAACTAGACTTAGGCTTAAAAATATATCGGTAGAGGGTGAAAACCCAATAAAACGATAAAATGGCCCCGTAACAGGCACGAAGACCTCACACGAAACAATATTAACTTGTAAAAACTGAATGCATAGTCAAGGAACGCCTCATTTGAGAATGTCACTAAAATTTGAAAATAACTAGACATAAGATATAAAACATGCCGCTAGAGACAGAAATCCCAAAAGGGCCCCCAAACAGCTCTGTGAGGGGCACGGACACATCACATGGAACCAATGTAACTCGTAGGAACTGACCACATAACCATAGGACGTCCGGTTTCAAAATATGACTAAATATAGATAAACCTAAACTTAGTATTAAAAACATGCCGCCGGAGGGCAAAAACCCAAAATAACCCCAAAATGGCCACGTAAGGGGCACGAACACCTCGCACGGGATTAATATAACTTGTAGGAATTGATCGCGTAGTAACGAGTTGACTGATTTTAGAATATGAATAAACTTTTCATATAACTACACTTAGGCTTAAAAAATTTCCTTGAGGGTAACACCCAAAATAGCTTTCAAACATCCCCGTTAGAGGCACATGCACCTCACACGGGACCAATGTAACTAGAAGAAATTGACCACATAGTCACGGGATGCCAAGGTTAAGAATAAGAGTAAAATTTTCAAAAATATAGACTTAGGTTTAAAAACATATCTCTAGAGGGTGAAAACCCAAAACATCCCCCAAATGGCCTGTAAGGGGCACGAACACATCGAACGAGAGCAATGTAACTCATAGGAACTAACCGTGTAGTCATGGAAACTCAGTTTGATAATATGATTAAAATTTTAAACTATGTAGTGTTAGTCTTAAAAACATTCCCTTAAAGATGGAATACAATAAATAGTCCCCAAACGGCCCCAAAAGAGGAACAAACACCTTGCGCGGGACCAACGTAACTCGAAGGAACTACCCACATAGTCACAGGATACTCGATTTGGGCTTATGACTAAAATTTCAAATGTATATGTTTAGTCTAAAAATCATGCTTCTATAGGGGAAAAACAAAACAAATAAAAAACAGACCTGTAAGAAGCATGAACACCTTGCACGGACCAATGTAACTCGTAGGAACTAATCGCCTAGTCACAGGATGCTCGATTTGTAAATATGACTAAAATTTAATAATATTCAGACTAAGGCTTCAAAACATGCCACTATAGGGGAAAATCACAAATGGCCCCATAAAAGGCACAAACACATCGCACGGGACTAGTGTAACTCGTAAGAACTGATTGCATTGTCATGGGATGCCCGGATTGAGTATATGATTAAAACTTGAAAATAACTAGACTTAGGCTTAAAAACATGCCGCTAGAGGGGGGAAACTAAAGAAAACTTCCAAATGGACCCATAAGAGACATGGACCTATCGTAGGGGACCAATGTAACTTGTAGGAACTGATTGCTTATTTACTTAATGCCCGATTTAATAATATGGCTAAAATTTACAAATAACTATTATTAGTCATAAAAACATATCGTGAGTGGGTGAAAATCCTAAATATCCCTTAAGGGGTACGGACACCTCGCAAGAGCCAAATTTATCTCCTAAGAACTAAACATGTAGTCAAAGGACTCTCGGTTTGAGAATATTACTAAAATTTACAAATAACTACACTGAGGCTTAAAACCAGACAACTAGAGGAGGAAAACCTAAAACAACCCTTAAACTGCTCCATAACAAGCACAAACACCTAACATGGTACCAATATAACTCGTTGGAACTAACCCCATAGTCACTACTCTGTCGTTTCGAGAATATGACTAAAATTTATTAATATACAAGCTTAATCTTAAAAACATGCCACTAGAGGGAGCAAATCAGAACATCCCCCACGCAGCCTCATGAGGGGCATGAACATCTCGCAAGGGATCAATGTAAATAGTAGGAACTCCTCGTTTATTCACGAGAAGCCCGATTTAAGACTATGACTAAAATTCGTAAGTAACTAAACTTTCGCTTAAAAAAATGCTAATAGAGCAAAAAAACCTAAAACATCCCCCGAAATAATCCAATGAAAGGCATGAACACCAAACATGAGACTAATGTAACTGGTTTCAAAAAATTACTAAAATTTGTAAATATCTAGACTTAGACTTAAAAACATATCACTAGAGGGCAAAAACATAAAACAATACCCAAGGGCCCCGTGAGAGTCACGAATACCTCGTACACGACCAATGTAACTCGTAAAAAGCTGACTGTGTAGTCACAGGATGCCCAATTTGAGAATATGACTAAAATTTCCATATATCTAGACTTAGGCATAAAAACATTCTGCTAGAGAGGGAAATCCAAAGCAGGCCTCAAAGAGCCTCGTAAGGGACACGAACACTTCGTACATGATCAATATAACTCATAGGAATTGACCGTATAGTCACATGATTCCCTTTTTTTTTATAATAATACTAAAAAATTCAAATAACTAACCTTGGGATTATAAACATACCTACCAAGGATGAAAACCCAAGACGACCCCTAAACGGCCCCATAAAAGGCATGACCACCTCACACGGGACCAAGGTAACTCATAAGAACTATTTGTGTAGTTATGAGATGAACAATTTGAGAATATCACTAAATTATTATATGACTAGAGTTTGGATTAAAAATATGCTGCTATTTGTCAAAAACCCAAGACAACCCCAAACAGACCTTTAAGAGGTATGAACATCTCGCACTGGAGCAATGTAAATCGTAGTATTTAATTGCATATGCACGAGACACCAAATTTGATAATATGACTAAACTGTGCAAATATATAGAGTTATGCTTAAAATTATGCTGTTAGAGGTAGGGAACCCTAAAAAGGCCCCAAGTGGCCTCATGAAGAGCTCGAACACAACGTAGAGGACCAATGTAACTTGTAGGAACTGATCGCATAGACACAGAATTACATATTTGAAAATGTAAGAAAAATTATCAAATATGTACATTTAGTCTTAAAAACAAGCCTTTAGAGGGTGAAAACCTAAAATATCCCCCGAAGGGCCCCAAAGAGGCATGGACACCTCACACTGGACCATTGTAACTTATAGGAACCAACCATATAGTCATAGGATGCCTACTATGAGAATATGGCTAAAATTTACAAATATCTAGACTTAGGCTTACGAACAACCCACTAGAGGGAGAAAACCAAAAACAACACCCAAATAACTCGTAAGGGTCACGAACACCTCACACGAGACCAATGTAACTAATAGGAACTGACTACTTAGTAACATGACACCTATTTCGACATATGACTCAATTTTCCAAATAACTAGAACTAGGATTAAAAACATGTCAATAGAGGGGGAAATCCCAAAACATCACCCAAACGGCTCTATAAGAGGCACAAACACCCTGTAGGGGATCAATGTAACTTGTATAAAATGATCATGTAGTCACGGGATGCTCTGTTTGAGAATATGAATAAAATTTTGAAATAATTAGACTTAGGCCTAAAAATATATGGCTATAGGGAGAAAACCCAAATTAGCCCCCAAACAGCCCGAAAAGGGTACGGACACCTCACACGGGACTAATGTAACTCGTAGGAACAAAGCGCATAGTCACAAGACACTAGGTTTGAAAATATGACTAAAATTTGCCAATAATAAGACTTAGGCTTAAAAATATGCCACTAAAGGGTGAAAACCCATCACAATCCCAAAATGTCCCCGTAAGAGGCATGAAGACCTTGCACGAGACCATACTAACTCGTGGGAACTGATCGCGTATTCACGGGACTCCTAATTTGAGAATATGACTAAAATTTGCAAATAACTAGACTTAGGATTGAAAACATGCTAGAGGTAGAAATCCCAAAACATCCCTCAAACGGCCCTGTGAGGGGCATGAACACCTCGCATGGGACCAATGTAACATGTAGGAAATGACCGCAAATCCATGGGACGTCTGATTTTAGAATATATCTAAATATTGGAAAAAACTAAACTTAGGATTAAAAACATGCCACTAGAGGGCTAAAACCAAAAGCAACCCTAAAACGGCCCAGTAAGGGACCCGAACACCTCGCAAGGGACCAATGTAACTCGTAGGAACTGATCGTGTAGTCATGGGATGATCGATTTTAGTATATGACTAAACCTTTTAAATATAGTTACATAGGATCAAAAACATGCCCTAGAGGGGGAAAACCCAAAACAACCTCCAAACGGTACCCTTACCGACACGGACACCTCGTACGAGACCAATGTAACTCGTAGAAATTGACTGCGTAGTTATGGGATGCTAGGTTTGAGAATATAACTAAAATTTACAAATATCTAGAATTAGGTTTAAAACCATACAATTAGAGGGTGAAAATAAAAAATAACCCCCAAACGGCCCCGTAAGGGGCACAAACACGTTGCACATGACCAATGTAACTCATAGTAACTAACTGTGTAATCCTGGGATGTCTAATTTCATAATATGATTAGAAATTTTAAATATATAGAGTTATGATTACCAAAATTCCTATAAAGAATGAAAACCAGAAATAGTCCCCAAACGGCCTCGAAAGAGGCAGGAACACCTCACACGGGACCAATGTAACCCGTGGGAACTGATCGAATAGTCATGGTACACCCGATTTAAGAATATGACTAAAATTTGAAAATATATATAATTGTATTTACGAACATTCCGCTAAAGGGTGAAGACCCAAAATAACACCCAAAGGGCCCTATAAGGAGCACAAAAACCTCGCACGGGTCTAATGTAACTCGTAGGAACTGACCTCGTGGTCACGATATGGCATGTTTGAGAATATGACAACATTTTTTGATTAACTAGACTTAGGCTTTAAAACAAGCCGAGAAAAGGTGAAAACTTGAAATCTCCCCAAGACGGCCCCGTTAGAGGCTCGAACACCTCACATGGGAATAATGTAACTCGTAGGACCTCACTGCAGAGTCAAGAGATGCCTAGTTTGAGAATATGACTAAAATTTGCATGAAAGACTTAGGATTAACAACATGATGATTGAACTAAGAAAAATAAAAATATCCCCCAAACGGCACCAAAAGGGGCACGAACAACTCACATGAGGCAAATAAATCTCGTAAGAACTGACCGCGTAATCACGATACACATGATCTGATGATTTAACTAAATTTTGTAAATATATAGACATAGGCATAAAAAATACAGCTTTAGTGGGAAAACTCAAAAATGTAACCAAACGACCTCATAAATGGCACAAATAACTCGCACGAGACAAATGTAACTTGTAGGAACTAACAACGTAATCACGAGACATCTGGTTTGAGAAGATGGTTAAAATTCTCAAATATCTATACTCACGCTTATAAACATTCCTATAGAAATCAGAAGAATAAAAACATTCCACAAACTGATCCATAAGGGGTACGAACACCTCGCACGCGACTAATGTAACATGTATGATATAACTGCTTAGTCATATGACACTCGGTTAGAGAATATGACTTAACATAGAAAATATATACACTTAGAATTAAAGAAATTCCTCTGGAGTTTGCAACCCCAAAACATCTATAAAATGACCCCCTAAGGGGCAGGAACTCCTCGCACTAGAAAATGTAACTCATAGGAATTGAAGACAGAGTCATGGGACGCCGAGATCTATAATTTGACTAAACATTGTAAATATATAAATTTACTCTTTAAACACACCGCTAGAGGGGAAAACTAAAAAAATCCCCCCAAAGGCCTCGTAAGATGCACGAGCACCTCCAACATGACTAATTTAACTCGTAGGAAGTGACCACATAGGCACGAGATGCCTGATTTAAGAACATGACAAAACATTTAAATAACTAGACTCAGCATTAAAAACATGCAGCTAGAGGGCAAAAACCAAAAACAACCCTGAAATGGCCTCGTAAGGGGCACGAACAACTCGCATGGGACGATTAGTGAAATAACTCAGTACGCTAAATTGTCTAGTTATAAAAACACTCATTTAACACTTTGATAAAACTTGTTTAAAACATTGATTGAAACTGTAACACACACAAAAAGAATTTTTTATGATGTTGCACAAGAAAATTAATCTGAATGGGATGAGGAAAAGTAAAAGACGATGCAGTATTTGTTCTCGAGGAAATCAACAAGTGAAAAACCTCGTGTCCTTTGTTACTAGGACAACACACACAATGAAGTCCACTATTACCAATTTTTACTTTCAGATTACATATTACATGTGTAGATGAATTAATTAAGCCAATACAAAATAGTATCCCAAGGCTAACCTAAACAACCCTACGAAATCCGAAACAATAATAAACACTCCAAGGTAGTGACAACTTGGAACTCACACAACCCCACACACAACACCAGTGAATCAGAGAAGATGTCAAAACTAACAATAATATTTAGATGATTGTGCTTAATCAAAATGGCTTAATTATTAGCTACTATAAAGTTGGACCAAACTAAAATCTAGCAGCAGGTAATAATATAACAAATGTAATTAAATAATATATCATCTTGTATAAGGCTGTAACAAATAAATTTCACAAACTTATATAACAAAACCAGTTTTAAACAAACAAAAAAGAACGCCAATCAGTTTACAAAAAAAACTTTAATAGGTTTTAGCTAAAAAAAATTAAATTGTCTTTCTAACACGTAGATCTAAACATGGAAAGGAATAAAAAACATTAAAGAAAAATATAAATATAAGTATATAATAGTTTTGTATATGTCGTGACAATTATATTCAACACAAATTAATAAGAAATCGCAATCACAAAAGATAATAAAGAATGGAAAATGCCAATCACGCAACACAATATGTACGTGGTTCAGCAAGAATGCCTACGTCCACAGGAGTGCAGTCAGTATTATTTCTATATACTCCAGGGAGTGTTTTACAGAGAATACAGCGCGTGTCTTTTGTCCCAAGCTTAGGGTTTGTTATATACATGTTTGTTCTCGGGGAGTGGGGGTGTTGGACTCCCCCACCTCTATCTTCTACTCCTAAAATATCTCCCTACGAGATTTTAGGAGTGGAATAAGTCAGAACTGAATTCAGTTGAGATATGAGGGGCCCAAACTTTGGGCCTTTTCTGTTGGGCTACTCGTCTGGGCCTGTAATGGAAAATCCGAGTACCCACAATTGCCCCTAAAGTTGTTAAGCCACAATTTGGGCTCAATAAATTTAAATGATTTGTCATAATGGCTCTCTTGTAATTTGTGTAACTCTTCCCAAGGTTGAAAACTGATTTAGGCGGCAGCTTGCTTCGTGTCTTGTGCATGATGATTGGAAGCATTTAAAGGTCATTTGGAACAGCAGTCCGTAGTTGTCGTTTCAAACTTCTTCAGTTTTCTCATCTTTTTCAAGATTTTTCTATTGCGCATTCCTCTCCAGGTCTTTGTTTGCTTCTCTTTCGACCTTCTTCATCGTATGGGCTTGCGATCTTGTGTCGTCTTAGCCAAACCTTCATCTCGTAAGTCCCCTCTGCCCTCTCTTTGTGCTTTCCTTTTCTCCTAAGATTTCTTCGAATTCATAATTAGGGTTTACAAATGGCGAAGACAGGTAATAAGATTGTGTCTGAGTTTAGGAAATTCTATAATATTTCAGTCTGGATAGACATTGAGTGCGCTCCTTTCCCTAAAAATATCAGAGAGATAGAGGACGCTCATTAGATTCATGTACTCTTGCTGTCCTAAGGGGGTCTGCCTTTTCCTCCAAAAAAATTATTTTTGCATTTCTTCGGTTACTTCAATATCGTCTCTACGTAGTGCTCGCCAAATATTTGGAAGATAGTTAATGGTGTTCATAGGATAAACCAACTTTATGGCACTAATTTGGGACTTGCTGAAATATGTTTTTACTACTCTTTCTCGCGAACGAGCTCTGATCTTCTTTACCTCAAGGCTAGGAGTCCTGATAGGGTATTGGTAGTAAATCTACCTGATTCCCATAAGGATTACTGGCAAGAGGTCTTTCTTGCTAGGAATTGGCAGTTCTCACCCAAGACTGAGGGGGTGAGGTCTGATAGATTCACGGTCCCCTTTTATGGGGAGGAGTACATAAGTAATCTTCACTTTGCTCTTTCGATCTTCTTGTTAATGTATGATTTTTTTTATAATTTCCTATTTCTTTTCAGCGAGGATAAAGAACTTAGAACCTGTCCTCAGCGAGGTTCGAGCTGATTAAAACATGGAATATCAGGGAGTCTTTGGCTGATGGTGAACATCCTCGGTCGGCTGCTTTCCTATTAGAGTATTAGAACATCGGGTCCAGTTTCATTATGAGGCCTGTGGATAGCATTTCTGACTTAGATCTTCCTGAAGAAGATGCTGCTGATCCCATCTAGTTGGACGAGGAAGAGAGTAGCTCTGAAAGTGATATTAGAGGAGGTGTTGAAGGTAGTTCCAGCGAGGCGAGTTCTAGTAGTGAAGAATCTTCCATCTCGAATGAGGTCTCTGAGGCTCAGGAGTCTTCAAGTACATCTAGAAATTATAGCGAAGAATTGGCTCCCTTAGGAGGAACCTGATCCGTGATAATGATGATGATGATGAGGAGGATGATGTGCTTCTTACTCAGCAGTCGAATAAGCAAAAATCCAGTAGTGGGGCTGTTGCCACTGGTTCTTAGTCTGCTGCTCATGAATAAGAGAATAAGAGAAAAAAATAAGAGTAGTTTAGAGAGAGTAAAAAAAGAAGAGGAGAGGAAGAAGGATGAAGAGAAAAGAATGTGGAGGAGAGGAAGAGGGTAGATAGGGAGAAGGAGAGATAGGAGGAGAGGAGGAGAGTGGAAGCGAGGACGAAGGCTGGGTAAGCTTTAGTGCCCGTGTCTGTGTTTCCAGAGGGGGCCTTGGTCACCACATCTCCCCAATTGGCTCATGCGCTGCTCAAGAGAGCAGTTTTGCCTGTTGATCGACAAAGGGCAATGGGGACTGACCAGTTAGCCCTGCAAGTGAGTCAGAGGCTAGCCTTGGTAAGTATGTTCCTGTCTTTTAATGTTTGTAATACTCAATTTGATGCTTGCTTATAATTCTTTCTTCTTACTTGTAGTTCGTGATTGAATTCTCCGTGCTCTATCGCTCTCGCGATGAGCTGGTGAATAAGAATACTGAGTTAGAGAAGTAGAACGCTGATCTAAAGGGGAAGAGTATCAAGATAGAGGCCAGCTTGAAGACTGCTGATACTGCTTGAATGTCCTCTAATCTTGCCCTCATTGATGCCAATCGAGCGAGAGAGGCAGCGATCAAGGGTCTAAACAAGTTGTAGCAGGCCTACGACTTAGTCTGCTCGAGTAAGCTAGTGATGGTGGAGGAGAATAAGGTACTGGTGGAGAAGCTAAAGGAGAAGGAGTTCGAGGCAGCCACCATTAAGGAAGAGTTATATAATTCTGGGTGGGCTACCGCATATGAGGATGCTGAGGTTTAGATAGGCTACATCAACCGTCTGAACTTCAAGAATGGCTGGAATAAGTCTCTTCTCGCTGCCGGGGTGGATGTTGATTCTCCCTTATTCGATGAGCATAATCCAAGCCCAAAGCCTGTCATAGACAAAGATCCTATCCCAGCCATCGAAGGTATTAATTCTGCTTCCCAAATAGTTCCTGTTGATGCCCTTCCTGCTCGGGGGATAGAAGTTATCCCTTTTGAGGGAGTTGCTCCTACTGCTTCTGATAAGGGAAAGCAACGAGCTTCTTCGGAACAAACAGAGGTCGCTAGGTAGTCTGCTCTTAGGACTTCTCCGTATTTTTACTTTTCTTGTACTTCTTTTGAATAAATATATGTAATTGTACCCTTTTATTTTAATGAAATGAAAGTTCTTTCCTTTTTATACATTGATTCTTCTGATTTTTACTACTTATTGTATGGTTTATAGTTGATTGACGCAGATGAATATATACCTACCACCTCTCAACTGGGCAGGATCCTTGGTCCTAACACGAGTAATCAAGTTCGTCAAGCCTTCGTTAGGATCTGTAAGTCCCTCAGGACGAGGAATCGGAAGTTTAAGGACCAGTCAGAGCTTATTGCCAAACTGAAGGATAGGCTCTAGGAGATGGAAGAAGTTGGTGCCTTTGTTCAAGAAGAAGTGAACACTTTAAGAGACAAGCTTCTAGACGCTTTTTAAATTAATCAAGTTGGAGAAGTCCTTCAGCAGGAGAATGAGACTTTGAGGAGAGAGGTACTGAGGCTCAGGGAGCATGCACCAAGCGTTGTACCCCAAGTTTTAAGGGGGTCTTCTTCCTCGGCTGGTCCGCAAGCTACTGCAAGTGATGGAGGTACGACCAGGAAGGCTGATGAGCTTCGGGTTGACGTCCAGCGAGCATATGTGATAACAGCCAGATTACAGAGAGATGTTACGCTGCTGAGACATTTGTTTAAGAAGGGTCCTCGGCGAGTATGGGCTGATGGCTATGACCAAGGTTGGATGGATCTCTCACGAGGTTGATAGAGTTTGAAGAGTTGTCCTTTGTTAGGGGGTGGTTAAGCACCCTTAGGGATCTACAAGTCCCAAGGATCTCAGTACTCTGGTACTGTCATAAAATTTCTCCTTCAACCCTGATGCCCAATCCTTTTAGAAGGGATGACCAATGCATGCCTATAGATGCCATCCCCAGACCGTTGCTCGAGCAAAATGTGAATGAGGTCGAGGAGGAACTGGTTCCTCATCCGGATGACGGTCGAAGGTTAAGGTTTTACCAGATGTAACTCCTTGTATATATGTAATGAAGTAATGTAATGTTGATGCTTTGGGAGATCTCGCTGACTAAACACGGGTTATACCTTCGCGTTGTAAATGTGATGAAGTAATATAATATTTATGTTTTGGGCGATCCCGCCGATTAAATATGTGTTGTATATTTTTTCTTCATTTATTCCTCGCTTAACTATCTTAGGCCCTTCGTGGCCGATTAGATTGGTAAGGTTGTTTTGTCGAGTGGGTGTCCTCCCAGTTCAGTATGCTTACGAGATACCATTTTGCCTCACTTTACTTGTCGTCACACTCCCTTAGGCCTAAGTGTGTCAATGGAGAGGACACACCTGGTGTTAGATGTTCTCTCCGATAAGGTTTTCTGAACTAAACATAGTTTGGAGACCAATTCATTTTTGGTCTAATTGCCTAAGGGTCCCTTATAGGGCTTCATATATTATCGAGGCAATGCTAAGAGGTTGTTCGTGTTTCATAACGAAAACCTGAGGAGGGTGATACCCTGCTTTTATGCTTTGAATAAGGTGCTTGTTACTTAAAAAAGGTGTGCAAGTTATAAAGTTCTCAATACAGAATTAACACTTTACAGAATGCCACTGCCAAACAACCTTTTATTAATCACAAGCAATAAAAATTGAGTTGCCAAAAAATGTGCCAGTTGCAAAAATGTGATAAAAGAGGAACTAAAGAATTAGAAGTAGAATTTCTTTAGATTGGCTACATTCCAAGCTCAGCGTATTTCTCTTCCCTCCAGCGTTTCTAAGTGATAGGCTCCTTGTAGGTCATCCCTTGTTACTTTAAATGGTCCCTCCCAATTTGGACCCAGCTTGCCATCCGATGGTTTTACTGCACTGCCAAGGACCTTCCTTAGGACGTAGTCTCCAACCTGGAATATCCTTGGATTAACCTTCTGGTTATAGTATTTTGCGAGCTATTGCTGATAGCTCTCCAGCTTTACTAGGGCTATCTCTCTGCGTTCGTCAGCTAGGTCAAGTTTAGCGAGTAATGCTGCATTAGTTTGGCCTTGGTCGACAAGAGTGGTTCTCATGGTTGGTAGGCCGCTTCCAAAGGGATGATTGCTTCCATTCCATACGTCAGTGAGAATGGGGTTTCCCTAATTGCTCGTCGTGGGGTAGTGCAGTAAACCCACAAAATATGTGGCAGCTCACTCACCCATGCACCTTTGGCTCGCTCTAGTCATTTCTCCATCCCATAGATCACTATTTTGTTGGAAACCTCGGCTTGACCGTTGCTCTGGGGATATGCCACAGAGCTAAAATAGTGCCTGATCCCGTGTTCTTTACAGAAGTTCTGGAAAGGGCCACTCTCGAACTGTGTTTTGCTGTCTGTGATGATGGTTCTGGGGATTCCAAAATGGGTAATTATATTTTTCCATATGAATCTCATCATATCTTCATCTCGGATATTTTCTAGTGGCTCTGCCTTTATCCACTTTGTGAAGTAATCCGTTGCGAGTAATTGATACTTGCGATTGCCGATGGAGGTAGGAAGAAGGCCTACGATGTCCATATCCCATTGGGCGAAAGGCACTGGGCTGGTGAGCGATTTTAGGTCGCTGGCAGGATGGTGGACCATAGGAGCATGTAGTTGACATTTCTCGCATTTGCGAGCATACAATATCGAATCTCTTTGCATATATGGCCACCAGTATCCTTCTTTCATTTCTCGGAAAGCCAGTGACCTCCCCCCAATATGGCTTCCATTGATTCCTTCGTGAATATCCTGTAGGACTTGTTCGATGTCCTTCGAGTGGACACATTGAAGGTAAGGGCCGGTGAATGATCTTTTGTATAGTTTGCCCTCAGGAGATAAGTGAAAGCGAGCAGCTTTGACTCTTATCTAATGAGCGGACTTTTTGTCATCTGGAAATGCACCATCTGTCAAGTAGTCTCTCAAAGGGTCCATCCAAGTGGGTGTTGGCTCGATCTGGAGCATATGTTCCACATTTGGCAACTCGTCGCTTTGGTTGATGCTTGGACCAGCGAGGAAGTCAATGGGGATCGTCCTCTTTATGTTGGAATCGATCGCAGAACTTAGGGCTGCAAGGGCATCAGCGTGGCAGTTCTGTCCTTGGGGAAACTATTGGATACTGACTTCCTCGAAGTTGGTCATTAACTTATTTGCTAAGGCGAGGTAGGATGCCATCCTTTCATCTCTTGCGTTAAATTCCCCACTTATCTGGTTTGAGACCAATTACGAGTCGTCGAACACCTGCAACTATTTTGCCCCCAGCGCCCGTGCCTTCTGCATGCCAGCTATCAAAGCTTCGTATTCGTTATTGGAGGCTTCAAATCCAACCCCGATCCCTTGCTCGAGGATTGTGTCTTCTAATGTGACGTGCACAATTCCTACTCCTTCCCTCTTGGAGTTGGAGTCTCCATCGACAAACAGTCGCCAGACCCCTACTGATGGGTGATTTTCCATTTTCTTTGTGGGTTGAGGCTGGTCGCCTGTAAATTATGTAATAAAATCGGCGAGGACCTGTCCTTTGATTGTGTTCCTGGGTTAAAATTGGATATCAAATCGTCCAAGTTTGATTGACCACTTGGTGGAATACTATAAGAAAATGGTGGCTTATGGTGGTGGAAGATAAACAATGGTGGAATGAAACCTAAAAATCATTGAATACCATCCTCTCTCACTCCCTCGTCTTCTTCCATCTTTCCCCCAAAAATTGCCCCAAACAATCCTTATAAACAAAACCCTAGGACAAAAGTCTCGTTTTACCCATTTTGGGCTCATTTGAGCTTGACAGCACACCAAATCATGGGCTGAAAATATGATAGCCTACAAGGGTAATTTGATTAAAACATTTTCAAGGCACGTCATTCGAACGACATCAACCTTGTTCGAGCGACATCACCACCTCGTTCGATGGTTGGCTTTGCACGACCTTCGCTCGACCTAGGACTGTAATGCAGTGAAATCTCGTTTGAAGGCTTACTTCGCTCGACGTTCGTGTGATAATTGGTCTCGCTTATAACGATACCCCTATATCATGAGGACGACCCCGTTTTTCAATTATTTTATTATCTTCAATTTTGATCAGCACTTTCAAATAATTCTCATTTGTCCTTACCCCATTACAATTTATACAAACTAATTTCATACAACTGTACATCGATGCAGACTTTGCAACATGAAAATTTCCTTAATTACTTCACGCAACGCGTCATTCTATATCTAATTCTAGCTCAATCACTTATTCATTTGTTTCTCCAATTGCATTTCCGAATAAACTACTCAAATTATTCTTTAACGTCAATTTTCAAGGGTGGGGTATTACATTCTTCCCTCCTTAGGAAATTTCTTCCTCAAAATTCATGATCATCAACTTAGGATTCGGTTACCTTCACATGGTTTCCAATCCTAGGGAATCGTCACACCATGGTATAAAACCCAAAGTTTTCGTCTTTATAAATCACCATTAGTAACCTAATCATGATGAACCCTAAGGTCTTATTGTTAATTATCAAGAATGCCTAACATGTTCATCTAAACAAAACCTTGAGATGATCGATACTCGCCAAATGTCGTAGTGTCACCAATGAACTCATCATCATTGATCATTCCTATGTTTTCTCAAACAATCTTGGATTGCACCTAGCGTAAGCTACTATAACTCAAATTTACTAGCAATCACATCATCGATCATGAGATGGTCACCTAGTCCTATTGGTCTACCCGACTGATATATCCTTACGCTAGCCTAGATTCATATTAGGTATCACAATACAAATATATAGGGGTGATCACATACTCAATCCTCACAATTCCAAACAAATCAGAACACTAACATCTATTATTTTATCAGTTTACAAGATTCATATTATGTCCAAGTCATAACCCCGGGACACACGACGAAGTCGTAACTAGCTACACTGGTTTACTAATGAAACATGTTAACCTAAAGCAAGGCAATCCAGTAATACGTGAAAACTAAATGCAACAAATATGAGACCACGTGTACACACAAACTAGTGTAAAACAAATCTTCCTGCAAAGAAGAGCGCACGCATATATAGTGACTCATTAACAACAACTAGTGTAACCCGAATCACTACTGAGTTTATGCAGCGCTACACCCAAATCACAATTGATCAACAACTTCCCATTATCGGGGTTAAAGAAGACACGAGGAACACAATGAATCAAGCGACTGCCACGCCAAAAGGTAACAATCAAATTCCCACCATGACATGAAGAGATATCCGTGGGTTATCCTATGAAGTCCACTACAAAAAAAAAAATATAGAGTGGTAGATTGATACCTAGATCAGTCACTAAAATTTATGAAATGTAAACTAAGTGCTTATAGGGTATAGATTGCCACAATCCAATTTTAATTTCAATTAAAATAACCGAATGAGAAATTAGTCCAATTTTAAATTAATCACCGATTCAAAATTCTTTGCGAAAACTATTAACCATTTTTATTTTTCCTAAGAATGCATTTAGGTGAATAGAATGTATAAAATAAAGATCAACCACGATGACACAATGCACGTGGAAAACACATAACGGGAAAAATCATAGGAGTCATATCCTATACAAATTCACTATGATATTGGATTTATACAGTAGTGATAGACAAACTTACTTTACTTGACTCGACGCCTTCAAAAATTGATGTAGTCTTTTCACTACTTGAACCTTTTTCATAGTGACACCGTAGGAATCCACCCACAATTGTCACAATGCGTGCACCTCATGCGTCCTTATGACCACCGATATTTTATTAGAAATTTGTAAAATCAATAAGCACAAAACCAACTGCTCTAAACCAATCTTTGTATGACGAAGAGTAAAATATATCTTGGGCTTAGAAACTTGAGATCTCAAACTAGAATATTGTATCGATTCTTGGATCTCAAAGCATAAGGTGTAAAATAGGGCCTATAGGAACATTTTAGATTTGTCTATGAAAACTATTTTCAAAATCCTTAAAGTTTAAAACACTTATTGGGCCCTTGTTTTTATTGAAAATTATGAAAAAATAGCAGCACACAAGTCGAGGCAGCTCATTTGAATGAAACATAATGGTGTTCGAATGAGACCCCAAAACTCGTTTCAACAGGGACCAAACTATGTTCTAACACAATGTTTCTTCCAAGATAGAAAGTTTATCTCAATGCTCGATTGAACCTCGTTTGAATTAAATCCTCAAACTTCATTCAATGAAAACATATGGAATTCTAATAAAATGGGTAAATTCGTTTTAATGAAATGAGAACTTATTTGGATAACTTTAAAAACTAAAAATATCTTATTTAAAAATCCCTTTTCAAAAATAACCTCATGAACCCAAGGATCAACATAATATACCAAATATACCATTCTTGAGATCCAAACATTAATGATAAAACTCGACACGATTTTGATGTCACTTTAACTCGGGCCACTTCGTGTCTTCAAGTGCATAGGCTTGAAGGAAAAACTGAACACAATCCTGACATATGACTCAAATAGTTTTATCCAAATGGAATAAAGCCAATATTATAAATTTATAATAAATACTAGAAACTTGACACATAATGAAAATTTTCCTTAAAAATATCCCCGTTTAGATATTCCTGGACAAAACCAAAAATAAAAAATAAGGTAATCAAGATCTAATACCCAATCCCAATCCCAAATGCCAAAAGGAAGAAGTAAAAACTGACACTTGACTAACACCAACTCTTGAGCACATTTGTTCTTGAGAAACATTGTTCTTAGACCTACACAATTAACACATATTTCAAATGCAAATAGAATATGAAATATATAAACTACACATAAAAAAGCCTACCCCTTTGTTAAAATATCTCCTCTTATAGACCATATGTCACCCCCATTTGTTCGAGAATGGGCAAAGGTGAAAGTGAAGGTTGTTAAATAAATTCTACCCATTAAAGGGACGTTAATGATCATAAAGGAAGAAATCATATCATGTGATGTGAATTGAAACAGCAATGAAAAACACGACAACAAAATGTAAATAATCCAAACTATGAAACAAATCACACCACGATGAAGCATATGACGAACATTGATGAGTGTTAAAATCGTAAGTGAGTTTAAACCCACAAGGGCTCCCCTATGGACCTCAAACAGGTAAGAGTATAGAAGTATCAAGTGTGATACAATTATTTAAAATGGTTTGGACCTTTGGAGATGGTCTCACCTCCACTTTGGAAAGGTGTTATGCAATTATATTACAATATAGATGAGTAGTATAGTCTGAGAGACCCCTTGAGCTTTTGTCAAAGGAATCTAAGGCCTTGTCTCCTTTATCAATATTCCAAAGAACATCAGTAAG
Organism: Sambucus nigra; assembly: GCA_949130495.1. Lineage (NCBI taxonomy): Eukaryota > Viridiplantae > Streptophyta > Magnoliopsida > Dipsacales > Adoxaceae > Sambucus > Sambucus nigra. Next base: position 83,511,174 of record OX422208.1, on the reverse strand, counting down.
TAATTAAATGACTTATATAAGGGTTACAGGGAGCTTCTTTAGGGATCAATGAGATACTGGAATGAGGTAAATAATGGAACTGGTCCAAGTTACAAATATGAGATCAAGATAATGGGTCGGGAGTATTTAACGAAGTATAAACACTTATGAAATGCTAGAATTCTTGTGAGTCTGGTTATTTGAATGCTCGAATATCCTTGAATGCTTGAGATCTATCCCCCTTCACTAACTAGTAACCTTCTATTTATAGGAGAAGTCTTATAAAGAGAATGAGTGGGCTATCACAGCATGGTTGGGGTGTCCCTGATGTCAATCGGTGTCAATAAGATGGTGGAGTGTTGGGAAAACTAATTGAAAGAGGTTTAAGATGTTTTTTTTACTGCATTTAATGCTTATCGGGGCATTCATTGTAAGTGGATATGTGTAGTCGAGGTAGGTGGAATATTGTTTTGCTTATCACCCACTTCGTCGGACTATTTGTAGGAACTTTATCGTACATCTAATAGGTTTTCAAGAGTCGTGGAGTTACTCAAAAATGACGATGAAGTATCATGTACTACCACATAATATTTTTGAGGGTTGGGTAACCTTCAGACGTCAGTAGCCTTAAACCTTAGGACGGAGCTGAGTGTAGATCATGACGTGACCTTAATGTTGTGGTCTATGAGCTTTCTTAAGTAGATATGTCGAAATGACTAAACTTACTTGGGGAAGGATGCATGATTGATGTCTACTATAGTACCATGGCTCACTCTTAAGAGTAATAGAGGCTTTACAAGATAATTAATGGTTTATCTGAGGTCTAGGGCTAGCCTTGGGACCTCTGTCTTTTCTCGTGGAAATTAGGAAGTTGGAAGAGATTTTAAACACCAAGTGTGAAATAAGGTATCCCCAGTATCCACTTGTTTCTTCTTACAAAAGTCTCGAGGGGAAATAATTAATTGTTGTGAAAGTTGGTGGTAGAGTCATAACTAACCACTGTGATTTATTTCATTATTGAGCAATGTATTTTGAAAAAATTCCCCCTTCCGAAGTCTTAAACCCCAGCCCCAATGTTTTGTAGGACCTCTTATTTGTTTGCCTTATTTGGTGAAGCTTAAAGCCAAGTCCTTATTTCATCCTTCCAGGATATCAAATTCACCTTACATTATTGTAATGAACTACGAAGGGGTATTTAACCCCTATTTTTCCGGTGGGGATTAATATACCTCACGACTCACTAATCACGTTCTAGTTGAGTTTCAAAAGACTTATTAAATTTTACAAAACATTATTCTGAGGGATAAAAAGCCTAATGAGAGGGCATAATCCATAGTGACCAACCATGTGTGTTTTAAGGAGTGCTTGCTCCCACTTGGGTCCAAATTACCCCCGCCTCTATGAGTGATCCAAATTTTGAAGGCTATTTGTATAGCCCCTTCTCATTTGGTGGCTAAGTTATGGGACCCTTTGATGGATACAATCCTAGACTTTAGGGAGTCTAGCGGGGGGAAGTGTGATGTGTCCCTAGCTTAGTTTTTTAATCTTTATAGGGTTCAAGAGCAGAACAAGCCTATCGACAGAGGTCTTGAGTACCTAGCTCCTAGGCACAATACGATAACTTTTAGGAAGGACAAGAACAATTCGTATAAGAACTAGAGGGTGATGTATATCTTTATTGTGAGAGCATGGTCCACCTGAGATCCTACAATGCCCATTCGTTGCCCCACTCTTTGGTGCACTCCTCCACCAATAGGTAAGTGGGTTTCATGTTTGTTTCAAGCCTCAAGTTTATCGATGCTTTGAGATTTATGAATTTTATTTACCTTTTACATTGGTTCCATAGCCCACTATGTCGAAGTTCACCGGGATTGCTGAGGCTCAGAAGTAGGCCCCCACTCTCTTAGAGATCTTCGACACTACCATTTGTCTTTTTAGATGTGTGCTGGGACATGAGACCAAGCCTCTAAGATATGTAGGGACCCTTGAGGCCCCTAATATCATTATGGGTATCATGATGGAAGTTTGGACTTTGGAATAAGTTTACTGGAAGTGGGCGGTAGTATCTGATGTTCTAACTGAGGTTCATGAGTCTTATGCAGGACAAGATGACATGTCAAGTATAAGGTAGACCTGGCAAAGGTTCTAGGGACCTCTCCCGGGATGATAATCCCATTATAATTTCTAATTCTTCTCCTTGTCAGTAGATTGACATTTTCCATTTTACCATCTTTATCATGTCTTTAGTAGTTAAGTTTTGATTAACAGATGAATGGGAGTAAATAATGATCCTTTATGAGGCCGTGAATAGCAAAGTTAGGAGGTCTAAGGTCACCAAACACTTAAATTTTTATTCCATAATGAATAATCCAACTCTTGGGGTCTAGATAGTGGAGGAGGTTAACCTGGGGACTAGTATAATGGAAAGCTAACGTCTTGATCTCGGTATACCATACCCTTACTATAACAAAATTCGGGGGTAGGTTAGAGTCCTCAGGTAACCTAGTGATATCCTTATATTTTTAGGGACTTTTAGACCTTGGTATCGAAGAATGGAGTTGTAGATAAGGTGGTGTCCTATCAAAAGGGGAAGAGAATTTTCAAAGGGCGACTAAGGTGCCTAGTTCGTTAGAGGAGACAGACCCTTATACCTTAATGGTATATATATTTCATGCACTGGTAAAGACAAATAACTCTAACATGGTGGCTACTATGAGGGGTAGAGGTACCCTTACCAGTGATGAGGAGTTAGTCCACATGATGGGAAAGGTACTTGTGTTTTTTCCTAATTTCATCCTTAGTATTATCTAATTATACTTTTTGTACTTATATTCCTTTATCTTGTTTGCTCAGCGCCTAACAAAATCTCTCTTGTTCGATGCTCTTGATGATAGAAACGCATAGAATAATGTTTCTCAGATGGGTAGCAACTAGGACATCCTTCGACAACACTTAAATCGAATGAATAATTTCCAGAAGCTACAAATGGTGTCTCTTAAGAAGGAGAAAGATACCTTAAAGACTTGAGTGGTTTCTCTTGAATGGGAAAAGCTTTCAAATTAGAAGACCCCCAAAGAAAATGCCTCTTTATTGTCCGATGATAAGGAGTCTCTACCTAAGGTCGAGGAGCTACGCGCTCTTGATTGTGTTAAGATCATAGGGACAATAGAGGACCTTAAAGTTTAAGAGGTTATATTCCAAGGCTTTAAAGATAGAATCTTTTGACTTGATGGTGAGGTGGATTGCTTGAGGCAAACAGTTAAAGTCTTGTCTACCAAGAAGGAAAAAAATTACCTTTTATGGTAAAGAGCTTTAAAATAACTATATTGAGGTCTTAATCAGACACGAAACACTTCAAGGATAGGTTTATACTGTGGTTCATAGCGAGTTGGATGCTTATCGGGATTCCGAGGTTCTTAAGAGGTATCTATTTCAGAACTTCATTGATTTCTTTGAATCTTGCAAGATTAAGGTCCAAACATTATTCTTTGAGGTTGATGTCTCTAGTTCATTTCCCAAATACCCTCCATCATAAGAAGAGACTTCTAATTATTAAGGAATCAATGGTGATGATGTTGAAGATGCCTTTTCTCCTAAGGCCTAAGAGGGAGAAACCACGAAGCAAAAAATTACATCTAAACCTTTAACCAGTGAAGCCATTTTGAACCCCAAAATACTCAATCCTTAACACGCTTTCGTGCAATCTTTTGTTTGTAAAGTTGTTGGTTGGTCGTGGCCCATTTTATTGTAATCTCCACATTTACCCTTATGAAGAGAAATTTTTAAATGTAATTGTGATGGTTTTTGCTTCGTACTTCCTTTAATTTTTTCTTTGCCAAGGAATTTTTTGATGGCCCTTATATGCTTGAGTTTTACCCAGAATGTAGTACACCATTATCCCAAAAAATTGCTTGGTAAAGTGAAACCACTAGGGTGAAAATTATTAGATCATCCTTGAGGGTCCTAAGACCTATAGCCACACTTTTTTTGAGACTGAGATTTTGTGATGGGTCCTTAGACCTTAGAACTAGGAACGTTTGATATTCTCACTTTTAAGGATTGAAATCCCATAATTTTTATTCAAATACTTTTCCCCCAATAAAATTTGAGCATGAAGACTTATGATCAAATCTATAAAGGGTCCTGAGACATTAACTTTAAAATATGTATTTGAACATTTGAAATATGAAATCCTTGGAAGGGTTATAATATCTCCAAACTTTAATGAATTTAAAACGTGAATCCCCCCAAAGGGTTATAAGACCTCTAAACTTAGGTAAATTTAGATCTAAAGTCCACAAAGGATCCAAAGAGCTGTAAACTTGAAAAATTTTGAATTCTAAAATTCTTATAAGGGTCCTAAAACCTCTATGTTTAGAAAAACATACAACCTGAAGTCCTAGAAAGGGTCCTAAGACCTATGAACTTAGGTAAGATTGAATCTGAAGTCCAAAAAAGGGTCATAAGGCCTCTGAACTTGGAAAATGTTGACATGAAGTCCCACAAATGGGTCCCGAGACCTCTGAACTGAGGTAATTTTAAAATTTGAAGTCCTTATAAGGGTCCTAAGACCTCCCGACTTAGAAAAGTTTTAACATAAAGTCCCACAAAAGGTCATAAGACCTCTGAACTTCTGAATTTTTTAAAATTTAAAGTCCTTATAGGCGTCCTAAAACCTCTGATCTTATAAAAGTTTCAACTCTAAGTCCTAGAAAGTGTCATAAGACATCTTAACTTAGTTAATTTTCAAATTTTAAGTCCTAAGAAGGGTCCTAATACCTTTGGACTTTAGGACCTACACCCTCTCTCTATTAAAACTGGATTTTACAACAGTTTTTATACATGAACACTTAGCCCCAAATGTTTTTGAAAACAAAAGTATTTTTGTCAAACATTTTTCAAAGTTATGTATGAGGGGTATAAGGTTTGTGCAATTTTGTGGTAAAGAAAATATTCTGATGTAAGGAAACGGGTTGTCTATGGGTTCTTATACCTTATCCTTTTGGAACTATGGATGAAAATCTAAATAGTCCCTTTAGTTTTTATGGGTTTGGAGACCTCTGACTATGATTTTTTGGGTTGTTTTAACCTAGGGACCATAGCCTTTTGGGGTTCACAAGACCTTTGACTGTTAGTCCTAAGGTAAAGATAAATCCTTGTAACTTGAAATGTTGAGTTTAGAGACCATATCTTAAAGTTAAAGTTAAGGATGAAATCTTTTAACTCCTAAAGAATACTATTATTTAATAGATTAATAGTACAAAAATGTTTACTTTTCATTTAAAACAACAAAGTTCATGTTATAGAGTTGTTCACATGAGTTCTTCCTATCAATGTTCTTGTCTTATCGTATTTACTAGTTGGACTTTAAGTTATGCGGCAAAATTCCCTTGTCTTATGTAGTGGAGATACTCAAACTCATTAGCTCTATGCTTAGGCATTTCAAAGGGATCTCGTATATTGGTGACAGTGGAGGTATGTGAACTAATGATACCTCAGAGATCTTCTCGAGCTTTATCAGAGCATCCATTAAGCCCTAGGGGGCATTAAGTTACTTCTTTTTATTTGTTATGGTAGTGATATACCACTCTTGAGGTTTCTTATGGTCTACAAAGACCTCTCGTACTACTTTGGAGGTTGGGAACCTCATCACCAGTCTGTGGGTTAAGATTATATCCTCCAGTTCATTGAGATATGGTATGACCATGATGACATTGTAGGTCAAGGGGAAGTCCAAGATTGTAAACTTACTCCAACTGGTTGTGAAATAATCCTTAAGACCAAGAGAGAGGGAAATAGTCACATACTCCAGGGAATAAGTTCATTTTTTGCTGGACCTCATGAGTTGGGTAGTGGTTTGCTACATATACTTCATGCTAAGGCGCATGGATTCAAAATCGTCCAAGAACAGGATGTCTAAGGAGTTCCCTTTGTTGATCATGATCATATTCATGTTTACATTCCCCTTGATGGTTGTGATCATGGAAGGATCATCATGAGGTAGCTCGAGCCTTCTGGATTTAAATTCTAGGAATATCATCATTGGGGTCTCCTTTAAGTTATTAGATTGAAGGGTTTCTTGGTTAAAGAACTTGACCTATTCCCTGAGGGATTCTTCAACCTTAGTTTTGAAGTGAAGGAGGAAAATAACGGGCTTTCTCATCTTTTGATATCCAATAAAATGACTAATAAAGGAACTTATCAGCTACGTAAAGCTTGTGTTGGACCCTGGTTGAATCTTGGAAAACCAGTTCCTAGTCATTTTCCTTATGGTAGCAAGAAAAGCTCATCATAAGACCTCATATTGGGTGTCCTATAGGGCAATGAGTGACCTATAGGTTTTCAAATGATCGATGGGTTTCTTGGACCCATTAAATGGAACAATATTAAGCACATTCCACTTTAGGTGAACATGATAATGTTTAAAATCATTAAAAAAATGAGAAAACTATTTTATGGGGCCAAATTGATGGTTTGGGGAGTTTGAGTCTTGTATTGGTTGAGAAAGTTTCCCAACCGATATTGAATCTTCTTTATCTCATTATTGCAAGACTGGGCTACCCTAGAACCTCCTTAGGACTAATCTCTTGGGAGTGAAAACATGTCCTTGATTGGAATGCGAGTGACTCACCACTAAGGGGCCCTAAGAACCTCCAGTTAATTATTAACCTCATCTAACTGGGGATCTGGGTTCTCCCTAATACCATTATGGTATGGTACCACTGGTTCCTCTACTGCTAGGGGTAAAGGGAGACTACTAAGAATAGTGGTAAGTTTTTCCTAGAGATTTTTCTACCGAGACTTCATCTCTTCGAAGGAAAAAGATAAAGAAGTATTAGTCACCAATTTGAAAAGAGAATGGTGTGTATTTTAGAGGAATGAAACTTGTCATTCCCATAGATCGTGGCAACTTGATGAGTGTTAAAATCTTAAATGAATTTAAACCCATGGGTGATCCACTCTAGACCTCAGACGGGTAAGAGGGAAGAACCGTCAAGTGTGAGATAATAATTGAAAGTGGTTATAATCTCAAGAGATGATCCTACATCAAGTTTATAAAGGTTTTATGCATGTTTATTAGAATGTATATGAATAGTATAGCTTAAGAGACCCATTCATCTTAGGTCAAGGGAGTCTGAGGTCTTACGTCCTTCGGCAGTAGTCCAAACGACCTTAAGAAGTAACTTAATGACTTATCAGAAATCATGATTCTTATTTTAGGCCTAAAAAGGATTACGAATGGGGTAAATAATGGAACTCGCCTAAGTTACAAATATGAGTTCACGATAGTGGGTCGTGAGTATGGAACGAAGTGTAAACACTTGTGAAATGATAGAACTCTTATTAGTCTGATCATTTGAATGATCTAATATCTTTGAATGCTTTAGATTGGATCCTTTTCACTTGTTACCAGCCTCGTACTTATAAGAAAACTCTGTGAGAGACAACACATGGACTATAACAGCGTCGATATGGTGTCGTTGAGGTTTACCGATGTCAACAGGGTGGTGGAGTGTTGGTCAAATTATTTTCAGTAGGTGTAACATTATGGTTGAGTGCATTGAATGCTGACGGGAGCATTCAATGCAAGTCGAGATAGGTAGTAGAGGTAGGTGGAATATCACTCTTCTTCTCACCTACTTTGTCAAACTATTTGTAAGAGCTTTATCAATGTTCCAAGAGGTTTGGAAGAGATATGGAGTTGCTAAAAATTGATCCTCAATTATTATGTACAACCATATCCCATCGTTGAAGCTTCAGCTTCATAGGTCAGTACCCTTAAATCAGAGGCCATCTCTGAGCGCAGGTCATGATGGAACCTTAATGATGTGGTCTTTGAGATTTCTTCTCGGGAATCATGCACCACCGAGGTCTGCAATAGTTCCATGACTAATTCTTGTGGGTAGCGGTGGCTTTATAATATAAGTAGTGGTATGTCTCTAGTCTGTGGCTATCCTTGGGACCTCTTCCCTACCTCGGGGACATTTAGGGAGTTGGAAGAGATTTTAGACACCAAGTGTAAATTAGGGTATCATCAAACATATATTAAATCCAATTAAAGAATAAAACAAATACTATATATATATAGGTATCACCACAAACTACAAACAAAAATACGTTTTACACACTCGTATGGCATAAATATGCATTAAAATAATATGGTATTGAGTAAAGGGGTGTGAGCTAGAAATAAAATAAATATCTCCCAAACATTCAAGATAATCCAAGGAGTTCTATTTGATCATTTTAAGTTATCAAACATAGATTTAGTCTCACGTGACAAATAATGGGAACCCAAACAAATCAAATAGTCTAAATACAAACAAGCCTATAAAATATTGATGATTCTCAAATCAATAAAGTCAAATATTAATGATGAACTAGGACTCATTGTGTAAATCCACTGATCTTCATTTTATAACGCCCTAAAAAGTAAACAAATTCATTCTTGTCTCCTTTTTCGAAGATATCAATTTTTTGTTGATGATCACACACTAAAATTTGGCCTGTCAAATATTTTTTTTTTCTTTTTCCAGGGCTCTTGACAATGGTGTCCTTTCATGGAAAGATGATATACTCCCTTCATAGCTGCATTCCATTTCATACTCATATTTTTTTCATTCTTAATAACATTCTCACAAAATTGTTCTTACATGCACAAATTCCCTTGTTAAATAGATATCTAATGACATGATTGATAGGAGACCACCTCACTTAGCTCACGCGACATAAAATATCGAGATCAAAAAGATTTTGTGAAAGGGTGTGCAAAGGCATACACATGTATAAATCCATTAAACAAAACCAAATAAGAACTCCTCCATGACAAGGCATGATTAAGAAACAATCTAAAGCATTATAAACCATACTTAATTATCCTAGCCACATGGAAAACATGGAAGGTTCAAACACACTTATATGCCACATAAGAATGTATAAAATCAACTATACAAAAAAGACAAAAAAAAAATGAGCTTTTATTATATTTTTAAAAAAATGACTCAAAATATTTTTATATTTCTCATATAGACTAAAAAATTATAAATTAATATACAAAAGACACAAACATTATATCACTAGTCAAAACATATATCATGGAGCACAAAACTAGTGTATGAAAAATAAGAAAACATAATCACTTATAAGATTTAGCATGTGATGAATCATGTGAAAGCGTGCAAAATTCAACAAGTGTAACGTTAACTATCTCCAAATAAGATTTCCTAGCCAAGAAAGATAATGATTTAATGCCTCATGTTTTGGGAAACATGTTGACATGGGATCTAGACTTCCTATGATCTTTTCTAAAATCATAACAAAACCTCCTAAGGTGACCTTTCCAACCATAGTGTGCTCATGTGTAAACACGAGGAAGACAACCTTTGGGTTGACCCTGAAAATGTCCTTAGTAATGGTTGACTCTCTCAAAATCATGGCCTAGGCTTTGGGAGCATAAGCATTGGGATACTTGAATCCTAGACCTATATTTTCATTTTTTATTTAGATGGTTTCTAAAATCTTATCCAACTTTCCCAATATAGATTCCAAATTAAATTTTACAAGACTTGAGTTTTTTAATTCATCTTCTAACTCCAAAATCCTAGACTCAAGAAAATGTTTAGGGACTCTTTCTTCATATTTTAGGAACTCTTTCTTCATATTTTCAAATAGTCCACGAAGCTTATATTTCTCTCCCCCGATGTACTTGAGATTCTTCCTAAGAGTCTTCCCATGTGCCGCAAGTCCTTAATCGACTTATCATTATTTTGAATGGCACACTCTTTCAACTTAGCCTCTAATTTCAAGTTAAACTTCTTAAATTTAAATGACACTATATATAACTCACGGAATACAACTTAAATGTCACTATCCTACTCTTCATTCATCTCCCCTTCTTCTTCCTCTTCACAAGTGTGCGAATCTAAAGACTGTACGTCAAAGTTATTATGCACGTGATCATTTTAAGTAACAAAAGACTTTTCATTTAGGGTCACATGACTAGCCATGAAAGCGATGAGGTTACTCACCATCACAAAGGGTAGCATTGTATGTTTTGATCTTCTTACCTTCTTCCCTTGGTTTAGCAGGATACTCACGCGCATGATTAACCCATGTCACTCTTAACATTTATCCTGGTCATCCACTTTCTTAGGGTTTCCCCTCTTCTTCCTATCATGTTCACTATTAAAGTTCTTAGATTTCTTATTGAAATTCTTATCTTCTCTAAGCTTAATACATTTTATGAAATTTACAACAAACCTATCAATCTCTTTGGGACCTAACTCAAACTCACTATTGGAATCTGACACACCCTCCTTTTAAGATTTTAGGGCAACACTATTTTCATTATTTTCATATTAATTCCTAGGAGGAAACATATTCAACGTATAGTTTTGGAGATCACCTAGAAGTTATTAGAATCTCATAGTATCAATATCTCCAAGAGAATCTAAAACTGCGACTTTGGCATTAAATCTTTCGAATAATGATCATAAGATTCTTCGAAGGATTTTCGTCTCGAGGATATGCTCATCTAAGTTACACGAAGAGTTAATAATATCCAACAGTTTGGCATAAAAATCATTAAAACACTCATGCCCTCCCATTTTAATCTTTTCAAATTTCATTGTTAGAATTTATAACTTAGAAATCCTAACCAGGTACCTTCATGTGTGAATTTTAAAATTTCCCATGCGTATTTCATGCTCCCACAAGTCATAATACGAATAAAATCTTCACCCATAATAGCGAAAAAATAGCATTCTCACCCTTGGAATTAAAATTGGAAGCATTCTTTCCAGTCGTAGTCCACAAGCGATAAGCTTTTGGTAAAACACCATTAGTGGGAGGAGGCCACCCTTCTTTACAGAGTTTTAAACATTTTCATCAATATATTTTAGTAGAAATCTCATTCGGGACTTTCAATATTGATAATTTGAACCGCTAAACATGGGAGGCTAAATTATGGGCCTGACCTCACTATTAAAATCCATCTCAAAACCTTAAAGCACACAAACCTATGGATTAACATGATAACTTAGTGCACCCTCTCTGATTCCAATTTGAAAATCCAACTAAGTTCTTATAGGATATGGATAGACAAAATCCAATTTTAAATTTCAATTAAATTAACTGAATGAGAAATTATTACAATTTTAAATTAAGAACCGATAAAACACGTGTTATGGATAAATTAAGAACCAATTTTATATTGCATAAGCATGTGTCTAGGTTAATAGCAAGAATAGAATAAATATTAACCACAACGTCGAGATTTCGAGGAAAACCAACAATGGGAAACACCTAGGGTGGCCTACCTATAATATAGGATTTATATAATAGCGATAGAGAGACTTCCTTCACTTGACTCTATGCCTTCAAATCTTATTGCAATCTTCACTGCTTGAACATCCTTTATAACATATCATATTGATTCTTGGATCTCAAAACTTTGGCTAACAACCCATCTTCACAATAAGTAAGGAATTCATTATGTGAAACCAATCTTGGTATGATGAAGAGTAAACATAATCTTGGTGCTTAGAAATTTGATATCACAAAAAAGCATATCATATTGATTATTGGATCTCAAAACTTAAGGTGTAAAACAGGGTTATAATAGGCTTTCATATTTGTCTATGAAAATTATTTTTGAAACACTTTAACTTTAAAACTCTTGTTGTCCCCTTGTTTATATATAAAACTATGAGAAAATGATGACAGCAAATTGAGGAAACTTATTCGAGGTTGTCCGAATGAGATTATCCAGATCGTTTGAACAAAATACAATGTCATCCGATCGAGACCCCAAACTCATTTGAATGGGGATAAAATGACCTTCTAATGAAATGTTTCTATCAAGATAGAATGTCTTGCTCGATACTATATCGAACCTCGTTCGAAGTAAATCCTTAAATTCTTGTCAAACGAACCTTATAAACTTGTTTGAACGAAATGAAAACTCATTACAAGAACTTCATAAACTATAAATATTTTATTAAAAAATACTTTTTCAAAAATATCAAGAAAAAATTTAAACATCGAACTCAAAAACCCGGGGATCAACATAATATACTAAATATACCTTTATTGAGATGCCAAAGTTGATGATAAAACTCGACATGATTTTGCTGTCGATTTCACTGAAATTGCTTGGTGTCTTCGAGTGCATAGGCTTTAAGGACAAATTGAACAAAATCCCAACCGATGACTCCAATAATTTTGTCCAGAAGAATAAATCCAATATTAAAAATTTATAATAAATAGTACAAAATTGACACATGGCAAAATTTGTCCTTACAGTCTGAATATTAATCTAAATACTCTAACAAATTAATAAATAGTTGAACGATCTCCACGAATCAATTAAATATAAGTCCATGGAAGAGCACTCAATCTATGAATACTCCCATTAAGTATAACGATTAGGGTCAATAGATCAACTAAAATGGTTGAGATTCGAAATTAAGGGCAGCAATCAATTCCTCCAATCGTAAGCCCTCCCTTCTGGGACAGGAATCCAGTTGGTCACACCCACAAAGATATAGTACAAGACCCTCAATTTAGCCAAGTCTTCATCTCTAACATCACTTTTTAACCACCTAGCATCAGAGGTGTTTGGGTTATATGAAGTGGTGGGAGCCTCTTCTAAGTCCATCTCCTCTTTTATAAAATGGACTTCTACTTGTTTAGTGGAAAGGGATTGGTCAGCCAGTAAGGATCTATCCTCAAAATTTAGCTGGACAAAAGACGTGATGTTGTTAGTATCTATGTAATTTCCACCCCCAACTCTAATGTTTGCACTGTTAAGACACTCTGAGGTATGAAACTCAGAGGTTCTATCTTTAACGCTTGGGGGCTGACGCTATAGAAAAATCTAGTTCGAGAATGAAATTTGGGCTTTTCGGATGGTCTTTAAGGTGGAGTACTTACAAAGGAAGGGAAACTTCTTATAAAAACATCTGGACAAAGTTTGTGCAAATGACAAATGTGTTTCCAGATTTTGGATGAGTCACTCATACAAGGAAGCCAACACAATTATATAAAAACCCTAGAAATTTAGAGAACCCTAAATTTTGAGAACTCACTCAAGAATAACAATATAACAAGAGAAAAAGGAACAGTAAAAGAGCAGAGGTATTGCATGAGGAATACCTGAAAACCTTGGATGAATGTAGATTTCATTGGAAGAAAACACACATATTCTAGAAGAAGGTGGTTATCTTTCTCGATCTCTCTCTTTGAAGTTGGAACAATTTTTTTAAAATAGGAAGAAACAATTTTTTTACCTCGATTTTATATGGGATACAAACATATGTGCCCGTCGCACATTAAAATGAAGCCCCGGACAAATCGCTAACACGTGGCCAACTTAAGTCAGCAAAAAATTTCAATGAAAAACTTACAAGTCGATTAGTTAGGTCTGCCGAGCAGAATAACTAACCACTTATGGACCTGCAGATATTAACTAAAGATTGTTTAATGTGACAACCCTCCTAATAAAATACCGGGCGATCACTCCTATACCAAATTAAAACAGGAGTCTCATATGGTTCATTCTCAGTATCACTGTCGAAAACCAATTTAATTACTAATATCCTATTAGAGTGGCGTTAATTTTTTTTAAACTAATCTTTTTAACCAAATCATTCAATTAAAACATCCATACAGTTTATGCAACAACTGAAATGAAATAAAATAACTGAACAATCGGTACAATATAATCCAACCAAATTGAATGCCGCACAAAAAGGCGATAAAGAATAAATGAATGCAATTGGGCTATCAGCCCGAATGTTACTACAATACCTCCTATCTAGATCTCAAAGATAGAAGCGTCTATAATAAACTTGCTTGCATCCACAACTGCTGCAGCAAACGTCTGACGCGAATGAATCGTCATCCAGGCGTCCCTGTGTCTGGAAACCTATATATATATAGCAAGAGGGGGAAAAATAGAGAAACGGGTCAGAGCCCGAGTTTTGAAAACATTTTAGCAAGTGCATAAAATCCATATTTTTAAGATATGATATTTCTCATAATTAAACTGGTATCGCACTCTCATGAGATACACCTTACCCCTCTTCTAATAGTGCACAACTATCACATATCTTTTAAACAACCTAGTTAAGCTACCCTGCCTAACAAGTGTATTTACTATTTTCTAATAATCCTTATTAATCTGAGTACGAAGGACTAAACTTCTCCCAATTCCCAACATTATGTTACGTTCGTGCGTGGAGTGTCTCGCGAAGCAAAATCCAAACAAGGACCCCCCCCCCCGATACACTACTACGTGACAATGTTAATCGTCGGGATCCATTAGGCCCTCAGTACATACAATATCATATACTGACCCGTATCTATATATATATATATATATATATATATATATTTAGTTCTCATTAACTTATGATTCATAATTCATAAACATTCGGATATAAATTTATCGGAAGGAGTATTTCACTTTATTCACTCTTTTCCCTTTTATACAGGGTTAGGTTACATGATATCTCATCTCATATATATAAACAATATACTATACGCAGCAAGTATATTAATCATCCACCGAGCTATAATATAAATAGCTTAGTTATTCTCATTTACTAAGCAACCGTGGATTATCGCAAGTACACATATATGTTAATCACAATACATATATCCATATCCGGTACCCATAGGCTTAACAACAGTGCACACATACTCTGCTATCCAATCCAAGTACACGTCTAAGTTCCCGTACCGCCCATACCGTACTAAGTTTCATTAACACCTCTCATAGTGTTAATAAATTGCCAAGTAACATTTCACATATGCTAGTTTCTGATTTGAAAGTTAAGTCTTACCACTTAATCTTATCCATTAGATGCTCACTATATAATATTATGCTTTTGCCCATTAAGCTTTCTCTGCTTAAGTTAATAGCTAGATGTATTCACGTCATATAATTTTCTACTACTTCGTCCTAGTAGATTATTCATATAGTATATATTTCGCACACAATATAGACTATAAGGATAATTGGCCTGTCTAATCGTCGACTCTAACTATCCCAAATTATTTGCCTTTTTGATGTATGAACATCTTATAATCATGTACTATTCTACCCAAGTAGATTATTTATATATTATGTATTTCACACACAATAATTATCTACCATTTCATCTTAGTAGATTATTCATATAGTATATATTTCACACACAATATAGACTATAAGGATAATTGGCCCGATCTAATCATCGACTCCAATTATCCCAATTTATTTATCTTTTACATCTATGAACATCTTAAAATCATCTACCATTCTACCCAAGCATATTATTTATATAGTATATATTTCACACACAATATATACTATAAGGAGTATTGGCCCGGTCTAATCATCGACTCCAATTATCATTTACATTGGCCCGGTCTAATCCTCGACTCCAAATGTAAATGAAAAATAGAATATTGGCTCGGTCTAACCCTCGACTCCAATATCATATAGGCACTGTAGGTATTCACCCAACCCAAGTACAAAATTTATAGGTATTCACACAACTAAATTATTCATACTTGTACGTAATATATTTCTCTTTTATATTCACCGTACTTGTTTGCTTTACAAATTTATTTCACTTTTGTATTTATTCGAGTATAATCATCTACCATTCTACCCAATTAGATTATTTATATAATATATATTTCACACACCATATATATACTATAGGGAGTATTGGCTCGATCTAATCATCGAATCCAATTCTCCTATTATTTACATTGGCTCGGCCTATACTTCGATCACCAATTTTTATTTAGTAGACTATAGGTATTCACACAACCTATATATACTATGCATCAATAGGTGTTCACTCAACCCGATAATATGCATTAGTACGTAGTATGTATCTCTCACATATTTTTCGTACTATTTGTCTTACGATTTATCTCACTATCGTATATATAGGAGTGTTCACACAACTCTAAGGGTCCTAGTTACCCCTTGTTATATCAACTCAGTAGTTACCCTTGTTAACCTACTGACCCAAACAAATTTAATCTCGCTCACACCTTTTCCGTAATTATATTCTTATCCTCTTGAATTAGAATACGTCTCAATCAAGCCTATGAATTTCCACTTTAATTCTCTCAAAAAATTAAATCCCAACACTCAATCATAGGCCTATTGCCATCATTAATCCAGCAATATATTTTATCAAGGTCCCAAACACTTCCCTGATAAAAAATTGTCACAACCCACTCACCAAAATAAGGGGTGGCCAGCCCAATACTCCAATATAATAGGAGTCCCGGATGGAATCATTCTCAGCATCAAACTAAAATATAGAGTATCCAAGATAACCACCCAAAATTTAAGAAAACGGGTTGCCAAATTTTTTTTTTAAAGTTAAAGAAAGAATTTAAACAACCCAAATCCTGAAAAGATAGGGGAAACCCCAAAACATATATAAATAATAATAGCAAGAATACAATAAAAAGACCGAATATGTTACCGGTCACAATCTTTATAACAGCATTTGAACAAACTCATTAATTTATACAATACATTTCATTAGACATTTACAAAAGCTTGGGCCTCTCACCCGAGTAAAGAGACCCGATCATAGCTAGAATACAAAAATGAAAATGTCTATACCAAATGTATCCCGTAATACCCGCAATGCATCACGGCTCGCCGAGGACATCGGAATAAGAATTCAAATCAGGCATCCTTGCTACGGAGTACCTGAGCGGAGACAAGGTGCATATGCAACAAGAAATGTAAACGGGTCAGGGCACGGTTCTATATGATTACCAAATGAATAAAGAGTATGACATTTATGAATGATGAATCATGATGAGAGATATAACTATCTAACTACACAATTTAAAACATAACTAAGCAGGAAGATAAAACAAATAACATTAATCTAAAAACTTATCATGGGTACCAATTATCTCATATATCTTTTTCCTTAACAGGAAATATATGTAAAATCACAATGTTATGCTCTTTATGGCATTTTTATCTCACTTTTACATTTTGTAAAAATCCTTTCCTTATCAGGAAAATAATCATTTTCAAATACTCTTTGTGGCATTTATATGTGCCCTTTGTGGCACTTTATCATGCTCTTTATGGCATATCAAATACATTAAGTCCAACTTGATTATGAACTGTTATATTTATATACATATAACGAATTCTAAGACCGCCCGTCCGGGTTTCCCCACTGTGCGAGCCCCTAAATGACCATCATCTTCCAGGGCCTATCAAAAGACAGCTTGGGCACCTATATCGCAAGACGTCGGGAAGCGGCCATGTGCCTGCGGGGTAGTCAAGACCACACTCGGAATCTCCTACCCATCGTAGAAAAATATACAACAATAAGCGCTCACATGACATGTTGACTATATCCACCCTGCGTTAATTTGTCAGGGGGCATCACCTCGCGCGCGGACTTCCCTTATGATGTCATTTAGAGAGGTGTGTTTAAACCATTTTATTTATCATTTTCAAAATCAAGTAAATTATCATTTACCAGTTTCATGATTAAGTAAATTATCATTTACAAAAATCAATACCATTTCCATTTCATTTCATATCCATGTATATGTCTCATTTCATCCGAAACCATTACCATTTACTTCTTGAATAATATAACTTATTATCCGGAGCCATACGATAAATTATATCGTTACTACAACCTCAAAGGAGTAAGTAAACTCTTAATTACCTCCAAACATTGTAGGGTATTATTTTAAAACCCCAATATTATCATACCTCGAAGGGATAAATGAACTTCCAATTTATTCTCCCAACATACTTTTATGGTGTTATTATAAACCATCAGGGCTAATATAGCTCGAATGAGCTCCTAAAGTCTCCCAAACATAATATTATAACTTTTAGTTTTATAGTAATTGACTAGAAGAAAGGATGCCCTAACATCAATAGGCATAAGCCCGAAAAAGTCCCCACATAACCCATTCCTAGTGTAGGGAAAGTAGCTGACTCAATTACAACTTTAGGACACTTAGTTTACTTCATTAAAGAAGGTTACTAGGACCTAGACTTAAAGAAAATTACTTGGAACTAAACTAAGAAAATTACTCAAAAATGCAGGGCTTCCGAATCGATTCGGCCTAGCCGAATCGATTTGGGCTCAGGAAAGCGAATCGATTCGGACCATCCGAATCGATTCAGTCAAGAAAACCTAACTTTCTGCATAATTGCCGAATCGATTCGGACCATCCAAATTGGTTCGGTCGACCCAGAACTGGAAACTGTCTTAAGGCGAATCGATTCGGCCTGACCGAATCGATTCGGTTCTGCAGAATTTCCTAGTTTCGTTCTAAGTGTTTTGAGCCCTAATTTTTCCAAACCTCAAATCTCTTCCATTTTTACACACAACCAACAATATTTATCTACTTAAAATCATCCCAACATGATTACTAACTACTAAAATCCACAATTTCATTATCAACACTAAGATTAAGGTTTAGTTCCCAAAATTTCCTCATTTAAACCATAAATGTAAATACACAACTATCATATAATTTATACATCTTAAATCACATATTAGCAAGTAGAAAACTTGCCTTAGGGTTGCAAGTTCAGATTTCTTGGTGGTAGAAGGAATCTCCCATCTTCAATCTTTATTTTTCTCTTCTTTCTCCTCTTTTCTCTTCTTCTTTCTTTCTCTCCTTTTTCTCTCTATATTTAAGACATAATTTAGGGAATTAAAGGATTTAGAAGACTAAATCATGGCTTAAGTTAAAAATCCCAACTTAAATGGTTAACACCACATTAAAATGACTCCCAAATGTGCGTTTAAGTTAAATCCGAATAAAAGTGCCCGAAATCCAAAAATACAATATGGCACTTATTTTGACTGTCTCGGATATTCCGGGACTAAATACACCCTCTAAACTGGCATTCGGAAGTTTTATAAATTATTTTGAGTTCCAATATCATTTAAACTAAAATTCCATTTAAAAATACATGACATTACAAACATGTAACCTGATGATATTTACTTTCACATACAGTAAATATGCATCAATCTAGTAAATATTAACTTTAAATTCGTTAAATTAATATTTACTCCAGTCCCCACATTTTATATAATTACCTTATGCGGTAAAATTAGTATAAAATGAGCCTCCCAGAATCGACGGTTGTTACATACTCCCCCCCTTAAGAGGGAATTTTGCCCCCAAAATTCGGGCATACCCAATTCTTATAAAAGGGTATACTACTCTAAACTAGGATTCTACCATCCTAAACAAACCCCTCATTATTGCAACGTCCTAAATGGACCCAGACCAAGGTCGACCCTTTCAATCTCTGTCTACAACAGTTGTGCTCTAGCATAGCACAAAGCGTTCCTTACTAACTAATGATCCTATCTCCCTATGACAGAAGAAAACACCCCCATAACTTGGCGCAAAATAGCCTAGCCTCCCGAATCATGTTACACCTCACTCCCGGCGTATGGCTCAAAAGCCAAATCTTTAAAGAAATGTCCCGAGACCTTTCTAAGTCCAAGGAACATGTTACCCGTTGGTTCCATCCAACGAGTATGCGAATTACTCAACCGACCACGCTAGGCCACTCACGATGTCAATGCCTTAGGAAATGATACATAAGGCCATTCAAAATCCTAATGGTTGTACGGGAATCTCTATCCATACAATTACTGCTCCCATCTGCTATGTATTGTAAGGCGCCCGTTCGAGATATGCCTTTCGGCCATAAGTCAATTTCCTCCCATTCATTCATCCATATTAGGGTGGTAGGATAT
The DNA here is from genome assembly GCA_949130495.1 of Sambucus nigra. NCBI lineage: Eukaryota > Viridiplantae > Streptophyta > Magnoliopsida > Dipsacales > Adoxaceae > Sambucus > Sambucus nigra. The sequence goes on along the minus strand of OX422208.1, from coordinate 83,491,405 downwards.
ATGCCATTTCCATATGATTCCCATTACTTCATGGAAACTTTTACCAAACCCCCGACACGAATATCTAGTCTCGGTCCACCCTATTTTAATAGGCACCTCCTACGGTTCTACCATTCCTCCATCGAGAATGGGGCGTACTCCTCAACATGTAGTCCGTCCATAATGGCCGGAAATGCAACAGTCTGGTCAAACGATCAACAATTTTCTCATATAGGATCATGACCAGAACGGTGCCGGCATTTCAATGCAAACGTCTATGAATACACCCTTCTTTATTTCACCGCTACTCTTCTTCATGCGAGTAGGTGAAATGGTCAATCATAGACCGAAATGTTCTTGCTACAAAGTCTCCCTAGTCATGTTCGTTTCATTTGGCTTCCTATGCCGTCACTAATTTCTCCGACGGGTTTTCTACTCGACGCACCTACTACCCCAATCTCATTCCCTTAACGAATGAGAAAATATCCAATCACTAGTCCTTCTGAACTCCGAGCACCAACTCGATTTCTCCCATGACATATTGCAACAACTTGTTGCTTGCGAGAAAGACCAAATTTCCTGCCCAGGAAGTAGTGCCTGATCTATTTAAGGTGATCACTAATACGATGAATTTTAATTCAAGCATGGAATAATACTTCCCGCAAGTTTAAGCTTGTAAAATGCATAAACAATGGGTCTATTCTCCAGTATTATTACTCCCCAACCTGGCAGAAACTTAATCATTAAACCCACTATCGATCTCACTATCATGGGCTCAGGAGTGAAGGTCAGCCCGTCCATTAACTCCCCGTGAGTTAAGTTACCAAAGTAACACTCTAACCATGAAAGGCCTAATCTCCTTCAGCCTAACCTTCCAAATCTCTCGGGATTCCATACTACTCATTCCTAGGGATCTAATCCCTCTTAGAGTTAACCCATGACCCGATCGTAGTCAACCCCCTATAACCTTCCTACATCAATATCACATGCCCTAATGGCCTTACGTCCTAATGACCTAAAATCTATCTATATATCCTATCTAAGTTGTATACGTATGATACTAATTGTATCCCTAGTGCCCCAGACCTATCTCAACTCCCAACAGTCGCTCGGTTTCGTGCGTGGGACGTCTCGCTGAGGCGAAATCCAGACAAGGAACCCTCCCGTTACACTACTACCTCGCATTGTCGGTCATCAAGGTGTGACGGTCTAAGACATATAATCGGGATCGGTAAAATTCTAACTTACAATTTTATTAACAAAATCCTACTTCTACGTCTTACCATAGTATCATTAAAGATTTTTAACTAACCAGACATTCACTTTCTGTGAAGTCTTACAAATTCTATCCCATGACATATATACATCTTTTCAAATAGCCTTCTTATCAAGGCATAACCCGAAGTCTCAATTCGACTTCGTATCTCAGTCTCCCTCACCTCGATCAGAGGAGAGAACTACATACAGTGCTTCTATCGTGCACTTTAATAGCCCTTAATCACTCTTCTAGGCGATTCTCGGCTAAACCTTTCAACCCAACGTCTAGCAACAGAAAAATAAAAGAAAGAAAAAAAATAGCGCCTCTCCACTCACAACATCGTTAAGTGTTCATGTGGTGGAGTGTCTCGCAAAGCGAAATCCAAACAAGGAACCCCTCCGACACATGCCTACTGAACTAGTTGGTCATGGAGATAAAGCGTGAAAAGCATATAAACAAATCAAACAAACAATCATACACTCACACAAGATAACTAAATTAATGACAAAAATCTCCTACCTCGATCCACCTCTATAAGGTCTCAACCTGTATCCAGGAGATAAATTATATAACAACTAGTTCCATTTTGAACTAGAAGTGAGATAGCCTCGCAATTTCATTTGCTTTCTATCACCCCAAACCAACCAAAATATCTCCACTCGCATAATATATATAAAATAAGATAAAGGGAAAAGTAACATCTCTCCAATCCCAACGTCGTTAAGGTTCACGCGTGAAGCGTCCCGCAAAAGCAAAATCCAAACAAGGAACCCCTCCTATGCATTACTACTTAACTTTGTTGGTCATGGAGATAAGTCATAGAATCCATATACCATGCAAACAAACATAAAACACTCAACCCACACAACATATAATGCAATTAACACATATTACGCATATACATTTAAAATATCATCACTCGCTTCATAACGAGTGAAGAAAAGATAGAACTTCCATACCATGGAAGTCATATCATTACCCTTCTATAATACTACTACAAGCTCAATATACACACCCGAATCTATAGTAAACGCAATACTACCTATCTTATCCTAAGGAATACACCACCCACTAATAAGGTGGAATTCCCACCAACAGTTTGTGCCAAGCACTCCGGGTCAATACTAATGGTTCTCAGACTCCATATTCGAGCCTTACACGTACCAACATTATTTCCACCAACTCCCCAACCAGGAACTTTACTCTTGCCCTCGTTCTCCACTCAACGAAGTTTACAATGAGTGGTTCTACACTCCACATCATAGCCATTATTCTGGCTCTGGATGACATAAATTACCCACGCAGTCCCTCTTACTCTCTCAGTAAAAGAGGACACACTCTCGGCCTCCTCATCCTCAGTTCAATGAAATCTCCCCAGGCGGGTGTCCACCAAAAGGGTCTCATGATCATTACTCCATCAGAAGTGTTAACGACACTTATTCTGGAACCCATCATTTTAGGGTGCATGACCTCCCTAGCCATACAACACTTTATTCACCTTCGGTCTTTAATCCAGCACTTTGTGAACATTTTAGAGCCCACCGTCTCATTAGTCCAGTTTTCCCAGAGAAACTCGTTGTTGCAAGTGTCCACCGGGCTTCTCCATGGGCCAAACTTGCGGCACCCACAATTATGGTGACCACATTTTCACCACCACCACACTACCCCTACGGGTGAAGGATTTTCCTCCATCCTACTTCAGGGCATTTCTCCTTTTCAATTTAACATCGCTTGAAATCTCAAGCTTAGTACCACTTTCTACTTCTCGCGGTACTTGGGAAAACTACGTCAACTGTAATTAGTAGTCGTAGTAGCAAGACAAGGAAGTGCTACAAAAAGGGAGCGACCTCCAAAGCGGTCCCTATCCCCGACCACAATTTACAGTTATCAAAAATCCTTCTCATGTCGTCCTTCTTCAATCGACCTACTGTTCTCACACGAATGCGCAGAAGATTCTATAAGTTCTACTTCATGTCAAAAGAACGAAACCTCACTAATGAAATCAACGATCTAATCCTATGGCTCTACGTCAAATCAAAAGCAATGTTGAAAACTTAAGGCGTCCACACAGATTCCTAAGGACTCTAGAACCTGATGCTCTGATACCATCTGTGACAACCCGCTCACCAAAATAAGGGGTGGCCAGCCCAATACTCCAATATAACAGGAGTCCTGGATGGAATCATTCTCAGCATCAAACTAAAATATAGAGTATTCACGATAACCACCCAAAGTTTCAGAAAACGGGTTGCCAAAAATTTTATTTTAAAGTTAAAGAAAGAATTTAAACAACCCAAATCCTGAAAAGATAGGGGAAACCCCAAAACATATATAAATAATAACAACAAGAATACAATAAAAAGACCGAATATGTTACCAGTCACAATCTTTATAACAACATTTAAACAAACTCATTAATTTATACAATACATTTCATTAGACACTTACAAAAGCTTGGGCCTCTCGTCCGAGTAAAGAGACCCGATCATAGCTAGAATACAAAAATGAAAATGTCTATACCAAATGTATCCCGTAACACCCGCAATGCATCACGACTCGCCGAGGACATCGGAATAAGAGTTCAAATCAGGCATCCTTGCGGCGGAGTACCTGAGCGGAGACAAGGTGCATATACAACAAGAAATGTAAACGGGTCAGGGCCCGGTTCTATATGATTACCAGATGAATAAAGAGTATGACAGTTATGAATGATGAATCATGATGAGAGATATAACTATCTAACTACACAATTTAAAACGTAATTAAGCAGGAAGATAAAACAAATAACATTAATCTAAAAACTTATCATGGGTACCAATTATCTCATATATCTTTTTCCTTAACAGGAAATACATGTAAAATCACAATGTTATGCTCTTTATGGTATTTTTATCTCACTTTTACATTTTGTAAAAATCCTTTCCTTATAAGGAAAATAATCATTTTCAAATACTCTTTGTGGCATTTATATGTGCTCTTTGTGGCACTTTATCATGTTCTTTATGGCATATCAAATACATCAAGTCCCACTTGATTATGAACTGTTATATTTATATACATATAACGAATTCTAAGACCGCCCGTCCGGGTTTCCCCACTGTGCATGCCCCTAAATGACCATCATCTTCCAGGGCCTATCATAAGACAACCTAGGCACCTATATCGCAAGACGTCAGGAAGCGACCATGTTCCTGCGGGGTAGTTAAGACCACACACATAATCTCCTACCCATCGCAAAAAAATATACAACAATAAGCGCTCACATGGCCTGTGGACTATATCCACCCTGCATTAATTTGTCAGGGGGCATCACCTCGCGCGCGGACTTCCCTTATGATGTCATTTAGAGAGGTGTGTTTAAACCATTTTATTTATCATTTTCAAAATCAAGTAAATTATCATTTACCAGTTTCATGATTAAGTAAATTATCATTTACAAAAATCAATACCATTTCCATTTCATTTCATTTCATTTCCATGTATATGTCTCATTTTATCCGAAACCATTACTATTTACTTCTTGAATAATATAACTTATTATCTGGAGCCATACAATAAATTATATCGTTACTACAACATCAAAGGAGTAAGTAAACTCTTAATTACCTCCAAACATTGTAGGATATTATTTTAAAACCCCAATATTATCATACCTCGAAGGGATAAATGAACTTCCAATTTATTCTCCCAACATACTTTTATGGTGTTATTATAAACCATCAAGGCTAATATAGCTCGAATGAGCTCCTAAAGTCTCCCAAACATAATATTATAACTCTTAGTTTTATAGTAATTGACTAGAAGAAAGGATGCCCTAACATCAATAGGCATAACCCCGAAAAAGTCCCCACATAACCCATTCCTAGTGTAGGGAAAGTAACTGACTCAATTACAACTTTAGGACACTTAGTTTACTTCATTAAAGAAGGTTCCTAGGCCCTAGACTTAAAGAAAATGACTTGGAACTAAACTAAAAAAATTACTCAAAAATGCAGGGCTTCCAAATCGATTCGGCCTAGCCGAATCGATTTGGGCTCAGGAAAGCGAATCGATTCGGACCACACGAATTGATTAAGTCAAGAAAACCTGACTTTCTGCATAATTGCTGAATCGATTCGGACCATCCGAATCGGTTCGGTCGACCTAGACCTGGAAACTGTCTTAAGGCGAATCGGTTCGCCCTGGCCGAATCGATTCGGTTTTGCATAATTTCCTACTTTTGTTCTAAGTGTTTTGAGCCCTAATTTTTCCAAACCTCAAATCTCTTCCATTTTTACACACAACCAATAATATTTATCTACCCAAAATCCTCCCAACATGATTACTAACTACTAAAATCCACAATTTCATTATCAACACTAAGATTAAGGTTTTATTCCCAAAATTTCCTCATTTAAACCATAAATGTAAATACACAACTATCATACAATTTATACATCTTAAATCACATATTAGCAAGTACAAAACTTGCCTTAGGGTTGCAAGTTCAGATTTCTTGGTGGTAGAAGGAATCTCCCATCTTCAATCTTCATTTTTCTCTTCTTTCTTCTCTTTTCTCTTCTTCTTTCTTTCTCTCCTTTTTCTCTCTACATTTAAGACATAATTTAGGGAATTAAGGGATTTAGAAGACTAAATCGTGGCTTAAGTTAAAACTCCCAACTTAAATGGTTAACACCACATTAAAATGACTCCCAAATGTGCGTTTAAGTTAAATCCGAATAAAAGTGCCCGAAATCCAAAAATACAATATGGCACTTATTTTGACTGTCTCAGACATTCCGGGACTAACTACACCCTCTAAACTAGCATCCAGAAGTTTTATAAATTATTTCGAGTCCCAATATCATTTAAACTAAAATGCCATTTAAAAATACATGACACTACAAACATGTAACCTGATGATATTTACTTTCACATACAGTAAATATGCATCAATCTAGTAAATATTAACTTTAAATTCGTTAAATTAATATTTACTCCAGTCCCCACATTTTATATAATTACCTTATGTGGTAAAATTAGTATAAAATGAGCCTCCCAGAATCGACGGTTGTTACAAAAACTTAGCCATTTGAGGCTTAAAAAGAAAAATCTCACATTTTCTGACAGCCGAAACGAATCATAAATTTTTTCTGGCAGCTTAAACACCATGCACTAAAACTGCTATAACTCGCTCTACATATGGCCAATTAACATCATTCAAAGCTCATTAAAAGATAGCTTCGATACCTTTCTTTTCATCCATAAATGAGCATCTGATTAAAATCACATAGAAAATGGCATGCATTTGAATTGTCTATAAAATTTTCGTAAAATTTCCGTCATTTAACAATTGGTATGCACCCAATTGTTAAACGACTCGTGTACTCATTTACGAGTCCCTGCTAGTCCAAAAATGCTCGGAACCCAAATAATACTCCAGGGTACTCTATTTTGACTATCTCGGCCATTTCGAACCCAATGGCGGAGTCGAAATATCCATTCGAGTCACTTAATTAAAATTCACTATTTTGACCCAACGTGTTCAATACGCGTGTTTTCCAATTTACAATCCTTTGTCTCTTTACCCAACTGCGAGATGTAAATAAAAATAATCCACTCATATACTTAGTCTTGTAAGAAAATATAATCCATGTAAATATTAGTCCGACACTTGAAAACTAATATTTTCTATTCACTTTATAACATTAAATTTATTTAATTTCACTCATTAATCCCAGAATAACCATTCACAATAATTCTTCAAATTACCAAATTACATCCACAGTGTAATTTAAATATCTTTAAAAGTACGGGGTATTACATTTAATTCCTCACTACTTCTTCATAGTCATGAGAAAAGTCTTAGGGGATTTTTTTATACCAATGTAGAAGGGTAGTCCCTTTAAAGCCTGGGAGTATAGTACTACTAGTTGAGGTGTAACCCTTATAGATTTGGTGATAAACGATAACCCAAGAGCTCTTCAATAAATACAAGTGAACACACAAGATTGTATGTAATCAACCCTCATATTGAACTAATAAGTCTCTCGTGTATAACTTAAATAATAATAATGTAAATGCATAAGCAACTCATTCAAAGGAAGAGAGAAGTAAGCACACTCGATACACCTTCGTAGCCAGCCAACACACCAATAACCTCTGAAGGATCTTTGGTATAGATATTAAAATCTTTACAATAAATGACAATGGTGGGTGAGTAAACTCTCTGGTTTTCTCTCTGGTATATTTACTCTCTAGCAATAAATCTTTATCAAGAACTCTTTGTCATCTCAGAAGTGATTGAGGCCCATAAATAACCCTCACCCCTTATCGAGATGTCTCGATCTCTCTACACGTGAAAGACCTCCCCATCACACTTTACATAAAAAACATTAAATTGCAGAATTGGTCAGCCTATCCTATGTCATAAACATTAAAATCCAAGACATGCCTTTTGTATAACCACGGTGCGTCAGAGGACTGTCACCACATAGGTGGCTCACCAAATTGTCTGACAACCCTAATACCATAGTGGTTTACTCGAATTTGGATTGGACACTATTTAGATGGTTGGTGGCATCACCTAAAGTATATGTGACATCTGGTAGGGGACTGTCTAACTCAAAGCTCAAAATATGATGGAACTCAAGGTTTCTCTACACGAGCTTCCACAATCAAAAGGTCTCTCAGTGTTTTACCAAGTGTATCCCAATGCTACCAAACTTCTCCATCATCCAAACCAAGTCCCTTTAAAGTTCCCACTGTAAGGTCATTCGATAGAGCATGTAAGCTCTCCCAGGCCCTGCCAGACCTGGTCTCTCGTGAGTACTGCTTGATCTCACCCTCAATATTATGATCATTACATCATTAAACTCGATGTCACTTAAAGTTAAAATTTAATTAAGTAAGAAAAGGAAGATAAAGAATGAGATCTCTCAGCCAATCTCCTCGTTGGGCTGTCACTAGGCTGCCGCGTTGAGCTACCACGCGGAGCTATCTCACTTATTTCATGCTGCTTCATTCCTTTCAATCTCTCCTATTAACTAGGAGGCTTTCTCTAATTCAAATATTATCCTCAATTCCCCCCTATATTTTCCCCTTCGGGTAGAGATTTGTTGTGATGACAAGAAATGTCAGAATGAAAAACTTCTCAATCCGACGAACCGTCCGATTGTGAGAAAAAAAATTCTTCCCTCTATGACTTCGATGCAACTTATGTCCTTATCTCTATTAGAAAAAACTAAAATTCTCCCTGATGTAGTTGAACCAAAGCTTTGTAAATTCTTGGATAATGGCAAGGGGACATTATACCTTTTATCTGTTATTTTATCAGAGTCGTTTTGCCTTCTTCATGGTGGTTGGAATTTTTCTAAAATATCAAAGGAATTGTCCATCACCCATTTCCGACTATTCAAATGTTAAATTCTCCCCTATATGCGTTATTCTGTTCCATCATGTAGTGAACTTGTAGTGAGTAGGCATTTTCGTTAGGACTTCCCCTAGTAGTATGAATTCTACACGCTGAAAATTCCTAGTGTTTGGACTTGTAAAATTCTCACAAAATAACTATTGAAGTTTAAATTATCCCTAGTCTTTTCATTATGTTCCCCCACTAAGTGAACCTTCAATAAGGGGACCTTATTGTTAGGACTGCCTCTTGTGTAAAGAGTTCTTGTCATTTTCTCTTATCCGTGGCCATCCCCATTTCAATTTATTCAAAAAGTAAAATTCTCCCCAATGTACCTGAGCCAAAATTAACTTTGATTGGGCTTATAGAGAGGGGACATCGTGACTTTTTGACTGTGTTAGAAGGAATCTTTCTTCTAAAGTTGATATTCTCCCCGATGCCTCTTCATCCCATTTTATCCTAGTTTGGGTTTTCAACGTGAGGACTCTGTATGGTTCAAAAAATTTGGAGCTAAAACTTATTTTTTCTTGAAAGTAATACACCTTTTTCCAAACGTCACTTCATTAATGACGTGATCATGTCTTTTTAACAGTCAAAGCTTGCCCTGAGGTGCCACATGACCACTTGAAATTATTTCGACGGCTTGACGTGTAACTCTATGGGAAACTTAAATGAACACTTGATTTTCAAACTCCTTATTCTAAAAACTTAGTCACTTTTTCTTCTTCTCCTCTTTGCTTTCCTCCATACTTACAAAGCATTTAGAGAGAGAAAGTGTTACCCACTATTGCTGCTTAAGCTTTTCTTCTGTTTCTTTCTTCCTTTATCGTCTTCAACCTCTCTCACTCCATCATTTCTAGTCAACTCACTCTTCCTTCAAATTTTTTTATCCTACACCTCTCTTATAGAGTATTCTTCTAGTGCTCTAGACATACCAATTGTCCCTACCACCACTGCTCCGCTTGTCACCACCACCACTCCTGCCTTGGATGCCACCGCCTTGATGGCAGCTCGTCAAGAGAAACTGCGCTTTTATCTTCGATCTCCTATGTTTTCAAAGGAAGACGAATACTCTGATGAGTGACATATTGTGGTTTCGAACACTAAGTGTTGTCCTTTAATGCTTGGTGGCGAAGACCAGTCAGCTGACAATGAGGGTTTCTTCACCCCAGAGGGGACTTTTCATTTTTTCCTTAATCGAGGTGACTTCCCCTATTCTCAGATCGATTTTGAAGGGACATGAGGTTCCCTGGTAAACTTTGCTAGTTGGAACACATATATGCAAAAAATCCATGCTAATGTCCTCACCAAAAATGGGCTCCATCGGGCAAAGTGGTTTAGTGAGTTCACTATGTCTTAACACAACTCTGTGCTCCAAGTGTTGATCTCTCAATAGAACATTACCTCCCGCACTTATGGATACGTTGGATGAGTTTACCATAATGCTAGAAGATGTTTGTGAATAGCTTAGGCTTGAGCCCACAGGAGGCGTGCCTTATTTTGATGAGGCCCTAGACGCTGAAGAAGTTCTTAACTGATCAGAGTTAAACTTGATTTTCCAACTCTGCACTGGGTTGTCCAATAAATCCACCTTGACTTGTCTCATCAATTACTACTTTTAAAATCCCTCTAAAAAGGATGGTTCTTAACACGACTCAGAATGTGTCTCTAAAGTGTGTACTCTCTAGGCTCAAGTGCAAGCCTGTCGTTCAAGTAATAATCCGACAAGTCGGGTATCGATCCTCAGGGAAAAAGGACAACGGAGTTGTGACGACGGGATAAGACAGAGGAATCCTAACGATGACTCTAAAAAGAAAGGAAAAGATTTGATTTTGGTTTTTGGGATTGATTACACTAAATGCAATTATGAAACTATGATAAAATATGCAACTAACTAAATTATCTAAATGAAGAATGAAGAATTAAATTGAACTTTTTAACTAAATGATGAGAAAATAGGATGGGAATACAATCCCCCAACCCTAGTGTAATGCAGTGACAACGTTGATCATAAATTTATCCGATTAATTCAAACCCGGAATTTAGTACTCCCAAGCATTATGTATACGAGGTTCAAGCCCGCGTCATACCTAATCTGAGGATGAGTAAATCGGTATCGCGGTAATTACACTCAAATTGTACTCTAAATCATCACGAGTACCCATAGGAAAACGAGATATAAAGATCTACAATTCTTATGAAATTACACGATACGATCAAAATTAATCATTAAATTCAGCGGATCGACGTTATACACATGCACTAACACATCAGGTTGGGTTCATGCATCCCAACCTTGAAAAACCTAGCCGGACATGTTACTTTGACTAATGCAGGAAATAATAACGTTGCATGTGTATGAATTCATGATAAAACTAGATCTAAACATGTAAATACGTATTATGAATGCGAAAACAAGTTGAATCTAATGGGAAAACAAAGCATGCAAGAACAATAATAAGAAACAAGAATCTTGAATTAAAACTTGCAAAAACAAACCCGAAACAATGAATTCTTGAAGTAATTTATGCCCTTGATGTTCCTAGATGTTCCTCCTCTTTCTTTCTATCAAAAACTCTCTGAAAATAGCCCTAAAAGCTGCTCCTAGGTTAATGCCTACGTTACCCACAAGTTTTGGAGTATATTAAACCTAATAGGAGACTTGGAGATAAATCAGAATAAAATACAAAATTCGCGTGTCAGGTACAGCGAATCGGTTCGGAGGTACAGCGAACCGGTTTGCCCCTCCGAACCGGTTCGGGGTGGGGTTCGCATGTACCAGCCTGGACTTGCTCTCTACACTTAGATTTTTTCTGGATTTTCTCTTCTTTTCTTGGATTTTTCTTCAACTTCAACTGAGCATAACTTTTCAACCGTAGCTCGGATTTGGGTGCCGTTTCTTCCAGTGTTCTCGTTGTTCGAGATCTTCAACTTCCCAGTTGACTTCTTCTTCCGGATTGGGCTACAAAATTACCGACATGCCCTTGAACTTGCCTTCTTAGCTTTTCTTGCACAGTCTTGTTTCCTCCTTTACACTGCTTGCATAATTGACCTGTAAAACCAATAGGAGAAGTACGAAACACGCAATACTCGCCAAGAAGGTTAGAAGCATAAAAGTGAATCAAATCCGTATATGTTACATCATTCGGGTTCACAAAAGTACTGAAATTAGGGGGATAAATATACAATATTTATGCCCAATCAGTTCTTCTGCTGCTGGTAAATGTCAATGTACATCTTTGAAGCTTCCAGCTTACATACTTGTCATTCTTTCCCGTTTAATGCTGCTTGGGAAACCAAATGACCAGCCCCGAATGGGACCTCATCAATATTTCCATATGTTTGGTCAGAGTTTTTAAGCTTCCTTTAGCAGCCATGGCCTTAGGGTCTCTCTACACCTAGTTAGACTAGACCCATCTGGAGATGGAATAGTCCCTTACTGATACAACCTAGCCAATTTCATCACCACCATACTCCTAATGAGTTTCCTCTATACCCGTGCGATATCAGCCAACTCCATCACCCTTCCTACTAGGCAATCCATCAATCCCCATCGCTTATACCGTTACCATAAAAAACAAAGCCATAAGGACATACTCCTCATTTTTTACAGACCTAGAAATTTTGTCATAAGGCCTTACTATGAAGAAATTTTCGTCCACACTTGGGATTTTTTCCAACATAAAGCAAGAATGGTCCAAGCCACTATTGTAGACCTTATCGTTAAAGATCCTTCGCTAGTTGTTGTGCTTATGTTCTCTCTAGGGTATTTACCTTCCTATACTGAGTGGGGATATACTTCTAAGGACTACAACCCTAATCGATGTACCCGTCAATTTGGTTTCGACAAAAGGGCTCATTGCCTCTTCCAGATGTCTCATCATAAGGTCACCTTTATTGAGGCTTGTTGTTTTTATACTTATTCAACTGCTTGGTCCATTAGCTTAGTAATCACTGGTCAAATCATCATCCTTAGTATCATATGAAAGGGGGATGTGACTTCTCTATTTGCTACTATGTACCGGCTGATGCAGCTAGACAAAATTATAGAGTTTATTCAAAGCCCACAGCCCACCAGTGTATCAGCCAACTCTTTCTTTCCCTAGTTCAAAAATGGGCCTCAAAGGAAATTCTATTCTTGGTGTTGATTTCCCTATGATCATCACTCCCAAGGATCCCTCGAGCGACTTACGTCTCTATTGACTCATGATCCCTACTGTCACAACCAAGGCTAAGAAAGCTCCCATGCCCAAACAAAACATCATTGAAAAAGTTTATTCTATCTAGGGGCCATAAAAACCTCCTTCCAAAAAAAATAAGACCTCTAAGAGTGGGATTTCTTTAAAATCCAAGTCCCCGCCTAAGTCTTAGACTCATATAGATACATTTCTTATTACCATCGTTCCCCCTCCTGTGTCTGAGTAAAGATAAGAGAAACTTCGACATGAAGTTCGTGATGAGTTTGAACGGGTACAGTGTGAGTTTGAGTGGCATACTCCCTTCATTCCCCCTTCTTCTCCATTTTCCTCCATCGTGATAGATCCCTCTTAGGGAGTAACAATAAGCAAAAAAGTTATAGTGTCCCATCTGCTGCTAGTGGCTCTGATGCTAGGAAGAAGACTCTGGGAATAAAAACCTAGAGTAAATGTGCTTATGAAGTGCAGCCAACACCTACTCCTTCTATTCCTAGTTCTTTTATTTCTCCATCTCCATTGAGGCTATTACCCTTGATGATATCCTTGATGTTTAGTATGATCCCACTGAAAGAGCTTCTCTAGTTCCTTCGCCTCCTACTCCACTGATGGTCATATCATCCCACTCTTCTCCAGAGAAATCCCACACTTAGCCATTTCAAGCTTAGTGGGGTATATTTTATAACACTTAGCCAAAATTTGTTCTATTTATGCAGGAGATTGAAAGAGAAAGGTTGTCTCCCCCAGTGTGCCCATTGGTGGGAGGACGCTTCAGGAATACCTCAACAGATGCATCTTCTCCCCATTTTCCCATATATGGACCGGCTTATTCTCTCCAATCTGCTTCTCGATGTGCAGAAGAGGCTTTCAGGAGGGCTTTTGCCTCTGTGGAATCTGTTGAAGCCTCCCCTCAGCGAGAGGAAACTCCTCTAGCTTCTTATGAATCATTTTCTCTTCTAATGGTTCCTCTGGACATTGTTTCAGTCTCTTCTAACCCTCCAGGGGTAATAGCTTAATTGTCATTTAGCCATATTCCCCCTATTTGATTGTGTACTTAGCATTTTCTTTTCCCTTCAGGTTATAACTGCTCCTGACTTGGACATATCTCTTGCTGGGTCACTTCTTTAGTTCCCTATGGTGAGGCTTGTAATTGTGTTTTCTCCTTTCATTAATATTATTGAGGTAAGCTTCCTCCTTTATTTTGGCATCTTTTATGTGTTGTGTTGCTTGTGCCACAAGACTTTATTATTATGTGTAGTTTTCTCTAGGTCTAACTCCTCTAGCTCACTCTGGCACTCCTCAGGTTGCTCAAACTACTGTTGGTACATCTTCTCGCCCAGGGGTCCCTTCGACCCCTATGAGGATTGATGCACCATTGGGAGCTCAAATAGTTTTTGCAGATTCTTTCCTTATCATGAATATTATGCTATTTTTGAGGAAGGTGCATCATCAAGGGTTGAGGTTCCTCTCCCTGAAGGTTCCTATAACTCTAGGGGAGATTCTGACTTTATTCTTGTAGTTTCTACCATTGGAGTTATTTCTCCGACAATCGTTATTGCTTCAGACATCCCAGATGTATTTGCTGCTTTCTCCCTCTTTTTTGCGTAAGTTTTTTCGGTGTGCCTTCGAGGTAACTTTAACAATGAAAACACACTTGCAAAATTTTTTTCCTTTAACTCCACTGTGACACCCCGCCTAATTAAACATCGGGTGATCAGGCCTTCATTAAATTAAAACAGGTTTCTCAAATGGTTCATTATTAGCATCACTGTCGAAAACTTTTTAATTACTAATCCCCTAAGTAAAATTAGATCGGTGCAAAATTTTATCTTTCTTTAAAACAGATAAATCAACCAAACGGAACAAAGTACAAATAATCATGTACTGTAATTCAAACAACAAAGTAAAAGTACAACAGAACAAAAGTATTACCGAAGAAACCATCGGCTAAAAAAAATCCCAAACAATCAATAGAATAACCACTAGTCTGAATCTAACATCTGAGAATAATATCAGACAACAAGTCCATACATAGAAGAGTGCGAGATCCTGTGCTAGATCTGAATGAGAGATATCGTCTAGTCAAATCCAGTAAGCATCCACTGTACTACAGCTCCGAGTCTGGAATGGAATCATCACACATGGTGTCCCTATGTCCAGACACCTAAAAGGTTTTAAAAATATTTTATAGCAAGAGTTAGTACTCAAAACATTTTGAAAATATTTAGCAAGCGTTTATCACAATATAAAATGCGGTTATTGATTACACATGTTAGGTTCTCGTACACTCTCTTGAGTTAACTCACCCCTCATCTTTTGTGCACACCTAACATTCTACACTTAGTTTATCTAGCCGTACTTCTCAAGCTAACTAAAACCAAAGTAGTGAACTGAACTTATCTGTACCCAAGTTCCAGTACCGCCCATACAGTACAACCGTTTTACTAACATCTCGCGTATTTAAATAACTCCCAAGTAACATTTAATCTATGTTATTTCTCAAGACTTCTCATTTAGTTTCACTACTAAAATTACTACAGTTCTCACAATTGTTAACTTTTCCACTTATGCAATTAAGTTTCACTACTTGAATTACTAAATAGATTTTCTCTATTTAAAGGTGCATTTCATAATTAAGTTTCACTACTTAACTTACCATTTCAGTATGTATCTTTAAATATGTAGAGGGGGCCTGCAGGTAATCCTGGGATTAGGGATAATCCACTAATTAGCAACAGTGTTCTGAGGATGGCAACTCAAGCGTGGCATCTTGGTGAGGCAACTCAAGCGTGGCATCTTGGCGAGGCAGCTCAGCGTGGCAACTCAAGCGTGGCATCTTGGTGAGGCAGCTCAGCGTGGCAACTCAAGCGTGGCATCTTGGTGAGGCAGCTCAGCGTGGCAACTCAAGCGTGGCATCTTGGTGAGGCAGCTCAGCGTGGCAACTCAAGCGTGGCATCTTGGTGAGGCAGCTCAGCGTGGCAACTCGTACTTTAGCTTATTGTTACTTTGCCATATTATAGCTTTGTTTATATTTACTGCGAGTTATAATGACTGTAATGTTGTAACGAGAATAATGAATGGGCGTGAGGTCGAACGGTACTCGCGAGAGACCAGGCTTGGCAGGGCCTGGGAGAGTTTTCATGCTCTATCGAACAAACCTCACCGTGGGAACTTTAGAGGGATTTGGTTTGGAGGATTGAGAAGTGGGGCACCGTTGGGGCTTGTCCTGACCATCTTAGATACACCTGGTAAAACACCGAAGGACCCTGACCGTGGAACCTCAAGCGGAGCAGCTTGGAGTTCCATCGGGCATTGAGTTATGAACCAAACAACCCTCTACTTAAATATCACATCTACTGTGGGTGATGTCACTAGCCTTCTAAACAATGTCAGACATGCACTTGAGTAAACCACCGTGGTATTTGGGGCTGTCAGATAGTAGGTGAGCCACCTCTGCGACAATAACCCCCTGACATACAGTGGTTAGGCAAAAGGCATGTCTTGGCATTTAATGTTTATGACATAGGAAACAACTAGTGCATCAGGCATTTAATGTTGTGACATAAAGTATGAGGGATGTCTTTCATAGTCTTTAATGACTGAGTTGCCTCGGGGGTGGTGTGGGGGGCTATTTAAGGACCCCAACCACCTTTGAGAAAAAGAGAGAGAAGAAAATGATCTTTTGAGAGTTCAAAAAAGTTATTGCTAGAGATACATCAAAGAGAGAATTATTGCAAATTAGAGGGCTTATCCACTCACCATTGTCATTTATTACGAAGCTTTTAATACGCAAACAGAGACTCTTGAGAGTGGTTTTTGGTATGTTTTGTCTGCCTACCAAGGTGTATCTAGGGTGCTTGCTTCTCTCTCCCTCTAGCTAAGTTATTTCTAAAGTTTTTTATTATATTGAGGGTTATACACGAGATTTGTGAGTATAAGATGGGTTCCATACCTTCCAAACTGCTCTTTGTGTCTTGCGGCTAAATCACTAGTGTTTCTCTAATTAACCTTGCCATAACCATACTTAAAAGGGGTTACGCCTCCATCTTATCTAAACTACCCTCTTACATTTGGCGACTCTGCTGGGGAGGCATTCTTCTAAGGAAGAAGTATGGCGCAAAAAAACGTTAATCGAAGGCTCAACTTTGATGATATCCAACACAGTGAAGAGCAAGCAGCGGTAGAATTGGAGGCTTTAAGGGGCGGAGCTCCTCGAATAGAAGTGCCCCCAGTTCAGGCAACAACAGGCGTTCCGGGAGTGACGCAGGCTTCCACGAGCGCTGGGCTAGGATCTGCCCAAATGACCCTCCTTATGAGTAAGTTCTATGAGTTCTTGCAAACTCCTGCAGCTTCAACGGTGCTGGGAGGACTCGAAGCCAATTCCTTCGTAACACCAGGGGCAGCTCCAACGGTTCCACCAGGCGCAGGTACAACGGGAGCAGCCCCGGCAAGCATACCCTCCATCGTCAATCCGGCGGTGGGAATCTCCGGAGTATCAACGGCGCCAGCTGTAACGATGGCTCCAACTATAACGGTCTTTCAGCCAACACCCCCATTGGTCGTTGCCCCATCGCCCATGGAGGAAATGAGGAGAGAGATACAAAAAGAGATGTTAAAATTTGTGCAGGCTTCCTCACAGTCTATAGGCGAGGTAGCTTCAGTCTATGACGACTTTAGGACACCTTATCATCAGGAATACAACGATGAGCCTTACCCGAGGGATTATATTCCCCCCGTCTTTGAAAAATACACAGGGAAGGGTGGGAATCCGAAAGAGCACATTAAACGTTTTGTTGAGCACCTGGGGGCGCATTGCAACAACAAGAAGCTCAGGTTGAGGGAGTTTTCCAAATCCCTAACCGATAAAGCATACACGTGGTATTCTCATTTGGCCCCTAAAAGTGTTTCCACGTGGGAAAAGATGCACATGCTGTTTGTCCAAAAGTTCTTTCTAGTAGAGGATGAATTCACTCTGACCCAACTAGGGAGAGAGAAGCAACGACCAGGAGAAGACGTGGTGGCATACGTTCGGAGGTTCAGGGAAAGGTCTCTGGATGTGAGAGAAGAGGCCAAGGAGTCCAAACTATTACAAATCTGTGCCGGAGGACTACTCCCGGAGTACATCTGCCATCTTATCAATGAGACGCGCGAGGGAACTTTTTTGGCGTTCCTAAAATCTGCAAGGAACATCTCATTGGTCGTACGACCAAACCCGGTGGCGGTGCCTATGATATTCAGGCAACCGATACAACCTGGGGGAGGAAGGCCTCAACCCCCACGAGTGGGATACACCGAAGGAACAGATGGGGGTAAGGCGGCGAAGAAGGACAACAAAAGGAAGTTCGGAAGGGATAGGGAAGACCCACCACCGTTACCATGCACGATAGAAGAGGCGGTGAGTTGTTACAATGCCATGGTCCAGGGTGGAACGGCCTACCTACCAAAAGGCGTTCCTTCAGAAGAACCCGATGATGCAACAAAAGCAGATCCTAGGTATTGTCAGGTTCATCGAAAGATCCAGCACCCGACAGAGAGTTGTTTCACACTGAGAAGAATCATTGACAAGTACATGAAGGCAGGGACGCTGCAGATCCCTCCACAGAACGTTAACAACAACCCGCTTCCAGCGCACGGGGCCAACTTGGTGACGGCCTACGACGGTGAGGCGGAAAGAGGGGAAGGAAGGTCAACAATGAGGCAAAGAGAATTCGAAGAAACTCTGGAATATTGCACCACAGGAATGGCTAACGTAATTTTAGCCTACGATGAAGCAAGCGCTAAAGACGCGGAAGACGTATACAGCGTTGAAGGCGAGGAAATGGAGGCAGTCGTTGAATACAGCGCAGTTTCAAAATCCCCAAAATTCGCTTGGTTCTTCGATCAAGTGGTGATACCAAAGGAGAGCAGACTGGAAATAACTCAGGCGATTCTAGACATTGCGAGGAAGGACGCGGTTCCCTCGCTGAAATGGCGAGGACCCATGGCGAGGCTGGTGAAAAAGTTCCTATCAGAGGTGACCTTCAGCGATGCAGATAGAGCTGTAAGGTTCCCTCATAACAGGCCCTTGTATGTGACGGCCAGTGTCAACGGGGTTAGTTTTGCGAGGACGCTTATGGATGGGGGTGCGTCTATCAACATTATGCCGATCAACTCCTTCCACGCTGCTAATATTCCAGAAGAAAGGTTGGTCCCCATGCCTCTGGTGATCTCAGGATATGATAACCAATCTTCCAAATCCATTGGGTATGTGAATGTGGGAATTGTAATGGGAAATCTGAGTTCCCACATCAAGTTCCATGTAATAGAAAGTGCAACTTCCTATCATTTACTAATAGGAAGAGTATGGATGCACAATCAAGGGTTAGTTCCTTCAACATATCATCAATGCGCCAAGGCGAATGTCAGAGGAACAGAAGTGACCATTAGGGCTACAAAAAGGCCTTTTGCTATCGAGGAAGCTCACTTTGTAGATGAGGCCTTTTATACGGAGTTGGAAGAGGACGCTCGAGTCCTAACGAGAAGAATGGAGGGGGCATGGGTTCCCTCGATCAAAGATAGAATGGGGCCTCTGAACGAGCAAAGTAAAGAAGCCACGAGTAACGAAGGGGTAGGGACCGAAGAAACCCGTCAGGTGATCCCTCGACCTCAAAATACCACAAGGCAGCTCAAAAACAAAGCAAGGCTTAGAGTGGACCCTATGGAGCATGAGGTCCAACGGCAAAGGGTGCTGAGTCGCTTTTCGGGGGGAAGGATCGCTGAGGCTTTGAGAGAAAGGAAGAGGAAGGCCTTGGCAACAGCTACCAACAGGCAATGCAAGAAGGTGGTCACTGAGGAGGGGAAGGTAGTATACCGTTTATAACGATGTGAGCGGGCGGTCGATGAGACCGAGGAGGGGGCTGACCCGTTATATGAGTGTTTCTTGATAGATCAACAGGGACAGTGTATGGTGATAGACAACTCCAACATACATGAGTTCGTGGAGGAGGTCGCCGAAGAACCAGACTACATGGCAAATCAACCGAAGCCCCAGGCACAAGAGTTGGAGCAGTTGAACCTGGCAGGAGAAGGGAAAGACCCAAGGCCCATCTTCATCGCGAAGGATCTCGGTAAGGCGAAGAGAGAAGCCCTGGTTGGGCTAATCCGGGAGTTCATAGATGTCTTTGCGTGGAAGTATACCGAAATGGAAGGGCTAGATGAGGAAGTGAGCTGCCACAAGCTAAACGTGACACCTTCAGCCATCCCGGTAAAACAGGCAACAAGAACTTATAAACCTGAGTTGGACTTAAAGATCAAGGAAGAGGTTCAGCGTTTATTGGCAGCAGGATTCATCAAACCAATACAGCATCCCCTGTGGCTATCTAGCATTGTGCCAGTAGGGAAGAAGGACAAGAGCCAAATAAGGATCTGTGTGGATTTTAGAGATCTGAACAGGGCTTGCCCCAAAGATGAGTTCCCTCTACCCTCCATTGATAGCCTGATAGATGCCACGGCTGGGCATGAGATGTATAGCTTCATGGATGGGTACGTAGGGTACAACCAAATCAAGATGGACCCCGCGGACGCAGAGAAAATGGCGTTCAGAACCCCGTTGGGCAATTTCATGTACAAAGTAATGCCGTTTGGACTAAAGAACGCGGGAGCTACTTATCAAAGAACAATGATGGCCATTTTTCACGATTTCTTCCACAAATTTGTAGAATTCTATGTGGACGATTTGGTCATCAAATCGAAGAAGGAGGAGTCCCACCTAAACGACTTAAAAAGGGTGTTTACTCGATGTAGGAAGTATAAATTAAAGATGAACCCATTCAAGTGCGTCTTCGGAGTAACACGCGGGAAGTTTCTAGGCTTTGTAGTTGATCGACAAGGGGTGCAGATGGACCAGGATAAACAACGCGCGATCTTAGAAATGTCGTGCCCAAGAACGGCGAAGGAGCTAAAAAGCTTCCTCGGAAAGGTCTCCTACCTCAGAAGATTTGTACCAGGATTGGCCGAGGTAACACACCCGTTGATGCAACTGCTGTGAAAGAACACAAAGTTCAGGTGGGAAAAGGATCACCAGGAGTCCCTCGATGAGTTGAAGAAACTGCTCGTTTCACCGCAAATCATGGTTCCTCCACAGGCAGGAGCACCGTTGCAGCTATACCTCACCTCCACTACAAGGTCCGTTGGAGCTTTGCTGGCACAGGAGATCGACGGGTAAGAACGGCCAGTATATTACCTCAGTAGGATCATACATGGGCCGGAGATTAGATATAGCAGCCTAGAAAGGCATTGTTTGGCCTTAGTCTTTGTAGCACAAAAACTTAGACATTATATGCTGTCTTTTACAATTCATATTGTAACTAGATGTGATCCTATTAAGTATTTGTTGGCTAGAACTATCTTGATTGGCAGGGCAGCTAGGTGGTTCCTTATTCTCTCCAAATATGATTTAAAGTGTGTGGTTCCTCGTGCTATCAAGAGCCAGGCGTATGCTGATCTGTTGGCAATCTTTCCATCAGGAACGTTTGAACCACCTAAAGAAGACATTCCGGGAGACGACTTACAGGCCAACTATCTCGATGCAACCGATGAGGAATGGACGATGCAATTCGATGGGTCTTCGGCAGAGAAAAAAGGAGGGGCAGGGGTCATCCTTTCAAAAGGAACGGAGGAGATTTGTCTTTCCTACAAACTGGATTTCCCTTGCTCCAATAACGAAGCAGAATACGAAGCGTTGGTACTAGGGTTGCTGGAGGCTCTTCGAAGGGGAATTCGTTCACTCTGCATCAAGGGTGACTCGAATTTAGTAATTCAGCAAGTTAACGGAGAATATGCGTTGAAGCACATGAGTTTGGCGCCGTACAGGACGATCATTCAAAGGCTCCTCAGCCAGTTCCATCGGACCACAATTAGAAGACATCCCAGAACGATGAACCGTCATCCAGACGCTTATGCCACTATTGCTCAAAAGATGGTCATGAGGAGCGATACGACTATTGTTACGATCCAACGAAGAACAGCTCCTTCGGTGGTGCAGTCAATACTACCGATGGACGGAGACGCGGATTGGAGAGGAGAGATCAGGAAGCAACTGGAGTCTGGCGAAGGAGCTATGGGACTAAGAGAGTTATCCCAATAATTTACAAACCAGGGAAATCTTTACTATAGAAATGCAGGGGGATGGTTATCAAGATGCGTTGGGCCAGAGGAGGCAGAGCGGAGGTTGAAGAAAACACACGAGGAGCACTACGAAACAACTGAGATACCTCTTTATAGGAGAATTCAAAGAGGGGGATATTTTTGGCCTAAAATGAAACAGGATGCGGCAGAACTACAGCGGAATTGTGGTAAGTGTCAGCTATTTTTCGAAGCAGCTGAGTGCCATTTCATTGAAGCCCAAACAGACTGGAGGCAGCCCTATATCGACTTTATTCAGGATGGAATTGTCCCAACAGAGAAGATGGATGTGATGGGACTAAGGCGAAGGTCCCCGAGGTTCTATATCCAAGAGGGGCAACTTTATCGAAGGGGGTACTTCAACAGGCCATTGCGTTGCATTACAAAAGAAGAAGCAACTGAGGTCCTCAAACAAGCCCATGACCCAGCTCACATGGGAGGGGCCAAGTTATATGATCAGCTGATGACGTTGGGGTATTATTGGCCAACGATGGAAAAAGACTCCGCTGAATTTGCCCGAAAATGCAAGGCTTACCAGCTTCATGGAAATATGATCCATGCCCCATCGGTGGACTTACACTCTCTGGCAACACCTTATCCTTTCCACACTTGGGCGTTCGACCTCGTGGGGGCGATACATCCTTCGTCGAGGGGTAAGATATGGATACTGGTAGCAACGGAGTGCTTTGCAAAATGGGCTGAAGCAATACCACTTAGAAGGGCAACGGCTGGGGTAGTGAGTAGCTTCATCAGAGAGTATATCATTTGCCGTTTTGGGATCCCAAAGGTTATTCTCTCAGATGATGGGACTCCATTCGTCAACTCAGAAGTAACGATGCTCACAAACAAGTACTCCATTATTCATCACACTTCAACGGTGGCATACCCGAAGGGGAATGGTCAGGCTGAAGCAACTAACAAAACTCTGGTTAATATCTTGGCTAAAACGATGGAGGACTTTCCAGGATTGTGGGATGACAAGATACCAACAGTGTTGTGGGCCTATCGAACGACGAAGAGGAAGCCCACAGGGTACACTCCGTTCTCGCTTGTCTATGGGGCTGAGGCAATTCTTCCAGTAGAGTTGGAAGTTCCCTCGGCTCGATACGCCTTGCGAAGTAGCATGCTCCCTCAGAGAAGGCATGTGCAATTGGAGGCATTGGATGAACACAGAGACAACGCGATGCAACATTTTCAAATGTATACAAAGCATCTCTCTAGGGCATATGACAACATGGTAAGACCAAGGAGGTTCGTGGAGGGAGATCTCGTTTTGAAGACAGCAGTGAAACACATTAGGGGACTTCCTCTGCCAAAGTTTGCAGCCAATTGGGAGGGACCTTTCATCGTGAACGAAGCTCATGATTCAGGTTATTGCCTAATTTCTAAGTTGGAGGAAGATAGGCCATTCAAAATTAACAATAAATGACTGAAAGTATATCATGTGTAGACAGTTAGGTTGTACCATCGATGTATTGGGTCCTTTTTTATTATGAATATACAAGTTTTACTGATGATGTGAAGTATAGACATTGATATATGAAAGCAGGCATAACTCAGAGATAAATTGAAAAATGTACATTCATTCATTAAAGAAAAGAGCATTACAAGCAAAATGGGGAACTATTGCCCAAGAATTACATGAATGAAAGAAATAAAATATGTACAGGAGTTTTACTACCCTAAGAGAAACCACAGATCCGGGGAAGAGAAAAAATCCCCGGGAAGGCCCGAAGAAGCCGATGCAAAAGAATTTTGAGCGTTGACAGCAACCTCTAGCCTGGTTTGCACCTGGGCGCGTTCAATAAGGAGCCTTTCTCGTTTTAGCTTGGCCAAACGCAGAGCTTCTTCGGCATTCGTTACTTCTTCATCCGCCGATTCCAAAAGAGGTGCCAGCTCAGCTAACTTAACCTCCTCAGCCCGTTGGTCCTCCTGGTGCTTTATCAGCACTTCCCTCTGGCCGATCAGTTGCTGGTTCTTCAAAGTCTTCAGATGCGTTATAAGCCAGTCAAAATGGAAACCATCACGCCCCAACTCCTACAGAAAACCTAGAAATTGGTTGAGAATGGATCTGGTAACACTGGCAGTGGGGGTACTAGCAATTTCAGCAACAACGATCGCCATGCCTTGCAGCCTGTGACTCATCACATGAATATTTGAGCGCAGGCAATCCGGTGTGAAGGTCTCAGGATGGTGATCCACCAATTGTTCAATCACCAGCCGATGGTTGACGGGCATTTGAGGAGATTGCCGAAGCACCATGAGGCAGAACGAGTGAGGAGCTAGGTCGGGAAGAGGGACCTCACACCCAGATTCGCTCTCGACTGCAGCACCAGTCGTAGAACCTTGATCATCATGAATTGAATTTTCCGAAGCGTCAGGTTCTCGAAAGGGCGAGCCTACAGGTGAGAGGACTGGGGGCGAATCTTCCCGAGCAACCTGAAAAGAAAAGCCCAAATAAGGATATGAAAAATCTTAACAAGCGTTTTCGTTGTTAAGTCACCGTTATAAGGTGGAGATTATATAAAAAATCTTAACAAGCGTTTTCGTTGTTAAGTCACCGTTATAAGGTGGAGATTATATAAAAATCTTAACAAGCGTTTTCGTTGTTAAGTCACCGTTATAAGGTGGAGATTGTATAAAAATCTTAACAAGTGTTTTCGTTGTTAAGTCACCATTATAAGGTGGAGATTATAATAAAAAATCTTAACAAGCGTTTTCGTTGTTAAGTCACCGTTATAAGGTGGAGATTATATAAAAATCTTAACAAGCGTTTTCGTTGTTAAGTCACCGTTATAAGGTGGAGATTGTATAAAAATCTCAACAAGCGTTTTCGTTGTTAAGTCACCGTTATAAGGTGGAGATTATATAAAAACCTTAACAAGTGTTTTCGTTGTTAAGTCACCGTTATAAGGTGGAGATTATATAAAAATCTTAACAAGTGTTTTCGTTGTTAAGTCGCCGTTATAAGGTGGAGATTATATAAAAATCTTAACAAACGTTTTCGTTGTTAAGTCTTTATTATAAGAAGGAGTTTAAGCAGAGAATTAAGAAAGTACCTGAATCATAACAGGGGCAGGAGTGGGAGCTATCACGGAGGTTAAAGTGGCAGGAATCGTTGGGAGGGGACTTGTTACCTCATCGGCCTCAACGGGGTCTCTGGCCCCAGAAACCTCAACCATCAGCATAGTTCCCTCGCCCACGTAAGGTACCAAAGCAAGAGCAAGGGGTTCATCGGGAATAGATGAGGGTGGTGAAAGATCAGGAGAAAGCTGCAATATAAAAGCCAATGTTAGTAAAGAGGAACAAATACAGAAAAAAGGGCAAAATGTATCCAAGAATAACTTACCTCAGTCAGAACGTTGAAAAGGGGCACCGTGGAAAGAGGTCTCGCCAGCACCGTTGGACGGAGAATGTTTGCTAGCAGCGAGGATACTTCGACCTAGGGCAACCAACATCCTAAATTCAGCACACAGAACGGGGTGAAAGAGAAGGAATGCCAGATCAGACAAATTTAATTATGAAATAATTACCTCAGGATCACCTGCAGCAACCAGAACGAGGGGGAGAACAGCCTCAGAGGAAGCCAGTGAGCCAGAGGAGACTGGAGTAGGCATCTCAGATTGTGTTGTCTCTGGTGGCGAAGAGACACCCACAGGCTCTATAACCTCGCCCTCCCCAACTGCCTCCCCCGCCCGTCTTGAGATTGAACGACGGGCGTAAGTAAGCCCGGTCATTGGCGAACGGGGTGGGGTCGTATCGGATGAGATGGCCCCACAGCGACCGCCCACGAAACGGCTAATGGGGGGACTTGGGGGGCTAGGAGAACGAGGCCCCGTTTCTTTAAGTCCCTGCACCAAAGTAGTTAAGAACAATATATATAAGTAAATCCGGCTTGCTCTAACCAAAGAAGAAAAGAGAACAAGATAAGTGTACATACCTCAGATCGGGAAGAAGAATGAGAAGCTTGCACCGAGGAAACTTGCTTCCGCTGGGACTTGGTGCCTAAAGTCTTCCTCCTCAGCCTTGTCATGGCATTACCAGTGGCTTGAGGAACCTTCGAACCTTTTCTCCTCTTTGCAGCTGGCTCAGTGGGATTGACGACGATCGTGGGGAAGACAACCGAGGGAGGAACGACGACAGCGCGCCATTGAAACTCTGCATTCACCCGATCTACCTCAGCCTGCGCCTCCCTCCTTAACCTCTCGGCCCTTTCAGGAGATATGGGAGGAGGAACGGAGGCTATGGGTAGGGCTGCCACAGGAATCTGGGATTTGGACTTTGCCTTTTTCGTGGAAGCCACCCCACTCTTGGCCTTCTTGGTCGACGGCTGCGAAGACCCTTCATCACCAGTAGCTCCAGTCGAAGGAGCAGTCTTCTTGGATACCCTAGCACCTTTCGCTTTGGATATGGCAGTGGGAGTCATGGGGCATAACGGAGGTAACTCTTCGGAAGGCCCCTTAGGGGTTTTGCTTAGAGGGAACTCAATCCCCAGAATGGAGTTGCCTTTGAGTCCCAGCTCCATCGCAGCAAATGAAAGAACTGGAGGGTACACCGGCTCGCCATCTATGAATTCAGCAATATTAGCCAGTTGTCTCGGCCAGAACTTCGTGGCAAATAGACTGGTCACATTCCCTTGCCTCTTGTTGGAGGGAATGGTGACTCTCCCAGCCATTGATTCACTTATCCCCCACGCAGCAGTGGAGGAAAATAAGGAACATGCCTCACTAAAGCTAACCTTCAGGTTTGAGGATTGGAAAACTGAGCGAGGAGCCCCCTGATCAAACCCAAATTGACGACTACACCGATTGGGGTTGTAATGTTCGCTGGAATATCCCCACTCGGTGTAGGAAGGCAGATACCCCAGAGAAAGGAGAAGCACCACGGCTAACTGAGGATCTTCAATGTCTACCCCCACCTGTACCACCCTGGATTCGTCCTGAAAGAAATCACAAGTGTGAACAAAGGCGTCCTCTCCGTAAGGCCTCATAACAAAGTCCTCAAAATGATCAATTGAGGCGATCAGCTCTTTTCGGCTCTGCCTCTTGTGATAAATATAAGAGCGGGGGGGCAAAATGGTTTCCCCAGAAGGAGGACGGTTGGCCTTGGCCGCCACAACAGGAAAGCGCACGTAAAGAAAGCTGGTTAGAAGGATGCTGTTAGCAAAATTGGCCAGGTTATAACGGCCAAGGGATCATTCCATATCGAACAACGTTCTGTCAAGCCAGGTGTAGAGGGACCCTAGGGCAATTACAGCCAAAGGAAGTTTGATGCCCCGGGCCAAACGAAGGGATATGTTGATAAGGTCCCTTCGGGGCTGATCGTTTGGTTTTCCCGTCAAAAGAAAACGGGACAGAATCACAAGGATGTAAGCAGGGAGCTCTAACGAAGTACCTTGGCCAGGGGCATCCGTTGAAATTGAAGAACTACCTTCACTAGAACCCTTGAAGAAATAATTAATCAGCGGAGTGAAGGTAGCTTTGTTTGAAGAACCGATGCAACTTCGACATATTCGGTCCAACGCCAAACGGTCAGCAGTCTCTTCGGCGTCAAGAGGCTCATCGGTATAAGGCTCATGACCTGTTGCTTCGAGCCCCAGAAGCTTGCAGACATCTTCTAGGGTTATCGTGAACTCGCCCCACGCAGCAATAAATGTGTGAGTCATCACGTTCCAACGAGAAACAAGAATGGGGAGAGCAGCATTATTTTTGGAGAGAGTAAACTCACCAAACCATTTGGCCCGTTGAAGGCCAATCTTACTCAAAATATCACCATAGGAACTCACCATGTGAGAGTTCCAAGCAGCAAAATGGGCAGGAGAACCACCTGGTGCTTCGAAGTCAATTTGGGACCATTGGAAGTCCCCTCGCTCTAGACGAAACCGGAGAGTCCCCTCTGGAGGAAGAAAGCCCCACTTCGAGGGTTCTTCGTCCTCGTCACCCAGCACTAAGGACTCAAACTTGCATTCAAAGTTGGCAGTCTTGCAAGCAGCAGCAAAGCAATCATCTTGGCCAAAAATGGGAGAGCGATGATAAAACCTTAACTGATCACGACGGGCAGCGTCCAAGGCAGAGGCACCAGTAGTGGTGGCAACAGCAGTAGCAGGCGGCGCACTGGTTGAAGAGATGGTGGGATAACCTTGAGAAGCCATGACAGAGTGTTAGTGCAAACAAAAAAACAACCTTGAGTCAGAAAAGCCTGAGCACGACAATGGCGGAAGAACAACCACAGGAGGTGGCGAAGATGATGCGAGCAAGAACAGGACGGCACAAGGTCGAACAGCAGGTTTCAGACGATCAACAATGGAAGCTTTTTTCTCTCTCTCTCTAAAAAACGAAGGAAATTTGAGACAAGTAGTGGGAAAGAAAGAAAAAGAATGGCTTTAAGTGATTTGGCCGTTTAATTTTTAAAAAAGTTCATCGTTTAAGTTTCCCACCATTGCACGTGTGTGGCCGCCTGCAATCATTTCAAATGTACATGTGGCACTTCGGGAAGTGTTCTGACATGGAAAAGACAATGCTACGTCATTCAATGACGTGACACCTGGGAAACTGCCATCAATTAATGAAGTGACACCTAGGGAACAGCCACCGTTACCTTCCTAAGCAAGATTCAGTTTTGGGCGCCAAGATTTTCTCTGACATATCCAATAAACTCCCCAACGAAGAAGGTGTCCCAACGGTTCAAAAAAGGCACGATGTCCCCTCGACAGAAGCTCAAACGTTGTTTAGTTATGACTCAGTTACATCGGGGAGAATTTTTTCTCTTTTTTCGAACATTACTGTGAGAATATTAGCAGGTCCTTCGGGAGAATTTCAGATATTCAAGCTGGAACGGTTGAGGCTCCGCATTAGAAAAAGCTGCAGGCCAGACAGAGAAGGTTCATCGGATTAAAAAGTTTTCGTGGAGGCACTTCTTGTTCCCACAACAAATCCCTCCACTAAGGGGCAAATGTAGAGGGGGCCTGAAGGTAATCCTGGGATTAGGGATAATCCACTAATTAGCAACAGTGTTCTGAGGATGGCAACTCAAGCGTGGCATCTTGGTGAGGCGGCTCAGCGTGGCAACTCAAGCGTGGCATCTTGGTGAGGCAGCTCAGCGTGGCAACTCAAGCGTGGCATCTTGGTGAGGCAGCTCAGCGTGGCAACTCAAGCGTGGAATCTTGGTGAGGCAGCTCAGCGTGGCAACTCAAGCGTGGCATCTTGGTGAGGCAGCTCAGCGTGGCAACTCGTACTTTAGCTTATTGTTACTTTGCCATATTATAGCTTTGTTTATATTTACTGCGAGTTATAATGACTGTAATGTTGTAACGAGAATAATGAATGGGCGTGAGGTCGAACGGTACTCGCGAGAGACCAGGCTTGGCAGGGCCTGGGAGAGTTTTCATGCTCTATCGAACAAACCTCACCGTGGGAACTTTAGAGGGATTTGGTTTGGAGGATTGAGAAGTGGGGCACCGTTGGGGCTTGTCCTGACCATCTTAGATACACCTGGTAAAACACCGAAGGACCCTGACCGTGGAACCTCAAGCGGAGCAGCTTGGAGTTCCATCGGGCATTGAGTTATGAACCAAACAACCCTCTACTTAAATATCACATCTACTGTGGGTGATGTCACTAGCCTTCTAAACAATGTCAGACATGCACTTGAGTAAACCACCGTGGTATTTGGGGCTGTCAGATAGTAGGTGAGCCACCTCTGCGACAATAACCCCCTGACATACAGTGGTTAGGCAAAAGGCATGTCTTGGCATTTAATGTTTATGACATAGGAAACAACTAGTGCATCAGGCATTTAATGTTGTGACATAAAGTATGAGGGATGTCTTTCATAGTCTTTAATGACTGAGTTGCCTCGGGGGTGGTGTGGGGGGCTATTTAAGGACCCCAACCACCTTTGAGAAAAAGAGAGAGAAGAAAATGATCTTTTGAGAGTTCAAAAAAGTTATTGCTAGAGATACATCAAAGAGAGAATTATTGCAAATTAGAGGGCTTATCCACTCACCATTGTCATTTATTACGAAGCTTTTAATACGCAAACAGAGACTCTTGAGAGTGGTTTTTGGTATGTTTTGTCTGCCTACCAAGGTGTATCTAGGGTGCTTGCTTCTCTCTCCCTCTAGCTAAGTTATTTCTAAAGTTCTTTATTATATTGAGGGTTATACACGAGATTTGTGAGTATAAGATGGGTTCCATACCTTCCAAACTGCTCTTTGTGTCTTGCGGCTAAATCACTAGTGTTTCTCTAATTAACCTTGCCATAACCATACTTAAAAGGGGTTACGCCTCCATCTTATCTAAACTACCCTCTTACATTTGGCGACTCTGCTGGGGAGGCATTCTTCTAAGGAAGAAGTATGGCGCAAGAAAACGTTAATCGAAGGCTCAACTTTGATGATATCCAACACAGTGAAGAGCAAGCAGCGGTAGAATTGGAGGCTTTAAGGGGCGGAGCTCCTCGAATAGAAGTGCCCCCAGTTCAGGCAACAACAGGCGTTCCGGGAGTGACGCAGGCTTCCACGAGCGCTGGGCTAGGATCTGCCCAAATGACCTTCCTTATGAGTAAGTTCTATGAGTTCTTGCAAACTCCTGCAGCTTCAACGGTGCTGGGAGGACTCGAAGCCAATTCCTTCGTAACACCAGGGGCAGCTCCAACGGTTCCACCAGGCGCAGGTACAATGGGAGCAGCCCCGGCAAGCATACCCTCCATCGTGAATCCGGCGGTGGGAATCTCCGGAGTATCAACGGCGCCAGCTGTAACGATGGCTCCAACTATAACGGTCTTTCAGCCAACACCCCCATTGGTCGTTGCCCCATCGCCCATGGAGGAAATGAGGAGAGAGATACAAAAAGAGATGTTAAAATTTGTGCAGGCTTCCTCACAGTCTATAGGTGAGGTAGCTTCAGTCTATGACGACTTTAGGACACCTTATCCTCAGGAATACAACGATGAGCCTTACCCGAGGGATTATATTCCCCCCGTCTTTGAAAAATACACAGGGAAGGGTGGGAATCCGAAAGAGCACATTAAACGTTTTGTTGAGCACCAATATATACTTTTAAGGAAAATTGGTCCGGCAAAAATCATCGGCCCCAATAATCCTATCATTTACATTGGTCCAGGAATTCCTCGACCCCAAGGTAAATGTAATGCACATGTCGGTTCAGACCTTCCGTCGATCCCAATATTTATCATTGATTTGGTTCGGAAAATTATCGACCCCAAATCGATCCCCCCTGTATTGGTCCGGAATATCATCGACCCCAATACAGAGATTAAGCACACTTACTATCGCACATAAGTAGGAAAAATCAATAGGTATATATATCTTACACATAACATATACTACCAACACTTATTTCATAATCACCCCCCTTCTATAACACTTTTGGGGTTATTGGCTCGGAATTCCACCTCGATCACCAATAGTTGTTAATTACTTGTCTCGGGATCACATCTCGAGCACCAATATATGTATATATATCTCATTGCACATGAGTAGACAATTTGTGAGCCATATATTTCACATTTCATATACCTTAAAATGTCACACTCCAATAGAATGTCCTCATATGACGCGTTAAGGACTAAAAGTTCAAAATGTCTCCTCGAACCACACCCAAAGTACATGTATTGTTCGTAATCGGAACCCACGAACCTAATCCTCATGTACAGTTCATATAGTCACTCACTCTACCTATAAATATGATCTTATAGGCATACATTCATCCTATGAATTGATCAGTGGGCTTCTCCAAAATTTCACTATCATAAGGGCGTATCATCATTCTTTCTCACTAACATTGAGTCGTAGGTAGCACTATGTACTCAAAATAAAACTTTATCTCTATTCCTTCTTGACCTTCTCTCACAGGGTGGAATTTTAGGATTTCATCCTGATTCACAATCATGTAGAGCGACACCGTACACTCTCCCTTTTCAACTACATACTAATCCATCCCGGTCACCCCATTTCGCTACCCCCAACAAAATGTTGGATTAATTATGATGTTCACAATCCATCAATAATTTATAAGTGTGTCTCCTCATTCCATCATTGGAATTGCAGGTTCACTACCATATTCCAGTTGCTCATTTCGAGTCCATCTCGCTCTATTAACTAGATGTGTGTCTCGAGGCAATCTCACTATGTCTCTCCTCAACATCTCTTCCCACTTACGTCATCTTTCCTCAAGTGGTACTCTATTCCCCTTTCTCTCCGAGTTTATTATACTTTACAATCTGTGCACTCTTCGCAATTGGCGCACCTTTTTGGGTTGGTTACTTTATAAGAATCAACATTTTAGTAACTCGTAAGTCACTCACAACACTCAGTCAAGTAGCACCTTGCGCTACTTCTTCACCACAGTTAGGTCTCCCATATCAAGAGATAACCTTTGAACGGTTTCCCACCGACTTTCATCCCATAGGGTGTGCTGGATCTCTCAGCACATATAATCTTGGATTATCTTCAATCTCCCATGACGTTCAACCCATTTCATTGATACGACTTGTTTCCTATTTTCCCCACCGTCGTACAGAAATATTCCGCATCCCTCTATCTCGGATGTCTAAGGAATCCAATTGACTAGGGCGCCCATACACCTTTTCTCCGTGTACATTTGTAAAAACATTACAAATGTCACCCATATCATGCTTTTCTTCAACTCCTGCCTAGTCTACACGACGTGACTACAATCTTGTGGGTATTCTCAATAACCTATAAGTTAAAAATCAAATCCTTGCCCACAAAGTCCCACTTATCCCTTCGTGGTGAGGTAAGACTTTCAGTGTTTCTCCTCAACACTACCGGCTCCACTGATGCCCTAGCATCTAACAATGCCACTTCTCCTGATGTGCAAAAATTTAGTCGTATTCCCTTTCGCAACCGAACTTAAACAAGGGACTTCTCCCCATGTATTCTTACTGAGCATTGTCGGAACAACACATAGTCAAGATACTCAAATTCGATTCCTCGACAATATGTGAAACCATACTCCAATATTTCTAACGGAGTCAAGTGGCACCGCGCTTATACTATCACTAAGTCTTAAGCAGTAACTACAACAGTGAGCTCGATCTCTCCGCTCAGCAGTCATACGACAAACATTGACTCACATCATTTAGGTTCCCACACACCGAAATCAATTACTAAGAGATGTTCATAATCTCCGAAGTCTCTCACATTTTGATGAATAATGACAACTCGACCCTTTTTCAGGTGAGGAGTCGTTATATACCCCATTCACTCGAGGCTAAAACTCATATACTTCCTTAACCATCGCTCTGGTGATTTAGATGGTTTCCGGACATAACACGCTTGTCCTCTCCGGAATGCAGAACTTATTGGAGTTATTATTTCTTCAAATAACTTCAAGCTAAATTAGAAGGCGTGGCTCTACCAGCCACACTAGACATCTTTACAAAAATCCCCTTACTCCAGGCCACCCTGACCGTTTTGGGGTCTCCCTCCTCTCGGACTTGGTAGCCTCGATTCTGCGCACTATCATCCTAGTTCCCTTTGTTTTGCGACCAAGAGGAACGCACTATGGGGCTTAACAGTTCTGACTTAGGATCTAATCATTAAATCCTCTAGTGGGTTTCCACTTATATCTTACACCAGCCCCATTACATTCAGTCTTACTCTTTGACTAAATCTTTAAACTCTCTTTACTTCGCCCCCTAGGAGCATTTACCCCAAGGTTGTAAGAAGTACCATACTGCCTTCATATACATAAGTCGTCCAAGAAGAGTTTTACCAAAATTGCGAATCATAACTCGAGAGTCTATTCTCTCAAGGTCTCTTTTCCCTCGTACCCATCTCATCGATACAAGTTCCCTTCAACGGATAATTTCTCTCTCACGATTGGCCTCTACCAGGCTTTCACGTGGGGGTTCATATATTCCCATTCACTACGCTTCCGAATTATCATTGGAGAACTTTGCGGTTAAACTATACCTAAAGTTCTTCTATTTATATATACGGACCCTCGGTCCGAATGTAGTGACTGGTATCCCCGCCACGTTGCCTGAAAATTTACTCAAATTTTCACTTCTGAGTATTTCTAGTCAGTCCTAAATGCCAAAACCTCTGGACATACTACTTCCATTGGTTAACATGCACAGTCGCCGTTTTATCACATTTATGGCACGTTCTCATCAAATTTTCTTCAGACCTACTACCACTATCACTGCATTGGGAGGTCTAGACTAGCATCCCTCTTTCCGTCGCTACACTTGGAAAATGCCTGCTATGCCTCAACAACCCTTGCAGCATTTACTTTCATTACATGCTAGGAGTGACCTCGACCACGGTCATCTCTCCTATGATTACCATCTTCGAACACCCCATGCTTTATGCCGAGCTCCTACCTCCTGTAGTCCTTCTAATGCCAATGCCGGTCCTACCACCATATTCGATGTACTGTGCCCAATCGGACTCGTATATAAAACACTACATCTACTAAATAGCAGGAGAACGTAAACTACGTACGTGGAGGAGTACAATCATCCTAAGATAGGGCTCTATATCAATCAAACGATACGCTGAAAACGTAGTAAGCCGTACAGATCCTATGGACACTAGAACCTGATGCTCTGATACCATCTGTGACACCCCGCCTAATTAAACATCGGGTGATCAGGCCTTCATTAAATTAAAACAGGCTTCTCAAATGGTTCATTCTTAGCATCACTGTCGAAAATTTTTTAATTACTAATCCCCTAAGTAAAATTAGACCGGTGCCAAATTTTATCTTTCTTTAAAACAGATAAATCAACCAAACGGAACAAAGTACAAATAATCATGTACTGTAATTCAAAAAACAAAGTAAAAGTACAAAAGAACAAAAGTATTACTGAAGAAACCATCGGCTAAAAAAAATCCCAAACAATCAATAGAATAACCACTAGTCTGAATCTAACATCTGAGACTAATACCGGACAACAAGTCCATACATAGAAGAGTACGAGATCCTGTGCTAGATTTGAATAAGAGATATCGTCTAGTCAAATCCTGTAAGCATCCACTGTACTACATCTCCGAGTCTGGAATGGAATCATCACACATGGCGTCCCTGTGGCCGGACACCTAAAAGGTTTTAAAAACATTTTATAGCAAGAGTTAGTACTCAAAACATTTTGAAAATATTTAGCAAGCGTTTATCAAAATATAAAATGCGGTTATTGATTACACATGTTAGGTTCTCGTAGACTCTCTTGAGTTAACTCACCCCTCATCTTTTGTGCACACCTAACGTTCTACACTTAGTTTATCTAGCCATACTTCTCAGGCTAACTAAAACCAAAGTAGTGAACTGAACTTATCTGTACCCAAGTTCCAGTACCGCCCATACAGTACAACCGTTTTACTAACATCTCGCGTATTTAAATAACTCCCAAGTAACATTTAATCTATGTTATTTCTCAAGACTTCTCATTTAGTTTCACTACTAAAATTACTACAGTTCTCACAATTGTTAACTTTCCCACTTATGTAATTAAGTTTCACTACTTGAATTACTAAATAGATTTTCTCTATTTAAAGGTGCATTTCGTAATTAAGTTTCACTACTTAACTTACCATTTCAGTATGTATCTTTAAATACATACTATATATCAATCTACTAATACACGAAAGTAAAATATCGTCAAGTATATATATTTCACACATAATATATACTAAATATTAGTCATTACTATTTTGCCCTTTTTATACACGTAAAGGACTCTTGGTTCGGAATGATTCATCGACCCCAAGTAAGAATTGGTTCGGAATGATCCATCGACCCCAATTATTTTTAAAAATATATATATACACATATTCTGGTTTGGGACTCTCTCATCGCGACCCCAGTTCAAAGTTTGGTCCGACATTTCTCATCGACCCCAAACACATAATAACTTTATGTTAGTTCGGAATGTCTCATCGACCCTAACGTAATTAATTTAGGTATAATCTCCCTACCTAAAAGATCACATAATTCAGTAGGTACACGCCCGACCTATTAATCATATACGTACGTAATATTTTAATCTCATATATCTACCGTACAATATTCGCTTTATGATTTATCTCATTAATCGTATTTATTTGAGTATTCACACAACTCTAAGGGTCCTAGTTACCCCTTACATATAATTTCAGTAGTTATTTCTTACCCTACTGGTCTATTACTTAAATTGAATTTACTTCGCCCCGTAACTCAATTTCTGAAGTCCCCGATACTCTACTAAATCGGATTATTCTCCTCGGTCCGTAATCCAAGCCCTACACCCAATGGCCTTATTGGACCTCAACAATATACCTACTGGTCTTATTCTTACTCCCAAAAAAGTATAATGTAAATCCTAGAATACTCATTCATTACCGAACTCAACGAAGGATTAAATACAATATGTTTGGAAAACAGCTTTTGTCGATCGATTGACGGCTGGGTTCGATCGATCGACATAGTCGATCGATCGACAGTCCGAGATCAATCGATCGATCGAACAGGGGCAGACGTAGTCTTCTTCTTCGTTAAGATTTTTGCTCCATTAAAAAATCTTCAAACTCCATTATAGTCCACCAAACTTTAACCCAATGATCCTAACATATTTCCACATATACTAGGACAGTTTCTAACGTGTCAAATACATCAAAACTCCAATTACTTTAAAGAATTAATGAATTAAAACCCAGAATTTCTTGAAACCCTAGTTATGGTGTTCTTCCCATATTATCATTCAAAATCCAGATTTTTATTCCGAAAATCATCAAGTCAAATCTGAATATTAATTCTCTACACAGTTTAAATCATTCTACATGCGATTCCTACCCCAACATGCATAAATATCATCTTTCTCCAATCAAAATATTGATTTAAACAAAACTATTCAAAAACCCTACACATGGGTATTATAACTTTATAATTTGCAATAAACAACTTGCCTTATGATCAGTAGGGTCTGATTTCGTGGTTCTTGTTGATGATTGATGATCTTCATCCCTCAATCCTTCTTCCCCAACAAGTTGATGGTAGGAATCCCTTTGAATCCTTCCCAAATCTTCTTTTTTCTTTAGAAAGTTGTGCCTCTCTTCTCTCTAATGGTATTGGTCTTGTCATGGGTGTTCTAACCCTAATTCATCTATCATACGGCTGATATAAAACTCTCAATTTCGTAGGTCTCCATACCCTCTTATGTTAAAAGACTAAAATGCCCCCGAACGGTCTCGGTTTAGCCCAAAATTACCCCGGGACTCAACTAGTACCCCCGGGTATACTATTTTGACTAATTTGACCCTTCCGGACTCTTTGGTGACCTCTAAATTATCATTTGAGTCACTTAAAAAATATTACTCGTTCTCACCCCAACGCGGTCTATATGCGTCAAGTAACTATTTACCACTCGCACTAAGTAAATAAAATGATGCAATATATACCGGTATCTATCTTTCGATTAATACACCATAATTACAATTTTAAATAAAACTCTTTAAATTACTACTCTTACGTAATTTAAATCAAGCCGATATTTTCTCATTTAATTCTCCAATCTAATTAAATGGAATATTTGGAATATTCAGAAATACGGGGTATTACATCCACCTATAACGGTGACTTAACAGTGGAAACCACTTGTTACGATTTTTTTCATAAACCCCACCTAAAACGGTGACTTAACAATGAAAACCACTTGTTAAGATTCTTCATAAACTCCCCCTAAAATGGTGACTTAACAATGAAAACCACTTATAAAGATTTTTTATAAAATCCATCTAAAATAGTGACTTAACAATGAAAACCACTTGTTAAGAATTATCATAAACTCCACCTAAAGCAGTGACTTAATAATGAAAACCACTTTTTAAGATTTTTCATAAACTCCTCCCAAAGTAGTGACATAACAATGAAAACCACTTGTTAATAATTATCATAAATTCCACCCAAAGCGGTGACTTAACAATGAAAACCAATTGTCAAGATTTTTCATTCTCAATCTCATTTCACTTTATCACGTCACAGGTTCTGAGGGAGCCTCTTATGCTCGAAATGCCATATCATTGCGAGCCCTTAACTATTGAACCCACACATTAAGAACCAATCCCTTCTGAGGATTTAAGCTATAACGATCATGGTTCAACTACAGACTTTCCAGTTGATAACGAGTCAGGTTATGAACGCTTTCTTCTTTGCATCAGTTGGATCCATATTGATCTTGTTGTACCCCACATACCCATCCATAAAGTTGTACATTTCATGCCCAACAGTTGCATCGATCAAGCTATTAATGGAGGGTAGAGGTAACTCATCCTTTGGTCAAGCTCTGTTCAAATCCCTAAAGTCCACACAGATCCTTATTTGATTTTTGTCTTTCTTTCCCACTAGGACAATGCTTGATAACCAAAGTTGGTGTTGTATCAATTTGATGAACCCAGATGATAGCAACCATTGAACCTCATCTTTTGTTTTCATATCCATCTCAGGATTGTAAGTTCTTATGGCTTACTTCACTGGTACGTCTGAAGGCATAACATTAAGCTTATGGAAACTTACTTCTTTATACCATCCCCTCCATTTATGTGTACTTACATGAAAAAATGTCTTCATACTCCAGAATTAGCTTAATCAAGTCCCTTCTTTTCTCCTCGCCCACATCCTTCGAAATGAAGATGGGCCTTGGGTCTTCTCCTTCTTCAGCTAAATCCAGTTATTCCATCTCTTGCACTTGTGGCTTTAGGCGATCCATCATGTACTTTGGCTTTTCCCCCACTTCTTCCTCAAACTCTTGTATTTATAGTTGTCTATGACCATACATTTCCCCTGCTAGTCGACTAGGAAATACTTATACACTAGGTCAGCCTCTTCGTCAGCTTCTAGAATAGCTCATTTGACCACCCCGCTCATACCCTCAAAATAGATAAATCCCTCTCCCATCCTTTGTTATCTTGCATTATCTATTGTCCGTTATAAATGCCATATATTTTCTTTCTCTCGAAATGTCTGCCTATTTATTTCTTGAAAGCCTACTCAGCTATCTCTTTCATTGGTCTTTATGCTCCATCAAGTCCATCCTAGGACTCATTCTATCTCTGAGTTTTTTCGAGATATTTTGGGGTTTAGGATTAGCATGATGAACCTCCTTGGATACTTTTTATCTTTCTCCTCTATCATTTCTCTGGCCATTCATAGGCCCCATCCGTTCTATGATAGACAGAACTCTATCTCCCTCAATTCTTCTCGTTAGGACCCTGGAATATTCCTCTAGCTCTGTATAGAATGCTATGTCCACTAGGTGAGCTTCTTCAGTGTTAAAGGGTTTCTTCATCACATGTATAACGATTTCAATCCCTTTCACGTTTGCCTTTGCACATTGGTGATATGTCGAAGGGACTAAACCATAATTGTGCATTCACACCCTTCCTATCAGAAGGTGGTAAGAAGTATCACTCTCAATCACATGAAATTTAATGTGTGAAGTGAGGTTCCCCATTATAATTCCAACATTCAAATACCCAATCGACTTGAAGGACTGGTTGTCATAACCAAAAATTACCAAAGGCATTGGTATCAACCTCGCCTTAGGAATATTAGATGAATGGAAAGAACTGATGGCCATGATTTTATCGATGCTCCCCCATCCATCAAGGCTCTTGAAAACTTACACCATTAACACTAATTATTACATATAAAGGCCTACTGTGTGGGAACCTTACAGCCCTATCGGCGTCACTAAAATTTACTTCGAATAAAAAGTTTCTTATTAATATGGCCATGGTCCCCCTCCACCTTAGCGACGACACTACATTATTCCGTGAAATGTCTAGGATCACTTGCGTTATCTCTAGTTGATTTTCCTTCGGCATCCCCACTTGGTTGAAGAACCTTACAGCCCTATCGGCGTCACTAGGTTATCGTTGGATGACCAATCGTTCGATGGATATGGTAATATTTAGGATCAGCTCTTGTCTATACATATAGCTCCACGGCTGGAATGCCCTAGGGTTCATATATTTCCCCCCCTTTGACCATGGTGTTGTAACAACTGATAGCCTCCTAAATAGTACAAGGTAGTGGTGGTGGGTCATCTCTGTCTCTATCGAACATTCTTTTATTTTCCTTCTTCGGTTGTTTGCACCGCTTTCCTCCATCGGTGTACCCCACTCATGGGGATGGACCTCTATTACAACGAGCTGAATTGATTATTTAAACATCACAGGCACCACAATTGGGCTTGGTTATATGGCCAACAATATGTTCCTTGCTCCTTTTAAAAAAGTTGCAAAAGTGCCTTTGCGCATTTCTTTAATGGAGTGACATATGTTCTCTAGGAGTAAGACTTCATCGCAAATCCAAAATAATTTGGATTCCTTGGCCTTTTCTCTTACGTCGAGAGACCTTACCCTGAACCTTCGAATACATGCTAAAACCTCCTCCCCTGGCCATTACGTCTCCCTTCCTAGTTATGTCAGTGTGAACTCATCTTTTTATAGAAAGAACTTTTGGACAAATATCACATGCATGTCCTCCCACGTTGAGACACTATTTGGTACCGAGTGAGAGTACCATCTGTAAGCCATATCGGTTAGGGATTTAAAAAACTCCCTCAATCGTAGCTTCTTATTATTGCAATAAGCCCCCAGATACTCAATGAAGTGCTTGATATGTTCCTTCGAGTTTCCACTATTTCCTGTGTACTTATCAAAGATGGGAGGAATGTAGTCGTTCGAGTAAGTCTCATCGTTGTAGTACTGGGGTAAGGATTATGAAATTCATTATCTATCGATGTTACCTCGCTGGCTGACTGTGAGGAAGCTGTTATCATCTTTAAAATCTCATTATGTATCTCATTTCTCATTTCTTTCAAGGCAGATGCATGTGTTTTCTTAGCCACTAGAGCAATGGGATGAGGGACCATAGGGGGAATACCTACCACACATGGGGAACTTACCATAAGTGGAATACCTTCCACCCTTGGGGTACCAAACATTATGATAGGGGTAGGCATAGTGTTCATGGGGCCAGATCTCATTCGAGTTGATCTTATATGGGCTATTTGTGTCCTCATTGGCATTACGAAGGAGATGGGGTCAAATACTCCTCCCAAATCCATTGCAGCTATGGGAGTTTATAAGAACTCGAATAACTTTCCCATAAGAAGGCCCATCGGTGCTTGTCCCAACATGACGCTAGTGGAAGTTTGCATCACCATTGGGATCCTCTCATCATTTGAACAAGGGTAACCTCCACCTGAGGAACCCCATCCCTGGCAGCCTTAAGCTCCCTCGCAACGTGTTCCTCGTTACGCTTGATATGATCGAAATCTAAGGTACCATTAACATTATCTTGCGACATACTTTTCGAAGAATACCTCCCAAGCGGAGTCCCCAAATGTATGAGGGTTATTCCCTTGAATCGTGGGAGTATAGTAATACTAGTTGAGGTGTAGAACCTATAAATATGGTGATAAACGATAACCCAAGAGCTCTTTAATAAATACAAGTGAACACATAAGATTCTATATAATCAAAACTCAGATTGGACTCACAAGTCTCTTATGTATAACTCAAATGATAATAAAGGAAACTCAAAAGAAACTCATTCAAAGGTAGAAAGAAGTAAGCACCCTAGATACACTTTGGCAGGAAGCTAAAACACTAATAACCTCCGAAGGATCCCTTGTTTAGCTATTAAAAGCTTCACAATAAATGACAATGGTGGGTGAGTAAAATATTTGGTTTTCAATAACCTCTCTATGGTGTATTCTCTCTCTAGTAATAAATCTCTAGCAAGAACTCTTCTTCATCATAGAAGTGGTTGATACCCATAAATATCCCCACACCCCTACCCAAGATGTTTCAATCTTTATCAATAATAAAGACCTCCCTATCACACTTTACTTCACAAACATTGAATGCATAATTGTCCAACCTATCCAACATTATAAACATTAAATGTCAATACATGCACTTTGCCTAACCACTGTGCGTCAGTGGACTGTCACCATAAAAGTGGATCACCAACTGTCTGACATCCCTAATACCACAGTGGTTTACTCGATTTTAGATTGGATGGTGTTTAGTTGGATGTTGAAATCACCTAATGTAGATATGACATTTGTTAGGGGACTGTTTGGCTCAAATCTCAATGTACAATGGAACTCAAGGTTGCTCTACACGAGCTTCGACGATGAAAAGTTCTCTAGATGTTTTACAAGTTGTATCCAATATGGTTAGGATAATCCTTAATGATGCCAAACTTCTTAATTCTCCAAACCAAGTCCCTTTGAATTTCCCACGGTGAGGTCATTCAATAGAGCATGTAAAATCTCCCAAACCATGCCTGGTCTCTCGCGAGTACTATTTGACCTCCACCTCAATATTATGATCGTTAAAACATTACAATCGATGTTACTTAAAGTTACAATTTAACTAAGTAAGAAAAAAGATAAAGAATGATCTATTTCAGTCAATCTCCTCACTAGATTGAGTCATTGGGCTACCCTCGCTGAGCTTTCACGATGTGCGCTCTCATTGCCTTTATGATAATTCCTTCCCATCGGTCTCTTTTATTAACTTGAAGTATTTCTCTAATTCATAGATTATCATCAAGCCCCCTTACAACCAAATTATCATAACATCTCCAAATCCGAAGAAATCTGCCCCGACTTGGGTAATGTCAGTAAGGGACCTCGCCCCAGTTAGTAGCTTAGCCATATTTTCCACCTGGATGGATGCCAGAAAGGTAGAGTGTCAGTATGGGACCTTAGAGGTTGGCCAATAACATGTTGCTAGCATATCAGATGGCTAGTATATGCTAAATTTACCTTTAATGAGTGAAACCTTAAATAAATTCGTGAGTGTTCCATTAACATAGATTCTTCCATTTGGCTCATGCTTGCCAGCAACCATTTTCTTTTATGGGAACCCTTATTAAAGATTAGATCCCCCAAAGGGATCATGGAAGTCAATCATTTCAGTATACATATCAATATTTCTATTATCTGAGACCTTGATACTACACCATTTTAGACGGATCCCATACTAAAGCAATTACATAACCCGTGGATGTAAGCTCATTTTTAAGGGTGGAACCAAGTATTTTTTTAGTGTTAATATTCTTATCCCCACTCCATTTTTTGGTTTATTTGCATACAGTACATGTCAATCGTTTTGTTATCTCTAATTGGGTTTTTCTCTAGCTAAGACAATCTTGAATCTATTTTTATATGATAACATGGGATACTCCACCACTCAAGTGAAACCAAAGTTATGTTGTTTCTCCACATCTTCCTTAACTTTCAAGGAGCATTTGGGTATTGATTTGGCATCAGGGAGAGTTGATATCTCGTGCTTAACGATAGAGGTGTCGATGTTTGGCATGTTGGCATAGGACCCAACGGAAACATCCATAAAGATAGAGATGAGATCGGTGAGTTATTTTCATTTGTTCTCGTCTAAGGAGGACCACATTTGTAACTGTTTTGAGATTTGGGGAGTGCCCAAGTGTATCATAATTATGTCATCGTCGTTGGGAGACATACGATTATTTTGATTTTAGTCAATTTTTGTAAGTGTTTTAGGTATTTTAAGACTGAATAGTTATCATTATTAGGGGTGATATCTAATCCAATATTGGATTCATAATCATCACATGTAAAACACTCGGGCAATTACTGGAAATGACTATTTATTATGCCATAAAAGGGAGGGAGGACAACATTAATAATTGATGAAATGTTTTATTTATAGAGGGATACATTAGGGGAGGGGACTCGTTATCTAATAGGATGAACTCAAAGGGTCTATGTATGATGTGCATTGGTGTGCATTCGATAGAGGTCCATCTTTCAGTACTGTGATTCCCCTTATGTTGGTGATGAGGTGAGTAATATTATTCCAAGGTACTTTTGGAGTGACTCTTAGGAACTTATTGACCTTAGTATTGACTACAAGATGGGGCATGCATTAGTTCTTGATCCAAGACCTTTTCCCTTGGGGTGGGTATTGGGTTTCAAGTCTGGAATGTGATAGGATTGCTATAAAGTCGTGCTTGAGAGAGGGATTTATCA
Organism: Sambucus nigra; assembly: GCA_949130495.1. Lineage (NCBI taxonomy): Eukaryota > Viridiplantae > Streptophyta > Magnoliopsida > Dipsacales > Adoxaceae > Sambucus > Sambucus nigra. Next base: position 83,447,370 of record OX422208.1, on the reverse strand, counting down.
AAAGATTGTTACTTTCCTTGTTCCATTGATAATCCTATGAGGGTTAAGTTATCATGTCTTCAGGCTCGACTGGAGGAAGTGTTTCAATTAGGAGGGTTATAGAGTCTGGTACAAGAAGGCAAAGGCTGATCTTATGGATGTTGACTAGTTATCCTTGATCTATAGTGTTTACTTGGGTGATCGAGGCATGTACCAATAATATAAGAGTTCGTTGGTGTTAAGTTAGTGGATCTCTATATGGATATTAGATCGGTCTCATCAGGAAAGAGTGCGGGTAATCCCCATTTGGGCTCAGGCTAGGAGGTTTTTCTATCTTCTGTGATAATCCATTATATGTCAAGTTCACCTTATTGACATTGTGGGTTTTCCTATAGTTTATGTATTACCTTTCTTCGTATATAATTTACATTTTGTGGTAGAGGATTTACATTCTGTGGTGTAGGTATCTCTTTGTCTTGCCCCACCATGGCTCGGGGAGCCCGTAATAGGGTAAGGTTATTCCCTGGGGACAGAAGTAACCATTCCACACTTGATAAGGGTATTTGAGGTTACTGCTATGACTTTTTTATGTTGGGGGTGTACCCAAGACCGCTTGTTACCTTGTGTTTTGTAGCGGCGATAGCTTCAAGGGTTCCATGTTGATTTTTTTTTAGTCCGAACTCAGGCATGTATCCCATCTTTTGGATAATTAAGGAGTCTAAATTGTGAATAAATTCATCCTCTATCATGTGAGAGAGTGGTATGATTTGGAATCCTCTGAGGAAGAAATCACTGCTATCATGATGGGTGTCTAGAAAAGGGGGAGTTCTAGTATTGGCTACAATGGCACCGCCATCATCTCCTTAAATGGTAATGACCTCGATGTCGAACAAGAACCTAACCTTCATGTGAAGTGATGATGGTAATGCCCCCATGGGGTATATCAAGGCCCTCCCGAGTAAGAGTCTCAAACTTTCCAGAATGCCGAGTTCTTAAGATTTGACATCACATTTAATAAGACCTATTATGAGAGTGAGAGAGATGGAACCGAGGACCTCATAATGAGTATATTTATAGACCGAAATGGATATAGAAGATAATATAAATTTTGACGCCGCGTATCCCAGATCAATAGTAGGGCAGAGGGGGCATACATTGATGGTGGAACAATTGTCCACCAGTAGAAGGGATATAATATGTCTATGGGACTCAATATTAATGTACAATGTAAATATGTGATTGTGACCTTGCATAGGAAGGTCTTTATTAGAAAATCTGTTGTGTTATTTCATGGTGATGGAACCAATGGTGGTTGACATCTCGGTACGGGTTAGATCCGTAGGCATATAATCTTGGCATAACAGATAGGCAAGGGAGGCTCAGTGTTCCCATGATGTATCAAGCATCTTTATAAGGAAATTTTTTTAATAGAGTCAATTTGTATGTTTTTTCTTATTCCATGTTTAGACAAAATTATTTTATTCATAAGTTAGAACTTGAGTGTGTTAATCTTTTAATCCTATGAAGTGTTTTTTTTTAATATGTAGCGGCTAAGTTATAATATCTACATCATCATGTTATTTATATCTTTGAATTCTGAGGATCTCTCAAGCATGAATGCATAAATATTTTGATCCTTGGATATTTTATATTTAGGTGTTAGGTTTTTATAAAATTATTTTTAAATGATTTTATTCTTTTTAATATTTTTTTAGAGGAAAATGTTTCTTATGAAAGATTGTTAGAAGGGTATTGGTACATTTGTACGAAATACCATACCTTATTAGAACAAGTTCCAATGAAACAACTTCGGCCTTCGCTAAAATCTCATTTTATAGCTCATTGGATACTTGTTCTAACAAGATAATATACTTTGTTCGAACGAGGTTCAAATTTGTTCCAACAAGATGGTGAATTTTTTAATATTTTGGTATTTTCTTTGAAGTGTTTCATCCTAATCTTGTTTTTTGAAAACCTCATGTAAATAGGAGTGCGGAGCAGCAGTTTTCTTGGAGAGAAAAGGATTATGTTTTGAATTTCCAAACTCTATCAAAAAACACTCAAAAGTCCTTGTTTACATAAAAGTTATTTAGGATACAAATTTTCATCATATTATGGTTTCATATCCTATTTTGAGGGTCGGAGGTTTATTCTTTTCATCTTATTGAGAATCGTTTCATACGGTGGACTCCGTATTTGCTGTTTATATGCAGTGGACTCCGTGTTTGTGGTGTTGTGGTGAAGAAAAACTGGACTCTATTATTATATACATAGATAATTGCTAAAGTTGTCGATAGATACTGAGGCATTGAGGGCTCACATGTTGTGGAAGTTACGCGAATGGACTCTTGCATATCATTGTGAGAATTTATAGGGAATAAAGAGCGTTAAGGCATGCAGCGAAGTTGAGTCTATCTTGTAAGTCTAGTGTAACATCCTTTGTAATTCTAAACATATTGAATTTGCATGGCTGGGTTGTTCGAGGTTTTTCTTATTGTAGATTTTCCTCGTAGATCGAGCATTGTGGTTGATTTACTTATTTGATCTTGTACTCGCCCAGATGCATGTTTAGGTTAAGATAGAATTGGTTAATCTGTTTAATCAAAATATTCACTTAAAATTGTTACAACATTTTACTTTGGGATAATTTTGTAAGAGTTGAATATTTAATTTGAAAAAATTAAAATTTGGCTTTTGTTTAGGCCATTCCATATATCCCTAAACTTCAAACCCTGAGATGGTTTATTTGTCTCTCCCTCGTTGTCGATTTTCCTCTCGATGGATGTCGTTCTGAAAATTCAACTTGTTTGAATTTGAAGTTCGCAAAAAAAGGAAAAAAATTTCTTGAAAAATAAAATTGGTGTTCTAAAACTGAAATAGAATTTTGCGATTTGTTGAAACTCCAGTAGATATCCTTCATGGGAAGCTCATGGAAATGAACCATGATTTTGAAATTTTAGAAGTTTCCAAGAAAGAGAGTGATGATAGAGTCCAGGTTTTAAAGAATAAATTAAAGGACTCTAAGAAGTTTTAAACAAGGGTGAAAGAATGTGACAAATTTGATAATGATAAATTCATTAAGGAATTAGGGGAACATGAAAATACGCTTAAGGCACTACTAGAAATAGTCATTGTTATGACGGGTAAAAAGGGTCATAAAAGGTTATTTATGACAGTTTTCGAAGCTTTAAAAACCGTCGTAATGTTGTGTGTCATAATAAATTAGTGTTGACAAAACCGTCATAACAAACCATCCTATTACGACAGTTTTTGGTGCAAACCGTCATTAACAATAATGTTGTGTGTCTTAATAAAATTGGTGTTGACAAAACCGTCATGATAAACCATCCTATTACGACAGTTTTTCGTACAAACCGTCATTAACAATAATATCATGTTTATTGAACCGTCATTATAAACCTATGAAAAGTGACGGATATTAATAAAACGGTCATAAAAAGTACGATTACTTTAATAATTATAATGACAGCTTACATAAAACTGTCATAAAACATACGGTCATAAAAGTTATTTCTTTTCTTTCATTTTTTTGCGATGAATTCTATTATACTATTACAATATCCCAAACATGTTATGCATAAAACTACGAATTGCCAATTCAAAGCACAAATTTTCGTACTCAAAGTAGCAAATTCCAAGTACCAATATAACTGAACCATAAGTATAAAAAAATGTCATTAATATTTGAAATTAAAGAAAATAAAAAACAACAGCAGTTCCCAATAGACTTCTGGACAACTCAAAAATAAAAAGATATCTAAAATGACCTATACTATAGACATAAAAACTAGCAAATTAAACTGCAACATTAGTTCTATTCGTGTAGCATGGAAACCCAATTTAGCAACAGCTACACCGAATACGCAATAGGCAACATCCGGATCGATACCTGAATAAAAGGAGGAAACAAATAGTCGTTAACAACTAAAATAGATTCACCATATAAAGAATATAACTCGAACAATAATGATATTCTAATATAATATTGTGCATCAAAAAATAAACATTTGCATAATATTAAAGTTAATTTTACTTTCATTCTTTATTAAGGCATGGAAGAGATAAATGGGGAAGGTTTTATGGAAATTTCGGCAAAATTTTCTTTGTTTTTTTAATAATCCAAAATTAAGCATGACATGTTTAACAACCACAACAATATAAAGCCCACCTCGGGAATTCAGTATCATCATCAACAACAAGAACAACATTATAAAAATTTACTTGAGAGATAAATGAGGAAGGTTTTATAAAAATTTCGGCAGAGTTTCCTTTATTTTTTTAATAATCCAAAATTAAACTTGACATATTTAACCAACAACAACAATATAAAGCCCAACCCGGGCATTCACTATCAACAATATAAAGTCCACCATGGGAATTCACCATCAACAATATAAATCCCACCCCGGGCATTCAACATCATCAACAAAGTAATTAATTAGATTGAAGAAGAAAAAAAAAAGGTACCCGAAAAGATAGGCCAAAATTGTCCACAACTGTAGCTCACTAAAAATAGTCCTGAATGAAATCGATGAACTCATGTTGAACTTCTTCTATCTCATGATTTTTATAGGTTACTTTTTCAGCCAACTCTTTCATCTAACAAATCAAATAACATAAGTTGTATTCAATCTTTCCTTATAAAAGTAATTAGCAATGAAACAAAATGTTATAAAATAAATATTTATTACCTTTAGTTTAGTAGATTGAGACGGTTTCTCCATTAAATCTCTCATGAACTTCAATATGTAAAACCCACATTCAACATTTCCCGGTTGTAGAGGACCCTATAGAATGATATGTTGAAGATAATAGTTATATTAAGATTTAAGATATAAGTCAGTAATGTATATTCATTAACATCATCGTACCTTAACATTATCCCAGTTTGAACCTGAAACTCATCCTCCTTTCGATACCACCAACGCTTTAAATTCACTTTAAGACAAAGATTAAAATGAAAAACATGTGTACAAAGACAATGTGACTAAAGGTATATATATATAAGTCATTACTCACGTGCTTGTAAAGAGTTTCAAGTCTCGATCTGGCGCCTTATGTAAAGAATCTAAATAGAATATATTCCTCGAAGAGAAATCGATAACTACTAAAGACCAATGAAACCTACAATGTAACGAGTTGTTAACATCAATGATACAAGCATGTTTTGATATAATTATAACAACTTAAGACAATAAATAAACTTACCCTATGTTAATTGGCATAAAATATGTTTGGTTCTCTTTAGCATCTTTCATTGCATTCCTAATAAAAATATGCATTTTTTTCTTCAAATAAGCTTGTTGAGCAGCCCCGGGATTAACAAATACAGTAAAATCCCGATTATTTTGAAACTTCTCGTACAAGAATCTAAAAAACAAAATAAAAATATATTAGAAAGGAGTAGCCAAATAAAATTAAGATGAAAACAACTTATTCTCACACCTCATGTATCCGATTAGACAACTGGCATCAAGCTCCTCCATTTTACAAAAACGCACCAACTCATGTTTAGGAATGTAGGTTGATTGAAGTTCGTCTCCAAAAATCCCAACTGGAATTTTTACGGTATCACTTTTCATGATTGAATCTAGCATGCTTGCAAATACCATAAGTGCCCCTCTCTCAACACCATTTTCTCTATCTTCTTCCTGGTTTGCATTGGTTATAAAATAGTTAAAAATATTAACAATGGTATCTTTAATATAAAAGAAAACTGCTCACAACTTTACCTCTGCGTCTACTATAACAAATTCTTTAGGCCATGCAACATGTGAATTATGTGCATTCATAACTGTTACTAACTCATCACCATAAGGTACGGGAAGGGGGGCATCCGGAGTGTAAACAGTATCCACAGACACTCGCACGTAATTGTCTCCTAAATGTTTATGGTGCACTTTGTCGTCTGGCCCAACCCTCTCAAAAACACAACCCTTAGCGACAATATTGGTACGTGAATTTAATGCCAGTTTACATGGTTTGCCCATGCCATTATGAAGTGTGGGATTCGGAGATGTCATGTGAGCGGATCTCTTTCCATCATCTTTCAACTATTTATACGTAAAAAATAAAAATAAAAACTCAAATCAATAACATTTATATAATATAAAAAATAAAAAGTCAACACCAATAATATATAATATTTATTTCTTACATTGCTATTTTTCTTCTTATTTGTCTTCTTGGCACGTGAATCACATGATGCACTTACATTTGATGAAATTATTTTGTGCAATCCATTGCCACTTTTTGGGGTGTTCAGTCCGACTTTCGTCATTGCCCTCTCGTACTCCGACACCTTTGCCAGCAATTCTTGCATCCGCACATCTTTTTCTTTGCCTATTTCTCTTTCCGCGTGCAGCTTAGACTCCAACTCACTAATATGCTTCTTTGATCCTCGCTTAGTGAGGTTAAAAAAGGTTGTGGGGGTGACTCCATGCCCTTTACCCCTAACACGACCCGGATGCTCGGGTGTCCCTAATGCCAAAGTTAGGACGTCTGAGGTTCCTTCGGTGACCAAGCTCCCAGCTTTAATCTGACAGTTTAGCACATCCTGCAAAAAAAAATCAATCAAGTTAAGATATATAACATTAACAATAATTCAATTAGATGTATTTGATGTTGAATATTTATGTAAACAAACTCATAAATAGAAACTCACAATTTTATCCGCTATTTCCCTAGTAGCCTCATCACCAAATCGCCCATTTTTATCTTGGCGACCTTTTTTCCACAGATAAGCCCTATCGTCATCATCAAACTTATCACCTGCCTCTTTCTGTTAACATATAAAAAATTGGGTGAACTTAGAATGTGTAGTTTAATTCATAAATATCAATGTTTGTCAACTAAGAAAAACAAGTACATACAAGGTCTTCGATAAGTCCAGAATAGCCTTTCTTACTCATCCGATGGTTATATATATTCTTCCCCCGTCTTTCAGCTTGTACCGCGCTTAGCACCTTATAAATACATAAGCATGAGCAACTTATACAAATAACTTTGAAAAATATATGATTTTAACCATTTGCTATATACCTCAAACCCCTTTGAGATTCTCACTTTTACGAATTCCTCCCAATCCACCTGTTCAATATATTTTTTATACATCTCAGGCCGATGCTTGAGTTGATCAGGTTCATCTCTGAATGGTCTGACGTAAAGCCTAGTCAATTCTCCTTTAAAATTTTTCCACTGAGCTGACATATTAGATAGCACTTGTTTCTTTGTCTTCGGATCGATATCAAATTTAGACTGTGAATTAAAAATGAAAATAAATTAAGGAATATAAGATAAATGTGCGCACACAAGTGTCGTGCAAGTAATAAGAGAGATTCCTCTCATATTAAGAAAGAGGTGAAAGGATGTTCTCCAAACCAAAATTATTTGACATGTAACAAGTGTCTCACTTGACTCTTACGCATTAGGATGCTTGCAAGAAAGGAATGGATTACTACATATCAAGTCATATTCAAAATTTTATGCTACAATATTTTTTATTAACAAAAGCCTAGAGTGGATTAATAAAATCTCGTTAATTAAGTCCTTATATTTTTCTTATAAGAAATTACAGAGAGATCATCACTACATGATTCTAGCAGAGGCAGCATTTAAATACAACAAAAAGTGAAGAGACCAGATGGAGCATATTACTAATCTTAATGATAATTCAAGTACAAGACTAATTTTTTTCCCCTAATGCAAGATGGTATATTAACGCATTCATGCCAAATGGAGTCTAAACTTCATAATGTAGTCACCATAGATAATAGTGGGGATGTATAATAACGGGGGATGCAAACAGAAAACCAAGGTGTGAACAAAAACACCCAAAAAGAAAGTCAAACTGTAACCAACAGTGCAGCTGCAAGTCTAATTTAGACATTCCTCATTGGTATCTTAAGTCTTAAAATAACCCAAACGAATCAGCCCACATCTTTATTCTTATCCTCTAGTGCATCGACACATTGAAAATAAACTATAAATATCAAAACTATCATCCTATCCAAATACAGAAAGTCAGTGACAGAGAAATGAAGACAATTATCTCTTGGTAGAACAGGACACAACAACTAGATGGTATATTAACGCATTCATGCCAAATGGAGTCTAAACTTCATAATGTAGTCACCAGCTACACCGAATACGCATTAGTCTTGCTTATTATTCATTATTGCATTCACGTTATTTGTTAAGAAGATAAAGTACTGAACTAGTCCATATCTAAGGTAAACAACTCACAAATGTCCTCAAGAGTAATTGAGATCTCCCCCAAGACATGATAAAATATTCGAATCCATTTGAGATATCAAAGAATCTGGTGTAAAATTATTATTGTTTATTTTTAAGTTTGAGTGGGAATGAATGCAACAAAACATTCCTACAACAATATGTATTGACGTGAAGAATTGTGCCATCACTGCTCTGTCTAGTTAAATGATTATAGTATAGTTTCATATATTCTCTTCATAATGTTAAATTTATGCGTGAATGTGTGACGTCTATAATTACACATCTTTAATCTGAACTTTTGAATCATCTTATGATTACCATTCTTGTTTGTATACAGTGACGTTCGGGCAGAAGGATTGGAGACACGATTATCTTGACAATTTGCAGAATAAGGAGCGATTTACTGAACAAGGGGATGCTATAACTTTTGAACAGAAGTAGGTTTGGGAAACGATTCGTCTATTTCTTCTTTCCCTCTTCTACAAATTTTTTTAATACTTACAGTGCCATTTCTTCTCATCAGGTGAACAAAATATATCTCAGCACACCAACTAAGATTGCAATTCTGGATCATGAAAAGAAACGATCATTTGTGATTCGCAAAGATGGACTTTCGGATGCTGGTGAGATATTCTTACGTTCCCAAAATAGAATCCAAATGACTTGATCATGATGGAAAAGCTGTTAAATCCTCGAGAAGACAGGATCAGTACGAGTTCATGTAAGACGCAAAAAAAAAGTTTATGTTACAAGCAGGTCTAATCTTAAAACTCCTAGATTAAATTTCCTGCTTACGAAGGAAATATCCGACATATGTCCATCTGATCTCTCTTAATGGTCTTTCTTCCATACATTTGAACTACGGACAGTTAGATAGTCCCTTTTAAGTACTTCATCTAACTTGACTATTCTAGGAGGTTAATATTGTAAAGTGCATTTGATATCACATACTAAGCTATCACGAAACAATAAGTAAAAAAGCCTGAATTTTGAAGTCAGAGATTAGAATTATTAACTGGAAACTGTATTTCAATTCTGAATAGGTATGTCTATGATTCATTGAATGCTTGTAGATTAATAATGATTTTGTTTACAATACAATTTACTGTAAACAAACAAACACACACAGTTAGATTGAAATTGTAAACAAACAGTTTGTGAATGCAATACAATAACAACTATTTTGTACTGTAAACACACACAGCTCGACTGAAGTTGTAAACAAACAACATGAGTTATTCTACTGTTAGGTTGCTTGGATTGTAATAATCCAACATATGCTTGGATTGTAGTACTTTTTTTTCCAAATTATTCTACTTTTCTGCTGTTATGTGGTGAAATGTAATTGGATTCGAGTCTTAAGTCTATTTAGCATGTGTTACGCAGTGGTTTATAAATGCACCATGGTCATTAACATTGACATTTCATATGTTTTTAATCGACGCCTAATTTTTTACTTGAAAAGCTTGTTAATATAGTTTAGCAGCACACAATTTTTGACCTGAAAAGCTTGTTAATTTTGGTGGAGTCCTGTGTGCAAAGGCGTCAATGATTCTTCAGGTACTTCTCAATCTTCTATGATTTTACCCATTAGTGGTAGTAACTAAGATGTGGCTTCTTATACGCTAGTTTCGTATTATTTTCAATCTTTTGGCTTTAATTTTACACCATTCGTTTTTCTTTCTCTGCTTGCAATTTTCTTTTTCATTTTGCAGGTACAATGTTTGTTAAAGCAAACAAACATTTACTTTCTGTTTAAAAACAAACATAAAATGCCAGTGTAGATCAATATTTTTAGATTTGTGACAATAAATCAATATTTACATTTATGCCTGCAGATTAGATAAAAAACTCATAATTTTCTTTCTAACTTATTTATTATTTTCCTTGACGTTGATTAGTACTTTAAATAATTATCCTCATTTGTTGACATGGATTAGTACTTTAATAGTGAAATTATTATTGAATGAATAAGTTTCATGAAATCATTTTCATATATTCTAATTATGGTTTGTAGCCAATTGATTAGTCATTTAGATATTTGATTGATTTTATTATTATTTATTTGTGGTGATCACATATTTGGTTGCACCTGGTGGCTCAACGACCCCCCTTATTCGACATATTAAACCACCAAATTTGTAGGTACTTATATGTTTGATACTTACTGTCTTTTATTATTTGCTTTTCGCTTATAACAATGGTTTAATTGTTGAGGTGTTTTCTAGGGCCGAACAAGTCTTACCGTAGTTTATAATAAAGGTATAAATGAATTGGTCCAATGTATTCACTATAATTTTTAATTACGTTCAGTACAAGGTGATTAAATATATAGGAAAACAATTGAATGGATAAAGGAGATGTAAGTAAAATGAGAGCCGTTTGGGCCAAACAAGTCTAACTTGCTGAATGAATCTTCTTTATCCATGCCTCAAATTGATTAAAATGAGAGCAAGATATGTTTGGTAAGTACACACATTTGGTACTAAATTCCAAGGATGCGGAAAGAATAATATTTACTATAGAGCGCACAAGTATGTGTTGATTTGATTTAGTTGCATGACAAATGTTTGATAATATGACTACTTCAGAAAACGATAAGTATTTGTAAACTAGAGGTACTATTTTATCACTACACCATCACATGAATATTTTCTCTTTCGGTTTTGGATATTCAGGTTTTGATTTTTGCGTTTATTTGTGTGCTAACATGTTTTTTATTGTTTTCTATGACATGAACTCGACAAATATGGAACACGACAAGACAAGAGTAACATGCGGATAACATGTCTAAAATAACTTTTGATACGAAGGAATGTCGTGGATGGAGCTTATGCAGGCCCTTGCTTTTCACACTCAGTGGATCAACGACCCTCCTTATCTGACATAATCGATGACTCTGACCACCTTAATTATGACAGTGTTGAAATCCTCAAGTACGTGGACAAATTCACTCCTCATTACAAACCCAAGTTTGATTCTCTGTTGCTAGAACTGAATGAGGCAGGGGATGCTACTCAATAGCAGTTTCTTCAAAAACGTTTGGTGATTTTCTATCAGGTATACATTGATTTGACATATGCAATCATTGAGTTCACATATACATTGGGGGCTTCAATTTTGCTGAGTTCACATTGAGTTCACATATACATTGAGTTCACATACTGATAGTTTATTTTGAGATTTTGAGATACTAACTAATAGTTTTTTCATCTTTTCATCTGATAAAAATTTCGTCTTTTTGGCTTTTATTTTGATTCAACTGATAGTTCATTTTTATAGTATGGATAGGATAGTGACTAATAGGCTTCAACTTCAATTTGCTGATAGGTATTTGGATAGGATACCGATTGATATGACTGATATGCATCTGTTTCAATTTACTGATAGGTATTTTTTGGTGCCTTTATCTTTTCAGGTTTTTATCTATATCTCCCTCGATGGAGTTCATAAACCAATAGAGCCAACTATACAACTCGGTGTGATATTTTGTACACCTTTGTTTTATGCTATGAGCTATTTGAAAACATCATTGTTACTAGAGCAGCTGACACCTGCTTGCGGTTGTACGAGGCTACCGGAAGTCAGTAGGACTTGCTATTGTGCGCTAAAATCATCGACACATGTCGCAACCACACATATCTCCCTCAGGTTAACACCCCCCCCCCCACCCCCCCACCCCACCCAAATGAAATATTTAGATAATAATTGTGATCATGTGAAATATTCAAATAATAAAAACAAACATAACCTTTGATAATCACCACCCATCTAATCAACCATGACTAAACCTAACCCATGTATTAAGGTCACCCCCAGCAACTGCCCTACTGTAGAAGATACTCCCAAAACCATGGATGCCTCTACTTCGTCTGCTGGAGTGTCCACCATTATTCAACCTGCCTAACCTGCCATTATTCCTCCCTTTGATGATGGCAGTGCTGCTGCTATGAAGGATATGGAAGAAGGCCAAATTGTTGAAGCCCATTATGAAACTACTCCCGATGGTGACAAGATGAAAGAACTGAATGAGGAGAAAATGGCATATGCCAAATTCATCCAAAGTATGGGTCTATCCCTTGAGGAAATCATGCACGCCAGATATTCACAGAAATCTTTTGGTGAACAGACAGATAAAAGTACAAACATAAAGGCTGCCTCAACTCTGAAGCATTCTGTGGAGGGGAAAACACTGGAAGCAAAGATGGAACAGAGAATGAAGTTAGAGGAAATAAGGAATAGCTGAAGTAACCAATCAAGTCTTGGAAGTCAGTTATCACAGAAAGGAATGACCCTAAGAATGATCCTAAATTTATTCTCAAATACCACAAACCTACTATAGTTGATGATAGGATTCAACTCAACCCCCCTATAGAAGTGGCCAAGCTTGGATACTCCCAGATGGAATGTGCGAGTGTGGGATTTTTCTAGGCAAAAATCTCCCATATTCCCTTGTTAAGAATATTGCCCATAGGATTTGGGATAAGTATGGGCTAAACAAGGTGATAGCCAATGATCAAGGCCACTACATATTCATGTTTGACAATCAGGACAGTAGGAATGAGGTGGTGGAAAATGGACCTTGGAATTTTGTTGGAAATGCTATTATATTGCAGAAATGGTATCCTGAATGCAACTTTTCTAAAGAAGCTATTGCCAGAGTTCCTGTTTGGGTCATGTTCCATAATGTCCCTATGCAGTTCTGGACTGAAGAGGGTCTTGACTACATTACATCCGCAGTTGGTGTGCCTTTATATGCAGACTCTGTCACTGAAGAAATGAGGAGAATAAGTTATTACCGTATATGTGTCGAAATTAAGCCCCAAAAGAATTACCCCACATCCATTGACTTAAAAATGGAAAATGGGGATATTACTCAAATCAAGATAGAGTACCAAGCTATGCCACATTCTTTTAGCTATTGCATTGTGTTTGGCCACACCAATGCCAAGTGCACAAAGATTGATAAGGGATTGAAAGGGGAAATCATCCCTCCTAAAACAATGGTTGATTCCAAAAATGATGGTTGGATACCAGTTGTAGGCAAGACAAAAGCTGACCAAAAGGATCTAAACCTGCCCATGGGAAATGTTTCTACCGATCCAACAACCTTACCCAATCCTACCCCCCCCCCCCCCCCCATGATCAAGGTTGCTACTGACTCTACCCCCAGTCCCAAGCCTAAATCCCCCATAACCACGTCCACCAATTCATTTGAAGCTCTTTTGGATGTGGATTTAGAGGACCACATTGATGAAATTACGCCTCTGACTTCTGGTATTGTGCTCAAAATCAAAGCAGTGGATGAACTCTCTAACAAAAATAAGATTGATGATACAGCTAATTCATCCAAGTGGAAGATGAAAAGGAAGGGGGGTAACAAAAATCAACCCTCATGACCAAGATTGCTTCTTGGAACATTAGGGGAATGAACTCCCCTCACAAGAAATAGGAAGTTAAAAAGTTTATTCATGACAATAACCTTAGCCTTGTTTGTCTCCTTGAATCAAAAGTTAGAAGAAGCCATATTGCTAAGGTGGCCTCTAGCAGTTTTTGGAACTAGAGCTATAGTCACAACTGCCCGGATAATTAGGGGGTGGCTAGAGTTATCTTAGCCTGGGACCCCAATATGTTTGAAGTGGAGATCCTCTCCCATCACCAGGCTATGTTTTGCAAAATCAATTTTTGGGGATCAAATAACTTATTCTTTGCTACTTTTGTTTATGGCCTCAATCTCCCTAATGATAAAGTCCCTCTCTGGAATTTCCTTAGAAAAAATCACAGCTACTCAGATAATAGTCAATGGATTATTATGGGGGATTTCAACAGTGTGAGAATCAATGAAGATAAACGTGGAAGCTTGGGGATTGATGTTAGGGCTGTTGCTGACTTCAATAACTGCCTATTTGACATTATGATGGATGATATGTTATCCAATGGACTTTGGTTCTCTTGGAGTAATAAAAGTGAGGGTATGGAGAACACCCAAACTAGAATTTATAGAGTGATACATAACTCCCAATGGAGTGTTACTTACCCTGATTCTAATGCTAATTACTTGTGCCCACAGGTTTCTGATCATTGCCCCATTGTCATTACTTTCCTCAACCAGATCAGTAATTCTAAGCTTTTATTGACTCAGTTCGAGCTCGTTTATATGTTAATTGAACCGAGTTTGAACAAGAAATAAAGCTCGTTTGTTAAACTAGCCGAGTTCAAGCCATTCACAAGCTGGCTCGTTTACGTTCGAGAACAAGGGTATATAAGGATAATTAAGTTTTTTCACAATCCTTTTGTTACAAACTAAAGGCCTAAAGGTCTCTCACAACACAACTCTCTCACCGCAGTTTTCTCAGAGTGGGCCGCATATTTTGGAGTTTGGTCTTAGGTTCAAGTATAGCCAGGGCTGGGAGCTGATATCTTTTTGAAAGTTTTTTTATTCTTCTACAAGTTGAGCAATATCAAGATTCGATTTAGTCTTCTACAGCTCCATACGATTAGTAGCTGAAGGATCCCTCTCAAACTCATATTCCAGTTTAAGAACATCATCTTCTAGATCCATAACATTTTGAAAGATATTTTTGAAAGTATTTTTGTTCCAATTTTTCAAAGCTTCTTTGAAACACTTCAATTTGAGAGAGAAATTTCTCATAGGAGAAGCTTGAAAGGAAGCAGACCAGTTATTAGTCACAGTTTGAAGAAAAGAAGAGTGAGCTAGCCACATCTTTTGGAACTTGAATGGTTTAGGACAAGTATCAAAGGAGGATATAATAGAGAGAAGAAGGGGGGCATGATCACTACAGGTCTTGGTCAGGTGAGTAATATTAGAATTTGGATAGACGGTTTTCCAAGAAAAGTTGCATAGGGCCCTGTCTAGTCTAGAGTTGATGGCACCTTCCTCAGTTCTGTAATTTGACCAAGTAAATCTCGATACACTAAAACCCAAATCCACCAGATCACATTGCTGAATAGCTTCATTGAAATCCTCCACAGCTTGATGGTCAATCAGATTACCTCCAATCTTTTCATCTTGGGCAGCTACCACATTATAGTCTCCAATAAACAGATGAGGAATGTCATCAATATTAGAGAGCTGGGAGCTGATATATTTTGGAGTTTGGTCATTATATATACTTTACTTAGGCATAGAATATATATTTATTTATTAACATATCATGCATGATTGCTTCCTAATATTTTATGATTCATGTTGATGTATCCACATTGTATTGCGTTGGTGTCAGAGTCAATCTATGATTCATAGTGTGTGCGCACACAAGTGTAGTGCAAGTAATAAGAGAGATTCCCCTCATATTAAGAAAGAGGTGAAAGGATGTTCTCCAAACCAAACTTATTTGACATGTAACAAGTGTCTCACTTGACTCTTACGCATTAGGATGCTTGCAAGAAAGGAATGGATTACTACATATCAAGTCATATTCAAAATTTTATGCTACAATATTTTTTATTAACAAAAGCCTATAGTGGATTAATAAAATCTCATTAATTAAGTCCTTATATTTTGCTTATAAGAAATTACAGAGAGATCATCACTACATGATTCTAGCAGAGGCAGCATTTAAATACAACAAAAAGTGAAGAGACCAGATGGAGCATATTACTAATCTTAATGATAATTCAAGTACAAGACTAAATTTTTTCCCCTAATGCAAGATTGCTTTTCAACTTTCTACCACTGAGCCTTCTCTAGATATAGAAGGCCAACAAAAGAAGTAGAACGGGACACAACAAATAGATGGTCTATTAACGCATTCATGCCAAATGGAGTCTAAACTTCATAATGTAGTCACCAGTGATAACTTAGCCTGTTATAACACCTTAGAGCACCATAAATTAATTGGGCAATTGAAAATAGAGTTGATTTAGAGAAAAAATGCACAGGTAGCTTTGGAAAGGAAATCCAAATAGGAGCTATACTACTTTCAATATCAGGCCTAAATTGAAGCAAACAGAATAATTAGATTATAATTTCTACATTGTTTTGTTTTGATGCTTTCTTATAACTGAGTAATCAGTTAAAGTCAGTTAACAGATAACAGAGTAATTTGTTTGGTGATTGTTTTTATATAACTGTATATGGTTGCATAATGAAGGAAGTTCTTTATTTTTTTACAACCAAATCTTGGCTTAATAAAGTGAGCATGTCTTTGGCTAAAAAATAAGCACGTCTTAAGAGAATTACGAACAAATATCAACAACTGCTACATCATCTGCACTGATATGTAATGAATAGATTTACGTTGTAAGAAATTAAGTCCCTGAATTGACATTGACACAATCCATGTCATATACGAATAACAAAGGTTCTAGACACATGGAAGAAATCAAATACTTACTTGTAAAGATGTCCATAAATTTTTTTTCAAATGAATTGGCACTTTCTTCCAAGATCCATAACGTATTGGAATCATCGTCTTAACTATGACTCCTCTATAACTCGCAAAATCAAGTCTTGTTTTACCAAAGGGCTGCCCAGATATGTTGTAATCGAGTTGAATTCTTTTGCCATCTTCAATTTTGGTTATCCGTTGACAAACAGCAATACCTCTACCTTTTCTTATGTTATTAGAATTGTCTTCTGAAGGCTCCAAGTTATCTATGTCGTGATCCTCCATTTCGTCCATGTTCCTCTAATGACAGAGAGCCTAAAACCAGAATTTGCATAATGTAGAATACATTTAGAACATTGCAACAAAATATCTCAGCATAATTATTGAACAAAGAGATAACAGTTAGTAATTATTGAAGATCTATGCTTTCACCTTGGTCATTATAATAAGATTTAGCCCATAAAAACCTTCTTAATCCATCTCTTATTATAGCTCCGGCACCAAACTGGCCAATATTTAACTTTAACATATTTAAAGTTTGCTGATTGAAATCTCTGATGCCTCATTTCAAATTCATTCTCTAACCAATATCTCATACTCTGAAAATAACATTCTCAATTACATTGAAATGTTTCATTGGCTTAGATTCAAATATTGCCTTACTTCTACTTAACCAAATTTCCGAGAATATAGAAAGAGGAATAATTCTGAAGAACCATTTAGAGAACTCAAAGTTATTTGACTGCAAACACCATTTGATAACAGAACCATGAAGAGATGAGGGACACTGATTAATACCCAAATGGAATTAAAAGCTATAGAAGATAATTTTGAATTTCTAATCAGATCATATGCTGACTGAAAAGAGAACATGCCATCAACAGTAGGTTTCCATATCTTCTCATTAGAAACCCAAGAAGAATAAATTTAGATTATTCAGTTACTTTATAGTAAATGATATGATGAAACAGTCAAGTAAATGCTAGAAACCATGTTCAGGGAATTTGAAGCAATATAATGGAAAATTGGACAAGTCTGCTCTGGATCATGGCAGACATGTTATTTCTGTCAAAATCAAATCCCATCAAATATGAGAAGAACTCCTAAACTAGTTGAATCATATGGCACTCTAAGAAAAATATTTTATATTAGATTGGTTTCTCTTAATCAAACATGTTTCCTTATATCTTCTATCATGTATAGACTATGAAACTATGAGCATAATTAATCGAGAAACACAACTTATAAAGCCTAGAAATTTCCATATTTCAGGTCCTAAACGATCTTTTTAGCCAAAAGTCAAAACATAAAGTGCATTCCTTGAAAATAAAGTCAATCAACTAATCAAACACATCCCCAAATAACTACATTTTGATCTAATTGTCCACCCAAGTCCCCTCGCAATCTGTTCTCGCATACGTGGATGACGAGTTTTCAATTTCCTCAACATTTGGCAATGATCTACTCGATTCATGATCTCCAATGCAACCAGCAATGCAGTCTTCATCGCTATCATCAATATTATATACTCTTTGAGGAGTTGCTAAAGCAATTGACCATTTAGGATCGAGTTGGTCGGGTACATAAAAAACTTGTTTGGCATGAGAAGCTAATATAAATTGCTCATTCTGAGGGCCAACCCTACCAAGTTCAACCAATGTGAAACCAAGTTCATCAATCTTGACGCCGTTGTTGCTGTCACACCAATCACACTTGAAAATCGGAATCTTAAATGTTATATAATCAAGCATCCAAATTTCAGTAATGACGCCGTAATAGCATAGATTTGAAACCACTGGATTCTTATCTTTAGCACTAGAAACCTGCATCGTTGTGGCAACAATGCTCATTCCACTATTTTGGTTGACTCGATCAACATCACGTTCCCTTGTATTATAACGACATCCATTAATAACATAACCGGGAAATTTTATTACGTCTCGACGTGGTCCTCGAGCTACCCATTTTAAGGTATCTGAAACGTTGTTGCCCGTTTGTTGAATTTCGTCAACCTGAATTTTGAGAGCGTTAGTTAAAATAATTAGAGTTATTTAGAGTCTTACTTTTGATAAATTGATCATACCCTTTGATGTAACCAAAGAATAAAAGTCTTGTTGTGCTCATCTTGTAACCATTTTTGGTTTTTGCGCTTTTGAGAATATTTTTGCCTCAAACTTTCCATGTGCTCCCTAGTTATTAAAAATAAAATATACAGTAAGCCATCAAGATCTTATGCTTAGACAAGAAAGTAATATTTATTAAAATGAAATATATAATATTTACTCGATATAAGGTTGGACATCATTTGTATTTTCCAACACATGTCGATGTGCCTGTTCCCATAATGACTCATCCACTTCAATGACATTACCACCACCTATTGGTTTGCCATCTTGTATTGCATCATCATCATCACTAGTCCTCACATTTCTACCAATTGGAACTCCAACTGCATTGAGTCCGTGTAAGAACTCGGAACAAAATTCAACCGCCTCTTCTGTAATATAACGTTCCGCAATACAACCTTCTGGACGATTTTTATTGTGCACTTGACCCTTTATCACTTTCATGCTCCTACATCAATGTTAAAAAATTTAAATAGTATTAACTAATTGAGTTGTTATTGATTAATTTCATAATTATAAGCACGAACTTACCTTTCAAAAGGGTACATCCATCGTGAAAAAACTGGACCACAAAGTTCAACCTCTCTAACAAGATGTACCATTAAATGCACCATGATGTCAAAGAATGTGGGAGGGAAGTATTTTTCCAGCAAACACAAAGTTATCACAATATCGTTCTGAATTTCTTTTAATTTTGGCACGTCCACTACTTTTTCACAAATAGCATTAAAGAAGAAGCAAATTCTAATAATCGCATATCTCACATGCTTTGGTAATACAGATCGTATTGCAACAGGAAGTATTTGTTGCATTAGTATGTGACAATCATGGGACTTAAGACCAAACAATTTCAATTCTTCCATGGAAACAAGATTCGCAAAATTTGAAGAGTACCCATCAGGGACCTTAAGTCGTTGCAAAGTTTCACAAACTCGTACTTTCTCTTCCCTCGATAATGTATAACAAGATGGTGGCAAATAAGTGCGCTTACCATTATATTGTGGTGCCAATTCATTCCGGATTCCCATGTCTACAAGATCAAGACGACTCTTAACTCCATCTTTTGTTTTTCCAGGAATATTAAGTAGGGTCCCTATGATGCTGTCGCAAACATTCTTCTCGATGTGCATGACGTCCAAGTTGTGTCGAATAAGAAAATGCTGCCAATACTCAAGCTCAAAGAATATGGATTTTTTCTTCCAACATACGAAACTAGCATTATCATCTTTGGAAGAAGCACTGCGCTTTCTCTTTGATTTTACAGTCTTTTTCAAACTGACCTTCTTTTTCAAACCCACCTTCTTTTTCAAACCCACCTTCTTTCCCCAAGATGCCCTAATCCCTACCAATTTCTTTAATACTTGTTCACCACTCAACGGTTCAGGTTGTACTCGAAACTCCTGCTGACCATTGAAAGCCTTTTTTTGCTTTCGAAATGGATGGTCATGTGGAAGAAATCTTCTATGCGACATATATATATTCTTATTAGAATTTTTTAATCTAATAGAATCGGTTTCTTCCCCACAAATTGGACATGCATAATATCCCTTTACAGCACAACCGCACAAATTCCCATATGCAGGAAAATCATTAATAGTCCACAAAAGTATAGCCTTTAACGTAAAAGATTCTTGTCGGTAAGCATCATAAGCCTGAACACCTTCACGCCATAAAGTTTGTAAATCTTCAATTAATGGTGCCAAGTAAACATCAATATCATTGCCTGGTTGTCGTGGACCAGATATCAACATTGTCAGCATCAAAAATTTTCTCTTTGCGCTCAACGAAGGATGAAAATTGTAGATCCTTAACATAACTGGCCAACAACTATACCTACTGCTAAGAGAACTATGTGGGTTGATCCCATCAGCTGAAAGTGCTAACCGAAGGTTTCTTGCTTCCTTCCCAAACTCTGGCCATTTCTTGTCCACTAACTTCCATGCTGGAGAATCTGCCGGGTGACGCAATTTATAATCAATTTCTCTTTCATCTGCATGCCATGTCAAATCTTTTGATGTTTGAACAGATTGGTACCACCGTTTAAACCGTGGAATAGGCGAAAAATACCACAACACTTTTGCAGGCACACCCACCTTTGGCTCAGTTGTGTTCTTTCTTAACTTATACCTCGAAGTTCCGCATGTAGGGCATATAGTAGCATCCGCGTACTCTTTCCTGTAAAGTATGCAATCATTGGGACACGCATGTATTTTTTCATATCCCATTCCAAAAATCGATAATGTTTTAACAGCTTTTTTCGTAGTTATAGGCAATTCATTATCTTCTGGAAGCATTTTTCCTAACAATTCCAATAACTTCGAAAAGCTTGTATCAGTCCACCCACTCCTTGCTTTCAAGTTGAAAAGATTTACCAATGCTGACAATTTAGTAAACTTTTTGCAACCCCTATATAAAGGCTTCTGAGCATCGTCAAGCAACTTTGCAAAGCTTTCAGGATCTCCCATAAAATCCTCCTCTGTAGCTTGAACCATCTCCACTGTGTTTTCAAGATCCTCTGGAGTCTCCATCACATAATCTTCAAGGTTTGGATCACACGTGTCGTCATTAGGTGGGGCAGCACTTTTAGCGACTTCTCCATGCCATATCCATGTACGATAACTTTTATCAAAACCATTCGCATATAAATTATTTTTAACCACTTTTAGACTCAACTTACATCCATTCCCACATTTAGAGCATGGGCATGGGATGGAGTTACTCCCCTTTGCATGTGCTTCAGCAACTCTAAAAAAATCCTTAATCCCTTCTTCATATTCATTTGATAATCTACTCATGGAAATCCAAGATCTATCCATCGCAAATAGACTGTGATCTCAATGCGCACCTACTCACATCCAAGAGAGATAACATATAGTTATGTTGTGATACATTAATTAAGTATTAAAAGGCAACCCATTAAAACAATAGAAACTATGCCAGCTTGGCAGATCAATAAAATGCAAGTTGTCATGAATAAAGGGAAATATTAACTAAAAATTCTAGGTGTACGTTTAGTCAGAAAATAAAGAAAGTCATGATGATAGAGTGAATAATTTCTCTTATAAGGAAATATTGATATTTAACAAAAATATATAAATAACTTAGTCCATCATAACTAAACTTGTCATCAACTAGTATCGATAAACTTTACATGTTTTTTCAGCATAAAATTGAACTGTACTTTTCAGTTTAGAAAACAACATTGAACAATATCTTTGCATATTTATACGCTAATTCTTCATTGTGCTTGGTTGTTGCATGTTGCTGGACCATTAGACCCAAAGGAGAGAGACGGTGATGAAGAGATACAAAAATTAGTAGTGAAACTAAGTACTTGATTATGTTTGTGTTTATATTTTAAACATTTATATACCGAATAAGATTTTATGGAATTGATTATGTGGCCAAATTATTTTAAAAACATGTTAGCGAAGTTCGTATTAACAAGCCAATCAAGTTCATTTAATAAAGCGTGAAATACAGATACTGCACCAAAATTATTTCAGACATCCAAAGTTCTAGAGAACGAGAATGACATACAAAGTTCAGAATAACATGAATAACCCATGTATCCATGTCCTGAAATTAAATTTCCTAATAGTAGCAGCCATTATATAAACAAATGACAAACCATCACACATTGCACTCTTGTGACCATCATATCTTCCCCAAGAGGCCTACACCAATGTCGGGATCCCAAAAAATACATCGAAAAAAATAAAAAAAAATGAAAAAAAGTGTGATATCTCTGTATATTCTCATAAGAAATAATTTTTCCCTTCTAAGGCCTCTTTTAGTACTTTTGAACATCCAAACACGGCTAAAATAACTGTAAGAACTAGTAACACTACACAATCATATAACTACACACAAAGGAGGGGGGAGAACCCAAAGTGAAATGCAAGCTCCTCTTTTGCATATCTCTGTCTACGGTTGAAGTTATAAGTAGAGGGTAAATTGTAAATTTTCAAACAAACCCTTAACTATTACTTTGACAACAAATAAGTATCCCAAACATAATAGATAATTGAAGAACTTTAACTCTATCGAGATAATAGCTTATAGGTTTCAATATTTGCAAATTTACCCTTAAAAAGTAATCTATTAACATAAAATCTATAAAGTTTTTTATCTCCTTCATAAGTTGCAAGTTAAGTTGTGGATTAGATGATGAAAAATTAACATAAAACAAAGAATCCGCCGCACGCCCCATACAGACAAAGAAAAAAATAATGATGTTCGAGATGTTTGGGGTATGTCTACTCTTATATTATTACTTTTGAGATTCTATCATTATATATTTGGAAACAATACTCATCGTCATTCAAGTGCAATTATTGAATTGTATGCATTGAAATTTTTCATGATTAATGTCATACTCTATTCCTCCCTAAAATTTGTGTCTAGATATTAATTTGGTATTTTCTAATTGCCTCGCTATTCGTACATTGATGAATTATTTGTATATAAATTTAATGTTGATTCTTTTTTTGTCAAGACTATTTGTAATTTATAATTTCGGTGTAAAAAATTGAAAATTATAGAATGACATTGTAAAAAAATCTAAATACAAAGTACACGAAAATTTTACTACTTTTAAAGGGTCAAAATATTCTACATGTATATCATTAAATTATATAATGTCATCCAGTACAAGTATATTATTTTTGCAAAAAACCGAACACTTGTATATTATAAAGTTAACTGTGTCGCATTGTAGAACAAAACTATAAGTCGGCAGGCATCACGCGGCGCTATTGACAAGTAGAAAATAGATGTGTATATTGTTACCTAAAAATAAATATGAGTAACAGATGAGAATTCAAAATTACCTCAATAGACTTCAGAAATAATAAAAAGCTGACAATTGTGAGTCCTCAATCAAGTTGCGACAACGAGCACTCCCGTGAGTAGAAACAACTAATAATTCAACCACATAGTCTGATAAATTAGGTTAGGAATTGTAATGAAACCAAGTTATTAAATTTCAAGAAAAACATAAATGTAACAACAATAACACCTACCTACCTCTGTATTTAATTGATTCTCCAGATAGAAAAAGGTAGAACAAATTCTTCAAGCTGACTTGGGTGATGATAGCTGTACAGAATGGCATACGATTGAAGAAGAGGATGTGCAAGTTGAAGAAAAGGGTGGGATGCGGGTAGAAGAAGAGTTGTGAGATGCGGCTTGAAGAAGAG
Source organism: Sambucus nigra (assembly GCA_949130495.1). NCBI lineage: Eukaryota > Viridiplantae > Streptophyta > Magnoliopsida > Dipsacales > Adoxaceae > Sambucus > Sambucus nigra. The sequence continues at coordinate 83,423,457 of OX422208.1, read as the reverse complement.
GGTGGGATGCGATGGTTGTGGGATGTGGGATGCGGGGTGCGGTTGTGGGATAAGGGAAGACTCCATGATAATCGTAAGTGGGTATCTCCCAAAATCTTTGAGGTAGTGTTACGCACGCCTCTTTCCCTCCAAAATTCTTCACGCCAATTGGTATATTTTCTTAAAATGGGTCGTAAATAATCAAATAAATTTATTAAAAAAATATTAAAGGGGGGTTTTGGGAAAAGGTCCTCGTAGTGCTCAAAGTGTATAAAAATAGGACACTCCATATAGTTTTATAAATTTAGTCCCTGTACTAAAAATACCAAGAAAAATGATGAAAAATAGTGCCGCTGGCGCGGACCAAAAAAATAAGGGACATATACCAAATAGTCCCTCAAACATTTTTTAATACTCATTTAGTCCAAGCCTTTTTATTTTTGCCTCAAAAAGTCCTTTGCCACATATTTTGGAAAGGGAGTGCCGCTGGCGCGGACCTCTAAAAATAATAGAATATTGAGTGCTTGAGGGACTAAATGGGTTAAACTAAAAATATGTGTCCTTTTTAAAAAATATATATTTATAGTAGGGACTATTAAATAATTGACCCAAAAAATAAAGGTATTGTACCACAGGGACCTATTTATAAATGCTATTGTACCACAGGGACTAGATTTATAAACTTGAAAAGTATTGTCCTAAAAATCCAAATATAGGAAGGAACATGACATTTACCTTAATTCTCTATTTTATAAAATTATATTTAATATTACCATGTATATAAAACTGTCATAAAATTTAAATATATTATATGACAGTTAAAATAATACTGTCATAACATAACATATTAATATGACCCAATAAATATACATGGGTCATAATTATTTGTTTAAATGAAAAAAAGGTCATAATTGTGAAATAATCATATTTCTTATGACAGTTTACTTATAAATGGTCATAAAATTGAATTTTAAAACTGTCATAAAAGGGTATTTTTCTAGTAGTGAGGATACCTTCACTTACATTTAGGGGGAGCGAGATAACCTTTTGGGAATTATTGATAATTTGAAGAAATTTTCCCTAATGTTTGAAGAGTCTAAATCTTTGCTTAAGTCTAGAGTTTTGAAGCTAGAAGATGACTTAAGAGACTGAAGTAGTGTTAGTATTGACTTTGATAATTAGAATACTTCCGTTGCTAAAGCCAAGACAAACGTTTATTTTAGAGTGTTAACCTCTACCAAGGACATTCGACAAGGTCAATCCATAGGTAACATTCCTCGTGTTTACACATGTTCGCATTATGGTTGGAAAGTTCAGCTTAGGGCATTTTGTTACGATCATAAAAGAGGATCTAGTAAGCTTAGATCCCGTGTCACCATGGTTCCCAAATACGAAGGCATTGTGTATTCATCAATTTACGTTAGGAAATCAGTTTTGGAGATATTGAATGTTAGACTTGTTGATTAACATGTTATCATATGATTCTTCCCATGCTATATCTTATGACTGATTGTAGTTGCATATTTTCATATACTATCATTTACGCTTCATGGTATATGGTATTTCTATTTGTATGATGTTTTTCATGTGTATTTTGATTTTCCATATATTGTGTCTTATTGAAAAATACAAAAATCTTTTTTTTTTGTCGTTTGAGTTTATTTTCATTTAGGTGTGTTATAATGTTTAAAAACTGAAAAAGATATTTGGTTTATGCGTAGTTTAGTTTTTTCACATTTTGTATGGCATATTGGTGTGTTTCAATCCACTTCATTCCTTGTTTATATATGACTAGAACATTTAATTATGACTTTAAATTCTTAGATTTTTCTTAATCATGCTTGTATGGAGTAGTTTGAAAATGACTTCTTGCATATGCCTCCTCACACACATGCAGGAGATTTTTTGAATTTTAACTTCACATGTCACATGAGTTAAGTGAGATGTTCTCATAACAATCCTCTCATATACATATATATTTAATTGGTGGATTTGTGCATGTGAGAACCATTGTACATAATTTGTAATATTATTAAAAATATGAGTGTGCACGGGAATGGGCTACGAAGGAAAAAAAATCTTCCTTGCGTGAAAGGCCGACATTGGCAAGAGCCTAAAAAATGAAGAGGCAAAAGAAAAGAAAATATTACCAAGGCAAAATTTTGTTTCATTGATTCTTGAAAATTGATATCTTAAAAAATGAGAGTGAAAAAATTTATATATCTATAATTTGGAGGGCTATAGTTCAAATATTAATAGGTTTGCATAATGAGTCCTAATTATTTTGTGTTTGGCACTATTGATTTGAGAACCATTGATATTTCTTGGCTATTGTGAATTGTGCTTGTTTGTTCATTTATCAGTCCACTTTTTCTATCATTATGAGGCAAAACCTTTGTTTGATAAATTTAACTTAATCATATAGAACTCCATAGACGTTTTCGAGTGATTAGGTCATAATTCTTTTATTTTTTATCAACAATCCTTCACTCTGTCCCACATGTTTAGACACATCGATATTATTCTAGTTTGTAAAGTTTATTGTGTTTTTTGTTTTGTTTGGTGTGTGTGTGTGTGTGTGTGCTTGTGTGTCATTGGTATATTTTGCATTTTTATATCTATGGCATCGTTTATTTCCAGTCCTGGCGTTTGCATTTTATCCATGTTGCCATGTGATTTATCTTTGCATAAAATTGGCATGCTATATGATCATATTGGTATGATTTATTGATTATTTACGTTGGTATCCCATGCTTCATTTTATATTCAAGTTGTTATTACTTTTGCATCAAAATTTGAATTTATTGATAATTGTTTGGATTATTTGTGCTTTTGTTGCCACGTTCTGTCTTTCACATTTGACCCTATTGCATGATATTATTAGTTCCTATATATTTCCAATTTGTATCATATGTTCTCACATTTTAGGGGACAAATGGTTTATTATACATTCTTCCTTTATCTATTCCAGAACAAAATGGGGGATAAATGGTATCTTTTACTTTAGTTTTAGGTGGAGATATTTTTCTTATGGGGAGACGTCTTACATAGATAGGGATAGTTAGACATATCGGGGAGTTTACTCTTATTCATATTTTATATATTGTTATATTCTATTTGCATTTGAAGGTGCATTTAAATATCAAGGGTTTCAATATTCGGAAAAGTTACAAGCATGCAAAGTTACTCAAGGTTTATGAGTTGTTCAAGTTGTATTATTTCCTTTTATGATTTGGGAATCCATCTTAGATGAACTTGACTACCCATATGAGTTTTTATCTTTGTTTTTTACCAAAATTGCCAAAGGGGGAGATTTGTACGAATAATTTTTTGAATAGAGTTAATTTGTATGTTTTGGCCTATTCTATGTTTGGAAAAAACTACTTGAGTCATAGGTTAGGACTTGAGTGCGTTGACCCTACGCGCCTATGACGTGGTTTCTTGAAGACGTAGTGGCTAACTTAGAAGATCAATATTATTGTGTCGTGTTTTGTGCTCCTTTTTTCTTCACATTCTGACTTTAATTGAGTCATAGGTATACATGCGTAAATATTTTGATCCATGGATATTTTATATTTAGGTTTAAGGTTTTTAAAAAATTATTTTTAAAATGACTTTATCCTTTTATAAAAAAATTAGAAGAATTTTGTTTCCGTGAGGTCGTTAGAATGACATTGTGGTACTTCATTAGAACGAGTTCCAATGAACTTAGGAAGAACTAAATTTGGCATTCACTAGAATCTTATTTTATATATCGTTAGATATGTATTCTAACAAGATATTATACTTCATTCGAAAGAGGTTCAAACTGTTTTAAACGAATTGAAGAATTTTTCAACATTTTGATATTTTCTTCAAAGTGTTACATCCTAATCTCGTTGTTGAACCATGAATATGGTACGATCCATAAACTAGTAAGAAGGGTTAAACTGAACTTGTTATTATCAATAATGAGGTCGATTTGAATAATTAAGACATCGGTCCAGACAGTATTTAGGTCGGCCTTAATCATTTTGATCGTACTTTCCATCCTAGACAACCCACGTGCCATTATATGTCCACTACAAAGAATGAGACAGTGGGTGACGTCATAAGGGCACTCACACACTAGAAACAAACAAACATTCTCCTAGTCTGACATGCACGTGCTATGTTTATAATTATTCTCCACTACCTTGTAAAGTGTGTATTAGTTTATTCTATAAAGAAAAATCCCTGACATATTTTGTGGATTTGCTGGATAAATCCATTAACAAATTCTCCTACACTCATACTTGAGAGACAAGGGCAACTTAAATAAAGGTAGGCTGCCAAACAATAATCCTACTGAGGGAAAGAGAGATACTCTGGCAATCTTACTATCTGGGAAGAGAGGCGACACATTTGTACTAATCCAACACTAGTAAAAAAAAAAAGACTACATGTGTACATAGGCTCATTCTTGAGGCCTAACCACGTGATTCTTGGTGTTAATATTCTTATCCTCATCACCATCTTTATTCATTTGCATACAAAACTTTTTTTTTATCTCTTATTGGATTTATTCTAGATAAAACCAAACCTTGAATATATTTTTAGACGATAACAGAATGGCGTCATCTATCGAAACGACTAAAGCCTTGTTTTTTCTTATCTCATTCATAAGTTCTATTTATGGAAATCCTGAAATTTCTGTAAAATCCCTCAAATCTCATTGACAGTCGTCTTGTTGATTTGATCAATTACACATCAATTGTACCTAGATACTCTCATTCTTAGCCTAAAACGATTTTAATATTTTCAATTTTGGAAATATCCAATCATACTTTGTTTTACTACAAATTTTACAAAATTGGTTGAACACCAAGAAAGTAGTCGAGAAAAGGAAACTACACCACCTCAATCCCTATTTGAATTGGGGACTGACAGGGTTTTTTAAAATCTTAGTTAAATTTATAGAAGCTACCTAATAAAATATGAGACATCTCACCCAAAGTGTACTGGCCTCTTAGAGCCATCCATCCCATCCAAAACTAGTTCTTATAATCCCAACTTTGGAGAAAAATTTAGATAAATGCAAGGAATTACTTCCTTACACACCCTAAAGAGATATAAGGCAAGAGAACTAAGGAAAGCGGTGGAAAATCCCAGAGGTTAAATCAGGCATCTGATACGAGAAGATCTACTTGGATAAATTGGTTAGATTCTAAATCATCATCATGCTAACCATATAGAACCTTGACCATAAGGTTAAATAGGTATGATGATCACTAAACCTATTTATCTGAGCACACGAGTGCCTTTGAAACGCTTAACAGGGTACTGGTATTTGAGAGATTAGAGAGAAGAGGGGAACGAGCACATCCTCATCTCGAAGAAGGCACAAGACAAGAAGAATATATGAGGTAAGATCGAAGAACATATAATAGTTCAAGATGCAACACCTGAGCATTAAACAAATACTAATAAGTTGGTCAAATATAAGATAGATTAGGCAAGAGTCATGGATAAGCTAATAAGGTAACAGTAGGTGAGGAAGCCCAATATGGAGAGAATCAATATAAAGGATAAAAGATCATGTGGGCAATCACATCAAAATAAAAAGTCTTCTCCAAAGAGGGTTTGCGCAGGGATGTCCATTCACAAATTCTGTGATTTTCTATCCCCATGCATGCAAAATTCAATATGCATTCGATAACTCATAGTTATGAAGGAAAATCATATTTAAACTTGCATTTCAAGAAATAATAGGAGGCATGCGACACATTTTTAGTGGCCGATACGATGCGTTGTAGAGCTTTTTTAAGAACTCTCACATTACCTACTTAAATTTGTTATAACGATTTACCAATAGGAGAAATATTTGAGTTTAAATAACTGGTTGAACTGTTTTTAACCATTTTCTTTCGAAGAAAAACTTGGTAAGAGGCAGTCAATGCTAGCATCGAAGGACAAGAAAGTATATTAATAGGTTCAATGTTGAAAAGATGCAAGGGGTGGACTACAATGAGAAAGTAGCCATTACCACAATCATGAGAGGGTTATTATCGGGAAATTTTTACTCAGGATTGGTCATGGAGCCTCCAAACCATATGATTGAGCTCCCAGCGAAAGTAGGAAAAAACTGAATACGGAGGGAGGCATGGTTGTAAAAGAGTTCATCCATAAAAAATTTAAAGATAGTAGGTGTTGTGGTAATGAGGAAAAACCCAAATATGGCCCTAAGATGAAGAGCGACTGGAAGCCATACCAAAAGTTTAATGAATATACTCCCTTGATAGTGGGAGTACACCACATCCGTGATGAGATACTAGGAAATAATGAATTGAAGTGGCGGGTTAAGTTAAAAAATCCAACTGGAAGAAGACATTAAAAATAAGTTTGGCAAGTTCCACAAAGATCATGGGCATAAGACCAAAGGCTTACTTCACCTTAAAGATGAAATCGAGGCCCTCACCACAAGAGGGAAGATTAAGAATTACATGGAGAAGAATTGAAGAACAAAATAAGACCATGATGACTAGAAGCCAAGGAGGAGATCACGATCACCTCGGGCAGGAGATAAAGATCAGAAAAAAGCTTGGGAGAATATAGACCAGGAAGATTTTGACCTCCCACCAAGGCTAAAGGATCCCATAGAAGAACTGAATAAGATCCCGCAGAGGTGTAAATTCCCATAAGGAGGAAAGGTTGGTTATAGTGATAAATTAATTAAAAATAATGCATATATCAATGAAGCAAGAGCTTGTGTTGATAATAGAGACTTCAGTATGGCAGCAGTAGCAGACATACAACCTCACAAGGTCACTAAAGACCGACTAATTATAGGTTTCTCAAGAGATGCCTCTCAGGATTGTTATATCATCACCCAGATTCACTGGTAGCAACCATGATGGTCTACAATAGGAATGTGAAAATAATTTTTATGGACAACGGGATTTTGATGGATGTATTATTTTATGATTATTTCAAGAGGTTGAAGTTGTATGATAGGAAATTAGAGGCATACCATCTCCCTCTGATCGGATTCTTATGTGAAAAAGTATACCCACTAGGTATAATTGAGCTAGAGGTTATTATTATAACTTGGTCTACCTACAGAATAAAGACGATGAGATTCTCATCCTTAATAATAATTTCTCATCAGCCTATAATATAACTTTTGGAAGAGTGGGTCTGAAGAAATTTGAGCTTATAGACTCAAGTGTTCATTAATGTCTTAATTTCCCCATAAATTTTATCTTAGGAGTGGTGAAAGGAAACCAGGTTGAAGCACGCAAATGCTACTACACGACGACTGACAAAGAAGAGAGGAATATGTTAGTTCAGACATATCATATTGAGGCATTACATCCTCAAGATGAAGATACGTAGATAATCGGATAAGTTGTTAAAGAAATAGAGCTAGTGAACTTGGATAATGATTATCCTAAAAGGATAGTCCAGATTACCTCATCTCTAGATACCATTCTCAAGAAGCTACTGTCTAACTTCTTATAATCTAGGAAAATTGTATATTCTTGGATCCATGAAAACATACCTAGAATTAATCCATCCATTATCAGTCACAAGCTCAACATATCAATGAACATAAACAAGTAAAATATAAACATCGAGTATTATCGGAAGATAAGAATGTGGAAATTCAAGAAGAAGTGTCTAATTTGAAGAAAGTCGAATTCCTTGAATACGGATGTGTCCCAAATATTTAGCAAGCAAGGTAATAGTACCCATGAAAAATGGAAAATAACAAATGCGTGTGAACTTGACAGTTTTATATAAGGCATGTCCTAAAGATTAAGATCATTTTTCTCAGATACATCAATTGGTGGATGCAAAAGTTGGGCATGAGATGAATGCATATTTTGGTTATAACCAGATTAAAATAAATCCCGAAGATAAATATAACACTTCTTTCATCACCTGCCAAGGTACCTCTTTTTATAATGTTATGACCTTCAGACTAGAAATGCAGGTGCCACTTATCAAAGGGTGGGGAACAATGTATTTGAGAATGAGATAGGGAAGAACATGGAACTTCATGTGGATGACATGTTGATAAAGATCATAAAAGGAAATAACCACATAATATAACTCATCCAAATCTTCGACGAGATGGAAAAATAATAGATGAAGAAAAACCCATCCAGGTGTATGTTTGTAGTCAGAGCTGGAACATTTATAGGCTTTATTGTCAACTAAAGGGGCATAAAGTCCAACCCTGACAAGATCGAGGCATTGATAAATATGTAGCCTCCCGAAATTAGGGAGAAAATCTAAATCCTAACAAGTTAGTTGATAGATTTGAAAAAATTTGTATATAGAGCCACAGATAAGTGCCTCATATTCCTCAATGTCATTAAAAACTCTTTCGAATGGACGTAGGAATGCCAAGATGCCTTTATACAGCTAAAAAGATACCTAGGATAGGCTCCATTACTTTCAAGGACAATCTTGGGGGAAAATTATACTCGTATTTTGAAGTGTCAGAATTAGGAGTCAGCTCGACTCTGGTCAAAAGTGATGAAGGGGTCCAAAAGACGATATACTAGATGAGCAAAAATAAGATATTACAGAATAGAAAAGTTTGCTCTGATTTCATAATAACCTCCATGAAGATGAAGTTGTACTTCAAATCCTGCTCCATAATAGTCTATACTGTTCTCCCACTTCGCCAAATCATCTACAAAATTAAGACATCTGGAAGATGGAATCGGCAATAGATTTGAGTGAATATGATATTGCCTATGAGCTAACAAATTCAATAAAAGGCCAAGCCATAGGAGATTTCATTGCAAAATTCACCAACGAAGAGAAAGGACGGGCTGAAACATCAACTATTGCTCCAAGTCCAATCAAGAAACTTATTGTAGTTTCATTTGAGAAAATACAAAGCTCAATAGATTCATCATCCTAAGAAGACAATATTGTCTATGGGGGAGAATTTATGACAAAACTATTAAAAAGGGATCTTTAGTATAAGGAGACTTTAATCATGAACTACAAGTGTAGAATATATTCGTGGATGGATTATGATGTTCAAGAGGTAGCGGAGTTGGATTGGAGTTGATGTAGAATATAATTTATGTTTCAAATTTGAAGCATCCAATAATGAAGCAAAATACGAGGCTTTGATTGCTGGATTGGGGTTGGTTGTATCACTGAGAGCCGAGTAGATAATAACTCACATTGATTCACAGATAGTGGTAAAATAGGTGATGGGAGAGTGTGAAGCAAGAGAGGGAAACATTTTAAAATATCTTGTGAGAGTAAAATTCCTACTGCCAAAGCTAAAAGAACTCCAGATATTCAGAATCCCCATAATAAAAAATATGTGAGAAGACACGATAACTCGTCTGCATCAACTATCAGGGTCGATCTAATAAGAACTATACATGTAAAAATCTTGTTGTAGAGGAGCATTTACATATAATAACTAAATCTTCTTAACTATCCATGCACCTGTCCTAGGTGGAAATTTTTTTAAGAAATTTGGAATAATGAATTATGCCAACCAACTAAAAAGAGGCGAGAAGACTTCATTATACAGTGGCCAACTTTGTCATTGGTAAGGGAGTGATGTATAAAAGCCACAAAGTATAAAATATTGTGAAGAAGACACGCAGAATTGTGATAAATTCCAGATATACCGGGTGATCCATAGTAGACCAGGAGACAAGCTAGTATCGATCACATTACCTTGGCCTTTGGTTATCTAGGGTATGGATTTGGTCAGCCCACTATAAAAGACCAAAATAAGATTCAGGTATCTGGTGGTAGAGGTGGACAAGTTTACAAAATAGATAGAGGTCGAAGTGGTCGTTGAAATCACCTAATAAAAAGCCTCAAAGTTTATATAAAAAACTTTGATAAGCATGTATGGGATACCTCATGCATTCATTGCCGACCACATCACCCAGCTTGATAATGATGAATTTTAATAGCATTGTGATAAAGACAAAATAAGAAAGTTTGATTCATCACTAACTCATCCACAATACAATGGACAAACGGAGGTCACAAACTGAACTTTTTTAGATGGGATGAAGAAAAGGCTAGAGTCAGCCGTTTGAAATTATAAATAATCTACAAAGCATACTCTGGGCTAATAGGACAAAACCATGAACAAAAATAGAAGAAACACCTTACATGTTGTCCTTTATTAGTGAAGCCATGGTGCTAGTTGAGGTCGGCCTCACAAACAAAAGTGTCCTCAACTTAGACTCTCCCAAGAATGATTTTGTAAGAAAATTAAATCTATACATGATAGATAAAGTCAGGGAGGTAGCAACACTCGGGTGAGAATCTTATTAATAATGTAAAATAAAATTTTAGAACAAAAGTGTCAAGGCTCGTACACGCAAGGACTACATTTTGAATAAGGTTAAACAGAAGCCCAACAAATTGGAATCAAATTAGCACGGACCATATCATGTGGCCGAAGTCATACGATCAGGAAGTTATCTAATTGGAATAATAGAAGGTGAACTGTTCAAAAATCCTTAAAATTTTGAGCACGTCAAGAGGTATCATCGTTACAGAAATATTTTGATTACAAAAATGTAGTTGAGATTTACAATATTTGTATGATAAGAATCACTTGTATGAAAATACCTTTTACCGTAATTTCAGTTTTGTGATTATCAAATTCTTCTTAACATTCATTTAAAGAGATGGAAAAGAGGCTTCATCCAAGGACATCTCAAGGTATATAGCAAAAAAAAGTCTTTAATAACTTAAAAACATTTGGAAGAGGGTGTGACGCTGCGATCCGACCACATACATTTCCTAGTTGGACAAATCACTACTTTGAATACTCAAAAATTATTAGGCTAGGTTGGCTCAAGCCAACCCAATTGACCAAAGGCACATTTTTGACTCACCAAAAACATTTGGAAAAGGGTGTGATTACAAGATCCAACCACATGCCTTTACTAATTGGACAAAGCATGTCTTTGACTGGTCAAAAAGTATAAGGTCAAGTTGTCTGAAGACAACCCAATTGAGAAGGCCCTTCTCTATGTGTTTTAGGTAAAGTCAACCTTTTTCCAAAATTTATCTATTTTATTATGCACCAAATATGAGAACTAATTTATTTAAAGTAATTTAATCTTTTTAACCTTTAAAAATGCATCTAAGTGAGTCAAAGAATTTAGTAAATAAAGCATGCAGGGAAAAACATAATTTCAAGAAAAAATCCATTTAGGATAAAAACCTTTATTTCACTATATAATGTAAATTGCAAGTTATAATTACATAGAGAAATCTGCAATGAATTTCCCGTAGAAAATCTACATGGACTGTAACCTAAAATCAATAAACATTCCAGTAAGAACCTCAAGAACAACATCTCCTCCTGCGCAGCGAATACCCTCAAGTATCCATAATGACCACAGTTGTCAGCAAACAGTTCCCGCAAAAACTATCAATCCAGCAGTAGAGATCTCCTCCAACTTCAACAAAGAAGTGTATGGGTTCCAAAATGATTCACCAAAGTATATGGGATGATTTTTTGAATAAAAAAATAAGGTTTTGTGCCTTAAAAGTGAAGACTAAAATGCTGCAGATTTGCAGTTTTTGTCTGACAAAAGTTTTAGTGAAAAAGTCTTCCAAAGCAAGTATTTATAACAAATCAAAATACTTAAGGCGATGGAGGTCGTGCAAACGACTTCTTGATGTCGTTTGAATGACATTAAATGTCATTATAGGCAACCTAAGAAACGACCTTATAAAATGTAAAACAGTAGCATGTCTTTTAAAGAAGTGAAAAAATTACCTATCTCGTGACCATCAAACAATATGTGATGTCGTTTGAAGGGGTCATTTGAATGACTTATCAACGTCGTTTGAACGACAGAAGAAAAAAATAATTATTCTAAAAATCTCTACTATAGTCTTCCAAAAAATATTTTGACTTGGAAAAATGCCTCATTTTGATGAAAATAGTTTCAAAAAAATATCCCAATACAATCGTAAACCAAATTCGAAACTTAAACACAATCCTTACCAAATTCAATCTTGTAGATGTCCGTTGTTGAAGAAACTTGATATTCGGATCCTTCTTCTTGAACAAATGAGCCCGAGCTTCCTTTGATGACTATAGTGGTATACGATATACTCAATGTAAAATTAGGAACATGGAAAATATGTCCTTACAAATCTCCCCCTATGTGTATGCCGGTACAAAATAAAAACATTCAAATTATCAATCAAATGTCCTATAGAAATCTAATACCCTCCTATGAACCCAAAAGTGGAAAGATACTAAAATACAAGTCTTTCAAAATCTTCAACTTTTTTAACAAATCCCTTCAAATATCTTTGCTTTCCTTGCTCCACTTTTTGTATTCTTTCCAAATGATCGTCAAATTCCTACACACGATAAACAAACAAAAACCTTCATGGCATATTGAGTTTGTAATGAAATAAACATAAATCAAATGAAGTAAATCAATTCTCCACCATAATTCATAATTCATTCTCCCCATTTTTATTTTGTGAAATACACAAGGAAATGAATAAATAAAATAAATACGGAGTGTCATGACAAGCATAAAAAATCATCACGAATAAATCAACAACGCTTATCTAAGGAGAAACTCGAAAGAAAAATTAGCCAACTGTAATAGGGTAGTGAGAATGAAGAACTGGAAAGGGTGAGGCATGACCCACTCCAATGGATTTTGCCTTCAAGGTTCTCAGGCACTTCTAGAACAACCTCTAGTAAAACCTTCCTTATCTAGTAACAATGGAACTCAAAATATAGCCCACTCCCTGCAAGGAGATGACCTTCACCATAATAATAGTAACTTTTCCCAAGAGAAACTCTTGAGAGTGATGGCTGTCAAGGTGGAGTGAAGGAACAAAGCGCTTAACATTTGGATAAAAAGAGCAGGGAGAGAACACTAGTGATCTGGGGTTATTTTGACAGAGTAACGATATGACTTGAGTTATGATTATGACTTAACCTTGCCCATGGGTCCTATTTATACTTGGCACTAGGGATGAGCTGGCACTTTTGGGGTGCCAAAACTGAGGGGGTTGGTGAGGGACAAGGTTTGTAATGTACCTTTTGTCCCTACCTGTTTGCAGTCATCTATCTCCTCTGACAGGTGCCACCTGGTTCAAACTAAAGTCAAAAGGCAAATATGTCTACACGCTTGAGAAAAAAATATCTGATTCGGTGAATATCATTTTAAAATAGTAACTTTTTGTAAAAACTTTGTAAACTTTTAGGAGGGGCCTCTAGGACCGCCTCCTCTAAAATCTTTATAAACTTGAGGAGGGAGGTCTCAAGGACCACCTCCTTTAAAATCTTTGTAGGAGGGAGGCCTCAAGTACCACCTCCTCTAAAATCTTTGTAAACTTGAGTATAGGTGTTAAGTACCATCTCCTCTAAAATCATTTTTCAAATTGTTCATTTCTTGTGAGCGACCCCTTGGCTGCTCGCTTGGATTGTGATTAAGTGTGAACTGTTTGAGGACTGGGTGACTTCTAGGGTCTGTTTACTAGTGTTCTCTCAATCTTAAAGTGCTAAGTTGTTGATCTTTATTAACAAACCTTGTTCCTCAGCCACCAAGCCAAAAATCCCAAGAGATCCCATCTTGCCTTGTTAAGCCCTACCTGCTCAACTAGGCTACCTATACAAGAAAGTAACATGTCAGTAATCTAATACATCTGTGAGTAATAAATCTTAGGTGGGGGTAGGTCACTCTAGGTGGACCGCCTCGCCCACTAGTTCTTTTTCAAAAGATCATTCTGATTTATGGGGGTGAGGAGTTCCTCATGGTGGGCCTCCTTGCCCCAAATTCTATATTTCTATGTTTTGAGCTATTTTGGGACGAAAATCCCCTCATGATGGGCCTCCTCACCCAAATTCTATTTTTTTTTTTTGCAATTTGATTTGTTTTGGGATAAGGAGCAACTCATGGCGGGCCTCCTCACCCAAATTACATTCTTATTTGGGATGAGGAGCTCCTCATGGTGAGCCTCTTCGCCCAACTCCTATTTATGTCGAGTTTGAGAAACTTGGGATGAGGAGCTCCTCTTTATGAGCCTCCTCGCCCAATTCCTATTTCTTTGGAGTTTGGACAAGCTGAGGTGAGGAGCCCTTCCTGGGTCCCTCATCGCCTATCTTTTAATTCTTTGAGCTTTGGAACATTTGGGATGGGGAAACGTTCCTAGGGTCGTCCTCACCCATTGTTTAGTTTTATGGTTCTTGAGGAACTCAGGGCGAGGATCCATCCCTGTGGCCATCCTCTCCCAAACTCTATTTTTGTGAGCTTTAGGACATTTGGGGGCGAGGAGCCCTTCCTAGGGCCCTCCTTGCCCAAGCTCTCATTCTGTGAGCTTTATAACAATCGGGAGGCGAGGATTCCTATCTGGTGCCCTCATCGCCCAAGCTTTATTTGTGTGAGCTTTGAGGATCTTGGGGCGAGGAGCCCTTCCTGGGGCCCTCCTCGCCTAAAGTCTTGAGTTATCAAGTGTGTAGCCCTATACATTAGTCCCCTAGTACAAAAATCTGCATGTTGGGCATACCAAAGGTTATTGTATGCAATGATTCATTTGTGTCTTGGAATACAAAACATTACTATTGTATTAATTAGGCATGTCACTTCATCCTATTTTTAGGGTCTCGGGGTGGCATGTGCCTCTTAGGGAACACACATCGCATCGTTGGAAAATATACGGTCCCCTTTTTAATTGGGAGTCTGAGTCTGTCAAAATAGGTATAAAAAGGCCATTTTTAAATCTCCTTTTTTTTACCTTATCATTTATTTTCAAACTCAAGTTCTTTAAAGAGGGAGAGGAAAAAAAAATCCTCGATAATCATTTTCCTTTTTATCCTTCTTTTACTCACTCTAATGGCTTCTTAATCTTCTCAAAACCCCACCTCCACCATATCCACTGCCACTAATAAGGTATTGGTGGGAGGAGTGCCCATTTTCATCACCATTTCAACTGTTTTATCCATCGGAGCCACCGTCATGACATCGGAGTTTTTGCATTCTTTGACTGAGGCTTTTCGATCCTCACCTATTGAGGTGTACCATTTGGGGGTCTCCTCGTCTGTTGTTGTGTTGGTGACAAGTGTCTCCTCTACTATGGGCATTTCTTCAACCATTGGGACTTCCTTACCCATGGGTATTTCTACGACGAGGGGTTCCTCATCTTCTAGAGTCACAGGAGCTTCCTCATCCAGAGGAACCCTTGCCACTAGGATCTCCTCGCCTGCTGGGGTGTCTGCAACCACTGGGGCCTCCCCGTCTATGAGCCTCCTCGCCACCAGGACCACTTCGTCCTCCTTGCTTGTAGTTTATTCCAAGTCTCAAAGGGAATATCTTGCTACTTGTCAATAGAGAGTTCTTGGGCTTTATCATCTGGCACCCTATTTTGGCAAGCAGAACACCTTTATGACTTCTCTTACAAATTTTGAGTATGAGTTTGTGGCCAAGATAAACGAGAAATCCTGATTGGGTCAAGGTGAGTCCTCTAACCTCCCTATTGTTCTTCCTCATTCAATACTTAGGGTGGGAGTAGATATGGGTGATTTTACCCATTCCAATATTGAGTTCAAGGTATGTGGGGGTGCCTTCTCTTGTGTATGCATGTGACTGTTTCTCTTAATCGCCTTTCCTCACCTCCCCCTTCCTCTATGGTGAGAGGTTTCCCTGCCCGATTGCCTGAGGTACTTTTAACTTGTCCTTTTTATTGACTTTATCTATTTCATGATATTCTCTATACCCATGGCTATATTATCTCTATTTTCTTATTTATACAGGGACCTTCTACGAGCGACCCTTCTTCTACTAAGGGAGTAGCACCATCCTTGGGAGGCACTGCTCCCAGTACATTGCCTTCATGGAGTATTCCTATCCCCTAAGTTTTTATTCCCACGGACCCTAAGCTTCACGTTCTGCCTATACCTTCCGGTCTCCTTTTCACCAGTTCATCTAGCAGACCTTTCATACAGGCTAGCTCCACCTCTCAGTTATTGCTTATTCCTGTAAGAATTCATTTTTTGTCTTTAATTATGTCTAGTTTCCTGAGGATTTTTTCTATAACCAGGTCGTTGCACCCGGCGCTACTGTCCCACCGGTCATCTTCCCTCCTTCCTCTTTAGAGGGGCTTCAGGTGCGCCTATATTGAGTCATTCATTATCTTTAATTCATTCTCTTGAACCATTGAGATTTCATTTTCATATTATGTTTTCTATTCATTTTATTTTATATGCCAGTTGGTTGGTGACACCACCTCCCCACATGTTTCTTCGGTTCCCCCTTTAGTAGTCCCTGCTACTTTTGGGAAAGCTCCTGAGGTTGCACCTACTTCAGCCAACGTTGTCAGAGTCCCCTTGTCTGAGGGGCTTGTCTCTAGTTCCAAGGGACAAGTCTCAACGGTATGCTCAATCTTTACAAACTCCACTTGCTATCTTTATTACACATATGTGCATGCTACATTTTTTAACATGTAGTAAATTTGGTCATTTCATTTGCGGGATTTATATTTGAACTCCCAAGTGAGTAGTCCACCAGTTTCCATGCCTTAAGGAGACATTGGTGACCCTCCAGCTAGTTCCACTCTTGCTCCGATTATCCTTTTGGTTGCGAAATAACCCGGGGGAACTACTATAAGTCAGGTCTTATAATGGCATACCTTACTCTGTCTCTATTCCCATTTGTCTTCTTGTTTTCACTGCGCAAGTAATCTCACCTTCACATTCCTGTTTCCTTATTTTCAGATTAGTGAGGCGGTTGTCCTTAGTTATGCGGGACATGTTGTGAGTGTTTTACTGCGCACTTCCCATGTATTAAATTGGCATACCTGATTTCTTTCTGTTTGTTTAAGTTATCACATTTCTCTTCCTTCTTTTTTAAGAAAAGAGGATGCTAACATTTTCCTGTTCTTTGTTAGGTTTGTGCCCAAGGTCGTGTGGTGCCCTCTCACCTTGGTGACAGCATATTGACTCCCCTAGGCTTTGGGGTAAACATTCAATGATCTTTGTTTCAATTCGAATATGAATAACCACCCCCTTCTACTTTTCTTCTCTACTACTTATCCCATTTTACTTTTATTTCTGCAGGATCCGACTGATGAACATGTTGAGGCCACTAGGGAGTCCAACCAAAGTTCTGAGGAGATTGGTGATGCTGGCTTTGATGAGGATTCCTTCATGCCTCTCTCAGAGCTCGATTCTCACAACATAGATTATGATGACATATAGGTGGAGGATCATAGTGCTTTTATGAGTGTGATGTGGCGTTCAGGGTTGCCTTCCCAATTCCATGCTCAGGAATGGGAAATATTGGAACTGCTTCTGGAGCATCATCCGGAGACTTTCACTTCCCAGAGCATCCTTAACATTGACTACCTTACACTCTTTAATTTGAAGGCCTTAACAAGCCATCTTCATAAGTTCCTATCTACCCCTCCCACTGATATGACTTCTCGGAGGGCTTCGCTATTTCTACAGGCTTTTCATGATCTTCAGTGTTCCTATCATTTTTAGATGGATTGGCTTGAATCTCTAGTTCATTATTTTCTCGGTACCACCTTTAGGAAGATGATGAATCTTCATACCTCACGGCAGACTAGGTAGCAGTAGTGTCAGGCTGAGGCCGCTCAAATTCAGACTCAGATTAAGTTTCTACAGGCTAAGTTGGCCAAACTAGAGGCTGGTGCAACTGAGGATGAGGTTCGGATAGCTAGGTTAGAGGAGCAGCTCGTTGAGGAGGCTGGTCCTACTTACATAGACTTGTGCTCCTGCTAAACTTTATTTTTCATATCGTATAGTGGATAGATAGTTTGGTTATTTAGACTTCTTTTTGTATACTTTTTCATATGTAAAGGACTTCCCCATTATTAATGAAAAAGTATTTTGCTGATTTCTATCACTTTGCTCATTTTCTTATATCTCAACCTTGGTGTCTTCTTACTATGGCATGTGTCAATATTTCCTCTAACTGTGTGGTATTTACTTTTTTTCATGAGCAAGCAACATTTTTAGAACTCTCCCCTCTAACTGTAGGGTGCTTGCATTTTATCTGAGGAAGTAACATTTTTAGAACTGTCCCCTCTAACTATGAGGTACTTGCATTTTTTCTGGACAAGTAACATTTTTAGAACTGTCCCCTCTAACTATGAGGTACTTGCATTTTTTCTGGACAAGTAACATTTTTAGAACTGTCCCCTCTAACTATGGGATACTTGCATTTTATCTGGGCAAGTAACATTTTTAGGACTGTCCCCTTTAACTATGGGGTACTTGCATTTTATCTCGAAAAGTGACATTTTTATAAGTGTCCCCTCTAACCATGGGGTACTTGCATTTTATCTGGGCAAGTAATATTTTTATAACTGTCCCCTCTAACTGTGGGGTACTTGCATTTTATCTGGGCATGTAACATTTTTAGAACTCTCCCCTCAAACTCTGGGGTACTTGCATTTTATATGGGCGAGTAACATTTTTATAACTTTCCCCTCTAATCGTGGAGCACTTGCATTTTATTTGGGCAAGTACATTTTTAGAACTGTCCCCTCGAGTTGTGGGGTACTTGCATTTAATTTGGGCAAGTAACATATTTATAACTTTCCCCTCTAACTGTGGGGTACTTTATTATGGTTATCATTTCTTAGGGAACGACTGGGAGATAAAGGGTTATCTCTTATCCTTCCCTTAAACTCCCTCTTTTTTTGACGAATTCCTGGAAGGGAATGTGTGTCCCCCTTTTTCTATATTCTTTATAGTTGCTGGTGAAATAAGGCTTTTTCTTTGAGAATAGAGGATAAAACTTGTTCTCTTAAAAAAATGTTTGCAATGTGTATATATATATATATATATATATATATATATATATATATATATTATGTCTTGGAGGACTTCCTCCAATTGTTCTGGTGACAAGATTAAAATCATTTATCTAACATACTTGGAAAGACTTTGCTCAGTATACTTTTCTATCATGATGGATGTACCCCCCCCCCCCCCCCCAACAAGTGTAGTGGGTAAAGTTATCTTTATCTAGGACTCTCTTACAGTATAGTAGAGAGAGTCATGTATATATATATATATCTTATGCCATAAGCAAAAAATGAGAATCATTGTGTAAAGCTAAAAAAGAGTTGCTATTAATTTTTATTCATTGTCTGTGTTATTTACAAAAATGTATTGCTCTTATCATTTTAGAAAAAAGAACCTGTCTCGGCATTAGATCAAACCGCTCAAACTTTTTAACAGAAGTGAAACAAATTTCTTTGATAATACTAATCATAATACCTCTTGAGCCACTTACAGTTGATGGACTATAGGCAATCACTCTCTGGATATGAAATCTGGCAATAACCCGACTTGCCTACCCCTCTGACGACAAAGGGTCCTTCCTAGCTGGGTTTAAACTTTGATGCCGACATGCTGCGAAGATGGTGAGTGGATGCTCGCATGACTTAGTCTCTCACCTGGAACTCCCTATGCTTGACCAAATTTTTGTAGGCTCTGGATAGTTATTGGGTGTAGACTTTGAATTTATCCTTCGCCTTGTCTCTATGCTTCTCCAGAGCCTCCATCTGCACATTCCTTGGGTCAGGTTCGTAACATATAGAAACTCTGGCTGAGGGCACCTCTAACACCACTAGTAAGACAACTTCAGTCCCATATAGTAGGGAGAACGGGGTGAACCCTGTCGGTTTTCTTTTTGAAGTACGATAAGACGTAGCACCATGGGCACATTCTCATCCCATGCCCCTGGCATGTCCTTTAGCATTTTCTTCAAGATATTTATTGGGGTCCTGTTGGTAACTTTCGCTTGGCCATTAACCTTAGGGTGGGAGATGGTTGAGCTATTGATCACAATTTTGTACTTGTCTGTGAGGAGGGCCATCTCCTTACATTCAAACTTCTTCCCATTATATGTTAAAATTACCTTGGGTATACCAAACCAGCATATGATATACTCCTTTATAAACTGGGTTAACGCTTGGGAAATCACCCTTCTTAGAGGCATGGCTTCTGTCCACTTAGTGTACAATTTTTTATCCACAATGATAAAAGCTTTGCTAGGAGAAGCTGGGCTAATTTTTTCGACTAGGTCAAATGCCCATGAGTGGAAGAGATAGTGAGTTACTAGGATTTGTAAGCTGACTGAAGGAGTTGGTATCATGTCGCCATGTACTTGACAGGCTTTGCACTTTTTCACATATCCAATGGAGTAAACCTCTATGGTCGGCTACTAGTACCCCAGCGTCATCAACTGATCATACGGTTTGGCACCCCCCATATGCGAGGGCTCATGAGCTTTTTTCAACACCCTCTCTATGTCTTCTTTAGCTATGAATCTCAAGGCCTTCTTGTTTTATCCTTTTTTGTAAATCTCTTCTTCTACCAAGTAAAAATGGGATATCATTTTTCGTAGATAAATTTCATCCGCCCTCTTTGATGGCAACACCCCATCTCTCAGGTATGCCATATATGGCAGCCTCCAATGTTCGAAGGCTTCAACAAAGTTAGCTTCTATTAGCTGGTCAAAATTGGCTTGGCATTTTAGACAGGTTTGTTGTAAATGGAAAGTTTCTGCTCTCATGGTGGGCCAATAGTATCCACCTCATTGCAACCGTCGATAGAGGGGAATATCAGTGTCTCCACGATGCTTTTGGTGCATTTCTACTAAACTTTTCTTAGATTTTATTCTCCGACACACCTTACCAAAAACCCTCTTGGACTCTTGAAATAGAGTGTCCCCTGCAGTATGTGGTAGTTAGTTAACTCTACCATCTTGATTTTCCCTTCTCTGGTTTCGAGCTTCTTCACCACCAGGTGCCTCCAATCTTCTGGTTTGTTGCTTGGGAATAAGAATTTTACTGTAATAGGCATTGTTCTTCACCGTACTGTGATTGTTGTTTTTGACCCATCCATGTCTATCTTAGGTGCTATCATGGCTAGTGCGTTGGGATGCCTGTTTATTGCTCTTTCATGTCTCTCCATAGTTACTTCCAAGAACTGTCCCAGCAACCTCTGGATGATGTACTTGTAGGGTGATAAATTACCATGCTTAAGGGTGAACTCCCCATTGACCTATTTTATTACCAGGTTGGATTCCCCTTGTATGAACAACACCCTGATCCCTCTTCTGAGTGCCTCCAACATCCTCAAAATGAGGGCCTCATACTCAGCCTCGTTGTTTGAGCATTTAAAATCCAACTTGAAAGAGAAAGATTGATATTCTCTTTCCTATTTGACAATATAATACCAGTACTTCCAGTTCCTTGATCACTGGGTCTATTATAGGCATCTCTGTATACTTCATTCCGGGACTATCAAATCCGGAGATCACTAGTGGAAGTGGCAGTGGCACTACCTTCTCTTAGTCAATTCATATCTCATATAATGTATTGATCGGTATAATCTTAATAGATGCTCCTCAATCCATTAATTCCCTCGGAAATGAGACCCATAGATCACAAGTGTAACATACAAGGGGCGGTTATGAAAATAAGGCCAATTTAGTGAGGGTTCTCCTTGCTCTTGTACCGCCTCTAAAAAAATTATTATGAGCACCCTTGTATCATACTTCACTCCTATTTGATAAAAGAACCACTTGAACTTGGGGATATTTGCTATGGCTTCACACTCAGAGTCTAGTCTACTTCGTACGTCTGGGAATTACACACATATTATGCTTCGGATGACCCCCCTAATCTAGAGCAAGAATGACATACACTTAGTGCTCTAAGAGGTCAAACTGCACAAGTTCCTTTCCTTCTTCATCTTCCTGGTCTAGGGTAGAGAACCATTCCTCACACTTTCTTTCTAGCTCATCACTATTTTCCCACTCCATCATCTCTTGAATTGCTTCTTCATCATATGCCACTACCATGTTGGCAGTGCCAAAGTGATGTGCTGGAAGTGTGCTTTCATTAACATCCACTTGGGGTATCTGTAAGGTACCATTGGACACCTGCTCTGCAACGATCCTTCTCAAGTAATAACAGTCCTAATTAGAGTGTTGCACCCGTTGGTGTAACTCATAATACTTAGGGTTGACTTTGCCCATTGTTGTTGGAGTTTCTCCATTCAGGTAAGGGGGACCTACTATCCCCTCCTATACCAATGGACGATAACAATCCATAGCTTCCTCTGCACTTCAAGGTAATGGTGGTGGAGCATATTCTCCAAACATGCTCTTGTTACCAAGGCTGTTGTTCTTAGATCTAAACCTCCCTTCTTACCTTTGGGAGATCCATCCACATACTTAACTACATGTCTTCTCGAGACGTGAAATCTTCCAGAAGTAAGTGGTACTTGTGTCCTCCAACATGAGGTCCTTAGTTTGATTATCATGGCTATGTTGCTTGCATCCTTGGTGAACACTCAAAAGGTTCCATATCTAGTCTCATTGACTATATGGAGTTTGTATTCATCCAGGAGACCTTCAACACAAATTTGAAGCATTCTTGCCTCTGCCACCTCCTCGTGGACATCAAGTGATCTCTCACGAAAGCACTTAATATATTACATTAACTCCTCCCCAGGATTTTGCACCTTATGTGCCAAGTGTCTCAATGTGAACTCATCTACCATCACAAAGAACTTTTGGAGGAATTTCTGGTGCATCTGTTCCCCGATAGGGATGTTGTTGGGTGCCAAATGGGAGTACCACGTGTAGGCCTTCCCTGTGAGGGTCTTGGAGAACTCCCTCAACCTCAAGTTTTTGTCATTCACATGCACTCCCAAGTATTCAACAAAACTCTTCATGTTCTCTCTTGGGTTCTCTCCTTTGACACTGAGTTTGATAAATTTTTGTGGGGCATACCCTTTTGGGTATGGTTTCTCATTCACTTCCTGTGGGTAGGGGTCTTACAAGTCCTCGTACAAGTGATATGCCTCCTTTTGTGAAGAGGAGAACAACTTCCTAACCTCTTCTATAGTAACAGCCTTGGAAGGGGATTCCTCTATACCCACACCCCTTGTTGCTAGTGAGCTTGATAGTGTCGGGACTTGCTCTGTTGCCACTTTTTGAGGTAGAGCTATTTCTACCAGAGCGATCACCAGAGTGGCCTCCCCTCCAGAGAGGGATGTTACTGGTGTTATGCATCCTTGACCCAAACTTGATAAGTCTACATTATTTTATTTTAAGAAATCAAGGAATATGCTCATAAGGCTCATACCTGCCATCGGAGCTACCGTCGGTGAACTGTTCTGCCCTACTTGAGGGGCAGATGTCCTTTCTCTGATCACCACAACATCTTCATGAGTGTTTTGGTCACTATGAGTCCCATTCCTAGGTGGATTGTCATAAAAAACTATTTGTTTAGAAATGTTCAAACCTTCTTTGTCCATGGAAGCAAGAATACCTCCCCAACGGAGTCGCCAAATATAAGAGAGTAGTGAGACTGGGGTAACTGGAAAGAGTGAGGCATAACCCACTCAAATGGACGTTGCCTTTAATGTTCTCAGGCACTTCTAGAATAACCCCTGGTAAAACCTTCCTTATCAAGTAAAATGGAACTCAAACTATAGCCCACTCCCTGTAAGGAGATGACCTTCACCATAATAATAGTAACTTTTCCTAAGAGAAACTCCTGAGAGTGATGGCTGTCAGGGTGGAGTAAGGAACAAAGCACTTAACACTTAAAGATAAAGAGCAGGGAGAGAAGACATTTGACAGAGTAACGGTATGACTTGAGTTATGATTATGACTTGACCTTGCTCAGGGGTCCTATTTATACTTGGGCACCAGGGCTGATTTTGCACTTTTGGGGCACCAAAACTGATGGGGTTGGTGAGGGACAAGTTCTGTAATGTACTTTTTGTCCCTACATGTGTGCAGTCGCCTGTCTTCTCTGACAGGTGACACCTGGTGCAAACCAAAGTCAAAAATAAAATTTGTTTGTAATTGAGGACAAAATATCTGATTTTGTGAATATCATTTTAAAACGATAACTTGTTATACAAACTTTGTAAACTTGAGGAGGGGCCTCTAGGATCACCTCCCCTAAAATCCTTGTAAACATGAGGAGGGAGATCTTAATGACCACCTCCTCTAAAATCTTTGTAACCTTGAGGAGGGAGGACTCAAGGACCACCTCCTCTAAAATATTTGTAAACTTGAGTAGACGTCTCAAGGACCATCTCCTCTAAAGTCATTTTTCAAACTATTCATTTCTTGTGAGCAACCCCTTGGTTGCTTACTTCAATTGTGATTAAGTGTGAACTGTGTGAGGATCGGGTGACTTATAGGGTCTGTTTACTAGTGTTATCTCAATCTTAAAGTACTAAGTGGTTGAGCTTGCTCAACAAACCTTGTTCCTCGGCCACCAAGCTAAAACTCCTAGGAGATCCCATCTTACCTAGTTGAGCCCTGCTTGCTCAATTAGGCTACATGTACAAGAAAGTAACACGTAAGTACTCTAATACATCTGTGTGTAATAAATCTTGGCGGGGGGGGGGGGGGGAGGTCACTCTAGGTGGACCTCCTCGCCTATTAGTTTTTTTTTTCAAAATATCATTTGGATTTCTGGGGGGGAGGAACTCCTCTTGGTGGGCCTCCTCACCCCAAATTCTATCTTTCTGAGTTTTGGGCTATCTAGGGACGAGGAGACTCTCATGGTGGGACTCCTCTCCCAAATTATATTTTTGTGTAATTTGAGTTGTTTTGGGACGAGGAGCCACTCATGGTTGGCCTCCTCGCCCAAATTCCATTCTTGTGAACTTTTGATTAATTTGGGAAGATGATCTCCTCATGGTAAGCCTCCTCGCCCAACTCCTACTTCTGTTGAGTTTGAAAATTTTGGGACGAGTAGCTCCTCTTTGTGAGCCTCCTCGCCCAACTCATAATTATGTGGAGTTTGGACAAGCTGAGGCGAGGATCCCTTCCAGGGGCCCTCCTGCCTATCTTTCAATTCTATGGGCTTTGAGAAATTTGGGACGAGGAGCCCTTCCTAGGGACCTCCTCGCCCATTATTTCTTTTTGTGGTTCTTGAGGAACTTGGGGTGAGGATCCCTTCTTGGAACCCTCCTCGACCAATCTCTATTTTCATGAGCTTTAGTACATTTGGGGATGAGGAGCCCTTTTTGGGGCCGTCCTCGCCCGTTGTTCATTTATGTGGTTTTTGAGGAACTTGGGGCGAGGAGCCCTTACTAGGTCCTCCTCGCCCAAGCTCTAATTATGTGAGCTTTAGGACATTTGGGGGGCAAGCAGCCCTTCCTGGGGCCCTCCTTGCCCAAGGTGGATTTTTGTGAGCTTTGAGGATCTTGGGCGAGGAGCCCTTCCTAAAGCCCTCCTCGCCCAAGCTCTTGAGCTATCAAGTGTGTACCCCTCTACACCAACTATTTTTGAAAATTTTCAGTTTTTTAAAAAACAAAGTTCACAAATACAACACACATGCCATGTATAATATATGCAAAATATATCGAAGAAAATTAGGCATACACATATTGGTTCAAATTACCACAATGCAAGATAAAAAATACATAAGCTTTACACACTAGCATAGTATCAATGTGTCCAAACGTGTGGAATTGAATGCATGAGTGTGAACCAGAAACAAATGAATTATAACCCAAACACCTAAATATGTTCAAGAAGTTCTAATTGACGGCAAAACTTTATCGAAGTTTTAGCTCCAAGTGTCATATAAATTTAAACTTAATTAACAAATCAAGCATAATGCACACAAGCCTAGAATATTAACGATTCAACAAATCAATAGTGTCATGACAAAATAAGCTTAACTGGGATACAATGTTATTGTTCAACCCCGTTGATATTTCCATCCAAACTCCCTCAAAATATAATTATGTTCTTTTCTTTTGAATGAACATGTCAAACTAAACTAATTTGGCCTCTTTTGGCATATTATTTTTTTTATTGCCTTAATTTTTTCTCAGGCTCTTTTTAAACGGTGTCTTTCTGACGAGATTATTATTCTCTCACAGGCCTTTCCCATGTGCTCATTATTTTTTTAATATCAAAGAAAATCCTCACGGGCAACGGTTCTTATATGAACAAATCCTCCATAGTCAAATAAACAAGCAAATGACAAGATTGATAGAAGAACATCTCACCAAACTCATATGTACATGTGAAGTTAAAATTCAATAAGCTCGAGCATGTGTGTGTGGAGGCATGAACAAAGTTGAATCCGTGAATAAAATCAAGTTCCAAACAACTCCATAAACATGGTTAAGATCAATCCAAGTATCTAAAGTCATAACCCAATGTCCTAGCCACATGGAAATTGTGGAATCAATTCGATTCAAACACACGAATATGTCACACAAATGTGTAAAACTAAAATACCCAAGAACCGAAAATCTTTTGGAATTTTAAAAAAAAATTATCAAAATAAAATGTTTTTGTATTTTTTTCAATTTAAAAAAAAACAGAAATCTTTTTGTGTTTTTCATAAAAATGTGTAAAAAGATAAATACAAAAGATACACATCAAAACACTAAGGAAAATATATATCATTAAGGACAACCAATTTAAGAAGAATCATGTGCAAGCACACGAGAGTCATGAAGGATAATCACTAAAGCCTCTAAATCCGATTTTCCAACCCAAATAGATGTGTAGCGATGCATGGGGGTTTTGAGAACCGGAGTGACTATATCATTAAACTTCCTAGGAGAATTATAAAGATTGTAATAGAAATAGCTAAGGTGGCCTTGTCTACTGCAATGTGTGCAAGTGTAGATAAGGTGGTGAATCTTACCAAACGTTGGTCATCTCCTAACCTTCATAGGTTTATATCTCCTAAAGTTCAATGGTGTCTCCCTTTTAATGTTCCTAGGTGTCTCTCTCGCATGCATGGTTTTAACTTTTGGAATGGGTGCAACATGATCATTGAATCGAATACCACTTCTATAATCTTTTATTTAGACGGTACCAACATATTATCTAATTCTTCTCACCTAACATCCAAATCAAACTTCAATTAACTCGAGTCTCTCAAATTCTCCTCGAGCTCTCCAATCCTAGACTTAAGAAAAATGCCTAGAATCTTCAAATCATATAAGCCCCTTTTTCATAGCCTCTATTAAACCTCTAAGACTATCTCTCTCACCCTCAACATATTCTATATTTTCTCGAAGAGTCTTCTCACGTGCCTTATGATCCTCAATCAAAGTATCAGTATTGGTATTTTCTATGGCACTTTCTTTCAACTCAGTTTTCAACTTCATGTTTACCTTCTTTGCCTTTAAAGTTTCCTCATACAATTCAACAAAGGCAGCTTGTAGGTCTCTCTTATCCACCTCTTTATCCTCACTCACATCACCCTCACACTCTTGGGTTTAACAACCTGTGGAGGCGAAAGAATCATGAAAAGAAATATCTTCATGGGAAGATTTGTCATCACCCCTCACATGATTAGCCATAAAGGTGGCAAGAACTCTCTTACTGACATAGAATTTTTTCTTTCAGGTCATTATCATTAAGGGTAAAAACATGTTCTATCAATTTATTAAAATCCGTATATTAGTGGGGCACTCATCTATTCTATGGCCAACCCCCTAACAACCATGACACCTTTGAGAATCATCCCGACTAAAGTCTTAAGTGTAGACTTCATACGTATTTTCCAAATATACCTTTCAGAAAAAGTGTTCTAAAAAATCGGTAAACCCTCTAAAAGGCAGACCTAACAACATGGGATCACTTCACACAATAAAATAGTGTTTCTAGCTCTAATAACATTCGAGAAGGCCCTTTTCTATGTGCTTTAGGTAAAGATAACCTCTTTCCAAAATTTCTCAATTTTATTATGCACCAAATATGAGAACTAATTTCTTTAAACCAATTTTATCTGTCTAACCCTAAAACATGAATGTAAGTGAGTCAAAGCATTTAATAAATAAAGCATGCAGGGAAAAACACAATGTTAAGAAAAAATCCCCTTCGGGTAAAAACCTTTATTTCACTATATAATGTAAATAGCAACTTACAATTACATGGAGGAATCTTCAATGAACTTCCCACTAAAAATCTAGATAGACCGCAACCTAAAATCAACAAAGATTCCCACAAGAACCTCAACAACTGCAGCTCCTCCTTAGTAGTGAATACCCTCGAGTATCCCCAATGACCGCAGTCGTCAGCAAATAGCTCCCACAAGAGCTATCAATCTAGCAGTAGAGGTCTCCTCTCTATAAGATAAACTTCAACAAGGAAGTGTATGTGTTCCAAAACGATACCAAAGTATATGGGGTGATTTTGTGCATTGAAAATAAGATTTTGTTCACTAAAAGTTAAGACTAAAATACATCAGATCTGTAGCTTTTGTTTGGCAAAAGTCTTAATGAAAAGTCTTCCAAACAAGTATTTATAACAAAATAAAATAGTAGAGACGATCGAGGTCGTTCGAATGACTTCTTGATGTTGTTTAAACGACATTAGATGTCGTTAGAAGCGACCTAAGAAATGACCTTATAAGTTGAAAAACAGAAGCATGCCATTTGAAGCAATAAATAAATGACCTATCTCTCGACCATTAATGACATGTGATGTCTTTTGAATGACTAATCAATGTCGTTTGAATGCCATGAGCAAACAATAATTATTCTCAAAACCTCGCCTTCGGGTCTTCCAAAAAATATTTTGACTTAGAAAAATGCCTCATTTTGATGAAAAACAGTTTCAAAAAATATCTCAATACAATCGTAAACCAATTTTGAAAATTCAACACAATCCTTACCAAAACCAATCTTGTAGATGTTCGTTGTTGAAGAAACTTGATATTCGAATCCTTCGTCTTGAAAAAATGACCCTAAACTTCCTTTGATGGCTGTAGCGATATACGGCGTACTTAATGTAAAATTGGGAGTATGGAAAATATGTCCTTACATTGACCAGATGCATGACTTTGATACTAAAAAATAAAAGATCAAGACAATAATGGCTAACCCAATTGATCAATGCACATATTTGACTGAACAAAGCATTTGGAAGTGGGTGTGACGATAAGGTCCGGCCACATACCTTTCCTAATTATACAATAAAAATAATTCGTTCTTAGGGAACCAGTAAGCCTAAACTATGATGAAAAGATACGATAACACAATCGAAAAAAAGGCTCAAAAATACTAAACAAACCCAAATAAAACTTTGATGGGGGTTAAAAATATCATGAACCTCATAATCATAGTGATAATAATCATATAGAATGATTTGAAACATGCATTATGGATAAATTATATAGTTTATTTACAAAGTTCAAAAGATGGAAAACAACAAGATCGAGATGGAAAAAAAAGCTTAAGCTTCAAGAATACAGCCAGCATCAGCTTCGACCATTGGAACATATTCAGGAGCGACGGGGAGGACATCATTGGTAGTGATTTGGTGGTCTATGACCTCCGTCTAATCATCCACAACTTTATTTTCCACAACACCAACCTCCATCATCTCACGTTTTGTAACCAAGGCTTTAGCCTCGTCATCGTCTCCCTCCCAAGCATGAGCAACTTTAGTAATATTCGATTAATGTTTAATTAACCTCTTATTCAACTCATCATAGTCTTCCATGAAGATAGTCACCAAATCAATATTATTCTCAGGTGACGATTTATACTTTCGAACACCCTCTGCTTTAACTTGAGCAAGGGTTACATTGTCCTTCTCAAGATCTTCCTTAAGTGTCATAA
The DNA here is from genome assembly GCA_949130495.1 of Sambucus nigra. NCBI lineage: Eukaryota > Viridiplantae > Streptophyta > Magnoliopsida > Dipsacales > Adoxaceae > Sambucus > Sambucus nigra. The sequence goes on along the minus strand of OX422208.1, from coordinate 83,393,861 downwards.
GAACATCATTAGGCTTTTAAAGATCAACAACCCCCTTAGAAAGTGCTACATTTTAACTCTTGAACTTTACAGATTCAGTGTTGATCTGCTCCTTCAGCTTTGTATAATCTGCCTGAGTTCGGGTCAAAACTTCAATATTCACTACGTGATGATCGCCCTTCTCCTTGCGCTCCATATAGAACATGTTATAATCAGTCTTGGGAGTATTTAACTCCTCTAACAAAGTATGCTTTTGATCAAGGATCTTAAATTTTCCATCTTTAACCTCATCATAAGCATTTTGGTATGAGGCCACTTTCACTCTCAAAATGATGACACCCATCGTACCTTGAAAGACGACAAAGAGGTTGATCCATTACAAAGAATACTTTGGCAGAAATTATAAATTAAAATTCCAGTCGATAACTTACTACCAATTTCCTATTTTGCACCAAGTTCAACAGTTCATTAGGGTTGAAACCCCTTAAAAAATTAAAATTGGGGCATAATCATGGTAGCTGACCACATCTGTAGCACTATCTTTATGACATAATATATATTTTTTTATCATCCTTCAGTTGCTCCATTGAGATCGGATGGTTAGGGTCAAAAGTGAAAGGATCCACTTCACTATAACGATTTGATGACATCACACCTAGAACTAAGCGTTAAGTAGGTGCCTTAAGGATCTGGACCCTTTCACCACAGGCATTAGTTTTTTGACGTTTGGGAGAAGGTTAAGGTGTGGGGGCCTCCATTGGCCTCTTATTACTGGTTGGTATCATGTCATCAAACATAATTTCTTTTTCTTTATCCTTGGCTTTAGCAGTTGCAATAGTAGTAGCATCATCAACCCGCCTCTTACCAGCGAACTCCGCATTTTTTTGGCCTCAACATTGGTCCTCTTCTTGCCATTAATTATTTTCTTCACCCTAGAATTAGACTTGTCCTTTTTCCATTGGGCCTTAGGATCAAGTTTCCTTTTGTGAGCAATCTCAATGGCAGCATGATCAAGTGTAGGAGGATCCATGTCTGACAAAGGTTCAATCAGGAAAACTGACAAATTAGGAGTATAAGTTGCATAAAAACACCAATGCTAAGTATAGTTATGTCAAAATCCTAAGTAAAATACGAGCTAATAGGAAGTCTTATATCTTGTGCAACCTCCTAATCAGCTGGACCCTCCTGGTTAGCTGGAGTTTCCTTCTCAACTTGTTCTTCCTTCTCGGCTCCCCTTCCTTATTCAGTAAAAGTGTTTCCCTCAACCACCAATGCTATCTGTTGGTATATAGGGGCATGACTAGGAGGAGTATGATATCTAAGATCTACGAATTTTCTTAGAAAGAAAAGATTCTAGAATTATATTTGCCTATAAGCACAAGTGTTCTGCACTAACTATTTCAGAATGACCAGAAATTTTGGAGCTCCCTTCTCAATAAAAAGGTCGAGCAAAAGAAACATCAGTATATGGTAAGTCAGAACAAAATTGGTAAGGATTAGTAGATATTAAGGTATATAGCAGCATAATCTAGACCACTCTCATCATGAGAAACACTAAAAGATCTATTCACCTCATTAGTTAAAATTCACCAATCGCCCTTTGTGGCCATCTAGAGTCCGAGGGTTGGGATCTCCGGAGGTGGATCTGTAATAACCTAGTTTTTTATTTTAATTTAATTTAAATTGAATTATTTATGTGTCAAAATGCATTTTTACGGACTATTAATAAATTTCGCAACATTTACGACACACACATATTGTTTGTAACATGAAAATAGGGTCAACACATCTATTCTCTCATTCAAAATAGAATATTTTTCATATAAAACGGATAATAGAATGAATTTAAAACATATAATTTTAATTATTACTCAAATTATAGTATGTATAATTTAGTGTAATCCAAAAGTAATGTCAATACAAAAAAATACAAAAACATGTCATATGCTGCCATGAATGAAGCTTTGAACTTTTGATATATATATATATACACACACACATGTTCGTGTGGGTGTGGATGGTTTGAACAGTCGACCACCACCCCTACCATGGTAGTGGCTAACGACGGCCGAAAACCCCAATCGGGGTGGGTTTCTTTTCCAACTGTTACGATTTGTTCTTTTTATTTATGTATGCATATACATATATCTATACATATACATATACACGTTTTCCCCCAACAAAAATAGCTTCATTGAAATTATAGTTTGGGTTCGAATTTCGCCACAGACTCGATTTTTAGTGGGTTTGATTTGGGTTATTGTAATTGGATATTAGGATTACGAGAAAAAAATTGGAAATTTTGGTGTTAGTTTTATTATTTACACTCGATTTTCTATAAAATTTCGTTAACATGAATTCCGGTACGAGTAATCATACATTTTTATAAATATTTGGACTCTTATTGTCATTTTTTTGATACAAAAATTGTCACTATTCTTTTAAAAATATATCTAAACGAGTCACGATAAATGACTCGACATTCTGTCATTTTTATAACTCGAGACTATATTACGATTTATATTTATTAAAATTGTGATTATGCTGGTGTTGGATCATTTATTTTATTCTGTTCGTTAATTTTGGAAGTCGTACGACCATTAAATTATTGTCCAAATAAAGGGACGAATTTTAATTTTTTTTCTAAGTTTATTTTTTATTGTGAACATTAAGTTTATAATGACTCTTACCAAATATTGTCACTCGTATAACATAAAATGTAATAGATAGGGAATGGAAAATACCGCCACGGTATCGAATTAGAAGTACTATTTTAAATTAATTCCAAACCAACTTTGAAAATTAATATTTTTAGAATTATATATTGAGATAATTCTCGAAAACAGGTCTTTACATTCAAAATTTTAGATATTGTTAAATAGTTTAGCACAATATTTGACCGGGATAATATTTTAATAAAATATTAAATTGTTGTTTATTCAATTTATTTAGACAAATTGAATCCCTTGATTCTATTTAACGAATAAGTTTTATTCATATTTACCGAACGCCATTAGTTATCATAAACCCAAACCATATTTTTCCAAACACCGATATACCCACTTTCATTTAAACCCCAGAGCAAAACTATCTACGGGAACGGGAATACAATAATGAAACATTCCTAAATGTCAACGTAAAGCTCGTAAACACTGACAGATGATTTTGATATTGAATATTAATTCTCCCAATGCTATTGAATTTCGCCTATTATTGATACCACTTTGTGATAGACCCAGTATATCATATTCTCATTATGGAACTCATTTGAGTAGTTCAAATTGTTTATGTACAATTGATTCATATTTTGTGAAATGATCATGCAAATTATATTATTTCATACGATGCTTTTGACCCGGTTACTCATTTATAGCATACATTACAATCAGGGAATAATCTTTCGTTATACCCATAACTGTATTATTTGGCCTGAAGGACTCATATGTTTGATGGCCTGGATTATTGCTACCATATGGAATGTCATTTAATGACTTAGCACGATTACTTTTATCTCCACTTATCTGGACTGATTATCTCCAATTTAATTGAATTTATTTAGTTGTATGTATTTGCTATTGCCCTAAGCCTTTGGACAAATAATTATGTGTTATTTGTTTAGAAACCATCCACACCCTTTAACTAGATCTAGCCCCTGATATATCTATTTTTAGCAATATCATCATGTATCATTATGCTTATCTCACTATGACTATTGAATCAAATTTCTTATTGTACTCCTAGTATTATTATCATTCAAAGCAAGATTCTATCTTAAAAATTATTTTTATACTTGTTATAGAATTATAATCATATACTTGGCAAAGTTTTGTTATTCCTTCTTTTTCAGTTAAGTTTATCAGGTACCTATAGGGTATTGTGAACATTTCAGAGATCAGTTGATACATAGAAGTAAGGAAAAGTCATATTAGAAGAAAAGGAGCATATATGACAGGAGAAACACTTTTGTATTAAAGTCTCTAATAAGAATAAATTCTTAGATTTCAATTGTAACCCATTTGAGTATCAATCAATGCCTTAGTTGTTTCAGTATTTCAGGTTACGAATTATTATCAGGTAACCCTCATGCTCGGGAAATAGGGATGTGAAAACATGGTATCAGAGGACCAATTTCATACTCCTACAGGACACTGTTGAGTTTACCACTCGGATAGTAGGATCGTAAGGTTAGGATATTTATATTTTAGTAAGGACATCAATCTCGAAATTACCATTACGATATCTGGAATTTTTATTAGGAAAAAGTTTTGGAAGATACGAATGGTATTTGATATTTGGAAGGTATTTAGATAGATGGAATACGAGAATAAATCCTTGAACCAAGAATTGGAGATATGTGGTTAGTTTCGATATTTAGATATATGTGATCGAATGAATCATTTAGAATTTTTGGATTGTCACAATGTGATTGATGATTTAGAGACATACTAAGAAAGTCATCTTAGGACGGGTTTGTATACAATATACTCTGTTAGTCTGTATATACAACACAATTCTTTTGTCTAAAAATTATTCAATTGATATTCCCCTAGAAAATGAATTACTTCATTTGAAATTCCAAAAAGTTTCATCTTAAAAGTTATTTCATTTCTCTATTTGAACTTTTATTATCAGCTTTTGCATTGTCCTCTTGTTATACAGTATACTATTCCCATTATATTAAGATAAGATACTTATGTTAGAATGGTACCTATTCAGGAATAGATAAACAACTATTCAGAAAGTTTGTTGGTGAATATTGGGATTTTTTTTAAAGAAAGTTAAAGGCATTAGAAATATTACAATTGACCGTTCTACTCTTTAGAACGTAATGGTATTATTTACTAGATATTATCCCATTATTGTAATTTTCTCGAATCCTACATAAGTTGATTATACATTCCGATTATTGCACCAATACTATATGCATCATAGCCACTGTTAATTATTTTTGCAGTTTACTGTTATTCGGGATAATATTGAACATTTTTATCACCAGAAATACTACGGTTTCAGAAGTGAAATATAATTTCTTTCCTAAACAACGAGCCTAGTTTTAATTACATGAAAGATTATCTAAAACCCTTACATGACTTGGGTATCCCAAATGTATTTTTCTTATAAACCATTTTCCAAAACGAACCTTAACATGGAACCCGGATGATTTTTCTTTTGAAAAATATGGCTTTTTACCCCTGGTAGGTAAATGATACAATTAATAGCTTCCTTTGTTTTTCTATTGTTCGAAAGGAAAATTGAATAAACCATATGAATGTTAAGAACTCGCGTTGACGAATTTTTGCATAACTTATCAAAACAACTTGAGCTCTACATGAAATAGTAGTTGTTTACTTTAATAAACTAGATTTTGGCATTTTATGAAATCCCTAGTTCTAGATTACGTGTTATGTTCCGTATTAAGTTATTGTAAAATTATTAAAAAATAGTTACCCGTAAATAGCAATCGAATTTATAAATAATTACTTGAATCTTATGCTTTAACTATGCAGATTTCATGACCACATCCGATAAGTTACGTTCGACAACCTGTATTCCTATTACGTTACGATAAACTTGACATTATCTAGCTCCTTATTCGGTATAGTTCAATTACTTTCAACGTATGTAAGATCCTTTAATAGATAGTTAAATTAGTAATTCATTTAATTTTAAAACTCTTTTCTACAAATATTTACTGGTATCGGGAATGATTATTCAAATATAGTACCCTTATGACATTTTAAAAATTGAAAGCATCGACAGATTAGGAATAACATCAATTAAACCCTTTTAGCATTTGAAATTATTACCTATTTCATTATCCGTTATGTATCATAATTATCCAAATTAAGATAATCATCGATTCAGACCCCATTACATCTACTTGCGTTTACCCTATTACCATTGTCTCAATTATCTAGTTTACATCATCTAAGAGTATTTTTTTTTAATTCCAGATTTGTGTTACATTTTGGATAAATATAGGAGGCCCTAATCTTGTGATGGACGATTAGAATACCAAGTAACTTGAGTTCACTCAGGTTTAGGATACACTTTCACCAGATAGGACTTGAGTTGGAAACAGAAACGTCGAATGGACTTTAAAAAGTATACAATTCAAGTTAGACATCATTTATATGGATAAACGTGGCACCCGACACCTTATACCAAAACCTTACTATGAAACTTAACCCTACCAAAGATCCATATGAACTTTAGCAAAACCCACACTTTTCCAAATGTTACCAATATATCCGAACCTGAGAAAGAAAACCTTAAAACAGCAGTCTTCGATATCCCTTTGTGACGAAACACAAACAAGACTAAGAATCAAGAATTATCCTATGATAGGGAAACATAGCTATAATTTAGAAATAGATCACATGTCCCTGATCAATATATCACCAGAAGTTAACCATTCTAGATTCAAGATATAACCTAGGACTTAAGAACATATCATTCAGAGAAGGAATATCAGTAGTGCCGATATAAGAATGATATTAAGAATTTTTCGAGGAAATATTGTAATTGTCACCAAGTCCAAATAAGGCAATAGAATTTCCATGAATTCCTTTTATCTCATTCAGATCCTAAAATAAGAAATAGGATCTCATCACAACGAATTTTATTGTTTAAATGTTTCATATGTCTCAAGGATACAAGTCATACTCGTGAATTTTACCTTTTACTTCTAAGAAGAACTAGTTGATTATTTTCCCGATAGAGAAAATCATAGTAATTGGATTAGCATGAACAAATCTAGTAGCTCATGGCATAGAAACACAGGCGTATTTAGAAACTCAAATTACATTAAATTTTGGGATGAGAATAAACTATTTTAGATTACACCTACCACCTCAAATACATGAGCTTAGATGAAACATCATCAGGATATTGTAGTATCTTTATACGAAACTGTATAGATTTAGTGACTTCATTGATATTGTTGTAAGAACTAGGTCTAAAGAAACTCTTGTCATCCTCAATAGTGCACCTTAGACTATGGAAATCCTATCCATCCAAGAAATTCAAAATTTTCAAATTTATAGGATAGCCCCGATGTACCTTAAAGAATCCTTTTGTCATGTATGAATGCGAAAGATCTCTGGTGGGTAATTCTAAAATGTTAGGCATCATACCACTAGTCAAATCAATTTACCTACTTAATGTGACACCCCGCTCAATGAAATACCAGGTGATCATTCCTATATCAAATTAAAACATGAATCTCATTTTCTTCATTCTTAGCATCACTGTCGAAAACTTTTTAAAAATTACTAACCACCTAGTATTCAAAAGCTGATGTCAAAATTTTAATCTTTTTATTTAATAACAACAACAACCATAAAAATAGCAATACGAACCATTCACACAAACCATGAATCTAAAGCAATACTGAATAAATCAATAATGACCAGCCGAATAAACCATCGACAGAAAACCAACATCCACTAATATAATCCAATAAAGAATAGTAACCAATACAAAGTCCGACTGAAATGAAAATAGCTGGGGCAACATGCCCGGAAGAAATACCAAGTTGTATCCTACTCTAGGAATGAAACGACTGAAGCGTCTATGTCCAAATCCTGCAACATCCACACCTGTTGCAGCTACGCATCCCTGGAATAGATCTTCAAGTTTGGCATCCCTGTGGCTGGATACCTAAAAGGTTTTGAAAATATTTTGCAAGTAGGGGTGAGATACCAAAGTCCTTTTGAAAATATTTTGCAAGTGAATTAAAATGCAACAATTAAATAGTATGAATGCTCTTCATATTTAAGTTAGTGTCTCACTCCCTTGAGATACATTTCACCCCTCCTCTAAAGTTCACACCTAAAACTTTCTTCCTGACCCTCCTAGTTACACCACCCCGTCTAACTAGCCTTGTCATGAAACTCCTTAAACTCTACTCTAACCCTAGTAATTTGTATATTTACTTCGTAAGTTATATATCACATTAACTTAATTAATCATTTCTTAAAAGTCATATAACATTCACTAGTTATATAAGTAATATAAATTCTCTTCATGTATTTAATTACCCGTATATAATTATCTACTCCATTATATACGTAGAACTATATTCCACAATTATTCATATGTTGAATATAAATAAAACCTCTCTTAAAAGCCATATAACATTCACGAGTTATATAAGTAATACAAATTCTCTTCATGTATTTAATTACCCGTATATAATTATCTACTCCATTATATACGTAGAACTATATTCCACAATCAGACATATGTTGAATATAATTAAAACCATCCTTCTGAGTAATACCTCATCGGATGCATTGTGTAAAGTGCTATCTTTAGTCCCACCTGGATTTCTGAGAAAGCTAGCCATCACCGAATAAAAATATAGAAATATAAACGTATTGGAGGCGGTCATATTCCCTCGAGTGTGAAGACAATCATCTCAATGCCGACCTCTATTTGGACCTTATGACCTGGGGATATACTCGCCCTACTCCTCAAGCTAGGGGATTCATCCACATCGCGCAACCTCCCCCGATAGCACTAGAGCATATAATTCTAAACAAATACCCAGTCATCGGTATTTATGAGCACACAATATATATATACTATCACACTACCATATATATATATATAAAAAATTTAATCCCGACTTTACCGTGTACAATGTCCGTAACACTAGCCAACATATTCTCGAGTCTATGGTCCGACTCTAATTTAATTAATTTATCCATTAATTAAGTTAATATCTCCCTGAGTCTATAGTCCAACTCTAATTTAATTAGTATGCCCATTCATTAACTTAATATCTTCCCGAGTCTATGGTCCGACTCTAATTTAATTAATATGCCCATTAATTAACTTATTGTCTTCCCGAGTCTATGGTCCGACTCTAATTTAATTAATATACTCAATAATTAATTTAATATCTCTGTGGTGTCACACAACCAATGTACCCGGACTTGCTCACCTAGCCCGAATTTCCATCTCTTAGAATGTACTCCTCGAAATTCCATTATAAAGAGAACGCTCCTAATTAAATAATATTTAACAATTTATTATATCATCCTATAATAAATTATTCCAACAATAAGCTTTAATTAATTAATCCCCCATTAATTAATCTATTATCATGGAATCACTCAACCAAAATATCTGGACACCCCCTTGGTCCATAATACAATATCTCCAAATCTGAGCTTTTCAATTTACTCAATCTGACCAGATTTTTAAAATACCATTTTGGGGCATTTTGGAAAAATCGTATTAGAGAACGAAAGTTAGAAAACGCCATTTTCTAGAGGGCATCGATGACAGAATCTCCATTAACATCTTCTTTGAACCTTTTTACCCATAATTATCCACTAAAATCCTTCCGAATCAAAACCAGTTCCAATAACTTGATTCGTAAGTTCCCCAAAATCAAGACCCAATTTGTATTAACCCAATCCCAAAATTATTTGTATAACACCTACTATGATATGAATTTAATATCACCAATTTACATTGAAGCAATTTAACCACTTGGCTTATAAATTCGTAATGTCTGATTATCCTTTGGTGTAGAGATCGGTGTGTGATGAAGAACACCTTCCTTGTTCTTCCTCTTTGGCTCTCAAGAGTCCTCCCTCTTTGTCCCTTATGTTCCCAAATTTCTCCTAAATGAGTTATGGTTGCCCACAACTCCAAAACTTAGGCTTTCATCTCCAAATCCCGTTTTTAATCATATGGGCCTAATTAAAATGGCTTAAATACCCCCGAGTGGGCTCGGTTATGCCCAAAAAATGTCCCGTGACCCATTTACCACCCCCGGGTGCACTTTTTACTATATCGGCCCATTCGGACTCAACCGTGCACTCAGAATTGACATCCGAATTAATTTATAAAAAGTCTCTATCTCACACCCAACGTAGTCTATATCTGACTTCCGACTGAGATAAATAAATGCCACATCACTTATACACGTTATGACGTAAATAAATTATTACTATAAACTTAGTAATTTAATTTTCGTAAGTATTAACCATCTTCTCTCCGATTAATATTTAAATAAATATTAACACAACTAATTCATTAAATTTCGACATACAAGTAGTTTAAAAACAATTCGAATTAATTAAATATTAAATGCGCGAAAATACGGGGTGTTACACTTAATATACTCAACCCTTACCAGGCACTAATTTGTGGTAACTTCATAAGAATTAAATTCTATAGATAGATTAAACTAATGTTCAGAACGTTATGTATACACTACGTCAAGATCCCATATAGATTCTTCTTTAGTATTTGTAATATTAAATAAACTGCTCTCAAAATTACAAAGCATCGTGGATTAAAATTCTTATAATAACCTTGGTATTTGGATAAAATAAAATATTCGATCTAGTAATCATCATCAACATTTTATCATCTTACTTTACCTATATTTACCATAATTAGTGAAGCTTGAAATCATTACAAGTTTTAAGTCATTGTTAGCGTAATACTAAATTAATATTTCTCCACTTCAAGGACAATTACCCTTATTACTTATTAATTATACCACATGCCATCTAGAATTAGTAAACCTTGAATCAAAACCTCACAAAAGTAGTCCAGAAAATCTTTCGAATTGTAAAAATGAAGGTTAAAACCTTTTTGATTCTTCAAGTGACAATTAAGAATACATATCATTAGCCTAGAATAAGAGACTTATTTTGATTAATTACGCAGATCCTAAAAACATGATTTATGATTTAGTTACCATCAACTTCGTGTGGATAAAATTTGGAAATCCAATCTTTAAACTCTCGAATGTAAAATGTTGAATCTCAACCTATTCTTTCAAATTACATATTGTGCAAACAATTATACAATACTATTATTACGAGATCCATGATTCAACCTATAATATCATCTTACCCGTACCCATTTGTATAGTATGACGGAACGCATTATATTAAACGAACTTCAGACCCTATACAAACCCATGCCTATACGAACCATGTCACCAAAACCTCTGTTTTGATACACGATACCTACAAAACCTTGTAAAAATGCCAATTAATAATTTAAAACCTCTTTTCGGTTACATTCCTGATTATGTCATTTTCTCTTATATGAGTATGTTATATCACTAATCACGAGAAGACCAACTTTAGTCAATTATAAATTCACTAACTATCTTTTCAAATATGCAATATACTCTAGATGGTGTATACATTATTAAACTCTGAAACTTCAGGATATTAGAATTTCGAGGACAATTTTTTTTTTACGGTGGGTAGATTGTAATAACCTCATTTTTTTATTTTATTTTAATTTAAATTGAATTATCTATGTGTCAAAATGCATTTTTACAGACTATTAATAATTTTCGCAACATTTACGACCTGTACATATTGTCCATAACATGAAAATAGTGTCGACACATCTATTTTCTCGTTCGAAATAGAATATATTTCATATAAAACGGAGATTATAATGAATTTAAAACATATTCTTTTAATTATTATTTAAATTATAGTTTCTATAATTTAGTGTAATCCAAAATTAATGTCAATACGAAAAAAATACAAAAACGTGTCCTACGCGCTCCAATACTAATTTATAGTTAGTTGGGATCTAAAAAATTATAAAAATTTATACACGTTAAAAATTATATGGAGTACCAAATACACCCAGTTGCATAGTTACCTTATGCTTAATGTACCCTATCTAAGTATATAAAAGAGAACCAACCCTTTGTATAATTCCTCACACCAACGATTACTATCTCTCTCTAAAAAAAAACCTCTCTTTATCCCTACAAAACTAAGGGTGGCAATTCGTGTGCGTCGGGTCGTGTCATGTCGGGTTCGTGTTAAGTATTAGTCAATCCTAACCCGACCCATTTAACTAATCGTGTCAGATGATCAAACATTAACCCGACCTATGTATTATCGTGTCGTGTTCGGGTTGACCCGAATAACCCATTAAGTAAAATATAAAATAATTTTTTTCTTCTCTCTTAACCAATCATACCACTCATAGACCTACAATAACTTAAATTTAATTCATTTCAACTTCTTGCAACACATAAATAATTTATCATCCGATTCTCCATGAATTTTATAGAATGCCTATCAAGATATATAAATTGTCTAATATATTCTCCATAAAATACGAGTTAAACGGATTAATTCGTGTCATTTTCGAGTTATACGTGTTTGACACTAACTCAACCCGTTTATTGTTCGTTTTGGTGGGTCGTGTCATATTCGGATTCGTGTCAAGAAATCGTCAACCCTAACCCGCTAACTTCGTTTCAAGTTTGTGTCAAATTATCTTGTCGTGTCAAAAATTGTCTCCCTGTACAAAACCCACGAAGTAAACGCAACAAACCCCTGTTCAAACTCCCCCAAACCGCCGACCCGAGCGCACCCTCTTTCCTCTTCCTCTTAACCCGTAACCCTCCACCATTAAACCCCTGCTCCACCATTACCCCTGCTCCACCTTACCACCGTCCTCCTCCTCCCCTGACCACGTCGCCGACGAGCCCCCTGTTTCTTTTCCTTCTTTTATTTTCATTTTTTTTATTTGTTCTTTGCTGCCATGAACGAAGCTTCAAGCTTCTGATTTATATATATATATATATTCATGTGGGTGTGTGTGGTTTGAAGAGTCGACCACCACCGTTGCCATGGTGGTGGCCGACGGCGGCCAAAAACCCCAATCGGGGTGGGGGGGGGGGGGGTTCAACTGTTACGGTTTGTTCTTTTTATTTATTTATGCATATACATATACGTATACGTATATACGTTTTTCCCCAACAAAAATAGCTATGTTGAAATTAGAGTTTCAGGTACAATTTCGTCACATACTCGATTTTTAGTCGATTTGATTTTGGTTATTATAATTGGATATTTGGATTACGAGAAAACAACTCGAAATATTGGTGTCATAGTTATTATTTACACTCGATTTCGTCTAAATTGTCGTTAACACAATTTCCCGAACACGTACGAGTAATCATACATTTTTATAAATATTTGAACTCTGTTGTCATTTTTTGTATACAAAAATTGTCACGTTTCTTTTAAAAATATATCTAAACTAGTCACGACACCAAACGACTCAAGGTTATATCGTTTTTGTAACTCAAGACTATATTACAATTTATGTTTATTAAAATTGTGATTATGCTGGTGTTGGATCGTTTATTTTGTTGTGTTGGTTAATTTTGGAAGTGACACAACCACTGGATTATTGTTCAAATAAAGGGAGGAATTTTCAATTTTTTTCTAAGTTTATTTTTTGTTGCGGACATTAATTTTATAACGACTCTTACCTAATATTGTCACTCGGATAACATAAAATGTAATAGATAGGGAATAGTAAACACCATCGTGGTATCGAATTAGAAGTACTATTTTAATTAATTTAATTACGTAATTGATTTCAAACCAACTTTGGAAATTAATATTTTTAGAATTATATATTGGGATAATACTCGGAAACATGTCTTTACGTTCAAAATTGTAGATATTGTTAAATAGTTAAACCGAATATTTGACCGGGATAATATTTTAATAAAATATTAAATTATTCATTCATTTAGATAAATTGAATCCCTTGATTCTATTTAAAGAATAAGTTGTATTCATATTTACCGAACGCCGTCAATTATCATAAACCCAAATCATTTTTTTCCAAACACAGATATACCCACTTTCATTTAAACTCCGGAGCAAAACTATATACGGGAACTGGAATACAATAATGGAACATCCCTAAATGTCAACGTAAAGCTCGTAAACATTGGAAGATGATTTCTTTTTGAATATTAATTTTCCCAATGCTATTGAATTTCGCCTATCGTTGATATCACTTTGTGATAGACCCAATATATCATATTCTCATTGTGGAAGTCATTTGAGTAGTTCAAAATATTTACGTACAATTGGTTCATAATTTGAAATGATCATGCAAATTATATTATTTCATACGATGCTTTTGACCAGGTTACTCATTTATAGCATACATTACAATCAGGGAATAATCTTTCGTTATATCCATAACTGTATTATTTGGCCTGAAGGACTCATATGTTTGATGGCCTGGATTATTGCTACCATATGGAATGTCATTTAATGACTTAGCACGATTACTTTTATCTCCACTTATCTGGATTGATTATCTCCAATTTAATTGAATTTATTTAGTTGTATGTATTTGCTATTGCCCTAAGCCTTTGGACAAATAATTATGTGTTATTTGTTTAGAAACCATCCACACCCTTTAACTAGATCTAGCCCCTGATATTTCTATTTTTAGCAATATCATCATGTATCATTATGCTTATCTATGACTGTTGAATCAAATTTCTTATTGTTCTCCTAATGTTATTATCATTCAAAGCAAAATTTTATCTTAAAAATTATTTTTATACTTGTTATAGAATTACAATCATCTTATTCCTTCTTTTTCAGTTATGTTTATCACTTACCTATATGTTATGATGAATATTTCAGAGATCAGTTGATACATAGAAGAAAGGAAAAGTCATATTAGAAGAAATGACAGGAGAAACGCTATTGTATAGAAGTCTGTAATAAGAATCAATTCTTAGATTACAGTTGTAACCCATTTGAGTATCAATCAATGCCTCAGTTGTTTCAGTAGTTTAGGCTAAGAATTATTATCAGGTAACCCTCATGATCAGGAAATCGGGATGTGACAGGATCCCTCCTTCCCACCCCCTCCTTTTTTTAGCGTGCACGTGATATCTAGAGATAGAGTCGCTAGACTATTTTGCACGAAACAGGAAAAATAAATGTTGCCGCCTTGAGAGAACGGCATCAAGGAAAATACTGATGCTTATGAAACCAAGTAGTTCAAAGGTCCATGGACTAAGTTACTGAATGAGAAGGAATTAGAGGCCTATGCCGCCCTTTCGATCTCTCATGGGTATGTGTTAATCTTCTCTTACAAAACTTCGTGATGTGTGTGATTATAAGCATATAAATGGAGGATGGAATCGCTCGACTCACGTTATGGATAAAGGTGTAGCAAGGTAATCCTTAGGAGTGTTCCTAAAATAATAAAAAAATGTGATGTAAGTGCTTGTCAATTCACATATTGTTATGGAAGAACTATTGCATGTATTAGACAAGACACAAGTAAATAAGCATATATAATGTATATATAATAAATATATGGTGAGAATGAAATAACAACTATATGTGGGAGGACTCGAGTCAAAGGATTTACCCAAGACACCTATGTAGCTCCGGGGCATCAAACTCCATGTAGTTTGACAACAATACGAGATGGTGTTTAACCCATAAATCCGACAGATGACTTTATTATATATGTGTGTAGAAAAAGGAGTTTTAGTGTGAGAAACTGTGATGAGAAATTCCCGTTTAGAATTTACAAGCGAACCCCCTTTTTCTTATTTTTGGGTTTTTTATAAAAATAAAGAGTGTGAATATACTACTAATAAAAAGTTTAGAATTAGAATATGTGATGTAACGAAGTTAAGTACTAAAGTAAAAATGAATTAACTAGTGAAAAAATTAAGAGATATTAAAGACAAATAGGAGGAAATGGACCTCCTTATGAAGACTTAAATTAGATCTTTCTTATAGATGCATTGATATCAAGGTGAAATGATGGTGATTTGAGGGGGTAGGAATTTACTAAAAAGAGTATGAAAATGATGGAAGGAATGTGGGATGTGATCTTTTTAGGAATAAACAACTCTAAATTCGAGGGAATTCTCTCTGAATTGCCGAGAGGGATGTTCAAGGGTGCTTTTCAAAGTGAGTTCATGGCCTCTATTTATTGGGACCAGGGGGTACCGATCATCATTGTCCTAGACCTATCTATCATCATAGAACCCTAGACGCACTACTAATAGGCAGGGTCCCGAGGTTGCCAATTGGGAGTCTGAGGTATGTCTTTAGGAAAAATGGTCATAAAACAACAACCGTAACTAAGAATCACACACGGAGTATACCATTAAAAAGGGTATTCCGTGTCCTTCAAAAATACGTGAGCCACTACGGAGTTCGAGAGTTGACTGAGGGGCCAGGAAGCGTCTGTTGGTCACTGGACAAGAAATTACCTCAAAAAATCATATCGTTCAGCCAAACCATAAGGCTAAGTTGTTCATGGGACTACCCATTGGAAAGGGTATTCAGAGCTCATCAAAAATTCATTCATATTCGTTGGATTTAGAGAAATTACTTTGGCCAAATAGGGCTCAAAAGCACCCTATAACCCTTCGGAGTAAAAACAGGTTATTCCTCTATATCGTAAGGCTGATTCATGTATGGATTTGACCATTGGAAAGGGGATTTAAATCCCTTTGAAGATTCATTCAGTCTCATTTGAGATTAAGAATTTTCCGGAGTCAAACAGAGCTCGAGAGCATCTGGTGGCCTCCTGATCAATTTTTAGGGAAAAATACATCGTTCATCTGAATTATAAGGCCAATTCACATATGATGCAGAACATTGGAAAGGGGATTCAGATTCCTTCAAAGATTCATTGTTCATTCACTCAAGCGACAAAGACGATTAGGGTCAAAATGGGGCCCGGTACTACTCAATGGACTATAAATTGGGCTTTGATCATAAAATGGATTATTCATCCAAAGCATAAGTCCAATTTGCATACGGGGTAGACCATTGGAAATGGGATTTATATCCATTTGAAGATCCATTTGTATTTTTGTCAGTAGAGAAAGTCAATCGGAGTCAAATGGGGCCTAGGAGCACCCGGTGGCCTCAAGATTGGTACTCAACATATGACATGGGTTTGTGGTGGATGAGTGAGTGTTAGGGACCTAAGGAGGTGCTTAGGGGGTCCTATGATGGGGTCTCTATAGAGATCCTCTTGATAGGTGATCTTAGAATAAGTGAAGGTCGTCGAATGATAGACACCACATCGACATTGGGAAAGAGATTTTGAGGTCCTTGGGGATGAGGTTGACCAATTCAGCAGGCTGGGGTCAATTTTGATGACCTAAAGAGATGAGGAAGACCGATTTAGCTGGTTAAGGTCATTTTAGGGGACTAAAGAGGCGAGGATGGCCAATTAAATGGGTCTAAATGTGTTATGATTAGTTCTAAGGGGCTATGGATACCAATTCGACGGGTCAAGGTTAATTCTAAAGTTTTGTTGGGGATGGCCAATTCTAAGGGATAAGGTTGATTCTTTGGACATGCAGTTTCTAGTGACCAATTCTGGGGGTGGACGTCAATTCTAAGGACCTAAAGTTGTAATGACCAAAATTAACGGTCGAGGTCAATTCTAAGGACCTAAAGTTATAGCGACCAATAATGCTGACCGAGGTCAATTCTGAGGACCTTAAGTTATGGTGAAAAATTCTGCGGGATGAGATCAATTCTAAGTATCTTAAGTTGTGATGATCGATTCTAAGGGCCGGTGTCAATTTTGAGGACCTAAAGTTGTAGCAACCAATTCTGAGGGCCGAGATTAATTCTGAGGACCTAAAGTTATAGCAACGAATTCTAAGGGCCGAGGTAAACTCTGAGGACCTAAAGTTAGAGCAACCAATTTTAAGGGTTAGGATCAATTCAGGGGGACTTAATTTATAACTCCCAATTCTGAGGGTTGAGGTCAATTCTGAGGACTAAAAGTTACAGCGACCAATTATGAGGGCTGAGGTCAATTCTAAGGACCTAAAGTGATGACTACACATTTTGTGGGTCGAGGTTAATTATGAGGACCTTAAGTTATAATGACCAATTCTGATTGCTGAGGTGAATTTTAAGGACCTAAAGCAGTTAAACGATAAGTTTCTCTCCTTGGGAATTTAAATTATCTTGGGGCTACGGATGCACCTGTGGTTCCACTGGCAATTATGTTGATTTGGGACATTGGTTGGGAAGGAATTATCTTTGAGATATCCGATTGGATATTATGTTTTCTTAAGACTACACTAAGGGATGTTTAATATGGGTAATTGTAGTGGACTTGGATTCGGGTGCATTATTGGTTTTGTATGGAGAATCTGTTTATAATAGGTGGGTAAGATGAACCCAACTGAGGATTCTATAGGAGATAGGGGTGTAATATTAATCCGAATGGTTATTTTGAGAGTTTATAAAAGGTCTTGGTGATCCAAAAAGGATTTTATTGAGAAAAATGAGGTTCTATATTTTTGGGGGGTTTTGAGAATTTTTCGGGAAATTTTTGGGATTTTTAAAACTTTTTTTTATCTTTTTTTGTATTAAATTTAGAGGCCGGGGGAACGGAATCTTGGGCTTCCTTGGGAAACAAAAAGGACGAATGCCAACTAGTATAGTTAGGGTGCTACAGATAGATGGGCCCCTTAGCCTTCTATAAAAGGGGTGAATATTCCACATTTTTCACACCTTTAAGTGTTTGAATCTTTTCCTTTCTCTCTTTAAAAGTCATTCCTAAGTCCTTCTTACTTTAAGGCTTTGAATGACAAGTTCAAGTGAGGTTTATGAGAATGCATGGTTGGTAGGCGATGATTGGGCTGGCCTGGAGTGGCAGTCTAGGGTGCCTATGGCTTTAGGCATCGAGGATTTCTTTTATTTGTTAGAGATTATGGATAACAACCCTACTTTTCTATGCAAGTTAGTACACCATCGTTCCTCTAGGGTGAGTAACCCAAGTGAATTTTGGTATTCCATTTTATTTTTATCTTTCTTCTTTGTGTTAATAATGGAATTTTCTTCCTTTTCTTTTACAAAATGACGTTGCTCCTTTTTCCATCCGACCTTGAGGACGACAGGTTTGAAGGAGGTTTAAGAGAATATTCATGGTGGGGTACGGTGGATGGTCTCCTATGTGGATTTTTGTCATTTGACGGAGGCTATGGACGAGACACCACATTCTACTACGGTTTTGTGTGCTCTGGGAGAGAGGTGGTGGAACACTACACACACTTTCCATCTTGGATTTTGGGAGATGATGGTTACTCCCAAAGACATTTAGCAACTTACAGGGTTTGAATGTGAGGGGTCAGATAGTGGTGGAATGCACGTTGAGTGTGACATCAGAGATGGTGCTGGCGCCATTGGGGGATGTGGGTAGGATCGTTTCTAGGGATTATATCCATATTTCTTCTTTGAAAGAGACTCATTTGAAGAGGTGGGTGGTTATGATTGAAGGATAGTAGGTGAGCCTGTATGTTTATTTATCTTATGTTAGGTGTCTTTCTGGTGGTGACAAGCGGCGATGTCATCCATCTCTGGTTCTTGCCGTATTTGTGGACGATTTCTGGGGTCCGAATGTATGATTAGGGAGCCTAACCTTGGAATCCTTTAATTTTTCTTTGGATTCTTTCAGCTGGTTTTACCATTAAAAATTTTACAGCGGCCATGTATCTTTTGGAGGTAATCAACAATTCATTTTCCTTTTCATGCATTTCCTTGCATTCTTTTTTGGTTTCTTTTTTGTTCATTCCTGTCTTTTACAAAAGTGGTTCTGCGAGGTGATCGGGTATAATGCATGTTTTATAACCCTAAAGAATGATAGCTTTGGGGACTTGTGTCAGAATTTTCGGTGGCAGAAGTCCAATAAGGGGTCGAATCTGGATTTTTCCATGATGGATGCACGACGTGCTCTAAATGCCCTGATGAGTGATCAAGTTATCTTTATATCTTCCCTGAGTCTTTTGGATTTTTCATTCCTTTAGTAGATACCTATTCTCTATTAGTATTTTAGGTGACCTTCTACCCCTTGGGGGTGACTCCGCATGATATAGGGGTGACGACCCTAGATGCGCAGATGCGACGGTTGATTGCGCATGAGTTTCGATACGTCTGGTACCTAGGGAGAGATTGGTTAGACAAATTATGGATGAGGAGGTGGGGATACCATCGTCGGAGCCCCCTATGTATATGAGATGGGTGAGGGATATATTGGATGATGCCTGAGCGGTGGCAATGATCGGGAGCCCTACATGCTCTATACGGATACGGCGAGAAGCTATGAATATCTAGATATCGTCACCAAGATGCCTGATCCCTCCCTATATCTATGATGTGGATAACACGCATCCACTAGCTATGGCTTCGGGAAGGGGAACTGTTTCACTGGTGGGGTCGATCCATATCACAGGTGGTGGCACATCGGTGGCGGCAGAGGACGCTCCAAATCTTCAGGTGACTCCCTCTTCTTATAACTTTCGATTGAGCAATGGGGATTCACTGAGCGTGCCTCATCTCCCTCATGCATCAATGTCTGGATTGATCGGTCTTATGAATGATGGCCTTTACACTGAGATATATCCTTTTATATTTTATATTATTCTGTTGACTTTCCTTTGCTTCTTGACTAATTATTTTGCCTTTGTTGTTGCATGCAGTATGTTCGAGTGTCGACCACTTGGCTGAGAGATATCAAGGATCGAATGTCGTCTATGTAGGATTATATCTAGAGCTTGGCTTCTTCATTCTATGTGTTTCCCTCCATTTCTAATGAGGGCTTGGGATCTAGAAGTGGAGGATCCGTCGCTCGCTATAGGGGAAAGTGCATCTACCTTGCGAGTTGAGAGTTAGAGAGAGAGAAAGAGAGAGAGTTTGTGGGTTTGGGAAAAGTCCCATTATTTTTTTGTTTTTCTTATCAATAAAAATGTAACTCAATGAAGCAATATATATGAAGAAATATGCACTTTCCTTTTTTACTTTTTTCATGATATAGTGACATATTCTGTATGCATTTTTTAGTTTTATGCTAAGACCACTACACCAAATCTGTTGAATTGTCACGGTCATTGATCGTGACAAGTCCAACTTTTTAAGGTTAATGACCATGACAATTCTGGGGGTGACAACTTTTGTTGTCACGGACTTGTCACGGTCATTGATCGTGATAAGTTCATTAGAATTATCACGATTCTGTCATGGTCTTTTACCTTGACAAGCTTTTTCGCGATCAAAGACTGTGACAAACCCATGATAAACTTTTAAAAATTGTCACGGTCAGTGACTGTGACAAGTTTTCTTTATCAGGGACTTGTCACGGTTAATGACCATGACAAAACTGGGCAGAATTTAAAAAAAATCTGTTGGGCAGTTTGGCCACTACCACTACCCAACAGTATATTTGTACTTTTTATAACAAAATTGTACCTGTTCAAATAGCATATATCCAAACAAAATAGAAAAAATGCACCAATTCATAGCATATATATTTCCATATCCAAGTAAAATAAAAATACAATCCATATCCAAACCAAAATATAACAAATCAAAACAATTCAAATATAATCCAAGTGTCCAAATAAAAATAGATACAAATAATGTCAGAACATCGTGTTTGGGTAGGTTCGAGGAGGAAGGAAGGCCACACGATATATGTATTAAGACACCCCTCAATATGCGTCACGTCGTATTGTTCGCGCAACCATAATGCGGAGTTCTCCTTTTTGGGTATCACATGCGTGATGAGCACCTTCACCTTGATGTTTTGAAGGTTACGTCCATGAACCGGCATACCCTCGATGGTATTCGGGTCCCTCAACCCCCTCACTATCCATTGGCCATCATATATGTCGCGTAAAAACACGTTCGACCAACTGATTGTTCACATAGGCCATTGGACGGGAGCCAAGTATGGGACTTGATCATCAAGAAGTGAGTTTACGCGTATCAGCGATGAAGAAGCGATTCCTACGTCCTCGTCCTCGTCCTCGTCCTCCTCCCCCTCCCCCTCCACCACCTTCTCCCTCCCCCTTGCCCTTGCCCTTTTCGCCCAACTAATGCTTCATGAATGGGTACATATCTAGGACCGTCGCCTCCAACCTTGATAGCTTTGCGTCATGCGTGTCCACTTGACGAGCCAACCCGGTGTTTCTCATCTCCATTATGAATTTTCGGTGATCCTAGATTTTCCCACCCACGAGCTCACCCCTAGTCCTCCCCTTGCGATCAGCGCTAAGAACTTGGTTGAGTGAGTCCGTGGACAAAGATGCCTTGTTCGCATCAGACTGCGACTCATGCCTTTCCTTAAGCTTTTCCTCAAACGATAAAACACACACGATTAGTTAAATAAGTAAATAAAAAAATTATATTGTAATTCACAAAAATTAAACCATCGGATTACTTACAATCGTGGTCGCGATGCTCGGGGACACCTCCTTATCCTTGCCCTTCTTCATCTGAATTACCACATAGGTATCGAGCTTATGTGGCCTATCCCCAGGGACACTCCCCGTGCCCTGAAATAAAATAATGCAAAATTAGTAACGCAAAGTAAAATAATGCAAATAACATATTTCTATAATTATAGAAAAATAAAAACTTACCATCATATGCTCCACCTCGGCGTAAGATGTACGGTCGTAGAACTACACGTTTGTCTTCTTCGCCCGGTTTTCCCTACCCAATTGGCGAGATGCCAATTGTCACTCCTCGATCTCATTATCAATGAACTTTTTCCAATGTTCCAATGCGATCAGCTCCTTCGGTGGGACGGACTCACGTATTCTGATAGGGGTGGCAATTAGGGTTAGTCGTTTCCTTTTCGGGTCGCTTTGATTTTTATTTTATTATAAGTTTTGGGGTACTCTTGAATCTATACAAGCTAATTGGGTCAAGTTTGGGTCATTTTGGATTATTACCGTAAACGGGTTATCGGGTCAAAAATTTCCACCTCTACATTCTGATAATGGACTCTCGAGTCTTCCCAAAGTACGGGGCTCGTAAATTCTTCTTCCATGTATTATGTTTCTCCCTCAATTGCTCCAACACATAATCATGGAGTTCCGGGGGAAGGATAAATTATTCCCATCAAACAAATACAAAACAAAAACCATGTAAGTGTTATTCGCCAATAAATTGAAATTGAAATTGAAATTGAAATTGAAATACATTACCTGTAGTGTCGCCCAAATAGCTAACTTGAGATCATTTGGCACCTCCCTCCAACTGGTGTACCCCGGGACGATAATCATCTTCACCATCTCGAGGGATGTAGTTAATAAGCCCGTCTTATTCTCAACGGCCATTCCAAATTTTTCCCATTTGGAGAGCCTAGGGGCCGAGGAGCCCTCGTCGCCTCCACTACCGTCGAGCCCTGAATAATACATCATCATTATCATCCTTGCCTTAATCCCTCAAGGTGACATTTTCTATAAAAAAAAATGTTCTTATTAGTAAAAAATACAAATTATTTATAAGAATACAAACACACACACACACACACACACCTGAAGAACACATATAAATATTTTATGAGGTCATGCCACTCTCGAATGGGTCGTGACATGAAGTAATTTTAGAAAATAGTTGAAAACTCCCCCCCCCCACACACACACACACTTACAAACACACGCACACATACAAAGGAAATAGAGAAAGAGAGAAAATGAACAAGAACAGTGAATTAAAATCAGTAAACTGATGTCCGATAAAAGCATTAAACTATTGTCTGATAATTGGAATACTTATTACAAATCTAAAAATTATTTCAAATTCGGGTTATCATTAAAAAAGGATTGATATTCAGTAAGAGCAGCCAAGTCATCCACACTACAATTTAGACGCTTGGTGCATGTAGGACGATTGACTACGACTCGTTATTGATATACTCTAAGTAAACTTGACCTTTTAAAATGCACCAAAAAATGGTTCATCGCTCACCTGTTCGTTGCTCTTCAACTTGGACAAGTCAATAATGATAAAATTGGTGCCAGTATCAACTTTACAAGCATTTTTATTGTTAACTCTTACCCAGTCACAGTAAAATACAATTTCTTTGAATATTACATAGTCCAATTCAAATATATTTTGAATTACACCATAATAAGTCATTTCAGCTTAAATGAGGTTTTTATCTTTTGCGCTCGCTCGAAAGAAAGTAAGAGCCTTGTATGAAATGCCCGAGTTCTGTACATTTATACTTTCCTTATACACCCTTGCGCCGAATGCATAACCATTCAATCGATACTTTTTGTACCCTTGTTCCATGAACAAGGGTCCAGTGGCTAGACGTGCAAGCCTTGATGTCGCATCACCCTCTTTAAGAGCTAAGAATATAGATAAATTAATTAGGTTAGTTGTAAAGTTTTATTATAATGTAACATTATATAACAAACATTTTCAATATAATTACCTCGTGTGACAACCACAACCTAAATTCGTTTCCTGATTGTGCCATTGTTTTTCATCTTTTATTGTTCTCACAGGCTTCATATTTTCTACATAAATTTAATGTGACGAATGTATTAAAAAATTAATCATGTATAAAATAATCTAAAATAATGTAACATTTAAAACAATTTAAACTTACTTTTTCCATTTTTCAACATCTTCATGTGTGTCAAATAGATAACCAATTACTTGTTCATGTTGCAAACTCGTTAAGTTCACTCGTTTTCCTATCACATGACCACCCGCATCGACGAACTCATCAATGTCATCAACGCCAGTCGAGTCAGGCATATATTCTCGAGTATAGATTGATAACTCCATGGTGATGTATTCATCTGCAATTGATCTTGCATTGTATTGTGTATTCTTGACGTAATCTTTGAAAACTTTCATCAATATTTCAAACAGATACATCCACCAATATCTAACTGAACCGCAAGGAAGTGCCTCGTCGCGTAGGTGTACCAACAAGTGAACACTTATGTCAAAGAATGATGGGGGAATGTACTTCTGAAACACACAAATCGATTCGGTCACCGCCAATTTTGCGGCCACTATGTGTTCTCGATTGACTACCTTCTCACATAAAAGTGAAAATAAGATACTAATTTTCATAATAGCCTTCCACGAATCCTTGTGCTTGGAGAAACGGTGCTTAAACAATATAGGAACCAATTGCATGATCACATGCCAATCATGGTACTTACACTTATGTAAATCATGGGTAACATAATTCACAATCCTTTGAAAGTTGGACAAAAAATTATATGGAACCTTCAAATTATATATTGTGTCTAAAAGCACCTTCCTTTCCCCACTCGTCAAAGTAAACACACCAGGGGAAATTATTGTCCTTCCCCTACTATCTTCTTTCAATCATAGTTGTGGCTTAAGTTTCTACGATTTAAGGTCTTTTCGTGCGTTTTCTCCATCCTTCGAATGACTCCCCCAAGGCAGATGTCCACAATATGTTCAACGATGTTCTGCTCTGCATGGATCACATCCAATATATGGCATACCGGGTTATTATTCCAATAAGGCAAGTTAAATAAAATTGACCTCCTAGACCATGCCTTTCTTGTACAGTTTAATTCCCATTTGGGGTTTTCTTAGGCTTGACATTCTTAAATTTAGGATTATTACCTGCATATTAGGGCCACAATCAAAAGGTTTACTTAAAGTTTTCTCGGTGGTAGCCTATGTTCAACCTCGGTCGATAAAAAATTGGAACATTTCTCAAATATGAAACTATGAATGGGGGGTAAAAATATCCTATGGCAATGGTATACATTTTCTGAGCTAAGGGGAGACGAAGAGATTCAGTCTCCTCTCTACATATAGGACACCCCAAATAACCATGTACTACACAACCGGATAATGTCCCATAAGCTCGAAAATCATGAATTTCCCACATCAACATAGCTTTCAGCGTAAACTCTTATTTTCTAAAAGACTAAAATGCTTGCACACCCTCTTTCCATGACTCATTTAATTCTTTTACCAAAGGATCCAAGTAGATATCGATGTCATCACTTGGTCACTTTGGCCCGGGCATCCACAAAGACAACATCCAAAATTCAGGTCTCATACACTGTGAATGAGGGAGGTTGAGTGGGGCTAAGATCGCTGGACATACACTCTGATTGGTGCTTAGATTTCAAAATGTATTGAAACCATCTTTTGATATTGCCAAATGACTGTTACACTCTTCTCGAGTAAAATCGGGATACTCATAACTCATCCTCCTCCAAGTTGTAGAATCAATAAGATGACGCATGAGATTATCCCCTATTTTTGCCCTAGCATGACAAGTCATTGCCTCCACTATCCATGGTACTTTGAAAATTTGCATTAATCTAGGCCCATCGGGAAAATATTTCAACGCTTTTTGAGGCACTTTTGAGCTCGTGCCTTCCTTGCCAGTAGATTGGACATATCTAGGTTCATCGTATACCGGACAATGATCAAGAGTTTCGTACTCCTTTTGGTATAGTATGTAGTCATACACACAAGCATGAATCGATTTATACTTCATTCCCAAACCTTTCAAATTGTTCTTCATAATAGGATAGCTATTTGGAAGCGTATTCTCCTTGGGTATCAAGCCTTTCATCCAAATCATAATTTCTATCACGCTTTTGCAAGACAAACTGTATTGGGTCTTCAAACTATGCAACCCAACCATGGCATGTAAAGTTGTTTGATCTTTCTCACAGTCAGAGTATAATGGTTGGGTCGTCTTAAATTTTATACTTTGGCAGTCATCGTCAAGGTTTATCCTGATATCTTCATGAGCACCTGAACCATATACATCGTCAGTGACCTTATTCTCTTCCACTTCATGAACGTCGTACGCGTCATCAACTAAATCCTCTAACATATTATGATCTACGTCATCCCCTTATAAATATATCCTACTTGTTGAAGGTTGTTATGAAGGTTGTTCGGGGATAAAAGGAACTTTTAATTCCCCGTGAAAACTTTAAAATTGATAATTATCTTGTATATCCCATCATAACAAATGTAGTTTAACTATTTTCCACTCAAACACCTTACCATTCTCACACCTACTACACGGACATGGAAACTCTTCATCATTATGGCTTCTCTTTGCATATTTCACAAATTAATTAGCATCTCTGCGAAACACATCCCCCATTCTATTTGTCTCACCCATCCACTCTTTGTATTTAGGATATCCCATCACAGTTACTACAAACAATCACCTATTAAAGGTAAGAAGCGTATATTCGTGGATTAGTATAAACAAAACTTAGATTTATAATATGTTTAATTTACTTATTTCTTATTTATATTCGATTTTTAAATTTCAAATTCAATTTATAATATTAATTCCTATTTCCTCCATCTCCTCTAAAGGGTGAGTGGTCCTATCCCATTCAAGACCACACATTTTTGTAATATACTTAATAGCTCATTCATATTGTTATGATTTGGGAAAATTTCGACAATATATTCCCATAGTTCTCCAAGTACACGGCGTAGATTCGCAAGTGTGAGTGTTATTTCAATTTATCAATTGAAAAAACACTCACACTTGCCAATCTAGTATGTACCCAGAGAACATTAGGATACGACTGTAGAAATTCCTGCAAAAGTAACAAGTTTAAGCCACTAAGAATATTATTATACGGAAATTATGCAGTCCCAAACTATCCAATTAGGACAATTCGAGAGATCTCATTACATGCGTAATGACTCTCAAATAGGTATAATGACTATTTAATGCGTACGCATAAGAACTAGAAGACTAGTATCTATGCGCACTATTGTTATTTCAAGTATGTTTCATTTAATTATCATATTTATTAATTAATAATATATTGTTTGGGACACAAATTAATTTTAGAAAAAAGTTGAACCCCCCTATTTGGACAATAATCCAGTGGTCATGCCACTTCCAAAATTAAACAACCCAACATCGGTCCACTATAATCCAACAGCAACAACGACAACAAACCAACAAATGTGTATCCCGTAATCCTTCTAATTCATCTACTCAATTAATTTATTTCATCACGTCTTATAAATATATCAACATTAAAGCTATACAATTAAAGTTACAATTAAAGCAATTTTTATTAATCAATTTGTCTGTTTCAACTGTCACGGTGTAATATTAATGTTTAACAACTTAATTCTGAATTCCAAAACAACAACATCTAATATGTGCAATTACTAAAAATCCTAAACATCAATTCAAACTAACTACTTACTAATTCAAAACCAACAATTAATAAGGGGAATCTAAAGGCTTATAACTCATTTACATCCAATTAAAGTCATAATTAAATTAGCAATAATAATTATAAGTCCCAATTCCAATTCCTATTACGACTATTCCGTGAGGAAAATCTCAAATTGAAGGTTAAGCCTCTTAAACATGGGGAGAATCATTATGTATTAGCCAATAATATTTGGGTATTTATACTTAAGGGTATCACATATATTTTTGTATTTACAAATTAATTTCAATTACCCAATCAACACACACACACACATACACCTCCCTCACCCCCACCCCTCCCCCACCACTCCCCCTTTCCCTCCACTACACACACACGCACACACACCTGCAAACACACAAACACACTCACCCACCTACACACACACCACCCCCATACCCACTGCCCCCACCCCCTTCCCCTCCCCCCACCACACACACACGCATACACGCACGCGCGTGCACACACACACACACCATGTACATGCACACACACCACCCACATATACATACACACGCACACATATACACACACATAGATACAAAGGAAAGAGAAAGAGAGGAAAAAATCAACCTGAAAATTGCCTAGAAAGAGAGAGCAATCGCTTAGAGAGAGAGAAAAAAAGGGACGTGAAAACGGTGGGAAAAAAGAAGAGGAAAGGGTTTTTTACTGAACAAGTTGTCACGGACCTGTCATGGTCTTTGATCGTGATAATTTTATAAGACTTTTCACGGTCATTGACCGTGATAAGTCCGTGACAACTGTACTTGTCACGGACTAATACATAATCACAACTTTAGAAGACTTTGCCACAAACTTGTCATGGTCAATGACCGTGATAAGGATGGTCGGCTGAAAGGTAACAATTTGGCTTTTTTTGTGTAGTGGACTACTTATGTTTATGCAAAGATAGAGATAAATATGACAAAAATGATATAATAAATGGAGTGAAAGTGATTAACTTAGGGCAAAGAATTTTTTTAAGTAAAAACGATTCTCTTGGGAGAAAGAACTGAATAAACAACTCGGGGTAATTTTTCAAAATGAGGATTTTTCTGAAATTAATTTTGATAAAAAAGAAAAGATGGAATTTTCCAAAATAGGGGGTTAGTGATCGGTATACCCCTTAACCTGCCTATCAGCATGGGAGTCAAGTCAAATCATCCCTATGAATTGATTGTC
Organism: Sambucus nigra; assembly: GCA_949130495.1. Classification (NCBI taxonomy): domain Eukaryota; kingdom Viridiplantae; phylum Streptophyta; class Magnoliopsida; order Dipsacales; family Adoxaceae; genus Sambucus; species Sambucus nigra. Next base: position 83,364,853 of record OX422208.1, on the reverse strand, counting down.
CTTTCCTACAATTCAAAGTACTCTCGTGGGGATGGATTCTGCAAGGGTTTATAAGGCTCTTTCCTTTAGCCAAAGATTTCAAGTATAAAAGGGCGTGAGTGCGATGACTTTTTTGTGAGACCCCGCCTAATAAAATACCGGGTGATCAGTCCTATACCAAATTAAAACAGGAATCTCAGTTGGATCATTCTTAGCATCACTGTCGAAAACTTTTTAAAACTTACTAACCACATAGTATTCCAAAAGCTGGTGCCAATTTTAACTTTTTTGTTACACAAAACAGTACATGCGGAAATAATTATAAACCATTCACACAACTGAAAAACAAATTACACAACTTGCCGAATAAACCACCGACCACCAAAGTGAAATAATCCAATGCAATTATCCAACACCGGAACAAAATAAGTCTGAAAACTGAACTGAAAGTTTAGGCGACATGCCCTAAATAAAACTAAAACTGATAAGTGATTCCTATTCTAGGAATGAATGAATGAATGATGCGTCTAATCAAAACTCCTGCTAGCATCCACATATGCCGCAGCTCTGTATCTCTGGAATAGAATATCAATCCTGGCGTCCCGGTGGGTGGACACCTAAAAGGTTTTGAAAATAATTTTATAGCAAGGTTTAGAACCCAAGATATTTTGAAAATATTTAGCAAGTGAATTAACTGCAGTAATTTAAAATGCATGAATGCACTTCATATTTAAGTTAGTGTCGCACTCCCTTGTGGACATTCTCAGCCCTCCACTAATGTGCACACCTAATGGTTACCTTTACCCCCACCTAGTTTTACTACCCCGTCCAACTAGTCCTGGTATAACCTCCCCTTGCCATACTACTCTAACCCGAGTATAATGATTCTTGAATTATAAGTTATCTCACAATTAACTTAATTAATTTTTTCTTAAATAGTAGGATATAACTGTGTCACAAGTTATATAAAGTAAATACATCACACACTGTATTATTATTACCCGCATATAATATTTACTACCATTATATACGTACCTTTACCACAACATCCACACATATAACATACGTATATCCATCCCTTCGAGTATATCCTCGCCGAATGATTCCCTCTAAAATGCTATCTTACTAGGTGTGCTCACAAAACCTAGTTCCCCAAGTTGGAATCGCTCACCAACTTGGCCCAAAATATAAACGTAGTGGAGGCGGTCATATTCCTTCCTTGAAAGTGAGATAAATCCCTTACCTATATATACAGGACGCTATGACCTGGGGATATACTCGCCCTACTCCTCAAGCTAGGGGATTCACCCACATCGTGCAACCTCCCTTGATAGCATTAGAATATATAAATTGAATAAATATCTAGTCACTGATATTTAATATCACACACAATATATACATGTATATATATACTATCACTACACCGTATATATATACAATATAATCCCCGGCTTTACCGTGTACTCAAAATTCCGTACACTGCCTATAATTTCCTGAGTCTCTGGCCCGACTCAACATAATTAGCTTTCTCACTTAATAATTTATCATCTTCCTGAGTCTATGATCCAACTCTAATAAAATGAATTCACGCCTCAATTAATTTAATACCTTCCCCGTGTCTATGGTCCGACTCTAATTAAATTAATTAACACACCCATTAAGTTAATACCTCCCCGATTATATCAACCAACTCTAATTAAATTAATTAACACACTTATTAATTTAATACCGCCCCGAGTCTATCGTCCGACTCTAATTAAATTAATTAACACACTTATTAATTTAATACCTCCCCGAGTCTACAATCCGACTCTTATTTAATTAATTTACACATTAATTAATCAACACAAATCCGAGTCTGTGGTCCGACTCTAATATAATTAATTTACACATGAATTAATTCATACCAAACTGAGTCTGTGGTCCGACTTCCAGTTAATTAATTTACACATTAATTAATTTATACCAAATCCCGAGTCTACAACCCGACCCTAAACTAATTAATTACAACATCAATTAATTTACTACTTTTTCGTGTCTACCCACCAACTCTACCTGCATTAATTATCACATCCATTAATTTAATAACTTGGTGTCACCCAACCATTATCCCCGGACCCACTTACTTGGTCCGTAACTTAATATTTTCCGAGTCTATGTTCCGACTCCAAATTAATTACTCTCTCTCAATAATTAATTTAATACTTTGGTGCCACTTAACCAATATACCCGGACTTACTCACTTGGTCCATTTTTACACGTCATAATTTCATTCCCAAATATTCGCCCGCAATGTGTCACACATTCATCTCCATAAATTCCTCAACTATATCTACCTATAATTATCAACATACCCGGACTCACCCACTTGGTCCATAATTCAATATTTCACCTCAATTCTTTTAATAATGTAGTGTCACCCAACTACAATACCCGAATTTTATTCCTCGGTTCGATATTGACACAAATATTTATTTTATCAAAATACATCTATTTGTGACATACAATTTTCACCCTCCTAAACCCAACTTTAAATCTCTCAAAAGTGACTAGAAGGTATCCCTTGTATTTATTTGACTCAAAATAAATAAACCTCAAAAAGGAAAAGAATTAATTTACTCCATAAGAAAAAGGAGCAAACTGCCAGAAATCCTTGACCGTCGATCGATCGACCAATTTCCCTCAATCGATCGATCAGGTCATCTTCTCCTTCGCCACTATTTTCCACCATTGACGAAAATCCAAGGTTTTTAAACCTTAAATCAAACCTCTATTCAAAACACCCCACCACATAAATATGTTTAACCTACATCCTACACATCATATGGGTCTTAAGGCAAACAATTTCTCCACTTATTTTCATAATTTTCCAAAATGGGTTTTCCATTAAAATTCATCAACTTTGTTCCACAAACCAAATTCCAAATCCAAATTTCCACCAGTTTATATTCCGGATTCTTATTCAAATCAGATATCTATACTCAGAGATATACGACACAACTAATTCCTTACTTTGAATCTCATTCAATAGTTCCATGAACAAAAACCCCATTTTGTTACCCATTTATCCCCAAAACGGATTTTGATTTACACATCACTATGATATGAATTGATTATCATCAATTTAGAAATCACAACAGTTAACCACTTGCCTGGAATTGTTCTTAGGGTCTGATTCCGTTGGTGTAGAGATTGGTTGATGAAGAACACCCCAAATTAATCCCTTAATTTGGCTCCAAAAGACTCCCTATTGCTCTTGATTTGCTTTCCCCTAATTTTCCTCTCAAGCCCTAGGCTTAGAGTTGAGTTGACTATAGTTCCCTAATCTCTCAATTAGGTTAAAAACATCCAATCCCGTTTTTGGCCATGTGGGTCTAATTAAAAAGGCTCAACTCACCCCGTGTGGGCCCGGCTAAGCCCAAAAATACCCCGAGACCCAATTACTACCCCCGGGTACTCTTTTCTGACTATCTCGACCCATCTGGACGCAACCGCCCACTCAGAATTTCCATCCGAAATACTTTTCGAAATTTCCAAATTTCGACTTCAAAATGTGACACACGAGATTTTGAACCATTAAACTTAAAAGTCGCCAATTATAAATAATTCGGCTCACTCAATTAAATTCTCCAACTCATGAATTTAAGTTTCTCCAAATTTAAATATTTTTTTATAACTCCCAAAAATAATTAAATATTAAATCCTCAAAATTACGAGGTGTTACATTTTTCTCCACCAATACCCACATTCTCCTTTCTTGCTTTAGATTCGTCATTTTCAAATGGGATTTTCCATCATGAAGGATTTGCTTCGTATCTTGATGGTCTAGATATCATGTTCTTGTATAATGTTGATAAAGGCACTTGTTATCTGCATCGAGTTTCTTTGGGGTGTAACCGCACTATAGACTGGAACTTGTTCACAGTAGTGGTGCAATTTTGGTACCCCAAAAATCACATTTTTCATTTCGGCCTGAATGAGGTTTGTCCGTCTTATGAGGAGTTCTCAACCAAGTTTTGGGTTAGCCCTAGTGTGGCTACAGCTATGCCTGATTTCTAGTGTTCACCAGGGGTTTTCTTATTAGAGTCTCTTCACATTTCTCCCTCGATGACAAGAACGTTGGTTACTAGAGGGGCCATTTCTCTTCATGCAGTTATGTATTCCATGCGTCTGAGGGGTTTTTGCAATGCCAATTTTGATGGGTTTGTTACCTTAGGCCTTACTGCGAGGCTATTATCGAAGAAGGGGGATTGATTGTGAATCCCCATGTCACTGCGATAACGTCCTAGATGTCTTACCGTTATAATTCTGCAATAATGGTGTTAGTTGAGACCCTGAATGGACTGAGTGCTTGGAAGGAAGGTCATTTTGATTTTCTAAGGGGGAGTCCCATAATGCTGTTTATGTGGCTTTCCTAGAGGTTTCACCTGGAGACCCCTTCTGAGTACCCTTTAGTGATTGTGCCTAATTACTTTGTCTGGCCTTTCTTTAGTTTTGGCCCATTTGTAGAGAGTTAGGTAAACAGTTTTATAAAACATAAAGGCCAGTGCCTATGTTGGCCAGTGCAATGGTGGGGGACTTACTCCCCATCTTATAGCTTGTAGATTATCAGTATGTGCAGTCTATGGGACTTAAGCAGACTTCCTTATATTTCCCCTGGCGGTTCCTGCGCTAAGTCAGGTGGGAATAGATTGTGCCCCCTTGTACAAAAAAAATTCCCGGTGGAAGATTTGACTGAATAACAGAGGGTGATGTTGAACTCTTTGTGTCAGCGACGTCGACCATATTTCTATCCATCACAGTCTATGGGAGGGGCCCGACATATATTTGGTGACTACCGAAAATGGCTATAAAAGCGGGTAGTAGAGAAAGTCCTGGTGGAGGAGACTGGTCAAAGGTGGTTTGTGGCTTTTGACACCATGGAAGATGGTCTCGTCATTCTGACCAGGTTTGTCAAGGCATACTTCTCCATGGAGTGTATGCGAAACGACAATCAAGAGTGGGAAATTTAGGGACCTCTAAAGGCTGGTAATGATGATGAAGCAGGACCATTCGGCAGCAGAATACATCGAATTTTGTGAAGCTTTTGTTGATTTTTATGAAGCTATGATGATTTCATTATTATTTTTATGTGGGGGTTGGGATAATTTTCTATAGCTTGATTAGATTTAGGATTGTTTAGGAATAATTTGGTCAACATAGAGGGGGGGTTGGTTTGACTCCCTTCGCTGATACTTCGTGTAATAGATCCTTTATCCTTAATTAGAAATAAAGTTGATTTTGAACATATTTTGTTGTGCCTCTTAATGAGTTTTACATTTAAATTATCTATACTAATCGTTAAGGCATACATAATCATTTTGTTCATGTAAATAATAAGATGAACCGCCATTCTCGGAGGTTAGAAAATAAGATCATTTTGTGAAAAATAAGGGGACCGGACCCATGTATGGCGTATGGGTAGCCTACATACCTTTGGGGGTTTTGAAAATTTTCATGAGTTTTATTTTCAAAAGAAAATGTTTTTTCGAGGATCAGGTCCCACGTAGTTATGGTAGGGGAAATGAAGAACTTTTTTTTAGAATAGAAGGAGGGTGAGAATAGTCGCAGCGCATCAAGATTTTGGACTAAGGGTAAAACCTCTTGAGACGATCTAGGTTGATTGAACGCTCCGTCTCTTCTCCATAGAGGACTATGAGCATAGCGGCACCTCCTGAGAGAATCTTTTTCATGATGTAGGGGCCATTATAATTTGGTTTGAATTTCCCTCTGGGGTCTCAAACGGGTTCTATAATATATTTTAAGGCAAGGTCTCCTTCCTAGACACCACGGTCCTTGACTTTTTGATTGAATGATCGCGCTATCCGATGATGGTACCCTTGTATATATGGTACAGAGCCTTCAGTCTCTTTTCATCCACGAGTAATAGTTCATCAAAGTGGATTCGATGCCATTCTTCTTCGTCAACTTTACTTTCGAGCAAGAAGCGGAGGAAGGTGTTTCCAACTCAACATGTAGGACTGCTTCCATTCTGTATACAAGAGAATAAAGGGTATCCCCAGTGTGTGTTCTGATTGAATTGAGACATTCACAAGGGGCATAAGGGATTCGATCAGCCTTATCCCCACAACTCTCAGTTGTCTTATTGATTATGGTCTTGAGACTTTTATTGGAGGCTTTGACAAAACCATCGGTTTGGTTCAGTAAGGAGAAGATTTGTGCCTTTCAATCCCGCACTCGTCAACTAGTTCTGTAACCTCGGCTTTAAAGTTGAGACCATTATCTGACACTAACTCATGGGAAACTCCGAATTGGTAGATGATATTCTTTCTAATAAACTTGGCCACTTTCTTGGCACTTAGCACCACATATGACTCGACTTTTACCCATTTGATGAAGTAATCAATGGTGACTAAAAGAATTCTTTCCCGTTTGATACTTTGGGAGTAAGTTTCCCTAAGATGTTGATGTCCCAGGTAGAAAAGGGCCAGGGTGAGGTCATGTTGTATAGTTGTCAGGGAGGCAAGTGTTGGAGATTGGCAAGCTGTTGGCATTTGAGGCATGTTCGGACACAAGCAGTGCAATCTTAAACCATGGTGGTCCAATAGTACCCTTGACAGATGATTTTTTTGGAAAGCGTGTGGCCATTCATCTAGGGCCCTCCTTCCCCACCATGGATCTTCTAAATAATTTCTTACACATCAGCCCGTGCAAAGCAGTGAAAATGGGTTCCATCAAAGTTTCTCTTAAGCAATACTTTGTCACAAATGATATATTAAGTAGCCAGTCTGCGAAAGGTAGCACGGTCTTTCTTATCTCCATCTTGGGGATACCTACTATGTTTAAGGAGGCTCCAAATATCAAAGTACCATAACCCGACCACATTAGAATACTTCTCATGAAAGAGTTCATTGTGGTAGAAATTGGAAGGCTTAGCTTATTTCTAAACCATAAAAGAGGCCTTATTATTCCCTATGTCATGTCGACCATAGAGGCTAGGGTAGCAAGGGCGTCAGCCAGACTGTTCCTTACTCGAGACAAGTAGTGGAAGGTGACATCATTAAAATGAGAGTCTAATTATTCTAAGCTTGAATTTAAGGTTAGGAGTTTTTCATCTTTGAATTTCCGTTTTCTAAGGATTTGGCCGAGGATAAGGGCAGAGTCTTCATATATGTTTAGGTGACGAATTCCTTTCTGAATGGATATCGTGAGGCTTACAGTGCATGCCTCATACTCAGTCATGGTTTTGGTGCAGGGGAAGTCTAACTTGATGGAAATTAGGGTTTTAGAGTCATTAAGGATGATTAAGAGTATCCCAATGTTGTATCCTTTCTTGTTGGAAGCTCTATCAAAGAACATTTTCCATTGAAGGTCCTCTTAAGAGATGCCAAGAATATGTTCGTATTGGAATTTAGAGACATAAACATAGGCTTTTTTCCATATCATAATCAACAAGGTAATTAGAGATGACTCTCCCTGTCATAGCTTTCTACGTAAGGTACATAATATCGAACTCGGATAACATCATAAACCATCGGTGCATTTCTCTAGACAGAGTGGGATTTTCTAATAAGTACCTAATGGGATCCATGTAGGGCAAAAGTATTATAAGGAAGGCAAGCATGTAATGCTGTAATTTCTGCATAACCCGCACCAGGGCAACACGTGCTTTATAAAAGCAGTGTAGTTGACTTCATACCTAGCTAATTTTTTAATGGAATAGTAAATGAATCTTTCCTTACTGGATTCTTTAATGTATTAGGATGGTAAATCCCCTACTGCAGTATTCGACATGATCAAATATAGGAGTAGAGGGAGATCTGGATGCGGATGCCTAAGCACCAGAGGTCGGGTGAGGTATCATTTGATTCGCTCAAAGGCTTCTTGGTGGGGCCTCATTCTAGACTATGGCATAATCCTTTCAGGAAACACTACAAGGAAAATGATTTTTAGTGGCATAATTTTTTGCACCTAATTGTAAAAATTTCTCCACCAAATCTTTTAGTGGCAAAAAAAATTCGTCATGTTATTTCCACTAAAGGTGTTCCGCGGATTGTTTTCGTGGCAATTTATTAAAATCGCCACAAAAATTTGATTTTTTAGTGACAAAATCACTTCGCCACCAAAACATCTCTTTAGGTGGCAATTTTTTTTGCTTGTAATAAAGATCAAATTGCCACTAATAGTTGATAGTTTGCCACCAAAAGTCTATTTTTTGTAGCAAAATAAAAAATTCACCACCAAAAGGAACCTTTCGTGGCAAAACAAATCCCCACAATTGAACTTAAATTTGTATGGAACGATTTTTTAAATATTAAATTTCCATCCATAGTTTATAGTTTGCCACCAAAAGGCTATTTTTTAAAGCAAACCAAAGAATCACCACCCAAAGGGCTATTTTGTGGCAAAAAAATAGCTACATTTGATCTTAAATTTGTATGGAACAACTTTCTTAGCAATTTAAATTCGCCACTAAATGACATTTTATATTGCAAAAAAATCTTCATAAATTGATGCTATATTTTTTCACAATACATATACACATTGCTTTGGTAACAACTTAATTTCGTTGCAAATTTTTAGTATTTGTCATCTAATTTCATATAATACTCAAAATAACTCATATACACAATTATAATAAAGTCATTGACATTTATATAGCTCATAAAGATAGCAATCTTTGAAAAACAAATCTTTTTCTCAAAAGTTCCTACGCTAAACACTATTTGAAATAAATTATTTACAAGAAATGTTCTACCCTTCAAAAAATAAATAAAATAGGTCTAATCCATCATCCCTCTTTATTTTTACTCTCCTCTACAAAAGCTTCCATTGAATTTGCAAAAAAAATATAAAGAATTTGTTTAGAATTATCACTTTGAAAAACAATGACAGTAAATTTTGGAAGATTAATCAAAGTACATTTATAAATTTCACTTACAAGTCTTGCAAAATAATAATAAAAATATGATAAATCACATTAATTAACATCAAATTCGTTTCCCAATTATACCCCACCCACCCACAAAAAAAAACAAAAAAAATTCTTCTCTATGTATTAGGATTATTATTAACGGATAACAAGAGAAAGCAAAAATTGTGTATGTCAAATATAAAAGAAGTTTGGGGTTATGTGCTTACCACGAAGAGTTATATTGTTGTGTTACGAGGTTACTTAATGCCTCAAGTTTTTCAGTAATCTCATCCATTCACCCTTTTATTATCACGTTCTCCCTTCTTGCTTTATTATCTTCTCTCCTTGCTTCATTTGCTTCTCTCCTTACCTCGTCAGCGTCTTTCCTTGCCTCAGCAACTTGTCTCTCTCTCTCAATGTCTTTATCCTTTTGCATAACAGCAACTGCAGATGATGTGGGTTTAAGACCAACCCCACGACCACATACATATCCCGAGCGATGTCCTAGAATTTCTTGAATAATGTTAAATATTCGATAATTGAATGTGATAGGCTTAATTGAAATGCAATAGTCATTATACATAAAGACATTTTGATGATTATGCAGTATGCAAATATTGAAGTGTAGATTACCAAACATATACATGTTTGTAAATAAATATCTCAACGCATATGTGAGCATGGGAGATCTAAACTTGAACTCATATGATGCAGAAAACAATTATTAATACACAATTTACATAATAAAGTAAAAAATAGCAACAAAGTAAGACAATTATTCCAGGTTATAAACTGTTAATATTGTAACTAAATAATATGATTTATACTTTAACCTTTGTAATATAAATTGACTAAATGTCTTTAGTCAATTAGATAATTACATGGACTTAAATACATCCCTATTCCTAGCTTTCCATAGTTACCAACATATTATGGAAGGGAGAATCCAATTGATAAGACACTTGAATGTGTGTGACATTACATGAATAAGATAGCAAATTATCATCTTAGATGACATAAAGAAAAAATAGTAGAGATTCCAAACTCACTACTAAAGTAATACCAGATAGAAGTTGTAAAAGCACAAATTGAGAAAATATATTGCACAATTTCCAAAGCATCATTTACTTACATGGCAATAAATTCATTGAGAATTCTATTCTAAGAAACTTCCATGTGGGAATAAGGTGAATTGGTCAAAACTGGTATTTTTCTAAATTCTATACTTTAATAAGCCCTTGTAACACCCTCAAACCTCCAAAAAATCATTAAATCGAATACAAATCATCTTCAACAACTTCTTATGGGGAACATATAACAAATGAATGTGCTTCCCTCGTTATCTAAATGTTCTATTGAAAATGAAAATAAAAAATAGAAACGAAAACTCAAAATAAAAAATAAAAAATAAATTTTTGTTAGAAATACGGTTGGGAGTCATATATCCAATATGGATATGAACCCATAATGGACAATGAGATTCATATCTCAAACACATAATAAAATACTACCATACAAAAACAACTACATTGAACAAAAATAAAATAAAAAATAAACCTCTTTCAGCTATAAAAAATAACCCCTATTTCAACTATTAAAAATTTCAGCTAAAAGAAATGTTTCATCTATTAGAAAAAAAAATATTTCAGCTATAAAAAAACTCAACATACATCAATTTTTTTTTTATTAAAATCCATTTAACATGGACTGAGTCGAAGTTCACACAACCACAAATTAAGTAATGGGTATATATGGTATAACCTTGAATTTAATGGGTATATATGTATGTGTACATTTAAGAAAATACATGGTATAACCTTGAATTTAAAATAAAAATATACATAAATGAACTTACCTAAGATCTATGGCAACCAACTGAATTAGGAAGAGAACTTTTGTCACCAATCACGTACTGAATTTCATGGAAAAACAGAATAATAAGGGTTGTTACCATTAAATTGCAAGAAAGGTAATAAAATTTAGCAAAAGCAATAAAAATGAAAAAAAAATCAAAGATTTTATAATACTCATTTGAAACTTGATTCAAATAAGATGTATAATACATATGTAGCTACATGTATATGTGATTCAAATCAACCTGTCAATAAAATAGGTAAAGCTTTCATAATACCCATTTAAAACTAGATTCAAATCAAACCTACGATACATATATATACATATATAGTGATACATAGATGATTCAAATAAGCAAAGATTTGAAAGCCAACCTTCAATGCAACATTCAAAGCCGACCTTCAATGAGAAAGAGAGCAACCCTAGGTTATTTTTTGCGGAGAAGAGAACAAAGACGTGAGAGGTGGAGCAGTTTCGGGTTTGTTACGTTTGGTGTATTTGAGTATTTCGTGGCAACAAAGTTCTGATTTGAGCGGGACTCCTAACAAGTCTTTACCCTTTTTTTTCTAATTTAGTATTTGGAGGCAAAAGTAAATTCTTAAATAATTTAATTTACGAAATATTTTGTTACAAAATTTTACAATCGCGACTAAATGTTGATTTTTAGTGGTAATATTTTTAATTTGCCACCTACTTCACTACAATTTATTTCCCGCCAGCTAAAATTTTTTGCGCCCAACGTTTAGTGGCAATTTTTGTGACAATCTCACATTTTTGCTACTAATACTTCCTCTGTAATTATTTTTAGTGGCAATGAAATTTTTTCCCACCAATTATTATATTTCATGGAAAAAAACGTTTTGCCACCAAATAAATTGCCACCAATTGGCAACTTTCTAGTAGTGATAGAAGTCAGTTGGTTTATGAATTGACTGATGTACTGTAGTTTTCCCAGGAATACATAGATTTGCTTCTTTTTTTTTATTGTGGTGGTGGCATCTCAAGTATGGCTTTCAGTTTGGCAGGTTTTGCTTTTATTCCCTTATAATTGACCATGAATCCTAAGAGTTTTCCTTTTGCAATGGAAAAAAATGCATTTCTGCAGGCTCAAGAGCATTTGGTATTATTGTAATCGTTCGAAAAACTCTTGAAGGGAAGGAGTATGACCTTCCTGTGTCTTAGATTTGATGATCATATAGTCCACATAAACTTCGATTTATTTTTGAATAAAGTCATGGGGGATGGTATGGAAGGCCTCTGGTAGGTAGTCCTAGCATTCTTGAGTCCAAAAGGCATGACTGTGTAGAAGAAGGTTCCCCATAGGATGATGAAGGAAGTTTTATCCTGATGGTTAGGGTGCATCTTGATCTCATTGTATCCAGTAAATCCATCAAAAAATGACTCAAGGCATGGCTAGCTATGTTATCCACGATCATGTCAATGATGGGTAACGAATAATCGTCCTCCGAGGATGCTTTATCCAAATCCTGGTAGTGGTTGCACATGCGGAATTTTCCACTTGACTTCCCCATAGGGAGTATATTAGAGATCCACATAGGATATTCGAATATTCAAATAAAACCTACGTTCATTTTCTTAACTACTTATTCTTTGACTTTGAGAAACCATTTTATATGGAGCTTCCGTAACTTCTGTTTGACAGATTTACATTCCAAGAATGTTGGGATCTCGTATTGATCAATTTTTGAGTCCATACTGGAAATGTCATCGTAGGACCATGCAAAGACGTCCATAAATTTCTTAAGTAGGTCTTCGAATTATGAATGCTCATGATCATTAAGGGTGGACCCTATCCTAATCTTATGCGGATGGCTACTAGAACTGAGATTAATAATAATAGTTTCATCATCACTAATTTGAACATGTTTACATTATTTGTTATTCTCCTTATTAAGATCAGCATAGATTTGTTAATTTGCAAAATCTTTATTAGGAGTTTGATTTGAATCAAGACAATTAATGTGATGCACAACAAGATACTCAAAATCTTTTTTTATTTTATTTTTGAGAAAAAACAGCATTGAGAACCTTGTCAAAAGAGATCTTAAATATATTGATATTAAAAAAGGTAACAACAACATTAAAAGAAGAGATTTGGATTGGGTCAGCTTGAGTCTGGGAAGGTTGGATAGGAACATCATTCCACTTGAGGAAAGACATGTTAGCAGCTTTAATCTGAGTATATGGGTCTAATAGCATGACATATGAACATATCATGCTGAAAGACACAACTCTAATGTCTGTAGGTTTAATGACTTGATGGAATCACTTTCCTCAAAATTCTCGATAATTATCCTGACTTTCTCAGTGTGAGGTTAAACTTCTTGCTGGCAGTCAACGGCCCAAGGGTTACTGTCTTGAAATTATAATTTCAGCCCCGGTTTCATTTTATAATTAATATAATCATACCATGGTTTGGAGAAGATGCGAAAAGAGAAATCTTCTCTTTCCTTGATAAACCTTCCATTCAAAGAATATCTCAAATCATTCCTTTCTTCTAAGCTTTTTTTTTTTGTGGCCACCGGAGGGGTTTGAGCTATTCTAGTGAGGTTTGGTAGCCCAGGCCACATGTGGCAAAGGCCTCCTTTCGAAATATGGTATCAAGGATCCCTTTTTTGTTTCATCTTATCCCCATTCCAGGCATTAAGTTCATGTCCTTGAACATCCGAATCACGTATACGTTGTCGTTAGGGTTGTGTTCCAAAAAGACACAGTCTTTGAAACTATCTCCTGCTGAAAGGGGGAGTGGGTAAACTTTGAAGCCAAAGAGGAGCATGCCATTAATCCCATACTGTATCTCTAATATCAGGTTACTAGTACTAGCAGTTTATGAACTATCATCATCCCCCAAGATGGTGATAACCTTACCATTGGCAAAGAATTTTAGTTTTTGATGAAGAAAGACGATACCACTCGGATCCTATGGAGTCGTGGATGTTCAAGAAGAAAGTTAAAACATGAAGGTATGTCAATAACCTATAACTCACTGACATGATTGATAGGGCTAGACCCTATTGAGATTTTTATGGACCCCATTAGCTCTCGGTGGGTGTTGTCGTAAGCACGCACAGCGGAGGAAATGGGACTAAGATCACTGACTTCTAAGCCCAAGAACTTAAAAGTTTTTGAAATGTTAAACGTTGAGGGAAGATCCATTATTACTAAGTAAGAGTAGGATTGTCTTTACCAATACTTCAACGAAAATGTTGAGGGCATAATTATGGCCACGAATGATCTTTGGCATATCTTCTTCGAAAAAAGGAAATGAGTCTGGAAGAGGTCAAGGACCCAACTATGCTCAAGGCTTCTTCGGGAGTAGTGGAAGGAGAGACTGTAGTCCCGGTGAGGAGTTTTATTAGAGCATTATGGTGTAGTTGGGAAGACATGAAAATCCCATATAAGGTAATGTTAGCTTGGCTTTTCTTGAGCCGATAAAGGAGTTTACTTTCTTCAACATTTATCTCTGTGGGAAATTCCAGTTCAAAATCCAAGAGTTAGTTTAATACAAGAGGCTATTCCATATTTTTCCCTTCCAATCGGGTACATATGGTAACACAAGCCCTTATAAGGGGTCACAAAGCTTGATCAGTGAAGCTGTTAGGTTGTAGGAGAGAATATAGGAAAACTTTGAGCAGTTTGGGTGAGATTATGGGTTTGATGGGTGCTTTAGTGGGAAAAATTTGAGAGATGGATAAAATTGTAGATCACTCTCTAGAAATATGGAATTTATATGTGTTGGAAGTGGGTACTGAGTGGTGTTAGGTTTAGGATTTATTAGCGGGGAGATGATACCCCGATCAATTAAACCTTGGATCACATTCCGAAGATGGAAGAACTAGTCGGTAGTATGGATGGCATACTGGTGGAAATCACAATGAGCATCATCTTTGAAATTTTTAGGGTGTGGATTTGGTAGTGGACGAGGTTCCAAGGGTTTAATGAGGTTTCGTCTTAGCAGGGCTTGGTAGACCTTTGACAGGGGAGCATGGAGCTTAGTGTACTCTTTCTTGGTAGGGTTAGGGTGACTTTTTAGTGCCTAGGATGTAAGAGGTTAGGAGATGTTATTGATGGTTGAGACTGTAGCATTGGCGGGCTTCTCATATTTCTGTGGAGTGAACTATTTGTTTACTTTCTTTATCTTAGATTCGACTTGGGTAATGCTTTCCTCAATTTCTACACCAGCCTCTCGAAGGGCTTAAATGTGTGGGTAATATTGCCCCCTATGTATTCTCGAACATGCGATAAGAAGTTTTTCTTCATGCTTTGAAATGTTCCTCCTCTAAGGGTATGTTGGTCATGGTACAAACTTTCTCTCTCCACCCTCCAACGAAGCTACTAACTGGTTCTCCAAGCTTTCACTTAAGAAGATATAGATCTCGACATGCAACCTCTAGCTCCTCATTGTACTTGTACTGTGACATGAATTCCTGAGCGACATCCTTCCAACTACGAATTCTATATTCTTCGAGGGACAGAAACTAACGAAGGGTGCTTTTTTTCAAGGTATGTTTGAAGATATCGGACATTATCTCTTAAGAGGCATCAACGAGGGTCATGTCTCGGTGATATCTTTGAATGTGAATAATTGGGATCCTGCTTCCCCTAAAATTCTCAATGTTTGGCATTTTGAACTTCTATGGCAATTAAGATTTTGGATAGGTAGACATATGGGTGTAGTCCATGGAGTTCCCTAATATCTTGACCTGGTCAAACTTTTTTTATAATAGCTTGAGGTCTTCTTTAACCTTATTAAGTTCCTTCTCCTCAGGATCCATGGTAATTAGTAGGTTAGCCGCTAGTTGGGCAAGATTCGAGATAAGGTGCTGAGTTGGGGACCGCCTATTATCAGGCGGGTTGTGCAAAACATGTTAATACTCTTCTAGGATCTAAACAGGCTTGGGATTTGATGGACCTATAGCACAAGGAAAGAGAACCTCGAGTTATTCTGGAATATGGGCTCGGTGATGTTATATCTCATGAACCTCGATTTGAAGGTTATCAATCTTGACACTGAGCTAGGATAAGATAGCCATTAGATCAGGTTGCACATTCAGTGCTTGGTTGACTTTCTCCATGAAGATCTCGTGAAGGTAAATCAGAAACTTGGATGAGGTAGAAGAAGAACTAGCGGAGCTGAGGGGCAGTTTGATGGAAGACCAAAGTAAATAGGGAGCCAGGCCAAAATCGGGTATGCGATCGACTTGAGAGGGAAAATGGTTTGGATTTATTTTTTAAAGGAGGGAGGGGGGAAATTTTGGGTATTTCAGAAAGTGGAGATTTTTTTTTTGTTTTTTTGGAAATGGAGGGAAAAGGAGAGGAATCTCAACATGATTTTTATTATTGTTATTATTAGGTCCTCACTTGTATTAGGTTTACCTAAATGTAAAAAAATGTCAGATAATACCCTAGCCTTAGAAAATGGGGTTTGAAAAATATGTAAGACACGGTTGGACTTGTTTATAAGCTAACGGATGGGGTCTTATTTTTAAAAAAAGGCAAAATTTTGCAAAAATTTGACAGTATGCCGATCTTGAATTTGGCAGAGTTTCGCATAGTAACCAGAAAACTAAATATGAGTGTCCTAGGTTTGACACCTATATGAGGTTTATGCAATTGTTGGTTTAGTGGAAGGGCTCCTCCCTTCGGCATGACTTCCACCACATGCCTCTTGCCTATAAGACAAATCATTCATCGGTACTTGGGGGCAATCATTTGATATACATGAGTGTACGTGAATTGCCTTAATATATACATTGTGGGGATAGTACTTATGAGACGGAATTCGTTATAATCAACGTACGTGAACGAGTTCCATAGTATATACCTCCCGTCCTAAGTTTGGTAAAGCGGTACGATGCTGGGGAACCGTTCGATACATGTCAAAGGTACGAGGCTAATGGAAGGTCAAAGTCATATTGCTTAGGCTAACTACTTCCCGCAGGTCCAATGCCCATCACAAAATGACCCGCCCAGTACGCAACAAAAGTTTGGTCAATAGTCATGCTCTTGGTGATGTAGTGTGAAAAAATGCACGAATCTTAATTAACATATTATCGAGAGAGAGAGTATTTTTTATCATTTTTTATTTTCATGATGATTAAAGAGAAATACTACACTAAATGGGGAGCATATAAAAGTATATCTAGCGTGGAAATTATACTACGCATGGATACATATGAGTGAGTATGTGTCATGGCAGTATATAGAAGTGAGTGTGTATGGTAGTGAACTTATACATGGATCAACTACAAGTGGTGTGTTACATGTTAGTCTATATACTAGTGTAGAAAGTGTGGTTGTGTGCCAGTGAAGCCTAAGCATGGATATCCTAAGTGGTATGTGAAGCATGTGATTTTAAGTGAAGTTAAGTGTATGCGTTTCAAGTGTATATGGAGAGTATATATAAGTGTGTGAAGTGTAGAATTGAGTGGGAAGCTATATATACACGAGTGAGATATACATAAAAAGTTAAAGAGGGAAAAGGGAACATACAGGTAGGTGTATATGCACATATGCAAAAAAAAATCACGCACATGCCAAAAATAGAGTCTAGTTCTCTTATAAAGTTCACAAGCAGAGTTGCCACTGTGGCCATCCCGATTCGGGGGTCGGGGTCTCCAGAGGTGAATCCATCCTTCCTTCCCCCTCCTTTTTTATGACGTGCACGTAGGATTGAGTCCTTTATCGGCCCACTCGTTGCGTCAATGTGGGGTGATATGTAGAGATAGAGTCGCCAGCCTATTTTGCACAAAACTAGGAAAAGAAATGTTGCCTCCTAGAGAGAACGACATCAAGGAAAATATTTATGCTTATGAAACCATGTAGTTCAACGGTACTAGGACTAAGTTAATAATTGGGAAGGTGTTATGCACCCAAACTTCCCTTTTTGTTTCTCATGAGCATGTTTTAATATTCTCCTACTGTGTTTGCTTATGTGAATAATATACATGGAGGATGGAATTGCTCAACTCACAGATGGATAAAGGCAAATCGAGGTAATCCTTAGGAGTGTTCCTAAAAAAATATGATGTAAGTGCTTGTTGATTCACATATCGTTATAAGAGTACGATTGCGCATATAAGATAAGACACAAGTAAACAAGCCTATAAAATGTATATATCATGAAGATATAGTGTGAATAAAATAACAACTATATATGGGAGGACTTGAGTTGATGGAATTACCCAAGACGCCTACGTATCCCGGAAGGCATCAAAGTATATGTAGTTCAAAGACAATACGAGATGGTATTTAACCTATAAATCCAACCGGGGACTTTATTATATGTGTGTGTAGAAAAAAGGTGTTTTAGTGTGAGAAAGTGTGATGAGAAATCTCAGTTTGGAATTTACAAGAGAACACTATATTTCTTTTTTTGGGGGGTTTTCTATGAAAACAAAGTATGTACAAATACTAATAATAAAAAGTTTAGAATTAGGATTTGTGATGTAATGAAGTAAATTACTAACGAGAAAATAAAGTAACTCCTTATAAAGACTTGAAGTATATCTTTCTTCTAGATGGGTTGATCTCAAGGTGAAGTGATGGTGGTTTGAGGGAGTGGGCGAGAATTTACTAAAAAGAGTATGAAAATGATAGCAGGAATGTGGGGTATGGGATTTTTTGGAAAGGACAACTCTGAATTTGAGGGATTCTCTTTGAATTATTGAGGGGGATGTTCATGGGTGATTTTCAAAGTGAGGTTATGGACTCTATTTACATGGACAATTATTGACTCAATCGGCACGGTCCTAGACCTGCCTGTCGGCATAGCACCCTAGACACACTATAGGCACGGTCCTGGGTTTGCCAATTGTTGTCAAATTTTATTTATTATAAAACTACTGCAAGTGCACAGACTATTAAAATATAGCGAGTGTAAGTACGGGTCGAACCCACAGAGATTTGGTCAATTTTTATAAAATATCTATTGTCCAACTAAATACATGAGTGTATAAATGTGATTTAAGTTCTAAAATAAAAATAACAATAAAAGAAAAAGAAAAATAAACTAACAAGTAGAGATAATATCAAATGTGGAAGAAACTAGGATGTCGGATCAATTTATCACTTCTAATTAAATTTACACATTAATTTAATTCCGTAATTCTGAATTTATAACACAAAATATACCAACTCTCGTCGCATACATTTAGGGGAATATAACATTACATGCGTTCAAAATATTTTAACGTCTCTTGAATTAGACATTATAGATCCCCATTCCCTAAAAAATATCACGTTTTAAATTTTTAATGTGTATTTAAGCATGAGGTATCAAAACATATAAGTGCAAGCATAACCCATAAAAAATGACAACTTTAAATTTTTAAAGCATGAATTTATAAATAATTCTTGAGGTTTAAAAATACAGTCACGTGTAATTTTAAGCGAATACCGAATTTTTTTATTTCAAATTAAAACACATCGAAATATGTACACAATTAAATTAACATGCGTAATTTAATCAATCATGACAAACATCACCTAAGTCCTAGAAATTAAACTACTCACACATCATATTTGACACACAAATATTGCAAGATGAAATAATAATTTCCAATAATAAATGTCAACTTAAAAAAATCACGTCCAGGACGTGAGTTACAATACAAAATATGCTCCTTTCAAATCTTCCTAAAAAATACTCTTTACACATATTTTTTTATCTCTCAAAGTGTATTTGTTCTCTATCCAAAAGTGTATCTCCTTAATTCAAAATTGGCACATAATTTAAACACAAAAAAAATCTGCACACCAAGAAAGTAGGGAAAAAATGGGTATAAAACGTGGGGTTTTAGGTCTTGATACTGGGCAGGTGGGGGGGGGGGGGGGTTCAAGTTTGGTGGTAAGGTGGATGATGGTGTGTTAGTGGGTGTGTGGTTTTATTGGTAGTGGGTTATGGTATAGGTGTTTTTTGGTTATGGGGTTTTTTGAGAGAGAGAGCGTGATTTTATTTTTGGTAGGGAAGATAAATAGTCTTATGGGGGTAGTTTAGGTGTGGGTGACTTTTCAATAGTGTAGGGTGTGTGTGGGTGAGCTGTTTGGGTGTATGTGAGTGTAGAGTAATTAGTATGTGTGTGTGTGTGTCTATTTTGTACCTAATTAATAAAAATAAAAATAGCACTTACCTAATAGTTACAACTAATAAAATAATTACAATCTATTAAAACTAAAAATTAAATTCTAACCTAAAAAATAAAACGACATAAAATAAAATAATATTAATAAACATAATCTAATAAGAAAATTACTAAACTAATAATAGAAATAAAATTAAAATTAAAACTCATACCTATATTATTTACTGACACAGACTTTGTACAATGTAAAATAACACACATACTCACACGCACTACTATATTTACATAAAATGGTAAAACACTAAAGAAAAATAAAATAGTAAAAAGGACTCGAAAAATATAAAATAATAAAAATAACACTAAACACAAATGAAATATAAAAATTACTAAAGCCATGTACACGACTCAAATAAAAATATATAATAAAAAAAATACAAACTAAACACACACAAGGTGTAGGTACGGGTTAGGCTCGGTTTAGGGGTCAATTTTGTTTAAAGGATTGGGTTTGACTTGACTTCGGGATTTGACTTTGGACTTTCTTTCGGCTTCGAATTTTCACGGTCATAAATTCTTTGTTTCATCTCTGATTGACACACCGTTTGAACCCAGAAGTCCCTTGACTCGAGGCTCTCAATTTTCATGTTTGGTCCGAGGTCGAAATAAATCATTTGAATTTACAATTTATCCCCTGAAGTTACGTAGGTGCCCGTTTCATGCCCAAATTGAGTCCAAACTTTGTGGCTTGCCTTATAAAGATGTCAACACTTAAAAACAACCTTGCACAAGATATTAGAAATGAATATAAGATGTTAGCGTGAAGTTCTCAAAATTGCATTATTAACCCCATTTATTCTGAAGTTTGTAATTTTCTTTTAAATAACTTTAAGAACTCTTTATTAATGTTGCAACGGGATTAACAAGGCCTAGATTTGGGTATAAATAATACAAAACAATGCACTCATCAAATACCTCCAAACCTAAACTTTGCTAGTCCTCGAGTAAAAATTAAAATCTAACTCACTTTCGTAGGAATCACAGTTGCACTTAGTATGTGCAACAAGCCGTTAAACCCCTAGGTTGCCCTAGCGGACGAGTTTTGTCTCGTGAGGGTTTGAAATGAATATTCCCGCAAAATTCAAAAACTTGACTCTATTTACAAAAAAAGATACAAATATAACATAAACAAGGCTTGAATGAAAATTTCATAAATATAGTAAAAATTCACTTTTCGATCTCAACTTATTGTGAGTGTGTGTATAGCCAATATGATCGTCCAATTCAAAATATTTTATCGTTAAGTTTCTTACACGAAAGTTCGTTTTGATTCAAATTCTCACGTGACACGCTCACAAACGAACACTCGTAGTTGGGTAGTTTTTCTCGGTATATGTGAATAAAAGAGCAAATTCATTGAACAATCTTCACATATACATTATGAAAAACGGACATTTTATAATGGATGAATAAGATCTCGTGAATGGAAAATAGATTAGTTCGAAAACTTGAATCACACCAAATATCTCATTCATTCTCTCCACATTATATCTAACTTCACTTGAGATCAATTAGGACTTTCTTTCGTTTGTATTGTAGGCTCGATTTTGGTTAGAAAGAACGGGTTTTTGGTTAAGGAAAAACTTTTGCAAAAATTCAACACTCAACTGATTCCATGTAGTGATGGAATTTGGTTTAAGTGAGAGTATCCAACTCTTAGCTTTGTCCTCAAAAGAAAATGGAAAAAGTTTTAGTTTAACAATATCATTGGTGAGTTGTTGTAACCTAACCATTCCACAAATTTCTTCAAACTCACACATGTGGAGGTATGGATCCTAATTTTATGTGCCTTGAAAGATGGGAAGTAAGTGAATTATACCCGAATTGAACTCAAAATTGTTTGCATTATATAGGGGAAGAAGTATGCATGATGGTTGACTTGACCTATTGGGATATAGGTAATCCTTAAGTGCACGAGTTTCTATCTCATCTCCCATCTGGGTGAAAATTGAGGTGCTACCTATAATAGTATCGGGAATACTAGACTCCGCTTTAGCTAAACGACCAGTAGGATCTCGAACCCAACTTACCATACACCGTGCTCACTCGATTTTTTATTTATATATATAAGAAGGCAAATTAATCCGACTTAAGACCACATAATTCGTAAAATAGCACAAAGCAATCTGAGTTTATCTAAGTTAGGTGAGGGGAAATTCAATTTTTAATATCTAGTTTCTCGAGATTATTTGTTAACAAGGGGTCTCCGAAGTAATCTACCTAATTAGAAAGCTCATACTCTTGTCTGAGGGAGAATTTAAAAGATGACCAACTATGGACTATAGCCTCAAATTCCAAAATTTTCCTCCAGGTAGGTGGTCGGTACGAAGACTCATTAAAAAACACCAACCCTAGTCAAGGTAAAAAATGGAACCGATTTGATAATTTCGTTTTTAGATTAGATTTTAATATTGGCCTTGTTAAGAGTTTTCCTATGACCTATATTATACCCTATGGCCAATGTCTAATCAATTTTAAGTTAAAATGATGGCTAGCGTAATGCAAATGCTCGGGTAGCTGGTGATTTTTGGCCCAATGTAGGGTGATTAAATCCCAACCTTATCTTAAAAGTAGGTTTTCCCTTAATTCAAATTATGCAACATGCTTATGGAAATTTGCGAGAATAGTTTCACGTAGGAGCACACAAGACTTACCTCCGGTGTGGACTTTTTACGGTCACTTGTTTACACCGGTCCAAAGTTTTATTTGACGTCGATCGGAGGGAAACATCACTTAGGTTGCAGTCGTCTCTGAGAGTACCTTTTGCTCGTGGCAAGATTGCACAACTAACTTTAGCACTTTTTCTACGGTTGCTTTAGTTTCCATGTTTTTTCTCTTTTCTTACCCTTTTTTTCTAGTCTCCTCTTTTTTGTTTTTATAGACACCCTATTTTAGCACTCCCTAACCTCTCCTTAGGTCCCTAGCACCTCCCCTCATCGCCATAAACCTAGGTCATACCCCGGGTACTGACCTAAAAGCCATCAGGCACTCCCAGACTCCGTTTGACCAAAATTTAAACTCTTCATCTCAATCAAGACTGAATGAATCTTCGAAGGTCACTAAAAATGCTTTCTAACGGTCCATCCCGTGCACGATTCTGACTTACGGTGCGAACGAACGACCCATTTTCTCCCAAAACATGATTAGGAGGTCACCGGATGCTCCAAGTCTCCGTTTGACCAATGTCAATTCTTCATATCGATCGAGACTGAATGAATATTTGAAGGGTGCTTAATCCCCTTTCCAACGGTCCGCCCTGTACATGATTCTGACTCACGGTACGGACAAACGATCTGTTTTACTTTGAAAGGTCATCGGGCGATTTCAGGCCCCAATTGACCAAAGTCAACTCCCCAAAATGAGTTAAGCACTTTGTAATGTCTAAGTAAATCTCCTAACCTTTCCAATGGTCTGCCCCGTGCGCAATTCTGACTTACCAAGCGGACGAACGATCCGTTTGCGTTCGACGAACCCTTGTCCAAAAGATCGACAAATGCTTTCGAGCCACATTTAACCCAAAGTCAACTCCCGGACCTGAGAGTAGTCCAAATACTTTTGAATGTATCTAAAGTACCTTTCCAACGATTTTCCCCATGCACGATTCGGATCAACAGTTTGCGCTCTGCGGTCGATTTTTCGAAGGGACCTGAAAGAGATTGCCAAACGGCAGGTCCCAAACCCTGCCTACACATATGTTAATTGGAAGGAACAGGGCTATGCCGATCGGTCATGACCGGTTCCTGTAGAAAGGAGGGCCCGACTTCATTTCAAGAGAGAGGAAGATCAGAGATCCATCACTCTCATCAAGTTTAGAAAACCCCTCTCGAAGTCAGCGTGATTTCCACATCCAAATCCCTTTCCAACCTTCACCTTTCATCACCTTTTTCATCAAACTTGGTGAATTAAGTACCCTCCATCATCATCCAAGTACAAGGGCTGCTCTCCAACATCCAAGATCGAGCTCAAGATCTTCAATAAGGTCCAACTTTCTCCACTCTCTCCTTAAATTCACCTAAATTCGCATTAATTTTTTTTATTACTTAGTACTTTTATTCTCTCATCTATCATCTCTCATCTCACATATCCTAATATTCTTTTTATCTAGTATTATTGCACATCTCTTATTTTCATATAAATAAAACCCGAGAAAACAAGAAAAAGAGGATTTGCTCATAAATTCCAAATGGGAATTCTCACACTTTTCTCACAACTAAAAACTTTTTTTACACACACACACACAAGAGAATTCCCCGATTGGATTTATGGGATAAACCCCACCCCTCGTTGTGCATACAAACTACGTGGACTTTGATGACTCTATAGGTTACGTAGGCGTCTCGGGGTAAAACTCGAGACTCGAGTCCTTTTCCTATTTTTTATATATTTCCTATACTCTTTAAACTTAAATATCTTAGACTCTTTATACATATATTTGTTCTTAGTGGCGTATTATTCTATATGTGTTATCATTCCATTATAATGATCAATGCAAGGATAATCGCATAAATCTTATTTTTTAATATTATTTTTTCGGAACATTCCTACGGATGACTCGCTTTATCTCTTCCATGATACAAGTTGATGATTCCTATCTCCACTATATATACACATGCACACATATCACAGGGAAATAAAGGAAAATAACAATAACCCATGAGAGATCGTAAGGGCGGAATGGGTGCCTAACACCTTCCCTTTTCACAACTTAGCCTCCGAACTCTTTTCGAATCATTTTTGGTTTCGTATGTATCAGTATGTCTTTGCATGCTGTCTTTCGGGACAACTCCTTTTTCTTTTGTCTATTTTGAGTAAAATAGACTGCCGACTCTATCTCTCTACATTTTTCACCTCACCACCAGCACCGGCCAAAGCGCTCCCGAGAGGGATGTGAAGGACCAAGATCCTCCCGAGACAAAAGGGGGTATACCCTCCCTTTTATTCGCCTCCTCCCGCCGCGAGGATCGAAAAGGGGATGGCCACAGTGGCGACTCTGCTGGGGATTTTTCATTTTGAGGGTAGACTCTATTTACATGGGTGTTTTGTTTTCTTATATATCCCTTATTTTTCATGTTCCCATTACTATTTATGTATACCTCATGCTTATTCTTCTATTCACACACATGTAGAAAATTATCCATGTACACTTCACACCACGTTCACCTAGGATCACATATATCCCCATGTTGCACGCATCACCACCCATACTTGGTATACCATTGGTACTCATACTTTGCTCCCTATTGGGCATGATCAAGAAAGATACTCTCATAAGATACTAATAAAAGAATCATGCATGATTCACAAGATATCACCAAAGAGCATTTTTATTGACCAAATTTTGTCCAGTAACTGGAGGGTCACTTCGTGATGGGCGTTGGTCCGACAGGGCGCAGTTAGCCTAAGCAATATGACTCCCACCTTCCATTGGCCAAGTACCTTCGATGTATATCGGACGGTTCCCCCGCATCGTACCGCTTGACCGAAGTTATGACGGGAGGTATGTCATAGGGAACTCGTTCACGTACGCCGAGTATATCGAATTCGCTCCCACACGTCCCGTCCCCACGAGGTAAGTGAGGCAATTCACGTACACTTAGGTATATCAAATGGCTTATCCACAAGTACCGATTGCCCTCAAAAGCAAGACGTATATCGTCGAAGCCACGCCAAAGGGGGGAACCCTTTCTGATTCACCCAACCAGCTGCATATCCGCATATAGGTGTCAAGCCTAGGACACACATGTTAGATTGTCGGTTTCAACCCAAAACTCTGCCGAAATTTCGGGTCGTCATGCCACCAAAATTTTGACGTATTTTTAAAACAGTCCCCTATCTATGAGCCTGGTTACAAGTCCAGCCATAGCTTTTCATATGTTCCAAACCCAACTTTTCCAAGCTCGGGTTCCATCTGACATTTCATTTTGCATTTAGGAGAATTTAATACAAGTGAAAACATAATAATAATAATAATAATAATAATAATAATAATAATAATAATAATAATAATAATAATAATAATAATAATAATAATAATCATGCTGAGACCCGTCTCCAAAATATTCCTCCCTTCCTTATCAAAAATCCAAAAAATATTTCTCCCTTATTCATCAAAAATAATAAAAAAATATCTCTCTTTTCTTTATCAAAAATCCAAAAATATTGTCTTTCAATCTTAAAAAAAATGTGTTAAAAATATCTTCCTTCTTTATTTTAAAAAAAAAAAAATCCCATTTTACGCCTTCTCGGGTCGATCGCATGCCCTTGGCCTGGCTCCTTATTGGCTTCGGTATTCAGTAAAATCACCCGGGAGTTCCGTCTGTTGCCCTGCTACTTCTTCCGAGTCTGGTATCCATCCTCTTTCCATGGAGAACACAGATCAAGTACCAGTTGTGCAGTCAGATCTGACGGAAGTCTTGGCTCAGCTCGTGTCCAAGATTGACAGCCTTCAGACTGAGGTCCGAGGAATGCAACGAAACCAGGCTCCTGTTTCTCAAGAGCCCGAGTCCCTATTCCCTCGTGCTATGGGTCCACCTAAGCCTATCTGGGTTCTCGAAGAGTATCAGCACGCTCCACGTGCCCCTCCTGTTAATGGTCCACCGCCTGCCCAGCTTCCTATGCCAAATCTTTCCCAACTTGGGGCTAACTTGCCTGCGATCATTGATCCGAAAGAGGAAGAATTAAACAAGGTCAAAGAATATCTCAAGATGCTAACTAAGAAGTTCGACCAAGTTAGAATCTCCGAAAATTACATAGACTACACCCACATGTCTCCTTATCCAAAGGCGAGGTTACCCGAGAAGTTTAAGATGCCAAATATCGAGAAATTCGGAGGAAGTGGACCACCGATTGTTCATCTTTACAGTTATCACCATTCCATGACTCTCCTAGGGGCATCTGAAGAAGTGATGGCCCAATTATTTCAGCAAACTTTGAAGGATAGCGCTCTCTGATGGTTTTTGTCTCTCGAGGAGTCCAAAATCTGCAGCTGGAAGGATGTAGCCCATGAATTCATGTCGCCGTAAAAATACAATGAAGAGCTTGAGGTCACCCGTCATGATTTAGAGATGCTCAAAAAGAAATCTGGGGAATCAGTCAGTAACTTCATAGCCCGATGGAGGGAAAATGCAGCCACTATGAGTAATCGACCATTTGAGGAAAAACAAGTCAAGAGAGTGAAAAAGAACTTCTTGCCCCATGTCTGAGCAACCATGGGAGGACAATACTATCCCCACTTCCGATCTCTCAGAGAAGCGGGATTAGAAATCTAGGAAGGTCTTGCTAAGACAGAGGTTGAACCAAAGAAAGTGTCTGGACAATTCACTCCTAGAAAATATGACAAACTTGTCGCTACTGCAGTCTCAACACTTAACAACATCTCTTAACCAACCACCTCGTGGGTACCAAAAATCCGCCCTATCCTAGTTCAAAAGGAATACACCTATCTCCATACTCCCCTCTCCAAAGATTATCAAGCCTTGCTAAGCCGAAACCTTATCAAACCCTTGGATCCCCGTCCATTGCCCAATCCACTTCCAAGAAACTTCAAGGCATATGCCCATCGCGCCTTTCACCAAATCGCTGGTCACACCACCGACCAATGCTTTCACCTCCGAAACATAATCCAAGGTCTAATTGATCGGGGTACCATTGCCCCACCAGCCAATCCTAAGCCAAACACTACTCACAACCCACTCCCAAACCATACGAATGCTATCTTCCTAGAAATGAACCCAGAATTTGATCCCTTAACTAAAATCACACCCA
Organism: Sambucus nigra; assembly: GCA_949130495.1. Taxonomy (NCBI): domain Eukaryota; kingdom Viridiplantae; phylum Streptophyta; class Magnoliopsida; order Dipsacales; family Adoxaceae; genus Sambucus; species Sambucus nigra. Next base: position 83,337,181 of record OX422208.1, on the reverse strand, counting down.
TACACTCTCTCAAACCTCACCAAACTTGCCCATATTTCCTCCTACACCCTGTTAGCCTCGCTGATCAGGCACTGTCACTCCTTACCAGAGCATGCATCGCTGTCCATACCCGTTCTGAAAATGGAGGTATGGAATTATCAAAAGTGTTAAACCAACTCCTAGAGTTTGGGAAGAAATTTCCCTCACAGATGATCATTGATTACCATAGGTTCAGCAAGCTGTTCTTGGAAGTACAAAAATGGGCCCGAAAGTTAGACAGTTGGGTGGTACCAACCGATGAAGTTAGCCTGGATGATGTCGTGCAGATCATGGCAGAATTTTTCAGGCAAACCAATGCCATTTGCAGTATGACCGAATTACTTAATACTCTGAGATTACAAGGGCGTCTGGTTCCTTCACCCTTACATATCCCCATAGAATGGGAAGACCTATATGAAAAAGCCATTGAAGTTGTGGAATGAATTGACTTTACATGGAAAGACAGAATTATTGCCACCGGATGGGGGGAAGAATTTGAAGATTCAAATAAAGAACAAGCTTTCGAGAAGACTGGCCCGGTAGCCGACATGTGTGGGATGATATCATTTGAGGAGTTCCTCGGAGAAATAAACAAAGTGGAAGAACAACCCGAGATTGACGAAGAAACAGGGTTAATATTTTTCCCTTCTTCAGTAAATCACATGACCAGATTATGGAGACATTACCAGATCTCGAGCTCACTACCAGCCAATAACAAGGGGAAGGGCATTAAAAACCTTCCTTTGCCAGAAATGACCCTCGAGGAGAGCAAGATCCTTGATCAACTGAAGAAAACTTAAGCTAACATCACTCTATGGGGACTTTTCATGTCTTCCCAGCTACATATAAATGCTTTGATCAAGTTTCTCACTGGACCCACAGTTCTTCCTTATACTACATCAGAAGAAGCGGTAAATTTAGTCGAATCTTTGAATGCTATCCTTTTTCGAAAAAGAAATCCCCAGAATTTGGCCAAACCACAATCATGCACTCAAAATCTCCGTTAAAGTTGTGGTGAATATCGTACCAGTCTCTCTTGTCGGTAATGGATCCACCTTGAATGTATGCCCATTAAGAACCTTTAAATACTTAGGACTGAAAGAAAGTGACCTCGCTCCAACCTCCGCTGTTGTATATGCCTACGATAATACCCATTGGGAGGTGATGGGATCCATAAAACTTGTAATAGGGGCCGGCTCTATAAACCCTGTCGTTGAATTCCAAGTTATTGATATCCCAACTTGTTTCAACCTATTGCTTGGATGACCTTAGCTCCACACTATCAAGGGTGTGTCTTACTCACTCCATCAGAAATTGAAGTTCTTCGCCGACGGACGAGTCATCACCATTTTGGGCGATGACGATAATACCGAGGGTGCAAGTACCAGCAATCCAATCCTTAAGATACAGTACGGGTAAAATGATATGCTCCTATCAGGATTCTGAGTTGAACCACTTCTACTACCGATAGGGGACAATTTCAAAAAAAGGGGTTTGTCCAGAATGCAACCCTCATGGCAATGTTAATGTGATCCAAATGTTCAGAATCATGCACTTCATGCCCCAACTGTGGCTAGGAAAAAGGCAACAAAGGATACTTGAGCCCATTGAACTGAAGAAATCTTTTGCTCCTTATGGTTTGGGGTATCAACCATCAGAATAAGAGCTTATAATGATCCACCAATATCGACCAAAGAGAAGACTAGACTGCATCCAAACTATCCCAGGTGACTCCTTGAATGGATAATTCATCAAAGAGGGCGAGGACTTCCCCTTTTGTGTCTCCTCGGAACCATGGTATGACCATACAAACAAGAAGATGAAACCTGGAATGGAGATCTTTTTCCAAGACAGCTAACCATGGGCCGAAAGTTCCCAACACCATATATAACCTCTCATCAAAGATACCGAAGAGACTAAGGAAAGTGATTATGAGGACTCGTTCAACTTGTAGACACTGGGCGGACACTATGCATAGTTCATTCAAGCACTACATCATTGGACCCATATCAATTGATTAAAGATGTTGATAGACCTCTCTTTAACTGGCATTCTACGCCGGTTCTACCTATTGAAATCCCAACTAACCCCAATGTTTACCCCATTTCTTCATCAGTTGTTTATCCTTGCTCAAATGTAATCGAGACCTCCTTTGATGGGGTTCTCAATGTTGTTTTTCCTATTGATGAAATAAACGAAGATTTGGAGTATCTTGATGTGCCTTACATTAATTGCTTAAATTCCAATCAAACTTTTGATGATGATGATTTTGCAAATGAACAATTCTTAACTGATATAAATAAGGTTAATAACAAATAGCATAACCACGTTTAAGTTAATGAAGAAAAGACTGTTATTATTAACCTCAGTTCTAGTAGCCAACGACGCGAGATTAGGATAGGGGCTACCTTTGACGAGCATGAGTGCACACAACTCAAAGAATTACTGAAGGAATTCGTAGATGTCTTCGCATGGTCCTATGACAATTTTCCCGGAATTGATCTCGAAATAGCTCAACATGAGATCCCAAGTCTTCCATATTATAAGCCGATTAAACAAAAGTTGGGAAAGCTCTGCACCGAATGGTCACTCAAAGTCAAAGAAAAGGTGGTCAAATAGTTGAATGTCTTCTTCATTTGTGTGATCGAATATCCCACATTGCTAGCCAACATAGTGCCTCTAGCGAAATCAAGAGGGAAAGTTCGGATGTGTGTAGACTAACGGGAATTGAACAAAGCCTCTCCAAAGGATGATTACCCATTACTCAATATTGACATGATCGTGGACAACACATCCAATCATGCTCTCAAGTCATTTGTCAATGGGTTTGCCGGATACAACCATCAAAATGCACCTAGATCATCAAGAAAAAATTGAGTTCATCAGATCGTGGGGAACTTTTTGCTACACTGTTATGCCATTTGGTCACAAGAATGCTGGGTCTACCTACCAGAGGGTTGCCACAATAATACTGCACAATTTAATTCACAAGGAGGTTGAGGTCTATGTGGATGATATGATTATCAAATCCAAAACTATAGAAGCTCATGTTCCTGCTCTCCGAAAGTTCTTTGAACGACAGCGACAATATCAGATGAGAATCAATCCACAGAAATGTGTCTTCGGTGTTACAAACGGAAAACTATTGGGATTCATAGTCAGTGAAAGAGGGATAGAAGCAGATCCCGCCAAACTGAAAGCTATACTTGAGATTCCACCTCCCTGAACGAAAAAAGAAGTCCGTGGTTTCCTTGGGAAATTGCAGTACATCAATCGGTTCATCAGACAGCTCACCTCTATTTGTGAACCGATTTTCAAACTCCTCTAAAAAGATTCAACCAAAGTATGGAACAAGGCCTGTCAATAAGCTTTTGACCGAATCAAATAGTACTTGACTCAACCTTCGGTACTCATGCCACCACAGTCTAGTCTCCCTTTGCTCCTATACCTAACCATAACTGACACTGTATCTAGGGCTTTGCTAGCCCAATACCTTGAGGATTCCCACAAAGAAAGAGCCATCTATTACGCCAATCACAAACTGGCTGGGTACGAAGTCAGCTATATTGCTTTGGAAAAAGCATACGTCACGCTTGTTTGGGTCACCTAAAAGTTGTGACATTACATGCTCGCCTTCCCCATTAAGATTGTATCCCGAATGGACCCCATCAAGTACCTTCTTAAGAAACCCACCTTATCTAGCCGAATGGCTTGGTTGTTGATGCTCTTAGCCGAGTTTGATATCATGTATGGCACATAAAAAGCTATTAAAGGAAGAACCATCTTTGACTACCTCGCTGACTACCCCATGGAAGAAGCTGATGTCTGGATCTCTGAATTCCCAGATGAAAACATCCTTTGTGCTGCTCAAGATGACCTTCATTGGAAAACGTTCTTTGACGGCGATGCTAACAAAAAGGGATATGGCTTTGGGATACTTCTGATCGCCCTAGATGACTCCCGCACTCCCATCGCCATCAAATTTGATTTCCCCTGCACCACCAACATGATTGAATACGAGGTATGTATGGTAGGCCTCAAAGTCTCTCTCAAGAAAGGTATTCAATGCCTAGATGTTTACGGGGATTCGGCCCTTATCATTGGTCAAGTGCTTAGAAAATGGAAAGTCAAGGACAAGAAACTCCAACCATTCCATGCCCACCTAGAAGAACTAGCCTCTCAATTCCAAGACATCACCTTACATTACCTACCTTGAGCAAAAAATAACCCAGTCGATGCCATTACTACCCTAGCCTCCATGGTCGACATGCCCGAAGGAATAACAATGGCCCCCTTCCTGGTCCAAAAGCAAGATAAACCAACCCACTGCTACCATATTAAGCTCATCACCAAAGAAGATCCTAAGCTAGCCAATTGCTGGTATTATGATATCTGGCACCTCCTCAAGCATGGTAGGTATCCCAAGGGTTCCAATAAGAAAGATAGGGCAACCCTCCGAAGACTGGCTGCCCAGTACATCATCTGTCACAAAGCACTGTTTAAAAGGAACTTCGATGGAACCCATTTACACTACATCGCAGGGGTTGACATTGAAGAGGTAATGTAGAGAATCCATAGCAGGGAATGCGGACACCACATGAACGATCACATGCTTGCTAAGAAGATCATTAGATAAGGCTACTACTAGACCACCATGATCTAGGATTGCTCCGCCTATGTCCGGAGATGCCTCAAATACTAACAATTCTCTAAACTTCAACACTTGACTCCACAATAATTATACAACATGACTTCTCCCTGACCGTTCTCCACTTGGGGTATCGACATTATAGGGAAGGTTACACCCAAGGCCTCCAACGGGCATTAGCTCATCCTAGTTTCCGTTGATTACTTCACCAAATGGGTCGAAGATGAGTCATATGCAGTTTTAAATGCCAAGAAAGTGGCCAAGTTAATCAAGAAAAACATCATGTGCCGATATGGGGTCCCACACAATCTAGTGTCAGATAACGGGCTTCATTTCGAGGCAGAAGTCACATAAGTGGTAAACGAGTATGGGTTTCAAAGACACAAATCTTCTCCCTACGGATCTTAGACCAATGGTGAGGTCAAAGCATCCAATAATAACCTCAAAGCCATCATCAATAAGATGACCGAAGGCTATCGAGACTGGGCCAATCGAATCCCATACGCCTTCTGGGGCTATCGAACCTCAATCCCAACCTCTATTGGGGCTATATTTTACTCTCTAGTCCTACCCGTGGAGATGGAAATACCCTCGTTGTGAATCATGCTTGAAAGCAAGGTCACCAAAGAAAACTAGTACCAAAGCCATCTTGACGATCTAACCCTCCTAGATGAAAGGATATTGAAAGCTCTATACCACATACTAGGGTACCATCGCCGAATAGCACGATTATTTAATAAGAGAGTCAAGGACTGCGGTGTCCGAGAGGGGGATTTATCCCTCAAAGAAATAGTAAATCCCATCTAAGACCCAAGAGGGAAGTTCAAGCCCAATTGGAGCGGCCCATACATTGTCAAAAAGATCTTGTCCGGTAGTGCCGCCATGCTCACCGACTTAGATGGAGAAAAGATGACTCGTCCAGTTAACCTGGATCGTCTCAAGAAATTTTACCCCTAGTCTGAGATCTCGGCGCACTACGACTCTCTCATCTCCCTTCTATTCTAAAAAAAACTTCATTTCCCTCTACCCAGAACTACGTGGGCCTGATCCTCTACAAAAACCATTCTAAGAAAAATCAAAACCTTTAAAAAAAAATAGAGGTACGTAAGCAGCTCATACATGTTACATGAGCACGGCCCTTTTCTTTTTCATAAAAAACTATTCTTTTCTTATCTCCGAGAATGACAGTTCATTCTAACATATACTTGAACAAAAGGATTATGTATGCCTTAGCGATCGGTATAGATATTTTAAAATATAAAATTCATCAAAAGGCACGGCTGGATGATCAAAAACTTATTTATTTCACTAATAAGAAATTAGAGTGCAATTACATAAAGGAACAGATGACTCCCTTCCAAAATAAAATTCCCAAATTTATTCCCCTTTATAAAAATAAACTCTCCAAGAGTCCTACCCACATCTACCAGAGGATCCCGCTCCATCATCATCATCATCTACATCCTGGGGGCCCCAAGCTTCCCCAGCCTGAATAGAGTGTCGTAGACGCTCCATAGACCGATAAGCTCGAACCAGCCTCGAAAACACCACAACCCCTCCCTCCATGGTATCGGATAAGACAATCCACCTTTGTCCGATCTCCACTGGAAACATCTTGCTAACTACTCTTCTCCACAACCACTTCATATAATACCCAGGGATGTGCCAAACTCTCCCAGCAGACTGAGAGGGACGGGTCGATGAACGCCGACTTTCCCACAAAGAGCCAAGCCGCATGTGCAGACTCTCTGTCAAATCCTCTACCGGAAAGAAATCTAGTGTACGAGGTGGCATGATTTGCTCCCAGCCAAATTAGCACATAATCCACCAAGGGAAATAAAAGGAGGTCTGTCTGAGGCCAACCAGTAGGACATACGAGCATTCTCCTAGTTCCAGAATAGGCAACAACTGTCCCCACCAAGGTACTGACCAGTACATATTTAGAGCCCCATGCTCCATAAACCAGTTCTCCAAGCTCTCAATATCCAAACCCCACACTAATGAAATGGCGCGAAAATAAGTTGGGTACAGCCGACAAAGGGTATTCCGGATAAGTCACCAGGTGAAATCTTTCAGATAACCACATGAACAGCATCATAGGGCTAGCCCTCAGAAATTCAGAACGACCTTCTCACCAGGCATCCAGGCCATTCAGGGTCTCCGCCAGAATCATCGCCGTAGGATTATGACAGTAGGACATCCATGAAGTAATAGCTACAAGTTGTGGGTCCACCAGCAGCTCCCCGATTATCAGCAATAATTTTGAAACCAAGCCCAGAATGACGGCTCCAGCATATTCAGCATCACCAACCTCCTTTAAATGCACGGACCGCAACACCACCGGAAGAAAAATCATACCTCCAGCCACCACTGATCTACTCGCCGAGGGTGAGACGTGGAGAAGTCCAGCCAACAACTCCCGAGGAGACCGAGAAAACTCAGTCATAGTAGCCGCCACAATAGGATTTACTCCCAACATAGCAAAAAATTCCTCATAAGTCGAACATAATTCTTCCAAGCCAAAGAGGAATACATGGTCTTCGGGGTGCCAAAATTTTACCGCCGCCATCAGCATGTTCCATTCTATGGGCCGATTACACCATAAAGATACTCGACGCATGTTAAAATAATTATAGTCAACATTGTAGGATCACATCGCCTCCAAAGTCTCGAGGTAATTGGCAAACTCAACACTACCAGAGAGAGCCAATTCACAGAACAAGAAAGTAGGAATATGGAGGTGTGAGGAAAACACTCCACCCTTACCCCTCTTTTATACTTGAAAACCCCCACAAAAGACATAATCCCTATAGAAATCGGAGGAAATCCTGCTCCATAAGGTACAAAAGGCTGAAGAGGGTACCAATCAAAGCTTTGAATTGATGGGACTGGACTGACCTACCGATAGACAGGACAAGGTGCTTGTCGATCAGCAACCCCCTATTTTTAGAAATTTCCCTTTTTCGTCTTTTGTCAAAATTGGAAAACTCAATAAAAAATTGATATTATCAACAAAATTTCAAAAATCCCCTTTCCATCTTTATATAAATTTTCATTTTAAATAAAAATTTCCTTTAAATCCCAAAAAAAATTATTTTTACGGTCTTAGCAGCAAAGTAAAAAACGCATGTGCATGCATTCATTCATCATTAAACAAAAGATAATAAAAAAATTCATTGAATTGATAGATATTTCTCTGTGTTACATTAATCTTGCAGGAAATAAAGAAAAGAAAAAACAACGGGACTCAGCCCGAACCCATATTCTCTCTCTCTCTTTCACACCTTCCTCTCTAAGAAATCCCACCCCTGCGACGCGCTCTCTTTTCCCTGCGGGGAGATGACGTACCACCGCTACCTGAACCAGATTCCTCATCGAATAAGGCAGACGACACCAAGCAAGAAGGAACATGCATCGCATCCCGAATGTGGGTGGTCGCCGAAGATATCCAGTCTCTAATGTCCCTCAACCAAGTGGTGGACATCTGGATGTGCTTCAAGAAAAGGCAAAATCAGTATCAAACAGAAAAGATCAAAAGAAACCAAAGGAGAAGAATAGAAAGATATACCTGAGGACGAAGAACTTCCTTTGTCAAGCCCAACTCCTCCGGGTCCATCGCATGAGGATGATGCAGCATAGGCACCATCCCTCCATCAGCTCGTCAGATATTGTATGAAGGGGTATACAACCGCACAAAGGGGACCTTCGAAGTCCTCGCTGCCGCAAATGTCGACGAACCACCACTGCTGTTGGAGGACCCAATTGGCCGACTCGATCCCTCAGGAGGGAAGGGTAGTGCATCATATATACTGGGCACCATCAGCCATCTCCTCACAAAGTCCATATAGTCATACGGCACAGCCGTATACGTGTACAACGGATAAGACTCGCCAATCATCATCGTGATCCTCGCATCCTCTAGCAGCAGTCACTCTTGCCTCATAGACATAGGGGGCCTCGCAGGTGGCACCACCACCTCTTCCTCAATAATTTATCGGACCACCCTCTCCCTGAGATACCAAGAGTGGCCAACCTCATGCGCCAGCAAATGCCTCATCTGCGCATTCACTCAAGTCAACCCCATATCCTGAACAATCATCCCTTAAGGATAAAAAGTCACCTAAAAAATCCCCAGCAAAATATATGGAAATATGGAATCAGAGCACCCACGGGTCTTAGACTGAAGAAGGAAGAAGTTTTACCCTATCACTAGTCAGGCCATTCAAGACTTGACGCACCGCCTCTAGAGAGAGAGACCTCCTCGACTATCGATTGGCCTTGCTCCATCGATACAATCGATAAAAATCACCAACGGTCTAGTCCTTCAAAGTGATCAGCTGGGTATTACACCCGATCACCTTATAGAACCATGTCTGCCAAAGATAAAAATTTTGCGATTAAAAAGGGATGTGTTGATGTAAAAAACTAGATTGCTCTAATTATTTAATCACAGATAAATAAATAAGACAAAGATTTTTAAAGTGGTTAGGCTAGGAATAAAGCCTACGTCCACTGTTATGTTATTGCTGAGTGTTTGTGGAATTCTTGATTACAAGTTCACTCAAGAAATTCTGGTCCCTTTGAATGGGTTTGATACAAGGTATTTATAGCCTTGAGGCTGTACATGAAAGGTTCGATACATTAAATGATATACATGTGAAAGGGTAATACATTTAATGCAGCGTGTGCGTCAAGAATATAAGCATTCAATGAATATCTGAACTGTTGATTATCTGGCAATTAATGGTACGATCGAGGTGCAGCTCGGACCGCCATAGCTGCTCGCTGATCAGGAGTTCCTCGGAGAACTAAAGTACCTCGGTGCGTAAGAGTACCTCGGTGCATTGGAGTTCCTCGGAGAACTATAGTTCCTCGGTGTATCCTCGTTGCTCGGAGAGAAGCATGGTTGGTCGGGAAATGAACTTCCTCGCTGCTATCGTGCCACGTAGATTGACACGTGTCTTCGTATTATTCGTCCACATCAGCATATTAATTTTGGTATCAACAGAAGCCCCCAATGTTTCATATTTCGAACTTTGAGGAGTATGGAACATTCTTTCTCGGTATATGGCAATATTAAATGACTTTCCTGGGTTTCAGGAACATTGTGTTCAAATTTCCTTCTCATTTCGCAGCTTCTGCCTTTTTTTTGAATTTTTTATAAGCGCTTCGATCTTCGTGCAGTTTTTGTCCTTTTCGCCGCCGGAAGTTCAGTAGTTTCTTTTTGGTAATCATTTCTTTCGCTGCTTCCCAATACAAAGTATTTAAACTTCTTGGGTAATCATATCGTCTTCTACTTTTCCCAATTTTCTGCTTTCAAGCTTTCTATTCTCTCTTTCAGTCTTGTGCGTTCGTCCTTGTTTTCGTTCGTTGTCGACAGCTCTCCTTTCTTCCTGTAAGCTTTTTCTTCCTTCTTCTTTTACTCACCATGGTTTATGTTATTGAGTCTGTTGAAAAATTCCGCTCTGATTTTTCCATCCCATCTTGGGTAATTTTGGAAGAGTTTGCTGGAACTCAGGATTACTTTCATTTGGCTGAGGGACATTGGTTCCCCAGTCTTTTTATTGCTGAATGTGGTTTTTCCTTTCCTCCAAACCCATTGAGTCTTGAATTTTGTCAATATTTTGATCTTGTCCCTGCAAGAATAGCCCCCAATTTATGGAGGATAATTAATGGGGTGTACAAATTAAATTTAACTCATGGGACTCGTATAGGGATCCCTGAAATTATGTACTGCTATAAGTGGGCCACTTTAGATAATATTTATTATTTGAAAACTAGGTTTCTAAATAGAGCCCTTGTAGTTAACCTCCCTGACTCAAATAGAGATTATTTTGAACATGGGTTGGTTATGAAAAATTGGCAACATGCCCCTTTAGCTGAAGATGGCGTATACAATGGTCCCAGATGCCCTCCATATGGCAATGGGATAGGTTTATTTTTCATTTTATTTTACTTATGAAATTATGCTTTCATCATGTTTGACAAAATGTATGATTGATATCTCGTTATGTATATATTTGCAGTTGATAGCAAAAGAAAGACTCCAAAGGAATCAGAAGTTAATATCAAGCATCTAAAACTTATCTGGGGTTTGCACAAGAACGTTGCAGACGAACACATTAGGTCTGTCTCATATCTGCTACAGTATAAGAGTTACACAACCTCTTATACTGCTCGCCCTGTTGAACCAGCTTCCACCCCAGAAGGTTCATCTTCGGATTCTCATCTTCCTTTAAGCCAAAGGATGGGTAAGAAAAGAGCTCCTCCTGCTCTCTTTGATGATATTACTTCTGTGGCTGGGACCAAGAGAAGCAAAGCTGATGTCCCGGAGGGGACTAAGAAGGTGGATGTTGCGCCTTCAAAAGCTTCCGATAAGCCCCCAGTGGCCCCGAGCAAGAAAAATGTTCATGTGGAAATAATTACGATCTCTCCGACCAAGATTTCTTTGGTTGAAAGTGCTGAACTCCCATTGAGGAGATTGAGGAAATCATCCTCCGTTACTCCGGCTGAAACTGCCTCCTCTCTACCTGCTGGTGGTACTGATGTTCCAAACATCATTCTTCCAAGTTCTGCAATGAGCTCGGTTGTACCCGAGGTCCATGGAATTGATGAACAAATTCCTAGGGATATGCTGACATCCTTAGCTGCTCGTCATCTTTCTTCAGTAAATTTCTCACACTCTGAATTTATTGTCATCTTTCTGAATTTTTGCATTTGTGTAATGACTTTACTGTTTTTCTCATCTTTCAGCTGGTGAATTGCTTCAATAATATCGTGAAGAAAGATGAAGCTATTAAAGCTTCCAGCTCCTCATCTGGTGTAGAGGATGCTCTACTGGGTTTGACCCACTCTCTGAAGGAATCTCGCCAACAGTACAATGAAGACAAGACTGCTTGGGAGAAGAAGTTATCTGTTGTTGAGGCCGAGAAGGTGAAATTGGCTGAGGTCTCCAAAGGTTTGGAGAATAAAGTGAAAACTTTGGAGGCTGAGCATAAAAAATACGACGACAAGCTCAAGAATTTTGGAGAGCTTGAAGATAAGTTGAAGAGAGCCGAGGAAGAGTTGCTCGCCCTGCGAGATATCAAAAGTAAAAAAGAAGAATTGGACGTGAAGCTCTCCTCAGAGAAATTGAGAAGAAAAGTTGCAATCAAGAAACATTTCACTGCTGGTTGGGAGAAAGGATGGGATAAAGGGATTGCTGCAATGACATCCCAAGTCCAATATGGGAAGTTGAAATACTTCCACGATGGCTGGGTAGCTGCTTTACAAGAGTTGAAGGTACAAGACGATTCTGAGCTATTCCAACAACACTTCCCTGGTCCTCTTCCACCAATTGTGGAAGAAGAAGAAGATGAGCCTGCCTCAGATGAGTCTTCTATGGCTATGGATGACCCAGTCTCTGCTTCTCAACCCTCTATAGTCGAGGACGTTTCATCTATGCCTCCTCCTGCCGAGAAGATTCCTGCCGATCAACCCGTTGTTGCTACCGAGCAACTGAGCTCCTCGTCCCAGCCTCCCGAGAAAGTCTTGGGGGACAAGGAAAAGGTGTGAAGTTGTTTGGTATCATTTCTATATTTCAATTCTTGTAATCGAACAATGTAACCTTTTAATGATCTAATAAAATACATCTTCGTTCCTCTTCTTTATTGATACTCTGTCTGCTGTTATTTATTAACTCCTACCTTCTCTTCTTTATTAGTTTTTGGCCAGAATGGAGTTGATATCTGCTCCTGATACTGAATTGATGCGACAATGCAATGGCTATTATAAAGCTGGTCATACAGACCTTAGTGAATCAGAGATTGTTGACATCCTTGGTCACGATGCCTCAGAACAAGCAGTTGAGGCTTACCGGTACCTGAAGGATTTACTTGATAGATCTGTGGCCAACAATGTGGCATACTACGAGTTGATCGAGGAACTTCATGGTTCCATAGAGGATCTCCAAGGTCAGCACAATGAATCAATGGCTTTGTTACACAAAGATTATGAAAATAGATACCAACAACTTTCTTCTGAAACAGGCCATAAGAAGATCATTGTTGGATATGATATTAGGGAAAGGACCCTAAAAGGTGAAGTTGAAGCTTGTAGGCAGATTGCCGAGATCCTGGAGCAAGAAAATAATAATTTACAGAAAAAGTTGGCTCAATATGAATCTGCAGCGTCAACTTTTGCTGCTCTAGTGCCCGTTACTGATGAAGGTTTCTCTTTCTTAGAGGTCGAAAATGCCAAATTAAGGCAAGAACTGGACGATTTAAAAAGATCAGCAATTTCTGGGACTGCTCATGGACGAGGAAGAGGTTCTCGGGGGCGAGGAAGATCTGCTCAAAATGTTGCCGAGGAGCAAAACTCTCCAGTCGCTTCTCGGAGCCGATCAAGAGTTCTAAGTCGCAATGTTGAAGAGGCTCGTACCCAATCTACTTTAGAAACACAAGCATTCCAGTTAAACGTCAAAGATCGGGCCCTATCAGAAATGTCCAAGAAGAATCTATCCTTGGAGGATCAACTTACAGCGACGAAATCTGCTCTGCATAATAAGGATCTTTTTGCCAAAAGCCTTCATGAACAATTGGATAGATTAACCTTCCAATTCCATAAACAGCCAAGGGAATTCTGGATGGCATGATACAATGAAGCCCTTGTTCACCTGGATGCTCGTATTGAACATGCCAACAATGAAGGTTACAAGCAAGGATGGTTGAACGCACTGGGTGTGTTAAAATTGGAGCAAGGGAATTTTTTATGGGATTATCATGCTCCATCATTATTAGACCTGCCTGTACCACCTTTCAAATTGGACATGGCATGGATCCCAGCTCGTTCCATTCCTCGCAGCCTAATTTCAAAATACCTCGGTGATTATAGCCTTCATTCCCAAGTTGAATTATCTCGTCCTGAGCATCTTTTGGATACACCTTCTGTTATGAACGTCAGAATGCTCAGAGATGTTAATTTCATCAATTCTCCCCTTTGCCTAGAAGACCCTCCTGCCGGCGAGGAACCTGTTTCTAAAGCACAGGGCAAGAAACCAATAGAATAGTAATATCAATGTAACAATTAGTACATTCTTGTATCCTGTAATCTTATTTTAAATTTAATGAAAGAATTTCATTTTCTGTTTGCCAATTTTGCTATTGTCTTGTGTTTATCAAACACCTTTATATTTGCATACGTATGTATTTATTTATTTGTTAAAAAGATAACAATGTTGTGTTGTTCATCAACCATCTTAATAATAAAAATTCATAAGTATCAAGGTTGATCAATAAAGTAATGAATATAAATTGTTCAAACTGTTTCCAACCAACCAAGGTGGGTAAATAATGTTTGTCGACCAACTACAGTTGATGGGTTTTTATCCCCGACCAGCTATACTTGGTTCAATATAAAAATGCGTCTGACCAACTAAGATCAATAATTTGTCCTCGTCGACCAACTACAGTTATTGGGTTTTTATCCCCGACCAACTATACTTGGTGTATTTTTGAATATTTTGTTCTTCAAAGAACTCTTTGTAATAATATTACCTCCCGACCAATCATAAGTTGTAATATGAGAGTATATTTTTATCTTACCAACCGTAATTGATCATGCTGGTGTACACCTTTTAACCAAAGGAATATTTTTTGGCTCCTTGGAGCTTTTGGCTACTTCTAGCTGTCCTCCTAACCAAAGGAGGTTGGCTCCTTAGAGCACTTTTGGCTACTTATAGCACTTTTTGGCTCCTTAGAGCACTTTTTGGCTCCTTAGAGCACTTTTTGGCTCCTTAGAGCTGTCCTCCTAACCAAAGGAGGTTGGCTCCTTAGAGCACTTTTGGCTACTTATAGCACTTTTTGGCTCCTTAGAGCACTTTTGGTAGTGTATTACACTAGTATTCCCCGAAAAACTTTCAACAGAAAGAAAATGGTGAAACATCCTCGTTTTATTCATACTGAAGGAAAAGCTTTACATTTTACATTACTGATAATACTTGCGTAGGTGTTCAGCATTCCACGCATTCTTAAATTCTTCTCCTTCTAGAGTTGCTATTCTGTAAGTTCCTGGACGAACAACCTCTGTAACTCGGTAAGGTCCATGCCAGTTTGCTTCCAACTTATTTTGCTTCTGAATGACTTTCTTTAGCACATAATCCCCTTCTTTTAGGTCACATTTCTTCACCCTTTTGTTGTAAAACAGAGCTGTACGTTGTTGGTAAGCAGCATTTCTAATGGCTGCCTCTTCTCTAACCTCCTCGAGCATATCCAAATCCAGTCTTCTCATCAAATCGTTGATCGGGGAGTTGAAATTCAGCACTCTATGAGTTGGGAGACCCAACTCGGCAGGTATCACAGCTTCACTTCCAAATGCCAACATATATGGTGATTCTCCAGTTGTTGCTCGGGGAGTTGTTCGGTAAGCCCATAGTACGGATTGGAGCTCATTAATCCAATTTGCTTTAGCTTCGCTTAACCTTTTCTTCAAACCATTTAGTAATGTTCTGTTCGTCACTTCAGTCTGTCCATTGCTCTGGGGATGGCCCGGTGCTGAATGATACTTCAAAATGTTTGACTGATGACAATAAGCAGCAAATTCTTCATTATCGAATTGTGTTCCATGGTCTGTGATGAAAGCATGGGGGAGACCATATCGACAAATGATGTTTTTCCAAATAAATTGATATACTTTCTCGTACGTCATATCAATTAGTGGTTCAGCTTCCACCCACTTAGTAAAATAATCTACTGCCACGACGAGATACTTGAACCTTCCTCGGGTCGTTGGCAGTGGTCCAACCAGATCAACCCCCCACATGGCAAATGGCCAAGGTGAAGTTATGGGTGTCAACAATGCTTGTGGAGTTCTTCGGATGGAGGAAAAACGTTGGCACTTGTCACACTTCTTAGCATAGGCTATACAATCAGCCCTCATCGTCGGCCAGTAATATCCCTGTGTCATTACCCTTTGCAAAAGCGTCCGACCTGCTACATGAGCTCCACAAGATCCTTCATGAATTTCTTCAATCAATTCTTTGACTTCTGATGGATGCACACATCTCTGCAAACCTGCCATAATTCCTCGTCTATACAAAACACCATTAGTTAACACATACCGAGCAACTTTATACTTCAATTTCTTGGCAGCTAGTTTGTCCTCCGGTAATTCTCCTTCTTCAATGTATGCTCTGATAGGATCCATCCAAGATGGTCCTAAATCAAGGGTAATAATCTTCACCGTCAGATCTTCTTCTATGCTCCGACTTTCTAATACTTCAATTGGTATTGTTCTTCGCAGTTCGGTGCACGTAGCTGACGCTAGTCGGGCCAATGCGTCTGCTCTAGCATTCTCCATTCTCGGTATCCTCACCAAGTGAATAGCATTAAATTCTGTCAATAACTCCATCACTTTTGCATGGTACTTCACCATTAATTCTCCCTTCACTGCATATATTCCCATCATTTGATTCACAATTAATTGAGAATCACTGAAAACAATTACTTGTCGTGCCTCCATAACTTTCGCCAAATGAAAACCTGCTATCATAGCCTCATATTCAGCCTCATTATTGGAAGCTTTGAATTGGAATCTCAAGGCATACTCCATGTCAATATCATCTGGGGTGTTTAAAACAATCCCTGCTCCACAACCAGCTGTGCAAGATGATCCATCTACATATAATCTCCATGTAGGTAACTCGTCTTCAAATTTCTTATCTGTTAGAGTTCCTCGGTAAAATATCATCTGTTTTCTTTCATCATCCCCGGGTATCCTTCGTTCCTCGTCGGTCATTTGTTCGCGCCCTTTTACCAACCGGAGTTGGTCTGGGTTTGAATATGATGATATTTCTACATCCACAAGTCCTTTTACCAACCTTGGTTGGTCTGGATCTGTGCCTGTTGATCCTGTATCGTCCACAGGTAGGTCAGCAAGTACCTTTTGTTCCTCGGGGGTATCAGAGTATGTGAATTCCGCTATAAAATCTGCTACAGCTTGCCCCTTTAATGATGATCTGGGTTCGTACACAATATCATATTCACCGAGTTCTATTGCCCAATACATCAATCTTCCTGACTTTTCTGGCTTGTGAAGGGCTTGTCTTAATGGCATGTCGGTATACACTATGATGGTATGGGCCTCGAAGTATGGCCTCATTCTTCTACTTGCTTCAATTAATGCCAGTACCAATTTTTCTAACTTTGGGTATCTGATTTCTGCACCTCGGAAGGCCTTGCTTGTGTAATAAATTGGCTTCTGGACTCCATTCTCCAATCTGATCAACGCCGAGCTAACTGCATTCTCTGATACTGCCAAATACAAGTACAGCTTCTCTCCAGTTACTGGCCTAGACAACAATGGTGGGGCTCCCAAATACTTTTTCAAATCTTGAAAGGCCTTCTCACATTCATCAGTCCACTCAAAACTTTTTCGCAGTGTTTTGAAGAACGGGGGGCATTTATCAGTTGCTCGGGATACAAATCTGTTGAGCGCTGCAACTCGTCCGGTAAGACTTTGTACTTCTTTCCTCGTCATTGGGGATCGCAGCCCTAAAAGAGCTTTGATCTTTTCTGGATTTGCCTCAATACCTCGTTGATTGACGATGTATCCGAGGAACATTCCTTCTCGTACTCCAAAGGTACACTTCGTCGGGTTGAGCTTCATTTGGTATTTGTCCAGTTGATCAAAGGTCTGGCCTAAGTCAACTAGATGATCAGTAGCTCTCTTGCTTTTGGTGAGCATGTCGTCGACATAGACTTCCATATTGCAACTGATTTGTTCGGCAAAAACCTTGTTCATCAGCCGCTGATATGTTGCACCTGCATTTTTTAAACCAAAAGGCATAACATTATAACAATAAGTTCCCCTTGGGGTAATAAAAGAAGTACTTTCCCTGTCTTCAGGCTTCATTTTGATCTGATTGTAGCCAGAATATGCATCCATAAAGCTGAGTAGCTCATGTCCCGAGGTAGCATCCACTAATTGATCAATTCTGGGCAATGGAAAATGATCTTTTGGGCATGCCTTGTTAAGATCGGTGAAATCAACACACATTCTCCATTTGTTGTTTTTCTTCTTTACCATCACCACATTCGCCAACCAATCTGGATATTTCACATCTTCAATGAATTGGGCTTTCTAAAGTTTCTCGACCTCTTCTTGTATGGCCTGGTTCTTTTCGGGACTAAACACTCTTCTTCTCTGCTTTACAGGCTTGATCTCCTTATTCACATTGAGCTCATGACATAAGAAGTTTGGATCTATTCCTGGCATGTCTTCATGACTCCAAGCAAAAGTATTCTTCCTGTTTCTCAAGAAAGTTATCAACTCCTGCTTTATTGAAACATCCAACGACGATCCTATCTGGGTTACTCGTTCAGGATGCTCGTCGTCCAGGATAACATTTTTTGTAGATTCCACCACCTGCCCTTTTACGAGTTGAGATTCATCCCTAGGGTCAAGAGTTTCAATTTCTGTACCTTCCTCCACTTGGTAAGTAGTAGTCTTTTTCCTTGACTCTTCAAGTTCCTCTTGCTCGGCAGACGAATAATAGCATTCCCGAGCTACTTTTTGATCACCTTTCATAATTCCAACTGCAAAATTCGTTGGGAATTTCAAACACTGATGTACTGTAGATGGAACTGCCTCGAACTTCTTCAATCCAACTCTTCCCATGATGATGTTGTAGGCTGACTGCACATTCTTATCCATCACAAAGAAGCGTATTCTTTCGGTTCGACAAGCAGGCCAAGTTCCAATGAGTATATCCAACTTGATCGTCCCAAGTGGAAAAACTTTCTCGCCAGCAAAACCCAGAAGGGGTCTGTGATAAGGTTCCAATTGAGATAATTTTAAATTCAAGCTATCAAAGCATGAATAGTACATGATGTCTGCCGAACTACCATTGTCTACTAACACCCTTGAAATGACCACATCCTTCATCCTCATTTTGATCACCAAAGGATCATCATGAGGGTAAAGAACACCTGCCAGGTCGTTTTTTGAAAATCCAATCACTAGCTTCTCTTTATTTACCTTCCTCGGACGATCATCCTCGGCCAGATTTATTCGCTGAATATATGAACAAGCTTGAGCCTCTCCGAGGTAAGCTTTTCTTTCTGCAGTAAGGTCTCCTCCCCCTGCATCTCCTCCTGTAATAACATTACAATCAAATGACCCAAAACGTATGGAGAATACCTCTCGTTCAGGCTGCCTTGGCTTCTTGGGAAGATCAGGGTCATCATCTGGATCATCTTCGTGGTCCCTCCTCTTTTTCTCCACTGCACGACGAGGAGATCTAGATCTCTCTCTAGTTCTATCATCATTCTTCCTTTCACCTCGGCGATCTACATACTTTGACAACTTTCCTCTTCGGATGAGTGTTTCAATCTCGTTCTGAAGGGCTATGCAATTTTTTGTCATATGGCCATGATCTTTGTGAAACTCGCAATATTTGGCCTTATTCCTCAGATCGGGATTTGTCTTCAGTTTCTTTCTGCCACTTGATTTCCTCGTTATTCTTGATTTCTTCCAAAACATGATTAATACCCATTTTCAATGGAGTATAATTATCATACTTCTTTAGGACTTCCAAAGCCATCCTGTTATTCCTGGAATGCTTGTCACCACCATTACCTTTCTGATCTTTTTTCTTAGACTTGTCGACCTCCACCTTGATTTCTTTATCCATATTCTTCTTCGCAGCCATAGCCTCCTCAGCATTCATGATTTTGGCCGCTTTAGCCATTAACTCCGACATAGTTTTAGGTGGATCTTTGACCAAAGTATAGTACATCTTATTAGGCAGCAAACCACTCATCAAAGCAGTGATCGCTGTCTTTTCTTCATAGTCTATGACTTCCAACTTCTCGTTATTAAAACGAGTTATGTAATCTCTGGTACTTTCACCTGATTTTTGTCTAACACTTAACAAGTGTGCTACTCGTTTTACCGGCTTCGCCCCAAAGCAAAAATTGCCAATGAACAACTCGGCTAATTGAATAAAAGTTGAAATCTTACCCCGAGGAAGATTGTTATACCATATCTGCGCAGATCCGGTAAGAGTTCCCGAGAAAGCTCTGCACCTCATCTCGTCGGGGACGACATAAATGTCGGCGGCAGCTTGATATTGTTCTATATGAAGTACAAGATCTGTTTTTCCATCGTACTTAGGAGTCACTACAGGTGCTTTGAATTGCGATGGTGTAGGAAAATCCACAATGGCTTGCACAAAAGGTGTCCCTTGAACAAAAGTTCTCTGTAAGGGGTTTCTTGCTTTAGCCATTTCGCCCAGTCTATCCTCCAACCGCTGAATGGAACCTTTCCATGCTTCATTTCCTTCCTCAGGCCGCTTAGTCCGAGCAACTGAGTGTTCTGACGTAGCTTCCTGAGATTTATCTCGACGAGTAGCTGGTCGTGATTGTGCTGATCCTTCTCTCAAACCTGATGGTGGCCGAAAACTTTTCGACGGAGCTCTAGGTGGACTCATATTCCTCCTTGGTCCTAATCGACTGAAAGGAGATGCCCTGCTTAATCTTTCCAAAGCGCTGGTTCTTTCCGGAGAGAGTGTGATACGTTGATCTGTATCCGTAGCCCGTATCGATGATGTTCGCCCAGGTTGATACGTAGAATCAGTAGACTCCCCATTGCGATATGACCCAGTACGTCTGGATCGTGATTGCCCATGATCACTCCTATACCCTGAATAGGTAGGTGCACCGCCTTGAAGAGTTTGAATGAGTTGCCTCACAGATTCTTGCATGGCGGTTTGTCCTTGAGCCAGATTTGTCATAATTCCAGCCAGATCTGGAGTTGCAGATGGATTTGGAGGATTTCCAGCATTTCCAGCATTTCGATTACTGGATTCTGGATTATCTGCCATTG
Organism: Sambucus nigra; assembly: GCA_949130495.1. Lineage (NCBI taxonomy): Eukaryota > Viridiplantae > Streptophyta > Magnoliopsida > Dipsacales > Adoxaceae > Sambucus > Sambucus nigra. Next base: position 83,316,654 of record OX422208.1, on the reverse strand, counting down.
ATAACAAATGATTTTTGCGAAAAACGATAGTAATAGTCGTTTCCCACAGACGGCGCCAATCTGTTGATGTAAAAAACTAGATTGCTCTAATTATTTAATCACAGATAAATAAATAAGACAAAGATTTTTAAAGTGGTTCGGCTAGGAATAAAGCCTACGTCCATTGTTATGTTATTGCTGAGTGTTTGTGGAATTCTTGATTACAAGTTCACTCAAGAAATTCTGGTCCCTTTGAATGGGTTTGATACAAGGTATTTATAGCCTTGAGGCTGTACATGAAAGGTTCGATACATTAAATGATATACATGTGAAAGGGTAATACATTTAATGCAGCGTGTGCGTCAAGAATATAAGCATTCAATGAATATCTGAACTGTTGATTATCTGGCAATTAATGGTACGATCGAGGTGCAGCTCGGACCGCCATAGCTGCTCGCTGATCAGGAGTTCCTCGGAGAACTAAAGTACCTCGGTGCGTAAGAGTACCTCGGTGCATTGGAGTTCCTCGGAGAACTATAGTTCCTCGGTGTATCCTCGTTGCTCGGAGAGAAGCATGGTTGGTCGGGAAATGAACTTCCTCGCTACTATCGTGCCACGTAGATTGACACGTGTCTTCGTATTATTCGTCCACATCAGCATATTAATTTTGGTATCAACAGGATGCATAAGGAAAATGCGAATGCATGAAAGGAAAATGCGCAAATTAAAGAATACCTCAAGAAGATACACGACTCCAGTAAAAGACTGTCGGTAGCACCGACTGAATGCATTAAGAGAAAAATAAAGGGTCGTCAAAGTCAGGCTCCCCCAATTATAAAAAGGGATGTTAGAAAACATCCTCAGATATGGTAAAAACCATAAATGGACAACGTCGCTGCTCGACGCCACCAGAAATCCCCACAACACCAGAAAAATAAACAAGCGGTCCATCTATCTCACCTACAACCCATCCTCCAGATCGATCACCCTGCCCAATAAAACATCCTTCAGCAGCGACAGACGGATCGAGTCCCCATACACTATCCTCCCCACATCACCAATCGTCGAATGCACCGCCTCCAGCCTCACCCATAAGGAGAGATCCACCTCTATCTGCTCCCCATCACAATCCAGTCCCCAACAGCTGCTGCACATCTATGGGATTCACAGTCATCTCCCCGAAACCAAAATGAAAGGTGTGGGTAGTGTCCCACCACCTCTCCCCCAAAGCGTATAAAATCTTCGTCGAACGAGGCGTCTCATCCAACACAGAAGCCAATTTCCTAAAGCCTGCTGATGATACCACCCAACACACCACATGTGGAAGATGCTCCCAAACATCCTTAAGCCTCGTCGTCCCGCGGGCACGTATAATCGACAGAGAAACATCGGACTGTCAAAAAGAAAAATCCTTGTCAAAATCCAAGAAAAGAGGAAAACACAAAAAAGGAATGCAAAATGTCATTTTACATACATAACTGCCAGGGTTCACCACCCTCGAAGAGCGATGACACGACGGCTCCCGCAGCAAGGTCCGCTCATCCGTAACTGGCTCGAATGCGTCAAAAGAGTTCTCACTCCCCAAAGTAAGAGGCCCCCGACCCTTCACTCCACATTCGCCCAGTCGTCAACAACTAACCACTCCCTGTGTACTGCAATGCTCACAAAAGCGGCCATTTTTTTAGATTACAAAATGCTAGGATGATTCACAGAAGAAAATCGCAGAAAGAGAGAAGGTAAGAAGTTGTGAAAATGAGGGGAATTCGCCCCCTTTATATAGGATGCCAAGGGTCATGCCGATCGGCACTGCACCCCCCACCTACCAATCGGCACTAACTCTTTACCTTCTCGAAACAACTCAAAAGTCTATGCCATTATCGAATGGCACCCTCTACACCATGTCGACTGGCACCCCCCTTAAATTTCCGTACAAAAATTCCCAAAAAATACCAGAAAACCCTGAAAAATCCTTAGAAAATTCTTAAAAATATCGAAAAGGATTTAGAACATTTTCACCAAGAAAGTTTCGAACTCCCCCAAGAGGAATCCCTATTTCCCCAGCGGAACTCTCAAAAGACAAGTGAATCTCCTCCCGACAACGTCCCTGGAGGACCTCTATAGTATCCAAAAATTCCCTGAAGGTCTCAAAATTTCTCCGAAAAATGCGTCCAAACCCTGGACCACCTAATCACTTCCCCAGCATCAAATTGGTTGTTCCCCTGGTAAAGTCTCCAAAACACATAAGGATTTCCCCAGCAATCATCTCTACAGCTCAAATCAAAATCATAAGGTAATTTCCCCGATAGATTTCCCCGAGAACATCTTAATTTAAGCCCGCGGAATTGGTCATCTTATCCTTAAGCCCACAGAATTGGCTTCGACCCGCAAAATTGGTCATCTCATACTTAAGCCCGTAGAATTGGCTTCAACCCACAGAATTGGTCATTTCAAAATAAAGACCACAGAACTGGCTTCGACCCGCATAATTGACCTTCTCAATTTAAGTCCTCAGAATTAGCTTCGACCCGCAGAATTGGTTATCCCCAATTTAAGCCTTTAGAATTGGCTTCGACCCGCAGAATTGGTCATCTCAATTTAAGCCCTCAAAATTGGCTTCGACCCACGAAATTGGTCATCTCATCCTTAAGCTCGCAGAATTGGTCATCTCAACCTAAGACCGCAGAATTAGCTTCGACCTGAAGAATTGGTCATCTCAATTTAAGCCCATAAAATTGGTTTCGACCTGCAGAATTGGTCATCCCAAACTTAAGCCCGTAGAATTGGCTTCGACCCGTAGAATTGGTCATCTTAATTTAAGACCTGAGAATTGGCTTCGACACGCAGAATTGGCTTCGACCCACAAAATTGGTCATCTCAATTTAAGACCTTAGAATTGGCTTCGACCCACAGAATTGGTCATCTCAACTTAAGCCCACAGAATTGGTAATTTCAAACTTAAGCCCGCAAAATTGGCTTAGACCCGTAAAATCGGTCACCTTCATCCCTCAGCCCGCGGAATTGTCTTTGACCCACATAATCGATCACCCTTATCCCTAATCCCTCATAATTAGCTTCGGCTCGCAGAATCAGTCATCCTCATCCTTAGGTCCTCAGAATTGACCTCGACCCTACGGTCATCCTCTTTTAAAGGCATTATGTGGTGTCTATTCGACGGCTATCATTTATTCCAAACTCACCCGTCGAGGGGCTATGTAGACACCCCATTCTAGATCCCTCTAACCACTCCTTAGGTCCCTAGAACCTCCCCTCATCACTATAAACCTAAGTCATACCCCGGGTACTGACCTAAAAGCCATCGGGCATTCCCAAGCTCCGTTTGACCAAAAGTTAAACTCTTTAGCTCGACCGAGACTGAATGAATCTTTGAAGGTCACTGAAACCCCTTTCCAACGGTCCGTCCCGTGCACGATTCTGACTTACGGTGCGGACGAACGACCCGTTTTCCCCCGAAACTTGATTTGGAGGTCACCGGATGCTCCCAGGCTCCATTTGACCAAAGTCAATTCCTCAGCTCGACTGAGACTGAATGAATCTTTGAAGGGCGTTGAATCCTGATAGAAAGAACTTTTCGATGTATTTTTTTCTTTGTCGTTGCTTGAAAAGTCTTTCTAATCAAAACCTCAAATACCTATAAAATATAACAGTCTAAAGTGTAGCGGTAAGCAAGGGTATCAATCCACTTTCAAGGTTGTAAAGCAAAGGAACAAATTCAATTGTAATTAACTTTTTATTTTTTTTTTGTGCTTTTTCACTTTTTTTAATTTTTTAGCTTTTTCAATATTAAAACAATAAGGTGAGGTGATGATTTAAACTAAACTAAACTAAAATGAAAATAACTAACTAGAAAGTGACTAAAATGAAAACAAAGTCTAACACTAAAATAAGAGATAAAGTGAGGTAAATAATTGTGAGAACAATCAAGGAATGAGATTACACCACAAATTTTGGCTATTCTAGCTAATGAATTTAATTAATTGAATTCTCCCAAATTAATATCAAAATTACAAACCAACTCTCGTTGCAAGTGTAATTATAATAGTAATCTTTTAGAATGTTAAGTTTAACACCCCACAACTCTAGAAAAATAGATCCACGCTCCTTTTAATTAATCTCCCGCTAGGATCGATCAATTAAAATTTATGTCAATCTTAGAAAATAAATTTAGAGTTGAAATTCAAGTTATAATGCCCCACTTAAGAAACCCCTATCTCTAGTTCGAATCTAAAATGGGTATTATAACTAGAATTTCGATTTTCTCTCGAAAATCATTCACCCTCTCTCGAGGCGTAAATCTAAGGGTGAGGGATCAAAATTAACATTCAAAGGAAAATGTCAAGTAATCAAACTAATTAAACTAAAATAACATCAAATAAGGGTCCCCCCCCCCCCCCCCCTTGAAAAGAGATTTAGCCTAACATAGTATCAAACATAATAAACAAATATTCAATAGGCATTTAATATAAAAGAGTAGAGAGAAGAATAATCAAATCAATCTCTTGAATTCAATAAACTTCAATATTTGAATGAGAAGCATACAACCCTCCAATTGAGAATCCAAGTAATATGAAATTAAAATCAACACTCAAGTAAATCTCAATCAATATTTAACCTCACAAATATCTAAAAAAGAATAAACAAAACTATTTACAAATGATATTTTTCTTTACAATTCTCTCTCTAGAATTTTCCTATCTAAAAGCTCTCCCTTAAAATGGGGTCTTCATCTTCTTTTTATACAAGACATGGAGCTAGGGGTAAAAATGAGAATTGACTATGGTGAACATGTGGGAAAGGTGAGAGTACATGTGCATGGGAGTGTGAGGTGTGAGGATATTTGGAAGAGGGAATAAAAATCTGATATGATTTATGGATATTTTGGTCATTGGGTAAAATATGGGTAGTTGGGGGTATTTGGATAAATGGGGTTTAAGTAGCACATGGGGTTTTATTAGTTGACATTGTTTTGGTCATTGTTTTGGTTTGGCATTGGTTTGTTTGGATTTTTGGCAGGTGTGGAGAAATCGTGGCTTAAATTTGGGAGTTGAAGTGGGTTGAAATGGGTTTTGGTTTTGCAGGTGGGTAAGGAGTTTGGGCAGACCCGGAGAAATAGGGGTCGGGCTTTGGTGATGGCCGTAGGTGAGGTCGTCTTCGGATTTTGGTTCGTAGGAGGTAGGCGGAAGCAGGGGTCTGGGTGGAATCGGCGTCGGTGAAGAGAGAGAGAGAGGCCGACGGGTATGGGGTGGTTGGATCACGCCGGAGCAGGCGGGTAGGGGACGGTTTGGGTTCTTGGCTGGCCGAAGTGGATTCTGCTGGGCAGCGGGGTTAAGGTTGAGAGGAGGTCGGAGTTGGGTTTGCTGGATCGCCAGCGGAGCTCGCGGGGAAGGTTAAAGGGCGCCGGCGACGGGAGTTCGGATCTGGGTGGAGATCGGTAGGTTGCCGGGGCTTTGGTTTCAGCGTCAGAGGTGGGTTCCCTCCTGAGTTTTGGCTATGGGACATCGCCGGGATGATGCGCAGGAGATCGCCGGCGGGGCTGGGTTGAGGAGAGGGGTAGGGTCGCGCCGGAATTTCGTGCAGTAGGTCGCGGACAGGTAGGGGGTTGTAGTTGGTTATTGGGATAGAGATTTGTTAATGGAGTAATGGTGGATTTTCAGGAGACAGAAAGAGGGTTTGGTGGGAGAAGATGAAGTGGTGATGATAGGGTGTAGGTGGGTGTAGGCTAGTTAGGGTGTGGGAGAGGGTGTAGGATAAGTGTATGTGGGTATTTTTAATTCGGACACTTAAAAATAATACTAACTAACTAATTAAAAAAATAAAATTAATAAAATAAAATAAAAACTTCAAAAAAATAAAATCCTATTTTAAAATAAAACAAAGACTCAAATAAAAATTAAAATTAAAAAGAAATGAAAATAAAAAATAGAAATTTATTAAACTAAAACTAAGATCCTAATAAGAAAATGTAAAATCAAAATAAACTAAAAATAAATCAATCCTAAAAAATCTAATCCTAATAAAATAGGATAAAATAGAATAAAAACTAAAACTAAATATAATAAACTAAAACTCAAAATAAAATTATACTAAATAAAAAGAAATATAAAAATAGAAAATAAATTCTAGAAATTCTAAATAAAAATGACTCAAACTAAAAATTTTAAAAATAAAATAATTAAAGGACACAAACAAACACGCACGGGTTTTGGGGTAGGCTTAGGCTAGGATGCGCTAGGGTAGGGCTAGGGGATTGGGTATTTAGCTCCATTTATGCGTAATTGCTTTGATTTAAACGCTTGAACTCTGCAACGCACAATTGACCTACAAAATAAACATTTAAGAGCATAAGACCCAAATTGTCGAGAATTAGCAATTAAAGTACGTCAATTCGGGGTATAAATTGTACAGTTTTGGGTGCTTATCAAATCCTCTCTCCAACGATCTTTCCCGTGCGCGATTCTGACTCACGGTACGGTCGAATGATCTGTTTTACTCCAAAAGGTCACCAGGCACTTCCAGTCCCCGGTTGACCAAAGTCAACTCCCCAAACCGAGTCAATATCTTTGGAATGTCGAAGTACATCTCCTAACCTTTCCAACAGTCTGCTCCGTGTGCGATTCTGACTTACCATGCGGGGGAACGATCCATTTGCGTCCGACGATCCCCCGTCCAAAGGACCGACAAACTCTTCCCAGCCACATTTGACCCAAAGTCAACTCCCAGACTCGGGAGCAGTCCCAAATACTTTCGAAGGTCTCTGATGTACCTTTTTACCCGTTTGCCCCGTGCATGATTCGGATCAACGGTTTGTGCTATATAGCGGATTTTTTGAAGGGACCTGAAAGAGATTTCCAAACGGCATGTCCCAAACCCTGCCTATCGGCAGTGTGCCCAAACAAACCTGCTGATTGTAAGAACCAGGGCTATGCCGATCGGCAATGCCCTGGGCCTATAAAAATGAGGGCCTGGCCTCATTTTAAAAGACAGGAAGATCAGAGATCAATCACTCTCCGCAAGTTCAAAAAACCCCTCTCGAAGTCAGAGTGATTTTCACATCCAAATCCCTTTCCAACCTTCACCTTTCATCACCTTTTTCATCAAACTTGGTTAATTAAGTACCCTCCATCATCATCCAAGTGCAAGGGCTGCTCTCTAACATCCAAGATCGAGCTCAAGATCTTCAACAAGTTCCAACTTTCTCCACTTTCTCCTTAAATTTTCATAAATTCACATTAATTTGTTTTATTACTTAGTACTTTTATTCTCTCATCTCACATATCCTAATATAAATTTTATCTACTATTATTGCACATCTCTTATTTTCATATAAATAAAACTCAATAAAACAAGAAAAAGAGGATTTGCTCATAAATTCCAAACGGGAATTCTCACACTTTTCTCACAACTAAAAAACTTTTTTTACACACACACACACATACAAGAGAAGTTCTCGATTGGGTTTATGGGATAAACCCCACCCCTCGTTTTGCATACAAACTACGTGGACTTTGATGCCTCTATAGGCTATGTAGGCGTCTCAGGGTGAAACCCAAGACTCGAGTCCTTTTCCTACTTTTTTATATTTTTCCTATATTCTTTAAATTTAACTCTCTTAGACTCTTTATATATATATTTGTGCTTAGTGGCGTATTATTCTATATGTGTTATCATTCCATTATAGCGATCAACGCAAGGATAATCGCATAAATCTTATTTTCTAATATTATTTTTTAGGAATATTCCAACGGATGACTCGCTTTATCTCTTCCATGATACAAGTGGATGATTCCTATCTCCATTATATATACACATGCACACATATCACGGGGAAATAAAGGAAAATAGCAATAACTCATGAGAGATCGTAAGGGCGGAATGGATGCCTAACACCTTCCCATTTCGTAACTTAGTCTCCGAACCCTTTTCGAATCATTTTTGGTTTCGTATGTATCAGTATGTCTTTGGATGTCTTTCAGGACGGCTCCCTTTTCTTTTGTCTGTTCTGAGCAAAATAGATTGGCGACTCTATCTATCTACATGTTTCACCTCACTACCGACATCGTCCGAAGCGCTCTCGGGAGGGATGCGTGGGAACAAGATCCTCCAGAGACGAAAGGGGGGGACACCCTCCCACATCTTCGCATCCTCCCGCCGCGAGGATCAAAAAGGGGATGGCAACAGTTTTTTATTCGAAAAAGAACACAAAAACCATACCAAGCGCAAACTGCAACAAAAATTATTAATTATAAAAATAACTAAATATGCAGTTACAATGTATTTTTTCTTTTTTTTAAGGGAAAGAAAAAAAATAATAAAAGCACACTATAAGATTGGGAAAAAGAATATATATATATATACTAGAAAAAATTACTATTGGAATAAAAAAAATCTCAATATTTTTTTTGTATTTTTAAGTACTTTTATGACAAAACTAATGTTAAAAACAACTAGTTATTCATAAAACACTTTAAATCTGTTTTTTTACAGCAGTTTTGAAATCTGGAAAGTTCCAAAAAATCTTAATTAATTAATTTCAAAATTTTCAAATTTGTTGGTAGTTTATGACAAAACTAGTGTTAAAAACACTATTTACCAAAGAAAATCAAATCCAATTAAAAACTGATTTTTTTATATACTGAAAAAAATATTGGAAATATTAGGCTATTGAATTTTTTTTAATAAATTAAAAAAAAATATTTTTGCTCCAAATTAAAGAACCTTGAAATATGGATTTTTTTTTTGAAAAAAAAGTTTTTTTTTCACTTCTGTTCTCTTTCTTCAATTTTTTGGTACTTTTATGAATTAACTAGTGTCAAAAATAATTATTTAAGCCCTAAACGACTCAAATCCAATTCAAATAAATTTGAAAAAAAATAATGCTACAGTTATATATATATATATATATATATATATATATATATATATATATATATATATATCTTCATTTTTTTTACTAGTCTGAAAGCCAATACATTTAGAATCAACCGAAATCTCTGAAAACGGCACAAAAATACTTGTTGTCAAATTTTGTTTGTTATAAACTACCGCAAGTGCATGGGATATTGAAATATAGCGGGTGTAAGTACGGGTCGAACCCACAGAGATTTGATCAACTTTTATAAAATATCGACCGTCCAACTAGATATACGAGTGTATAAATGTGATTTATGTTCTAAAATAAAAATAAAAATAAAAATAAAAGGAGAATAAACGAACAAATAGAGATAATATCAAATGTGGAAGAAACTAGGAGGTCGGATCAGTTTGTCAGTTCTAATTAAATTTACACATTAATTTAATTCCGTACACTACACCAAACTGGCGATTGGTCACAGCCAAAATCCCTGACCAAAAGTGTGGGTCGCGGACTTAGGCTGTGACCATTTCGGGCGTGACCATTTTCGTGGGTCGCGGCCCAAGTCCGTGACCAAAAAATGGTCACGGTCAAGAGGGGTCACGGCAGATGGTCGCGGACTTGGGTCGTGACTCATCCGTGACCCACAATCATGACAAATTGATCGCGGCCGTAGTCCACGACCCACGACCGTGACAAAAAAATAAAAAAAATTGGTCGCGGCCCTTATCCGTGACCCACAACCGTGACAAATTGGTCGCGGCCAAAGTCCACGACTCATGACAGTGACAAAAAAATAAAAAATAAAAATTGGTTGCGGCCCTCATCTGTGACCCATGACCGTGACAAATTGGTCGCGGCCAAAGTCCGTGACCCACAACCGTGACCAAAAAATAAAAAAAATGGTCACGGTCCAAGTCCATGACCTACAACCATGACGAAAAAAAGGAAAAAAAAATGGTGGCGGACTTTGGTCGCGACCATTTTTATGCGCGACGAAAAAAATAAAAGTGGTCATGGACAAAGTCCATTACCTTATTTAACTATAATTTTTTTTTAAAAATGTATTTTTTGGGTCCAATCCTAAAATTGGGGGTCCTGTGAGAGCACCGTCAGTTGCTACGTGTAACGTTGGACGCGTACGAGGTGTTACAAATATTTATTATTGGCAAAACAATAAAAAAAATCACAAATTGCGAATCGAGAACGTTGTTAATAAACAAATATATATACAAACTTAAAAATATTACATGTCTTAATAATTCACAGACCAAACCCCTGTAAATGTAAAATCTGCTTATTATAAAGCCCACATGGCCATAAAATTCAATAATCAAATTATAAAAGCCCACACGGCCATAAAACTAAACAATAAAAGCCCGCACAACTGTAACACGCAAAAAACAAAATCCTGAATGTCCACAACATATAAACAATCTTCATGTTGTAAACTATTGCCTCCTTTATTTGTTCCACGTGCAAAAATCCTACAAATGATAGGATATAAAAAATAATAGATCAGTAACCAAGTAGTTTTACAAAATAATTAATCAAGCTGAAAAATTTCATATATTAGTTAAAATTATCAACATATCAATATTTTTATGCCTAAGTCTAGAAATATACAAATTATCATCGTATTCTCAAACCGAGAGTACCGGGGTTGCACGGTCAGTTCCTACGAGTCACATTGGTCCCGTGGGAGGTGTTGGTGCCACCCATGGGGCCGTTCTGGGGTAGTTTCGGGTTTTCACCCACTAACACCATGTTTTTAAGCCTATGTCTAAAAATATGCAAATTACCGTCGTATTCTCAAATCGAAAGTTCCGCGACTGCGCGGTCACTTCCTACGAGTTACATTGGTCCCGTGGAAGGTGTTGGTGCCACCCACGGGGCCGGTCGAGAGTTGTTTCTGGTTTTCCCCCACTAACGCCATGTTTTACCTAAGTCTATAAATATGCAAATTATCGTAGTATTCTCAAACCGGGAGTCCTGGGGCTGTGCGGCCAGTTCTTACGAGTTACATTAGTCCCGCGAGAGGGGTTGGAGCCACCCACGGGGCCGTTCGGGAGTTGTTTCGGGTTTTCTCCCACTAACGCCATGTTTTTAAGCCTACGTCTAGAATTATGCAAATTACCATCGTATTCTCAAACCGGGAGTCCCGGGGCTGCGCGGCCAGTTCCTACGAGTCACATTGGTCCCGTGGGAGGTGTTGGTGCCGCCCATGGGGCCGTTCGGGGGTTGTTTTGGGTTTTTACCCACTAACGCCGTGTTTTTAAGCCTAAGTCTAGAATTATGCAAATTACCATCGTATTCTCAAACTGGGAGTCCCGCGGCTGCGCGGTCAGTTCCTACGAGTTACGTTGGTCCCGAGGGAGGTGTTGGTGCCACCCACAGGGCCGTTCGGGGGCTGTTTCGGATTTTCACCCACTAACGCCATGTTTTTATGCCAAAGTCTAGAAATATGCAAATTATCGTTGTATTATCAAATCGGGAGTCCCGTGATCGCGCGGTCAGTTCCTACGAGTTACATTGATCTCGTGCGAGTTGTTGGTGCCACTCACCGGGACGTTCGGGGGCTGTGTCGGGTTTTTACCTTCTAACGCCATGTTTTTATGTCAATGTCTAGAAATATACAAATTATCATCGTTTTGTCAAATCGGGAGTCCCGTGATCGCCTGGTCAGTTCCTACGAGTTACATTGGTCCCGTACGAGGTGTTGGTGTCACTCATGGAGCCGTTCGGGGGATGTTTCGAGTTTTCACCCCTTAACGCCATGTCTTTATGCCCAAGTCTAGAAATATGCAAAGACTATGATATTCGATCAGTTAGGGATAAACTTAATAAGGTGTGTGACCACTACTTCACATTTTTCTTGTTAATTTATGAAAAGACTATGATATTCCGTTATTCCATTCTTTTATAACATACAATCAAATGTTAAACGTCTAAAACTAACTATCATTTCACTCCCCTATTGAAGATCTTGTCCTCTAGCACGTAAATTTAGTGAAGTCAAGCCACGAGGAGCAAGCATCAAACAAATAAATCCACAACCTTTACTCACAAATAAACATATCGAAATATCAAAGTTCACAAGACAAAATGACGACACATACGTATAAGTTGAATAAAGCATACCAGATTGAAATGTTTTTCACATTTCCTCTCAATTATCTGCAACCAAAAGAGAGAAAATTATTAAAACTTATCAATCTAAACTCGTAATAGAAGCGAAAGGAAAGTTAAATTCACTATTAAACACATTCTCATACAAGTTATCCAAGACAATTACCTGAAGAACCTTGTACATACACGCTTTTGGGCCACGAGAAAAACATCCAAAGACAACTGGGCATGATCTAAACTTTAGCTAATTTGTATACAAATGAAAAAAGAGTTATCAGTAACCTTAAAATCATTCAACGTTTGCACACAATCGACTTTAGTTTCAACAAATAAAAAATGGAAATAAGAGTGCCAAAACTATTTTAGTTATTGCATAACTGTTTATGTACTACCAAAAAAAAATTATACCAAAGCTGCTCTGGTAGGGAGGTTAATTATTCTGCTTTGACTGGAAAGAATGTACGAAAATGAAAAATCACACCAAATTGCCGAAATAGCTCCTGCAAAAAGATTAAGATCATCTAAAAAACTTACGAATAGCCATATTTGCTATATTTATAAAACATTAATAATTATTATGGAAAACTTAGTAATAGCCATATTTGTAATATGGGCTAATACCCTTTAATTTCATCTTCTTCCTAAAATCAAAGAACAACGTATTAAATATCAAAAGCATTTGTGTGTCAGTCTAGAATTATCCTAAAAAATAACAACTGGCATATAACCCCCAATCGAATGTAAAGAAACAAATAATTATATTTTGTAGAAACAAAAATTAACGACACTCATATAACCCCCAATATAATATGATGACATGCAAATAACCCACAACAATGTCGATGTAATTTTTTTACTTATTAAAAAACCATTTAATTAGATTTTGTAAAAAAAAAATACACTATTTTGGGGTTTAGTCCCATGTCCAAAGTTTTTTAGGCGCCCCTTCCATGTATTTTTTAAATTGTATTTAGTCCCATAACTACTTAAAAACTCCCTCAACCGCCTCTCTTTCTCTCCACTGAGAATGACACGTGCCGTACAGTTCTTACAATAGGACCTACGACTAAAAAAATTAAAAAGACAGGAGTGGATACAAATAAATCTTTAAAAGTGGGACTAAATATCTGTATTTTCGAAAAAAATACAATGTCTAGGGTTTTTAATATTTTTTATCAAAAAAATAACCCCAATACAATTTCTAGGATTTATGGACATATATACATAAATCTATGCATACACACACATATAAACATAAATCTATACATACACACACAGATACACACACAAATAGAAATCTATACGCACACACACAGATATACACAAATACAAATCTATACGCACACACACAGATATACATAAATAGAAATCTATACATATACACACATCAGTCACAAATCAACAAATCGAAATGCACACACATGTACACACATACACACAAGCACACACACACATCCGCCATAAATCAATAAATCGAAATGGCCAAACCTGCTACTGATTGACAAATTCTTAAAGGTGAAATTTTAGAGCTGAAATCGCAGAAACCCTTAGCCAAAATCGAATAGCCAAAATCGCTCAAACTTGCTACTAATTGACAAAATCGCAAATGCCCAAATACAGACTAGGGTCTGAGAAAAGTGCGTTTCCTTTTTTAATTGTTGAACCTGGTCATGGCCAATATCCGTGACCCGCCATCGCGACCCATTAGCCCCTTACCTGCTACTGATTGATGAATGGTCACGGCCTGCAGCCGTGAGCCCCATGTGCGACGAACTTCATCCCAACAACAAAACCTGTTGCTGATTGACAAATGGCCACGACCTATAGTCGTGACCCCTTGCGCAGACCTTCAATTGAGGGATGGTCACAACCCATAGTCGTGACCCACACCAAGAAATGGTCACGGACCAAGCCGTGACCCTCAATCTGTAATGCGCGACCCTTTTTTATCAATCCTAGTGCTTGAATGAGGGATGGTCATGACCTATAGCCGTTACCCATACCTATAAATGGTCACAGCCCTAAGCTGTGACCCTCAATGTGTGTACTCACTTCTTCGTCATGCCATGGGTCACGAACTTGGGCCGTGACCCATCCATGACCAAGATTGGAGGGAATTTTGGCACGTGTTTGGCGCCAAGATGGTCACGGCCCAAGTCCGCGATTACTGTGGTCACGGACTTGGGCCGTGACCACTTCCCGAGCATCAATAATTTAGTGTGGTAATAAATATGGTCACGCTAAATATTAAGTGGGTCACGGCCCAAGTCCGCGACCAGATGGTCGCGGACTTGGGCAGTGACCCACTGGGCATGACCATTCGCAGGATTTGGTGTAGTGGTAATTCTGAATTTATAACACAAAATATACCAACTCTCGTCGCGTACATTTCGGGGAATATAACATTACATGCGTTCAAAATATTTTCTCGTCACTTGAATTAGACACTATAAATCCCTATTCCCTAAAAAATATCACGTTCTAAATTTTTAATGTGTATTTAAGCATGAGGTATCAAAATATCTAAGTGCAAGCATAACCCATTAAAAATTACAACTTAAAATTTTTAAAGCATGAATTTGTAATTAATTCTTGAGGTTTAAAAACACACTCTCGTGTAATTTTAAACGAATACCGATTTTTTTTATTTCAAATTAAAACATGTCGGAATAAGTACGAAATTAAATTAACATGAGTAATTTAATCAATCATGACAAACATCACCTAAGTCCTCGTAATTAGACTACTCACACGTCATATTTGACACACAAATATTGCAAGATGAAATAATAATTTTCATTAATAAATGTCAAATTACAAAAATCGCGTCCAAGACGTGAGTTGTAATACAAAATATGTTCCTTCTAAGTCTTCCTCAAAAATACTCTCTACGCAAATTTTTTTATCTCTCAAAGTGTGTTTTTTCTCTATTCAAAAATGTATCTCCTTAATTCGAAACTGGCCCATAATTTATACCCAAAAAAAATTTGCACATCGAAAAAGTAGGACAAAATGGGGTATAAAATGTGGGACTTTGGGTCTTGGTACTGGGTAGGTTGGGGGGGTTCGGGTTTGGTGGTAAAGTGGATGATGGTGTGTTAATGGGTGTGTGGTTTTATTTGTGGTGGGTTATGGTGTAGGTGGTTTTTGGTATGGGGGTTTTCGAGAGAGAGCGTGGGTTTATTTTTTGTAGGGAAGATGAATAGTGTTATGGGGGTAGTTTCGATGTGGGTGAGTGTAGGATAGTATAGGGCGTGTATGTGTGAGTTGTTTGGGCGTATGTGAGTGTAGGGTAGTTAGTATATGTATGTGTCTATTTTGTACCTAAATAATAAAAATAAAAATAGCACTTACCTAATATTTACAACTAGTAAAATAATTAAAATCTATTAAAACTAAAAGTTAAATTCTAACCTAAAAATAAAATGACATAAAATAAAATAATATTAATAAACCTAATCTAATAATAAAACTACTAAACTAAAAATAGAATAAAGATAAAACTCACAACTATAGTATTTACTAACACGGACTTAGTACTGTGTAAAATGACACACATACTCACACGCACTACTATATTAACATAAAATGGTAAAACACTAAAGAAAAATAAAATAGTAAAAATGACTCGAAAAATATAAAATAATAAAAATAACACTACACACATAAATGAAATATAAAATTACTAAAAATATGTATACGACTCAAATAAAAATATATAATAAATAAATAAATAAATAAATACAAACTAAACAAACACAACGTGTAGGTACAGGTTAGGCTCGGTTTAGGGATCGGTTTTGGTTAAAGGATTGGGTTTGACTTGACTTCGGTATTTGACTTTTGACTTTCTTTCATCTTCTAACTTTGAACGGTCATAAATTCTTTGTTTCAACTCTGATTGACATGTCGTTTGAACTCAGGAGTCCCTTGATTGAACGTCTTCAATTTTTGTGTTTGGTCCGAGTCCAAAATAATTCATTTGAATTTACAATTTAGCCCTTAAAGTTGCGTAGGTGACCGTTTCATGCCCAAATTGAGTCCAAACTTTGTCGCTTACCTTATAAACATGTCAACAATCAAAAACAACCTTGCACAAGAGATTAACAATGAATAAAATATGTTAGCGTGATGTTCTCCAAATTGCATTATTAATCCCATTTATTCTCAAGTTTGTAATTTTCTTTTAAATAACAAAAATAATTTTAAGAACTCTTTATTAATGATGCAACGGGATTAACAAGGCCTAGATTTGGGTTTAAATAATATAAAATAATGAATTTATCAAATACCCCCAAGCCTAAACTTTGCTGGCCCTCAAGAAAAAAATTAAAATCTAACTCACTTTCGTAGAAATCACGGTTGCACTTAGCATGTGCAATAAGCCGTTAAACCCCTAGGTTGCCCCAGTGGACGAGTTTTGTCTCGTGAGGGTTTGGTGTGAATATACCCACGAAATTCAAAAACTTAAATCTATTTACAAAAGACACAAATGTAATATAAACAAGGCTTGAATGAAAATTTCATAAATATAGTAAAATTTCACTTTTCGATATCAACTTATTGTGCATGTGTGTGTATAGCCAATATGATTGTCCAATTCAAAAGATTTTATCGCTAAGTTTCTTACACGAAAGTTTGTTTTGATTCAAACTCTCACGGGATGTGTTCACAAGCGAACACTCGTAATTGGGTAGTTTTTCTCGGTATATGTGAATAAAAGAGAAAATTCATTGAAAAATCGTAACATATACATTATGAAAGACGGAAATTTTATAATGGATCAATATGATCTCGTGAATGGAAAATTGCTTACTTCGAAAACTTGAATCGCGCCATATCTCTCATTCATTCTCTCCAGAATATAACTAACTTCACTTGAGATCAATTAGGACTTTCTTTCAGTTGTATTGTAGGCTCGATTTTGGTTAGAAAGAACAGGTTTTTGGAGTTTTAAAATTTTCTAAGAATACAAAGGTTATTCGTATTTTAGATTTTCAGGCACTTTTTTTCAACCTCCATTTTCTTTTCTTTTTAGATTCACATATTCCTTTTCCTCTTTCTTCATTTCAAATTCTCCCAATCTCTCCCTGCCCTTTTTTTCACACATTGTTGCTGAAAACATTCTTCTTTTGGCCTTTTACCCTGATTCTTAGAAAGTGGGTATGGATTTTTGTTTTTTCAACGACACGCCTGCTTTTATTTTTTTGGCACAAATGGGTTTGCAAGGGGATAATGTAGAAAGGGTTCAATTTAGGCTTTTATTTTAGGTTTTCAAAACGATAGCCTAATCTCATTTCTCAAGTTTCGTTAAGTTACTTTTGTGTCCCAAGTCAACTTATTAAGACATTTAGTATGTATGATTCATATTTTGATTTTCCATTTTCAGTAATCGTACAAAACAAAGATTTTGAGATCATCGACGAATTAGGCGCTAAAGGAAAGTTTGAGTTATTTTAACTCGGATTGGTTTAAATCTCTCAAAAATAATGAATGGCACAAAATCTCACCGGGTTAAAATCTCCATATTTATTCGCTATGCATATTAACTTTCGCCTCAATGTCCATTTTCGATCATATTATATGGATAAGTGTCGACAAATTTCATGAGTCGAGAGATCCATGAATTAATTCTACATTAAGAAATCGTTTCAAAACTCAATTATATTGAAAATCTTTTTGGATTTTTGAAAATTTTCTGAATTTTTTTTTTCAAAACGGAGAAAAATGACCTCGATACCCCCAAACCTAATTTCTACATTGTCCTCAATGTACAAGACAAAAATTGTAAAGGAGAAAAATATATGAAAGATATTACTGTAATGAGGGACTTTTTCAACGCAAAATTCCTGTAAAACAAAGACTATGATACAACAACAATTACCCAATTTCATGTTCACTTGTGGTACACAGGGTCTTGGAGGAGAATATCCTCCACTTATCGATCTCGTAATTTCAAATACGGCTTCAACCTTTGACCATTAACTTTAAAAATTTCACTATATTTCGAGTTCTCTATTTCAACTTCCCCATGTGGGTAGACTGTCTTAATAACAAAGGGACCAGACCATCTAGAACTTAATTTACCAGGAAAGAGATGTAGTCGAGAGTTGTATAAGAGAACTTTTTGACCAGGTTTGAATGACTTCCGTAGGATAGACTTGTCAGGGAACATTTTCGTTTTCTCTTTGTACAATTTTTCATTTTCGTATGCATCATTCCGAATCTCCTCTAACTCATTGAGATGGAGTTTTCCAGCCTCTCCAGCAACAGGTAAATCAAAATAAAAGGTCTTAATGGCCCAGTGGGCTTTATGCTCTAACCCTAGCGAAATATGACAAGCTTTTTCATAGACACGCCTATGCGGGGACATACCAAGTGGCCTTTTGTAGGTAGTGCGATAAACCCAAAGTGCATCTAGTAACCGTAAGGACTAGTCCTTTAGATTTGGATTCACTTTTTTCTTGATGATTAGCTTGATTTGCGTATTGGAAATTTCTACTTGTACACTAGTTTGCGGGTGATAAGAACATCCTACTTTATGCGTGACTGAATACTTTTTCATGAGACTCTCAAATGATCGATTGCAAAAATGGGTTCCTTGATCGCAAATGATGGCTCGAGGTGTACCGAATCAGGAAAAAATATTTTCTCGGTTAAAAATTATTGATCAATGGATAGGAAATTTCCTGAGGAAAATGGATCGTTTGTCTGAACCATAATGATGATTCTCAAATGGGAAACACCGTTGGAAAGGATATTCATAGTCCTTCAAAGATTATTTTAGATCCATTTATTTTGGAGAGTTGACCTTGGTCAAACAAGGCTCGAAAGCGCTCGATGACCCGTCAGCGTAATATGGGTCGCTCGTCCGTGCTGTAAGGCTAATTCATGCAAGGGGTAAACCATTGGAAAGGGTATTAATATCCCTTTGAAGATTCATTCAATATTGTTTTAGCTAAACAGTTGACGGGAGTCAATCGGATCCTGGGAGCATCAAGTGGCTTCTGAATTAGTTTTTGGAGTAAAATGGATAATTTGTCCAAATTGTAAGGCTGATCCATTCACCGAGTGGACCATTGGAAAGGAGATTCAAATCCCTTTGAAGATTTATTGAGCTTCTGCTGAGGCGAGGAAGTTGATTAAGCTCAAAATAAAGCCCAATAGCTCCTAGTGCCCTCCAAATCGGTTTTCAATGGTAAAATAAACTATTCATCAGAATCGTAAGTCCAATTAGTGCATAGGATATACCATTGTAAACGTTATTCATAGCCCTTCTTAGATCCATTGAGCGTTCACCTAGACGAGAAGTTTGAGCGGAGTTAAATGGGGCTCGAGAGTGCCCAGTGGCCTCTAGATTGGTACTCAGAGTATATCCTGGGGTTTTTTGGTGGATGAGTGATTGCTAGGGACCTAAGGAGGTTATTAGAGTGTCCTAGGATGGGGATTCTACACCCTTAATGTAGACAAAATAGTTTTTCTACTTGTGGTTGCTGATCTGAACAACATTCACTATCTTCTGGTCATATTTTTGGGAGGAAAATATTAATACCCATTGGCCTTGGCATTATCATTCATTCCATACACATATATAAAAATATCCCCCCATCAGATCAAAACCATTGTAGGTCTGCCAATAGACTATCGACCCAAAAATGATCCTATATGCATTCGGTGGAAGAAGGGTTGGGGACACCCTATAACCTCTCAAAATAGACCTTGTGATCAGGTAAAGGGTAATCCGAACTCCTACTTGTATGTCCCATACTCGTAATACATCTCATCGACATTGGGTTGATCATAAACCTTCTCATCACAATTGGGCAGTCCTAAGGAAATGTTAATGGGGATGTCGCATATGTCCCTTAACTCATTGAATTCATCTCTAGTGATATCACAATAACGATTATGATCATCTAGAGTGGTTGGGTCACAAGATTCAAAGCATCCTAATGTGATATCCTTGATAAGATGAACAACCACATAAGATGTGGAGGCTCTGGGCCTTTCAGGCATTATTCTTTCAGAGGAGCTGTCCAGGTCAATGAATGAAACATCGATCAGTGTGTTCGTAAGCTTCTCTCTATAGGATGGTTCATTTCATTAGAACCTGTAATTTTTGAGAACTCACGGGAACAACCCTCCAAATCATGGAGCTATGGTGCAGAACTAGTGGAAGAATCTATTTTTAGTTGTATTTAGGGTGACCTTGTTTGTCCTTAGGACGAACAACCTGGAGAGGCCTGGGTAACCTCCTACTAATAATAATATGGAAAATTTATTGTAATTCAACTAAGTATACAAACTAACTTTAAATGTGAGGTTCGTAGCTCATCAAAAAGATGAAATTGGGATGAAAAACAAGGCCTATTGGAGATAAACAAATATTTTGTGGTTGTTTGCTTTCAGAAATTAAAGGTTTTGATAAAATAAAATAAAAGAATATTTAAAAAACAAAATCCCTAAAATCGAAAAAGCCTAGGCCAACTAACTCAATGTCCACCTATAATCACCATAATCCAATAATAAATGATGATGTTGGAAACAGTACCACCGGTATGAGGTGTTGATAATCTCAAACTAGCAGTAACAATGGCAGCATAAGAGTAAATATCTAGTAGATGGAGGTGAGGAGAAGAGGATGAACACTAGTATATAAGTGGTTCAGCCAATCTAGCCTACGTCCATTGTGAGTGTATGAGTAACTTGACTAGATGAAGGCACAAATGGCCATAGATATAATCTCTCAAGCTTTCTCTCTCTTCTGTATAAACAAACAGAGTTTTAGATAGGGTTGGAATTATCAATCCCTTTAAAAGGTAGAGAAATACCTCTATATATAGTGCTTGGGGGGTGTAATGTACCCCCCAAGCATGCAACGAGCATGTGTATGAGGATCGAACTAGTATGATGATGACACCTAGCTGATCTTATGTAGATAATGATGACCATAATATTTCGTCACGTGAGGGGAATGATTTGGTTATAACTGATTTGCTCACGTATTCCAAACCTTACATGTGCTTGCATATGCTCGGACTTATGTCCTTGACTGATGTAATCTCGGCATGGATGGGTACGAGGTTGGTGAGTCCGATGATGTTGCTTTGCCTTGATAATAGCCATGATGACCTCGGCCTTGAAGACTGATCGAGGTTATGTATGAGGTGGGGTACAACGTCGGCTAATGAAGAGTATGAGGTTGGCAATAGCCTGGGCCCAAGTGATGTCGTCAACCTCAGCTGATGTTCAGTCGAGGTTTCCCTATGAGGGACCAACCTTCCAGAAGATGACCTCCCCGATGGCTGTTGTAAGCTTCTTTTCGACTCAGCTGTGATACAGACCGAGGTTAGTGACTCTGAGTGATATGCCCTAAAAGAACCTGACAATTCAGAGACACCAACCTCGGCGTATGATAGGGTCGAGGTAACGAAGGCTCCTGATTGATAACCAGCACCCTCGTCCTACATAAGGTCGGCTATGGCATGCATCACTGGACACGTCATTGGCGGGCAGCATCAGAGACTAGATCTACCTCGTTCGTCAACCTCGACTGGGAACAAGCTAAGGTAGCAAGTAGCACCACCATCATGATCAACCTCGGTTGGGAATCAGCCGACATTCCACCTACTCTAACATAATCTCGGCCCAGTCCGACATTATAACTCCAACTGCCTTACCTCGGCTTTCCTATCGAGCTGAGATCATCGTGAGTAACCTCGAATTGTGCAGCAGCCAAACTTCACCAACCTCGTACTCTTCCAGGACGATGTTGGTACCAATCAAAGACAACCGAGCTTTTATACACACGTGTATAACTTGGAACACGTGGATAAATCTGTTATAATTGAATTATTCCCTCCACATGAGGGAATATTGAGGTTATCATTACTTAGCTGAGACCATCCAGGTGTCACTCTCATACTGGCTCGATGATCATGCACATGCTCATTATATTCTTGGGGGTACATTACACCTCCTAGCACTATATATAGAGGTCATCCTCTACCTTGTAAAATATCATTGATTACAACCCTAACTAAAACTCTGCCATTTTACATAGTAGAGAGAGAAAGCTTGAGAGATTGTATCCATGGTCGTTAGTGCCTTCATTCAATGATATTACTCACACACACTCACAATGGATGTAGGCCAGATTGGTTGAACCACTTATATTCAAGTGTTCACCCTCTTCTCCTCACCTCCCTCTATATATATACATATACATATACATACTATATATATATATATATGTGTATATATATATATATATATATATATATATATATATATATATATATATATATATATATATATATATATATATATATATATATATATATATATAGTGCTACCATTGTTATAACTTGCTTGAGATTATCAGCACCTTACCTGGTGGTGATGTTTCCTGCATCATCATTTTTGGCGCCGTCTGTGGGAATGAGAAATTATCTCTTCCTATTTTTCTTCTTAACCTCACCAGAGACTCTGGTGGTGAACCAGGCCTCACCCCTTACGTGGAGTTGTTTCACCATTGAAAGAGGTCCTTTAAGGTATTAAGCTCATTTCTTCATAAGCTCTTTTGTTTTAACATATGGCACCGGAGTTACTACCACCTCGTCCACCACCTCGTGCTGGAGGGCTTAGTTCCAGTCAGGTACCACCACAGTCCAAAATAGCTGAGGTGGAAATAGCCTTGAAATCTTTGGCTGTGACGTAACAACAATGAAGGAGCAATTTGCACAGCTCAGTTAAAATATGATGAGACCACCCGAGGTCTCACCGGAGATGATTACTTCGGCGGTTGCTCAGCCCCATCCTGAAGCCAGGGGACCACCCCAGGCACCGCGAAAAGACCAACCTATGCCTCAACGGAGGAGGGACATTGCTGACCCTAGGAATTTCCATCTGGGGAGGCAAGGACACCCTTACCCTGAGGATATGTATGATGATTTGGAGGCAGAAGACATTCTGGAAGATTGTTGGGAGCCGTATGAGGTCTCAAATGACACAGTGCGTCCTATCCAGCAGAGCTGAGGTTGTGTAGGACGAAGAGGTGAAGGTGCCCAGCAAAGAGGGTCGGTTTTTGACAGATTGAGCAGAGGGTTGGCCTTTGAAAGGCTTGGCCCAGTAAATGACCTAAGACAAAGGTTATCCAAGTCGAGAAGTGCAGCTGGATCACAAAGGGAAGAGATGGAACGTAGACCTCGTCAAGACCGCCCCCCATAGGACGAGGTCAGGACCAGGAAGAGGTCAACAGCCGACGTTGTGCTGCTACTGAGGAACCCTCAGTCCACCCCTTGGAGGTGGCAGGGGACAACCTCGGTTTTGGCCGACGTTGCAAGGCCATAGAATGACTCCATCCAACATCTTGAAGAAAAGATAGGAGACCTCATCAAAAGTCGAGACCCGTTGCAAAGAGGGTTTTCAGAGGGTTCTCTGTTTGTGGCAAAGATAGTGAGCTTCCCAACCCCTGCCAAGTTCAAACCACCAACGGTGTCTCCCAAGTATGATGATAGCACCAGCCCTGTACATCATATAGAGATGTACCAGTCTACGGTGGACATTTACTCCATACCAGATGAGATGAAGTGTCAGGCCTTCTCCGGGACTCTGACGGGAGCTGTAGACATCTGGTTTACCTCTCTTTCAAAGAATTCAATTGAGAACTTTAAAGGCTTGGCTGAACGATTCATTCATAATTTTTTTTTGGGGGTAAGACCGCAAAAGAAGATCACCCATCTGTTGTATGTCAAGCAAGGCAAGAACGAAAGCCTAAGAGACTACATTACTAGATTCAACAAAGAGAAATTAGAGGTCAAAGATTACGAAGAGAATATAGCTATGACCGCTCTCATAGGAGGTCTCCAGAAAGGGAAGTTGTTGTGGAAACGCAGAAGATCCTCCCAAGTCCATAGCGGAGTTATTTGCAATTGCAGTTAAGGTCATGAATGATGAAGAGGCCATGGCCATAAAGTATAAGGATGAGAATGGCGGTGGAAGCAGGAAGTTCCAAAGAAAGAAGGACGGAAATAAGAGGTCAGTTGACGACAAGTTTGCACGCTATACCCCTCTAACTGTGAGCTGCGAACACATCCTCATTGAGATGAAGAATGACCGGTCTTTGAGATGGCCAGAGAAGCTGAAGGCTCCTCCTCATAAGAGGAATAAGAACTTATGGTGCGAATTCCACCAAGACCATAGCCATGTTAAAGACAAGTGCTTCACCTTAAAAGGATGAGATCGAAAAGATGTTGAAATCCAGAAAGTTGAGGAAGTATGTTAATGGCAAGACTCCTAAGAGGGGAAGAGATTACCCTAAAAATAAGAGAAATGACAGATGTCGTGACAATACTCCAGCAAGAAGAGACGATGACTCGAATGGTGATGATGAAGACGATCCAGACCTCCCACCAAAAGTTAACAATGCCCCAGTGAAGAGGGTTGGTATGATATCCTTCGGTGTTAGAACCATATGCGGAGGACTTACAGGGGGTGGCTCTAAAGTGGATGATCGAAAAGTTCATGTGGCAGAGGCCAAGTCAGTGGCCAAAGTAGAGGTGGTGAATTTGGCATCTTGAGAGGCCAAGCAGAAGAGAAAGAAAGTGGATTTAGACACTCCTATAGTCGGGTTCTCCCGACTCGACTTCAAAGGTATCTTATCTCCGTATGATGATCCTTTGGTAATTACAACAAGAGTGCACGGATGACAAGTAGAGAGAATTCTTGTAGATGGAGGAAGTTCAACAGATGTGATGTTCTGGCCTTATTTCAAAAGCCTAGGCCTTAGCAGAGCTAGGCTGGTACCCTATCATCATCCGTCAATGGGATTCAGTGGTGAAAAAGTCCATCCATTGGGCATGTATGAGATGGATGTGCGAATGGGAGAAGAGTGGCCTAAGAGGTTGACCCGAAAGATTAATTTTTTCATTATGGACAAAAACATCTTCTCGGCCTATAACCTCATCATATGAAGAGTATCCCTTAAGGAGTTTGAGGTCGTACCGTCGATGGTCCACCAGATGCTAAAATTCCCGACCCCTTATGGGGTAGGGGAAGTGCAGGGTGACCAGACCATAGCACGAGAATGCTACTTTAACTCAGCCAAAGAGAGAGAGGCCTATAAGAGAGCAACCACCACGTATAACATTAATACACTTGACCCTAGAGATGAAACGAAGTTGAAGAAAGGAGAGGCCGCATAAGAGGTAGAATCCATCGTCCTCAATGAGGACGAACCTAAAAAAACTGTCCAGGTCGGTAAGGCCTTAAAAGAGGAGATTAAGGAAGAGCTGATAAATTTCTTGAGGAAGAGGCAAAGTGTCTTCGCTAGGAGCCACGCGGATATGCCTGGCATCGACCCGGAGGTTATGTGCCATAAACTCAACATAGCAAAGGGTGCAAAGCCAATCAAACAAAGACGAAGAGTTTACTCTAGGGAGAAGTATGACGTTATCAGAGAAGAGGTCAGAAAGTTGGAAGAGGCAGAATTTATCAGGGAAGTCATATACCCGGAGTGGTTATCAAATGTTGTCATTGTACCCAAAGCCACTGGAAAATGGAGGATGTGCATAGATTTCACCGACCTGAACAAGTATTGCCCAAAAGATAGTTATCCCTTACCTCGGATCGATTTGATGGTAGATGCCACGACAGGGCATGAGCTCATGAGCTTCATGGACGCGTATTCTGGCTATAACCATATCTTCATGGATGGTGAAGACTCAGAGAAGACATCCTTCATCACCGACAAGGGGACATATTGTTATAAGGCTATGCCCTTCAGCTTGAAGAATGCAGGGGCAACGTATCAACGTCTTGTGAATAAGATGTTTGAAAATAAAATAGGAAAGACTATGGAAGTGTATATAGATAATATGTTGACGAAGCGCTTAAAGGCCTACACTCACGGGGCATACCTAGAAAAGACCTTCGATACTATGGACTTGTATAAAATGAAACTCAATCCCGCGAAGTGTGAATTCAAGGTAGGAGCTGGGAAATTTCTTGGATTCATTATCAATCAGAGGGGAATAGAGGCAAACCCTGAGAAGATCGAGGCTTTGCTTGACATGAAGACACCAAGAAGTATTAAGGACGTTCAGAGGCTCACTGAAAGAGTAGCTGCACTCAACAGATTTGTTTTTAGACCGACCGACAAGTGTCTTTCGTTCTTTAATGTGCTTAGAATGGCCTTCGAATGCGATAAAGAGTGTGATGAGGCTTTTAATCAGCTCAAGTCCTACCTCAGATCTCCCTTACTCTTATCCAGTCCCATAGTGGGAGAGAAGTTTTAAGTTTATCTAGCAGTCTCTAAGTCAGCTATAAGTGCAGCCATAGTACGGGAAGATATTGGGGTTCAAAGGCATGTGTACTTCAATAGTAAGGCCCTTCAGGGGTCTGAACAAAACTATCCTCGAATGGAAAAATTGGCCTACGCTTTGATACATGATTCGAGGAAGATGAAACCCTATTTTCAAGCACACTCTATGGTCATCCTCACTAACTCCCCATTAAGGCAAGTCCTCCACAAGCCTGAGAAGTCAGGTAGGTTGATGACCTGGGCCATTGAGTTGGGAGAGTATGACCTTACTTATCAACCCAGAGTGGCCATTAAAGGGCAGGCGCTTGCAGATTTTATCGTTGAGTTCATATGGGAAGAGCCGAGGTTGAGAATAACTTAGAGATCGCAGAGGAACCAAATAGTAACGTCTTCCTAGACCCGAAAGAGGTTGTATCCAAGAGATACATAAATGAAATAGCCGAGAATGAGTAAGACAGGTACCTCTTCAAGCAAGGAACCCCATCAGAGGGGAGCTTCTCTTCAAATAAAGATATATGGAACCTCTTCGTTGATGGGTCTTCTTGCAAAAGTGGAAGCGGTGCAGGGCTGATACTCTCAGCTCCGGACTGTACCAACAATGAATATGCATTAAGATTTAACTTCAGAGCATCAAACAACGAGTCAGAATATGAGGCCATCATAGCAGGCCTCTCCTTAGCAAATACCCTTAGGGTGGGTCGACTCCTACTTCATAGCGACTCAAGGTTAGTTGGTAACCAAGTATTTGGAGTTTATGAGGCTAAGGATGAAAGGATGGCTAAATACCTGAAGAGGGTAAGAATGATGCTAGAAGGTTTCGAAGAGGTAAAAATGAAGAGAGTACCTCGACAAAACAACAGCCATGCAGATGCACTAGCGAGGTTGGCTTCAGCAACAAGGACAGACATCAGAAGGATGGTTCCAGTCGAGATCCTAATCAAGATGACCATTGAAGAAGAAGTGATTACCAACCCTTGCCTCAACTTGAACCTAGGGGACTCATGGATGGAACCACTCATCAGATATATTAGAGAGGGAGAGCTGCCTGAATCGAAGCTAGAGAGTAGGAAACTGAGGTATAGAGCTGCAAAGTTCTCAATAGTAGGAGATATCCTATAGAAGAAATGATTTCTGTTACCTCTCCTCAGATGCATTCATCCCACACAGGTTCCCGCGTCCTACATGAGGTGCATGAGGGTTCTTGCTCCAGTCACATAGGAGGAAGACCTTTGGCTAAGAGGATTATCATGCAGGGATACTGGTGGCCGACATTGGCCAAGGATGTTGCAGCCTACGTAAAGAGGTGTGAAAAATGATAAAGATTCTCCACTATCCCCCATCAACCTCATCAACCTATGACGTTAATCAGTTCCCCTTGGCCATTCGCAGTATGAGGAATTGACTTGGTGGGTCCCATACCAAGAGCTGTGAACAACTACAGGTTTTTGATGGTTCCCATTGACTACTTCTCCAAATGGGTAGAGGCCGAACTGATGATCACGATTACAGAGCAGAAGACCTTCCAATTTATTTGGAAGAGCATCATATGCAGACATGACCTTCCAAACACCCTCATCTCGAATAATGAAACCTAGTTAAAGAATTCTTCCTTAGAAAAATATTGCGAGAGAGTTGGGATCAAGCAATTTTTCTCTTCTCCCAGCCGACCACAGGCAAACGATCAAACAGAAGTCACGAATAGAACAATCCTCAACGGAATTAAGAAGAGGTTAGAAGAAGCTAAGGGGAGATGGACTGAAGAGGTTTATGCTGTGTTATGGGACTACAGAACAACGACTAGAACACCAATGGGGGAAACCCCATTTATGTTAGCACATGACTCAGAAGCCGTCATACTGACAGAGGTGGGACTCCCCACTCACAAATTCCATACCTATGACCCTGAGAAGAATGGGGAAGAGAGAAGGCTTGACCTAGATTTGATTGAGGAAATAAGGGAAGACGTTGAGATCAGACAAGTAGCCTACCAGCAGAGAATAGTAAAGTTTTATAATCAAAGAGTGAAATCAAGACCCATAGCCGTGGGAGACCTAGTGCTGAAGAAGACATTGCAAAAAGTAAACAAGCTTCATCCAAATTGTCATAGCCCTTACAAAGTGGTCGAGGAGGTTGTACGCGGGACCTACAGGCAAGAAAAACTTGAAGGGGAACCTTTCTCCAATCCATGGAATGCTGATCATTTGAAAAAGTATTACATATGATGTCGCAATGATTCCTATGTAAATGCATCATCTTATGAAGAGATTATTAATGAGAAGATCAGTTCCTGTGTCAACTCTTGGTTCATTATAATTTAATGATAAAATTTATGAGGGTAATATCTTAGTTGATGAACTCAGACCTTAAAACATCATAACTTAGTGACAAGGTCTGAGATTAATATCATACTTCGATGACCTCAGACCTTAGACATCATTAATTTGGTGAAAAATTTATGAGGGTAACATCTTAGTTGATGACCTTAGACCTTAAAACATCATAACTTAGTGACAAGGTCTGAGATGAATATCATACTTGGATGACCTCAGACCTTAGACATCATTAATTTGGTGAAAATTTTATAAGGGTAACATATTAATTGATGACCTCAGACCTTAAAACATCATAACTTGGTGACAAGGTCTGAGATGAATACCATACTTGGATGACCTCAGACCCGAAAACATCATAACTTGTTGACAAGGTCTGAGATGAATATCATACTTGGATGACCTCAGTCCTTAAACATCAATAATTTGGTGAAAAGATTATAAGGGTAACATCTTAGTTGATGACCTCAGACCTTAAAACATCATAAATTGGTGAAAAGGTATGAGATGAATATCATACTTAGATGACCTCAGACCTTAAACATCATTAATTTGGTGAAAAATTTATGAGGGTAACATCTTAGTTGATGACCTCAGACCTTAAAACATCATAACTTAGTGACAAGGTCTGAGATGAATATCATACTTGGATGACCTCGAACCTTAGACATCATTAATTTGGTGAAAAATTTATGAGGGTAACATCTTAGTTGATGACCTCAGACCTTAAAACATCATAACTTGGTGACAAGGTCTGAGATGAATATCATACTTGGATGACCACAGACCTTAGACATCATCAATTTGGTGAAAAACTTATGAGGGTAACATCTTAGTTGATGACCTCAGACCTTAAAACATCATAACTTGGTGACAAGTTCTGAGATGAATATCATACTTGGATGACCTCAAACCTTAAACATCATTAATTTGGTGAAAAATTTAAGAGGATAACATCTTAGTTGATGACCTCAAACCTTAAAACATCATAACTTGGTGACAAGGTCTAAGATGAATATCATACTTGGATGACCTCATACCTTAAACACCATTAATTTGGTGAAATTTATAGGAGTAACATCTTACTTGGATGACCTCAGACCTTAAACATCATTAATTTGGTGACAAGGTCTGAGGTGAACATCATACTTGGATGACCTCAGACCTTAGACATCATTAACTTGGTGAAATTTATGGGGGTAACATCTTAGTGTATAAATAAAGACACTATTATATTGAGGCTTCTCACCGTAATACAGATGCCATTATATGACACATGAAACCATTCAAGGAATAATCAGCAAAATAAGTGAAGCCCTCTTCAGAGGATAACATAGAGCGAAGTTATGAATTACAAGCCAAAAACGATGTTTCAAAAAATGTTAGCAGTGGTTACAGAAATATGAATCATACATAAAAAATACAAAGTAAATATTACAAGTACGGCCTAAGGGTCATCAGCCTCAGGGTTGGTGGTCATTGACCCACTACTAAGGCCAATATTGGCCACCTCAACACCATCATCTTAAGGGTTAATGTCCTCAGTCCCTGTAGCCTCTGGTTGAGCAGTCTCGGCAGGTGCAGCACCACCCTCCTCCTCGACCTCTTGTAAGGCCTGAGCAAACTGATGATTATCGAAGCCCAGACCAATGAAGTTAGAGGATGCCAGACTCCCCGATTCCTTCTCTTTCATCGCAGACCATTTTCCAGTGGCCTTAATACCTCTTTGGAGATATTTGAAGTCGAAGCTTATAAACTGATCAGAGACCTGATAGTCAGCCAACCATTTCTCAGAGGCATCTTCCAAAGCATCTTTTACTACGGCATCAACCTTTTGCTGAAGGACGTTGTCCTTGGCCTTCAGGGCAACAGAGTGGTCTTTTTGAAGATTCACTATGTCCTTCTCACTCAGCTTCACCTTGTTATCAGACTCCACCAAGGCAGCCATCAGACGCTCCACTTCGGCATTCAGAGTCGCCTCTATGTTCTGGGCCTCTCTGCCCTTCTCAATCAGAGGGAGCTTCCTCAGGGTCCAGTTAACGAATTGGTGCATGGTGAGTAGACCCTGCAAAACATGCTCGAGATATCAGCACAAGATTTAGTATAATTCAAAGCCGATGTTACACTTCCAATATAAACAACGAAAGTCTTACCTGGATAGACCAGTGGAGGGCAAACTCGGCCAGTAGAGGGGTGTCCAGAGAGAGAAAAACTACTTGTCAGAGTCGATCATTACGGAGCTGATGGCGTCCAAGGCCTTCAAACTCTGGCCAATAAGGTTGTCACCAATCTTTAGCTATTCCAGACGAGCAGATAATGCGTCCTCTGAGGAGATAGAGATTGCGCGATCCCCCTTTGAAGTTTTCTTCTGCCTCTGATCCTCAGGAGCAGGCACGGTAGATTTCTTTTTTCTTGAAGGCTCAGCCCTGGAAGAGGTTGGAGGAGGAGGAGGAGGAGGCACATTCAGACCCACTTTCTTCACTAGTTTAGTAAGGTTGGCGGTTGCCATCTCCCAAATATCGTCTAAAATTCCCTCTTGACGCTCTGTAAATAGAAAGATCTCAGTTAGAAGGTTAGAGACCTCACCAATTCATAGGTATAACTTGTTGAAAACAGACTTACGATGCTCTATCAGGGGACTTCTCCCAAGGCCACTCTCCGAGAGATAATATGGGGTCATCAAGTTTTCATACTTGACAAGTCGGCCAAGCTCTCCCTGATCCTGAAGATCCTTGACCCTCTGGCAATTATCTTAACTCAATCCCGGGTCAGCCTTTGCAGCCAATGATATATTTCCCCATCTCGGGGGTACCCTCGGCTCAAACGATGAAGAGGTGGCGAGAGCACCAAATTCCCAAGCACCTGAGATAAAGAAGTATCTCGGTTTCTAATTGTGATTGGAGGTTTGGGTGACCAGCAACATCTTTTTATCAGACTTTCGAGATAGGAAATGGTAGTATCTCGGATGATTTCTGGCAAAGGAAGGAACGTAACACCCAGTGAAGACCCGAACTAGAAGTTCTGAGTTATGTACTGCCCCCCATAAGATGATAGCTCCAATCATCACTCTCCAAGCATTAGGATATAATTAGGAAGGGACTAAGTTAACATAGGACAAAATGGCCATGATTATCGAATGAAAGGGAAGGCGAAATCCTAACTTAAACATCTACTCATATAGGCAGATTTCACCATCTCAGCCGCCATAGGCCCTCTCATTTTTTTGAGGTCTCCAAAGATTGATAGAGGGACCTATGGAATAAAGATGCCTAAAAGAGAGGAGGTTGAATTCACTGACAGTACTCTCTATCTCGGCTACCTCCGAGGTGTTAACATCACTTTTGTGACCATCATCCTTATCCCGGGCAACGTTAGCTTGGGCAGGGGTGGGAGCACCATCAGGGAACCTCTGAGGAAACTCAGCCCCTGTGGCGGTCGATAAGGGAATAGCATCAAATATTGGGGGAATAGCCACACTAGGTCCTATAATTTCGACATCGGAGGAAGAATACGAAGTGCTAGAACTCTCGTTAGATAAGGCACGATCGGAAACCTCGGCTTGGTCAGGGGCTTGATCCTTCCTGATGGAATAATCCATGGCTTCTTGAAAAGAATCTACATACATGGGGTTTGAGGTGGATGACTCAGACTCAGACATTAGAGTGGGTTCCAATGGAGTGTCCTCTGGCTCAACTGGGTCTGCTGGCTCAGGATATATCACCCTGATAGGGAGTGGAATGCCTCTCTGCCGTACGAGCCTCCTCTTGGGCTCGTTCTATTTGCTTAATCTTATCTAAGGTTTTCTCGCTAAGAGAGGGAATTCCTCCAAGAGTTGATAAAGGGGTCTGAGCATATGAAGACGAACTTACACATAAGGACACAAGTAAAAAACAAACAGGATGACACAACCTAAATTAAAGATCAAATGTGGTTATTTGAAAGGAATACTAACCAAGAACAGTCAAGAACTCCTCACCGAAAAACTCATAAGCTCATCGAAAAACTCATAAGCTCACCGGAAAACTCAAGCCGATACCAAAAAATGCAACAAAGGAAAATTAAAGGCAAAAAATAACCAAATAAATATAGAGAGGATACCTGGATGACCATGAAATAAGGGGGAGGAAGATGATAATCGAAGAAACTCTAACAGTTGCAGCAATAGGGTTCTGGAAGAGAGAGAATAAATAAGGTTCAGGCGAGAGATATGGAGGGAAATGAGGAAGAAAGAGAAAGAGAAGGGTTTTAACCCTCAAATGTGATTGCACATGTCCCAAGGCCCATCATTGCCATGGGATTCCAAAAGACAATCATCATCTATGTACTTGTCCGGCACGCTACCCACTTCAATTCTTGACACTTGTCAAAAGAGATATTGGCACACCAAGAAGAATGGCGTCGACCTTGCAAATACCCCTCAATCAACTACTCACATAGGTAACTAAGTGCTAGGGGTGATTGATATGCCCTAAAACTACCTGACAACTGAGAGACACCAACCTTGGCGTATGATCGGGCCGAGGTAATGAAGGCTCTTGACTGACAACCAGCACCCCTCGTCCTACATAAGGTCGGCTATGGCCGGCATCACTGGACACCTTATTGGCGGAAAGCATTAGAGACCAGATCTACCTCATTCGTCAACCTCAGTTGGGAATAATCCGAGGTAGCAAGGACCACAACCATCATGATCAACCTCGGCTGGGAATCAGACGGCATTCCACCTACTCCAACATAACCTCGGCCCAGGCCGGTGTTATAACTCCAACTGCCTTACCTAGACTTTCCTACCGAGCCAAGATCATCGTGAGTAACCTCGGATTATGCAACATACAGACATCACCAACCTCGTACTCTTCCAGACCAAGGTTTGTACCAATCGAAGACAATCGAGATTTTACACGCACGTGTATAACTTGGAACACGTGGACAAATCTGTTATAACCGAATTATTCCCTCCACATGAGGGAATATTGAGGTTATCATTACTTAGTTGAGACCAGCCAGGTGTCACTCTCATACTGGCTCTATGCTTATGTACATGCCCATTGTATGCTTGGGGATACATTACAGCCCCTAGCACTATACATAGAGGTCATTCTCTACCGTGTAAAAGATCATTGATTACAACCCTAGCTGAAACTCTGCCATTTTACACAGTAGAGAGATAAATCTTGAGAGATTGTATTTATGGCCGTTAGTGGCTTCATTCAGTGATATTACTCATACACACTCACAGTGGACGTAGGCCAGATTGGTTGAACCACTTATATTCAAGTGTTCACCCTCTTCTCCTCACCTCCCTCTATATATATACATATACATATACATACTATATATATATATATGTGTATATATATATATAGTGCTACCATTGTTATAACTTGCTTGAGATTATCAGCACCTTACCTGGTGGTGATGTTTCCTGCATCATCATTTTTGGCGCCGTCTGTGGGAATGAGAAATTGTCTCTTCCTATTTTTCTTCTGAACCACTTATATTCAAGTGCTCATCCTCTTCTCCTCACCTCCCTCTATATATATATATTCTCCCGTACTGCCATTGTTATCACTTGCTTGAGCTCGTCAACACCTTACCTGGAGGTGTTGTTTCCTGCATCATCACCGAGTACGAGGGTACACTTTGGGCATATCAATCACCCCCTAGACCTTATTCACCTATGTGAGTAGGTGATTGAGGAGTATGATAGGCCGAGGCTGAGCTTCTTTTAGTGCCTTGGGGTGTGAAGTGGTTCCTTGACACATGTCACTCATTGAAGTGACTAACGTATTCCTCAAGGTATTGATAATTCTGACTGCACCCTTTAGGTTTCCAAAGGTAATGATGAGGGCATTGGAAATAGTGCCCCATCGTTGAGAAGGTTTAAATCCTTCCTTTTTCCTCATTTTTTCTTTATTCTTCCAATTTTCTCCCGCCTAAGCCTTTCTGCGATTGGCACTCTCTCAAACACTCCATTGTTGTGTTGCGATTCAAGGTTTCCTTTGCTTCCTAACCTCTTCCTCCCTCACTCGCGATTAGTCAGGTACTACTTTCGACCTTTCTTTTCATTTGTTAAGCTTTCAATTCATAGTTTAAGCTTTTCTGGTGACTTTTTCTTTTTTCCGGCTAGGGTTTCTTCCACTATTAAGTGGTTGTAGTGGTAGGATAGCAGTGGTTGGGTGGCACTAGGGCCATTCCAAGTTGCTCTAGCCACAAACTTCCTTCTTTTAGGTATCCAGTGAACCTCCGGTCGTCTTTTTCGATGACTCTATTCTTGAAGGTTCTTGAAGTATTTGGTGAAAACCTTTTAGATTCCTAGCTTGATCTTTAGTTTAGATTGAACAAGTTATTTTCCTGTTTGTAGTTTAAGTCAAGTGTAGTGTCATCCTCCTTATGCTCAGAATCTTATACCAACTCATAGAAGAGTTCCCCTCTCTTCGTGTGAAGACCTTTCAGAAAATTAGGCAGATAGAGCTAGCCCAAGAGGAAGCTCGTAGGGCTGAGGATTTTCCATTCAGACCAATTTTTCCTCCTCCACTAAAGGTCATATACCTTAAGCCTGCAGAGCCTACTGAGCCTGCAGAGGTTCCTGAGGATCCTGTCCCAATGTCTGAGTCCTCTTCCTCATACCCTATGTCAACGTCTGAGGCAGGTGAATCTGTAGACTATTTTTAAGAGGCTATGGATTATTCTCCTCGGCAAGGTGAGGTTCCTGAGGAGGTCGAGGTTTCAAGCCATGCCTCATCTCATCAAGGTTCTAGCACTTCGCATAAGTCTTTCGATGTTGAAATCTTAGGGACCAGTATAATAGTTCCACCTCCCATTGATGCCATTCCGCTATTGGCTGCCACTGGGGTTAAATTTGCTTAGAGGTTTTATGGTGCCCCCCCTGCAACTGCCCAGGTTGATGGTGCTAGGGATGGTGACGTAAAGGTTTTATGTTTGTTATCTTTGAATCAAATTGGCATGATATATGATCATGTTAGTATCTCTTGTTGCTTGTTTACATTGGTATCTCATACTTCATCTTTTATTTAAGTTGGTATTATTTTTTCATCAAAATTGGTATTGACTGAGAATCATTAGGATTATTTGTGCTTGTGTTTACATGTTGTGTTTTTCACACTTTACCCCATTGCATGACATTACTCTTTCCTCTACAATTCCAATTGGCATCATATGTTCTCACATTTTGAGGAATAAATGATTTATGGTGGAGAATTGGTTTATTATGCATTCTTTGTTTATATATTCCTGAACAAAAAGGGGGAGAAATGGTATCTTTCACTTTAGTTTTAGGGGCATATACCAAATAGTCCCTCGAACATTTTTTAATAAACATTTAGTCCAAGACCTTTTATTTTGTTCCAAAAGCCCCTCACCACATAAAAACACTCAAAAAAAGAAGTTCTAGTGATGGTCTTCGGAGCTTCGGCTGTGGGGGGAGTGGGGAGGGGATGCCGCTAACGCAGGCCTTTAAATATAATAAATAGATGTTTGAGGGACCTTTTTGAACAAAATAAAAAGTCTTGGACTAAATGCCTATTAAAAATGTTTCATGGACTTTTTGGTAATTGATCCTTAGTTTTAGGGGAAAATCTTTATCTTACGGGGAGACATTTTACATATATGGGGATAGTTAGACATATCGGGGAGTTTACTCTTATGCATAATTTATATATTGTTATATTCTCTTTGCATTTGAAGGTGCATTTAACTGTGGAGGTTTTCAATATTCAGTAAGTTACAAGCGTTCAAAGATACTCAAGGTTTATTTGAAAACGATAGGACCCCTAATTTTAAAAAAATTCTTCTTTCAATTAAATATAATTAATTTCCTACCACGTGCGGATTTAGGAAGGTTCAACTAAATAAATACATAAACCAAAATTTTAATTTCTTTCAAATTAAAATAAACTAAGCTAGAAGTGAAATTAAATTAATCAACAAATTAATTTTCACTTAAACAACTTAATTCAATCCAAGTCCTAAAATTTGCGTAACAAATAATTAATCCAAATTGCAAGTTAGGCCAAACCAAATTTTATCCAATAAAATTAATGACTTTAACTAAATTAATTAAACATTACCCCAATTAATTTTAGCACCAACTTAACCATGAGTAGTGATTTAAACCATATTTTATCTTTTTGCCCTAAGCATGTATCTAGGTGATATAGCAAGATAAAATAAATCACAAACAACCACTACGCCGCGATGTACGAGGAAAAACCCACAACGGGAAAAAACCTCAGACGACCCTAGCCTTAAGTCCACTAAGTATGGTTTTATGTTTACAAGATAGAAGACTTACACAACTCGACTTGACTCCGTCCAAGCCCCTAACGCGTCTTCTTGTAACTACCTCCGCCTAGCCGACAATCTCGGAGTCCACCGGCACATTGGAATCCACCAATGAGGCCTTTGGAACAACCGTCAACACGCACCCGAAGCCTTTCTCCGAGTGGGAACGTCGCAGCATCAAACAAGTCTTCTTCTTTATGGGATGTAGAAGTAAACCCAAACAACTCTTCAATTAGGTAGAGTAGAACCCGGTGCCAAAGACTCCAAGCAAAGGATATATATATATATATATAGAGAGAGAGAGAGAGAGCGGTTCTCATGCATACCCCAGTTTGCATACCGCTGGCGCGGACCAATTTTGATAAAATAGTAAAAAAAATATTTTTGATCTAATTTTTTTTTTATAGTTTCTAAACATTTCAATAGGACCATAAAAAAAAATTCAACTCAAAATGAATTTTTTTGCTATTTTAAAAAAATCGTTCAAACTTTGTCAGTTTTTAACAACTTAAAAACTGACAAAGTTTGACCGATTTTTTTAAAATAGCAAAAAAATTCATTTTGAGCTGATTATTTTTTCATGGTCCTACTGAAATGTTTAAAAATCATAAAAAAAAATCAGCCCGAAATAATTTATTTTTACTATTTTAAAAAAATGGTCCGCACGGAGGGTATGCAAACTGGGTATGCATGAGATCCTTTTTGTATATATATATATATATATATATATATATATAGAAACTTGGAATAAACTAAACAAATGGGTGTGTATGTGTTTTTGCTGAATTCAATCCATAAAAATCAAACACAAAACATGGAACTTTTTCTTTAAAGAATTTTCTCTAAATGTCTCTTAGAATGTGAAAAAGTTACTTTCAATAGGTTGGTTCCCTCACTTAGTAAATCTGTCAAAAAGTTATGGGGAAAAGGTAGTAGGAACCTGGTGAAAACTGCCAAAAATGCCAAAAAAAACTGTTCCCGCAAAACTCCTTCGAATGACTTTTTTGTTCGAATGAATTTTTCATTCGAACGACTTTACTAACGATGTTCCAGTGCGAAAAATGAAATCTCGTTAGAAGTCTCATTCGAACGACTTAGGAATATTGTTCGAATGAGATTCCAGTTCATTGGAATGACTTACCAGAAATTTGAATA
Source organism: Sambucus nigra (assembly GCA_949130495.1). Classification (NCBI taxonomy): domain Eukaryota; kingdom Viridiplantae; phylum Streptophyta; class Magnoliopsida; order Dipsacales; family Adoxaceae; genus Sambucus; species Sambucus nigra. The sequence goes on along the minus strand of OX422208.1, from coordinate 83,278,565 downwards.
TTCTATTTATGCCCAAAACTTTTATAAAAAGTTCTTAAAAAATATTTTCTGAGTAAACTAAAGTCGTTAAAACTATTTATAAAAAATACCCAATAAATTTCCATGCTCCTATATATATATAAAATGCATTCATACCTTAGGAGCATTGGAACCAATGTTGTTGACGTAGAAACGAGGCACACTAAACCCGGTATATGATGAAGATTTATAATCTTGGCCGCTACATCTTGAACTAACACGTCATAGGCTTGGATGAATACACTTGAAAACTATCCTATGACTCAAATGTTTTTGCCCGTGCAAGGACACAAGTCTCCGATTAAGTCTCAATATAATGTTGGCTCAATTTCGGAAAAAAACATTTGAGTCATAGGATAGTGTTCAAGTTTATCCATTCAAGCGTATGACGTGTTAGTTGAAGACGTAGCGGCCAAAATTATAAAGCTTCATCAAATGTCGAGTTTGTCGTGCCTAGTTTCTACGTCAACAACATTGGTTCCAACGCTCATAAGGTATGAATGCATTTTAAATATATATAGGAGCTTGAAACAATATTTATTAGGTGTAATTTTTGTTTAAACTGATGTTTATTTTCATAAGGTTTCTTTAAAACTTTAAAATAAAGTTTCTGGGCTAAAAATAGATTTTTAAGCTTTCTAGAACTTCGTTCGATATTATCGTTCGAAGGAGTTTGCCAATGAAATTTCCCCATATGCCTCTGGAACTTCGTTAGAAGTGTTGTTCGAACGAGACTTCATTCGAACTAAAATCTCGTTCGAATGAGATATCTGGCGAGATTTTTTTTTGCAGTTTTAATCATTTTTCCCCATGTTCCCACTTAATTTTACCCACTAACTCTTGACAAAAGTTATATGTGCGGGAACTAAGTTTGAAAAACCAACTTTTGATATTTTCTATACACCTTTTTGAGAAAAATTTTGAGAGAGAAAAATTGATAAGTTCATAAGTTCATTTTTTTAAGTGTTTGCATTTTTAAGAACGTTATTTCGAAACACTTGTGTTTACACCCATAGTTTGTTTATTCCAACTTACCATATATATATATATATATATATATATATCTTGCTTAGATTGTTTGGCATCGAGTTTTACTCTACCGAGTTGAAGAGTTCTTTTGGGTTTACTTCTACATCCCTCAAAGAAGAAGTCTCGTTTTGGCTACGACATTCTCACATAGTGAAAGGCACCATGTGTGGTTGACGGTTGTTGCTAAAGCCTCATTGGTGGATTCCAAGGTTCCGGTGGAGTTCGGGATTGTCAACTAAGCGGAGCTTGGTACAAGAAGACGCATCAGGGGCTTGAAGGGAGTCGAGTCAAGTTGAGTAAATCCTTTGTCTTTTACTTGTAAAAATACCATACTTAGTGGACTTAAGGCTAGGGTCGTCCGAGGTTATTTCCCGTTGTGGGTTTTTCCTTGTACATTGCAGCATAGTGGTTATTTGTTTATTTTATCTTTTGCAAAATTCACATTAGATGCATGCTCAGAAAAAAAGATAAAATTAGTTTAGATCACTACTCTTGTTTAATTTGGTGCTAAAATAAATTTGGGTAATGTTTAATTAATTTAGTTCAAGTCATTAATTTTATTGGATAAAATTTGGTTTGGCCTAATATTGCAAATTGAATTATTTATTGTTAGACAATTTTCTAGGACTTGGGTTGAGTTAATATGTTTAAGTGAAAAATGTACTTGTTGATTAATTTAATGTCACTTTAAGTTTTGTTTAATTTTAATTTGAAAGAAATTAAAATTTGGTTTATGTAAAATTTGTTGAGCCATCTTTCTTACGCATCAAAAAGGAAATTATTTTTGGTAAGTTTTTTAAAATTGGGGGTCTCATCATTTCCAACAAAGTGGTATCAGAGCGAGTTAGCTAAATTATTGCGTTTAAGATCCTTTTAAATATTTTTGACTAAAATGGAATTTTTCCCATTTGCAAAATTTCCTATTTTCGATGGTTCTAACTACACGTATTGGAAAGCACACATGAAATCGACATTTAGGTCTATTGATGAGAGGGTTTGATTGTCAGTCGTCAACGGGTGGTCCCCACCTACACATTTAGTTGAAAATGAATGTGTTCCCAAACCCACCGATAGATGGAGTGAGAATGAATTTAAACTTGCTAATTTTGATTCCCAATGTTTAAATTCCTTGTTTAGCGCGGTTACACCGGGTGAATTCTGATGCATTGTGACGTGTGAAATCGCTAAAGAAGCTTGGGATATTTTACAACTCACTCATGAAGGAACTAGTGTCGTAAAAGTTTCAAAACTCCAAAACCTCACCACTCAATTTGAAATCATCAAAATGAATGAAAAAGAAACTTTTGATGAATTTTATGCTAGACTTTCCGATATAGTTAATTCATCTTTTAACTTGGGAGAGAAAATATCCGACAACCGAGTAGTAAAGAAAATTTTAAGGTCCCTACCCGATAGATTTATTCCTAAGGTGATCGTGTTAAATTCTTTACCCACTTTAGCCTCTACGAAATTAGAAAAGCTCGTAGGTGATTTACAAACCTATGAACTAGACATGTTTCCCTCTAAAACTGAAAAGAAAATAGATAAGGGCGTTGCTTTGAAATCCCGAAAGGAGGAAAAATAAGTAGTGGAGAGTGAAAGTGAAAGTGACTCAGAAGATATGGATATGTTTGCTAGGAAGTTTCATAAGTTTCTTAAATTTAACAAAGATAAATTTAAAAATGATTTTAAGAAATTTGAAAAGTCTAAGCATGACAAAGCTGAAAAGATACCTAAAACTTTTAATGGAAATTTAAATAGGTATGAGTCAAATAGGTGTTATGGTTGTGAAGGGTATGGCCATAGGGCTTTTGAGTGGCCTGCTAAACTAAGGATAGAGGGTAAGCAACCTATTTCATATAATGCAACCCTTAGTGATAATGATAAGGAATAGGGAGTCGATTCCCCCACTAAGCCCAACTTTGTGGCTTTTATGGCTAGTCATGTGAGTGATAGTGAGCACTCCTCAATTGATAGAAGTTTAACACATGACACTTCCAAGGTCAAAGTTTATGATTCCCTTGTGTTCGATGGTTGTGAGAGTGGAGAAGAAAGAGAGAGTGAAAGTGAAAATGAGGTTGATGTGAGTAAACTTCAAATTGCGTTTCAAGAATTATTTGAAGAATCTATTAAATTAAAAGAACAAATTTGAAGTTAGAAACTAGTTTAATAGAGTGTGTCAAGGTCATTGATGAGAGTGTAGTAGTGGAAGACCTTAGGACACGTGAGAGAGCTCTTCGTGAGAAGATTGAATATGTAGAAGGCTAGAGAGATAGCCTTAAAGGTTTAATGGAATCCTTGAAAAAGGAGCTTCTTGCGTTTGAAGAGCGAAATGTTTTATTAGAGTCTCACATTTTAGATTTAGAAAATAAACTAAAAGACTCTAGTAAAGTCAATTTTGATTTGGAGTGTCGTTCGGAGAAATTAGATAAAATATTAGGAACGGTCCAAATTAAAAATGACACTTGTGGTTTAGGCTTCGATACTTGTAATGAATCATCTCATAAAGCCAAAACCAATGTTTTAGGAGAATCCTCTATGATAAATGTTATAGATCATTCCTTAGGAAAGTATTTTCACCGAGTCTTTAGGTGCTCACATTGTGATCGAAAAGGTCATCTTAGGAAATTTTGTTTTGATCTTAAACGAGGTCCTAGAAAATCCTAACGTAAGGCAACCGAGGTAGCCAAGATTCCTACAACCCGAGATAGTCATTCGTCATTAGTTTGGGTTAGGATATCTGACTTGGTGGCTTTACAAAATAGGATTATTGATTCTCACTTACTTTCACATGCTTCCTCCCTTGCAAAATCTAAAGGTTGAATGTGTTAGTTGTTTGCATACTTTAGCTTTTGTGCTTCATGCTATGTTATTATGCTAATTTTATGCTTATTTATCATTATTCTACTCTAAACTTCATGCTTTATCATGCTAAAATTATGATTCTTGTTTATCTTTTGTATTATAGTTATTTCATTTTAGGTTGCATTAAATGAAAAAATACAAAAAGATTTTTTGTTTAATCATTTGTGTTTTACCGTTTTAGTAATTTAGGCTTAATGAAAAATTCAAATGATTTTTGTTTGTCTTTTGAGTACATATTTTTTTTTTGGTTAAAAATTTCAAAAACTCAAAAAAGATTTTTTTTTGTGTATTTTAGTTTGACACACTCTATGTGGCATATATTTTTGTTTGAATCCCTTCTTTTTCGCTTCCATGTGGCTAGAACTTTTGGTTTAGATTGCCAATCCTTAAAATGTTCTTTACCTTGCTTACATGGAGTAGTTGGATTTTGTGTTGATATAATGGATTCTATTTTTATATGCCTTAATTCACACATGCACGAGCTCACTTGAGACTATAACTTCATATGTATATTTGAGCTTTGTGAGGTGTTCTACTACTAATCTTGTCATCTACATGTTATGTGACCTAGGAGGACTAGTGCATGTTAAAATCCGTTGCACGTGAGGTTTGTGTGAGATATAAAAATGATATATATATATATAAATGTGCACGGGGAAGGGCTCCGAAAGGAAAAATCATCCTTTACAAGTAAGCCACCGTTTTCTTGGACCTAAAAGAAATACGTGGTTCAAAGGCCTAAAAGAATAATGGCATTAAAAGAAAATATTTGCCAAGGCCTATTTTGTTTATTTGATTTATTCATTCAAAAGATTGAAATAATATGCTTATATTGAGGGAGTTTGGATGGTATATCAACGGTTTGCACAATGTCTGTTTATCCTAGTTGTACTTTCTATATCATGACTCTATTGGTTTATAGAATCATCAAAAATCTAGGCTTGTATGTATTGTGTATGTTTGTTCATTGAGTTCAATCTATATTGTCACATGAGATTATATTCAAATGTGATGAAGTTTGCAATCAAATGAGAACTCCATGAACATATTTTAAGTGATTGGGTCTAAATTTAATTATTGCTAGTTCACACCCCAACACTTCTGTTTCCATATGACACATTTTTTCCATACGAGTGTGAAAAGCTTATTCTATTTTGTGTCTTGTTCATGTGCGTTAATGATATTTATTATGTACTCATATATGACGTATTCTATTTGTCTTTGCCTTGCTTTCTAGTCCATCTATGCTTCTACTTCATGATTGATATCTATCTTGTTGCATTCTTTGTTGATATCACATGCTTAATACTTTATGTATCATATTGGTATCATTTTTTTGCATCTTAGTTGTTATCCTTTATTATTTGTATGGATTAGTTATGATTTTGTTTCCTATATTCTTTCATGGTATTTGTACTGTATACACCTTTCTTTTAATTAATTCTATCACCTTTGTCTATTCCTGAACAAAAAGGGGGAGAATGATTGGGGGAGAAATGGTATCTAATCCTATTGTAATATTATCTAAGTTTAGGAGATTTAACTTAGGGGGAGAGCTCTATCTTCTTGGGTTGATCATAGTTGATAAAGGGGCGAATTAATTTAGGGGGAGTAATTTTTCTATGCATTTAATATTCTTGATATTCCCTATGCGTTTGATAGTTTGCTTAAGTGTGCATAAATTCTTATAAATATGGAAACTTTCTTCATCGGCAAAGTTATTGATCCTTAGGTCTTGAGTCAAGTTTGGGTGGGATGTTTGAGTCTAGTGGAGCTTGACGGCCCTTTAAGATTTTTGTTGGTTTTTGTCCCGGAATAGCCAAAGGGGGAGATTTGTAAGGACACAAGTCTTCGATCGAGTCTCAATGTAGTGTTGGCTCAATTCCGAACAAAAAATTTAAGTCATATGATAGTGTTCAATTTTATCCATTCAATCCTATGATGTGTTATTTGAAGACGTAGCGGCCAAAATTGATGGACACAGTGTGACACCCCGACTAATTAAATACCGGGTAGCTACTCCTTTATTAAATTAATACAAAATGCCAAGTTGGTTTAGTTAATAGCATCACTGTCGAAAACATTTTTTTATGATTACTAACCACCTAGTATTTAAAAAGTAAGTTGTCAAATTTTAAATTTAATCTGATTAACATGCAATAAAAGAATTATGAAAGAATGACATAACCATTCACCATAAAGAAGTAATAGAATAACCACAAATAATAATAAGTCTGGAGGAAATACTCCTCACAACAATCCCACAACTGAAATGAACAAAATAGTGTATCCTGAATTAATTACAAACCAAAGTCTGAATAACTGAAATATAAAAAGTCTCTAATAGAAATGGGCGACATTCCCTACAAATGATGAAACTGAATATGGAGTCAAGACTAGAAAATGAGGCGTCTAATATCAAGGCCCTGTAACTTCCACAACAGCTATAGCTCGTCACCTGAATAGAATTCCTATGCATGGTGTCCTTGTGGCTGGGCACCTAAAAAGGTTTTTACAAAAATAGATTTGAAAGCAAACGGGTCAGAGCCCGAAAGTGGAGAGTATTTTAAAAATAGCAAGTGCTTTAATAACATTAAAACAATGAATGAAAAATACATGTTAGGACGTTCTCTGACATGAAATACTCACCTCTCGACTAATTGTGCACTCCTAAGGTACCGTACCCATTCAAGTGATTCTCATATCTAACTAAACCGACATAAGTTCTAACCTTTCTACTCGATTCACAATATGAATTCCCAATGTTATCACTTAAATAGATAGCTTTACTTAAACTCGAATTCTCAATTATTAGCAATACAATTTACTAGAGGTTATCCCCTTATTTATCTTCTCAAGGAGTTACTATAAATTATTCTCATAATTAAACATGACAAGTCTGTTCATTTAACCGTATATCATTCACATCATAAATATATAATACAAGCACCCCGAGGCTAAGCTGCGGTGCACACATTCTGCTATCCATCCCAGAACATCACGTATATAAGGATTACAAATTTCGAATCTCTCAGGAATTGTTAGAATAAGCACAACGCACAAAAATGGAGGCGAACATAATTCAACATATCCATGGTCACGTACATACCTACGCTCCATAGTCAGCTGACTTATTAACTCACAAATAAGTCATTCTCTTGAACTATGTCCTCGAGGTACCAATCTAAATCCAGGCACACAAAGATTAGATGGACCTAAGCGAACGTAAACCTCCCGTGATAGCAAGTATGGTAGGTATGTCATACACATAAAATCATATACATATACTAAGCATGCACACATCTTAGTAATTACCATAATTTATTAGTGGTATACTTCTCATTCTTATATCAATACACGTGTCCCCGGTTTAGATATACACATCATCCATTATCCTCACGTCGTAATTAGTCATTCGCGTCCCAACCCACAATTACCATTTGGTTCAAATCATTCTTCTATATTTTACTCCTCAATATATCCCGAATATCCCAACTATATCAATTAGTCATCAAGGGAATGTTATCTCTACAATTAAACAAGGTTACGGGACACTAGAAATCAAATCAGGCCAAAAAGGCCAAACTGTCAACTCGTTAGAAGTCTCGTTCGAACGAGGTCGTTCGAACGAGAGGTCGTTCGAACGAGAGTTCGTTCGAACGAAGTGGGCATCTAACGAGATCTCGTTCGAACGAAAGGCATCGAACGAACATCCAACTCGTTAGAAGTCAAACTATCAACTCGTTAGAAGCTCGTTCGAACGATCTCGTTCGAACGACCTGGGCAGGTCTTCTAACGAGATGCCAGTTTCGAGCCTAGAATTTTCCTATCTCATTTTTCTCTATTTTCTTCACCTCTAATCCCATATAAAAATCATCCCCACAGTATTCTAAGGTTTCTAATCCACACTAAACATTCGTAGGTCATAACTTAACATTTATATAGGTCCAAATCTTCCTAAACATCATCTAATTATCATAACTCCCCAATTTTTCCCAAACCTTATGAACATGAACCCTAAAAATTTAAAGTCTTCAATTTCCATAAATAAATCCGTTTTTGTAACATAAAAAGTAGTAATTTATTTTAGTCCAATCACCCAATAACAAATCTACATGCAAACCTATATTAAATCTGAATTTATAACTCCAATTTCATGGGTTTTTATAAATCTCCCAATATAATGCAAATATATCAATTTCTAAGCATGGAAGAAGCATTCGCTTGAAATTAGCGTAATTAAACCACTTGCCTCGGATTGTTCTCTGAATTTGATGTTGGATGTTGGATGTTGCTCTCTTTTCCTCTACAATTTCTCCCAAGGTTGAAGGTTGAAGATGATGGTTATGGTTTCTCTTTTGGGAACCTCTCCTAACTTCTCCTATAACTCCCGTTGCCCTTTAGTTGGTTAAGTGCTGGTAATGGCTTAGTGGGTCACTAAATATTATAATATTTAACTCCCAAAATTCGTTGGTTAATTATCCTAAAATTTCAAAATTACTAAAATACCCTTTTTAGTTGCCGGTATGGTCCAAAAATGCCCCGGGACCCAAACTAAACCCCCGGCTAGTGTTTTCTGACTATTTTGACCCTTCCGGACTCGTTGGCGCACTCAAAATAACCATACGATTGATAAAAATAAAATTTACTTTTTAATTTAAATAATTACATTACTGACGCGACTGTCACGCGCGTCCCAACTAAAATTTCCAAATTGCCGTATTTCAGCCTCGCGACAATTTCAATATTTTCAATATTAATATATTGCCATATATACACATTATAATCAAATACCAACTCACATCTCGTTAGTATTTTTTCCGGATTAATTCTCAATTAATTCACATTTAATTTAACTTATCCCGTAAATAAATATCAATAAAAGTACGGGGTATTACATACTTCCCCCCTAATAACAGAATTTCGTCCCGAAATTCGGAACTAGAAAGTACCTGGTAAAAATAACTCTGGATAACGTTCGCGCATCTCATCCTCGCGCTCCCATGTGGACTCCTCGACATTATGATGTCGCCACTGAACACGTACGAACGGAACTATCTTTGACCGCAGTTTCTGCTCACTTCGATCCAAAATAGCAATCGGCCCCTCCTCGTAGGAGCTATCGGGCCGGAGATCGATGTCCTCCAAAGAAATGTGAGAATGAGACAAATCATCTCTAAGATATTTCCTTAGCGAGGAAATATGAAACACATCATGAATCCTATGTAAATGCTCCGGTAACCCAAGTCTATACGCAACAGACCCAATCCGCTCGATGATAGGAAATGGTCCCACGTATCTCGGTGACAACTTCCCCTTCTTCCCAAATCGCATAATCCCCTTCATAGGAGATACTCTGAGTAAAACCTGGTCCCCCACTTGGAACTCCCTGAAGAACCTCTTCGCATCAGCATATCTCTTCTGCCGATTTTGAGCTACCCGAATGCGACTCCATATCAATTCTATTCTCGCCGAAGTATCCTGAATCACTTCCGACCCGAGTATTTTATTGTCCCCCACCTCCAACCAACATGCTGGGGAACAACAAGGTCTACCGTACAACGCCTCAAATGGAGCCATGCCAATGGTGAACTGGTAGGAGTTGTTGTAAGCAAACTCCACCAGTGGAAGATACTTCTCCCACCCACCCCCAACATCAATGATGCACATACGCAACATGTTCTCCAACATCTGATTTATACGCTCGGTTTGCCCGTCGGTCTGCGGATGATACGCCGTACTCAACCGCAATTCCGTGCCCATGGCCTCCTAAAAACTCTCCCAAAACCGTGAAACAAATATCTTGTCTCTGTCAGACATGATATTTAGGGGCACACCGTGAAGTCTCACTATTTCTGTAATAAAAAGCTGGGCACACTGTCCCGTAGTGTAGTCTGTCCTTACGGGTAGAAAATGAGCGACTTTGGTCAACCTGTCCACAATTACCCAAATGGAGTCGTGACCCCTCTGTGACGTAGGTAACCCCATAATAAAATCCATGGATATGCTCTCCCACATCCACATCGGGACCTCTAACGGCTATAGAAGTCCTGTCGATCTCTGATGATCCACTTTTACCAGCTGACAAGTGGCGCATTTAGAAACAAACACGGCAATATCTCTCTTCATCCCGCTCCACCAATACTGACGTCTCATGTCTTGGTACATTTTGTCCCCACCGGGATGTACCGCGAACCGTGAGTCGTGCGACTCTGCCATCACCTCGTGTCGTAATTCCTCCCCTTCCGAAGCTACTAGTCTCCCATTGAAGCGTAATCCCCCTTCTGAGCTAACGGTATAGGACTCGGCTCCCTCTGCTAATAATCGAACTATCTGCTCCTGACAGAACGAGTCATATGCTTGTGCCTTTACCACTCTCATGACAATCTGCGGTGTAACAGTCATCACCGACATGAATGATCGGGCCACTGCATCCTCGTGTCCCAACTCCTTCCACTTTTCCTTCCACACCCCTGCCACCTCATCTACTGGCCTACGGCTCAACGCGTCTGCTACCACGTTAGCCTTCCCCGGGTGATATTGGATATCGAACTGATAATCCTTCATAAACTCAATCCACCTTCGCTGCCGCATATTCAACTCCTTCTGCGTGAATAGGTACTGTAAGGACTTGTGGTCCATGAACAATCGAAACTTCTCCCCCAAAAGATAATGTCTCCAAATCCGAAAGGCAAATACAACCTCCGCTAACTCCAAATCATGAGTGGGGTAATTCTTCTCGTAAGGCTTAAGCTTACGGGAAGCATAAGCTATGGCCTGACTCTCCTGCTACAATACACCTCCAAGTCCTTATAAGGACGCATCGGTGTAAACTAGATACTCAACTCCCGGTATCGGCAATGCTAACACAGGTGCTGAGGTCAACTTGTCCTTCAACTCATCAAATGCCAATTGACAGGAATCACTCAAAATGAATGGCACACCCTTACGAGTCAGATGTGTCAAAGGACCCGCTATCTTTGAGAAACCCCGAATAAACCTCCTGTAGTATCCTGCTAGGCCCAAGAAACTACGGATCTCAGTCGGTGTCATGGGCTGTCCCCACTCCCTCACCGCGAATACCTTACCTGGATCAACAGATTTCCCCCGGTCGGAAATAATATGCCCCAAAAACTGAACCTCCTTCAGCCAAAATCCACACTTCTCATACTTTGCATACAACTCGTTCTGATGTAGCGTCTGCAAAACCTGCCTCAAATGCTCGGCGTGCTCCTCCTCTGTCTGGGAGTAAACCAGAATGTCATCAATGAAAATAATGACGAACTGGTCTAGGAACTCTCTGAACACCCTATTCATCAAGTCCATAAACACGGCTGGAGCATTGGTCAAACCAAAAGGCATAACCCGAAACTCGTAGGAACCATATCTCGTTAAGAAAGCAGTCTTCGAGACGTCCTCTTCCCTGATACGCAACTGATGGTATCCCTATCGTAAATCAATCTTTAAGAAGAAAGAAGCTCCTCCCAGCTGGTCGAATAAGTCATCGATTCGGGGCAACGGATACTTATTCCGTATCGTGACCTTATTCAACTCCCGGTAATCCACACACAACCTCAACGATCCATCCCTCTTCCTAACGAACAACACAGGGGAACCCCACGGCGAAGTACTCCTTCGTATAAACCCCTGACCCAACAACTACTCAATCTGATCCCGTAACTCTCTCATCTCAGCTGGAGCCATACGGTAAGGTGCGCGGGCAATAGGTCGAGTGCCCGGCGTCAAATCGATCACAAAATCTATCTCTCTACTCGGAGGTAATCCAGGTATATCCTGAAATACAATGGCGAACTCACTAACAACGGGTATCGAATCAAGTGGTATCACCACTTCCTTAGAGGTCTCCTCCTCTATGTAGTACAAATGAGTGGACGATCCTCCCTCAGGGCGAGGCATCGCCACTAAAAATATCTCCTTCCCGGGAATGGCAAAGATAATACTCCTACTAAAACAGTCAATCATGGCTCGGTACGCAATTAGCCAATCCATACCAATAATGGCATCATACTCGGTCATCTCTAACACTAACATATCCGCGGGTAAAGTAAACCTCCCAATCTCTATACCCACGCCTCTACATACAAGTGAAATCATGGAACCCCTACTCAACGGAGAATCTACACAAGTAACCATACTCTCGGCGGTGTCTAACAACCCAATGGTGCGTGCAAATCTCATAGCAATGAAATAATGTGTAGCCCCCTTGTCAAATAAAATACGCCCCTGAGTCCCCTGAATAGAGAACATACCCTCAATGGCTGGCGGATCCTATGGGGCTGCGACCTGCTGGAGCTGATACACTCTCCTATACTGAAGCTGTTCCTGCTGAACTGGGACTGCTGGAATGGGTGGTAATGCTGCCGTCTTTGGTGGTGCCGGGAGGGCGGCGGGAAACATAGGCCTCTGTGGCTCGTGTCGAGCACCCTGCTGCTGCTGCTGTGGGGCCTTGCCCTTATCAGGACAATCCTGAAGTTTGTGGCCAATCTTACCACAAATGAAACGCTTCCCCTGGAAGTTTCCCCCTCGCTGTCCCTGCTGCCCTCGGCCTTGGTGGCCGTTACTGTCACACCCCAAACCCAATATCCATACTAATCATTTGTTATTAGAATAATTGGACCATAATCTCAAGTCCATTGAAAATTTAACTCATTTATCAATGTTTTTCTGCATAATGAACATAATATTATTTTTGTGTCATAACGAAGTCAACATCAGACTCATAATTAAGCGGACATACAATACTGTGATTAACTATGATCAACTCAATTCATACTAAATCAATATATATAATGTGTGAGTAAATTAAAATCTTTAGTGTGACAATGATAAAATCTCCATACTTAAACCCCAGTTCTTCTAACGGTGCAACTCTCAAAGTTATCGGTCATATGTTATCCTAGCTGGCAGCGTACCAACCCGAAATTGTTAAAATATAAGCCATAAGCATTAAGCTTAGTGAGATACTCCTTCCCTGCAATAGAATAACAATTCTATATCGAATATGTGAATAACAAATCTGAACAATCCTGCCCATTGGCAATAACAAATCATGGATCATAAGATCCAAATAATTCTGCCCATTGGCAATAACAAATCCTGGATCGTAAGATCCAAATAATTCTGCCCGTTGGCAATAACAAATCCTGGATCATAAAATCCAAATAATTCTGCTCATTGGCAATAACAAATCCTGGATCATAAGATCCAAATAATTCTGCCCATTGGCAATAACAAATCCTGGATATTTGAATATCCAAATAATTCTGCCCATTGGCAATAACAAATCCTGAATATTTGAATATCTAAACAAATCCTGAATACCGAAGTATTCAAACCAATCCTGGATCATGGGACCCAAACAAATCCTGGATATTTTAATATCCAAACAAATCCTGAATACCGAAGTATTCAAACTTATCCGCTCTTAGAGCTATATTCATATTTATATATGAAACAAATCATAAGTACACTCACCTTGACAGTTTAACTGGCTTTTCCCTTGCCTTTATCCGGTACTTGTTCAATCAGCTCTTCTTCCCTTCCTTAGGGGCTTTTACGTAATTTTTCTATGAATTTTTCTTCAATTTCTCCTCACACTTTCTTCCTAACTTCCTACTTCTCTTTCCTTAAGCTTAAAATCTCTCATGGCTGCATTTTGGCTGAATAAAGAGGTAATTATAAGGGTTTAAGGTCGGCCAAAGCCACCCCCCTTCCCAACCAATGAGAATAAAACATTTGTTGCCATAATAAGACAAAATACTACTTAACGGATGGACTATTTTGCCCTTGTTTCGAAATTTTGGTATAACTTCTCACTCGGACCTCTGTTTCACACACCGTTTGTTTTGATACGACCATAACTCACTTGTCTACAACTATGTAGTTTTCACCTCAAGTCAATTGTTATGTCATAAAGGTCAAAACTAGCCTTAAACATGAACATTCCTACCGAAACCTTCAAAATTTTGTATTTGTAACTAATTCGACATTTTATGCCTTTTGAAGGTAGGATTAGACTAAACATAATAAACTAACATCACATGTATTAATAACACACTAATCATATCACATAAGCTAGGCATGATTTAAGCATAATTAATCATAATTAAATTCGGGTTGTCACAGTTACCATTCCTCCCCTGGCCCTGCTGGCCCTGCTGAAACTACTGTTGACTATTCTGCCCCTGGTGGCCCTGATGGCCGTTTGGACCCTGATGGCCCTGCCTAAAACCTCCTTGTCGGTGCCTGAAATTCCCCGATCTGAACCTCTTATGATCCCCCTGCTGGGAACCCTGGTCACCCTGCCTCTGCCCCTGAGTAGATTGTGCCCCACTGGCACCATTTCTTCCAGCCCTGCCCTGATGGCTGGACTCTCCTGATCTCTTGCTCTCAGCCATGTGAAAGCGGTGATCCTGGGAGTGTAACAGCGCAGCGTTAATCACGTCAGAATAAGTGGCCAACGAGAGGTTCCCCAATAAATGCTGACGGATCCTCCATGTCAATCCATCTGTAAACTTATGGATCTTCTTCTCCTCTGTCGGTATTTCATTCGGAACAATATTCAGTAGATTAGTGAATTCGGCCTCATACTCAGCCACAGTCCTTCCCTCCTGTCTAAGGTTCATCAACTTCCTCCTCATTTCCGTGTGAACAGCTGACGAAAAATATTTTCGGTCGAACCGCACCCAGAACTCCTGTATCGTGAGAGTATCTCTCTCCTCTGCGGTGGTAATAGACTCCCACCACTTCAATGCAGATCCCACTAGCTTGAAAGTAGCTAGTATCTGCCTCTGAACATCGGTGCACTCATACATCCTCAAGTGCCTCTGAATATCTTTCCTCCACTGACTTGAAACCACAACATCGGAGCTACCTGCGAACTCCGGAGGGTGTGCTTTCTGAAAAGCATCTCGAACGCGTTCCCAAGTAGATGGGAATGCATGTGCCTAAACTGGCATGGCTACCGGCACCTGGGGTGGTGCCTGCTGTACAACGGCTAGGGCGGCATTTACCGCTTGGGCTACAATGGCTGCAACTTCAGCGGCATTTATGGTGCCCTGTACTGGTGCTGGCTGGGGCTCTGGCTGTGCATCCCTAGGAACCCGTGGTGCACGTCGTGGAGGCATCTGAAATAAGAGTAAGGTCTATAAGTTCACAGTTATAAACCCAAAATAGCTGAAGAGTGAAGCATGCAAAAAGAATACAACAATCCTAAAATATAGGGCTCTACATCAAAGAAAGCTCAGCGGAAACATAATAAGCCTTACAAATCCTAAAGGACACTAGAACCTGATGCTATGATACCACCTGTGACACCCCGACTAATTAAATACTGGGTAGCTACTCCTTTATTAAATTAATACAAAATGCCAAGTTGGTTCAGTTAATAGCATCACTGTCGAAAACATTTTTTTTATGATTACTAACCACCTAGTATTTAAAAAGTAAGTTGTCAAATTTTAAATTTAATCTGATTAACATGCAATAAAAGAATTATGAAAGAATGACATAACCATTCACCATAAAGAAGTAATAGAATAACCACAAATAATAATAAGTCTGGAGGAAATACTCCTCACAACAATCCCACAACTGAAATGAACAAAATAGTGTATCCTGAATTAATTACAAACCAAAGTCTGAATAACTGAAATATAAAAAGTCTCTAATAGAAATGGGCGACATTCCCTACAAATGATGAAACTGAATATGGAGTCAAGACTAGAAAATGAGGCGTCTAATATCAAGGCCCTGTAACTTCCACAACAGCTATAGCTCGTCACCTGAATAGAATTCCTATGCATGGTGTCCTTGTGGCTGGGCACCTAAAAAGGTTTTTACAAAAATAGATTTGAAAGCAAACGGGTCAGAGCCCGAAAGTGGAGAGTATTTTAAAAATAGCAAGTGCTTTAATAACATTAAAACAATGAATGAAAAATACATGTTAGGACGTTCTCTGACATGAAATACTCACCTCTCGACTAATTGTGCACTCCTAAGGTACCGTACCCATTCAAGTGATTCTCATATCTAACTAAACCGACATAAGTTCTAACCTTTCTACTCGATTCACAATATGAATTCCCAATGTTATCACTTAAATAGATAGCTTTACTTAAACTCGAATTCTCAATTATTAGCAATACAATTTACTAGAGGTTATCCCCTTATTTATCTTCTCAAGGAGTTACTATAAATTATTCTCATAATTAAACATGACAAGTCTGTTCATTTAACCGTATATCATTCACATCATAAATATATAATACAAGCACCCCGAGGCTAAGCTGCGGTGCACACATTCTGCTATCCATCCCAGAACATCACGTATATAAGGATTACAAATTTCGAATCTCTCAGGAATTGTTAGAATAAGCACAACGCACAAAAATGGAGGCGAACATAATTCAACATATCCATGGTCACGTACATACCTACGCTCCATAGTCAGCTGACTTATTAACTCACAAATAAGTCATTCTCTTGAACTATGTCCTCGAGGTACCAATCTAAATCCGGGCACACAAAGATTAGATGGACCTAAGCAAACGTAAACCTCCCGTGATAGCAAGTATGGTAGGTATGTCATACACATAAAATCATATACATATACTAAGCATGCACACATCTTAGTAATTACCATAATTTATTAGTGGTATACTTCTCATTCTTATATCAATACACGTGTCCCCGGTTTAGATATACACATCATCCATTATCCTCACGTCGTAATTAGTCATTCGCGTCCCAACCCACAATTACCATTTGGTTCAAATCATTCTTCTATATTTTACTCCTCAATATATACCGAATATCCCAACTATATCAATTAGTCATCAAGGGAATGTTATCTCTACAATTAAACAAGGTTACGGGACACTAGAAATCAAATCAGGCCAAAAAGGCCAAACTGTCAACTCGTTAGAAGTCTCATTCGAACGAGGTCATTCGAACGAGAGTTCGTTCGAATGAAGTGGGCATCTAACGAGATATCGTTCGAACGAAAGGCATCGAATGAACATCCAACTCGTTAGAAGTCAAACTGTTAACTCGTTAGAAGCTCGTTCGAACGACCTGGGCAGGTCTTCTAACGAGATGCCAGTTTTAAGCCCAGAATTTTCCTATCTCGTTTTTCTTTATTTTCTTCAGCTCTAATCCCATATAAAAATCGTCCCAACATTATTTTAACGTTTCTAATCCACACTAAACATTCGTAGGTCATAACTTAACATTTATATAGGGCCAAATCTTCCTAAACATCATCTAATTATCATAACTCCCCAATTTTTCCCAAACCTTATGAACATGAACCCTAGAAATTTAAAGTCTTCAATTTCCATAAATAAATCCGTTTTTGTAACATAAAAAGTAGTAATTTCTTTTAGTCCAATCACCCAATAACAAATCTACATGCAAACCTATAATAAATCTGAATTTATAACTCCAATTTCATGGGTTTTTATAAATCTTCCAATACAATGCAAATATATCAATTTCTAAGCATGGAAGAAGCATTCGCTTGAAATTAACGTAATTAAACCACTTGCCTCGGATTGTTCTCTGAATTAGATGTTGGATGTTGGATGTTGCTCTCTTTTCCTCTACAATTTCTCCCAAGGTTGAAGGTTGAAGATGATGGTTATGGTTTCTCTTTTGGGAACCTCTCCTAACTTCTCCTATAACTCCCGTTGCCCTTTAGTTGGTTAAGTGCTGGTAATGGCTTAGTGGGTCACTAAATATTATAATATTTAACTCCCAAAATTCGTTGGTTAATTATCCTAAAATTTCAAAATTACTAAAATACCCTTTTTAGTTGCCGGTATGGCCCAAAAATACCCCGGGACCCAAACTAAACCTCCGGCTAGTGTTTTCTGACTATTTCGACCCTTTCGGACTCGTTGGCGCACTCAAAATGACCATACGGTTGATAAAAATAAAATTTACTTTTTAATTTAAATAATTACATTCCTGACGCGACTGTCACGCGCGTCCCAACTAAATTTCCAAATTGCCGTATTTCAGCCTCGCGATAATTTCAATATTTTCAATATTCATATATTGCCATATATACACATTATAATCAAATAACAACTCACATATCGTTAGTATTTTATCCGGATTAATTCTCAATTAATTCACATTTAATTTAATTAATCCCTTAAATAAATATCAATAAAAGTACGGGGTATTACACATAGGAGTACACTTATCCCACTACGCTACATCCGTCAGGGCTAGGTTATCGATTCAATGTTGGGTCAGTGATTTTTTACCAAGATGTATTTTGACACCATTTCCAGTTTTTGTTCATGCCCCTGGTAAGTTTGGCTTTCATGTGAAAAAAGGGGGTTTAGTCAGTTGTTAGAGTTGCCAGTTTATTTTATATGAAAACAAATTAAAAGATTCGGGCTAATCCTAAGGCTTGTTTTAAAGTCTATGGTTGGTAGATACATTCTTGTTCTTCTGGTTATAGAACCGGGTTATGGGGGGGGGGGGGGGGGGGAAGTGTTAGTCGCTCCACTTATTTTATATGCGTTTTTAATTCTATTTTAGTCATTGCTCTTTGCATTAATCGATTATATGTTAGATATTTTAGAATTTGTTTAGAGACCTTAACTTGAGGGTGCCTTAAAATGTAAATAGGTACTTAGGTTCGAAAATTGTATTAGTGATAGGTATATATATATCACATCAATCAGTGAAGGTACATAAGGTTTCTTTTGTATTCCTATGTTCTTTGGATAGCTGATGGACACTAGTATGTATGTGAGTATAAGATAAATCTCGTCTTTAAGATAATTTGATATCTCGTTTGAGGTTTGAGGAGAGATAAAAAGGTGAGAGATGGGTTCATCTATGTTGTGATTAGTGTATACATGTTTAGACATTTGTGCACGTTTGAGAATTTGTATGGGCATAACTATGAGAGTTCCATGAGATAGTTTGATATCTCATTTTAATTATATAAGGATAGCAAAAAAGAGATGGGAGCATCTCGATGGGGATAATATATCTTGAGACATATTGTCGAGGATCAAGCTCATGAGAAGGAATCAGTATTGTCCTTACGTACCCAAGAAGACTTAGGATCAAAGCTAATATAGTTTGGTTGCTCATGTATTCCAACGTGCTATGTGTGCAAGTGTAGGACTTATCTTGGAAGGGAGTTGATGTATGTAATATCATAATGGGAGTGGACCTGAAGAAGTTTAATATTGGAACATAACCTAATAATAGTTGGGAGATTACTATCCAGGAGGTGTCATCCTTCATACTAGTTTGGAGGTATATGACTAAGAGGATTTGGGCAAGGGGGAGAAAGTTTGCACCAATATGTTATGTTCCATTGTTGAGAAGATGAATAAAATACCACAACATGGTATTGGGGTGGACTAAGAAAACTTGTGGGAGTTTAAGACTGGGGATGGATGAATCCCTAAGACAATAATACGTCAAGAGATGTATTATGAGGCTTAAGCTTCACGAGTTTAGCTCATATAGCGCATACGTACCCATGGATACTTGGGATCAAAGCCAATGTAATTGTATCACACGGGGTTAGATTTTATATATGGGGGTGCTTGTATTGTAGATAGAGGCATCCTTATAAGAAATAGTAAGTTGAGATGCATATTATGAGGCTTGGGCTTCACGAGTATGTCTCAGTATAGAGCCTACATACCCAAGGAGACTTAGGATCAAAGCCAACGGAATTCCAACAAAAGGGGTTGGATTATATATAGGGGTTCTTATATTAGATAATAAGTCATCCCTAAGAAATAATATGACGAGAGATGTACTATGAGGCTTGGGATTTACGAGTTTATCTCGATATAGTACCTATGTACCGAAGGAGACTATAATTAAAGCCAATGTTGTTCCAACAAACAGGGTATATTTATGCATGGAGGCAATGGAATACTAGGTATACAAGGTACATAATTACAGTATTTATGGAGTTTATTCCTTAATATAGGCTTTTCGTTATGTTATGTTAATATTTATATGTTTAGAAAATATGTTTATCAATGTTGATAATTGAACATTATTGGTAAAGACACATATTTGGTGTGTCTTGCATAGAAGGGATTAGTTCGCTCGAAGAAGTGGTGAGAGTATCTGGATTTTAGACATTGGCCAACAAAGTTTTGGGCTGAAACGATTCAATGGGACTTTCTTGAGAAAGGTTTTGAAGAGTATGTTTCCATGTTAAGGCATTTTGATTATGGCATATGATTAGCATTTGTTTAACATATAATCATGTCAATACAATACATAAATACATGTGTTGAATAAGAGTCCGGGATTTTGAAATATAAACTCTATAAATTGCATACCTTGTCCCCAAAATGAGGGTCGCTCTAAATAAGATAAATAAATATATACAGTTTGTCACACAATATATATGTAGGTGTATTGCCCCCAAAATTTATGCAAAGGTTTTTTTAACCTTGCAACGAAATGCTGACTTTTGTTGGGGGGGGGGGGGGGGGGGAGTGTCTACTTTTTTATACTTCTCATTCAGGTAGATCTTCATTTAGAAGTGCTGACATTGGCAAAATTTTTGTAGAGGTTCGACTCGTTTGATTTCTCGAAAGAGACTTTTTATAAGTATAAACCTCTTTTGGGACTCTGAAGAGACTTCACGAAAGTACGATCTTTCCTTGAGTGGAAAGTTACTTTTCTGAAGTACGAGCTTCCTCGGGACTTTCATAATAAGCTTGAGTATCTAGAACGCTCGGGGGCGAAGAAGTTAAAAAATGGATCGAGGTTGGGGTCTGGGTTGTTTTGAAATGGTGGATAGGGGCCTTTATTTATAGGGTGTGGGCCCATCAATTAACTGCCAAACTTTGGCAGGTGCCATGTGCATGGTTGAGATTAGATCTTCAAAGTTCCCATAATGATGATTTTCTACGGTGGATAACCGATTAGTTATCCATGGGAAGTTTACAGTAACATAAAGCTCATTTATTTTTTAAATATTGGATTATTTGACATTTTCTTATTTGTAGTTTAGTCCTATATAATTTATCTCTTGGCATTTTTGACCCTCTGAACCTTACCTGGAGGCTTTGAAAGTTGGTATTTTTTTCGAGTTATTTAGGGGTTCGTGCTCGAGGCTAATTTTTAATGGGACAAAAAAATCCACAAACCTCGATTGCAGATTTAGGTGTCCATATACACCTTTATTCTTCCTCTTAAATTCGACGTATATTCATAAACCACTGCCAACACACCCCATTATCATAATAAACCAAACTACTAAAATGAAAATACTACATAAATTGGACTCAGTTGAATATAAAGTGTAATAAAGAGATTGAGCAGGCAAGATCGAAACCTACATCCTAAATGAGTAGCAATAGGTAAAGATGTCACTAAAAAGATTATGGTTGAAGCGGAAACGGAGGTCAAGGTCCTAAAAAGTAAAGTTAACAACAAGTTTATGAAAAGTAAGACTATGATTGAGTTTCGGATACAATATAACTATGTATATTCTTCCTGTCTTTTAGTTATTTTTAAGTTATCCCAACTCAAACAACACTAAATATTATATGCGTCTAATACCAATCCCATGTGATCCTAATCTCTATTATTCATCTCAATTAAAACATTAAGTAATAGTACAATCCTGACACGTACAAGAAAATTTGGATTAAAATCCATGTAAGTACAATCTTGACATGTACTAGAAATTTGAACTGATACAATCCTGATATCTATCAGAAATTTAGACTCATATCTATATAGGTATAATCTTGACATGTACAAAAAATTTAGACTAATATCTATATAAGTACAATCATGGCATGCACTAAACCTATTATCCAATGTGACGTCTCTAATAAAATCATCTCAAATATTCTAAAAGAATCGCTTAAATTCCATCATGCCCACTATTATCTCTCAAAATCAGACGGGGTTTATCAAGGGGAGGTCGATTCATGACAACATTCTACTGGCCTAGGATCTCATGACTAGTTTTCATAATAAGGTATGCAGGAGCAATGTCCTTATTAATCTTGATATGTTTAAGGCATATGATCCCCTCTTGTGGAGATTTCTTATAAAAGTGTAAAGGACTTTTGATTTCTATGAGACAAGTATTGACATGATTTGGAGGGTACTTTAACATTGATTGTTTTCCATACTTGTTAATGAAAAGCCTCATGGGATTTTCCAGTGTACTAGGGGTATTCATCAGAGCAACACCGTATCCCCAACTCTTTTTATTATTGCGACGGACGTGTTGAGTAGGGGTATTGACAACTTCATGCACTAAGGGATTTTCAAGAATTTCTCCATTCCCCTAGAGTCTAATGATAAGTTATATATACCTTACAGATGATATTCTAATTTTCACTAACGAGAAAAAATCCTCTCCTGTCGCTCACATTAAATTCATCACGCTCTATAAGGTAAATTCTAACCAGATAGGTAATCTTTCCAAAAGTTTCTTCGTGATCTTAAATAAAGCTCCAGGATATAGGCGCACTATTATTGCTAGACCTACCAGCTTCACGCAAAAATCTTTTCCATCACATACTTGGGAGTCCCCTTTTACTCTGTAAAAAGAAGAGATCCCTATTTTCTGCTCGGATTACTAACATCTCAAAAAAGCCTAATCTTTGGTGTTGTATGCATCTTTAGCTATTATGTAATCTTGTTCTTATAAAGTTGTCGCCCAATCCATGGCGTTTCATCTTTTTATTGCACTCGAGCCTCCCGAATTTCTGGTTATTGACCTGAAAGGGGCTTTTTTTAAACTTTTTTTGGGGTAGTGAAAGCTCTAGACAAAAGTGCCATTGGCTCTGTTGGAACGAATTATGTTTTTCAAATCAAGAAAGTTGGATTGGTATTAGAAATGTTAAAGATATACCAAAATACTTTTTTTGAAAATTATGGTGGAATTTGGTGGAGAACTCTCTTTTGTGAAAATTTTCTTGTAATAAGTACTGCCATAATGGAGATATTTTTTAGTCTCATGTCACTAACACTAGTTATCACACTTAGAAGCATATGCATAGGGTTATTGGTCATATGGAAGACCATCTTTAGTTTTTTCCTAAAGCAAGGTGGTATTCATCAGTTAATGGCAGAGTTTTGGTTAGTTTGTCATGGGACCTATTTCGCCAGAAAAAGAGTGCTCAATTTTGTTTCATACTTATTTAGGACACAAGGATGCCCAAAATGGTCTTAGTGTTTATGTGGAAGCTTTTCCATAAGATTATTCCTCTAGAATGTACTATTATGAAGCTGAAAATCCATTTAATATCTAAGTGTCAATGTTGTTCCGATGGGAATCCCGAAGATTTTGATCATGTTTTTGTGCTGAGCGACACTTCAACCCAAATTTGGTTATACTTTTAAGGCATTTTGGGCATCATAGGGGACACATGCTCTCCTAGATGTATCCTTATGGGCTGGTGGATTAAATCTGGTGGTAAAGGTATTGTTGTTGTGTTATGCAGATTGTTACCCTCATTAATTTTTTGGCACATTGGGATCTTTTATGATAAAATCCTTTATGAAGGGGGCCCCATGAAGGCTAGAGACACCATTTCCTATATTATAAGCCACATATTAGATATTTTTACATCGTTTCTTCTAAATCCCCAAAACCTGAGGGGTTTCCATGATATCGTACATAAGTTGTCTATTTATATTAGTTAATGTCTACTGTTTCTTCTCTTTCTGAGACTATCTTGCGTTGTGAGCCACAATAAAGGGTCTCTTCCGTCTAAGTATTTATAATGTTGTATTTCTTTTGATAAAAAATACTAATATCCATAGTACAATCCTAACATTAACTAAAAATTTGTAGTAATATTCCAATAAGTACAATCCTAACGTGTACTAGAAATTTTGACTATAATTACGATCCTAACACATACTAATAAAGGTAAGATCATACATAAATGTAGATAATAACAAGTATAATCTATCGCAGATTAATAAGTCACATAAAGATTACAAATCAGAAATACTTATACATCAACTAAATAAATCTCTTCTAATTAAGGCTAAAGTCTCTAGGTTGTATCCACGCTCCAAAAAATCCCATAAATGAACAACTAAACCATCCATATCCAAACACAGGGGGGCGATCGATCAACTCCCAGGGCCGATTGATCGTCCCTCCAAGATCTCAAGCTCCTCTTCCCCATTACGGGATTTAGCCCCAAAACCTCCATTAACATAAATCCTAGATCCCAAATAAACTGAAAACCCAACTACCTTAATGTATAAGTGTTCCAATATTAATCCTAACTTATAACCAAGGTTTTTACATGATTCTAAAATGAATTCAAGTGACAAATTTATATTTCATCCAAGAACCCTAGATTTCTATCTTTGATCAATTAGGTTAAGATTAGCTGCTAATTATTTCAATTAATAAGGTGCTTTTGGTTCATTTTAGGGTATAACATCCTCCTAATGATTATACGTCAATTCTAACTCTGATTCATAAGGAATTCTACAAAAATCTTACCATCTTAATAATATGAATAGTAACTAAAGTTATCTTATTAATTTAACTACGGAATTAGTTAATTGATCCTCAAAATTAGATTACACTAAGATTAGATTTATATTCTAATGAATAATCATATTCTAATATAAAACCAAACAAATTCAAACACGAAGTAAACTTACCTCGGTTCTAAGGTAGGTTGAACTCTAAGCTTAAACCTCCCATTCTCCTCTTCTCCAAGTTTCCTCCTCT
Organism: Sambucus nigra; assembly: GCA_949130495.1. Classification (NCBI taxonomy): domain Eukaryota; kingdom Viridiplantae; phylum Streptophyta; class Magnoliopsida; order Dipsacales; family Adoxaceae; genus Sambucus; species Sambucus nigra. Next base: position 83,253,904 of record OX422208.1, on the reverse strand, counting down.
CTCTTGATCTAGGGTTTTCTCTCGAAAAGTGCTTAAATAAATTATGGATGGGTAAATGACTTTGTTAATAAGTAAATTTCTAAAGTAGGTTTAGTCTCTATGTGGTCCTCAACCTATTTAATCAAAAAACATTTATAAATGTACCATAACCTAGCCTAGGTCATATATCAACCCGTAGTACATTAAGCCAATTATTTTAATTCATAAATGAACATTCTACGTGCCCAAATGTCAACACAAAGTACTAAACCAATGTCCTAGTATTCCAACTCGTTCGTGTCTCAAAAACCATAATTAAATTGTTTATTAAATAATTATTAATTCATTATCATGTATTGAGTCATATTTTAATTTCGAATAATATAATTTCAAATAATATACACATAATATATATAATCCTATTTTCATTTTGAATAATACACGCATAACATATGTAATACATACGAACATATACATAGTGACATCACATGTGACTACAAGCACATATAATAGTAAATCATAATTTCCCATTTAATTAAGGGTATATTAGACCAAGCCCCCCCCCCCCCAAACTAATTGTTTTCTACACCCAAACAATTTTCAATTTTTTTTTTACATTTTTTATGCATAAAATCATATTTTATAAACTTTTTTATGAAAATGGGTTGGGTGTGAAAAATCAACACTTCAGAAGGGCTTGGTGTAATTTGTCCTTTAATTAATGCATTTAAAATTACGGGGTATTACATTCCTCACCCTAAAATAATGAATTTCTCCTTCGAAATTTGAATTGGGTTCATTACTAGAATAACTTTGGATATCTCGCACATGTGTCATCATCTCTCTCCCAAGTAGACTCAGCCTCGTTATGGTGTCCACACTGGACTCTAACTAATGGTATGACCTTCGATCTCAAAGTATTATTTATCCAGTCAAGGATACAGTGTAGTCTCTCCTCATAGGTCATATTGGATTGAAGCTCAATCCCATCAAGGTTGATATGATTTTAAGCATCCTAAACCCTCAGAAACTTCATCAACATTGACATGTAGAAACTTCCATGTACACATTCAAGATGGTCAGGTAAGGCCAATTTATATGCCACCAGTCCCACCCTATTTGGATTATAAAGGGACCTTTGTAGTGGGGAGCAAACTTCCTCTTGGATTAAAGTCTGACCCCTCCCTTCATAAGGGAGACCCTCAGAAGCACTTGGTCCTCCACCTAAAACTCTTGCTCACACTTCCTCTTAGCACCGTAAATCTTCTATCGATCATGTGTCATCTTCATTTATTCTCAAATGAGTGTCATCTTATCGAAGGTGTCCCGAATAATGTTTCGTCCAAACATCTTGTGTTCATCGAATTACACCAAACAGTGGAAAATGACACGATCTCCCAAAAAATGACTCATCGAGTGCCATACCAATAGTCTATTGATAACTATTATCGTAATAAAATTCCCCGAATGGTAAGTGATGATCCCGAATTCCTTTAATACATAAAACACATTCTCAAAACATACTCTTAAATATTTAGTTCACCCACTTAGTCTGACCGGCTAACCGATGGTGAAATATTGCACTCAAATTCATTTGTACCCCCATAGCCTCTTGAGCCCCCCCCCCCCCAATAATTAAGATAAAAAAGTATTGTCCTAATCGGACAGTACAAAACCTAGTACTCCATGCAATCATACCACAAATAATTTAGCGTACTGGTCGGTGGTAAAATCTGTCTACACTGGAAAAATAATGAGTCACTTTATTTAATCTATCAACGCTGACCCAAATAGAAAAATGGCCTCTCAAGGATATTGGTAATCCCAACATGAGTCCATTGAGATGCCCTCCCACTTCCTCTCAGGGATCTCCAAAGGTTGTGAATTTTTTCCAGTCTCTATTGTTCCAACTTTACAACTTGATAGGTGGCACACCTAGACACAAACTCTGCAATCTCATTCTTTATCCTGGACACCAATGCGATCTATGCATTTCCTGATGCATCCAATCCCCTATGGGATGAACCGTGAGACATAGGCCTCAGCTAAAACTGCTCTCCTCAACTTAAGATTCACTGGCACAACCAATCATCCATCAAAACTTTATCAAACGTCTGAATTGATCGATAAATAAGGAACTCTACCTTATCTAAGCTCTTATACCTTTTCTTTGAAAAAGTAATCCAAAGCCTATTCCTATATCACACGTATCACTATGGCTGGTGTAACGATCACAACTGCTAAAATATCTTTCGATAAATCCATATCACTTTTTGCACGCCAATGTGATACCCATATGTTCAGTACATCATCCTCATGTATTTATTATAATACTGCTAATGTAATAGTCAGTCTCCAACTCAATGCATTAGATACAACATTCTCTTTCCCCGGGGTTACTTAATTGAAAAGTTGTATCCCTTCACAAACTCGAGTCATCTTCTCTGGCATCAATATGACTCATATCTCCTGAAGAGATGCATTTGTATATAACAAATAATCCACGTCGCCTTTTGGTAACAAAAGAATGGGCGTTCTGGTAAGCTTATCCTTGAGCTCCTGAAATTCTCTCTGGCACTATGCATTCCAAACAAACGATATCCCATTTTGGGTGAGGTGAGTCAGCGGTCCATCAATCTTTACGAACCACTAAATGAAACTCCTCCAGTACCCGCCAAACCCAAGAAACTTTTAACTTCTGTAGATATCGCGGGATATACACAATCCATAATTCTACATACTTTACTAGGATCCACCGAAATCCCAGTCCAAATATGACATGATCCATGAACTGTATCTTACAAAGCCAAAGTCAACACTTAAAGAAGTTAGCATACATTTTATGTTCTCGTAGTGCCTGTAAACAAATAGAAAATGTTTCGCATGCTCCTCCTTCTACGGATAATTTGCAAAGGTTTCGTCAATAAAAACAATGACGAACCCATCCAGAAATAATCTAAGTACACGATTCATTATATCCATGAACACTGTGAGTGCATTGGTCATCCCAAACGGCATTACCTGGACATTATATCATCCATAAAGCATTAAGAAAACAACCTTTGGCATGTCGTCCTCCTGAATACGTAACTGGTGATACCCGGAGCACAAATCAATCTTGAAAAATAATGATAATCCTCGCAACTGCTCAAAGAAATCATTAATACGTAGAAATAGATACTTTTTCCATATAGTGGCCTTGTTTAGTTCCCTATTGTCCATGCATAATTGGAGCAAATCGTACTTTTTCTTCATAAATACAACTAGAGCTTCCCACAGAGACATTATCCAACCCCTTATCTCAATAATTATGTAAACTCATCATATAGTTCCTGAATCTCTAATGGATCCATACGATTTAGTGCCCACATAATGGATCTAGTACCTGATGCCCAGTCTGTACAAATGTTTACCTTTATAACTAGTGGTAGCCATATCACTTCATCAAATATGTTTGTAAACTCCTGGACATTCGGTATCAAGTCTAACGATACAATGATCTTCTCAGATAAAGTCACATCAACGCAAGAAGTGTGATCTAGACACCTCTCAATCCTAGGCTTAGCTATAAGAAACATCCCCTGACCAAAAATGACAATCATAAAAATCTACACCTAGTTATCGATATATGCATAATACATATATCTATTGCTCAAAGTTAAAGTGTAAGATTCATAATACCACATGTATAAATTAATAAAGCGTTGAATACCAAGTTCACCAACAAACTTCCATGTCTCTGTAGTCACAGCGTAAGGAACCCCCTTACCCAATGGGGCTTTCAAATATTTTAAAGCTCGATGATAACATTTATATAACTCGTAATCATAGTAAACACACTGCTAGTAAAGAACGGGAGATCCTTGATGTCTAATCCATATCCATGTGTGTAAGTATAAATGGAATCGTACTCATCCCCTGGTGGTATCATCAAAACATAGATTTCCCTAAGGCATTTATTATTGAAGTGGCCTTATTTTCCACATTTATAAGAATCTCCAATAACAAAACTAGAAAAATGACGGCTCTATAAATGCCCATGTTGACCCTATCTATATTCTTGATTTTAATAAAACTGATCTTATCAACCCTATTCTTATTCCCTCTAACCTCACTGACCATAATTCTCATGGCTCTACTAGCCCAAAAATAACTCCGATTGTATGCGACTGGAACCTCTTAGGGTATACCCCCGGAGAGGTTCTTTATGCAGGTGAGGTCCTCCCTAGCTCAAAATAACAATACACGGATGCTAGTTTGTCGGACCTAATTTAACCCCCAATCATCTTGATCTTAATAACTCTATAATTAAGATGTTTGTAACGATTTTCGATGATATAGAAGGGTAACTTACACCACATAAATGTTGGTGATGAATGACGGTCACCCAATAACACTAACCATAACCTTTACACATAAATTCTAATAACACACCAAATTTTATCATATGGTTGTAGATAACGTGGAAGTTTTTCTTCGTCGTTGTATCAATTTATCCCTGTGTTGAAATAGAAAGATAATTGAACTTCCTCTTATAATGTTTACCACAAGATCTCCCCTAACGAGGTCTCAGAACTAACCACACATGTTGTTATGGATTGTCAGTAGATATAATTCCCCTAAAACCATGCCCCAAATAAATACTAAAAGTATCACCTCCAATAATCCTTAACCCCCGAATGAAGTCGACCCCATGCGTGGGACGTCTCGCAAGTCAAATCCAAATAATGAACCCTCTCGATACATTTTGGTCGCCTCAAATCGTTCGTATGGAACCAATTTATAAAACTATGTAGAGTACAACTCTTAATTGACAATCTCTAAAGTAATCAAAGAACGCAACCCGAGAAAGTGAGGGACTCACTCATGATCTCTAGGATACTAGAAACTAGAATACTCTGTTACCAAATGTGATACCCCATAAAATTCATAAATAGATTGATCATGTCTAATATAATATCATGGGAATAAAAAAATTGAATATCATTATAATCATGAATGGATATAAAAATTAAATGCATAAAATAAATAACTGAAATATAATAGAGGTGAACCACATATACTCCGATACCAAACAACCCAGCAGTAATAGCACCATTACATAACTACAAGTCTATCAATATAAACCAAACTACTAAAATAAAACTACTAGATAAATTCGACTCAGCTGAATATAAAGTATAATAAAAAGACTGAGCAGGAAGGCCTGATACCTACATCCTAAATAAGCATTAATAGGTAAAGTTGTCATTAAAAACATTAGGTTTGAGGCAGAAATGATGGCCTGTGTCCTAAAAAGTAAACTCAACAACAACGTTAACGACTAGTTTATGAAAATTAAGACTATTATATAGTATGGGATACAATATAACTACGCATCTTCCACCTGTATTTTATATGTTTTCAATTTATCTCAACTCAAAAAACCTTAAATATCAAATGAGCAAAATCGCAAACCCGTATGAGCGTAATATCAAATTATTATTCATCTCAAGTAAAATAAGAAGTAACATTACGATCCTCACACGTATAAGAAAGTTTTAATTAAAATCCTTGTAAGTACAATCCTGACATGTATTAGAAATTTGGACTTATACAATCCTGACATGTACAAAAAATTTGAACAAATTTCCATACAAGTACAATCCTGACATGTACTAGAAATTTGGACTAATATCCATATAAGTATAGTACTTACATGTACTAGAAATTAGGACTAATATCCTTATAAGTACAATCCTGACATGTACTAGATATTTTGACTATAAGTATGATCCTGACACGTACTAATAAAGGTATGTTTATACATAAAGTACGCAATAAGAAGTATAACATATTGCACACTAATAAGTGAGAAGTTTGAATTCTTAAATTAATGATTTTAAACTATGAATAAAATCTTCAAATTACCATCACACATTGAAAACGCGAGAATTACGTGTGATAATTGATTAACTTCGCAACTTTATAATATAGCACACTTATTTAATTTCAGCCCCTTAACATGCATCTAAGGTGCGAGTGTCAACCCATAAATAAATAAAGCATGTGACACAAAAATATGCTGAGACACAGATTTCAGGAAAAAAACCCTTTCGGGTAAAATCTTTATTTCACTATGAATATACAAGCCGCAACTTACAATTACATAGAAAAATCTGCAATGGATCAACGCGCAGCCAACCCACAAAGACACGCAGTCTTGAACTCAGCAAGAGAATACACGCAGCACCCTCCAAGGACTCGCAGCCCAAACAACAAAGGTAGAACCGCAGCTCTCCTCAATGACACGCAGCCATAAAAACTTTGTAGAGACTCCCTCAGCAATGACACGCAGCCCTCGGTTGCAAAGATCTCTCCACAAAGATGAACAGTAGCAAAGTTTGTGTTCTAGGGTTCCAAAAGATTCACAAAAGAATTGGGATTTTTGTGTGTGAATCAAAAAGATGTTTGGCACATCAAAAATTAAAGTCTTGTTGTGTTTGTACTCTTAAAAATGTTTTCTCAAAGACTTAAAGAAATACATCATCGGAATATATATATATATATATATATATATATATATATATATATATGAAATATAATATGGTGGTAAAAATATTTACGGAACTGCTCAAGTATATCCCAGGCGGACCGATCCGGCTTGGGGGCGGATCGGTCCGGTTGACCGGATCGGTTCTTTTATTCCAGGCTTCATCGGTTCGCTTGCGGTCCGGGCTATACTGGATATGCAGCAAGCGGATCGGTCCGGGTAGAGGGCGGACCGGTCCGGTGGCGGATCGGTCCGGTTGAGGGGCGAACCGGTCCGGCTTCCCAGAAAAATAAAAAAAAATTTAAAAGCCTCATTTTGCTTGAAAACACTTACTTCTTATTTTTATAAAAAACATTTTATAAAAATTTCCCAATACTAAATATGAACTTTAAGGAACGTAAAAACAAAATTTTACCAAGTTCATTCTCGCAGAGGCTATGATGTTGAAGACACTTTGATATTCGGATCCGTTGATATAGATGCGATCTTGAGTTTCTTCAACGGTGTAACGGCATATGACATACAAATTGATAATGGACAAAAATGTCATTGCAAATCTCCCCCTATGTCTATGCCGGTACATACATAAAAAATATCTGAATTATCAACTAATGACCTATACAAATCTACCCTCCCATGAACCCTAAAGGTGGAAAGATGCAAATGTATAAATCTTCATCGTTTGTTCTTCAATCTTCAACAATCATCAAATCTCAAAGCTTTTCTCATCAGGTTGTGCAACATATTGATCTTCAATCTTTATACCTACACAGATGAGACAAAGCAAATACCACGTGACGTATCGAGTTTGAAACGAGGTAAACATGGATACCAATATATGATAAAAATATAAGCTATATCTCAAAACTCCCCCAAAATCCAGACTCCCAATATATGATAAAAACATAAGCTATATCTAAAAAACTCCCCCAAAATTCAAACTCCCCCATAATATGATAATTCTTTCTCCCCCTTTTTATGATGTCCCCAAATAGACAGATGAGAAGAATGAATCAAATAAGCAAAATCGGGGTGTCACGGTATACAAAATAGGGCATCAAATAATATGGTAAACGTGCTCTTGCAAGGAGATGCTCAAACAAATCTTCACAAACTATTTTTTAATTTTTTAAATTTTTTTCGTACAAAAAAAAGATACCAATTTGAACAAATATGATACAAAAATCACACCATGGATTTAAACTCAAACACCCAAGTCATGGAAATGGAATGAATGGGTGTGAACACATTCGATAGGTAAATCAACTCAATCAATCATATGTGCACGATGCATATGTGTACCCCTAACGAATGAACATCAAAAGTATCCTTAGGTGTAAAATTTTTTGAATTTAGATGACATCGTCTTATGCAAATCAACAAATCAAAGTCAAATGATTTCCACACCAATAACGTCCAAAACTATATAGCGCATTTTTCAAGCATATCAAGGACGTGCAAACCCATTTTAAATTCTCCAACCAAACTCCCTCATATATATTTTCTTTTAGAGGTAATCTAAATTCTCAAACTTTGGAGAATTGGTGCAAAAACCTAAATGGCCCCTAATTGGCATGAATTTCTTTTTATTGCCTTTAAATTTTTTCGGGCTCTTTTAACCTCTTTGGACCTCGGATAATAAAATTTCTCAATTTTTGAGGTCCTTTTTAACGGTGGCTTTTGCGCAAAGGATAGATAATTACCTTTCGCAACCCCTCCCCGTTATCAAACAAATCTCACAAACTCACAAAACGGTTTTTATATGCACAATTTCCTTATAAAAAATTATCGCGCTTGGTTCGTTTTAAGGACAGGATTGAAGTGAAAACACCCAACCAACATGTGATAAGACAAGCACAATAATCAAACAAATCCGTGCATGTGTGCAATAAAGGAAACATGAGTCAAACATGTAGGAAGTAACACTTAATGACATCTTAATGACTCCAAACATTATAAAGCACATGGATGAATTGACCTATTGTCTCAAAATACTATCAAATAGTCACATGAAAATGGAATGATGTTGTGACTTGGTCATCTGAAGTGTTCATCCATAAACGGTGCAAACAAAAAACAAAAATCTTTTTGAATTTTTCAAAATTTTTGTCAAAATAAAATCTTTTTGTATTTTTCAAAACAAAAATATATACAAAAAAGATGCATACTAGCAATAGGCAAACAATGACATCATGAAAATCACCCTATGCTAGTAAACAAGTCAAACCTCAATCATTAGGTGCCAAGGGGTTTTCCAAAGGTGGTGACAACTTATGAAAAACCTCCATCAATTCTTGTGAAGTTTTGACTAAAAACTTAACTTGCTCACCTAAATGTGCAAACTCTCTCATGTAGTCTCCGGGAGCATGTAAAGTATCATGTGTGGGTGCATGTGTGCCAGAAACACGTGTAGAAGCAAAACGTGACACATACCCCAACTTAAAGCAAAATTCCCTAAGGTGTCCTCTCCTCTTGCAATGTGAGCAAACATAAATAGGCCTAGGAACACCTCTCTCAAAAACTCTAAGACGCACTTTCCTAATAGGAATAGGACGCCTAGGTGGGTTAGGGTGAGACACATGTGAAACTGTCACTAAAGTGGGAACCGGCTCGGGTGCTAATTGGGAAGAAGAAGCACCGTCATGACTTATTCCTAACTTCTCACCTTTACCCTTAAGAACCACCTTTTCAACCTTCTTAGGTGCGTTCAAAAAATTGACTTTGACCTCCCTGGCACGTTTGAGATCACTCTCGTGTTGGGATACACGTGTCGTCAGACTAGACAACGTGTCGGTCAAATCACACTTCTCCTTTCTCAAAACCTCCTTCTCTTTCTCCAAATCTAAAACCCGACGACCTAAATCCCTATTATACTTCTTTGTTTTCAAGGTCTCGGTGTACAAATCTCTAAAATCTTTTTGGAGCTCGCTTTCATCTCCACTTTCACTCTCACTTTCTCCCTCACTTGAAGCGCTCAAACCATCACTATCACTTTCGTGTGCAATATTATGGGACAAGGTGGGTGTGCTCACACGACTAGAAAAAGCTACAAACTTCTCACCACTAGCCTCATCACCCTCACCTTCACTACTATCACTAAGTGTGGCGGGCATAGCTACTTTCTTTCCTTTCTTTCTAAGCCACGTAGGATACTCAAACGACTTATGTCCCTTACCCCCACATTCAAAACAAGTGATGTTCTCAAAATCTTCCTCACACTCCTCATCGAATTTATTCTCTTTTTCCCTCTCACCACTTTCTTTGTCACTCAAAAAAATTCTTTTTATTGGAAGAATTATTTTTGTTCATGTTGAGAAATTTTTTAAAATTTTTCGCAAACAAGGCCATATCATTAAAATCAAAATCTCCCTCAGAATCGGACTCACAAACTTTTTCTTTCTTTTTCTTAAAATGAGTCTTTAAAGCAATGCCATTATCCTTAGCCTTAATGGTTTTGGGAAACATGTCAATCTCATAGGTTTGAAGATCTCCTACAAGTTCTTCCAACTTAAGTGATTTCAAATTTCCCAAAGAGTTCAAAACAATGACTTTAGGAATAAAGCGTTTTGGGAGAGATCTCAATATATTTTTAATGACACGCTTGTTATCAATTACCTCACCCAAATTAAAACATGTGTTAACAAGGTCTGACAAACGAGCATAAAAATCATCAAAGCATTCAGACTCAGACATGGTGATAGTTTCAAATTGGGTGGCCAAATTTTGTAATTTTGACTCTTTAACCGCGTTCGTACCCTCATGTGTCAATTTCAAAACATCCCAAGCCTCTTTAGACGTGGTGCACGTCATAATTCGGCGAAACTCATCAGGAGATACAGCTCCAGAAATAGCACTCAGACCACGGGAATTAAAATTGGACACTTTATAATCACCTTCAGTCCAGGCTGACACGGGTTTTAAAGTGGTGATGTTATTAACAGTGACCGTGGGAGGAGTCCAACCATTTTCGCAAAGCAAACAAACACGCTCGTCAATAGATTCTAAAATCGATTTCATACGAGCTTTCCAGTAGGCATAATTAGACCCGTCAAAAATAGGCATCTGATTATATAAGTGCTCCATAGGAAAAAATGCGAATTTTCACAAAACTGATTTAAAAAAAAAAAATCAATATCACACGATTTTGCGGAACATAGGATCACGTGATAAATTAGCGTAACCCGCTCTGATACCAATTTGAAAACGCGAGAATTATGTGTGATAATTGATTAACTTCGCAACTTTACAATATAGCACACTTATTTAATTTCAGCCCCTAAACATGCATCTAAGGTGCGTGTGTCAACCCATAAATAAATAAAGCATGTGACACAAAAATATGCTCAGACACAAATTTCAGGAAAAAACCCCTTTCGGGTAAAATCTTTATTTCACTATGAATATACAAGCCGCAACTTACAATTACATAGAGAAATCTGCAATGGATCAACGCGCAGCCAACCCACAAAGACACGCAGTCTTGAACTCAAAAAGAGAATACACGCAGCACCCTCCAAGGACTCGCAGCCCAAACAACAAAGGTAGAACCACAACTCTCCTCAATGACACGCAGCCATAAAAACTTTGTAGAGACTCCCTCAGCAATGACACACAGCCCTCGGTTGCAAAGATCTCTCCACAAAGATGAACAGTAGCAAAGTTTGTGTTCTAGGGTTCCAAAAGATTCACAAAAGAATTGGGATTTTTGTGTGTGAATCAAAAAGATGTTTGGCACATCAAAAATTGAAGTCTTGTTGTGTTTGTACTCTTAAAAATGTTTTCTCAAAGACTTAAAGAAATACACCATCGGAATATATATATATATATATATGAAATATAAGATGGTGGTAAAAACAGTTACGGAACTGCTCGAGTATATCCCAGGCGGATCGGTCCGGCTTGGGGGCGGATCGGTCCGGTTGACCGGATCGGTTCTTTTATTCCAGGCTTCATCGGTTCGCTTACGGTTCGGGGTATACTGGATCTGCAGCAAGCGGATCGGTCCGGGTAGAAGGCGGACCGATCCGGTGGCGGATCGATCCGGTTGAGGGGCGGACCGGTCCGGCTTCCCAAAAAAATAAAAAAACTTTTAAAAGCCTCATTTTTCTTGAAAACACTTACTTCTTATTTTTATAAAAAACATTTTATAAAAATTTCCCAATACTAAATATGAACTTTAAGGAACGTAAAAACAAAATTTTACCAAGTTCATTCTCGCAGAGGCTATGATGTTGAAGACACTTTGATATTCGGATCCATTGATGTAGATGCGATCTTGAGTTTCTTCAACGGTGTAACGGCGTATGACATACAAATTGATAATGGACAAAAATGTCCTTACACACATTACACCCAAAAAATGGGATCCTAATCACAAAAAGATTAGAAGTCTTAAATCCCCATATATCAAGTGAATAAGTATCTTACAATTAATACTAAAGTCTCTAGTTTGTATCCACTCTCTAAAAAATACCACAAATCAACAACTAAACCATCCTTGGCGAAACACAGGGGGATCGATCAATCGACTCCCAGGGCCGATCGATCGGCCTCCCCAAATCACAAGATCTTCATATTCCATAACGGGATTCATCCCAAAAATCCTACATTAACATAAATCCAAGATCTCAAATCAACTAGAAACCCAACTACCTTCATGTATAAGTGTTCCAATATTAACACTCACTTATAACTAAGGTTTTTACACAATTTAAACATGAATTCAAGTGATAAATTTATATTTCATCCTAGAACCCTAAATTTCTATCATTGATCGATTAGTTTAATATTAGCTATCAATTATTCTAATTATTAAGGTATTTTTAGGTGCATAACATGTTCCTAATGATTATACATGAGTCCCATCTCAGATTCATAAGGAATTATACAAAAATTATATTATCCCTAGTAAATTAACGAAAAAATTAGTTAATTGATCTTCATAATCATATAGTACTAGGATTACATTTAGATTCTAATTCATAATCATATTCCAACATAAAAACAATCATATTCCAACACTAAGTAACATTGCCTCAATTCCAAGGTAGGTTGAACTCTATGTTTAAACCTCCAATTCTCCTATTCTCCAAGTTTCCTACACTCTCTAACTCTAGGGTTTTCTCTCTAAAAACGTTAGTATGAATTATGTTTTGGTAAATGACTTTGTTAATATGTAAATTTTGAAAGTAGTTTTAGGTTCTATGTGAACCTCAACCTATTTAGTCCAAAAACATCTATAAATGGCCCGAAACCTAGCAGAGGTCATATATCAACCCTTAGTACCTTAAACCCATTATTTTAATTCACAATCGGACATTGTACATGCCCCAAACGTAAACATAAAGTACCAAATGAACATCCTAATATTATAACTAGTTTGTGTCTTAAAAAACATAACTAAATTATTTATTAAATAATTATTAATTCATTACTGTGTACTGAGTCCTATTTCAATTTCGAATAATAATATTTTGGATAATATAATTTTGAATAATATAAACATAGCACATAATCCTATTTTAATTTTAAATAATATTTACATAACATATATAATACATACAAACATATACGTAGGGACAACACATGTCACTACATGCTCATATAATAATAAATCATAAATTCACCTCTTAATTAAGGGTAAATTATACCAAGCCCCAAAGAGCTATTGGTTTTTCAAACCCAATGTATTTTTAATAAAAACAAAATACATTTATATGCATAAATCATGTTTTATCAACTTTTTTATGAAAATTGGTTGGGTGTAAAAAATTAAAACTTTAGGGGGCTTGGTGTAATTTACCCTTTAATTCTTGCAATTAAAATTAAAGGGTATTACATTCTTTCTATTTGAAATAAGGAATTTCATCTTTGAAATTCCAATTTTGTTCTTTAGTAGAATAACACTGGATATATCGCATGTATGTCATTCTCTCTTTCCCAGGCAGACTCAGCCTCATTATAGTGTTCCCACTGGACTCTAACTAACGGTATGACCTTCGATTGCAAAGTCTGATTTGTTCGGTCAAGGATACACTTTGGCCTCTCCTCATATCTTGCATCATATTGAATCTCAATTCCATCGAGGTCGATATGCTTCTATGCGTCCCCGTCCCTCAAAAACTTCATAAATATTGGCACATGGAAAACGTCGTGTACACGTTGAAACTGGTCGGGTAAGGCTAATATATATGCCACCAGTCCCGCCCTATCACGTAGAATAAAGGGACCTATGTAGTGGGGAGGCAACTTCCCCTTAGATTTGAATCTTACCCCTGCCTTTTCCAGGGTGACCTTCAAAAGTACGTGGTCCTCCACCTAAAACTCTAGCTCCCACTTTCTCTTGTTGGCATATCTCTTTTGTCGATCCTTTGTCATCTTCATCCGTTCTCGAATGAGTGTCACCTTCTTTAAGGTGTCCAATTAATTTTTGGGCCAAACATTCAATGTTCTCTGAATTTCATCAAATAGTGGAGAACGACATGGTCACCCATAAAATGCCTCGTTAGGTGACATATCAATTGTATACTGATAACTATTGTTGTAAAAAAATTCAATGAATGGCAAGTGATGATACCAACTTCCTTTAAGATCCAAAACACTTGCCTAAAACATATTTTTTAAAATTTAGTTCACCCGCTTAGTCTGACCATCTAACAAATGGTAAAATGCCGTAATCATTCACTTGTACACCTATATCCTCTTCAAAACCCCTCCATAATTGAGATACAAAAGTATTGTCTCGATCGGACACTATATCATGTAGTACTCCATGTATTTGTATCATGAATAATTTTGCGTACTACTCAGTGGTGAAATGAGTCTACACTAGAGAAATAATGAGTTAATTTTGTCAATATATCAATGATGACCCAAATAGAATAACGACCTCCCTAGGATCTCGTTGATCCCACCATGAAGTCCATGGATATTTCCTCCCACTTCCTCTCAAGGATATCTAAAGGATGTAATTCTTTCACTAGTCTCTTATCTTCCACCTTTAGTAATTAACAAGTGGCATGCCTGGACATAAACTTTATAACATCTTCTTTCATACTGGTCCACTAATAAAATTTAAACATTTCCTATTGTATCTTATCCCCTATGGTATGCACCGTGTGACATGTGCCTTAAATAAAACTGCTCTCCTCAATGTAGGATTCTCTCGCGCAATTGATTATCCTTGAAATCTTTATCCAACGTCTGAATTGATCGCGAAATAAAACATTACGCCTGATCTAAGCTCTTATACCTTCTCTTGGAATAAGGAATCCAAAGCCTATTCCTGTATCACCCATGTCACCATAGCTGGTGTAAAGGCCATAAGTCCCAAAATAGCGTCTAATAAATCCATATCACGGGTGGCATGCCAAAGGGCTGTCGATATTTTTGATACATCATTCTCGTGTATTTCCCATCTGCGACTCAACGCACCTGCTACCAAGTTCTCTTTCCTTGGGGGTACTTAATCGAAAAGTGGTAGTCCTTTACAAACTTAAGTCATCTTTTTTGGCATCAACGCGCCTCCTATCTCTTAAAGCGATGCATCTGTATTAACTAAGTACTCAACGTTGCCTCGTGGTAACGTGAGAACGAAAGTTATGGTGAGCTTATCCTTGAGGCACTCTGTGCTCTAAATAAACAGTACCCCATTTTGGGTGAGGTGAGTCGGTGGTCCGTTAATATTTAAGAACCTTGGAATGAACCTGTTGTAGTACCTCACCAAACCCAAGAATCTTCTAACCTCTGTAGATTTCGCAGGTTATCCCTAATCCATAACTGTAAATACCTTACTAGGATCCACTAAGATCTCAGTCCAAATATGACATGGCCCATGAACTGTATCTCTCAAAGCCAAAGTCAACACCTACAGAACTTAACGTACAACTTATGTTCCCGTAGTGTCTGCAAACCAATCGCAAATGTTCCACATGCTCCTCTTTTTACCAATAATGCACTAAGGTAGAGTCAATAAAAATAATGATGAACCCATCCAAAAATAGTCGAAGTACCTGATTAATTATATCCATAAACACTGCTAGCGCGTTAGTCATCCCAAACGGCATGACTCGGAATTCATATGATCCATATCACATTAAGAAAAACATCTTTGGTATGTCCTCCTCAGAAATATGTAACTTGTGATACCCCAAGTGCAAATCAATCTTGAAAATGAATGATGTGTCGTGCAACTAGTCAAATCGATTATCGATACGCAATAACAAATACTTTTTACGTATCATGACTGTTGATGTAAAAAACTAGATTGCTCTAATTATTCAATCACAGATAAATAAATAAGACAAAGATTTTTAAAGTGGTTCGGCTAGGAATAAAGCCTACGTCCACTGTTATGTTATTGCTGAGTGTTTGTGGAATTCTTGATTACAAGTTCTCTCAAGAAATTCCGGTCCCCTTGAATGGGTTTGATACCAGGTATTTATAGCCTTGAGGCTGTACATGAAAGGTTCAATACATTAAATGATATACATATGAAAGGGTAATACATTTAATGCAGCGTGTGCGTCAAGAATATAAGTATTCAATGAATATCTGAACTGTTGATTATCTGGCAATTAATGGTACGACCGAGGTTCAGCTCGGACCGCCATAGCTGCTAGCTGATCATAAGTACCTCGGAGAACTAGAGTACCTCGGTGTGCTATAATTCCTCGGTGTATCCTCGTTGCTCGGAAAGAAGCATGGTTGGTCGGGAAATGAACTTCCTCGCTGCTATCGTGCCAAGTAGATTGACACGTGTCTTCGTATTATTCGTCCACATCAGCATATTAATTTTGGTATCAACAGAAGCCCCCAATGTTTCATATTTCGAACTTAGAGGAGTATGGAACATTCTTTCTCGGTATATGGCGATATTAAATAATCTTCCTGGGTTTCAGGAACATTGTATTCAAATTTCCTTCTTATTTCGCTGTTTCCGCCCTTTTTATAAGCGCTTCGATCTTTGTGCACTTTTTGTCCTTTTAGCCGCCGGAAGTTCAGTAGTTTCTTTTTGGTAATCATTTCTTTCGCCGCTTCCCAATGCAAAGTATTTAAACTTCTTTGGTAACCATACCGTCGTCTACGTTTTCCATTTTCTGCATTCAAGCTTTCTATTCTCTTCTTCTCTTGTGCGTTCATCCTTGTTTCCGTTCGTTGTCAACACACCTCCTTTCTTTCTGTAAGATCTTCTTCTTTTCTTTTGTATCTCTTTTATTCAATATGGTTTATATTGTGGAGTCTGTTGAGAAATTCCGTTCCGATTTTTCCATTCCTTCGTGGGTAACTCTAGAGGTTCTTTCTGAGCCTTTAGATTACTTTCGATTGGCTGAGGGACATTGGTTCCCCAGTCTTTTTGTTGCTGAATGTGGTTTTTCCTTTCCACCAAACCCATTATGTCTTGAGTTTTGTCAATATTTTGATCTTGTTCCTGCAAAAATAGCCCCCAATTCATGGAGAATAATTAACGGGGTGCACAAATTAAATCTAACTCATGGGACTCGTATTGGGATCCCTGAAATTATGTTTTGTTATAAATGGGCCACTCTAGATAATAATTATTATTTAAAAACTAGGTATCTGAATAGGGCTCTTGTAGTTAATCTCCCTGACTCAAATAGGGATTATTTTGAGCATGGGTTGGTCATAAAAAATTGGCAACATGCGCCTTTAGCTGGGAATGAAGTATACAACGGTCCCAGATGCCCCCCATATGGCAATGGGATAGGTTTATTTTTCATTTTAGTTTACTTATAAACTTATTCTTTCATCATGTTTGATAAAATGTATGACCGATATTTCATTATGTATTTATTTGCAGTTGATAGCAAAAGAAAAACTCTAAAGGAATCAGAAGTGAATATTAAACATCTGAAACTTATCTGGGGTTTGCATAAGAACATTGCAGACGAACACATCCGATCTGCTTCATATTTGCTACAGTATAAGAGTTACACAACCTCTTATACTGCTCGCCCTGATGAACCAGCTTCAACACCAGAAGGTTCATCTTCAGATTCTCATATCCCCTTATCTCAGAGAATGGGCAAGAAAAGAGCTCCTCCTGCTCTATTTGATGAAATTTCCTCTGCTGTTGGAGCCAAGAAAGGCAAAACTGATGTCCCATAAGGGACTAAAAAAGTAGATGCTGGGTCCTCCAAGGCTGCCGAGAAGCCCCCAGTGGCCCCGAGCAAGAAAAATGCTCCTGCAGATGTAATTACAATCTCCCCGACCAAGACCTCTCTGGTTGAAGGTTCTGACCGCCCGTTGAAGAGATTGAGGAAATCATCCTTGGTTACTCCGGCTGAAACTGCCTCTTCTTTACCTGCTAGTGGCACTGATGTTCCAAACATCATTCTTCCAAGCTCTGCAATGAGCTCGGTCGTACCTGAGGTCCATGGTCTTGATGAAAGAATTCCTAGGGATACACTGACATCCCTAGCTGCTCGTCACCTTGCTTCAGTAAGTTTCTCATACTTATGATTTCTCTTTCTCCGAAAGCTTGCATTTTATATTGACTTCGCTATTTTTTCTCATCTTTCAGCTGGTGAATTGTTTCAATAATATTGTGAAGAAGGATGAAGCTATTAAAGCTTCAAGCTCCTCGTCAGGTGTAGAGGATGCTCTGTTGGGTTTGACCCAATCTTTAAAGGAATCTCGTCAACAATATATTAACGAAAAAGCTGTTTGGGAGAAGAAATTAGCTGCGGCTGAGGCTGAGAAGGTAAAAATGGCCAAAACCTCCAAGAATTTGGAGGAGAAAGTAAAGGGTTTAGAGGTTAAACATCAAGAATATGATGGCCAGCTGAAAAAGGCAAATGAAGAGTTATCTGCCTTGCAAGATATCAAGGTCAAAAAAGAGGAATTGGAGGTGAAACTCTCCTCGGAGAGATTGAGGAGAAAGGTCGCAATCAAGAAACATTTCAGTGCTGGTTGGGAGAAAGGATGGGAGAGAGGGATAGCTGCAATGACATCCCAAGTCCAATATGGGAAGTCGAAATACTTCCATGATGGCTGGGTAGCTGCTCTGCAAGAGCTGAAGATCCAAGACGATTATGAGCTATTCCAACAACATCTTCCTGGTCCTCCTCCACCAATTGTGGAAGAAGAAGAAGATGAGCCTGCCTCAGATGAGTCTTCTATGGCTATGGGTGACCCAGTCTCTGCTTCTCAACCCTCTATCAACGAGGACGTTTCTTCCATGCCACCTCCTCCGGAGAAGATTCCTGCTGATCAAACCGTTGTTACCACCGAGCAACTGAGCTCCTCGTCCCAGCCTCCCGAGAAAGTCTTGGGGGACAAGGAAAAGGTGTGAAGTTGTTCGGTATCATTTCTATATTTCTTTACTTGTAATCGAACAATGTAATTTTTTGATGATCTAATAAAATACATCTTCGTTTCTCTTCTTTGTTGATACTCTGTCTGCTCTTATTTATTAATTCCTGCCTCCTCTTCTTTATTAGTTTTTGGCCAGAATGGAATTGACATCTGCTCCTGATACTGAGTTGATGCGACAATGCAATGGATATTATAAAGCTGGTCATACAGACCTGAGTGTATCAGAGATTGTCGACATCCTTGGTCACGATGCCTCAGAACAAGCAGTTGAGGCTTACCGGTATCTGAAGGATTTGCTTGATAGATCTGTGGCCAATAATGTGGCGTATTACGAACTGATCGAGGAACTTCATGATTCCATAAAGGATCTCCAAAGTCAGCACAATGAATCAATGGCTTTGTTACACAAAGATTATGAAAATAGATACCAACAACTTTCTTCTGAAACAGGCCATAAGAAGATCATTGCTGGATACGATATTAGGGAAAGGACCCTAAAAGGTGAAGTTGAAGCTTGCAGGCAGATTGCCGAGATCCTGGAACAAGAAAATAATAATTTACAGAAAAAATTGGCTCAATATGAATCTGCTGCTTCATCTTCTACTGCATTAATACCAGTTACTGATGAAGGCTTCTCGTTCTTAGAGGTCGAAAACGCCAAACTAAGGCAAGAGCTGGAGGACTTAAGAAGATCTGCCATTTCTGGAACTGCTCGGGGACGAGGAAGAGGTTCTCGGGGGCGAGGAAGAGTCCTCAGTCAAAATGTTGAAGAGGCTCGCACTCAGTCTATTCTGGAAACTCAAGCATTCCAGTTGAAAGTAAAAGACCGTGCTCTGACTGAAATGTCCAATAAAAATCTGTCTCTGGAAGATCATCTTACATCGACGAAATCTGCCTTGCACAATAAGGATCTTTTTGCCAAAAGCCTTCATGAACAATTGGATAGATTAACCTTCCAATTCCATAAACAGCCAAGGGAATTCTGGATGGCAGGATACAATGAAGCCCTTGTTCACCTGGATGCTCGTATTGAACATGCCAACAATGAAAGTTACAAGCAAGGATGGTTGAACGCACTGGGTGTGTTAAAATTGGAGCAAGGACATTTTTTATGGGATTATCATGCTCCATCATTATTAGACCTGCCTGTACCACCTTTCAAATTGGACATGGCATGGATCCCAACTCGTTCCATTCCTCGTAGCTTGATTTCAAAATACCTTGGCGATTATAGCCTTCATTCTCAGGTTGAATTGTCTCGTCCTGAGTATCTCTTGGATACACCTTCTGTGATGAACGTCAGAATGCTCAGGGATGTTAATTTCATCAATTCTCCTATTTGCCTAGAGGATCCTCCTGCTGGCGAGGAGCCTGTTTCACAAAATAAAGGAAAGAAACCAATAGAATAGGTTTTCAATGTAACAGTTAGTACATTTGTAACCTATAATTTATTCCAGATTTTTAATGAAAAGACTTTCATTTTCTGTTTGCCAATTTTGCTATTGTCTTGTGTTTATCAAACACCTTTATATTTGTGCATATGTATCTATGTATTTAAAAAGATGGCAATATCGCGCTATTTATCAACCAACTTAAAAATTTATAAGTATCAAGGTTGATCAATAAAGTAATGAATGTAAATTGTTCAAACTGTTTCCAACCAACCAAGGTGGGTAAATAATGTTTGTCGACCAACTACAGTTGATGGGTTTTTATCCCCGACCAGCTATACTTGGTTCAATTATAAAAATGCGTCCGACCAACTAAGATCAATAATTTGTCCTCGCCGACCAACTACAGTTATTGGGTTTTTATCCCCGACCAACTATACTTGGTGTATTTTTTGAATATTTTGTTCTTCAAAGAACTCTTTGTAATAATATTACCTCCCGACCAATCATAAGTTGTAATATGAGAATATATTTTTATCTTACCAACCGTAATTGATCATGCTGGTGTACACCTTTTATCCAAAGGAATATTTTTTGGCTCCTTGGAGCTTTTGGCTACTTATAGCTGTCCTCCTAACCAAAGGAGGTTGGCTCCTTAGAGAACTTTTTGGGCTCCTTAGAGCTGTCCTCCTAACCAAAGGAGGTTGGCTCCTTAGAGCACTTTTTGGCTCCTTAGAGCTGTCCTCCTAACCAAAGGAGGTTGGCTCCTTAGAGCACTTTTGGCTACTTATAGCACTTTTGGCTCCTTAGAGCACTTTTGGCTACTTATAGCACTTTTGGCTCCTTAGAGCACTTTTTGGCTCCTTAGAGCTGTCCTCCTAACCAAAGGAGGTTGGCTCCTTAGAGCACTTTTGGCTACTTATAGCACTTTTGGCTCCTTAGAGCACTTTTGGCTACTTATTGCACTTTTGGCTCCTTAGAGCACCTTTTGGCTCCTTAGAGCTGTCCTCCTAACCAAAGGAGGTTGTCTCCTTAGAGCACTTTTGTAGTGTATTACACTAGTATTCCCCGAAAAACTTTCAACAGAAAGAAAATGGTGAAACATCCTCGTTTTATTCATACTGAAGGAAAAGTTTTACATTTTACATTACTGATAATACTTGCGTAGGTGTTCAGCATTCCACGCATTCTTAAATTCTTCTCCTTCTAGAGTTGCTATTCTGTAAGTTCCTGGACGAACAACCTCTGTAACTCGGTAAGGTCCATGCCAGTTTGCTTCCAACTTATTTTGCTTCTGAATGACTTTCTTCAGTACATAATCTCCTTCTTTTAGATCGCATTTCTTCACCCTTTTGTTGTAAAACAAAGCTGTTCGTTGTTGATAAGCGGCATTTCTAATGGCTGCCTCTTCTCTAACCTCCTCGAGCATATTCAAATCCAATCTTCTCATCAAATCACTGATCGGAGAGTTGAAATTCAACACCCTGTGTGTCGGTAGGCCTAACTCGGCAGGTATTACAGCCTCACTTCCAAATGCCAGCATGTATGGCGATTCTCCAGTTGCTGCTCGGGGAGTTGTTCGATAAGCCCACAAAACTGACTGTAGCTCATTAATCCAATTTGCTTTGGCCTCACTTAGCCTCTTCTTCAATCCATTTAATAATGTTCTGTTCGTCACCTCAGTCTGTCCATTGCTTTGGGGATGGCCTGGTGCTGAATGAAACTTCAAAATGTTCGACTGATGACAGTAGGCAGCAAATTCTTCATTATCGAATTGTGTTCCATGGTCTGTGATAAAAGCATGTGGGAGACCATATCGACAAATGATATTCTTCCAAATGAACTGATATACCTTCTCGTACGTCATATCAATTAGTGGTTCAGCCTCTACCCACTTAGTAAAATAATCCACTGCAACGACGAGGTACTTGAATCTTCCTCGGGTGGTCGGCAGTGGTCCAACCAAATCAATTCCCCACATGGCAAATGGCCAAGGGGAAGTTATTGGTGTTAGCAATGCTTGTGGCATTCGTCGGATGGAGGA
Source organism: Sambucus nigra (assembly GCA_949130495.1). Lineage (NCBI taxonomy): Eukaryota > Viridiplantae > Streptophyta > Magnoliopsida > Dipsacales > Adoxaceae > Sambucus > Sambucus nigra. Next base: position 83,231,622 of record OX422208.1, on the reverse strand, counting down.
AAAATGTTGGCACTTGTCGCACTTCTTAGCATATGCTATACAATCAGCCCTCATCGTCGGCCAATAATATCCTTGTGTCATCACCCTTTGCAGAAGAGTCCGACCTGCTACATGAGCTCCACATGATCCTTCATGGATTTCTTCAATCAAATTTTTTACTTCTGATGGATGCACACATCTCTGCAAACCTGCCATAATTCCTCGTTGATACAAAACACCATTAGTTTGTACATACCGAGCAGCTTTATACTTTAGCTTTTTAGCAGTGAGCTTATCCTCCGGTAGCACTCCTTCTTCAATGTATGCCCTGATAGAATCCATCCAAGATGGTCCTAAATCAAGGGTAATAATTTTCACCATCAGGTCTTCCTCTATGCTCCGACTTTCCAGTACTTCAATTGGTATTGTCCTTCGCATCTCAGTGCGTGTAGCTGATGCTAATCGGGCCAATGCATCTGCTCTAGCATTCTCCATCCTCGGTATTCTTACCAATTGAATGGCTTCAAAGTCTGCCAATAATTCCATCACTTTTGCATGGTACTTCATCATTAATTCCCCCTTCACTGCATATATTCCTATCATTTGATTCACAATTAATTGAGAATCACTGAAAACAATTACTTGTCGTGCCTCCATGACTTTCGCCAAACGAAAACCTGCTATCATAGCCTCATATTCAGCCTCATTATTGGAAGCTTTGAATTGGAATCTCAAGGCATACTCCATGTCAATATCATTTGGGGTGTTTAAAACAATCCCTGCTCCACAACCAGCTGTGCAAGATGATCCATCTACATATAATCTCCATGTAGGTACCTCGTCTTCAAATTTCTTGTCTGTCAGAGTTCCTCGGCAAAATACTTGTAATTTTCTTTCATCATCCCTTGCTATCTTTTTCTTCTCCTCTGTCATCTGTTCGCACCCTTTTACTAACCTTAGTTGGTCTGGGTTTGAACATGATGATTCTTCTACATCCACAAGTCCTTTTACCAACCTTGGTTGGTTTGGACCCGTGCATGTTGATCCTGTATCGTCCACAGGTAGGTCAGCAAGCACCTTTTGCTCCTCGGGGGTATCAGGGTATGTAAACTCTGCTATAAAATCTGCTACAGCTTGCCCCTTTAATGATGATCTGGGTTCGTACACAATATCATATTCACCGAGTTCTATTGCCCAATACATCAATCTTCCTGACTTTTCTGGCTTGTGAAGGGCTTGTCTTAATGGCATGTCGGTATACACTATGATGGTATGGGCCTGGAAGTATGGCCTCATTCTTCTACTTGCTTCAATTAATGCCAATGCCAATTTTTCCATCTTTGGGTATCTGATCTCTGCACCTCGGAAAGCCTTACTTGTGTAATAAATCGGCTTCTGGACTCCATTCTCCAATCTGATCAACGCTGAGCTAACTGCATTTTCTAATACTGCCAAATACAAATACAACTTCTCTCCAGTTATTGGCCTAGACAACAACGGTGGGGCTCCCAAATACTTCTTCAAATCTTTAAAGGCCTTCTCACATTCATCAGTCCACTCAAAACTTTTTCGCAGTGTTTTGAAGAACGGGAGGCATTTATCAGTTGCTCGGGATACAAATCTGTTGAGAGCTGCAACTCGTCCGGTAAGACTCTGTACTTCTTTCCTCGTCGTTGGGGATCGCAGCCCTAAAAGAGCTTTGATCTTTTCTGGATTTGCCTCAATACCTCGTTGATTGACGATGTATCCGAGGAACATTCCTTCTCGTACTCCAAAGGTACACTTTGTCGGGTTGAGCTTCATTTGGTATTTGTCCAGTTGATCAAAGGTTTGGCCTAAGTCAACTAGATGATCAGTAGCTTTCTTGCTTTTGGTGAGCATGTCGTCGACATAGACTTCCATATTGCAACTGATTTGTTCGGCAAAAACCTTGTTCATCAGCCGCTGGTACGTTGCACCTGCATTTTTTAAACCAAAAGGCATAACATTATAACAATAAGTTCCCCTTGGGGTAATAAAAGAAGTACTTTCCCTGTCTTCAGGTTTCATTTTGATCTGGTTGTAGCCAGAATAAGCGTCCATAAAGCTGAGTAGCTCATGTCCCGAGGTAGCATCCACTAATTGATCAATTCTGGGCAATGGAAAATGATCTTTTGGGCACGCCTTGTTGAGATCAGTGAAATCAACACACATTCTCCATTTGTTGTTCTTCTTCTTTACCATCACCATATTTGCCAACCAATCTGGATATTTCACATCTTCAATGAATCGGGCTTTCTGGAGTTTCTTGACCTCCTCTTGTATGGCCTGGTTCTTCTCGGGACTAAACACTCTTCTTCTTTGCTTCACATGCTTGATCTCCTTATTCACGTTGAGCTCATGACATAAGAAGTTTGGATCTATTCCTGGCATGTCTTCATGACTCCAAGCAAAAGTATTCTTCCTGCTTCTCAAGAAAGTTATCAACTCCTGTTTTATTGAAACATCCAACGACGATCCTATCTGAGTTACTCGTTCAGGATGCTCGTCGTCCAGGATAACAATTTCTGTAGATTCTACCACCTGCCCTTTTACGAGTTGAGATTCATCCCTAGGGTCAAGAGTTTCAATTTCTGTACCTTCCTCCACTTGGTAAGTAGTAGTCTTTTTCTTTGACTCTTCAAGTTCCTCTTGCTCGGCAGACGAATAATAGCATTCCCGAGCTACTTTTTGATCACCTTTCATAATTCCAACTCCAAAATTCGTTGGGAATTTCAGACACTGATGTACTGTAGATGGAACTGCTTCGAACTTCTTCAATCCGACTCTTCCCATGATGATGTTGTAGGCTGACTGCACATTCTTATCCATCACAAAGAAGCGTATTCTTTCGGTTCGACAAGCAGGCCAAGTTCCAATGAGTATGTCCAACTTGATCGTCCCAAGTGGAAAAACTTTCTCGCCAGCAAAACCCAGAAGGGGTCTGTGATAAGGTTCCAATTGAGATAATTTTAAATTCAAGCTATCGAAGCATGAATAGTACATGATGTCTGCCGAACTACCATTGTCTACTAACACCCTTGAAATGACCACATCCTTCATCCTCATTTTGATCACCAAAGGATCATCATGAGGGTAAAGAACACCTGCCAGGTCGTTTTTTGAAAAACCAATCACTAACTTCTCTTTGTTCACCTTCCTCGGACGATCATCCTCGGCTAGATTTATTCGCTGAATATATGAACAAGCTTGAGCCTCTCCGAGGTAAGCTTTTCTTTCTGCAGTAAGGTCTCCTCCTCCTGCATCTCCTCCTGTAATAACATTACAATCAAATGACCCAAAACGTATGGAAAATACTTCTCGTTCAGGCTTCCTCGGCTTCTTGGGAAGATCAGGGTTATCATCTAGATCATCTTCATGGTCCCTCTTCTTTTTCTCCTCTGCACGACGAGGAGATCTAGATCTCTCTCTAGTTCTGTCCTCATTCTTCCTTTCACCTCGGCGATCTACATACTTTGACAACTTTTCTCTTCGGATGAGTGTTTCAATCTCGTTCTGAAGGGCTATGCAATTTTTTGTCATATGGCCATGATCTTTGTGAAACTCGCAATATTTGGCCTTACTCCTCAGATCGGGATTTGTCTTCAGTTTCTCTGGCCACTTGATTTCCTCACTATTCCTGATTTCTTCCAAAACATGATTAATACCCATTTTCAATGGAGTATAATTATCATACTTCTTTAGGACTTCCAAGGCCATCCTGTTATTCCTGGGATGCTTGTCACCACCATTACCTTTCTGATCTTTTTTCTTAGACTTGTCAACCTCCACCTTGATTTCTTTATCCATATTCTTCTTCGCAGTCATAGCCTCCTCGGCATTCATGATTTTGGCCGCTTTAGCCATTAACTCCGACATAGTTTTAGGTGGATCTTTGGCCAAAGTATAGTACAGCTTATTAGGCATCAAACCACTCATCAAAGCAGTGATCGGTGTCTTTTCTTCATAATCTACGACTTCCAACTTCTCGTTATTAAAACGAGTTATGTAATCTCTAGTACTTTCACCTGATTTTTGTCTAACACTTAACAAGTGTGCTACTCGTTTTATCGGCTTCGCCCCAAAGCAAAAATTGCCAATGAACAACTCGGCTAATTGAATAAAAGTTGAAATCTTACCCCGAGGAAGATTGTTATACCATATCTGTGCAGATCCGGTAAGAGTTCCCGAGAATGCTCTACACCTCATCTCGTCGGGTACGGCATAGATGTCAGCAGCAGCTTGGTATTGTTCTATATGAAGTACAGGATCTGTCTTTCCGTCGTACTTAGGGGTCACTACTGGTGCTTTGAATTTCGATGGTGTGGGAAAATCCACAATGTCTTGCACAAAAGGTGTCCCTTGAACAAAAGTTCTCTGTAAGGGGTTTCTTGCTTTAGCCATTTCGCCCAGTCTATCCTCCAACCGCTGAATGGAACCTTTCCATGCTTCATTTCCTTCCTCAGGCCGCTTAGTCCGAGCAACTGAGTGTTCTGACGTAGCTTCCTGAGATTTATCTCGACGAGTAGCTGGTCGTGATTGTGCTGATCCTTCTCTCAAACCTGATGATGGCCGAAAACTTTTTGACGGAGCTCTAGGTGGATTCATATTCCTCCTTGGTCCTAATCGACTGAAAGGAGACGCCCTGCATAATCTTTCCAAAGCGCTGGTTCTTTCCGGAGAGAGTGTGACACGTTGATCTGTATCCGTAGCCCGTATCGATGATGTTCGCCCAGGTTGATACGTAGAATTAGTAGACTCCCCATTGCGATATGACCCAGTACGTCTGGATTGTGATTGCCCACGATCACTCCTATACCCTAAATAGGTAGGTGCACCGCCTTGAAGAGTTTGAATGAGTTGCCTCACAGATTCTTGCATGGCGGTTTGTCCTTGAGCCAGATTTGTCATAATTCCAGCCAGATCTGGAGGTGCAGATGGATTTGGAAGATTTCCAGTATTTCTAGCATTTCGATTACTGGATTCGGGATTATCTGCCATTGATAACAAATGATTTTTGGTGAAAAACGATTGCAACAGTCGTTCCCACAGACGGCGCCAATCTGTTGATGTAAAAAACTAGATTGCTCTAATTATTCAATCACAGATAAATAAATAAGACAAAGATTTTTAAAGTGGTTCGGCTAGGAATAAAGCCTACGTCCACTGTTATGTTATTGCTGAGTGTTTGTGGAATTCTTGATTACAAGTTCTCTCAAGAAATTCCGGTCCCCTTGAATGGGTTTGATACCAGGTATTTATAGCCTTGAGGCTGTACATGAAAGGTTCAATACATTAAATGATATACATATGAAAGGGTAATACATTTAATGCAGCATGTGCGTCAAGAATATAAGTATTCAATGAATATCTGAACTGTTGATTATCTGGCAATTAATGGTACGACCGAGGTGCAGCTCGGACCGCCATAGCTGCTAGCTGATCAGAAGTACCTCGGAGAACTAGAGTACCTCGGTGTGCTATAATTCCTCGGTGTATCCTCGTTGCTCGGAAAGAAGCATGGTTGGTCGGGAAATGAACTTCCTCGCTGCTATCGTGCCAAGTAGATTGACACGTGTCTTCGTATTATTCGTCCACATCAGCATATTAATTTTGGTATCAACAATGACCTTGTTCATCTTTTGACAATCGACACATAATCAGAGAGAATCGTAATTTTTCTTCACATACAAAACTGGAGATTCCCATGTAGATGCTTCCCTATGTATGAACCCATAGTTCAATAACTATGGAATCTGATCATGAAGTTCCTGCATCTCTAACTGAGCCATCCTGTGTGGTTCCTTCACAATGGGTTTAGTACCTAATGCCTAGTCTATACAAAAGTCTACCTCTCTAACTGGTGGTAGCCCTGTTACCTCATCAAATATATTTGTAAACTCTTACACAATCAGGATCGAGTCTAACAATACAGTTACCTCCTCACACGAAGTTACATCTGTGAACTAAGGGTGTGGTAGACACTCCCCCATACCTAGGCTTAACTATATGAAACATCCCCTGACTAAAAATGACAATAATAAGAAAAATACCCCTTGTAATCGGTGTACGCATAATACATATAGCTAGTACTCAATGCTAAATAGAATGAACCATAATACCATATGTCTATATTAACAAATAGGACAAATATCACGTCGACTAACAACCTACCGTGTCTCCATAATCATAACATAAATAATCCCCTTACGCAATTGGGTGTTAAAATATAATTAAGCCCGATGATAACATCTATATACCTCGTAATCGTAGTAAATACCTTATTAGTAAGTAATAATAACTCCTCAATATCTAATCCATATTCACGTGCGCGGGTCATAAATGGAATCGGACCTGTCTGTCGGTGTCATCATTAATAGCACAAATTTCCCTAAGGTGTCTATTAATAAATTGGCCTTATTTTCCAAATTTGTAATAATTTACTCTAAAAAATTTACTCTAACCAAAGTAGCAAAATGAAGGGGCCCAGTCGACCCTATCTCTATGATTGATTTTAATAAAACTGGTCTCGTCGGCCATATTCTCATTCCCTCAAACGCCACTGGCCATAATTCCTTTGGCTCTACTGGACCCAAAATAACTCTAATTGTATGCTCTGAAAACCTCTTAGGGTCTACCCCCTAGAGTGGTTTTTTTATGTAGGTGAGGTCATCCATGGTTTGGGATAAATCGACACCAACTCTAGTTTGCCAGACCTAATTCCCGGTCTTCTTGATCTTAGGAACTCTATCCTTCAAATGTTTTTAATGATTTTTGATTATGTGTAAGGGTAACTTACATCACCCAAATGAAAATGGTGAATGACAGTCACCCAATAACACCAACTAAAACCTTTACACGTAACTTTTAATAACACACCAAAATTCTCATATGGTTGTAGATAACATGAAAGTTTTTATTTGCTTTTGTATCGTTCTCTCCCGATATTAAAAGATAGATATTTTAAGTTGCCCTTATAATGATTACCATATGGTTTCCCTAACGAGGTATCATAACCTACCACTCTTGCAGTTACGGATGGTTAGTAGATATTGATCAGGTTTAATATAAAATCATGGGAATAAAAATAATTGAATATCATTCTAAGCATGAGTGAAAATAAAAACCGAATGCATAAAAATAAATAACTGAAATATAATAGAGGTGGACTACATAAAATCTGATACCAAACAAACCAAGAATAAAAGCATCTTCACATAACTCCAAGTCTATCAACATAAACCAAAACACTAAAATGAAACTACTACATAAATCCAACTGAGTTGGATATAAAGTGTAATAAAGATATTAAGCACACGGGCTCGATAGCTACATCCTAAATAAGCAGAAACAAGTGAAAATGTGACTAAATACATGAGTGTTGACGCGAAAATGGTGGCCTAGTTCTTGATAAGTAAAGTCAACAACAAGGTTAACATCTAGTTTACGAAAAGTAAGACTATAATAGAATTTGGGCTATAATATAACTATGCAACTTCCTCTTGTAGTTTAGATGTTTTCAAGTTATCTCAACCTAAACAAGCGTAGATATTATATGCATATAATACCAAACCCATATGAGCCCAATATCTATTCATCTCAAGTAAAATAAAAAGTAATGATATGATCCTCACACGTACAAGAATATTTGGATTAAAACCCATATAACTACAATCCTGATATGTACTAGAAATTTGGACTTATACAATCTAGACATGCACCAAATATTTAGACAAATTTTCATATAAGTATAAGACAAACATGTACTATCAATTTAGACTAATATCCATATAAGTACAATCCTGACGTATATTCAAAATTAGGCTATAATATATTGCTGACTAATAATTCATAGTTCAAATTCTTAAATAAATTATTCCCATCAAACTAAGAATAAAATCTATAAACTGTCATCACACATAATACCCAGAAAAGTTGATCCTAATCACACAAAGATTACACGTATTAAATCCATATATATTAACTGAATAAATCTCTTCAAATTAAGACTAAAGTCTTTATGTTTTATCCACACTCCGAAAAACTGCAGAAACTAACAACTAGACCATCCTTCGTAAAAAAATAGGGGGATCGATCGACCGACTCCCAGGGCCGATCAATCGACCTTCCCAGATCGCAAGATTTTTATCTCCATTACAAGATTCATACCCAAAATCCTCCATTAACATAAATCCAAGCTTCAAAATCAACTAGAAACCCAACTAACTTCATGTATAAGGTTCCAATATTAATCCTAACTTGTAACAACGGTTTTTACACAATTTCAACATCAATTCAAGTGATAAATTTAATTTTTCTCTTAAAACCTTATATTTCTATCTTTGACCAATTAAGTTCAGATTAGCTATCAATTCTTCCAATTAACAATGCCTTTTTTGTTTATTTTTAGCGTATAAGACCATCCTAATGACTATACGTTAATTCTATCTCATATTCATAAGGAATTATACAAAAATCATAATATCTCAAGAACATGAATAGTAATCTAAATTGTCTTATTAATTTAATTGCTAAATTAGCTAATTGATCTTCAAAATGAAATTTTACTAGGATTAAATTTAGAGCCTAATTAATAATCATATTCTAACACAAAAACAAACATATTGCAACAATAAATAAATTTGCCTCAATTCTAAGGTAGATTGAAGTCTTAAGTTTAAACCTCAAATTCTCCTTTTCTCCAAGTTGCCTCATCTCTCTAGCTCTAGGTTTTTTTTTCTAAAAGTGTTAGAATTAATTAGGGTTAGCTAATTAACTTTTATAATATGTAAATTTTGAAATTAGGTTTAGGCACTAGGTCAACCTATTTAGTCCAAATACACCTTTAAACAGTCTAAAACATAACGCAAGTCATATATTAACCCATATACCTTAAACCCATTATTTTAATTCATAATTGGACAAATATACATGCACCAAACATCAAACCAAAGTATTAAAACAACATACTAATACAGTAACCAACCCGCGTCTCAAAAATAGTAATTAAATTATTTAGTAAATAGTTTTTAATTCAATACCGTGTATTTAGTCATATTTTAATTTCAAATAATATACACTTAAGATGTATAATCATATTTTAATTTCGAATAATATACGCATAAGATATATAATACATCCTAACATATACATATTAAGATCACATGTCACTATAGGCATATATAAAAATAAATCATAACTTCACCATTTAATCAATGTTTAAATTTACGGGGTATTATAGTAAATATCTCTGAGATATCAATTCTGTGTCTTTTTTTAGTTAGGTCTTTGTTAATTTTTATCTCTTTTGATTTTGGATATCTTCTTATTAATGTTGGTCTTTATTAGCACTCATCTTTCAAGTTTAAAGTTGATGTTTATAATCTTTGCAAATGAATGTATTTGAAGAAAGAGAAGATGATTTCTTCTTTTTAATTTAGTCTTGACAGGTTTTGGCTAAGATGTTAAGTCACCAGACTTTCAAGTATGATAAAATTGATACATCTATATTGGTGGTTCAATTTATAGATATATATTGGTGGTTCAATTTGGCAATTAAAAATTGAAATTATGATGTTTATGTAACCAAGCAAGTATTTGTAACTTCCTTCCTAGTAATTAATTCACTGGAATTGTTGCAAATTTGATTTATTTGACGATGTTGTATTACCATTATGAGAAATTTCTTCAATTCGGACAAGTTATTTTTTGAAATGATGCACATAAATGTTCTTCATAGAACTTTACATGATTGGATGTTATATTATGCAAAATTTCACATTTATGGGAAAATGTCAAGCTCGGTTAAATATACACGAAAATTTTATTTTAGGGAGATAGATTGTCTCTTTAGGTTTGTGTTTTCAGTCAGCTTAAGGCTGTGGATTCAAGTGTGTGGTTTATTTTTAGCTTTATATATATATATGCCTATATATATATAGGCATAATAGGCCAATATAGTCTTTCACAATAAAGTGATAGATGGAACTGACATGAAAAGACTTATTAGTAGATTAATAGATCACTTGGGAATGGAATATACATCACACATCCAAGATTAGGTAAATACTCTGGGTTTCCAACAAGCTACTGCTACATCCATTTCATTAGGAGTTGATCTTTTAGCAATACCCTCTAAGAGATGGCTAATTAAAGATGCTTAAAACAAAAGTTTGATTTAGGAAAAACACCATCATTATAGGAATGTACATGCAATAGAAAAATTACATCAATCCATGGAGATACGGTATACTATAAGAGAATATTTGCGACCATAAATAAATCCTAATTTTAGGATGACTGACCCTTTTAATTCGGTCCATATTATGTATTTTTCAGGAGCTAGAGGAAATGCATTTTTGGTACATTAATTAGTAGGTATAAGAGTATTAGTGTTCGATCTCCAAGGACAAACTATTGATTTACACATTCGAAGACATTTATGCAAAGGAGTATCTTTAAAAGAATATATTATTTCTTGCTACGGATCCCGGAAGGGGTTGCGGATACTGCTCTACGAACCTCAGATTCTAGATATTTCATGTGCATACTTGTTGTAGTAGTTCAATAATACACACACACACACACAAACACAAACAAACACAGACACAGACACACACACACACACACACATATATATATATATATATATGCTTTGCATGAGTTTGAGCCTTGGTGTGTGTTTTTTAAGATTTTTTATTGGGTTGATGTGAGGTAGAGTGGGGGCACGGTTGGATGCTCTATTGTATTGGATATGGGTATGTACTTGGGGTGTATCAGTTTGGATCATGTATTAGGTTTTTTTTGGTTGGGTTTGTGTGGTTAAGTGTTTTGGGTTGGATTTGTGGTGTGTCGTATGTTAGAAAATAATGTTGGGGGGGATAAAAAGCGATTTTCGTGGGTTGGTGGGGTTAGTATGATATTATGAGCTTGGAATGAGTAGCTTTTTGGTTGATTGTAATATGATTGTTTTCGTATTTGGTAGATCTAGAATATGCTGATGTTATCAGTGGAAATTTCAAATTATCTCCCTACTTTATGATATTAGGTTTTATTTTTTGTTATGTGATTTTTTAGATCTAAAAAATATATGTATTGATTTCCAGTTTGTATTGTTCTGGGGGGGGGGGGGGGGAATATGAAAGCGTAGATATTTTGAGTTGACAGTTTGTATAAAGAAATTAATAAATTTGATTACCCCTATGGCACTCAGATAGCATTGTCCATGTACTTGGATACTAGGGAACTTATCACAACTTTAAGTATTGTTTATAGTTGTGAATCTAGGAATTTAACGGCTATGCCAAAGTGCATAGTACATAATCAATTAATAATGTTGGCTTGTTTACTTCCATAATATCTTATACATATAACTGACCTTCATATGTTAAACTTCAAGGGTATGTATATAATCGATGCTTCCATCAATTCCCCACGCATCACTTCCAAAAATTTCATCAGGTAACTTACTTAGATTCACGTCCCCAACATATATCTAATTGATTTACATATTTTTTTCAACTTAATTGTTTGTTTGGTTTTTCAAAAATTTGAATAAATATTCAATCTTAGTATCCATTTTATTACTCAAGTAATCTAATAATATATCTTATTGTTCTATGAAATTGTAAATTTGCATCGAGTCCATTATGCATTCGATGTCATATTCTTATATGCAGTTGGTTATTTACAATTTTTTAGGCTAAAAGGCTTCACCTAAAGCTATCAGTGAATGCCAATAAGAAATGTAATGTGTTTAAACAAGGGATTTAATTTTTAGATAAAATAGTTTATTGAATTAGCCCAAATTTTGTTCTTAATCAAAACAATAAGGACATTTATCCTCAATTTACATCACTGATCATGTTAGACACAAATATAGATATTTTATGTTTCATATTGTAAATTTGTCAAAATGATTAATGCTTTCACAACCCTCACAATTCATTAAAAAAGTCCATAAAATAGTTATATATATAAAATGTGGAATTTTATTATTATTGAGGTTGCCACCCTTTTTGACCCAAAGGAGTTTCATTAATGTATCATTTCTTGGTAAACATGTTGAAAGATGTTTGTTTGTTGACAATTTATGATATTATTAATTTTTCGTTTTCTCATCTTTTGCAATGTCGCGTATGTCAACCGACCGATGTAAATATATACTAGTAGTATTGACATAAGACTTTAAATAGTAACATAAATAAGGTTATGAAGAGAATATGAATATTTACTAATTTTGTATAGGTTATGTTTGGAAAAGGGACCTTTAGTCATAAGTCCTTGGCATAACCTATACAAGATTTACTACTTTTGTATATGTTGTTAGACAAATGTGTTATTAAAATTTTTGGGTTATTCAAAGAGTTCTAGCCAAAAGGAAATACAGAACAACCTAATTATCCAGATATGAACAAGATAATCAAAGAGGTTGGTCTAGATTATAAGATAATCTATGTCTGTGAAAATAATTGTGTTTTATATTGGAACGAACATTCCAAGAATGAAAAATACCCAATATGCAACCTTCCTAGTTATAAATTAAGGATAAATGGGGAGGGTAAAATACCTCCATAGATAGTGAGACATTTCCATTTGATTTCAAGGTTGAAGATATTTTCACCATACCAGGTATTGTAAATGAAATGACTTGGCACGCTAGAGCGAAATCTAACACCAATGTCGGGTGTCACCGTGTTAATTCGTCTATTTGGAAATATGCTAATATGATGTGGCCATATTTTGCAACTAAATTACGTAATATTCGTCTTAATATACACACTGATGGTCTTAGTCCATATGGGAATCTTAACTCAAGTTACAGTTCTTGAAATGTCATTATTATTCCTCTCAACATGGGACCGTCTTTGTTCATGAAAAGGGAGTTTTTGATGATGTCAATTATAATATCTGGATTGAATTCACCGAGAAAAGACATTGACATTTACTTAGAACCTTTGGTAGACGAGTTAAAAGAATTATGGTTTTAAGGTATCTAACAACATATGACTATTACACTAACACGGATTTTACTTTGCGAGTGATGTTGTTATAGGCAATCCATGATTTTCCTACATATGGAACTTCATCGGGGTGCACAGTTCATGGTTATAAGTCATGACCAGTTTATGAAAAGTATACAATGGACGACTTAAGCATAGTAAGAAAATATGTGATCGTTGTCATCGAAGAGGGGGAAAACACAATTTTAACAACAAAGTTGAATACTATAAAGCTAAACGAAGGTTGTTTAGTTTAGAGATTGAGAAGAAGGTAGAATGCATCAAGATGAGAATTGGTAAAAAAGGGAAACAAAAAGAAAAAATAAAAGGGATAAAGATGTGGATGGATATGTCACTACTCCATGGTATAGGATGTTAATTTTATTTTACTTGTTGTATTAGAAAGAGGATAGTGTTTATCATAATTTAGATGTCACCCACATCATGAAGAAGGTCAATGGTCATCTTTTTTACCATTATAGACATCAAAGACAAGACCAAGGATAATAAGAAGCCACGTGAAGATATAATACCATGGAGATCAACCCAACGATCTGTATGGATGAAAGTTCAGGGAAACTGTGAAACCAAAGCCAACATTCACTCTGAGTAAAAAAAAAAAGAAAAACAATGATTCTTTTGTACTTTAATGGAGTTAAAGTTGCCAAGAGGGATTTCTTCTAATGTGAATAATAGTGTGACTTTACAACGACTTGGATTTAAAGGACTCAAGTCACGTGACTGTCATGTCATTATGCAATATTTGTTATCGTTGCTTTTTAAAAATTCTTATCCAAAACATAAGAACTCATGAATAGCCTTTTAACGGTTAAGCTTATTTTTTTGTGCCTTGTGTGCCAAAATGATCAAGAAGGATGTTTTGTAGTTGGCAAGGAAAGCACTGTTTGAAGCTATGTGTGTTATAGAGAAATATTTTCCACCTAGATTTCGTGTTATTACCATCCACCTCATCATAAACTTAAGGTTGGGGATGAAATAGATGATGAACCATTAATTCTTGCATCTAAAGCATATGCACCGTAGATATTGACAAAAAATGATGACAAACTTGAGGCCATTACAATATATACTTTAATTCTCGAAGATAATCCCAATTTAAAGAATTTACTCCATGAGTTCTAGTTAAAGTTAAAGCCATCGTATATGCATTTTACTTAATATTTACTACTTTAATGATCTACTTGTTATAAAGAATTTATAGACATATTCAAGTTGTTATATTTTCCTCTTTAATGCTCTACCTTTTATCTTTTTATATCTTGGTACTTTGAACTATTTGGGATTGTTGGCCCTGTGGTACTTTCAATGAATAATAAAAGCAAAGGGATTTGGGCTTGATTTTATATAATCCTTTGCTTTTAAAAGGTTTTTTTTTACCTTTTGCAATATATCAAACTTGAAAAAAGGTGTTGTGGGCATTCGTCTGCCAGTCAGTGCGCACATGCGAGAGGGGGCGAGGGGGGTCGTGACCTTCCTCGGGGCACTTCTTCCATCGTCAACTGGGGTGATGAGTGGGTAATGTATAGAGATAGAGTCACCAGCCTATTTTTCACAAAATAGGCAAAAGAAATGTTGTCACCTCGAGAGAACGACATCAAAGACATACTAGTGCTCACTAAATTAATTAGTTCAAGGATTCGGAGATTAAGTTACAGAATGGGAAGGTGTTAAGCACCCATCCTGCCCTTTCAGTATCTCATGGGCATGTGTTATTCTTCTCCTTAACAACTCCGTGAAGTGTGTGCACGTATAAATAAAACAAGAGTGAGGTCATCCTTAGGAGTGTTCCCCAAATAAAAATCAAAATATCATGTGTGAGTTTGTTGAGTCACCGATCGTTACAGAAGAATGATGGTGTACGTTGGACAAAGTGTAAGCATGAATCGCAAATATAATATATGAACAAAAATAGGAGAGGAGGATTCAAATCTCGAATTTTACAAGAGACTCCTATGTAGCCTAAAAAGGCATCAAAATCCACGTAGTTCGCATATAATACGAGGTGGGATTTATCCCATAAATTTGACTGGGGACTTTTCTAAATTGTGTGTGTGGAAAAAGGATATTTTAGTGTAAGAAAAATGTACTAAGAAATTCCCGTTTGGAATTTACAAGAAACCCCTATTTTTTTCTAGTTTTTGTTTTTTTATAGAAAATATAGTATGTGAAATACTAATAATAAAAGAGTTGGATATTAATAAGTGCGATTTGATAAAATGAAATGCTAAAATAAGAGTTAAGTAACTAATGCAAAAATAAGATAATTTAAAGAGAGAGAGAAAGGTTTGAACATTCTTTTGAAGCTTTAAAGTTGATCTTGATTGTTGAATGGATCCTCTTACAAATGAATGAAGGTGGTAGGAGGAGAGAGATGGAAATTTTCCAAAATGGGTAAGGAATGGATGGAAATGGAATGTGGGGGAGAGGTTTCAATATGGAAATTACACAGACTTCGAGAGAATGTTGTTGAGATCCCTGAGAGGGATGTTTCTGAGGTTCCTCTTGAAGTAAGCTCATGATCCCCTTATATAGGGCCGAGGGGTGTGCTGATCAACATTGACCTTGTCTTGCCTATCAGCAAGAAGCCCCATATGCACTGTCGATAGGTAGGGAAATGAGTTTGCCATTTGGCAGTCTCCAGTAGATTTTCTAGAAAAGTGATCATAAAATGAAATTTGTAAATCTGAATTGTGCATGGGATGAACTATGAGAAAAGGGTATTCAGATCCCTTTAATAATCCATTGGTCCTCTCCCGGGTTTGGGAATTTATTGTGACCAAATGGGGCGTAGAATCACCTGACAGTCTTTTGCAAAAGATGAAAATGGATCATTCGTTCAAATTATAAGGCCGATTCGCACATGGGGAGGAATTTTAGAAAGGTTATATAGGGCCCTTAGACATTCCAAAGGTCTTCGCATTCTTCGGAGAGTTGACTAGGGTCAAACAGGACCTGGAAGCACTCAGTGATCCTTCAGAGTAATATAGGTCGTTCATTCGTACCATAAGGATGATTTATAGATGGGGTGGACCGTTAGAAAGGGTATTCAATTACCTTCAAAGATTCATTTAGTCTCATTCGTCCTGAAGAGTTGAGAGGTGACAAATAGAGCCCGGGAGTTCCTGGTGGTGGCCTTTGGATAAGTTTTTAAGAGAAAATAGCTCGTTCGTCAGAACAATAAGGTCGTTTCATGCATGGTACAAACTGTTGGAAAGCGGATTTAAGGCCAATCGAAGATCCAATGAGTTTTTGCATAGGTAAAAAAGTTGACTGGCTGTCAAAAGGGGATCATGAGCGCCAGATGGCCTCCAAATTAGTGCTCAGAGTATGACCTAGGGTTTATGGTGAAGGAGGAAGTGCTAGGGACCTAAGGAGATTCTTAGGGGGGGATATAATGTGGTGTTTATAGGTGTTTTTAGTTTTACCTTCAATTTCGTTTTAGTTTTGCCTTCACTGTGTGAATCTTAATGGTAAGATCGATTCTCATTTCGTAATCATGCGGACTTTATTATGATATTTTTTTTGTTATTTTTCTCATATTATTTTTCTTTCTATATATTAAAGTAGATACACTTCTTTTACTATGTATAGTATATATGACATGAGTTTAATTTTGGTATAATGTTAATGACGTTGATTTCTCCAACCAACATGACAGCATAAATGGATCATCTTTGGATTCAAGAATTGCAATAAAGAATCAATAAATATAATCAACTAGTAGGAGATGAAAAAGGAAAATTCAAGGCTTGACTTGGAAAATTGGTGAAAGCTCAACTCCCGATATCATATAGTGATTGGTATAAGGTTCCTGAAACATACAAGGAGGACCTTTAGAATGAAATACAAATAAAATTTATAAAGTATAATTAATTTGTTCATTATTTTTGATTTTTTATATCTTTACCAATTTTTAATAATCATAATTGTTAGTTATCTTGTCAGTCTAAATGTAGACTTCAAGAAAGTTATAGATTAGTTGCTACAAAAATATGAGCAACTAACTTAAATTATGTAAATTCACACCACACAAGAAATATTATGATAAGTATCTAACGGATGCTAAAAGGCTGGCAATGTGCCTATACTTTTTAATCCGGAACAATGGAATGAGTTTGTACAGCATGAGAGTACGAAAGATTCTAAACAAAGAGGCGATTGGGGAAGCATAATAGTGCAAATATTGGGCCACTCACACAAGTGGGTGTGACGGGAATGCCCAAGTTAAGTACAATTTGCTATGTATTACTATAATGTTTTATTTATATTTTTAATTTCTCTTATCTTGAAATAATATATGTTATCTTTTTAATTTTATAGGCAAAGAAATTGTGTAAAAGCCCAAAGCATGTTGAAGTGTGGATATTAGGCCACACTTGGAAAGATAAACTAGTCAAAGAAAGCATTGCTCCAACCATAGTGATATTCTACAAATGGTTAATGTTGTATAATACATGAAAATATTATACATTCAAATGATTAGTCATAACATTTCTACATATTTGACATTTCACGGGACAAGCTGGTGGCAAAGAAAAATAAGCTAGAAGAAAGTTTTAGTGAGAACACCAACCAATCACAATCACTGAGAATGGTGCCTTGTCCAAAGGATTTGGCATTTACAAGCGAGGGTTCACTCGTGGTGTAGTTTCTATAATTTCTCTCTCATCTATCGAGGATTCGTCTCTAGCTTTATCTTTTCTTGTAGTAAAAAGGGTTGAGGGACATCATACGAGTCTTGCTTGCGCTTGTGGCCATCAAAGATTAGAACTTGTGGCAGATGGAGGTGAAGAATGATTTTCTTAATGGGGAGTAGAAACGAGGGATCTACATGATTCAACCAATGGGATTTGAGAACAAAGTTATTCCCGAGTTAGTGTGTAAGCTTATAAAGGCACTCTACGGATTAAAGCAAGCACCAAGGGCATGTTATGGTAAGATTGTTGAATTTATTACTCAAAGTGGTTATTCAGTAACACGTACCGATTCCACTTTGTCGGAGTCAATAGAGGAAAGATAGTTATTGTGCTAGTATAAGTGGATGATTTCATCATAACCAGTGATGATGAGACATAAATTCATCAAATAAAAGAGAATTTATCAGTTCTCTTACAGATGAAAGAGTGATATTTATATGTCAACATAAATATTCATAAGACTTATTATGAAAGTTTGGGATGCTTAAGTGCAAGCCAATCTCAACACCGATGGAAATGAATGTCAAGATATGTACACATGAAGGCGTAGCCTTTAAATATGCAATGATATATCTATAATTGGTAGGTATTCTGATTTACTTAACCTTGACTCGACCTGATATTTCTTATGTAGTTAGTGTGATGAGTTGGTCCATGAAAAATACAAAGAAGCCTCATTTGGAATTAGTTAGGCGGATATTGAGATATGTTAAGAGTATGATTGACTATGGTATTTTGTACAATAAAGGTGACGATTGTAAGTTATTTGGTTATTTTGATGGTGACTATTTAGGAGATCAACTATCGGGTATGTTTTTAAGATTAGTTCACAAACTATATCTTAGTGCATTAAGAGATAGCCGACTGTATCCTTGCCAACCACGAAAGCATAGTACTAAGACGCAACAATGACATATCAAGAGAGTGATTGGCATCTTAAGAGAGTGCTTGGCTGATAAAATTTATGAATAATTTAAATCAACTAGTAGATTATGCAGTTTCATTGTACTGTGACAACCAATCGACATTTTTTTGGAAAAGTATCCATACTTTCATCCAAGAACTAAGAATGTTGAGGATAAATATCATTTTATTAGAGAGAATCTAGAAGAATAGATTGAGATGAGACAGATCAAGATATGAACTTGTTCACAAAAGGTGTATGTACTCGAAAGTTGGAATAATTTCGCCATCAACTTAATGTTGTGCAAAGAATAAGAGCCGATGTTGAGGGTGTGTGTTAAGAATCAACATCATTAAACCTAATGGAGTGTTAAATAATTCCATCCCAGATAAGCCTCATAAATTAGGTGAAGTAAATGAAGAAATTAGGGGAAGTTAGGTTGCCTAATGGACAACTTGGATGGATAAAATTAATTTGTTTTTTTTTTATATTTATATGTTTTTATTAAAAGTGTGTTTGTTTATTTAACCATTATGCATGGTATTAATTGTGTTTCTTGTACTATAAATACTTCCCTTCACCAATGTTTATAATCATCCAAAGGCAAGCCAAGTAATAAACACTTAAAGCTTTAGTTGAGTATTATTTTGAGTGTTTTCCTTAATGTTGTTTGCTTCTCTTTTAAGTAAGTTTCTTCTTGTGAATATTAGAGTATGTGTACTCTAATTTTCATCGATAGGTATCAGAGTGGGATGGTCAAGACCGATTTTGGTGAGTTTTCTTAATTCGTGAGAAGTTTGTATCTTAGAATCAAGCTCGTTCGGAAATATTGAAATCTGAACTATACAATGGGTGACCTTCAAGTAGTTGAAGAAATTAATAAGATAAATAACCACAATTATAATACGTGGTCGACGTGTATGACATCTTACCGACAAGGCCATGATGTTAGGGAGGTCATCGGCGGTAATGAAGTTACACAACCGAAAGAAGATGCCAATAGCACATTGTGTAAGTGGAAGATCAAAGTAGGTAAAGCTATATTTTCCTTTAAAACCACAAGAGAAAAAGAAATAATGAAGCACATTCGGAAAGCCAAAACATCAAAAGAAGCGTGAGAAACATTCGTTGCAATTTTTCAAAGAAGAACGCTATTAGGCGCCAACTTTTTTAGAATGATTTTTTAACGGTTGTACAAAGCGATATGAAATTGCTCAGTATTTCCAAAAGGTAATATCAATATGCTCTAAAAAATTTGAATTAGTACCTATTGACACTATTAGGGAAAATATGGTAAAAAAAAATATCCATGGTTTAAGGCCCAAATACCGAGGCTTTGTTGTCGATGTGCAAACATGGCGGACTCAACAATCACTTGTTGAGTTTGAAAATTTAACTTCCTGTCAAGAAGTAATGTCTAAGAAAATGGGAGGGGTCTTGATGAAGGTTAAGGAGGAATCACTGTACACCAATAAAAACAAAGGCAACTTCAAGCAGTACGCCAGAGGTAGATTTAAAAAGGAAGGTGACAAGGTAAAAGGTTATGAAGAAGAGGGAGGATTTAATCTAGTGGGAGCTTCGATGAATTGTGGCAACAATAGTCAATCAAAGCAAAACGGAATTGTTTTGGAAAAATATTACAACCACAGGAAGAAAGTCTATATAGAGAAAACCCGCCAGGAGTAATATTGTTACTTCCAATACGAAGGATAAAATTGAACATGATTGGGATGACAAAGAATTAATCGATGTGGAGGAAGAGGAATTAATGCTCACATCAACTATACATGAATGAATTGACTACGAGAATGATTGAATCATCGACTCTGGTTGCTCAAATCACATGACAAGTGATAAATAGAAACTATGATTGATTAAAAGTGAGATTGTATAGTGGTGAAATCTAAAAACTCAAAGTTATCAATAGCCCACATCAGTAAAACGGTAATTGTTCCCCAATATAATCCTAACCAGATGCTGCTTAAAGATGTCTACCATGGTCTGGGCATGAAGAAATCTTCTTTTAGTCGCGCAGTTGACATCGTTCGGCCATTATGTCTTGTCCGGTCGATGAGATGTGAAAGTGTACGAAGACCTCAAGTTCTCGGGCATGCCTATAATAGAGGGAGGACAATTAGATTCAGTCTATGTAATGTCGACGGAGTCTGCATATGTGAAGAAGGAAATGAGGAGTGAGATAGAAGATTTATGGCAAATGAGATTGGGTCACGTTGTCTATCACAAGATAAGTGTGATAATGAAGAAGTCAATGATTAAGGGTCTTCATTAGCTTAATGTGAGAATAGACACGATTTTTATGGGATGTGAGTATGGTAAGGCGCAACAATTACCATACGAAGATTCAAAGTTCAAAGCAAAAGAGCCATTAAAGTTAGTTAACTCTGATGTTTTTGGGCATGTCAAATACAATCAATTAGTGTAATGTGGTACATGATGACATTCATTGATAACTTCTCTAAGTATGTGTGGATTTTTTTTTATGAAAGAAAAATTCAACACATTTTTCAAGTTTAAAAAGTTTAGCAGAAATAATAAAAGGAGAAGTGGAAAGAATATTATTTGTCAATATGCTAATAATGGAGGAGAATATACCCCCAATCAGTATCTACGAGACTATAGAATAGTCATCAGTTCACTTATGCCAACATGCCATAACAGAATGGTATAGAAAAGAGAAAGAAATGATATCTTGTCGAGATCTATCAGAGTGTTCTATATGCTAAGAATATAACATAAGGATTTTGGGGTGAAGAACTGAAAACTGCAGCCCACGTAATAAACAGACTTCTCCAACCAAGGTTATGATTTATTTCACCCTTTAAAGAATTATGGGATATGAAACCTATAATTAGCTACTCTCTAGTGTTCAGTTGTGTGTGTTATGTATTTGTTCTAAGTCATTTACATAGAAAATTTGATAAGAAAGCACTTAGAAGTATATTTGTGGGATATAATAACCAGAGAAAATGGGGGAAATATTGTGATCCTATCAGTGGAAAGTGTTACACATCACGAAATATGGTGTTTCATGAAGAATTTTCATTATGGTCCTTACATAATGAGGAGTTGTCGAATTACAAAAGAAATTAAAGATAGGTTGCAACAGAATATAGGGGAGCATACTGCTCAAATCCAATTGAGTTCAGATAAACCTGAAGACTCACACGATGGTAATGAACCTTGCAAAACTGGTATGTATCAATAATAAGCCGAATAAGCTAGTCCTAGTGAAATGGAAGAACCAACTCCACAATCACAACTTAGAAGGTCAATGAGAATTCGAAAGACAAATAACAAATAATCTAACGGAGCCATAGAAGAGGAAATTATAAAAAAAACATAGACGTTTGAAGAAGCATCGCAGAGTTCTAGGTGGATTAAAACTATGGAAGAAGAAATCCCTGCGCTAGTGCAAAATCAGACTTGGGCTTTGAGAACAAAGTTCATCCTGAGTTCGTGTGTAATCTTAAAAATGCGCTCTACGAATTAAAGAAAGCGCTAAGGGCGTGTTATGGTAAGATTGTTGAATTTCTTACTCAAAGTGGTTATTCAGTAACACTTGCATAATTCAGCTTATTCGATAAAGCCAATGGAGGAATGATAGTTGTTGTTCTAGTATATGTGGATAATCTAATCATCATTGGTAATGATGAGACAGAAAAATCTTGGACAACTTAAGAACTTTCTTGGGTTAGAGATTGATCGCACATGAGAAAGGATATTTTTGTGTCAATATAAATATGCATAAGATTTGTTGTCGAAATTTGAAATGCTTGAATGTAAGCTAGTCTCAATGACGATGGAGATGAATGTCAAGATGTGTTCACATAAAGATATAGATTTGGAAGATGCGGCGATGTATCGATAATTGGTAGGTAGCCTGATCTACTTGTCCTTGACTTGGCCTGACATTTCTTATGCAGTTAGTGTGATGAGTCGGTACATGTAAAATCCGAAGAAGCCTCATTTGGAAGCAGTTGGGCGAATATTGAGATATATGAAGAGTACAATTGACTATGGTAATTTATACAAGAAAGGTGGCGACTTCAAGCTATTTGATTATTGTGACGCTGACTATTCAAAAGATCACAACCCTAGTAGATCAAGTACTGGGTAAGTGTTTAATTTTGGTTCAGGAACTATTCCTTAGTACAACAAGAAATAGTCAAATGTATCCTTGTCAACCACGAAAGAATAATACTGAGCAACAACAATAACATCTCAAGAGAGTGCATGGCTAATACAACTGATGAATAATTTACATCAACTAGTAGATTATGCACTTTCATTACACTTTGGCAATTAGCTGACAGTTAGTTTGGTAGAAAATCCAGTCTTTCATATAAGAACTAAGTATGTAGAGGTGTACTGTCATTTTATTAGAGAGAAAGTTATGCAAAAAAGAGATTGAGATGAGACAAATCAAGACGGATGATCAAGATGCGGAATTCTTCACAAAAGGTTTAAGTACTAGTAAGTTGAAAAATGTTCGTCATCAACTCAATGTGCTTCAAAGAATGAGAGCCGATGTTGAGGGGGGTGTTATGAATCAACGCCAGTCAACCTAATAGAGTGTTAAATAATTCTATCCCATTCCATCCTTATAAATTAGGTGAAGTCGAGAAATTAGTGGAAGTTAGGTTGTTTGTTTATTTAACCACAATGCGTGGTGTTAATTTTATTTCCTTTACTATAAATCACCCTTCACTAATGTTTGTAATCATCCAAAAATAAGCCAACTAATAAACACTTAAGGCTTTATTTGAGTATTCTTTTGAGTGTTTTTATTATTAGTGTGTGCTTCTCTTTTGAGCAAGTTTCTTCTTCTTATGAATATTGGAGTTTGTGTATTCTAATTTTTAACTTTGGAAACTAAGATGAAAGACATTAATAATAAACTAAGAAGTATCGAGACAATGACAGGTATGATATTGGGTAAGTCTCAATCGACCCCAACTGTTGGAGCAAGTGAAACTAATGGGGCATCTAGATCATTGAATGAAGAAAATTGCTCACTAGAAGACAGTGTCTTATGTGATATAGAAGGCTTTAATTATAAGGTTATTGACAAGGGATGGATAAATGCTACCCCACGAGACACAGTGCACCATCACGTAGTTAATTATGATAAAGAAGTGGTATTGTTAATGGACAAAGTACTTGATGACGACACTTCTTTTTACTTGGGAATACAAGATAGTGTTGAGTTTATTGAAGAAGTTGGTATTGGATGTTGGGTGGTGTGGCTGAAAAGTTTCTTCAGGCATTGTGTTGGACCCCAATGAGTTATTACTTTTAATTTCTATTAGGGACTTGCTACAATTTATGCTTGTTTTGTTTATATGAACGAGTTATCTATAAAATCTATTAAAATGGACTCGTAACCTTTTATTATTGAGAAATTAATATTTACTTTCATTATCTTCATCTGTAAAGTTCCCGTCCTTTTAGATTTGGACCATTAGTTTCCTTGAGAAAAGAAATTTGTATTAGAAGACCTAAAAGTCTCTCTACACATAAGAACATATATGATCTTTCAAAAGACAAAATTCTTAATCATATATCTTTCATCTCTCTCCGTAATATCTTCCCCTTCTTCAAGCTCTACTTTTTTTTCATTTCATTTGTCATTCTCTGAAGCTATGGTAGGTTTATGTTCACACCTTCAATTTTTATCTCTATTTTTTTTATATTTATAATAACCCCCTCTAACATCCGCATATGTTATCTGTTGATTTCGATGATTGATTCTCCATCAGAATTTTATTGATTTTTTTGGTGGGTTTTGTAATGAAAATTTTGTGGCGATGGGAAAAAGTTCCAAACCTAATTTTGGGTTTTGCAGTGGTAGGAGCAAGTCCTAATCCTCATTCTGTAACTTGGTTTTCTCAATGCCGATATGAAAAGCTATTCTCGAGAATAGGTAGAATCTTTAATTCTTTTCTCTCTCTCTCTCTCTTAACTATTTTGACATGCATAATTTTCTTATTGATTGAAATTTATAAAGTAGAAAAAATTATATTTTGCTGGTAGCATAAACAATGGTGATGCCTCCATGAAAGGCATAATACAAAACAGATGTACTTTTTACCTTTCGCCCGCTTGGCTGCATAGTAGTGGTGGAGCTTCCTACGAACTTCTGAAGTTCGTACGAATTGATACGAACTTATGTTGTTCGTAGGAATTCCTACGAACTTCAGAAGTTCGTAGGAAGCTCCAACAGCACTCTAACAGCTAGTTAAGGTTAACTCGTCCATAAATAATAATCAAGGCAGAGCCTTCCTCTCCACCTCTCTACTACCTCTCTACTCCTTCTGCTTCCTCCATCCAACTTCTTCTTCCTCCTTCCAAAATATTTTTTACCCCAAAATTCAGCAACTCAATTAACAATTTTTTTATTTACACAATATGGATGGAAAAAGATGGAAAAAATATTTAAATATCGACAAGAGCAAGAAGCACGAATCCACATCAACGGCAAATCCTACTCAACCTCCGGCAAGTGAATCTGTTGATCCCGTCTACAAGCATTATGCCCGTATTTTCGATGGTGATACACACGCGTCAGACGGACAGACGTCCATTATAAATGGTAATAAATATGAATTTCGGGGCAATTGGGCGGGGCCAATGAAACTATATAAATTGATCGGAGAGAATAAACCGACGATAAAAGAATTTATCGACGATGCCGATTTAATGTCCAATTTATTTTCAAGGGTGATGCCGAATTTCGACCAGTGCATTGTGACGGCGATGATCGAATGTTGGTGGGGCACGACGCGTACCTTCCAACTGCCGTTTGTTGAAATTGCGTTCACGCTTATGGACTTCACGATGCTTTCCGGTAATATTTAATTCGTATTAAATCCTTTATTTAATTTTATTTATGTTCAATTTAAATCATTTCAATGTGTACAAATAATTTTCATATTATTTTTATATATGACGTTTATTGTTAATTTTTGTACAGGTATCCCAATTGGGCAAGGGCTACCCATTCTAAATTTGCCTATAGAAAAATATACAAATTTTCAAAATACCGTGAACGAATTTTTTCCCCAAATTCATATAGAACGATTTTCGGGTGCAGAAATCCCGGTTGTCGACCTTAAGAAATACATTGTCAATTTTGTGAGTCAACCGGACCTTCCCGATTACATGATGCCAGTCATAGCTCGAGCATTTTGGTTTTATGTAATTGGGAGTCTATTCTTTCCAAATGCCAATTCCACGGCGGACCTCGGGTATTTACATTATTTAGAGGATGTTGCGGCGATTGGCACCTACGATTGGGGTTCAGCAATTTATGCCCGTATAATATGATCAATGGACAAAGCGAGCCGACGGTCGTTAACTAGTGTCGAGTGTATGTGGCAATTAATAGAGGAACAATTTATAATAATATTATTTAAATGTTTATGCATTATATATTTAGTTACAATGAATGTACATGTATTTTAATTAATTTAATTTATCTACATATTTTGCAGCACTTATATCACTAGTATATGGAGACCGCGTGTCCGATTATCGTGGATCAGACCGTAGATGTATGGCCTCGAATATTTTGTTGGTCAAAATCGAACAAAAGCCGAGCAAAGGGCGCGTAACGGTTTAATATATCGGGCAACCAACATCAACTTAAGATGTGGTCCCCTGAATCAATCATATGACAGCCATACGAGATGTCGATGTACCGACATACCGATTTCATTACATACGCACATCATTTATCTGGGTTGCGTATGATTTTTTGGGATTCCTTGCTTAAAGGATTTTGGTACTTGGGTGATCGGGGGTTTCGACAGTTGACAGGCCAAATTTGTATAGCAAACAACCCTCCCCGAAATTTGAGCTCAGTCCCACAATCGAAATACCAAGTCGCCCTTGCTCATAATTGGCCTCTTGCAAATGCGCATACATCAATTTTGACCCAAGAAGAGTATGATATATACTGTAAAGCAGTTGCGCAGGGGCCCTTACTTCCGGCGATGGCATGTTATGTTAACGTTGATTTGATTGGGGTTGGGACAGTGGCACCATCAATATTGCGCATCCCAAGGGCGATAGCTCCAATTAACCAACCTTCTGAGTATCATACACAGTTTGCATCGGCTGGACCTACACAAACACATGCGCCCAGGCAAAGTTGGACGGTAGACGTAGGCCTTCCACATGGTGCTTCATACGAAAGAAGTGTGCCGCGACCTGAGTTCCCAACGAATGCTCCCCCAGTGAATGCGTTGTCACAATTAGAATGGCATTCTGCATTCATCGATGCAGCAGATAATATATGTGGTCTCCGTCATTTAGTCCTTATTGAGACTCGAGAGCGTGAGGATAAGATTGAGGAACTCGAGCGACAACTTGCCACCTATAATGTACGTGGTTCTGGTCCTACCGTTAGTGGTCCGAGCTACAATTGTGAGGATGTTTACGTACCTCAACCATCTCAACCATATGGAGGATATCAAACGCAACCGAGTTGGGGTAGCCATATTAGCGAGGATCTGTTATTGGGGCCGCGCATTGATTTGGGACATGATTATGACTTTGGGCAGAGGCCATCTTGATTGTATTCATTTTATTGTATTTTATTCAATTTATTATTATGAATTCATTTGCAGCAGACAACTTAATTCTATTGTATTCATATTATTATATTGCTGGCACACAAATCTATGGCACACTAACCGATGGCACACAAACCATTGACACAATTATTGAAGGCACACTAATCGATGGCACACTTATCAATTGCACATTAATCGATAACACACTGAAACGATAATAATTACATGACACAGTAATTGATAAGCGATTAAAATAAGATGTCATGACACACTAATCTATATTGATTGCATGTCAAACTAATCTATATTGATTACATGACCTATAAATATTCGTTGTTTCAGATGTGTATTCCTCCACAAATTGAGTTATACTTCCTTAGTACATAAACCTCGTAATGCATAACTATGAGTACATGCCTGATGAAGATTCACCCTTCTTAACCCATGTTCCCAAGAAAACTCTGTCCGGGCAGAAGCTTCCATATCATAATTGGTCACCACCTAAAGAGGGAGTGCGAAGTGCTTACCTTTCAACTGGATGGACGAGTATGAACCATCACGTCACAAAAAGAAAGGGTAAGGCAAAAGCGTCAACATCAGTTGTTGTTGAACATTTAGCGTTAACGCGTAGTAATATTGAACGAGTGTTGACTAACCCAGGGATCTATCAAGATCCCCATGGAGGTAGCCGATTTGGCGAGAAAATGCTTTTTGAAAACATTCCTATATGCACGTTACATTCTTTAGGTGACGTTAATCATGTTATGAAATGGTTAACGCCGACGAAAGGAAATATTCCATGGGATGATCATTTGAAATGGCCGAGGTTATTTGATAGGCCTTACGATTTGGAGTGCTACTGCCATTGGCATGGTTTACCCGTGCTAGAAGAAAAATTGGTTATATTTTGCAAAGATCCAAACAAAGATAATGAAAAATGTTTACAATTATTGCAACGCGAAATAGCACAAATGGAGAAAAGGCTAGAGCGGTGGCATGCTAAATATTTGATAAATACTGAACTTGACGATCCAATGTATGCATCAGATAAGGACTTGTCGGATTACAAAGGAGCCAATACGGACATGGATTTAGTACATCATCTACCAACAATGTTAATGGGGGATGAGAATGCATTATGTTGTGTGCCATGGTTGCCTAGGAAGTAATTGTAATCAGTAAACAAATCAGTCAAAACAAGTCACGTTTCTGTTTTATATTGAAGTAGTAATTTTATATAGCACATATACAACGATAAAAGTAATTGCATACAGTTATTACATATAACTGCGGTAGTTAATATATATAGAACTAGTAATTTTATATAGTAAATATAATTAGGTAATATATATAGTAGTAGTTAATATATATAGTAATAGTTAATATAAATAAAAGTAAATATATAGAAATAGTAATAATTACATATAACTACAGCAAACTTACCAATTCATACGTCAATTTCCATACAGTGAAAAGTAAATGCCAATTTCCATACAGTGAAAAGTAAATGCCAATTCCCAATTCCTACCAGCACACTTACCAATTCCTACATCAGAATGGCACACTTACCCTAGTAAATCAGATTATTTTTGAAGGGCACACTTACCAATTCCTACAACAGTAATTGCAGAAGTTCATAATTATTATTTTCTGTAGGACAGTTAACCTTTGTACATCAGATTGGCACACTTACCAATTACTACCAGCACGTTATAATACCACT
The DNA here is from genome assembly GCA_949130495.1 of Sambucus nigra. Lineage (NCBI taxonomy): Eukaryota > Viridiplantae > Streptophyta > Magnoliopsida > Dipsacales > Adoxaceae > Sambucus > Sambucus nigra. Next base: position 83,202,682 of record OX422208.1, on the reverse strand, counting down.
TATTAATTCCATAATACATCAGTCTGTGATTATACAATTATAAATAGAAATACAATGTATGAAATATTGTAATATAACTTCTTTTGACATTTTATAATTATTACGATAAAAATACATCATGGATTACTCCAGTTCTAGCGATGAGGGACGAAATCTAATGCTTCAGTATGCTCAATTTAATGATGGCGCATCATCAGATGATTCAGACGAGGAGATGATAATATGCATGGAGATTACACGTTGGATTGAAGAATAAAATATAATTCAAGATGGGAAAGAACTCGAATTTAGACATCGAGTGAATCGAAGGAGAGAAAGGGGACACCAAACACTATGGGAAGATTACTTTTGTGAAGATAAGGTATATAGCGAATATTATTTTCGAAGGAGATTTAGGATGCGGTATTCCGTTTTCAATCGCATCCTCTATTCTGTTTGCGAGTACGATAACTACTTTGTACAAAAGTACGATGCGTGCGGTCGGTTAGGTTTAAGCTCACATCAAAAAATTATGGGGGCTATACGACTCCTCGCTAACGGAGGATTTCATGACGTATGGTCTGAGAAGTACTCAATGAGTGAAACAACTCTATTAGAAATGGTTATTAGATTTAGTGAGACAATTGTGGCTATATTCGGTCCCGAGTATGGGAGAAATCCGACAACAAGCGATGTCACCAGGTTACTCGAACAAAATGCAAGCCGAGGATTTCTGAGAATGCTAGGGAGTATAGATTGCATGCATTGGCGGTGGAAAAACTGCCCCACGGCCTGTCACGCTCAAGATAGTGGTCGAAAAAAACATCTAACTATAATCCTAGAAGCGGTTGCCTCATACGACCTATAGATTTGGAAATCGTTCTTTGGGATTCCTGGATCTTGCAACGATATAAACATCTTGCACCAGTCTAACGTCTTTCGAGAATTACGCAATGGGACTGCGCCTCTTGTTAATTACAATGTTAATGGAAATATATATGAAATGGGGTATTACCTTGCTGATGGCATATACCCTCCATACGCAACCATCGTTAAAACTTTTAGGAACCAACCTGACCTATCACAAAAACAAAAATTATTTTGTAAGAAACAAGAATCGTGTAGGAAAGATGTCGAACGTGCTTTTGGTGTACTATAAGCTCGATTCACTTTCGTGTGTGAACCTTGCAAATTATGGAATCGGGCATCCTTAGCAACAATAATGAAATCTTGCATTATAATGTACAATATGATTATTGACGATGAACGTAGAGACTGTCCCTGGAAAAATGAATATGAACAATCTGATCCCACACCTGAAATACTACGGAGGCAAACTGATTTTTACGAATACCTAATGCGTGACGCAAATGTTAGGGACACAACTACACATCAACAACTACGAGATGATTTGGTGGAGCATATTTGGAACACGAGCGATGATGAGTTGGCCGATTAATGATTAGATAGTATATGTGTATTTGAGGGTTAACTATTCTCTCTATACAATCACTTTTAATATTATTCTGTTATGGTGTGCATCAAAATAATATAATATATGTTATATTTCTTGTGTAATTATTTTAAATCACTGCTTCAATTTAGCACACAACAATACAACAATTGCAACACATCTTAAACTGAAATAACATTTATTAAAATAACATCACACTTCTTATAACACGATAATTGGCATTACATTTATGAAGTAACGGAAAACTAAACAAGCCACACACTTAACATACTAGTCAGCGTTGTTTGCACCAGACAGACCAGAATCCGAATTTGACGAGCCGGCAGTGTTTGACATAAGCGCAGCAATCGCAGCTTCCGTCACAGCTACCATATTTGATAGGTCGGTGTACCTTTTCACATGGAATTATTGTTTCATCTCGTTTATTTTGGTCATATCCAACTCCATGATGTATGACTGTTCTCGGCCTAGACGCACAAGCTGATCTTATTTTCTTGTAATTTGATCAGCTCTTTTCATCTCAATGAAAGCATCCATTTGAGAATCAAATTTCATGGCCCAACTTTGCTTCCACTCTTGCTTGCTTTTAAACATCTCGGTGAATTCTTCGCAATGTTTAAGGACCGTCGTGTTACAATCGAGGCTGTCTGAACGAGCACGTTGACGGGCACGTTGTTTCTCCCCCTTCCTGCCTGGGGGTCTGTACGGTACGTCACATACACCCGGACTGTCCTTCGAGTCTAGAGGCGTAGGATCGTCGTTGTTGCACGCTGTGTTCTTCAAATCAAATTTCGGTAAGTCTTTCAAAATTTGGTAGCATTTATCAAACATGAATTGTTTGCTCGTTTCCACGCGATATGCCTCGCGGGCCTTTGTAACCGCGTCGAACTCGTTATTGCCGCTTCCTATACTGTCTATTTGGTGAGATAGTTTTGAAACGTATATCATTACCCGGGAAGAAATATGATTGTAGCGTGTTGAAAGCATAGTCCTCGTACGCTGAATATAAATTTCTGGCGTGTTGTTATATTCATTCGTTACAGAATCCCAAAATGTTCCATGTGATATCGAGTTGCCTTCAATACCACGACTCGTATATTTAGCATATATAGTACATAATATTTCATCTTCGATAGGAGTCATATGTTGTTTTCTAGAAGTACTAGAATTAATGGGTTGAGATGAAGACATTTTGATCGATAATTAAAATGTATGGAGAGACAAAATGATTCACTCGAAAATATTTTGGCAAAATAATGGAATGGGGTGGAAGAAAAAAGAGAGAACTATTGGAGGTGGGATTTTAGGGAGAAGGAATGATGGGTTTATATAGGAAATTAAGTTAAACGGACGTTTGTTCTTACTGTGGTAAAAAGGTTTCCTATGAACTTCAGAAGTTCGTAGGAAACATATACAAATTCTGCTTGACTTTTGTATATTTGCAAAACGTATGCAAACTCATTTACATAATCTCTTTGTTTTGCCCCACCACTCTAATCCAACCAATTTGTATAAATTGGTAAATTTACCTTTTCTCTCGTTGTTTCCCCCCACCATTGTAGTTGCTCTAAGAAAGCTAAAAATACTATATTACTAGCAATGTTGTTTTGCAGTGTATAATCATTAGATAGTCTAATACTAATATACATTGGGAGGTAGATCTACGCATTGACATAATATTTTTTAATTTAAAAAAATGAAAGTAAATGATTTCCCCTAATTTATTGTGATTGTGTATTCATAAATTAGTAAAATAAATTTATTCTTGTGTGAATGTTTTATATTTTTGTTCCTCTGTGATCTAATTATTGCGTAAGGGTAGCAATTCATTTTTTTGTCATGTTTGAACCTGACATCGTGTGACAATTACCATTTAGGTACGGACACAATTTGAAACATACCAAATAGTTCCTCGAACATTTTTTAATATTCATTTAGTTCAAGCTTTTTTATTTTGTTTCAAAAAGTCCTTTGCCACATATTTTGGAGAGGGAGTGCCGCTGGCGCGGACCTCTAAAAATAAAAGAATATTGAGTTCTTGAGGGACTAAATGGGTTAAACTAAAAATATGTGTCATTTTAAAAAAATATATATTTATAATAGGAACTATTCAATAATTGACCCTTAGTTTTTTTTAGTAAGACAAACACGACCCATTAAAATACAACGCGACTAACGTGATCTATAACTTTAAATGAAATCAAACACAAGAATACACTTTCTTAAACTTTATTTTGCATTCTTAAACGTGATCCAAATATGTCTTGGTTGTCCCCTATTTGTTTGGGTTTTGTAAATAGGACACAAATAAGACATATTTGTGTCAATTTTAGTTCAATTTCGAATTGTTTTATGTTGTCATTGCTAACATTGTCACCGCTACTTTTGGATCCCTTATTTTTTAATCATTCACCATTAAATATTAATAAAAATATATTTCACATGCTACCAATTAATATCTATCTATATTTATTGCGTACGACTATTCCAATTTAATTTGTAATACTTATTTTTATATTATCGGACGCGCGATGCGCGGGCTTCCGATAATATTTGTGAATGACGGTTGCCACCATAATTATGTTGGTTTCCTCAACTTTTCAAATTCAAATATGGTAATTAAAGGTATCATAAAGAAGGTTTTGCAACTTACATTTTGGAAAATAACCCCTTTAATATAGTATCATAACTACATAGTAACATTTTGGTTTCTAATATTTTTGGGACGTCCGCTTTTATGAGTTTGCATTCTAGTGTGGATTTTGAGTAATAACAAAATAGGGCAGTTCCATGTTATTTTATTTTTGACATTAGTATGAAGGCTATGAGATTCGTGACCGGATATATATATATGAGATTCGTGACCGGATATATATATATATATATATATATATATATATATATATATATATATATATATATATATATATATTTGATTATAAAAACTATTGAAATATATTTTTATTAAAGAATTTTATAATCCGATGTTTAGAATAAATACAAATAATCAATAAGTAAAGCAGAGTACTAAGCAAATTTGATGAATGACATACATTTAGATTATTGATACTAACACCAACTTCCAAAGTATCTCTTCGACATTGAATTCCAATTATGTCAGCAGCCTAATGATATAAACAGCAGTTCAAATTTGAGTTCACTGCATATATCAGTGATATATAACAATTGTTTAAATTTGAGTTCACTGAGATATGCATATAACAGTTCCATGAATCAATGTCACTTAGAATGATTTTTCAACTGACATGATTTTGTACGTACAATATAGTACAACAACAATATCAATTTTTTATCTCAAGTAAAAATAGCAATATTTTCAATTAATAAAAACTATAGCAGATTAGTCAAGCAACTATTTATGAGAAGCTAAATGTTTATAAGAGCAAAACTTGTATTTCATTTACTAAGAAATATAAATCTCAAAATGCACCTATATACCCTATAGATCAATGGAGGTTCATATTGGTATTTTAAACTCTTGGATTGATATTAGTTCATTACAAAATATTGAATATTGTGAGGGAAACATCTATCCATGTTGATGACTTTTTTTTTCTTATTTCAGATTTTTTACATATTTAGTAATGTTAAAAAATTCAGGTATAGTTTATGTTTTGCTTATGCTTTATTCTCTATTTATTCTCATTTTACTCATTGATTTTATATTTTTTCAAAAAACAGGCTATGTTGCCAAGAACAATAAATAGTTTTTGGCTTTAACACTTTAACAACTACCTAATTGGCACCAAACAAATTACAAATTCTAAACCAAAGTAAATAATAAATCTTTGCAGATTACATTGAATGAGATGAATAACAACATAAACACTATAAAAAAAATCTCACATAAAAAAAGAAAACAAATGTACCTTTCAATTAAGACCTCAAATAGTTGAAGGAAACCAACAAATTTTCTGTAAAATTAAAAATTATAATTAAATTAAAACCAAGAAATTTTTAAGGTAAAGAAGTATAAATTGGGTGGAAATACAATAATAGGATTGAAGTGATAATGCATTGCTAGATGGCTACGGTTATTTATATACAAATAAATATGTACAAGGGGATCGTTTTGGGAAGCCGAATAAGTGAGATAATATGGATAGATGTAAGGTATATACAAATATTGACATTTTTGTTGGATATATATATTATATATATTTATGAGAGATTCTAGGGGAACCGCCTACTAGCTCGCCTAGGGATCGCATTTTGTCCTTTACTTCTTCTTTTTTTTTTCTAGTTTTTTATTCTTTTGTTGATATAAAAAGAGTTTTTTTATATTAAAAAAAACAGTTTTCGTATTAATTTAAAAAAAATATTTTTTTCATAAAAAAACTATGTTTATTAATAAAAAATCTATAATTTTTTTTTTATTATTGAAAAAATATCGCGATTAATTAGTGCTGCTGATGCGAACCCACACTTCAGATCCAACATCATTTGTTGAATGTGGGTCCACATCAACGACACTAATTAATCGCGATATTCTTTCAATAAAAAATATCGCGATTAATTAGTATCGCTGGCGCGAACCCAAATTCCCGGGCTCACATCATTTGTTGAATGTGGGTCCGCGCCAGCGGCACTAATTAATCGCGGTATTTTTTATTGAAAAAATATCGCGATTAATTAATGCCGCTGGCGGGGACTCACATTCAACAAATGATCTGGGTTCGAGAATGTGGATCAGCGTCACCGACACTAATTAATCAAAATATTCTTTATTGAAAAAATATCGCGATTAATTAGTGCTCCTGGCGCGAACCCACGTTCAACAAATGATATGTGTCCTGGAACGTGGATTCGCACCAGCGACACTAATTAATCGCGATATGTTTTATTGAAAAAATATCGTGATTAATTAGTGCCGATGGCACGGACCTACATTCAACAAATGATGTGGGACCTGGAATGCGGGTTCGCGCCAGCGACTGTAATCAATCGCGGTATCACCATGTCAATAAACATAATTTATTTTTATTTATGGATTTTTTTTAAATAAAAAACGGTTAAGTTTTAATTAAAAAAAACTATTTTTTTATTTAATAGAAAAACTATTTCTTTTTAATTAAAAAAAACTTTTGTTTTTATAATAATAGAAAAACTGTTTTTTTTATAGAAAAATTGTTTTTATATAAAACCAAAAGTATAAGAAACTTATTTAAAAAAAAAGGATGCGGTCTGAAGGCGGTTCAAAACCGGCGGTTAATTTTGAATTAGTCTATATTTATTTTGAATGAGCTAAATAAGTTAGTGAGAGTGGTCAAGTGGTAAGTTAGTGGATGTGTGTGCATGAGGGCATGGGATCAATTCCTAGAGAGCACACTAATGAAGTAAATAAGAAATATATATTGGGTGCTTTTAAAGAAGCTCCAAAAACTCTGGAAACACTCCAAAATTTTGTTAATTGACCATATTAACCTTTACCCTTTACCTTTTATTCTTTAACCTTTACAATTTAACCAAATAATTTTTTTAACTTTAAATAACAATCATTAACAACTTAGTCATTAATTGATTTATACTTTAGTGCTTACTTATTTTTTTACTAAAAATGAACACAATCCAGTTAAAATGCGACATGACATGAAATTTTATTTTTTATCTAACAAAAAGAAAACTCAAATAAAAGTGACATTTCACGAAATCTTTTTTTTTTTATCTTGGACAAACACGAAATATTTTTTTAACCTAAACACAATCCAATTAAAAAAAACACGAAATGACATGAAATATTATTTTAATTTATTTACAAAAACAGATACACGACCGAATAAAAATGCGATATAATACGAATCATTTTTTTTATGAAACACAAATATGGCCAAGTAAGAGCGATACAACAAGATTTTTTTTTCAAACACAATCAAATTTTTTTTACCAAATACAAACACAATTAAAATGCGACACAATACGAAATCTTTTTTTAATTATTAATATGGCCAAGTAAAAACAACACAACATGATTTTTTTTTTTATTTTCTTACCAAACAAAAACACGATTTAATGTGGTATGGTGTTTATGTTTTATTTCGATCGTGTTTGTGTTTGTGCTTGGTAAAAAAATTGTGTTTGTATTTGATAAAAAAATATTATTTGTGTTCGAAAAAAAATCATGATGTGTCGCTTTTACTATATGGTTCATGAATTTTGAAACAAACAAAATGCAAAATTGTATTTTAGTTAGATCGTGTTCATATTAGATAAAAAAAAATAAGATTACGTGTCGTGTCGCGTTTATTTGAGCGGTGTTAGGTAGTTTTGTATTTTTTTGCCGAGCACAAACAAAAACACGATCGAAGTAAAACATAAACATCACACCACATTGGATTGTGTTTTTGTTTGGTAAAAAAAACCATGTTGTGTTGCCTTTACTTGGCCATATTGATAAAAAAAAAAGATTTTGTATTGTGTCGCATTTTAATTGTGTTTGTATTTGGTAAAAAAATTATTATTTGTGTTTAGAAAAAAAATCCTGTTGTAACGCTTTTATTTGGACATATTTGTGTTTCGTAAAAAAAGATTTCGTATTGTGTCACAATTTAATGTATGTGTTTGATAAATTTGATTGGATCGTGTTTGCGTTTGTTAAAAAAAAATCATGCTGTGTCGCTTTAACTTGCCCATTTTGGTAAAAAAATAATGATTTCGTATTAAGTGGCATTTAATTTGACCAAATTCTTTAAAATTAATAATGATTTCGTACTGTTAACTTTAAAATTAGTAAATACAAATTCTTTTTTTATCCAAATAAGAAGATCACCAAATTAAAATATGAAACGTCATGAATTTTTTTTACTTGACACGAATACGATCCAAGTAAAAACGACCAAATTAAAATGATTTCGTAAAAGCGACCAATTTATTTTTTTAATTTTAATTTATTTACAAATATAGAAACACGACTGAATAAAAAAAAGATTTTCGTATTGTGTGGCATTTTAATAACAGTTAATTTTTTTTAAGTGTGAAAATAGTTTTTTTTTTTACTTTTTAAAACAGTTATATAAAGTTTTGTAAAAATTATACAAATTTCTTTTAAAGAAACAATTTTCTAAAATAAATGTTTTTTATAATCAAAATAGTTGGTTTATTTTAGACACATGTGTTATGGTTGGTATAATATTAGAGGCTTATTTATTTTTTATTTTTTTATAAAGAAATGTATAAAACAAACAAACAGTTTTGTAAAGATGGTTTTTTAAATAATTTTTTTTACATTTTATAAACAGTTTTTTAATAAAAAAAATAGGTAAAAAGTTTATTTTTTTAAAACAGATGAAGTATTTTTTTGAAATAGTTATAAAATTTAGAAACAATTTTTTTTTTATTTTTCAAACAGTTTCATATTAAAAGCAATTTTTTACTAAAAAAAAGTTTTTTATTCAAAATACAAATTTTTTATTTTTATCAATTGTTTTAGTTGGAGGTATAAAAGTGGGCAAGAGAAGGGTACAATTGTCATTTCATGTTTAAATGGAGTGTGGGAAAAATTTGGTGGAGTGGGAATTGCCATCCCCTGTATATTTATTTCTAATGTGCATTAAATCTTTTAAAACTCGTTTTAATTTTTAATTAACTCGTTTTTAACACTTTGACTGTTTCTTCCATCTGTTAAAATATAGGTGTTAGTGGAGAGGTTAGTGAGTTAGTTGTCTAAAATCACTACCCACGTTTTGACCATTTTTTTGTATAAAACAAAGGGTACATCTTTGAAAAAATACACAGAAAAATTCTCTCTCTCTCTCATTTTCTTTGCGAAAATAATTTTGCTATTTTCTACGATACACTTACGTTCGTCATTTATTTGGGAGTGCTGAAGTATCCTGAGAGTTCAAAGATTTAACATAAGGTTGATATTTAAATCTGATCGTTAAATCCTAAGAGGTATATGTTCCCGACGCTGACAGCTACAAATATCAGCGAACAATTTCACCTTTGGACTTCGTGTCAAATACAACCCTAGAAATTGAAGAAGGGAACTGAAATTGAAGAAGTGAGAGAAGAAGATACCAAACACTAGAAATTGAAGAAGAGAACTGAACTGTGTTTGTGTTCCCTGGAAAGCTAAGGGTCCTGCCTATATTTGAAGCTGAATTTGGTGTTCCCATAACTGTTGGGGGTTATGCCAATGCGTCGCCTTCTGCAAGTATCCACTGTTTACAGGTGCATATTGTTACGTCTTTGGAATTTTGTAGATGGTTCGAGATTGATTGGTTTGAAGTCATTGTATTTTGATATTTTGCAAAGATTTAGAAAAAAAGCATAGAGAACGTTGCACATAGCATTACAGTGTTAAGCTGTCAATAGTTCTCCGTCAACCATCTCCTAATGGTACATAAATTGTCACACCGAAGAAGAGAAATGGATTTCTGGTGTGTTTGATAGCACAAATTTTCCTTGAAAATCTCTTGGGAATAGTCATCTTTTTTAGAAGCATACATTATGCCAATAATATACAAAGAAAAGAGGTCTTCCAATGGACAACGAGTCCCCCCCCCCCCCCCCCCCGTGTTATTGTGAGAATTATATATAGAGAAATGTTCCATTCATGTTCAGTAATATACACAACATCCTTATTGTTTGATCTACTAATTGCAGAATAAACGAAATAACCCAAATTTGAAATAGATAAAATTAGAAGGACTTATCGATCGAGGTTTGTGTTTGACACAAAGTCCTAAAGGTGAAATTGCTCGCTGATTTTTGTAGCTGTCAGCCTCGTGAACATACACCTCCCAGTATTCAACGATCAGATTTACACACCAGCTTTGTGTTAAATCTTTGAACTCTCAGGATACTCCAGCACTCCCAGAAAATTAACGAAAATTAGAAAGTAGCAAAATTATTTTTTGCAGAGAAAGTGATTTGCAGAAAATAGCAAAAGTATTTTTGCAGATAACGTGATTCAGATTTTTTAATACTTTTTTTTTTGACTCTGTAGCCTTTTCTTATATAAGGGAAATGGTAAAAAACGTGGGTAGAGGTTTTAGCCAACTAACCCACTAATATCTCCACTAACAGCTATAGTGGAAGAAATAGTCAAAGACTTAAAACGGTTTAAAAAATTAAAACGATTTTGAAAAGATTTAATGCATATTAGAAATCCCCAAGAGCCCAAGGCCCAATCTTTAACCCTAAATAATTAGTGTGCTCCCTAGGACTTGAACCCAAGACCTCATACACACACCCCCACTAACTTATCACTTGGCACTCCCACTAACTTATTTACTTTATTCAAAACAAATATATATACTAACATACATACCCAACACTTATGGGTTGTCAATTCAGATATGGCAGTTTTGAGATCTTGTTCTAAGCACTTAGCGAGGAAATTTGTGATGAATTGTTTAATAAAAATATGATTCTTATTATTCGTGAAATTAATTTTCCCTCCATCCCGAAATATAGATTCTTGTACAGCTTTTTGATTCGTACCGAAACAAGAGTCCCTATTTTTACAATCAAAGCATATTAGCTGTCCGTCTCAAAAGTTTATATACTTTTGTACCGAGCCGTTAAGGAGCGGACTCAAAGAAGGGGTCTACTAACGGACCACCCCCAAACGACGTAGTTTTGGAGGTGAAAGCACAAGAAAATTCTCACTTCAACCGGTTTTTATGTAATTTCATCCCCAAAACTACGTCGATTGGGAGTGATCTCTTAATAGACCCGTTGTTTAGATCCGCTCCTGATCGGCTATGTAATTTTGTATCCCTGGTACTTCACATACAAATAGATCCGAGAACCCAAAACTGTATTTTTTGTTTAAACATATATGGTTTTGTAAACATGTTTCAAACCATAAATTTTGAAGTTTTTTTTCCTGAACTGTTAACTGTGTTTAAATTACCTTTCCTTTCATGCCATGGGACCTGCAGGAGAGGCAAAAGCGCATTGTTGGTTCAAGCTTAATACGACATTAATAAGAATCCCTAAATGCATTTTTGGGTTAAGTTCAATCAAATCTGAGTAAGACGCAACAAATGTAAAAATATGGCGTTTTACATTTTTAATTTTTTTCATTTGATTAGTCAAATGCAATTTATAGATTGATATTTGTAAATTTAGAATTTATTGTAATATATATTTTGGAAATAGAATAACAAATATTTTATTTATAATTTTAGTCTCAATTTTTTTAAAAAGCCGTTGGCGCGAACCCACATCCATAAAACGTCAACCAATCACAGCATGCCACGTCAGTCGTTAATTTCAAAATAAGGACTAAAAAGGGAAACTAAATATTTGCTGTCCTATATCTATAATTGATATTATTTTAGTCCTAAAAATATATAAACTATGCACTTTTAGGACTTCAAATAATATTGGTCATGGATATAGGACAACATATATTTTGTTTTCATTTTTAGTTCTTATTTTTAAATTATCGGCTGACAGGGCATGTTGTGATTGGACGACGTTTTATGGATATGAGTCCGCGATAGCTACTTTATTCAACAATAGGGACTAAATGAAAATAAAATGTTTGATGTCTTATTTTCAGAATATATATTACAATATGCCCTAAATTGGAGATAGGAAATGTTTTTGTCATAAATGTAGAATTTTTGTAACTCATGTGGATTGATACTGAAGTTTGTGACACTATGTGATATTCAGTGAGCTTAATAGAACATGAGTATAAAAGTTAAGGCTTAAGGCTTTATAGTGGAAGAGAACCAAAAAACAAGACCAATGAAAAACTCTAAAAGAAATTTATTGCATTTAGAACACAAGTCCCCATCTCATAGATAAACATTAGATCCATTTATATATGGATATGAACCTAACATCTTTTTTCTGTTTATTTCATGATTTTCATTTTGGATTACAGATTTGGTGGTTGTCGTAAAAAAGATGTAGAGAAAATTGCATCTTATGATGGCCTCGAGCATTTAATTTTGTGTGAGCAGAAGTCAATTAATTAAATATATATATATATATATAAATGTTCAGTCCCCACGGTTAAAATGTAGAATAATTCGCACAAGAGCAATATTAATATATAATAACGCTATTTTGTGGAATGTCCCTCATTTAACAGTACGGACCGTACATGCGTCACCTGTCAGTGAGACTAGAAATTGTTGGTTAAATTATAAGCACACTTTTTTTTTTTTGGGTTCGTCGCTAGGTGACACATGTCTAGTACACACTGTTAAAATGCGGGATAATCCACACAACTGATATATAATAATGCTCTTGTACAGACTCTCCCGCATTTAATAGTGCGGACTATACATGTATCCTCTGTCTGCTATTAAAGTGCGGGACAATCTGCACAAGTATATATATATATATATATATATATAGAGAGAGAGAGAGAGAGAGAGATCTGCACACTAAAGTTTGTTCACTAAGTTTGTACATCATTTTTTTAAAATAGCAAAAAAAATATTTTTGCCCTGATTTTTGTATATGATATTTAAACATTTCAAGGAACCCATATAAAAAAAATCAGCTTAAATATTTTTTTTTTGCTATTTTAAAAAAATCGGTCAAACTTTCGCAGTTTTTAAAGTGCTTAAAAACTGTGAAAATTTGATCGATTTTTTTAAAGTAGCAAAAAAATGTTTTTTTTAGTTGATTTTTTTGTGTGATATTTAAACATTTCAAGGAATCCATATAAAAAAAATCAGGGCAAAAATATTTTTTTTTGCTATTTTAAAAAATGATGTGCAAACTTTAGTGTGCACATGAGTCTGTCCCTCTCTCTCTCTCTCTCTCTCTCTCTCTCTATATATATATATATATATATATATATATATATATATGGAGAAGTTCAAAAGTAAACCTAAAAGATGAATATTTTAATGAATCTTAACAAAAAAACACATTAACAACCCATTAATTTTAATTCCTATATTGTAATTGATCCGACTCAGCGTCAACGAACACGCATGTGACATGCGGGGGGGGGGGGGGGGGGTAAAGTGCGTGTATTAAAAAACACGCGTGTTCGTTGACGCTGGCACGGACTAATTACAATATAAAAATTAAAATTAATAGATTGGTAAGGTGTTTTTTTATTAAAGATTCATTAAAGCGTTAAACCCTCCAATATAGCTCCCTCTACTCCAAATACACCGTTGGATTTGGTTCCAAAATCAAAATGCTGATTATCATTTTACATAATAAAACTAACAGTCATTTAATATCTCTTTATACAGATCAATATACATCCTCCATGATCACAAATGTTCCCCTCAATTTTCGGCAACAAAAGTCTCTATTTCAAATGAATAAATTCACAACCTGTTATGGTCACTCAAAACCCCAATTACTTTTTAAGGTTGATAAACTTGGTTACGAAACATGGATTTTCTTCAAATCTAAAATGAAAATTTCAAAATTTCTTCCCATTTTTGTAGTTGTTTGTTTTGAGATTTGAATCAAGATAGAAGTATAACACCTTTTATTTTGTTAAGAATAATTGGATCAATATATCAATTCATAATTATTTTGGATGTTGAGAAACAAGGAGAAAGAGTCTGGTCCGAGCGTTTGCAAGTGTGTGTGTGTATATATATATTAGCATTGATCATTTTGCAGGTGGCCTACCATATTATAGTAGGAAATTGAAAGACCAGTGGCATTCAAATAATCAATGCTAACGTTATTTCTAATTTGATTTTTTTTTACAATATTATGACAGTGGATGACTTGATTTTGATTAATTTTGAGTTAACTTCCTCTTCATGATGACAATCTCTCACTCGCTCTCTCCATCCATGTCTCTCCCTCAGATATCATTTCCTCACCTCTGTTTACATTCACAAGGTATTGCTCTCATCTAAGTTCGAACGTTTTCCTGCACACTATGCATCCGGTGTATGGATACTTGTATACAAATTTCTTTTAACTGTTTCGTTTATTTTTATTCGAATAATTTTTTCACACTATATGCCCTGTGTGTATTTTTGTTTAGGCGCGTATGTATATATAACCTTCAGGAATTAGGAATGGTTCAGTTCGTAAGAAGTCTAACATACACTTTACATGACCATGGTTCATACATATGAACTGTAAATATTTTTTCATGAGGTGTACATCATTGATAAAAAATTAATGAAATGATTTGAATAATTTATGTTTATCATATATATAGCTAAAAGTCATTTTTATCATATAATATCAAGTATAGTTTTTCAAAATGTTATTGAGACTCACTGGAACACTTTTATTTTGAGTAGTTTTCTTACAATTCCTCTTCCAGTTTTACTCATTTTGAGTCTCTGTATTACACTAATAACATTTCACACATGCATAACATTATTGGTAGACCTTCTTTAGTTACATATCTTGAAAGTAATGTTTGAGAATTTACACTTTTACGATTTCATTAACTAGGATTTGTATTTAACATTGTAAAAATAATTATAATACGCACACACATCGCGCATGAATAAAACTTAGTCATTTATAATTTTTGCAATCCCGCAATCTTGCATAAATAGGTTCATGAAAGCATTAGACACATTTTGAATATTTCTCTTTAAAATATTCCCCCTCTCTAGACTAAATATGTAACGCCTCGGCCCGGAATTATGGGTTACTCATGGTTCGATCATCTGGTCCGAATATTAGGTGTGAAGTGCAATGAGACTACCTAAATAATGTTGTTCGTAATATCCCGTATTTTCGAAATAAGATATTAGGACATAATTAAATTGAAGAATTTTGGATTTATTTTGAGAATTAATTAAAGTGGGATGATTTAAATTAAACGAGTAAAATCATTAATTTAAATAAACTTTTATATCATGATGATATAAATATAAAACTCAATTGGACATAATGGGTTTGCTTGTATAAAAAAATAAAATAAATGAATAAATCACACATAAATAAATTTACAGGCACGTATCGTTGGAACATAATAAAAATGTCTAATTGAAATAGAAATAATTGGGACAGATTTTGGGAAGCGTTAAAGGCTCGTTTAGGTATTTTAAACCTTTAAAAATAGTCCCGGATTAATAGTATACGGGGAACTTTTGAGCTAGTTGGATTATGGATTCGAGTCCATTTGGAGGTCAAAAAGTTGGATTTTAAGCCCAACTTGGGATTAGGCATTTAATAAGTGGTTAATTGGGGATAAACCACACCCCCGCTATCAATGAGAAAAACCTAGCGTGACTCCTATCACGAGAGAGGGGAGAGAAACCAAAAGGGGAAGAAAAAAGGCAAGAAATCAAAGTGGATTCAAGGGGCTTCTTCTACGAATCTATTAAGGCAAGAATTCTCTTGCTTATTTTATGTTTTCAATATATTTCTTGATGCATCGTAATGGCTCCTTAAAATTCTGGGATTTAGGTTTGTTATGATTAATTTGATGATGAATAAAGCATGTTAGAGGAATGATTTTAATATAGAATTAGTCCCATAAATTTTGGCAACGAAATTTGGAAATTTATGGTAGATTCCTTAGGGTTTTTAATAGTTATTTGGGGATATTTGACTAATTGATGTAGAGGGTGTCTATGTTAATTCACAGACTAAAATTTTGATAGAAATCTCATGATAGATGACCCATATTATGAATTAAACAGGATTAAAATTCTGAAGAATGTTCCAATCGTTAAGACCCTTGATAGATGTTGATTTTTGGGTTTGAGTACATGGATTTTGGGTTAAGTATTTGGATTTTGGTTATGTTGTCTGGGTTTTAAACTATTAGGTGCGAACAAACGAATTCTAGGTTTGAAGATATGAACCAGGAAGAACAGAAAGAAAAGTAAACGACATGGGGAAGATGAAAAGGGTTGCTCAAACGATGTCGTATGTCGTTCGAGCGACAAATGATGTTGCGCGAATGACCCTACTTCTCGTTCGAAAGACATTAAGGGATGTTTGGCACTGAATTCTTTTTAGGATTATTTTTCTTTGGGATTTAAATCTGAACTTCTTTGGAGATCATTTTTCTTTGGGGTTTAATTACAAAAAATTAATGAAATTTTAATACTTAGGGTATTGGGAGATTGGTTATTAAGCAATATTAACATTTATAAGGGTATTGAGCCTAGGGTTCGGTTATGAGTATTTTAAGAGTCCAAGTGAGTAAATGGAACCGAGTTTGGTACAATAAAGAATTTATAAAAAATATAAATGCGCCCACATTAAACAGAGAAAATTACAATTATCTAGATGGTTAAATAATTATTTTATGGAGTGGAATTAATAATTCACTAGATGGTAAATTATAATAAATAAAAATATTGTGGACTTTATGTGGGATTTCTATGGTAATTATGTAGTATTTACCAATACATATTATATCAGATAATAATATGTACTTATATATATTTGTGTGGACATACCAATGTTCGTTGTTGATGTAAAAAACCAGACATAATCTAATTAATTAATCACAGATAATAATGAATAAATAAATAAGACAATGAATTTTTAAAGTGGTTCGGCTATCAAAATGGCCTACATCCACTGTTGTTGTATTGTTGATTGTCGACCTTGAATCTCGATTATGGGTTTTTCAAGAGATCCCCTAGTCCCCTTTTTACATATGGGTTACAATGTATTTTATAGCCTTGAAGGTTGTACATATGAAAAGGTAATATGATGTCGTCTAGTAGACATATACATCTGTACAACAATAATGCGCATTAAATATGGCGTTCATTAAATGCGTAGTTGCCTTTTGGTTTTCCTAGTTTAGATGCTCTGCACGCTAAGTAGCTCGGACCGCCTAAGTTTCTCGGTACGCTTGAGTATCTCGGGCCGCTTGAGTTGCTCGGTATGCTTGAGTAGTTCGGTGAAAGTAGGTATTTGCCACGTAGGTTGACGCATGTCTTTATTTAATTGATCCATGTCAGCTAACTAATTTTTGTATCAACAGGAACATTTTGCTTAAAAGATGCCTGGATTACAGATCTCTAATACCTGGGTCATTTTTATTGTATTTCTTTCCATTTGAGCGCGTAATGGCAAATTTGTAAATATTTTAAATTTTTAGCCGCTGCTTCGATCTCTGTGCCTTTCTTATGATTTAATCGCCGAAAATGCAATCGTTTTTCTTGGTAATCATTTCTTTTCTCTTTTCCCGACATTTGCGCCTTTCTCATGATTTAATCGCCAAAAACGCAATCATCTTTCTCCATAATCATTTCTTTTCTCTTTTCCCGATGCAAGGTATTAAAGAGCGATAGAAATCCCCATCATTTTCCACTTTTCACATCCGTATTTTCTGAACTCTTTACTTTCTCTCTATTTCATAATGTCGTTCTTCCGCCATCCGTCCTTAGCAGATTTCTCCGTTCTCTGTAAGATTTTCTTCCTTCATCTTTCTTTGCTTTAGTCATCATGGTTTACCTTGTTAAATCTTTAGATAAATTTTGGACTGATTTTTCAATTCCCTCTTGGGTTATTTTGGAGGAGCCTTCTTGTCCTTCTGATTTGTTTTCTCTGGTAGAGGACATTGGTTTCCCTCCCTTTTTGTAGCGGAGTGTGGCTTTTCTTTCCCGCCAAATCCCTTGTGTTTGGAATTTTACCAATATTTCGATATTGTACCTGCAAGGGTAGCTCCAAATACATGGAAGGTAGTTAATGGCGTATATAGGCTGAATCAAATTCATGGAACTCATTTAGGAATTCCTGAAATTATGTATTGTTATAAATGGGTTACCAGTGACACTACTTTTTATTTGAAAACTAGGTTTTTGAATAGAGCTTTAGTTGTCAATCTTCCTGATACCAACATGAATTATTTTGATCATCGGGTTGTGATGAAAAATTGGCAACACCCCCCCTTAAATGGAAATGATGTGTATCAAGGTCCCAGATGTCCGCTTTATGGTAATGGGATAGGTTGTTTTTAGTTTTTGAATTTAGCTTTCTTCATGTTTGGCAAAATGCATCACTTACACTAATTTTTGTTTGTTACAGTTGACAGTAAAAAGAAGCCCCCAAAAGAGATTGACGTTAACATAAAAGATTTAAAACTTATTTGGAACTTTCATCAATCAGTTGCTAGGGAGAATATTAGAGCTGCTTCTTATTTGTTAAGGTACAAAAACACCACCTCATCTTTTATTGCGCGTCCTATTGCACCTCCTACGGTAATTGATCTTGATCAACTGCCAACGTCTCGATCAAGTGTGGGAGACTCCTCGTTTGATTTGGATACTTCCATTGTCGATTTGATGATGAAGAAAAAGAGGATGCCTGAGTTCTTTGTCAAAGATGCTCCTGGTGCTGATGGGGTAAAGAAAAGCAAAGTGGATGTCCCAGCTGAAGGGAAGAAGAAAATGGACATTACTCCATCTAAGGGAACATCTACAACTGTGAAGGACGTGGGTAAGAATCCCCCATTTGTTTTAAAAGAGGAAGCACCTTTGATTGAAGGTGTTTCTATTATACAAGAAGAGGCAGCACCTTTGATTGAAAGTGCTCCTCTAAGGAGACTAAGAAGAGGTCTTGCTAAAAGACCTATAGAACTGTTGCTCAACCTTCTGATATTGAGGGTCCTTTGAGAGATAAATCTCCAGCTCTCGTTGCTCTGAGTTCGGCCCAGGACTTGATCAAATCTTGGTTCCTTCTCGAACATCAAGCTGCCGAGGATTACCTTTCTCGAGAGAATCTCACTGATTTAGCCGCCCAACATATTGCGTCAGTAAGTATTTTCATCCCTATTACTTCCTCGTCTCTACATATTGCATTCATATTCTGATTTGAGCTCTTTCCTTTTTCAGTTTATGGCTTGCTTTAATGTTATCTTGAAGAAAGATAAAGCTATCAGGGCTTCTATTTCCTCAGGTGGGGTCCCGCTCTTTGAATGAATCCCGTCAGAAGTACGAGGAAGAAAAAATTGCTTGGGGGAATGAACTTCAATCTGTCAAGACCACTCGAGATCAAGCTATAAATGATTCTAAAGAGTTAGGGAATAAACTGAAGGCCGTTGATGGCAAGCTTGAAGAGGCTGAACCGCATAAGAAAGAGCTTGAGGATAAGCTGACATCTGTCGAGGAGGTTGAGGCCAAGCTTA
The DNA here is from genome assembly GCA_949130495.1 of Sambucus nigra. Taxonomy (NCBI): domain Eukaryota; kingdom Viridiplantae; phylum Streptophyta; class Magnoliopsida; order Dipsacales; family Adoxaceae; genus Sambucus; species Sambucus nigra. The sequence continues at coordinate 83,183,198 of OX422208.1, read as the reverse complement.
AAGAGGCTGAATGACATAAGAAAGAGTTAGAAGAAAAAGTGAAGCTTACCGAGGAACATGCTTTATTGGAGAAGGTGAAGAAGAAAACTGTTGTAAAGAATTATTTTAGCTCTGGCTGGGATAAAGGGTGGAACAAGGCCTTAACTTCCATTACTTGCCAGATGGAATATGCCAGCCTAAAATACTTCAGAGATGGATGGGTTGCAGCCTTGAAAGAATTAAAAACTGCGGATGATTTCGAATTGTTTCAGAAACATACTCATGGCCCTCCTCCTGTCATCGGCGAAGAAGAAGCAGATGAAGCCCCATCTGATGATTCCTCTGTGATGGTAGCAGAGCAAGTGCCCGTTACCGTCGTCTCCCAACCTCCCGAGAAAGTTCATCAAACAGGCGCTTCTTTTGAGTAACCTGCACTTCTTTCCGAGCAACCTGCTCTTCCTTCCAAGCAAGCCGCTCTTCCCTCCAAACCAACTGAAGATATTGTAATGAATAAGGAGAAGGTGTAAAGTTTTTCGGTTCTTATGTTACTTTCTTTTTTCCTCAGCTGTAATTTGGAACATATTTTCCTTTTGTATGATGAATAAAAATAAACCCTTGTTATTTATCTCACGTCTTTCTTTGACCTGTCTTGTATTATTGTTGATGCATTTTATTTTCTCCTTGCTAGTTTATAGCCAGGATGGAACTTTTATCAGCTAATAATACAGAGTTGATGAAGAAATGCAACGATTATTTCAAAGTTGGTCATGCAGATTTTACTGATGCCCAAATAATAAACATCTTCGGATCGGATGCCTCTGAACGAGCAATTGATGCTTACCAATACTTGAAGTGTCTACTTGATCGTGCTGTAGCCAACAATGTGGCCTATTACGAAATGATTGAAGACCTTCAAGGCATGATCGAGGAACTTCAACTTCAACACAAAGAGATCACTGCACTCTTGCATAAAGGTTATCAGAAAAAGTACCAACAATTGAGTGCTGACAGGGGTTATGATAAGTACATTTTGGCCCATGAGAAAAAGGAAAGTGTGTTAAATCTTGAGGTTGAAAAGCATAGAAACATTGCTAAGCTGTTAGAGCAAGAGAATATCGTGCTGCAAAAGGAAGTGAAACAACTCAAATCTGCTGCTTCCTCTTCTTCGGGAGCCTTGATTCCAATTAATGATGACGATTTTTCCTTTTTAGAAATCGAAAATGCTACTTTAAGAGAAGAGTTAGAGGCTTTGAAACAAGCCCGACCTTCCACACCTATTCATGGCAAAGCAAAACCTTCTTCCCATGGACAAGCAAGGGCTGGTCGGGTTGATATTGATGAGACAAAAACTCAATTGGCCTTAGAAAATCAAGCTGTTCAATTGACAGCCAAGAATCAGGCTTTGGCAGAGATGTCTAAAAAAATTCAGAGTTTTACCGACCAACTCTCCAATCAGAGTTCTGCGCTGGAAAGTAAAGAGATTTTGGTGAAGAGGCTCCACGAGCAGCTTGAAAGATTGACTTATCAATTTCACAAACAGTCTAGAGTGGTTTGGATGGCAGGGTATAATGAAGCTTTGTATCATCTTGATGCTCGGTTGTAACAGTAAAATAATGAGGGGTACAAGCAGGGATGGTTGAATGCTATGTGTGTGATGAAACTGGAGCAAGGACACTTCTTATGGGATTATTATGAACCTGGAGTGCTTGATTTGCCCGTGCCTCCTTTTAAACTTGATCTTAGTTGGATTCCTTCTCGTGTTATTCCTCGGTGCTTAATTTCCAAATATCTTGGTGACTATAGTCTTCATTCTGATTTTGGGATATCTCGTCCTGAGCATTTGCTTGACCGACCATCCATAGTTAACGTCAGAATGCTGCGAGATATGAATTTTATAAATTCTCCCTATGCATTAGATGATCCTCTAGCTGGGATGGAACCTATATCAAAAGCAGAAGGAAAGAAACCTATAGAATAGGACATTTCTATATAGTGAATCAAATTTCATTTCGTATGTAATCTTCTTGGTTTTAATAAAGAAAGATTTATTTTTTGTGCAATTTCATTTTCTTGAAAATACTTTGTAAAATGTCTTTGTTATTTGGTGGTGAATATATATATATATATATATATATATATATATGTATGCATGTATGTATCTATAGAAGGACAAAATGTCCAGTTTTGTTTTAGACAACGAAACTTGTCCCATTTGTTATCTGATTATAGTGACTTGTCACTCTTTATTCCTAAGCAATGGAATGATTTACATCCCATATTCCTGCTTAGTTATAGTAATCGTGCCAGGATTACCTTGTTGCCTAGACAGTGGGTGCCTCGGGAGGTCACCCATCTTCTTGTCTAGTTTGGGGTGTCCCTTGAGATCACCCGTGATTAAACAGGCTTTTGTCTTGTATGATTTTTATTTACCGACCAATCAGAGTTGGTAGTTATTGAATTACCGACCAATCGGAGTTGGTGGAATTGCTAACCAACCGGAGTTAGTGGTTACTGGATTGCCGGCCAACCAGAGTTGGTGGTTGCTGAGTTACAGACCAACTGGAGTTGGTGGTTATTGAGTTTCCGCCCAACCAGAGTTGGTGGTTGTTGATCTGGTTTGTGTAGTGTGTAGCACAAATACTCCAAAAAATTTCAATAAAATAGAGAAATGGGAAAAACATCACTTTTATTCATATTGAAAGAAATGGGTTAGATATGAATTTCCATTACTGATAATACTTGCACAGATGCACTGTATTCCACGTGTTCTTGAATTGTTCTCCCTCCAAAGTTTCAATTTTATATGTCCCCGGACGAATAACTTCAGTTACTCTGTAAGGTCCATGCCAGTTGGCCTCTAGTTTATTGTGCTTCTGGATCACCTTCTTCAGCACATAATCCCCCTCCTTCAAATCGCACTTTTCCCCCTTTTATTATAGAACAAGGCTGTTCGTTGTTGGTATGCTGCATTCCTGATCGCTGCTTCTTCCCTAACTTCTTCAAGCATATGAAGCCCTTATACCTTTAACTCACTTGAGTCTATATTGTATAAGTGCTCATCTAGTTTGGAAATTGTGACAAAATTATGTCCATCCTAGAAACCAAAGAGCCTCAGAAATTGCTATGCCTATTCATCTCTCTTTCTTGTAGTGATCAAGAGACTATTGCCAACACTCACACACTTAGATTTCAATTCATGCATGTCATATTACATTATAATGTGTGTACATGTGTTGAGTGTGTTTAAATCCCTCAATTTGATTTTTAATAATTTTTATGGGATTTTTTAAACAATTTTTAAACCATGTTTTGATAATTAAAACTTGATTTAAAAGTTTTGGGGTCAATCTCTTAATATTATTTGTTGTATATTATGGCCCTAATATTACCTTGGGTAGAATCCAAAAGCGGTAGAGACTTCAGGGTATTCTTTGTAATTAGTTTGGACACGCGTTTTACATCCCTTAACTGGCCAACACCTGTTGCCCTCTGATTGGTTAGAATTGTGTTTCTTTACTGCGACAATAGACGCGTGTGTTATCAGCCCTTGGATCATTTCTTATCAATGGTCTGCATGTTGCCTTGATGAATCCCCGTGTAACTTTTTAAGCTAACCAGCGTTCGTTTAAGCACCACCTTGTGTGAGCCCTTAGATTCAAGTCAATTTAAATTGACTCGATCTCAGCCCTTGGTTTTGATCAGATATCTCGAACCTTCTCCTCCCACTATAAAAAGGACCCTTCCCTCAGACTTCGAAGACTTTTGCCAATTCATTTCCATTGAGAGAGAAGAGAGAGAAGATATAAAAACAGAGAGAGAAGAGAGAGAGTTAGAAACCCTAACTTCATTCGTCTAAATCCTCTTCAAACCTAACCCAAACACCATATCCAAAAATACTACCCTGAGTGTTCTTGAGTGTTTGAGAGTTTGAGTTGAGTTATTTTTATTGCTGTAACCTTGTGTTCGTGAGATCTTGTTTCCAACTTAGACTTTTACTTAGATCTAGTTTCTGATTTCATAGAAATCTCAGATCTGAGTTATTCATGTTACATTACACTTAGTTTCATTTTATTTCTCATCTTGAGAAATATATTGTTGATTATTTTCTCTAAAATGTTTTCTTACTTTGAAATCAACAATAAATGCCTTCTGTTTCTTGTTCTTGTAAAACTAATCCTTTGACCTAGTTTGGAATCTCACTTGGAGGTTTTCAATCTCGAAAAGTTTCTCTAAATTTTGAGATTGATTAAGACCTTGTCTGTCTTCCTAGCAAGGTATCCGTGGATTCTAGGATTAATTGAAAGGTCAAATAAGGTTCAAAGTTTTGTAAGAAGAAAGAAAAGAAAATATCACAGCATATAGTGTAACTGTAATTTGTTAGGACTGTTTGTACTTAATAAGTGTGTGTGTGTGCATGCATGTGTTAGAAAGCACCTCCATAAACACTTACACCCTACAAAACGAAAAGTGTTGGTAATAAGATCTTGTGATCATAAGTCGACGTAAAGTGCTGGAACAAATCAGGAGTTGACGAACTGAGAGAACTACATCTACAATCAGAACTGCAGAGAAGTTATAAGGACACCATAGGGTACATTCCTAAACTTATATAGGTCTGAGTTATTTGCATGTTAGTTATATAGTTTGTATCTCATAAATTTGTTTTAGTGGATTTTTCATTTTACTCCGTAGAGGGAGTCGTGGATGTTTCCTCAATTGGTGAGGTTTTACCACGTAAAAAATTGTGAACAGAATCTTTCTACATCTTCTCATCTCAGTCTTAGTTGTGTTGTGTTTAAAACTTGTTTAAACTATCTTTTAAACTTGTTGTCCAAATCTTGAATAAGATCTCGTACATACTATTTTATTAAACACTTCTTGTGATTAATCCTTTTTGATTTAAGAAAAGAGTTTCTTCAAAAAACAACTCGGAGTTACTTAAATAGTTTATTTTCAATAAACGGCTTTAGTAACGCATTTTTCAATTGGTATCAGAGCTTGGTAAAAATGCTTTTAAAGAGATCCCGTGTTTCTGAAATTGTTTTCTGAAAATCAAATATGGACGAGAAAAATGAAAGATTTGGTAACTTGACTAGACCTCCAATCTTTGATGGAACCAATTTTGCTTACTGAAAAGTAAGGATGATTTCTTTCATTCAAGGAACTTTGGGAGATGATGTCTGGGACATTGTTGAAAATGGTTATACTTTTCCTACTAAACCAGCCAACGAAGGAAGTAATGAGAGAGTTAAGAAAGCTTTAAGTGAGTTCACTCAAGAAGAGAAACAAGTTTCTCGAAATAATAACAAAGGAAAGAATGCCATATTTATGTACATAAATGAACATGAGTTCAAAAGAATCTCATCTTGTACCACTTCTAAGGAAGCTTGGGACACCTTGGTTACTGCTCATGAAGGAGACACTAGAGTTAAGGCTGCTAAAACCCAAATGCTTATCCAGCAGTATAAGTCCTTAATTATGACTGAGACTGAATCATTTAATGACTTCTATATGAACCTGACTGATATTGTGACCAAACTGCATGCTAATGGGATAACCTATGATAGACAAGAAATTTTATCTAAAATTCTGAGATCATTACCACAGAAGTTTGATAACAAAAGATATGCTATTGAGGAAATGTGTGATATAAATATCACTCCTGAATTACTCAGTAGTAAATTAAGAACTGTGGAAATGGAACTGGAATTTAAGAAACAATTAATCCAATCACATAGGAAACAGACTAGTTCCAATCTAAGCTTCTCTTCTAAATTGATTAAGCCTGAGTTTAATACTTCCAATGATGAATCTGATGAGGGCTGCGATATAGAGAGTTTGGACAATCAGATTGCCTTAATGACAAAACAGTTGAAGAAAATCATTAAGTTTAGAAACAAAGTGGCTAATAAACAAGGCAAGTCAAATTATCCAACTCCCTCTAGTCACAAACCTCATGAGAAAAACAATGACAAAAATCACAAGGGCTCTCATATCAGACCTAATAGAGACCTTAAGAAGACTAAATGCTATAGATGTGGTAAACTGGGACACATTGCACAAGACTGTAGAGTTAATTTGAACACTCAAAATAAACACATTAGAGCTAACATCTGCAAAACATGGGATGATTCAAGTGACTATGAAAATGAGGAACCTGAGTCATAAAATGTTTTTGATCCTTGCATGTCTTTCTTTGCCAAGATTATTTATAATGATGACATGCCTATGTTTGTTAATGAGGATGAACCAAATAATTCTATGACTGATACTTCGAATGTGGTCATTACTGGTTTAGATGCTTTGATTACTGAGAATGTTGCATGTTCTACCTCGGGGTGTGTGAGTCAAAGGGAATGCGATAATGATGATGCTAATGGGTGTGTGAGTTCTAAGAATGAAGCCTTAGGGGTCACTTCGAACACCACACTTAGTGACTCGGACAATGAAGACCTCCCAGACATTCACACACTTTACACTAAGACTCTCAAGAAAAGCGCTAGACTAGAAAAGACTGTTAAAGATCTTACCAAGAAATTGGAAGATCTAAGCCTGATGGTTAAACTGAATGCTGAAGAGTACACTACCCAATGTTTAACTCATGAAAGTGAAATTAAAGTTTTTGATGAAAAACTGAAAAATTTGACAGAAACAAATGAAATTCTGGAGAATAAGTACAAAGGGACATTGTTAGAATTAGAACAAACCAAAGAAAAGACAGCAACTGTTTTAAAAAAATTTACAAAATTTGAAAATAATTCTAACTGTTTTGATGAATTTGTTGCTGAATCTAAAACCAATTCTGATGATCGAACTGGTATAGGATTTTGTCCCAATTTGAAAACACAAACAAAACCTTTTGAACCTATCAAGTTTGTGTCAGGAGGCAAAAGACCTATTGAAACATGCCCATATTTTCATTCCCTAAAAACTGAGTTTGATTTAAAACATCAAAACTTCAACATTGGGGAATCAAGTTGCTCTAAGCATAAAAGTTCACCTAAGGCTAAATACGTCTGCCCTTTTATCAGAAAGAGTGAACCTACTTTCAAACCTGTACTACCCAGGAATAAAGTTCAGACTGGAAACTTTTCAAAACCTCTGTTTAGAGACTTTCCTAAGGAAACCCCCATCTTGAGCAATCTTTATTGCTCCTACTGTGACATATATGGTCACTCTTTCGATGGTTGCTATGCTAGGAGACTTGTTAAACCTATCTATAATCCTCGTACTTACCAGAACTTTAACTATTCTAGGAGGAGTCGAAACAATTATATACTTCCTAGACATCCAGATATTCCTAGACAGCCAGATAAAAACTCTAACTATAGAAAGAGAAAGACCAAACCTAAAAGAACATTTCCTAGAAGGAATCCTAAGCACTTTCCTAAACCAAATGCTCAAGTCTTTCATAAAAATCAAAATCATGCGCAAAACATTTTTCAGCAAAAATCTAATGCTCGCAAATTTTATCAGTTGAGAGCTAAAAAGCGCAAGATGAAAACTAAAGCAATTTGGATTAGAAAAGATGATCTATTACCTCAGATGAAGTGTAATATTGTTGTTACTGCTTTAAAAGACGAACACACATCATCTGGTTGGTATTTAGACTCTGGATGTTCTAAGCACATGACTGAAGATGAATCTAAACTTTTAAACAAAACCAGATTTGCTGGTGGTAAAGTCATTTTTGGTGATGGAGCTTCATCTCAAATCATAGGCAAAGGAACTCTCCAAGAAGATGGGCTTCCTATTCTTAAAGATGTTCTTCTAGTTAAAGGTCTAAAGGCCAACTTACTTAGTATTTCGCAATTTTGTGACTCAGACCATACTGTTACTTTTTCAAAGAACAATTGCAAGATTTTAAATGAAAAAGGTGAATGCATAATTACTGGATTCAGAACTCCTGACAATTGTTACACTGTCAAGAACAATTCTGAAATTTGTAATGTTGCCAGAATGGATGACAACGAGATATGGCATAACAGAATGGGTCACATAAATTACGATGATCTTAGTAAATTGTCTACTCACGACATAGTAAGAGGAATTCCAAAAATTAAACCCATTCAAAATATTGTTTGTGGTTCCTGTCAAGAAGGTAAAATTGTTAAGGCCCCTCATAAGAAAGTCAAAGATACTCTCACATCTAATCCCTTAGAACTCATCCATATGGACCTAATGGGTCCTTCCCAAACTGTTAGCCTTTGTGGACACAGTTATATCTTAGTTATGGTTGATGACTTCACCAGATTTGCTTGGGTAGCCTTTTTAAAACAAAAGTCTGACACTTTTCAAACCTTCTTAAAAATTATTCTTTGGATTGAAAATGAAAAGGACACTCAAGTAAATAGAATCCGTAGTGATAGAGGTGGTGAATTCAAAGTCACTGGTATTATAGAATACTGTGATTATAATGGTTACAAACAGGAGTTCAGTGCTCCTAAGACTCCTCAACAAAATGGAATCGCCGAGAGAAAGAATCGTACCTTGCAAGAGATGGCACGTGTCATGTTACATGCCAAGAATTTACCTAAATACTTTTGGGTAGATACTATTCATACTGCGTGTCACATCATTAATAGGGTCTATCTTAGAAAGAATTCCAAACAAACCCCTTATGAACTTTGGTACAATAAAAAGCCTAATCTCAAATATCTTAGAACCTTTGGCAGTACTTGTTATGTATGCAAAGATAGGGAACACTTATCTAAATTTGAGAGCCGGGGAGATAAAGCCATATTTCTAGGATAATCGCCTAACAGTAGAGCTTATCGAGTGTATAATCTTCGCACTAAAACCATGATGGAATCCATAAATGTAATTGTTAGTGACACTACTGTAGAAAGCAAGACTGGTGAATTACCAATTGAAGAAGAGTCTTCAAATATTTTAGAAAATGACCCTTCTGAAATAGATAATTCATTACCTATTGAGGCACCTGAAGTACCTAACTGGGTTTCTAAAGATCATCCCATAAACAACATAGTTGGCAACTCTAGTGAGCCCGTGCGTACAAGATCCCAACTTAGAAATTATGCACATTATGCATGTTTTGTTTCCCTTGTGGAACCAAAGAATGTAAATGAGTCATTGAATGACTCTCACTGGATTTCTACTATGCAGGATGAACTTTTATAATTTGTCATTCATGATGTATGGTATCTCGTTCCACGTCCTAATCACAAAAAGGTTGTTGGTACTCGTTGGATTTTCAAAAATAAAACTGATGAAAATGGGATAATAATTAGAAATAAAGCTAGATTAGTTGCTCAAGGATACTCCCAAATAGAAGGAATTGATTTTAACGAGACCTTTTCCCCTGTTACTCGTTTAGAATCAGTTGTTTGCTTTTCGCTATAGCTTGTCATATCCGTTTTACATTATATCAAATGGATGTCAAATCTGCATTCCTTAATGGAATTATGGCTGAGGAAACCTATGTAGAACAACCTAAAGGGTTTATTGACCCTAAATATCCAAATCATGCATTTCGTCTAAAAAAGGCTTTATATGGCCTTAAATAAGCTCCTAGAGCTTGGTATGAGCGTCTCTCCAGTTTTCTTTTGGATAAAGGTTTCAAAAGAGGTGGAAATGACCAAACTCTATTTGTCAAACATTTTGACAAACACATTACTATTGCTCAAGTTTATGTAGACGATATTATATTTGGATCAACTTCTACCTCAGAAGTAAAATCCTTTTCTGAAATTATGAGTAAGGAATTTCAGATGTCCCTTATGGGGGAGTTGCAGTTCTTCCTAGGTCTCCAAGTTAAACAAAATCCAGAAGGACTATTTGTTTCGAAATCTAAGTACGCTTTAGAGATTGTTAAGAAATTCAGCCTCGAGAGTGCTAAAGATGCTAACACACCTATGAGTACTACGGTAAAATTGTCAAAAGATGAAAATGGAAAATCTGTAGATCCTACTCTATATCGTAGTATGATTGGCACACTACTCTATCTTACTGCCTCGCGTCCTGATATCATGTATGTTGTGTGTGTATGTGCTCGTTATCAAAACAACCCTAAAGAGAGCCATTTGAATTTTGTTAAACGTATAACTAAATATATTAAAGGCACTATGAATCTAGGACTTTGGTACACTAATGACACATCAAGCACTATTATTGGGTACACTGATGCTGACTGGGCTGGATGTACCGATGATAGTAAAAGCACTTCAGGTGCATGTTATTATATTGGTAATAACTTGGTAGGATGGAGTAGTAAAAAACAAAACTGCACATCACTCTCGACTGCTGAATCTGAATACATAGCCGCTGGTAGCTGTTGTGCTTTATTATTGTGGCTTAAACAAATGCTAAGTGATTATGGTATTCAAGAAAACCAATTGCATCTCTATTGTGATAATCAAAGTGCGATTAATATTTCTAAAAACCCTGTTCAACACTCGCGAACAAAGCATATAAAAATAAGACATCATTTTATACGCGAATTAGTTGAATCTAAGGAATTAGAAATCAATTATCTTCCTACTGATCTACAACTCGCAGATATGTTTACCAAACCTCTAGATTATAATAGATTCATTTCATTACGTAAATCTATTGGTATGGTTTGTGCTGAGTAATACCTTTGCTGCTTATCCAAGTTTTTCCCTTTGTCCATTTGAGACAAAATGGGGGAGAAATTTGAGTCTACTAATCTCTTACATATACTAAACAGCTTGATCTTAGTGATTCATTGCGGGTATTCCTTTTTTTACAGTCATTCTCAACTGATGTATTAGGGTATTAAATTGTAAATAGTTGAGTTATGTACTTTTTGATTTCTAGGATTTGGGTAGATAGAATTTTGATAGGACTAAGTTTTTCTTATTTTTGTTGCCCTACGAGTCCTAGTTGACTCAAAGGAGATTTTGTCTTATATTTCCAAAAGGGGAGATTTAAGCCCTTATACCTTTGACTCACTTGAGTCTATATTTTATAAGTGCTCATCTAGTTTGGAAATTGTGACAAAATTATGTCCATCCTAGAAACCAAAGAGCCTCAGAATTTGCTATGCCTATTCATCTCTCTTTCTTGTAGTGATCAAGAGACTATTGCCAACACTCACACACTTAGAATTCAATTCATGCATGTCATATTGCATTATAATGTGTGTACATGTGTTGAGTGTGTTTAAATCCCTCAATTTGATTTTTAATAATTTTTTTGGGATTTTTTAAACCATGTTTTAATAATTAAAACTTGATTTAAAAGTTTTGGGGTCAATCTCTTAATATTATTTGTTGTATATTATGGCCTAATGTTACCTTGGGTAGAATCCAAAAGCAGCAGAGACTTCAGGGTATTCTTTGTAATTAGTTTGGACGCGCGTTTTACATCCCTTAACTGGCCAACACCTGTTGCCCTTTGATTGGTTAGAATTCTGTTTCTTTACTGAGACAATAGACGCGTGTGTTATCAACCCTTGGATCCTTTCTTATCAATGGTCTGCATGTTGCCTTGATGGATCCCCGTGTAACTTTTTAAACCAATCAGCGTTCGTTTAAGCACCACCTTGTGTGAGACCTTAGATTCAAGTCAATTTAAATTGACTCGATCTCAGCCCTTGGTTTTGATCAGATATCTTGAACCTTCTCCTCCCACTATAAAAAGGACCCTTCCCTCAGACTTCGAAGACTTTTTCCAATTCATTTCCATTGAGAGAGAAGAGAGAGAAAAGAGAAAAACAGAGAGATAAGAGAGAGAGTTAGAAACCCTAACTTCATTCGTCTAAATCCTCTTCAAACCTAACCCAAACGCCATATCCAAAAACACTACTCTGAGTGTTCTTGAGTGTTTGAGTTGAGTTATTTTTATTGCTGTAACCTTGTGTTCGTGAGATCTTGTTTCCAACTTAGACTTTTACTTAGATCTGGTTTCTGATTTCATAGAAATCTCAGATCTGAGTTATTCATGTTACATTACACTTAGTTTCATTTTATTTCTCATCTTGAGAAATATATTGTTGATTATTTTCTCTAAAATGTTTTCTTACTTTGAAATCAACAATAAATGCTTTCTGTTTCTTGTTCTTGTAAAACTAAACCTTTGACCTAGTTTGGAATCTCACTTGGAGGTTTTCAATCTCGAAAAGTTTCTCTAAATTTTGAGATTGATTAAGACCTTGTCTGTCTTCCTAGAAAGGTATCCGTGGATTCTAGGATTAATTGAAAGGTCAAATAAGGTTCAAAGTTTTGTAAGAAGAAAGAAAAGAAAAGATCACAGCATATAGTGTAACTGTAATTTGTTAGGACTGTTTGTACTTAATAAGCGCGTGTGTGTGCATGCATGTGTTAGAAAGCACCTCCATAAACACTTACACCCTACAACACGAAAAGTGTTGGTAATAAGATCTTGTGATCGTAAGTCGACGTAAAGTGCTGGAACAAATCAGGAGTTGACGAACTGAGAGAACTACATCTACAATCAGAACTGCAGAGAAGTTATAAGGACACCAGAGGGTACATTTATAAACTTATATAGGTCTGAGTTGTTTGCATGTTAGTTATATAGTTTGTAACTCATAAATTTGTTTTAGTGGATTTTTCATTTTACTCCGTAGAGGGAGTCGTGGATGTTTACTCAATTGGTGAGGTTTTACCATGTAAAAAATTGTGAACAGAATCTTTCTACATTTTCTCATCTCAGTCTTGGTTGTGTTGTGTTTAAAACTTGTTTAAACTATCTTTTAAACTTGTTGTCCAAATCTTGAATAAGATCTCGTACATACTGTTTTATTAAACACTTCTTGTGATTAATCCTTTTTGATCTAAGAAAAGAGTTTCTTCAAAAAACAACTCGGAGTTACTTAAATAGTTTATTTTCAATAAACGACTTTAGTAACGCATTTTTCAATATCCCGGTCTAAACGTCTCATCAAGTCGCTTACAGGAGAATTGAAATTAAGCACCCTATGTGTGGGTATACCCAACTCATCAGGTAAGACGGCTTCACTCCTGAAGTCTAACGTGTACGGAGACTCCCCAGTTGTTGTTCGTGGTGTAGTGCAATAAGCCCACAATACAGAGTGTAGCTCGTTAATCCAATTTCCCTTTGCATTATCTATGCATTTTTTCAAACCATTCAGCAGAGTTCTGTTCGTCACCTGAGTTTGCCCATTACTTTGGGGATAGCCTGGTGTAGAATGGATCTTCTGTACATTGGATTAGTGACAATATGCAGCAAATTCCTCGTTGTCAAATTGTGTTCCATGGTCTGTAATGAACGCATGTGGGAGACCATATTTGCAAATAATATTCTTCCAAATGAACTTATAGACCCTGTCATACGTCATGTCAATGAGAGGTTCAGCTTCCACCCATTTGGTAAAGTAATCCACAACAACTAACAGATACTTGAATCTCCCTTTGGTCGTCGAAAGCGGCCCGACCAAATCTATACCCCATATGGAAAATGGTCAAGGGGACGTAATGGGTGTTAACAATGCTTGGTGAGTTCTTTGTATGGAAGAGAAACACTGGCATTTATCCCACTTCTTGGTATAAGTTGTGCAGTCAGCTCTCATCGTTGGCCAGTAATATCCCTATGTTATTATCCTCTACAAAAGAGTCCGACCTGCTATATGAGTTCCACAAGAACCTTCATGAATCTATTCAATCAAATCTTTAACTTCAGAGGGATGCACACATCTCTGTAGTCCTACTAAACGCCTCTTCTATACAAAATACCATTGGTTAGTTCATAACAAGCAGCTTTAAACTTTATTTTCTTGGCTGCGAGTTTGTTAGTTGGCACAATCCCCTCTTCGATATATGCCCTGATGGGGTCCATCTAGGATGGACCCAAATCAAGGGTAATGAAGTTCACCATCAAAACTTTTTCAATGCTCCGATCTACCAGAATCTCTATTGGGATAGTTCTTTGTAGCTCGGTACGTGTTGCTGAGGCCAGACAAGCTAGGGTGTTAGCTCTTATATTTTCCAATCTCGGTATTCTGATCAACTGGACTACGGTAAAAGTTGATACGACCTCCATAGCTTTTGTATGATACTTGAACATTAATTCTCTCTTCGTTGCGTACAACCTGATAATTTGATTTACAATTAACTGTGAATCACTGAATACAATAACCTGCTCTACATTCATGATTTTGGCCAAACTAAGACCCACGATCATAGCTTCATATTCAGCTTCATTATTGGAAGCCTTAAATTGAAAACGTAGAGCATACTTAATATCAACTCCATGAGGACTGTTTAATATTATTCCTGCTCCACTACCCGTGGCACACTAAGAGCCATCCACGTACAAATTCCACACAAGTATATCATTATCAAACTCTTGGTCAGATAGAGTTCCTCGATGGAGTATTTGATACTTCCTTTTATCTTCTCCTATCCTTGTGCAGTTACCCGACACTTCCCATTGATCGTTGTCTATCGCCTCCTGCCGAAGTTGGTCAGGGGTTATCTTAGATGATCCCGTAACATCCACAGGTTGGTCTGTATTAAGAACCTACTTTTCGAATGTGTTAGAGTAAGTAAACTCCGTAATAAAGTCCGCTACTGCCTGCCCCTTAAGTGATGACCTAGGCTCATAAACTATGTCATATTCACCAAGTTCTACGGCCCAATACATCAATCTTCTCAATTTTTTCGGTTTGTGCAAGCCTATCTTAATGGCATATCAGTATACACTACTATAGTATGGGCTTGGAAGCATGGCCTCATCCTTCTTCTTTCTTCGATTAGTGCTAGTGCCAACTTCTCCAACCTTAGATATCTGATCTCTGCTCCTCAAAAGGCCTTAATGGTGTAATAGACCGATTTTTGCACTCCGTCCTCCACTCTTATCAGCGCCAAGCTAACTGCGTTCTCTGAAACTGCCAGATACAAGTATAGTCTTTCTCCCATCACTGGTCTAGGTAACAGTGGAGGGGTCCCCAGACATTTCTTCAATTCTTGAAAAGCCTCCTCACATTCGTCATTCCACTTAAAAGTTTTTCAAAGTGTTTTGAAGAATGGGAGGCATCTGTCTGTCGCTCGTAACACAAATCTGTTGAGTGCTATAACTCGTCCCGTGAGACTTTTCACTTCCTTCTTCGTACCTGGAGATCGTAGTTCCAGTAGGTCCTTTATCTTTTCAGGGTTCGCCTCAATGCCTCTATGATTAACAATATACCCAAGAAACATGCCCTCTCGTACTTCAAATATGCATTTGGTGGGATTTAACTTCATTTGATATTTCTCTAGCTGATCAAAAGTCTGGCCCAGATCAACTAAATTATCAACATCTTTCTTGCTCTTTGTCAGTATATCATCAACATAAACCTCCATGTTATGACCGATTTATTCTGTGAATACTTTATTTATCATCCGCTGGTATGTTGCACCTGCATTTTTATGTCCGAAAGGCATAACATTATAGAAATAAGTTCCCCTTAGTGTAATAAAAGAGGTACTTTCCCTATCCTCTGGTTTCATCTTAATCTAGTTGTAACCAGAATAAGCATACATGAAGCTTAACAGTTCATGCCCCGATGTAGCATCCATGAGTTGATCAATTCGGGGTAAAGGGAAATGATCCTTTAGGCAGGCTTTATTAAGATTAGTGAAGTCCACACATATCCTTCACTTATTATTTTTTTTCTTTACCATCATAACATTTGCTAGCCAATCAGGATACTTGACGTCCTCAATAAAATAAGCTTTCTGCAGTTTCTCTACTTCTTCCTGTATGGCTTGGTTCTTTTCTGGGCTGAATACTCTTCTTCCCTACTTCACTGGCTTGACCTCCTTATTAACATTGAGCTCGTGGCATAGGAAATTCGGGTCTATCCCTGGCATGTCTTCATGACTCGATGCAAAAATCTTCTTTCTGCGCCTTAAAAATGCCACCAGTTCCTGCTTTATTGATAACTCCAATGACATACCAATTTTAGTTCATTCTGGGCGTTTATCGTCCAGAATGATATCCTCCGTAGCTTCCATAACCTGACCCTTCATGAGCTGAGATTCATCTCTAGGGTCTAAGGTTTCAATCTCTGCATCTTCTGTTTTATCCACTTGATACGTAGTAGTTTTCTTCCTAGCTTCTTCCAGTCCTTCTTGTTCGATAGATGAATAGTAGCATTCCCGAGCTACTTTCTGATCGCCTTTCACAACTCCCACTCTAAAATTGGTTAGGAACTTCAAACATTGATGTACCGTAGATGGCACTGCCTCAAACTTCTTCATACCTACTCTCCCCATGATAATGTTGTAGGCTGATTGGACATTTTTATCCATTACGAAAAAGCGTACTCTTTTTGTTCGGTAAGCAGGCCACGTACCAATAAGCATTTCCAACTTGATCGTCCCAAGTGGAAAAACCTTTTCGCCAATAAAACCGAGGAGGGGCCTATGATATGGCTCTAATTGAGCTAACTTCAGATTCAAGCTATCGAATCATGGGTAGAACATGATATCTGCAGAGCTACCATTATCCATCAATACTCGTGAAATCACCACATCCTTCATTCTCATCTTGATTACCAAGGGGTCGTCATGAGGATATAGTACACCTGCCAAGTCATTTTTAGAAAAACCGATGACAAGTTTATCCCTATTGACCTTCCTTAGGTGATCGTCTTGAGCTAAATTTATGCGCTGTATGCAAGAGCAAGCTTGGGCCTCATTGAGGTAAGCGTTCCTCTCCGCAGTAAGATCTCCACCTCCTACATCTCCACCAATAATGACATTACATTCAAATGATCCAAAATGGATTAAAAATACCTCGCGCTCGGGATGCCTTGGCCTTTTGGGGAGATCGAGATCATCTTCTGGATCGTCTTCGTGATCTCTCTTCTTGTCATCTTTGGCTCTGTGAGGAGATTTAAATATTTGCCTTCCTCTGTCGCTGGTCTTTCCACCATTTTGGTGATCAACGTACATAGTCAATTTCCCTTGCCTGATGAGTGCTTCGATTCCATTCTGAATAGCTATGCAGCGTTTGGTCGTGTGGCCATGGTCTTTGTGGAATTCACAATATTTGGACTTGTCCCTTTTGTCCGGATCTGCCTATATTTTCTCTGGCCAGGTTAGCTCCTCGCTGTTCTTGAATGTGATTTATATCTACCTTCAAGGGATTATAATTTCCATACTTCCTCATCTGCTCCAACGTTTGCTTTGCTTTTGACTGCTTATTGCCCCCATTATTCTTCTGACCCTTCTTCTCAATTTTACTACCTTTAACCTTGGTCTCCTTAATATCTGTATTCTTCTTCGCGGCCATGGATTCCTCGGCGTTCATGATCTTGGCTACCTTTGCCATCAATTCTGTCATGGTCCTGGGCGGATCCTTGGCTAAAGTATAGTACAGCTTTTTCGATAATAGACCACTCATCGGAGTAGTAATTTCTGTCTTCTTCTCGTAGTCGATCACTTCAAGTTTTTCGTTATTGAAATGAGTAATATAATCTCTGGTGCTATCTTCTGTTTTCTGTCTAACGCTCAGTAAGTGCGCTACTCTTTTAACTGGCTTTGCTCCAAAGCAAAAATTTCGTATGAAAAGCTCTGCCAGTTGATGGAAAGTTGTAATCTTTCCCCGAGGAAGGTTGTTATACCACATCTGGGCTGACCCGGTGAGAGTTCCTGAAAATGCCCTGCATCTCATCTCATCGAGAATCGCATAGATATTAGCAGCAGCTTGATATTTCTCTATATAGAGGACATGATAAGTTTTTCCATCATATTTAGGTGTCACCATAGGATCTTTAAATTTTGATGGTGTGGAAAAATCCACAATTGCCTACACGAAGGTTGTCCCTTGGAAAAAAGTTCTCTGTAGAGGATTCTTGGCCTTAGCCATTTCCCCTAACCTATCTTCCGACCTTTGAATAGAACCTTTCCATGCATCATTTCCCGTCTCGGACCTATTTGTCCATGCAACTGATCGCACTGAGCTTTCCCTTTGGGACCTTTCATTACGGGCTGTTGGGTGTGATTGGATAGAACCTTCGCTTAGATCGGATGGTCGTTGAGAGTTCCTTGACGCAATCTTAGGAGGGTTTCTATTCCTCCTAAGGCCCGATCGATCAAAATGATAGACTCTATGCTACCCCGTTATGGAGTTAAAGTGACATTCTATTGAGAATCCGTGACTCGTACTGAAGAAGTTCGCCCAGGTTGATACGAAGGATCATTAGATCTGTCAGTACGATATGAGCCAGTATGCCTGGATTGAGAAACCTCCGGGAACAACATTCGTCTGGTTCTTGAAGATGGCAGATGGGTATTTCTATGAACGCTACATTGTCTTGACTGGGCAGGTGCTCCATCTCGAATAGTTTGTATAAGTTGACGTATTATTTCTTGCATGGCCATTTGCCCTTGGGCTAAGTTGGCCATTATGCCAGCCAGATCTTGCATATTTGGTGGAGTAGAAGGGTTTGGAGGGACCCCAACATTGTTTCGATTACTGGATTCTGGGTTTTTATCCATAGATGACGAGTTTTTGGTGAAAAAGTGCTAAGTATAGTTGTTTCCCACAGACAACGCTAATCTGTTGATGTAAAAAACTAGACGTAATCTAATTAATTAATCACAGATAATAATGAATGAATAAATAAGACAATGAATTTTTAAAGTGGTTCGGCTATCAAAATGGCCAACGTCCACTGTTGTTGTATTGCTGATTGTCTGCCTTGAATCTCGATTATGGGTTTTTCAAGAGATCCCCCAGTCCCCTTTTTACGTATGGGTTACAATGTATTTTATAGCTTTGAAGGTTGTACATATGAAAAGGTAATATGTTGTCGTCTAGTAGACATATACATCTGTACAATAATAATGCGCATTAAATCTAACGTTCATTAAATGCGTAGTTGCCTTTTGGTTTTCTTGGTTTAGATGCTCTGCACGCTAAGTAGCTCGGACCGCCTAAGTTGCTCAGTACGCTTGAGTAGCTCGGGATGCCTGAGTTGCTCGGTATGCTTGAGTAGTTCGGTGAAAGTAGGTATTTGCCATGTAGGTTGACACATGTCTTTATTTAATTGATCCATGTCAGCTGACTAATTTTTGTATCAACATTCGTGTACTGTCCTATCGATTCGGGGGTTTAAGCGTTCAGACTGGGTACCACACGTCGACACAGATGGTCTTGACGTTGTGTAGGTCATACAGGTACTATGTGGAGGCACCATCTACGAGCAGGTAGGTGTTGACACTGACCCAACCTGTGTCACTGCTGGGTTTGTGTCGTGATCAGGTATCTTGTGTATGGACCATCCCCAACTTGTGTGTATTTTGTGATGTCCGCTTAGTATAAGAGATTCTTCCGGACTTACCGATAGAGTTTGAACTAGACACCAACGACAGATGCCATTGTGTGTCAAATATATAAAGGATATATATATATATATATATATATATATATATATATATATATATATATATTTCCCAAACTATATATGAGATAAATTAAAATGTCTAAGAATGTGGACATAAATTATAAGGGTTTATTATATATAAGTCCTATTAGATACTTCTTTACACATTCTAGTCCCATAATGTTTTTTACCCTACATATAGGTCCTATTCCTAATTTTTTGTGACTTTGTTCACAATTATGCCCTTTTAAAACCAACCACCCGTAATTTCCTTTGGGAAGTTACATAAGTGGTTGAACTTTTTTTTTTATTTTCAAACGATCATAACTTTTAATTGATATATCCGTTTTTCACAAAATTACTATTTTCGAAATCTCCTCGTCGAGATCTATCAAACAAGATCCATGAACCCTATAAAATTTCAAATAACAAACTTACACAGAAAGTAAACTTTACTATATGCACTAGAATGCGAAATAATTTTATATCTATAAAATTTTCACAAATAGTGATATTTTTTGTGTTAATATTACACAGGCTGTAAAATTTACTGGTTAAATAAATGGGTCAAATAATCTAAAAACATATATATATATATATATATATATATATTGAAAAAAAGACACATTTTTAGTTTAACCCATTTAGTTACTCAAACACTCATTTATCCAATATGTTCTTATTTTTAAAGGTCTGCGCTAATAGCAAATGACACCCCTACTCACCTAAACCGAATATCTCGTGGATTCAAACTCAATTTATTCAATATTCTCTTATTTGTAAAGGTCCGCGCCAGCGGCAACCCATGCTAGCTCAAGTCACCACAAATCGGAGCTCCTGTTTGGGGTGATTAGGGGTGGCATGGGGTGCCGCTGGCGCGGACCTATAAAAATAAGAGCTTATTAGATAAATGAGTGTTTGAGTGACTAAATGGCTTAAATTATAAGTAGGTATCTTTTAAAATATATATATATATATATATATATATATATATATATATATATATATATATATATATATATATATATATATATATATATATATATATATATAGACACACACACACACACACACACACACACACACTCACACACATTAATTGACCAACACAATAAATTTTACTGTGTTGAAATAGTTTTATATCTGTGTTGAAATCTTCTCGCCAAGAGCTATCAAACAAGATCCATGAAGCTTATAAAATTTTGTAGAAAAAAAATTATTTACTAAATGCACTAGAATATGAAATAGTTTTATATCTAAGACATTTTCACATAATGTGATATTTTTTGTGTTAATATTACACAAATAATAAATTTTACTGGATAAATAAATGGGTCAAATAATCTATGAAATCATATATATATATATATATATATATATATATATATATAATGAAAAAAAAGTCACCTATTTATAATTTAACGATTTAGCCACTAAAACACTCATTTATCTAATATTCTCTTATTTTTAAAGCTCCGAGTCAGCAGTACCCCATGTCACCCCTACTCACCCCAAACAGGAGCTCCGGTTTGTGGTGGGTAGAACTGGCATGGGTTGCCGCTGGCGCGGACCTTTATAATAAGAGAATATTATATAAATTAGGTTTGGATTCACCAGATCACTAGTTAGGGGTAGTATTTTGTTCCATTGGCGCGGAACTTAAAATAAGAGAATATTGGATAAATGAGTGTTTGAGCGACTAAATGGGTTAAACTAAAAATATGTATCTTTTTTTCAATATATATAAATATAAATCAAAATAAATGTTACTGTTTGTGCAAATGACACAAATATAAAACTATTTCGACATAGTAAAATTTACTGTGTTGGTAAATTAGTGTGTGTGTGTATGTATATATATAAATTATTTGATCCATTTATTTAACCAGTAAATTTTACTGTCTGTGTAATATTAACACAAAAAATATCACTGTGTGTGAAAATATCATAGATATAAAACTATTTCATATTCTAGTGCATAAAGTAAAGTTTATTCTCTATGTAATTTTTTTTCTTCGAAATTTTATAGGCTTCATGGATCTTGTTTGATAGATTTCGGTGAGGAGATTTCAACACTTATATAAAACTATTTCAACACAGTAATATTTACTGTGGTGGTCAATTAATGTGTGTGTGTGTGTATATATATATTGTAAAAAAGACACATATTTATAATTTAAACCATTTAGTCACTCAAACACTCATTGATCCAATATTCACTTATTTTTAAATGTCCGCGCTAGCGGCACTCCATGCCACCCCTACTCATTTCAAACAGGAGCTCCGGTTTGTGGTGGGTAGAGCTGACATGGGTTGCTGCTAGCGCGGACCTTTAAAAATAAGCGAATATTGGATAAATTTGGTTTGGATCCACTAGATCTTCGATTTGGGGTGAGTAAGGGTGGCATTGGTAGTCGCTGGTGCGGACCTTTAAAAATAAGAGAATATTGGATAAATGTGTGTTTGAGCGACTAAATGGGTAAACTAAGTATATGTATTTTTTTCAATATATATATATATATATATATATATATATATATATATATATATATATATGAGTTTATAGATTATTTGACCCATTAATTTAACCATTAAAATTTATTGTTTATGTAATATTAACACAAAAAATGTCACTGTATGTGAAAATGTCATAGATATAAAAATATTTCATATTTTAGTGCACACAGTAAACTTAACTGTTTGTGTAATTTTTTTTTTCAAAATTTTATAGGCTTCATTGATCTTTTTTGATAGATCTCGACGAGAAGATTTCAACACATATATAAAACTATTTTACTGTGTTGGTCAATTAATGTGTATGTGTGTGTATATATATATATATATATATATATATATATATATATATATATATATATATAAAAAGACACCTATTTATAATTTAAGACATTTAATCACTCAAACACTCATTTATTCAATAATCTAATATTTTTAAAGGTCTGTGCCAGCGGCACCCCATACCACCCCTAATCACTCCAAACAGGAGCTCCGGTTTGTGGTGGGTTGAGTTGGCATGGGTTGTCGCTGGCGTGGACCTTTACAAATAAGAGAATATTGAATAAATTGAGTTTGGATCCACGAGATCTTCGGTTTGGGTGAGTAGGAGTGTCATTTGTCATTGATGCGGACTTTTAAAAATAAGAACATATTGGATAAAGTATGTTTGAGCAACTAAATGGGTTAAACTAAATATATATATATATACCACTGTTCTAAAAAACCCGCCCAAGCTCCGCCTAGGCACGCCTAGGCTTGAGGCTTGGGAGAAACGCCCCGCCTTAAGATTTTGGCGCCTTATGCTTGGTAAAACCCTTAATGTGTACTTTTTCTCTAAAAACAACAATGCTTTAGTGAAATGATATCGCCTTTTAAAGATTTTTTTACAAACCTGACCATTATCTCATCCAAAATAATCAAATAGTATTTTTATTTGCAAATATTCAGACATATTTTTATGATATGTACAATTTTAGTATTTTAATAGCCTTGTTATGATTAAAAAATATTAAAATATATTAAAAAGGCCTAAATGCCTTTTCACGCCTTTTTATGCCAAGGCCCGCCTAGGCTTCTAAGGCTTAAGGCTTGGCCTCCACGCCTCGATCACGCCTCGCGTTTTTTAGAACCTTGATATATATATATATATATATATATATATATATATATATATATATAGAGAGAGAGAGAGAGAGAGAGAGACGTTAATTGACCAACACAGTAAATTTTACTGTCTCACACACATTAATTGACAAACACAGTAAATTTTACTGTCTCAAAATAGTTTTGTAATTTTATATATGTACCATTTTCACAAACAGTAACATTTATTGTGTTGATATATATATATATATATATATATATATATATATGTGTGTGTGTGTGTGTGTGTGTGTGTGTGTGTGTGTGTGAGTTTATAGATTATTTGATCCATTTATTTAACTAGTAAATTTTACTGTCTATGTAATATTAACACAAAAAATGTCATTGTTTGTGAAAATGTCATAGATATAAAACTATTTCATATTTTAGTGCATACAGTAAACTTTATTATCTATGTAATTTTTTTTCTTCGAAATTTTATAGGCTTCATGGATCTTGTTTGATAGATATCGGCGAGGAGATTTCAAAAATTGTAATCTTGCGAAAAACAGATTTGTCAATCAAAAGTTTCGATCATTTAAAAATAAAAAAAATGGTCAAGCACTTATGTAACATACCCAAGAACTTAAGAATGGTTGGTTTTAAAAAGGTATAATTGTAAGCATAACTCCCCAAAAAATAAGAATATGACTTATATGTAGGGGAAAATATGGTGGGACTAGAATGAGTAAAAAAAACATCTAATAGGACTTATAT
The DNA here is from genome assembly GCA_949130495.1 of Sambucus nigra. NCBI lineage: Eukaryota > Viridiplantae > Streptophyta > Magnoliopsida > Dipsacales > Adoxaceae > Sambucus > Sambucus nigra. The sequence goes on along the minus strand of OX422208.1, from coordinate 83,159,506 downwards.
GCGAAAAATCCAAATTATAACTGTGATTCTTTAATTCATAATTGATGTTTATGCCATTTATATTAAGCTTCATAGACTGGGATATTATGGGTATTGGCAATTAAATGTGCTCAGTACACTTAATCATTTAATTATCGACAAATCCACTATTATTAATTTGACACGTTGTCGTAGTTATTATTTGGGACCTATTGGGATGCAGATGATATCACACTTAAATGAGGGATGAGCTGTTAAACACATGTGAGCGACGAGGGGGGAATATTTATTTTGCATCAACTGTATTATTGCATGTTAAATTAAATAAGTTAATTCTTGCACACCTCAGTCTCTGACCCAAATTTAAATGTTTTCCCCCCCAGGTTGTTTCCAGACCCAAAGTTATCGATTCTAGTTTAGGTGCTTTTCTACCAGAGTTTAGTTATTTTATTTTAAAACAGTTGTTAGGGCATACCCCCGAGATTTATTTATTTACATTATGTTGGAGTTGTGATTTTCACTTGGATTTATTATTTTGTTGATGTTGGTTTGAGTTTAATTATTGTCATGTAAATATTTCTAAAGTTTAAAGTATCGGCCTTTAAAATAACAATATTTATATTGCGTTGTGCTGAGAATGATATTAATTGATCGATAAGCCCCATCTTCGCCGTATCGTGCCTGGCCAGCGTTACGTGAGAAAATGCGGGGTTCTTACATTGCTAGTCCATTTTGATTTAATTAATTTTTCACATGTTTAGCATTCAATTCTAATTCATATCAATTTATGTGTGGGACCCGTGGAAAGCGTTTCCATAGTCCGAGCATTTAGAACTACTAACGTAGAATAAATAGAGTACTTACCTATACAATATTCTCAAAATACGGAACCGCACGTAACCTGTCATAACAAAGAAGAAGGAATGAGTCTAATGCCTAGTGGGAAAAATAACAATGCAATATAGAATAGAACAGAGAAAAAGATACTCTAACGCGTTATGCCTACGTGCACATGCAATTACCTCACACACACACACACACACACATTAATTCATGAAATCATTTTTATTCCAAAAACGTTACTTGTCCTAATTAAATCACATTAATCCTATAAAGAGACCATTTTTACTTAACTTACCAAATTTTTGGATTTAACGCACTCGATAATTACTAAATAAAATACCATTTTTAGAGAAAATACTTGTTTTTATCGAAATCACCCATTTACTCACACCAAATTTACCTTAGTATTTTCCTTGAATGACCTTTCAACACATGCACGCTCCGTGTTAGAAAATACTTATTTTCCGTAGAAAACTTTTCACAAGAACACACTTGCAATAATTATGGGTTCAAACCTCCTTAGGTTGCTTAATTACCCAATTAATCACTTCAATTTATCATTCTTTTCACTTTACATTGACACTAGCATATTTCTCATATTACTTGCCCACATTATCTTTCAATCGAAACATTTATCAAATGCATTGCAAGTTAGGTTGTCTTTTCTTATATTCACCACACAACTCACTTTTTTTTACACGAACCACTTTTCTCATTATCTTTTCTATAAATCCTCCAAATAATCACATACTTTAACGGGCTCTACACTACCATATGCTCAAGCCAGTGTTTTGGGTCTTTCACACGAAGGTTCCAAGACCTTCTTAATTTCTTTTGGTCTCATTAGATTCCATATTAATGTGCTTTATCATTTTTAAAATCTCCACATTATTTCCCTTTTATCAGCTAAAGAAAAAACTCGAGAATTTCATCCGGCCTTCTGTTACACTTTGAAAACCACCATTTCTTGTCCTTTACACACTTGCTTTGATTTTGCTCAAAAAATCACTTTCATTTAGTACCATTTGGGTAAGTTCTTTTCAAACATTTTTATTTCATAAAAATATTCCACTTTACATAAAATTACCATTCTACCCCTTTATTTTCAAATTCGTCTTTTTCTCCATTTTTCTAACCGTTAATTTTTCAGAATCATTATTAAGTTATACACACTAACATCTTGAATGTTTTACTCATTAACACTCATTAAACTCTTTGGAATTAACATCCTTTTCATGTTAAAAATATCTTTATTTCAATACTTTCTTTACTAAGGCAACCATTAGATATTTTAAAGACTACTTTGCAAGAAAATCCATTTTTCCTTTATTTTCACGTGTGGTCTTGAAATGACCACTCATCACATTTTCGACATTTATTCACACACTTTAAGGGATGAAAATTTTACTTCCTTTGATTAATGTTAAAAGTCCTTAAATTTTTCATTAAACTTGTCTATATGATCATTACCAAATTACTACAAGTTCATGTACATAAGAAAAGGGATTTTAAGTCTAAAAATCCTATTAAATGGGTCTAACATATGGTTCATTCTAGAAATTTCATAATATTTGCAAAACAAGCTTTTCAAGATCAAAAGACATTTTTGTTTCTTCTAAAATTGAATAAATGCCTATGTTTATGAAAATCCTGATTTTTACAAGAAAACTTTGAGACATTTGTTCATAAAATATCTTCAAAAAGATAAGTATAATTTCAAAATTTTATTTCATAAAATGCTTAAATACCAAGTTTTCTTGAAATATATCATTTTACTCCAAACTATTGAAATTTTTTGTAATTATTTTATACAACCATAGGAAATAACCTTGTTAAATCATATATTCATTCTACTCTTAGAAACTCTAACTATAAGACCAATGTTATAAAAAATTGAGTTTTTAAGCAAAAGAGTAGATTTTTCCACCTCAAAGATGCCTTAAACATGGTTGGGTGAATAAAATATACTAGCCGTCGTCCCAAACACATTTAACTTACCTCGATATATGAATACGATCCCTCACTTGAAGCATATTCATCCATTTCCCTTATGATAGGAATAGTCTTCCAACATATATATATATATATATATATATATATATATATATATATATATCCAACATTAAGGTTATCACCCAAAGTATAGTGTAGGAAACAATCACTGCACTTCTCATTTATATCCGAAAGTACATCAATATCTTCAGTACTAATTTCGACTATTGGTATACACATAACTAATAGTCTACAAACCTCGAGTTCAATTTAAAATTCATTCCAAGATTCCATCACATGTTGGAATTCCCATTGTTACTCCTACACAATTATATATGGGAACTATCCCGACAAGAATTTCAACACCACCTATTCTAGTTGGTAGTACTATCCAATCGCTCCCGATTTCCGACTAAGGTTCAATTATCCGTATGAACCTTTGACATTTACGATATATTCCCTAAATTCATCATCATTATGGATATGCGACCACTCTCTCTCTCGTCGGTCCCCAATCTTAACCTAAATAGAATCCTATCTCCATAAGGATTCGGCACAAACCTCGGCCTACGATTTCGAGCCATGCCCTCACCACTCTCTCTCAAAGAGTCCTAAACCGTACGTTGTATGTAAGCTCACTTATGACCTCTAAATAGAACTACCTTTCGTAAAGAAATTGCCACACTACACCAATATAATAATCTCCAATACATATGTATATAAGTCCTAAAAATAACTCGATACGTACCCGCGATCTCATCATGAGAGAAACTTCCAATAAATCTCCAAAACATATTTCTTACATCATATAACCATGTCCCAAATCAATAAACCCAACCAAAAAGGGTTAGAAATCATTCTAGAGAAAATTCACAAAACAACCCGATTTTCGAATCGATTCGGTCTCAAGGGAGAATCGATTCGTTCCAACTGCGAATCGATTCGGTCCAAAGGAACTGGGACTCCATCTCAAGCCAAATCGATTCTTCTTGGGTCCGAATCGATTCAGTAATGAAGACCTGCCAGTTTTTCCTAAACCGAATCGATTCTCTTGGGGGGCGAATCTATTCGGGTCTGCAGAACCTAAAAGGTCTCTTCTTCTTCTTCTTCTTCTTCTTCTTCTTCTTCTTCTTCTTCATAAAACCCACGAATTTAAAACCCTAAAATTATCACTTCTAAACCCTAAACCTTCATGAAATCATGATTCTAAGCCAATAAATCATCTCAAATCTGATCCCAACCATCTCTATACCAACCAACCCATATATAAACAACAATTTCAAGATTTAAACCACAAAATCTAGGTTTTGATATTAATACACAAAATCCAATTATTTTATCCACAAATTATGAAATGAAATGCACAAATGAATATTTAGCAAGAATAAACACTTGCCTCAAAATTGTAGAGGTTGAATCGTCCTCGGGATCGCGTTTGGGCCGGAATCTCCAAGCCTTCCCTTCTCTCTCTCTTCGTTTCTTCTTTTTTCTCTCCTCTTTCTATTTTTATCTTCTCATAAATGAGAAGGGCTGAAATCGTAAGCCCTTAAATCCCTTAAAACATAAGTCCCAGTTTTAAATGTTAATACACACTTTAAATGACTCGTTTATGCCAATTCGAGTCAAACATACTTCAAAAATATTTTGAAACCGAAATAAAACCCAAGGACAGTCATTTCAACTATCTCGACCCATCCGGAACCAATGGCGCACTCAGAATTATCATTCGGAATACTTTGTAACGTCCTTAATTTTTGGACTTCAATTTCCAAATTTTAAAATTCTCCAATTCAAATAAATTTTATTTCTCCCAAAAAATGAATTTCTCGGTCCCAAAATCTTGGGGTGTTACACTCTTCCCCCTTACAAGAATTTTGCCAGCGAAATTTAAGATATTCCTAGGACTTCGAATCTCATCTAGTCCTTACATCTACCCTAAAGATCACTATACCAATCCTTTTCAGTTCTCACATCGAACCATATAGATTTAAAAAATCAAACTAACTACCTAGGGCGCCCATACACCCCGTATTCGAGCTCAACTCGTAAAACAATATCAGGGTATCCACTAACCTCAAATCTTAATGTACTCTCAACAAATATAATCTATAGCAACATATTAAGTAAATAAAAGTTTGAAATTTCCAACGGTTGAACTGTTCTCATTTCCTGACACAAGCTACCTTCGTGCGGGGGAGGTCTCGCAAGCGAAATTCAAACAAGGAACCCTCCCAATACACTATTGTGTAGCTATGCCAGGGATTGAGATCAGTTGAACCTGGGTTAAGTTTTTATAAAAGGTTTTCAAATTATAAATATGGCTCGAAGGCCTATAAAACAATATAATATAAAATAATTTCGTGTCTTTCGACACGCTAATCAAATTTCTTATGTCCAAGACATAAGGCCTCAACAAATACAATACTCTAATTAATACCTAGTTCTCAAAACTAGCACAACCATGAGCTAAATTCTCTGCTCGACAATGAATCTACTAAACTCTGAACCTCTCAGTTATACAAATCCTTTATATTACATCAAAGCATTGCCACCAGGTAAGTCCTCCGCTCATTGGAATACCAAAAGTATATGCCCTAGCATATCGATAAAACAATAACATAATAACCACTACCCAACAAACCTAAACACTCCTTACTTCCGGAAATCAATAGCATAACTCTCTATTAACTCATCGCGAGATGATCTAATATCCCAAAAGGTGCCACACAAGGACCACACTTCCTCACTCCTTCCTAAGGCCTAATTCTCCTTGAAGAATTATCCTCTCCATAAATCCTTCCTAACCATTCCAAAGGACAAAACGCTATTGCGACTCCCAATAAATCCCTCAGTCCTACTCAATGGACCCAAAACTCTAAATTTCTCACTCCCTCTTCCCAGAAGGTAATACTCCCGACATTGGGATAACTGCACACCCTCACATCGGTAAAAGTTGCCAACGCCAGGTTTCCTAACAAATGTTGAAGAATTTAACAATCTAAACCTCCCAAGGGTTTCCTATTCTCTCCTCATCAGTACTTACCTTATCGATCATGAAATTCTCCTTCTTATTTAAGCCTTAGTCATGAAAAGAAATACCTCAAGTCAAAGAGTACCCAAAATCTATTATGGGTATTGCATCTCTCCTCTTGCCCCCTCCTAACCGACTTATTCTTGGCGACGTCTTGGACAAAAGCAGCTGTGTTAGAATGTCATTCGAGTGAGTGCATCTCGCAGAAGAAGATAAACATAGTGAATATAATAATCCTACTAGTAGGGCTCTATATCAAGAACGTTAACGAAAGAACGTAGAAAACCCGCACAGATCGTAAGGACACTAGAACCTGATGCTCTGATACCATCTGTAACAACCCGCTTAAAATAATAACGGCTGGACAGCCCTATACTATATTAAATCAGGAATCTCAGATGGCTCAGTCTCAGCACCAACAAACAAAACAATAACATATAAGGCTAACTACTCGGAATCATATAAGTGAGATGTCAAAATCAAATAAAACATGCAACAGACAACAAACCAATAATATATATATCTAGGAAAGGTAACATGAACACAAGTACCATGATAAAAGATGTGATAGAATAAAATGAACTGAGTACATAAGGACAAATATACCCGAATAAGCTGTCGGGTCACAGACAGTACAACATCGATGGGAAGAAGTATAAACAAATATAAATAACTCTTGGGTGAAAACCCGATGTACAAAATGAATCCTATCTGGATTCACAAAGAAATAAGAGGCGATTACAATATAAATCCCACAACAGGATAGAAGGGCATCTGGCATCCATGCGGTAGGACACCTGTAGTAATATATACATATAGTAGGAGAGAAATATAAACGGGTCAGAGCCCGAGGTGTAAAAATGTTTAGCAAGTGTGTTAACCGTGCATAATAAATATAAATGCACTTATTTCATAATTAACGTGGAGTCGCACTCTCGTGAAACCCCAATCTCACTTCTTATCAACAACACGCACCTATTCGCGTCCTGGAATCTTAATTAAGTTACCCAACCCATAAGGACAACCTACCTTACAATAGGCACAACCTATACCCGCAAGACCTGCCATTCTAGCATAACCCGAGAATCCTTCCCATTCTAATCACACTTAAATATATATACACCTATATGCCGTACTAGGCTTAATTGATTACAATTTATTAACTTATACCAATTATAAGTTTTAATACGTTACCTATAACATTAGGCTTCAATAATATAATTTAATCTCTAAATAACATGCATACGATTTAATAAGGACAAAACTTTTCTCCACTCTCAACATTGCACCACGTTTCATGCGTGTGGCATCTCGCAAAGCGAAATCCAAACAAGGAACCCCCCTAATACACTACTCCTTGACAATGTCGATCGTGGGGATCCATCATGTCATCCATACCAATCATACTACTTCTACATACAAGTACAAAGGATAAAACTTCTCTCTACTCTCAATATGGTGCTGCGTTTCGTGCATGGGCGTCTCGCAAAGCGAAATCCAAACAAGGAACCCCCCCGATACACTACTCCTTGCCAATGTCAATCGTAGGGATCCATTCTGTCATCAACACAAATCATACTACTGATGCCTACTATTACAAAGGACAAAACTTCTCTCTACTCTAAACATGGCGCTGCGTTTCGTGCGATGAGCGTCTTGCAAAGCGAAATCCAAACAAGGAACCCCCTCGATACACTACTCCTTGGCAAATTTGATCGTAGGGATCCATTATGTCATCTATAAAAATTCTATTACTGCAACTACTAAAATTTGGATTACTATCTAAGAGTAACCCCAAAATATCCACTAAATCCTTGGGTTGATATAACCGGAATTTTCCTTAAGTGCGATACATCAACCCCCAACAATCTGGTACACCATTATCACGCAAGATGTACACCATAGAAATTTCACATCCTTATATATATATATATATATATATATATATATCACAACCACGTGTACATAACACATATAATGTAAAATGGCCATCACATAATATAACCGACTATATAATGCCAATATACTCCACCATGCTATCATCTTCCAAGGCATTACCCATATACCATCCTGGGGACCACGGTCAGACTCAATATCTCCGACATCGCGGCCAACAGACACACGACGTCCGGTAAGCGGTCATAGTTCCTAACCGACAATGAGACGAAACATACCCACCACGTCTCATCTAAAAAAAATGCATATCATATAATAACACAATGGACGCTATGACCTGGGAAATATCCAGACTCTGCTCCTCGAGCCATGGTGCTCACCCTCGTCGCGCAACTTCCAAATGATAGCATGTGCGGGTTATGCTTCACAATATAAGTATATATATCATTCACATACACAATATATATACATCCATATGATTACATCATATAATTAAACCGTCACATACAGTTTAGATATTCACAACATAAGTATATATATATATATATATATATATATATATATATATATATATATATATATATATATATATATATATATATATATATATATCCACATATCCACACATATATATACACACTATCTCTCGTCCGCATGTATAAGATTTATAAACTCGGCTGTAAGCATACATAATCCTCAATATACTATCCTTCGACCCAAACACATTTAACTTACCTAGATATATGAATACGATCCCTCACTTGAAGCAAGTTCATCCATTTCCCTTATGATAGGAATAGCCTTCCAACATATATATATATCCACATATCCACACATATATATACACACTATCTCTCGTCCGCATGTATAAGATTTATAAACTCGGCTGTAAGCATACATAATCCTCAATATACTATCCTTCGACCTCAACACATTTAACTTACCTAGATATATGAATACGATCCCTCACTTGAAGCAAGTTCATCCATTTCCCTTATGATAGGAATAGTCTTCCAACATATATATATATATATATCCAACATTAAAGTTATCACCCAAAGTGTAGTGTAGGAAACAATCACTGCACGTCTCATCTATATCCAAAAGTACATCAATATCTTCAGTACTAATTTCGACTATTGGTATACACATAACTAATAGTTTACAAACCTCGAGTTCAATTTCAAATTCATTTCAAGATTCCATCACCTGTTGGAATTCCTATTGTTACTCCCAAAAAATTATATATGGGAACTATCCCGATTAGAATTTCAACACCACATATTCTAGTTGGTAGTACTATCCAATCGCTCCCGATTTCCGACTGAGGTTCAATTATCCTTATAAACCCTTAGCATTTACGATATATTCCCTAAATTCATCATCATTAAGGATACACGACCACTCCCTCTCTCGTCGTTCCCCAATCTTAACCTAAATAAAATCCTATCCCTATAAGGATTCGGCACAAACCTCGACCTACGATTTCGAGCCATGCCCTCACCACTCTCTCTCAAAGAATCCTAAACCTTACGTCGCATGTAAGCTCACTTATGACCTCTATATATAACTACCGTTCGTAACCAAATTCCCACACTACACCAATACAATAATCTCTAATACATATGTATATAAGTCCCCAAAATAACTCGATACGTACCTACGATCTCATCATTCGAGAAACTTCCAATAAATCTCCAAAACATATTTCTTACATCATATAACCATGCCCCAAATCAGTAAACCCAAACAAAAAGGGTTAGAAATCATTCTTGAGAAAATTCACAAAATAACCCTATTTTCGAATCGATTCAGCCTGGCCCAAATCGATTCGGTCTCAAGGGAGAATCGATTCGCTCCAACTGCGAATCGATTCGGTCCAAAGGACCTGGGAGTCTGTCTCAAGACGAATCGATTATCCTTGGGTCCGAATCAATTTGGTTTTGTAGACCTGTAACTTTTTACTAAACCGAATCGATTCGTTTGGGGGCGAATCGATTCGGGTCAGCAGAACCTAAAAGGTCTCTTCTTCTTCATAAAACCCACGAATTTAAAACCCTAAAATTATCACTTCTAACCCCTAAACCTTCATCAAATCATGATTCTAAGCCAATAAACCCTCCCAAATCGGATCCCAACCATCTCTATACCAACGAACCCATATGTAAACATCAATTTCAAGATTTAAACCAAAAAATCTAGGTTTTGATATTAATACACCAAATCGAATTATTTTATCCACAAATTATGAAAGGAAATAAAAAAATGAAATATTTAGCAAGATTAAACACTTGCCTCAAATTGTAGAGGTTGAATTGTCCCTGGGATCGCGTTTGGGCCAGAATCTCCATGCCTTCCCTTCTCTCTCTCTTCCTTTCTTCTTCTTTCTCTCTTCTTTCTATTTCTATCATCTCACAAATGAGAAGGGCTGAAATCGTAAGCCCTTACATCCCTTAAAACATAAGTCCTAGTTTTAAATGTTAATACACACTTTAAATGACTTGTTTACTCAAATTCGAGTCAAACATACTTAAAAAATATGTCAGAACCGAAATAAAACCCAAGGACAGTCATTTCGACTATCTCGACCCATTCAGAACCAATGGCGCACTCAGAATTATCATTCGGAATACTTTGTAGTGTCCTCTATTATTGGACTTCAATTTCCAAAATTTAAAATTCTCCACTTTAAATAAATTTTATTTCTCCCCAAAATTGAATTTCTCGGTCCCAAAATCTTGGGTGTTACATTCATCTTATAAAGTCTCCCAATCCGGTCACATAATGTCACCAATTTTACATGGGTACGGTCAAAATCACAGGGGGCGTGTGTTTCAAAATATTATATTCACTTAAATATGTAATTGTTTTGTACATACATATTTATACATGGATTCATATTTTAGTATATATATGTATGTTACTAACTTTGTAAGGAAATTTTTTATAAGGAATTTTAAAACATTTTTATTTTTCTTTATTTCATTGAATTTTTTTTTTAAGTCATACATTAGGTGTGTGTATATATGAACCTCAAAACGTATGCATGGAAGATCTCAAGAGACCTTCGAAAAGCGTTATCAAATTCATTCTGATAATACGTCTTCATCTTCGGGATATTTAAAAGTTATAAAAGTATTAGTATGTTTATCCTTGGATTTTTAAATGGGTGTTTCTATTTTTAAAAGTGGCCATTTTTTGACAAATTTATTTTTAGAATTTTTTTTATGTCGTTCTAAAAGTTCTAAAGTGAGGAGGATGGTCACAGATGCACAAACCAATTTCTTATCTTTTCAAATTAAACAAATTAGTTTACCCAAGGCATCAATTTTAAAAAGATTATTGTATTGAATGATTAACCAATTTTATCCTAACCTAAGACATGCATCTAGCTTAATGAAGGATAAAATAAATAATTCGAACCACAGCTACAGATATACAAGGAAAATTCAAATGGAAAAATCTTGGACAGGCCAGCCAATGCAATTCACTATGATGACGAATTACATAAGGCCAACAATATAACATAGACTCGATGCTCTCGATATCCTTAACTCTCTTCAGTCTTCAACCACTCCTCTATAATGCGCATATGAGTGCACCCACATAGTACCACAATGCGTGAGTCCACATGTGCCTTGGTATCCACCGATAAAGCTCAGCAACTGTCATATAATATGGAGTCCACTGTATGTAAGAAAATCAAGCATGGAGCCCATTGCACGAAATTAATACTCAACAAAGATGAAACGTATAAACCTTCTTGGTAAACATAGAAAAGATCTTAAAGCATATAAAGATGAAACTTGAATCATATACGACTTGGGTGAAAACTAGTTTTTGGGGTAAACACAGAGAGCTTTTTGAAAGAGTTTGGGAACTTAAAAAGAATTAAAAGGTCTTAAAAAAATTACTGCTCCGCACTCCTATTTATAGTAGGTTTTTCAAGTTCGAGATAAGGATTAAAAATAATTTGAAGAACCTTAAAATTATCAAAATTTCACTTACTCATTCGAATGAGTTACATCTCTCCCTAATGAAGTACCTTATCTTGTTTGAACTGGTTTCTTACGAAACTTTTAATGAGATTATATGGAATGCTAATATGCTCGTTTGATTCATTCGTTTGAACCCTATTGTAACGAGATAAACTATCTATTTTGAAGAAAATTGCCTATGTCATTATAACAACCACAAAAAAAATAAATTCCTCCTAAATGTTTTTTGAAAACGATAAAATCATTTTTCAAAAATTAAATTAAGTTTATAAAATCCTAACATTAAAAATAAAATATCCAAGGCTCAACTTAATTAGGCATTCATATCTTAGAGATAGTTAGAACATGAAGACGAAAACGAGCAAGGAAACTTGACACGATGTTGTAGATCTTCTAACTTGATCTTTATGTCTTCAAGAAACCACGTCATAGGCTTTAAAGGTAAAACAAATCAAAGCCTGACCTATGACTTAAACAATTTTGTCCAAGAACGGAATAAGCCAAAATACATAGAAATTGAATCTATCTGAAATTTGTCCTTATAGATCTGTCCTTTTGGATATTATAGGACAAATCAAATAACAAGAACCTATCGGCCATCAAGAATATATAACATGGAATTCCCAACCCCAAAAGGAAAAAGTATAACTTCACCAACTTATAGACTTGAGTAGCTTTCATGCTTGTAAACTTTATCACACGTTCAAAACCTACACACTTAAATATACCTTCAAATGAAACTTGAATATAACAATATAAAAAACTGAATAAGAATAAATCCTTCCCTTTTGTCTAATAATCTCTACCTAAGTTAAGACGTCTCACTTAAGGCAAAAATCTCCCCTGGATTATAAAGATTAAGATACCATTTCTCTCCCTTTTTGTACAGGCATAGACAAAGAATAAAGGTGAATTATGAAACTATTTATCCCAAATATAATCAAATCTTCCCTAGATGAAACAAGGGTAAGGATATAGGAAAAATCACTATATCATGCAATGATGCAAGGTAAAACATGCAAGAACAAGAAACTCGGCAACACAGGCACAAATAATTCAAACAATATCAATTTTACTGAAAAATATGATACCAACTTGAATACACGAGAAAGAGAAGGATACCAATAAAAGAAATAAAAGATATCAAGGTGATCATATAGCATACTTGTAGACACCTCATTCTGTTACCCCCTAACTCTCCTTAGGTCCCTAGTACCTCCACTCATCACCGCAAACCCAGGTCATGTCCCGAGCACTTACCTGGAAGCCATCGAGACTTCCTCAGCTCGATTTGACCAAAATTTAAACTCCTCATCTCGACTAAGAATCAATGAATATTCTAAGGGAACTGAATACCCTTTCCAATGGTCCGTCCTGTGCGCGATTCAGACTTACCATGCGGACGAACGATCCATTTGTGTCCGAAACCCGACCTAAAGGCAACCGGGCGCTCCCGGACTCTGTTTGACCTAAATCAAATCTTCAGATCAACTAAGTCTGAATGAATCTTCAAAGGGAACTGAATACCCTTTCCAACGGTCGGTCCCGTACGTGATTCTGACTTTCTATGAGGATGGACGATCCGTTTGACTCCGAGAGGTCACCGAAAGCTTCTCAAGCTCAGTTGACCCAAGTCAACTCCTCGAACCGGGTAAAACTCATTGAAATGTCTATGTACATATCCTAACGTTTCTAACGATCCGCCCCATGCATGATTCCGACTTACCACGCGGACGAACGATCCATTTGCGTCCGAACGATTCCCCGTCCAACGAATTGACAAACGCTTCCGAGGCACATTTGATCCAAAGTCAACTCTCGAACTCGAGAGCAGTCCTAAGGACTTTCGAAGCTCTCTGAAATACCTTTCCAATGGTATGCCCTGTGCACAATTCTGACCAACGGTTTGCCGTCGACGTCCAATTTTCCGAAAAAACCTGAAGCGCACTGCCAAATGGCAGGTCCCAGACCCTGCCTATCGCCACCTGCCGATAGGTAGTGCCATGGCAATGCCGATTGGCAGACCCCTGGGCCTATAAAAGGAGGCCTTGGCCTCTTTTTGCAAGGGGAGCCCAGATCAGAAGGAAATCACTCTCAGAGAATCCCAGAAACCTCTCTCGAAGGCAGTATGATTTCAACTTCCAAATCCTCCCTTTACCCCCACTTTTCATCATCCCTTTCATCAGCATGATGAATTAACCACCCTCCATCATCATCCAAGTACAAGGCCTTCTTTTCAACATTCAAGATCAAGCTCAAGATCTTCAAGAAGGTCCAACTTTATCAAACTCTCACTTAAATTCTCTTAAATTCCCAATAACTTGTTTTCTTACTTAGCACTTTTATTATCTCATCTCACACATCCTAATATACTTTTTATTTAGTATTATTGCACATCTCTTATTTTCATATAAATAAAAAACCCAAAAAAAAAAAAGAAAAAGAGGGGTTGCTCATAAATTCCAAGTAGGGATTCTCACACTTTTTCCACACTTTTCTCACAACTAAAACACTTTTTCTACACACACATACACACTCACAAATAAGAGATCTCAATTTGGATTTATGGGATAAACCCCACCCCTCATTTTGTATGCGAGCTACGTGGACTTTGATTCCTTAATAGGCTACGTAGGTGTCTCGGGGTAAAACCCGAGACTGGAGTCCTTTCTCTCCCCTTTTCTCTTATTTTCCATCTTCTCTAAATCCATTTTCCTTATATTCTATATACTTGCTCTTAGGGACATATTACTCCATATGCGTTATCGTTCCATTATAATGATCAACGTAAGGGTAATCTCTTAAATCCTATTATTCTAATAGTATTCTTATACCTTCCTACGGATGACTCGCTTTATCCTTTTCATGATACAAGTCGAGGATTCCTACCTCCATTTCTATATATACACATGCACACATATCACGGGGGGAAACATAAAGGAAAATAAAAAATATTTCTGAGAGACCGAAAGGGCGGAATGGGTGACTAACACCTTCCCATTTCGTAACTAAGCCTCTGAACCCTTCTCGAATCATTTTGGTTTTTCACGCATCAGTATGTCTTTGGATGCCATCCTTCGGGGTGGCTTCCCCTTTTTTCTTTGTTCTGTTTTGAGTAAAATAGACTGGCGACTCTGAATCTCTCTACATTTTTCACACCTCACAAATTGACGCCGGTCGAAGCGCTCTCTCGAGAGGGATGCGCGGGACCCGAAGGATCCTTGTCCTCCGCGACGGGGATCGAGAATGGCGACAGTGGTGGCTGCGCTGTGGAGGAATATATTTTGAGGGCTTGACTCTATTTACATGAACGCTATACTTTCTTATGTTTCCCCCCATACCTGCATGTTCCCCTTTCTCATATGTACCCCATGCTTATGCTTCTATTCACACACTTGTAGAAAAGTCTCCATGTACACCTCACACCACATGCATCTAGGATCACATGTATATCCCCATGTTGCACGCATCAATACTTGGTGTACCTTTTGGGTATTCGTACTTTGCTCCCTGTTTGGCATAATCAAGAAAGGCATTCTCATCATAAGATACTAATAAGAGAATCATGCATGATTCACACGATATCACCAAAGAGCATTTCTATTTACCAAGTTTTGCCCATTAACTGGAGGGTCACTTCGTGATGGGCGCTGGTCCGGCAGGTCGCAGTTAGCCTAAGCGATATGACTCTAACCTTCCATTGGTCGAGTACCTTCGGCGTATATTAAACGGTTCCCCTGCATCGTACCTCTTGACCGAAGTCATGACAAGAGGTATATCGCAGGGAATTCGTTCACCTACGTCGAGTATATCGAATTCTCTCTCACACGTACCGTCCTCACGAGGTATATCGAAACTGCATACCCGCATATAGGTGTCAAACCTAGGACACACACTTTAGATTGCCAGTTTCAACCCAAAACTCTGTCAAAATTCCGGGTCGTCCTGCCGCCCAATTTTCGCGCATTTTTTTTAACGGGACCCTATTCGCAAGACTGGTTACAAGTCCAAACGTAGCTCTGAATATATTAGGACCCCCACTTTTACAGGCTCGGGTCCCGTCCGACATTTCATTTAGGAGAATTAAATACATGTGAGAACATTATAATCATAATAATCATGCTGAGTTCCGTCTCCAAAAACATTTCTCATTTCTTTATCAAAAAACCCAAAAACATTTCTCCCTTCTTTATCAAAAAATCCAAAAACATTTCTCCCTCTTTATCAAAAATCTAAAAATAGTTTCTTTCTTTTTTCTCAAAAATAAATCTCATCCTACGCCTTCTCAGATCGATCGCACGCCCTTGGCCTGGTTCCTCATTGGCTTCGGTCTTCAGTCAAATCAGCCCGGAGTTTCATACGCTCCTCTACTACTTCTTTCGAGTCCGGAATCCATCCATCTTCCATGGAGAATGCAGATCAAGCACCAGTCATACAACCGGATCTGCCGACAGTCCTTGCTCAACTCATGGCTAAGATTGACAACCTCCAAGCTGAGATCCGAGAAATACAATGAAACCAAGTTCCTATTCCTCAAGAGCCCGAGGCCTTATTCCTTCATGCTATGGGTCCACCCGAGCCTATCTGGGTCCCAAAAGAATATCAGCATGCTCCACGTGCCCCTCCTGCCAATGGGCCACCGCCTGACCAGCTTCCAATGCCAAACATTTCCCAGTCTATGGCTAACCTTACTGTGGTCGCTGATCCAAAGGAGGAGGAGTTGAATAAAGTCAAAGAGGATCTCAAGATGCTCACCAAGAAGTTTGACCAAGTCAGGATCTCTGGGAATTACATGGACTACACCCACATGTCTCCTTATCCTAAAGCAAGGTTACTCGAGAAGTTCAAGATGCCAAATATCGAGAAGTTCGGGGGGAGTGGACTCCCGATTGTCCATCTTTGCAGTTATCACCGTTCCATGACTCTCCTAGGGTCTTTCGAAGAGGTAATGGCCCAACTATTTCAGCAAACTTTGAAGGATAGTGCCCTCCGACGGTTTTTATCTCTTGAGGAATCCAGAATCCGTAGCTGGGAGGATGTAGCCCGAGAATTCATGTCACAGTACAAATACAACGAAGAACTCGAGCTCAAATAAAACTCTAGAGAATCAGTCAGTAACTTCATAGCCCGATGGAGGGAAAAAGCAGCTACCATGACCAATCGATCATTTGAGGAAGAACAAGTCAACATAGTGAAGAAGAATTTCTTACCCCATGTCCGAGCAACCACGGGAGGACAGTACTACCCCACTTTTGAGCTCTCAGAGAAGCATGAGTAGAAATCGAGGAAGGTCTTGCCAAAATATAAGTGGAACCGAAGAAGGTGTCCGGACAGTTCACCCCCAGAAAATATGACAAGCCTGTCAGTACCGCAGTCTCAACCATCAATAACATCTCTAAACCAACCACATCATGGGCACCAGAAAGTTGCCCTGCCCCCGTCCGTAGGTAATACACTGAGCTCCATGCCCCCCTCTCCAAAGTCTACCAAGCCCTATTAAGCCGAAACCTTATAAAAACCTTGGATCCTCGTCTATCACCCAATCCACTTCCTAAAAATTTTAAGACCGATGCTCATTGCACCTTTCACCAAACAACTGGCCATACCACCGATCAATGATTCCACCTTCGAAACATAATCCAAGATCTCATCGATCGGGGTACCATCGCCCCACCAGCCAATCCTAAGCCAAACACTACGCACAACCCACTTCCAAATCACACAAATGCCATCTTCTTGGAAGAAAATCCGAATTTCGATCCATCAACCCAAATCATACCCCTATACCCTCCTAAACCTCTTCAAATTTGCCCATATTTCCTCCTACACCCTACTAGCCCCGCTGATCATGCACTGTCACTCCTTTCTAGAGCATGCATCGTTGTCCATACCCGTTATGAAAATGGAGGTATGGAATTGTCAGAGGTGTTGAACCAACTCCTAGAGTTCGGGATGAAATTACCCTCATAGATCAATATCGATTATCAGAGGTTCAGTGCGCTATTTTTGGAAGCGCAAAAATGGGCCCGGGAATCAGATAGTTGGGTGGTACCAACTAATGAAGTAAGTTTAGATGAGGTTGTCCAGATCATGGCGGAAGCATTCAGGCAAACCAACAACATTTGCAGTATCATCGAGTTATTTGGTGCTTTGAAGCTACAAGGGAGCCTGGTCCCCTCAGCCTTACACATCCCCACAGAATGGAAAGACCTATATGAGGAAGCCGTTGAAGTTATGGAATGCATTGACCTTACAAGGGAAAACAAAATTGTTGCCACCGAGTGGGGGAAAGAATTTGAAAAATTTGAATGAAGAGCAAGCTTCAGGAAGAACTGGCCCAGTAATCGACTTATGTGGGATGATATCATTTGAAGAACTCCTCGGAGAAATAAATAGGGTGGTAGAGCAGCCTGAGATCGATGAAAAAATGGGATTCATGTTTTTTTCTTCTTCAATAAATCACATGACCAGATCAGGGAGACATTACCAGATTCCGAGCTCACTACCAGCAAATGACAAGGGGAAGGGCGTTAAAAACCTTCCTATGCCAGAAATGACCATCGAGGAGAGCAAGATCCTCGATCAACTGAAGAAAACTCAAGCTAACATCACTCTATGGGGGCTTTCATGTCTTTCTAACTGCACAGAAACACTTTAATCAAGTTGCTCACAACACCCATAGTTCCTCCTTCTACCACACCAGAAGAAGCGGTAAATTTGGTCGGATCCTTGACCTCCACCCGAATGCTGTCATTTTCTGAAGAAGAAATCCCCAGAATTGGGCCGAATCACAATCATGCACTCAACATCTCCATCGAAGTTATGGGAAAGGCCGTGCCACTCTCTCTTATCGATAACGGATCCGCCTTAAATGTTTGCCCATTGAGAACCTTCAAATGTTTAGGTATGAAAGAAAGCGACCTCGCTCCAACCTCCGTCGCTGTGCGTGCTTAAGATAACACCTGCCGAGAGGTGATGGGATCCATAAAACTTGCAATAGGGGTTGGACCTATAAACCCTGTCGTCAAATTCTGAGTCATTGATATCCCTACCTATTTCATCCTGTTGCTCGGACGACCCTGGCTCCACAGTATGAAGGGTGTCTCATCCTCATTCCATCAGAAATTGAAGTTCTTCGTCGGTGGGCGAGTCATCACTATTTTGGGTGCTGACGACAATGCCGAGGGTGAAAGCACCAGCAGTCCAATTCTTGAGATACAGCATGGGTCAAATGATATGCTCCTATCAGGATTCCGAGTTGATTCATCCCTACTCCCGGTAGGGGATGATTTCAAAGAAAGGGTTTATCCAGAATTTGACTCTCATGGCAATGTCAATGTGATTCAGATGTTCAGAAACATGAACTTCATGCCCGGACTGGGGCTAGGGCGAAGGCAGCAAGGGATACTTGAGCCCATTAAACTGAAGAAATCTTTCCCTCCTTACGGCTTGGGGTATCAACCATCAGAATAAGAGCTCAGAATGATCCGCCAGACTCGATCAAAAAGAGGGTTAGACTGCGTTCGAACCATCTCAGGAGATTCCTTAAATGGAAGATTCATAAAAAAAGGCGAGGATTTCCTCTTTTGCGATTTTCCAGAACCATGGTACGACCACACAGACAAGAAGATGAAGCCTGGAATGGAGATCTTTTTCCAAGATTGCTACCCATGGGTCGAAAGTTTCCCACACCGCGTACAATCGCTCATAAAAAGTATTGAAGAGACAGAGGAAAGTTATTCTGAAGAATCCTTCAACATACAGATGATGGGGCTGGCACTCTGCATGGTTCATTCAGTCACTACATCAATGGGCCCATCCCGTCTGATTAAAGTTACTGATACACCTATCCTCAACTAGCATGCTGCGCCAGTTCTACCTCTTGAAATCTCCCCTAACCCCAATGTTTACCCTATTTCTTAAACTGTTGTCTATCCTTGCTCAAATGTAATTGAGACCTCTTTTGATGAGGTTCTCAATGCTATTTTTCCTATCAATGAAATAAATGAAGATTTTGAGTATCTTGCTGTGCCTTACATTAATTGTTTAGATTCTAATGAGTCTTTTGATGATTATGATTTTGCAAATAAACAAGTCTTAACTGATCTAAATAAGGTTAATAATAAACAACATAACCACGTTAAAGTTAATGAAGAAAAGACTGTTGTTATTAATCTCGATTCTTGTAGCCAACAGCGCGAGATTAGGATAGGGGCCACCCTTGACGAGCATGAGCGTGCACAACTTGAAGAATTGCTGAAGGAGTTCATGGATGTCTTCGCATGGTCGTATGTTGATATGCCCGGTATCGATCCTGAAATAGCATGGCATGACATCCCTACACTCCCAAATTATAAGACAATTAAACAAAAGTCGAGAAAGCTTCGCACAGAATGGTCGCTCATGGTCAAGGATGAGGTGGTCAAACAGTTGAACGTGGGTTTCATTCGAGTGATCGAATATCCCACGTGTCTAGCCAACATTGTACCTGTACCAAAATCAGGAGGAAAGGTTCGAATGTGTGTGGATTACCGAGATTTAAACAAATATTCTCCAAAGGATAATTATCCGCTACCCAATATCGACATGATCGTGGACAACACAGCCAGTCATGCTCTCAACTCATTCATCGACAGGTTTTCCGAATAAAAACAAATCAACATGCACCCTGACCACCAAGAAAAGACCACATTCATCACCCCATGGGGAACCTTTTGCTACACCATTATGCCATTCGGTCTTAAGAATGCTGGGGCTACCTACCAAAGGGCTGCCACAACCATCCTGCATGATCTGATTCATAAGGAGGTCAAAGTTTACATGGATGATATGATTATCAAGTCCAAAACTAGAGAAGGTCATGCTCCTACTCTTCGAAAGTTCTTCGAACGAATGCAGCAGTATCAGATAAGACTCAATCCACATAAATGCATCTTCAGCATTACAAAGGGAAAACTCTTAAGATTCATGGTTAGTGAGAAGGGGATAGAAGCAGATCCTGCCAAGCTGAAGGCCACACTTGAGATGCCACCTCCCTAAACAGAGAAAGAAGTCCGAGGTTTTCTTGGGAAATTACAATATATCAACCGGTTCGTCAGCCAGCTAACCTCCTTATGTGAACCAATCTTTAAGCTACTCCGAAAGGATTCAACCAGGGTTTGGAACGAGGCCTGCCAAGAAGCTTTTGATCGAATCAAACAATATCTGACCCAACCTCCAGTTCTCATGCCACCACAGTCTGGTCTCCCTTTGCTCCTATACCTAACCATAACCGACACTGTAGCTGGGGATTTGCTAGCCCAATACCTTGAAGACTCCTGTATAGAAAGAGCCATCTATTATGCCAGTCGTAAATTGGTCGGGTACGAGGTCAACTACATTGCTTTAGAAAAAGCATGTGTCACACTTGTCTGGGTCACCCAAAAGTTGCGACACTACATGCTCACCTTCCCCATCAAATACCTGCTTTAGAAACCCTCCTTATCCAGTCGAATGTCTCGATGGTTGATGCTCCTAACCGAGTTCGATATCGTGTACGTCACACAAAAAGCCGTTAAAGGAAGAGCTATTTCTGACTACCTCGTGGATTACCCCGTAGAAGAAGCTAATGTCTGGATCTCTGAATTCCCAGATGAGAATATTCTTTGCACTGCCCAAGACAACCTCCGATGGAAAATGTTCTTTGGCGGCGCTGCCAACAAAAAGGGATATGACATTGGGATACTCCTGGTTGCCCCAGATGACTCTCATACTCCCATCGCCATCAAATTAGATTTCCCTTGCACCAATAACACGATGGAATATGAGGCATGCATGGTGGGCCTCAAGTTCGCTCTCAAGAAAGGTATTCAATACCTTGACGTATATGGGGATTCTGCCCTCATCATCGGTCAAGTGCTCATAAAGTGGTAAGTCAAGGACGAAAAGCTCCAACCCTTTCACGCCCAATTACAAGAGTTAGCCTCCCAATTTTAAGATATCAACTTCCATTACCTACCCCGAGCAAAGAATAACCTAGACGACGCTCTCGCTACATTGGCCTCCATGGTCGACATGCCCGAGGGAATAACAATGACCCCCTTCCTAGTTCAAAAGCAAGACAAACCAACCCACTGCTACCACATTGAGCTCGTCACCACAGAAGATCCTGAGCTAGTCAACTACTGGTACTATGATATTTGGTGCCTCCTCAGGTACGATAGGTATCCCTAGGGTTCTAACAAGAACGATCGAGCTACCCTCCGAAGGCTGGCCGCCCAGTACATCATCTGTCATAAAGCACTACTAAAGAGGAATTTCGATGGAACTCATTTGCATTGTATCACAGGGGCAGACATTGAAAAGATAATGCAGAAAATCCACAGCGGGGAATGTGGGCCCCACATGAACAGTCACATGCTTGCCAAGAAGATCATCCGACTGGGCTACTACTGGACCACCATGGCCCAGGATTGCACCGCCTATGTTCGAAGATGCCCTAAATGCCAAGAGTTCTCTAATCTTTAACACATGCTTATGCGAGAATTATACAACATGACCTCTCCCTAGCCATTATCCACCTGGGGTATCGACATCATAGGGAAGGTTACACCAAAAGCTTCAAATGAACATGAGTTCATCCTGGTTGCCATCGATTACTTCACCAAATGGGTCGAAGCTGAATCATATGCAGTATTGAATGCCAAGAAGGTGGCCAAATTCATCAAGAAAAATGTCATCTCCCGATATAGAGTCCCGCATGAGCTAGTGTCAGATAACGGTTTGCACTTTGAGGCAGTAGTCACAGAAGTAGTCAACGAGTATGGGATTCAGAGACACAAATCTTCTCCCTACCGACCTCAGACCAATGGTGCAGTTGAGGCCCCCAACAAAAACCTCAAAGCCATCATCAACAAGATGACCGAAAGTTGTAGGGATTGGGCCGACTGGATCTCGTACGCCCTCTGGGCTATCGAACCTCAATTCGAACTTTTACTGGGGATACCCCTTACTCTGGTCTACGGCATGGAAGCATTCCTACCCGTGGAGCTGGAAATACCCTCGCTACGCGTCATGCTCGAAGGCAAGGTTAGTGAAGAAGACTAGTGCCAAAGCCGTCTTGACTAGTTGACCCTCCTAGATGAAAGAAGATTAAAAGATCTTTATCACATACAAGGATACCATCGCTGAATAGCGCGATCATTCAATAAGAGAGTCAAAGACCGCGGTGTACGGGAGGGGGATTTAGCCCTCAAGGAGATAATAGAACCCATCTGGGACCCCAGAGGAAAATTCAAGCCCAATTGGAGCGGCCCTTACATTGTGAAGAAAATCTTGTCTGGCGGTGCCGCCATGCTCACTGACCTGGATGGGGAAGAGATGGCTCATCCAATCAATCTGGACCGTCTCAATAAATTCTACCCCTAGTTCAAAACCTCGGCGCGCTACGACTCTTCTCATCCCCCTTCTATTCTAAAAAAAAACTCTTCATTTCCCTCTACCCAGAACTACGTGGGCCTGATCCTCTACGAAAAAAAAAATTTTTAATTTTTCAAAAACCCCAGAGGTACATAGGAAGCTCATACATCTCACATGATCATGGCCCCTTCTTTTTCACAAAAATATATTCTTTTCTTATCACCGAGAACGGAAGTTCATTCTAAACATCTACTTGAACAAAAGGATTATGTATGCCTTAGCGATCGGTATAGATAATTCAAAATACAAAATTCATCGAAAGGCATAGCTGGATGATCAGAAACTTGCTTATTTCATTAATAAGAAATTATAGTATGGATATAAGAAAAAGGAGCGGATAACTCCCTTCCCCCTATTATCATAAAAAGCCAGATAAAATCTCCCACATCTGTTACACAAATAAAATCCCCTAGGAGTCCTACCCACAGCTACTAGAAGAGCCTGCACCCTCATCATCTACATCCTGAGGACCCCAAGTTTCCCCTGCCTGAATAGAGTGTCGCAAACATTCCATGGATCGATGAGCCTTAACCATCTTCGAAAAGACCACAACACCCCCTTCCATAGAGTCAGATAAAATAAACCACCTTTGACCAGTCTCTACTGCCAACATCTTGCTGACTACTTTCCTCCACAACCACTTTATATAATCTTTGGAGACATGCCAAACCTTCCCAAAAGAATGAGAGGGACGGGTCGACGGACTTCGATTTTCCCACAGAGATCCAAGCAACAGACGCAGACGCTCAGTCAAATCCTCTACTGGAAAGAAATTTGAGGTCCGAGGGGGGACGACCTGCGCCCATCCAAATTGGAACAGAAGCCGCAAAGGGAAATATAAAGAAGTCTGGCTAAAACCAACCACTCACACATATGAATACTCTCTTAGCTCCAGAACAGGCTGCAACTGTCCCCACCAAGGCACTGTCCAATACAGTCCACGAGACCCATACTCCACAAACCAATTCTTCCAATTCTCAACATACAGACTAACCCTAATGAAGTAGCGAGAAAAGAAGTTGGGTACGGCCGACAAAGGATATTCTAGAGGAGTCGACAAGAGAAATCTTTCAGACAACCACATGAACAGCATCACGGGGCTACCCCTCAAAAAGTCAGAACGACCCTCTCTCCAGGCATCCAGGCCATTCAGAGTCTCCGCCAATATCACTATCGCAGGATTGAGATGGTATGTCATCCATGGAGTAATGGCTGCAAGTTGAGGGTCCACGTGCACCTCCCCAGTCACCAACAATAATTTTGAAACAAGGCCCAGAACAACGGCTCCAGCATAGCCAGCATCACCTACTTCTCATAAATGCATGGACTGCAACACTATTGGAAGGGAGATCATTCCTCCAGCAACTAACGATCGGGCCTCCGAAGGTGAGATATGAAGAAGCCCGACCAATAAATCCCTATAAGAGCGGGAAAATTTGGGCAAAGTTGCAGCAACAGTGGGATTCACACCCAGTATGGAAGAAAATTCCTCGTAGGTAGGACAAACTTCTTCTAACCCAAAGCGGAATACATGGTCTTCGGGGTACCAGAATTGTACCGCCGCTATCAGTATTTCCACTCAAAAGACCGATTGCGCCACAAGGAAACTCGACGCATGTTGAAGGCATCATAGTCGACATTATAAGAGTACATAGCTTCCAAGGCTTCAAGGTAACTGGAAAACTCAATGCTACCAGGGAGAGCCATCTTGCAAGGCTAAAAGATAATGGGTAGGCAGATGAGGATGCAAAGGTGGGTTGAGAACACTCCACCCTTCTCCCTTTTTATGCTTAAAAATCCTCACAATGGACATAATCCCTACAGAAATTGGAGGGAATCCTACCCCATAAGGTACCAAGGGCTGAAGAGGGTACTAATCAAAACCTTCAAATGATGGGATTGGACTAAACTGCCGATAGGCAGGTCAGGGTGCTTGCCGATCGGCAACCCCCCATTTTTGGAAATTTCCTCTTTTCTCAAATCAGAAGACTCAATGAAAATAAATTGATATTCTCAAAAGAATTCCAAGAATCCTATTTTCTCCTTATAGGATCCCCCTTTTTAAATAAATAAAAAAAGCATTCCTTTGAAAAATTCCAAAAATATTCCTTTTTATGGTCTCAGCAGAAATTAAAAAGCGCATGTGCATGCATTCATTCATCATTAAAATAAAAGATAGCAAAAAAACTACATTGCATTGCATATATCTGTTTTCTGTGTTACATCATTTTGCAGGAAATAGAAAGAAAATCCAAAAACAACGGGACTCATCTCGAACCCACATTCCCCCCCCCCCCTCTCTCTCTCTCTCTCTCTCTCTCTCTCTTCCACCCCTGCGACGCGCTCTCTTCCCCCTACGGCGAGACGACGCGCCCCCACTACCCGAGCCAGAGTCTTCCCTGGATGAGGCTGACGGTACCAGGTAAGAAGGAACAGGGACAGCATCTCGAATGTGGGCAGTCGCTGATGATATCCAATCTCTAATGTCTCTCAGCCAAGTGGTCGACACCCGAACTTGCTGCAAGGAAAAGGCAGAATCAGTATCAAGAAAAAGAAATCAAAAAGAGGAAAAGCACTGAAAGGTTTACCGCAGGACAAAGGACCTCCTCTGTCAAACCCAGCTCCTCCGGATCCATCGCAAGAGGACGGTGCAGCATCGACACTATCCCTCCATCAGCCC
Source organism: Sambucus nigra (assembly GCA_949130495.1). Taxonomy (NCBI): domain Eukaryota; kingdom Viridiplantae; phylum Streptophyta; class Magnoliopsida; order Dipsacales; family Adoxaceae; genus Sambucus; species Sambucus nigra. Next base: position 83,133,630 of record OX422208.1, on the reverse strand, counting down.
GTCGGATGTTGTACGAAGGAGTGTGCAACCGCACGAAAGTAACTTCTGAAGTCATCGCCGCAGATGTCGACGGATCTCCGCCGCTATGAGAGGACCCCATTGGTCAAATCGAAGCCGCAGGAGGGAAAGGCAAGACATCCTGTTTGCTGGGCGCCATCAACCAGTTCGTTACAAAGTTCATGTAGTCATACGGCTCAACCATATCAGTGTACAACGAGTAGGATTTACTGATCATCGTCGTGATCCTCTCATCCTCCAATAGCTGTTGCTCCCGCCTCATAGACGTAGGAGGCTGTGCGGGTGGAACCACCACCTCCTCCTCAATAATTAGGTGAACCACCCTTTCCTCGAGATACCAGGAATGGCCGAACTCATGTGCCAACAAACACCTCATCTGCGTGTTCACCCCAGTCATCCCCATATCCTGAATGGTTGTTCGCCAAGGATAAAAGGTCATCTAAAAATCCCCAAGCAGGCATGATTCAATATAAGATCAGAAGGTGCAAAAACCAAGACTGAAAAGGAAAGGACCTTACCCGACCACTAGTCAGGTCATTCAAGACCAGACGCACCGAATCCAGGGAGAGAGTTCACTTCGACTGCCGGTTGGCCTTACGCCATCTATACAATCGGCAGAAGTCCCCAACAGTGTTGTCCTTCAGAGCAATCAACAGAGTATTTCACCCGATTAGCTCATAGAACCACGCCTGAATTCACAAGCAAAAAGTGACGCATAAGGAAAATGCGAATGTATGAAAGGAAAATGCGAATGCATGAAATGAAAAAGAGAAAAGTAAAAAATACCTCAAGGAGATACGTGGCTCCAGTAAAGGTTTGTCGGCAGCACCGACTGAATGCATCCAAAGAAGAGTAAAGGGTCTCCGATTTCAGACTCCCCCAATCCTAGAAAGGGATGTTCGAAAACATCCTTAAGTATGGAAGAAACCACAAATGGACAACGTCACCGCTCGACGCCACCATGAAACCTCCCAACACCAGCAAAATAAATAACCGAGCCATCTGCCTCACCTGCAGCCCATCCTCCACATCAATCACTCTTCTCAACAGAACATCCTTCAGCAGGGATAGCCGGATAGAATCTCCAGAAACTATCCTCCTCACACCATCAAGTGCCGCATGCACCGCCTCCGGCCTCACCTGCAAGGAGCGATCCACCTCTATCTGCTCCCCATCAAAATCCATCCCCAGCAGTTGCTGCACATCTATGCGAGTCACCATCATCTCCCTGAAGCCAAAATGGAAGGTGTGGGTAGTGTCCCACCACCTCTCCCCCAAAGCACACAGGATCGCTGTCGAACGAGGCATTTCATCCAGTGCAGCCGCCAACCTCCCAAAACCCGCTGATGATATCATCCAGCACACCACGAATGGAAGATGCTCCCAAACATCCTTAAGCCCCGTCGTCCCGTGGGTACGCATGTTCCTCAAGGAAATATCAGATTGGCAAAAGGAAAAATCTCATCAAAAGTCAAGAAAGAAAGAAAAAATCACCCAAAAAGAAAGGAATGACAAAGGTTAGGTTACTTACATAACCACCGAGAATCACTCTCGAAGAGCAATGACGCGATGTCTCCCATAGCAAGGTCCGCTCATCCCCAACCGGCTCAAACGCATTAAAAGCATTCTCGTTCCCCAAAGCAAGGGGCACCTTGTCCCTCCAATCCACATTCTCCCAGTCATCAAAGATCAACCACTCCTGGTGGAGAGAGGTGCTCACAAAGGCGGCCATTTCTTGAAGATTGCAACGTTAGAACAATTCGCAGACAGAAATCACAGAAAGAGAAACGGCAAGAAGCTATGAAAAATGAAGGGGATTCGCCCCCTTTATATAGGAAGCCAAGCGCCATGCGGATCGGCACCTCCCCCTTCCACACCGATCCGTACTGACTCCTCACCTTCCCGAGGTAGTCCAAAAGTCCATGCCACTGCCGAATGGCACCCCTCAGTCTATGCCGGTCGGCACCCCCCTTAAAATTTATTACATAAATTCCTGGAAAATGCCAGAAAACCCTGAAAAATCCTTAGAAAATTCCTAAAAATCCCAAGAAGGATTTAGAACGTTTTCATCAAGAAAATTTTGCACTCCTTCAGGCGAAACCTCCTTTTCCCCAACGGAACCCTCAAAATCCAAGCGAATGACCTCTCGAGCAATCACCTCCTCAGCAGAGTTTACAACCTCAAACCGGTTATCTCCCCAACAATCAACTCATCCGCTCAAATCAAGTACGTAAAGCCTCCCCAGCCATCGGCTACCGAGTGCGAAACAATATTGCATGATATTTTTCTCAGCAGAATTCAGAAGAATCACTCGCCTTAGGCGATCTCTCCCAAGGGATTATCCGAATCTTCCCCAACTCATCCATCGTTCCCCAGCGAAACCTCAAATCCAATTCTTATCCCTAGCAGAACCTCAAATCAAATTCTTGCCTCCAGTGGAAATCTCTTCTTTTACCAAGTAAATGCAATCACTCTTGGGTCAGAATTGACCCCGGTCTTGGATCGTCACCTAAATTAGGTCAGAATTGACCTCGGTCGTCACCACTCTTGAGTCAGAATTGACCTCGGTCTTGGATTGTCACCTGAGTTAGGTCAGAATTGACCTCGGTCCTCGGTCGTCACCACTCTTGGGTCAGAATTGACCCCGATCTTGGATCGTCACCTGAATTAGGTCAGAATTGACCTCGGTCTTCGGTCGTCACCACTCTTGGGTCAGAATTGACCTCGGTCTTCGGTCGTCACCACTCTTAGGTCAGAATTGATCTTGCATATTTGGTGGAGTAGAAGGGTTTGGAGGGACTCCAACATTGTTTCGATTGCTAAATTCTAGGTTTTTAGCCATAGATGATGAGTTTCTGATGAAAAAATGCTAAGTATAGTCGTTTCCCACAGACGACGCTAATCTGTTGATGGAAAAAACTAGACGTAATCGAATTAATTAATCAGAGATAATAATGAATAAATAAATAAGACAATGAATTTTTAAAGTGGTTCGGCTATCAAAATGGCCTACGTCCACTGTTGTTGTATTGCTGATTGTCTGCCTTGAATCTCGATTATGGGTTTTTCAAGAGATCCCCCAGTCCCCTTTTTACGTATGGGTTACAATGTATTTTATAGGCTTAAAGGTTGTACATATGAAAAGGTAATATGTTGTCGTCTAGTAGACATATACATCTGTACAATAATAATGCGCATTAAATCTAACGTTCATTAAATGTGCAGTTTCCTTTTGTTTTTTTTGGTTTAGATGCTCTGCAAGCTAAGTAGCTCAGACCGCCTAAGTTGCTTAGTACGCTTGAGTAGCTCAGGCTGCCTGAGTTTCTCGGTATGCTTGAGTAGTTTGGTGAAAGTAGGTATTTTCCATGTAGGTTGACACATGTCTTTATTTAATTGATCCATGTCAGCTGACTAATTTTTGTATCAACATTCGTGTATTGTCCTATCGATTCGGGGGTTTGAGCGTTCAGACTGGGTACCACACGTTGACACAGATGGTCTTGACGTTGTGTAGGTCATACATGTACTATATGGAGGCACCATCTACGAGCAGGTAGGTGTTGACACTGACCCAACCTGTGTCACTGCCGGGTATGGGTCGTGATCAGGTATCTTGTGTATGGACCATCCCCAACTTGTGTGTGTTTTGTGATGTCCACTTAGTATAAGAGATTCTTCCGGACTTACCGATAGAGTTTGAACTAGACACCAACGACAGAGGCCATTGTGTGTCAAATATATAAAGGATATATATATATATATATATATATATATATATATATAATTTCCCAAACTTTATATGAGATAAATTAAAATGTCTAAGAATGTGGACATAAATTATAAGGGTTTATTATATATAAGTCCCATTAGACACTTCTTTACTCATTCTAGTCCCACAATGTTTTTTTCCTACATATAGGTCCTATTCCTAATTTTTTGTGACTTTGTTCACAATTATTCCCTTTTAAAACCAACTACCCGTAACTTCCTTTGGGAAGTTACATAAGTGGTTGAACTTTTTTTTTTATTTTCAAACGATCGTAACTTTTGATTGATAAATCCGTTTTTCACAAAATTACTATTTTCGAAATCTCCTCGTCGAGATCTATCAAACAAGATCCATGAACCCTATAAAATTTCAAATAAAAAACTTACACAGAAAGTAAACTTTACTATATGCACTAGAATACGAAATAATTTTATATCTATAAAATTTTCACAAATAGTGATATTTTTTGTGTTAATATTACACAGACAGTAAAATTTACTGGTTAAATAAATGGGTCAAATAATCTCTCTCTCTCTCTATATATATATACACACACACACACACATTAATTAACCAACACAGTAAATTTTACTGTCTAGAAATAGTTTTATAGTTTTATATATGTGTCATTTTCACAAACAGTTACATTTATTGTGTTGATATATATATATATATATATATATATTGAAAAAAAGATACATTTTTAGTTTAACCCATTTAGTTACTCAAACACTCATTTATCCAATATGTTCTTATTTTTAAAGGTCTGCGCCAATGGCCAATGACACCCTTACTCACCCAAACCGAATATCTCGGGGATTCAAACTCAATTTATTCAATATTCTCTTATTTGTAATGGTCCGCGCCAGCGGCAACCCATGTCAGCTCATGTCACCACAAATCGGAGCTCCTGTTTGGGGTGATTAGGGGTGGCATGGGGTGCCGCTGGCGCGGACTTTTAAAAATAAGAGCTTATTAGATAAATGAGTGTTTGAGTGACTAAATGGCTTAAATTATACATGAGTGTCTTTTAAAATATATATATACATATATATATATATATATATATATATATGTGTGTGTGTGTGTGTGTGTGTGTGTGTGTGTGTATAGACACACACACACACACTCACACACATTAATTGACCAACACAGTAAATTTTACTGTGTTGAAATAGTTTTATATTTGTGTTGAAATCTTCTCGCCAAGAGCTATCAAACAAGATCCATGAAGCTTATAAAATTTTGTAGAAAAAAAATTACACAATAAGTAATGTTTACTATATGCACTAGAATATGAAATAGTTTTATATCTATGACATTTTCACATAATGTGATATTTTTTGTGTTAATATTACACAAGTAATAAATTTTGCTGGATAAATAAATGGGTCAAATAATCTATGAAATCATATATATATATATAATTAAAAAAAGGCACCTATTTATAATTTAACGATTTAGCCACTAAAACACCCATTTATCTAATATTCTCTTATTTTAAAACTCCGCGTCAGCGGTACCCCATGTCACCCCAAACACGAGCTCCGGTTTGTTGTGGGTAGAACTGGCATGGGTTGCTGTTAGAGCGGACCTTCATAATAAGAGAATATTATATAAATTAGGTTTGGATCCACCAGATCACTGGTTAGGGGTAGTATTTTGTGCCATTGATGCGGACCTTAAAATAAGAGAATATTGGATAAATGAGTGTTTGAGCGACTAAATCGGTCAAACTAAGAATATGTGTCCTTTTTTCAATATATATAAATATAAATCACAATAAATGTTACTGTTTGTGCAAATGACACAAATATAAAACTATTTCGACATAGTAAAATTTACCGTGTTGATCAATTAGTGTGTATGTGTGTATGTATATATATAAATTAATTGATCCATTTATTTAACCAGTAAATTTTACTGTCTGTGTAATATTAACACAAAAAATATCACTGTTTGTGAAAATATCATAGATATAAAACTATTTCATATTCTAGTGCATAAAGTAAAGTTTACTCTCTATGTAATTTTTTTTCTTCGAAATTTTATAGGCTTCATGGATCTTGTTTGATAGATCTCGGTGAGGAGATTTCAACACATATATAAAACTATTTCAACACAGTAATATTTACTTTGGTGGTCAATTAATGTGTGTGTATATATATATATATTGTAAAAAAGACACATATTTATAATTTAAACCATTTAGTCACTCAAACACTCATTGATCCAATATTCACTTATTTTTAAATGTCCGCGCCAGCGGCACTCCATGCCACCCCTACTCATCCCAAACAGGAGCTCCGGTTTGTGGTGGGTAGAGCTGGCATGGGTTGCTGCTAGCGCGGACCTTTAAAAATAAGCGAATATTGGATAAATTTGGTTTGGATCCACTAGATCTTCGATTTGGGGTGAGTAAGGGTGGCATTGGTAGTCGCTGACGCGGACCTTTAAAAATAAGAAAATATTGGATAAATGTGTGTTTGAGCGACTAAATGGGTAAACTAAATATATGTCTTTTTTTCAATATATATATATATATATATATATATATATGAGTTTATAGATTATTTGACCCATTAATTTAACCACTAAAATTTATTATTTATGTAATATTAACACAAAAAATGTCACTGTATGTGAAAATGTCATAGATATAAAAATATTTCATATTTTAGTGCATACAGTAAACTTTACTGTTTGTGTAATTTTTTTTCAAAATTTTATAGGCTTCATTGATCTTTTTTGATAGATCTCGACGAGAAGATTTCAACACATATATAAAACTATTTTACTGTGTTTGTCAATTAGTGTGTGTGTGTGTGTGTGTGTGTGTGTGTATATATATATATATATAAAGACACATATTTATAATTTAAGACATTTAATCACTCAAACACTCGTTTATTCAATAATCTCATATTTTTAAAGGTCTGTGCCAGCGGCACCCCATGCCACCCCTAATCACCCCAAACAGGAGCTCCGGTTTGTGGTGGGTTGAGCTGGCATGGGTTGTTGCTGGCGTGGACCTTTACAAATAAGAGAATATTGAATAAATTGAGTTTGGATCCACGAGATCTTCGGTTTGGGTGAGTAGGAGTGTCATTTGTCATTGGTGCAGACCTTTAAAAATAAGAACATATTGGATAAAGGGTGTTTGAGAAACTAAATGGGTTAAACAAAAAAAAAAAAAAAAAATATATATATATATATATATATATATATATATATATATATATATATAGAGAGAGAGAGAGAGAGAGAGAGAGGCTCCTGTGCACACTAAGTTTGCACATTACTTTTTTAAAGTAGTAAAAAAAATATTTTTGAGTGCTGGCGCACACCAATTTTTTTATGTGATATTTTAACATTTCAATGGACTCACATAAAAAAAATTAGCGGAAAAAAACTTTTTTTGCTATTTTTAAAAAATCGATCAAACTTTCACAGTTTTTAAAGGGCTTAAAAGCATAGAAAGTTTGACCGATTTTTTAAAACTAGCAAAAAAAGTTTTTTTGAGATGATTTTTTTATATGGGTTCCTTGAAATGTTTAAATATCACACAAAAAAAATCAACTCAAAAATAATTTTTTTACTACTTTAAAAAAGTAATGTGCAAACTTAGTGTGCAAACTTAGTATGCACAGGAGCCTGCCTCTCTCTCTCTCTCTCTCTCTCTCTCTCTATATATATATATATATATATATATATATATATATATATATATATATATGTGTGTGTGTGTGTGTGTGTGTGTGAGACAGTAAAATTTATTGTGTTGATATATATATATACTGTCTCACACACATTAATTGACTAACATAGTAAATTTTACTGTCTCAAAATAGTTTTGTAATTTTATTTATGTACCATTTTCACTAACATAGTAAATTTTACTGTCTCAAAATAGTTTTGTAATTGTATATATGTACCATTTTCACTAACATAGTAAATTTTACTGTCTCAAAATAGTTTTGTAATTTTATATATGTACCATTTTCACAAACAGTAACATTTATTGTGTTGATATATATATATATATATATGTGTGTGTGTGTGTGTGTGTGTGTGTGTGAGTTTATAGATTATTTGATCCATTTATTTAACTAGTAAATTTTACTGTCTATGTAATATTAACACAAAAAATGTCATTGTTTGTGAAAATGTCATAGATATAAAAACTATTTCATATTTTAGTGCATACAGTAAACATTATTATATATGTAATTTTTTTTCTTCGAAATTTGATAGGCTTCATGGATCTTGTTTGATAGATCTCGGCGAGGAGATTTCAAAAATTGTAATTTTGCGAAAAACAGATTTGTCAATCAAAAGTTTCGATCATTTAAAAATAAAAAAAATGGTTCAAGCACTTACGTAACATACCCAAGAACTTAAGGGTGGTTGGTTTTAAAAAGGTATAATTGTAAACATAACTCCCCAAAAAATAGGAATATGACTTATATGTAAGGAAAAATATGGTGGGACTAGAATGAGTAAAAAAACGTCTAATAGGACTTATATGCGAAAAATACAAACTATAACTGTGATTCTTTAATGCATAATAGATGTTTATGTAATTTATATTAAGCTTCACATCTTGGGATATTATGGGTATTGGCAATTAAACGTACTCGGTACACTTAATCATTTAATTATCGACAAATCCACTATTGTTAATTTGACACGTTGTCATAGTTATTATTTGGGACCTATTGGGATGCAGATGATATCACACTTAAATGAGGGATGAGCTGTTAAACATATGTGAGCGACGAGGGGGGAATATTTATTTTGCATCAACTGTATTATTGCATCTTAAATTAAATTAGTTAATTCTTGCACACCTCAGTCTCTGACTCAAATTTAATTGTTTTCCCCCCAGGTTGTTTCCAGACCCAAAGTTATCGATTCCAGTTTAGGTGCTTTTCTACCAGTGTTTAGTTGTTTTATTTTAAAACAGTTGTTAGGGCATACCCCCGAGATTTATTTATTTACATTATGTTGGAGTTGTGATTTTCACTTGCTATTGGATTTATTATTTTGTTGATGTTGGTTTGAGTTTAATTATTGTCATGTAAATATTTATAAAGTTTAAAGTATCGGCCTTTAAAATAACAATATTTATATTGCGTTGTGCTGAGAATGGTATTAATTGATCGATAAGCCCCATCTTCGGCATATCGTGTCTGGCCAGCGTTTACGTGAGAAAATGCGGAGTTCTTACATTGCTAGTCCATTTTTATTTAATTAATTTTTCACATGTTTAGCATTCAATTCTAATTCATATCAATCTATGTGTGGGACCCGTGGAAAGCGTTCCCATAGTCCGAGCATTCAGAACTACTAACGTAGAATAAAAAGAGTACTTACCTGTACAATATTCTCAAAATACGGAACCGCACGTAACCTGTCATAACAAAGAAGAAGGAATGAGTCTAATGCCCAGTGGGAAAAATAACAATGCAATATAGAATAGAACGGAGATAAAGATACTCTAATGCGTTATGCCTACGTGCACATGCAATTACCTCACGCACACACACACACACACACACATTAATTCATGAAACCGTTTTTATTCCAAAAATGTTACTTGTCCTACTTAAATCACATTAATCCTATAAAGAGACCATTTTTACTTAACTTACCAAATTTTTGGATTTAACGCACTCGATAATTACTAAATAAAATACCATTTTTAGAGAAAATACTTGTTTTATCGAAATCATCCATTTACTCACACCAAAATTACCTTAGTATTTTCTTTGAATGACCTTTCAACACATGCACGCTCCGTGTTAGAAAATACTTATTTTTCGTAGAAAACTTTTCACAAGCACACACTTGTATTAATTATGGGTTCAAACCTCCTTAGGTTGCTTAATTACCCAATTAATCACTTCACTTTATCATTCTTTTGACTTTACATTGACACTAGCATATTTCTCATATTACTTGTCCCCATTATCTTTCAATCGAAACATTTATCAAATGCATTGCAAGTTAGGTTGTCTTTTCTTATATTCATCACACAACTCACTTTTTTTTACACGAACCACTTTTCTCATTATCTTTTCTGTAAATCCTCCAAATAATCACATACATTAATGGGCTCTACACTACCATATGCTCAAGCCAGTGTTTTGGGTCTTTCACACGAAGGTTCCAAGACCTTCTTAATTTCTTTTGGTGTCATTCGATTCCATATTAATGTGCTTTCTCATTTTTAAAATCTCCACATTATTTCCCTTTTATCGGCCAAAGCAAAAACTCGAGAATTTCATCCGGCCTTCTGTTACACTTTGAAAACCACCATTTCTTGTCCTTTACACATTTGCATTGATTTTGCTCAAAAAATCACTTTCATTTAGTACCATTTGGGTAAGTTCTTTTCAAACATTTTTATTTCATAAAAATATTCCACTTTACATAAAATTACCATTCTACCCCTTTATTTACAAATTCGTCTTTTTCTCCATTTTCCTAACCGTTAATTTTTCAGAATCATTATTAAGTTATACACACTAACTTCTTGAATGTTTTACTCATTAACACTCATTGAACTCTTTGGAATTAACATCCTTTTCATGTTAAAAATATCTTTATTTCATTACTTTCTTTACTAAGGCAACCATTAGATATTTTAAAGACTACTTTGCAAGAAAATCCATTTTCCCTTTATTTTCACGTGTGGTCTTGAAATGACCACTCATCACATTTTTGACATTTATTCACACACTTTAAGGGATGAAAATTTTACTTCCTTTGATTCATGTTAAAAGTCCTTAAATTTTTCATTAAACTTGTCTATATGATCATTACCAAATTACTACAAGTTCATGTACATAGGAAAAGGGATTTTAAGTCCAAAAATCCTATTAAATGGGTCTAACATATGGTTCATTCTAGAAATTTCATAATATTTGTAAAACAAGCTTTTCAAGATCAAAAGACATTTTTGTTTCTTCTAAAATTGAATAAATGCCTATCTTTATGAAAATCCTGATTTTTACAAGAAAACTTTGAGACATTTGTTCATAAAATAGCTTCAAAAAGATAAGTATAATTTCAAAATTTTATTTGATAAAATGTTTAAATACCAAGTTTTCTTGAAATATATCATTTTACTCCAAACTATTGAAATTTTTTGTAATTATTTTATACAACCATAGGAAATAACCTTGTTAAATCATATATTCATTATACTCTTAGAAACTCTAACTATAAGACCAATGTTATAAAAAATTGAGTTTTTAAGCAAAAGAGTAGATTTTTCCACCTCAAAGATGCCTTAAACATGGTTGGGTGAATAAAAAGGCGATGTCAACCTCTCACCTCCTAAGGTGGTCTTAAGGAGGTTACTAAACTCTACAAGCGAAGATCCGTGAAAACCCCATTTAAACTCCATAATTTTTTCTTCATTTTCTCTCCAAAAATCCCCCAATAACTTGTTTATAAATCAATATCTTGCCTAACAATGGTGTAAATGGGTTTTATCGTCTTAAATGTGGTATAATATAAGGTAAATATGATGGTTTATGGGGGGGGGGGATAGTTTTAGCGTTGTGGTTGGTGGTGGATCTCCATGAGACCTCAAACTAATCGCGCGCGAGAGAGAGAGAGAGAGAGTTTGATTTAAATGGTCTAAAGAACCCTTTGAATCCCCCCAAACCCTTAGGGGTTAAATCCTAAAAATTCGTAAGAGAACATGCACCGAGTTGATATGCTGTTGTGGGACCTTGACATGTGTTCTAATATAATGGTCACGAATTTGATAGAATTTTTTGAATCTACAGAATCTAATCTTTGCAGTCTCGTTCGAACGTACTTAGAGCAAGGCTCTAAAGAGAGTGAATTTTCTAGGTAGGGATGGGTCATTGGATGGTTTTTGGAAGTCTATTCGAACGAAGAATGAACATCATTCGAATGACCCATAATCTCGTTCGAACGACCCAAAATTCTCCAAATTTAATATAAGGTCATTCAAATCCAACTGATTGGAACAATGCCACTACATTACCCAATTTTGACCCATAATTCATTGTAACAATCCGCTTAAAATAATAACGGGTGGCCAACCCTATACTATATTAAATCAGGAATCTCAGATGGCTCAGTCTCAGCACCAACAAACAAAACAATAACATATAAGGCTAATTACCCGGAATCATATAAGCAAGATGCCAAAATCAAATAAAACAAATAATATAGATATCTAGCAAAGGTAACATGAACACAAGTACCATGATAAAAGAAGTGCTAGAATAAAATGAACTGAGTACATAAGGATAAATATACATGAATAAGCTATCGGGTCACAGACAGTACAACATCTATGGAAAGAAGTATAAACAAATATAACTAACTATTGGGTGAAAACCCGATGTACAAAATGAATCCTATCTAGATTCACAAAGAAATAAGAGGTGACTACAATCTAAATCGCGCAACAGTCCGCACGTGTTACGGATCCCACGACTCTGGATAGAAGGGCATCCGGCATCCATGCGGTAGGACACCTGTAGTAATATATACATATAGTAGGAGAGAAATATAAACGGGTCAGAGCTCGAGGTGTAAAAATCTTTAGCAAGTGTGTTAACTGTGCATAATAATTATCAATGCTCTTATTTCATAATTAACGTGGAGTCGCACTCTCGTGAAACCCCAATCTCACCTCTCATCGAACAACGCGCACCTATTCACGTCCTGGAATCTTAATTAAGTTAACCCACCCATAAGGACGACCTACCTTACAACAGGCACGGCCTATACCCGTAAGACCTGCCATTCTAGCATAACCCGAGAATCCTTCCCATTCTAATCTCACTTAAATATATATACACGTATATGTTGTACTAGGCTTAATTGATTCCGATTTATTAACTTATACTAGTTATAAGTTTTAATACGTTACCCATAACATTAGGCTTCAATAATACAATTTAATCTCTAAATAACATGCATACAATTTCATAAGGACAAAACTTCTATCCACTCTCCACATTGCTCTACGTTTCGTGCGTGTGGCGTCTCGCAAAGAGAAATCCAAACAAGGAGCCCCCCAATACACTACTCCTTGACAATGTCGATCGTGGGGATCCATCATGTATTGACCCCATTTTCTTATGCCAATATATAATTGTCTTCTTTCAATTTCGTCACACTTACAATCTAATAATGATATATTATTACATATATGATATTCCGAGTTCTTAATATGACAAAGCCTATTTTTAAATTTGAAGAATCAACGATAAAATGGGTCAAACTGAGATTTTATGGCACATCCTAAGCTAAGTGATAAGTTTTGGGGTAGAAAATGTAATTTTATGAAACTTTAGGGATTTGGTTTTAATAAAGAAAGTTTTAGGGACCAAAATGAAAAATAAAAGGGGCCTTTTTGTAAATAAAATATTTTTAGGGACCTAAAAGAAATATTGAAAATATATGGTGTAAAATTACTAAAATACCCTTCAGGTGTAAAATGACCCTTATACCCCTAATAACTTCCACCTCGTGCTTTCCACCTTGTGCTTTCTTTTGAACATATCCACTGCACACGTGTCACCTCTATATGAAAGGATAAAACTTATGTAAATCCTCTAGAGAAAGGAAAAACACGTGTCACCGTTTGCTATACCAAGACTGCAAGGCTGATCCGTTGCACGACACGTGAACGACGACTCACCAAAGTGAAACCTTATCACCCAGACATGTGTCAACACCTAAATATCTTTGGAAAACTATAAATAGGACCTTTGGGGATCATTTGAAACTCACACCAATTCCTTGAGAATTATAGAAAGAAATAGTGAGAAAAAGTGTGAGAAAGTTTAAGAAGAAGTTCTTAGGGATATTCATCTTAAGGTAATCTTAATGTTATAATGCATCTTTATAGTTTTAATTTATTGTTTTATAGCTTTACTTAGTAGTTATGCTGGTAAAATACAATAAAGAATTCACTAATCAAAACTTAAAATTTAGAACAAATCCAAGTTGATTTTATAAACTTGTTTGAAATTATACGCTTTTAAAAATGATTCTTTTTAAAGAAATTGCTCATCATTATGGAATCCGATTTAAGTAATTCCAAAGTCAGGCCCGGTGAAGTTGTGTCTAGATGAGATGGTATTTAAGTGGTGCCCCTGTGACCCTCCATCTCTACTGGGAACCGACTGATGAGGAAAGACTATGAATTGAATTATTCAATTACGATCAAGGAGTTTTAAAAGTTGACAAATGGGGATTCAGTAATCCTTTAAAAGAGGAAATTATTATTAAAGTATAGTATAAACTGGACCTTAGAACGTGTACTTAAATCTTTATCAGATTAACGTGTGATCGAAGACTCAATACCAGTAAATTTGACCTCCATTTTGGGTGAGTACTCTGACATTCCTTGTGTATTTTGATTATATGATATTATGCAAACTATATATATTTTGTGAAGTGCTTTCATTCTCAAAATTCATGTGATACCGATGACTGATTCAATTGTGACATGTTTATATTTGTCCATATAAACATACCGATTAAAATGATTATTGAAAAGGATATTGAATATTAAAATTATGATTCGGCCTAAGGGACCTCTTTACTGACTGACCTTCCCAGCTGGGTTATCGCTGGTGTGCCCTAAATAAGGTGTTGTGACGAACTATTTCGATTGACTCTCAACTACTGGGGTATAATACGGTAGAAGAATACGGTATTAGAGTGTACTTGGCCATCAAAATGATATGATTAAAAGAAAAAGATATCACATTTGATTTGTTGCATTCTTCTTATTCTGAGCTATCCAATTGTGATATATATAATTTCATTTCAAAATTATATATATTTACTGCAAGTTCCTCTCCATATATGTATATGCCTTCTCTTTTGACTTGAATAGGTATCTATTTTCTGAAAACCTTGGAATGTTTGGAGATTGAACCTCATTCGGCTTTTAGCTGATGTTGTATAAATAACCATTTTTCAGGAAACATTTAGGCTCACGGACGGAATGAAAATGGACTATATTGAAGATTTAGCTTTTAGAGCTCTTTTTGTAAAATGTTTATTTAGAGCATGTCTGGCTCTCTTGTAATAAGGTTCAAATTTTCTCTTAAGTTGTAACCCGTTGTTACCTTTAATATATATGAAGTTTCCTTTAGAAAGCTCTGATGACGTAATTCCTTTACTTTTAGTATTTTACGATTCATAACCATGTGATAATATATCCGTTGCATTTATTTAAGGAAACAATTGAATCGGAATATTTGTTGCCTTGGTGGCATGTCAAGACACTCGTTCCCTAATACTATTTTGGGTCGGGGTCGTGACACATCATGTCATCCACACCAATCATACTACTGCTACATACAAGTACAAATGACAAGACTTCTCTCTACTCTCAATATGGCGCTGCATTTCGTGCGTGGGGCGTCTCGCAAAGCAAAATCCAAATAAGGAACCTCCCCGATACACTACTCCTTGACAATGTCGATCGTAGGGATCCATTCTGTCATCCACACAAATCTTACTACTGATACCTACAATTACAAAGGACAAAACTTCTCTCTACTCCCAACATGGCGCTGTGTTTCGTGCGTGGGGCATCTCGCAAAGGAAAATCCAAACAAGGAACCCCCCCCCCCCCCCGATACACTACTCCTTGACAATGTTGATCGTAGGGATCCATTTTGTCATCTATACAAATTTTATTACTGCAACTACTAAAATTTGGATTACTATCTAAGAGTAACCCCAAAATCTCCACTAAATCCTTGGGTTGATATAACCAAAATTTTCCTTAAGTGCGATACATCAACTCCCAACAATCTGGTATACCATAATCACCCAAGATGTACACCATAGGAATTTCATATCCTTTTCACCTATAGGATATAATAAATAAATAAATAAATAAATAAATAAATAAATATATATATATATATATACAACCATTCATTCTCATAGCCATGTGTACTTAACACATATAATGTACAATGGCCATACACATAATATAACCGGCTATATAATGCCAATATACGGCACCATGCTATCATCTTCCAGGGCATTACTCATATACCATCCCGGGGACCACAGTCGGACTCAATATCAACGACATCACGGCTAACACACACACACGACGTCCGGGAAGCGGTCATAGTTCCTAATCGGTAATGAGACGAAACATATCCACCACGTCTCATCCCCAAAAAAATGCATATCACATAATAACACAATGGACACTATGACCAGGGCAATATCTACACTCTGCTTCTCGAGCCAGGGTGCTCACCCTCATCGCGCAAGTTCCCAATGATAGCATGTGCGGGGTATGCTTCACAATAAAAGTATATATGTCATTCACATACACAATATATATACATCCATATGATCACATCATATAATTAAACCATCACATACGGTTTAGATATTCACAACATGAGTATACACATATATCCATATCAGTACAAATATATATATATATATATATATATATATATATATATATGTCCACATATCCATATATAAATATACACTATCTCTCGTCCGCATGTATAAGATTTATAAACTCGGCTATAAGCATACATAATCCTCAATATACTAGCCATTGTCCCAAACACATTTAACTTACCTCGATATATGAATACGATCCCTCACTTGAAGCATATTCATCCATTTCCCTTATGATAGGAATAGTCTTCCAACACACACACACACACACACACATATATATTTATATATATATATATATATATATATATATATATATCCAACATTAAGGTTATCACCCAATGTATAGTGTAGGAAATAATCACTGCACGTCTCTTTAATATCTGAAAGTACATCAATATCTTTAGTACCAATTTCGACTATTGGTATACACATAACTAATAGTCTACAAACCTCGAGTTCAATTCAAAATTCATTCCAAGATTCCATCACATGTTGGAATTCCCATTGTTACTCCCACATAATTATATATGGGAACTATCCCCACAAGATTTTCAACACCACCTGTTCTAGTTGGTAGTACTATCCAATCGTTCCCGATTTCCGAAAAAGGTTCAATTATCCCTATGAACCCTTAACATTTACGATATATTCCCTAAATTCATCATCATTATGGATACGCGACCACTCTCTCTCTCGTCGGTCCCCAATCTTAACCTAAATAGAATCCTATCACTATAAGGATTCGGCATAAACCTCGGCCTACAATTTCGAGCCATGCCCTCACCACACTCTCTCAAAGAGTCCTAAACCTTACGTCGTATGTAATCTCACTTCTGACCTCTAAATAGAACTACCGTTCGTAAAGAAATTCCCACACTACACAAATATAATAATCTCCAATACATATGTATATAAGTCCCAAAAATAACTCGATACGTACCCGCGATCTCATCATGAGAGAAACTTCCAATAAATATCCAAAACATATTTCTTACATAATATAACCATGTCCCAAATCAAGAAACCCAACCAAAAAGGGTTAGAAATAATTCTAGAGAAAATTCACAAAACAACCCTGTTTTCGAATCGATTCGGTCTCAAGGGAGAATCGATTCGTTCCAATTGCGAATCGATTCGGTCCAAAGGACCTAGGACTCTATCTCAAGACAAATCGATTCTTCTTAGGTCCGAATCGATTTGGTCATGAAGACCTGCCACTTTTGCCTAAACCAATCGATTCTCTTGGCGGGCGAATCTATTCGGGTCTGCGAAACCTAAAAGGTCTTTTCTTCTGCTTCATAAAACCCACGAATTTAAAAACCTAAAATTATCACTTCTAACCCCTAAACCTTCATGAAATCATGATTCTATGCTAATAAATCATCCCAAATCTGATCCCAACCATCTCTATCCAACCAACCCATATATAAACATCAATTTCAAGATTTAAACCACAAAATCTAGGTTTTGATATTAATACACAAAATCCAATTATTTTATCCACAAATTATGAAATGAAATGCACAAATGAATATTTAGCAAGATTAAACACTTGCCTCAAAATTGTAGGGGTTGAATCGTCCTCAGGATCGCGTTTGGGCCGGAATCTCCACGCCTTCCCTTCTCTCTCTCTTCCTTTCTTCTTCTTTCTCTCTTCTTTCTATTTTTATCTTCTCACAAATGAGAAGGGCTGAAATCGTAAACCCTTAAATCCCTTAAAACACAAGTCCCAGTTTTAAATGTTAATACACACTTTAAATGACTCGTTTACTCTAATTCGAGTCAAACATACTTAAAAAATATTTCGGAACCGAAATAAAACCCAAGGACAATCATTTCGACTATCTCGGCCCATCCGGAATCAATGGCGCACTCAGAATTATCATTCAGAATACTTTGTAACGTTGATAATTTTTGGACTTCAATTTCCAAATTTTAAAATTCTCCAATTTAAATCAATTTTATTTCTCCCAAAAAAATGAATTTCTCGGTCCCAAAATCTTGGGGTGTTACACTCTTCCCCCCTTACAAGAATTTTGCCGGCGAAATTTAAGATATTCCTAGGACTTCGAATCTCATCTAGTCCTTACATCTACCCTCAAGATCACTATACCAATCCTTTTCAGTTCTCACATCGAAGCATATAGATTTTAAAAATCAAACTAACTACCCAGGGCGCCCATACACCTCGTATCCGAGCTCAACTCGTAAAACAATAACAGGGGCTCCACTAGCCTCAAATCGTAATGTACTCTCAACAAATATAATCTATAGCAACATATTAAGTATATAAAAGTTTGAAATTCCCAAAGGTTGAACTCTTCTCATTTCCTGACATAGGCTACCTTCGTGCGGGGGAGGTCTCGCAAGAGAAATCCAAACAAGGAACCCTCCCAATACACTATTGTGTAGCTATGTCGGGGATTGAGATCAGTTGAACCTGGGTTAAGTTTTTATAAAAGGTTTTCAAATTATAAATATGGCCCGAAGGCCTATATAACAATATAATATAAAATAATTTTGTGTCTTTCGACACACTAATCAAATTTCTTATGTCTAAGACACAAGGCCTCAACAAATACAATACTCTAATTAATACCTAGTTCTCAAAACTAGCACAACCATGAGCTAAATTCTCTGCTCGACAATGAATCTACTAAACTCTGAACCTCTCAGTTATACAAATCCTTTATATTACATTAAAGCATTGCCACCAGGTAAGTCCTCCGCTCATTGGAATACCAAAAGTATATGCCCTAGCATATCGATAAAACAATAACATAATAACCACTACCCAACAAACCTAAACACTCCGCACTTCCGAAAATCAATAGCATAACTCTCTATTAACTCATCGCGAGACGGTCTAATATCCCAAAAGGTGCCACACAAGGAGCACACTTCCTCACTCCCTCCTAAGGCCTAATTCTCCTTGAAGAATTATCCTCTCCATAAATCCTTCCTAACCATTCCAAAGGAGAAAACGCTATTGCGACTCCCCACAAATCCCTCAGTCCCACTCAATGGACCCAAAACTCTAAATTTCTCACTCCCTCTTCCCAGAAGGTAATACTCCCGACATTGGGAAAACTCCACACCCTCACATCGGTAAAAGTTACCAACGCGAGGTTTCCTAAAAAATGTTGAAGATTTTATCAATCTAAACCTCCCAAGGGTTTACTATTCTCTCCTCATCAGTACTTACCTTTTTGATCACGAAATTCTCCTTCTTATTTAAGCCTGAGTCATGAAAAGAAATACCTCAAGTCAAAGCGTACCCAAAATCTATTATGGGTGTTGCATCTCTCCTCTTGCCCCCTCCTAACCTACTTATTCTTGGCGACGTCTGGGACAAAAGCAACTGTGTCAGAACATCATTCGAGTGAGTGCATCTCGCGGAAGAAGATAAACGTAGTGAATATAATAATCCTACTAGTAGGGATCTATATCAAGAACGTTAACGGAAGAACGCAGAAAACCCACACATATCCTAAGGACACTAGAACCTGATGCTCTGATACCATCTGTAACAACCCGCTTAAAATAATAACGGCTGGCCAGCCCTATACTATATTAAATCAAGAATCTCAGATGGCCCAGTCTCAGCACCAACAAACAAAATAATAACATATAAGGCTAACTACCCGGAATCATATAAGTGAGATGCCAAAATCAAATAAAACATGCAACAGACAACAAACCAATAATATATATATCTAGCAAAGGTAACATGAACACAAGTACCATAATAAAAGAAGTTCTAGAATAAAATGAACTGAGTACATAAGGATAAATATACCCGAATCAGCTGTCGGGTCACAAACAGTACACCATCTATGGGAAGAAGTATAAACAAATATAAATAACTCTTGGGTGAAAACCCAATGTACAAAATGAATCCTATCTGGATTCTCAAAGAAATAAGAGGCGATTACAATTTAAATCCCACAACAGTATGCACTTGTTACGGCTCCCATGACTCAGGATAGAAGGGCATCCAACATCCATGCGATAGGACACCTGTAGTAATATATACATATAGCAGGAGAGAAATATAAATGGGTCAGATCCCGAGGTGTAAAAATGTTTAGCAAGTGTGTTAACCGTGCATAATAAATATCAATGCACTTATTTCATAATTAACGTGGAATTGCACTCTCGTGAAACCCCAATCTCACTTCTTATCTAATAGCACCCACCTATTCGCGTCCTGAAATCTTAATTAAGTTACCCCACCCATAAGGACAACCTACCTTACAATAGGCACAACCTATACCCGCAAGACCGGCCATTCAATCATAACCCGAGAATCCTTCCCATTCTAATCACACTTAAATATATATACACGTATATGCGGTACTAGGCTTAATTGATTCCGATTTATTAACTTATACCAATTATAAGTTTTAATACATTACCCATAACATTAGGCTTCAATAATATAATTTAATCTCTAAATAACATGCATACGATTTAATAAGGATAAAACTTTTCTCCACTCTCAACATTGCACTACGTTTCGTGCGTGTGGCATCTCGCAAAGCTAAATCCAAACAAGGAACCCCCCTAATGAACTACTCCTTGACAATGTCGATCGTGGGGATCCATCATGTCATCCATACCACTCATACTACTGCTACATACAAGTACAAAGGATAAAACTTCTCTCTACTCTCAATATGTTGTTGCGTTTCGTGCATGGGGCGTCTCGCAAAGCGAAATCCAAACAAGGAACCCCCCCGATACACTACTCCTTGACAATGTCGATCGTAGGGATCCATTATACCATCCACACAAATCATACTGCTGATACCTATAATTACAAAGGACAAAACTTCTCTCTACTCTTAACTTGGCACTGCGATTCGTGCGTGGAGCATCTTACAAAGTGAAATCCAAATAAGGAACCCCCCGATACACTACTACTTGGCAATGGTGATCGTAAGGATCCATTATGTCATCTATAAAAATTCTATTACTGCAACTACTAAAATTTGGATTACTATCTAAGATTAACCCCAAAATATCCACTAAATCCTTGGGTTGATATAACCGAAATTTTCCTTAAGTGCGATACATCAACCCCCAACAATCTGGTACACCATAATCACCAAAGATGTACACCATAGAAATTTCATATCCTTATATATATATATATATATATATATATATATATATATATATATATATATATATATTTACTCTAAACATATATATATATATACAACAATTCATTCTCATAGCCACATGTACATAACACATATAATGTACAATGGCCATCACATAATATAACCGACTATATAATGCCAATATACTGCACCATGCTATCATCTTCCAGGGAATTACTCATATACCATCCTGGGGACCACGGTCAGACTCAATATCATCGACATCACGTCCAACACACACGACGTCCGAGAAGCGGTCATAGTTCCTAACCGACAATGAGACGAAACATACCCACCACGTCTCATAAAAAAAATGCATATAACATAATAACACAATGGACGCTATGACCTGGGGAATATCCACACTCTGCTCCTCGAGCCAGGGTGCTCACCCTCGTCACGCAACTTCCAAATGATAGCATGTGCGGGGTATGCTTCACAATACAAGTATATATATCATTCACATACACAATATATATACATCCATATGATTACATCATATAATTAAACCGTCACATACGGTTTAGATATTCACAACATAAGTATACACATATATATATATATATATATATATATATATATATATATATATATATATATACACATATCCACACATATATATACACACTATCTCTCGTCCGCATGTATAAGATTTATAAACTCGGCTGTAAGCATACATAATCCTCAATATACTATCCGTCGACCCAAACACATTTAACTTACCTAGATATATGAATACGATCCCTCACTTGAAGCATATTCATCCATTTCCCTTATGATAGGAATAGTCTTCCAACATATATATATATATATATATATATATATATATATCCAACATTAAAGTTATCACCCAAAGTATAGTGTAGGAAACAATCACTGCACGTCTCATCTATATCCAAAAGTACATCAATATCTTCAGTACTAATTTTGACTATTGGTATACACATAACTAATAGTCTACAAATCTTGAGTTCAATTTAAAATTCATTCCAAGATTCCATCACCTGTTGGAATTCCCATTATTACTCCCACACAATTATATATGGGAACTATCCCGATTAGAATTTCAACACCACCTATTCTAGTTGGTAGTACAATCCAATCGCTCCCGATTTCCGACTGAGGTTCAATTATCCTTATGAAGCCTTAACATTTACGATATATTCCCTAAATTCATCATCATTAAGGATACGCGACCACTCCCTCTCTCGTCGTTCCCCAATCTTAACCTAAATAAAATCCTATCACTATAAGGATTCGTCACAAACCTCGTCCTACGATTTCGAGCCATGCCCTCACCACTCTCTCTAAAAGAGTCCTAAACCTTACGTCGTATGTAAGATCACTTATGACCTCTAAATAGAACTACCGTTCATAAAGAAATTCCCACACTACACCAATACAATAATCTCTAATACATATGTATATAAGTCCCCAAAATAACTCGATACCTACCAGCAATCACATCATACGAGAAACTTCCAATAAATCTCCAAAACATATTTCTTACATCATATAACCATGCCTCAAATCAGTAAACCCAAACAAAAATGGTTTGAAATCATTCTAGAGATAATTCACAAAACAACCCTATTTCCGAATCGATTCAGCCTGGCCCGAATCGATTCGGTCTTAAAGGAGAATCGATTCGCTCCAACTGCGAATTGATTCGGCCCAAAGGACCTTGGACTCTGTCTCAAGACAAATCGATTATCCTTTGGTCCGAATTAATTCGATTTTGCAGACCTGTAACTTTTTCCTAAACCGAATCGATTCGCTTTGGGGGCGAATCGATTCGGGTCTGCAGAACCTAAAAGGTCTCTTCTTCTTCATAAAACCCACGAATTTAAAACCCTAAAATGATCACTTCTAACCCTTAAACCTTCATCAAATCACGATTCTAAGCCAATACACCATCCCAAATCGGATCCCAACCATCTCTATACCAACCAACCCATATGTAAACATCAATTTCAAGATTTAAACCAAAAAATCTAGATTTTGATTTTAATACCCCAAATCCAATTATTTTATCCATAAATTATGAAAGGAAACAAAAAAAATGAAATATTTAGCATGATTAAACACTTGCCTCAAATTGTAGAGGTTGAATTGTCCCCGGGATCGCATTTGGGTCGGAATCTCCATGTCTTCCCTTCTCTCTCTCTTCCTTTAGTCTTCTTTCTCTCTTCTTTCTATTTATTTCTTCTCACAAATGAGAAGGGCTGAAATCGTAATCCCTTAAATCCCTTAAAACATAAGTCCCAGTTTTAAATGTTAATACACACTTTAAATGACTCGTTTACTCCAATTCGAGTCAAACATACTTAAAAAATATTTCATAACCAAAATAAAATCCAAGGACAATCATTTCGACTATCTCGACCCATCCGGAACCAATGGCGCACTCAGAATTATCATTCGAAATACTTCGTAGCGTCCTCTATTTTTGGACTTCAATTTCCAAAATTTAAAATTCTCCAATTTAAATAAATTTTATTTCTCCCCAAAATTGAATTTCTCGGTCCCAAAATCTTGGGTGTTACATTCATCTTATAAAGTCGTCCAATCCGGTCACACAATGTCACCAATTTTACATGGGTACGGTCAAAATCACAGGGGGCGTGTGTTTCCAAATATTATATTCACTTAAATATGTAATTGTTTTGTACATATATATTTATACATGGATTCATATTTTAATCTATATATGTATGTTACTAACTTCGTAAGGAAATTTTTTATAATGCATTTTAAGACATTTTTATTTTTCTTTATTTCATTGAACAAAATTTTTTTAAGTCATACATTAGGTGTGTGTATATATGAACCTCAAAACATATGCATGGAAGATCTGAAGAGACCTTCGAAAAGCGTTATCAAATTCATTCTGATAATACGTCTTCATCTTCGGGATATTTAAAAGTTATAACAGTATTAGTATGTTTATCCTTGGATTTTTAAATGGGTGTTTCTATTTTTAAAAGAGGCCATTTTTTGACAAATTTATTTTTAGAATTTTTTATGTCGTTCTAAAAGTTCTAAAGTGAGGAGGATGGTCACAGATGCACAAACCAATTTCTTATCTCTTCAAATTAAACAAATTAGTTTACCCAATTAACAAAGCATCAATTTTAAACAGATTATTGTATTGAATGATTAACCAATTTTATCCTAACCTAAGACATGCATCTAGCTTAATGAAGGATAAAATAAATAAATCGAACCACAACTACTGATATACAAGGAAAATTGAAATGGAAAAATCTTGGACAGGCCAGCCAATGCAATTCACTATGATGACGAATTACACAAGGCCAACAATATAACATAGACTCGATGCTCTTGATAGCCTTAACGCTCTTCAGTCTTCAACCACTCCTCTATAATGAGCATAAGAATGCACCTACATAGTACCACAATGTGTGAGTCCACATGTGCCTCGGTATCCACCGATAAAGCTCAGCAACTGTCATATAATATGGAGTCCACCGTATGTAAACAAATCAAGCACGGAGCCCATTGCACGAAATGAATACTCAACAAAGATGAAACGTATAAACCTTCTTGGTAAACATAGAAAAGATCTTAAAGCATATAAAGATGAAACTTGAATCTTAAACTACTTGGGTGAAAACTAGTGTTTGGGGTTAACACGGAGAGCTTTTTGAAAGAGTTTGGGAACATAAAAAGAATTAAAAGGTCTTAAAAAAATTACTGCTCCGCACTCTTATTTATAGTAGGTTTTTCAAGTTCGAGATAAGGATTAAAAATAATTTGAAGAACCTTAAAATTATCCAAATTTCACTTACTCATTCGAATGAGTTACATCTCGTCCTAACGAAGTACCTTATCTCGTTTGAACTCGTTTCTTACGAAACTTTTAATGAGATTCTATGGAATGCTAACATGCTCGTTTGATTCATTCGTTTGAACCCTATTGTAACGAGATAGAGTATCTAGTTTGAACAAAATAGCCTATGTCATTCTAACAACCACAGAAAAATAAATTCCTCCTAAATGTTTTTTAAAAATGATAAAATCATTTTTCAAAAATTAAATTAAGTTTATAAAATCCTAACATTAAAAATAAAATATCCAAGGCTCAACTTAATTAGGAATTCATATCTTAGAGATAGTTAGAACATGAAGACGGAAACGAGCAAGGAAACTTGACACGATGTTGTAGATCTTCTAACTTGATCCTTATGTCTTCAAGAAACCAAGTCATAGGCTTTAAAGGTAAAACAAATCAAAGCCTAACCTATGACTTAAACAATTTTGTCCAAGAACGGAATAAGCCAAAATACATAGAAATTGAATCTATCTGAAATTTGTCCTTATAGATCTGTCCTTTTGGATATTACAAGACAAATCAAATAACAAGAACCTATCGGCCATCAAGAATATATAACATGGAATTCCCAACCCCAAAAGGAAAAAGTATAACTTCACCAACTCATAGACTTGAGTAGCTTTCATGCTTGTAAACTTTATCTCATGTTCAAAACCTACACACTTAAATATACCTTCAAATGAAACTTGAATATAACAATATAAAAAACTGAATAAGAATAAATCCTTCCCCTTTGTCTAATAATCTCTACCTAAGTTAAGACGTCGCACTTAAAGCAAACATCTCCCCTGGATTATAAAGTCTAAGATACCATTTCTCTCCCTTTTTGTTCAGGCATAGACAAAGAATAAAGGTGAATAATGAAACTATTTATCCCAAATATAATCAATTCTTCCCTAGATGAAACAAGGGTAAGGATATAGGAAAAATCACTATATCATGCAATGATGCAAATTGAAAGATGCAATAATAAGAAACTCGACAACACAAGCACAAATAATTCAAACAATATCAATTTTACTGAAAAATATGATACCAACTTGAATACATGAGAAAGAGAAGGATACCAATAAAAGAAATAAAAGATATCAAGGTGATCATATAGCATACTTGTAGACACCTCATTCTGTTACCCCCTAACTCTCCTTATGTCCCTAGTACCTCCACTCATCACCGCAAACCCAGGTCACGTCCCGAGAACTGACCTGGAAGCCATTGGGCCCTTCCCGGCTCGGTTTGACCAAAATTTAAACTCCCCGTATCGATTGAGAATCAATTAATCTTCTAAGGGAACTGAATACCCTTTCCAACGGTCCGCCCCATGCACGCTTCTGACTTACCATGCGGACGAACGATCCATTTGCGTCCGAAACCCGACCTAGAGGCCACCGGGCGCTCCCGGACTCTGTTTGACCTAAATAAACTCTTCAGATCAACCGAGGCTGAATGAATATTCGAAGGGAACTGAATACCCTTTCCAACGGTCTATCCCGTGCGCGATTCCGACTTTCTATGCGGACGAACGATCCGTTTAACTCCGAGAGGTCACCGAATGCTTCTCGAGCTCGGTTGACCGAAGTTAACTCCCTGAACCGGGTCAAAATATTTGGAATGTCGAAGTACATGTCCTAACCTTTTTAATGATCCACCCCATGCACGATTCGGACTTACCATGCGGACGAACGATCCATTTGCGTCCGAACGATTCCCCATCCAACGAACTGACAAACGCTTTCGAGCCACATTTGACCCAAAGTCAACTCCCGAACTCGGGAGAAGTCCAAATGAATTTCGAAGGTATCTGAAATACATTTCCAACGGTATGCCTCGTGCACAATTCTGACCAACGGTTTGCCCTCGACGACCAATTTTTTGAAAAAACCTGAAGCGCACTGCCAAATGGCAGGTCCCTGACCTTACCTATCAGCACCCGCCAATAGGTAGTGCCATGGCAATACTGATTGGCAGACCCCTGGGCCTATAAAAGGAGGCCTTGGCCTCATTTGCAAGGGGAGCCCAGATCAGAAGGAAATCACTCTCAGCGAATCCCAAAAATCTCTCTCGAAGGCAGCGTGATTTCAACTTCCTAATCCTCCCTTTACCCCCACTTTTCATCATCCCTTTCATCAACATGATGAATTAACCACCCTCCATCATCATCAAAGTACAAGGGCTGCTTTTCAACATTCAAGATCAAGCTCAAGATCCTCAAGAAGGTCCAACTTTCTCAAACTCTCTCTTAAATTCTCTTAAATTCCCAATAACTTGTTTTCTTACTTAGCACTTTTATTATCTCATCTCACACATCCTAATATACTTTTTTATTTAGTATTATTGCACATCTCTTATTTTCATATAAATAAAAAACCCAAAAAATAAGAAAAAGAGGGTTTACTCATAAATTCCAAGTAGGGATTCTCACACTTTTTCCACACTTTTCTCACAACTAAAACACTTTTTCTACACACACATACACACTCACAAATAAGACATCTCAATTTGGATTTATGGGATAACTCCCACCCCTCATATTGTGTGCGAGTTGTGTGGACTTTGATTCCTTTATAGGCTACGTAGGCATCTCGGGGTAAAACCCGAGACTCGAGTCCTTTCTCTCCCCTTTTCTCTTATTTTCTATCTTCTCTAAATCCATTTTCCTTATATTCTATATACTTTCTCTTAGTGACGTATTACTCCATATGCATTATCGTTCCATTATAATGATCAACGTAAGGGTAATCGTGTAAATCCTATTATTCTAATATTATTCTTATACCTTCCTACGGATGACTCGCTTTATCCTTTCCATGATACAAGTCGAGGATTCTTACCTCCATTTCTATATATACACATGCACACATATCACGGGGGGAAACATAAAGAAAAATAGCAAATATTCATGAGAGAACGAAAGGACGGAATGGGTGCCTAACACCTTCCCATTTCGTAACTAAGCCTCTGAACCCTTCTCGAATCATTTTTGTTTTTCACGCACCAGTATGTCTTTGGATGCCATCCTTCGGAGTGGCTTCCCCTTTTTTCTTTTGTCTGTTTTGAGTGAAATAGACTGGCGACTCTGAATCTCTCTACATTTTTCACACCTCACAAATTGACGTCGGCCGAAGCGCTCTCCCTAGAGGGACACGTGGGACCCGAAGGATCCTTTTCCTCCGCGGCGGGGATCGAGAATGGACACAGTGGCGACTCCGCTGGGGAGGAATATATTTTGAGGGCTTGACTCTATTTACATGAATGCTATATTTTCTTATGTTTCCCCCCATACCTGCATGTTCCCCTTTCTCATATGTACCCCGTGCTTATGCTTCTATTCACACACTTGTAGAAAAGTCTCCATGTACACCTCACACCACGTGCACCTAGGATCACATGTATCTCCCCATGTTGCACGCATCAATACTTGGTGTACCTTTTGGGTATTCGTACTTTGCTCCCTATTTGGCATAATCAAGAAAAGCATTCTCATCATAAGATACTAATAAGAGAAACATACATGATTCACAAGATATCACCAAAGAGCATTGCTATTTACCAAATTTTTCCCAGTAACTGGAGGGTCACTTCGTGATGGGCGCTGGTCCGGCAGGTCGCAGTTAGCCTAAGCGATATGACTCTCACCTTCCATTGGTCGAGTACCTTCGGCATATATTAAACGATTTCCCCGCATCGTACCTCTTGACCGAACTCATGACAAGAGCTATATTGCAGGGAATTCGTTCACGTACGTCGAGTATATCGAATTCGCTCTCACACGTACCGTCCACACGAGGTCTATGGTGAGGCAATTGACGAACACTTAGGTATATCAAATGGCTTGTCCACACGTACCGATTGCCCGCAAGAGCAAGACGTATATTGTGGAAGTCACGCCAAAGGGGGGAATCCATGCCGATTCACCCAACCAACTGCATACCCGCATATAGGTGTCAAACCTAGGACACGCACTTTAGATTGTTAGTTTCAACCCGAAACTCTGCCAAATGAGAACATAATAATCATAATAATCATGCTGAGTTCCATCTCCAAAAACATTTCTCCTTTCTTTATCAAAAAATCCAAAAACATTTCTCCCTTCTTTATCAAAAAATCCAAAAACATTTCTCCCCCTTTATCAAAAATCCAAAAATAGTTTCTTCCCTTTTTCTCAAAAATAAATCTCATCCTACACCTTCTCAGGTCGATCGTACGCCCTTGGCCTGGTTCCTTATTGGCTTCGGTGTTCAGTCAAATCACCCCGGAGTTTCATCTGCTCCTCTACTACTTCTTCCGAGTCCGGAATCCATCCATCTTCCATGGAGAATACATATCAAGCATCAGTCATACAACCAGATCTGTCGACAGTCCTGGCTCAGCTCATGGCCAAGATTGACAACCTCCAAGCTGAGGTCCAAGAAATGCAACGAAACTAAGTTCCTATTCTTCAAGAGCCCAAGGCCCTATTCCCTCGTGTTATGGGTCCACCCGAGCCTATCTGGGTCCCAAAAGAATATCAGCATGCTCCATGTGCCCCTCCTACCAATGGCTCGTCGCCTGCCTAGCTTCCAATGTCAAACATTGCCTAGCCTATGGCTAACCTACCTGTGGTCGCTGATCCAAAGGAGGAAGAGTTGAATAAAGTCAAAGAGGATCTCAAGATGCTCACCAAGAAGTTTTACCAAGTCAGGATCTCTGGGAATTACATATAATACACTCACATGTCTCCTTATCCTAAAGCAAGGGTACTCGAGAAGTTCAAGATGCCAAATATCGAGAAGTTTGGGGGGAGCGGACCCCCGATTGTCCATCTTCGCAGTTATCACCGTTCCATGACTCTCCTAGGGTCTTCCGAAGAGATAATGGCCCAACTATTTCAGTAAACTTTGAAGGATAGTGCCCTCTGATGGTTTTTATCTCTCGAGGAATCCAGAAGAGCTCAAGGTCACCCGCCATGATTTAGAGATGCTCAAACAAAACTCTAGAGAATCAGTCAGTAACTTCATAGCACGATGGAGGGAAAAAGAAGCTACCATGACCAATCGTCCATCTGAGGAAGAACAAGTCAACATAGTGAAGAAGAATTTCTTGCCCCATGTATGAGCAACCATGGGAGGACAGTACTACCCCCACTTTCGAGCTCTCAAAGAAGAAGGAGTAGAAATCGAGGAAGGTCTTGACAAAATAGAAGTGGAACCGAAGAAGGTGTCCGGACAGTTCACCCCCAGAAAATATGACAAGCCTGTCAGTACCGCAGTCTCAACCATCAATAACATCTCTCAACCAACCACATCATGGGCACCAGAAAGTCGCCCTGCCCCCGTCCATAGGGAATACACTGAGCTCCATGCTCCCCTCTCCAAAGTCTACCAAGCCCTGTTAAGCCGAAACCTTATAAAACCCTTGGATCCTCGTCCATTACCCAATCCACTTCCTAGAAATTTTAAGACCGATGCTCATTGCGCCTTTCACCAAACAGCTAGCCATACCACTGATCAATGCTTCCACCTTCGAAACATAATCCAAGATCTCATCGATCGGGGTACCATCGCCCCACCAACGAATCCTAAGCCAAACACTACGCACAACCCACTTCCAAATCACACCAATGCCATCTTTTTGGAAGAAAACTCGAATTTTGATCCATCAAACCAAATCACACCCCTATACCCTCCTAAACCTCTTTAAATTTGCCCATATTTCCTCCTACACCCTACTAGCCCCGCTGATCAGGCACTGTCACTCCTTACTTGAGCATGCATCGTTGTTCGTACCCGTTCTGAAAATGGAGGTATGGAATTGTCAGAGGTATTGAACCAACTCCTAGAGTTCGGGATGAAATTGCCCTTCCGGATGAATATCGGTTGCCAAAGGTTCAGTGCGCTATTTTTGGAAGCGCGAAAATGGGCCCGGGAATCAGATAGTTGGGTGGTACCAACTGATGAAGTAAGTTTAGATGATGTTGTCCAGATCATGGCGGAAGCATTCAGGCAAACCAACAACATTTGCAGTATCATCGAGTTATTTGGTGCTTTGAAGCTACAAGGGCACCTGGTCCCCTCACCCTTACACATCCCCACAGAATGGGAAGACCTATATGAGGAAGCCGTTGAGGTTATGGAATGCATTGACCTTACAAGGGAAAATAAAATTGTTGCCACCGGGTGGGGGAAAGAATTCAAAAATTTAAATGAACAACAAGCTTCAGGAAGAACTGGCCCAGTAACCGACTTATGTGGGATGATACCATTTGAAGAACTCCTCGGAGAAATAAATAGGGTGGCAGAGCAGCCTGAGATCGATGAAAAAATGGGATTCATGTTTTTTTCTTCTTCAGTAAATCACATGACCAGATCAGGGAGACATTACCAGATTCCGAGCTCACTACTAGCAAATGACAAGGGGAAGGGCGTTAAAAACCTTCCTATGCCAGAAATGACCATCGAGGAGAGCAAGATCCTCGATCAGCTAAAGAAAACTCAAGCTAACATCACTCTATGGGGGCTTTTCATGTCTTCCTAACTGCACAGAAACACTTTAATCAAGTTGCTCACAGCACCCATAGTTCCTCCTTCTACCACACCAGAAGAAGCGGTAAATTTGGTCGGATCCTTGACCTCCATCCGAATGCTGTCATTTTCTGAAGAAGAAATCCCCAGAATTGGGCCGAATCACAATCATGCACTCAACATCTCCGTCGAAGTTATGGGAAAGGCCGTGCCACTCTCTCTTATCGATAACGGATCCGCCTTGAATGTTTGCCAATTGATAACCTTCAAATGTTTAGGTATGAAAGAAAGAGACCTCGCTCCAACCTCCGTCATTGTGCGTGCCTACGATAACACCCGCCGAGAGGTGATGGGATCCATAAAACTTGCAATAGGGGTTGGACCTATAAACCCTGTCGTCGAATTCCAAGTCATTGATATCCCGGCCTGTTTCAACCTGTTG
Source organism: Sambucus nigra (assembly GCA_949130495.1). NCBI lineage: Eukaryota > Viridiplantae > Streptophyta > Magnoliopsida > Dipsacales > Adoxaceae > Sambucus > Sambucus nigra. Next base: position 83,101,421 of record OX422208.1, on the reverse strand, counting down.
CTCAGACGACCCTGGCTCCATAGTATAAAGGGTGTCTCGTCCTCATTCCATCAGAAATTGAAGTTCTTCGCCGGTTGGCGAGTCATCACCATTTTGGGTGATGACGACAATGCCGAGGGTGCAAGCACTAGCAGTCCAATTCTTGAGATACAGCATGGGTAAAATGATATGCTCCTGTCAGGATTCCGAGTCGAGCCATCCCTACTCCCGGCAGGGGACGATTTCAAAAAAAAGGTTTGTCCAGAATATGACTCTCATGGTAATGTCAATGTGATTCAGATGTTCCGAAACATGAACTTTATGCCCGGACTGGGGCTAGGGCGAAGGCAGCAAGGGATACTTGAGCCCATCGAACTGAAGAAATCTTTCCCTCCTTGAGGCTTGGGGTATCAACCATCAGAACAAGAGCTCAGAATGATCCGCCAGACATGATCAAAAAGAGGGTTAGACTGCGTTCGAACCATCTCAGGAGATTCCTTAAATGGAAGATTCATCAAAGAAGGCGAGGATTTCCCCTTTTGCAGTTTTCCAGAACCATGGTACGACCACACTGACAAGAAGATGAAGCCTGGAATGTTGATCTTTTTCCAAAATAGCTACCCATGGGCCAAAAGTTTCCCACATCGCGTACAATCGCTCATAAAAATTATCGAAGAGACTGAGGAAAGTTGTTCCAAAGAATCCTTCAACTTACAGATGCTGGGGCTGGCACTCTGCATGGTTCATTCAGTCACTACATTAATGGACCCATCCCTTCTGATTAAAGCTACTGATACACCTATCCCCAACTGGCATGTTGCGCCAGTTCTACCTCTTGAAATCTCCCCTAATCCCAATGTTTACCCTATTTCTTCAACTGTTGTCTATCCTTGCTCAAATGTAATTGAGACCTCTTTTGATGAGGTTCTCTATGTTGTTTTTCCTATCAATGAAATAAATGAAGATTTTGAGTATTTTGTTGTTCCTTACATTAATTGTTTAGATTCTAATCAATCTTTTGATGATGATGATTTTGCAAATGAACAAGTCTTAACTGATCTAAATAAGGTTAATAATAAACAACATAACCGCGTTGAAGTTAATGAAGAAAATACGGTGGTTATTAATCTCGATTCTAGTAGCCAACTGCGCGAGATTAGGATAGGGGCCACCCTTGACGAGCATGAGCGTGCACAACTCAAAGAATTGCTGAAGGAGTTCGTGGATGTCTTCGTATGGGTGTATGATATGCCCGGTATTGATCCTGAAATAGCACGGCATGAGATCCCCACGCTCCCAGATTACAAGCCGATTAAACAAAAGTTGAGAAAGATCCGCACTGAATGGTCGCTCAAGGTGAAGGAAGAGGTGGTCAAACAGTTGAACGTGGGTTTCATTCGAGTGATCGAATATCCCACGTGTCTAGCCAATATTGTACCTGTACCGAAATCAGGAGGAAAGGTTCGAATGTGTGTGGATTACCGAGATTTAAACAAATATTCTCCCAAGGATAATTATCCGCTACCCAATATCGACATGATCGTCGACAACACAACCAGTCATGCTCTCAAGTCATTCATCGACGGGTTTGTCGGATACAAACAAATCAAGATGCACCACGACCACCAAGAAAAAACCGCATTCATCACCCCATGGGGAACGTTTTGCTACACTGTTATGCCATTCAGTTTTAAGAATACTGGGCCTACCTACCAAAGGGCTGCCACAACCATCCTACATGACCTGATTCACAAGGAGGTCGAAGTTTACGTGGATGATATGATTATCAAGTCCAAAACTAGAGAAGGTTATGCTCCTACTCTTTGAAAGTTCTTCGAACGAATGCAGCAGTATCAGATGAGACTCAATCCACAGAAATGCGTCTTCAGCATTACAAAGGGAAAACTCTTAGGATTCATGGTCAGTGAGAAGGGGATAGAAGTAGATCCTGCCAAGCTGAAGGACATACTTGAGATGCCACGTCCCTGAACAGAGAAAGAAGTCCGAGGTTTTATTTGGAAATTACAATATATCAACCGGATCATCAGCCAGCTAACCTCCATATGTGAACCAATCTTTAAGCTCCTCCGAAAGGATTCAACCAGGGTTTGGAACGAGGCCTACCAAGAAGCTTTTGATCGAATCAAACAATATCTAACCCAACCTCCAGTTCTCATGCCACCACAGTCTGGTCTCCCTTTGATCCTATACCTAACCATAACCGATACTGTAGCTGGGGCTTTGCTAGCCCAATACCTTGAAGACTCCTTCATAGGAAGAGACATCTATTATGCCAGTCGCAAATTGGCCGGGTACGAGGTCAACTACACTGCTTTAGAAAAAGCGTGTGTCACACTTGTCTGGGTCACCCAAAAGTTGCGACACTACATTATCACGTTCCCCATCAAACTTGTATCTCAAATGGATCCCATCAAATACCTGCTTGAGAAACTTGCCTTATCCAGCCGAATGGCTCGATGGTTGATGCTCCTAACCGAGTTCGATATCGTGTACGTCACACAAAAAGCCGTTAAAGGAAGAGATATTTTTGACTACCTCGTGGATTACCCCGTAGAAGAAGCTAATGTCTGGATCTCTGAATTCCTATTTCTGCCCAATACAACCTCTGATGGAAAATGTTCTTTGATGGCGCTGCCAACAAAAAGGGATACGGCATTGGGATACTCCTGGTTGCCCTAGATGACTCTCATACTCCCATCGCGATCAAATTGGATTTCCCTTGCACCAATTACATGACGGAATACGAGGCATGCATGGTGGGCCTCAAGTTCGCTCTCAAGAAAGGTATTCAATACCTTGACGTATATGGGGATTCTTCCCTCATCATCGGTTAAGTGTTCAGAAAGTGGAAAGTCAAGGACGAAAAGCTCCAACCCTTTCACGTCCAATTAGAAGAGTTAGCCTCCCAATTCTAAGATATCAACTTCCATTACCTACCCCGAGTAAAGAATAACCTAGACGATGCTCTCTCCACTTTAGCCTCCATGGTCGACATGCCCGAGGGAATAACAATGACCCCCTTCGTAGTTCAAAAGCAAGACAAACTAACCCACTGCTACCACATTGAGCTAGTCACCACAAAAGATCCTGAGCTAGTCAACTACTGGTACTATGATATTTGGTACCTCCTCAGGTATTGTAGGTATCCCTAGGGTTCCAACAAGAACGATCGAGCTACCCTCCGAAGGCTGGTAGACCAGTACATCTTCTGTCATAAAGCACTACTCAAGAGGAATTTCGATGGAACTCATTTGCACTACATTGCAGAACTGACATTGAAAAGATAATGCAGAAAATCCACAGCGGGGAATGTGGGACCCACATGAACGGCCACATGCTTGCCAAGAAGATCATCCGACAGGGCTACTACTGGACCTCCATGGCCCAGGATTGTACCGCATATGTTTGAAGATGCCCTAAATGCCAACAGTTCTCCAATCTTTAACACTTGCCTCCGCGAGAATTATACAGCATGACCTCTCCCTGGCCATTCTCCACCTGGGGTATCGACATCATAGGGAAAGTTACACCAAAAGCTTTAAACCGATATGAGTTCATCCTGGTTGCCATCGATTACTTCACCAAATGAGTCAAAGCAGAATCATATGCAGTATTGAATGCCAAGAAGGTGGCCAAATTCATCAAGAAAAATATCATCTGCCAATATAGAGTCTCGCACGAGCTAGTGTTAGATAACGGTTTGCACTTCGAGGCAAAAGTCACAGAAGTAGTCAACGAGTATGGGATTCAGAGACACAAATCTTCTCCCTACCGACCTCAGACCAATGGTGCAGTTGAGGCCGCCAATAAAAACCTCAAAGCCATCATCAGCAAGATGACCGAAAGTTGTAGGGATTGGGCCGACTGGATCTCGTACGCCCTTTGGGGCTATCAAACCTCAATCCGAACTTCTACTGGGGCTACCCCTTACTCTGGTCTACAGCATGGAAGCATTCCTACCTATGGAGATGGAAATACCCTACGCGTCATGCTCGAAGGCAAGGTTAGTGAAGAAGACTGGCGTCAAAGCCGTCTTGACCAGCTGACCCTCCTGGACGAAAGAAGATTAAAAGCTCTTTATCACATACAAGGATACCATCACCGAATAGAGCGATCATTGAACAAGAGGGTCAAAGACCGCAGTGTCCAGGAGGGGGATTTAGCCCTCCAGGAGATAATAGAACCCATCTGGGACCCCAGAGGAAAATTCAAGCCCAATTGGAGCTGCCCTTACATTATGAAGAAAATATTATATGGCGGTGCCGCCATGCTCACTGACCTGGATGGGGAAGAGATGGCTCGTCCAGTCAATCTGGACCGTCTCAAGAAATTCTACCCCTAGTCCAAAATCTCGGCGCGCTACGACTCTTCTCACCCCCCTTCTATTCTGAAAAAAAAAACTCTTCATTTCCCTCTATCCAGAACTACGTGGGCCTGATCCTCTATAAAAAAATTAGTTTAAAATTTTTCAAAAACCCCGGAGGTACATAGGCAGCTCATACATTTCACATGAGCACGACCCCTTCTTTTTCACAAAAATATATTCTTTTCTTATCACCGAGAACGACAGTTAATTCAAAACATCTACTTGAACGAAAGGATTATGTATGCCTTAGCGATCGGTATAGATAATTCAAAATACAAAATTCATCGAAAGGCATAGCTGGATGATCAGAAACTTGCTTATTTCATTAATAAGAAATTACAGTACGGATTACATAAGAAAAAGGAGCGGATAACTCCCTTCCCCCTATTACCATAAAAATCCAGATAAAATCTCCCACATTTGTTACAGAAATAAACTCCCCTAGGAGTCTTACCCATAGCTACCAGATGAGCCTGCACCCTCATCATCTACATCCTGAGGACCCCAAGTTTCCCCTGCCTGAATAAAGTGTCACAGACATTCCATGGATCGATGAGACTTAACCATCTTCGAAAAGACCACAACACCCCCTTCCATAGAGTCAGATAAAATAAACCACCTTTGACCAGTCTCTACTGCCAACATCTTACTGACTACTTTCCTCCACAACCACTTCATATAATATTTGGAGACATGCCAAACCTTCCCAAAAGAATGAGAGGGACGGGTCGACGGACTTCGATTTTCCCACAGAGATCCAAGCAACAGACGCAGACGCTCAGTCAAATCCTCTACTGGAAAGAAATTTGAGGTCCGAGGGGGGACGACTTGCGCCCAACCAAATTGGAACAGAAGCCGCCAAGGGAAATAAAAAGAAGTCTGGCTAAAACCAACCACTCGCACATATGAATACTCTCTTAGCTTCAAAACAGGCTGCAACTGTCCCCACCAAGGCACTGTCCAATACAGTCCACGAGACCCATACTCCACAAACCAATTCTTCCAATTCTCAACATACAGACTAACCCTGATGAAGTAGCGAGAAAAGAAGTTGGGTACGGCCGAAAAAGGATATTCTAGAGGAGTCGACAAGAGAAATCTTTCAGACAACCACATGAACAGCATCACGGGGCTACCCCTCAAAAAGTCAGAACGACCCTCTCTCCAAGCATCCAGGCCATTCAGAGTCTCCGCCAATATCACCGCCGCAGGATTGAGACGGTATGGCATCCATGAAGTAATGGTTGCAAGTTGAGGGTCCACGTGAACCTACCCAGTCACCAACAATAATTTTAAAAAAAGGCCCAGAACAACGGCTCCAGCATAGTCAGCATCACCTACTTCTCGCAAATGCACGAACTGCAACACTGCCGGAAGGGAGATCATTCCTCCAGCAACTAACGACCTGGCCGTCGAAGGCGAGATATGAAAAAGCCCGACCAATAAATCCCTAGGAGAGCAGGAAAATTTGGGCAAAGCCACAGCAACACTGGGATTCACACCCAGTATGGAAGAAAATTCCTCGTAGGTAGGACAAACTTCTTCTAACCCAAAGCGGAATACATGGTCTTCGGGGTATCAGAATTGTACCGCCGCTATCAGCATATTCCACTCAAAAGACCGATTGTGCCCCAAGGAAACTCGACGCATGTTGAAGGCATCATAGTTGACATTATAAGAGCACATGGCTTCCAAGGCTTCAAGGTAACTGGCAAACTCAATGCTACCAGGGAGAACCATCTTGCAAGACTAAAAGATAATGGGTAGGCAGATGAGGATGAAAAGGTGTGATAAGAACACTCCAGCCTTCTCCCTTTCGTGCAGTTGCACACTCCACCCTTCCCCCATTTTTGGAAATTTCCTCCTTTCCTCTTTTCTCAAATCAGAAGACTCAATGAAAATAAATTGATATTCTCAAAAGAATTCCAAGAATCATGTTTTCTCCTTATAGGATCCCCCTTTTTAAATAAAAAAAAAAGAGCTTTCCTTTGAAAAATTCCAAAAATATTCCTTTTTATGGTCTCAGCAGCAAATTAAAAAGCGCATGTGCATGCATTCATTCATCATTTAAATAAAAGATAGCCAAAAAACTACATTACATTGCATATATCTGTTTTCTATGTTACATCATTTTGAAGGAAATAGAAAGAAAAACAAAAAACAACGGGACTTAGCTCGAACCCACATTCTCTCTCTCTCTCTCTCCCTCTTACGAGCTTCCACCCCTGAGACGCGCTCTCTTCCCCCTACGATGAGACGACACGCCTCCACTACCCGAGCCAGAGTCTTCAATGGATGAGGCTGACGGTACCAGGCAAGAAGGAACAGGGACAACATCCCGAATGTGGGCACTCGCTGATGATATCCAATCTCTAATGTCTCTCAACCAAGTGGTCGACACCCGAACTTTCTGCAAGGAAAAGGCAGAATAGGTATCAAGCAAAATAAATCAAAAAGAGGAAAAGGACCGAAAGGTTTATCGTAGGACGAAGGACCTCCTCTATCAAACCCAGCTCCTCCGGATCCATCGCAAGAGGACGGTGCAGCATCGGCACTATCCCTCCATCAACACGTCGGATGTTGTACGAAGGAGTGTGCAACTGCACGAAAGTAACTTTTGAAGTCATCGCCGCAGATGTCGACAGACCACCGCCGCTATGAGAGGACCCCACTGGTCGACTCGACCCGCAGGAGGGAAAGGCAAGGCATCATGTATGCTGGGTGCCATCAACCAGCTCGTTACAAAGTCCATGTAGTCATACGACGCAGCCGTATCAATGTACAACGAGTAACATTCGCCGATCATCGCCGCGATCCTCTCATCCTCCAATAGCTGTCGCTCCCGCCTCATATACGTAGGAGGCTATGCGGGTGGAACCACCACCTCCTCCTTAGTAATTTGGCGAACCACCCTTTCCTCGAGATACCATGAATGGCCGTACTCATGCGCCAACAAACACCTCATCTGCGCGTTCACCCCAGTCATCCCCATATCCTGAATGGTTGTTCCCCAAGGATAAAAGGTCATCTGAAAATCCCCAAGAAGGCATGAGTCAATACAAGATCAGAAGGTGCAAAGGCCAAGACTAAAAAGGAAAGGACCTTACCCGACCACTGGTCAGGTCATTCAAGACCTGACGGACCGCCTCCAGAGAGAGAGTTCACTTCGACTGTCGATACAATCGGCTGAAGTCCCCAAAAGTGTTGTCCTTAAGAGAAATTAGCAGAGTGTTGCACCCGATTAGCTCATAGAACCACGCCTGAATTCATAAGCAAAAAGTGACGCATAAGGAAAATGAGAATGCATGAAAGGAAAATGCGAATGCATGAAATGAAAAAGCACAAAGTAAAGAATACCTCAAGGAGATATGTGGCTCCAGTAAAGGTTTGCCGGCAGCACCATCTGAATGCATCCAAAGAAGAGTAAAGGGTTGCCAATGTCAGACTCCCCCAATCATAGAAAGGGATGTTCGAAAACATCCTCAAGTACGGTAGAAACCACAAATGGACGACGTCGCCGCTCGACGCCACCATGAAACCTCCCAACACCAGGAAAATAAATAACCAGGCCATCTGCCTCACCTACAGCCCATCCTCCACATCAATCACTCTGCTCAACAGAACATCCTTCAGCAGGGATAACCGGATAGAATCTCCAGAAACTATCCTCCTCACATCACCAGGTGCCGCATGCACCGCCTACGGCCTCACCTGTAAGGAGCGATCCACCTCTATCTGCTCTCCATCACAATCCATCCCCAGCAGTTGCTGCACATCTATGGGAGTCACCATCATCTCCCCGAAGCCAAAATGGAAGGTGTGGGTAGTGTCCCACCACCTCTCCCCCAAAGCACACAGGACCGCTGTCGAACGAGGCGTCTCATCCAGCGCAGTCGCCAAACTCCCAAAACCCGCTGATGATACCATCCAGCACACCACGGGTGGAAGATGCTCCCAAACATCCTTAAGCCCCGTCGTCCCGCGGGCGCACATGTTCCTCAAGGAAATATCGGACTGGAAAAAGGAAAAATCTCATCAAAAGTCAAGAAAGAAAGAAAAAATCACCCAAAAAGAAAGGAATGACTAAGGTCAGGTTACTTACATAACCACCGGGAATCACTCTCGAAGAGCGATGACGCGATGGCTCCCGCAGCAACTCCACTCATCCGCAACCGGCTCAAACGCATCGAAAGCATTCTCGTTCCCTAAAACAAGGGGCACCCTGTCCCTCTAATCTAAATTCGCCCAGTCATCAATGATCAACCACTCCCGGTGGACAGCGGTGCTCACAAAGGTGGCCATTTCTTAAAGATCGGAACGTTAGAACAATTCGCAGAGTGAAATCGCAGAAAGAGAAACAACAAGAAGCTGTGAAAAATGAAGGGGATTCGCCCCCTTTATAAAGGAAGCCAAGCGCCATGCCGATCGGAACCTCCCCCTTCCACACCGATCAGCACTGACTCCTCACCTTCCCAAGGCAGTCCAAAAGTCCGTACGACTGCCGAATGGCACCCCTCAGTCTATGCCGGTCGACACCCCCCTTAAAATTTCCTGGAAAATGCTAGAAAACCCTGAAAAATCCTTAGAAAATTCCTAAAAATCCCAAGAAGGATTTAGAACGTTTTCATCAAGAGAATTTCGCACTCCTTCAGGCGAAACCTCCTTTTCTCCAATGGAATCCTCAAAATCCAAGCGAATGACCTCTCGAGCAATCACCTCCTCAGTAGAGTTTACAACCTCAAACTGGTTATCTCCCCAACAATCACCTCATCCGCTCAAATCAAGGACGGAAAGCCTCCCCAGCCATCGGCTACCTAGTGTGAAACAATATCGCATGATATTTTTCTCAGTAGAATTCAGAAGAATCACTCATCCATCGTTCCTCAGCGAAACCTCAAATCCAATTCTTATCCCTAGCAGAACCTCAAATCAAATTCTTACCTCCAGTGGAACTCTCTTCTTTTCCCAAGGAAATGCAATCACTCTTGGGTCAGAATTGACCCCGGTCTTGGATCGTCACCTGAATTAGGTCAGAATTGACCTCGATCCTCGGTCGTCACCACTCTTGGGTCAGAATTGACCCCAGTCTTGGATCGTCACCTGAATTAGGTCAAAATTGACCTTGATCCTCGGCCGTCACCACTCTTTGGTAATTAGGTCAGAATTGACCTCGGTCCTCGGTCCTCGGTCATCACCACTCTTGGGTCAGAATTGACCCCGGTCTTAGATCGTCACCTGAATTAGGTCAGAATTGACCTCGGTCCTCGGTCATCACCACTCTTGGGTCAGAATTGACCCCGGTCTTGGATCGTCACTTGAATTAGGTCAGAATTGACCTCGATCCTCGATCCTCGATCATCACCACTCTTGGATCATAATTGATCCCGATCTTGGATCGTCACCTGAGTTAGGTTAGAATTGACCTCGGTCCTCGATCGTCACCACTCTTGGGTCCGAATTGACCCCAGTCTTAGATCATCACCTGAGTTAGGTCAGAATTGACCTCGATCCTCGGTCGTCACCACTCTTGGGTCAAAATTGACCCCGATCTTGGATCGTCACCTGAATTAGGTCAGAATTAACCTCGGTCCTCGATCATCACCACTTTTGGGTCATAATTAACCCCGATCTTGGATCGTCACCTGAATTAGGTCAAAATTGACCTTGGTCCTCGGTCGTCACCACTCTTGGGTCAAAATTGACCCCGGTCATGGATCGTCATCTAAATTAGGTCAAAATTGACCTCGATCCTCGGTCGTCACCACTCTTGGGTCAGAATTGACCCCGGTCTTGGATCGTCACTTGAGTTAGGTCAAAATTGACCTCGATCCTCGGTCGTCACCTCTCTTGGGTCAAAATTGACTCCAGTCTTGGATCGTTTCCTGAATTAGTTCAGAATTGACCTCGGTTTTGGGTCGTCACCACTCTTGGGTTATAATTAACCTCGCTCTTTGGTCGTCACCACTCTTAGGTCAAAATTGACCCCGGTCTTGGATCGTCACCTGAGTTAGGTCAGAATTTACCTTGGTCCTCGATCGTCACCACTCTTAGGTCCTCAGAACTGACCTCGACCCTCTGAATCGGTCATCCTTGCTTCCTTAGGTTAGAATTGACCTCGGTCCTCGATCGTCACCACTCTTAGGTCCTCAGAACTGACCTCGACCCTCTGAATAGATCATCATCGCTTCCTTAGGTCCTTAGAACTGACCTCGACCCTCTGAATTGGTCACCCTCGCTTCCTTAGGTCCTCAGAACTGACCTCGACCCTCTGAATTGGTCATCCTTGCTTCCTTAGGTCCTCAGAATCGGCCTCAATCCTCTAAATTGGTTATACTCTCTCGGAAGCATCATGCGGTGTCTAATCGAAGGATATCATTTATTCCAAACTCACCCATTGAGGGGCTCTGTAGACACCTCATTCTGTTACCCCCGAACTCTCCTTAGGTCCCTAGTACCTCCACTCATCACCGCAAGCCCAGATCATGTCCCGAGCACTGACCTAAAAGCCATCGGGCCCTTCCCGAGGCAGTCCAAAAGTTCGTACGACTGCCGAATGGCACCCCTCAGTCCATGCCGGTCAGAACCCCCCTTAAAATTTCCTATAGAATTTCCTGGAAAATTCTAGAAAACCCTAACAAATCCTCAGAAAATTCCTAAAAATCCCAAGAAGGATTTAGAACGTTTTCATCAAGAGAATTTCACACTCCTTCAGGCGAAACCTCCTTTTCCCCAATGGAATCCTCAAAATCCAAGCGAATGACCTCTCGAGCAATCACCTCCTCAGCAGAGTTTACAACCTCAAACCGGTTATCTCCCCAAAAATTACCTCATCCGCTCAAATCAAGGACGCAAAGCCTCCCCAGCCATCAGCTACCTAGTGTGAAACAATATCGCATGATATTTTTCTCAGTAGAATTCATAAGAATCACTCGCCCCAGGTGATCTCTCCCAAGGGATGATCCGAATCTTCCCCAACTCATCCATCGTTCCCCAGCGAAACCTCAAATCCAATTCTTATCCCTAGCAGGACCTCAAATCATATTCTTACCTCTAGTGGAACTCTCTTCTTTTACCAAGGAAATGCAATCACTCTTGGGTCAGAATTGACCCCGATTTTGGATCATCACCTGAATTAGGTCAGAATTGACCTCGATCCTCGGTCGTCACCACTCTTGGGTCAGAATTGACCCCAGTCTTGGATCATCACCTGAACTAGGTCAAAATTGACCTCGATCCTGGGTCGTCACCACTCTTGGGTAATTAGGTCAGAATTGACCTCGGTCCTCGGTCGTCACCACTCTTGGGTCAGAATTGACCCCGATCTTAGATCGCCACCTAAATTAGGTCATAATTGACCTCGGTCCTCGGTCGTCACCACTCTTGGGTCAGAATTGACCCCGGTCTTGGATCGTCACTTGAATTAGGTCAGAATTGACCTCGATCCTCGGTCATCACCACTCTTGGGTCATAATTGACCCCGATCTTGGATCGTCACCTGAGTTAGGTCAGAATTGACCTCGGTCCTCGGTCGTCACCACTCTTGGGTCAGAATTGACCCCAGTCTTAGATCATCACCTGAGTTAGGTCAGAATTGACCTCGATCCTCGGTCGTCACCACTCTTGGGTCAAAATTGATCCCGATCTTGGATCGTCACCTGAATTAGGTTAGAATTAACCTCGGTCCTCGATCATCACCACTCTTGGGTCAGAATTGACCCCGATCTTGGATCGTCACCTGAATTAGGTCAAAATTGACCTCGATCCTCGGTCGTCACCACTCTTGGGTCAGAATTGACCCCGGTATTGGATCGTCACCTAAATTAGGTCAAAATTGACCTCGATCCTCAGTCATCACCACTCTTGGGTCAGAATTGACCCTGGTCTTGGATCGTCACTTAAGTTAGGTCGAAATTGACCTCGGTCCTCGGTCGTCACCTCTTTTGGGTCAAAATTGACCCCGATCTTGGATCATCACCTGAATTAGGTCAGAATTGACCTCGGTTTTTGGTCGTCACCACTCTTGGGTTATCATTGACCTCGCTCTTTGGTCGTCACCACTCTTAGGTCAAAATTGGCCCCGGTCTTGGATCGTCACCTGAGTTAGGTCAAAATTAACCTCGATCCTCGATCGTCACCACTCTTAGGTCCTCAAAACTGACCTCGACCCTCTGAATCGGTCATCCTTGCTTCCTTAGGTCAGAATTGACCTCGGTCCTCGATCGTCACCACTCTTAGGTCCTCAGAACCGACCTCGACCCTCTAAATCGATCATCATCGCTTCCTTAGGTCCTTAGAACTGACCTCGACCCTCTGAATTGGTCACCCTCGCTTCCTTAGGTCCTCAGAATTGACCTCGACCCTCTGAATCAGTCATCCTTGCTTCCTTAAGTCCTCAGAATCGGCCTCAATCCACTAAATTGGTTATACTCTCTCGGAAGCGTCATGCGGTGTCTAATCGACGGCTATCATTTATTCCAAACTCACCCATTGAGGGGCTCCGTAGACACCTCATTCTGTTACCCCCAAACTCTCCTTAGTTTCGTAGTACCTCCACTCATCACCGCAAACCCAGATCATGTCCTGAGCACTGACCTGAAAGCCATCGGGCCCTCCCCGACTCGGTTTGACCAAAAGTCAGACTCTTCGTCTCAATCGAGACTCAATGAATCTTCTAAGGGAACTAAATACCCATTCCAATGGTCCATCCCGTGCACGATTCTGACTTACCATGCGGACGAACCATCCATTTGCATCCGAAACCCAACCTAGAGGCCACCGGGCGCTCCCGGACTCTGTTTGACCTAAATTAACTCTTCAGCTCAACCGAGGCTGAATGAATCTTCAAAGGTCACTGAATACCCTTTCCAACGGTCCATCCCGTGCACGATTTTGACTTTCCATGCGGATGAACGATCCTCTTGACTCCGAGAGGTCACCGAATGCTTCTCGGGCTCGGTTGACCAAAGTCAACTCCCTGAACCGGGTCAAACTCTTTGGAATGTCAAAGTACATATCCTAGCCTTTCTAACTATCCACCTCGTGTGCGATTCGGACTTACCATGCGTACGAACGATCCATTTGCGTCCGAACGATTCCCCATCCAACGGACTGACAAATGCTTCCGAGCCACATTTGACCCAAAGTCAACTCCCGAACTTGGGAGCAGTCCAAAGGACTTTCGAAGGTCTCTAAAATACATTTCCAACGGTATGCCCCGTGCATGATTCTGACTAACGGTTTGCCCTCGGCGACCAATTTTCCAAAAAAAACTGAAGTGCACTGCCAAATGGCAGGTCCCAAACCCTGCCTATCAGCACCTGCAGATAGGTAGTGCCATGGCAATGACGATTGGTATACCCTTGGGACTATAAAAGGAGGACTTGGCCTCATTTTCAAGGGGAGCCCAGATCAGAAGGAAATCACTCTCAGCGAATCCCATAAACCTCTCTCGAAGGCAGCGTGATTTCAACTTCCAAATCCTCCCTTTACCCTCACTTTTCATCATCCCTTTCGTCAACATGATGAATTAACCACCCTCCATCATCATCCAAGTACAAGGGATGCTTTTCAACATTCAATATCAAGCTCAAGAGCTTCAAGAAGGTGTAACTTTCTCAAACTCTCTCTCTTAAATTCTCTTAAATTTCCAATAACTTGTTTTCTTACTTATCACTTTTAATATCTCATCTCACACATCCTAATATACTTTTTATTTAGTATTATTGCACATCTCTTATTTTCATATAAATAAAAAACCCAAAAAATAAGAAAAAGAGGGTTTGCTCATAAATTCCAAGTAGGGATTCTCACACTTTTTCCACACTTTTCTCCCAACTAAAACACTTTTTCTACACACACATACACACTCACAAATAAGACATCTCGATTTGGATTTATGGGATAAACCCCACCCCTCGTTTTGTATGCGAGCTACGTGGACTTTGATTCCTTAATAGGCTACGTAGGCGCCTCGGGGTAAAACCCGAAACTCGAGTCCTTTCTCTCCCATTTTCTCTTATTTTCTATCTTCTCTAAATCCATTTTCCTTATATTCTATATACTTGCTCTTAGTGACGTATTACTTATACTTGCTCTTAGTGACGTATTACTCCATATGCGTTATCGTTCCATTATAATGATCAACATAAGGGTAATCACGTAAATCCTATTATTCTAATATTATTCTTATACCTTCATACGGATGACTCTCTTTATCCTTTCCATGATACAAGTCAAGGATTCCTACCTCCATTTCTATATATACACATGCACACATATCACCGGGGTAAACATAAAGGAAAATAGCAAATATTCATGAGAGACCGAAAGGACGGAATGGGTGCCTAACACCTTCCCATTTCGTAACTAAGCCTCCGAACCCTTCTCGAGTCATTTTGGTTTTTCACGCACCAGTATGTCTTTGGATGCCATCCTTCGGGGTGGCTTCCCCTTTTTTCTTTTGTCTGTTTTGAGTAAAATAGACTGGCGACTCTGAATCTCTCTACATTTTTCACACCTCACAAATCAACGCCGGCCGAAGCGCTCTCCCGAGAGGGACACGTGGGACCCGAAGGATCTTTTTCCTCCACGGTGGGGATCGGGGATGGCCACAATACTAATGAAACAAATTTGATTCAAAGACAAAGCACATGGAAACATGCATTAAATGTGGACGCAAAGACTCAAAACAAAAGATACCATATACATAGATATGCAAAAGGATAACAATGACGCGCAAGCATATATAAGTATAAACACTAGAAAACGACACAAAACACATAAGCTTTATACACTAGCATAGTATCGGTGCCCTTAAAATTAATGTGGTAAACAGAGTGATGGGACATTAATTAGAAACAAATGAATTTTGACCGAATCAATCAAAAATTACCACGGAGTTTTATTTAACTAAACTAACTTATCAATCAAAGATTTAACCTCGTAGTGATGGATAAAATGAACTCGTAAATGGATAAACAAGCAAAATTCACAATGGCCTAAAAAATATTGATGATTCTTAAATTAATAGTGTTAAACATGAATTAACTAAGACATTTTTTTCAAGAAAAATATTTATTTATTAAACCATTAGGAGAAAAAACCTCTCTTACCATCTCTCATAAGAACTACTTAGAAATGAAAATTAACACAATTACAAAAAAATTCCTAGTCTTGCACGAGAAGTAGAAGCCCTTAAATTATAATTAAGAGATGATTTCTCCCCTTTAGTTAGGTAGGGAAAGAATATTTTTTCCCTTCATTTTGCTTACTTATATCCTCCTTCAAAATCGTTGAATCTTTAATGTTTCTTTATATCTTAAAAGAGTTGCCAACTTGAGAATTAAACATCTAAAATTGAATTATTTCACAATTTTCTCCAACTGAGTCTTCAATAAATGCCCGAGCTTTTGCTGAATTGGATCCTAAGTCATACTTTAACAATTTGACATATAAGTTAATTTCAGAGCTATCCTCTTTCGGTATTGAAATAACCTCCAGAGGAGGCATATCATTATAAGACTCCTCATTTTCGGACCATAAAAATTATGATTATTTTTTTCTGCCAAATGTTTAGGTGTACTAATTTAAAATTCACTCTTATTCAAATCTAATTTCTTTTCTTTCCTGTTCCTAAATCTGAGAAGATTTATTTTATGGGATTTATTTGTAGTCAAAGTTTCCCTTCGGTCCATAATTGCAGTTGGATATTTATTCCCACTATTAACTTTTTTTGCATGTGTCCCAAGAGGAGGAGACTTAATACCCACAAATTCAGCATTATCCATGTGGCTATATGAAGGGGAAACATGCTAAACATGTATACATGGTAATTCTTCAACTTCCTTCGCATTTAAAATGAGTCGCCACCAGAGATTTCATGAGCTGATCTTTGACTGATTCTGTAGTTTCTATGTAATCTAGGATTGGATAAAAAACCTTCGGTATATGCTTTCTTAGGGCTTAAATATTAGGAACATTTTCCACAATATTAGGAACAGTTAAAATTATTTCTTACTTGACCAATGACTCATTCACGTGGGATTCAACAATCCTGAAATAAGATAATATATCATTTTCCTTCACCTGATCTACTTTCGATATTATTGGAGGAACCGTTTTCTCTTTTCCATTGAATCCGGCTAGAACCATTGAAAATTTAAAAATATCATTTGCCTCGGATTTTACACCATTCCTAGCCAAAATATGATCTCTATTTGTAAGTGAAGACACCACATTATAGGACTCCCAAAATATTTTCTTAGGTCCCTAGAACCTCCCCATTAACAACAAACCCTAGGTCATACTCTGAGTACTAGTCTAGAGGCCATTAGGGACTCTCAAGCCTCATATGGCTCCGTTAACTCTATCATCAGAGTGAAATCTTAATGAATCTTTGAACGACCCTGAATCCCCTTTCCAACGGTCAGCTCCGTGTGTGAAACGGCATAATCGTTCAGATGAACGGACCATTTTACCATTGAAAATCGATTTGGAGGCCACTAAGCGCTCTCGAGATCTAATTTGACCCCAGTCAACTTCATCTTCAGATCGAAAGATCTTTGAATATCCGAAGGACACTAAAATCCCTTTCCAGCGGTCTGCCTCATGCGGAAAACAACATAACCATTTGGACGAATGATCCATTATCCCCTAAAAATTGATCCAAAGGCCACCGGATGCTCCGAGGCTCCATTTGACCAAGGTTAACTCTTCAGTTTGAACGAGACTAAATGAATCTTTGAAGGGAACTGAATACCCTTTCCAACTATCCACCCTGACCATAAATAGTCCTTACAGTATGGGACTAACAACTCATTTTACTTCGAAAGGTCACCAAGCGCTTTCGGCCCTAGTTGACCAAAGTCAACTTTCCAAACCAAGAAAAGCTCTTTTTAATGTTCAATTACCTTGCATAATATGTCCAATAGTCTACCCAATGCATGATTCTGACTTATGATTTAGACGAAAGATCCATTACTGTCCGGCGATCTCCCATCCAAAGGACAGAAGAGCGCTTCTAAGTCCCGTTTGACCCAAAATCAACTCCCAAACTCGGGAACGGCCTAAAGGTCTCTGAATTTCCTTTTTAATAGTATTCCACGTGCATAGTATGGATCAACATATCATTTTTTCGAAAAACTCTCCACGAAACTACCGATTGTCAGGTCCATTTCCCTACCTATCAGCAGTGTGTCTAGGGCTACCTGTCGATTGGTAGGGCTAAAGCTATGTCGATTGTCACCCCTACCCTATAAATAGAGAGCATGACCACACTCCCAGGAACACATCAGATCCGTCAATATCTGTGATCTCGACAACATTCTCTTGCAATCACCAAAGTTTCCTTGTGTGAAATTCCTTTCCATCTTTCATTCCCATCATTTTCATACCCAAATTGAAAAAATATAATTCTCTCTTATCCAACATTCATCTCAACATTCAAGGGAGTTCATCAAGGATCAATACCAAGCTTCAATTCTCCAAAAAAGTTCCCAAAATCTTCTCTCTCTAAATTCTTTGTTTTTGAATTAGCTTTTACTTTAATTCATACACATTAATATCTCATCATTTATTAGTAATATTGCACATACTTTATTTTCTATAAAACAAATTAAAGAAAACGAGGGTTAGACCTATAAATTCCAACAGGATTTCTCATCACATTTTCTCAAAACTAAAAAATACATTTTCTACACACACGCATATAATAAATTCCCATTCGAATTTATGGGATAATCCCCACCCCTTATACCACATATGACCTATGTGGACTTTGATGCCTTTACAGGCTATGTAGGCATTTCGAGTTAAAATCCAAAATTCGAGTCCATTTTTTTGAATATTTCCAATTTTCCAATTTTCTCATTTACTCATTTGTCTCCTTCTCATCTATACATTATATTAATACATACTATATTCGTGATCCTTATTAATGTTTTATCCAATATATATTATCATTTCATCATAACGATCAATATCTCGATAAACGCATACATCCTATTTTCTAGATATTATTTTGGTAACATTTTTTTGGATTACCTCACTCTATATTTTCCATGATATGAGTTGGGTGATTCCGGTCTCCATTTATATAAACACGCACACACACTTCATGAAGAAATTAAGGAAAATAGTAACACATGCCCATGAGATACCAAAAGGGTGGGAATGGTACCAAACACCTTCCCATTTCGTAACTTAGCACTAAAACCTTTGAACTATTGGTTTCGTAAGCATATGTTTGTCTTTGATGCCGTTCTCTCGAGGCTATGACATATTATTTTGCCTGTTTTGTGCAATATATACTGGTGACTCCATCTCTTTACATTCACCCCACACCAATGACGGATGAAGTGATCCTATAGAAATTAAGGCGCGAGACCTTTTCTCCTTCCCTCCTCCCCTCCCCCTACCGAAAAGAGAGAAGGGAGAGATCCTGGGATGGACACATGAGGATTCTGCTTGTTCATGCCCTGACTTTTATGATTTGAGACGACGCCGAGCTGTGTAGAATATTTTATCACAACAATTAATTTGAACTTAAGAAATTTGCGATCTACTTTAGAATGTCGCAAATAGTTACAATAATTACATTTGGGGGTCAAGTTTTCATAAAGTAACTGAACAAAAAATTTATAATTCTTTCTCTCTACAAAGAGATGATCAAGAGTAAATCCATCTCCATGAGAACTCTTGCATAATCTCCAAAAACTCTATTAAGATTCGATTAATCAATTTGAATAGGTAACCCAACCCCACGAGCAATCTGGAATAAGATCCTTGTGTCCCATTAATATTGGCAAAGGCCGACAAAACCTCACCCACACAGAGGTAGTGTTTTTTATATTATTTTTTGGAGAAAATTGAATCTCCCATGGAAGAACTTTAAAAGAACCAACCTGTAGCCTTAGAGAAATCCTTGATCGAAAACTTGCAAAGACTTTAGCAGACCCAAATTTGATGTTGAAATATCCCATCCCTATATGAGTGAAAAACCAAGGATGATGAATATTTCACAATGAGGAGAGTTGTTGCTTAGTATCCTCAATATTTAATGGCTTCGAACCTTTAGGTAGTATAATTATACAAATGAGGTTGAGCTTGCACTCATTTATAACATCTTCATACACTTCTTCCTTAATTTTTATTACTAAAGACTCACCATGTTGGTATAGTTTAGGAAGATCAGAGGGAGAAAGAGAAGTTGAATGATTTACATCCACATTGCACATTAACCTTGTTGTACCCATCAATGGCTTCACTTTGACCAAGCAGGGCTATCTCATTTCCATGAGGTGGCGGAGTACCATTTTTTTCACCAACCATAGTGATTGAATCACCACTAACATTGTATATAGATCGGTGATAAGGATTGAAATCTAGATGCTTCCATTCATTAATAGAAGCCATTATAGGACTAATGGTGTAAAGAAAGGCAACAATCAGGTAGTAGGTTTTAAATAGAAGGAATATTTTATCTCTCTAGAAATCCCCATCTCTCCTTAGAATTAACTAGGACTCCTTGTGCAAACCCATTGATCTTTAACTTATAACACACATAAAAATTAGATATTCAAAATTTTCTTTTTCTCTCTCATTTTGAAGAAAGTAATTCAATTGAACAATCAATGCAAACAAACTTGGCTTTGGAAAATTTTCTTTTCTTTTGCCTCTCAGTTTTTTAGGCTACTTCCAACGGTGACCTTTCACACAAGGAAGATTTCTCCCTTCATATCCCTTTCCCGTGCACACTCATATTTTCAATAAAGCAACTCATGGTCAATGTTTCTTACATGCATAAATCCCCTATAGTCAAATGTATATGTATAATGACAAGATTATCAGGAGAACATCTCACTTTGCTCATGTAAAATATGAAGAAAAAATTCTTAAGAGCTTGTGCATGTGTGTGTGGAGGCATCTATAAAGTGAATCCATTAAGAAAATCAAAGTCGAACAAATCCATGCAAGCGTGATTAAGAACATAACTACATATTTTAAACCATAATCCAATGTCCTATCCACATGAAAAATGGAATGACGTGGATTCACATAAACCGATATGCCGATCAAGATGTGTAAAACCAAACTACACATAAATCAAAAATCTTTTTGAGTTTTTAAACATTTTATGACACCAGGTGAAAAATAAACTCAAAAGAGAAACAAAATCTTTTTTGTATTTTAATAATAAGAACAAAATAATGGAAAATCAAAACACGAAAGATAAACATTTCATAACACTAGAAATGACATATAACATAAGCACAAAACTAGTGTATGACAAACATACAACCACAATCACTCATAGGATATAGCATGGGAAGAATCATGTGATAGCATGTGAGAACTAGTAATTCGAACATTCATTGTCTCCAAAAATGATTTTCTAACCCAAATATATGAAAACCTAATGCCTCTGGTCTTTGAAACTATGGTGATACAGGATATAGACTTCCTAGGACCTCTTGTAAGATCATAAAAAAATGCCCTAAGGAGACCTTTCCTACCACGATGCGAACAAGTGTAAATAGGAGGAATTTTACCTACATATAAACCTTGTTTAATTTCCTAGGAAATGGTTGACACTATAAAACAAACGATGGTATTGACTTTAATAGCGGAAACATTTAAATCATCGAAACTAGTACCATTACTACTTGAGTCTCTTAAATCATCTTCTAACTTCACAACTCTATACTCAAGAAAATATTTAGAGCCTTCAAATATTAGGGTCTCCTTATTAAAATTTTCAATCACACCTAGATGGTTATCTCACTCCCCCTCAATGTAAGAAAACTTATCCCTAAGAGTCTTCTCTCGGGCGTTCAAATCATTAATAAATTTATCATTATTCTCGATGGCACCTTCTCTCACCTTAGCCTCAAACCTTTTACAGCCCTTTAATTAATTCCTTAAAAGTCGGAATCTATCATAACTCTCTTTCCTAGACACTTCTAAATTTTAAAATAGAGATTCATGTCCTTGAGTTTCTCACGAAGAATATCTCTTCGAGTTTGAACAGTTCAGTTCAATTGTAGGTTTAAAACACAAATTTTCTTTTTCAAGAAATTTAACTCTTTTTCAACCTCAAATTCAAACGAGTGAATTTTTCAGCATGACTATGAAGTTCATTAAACTCCTCTCGAATATCAAAAATATTATTATCACTACTCGTATCGGGGAACTTATAACGGAGATCATCCATCGAGAAACACAAATATACACGAGGGTCAGAGACAAAAATGGACCACCCTAAAACACAGAACAACATGATAACTTAGTGTACTCTATGTGGTACCAATTTGGAAGTGCTAAAGTACGGAGGATGATCACAAACACAAACAATTTTTTCATCTTTTGAAATTAAACAAATTAGTTAACCTAATTAATAAAACACTAATTTTAAGTCGATTGTTGTATTAAAGATTAACCAATTTTATTTTAAATTAAAACATGCATTTAGGTGAGTGCATGATAAAATAAGTAAATCAAACAATAATGCTCGATGTATCAGGAAAACACAAATGGGAAAAACTTCGAAAGGCGTAGCCAATGCAATTCACTATGATGAGGAATTACACATGACAGACATTAGACTTACAACACAGAGTTGATGCCCTCGCAAGCCTTGACGCTCTTAAGTCTTTTACTTCCCCTCCACAGTGCACGTAAGATTCCATCTACACAATGCCACAATACGTGATTCCACAGACGCCTCGGTATTAACTTATATAGACTCAACAACCATCACACAAGATGGATTATACCGTATGTAAACAAACCAGGCACCGAGTTCCCCGCACGAAAAAAATAATCAACAAAGATGAAAAGTATAAACTTGTGACACCCCGCCTAATTAAATACCGGGTGATCAGTCCTTTATTAAATTATAATCAAGGTGAACGGTCGGTTCATTCTTAGCATCACTTTCGTAAAAATAACTTTTCCAATTTTAACACCCCAAATAATTAAGCTAAGTGTCAAAACCATTTTAGACATTACTTTCCAAATTTTATTTTATAAACCAACATTTAAAATTTTACATAATTCATAGATAAATAATCACACAACAACTATCCTGGAACATATAATTTAAAATAATTAAACATTCAACTAATTGATTCCAACATTAAAACTTAAAGGAAAACATCCTGACAGTAATAAATCCCAAAGTGTAAATACTGGAAATAAATGAATCACAATATCCCATAAAACAGCTGAATGATGGAAAAGGGCGACACATGCCCAACTGGATAAAATAAATGCTAGGAGTGGAATCAAGAAATGAGGTCGTCTAGGCAAGAGGCCTGCAACTCCCACCTAAGCTGCAGCGCGTTCCTCCCCAAGGATCCTATGCAAGACGCACCTGTGGTTGGACACCTGTAATATATACATATATATACAAGAGGGAAGAGAAAATAGCAAACGGGTCAGAGCTCGATTGTAAAAACAGTTAAAAATTAGTTTAGCAAGTATTTAAAATGTTTCCTGGCCAATGCAACAACATATTAGTGCGGCACTCCCCTGAGAAATTCTCACATCTCTTCTAATGTGCACGCCTATCGCACTAACCTTCCCAACGGTTTAACTTATCTTATCTTAGGTTACTCGTAAGGTTTACATTGACAATTTCGATTGTTTAAGAGGTTAATTTCATTTAATAACAAAGTTCTCATTTAAACTTTATTTGCAAATAAAGTTTCTTAGTAACATATTATACTTTTCAAACACTCATTTCCAAGTTGAAATAATTATTCATTTCTTACTTACCATAAACACAGTAGGTAGTTCCCAAATTCCAGAATTATATATATATATATATTCTAAGAGCACCCCATATAATAATTATGGTGCGGGCATACTCTGCTATCCAGTTCCCGTATCACTCGTACTAAGGAAAATACAAGTTCGGAATCACTCTCGAACTGTATTGAAACAAAACACAAACAATATTGAGGCGAATCATAGTTTCCAGGTCTCTAAGAGGTCAGTACATGCCCTCACGTCTCTTAGGACCGTCTGACTATCGATCCGATAGCCTGTACCAAAGGATTTCTATCTTCTAGGGTACGAGTCAATATCCCCCATAAAGGTCCCATCGAGATAAGACTGTCCCAGCGCGGTAACCTCAGGGATAGCAAGTAGCGCGGGCATGATTTTTACACATATATAGTATATGCATAAACACAGTCATATAAATATACCACTATTATTATATCAAATTTAGGTATACTCTCATAACCCATAATTATGATACATCATCTACTGGTCTACGGCTCAATGCATCCGCAACTACGTTGGCCTTCCCCGGATGGTACTGTATGTCGAACTGATAGTCCTTCACAAACTCTAACCACCTGCGCTGACTCATATTAAGCTCTCGCTGAGTGAACGGGTACTGCAGTGACTTGTGGTCTGTGAATAAGCGAAATTTCTCCCCCAGTAAATAGTGCCTCCATATCCTCAACGCAAAAATGACCGCTGCTAATTCTAGGTCGTGTGTAGGGTAATTCTTCTCGTGCGGCTTAAGCTTGCAGGAGGCAAAATCTATAGCCTTCTCCTCCTGCTGAAGTACTCCCCTAAGTCCCCGTAAAGAGGCATCGGTGTAAGCCAGATACTCCACTCCCTGTTTAGGTAAAGCAAGGACCGATGATGAAGTAGGCTTGTCTTTCAGCTCGTCGAAAGCCAATTGACAAGCATCATCCCAAACATATGGTACCTCTTTGTGAGTCAGGTTCGTCAATGGACCCGCTATTTTAGAGAACCCCCGAATGAATCTCCTATATTATCCGATTAATCCCAAGAAATTACGTACTTCCGTTGGTGTTGTGGGCTGTCTCCACTCCCTCATCGCTGACACTTTACTCGGGTCAACTGCTATTCCTTATTTATAAACAACATGTCCCAAAAACTGCACTTCAAATAACCAAAACCCGCACTTCTCGTACTTAGCATACAACTGATGCTCCCGCAGAGTTTGAAGAACCTGCCTCAAGTTCTCGACATGCTCTTCTTCAGAGTGTGAATACATCAGGATGTCATCTATGAAGACGATGACAAACTGATCCAAGAACTCTGTGAACACTCAGTCCATCAAGTCCATGAATACAGCTGGAGCATTTGTGAGTCCAAATGGCATCACTCTGAACTCATAAGACCCATATCTCATCAAGAAAGCAGTCTTTGAAACATCCTGCTCCCTAATACGTAGCTGATGGTACCCTGACCTCAGATCTATCTTTGAAAAGGAAGTTTCTCCCCTCAGTTAGTCGAACAGGTCATCGATTCGATGCAACGGATACTCGTTCCGTATTGTGACCTTGTTCAGCTCCCGGTAGTCCACATATAGCCTCAGTAAACCATCTCTCTTTTTCACAAACAAAACTGGAGAGCCCCAAGGTGAGGTAGTCCTGCGAATGAAGCCCTGGCCTAACAGCTGCTCTATCTGATCTCGTAACCCTCGCATCTCCGCTGGATCCATACGGTATGGAGCGCGTGCTATAGGTCGAGTATCCCATAATAAATCTATGACAAAATTTATCTCTCGACTGAGGGGTAAGCCTGGTATCTCCTGAAATACATCGAAGGACTCACGAACAACTGGGATCGAGTCTAAGGGAATCACAACCTCCTTAGAGGTATCCTCCTCTATGTAATACAAATGGGTGGTCGAGCCTCCCTCTGGGCGAGGCATCGCCACTACAAACATCTCTCGCCCCGGAATGGCAAAGACAATACTCCCACCGAAACAATCTATAATGGCTCTATAAGCTGCGAGCCAATCCATACCGATAATAACATCGTGCTCATGCATATCTAAGACTAACATGTCTACTGGTAATAACAAGTTACCAATCTCTACTCCCACACCCCGACATATAAATGAAATTAGCGATCCATTTCCCAGTGGTGAGTCTACACACGTTACAGTGCTCTCTGCTGTGGCTAATAACCCTAAGGCCTTCGTAAAATGGGTAGCTGTAAAATAGTGCATCACCCCAGTATCAAATAAAACCAGACCCATAGTAGCATGGATAGGAAACATACAGTCAATCGCGGGTGGTGCCTTTGGACTTGCTGCCTAGTGGACATTATAGACACGTCCGTATTGTAATTTCCCTTGCTGCACTAGAGCGGCTCGAATGGCTGGTAGGGCTGGTACCTGAGCTGGTGCTAGGAGGGCAGCTGGAAAAAGTGGCCTCTGTGGCTCATTATGGGCACCCTGCTGCTGTGGGGCCCTATAACCCTCTGGACAATCCTGGCACTTATGGACATTCTTGCCGCACATGAAACATCGGCCCCTGAAATTACCTCCCCTCTGAACCTGCTGACCACGGCCCTGTTGTCCATTATCGCCCCGCCACTGACCCTGTTAGCCCTGATGAAAACTTTGTTCGCCCTATTGCTGACCCTGCTGTTGGAGGTGTTGGCCTTGCTGGCCCTGCTGACCCTGCCTAAATCCACCAAATCCCTGCCTGGAATCACCTGATCAGAATCTCTTGGCAGGGACCCCCTGATGGGAACGCTTCTCATGGTAACGAGTCTGTCCTTGAGATGTCGGTGCTCCACTAGCACCACTACCCCCTGTCCTGCCCTGCTGGCCGGACTCTCCTGCTCGCTTGCTTCCCTGCAGATGGAAGCGGTGATCCTGGCAGTGTAGCAAAGCAGCAATAAGTACATCTATGTAGGTACTAAGAGACAGATTCCCTATTAGGTGCTGACGGATCCTCCAAGCTAACCCGTCTACAAACAATAGTATCTTCTTGCCCTCAGTGGGCGCCTCATCTGGCACTATAGTGAGAAGTCTTGTGAACTCCTCTTTATACTCAACAACGGTAGAATTTTCATGCCTCAAGTTCAGTAACTTTCGCCTCATCTCAGTTTGCACGACGGATGAAATATACTTGCGGTCAAACCGCTCCCAGAATGACTGAATCGGGATAGTATCCCTCTCCTCCAAGGTGGTGGTGAACTCCCACCACTGCAAAGAGGCCCCCACTAGCTTAAAGGAAGCCAACAACTGTTTCTGCACACCTGTGCACTCGTACATATGCAGATGCCTCTGGATATCTTTCTTCCTTGGCTGACGATGATGATATCTGAACTACTCAAGAACTCAGGGGGATGCGCCTTCTGAAAGGCATCCCTAACCCGCTCTCATGCTGATGGAAGCTGTGCAGGTACTGGCTCCACTGCCTGAACTTGGGGTGGATCCTACTGTACTATCGCTAGCGTGGCATTCACCGCTTGAGAAACAATAGCGGCTACCTGATTAGCATTCATCGTTCCCTAAGCCGGAGCTACTGGCTGTTCGGCTTGGGCACGCCTATCTTTTGGTACACATCTCGGAGGCATCTGAAATGTGAAGAAATTTATTAGTCTACAGTTATCATCAAATCTCAAATAGCTGAAGACGTAATCGTAAAAGCAAGAATACAACAATCCTAAAATAGGGCTCTATAACAAGAACGCTAAGATGAAAACGAAATAAGCCATACAGATCCTATGGACACTAGAACCTGATGCTCTGATACCACATGTGACACCCCGCCTAATTAAATACCGGGTGATCATTCCTTTATTAAATTATAATCAAGGTGAACGGTCGGTTCATTCTTAGCATCACTGTCGTAAAAATAACTTTTCCAATTTTAACACCCTAAATAATTAAGCTAAGTGTCAAAACCATTTTAGACATTACTTTCCAAATTTTATTTTATAAACCAACATTTAAAACTTTACATAATTCATAGATAAAGAATCACACAACAACTATCCTGGAACATATAATCCAAATAATTAAACATTTAACTAATTAATTCCAACATTAAAACTTAAAGGAAAATATCCTAACAGTAATAAATCCCAAAGTGTAAATACTGGAAATGAATGAATCACAATATCCCATAAAGCAGCTGAATGATGGAAAAGGGAGACACATGCCTAACTGGATAAAATAAATGCTAGGAGTGGAATCAAGAAATGAGGTCGTCTAGGTAAGAGGCCTGCAACTCCCACCTAAGCTGCAGCGCGTTCCTTCCAAAGGATCCTATGCAAGACGCCCCTATGGCTGGGCACCTGTAATATATATATATATATATATATATATATATATATATATATATATATATATATATATATATATACAAGAGGGAAGAGAAAATAGCAAACGGGTCAGAGCCCGATTGTAAAAACAGTTTAAAATTAGTTTAGCAAGTATTTAAAATATTTACTGGCCAATGCAACAACATATTAGTGCGGCACTCCCTTGAGAAATTCTCACCTCTCTTCTAATGTTCACGCCTATCACACTAACCTTCCCAATGGTTTAACTTATCTTATCTTAGGTTGCTCGTAAGGTTTACATTGACAATTTCGATTGTTTAAGAGGTTAATTTCATTGAATAACAAAGTTCTCATTTAAAATTTATTTGCAAATAAAGTTTCTCAGTAACATATTATACTTTTCAAACACTCATTTCCAAGTTGAAATAATTATTCATTTCTTACTTACCATAAACACAGTAGGTAGTTCCCAAATTCCAGAATTAAATATATATATATATATATATATATATATATATATATATATATATATATATATATATATATATATATATATATATATAATACTCATATAATATATATATTCTAATAGCACCCCACATAATAATTATGGTGTGGGCATACTTTGTTATCCAGTCCCCGTATCACTCGTACTAAGGAAAATACAAGTTCGGAATCACTCTCGAACTGTATTGAAACAAATCACAAACAATATTGAGGCGAATCATAGTTTCCAGGTCTCTAAGAGGTCAGCACATGCCCTCACGTCTCTTAGGACCGTCTGACTATCGATCCGATAGCCTGTACCAAAGGATTTCTATCTTCTAGGGTACAGTTCAATATCCCCCATAAAGGTCCCATCGAGATAAGACTGTCCCAGCGCGGTAACCTCAGGGATAGCAAGTAGCGCGGGCATGATTTTTACACGTATATTGTATATGCATAAACACAGTCATATAATTATACCACTATTACTATATCAAATTTAGATATACTCTCATAACCCATAATTATGATATTTATCCTTATTTCTCATTATTTAGATGTCACGTATAACGGTCCGTCTCTTATTCATTTTATTTTTGAGATTTCATTTATTCCAACTCACTTCTCATCTCTCGAAGTATTTCCTTTACCTAAGTAAAATATTAGTAAGCCCTCACTCACCTTCTAATCCAACTCCTAGACAGTTCGATTTTTAAGTCTACACACGTTAGATTTCTTAGGTATGAATATTTCCCCGTTTACCCTTCGTTTGTCCTATTTCATTAAAGTTCCACTTAACGAGGTTACCTTGACCCTACTGGTCCTTTTTATGTTTCTTTATGTCCTAATAACATTAATCAGGATTTATTACGCATTTAATCGGATTAAGTCAACCCAAGTAAAATCTTATTTTTCCCAGAAGGGGTCGATCGATCGTTAGAAAGGGGTCGATCGATCGATGCTCTTGGCTCGATCGATCGATCAAACAGGTATGGAAAAATCTGCAGAAAACCAGTTATGGGTTCTATCATCCAACATCATCCAAATCCAAGTTTTTAACACCCAAATTCCCAGAAATTTATACCACAAACATTATAAACCCAAATGAGCAATATTCTATGTAAAGCATGCTTGTTTTCATCAAGATTCATGGATTAAAAGGCCCAAAATTTATATAATTCTCATGAACCCTAGAAATTTCTTTAACTTAGTTCTTCTTGTTCTTTTTCCATAATTTCTACTTCTAAACCAATATAAATTCGTGGTTAAACCTCTACATGTGAAAGGGTTTTCCAGATTATTGTTTATATCACTACGACATGCGATTTCTAATCTCCAACTTGGGTTTTCTTTCATAAAAACTCCTCCTAATCAAGCCTAAACTAATATGAATGAAGCATTAATGAAATTAAGCAAGATAAATACTTGCCTGGGATTGTTTGTTTCTGATTTGCGGCTGAAATCAGTGTGGCTGTGATCATTGTGGCGTGATCTAGCGTTTGGCGGTGACGGCGGCGCAAACGGAGGAGTTCTTGGCCTAGAACTCTTTGGCAAGCTCTCTCCTTCCTTCTCCAATGGCCGTCTATTGTTTTTGGTTGAGTTAACCCTAGAAGATAACCCTAAGCACCTGATACAACCTTACAATTTTCGTGGGTTTTCAGGCCTAAAAATGTAAAATGTCCAAAACGCCCTCCCGGGGTGTTAATTAGACCTAAAAAGGCCCTGAGACCCAAACTAAACCCCTGGGTACATTATTTTGACTATCTCGACCCTTCTGGACACATTGGCGCACTCGAAGTGACCATAAGGGTGATTTATAATTTATTCACTTTTATTAATCAACATTTAGTCCCGACACGACACGGGCGCGTTCCGACTTAAATTTCCAAAATTGTCATTTTATTCACTTGTGACATTTAATAGTACCAATATTATATATTACTTTGCTCTTTAGTAATATTCAACAAGTTTCCAATGATTATGATTACTAACTCTCGTCACATTAGTAATTATAAAAATAATTAATTTCTGGATTTATATTAAATTAATAACTCACATTAAATTTAATAAATCCCCAAATTTAGAAAGCATAAAAATACGGGGTATTACAAAACCTTCTTGGTGCCAATAAATAACGTCTCAAAGCATATAAAGATGAAACTTGGATCTTAAACTAGTTGGGTGAAAACTAGGGTTTGGGGTAAATACGGACAACTTCTTGAAAGAGTTTGAGACCTCAAAACGAATGAAAATGTCTCAAAGAATATTGGTGCACCACACTCCTTATTATAGGAGGTTTTCCAAGTTTGAGATAAGGATGAAAAACAATTTGAAAAATATCAAAATTATCAAAAAAGTGAGTACTCGTTGGAATTAGGTTCATCTCATTCGAACAAACTACATCCCTTCACTTGAACTAAAAAATGCTCGCTCGATCCGTTTATTGGAACTCTATTTTAATGAGAGAGAGTATCTCATTCGAATGACATGGCCTATGTCATTCTAATGACCACGTGAAAGAAAATAATTTTCTCCTAAAAATTATTTAGAAGGATAAAATCATTTTATAATATTTTAAAATCAATTTTATAAAAATCTAACACCTAAGGAAATATCCAAGGCTCAACTTAATTACGCATTCCTACCTGAGAGATCCTTGGAACATGAAGACGAAAACTAGAACGAAAATATGGCATGGTGATGTAGATCATCTAATTTTTCTACTAGATCTTCAAGAAACCATGTTATAGGTTTGAAAGGAAAAATAACTCAGAGCCTAATGTATGACTCAAATAGTTTTGTCCAAACACGAAATAAGTCAAAATACATACAAATTGACTCTATCGAAATTTTTTCCTTATAGATTATAATGACATATGTTTCATGTTTTAAAGAGATTATCGTTGTGTGCATTGTTTTGTATATTTTAAATCCAAATCTATACTCCGTTAGGGTCATTTTTTTATTTGAAAAGTTCTTAGGTCCATCTTGTTAAATAAAGAAAAAAAATTCAAGATTGATTGAATTCAGATTCAAAATGATAATTTTAAAGGCAGAAAGGGGCATTTCAATAATTTTATAAGGATGGTATCTAAAAATTAAAAAAATTATAATACAAAATTTCAGTAAATATTTAAAAAATCCAAAAATATTTTCAATATAGTTGAGTTTTGAAATGATTTCTTAATATAGACTTCATTAGCAAATCTCTTATCTTACGAAATTTTTACACATTATCCCAATAATATGATCGAACAGGGACATGGAGGTGAAAGTTAAGTTGCTTAACAAATAAATGTGGAGATTTTAATGCGGTGAGATTATGTGTTATTAATTGTTTATGAGAGATTTAAATCAATCCGAGTTAAAATAACTCAAACTTTCCTTAAGTGATAAATTCACTGATGATCTCGAATTCTTATTTTGTTCGATTACTGAAATCAAAAGGTTAAAATTATGAATCTTAATCAATAGAATTCTTAGTAATCATCTTGAGATATAAAAAAAACTTAACAAAAGTTGAGAAATGAGATTAGGCCACCTTTTTGAAAGCCTAAAAATTAATCCTAACTCCAACATTTTTAAATTATTTTGTTTCAAGACAATTTGAGCCAAAAATAAAGATAAAATTTTTAATTAAAAACCCAAATTCCTACAAAACTCCAATCAGAAGTAAAAAGCCAATGAAAAGAAGCCACACTTTTTTTTTGAAACTTCGGATAAAATTATGGTACGAATTTTTTTAAAAGAAAAGGATGTAACAAGAATAATGGATGAAAAGAAAAGAATAAAAAAAGGAAGAAGAGAGAGAATGAATGAAATAACATAATTAAAAATGAAAAAGAGTATATGCGTTTGAAAAAGAAAAAAAGAAAAAAAAGGACAATGGGTGTTAGAAAAAGTGCCTAAAAGTCAAAATATCGAAAAACTTCTATATTCTCATAAACTTTGAACTCTAAAACCCAAGCCTACAATACAACTGAAAACAAAAGTCATAATCGATCTCAATGTATGTTATGGTGTGGAGAGAAGATGAATAGGATCTACGGTTTCAATATTTTCAAAAAGTAATCAATGTTACATTCATGAGATCATATTCATCCATCTAATAAATTTTTATTTTTTTATTATATATATGGGAAATTTCTTTATTTAAATCAACTCTTTTATTAACATATATGGAGAGAAAATAACCAATTTCTCAGTGTTCGGCTGAGAAGTATCACGTGAGATTTTGAATCAAAATGAACTTTTGAATAAGAAATGTAACGATCAAATCTTTTGAAATGGACCATTATATTGTTTATGCACACATGCACAATAAGTCGAGATTTAGAAGTGAAGTTCTACTATATTTATAAAGTTTGCATTTAAGACCTAGTTATATTACTTTTTGCATCTTGAATTGAGTCAAGTTTTTTAATTTTGTGGGTATATTCGATACAAATCCTCATGAGACAAAACTCATCCACCAGGGCAACCTAGATGTTTAATGGTTTGTTACAAATGCTAAGTGCAATCGCGATTCCAAAGAAAGTGAGCTAGATTTAAAAAAAATTAGTTTTCCTCTAAGACTGACAAAGATTATATTTGGTGATGAGTGCATTATTTTGTATATATTACACCCAAATTTATACTTTGTTAGAGTCATTTTATTTTATATAATAAGTTCTTAGGGCCATTTTGTTAAATAAATAAAAACGCAAGAATGATTGAATTTGGATGCAAAATGATAATATTAAAGGCAAAAGGGGGAATTTCAATAAATTTATAATTTTCTTGAGCTAATTTATGAAAAAAACTGCTTAGTAAAAATTTTGCAGGTAATGATGAAATTTGGTGAAAATTGACGATCAGCTCGAGAAAAATTCAAAAAGGTGATTTTCACAGTTGTTCGAAAAAAGTCATTTATACAAAAAAAAATTTGGAAATTTTTATTCTCTGAATGGGATGAAATTACGCGACCATGTTCGACAAGTAAATCTAAAAGTCCCCGAGAGGGGGGAAATTGAGTAGTTTTTTTCGATCCAAAGATAAAATTTAAAATAAGGTGGACAGATTGGTTCCAACACTATTGTTTGGGTGACTACAACATACCTCACCTCTTGGCCTATAAAAAGGACCCTTGGCCTCACCATTTCACAAGAACTTTTTGGGAGCAAAACTTTAAGAGAATTACATATTATTTTAGGGATAGGAATTGTACTTTTATGAGGAGGATGTAAGATCAAGTTTTACGATTGTTCACTAGCTTTTAGTTTGCCATTTTTCATTACACCCCATTAAAAAATCATGTACATTCTCAATACTTAAAGCACGGACAAGTTACTCAGCAAAGGAAACAATCAAAGATCAAGCGTCCCTACATTTAGAAGAGAAGGTATATGAGGTTAATTTTCTATAAATATTTTATTCAGGGGTATTTTTAAAAAGTTTTTATTTTTATAGAAATATTTTAGAGCATCTTTTAAAAGTTTTACAAAGGAAAATATTTTATGTTCTCAAGTCACTTGAATGACTTTATAGTCTTCGTTAAAAGAAGAATGAGTTCTTTGTTCGAACGAGACTGTGTTCTTCGCTCAAAAGACGTTCGATCGAACATCAAATGAGATTTTTTTATTAACATAACAAATTTTGTTTGATGCTCATTAGATTTAAGTTCGAACGAGATGAGTTATTCGTTCGAATGAGTTTGGTTTTTATGCGAATGAGTTATATAGTTTCATTTGAACAAACTCTTATTTTCATTCGAACGAGTTATTTGGAAAATAAATTTTCCTCGAAAATTATGTTTTCAACAAAAAGGAGTATTGGCGTCATCTTCTGGGAGGATTTTTGGAGAAAATTGTTTTCCAAACATATCTAGAAGGTCTCCAAACACTATTTTGTCTGAATACTTTGTTTTTTCAAACCCAAATCCCTTGGATGTTTTATGAAACACTTTATCAAACCTAAAAGAACACATACAATGTTCTTACCCTTGTGAAATTAATTTTTCATTGCTGAAAATAGTTAAGGAGTTTCCTAAGGTTAATCGGTGGACACTTAGGCAAGTGGATCTTGATGTGGCGCATATCTAGATCAAAATTGGTGTCTTCATAGAACAAGGAAGGAAGATATAACTATAATTCTTAGTAAAGTCTAAGTTTGTAAGTATGGCCGTGTTATTCTATAATACCTAGTTGTAACAATGTTGAAAAATGATTTTGCCCAAAAAGGCTCCTCATATCATATCTTGTGGTTTGTGGTTTTTTTTATTGAATTTAGATTCATTTAACTTGAATGTTTAGATTCTCCTAATTAATAAAGATAAATTCATTTTTTCTTGTTTGTGACCTAATCTACAAATCTACATTTGATCATATAACTCGATCACTCTACAATGCATTTTTAAATTTGTATCAGAGCTTGTTTCTAAAAGTTATTTAGATTAATCTTGGTGGTTATTTAGAGAATTCGTACAATAGGCCACCATTCTTTGATAGTCAAAATTATTCCTCTTGGAATAATCGAAAGATATCGTCTCTAAAATCGATCGAAGAGCGCATCTGGCCTTCTTTTGAAAGGGGATGAACTCATACTATTGTGACTAACGAAAATGTTGTTAGTCTCAATCTAAACCCAATTCGGACTGAAGAGGATTTTAGACTGAGTAACTATGGCTCTCCTAGTTTAAAAGTAATTTTTGGTGTAGCCACACCTGATGAATTTCGTTATATTATGACGTGTAACACGAACAAAGAAGCTTAGGATATCCTTCATCTCACACATAAGGGAGCCAATGCTATAAAAAAATTATGCTCTTTAAAACCTCACCACACAATTCAAGACTATAAGCATTCTTGAAACTGAAAATTTTGATGATTTATATGCAAGTTTGTCTGATATTTTGAATTTGACTTTTGATTTGGGTGAGAAAATTTTGAAAACAAGATCCGTTAAGAAAATTCTAACGTCTCTCCCGTCTCATTTTAGTGAAAAATTTATCATCCTTATTTCCTTGGAAATTCTAGACACCTTTAGGCTAGAAGAGATCGTATGTGATCTTCAAACTCACGAATTACAAAAGTTCCCCGAACCTAAGAAAAATGGAAAATGGAATTTCTTTAAAGGATAAATCTAAAGAAAAAGAGGGTTTTGGCTCCTATTTGAATTTGGTCTAGATGATCTTGCCCTGTTTGCTAAAATATTCAAAAAGTTTCTCAAATTCAAAAATCAAAATTCTTCCCAAGTGGTAAATAAAAGTTTTGAGAAAAATAATAATTACAAAGTGGGTAAGAATTTTTTTTAGAATGATCAAAAGAAGGATAGAGGTGAGTATCCCAGAAATTATGAATCAGAGAGATGTTATGAGTGTGAGGGAAAAAGTCAAAAAAACCATGAATGTCTCACTGGGAATAAGAGATATGGCAAAGTCAAAGATACATATAATGTCACTCTAAGCGGTAGTGATTTTGAGTCCATGGATTTCGAGGATGAATCACTACATGGATGTAACTTCACCGCGTTCATGTATAGTCACGTAAGCACTTCAAGTACATCACACGCTGATGAGGACATTTCTAATATGGCTAAATATTGAAACATAAGTGTATGGAATTATATTGATTAAAAAGCTGATCAATACTTCCAATATGGCTAAATATTTCTACTCAAAAAGGGAAATAAAATTCATGGTAAGAGATGGGAAACGACTCTTTGTCAAAGATTTATCAATAAATTATGTTACTTCACTTGAGAAAAAAGCAGAGGTGAAAGAGTTTCTCAAAAATCTTAAGGACAAAAATAAACTTGATGTTCCTTATGAATTATTCAGTAATTCTCGAGAGTATGAGTTAGCACAACTACATCCTCATAATCAGAGTCCAATGGATAACATATCATTTGATTCAGTCGGTGAATCCAAGATAGCAAACGCGCTAGAAGGATAATTACAGACCATAATGAGCGATTGCAAAACAATCCAACACACAATATGTGATCCCCTGAAGAAAAAGAAAAGGTAACGTTTAAAACAACTGAATCTTTTCTTTATAAAAGAAAATATTATATGTTTTTACTGTTTAATACTTTTACTGCATACTTTTTGAAAACAAACGAAAATCGTCTATTTCTTTTGTTTTCTCTC
This sequence comes from Sambucus nigra, assembly GCA_949130495.1. NCBI lineage: Eukaryota > Viridiplantae > Streptophyta > Magnoliopsida > Dipsacales > Adoxaceae > Sambucus > Sambucus nigra. Next base: position 83,065,371 of record OX422208.1, on the reverse strand, counting down.
ATCCTTTAATCAATTGAACTAAAGGAATTCTGCCGTCCGGATTGTCAAAAAGGAGAAGTTCTCTTCTCCTTTAGACCACCGAAAATAATCCATTTGTCTATTTTCTCTTTTCCCTTTTATCTTTGTAAAATACCTTGTAAGCTATCCTTTCAGCTCTTTTGTAATTGGTATCAGAGCCTTGTTATGATTGTAATAAAGGTTAGTAATTATATTAAGTTTTATTTTATATTTTATGTTTATAGTTATACTGTATGTTTGTATATCTCTTATATAATCGAAGTGTTTTAAACTTAATAAGATAGCTTAAATATTTCGAGCTTTTGTTACATTTTCATAAAAACCATATACCTATTATTATTTCAAAATCCCATATATATATTTCCATTTTCCAAGCTAATGTTAGAAAAAGGCGTTAGGAAATTTGGTTTTAGGCACCTGAAATAAATTAATAAGAGGTTTTAGGTACTGTAATACCCCATACTTTTATAGATATTTAAATTTCATAAGTGGGTGTAATTTGGAAGTTTGAGGATTTACTGTGAATAATAATTTTTGGAGTTTATGAGTGTTGGATTTTTACCGATGTGAGTTACATTTATTTTTGGGACTAAGTAAATGATTTGGATTATTTTAATTACATGTCACAGTTTGATAATGCGAAAAAGGATAATATTTTATTTAGAAAACACGCGTATTAAGATGTGTTGGGTTTAATTAGTGAATTTTAGTAAAGTTATTCGGATGAAGATTTCGAGTGCACAGTTGGTTTCTAAATGGCCAAGATAGTCATAATAGAGTACCCGAGGGTAGTGTTTGGGTTTTGGGGATTTTTGGACTAGTAGGGACTCGCAATTGAGTAAACGAGTCATTTTTGGGTTTATAAGGGATAAACCTTTATCTCCCTCTTAGAAGCCCTAAGAGAGAGAAAGAGAAGAAAGAGAAGAGAGAAAAAAAAGAGAGAAGAAAGTAAGGAAAAGGAAGAGATAAAATGAGATTCCGGCCCAAACTCCGCGGGATTCGACTCGAGGTCGTCGGATTTTATCCACGAGGCAAGTATTTATTTGCTTTATTCATTTGAGTGTGTATCTCATATTATAGTAGGTAAACTAGATAAATTTTACGTTAGAATCCTTAAAATATATTTGGGAAATTTGAGTTTAAGCTTACAAATTTATGTATTGTAAACTCTTAATGATTTCTAGTGTTAAACCCATGATTACGGAGTGTAGAAATCGTTAGAAATGATAAAACTAGGGCTTGAATGGTTTTAGGGTTTAAATCTAAGAGAAATGGTTTAATGCCACAAATTAATTGGTGTGTTAGTTCTAGATCAGTGTTAGGGTGATTATTTTGTTGTTGGTAGAGATTATAAGCCACATAAATGGAGATTGGGTTGATATTTGGGATTTTTGGAGATTGAGAAATCGCCTAAGCAGTGACCTCCGAACAGGGCGAATCGAGTCGGGTCTAGACCGAATTGATTTGCATAAGGGGACCTGTAAGGCCGTCTCAGGCCGAATAGATTCGGATTTGAGACCGAATCGATTTGCCTTTAAGGACCTTCTTGCAGAGAACTTTTCGAATAGATTCGGAGACAACCCGAATCGATTCTCTAGCCCGAATCGATTCGCATTTGGGGGGAATCGATTCACCTTTGCTAAATTTGGCAGGTTTCTTCCCTCAAGTGTTTGGGGAGGTAAATCACAAATTGGAGATTATTGTAGGGGATTATAAATGTAATATTAGGACTCCTAGATAACGGATTTGAGGGTGGGTAGACCTTCGATTAAAAGAGAGAACCTTTGATTAGTTAAGGGTACAATCCGAGGTATGGACCTAATAAATGATTAGGACGAGAGACATTCGAGGAAATTATTCAGCAAGCGTATGAGAGATATTTATACTGTTAGGATAAATACGCGCCGATTGTAATTAAGTAAATCCTAGGACGCGATTAGGATGGAATTTAGGATATGGGTTAAATTGAATTGAATGGTTGTCCTATACGTCTATTGACGACTATTAGTATAGGTGATGCGATACCTATGGAATTAAGATAAGTAGTTAGTATACTTATTTAATTATTACGAATTGGTATATTCGGGTTTATATTATAACCCTTAAAAGTGTTAAGGTGTGAATTCTATTTTAAGTAAGAGAAGGTTTAGTATTTTAAGTGTATGGATACTTACATACTATGACGAATGGGAACATTCGGGTTATTGGTTGTCACTATAAGAGTTCGGCAATTATAGCCAGAGCATATTGAGGAATGTAATATTATATACGAGTATTGTTGCGGCATATATATACAACTTGGTTACAAATATATTGGTATGCAAATGATATGTTTATGTGTGTTTATATCTCTAGTACTATGCAGGGTGGTTACGCGATGACGGTGAATCCCCTGGCTTGCGGAGCAGGGATAGTATATCCCCAGGTCATATCGTCCCGCATATGGGTGCGATAATTTTTATTCCACTTTCACGAAGGAATATGATCGCCTCCACCGTTTAGTATTTCTACCATTATCGTGAGAGAGTCTGGCTTGGTATCGGGGTTAATTTGAGCAAACTCGAAAATGGATGGGTACTTTGAGACTGCATCCTCGAGTTATAGCTCGGTGGGATGGTTATTATACTTATGATTGTTAAATAGGTATAAATATACTTGTTGTTTATAGTATATTGCCTGTATATGAATATGAGATGTCATATAACTTTGAATGGTGTAAAGAGTAAAATAAATAAGATATTATTCTTCTTCTAGTAGTTTTATATCCGGAGTAATACAAATGTGAATTATAGGTTCAAGCAAGAACCATTTATATATGAAGAATGTTATATGTTAAAGTGAGAATGGTATTTAAAAGTCGTGAAAGTTGCGTATTATGAACGGTATAGTTTTATATAGAAACAAGGACTATATATATATATATATATATATATATATATATATATATCACATGGATGATTATATCAACTAAAAGATTATATAATAGCTTACGGTATAACATATTATATCACGCAAGGTAGGGGATAGTTATAAGGATTTAGAAGATGGGTTAAAAATATTAGTTAGGAAGGGTAGCTTAACTAGGTTGTTTAAAAGGTATACGATAGGTGTGCACTATTAGAAGAGGGGTGAGGTGTATCTCATGAGAGTGCGGTACTAGTTTAAATATAAGAGATTTCATATTTCAAAATATGGCATTTGATGCACTTGTTAAATATTTTCAATACTCGGGCTCTGATCGGTTTCTCTATTTTCCATTCTCTTGCTATATATGTATATATATTAGGTATCCAGACAGAGGTACGCCTGGATGATAAATCTTTCGAGTCAGACGTTGCTACCGCAGCTGTGGATGCAAGCAGGTTTATTTTTTACGCTTCTCTCCTTGTGATCTAGATAGGAGGCATTGTAGTAATATTCGGGCCGATAACCCAATCATATTCATTTATTCTTTTACCGACTTTTTAGTTCGGTATACGATTTGGTTGTTCTATGCTGTACTGAGTGTTTGGTTATTTTATTTCATTTCAGTTTCATGTATATAAACCGTGTGAATGTTTTATTTAGTTGGTTTGGTTAAAAAGATTAGTTAATATAATATTTTGACGCCAGGTTAATAAGTTATTGGTAATTAAATTGGTTTTCGATAGTGATGCTAAGAATGAACCATATGAGATACCTGTTTTAATCTGGTATAGGATTGATCATCCGATACTTTATTAGGAGGGATGTCAAAGATGGTATCAGAGCATCAGGTTCTAGTGTCCTTAGGACTCTTTGTGGACGTACTATGCTTTCAGCGTTGCTTTCTATTTGATATAGAGCCTTATCATTAGGATTGTTGATTCCTATTGTGAGATTTTGTTCTCCTGCTGTTATATAAGATTATAGTAAATCCTTTGCACGTTCGGGTAAGATTTGTGGGATGATCGATGAAGGGCGACCAGGAAAGCTGTTGCGAGGGCAGCATGAGGCGGGGCTTAGTAGGAGCTGTAAGCTGAAGTTGGGAATGAGGACCGCTGTAGAGGTCACTCCCATTGTGGCATTGTCAAGGATTGCTACAACGAATACTAAAGTATAGTAGTTGTAATTATCTACGTACCTCTGTAGTAGAGAGTGGTGCTAAACTTGAATTACCCAGTGAAGTTAATTTGGGAAAATTTTGAAAGGTCTTTGAAAAGACCATATGTTGAAGTTAAGTTATGCGAAAGCAGTGTAGAACTGCACGATTAGTCCTTGCTCAGTAGGAGTTAAAGGACAAGAGTATGATGATTAGGTGGAGCATCGATTAAAGTAGTTTCTATTAGGACAAGTGTACTATGCCTGGAGACTAATTGGAGTAGTCAGGGAGATTGTCAAAGTTATCGTTATGAGTTTCACCTCGGATGAAGGAGGTATCTTTTATTGCCAGATAAAGTCATAGTATTTTACTAACATTAGGTTCGTGTGTGTGATTTGAGTTTTGTACCAGTACCGGTAATATTATAGAGGGTATATTTATATGTTCTTTCGCGGTAGTGGGGTTCTTGTTTCTTCATTTTTTATGAAAACGGGTGTTAGTATTTGGAGTTTATATTTGGTTTGAACTGCTCATTTTTTATGTGTTATACGAGTATAGTATTATTCTGAGTATAATATGCCTTTGATTGGTCGAAGCGATAGAAGGCTAATGATTGCAAGACTATCGTACCCGCGGTTCCAGGGTGCAACTGGTCATATTTGTGACATCTCAGCTGGATACGGGTTGAGCTCGCGATGTATTATATGTTTAGATGGAAGCTCGATGAGTATATGTTTCATTTTCCCAAATTTAATGTGTGGCGACCTTATAGATATGATTTAAGGTATGCAGGATTTAGTGTTAAGCGGTGAGTTTAAGCTCGTTGTTGTTCGCGCAAAGGACTTAGTGTTAGTATAAGCACATTATGGTTTGGCTCTGTGTCCATCCTCGATCCTCATGGAAGGCGGGTAGAGTGAGGATCCTAGCTCCCGCGCGTCCCTCTCGGGAGCGCTTCGGCCAACGTCGTTGATGAGGTGAAAAATGTAGAGAGATGGAGTCGCCAGTCAATTTTACACAAAACAGACAAAAGAAAGGGTGCCATCCCAAAGGACAACATCCAAGGACATACTAATACATACGAAACCAAAATGATTCGAGAAGGGTCCGAAGGCAAAGTTATGAAATAGGAAGGTGTTAGGCACCCATTCCGCCCTTACGATCTCTCATGGGTTTTTGCTATTTTCTTTTATTTTCCTCGTGATATGCGTGAATGTTTATATATAGTGGAGATAGGAATCCTCGTCTTATATCATGGGAGAGATAAAGCGAGTCATCCGTAGGAAGGTTGACAGAAATAATATTAGAAAATAGGATTTACGCGATTATCCTTGCATTGATCGTTATAATGGAACGGTAACGTATGTGGAATAATACGCCGCTAAGAATAAATATATGCATATATAAATATATGTAATCTAAGAGAGTTGAGTTTAGAGAAAATAGAAAATGAGAGAAAAAGTGAGAATAGGACTCGAGTCTCGGGTTTTACCATGAGACGCCTACGTATCCTATAGAGGCATCAAAGTCTACGTAGTTCTCATGTAAAACGAGGGGTGGGGTTTATCCCATAAATCCAACTGGGGACTTCTGTTATTTGTGTGTTGTGTGTAAAAAAGTGTTTTAGTTGTGAGAAAAGTGTAAGAAAAGTGTGAGAATTTCGATTTGGAATTTATGAGCAAACCCACTTTTTCTTATTTTTTGGGTTTTTTATTTATATGAAAATAAGGGATGTGCAATAATACTAAGTAAACATTATATTAGGATATGTGAGATGAGAGAATAAAAGTGCTAAATAATAAAAACAAATTCATGCGAATTTAAGAGAATTTAAGGAGAGAATTGAGAAAATTGGACCTTCTTGAAGATCTTGAGCTTGATCTTGAGTGTTGGAGAGCATCCCCTACACTTGGATGATGATGGAGGGTAATTAATTTGCCAAGTTTGATGAAAAGTGAAGGTTGGAAAGGGATTTGGATGTGGAAATCACGCTGACTTCGAGAGAGGTTTTGTGGGTTTGCTGGGAGTGATGTCTATCTGATCTGCGATCTTTTTGTAATGAGATAAAGGACTCCTTTATATAGGCCCAGGGCATTTCCGATCGGCATATCCCTGGTCCTGCCAATCGACAGGTGCGTTTAGACACACAGACCTGCCGTTTGGTAATGTCTTTTAGGTCTTTTTGGAAAATCGATCACTGAGCAGAAATCGTTGATCTGAATTACGCACAGGGTGGACCATTGGAAAGATAATTCAGAGACCTTTAAAAGTCCTTGGACTTCTCCCAGGTTTGGGTGTTAACTTTTGGTCAAATGTGGCTCGAAAGTGCTTGTCGGTCCTTTGGACGGGAAAACTTCTGACATAAACGGATCGTTCGTCTTCATGGTAAGTCAGAATAGCGCATGGGGTGGACCATTGGAAAGATTAGGAGATGTAGTTAGACATTCAGAAGAGTTTGATCCATTTCGAGGAGTTGACTTTGGTCAGCTGGTCCCTAGAAGCATTTGGTGATCTCTAGGAGTAAAACGAATCGTTCGTTCGTACCGTAAGTTGTAATCGCACATGGAGTGGACCATTACAAAGAGGTTTCAGTTCCCTTTGAAGATTCATTTAATCTCAATCAAGCTGAAGAGTTGACGTAGGTCAAACGGAGCTCAAGAGCGCCTGGTGGCCTTTAGATCAGGTTTCGGGGGAAAATGGGTTGTTCGTTCGCATGGTAAGTCAGAATCGTGCACGGGAAGGACCGTTGGAAAGGGGTTTCAGTGGCCTTTGAATATTCATTCAGTTTTGATCGAGTTGAAGAGTTTGACTTTTGGTAAAATGGAGCTTGGGAGCGTCCGATGGCCTCTAGGTCAATACTCGGGGTATGACCTAGGTTTGCAGTGATGAAGGGAGGTTCTGGGGACCAAAGGAGAGTTTAAGGGGTAATAGAATGGGGTGTCTACAGAGCCCCTCGACGGGTCAAATGATAGCCGTCGAGTAGACACCTCGTGTTGCCTTTGGGAGAGTATGACCAGAGGATCGAGGTCGATTTTGAGGACCTAAGGATGAGGATGACCGATTCTGCGGGGCAAAACCAATTCTGAGGGCTTTAAGGGGCATATTGGGGGTGGTCTTAAAGGAAATGGTGACCAAAGCAATGATTGGGGTGACCAATTCTGAGGGTCGAAGTCAATTATGAGGGCTTAGGTTTTAATGACCGATTCTGCCGGTCGAAGCCAATTCTGCGATCTTGAAGATGAGATGACCAATTCTGCGGGCTTGATGATGTGATGACCAATTCTACGAGTTAAAGACAATTCTACGGGCATTGGAGAGATGACCAATTCTGCGGGTCGAAGCCAATTCTGCGAGCTTGAAGATGAGATGACCAATTCTACAGGTCGAAGCCAATTCTGCGGGCTTAAGTTGGGGTGACCAATTCTGCGAGTCGAAGACAATTCTACGAGCTGAAGGTGATGATCCAAGACCGAGGACCGAGGTCAATTCTGACCTAACTAAGGTGATGATCCAAGACCGAGGTCAATTAAGACTTATGAAAGGTGACGATCGAAGACCGAAGTCAATTTTGACCTAACGACAATCCAAGATCGAGGTCAATTCTGACCTAAGAGAGGTGATGATCGAGGATCGAGGTTAATTCTGACATAACTAAGGTGATGATCCAAGACTGAGGTCAATTCTGACCTAACTAAGGTGTACATTTCCTTCAGGAAAATTAGGGATTCTGCTGAGGATAAAGATTGGACTTTTGGGTTCCGCTGGGGAATAGTGAATGAACTGGGGAGACGATTGCTAGGGAAATCCTTGTGTATTTGGAGATTCTATGGAGGAAAGGAAAATTTGATTCTAAAAACTCCGTTGAGGGAGTGACTAGGTGGTCTAGGTATTGGACGTATTGCTCAGGGAGGTTTGAGACCCTTGGGGTATTGGAGGTGATCCTTAGAGATTCTCCGGGGACGTTGCCCGAAGGGAATTTACTTGGCTTTTTACAGATCCACCTGGAAAATAGGGGGTTCTACTTGAGGGAGTGTGGAATTCTCTTGGTGAAAATATTTTAGATCCTTCTTGGGATTTTTAGGAATTTTTTGAGGGTTTTCAGGATTTTCTGGTATTTTCTAGGAGTTTTTATACAAAATTTTAAGGGGGTGCCGGTCGGCATGGTATGGGGGGTGCCATTCGGTAGTGGCATGGAATTTTGGACTGTCTTGGGAAGGTAAAAGGGTAGTGCCGATTGGTGGTTGGGAGGTCAGTGCCGATCGACATGACCCTTGGCATCCTATATAAAGGGGGCGAATTCCATTCATTTTTCACAGCTTCTTGCTTTCTCTCTTTCTGTGATTTTCCTTTGTGAATCGTTCTAGCATTCCAATCTCTAAAAAATGGTCGCTTTCGTGAGCTCTGAAGCACATAGGTAATGGTTGACCGTTGATGACTGGGCGAATATGGAGTGGAGGGCCAGGGCGCCTCTTGCTTTGAGGAGTGAGAACTCCTTTGATGCATTCGAGCCGGTTGTGGATGAGTGGACCTTACTGCGGGAGCCATCGTGTCATCGATCTTAGAGGGTGGTGAACCCCGACGGTTATGTAAGTAACCTGACTTTTGGCATTCTTCTCTTTTTGGTGATTTTTCCTTTTCTTCTTCAATTTTGACAAGGTTTTTTATTTTAACGGTCTGACAACTCTTTCAAGAACATGGGTGCTCGCAGGATGATGGGGCTTAAGGATGTTTGGGAGCATCTTTCACCTGTGGTGCGTTGGGTGGTATCCTCAACGGGTTTTGGGAGGTTGGCATCTGCACTGGATGAGACACCTCGTTCAATAGCGGTCTTTTGCCCTCTGGGGGAAAGATGGTGGGATACTACCCACACCTTCCATTTTGGTTTTGAGGAGATGATCGTGACTCCCATAGATGTGCAGTAGCTACTAGGGCTGGATAGCGATGGGGAGCAGATAGAGGTGGATTGTTCTCTGCGGGTGAGGTGGTGCGTGCAGAGCTTGGTGACGTAGGGAGGATAGTGTCTAGGGATTCTATTCGGTTGTCCCTACTGAAGGATGTTTTGCTGAGTAGGGTGGTTGATGTGGATGATGGGCTACAGGTGAGGCAAATATCTCGGTTGCCAATTTTGTTGGTGTTGGGAGGCTTCATGGTGGCGTTGAGCGGTGACGTCGTTCATTTATGGTTTTTGCCGTACCTGAGGGTGTTTTCGAACATCCCTTTCTACAATTGGGGGATGCTGACTTTGGCTACCCTCTATTTTTCTCTTGATGCATTCAGCCAGTGCTGTCGACAAAATTTTACTGGAGCCACGTATCTCCTTGAGGTATTCTTTAATTTGCGCACTTTCCTTTCACGCATTCGCACTTTCCTTATGCGTCTTTTTTTTATTGTGGGTTCTTGTCTTTAGAAGACGTGTTTTTATGAGGTGATTGGGTGCAATACCCAGCTGATCGCTCTGAAGGATGAGACTGTTGGGGACTTCTATCGGTTGTACCGGTGGAGAAAGGCCAATCGACAGTCGAAGGGATCTCTTTCTCTGGAGGAAGTGCGTCAGGTCTTGAATGGCCTGACTAGTGGTAGGGTAAGACTTTTTAATTTTCAGTCTTGGTCATTTGCATGTTCTGATTCTGTATTGACTTATGCCTGGTGGGGATTTTCAGGTGACCTTTTACCCTTCGGGGACGGCCATTCAGGACACGAGGATGACTGGGGTGAACGCACAGATGTGGTTTTTGCTGGTGCGTGAGTTTGACATCTCTTAGTATCTTAGGGAAGTGTGGTCCGATAGATTACTGAGGAAGTGGTGGTGCCACCTGCGAGGCCTGCTATATCTATGAGGCGGGAGCGACTGATGTCAGGGAATGCGAGGATTACGGCAATTATCGGTGAGTCCTACCATTTGTACACTGATACAGTTGCGCTGTATGACTATATGGACTTTGTGACAAGCTGGCTGATGGCGCCTAGCATATATGATGCCTAGCCCTTCCCTCCTGCGGGTTCGAGTCGGGCTGTGGGGTCCTCCCACAGCGACTTCGGAGGTTTCATTTATGCGGTTGCATACCCCTTCGTACAATATTTGGTGGGATGATGAGTGATGGTGCCTATGTTGAATCGTCCTCATGCGATGGATCTGAAGGAGTTGGGCTTGAAAGAGGAGGTCCTTCGTCCTGATGTATACCTTTATGTTCCTCTCTTTCTTTCTTTTTGATTTCTTTTCTGCTTTGATACCAATTCTGGCTTTTACTTGCAGCAAGTTCGGGTGTTGACCACTTGGCTGAGGGACATCAGAGACTGGATATCTTCAATGACTGCCCATATTCAGGACGTGGTTCTTGTTCCTTCTTATTTGGTGCCATCTGCTTCGTTTGGGGAGGACTCTGGCTCGGGTAGTGGTGGTGCGTCATCTCTCCGTAGGGGAAAGAGAGCGCATCGCAGGGGTGGAAGCTCTTAGAGAGAGGGGTGAAGGGTAGGTGAGATAGAGAGAGAGAATGTGGGTTCGGGATGAGTCCCGTTGTTTTTTTACTTTTCTTTTATTTCCTGCAACATTAATGTAACACAAAAAAATATATATGCAATGGAGTTTTTTATTATCTTTTGTTAAAGGTGAATGAATGCATGCACATGCGCTTTTTACTTTGCTGATCCGACCGTAAAAAGAGATCTTTTTGGAATTTTGAAGGAAAGTTTTGTTTAAAGATGAGAGATTATACAAGGGTGGCAGGGGATTTTTGAAATTATTTTGAGAATATCAATTTATTTTTAATGAGTTTCTAATTTTGAAAAAAGATGAAAAAAGGGAAAACTTCCAAAAATAGGGGGTTGCCCATCGATAGTCAAGTCCAGTCCCATCAATTTAAAGTTTTGATTTGGTACCCTCTTCAGCCTTTTGTACTTTGTGGGGTAGGATTTCCTCCGATTTTTGCAGGGATTATGTCTTTTGTGAGGGTTTTCAAGTATAGAAGGGGTAAGGGTGGAGTGTTTTCATCACACCTTCACATTATTACTTACTTGCCTACTATCTTTTAGTCTTGCAAGATGGCTCTCCCTAGAAGCATTGAGTTTGCTAACGACCTCGAAGACCTGGAAGCAATGTGCTCTTTATAATGTTGAGTACGATGCTTTCAACATGCGTCGAGTCTCTTTGTGCCGCAACCCATCCATTGAGTGAAACATGTTAATGGAGGCGGTACAATTTTGGTAACCCAAAGACCATGTATTCCTCTTTGGGTTGGATGAGGTTTTTCCTACCTACGAGGAATTTTCTTCCATACTGGGGATAAATCCCAGTGTTACCGCGGCTCTGCTTGAGTTTTCTCATTCTCCTAAGGATTTATTGGCCGGGTTTCTTCGTATTTCACCTTCGATGGCTAGACCACTGGTTGATGGAGGAATTATCTCTCTTTTGGTGGTGTTACAATCCGTGCATTTATAGGAGGTTGGCGATGCTGGATACACCGGAGCCGTTGGCGGACCTACAACTAGAAACCATTAGTTCATGGATGTCATACCGTTGCAATCCTACGACGGTGATACTGGTGAAGACTTTAAACGACCTGGATGCTTGGCGAGAAGGTCTTTCTGACTTTCTGAGGGGTAGCCCCGTGATGCTGTTCATGAGGTTATCTGAAAGACTCCGCCTGGTGACTCCTCTAGGTTATCCTTTGTCGTCTGTACCCAACTTCTTTTCGTGATATTTCATCAGTGTTGGCTTGGATATTGAGAGCTGGGAGAACTGGTTTGCAAAGCATGGGGATCTGAATTTGTATTGGTCAGTGCCTTGGTGGGGACAGTTATTGCCTATGATGGAACTGGGAGAATACCTATATGTTCGACTAGTTATCCTCAGACCGACCTCTTTCTATTTCCCTCGGCAACTTCTGCGCCAATTTAGCTGGGAGCAGGTCGTGCCACCTCGAACACTAGATTTATTTCTGGTAGAAGATTTGACTGAGCATCTGCACACGCGGCTTGGCTCTTTGTGGGAGATTCCACGTCCGTCGACCTGTCCCTCTCAGTCTGTTGGGAGAGTTTGGCACGTCCTTGGGGATTATATGAAGTGGTTGTGGAGGAGAGTAGTCAGCAAGATTTTGGTAGTGGATACTGGACAAAGGTGGCTTATTTTAATTAATACCATGGAAGGAGGCGTTGTGGTTTTTTCGAGGCTGGTTCGAGCCTATCGATCCATGGAGCGTCTGCGACATTCTATTCAGGTAGGGGAAGCTTGGGGACCCCACGATATAGATGATGATGATGGAGCGGGCTCCTCTGGTAGCTGTGGGTAGGACTCTTAGAGAGTTTGTTGTGTAATGGGGAATAAATGTGGGGATTTTATTCGACTTTTTAGGACGGTAGGGGGAAGGGAGTTATTCGTTCCTTTTCTCATGTAATATGTATCATAATTTCTTATTAGTGAAATAAACAAGTTTTTGATCATCTATATGTGCCTTTTAATGAGTTTCGTATTTTTTAATCATCTATACCGATCGCTAAGGAATACATAATCTTTTTGTTCATGTATATGTTAGAATTAATTGTCATTCTCGGAGATAAGAAAAGAATAGTTTTTTAGGAAAAAGAAAGGGTCGTGCTCATGTAAGATGTACGAGCTACCTACGTACCTCTAGGGTTTTGAAAATTTTAAATTTGTTTAAAAATGAATTTGTTTTTTTGCAGAGGATCTGGTCCACGTAGTTCTGGGTAGAGGGAAATGAAGAGTTTTTTTTTAATAGAAGGGAGATGGGAATAGTCGTAGCACGTCGATATTTCAAACTAGGGGTAAAACTTCTCGAGACGATCCAGGTTGACTCCAATTGGGCTTGAATTTCCCTCTAAGTCGGTGAGCATGGCAGCATGCCGGACAAGATCTTCTTCACAATGTAGGGGCCGCTCCAATTGGGCTTAAATTTTCCTTTGGGGTCCCAAATGGGCTCTACTATCTATTTGAGGGCTAAATCCACCTCTCGAACACCGCGGTCCTTGACTCTCTTATTTGATAAAGGCGTTATTCGATGATGGTACCCTTGTATGTGGTATAGATATTTTAATCTCTTTTCATCTAGGAGGGTCAGCTCGTCAAGACGGCTTTGGCACCAGTCTTCTTCGTTAATTTTTCTTTCAAGCATGACGCAGAGCGAGGGTATTTCCAGCTCCACGGGTAGTACTGCTTCCATGTCGTAGACTAGATAATAAGGGGTAGCCCAAGTAAAGGTTCGAATTGAGGTTTGGTAGCCCCATAGGGCGTATGGGATCCGATCGACTCAATCTCGATAACTTTCGATCATCTTGTTGATGATGGCTTTGAGGTTCTTATTGGAGGCTTCGGCTGCACCATTTGTCTGAGGTCGCTAGGAAGAAGATTTGTGTCTCTGAATCCCATATTATTTGACGACTTCTGTGACTTCTGCCTCAAAATGCAACCCTTAATCTGATATTAACTCGTGCGGGACTCCATATCGGTAGATGATGTTTTTCTTGATGAATTTGGCCACTTTCTTGGCGTTCAGTACTGCGTATGACTCAGCTTTGACCCATTTGGTGAAGTAATCAATGGCGACCAGGATGAACTCATTACCTTTAGAGGTCTTAGGTGTAACCTTTCCTATGATGTCGATGCCCTGGGTGGAGAACAGCCAGGGAGAAGTCATGTTGTATAATTCACGTGGAGGTAGTTGATGGAGGTTAGAGAACTGTTGGCATTTGAGGCATCTCCAGATATAGGCGGCGCAATCCTGGGTCATGGTGGTCCAGTAGTATCCTTGTCGGGTGATGTTCTTGGAAAGCATGTGACCGTTCATGTGGGGTCCGCATTCCCCGCTGTGGATCTTTTGCATTATCTTTTTTGTAAAATATGATGACGGTGCGTGATACCGATTTAAATTAATTTGTAAGTTTCCAATTAAACCTTATTTAATTAGAGTCTATCTTTAAAAAAAATAAATTCAACCCCTAAACATGCATCTATGTGTGTGCGTGTGACAACCCAAAAATAGATAAATCATGCAACACAAATATTCAGGAAAAATCCCCGAAGGGCAAAAGCTTGTATTTCATTATAATAAGTAAATCATAACTTATACAGATTACACTGATATACAGTGACACACGAATACCCGCAAGCGTCGGTCGGTGTCATCAGCAATGAATCCACATGCAGTGAACCCACATGGACCACAATCCAATAAGGAAAGGAAGAACCATAGCACTCCTCAATGGCACGCAACCATAAAACTTTGTAGAGACTCCCTCAGCAATAACACGCAACCCTCGGTTACAGAGATCTCCCCAGAAAGATGAACAAAATCAAAGTAGTGCTCTTGGGTTCCAAAAGGATTCACAAAAATATGGTAATGATGTGTGAATCAAAACATGAGTTTTTGGGACTCAAAAATATGAAGACTTGAGCTAATAGAACTCTAAAAAATGTCTCTCCAAGTCTTAAAAAATAACTCCTCCGAAGTTGGCTTTTATAGGAAAACCAAAAGAGTTTTGAGTCAGTGGGACTTTTTTTGTGCGTGTACCCCGAACCGGTTCTCATGTACCCCAAACCGGTTCACTATGCGGTTCGCGGTACCTTGCTGGTTTGGGGTTAAAAGAAAACAACATTATTAAAAGAATTTTCTCCATCTTCAAAAGGTCATAACTCCTTCACCATAGCTCTTACTGAGGCTTCCAGTATCTTCATGGTGTCGAGCTCTTAAACTTTACAATTGATCAGACCTCCGGACTATGACTGTAAAATTACCTAAATGCCCTTGTAATTTTCTATCTTGCCTTTCTTTCATTGTTTTGACTTCTCTTGCGTACCACTTGCATAAAATCCATAAAATCTTGGAACGTGAAGTCGTTGAGGCAGATGTGGGACACTTGATGGAGATGTTGAATGCTTGATTCTTAGAATTCAGATAGAAGCCGTCATGTGATATCGTAAAGTAACGTGCCAAATGTAGCGGCGTACGACATACACAAATGTAACATATTGGAAATGAGAAATATGTCCTTACAAATATCCCCCTATATCTATGCCGATACATACATAAAAATATCTTAATTATCAAATACCAAACTTTCTATACAAATCTACCCTCCCATGAATCCAAAACTGGAAAGATACAAATGAATAAGTCTTCATCATTTGTTATCTTCAAAATCTCAAATCTTTTCTCATCAGGGTGTGCAACATATGATCATCAATGTAGTAACTACATACATGAGATAAAGAAAAAAAACTTTCATGATGCATCGAGTTTGAAATGATATAAGAATAAAGCATTAATAAATCAAATCTCCCCCATAATGCAAAAACTCCCCCATAACATGATAATTCTTTCTCCCCCTTTTTATAATGTCCCCAAATATACAGATAAGAAGAAACAAACAAAATATGGAGTGTCACGATAAAAGGTATAGCAAAAAAGGATCAAACTACGTGCACGCAAAGGAGTATCTCAAAAACATTCACAGACTATTTTTTATTTTTAAATTTTTTTGCGCAAAAATAAGATACAATTTGAAAAATATGACGCAAAAATCACACCATGGATTTAAACTCAAACAACCAAGTCATGGAAATGGAATGAATGGGTTTGAACACATTTGATATGTAAATAAACTCAATCAATCATATGTGCACGATGCATATATGTACTCCTAACGAATAAATATAAAAAAAAACTTAGGTGTAAAAATTGTTGAATTTAGATGACATCGTCTTATTAAAATCAACAAATCAAAGTCAAAATGATTCCCACCCCAATAACATCCAAAACTGTATAGCGCTTTTTCAATACTTTCAAGGACGTGCAAACCCATTTTAAAATCTCCAACCAAACTCCCTCATAAATATTTTCTTGTAGAGGTGTTAAACTAAATTCCCAAACTTTGGAGAATTGGTGCAACAACCTAATTGGCCCATAATTGGCATGAATTCTTTTTATTTCCTTTAAATTTTTTCGGGGCTCTTTTAAATCTTTTTGGACCTTGGATAATAAAATTCCTCAAATTTCTAGGTCTTATTTAAATGGTGGCTTTGTATTCTCAAAGGCCAAATGAATCTTTTGCATCCCTTCCCCGTTTTCAAATAAGGCACACAAACTCACAAACGGCTCTTACATGCACAACTTTCTTATCAAGTTTTATCATGCTTGGTTCGTTTGAAGGACAGGATTGAAGTGAAAATACCCAATCAACGTGTGATAAGACAAGAACATATCAAACAAATCCGTGCATGTGTGCATTAAAGGAAATCACGAGTCAAACATGTCAGAAGTAACACTTAATTACATATTAATGACTCCAAACATTATAAAGCACCAAGATGACATGATATATTGTGTCAAAACACTATCAAATAGTCACATGAAAAATGGAATGATATTGTGACTTCGTCATCCTAAGTGTCCATCCCTAAACGGTGCAAACAAAATACAAAAATCTTTTTGGATTTTCTCAAAACTTTCTCAAAATAAAATCTTTTTGTATTTTTCAAAATTTTTCAAAAAAAAATAAAACATACAAAAATGATACATAGTAGAAATAGGCAAATAATTTCATCATTAAAAACATCCTATGCTAGTAAATAAGTCAAACCTCAATCGTTAGGTGCGGAGGGGTTTTCCAAAGGTGGTCAACTTATGAAAAACCTCCATCAGATTTTGTGAAGTTTTGACTAAAAACTTAACTTGATCACCTAGATGTGCAAACTCTCTCATGTAGTCTCCAGGAGCATGTAAAGTATCATGAGTGGGTTCATGTGTAGAAGAAACACGTGTAGAAGCAAAAAGTGACACATAACCCAACTTGAAACAAAATTCCCTAAGGTGTACTCTCCTCTTGCAATGGGAACAAACATAAATAGGCCTAGGAACACCTTTATCAAAAACTCTAGGACGCATTCTCATAATAGGAATGGGACGCATAAGTGGGTTAGGGTGATACTCATGTGAATCTAACACTAAAGTGGGAACCGGCTCGGGCGATAATTGGGAAGTAGAAGCACCGTGACGACTTGTTCCTAAATTCCCACCTTTACCCTTAAGAACCACCTTTTCAATCTTCTTAGGTGCGTTCACAAAATTGACTTTGACCTCCCTGGCATGTTCGAGATCACTCTCGAGTTGTAATACACGTGTCGTCAGACTAGACAACGTGTTGGTCAAATATCACTTCTCCCTTTTTAAAACTTCCTTCCCTCTCTCCAAATCTAAAACCTGACGACGTAAATCTCTATTTCACTTCTTTATTTTCAAGGTATCGGTGTATAAATATCTAAAGGCTTTTTGGAGCTCACTTTCATCTCCACTTTCGAACTCACTCTCATCTCCACTAGAAACACTCGAGTCATCACCGGTGCTCTCATGACCTCTATCGACGTGAGACAAAGTGGGTGTGCTCACATGACTCGAAAAAGCTACAAACTTCTCACCACTAGTTTCATCACCCTCACCTTCACTACTATCACTAAGTGTGGCGGGCATGGATACTTTCTTTCCTTTCTTTCTAAGACACGTAGGACACTCAAACGACTTATGCCCATTACCCCCACATTCAAAACAAGTCACGTTATCAAATTCCTCCTCACACTCCTCATTTGAGTCATTCTCGTTTTCCCTCTCACCGCTTTCTTTGGCCTTTCCTTTCTTTTTATTTTTCTCAAAAAATATCTTTTTATTGGAAGAATTATTTTTGTTCATGTTGAGAAATTTTTTAAAATTTTTGCAAACAATGCCATATCAATAAAATCAAAGTCTCCCTCAGAATCAGACTCACAAACTTTTTATTTTATTTTCTTAAAATGAGTCTTTAAAGAAATGCCATTATCCTGAGCCTTAATGGTTTTGGGAAACATGTCAATTTCATAGGTTTGAAGATCTCCTACTAGTTCTTCCAACTTATGTGATTTCAAATTTTCCAAAGAGTTCAAATCACTGACTTTAGGAATAAAGCGTTTTGGGATAGATCTCAAAATCTTTTTAACGACACACGTGTTATCAATCACCTCACCCAAATTAAAACTGGTGTTAACAATGTCTGACAAACGTGCATAAAGATCATCAAAGCATTCAGACTCAGACATGGTGATAGTCTCAAATTGGGTGGCCAAATTTTATAACTTTGATTCTTTAATCGCATTCTTACCCTCGTGCGTCAATTTCAAAACATCCCAAGCCTCTTTAGACATGGTACACATCATAATTAGGCGAAACTCATCAGGAGTGACACCTCCAGAAATAACACTCAGACCACGGGAATTAAAATTAGACATTTTGTAATCATCTTCAGTCCAGGCTGACACGGGTTTTAAGGAGGTGATATTATCAATGGTTATCATGGGAGGAGTCCACCCATTTTCACAAAGCAACCAAACATGCTCGTCAATGGATTTTAAATAGGATTTCATATGAGCTTTCCAGTAGGCATAATTAGACCCATAAAAATTAGGCATCATATTAAATGACTGTTCCATTAGAAAAATTGCGATTTTTCACAAAACTGATTTTTCAAAAAAAACCGATATCACACAATTTTGTGGAAAATAGGAATATGCGACAAATTACCGTAACCCGCTCTGATACCAATTTGTAAAATATGACAACGGTGTGCCATACCGATTTAAATTAATTAGTAAGTTTCCAATCAAACCTTATTTAATTAAAGTCTATCTTTAAACCAAATCAATTCAGCCCCTAAACATGCATCTATGTGTGTGCATGTGACAACCCATAAATAGATAAAGGATGCGACACAAATATTCAGGAAAAATCCCTGAAGGGAAAAACCTTTTATTTCATTATAATAAGTAAATCAAAACTTACACGGATTACAATGAAATACAGTGACACACAAATACCCGCAGGCATCGGTCGGTGTCATTAGCAATGAATCCACATGCAGCGAACCCACATGGACCACAATCCAATCAACAAAGGAAGAACCATAGCTCCTTAATGGCACGCAACTATAAAACTTCATAGATTCTTCCTCAGAAATAACACGCAACCCTCAGTTGCAGAGATCTCCCCACAAAGATGAACAAAATCAAAGTAGTGTTCTTGGGTTCCAAAGGGGTTCACAAAAATATCGGAATGATGCGTGAATCAAAAAATGAGTTTTTGGGACTCAAAAATATGAAGACTTGAGCTAATAGAACTCTAAAAGATGTCTCTCAAAGTCTTTAAAAATAACTCCCCCGAAGTTGGCTTTTATAGGAAAACGAAAAGAGTTTTGAGTCGGTGGGACTTTTGTTGTGCGTGTACCCCGAACCGGTTCTTGTGTACCCTAAAACGGTTCCCCCCGAACTGGCTCACTATGCGGTTCGTGGTACCTTGCTGGTTTGGGGATAAAAGAAAACAGCATTCTTAAAAGAATTTTCTCCATCTTCAAAAGGTCATATACTCCTTCACCGTAGCTCGGATTGAGGTTCAGTTTCTTCTAGTATCTTCGTGGCATCGAGCTCTTAAACATTACAATTGACCAGACCTTCAGACTATGATTGTAAAATTACCAAAATGCCCTTAAACTTTCCTATCTTTCCTTTCTTTCATTATTTTGACTTCTCTTGCATACCACTTGCATAAAATCCATAAAATCGAGGAACAAGAAGTTGTTGAGGCAGATGTGGGACACTTGATGGAGATGTTGAATGCTTGATTCTTAGAATTCAGATAGAAGACATCATATGATATCGTGAAATAACGTGCCAAATGTAGTGGCGTACTATATACACAAATGTAACATATTGGACATGAGAAATATGTCCTTGCATTTTCAATATCAGCCCCGTGATGCAGTGTAGCTGAGTTCCATCGAAGTTCCTCTTGAGCAGTGCTTTATGAC
This sequence comes from Sambucus nigra, assembly GCA_949130495.1. Classification (NCBI taxonomy): domain Eukaryota; kingdom Viridiplantae; phylum Streptophyta; class Magnoliopsida; order Dipsacales; family Adoxaceae; genus Sambucus; species Sambucus nigra. Next base: position 83,045,462 of record OX422208.1, on the reverse strand, counting down.
AAATGATGTACTAGGCGACCAGTCTTCAGAGGGTTGCTCGGTCTTTCTTGTTGGAACCCTCGGGTACTTACCATGCTTAAGGAGGTGCCAGATGTCATAGTACCAACAATTGTGTAGCTCGGGATCTTATATGGAGACAAGCTCAATGTGTTAGCAATGGGTTAGTTTGTCTTGCTTTTGAATCTGGAAGGGGGTTATTGTTATTCTTTTGGGCATGTCGACCATGAAGGCCAATGTAGCAAGGGCATCAGCTAGGTTATTCTTTGCTTTAGGTAGGTAATGGAAGGTGATATCTTAGAATTGGGAGGCTAGCTCTACTAAGTGGGCGTGGATGGATTGGAGCTTCTCGTCCTTGACTCTCCACTTTCTGAGCACTTGATCGATAATGAGGGCGGAATCTCGGTAGACATCTAGGCATTGAATACCTTTCTTGAGATCAACCTTAAGGCCTACCGTGCATGCCTCATATTCAGTCATGTTGTTGATACAAGGGAAATCCAACTTAATGGCGATGGGAGTGTGGGAGTCATCTGGGGCAATCAGAAGTATCCCAATGCCATATCCTTTTTTATTGGCAGCGCCATTAAAAAACATTTTCCACCAGAGATTGTCTTGGGCAGTGTAGAGGATTTTTTAATCTGGGAATTTGGAGATCGAGGCATTAGCTTCATCCATGGGGTAATCAACGAGGTAGTCAGAAATGGCTCTTCCTTTCATGGCTTTTTGCGTGATGTACATGATATTAAACTCGACTCGGAGCACCAACCATCAGGCCATTCGACTGGACAAGGTAGGTTTCTCAAGCAAGTATTTAATGGGGTCCATTAGGGATACAAGTTTAATGGGGACGGCGAGCATGTAGTGCCACAACTTTTGGGTGACCCAGATAAGCGCGACATATGCATTTTCCAAAGCAGTGTAGTTGACCTCGCACCCGACCAATTTGTGACTGGCATAATAGATGGATCTTTCTTTGATGGAATCTTCAAGGTATTGGGCTAGCAAAGCCCCAGCTGTAGTGTCGATTATGATTAGGTATAGGAGCAAAGGGAGACCAGGCTGTGGCAGCACGAGTACCGAGGGTTGGGTCAGGTATTTTTTATTTGGTCGAAGGCTTCTTAGCAGGCCTCATTCCAAACCTTAGATGAATCCTTTTAAAGGAGTTTGAAAATAGGTTCGCAAATGGAAGTTAACTGGATGATGAATCGACTGATGTATTATAACTTTCAAAGGAAATCTCAGACTTCTTTCTCTGTTCGAGGAGGTGGAATATCAAGTATGGATTTTATCTTGGTGGGATCTGCTTCTATCCCTTTCTCACTGACCATGAATCCTGAGAGTTTTCCCTTTGTAACGCCAAAGATGCATTTCTGCGGATTGAGTCTCATATGATACTGTTGCAGTCGTTCGAAGAAATTTTGGAGAGTGGGAACATGACCTTATCTAGTTTTGGATTTGATAATCATATCATCTACATAGATCTCAACTTCTTTATGAATCCGATCGTGAAAGAATGTTGTGGAAGCCCTATGGTAGGTAGCCCCAACATTCTTGAGTTCAAATGGCATGATATTATAGCAAAAGGTTCCCCATGGGGTGATGAACGCGGTTCTTTCTTGGTGGTCTGGGTGCATTTTGATTTGGTTGTATTCGACAAACCCGTCGACTAATGACTTAAGAGCATGACTGGCTGCGTTGTCCACGATCATGTCGATATTGGGTAGTGGATAATCATCCTTTGGAGAGGCTTTGTTCAAGTCCCGGTAGTCTACACATATCCGAACCTTCCCTCCTGATTTTAGCATAGGCACTATGTTAGCTAGATACGTGGGATATTCGATCACACGAATGAAGCCTACGTTCAACTGTTTGACCACCTCTTCTTTGACCTTGAGCTACCATTCGGTGCAGAGTTTTCTCAACTTTTATTTGACCGACTTGTAATCTGGAAGAGTGGGGATCTCATGTTGAGCAATTTTAGGATCAATGTCGGGAATATCGTCATAGGACCATGTGAAGACATCCATAAATTACTTTAGAAATTCTTCGAGTTTTCTCGCTCATGCCCGTCAAGGGTAGCCCCTATCCTAATCTCGTTCTATTGGCTATTAGAATCAAGGTTAACAACAACAGTCTCTTCTTCATTAACTTGAATACGGTTATGTTGTTTATTATTAACCTTATTTAGAACAATTAAGAATTGTTCATTTGCAAAATAACCATCATCAAAAGTTTGATTAGAATCAAAGCAATTAATGTAAGGCCCAACAAGATACTCAAAATCTTCGTTTATTTCATTGATAGGAAAAACAACATTGAGAACCTCATCAAAGGAGATCTCGATTACATTTGAGCAAGGATATACAACAGAAGAAGAAATAGGGTAAACAATGGGATTATGGGGGATTTCAACACGAAAAATTGGCACAACATGCCAGTTGAGGAGAGGTGAATCAACACCTTTAATCAGGTGGGATGGATCCAGTGATGTAGTGGTTGAATGAACCATGCAGAGTGTCTGCCCCAGTGTTTACAAGTTGAATGATTCCTCGGAGTCACTTTCCTCAGTATCTTCGGTATGAACGGTTGTACATGGTGTTGGGAACTTTTGGCCCATGGGTAGCTGTCTTGAAAAAAGGATCTCCATTCCGAGTTTCATCTTCTTGTCTATATGGTCATACCAAGGTTCCAAAAAGTCATAAAAGGGGAAGTCTTCACCCTCTTTGATGAATTATCCATTCAATGAGTCACTTGGGATAGTCTGGATGCAGTCTAGTCCTCTCTTTGGTCGAGACTGGCGGATCATTCTGAGCTCTTGTTCTGATGGTTGATACCCCAAACCACAAGGAAGGAAAGCTTTCTTTAGTTTAATAGGCTCAAGTATCCCTTATTGTCTTTGTCCTATCCCCAGTCCAGGCATGAAGTGCATGTTTCTAAACATCTGAATCACATTGATGTTGCCGTGAGGGTTGTATTCTGGATAAACCCTTTCTTTGAAGTCGTCCCCTGTCGGGAGTAAAAGTGGTTCAACTCGAAATACCGATATGAGCATATCATTTAACACGTGTTGTAGCTCAAGGATCAGACTGCTGGTACTTGCACCCTCAGTATTATCTTCGTCGCCTAAAATGGTGATGACCCATCCTTTGGCAAAGAACTTCAATTTCTGATGGAGTGAGGATGACACACCCTTGATACTATGGAGCCAAGTTCATCCTAGCAACAGGTTGAAACAAGCTGGGATGTCAATAACTTGGAATTCGACGATAGGGTTTATAGGGCCAGCCCCTATTACAAGCTTTATGGATCCCATCACCTCCCTAAGGATATTATTGTAGGCCCGTACAGAAGCGGAGGTTGGAGCGAGGTCACTTTGTTCAGGACATTTGAAGGTTATTAGTGGGAAAACATTCAAGGCGGATCCATTATCGATAAGAGAGAGTGGTACGACCTTCCCCATAACTTTGACGGAGATGTTGAGTGCATGATTGTAGTTTGAACTGATTCTGAGGATTTTTTCTTCGAAAAAGGATAGCATTCAGGTAGAGGTCAAGGATCCGACCAAATTTACTGCTTCTTCTGATGTGGTAGAGGGAGGAACTGTGGGTCCAGTGAGCAACTTGATCAAAGCATTTATGTTCTGCTGAGAAGACATGAAAAGCCCCCATAGAGTGATGTTAGCTTGAGTTTTCTTTAGTTGATCGAGGATATTTCTTTCCTCGATGGTCATTTCTGGAATAGGAAGGCTTTCAACATCATTCCCCTTGTCATTGGTTGGTTGTGAGCTTGGGATCTGGTAATGCCTCCCTAATCTGGTTATGTGATTTACTAAAGAAAGAAAGAACATAAATCCCGTTTCCTTGTCAATCTCGAGTTGTTCTGCTACCTTATTTATTTCTCCGAGGAGTTCTTCAAATGATGTCATCCCATACATGTCAACCACTGGGCCAGTTCTCTCTGAAGCTTGCTCTTCATTCGAATCTTAAAACTCTTCCCCCCCATCCGGTGGCAATAATTCTATCTTTCCATGTAAAGTCTATGCATTCCTAAATTTCGACAGCTTCTTCATACAGGTCTTCCCATTCTATGGGGATATGTAACGGTGAGGGGACTAGGTGCCCTTGCAATTTCAGAGTATCAAGTAACTCGGTCATACTGAAGATGTCGTTGGTTTGACTAAATAATTTTTCCATAATTTGAACGAAATCATTTAAGCTGACTTCATCAGATGGTACTACCCAACGGTCTAATTCTCGGGCCCATTTATTGCTTCCAAGAACAGTGTGCTGAACCTCTGGCAATCAATGATCATCTATGAGCCTAATTTCAGCCCGAACTCCAAGAGTTGGTTTAACACTTATAATAATTCCATACCTCCATTTTCAGAATAGGAATGAACAACGATACATGATCTGGTAAGGAGTGATAGTGCCTGATCGGCGAGGCAAGTAGGGTGTAGGAGGAAATATGGGCAAGTTTGGAGAGGTTTGGGAGAGTGTATGGGTGTGATTTGAGGTGAGGGATCAAATATTGGGTTTTCTTCTAAGAAGATAGCATTGACATGATTTGGGAGTGGTTTGTGAGTAGTGTTTGGATTAGGATTAGCTGGTGGGGCAATGGTACCCCGGTCAATCAGACCTTGGATCATGTTTCGAAGGTGAAAGCATTGGTCGGTGGTATGGCCAGTAGTTTGGTGAAAGGCGTGATAGGCATCTCCCTTGAAGTTTCTTGGGAGAGGATTTGTCAAAAGACAGGGACCCAAGGGTTTGATAAGGTTTTGACTTAACAAGGCTTGATAAACTTTGGAGAAGGGAGCATGGAGCTTGGTGTATTCTTTTCGGACTGGGACTGGGTGGATTTTTGGTGCCCATGATGTGGTCGGTTGAGAGATGTTGTCGATGGTTGAGACTGTAGAACTGTCAGGCTTATCATATTTTCTGGGGGTGAACTGTCCGACACCTTTTTTGGTTCAACATCTGTTTTATCCATACTCTCCTTGATTTCTACTCCCGCTTCTCTTAAAGCTCGGAAGTGAGGATAGTATTTTCCTCCCATGGTTTCTCGGATATGGGGTAAGAAATTCTTCTTCACTATGCTGACTTGTTTTTCCTCAGAAGGACGATTGGTCGTGGTAGCTTCTTTTTCCCTCCATCGGGCTATGAAATTACTGATTGATTCTCCAGAGTTCTATTTGAGCAGCTCTAAATCACGGTGGGTGACCTCAAGCTCTTCGTTGTATTTGTACTGTGACATGAATTCTCGAGCCACATCCTCCCAGCTACGAATTCTAGACTCTTCGAGATATAAAAACCATCAGAGATGAACAATCGGGCCATCACTTTTTCAGAAGCCCTTAGGAGGGTCATGGAATGGTGATAACTACGGAGATGAACAATTGGGGTCCACTTCCTTCAAATTTCTCGATATTTGGCATCTTAAACTTCTCGATTAATCTCTCCTTAGGATAAGGATACATGTGGGTGTAGTCCATGTAATTTCCAGAGATTCTGACTTGGTCAAACTTCTTCGTGAGAATCTTGAGGTCTTATTTGACTTTGTTCAACTCTTCCTCTTAGTCAAAGTTCGACATCGAAAGCTGGGCAGGCGGCGACCCATTAGGTGGGGCACGTGGAGCGTGCTGATATTCTTCGAGAATCCAGATAGGCTCGGGTGGACCCATAATGTGAGGAAATAGGGCCTCGAGTTCTTGAGGAACGAGAACCTAGTTTCGCTGCATCTCTCAGACCTCAGTCTGGAGGTTGTCAAGCTTGGACACGATCTGAGCCAAGATTGCCATCAGATCCGGATGCACAATTGGTGCTTGATCTGGGTTCTCCATGGAAAGAGGATGGATACCGGACTTGAAGGAAGTAGGAGGGGAACGAACATAACTCCGGGGTGATTTGACTAAAGACCAAAGCTAATAATGAGCCAGACCAAGCGCGTGCGATCGACCTGAGAAGGCACAAAATGGGATTTATTTTTGGGAAAAAGGATGAAAATATTTTTGACATTTTTTTTTTAGATTGGAAGATAAAATATTTTTGGCCTTTTGATAAAGATAGGAGAAGGGTTTTTGGATTTTTGATAAAGAAATATATTTTTTTTTCTTGGAGACGATTTCAGCATGATTATTATGATTATTAGTCCTAAATGAAAAATGAAATGCCGGACGGGACTCGAGCCTGGAAAGATTGGGTTTGTAATATATGCAAAGTTATGGCTGGACTTGTGACCAGGCTCACGGATGGGGTCCCGTTTTAAAAATGAGTAAAAATTTGGGCGTCATGTCGACCCAGAATTTCGACAGAGTTTCTGTTGAAACCGATAATCTAATATGTGTGTCCTAGGATTGACACCTATATGCGCGTATGCAGTTGGTTAGGTGAATCAGAAAGCGTTCCCCCTTTGGCGTGACTTTCACGATATACGTATTTCTCTCGCGGGCAATCGGTACGTATGGACAAGCCATTTGATATACCTGAGTGTAAGTGAATTCCCTCACTATATACCGAGTGGCGACGGTATGTGTGAGAGTGAATTCGATATACTCAGCGTATGTGAATGAGTTCCCTGTGATATACCTCCCAACATGACTTCGGTCAAGCGGTATGATGCGAGGGAACCGTTCGATATACGTCGAAGGTACTTGGCCAATGGAAGGTAAGAGTCATATCGCTTAGGCTAAATGCGCCCTACCAGACCAACGTCCATCACGAAGTGACCCTCCAGCTACAGGGTAGAATTTGGTCAATAACAATGATCTTTGGTGATGTCGTGTGAATCATGCATGATTATCTTATTAGTATCTTACGATGAGAATGCCTTACTTGATTATGCTAGACAAGAAGCAAAGTACAAGTATAAATGGTATACCAAGTATGGGTGATGCGTGCAACATGAGGATATATGTGATCCTAGGTGCACATGGTGCGAAGTGTACATGGAGAATTTTTTACAAGTGTGTGAATAGAAGCATAAGTATGGGGGACACATGGAAAAGGGGAACATGCAAAAATGGGGAAAAATATAAACAAAAATATTACCTATGTAAATAGAGTCTATCCCTCAAAATAATTTCCCCAGGGAGTCGCCATTGAGGCCATCCCCGATCCTCGCGGTGGGTGGGTAGAGTGAGGATCCTAGGTCCCGTTCGTTCCTCTCAGGAGCGTTTCGACCGGCGTCGTTGATGAGGTGAAAAATGTAGAGATATGGAGTTGCCAGTATATTTTACTCAAAATAGATATAAGAAAGGGAGCCATCCCGAAGGACAATATCCAAGGAAATACTGATACATAAGAAACCAAAATGATTTGAGAAGGGTCCAGAGGCTAAGTTACAAAATGGGAAGGTGTTACGCACCCATTCCGCCCTTACGGTCTCTCATGGGTTTTTGCTATTTTCCTCGTGATATGTGTGCATGCGTGTATATAGTGGAGATAGGAATCCTCGGCTTGTATCATGGGAGAGATAAAGCGATTCATCCGTAGGAAGGTTCATAGAAATAATATTGGAAAATAGGATTTACGCGATTATCATTGAATTGATCATTATAATGTAACGATAGCATATGTGGAATAATACGCCACTAAAAACAAATATATGAATATATAAATATATGTAATCTAAGAGAGTTGAGTTTAGAGAAAATAGAAAATGAGAGAAAAAGTGAGAATAGGACTCTAGTCTCGGGTTTTACCATAAGACGCCTACGTAGCCTATAGAGGCATCAAAGTCCATGTAGTTCGCATGCAAAATGAGGGGTGGGGTTTATCCCATAAATCCAATCGGGGACTTCTCTTATTTGTGTGTTGTCTGTGAAAAAAAGTGTTTTAGTTGTGAGAAAAGTGTGAGAATTCCCGTTTGGAATTTATGAGCAAACCCTATTTTTCTTGTTTTTTGTGTTTTTTTTTTGTATGAAAATAAGGGATGTGCAATAATACTAAGTAAAAAGTATATTAGGATATGTGGAGCTAAATAATAAAATAAATTAATGCGAAGTTAAGGAGAGAATTGAGAAAATTGGACCTTCTTGAAGATCTTGAGCTTGATCTTGAGTGTTGGAGAGCAGCCCTTTCACTTGGATAATGATGGAGTGTAATGAATTCACCAAGTTTGATGAAAAGTATGATGAAAAGTGAAGGTTGGAAAGGGATTTGGATGTGGAAATCACGCTGACTTCAAGAGAGGTTTTCTGAGTTTGCTGGGAGTGATGTCCATCTGATCTGGGATCTTTTTATAATGAGGTCAAGGCCTCATTTTTATAGGCCCAGGGCATTGACGATTGGCATATCCTTGGTCCTGCCAATCGGCAGGTGCATTTAGGCACACTACCGATAGGCAGGGTCTGAGACCTGCCGTTTGGCAGTGTCTTTCAGGCCTTTTTCGAAAATCGATCGCTAAGCGCAAATTGTTGATCTGAATCATGCACGGGGTGGACCGTTGGAAAATTAATTTAGATACCTTTAAATGTTCTTTGGACTGCTCCTGGGTTCGAGAGTTGACTTTGGGTCGAATGTTACTCGAAAGCGCTCGTCGGTCCATTGGACGGGAAAACTTCAGACGCAAACGGATCGTTCATCCGCATGGTAAGTCAGAATCATGCATGGGGCTAATCGTTGGAAATGTTAGGAGATGTGCTTATATATTCCAAAGAGTTTGTTCCGGTTCGGGGAATTGACTTTGGTCAGCTGGTCCCCGAAAGCATTTGGTGATCTCTTGGAGTAAAACGGATCGTTCGTCCGTACCGCAAGTCAGAATCGTGCACGGAGTGGACCATTAGAAAGGGGATTCAGTGAACTTTAAATATTCATTTAGTCTCGATTGAGTTGAAGAGTTGACTTAGGTCAAACGGAGCTCGAGATCGCCTGGTGGCCTCTAGATCAGGTTTCGGGGGAAAATGGGTCGTTCGTCCACATGGTAAGTCAAAATTGCACGCGGGACGAACCGTTGGAAAGGGGTTTCAGTTCCCTTTGAATATGCAATCACTCTTGGTCGAGCTTAAGAGTTTGACTTTTGGTCAAATGGAGCTTGGGAGCGTCTGATGGCCTCTAGGTCGGTACTTGGGGTATGACCTGGGTTTGCAGTGATAAAGGGAGGTTCTATGGACCTTAGGAGAGTTTAGAGGGTAATAGAATGGGGCATCTACAGGCTCCTTAAGAGAAGTACAAGTCCTGATAATATTTGTTTAGTAGATGGGATGGGATTATCTCAGTTGCATATTTGAAGCTAGCGGAACTCCACGACCGATAAAGTTAAGTAGTATTGTATCAGAGGGGTTCCTTATTTGGATTTTGCTTGCGAGACACTCCACACATGAACCTTAATAAAGTCAGGAGTGGAGAGACGTAATTGGATGCAAGGATGTTAGTTTTGATGATAAGTTACCTAGTACTAAGAGAACACTAAAAAATGAGGGCCATGTGATGAGTGGAGACTTATGGAGATGGAACTGCTATGGAAAAACACTGAAATATTTCTGTCACAACAAGTATGTGGGTGAGGAAAGGTAAAATAAATCGATTTGAGGATTATATTAGGGCCTTGAGTAGAAGTCAAATTCTTAGGTAATATGATTTGGTTATGATATTCGTAACATTTGTGTAGTTATGAGGTAGACTTTCCATTTTGCAAAAATGGAAGGACATAATAGTAGAAACGCGTTAGTGTGTTTATGAGGTAGGATTTAGAATGTCCCGGTTGTGTGCCTTAGGCCGTTATATCTTAATGACTAACGAGGCGAGGAAGTAGTGTAATGGGAGGGTTTCTTGTTTGGATTTCACTTTGCGAGACGTCCGATGCCTGAAACCGAGCTAAAGTCGGGAGTTAGGAAAGGTCTTGGCCACTAGAGGTATAGATAGTATAAAACTCTTTTTACGTGTGTAGGAAAACACATCGATCTTAGGACTACCATAGAATAAAGCCAGTGGGGAAAGTGGCACTGAGATAAGAAGATTGTAGCGAGTTCACAACGAGAAGATTGGTGGGTTAACTTTATGGAGGATTGGATTTCCACGTATAGGAAGAACTGAATTTTTAATTATCACTACACCAAAAATAAGAATCTGGCACGGTTTAAAACAATGCCAGACGCAATCTGGCACGGTTCAAAACCATGCCAGATTTTCTGGCGCGGTTTAAAACCGTGGAAGATTTCCCAAACTGGCACGCTTTTAAACTGTGCCAGTTTTTTTATTTGGCATGCTTTTGGCACACTTTTAAACCGTGCTAGATGTTAAATCTGGCACGCTTTTGGCACATGCTAAAACCGTGCCAAATTTTCTATTTTCTGGCATGCTTTTGGCACGGTTATAAAGCGTGTCAGATTGTTTTATAAGCGTTCTCATTTTTATAAATTGGCACGATTTTGGCACAGTTTAAAATCGTGCCAGATTTTTCAAGTAATAAAAAAAATAATAATAGGAAACAAATCTTAAAAATATACAAATTCCAAATCTGATAGGATAAATATTTATTATTTGCAAAAAAAAATCAAGAAAATTCACAAATTATGAATATCGCATGTTATTGATAAACTAATGTGCATACAAACTTCAAACAATTACAAGGGCTAATAGTTCCCAGATCAAAAAAAAATTGGGCAGAGTTTCCTCCATTTTTTGAGCATTCCAAAACCTTCTAACATAAAATCTGCCCATATAAAGCCCGCACGGCCATAAAAGTCGACAATAAAACTACTATAGCCAGTACGGCCATAAAAGTAAACAATAAAACTACTAAAGCCTGCTCGGCAATAACACAAAATATAGAATCCTACATATTAACGACGCTAAATAAATAATCCCCTTATTGTAAAGCATTGACTTCTTCGTGCGTTCCAAGTGGATAAAAGCTAGAGATCAAATGTCATCCTACAAAAAAAGTAAGACACAAAAAAGATACGAAATTAGTAACCAAGTCATTTTTAAAAAAATCGTATTCAAGCAAAAAAATTGCATATACGAGTCACAATTATTGTTATATTCTCAACGGCTTGTTTGAGGGTTGGTTTGAGTTTTCACCCTTTAACGACCAGTTTTTAAGTTTAAGTGTTGATTTTTGAAAATTATTGTCATACTCTCAAACCGAGAGACCTGGCACTACGTGGTCAGTTCGTACAAGTTACATTGGTCCCGTGCGAGGTGTTCGTGCCTCCTACGGGGTCGTTTGGGAGTTGGTTTGGGCTTTCACCCTTTAACGACTTATTTTTAAGTCAAAGTGTGATTTTGGCAAATTATCGCCATACTCTAAAACTGGGAGACCCAGGACTACGCGGTCAACTCCTACAAGTTACATTGGTCCCGTGCGAGGTGTTCGTGCCTCTTACGGGATCGTTTGGGGGCTGGTTTGGGTTTTCACCCTTTCACGGCTTGTTTTAAGTATAAGTGTGATTTTAGCAAATTATCGTCATACTCTCAAATCGGGAGACCCGGGACTACGCAGTCAGTTCTTACAAGTTACATTGGTCTCGTGCGAGGTGTTCGTGCCTCCTACGAGGTCGTTTGGGGGCTGGTTTGGGTTTTCACCCTCTAACGGCGTTCTTTTAAGTCTAAGTGTGATTTTTGAAAATTATCATCCTACTCTCAAATCGGGAGACCCCGGACTACGCGGTCAGTTCCTACAAGTTACATTGGTTCTGTGCCAGGTGTTCGTGCCTCCTACGAGGTTGTTTGGGGGTTGGTTTGGGTTTTCACCCTTTAACGGCTTGCTTTTAAGTCAAAGTGTGATTTTTACAAATTATCATCATACTCTCAAATCGGGAGACCCGGGACTACACGATCAGTTCCTACAAGTTACATTGGTCTCGTACGAGGTGTTAGTGCCTCTTACATGGTCGTTTGGGGGCTGGTTTGGTTTTCACCCTTTAACGGCCTGAAAAAATAGATTAAAAATAAACCTATTTCCTTGAAAAGGAGTAAAAATAGTTATATTCTAGCCACCAACATTTAAACACAAAAAAAAGAGTAAAAATAAGTATGTTTCCCTGAAAAAATATCTGAAACCAATCAATCACACCCTATGAGACTAAGGGAAGTAAATCATTATGAAAAATAACTATGTACATTAATAATTAAGAAAGTATGGTTTTATGTCTCCGGACTGAACAATCAATGCAGACTCTGCATGATTTATGTGGTTCCAATCATCTTGTTGATGGTATAAAGGCTTAAAAAATATAAATAATAAAAAAAGTAACATGTAAAAAGATACCTCTATTTTTTGCATACACCCTACCCTTTCTTAATTTTGTCATTATTTACAGTAATTAGATGTCTCAATGTTCTACTATCCAACCAAGATTAACTCAACATCCAATTGCATGAAACCCATACTTGTCAGTTTTGAACAATATACATATTTAAGTCTGACATGTATAAAAAGATCATCGCCAATCAAAAAAATCTGCATTAAAAATTAACACTTGCCTAGAAGTAAAACATAACAAAACATCAATCAGAACATAACATAAAAAATAGGTAAGAGATAAAAAGATATACCTCTGTTCAAGATTGTCGACGCCAAAAGAATCAGAGAAATCAACGGGAACAACGATGTGGTCGGAGCTATAGAGATCTTTGCTGGTAACATCTAGGGTTTGGCTGGGAAACTCGACGGAGCAGAACTCGCACTGATGTGGCTGTAATGTGGCTAGGAAGCTACCAGGTCACCGCCGAGAGAGAGGGTTCATGGAGGTGGGGTGGAAGCTAGCCATCGAGGAGGGGGGGGGGGGGGTAGCAGCTCTCGTAGAGAGAAGGGGGAGAGAAAAACGTGTAGATAGGGTTTGTGAAATGGGAATGAAATTTGACTTGGCATGACTTAATGGAGCGTGTCACGATTTGGCACGGTTTAAAATCGTGCATAATTTTAGCACGGTTTTAAAGCGGACTAAATGCGGCATAAACCATGCTAGATTTTGGCACGGTTTAGAACTATGCCAGATTTTCCTTGTATCAGCATGCCAGATTGGTGTTTTTGGTGTAGTGTATTCGGGTTAGAAGTACCCAGGTGTTAGAACCAGGCCGATGAAGTTTATTGATTTTATATACCATCTGAAATAGAAGGGACATAGTATATAAATCCGAAGGAGGTGCTTTGGGGCAATTATAAATGGAATTGGAGTGTGTTGGATTGCACGTCGTATGAGGTACGCAATAATCCAATTATATAAGTGAAACATGACTTAGCACGCCTGAAATAAGAGATAAGACTGACGGGAGTAGTCAAGCGCTAGTGTAGTTTCCTTTTTGAAGGAAATTCGAAGTCAAGGTGTAGACGAATGGACGCTTAGGGTGTGGGAGTTCCGATAAGATCTATATGTTAAAGTCGTGATTATAGGCTCATTGTCTTTAAAAATAGTTATAAAATCACTAGGTGTGATGTGTCATCATTTTCAGCATGTAGAGACTTATTCAAGATTGTTGTTAAGCTAGTGCGTTAGAGTATAAACCTTGAGATGTGTGGGTACTGTGAATGAGTACATGGTAGGGTACCATTGTGTTAGTACCATTCGACTTCGGTGTATGAGGACATAGTGTGATTAGCGATCCTACGTTGGTGATACAGGTTGCAACCAAACTTTGAGGATGAAATTCCATTGTAAGGGGGGAAATATGTAATACCCCATACTTTTATAGATATTTAAGTTGCATAATTGGGTGTAATTTGGAAATTTGAGTAATTACTGGGAATAATAATTTTTGGAGTTTATGAGTGTTAGATGTTTACCGATTTGAGTTACATTTACTTTTGGGACTAAGTAAATGAGTTGGGTTATTTTAATTACATGTCGCAATTGGGTAAAGGGACAAAGGATAATATTTTATTTGGAAAACATGTGTATTGAGATGCGTTGGGTATAATTAGTGAATTTTAGTTAAGTGACTTAGATGGAGATTTCAAGTGCACGGTTGGTTTCGTAATGGCCAGGATAGTCATAATAGAGTACCCGGGGATAGTGTTTGGGTTCTGGGGATTTTTAGACTAGTAGGGACTCGCAATTGAGTAAATGAATCATTTTTGGGTTTATAAGGGATAGACCCTTATACCCCTCTTATAAGCCTTAAGAGAGACAAAGGGAAGAAAGAAAAGAGAGAAAAGAAAGAAGAGCAGGAAGGAAAAGGAAGAGAGAAAAGGGAATTTCAGGCCAAACTCCATGGGATTCAACTCGACGTCGTCGGATTTTATCCACGCGGTAAGTATTTACTTGCTTTATTCATTTGAGTGTGTATCTCATACTATAATTGGTAAAGTAGATAAATTTTGGTCAGAACCCTTTAAATAAATTTGGGAAATTTGAGTTTACGTTTACAAATTGATGTATTGTAAGATCTTAATGGTTTTCAGTGTTAAACCCATGATTATGGAGTGTAGAAATGGGAGGAATGATAAAACTAGGACTTTAATGGTTTTAGGGTCTAAATCTTAGAGAAATGGTTTAATACCACATATTAATTGATGCGTGAGTTCTAGATCAGTGTTAGAATGATTATATTCTTGTTGGTTAAGATTAAAAATCGCATAAATGGAGATTGGGTTCATATTTGGGATTTTTGGAGACTGAAAAATCGCCCAAACAGTGCCCTTCGAACAGGGCGAATTGATTCAGGCATAGACCCAATCGATTCGCATAAGGGGACCTCCAATGTTGTCTCATGCCGAATCATTTGGATTTAAGACCGAATCGATTCTCCATTGAGGACTTACTTGCAGAGAACTTTTCGAATCGATTCGTATTTAGCCCGAATCGATTCGCTAGCCCGAATCGATTTGCCTTTGCTGAATTTAGCAGTTTTCTTCCCTCAAGTGTATGGGGAGTTAAATGACAAATTGGAAATTATTGTAGGGGATTCTAAATGTAGTATTAGGACTCCAAAATAATGGATTTGAGGGTGGGTAGACCTTGGATTAAAAGAGATAACCTTAGATTAGGTAAGGGTACAATCCGAAATTAAGACTCCTATACGTCTACTGACGACTATTAGTATAGGTGATGTGATACCTATGGAATTAAGATAAGTAGTTAGTATACTTATTTAATTGTTGCGAATTGGTATTTTTGGGTTTGTATTATAACCCTTAAAAGTGTTAAGGTGTGAATTTTATTTTAAGTAAGAGAATACTTAAGGGTCTAGTATTTTAAGTGTATGAATACTTACATACTATTATGAATGGGAACATTCGGGTTATTGGCTGTTACTGTAAGAGTTCGACAATTATAGCCAGAGCATATTGAGGAATGTTATATTATATACGGGTATTGTTGTGGTATATAAATACGACTTGGTTACAAATATATTGGTATGCAAATGATATATTTTTGTGTGTTTATATCTTTAGTACTATCCAGGGAGGTTATGCGATGACGGTGAATCCCCTGGCTTGTGGAGCAGGGAGAGTATATCCTCAGATCATATCGTCCCGCATATGGGTGCGATAATTTTCATTCCACTTTCATTAGGGAAATGATCGCCTCCACCATTTAGTATTTCTACCAAGATTGTGAGAGAGTCTGGCTTGGTATCGGGGTTAAATTGAGCAAACTCGAAAGTGGATGGGTACTTTGAGGCTGCATCCTCGAGTTATAGCTTGGTGGGATGGTTATTATACTTATGATTGTAAAATAGGTATAAATATACTTGTTGTTTATAGTATATTGCTTGTATATGAATATGAGATGTCATATAACTTTGAATGGTTTAAAGAGTAAAATTAATAAGACGTTATTCTTCTTCCGGTAGTTTTATATCGGGATAAATATAAAGTAACTCGTAGGTTCAAGCGAGAACCATTTATATGTAAAGAATGTTATATGTTAAAATGAGAATGGTATTTAAAACTAGTGAAAGTTGCGAATTTTGAACGGTATAGTTTTATATAGAAACAAGGACTATATATATCAACTAAAAGCTTATGTAATAGCTTACGGTATAACATATTATGTCACGCAAGGTAGGTGATAGTTATAAGGATTTAGAATATGGGTTAAAGAGATTAGTTAGGCAGGGTAGCGTAACTAGGTTATTTAAAAGGTATACGATAGGTGTGCACTATTATAAGAGGGGTGAGGTGTATCTCATTAGAATTGGATACCAATTTAAATATGAGAGATTTCATATTTCAAAATATGGAATTTGATGCACTTGCTAAATATTTTCAAAACTCGGGTTCTGACACGTTTCTCTATTTCCCCCTCTCTTGCTATATATGTATATATATATTAGGTGTCCAGACACAGGGATGCTTGGATGATGATTCTTTCGAGTCAGACGTTGCTGCCACAGATGTGGATGCAAGCAGGTTTATTTTAGATGCTTCTATCCTTGTGGTCTAGATAAGAGGCATTGTAGTAATATTCGGGCCGATAGACCAATTGTGTTCATTTATTATTTTACCGCCTTTTTAGTGCGGCATTTGATTTGGTTGTACTATGTTGTATCGAATGTTCGATTATTTTATTTCATTTCAGTTTCGTGTGTATAAACTGTGTGTATCTATTATTTATTTGGTTTGGTTAAAAATATTAGTTAATATAATATTTTGACGCCAGCCTAATAAGTTATTAGTAGTTAAATTGGTTTTCGACAGTGATGCTAGGAATGAACCATATGAGATTCCTATTTTAATCTAGTATAAGATTAATGACCCGGTACTTTATTCGGAGAGGTGTCACATATGATATCAAAACATCACGTTGTAGTGTCCTTAGGAATCTGTGTATATGTACTACGCTTTCAGCGTTGCTTTCTATTTGATAGAGAGCCTTATCATTAGGATTATTGATTCCTATTGTGAGATTTCGTTCTCCTGCTATTATGTAAGATTATAGTAAATCCTTTGCAGATTCGAATGAGATTCGTGTGCTGATCGATGAAGGGCAACTAGGGAAGGCCGTTGCGAGGGCGACAGAAGGTGGATCTTAGTTGGAGCTATAAGATGAAGTTGGTAATGAGTACCATTGTAGAGGTCACTCCCCTTGTGGCATTGTCAAGGATTGCTGCAACGAATACTAAAGTATAGTAGTTATATTTATCTACGTACTGCTGCAGTAGAGAGTGGTGCTAAACTTGAATTCCTAGTGAAGTTAAATTGGGAAAAAGTTTGAAAGGTCTTTGATAAGGACCATATGTTGAAGTTAAGTTATGTGAAAGTAGTGTAGAATCACACGGTTAGTCCTTACCCAATAGGAGTTAAAGGACAAGAGTAGTATTCTTAGGTGGATCATCGATTAAAGTAGTTTTGTTCAGGTTAGGACAAGTGTACTATATCTGGAGACCAATTGGAGCAGTTAGGGAGATTGACAAAGTTATCGTTATGAGTTTCACCTCAGATGAAGGCGGTATCTTTTGTTTTTAGATAGAGTCACATTATTTTTCTAACCCTAGGTTCATGTGTGTGATTCGAGTTTTGTACCAATACCGATAATATTATAGAGGGTATATCTATATGTTCATACGCTGTAGTAGGGTTCTAGTTTCTTCATCCGTTATGAAAATGGGTGTTAGTATTTAGAGTTTATATTTGGTTTGCACTTCTCATTTTGTATGTGTTATACGAGTTTAGTATTATTCTTAGTATAATATGGTTTTGATTGGTCGAAGCGATGGCAGGCTAATGATTGCAAGGCAATCATAACTATGGTTCTCGTGTGGAACTGGTCATCTTTGCGATATCTCACCTCGATACGGGTTGAGCTCTCTATGTATTATATGTTTAGATGGAACCTCAATGAGTAGATGTTTCATTTTCCCGATTTTAGTGTGTGGCGACCTTATAAATGTGATTTAAGGTATGAAGGATTTAATGTTAAGAGGTGAGTTTAAGCTCGTTGTTGTTCGCACAAAGGCCTTAGTGTTAGTACAAGAACTTTGTGGTTTGGCTCCTTAAGAGAAGTACGAGTCCTGACCATATTTTGTTGGTAGAGGGGATATGATTATCCCGGTTTCATAGTTGAAGGTAGCAGACCTCCTCGACCGACAAAGTTAAGTAGTAGTGTATCAGAGGGGTTCCTTATTTGCATTTTGCTTGTGAGACACTCCACACAGGAACCTTAATGGCGTCAGGAGTGAAGAGATGTTATTGGATGCAGGGATGTTAGTTTTGATGATAAGTTACCTAGTGCGAAGAGAACACTATAAACTGAGGGCTATGTGATGAGTGGAGACTTATGGAGATAGAAGAGCTATGGAAAAGCACTGAAATGTTTCTCTCACCTCAAGTATGTGGGTGAGGCAAGGTAAAGGAAATTGATTTGAGGCTTATAGTCGGGCCTTGAGTAGAAGGAAAATTCTTAGGTAATATGATTTGGTTATGATATTCGTAACATTTGTGTAGTTATGAGGTAGACTTTCCATTTTGCAAAAATGGAAGGATATAATGGTAGAAATGCGTTAGTGTATTTATAATGTAGGATTTAGAACGTCCCGATTGTGTGACTTAGACCGTTATATCTTTATGACTGACGAGGTGAGGAAGTAGTTTAACGGGAGGGTTCCTTCTTTGGATTTCGCTTTGCGAGACGTCTGATGCATGAAACTGAGATAACATCGAGAGTTAGGAAAGGTCTTGGTCCCTAGGGGTATAGATAGTGTAAAACTCTTTTTGTGTGTGTAGGAAAACACATCGATCTTAGGACTACCATGGAATAAGGCCAGTGGGGCAAGTGGCGCTGAGATAAGAGGATTGTAGTGAGTTGAACACAAGAAGATTGGTGGGTTAGCTTTATGGAGGATTGGATTTCCAGGTATAAAAAGAACTGGATTTTTAATTATTTGGTTTAGAAGTACCCATGTGTTAGCACCAGGACGAGGAAGTGTGTTGATTTTGTACACCTTTCGAAATAGAAGGGACGTAGTATACAAAGCCGAAGGAGGTTCTTTGGGGCAATTATAAATGGAATTGGAGTGTGTTGGATTGCACGTCGTATGAGGTATGCAATAATCCAATTATATAAGTGCAATAAGACTTAGCACGCCTGAAATAAGAGATAAGACTGACGGGAGTAGTAAATCGCTAGTGTAGTTTCCTTTTTTAAGGAAATTTGAAGTCAAGGTGTAGACGAATGGACGCTTAGGGTGTCAGATTTTCGATAAGATCGATACATTAAAGTTGTGATAATATACTCGTTATCTTTGAAAACGGTTATAGAAGCACTAGGTACGATGTGTCATCATTTTCAGCATGTAGAGACTTAGTCAAGCTTGTTGTTAAGAAAGTGCGTTACAGTATAAACCTTGAGATAGGTGGGTAGCGTGAACGAGTACATGGTAGGGTACCATTGTGTTAGTAACATTCAACTTCGGTGTACGAGGACATAGTGTGATTAGCAATCCTATATTGGTGATATAGGTTGTTACCGAATTTCAAGGAAGAAATTCCGCCGTAAGGTGAGATGTATGTAATACCGCATACTTTTATAGATATTTAAATTGCATAAGTGGGTGTAATTTGGAAATTTGAGGAATTACTGTGAATAATAATTTTTGGAGTTTATGAGTGTTAGATGTTTACTGATGTGAGTTACATTTACTTTTGAGACTAAGTAAATGAGTTGGATTATTTTAATTACATGTCGCAATTTGGTAAAGGGACAAAGGATAATATTTTATTTGGAAAACATGCATATTGAGATGCATTGGGTTTAATTCGTGAATTTTAGTTAAATGACTCGGATGGAGATTTCGAGTGCACGATTGGTTTCATAATGGCCAAGTAGTCAGAATAGAGTACCCAGGGGTAATGTTTGGGTTTCGGAGAGTTTTGGACTAGTAAGGACTTGCAATTGAGTAAACGAGTCATTTTTGGGTTTATAAGGGATAAACCCTTATCTACCTCTTATAAGCCCTAAGATAGACAGAGAAGAAAGAAAAGGGAGAAAAGAAACAAGGGAAGAAAGGAAGGAAAAGGAAGAGAGAAAATGGGATTTCGAGCCAAACTTCGCGGAATTCGACTCGAGATCGTCGGATTTTATCCACGAGGTAAGTATTTACTTGCTTTATTCATTTGAGTGGGTATCTCATATTATAGTTGTAAAGTAGATAAATTTTGGTTTAGAACCCTTAAAATAAATTTGAAAAATTTGAGTTTAATTTTACAAATTGATATATTGTAAACTTTTAATGATTTCTAGTGTTAAACCCATGATTATGGAGTGTAGAAAGGTTAGAAATGGGAGAAATGATAAAACTAGGGCTTTAATGGTTTTAGGGTTTAAATCTAAAAGAAATGGTTTAATACCACAAATTAATTGATGTGTTAGTTCTAGATCAGTGTTAGGATGATTATATTGTTGTTGGTTGAGATTAAAAACAACATAAATGGAGATTGGGTTGATATTTGGGATTTTTGGAGATTGAGAAATCGTCGAAATAGTTCCCTCCGAACAGGGCGAATCAATTTGGGTCTAGACTGAATCAATTCACATAAGGGGACGTGTAAGGATGTCTCAGGCCGAATCGATTCGGATTTGAGACCAAATAGATTCGCCTTTGAGGACCTGCTTACAAAGAACTTTTCGAATCGATTCAGATTAAAACCGAATCGATTCTCATTTGGGGAAAATCGATTCGCTTTTGCTGAATTTGACAGTTTTATTCCCATAAGTGTATGGGGATTTCAATGAAAAATTGGAGATTATTATAGGGGATTCTAAATGTAATATTAGAACTCCTAGATAACGCATTTAAGTGTGGGTAGACCTTGGATTAAAAGAGAGAGCCTTGGATTAGTTAAAGGTACAATCCGGGGTATGGACCTAATGAATGTTTAGGACGAGAGGCATTCGAGGAAATTATTCGGCAAGTGTATGTAGATATATTTATGCGATCAGGATAAATATGGGACGATTGTAATTAAATAAATCCCAGGATGCGATTAGGATGGAATTTAGAATATGGGTTCAAGAGAATTGAGCGGTTGTCCTATAGGTCTATTGACGACTATTAGTATAGGTGACACAATACCTATGGAATTAAGATAAGTAGTTAGTATACTTATTTAATTGTTACAAATTAGTATATTCGGGTTTAGATTATTACCCTTATAAGTGATTAAGTTGTGAATTATATTTGAAGTAAGATAATTCTTATGGGTTTAGTATTTTAAGTGTATGAATACTTATATACTATTACGAATGGGAACATTCGGGTTATTGGCTGTCACTATAAGAGGTCGACAATTATAGCCAGGCCATATTAGGAATGTTATATTATATACAGGTATTGTTACGGTATATATATATATATATATATACGACTTGGTTACAAATATATTGGTATGAAAACAATATATTTAAGGTTCTTTATATCTCTAGTACTATCCAGGGAGGTTGCGCGATGACGGTGAATCCCTTGGCTTGCGGAGCAGGGAGAGTATATCCCCAGGTCATATCGTCCTGCATGTGGGTGCGATAATTTTTATTCCACTTTCATGAGGGAATACGATTGCCTCCACCGTTTAGTATTTCTACCATGATCATGAGAGAGTCTGGCTTGGTATCGGGGTTAATTTGAGTAAACTCAAAAGTGGATGGGTGCTTTAAGATTGCATCCTCGAATTATAGGTCGGTGGGATGGTTATTATACTTATGATTGTAGAATATGTATAAATATACTTTTTTTATAGTATATTGCTTGTATATGAATATGAGATGTCATATAAATTTTAATGGTGTAAAGAGTAAAATGAATAAGATGTTATTCTTCTTCTGGTAGTTTTATATCCGGAGTAATACAAATGTGAATTGTAGGTTCAAGCGAGAACCATTTATATATAAAGAATGCTATACATATATATATATATATATATATATATATATATATATATATATATATATATATATATATATATATATATATATATATGGATGATTATATAAACTAAAAGCTTATGTAATAGCTTACGGTATAACTTATTATATCACGCAAGGTAGGTGATAGGTATAAGGATTTAGAAGATGGGTTAAAGAGATTAGTTATGCATGGTAGCATAAATAGGTTGTTTAAAAGGTATACGATAGGTGTGCACTATTAGAAGATGGGTGAGGTGTAACTCATTAGAGTGCGATACCAGTTTAAATATGAGAGATTTCGTATTTCAAAATATGGAATTTGATGAACTTACTAAATATTTTCAAACTCGGGCTCTGACCCATTTCTCTATTTTGCCCTCTCTTGCTATATATGTATAAATATTAGGTGTCCAGATACAGGGATGCCTGGATGATCTTTCTTTTGAGTCAAACGTTACTTCCGCAGCTGTGGATGCAAGCAGGTTTATTTTTGAAGATCCATCCTTGTGATCTATATATGAGGCATTGTAGTAATATTCGGGCCGATAGCCCAATTGTATTCAATTATTATTTTACCGCCTTTTTAGTGCGGCATTCGATTTGGTTGTACTATGTTGTACCGAGTGTTCGGTTATTTTATTTCATTTCAGTTTCGTGTATATAAACTGTGTGAATGATTTATTTAGTTGGTTTGGTTAAAAAGATTAGTGAATATAAAATTTGTATGACAGCCTAATAAGTTATTAGTAATTAAATTTGTTTTCGACAGTGAAGCTAAGAATGAACCATATGAGATCCCTGCTTTAATCTGGTATAGGATTGATCACCCGGTACTTTATTAAGAGGGGTGTCATAGGTACCAGTGAAAAGTAATAATGGAAGAACAAGATGTTATTGTTTCGTTGCAATGTTTATCTCCATGGTTAGAGAAGAATGAATCTATGTATAACCATAATCTACATATTGATAAAAAAATTAGAAAAATATATTAGTAAAATAAGTTCTATTTTAATGAGCTTAACTGATATGATATTTGGATAGGTTAGACGAATTGAAAAACTTCAGATCATAAACCAAAATTATATAGAAAGAAAATTAGATAGTATTGAATTCAACTTAAACAACGTTGATCAAGAAATATAGTCACCTCGTAACAGTCTCAAACCTAGACTTAAAAGAGGAAACAAAACAAAAAATTGAAAATCTATTAACAAAAATAGATGGACAAAACCATCTAGAACAAAGTGGAATGAATCATCCAAGACAATATGAGATTCCTAGATTATACTAATGTACAGAAAATATAAAAACTCTTCAAACATAAGAATTTACTTATGCTTAATATATAAATATAAAAGAAATTCTAGACTATTGGATATATTTATATAAAGATCCAAAATTAGATATTTTCGAACGTAATAAACTCATACGACAAATACAAAACACGTATTTGGAACATGAAATTTTTTTACAACATTTTCAGTATGAATTAAACCAATATTCATCTGATGAAGAAGATAATGAACCACCACATATGGAAAACACTATAAGTGATGGAAAATGAAAAGCCGAAGAACCACTTCAAGAATTCCAAAATTGGGAAGCCTTTGAACAATTTATGCAAAACCCTACAAAAGAAAATTAAGATTTTGTCAAAATAGGCAACACTTCTACATCCTCTATGAGTATAATCAAGGAAGAAGAACCAAATCCTTTTTTTCTTTAGAATATATGATTTAAACGAACATAACATCTCACAAAATGGAATCTATCTTGATCAAAGGAATATACCTTTTAAAGATCAAGAATAGGCTATTGATGAATGGGCACAATCAATGTCTATACTCATCACAAATTATAAAAATACTTGGTCTAAAGAATTTTTTTTTTAGACTATTTAGCTACAACACTTCAAGGAGATGTGTTACAATGGCTACAACAATAGGAAAAATCCCAGGAAGGAACACTGCAAAAAGCTGAGCTCCAATAAAATTTCAAAACTTTTGATGAAATACTAAAAGGTTTTCTCAATTTAATTAAAGAAAATATAATTGGATAGACTGGAGAACCCATAATTTAAGAAAACGCACATTACATATTATCTAAATTGGAATTATGTAATATTTGACAATTTGAAGAATTTGTTGAAATATATAAAAAGTATTATTTCAAAATAAATCCCTCGGATAACAAATAATGGTTGGATCAATTCTTTCATAAAGTCCCAAACCTATGGGATCAAATATCTTTCAAAATTTATCCTTATTGGTTAAAACAAATAAACAAGGAAGATAATATTGGATTCCATATTAATTGGGTATTGAGACAAATATCCAAGAAATGCGTAGATGTAAAAGCCAAAAAGCAAGTACAAAACCAAATCACCAATTCCAAAGGTGGATATAATTGTTGTGATAAAATTTTAAAAGAAAAATGAAAAATAGGGTGTAATCAACTAAGATCTTTTAAAACATCTAGAAAAAAGAAAATTAAAATGGAAACCTTGGAAAAAGAAATCATCTTTTTCAAAAAATAAGAAATATATTAGAAAGAAGAAATTTTCTAGTAAAAATACAAACACAAATATAAAAAAAAATGTAAATGTTATATATGTAATGAAGAAGGACATTATGCACCTGAATGCCCAAAAAAGGGGAAAAGTGCAAAGAGAATGATAAAAATTTCTTGAAGAACAAGAATTTGAAGTATGTTTTGGTGATGAATTTACTTATATTTCTGATAACAAAGAAATATTATATGAATTAGATTCGGATTTGGAATCATCCGATGGTGAATTATTATTTATGTATAATAATGCAGAAATACGAGAAAGTAATTGAAATGAATTACAAATCATAACTCTTAGAGACATTGTTGGTGAAGAAATAACTTTGACCAATGAACACTTACAAGAGTTGGACAATCAATGACAATTTATAAAAAAGAAAGATATAAATGAATTATCAAAATTCAAATTATTCTCAACATGAACATTTAAACAATTCAATGTGAATACTATTGTTGGATCAACTGATGATGAAACTACAAAAATTACAATTTTTCATCTAAAAAAATCAAAAGATGGAAGAAAAAACATCCAGAAATAAAATCCATTCATATTGGATTAATCCAAATATGTATCACTGCTCTATTTAGACAAGGAATGGATACTCCTGTAGAAATATTGGTCTTACACAAAAGATTCATTAATCATATGAATGCAATAATTGGAGAAATACAATCCAATATGGTTAATGGAGTATTCTGGTTTAACATAAAACCAAATTTCTTTATTTCAATTGATGATGCTAATATTGAGGATTTAGTACGAATAAAAATCCAGACCAAAGGAATAGGTATGAAAGATACCTCTAAAAATATGTCAATACATTAGAAAATAATTCATGAATTGACTTCACTACCACAAAACAAATACACATTTTGTGGATAGAAATATAATAGAAACATTTGAGCCTATACCATTCGATGCGACAATCTAGACGGGATTGATAAATTGAAGAGATTTAGAGGTACCAAAATAATGGATATTGTAAGGACATATTATTATAAATCCATTATCAATTTATTATGTCATATACCACTACACCGTCGAAGAGCATTCAAGAGACATCTACATCAAAGAAAAATCCGAATTACTCAAGTTCTTCATCATTCAAGACTCCGCGAAGTTTACTTTGGTAAGGTTATGCTTTTAATACCTTAACTTTTCACTTAGAGCTTTTGGGATATTTTTATAAAATATTTTCTGAGTGTTGGAGTGAACTTTTTTGTCAAAATTTAAGAATGAGTATTTTTTCTAAGTGTTGAAGCGGATATTAAAATATTATTTTTTTGAAATTATCGTTCAAATGATAAGCAGTGTCGCGTAATTTCGTTCAAACGACATCGTTGTCTCGTTCACGCGACATGTAATCTCATTTGAACGAGCTCGAATTTTGAGGCGGTGCAGTTTTTGTATAAATACTCATTAAATGGTTCCGTTTTTCTTAAGAAGTCACAGCGTTTTGACGAACAGAAAAACTCCGAAAGCATAATTATTTTAGGCTTCTTATTTTAGGGTTTAATCCCTTTTTGGTTTTCAATTCACAAAACTCCCATATGCTTTAGTGAACTATTTTGGTTTTCACGAACACTTTGATTTTGTTCATCTTTCGTGGAGTGCCTCTCTACACCATATGGTTGCGTGTCATTGAGGATCTTACTGCGTGAAGATTCTTTGCTGAAGATTGGGCTGCGAGTCCTTGGAGGGTGCTGCGTGTATTCTCTTGCTGAGTTCAAGACTGCATGTCTTTGTGAGTTGGTTGCGCCTTGATCCATTGCATATTTATCTATGTAATTGTAAGTTGCGATTTATGAATTCATAATGAAATAAAGGTTTTACCCGAAAGGTTTTTTTCCTGAAATCTGTGTCTCAGCATATTTATTGTGTCGCAAGCTTTATATTTATTTGTGGGTTGACACACGCACTTTATATGCTTGTTTAGGGGCTGAATTAAATAAGGGTTGATTGGAAACTTGTGAGTTAGTTTTAATCAGTATCACACGTTTTACAAATTGGTATCAGAGCGGGTTACTCTAATTTATCACGTGATCCTGATTTTTTGAGGATTTACTCTCTGATACAATTTGTCTACTCACGTTTTCAAATTGGTATCAGAGCAGGTTGCGCTAATTTATCGCGTATTCCTATTTTACGCAAAATTGTGTGATATTGATTTTTTTTGAAAAATTAGTTTTGTGAAATCGCAATTTTTTCAATGGAACACCCATTTATTGAGGAACCTATTTTTGAAAAAGTTCACGACCATGTTGGAAATTTAAAAAGTTTGAATTTGAAACATTGCAAAAGAATTAAATTTTGGAAAAAGAAAATTCTCTCTTTAAAAGTGAGATTTAATATTTGCAAGCGTTTCAAACTCAGAGTGATATTTGTTATGAGCACTTTGGTAATTTGTGTATTGATTTTGATTCTTTGAAAATTGCCAAAAAGAAAACTGATGAGAGAGTCCTAGCTTTAGAGAATGAATTAAAGGACTTAAAAAATTATAGGGTTCCCATTTGTGCCTTCGAGGATAAAAAATTAATCGATGATTTTACGGCACGTGGAAAGACTCTTTGGGATAAGTTTGTTTTAATTGAGGGAGAGCAAGATAAACTGTTAAGTTTAATTGAAAATATGAAAAGGAAATCCCTATCTTTGGAAGAGTCTAATTCTTTACTTGAATCAAATATTTTGAAGATGAAAAATGATTTAACGATTCAAGTAGGTTTGATAGTGATGGTAATGGATCATCGTGTTCTCATGCTTCTAATGCTAAAGCCAAAACCATTATTTGTTTTAGAGGGTCAACTAATTCCAAGGACATTAGAAAAGATCACACTTTAGGTGTCATTCCACCCGTTTACACATGTTCATATTGTGGTAGGAAAGGTCACCTTAGGCATTTTTGTTTTGATCTTGGAAGAGGTCCTAGGAATTCGAAGTCTAGTGTTTTGTTGGTTCCCAAAACCCCGTGTCAACGTGTCACATCCGCTTGGGTTACGAATTCACTTTTGGATACGCTAGATTTTAGAATAGTTGAGTCTCGTTTTCTTGCACATGATTCTTCTCTTTCTCTATCATATAGATGATTGTGTTTGCATATTTGTCATACGCTAGTTATGCTTTTTGATATATTTTTGCTAGCATTGTGACATGTACTTTTTGTATAGATTTTTATTTTTAAAAAATACAAAAAGATTTTAGTTTGATAAACTTTTTAAAAAATCCCAAAAGATTTTTGTATTTGGTTTGCACCATTTATGGATGAACACTTAGGATGATCGAGTCACAACATCATTCCATTTTTTTCAAGTGGCTATTTGATAGTGTTTTGAGACAAAAAAGTAAATTCATCCATGTGATTTATAATGTTTGGAGTCATTAAGATGTAATTAAGTGTTACTTTCTACATGTTTGACTCATGTTTTCCTTTATTGCACGAATTTGTTTGATTATTACGCTTAGCTATCACATGTTGGTTGAGTGTTTCCATCTCAATTTTCTCTATACAACAAACCAAATGCGATAAAATAAGAAAATAAAAAATTGTGCATATAAAAACCGTTTGGTGAGGTTTTGTGTGTTTTTTATTGAAAACAGTCAAGGGCTACGAAAGGTTTTCATTTATCCTTTGCGATTAAGCCACCGTTTAATTGGACTTAAAAAATTGAGGAATTTTATTATTCGGGGTCCAAAGAGGTTTAAAAGAGCCCCAAAAAATTTAAAGGCAATAAAAAGAAATTCATGCCAAAAATGGGCCATTTAGGTTTGTTCACCAATTCTCCAATGTTTGAGAATATAGATCACCTCTAAAAGAAAATATATATGAGGGAGTTTGGATGGAGAATTAAAATAGGTTTGCACGTCCTTGAAAGTCTTGAAAAAGCATTAAATAGTTTTGGACGTTATTGGTGTGGAAATCACTTTGACTTTGATTTATTGATTTGCATAAGACGATGCCATCTAAATTCAATAATTTTTACACCAAATGATTTTTTTGTTGTTCATTCAGTAGGGGTACACATATGCATCATGCACATATGATTGATTGAGTTTATTTACCTATCGAATGTGTTCACAATCATTCATTCCATTTCCTTGACTTGGTTGCTTGAGTTTAAATCCATGGTG
Organism: Sambucus nigra; assembly: GCA_949130495.1. NCBI lineage: Eukaryota > Viridiplantae > Streptophyta > Magnoliopsida > Dipsacales > Adoxaceae > Sambucus > Sambucus nigra. The sequence goes on along the minus strand of OX422208.1, from coordinate 83,016,984 downwards.
TGATTTTTTTTGTATCTCATTTTTGTATGACAAATTGAAAATTCAAAAATAGTTTGTAAAATTTGAGAGATACCCCTTTGCATGCGCGTAGCTTGATTCTGGTTTGCTATGCATTTTATCGGGACACTCCCTCTTTTGATTGTTTCTTCTTATCTGTCTATTTTTGGACATCATAAAAAGGGGGAGAAAGAATTATCATGTGTTTTTGTATTATGGGGGAGATTTTATTATTAATGCTCTATTCTTATATCATTTCAAAATCGATACGTAACGAAGGTACTTTTCTTTATCTCATGTGCATAGGTACAAAGATTGAAGACCATGATGTTGCACACCCTAATGAGAAAAGCTTTGAGATTTGATGAAGATGATTGAATAACAGTTTTGAGGTCTTGCAAATTTATTCATGGGAGGGTAGATTTGTATTGGCATTTTGGTTTTTGATAATTCAGATGTTTTTATGTATGAACCAGCATAAACATAGGGGGAGATTTGTAAGGACATATTTTTATAATTCCATTATTAATTTATTATGTCATATACCGCTACACCGTCGAAGAGCATTCAAGAGACATCTACTTAGAAGACGGATCCGAATTACTCAAGCTCTTCATCATTCAAGACTTTGCGAAGTTTAGTTTGGTAAGGTTATGTTTTTAATACCTTAACTTTTCACTTAGAGCTTTTGGGATATTTTTATAAAATATTTTCTAAGTGTTGGAGCGGACTTTTTCTGACACACCCCAACCCAGTTACTTATAATTAAGTTTGAAAGTCAAAGTGAGTCAAACTATAATTAATCTAACCAAATCATAATCACGAGTTTTGATTTCAGAGTCATCATTGTAAATCCATAAACCTGAAAACCTTTTTACAACATCAGAGTAATCATGTCCATAAAAACTTTCTTAAAGGATAAGTTAACTTAATTACATCATTTACATTTACACAAAATCGTAGTTTCTCCCATTCATGGCTAACCCAACCCGACCTCCTAGATTTGGCAGTGACATCGCGTTACCTGAAAAAAATTGTGAACATAGGAACCGTGAGCAAAATATCCCAGTGAATGCATCCCTACTATATTATTGCATGAATTTAAATGCAATAAATCATGTCCATATACTTATGTATTAACTTATCCGTCTCATTCATAATGAATGACCAACTTTTTCGAATCATGATTCACATATCCTGTCCAAATAGACAATTCTCCCCCATTCCTGGTCGAGGAGTAACCCCTTGTCATTAATAGACAAATCTCCCCCATTCCTGGTCGAGGAGTAACCCCTCATTTCGGTAAACCGAAATGATCAATTTCGTATTCATTATATTATGATCATATCAATAACAAGATACAAATATCTCTTTCCAGTGAGTACACTCACCTTGGTTGACAACTATGTATTCACGTTTCCTTCTGGTGGAGCTGAATTGGGTTGATTATACCTTACACCTGTCAATCCATCTAAATCAGTATTGAACCTCAATAATAAATATTATCCTAACATAATTATGTAACTTTCCATGACTATACATCAACAATATAATTCCAATTAAGTCACATGCCATAAAATATAAGTAAAGGAAAAACAATGATATACATATTGATAAAGTTATGGACATTCAGCCGTAGGAAATACCTTATAAGGAATTTATAACCAAAGTCAAGTAAACATGAAATTATAGTTCTCAATGTATATACACATGAAACATGTACTCAAACTACTCTTTGTAAGGACGAAATATAAACATTCATTCAAGGGGTATCCAGTATGGCCTGAAATTATTGTCTTACATACTTAATCATCCTATATTCCTAAATTGTATAAATACAGGGGTCGAACCTTATCAATATGAAAAAATATAGGAATATAATTTCCGGTACAAGTGGCGGTGTAATTTTTCAAGCTTTCTAGAGCAAGTTATGGCCATTTCTTTACCACATAAGAAATCTGCCCTACAAGCCCCTTAATTGTTCCTTCAACTTCCAAGAATTTTCATAATTTTTCTCCAGCATAACTTTCCATGATTTTCAACCGATTTTCAGTAAATATACTTAATAGTACAGAATTAAAGTTTCATAATTTTTTTACTTCGTTTTCTATCTCAAAAGATTGACTAAACTCGGGGCATACCGAAATGAAGTATAAAAACAGAAACCATGTACCAACTTGAAATCATCATTACGGCCTAACCACAAGGAGATAAATTCTAATTTTCAGATATGAAATGAATATATGAGTCTACTTCAATTGGAATTTATCAATTACAGTAAGCACACAAAGAGATATGCAAGTTTGAATACAAGGGGTTTCAATACAATGAAATTTTTAAGGGTTTATGCATTCAACTTAACTTAAACTTGCATATATTCATACATATGCACCCAAGCATGAAAGGTCAATAAAAATATCAAGGATTTATATCATATAAATCATAAATATATGAAAAATAACAAGATTTGCTATTAGGATTACCTTCGGGACGTTTACGTAATTTCTACGGATTTTTCTACACTTTTTCTCCTCACTTTTCTTCCTAAACTTCTACCTTCTCTTTCCTCAAGCTAACAACACTCTTCAAACTGAACCTAGGGTTTGTTTTGCTGAATAAATATGTTAGAGGGAGAGTTTTAAGTCGTCCAAGGCTGCCTCCCAAGACAACCAATCAAATTAAACCATTTGGTTTAATAAAAGACAATTTACTACTTAGAGGGAATTGACATATTTGCCCCTTGTTCATAATTTTGACCTAACTTCCTACTCGCACATACGTTTGATGCGCCGTTTGTTTTGTTAAAACCCTAACTCACATGTATACAATTATTTAGTTTTTACCTCAAGTCAAATGTAATTTGATAAGGGTCAAAACTAGTCTCTGATAGGGACATTTCTACCGAAAACAACAAAATTTTGTGTTCGTAAATAATTCGACCTTTCATGATTTATTAAAGTAGGATTATAATAAACATAATCAATTCACATTAGATATACTAATAACACATTATTAATATCACATAATATAAGCATGATTTAAATATAATTTATCATAATTATATTCGGGTTGTCACAACTTCCCCCCCTTAGAAAATTTCGTCCCCGAAATTTAATATAAAGGTCACTTACCAAACAAATGGGGATACTGTTTCCTCATGCTATCGCACATTTCCCAAGTTGATTCTTTAACTCCATTTCTCATCCACATAACTTTAACTAAGGGAATAACTTTATTTCTCAATACTTTCTCCTTACGATCAATAATTTTCATTGGTTCCTCGATGTATGACAAGCCTTCCTTCAGTTCAATTGGTTGAGTTTTCAAATGATGAGATGGATCCACCAAATACTTACGAAGCATAGATACGTGAAACACATCATGTAAACGAGACAACTCTGAAGGCAATGCTAATCTATATTCCAGGGCCCCGATTCTTTCCAACACCTCATATGGTCCAATGTATCTTGGACTTAGTTTCCCCCTTTCCCCAAATCTCATAACACCTTTCCATGGTGAAATACGCAGGAATACAAAATCTCCCTTCTGAAATTCCAATGGATGCTTCCTCTTATCTGCATAAAATTTCTACCTGCTTTGCGCTATCTTTATCCGTTCCTGAATCATTTCGATTTTTTCAGTTGTCATTTCTATCAATTCAGGACCCAAAATTTTCCTTTCACCCACTTCATCCCAACACAAAGGCATTCTATATCTCCTCCCATATAAAGCTTCATAAGGAGCCATACCAATAGTCGACTGATAACTATTATTATATGAAAATTCCATCAATGGCAAATGATCATCCCAACTACCTTTGAAGTCAAATACACAGGCTCGTAACATGTCTTCTAACATTTGAATCGTCCTTTCTGATTGCCCATAAGTTTGTGGATAAAACGCAGTGCTGAACTTCAAACTTGTGCCCATGGCATTGTGGAGACGAGGCCAAAACTTAGAAGTGAACGTTGGATCTCTATTTGATACTATTGACACTGGTGCCCCGTGTAAACGAATAATCTCATCAACGTATATACGTGCATACTTTTTAACAGTGTAAGTGGTCTTAACTGTAAGAAAATGAGCTGACTTCATCAATCGATCTACAATCACCCAAATAGAATCATTCCCCTTTGGTGGCCGGGGTAATCCTGCAACAAAATCCATCATTATATGCTCCCACTTCCATTCTGGAATAGGCAATGACTGTAATAATCCTGCCGACTTCTGATGCTCCGCCTTTACTTGCTGGCACACTAAACATTTAGCTACGAACTCTGCAATATCACGTTTCATATTGTTCCACCAGTAATACTCTTTCAAATCTCTGTACATTTTGGTACCTCCCGGATGCATAGAGTAAATAGAACTATGTTCCTCTTCTAATATATCTTTCTTTAAGGGTGGATTATTCGGTACACAAATCCTATTTTTATAACACAACGATTCATCATTCTTAATTTCAAAGTCACTCTCTTTACCATCTAGGACATCTTGTTTCTTCTTCTCAAGGAATGGATCACTCCTCTGCAAATTCCGTATGCGTTCGGCCAATAAAGGTCTCATTATGACATGTGCTAATAATCCTCCACTTTTTGAAAACTTCAATTCAATCCTCATCGATGCCAAGTCAAGAATATTTCCAACACGGGCACACCGTATGCAACTAAGAATCCCTGATGATTTTCGACTCAAAGCATCTGCTACTACATTGGCCTTCCTAGGGTGATGATGGATGGTACAGTCATAGTCTTTAATCATCTCTATCCAACGCCTTTATTTTAAATTCAATTCTTTATGTGTAAACAAGTATTTCAAACTTTGATGATCAGTAAATATCTCACAAGTTTCTCCATACAAGTAATGTCTCCACAACTTTAAAGCAAAAACAATGGGTGCTAGCTCAAAATCGTGTGTAGGGTAGTTTCGTTCATGCGTCTTTAATTGTCTGGAAGCATATGCTATTACCTTCCCATTCTGCATAAGAACACATCCTAAACCCTGAAATGAAGCATCTGTATAGATCACAAAAGACTCATTCCCACATGGAATAGTAAGTATAGGGGCTGAAACCAACCGATTCTTTAATTATTTAAAACTCCTCTCACATTATTCATTCCATACAAACTTCACTTCTTTACGAGTCAATTTTGTCAGTGGTAACGCTATTGCTGAAAATCCCTTAATGAATCTGCGATAGTAACCTGCCAATCCTAGGAAATTCTTAATTTCTGTCACATTCTTAGGACTTTCCCAATCAACGATTGCTTCCACCTTCTTTGGATCAACATATATCCCATTTCTCGAGACAACATGCCCTAAAAACACAATTTCATTCAACCAAAACTCACACTTGCTAAATTTAGCAAATAATTTCTTCTCTCTCAAAATCTACAATACAAGTCTCAAATGTTTCTCATGTTCCTCCATGCTACGGGAGTAAATCAACAAATCGTCTATGAATACAATCACAAATGAATCAATGAAAGGGTGGAATACCCGGTTCATCAAATCCATAAAAACTGCCAGAGCATTAGTCAATCCAAATGGCATCACCAAAAACTCATAGTGACCATATCGAGTCCGAAAAGCTGTTTTGGAAATATCACTATCCTTCACTTTCAGTTGGTGGTAACCCGATCTCAAATCAATCTTCGAAAATACTGTGGCCTCCTGTAATTGGTCAAACAAGTCATCGATACAAGGTAGAGGGTACTTATTTCTAATGGTCACCTTATTCAACTGCCGATAATCAATACATAGTCGCATTGTCCCATCTTTCTTTTTCACAAATAACACCGGTGCTCCCCATGGCGAAACACTAGGCTGAATGAAACCTCTGCTTTTCAGATCTTGTAATTGCACTTTTAATTATTTCAACTCCGCTGGTGCCATTATATATGGAGCAAGAGAAATTGGACCAGTACCCGGAATTAATTCAATAGAAAACTCTACTTCCCTATCGGGTGGAAATCCTGGCAATTCCTGTGGGAAGACATCAGAAAACTCTCTAACCACGAGTATATCTTGCATTTTAACTGTATCTTTATTAGTATCAACAACATAAGCCAAATACCCTGTACAACCTTTACTCAATAACTTTCTGCTCTTAATTGCTGAGATAAGACAATTAGGGACAACATTCCTTTCTCCTGTAAACTGAAACTCAAGTTCACTAGGCAGATGAAACGTAACTTATTTTCGAAAACAATCAATGGAAGCATGATACGATGATAACCAATCCATCCCCAGTATAATATCAAAATCCCTAATGGCCAATGGTATCAAGTCAACATAGAAATCTCGTTCACCCATTCGTAAGACACAATCTTTATAAACATGGTCAACCAGAATTACACTTTCCATTGGGGTAGAAATATATAAGGCACAATTAAGAAATGAACATGTTCTACCCAAATATGAAACAATATCTAATGCCACAAATGAATGCGTAGATCCAGGATCAATGTGCGCATATAAATCTTTATTTGCAATAGAAATTTTACTTGTAACCACTTCAGGTGTAGCATGGGCATCTTGCAACGTCATCGCAAACATTCTTCCTCCTGCCCTCGATCCAGTTGCTTGTTCTGTACCTCTACCCCTAGTGAACTGTCTGGAGAGGATCCTTTATGAGGCCCCACACTACTAAATGAAACCGATCTTGATAACATTGGATAATTCTTTCTCATATGGCCTTTCTGATGACAGTTAAAACATTCTATATTCAGTAGCTTTGGGAAATTTCTCTTTACATGACCCGATGTCCCACAAAAGAAACAAACATTCGGATCTCCTTGCGATGAAACTCCTGAACCTCTTCCACCACTTGCTTCACCCCTTTGAAAACTACTTCCCATGCCTCTACCATACTGGAATTTTTGCCCTCCAAGTCTCGAATATTCTGTGTCACTACCCTTTTGATAACCTGGATCAAATCTGCTTCTCTTTACACCTCGCTCTCGATTCCCTCTAGCTTCATTCATGTCCCTTTCTACTAGCATGGATTTATTCACCAAGGAGGAGTAGTTAGAAGGCCCTAAATCCGAAAATCTAGATTTAATGACTAACTCAAGCCCATCGAGAAATCGGCTGCACATATCTTCCTCATTCCGTATAAACCTCGAAGCAAATCGAGATAATGCTGTCAGTCCAGCTTCGTATTCTCTAACTGTCATACTCCCCTGATTCAATATGAAATATTCCTTCTCCTTTTGTTTTCGATACATTGGGGGAAAATACTTATCATACAAAGCTTTGACAAAAGCATCCCATGAGATCACATTCCCACCTTCTGGAGAAATCAACAAATGTTTTGTGGCATCCCACCAATATTTAGCTTCTCCTTTTAGCATATACGTCGCCAAGGTCACTCATTGATTTTCAGGCATCTTCATCACCCCAAAGATAAGTTCAATCTCTTTAACCCAGACTTTTGCCTCTGCGGGATCAACCGCTCCTTCGAACGATGGTGGGTTCATCTTAATAAATTTCTCATGTGAAGTACTTCTTTCTTCCCGGTGTATCACCTCCTCAGACCTAGCTAAGGCTTGTGCCTCCAGTTTCCTGGTCTATTGTTCTTCCATCTGAGCCATAAATCTAGCTTGCTGCTATACCATTAGCGTCATAGCACGTGCCATTTTTTGCATATCTGTCAGTTGTTCTGGCTCAGGTTCCACATTTATCTGAACATGTTGCTCACCCTCCGCTTCTGCTGGAATATTTGAAGCCTCATCTTCTAATCTCACATTTACATTCCCTCATTCCATTCTCTTATATCTGAAATGAATCAAAGATATAACAACATGCAGATATACATATCTTTCCTAACATAATCGTTAGTATCAAATAAAATATATTTCTAACATTCACTGCCAAATCTAGACTCTTCTCACTCCAGATACTCTAAAACCTAGGCTCTGATACCAAAAGATGACACACCCCAACCCAGTTACTTATAATTAAGTTTGAAACTCAAGGTGAGTCAAACCATAATTAATCTAACCAAATCATAATCACGAGTTTTGATTTCAGAGTCATCATTGTAAATCCATATAACTGAAAACCTTTTTACAACATCAGAGTAATCATGTCCATAAAAACTTTCTTGAAGGATAAGTTAACTTAATTACATCATTTACATTTACACAAAATCATAGTTTCTCCCATTCCTGGCTAACCTAACCCGACCTCCTAGATTTGGCAGTGACATCGCGTTACCTGAAAAAAATTGTGAACATAGGAACCGTGAGCAAAATAGCCCAGTGAATGCATCACTACTATATTACCGCATGAATTTAAATGCAATAAATCATGTCCATATACTTATGTATTAACTTATCTGGCTCATTCATAATGAATGACCAACTTTTTCGAATCATGATTCACATATCTTGTCTAAATAGATAATTCTCCCCCATTCCTGGTCGAGGAGTAACCCCTTGTCATTAATAGACAAATCTCCCCCATTCCTGGTCGAGGAGTAACCCCTCATTTCGGTAAAACGAAGTGAAGAATTTCATATTCATTATATTATGATCATATCAATAACACGATACAAATATCTCTTTCCAGTGAGTACACTCACCTTGTTTGACAACTATGTATTCACGTTTCCTTCTGGTGGAGCTGAACTGGGTTGATTATACCTTACACCTGTCAATCCAACTAAATCAGTATTGAACCTCAATCATAAATATTATCCTAACATAATTATGTAACTTTCCAAGACTATACATCAACAATATAATTCCAATTAAGTCACATGCCATAAAATATAAGTAAAGGCAAAACAATGATATACATATTGATAAAGTTATGGACATTCAGCCGTAGGAAATACCTTATAAGGAATTTATAACCAAAGTCATGTAAATATGAAATTATACTTCTTAATGTATATACACATGAAACATGTACTCAAAGTACTCTTTGTAGGGACGAAATACAAACATTCATTCAAGGGGTATCCAGTATGGCCTGAAATTATTGTCTTACATACTTAATCATCCTATATTCCTAAATTGTATAAATACAGGGGTCCAACCTTATAAATATGAAAACATATATGAATATACTTTCCGGTACAAGTGACGGTGTAATTTTTCAAGCTTCCTAGAGCAAGTTATGGCCATTTCTTTACAACACAAGAAATCTGCCCGACAAGCTCCTCTATTGTTTCTTCAACTTCCAAGAATTTTCATAATTTTTCTCCAGCATAACTTTCCATGATTTTCAACCCATTTTTAGTACACATACTGAATAGTACATAATTAAAGTTTCATAATTGTTTATCTCAAAAGCTTGACTAAACTCAGGGCTTACCGAAATGAAGTATAAAAATAGAAACCATATACCAACTTGAAATCATCATTACGGCCTAACCACAAGGAGATAAATTCTAATTTTCAGATATGTTATGAATATATGAGTCTACTTCCATATCCAATTGGAATTTCTCAATTACAGTAAGCACACAAAGAGATATGCAAGTTTGAATACAAGGGGTTTCAATACAATGAAATTTTTAAGGGTTTATGCATTCAACTTAACTTAAACTTGCATATATTCATACATATGCACCCAAGCATGAAAGGTCAATAAAAAAAATCAAGGATTTATATCATATAAATCATAAATATATGAAAAATAACAATATTTGAAATTAGGATTACCTTCGGGACGTTTACGTAATTTCTACGGATTTTTCTACACTTTTTCTCCTCACTTTTCTTCCTAAACTTCTACCTTCTCTTTCCTCAAGCTAACAACACTCTTCAAACTGAACCTAGGGTTTGTTTTTCTGAAGAAATATGTTAGAGGGAGAGTTTTAAGTCGTCCAAGGCTGCCTCCCAAGCCAACCAATCAAATTAAACCATTTGGTTTAATAAAAGACAATTTACTACTTAGAGGGAATCGACAGATTTGCCCCTCGTTCGTAATTTTGGCCTAACTTCTTACTCGCACATCCATTTGATGCGCCGTTTATTTTGTTAAAACCCTAACTGAAATGTCTAAAACTATATAGTTTTTACCTCAAGTCAAATATAATGTTATAAGGGTCAAAACTAGTCTCTGACAGGGACATTTCTACCGAAAACAACAAAATTTTGTGTTCGTAAATAATTCGACCTTTCATGATTTATGAGAGTAGGATTATAATAAACATAATCAATTCACATTAGATATACTAATAACACATTATTCATATCACATAAGATAAGCATGATTCAAATATAATTTATCATAATAATATTCGGGTTGTCGCATTTTCGTCAAAAATTAAGAATGAGTATTTTTCCTAAGTGTTGAAGCGGATATTAAAATTTTATTTTTTTCGAAATTATCATACAAACGACATATGTTCGTCGTTCAAATGATAAGCAGTGTCACACGATGTCGTTCAAATGACATCGCTATCTTGTTCGTGCGACATGTAATCTCGTTCGAATGAGCTCGAATTTCGAGGCGGTGCGGTTTTTTTATAAATACTCATTAAATGGTTCCATTTTTCTTAAGAAGTCACAGCGTTTTGACGAACAAAAAAAATGCAAAAGCAGAATTCTTTTAAGCTTCTTCTTTTAGGGTTTAATCCCTTTTTGGTTTTAATTCACAAAACTCCCATATGCTTTCATGAATTGTTTTGGTTTTCAAGAATACTTTGCTTTTGTTCATCTTTCGCGGAGTGCGTCTCTACACCGTATGGCTACGTGTCATTGAGGATCTTGCTACGTGAAGATTCTTTGCTAAAGATTGGGCTGCGAGTCATTGGAAGGTGATGCTTATATTCTCTTGCTGAGTTCAAGACTGCGTGTCTTTATGGGTTGGATGCATGTTGATCCATTGCATATTTCTCTATGTAATTGTAAGTTGCGATTTATGAATTCAGAGTGAAATAAATGTTTTGTAATAACCCTCGCTTATAAGAGCGTATTTTATAGTAATTACTTAGTGTAGTAATTAGAGACCAGTGTTGGGTTATGATTTGAATGTTAATTCAACGTAGAAGAGTTGATATTTACTATGAGGTTGCATACATATCATAATTATGGGAAAATACTGCTATGTCATGCTTATTAATATCATCTGAATTTAAAATGATATTTGGCTTAATTATGAGACCGGAACCTGAATTGAATTTTAAAATGCCCAAATGATAATTTGGAGGTTTCAGTTGATTCCGGAACGTGCTAAATAGTCAAATAATGTACCATATTGTATTTTAAAGTTTTGGGCATTTTTGACTGGTTGTGCCTTAATTATGCAGTTGCGTATTATTTTATCGCACTATTAGTTAATTTAGTGGGACATTTGCCTTAAGCCACGACTTAAGCCCTTTTTAGTCTTCTAATTACCAAATTCCCTTCCAAAACCAAAGAGAGAAAGAGAAGAGTGGAGAGAAAGACTTGGAGATTGAGAGAGGATTTGCTACTACACCAATAAATCTGCAAAGTTGCTGAATCAAGGCAAGTTTTTACTTGCTATTTGTGTCTTGAGATAGATGATTTGCTATGGTAATGATGTATTGATTTTAGTTTAGCAAACTTAGGGTTTTCTTATGTATTTTTGGGTTTTGCTTCACTCAAAGATGATTCATGAGGTTTTAGATGATCAATAGTATCATGGATGTTATCTTGATGTTGGTATGTAAGATTGGGTTGAAGAAAATGAGTTGGGGTAGAAATTGGAGTCCAAGACTCCATAGCCAATTCTTGGCAAAATCGCAGGCCCGAATCGATTCGTCCCCTTGGGCGAATCGATTCGGTTAAGTCCAGTGCCCAGGTCTTGTGAACTGAATCGATTCAAAATTTATCTGAATCGATTCGGCAGTTATGCAGAAACCCAAAGTTTCCGTCCGAATCGATTCGGCCAAGGGGGCGAATCGATTCGGTAGCCCTGCACTTTTTCAAATTTTTCTTTTTCATTTTTAACCCCTTTTCTTTAGGATTAGTGATTAGGGACCTTCTTAAATGAAGTAAACATAGGGTTTAGAGTATTAGATGAGTTGGGTCGACATCCTAGACTCGAAAGGGTTCATCTAGGGTTCGTTTAAGGGGGGGGATTTAAAGTGATGTTTAGGCATTACTTTCGTCGTGTAGTTTTATAAGGGTCTAGAATATATTAAGGTCAAATTGGAGACTTTAGAATTCGACTCGAGTTAGATTTGACTTGAGGGTTTATATTAAAGCCTAAAAGAGGCTTTGTGAATAGCTTTGGAGTCTAAATTCCTTATCGAGGATGTTATGTCGGTAAGTAATATGTATAGTCCCGATTTAGCTTATACATTTATTAAAATGGAAAGTTGATAAGGTAAATGATAATTTCCTAAATCATGTAATGGAAATAAATAAAATGGATGTTACACACCTCTCTAAATACCATCTTAAGGGAAGTCCGTGCGAGAGGTGAAGCCCCCTGGCTAATGAATGCAGGGTGGATATAGTCCTAGGCCATATGAGCGCTTGTTTTATTTTTTCTGCGATGGGTAGGAGATTCTGGGTGTGGTCTTGACTACCCCGCAGGCATATGGCCGCTTCCCGACGTTTTCGATAGGATCCTAGGTTGTCTTATGTTAGGCCCTGGAAGATGATGGTTATTTAGGGACGCGCACAGTGGGGAAACCCGGACGGGCGGTCTTAGAATCGTTATATTTATATTTATAACTATTCTAATTTTCGAGTTGGACTCTATGGAACATGAATGCCATATAGAGCAAATTTATGCCACAAAGAGCATGCTATTGAGATTAGTGCCATATAGAGCACATGATGATAATTGTATTCCTGATAAGGAATGGAAAAGAAGATTGAAATTGAAATATGATGAATGATGATAAAGGCTCACAAGTACTTTTAATTCTGTTTTAACATGAATCTCACTCTATATAGTCCTTTATCAGTTTTAGTTCCTTATATGATGTTACCATGCTAGACTATCATCCTTGATTATTGTGCATCATTGTCATACCTGTCATTTATCTATTGATCACATATACCCGGCCCTGACCGGTTTTCATTTCTTGTTCTCTCTCTCTCTCTCTCTCTCTCTCTCTCTCTCTCTCTCTCTCTCTCTCTATATATATATATATATATATATATATATATATATATATATATATATATATATATATATATATATATATATATACCGTTCAGGTGTTCCGCCGCACGGTCGCCAGTAATGACCCTTCCTTCCTTATGTTTTGAGGAGCCGTGACATTGTGCGGGTTTCACGGGAGTTTTGGGTAGACGCCTCCATTTATGTTTCTAGTTATGTTCAGTTTATTCGGGCTTGTTGACCAAACCGTTGTAATTGTATAATGGATCTATTATGTAACACTTGGTACTAATTGTATGTTGTTTGGTTGTTATTGACCGACGTTTCATTCGGTCCCTTGTATCTTTTGGGTTTCTTATTTACGCTTGTGGGGGTTTCGACCCTCTATTTCTATTATGGGTTGTTGAAAAATGTTTTCTTTTTATTTCAAATCAAAGTTTTTGATAACCCGTTTTCTGGAATATAGAGTCGTTATTCCTTATACTTTGCATATTTATTGTGATGCTGAGAATGATATCTATCAATGATTTCCTATTTTATCGGGGTATAGGGCTGGCCACCCTTTATTTCGGATAGCGGGTTGTCACAGATGGTATCAGAGCATCAGGTTCTAGAGTCTTTAGGATCTATGCGGACTTGTCACGTTCTACCGTAGCGTTCTTTGATATAGAACTTAATGTTAGGATTGTTTTGCTGCCTATGTATGCGATCTTCTGCTAAATAGATTGTCTTATATTATGTTTTAACTCTATCTCGTCTTTATCTCAGATGCCGCCGAAGAGAGGACGTCCCGCTAGACGTAATAGGGTTGTTGAGGATGAGTTTGGTCCTCCACCGCAGCAGGGGAGTATCAGTGCCGCTGAAGTGGCAAATATTATGGCCCAAGCTGTCAACGCCGCGATGACTGCAGTGGCCCAACAAATGCCACAAGCTCAAGTGAGGGGACAAGAAGCAGTAGTTCCTACGGTACCTTCTCAGTGGGAACGGGTGAGGGAGTCTTTCCTTAAGGGACATCCCCCGGAATTCGAGGGAGGTTCGGATGTTATCAAGGCGAACCAGTGGAAGAGAGATATGCAGCGCCATCTTAGAATGGTGGAATGTAGTGAGGAGAAAAAGCAAATTCTCGTTACTTTCAAGATTGTCAGACCGGCCTTGCACTGGTGGGAGTCAATGACGACACCCGAACAAAGGGATACTATGTCCATCACAAATTTTTGGGCTTTATTTGATGGAAAGTATTTCCCTCCTGCAGTTCAGAGGGAAATGCAGAGGAAGCTTCAGGATTTGGTACAAGGGGAGAGATCGATTGCCGAGTACGAGGAGGAGTTTACCCGGTTAGCAAGATTTATACCGGATGAAGTAACTCCAGAAGCGAAGAGGATCTCCAAGTTTGTGGGAGGTTTGAATTGGCGAATAAAACAACATTTGCTGGGAAATCCATCTCTGGTGACCTTTGGTGATGTGATGAATGCTGCTTTACTTCACTGTCAGGAGCATAGATTGTTTCTACAAAGCAAGAAGAAGGTTGTTACTGGGGGACAAACAGTGAGACAGGGAGGAGTTGGGAGTGGAGGGGGAACATCTTCTTCATCCCAATCCTCGGGGAACAAGCAGGTTGAGAGGGATCCCCAGCAGGGGGATTCGTCAAAGCGTCAACATTTCGGTGGGTTTAATGCTGGTGGAAACAACAATAATAACAGGCAGGGTCAAGGTGGTCAGCAACCACAGGGAGGTAGAGGTGGAAATGGAGGTAGGGGCCAACAGGGCCGAGGTGCGGGGCAATTCCGAAATAACCAAGGTAGGAATCAGGATAATACGACGAATAAATGTTTCCAGTGTGGGGAGCTAGGCCACTATAAAAGGGCATGTCCTCAGTTGGTTGGAGGGCATCTTCCAAGGGCCCCACAGCAGCCGTATGTACAGTTTCCGCCCCAAGCGCCAAATCCAGTTGCTCCTCCTCAACAGGGGCAATTGCAGTATGGAAGGGTTTACCATATTCAGGAGGCTCTACTCCCTCCATCTCCTCCGGCACCACCAGCGATCGAGGGTAAGTTTCTCATTCATGGGCACATGGGTCGAATTCTATTTGATACGGGTGCTACACACTCCTTTATTTCTAGAAGTTTTGCTCAGACTACAAGTTTGATAAAATCTGCTGAAAGTACCTTCACTAGCGTTGAATCCTCTATGGGTGATGGTTCATTGATTTTCTTCGTATGTAAAAACGTAGGAATTAACCTTGGTGACTTGTGTTTTGAGGCCGATTTACTCGTCCTTGATATGGTCGGGTACGATGTAATTTTGGGAATGGATTGGCTAGTGCAGTACCGTGCTATAGTGAATTGTTTCGGGAAGAGTATAGTTTTTGTGGTTCCGGGACAAGGGATGTTCCTGGTAGTTATGCCTTGTATGGAAGGGAGCACGAGTGCTTATCTATATTGTATTGAGGAAGACGCATCTAGAGATGTCGTGGTTCCCCTAAATTCTCTTCCAATCGTTAGAGATTTTGAAGATATTTTTTGGGAGACACCAGGATTACCTCCAAGTCGGGAAATAGAGTTTGTGATTGACTTAATGTCGGGAACTCGACCGATCGCCAAAGCTCCTTATCGGATGGCTCCTGTGGAGATGAGGGAGCTGAGAGATCAGATTCAGAAGCTATTGGAGCAAGGCTTTATTAGGCGTAGTACCTCACCGTGGGGCGCTCCGGTATTGTTTGTGAAGAAGAGAGACGGGTCTCTCCGGTTATGCGTGGACTATAGAGAGTTGAATAAAGTCACCATCCGGAATAAATACCCTTTACCTCGCATCGACGACTTGTTTGATCAACTTAGGGGAGCTTCCTACTTCTCCAAGATCGACTTGCCGACAGGGTATCACCATTTGAGGATACGAGAGCAAGATGTATCCAAGACGGCCTTTCTGACCCGTTACGGGTCTTATGAATTCTTGGTTATGCCCTTTGGGTTAACCAATGCCCCTGCAGTGTTTATGGACCTTATGAACAGGGTGTTTCGAGATTTCCTTGACCAGTTTGTCATTGTATTTATCGATGACATCCTAGTCTATTCTCAGACAGAGTCGGATCACGCTGCTCACTTGCGGTTGGTCCTGCAGAGATTGAGAGATCATCAATTGTATGCAAAGTTTGAGAAGTGTGGCTTCTGGTTGAAGGAAGTTCAATTTTTGGGGCATGTGGTGTCATCCCAAGGCGTGTCTGTGGATCCGAGTAAGGTGATCGCGGTAAAAGAGTGGGGTCAACCCACGACGCCCACTGAAGTTCGTAGTTTTCTGGGCTTGGCGGGTTATTACCGTCGATTCATTAAGGGCTTTTCCAAGGTTGCTAGCCCATTGACGAATTTAACCCGGAAAGGAGTAAGATTTGTATGGGACAGTTCATGTCAAGCGGCTTTCGATGAGCTCAAGGATAGACTGACTTCCGCTCCAGTCCTGGCATTGCCAAAGCCGGGATTGGAATACCTTGTCTTCACTGATGCATCTCTTCTGGGGTTAGGAGGTGTTCTTCAACAAGAGCGACAACCCATTGCGTACGCTTCTCGTAAGTTGAAACCTCACGAGAGGAACTATCCGGTGCATGACTTGGAATTTTCCGCCGTTGTATTTGTCTTGAAGATATGGAGGCATTATCTCTTAGGGGAAAAGTTTAGTCTTTTCACCGACCACAAATCGCTGCAATACTTATTCTCCCAGAAGGATTTGAACATGCGACAGCGTCGTTGGTTGGAGTTTGTGAAAGACTACCAATTTGATATTCATTATCACCCCGGAAAGGCGAATGTGGTAGCAGATGCCTTGAGTAGGAAGCCTGATGGAGACTTAGCTGAGGTGTGGAAAGCTAAGTGGAAAGAACTCAGCCTGGAGGATGCAGGGGTGAGAGCATTCCTTTCTGTGATGACGGTTACTCCCACGATTATAGCCAAGATTGTGGAAGCTCAAAAAAGAGATAAAGTTTCTCAATACCATATACGCCAACTGTTGTCTGAGGGAGCGGAGTCGTACTCAATTGGTTCTGAGGGTGGACTACGCTTCCATGGAAGACTTGTGGTTCCCGATGATGGGGATTTGAGACGTACAGTGATGGAAGAATCCCACGGGTCGAAGTTCACGGTGCATCCAGGCGGGGACAAGATGTACCAAGATATGCGTCGTTTGTATTGGTGGGAGGGTATGAAGAGGGATATCTCAGAGTTTGTGTCTAAATGCACTACTTGTCAGTTGGTTAAGATCGACCACCAGCGACCGACAGGTTTGTTACAACCGCTCGAGATCCCCATATGGAAATAGGAGAGCATTTCGATGGACTTTGTTACAGGCTTGCCTAGATCGCAAAAGGGTCATGACTCAATTTGGGTGATTATCGACCGTTTGACTAAGTCGGCACACTTCTTACCCGTGCGCACCGATTATGATACCGCTCGTTATGCCCAGTTGTTCATTGAGGAGATCGTCAGACTCCACGGGGTACCTTTAAACATTGTCTCCGACCGAGATAAGATATTTGTGTCCCACTTTTGGCAGAGTTTCCAGGGAGCAATGGGGACCGAATTGAAGTTAAGCTCTTCCTATCATCATCAAACATACGGTCAGACCGAAAAGGTAAACCAGATGTTGGAGGATATGCTTCGTATGTGCATACTTGACTTTAAAGGCAGTTGGGAACAATACCTTCCGTTGGTTGAGTTTGCTTAAAACAACTCATACCAATTCACTATTGGAATGGGACCCTATGAAGCTCTGTATGGCAGGCCTTGTAGGTCGCCCGCTTGTTGGTTGGAAGTGGGTGATAACAAGTTCCTTGGACCTGAAATGATCCAAGATACTTCTTTGAAGATTGAGCTTATTCGAAATCGCATACAGATATCCCAAGATCGTCAAAAGAGTTACGCCGATGCGGGTAGTAGACATATGGAATTAGAGGTTGGAGATCAAGTATTGGTGCGAGTGTCCCCGATGAAGGGTATTAAACGTTTTGGGAAGAAAGGAAAGCTTGCACCTCGCTTTGTTGGACCTTTCCCGGTCATTGCTAAGGTTGGTCCCGTAGCATACCAACTTGCCTTGCCGGAACCTTTACAACAAATTCATGATGTATTTCACGTCTCCTCTTTGAAGAAGTACAGAAGGTGTGAAGGTTCCCTTTCGCACATTCCTTTCGAAGATATCGAGTTGCAGCCCGACGTTTCTTATGAAGAGCAACCGGTTGCTATCCTTGAGTTTGGGGAGCGAAAGTTAAGATCTCGGGTGGTGCCCCTAGTGAGAGTTCATTGGAGTCATCATCATGCCAGCGAATCAACTTGGGAACGTGAGGATGAGATGCGGGAGAAATATCCACATCTTTTCTTATGAGGTATGCCTGAATTTTGGGGGCAAAATTCCCTCATAAGGGGGGGAGTATGTAATAACCCTCGCTTATAAGAGCGTATTTTAGAGTAATTACTTAGTGTAGTAATTAGAGACCAGTGTTGGGTTATGATTTGAATGTTAATTCAATGTAGAAGAGTTGATATTTACTATGAGGTTGCATACATATCATAATTATGGGAAAATACTGCTATGTCATGCTTATTAATATCATCTGAATTTAAAATGATATTTGGCTTAATTATGAGACCGGAACCTGAATTGAATTTTAAAATGCCCAAATGATAATTTGGAGGTTTCAGTTGATTCCGGAACGTGCTAAATAGTCAAATAATGTACCATATTGTATTTTAAAGTTTTGGGCATTTTTGACTGGTTGTGCCTTAATTATGCAGTTGCGTATTATTTTATCGCACTATTAGTTAATTTAGTGGGACATTTGCCTTAAGCCACGACTTAAGCCCTTTTTAGTCTTCTAATTACCAAATTCCCTTCCAAAACCAAAGAGAGAAAGAGAAGAGTGGAGAGAAAGACTTGGAGATTGAGAGAGGATTTGCTACTACACCAATAAATCTGCAAAGTTGCTGAACCAAGGCAAGTTTTTACTTGCTATTTGTGTCTTGAGATAGATGATTTGCTATGGTAATGATGTATTGATTTTAGTTTAGCAAACTTAGGGTTTTCTTATGTATTTTTGGGTTTTGCTTCACTCAAAGATGATTCATGAGGTTTTAGATGATCAATAGTATCATGGATGTTATCTTGATGTTGGTATGTAAGATTGGGTTGAAGAAAATGAGTTGGGGGTAGAAATTGGAGTCCAAGACTCCATAGCCAATTCTTGGCAAAATCGCAGGCCCGAATCGATTCGGCCCCTTGGGCGAATTGATTCGGTTAAGTCCAGTGCCCAGGTCTTGTGAACCGAATCGATTCGAAATTTATCCGAATTGATTCGGCAGTTATGCAGAAACCCAGAGTTTCCGGCCGAATCGATTCGGCCAAGGGGGCGAATCGATTCGGTAGCCCTGCACTTTTTCAAATTTTTCTTTTTCATTTTTAACCCCTTTTCTTTAGGATTAGTGATTAGGGACATTCTTAAATGAAGTAAACATAGGGTTTAGAGTATTAGATGAGTTGGGTCGACATCTTAGACTCGAAAGGGTTCATCTAGGGTTCGTTTAAGGGGGGGGGGGGGATTTAAAGTGATGTTTAGGCATTACTTTCGTCGTGTAGTTTTATAAGGGTCTAGAATATATTAAGGTCAAATTGGAGACTTTAGAATTCGACTCGAGTTAGATTTGACTTGAGGGTTTATATTAAATCCCAAAAGAGGCTTTGTGAATAGCTTTGGAGTCTAAATTCCTTATCGAGGATGTTATGTCGGTAAGTAATATGTATAGTCCCGATTTAGCTTATACATTTATTAAAATGGAAAGTTGATAAGGTAAATGATAATTTCCTAAATCATGTAATGGAAATAAATAAAATGGATGTTACACACCTCTCTAAATACCATCTTAAGGGAAGTCCGTGCGAGAGGTGAAGCCCCCTGGCTAATGAATGCAGGGTGGATATAGTCCTAGGCCATATGAGCGCTTGTTTTATTTTTTCTGCGATGGGTAGGAGATTCTGGGTGTGGTCTTGACTACCCCGCAGGCATATGGCCGCTTCCCGACGTTTTCGATAGGATCCTAGGTTGTCTTATGTTAGGCCCTGGAAGATGATGGTTATTTAGGGACGCGCACAGTGGGGAAACCCGGACGGGCGGTCTTAGAATCGTTATATTTATATTTATAACTATTATAATTTTCGAGTTGGACTCGATGGAACATGAATGCCATATAGAGCAAATTTATGCCACAAAGAGCATGCTATTGAGATTAGTGCCATATAGAGCACATGATGATAATTGTATTCCTGATAAGGAATGGAAAAGAAGATTGAAATTGAAATATGATGAATGATGATAAAAGCTCACAAGTACTTTTAATTCTGTTTTAACATGAATCTCACTCTATATAGTCCTTTATCAGTTTTAGTTCCTTATATGATGTTACCATGCTAGACTATCATCCTTGATTATTGTGCATCATTGTCATACCTGTCATTTATCTATTGATCACATATACCCGGCCCTGACCGGTTTTCATTTCTTGTTCTCTCTCTCTCTCTCTCTCTCTCTCTCTCTCTCTATATATATATATATATATATATATATATATATATATATATATATATATATATATATACACCGTTCAGGTGTTCCGCCGCACGGTCGCCAATAATGACCCTTCCTTCCTTATGTTTTGAGGAGCCGTGACATTGTGCGGGTTTCACGGGAGTTTTGGGTAGACGCCTCCATTTATGTTTCTAGTTATGTTCAATTTATTCGGGCTTGTTTCCCAAACCGTTGTAATTGTATAATGGATCTATTATGTAACACTTGGTACTAATTGTATGTTGTTTGGTTGTTATTGACCGACGTTTCATTCGGTCCCTTGTATCTTTTGGGTTTCTTATTTACGCTTGTGGGGGTTTCGACCCTCTATTTCTATTATGGGTTGTTGAAAAATGTTTTCTTTTTATTTCAAATCAAAGTTTTTGATAACCCGTTTTTTGGAATATAGAGTGGTTATTCCTTATACTTTGCATATTTGTTGTGATGCTGAGAACGATATCTATCAATGATTTCCTATTTTATCGGGGTATAGGGCTGGCCACCCTTTATTCCGGATAGCGGGTTGTCACATGTTTTACCCGAAAGGTTTTTTTCGTGAAATCTGTGTCTCGGCATATTTATTTTGTCGCATGCTTTATATTTATTTGTGAGTTGACACACGCACTTTAGATGCTTGTTTAGGGGCTGAATTAAATAAGTTTTGATTGAAAACTTGCGAGTTAGTTTTAATCGGTATCACACATTTTATAGATATTGCCTCAAATTACTGATAAGCCACCTGAAAAATAACGAAAGAGCGTGGAACTTCAAATTTTTGGAAATAATGTTTATTTCAAAACTAAGCATCAGACTGGCAAACAAATTTCCTCGAAGTTGATTGGAAAAAATTAAAAGGAAAAAATCTTTTAAAAGGAGAATCTAATAATAGCAAACAACCAATTGCTATGAAAAATATACAAGTACCAATATTACCAGGAACAAATTATAAAAATGAAAATATTAAATCTAGCCAAATTTATCACTTCCAAATAGGAAGAGAAGATATTATCTTTTTTCCCAAGTCACGGAAAGAAAAGATACATTTATATATTAGGAAATTTTAATTTTACTGGTGTGACACCCAGCCTAATAAAATACCGAGTGATCAGTCCTATACCAAATTAAAACAGGAATCCCAGTTGGATCATCCTTAGCATCACTGTCGAAAACTTTTTAAAACTTACTAACCACCTAGTATTCCAAAAACTGGTGCCAATTTTAACTTTTTAATTAAACAAAACAGTACATGCGGAAATTAAAATATAAACCATTCACACATCTGAATGAAAATAAACTGAATCATAATTACACAACTTGCCAAATAAATCATCGTCCACCAAATAAATAATCCAATACAAATATTCAACACCTGAATGAATTACACCTGAAAACTGTACCGAGAAGTCTGGGCTACAAGCCCTAAATAAAACTGAGACTGATACAAGATTCCTACTATAGGAATGAATGAACGAAGCGTCTAATCCAAACTCTTTCTAGCATCCACATATGTCGCAGATCCGTGTCCCTAGAATAGAATATCAATCCTGGCGTCCCTGTGGCTGGACACCTAAAAGGTTTTGGAAATAGTTTTATAGCAAGGGTTAGAACCCAAAACATTTTGAAAATATTTAGCAAGTGTATTAATTGCAGTAATTTAAAATGCATGAATGCGCTTCATATTTAAGTTAGTGTCGCACTCCCTTGTGGACATTCTCACCCCTCCACTATTGTGCACACCTACCGGTTACCTTAACCCCACCTAGTTGTACTACCCCATCCAACTAGTCCTGGTATAACCTTACCTTGCCATACTACTCTAACCCGAGTATAAATGATTCTTGAATTATAACTTATCTCACAATTAACTTAATTAATTCCTCTTAAATAGTAGCATATAACCGTGTCACAAGTTATATAAAGTAAATACATCACACACTGTATTATTACCCGTATATAATATTTACTACCATTATATATGTACATTTGCCACAAAATCCACACATATAACATATGTATATCCATCCCTTCGAGTATACCCTCGTCGGATGATTCCCTCTAAAATGCTATCTCACTAGGTGTGCTCACAAGACCTAGTTCCCCAAGTTGGAATCGCTCACCAACCTGGCCCAAAGTATAAACGTAGTGGAGGCGGTAATATTCCTTCCCTGAAAGTGAGATAAATCCCTCACCCATATATTTCGGACGCTATGACCTGGGGATATACTCGCCCTACTCCTCAAGCTAGGGGATTCACCCACATCGCGCAACCTCCCTTGATAGCATTAGAGTATATAAATTGAATAAATATCCAGTCACTGGTATTTTATATCACACACAATATATACACGTATATATATACTATCACTTCACCATATATATATAATATAAACCTCGGCTTTTTCGTGTACTCAAAATCCCGTACACTGCTTGTAATTTAATATCACACACAATACACACACACACACACACACCCACACACACACACACACACACACACATATATATATATATATATATATATATATATATATATATATATATATATATATATATATATATATATATATATATTATAAACCCCAGCTTTACCGTGTACTACAAATCCCGTACACTACCTGTAACCCCCTGAGTCTGTGGCCCAACTCAACGTAATTAATTTTTTCATTTAATAATTTATCATCTTCCCCAGTCTATGGTCCGACTCTAATAATTTATTCACGCCTCAAATAATATAATAATTTCCCCGAGTCCATGGTCCGACTCTGATTAAATTAATTGACTCTCCCATTAATTTAATACCTCCCCGAGTCTATCGTCCGACTCTAATTAAATTAATTGACTCACCCATTAATTTAATACCGCCCCGAGTCTATCGTCCGACACTAATTAAATTAATTGACACACTTATTAATTTAATACATCCCCGAGTCTATCGTTCGACTCTAATTTAATTAATTTACTCACCCATTAATTTAATACCGCCCCGAGTCTATCGTCCGCCTCTGATTAAATTAATTAACACACTTATTAATTCAATACCGTCCCGAATCTATAATCCGACTCTGATTAAATTAATTATCACACCTATTAATTTAATCTTACCCGAGTCTACAATCCGACTCCAATTAAATTAATTATCACACTTATTAATTTAATAACTTGGTGTCACCCAACCATTATCCCCAGACTCGCTCACTTGGCCCATACCTTAGTTTTTCCCCGAGTCTATATACTGACTCCACATTAATTACTCTCTCTCAATAATTAATTAAATACTTTGGTGTCACTTAACCAGCTAACCGGATTCACTCACTTGGTCCATTTTACATCTCATAATTTCGTCCTCACATATTTTCCCACAATGTGTCACACATTCATCTCCATAATTTCCCCAATTATATTCGCCTATAATTATTAACATACCCGGACTCGATTCACTTGGCCCGAAATTAATTATTTACCGAGTCTATATCCCGACTCTAAATTAAATAGTTTATCTCCAACTTAATTTAATATCTTGGGGTCGCTTGACCAATATACCCGGATTTGCTCACTTGATCCGTATTTTCCCCATTTTGGAATAAAACCTCTCAATTTCATCCATTAACTGCCCCACATAAATTTATCCTAGTCCCAATTACGTCCTCACATAATTTCTAGGAATATTTGTTTCATAATTATTTATCACTAGTAAATGTATGGAAATTAATTTAATTAATTTCCCCCTTATCTCACACACAGGTCGAACTGCCCAGAATTTCCTACCGTCGATCGATCGATGGCCCCCGATAGATCGATCGATCCCTTCGTGGCAACTCTTCTTCCCCATGAAAATTTCCACCATTATCGAGTCTTAAGGTTTCTTTTCCTCAAATCAACATGTTAATCATCTTATAACATTACTCATGAACTAAAACTATCAGCTAAACCTTTTAACATCATTAACACTATGAATCTTGACCCACTCAAGAACACAAATTTCTAGGGTACAATCCCAATCTCAAATTCAAATTTCATCCTTTTATAATCCAATTTTTCTCATTCAAACCAGATAATCATACTCAGAATTATATAGCACAACTAATTCTTACCTTAAATTCCATTCAATGGTTCCATTACCAAAAACCCTTTTTTGTACCCATTTATCCCCAAAATGAATTTTGGTTTACACATCACTATGATATGAATTGATTATCATCAATTTAGAAATCACAACAGTTAACCACTTGCCTGCAAGTGTTCGTAGTGTCTGATCCGTTATTGATGTCCCTTCATTTGGCTCCAATAACCTCCAATTTGCTCTTGATTTGCTTTCATCCAAATCCCCTCTCAAACCCTAGGTTTAGAGTTATGTTGCCTGCCCTTCCTTAATCTCCCTATTAGGTTAAAAACCCTTAATACCGTTTTTAGCCTAATGGGCTTAATTAAGATAGCCCAAATCACCCGGTGTGGGCCCGACTATGTCCAAAAATGCCTCGAGACCCAATTACTACCCCCGGGTACTCTTTTCTGACTATCACGACCCATCCGGACACAACTGCGCACTCAGAATTGGCATCCGAATTAATTTATAAAAATTGTTATCTCACACCCAATTTAGTCTATACCGACTCCCGGTTGGGATAAGTGCATACCCGTCATTAATACCCAAAATGACGTAATTAAATTATTACTATTCACTTAGTAAATAAATTTCCCTAAACATTAACCATTCACTCCCCGATTAATATTTAAATATATATATTGCCATAATTAATTCAATTAAAATTACAACACACCAGTAATTTAAAATTCCCGAATTAATTAAATATTAAAAGCACAAAAATACGGGGTGTTACAACTGGCTATAAACTATGTTGTCTATGCACCCTTTTAGATACAGGCGCAACAATTTGATCTTGTGGACCTAATGCTTTACCACCAGAAAAATGGATAGCAATGAAAAATCCAATTGTTGTAACAGGCATAAATGGAACACAAAATATTATTTCTTTAAAAGCTAAAAGAATAGACATATGTTTTAATGAAATGCATGGCGATTTTATTTTAAGAAATAATTTTATTTCGAAATATTTACCAATAACTATTAATGAGGGGATAATCATTTTAACCCTCAATAAAGAACTTGAAGGAATACCACTACTTTAAAAACATAAATATAAGTGCAAAAAAGACTTTCGCCCTACAAATAAAGGAGATATAACTCCAATAATTAGAGCCTTAGAAGAAAATCATTGGATTTACACTATTCTAAAAAACAACTTTAGTGAAAACCCACTAAAATTATGTAATAAAAGTCCAAGATATTGCAATCTCAAACTAAGATACTCTGATATCATTATAAGAGTCAAACCCATGATTTATACAAGAAAAGATACGGATGAATTTGATAACCAAATCAAAGAATTACAAAAAACAAATCCTATTAAAGAAACACTAAGTCCTCATTCTAGTCTTGCCTTTATGGTAAGAAACATTGTGAAGTCATAAGAGGAAAAGCTAGAATGGTTATAAATCATAAAGGACGAAATGAACACTTAGAATTTTATGGTTATTTTATCCCTATAAAGGATGTATTAATCAATCAATCTAAAGGTAAAAGGATCTTTAGTAAATTTGATTGTAAATCTATATTTGGGCAGTAAAAATTAACTGAAGAATTAAAACGATTGACACATTTTAGTACCCCTAAAGGACATTATCAATGGACTGTAGTGCCTTTTGGACTAAATACAACTCCACGAGTATTTCAGAGATGGATGGACAATATCTTTACAGACCTTAACGACTTTTGCATTGTTTATATAGATGATATTCGTGTCTTTTCAAAAACAATTGAAGAACATATTAAACATCTAAAAATATTATGTGAAAATTTCCAAAAATATGGGATTATTTTATTACTAAAGAAAATTGATGTTGAAAAAACAGAAATTAATTTTCTCAAAATAATCCTCAATCAAGAAGGATTACAACTACCAGATCACATAATCTCTAAAATAAGAGATTTTGGTGAAGAAATATTAGACAAAAAGAAATTACAAAGTTTTTTAGGAATCCTAAATTATGGAAGAAATTTCATAAGAGGATTATCACAAAAATAATTACCTCTTCTTGAAAAACTCAAAAATAATTATATATTTACATGGGGAAAAAAAGATACCATGATAGTAAAAACAATTAAATAGGATATAATTACAAAATATCCTAAAGTTAATTTTCCTCAACTAGGAGATAAATTAATCCCAGAAACTGATGCTCGGATCATTGTTGGGGATGTGTTCTCAAAGACATTCCAGCACAATATTAGAAATAAATCAATTCCAATATACTTGTTATTCATGGTAAAAAGACCCATGTACCAAAAAATATTCAAAAACAAAATTAACATGAGGATATAATTCAGGAAAATTCAATCTGAACGAATTAACTTAAATTATCTCTGAAAAGAATTATTAGCAATAAAACTTGTTATTAAGAAATTTCATATTTTCTCAGCACCAGAAGACTTTATTGTTAGAACACACCATCAAATGGTTAAAGATTTCCCGATAAATAAAAGAAATATTTTAGAAGGAAGAAGACTGAAATGGTATAATCAAATTGCTATTTATACTTTTCAAGTCAAACATATAAAAGGTATTAACAATTTCCTTGTAGATTATCTTAGCAGGAATTTGGTAAACCACTAAACAATGGAATATAAATGTTTTATTTTTCACTAAACAACTGAAAAACAATTAGTTTCTATCAGGATGCAAGACCCTACATGAGTATAAGGAGAATGGGTTTCAATTGCTAACAAAGAAAAGACCTAGAACAATGCATCATCTTCTAATACACAAGCTAAACCAAGTTTTGTGTATGTAGTTTTTAGCGAACGAAGACCAGGCATGTACTGCATTTGGTCCCAGTGCCACATCCAAGTAAATGGATATTCAGGAGCATGTCATAAAAAATATGACAACATTAATAAGGCCATAAAAGCATGGGAAAATTCGACAAAACAATTGGCACCCTCCCCCCCCCCCCCCCCCCCCCACAAATTTAGTTTACCAATTTTCTAAACTTCAAATAAAGGAAAGCACTCCTGTAACATAAGTAACAGATTTTTACAACCCAGGAATATCCTATGAAAATTATGATCATTTGAATGAATCCTGGAAATCTTATCTTTTAAACAAAAGGACTAATTTTAGATAAGATATGAGTACTCTTGCTAACAACATTGCTAAACAAACAATAGTTCTTGACCAACTCAAAGGCCTCAGCCTCCAGGTCTTGAAACAATTGAACTATGAAAATGAAGATTTTTCTGTAGAAAAAATTAATATCATTTTAACAGTAGCAGAGTTGTTAGAAAATGTTTTTCAGACAAAATCTTTAATACAATCAAAAGAATTTGTTTATTTGAAAAGGCAAAATAACTTCTTCCAAGGCCACTATTCCAAATGGAAAATTTTCCAAAAATTGATGATCAGGATCAAAAGATAAAAGGTCCTTTAATCCAATTTGCTGCTAGTCTCATTTTATATGATGATATACAAAAATTGCATTTCTTCACTAAAGACAATTGGGACATTGAACCAATTGAATGGGATTAGTAAATAAACTAATCTTTCCAAAAAATTTACCAGAAAAATTCTCCAATTTACTAATGATGATAAAAACCATGACCAATCATGTGATATCTAGTGACTCTAGATATACATGATATTTAACACTCCATATTTCCAATGCCGTTGGATAGAGATCCAGAGAAAAATTATATCCACCATACCAAATCTGGCACCTCAGAGCCACTGAAGGATGAGAATGGGATGAAATCAATCAGAACAATTATGAAGAACAGCCATTGGAACATATGTGTACGGAATCATATTGGTCAAAAATCCTTATCAACACTTCCAATATGGCTAAATATTTCTTCTAAGAAAGGGAAATAAAATTCATGGTAACACACGGGGCACGACCCTTTGTCACAAATTTACCAATAAATTATGTTACTTTACTTGAGAAAAAAGCAGAGGTGGAAGTGTTTCTCGAAAATCATAAGGACAAAAATAAACTTGATGTTCCTTATGAATTGTTAAGCAATGCTGAAGAGTATGAGTTAGCACAACTACATCCTCATAATCAGAGTCTAATGGATAGCATGTCCTTTGATTCACTCAGTGAAGCCAACATAGCAAATGCACTGGAAGGATAATTAGAGACCATAATGACCGACTGCAAAACAATCCAGCACATGATATGTGGTCCCCCAAAGAAAAACAAAAGAAACGTCTAAAACAACCGAATCTTTTCTTTATAAAAGCAAATAGTATATGCTTTTACTATTTAATACTTTTAATATTTACTTTTTGAAAATGGACGAAAATCGTCGTTTTCTTTTATTTTCTCTTATCCTTTAATCAATTGAATTCAAGGAATTCTGGAGTTCAGACTATATAAAAGGAGAAGTTCTCTTCTCCTTCAGACCACTGAAAATAATCCGTCTCACTTTTTTTTCTTCTCCCTTTTCTCTTTGTACAATACCTTGTAAGCTATCCTTTTAGCACTTTACACTAAGTTCTTAAGTACGCATACTCTGAACATTACACTGAGTCGTTAAAAATAAAAAAGCATTATAAATATTTGGCTCTTAGGATGTTGTCTTTAGAAAAGGATTTGAAGGTTTTAAGAGAGAGTGGTAGTGATAATCTCTTTGAGTGAGAAACTTATTTCGGTGGGAAAGGAAAAAAAAAGACTTAACCAATAAAGTGGATAGTCTTAGGAGAGATCTTATAACATCATTGAACACTCGTTAGAAACTTGAAGCCCATGTTTTCCAACTTGAGAAATATCTTGAACATGCTCGGGAAGTCAAAGTCACTTTAGAGGACACATCCAAAAAGTTAGAAAGATTGTGAGAACAAATTTACATTTGAGACAATTTGTATGTGCTGGCTTAATTTAAAAAAAAAACTATCTGAGTCATGGGAAAGAAGTTGTATTTGTGTGTTTTCAAGCCAATGACATTTTTATTGAAGATGTTGCAGTCAAGTCAAAGATATTACATCTTATGTCTTGTTTTGTGCCTTGTTTCGTTATCAACATTCCAAGGATCTCTCAGGTATGAACGCATATTTTATGTGAGCCTTGGAAATTTATTATTGGGTATTAGAATTTTTGCTAAAGTAATTTAAAATGACTTTATAGTTTTTCAAAAAAATAGTTTCATTTTTCCATGTCGTTCGAATAAGATTTGTGGTCATTCGAATGACACATCTAATGAGGTCACTTTTGGCTTATATTGATTTCTCTTTTTAAGTTTCATTCTTATCTCGTTCGAATGAGATATCAATGTCGTTCAAATGATCATGAATGCCGTTCAAACGATCAAAGCGGTTTTTAAAAAATAATAGTTTTTTCATGGAGGTTTTGTCTTAACCTCCCACTACTTTTTCCCAATAATTTACATAATGCGTGAATTCGGTTTTTCAGAGACTTTTTCATCTTCCAAAACAGGAAAAACCTTTTGAAAAGTCCACAAAAGTTTTGTTCTTAATGGTTTAATCTTTCAAACAAAACACAAGTTTACACCCAAATAGTTTTACGATCCAAGCTTCTACATAATATATGTTTGAGGTTAAGTGTTCGCACATATTTTCTCATTCTATACAACATTGAGATTGTTTCTTGTAAAGAACTACATGTTTGTTGGTGTATATATGAGAGACTCCACATGTTTGACAGTAGCAGTGTCCCATCGGTGGACTTCGAGACGTAGGTGGACTCCAGCGTTATCAATAGGTAGAGGTAGAAGGAATAAAGAGCGTCAAGGCTTGCGAGGGCGTCGAGTCATTCAGTAAGTCTTCTGTCATGTCCTTGTAGTAAATTCGTACAAACTGGACTTATAGTCGGGCCATCCAAGGTTTTTCCCATTATGAGTTTTCCTCATACATCACGACATTGTGATTGTGTATTTTATCTCGCATATTCTAACCTAGATACATTGGTGCTTAGTTAATTTGGTTTGAAGGAAAACTTAATAAGCATAAGCGAACTTTGCAATGCTAACTTTATGATAAAGTTTGACCGATCAGAGTGTAATTTATTTTATTAATCCAGGGAAAATTTTCTAGGAGGTTTGAGGATTATCGATAATTTATGTGGTATTATACCCAAGTCCTCTTTAGTGTGAAATAATTCTCTATTATCCACCTTGGAACTTTGGCATCAATGACTACGTCATGTAAATTTTAAAAATATTCTCAAGTTAGTTAAGAAAGACCTAGTTCATGTCTTACCATACTTAGATAACCAACTACCTCAGTTTTTGGTCCTTGCCAATAAGGGAAACAAATCAAGAGTACCCATGTCATGTTATATACCATTTCCACCTCTCATGTTTTAGAGTTAATAGACATGAATATTATGAGTCTCACACGTACGGAGAGTATTAGTGGTAAGATGTATATTCTAGTGATGGTTGATGTCTTTTGGAGATATTCTATCATTGGGTTTATTAGATAAAAATCCGATGTTGTCGAGTTTCTATAAACCACGTCTCATGTTCTTCAAAATAAACATGATGTCACTATAAATTGTATTCATAGTGATACTGAAAGTGAATTTTAAAAAAGTCTGTGTTGATAGTTTTTCTGATGAAGTTAGTATCAAATATGAATTTTTGGTCATTCGTACTCCTCATAAAATAGGATTGCTGAGAGAAAGGATCGAATAATTCAAGAGATGTCTAGGTCCATGCTCTATGGTAGGGTCGTGCCTAGATGTTTTTTGGTGGAGGCGGTTAACACTGCATGCCACACCGTGAATAGGGTTTATCATTGTCCATACACACTTCACACTCCAAATGAGTTCTGAACCTATAAGAAACCCAACCTATCGTATTTCTAATATTTGGGGAGTCCTTGCTATATACTTAGGGATAGATATCACTTATGTAAATTCAACTCTAGAAGAGATGAGATGATATTTTAAGGATATTCATCACCTAGTAGAGCCTATAGGGTGTATAAACTAAAAATATCTAAGATTGTGTAATCGATAAACATTACAATTAAAAATGATGAAGTGGCTACGTTTATGGATCATGGTCTTACGCATGAGAAAAATGCACCACCGATGACCATCTCATTATTTTCCACACCACCACGATGGACCTTGCTCTAGACATAGAGGATCCACCCTCTTGGGTTCGAAAGATTTATGACCCTACCGACATATTTGGTGATCCCACACTAGGTGTCAAAACTCGTACTCAACTAGAGAATTTGGTTTGCTACTTTTGTTAAACTTACGCAGTAGAGCCCAAGACTGTGAAGGAAGAACTCAAGGATAAGCATTAGATATGGTCTATGCAAGATGAGTTGCTTCAATTTAAAAGAAAGATGTTTGGGAATTAGTCCCCCAACAGAGCGAGACTAATGTGATTAGAACCAAGTGGTTGTACAAAAACAAGATGAATGAGAATAGTACCATCATTCGTATTAAGTCTAGTTTGGTTTCTTAAGGTTACACATAAATTAAGGGTACAAATTTGATGATACATTTTCTCATGTGTTTAGAATTGAACCTATCCACTTACCACTCGCCACAGTATGTCATCTACAATTTAAGCTCTACCAAATGGATGTCAAGAGTGCCTTTCTCAATGGCATTATTCAGGAAGAGGTTAACATGGAAAAACCAAAGGTGTTTGAAGACCCAAAGAACCTGGAACACATATTTTATCTAAATAAGTCCTTATATGTGTTGAAGCAAGCACCTCGTGCTTGTTACAAAAGGATAACTTCTTATCTCTTAGCTCGTAGCTTTAAGATATGAGGAGATGATATGATGTTGTTTTTTAGGAGAAATGGTGGGGCTATCTTGGTTGACCAAGTCTATGTGGATGATTTAGTCTTTGGATCCACATGTTCCGAACATTACCACACTTTTTAGTAAAGGAGAAAGAGTGAATTTTATATGAGCATAGTTGGTGAACTTACTTTCTTCCTAGGTTTCCAAGTGACTCGAGAATAGGAGATTTATATCTCCATCTAAATATGTTAGGGACCTAGTGAAGAATTTTGGTTTAGACTCCGCTAAGAACTCTCACACACCCATGAGTTCCTTAACCAATCTTATCAAATACACTTTATGTAAGGACGTAAGGCAAACACTCTATATGAGTATGATAGTTAGTCTCCTTTACATGACTGCTAGTCGCCCCGATATCGCCTCTAGTTTTGGAGTTTATGCACATTACCAAGCGTACCAAATGAGTCACACGTTATTACCCTTAAATGTATCATCAAATATGTGAGTTCAACTCTTACCGATGGCATTTTGTATTATTTTAACACTGATGATCATTGGTCGACTTATTCAGATGTCGATTGGGTCGAGGATGTTGATGGTTATAAAATCATATCAGTTAGTACCTTTTACTTTGGGAGTTCTCTTGTCTCTTCTTTGAGTAAGGAGTAGAACTCCCTTATTTATCCACGATCGAGGTCGAGTACATCGTCATCGAGAGTTTTTGCACACAACTCTTATGGATGAATCAAATGTTGAAAAATTATGGGATTACTCCATTTCTTGCGATAATATGAGAGTATTCCACATTTCTCGTAATCCCATCCAACATTATCATAAAAACCACATTAGGAAATGTGAGCATTTTATTTATGATATTGTTAAGGAGAAGATCGTTTCCTTGAGCTTTGTGAGTACCGAATGCCAAATAGTCAACATTTTTACTAAATATTTAGATGCATTTATATTTGAGTATCTTAGGAAGTTTTTGGGTATTTTTTCCATTGATTGAGTTCGGGTATTATTTCTAGTTTAAGGTATTTTTCATGTTATTATCATTTATCCCAACAACTAGATTGTATTATTTTGTGTATCCCAAAAGATTTTCTTTGGTTTAAAAAAAATTCCAAAACTTTAAAAAAGATTTTATTTTTCATAAATAAATTTCAAAAATTCAAAAATATTTTTGTAATTTCTTTTACACCATATACGGATAAGCATTTAAGATATTCAAATCA
The DNA here is from genome assembly GCA_949130495.1 of Sambucus nigra. Taxonomy (NCBI): domain Eukaryota; kingdom Viridiplantae; phylum Streptophyta; class Magnoliopsida; order Dipsacales; family Adoxaceae; genus Sambucus; species Sambucus nigra. The sequence goes on along the minus strand of OX422208.1, from coordinate 82,983,291 downwards.
CAATTTCATTCCATCCATTCATGTGACTTAATCATGGTTTTTGTTTACTTGGATTCATTTTTTTTATGTTCTTAATTATGCTTGTTTAGCATGGCCTCATTCACGATTAGTTCCTAACACCTTCATGTTAGACTCGTTACATCATCTCAATTGAACACATGCACGATATTTTTGAACATTGACTTGCTTGTCATATATTAAATAGTATATTATCATCTTAGTCATGATGAATAACTAACCAAATGTACTAGGAACTAATCATGCACGTAAAACCACTGCCCAATTTTTTTTTACTGAAAATTGAGTTATGTCGAAGCAATGGAAAGGGGCTAGGAAAGGAGAAGTCTTCTTTGTGTTAAAGGCCGCCATTGGTAAGAGCCTAAAAGATGAGTTAGGCACATAAAAAAAAGTACCAAGACCATTTTTTTTATTTCATTGATGCTTAATTATACATGAGCAATATGATTCCTTCAAAAAAATTGAGAGTTTATACTTAAAATGTGAGATTTTGAGTGTGTTACAAGTTGTAGATTAACGGGTTTGCACAATAAAATTCCTTCAAAAATAATAAATAGTTTGGATTTATTGATTTGAGAAGTATTAAAACTCGTTACATTTTTTAGGATTTGAGTCAATTTCAATTTATTTCAATTCATTTCCACTAAAGGTTGAATTGAGTTCTTTCGTTAGGAGTGTCTCTTTGACTTCGTGCATCATCACTAAGTATATACATGTTGACTTTTTGGTGCATTGAGTTCACACCATTTCATTACATATCCATGATTAGAATATTGTTCATGATACTCCACAGTGTGAATATTTGTATTTGTACTTATATGTATATTTATATGCTCAAAAATTTCAAAAAAAAATCAAAAACAGTTTGTTGGTTTGTTGAAGTTTCATCACATACGCTTAATTGTTTATTCTTTGTGATGATATTTCATATTTGGATTCTCGTGATGCCAACTTTTCTGGTTTAGCTTTTAATCCTTTGTTTATTACGGATAAAAAGGGTGCGTAGGTCTTTTTCTTCAATGATGATATCATGCATTACATGATAAAGATTTTTGGCATAAGTAATTTTACATGGGTCTTTTTTTTTTAGTTCAGGAGGGACATTAGTAGAACTTGTCTTAGGGATTAATTTTTCGGTTTTGTATTTTGTACCATAATATCCAAAGGGGGAGATTTCTAAGAGCAAGTTTTATGATTTCTCATTAGATTTTTGTTTGGTATTTTTCGTTAACCCACACTTCAGTACATTCTCAGTACTTCAATCGAAGAAAAGATAGTAACTAAATGCAACAATTGAAGATCGATCGTCACTACATTTATCAGAGAAGGTATATAAGGTCGATTTTGTGTAAACATTTTATTCAGGGGTATTTTTAAAAAGTGCTTGTTTTTATAAAAATGTTTCAGGGAAGCTTTTAAATTTTTTTCAAAGGAAAAATATTTTATATTTTTAAGTCGTTCGAATGACTTTCTAATCTTCGAACGAGAATGTGAAGTAGCTTCAAATGAACATCAAATGAGATTTCTCTATTAGCATAACAAAATTCTTTTGAAGCTCATTAGATGTTAGTTCTAACAAGATGAAATGTTCATTCGAACGCATTTGTTTTTGGTTCGAATGGGCTTTATAGTTTTGTTCGAACGAACTCCTATTTTCATTCGAGTTTTCTCAAAAGTTTTGTTCCCTAAAAAATGGCGTTTTCTATAAATACAAGTGCTGGCATCATCTTTTGGGAAAATTATTTTCCCATACATATCGTAAAGATCTCCAAACCCTAGTTTGTTTAAACACTTTATTTTTCCAAATCCAAACCCCCTGGATGATTTGTGAAACTCTTTATCAAACCTATAAGAAAACATATGTGACACCCCGGCTAATTAAATACCGAGTGATTAGTCCTTCATTAAATTAAATCAGGATTTACGAATTGGTTCATTCTTAGTAACACTGTCGAAAACCAAATTAATTACTAATCACCTATTAGTTAATTAAACTGGTGCTAAATTTATCTTCTATTAAATGGGTAATAACATGCGAAACTAAAATAAAATATACACCAATAAAACCCAAACCCTCATAAGATATAAATAAATATAATCCTGCCGAATAAACCATGGGCTAAAACCAAACCAAATAAAATCCAACAATAATAATCAAATCCAATACAAGTCTAAACTCGGATAAGAAATCGAAAATGGGCAACATGCCGAACTAAAACTGTAACTGGAAAATAGATCCCTACACGAGGAATGAAGAATAGATGCGTCTAATCCAAAACTCTGCAAGGATCCACCGTGCCGCATATGCGTATCCCTGAAGCATAATATCAAGTCTTACATCCCTATGGATGGACACCAAAAAGGTTTTGAAAATATTTTTACAGCTAGAGTTAGTACTCAAAATATTTTAAAAATATTTAGCAAGAGTTTATAACAGTTCAAAATCGGTTATTGATTACACATATTACATACAATATCATAAGTATCCTCACCTCTCATCTAAACTGCACGCCTAACGTCTCTACATAGCCCACCTAGCTATGCTACCCAATTTGACTATACATAAGTAACTATCTGGACTAATCACATCTCTAAGTCCCCGTACTACCCATACAGTACACTAATCGAATTAACATTCCTCATATTTTAAGAACCGAAATTATCATTTCAATTATCTTCCCTTTTATTCAATTAATTAAGTTTCACTACTTAATTCATTCTTTAGATATACTATATCTATCAATGGAATAATCAGTATCGCAAATATATATATGGTGTCTCTCAAAAGAACAATAAGTTTTCATGTTCTTTCTCTATTATTCATCAAAACCCAAATTTAAATCATGGATAATCATACAAAATCTCTACTTTATTATTCTCTACAGATATCAAAGCTTTCTACAAGCAATTCCTACACAAACATGCATTTAAATCAATCTTTTCTTACAAGAATCATAAAAACAATCAATATAATTGAAACCTTGGTCACATGGGTATTATAACTTCATATTGATTGAAATAAAAACTTTCCTTAGTACTGTAGAGTCTGATTTCATGGATTATAAGTTAAGTTTATTTTTTTCTCCTCCAATCTTCTTTCCCAAGTGTTTATGGTGCAAAACTCCCTTGTATTTCTCAAGAACCCTCCCTTAAGATCCAATATTGGTCTCTAATGGCTTCTTTGTGTTTTTTAACCTCTAAACCCTAGCCCCCAATCCTTCTAAGATGATTAAGAGTTCTAAAATTCGTGGGCCTCTAAACCCCATAATGTAAAATGACCAAAATACCATCGTATGGTCCTTTTTCATCTTATAATCGACTTTTGACTCAATCGACATCCCCAGGAATACTATTTTGACTAATTCGATCCTTACGAACTCATCCTTGACATCACAATCATCATCCGAGTCAGTCTGAATAAATATTCCACTCTAAATAAATATTCAAGTCTGCACGTGACTCCCGATTAGGGGTGGCAATTCAGGTCAACGGGTCGTGTTTCGGGCCAACACGACACGACAAAATTTTTCCCGACATGAACACAACACAACACAAATTCATGTTTTTTCAGTTGACACGAACCCGACCCGAATAAAAAAACACATCACAACATGACACGAATACCATAATTTCTTAAATTTCACGCCTAAAAACATGATAACACGACATGACACGACTCATAATTCAGACACGAACACGACACGACTTCGTGTAAACACGACACGAACATGACATATCGTGTCAATTTTAGATCAATTTTATGTCGTTCCATGTCATTTTTCGTGTCATGTCTAAAATTGTCACCCCTACTCCTGGCTACGATAACATAATTACACCCATATTACTCGTTATGACATAATTTCTAATCATTAGCCATTTACTATTCACTTGGTAAATATGATTCATAATATTAATCTTTGCTTCACTCTCGATTAATATTTAATAGTAACAATATTATTCCATTCAATCAAATTACTTCTCTTACATAATTTAAATTAAAACAATTTAATTACCAAATTAATTAAATCTCAAATATGCAGAAAAATACGGGGTATTACAACATACCATATTTATACCCTTATAAAGTTGAATCTTCACTACTATAGATAGAAAAGAAATTTCCTAATGTTGATTGGTGGACACTGAGGAAAATGGAGCTTGTTGTGAAAATCTGCATCACTTTCTATCAATAGCACTAAAGGAAGACATAAAAACAATGATTATGGGAGTCTATGTTTATAAGCCTAACTGTGCCATTCTGTAATACCAAGTTGTAACAGTAATGAAAAATGGTTTACCCGAAAGGGATTTTTTCGGATATCATGTCTTGTGATTTTTTGTTTGTCTTGACTCGGTTTATATTCATATATCTGGCATGCTTGGGTTCACTTAATTAATCAAGATAAAATTTGAATTATATTAAATTTTGCTTGTGTATAATCTACTCAACTAACTCTACATTTTACCATATAATAAGACCACTCTGTAAAGCATCTTCAGAGGATTTTTTCAAGATTAATTATAAGACACGATTAAGTTATAAGTTTGATTCAGTAATGAAAATTCTTATTCTTTCTTTCAAAATTATTATTGCATTCACTATGCTAGTGTAAATTCTCTATTAGGACTATCATGCATGATTAGTATTATATAGTTGGTTTATTTTCATTTTCATTCCTGTTCTATTTTACGTACTTTAAAAATTCTGTATTCACTCAAAATGAGTACTTTTTGATGGGTTATGCTTGTAGTCGATTCTTTTGATAGTCCATACTTAAAGACTATATTTAGAAACATAAAATTGATATTTATAAGGGAATAGATATTTCGGCCATCTAAATTTGAGACGCTAAAACATGTGTAAACTAGAATGTTTTACTGTCCAAATTGAGCACCGCAAGTCAATTTAATTTTTGTTATAAAATCATAAATGGAGAAATTAAATCAAGTCATAATATTAGTTAAAATTGATAGATTGATCCAAAATCCTAGCTTCTCCCATAATTAATTACTTATTCTTGGTTGCTCGCACTAATTGCTTTAGTTTTAGTTTAGATTATAATTCTCATATTTACATCATATAGTTTAGTTGGAAAGTCTTGAATTTAGAAAATTAATCAAATCTCAGTGGGTCTGATCCATACTTGCATACGCTATACTATAATATCTTGTGCACTTTTGATAATCTTTAATTTGATAATAATTTCTCCCTGATTCGAACGAGAATGTGATTTCGTTCGAATGCACTTCAAACGACAATATGCTCACTTTTCAAATTGTGATTAGAATCTCATTTAAGCGAGTGTGGGTTGTCGTTTAAATGATTTTATCTCATTGGAATGAGAAGCTAATGTCAAGAGATCTCAATTTTGTTCGAACGAGTTTGGATTTTTGCCACACTTTTCATGTCATCAGTTATTCACATTTATTAATATATAATGTGGACAGTTGTTCGGTTTCTAAGGGAGTTTTTTTATACAAAAAATTCTAAGACTCTAAAAACCCATTTCCTATGTTTTGAGATCCAAGGATCAACATACTAATCTTATTCATATATCACAAGTTTTTAACCCTTAAGAAGTGTTACTTTTAATTATTTGAGGGTTTTTGGCACAGTGATTTTCGTATTGCTGATTGACGGAGACCGATTCAAATCAGTGGATATCGAGAAGTGGTTGGACTATGTTGTGTTTCATTCATGGATACCTGCAATAGATATGATCAATGTGAGGGAGCGAATATCCCATCGGGATTAAAGGGAATCAAATTGGTGAGATTGTTTTCCCGTCATCCGATAATAATCCTTATATCATAGTCAACTTGTATATGCTAGGTCGTTCGAGGTTTTTTCCATTTTCGGTTTTTCTCATACATCACTATTATTGTACCCAAAAAATATTAGGCCACATGGACCAATAAAGTAGTGACACCTATAAACATTATAATTGGGCTTTCCACATCGAATAAAACCTAGCTGGCTTAAGTACCCTCTAGTGGAACATCCCTCTGACCACAACCAGGAAGACAAACCATCACTCGTATGAAAAGACACACGTGAGGTACTCAAAAGTCAATATGCACATCCATATGAATAACATCCAGCTACATATTACTCTGTAAATGTGTAAATGCTTGACGATATAAAGGCATTCCATCTCTTGATTTTTCACTTAATATAAATACACTACTCCTCCCAGCTGAGAGGGAGAGGCAATAGCACACCTGCTTTATGCTAAACTCTAAAATTATAACCGAGCGATTAGAACGAAAACCCTAAGAAAATAGTAGAATTATCCCATGGATGTAGGCTCCATTCTTGAGTTGAACCACGTAAAAAATCTATAGTGTCTCTTTATATTTAGTTTATTATTACTATATGTGGTTATATATTTGGATAGCTAAGACTAAGATAAATAATCCAAATTTAGACATCAGGAAATTGACATCGTTTGTGGAAACGATAAGTCCCTGCTGTTTTCTACCCAATTCTTTTGAAACTCATTTTTCATATATTTGAAGTATAGCAGACATCCCGAAAAGCAATCTTCCTAGAGGTAATGCTTTCAGACCTTCTGCTCCAAAGGAGAAGAGGTAAGGTAGGAAACTATGAGCCAACTTATTTAGACAATTCAATCTAGATCTATTGTTCCCACTTCCATCTCCTAGAAATGAAAGAAGTAAGTCCAGATATTACATGTCTTAATAAAACCAATCCTACCATTCGATAGTAACCTTTTCAGTTAGATCTACTGACTACTATAACAGTTGATCTCTCACTCTAAAATTATCAAGTGCCTTGGAAAGGCTAAGCAAACCCTCTACTTTTAATTGTTTAGTCCCCCTAAAAATAGGGGATACCCTAGGGAACCCTTCAGATCAAAAGTTCACCAAGAATGGTCTACTAAATCTAGGTCTAGTTGATGAGGTTCCACATATGCCAAGCAGACGTTCCAGGAAGACTGCTCTGCACATATTTTTGGTAGAGCTACCATAACTACATTAGCCAAAACTAATCCAAGAGATTACCCTTGTAAATGATCAAAACAATGTCGGGAATATTGCCTGGGTGAAATAGCCAAGTCAAAAAGCCCTTGCAAAAGAGCTTTGTGAAGGTATCTCATTTAGTTTCAGACATTGTGGATTTCCCCACACTGTTAAAATTTAAGCCACATGTGGTCACTCCCAAATATAATAGTAAGACTAACCCAGTCCTTTATATTGAAACATACCTGATAGCAACTGATATTTATTCAGTTTCAGATGAGTTGCATTGCTGAGCATTCTCAATTATTATCATTGAATCTGCATAAATTTGGTATGATAATCTTCCCTGAGGACAAAACTCTAGTCTCCAGTATCTCGTCTAGCTATTCATCAATAACTTTTTCTTTGGGGAAAAACCCATCAAAAGGGTAGCCTATTTATTGAGCATCCATCAGCAATTAGGGGAAACCACTCGCGAGTATATAATTAACTGTGAAAAACTAGTAGTGGTGGATTATGAAAAGAAGACCGATATTATTGCTTTAATAAGCAGACTGCTCCCCGAGAAGTTATTTTATGTATTGGACAAAGATCCCCTAAAACCATTACTAAGTTGATGTAAAAAGAAGTAAAAATCATGAATGTCGAGGAGGCTATGCCATCAATCAAGTTCCAGGTGCTAAAGTCAATAGTCATAAGAGTTCTGAGAAGAAGGAGCAAAAAGATAAAAGGTCGAGAAACCTAAGAAATATAAGCAATACACTCCTCTTATTGTTGGCATGCATGACATTCTAGAAGAGATCAAAGGAAGCACGGATATTAAATTCCCAGTATAGTTGAAGTCCCCTCCTAATAAGAGAGACAAGTATAAGTATTATGAATTCCATAAGGGCCATGGCCATACGATCGATAATAGTATTTCTTTAAAGACTGAAATAAAAAAATTCATCTGTCACGGAATGTTGTCCAAGGATGTGGATCGAACAGAGGGGTGAGATTCTAGAAGACGATCACAATCTCCTTGCAAAAGGAGAAATGACAAAAAGTGAAATCGGGATAATGATTTGAAAGCTAATCCAGATCTACAAAAGAAACCCCGAGAACCTAAACTTGATATAAAAGTGATATCTTTTGATTTCCAATTCATTACAGGAGGAGATGTTGGTGGTAGCAATGAAGCAATCAAGAGAAAAGCCTATCTTACCGAAGCTAAGGTATCCTCATATATTCGACAAATTAACTTGTTTAACGAAGTATATGTCCCGACAAGAAAGATAAACATTGACAGACTAGTAATCAGTTTCGCTAAGAATAACTTATCTAGAGTTCTCTACCTTCTCGATGATCCTTTCGTCGTCAATATGAGGGTGTATGAAGCAAGGGTGGATAGAATTATAGTAGACAATGGAAGTTCCACCGATGTTCCGTTCTATAATTATTTCCAAAGTTTGGGGATACGTGACAGTAAGTTGGAACCATACCACAAACCCTTTATAATCTTTTCTGGGGAGAAAGTATACCACTTAGGGACTCTTAAGTTGGAAGTATTGATCGACACATGGACAGCCAGTAGAACTAAAAGGATTGATTTTTTCACCGTGAATAAAAATGTCTGGGCAGCTTATGTCAGTATCCTCGATAGGGTCGGCTTGAAGAAATTTGAAGCGGTACCATCAACTGTCCATCAATGCTTGAAATTCCCCACTCATTATGGGTTCGGCATTATAAAGGGGAATTATGTTGAAGCTAGATAATGTTATTACACTTTGACCAACTAGAAGAAAGTCAAAATAATTACCACCACCTATCAGATTGACGCATTGGATCCTCGCAAGGAAGTTGATTTGGTTAAGGCCTAAGTTATAGAAGCCACTGAAATGATTGTGTGAGATGTTAAAAAAAAAAGAACCATGCAGCATGGCTCAACTCTGGAACCAATCCTTAAATAGGAATTAATTAAATTCCTTACATAACGAAAGAGCGTGTTTACATGGTGACATGAAGACATTCCAAGAATAGATCCGGATTTCATATGCCATGAGATGAACATCACTAAGGATGCCAAGCCGATCAAGCAAAAATGGCGTGTATTCTGTGCTGAGAAGAACATGGCTATCCAAATAGAAGTGGACAAGATCCAAAATTCAAAGTCCATTGAAGATGTCAAGTACTTGGATTAGTTGGTCAACTTAGTAATGTTAAAAAGAAGAACAATAAATGGTTCATGTGTATTGACTTCACAGATCTCAATAAATCCAATTAAAAGGATTATTTCCATTTGTCCAGAATTGATCAACTAGTTGATGCCATACCAGGATATAACATCCCATATTTTTAATGCTTTTAAATGTTGGATTAATTAAATTAAAAGTGGGAAATTAATTGACAATTAATCTGAATTAAAATAAATATTAACTAGAGAGATAATGGTTGGTATTTATTGACGAGAATTATATTGAATATTACTAAACGAATAACGTAATATATGAATCTGAATATGATTAAGAAGTTATGAAAATTGTCACAAGTGAGAAAATATGGCAGTTATATTATTTAAGTCGGGACGCGCGGGTAAGTCATGTCGGAACTAAATAATGAAATAAAAGTGAATTATTTATAAGTAATTCTAATTCTCATTTCAAGTGCGCCATTAAGTCTGGAAGGGTTGAAATAGTAAGAAAAGTCTACCTGGGGGTTTAGTTTTCATGCCGGAATAGTTTTAGGCCAAACTGACATCCCGAGAGGGCGTTTTGGGAATTTCCATTTTTGGGCAATTAACATTCATGAAAATTAGAGATAGAATAGATCTTCTACGTAACTCCAATTAGGTTTTTCATTCACAAGTTTCAAGGGAGATCCACAGTGGGTGAGGGAGAAACAAACCCAATGAGCACGACCTTGTAACACCATGACCACCACCCTGTAGATCGGAGAATGAGGAACACATCCATACCACCTACATCAGAGGATCAGACCATGTTTATGTTGGTGTAGGGAAGAATCTTATGTATTGTTCATAATTCTTGAATGAAATTGGATATTTGGAACAACTAACTTGAATCTGAGAATTAAGCAGGTTAAACCCTTCATGTAAGTAGATTTGAAATCACGAACTAAGGACTTATTGTGATATACGAATCTAGGATTATGGTAGTTTTGAATGTGAATCTGAAAAACTAGAGTTCAATAAATTAATTTGGGGAATTCAAAATTTACTAAGAGTTATGCTTGAATGAATGATTCTAGGTTGTTAGAAATCGTATATATATGTTAGATCATAGATTAGAATTGATTGATTGGTGGTTGGGATGAATATGTAGAGGTTTCTAGAGTTAAAAATTGTGAAAAATGAAGTTTTAAGAGGTTGGGGATGAAGCAAGTCAATATCGTTCGAACGATATTTCCAACAAAACTTCTAATGAGATATCAAATGATAATTCAGGGATTAGTTCATTTGAAGTTCATTCAAACGAGGTTGTTCGAATGACATTTCGAACGAGATTTCAGAACTTTGGAAATTTGCAGTTTGAGGTTTAAACTTCGCAACGTAGATAAATTGAAAGAGATGAAATAATATGCGTAAATCCTTGTTATTGATTACTAGTATAAGAGTTTGGTAACTACTTGAAAATATATTTGGTTTCATGAAATGTCTTACATGCGACACGATAGAGGCGATAGTCATAATTAAATGATATCAAGAGTATAGTGAGAAGTATACCACTTATGGATATATACTTAGGGTGTGTACACCTACTATTTTGAATAGGTTACGTGAATACCTATATGATTGAGTTGCTATGTGTATAACAGACGTACCATACTTGCTATCATGGGAGGTTTTTCTTTTTAAAGAGCACAGTCCAATCTTGAGGAGCCTTCGGGGGGATATTTGACTTGTGCCTCTGAGCATGGAACCTAGGTACGGGCTATTTGTGAGAATGATAGTGATGACGGTTATATAGGCACGTAGGTTTGTGCGTAGACCATAGTCTTGGAACAATGTTTGCCTCCAATATGTCTGAATTGAAATTTATGGTTTGTGGGAGATTCTGAACCCATTGTCCTTATTTAGTATGAGATGCATCGGGACTTGATAGTAGAGTATACATGCATCGCAGCTAACTCTAGAGGTGTCGTATTCTATATATATAATATTGTAATGATTATGTATATGCATTTGTAACACTATCTACTGTGTGAGACTTGTAGATAAAGAAGGTAATTAATCCTTAAATAATTTAAGTACGTGAACACTTAACAGTTTTTTGAACCTTATATTCGGGATAAGATATACAAGAGCAATGTATAGTAATAGTACATGGGTAAATATGAGACATTACTATGGATGGTAGTTAGATAGTTTATATCTATAATCTAGTTAGGTGATAACTATGATTAGAACGTTTTAGAAGTATATTAGGCGTGCACAATAGTTGAGAGGTGAGAATCTCAAGTGAGTGCTGGAAAAGCTAACATGCACTTAATATTTTCTTACTGAAATTTTTAAATACTTGCTAAACATTTTCAAACCTTTTATACTCGTGCTTTGATCCGTCTCTTGCGAAAATCTATCTTTCCTTGCGTATTATTTTAGGTGCCCATCCACAGGAATGCCACGGTTAGACCGTTGGTTCTTTTGACGTGCTGCAGCGATTGTGGAAGTTGCAGGTCCTCGCATATAGACGCCTCCACATTTATCACTTCCATTTCTAGTATCTAGTCTTCTCAGTTAGGTCATGTGTATCCCATTCTCAGTTTATTTATGTCAGAGATACACTGTACTTTTAATTCTAGTTTTCCATTTTTTATTAGACTTATTATTATTGGTTTGGATTTATTTTGACCGGGACGATTATTCCAATTTATTATATTCAGTTGGATGACTTTTATTCTTTAGTTATTAAATTTTGAGAACGGTGAATGTTTAGATTGTTTAATTGGATTAATATTTATCAAGTGGTTTACACATTTTGACACTAGCTTAATTAATTATTAGGTGGTTAATAAGAAAATTGTGTTTTGATTGTGATGCTAAGAATGAACCAATCGAATATTCTGTTTTAAATTTTATAAAGGACTGTCCAACCGGTATTTAATTGGGAGGGGTGTCACACAGGACATTACTTACTTAGCTTCATAGATGCTTATTAGTGATCAAATTAAATTAAAATGAAGACTAAAGACGGGGAGAAAACATCATTTATCACTAACAGAAGTACTTACTATTACAACATAATAAAAGCTGGTGAATAAGGTCTTTGAGGAACAGATTGGAAAGAATATGGAAGTTTATGTGGATGACATGCATACTAAAAGAAAAATAGCCACTGGCCACATCAAATACATAGGACAGATGTTTGATCATCTTAAAAAGAATCAGATGAAGGTTAATCTGACCAAATCTGTATTCCACATGCAGGAAATGATGCTCTCGTGATTCATCATAAACCAAGGAGGAATTGAAGCCAATCCAGAAAAAATAAAGTCCTTGATCGAGAAGAATTTACCTCATGTAAAAAAGACGTATATAAATTGACAGGAAGAGTATCTGCACTCAACCGATTTGTCTCTCAAGCTATTGATACATTCTCATTATTCTTCAAGGTACTCAAAAAGATCTTCGAATGGAATGAACAATATGAGAATGATTTCAAGGAGTTGAAGAAATATTTGGGATCTCCACCATTTCTTTCCTCATTCATCATGCGATAAAAATTATACTTATACCTTGTTGTATCTGAGTCAGTTGTTAGCTCGACCCTCTTCCATTGGAAAATAGAGTTCAAAAACTAGAGTACTACACCAGCAAGGCTTTTGGGGGAAGGAGATTCGATATCCTCGCTTGGAAAAATTATCTTTAGAACTTATTAAAGCATCTAGAAGAATGAAACCCAACTTCCAAGCACATACCATTATGGTCTACACATAGTTACCATTACGCCAAACTTCCCTTAAATAGGAAAAATTTGGGAAATTGAGAGCTTAGGCAATGGAAATAGGAGAGTATGATATACTATATGAGCCCTTCACAACATTAAATGGCAGGATATAGGGGATTTCATAAAAGAGTTCACTTATGAATAAATAACAACTAGTCATGAGCACGTTAAGGAGAAACAGGTTGAGCAGACTTCCTTGGAAGAAAGCTCAGAGTCGAACCAAGCTGAGCAACCTTTTTTAGAAAATAGTTCTAAACTGAAGAAACCAGAGTCATCTATTACCTGAGAGGTTACCAAACATTTGAGTGAATAAAACTTTGATGAAGAAATCCCTTCCTAGAAATTATATGTAGACAGATTCTTTTGTGCAACTAGAAGGGGAGAAGTATTGAGTATCAGTATCCCTAATGACATATACATTGAATATGCACTCTATTTTCAATTTCAGGTTTCTAACAATGAAGCCAAACACAAAGTGTCTATTATAGGTCTGGAGCTAGCATTATAATTAGGTATCGTAAAAATCATTTCTCATAATGACCACCAATAGATCGTCAGTCATGTGATCGGAATATATGAATTCAAAGGAGAGCTTATGAAAAAGTTTTATCCAAAACTCAAAACACCATTTCTAAATTTATGGTTGTCAGAATGACAGAATTCCAATAATTGAGAACACCCAAGAAGATGCACTTGCTCAACTAGCTTTAGTAACCAGGACAAAGTTGAAAAGGACCATTTCGAAAAAAATCCTTACAAGCCGAAGCATAGATGAAAATAATATCAGCCTAATATAGTAGATCTAGACCCATCATTGATGTATCAAATCAAGGGGTATAATGACAAAGAATTTCTACCTATAGATCCCAATGAAGCAAGGAAGTTAAGATACAAAGTGAGGAGCTATGTGCTAGAAGGAGGAGTTTTTTTATGAAAAAGGATGCATAATTCCCCTACTCCGATATGTCCATCCAACCGCAGTACTAAAACTAATCAACGAATTACATGATGGATAATGGTAAGCGTAACACCCCGTATTTTTGTGCATTTAATATTTAATTAATTCGGGAATTTTAAATTACTGGTGTGTTGTAATTTTAATTGAATTAATTATGGCAATATATATATTTAAATATTAATCGGGGAGTGAATGGTTAATGTCTAGGGAAATTTATTTACTAAGTGAATAGTAATAATTTAATTACGTCATTTCGGGTATTAATGACGGAATATGCACTTATCCCAGCCGTGAGTCGATATAGACTAAATTGAGTGTGAGATAAGGATTTTTATAAATTAATTCGGATGCCAATTCTGAGTGCGCGGTTGAGTCCGGATGGGTCGAGATAGTCAGAAAAGAGTACTCGAGGGTAGTAATTGGGTCTCGGGATATTTTTGGGCATAGCCGAGCCCACATGGGGTGAGTAGAGCCACTTTAATTAAGCCCATTAGGTGAAAAACTGGATTGAGGGTTTTAACCTAAGTGAGGGATTAGGAAATCAGCAACCAACACAATTCTAAGCCTAGGGCTTGAGAGGGAAATTGGGGGAAAGCTTAGCAAAAGCCAATTTGGGGATTTCGGAGCCAAATTAAGGGATTACAACAACGGATCAGACCCTACGAACGATTACAGGAAAGTGGTTAACTGTTGTGATTTCTAAATTGATGATAATCAATTCATATCATAGTGATGTGTAAACCAAAATTCGTTTTGGGGATAAATGGGTACAAAAAGGGGGTTTTGTTCATGGGACCATTGAATGAAATTTAAGGTAAGAATTAGTTGTGCTATATAATTCTGAGTATGATTATCTGGTTTGAATGAGAAAAATCGGAATATAAAAGGATGGAATTTGAATTTGAAATTGGGATTGTACCCTAGAAATTTGTGTTCTTGGGTGGGTCAAGATTTATAGTGTTAATGATGTTAAAAGGTTTAGATGATATTCTTAGTTCATGAGTAATGATATAAGATGATTAACATGCTGATTTGAGGTTGGTTTTTGAGGAAAAGAAACCTTAAATCTCATTAATGGTGGAACTTTTCGTGGGGAAGAAGAGCTGTCACGAAGGGATCGATCGATCGATCGGGGGCCATCGATCGATCGACGATGGGAAATTCTAGGCAGTTCGACCTGTGTGTGATATAAGGGGGAAATTAATTATAAATTAATTTCCATACATTATTTTAGTGATAAATAATTATGAAACAAATATTCCTAGCAATTTTGAGAGAGAGTAATTGGGACTAGGATGAATTTATGTGGGACATTTAATGGATGAACTTGAGAGATTTTATTCCAAAATAGTGAGATACGGATCAAGTGAGCGAATCGGGGTATATTGGTTAAGCGACGCCAAGGTAGTGAGTTAAGTTTGGAGATAAACTAATTAATTTAGAGTCGGGATATAGACTCAGGAGATATTTAATTTCGGGCCAAGTGAATCGAGTCCGGGTATGTTAATAATTTTAGGCAAATATAATTGGGTAAATTATAGAAATAAAGGTGTGACACATTGTAGGCCAAAATGTGGATATTATATTATGAGATGTAAATTTGACCAAGTGAGCGAGTCCGAGTATGTTGGTTAAGTGACATCGAATGGTTAAATTAATTATTGAGAGAAAGTAATTAGTTTGGAGTCAGAACATAGACTCGGGAAATATTAAGTTACGGGTCAAGTAAGTGAGTCCGGGGAAAATGGTTGGGTGAGACCAAGTTATTAAATTAATAAGTGTGATAATTAATTTAATTAGAGTCGGATTGTAGACTCGGGTAGGATTAAATTAATAAGTGTGATAATTAATTTAATTAGAGTTGGATTGTAGACTCGGGGAGGTATTAAATTAATAAGTGTGATAATTAATTTAATTAGAGTCGGATTGTAGACTCGGGTAGGATTAAATTAATAAGTGTGTTAATTAATTTAATTAGAGTCGGACGATAGACTCGGGGAGGTATTAAATTAATGGGTGTGTTAATTAATTTAATTAGAGTCGGACCATGGATTCGGGGAAAGTATTATGTAAATTGAGGTGTGAGTTAAATATATTAGATCCGGACCATAGACTCGGGAAGACGATAAATTATTAAGTGAGAAAATTAATTACGTTGAGTCGGACCACAGACTCAGGAAATTTCAGGCAGTGTACGGGATTTTTAGTACACGGTAAAGCCGGAGTTTATAATATATATACGATGTAGTGATAGTATGTATATGAGTGTGTACATATTGTGGGTGATATTAAATTACAGGCAGTGTACGGGATTTTGAGTACACGGTAAAGTCGGGGTTTACATTATATATATACGATGTAGTGATAGTATATATATGTGTATATATTGTGTGTGATATTAAATATCAGTGATTAGATATTTATTAAATTTATATACTCTAATGCTATCAAGGGAGGTTGCGCAATGTGGGTGAATCCCCTAGCTTGAGGAGTAGGGCGAGTATATCCCCAGGTCATAGCGTCCGGTATATATGGGTGAGGGATTAATCTCACTTTCAGGGAAGGAATATGACCGCCTCCACTTCGTTTATATTTTGGTCCAAGTTGGTGAGCGATTCCAACTTGGGGAAACTAGGTTTTGTGAGCACACGTAGTGAGATAGCATTTTAGAGGGTATCATCCGGCGAGGGTATACTCAAAGGGATGGATATACGTATGTTATATGTGTGGATATTGTGGTAAAGGTACGTATATAATGGTAGTAAATATTATATACGGGTAATAATACAGTGTGTGATGTATTTACTTTATATAACTTGTGACACGATTATATGCTACTATTTAATAGGAATCAATTAAGTTAATTGTGAGATAACTTATAATTCAAGAATCATTTATACTCGGGCTAGAGTAGTATGGCAAGGAATGGTTATACCAGGACTAGTTGGACGGGGTAGTACAACTAGGTGGGGTTAAGGTATCCGGTAGGTGTGCACAAAAGTGGAGGGGTGAGAATGTCCTCAAGGGAGTGCGACACTAACTTAAATATAAAGCGCATTCATGCATTTTAAATTACTGCAGTTAATTCACTTGCTAAATATTTTCAAAATGTTTTGGGTTCTAACCCTTGCTATAAAACTATTTTAAAAAACTTTTAGGTGTCCAGCCACAGGGACGCCAGGATTGATATTCTATTCCAGGGACACGGAGCTGCGGCATATGTGGATGCTAGCAGGAGTTTAGATTAGACGCATCATTCATTCATTCTTAGAGTAGGAATCTTGTAATAGTTTCAGTTTTATTTAGGGCTTGTCGCCCAGACTTCTCGGTACAATTTTCAGGTGTAATTTATTCAGGTGTTGAATATTTGTATTGGATTATTTCTTTGGTGGCCGGTGATTTATTCGGAAAGTTGTGTAATTATGATTCAGTTTATTTTCATTAAGTTGTGTGAATGGTTTATATTTTAATTTCCGCATGTACTATTTTGTTTAATCAAAAAGTTAAAATTGGCGTCAGCTTTTGGAATACTAGGTGGTTAGTAAGTTTTAAAAAGTTTTCGACAGTGATGCTAAGGCTGATCCAACTGGGATTCCTGTTTTAATTTGGTATAGGACTGATCACCCAGTATTTTATTAGGCGGGGTGTCACAGTAATCTCACTCAATAGGACAATCATTAGTACAACGGGTAGCTATGTAAGGGTATTATTGGCTAACTAAGAAGGTAGACTGCTCTTCGTACACTAGAAAGTGTGACAAATGCCAAAAGTTTGTTACCGTCTATAGGGTATACTTTGAAGTCAGTCACTTCCCCTTGGCCCTTTTCCCTGTGGGGGATCGATATAGTCATCCCATTACCTAAGATAGAGGGAAGATTCAAATACTTGGTCGTTGCCATAGATTACTTCACAGAGTGGGTGGAAGATGATCCATTGGTTGAAATGCTTTATGAAAGGGTTTTCTAGTTTATATGGAAAAATATCATATGTCGATATGGAAAGTCGTATGATTTCATTACATACTATGGAACTAATTTTGAAAACCAGGAGTTTGAGGATTATTGTATTTAATCCAAGATCCAAAAGCTGCATTCTGGCCCTGGATATCCTCAGTGCAATGGTCAGACAAAGGTGACCAACAAAACGTTGCTCAATGGTTTGAAAAAACGTCTTGGTGATGCAAAAGGAAATTGGACTAATGAGTTGCAGAATGTCTTACATGACTATAGAACCACGCTGAGGACAACTACTAGTGAAACTCCATACATGTTATCATTTGGAATAGAGACGGTGGTTCCAACAGTGATTGGTCTACCAAGACACAGAATGCTCAACTTTAACTCTCCAAAAAGTGATCTCATGAGGAGGCATGACTTAGAATTAGTAGAGGTAGTAAGAGAACATACTACATTAAGCATATTTTCTTATGAATAGCATACTCTACAACAAAATAGTGAAGCCGAGCAACTTAAAGGAGGGAGACTATGTCATAAAAAAGATAATTCAAAAAGGGAATAAGTTGGAAGCCAACTAGCATGGTCCATATCATATTTTTGCAGGCGTCTGACTATATAACTATCACCTAGAGACACTTGAAGGGGAGAAGTTCAAGAACCCTCCGAATGACAAGCATCTTAGGATGTACTATCTGTGAGGTTGAAATAAAAATATTACAATGCATATGTAGAAACTATGATCAGTTTATGAGAATTTATTAGTTTATTTTCAATTAACTTCCTTTTTATATCTTTTTCTTGGGGGGGGGGGGGGGGAGTGGGAGATGTAATAATATCAAAAGACTGAAGCAAATGATACTGTGAAAAGTAGCAAGAACAGTTAAAAACTTCACAGTTAAGTTTTTGGCCGAACTGTGGACCTTAAATCCCTAAGTCTTTCACAGCTGCTGAAGTTGGGCCTATCCACCAAATGTTAAGGTTGGATAAATGTATCTCCGCCATATAGACCACAATCATCTAAGTATTTTTTGACAAGACTCAGTGGTATAGCGTCAGTGGGGATCCAAATAGTATCATGCTTTTGGTAGTCTAATATGCCTAGATCATTCCAGTGACATAAAGAATTGTTTTCAGGAACCTTTAAAACTTTCAAGGCATTCAACTAACCCCACTTATGACCTTATTTTATAGATTGCTCTAGCCTATCCCCATATGATCCAAGGCTTCGTCATAATCGTTCATCTAGACTGTCCAGGGTTCCTTATGCATGTCAAAGGTTAACCGATCAACCTTCTTTGTTAACTTCTTAATGGTGGTAGTTTGGATCTTGATCAAGAATTCCTATTCGGACAAAGTTTTCTTCATTCTCTATTCTTCAATAGTAGTCCAAGCAACCATTATTTTCTTAAAAGGCTGGGAATTTTAGTATTCTTCAAAACCTCTATCTCCTCCCATGTACTGGTATTCTCTCGTTCTAGGAAAGCTGCACCTTCATCCTATTCGGCACCTAGTTATTTATTTAAGCTTTTAGCTCATTTCGTAATGAATTATTTTCATACTCCAATAAACTTGCTACTTCTCGGGCACTGGTCAACTCACAATTCCGCACAAAATCTCTCTTCCTATGTGCCGATGAAATGACTTAAATTTTTTTATCAAAACAAGCATCGGTGTTGAGCCGAGCATACTTTGCTTTATATCAAGAATTCAAACCAAACAATGATGCTTTATGATATTTTTATATCTGGAGGATCATCTTAGAGTAGGTTACGCTAGTTGTCATTGCTTGGTCAAATAGCCTGTGCAAGTTAATAGACATTTCTTTAACTTAGGTTGAGGCATCCAAGTTAAGAAATTCCTCTAATTCATCTTAGTCCAGTTCCTCATGTACAACCCCAAAACGCCGAGCACTCCTCTGATAAAGGTCACTTTCTGCTAATACTATAATAGATCTACTGGATTTAAATTTAAGAACAAAATATAAGCACAAAAATCAAGCAACAAGTTCAACAAATACAAAACTATGCAAATAAAATGATGAACAATCTAATTAAATTTGTGAACAAGTACATCAAAAAGATAATTGTTATGTATTATAAGGAAACCAGACCAAACATTATGAGGCAAAAGAAAAACTACAAATACAACAAAAACCCTAAGGTGTTTACACCGTCTCCCTATCTTAGGTCGTTTCTTTTGTCGATCGAGCGACCACCATTGAAGTCTCAAGTACTATAAAAGATTCACCAGTGCCCTCCTCATGTTCCAATTCTTCACCAATAATAGGAAGGGTACCAAAATTGAACTGATGGAAGAGGTTTGAGTCGACAGCAGTCCCGATCTATTAGAGTGAAGAATCCCATCCTTCCTTGAAGGAGGTCTTCTTGAGGTAGTTAATTTATAGGGAAGTGGTAGCAAAAACCTTGTTTCAACCTTAAGATTATACATCCTATTTCTCTTTATTAATGTAGGCTTTCAAGTTTTGGTACTTATTCTCCACTTCAATGGTGGCCTTAACAGCATTTGCAGCACCTTTCTCGGCATTCTTCTTAGCCTGCTCAACAGTAGTCAGAAGACCCTACCACTTTTCCTTGTCCCTCTTGTAGGCTTCCTTAGTAGTATTCAAGGATTACCTGGAGCTTTAGAAGGACTCCTCAATGTCAGTATATGTCTCACTAAGCTAGTTATCCCTCATCAAAACTTGATCATAATCAACCAAGAACTATAAATTTTAAAGACTAAAAGAAATCTGTAAAGAATAAGTCGAAAGGGTGCCAATCAGGGAATAAAAATATGTTTAGATAGCTACTGTAATACCCCTCATTTTTATTGATATTTATTTATGGGATTAATTAAATTAAATGTGAATTAATTAAGAATTAATCCGGATAAAATACTAATGAGATGTGAGTTGGTATCTGATTATAATGTGTATATATGGCAATATATGAATATTAAAAATATTGAAATTGTCGCGAGGCTGAAATACGACAATCTGGAAAATTTAGTTGGGACGCACGTGACAGTCGCGTCAGGAATGTAATTATTTTAATTAAAAAGTGAATTTTATTTTTATCAACCGTATGGTCATTTTCAGTGCACCAACGAGTTCGGAAGGGTCGAAATAGTCAGAAAACACTAGCCGGGGGTTTAGTTTGGGTCCCGAGGCATTTTTAGGCCATACCGGCAACCCAAAAGGGTAGTTTGGTAATTTCGGAATTTTGGGAATTAAAACCCACGAAAATTAGAACTTAAAATCTGATTTAGTCTTTACCCACTAAACCCACTAACAACACTAAATGACTTAATGGGCTACGGGAGTTATTGGAAGAAATTTTAAGAGGTTCCTAAGGCAACCTCTAAACCACCATTGTCATCTTGGAGAAGAACTTGTAGAGAGAGAGAGAAAGAGGAGAATTCTGCAGAGAGAGAGAAAGCAATTCAACCTTCTTCAACCAACAACAAAAATCTGAAGAACATAAGGCAAGTGATTTAGCTACAATTGATTCAATGAATGTGTACTTCCATGTTTAGTGTAATTATCGAATTTTGTCTTGGAAGATTGATATAGACCCATGAATTTGAGGATTAAAACTATAAACCATGTTAGGAATTGCATGTAGACATATTCTGGACGAATTATGAATCCAAAACATAATACTTGATGATCTAAAAATGGATTAAAGAAGAGAATTACTGTTGTTCTTGAAAGAAATAGAAAACTAGGGTTCTTGAGGATGTTTTGATCTAAATAAGGCCTTTGGGTGATGATTAATTAGTTTTAGAATGTTAACAATGTTGTAGGATGATTATTTGATGATACTATAACATTAGAATGAAGTTTCATGCATTGTAATGAATTTTTGGGATGATTTGAGGACTGCAAAACGAAGCAGTCCGTAGCCTATCTGGTGCAATCGATCGATCGACATTCATCAGTCGATCGATCGACCACCATCGATCGATCGATGTTCAAGGTCGATCAATCGACCTTCCCAGAATGAGTAAAATTTTCCCTAGTTATATTTTAATGATGTTAACCCTTAGAAAATTATTATTGGAGACTTTATGAATATCCTTAGACTTAAGGAAGACCAGTAGGTATGGTTATAAAATTTGGACCGTAATTCGAATTCAATTTGAGGAATTATTCAAAAATCTAACGAAATTCGATGAGTGAGATAATATTAGGGTTAAAAGAGTAAATTTGAATAATTTGATGAAATGAGGTTTGGGGCAGAAGTAAGGACCTTAAGAATAATGATGTTATATGTGGGAATAATAGGAAACTTAATAATCCCTTTGAGATAGGTTTTAAGCACAAGAAACTATGACGTGAGATGTGTCGACAGTCTACATTATATATTATCGGAAGACTTAAAATGTATAAAATTGGAATAATGGTATAAGGATGTAGAATATACCTTTATTAATATTGAGACATCTAAGATGTGTGAATGCTTAGTATATAACTTATGTGTATGACATACCTACCATACTTTCTATCACGGGAGGTTTGCGTTCGTTTAGGACCATCTAATCTTTGTGTGCCTACGGGGGGATATAGATTGGTACCTCGAGGACATAGGTCAGAGAAGGACTTATTGAGATGTTAATAAGTCTGCTGATCATGGGAGCGTAGGTATGTGTGTGACCCATGTGATGTGACTATGTTCGCCTCCATTGTTTGTGATTTGCTATTATCTAAGAACGATTCCTGAGTGATTCAGAATTCGTGATCCTTATGTACGTGATGTACTAGGATGGATAGCAGAGTATGTGTGCACCACAGCTTAGTCTCGGGGTGCTAGTATTGTATATTTATGTTGAGAATAATATACGGTTAATTGAAAAGAATTGTCATGTTTAATTGTGAGTATGATTATTGTAACGTTATGAAAAGATAAAAAGGGGATATATACGAGTAAATGGTTTTGTTAATAATTGGGAATCCGAGAATTAAAGTAGAACTCTCTATTTAATTGTTAAGGTTGGAATTAATGAGTAAACCGAGTATATATGTTAGAAACTCTTTTGAACTAGATAGATATGAGAAACACTTGAATGGGTACGGGAACGTTAGGGGTGCACAGTTAGACGAGAGGTGAGTATTTCATGCGAGAGCACGTCCTAACATGTATTTTGCATTCATTGTTTTAATGTTATTAAAGCACTTGCTATTTTTAAAACTATTCTCCACATTCGGGCTCTGACCCGTTTGCTTTCAAATCTATCTTTTTGTAAAAAAAAAACTTTTTAGGTGCCCAGCCACAAGGACACCATGTATAGGAATTCTATTCAGGTGACGAGTTGTCGCTGTTGTGGAAGTTACAAGGCCTTGACAGTAGACGCCTCCTTTCTAGTCTTGACTCCATATTCAGTTTCATCATTTATAGGGCATGTTGCCCATTTCCTTTTGAGACATTTTATATTTCAGTTATTCAGACTTTGGTTTGTAATTAATTCAGGATGCAGACTTGTTTATTCATTTCATTATTGGGATTGTTGTGAGGAGTATTTCCTCCAGACTCATTATTATATTGGTTGGTTATTCTATTGTGACTTTACTGTGATTGGTTATGTCAACCTTTATATTTATTATTGCACGTTCATCAGATTTAATTTAAAATTTGACATCTCACTTTTCGTATACTAGGTGGTTAGTAATTATTAAAATGTTTTCGATAGTGATGCTATTAACTGAACCAACTTGGCATTTTGTATTAATTTAATAAAGGAGTAGCTACCCGGTATTTAATTAGTCGGGGTGTCACAGGTGGTATCAGAGCATCAGGTTCCAGTGTCCTTTAGGATCTGTACGGCTTATTAAGTTTCCGCTGAGCTTTCTTTGATGTAGAGCCCTATATTTTAGGACTGTTGTATTCTTTTATGTATGCTTCGCTCTTCAGCTATTTTGAGTTTATAACTGTGAAACTTATAGACTTTACTTTTAATTCAGATGCCTCCACGAAGTGCACCACGGGTTCCTAGGGATGCACAGCCAGTGCCCCAGCCAGCACCAGTACAGGGCACTATGAATGCCGCTGAGGTTGTAGCCATTGTAGCCTAAGCGGTAAATGCCGCTCTAGCAGTTGTACAGCAGGCACCACCCCAGGCGCCAGGCGCCAGTAGCCGCGCCAGTTCAGGCACATGCATTCCCGTCTGCTTGGGAACGTGTACGTGATGCTTTTCAGAAAGCGCACCCGCCGGAGTTCGCAGGTAGCTCCGATGTTATGGTTTCAAGTCAGTGGAGGAAAGATATTCAGAGGCACTAGAGGATGTATGAGTGCACCGACGTTCAGAAGCATGTACTAGCTACTTTCAAGCTAGTGGGATCTGCACTGTAGTGGTGGGAGTCTATTACCACCGTGGAGGAGAGAGATACTCTCATGATACAAGAGTTCTGGGTGCGGTTCGACCGTAAGTATTTTTCGTGAGCTGTTCACACAGAAATGAGGAGGAAGCTAATGAATCTCAGACAGGAGGGAAGGACTGTGGTCGAGTATGAGCCCGAATTCACTAATCTACTGAATATTGTTCCAGATGAAATACCGACAGAGGAGAAGAAGATCCAGAAGTTCACCGATGGATTGACATGGAGGATCCGTCAGCATTTGTTGGGGAACCTCTCATTGGCCACTTATTCTGACGTGGTTAACGCTGCACTATTACACTGTCAGGATCACCGCTTTCACATGGCTGAGAGCAAGAGATCAAGAGAGTCCATCCATCTGGGCAGGACTGGAGGAAATTGTGCCGGTGGGGCACAATCTACTCAGGGGCAGAGACAGGGTTCCCAGGGTTCCCAGCAGGGGGATCATAAGAGGTTCAGATCGGGAAATTTTAGACACGGACATGGAGGTTTAAGGCAGGGCCATCAGGGTCCGAACGGCCATTAGGGCCAACAGGGGCAGAATGGTCAACAGCAGTTTCAGTAGGGCCAGGGGAGGAATGGTAACGGCCACCAGGGCCGAGGGCAGCAGGGACAGAGAGGGGGGAACATCCCGGGGAAGTGTTATGTTTGTGGCAAGACTGGCCATAAATGCCAGGATTGTCCTGATAGGGGCAGGGCCCCGCAGCAGCAGCAGCAGCAGCAGGGTGCTCGGCAGGAGCCGCAGAGGCCTATATTTCCCGCCGCCCTCACAGCACCACCACAGATGGCAGCATTACCACCCATTCCAGCAGTCCCAGTTCAGCAGGCACAACTTCAGTATGGGAGAGTGTATCAGCTCCAGCAGGCCGCAGTCCCATAGGATCCACCAGCCATTGAGGGTATGTTCTCTATTTAGGGGACTCTGGGGCGTATTTTATTTGACACGGGGGCTACACATTGTTTCATTGCTATGAGATTTGCACGCACCATTGGGTTGTTTAACACCGCCGAGAGCACGATTACCAGATTCACCGCTGAGTAGGGGTTCCATGATTTCCCTTATATGTAGGGGCGTGGGTATGGAGATCTGGAGGCTTACTCTACCCGCAGATATGTTAGTGTTAGAGATGACCGAGTATGGTGACATTATTGGTATGGATTGGCTAGTTGCGTACCGAGCCATGATTGACTATTTTACTAGGAGTATTATCTTTTCCATTCCCGGGCATGAGATGTTTTTAGTGGCGATGCCTCGTCCTGAAGGAGGATCGTCCACTCATTTGTACTATATAGTGGAGGAGACCTCTAAGGAAGTGGTGACACCACTTGATTCGATTCCGGTTGTTCGAGAGTTTGCCGATGTATTTCAGGATATACCTGGATTACCTCCGAGTAGAGAGATAGATTTTGTGATCAATTTGACGCCGGGAACTCGACCTATTGCCCGCGCACCTTACCGTATGGCTCCAGCTGAGATGAGAGAGTTACGGGATCAGATTGAGAAGTTGTTGGGTCAGGGGTTTATACGGAGGTGTACTTCGCCGTGGGGTGCCCCTGTGTTGTTTGTGAAGAAGAGGGATGGATCATTGAGGTTGTGTGTAGATTACCAGGAGTTGAATAAGGTCATGATACGGAATAAGTATCCGTTGCCCCGAATCGATGACTTATTCGACCAGCTGAGAGGAGCTTCTTTCTTCTCAAAGATTGATTTGTGATCGGGATACCATCAGTTGCGTATCAGGGAGGAGGACATCTCGAAGACTGCTTTCTTAACGAGATATGGTTCCTACGAGTTTCGAGTTATGCCTTTTGGTTTGACCAATGCTCCAGCCGTGTTTATGGACTTGATGAATAGGGTGTTCAGAGAGTTCCTAGATCAGTTCGTCATTGTCTTCATTGATGATATTCTAGTTTAATCCCAGACAGAGGAGGAGCACGCCGAGAATTTAAGGCAGGTTTTGCAGACGCTACGCCAGAACGAGCTGTATGCAAAGTATGAGAAGTGCGGGTTTTGGTTGAAGGAGGTTCAGTTTTTGGGGCATATTATTTCCGATCGGGGGATATCTGTTGATCCAGGAAAGGTATCCGCGGTAAGGGAGTGGGGACAACCCACGACACCGACTGAGATCCGTAGTTTCTTGGGCCTAACAGGATACTACATGAGGTTTATTCGGGGTTTCTCCAAGATAGCTGGTCCTTTGACACATCTGACTCGTAAAGGTGTGCCATTCATTTGGAGTGATGTCTGTCAGTTGGCATTTGATGAGTTGAAGGACAAGTTGACCTCAACACCTGTGTTAGCATTGCCGAGACCGGGAGTTGAGTATCTAGTTTATACCGAGCATCCTTACAAGGAGTTGGAGGTGTATTGCAGCAGGAGAGTCATGCCATAGCCTATGCTTCCCATAAGCCTAAGCCTCATGAGAAGAATTACCCCACCCATGACTTGGAGTTAGCGGCAGTGGTATTTGCCCTTCGGATTTGGAGATATTATCTTTTGGGGGAGAAGTTTCGATTGTTCACGGACCACAAGTCCCTACAGTACCTATTCACGCAGAAGGAGTTGAATATGCGGCAACGGAGGTGGCTTGAGTTTGTGAAGGACTATGAGTTTGATATCCAATATCACCCGGGGAAGGCTAACATGGTAGCAGACGCGTTGAGTCATAGGCCAGTAGATGAAGTGGCAGGGGTGTGGAAGGCAAAGTGGAAGGAGTTAGGACAATAGGATGCAGTGGCCCGATCATTCATGTCGGTGATGACTGTTACACCGCAAATTGTCACGAGAGTGGTAAAGGCACAAGCAGATGACTCGTTCTGTCAGGAGTAGATAGTTCGATTATTAGCAGAGGGAGCCGAGTCCTATACCGTTAGCTCAGACGGGGGATTACGCTTCAATGGCAGAGTGGTAGTTCCGGAAGTGGAGGAATTACAACACGAGGTGATGGCAGAGTCGCACGGCTCACGATTCGCGGTACATCCCGGTGGGGACAAAATGTACCAAGATATGAGACGTCAGTATTGGTGGAGCGGGATGAAGAGAGATATTGCCGTGTTTGTTTCTACATGCGCCACTTGTCAGCTGGTAAAAGTGGATCATCAGAGACCGGGAGGACTTCTACAGCCATTAGAGGTCCCAATGTGGATGTGGGAGAGCATATCCATGGACTTTATCACGGGGTTGCCTACGTCACAGAGAGGTCACGACTCCATTTGGGTAATTGTGGACAGGTTGACAAAAGTCGCTCATTTTCTACCCGTAAGGATAGACTACACTACGGGACAGTATGCCCAACTTTTCATTGCAAAAATTGTGAGACTTCACGGTGTGCCCTTAAATATCGTGTCTGACCGGGACAAGATATCTGTTTCGCAGTTTTGGGAGAGTTTTCAGGAGGCCATGGGCAAGGAGTTGAGGTTGAGCACGACATATCACCCACAGACCGATGGGTAAACCGAGCGTACAAACCAGATGTTGGAGGACATGTTGCGTATGTGCATCATTGATTTTTGGGGTGGATGGGAGCAGTATCTTCCACTGGTGGTGTTTTCTTACAATAACTCCTACCAGTTCACCATTGGCATGGTTCCATTTGAGGCGTTGTAAGGTAGACCTTGTCATTCCCCATCTTGTTGGTTGGAGGTGGGGGACAACAAACTACATGGGCCGGAAGTGATTCAGGATACTTCGGCAAGGATAGAATTGATACGGAGTCGCATTCGGGTAGCTCAGGATCGACAAAAGAGCTATACTGATGCGAAGAGGTTCTTCAGGGAGTTCCAAGTGGGGGACCAGGCTTTACTCAGAGTATCTCCTATGAAGGGGATTATGCGATTTGGGAAGAAGGGGAAGTTGGCACCGAGATATGTGGGGCCATTCCCTATCATCGAGCGGATTGGGTCTGTTGCCTATAGACTTAGATTACCGAAGTATTTGCATAGGATTCATGATGTGTTTCATATTTCCTCGCTAAGGAAATATCTTAGAGACGATTTGGCTCATTCTCACATTGCTTTGTAGGACATCGATCTCCATCCTGATAGCTCCTACGAGGAGGGGCCGATTGCTATTTTAGACCGAAGTGAGCGGAAACTGCGGTCAAAGATAGTTCCGTTAGTGCGTGTTCAGTGGCGACATCATAATGTCGATGAGTCCAGATGGGAGCGCGAGGATAATACGCGCGAACGTTATCCAGAGTTATTTTTACCAGGTACTTTCTAGTTCCAAATTTCGGGACGAAATTCTGTTATTAGGGGGGGAGTATGTAATACCCCGTATTTTTATCGATATTTATTTATGGGATTAATTAAATTAAATGTAAATTTATTGAGAATTAATCCGGATAAAATACTAACGATATGTGAGTTGGTATTTGATTATAATGTTTATATATGGCAATATATGAATATTGAAAATATTGAAATTGTCGCGAGGCTGAAATGCGGCAATTTGGAAATTTTAGTTGGGACGCACGTGACAACTGCGTCAGGAATGTAATTATTTGAATTAAAAAGTGAATTTTATTTTTATCAACCGTATGGTCATTTTGAGTGCTCCAACGGGTCCGGAAGGGTCGAAATAGTCAGAAAACACTAGCCGGGGGTTTAGTTTGGGTCCCGGGGCAATTTTAGGCCATACCGGCAACCCAAAAGGGTAGTTTGGTAATTTCAGAACATTGGGAATTAAAACCCACTAAAATTAGAACTTAAAATCTGATTTAGTCTTTACCCAATAAACCCACTAACAACACTAAATGACTTAATGGGCTACGGGAGTTATTGGAAGAAATTTTAAGAGGTTCCTAAGGCAATCTCTAAACCACCATTGTCATCTTGGAGAAGAACTTGTAGAGAGAGAGAGAGAGAGAGAGAGAGGAGAATTCTACAGAGAGAGAGAAAGCAATTCAACCTTCTTCAACCAACAACAAAAATCTGAAGAACATAAGGCAAGTGATTTAGTTACAATGGATTCAATGAATGTGTTCTTCCATGTTTAGTGTAATTATCGAATTTTGTCTTGGAAGATTGATATAGACCCATGAATTTGAGGATTAAAACTATAAACCATGTTAGGAATTGCATGTAGACATATTCTGGACGAATTATGCATCCAAAACATAATACTTGATGATCTAAAAATGGATTAAAGAAGAGAATTACTGTTGTTCTTGAAAGAAATAGAAAACTAGGGTTCTTGAGGATGTTTTGATCTAAATAAGGCCTTTGGGTGATGATTAATTAGTTTTAGAACGTTAACAATGTTGTAGGATGATTATTTGATGATATTATAACATTAGAATGAAGTTTCATGCATTGTAATCAATTTTTGGGACGATTTGAGGACTGCAAAACGAAGCAGTCCGTAGCCTATCTGGTGCAATCGATCGATCGACATTCATCAACCGATCGATCGACCACCATCGATCGATCGATGTTCAAGGTCAATCGATCGACCTTCCCAGAATGAGTAAAATTTTCCCTAGTTATATTTTAATGATGTTAACCCTTAGAAAATTATTATTGGAGACTTTATGAATATCCTTAGACTTAAGGAAGACCAGTAGGTATGGTTATGAAATATGGACCGTAATTAGAATTCAATTTGAGGAATTATTCTAAAATCTAACGAAATTCGATGAGTGAGATAATATTAGGGTTAAAAGAGTAAATTTGAATAATTTGATGAAATGAGGTTTGGGGCAGAAGTAAGGATCTTAAGAATAATGATTTTATATGTGGGAATAATAGGAAACTTAATAATCCCTTTGAGATAGGTTTTAAGTACAAGAAACTATGACGTGAGATGTGTCGACAGTCTACATTATATATTATCGGAAGACTTAAAATTTATAAAATTGGAATAATGGTATAAGGATGTAGAATATACCTTTATTAATATTGAGACATCTAAGATGTGTGAATGCTTAGTATATAACTTATGTGTATGACATACCTACCATACTTTCTATCACGGGAGGTTTGCGTTCATTTAGGACCATCTAATCTTTGTGTGCCTACGGGGGGATATAGATTGGTACCTCGAGGACATAGGTCAGAGAAGGACTTATTGAGATGTTAATAAGTCTGCTGATCATGGGTGCGTAGGTATGTGTGTGACCCATGTGATATGACTGTGTTCGCCTCCATTTTTTGTGATTTGCTATTATCTGAGAACGATTCCTGAGAGATTCGGAATTCGTGATCCTTATGTACGTGATGTACCAGGATGGATAGCAGAGTATGTGTGCACCGCAGCTTAGTCTCGGGGTGCTAGTATTGTATATATATGTTGAGAATAATATACGGTTAATTGAAAAGAATTGTCATGTTTAATTGTGAGTATGATTATTGTAACGTTATGAAAAGATAAAAAGTGGATATATACCAGTAAATGGTTTTGTTAATAATTGGGAATCCGAGAATTAAAGTAGAACTCTCTATTTAATTATTAAGGTTGGAATTAATGCGTAAACCGAGTATATATGTTAGAAACTCTTTTGAACTAGATAGATATGAGAAACACTTGAATGGGTACGGGAATGTTAGGAGTGCACAGTTAGACGAGAGGTGAGTATTTCATGCGAGAGCACGTCCTAACATGTATTTTGCATTCATTGTTTTAATGTTATTAAAGCACTTGCTGTTTTCAAAACTATTCTCCACATTCGGGCTCTGACCCGTTTGCTTTCAAATCTATCTTTTTGTAAAAAAAAAACTTTTTAGGTGCCCAGCCACAAGGACACCATGTATAGGAATTCTATTCAGGTGACGAGTTGCCGCTGTTGTGGAAGTTACAGGGCCTTGACAGTAGACGCCTCCTTTCTAGTCTTGACTCCATATTCAGTTTCATCATTTATAGGGCATGTTGCCCATTTCCTTTTGAGACATTTTATATTTCAGTTATTCAGACTTTGGTTTGTAATTAATTCAGGATGCAAACTTGTTTATTCATTTCATTATTGGGATTGTTGTGAGGAGTATTTCCTTTAGACTAATTATTATATTGGTTGGTTATTCTATTGTGACTTTACTGTGATTGGTTATGTCAGCCTTTATATTTATTATTGCACGTTCATCAGATTTAATTTAAAATTTGACATCTCACTTTTCATATACTAGGTGGTTAGTAATTATTAAAATGTTTTCGACAGTGATGTTATTGACTGAACCAACTTGGCATTTTGTATTAATTTAATAAAGGAGTAGCTACCCGGTATTTAATTAGTCGGGGTGTCACAGCTACCAGAGCCAGATTCTAGTTAGATCTCTCCAACAAAGTTACCTAGGACAAAAAGAGAGCCATAGACCTATATGCAGGTAGGATTCCAAATCCAATTTATTCATTAGCCAATTCAGGGTTCACTACAATCGAGGTAACCTTAGCACTAGCCTGGTCAGCTTGAGTGTTTTGTACTGACTCATATTGGATGGCAAGACCTTTTCTTAAACTTTTGAACTGAGGCTCTATACTTTTTATCTCTTCAGTACTCACTACTATTGGGCACTTGGAACCTTCAACTGTACTCCTCTTCTTCTCAAATGGAAGGATAGACATGTCTCTAGCAAGGAGGTTTGAAATTTTTCTCTTAACCATTATGTCTGGAGAAGAAAGAGTGGCTAAAATAGTAGACAAATCTAAGTAATCAAATGAGGAGTAAGTTCATCTAAATGTAGTGTTTCCTCCTTCTTGTAAACGAGACTTAGACAGGGCAATAGAAGGGGTGAAGTAGAATCTTCTAATAAATGGGTGCTATAAGAATATCTTCTGTAGGCCGAGCTATAAAAAATGATAGTGCTCTGGTACTATAACGAAACTGAAGATGACCAGGGTTGGGCTTCTTATATCATTTGATGAATGGACCAAATGAACTTCAAGTCTTCAAAATTAACCTCAATGTTAGGGGGATAATCCTTATTCCTTCTCTCTGTAAAAAAAAGAAAGATTAATATATTAATCGATGAACTAATAAGAAGAAGGCATACATAAAGAAAATACATAAATGTGACACAAAAGGCTTACCTATGTCACGCCCTTCCTGGGTAAACTTGGCCCAGTATATCTTACACCCTCAGGAAGGGGATCATGATTCTAATTATTTACAATAATCCCATAATCTTAATAATCCTTATTGGAATTAGGCAAATTTACCACTAGAGCCCTTTTGGCTTGATGTGAGTTTAAATAATAAGTGCTGTCCCTAGTGGTCCCTCAACTATAGTAGTACATTAATTTTTTTATTCCAATATGATGTCCATACAACTCATTGAGATGATTAACCCTATTAAAAACCCTATAACTTTTTAGGGCCATCATAGCAGGTACTACATCAAAATATTGACAAAATTCCAGAACTAGATTACTTGGTGGGAAGTCACTCCATATTTAGAAATAAATATTGTAGGTAACCAATGACCCTTACCCAAGGCACATAAATCACAAGGGTTACAAACCATCTCTTTAATTACCAATTATGGGATTTTTATTTTCTCCCTAAACTCATCCAAAGAGCTCTCATCAACAATATAAGCCATCATAATAGCTCAGAAAGAAAAACACTATAAGATAAAGATTCTTACAGTAGTAGGAACAAGTTCAAAATCCTTAAATCTTTAAGATAGAGAAGCAACAGTGGATAAGAGAGAATGCAAAGTTGGAGAAGTTAGAAAAATGGAAAGAGAATCATACCTTTTATTGGAACAATGATGACTCTCAAAATGATTAAGTGTTCCCATGTTTGGACTATTAATGGTGTCTGAAATCCCCAAATGATAAAAAGACCAGCGTACCCTTCGACGACTTGCTATTTTTTATGTTATTTAGAAAATTATCGCCGCCTTAATATAGGCAAAAGGAAAAATTACAAGTTCTTGAGGTCGGATGTCGATCACAACCCTTGTAAGGTGCTAGATAATTTTTTTGACAAATACTCCATTCTCTTGTTAGACCACCAAGTATGTAGTATTGGGTCTTTTATTGTACCTTAATAATATTAGGCCACGTGGACAAAGAAAGTAGTGAAACCTCTCAACATTATCGATGGGCTTTCTACAATGGGTAAAACTCAGTCGGCTTAGGTACCCTCGGGTGGGTCATCCATCCGACCACAACCAGGAAGACAAACCATTAGTTATATGAAAAGAAACATGTGGGATACTCAACTATCACCATGAACATGCACGAGAATAACATCCAGCTACATATTATTGTGTAAAGGTGCAAATGCTTAAAGATATAAAAGCATTCATTTTCTTGATTTTTTCAGTTACTATAGATGCACTACTCCTCCCAATTGAAGAGGAGAGTCAATAGGACACTTTCTTTATAAAGAACTCTATAATTGTAACAAAGATATTGGAACAAAAACCCTAAGCAAATAGTAAAAATACCCCATGGATATAGGCACCATTCTTGAGCCGAACCACGAAAAAAATATCTAGTGCCTTTTTGTGTTTTCTATATTATTAGTATATATGGTTATATATTTGGATAACTAAGGCTAAGATAAATAATCCAAATTTAGACATCAACAACGGTGTTTTGTAATTGTTTGATTACTTTACATGTATTAAATCTTTTATTCTCATATAATAATCATTAGACAAGATAAAATGGGGTAAAAGATCACATAAAAATTTCTTACACCATGTTAATTTTTAAATTAGGGTTATTACTTACTTTGTTATTAATTAATTAATTAAAATTTAGAACCATTTATTTGAATTAAGGAATATAAAACTTTTAAACCTTTTGTTAATTAAAATCTGCAGGGAATAAAGGTGGCTTTTGGTTCTAGTTATGTTGGAGAGTGATGTCTTAACTAAATATTTATTTTTGGAAACTTGAAGTAATAGAGGTTGTTGAATAAGTAGAGAAAAATAAATGGTAACCTATATTTTCGTTTATTTTAATTTACTCGATGTACATGTATTCAATTTTACTCTTACATTTTTGTGCTATCTAGCCATATACTTTCTTAAATTTCATAAGTTGCAATCGAGGATTGTATAGATTTACAAATGATACTTCCATAGTAAATGTCTTTAGTGAAGGTTTATTTAATGTGTTTCTTGATGGATTTGAAGTAGAATTGCAAACTTTTTATTCTTTCCAAGAATTTTCTTCTATCCCAACTGAATCTAGATGGGAATGGGTTTCAATAATAGCATTTTTTATATTTATTTTATATTGCAAGTGTTATTAACTATTGCAAAGTGGAAATTAATCACGGTTATAAACCATTACAACACCAACACAATAGGATACAAAGTTATGTCCCAATTACAAATTACCAATAACTTTCAGCCATTGGAAATCATGCTTTTACAATGGTTTATAACATTTGCAAAGAAAAATTTAATAACGGCTATAAATCGTGATAATACCATAACAACAGTCCCCTCCCCTCTCCCAACTAATATTTATCCCTTAAAGGCCTTTGTAATTGCCAATTTGCAACAGTTTTGAAACGTTGTAAATAAATTACAATTGTACTAATTGCATTTATTTGGAACCGTTGCGAATTATATTTGTAAGTGTTCAAAAAACTGGCAAATAATGATATTTGGTATAATTGTGGTTGACCTTACCTCTACACTCTTCAACCTTCTTGGTTGAGTTATAACATACCTTGTTGGTCTTGGACAATGTTCCATATCCACCCTTGAGTAATCTAAAGTCTAAAATCTTCTAGATATGTGTTGGTCTTGATCCTCCATGGTCTCATACCTAGTAAAAATTAGGTTATAAGACTCTATATATTGTTTGGTACTCATTAGAATATAAAAAAATTGAGATTCATACTAGTGAAATTTATGACTTTTATTTTTTTCTATTACTACTTTTATAGATTTGCCTCTGTACAATAATTTTGAATAATTGTAATGTTCAATTATTTAGATATGGTTAAATGAGTCAAATATATGGCCATTGCTCGCTTAGACATGGTTAAATGAGTAACGAAACTATAGCAAATTACAAATTGATATGAAATTATTAATTAATATGTCAGTTCATAATTGGTTTAGGTCACTAAAAAGCTAACATGCTACACAAGCCAATACAAATTGGTGATACAAAATCAACTTACATAATATGAACCTATATATATATATATATATATATATATATATATATATATATATATATATGTGTGTTGTTAGGCTTTCCAACGTACTTCATTAAACATGCCTTACAAACATATCAATTTTTTAAAATACTTAAATAAATGAATTTTGTAACCAAACTTGGTATAGATGATACGTTCCTCTTTTTGAATTACACATTCTATAAAGTTTTGTATAGAATTTTGTATTTACAAAACGACACATTTGAATGATACGTTCTTCTTTTTTTAGTCTACCGGGTTTTTTAATTTACTCGATAGAAGATTAGTTTTTTAGATATTAGGAAACAATGAAAAAGCCTTTATTCATGGTATATACTTGAATGTTTTAGTGATGTATATAGAAATTTTGATAATATATGGTTTAGTTATTGCAAATTATATATGAAATTTTATAATGTGGACACGATTTTTTGTAGTATACATGTGTTATGTTTTTGTATACCCTAACTTACGAGCAATACATCAACGGGTGAACGACCTAAGTGGAAGAAAAATACGATCGTGGGGTAGAGCCAAAAAAAAATCTTAATGTCTAGGACTATTTGCGCTGCTCCCTTTTCTTTTAGTGTTCCATTAATCTAAAGATGATTATTTATTATTTTTAAGGGAGAAATTTTAATTTGAACAAATGGCTTTTCTTTTTTTAGAAAGAGATTATAGCATAACTAAAGTTTAAAAATCTAGTTCAACACTATTTCATTTAGCCTTTACAAGGAATCACTAGGGTGAATCATTATCAAATTTAAAAATATGCCCATATTTTACAAGCCTTAATCTATTTAGATGCAATCGCATACATGATAGAATCACATAAATTGTAAAGGAAACCATATATATAGAAGTAAAATATAAAAAAAATATAAGAAAATTTGATTGAAGGATATTTACATCATCATATATCAGATTACTTTAGAAGAACACTCGTGATTATTTGTCATGGCCATTATCTTATCTCTCCATGCATATACCATTATGTGTGTCCATGTGTGTGTGTATGCATGTATCCGTGTGTGTATGTTTGTATTACGGATTTCAATCATGTCATGTTTGTGTCCTATTATTTTGAATTTCATGTCTCTAACTAATAATATAATTTGTTTAAATAATTTTTTTTACCAATTAGTCATGTTTATAAATATGCAGTCAAATAGATCCTATGATCTTTTTTTTGCTCTAACAGGTCCCATAAAAAATTATTTTCCCTCCAATAGGTCATATTTGTAAACTTGTAGTGAATATTCACTACATGTATAAAAAGTAGCTATTGAGAAAATTTTTGTTTTATAAGGCCTATTAGGAAATATCTTATGTAAATAGGACAATTACTTATATAAAAAGTCTTACAATTGTAGATTATTTTACAAAAATAAAAATTAAATCATTATGTGAGAAAATTTGTAGAAGAGACCCAATGTATACTAAGGAAGATGAAAAGGTTAGAGTTCTTTCTACTTATATCCATAAGATTTTTAAGTGTACCTAATTTTTTTTACAAACTTGTAACCCTAAACTATTGGAGCATTAGTAAGCCCATCCATCTCTTTAAACCAGTGCATTTTATATTCCACCTAACTCATCATTCCATGATTTTTCTTTCATATGGAAGGAGGAAATCCTAAAGGTATCTTTGTTAAAAACTCAAATCATATTATGTTGATATTATTCTTTAAAAATGGTTATGCGAAAAATAATTTTTTTAACAAACCAAAAAACTATAATAATGTGGATTTCCCATTATTTTCTTGCAAGTATTCACTTTAAACATCCAATAACTATGGTTTGTATAGTCTCCCAATTTTGAACACTTCATTGCATTAAGAATCATTAGTTAAACATTGTTTTTAGAGTAATGATAAGTGTCAACTATATTCCCAAGCCCATATCATGCCCAACTAATGTGGCATGGCTTAAATTATAATATCGCATCAATTGGCGATGATTTGGAAAATGTAGTTGGGACTCGTAGCATTTTCTTTATTTTTAATGTTCGATGGACTTAGTCATGAAACAATTATGTTCTCAACTTAGTGTTGAACACAATATCGTGTGTTCAGTTTACTTAGACATTGTGTGTGTTCGACATACCTTAATAAACATGTGTAGAAATTTGACTTTTGCCAAACATAGTTGTTTCCTGAAAAACATTTTTCTGAGTGAGTTGACTATAAGATATTTATGCTTATGAACGTATAATAATTAATGTAAATACTAAACGCAATGATGCTCAAATAATAATAAGAACAATGCCTGGATCGGACTAAATTTTGTAAAATGGGCATTATTGTATCAACGTTCTAATATTGGATAATTCAATGATTTGACTGGAAATTTTGTTCAAATGGTTTAATTAATACTGATAAGTATTTGTTCCCTTTGTTTAGTAAGAACAGGTAGTAGCTCTTGTGTGCTGTAAAGGGTAATAATTCTATTACACCACTTAGAGAGAGTGGAACACACTGATACCACTATGAGATTGTAAAAACAAATGTACTTGGTGAAGATGGTCACGAAAAAAATTCCAATTTTTATCTTAATCAATTCTATTTTTTATCCTAAACATACATCTATGTGATAATATAGATAAATCAAATCAAGCATTCAACAAAGGAAAAGTTTCAGGAAAAATCCCCTAATGGAAAAACCTTTTCTTCCACTAATACAGTTTGCAAATCGCAACTTACAACCTTATGAGTGATATATAGCCTGACGAATCTCCTATAGGTGACATTCTTCTTCTTTACCAATGATTCACAAAAGAACCAAAAAGATCGCATTCTTCCTTCAACATCAGCCTTTATTATCAGCACTAAACCCCGTAGGTTTCACAACTCAGCCATGGAGATGCTTTCTCCACGGTGAAGTATGGCAGATACTAAAACTTTGAAGGGTTTGAACGAATTTAAAAAAATGGATGTATGTTGTGAATTAAAAAATTTTAGAACACTAAACAATGGAGAACTTTTGCAAAAGATATGTGAAAACGGGTCCAACAAAATTCTTAAAAAATCTGAACACAAAATAGGCGTTTATAGGGCAATCACAAATTTCGAGGTGGTTTACTCGTTTGAATGAAATTCAAGGATCGTTTGAATGAAAAAGACAAGCCACTTGAAAGAAATAAAATCTTGTTTGAAGAAACACCCATCTCAATTGAACCATCTTCAAATGTCCTTCTAACAAGTCAAAACAGTATGCCCTCGATTGAGGCTCGCTAGATAAAACTATGAATGACCCTTCTAATGAAAACCCATTCTCGTTTGAATTAGGTTTAAAAAAATTCTTTTAAAAAATTAAAAGACATGTTTGTTTTTTTATCAAAATAAAATGTCCCAAAAATAATTTATGTGACTTAATTTAAACTCTAAATTACTTTATACCTTTATGGTTTGATGAGAAATCTTCACACTTTGAGATGCTCGAGTTCGATTCATCGTGACGGTGCATTATGATCTGTAACAGAATACACCAAATTATCATATATATAAAAAGGCATATACTATGAACAATATTAGAAAATTATTCTTATATGTGTGCGTGTGCGTGTGTGTTTATGTGTGCGTGTGATAGAGAGAGACAAAGACAGAGAGAGAGAGTTAAAGAAGGAAGACTGAGAAATTTTTTTATGATTTTTAAGTAAATAAGGGGTGCAATGACTCTTAATGAATGTAATTCTAAGTTTAAAACCAATTCCAGACCTTCATCACCTTTATCAGGAAAAATATATAAAATTAAAACTTTTAAAAAAATATAATAGCCTAGAAATCCCAATGTTTGGGCATATTTGATGCAAGAGCAACATACGATATTCTTCCAAGTACCTAGAAGACACATGGTTCATTAATTGGGCTTAAAAGGACTAAAGAGTCTATCTTCAGATTATACTGCAACTGCCAACACCCTTTGGTAAAACAGTCACAGCTCACTCTTTAGAAGTCCAAATGACTTTATTCAAAGCTCATTATAACTAAGACTTACAACACTTTCATTTTTAATACGGTTCACCTTATAATCCTATTTACACAAAGAATAATATGCATTTAAAGCTAAATCAAATTTTAAGTCACAATAGTTTTGAGTTCCAAAGGTCTAGTCTTTTTGTTTTCTAACTTCTAGTTTATCTAATATTCTCTTTAATGTGTTTTAATTAACTATTGCTTAAGGCTTGTTAAAATATCATATATGTGAGTAAAACGTAGTCCCAATAAAGAAATATTCCAGAAATCAACTAAGGAAGGAATAAAGAGATGCCAATCACACAACACAAGAATATACGTGGTCCAAAAACATGCCTACGTCCATGGAGAGGTCACTCTTTTTCTATTAAATTATATCAAGTATCGAAATCACATCTCCTTTGACCCTAGGGTGAGGGTTACGTGTATAGTAGTGTAAAGTGGTTCAGTTATTCAAGGAACTCCCCTAGCTTGTTATTAAATCGTGTGGTATCCCTTAACATCTCCTCTAAGATTAATGGTAACCGTTTGAACTTATTGAGGATGATGTGATAAATGTTTGTAGTTAACTACATGATAAAAATACTTTGCCTATATACTTGTATAGTTGGGCTAGATGTGTACACGTTCTGCTGGGCCTAGCTAATTATTTTGGCCCCCACAATTGCCCCTAAAATCACATGGTAGAGATCTATTTGGTCCAGTAGATTTAATTCATTGTTTAGGTACAATGATTCTTTAGAATTGTTGATGAATATGAACTGGCATGGTGTAACACCCCCTCCCGCGCCCGGGGAGAGCGGAGCGGAGCACTACTGCGATGAAACTAAACTAAATTCACAAATAACAAGGTATAGAGCATCTAAATAAATCCCACAATAAGAATAAATGAGAAATCTACTAATCTCAAATCTCTTTAAATCAAATACAACAAATAATCTCTCGAAATAATATAACTATCTATCTCGAAAAAAAAATAATTCGCCAAATGCTCTATACATAAAAATAAATACAAATCTTCTCCCTCGAATATTCTTCCCAAAATAATCCACGCTAAAGTCATCCCAATTGGTCAATAGCGCACAAATCCATGCTAACCTGCCAACTGAAAGAAAATATGGGAAAGTACACAATTAGAAAGGAAAAATGCTCAACAAATATTAACGGTTAATAAAACATAACAATACGAGTACGAATATTCAAATCAAATGCAAATCTCATAAGCATTTTTATCAATATAATTTCTCAACAACACATTAACTGAGTCACCAGGTCTCACCATATTGCGCAATACTTTATCAATTAGCCGGAACAGGAATCTTGGCGGGTGCCCAACATCAATGCCATATTAAAATCTCATGACAACATGCTCAACACAAATATAATACCACATGAATCAAAATCAGATTCCAACAACAATTTTCTGATTTCAAAAATGAATTTAGGAATTCAAATATGAGTTGAATAATAACATGAAATCAAAGGGAATAACTTTCGCGAGATTAAGGAGCATATTCTGTAAAACCCCGTACCTCAAACCACTAAAAAGAAATCACCATAATTCTTCCCAGAAACTCAGATTACACCATAAAAATCAGTCCACAAAGATCCACAAATCATCTCCAAGCACCTCATCAAAACATCCCCAAGAACACCTCCAAAACCTAAGGTTGAATGCATAAATTAAAAGGGCTAAGTGTATAAAAAAAGAGAGGAAATAAAAATATGTTAACTGCATATTTTTGTGCCAAAAGTTTGATCCAAAATGGTCACCCACGACTCCTTTAAATAATGCAAAAGAAATAATTTGAAACAAACACAAACTTTAAAAAAACCTTGATGCGCAGGAAAACTAAAGGGATCGATCGATCGATCCCTAGCGTCGATCGATCGATCACCGAGGTATTTTGACAGTTTCTCTTAAAAATGTTATAAGGGATAAATTATAAAAATTCATTAAAAACTGTTTTAACTCTGATTTCGAAACTGATTGAAATTCTCGTCTTTAAAAATAATTCTCAACATAATTGAGCAAGAAAATTAATTTTATCAAAAACTTTATTTTCCTCTATTTTTCAGAAATTAATAAAAATACCACAAAAATTACGCGGGTTGTTACACATGGTAGTCTCGTGATTATGTTGAAATCCTAAAGGTAAACTCGTTCGAGCAATAGATGACGAGCTAAAATCCACCTTGGGAGTTGTGTCTTGTGATTGTGCACGAGGATTCAAATAGAGTGGGTATACTCTCAAACCATCACTTTGCCTTTGATCTTCTTCTTATCAAAATCTTCAGATATTCCTTAGCATTCCTTTATATTTGTAAGTCTTTGTCTTCACTCCTTTCTCCCACTATTTTCTTCTTTTTTCTAGTGTTTATCTCGAGTACTAGTATTTTTACTCCACCAATCATGTCAACCATTCACAGGAAGAGTTTAGAGGAGGTTAGAAAAAATTATTCTATTCCTTCCTATGTGGAGATCGACTGTGCAACCATACCCAAAGATGTCAAAGACGTCGAAGGGGGGCACTAAATTCACACGTTGGCTGTGGTTTAAGGGGGGTTAACATTTCCCCACAATTCTTTAATTCTTGAGTTTTTTAGGGTGGTCCGTACTCAATGTGGTTAGTCGCATAAATGAACTCTATGGGAGGAACTTGAGCATCCTGAAGATTAAGTTTTGATACTCCTAGTCTCATTCTTTTGAGGGCCTCCTCTATTTGAGGGAAATGAAGGTCGAAAGGGTGTTGGTCGTAAACCTCCTTGATTCCAATAAGAGATATTAGGATAAGGGGTTAATTGGTAGGATTTGGCAACATTGACCACTCCCTGAGGGAAAATAGTACAAAGGGTTTATATGCCCTGATTAAGGGG
This sequence comes from Sambucus nigra, assembly GCA_949130495.1. NCBI lineage: Eukaryota > Viridiplantae > Streptophyta > Magnoliopsida > Dipsacales > Adoxaceae > Sambucus > Sambucus nigra. Next base: position 82,941,104 of record OX422208.1, on the reverse strand, counting down.
ATGATATCATAGGTTAACATTTTATCTTCCTAGTTACTTATTATTTTATTATTTATTCTGTTGCTGCCGATTTTACTTTTTTGTTGTCTTCAGAACAGGTCATAAGAAAAATTAAGAGCCCTCCCTCAAAGACATTAGAGTTACAGATCTCTTGAAGGCTTGGAGAGATAAAGATAGTCTACCTTATGATGAACATCCCTGGTCTACGACCTTTTTTCTTGAATACACTAATACTAATAGAAGCTTCATCGCTCGCTCGGTGGACGATATACCTGATCTTCCTTTACTGGATGAGAAAACTTCTTATTATTTCTAGCCGTTAAACATTATGTCAATTCAGCTAGTGGAGGAGGAAGGTCCAATGGTTCCCGCGAGGAAGAGAGTGTTGTTGGTTGTTGATGATGTGCTCCTCTCTGACAGGGCCCTTTCCCAAAGGAAGGTAGAGGGAGAATCCTATAAGTCTGGCGACCCAAGTTTGGCTGCCAAATAGAAGGAAGATTTAACAATCCACTCCAAATATACTCTAAATATGCCTTTAGTCCCTCTAAAATGAAATAATTACAAATAATCAGTAGGTTTTAACAAATTAATACAATATCCCTAAAAGAAGAATTAAGTTAACTTACTCCTTTATATATCAATTAAACCCAACTTTCAGTCAAAGATTGACCAAATGACAATATTAAATAGGAATATCATAAAAAAAATCCATTAGGTTTGAATAATTGCACATAATCCCTAAAATCTTACAAAGTAACTTGAAAGCCCTAAATTCTAGACCAAAACTTATTCATACTTACTCCCCTGCTAACATGGGACCGGCTGGACTACCAACGTGGCATGTTCCATGTGGAGTACTATGGGTAAAAAAATTTCATCCACATATACCATGGTGGAACTTGTGCAAACTTAACTGAAACTCACCTCCGAAACTAACCAATAAACTCCTCCTCTCTTCACCTCAGTAAAAATGCACAGTAGTTGAGAGCTTTTACAATCTAAAATTTTGAGAGTTTTTGAATTTCTAATATTTTATGTATGAATGTTTCTTTCTTCAATTTGGTTATGTTTCTACACTTATATAGAATCGAATTATGTGTTTACATGTGTTAGTTAACGTTTGTAAGCACGAAAATAGCTCAAAAAATAGAAAACTCCATTAATGCTTGAGCTTCAATAATGAATTATGCTTCCTTGACTTTGAACTAGTTTTAAAGTGAGGTAAGTTGAGCTTAGGTTATTAGGAACCTAGGTGAAAAGTTTAACTGAACCAAAAATAGTTTTTGATACCTCAAATCAAAGCTTGAAGTTTCCAGATATGGACTTTTTCAGAAAACAAATTCAAGAGTTTTAGTCCACCAAAATCCTTCATACCAGGTCTGTTTTTGCTACATTTTCAACAGAGAACAAAAGTCGTATGATGATGGAATAAGAATCATAGCTTTCAGTCACTTATGTTGAGTTAAAAAATTTCAATTGTTATACAAACTCAATAGCTCAATTTAGCCAACCAAAATCATTATAACCAACGCGGTTGGATTCCTCTTCAAAGGTTATGCAATTTTCATTGAGGAACCATCTCAAATGAATTTTTAAACCATCTCAAATTTAAGGTCAAATTTTCAAAACCCTAAAGTTAAACGGTCGAAAGTTGAAGACGAGTGGGTCACACGTACGCGAGTGAGGGATAAATCAGGTGCGTGAACTGTTTGACTTAGCGCGTGAGGGTGCATCTCCAATCAGAAAAATATAGTTTTTTTTATCAAAAAAAATTAATTAGAAATAAAATGGTATATTTCATCATCCTATTTTGATCCTAGGAAAGTATGATCTTGCGAAAACCATTTTTAAGGTTTAACTTCAAGTTTAAATTTTACACATAAGGCCCTGACCAATTTTCCAAATATTTCAAAACACCCCAAAACTTTTTCCACAAATTCTTTAGTTCAAATAAAGACATTTTGTCCCTTGTCACTAAATCCAATTCAAATAGAAATAAAGAAAACATTACTCTTAAAACTTTTGAAAATTATTTATTATACCATCTTAGTTGTTTCCACACTGAAACTTACTACTATTTGGTATTGTACTACATTAGATAAGCATTATTTTAGACCTATACGATGTACTTATAATCTTCATGATTTCAAATTATCCAGTAAACCCAAGTTAATTCAACGCACAAACCCGAACTTCAAGAATTCAAAGTAGGTGATTTTAATTTTAGTATCAAATAAATTAAACTTATGTCTTTCAAAAATTATTGATTGTTGTATCACTCTGTGATAATTTTGAACTCATATTTCAATAATAACTCTGTGACACCCCGCCCAATTAAATAGAGGGTGATCAGTCTTTTACCAATTTAAAAAAGGATATACGGTTGGTTCATTCTTAGCATCACTGTCGAAAATAATATAATCCATTTTAATCACCTATAATATAAATAAGGTAAGTGTAAAAAACATTTTCCCCTTTTTAATAAAACCATTTAACTATAACATTCCAAGTATAACTTATAACCATTCACCATACATAGGAATATAATAAGTATTGAACAAGAATTAAATACCGAATTTAATAAGGCTGGGTAAAACCTCCCAGTTTAAAACTCCAAACCATAAAATAAACTAAATACAATATCTCTGATAAAAGACTAGAAGCGGGCGACACATGCCCTAAATAGGAAGTCTAAATGAAACTGAATGGAAAGGATAGTAGAGTCTACTGCGAGGACCTACAGCTTACACAATAGTTGTAGCACGTTTGATAATCCAATCTCTAATTCCGGTACCCCTGCAGCTGAGCACCTGGTATAATATATATATATATATAGCAAAAGAGATAAGAGATGCAATAAACGGGTCAGGGCCCGAGGCTTAAAAATGATTTAGCAAGTATTTTAAACTGGTTCTTAAAACAAGTCTTATACGCATGTTAGTTATCGAACTCTCACATGAGCTTCTCACCTCTCATCTATTGTTCACACCTAACATACATCTAATTTTCCTCCTAGTTATACTACCCAGTCTAACTAGCCCGGAGTCATTCTAATAGTATCTATACCCACTAGTAGTATACCCATATCGCCCATACAATACGCTTTCAAATTAGCATATGTCGAACAAATAATTAATATGTTTTCTCGTTTTCATAATAAATATATTATACTCTTAAGATTTATTTTATATATCAACATTTCCATATCTACTAACTATACACAGTAGAATGATTCACAAGTTTATGTATATATACATATAGTCACAACTTCCCTGTATATATATATATATATATATATATATATATATATATATATATATATATATATATATATATATTAGCGCACCTAACCATAATAATGTTTCACCCCCGGGTTATCATCCATTAGTGCAGTTATAACAATAATCTTGTACCCCGAGGTTATCACCCATTAGTACACTTATAATAATATTCTTGTACCCCAGGTTATCACCCATTAGTACACTTGGCGATAAAATTCATGCACCCCTGAGTTATCACTCATTAGTGCTCCTAATAATAAGATTCTTGCACCCTTGGATTATCACCCATTAGTGCTCTTAACAATAATATCACATAATAGGCATACACACATCCTATTATAATTTATAGGTATTTTTCCAACCCACATATATATACTTCTCATACGTATTTTAATCTCAACACTACGTATAGTATAAATATTTAGATTACTATCTCTCTCGTAATCTCCAAGGTACATTCTCTCCATACCGAAAAAATTTAAAGTATTAATTGTCATAAACTTTTTCGAAATACTGTCTTGTTTAAGTTTATTATTGAGAGTGCAGCTACAGCGGAAATATTGCGACTTCTCAAATAAAAAACCAATTTTAATTAATCCTAAATTTTAGTTAAAACCCTAAGACATGCATCTAGATGATTTATCAAATAAAATATAGCATGCAGGATAAAACCAACAATTTCAGGAAAAATCCCCCAAAGGGGAAAAACCTTTTATTTCACTATAATTTGTAAGAGAACGGCTTACAATCGGATTACAATGAAATACAGTTTGACTAAGAATTACCCTCAAGTATCGGATTCTGTAGTCGGCGGCTGGAAATATCCCTTTCCAGGAGGGCAGCAATGAATTCACACGCAGCGAACCCATATGAACCTCAGTCCAATCAACAAAGGAAGAACCGCAGCACTCCTTAATGACACGCAGCCATAAAACTTTGTAGAGACTCCCTCAGCAGTGACACGCAGCCCTCGGTTGCAAAGATCTCTCCACAAAGATGAACAACAACAAAGTTTGTGTTCTAGGGTTCCAAAAGATTCACAAAAGTAATTGGGATTTTTGGTGTGAATCAAAAAGAGTCTTGGGACTCAAAAAGGTGAAGACTTAGAGTATTTAGGACTCTGAAAATCGTGTATGTAAGTCTTAAAAAATAAATCCCCGAAGTTGGCTTTAAATAGGAAACTTTGAGCCTAAAAAATCTGCAGCGAATCTGGCCGAATTTATCCCAGTCGGACCGGTCCGGTTCTGAGGCGGATCGGTCCGACCTCGGATCGGTTCTTTTAAATTTTTGCTTCTTCGGTTCGCAATCAGTCTGGGGTATACTGGATCTGCAGCAAGCGGATCGGTCCGGTTGAGAGGCAGACCGGTCCGGTAGGGGGCGGACCGGTCCGGTTTTCCCAGAAAAATAAAATCCTTTAAAAAGCCTCATTTTGCTTTAAAAAACTTACTTCTTATTTTTATAAAAAACATTTTATAAAAATTTCCCAATACTAAATATGAACTTTAAGGAACGTAAAAACAAAATTTTACCAAGTTCATTCTCGTAGAGGCTATGATGTTGAAGATGCTTTGATATTCGGATCCGTTGATGTAGATGCGATCTTGAGTTTCTTCAACGGTGTAACGGCGTATGACATACATATTGATAATGGACAAAAATGTCCTTACAATTATGGGGCAGTCACTCTCACTCTAATAAACCGGTAAACTCAAAATTGGACTATAAGAAAATTCCCAGAAATTCACCCTGTCGCTCGAACCAGATGGCATGTCGTTTGAATGACTGCCACGTGTCGATTGAGTGACTTCGCACGAGATACCAATCTCGTTTGAACGACTTCGCGCGACTTCGGGCGAGACCTACTGTTTCGTCTTCTTCACAGAATTTTAGCTTTTTCTACCATTTTTTAACCTAAAAACCTCTAAGATTCAACACCCAACACCTCATAATCAATACCCATCAACACATAATAGATTATAAATCATTCCTAACATCCTAGGATCATTAATTCGTCATTAATCATCATAATTATATGAAATCCCCAAATTAATTCACATGAACCCTAGTTTCAAAAATTTCAATTAAATAACCTAATCAACCCATATTCGTTCATCAATATATGGTTCAATTTCGTAGTTTATCCTATACATACATGAATGAATATCAACAACTAATTAGCCCAACCTCTAATCATCATTGAAACTCCAATTTTGACCTAATTAACATGTAAATCAATTATTAATTTCACCTACTCTAACATGAGTATGATTATTGCTAAAAGAAAGCAAGTAATAAACACTTGCCTTAAATCGAAGGTTTGAATTCTTTGGTGAAGTTGGTATAGGTGTGTTCCTCGTCTTCCAATCTATACGATGGTGGTGGTGGTTGTGCAAGGTGGTGCTAAGTGGATCCCTTCCTTGGGACTTTGATCTCCCTCACCCTCTGTGGCTCACCCTTGATTTTTGTGTAACTTAACCTTAATGGAACTCCCATAGGTGATATAAGTATTCTCTAATTTTTGTCCATTTAATTTTCCCAAAAATCCAAATTACAAAACTACCCCTACGGGGTGCCGGTTTGGCCTTAAATCTTCTGGAGTCCAAATAAAATACCCAATTAGAGTTTTCTGACTATCTCGACCCTCCCGAACTCAACGGCGCACTCTAAATCACTATACGAGTTATGTAAAAATAATTTATCTTTATATTCCATTCAATGAGTCCCGACATGACTCACACGCGTGTTAGACTTAAATTACCAAACTGTCGTATATTTCACTCTCGACAATTTATCAAATTTCATAATTCAATATTACATATCACCCACTAAGATTAAATCAATAAGTATTTACCCTTGTCACGCTAGTTAATATTTATTTTTAAATCCGGATTAATTAGCAATTAATTTCTCACATTTTAATTCAATTAATCCCACTATAATAATTAATCTCATAATTATTTGAATCATTAAAAAATATGGGGTATTACATACTTCCCACTAATAACGGAATTTCTTCCCAAAATTTAGAAAATAAGGTATACTTGGTACAAGTAAGTCTAGATATTTCTCTCGCATATCCGCCTCACGCTCCTAAGTAGATTCTTCCACATTGTGATGCTACCACTGCACTCGAACAAGTGGAACTACCTTTGACCTTAGCCTCCTCTCACTATAATCTAGGATAGCCATCGGTCTCTCCTCATATGAACTGTCTGGCTGTAACTTAATCTCCTCAATTGTGATGTGAGTGTGTGCCAACTCATCCCGAAGATACCGCCTCCGTGATGAAATGTGGAACACATCATGGATACGATACAAGTGTTCCGGCAACCCAAGCCTGTAAGCAACTGGTCCAACCCTCTCTATAATAGGGAATGGTCTTGTGTATCTCGGAGAAAATTTTCCTTTCTTTCCAAATCTCATTACTCCCTTCATTGAAAGATACTCTCAACAAAACCTGGTCCCCCACTGCAAACTCTCGAAAGGACCTGTTAGCATTGGTGTAACTTTTTTGTCTGTCCTGGGCTACCTGTATGCGATTTTGAATCATCTCTAGCCAATAAGCTGGAGAACGACAAGGTCTACCATACAATGCCTCGAACAGGGCCATGCCAATCGTAAACTGATAGGAGTTGTCATAAGAAAACTCCACCAGTGGAAGATACTTCTCCCAACCTCACCCAAAGTCAAGGATATCCATGTGTAACATGTCCTCGAGCATCTGATTAGTGCACTCAGTCTTCCCATCGATCTGCGGGTGATACGCTATACACAAGCGTAACTCGATACCCATAGCCTCCTGGAAACTCTCCCAACACCAATATACAAACATCTTGTCTTTATCTAACACGATATCAAGGGGTACACCATGTAACCTCACTATCTCTGTAATAAATAGATGGGCATACTGTCCTGCCATATAGTCTATCCTGACAGGCAAAAAGTGGGCTACTTTCGTCAATCGATCCACAATAACCCATATAGAATCGTGCCCCCTCTGTAAAGTTGGAAACCCGGTAATAAAATCCATAGAAATGCCTTCCCATTTCCACGTAGGTATGTCCAACAGCTGAAGCAAACCTGGTGGTCTCTGGTGGTCCACTTTCACTAGTTGACAAGTGGTACACTTGGAGATGAACTCCGCAATGTCTCCCTTTATTTTGCTCCACCCATACTTCTGCCTCATATCCTGTTACATTTTGTCCCCACCGGGGTGTACCGCAAATCAGGACCCATGCGACTCTGTCATCACTGCATGTTGAAGTTCCTCCTCTTCTGGAATGAAGAGTCTCCCATTGAAGCATAAACCGCCCTCAGAGCTCACCGAATAAGACTCGGCTCCACCGACTAAAAGTTGTCTAATCATTTTCTGGCAAAAAGGGTTTATCGCCGATGCTTGGACCACCCTCATCACTATCTGCGGTGTGATGGTCATAGCTAATATGAAGTACCTGGCAACCGCATTGTGGTGCCCCAATTCCTTTAATTTTTCTTTCCAGACCTGGGTTGTCTCTTCTACCGGTCTACGATTTAACGCATTAGCAACTACATTAGCCTTCCCTGGGTGATAGTGTATATCGAACTGATAATATTTTACAAACTCAAGCCACCTGCGTTGATGCATATTCAACTCTTTCTGTGTGAAGAAGTACTGCAGTGACTTGTGGTCTATAAATAAAAGAAACTATTACCCCAATAAATAATGCCTCCAAATTCGAAGCGCAAACATGACTGCTGCCAGCTCTAAGTCATGGGTGGGTTAATTCTTCTAGTGAGTCTTAAGCTTCCGAGAAGCAAAAGCTATAACCTGCTCCTCTTGCTGAAGTACTCCCCCAAGACCATGTAAGGATGCGTCAGTATAAACTAGGTACTCCACCCCTGCCCTGGGAAGTGCTAGTACAGGTGCTGAAGTCAACTTATCCTTCAGCTCATTGAACGATAACTGACACGCATCATCCCAAATAAACGGTACACCCTTACGAGTCAGATTCGTCATCGAGCTCACAATCTTTGAGAATCCCTGAATAAACCATCTATAGTAATCGGCTAATCTTAAAAAACTCCGCACCTCCGTCGGTGTCGTGGGTTGTCCCCACTCCCTTGCCGCTGATACCTTACTAGGATCCACATATATCCCCCTCTCTTATATAATGTGTCCCAAAAACTGTACCTCCCACTGCTAAAATTCACACTTCTCATACTTGGCGTACAACTCATGTTCTCGTAAGGTCTACAGAACCATACGCAAGTGCTCGGCATGATCCTCCTCGGTGCGGGAATAAATCAGGATGTCATCTATGAAGACAATGACAAACTCATCTAAGAACTCTCTGAATACTCTGTTCATCAAGTCCATAAATACTGTTGGGGCGTTGGTTAGCCCAAATGGTATAACCCTGAATTTATAAGACCCATACCTCGTCAGAAAAGCAGTCTTAGCCACGTCCTGCTCCCTGATGCGTAGCTGATGATACCTGGATCTCAAGTCTATCTTAGAGAAGTGGGCTGCTCTTCTAAGTTGATCGAACAATTCATCGATGTGGGGCAATGGATACTTATTCAGTAACATGACTTTGTTAAGCTCCCAATAATCAATACAAAGTTGTAGGGACCCATCCGTCTTCTTCACAAACAAAACTAGGGCACCCCAAGGTGAGGTACTCCTACAGATGCATCCTTGTCCCAATAACTGGTCTATTTGATCCCGTAACTCCCTCATCTCTATCGAATCCATACAGTAAGGCGCATGTGCTATTGGACGAGTGCCCGATGTCAAGTCTATCACAAACTCAATCTCCCTACTTGGAAGTAACCCCGGTGTATCCTAAAATACATCAGCAAAATTGCAGATGATCAGAATTGAATCGAGTGGAACCACTACTGCAGAGGTCTCATCCTCTATATAAAATAAGCGGGTGGATGACCCTCCTTCTGAACGAGGCATCGTCACTAAGAACATCTCCTGGCCCGGAATGACGAACACAATACTCCTATTGAAGCAATCAATCATGTCCCTATACTCGACTAGCCAATCCATTCCAATAATAGGGTCGTACTCAGACATATATAACACAAGCATATCATCCGGGAATATTAAATTTCCAATCTCTATGCCTATTCCCAGGCATATGAAGAAAATTAGCGACCCACTACCAAACGGTGAGTCTACACATGTCACTGTACTCTCTATCGTGCCTAACAATCAAGTGGTCGTGCAAAGCCAGTGGCAATAAAGGAGTGTGATGCCCCGTGTCAAATAATATACAACCCAAAGTACCATGGATTGAAAACTTACCCTCCACTGCAGGTGGTGCCTGCAAAACTGTGGCCTGGTGGACGTTATAGACACGTCCATACTAAAACTACCCCTGCTGTATCAGAGCTGCAGGCAAAGATGGAACTGGAGCTGGTGCTGGTAGGGCGACGGGAAAAATGGGTCTCTGGGGCTCCTGGTGAGCACCCTTCTACCGAGGAACTCTGTCCTTATCGGGGCAATCATGTTTCTTATGGCCAGTCTTTCCACAAGTATAACATTTCCCGATGAAATTTTCTCCACTCTGTCCCTAATAGCCTCGGCCCTGCTGGCCGTTACCACACCTACCTTCGCCCTGTTGTTGGCCCTTGTGGCCCTTCTTCCAACCCCCATGACCATGCCTAAAACCTTAAGAACGAAACCTCCTAGAAAACTCCCCCTGCTAGGAACCCGGCCTCTGACTCTGCTCAATTGGTGCCCCACTGGCACTACCTCCCCCTGTCTTGGCCAACTGGATGGGCTTTCCCCCTCGCTTTATTACCTTATCATGGAAGCGGTTGTCCTAACAATGCAATATGGCTACATTAAGAACGTCTGTATATGAGTGTAGGGAAAGGTTACCCAATATATGCTGGCGTATCCTCCATATCAAGCCATCCATGAACATCTGAATGCGCTTCTCCTCAGTAGGCACCTCATCCGGTACCATATTTACCAATCGCGTGAACTCCTCCTTGTATTTCGCAACTGTTATCCCTTCCTCATGAGGTCTAAAAGTTTCTACCTCGTCTCAGTCTTGGCGGCGAAAGGAAAGTACTTGCAGTCAAACCGCACCCCGAAATAACTGATCGTCATCAAATCTCGCTCCTAAATAGTAGTAGTGGACTCCCACCACTGTAAGGCAACCCCTCTCAGCTTGAAGGTAGCCAAAAATTGCCTCTGAACCTCAGTGCACTCATACATATGAAGTTGTCGTTGTATATCCTTCTTCCATTGACTAGAAGTAACCACATCTGAACTGCCCATGAACTTTGGGGGACATGCCCTCTGAAAGGACTCTCTCACTCTTTCCCATGCAGTGGTAAACGGATGCACTGGGACAGGTGCTACTTCCTAAACCTGGGGTGGGTCCTACTACACCACCGCTAAGGCTGCATTCACCACTTGTGCAACTATCGCGGCAACCTCTGTTGCGCTCATTATCCCTTGAGCCAGCACTGTCGACTGCTCTAGCTGGGCCTGTCTATCTCTTGGTACACGTCAAGGAGGCATCTGAGATGAGAAAGAATTTTATTAGTCCACTGTTATTACTAAATCTCAAATAGTTGAAGACATAATCGCATAAATAAGATCACAACAGTCCTAAAGATAGGGCTCTATATCAAAGGACGCAAAGATGAAAACATAATAAGCCGTACAGATCCTAAAGGACTCTACAACCTGATGCTCTGATACCACCTGTGACACCCCGTCCAATTAAATAGAGGGTGATCAGTCTTTTACCAATTTAAAAAAGGATATACGGTTGGTTCATTCTTAGCATCACTGTCGAAAATAATATAATTCATTTTAATCACCTATAATATAATTAAGCTAAGTGTCAAAAACATTTTCCCCCTTTTTAATAAAACCATTTAACTATAACATTCCAAGTATAACTTATAAACCATTCACCATACATAGGACTATAATAAGTACTGAACAAGAATTAAATACATAATTTAATAAGACTGGGTAAAACCTCCCAGTTTAAAACTCCAAACCATAAAATAAACTAAATACAGTATCTCTGATAAAAGACTAGAAGCAGGCGACACATGCCCTAAATAGGAAGTCTAAATGAAACTGAATGGAAAGGATAGATGTGTCTACTGTAAGGACCTATAGCTTACACAATAGTTGTAGCACGTCTGACAATCCAATCTCTAATTCTGGTACCCCTGCAGCTGAGCACCTGGTATAATATATATATATAGAAAAGGAGAGAAAAGATGCATTAAACAGGTCAGGTACCGAGGTTTAAAAATGATTTAGCAAGTATTTTAAACTAGTTCTTAAAATAAGTCTTATATACATGTTAGTAATCGAACTCTCACTTGAGCTTCTCACCTCTCATCTATTGTGCACCCCTAACGTACATCTAATTTTCCCTTAGTTATACCACCTAGTCTAACTACCCGAAGTCATTCTAATAGTATCTATACCCACCAGTAGTATACTCGTATCTCCCATACAATACGCTTTCAAATTAGCCTATGTCGAACAACTAATTAATATGTTTTCTAGTTTTCATAATAAATCTATTATACTCTTAAGATTTATTTTGTATATCAACATTTTCATCTCTACTAACTATACACAGTAGAATGATTCACAAGTTTACGTATATATACATATAGTCACATCTTCCCTATATATATATATATATATATATATTATAATACTGCACCCCCGGGTTATCACCCATTAGTGCAGTTGTAACAATAATCTTGTACCCCTGGGTTATCACCCATTAGTACACTTATAATAATATTCTTGTACCCTCGGGTTATCACCCATTAGTACACTTAACGATAGAATTCCTGCACCCTAGAGTTATCACTCATTAGTGCACCTAATAATAGCATTCTTGCACCCCCGGGTTATCACCCATTAGTGCTCTTAACAATAATATCACATAATAGGCCTACACACATCCTATTATAATTTATAGGTATTTCTCTAACCCACATATATATACTTCTCATACGTATTTTAATCTCAACACTACGTATAGTATACATATTTAGATTGCTATCTCTCTCGTAATCTCCAAGGTACATTCTCTCTATACCGAAATAATTTAAAGTTTTAATTCTCACATACTTTTCTGAAATTCTGTCTTGTTTAAGTTTATTATCGGGTAGTCTCTCTCACCCCAATAAACCAGTAAACTCAAAATTGGACTCTAAGAAAATTCCCAGAAATTCACCCTGTCACTCGAACCATATGGCATGTCTTTTGAACGACTGCCACGTGTCGCTCGAGCGACTTTGCGAGAGATACCAATCTTGTTTGAACGGCTTCGCGCGACTTCGTGCGAGACCTACAGTTTCGGTGTATTCACAGAATTTTAGCGTTTTCTACCATTTTTTAACCTAAAAACCTCTAAGATTCAACACCCAACACCTCATAATCAATACCCATCAACACAAAATAGATTATAAATCATTGCTAACATCCTAGGATCATTAATTCATCATTAATCATCGTAATTATATAAAATCCACAAAATAATTCACATGAACCCTAGTTTACAAATTTTTAATTAAAGAACCTAATCAACCCAGATTCGTTCATCAATAGATGGTTCAATTTCATAGTTTATCCTCTACATACATGAAGGAAAATCAACAACTAATTAGCCCAACCTCTAATCATCATTTAAACCCCAATTTTCACCCAATTAACATGTAAATCAATGATTAATTTCACCTACTCTAACATGAGTGTGATTATTGCTAAAAGAAAGCAAGTAATAAACACTTGACTTAAATCGAAGGTCTGAATCCTTTGGTGAAGTTGGTATAGGTGTGTTCCTCGTCTTCCTATCTATACGATGGTGGTGGTGGTTGTGCAAGGTGGTGCGAAGTGGTTCCCTTCCTTGGGACTTTTCTCCCCCTCACCGTCTGTGGCTCTCCCTTGATTTTTGTGTAACTTAACCTTATTGGAACTCCCATAGATGATATAATTATTCTCTAATTTTAGTCCATTTAATTTTCCCAAAAATCCAAATTATAAAACTTCCCCTACGGGGTGCCGGTTTGGCCTAAAATCTCCCGGAGTCCAAATAAAATACCCAAGTAGAGTTTTATAACTCTCTCGACACTCACGGACTCAACAGAGAACTCTAAATCACCATACGAGTTACGTACAAATAATTTATCTTTATATTATATTTAATTAGTCCCCACACGACTCACACGTGTGTCAAACTTAAATTACCAAACTGCCATATATTTCACTCTTGGCAATTTATCAAATTTCATAATTCCATATTACATATCACCTAGTAATCTTAAATCTATAAGTATTAACCCTTCTCATGCTAGTTAATATTTTTTTTTAAATCCGAATTAATTAACAATTAAATTCTCACATTTTAATTCAATTAATCCCACTATAATAATTAATCTCATAATTATTTAAATCATAAAAAAATGGGGTATTACAAATTCATTTGTGTAGTTCATGTTTATCCCATGTATTTATTCTCTCAATATTTCAGTTATCCCAAAACCCGATAAAGCGCTACAACCTACGACTTTCATAAAGCCACTGAACTCTTTTTGCCCTTAATTGTGGTTTGGCCCTACGACCTACTATCAGTGAAACCCCTAATAGTATACCATACGATTCGAGGAATAGACCCCGGTAAACCATGGTTGTTTTAATTGGCATGTAGGACTTCTATGTTGAGTGCCTAGTTTTTATTTACTACATATGTATGAGTGTCACTCTAGATAAGAGTGCCAACCCATTATTATTATAATTATTTCCCAACAATTTTGGAATTGCATGTCTTAGTGTATGATATTCTTTGGACGATATTGTAAGGGTATATCCACACATTTGTATCCCCTATAACTGATAATTTATGGGTTATCTTGTTATACTCAAAACTCTTATCTTGGTAACGTGATATACAACTTATTCGATTACACTCCACCATATTATTTATTTTTATATTATTACATTTGAGTATACCCCTGGAAGTCCTATAATATTTTAGTTTGTCTCTAGATTTTTATGATATCAATATTAAATCTAGTTACTCTTTACTAACACATTTTCTCCCATACCATGTATAGAAATAAAATTGTCTACTTAGCATGTCTACTTAATTGTTTTCCTTCTAGATAGACGACGAACCTGAGGAAGATGAAATACCTCCCGCATGTTTGGATTTTTATTCTATATTACCACGAAAAATCTTTTTGGTTACGTACGTATTGGTGGTAGCGTATAAGGATGGTAGTCCCCACTAGAATATCTACATTGCAATTTATCAGGTCTTATGATTCCCAAATATTTTTCTACAAGTTTTATCTTATGTATGACATGTACGAATAATTACGTATTTACATTTTTTCCAAACTCAACTATGTAATAAGATGTTAGGCATCCACATAATAAAAATATTTTAATTTGTGCTGACTTTAATTTATTTGTTATATTTATTTTACTACTTACTTACCATTGAAAACATAGAATTCACGGATGAAATATCATGGTATTAGAGCATCATCGGGTTTTATGCCTATTTGGGACGAAATATAGGAATCTTTTGCCTACGACTTATATGAAAATTATGATGAATATTTCCTTTATAACATTTTGTAACTCATACTGTTTTGCAATAATGAAAATTTGGGACGATATTTACCTTGATATTCGTGATTTGACTCACAAAAGGTTTGAGCGAGAAATTAAAGAAGTCGAATATGCAAAGTTTTGTCAACACATAATGAGCATTGATCGTGAGTGGGATATTGCTACTCTTGAGATCAAACATAGTATTCTTATTGGTCTCCTTATGAAAGAGGCTCAAGCAACTCGATAGGCCAAAAGGTTCTCGGAAGACCCTGACACTCTTAAACAAGCCATCCATCTCGCATAAGATGTTGTTCCCCCAAATGAAGTAATAACTACCCCCTCACTCGCCAATCAACTATGGTTCTCTTTCTCCCGCCACTACTATCTTTATCCCCATGAATACCAGTACTTCCCCAGATGATTCAAATCCCTTCGAAACTAACCTAGATCTCGAGTTGGACCAAACGATCTCAAATGGATTAAATATTATCGTCGGAATATGGTCGTACATAAATAAAATCTAGAAATGTGCATTTGCAACTAGACGAAACCCATATTTCTGAATGACTGCAGTAGTATAAACTAATAGTTTTTTTTTTTGTATTAGTTCAGCATTCTTTTGTTGAAAAATAGGTTTAATGGCAAGGTAATCTTCTTTGTTTTTTTACCTGTGTAATACTATGTAACATAATGTGATACAATATAACAAGTCTGTTGATATATATCTACTTTTAATATGTCCCTCTATACATTGTTTATATTGGATGGTTAATACTCAAGCTACTACCAATGAAACTCAAGAGGAATGATCTATTCCGCTAATGCGTAATCCAACTACCACCAAAGAAGGAATTTTAAATTGTCTACGAGAATTAACTATAATAACCCAACGATAACAAAATATGCCTCCACCCTTCGTTAATAATGGCCTATCAAAAGAAACCCGAAGAATGAACGCCCTTAAGGAATTTTGGAGACAAAAAACCAGCATTCTTTGGGAAGCCCGGTGCAGTTGAAACAGAGAAATGGATTCGCCAAACATTTAAAGTGTTGAACATAGTAGGCATTAGCCCTCAACTTAGGGTAAGATTCGCTTCATATTTATTCGAAGGAGAAGAATGTTTCTAGTCGTAGTATATTTTACATTCCCGAGATTTGAATGAACTAAATTGGGATCAGTTTGAAGAAATCTATTTCAATAAGTACTTTTTAGAGTCCATAAGAGATCAAATGACCATAGATTGCCAAAGCATACAACATCAACAAATTACTATATCCCACTATAAGGCCAAGTTCACCAAATTGTCCTGATATTCCCAAAATACATTGACACCGAACCCAAAAGGTACAAGAATTCTGAACTAGGTTTATGCCAGAACATCAAATCCTCCTTTATTCCTTTACAAGTTCGAGAATTTACCCGAGTGATCGAAATAGACTCCTTTATAGAAAAACATCCTTCCTCAATCAACACAGCTCGAACCTCTACTCCTTCCCGAAATTTTGATGTTATTAGTAACTAGCCTAATCAACGAGAAGATACCTACAACAAGCCCAATGATGGTCGAGTATTCATTCAGATTTTAGCACAATCACAGTAGATCTTTGATTCGATGTCGTGAATGCAACCAAGTAGGACATCTTAGACACTAATGCCCTATTCTACATATGCCTCCTCCTTCTACCTCCCAAATTTATCAAATCTTCTTTAAATAATCCAACTAATAACTCCAACCATTCACTTTAATAAAATCCACATGAAAGAAAGTAAGAACAAATCAATAAGAACCAAGGTCGAAATTCCTTCTTTCTCCAAGCAAAAAATCTAAATTACCACGGTGTGGTTGAAGGTAATATTCCTTTTTATAATATTTTCGCACATATATTATTTGATTCTAGATCTACACTCTTTCATCAGTCATTCATGTATGATTCATCTGCAATCAACCTCTAGTCCATTAGCTCGCCCTTTTACTATAGGAATGCCAACGGGAAAGATGGATATTACTAATAGGATTTATAAACATCACACTTTATATTTTGGAACAAAGACATTAAACATAGATTTAATGGTCCTCGACTTAATGGAGTTTGATTTAATAATAGGAATGGATGTTTTATCCCCAAATCTTAGCTCACATTAATTGTCAGGAAAATACAGTGACATTCAAACCACCCTATCAAACTTCATTTTATTTTCAAGGAAAAAATCCCCGCCAACATCTACTTTTTCGGATAATCAAA
The DNA here is from genome assembly GCA_949130495.1 of Sambucus nigra. NCBI lineage: Eukaryota > Viridiplantae > Streptophyta > Magnoliopsida > Dipsacales > Adoxaceae > Sambucus > Sambucus nigra. The sequence goes on along the minus strand of OX422208.1, from coordinate 82,923,971 downwards.
AAAGAAATATCCTCCCTTTCTAACATCTTGATTAGTTACAAAGATGTGTTTCACGAAGATTTACCCGAAATACCCCCATCTCGAGAAATTGATTTTTTATCAATTTGTTGCCAATACCTCCCCTATCTCAATACCCCCTTATCATATGCCTCCTTTAAAATTGCAAGAACTTATAACACAACCAGACGACCTACTCAATAAAGGATTTATAGGCCCCAGTACATAACCTTAGGGATCTCTAATTTTATTCGTGCAAAAGAATGATGGATCTATTCGGTTATGTATTGATTACTAGAAATTGTACTAATTGACCATCAAGAATAAATATCCATTGACCATGATAAATGATTTGTTTGACCAGTTGCGAGGGTTAAAGATATGGATATCACCAAATTCTTATTGAGAAATAAGGCATACCCAAAACCTCTTTATAGATACGATATGGTCATTTTGAATTCTTAGTCATGTCTTTGAGATTGATAAATTTCCATGCCACTTTCGTGGACCTAATGCATAGAATATTTCTCCCTTTCCAAGATCAGTTTGTGTTCATCTTCATATATGACATATTAATTTATTCCAAGAGCAGGGCTGAACATTAAGAGAACATATTTATAGTGTTGGAAACCCTTTGTAAACATCATATTTAAAAAAAAACAAAGAAAATGAGATTTCCTCATGAAAGAGTTAAGTTCCCTGGACACATAGTCACTAAAGTAGGTATATAAGCAGACCCAACCAAAACCACTGCAGTACTTGAATGGCCTCAACCCACCACCATCGTAGAAATACGTAGCTTTCTAGAAATTGTCGGGTATTATCGACGCTTTGTGGAAGAATTTTCCATAAATCTCCCTACCTTTAATGAAATTTCCAGAAAAGATGTTCGATTTATATTGACCTCCGAATGAAACAATCCTTTTGTACCTTAAAGGAATAGTTAATAAATGTCCTTATTTTGACCATTTCTTCAAGCAATAACAGTTATGATGTTTATATCGAGGCCTCCCTATAAGGACTCGATTGTGTATTGATGCGATAAGGGAAAGTGATTGAGATGGATCACTACAATTGAAAATTCATGAGCGTAATTATTTATTACATAACTTGGATTTAGTAACAGTAGTCTTTGCCCTAAAAATTTAGCGAATTTGTTTATATGGAGAACAATTTCAATTATTTTCATATCATAAGAGTCTTAAGTACATCTTCACGAAAAAGGATCTCAACCTTTGGCAAACAAGATGGATAATATTCTGGAGGGTTATAGGTTTAACTTACTCTACCATCCCACAAAAGGTAATGTAGTTGCTGATGCCTTAAGATGCAAATCCCGGAGAAGCCTCCACAGTATGTTCGTATTCTTATAAACCATTAGAGATTACAATCTATAACGAGTATCCTCCAAGACCCAAGTTGTTTTACAAAACATTATCACTGTCACCATTCTGCCTAAGAAAATTATTAACCTCCGAGTCCAGGATTATTTTTTGGGTTCATAAAAGAAAAAGATTATAAACATTTTCCCCAAAAAAGATTGGACTTTGGACCCCGATCATGGGTAAAATTCAGAGATCGAGTATGTGTTCCTCTTATAGCCTCACTATAAGAAGAAATCCCATAGGAATATCACCATTCTAAATTCATAATTCACACTGAAAGCACTAAAATGTAACAAACCCTCAAGCAACATTATTTGTTGCCCGGTATAAAGAAATATATTATAAACTTCATAGAAAAGTGTCTAACCTTCCAATAAGTGAAAATTCAGCATCCACTTCCTAGCGATTTACTCCAACCACTCCCCATGGGATCATATAGCCATGCACTTTGTCAGCGAATTGCCCTAAACTTTTCAAGGATATATTACAATATGAGTAATCGTCGATTGTCTTACAAAATCTACCCATTTTTTACTAACCAGATCCATTGATTTCTTCCAATGACTAAGTGAACTTTATATCAAGGAAATTGTTAGAATTCATCGTGTACCTATTTCCCTTATGTCCGATCAAGACCCCATATTACTGGAAGAATTTGGCAAGCCTTAGAAATCTCCTTAAGAACCAAACTCCACCTAAGCACCATTTGTCATCCTCAGACTGACGAGCAATCTGAACGAGTAATTCAAACTCTAAAAGATATGTTATGATCCTCAAAGTTTGACTTTATTAGTTCTTAGAATAATCATTTTGCATGATTGAACATCTATTACAATAACAATTATCACATCAGCATTTAGAGAACTCTCTAGAATCCCTCTTTGGATGACCCAAAAGTTTGCCCTGATGCTGGAACGAATCAGGACAAAATCACACACTCGGACCCGAGATCATCATCAAACCCACAGAAAAGGGGAAAGATTATAGTCATCCATAATCGATAAAAAATTTATGCCGACACCCACTGAAAACCTTAAGAATTTCAAATAAATAACCAAGTTTTCTTATAAACATCTATAAGAAAGGGGATAATTCGATTTGGAAGAAGAGAAAAATTGGCACCACTCCACATTGATCCCTTTTGAATCATTAAACGTATTGGACTAGTAACATATTGTCTGGAAATACCTTTCTAACTATCCAATCTCCATGACGTGTTTCACGGTTCTCAATTGTGAAAATATATTTCTAACCTAAGTCACATCATTACTTGGAAGGAAATGATAGTTGATCCAACCATGAATTTGAGAAGATTCCTATTCAGATTCTTGACAGACAATAAAAGGTTCTTTGACGTAAATTCATCCCACTAGTCAAAGACCAAGAAGATGAAGAAGCAACATGGGAGATGAAAAACGTTATGGGACAACTACACCCCCGCCTTTTCATATAATTGTAATATCCCCGTATTTTTGTGATATTTATTTATAGGACTAAGTAATTAAATGCGTATTAATTGGAAATTAATCCGGGTAAAATACTAGCGAGATGTGAGTTGGTATTTGACTATATTGAGCATATATGATGTTATATGAATATTGAATTATGAAATTTATCGTGAGATTGATATACGGCAATTTGGTCATTTTATTGGGATGCGTGTGACAGTCGCGTCAGGATATAATTATTTTAATTATAAAAATGATTTTAAATTTTATTAACCGTATGGTCGTTTTGAGTGCGCCAACGCATCCGGAAGGGTCGAGATAGTCAGAAAACACTAGCCGGGGGTTTAATTTGGGTCCCGGGGTATTTTTAGGCCATACCGGCAACATAAAGGGCATTTTGGTAATTTTGTACTTTTGGAGAATTAAAAGTGACGAAAATTGGGAGTTTTAATCTGATTGGGAATTGACCCACTAAGCCACTAACCAACCCGTATTAACCCAACAACCTACGGGGGTTGTTAAATTAGGTTCTCTAAGTTTCCCCAAAACAAACCCTAGCCACCATTGGAGAAAAGCTTGGAGAGAGAGAGAGGAGGAAAATTCTGCAGAAAAAAGCTTCATCAAATCAACACAAAACTCAGAGACACTAGAGGCAAGTGGTTTAATATCATTTAATTTCAGAGAATGCTCTTTCCATGTATAGTAATTTAATAAAATTGAATTGTTCTTGGTGTAAAATGAAAACCCATGTATTTTGGAACTTAGAACTTGAAATCTTGAGGAGAATTGCATGTAGAATGATAGGTAGATGATTATACTGATGACATTAGCGATTGGAGGAAATTAAAACTGATTTATATTGGGTTAATTCATGAATTAAAATTTTAGGGTTTGTGTTCTTGAAATATTGGGGGAAAAGTGTAGAGATTTGTAAATTGATTGATGTTAGGATGAATTAATCCTTTAAAACGTGTTAGGATGCGACTATAATATGTTTAGGATTGATTAGAGACCTTTAAACAATCGTTGGGACTAATCTTAGAGGAGATTTGAGGAGTAGAAATGGTGAAAAACGTAACTAAAGAATTCTGGGCTTGAAACTGGTCAGTCGTTAGAAGGCCTCCCCAGGTCGTTCGAACGAGCTCGTTCGAACGAGCTTCTAACGAGCTGACCAGTCGCTTCTAATGAGGGGAGACTTCGTTCGAACGAACTGTATTTCGTTCGATACATTCGTTCGAACGAGATGTCGTTAGAAGGTACAGTTCGTTCGAACAAACTGGAATCTCGTTCGAACAGCCTCGTTCGAACGAGACTTCTAACGAGCTGGCAGTTTAGGACTTTTTGGCCTGTTTTGATTTTGGGAGTCCCATAAACTTGTTCGAGGGTAGGGATAACATTCTTTTGATGATGTATTGATAGATTTGGGACTTTTGGGTTATTATGAGGAGTAAAGCATATACGAGTGATTTAAATCAATGGACTATTTGGGTTGAGACGTGAGTGTCTACTACGACGTGAGAATAAATTATAGCACGTGTGATTATAAAACGGAATCGTATAAGTTGTATATATTATATATTGGTACTAGAATGAGAATAGTACTACAATTAAACTACGGGATTTCTAAGATGTGTGTTTACTTAGTATTGATATATGAATTGTGTGTATGACATACCTACCATACTTGCTATCACGGGAGGTTTGCGTTCGCTTAGGGCCCTCTAATCCTTGTGTTGCCCGGATTTAGACTGGTTACCTCGATGAACATAGGTCAAAGAAATACTTATTGGGATATTAATAAGTCCGCTGATCGTGGGAGCGTAGGTATGTACGTGACCCATGTGATGTGACTGTGTTCGCCTCCATTATTTGTGATGTTGTTATCTGTGAACTATTCCTGAGAGATTCGGAATATGTGATCCTTATGTACGTGATGTACCGGGATGGATAGCAGAGTATGTGTGCACCGCAGCTTAGTCTCGGGTTGCTTATATTGTATATTTATGTTGTGGATAATATACGCTTAATAAACTGGGAACTTTCATATGGTATTGTGTGTAACTATGGAATAACATAGAGGGATAATCTATAACGAGTTGTATTATTTTTGTGAGAACCTGAATTTACGTTAAGCCCCTATTTAATCGAGATCGTTTTAATGTTAATTGGGAACCGAGTAATAAGGGTAAAACCTATGACAGTCTACCTAGATATGATGTCACTTAGCTAGTGGTTTGTGTCGTTTTAGATGGGTACTTACGTTAGGAGTACACAGTTAGATGAGAGGTGAGAATATCATGTGAGTGAACGTCCTAACATGTATTTTACATTTAATGTTTTAAATGTTTTAAAGCACTTGCAGGTTTTTAAAATATCTCCACATTCGGGCTCTGACCCGTTTGCTTTCAAATCTATTTTTTTTTTTTGTAAAACCATTTTAGGTGCCCAGCCACAAGGACACCATGCATAGGATACTCATTCAGGTGACGAGTTATAGCTGTTTGTGGAAGCTACAGGGATTTGCTTGTAGACGCTTCTATCATTTGGATTCCAAATTCTTTATCTATAAGTTGTAGGGCATGTTGCCCATTTCTTTTAGAGACATCTTTCCATTACAGTTTTCAGACTTTGGCATGTATTGATTTTGTATTCAGTTTACTTATTTCAGTTGTGGGATTTGTAGTGAGGAGTTTTCCTCCAGACTTTATCTACATTATGTGATGGTTATTCTTTTTACTTCAGTATGGTGAATGGTGTTATTATTCTTCATTACACTTGTTGCATGTTAATCAGACTTTTATTAAAATTTGGCAACTTAATTTTTAAATACTAGGTGGTTAGTAATAATAAAATGTTTTCGATAGTGATGCTGTTAGCTGAGCCAACTTGGCATTTTGAATTAATTTAATAAAGGAGTAGCTACCCGGTATTTAATTAGTCGGGGTGTCACAGGTGGTATCAGAGCATCAGGTTATACTGTCCTTTAGGATCTGAACGGCTTATTATGTTTTCCGCTGAGCTTTCTTTGATATAGATCCCTAAATATTAGGAATGTTGTATTCATCTCTGTACTTTGGGAATTCGTACTTCCGCAGTTTATTTATTTGAATGATGAACTCATCCAAATTTACATAAATTTTCAGATGGACCGTCAAGAAGAACTAGCTCGAACGGGTAAGGGAATAAACGGGCAAGATCGACTCACACCTTGGGTATCCCCGGTTAGAATATCAACCGCCGAGTTAGCGGGTATCGTGGCACAAGCAGTTACCACTGCAGTTTTACAATACCAAGAACGCAGCATACAACTTAAAGGAGGCAAAAGACCTATAGAGGTTAGCCAAGTGCATGTGAATAAGACTGACAAATGTGGGAGGACCCCGAATATTCGACAACAGACTGCCCAAGACCGAGTCGGTTCTAATCAACAACGTGGTATAATGAAGCATTCTCGAAAGAGGAATAAAGTTCCAAGTCTGCAAGGACGACATCGTCAGCAGAAGAGTCAGAGGGGGAGTAACTTCAGAGGCCGATGTTTTGTGTGTGGCACGCACGGCCATAAACGCCAGGATTGCCCAGAGGGTGTTAGAGCTCCCCAGCAGCAGGGTGCCCGTGATGATCCACAGGGGCCACTTTTTACAATCGCTCTCACAGCACCAGCTCAGGTGCTAGCCCTACCAACCTTTCCAGTAGCTCCAGTGCAGCAGGGACAGAATGGTCATCAACAGTTTCAACAGGGCCAGCAATGCCAGGGCAGAAATGATAACGGTCACCAGTGTCGTGGTCAGCATGGACAGCGAGGGGGAAACTTCCGAAGGAAGTGTTTAATTTGTGGTAAGATTGGCCACAAACGTCAGGATTTTCCTGATAGGGGCAGGGCCCCACAGCAGCAGCAGCAGCGTGCTCGCCAGGAGCCGCAGAGGCCTATGTTTCCCGCCGCTCTCCCCGCACCGCCACAGATGGCAGCATTTCCACCCATTCCAGCAGTCCCAGCTCGGCAGGGGAAATTACAGTATGGACGTGTCTATAAAGTCCACCAGGCTGCAGTTCCACAGGCACCGCCCGCGATTGAGGGTACGTTTCCTATCCATGGCACTATGGGTCGGGTATTGTTTGATACGGGGGCTACACATTGTTTTATAGTATACACTTCGCGAAAGCCTTAGGATTGTTAGCTACGGCAGAGATCACAGTGACGTGTGTCGACTCACCATTGGGGAGTGGGTCACTTATATTCTTTATATGCCAGGGAGTGGGGGTAGAGATTGGTGGTTTGGTATTACCGGCAGACATGTTGGTATTAGATATGCATGTTCACGATGTGATTATCGGTATGGATTAGCTCGTAGCTTATAGGGCCATGATTGATTGCTTCAGCGGGAGCATTGTTTTTGCCATTCCGGGGCAAGAGATGTTCATAGTGGCGATGCCTCGCCCAGAGGGAGGATCGACCGCTCATCAGTATTACATAGAGGAGGATACCTCTAAGGAGGTTATGATCCCTTTAGATTCTATCCCAGTTGTCAGGGAGTATTCGGAGGTGTTTCAGGAGATACCAGGCCTACCCACCAGTCGAGAGATAGACTTTGTTATAGACCTATTGCCAGATACGAGGCCTATAGCACGCGCACCGTACCATATGGCTCCGGCAGAGATGCGAGAGCTACGAGATCAGATAGAGCAGCTGTTAAGTCAGGGCTTTACTCACAGGAGTACCTCACCTTGGGGCGCTCCAGTTTTGGTTGTGAAGAAGAGGGACGGTTCACTGAGATTGTGTGTGGACTACCGAGAGTTGAATAAGGTCACGATACAGAATAAGTATCCGTTGCCTCGAATCGATGACTTATTCGACCAGTTGTGAGGAGCTTCTTTCTTCTCGAAGATTGATTTGAGATCGGGATACCATCAGTTGCGTATCCGGGAGAAGAATGTCTCGAAGATCGCGTTCTTGTCGAGATATAGTTCTTACGAATTTGGGGTTATGCCTTTTGGTTTGACCGACGCTCCAGCTGTGTTTATGGACTTGATAAACAGAGTGTTCAGGGATTTCCTAGATCAGTTTATCATTATCTTCATCGATGATATTCTGGTTTACTCCCAGACAGAGGAGGAGAACGCCGAGCATTTGAAGCAACTTTTGCAGACACTTCGTCAGAACGAGTTGTATGCAAAATATGAGAAGTGCGAGTTTTGGCTGAAGGAGGTCCAGTTTTTAGGACATATTATTTTCGACCGGGGGATATCTGTTAATCCGGGGAAAGTATCAACGGTGAGGGAGTGGGGACAGCCCACGACACCAGCGAAGATTCGTAGTTTCATGGGCCTAGCAGGATGCTACAGGAGGTTCATTCGGGGATTTTCTCGAAGATAGCAGGTCCTTTGACACATCTGACTCGTAAGGGTGTGCCATTCCCTGGTGTGATGCCTGTCAGTTGGCATACGATGAATTGAAGGATAAATGGACCTCAGCACCTGTGTTAGCATTGCTGATACCGGGAGTTGAGTATTTGGTTTACACCGATGCGTCTTTGAAAGGGCTTGGAGGTGTATTACAGCAGGAGAGACAGGCCATAGCTTATGCTTCCCGTAAGCTTAAGCCTCACGAGAGGAATTTCCCCACACATGATTTGGAGTTGGCAGCAGTGGTATTTTCCCTACGTATTTGGAGGCACTATCTTTTGGGGGGAGAAGTTACAACTATTCATAGACCACAAGTCCCTACAATACCTGTTCACGCAGAAAGAGTTGAATATGCGGCAACGTAGGTGGCTTGAGTTTGTGAAAGACTACCAGTTCGATATCCAGTATCACCCAGGGAAGGCTAATGTGGTAGCAGACGCGTTGAGTCGTAGACCAACAGATGAGGTGGCAGGGGTGTGGAAGACAAAGTGGAAGGAATTGGGACACCAGGATGCAGTGGCCCGATCTTTCATGTCTGTGATGACCGTTACACCGCAAATTGTCACGAAGGTAGTACGGGCACAAGCTAATGACTCGTTCTGTCAGGAGCAGATAGTTCGACTACTAGCAGAGGGAGCCGAGTCCTATACCGTCAGCTCAGACGGGGGATTACGCCTCAATGGGAAATTGGTAGTTCCGAAAGGGGAGAAATTGCGATACGAGGTGATGGCAGAGTCGCACGGCTCACGGTTCGGGGTACATCCCGGAGGGGACAAAAATGTACCAAGACATGAGACGCCAGTATTGGTGGAGCGGTATGAAGAGAGATATCGCTGAGTTTGTTTCGATATGCGCCACTTGTCAGCTTGTAAAAGTGGATCATCAGAGACCGACAAGATTGCTACAGCCGTTGGAGGTCCCGGTGTGGATGTGGGAGAGCCTATCCATGGACTTTATCACGGGGTTGCCTACGTCGTAGAGGGGTCACGACTCCATTTGGGTAATTGTGGACAGGTTATCCAAAGTCGCTCACTTTTTACCCGTAAGGACTGACTACACTACGGGACAGTATGCCCAGCTCTTCATTTCAGAGGTTGTGAGACTTCATGGTGTGCCCCTAAATATCGTGTCTGACAAAGACAAGATATTTGTTTCGAGGTTTTGGGAGAGTTTCCAGGAGGCCATGGGCACGGAATTGCGGTTGAGTACGGCTTATCATCCGCAGACCGATGGGCAGATAGAGCGCACAAATCAGATGTTGGAGGACATGCTACGCATGTGCATTATTGACTTTGGGGGTGGATGGGAACAATACCTTCCACTGGTAGAGTTTGCTTTCAATAACTCCTACCAGTTCACTATTGGCATGGCTCCGTTTGAGGCATTATACGGTAGGCCTTGTCGTTCCCCAGCATGTTGGTTAGAGGTGGGGGACAACAAACTACTTGGGCAGGAAGTGATTCAGGATACTTCGGCAAGGATGGAGTTGATTCGGAGTCGCATTCGGGTAGCTCAAGACAGGCAGAAGAGTTATGCTGATGCGAAGAGATTTTCAGGGAATTCCAAGTAGGGGACCAGGATTTGCTCAGAGCATCTCCTATGAAGGGGATTATGCGTTTCGGGAAGAAGGGGAAGTTGGCACCGAGAGATGTGGGGCCGTTTTCTATTATTGAGCGGATCGGGCCGGTTGCGTATAGACTTGGATTACCGGACCATTTGCATCGGATCCAATTTGTGTTCCATATTTCCTCGCTCAAATTACCTTAGAGATAATTTGGCTCATTCTCACATTGCGGTGGAGGACATCGATCTCCAGCAGGATAGCTCCTACGAGGAGGGGCCGATTGCTATTTTGGACCGAAGTGAGAGGAAGCTGCGGTCAAAGATAGTTCCGTTAGTGCGTGTTCAGTGGCGACATCACAATGTCGAGAAGTTCACATGGGAGCACAAGGATGAGATGTGCGAACGCTATCCAGAGTTGTTCATACCAGGTACTTTCTAGTTCCGAATTTCGGGATGAAATTCAGTTATTAGGGGGGGAGTATGTAATAACCCCGTATTTTTGTGATATTTATTTATGGGACTAATTAATTAAATGCGTATTAATTGGAAATTAATCCGGGTAAAATACTAGCGAGATGTGAGTTGGTATTTGACTATATTGAGCATATATGATGTTATATGAATATTGAATTATGAAATTTGTCGTGAGATTGATATACGGCAATTTGGTCATTTTATTGGGACGCGTGTGACAGTCGCGTCAGGATATAATTATTTTAATTATAAAAATGATTTTAAATTCTATTAACCGTATGGTCATTTTGAGTGCGCCAACGCATCTGGAAGGGTCGAGATAGTCAGAAAACACTAGCCGGGGGTTTAATTTGGGTCCCGGGGTATTTTTAGGCCATACCGGCAACATAAAGGGCATTTTGGTAATTTTGTACTTTTGGAGAATTAAAAGTGACGAAAATTGGGAGTTTTAATCTGATTGGGAATTGACCCACTAAGCCACTAACCAACCCGTATTAACCCAACAAGCTACGGGGGTTGTTAAATTAGGTTCTCTAAGTTTCCCCAAAACAAACCCTAGCCACCATTGGAGAAAAGCTTGGAGAGAGAGAGAGGAGGAGAATTCTGCAGAAAAAAGCTTCATCAAATCAACACAAAACTCAGAGACACTAGAGGCAAGTGGTTTAATATCATTTAATTTCAGAGAATGCTCTTTCCATGTATAGGAATTTAATAAAATTGAATTGTTCTTGGTGAAAAATGAAAACCCATGTATTTTGGAACTTAGAACTTGAAATCTTGAGGAGAATTGCATGTAGAATGATAGGTAGATGATTATACTGATGACATTAGCGATTGGAGGAAATTAAAACGGATTTATATTGGGTTAATTCATGAATTAAAATTTTAGGGTTTGTGTTCTTCAAATATTGGGGGAAAAGTGTAGAGATTTGTAAATTGATTGATGTTAGGATGAATTAATCCTTTAAAACGTGTTAGGATGTGACTATAATATGTTTAGGATTGATTAGAGACCTTTAAACAATCGTTGGGACTAATCTTAGAGGAGATTTGAGGAGTAGAAATGGTGAAAAACGTAACTAAAGAATTCTGGGCTTGAAACTGGTCAGTCGTTAGAAGGCCTCCCCAGGTCGTTCGAACGAGCTCGTTCGAACGAGCTTCTAACGAGCTGACCAGTCGCTTCTAACGAGGGGAGACTTCATTCGAAACCTTCGTTCGAACGAACTGTATTTCGTTCGATACATTCGTTCGAACGAGATGTCGTTAGAAGGTACAGTTCGTTCGAACGAACTGGAATCTCGTTCGAACAGCCTCGTTCGAACGAGACTTCTAACGAGCTGGCAGTTTAGGACTTTTTGGCCTATTTTGATTTTAGGAGTCCCGTAAACTTGTTCGAGGGTAGAGATAACATTCCTTTGATGATGTATTCATAGATTTGGGACTTTTGGGTTATTATGAGGAGTAAAGTATATACGAGTGATTTAAATCAATGGACTATTTGGGTTGAGACGTGAGTGTCTACTAAGACGTGAGAATAAATTATGGCGCGTATGATTATAAAACGGAATCGTATAAGTTGTATATATTATATATTGGTACTAGAATGAGAATAGTACTACAATTAAACTACGGGATTTCTAAGATGTGTGTTTACTTGGTATTGGTATATGAATTGTGTGTATGACATACCTACCATACTTGCTATCACGGGAGGTTTGCGTTCGCTTAGGGCCCTCTAATCCTTGTGTTGCCCGGATTTAGACTGGTTACCTCGATGAACATAGGTCAGAGAAAGACTTATTGGGATATTAATAAGTCCGCTGATCGTGGGAGCGTAGGTATGTACGTGACCCATGTGATGTGACTGTTTTCGCCTCCATTATTTGTGATGTTGTTATCTGTGAACTATTCCTGAGAGATTCGGAATATGTGATCCTTATGTACGTGATGTACCGGGATGGATAGCAGAGTATGTGTGCACCGCAGCTTAGTCTCGGGTTGCTTATATTGTATATTTATGTAGTGGATAATATACGCTTAATAAACTGGGAACTTTCATATGGTATTGTGTGTAACTATGGAATAACATAGAGGTATAATCTATAACGAGTTGTATTATTTTTGTGAGAACCTGAATTTACGTTAAGCCCCTATTTAATCGAGATCGTTTTAATGTTAATTGGGAACCGAGTAATAAGGGTAAAACCTATGACAGTATACCTAGATATGATGTCACTTAGCTAGTGATTTGTGTCGTTTTACATGGCTACTTATTTTAGGAGTACACAGTTAGACAAGATGTGAGAATATCATGTGAGTGCACGTCCTAACATGTATTTTACATTTAATGTTTTAAATGTTTTAAAGAACTTGCAGGTTTTTTAAATATCTCCACATTCGGGCTCTGACCCGTTTGCTTTCAAATCTATTTTTTTTTGTAAAACCATTTTAGGTGCCGAGCCATAAGGACACCATGCATAGGATACTCATTCAGGTGACGAGCTGTAGCTGTTTGTAGAAGCTACAGGGATTTGCTTGTAGACGCTTCTATCATTTGGATTCCAGATTCTTTATCTATCAGTTGTAGGGCATGTTGCTCATTTCTTTTGGAGACATCTTTCCATTACAGTTTTCAGACTTTGGCATGTATTGATTTTGTATTCAGTTTACTTATTTCAGTTGTGGGATTTGTAGTGAGGAGTTTTCCTCCAGACTTTATCTACATTATGTGATGGTTATTCTTTTTACTTCAGTATGGTGAATGGTGTTATTATTCTTCATTACACTTGTTGCATGTTAATCAAACTTTTATTAAAATTTGGCAACTTACTTTTTAAATACTAGGTGGTTAGTAATAATAAAATGTTTTCGACAGTGATGCTATTAGCTGAGCCAACTTGGCATTTTGAATTCATTTAATAAAGGAGTAGCTACCCGGTATTTAATTAGTCGTGGTGTCACAATAATTTCGAGGAAAAAAAAAATTTAGGTTGAAAGAATGTAACAAACCACTCTAAATATACCTTTAGTCCCCTACAAATGTAAAAATTCCAAATAAACCATAGGTTTTACCAAATTACAAAAATTCCCGTAAAAGAAGAATTAAGTTATCTTACAATTTATATATCAATTAAAACCCAACTTTCACTCAAAGTTTAACCAAATGACTTATATTTTATTGGAATATTAAAAGTAAATCCATTAGGTTTGAATAATTTCAAAGAGACCCCTAAAATTTTACAAAGTAACAAAAATCCATAAATTCTATTCAAAAACTATCCAAGGATATAAACCCAAATCAAACTTATTCATATTTACTCCCCTATTGGCATGGGACTAGATGGACTGCTAATATGGCATGTTCCATATGGAGAACAATGGGTACCCATTTTCCATCCACATATACTATGGTGGAATTTGTGCAAACATAGGGAAAACTAACCTCCTAAACCAACCAATAAACTCCTCCTCACCAAACCCAATAAAAATCACTCTTCACCTCAGTAAAAACACACTGTAGTTGATAGCTTTTCTAATGGGGAATTTTAATAGTTTTTGCATTTCTATTATTTTATTTATGAATGTCTATTTCTTCAATTTAGTTATGTTTTCGCACTTGTATCGAATAGAATTATGTGTTTTCATGTGTTAGTTAATGTGTGTAGACATTTAAATAGCTTAAAAACTTGAAAAATCCATTAAAGCATGAACTTCAATGGTGGATTCCATTTCCTTGACTTTGAACCAGTTTCAAAGTGAGGTAAGTTTATATTAGGTTCTCAAGTGTGAGGTTTACTAGAACTAAGAATGGGTTTCGATAACTCAAATTTAAGATTGAAGTTTTGGAGCCTAGAATTTTTGGAAAATAAATTCAAGAGTTTTACTCAACCAAAATCTCACAAACTAGGCTTCTTTTCATACAATTTCAATATCGAATAAAACCCTATGATGCTAGAATAAGAATCTTAGCTTTCAGTCACTTATGTTGAGTCAAATTTATCGTTTTTACAAAAATTGAATAACTCAATTTAGCCCACCAAAATCCTGAAAACCAATATAATATGATTCCTCTTCAAAAGTTATATAATTTTCATTCAGGAACCAACTCAAATGGATTTCTAGAACGTATAAAATTTAAGGTCAAATTTTCAAAACCCTAAAGTCAAATGGTCAAAGGTTGAAGATGAATGGGTTACACGCACGCAAGTGAGTATTAAACCAGACTCGTAAAATGTTTGGCATAACGCATGAGGGTATGCCTCCAATCAGAAAATTTTGATTTTTTTTCCCAAATAAAATGGTATACTACATCACTCAATTTGGATCCTATGACAGTATTATCTCGAGAAAACAAGTTTTAACGTTTAAATTCAAGTTTAAATTTTAGACATAAACCTCTAATCATTTTTTCAAGTATTTCAAAACACACCCAAACTTTTTTCACAAATTCTTTAGTTCAAATAAAATCATTTTGTCTCTTGTCACTAAATCCAAATCCAAATAAAAATAAAGAAAAATATTATTCTTAAAACTTTTTGAATTATTCATTATACCCTCTTAGTTATTTTTACACCGAAGCTTATTACAATTTAATATCCTACTGCATCACATAAGCATCATTTTAGGCCTATATGACCTACTTATACTCTCCATGATTTCAAACTATCCAGTCAACCCTAGTGAACTAGGTGCACAAACCAGAAATCTTAAAATTCAAAGTAGGTGATTTTAATTTTAGTATTAAACAAATAGAGCTTATGTATTTTAGAAAAGACTGCATTTTATATCATTCTATGATAATTTTAAACTCATGTTTCAACTACAAACTCATTTGTGCAATAGATATTTATCCCGTATATTGATTCTCTCGATATTTCAAGTATCCCTAAACCCAATAAACCACTACAAACTACGACTTCAATAAAAGCCACTAAACTCTTTTATACCATAATTATGGTTTAGCCCAACAACCTACTATAATAATTTCGTGTACCCTGCAATTCATGACCATTAATAGTGAAACCCCTAGTAGCACACCTTACAATTCAGGGTATAGACCCCGGTATACCACGGTCATTCTAATTGGCTTGTAGGACTTCAATGTTGAGTGCCTAATCTTTATTTAGCTACATACGTATAATTGTCACTCTCGCTAAGTGTGCCAAGCCCTTATTATTATTATTATTATTATTATTATTATTATTATTATTATTATTATTATTATTATTATTATTATTATTATTATTATTATTATTATTATTATTACTATTATTCCCCCATAATTTTGGGATTGCTTAACCAAGTTTATGATATGCTTTGAACGATATTGTAATTGTATGTCTACACATTTTATGCCCCTATAATCAATAATTTATGGGTTATCTTGTTATAGTCTAAACTCTTATCTTGGTAACGTGATACACAACTTATTAGGTTGCACTCCACCATATTATTCATTTATATATTGTTAGACTCCAGTATACCCCTGACAGTCCTATGATAATTCAGTTTGTATCCACATTTTTGTGATATCACTATTAAATCCAGTTACTCTCTACCAATACATTTTCGCCCGTACATTCTATAGAAATAAGATTATTTATTTGTCATGTTTGCTTAATTTTTTCCTTCCAGATGGATGATGAACCTGAGGAATATGAGATACCTCCCGCACGTTTGGACTTTTATTCTATATTACCTCAAAAAATATTTTCGGTTATGTATGAATGGGTGGTAGGAGATAAGTATGGTAGTACCCACTGGAATATCTACACAATAACTTATCAGGTCTTATGAGTCCCGAATTATTTTGTCTTATATATGTCATGTACAGATAATTTTGTATGGAATATCTACAAGTTTTATCTTATATATATCATGTACGAATAATTTTGTATTTTCATTTATATCAAACTCAACTATGTAATAACTTGTTAGGAACCCCATAATAAAAATCTTTTAATTTCTACTGCCTTTAATTTGTTTATTATATTCATTTTACTCCTTACTTACCATTTAAAACATAAAGTTTGCGGATGCGACAGAAGAAGAGAAGAGTAAGAAGTAAGAGAAGAAAAAAATGCGGAAGATAAGATGAAGCCCCTCACATTCCCTTCAAAGAAAATCAATGTTCCCCCTCTCTCCCTAACATCCTTGACGCCCTGTCTGTGGCCACAATCCAACCCTTACCGCCGATTTCCATAGGGGGTACTGCTCGCTGGTGAGCATGAGTGACTAAATATATTGGGACATGACCATCTCTCTCTTCGATCATCCCAAGCTGTATCCCTGGTAGGGGTATTCTTTTTATTTGATGTATTAGGTGTGTTTAACTGTTATTTGTTAAATCTTTTAACATTTGATCTTTTTCATGTTTTGCAGTTTGTGGCAGCGTTTACCAATCTTTTGGATAGCCACACCGATCAGTCCCAAAAAATAAAGAACTGATTGTGGATCTCCTGAAGTCAGAGGAGGTCATGCTTAAGGCCCAGGAGGCCTAGGAGAAGAAGAAGAATACCATCGTCGAAGTTATGGCCACCTTGAAATCTGAGAACAATATACTAGATATGGAGAAATTTTGGTTGACCAAGGTGGAGGAGAAAATCCCTGCCTTTAAGGAAGTCAGCTTCGAGCAAGGCTATAATGAGGCCAATGATGACACCAGAGAATAGATTACCTATGTTCGAAAGGCGAGATTCAAGAAATAATGGCATAAACCCTTTGTGGAAACTAAGGGCCCCTCTGAATTCGATCTATATGGAAGGAACCAGCCACATCCCATTCTTATTGTTGATAAGGAACCTTCTGTCATCCATCCACTCGACCAGGCAATGGAGGTGGCGCCTAAAGAGAAGGAAGGGGAAACCAATGGGAAAAAGGGTGTGACAAAAGATAAGGTGAAGAAGTTAAGTCTGTAGTTCTAGGTTCTCTTATTCTTTTTCTTGCTTAATGTAATATTCTTTCTGTCCTTGGACTTCAATGGCTCTTCCTGTCCTTTATTTCATTAAATGAAAATATTTTTTTGTGTCTGCCAATTCACGTATATTCTGATAAACTATCGCATATTCTGCTTTGATGTTATAGACTGGTGTCAAGGAAATTCCTACTTCTATTAACTTAGACAATGTGCTTGGGTTGGATGCTAGCATGCAAGATCACCAAGCATTTATGATTTTCTATATATCTACGAAAAAGATAACCAATGCTTATAAAGACCAATCAACTTTGGTTGCCAAACTGAAGAATAACTTCAAGGACATGGAAGATGAAAGTGCCAATTCGTAAAAGGAAATTAATGACTTGACGGCTGAGCTCGCTGAATCCAAGGATGTGTGAGAGGTTGGTGCTATGGTCCAGTTAGAAAATGATGATTAATCAAGAATCTTTTTGAAGTTAAAGACCGAGCTCAAAGGAGAAATGCTATGGTGATGGGCCTGAGTCTTGATAATAAAAAGCTTCAATATTTATTCGTGATAGGTACTCAAGAGGATTGGTTGGCAGGCTATAACAAGGGTTAGAAGGGTGGCCCAGTGAGGTTATAGAGGCTCAAGACATTGTCTACAAGCATGGCAGTATGAACGCCCTTAAGATTATTAAGGAACCTTTGGACTCTCAGCTCTGGTACATGTACCAATTTAATTATCCTATGCATAGCCGACCTCCTTTTAGGTGTGATGAGACCTGAATTCCTATAGATGCCATCGATCTTCAACTGGTCAAAAGTTATCGAGAATGGCATGATAGTGATGATGCATACAAGCCTAACCCTGACGGGAGGAGGTAAATAGAACAGTTTTTGCCTCGCCGACCATAAATTGTTGTAAATGTTTCTTGCCTTTTATAATTATTATGTAATTGGAACTCTTTATAATCGAACTCTGCCCAATGAATCAAGTTAATACCGATTCCTTTGCATTTTTCAAGTTCATTATGCCTTGAACGTGTTGTTCCATCTTTTTTATCTTTTAGGTAATGTCATCACACTCCATTAGGCCTAGAAAAGACAATGGCAAAAATGCACTTGGTTTGTGGGAAGTACTCCGGTATAAGATTTTAGTCGACCAAACCATGTTAGTTTATTACATAAGGATCCCCCAAAGGGCTTTTATCTTTCATGGCCAAGTCATGAGGTCACTTGTGTTGGCTATGACAAGGACATGAGGGATTTACTTTTAATTAGTGTTAGCATAATTTACCATAGTAATTAAGTTAAAGTCGGAACAATACTCTTTCAAAAATTAAGACCCACTTATGAGCTTGTTACTTAGGAAATAATGTAAAGCAAAAAAAATTAAGAGATTTGAAATATGGAAAGAAGAGCCTTTATTCATAATGGGAATAAAAAATTATGAGCAGCATAAGTTTTGAAATGAAAATTTTCATAAACTAAGTGTTGAAAGCCAAAAAGAAGACTAAAAGTAGAATTTCACTACACCAAAATGGGTAAATTGGCACCCTTCCAGCGCTTAACCTTGTCACGGTCAATGACCGTGAAAACAAACACATATTTTGTGTCACGGTCATTGACCATGACTATACTTATAATGTTGTCACGGTCAATGACCGTGACACGACCGTGATAAATGTCGCAGTAAAAAAACCCTTTCCCCTTCTTTTTTCCCTCGTTGTTACTTCCCTCCTTTTTTCTCTGTCTCTACGCTGCGCTCTCTCTCTCTCTCTGTATCCCTGGTAGGGGTATTCTTTTTTCTCTCTCTCTACTTACAAGTTACTTTCTCTCTCTCTCTCTCTCTCCCTCTCTTCCATTTATATATATGTGTGTGTGTCTGTGTATATATGTGAATGTGTGTGTGTGTGCATGTATGGGGGGTAGGGGTGGGGAGGGGGTAGGGTGTGTACGTGTGTGTGTGCATGTGTGGTTGGTGGGGGTGGGGTGGGGGTCGGGGGTTGTTTGTGTGTGTGTGGTGTGTGTGCGTGTGCATGTGTGTGGTGGGTGGGGGTGGGGCAGGGTGGGAGGGACGGGGCAGGGATGGGTGGAGGCGGGGGTTGCGTGTGTGTGTGTGTGTGTATGTCCGCGTGTGTGTATATATGTGTGTAGTGTGCGTTTTTGTGCGTAATGTCCCTTGTAAACGAATTGATTGATTGTCCCTCACTGTAAATTAGTAAATTAATATATGATTAACTATGATAGTAGGATTGCCCATCATTGTAAATTAGTAAATTAATAATTGTATTTAATTGTTAGTTTAATTGATGAAAATAATTAATTGAGTAGATGAATTAGAAGGAGTACGGGATACACATTTGTTGTTGACATTGTTGTTGGATTATAGTGGATCGATGTTGGGTTGGTTAATTTTAAAAGTGGCATGACCACTGTATTATTGTCCATATAGGGGTGGGATTTTTCAACTTTTTTTTAAAATTACTTTGTATATCGAACAATATATATATAGTATGATAATTAAATGAAACATACTTGAAATTACATATAGTGCGCATAGATACTAGCCTTCTATTTCTTATGCGTACGCATTCAATATCCCTTAGACCCGTTAGAGAGTTATTACCCCTGTAATGAGATCTCTCGAATTGTACCGTTTGGACAGTTTGGGACTGCATAATTTCTGTATAATATTCTCAGTGGCTTAAAGTTGTTACTTTTGGAGGAACTTCTGCAGTCGTATCCTAATCTTCTCAGGGTACATACTAGATTGACAAGTGTGACTGTTATTTCAATTGATCAATTGAAATAACACTCACACTTGCCAATCTACGTCGTGTACTTGGAGAACTACGGGGATATGCTGTCAAATTTTTTTCAAATTGTAACAATGTTCATGAGTGCTAAGTATATTACAGAAAAATGAGATCTTGAATGGGATAGGACCACTCACCCTTTAGAGGAGATGGAGGAAATTATAAGTTGAATTTGAATATAAATAACACATAATTAAATGAAACATACTATAAATCTAACTTTTGTTTATACTAATCCATGAATATACGTTTCCTACCTTTAATAGGTGATTAGTTGTGGTAGCTGCGATGGGATATCCGAAATACAAAGAGTGGATGGGTGAGACAACTAGAATGGGGGGTGTGTTTCACAAAGGTACTAATGAATTTGTGAAATATGCAAAGAGATGTCATAATGATGAAGAGTTTCCGTGTCCGTGTGCTAGGTATAAGAATGGTAAGGTATTTGAGTGGAAATAAGTTGAACTACATTTGTTAATCCATTTGGAAATCTAAGCACCAATCGGAGTGGATGTCCAGTGATCCTAGCCCCACTCAACCTCCGTCCTTCACAGTGTACGAGACCTGAATTTTCGATGATGTCTTTGTCAATATCTGGGCCAAAGGCACCAAGTGATGACATCGTTGTCTACCTGGCTCCTTTGGTAGAAGAATTAAATAACTTGTGGGAAGAGGGTGTGCAATCATATGACTCTTTTAGAAAAGAAGAGTTTACGCTGAAAGCTATGTTGATGTGGGCAATTCATGCTTTTCCATCTTATGGGACATTATCCGGTTGTGTAGTACATAGTTATTTGGGGTGTCCTATTTGTGGAGAGGAGATTGAATCTCTTCGTCTATCCTTTAGCTCAAAAAATGTATACCATTGCCACAGGAGGTTTTTACCCCCGGCTCATAGTTTCAGATCTGAGAAAGGTTCTAATTTTTTATTGGTCGGGGTTGAACATAGGCTACCACCGAGATAACTTTCGGGTTCAGAAATTGAAAGTAAATCTTTTGAATGTGGCCCTCATATTCCAGGTAAGACTCGCAAATTTAAGAATGTCAAGCATAAGAAAACCCCAACAGGGAATGAAACTGATACAAGAAAGGCATGGCCTAGGAGGTCAATTTTATTTGACTTGCCTTATTGGAAGAATAACCCGGTGCGCCATGTATTGGATGTGATGCATGAAGAGAAGAACTTCACTGAACATATTGTGAGCACTTGCCTTGGGGGGAGTCATTCGAAGGATGGAGAAAATGCACGAAAAGACCTTAAATCATTGAAACTTAAGCCACAACTATGGTTGAAAGAAGATAGTAGGGGAAGGGAAACAATTCTCCATGGTGCGTTTACTTTGACGAGTGAGGAAAGGAAGGTGATTTTAGACACAATATATAATTTGAAGGGACCATCTACTTTTTCGTCCAACTTGCAAAGGATTGTGAATTGTGCTACTCATGATTTATATAAGTGTAAGTCCCAGGATTGGCATGTGATCATTCAATTGGTTCCTCTATTGTTTAAGAATTTTTTGTCCAAGCACAAGGATTTACGAAGGGCTATTATGCAAATTATTATTACCTTCTCACTCTTGTGTGAGAAGGTAGTCAATCGAGAACACATAGTGGTCGCAAAATTGGCAGTGACCGAAGCGATTTGTGTATTGGAGAAGTACTTTCCCCCAGCATTCTTTGACATAAGTGTTCATTTTGATATGTACTAATAACATTTTTTTACAGCAAATATCTCCTTCAGGTATTAAGGCGAGGATGATGAAGTTGGTTATGATGTCGTCTGGGCTCGGTGGTAACGGAGGCGACGAGGGCTCATCGGCCCCTAGTCTCCCCAAATATGGCAAATTGGGGATGCCCATCGAGAACAAGTCGGGGCAATTAGCGAGATCCCTCGAGCTGGTAAAGGCGATCATCGGTCCGGACTAAATTAGTTGGAAGGAGGTGCCATATGATCTCAAGTTAGCTATTTGGGTGGCACTACAGGTAATATATTTATATAAATATTTCAATTTTAATTTCAATTTTATTTTATATTTATATTTATATTTATTTTCATGTAACATTGTATTTGTAGGACATGAACAATTCAACCTGGATCCAAAGTAACGCGATTCAATCTTGTAGCAGTTGAGGGAGCAACACAAGATGTGGAAGAAAAATATGTGGACCCGGTAATTTGGGAAGACACGAGATTTCGTTATCCAAAGGGGTGAATCCGTCCTACCGAAGGAGTCGATCTCATTGGCACAATGGCAAAGGTTCATTGACAATGAGATCGGGGAGCGACAATTGGCATCTCGCCAATCAGGAAGGGAAAACCGGGAAAAAAAGACGGACGTGTAGTACTCCGGTCGGACTTCTTACGCCAAGGTGGAGCATAGGATGATGGTAAGATATAATTCTTCTCTAACTACATAAAATATATTATTCTGCATTATTTTATTTTGCGCGGCCGATACTAATTTTACTTTATCTTATTTCAGGGGACAGGGAGTGGCCCTGGGGGTAGGCCACATAGGTTCGATACTTATGTGGCTCTTCGGATGAATAAGGGGAAGGATAAGGAGGTGTCCCCAACTGTCGCGTCCACGATTGTAAGTAATCCGACATTTTAATTTTTATTAATTACATTATAATTTTTTAATTTACTTATTTTACTAATCATGTGCTTTTTGTCATTTCACGCAAAGCTTAGGGAAGTGCATGAGTCGCAGTCTAATGCCGACAAGGCATCTTTGTCCATAGGCGCACTCAGCCAAGTGATTGGCTCTGATCGCAAGGGGAGGACAAGGGGGTGAGCTCGCGGGTGGCCAAATCTAGGATCATCGGATTGGAGATGAGCGACACCGGGTTAGCTCGAACGGTGGATTCACACAATGCGAAGCTATCCCGTTTGGAGGCGACGGTACAGGATATGTACTTATTCATGAAGCGATCTCTAGGAGGAAACCGTAAGAGTAAAGGGAAGGAGAAGGCGGTGCGGGAGGAGGAGGTGTGGGAGGACAAGAATGATGATGTGGACCTCGCTGCTTCATCGTCGAGATGTGAGGACTTTGATGATCCACTTTCCTATTTGGCTCCCTTCAACAGACCGATGTCAACACTTGTTTAGCTGAGCATGTTTATAATGGACATATTTGATGGCCAACGGATAGGGCGGGGCTTGAGGGTCCCAAATATCGTCCAGGGTGCACTAGTTCATGGACTGAGCTTCAAGACATCGAGTCCAGGGTGCTCGTCACGCATGTGATGCCCCAGAAGGATAACTCCCAATTGTGGTTGCGCGAACAATGCAGCACGGCGTATATTAGTGGTTGTGTTAATTCGTATATCGTGTGGCCTACTCACCTCCTCAGTATTAACCATACCCCAAACATTTAGTGACATTGATTTAACTTTGAATTGAATTGTTTTAAATTATTACATTTGAATTATATTTGGATTATATGGTGATGCATATTCTCTCTATTTTGAATGTATATTTGTATTATCTCTATTTTATTTGGATATATGATGTTTGAACATGTACAACATTGCTATAACAGATACAAATATACTGCTGGACAGTGGTAGTGGCCATACTGCCCAACATAATTTTTTTCAATTCTGCCCAGAATTGTCACGGTCATTGACCGTGACAAGTCCTTGATAAAGAAACTTGTCACGGACTTTTCACCGTCAATGGCCATGATAATTTTTTTATAGATTGTCAGGATCTTGTCACGGTCTTAAACCATGATAAAACTTATCGCGATCAAGGACCGTGACATGACCGTGATAATTATAATGAACTTGTCACGGTCAACAATCGCGATAAGTTTGTGACAAATAAAGTTATCTCGCCCAGAATTGTCACGATCATTGACCTTGACAAGTTCAACTTGTCAAGATCAATGACCGTGATAATTTGACAGATTTGGTGTAGTGTTTCTTAATATTGGAAGCATTCCATGCTCTGGGTATCTCTCTGCCCTCCATTATTTCTAAGTGATAGGCTCTTTGTAGATCATCTCTGATCACTTTGAATGGTCCCTCCCAGTTGGGCCCCAACTTATCATCCGACAGTCTTATAGTACTGTAGAGGACTTTCCTTAGGACGTAGTCTCCCACTTTATTCTTCCTCAAATTTACCCCCTTATTGTAATATTTTGCCAAGTGCTCCTAGTATGAGGCCAGCTTGATCATGGCCTGCTCTTTTCATTCATTATCCAGGTCAAATTCAGCGTAATGGGCATTATCATTTAATCTTTGGTCGGCCAAACTTGTTCTTAAGGTAGGGAGGCCTGCTTCAAGTGCTATGACAACTTCCATTCCATATGTGAGTGCTGAGGGTGTCTTTCCAGTTGGTATTCTTGGCGTAGAACGATATACCAAAAGAACATGAGGGAGCTCGTCCACCCAGGTGCCTTTTTCTCCTTCAAGCCTTTTCTTAAGGCCATCGAACATCATTTTGTTAGAGGCCTCTACTCGATCGTCGCTCTGGGGATACTCCACCAAATTGAATTGGTGTTTGAATTTATGCTCATCGCAAAAAGCCTAAAAAGGTCCACTCTCAAACTTTGTGCCGTTATCGGTTATAATGGTCCTTGGTACCCCAAAGTGTGTTATGATTCTCCTGCAGATGAACCCTATCATATCATCATCTCTAATATTATCTATTGGTTATGCCTCTACCCACTTGGTCAAAAAAGTACGTGCCAACCAGCAAGTACTTGCCATTTCTAGGTGTGGTAGGGAAGGGTACCATGATGTCCATACCTGACTATATAAGTGACCATGGGATGGTCATTGGCTTCAGGTCACTGGCCGGTTTATGGACTAGGGAAGAGAATTTATAGAATTTTGTTCACTTCCATACATAAATACCTGCGTCTTTCTACATGTATGGCCACCAGTTGTCGTCCTTAATTGCTCGGAATGCGAGGATCTCCTCCTGCATAGCTCCCACATATTCTATCATGAAGTTCTAAAAGGAATTGCTCGACGTCATTTGAGTGCACACATTGGAGGTATGTGCCTGTGAAAAATCTACTCTAGAGCTTGCCTCCATTGTCCATGTAGAAATGTGCATCTTTTACACTGACTTGATGGGCCAATTATTTATCGATCGGTAGTGTTTCCATTTAGATTATGCTAATATGTTGTCTATCCAACTGACACCTTTGTTGATGGAGAGGACGTCTTGTCTTCTCAATACTGGGCTTGGCAAGTAATTTTACTTCAATGGTTCTCCTTATATTAGAGTCCCCTAATGAGCTTTATGGTGCTACAGCCTCGGCAACACTGTTGTGCCCCTAAGGAAACTATTAGACGTGGGCTTCCTCAAATTTAATAATTAGATCGCGTACAACTATGAAATAGGCTTCCATCCCACCATATTTGGCATTAAAATCACCACTGACTTGATTGGACACCAGTTTGGAGTTGCAATAAATGTTGAGTCTTCTTGCCCCGACCAAATGCTTGTGAAGTTCGGTGATGAGGGCCTCATGATCAACCTTGTTATTGGAGGCATCGAATCCCAGTCTGAACTCTTGCTCTATCATACCATTCTCAGGAATCTCAAGGACAATCCCTATGATTTTCCCCTTTGAATTGGAGGCGCAATCAACATACAATGTCCATCTTTCGCCTTGAGCCGGCTCTTGCAAATTAAATTGATCGGTCAGCTGCCTATCAGTGAGACATTCTTCAGTAAATTCTGCAATGATGTGTACCAAAACCTGGACTTTGATTGTTATCCTTAGCTGGAAGTGAATATCAAATCTCATAAACTCTATCGACTACTTTGACATCCACCCAAAAAGGTCAGTTGTAATGCCCTGGTCTAGATTTATCAGTTACCCATGCTCAACTCGGTCTGATCCAAGAATTAGATATGAACTGAAATGAAGCACCCTACATAATATTGCTAATTCATTTTTATTTAAATTAACATTTCATTTGTTTATCATGCGATTCCAATTTTAAATCAGACTACATGAGGGACCCGTAGGAAGCATTCCCGGAATCCAAGCATACAGAACTACTAACGCAAAATAAAATAGAGTACTTACCAGTGTAATGCTATCAAAATATGAAACTGTACCGAATAATTTGAATTAAAATGATAGAGCGAGGCAAATGCTCAGTGGAAAATATACAACAATGCAATATAGAATTGAACAGCAAAAGGAAAACTCTAACCCATTATACCGACGTGCATATGCAACTACCTAATATATACACACACATATATATACTCAATGCATGAAACCATTTTTATTCTAAAAACATTACCAATTCTGATCAAGTTATTTTAATCTTACAAAGAACTTTCGCTTTATTAATTTGCAATTTTCCCCTTTACTTAACACACGCAATTAAATACTAAAACAACTACACTTTGTCTAACCGAAAATAATTTCTTTATTGAAATCACCTTTTTCATTTGTACCAATTCATGTTAGTATTTTCATTGAAAATAACCAATTTCAACTCATACGAACACCGTGTTTGAAAATAATTATTTAACTCTCGAAAACCTTTAAACAACACACACTCGTGTTAACTGTTGTTAAACATTCTTAGGTTGCATAACTCACCCGTTTAACCACTATACTTTATAGTTTCTTTATTTTATAAATATTAATTAATTTATATGTTTCTCATCCAATTTAGCCCCTTACTGGAACATTTATTAATTCATTAGAGTTAGTTTTGTCTTAAAATATTTTCACCACACAACTCATTTATTAACATGTTCCTCGTTCCTTTATCTTTTTCTCAAAATCTTCCAATAAATTGCGTACTTTAGTGGGCTCCACACTACAAGAAACGCCACCATATGCTTTCGCGAGTGATTTTGGGCCTTTTACCCCAGGTCTCCAGGCCCTCCTTAATTATCCTGATGTCATTTGAGTCCTTATTAATGTGTTTTAAAATTTTGCAAATGTTCACATTATTCCCCTTTTCCTTTTACTCGATCGAAGTCAAAACACGGGGTTTCACCCCAACTTGTTTTACACTTGAAAATTCTCATTTCTTGTCCTTTACACTTTAGCATTGATCTTATTCCAAAATCATATTCAATTAGGATCATCAAGTGTAACACCCTTCCCAACATTTTTATTTCATAACAATGTTACGCTTTACCTAAAATTACCATTTTACCTATTTGTTTTAAAACTCATCTTTTACTCCATTTTCACAAGTGTTAATTTTCCAAACACCATTTAGTTACCCACACTAATTTCTTAAGTGTTTTTAATATCTTAACACGTTTTTAACCTTTGGAATAACATTTTTCTCAATTGGGAACATTTTTATTTCATTACTTTCATTTCCAAGAATCATTGAACATATAAGACTACATTATAAGAAAAATACCATTTTCTTTATTAACATTTGTAGTCCTAAAATCTTACATTTTTACACATTTCAACACCCATTACACACACACCTTAAGGGATTAATTTTCTTATTTCTTCGTTTCCTGTTTACACCCAATAAAATCTTCATTACTTTTTTTTTATGTTCATCATCAAAATATTAGAAGTTTACATGCACAAGAAGATGAATTTTAATTCCAAAAATCCCATTAAATGAGTTAAACATGCAATTAATTCTAGAAAATTCATGACTTGCAAAATATACTTTCGAAGACTAAAGGACATCTTATTTATTTAAGATTCAACAAATGTACAACTCTTGTAAAATATTCCATTTTGCAAGATAAATATCATTTTTCAAAAATTTTATTCCATAAAATGTTTAGCACCAAACTTCTTGGAATTTCATCGTTTACACAAAGTTCACAACATTTCCAAGAAAACTTTGAAATACTTGTTCTCCAACGAAATCAACGTTATTTTAACATTGTTATGAAATATAAATATTTAAACACCAAGTTTCCTTGAAATATGACATTTTTGTTCAAACCATTAAAACCCATTTTTCTTACAACTCACAAGAATATCAATCCTACATCTCATCATCATCGGACTCTTAATTTCTACAGGCAAGACCAATATTATAAATAGAGTCGTAAATCTAAGAGTAGAATGTTTTCCCATGTCAAATGAAACTCAAACAATGGAAGGCATGAAATGTCTAAGAAGATGGAAACCTCCCACCTCCTAAGGTGGACTCAAGGAGGTTGCCTAGCTCCACTAAGCTTGTTTCCATGAAAGCTCCACCAATAACCCTCTTTAAGATCCATCAATATACCATCTTCATCTTCTCCAAAACCCCCCAACAACACCTTCAAAATTCATAGCTACGCCCAATAATGGTGGAAATGGGTATCTAGGGCCTTGTTATGGTGGGATACTAGAAGAATTTAGTGGCATAAGGTGGAAGAATGGTGGTGGCATGGGGCTCTGTGGTAGGGAGTGCTGGAGGAATACATAAAAATGGTGGAAGACCTCTCTCTCTCTCTCTCTCTCTCTTCTTCCATTCAAAATTAACCCAAAATAAAACCTTATAAAATAACCCCAATCTCATTTTTTCCCTCGACAGCTCATCCATCTAACAGCCCAAAATGAGACAAATCACAAGGGCAACCCGATTTAAAATTTTTGCATAACCTCATTTGACTGAGAATGGCCTCTTGCTTGAACTGTTATTTAAACGACCTTCGAATGACCTAGACCTATTATTTAGTTGGATGTCGTTCGAGCCTCGTTCGATCCTCACTTCGAATGACACAAGAATATCTTTCGAAGGACCCTACACTCATTTGAACCATCTTTACCATTTTTTTCTCAAAATTTCCAAATTGAAGCCACAAATTTCCAACAATCCTCAACAAGACTCCAAAATAGTCCATTACAAAACAAACCCATGTCATAAATATTGAAATCCAAAGGTTTTCATATGTTTAGAATTTACGCAGGGAATAATAATAAAATATTGGGTATGGGTCTTACATTATTCCCTCCTTAGGAAATTTCATCCTCAAAATTACTTATCCATTAATTCTTCAAATTCATGGGGTTTATCAATTCTCATTGTAAGTCACATAAACCCTCTAAGACAAAATCATCAAAGTCCTCAATAGCTAATATCACATCACATGCCCTTACATGGGGTTTGTCACCAAAGGCTTAACATGCGACATGCTTTAACGCTCACCATATTGCTAACCAGCAACGTCACATAATCTACTCCGAGTCTCCATTCAGTTAATGATAATGCTCAATCAAGTCCTAGGACTACCTATGTCAATACCCAAAGCACACTCGATCCGTCGAGGGCCACCCTCTTCAGTGATCGAGACTCACCCAATAGTGACCCACGATACAATCAATAATCAAAGTTATCACCAAGAACCATTTCCATTCATAGGACCACATCTCCAGCGTCCTAAAAAAATTTTAGATTGTCCTGACTACTTAATTTTGCCTAATCATGATATTAACCATACATTGCTAATTTCTTACTTTGAGAAGTAATACATAGATCAAATGATCACGTCACACTCGGTTGACACCTTTGACTGCATCACTCTGATGACCCTAGTATTACTGTAGGCATCTCAACTTTAAGCACTCACTTGATCCACGCACCAATCCACTCAACATGGCAAAGCAACATTGTGAGCTAAGTTTTTCTAAATTTTTAACACTGACACGACCACAAAAGTGTCTAAAGTGCGTGTTATATAGGCTCAAGTGCAAGCTTGTTTCTCAATTAATAACCTGGTAAGTCGGGATCGTATCCACAAGGAACTAGGATGAATGCTCCTAACAACAAAGGAATAGAAGACTAGCCCTAAATTGATTCGAGAAAGGAAACTTAAAGATTATTAATTGAGGAACTGAATTCTACTGTCTAAATGCAAATGAAATTCAAATTAATGACTACGTTACGTGCACAGAAATAAAACTACTGCAATTAAGTAAATATGAATAAGGGAAAATTAGGTTAGGATACAATCCCCCAAACCTTAGTAGATTTACCGGATAGATTACTAGATTTTGAATTAGATATTTGATTAAACCACCGTCTTTATCAATCCTAATCATAGCATATATGAGGATACTAGGACGCATAATACGTAATCAAAGGCAAGAATAAAGCGGTGTTGCATAACCAACATGCACATCGCATCCTTAAACACCACGGTTACCTAGGGCAAGGGAGGTTAAAAGACCTACGATGGTTGTGTCCACTACATAACACGAGTCGAGCAAGATTTAATTCAAAACCTATTTTCTATTCATGTAAATTACATCGAGTCGAATTTATGCATCCCAACCCTTGGAAATTTAGCTGGAAATAATTAACATAAGCATGAACACAAAATCAATATTGCACGAATTCATAACTACGTGAAAAATTGGGAAGAAACTTGTAAATAAGAATTGCAACCTAATTTCTACGAATAATCAGACACGAATATAAGAACAATTGAAAACTGAAAGAAAACAATACTTGGAATGAAGAAAATTCTGGAATTAATGCTTGAAACTTGAATAAATGTTGAAGAAATTAAATCCTAGGGCTCTTAGGTGCAAAAGCCCTCTAAAACTATCAAAAAGAGAACTCCTAAAAGTTTGGTAATTAGTTAGAATAAATACTCTACGGATTTACAAGAGTTTGAGCTAGGTACAACTCTAAATTTGAAAAAGAAAAATCAGGAAATCGTCACCCAAATCAGTCCGACCTGGGCAATCGGTCTAGTTTGGTATATACAGGATCGGTTCGTTTTTACTTGAAATCGGATCGCTACGGTCTTCCAATATATGTAGGAAATCATAAGGTGTCTGACTGCTTCATTTTTGGGTGACGCTTAATCGGTCCACTATATTTAGGAACTTGGCCTCCACCGGATCGATTTGTTTTTTGTTCACATCGGATCGGTCCGAAGATCTTTTCCTTTCTTCTCTTGTTGTGATTTTCTCTCATCTTTGAGGTTTCATAACTTTTGATCCGGGACTCAGATTTGGATAGCGTTTCCTCCTACTACTTATAGACTCGATATCTTCAACTTTCATTTTGGTTCCTCATCCGAACTCCAGATGCAAAGTTACCCTTTTGCCCTCTGAATTTTCTTCCTTTCTTTCTTCCTTGGTTTTCGGTTTTGAGTTTCCTCTTCTCTTCAATTGTATAAAATACCAGCAAAAAGCACAAATAATACACGAAACTCGATGCACTGTATAGGAAATGTCAGTAGAAAAGATATGAGATAAATCAATGCATTTTACATTGTACAAGGTGATAAAAGCCGCTAAATTAAGGGAATAAATAAGAAAAATTTTTGTCCAATCAAACCCCCCTAACTGAGAACTTTGATCGTCCCGAGAAATGTAAAAGAATTGAAATAAGGCTCAACTCTAGAAAAATATTTTATTATGATAGAAGATCTCTTTCTCAAGGAAGCGATTGCATTTAGCATATTTAACAAGCCGTTAAACTCCTAGGTTACCCTAGTAGGACGAGTGGTTTCTCGTGAGGATTTGCAGTGAATATACCCACAAAATTAGATTTTGACTCAAAAAATTTCAAAATACCTAAAAATTTTACAATTCAAACTTTTTAAAAAATTATCACCATAGATTTATATTCACAAGTCTCGATTTGTCATGTGTGTGTGTGCGAAGCCAAAAATTTAATCGCAAATTTCCATCGAAGGATCATTACGTTACTTTTCAAAAATTCGTTTTGATTTCAAAATCTCACGGGATACTCTCACAAACAAATCAATTGGAATTTGGCTATTTTCTCTCGATGTTCGTGATTTATAAGAGTAATGCATTAGGAAACGAATTCACGCACATAAAATTGAAAAAAAAAATATTTATGGTGGAAAGATCTCTTCATCAGATTACGATCATTGGGAAAATTGGAAAAATCACCTCTTATACACACCAATCAATCTCTCTTGTTATCTTTTCGTGTTTTAGCTCTCCATACGATAATTAATTTTGCAATCTGGACTCGGTTAGGACTTGATCAGGTTTAAGGACTATTGGGTACATTGGGAATGTTTGGAAAATTCAGAATTAGAAAAACTTCTTATGATGTCCGTTAGTGCTTTTCGGGATTTTGCTCAATTTTCTATTCTTTTTCTATTTTTTCTATTCTTGGTCTTTTTGTTGAGAATTTTTCTATTTTCTTGCCTTTTTTCATTTCACCAATTGGACTTAATCGATGAATGTTAAATTTTCACAATTCCGGGTTATTCGGGTTTTTCAGGTTATCAAATGAAAAGGAAAAACTTTATTAGGCTCAAATTGGGTAGAAAAAGGGTGATTTTTCACAACTTTTTATGGATAATATTGTTCGGTAACAAACGAGGGCCTACTTCATTGTCCGAATCACTAATCATATTACCATATGCGTCTCTCGATTAATTTAATTTAGAGATATGTTAGCACGCTTTTTGAGGGAACATCACACACTTTTCCCGTAACTGATCAAAACAAAGGAATAGAGATCCTCAATGACTTATTTTAACGCTGAAAAAACTATGAGTTAACCATTAAATCGGATTGATTTAAAAACTCAGAATAGATGAGAGGTTCGAAATCTCACCGGGTTCGTTAATCTCCACACTTTTTCATTAGGTCATCAATTTTCTTCGAATTTCCATCTTTGGTCAATTTTGGTTTTGTGCAATAGGATTTTTACGAATTTGAGACTTTAAACAATTTTTTTGTGATATTTTTTAAAATTTTAAATCCCAATTTTTATTTATTTTGAAAAAAATATATATTTTTGGCAATTTTCAAAATTTTTTGGAAATTTTCTCATTTTGTGGGTTTTTGGCCATTTTGAACTTTGTGAAATTTTTTAAGCGCATTCGTACCCTCCCCCTCCCCCCCCCCCAACTTAAAATTTTGCAAAGTCCCAATGCAAAAGGACTAAAAGCTAAACTAAAGAGAGAAGGCATAGAAAATCAACAAAGTATAAACTGCAAGAATAAAACAAGCATGCATAAGAAACGCAAAGATAGGCAAGAAAATCTCCGATTATATATTCAGATTGCAAGCATTTATAAACAGCAAATGGAAGGAGTACACAAAACAAGCAAGTCAAAACATGCTACAGAGGTGGCGGGTGAGAGGTGCTGGGAGCAGTCGGTTCATACGGGTTGTAAAAATAACTTGGAGGTGGTGCACCCATCTTCTTTCGATAAAGCTTCACCTGAAGGCGATGCATCATGCTAGTGTCGCGCTGTTAGGACCGACGATCCTCTTTGCAGTCAGCATTGTATTTATTTATGAAACCATCGAAGCGTGATTCTGGCGTGGTGATGCGTCGATCAAAATATTCTCTCGGAAGCTCAAAATAAGAATCTTCATCTTCATCATACTCTATTTCCTCTCCCTCGACCATTTTAACATCTGCATCCACATCCTCCTCTTCCTCATCGTCTTCATCCTCATTATCATCTACATCCATCTCGTCAATATCCTTATCATCATCCTCATAGTCTTCCAACCTCCGTGCTCAGATGATTTCCCTTTGCCTCTCACTTTTAGTGCGGGGGCCCTTCCCAATAGGATTGGGAAGGTGAGAAAATGACTGGGGAGGAGCAATTGAACCAAGCATAAGGCAGAGGGGTTGTACCCTTCTTATCCATGGCCGTGAAGAATATGTCCTTGTAGAGAATGTGATCCAGGTGGATAGGGGTATTGGGGTCTGAAAGGTGATAAATGAGGGTGGCTTCACAGGGGTGTATAGCGGAGTTGTTCGAGGTTTGGAGGATGTTGGCTCATAAAATTTGGAAAGTTACGCGGGCCTTGTCATTCATCCTGCCCACCGGGAAGGTCTCGGTACCCCAATATTGGTCAGGCGTGATGTGGGACATGCATGTGGATTTCATAAGGGGCGAGATTGACGGGTTACATAAATTAGGTTGGGCTCGGGACTCCATTGGTCGTTAACTTCTGGATCATAATTTCTAAGGGGAGGGGGACGCGTGTGGCATCAACATAAGCTTCAGATGTGAACTTAGTTGTGCGAATGAGAGAGCCATAAAAGGCACAAACTCGGTGGAAGGAAGATATTAGTGACAAATTGAGGTAGCACGTTTCAATGCACTTGGTGCTCCATGTGGAGTTCATGTGAATGAGTGAAAAAGCATTCTTGCCATATTCTCTCTTGGCGCGAATGGAACACCTTGTTTTCATCATCGAGAACTTCGACGGAGGTGTATTTTTCTGGGAGGGCCCTATTTTCCATATGGTAATGTTATGGGTTTAAGGGAGAATATGGAAGAGAGAATAAGAGAGTTGGGTGAGTGGAGTGGTGGTGAAATGGGAGGGAAGGAGGTGTATTTATAGGTGGTGGGTGAAGGTAAGGGTGACTTTTGGAGGGAATGGAGGGAAGGGTGTGGATTTGAGAGGGAAAATGTATGGGGAAGAGGGTAAAATTGGATATGGAGGGAAGGGAAAAAAAATGCTGACATCGAACCGATCCGGGTCCCAAGGACCGGACCGATCCAGTCCTTTTTTTTTTATTTTTCTGCATAACCGAATCATTCCTGGTCCATAGGGGCGAATCAGTCTGGTTCCTTGTAACTTTATGCTCCCCTTAACTTAGAATGGACTCTTCACTCAAAATTTCCCAGGGGTTCCCACAATTATTCCTACGCAAGAGTGACTTAGGACCTCTCATCTTTTACTTCAAAACCCTATAAGCTCTCTCGACGTGTGTGTTTCCGCTCCTATACTATCGTGACTTATACTTACCCACTCCTAACTACCCTAACCTACTCATAACTACTATACACTAGAATCACCGCATACGCATAGGGGGTGCGACGACCTTCTCGTACTTCTCAATCAATCCCCATAAATGGGGTCCAAAAACCAAATGGTGTCGACTTCTTCGACGAATGTCTCAAAGTACGGTTTAAGGCGTTATCCATTAACCTTGAAATTATTTCCCCCTTTTGAATCTTCCAACTCTATAGCTCCATGGGGGATTACTTCTCTTACGACAAATGGGCCCGTCCACCTTGAACGCAATTTATTAGAAAATAAGTGTAGTCGAGAATTGTAAAGAATCAATTTTTGTCTTAGATGGAACTCTTTGCATCGAATTATCTTATCATACGTGAGTTTCATTCGTTCCTTCATAATTTTAGCATTCCAATATGCGTCATTGCGCATCTCTTCCAACTTGTTCAATTGAATCTTACGAGCTTCACTGGCTTTATCTAGATTGTAGTTCAACCTCTTCATAACCTAATAGGCTTTGTGCTCTAGCTCCATGGGGAGATGGCAAGTCTTTCCATAAAGAAAATAAAAAGGGGACATCCCTAGGGTTTTTTTTATAGGCAGTATGATAAGACCATAGCGCATCGTTTAATCGAAGGGACTAATCATTCCAAGTAGGATCGACGGTCTTTTCAAGGATGGTCTTGATCTCACGATTTTCTAACTCGACTTGACCACTTGTTTAGGGGTTATAAGTCGTTCCAACCTTGTGGACGACTCCATACTCTCTCATTAATTTTTCAAATGGCATTATTGCGAAAGTGCGTGCTGTTATCACTTATGATTACCTTAGGAGCAACGAAGCGAGAGAGTATGTCTTCTTGTAAGAAATTTATCACCACTTTTTTTCATTCGTCTAGGTAGCTATTGCCTTTACCCATTTGGAGTTATAGTATACCTCAACAGGGATGTATAAAAATCCTAAGGAGGGAGGGAATGGTCCCAAGAAGTCAATACCCCAATAATTAAATAACTCAATGACGAGTATAGGGGTTAGTGGCATCACGTTGCGATGGGTAATAGCTCTCATCCTTTGACATCTATCGTAAAATTTGAAATAGGTGTTCATATCCTGGAACATTGTGGGCTAATAAAAACTGCTTTGAAGGATTTTAGCGGTTGTCTTATTCTCGAAGAAGTGGCCTCCACAAGCTTCCGTATGAAAAAAAATGGATTACACTTTGAATTTCTTCATCCGGAACACATCTTCGAATGAGTTGGTCTGCACAATATTTGAATAAGAATGGATCGTCATAGAAAAACATGTGTGACCAAGTGATGAATTTATTTTTCTCTTTCGGTGTCCATCCAGGAGAAATGACTCCCGTGATAAGATATTTAACAATGTCCGCAAACCAAGGTAAGGAAAAAGCAGTAAAGAGTTGGTCATCCGAATAGTACTCGTCTACGGGTATTAGATCAGTGGGCATGTCGACCGAGAGCCGTGACAAATGGTCAGCGATGACATTTTCTATCCCTTTCTCATCTTTTTTAGAGAGATTGAACCCTTGTAGGATCCACCTTATGAGGCGCGGCTTCGTATCTTACTTAGTAAGGAGATATTTAAGTGACTTGTGGTTGGTAAAGCATGTAATGGGCTACCCAACAAGGGATTAACAGAATTTATCCAAAGCAAAAACGATTAAGCAACTCTTTCTCTATGGTGGAGTAGTTAAATTATGGCCCAGCCAACTTTCGGCTAGCGTAATAGATGACATGAGCTTTTTAGTCCTTTTTTTTTCCTAAAACAACCACAATCGCGTAATCACTCGCATCACACATGAGCTCGAATAGAAGGGACCAATCTGGAGCATGCATGATGGGGGCAGAAAGTAGCATGATTTTCAATTAATAGAAATCCTCTTGGCATGCGTCATTCCACTCAAAAGGAGCATCCTTCATAAGGAGGTTACTCAAAGGGCTAGCGATGGTGCTAAAATCCTTTATAAACCTTCTATAAAATCCTGCATGACCCAAGAAGGAGCGCACATCCTTTAGTGATTTAGGAGGGGGAAGCTCGGCTATAACATCATTTTTTTCCCGATAAACTTCTATGCCTTTAGATGAGACTATGTGGACAAAACTATGACCTCGGTAACCATGAAGTGTCATTTTTTTTCCAATTGAGACCTAAGTTCGTTTCCACACACCGGGAAAATACTTTCTTAAGATTCGCTAGACATTGGTCAAAAGAGGGTCCAAAAATGCTAAAATCGTCCATGAAAACCTCAAGTCCTCTCTCTATTATGTCGCTAAAGAGACTCAGCATGCATTGTTGAAAGGTCACAGGTGCATTGAATAATCCAAAAGGCATACTTTTAATGGCAAACGTGCCAAATGCACAAGTAAAAGTCATATTTTCTTGATCAAGTATGTCTACCTCAATTTGGTTATATCTGGAATAACCATTAAGGAAGTAATAATATGGGAGACCCACTACGCGCTCAAGTATTTGTTCGATAAATGGTAAGGGAAATGGTCTTTTCTTGTTCTGGCATTGAGTTTCTAGTAATCAATACAAAAACGCCACCCGGTGGTGGTGCGTTGAGGAATTAATTCTCCCTTAGCTTTTTCGACCACAGTCATGCCCGATTTCTTCAAGATGAAATGAATTAGGCTTACCCATTTTCTATCCAAGATAGGGTAGATAATCCCGGCATCTAACAACTTGATAATATACTTTTTAATAACTTCTTTCCTAGTTGGGTTTAGTCGCCTTTGCATTTCGCTCGAGGGCTTCACGTCCTCATCGGGGTAGATTTTGTGGTTACAAATCAGGAAACTTATACCCTTCAAATCCGCTATAGACCAACCAAAAGCACCTCTATGCTTCCTCAAAATTTCCTCGTGCTCTTTGTCTAGGCTAGAGGAGACAATAACAGGAAATGTCTCATCCTCTCTTAAAAAGGCATATTTCACTTGAGAGGGTAGTTTCTTCAACTCGAGGGTAGGAAATTTCACTTTAGAGGGGATCAAGAATGACTCCCTCAGGGGTAGCTCCTCAAATCTAGAAATCCAATGAACATCTCTCAACTCCTCTATCGATGTTCCTTCGTCAAATATCTCTTTCAACCCCTAAACCTCTCGCTCAAACTCAGTGTGTGGAATCTCACTCTCATCACCTCTAACTAGGCATGCTTCTAAAGCGTCCCCACCCATGGTTCCCTCAATATGATCCTCTACTAACTCCTCTATGATATCGATCATATGTATTTCATCTTCATCACCCACTTGATTAGCAACATTGAAGATGTTCATCTCGAGGGTCAAGTTTCCAAAAGTGAGTTTCATTTACCCATTTCGTGTATTGATTAAAGCATTAACTGTGGCTACGAATGGGTGACCTGGAATAATGGGAACATGGTTTCTATAATGGATGGAGGCCTCCCTGTCCCAAATAACAAAGTCTACTGATAAGTAGAAAGTGTCCACTTGGACTATCACGTCCTCAATAATACCTCGAGGCACCTTCACTGTGCGATCCACTAATTGGAGAGTGATTCGTGTGGGCTTAAGGTCACCCAACTCAAGATGCCTATAAATGGAATAGGGAAGGATATTAACTCTCACGCCTAAGTCCAGCAAGGCCTTCTCAATTCGATGTTCTCCAATAAGACATGAAATCGTGGGTTCACCCGGGTCTTCAGACTTGGGTGGGTGTTCGTTAAGTAGAATTGAGATTAAATTATGTGCGAGGAAGATATTATTCTTCACTTTTATCCATCGTTTCACAGTCAAAAGATCTTTAATGACCTTAGTATAGGCGATAATTTTTTGGATGGCATCCAAGAAGGGAAAATTCAGCTTCACTTGCATAAGAACATCTTGCACTTCTGCACAGGAGGCTCCCTTTTGAAGTGGGGCCAACCATTGAGGGAACGGAACGTCGATGGGAAGTTTAACAACAAATTCATGATCGCTAGCATCATTTTTATTACTCTTGTTCAAGGGGCATCTTCGGCCACATTCGTGCTGGGAAAAACTTCCTTATCTTTTGTCTCCTCGTGTGGGGGAGGTGATAAATCAATGACTCACGCACTACGTAGAGTGGTGACGGCTTGGCATGGCTCTTGCTGATAGGAAGATGTAGAGATAACATTGGCTTGACCTTGAGGAGGTCTTTGTCCTTGATCCAAAAACTTTCCCTTCTCTTGGGAACTTAATGAGGATTGCAAACAAGATATGCTCGTATTCATCTCACTAAACATGCACTCAAACTTAGAATTGGTTGTGTTTTTAGATTGGGTGAACTGGTTTAAATTATCCTTAAGAGTCCTCCACGGTGGAGTGACGTATGGTCCTGAAGGTGGTTCTTGAATGTGGGGATGCATAGGTGGCTCTTTCTAAAATTGAGGAAGGGGTGGAGGTAGGGCAACATGTGAAGTAGGATTCAGCGCAGCTTGTTGTTGACCGTATCTGAAACCAGGATGGTTCCTCCATGAAGGATTGTATGCATTCCTATGAGGGGCATTAAAATTTCCCTCAAACTTAGACTTGGTTGTGATCAACTCTTTCAAGGTTTGACCTGATCCAAAGGTTATAAAACAGCGGTGGTTTAAAATGATTCTGATTGGTTCATATGGATAGCACCGGGATTAACCAAGAACACATGCAGACCCTTGATTAGGAATGATCCAACGATCATCAAACATCCATCCATCCCTCTCACATAACAAACACAAATACATTCACCTGGAGGATGACAAGTGTTGGCCTGTGAGTGGCTCTCACACGAGCGTCAAAATAATTACACAACATCACCCTGAAGTCTCTAGCGCTTTGAGTTCCTACCCAACCAAACATTTGACTGAAAACAGAAGTTTCCAAAATAGAATATTAACCCCACAAATTATATAATCCCATTTTATTAATAAAAACATTTATTAAAAAAATGTTTAAAAAATGTTTAATAAGGTTTAAAATTATTTAAAAATTCCCAAAAAAATTATTAAAGCTCCAATTCAAGGGGAATTAAACACACACTCAATTTTAAGCAATATGAACACATGTATGCACTTCTAATTGTGTGTA
Organism: Sambucus nigra; assembly: GCA_949130495.1. Lineage (NCBI taxonomy): Eukaryota > Viridiplantae > Streptophyta > Magnoliopsida > Dipsacales > Adoxaceae > Sambucus > Sambucus nigra. Next base: position 82,884,245 of record OX422208.1, on the reverse strand, counting down.
GTGTGATTCATTTTATACCTTCATGGATCATTGAAGAGGATTAGAGAGATAAGTTCTGAGGCTTTTTGGATTCTAGGATGGACTACCAATTTTGTCACTATTTCCAAACTAGTTGAACACTTATACAGTATAGACTTAAGCAAGTCAAAGGTATAAGGTGCTTCAATCTCCCCCTTTGGAAATATGAGACAAAATCTCCTTTGAGTTAGCTTAAAACTCGTAGGGAACCAAATAAAATAAAACCTAGTCCTATACAAAAGATACTATCTACCCATTTCCTAGAAAGTCAAAATTACATAACTCAACTATTTACAAACTTTTACACTAGAAAAGGTAGGCAATCGGTAGAAGAGATTCCTGCAAATATACACACTAAGATCAAGCAATTTAGATGAAATGTGAACAAAATATTGAACTCATAAAACTCAAATTTCTCCCCCATTTTGTCTCAAATGGACAAAGGGTAAAACTTAAGGTTTTAAGAGTTTAATCAGCGCATACCATGCCTATAGAATTTCGCAAATACAGAAATCTGTTATAGTCTAGAGGTTTAGTGAACATGTCTGCAAGTTGCAGATCAGTAGGCAGGTAATGAATTTCTAATTCCTTAGTTTCAACAAGTTCGCGTATAAAATGATGCCTTATTTTAATATGCTTAGTTCGCGAGTGTTGAACTGGGTTTTTAGATATGTTAATGGCGCTTTGATTGTCACAATACAATTGTAATTGATCTTCTTTAATCCCATAATCGCTTAACATCTGTTTTATCCATAATAATTGAGCACAACAACTTCCTGCTGCTATATATTCGGACTCAGCCGTAGATAAAGATGTGCAATTCTATTTTTTGCTACTCCAACCAACTAAATTATTGCCGACATAATAACAGGCACCTGAAGTACTTTTACTATCATCAGTACAACCGGCCCAATCAGCATCAGTATACCCTATGATGGTGCTACAGGTATCCTTAGTATACCTAAGTCCAAGATTGAGAGTGCCTTTTATGTACTTTATTATACGTTTTACACACAATAAATGGCTCTCTTTAGGGTTATTCTGGTAACGAGCACACAGACATACAGCATACATTATGTCTGGTCGTGAGGCAGTTAGATAGAGTAGACTACCAATCATACTACGGTAAAGTGTGGAATCAACTGACTTACCATTTTCATCTTTGCTTAATTTAATGGTAGTACTCATAGGCGTTTTGGCAACTTTAGCATTCTCTAAGCCAAATTTCTTAACAAGGTCTAAGGCATACTTAGTTTGAGAAACAAATAGACCATCAGAATTCTGTTTCACTTGAAATCCTAAGAAAAGTTGTAGCTCCCCCATAAGGGACATGTGAAATTCCTTATGCATAATAGCAGAAAAAGATTTAACTTTAGAGTTTGAAGTTGACCCGAAAATGATGTCGTCTACATAAACTTGGGCTATAATAATGTTTTTGTCAAAATGTTTGACAAAGAGAGTCTGGTCATTTCCTCCTCTCTTAAAACCCTTATCCAACAAAAAGTTGGAAAGGCGTTCATACCAAGCTCTAGGAGCTTGTTTTAAGCCATACAGAGCCTTTTTTAGACGAAAGACATGATTAGGGTATTTAGGGTTAATGAACCCTTTGGGTTGTTCTACATACGTTTCTTCGGACAGGATTCCATTTAGGAAAGCAGATTTTACGTCCATTTGATAAAGTGTGAATTTTAAGTAACACGCTATGGCGAAAAGAAGTCGAACAGATTCCAGACGAGTGACAGGGGCAAATGTCTCGCTGAAATCTATCCCTTCTATTTGAGAGTAGCCTTGAGCAACTAGTCTAGCTTTGTTTCTAAGAATCACCCCATTTTCATCAGATTTGTTCTTAAAAATCCAACGTGTTCCAATAACATTTTTGTTTTGAGGCCGAGGTACAAGATACCAGACATCGTGAATGACGAATTGTAAAAGTTCTTCCTGCATCGCAGAAATCCAGTGTGTGTCATTCAATGCTTCATTAACATTTTTCGGTTCCACAAGGGAGACGAAACATGCATAATTGGCATAATTTCTTAACTGGGATCTAGTACGAACTAGCTCATTAGGATTACCGACCACGTTGTCAATGGGATGATCTTTAGAGACCCAGCCAGGTACTTCTGGACTCTCAATAGGTAATGAGTCATCTATTTCTGGTGAATCAGTTTTGAAATAATTTTCAGATTCAACCACAATAGGCGATTCAGATGTCTTATTTTCAACAATGGTGTCGCTTACAATTACATTTATCGATTCCATAAGGGCCTTAGTACGCAGATTGTATATACGATAAGCACGACTGTTTGGGGAGTATCCTAAGAAGATGGCTTTATCACCACGAGTCTCGAATTTATACAGATGTTCTCTGTCTTTACAGACATAACACTGACTTCTGAAGGTTCTTAGGTATTTCAGATTTGGCTTCTTACCGTACCACAACTCATAAGGGGTTTGTTTAGAGTTTTTCCTAAGATAGACCCTATTAGTGATGTGACAGGCAGTTCTAATGGATTCTACCCAGAAGTATTTAGGTAGGGATTTAGCATGCAACATGACACGTGCCATCTCTTGAAAAGTTCGGTTTTTCCTTTCAGCAATGCCATTCTGCTGAGGAGTTTTAGGGGCACTAAATTCATGTTTGTAACCGTTGTAGTCACAATATTCAACTATTCATGTGTCTATGAACTCTCCCCCTCTATCACTATGAATGCGATTGACTTGTGTGTCCTTCTCATTCTCAATTCTTAGAAGAATTTTCAAAAAATTATGAAACGTGTCAGATTTATGTTTTAAGAAGGCAACCCAAGTGAATCGTGTGAAATCATCAACCATGACAAGGATATAACTGTGTCCACAAAGACTAACAGTTCTAGAAGGACCAATAAGGTCCATATGGATGAGATCTAGAGGTTTAGAGGTGAGGATGTCTTTAACCTTTTTATGCGAAGTCTTAACTATTTTTCCTTCCTGGCAATGACCACAGACAACACTTGAAATAGGTTTAATTTTAGGAATTCCTCTAACAATCTCTTGACTAGACAATCTACCAAGGATATCATAACTTAGGTGACCCATACGATTATTCCAGATTTCATTTTCATCCATTCTAACAATGTTACAGGTTTCAGAACTAGTCTTGACAGTATAACAATTGTCAGGTGTTCTAAGCCCTGTAATAATGCATTCACCTTTATCATTTAGAATTTTACAATTATTCTTTGAAAAGGTGATTGTATGGTCAGAGTCACAAAATTGTGATATACTCAGGAGGTTGGCTTTAAGGCCTTTAACTAATAGAACATTTTTGAGAACAGACATTCCTTCTTCTTTTAGGGTTCCTTTACCTATGATCTGGGATGAAACAACATCACCAAAAACAACTTTCCCACCAGCAAATCTGGTTTTGTTTAAAAGTTTGGTTTCATCTCCTGTCACATGTTTGGAACATCCTGAATCTAAATACCATCCAGATGAAGTGTGTTCAGCTTTTAAAGTAGTGATGACAATGTTACACTTCATTTGGGGTAAAAGATCCTCTTTTCTAACCCAAATAGCTCTAGTTTTAATTTTGCGCAAGTTTGCCCTCATTTGATAAAATTTTCGAGAGACAGATTTTTGTCGAAAAACATTTGGAGCAGCAAACTGATTATTGTGAAAAATTTGAGCTTTTGGTTTAGGAAAGTTTCGGGGATACTTTCTCTTAAATGAACTCTTAGTTTTGGTCAACATGTGAAGTAGGGCAACATGTGAAGTAGGATTCAGCGCAGCTTGTTGTTGACCGTATCTGAAACCAAGATGGTTCCTCCATGAAGGATTGTATTCATTCCTATGAGGGGCATTAAAATTTCCCTTAAACCCTCCTATTGCTTCCACTTGCTAGGTAAGCAAAGATTTGTAGGTGAAAAACGTCGCTAATGCCGTTTAACACAAGGTTAAACTGTATAAGCAACTCCGAATTGTTTGTTGGAGAAACCCTTTTCTTTTGAAAATAAAAATTATAAACAAGATTTGTTTACAAAGAAACTTATGTACGAGAGTAATTAAGATTGTGTAATCAGTTTTTAAAACTAAGGCAGTTTCAAAAATTCAGCACACTTATAGAATGAGATGAGTAGATGAAGATAATCAACACACGATTTTTAACGTGGTAAAACCTCTCCCAACAGAGGAAACATCCACGGTGACTTCTAAGTCACAAAAGTAAAAATCCACTAATAACAAAAATTAGTTACAAACAATACAACATGCAAGCACACAAATCAACCTATTCTAAGTTTAGGAATATACCCCATTTGGTTCCTTCTAACTTATCATAGATCTGATTTGTTGATGATGTTCTTCAGTTTGCTAACTTCCTTTGCTTTAGCTTCCTTATGTCGACTCAATGATCTCAGATCTTAAACACAACACTTTCAGTGTAGTAGTGTGTTAAGTGTTTGTGTAGTGATTCCTATTCACATGCATGAACTCACACACACTTAGATTTACAAACAGTCCTAGTAAATTACATATAAAGACTATATGCAGTGATTTTAGTTTATTTCTTTCTCACAGAACTCGAACCCTTTTTGACCTTTAAGTATAACCCAGATTCCACGGAGATCTTGCTTCAGAAATCGGTCAAGACCTTAATCAATCTCTTTTGAAAATATTTATGAGATTGAAAACCCTCCAAGTGTGAATCCAACTAGGTCAGAGTTAAGTTTCGTAAGAAGAAACCAGAAAACATTTTCAAACCCAAATCAGTAAAGATTTTCTTGAAACAAGTAGAAAATATGAAGATCTAGTGAAAATGTAACATGCAGAGTGTAGATCTAAAGTTTCTAAGAAAAAGAAACGAGATCTTCACATGAATGTTTAAGTTGTGTACAAGATCAAAGATAATGAGGTTACAGCTTCAATAAAAAACAAACTACTCTCTCTCAAACACTAAAGGATGTGTTTGGGGTGATATATAAATGAAGGTTTGTTTCTGAGTTGAAGTGTTTAAGGGTTAGGGTTTGGTTTTGGGCTAACTGTTTCTCTTTCTCTCTCTTCTCTCACTTCTCTCTTATTTTTTTTTTCTCTCAGAAAGACGAATGCCCAAAAGTCTTCTAAGGCTGAGAAGAGAAGGGTATATATAGGGCTGAGGGAAGGTTCTGGACGTTCGAGGGAAATCAAGGGCTGTGATCAAGTCTTGCAAGGTTTGACCTGATCCAAAGGTTATAAAACAGCGGCGGCTTAAAATGATTCTGATTGGTTCATATGGATAGCACCGGGATTAACCAAGAACACATGCAGACCCTTGATTAGGAATGATCCAACGATCATCAAACATCCATCCTGCCCTCTCACATAACAAACACAAATACATTCACCCGGAGGATGACAAGTGTTGGCCTGTGAGTGGCTCTCACACGCGCGTCAAAATAATTACAAAACATCACCCTGAAGTCTCTAGTGCTTTGAGTTCCTACCCAACCAAACATTTTACTGAAAACAGAAGTTTCCAAAATAGAATATTAACCCCACAAATTATATAATCCCATTTTATTAATAAAAACATTTATTAAAAAAATGTTTAAAAAATGTTTAATAAGGTTTAAAATTATTTAAAAATTCCCAAAAAAATTATTAAAGCTCCAATTCAAGGGTAATTAAACACACACTCAATTTTAAGCAATATGAACACATGTATTCACTTCTAATTGTGTGTAGTGTGATTCATTTTATACCTTCATGGATCATTGAAGAGGATTAGAGAGATAAGTTCTGAGGCTTTTTGGATTCTAGGTTGGACTACCAATTTTGTCACTATTTCCAAACTAGTTGAACACTTATACAGTATAGACTTAAGCAAGTCAAAGGTATAAGGTGCTTCAGTAGGTGGGTATCTTCAGACATTCTTTTGTTGAATGGGCAACCTCACAAATGGCGTACACCTTTTCTTTCACTACACGGGTCTGGTAGATTCTCTTAGTCATACCTCGATTATGTCTCTCATATTTTTCTCAAATTGATCAAGTCGATGGTCTAATAAGGTATCTTTAACCAATTGGTATAGATCGGATGCAACAGGAGTGATGGACACTTACCGAGGTCGGTTTTAGGCATTAGAATCGGATATGTCCCATGCTTGAGTAGTCGTGGTGACATACTTAAGATGAGCCTCAGCATCACTCGCGTCTAATTCCCAAAACGGTCTTTCACACATTATTTGAACAAGTTGTTTAGACGCTATAGTAAGCCCTTTATGGAAGAAAGAGATAAGGTGATGCTTCTCAAATCCATGATGTGGGCAAGCATTGACCAACTCTTGAAAGCGTTCGCAACACCTATCAAATGACTCATTATCTTATTATCGAAATGCTTGAACTTGAGCCTTGACAGAGTTGGTTTTATGTTGTGGAAAGAACTTCGAGAGAAACTTGGATTGAATATCCTTCCATGATATAATAGAGTTCGGTGGTAAAGACCAAAGCTAGGTCTTACCTTTGTCCTTTAAGGAAAAAGGAAAAAGCTTTAGGCGAACGATATCTTGCGTGCAAACTTGATCAGTAAAGGTTTCATACGCCTCTTTGAACTCGAGGATATGGGAGGTATGGTTTCTCTGAACCCATCCCATGAAATGTTGGAAGAATCTGTATCATCCCATTACGGAAGTGGAACTATCCTGCATTGTACGGAAGTAGAATGCATCCAGGGGTGACAATTCAATCGGGATATAAGAGTTCTTTCATAGGATGATACAGTCGATTTCCCTTACCCATACCAAAACTGGCAATATCCGGCATTTCTCTCTCTCCAATTGACTCAAAATCCTCACTCAGTGTTGTAGAAGTTTGAATCATCATGTGACTTGTGATGGAGTTTAGAGGTGTCGGAGGTGGAACCCAGAATTATGGGACACGAGGAGTGTGTGGGTATCGGAATTACACTCAATAATGGGATTTTCGTGGATTCTTATTGGAGTATTTTAAGCAGTTTGTTCTGGATTTTGCATGAAAGGGTTGTTGAGAGATGATTTCTTTTAGGCCTCTTAGTTTTCTGAACTTTTATTGAATTTTTTTTTAGGGCTTTTTAAAATTTAGGAATCAAATTTATGATTAAATCTGCTACCCTAAAAGTCTACTTAATCTCCCCGACAACGACACCAAAAACTTGACGCAACCACAAAATTTTCTAAAGTGCGTGCTTATATAGGATTAAGTGCAAGCATGTCACTCAAGTAATGACCCGGTAAGTCAAGATCGTATCCACAGGGAACTAGGAGGAATGCTCATAACGACGAAGGAATAGAAGACTAACCCTAAATTGATTCGACAAAAGAAACTAGAAGATGTTTAATTATGGAACTGAATTCTACTGTCTAAAAGCAAATGAAATTTTAATTACTCACTACGCTATGTTCACGAAAATAAAACTACTGCAATTAAGTAAATATGAATAAGGGAAAAGCAGGTTAGAATACAATCCCCCAAACCTGAGTAGATTTCCCGGATAGAATACAAGCTTTTGAATTAGATATTTGATTAAACCTAGTCTTTATTAATCCTAAACATTTCATATGTGAGGGTACTAGCCCACATCATATGTAATCAAAGGCAAGAATAAAGAGCCCACACGCACATCGCATCCTTAAACACCCCAGTTACCTAGGGCAAAATAGGTTAAAATATCTACGATGGTTGTGTCCACTACATAGCATGATTCGATCCAAATTGAATTCAAAACCTATTTTCTATTCATATAAACTACATCGGTCCTGGTTCATGCATCCCAACCCTTGGAAATTTAGCTGGACATAATTAAACTAAGCATGAACACAAAATCAATATTGCACGAATTCATAACTACTTGAAAAATTGGGAAGAAACTTGTAAATAAAAAATGCAACGTAATTTCTATGAATACTCATACACAAATATAAGAACAATTGAAACTAGAAAGAAAACAATTCTTTTAATGAAGATAATTCCGGAATTAATGCTTGAAACTTGAAAAAATGTTGAAGAAATTAAATTATAGGGATCTTAAGTGCAAAAGCCCTCTAAAACAATCAAAAAGAGAACTCCTAAAAGTTTGTTAATTAGTTGGAATAAATAATCTACAGATTTACAAGAGTTTGAGTTAGGTACAACTATAAATTTGAAAAAGAAAAATCAGGAAATCATCACCCGAACTGGTCCGGCCTGGGCTATCGATTAGGTTTGGTATATACCGGATCGGTCCATTTTTACTTGAAATCGGATCGGTACAGTCTTCCAATCTATGCAGGAAATCATAAGGTATCAGACCGATTCATTTTTGGGTGAAGTCAGATCGGTTCTCTATATATAGGAACTTGGCCTCCACCGGATAAGTTTGTTATTGACTCACATCGAATCGATCTGGAGATCTTTTTCTTTCTGCTCTTATTGTGATTTTCTCTCATCTTTGAGGTTTCATAACTTCTGATTCGGGACTTGGATTTGGATGTCGTTTCCTCCTACGTGCTTGTAGACTCGAGGTCTTCAAATTTAATTTTGGTTCCTCATCCAAACTCCTGATGTAAATTACTCTTTTGCCCTCAAATTTTTCTTCCTTTATTTCTTCCTTGGTTTCTCAATTTTGAGTTTCCTCTTCTCTTCAGTTGTATACAATACATGTAAAAAGAAAAAAAAATACAAGAAACTCGATGCACTATATAGGAAATATCAGTAGAAAAGATATGGTATAAATCAATGCATTTTACAATGTATAGGGTGATAAATGCCGCTAAATTAAGGGGATAAATCGGAACAATTTATGCCTAATCAAAGACTGTACAATATCCTCAAGTCATCCTATTGATATTTACAATCAGAGCCACTAACTACCTTGCTAACCAGTCGAAAGGTCATTAATCCTTAGAAAAGATAATACTAGGAGCAAATCATGTGGTCGAAAGCATATCCACCATCACATTGAACTTTATGTAATAACAAGAATACCTCATATAGGGCTCACCCTATTACCAGTTGCATTGACCATATCAGGTGCACCCATGCTCTAACAGGATCAACCGTGCCATAACATGACATGGTACCAATCCGAGCTACCACATTCATGAGAATATCCATCCTTGATTACCTAAACTACAATGGACCTACATGAGGCAGAAGAAACATGCAATCATTCTGAGAAAATTCTGCCCATACGCGATAGACTATGATATATGAAAATTTAACCTATGCTATATGCTTGAAGACTTGTCACTCATCCTAGATGCTCTCACTTGGTACTAACCTAACCACATGCCATGGATTCAGTCATCAACCATGATGAATTGAATCACAACTATTCATCACTGTAAGAAGAGAAATATGAACCAATCATCATCTAGAAGGTTAAATTCCTGACTTCCCTACTGAGGAGTAAGGCCATCCCCCTCTCATCCTTGGCACGCATAAATCACTCCGATTAGAGGATGCATAGCACCCTTGTCTACACTAACCTTATCCATTTACCCATGACAATATCACTAACCTATTGCTCCAAGGTTACTATATGCCTTATAATATCTTGGTCGCAACCTCAAAATCACCTTAGAAAGTACTTCATCCAAGCAAGTCATTTAACCTATAGTATCCCTTGACTATACCAGGTCGTCACTAAGTTTACTTCTTGGTTCTACCCAAACTAAACTCATATGGCGGCCACACTGGTCACCTTTGGCATTCTAAGGGTAGTAAGTATCACATGGGGATACATCTTCTAATCCGTACCAAGAATTATTCCTTACCTTGGTAAGGCTATCCTAGCATATACTATCTACACATGCCAAAATTTTAATCATTCTTTGATATTACCCCACTTTGGTTACCATTTTCATGTCTCCACATGGCGTCATCAACCTAAGTCTCGAATACATTATCTAGTACACCTCAAAACCAAGTGTCGCACCACTAATATTAGTACTTCCATGGAACCCGAGCATCAAGCCCATAAATGACACAAGCTTTCATCTTACCTTACGAGGTTACACCACCCATCTGTGCCAATTCGGTTAACAGCACCTGGCACGTTCACTATTTGACCCATTTAAACCATAACTAAGAACCTAACATCATCACCAGACCTTCAACACAATCATTAATTGGATTTTAATACTTATTCATACTAGACTTAACTGGTCTCCTAAGGACACTAAACAAGTTCCATGTAAAAGGCCCCAAGACCCAACAAAATTTCACCATCCATACCTTTATCATTGTAGATGCTCTCAACAAACCTTTTAATACCCTCGTCTTTATTACTAGATGCTCGTGAAGATAATAGGGTATGAGCTTCTACATATGGTGCACCTTAATCATTGAATACCTTAAGACGTCACAACAAGTCGATCTTCCAAACTGCTAAGACCATAATCCATATACCAAATCATAACTAATACTATTAAGGATTCTGGAAGGATACAGTATGTTGCCTACATCTTATAAACCTCTAGGTTTGCATAATCAACATCACTACAGATCCTATTCCTTGAAATCACATCATATCTCCTAAAACACTAATTTGGAAGACTATCTAAAGTTCAATCCTAAGTCTCCTCAACCATCATCAATGCATATGTAATATACTTACAGACTCAATTCAGATACACATACTTAAGTGCTGATCAACACAGTCCATCCTATTTACTAAGTCATGAACCTCCTTACAATGCGATACTACCCTAAGAATTGGCTTCGCCTTAACATATCATCGGTAAAAACTCCCCGAAAGTACCTAACCATAGAACTAATGCATTCTTATCATAAATCAATACTGCTTAGATATGTTGCACTAGACACCTAGTCTCCACGGTTGGCTTTACACGATTCTCATTTTTAATTCAAAAGACATCATCCAGCATTCTCTGCATCTCAATTGGCTTCTCGTATCATCACGAATTGGCACATAATCACCTCACACTAAAAACATGTGGTTTCCCTACCACTAGATTGAACGGGCACTTGCTACTTACTAACATATCTAAATCAGAAGCAACGAAGCGATTAACGACAACTCACTTGGTCACCTATCACTTGGCAATGAACTCACCCATGGTGCTAATGTTTTTGACTTCACTGTTGAGTACACAAAATAAACCGTCACTATGACTACCGTAATTGGACCAAACCAACACCCACGTTGAAGGTCCACTATCGACCTCACCATGTCACTGCCTAAAGGAACCTTGAACCTAGAGATCTGATACCATTTGTGATGCCTCGGCCCAAATTTATGGGTTACCCGTGGTCAACCCGATCCGACCCAAGAATTAGGTGTGAAGTGCAATGAAATAACCTATATAATGTTGTTAATCCAATTTTATTTTAATATAAGTTCCACTTGTTTAGCATGCAATTCAAATTTCAAATCAGACTATGCAAGGGAGCCGTGGTAAGGATTCCCAGAATCCAATCATAAAGAGATACTAACGTAAAATAAAAGAGAGTACTTACATGTGTAATTCTCTCAAAACACGAAACCTCACTCAACCTATCGTAACAAAATGAGGGAGTGATACGAAGCCGCAGTGAAAAATATACAACAATGCAATATAGAATCGAACAACAGAATGGAGACTCTAACACGCTATACCTACGTGCACATGCAACTACCTTTTATATATATATATATATATATATATATATATATATATATATATATATATATATATATATATATATATAGTACTTCTCTTGTGCGAACCAGTCTGCATTTTAAGAGTGCAGATGAAATATGTGTCACCTGGCAATGAGCCCAGGAGAGAGAGAGAGAGAGAGAGAGAGAGAGAGAGAGAGAGACTCTCTCTCTTTTTTGGGCTCATCGCTAGGTGACACATGTTCGGTCCGCACTCTTAAAATGAAGATTAGTCCGCACAATAGCAATACGATATATATATATATATATATATATATATATATATATATATATATATATATATATATATATATATATATATATATATCAGTCAGGCTCTCAAAAATACCCCTTAGCAACATACTTATGAGCATACCCATTTTTTTAAAATAGTAAAAACAAATTGAGATGATATTTTTTTATGTGGGTTCATGAAAATTGAGATGAAATATTTTTATATGGGTTCATGAGCATACCTAGTGTGCCCCTATAAAAAAATCAATTGAAAATAATCTTTTTGTTATTTTTAAAAAATAGGTCAAAAACTGACAGTTTTTATCCTTTAAAACCGTCAACTTTGTAACCTATTTTTTTTTTAAATATTATTTTGAGCTAAATATTTTTACAAGGGTACACTAAAATATTATGAACCCATATAAAAATATCACATCAAAATTATTTGTTTACTATTTAAAAAAAAGGTATGTTCATAGGTATGTTTAATGAGGTATGTTGGAGAGCTTGACTATGTGTGTGTGTGCATGTGTGTGTGTGTGTGCGCGCGCGCGCACACTCAATGCATGAAATCGTGTTTATTCTAAAAACGTTACTAAATCCGACTAAGTTACCTTCATCTTACAAAGAACTTCATTTTTCTTGATTTTCAATCGACCCCCTTACTTAACACACGCGGTTAAATACTTTAACAGTTGCACTTTGTCCAACTAGAAACCATTCCTTTATCGAAATCGCATTTTTCATTTAAACCAATTCACATTACTATTTTCATTAAAAACTACCCCTTTCAATACAAGTGAACACCGTGTTAGAAAATACTTATTTAAATCTCGAAAATCTTTCACAACACACCCTCGTGTTAATTATAGTTAAACCTTCTTAAGTTTCATAACTCACTTGTTTAACCACTATACTTTATCCTTCCTTTACTTTATAGACATTAATAAATTTACACATTTCTTGTCTATTTTAACCCCTTATCGGAACATATATTAATTCATTCAAGTTAGTTTGTTTTAACACATTTTCATCATACAACTCATTTCTTGACATGTTCCTTACTCATTTATCTTTTTTCTCGGATTCTTCTAATAAATCGCGTGTTTTAACGTGCTCCACAATCTTAGCAATGCCACCATATGCTATGGCCAGTGATTTTGGGTCTTTTATCCTAGGGCTCCGAGCCCTCCTTAATTATCTCGGTGTCATCCAAGTCCTTATTAATGTGTTTCAACATTTTGTAAAAGTCCATATTATTCCTCTATTCCTTTGACGCAGCCGAAACCAAAACTCGAGGTTTCACCCCAACTTGTGTTACACTTGGCAATTGTCATTTCTTATCATTTACACTTTTGCAGTGATTTTATTCCAAAATCATATTCATTTAGGGTCATCATGTGTAACACCCATCCCAACATTTTTATTTCATAAAAATGATCAACTTTATGAAAAAATTTCATTTTATCCACTTATCTCCAAACACATATTTTACTCAATGTTCACAAGCGTTAATTTCCTAAACATTATTAAGTTACCCATACAAACGTCTTAAGTATTTTTAACATCTTAACGCATTTTTAACCTTTAGAGTAACATTCTTCTCAATTGGAAACATTTTTATTTCATTACTTTCATTTCCAAGAATCATTGAACATATAAGACTACTTTATAAGAAAAATATTATTTTCTTTATTAACATTTGTAGTCCTGAAATATTACATTTTTACACATTTCGACACCCATTACACACACACCCCTTAAGGGATTAATTTTCTTATTTCTTCATTTCATGTTTAACCCAATAAAATATTCATTAAACTTTTTTATGTTCATCATCAAAATACTACAAATTTACATGCAAAAGAAGATGAATTTTAATTCCAAAAATCCTATTAAATGAGTTAAACATGCAATTAATTCTAGAAAATTCATAACACTTGCAAAATATACTTTTTAAGACTAAAGGACGCCGTATTTATTTAAGATTCAAAAAATCTACAACTTTTATAAAATCTTCCTTTTTTGGAAGATATATATCATTTTTCAAACATATTACTCCATAAAATGTTTAACACCAAACGTCTTGGAATTTCATCTTTTACACAACGTATACAACATTTCCAAGAAAACTTTGAAAGATTTATTCTCCAACAAAATCAACATTTTTCTAACATTGTTATTTCATAAAAATTCTTACACGTCCAGTTTCCCTTAAATATGTCATTTTTGTTCAAACCATTGAAACCCATTTTTCTTACAACTCACAAGAATATCAATCATATTTCTCATATCCATCGTACTCTTAATTTCTACAATCGAGACCAATACTATACATAGAGTCATAAATCTAAGAGTAGAATTTTTTCCCCTATCAAATGAAACTCAACCAATGGAAGTCATGCAATGTCTAAGAATATGGTGACCTCACACTTCCTAAGGTTTCCTCAAAGAGGTTGCCTAGCTCCATTAAGATGATTTCCATGAAATCTCCATCAAGAACCCTCTTCAAGATCCATCAATCTCCCATCTTCATCTTCTCCAAAAACACAAACAATAATGTAGACACCACAATGTAGGACCCCTTAAGTCTCTCCTTAGATCCCTAGCACCTTTCCATTTCACTACAAACCCTAGGTCATACTTTGAGTACCGATTTAGAGACCATCGGTCGCTCCCGAGCCCCATTTGACCCTGGTCAACTTCATCGTCAGAGCAAAATCTCTTTGAATTTTGAAGGGCTCAGAATCCCCTTTTCAATGGTCCACTATGTGGACGAATTGGCATAACAGTTCGGACGAACGGACCATTTTGTTACTGAAAATCGATCTGGAGGCCACCGAGCACTCTCAGACCCTGACTTGATCTCATTCAACTTCACCCTCAGAGTAAAATATATTTGAATATTTGAAGAGAATTGAAACACGTTTCCAATGCTCTGTCCCGTGCACAAAACGGGATAATCATTCAAACGAGCGGTGAGTTTTACCCCAAAAATTGATCCGGAGGCCACCTAGTGCTCTAAAGCTCCGTTTGACCAAGTTCAAATCTTCATCTTGAACGAGACTAAATAAATGTCCAAATGGCACTGAATGCCCTTTCCAACGGTCTACCCCAAGAGCGACTTCAACTTACAGCGTGAACGAATGATCTATTAAACACTGAGATTTTATCAGTCGATTTCGAGCCCCAGTTGACCAAGATCAACTTTTCAAATTTTAATGTCAAAGTACATCACCTAACCTCTCCAACGGTCTACCCCATGCACGATTCTAACTTACAGTGTAGACAAATAATTTGTTTCCATCCCGAAATCTCTCATTCAAAGGATCGACGTGCGTTTTCAAGCAAAATTTGACCCAAAGTCAACTTTTGGACCCAACAGCGGTCCAAAGTATTCTTGAAGGTATCAGAATTACCTTTCTAATAGTGTTCCCTGGACGCAATTTGGATCAAGGGATTGCGTTCTACGACCATTTTTTTGATAAAATCTACACGAGGTTGCCAATTGGCAGGTTCATTTCCCTACCTATCGACAGTGTATCAAGGGTTACCTATCCATTGGTAGGACTACGTATATGCCGATCGGCACCACCATTAACCTCTATAAATATAGGGCATGACCTCAATCCCAAGGCACACCTCAGATTCATCAGCATCACTGATCTCAGCAACATTTTCTCGTAATCAGTGAAGTTTCTTCATGGGAAATTCCATTACAGATTACATTACCATACTATACATACGTAATTTGGAAAAATCTCATTCTCTCTCATCCAACATTCGCCTCACATTAAAAGGAGTTCATCCAATATCTAAGATCAACCTTCAAAGAAGGTCCAAATCCTTACCTCTCTCTTTAAATTCCTATTTTTTGCATTAAACACATTAGGTTCATCATCTAGTTTTACTTTAGTTCATACACATTAACATCTTAAATTTTTATTAGTATATTGCACATACTTTGGTTTCTAGAAAAAAAAATGGGTTATCCCTATAAATTCTGAATATTTTGGGAACATTCCTATGGATAACCTCATTATATCTCTTCTATGTTATGAGTTGGGTGATTCCAATCTCCATTATATATACACACGCATAAACATTTCAGGGAGAAATAAAGGAAAATAATAACACAAGCCCACGAGAGACCGAAAGGGTGGGATGGGTGCCTAACACCTTCCTATTTAGTAACTTAGCCGCCGAACAATTCAAACTATTGGTTCTATAAGCATTAGTTGGTCTTTCATGCCGCTCTCTCGAGGAGGCGACATGTTCTTTTACATATTTTATGCAAAATAGGATGGCGACTCCATCTCTTAACATTCACTCCACACCGATGACGGGCGAAGCAATCCAAGATCAAAAAAAGGCGCGAGACCTTTTCATTCCCTCTTTATTCCCCGACCCCCATTCTTGGGAAGAAGGAGAGAGGAGAAAGAGAGGGAGGATACGCATAAATCCGAGTGGCCACAGTGGCGACTCTGCTGGGGATAATTTTCATAAGAGGTTAGACTCTATTTGCATGGGTATTTAGTTTTCTTGTGTGCGTATGCTCCTATCTGTATGTTCCCTTTTTATCCTTTATTATTTCTTGTACATATATACCTTATGCATATATCACTACTTACTCACACACCTGTAGATGCTTTACATGTACACTTCACACGACTGGCACCTTGGATCACCTATTTCCACATGTTGCACCCACCACTTAGAATATATATGCTAACGTGTCATTAACACACACCTCCACTTATCACACTTGTATATATCCATGATCACTCACAGTCATCACACACCAATTGTAGTTGATCAATGCTTCGGTTCACTACCACACACTCACTTATAGATATTCACACATCACTTACTCTCATATTTCCATGCTTAGTATAATCTTTATCTCTATGTTAGATTTACTTTTTATACTTGTACACTCTCCCCTGCTTAGTATAATGCTCATCATGCCAAATAAAGATACTATCTCCCTAATATACTAATCAAGAATCATTCATTTTGCACACTACATCACCAAAGAGCATGGCTATTGACCAAATATCTTCCCGTAACTAGGGAGTCACTTCCTGATGGGCGCTGCTCTAGCAGGTCACAGTTAGACTAAGTGATATGACTCTCACCGTCCATTGACCAAGTACCTTCGACGAATATTGAACGGTTCCCCCCGCATCGTACTCTTTGACCGAATTCATAACTAGAGGTATATCGCAGGAAACTCATTCACGTATGTCGAATAACTCGAATTCCCTCTCACACATATATTCCCTACGAGGTATATAGTGAGGCAATTCACGTTCATTTGGGTATTTCAAATGGCTTGTCCAAAAGTATCGATTGCCCTCAAAAGTAATACGTATATCGTGGAATTCATGCCAAAGGGGGGGACCCTTCAAATAAACCCAACAACTCTATACCCTTATATATAATCAAACATAGAGCAATTATATTTAGTTTTTTAGTTTCTACCTGGAATTCTGCAGAAATGACGAGTCGGCATGCCACCCAAATTTTTGCATAATTTTTAAAAACGGGACCCTATCCATGATCCTGTTAACAAGTCCAACCATATTTTTAAATATTCTTCAAACCCACTTTTTTCAGGCTCGAGTCTCGTCCGGCATTTCTTTTTGCATTTAGGTAAACCAAAATCAAGTGAGGACATAATTAACATAATAATAAATAATCACGCTGAGACCCGTCTCTCGTTTTTTCCTCTTTCTTTACCAAAAGTATCAAAAATATTTTTTCCTCTTTTATCAAAAATACAAAAAACATTTTTCCTTCCTTTCACCAAAAATATTTTTCCTCCCTTTTACTCAAACTAAATTCAAAATTTTCTCCTTCTCAGGGCAATCGCACACCCTTGGCTTGGCCCTTTATTGGCTCCGATCTTCCATCAAACTACCCCAAGGTTCTGTCAGTTCTCTCACTTCGTCCTAGTCTGGAATTCATCTGCATCCACTTTTCATAGAGAACACAGACCAAGCACCGAATGTGTAGTCAGATTTGACGATGGTATTAACCCAACTCACTGCCAATATTGACTACCTTCAAACTGAGGTTCATGGGATTCAACGAAACGGGGTCCCTGCTCCCGAAGAACCCAAGGTCCAGTTCCCTCGTGCTATGGTTCCACCCACGCTCGAGTCTATTTGGGTTCCTAATGAATATCAGCATTATCCATGCTCCTCCTCCTAATGGGCTTCTGTCAGCCCAGTTCCCTATCCTGAATCTTGCCCAGTTAGGGGCTAACCTACCTGTGACCATTGATCCAAAGGAGGAAGAATTTAACAAGGTCAAATAGGACCTCCAAATGTTGACCAAGAAGTTTAAACAAGTCAGAATCTCTAGGAACAATATGGACTGCACTCACATGTCTCCTTATCCTAAAGCTAAGTTGCCAGAAATTCAAGATGCCTAACATCGAGAAATTCGGGGGTAGTGGACACCCAATTGTCCATTTCTAAAGTTATCACCAAGCCATGACACTCCTAGGATCCTCCGATAAAATAATGGCCCAAATGTTTCAACAAACTTTGAAGGACAGCGCTCTCCGTTAGTTTTTATCTCTTAATGAGTCCAGAATATATAGTTGGGAGGATGTTGCCCGCGAATTCATGCCATAGTATAAGTATAACGAAGAATTGGAGGTTACCCACCATGATTTAAAGCTTCTCAAGAAGAACCTTACGAAATCTATCAGTAACTTCATATCAAGGTGGAGAGAGAAAGTAGCCACCATGACCAATTGGCCTTTCCAAGAGGAGCCAGTCAACATTGTGAAGAAGAATTTCTTACCCCATGTCCAAGCAATGATGGGAGGACAGTACTACCCTCATTTATGAGCCCTCTGAGAAGCATTAATGGAGATCAAGGAAGGTTTTGCCAAGACAGAAGTTGAACTGAAGAAATTATCTGGATATTTCACTCCCATAAAGTATGAAAAGCCTGCGAGTATCGCAGGTTCAACCATCAACAACAGCTCTCAGCTTTCCACTTTATGGGAACTATAAAGTCATCCTAACCAAGTCAAGAAGGAATACCCCAAGATTTATGCTCCCCTCTCCAAAGTTTATCAGGCCCTCCTAAGCCGAAACCTTATCAAACCATTGGATCCTCGTCCATTACCCAACCCACTTACCAAAAATTTTAAACCAGATGCCGGTTGTGACTTTCACCTAACTGTCGGCCATTCCACCGAACAGTGTTTCCACCTCTAAAATTTTATCCAAGGTCTGATCGACCGGGGTTTTATCTCCCCACCAGTCAATCCCCAACCAAACACTACCCACAATCCACTCCCAAATTATACAAATCCCATCTTCCAAGAAGAAGACCCATAATTTGATCCATCTACTCTTATCGTACCAAGTAAATCACCCATCATACCCATATACTCTCCTAGACCTCTTGAAGTGTGCCCATATTTTCTCCTACACCCTACCAGCTTCTTCAATCAGGCCCTGTCACTCCTTACCCGAGCATGCATCGTTGTCCGTACCCGTTTCGTAGGTAAAGATAAGGAATTATCAAAAGTGTAAAACTAACTCCTAGGCTGAAATTTCCCTCCCAGGTGACCATTTATGGCCAAAGATTTAGTGTGCTATTCTTAGAAGCTCAGAAATGGGCCCGAGAGTCAAATAATTTGGTGGTACCGACCGATGAATTCAGTCTAGATGTTGTCGTCCATATCATGAAGGACTTAGTTTGACAGACTGGAGAAATATGAATATAAATCTGAGATACTTAACACTTTAAAGATACAAGGGCACCTTGTCCCTTCACTTTTACAACTCCTCGTCGAATGGGAGGATCTATACGAAGAGGTTGTTGAAGTTATAGAGTGTATTGATATTTTCTGGAAAGATGATGTTGTTTCCACCGGATGGGGGGATAAGTTCGATGATTAAAATGAAGAGCAAAGCCTAAAAAAACTAAACCCATAGTCATTATATGTGGGATGATATCATTTGAGGAGCTACAAGAAAAAATCAACAAGGTGGTTGAATATCGAACATCGATGAGGAAACGGGGTTCCTATTTCTCCCTTCTTCTGTGAACCATATAACCAGGTCAGGGAGGAATTACCAAGTCCCAAACCTACCACCATTAGCAAATGATAAATGAAAAAGGTGTTGATAATCTCCCTATGCCACAAATAACCCTCGAGGAGAGCAAGATCCTTGATCAGTTAAAGAAAACCTAAGATAACATCACCTTGTGGGGACTCTTTACGTCTTCCCAACTGCACAGGAATACCTTGATCAAGATACTCATTGGACCCATAGTTCCTCCTTCAACCAAGCCAGAAGAATCAGTTCGAATCCCTGACCTCTACTAGAATGCTCTCCTTCTTCGAAGAAGAAATCCCTAAGACTGGACCAAATCATAACTATGCTCTCAATATCTTTATCAAAGTCATAGGAAATACTGTCCCACTCTCACTTATCGATAATGGATCAACTCTTAATGTCTATCCGTTGAGGACCCTTAATAGTTTTTGACTGAAAGTGAGCGAATTTTCTCCAACATCTACCGCTGTACGTTCTTACGGTAATATAAGTCGAGAAGTTATGGGATCTATAAAGCTTGCAATAGGGGTTGGACCTCTAAATCATGTTATTGAATTCCAATTCATCAACATCCCATCTTATTTTAATTTATTTATTAGATGATCGTGGCTCCATAGCATTAAGGGTGTGTCTTCTTCCATGCATAAGAAACTGAAGATCTTCGCCAATGGGCAGGTCATCACCATTTTGGGCGATAATGACAACGTCGATAATGCAAGATCAGCAAGTACTTGAGATACAATATGGGGAGAATTATATGCTTCTATCATGCTTCTGAGTCGAACCACTTCTACTCCCAATAGGGAATTATTTCAAAAAAGGGATTTGTCCAGAATATAACCCTCATGGAAATTTCAATGTGATCAAGATGTTTAAGAACATGGATTTCATGCCCAAACTAGGGCTGGGACGACAACAATAGGGGATACATGAACCCATTGTGTTAAAGAAATATTTTCTTCCTTACAATTTGCCTATCAACCATCAACAAAAGAACTTTAAATGATCTACTGACCTCGACTGGAGAGAAGGCTAGAAATCACCATGACTGTCTCAAAAGATTCCTTAAAGGGGAGATTCCTCAGAGAAGGTGTAGATTTCTCCTTTTATAGCTTTTCATAACTATCGTATGATCATGTGGACAAGAAGATAAAACCTAGAATATAGATCTTTTGCCAAGACAACTACTCATGGCCTAGAGTTCCTAACATCATATGCAACCACACATTGAAGATACCATAGATGATATTGGGGATTCTTAGGAAAGTGACTCCAAGGATTCACTCAACTGACAGATACTGGGGATGACACTCTGCATGATCCACTGAAGCACTACATCATCTGATCCATCCTGCTTGATCAAAGCTGATAATGCACCCCTTCTCAAATTGCATGTTGTACATGTTCCTCCTGCTAAAATTTAACCCAACCCATATGTTTATCCCATATTTTCTTCTCTTTTTACTCCTCCTTACTCTGAAATAATCGAGACCTCCTTTGATGAGATTCTCAATGTTGTTTTTCCTAGATTTTTAGTTTCTTGTTGTGCTTTACATTAATTATCTTAATTCTAATCAAACTCTTGATGGTGATGACTATACAAATGAACAATTATTAACTAATCTTAATAAGGTTAATAAAAAATAACATAATTATGTTCACTAATCTCGGTTATAGTAACCAACTGCGCAAGATTAGGATAAGGGCCACCATTGACGAGTATGAGTGCGTGAAATTCGAGGAATTACTGAAGGAATTTATGGACCACTTCTCATGGTTCGACGACTATTTGCCCAGGATTATTCTTGAAATAGATCAGCATGTGATACCAACTCTCCAAGAATGCAAATCGATCAAACAAAAACTGTGAAAGCTCCGCATCGAATGGTCACTAAAGGTTAAGGAAGAAGTGGTCAAACAGTTAAACGTGGGGTTTATAGCTATGATCGAATATCCCACATGGATAGCCAACATCGTTCATATGCCTAAATCAGGAGGGAAGGTTTGCATGTGCATTGATTAATGGGACTTGAACAAGGCATATCCAAAGGATGATTACCCGGTACCCAATATGGACATGATTCTGGATAACACATCCAGTCACGCTCTCAAGTCATTCGTTGATGGGTTTTTTGGATATAATCAGATCAAGATGCAGCCAAATCATCAAGAGAAAACCGCATTCATCACCCCTTGTGTAACCTTTTGCTACACCGTCATGCCATTTGGTCTTAAAAATGTTAGGGCTACATACCAGAGGGTTTCCACAACCATCTTGCATGATCTAATACACAAAGAAGTTGAGATCTACGTAGATGATATGATTATCAAGTCTAAGACTAGATAAGGTCATGTTCCCTCTCTCCAAAAGTTCTTTGAGAGATTGTGATAATATCAGATGCGACTTAACCCACAGAAATGCGTCTTCGGCATTACCATAAGAAAACTCTTGATATTCATGGTTAGTGATAAAAGTATTGAAGCATATCCCGCTAAGATGAAATCCATACTCAAGATGCCACCACCCTAAACGAAGAAGGAAGTCCGAGTATTCCTCAGAAAATTACAGTATATCAACTGGTTCATCATCCAGTTGACTTTTATCTATGAACCCATCTTTAAACTCCTTCGAAAGGATTCAACCAAAGTCTAGAACAAAGATTTACAAGAACCCTTTGATTAAATCAAGCAATACCTAACCCAACCTCAGGTACTCATGCCGTCGTAACCTAGTCTTATCCTACTCCTATACCTAACCGTAACAAATACTAAAGCTGTGGCTTTGCTATTCCAATACCTTGAAAAAAACACAAAGAGAGATCCATCTACTATTCTAGTCGCAAGTTGGCTAGATACGAAGTTAACTACACAGCCTTGGAAAAAGCATGTGTCTCCCTCATCTGGGTCACCCAAATATTAAGGCACTACATGCTCACCTTTCCCATCACACTTGTGTCCCAAATTGATCCCATTAAATACCTACCTGAGAAACCTTCCTTGTCTAGTCGAATGGCCCGATGGTTGACGCTGTTAACCGAATTTAATATCGTGTATGTCACGTAGAAAGCCATGAAAGAAAGAGCCATCTCTGACTACCTCACTGACTACCGTATAGAAGAAGCCGATGTATGGATTTTTGACTTCCCAGATGAGAATATCTTTTGTACCTCCCATAAAGACCTTTGATGGAAAATGTTCTTTAACGGAACCTCCAAAAAGAAAGGATATGACATTGGGATACTCTTAATTTTCTCTCATGACTCTCACACTCCAATTGCCATCAAGATGGATTTTCCTTATGCCAACAACAAGACTAAATACGAGGCGTGCATGATAGGTCTCAAAGTCACTCTAAAGAAAGTAATTCGATACCTATATGTCAATGGGAATTCATCCCTAATCATCGATCAAGTACTTAGAAGATGGAAAGTCAAGGATGAGAAACCCTTCAGTACCCACAAAAACAAATTAGCATCTTAGTTACAAGATATCACCTCCCACTACCTGCCCTGAGCAAAGAACAACCTAGACGATGCCCTTGTTACCTTATTCTCAATGATTAACATGCCCTAAGGAATAACCACGGCCCCTTTCCTACTCCAAAATAAAGATAAACAAATCCACTTCTACCATATTGAGCTCATCATAGAATAAGATCATGATATAGCTGATTGCTAGTACTATGATATTTGGTGCCTCCCTAAGCATGGTAAGTACCCCCAACTCTCTTACAAGAAATCCGAGTAACCCTTTGTAAATTGGTTTCCCAATACATTGTGTGCAATAAAGCACTGTTCAAAAGAAACTCTGATCAAACCCATTTGCACTGCATCGCAGGAGCCAACATTGAAGAGACGATGCAGAAAATCCACAGCGAAGAGTGCGAACCCCACATGAATGGCCATATTCTTTCCAAGAACATCATCCGACAGGGTTAGTACTGGAGTACCATGGTTCAAGATTGCACTGCATATGTTCGAAGATGTCTCAAATGTCAGCAGTTTTCCAACCTCCAACACTTGCCTCTGAGAGAATTTTATAACATGACTTTTCCCTGGTCGTTCTACACATGGGATATCAATATCTTAGGGAAGTTTACACCTAAATCCTCCTATGGGCATGAGTTCATCCTAGTTTCCATTGACTACTTGACCAAATAGGTCGAAGCCGAGTCATACGCGGTGTTGAATGCCAAGAAGGTGGATGAGTTCATCAATAAAAATCCATCTACTAATATAGGATCTCGCATGAGCTGGTATCGGACAACGGATCACATTTTGTAGCAGAAGTCATAGAAGCGGTTGATGAGTATGGGATTCAGAGGCACAATATTCCCCTTATCGACCTCAAACCAATGGAGCAGTTGAAGCTGCCAATTAAAAATTTAAAGATATCATCAGCAAGATAACCAAGAGTTGATGAGATTAGGCCGAACAAATCCCTTATTCCCACTAGGGATACCTCACTTCATTTTGAATATCTACTAGGGCTAACCTTTATTTCTAGTATATGGCATGGAAGAAGTCCTACTCATGGAGATAGAAATCCCTTCACTGCGCGTCATGCGTGAAAGCAAAGTCAGTGAGTAAGACTGGCACCAAAGTCGTCTTGATGAACTATCACTCTTGGATGAAAGGAGGCTAAAATATCTATATCATATACAAGGGTACCATCACCGGATAACGTGATTATTTAATAAGAGAGACAATGGTCGTGGTGTCCGAGAAGGGGACTTAGGCCGTAAGGAAATAGTAAAGCCCATCTGGGACCTCAGAGGGAAATTTTGGAGCGGCCCCTGCATTGTGAAGAAGATCTTATTAGGCGGCGACGTTATGCTCATCGACCTTGATGGGGAAAAGATGGCACGTCCAGTCAATGTGGACTGTCTCAAAAAACTTTACACCTAGCTCGAAATCTCGGCAAGCTACGACTCTTCTCATCTCCTTTCTATTCCAAAAAAATTATTCATTTCCCTCTACTTAGAACTACATAGGCCCTGATCCTCTAAAAAAAATTCACTTTCAAAAATAAATTTTCAAAACCCCCAGAGGTATGTAGTCAGCTCATACGCTTCACATGAGAATGGTCCCCTTCTTTTTCACAAAATATTATTATTTTTTTATCCTCGAAAACGACAGCTAATTTTAACGTATACATGAATAAGAGGATTTTGTATGCCTTTGTGATTGGTAAAGGTAATTCAAATGCAAAACTTATCAAGATGCATAGCAATATAATTAAAAAAAAAATTATATTTCATTAATAAAAATTACGTTACAATTATATCAGCATAGGGAGTTGAATGACTTAAACAAAACAAAAATAAGCCAACCACTCCTAAACAACCTTCCTAAAATCATTCCCAAATAACCTACATAACCAGAAACACCATACAAAAGCTTCATAAATTCTACTCACAGATGATGGAGGAACCACCCCATCAACACCTACATCCTAGGGTCCCCAAACTTCCCCTGACTGAATGGAGTGCTGCCAACGCTCCATAAAACGATAAGCCCAGACTAGCTTGAGGAAAACCATAACACCTCCGTTCATGGTGTTAGATATGGAAAACCACATTTTCCTGGTCTCTACAACTAGCATATTTGCAACTACTCTCCTCCATAACCACTTTATATAGTCCTTAGAGATATTCCAGGCTCTACCAACAAACTGGGATGGACGGGTCGATGGTCTGCGATTTTCCCATAAGGAGCCTAGATTCATGCGCATATGCTCTCTCAAATCCTCCACCAAAAATATATCCAGTGTCCAAGGTGGCACAATCTGATCCCAGCCAAATTGGCACGAGAGCCATCAGGGAAAGTATAAAGACGTAGGCCTGAGGTCAACTAACCTAACATACTGGTATTCCCCCAGTTCCAAAATGGGAAGAAACTCCCCACACCAAGGCACTAGCCAATTCAAACCTTGAGCCCCATGGTCCACAAGCCAATTTTCCCAGCTCTCAATGTCCAGTTCTACACTGATAAATTTGTGTCAAGAGAAGTTTGGAACAGTCGACAAAGGATAATCAGGTGGGACCACCATATGGAATCCGTTCGATAACCACATAAACATCATTACAAGGCTACCCGTCAGAAAGTTGGAACGGTCTTCCCACCAGGCATCTAGACCATTCTGAGTCTTTGCAAGTATCATCGTCACAGGATTACGATGGTACGACATCCAAGAAGAAATGGCTACGAGTTCTGGATCCACCAGCATTTCCCCAGTCAACGGTAGCAGTTTTGAAATCAAGCCTAGAATGATGGCTCTATCATACGTCATCGACACCCTACGAATGCACAGAATGAAGCATAGCAGGAAGAAAGATTGTAAGGACATTTTTGTCCATTATCAATATGTATGTCATACGCCGTTACACCGTTGAAGAAACTCAAGATCGCATCTACATCAACGGATCCGAATATCAAAGCATCTTCAACATCATAGCCTCTGCGAGAATGAACTTGGTAAAATTTTGTTTTTACGTTCCTTAAAGTTCATATTTAGTATTGGGAAATTTTTATAAAAATAAGAAGTAAGTTTTTTAAAGCAAAATGAGGCTTTTTAAAGGATTTTATTTTTCTGGGAAAACCGGACCGGTCCGCCCCCTACCGGACCGATTCGCAACCGGACCGGTCTGACTCTCAATCGGACCGATCCGCTTGCTGCAGATCCAGTATACCCCGGACCGATCCACTTGCTGTAGATCCAGTATACCCCGGACCGATTGCGAACCGAAGAAGCAAAAATTTTAAAGAACTGATCCGAGGTTGGACCGATCCGCCTCAGAACCGGACCGGTCCGACTGGGATAAATTCGGCCAGATTCGCTGCAGATTTTTTAGGCTCAAAGTTTTCCTATTTAAAGCCAACTTCGGGGATTTATTTTTTAAGACTTACATACACGATTTTCAGAGTCCTAAATACTCTAAGTCTTCACCTTTTTGAGTCCCAAGACTCTTTTTGATTCACACCAAAAATCCCAATTACTTTTGTGAATCTTTTGGAACCCTAGAACACAAAATTTGTTGTTATTCATCTTTGTGGAGAGATCTTTGCAACCGAGGGCTGCATGTCATTGCTGAGGGAGTCTCTACAAAGTTTTATGGCTGCGTGTCATTGAGGAGTGCTGCGGTTCTTCCTTTGTTGATTGGACTGAGGTTCATGTGGGTTCGCTGCGTGTGAATTCATTGCTGCCCTCCTGGAAAGGGATATTTCCAGCCGCCGATTACAGAATCCGATACCTGAGGGTAATTCTTAGTCAAACTGTATTTCATTGTAATCCGATTGTAAGCCGTTCTCTTACAAATTATAGTGAAATAAAAGGTTTTGCCCCTTTGGGGGATTTTTCCTGAAATTGTTGGTTTTATCCTGCATGCTATATTTTATTTGATAAATCATCTAGATGCATGTCTTAGGGTTTTCACTAAAATTTAGGATTAATTAAAATTGGTTTTTTATTTGAGAAGTCGCAATATTTTCGCTGTAGCTGCACTCTCAAAGATGATTCCTCTCGTAACTCGTAACATGGCTACCTAAGGAGAGATCTGAATAAGTCCCGCTAAAAGATCCATAGAGGACCAGGAAAAAAAGCATATTGCTTCTGCAAAACTAGGATTTATCCCCCAACATGACAGAAAACTTTATAGGTCCAGCAGACCTCACCCAACTCGAAGCAAAAAGCAAAGTATTCAGGATACCAGAACTCTAATGCTGTGATCAACATATTCCACTATATGGGATGGTTACGCCATGTAGAGAATTGGCGCATGTTAAAAGCATCATAGTCAACATTTTAGGTGCACATCACCTCCAAGGTTTCGAGCTAGTTAGAAAATTCAACACTACCGGGGAGAGCTATTTTGCAAAGTAAGAAAGAAGAAAGAAAACGAGAAGGAACTTGGAGCTGTGAAGAAAATACTCCACCCACGCCCCCTATTGATACTTGGAAAACACCAACCAAAGACAAAAACCCTACAAAAATTAGAGGAAAACTTACCCCACCAAGTACCAAGCAATTGAAGAAAGTGCAATTAAAGCTTTGGAATGCCGATCGGCACCCCCTATTGTTTGAAATTTCCCTTTTTCCTTTTTTGTCAAAATCAAAAAACTCCATAAAAATAATTTTTAATCTTAAAGAATTATGAATTTACTTGTCCCTATGTTTATACCTATTTTTTTTTAGAATAAATTCTTACTTTTTTATTTTTTCGGTCTCAGCAACAAAGTAAAAGGAGCATTTGCATTAAGTCACTAAGAACTAAAATTAAGAAAAACTTCATTTTTTTTGCATAGATGTTGCTGTGTTACATCGATTTTGCAGGAAGAAATAATAATACAATGGGACTCAGCCCGAACCCACAATTCTCTCTTTCTCTCTACCACCAAGATACATTCTCTCTCTCTCTTACCTACCTTCATCCAAATTTTGTCTCTCTCTTTCTCTTTCTCTCTCTCTAGGATCTTCCTTCCCTTCGGCGTGAGCTCTTCCCACGGTGACTAGATGATGTACCTCCACTCCCCCAATCAAACCCTTCCTAAGATGAGGCAGACGTCACCAAGCAAGAAGGAACTGAAATTGCATCTCGAACGTTGGAAATCACCAAAGCTATCCAATCCCGAATATCCTTCATCTAGGTGGTTAATACTCAGATATGTTGCGAGAAAAATAACAGGAAAAGAGCAAATCGATCAATCTGAGGCAAATAAATAAATCAAAAAATTAAAAAGCAAAGTGATAAAAAGTATACCGTTGGTTGAAGAACCTCCTTCGTTCGTCCTAGATCCTTTGGGTCCATCGCATTAGGACGGTGAAGCATACACATCGATCCTCCATTAACCCACTAGATATTATGAGAAGTAGGGCCTATGAGGTCATCGTCGTCACCGACACACCACATGCGTTATGGGAAGACTCCATGGGCTGACTCGAACTCGCTTGGGGGAAAGGCATCACGTTATATATGCTAGGCGGCATGACCAACTGAACATGAAGTCCAAATAATCATATGCCACCACCGTGTTAGTATATAAAGAGTAAGGCTCGCACATTATGGCCTCTACCCGCTCATCATCCACCATCTCTTGCACTCTCCTCATGTACACCGAAGGCCTCATAGGTGGCACAATCACCTTCTCCTCCATAACCTGTCGGAATACTCTCTCCCCAAGGTACCAGGAGTATACGAACCCAGGAGCCAACAGACATCGCATCTGCGCATTCCCCCCAATCAACCCCGTATGCTGGATGGTCGTACCCCAGGGATAGAAAGTCACTTATAAAATTGCCTGATAGAGAAAGATAAATATCATGGGATGTCATAAAGGAAAAATGTCCTAAAAAAGAAAGAAAGATTTATCCACTCACTTGTCAGGCAGTTCAAGACTTAACGCATCGCCTCCAAGGAGAGAGACTTCTTCGATTGTCAAATTGGACTTCTTCCACCGGTACATCCAATAAAAGTACCCAACAGGATAGTCCTTCAAAGTTATCAATGGGGTGTTAAATCCAATCACCTCATAGAACACGTTTGTAAAGGACAAAAGGCCAGCACTCAAGAAAGCAAGAATAAAATGCAGAAAGAAAAATGAAAATGCATAAAGGAAAATGCAAAAAATAAAGAATACCTCCAAAATATACATCGCGCTAGTAAAGGTCTATTGGAAGAACCTACTGAATGCATCAAGAGAAGAATAAAAGGTCAACGAAGTCAGGATCCCCCAGTCATAAAGAGGGGCGTTCGAAAACACCCTCAAAAATGGAAAAAACCACAAGTGGACTAAGTCGCCACTAAGAAGCCCCCCGACACAAGAAGAATAAACAAATGCGTTATCTGTCGCACCTGTCACCCGTCCTCCTCATAAATCCTCTAAATCAGCAACAACTCCCACAAAAGACACAAATGAAGAGAATCCCCAGAGACTACAGTCTCCACATTACCTAGCATCGTCGTCATTGCCTCCGACGTCCCCCACAAGGTCTTGTACACCTCTATATGCACCCCATCACAGTCCATCCCCATCAAATGTTTCACATCTATGGATGTCACCTTCAACTTCCAAAATCTGAAATGAATAGTGTGAGTGGTATCCCATCACCTCTCCCCCAGAGCATAAAGAACAGTTTTAGAATGAGGCATCTCATCCAGCACAGATGACAGTTTCCTAAAACCAACTGATGACACCACCTAACTCACCTCAAATAGAAGGTTCTCCCAAATGTCCTAAAGACCTGTCATCCCTCGAGCACGCATAGTCGACATAGAAACATCGGACTGTTAAAAAGGAAAAATCCTTTTCAAAAGTCAAGAAAACATGGGAAATATCACTTAGAAAGAAGAAAAAACACCAAAAGTCATCAGCACTTACATAGCCACCAGGGTTCACCGCCCTAAAAGAACGATGATGCGTCGATTCACGCAAGAGGATCCGCTCATCCACCACTAGATCAAATGAGTCAAAGGAATTTTCACTGCATATTGCAAGGGGCACCCTAGCCCTCTATTCGAAGTTTGACAAATCATCAACATTGAGTCACCCAATATGTGTCGTACTGCTTCAAAAACCAGTCATTTATTGGTTTTGGGAATGCTAAAACGATTTTCAAAACTTAATTACATAAGAAAGCAAGTTTGAAAGCTATCAAAAATGAGGAGAACTCGCCCCCTTTTTATAGGTGGCTAAGGGGCATGCCGATCGGCAGCTTCCAGCAGCATATCGATCGAAGATGTCCCTCCACATACTCGAGGTACCCCAAAAGACCATAACACTACCATTTGGCACCTCTCACACCATGCCTGTCGGCACCCACTCTGAAATTTCGTACAAAAATTCCCAAAAAATGCTAAAAATTCCTAAAATTACCAAATGAATTTTAAAACCTTTTTCACTAAGAAAAACATTTTTATCTCACTAATTTCCCCAGAGGAACTCTTACCTCCCCAGCAAAATTTTCAAAATCAATAAGATATCCCTCTAGAAAAAATTAGGAAACGTCCAATCCACGAATTAATTCCTCTTCCCTAGCGGAACCAAAAAACTCAAAATCAAATGCTTCCCTAGTAGAACCATAAGATAATTTCCGCAGTGGAATCTCCAAATTTCCCCAATAAAACTATAACTTAAACCCTCGTAATTGGCTTTGACCTTTAGAATTGGTCATCTCTACTTAAGCCCTCAGAATTGGTCATCCCTATTTAAGCCCTCGGAATTGGCTTCGACCCTCAGAACTGGTAATCCCTACTTAAGCCCTCAGAATTAGCTTCGACCCTCAGAATTGACCATCCCTACTTAAGCCCTCATAATTGGCTTTAACCCTCAAAATAGGTCACTTCTAATTAAGCCCTCATAATTGGTCAACTCAACCGAATCCCTCAAAATTGGCTTTGACCCTCAGAATTGGTCATCCATATTTAAGCCCTTAGAATTGTCTTTGGCCCTCAGAATTTTTCATCCCTGCTTAAACCCCTATAATTGGCTTTGACCCTTAGAATTGGTCATTCCTACATAAGCCCTCAGAATTGGCTTCGACCCTTAGAATTGACCATCCCTACTTAAACCCTCAGATTTGGCTTTGACCCATAGAATCGTTCACCTATACTTAAGCCCAAAAAATTGGCTTCGACCCGCAGAATTGGCTTTGACTTACAGAATTGTCTTTGACTTGCAGAATTGGTTATCTCTACCTAAGGTCCTCATAATTGAACCCTTTCACTTGCTCCAAGCTCACCCATCGAGGGTCTATGTAGACACCCCATTCTAGAACCCTCTATGTCTCTCCTTAGATCCCTATCACCTCCTTATTTCACTACAAACCCTAAGTCATACTCCTAGTACCGATCTAAAGGCCATTGGGCACTCCTGGGCCTCGTTTGGCTTTGGTCAACTTTATCATCAGAGCGAAAGCTCTTGGAATCTTTAAAGGGATCTGAATCCCCTGTCCAATGGTCCACCAAATACATGAATCAGCATAATGGTTGGGATAAATGAACCATTTTAGTATAAAAAATTGATTTAAAGCCCACCAGGCGCTCCCAAACCCCGATTTGACCAAATTCAACTTGAATTGATCCGGAGGTCACTAGGCACTCCCGAACTCCATTTAACCAAGGATAACTCTTCAAGTCGAATGAGACTGAATGAATATCCTAATGTTATTGAATACCCTTTTCCAAGGGTTCACCCCGTGAGCGATTCTGACTTCCAGTACGGACGAACGATCGATTTTACTCCGAAAGGTCATCGGGCACTTTTGGGCTCCAGTTGACCAAGATTAAGTTTTCAAATTGAGTGAATATCTTTTTAATGTTGAGTACATCACCTAACCTCTCCAACGGTCCACCTCGTGCATGATTCTAACTTACGGTGCGGATGAACTATCCATTTTCGTCTAACAATCTCCCATCCAAAGGACTGATGTGCGCTTCCGAACAACATTTGACCCAAAGTCAAATTTTGAACCTGGGAGCGGTCTAAAGGACTCTTGAAGGTCTCTGAATTACCTTTCTAATAGTCTGCCGATACCCAATTTGGATTAACATATTGCATTCGACAACCATTTTTTTCCAAAAATCTGCATTAGACTATCAATTGGCAAGTCCATTTCCTTGCCTATCGGCTGTTGGTCAAGGGTTACCTACCGATTGGAAGGACTATGGACATACGGATCGGCATAACCCCTGACCCTATAAATAAAGGTCATGACCTCACTCCCCACGCACACCTCAAATACATCAGCATCACTAATCTCAACAACACACTCTCGTAATTAATAAAGTTTCTTCATGTGATTTTCCATTTAAGCTTACATTCCCATCCTTTTTATACCCAATTTGGTAAAATCTTATTCTCTCCCATCTAACATTCATCTCACATTCAATGGAGCTCATCTAAGACCAAAGATCAAGATTTAAATAAGGTCCAAATCCTTCCCTCTCTCTTTAAATCCCTTGTTTTTGTATTAAATATATTAGGTTCATAATCTAGTTTTACTTTAGTTCATACACATTAACATCTAAAATTTTATTAGTATATTGCACATACTTTCTTTTTAATAAAAAAAAACAAAACAAACAAAAGTGGGTTACGCCTATAAATTCCGCACGGGATTATCCATCACACTTTTCCAAAACTAAAACACATTTTTCTACACACGGACATATAATAAAATCCCGTTCGAATCAATGGGATAATACCCACCCTTATGATGCATGCGAAATATGTGGACTTTGAAGCCTTCATAGGCTATGTATGCGACTCGAATTAAAACCCGAGACTTGAGTGCAATTTTCCGATTTTCCCATTTGCCAATTTTCTAACTTTCCCCAATTCCCCATTTTCATATTTATCATATTCTTACATTACTATACATATTATATTTGTGATCCTTGCTAGCGTTTTATCCTACACCTATATCGTTCCATCATAAGGGCCAATATCATGATAAACACTTAAAATCATATATTATGTAGAATATTTTAGGAACATTCCTATAGATGACCTCACTCTATCTCTTCTATGATATGAGTTGGGCGAATCTAATCTCCATTATATATACATGCACACACATTTCATGGAAAAATAAAGAAAATTAATAACACAATCCCATGAAAGACCAAAAGGGAGGGATGGGTGCCTAACACCTTCCTATTCCATAACTTAGCCCCCAAACTATTCAAACTATTATTTTCGTAAGCATCCATTTGTCTTTGATGTCGCTCTCTCGAGGCGACAACATGTTCTTTGTTTTGTGAAAAATATGCCGGAGACTCCATCCCTTAACATTAACCCCACACCGATGACAGTTGAAGCGTTCCTAGATCAAAAAAATTCACGAGATCTTTTTATGCCCCCTTTTCTTTCCTCGACCCCTAATGAGAGAGGAAAGATAGGGGGAGGACACGCGTAAATCAGGCTGGCCACAAATACCTTTAAAATTTGTAGTTATGCCCAATAATGGTGAAAATGGGTAACTAGGGCTTGGGTATGGTGGGATACTAAAATAATATGTTGGCATCAAGTGGAAGAATGGTAGTGGAGTGGTGGTTTGTGGTAGAAAGAGGTGGAAGAATAAATAAAAATGGTGGAAGACCCGCCTCTCTCTCTATCTATATATATATATATCCATTTATTTATTTATCTATCTATCTATCTATCTATCTATCTATCTATCTATCTATGTATATCTACCTCTCTTTCTTTTTCCACTCAAAAATAAACCCAAATAACCCAAAACAAAACTTATAAAACACCCCAAAATCTCAAATCCCTTTTTTTGCCCAATCTGAGCTCACAAAAGCTCGACAGCTCATCCATCCACTAGCCCAAAATGAGATAGCGCAAAAGGGCTACCAAATTTAAAAATTTGGCGTAACCTCGTTCGAATGATAAATGTCCCTCATTCGAACTGTGCTTCAAATGACCTTCGAACGACCAGGACTTTTTATTCAGTGGGATCTCGTTCGAACCTCATGTGATCCCCACTTAAAATGACATAGGAATCTCATTTGAATTTCCCTATACTAGTTCTAACCACTTCTACCAATATTTTCTCCAAATTTCCAAATTAAACCCACAAACTTCCAACAATCCTTAATAAGACTCCAAAACAGTTCATTACGTATACGAACCCATATCATAAGGATTCAAATTCCAAGGTTTTGACCTTTTTACAATTTGCGTCAGGAAAAATTATAAAATATTAGGCATGGGTATTACATTATCTTTGTGAAGAATAATGTTAACGGGAAAGGAAGTAATCACAATGATGGAATGGGATTCCAAGTAATGCTTCGTCTTGCATGAAGTGATCATTAATGTGTAGAGAGGTTTCTCTAAAGGTAATTAACGTTGCTCGGTATCCAAGATCACCTTAATAGCGTATTAAATAGGAAATTACTTTGCCTCTCCTTTGCAAAACAAGGTCGAGCTGACTGCATGGTTTGATACTACAATAAAAAGGTAAAGAGGATCCCCCTGGATGGGTATCGCTTATAGTGGAGGTTTGCTAAGGTGAAATTTGATCTCTTCTAGGGCCTTGGAGAATTTGACATTCCAAGTAAGTCCCTTCTCCTTTTTATGCAGTTGGAAAAATGGTCGACAATGCTTAAACAATTTATAATTGAAGTGATTGAGTGTTGCGAGCATTCTAGTGAGCTTTTGGACCTCACGTTATGTCTTTGGCAACTCGACCCTATTGATCGTCTCTATTTGATCTAAATTTGCCTCAATTCCCCTCTTGCTAACTAGATAACCTAGAAATTTTCCTGAATGGACCCCAAATGAGCACTTTTTAGCATTAAGTTTCATTCGTTAGTCCTTGAGGATTTCAAAGGTGTTAGACAGATCTTGGAAGTGGTCGCTCTTATTCTTACTCTTTTTTAGCATATCATCGATATACACCACCATAGTCTCCCCCATTTAGTGTCTGAACATCTTGGTGACTAACCCCTGATATATAGCTCTTGCATTCTTAAGGCCGAACGGCAAGACCTTGTGGCAATACAGACCAACTGGCCTTATGAAACAAGTATTTCCTTGGTTTGGGTCAAATAATGAAATATGATGATACCCGGAATAAGCATCTAAGAAACTCATCTTCTCATGAGATGTAGTGGTGTCGACTATCTATTCTATCTTCTGTAGGTGGAAACTGTCCTTAGGACAGGCCCTATTGAGGTCAATGAAAGTTACGCAGACTCTCCATCCCCCATTGTTATTTTGAACCACGATCGAATTTGGAAGCCACATTAGGAACTGAACTTCTCTGGTGTACCTTGCCTCTAAAAGTTTCCCAACTTCCTTTTCCACTACATTTGCCTTATATGGGTCTATTCAGTGATCCTTTTATATGATCTTCTTGAGGACTGGGTACATATGAAATTGATGGTAGGAAACTACAGGGTTGATCCAAGGCATATCATATGGTTCCCATGCGAACACATCCAGAATTTTTTTCAGGAAGGCGATAAACTCCTCCCTTTCAAGGCCAGTCATACTTGTCCCGATCAAAAACTTTATCTCTGGTTTGGCTTTGTCAAAGATAATCTCCTTTGGGTCTTCAACGACCCTATGAATGGGGTATAACCTCGTCTCTTCAACCCCTGGTCATCCATGTTGAAGTTGTTATTTGGATGGGGTAGACCCATCCTGGGTTGCCTCCGGAACAACTTCTTTCTCTTTATAATTTTCCTGCTTAGGCCTAATGGTAGCAATGAAGCATTTTTGAGCAGTTGTCTCGTCACCTATGATCTCCATTATCTCTCTACATGTGATGCACTTGAAATTCTGGTGATAAGTTAAATGAATAACTCTCATGGTATAAACCCATCGCATATCTAAGATGGTATAATAAGGTGACTCAATGTTGACCACCAAGAATTATATGTGTTTGGAAATATTCCCTTCCTTTACTAGCAGGACCACGCTGTTAGAGAAGTAGACTAAAACCATGGTTTATGTAATAGTTTCAGTTATGCCTTTATTGTTAAAATAAAATCAAAATTCCTATTTTAATGATAATCATATATGGACATACTGTTTGCATTATTTTATATATTGTCATTGTCATTTATTCTACTCAGTAGGTGTTCTAGTGTGTAGAGTACGTCTTACACATAGAGGATCAAATCACTAGTTCTTTTAGAATATAATTTTTATCGTTCATAGTCTTAGATAGAACTGGACACACTATGGTAGGGATGTATCACAGTATTTTAGTAGGTCAATCTTAATTACAAGAAATTTTATAGTTTTAACTTATTGTGCTAGTACACTTTATGTGTATTGAATGGTACCACCTTGAGATCATTATTTTTATATTGATTTTATAAGATAGTGTAAACCTCATGACTATTAGGGTACCATTCAATACACATAAAGAATTATGTATGTGTAAACCTCGTGACTATTAGGGTACCATTCAATACACCTTGTGACATTTGAGAAATTGTTTTCGAAACTTCTTTCTGAAATTTTTTGAATATGTAAGAAATATTTGAGAAGTTAGGTAACCTATCCAGACCACCACTTTTTGATGGAAATAATTTTTCATACTGGAAAGTATGAAAAACTTCTTTCATTCAAGGAACCCTTGGTGATGAAATTTGGGAAACGATTGAAACGGGGTTTTAACTTCCTACTAAACCTACTTCTGCCACTGATCCAACAAGAATTAAGAAACTTCTCAGTGAATTTACTAAGGAAGAGAAAAAGTATCTCTAGATAATAACAAAGGAAAGAATGCCATTTTTATGTCCATTAACGAACATGAATTCAAAAGAATATCCATATGTTCTACTTCAAAAGAGGAATGGGACACGTTAGTCATTGCTCATGAGGGTGATGAACATGTCAAGGCTGGAAAAACTCAAATGCTCATCCAACAATATAACACCCTGATTACGAATGACAATGAATCCTTTGACGACTTCTACATAAGGTTAACTGACATATTTACAAAAATTCATGCCAATGGTATAAAATACAGTGGAAAGGAAATTATTTCAAAGATTCTTAGGTCATTTCCATCTAAATTTGATAGCAAGAGATATGCCATTGATGAAATGAATGACCCTAATATGACTCCTGAATTACTTAGCCGTAAACTGAGGACTGTAGAATTGGAACTAGACTTCAAAAAGAAATTGACCAGATAGACTAATAAAGCCTCTAGTTCAAATGTTGAATTTAAATTGAACACTCTAGATTTTGACACTGACTGTCTTGAAAACTGTGATTTGAAAAATCTTGACAATGAAATAGCTCTTATGATCAATCATTTCAAAAAGATTTTAAAATTTAGAAATGTTGTAGCCTCTAAACAAGGTAAATCAAATTAGCAAGGTAATCAATTTCGTAGACCTCATGACAGAGACAATTCCAAACACATTTATGACAATAGGAAGAACGATGACCCCAATAGACCTAAACCTGACATAAAAGATGTTAAGTTTCACCGTTGTGGAAAACTAGGTCACAATGCTAGTAAATGTCCAACTAGTCTTAATAACAATAACAAGGCCAATATGTGTAAGACATGGGACGAATCTAGTGATTCGGATGAGGATGAAATAGAGTCAACCCAGATAAATGAGTATTGCATGTCTTTCTTTGCTAAGATAATATATAATGACGATGCATGCCTTCCTACTCATGAACCTGATATGCCTGTTGATGTTGTTAATGATATTGATTATAATTTTGTTCCTATTACTGCTGAAAGACTGTGTGTGAGTAAAAATGATAATGTTGATGATGAATTGAACGTGTGAGTGAGTAAAGAACCTATCAAAAGCATAGGGTACACTTCAAACGATGCACCTAACGAGTATGATGACGATCTGCCTGATTTTCATGAGTTATACACTAAAACGGTTAAAAAGATTGCTCGCCTAGAAAAAATGATAAAAACCTTAAGTGAGCGTATCAATTTTCTTAACCAGGCCGTTAGGAAAAACACTGAAGATTATATTACCCAATGTGTTGCTCATGGGACTAAGATTTAAGACTATGCCTTGAAAATAAAAGATTTAACTCAAAAGAACCATGAATTTGAACAAAAATACAAGGCAACCCTTGTTGAACTAGAAGAGTCAACGCAAATGGTTTCAAATGTGTTTAAAAATGCCAACACTTTGAAACACAAACTAAGTCTTATGAAAAAATTATTACTGGAAGAAAATTTGACTCTGAAGATAAGTCTGGCCTAGGCTTTGGAGAAATAGTGCACACAAGGAAGACCAAAGTTTTTCCTAAAAATGTTACTTTTGTAAAACAAGGCCAAACTTGTCAAAATGTTCAAAAAGGTGAATCTAGTCCCAATGTCTCTCAAGCAACACATAACCAGTACAATCAACGGTTGAATCCAAACAATCAGACCAAATATGTTTGTCCTTCTTCCAGGGACCAAAGACAGAAACCTAAATCTAATGATAACTAGACTACTATACCCAATAGATCCAAGCTAATTTTCAAAGACTTTAGCAAGAAAGGCAAGTCCTATACTCATGAGTATTATTCCTACTGCGATATTTTCAGCCATGCTCTTAATGAATGTTTCCAGAAAAGGCTATACACCCCAACCTACCTAAACTTTAACTATTTTAGGAAATCAATAACTACTTATGTACTTCCTAGACAGGAAACAAATAATTGTAACTGTAAAGAGAAAAAGGTAGGGTCTAAGACTAAGAAAAAATCATTCAGAAAGACCCTCAAACCTTTTCTAAGTTAAAAGGCAATAAATCTTTTAAAACCAGGCCTATTTGGATTAGGAAAGATGATCTATTTCCCCACCTCAATTGCAACATTGTCATTTCTGCTTTAAAGGCACAAAGCAATTCAACTGGATGGTAATTAGACTCCGGATGTTCTAAATATATGACCGGGGATGAAACCAAATTAAAAAACAAGACAGACTTCCTCAAGGGTAGTGTCATGTTTGGAGATGGTGTTTCATCTTCGATCATAGGTAAGGGAACTTTAAGTGAGCACGGGCTTCCTGAACTGAATGATGTTATCTTAGTTAAAGGCCTTAAATCCAATCTCTTAAGTATATCACAATTTTGTGATTCCAATCACTCGGTTAACTTTTTAAAAAATTATTGCAAAATTATTAATCAAAAGGTTAATGTATCTTAACAGGAAACATAACCTCGAAAAACTGTTACATAGTAATTCCCAATTCTGAATCTTGCCATGTTGCTAGATTAGAGGATTTTGATCTATGGCACAATAGATTGGGACACACAAATTATGATAATCTTAGAAGATTGAGTTCCCAAGAAATAGTTAGAGGTTTACCTAAAATTAAAAATTCTTTTAATCCTGTATGTGGACCTTATCAGGAAGGCAAAATCAGTAAATCCCCTCATAAGAAAGTTAAAGATGTTCTGACCACTAAGCCTCTAGAACTTATCCACATGTAATTTATGGGTCCTTCAAGAACTGTTAGTTTCAGTGGAAACTCTTACATCCTAGTTATAGTAGATGAGTATACGAGATATATATGGGTAGATTTTATGAAACAAAAATCATATACCTTCAATGAATTCTTAAGAATCATCTTGAAAATTGAGAATGAGAAGGATACCCAGGTGTATCGAATTAGGAGTGATAGAGGTGGAGAGTTTAAGGACTCTGGTATTTCTGATTATTATGTAGCTAATGGCTATAAACATGAGTTTAGCTATCCCAAAACCCCGCAGTAAAATGGTATAGCTGAACATAAGAATATAACTTTATAAGAAATGGCTTGGGTTACATGCTAAGAATCTCCCTAGGTATTTTTGGGTAGAAGCTGTCCAAATCGCGTGTCACATTAAACCTCTTATGAGTTATGGTTCCATAAAAAGTCAAACTTAAAATATTTTAAAACCTTCGGGAGTATTTGCTACATCTGCAAAGATAGAGAGCAACTTTCAAAATTTGATACCCGGGGAGAAAAGGGAATTTCACTTGGTTATTCCCAAAATAGTAGGGCTTTGCGTGTTTTTCGCTGTAGAACCAAAACCATTATGGAATCAATTAATGTAATTGTAGATGACACTAGTGTAATGAGAAGTGACACTCAACCAGTTGCTTTTGATGAGAACGAACCTAATTTATCCACTGATCCTCAAAATGATAGTGATTCACTTCCACCTGAGAGTCCTTCTGTACCCACTTGGGTTTCTAAAGATCATCCCACTGAAACCATTGTTGGTAATCCTTCGAAACCTGTTCGAACTAGATCCCAACTTCGATAATTGGCATAATTTTCTTGTTTTGTTTCTCTTGAGGAACCTAAAAATGTTAATGATGCCCTTTCCGACTCATTTGGGATAAATGCTATGCAAGAAGAGCTAGTCCAATTTAAGAGTCACGATTCGAAGGTTATTCGCACAAGATGGATTTTTAAAAGCAAAACTGATGAAAATGGGGAGGTCGTAAAAAATAAAGCTAGGTTGGTTGCACAGGGATACTCCCATATTGAGGGAATTAATTTTGACGAAACTTTTGCACATGTTACTCGTCTAGAATCAGTTCATCTCCTTCTTGCTATCTTTTGTCATATGCAATTAAAATTATTCCAAATGGATGTTAAATCCATCTTTTTAAATGGAATTTTATCTGAAGAAGTAGACGTAGAACAACCCAAAGGATTTGTTGATCCTGTACACCCGGACTATGTCTTTAGGCTTAAGAAAGACTTATCTGGATTGAAAAAGCTCCTAGAGCTTGGTATGACCGACTGTCCACTTTTCTAGTGTCTCACAAATTTTTTCATGGCGGAAATGATCAAACAATGTTTATTAGAAAGGAAAATCAACATGTTTTAATCTCACAAGTATATGTGGACAATATTATTTTTGGTTCCACCTATCCCAAATAAGTCGATAATTTTTCTGATATCATGCATACTGAATTTCAAATGTCACTTATGGGTGAACTACAATATTTTTTGGGTTTACAAGTAAAACAATGTAGTGATGGTCATTTTATCTCTCAATCCAAGTATGTTGCAGATTTAGTTAAAAAATTCGGCTTAGAAAATGCTAAAACTTCTGGATACCCCATGAATACTTCAACTAAACTTTCTAAGGATGATAATGGGAAAAGTGTTATCCCACTCTTTATAGAAGTATGATAGGGAGTTTGCTGTATCTTACCATGTCTTGACCCGACATATCCTTCGTTGTCTGTATCTGTGCTAGATATCAAAGTAACCCTAAAGAATCCCACTTATTAAGTGTGAAAAGAATTATTAAATATATTAAGGGTAATCTAAAATTTGGTAGTTGGTACACAACCGATACGACTAGTTCTATTATAGGATACACCGATGCTAATTGGTTCGATTGTTTTGACGATAGTAAAAGCACTTCTGGTGCTTGCTACTACGTAGGCAATAATCTCGTAGGTTGGTAGTGTAAAAAACATAATTGTATTTCCTTATCTAGCGCCGAATATGAATATATAGAAGCTGGTAGTTGTTGTGCACAATTATTATGGATTAGACAGATGCTTAGTGATTATGATCTCACCGAAAATCAATTAACCATGTTTTATGATAACCAACGTGCTATTAATATTTCCAAAAATCCTGTAATGAACTCTCGAACTAATCTTATTAAGATTAGGCATCATTTTATCCGTGACCTTGTCGGATCCAAAGATCTCATTATTGAATATCTGAACACTCAAAAGCATCTCGCATATCTCTTTACCAAGACATTAGACAACATACGCTTTGAGTATTTGCGAACAGCTATAGGCATGATCACTCTCAATTAATCTCTATTTTTTATGATTTTTACCCCTTGCATAATTGAGGAATATTGGGGGAGAAGATCTTGAGTATTACTAAGTGATTTTTCTGCCTATTCATGATTCTAACTCAACTAATATGCCATTTAGTGTTTATTTTGTCACGGGCATCTCAGATCCGTTGTAAAGCTTTTTACTCTGTTATAGGGTATTGATCTGTATATAGTTGAGTGATGTATTTTTTCACCTTATTTAAGGGTAGATAGAACCTTTGTATATGACAACTAGGATTTCTCAATTTTCACCCATGAGTTCTGAATACTCAAGGAAATTTTGTCTCTAATATCCAAAGGGGGAGATTGAGAACACACTATATAATTGACTAACTTGAGTCTACATTATATAGGAGTTCCAACTAGTTTGGATAGTGAGACAAAATAGGATTAGTTTTATGAGTTGCTCCATACCCAAAGGTTCAAGAAGAAGGAAGAAAAAGAAGCAATCAAATTCAAAGCTATTCTAAAAGGGAAGTTATTTTTAACCTTAAAACCACAAATAGGATACACTCACTGCATTATTTATATCTCCTATTTTCATTTATGGTTTTACAACACTTTAAGACTTTTCAAAATCAATTAATTCGATTCAAAATATTTTATACAATTTTAACCTAATTTTTGAATTAATTAAAACTTGTTTTAAAAAGTATTATGGTTGAAATTTTTATTTTTGGAAGTTATTTTGTTTACTGAAGTTAGCCTGGACAGAATATAAAAGCGCTAAAGACTATAATGGGTCTTTGTAATTATTTTGTAAACACGCGTTTTGCCTTCATCTTGTCCATACACGAGTTGATAGCTGGACGAGTAGATTTGTCTTTCCTATAAGACATAACTTCGAACACCAATTTCAACCCTTGGATTAGTTTGATCAATGGTCTGCATGTGTTAGGTTACCATCCTAGTGCTTAACTCTTATCCAATGGGATTCGTTCATTTCACCGCTTCGTTATAAACCAATAGATCTTCAGTCAAACTATATGACTTAATCTCAACCCTTGATTGCGATCGATCTTCCATATCCTTCCTTCGCATACTATATAATTAGGCTTACCCTCAGTATTTTGAGACTTTTGATAAAATCGTCCCAGAGAGAAAATAAGAGAGAGAAGAGAGAGAAAGGGAAGAAACCAAAGAAAAAATAAATAGAGAAAGGAAGAAGATCTATCCATCTTCGTCCTTCATCACCTCTGAGTGAATCCATTCAACCCAAAAAGTTCAAACCTCAAACACTTTTACCAGAAACCAAAAACCACGAGGGATAGAACTTCAAGGGTTTATGTGGGTTTGGTAGTTTGGTTGGCGTCTTGTAGAAGACATCTTTCGTTTTAAGTCTTTTTCAAAACACCTCTCTGAGAAAATAGCAAGTTTCATATATTAAAACTTGAGATTTTATAAAGAGAACATCTCACGCCTATTTCTTTTTGTTCTCTTTTTGGATCTCTGTCTTTAGATCCACTTGATTTCAAAGTTTTGAAAAATAAACTTCTAGGGTTTCAAGAAAAACTAGAACCTTAAGAGTGTTTGTGTTTCTTGGTTTTATTTCACATTTTATGAAATAAACGTGTTCAAAAATAAAAAGAGACACATAGGACATTGGCTATTTTTTAAAGCAAGGTTGTTCTTTTAGATATTTTTTTGATTTAGAAGTTTCTTTTACAAAATCATTTGAATTAATTTTTGCATGTTATTTCTGATTCTATTTTTACGATATAGACTTCTAGTCTAGTTTGGATCTCAATTGGTGGTTTACAATTTCAAAAATGTTTTCAAAATACTGAAATTGTTTAAGACCTTGGTCGTCTTCTGAGCAAGGTAACCTTGAGATCTGTGGATTAATAGAAAGATCAAGAAGTCTTGATTTGTAAAATACTAACTTGAAATTATCCTATTCATTCTAGATTGGTTTGTAATTTGAATGGATAGTCTGTATATATAAATCTAAGAGGGTGAGTTGCATATTTGCATATCTTCACAACACAAACACTTAGACACAGTGGTTTATTTTATACTTAAAAGTTGAAAGAATTGCTGGAGTCATAATTCAAAGAGAAGGCGGTCAAGGAAAAGGCAAAGGAGCAATAAATAAGAGATCAGTTGTAGTCAGAAACCTTTGGAATGCAGTAGCTTATATAGGTATAATGTTGAACTTAGATTTAGGATCCTTGTGTGTTTGCTTAAGTGCTGTAAGTTGATTCTTTATTCT
Source organism: Sambucus nigra (assembly GCA_949130495.1). Classification (NCBI taxonomy): domain Eukaryota; kingdom Viridiplantae; phylum Streptophyta; class Magnoliopsida; order Dipsacales; family Adoxaceae; genus Sambucus; species Sambucus nigra. Next base: position 82,839,757 of record OX422208.1, on the reverse strand, counting down.
AGTGAATTTTTGTTTTGTGCCGTAGAGGGCACCGTGGATGTTTCCCTTGATTAAGGGTTTTACCACGTTAAAAATTCATGTGTCTATTTCTTTGAATGTTCTTAACTGTTGTTGTGATTAGGACTGCATGGTCACTTTAATAGATGTTTCTTAAAATTTAAAAAGAAATTTAATCAACTATAGAATCTAATTTATACATTCAGAAAGGTTTTATAACACATCTTGTGTTATTTTCGAAAAGACTTTTGCCCAAAGAGTTTATTCGCAATTTACACAATTTATAACAGTTTGGTATTAACCTTGTAAACAAGCTTTTATCATTAAAGCTTTTCTTCAATTTCCATATCCAATTGGTCCACATAAGTGGGTAATTTTTTTTATCAACAGAAGCCCCCAATGTTCCATTCTTGATGCTTACTTAAAAGTATGGAGAATTTAGTCTTGGTCGTAGCTCAGCCTACATTTATAATGCTTAGTCAGTTGCTAACTTCCCACACTTGTAAAATTTTATTGTTATTGCTGGTGGTGTATGTTGCCAATGGTATTTTTGTAAATATCCATAATTACAGCAAACTACCTCAGAGTAAATACGCCTTTTTCGTATCGTCACCATAATTTCAATAGTCATTTCACTTTAATCATTACGTTCGCCGGTTTTTGAGGAAATCTATAAAAGGAGATAAATTTCTAGGCCGTCTCTTTACTCCAAACCTTCTAAGTGTTGCTACTACCCTTAATTTTTTGTGCAATCATTCTTCCTTTCTTTTAGCTCTTGTTGAATCCTTAATCATCTATAAGAATCGTTTCCTTTTATTCTTTTCTTTATACTGAATCATGGTTTACATTGTTATCTCTCTAGATGAGTTTAGAAAGGAATGGAATATACCAGAATGGGTAGACTTAGAGTTCCTTAGTATCCCTATAGATGTTTTCTCTTTGTCTGAAGGACATTGGATTCCTTCCTTATTCATAGCTGAACGTGGCTTCACTTTTCCCCCAAATCATTTTTTCTTAGGGTTTCATCAATACTTTGATGTTGTCCATGCTAAAGTATCCCCCAACACCTGGAGAATATTTAATGGTGTCCGTAGGCTTAATCAAATCCATGGAACCCATATTGGTATCCCTATGATTATGTTCTGTTACAAATGGGTCACTAGTGATAATACATAACATTTAAAAACTAGGTCTGTTAATAGAGATCTAGTTGTCAATCTGCCTGATTCTAATAGGGACCACTTCAGTCATAGGGTTATTGCTAAAAATTGGCAATATATACCTTAAAAATGGGATGAAGTAAACAATGGACCAAGATGCCCTCAAGAGGGTCATGGCATAGGTTATAATATATTTTCTGTATCCATGCTGATGAATTACCTGGTAATATGTTATCTAACATTTATTGTTTGTTTGATTGTAGATGAGAGGAAGAGAAAGTGTCCCAAGGAGGGTGACATTAAACTTGAAGAGCTCAAGTTTCTCTGGGGCATCCATCAAAGAATTTGTGAGGGTCATACTAGGTCGACTTCATACTTACTGAAATATAAAAGTGCTATTACTTATTTTGTAGCCCGACCTACAGCTGTTGTGGTTTCTCTTGTGATTGATTTGGACAAAGACCTTGTGTCCACTTCATCTGCCACTACATCTGATGGTGGGGAACCTGTTATTGGCCCTTCCTCTTCTTTTGATTAAGACCGACCTCTTTCGGTGAGCATGGGAAAAAGGATATTTCCCAATCTTCTTAGAGATGTTATAGCTGTTGGCACCCACAAGACTCTGGATGGTGGGGTCACAAAGAAGGATGATGATGGGAAGAAGCCAGGAGTCTCCTTAAAAACATTTGAGAAAAGGTCTTATTGCCAAATAGGTTAAAGAAGCTATTGATACCAACTAAAAAAGTTTGGTCAGTATTATTCCATTTGGTGTCGGCCCTTCGTTGACCATGGGTCCTGGCTTGGCCAGGAAATTAATTAAGTCTGGTACTCTTCCAGACCATAGGGGTGCTCCTACTTCCATGCCCCGACTAAAGATATTTGATAGTGCTGCCCAAATCATTGCTCTGATGAGACTTATTTCATTATGCTTTCTTTGTTCTTTATCTTTTACTTCATGTGCTAACTTTTTTTATCTTCTTTTCAGTTCCTGGTTGATTTCAACCAGATGTTGGATAAGGATGATGCTTTTCATTCTTCTTTGGATGATGCAGAAGAGGCCTTTGATGGTATTAAAAGATCTTTAATGGATTTACAACATACCTTGGCCACGGAGAATAAGGCTTGGGAAAACAAAATTAAGGATGTCGAGGAAGCTCAAAAGAAGTCTGAATCCACTGTTGTTCAAGATGAACACATGGTAAATGCCACAGAAAAGTAGGTGGCTGAGTTGACCAAGGGCCTGAATGTTGAGAAGGACAAGAGGAAGAAATCTAAGAAAGATTCCTTCAACAAAGGTTGAGATGAGGAAATTATTGCTGCCTTTGTTCAAATTGAGTATACAAAGAGAAAATATTTATAGGATGGTTGGTCGGCTGCCCTGAAGGAGGTCATTATAGTAGAAGACTATGAACTTTTCTAAAGACATGTGCCTGGATCTCCCCGCAATATGGACGATGAAGTTGAAGACGATGTTATTTCACGTGAGTCTTCACTAGCAGTTGAATATTTTATCGACCAACTGAAGACTGTTGTTGATTCAACCATCCCTCCAATCGAGCAAATTAATCTTGTTGCCCCCTCTATCGTCCAAGATGTCAATATTTAAACTGACAAAGAGAAGGTGTAGACTTGCTCGACATTTGGCCTTTTTGTCTTCTTTTTACCTTTCTTTTGTCTCTTTTCTGTTGTACTTGTAACTTCCATTTATATCAATAAAAAAAATCATTTATATTGTTTGTTGTTTCTCGACTATTATTATATCTTCTTCTGTTATTGATTGAGTGTTACTTAATTTTTCTAGTTCATGGCCAAGATAGAACAAATTTCTTACAATCATTCTGATCTACTCAAGCGCTGCAACAGTTTGTTCAAGGTTGGTCACAAGATTTTAACCGAGGAAGAATTTTTAGACTTTCTCGGAGTAGATGTTACTGAGAAAGCCAAGGATGAATATATTCATCTCAAGTTCTTCTTGATAAATATGTGGCCAATAAAGTGGCTTATATAGAAATAATTGAATAACTTCAAGAAGAGCATAATAAGGCCAAGGCTTTTCTTCATGCTAACTATGAAACTAAGTACAAGTCTTTAAGTGAAGCTTGGGGTTTTGAAGAGAAATTGGAGAAACGTTCTTCCTCTTTTAGGAAGAATGAATTTACGTTGAAGTGTGAAGTTCATGAGGCTAGGGATATTGCCAAGTTTTTAGAAGAAGAAAACAATTAATTGAGGAGTGAACTTAGATCGTTGAAGAATCCTCTTGCTGCTGCTGTCGATGAAGGTGCATCTTTCTTGGAGAGTGAGAATGCCAAATTGAGAGAATAGTTGGAAACTCTGAAGAAATCTAAGCATGTCTCCTCTTCCAGACAAAAGGTTAACCGACCAATAACTAAAGATAATAGAACACAAAAATCCCTAGTCGACCAAGCTGCCCAGCTTAAGGCCAAGAACTGAGCAATTTTTTAGTATTCCTTGAAGCTTAAGACTCAATATAACACATTTTCTGGCGAATCCTCTCAACTGTAGGCAAAGGATGTAGTGTTGAAGAAACTTCAGCATCAAGTTGAGAAATTGACCTTCCATTACCACAAGCAACCTAGAGACCTATGGATGGAAGGATATAATGAAACTCTTGGGTGTTTTGATGACCACTTCAGTCAAGCTCAGTGTGAAGGTTATAAGTAAGGTTGGACCAATTACTTGACTATTATGAAGGTTGATTAGAACAGTAGGCTATGGTATTGGGTTGATCCTGGGTTCTTAGACTGTGATAAATGCCCTTCAACCTTGACGTCAGCTGGATCCCAGTAGTATCCATTCCCCAGTGTAATACCCGCACCTTTAAATTGTACTTGCATGATTATCCTTTATTTAGCGACGCTTCGTTAATGAAATTTGTACGTTGCATGTTCCCGCATGAGTTATGATTTATGTTCGTATAATTATTTTAAGTACTTTGGTTAAGTTTCACGCGATTCGAACAGTCAACGAACGCTACGTGAACTTATGTACTAATTGTCTTACGACGCGCGACACAGCGAAAGTCTAGTTTTGCGCGTATTGTTTAGGATGCCTCGGAAGGTCAAAAAAATATTCCAACCATATATTTAGGCTCATAAAAATATAAGGAATATTACCACGCGAAGAAAAATCGAAAAAAAATATGTTTTGCGTGAAGGTCCCGTTTCTTGCGCGTATTGTTTAGGATGCCTCGGAAGGTCCAAAAAATATTCCGACCATATATTTAGGCTCATAAAAATATAAGGAATATCACCACGCGAAGAAAAATCAAAAAAATATATATTTTGTGCGGAGGTACCGTTTCTTGCGCGTATTGTTTAGGATGCCTCGGAAGGTCAAAAAAATATTTCAACCATATATTTAGGCTCATAAAAATATAAGGAATATTACCATGCGAAGAAAAATCGGAAAAAAAAATATGTTTTACGCGGAGGTCCCGTTTCTTGCGCGTATTATTTAGGACACCTCGGAAGGTCAAAAAAATATTGTGAATATATTTTTTGACTCGCAAAAATATAAGGAATATTACTATGAAGAGGAAAATTGAAAAAAAAATACTTTTGTGCGGAGGTCCCGATCTTGTGCGTCTTGTAGAGGACAATCCGAGAGGTCAAATGACTATTGTAAATATGATTTTTTAGTCAAAAAATGAAAGGAATATGAATCTCAAATTAAAAGTTCAAAGAAAAAAAATTGGTAGGAGAGAGAAAGTGACGAAAATACCCCTTATTTATGGTGTCAACTTGTGTGTGAGAAATGAGAGACTTGATGTGGTGGTGTAGTCTCTTTCACCCATCAGATTTTCAGACCTTAATAAACTCTTTCACTCTTTTGAAAAGTGACTAGCTCTTAGTCTTTGGCTATAGGATGGAAGATAACTATTTTTGGCTTATAAGAGTCTTGTGAGGGGTGAGGGTTTGGAGCCAAAAACTTCATCTCTTTCCATCAGATTCCTCTCTTTTTCCATAGCCAAAGGAATGTGGTTCTCTTTTAAATTCGTGAGTCTATTTTACCACCCATTTCCCACCATTGTTGCACTATTTTGGAGGTCTCAAACTCCATTAAAGTTTGCCAAAGAAGTAGGACAGCTTGTTAAAGCAAAACATAGGTGGTTTTGGAGCCTTTGAGTGGTGGCTTTGTGAAGTTTTATGGTGTTCCTCTTCCATCTTCTTCAACCTTATCCTCTTCCTATTTCCAAGTATGGTTTTACTCACTCTTAAACTCTTTTATTTCAAATGCTAATATGAACAAGATGATGAGAAAAATGTGACTTTTTAGCTCTTCTCCCTTATTTTCATATGCTATGAAAAACCCATTTTCTAAAAAATGATAAATGGAGAAGATGATGTTTAGAATAAATTTTTAGATTATTATATATGTTGAAATCATGCTATTAATGTAATAATCTCATGAAATAAACATAGAAAATGGAATGCTACAAGAAAATGACTAGTTCATGCATTTGTTGGGTTTTCTTAGGAAGAAGATCCATTTTCATGAAATAGTGTATGTAGCACGTGTTAGCCTTGACATTAACATGATTAATGTTGAAATATAGTGGTCTAAATATGTGTTTAGTAATCTCATAAAAACACCCCCAAAATCTAATATGTTGAAACATTAGTTTAAGACTCTTGAATATGTTAAATAAGGATTATAATTATGTAAATGGCTTTATATGTAAAAGTGTGCTAAAATGGGTTGTACATCACTAATAAAGGTTTAAATGTTGGTGGAAAAATGCAGTACATTAAAGAATGATTTTTGTACTTAAAAGGGTAATTTTTTGTAAAAAAAATGCCTTACTGGCAGATTTGGTAAATATGAAGAAAAGTCACTTAAATGGTGTTTTTACATGAAAAATACTTGAAAAATGCCAAGGAAATGATTTTTAGATAATAAAAGTATAAGATGGAATTTTGGTAAATCAAAGTGTTGTAAAGGTGACTTAGTATATTTTAGTGTTCGGCGTTGACACTAGAATGCCTCCTCGGCTCGTAGGATGCAAAGACTAATAACGGGCTTTAATAACAAAACCGGATAAGTTGAATTGTGAACATTGAGAATAATGTTAAACACATGAAATATATGATATTCGGATGACGCCGAGAGAAAATAATTAAGGAGGGCATGAGGTCCCTAGTGGTGAAAGACCCCAAACAAACTGCAGTAGTATATGGCGGCGGAGACCGGTGGTGTGAGGCCACGAAGTCCGTGAGTTTTTGTTGGCAAAATCCCAAAAACAATATTAAGTAAGGAATGAGAAAAATTCACAGAACTTAATCTAATGAATGAATAAGAATTCATTAATTATTATGTGGATAACATAAGTGGAATATGATTAAGTTCCTATCTTGGAATATTAAAATGCTAAGAGTGAGTGGGCACGTAGCCCAAGGCATTGCATATTGGTGCATTTATGACTAAGTTAAAGAATCTTATTAGTATAGATACATGATAACTTAGTTGAATATAATTAAGGCTTCTTGAATATTGTTAGCATAGTTAAATGTTAAAGAAAATAATCATTAATGATAATTAATGAATATGAGACAATGATGGTTTTCGGAATTACTAAAATGCATTGTATATGTATAGTATTTTGCTATGAAAATTATTGCTTAGTATTACCACCCTACTGGGTATTTCACTCATACCCTATTTTCCAAACCCCCAGGTACAATAGGTGGTACGTCGGGTAAGGACGTTCAAAAGGCCGCAGAAAGTGCTAGTCGTCGTTAGAGGCTCTGTAACCGATTTTAATCCATAGACTTATTTTGAATTATAATCCCTTATGTTTTGTTAAGACAATTTGGTTTGAACTGGAACTATTTGGAAATTGTGATAATACAGGGATTTGTGCTCTATTTATGGATTAAATCTTGTTAAAGGTTTACTTGTTAAATTGTTAAATGAATATCAACTTGCAATATATGGGCCTCGCCTTTTTATAATAAATGAAATTAAAGGTTTTGTTGAAGTATAATGTGGAAACTATTTTCCAAATTAATGAAATGTTTTATCCCCCTCCCCCTTAACACCTTGGTTCGGAAACTGAGATATTCCAATGATAACTCTAATCTCGATTGGGGCGTTACAACTTGATATCAGAGCATTAGGATCCTCATGAGCGCCGGAGTGATTATCGTTTTAGTTCCCTTTCGTTCCGCATATATTATAATCGTACTAAACTTTCCTATCATATAGGATGTCCCCTACTCGCAACACTGCGAGCGACAACAACGAGTTACAGAGCATTTAGGAGGCAGTGCGCCACTTAGCTGAGACTATCTTCCATCAGTAGAGGGGTGACACCGTACTCTTATGTGCGGTACATCATGTGTCAATTTGATAAATTTATAAGACTAAGTCGTAACAGCAACGTCTAGTAATTTTCGTTGCATATTAGCTAAAGAGCTTGTAAGTCCATCTATGGGACTAGGTTATTAAGTAGTACACTTATAAGTATTGATTCTGTGGAGATTAGAATGCCTAAGTAACTTGATTTTGATTTGGGTTTAGATAGTCACACTAATTCAAGATAACTTACGAATGAATCTATACAGTCCTCAAGACTTAGCATTAGAAATAATGGTATTAATTTATGGTTTTACAAATTTATGGGATAGCTTAAGGCTTAGCATGTAATGAGATGGTTACATAGTAAGATAAGTTGGTTGTCGTGGTGGGATAGTCATTAAAGATTAAATTACGTGTTATGATGAAGTTTGTTTTGGGTATCATTTTAGATAGGCATAAAAATTCATATGAAACTATCCTTTGGAGTCATGTACTAAGAATTATCTAATGATGTATTAGTACATGTAGTAGTTATTGCCTAGTAATGATGAACCTTAAATTGTACCCCATGTACTATAGTGACAAAGATGTCCTTCTTCGAACCTTCGGGGTTCCTTATGATGTCAATAATATAAAGTTATAGTTGGTGTAACACGTAATAAATAAGATTAGTGTTTGGACCATTAAGGAATTAAATTAGTGGCCATGATCGTTTGTTTCACATTAAAGGATTATGTCATGACGATTCTTGCAATTGCATGAGTGTGTTTAATTGGAGATGATTGAATTGGTATCCTTAGAAAATTACTATGTTGAGATTTACATAATCGACTATTGATGGTTATAATACGATTGAGTCATATTGATATTGTGGCAATACCTTGGAGTTATGTCATGGCTTTGTTTATAAACATGTATTACGGTATGAGTTTTATGAAAAATCTCAGGTCGATAAGTGTGAGTTACGCACTTGGGAAACTTAGAACCCGATGTTGCTCATAATGGATTTAGAGATAGGACTCAAAATGAAGTGTTAAGCTTGATTATAACACATGTGCATGTTACCTTTACGGTTTAGTATGATCCAAGTGAGGAGACTCATTAGGTCTTAGAAATGGATAATGCTTGGAAAAAAAAAATTAAGGTGTCATAGTAACTCGTTCGATAGTTATGAATTGAGACCACATATGATGTTGATAAATATTGTAGTGATGGTCCACATGGTAAATTTATGTGAGTTTTGTGTTTTATTAGAATGAGGAGGATCTTGAGGTTTAAAAGTTAGAAATCGCATATAGATATTGTGGAGACTTAAGTATGTAGGTCAGTGACTAGACTAATACTTTGGCACATATGTAGGTAAGTTAGAATTTTAGAGTTTAAGTGTTCATTGTGGTTCACACTTCCTGTGGCATGGTTCGTTGCCCGAATTCAATTATTTCATTCTGGAATTACAATTGCCTAATTCGCTGCATCTTCTTACGTCTTCATTGATCCCGATAATGAGAAGTTGGTGTTTCAATTGTGGGTCTATATTCAGGTGTGCGTAAAGCTCAGTAGTAATGAGGGATATGTCAGGTTAAGTCTAATGCGTCGAGGTACATGAGTACGCTCTTCTTAGGATGCACCTTTATTTTACACCAGTGGGTGTGTAAGCGTGGTCTCGCGATTTATTGCATGTAGTCTGTATGTGTACTTGATAACGTTAGCTTGACAAACTCATTAGTTAACATGTATAGCTAATTACGATGTATATTATGGATTTCAGGTCACGACTCTAAGACATTATGAATATTAGAACTTGACGGGACATTAAATACTGGTGTTGCACTCAGTATGAAATTTGCAGATTGAGAATGTAGTGTCTCATGTGTATTTGGGTTGTGATACCTAAGATGATTCTATGATAATACGTAGTCTCATAGGAAGTATCGGTCGGATGGGCCATTGGGATTAAATGACTTTCTTGAAATCATTGATGAGAATAGTTATTGATGTGGAGGATGTGTGTGCCTAATATAGGTAAGATTCAAATCGTTTGAGAAAATGTAGGCTTTTAAATCACGACGTTCGGAATAAATTCATGATGATGAGTTCTTTGGGTGTTAGAAAAATATTTGGTGAAAAAAAATCGCGTTATTGTTGAACGAACAAGTTAGGCATGCTTGGTAGTTAGAAATAAGACTTTATAGTCCACTATTATCGGGTTAACATGAGGGTGGGTTGATTGTGTCAGTCGTCAAGGAACTGCAGTCGGAGATTCTTGCAAAGTTCCATCAGTCTCGTTCAGCATACATCCCGGTGCGACGAAGATGTATAAGGACCTATGTAAAGATTTCTAGTTGTCTGGGATGAAGCGGGATGTAGCGATGAGTGTGGCTAAATGCTATACGTTCCAGAAGGTGAAGGTCGCGCACAAGAAGCCACTCGGGTTATTGTAGCCACTCTCTATGGTCGAGTGAAAGTGGGAGCATATCACTATGGACTTTATCATAATACCTCAATCTGAATGGGGTCATGATGCAATTTGAGTTGTGGTGGATTGCCCCGCGGAGTTTGCACACTTCTTGTCGATCAGGATCACAGACAGCATAATAAAGTTGACCAAGTTTGTACATACGAGAGATTGTCCGACTCCACGGTGTACCGTTGACCATGGTTTTTGATAGAGATCTTCGGATTGTTTCACGATTCTGGAGGAAGGTTTAGAAGGAGCTGGGTATTGATCTGAATTTATGTATGGCTTACCATATGGAGACAAACGGATAGTTAGAGCGTACGGTTTCGATTCTGGAGGACTTGTTGCGGGCATGTGCACTTGATTTTTAGGGTAGTTAGGACGAAAACTTGCCTCTAGCAAAATTTTCAAACAATAATAGTTACCAAGCTAGTATCAAGATGCCCCCTTAGAGGCTTTATATGGGTGACCGTGTCATTTTCAAGTGTGTTGGTCATAGGTGGGCGAGAAGCACCTTACAACTCGGATATGATCAAGGAGATAACTGAAAAGGTTCAGTTGATACGGGAGAGGCTGGCAATGGCTCAGGTCAGATAGGAGAATTATGCCGACAATCGTCGTACACCATTAGAGTTCGGAGTGGATGATAAAGTGTTATTGAAGGTTAGGGCTAGGACAGGTAGAAAGAGGTTTGGTCAGAAGGGAAAGCTTTCCCCTCGGTACATTGGACCCTTCGAGCTTTTGGAAAGGGGCGGGGATGTCTCATACCAATTAGCGTTACCTCCACAGTTAGTTCATGCCCACAATGTCTTTCACGTCTCTATGCTGAAGAAGTATCTGCATGATCCTCGCCATGTGATCAACTGGCAGAACATCGAGTTAGAAGAGGATACAACATTCTTGACACGACCCATATCCATCTTGGACCGAGAGAACCAGGTTCTGCGCAACAAAGTCATTCCGTTGGTGAAGATCCAATGGGAATCGTAAGGACGAAGGTGCCACTTGAGAACGAGAATCCGAGATGCGAGAGGAACATGCACAGCTTTTCGAGTGACTTATGATGAATTTCGGGGATGAAATCTCCTAAGGAGGGAGAATGTAATACCCGCACATTTAAATTGTACTTGCATGATTATCCTTTATTTACCGACGCTCCGTTAATGAAATTTTTAGGTTGCATCTTCCTGCATGAGTTATGATTTATGTTCGTATAATTATTTTAAGTACTTTGGATAAGTTTCACGCGATTCGGACAGGCAACGAACGCTACGTGAACTTATGTACTAATTGTATTACGACACGCGACACAGCGAAAGTCTAGTTTTGCGCGTATTGTTTAGGATGCCTTGGAAGGTCAAAAAAATATTCCGACCATATATTTAGGCTCATAAAAATATAACGAATATTACCACGCGAAGAAAAATTTTAAAAAAATTTGTATTGCGCGGAGGTCCCGTTTCTTGCGCGTATTGTTTAGGATGCCTCGGAAGGTCAAAAAAATATTCCGACCATATATTTAGGCTCATAAAAATATAAGGAATATTACCACGCGAAGAAAAATAGAAAAAACATATGTTTTGCGCGGAGGTACCATTTCTTGCGCATATTGTTTAGGATGCCTCGGAAGGTCAAAAAATTATTCCGACCATATATTTAGGCTCATAAAAATATAAGGAATATTACCATGCGAAGAAAAATCAAAAAACAATATGTTTTACGCGGAGGTCCCGTTTCTTGCGCGTATTATTTAGGACACCTCGGAAGGTCAAAAAAATATTGTGAATATATTTTTTGACTCACAAAAATATAAGGAATATTACTATGAAAAGGAAAATTGAAAAAAAAAATACTTTTGCGCGGAGGTCCCGATCATGCGCGTCTTGTAGAGGACAATCCGAGAGGTCAAACGACTATTGTAAATATGATTTTTTAGCCAAAAAAATGCAAGGAATATGAATCTCAAATTAAAAGTTAAAAAAAAAAAATTGGCAGGTGAGAGAAAGTGACGAAAATACCCCTTATTTATGGTGTCAACTTGTGTGTGCGAAATGAGAGACTTGATGTGGTGGTGTAGTCTCTTTCACCCATCAGATTTTCAGACCTTAATAAACTCTTTCACTCTTTTGAAAAGTGCCTAGCTCTTAGTCTTTGTCTATAGGATGGAAGATAACTATTTTTGGCTTATAAGAGTCTTGTGAGGGGTGAGGGTTTGGAGCCAAAAACTTCATCTCTTTCCATTAGATTTCTCTCTTTTTCCATAGCCAAAGGAATGTGGTTCTCTTTTAAATTCGTGAGTCTATTTTACCACCCATTTCCAACCATTGTTTCACTATTTTGGAGGTTTCAAACTCCATTCAAGTTTGCCAAAGAAGTAGGACAGCTTGTTGAAGCGAAAGAGAGGTGGTTTTGGAGCCTTTGAGTGGTGTCTTTGTGAAGTCTTATGGTGTTCCTCTTCCATCTTCTTCAACCTTCTCCTCTTCCTATTTCCAAGTAGGGTTTTCCTCACTCTTAAACTCTTTTATTTCAAATGCTAATATGAACAAGATGATGAGAAAAATGTGACTTTTTAGCTCTTCTCCCTTATTTTCATATGCTATAAAAAACCCATTTTGTGAAAAATGATAAATGGAGAAGATAATGTTTAGAATAAATTTTCAGATTATTATATATGTTAAAATCATGCTATAAATGTAATAATCTCATGAAATAAACATAGAAAATGGAAAGCTACAAGAAAATGACTAGTTCATGCATTTGTTGGGTTTTCTAAGGAAGAAGATCCATTTTCATGAAATAGTGTATGTAGTACGTGTAGCCTTGACATTAACATGATTAATGTTGAAATATAGTGGTCTAAATATGTGTTTAGTAATCTCATAAAAACAGCCCCAAAATCTAATATGTTGAAACATTAGTTTAAGCCTCTTGAATATATTAAATAAGGCTTATAATTATGTAAATGGCTTTATATGTAAAAGTGTGCTAAAATGGGTTGTACATCACTAATAAGGGTTTAAATGTTGGTGGAAACATGTAGTACATTAAAGAATGATTTTTGTACTTAAAACCCACTTAAAAAGGTAATTTTTGGTAAAAAAAAATGCCTTAGTGGAAGATTTGGTAAATATGAAGAAAAGTCACTTAAATGGTGTTTTTACATGAAAAATACTTGAAAAATGCCAAGGAAATGCTTTTTAGATAATAAAAGTATAAGATGGCATTTTGGTAAATCAAAGTGTTGTAAAGGTGACTTAGTATATTTTAGTGTTCGTTGTTGACACTAGAATGCCTCCTCGGCTCGTAGGATGCAAAGACTAATAACGGGCTTTAATAACAAAACCGGATAAGTTGAATTGTGAACATTGAGAATAATGTTAAACACATGAAATATATGATATTCGGATGACGCCAAGAGAAAATAATTAAGGAGGGCATGAGGTCCCTAGTGGTGAAAGACCCCAAACAAACTGCAGTAGTATATGGCGGCGGAGACCGGTGGTGTGAGGCCACGAAGTCCGTGAGTGTTTGTTGGAAAAATCCCAAAAACAATATTAAGTAAGGAATGAGAAAAATTCACAGAACTTAAACTAATGAATGAATAGGAATTCATTAATTATTATGTGGATGACATAAGTGGAATATGATTAAGTTCCTGGCTTGGAATATTAAAATGCTAAGAGTGAGTGGGCACGTAACCCAAGGCATTGCATATTGGTGCATTTATGACTAAGTTAAAGAATCTGGTTAGTATAGATACATGATAACTTAGTTGAATATAATGAAGGCTTCTTGAATATTGTTAACATTGTTAAATGTTAACGAAAATAATCATTAATGATAATTAATGAATATGAGACAATGATGGTTTTCGGAATTACTAAAATGCATTGTATATGTATAGTATTTTGCTATGAAAATTATTTCTTAGTATTCCCACCCAACTGGGTATTTCGCTCATACCCTATTTTCCAAACCCCCAGGTACAACAGGTGGTACGTCGGGTAAGGACGTTCAAAAGGCCGCAGAAAGTGCTAGTCGTCGTTAGAGGCTCTGTAACCGATTTTAATCCATAGACTTATTTTGAATTATAATCCCTTATGTTTTGTTAAGTCAATTTGGTTTGAACTGGAACTATTTGGAAATTGTAATAATACAGGGATTTGTGCTCTATTTATGGATTAAATCTTGGTAAAGGTTTACTTGTTAAATTGTTAAATGAATATCAACTTGCAATATATGGGCCTCGTCTTTTTATAATAAATGAAATTAAAGGTTTTGTTGAAGTATAATATGGAAACTATTTTCCAAATTAATGAAATGTTTTATCCCCCTCCCCCTTGACACCTTGGTTCGGATACTGAGTTATTCCAACGATAACTCTAATCTGGATCGGGGCGTTACACCCAGTGCCTGATATCCATATATTTAGGGGACTATGGACTTCATGAGGAGTTATAGGTAGTTCTATCTCCTCATTTATTGGACACGACAAGCAGCAGTAATTTGAGAATTCTTCAGGACTTCAATTTAATCAACTCTCCCTATACCTTTGATGATCCTCCTGCAGGCATGGAAAAAGTGATGAATTCCTCAAAGTCTGAAGGAAAATGTCCAGTAGAGTAATTGTCCTGCAATTCATTTGTAAAACAATATTTTCATGTAACAACATTCATATAAATGAAATGAAGTATTTTCTTTATTAACTTATCCTGTTAATTTTTGAATGTTTGGATGAATTTGTTGTGCCATTAGTTCTACTGATACACTTAGACCTTGGCTTGTATTTAGTACCAGTTACTAATGTTGTTATCATAGGTTCTAAGGATGCACTAAGATTTATAAGTTTAGCACCAGTTACTATTAATGCTACCATAGGTTCTACTAATGCACCTAGATTTAGATCCAAGTTTAGCACAAGTTACCAGTGGTGTTGCCATAGGTTCTACTAATGCACCTAAATTTCTAGGTTTAGAATTAGTTACCAGGGGTGACCAAGCGTATGTGGAATATGTGTCTATATTACTATTTAAGAATTTTCACAACGTTCTTCCTCCATTTTCAAGAGTTCGGATAAAACTTGTTGATTTTTATACAGAGTTTCATCCCCTATTTTTTCTTGACCAAGTACAAAGGACTAAAATTATATTTTGACTTGGGTTTGATTATTTTTCTGATCAAGTATTTCCCTTTGCCGACCAAGTATTTCCTTTTTCAACCAAGTTTTGAATTCTTGCCGACCAAGGTCTGAATTACCGACCAAGTATTGAAGATTAAAACCTTGTGTTGTGGGAATCCATATCACCATACTCCAATAAAAAGTCAAAAAAATGGAAGAAACCAACTCTTTGTTAATATTGAAATAAATTATTACAAAATCTTTTACTCATTAGATCACTGGTAGTACTTTCTGAGATGCTTGGCATTCTAAGGATTTTTAAATTCTTCCTCTTCCATAGTTTCAATCCTATATATTCCTGGTCAGATGACTGCCAAGATACGGTAAGGTCCTTGCCAATTTTCTTCAAGATTGTTGTTCTTCTGAATAACCTTTTCAAGGACACAATCCCCCTCTTTCGAATTGCTCAGCTTCACCCTTTTGTTGTAAAAACGTACAGTCCTTTGTTGATAGGAAGCATTCCTCAGATCACCATCTTCACGTACCTCTTCCAACATATCAAGGTCTAGCTTTTGCATTAAATCACTAATAGGGGAGTCAAAATTCAACACTCTACGAGTCAGTAGGCCGAGCTCGACTGGTACCATTGCTTATATCCCAAACGCCAGCATATATGTTGTTTCTCCTGTAGCTGCTCTTGGAGTTGTTCGATATGCCCGTAGAACTGAGTGTAAGTCATTGATCCAATTTTTCTTGGCATCATCAAGTCTTTTCTTCAACCCATTGAGCAAAGTTCTATGTGTAACCTCTGTCTACCCATTGCTTTGAGGATGACCTGGAGAAAAATGCAACTTCTTGATCCTGGAATGGTCATAATACACTTCAAACTCTTCATTATCGAACTGCGTGCCATGGTAGGTGATGAAAGAATGTGGTAAACCATATCTACAAATGATGTTCTTCCAGATAAACGGGTACACCTTCTCATAGGGCATGTTCACCAATGGTTCTGCCTTAACCCATTTAGTAAAATAATCCACAGTGAGGAGCAAGTATTTAAACCTTCCTCTGACGGTCGGTAATCGCCCGACCAAGTTTATCCCCCATGTATCAAATGGACAAGGTGAAGTGATTAGAGTTAGATAATAATGTGGGGTTTTGCGAACGTTAGATAACCTCTAGCATTTATCACACTTCTTCGCAAAATCTGTACAATCTGCCCTCAGGGTTGCCCCGTACTATCCCTAGGTGTAGATTCGTTATAGTAACAACCTTCCTGCCATATGATCTCCACAGGCCCCCTCATAAACTGTAACACCCCCACCTAATTAAATACCGGGTGATCAATCCTTTATTAAATTAAAAATCAAGGTGAATGGTGGGCTTCGTTCTTAGCATCACTGTCGAAAACAATTTTTCCGTTTTAATCACCCTAAATAATTAATCTAAGTGTCAAAACAAGTTAAATGATTTTATTCATTAAATTCCATAGTAAAAACCTTTTAATCATAAACAAAATTATGAATAACACAAATGATAAAGATACCAATCATCCAATGAAACATGCCAACTAGATTACTTAAATCCAAATAAATAACTACAACCATTGACAATGTGATCGATAAAATAATCCCAAATGAAAACAGAATATTGAAATAATAGAAGTGTATGAAATCCCTATCAAGTATAAACAAGAGTCTAGAAATGGGACACACATGCCCTAACTAAAAGGAGTAAATAGAAATCCGAGGAGCCAAAAGAGTAAGCCTCTACTACAAGGACCTGCAACTCCCACCCAAGCTGCAGCACATCCAGTCAAATGAATCTACACCTGACGCCCCTGTGGCTGAGCACCTGTAATATATATATATATATATATATATATATACAAGAGAAGAAAAATGACAGGAAACAGGTCAGAGCCCGAGTGTAAAATAGTTTTAAAAATGGTTTAGCAAGTATTTAAAATGCTTACTAGCTAATATGACAACCATGTTAGTACACGAGACTCTCTTGAGAATTATCACATATCATCTAGTGTGCACGCCTACCGTACTACTAACATAGCTCATAAGTCTAGTTGTATACTCCTCCCATAATCTCTGATACGCAAGATCATAAGTCTATGATTAAATTATGATAGCACCTTATTAAAGGTTATTTAAGTTAATTATGTATTTCTCAATCCTTTTGTGAAGTTTCAAACACTTACTATAATTAGGAGCATTTATTCGATTACTTATCTACTTATACGGACAGTAGAAGGATCTCAGGCATAGGTATATATATTAATTACTCATACAATATATATACTAATCGGCACCCCACATAAAATCTATGGTGCTGGCATACTCTGTTATCAAGTCCCTGTATACCTCGTACAAGGGAAATACTAGTTCGAAATCACTCTCAAACTGTATTAACACAATACACACAAAATGAAGGCAAAGCATAGTTCCAAGTCACTAAGAGGTCACCACATACCCTCACATCTCATAGGACCATCTGACTATCATTCTCAGATAGCCTGTACCAAGGATTCCTATATTCTAGGGTACGAGTCAATATCCCATATAAAGGTCCCATCGAGATAAGACTGTCCCGACGCAGTAACCTCCATGATAGCAAGTAGTGCAGGTATGATTATACAGAGAGATATATATAATATATATACACATCTTTCAATTAGGTTCGCTCGCGACCTAAAACAATATTTTAACCATACGTAGTACAAATTACCCAATTCTTACGCATAATGAACTCATCTCTTTTTATTTTCAATAATAACCATTTCATAATTACTTCTCATCCCTAGAAGTTCTTTCTCTTCCTAAAGGTAAATTCAGTAGGTATACCCTCACTTCCATTATGGTCTAAGTCTTTCTTGAATCTCTCAATACTTTACTTAACGTATGCATGATTTATAATAAATGTCATACCCCCGTTATCCAACGATTACATCTCGTATAAAATTATATTCATCGGAACCTACTTAGACCCTACTGGTCCCCTTCATGACCCATTTATGATCTTTAAATGATATACAAATGCTATTACATATTTTAACTCAATTAATTAAAAAGGGAAAAAAATATTCAATTTCCAGAAAGGGCGATCGATCGATGAAAAGTGGTCGATCGATCGACATTCTTGAGTCGATCGATCGATCAAGCAGTTCTTGCCCATATTCTGCTATTCCAACCTACAGGTTTTATCACCTTTCAACCTCTAAATCATGCCTAATTCATTCCAAACTCCCAAACAATTAAACCAAGAGTTAGGTCAACCTATCTACAGGATTTCCTACGTAAAACATGTACGAATTCATCAAAGGCGTGAATTTAAAGGGACAAATTCAGTAGAATTATCAAGAATCCTAGTTTTATCATAAATTCCAATATTCTCAATCTTTTTCCAGATTTCTTTCTATTAAATCATTACAAATTTGTGGGTGATCCTCTACATATGCCAAGGGCTCCAAACTACATGCATTCCTCCTAAAGCATGAGATTTAAATTTCCTAAATCATATAATTCTTCAATAAAACGTGTATTTACCAATCCTATTCTAACATGGGTAAAATATTAACTAGGAATCAGCAAAATAAATACTTGCCTTAAGATTGTAGGTCTGATTCCACGAAATAGACTGGTATAGGCTTGATCCCCTCGATACGATCTACGCTTTGGTGGTGGTGGAGGTGTAAATTGGTTAGTTCTTAGCCTTGAATTCTTGGAATGCTTTTTCCTGTCTTCCTCTCACTGCCGTTCTAAAATTTTGAGAATGTTAACCCTAGAAGGCTCTCCCAACATCTGATATTAATTCTCAATTTTTGTCATTAACTAAGGCCTAAAATGGAGAATGACTAAATTGCCCTCCCGGGATGCCGGTTAGGCCTAAAATTGCTCCGGGACCCAAACTAAATCCCCGGGTACACTTTTCTAACTACGCCCTCGAAATGACCATACGGGTGACTTATAATTTATTCACTTTTTATTATAATAATTTAGTCCCAACACGACACATGCGCATCCCGACTTAATTTCCATGATTTTTGTATTATTCACTCGTGACAATTTTAATAAATTCAATTCTACATATTACTTTACTCACTAAGTAATATTCAACAAATTTCCCAATAATTACTAACTCTTGTCACGCTAGTAAATATTAAAAATAAATTTTTGGATTAATATTCAATTAATTATCTCAATTAAATTTTAATAAATCCCCAATTTAAAAGCCATAAAAATACGGGGTATTACATGAACTTCTTTGATCAGCTCTTGAACCTCTATTAGGTGAACACAGCGTAACTCCAAAAATAATCTTGTCTCCAAAAATAATTTATCACCTCTAATTCCGAAACCTAACACGAATTTCACCTAAAATTTTCTATCTCCAAAAATTGCTAACCACACAATGAATCCAAAACACAAGCCCCGAGGGTTGCCGTATACCTAAGCTTTGATACCATTTGTAACACCCCGCGTAATTTTGGGCGATTTTAATCAATTTCTCAAAACTGGAGGAAAATAAAGTTTTTGATAAAATTATTTTTATTGCTCAAATATGTTGAATATTATTTTTAAAGGCAAGAATTTCAAACGGTTTCGAAAACGGAGTTAAAACGGATTTTAAAATGATTTTTAAATGTTTTTAACTCTTGGAATTCTAAGTCGGCGAACATTAAGTAATTTTCAAGAGTTGTTTTGACTTCCAATTCTTCATTTCTTTGCCTTATTTAAAGGAGTCTTTTGGATTCCAACTCTTCATTTCCTTGCATTATAAAAGTAAGTCGTGGGCAACCCTTTTTACATACTTTTGGGACAAATTTTGGCAGCAAATATATTTTATATTCCTCTTTTTTTTATATACACATTGGTCCTTGAGATTTGCGAGTTCCAACCTTAGATTAGAGGTGTTCTTGGGGCTATTTTGTTGAAGGTTCTTGGAGAAGCTTTTGTAGATCTTTTGTGTTGATCTTGAGGATGTGATCATTGGTTTCTCACCATGGTTTGAGGTATGGGATTTTACACAATATGCTCCTTAAATCTCGCGAGTGTCATTCTCTTTGAATTCTTGTTTAATTGAACTCATATTTGAATTGATAAATTTATTAAAATCTGGAAAATAATTGTTGAAATTATTTTTATTCATGTGGTATCATTATATTGTTGATGAGTACGTTGTCATGAGATTTTAATATGGCACGAACGTTGGGCACCCGCCAAAATTCCTGTTTCTTGGGGTATGGCTTGATAAAGCATATACGGATGTGGTGAGGCCTGGTGACCCGGTTAAAGTGTTGTTGAGAAATTATATTGATAAATTCTTTGAGATTTGCATTTTGATTTGAATATTCGTAGTCGTGTTGTTACGCTTTATTCATTGCTAATCCATATTTGTTGAGCATCTTTCTTGTCGTATTGTGTACTTCCCCATATTTTCTTTTAGTGGCAGGTTAGCGCGGATTTTGGGGCGCTATGGAGATTGATTTTAGCGAGGATTATTTGGGAAAGATTTGTATTATTTTGATGTATAGAGCTTTGGAGATTTGTATTTTTATTCGAGTTAGATAGTTGTAATTTTAATTCGAGAGACTTGTTGTAATTGAAGAGATTGAGATTAGTGGATTTATATTATTGTGGGTTTATTTAGATGCTCTATACCTTGTAACTTGTGGATTTATATTTATTTTATCTCATTAGCGCTCCGTTCGCTCTCTTGGCCTGATTTTGAGAGTTAGGCATTCGGCGAATTTCGAGGGAGAAATTCCATTGTTAGTGGGGAAGTGTAATAACCCGCGTAATTTTGGGCTATTTTAATTAATTTTTGGAAAATGGAGGAAAATAAATTTTTTGATAAAATTATTTTTTATTGCTCAAATATGTTGGTTATTATTTTTAAAGGCGAGAATTTCAAACGGTTTCGAAAACGGAGTTAAAACGGATTTTAAAATGATTTTTATATTTTTTAACTCTTGGAGTTATTTTAACTTCCAACTCTTCATTTCTTTGCCTTATTTAAGGGAGTCTTTTGGATTCCAACTCTTCATTTCTTTGCATTATAAAAGGGAGTCGTGAGCAACCCTTTTAACCTACTTTTGGCACAAATTTTGGCAGCAAATATATTTTATATTCCTCTTTTTTTTATATACACATTAGCCCTTCATATTTGTGAGTTCCAACCTTAGATTAGAGGTGTTCTTGGGGCTATTTTGTTAGAGGTTCTTGGAGGAGCTTTTGTAGATCTTTTGAGTTGATCTTGAGGATGTGATCTTTGGTTTCTCATCATGGTTTGAGGTATGGGATTTTACACAATATGCTCCTTAAATCTCGCGAGTGTCATTCTCTTTGAATTCTTGTTAATTGAACTCATATTTGAATTGATAAATTCATTGAAATCTGGAAAATAATTGTTGAAATTATTTTGATTTATGTGGTATAATTATATTGTTGATGAGCACATTGTCATGAGATTTTAATATGGCACGGATGTTGAGTACCCGCCAAAATACCTATTCCCGGCCTATGGCTTGATAAAGCATATGCGAATGGGGTGAGGCCTGGTGACCCATTGATGTGTTGTTGAAAAATTATAATGATGAAATGCTATTGAGATTTGCATTTTGATTTGAATATTCGTACTCGTGTTGTTACGCTTTATTCATTGTTAATCCATATTTGTTGAGCACAATTCCTGTCGTATTGTGTACTTCCCCATATTTTCTTTTAGTTGGCAGGATAGCGTGGATTAGGACGCTATGGACCAATTGGGATTATTTTAGCGTGGAATATTTTGGGAAGAATATTTTTGGAAGATTTGTATTATTTATTTTGATGTATAGAGCTTTGGAGATTTGTATTTTATTTTCGAGTTAGTTGTTGTATGTAATTCGGGAGATGTTGTTGTATTTAATTTGAAGAGATCGAGATTAGTGGATTTATATTATTGTGGGTTTATTTAGATGCTATATACCTTGTTATTTGTGGATTTGGATTTATTTTATCGATAGTGGCGTCCAAGAGTTAAAAACATTTTTAAATCATTTTAAAATCCGTTTTAACTCCGATTTCTAATGGGATGGTCCTTCTGAGTTCAATCCTAGTGGTTGATGCTAGTCGATCAAGTGAATCAGCTCGAGCGTTCTCTATCCTTGGAATTCTGCTCATTCGAACAGCTAAAAATTAACTATGACCTCCATTGCTTTAGTAAGCTACTTGGTCATCAATTCTCCTTTGGCATACAAATTCAGTACTAGGTTGACCACCAGTTGTGAATCACAATGCGCCACCACTTGCTCGGCACTTAGGGAATGAGCCAAACTCAATCCCACTATCAGGGCTTCATACACTACTTCATTATTAGAGGCTTGGAACTAGAATCTGAGAGCTTACTCAATATCAATCCCATCGGGGGTATTAAGTATGATACCTACTCCACTGCCTGTAACACATGAAGATCTATCCACATATAAATTCCATATTAGGATGTTGCTGTCAAAGCCTTGGGCTATCAATGTCCTATAATGGAATACCTTCTTGCTTTCATTCTCATATCTTTAGGACATCTCCTCTATCCTTGACGATTTCGATTGTCTTGCAGTGATTTTGGCTAAGCTCTCACCTGTTGGGGTCTACTCAACTGGTTGGTCGGCAATGACTACAATTGAGCTGTCCCCTTTCGAGTTTTGCTCTTCATAAAAGCCTTGTTGCTCAGGAACCTCTGGATAAGTTAACTATCTAATAAAATCATCTAAAACTTGGCCCTTTAACGAGGACCTCGGCTCATATAAAATAACGTATTATCCCAGATCTAATGCCCATTACATTAGTCTTCCTAACTTCTCAGGTGTGTGGAGGACTTACCGAAGGGGCATGTCAGTATACACCACTATGGTATGTTCTTGGAAATGGGGTTTCATACGTCTAGATGCCTCAATAAGTGACAAGGCTAATTTTTCTAAGCGTGGATAATCTAATTTTAGCTCCTCATAAGGCCATACTGGTGTAGTAGACTATCTTCTGGACTCCATTATCTTGTCGTATGAAAGTCGAGCTCACAGTCGACTAAGAAACAACTAAGTACAAATATAATATCTCCCCCAAAACTAGCCAGGAGAGTAACGGCGGTGATCCCAAATACTTATTCAATTTCGGAACATCTTTCTCCCATTCTTCGTTCTATTTAAAGGTCTTCCTCGGCACCTTGAATAAAGGAAGGAATTTGTCTATTGCTCGAGACACAAATCTATTCAAAGTCGCTACTCGCCCAAGGAACCTTTGAACTTACTTCTTGCTAGTCGGGGACTGCATTTCAATCAAAGCCTTTATTTTATCTAGATTAGCCTCAAATTCCCCTACGATTGACTATGTAGCCAAGGAACATCCCTTCTTGCACGCCGAACACACATTTGGTCAGATTTAGCTTCATTTGATATTTATCCAACTGGTCAAAAGTCTAACTGAGTTCGAAAATATGATCAGAGGATTTCTAGCTCTTTGTTAGCATACCATCCACATAAACCTCCATATTTTTTCCTATTTGATCTTCAAAGACTTTATTCACTAACCTCTGATGTGTTGCACCTGCATTTTTAAGACCAAAATGCATCACATTATAACAATAAGTTTCTCGGGGAGTAATGAAAGTTATACTTTCCCTGTCTTAAGGTTTCATTTTTATCTGGTTATAACCAGAGTAAGCATCCAAAAATCTTAACAATCCATATCCCAGTGTAGCATCCACAAGCTGATCAATCGTAGGCAAAGGAAAGTGATCCTTTGGGCAAGCTTTATTCATATCTGTGAAATCTACGCACATTATCCACTTATCATTCTTCTTTTTTACCATAACAACATTAGCCAACCATTATGGGTACTTCACATCTTTAATTAAAGAAGATTTTTAGAGCTTATCGACCTCCTCTTAGATGGCTTGATTCTTTTTGGGATTGAACACTCCATGTCTCTGCTTGATCATCTTATTATCCTTGTTGATATTGAGCTCGTGATAAAGGAAATTGGGATCAATCCCAAGCATATCCTCATGACTCCACACAAACATGTTCTTACTCTACCTCAGTAATGTCACCAGTTCCAGTTTAAGAACAGGATCCGATGTCGAGCCGATATGAGTATTCCTTTCTGGCTTGTCATCATCCAGTATGATGCTCTCAGTAGCTTCCACAATCTGGCCTTTAAACATCTCTGTTTCCTCTCTTCGATCTAAGGTTTCAACCTCAAACTCACTATTGGGATCTGTCGTACCCATTTGGTGAGTAGTGGTCTCATTTTTCAGTGCCTCCAGATCTTCTTACTCGGCAGAGGAGTAATAACATTCCCTAGCTACCTTCTGATCACCCTTTACAACACACACTCCAAAGTTGGTCAGGAACTTCAAGCACTGATGGACTGTGGAAGGAACAACTTCAAACTTCTTTAATACTACCCTTCCCATTATCACATTGTAGGCGGACTGAACATTCTTGCCCATCACAAATAAACGTATTTCTCAGTCCGACTTGCCGGCCAGGTGTGGAGCAACACTTCCAACTTGATTGTGCCCAAGGGATATACTTTTTTCATCAGAGAAGACGATCAGGGGCCTGTGATAAGGATCTAATTAGCTAAGCATAAATTTTAATTTTCTAAAAATAGGAGTAGAAGATGATATTTGTCGAGCTCCCATTGTCAATCAATACCCTGGAGACCATTGCATCTTGGATTCTGAACTTGACTACCAGGGGATCATCATGGGGATAAAGGACTCCGGAGAGGTCATTCTTGATAAAACCAATCACCAACTTGTCTTTGTTGACCTTCCTCAGCCAATCTTCCTCGGTAAGATTGATCGTCTGAATATAAGAACAATCTTAAGCCTCATTGAGGTAAGCTTTTCTTTCAGCAATATGATGTGACACCCCGACTAATTAAATACCGAGTAGCTACTCCTTTATTCAAATTAATACAAAATGTCAAGTTGGTTCAGTTCATAGCATCAATGTCGAAAAGAATTTTAGCAATTACTAGCCACCTAATATTTAAAAAGTGAGTTGTCAATTTTAATCAAATTAGATTCACAAGAAACAAGTAATAAATTATGAAATAACGATACCACAACCATAATACAGTCACGTTACAATAATAAAGGAACAAATGAATCTGGAATAACACTCCTCTGAAGTAACCCGAAAATACTGAATAAAACTAGATACAAAGTCCGAATCATAATTTAGTTACACCCAAAAACTGAAATGAAACTGAATAAATAAACTGTCACTCAGAAAGAAGGGGCGACATGCCCTATAGATGAACGAGTCTGAAATGGAGTCAAGATATGAAGTGGAGGTGTCTATAATCGAGGTTTTGTAACTTCCACAGCAGCTACAGCACGACACTGAAATATAACTCCTAAGCATGGTGTCCTTATGGATGGGCACCTAAAAGGTTTTTACAAGAAAATAGATTTGAAAGAAAACGGGTCAGAGCCCGATTGTAAAAATAGTTTAAAATACAACAAGTGTTTAACATCATTAAACAATGAATATAAAATACATGATAGTGCGTGCACTCACATGAGTTCCTCACCTCTCAACTAAGTGTGCACTCCTACGTACCCATACCCATTCTAGTTATTCCACTAACTAACTAGTCTAATCCAATATCTGATTTTACTATACTATTAATGGTTTAATTCCCGACATCTTAATATAAACTGAGAGTTTTACCTTCGTTCCTCAGGATTAGTTACAATAATTACTAAGAGTTTTCCCATTTTTATCACTACAAGGATGTTACATTAATTTACACTTGTACTTATATAAACAGTCCATTTCAATATTTCAGTATATCAATATCATCATATAATATACAATAATGGAACCCCTAAACTAAGTTGTGGTGCACACATACTCTGCTATCAAATCCCGGTACATCACGTACATAAGGACCATTTATTCCGAATCTCTCAGGAACCGTTTCGATAAGTAATAATCACACATAATGGAGGCGAACATAGTTCACATCACATGGGTCACGCACGTACCTACGCTCCCATGATCATCAGACTCATTAACTCCTCAATAAGTCATTCTCTGACCTATGTCCTCGAGGTACCAATCTAAACCCCCCCCCCCCGTAGGCACACAAAGATTAGATGGCCCTGATCGAACGCCGACCTCCTGTGATAGCAAGTATGGTAGGTATGTTATACACAGATAACCACATATACTAAGTATTCACACATCTTAGATATCTTATAATATTAATAGATGTATATTTTACATTCCTATACCGTCGTTAATGTAGTACACTTATAAGTCCCCGAATAATATACATTATAGATAATCAACTCTTCTCACATCATAAATTCAAGTACTTATTTCCTAACCCATAGAAGTCATTCGGTTTATTACAAAATTCTAAGTTTTAATCCTCAACGTACTCCAATATCACAACTATACCCACTAGTCAATAAGGGAAGTTTAACACTCAATTAAATAAGTCTACGGGAAGTTCGAAATAAAATCAGGCTTAAAAAGGCCATTCTATTGACTCGTCAGAAATCTCGTTCAAACGAGGTAGTTCGAACGAGTGTCATTCGAACAAAGGGCTTCGAATGAACTCGTTAAAAGGAGTACTGTTATCTCATTATAAGTCTCGTTCGAACGAGGTCGTTCGAACGACCTGGGCAGCTCTTCTAACGAGAAGGCAGAGTACGCCCAGAAATTTCCCTGCTTCGTTTTTCTTCATTTTTCTCTTCTCCAAATCCATCCTAAGATCATCTCAATAACTTTTTAATGTTTTTAAACTATTCTAAGTCACCCTAGGCCACTCCTTAACATATTTTTGGGGTTAAATCTTAATAAGCTACATGCAATAATCATAAATCCCCAATTCGTGCCCCAAACCCTATGAACATGAACTCAGAATTTAATTGACTACCAAGACTCCTTATTAATCCATTTTTAAATCATCAAAATTTACATTATTGCATATTGAATTCGTCCATAACCATTCTACATGCAATCCCTATTCAAAATCATGAGTTTCACAACAATCCCATTTGGGTTTTCATCAAAACTTTCAAGGCCTATAGAGTTTCTACACTAAACATGGAGGAAATATTCAATGCAATTAATAACATCAAATCACTTGCCTTAGGTTTTTTCTTCAAATTTGTTGTCTATGATTATAGGTTGATTCTCTCCTCTTTCCTGGTTGAAATTCCTTCCAAAATGATGGTGATGGGAGATGGTTTGGTTTGGAACCTCTTTCAACCTCTCTCTAACTTCTCTCAAAACTCCCGTAGCCCACTCTCTTACTTTTGGCTGGTAATGGCCCTAGTGGCCTTTCTAATAATATTTAATTTAACTCTAAAACTCGTGGGTTCTAATTCCTAAATTTTTAGAATTACCAAAATACCCTTTTGGGTTGCCGATTGGCCTAAAAATGCCCCGGAACCCAAACTAAACTCCCGGCTAGTGTTTTCTAACTATTTCGACCCTTCCGGAAACGTTGGCGCACTCAAAATGACCATTCAGTTGATTAAAATATGATTCATTTTTTAATTTAAATAAATTCATTCCTGACGCGGCTGACACGCGCGTCCTGACTAAATTTCCCAAATTATCGTATTTCGGCCTCGCGACAATTTTAATATTTTCAATACTCATATATTACCATATATTCTCAGTAATATTTTATTTTAACATCATAATCAAACACCAACTCACATCTCGCTAGTATTTACCTCCGGATTAATTTGCAAGTTAATTATCATTTAATTCACTTAATCCATTAAATAAAAATCAATAAAATTACGGGGTATTGCATACTTCCCCCCTAATAACAGAATTTCATCCCTAAATTCGAAACTAAAGAATACCTAGTACAAATAAATCTGGATAACGTTCGCGCATCTCATCCTCGCGCTCCCAAGTGGACTCCTTCTGCATTATGATGTCGCCATTGAATGCATACTAATGGTACTATTTTCGACCTCAGTTTCCTCTCGCTATAGTCCAAAATAGCAATCGGCCCCTCCTCATAGGAACTATCAGGCTGAAGATCGATGTTCTCCAAGCAATGTGGGTATGAGCCAAATCGTCCCTAAGATATCTCCTTAGCTAGGAAATATGGAACACGTCATGAATCCTATGCAAGTGCTCTTGTAGTCCAAGTTTATATGCTACTGGCCCAATCCGCTCGATGATAGGAAATGGCCCCACATATCTTGGTTCCAGTTTCACCTTCTTCCCGAAACGTATAATCCCCTTCATCGGAGATACTCTGAGTAGCACCTGGTCCCCCACCTTGAACTCTCTGAAAAACCTCTTGGCATCGACATAACTCTTTTTTCGATCTTGAGCTACCTGAATACGGCTCTGTATCATCTCTATCCTTGCCGAAGTATCCTGAATTACTTCCGGCCAAAGGAGTTTGTTATCCCCCACCTCTAACCAACATGCGGGGGAACGACAAGGTCTACCATACAATGCCTCGAATGGAGCCATGCCAATGGTGAACTTGTAAGATTTATTATAAGAAAACTCCACCAGTGGAAGGTACTGCTCCCAACCACCTCTAAAGTCTAGGATGCACATACGCAACATGTCCTCCAACATCTAATTCGTTCTCTCGATTTTCCCATTTGTCTGCGGGTGGTACGCCGTACTCAACCGCAACTCCGTACCCATTGCCTCTTGGAAACTCTCCCAAAATTGTGAAATAAATATCTTGTCTCTTTCGGACACGATACTGAGAGGCACCTCGTGAAGTCTTACTATTTCCAATATGAAAATCTGAGCATACTGTCCCGTAGTGTAGTCGGTCTGGGCCGACAAAAAATGAGCAACTTTGGTCAGTCTATCCACGATTACCCATATGGAGTCGTGACCCCCTCTGCGAAGTAGGTAACCCCGTGATAAAGTCCATGGATATGCTCTCCCATTTCCACATCGGAACCTCTAACGGCTGTAGAAGTCCTGCCGGTCTCTGATGATCCACCTTTACCAGCTGACAAGTGGCACATTTAGAAATGAACACAAAAATATCTCTCTCCATCCCACTCCATCAATATTGTCGTCTCATATTTTGGTACATTTTATCCCCACTAGGGTGTACCGCGAACCGTGAATCGTGCGACTCTGTCATTACCTCGTGTTGCAAGTCTTACCCTTTCGGAACGACCAGTCTCCCATTGAAGCGTAATCCCCATCTGAACTAACGGTATAGGACTCGGCTCCCTCTGCTAGTAATCAAACTATCTGCTCCTGACAGAACGAGTCATTTGCCTGGGCCTTTATCACTCTCATAACAATCTGAGGTGTAACTGTCATCACAGATATGAATGATCAGGCCACTGCATCCTGGTGTCCCAACTCCTTCCACTTAACTTTCCACACCCCGGCTACCTCATTTACTGGCCTACGGCTCAACGCGTCTGCTACCACGTTTGCCTTCCCTTGGTGATATTGGATAGCAAACTGGTAATCCTTCACAAATTCAAGCCACCGACGTTGATGCATATTCAGTTCCTTCTGCGTGAAGAGGTAATGTAGAGACTTGTGGTCTGTGAAGAACTGAAATTTCTCCCCCAGGAGATAGTGTCTCCAAATCCGAAGAGCGAATATAGCTGCCGCTAACTCCAAGTCGTGGGTGGGGTAATTCTTCTCGTGAGGCTTAAGCTTACGGGAAGCATAAGCTATAGCCTGACTCTCCTGCTGCAGTACACCTCCAAGTCCTTGTAAGGATGCATCGGTGTAGACTAGATACTCCACTCCCGGTCTGGGCAATGCTAACACCGGTGCTGGGGTCAACTTGTCATTCAACTCATCGAATTCCAACTGACAGGCATCGCTCCAGATTAATGGCACACCTTTGCGAGTCAGATGTGTCAAAGGACCCGCTGTCTTTGAGAAACCCCGAATAAACCTCCTATAGTATCCTGTTAAGCCCAAGAAACTATGGATCTCTGCCGGTGTCGTGGGTTGTCCCCACTCCCTCACCGTGCATACCTTCCCCAAATCAATAGATATCCCCCGGTCTAAAATGATATGCCCTAAAAACTGTACCTTCTTCAGCCAAAACCCACAGTTCTCATACTTCGCATATAGCTCATTCTGACGCAGCATCTGCAAAACCTGTCTCAAGTGCTTGGCATGCTCCTCCTCTGTCTGGGAGTAAACCAGTATGTCATCAATAAAGACGATGACGAACTGGTCTAGGAACTCTCTGAACACCCTATTCATCAAGTCCATAAACACGGCTGGAGCGTTGGTTAGGCCAAAAGGCATAACTCAAAACTCATAGGAACCATATCTTGTCAAGACAGCAGTCTTCGAGACGTCCTGTTCCCTAATACGCAACTGATGGTATCCCGATCACAAGTCAATCTTCGAGAATAAGGAAGCTCCTCTCAACTGGTCGAATAAGTCATAGATTCGGGGAAACGGATACTTATTTCGTATCGTGACTTTATTCAACCCCCGATAATCTACACACAACCTCAACGATCCATCCCTCTTCTTTACGAACAACACAGGGGCACCCCAGGGCGAAGTACTCCTACGGATAAACCCCTGACCCAACAAATGCTCTATCTGATCCTTTAACTCTCTCATCTCTGCTGGAGCCATACGGTAAGGTGCGCGGGAAATTGGCCGAGTGCTCGACGTCAAATCGATAACAAAGTCTATCTCCCTACTAGGAGGTAATCCAGGTATATCCTAAAATACATCAGCAGACTCCCGTACAACTGGAATCGAATCGAGTGGTAATACCACTTCCTTGGAGGTTTCCTCCTCTATATAATACAAATGAGTGGACGATCCTCCCTCAGGGCGAGGCATCGCCACTAAGAACATCTCCTGCCCGGGTATGGCAAAAATAGTACTCCTGCTGAAACAATCAATCATGGCTCGATATGCAACTAGCCAATCCATACCAACAATCGCATCGTACTTAGTCATCTCTAACACTAACATATCAGCAGGTAAAGTAAACCTCCCGATCTCTATACCCACACCTCTACAAATAAGAGAAATCATAGAACCCCTACTTAATGGTGAATCTATGTAAGTAATCGTGCTCTCTGCAGTGTCTAACAACCCTATAGTACGTGCAAATCTTGTGGCAATAAAAAAGTGTGTGGCCCCCGTATCAAATAAAATACGACCCATAGTCCCCTGAATAGAGAGCATACCCTCAATAGCAGGTGGATCTTATCGGATTGCGGCCTGCTGGAGTTGATAAACTCGCCCATACTGAAGCTGTCCCTGCTGGATTGGGACTGCTAGGGTAGGTGGCAAGGCTGGCATCTGTGGTGGTATTGGGAGGGCGGCGGGAAATATAGGTCTCTAGTGCTCTTGTCGAGCTCCCTGCTGCTATTGCTGTGGGGCCCTACCCCTATCAGGACACTCCTGGAGCTTGTGGCCAATTTTTCCACAAGTGAAACATTTCCCCAAAAAATTTCCCCCTCTAGGACCCTGCTGCCCACGGCCCTGGTGGCCGTTGCCAATCCTCCCTAGCCATGTTGGCCCAGATGAAACTGCTACTGTTGGCCATGCTGGGAGTGCTGACCCTGCTGGCCCTGACGAAAACCTCCCTAACCATTTCTAAAACCCCCAAATCTAAACCTCTTAAAATCCCCCTGCTGGGAACCGTGATCACCCTGCCTGTGCTGACCCTGAGCTGATTGTGCCCCACCAGCACCATTTCCCCCTATCTTGCCCTGATGGTTGGACTCTTATTATCGCTTACCCTCTGACAAGTGAAAGCGGTGGTCCTATCAGTGAAGAAGTGTTGCGTTAACCACATTAGAATAAGTGGACAACGATAGATTTCCCAATAAGTGATGACGGATCCTCCAAGTCAACCCATCCATGAATTTTTGTATCTTCTTCTCCTCTGTCGAAATCTCATCGGGAACAATATTTAGAAGATTGGTGAACTTGGCCTCATACTCTGCCACTGTCTTCCCCTCCTGCTTGAGGTTCATCAACTTCCTCCTCATCTCAGTGTGAACGGCTGAGGGAAAGTACTTGCGGTCAAACCGCACCCAGAACTCCTGAATAGAAAGGATATCTCTCTCTTTTGCGGTGGTAATGGACTCCCACCACTGAAACGCTGATCCTACTAGTTTAAAAGTAGCCAGTATCTGTCTCTAGACATCCGTACACTCGTACATCCACAAGTTCCTTTGGATGTCCTTCTTCCACTGACTAGACACAACGACGTCAGACTTACCATCAAACTTCGAAGGGTGTGCTTTTTGAAAAGCATCACAAACGCGTTCCCAAGCAGACAGGAATGCATGAGCCTAAACTGGCGCTACTACCGGTGCCTGAGGCGGTGCCTGCTGTACTACTGCTAGAGCAGAATTTACCGCTTGGGCTATAATAGCGGCAACCTCTACGGCATTCATGGAGCCCTAAACTGGTGCAGGCTGCGGCTCGGGCTGAGCATCCCAGGGAACTCGCTGTGCACGTCGTGGAGGCATCTGAAACAAAAGTAAAGTCTTATAAGCTCGCAGTTAATATCTCAAAATAGATGAAGAGCGAAACATACAAAATAGAGTACAACAATCATGAAATATAGGGCTCTATATCAAAGAAAGCACAGCAAAAACATAATAAGTCGTACAGATCCTAAGGACACTAGAACCTGATGCTCTTATACCACTTGTGACACCCCAACTAATTAAATACCGGGTAGCTACTCCTTTATTCAAATTAATACAAAATGTCAAGTTGGTTCAGTTCATAGCATCAATGTCGAAAAGCATTTTAACAATTACTAGCCACCTAATATTTAAAAAGTGAGTTGTCAATTTTAATCAAATTAGATTCGCATGCAACAAGTAATAAATTATGAAATAATGATACCACAAATACAATACAGTCACGTTACAATAATAAAGGAATAAAGGAATCAGGAGTAACACTCCTCCGATGTAACCCGAAAATACTGAATAAAACTAGATACAAAGTCTGAATCAAAATTTAATTACACCCAAAAATTGAAATGAAACTAAATAAATAAACTGTCACTAAGAAAGAATGGGTGACATGACCTGCAGATGAACGAGTCTGAAATGGAGTCAAGATATAAAGTGGAGGCGTCTATAATCGAGGTCCTGTAACTTCCACAGCAGCTACAGCATGTCACTGAAATAGAACTCCTAAGCTTGGTGTCCTTGTGGATAGGCACCTAAAAGGTTTTTACAAGAAAATATATTTCAAAGAAAACGGGTCAGAGCCCGATTGTGAAAATAGTTTAAAATACAACAAGTGTTTAATATCATTAAACGGTGAATATAAAATACATGATAGTGCGTGCACTCACATGAGTTCCTCACCTCTCAACTAAGTGTGCACTCCTACGTACCCATACCCATTCTAGTTATTCCACTAACTAACTAGTCTAATCCAATATCTGATTTTACTATACTATTAATGGTTTAATTCACGACATCTTAATATAAACTGAGAGTTTTACCTTCGTTCCTCAGGATTAGTTACAATAATTACTAAGAGTTTTCCCATTTTTATCACTACAAGGATGTTACATTAATTTACACTTGTACTTATATAAACAGTCCATTTCAATATTTTAGTATATCAATATCATCATATAATATACAATAATGGCACCCCTAAACTAAGCTGTGGTGCACACATACTCTGCTATCAAATCCCGGTACATCACGTACATAAGGACCATTTATTCCGAATCTCTCAGGAACCGTTTCGATAAGTAATAATCACACATAATG
The DNA here is from genome assembly GCA_949130495.1 of Sambucus nigra. Lineage (NCBI taxonomy): Eukaryota > Viridiplantae > Streptophyta > Magnoliopsida > Dipsacales > Adoxaceae > Sambucus > Sambucus nigra. The sequence goes on along the minus strand of OX422208.1, from coordinate 82,805,925 downwards.
GAGGCGAACATAGTTCACATCACATGGGTCATGCACGTACCTACGCTCCCATGCTCATCAGACTCATTAACTCCTCAATAAGTCATTCTCTGACCTATGTCCTCGAGGTACCAATCTAACCCCCCCCCCCCCCCCTCGTAGGCACACAAAGATTAGATGGCCCTGATCGAACGCCGACCTCCCGTGATAGCAAGTATGGTAGGTATGTTATACACAGATAACCACATATACTAAGTATTCACACATTTTAGATATCTTATAATATTAATAGAGGTATATTTTACATTCCTATACCGTCGTTAATGTAGTACACTTATAAGTCCCCGAATAATATACATTATAGATAATCAACTCTTCTCACGTCATAAATTCAAGTACTTATTTCCTAACCCATAGAAGTCATTCGGTTTATTACAAAATTCTAAGTTTTAATCCTCAACGTACTCCAATATCACAACTATACCCACTAGTCAATAAGGGAAGGTTAACACTCAATTAAATAAGTCTACGGGAAGTTCGAAATAAAATCAGGCTTAAAAAGGCCATTCTATTGACTCGTCAGAAATCTCGTTCAAATGAGGTAGTTCGAACGAGTGTCGTTCGAACAAAGGGCTTCGAATGAACTCGTTAAAAGGAGTACTGTTATCTCATTATAAGTCTCGTTCGAACGAGGTCGTTCGAACGACCTGGGCAGCTCTTCTAACGAGAAGGCAGAGTACGCCCAGAAATTTCCCTGCTTCGTTTTTCTTCATTTTTCTCTTCTCCAAATCCATCCTAAGATCATCTCAATAACTTTTTAATGTTTTTAAACTATTCTAAGTCACCCTAGGCCACTCCTTAACATATTTTTGGGGTTAAATCTTAGTAAGCTACATGCAATAATCATAAATCCCCAATTCATGCCCCAAACCCTATGAACATGAACTCAGAATTTAATTGACTACCAAGACTCCTTATTAATCCATTTTTAAATCATCAAAATTTACATTATTGCATATTGAATTCGTCCATAACCATTCTACATGCAATCCCTATTCAAAATCATGAGTTTCACAACAATCCCATTTGGGTTTTCATCAAAACTTTCAAGGCCTATAGAGTTTCTACACTAAACATGGAGGAAATATTCAATGCAATTAATAACATCAAATCACTTGCCTTAGGTTTTTTCTTCAAATTTGTTGTCTATGATTATAGGTTGATTCTCTCCTCTTTCCTGGTTGAAATCCCTTCCAAAATGATGGTGATGGGAGATGGTTTGGTTTGGAGCCTCTTTCAACCTCACTCTAACTTCTCTCAAAACTCCCGTAGCCCACTCTCTTACTTTTGGCTTGTAATGGCCCTAGTGTCCTTTCTAATAATATTTAATTTAACTCTAAAATTCGTGGGTTTTAATCCCTAAATTTTTAGAATTACCAAAATGCCCTTTTGGGTTGCCGATTTGGCCAAAAATGCCCCGGGACCCAAACTAAACTCCCGGCTAGTGTTTTCTGACTATTTAGACCCTTACGGACACGTTGGCACACTCAAAATGACCATTTGGTTTATAAAAATATTATTCACTTTTTAATTTAAATAAATTCATTCCTGGCGCGACTGACACGCGCGTCCCGACTAAATTTCTTAAATTATCGTATTTATGCCTCGCGATAATTTTAATATTTTCAATCCTCATATATTATCATATATTCTCAGTAATATTTTATTTTAACATCATAATCAAATACCAACTCACATCTCGCTAGTATTTACCTCCGTATTAATTTCCAAGTTAATTCTCATTTAATTCACTTAATCCATTGAATAAAAATCAATAAAATTACGGGGTATTACATATGATCTCCTCCTCCAGTGTCTCCACCTATAATCATCTGATAGTTAAAGGTACCAAAACTAAGCATAAATACCTCACATTTTGGTTGCCTGGGTTTTTTGGGTAAATTGGGATCATCTTCCTGATCATCTTCATGAGTTCTCTTTTTCTCATCTCTAAGCTTGCATGGAGATTTTGACCTTCGCTGAGCTCCTCTGTTATCCTGCGAATCAACAAACTTATCAAGTTTTCCTCAACGAATGACGGATTTTATCTTATTTTATACAACAATGCAATAATTTGTTGTATGTCCTTGGTCTTTATGAAACTCGTAGTACTTGGACCTGCCCCTTTTCCTAGCAGGTGCTCTTAACTTCTCAAGCCATCGTATCTCCTTGCTATGCTCGATTTTATCCAAAACATGGTGAATGCCCATATTTAATGGAATGTAATTATTATACTTCTTGATCCAGTCATGCTTCCTTTTCTTTGATCCCTTCTGCGCCTTTTGATCCTTCCTCTCAGTTTTAACCTCAGGCTTTGTGATCGAGCTCTGGTTCGCTTCCATTGCTTCCTCGGCATTCATTATCTTGGCTTCTTTGGCCATCAATTCAATCATAGTTTCAGAGTGATCTTTGGCACAAGTGTAATAAAGATTCTCAGGAAGTAATCCACTGAAAAGAGTTGTGATGGTTGTCTTCTCCTCAAAATTAAGCACCTCAAATTTCTCATAGTTGAAGCGAGTGATGTAGTCCCAAGAGCTTTCTCCTACTCATTGCCTCACGCTTAGCAGGTGAGTTACTCTCTTTACTGGCTTAGCCCCGAAGTAGAAATTACCAATGAATAACTCAACAAGTTGGTTAAAATCAATAATTTTCCCCTGAGGTAGGCTATTGTACTATATTTGGGCAGGAATCGTTATGGTACCTGAGAATGCCCTACATCTCATCTCGTCGGGGATAGTGTCAATATCTTTTGTTACTTGGTAGTGTTTATGTGAAGAACAGGGTCAGTTTTCCCATCATACTTCGGAGTAACAACAGGATCTTTGAACTTAAAAGGAGTAAAAAAAACCACAATAGCTTTAACAAAGCTTCATTGCAAAGGGTTATTCGCCTTCACCAATTCTCCCAACCTGTCTTCCAACCTATGGATTAATCCATTATATGCATGATTACCCAAATTAGATTTATGCGATGCAGCTCGGCTGTTCCAACCAACTGTCTATTATGAGCTCTCCTCTTGAGAGGTCTGCTCAGCATGGACATATCGTTGGGAAAATGATCTATATTGGGTTGAGGCCTCATGTTGGTCGGCTGGTCATCGATTATGCCTCGATAATGCCTAGGAACATTTATATTCCCTCTAGGTTCAATACGATCAAGGGGCGATGCATTGCTCAGCCTTTCTAAGGCACTTATCCTTTCAGTAGAAAAAGACTACTCATCATATGGATCTCAAGTCCTGAGGGGAGAATTTGCTCTTGAACGATAGGACGTATCTCTGGAAATCCTGGAGTGGTTATGCCTGCTGGTTCTTGGAGTTGGCGATGGTATATTTTTGTGAATAGATAAGGCAGGAGATCTGGCCTACAATATTTGGACCAATTTCCTGATCGTATCTTGCATGGCCTCCTGTCCTCTAGCGATACTACCCAAGATTCCGGTCAGATCATTATTTATTGGAGGAAATAGGCGGATTGCCATCAATTCTGGTACTGGACTTAGGAATGTCAATCATCTTTGAGGTATCATAAGTGAATGAGAGTGAAAACATTTGGAAATGCGTTCCCACAGACGGCTCCAATCTGTTGATTTAAAAAACTACACTATGTCTAATATTTTAATCACAGATAAATATCTGTAAACAAAAAAGAGAGACAAAAGGTTTTTAAAGTGGTTTGACTATAAGTTAAAGCCTACGTCCACTGTGCTTCTTATTACCTTGTATTTCGTCTAGCCTATCTTGAACGACTTAAACATGCCCTTGATGAAAGGATTACAATGTATTTACATCCAAGTAAGGAGATAGAGAGATGGAATACTAATGGATGGAATGCCTTTATAAATTAGGCATTTACATCAGTACATAACGTCCATAATTCTCTTAGTTGTTTGTATTTTACTGATCAAGTTGGTCGGCATTCTGCATGTTGGCCGGCCTCCCAGGTTTTGGTCGGCGATGCTATGGCTTGCTGACAGAATTCTTGTCATGTAGCATGACACGTGCCCATCTTTGGTTGGTCCACATAAGTGGGTAATTTTTGGTAGCAATAGTCACTATTATTGTGTACGGTAGAAACAACAACTTTACTAGATGGTTAAATCTAAGAGTAAGAATATTAATTAGAAATTAAGATATTCCTTGGGGGGTAATTATAGAGTTAATTACCTATACATATTGTGTGATATAGATATATATTTATTAATTTATGTGGATGTACATGTGTTCATGGACGGCCTATCGGTTGGAGTTGCGTACATCTCGGGACCTTAGCACATGTCGACACGGGTGGGCTAGGAATTGTGTAGGTGATTATTTATGTTTCTACATAGCAGCTCCACCTACGGGGAAATAGGTGTTGATGCTGAGATCCATTGTCATCATCGGGGGTATGGACCGTGCAATGGTGTACTACGTAGGGATCAACCCACTTGTATGTGTTTTACAATGTCCATTTGGATGAGAGACTCCTATGGACTTATCGATAGAGCACGAACGTGGCACTAAAGGTAGATTCCTTTCTGTGTTGTGTGTGTGTGTGTATATATATATATATATATATATATTAAGATTAATTAATTAGTCTAATGATGTGCACAACCAATTATGAACCCAATGCTATGTGAATGCATAATACATGGGTAATCTGGGAAAGGAGAATATAGGTATAAATAATTGATTGTGGCACTTGAGTTATATTAGATTGCATCTGGTGTAAATTATTTTTATGTCTATTTTTCTTTCAAAGAGGTGAACTTGGGTTGATATGCCTATAGCATTGCATTTAGGTGAAGGGTGAGGTACTTAACGTATATGTGAGTGTCGATGGGGGATGCTTACTTTGAATTAACTGTATTTTTTCACTCTAAATTTAGTAAGTTAATTCTTGCAACTCTCGGGCACTGACCCAAATTATAAATGTTTCCTCCCCCTAGGTACTCCTAGACATCGATAGTAGAATTGTTGACAAATCATCCTTGCGATCTCAATTTGCTTATCAGATTTCAGATTGTTGATTCTAGATTAGGTTGCTACTCTACATCAGCCCTCTTTAACTTTTGTATTACTATATGGGCACAAGCCCGAAGTCTATTTTATTTCAATCGATTTGATACACTTATGCTTACGTTGAGTTTTCATTTATATTATGTGAATGTTGGGCATATAATTATCTTAGGTATTAATTTAAATTCAATTTTTAATCCGAATGTAGATTGCGAATAAATTTTTTTTATATGGTTTGATGTTGGGAATGATATAAATTATTAATATAGCCCCATCTTCGGCGTATCGAGCCAGACCAACCTTTACGTAAGAAAATAGGGGTTGTTACACATCCCCCTATGAGTGGGGTGTTTGTACATTTCCCTTTAAACAAAACTCCTTATGTCATCTATGTGGTGCTCGTCGCCTCTATGTCACCTGTCTTAATAACATCATGCACTGAGCGCTCTTGGTCGTGCCTGGTGCTCCTTCCTCGACGGCGAGTCTTACTTGTCTGGGAGCTAGGAGTCTGAGGTCGTCACTTACTGTTCTGGTGAAGTTCTTTCTCCATATCTTTTAGTTGCCGTTGGAGGTGAGAATTATCTTCAACTTGGAGGCGGGTTGCCTTCTCATTCTGTTGAAACATAGCTTCATAGGCATCAACCAAGTGGGATATCTGAGTAGATCAAGGATGCCTGTGCCTATCCTCCAAAGGCTGTTGTTATTATTGGAACCTTGGGTTCTTCTCTTAGCGAACCTCAGACTTGACTCTCAGGGGAGATAAATCATCCCGTACAACTCAAGGTTGAGGAGAACTCTTAGGACAATTATTCGGTTGTTGAGACATCGTGGGTGTTCCTTTCAATAATTACTTTCGTGGAGAAGAAAATCATTCCCACAAATGGTGCCAATTATGTGTATAAATTAATCATAAAACAAAAAAATATTCCAGAAAGCAATTAAAGAACGAATAAAGAGATGACAATCACACAACAGAAGAATATACGTGGTTCAACAACTTGCCTACATTTACGGAGAGGTCACTGTTTTTCTATTAAATTATCTCAGGTACTGAAATTGCATACCCTTTGACCCTAAGATGAGGGGTACATTTATTGTAGTGTAAAGTAGTTGAGTTGTTCAAGTAACTCACCCATCTTGTTATTAACTCGTGTGGTATCCCTTAATATCTCCTCGGAGATTTTTGGTAATCGGTTCAGCATATCAAGTTTGACGTGATAAATCTTCGTATTTATCCATGTGATACAAATACTTGCTGATATCTTCAAGTAGTTAGGTTAGGCATGTCCACATTCTACTGGTCCTGTTCAACCATCTCTCAATTGGGCCTAGTTAATTATTTTGGTCCCCACACTATATAAGTGTCAAGAATGTATAAATCTAAAGAAAATTGATTTGAGAATATAAACAAACATTTTTCCTATAAATGAATTCTTCTTATTTTTTACTGAACCTTTGGTGGATTCATTAAAGTTTGAGTTTGTTACTTGAGTTTGAAATTATGTTATCTCCTTCTCTTTCATTATCTGGTGTCAGATCACATCACCAAAATGGAAGATTTGTGAGTGTTATCAGCAGTCACAAATTACTATATCTAACTTCTATTTATCGTTATAATTTAGGGGGTGACAAAAGAAAACTTGTAACTCCTCACAGAAATCACAAATATGTATAACCCCTATGGGGGTTATGATTGGTGACCCCAATTTGTAACTGCTGTCAGCAGTTATGAATATAATAATTGTAGCCGCTATTAGCAGTTACGAATCTAATATTTATAACTGTTGTCAGCTGTTACGAACCTCATATTTATAACTCCTGACAGAAGTTACGAATCTTATATTTATATCTGCTATTAACGGTTGCAAAATGGACAGTAGTGACAAATTTGTGACTGTTATTAGCAGTTACAAAAGTTGAATTTGTTAAATGTGGTAAGAGTTGTCATAAATATCTTTATATTTTCACAAATTGATGAAATGATGATAGTAGACTAAATATCATGATAACAAGTCTAAAAATTCTGACAAAATTTCAATTATATTTCTGATATTGAAAATATCAAGTATACATAAACCTTGTTTAAACTTAATTTAACATTAAACAACCCCTTCTTGGGTGCCAAGTATAAAATCAACATAGAATAAAAAATAAACTAAAAAAATAACGACACAACACTTTGATGACATGAAATGTCATGAACATGTAACAAATCATTCTAAACCTACACCAGGACTCACAACGCGGTGGATACGCTTTGTGAAGTCTAGGTATATCAGCCGTGGGGGGTATTGATGCGGTGACATCCTCCCTCGTGTACTCGAAGTACGCGTGTTGAGCAAGCTCAATGGACTCAAATTTTTTTAATACGGTGCCTCGGTATCCATTGACTTGTTTTTGTGTTGCTTTCCATGAATTGTAAACACCTGGATTTAGGCCTTTGAATACTACGTATGTCGGGTATGCCATATGTATGCCTGCAAACAGTAAAATGTAACTATATTAGTTACAGTAAAGAAGGTGGGGCATAATGTAATTTTCATAATACATGAAAGTGGAAGAGTAAAATGGTAGTAAGAATGAGAGACTTAACACAACAAAACGGTCATGAATAGAAAAAAACCCCAATTTGTGGCATTCATCACAACAAAACAGTCATATAAATGTTATATAACTCATGTTATGTTATATAAGTAATGTTATATAACTGTTATATAATTACATATAAGAATCCACATGTCAATGAGAGAGTTGCTATGAAGTATAAATGAAATAAAAATTTACTTACTAGTAGTCTAGGATCTCATACTATTACAAGAATGTTGTTCATTTTAAATATCTTATACATTTAAAAATACTCACGTACACAAACAAGCAAACTAAACATTGAGAGAATGGATTACATCACAGTTTCAAAATGTGAATGTGTTAACAACGTAGATAACATATTGCATATCGCATATTGTATTTATCTGAACTCTTATTTTCACTAATTTAAAATTAGGCAGCATATTGGGTCGAGTATGTGAACTCTTATTGGATATTTCATTTATCTGAACTCTTGTTTTCATATGCTGCGTATTGCATATTTCTTTTTAAGAAACATATTGCATATTGCATTTATCTGAACTGTTATTTTCACAAATTTAAAATTAGTGAAATTAGGCAACATATTTAGGAAATGTCTAAGTCTACTGAAAAATAGGCAGCACTTGTTTTCACTGCAAAATAGGCAGCATATTATTATCAACCAATATCTGTTGATAACAAAATGGGATGAATTGGGCATATTTTCACTAATTTAAAATTCTAATGACTTTCAAATGAACTAAGAAGCATGTTTAGGAAATGTCTAAGTCTACTGAACTCTTCTCAGGTCCATTTCGGCGACGAATTTAAAACCACAATGACTTCTTACCTTCATTTCAAGAATCACTATAAAAGAAAACTATCAAATCTCATTTTCCGTGTTATCATCCCTCGATGTTCAACTAACACGTGTTCAAAAAATGTTTACCTTCACAACCCTCTTCATTTGGTCACCCGTATATATACTTAACTGATTATATATATATATTGATGGTGAACTTTTTTTAATCGACTTTAACTATTTATTATGCTTTCATGGTAGTAGTGTTGCTATCCTAATTCTGGTATATTTTTTATTTTTAATTTAGTACAATAAATTAATTAATTAATGTATATTTTTCTTTTTTGGTCTTTTGCTGTGTAACGGGGGTGAATTCAGTTAGAAGCCTATTAATACTTTTGTAATTCTGTCTAGAAATTTCAATTCAATATTTTAGTCTTATGGGAAAACCACCACATTTCTTCAGTTCTGAATTAAACACTATGAGTCATAGAATGGTTTAAATAGTTATAAGAGAAATCAATATTTTTTTATTTGTATCTTTTAATTTTCTCAGTGATTTTCTAGCCTTCCCTCTTCTGGGCTGGACTTAGTTGTATTGATCTAGTCAATAAACTATATTTATAACTGCCTTCTATTAATAACTCCCAAACAAAGATGTTTACTTTTCTGTCTCCTTTTATTAACTTTACATAGTACTTTTCCATTGTTTATAAGTGTTGAATGGCAATTCTGTTATCCAGCTTTCCAGCACAGAGTATAAAAAAGGCCATATGAATCATTTTAAAAATAATTAGCTTTCTCTCTAGTCTCTCATCTCATTTATCCTAGTATCCTACAATACAAATGTAGGTGGACAATGATATACATTGACCTATATAGTCTTTGTGCAATGAGATGCAAAATTAATTACAACTCTGAAATCTCTAAAATATCATAAACCTAATTGGGATCTTAGTGTGCTTGGTCAGGTTTAGGAGGCTTGAGTACTATCTATTGGAACCTAATAATTTTACTTGAAATATCTAGATGTTTGAGAACCCCAATCAAGATTAACCAGTCCACACTTGATAGAGTTCTAATCGAAATAAAACTGATTGAGGACAACCCACCGCCCATTATTTTAATTAAGAGGAAAGATTTTAACTATGAACATGAGGCAATTTATGATAAACTACTAGCTAGGTGTAGCCATTGTTGCATTCTTATACATTGGGTGACAGAAGGCAGAGTAATTAGAAATGTTCAAACCGATGGTCAAAATAACAACTAAATAATAAGACTAATCAGATGGACATAAGAGGAAGGTCAAATAATAGAGAATCGTCTATACTACCTCAATATCGTAGGATATCCAAAACCGACATCAGTGGAACATGTTTCAATCGTTCTTACTACTAAAGTGGTCGCAACAGTAGTTGAACTTGTTTCAATAATGAACTGGCTTTGGTTGAAAACAACACCAAAGTAGGCCAGAAAATTCCCACTATTGTGGAACTCATTCCATATACTCCCATCAGTTTTATAAAGCAATCTTGGGTTGCTCTAACTAAGGAAGAACCAATTGGTGATGATATTTATGATGGCTATGGAACTACTCCTCTAATATATTCAATTATCACGAAAGAATTAGAATGTGGGAAAGAGATATCAAATGCAAATCAAAAACTATTTCGAGTCTAAATACCAACTATATTGCACTAATCCTAAAAAAATAATGCATATTCCATTTCTGATTTTAGCCTATTAAAAAAACAAATAATGATTAAAAGGGATTGTAGAGATAACCTGGGAGACTAGATGAAGACCCTGTGGAGACAACAAGCTTCCCTAAAACCCTCGACCCACAGCAGCGACGCTGCACAAGATAGAGAAGTGCAAAGTAGATGTTGATAGTTCGACAATGATATATGGAAATTGGGCTTCATGCATAAACTTCATATATATATATATAGATAGATAATATATAGAGAGAGACTCTATAGTAAATAATGTCAACAATGCCTTCAATTATTGTATATTATCTATATATATACTTTAAAATTACAACATCTTTCGTGCGTAAACTTCAACAAGTTAGAAAATCAAACGAAGCCAATTCATAAAAGAAGAAACTCAAGATGAAAATTAGAACAGAATTACAGTCACAAGTTAGCTATAGCTTGAGAAGTGGATGCATTGTCTAACAGACACTGGATACATTCAAAATAGATTACTAATTGATTTAAAATATATTATTAATATTCAAAATAGAGTTCAGACACTACTAATTGTTCACTTTGAAAATTTGTTCAAATTTCTCAAGATGAATTACTCTGGATCACTTAAGGGAAAGACAAAGCAACATCCAAACCACCCAAGATTTCTCGTCATCCTTAATAGTGTCCGCCCCATGACTTCGACGACACAATGGATAATTCTCTTCTTTTGGCTTAACACTACTAATGTACACCTTACGTTAAAATATCGGTAGTTGATGGCCATACACCACAGTTCCAGTAGAAGTTGAAGCAATAACTTGTCCACTTGCAATCTTCCTTTGACTTGAAAATATAATAAATCGACATATGGATCATGTGGAGGATTAGTTAAATCTCCAAAGTCTGGCTCAGCTGAATCTCCAAAGTTTGGCTCAGTTGACGGGGGGTAGGAGTGTAATCGTGGGAACTTGGATGCGAGACTGGAGTGTAATCGTTAGGACTTGGATGTGGGACAGGAGTATAATTGCGAGGACTTGGATTTGGTATTTTGAATCCATTCGATTCAAAAGCACTTAAAATTATGGTAACGGATGATTTGAGAAATGCCATATCCTCACCATGTTTTCTTCTCGTGTCTTTGCACTAATCAACTGTGATACTATAGGAGCAATGTCCTTGAGTATACTTTTGGACATGGGTCTAACACCACGAGTCGCCCCTTAGTGTCTTTTCCTCTAACAGGAGTCAATGCATCTGTATCAATACTGGTTTGGCTTGAAGAACTTTGACTACAGCTCAGCCCACTCAATTTTTTCTGCAAAATTATTTATGAATCGATTAAAATGATTGAACGACTAAACTTGAAGGAGTTTAATTATTACAACTGAGATTACGAAACTCACCTTATCATCATCTACCGTTGGGTGAAACTCCCCATTTTTTTGCCTACGACTTTTGATATGCACTTTTAAACGATCAACAAGTCGTTTATTTGTAAGGACCTACAAATTAATTTGCCATTAACTATTTGAGCAATACATATAATATATATACACAATAAAATAAGAACATGTGTATACCATCTCTTCATTTTTCTCAGCATATAACATCCGACCAAGACAATGGACGTCAGCATTTTTAGCCTTGTTCACCCAGCGTTGGAGTCTTTATTTCAATTTCGCCTTAGATGCTTCGCGCGAGACGAATTCATTCCACTCATAGACAGGGATATGTTCTTTCTTCGGTACTCCACCCTTCAGGGTTTTTATACGATCATTGTCCAATACCTTAAAATAAGTCATGCGAAGGTTACTTCTAAATGTCTTCAATTGAATATCATTGGCTTTAATGGACGCCTCCTTCTGATCGGCCGAAAGATTGAACTCTTTCATGAGTGTATCCCACAAATAGTCTTTTTTTACTTTCTCAACCGTATTCCACCTCTCATATTTTAAGCTAATACAAGATTTTAACAAAGACAAGACTCGAGATTTGAAAGGATTATTACCACCTATTAGAAAACCAAATAGGTTAAGGAAACGTCTGCACGAGAATTAATGGCAGAATGTTCATTATGACTTAAACTTTTTGGCCCGGATGATGGAATTGTATTCTCGGACGCCATTTTCTGCATTTATATATTTATGCATTAGTCCATATGTTAATACAAGAGTAAGGAAATAATATAAAAAATATAATATAAGTTATACCTTTTCAACATATTCTAAAAGTTTTGATAATTCGACCATATCATAAGTTTCATATTTCATCATTTCATGCAAATTTTTTATTGGCCATGTCTACGAATGTGTGTTGATAATTGCATTTCTGACACTAAACATGTTAGGGCGTGTGCCTTTTCTCCTAAGCCGATAATAGATGTTAACTTTGTTATGCATATGTTTTCTCATGGTAAAGTCTGAACGCATCCTTATCCCCTTCAGTTCTATCCACAAAGGGTGGATTTTTCTTTCTTCGAGTTCTAAAAACCCAACTAATTACATCAGATTACTTGGATTGTGTTTTATAAAAACCCTTCCAACTTCTTCATCCTAAATTTGAGGTAGTGTACATAGTATTGATTGAAAAAAATATGCTTCAGGTATGTTCCACCCATGATCTCGCAAGTAATTGTATTGTTTGATTTTTCAATAGCCGTGTCGATAAATTGATGTGTTCTCTATAAAATATCTGTTTTGAAAATCATTACATGTATATATAATATATGACATCCTAAAAAGTAATGTGAATAAAAGACACTATGAATATGTGCTACAAAATAATTGAAACATGCTATTATACATAACTTTGAAGTCAACATTTAAAACAACAGAACATGCTACAATTAAACATCTACTCCTCTAATGTGTTTAATAATTTCCTTAATTCTAGGTTGTTGTCCAGAATAGACTGAATCTCGATAGGTGCCTCTATGTCGTCTACCAATGTAGCCAAGCGCTTAGGGGAATGTAAAACAACAGACCATGGATCTTTGTTAGGGATCTTTGCATAAAACACTTGCTTTAAGTTTTAGAATGCACAAACGAATGGCTCATCATTCACATTATCCTTACTCTTCAACTTGGTCAAATCAACCTTCACCATGTGGGTGTCAGGGTCGACCATACATGCATTCTTGTCCTCTATTCTCACTCAATAATAGTAAAATACAGGTATGCTGAAAGATATATAATCTAATAGCACAATTTATTTTATAATCCCATAATACGTCACCTCATCTTCTATCAAGTTTTTATTTTTCACGCTTGCCCTGAAATGAGTTAATGCTTTATATGAAATGTCGTTATTTTGTTTCCCAATTATTTTTAGCTCGTGTGTGCTTGAAGATAACACAAAACCATTGGCACATTATTGTCCAAACTCCTTGGCTACAAAACTATGACCATTTGCTAGACATGCAAACCTCGTCGATACTTCACCAACTTTCAATAACTAAAACCAAGAAAGTATTTGCATTGTGAATATGTTTCAAAGACATTAAATAAAAGTGAGGTATTATTGTAGTCACCTGAGAAGCTACCCAATGCCTAAAGTCATTGTATGTGCTCGCGCCTCCCTTCCTCCTCTTGGCACGCCCGCACTCATTATATTACCTAGGTTAAAAACATCAATATTAACTTCTAATGAATATAAGATCGAACATATTACATTATTCCACAATTTTTTTTTAAATAAACTCACATTTTCCATTTATCTATGTCTTCATGCGTCTCGAATACATATCGAGCCACCTGGTTAAATTGTGTACTTATTAACTTCACCACCTTACCTTTCCCCAGGGCCTCCTCATCCGCAAACTCTTCTAATTCATAAACAAAGTGTTCATGATCTCCAATGTCTGGGTTAAGCATATATTCATTTGCATACAAGGAAGCCTCTTCCATAATATACTCATCAGCAATGTACCCCTCAACGTACCGTGTATTCTTAATGTAACCTTTAAAAGTTTTCATTAATCTTTCGAATGGATACATCCATCGGTACCTTACTAGTCCACATAAAATCGCTTCATCGCATAAATTCACTAAAAGGTGTATGCTTATGTCAAAGAATGAGGGAATAAAGTACTTCTTCAAAAAACATGTAGCCTTGGCCAGAGTTTCTTTCGCTACCATTATGTGCTTCCTATTGACAACCTTCTCACATAATAGGGAGAAACATAAACTAATTTGTAGAATGTCCGTTCGAAGATCTTTGCGTTTCGAAAAACAGTGTCCGAACAACAGAGGGACAAGTTGCATTATCACATGCCAATCGTGAGACTTGCACTTTTTTAAATCTTTTGTTGCGTCGCGGACAATCCTGCGTAAGTTGGATGAGAATTTAGAAGGGACATTAGAGCCCTTTAATGTTTCTACGAACATATTTCTTTCTGTAATAGCCCCATATTTTTATGGCTATTAAATTTAGGGATTTATTAAATTTAATTGAGATAAATTAATTTAATTTTAATTCGAAAAATTATTTTAAATATTTACTAGCGTGACGAGAGTTAGTAATTATTAGAAATTTGTTGATTTGATTAAATATGTCTCATTGAGTAAAGTAATATGTAGAATTGATTTATAAAAAAAATTGTCACGAGTGAATAAAATGAAAATTATAGAAATTAAGTCGGGACGCGCCTGTGTCGTGTCAATCCTAAATTATTATTATTATTATAAGTGAAAATTATAAGTCACTTGTATGATCATTTTGAGTGCGCCAACATGTCCGTAAGGGTCGAGATAGTCAAAAAAGTGTACTCGACGGTTTAGTTTGAGTCTTGGGACATTTTTTGGCCTAACCGGTAACCCGGGGGAGCATTTTGGTAATTTTCTATTTTTGGCCTTTAATAATGACGAAAATCATTAAGGTTATATCAGATGGAGTGCCAGGGAAGTTAGGGTTCTTAGAACCAAAAGAGAAAAAGGCCAAAGGAAGAAGAAGGGAAAAGCCTTCCAAGTGTTCAAGGCCAAGAACCACCAATCTTGCAACCCCACCACCACCAAAGCGTAGATCGGAAGAAGAGGATTACAGCTATACCAATCGGAGTAGTCGAATCAGAACCTTAAATTCCAAGGCAAGTATCTATCTTTATTTTCTTTTAGTTAATGTTTTACTCATGTTAGATTAGGATTGATAAACCTATATCTCATGGAAAATTTTAAGGATTTAGAGAATCAAATCACATGTTTAGAGGGAATAAATATATTCTGGAAATCTTAATCACATGTAGAGGATTACCCACGAAATTGGAGTGATTTAAAAGTGAGAAATCTGGAAAAAGAATTAAAACAATGGAAGTTTAGTGTAAAATTAGGGTTCTTGATAATTAAGACAAATTGCCCCTTTAATACAATCTCGTTGATGAATATGTACATGTTCACATAGGGAATCATGCATACATGTATAGAGAAGTAGTAGAAATGTTATTTTGGAGTTTGGGAATCGATAATGATGTTTTGGAGAAATTTGGAAGATGAAACCTGAAGGTTTAATTTGCATTTTCTGGGCAAGAATTGCTTAATCGATCGATCGATCTGAGAACATCGATCGATCGATCGACCCCTCCTGGAAAACAACATATTTCTCTTCTATTGGTTTAATCCGGTTAAAATGTGTAGTAACCCTTGATTATTATCGTGGGAGCATAATGGGATATAAATAGGACTAGTAGGGGCTAGGTAAACTCCGTTGAGTAAGAATTTAATGTAAGATGAAATTAAGGGTTAACGGGGAGTTATCCACACATAAGAAATTATGCGTACATTTGATAAAAGGTTGAGACTTGTGAGGAAGTGAGACTAGAAAGTAAGTGAGAGTGCCAACTAAAAACATACTTAGGAAGTTAGAATACTTCGACAGACGAGAAGTAGGTGTGGAGTAACTTATATATAAGAGAATAAAAGTGACAAATCCATTATGCGAGATAATCAAGTAAATGTGCTAAGAGCGGATAATTATAATTATGGGTTGTGGGTGCACCAAATTTAGAAATGTGAATATTTATATTTATGACAGTGTGACTGTGCATATTATATATCTGTGTAAAAATCATACCCGGGCTACTTGCTATCACGGGGGTTTCGGCGCCGGGACAGTCTTATCTCTATTGGACCTTTATGGGGGATATTGACTTGTACCCTAGAAGATAGTATCCTCGATACAGGCTATCCGAAAATGATAGTCAGATGTTCTAAGAGACGTGAGGGTATGTGCTGACCTCTTAGGACCTGGAACTATGCTTCGCCTCTATTTGTTTCTGTATTTTGTTAATACAGTTCGAGAGTGATTCCGAACTAGTATTTCCCTTAGTTTGTGTGACACGGGGACTTGATAGCAGAGTATGCCAGCACCATAGGTTTTATGTGGGGTTTCGTTAGTATATATATTATATGTGTGACTAATATATATACGTATATCTATATGGGAACTATCTAATGTGTGTATAAGTAGATAAGTAATGAATAAATGCTTCAATTTTATTATAAGCATTCGGGAACTTTATAAGGGGGAATGAGTTATCTTAAATAATGTAGAAATCACGAAGAGAATGATTTTTCTAAAGTAAATATCATAACCTCGATTGTCACCTGATAAAACCTTATGGAATAAGTTAAAGAAACTTATGAGATTTATTAGTACGGTAGGCGTGCACACTAGAATGAAAGGTGAGAATTCTCAAGAGAGTGTCGCATACTAACATGGTTGTTGCATTAGCCGGTAAGCATTTCAAATACTTGCTAAACTAATTTTAAACTGTTTTACACTTAGGCTCTGACCCGTTTCCTGTATTTCTTCTCTCTTGTGTGTGTGTGTGTGTGTGTATATATATATATATATATATAATACATGTGCCCAGCCACAGGGGCGTCATGCTTAGGTTCTTTGGACCGGAAGCGTTGCAGCTTATGTGGGAGTTATAGGCCATTGTTTAGACGACCTCATTGTTGACTCCACTCCTACTTTTAGTTTCTATTAGTTAGGGCATGTGTCGCCCCTTTCTCTATTCAGTTTGGATTTTTTGTCAGAGATTTACATTCCTTTATATTTCCATTTGTTGGTACTGTTTGGGATTTAATTATTATCAGGATGGTTTTATTTATAGTTTAAAATGGTTTGGTTTATATGGATGAATCCAATTCTTGTGTGTTATTCCCCATATTCAGTATGTCTGAGTTCTGAAATTGTTGGTTATTTAAAAAGGTTTTCACATTTGGATTTAATAAAATGGAAATATGGTTTTAAAATTGTTTTGACACTTAGCTTAATTATTTAGGGTGTTTAAATTGGAAATTTTATTTTGCAACAGTGATGCTAAGAATGAACTAACTGTTCACCTTGATTTTTAATTTAATAAAGGACTGATCACCCGATATTTAATTAGGTGGGGTGTCACAGGTGGTATCAGAGCATCAGGTTCTAGTGTCCTTTAGGATCAGTACGGCTTATTTCGTTTCCAGCTTGGCATCTTTGATTTAGAGCCCTAATATTAGGAATGTTGGATTCATCTTTAAGAGTTGGGAATTCGTGCTTCTGCGATTTGTTTATGTAAATGATGAACTCATCCAGATTATTTAAAATTTTCAGATGGATCGTCAAGAAGAATAGGCTAATACCGTTAGGGGAGTCAATGAGCAAGGTCAGCTCACACCTCAGGTGTCTCTAGAGAGTGTATTAATCGTCAAGTTCGCGGGTATTGTGGCACAGGCAGTTACCACTACGGTCTTATAGTATCAAGAATGCAGCACACAACTTATAAGGGGCAAAAGATCTAGAGAGTATAGTCAATCTGTCATGACTAGAAACAACAGGTGCACAAAGACCCTAAAATGGCAACAACAAGCTCCTCAAGACCGTAAAATCCACAAAGGTAACAAATTGTGCAGGGAAAACCAAAGGCGTCATGGCCAACAAAGTTGGGGACAGATTGAAGTCATAAAGAGGTGTTTCAAATGTGGAATGGATGGTCATGAACGTCAAACTTGTCTGGATCAAACTGGAGAGGAAATCAGACCCGACCAGTGAGAACTTTCAAGACTCTGCTATAAGTGTATACAAACGGGTCACAAGTGGAGGGACTGTCCTCAACCAGATGTCATTTTTCATCAAGATGCTCAACCAGGCCAACAAGGCTAAGGAAAAATTGGAACTGTACAACTAGGACAAAATCAATAGAGCTGTAAAATGAAACAATTTAGAGGAAAATGATTCAATTGCGGTAGGATGGGTCATCGGAGGTACGATTGCCCTGATAAGAGTAAGATACCCTAGCAGCAGGGGCAGAAACAGCACGAATGTGTGTGCGATGTCCAGCATACTGAAATCTAGCAGCCATCCTCGAACATTGATGGTATGTTCCTTCCTTCTAATACTATGGGACACATTTTATTCAATACTGGGGCATCATACTGCTTTATAGATACTCACTTTGCATGGACCTTAGGATTTTTAGACAATACTGAGAGCACAGTGTCATACGTAGACTCATCATTGGGAAAGGGTCATTAATTTTCTTTATACGTCGGGGTGTAGGTATATAGTTTGGTAGTTTGGTTTTACCTAAAATCGTACTAGTTTAATTATACGTGAGCACGGCGTCATTAGTGGCATGGATTGGCTCGTAAGGTATGATAAATTGATTCGGTAGGAGTATTATCTTTTTCATTTCGGGGCAGGAGATGTTTTGGTGACGATGCCTCGCCCAGAAGGGGGACCTTCCACCTTCTTGTATTACATAAAGGAGGATACCTCTAAGGAGATTGTGACTCTCCTAGATTTAAATTCCAGTCGTTCGTGAGTTTTCAAATGTATTTCAGGAGATAAGTGGGTTATGTGTTGAGGTATTTTGTGGAGAGTAAAACCACAAGAGTTAAAATTTTCCTGAAGTGAGAATAAGGGACAGGGGCATGGCGCTTACAAGTGAAATGGTTAATATAATTTTCGATTTGGTTTAGAGAGATACGTTATGTTCGAAAGACGATTAATTAGCCAAGGTGATTGGCAAAGTTGAAGTATGAGTTTTATCCTCGGAGGATGAAGCGTATTTTGTGTGACACGAGCGAGTCATTTTATTTTTTATTTATTGCTAGATTAGCATGAGAGACGAGTTAGTGCGTATAATTATGAACGTTATTATTATGTTAATATTCTCCCTAGTGTAGCGGGATTATCTTTAGTGCTATCCGCGGAGGATGAATGGGTGTATTAGTAGTGTTATATACTTTATTAAGGTTACTCGTTTTAGTGGTGTATTATACGAGTATGATATTATGTTAGTTACAACTTTATAGTAATGGTTAGTACGATGGTAGGTAGTTATTGCAAGGCTATCGGAGTGGTTGCATTAGTGCAGCATGTTTTGTTCTGGCGAGGTCTCACCTGCTACGGGTCAGACTCGCACTTATATTATTTATTCTAGAGACTTCGGAGGGGATAGTGGGCTCGAGATATTCGATCCCGGTGTGTGTAGGGAATTTGTTGTTATGATTCAGTATGTATTAGGTTTGCTGTTAAGAGAAAAGATTTAACTCATTATTATGTTTAACGCTTAGGACTTGGTGATAGGAAGAGCGTGTTGATATACCTCTCCTTTAGAGATGTGGTAGTTGAGAGTTACACCCATATGATTGGGAACGGGATTTCCAGAATCCCGATTGTATGTATTTAAGGTTTTTAGAATATGATTTCAACCAATACTGAACGATTGTACAATTGGCGAAATGTTCTTTGTTAAGTTTAATTACGGGAGGAGATGTAACCTTTTCGATAAAGAAACAGAATAACGGGGTACATGTTATGGATGGAGGGCCTAACGGATTTCGATAACCGATAATGCTAGGTGGTAGTGTATCGGGGGGGTCCTTATTTGGATTTCGCTTTGTGAGACATCCCACGCATGAAACTTAGCGTAAGGTTGGAAGTGGGAAGATGTTTGGTCATTAGTATATGAGTTTGGTACCTCGGTCGTAATAGGAATAGATAATTATATTTGTAAGTTGGAAGTTGAATTACAATTAAAAAAAAGAGTCGATGGGGTGGTAAGGAGGCATTGAAAGTTTTGTCGTATCACCACGAGTTAAGGGGTGGAACGATGATAATAAGGATTTAAAATTTCAATTTCTAGGGTGATTGAGAGTACCCAAGTGTGGTAATCACGTTGTGAGCACAAGAAAAATAAGGAATTGTGTGTTATATGTGAAGCGTATGTGATGCTTACGCTAGTATACACGGTTTATAGGGTGTGTGGGCATCTTGGTTATCTGCTGTCAAAATCGTCTGAGTTGAAGGGACGTGGAAATAGACATGTGGAATAAATGTTTGAGGGATTGACATAACGAAATGGAAGTGGTAGAGTGTATTGAGCGCCGTGTGAAAGATGGTAAATCCCCATATTTGTGTTCAAAGTATCACACTGAATCTGGTTGGAAGGTTGTGGGAAGACATTTAAAAAGGGGTATTCCTTGAGAAGGGTAGAATTCAATTATTATGGAGAACACTCGGATCGAAGTTGTAATTAGTCAAATGTTGAGAGCGACTGATGCGTACAAAGAGTGAAGATGTTATTATGGTATAACAGGTCCGAAAGTGCACATCGTGGAGAAAAGTGCATGGGTCGAAACTTTCAGTATACACAAAGTAAAGAAGAGGAGTATTAAGTGTCACTTAATGTGAAACTTTACAAGTAGAAGTAGGTGTCGAGCGGGACATAGTGGGTAGTCTCCGCTGGCACTACTCATAAACAGAAATCGGTTGGAAGAAGAGGTCCAACCAGAGAATTTTATGGCTACCAAAAATTCCGATAAGGGAAGAAGACAGTGAAGTCGATAAAGTTTCCTTGATGGGTTGCTAACCTCAAGGAAAGATCAAGTGTTCATTTGAACATGTGGAACAAGTCGCCCAAGAAGGAAGTGTATATATTCCTTTGGGGTGATTTACCATATTAACTAGTGTGCCCCAGTATTCCTTTGAAAGGAAGAATCGCGTCGGTATATGATCGCTCTCCTTAGGGTGAGACTTTTAAATCCCACCTTCAATATGGAATTTCAGTTAGTAGAGGGGATAACACTTAGTGTGAGCGGGTTGTATCACCCATAATCCAGGGAGTAGGCGAGCGGTAATTAACCATTAGTAGAGCCTTGTGAAAGTAATTTTGGATTCATCGTGATTGTTTCATTTCCACAACGGTTATAGCATGCAAGTGGAGTATAGTACGATAATTGGGGAAGGATATTACCTAATGGTAGGGTTCCGTGGGAGCATTCGTACTTGTTTATTGTGAACAAGGTGCTTAATGGGGTTTTAATGTGGAAAACCTTAACTTTTCTCACCCTGAATGTTAAGAGATGGGCGGATAATCAGAATTTGGGGTTGGTCGAGTTAGAGTTTGATGACTATGGTGGAATTCCAGGACTGTTTTAGGCGAACAAGAGTGATCAGATGTTCGTATGGTTTCTCTCAGAATGGGAGTTTTGTTGTTAGATAAATCCAAGTAGTTGCCATGAAGTGAGGTGCGGCCTCCAAATGATATTGAAATAATGGGAATTAATAGTGTATATGCGTGTCTTATGTGAATGTTGTCGGATAGGAGCACAATATGAAGTGTCGTCAATGAGAGTGTTAAACAAGCTTGCTGAGAGACGGGGGCTATAGTGATTGAGCTCCCTACTATGTAGATAGTTTGCGTACTGTTACGGTATCCAAAATTATTTGAAAAGGTAGGCCTTATTTTCTGAATTTTGGGACGAAATTTTGTTAGTAGGGGGACCCGTATTTTATGGCTTTTAAATTTAGGGATTTATTAAATTTAATTGAGATAAATTAATTTAATTTTAATCTGGAAAATTATTTTAAATATTTACTAGCGTGACGAGAGTTAGTAATTATTGGAAATTTTTTGATTTGATTAAATATGTCTTATTGAGTAAAGTAATATGTAGAATTGATTTATAAATAAAAAAAAATTATCACGAGTGAATAAAATGACAATTATGGAAATTAAGTCGGGACGCGCATGCACATGTCAGGACTAAATTATTATTATTGTTATAAGTGAAAATTATAGGTCACCTGTATGGTCATTTTGAGTGCGCCAACATGTCCGAAAGGGTCAAGATAGTCAAAAAAGTGTACCAGGGAGTTTAGTTTGGGTTTCGGGACGTTTTTAGGCCTAAACGGTAACCCGGGAGAGCATTTTGGTAATTTTCTATTTTTGGCCTTTAATAATAATGAAAATCATAAAGGTTATATCAGATGGAGTGCCGGGGAAGTTAGGGTTCTTATAACCGCCAAGGGAAGAAGAAGGGAAAAGCCTTCCAAGTGTTCAAGGTCAAGAACCACCAATCTTGCAACCCCACCATCACCAAAGCGTAGATCGGAAGAAGAGGATTACAGCTATACCAATCGGAGTGGTCGAATCAGAACCTTGAATTCCCAGGCAAGTATCTATCTTGATTTTCTTTTAGTTAATGTTTCACTCATGTTAGATTAGGATTGATAAACCTATATCTCATGGAAAAATTTAAGGATTTAGAGAATCAAATCACATGTTTAGAGGGAATAAATATATTCTGGAAATCTTAATCACATGTAGAGGATTACCCACGAAATTGGAGTGATTTAAAATTGAGAAATCTGGAAAAAGAATTAGAACAATGGAAGTTTAGTGTAAAATTAGGGTTCTTGATAATTAAGACAAACTGCCCCTTTAATACAATCTCGTTGATGAATTTGTACACGTTTCACATAGGGAATCATGCATATATGTATAGAGAACTAGTAGAAATGTTATTTTGGAGTTTGGGAATCGATAATGATGTTTTGGAGAAATTTGGAAGATGAAACCCGTAGGTTTAATTTGCTGTTTCTGGGAAAGAACTACTTAATCGATCGATCAACCTAAGAACATCGATCGATCGATGATCGATCGATCGAACCCCCTGGAAAACTGCATATTTTTCTTCTGTTGGTTTAATCCGGTTAAAATGCGTAGTACCCTTGATTATTATTGTGGAGAATAATGGGATATAAAAAGGACCAGTAAGGGCTAGGTAAACTCCGTTGAGTAAGAATTTAATGTAAGATGAAATTAAGGGTTAACAGGGAGTTATCCACACATAAGAAATTATGCGTACATTTGATAAAAGGTCGAGATTTATGAGGAAGTGAGACTAGAAAGTAAGTGAGAGTGCCTACTGAAAATATACTTAGGAAGTTAGAATACTTCGAGAGACGAGAAGTAGATGTGGAGTAACTTATATATGAGAGAATAAAAGTGACAAATCCATTATGCGAGATAATCAAGTAAAAATGTGCTAAGAGCGAATAATTATAATTATGGGTTGTGGGTGCACCAAATTTAGTAATGTGAATATTTATATTTATGACTGTGTGACTCTGCATATTATATATCCGTGTAAAAGTCATACCTGGGCTACTTGCTATCACGGGGGTTTTCGGGTCGGGACAGCCTTATCTCGATTGGACCTTTATGAGGGGATATTGACTCGTACCCTAGAAGATAGTATCCTCGATACAGGCTATTCGAAAATGATAGTCAGATGTTCTAAGAGACGTGAGGATATGTGCTGACCTCTTAGGACCTGGAACTATGCTTCGCCTCTATTTGTTTCTGTATTGTGTTAATACAGTTCGAGAGTGATTCCGAACTACTATTTCCCTTAGTTTGTGTGACACGGGGACTTGATAGCAGAGTTTGCCAACACCATAGGTTTTTTGTGGGGTGCTGTTAGTATATATATTATATGTGTGACTAATATATATATACGTATATCTATATGGGAACTTTCTACTGTGCGTATAAGTAGATAACTAATGAATAAATGCTTCAATTTTATTATAACCATTCGGGATCTTTATAAGGGGAAATGAGTTATCCTAAATAATGTAGAAATCGCGAAGAGAATGATTTTTCTAAAGTAAATATCATAACCTCGATTGTCACCTGATAAAACCTTATGGAATAAGTTAGAGAAACTTTTGATATTTATTAGTACGCTAGGCGTGCACACTAGAATGAAAGGTGAGAATTCTCAAGAGAGTGTCGTATACTAACATGGTTGTTTTATTAGCCGGTAAGCATTTTAAATACTTGCTAAACTAAATTTAAATTGTTTTACACTCGAGCTCTGACCCGTTTCCTATTATTTCTTCTCTCTTGTATATATATATATATATATATATATATAATACAGGTTCCCAGCCACAGGGACGTCATGCTTAGGTTCTTCGGACCGGACGCGCTGCAGCTTATGTGAGAGTTGCAGGCCATTGCTTAGACGACCTCATTATTGACTCCACTCCTACTTTTAGTTCTTATTAGTTAGGGCATGTGTCGCCCCTTTCTCTATTCAGTTTGGATTTTTTGTCAGAGATTTACATTCCTTTATATTTCAATTTGTTGGTACTCTTTGGGATTTAATTATTGTCAAGATGGTTTTATTTATAGTTTAAACTGGTTTTGTTTATAAGGATGAATCTAATTCTTGTGTGTTATTACCCATCTTTAGTATGTCAGAGTTCTGAAATTTTTAGTTATTTAAAAAGGTTTTCACATTTGGATTAAATAAAATGGAAAAATGGTTTTAAAATTGTTTTGACACTTAGCTTAATTATTTCGGATGTTTAAATTGGAAATTTTATTTTGCGACAGTGATGCTAATAATGAACCAACCGTTCACCTTGATTTTTAATTTAATAAAGGACTGATCACCCGATATTTAATTAGGCGGGGTGTCACACTTTCTTCAATGCTCAAAGTATAAGATGTAATTGGCATATGCTTTTTTCCAGTGTTTGGATCTTCTTTCAACCATAAGAATCTTCTAATTTTCATATCACGAAGATCTTCACGGGATTTTTCTCCATCCTTAGAATGAGAGCCACCAATGCATGTGCCTACGAGATGCTCGATAGTATTTTTCTCAACCTACATAATGTCTATCACATGTCACAAAGGATGTTCCTGCCAGTATGAAAAATCAAACATTATTGATCTCCTCGACCACGTCGTCTTCACATTAACATCCTTTCTTTTATGCTTTTGGGCCAAAATTATGGGGTGTTTCCCCCTCAACTTTTTATCAGCCTTTAATCACCTTTCTTAAATTTCCAAACCAGAAAGTCTTGGTGGAGGTGGCCTCGTCTTGGTGCCTTCTAGGAGAAAATTACTTCATATTAACTTGAATTTGTGACTTCGGGTCAGAAATCTTCTATAATTATGATAAAAAAAGCTTACCACTTTTCTTAAGCCAGCTGGCTTCAACCTCCTCTCCACAAATAGGACGACCTAGGTAAACATGTACATTGCACAAAGATAAGGTCCCATAAGCAGGAAAATAATGAATTGCCTATATCAACATAGCTCTCAAAGTGAATTCCTCCTTTTTGTACGAGTCGAATGCTCTCACACCTTCAACCTATAACTTGTTCAATTCATTTATTAGTGGTGCTAATAAAACATCAATGTCACTACTCGGTGCTTTTGGACCTGGTATTAACAACGACAAAGTTGAAAATTCCTTTCTCATGGACAACGATGGGGGAATATTTAAAGGCGCCGTAAACACCGGTTGTATACTCTTATCTGTGCTCAATTTTCCAAATGGTTTAAACCCATCGATTGATATTCCAAGGCGAACGTTGAGTATTTCTTTAGCAAATCCCAGGAATCACTGATTTGTAGATTTCCACATAGATGAATCAATCGAATGTCGCATGAGATTCTCACCCACCTCCGCTCGATCATGCCACGTCATTGCCTCTGCTATCCAAGGTATAATGTAAAGTCACTTCAATCGAGGACCTAAAGGAAAATACTTTAACACTTTCTTAGGTAATTGCATATCTACTTTCAACAAACGTTTTTATGTACTATCATCTTTTGTTCATATCTAGGTTCCTCAGATACAGGACAAGCCCGTTTGTCCTTGTGCTCCTTATATATAAAATGCAATCATACTTGCAATAATGAATCGATTTGTATTTCATACCCAAACCATTCAAATTACCCTTCATGATTGGATAATTGGCAGGTAGTGTATTTCTGGGGGGAAGAAAATATTTTGCCCAAAGGAGTATTGCCGTCACATTTTTTCCGACTGGCCAAATTTGCTCTTTAAGTTGTGCAACCCAACCATGGCATATAACATTGTGTGGTCGGGATTGGAGTTATGGTATAATGGTGTTGTTGCTATTGCTTTTAACCGTATATAATCCCTATCTTAGTCAGTATCGTTTCCAACATGATCCTCGCAGCCTAAACAATTCCCTCCACTATCTTTTGTTACGTGCACTTTGTATGTATCATTTATGAGATCATTTAACCTATCATGTGCTAACGGATCACTATCTGTGTGAACCGTTTCCTTGACAAGTATTTCTTCTGGGATATACGTAAAATCCCTCTCCCCATGGAATTTCCAAAATTTGTAGTCAACTTGCATACCCCACCGAATCAAATGTAATTTTACTTCTACTCCTTTCAAATGTTTACCATTTCTACAACGAATGCACGAGCATGGGATAATATCAGTTTTGAGATTCTTCATTACATAATTCACAAAGTCTTTCACCCCACTAATGTATACTTGCCCTACTCTAAAACTTTCACCCATCCACTCTTTGTATTGTGCAAACTCCATTAATTCTACAATACAAACAAATAGAAACTCAGTAAATTATCAAACTAAATGAGTATGTCCCTTACTACATACAAGCGTAGCACAAGTATTTTAGTTTTTACATATTTTTTCAAATGTTTGAGTATTGATATATTTAGTATTATATGTACATATGTATATATATTACATGTGTAATTTAAGGTTCTACATGTCGTGCTACAACATTTATGTATGTAGACAAAATGAAGTGATATTCTAAGAGTAAAGATTAAACATATCAAATTAATAACACTAAAATCTCTTATTATTATTTTTTTTATAAGTCAACACTAAAATCTCTTATTATTTTACTAGACAAAATGAAGTGATATTCTAAAAAGATTGAATTATTATAATTCATGTCCAACCCACACATAACATATGTGATTACAAGTTATATCAAAATGCAAATAATCAAATAAATTGAATTCATATTCACACACTAATAATTACTAATCATAAAATTGGGTCATTAAATTGCAAAACATGAATCCATGCCCAAACAAATAAAATACCAGAATATTCAATCAGTACCATGTACGAATGAACCTAAATGTTAAAATTCACCAGTTAACAACAATTCAAGAATCCTAAACAACAATATAATCACTATTCGGAAGAATCACAACCAAAAAGTAAGAAAATTGCAAAAAATCAGTAGAAATCACCAGTTGCATTTCCTTTCATCAAACTTGATTGGGCCTGAAATTGATTGGAAGAAAACCTTGAAACTTTGAAACCTTAAAACAAATTGCAAAATAAAACTTGTTATATTGATACATATTTATTAATGAGCAAAACAAAATAATAAATTGTATGACCCAAATCTCAATATGAGTATTTATGACTGATATAAATGAGCAAAACGCAATCGAAATGGAAATCAAAATAATTTATGACTGGAATAAATCCAAAATCAAATTAGATTTATACCTTTCCTCTCTACTCACGATTCAACATCTCCTACACCAACACATTTATCTCTCTCATCCTCCATAACCAAAAACTCATCTCAAAAACTAACTGCCAAAAATCGGACCCTTAAAAACTAAAATACTTGTGCAAAAAAACTAAAACCCAACAGCCAAAAACCCGACCCTCAAAACCCAACTGCCAAAAATCCATCGTATTTACAAAATCGTATTAACAAAATCGTATTAGCAAATCATATTAACAAAATCGTATAGCAGTCCACTAACAAATCGTATTAAAAAAACCCATCAAGAACGTGCCGGACTAACAAATTGTATTAACAAAATCGAAATAAAAACTTTTATATCAGTCAACTAACAAATCGTATTAACAAAATTGAAATGAAAACTCAACTAACAAATAAGAATAACATAATCGAAATGAAAACTCACCAAAATCAAAATCAAAAACCCAACGAAAGTAGAAAAAATGACAATACTGAGGGGTGGGAGTTGAGAGGAGAGAGAGGAGGGAAATTAAACTAGGTCAAAAAATTTGTGACCCGTCCTAGCAGTCACAAATTAAAGTTTGCCAAAATTTATGAGTGGTGGAAGTAGTTACAAATTTATGACGATCAATAGCGGTTATAAATTAACCCAACACCAAAATTTATGACTGCTACTAGTAGTCACAAATTTATGAGTATCGTTAGCAGTTACAAAAATTAGTACTAGGTCAAAATTTGTGACCCCCCATAGCCGTTATAAATTTTTGACTTCTCATAAGAGTCATAAATTAGGTCTACTAATAAATTTGTGACTGATTATGACAGTTACAAATTTATGACTGCTGATAGGAGTCATAATAAATTAATTAAATGGTAACATTTGTGACGCTCATTAGCGGTGACAAATTAATTGACTCAAATTTTTTATTACCCTTTATTTTATAACTCCTATTGGGAGTTACAAATAATTTTGTGATTGCTCCTTGGAATGATAAGTTTGTCACCCCAATTAGCAGTCATAAAAAGACAGTCACAAATGTAGGATTTTGGTGTAGTGGATTGTGATCACAGCTTGGTTGTGATGGCCAATCGTCGTCGTGGAACGATTGTTGATGCATCGGTACATAAACGAGACTTACGTAACATTAAAATGATGATATGAGGAGACAAATTCAAGAATTCTAGCAGCGTTTTCTACGCTACGAAGATCGAGAACATGATAATTTGCATCATGTTTCAGAGAATGAATTACCATAAGATGAAGTGGATATTAACCCCTTTTACAATGCTTATGACCAAGTACCGATAGAATAGGCTCCTTTGAATTGTTGTTGTGGAAAAACTATACCTATCACCATGATTATATCAAAGTTAACATTCTAGAATTTGATGGTCAAATACAAGGTGGTGAATTTATGGATTAGATCAACATCATAGAGATAATATTTGACTACCATGAAATTCCATAAATCTGAAAAGTGAAATTGGTTGCCATGACCCAATTTGATGGGAACATCAAAAGAAGCAACATGAGCATGATGGTAAAAGAAGAATTGAAACTTAAAAGAAGATGAAAAAGGAGTTAAAGAAGAAATTATTGCCTAGTCATTCTGACATGATGCTTTTCTTAAGTTTCACAACTTTAAGAAAAATGAGCTATTTATGGAGAAGTATTCAAAGGAATTTTATAATCTCATGATGCGATGTGAATTATATGAGTCAAAGAAACAAATCATTACTCGTTATCTTGGGGGTTTACGAACGAAAATTTTAAATGTTGTACAATTGTATCCTTATTGGACTTATAATGATGTTTGCAAATTTGACCTAAAGGTGGATAGACAACTCAAGGAGAAAAGTACTGTTCGAACTTGAAATCGTGATGAAACTTCTAGTGGAGGGAGTGGTTATACTTCCAATCCTTAAAATACATCTTCTTTCAAGGCAACTTCCAAGCAATATGTAAAAGGTAAATCAATTCGGTCTTATTCTTCGATTTCCATTTCTCACTAATGTTTTGAATGCCATGGGTTTGGTCATATTGCATCTGAGTATCCAAATCGAAAGATTATTTCATTAGTGGAGGAGGACTTCAAAGAAGATATAGAATCGATTGCCAGTGATGAAGATGAAAGTGAGGGTAAAGCTGTATATGGTGACCAAGGTGAATCTCTTGTTGTTCGCAGAAGTTTAAATGCAACCCATATGGAGGACAATCAATGGCTTTGAAATAACATTTTTCACACCGGTTACACTTCTCATATACTACACCAAATATGCCTAATTTCCATGATCATTGACCTTGACAAGTTCAACTTGTCAAGGTCAATGAGCGTGATAATTCGGGGCGAGACAACTTTTTTTATCACGGACTTATCACGGTCATTGACTGTGATAAGTTCGTTAGACTTATCACGGTCGTGTCATGGTCCCTGACCGTAACAATTTTAGTCATGGTTAATAACCGTGACAAAGACTTGACCCTTTTTAAAAATATTGTCATGGTCAATGACCGTGACAAGTCTGTGATAACCTTATTTGTCAAGGACTTGTCACTGTCAATGACCGTGACAATTCTGGGCAGAATTTAAAAAAAATCTATTGGGCAGTATGGCCACTGCCACTGCCCAGCAGTATATTTGTACCTGTTATAGCAACGTTGTACCTGTTCAAACATCATATATCCAAATAAACTAAAGATAATGCAAATATACATTCAAAATATAAATAATTTACATGACGATATAATCCAAATATAATTCAAATGTACCAACTTAAAAATAATGTCACTATATGTCTGGGGTAAATGTAGAAAGGTGAGTAGGCCACACGATATACGAATTGACAGACCCACTAATATACATCGTGCCGCATTGTTCGCGCAATCACAATAGGGAGTTCTCCTTCCCGGGTATCACATGCGTGATGAGCACCTTGGACTCGATCTCTTGAAGCTCACGTCCATGAACTATTCCACCCTGGATGATATTCGGGTCCCTCAACCCCCGCCCTATTTGCTGGCCATCAAATACGTCCAATATGAACATTCTCGGTTAACCAAGTGTTGACATCGATCTGTTGAAGGGATCCAAATAGGGAAGTGGATCATCGAAGTACGCACTTGTCTGTAATGAAGTAGTGAGGTCCAAATCCTCGCCATCCTGCACCTCGTCCTCCCGCACCTCCTCCTCCACCGCCTTCTCCTTCCCTTTCCCCTTACGTTATCTGCCCAATGTACGCTTCATGAATGAGTATATATCTTGGACCTTTGCCTTCAAACGGGACAGCTTCGCGTCATGTGAATCCACCATTCGAGCCAACCCGGTGTCGCTCGTCTCCAATCTGATGATCCTAGATTTGGCCACCCGTGAGCTCACCCCCTTTGTCCTCCCCTTGCGATCAGATCCAAGCACTTGGCTGAGTGCGTCTGTGGACAAAGATGCCTTGTCGATATCAGACTGCGACTCATGCACTTCCTTAAGCTTTGCCTGAAATGACAAAAAGCACATGATTAGTAAAATAAGTAAACTAAAAAATTATAACGTAATTAACAAAAAGTAAACTATCGGATTACTTACAATCGTGGCCACGACGCTCGGGGACACCTCCTTGTCCTTCCCCTTCTTCGTCCGAAGATCCACATAAGTATCGAGCCTATGTGGCTTACCAACAGGGCCACTCCCTATCCCCTGAAATAAAATAAAGTAAAATTAGTATCGCCCCGCAACGTAAAATAATGCAGGATAATATATTTTGTAGTTATAGACAAATTAAATCTTACCATCATCCTATGTTACACCTCGGCGTAAGACTTCCGGTCGGAGTAGTGCACGCCCGTCTTTTTTGCCCGATTTTCCCTCCCCGATTGGCGAGATGCCAATTGTCGCTCCCCGATCTCATTGTCAATGAACTTTTGCCATTGTGCCAATGAGATCGGCTCCTTCGACGGGACGGATTCACGCCTTTGGATAATGGACTCTCGTGTTTTCCTAAAGTACCGTGTCCGCGTATTTTTCTTCCACGTCTTGGGTTGCTCCCTCAACTGCTCCAAGACGGAATCGCGTAGCTTTGGATCCAAGTTGAATTGTTCATGTCCAACAAATACAATGTTAGTTGCGAATAAATATAAATATAAATATAAATAACAAAATGAAATTGAAATCGAAAATGAAATTGAAATTGAAATATTCATATAAATATAAATATATTACCTGTAGTGCCGCCCAAACAGCTAACTTGAGCTCATATGGCACCTCTTTTCAACTCATATACCCCGGGCTGATGACCGTCTTTACCAGCTCAATGGATCTCGCTAATAGCTCCGACTTGTTCTCGATGGTAATCCCAAATTTGCCATATTTGGGGAGACTACGGGCCGAGGAGCCCTCGTCGCCTCCGCTACCATCGAGCCCAGACGACATCGTCATAACCAGCATCATCATCCTCGCCTTAATACCTGAAGGAGACATTTGTTGTAAAAAAATATTATTAGCACAGATTAACAAAAATTAGGAGAAGACATGCTAATATGTACAATTACTACAAATAAAAATGAGCACTAATTATTAATTTACTTTCATACACCCCCTCCCCCACCACACACACGCACACGTGCATGCACACACACCACCCCCTGCCCCCCACCACACACACAATAATTATTTTCATCAATTAAACTAACAATTAAAGTATACAATTATTAATTTATTAATTTACAATAAAGAGCAATCCTACTTTCATAATTAATCATATATTAATTTACTAATTTACAATAAGGGGCAATCATATATTAATTTACTAAAAAAATTAATAATCAATCAATTCGTTTACAAGGGACACTACGCACATACACACACATAGACACACACGCAACCCCCACCCCTACCCCACCCCCACCCCCCATCCCTGCCCCCTCCCCCCCACCTTACCCCACCCCCTTCCCCCACCCTGCCCCCACCCCCACCACACACACAATAATTATTAATAATATAGCCATTTTCAACCATACCAAAAGATCCCTACTTATCTTTATTAATAATATCTAGAGTTAACCACTAAAGAATACCCACCAGATACACCTAAAAATCCACATGGGTCAACCTCCATATGGACAATAATCCAATAATTATTAATAATTATATATTGTTCGATATACAAAGTAATTTTCAAAAAAAGTTAAAAAATCCAACCCCTATATGGACAATAATCCAGTGGTAATGCCACTTTTACTGTTAACCAACCAAACATCGATCCACTATAATCCAACAGAAATGTCAACAACAAATGTGTATCCCGTACTCCTTCTAATTCATCTACTCAATTAATTCATTTCATCAATTAAACTAACAATTAAAGTCTTCAATTATTAATTTACTAATTACAATGAGGGGCAATCCTACTTTCATATGAAATGGGCACTAATTATTAATTTACTTTCATCTAGAACTATATAATTAAAATTACAATTAAAGATATACAATTTATTAATTAAAGCTATACAGTTGTTAAGATTGCCACACCACACACACACACACACACCACACCACCACCACCACCACCACCGTCCCCTCGCCACACACACACACACACCACGCCACCCCCACCACACCCCTTGCCCCCCCACCCCCACCCCACCCCACCACACTTGCACACACACACACATGTACACACACAGCCCCGCCCACCCACCCCACCCCCACCACCCCCTACCCCCACCCCCACCACACACCACCACACATATATATACACACACATACACACACATATACACACATATATACACACACATATAGAAATGAAAGAGAAATAGAGGAAAAAGCATACCTTAGAGAAAGAGAGAGACCTCGAAATCGCTTAGAGAGAGAAAGAGAGGGAAAAAACAAAATCGGTAAGGGTTGGTCTTTTTCGCTGTGTAAATTGTCACGGACGTGTCAAGGTCCTTGACCGTGATAATTATTTTAAGTATTGTCATGGTCATTGACCGTGACAAGTCCGTGACAATAACATTTGTCACGGACTTGTCACGGTCAATGATCGGGACAATACTTTATCACGGACGTGTCACGGTCAATGACAATGATACAAAACGTGTGTTTGTTGTCACAGTCAATGACCATGACAAGGGTGGCCGGCTGAAAGGTGATAATTTGGCCATTTTGGTGTAGTGATAGAAAGGTGTGTAATGTAATTATTTATGGTGGTGGTTATGATAATGTTGTGGCTACTGAAATGGTGGAGAAATTAAAGCTTAAGATAGAGGAGTACCTACAACTCTTTAAGTTATCATTGATTAAGAAGGGAGATGATTTACAATTAAATAAAAGATGTCTAGTTTAGTTTTCAATTGGGAAGATTTATCAAAATAAAATTTTGTGTGATGTTGTGTTTGTAGATGATTGTCATTTACTTCTTGGGATATCTTGGGAATTTGATAATCATATTAAACGTCATGGGTTCAATAATGTTTACACTTTTCATAAGGATGAGGTAAAGTTACTCTATACCCTTTAGATCTCGAGAACATTCTTGCTCAGTCAAATAATAATGTAAATCATTTTCTCTTAAAGGAATAATTTGATAAGGCCATGAAAGAGGCTAAAAATGATTTTTTTTCTAGTGGTAATATAGGAAAATGAAGAGAAGTTTGAAGTCCAACCTGACTTGCAACATTTACTTGATGAATTTTATAATGTGGCAGCAAAGGAGATTCCATCTTACCTCCCGCGAGAGATATTTAGCATTGCATTGACTTTATTTCAGGTTCTTTACTTCCCAACAAAGAAGCCTATGATTGAATCTTAAAGAATATAAAGAGCTTCAAAGACAAGTTGACGATTTGATTGATTAAGTGCTAATTAGATATAGCATGAGTGCATATGTTGTCTCGGCGTTACTTGTTCCTAATAAAGATGAATCTTAAAAGATGTGTGTTGATAGTAGGGCAATGAATAAAATTATCATCAAGCACCTCTTTCTTATATCTCGAC
This sequence comes from Sambucus nigra, assembly GCA_949130495.1. Lineage (NCBI taxonomy): Eukaryota > Viridiplantae > Streptophyta > Magnoliopsida > Dipsacales > Adoxaceae > Sambucus > Sambucus nigra. The sequence goes on along the minus strand of OX422208.1, from coordinate 82,771,227 downwards.
TTGATGATTTACTTGACTCACTTTGTCGGACTATAATCTTTTAAAAAATTGACTATTAAAGTGGTTATAATTAGATTCGCATGAGACTGGAAGGTGAATGGAAAACAGATTTGAAGACACGGGATGGATTGTTTGAATGGATGGTGATGACATTTGGGATTTCTAATGCTCTTAGCACATTTATGCGTCTTCTGAATCAGATAGTCAATCCTTATATTGGTAAGTTTATTATGGTTTACTTTGGTGATATTCTTGTGTTTAGTAAAGACCAAAATTATCATTTTGATCATCTTTGAATGAGTTTTGATGTGTTAAGAGGAAAGAAGTTATATGATAGTTTGAAGAAGTGTGACTTCTTGACAAATATCTTATTATTCTTAGGCTATGTTAGATTAAGCAATGGAGTGAGTGTGGATTCAAACAAAGTGGAGGCAATTACTAGTTGGTCAATTCCTGGTTTGATTCATAATGTTCAAAGTTTTCAAGGCCTTATTTCTTTTTATAGAATAATTGTGAAGAACTTTAGCACAATTATTGATCCAATTGCAAAATCCTCAAAAGAGTATACCTTTAAATGGAGTAATGAAGAATAAAAGAGTTTTAAGATTATGAAAGAGAAAAAGTTGGAAGCACTAATATCTTTCTTACAGATTTTAACAAGGTATTTGAAGTTGATTATATTGATTCAAATGCGGGTATTGGTGATGTTATTAGCCAATAAGGGAAGCATGTTACATACTTTATTTAGAAATTAAGCAATTCTCGCAAGAAATAATCAACTTATGACAAGGAGTTTTATGATATTTTCTAAACCTTGGATCGATGAAGACACTACCTTATGCCTAAAACTTCCATTCTCTATTTGGAACATGATGCATTAAAATATAATAATGGTCAACACAAACTTAATTCGAGACATGACAGATGGATTGAAGTTTTTGTAGGCCTTAACTTTCCATATCAAGCACAAATATAGTGTGCAAAATAAAGTGGAAGATATATGAAGTCAAAGGCATTCCTTACTTATTTCTATGAAAGTGAAGGTCTTGGAATTTGATTTGTTAAAGGAGTTGAACAAAGATGATCCTTTCTTTGGTCAAATTTAGGATAAATGTTCCAACGAGGCTTATCGATAATTTTTGTTATATGATAGATATATTTTAATAAACAATCAGTTGTGCATTCATGAGTTCCCATCAAGAGAAGTTATTCTATTTGAAGCTCGTGGTGGTGACATGTGGAGAAGTGTAGAACTTATGACATTGTAAAAAGGTTATTCCCAAAATACAAGTTGTATACACCTCTGCCCATTTATTAGCTCATTAGTAATATGTGAGTTCATAATTTTTTGATTGGGTCGCCTCGAACTCAAAGGAACAAATATTCAATTACGGTGATTATTGATCATTTATCTAAAATGGATTATTTTGTGATATATAATAAGACTTTGGATGCATCCCATGTTGTTAATCTTTACTTTAATAAAATTATCAAGCTATATGGCATTCCAAATACCATATCTTCTGATCGAGATTTAAAGTTTGTGAGTCATTTTTGGTACACTTTGTAAAGAAATTTTGGAACTATTTTAGTTCATCTCATCATCCACAAATTAAGGGACAAACTGAATCTGTGAATCAAAGCTTAGGAAATATATTAAGGAGTTTTGTGGGAAGTAACATTCGATAGCGGGATATTATCCAAGCAAAAGTTGAATTTCTTACAATAGGTCTTCGATTCAAACTACAGGTGTTAGTCCATTTGAAGTTATATACGGGAGAATCCAACCACTCCATTGGATTGAGATCTACTTCCAATTCCTCATTAATTCATTTGTGATGCATAAGAGCAAGCCAAATATATCAAAAATTTGACGAGCAAGCATGTCAGCAAACAATTAAGTAAAATGAGAAGTATTAAAATCAAGCAAACAAGCATTATAACTCGACAACATTCAAAAAGGGTGATTTGGTTTGGATTCATCTGCGAAAAGAAATGTTTTTTTGGTAGAAAACATGGAAATCTTAAGCTCGAGGATGATGGTCCGTTTAAAGTCCTTGAGAGGTATGGGGATAATGCTTACAAGATCAAACTTTCAGGAGAGTATGGCATTTTAGTAACTTGCAATGTATCGGATTTTTCACTATGCCATGATGATGAAGACAACTTTGATTCGAGGATGAATATTTTTCAACCAGAGGATAATGATGTAGGATCAACCTCTGATATTCCTACAATTCCCTATAAGTTTAGTGGCTCACTAATTAGACTTAAAATAACTAAAGTGTCTATTTTTTAATTCTATTGCTAGCACAGACACCCTTTGCTAAAATAACCAAAACTCTCTCCTCATAATTCAAAATGACCTCAAAGATCATTCGAAAGAAGACTTCAAGATCTTTCATTTGGTATATGGTTCACCTTATAATTAAATGTACACAGAGATTGACATTCATTTTAAATGGCATCAAATTTCAAGGCAGATTATTTTTTTAGTTCCAAAGGTCTAGCCTTTTAGTTTTCCATCTTCTAGTTTATTTAATGTTGTCTTTAATATCTATTAATTACTTATATATAGAGGTTTGTTCCAAGATACTACATAAGGGTTGAAAATATATAAAGCTAAAGCAAATTGATTTGGGAATACGAACAGACTTTTGTGTAAGCAACGGATTCTTCTTATTTTGCTCTTTAACCTTTGGTGGATTGTAGTTGATGATGAGTGTTCCTCCATCTCTTAAGTGAACTCCTTATAGTTTGAGTGTATTACATGAGTTTACACTTGATACGGCGCAAATATTGCGTATTTCACCCGTTAACCTACGCCTTATTAGCCCCCTTAGGTATCTTAATCCCTATATTTATGCTCGTTAACCAGACAACCTCGGATTTCTATGTTAACATATTTTGTAGGGGTTAGTTGAGCTTTTGTAGGTATTTGGATGCTTATTATGAAGTTTGGATGCATTCCGATGAAGTTTCGTACACAACCGCACGTGCAAGGGTATTTTAGTCATTTCACAATTTGGGCAACTAGCCTAATGTCTTCATGGAAGTTGAAGCCCTCTGAACAAGCTTCGCGTGGCCACAAATAGTACGCGAATCAGAGCTATATCGAAGAAGTTACGAAAGTTCAAGCGGAAAAGGATTTCAAACTACTCAAAGCAGGGGAAGGAAATAAATTCCTACAGGTGCGAATCGATTCGGACCAGTCGAATCGATTTGCTGGGAGACAGTGGCAAAAATTCACATTACCTAATAGATTCGGACCCTCCGAATCGATTCGCCCCAATTCAGTATGCCAGTTCCTCTGTTTCCGAATCAATTCGGACCAGCGGAATCGATTCGCCCTTTAGCAGCCTTCGAGGAACCTCCTTACCGAATCGATTCGGACCAGCCGAATCAATTCGGTCCTATAGATATTTGTTTTTCTTCTTCTTTAATTACAACTTTGCCATGGGATATTTTTGGGTATAAATACTCTCTTCTCTCATTTTTTTAGGGAAATAATCCATATCTTCATTTTGTCTTAGATTTTAGGGTTTGTAAACTTGAGAAATTTGCCCTACTCCTCTCTTGTACTCTTTGTTTTGTAAGTTGTAACTTAACCTTTTCTTCCTTAATATAGTTATTTTAGTTGTTTTCCTTGCTTTCTTTCCATTTTCCATGCCTAGATAAGTTTATTTATTGTTATTTATTGCTTTTATAGTGTAATATTAGTGTAAATTAGTTTATTTCCATGATTTTTCCGTAGATAAATAGGTTCGGGATTGTGTTCCGCCATTTACGGGTTTGGACCTCGAAAGTTAGGTTTTGTGTAAAATTGCATTTAATTGAAACCTCACATATTAAAGTTGGATTATTATGCGTTTAACTTTATTTGTCACGTAACTTTAGTGCTTATAGCAATATTCCGAATTTAATTCGTGTGTGACCATTTTCCGTTAAATGTTTAATCTCGCAACTTTGGATTGAATTCCTTATTGTGTGAGGTTTATGCTTAATTGAAAATGCTCGATTAAATTGCTTTGGATCCGAAATTCTAATTAGTAGTTTTTTAGCCCGTGAATGTGTGTATGTGATCCCGATCCTCGTTTTCCTTTAATTTAGCGTTAACTTCTCTTTTCTTTTATCACCATAACCAACCATCACCTTTTCATTTATTTATTTAACACTTTTATTCCTGAAGTTGTAAAACAATTAAAATCTAAAATTCAATCACTCCCTGTGGATTTCTTACGATACCCGACTTACCACTATGCTTGCTTGTCAAGTGTAGTTGTAGTTTAGGTTTTTTGCATTGAGTCGTCGAACCGATAACAACGATTTGCGTATTACACGACGCATGGTTCGCGCTCGATCAAAATGGCGCCGTTGTCGGGGAGTGTGTTTTAGATAGTAATTGTTTTATTATTTCGTAGTATTTCTTTCATTCATATTTGTATTCTTTATTTTCCCCTTTCTTTTTGACTTGTTCTAGATTGTTTCGAGAAATTGAAATCTCGGTGCTTGTCTCTTTTGTTGAATAGCTTATTTTGAAATGTCTCGCTATTACGCTTTAGATAACCTTAATTGTTATGAGAATTGTTTTCCAAGTCATACTCCCAAAATAATGAGAGAATGCCTAAAAATTCTTGAAAATGAGCGCATTGAGCGTGAAATTCAAGAGTATGTAAGTGATCCCTCATCGCCTTGTGAGGGTAATTTGGAATGCGGGGAATCCGTTAGCTATGAGCAACCCGCACAAGAAGATGAAATGTCTTCTTGTTCATTTTATAATGAGTTAATGATAAAGGAAATTAATGACCGATCCGAAAGTTCTCAATCTTGGTTTCTAGAAACCGATGCCATGCTCGATGAGATTATTTCTTCACAAAATCGGGTTGAGGTTGAAACTTGTGTTTCATCTCCACCCCTTTTTGTTGAAGAAATAATTGAGAGTGAGCCAAGCTTTAGCACTTTCGATTTTTAACCTCTTATTAATTCTTCCGATTGTGTTGAGATTGATGGCCCTTCTTTTCCTTTACTCCCTACTATTCCCGAACAATTAAATTTATCGCAAGAATCGATTGAAAGTCTTGAGGACTTTGACCCGATTCTTGAACGAGAATGTTATTCTGAGATGCTTCATCTCATGGGCTTTTCACTTGCACTTGCCCCACATCCCCTTCCAATTGAAGAATCTTGGGGATGTGATTTTGATTTTTCTGAGACTAATTTAGTCTTGTCCCCCGTAGTATCCAAATCCCCCATCGTCCGCCCAAAATTTCAAATTGGCGATGGTTTATTTTTTTCACCACCCACATGCCTTCCGTTTTTCAAACGAAATTCTTATTTTCCAGGAGGCATGTTCTCTTTGGAGGGTCCACCGTTGATCTTTCAAAGTCAAATCCCTTTTTGGGTGGACCCTCAACTATTTAGACTTCTAGTGTATAGTTAGTGTGAAGCCTAAATAGTAGGTTGTAAATAGTTAGCTTTTTAAAAAAAATTTCTTTCCTTTTTATTTAGTCTGGTGTAATTAGTAAACTTTTGTTATTGCTTTTTGTTTTTCTTTGCTTTGTACTAACTTGTTTTGTAGATTTCATTGGACTTGTGCTTATGGAGATCGCTCCAATTTTGGGTAATATCGTTCTTTTCCTCTCTTGGTGTTGTGTTCTTAATGCACATTAAGGACAATGCAACATTTAAGTTAGGGGGTGTAGGATATTTTATCCATTTCTTTGTTTTGTCCATGAATTTGCTCACATTTAGTTACTAAGTATGCCCTTTTGAGAAAAATTTGAAAAAATTTGAAAAATATTTTCTTTCTTTTTTCTCCTTTATTGGGCTTTTTTCCTTGTTTCCGATGATAAATTTTTATAATTACTCGATCCAATAAACGACTCAATGATGCATGTTCTCGATTTTAGAAGTTATTAGACTTAAGTCCTCAAATCATTGATATTGTGAATAACTTCATGAATTAAACTTTATCCCATGAGCATATGCACTTTCCTTGTTATATTGATTTGGTTTAAGATTTTTATAACTCGATAATCTTTTGTTGCATTGTATATACTTACACCGAGTAAGCTTTGTACCTTTCGTCGTTTGTGAGTGTTATACACTATTCTTTTCTCATTGAAAACGTTGAATTCGTTGGTAATCTCACTATTCTTTCATTTGACCGTTCATTAATTGAGTTCATACTTGAAATGTGTTACTTGATCATGATTTTCATATATTATTTTGATTCGAGAATTGCGTAAACTTTTGGAAATGATCATAGGCATTCTTTCTTATATCACCCATATTAGCCTTGACCTCACCCTTATATGTTTACCCTCGTTAACCCCTTTGAGCCTAAATACAGCCTTTCGTTTCATAACCCCATTCCCATAACCAACTCTACATTTGAGTTTTAGCCCATACATACACTTTCCATACCTTTGTTTGGAATGTTACTTGGGATTGAATGATGTTGTTATGATGTCGGTTGCAATTTAGGCATTGAGTTTGAAAAGTAAAGAAAAGAAAGTAGTGAAAAAAATGAAGAAAAAGAGAAAGCAAAAAGAAAAAGAAAACATGAGAAAAAGAAGAAAAGAAAAGAAACAGAAAGTTGTATATGTTGTGTATATAGTTCAATAAGCTTTTATTACTCTCCAATTGTTATATCTAATGTTTGTTTGGAAGTTACTTTCCATTTTTGATATTGCCCGCATCCTTCCTATTATTCCAAGTTTTCATCTCCGAACACTTTGAATCCGTACATATATCCTTCGTTTCATACCCTAGCCTAGCCTACATTATAACCCTATCAAGTCCTATGTGATCTTAGGGTGCATTTAATTAAAAAGTTTAAATAGTTTTGATAATCTGTGAAAATGCATTTCTCCTCTTTTAATGTGCGGTATCTTTCATTGAGATTACAAGTTTTTAATTTCCTATATAGCGTTCTTCATCTGTGACATGCCCGGCCTAGTTTCCATTTACATTTACTCTTTACGCCCGCATGTTCTGCGTGTTACCTCCCGTTTCGAGTGAATTCATTTGATGAGCGTAATGCCTGTGAGGATTGAATATATGCTTGCTTTATGTTTATCCGGTTTATTTAAGTTTTTACCAAATCATATTTTTGCATTTGCTCTCCCCCCCTCCCACTTTTAAAGTTTCAATTCTATGAGGTGCATTTAACCTGTTAATAACAACGGACTTTAGCTTGAATTCGTTCAAAATGATAATAACATGCTTGAAATCTTTTTCGTTGTTATTGAGTTTGTCGCATGTTGGGTTGGGCATATTTTGAGGAAATTATATGATCTTTGTGGGCTTCATCCCTGAAAATCCTCACGAGACAACACTCGTCCACTAGGGTAACCTAGGGGTCTAATGGCTTATTGCATATGCTAAATGGAATCGTTCGCCCGCGAAAGTGGCCTTATATTTTTATTACTTTTTCATCCCATTTTTGTGCTTATACTGCTTTTGGTTTGCTTATAGTTCTTGTTGTTTCCTATTTCATTGCTAGGGACTAGCAATGTGTAAGTTAGGGGGTGTGATACGACGCAAATATTGCGTATTTCACCCGTTAACCTACGCCTTATTAGCCCCCTTAGGTATCTTAATCCCTATATTTATGCTCGTTAACCAGACAACCTCGGATTTCTATGTTAACATATTTTTCACGGGTTAGTTGAGCTTTTGTAGGTATTTGGATGCTTAGTATGAAGTTTGGATGCATTTCGGTGAAGTTTCGTACACAACCGCACGTGTAAGGGCATTTTAGTCATTTCACAATTTGGGCAACTGGCCCAACGTCTTCACGAAAGTTGAAGCCCTCTGAACAAGCTTCGTGTGGCCACAAACGGTGCGCGAATCAGAGCTATATCGAAGAAGTTACGAAAGTTCAAGCGGAAGAGGATTTTAAACTACTCAAAACAGGGGAAGGAAACAAATTTCTACAGGTGTGAATCGATTCGGACCAGCCGAATCGATTCGCTGGGAGACAGTGGCAAAAATTCACATTACCGAATCAATTCGGACCCTCTGAATCGATTCACCCCAATTCAGTATGCCAGTTCCTCTGTTTCCGAATCGATTCGGACCAGCCGAATCGATTCGCCCTTTAGCAGCCTTCGAGGAACCTCCTTACCGAATCAATTCGGACCAGACGAATCGATTTGGTCCTGCAGATATTTGTTTTTCTTCTTATTTAATTACAACTTTGCCATGGGATATTTTTGGGTATAAATACTTTATTCTCTCATTTTTAGGGAAATAATCCATATCTTCATTTTGTCTTAGATTTTAGGGTTTGTAAACTTGGGAGATTTGCCCTACTCCTCTCTTGTACTCTTTGTTTTGTAAGTTGTACCTTAACCTTTTCTTCCTTAATATAGTTATTTTAGTTGTTTTCCTTGCTTTCTTTCCATTTTCCATGCCTAGATAAGTTTATTCATTGTTATTTATTGCTTTTATAGTGTAATATTAGTGTAAATTAGTTTATTTCCATGATTTGTCCGTAGATAAGTAGGTTCGGGATTGTGTTCCGCCATTTACGGGTTTGGACCTCGAAAGTTAGGTTTTGTGTAAAATTGCATTTAATTGAAACCTCGCGTATTAAATTTGGATTATTATGCGTTTAACTTTATTTGCCACGCAACTTTAGTATTTATAGCAATACTCCGAATTTAATTCGTGTGCGACCATTTTCCGTTAAATGTTTAATCTCGCAACTTTGGATTGAATTCCTTATTGTGTGATGTTTATGCTTAATTGAAAATGCTCGATTAAATTGCTTTGGATCCGGAATTCTAATTAGTAGTTGTTTAGCCCGTGAATGTGTGTATGCGATCCCGATCCTCGCTTTCCTTTAATTTAGCGTTAACTTCTCTTTTCTTTTATCACCATAACCAACCATCACCTTTTCATTTATTTATTTTACACTTTTATTCCTGAAGTTTTAAAACAATTAAAATCTAAAATTCAATCACTCCCTGTGGATTTCTTACGATACCCGACTTACCGCTATGCTTGCTTGTCAAGTGTAGTTGTAGTTTAGGTTTTTTGCATTGAGTCGTCGAACCGATAACAACGATTTGTGTATTACACGACGCATGGTTCGCGCTCGATCAACACTTGTGCTATCTACTTATCTTTTATTATCCGGTGTCAATATTCTACCCAAATTTTATTGTTTTGGTCAATTTTGAAGCTAAATAAAAATGGAATCCACACGTCATTCGAGGTTGGTCCAAGTTCAATCGTGTTCTACTCCGTGAATAGGAAATGCATTCATGGATAAACGAACTATCAGCTCCAAAATCACCCATTTAAAATGAAAACTTGGTTTAAGTTGTAATGGAAAATCTTATTTATTATGAAAAAGTTAGTGTGAAATGTAAGAGTTTATTATGAGAGAGAGAGAGAGAGAGAGAGAGAGAGAGAGAGAGGGAGTCAGTCTCGTATGAGGACTCTCTATCTTACATTCTTCGATACATACCTATTTTTTTAAATAGTAAAAAAATGAATTTTTTTTATGAAACTTCATGGATATTATCTCCAAAATGAGAAGATCATCTCCAAATTTTTTCATCAAAAAATTCAATCAAATAGTGGGTGAGATGATGTGATATACAAAAAATTGTGTAAATAAACATTTTCAATTGTTGACACTTTTGATAATCATTTCACCCACTTTTTGATTGAATTTTTTAATGAAAAAATTTGGAGATAATCTCCTCTCTATGAATATCATATCCAAGAAGTTTTATAAAAAAAAAATTTAAGAATAGTGTGTACGGAATACACACCATAAGAGGTCCACACATGAGATAAAAATATATATGGAGGTTTTGGAAAAAGGTCATCGTAATGCTCAAAATGTATAAAAATAGGACACTCCATATAATTTTATACATTTAGTCCGTGTACTAAAAATACTATGAAAAATGGTGAAAAATAGTGCCGCTAGCGCGGACCAAAAAATAAAGGTTATTATACCACAGAACTGGATTTATAAATGCTATTGTACCACAGGAACTAGATTTATAAACTTGAAAAGCATTGTCTTAAAAATCCAAATATATAAAGGAACATGACATTTACCTTAACTCTCTCTCTCTCTCTCTCTCTCTCTCTCTCTCTCTCTCTCTCTCTCTCTCTCTATATATATATATATATATATATATATATATATATATATATATATATATATATATATATATATATATATGATAAGATATATACAAAGTTAGTTCGTAAGTGATAGCGGGCTTTTTGCATATTGTCGTTGTCTTCAAAAGCCTAGTCTCAAAATCCCTTGAATACCTACAAAACTTGTTAAACAACTTTTATTGCGGTAAGTATAGGTATGAATCCAATTTTCAAGATAAAACAAATAGCGTGAACACTTGCAAATTTTTTTTTTTTTAAACAATTTCAAGGGAGAATTAACCAATTAATGCTAAAAATCTGAAGTTATTAAATACGCTACAAATAATACGTAACCAAGTGTGATAAAAGTGAGAAGATTCAAAAGATAGGATTACACCGCGTGTTCACTTATTTTTCATTTCTTAATTTATTGAATTGAAATATTTCGAGATAATATTAAATACATAATTTAATTATCGTTACAATTATAAATTCAATAATGTTTTTTTCAACAAACTCTTTTAAAAATGCCACTACTTTGCAAAATGGATTTATACTCTCTTTAAAGAAATCATCCGTTAAGATCGATTTCTAAAAAAAATATGAATCCGAGAATCGCAAATCCGAATTAATATCCAAATTTAGAAAAAAACTATTTCTAATTCGATTCCAAAATCAAATATTAAAACAAAATTAATTTACTATCTGTCGATACGTAAATTAATTAGTGACAATTCATAATATGTGTTCCTATAATTATAACAACTAATTAAATTAGCATTCTATGCGTTTCATCCCACCCTTGAACGGAAGGTTTACCCTAAGATTCTCTCTCATATTAGAACATAACACAACAATTAATAATATGTCAAGAAGGATATAAATTGTAATGATGAGAAAGAAAGACAATACCCAATTCTTTTCACAAATATGTCTGGAAGTGCTTCTTGATATACGTCCAACTTCTTTACAATATGCACACTTGATTACACAAATAAAAATAAAAATCAAACCTAAGAATTATTCAAAACTAAACTAAAACTTTTGTACTTTTTTTTATTTTCTTAAAATATACTGATTTTTCTCTTTTATTATTTTTCGTCTCTGCGTGAGAGTCCTTAGGGGTGGCAATTAGAGCCAATGGGTCGTGTTTGGGTCTGACCCGACACGACACGACTTGATTTTATCCACTCCGAACACGACATGATACGACGTCGTGTTTATTTTTACCAACACGAACACGACCCGTTAATAACACGCCCGACACGAATAGCACGATAAAAAATATTGTGTCAATTTGACACGATTGGCACGGCCCGACACGATAACCTGTAAATTTAACAACACGATAACCTGTCAATTTACTATGTTGTCCATTTGGGTCTAAATTGGGTTGAAATTGGGTCGTGTCAATTGGGCTCTAACGGGTCATTGTCGGGTCAATTTCGTGTTAATTTTTCTGAGCACGAATACGACATGATCCGCTAACGGGCTTAAAAAGCCAGAGCCGAACACGACCCGAACAAGAATAACAATTTTAATTTCGTGTTAATTTCGTATTGAATCGTATCGTATTATCATGTTCGGACCGAATTGCCACCCCTATTTGCACCCTTTTGTTTGTAGTTCACGATTTGTTTATTTGAAGATTTGGTGGGATTTGTTTTGTAGGCAAGTCAAAAGGACATGTGAATTTATTTGGAAGTTTGGCAGGTGGGTTGGGTTGCTATTTTCTTGGGATTTAAAGTCAAGATGTCTTTCTTTTCCCACGAGGGTTTTGTTCCGATAGGTTTAATTAAAGTGGGTCACGGGTTTTGGATTGAAAACGGGTTTGGTCGGAGGAAACTGCTGGGTTGTTGACAGCATGGCCGGCTTCATCATGTGTCAAATAGACAACAGTACTAGAGTCATTTTTCAAAAATGATTTATGTATGGAGTAGGGGCTGCCAAGGTTCAGGTGGGCTTTCGGATTATGGGGGAGCAACTTCGGGTTTGGGAAGTTGGGGATTGAATCCAGCGGGTATGGAGGTTTTAGCTTGGAGATGGGAAGGAGAGAGCGAGTCAGTCAGGGTAACAAAATATTAAAAAAAATGCTATTTTTAATGCTTGTTTTAGGTGTGTGAATGTGATGGTGCATGTTAGGTGTCTGCGTGCTTTAAAAAAAAATAAAACATACTAAATAAAATATAAAATAATAAAATTAAATTAAAAGATATAAAATTTACTTAAATTAAAAAAAAATTAACCTAAAAATAAGAGACACAAATAAAATAAAATAAAATAAAATAAAGAAAAACATACTAAAATAAAAACACTACAATATTTACATAAAAATATAAAAATACTTGACGCAACTAACGGAACCTAATATTTATATCTATACACACGCAAATAAAATATGGGGATCTTCCTATTAAATCCCATTTACTAGATATTTTTCCTAATCAGTCCCGTAAGTAATTTTTTTCCCAATTAGATCCTACTAATAAAATACATGTTTTTTTCTTCATTTTATGGACCATTTTAGCCTTCCTGTCTTTTAGGAACCCACTTCCCAACGCATATCTTTTGAATATCAACAGAGCTGGTTGATACGTTTCTCTCTCAACTGTTCAACACCCCGGTTATCTTTCTCATATCTACGAATATTCAGCAAATACGTTTAGAGGCCAAGACCCATCTTCGTTTTTCATTTGATGCCCTGTGAGAAACCCCATATCAATAAGGTATTTAACAAATACTCTTGCCTGCATGTATGTTGGTGTAAATCGATATGTATACATATATATACTCAAGCTTTTAAAAATCATCCATGGCGTAAATAAAAAAGCAAAATTAGATGAAGAAGAAGAAGAAGATTGAATATTTGGGGCTGTCAGCGGTTTGGGAAAAAATTGACGGGGAAGCAGGGGTTTCAGGGATGGGGTTAGCCGGCGGTGGAGAAATAGAAGACGAAGGGGGTCGGTGGGTTGAGGGGTAAACGAAATTGGGTTTGGGAGAATGAGGGTTAATGGGTTAAAGTGTTTGGGGAAATTTCATTTTTTTATACTTCTTTTGTGCAATTTTGTTGAACTCAACTTCATCAAAATGATATATGCTTAGGTTTGTGGTTTTATTACAGATTATAGGTTGTGGTTGTGGTTGTGGTTGTGGTTGTGGTTTTGGATTTTGGGTGAGCATGTACTTTTTTGAATATGCATTGTTTGAAGACCATATATAGTATGCTCCCTCTGGAAAAAAAATTGTCATATAATATGTGAATAATCACTATTTTAATACACATGCACCGACTGAAATCCAAAAAAGTGTACATCCAGTATTTGAATACAATGAAAAAGTACGCATTGTTTTTAATCCTCGTTCAGTGAATATTTGTTACACCACTGAATTTCAACTTTGTTACACGACATAATGAATTTTGACTCGACATTTTCAGTCATTCAGTGAATATGCACTGTTTGAAGACTTCATATGTAGTATGCTCCCTCTAAAAAATTGTTGTCCTATGATATGTGAATATTCACTGTTTTAATAAACATGAGGGGCATTTTCACCTAAAAAATTATTGTCCTATGGTATAAAATTGTCAATGTTTTTAATGCTCGTTCAATGAATATTCATTGAAAACAGTGTTACACCACTGAATTTGAACTTTATTACACTACACAATGAATTTTGACTCGACATTGCACTTTTTGAAGATTTCATATATAGTATGCTCCCTCTGAAAAAAAATTGTCCTGTAAATGTGAATATTCACTATTTTAATACACATGCACCGATTTAAATCCAAAAAAAAATGAACATCCAATATTTCAATACAATTAAAAAGTACATATTTTGGACAATGTGAAAATTCATTACTTGATATACTAAACGATTATAAAAAGTTAATGTTCACTCTTATTTTTGCATACATTTATTTTTGCGTGAAAGTGTATGTCGACTTTATTATAATATGTTCATATATTAATGTGGTACAAATACTCCCTTTTTGCAGATGGTTAAGACTACAAAAACGACAAAGACAAGATTAAATGAGGATGAGGGTCTAGACATGATAAACCAAACGGAGCACATACTTCAATATAAATGTAACCTCTATGGCTTAGTGAAGCTCCTAAAACAAATCAAATTAAGTTTTAGGGAAGAAGCTTTTTTAGGTATGACTCCTTTTTCCGCATTATTCTCATCTTTAGTCAAAAACAATTTTGATAGTATTTTTGTTAAAAAACATGAGAATAATGTTGAGAATATCATAAGAATGTATGATCCGGTGTGGAGGAAGTTCAAAATTGGGGGGAAATTTATTACGTTTACCCCGATGGACATTGCACTTATCTTTGGTATACCATTCGGTGAAGAAGATGTCAAAATTCCTTCTTATGCCACTAAGCCAACGTCGTCATTCATCAATAGGAGGTTTAGTGATGTGACGGGAATGGTTTCCACAAATGTAATTAAGAATGAGGCCATTAAAGCCGCGTCAGAGGATTACCTTCAAGGATATATGGATGTGTGTAGATTATTATACCTTTTCACAATTGGAACTTTTCTCTTCCCCACTCGAGGTGTAAAGATTAAGTGGGCATTCTTTAATTTTGTTGAAGATATTGAATCCATGGGAAAGTACAATTGGCCGTCGATGATATGTCGCACACTAGTTGACTCGATCCATTCATCGTACACTAATTCCGAATCAGTTACAGGATGTGTGATTAGTCTCCTGGTTAGTCATTTAAACTTTTATACAAATATAAATAATATACTACTTAATGTTGTGTTTTTCGCAGTATGTCACTTATCTTGTTCATCTTTTGTTTGTTAATATTAGTATTGGTTGTGTGAGCACACAACCATCATGCAACCCGATGCGTGCCGTGGATCGTTCCCGGGATATCAAAAATGGTCTCTCACTAAGCTTAGTGAACAATTTCCACGAACATTCATGTAGCAAATGATGCGAAATTTGAGGTTTTCACTTGTCAAGTTGGTTATATTCACTAAATTTTGAATATTCACTGTTTAATACCTAAGAGCAGTGAAGTGCAGATACCAAAGCAGTGGATATTTATTGTATATGTATTTTTCAGAGTGTGCATACAGTGAATATTCACTGTATAGCAATTTTTTAGCAGTCTGAAATTTGGTGTGCATACAGTGAATACTCATTGTATGGCTTGTTTGAAGTGTGGATTTCAAAGCTGTCATAAAAACGAAATTTTAGTGCTTTTCAAATAGTGAATATCCACTATATGGGTATTTAAAAAAAAATAATGTAGTGCGGTGAACATTATTAGTGCGTATATCAAACAGTGAATATTCAGTGATTCATATTGCAATATTCACTTTATTTGTTTAAAGAGATTTCATTAAATAAAATGTTCAAATTGAATATTACATACAATGCATAATATATTAATTTCAAATATTCAATACACGCAGGAAAATGATGAGATTCTATTGATGACTAGCTATGAACAAAGAGTATTTGGTGTGGATGAAATTGCTATTGCTCATGATGTCGGTTTGGGGAATGTTAATGTAGGAGATGGTGGAAACAATGATAATGAAGCTATTGGGAGGGTCGATGGTGAACATTCAAGTCATGCACAAGTGGAAGAAAATAAAGTTTTGAAAGAAAAGATTCAAAAACTTGAGGATGATTTTTTTAAATCTGATATGGAGTATATAAAAATGTGTAAGGAAATAGAGGCATTGAAGAGTGACATGGTTAATATGGTTGACGACCATAGGAGGAAAATCGAAGAAAAGGTTAAGGAGATTGAACGGTTGAATTCTATTATTAACGATCTTACCGTACCTCAAGCGATACGAATTGAAGATGAGTTGACACTCTTACGTGAGAGGATTTTAGAAATGGAGAACATGGAAAAAATATATAAAGAAGAAATTGAGACTCGGGATGGGGTTATCAAGAGGATGCTTAAAAGATTTCAAGAAGTACATGGTGAAAAGAGAGAGCTCAAAGACAAGGTCGATGAACTAATGACACATCGGGTAGAGCGACACATCGAGCAATTGAATACATGAGCGATACCAAGTTCTTTTGCAGATAAGAATGAAAATTTAACTCCGATTGGAAAGGAAGTGAAAGTTGTTGAGGGATCATTAGTTGTTGAAGAAACACCTTACCATACCCCTTCGCATTCGAAACAACTTGAAGATGTTATAAATTCAATGGTGAAAGGAATAAAGCAAAAAGGGGATAGGAAGGTGAAGAAATCGAGTGCATATAAGTGTGATTCTAAAGGACATGGCAAACGTAAGAGGATGGCTACACGACTATCGAAGAAATCAACCGGTCCAACAAAGCCAATTATTCAAAAAATGAAAATGACGAAAAACGTGCTCACCAAAAAAGGCATTGTCGGCAGATATATGGAGTATTCAAACTTCGAACGTCTGTGAACCATTTACAACACAGAAGGATTAGGGTATGTACATTAGATATATGTGAATATTCAACATGATATTTCTTGTGGTGAAAAATACCCATACAATGAATATTCACTGAACGGGTGGTGTGCGGTGAATCTGTATGGCATTCAGTGAATATTCACTGATTGTTTTTTTTCAAAGTGAAATTAGGTGCATACAATTAAATTGCGAAATTTGGTGTGGACAATGAATATTCATTGAACAAGTGTGTTAAAAAGTGTCAACGAATCTGCATGGTCATTCAGTGAATATTCACTGAGTGTTTTTTTTTTAAGTTTGAAATTTGGTCTATATAGTGAATATTCTCTGTGCGAAAATCTGCATAGGCATTCAATGAATGTTCACTGATTCTTTTTTTTTCAAAGATTAATATTTGGTGCATACAGTGAATACTCTTTTTTGTACGAATTTGGTGTCTATACAGTGAGCATGAGCAGTGAATATGCATGGGTATTCAGTGAATATTCACTAATTATTTTTTTTAGTGTTAAAATTGGTGTACAGTGAATTCTTGTGCGAAATTTGGTGTGTAGTGAATATTGACTGTATGGTTATTTGCACAGTGAATATTCACTGTATGGGTATTCTTACCATTCAAAATTTGGTGGATAATGAATATTCACTTATTCAATGCCTTAGTACGAGATATGTCGTGCATACAGTGAATATTCACTGTTTGGGTAATTTCAAGTGCATAAAGTAGATATCCCATATATGAATAGTTTTCAAAGCAGTTACTTTGAAACTAATATGGACATCAATTTAGTGAACATTGACTGCATTTTATATCGAACTATCCGAATTAAATGTATACGATATTTTAACTTTTGTGATGTAAAACAGAGCAATGGTACGAGAAGGACAAACAACTGGTGAGACAGTGTTTGTGAAGGACTTATTGGAAGTGCTTGATGACAATATTATTGCATCAAATGTAAGAATGTTATAAATAATATATTCGTAGTTGCGTGTTAATTTACATTGCTAATATCATTACATTTTAAGGTGGTGGATGCATATGCGGGTATAGTAAAAATGGAGGATGAGGCGTATCTAATTGGGCACCCAGAAGACAAACTACATGATAACCCGTATTTCTTCACAATCTTGTGTTGGGTAATTTGCAAATATCTACATCTACTTTATATGATAATTGTTTTATAAGATTTTGTTATACATTTCTAAACTTTGAATGTGTTTCAGAATATCGTACGCGATAATCATACCAACCTCGGGAAGTTTTGGATTGAAGATCGCATAAATATAGCGGCCCATAACAATAGGTGGTTATTTTTCCCAATGAATTCTAGCGCTGAAGAAGGTATGCGAGGTGGAATTCATTTTCACCTACTTGTGTACGATACACATGAGGGGCATATGTTGCACTACAATCCGTATATACAAGACCATACTTTCGAAGATCGCTACTTTTCAGACACAACAAAGTTGGTAATAAAATTACTCTCCAAATAAAACGGGAGACTTATATAAATCTATTACATGTGTACAAATTTAATTACGGTTTCATTATGACGTGATATATAACTAATTTATGTTTGAATCGGTTAACTATAATGTTGTGTACTAGAGGGATTACATTATGGATCTTCTTCTACGTTGACGCGATGAACATCTTGCAAAAATGAGAAATGATGGGCAAGATACACAAAATGCCCTCCCGGAAACCCAAGAGTACAAGATTCCTATAATCAAAGTAGAAAATTGTCCTCAACAAGATCCCAAGTCGTATGTTCTGATTTTTTTTTTCATTTACGATATATGTAGATGTAAATAAATTGCTATTCACTGTGAAATTTCTTCGAATTGATGCAGACCCAGATTGTGGTGTGGCAATTTGCTACTTCATGGAGAAAATATACAAGGGGGATGAGATAAAAAATTCTATATCATGAGCAATGATGCGGGAATATCGTACAAAAATGATAGACAAAATCATAGGTACGAATCATAATTAGTCCAGATTAGGTAGAGACCATCAGATTGACTTGTGGGAATTAAGTTTTTCATTTACATACTTTTAATTGAATGTACAACGCATTAAAAATTACTAATGACATTTAGTAGATATGTGCAATACAATGTTCACTATTTTGTTAGTTTTATTTGATTGCATAATGTGAATGGTAAGATCGCAAAAAAATATTTGACGTCTCTACGATATCAAACTTTGATGACTTAGATTCATAATTGGCTAATGCCCCTAACGCGGACCAATATCATCTAATGGATGTGGGTTTGTGCCAGCGTCGCTAAACATCCACAAATGTAAGAAATTCACTATATTGTTCTTATAGTCCAAACTTTCATTCAAAATTACAAATTAATTCGTTTGAATATTAACATAATTGGGTTTGAAAAAGGGTGATAATAGGTGCTCAATATTCACTCTTAGAACAATATGTATTCGAAATCCAAGACTTCACACTGAATACTCACTATCTGTAAACGCGCAATTGGTTAAATTCTAATACAGTGAATATTCACTACGTTATATTCAATACGCTCTTTAAATTACCTTTATATATAGTGAATATTCATTGTTCACAACAAATATAATATGCACTGCACACCTCTTTAATGATGTAAGCTTGTTGAGATTAATGTTTCGTTCATAATCACTACACAATATTTCACTACAATACTCTGTTTAAAAAAAAACCATTCAGTGAATATTCAGTGTCTACAAATATACCATTCAGTGAATATTCAATGTCTACAAACACCCATTCAGTGAATAATCAATGTCTACAAATATACCTCGTAATTTCGTATATTGAATATTCACTGAATTCTTTGAAACATACCTATTCAGAGAATATTCACTATTTGCACATGCACTGCGATAAAATTCAATTTAGTGAATATTCACTGTTGGAACAATGGATATGGATTATTCACCGAATTATGTTCTGATTTCACCCTAAGACATCTGAATGTTGATGACTTACATTCGTGATTGTTTAATGCCGTTGGCGCGGACCAACATCATATAATGGATGTGGGTTTGCGCCAGCGTCGCTAAACATCCACAATTACAAGAAATTCACTTTATTGGTTAGTCAAAACTTTCATTCAGAATTACGAATTAATTCGTTTGCATATTCACATAATTGGGTTTGAAAAAGGGTGAAAATGGGTGCTCAATGCACTCTTAAAACAATATATATTCGAAATGTGGTTGGTCTGGTTGGAAGTTGGTTTTCGATTTAGCTTGGAAATAGAAAGTTTTGGTCTAGGTCTGCATGATCGGTCGACCGCGGTTCTCAGACCGGTCGATCGGGCCTTCGGGAGAGGGCACACTACTTTCTTTCAAAGGCATAAATGTTGAGGCGTGGTCGACCGCGTCCCCCTTACCGATCGACCGGCCCTGCCGAAGTGAGCTTTTTACTTTTCTTCTTAGACAAAAACTTGAGATGCAGTTGACCGCGGTCTTGGGATGCGGTCGACCGGTCCCCTATTTTCTTCCCAAAATTTTACTTTTGCTTTTAAATCTTTTCTTTTCATAGGGACTTAGGAACCTCTTGAATGAAGTAAACTTTGGCTTTTAGAGTCCTAGTTGAGTTTGGTTGTCACCCTAGAGTGGAATGGATTTCACTTGGGGTTAAGTCCAAAGGGGGGGTGTTCCAAAGTGATGTTTAGGCATCACTCTTTTGGTTACTTCTTAATAGGAGGATAGGGGTTGTAGGCCCATATTTGGAGACTTAAGGGCTTATCAAAATTTTATGAACTTTGGGGACTTGTAGGATCATAATGATCATTTGGATATTTAGTCGGGACTTGTAATTTGAGGAATATTAATGACGATATTCGAGGGGAATTAGGTTCGCATAATATGAACCCAAATGCTTAATGATAATAGGTTCAACTAAAATGGACCCAAACTGTGTTAATGATCATTGGTTCAAATAAAGTGAACCCAGTTGTTCAATGATGATAGGTTCGAATAAAAAGAACCAAACACATGGATATTTGAAATGGAATTTGGTAATGGTAATTGAAAATGCAAATGAGATTAAAATGGTAAATGTTTGTTTACTGATACACACCTCTCTAAATGACATCATAAGGGAAGTTTGCGCGCTTGGTGATGCCCCCTGGCTAGTGAATGCAGGGTGGATATAGTCCTAGGCCATATGAGGGGGTTTTATATGTTTTCTGCACTGGTTAGGGGATTTCGGGTGTGGTCCTGACTTTCTCGCAGGCATATGTCCGCTTCCCGACGTTGCGTTATGATCCCAGGTTGTCTTGTATAGATAGGCCCTGGAAGATGATGGTCATTTAGGGGCGCACCCAGTGGGGAAACTCGGAGGGGCTGTCTTAGAATCGTTATATGTATATGAATATAACTTTTCTGCATTAAGTGGGACTTGATGGATATATGCCATAAAGAGCACGGGGATGAGATTAATGAGATATGTGCCATAAAGAGCACTTGATATTAATGGTATTCCTATTAAGGAATGTAAAGATGAAATGGTAAGATAATTAACTATGGAAGTTAATAAATGGTTTTATTCTTATTAAGGAATACAAAAGGTAATGGAAATTTGATAAATGAAGAAAGGTTTTAAATTTAAGTTATTACTTTTCTTTCTTTTAAGTAAATGACATTTCATTTCATCATTTAGTTAAATTGTAATGTAAATTTATCATCCTTATCATTCATGCATAACTGTTCATTTCTATCATGCTTTTTATTTCTTCTGGTGATTATATAGAACCCGGACCTGACCGATTTACTTTCCTTATCGTGTATATGACTATATCCGCTCAGGTGCTCCCCCGCAAGGACGCCAGTTTTGATGTTCCCATTCCTTTGCTTTCGACGAGCTGTAAGATTTTGCGGGCTATTACAGGACATTGTATTAGACGCTCTCATCTTTGTATTCTAGATATGATCGGGTCTTTTCATCGGGCGTGTGGCCCAAACTTTTGTACTTGTTTAATGAATGTATTATGTAAAATATTTAAATTGTGGTACTTCGTTGTATGTTTTTGTGGATCGATAGCTTATTCGATCCTTTTGTATACATTCGTCTTAGTTGTATTATACATACTCTTGTGGAATACCACTTACTTATCAGATTTGGGTTGTTTAAATTTAATTTTCTTAACTGGTTTTAAAATTTTAAACTTTT
Organism: Sambucus nigra; assembly: GCA_949130495.1. Classification (NCBI taxonomy): domain Eukaryota; kingdom Viridiplantae; phylum Streptophyta; class Magnoliopsida; order Dipsacales; family Adoxaceae; genus Sambucus; species Sambucus nigra. The sequence goes on along the minus strand of OX422208.1, from coordinate 82,749,472 downwards.
TAGCAACCCGTTTTCTGATTTATTGGGTGGTTTTCCCGTATACTCGATTTATTTTTGTTGATGCTGAGAATGATATCCATCCATGATCCCTGTTACGTTTGAGTATCGGGCTGGCCACCCCTTATCTCGAATCGCGGGTTGTCACACATGGTATCAGAGCATCACGTTCTAGAGTCTTTAGGATCTATGTGGATTCGTCACGTTCTACCGTAGCGTTCTTTGATATAGAGCCTAATGTTAGGACTGTGTAGTTGTCTATGTTTGTGATCTTCTGCAAGATAGATATTTTCAAATAGTATTTTGACTCTATTGTTACTTCATCTTAAATGACCCCTAGAAAGGTCGCCCAGCGAGACAAAATAGAGTTGTAGAAGAGAAGGTATATTCTCCACCGCCGCCACAAGGGACCGTTAACGCTGCGGATGTAGCAAACATAGTAGCTCAAGCGGTTAACACCGCCATGACCGCAGAGGTCCAACAATTTTCCATAGTCTCAACAATGGGCTCACGATGTTCAAGCTCCCACGGGACTTACTCCGTGAGAAAGGGTTAGAGGGTCCTTTCTAAAGGGCGATTCCCCGAAATTCGAGGGAGGCATGGATGTTATTGAAGCCAATACATGGAAAGAGAACAAACAACGCCACCTTAGAATGATAGAATGTAGCGAGGAAAGAAACAAGTCCTTTCCACTTTTAAGCTAGTCGAATCTGCGTTATACTGGTGGGAGATGATGACCACACCAGAGCAGAGAGACAAAATGACGATCACTGAGTTTTGGGCTTTGTTCGATCGTGAGTACGTTCCTCCCGCAGTTCAAAAGGGAGATGAGAAAGCAGCTCCAGGATGTTGTGCAAGGAGAGTGATCAGTGGTGGAGTATGAAGAGGAGTTCACCCGGTTGGCGAGTTTTTTACCGGATGAAGTGGCTCTGGAAGATAGGAAGATCTCAAAGTTTATGTGAGGTCTAAACTGGAGAATCCAGCTGCAATTGCTGGGTAATCCAGCTTTACAAACCATTGGTGAGGTTATGAATGCAGCCCCACCCCATTGCCATGAGCATTGGTTATACACACCAGGTAGCAAGAAAGCTACTATTGTGGGGCAAGCAGGAAAGCTTGGAGAACATGGGATTTGAGGAGGAGCATTTCCCTCATCCCAACCTTCAGGTAGTAAGCAGAAAGAGAGGGACCCTCGACAAGGGGTTTCGTTTAAGAGACAACATTTTGGAGGGTTTATTGCGGGTGGCAATAGCATTAGGCACAGTAAGGTGCTTTGCAATATGTAAGTCAGGGTGGTCATGGAGGTAAAGGCCATCTGGGCCAAGGCACTTCCCAGTTTAGAAATAACGGTGGTCGAGGTCGAGAGGATATGAAGGGACGGTGCTTCCTATGTGGGGAGGCAGGTCATTACTAGATGGAGTGTCCTCGATTGTTTGGGGGTCAGTTTCCTAGGGCTCCGCAGCAGCCACATGTTTAGTTTCTACCTCAGGTACCTGATCCGGTTGTTCCCATGCAGCAGGGAAAGTTGCGGTATGGGAGAGTTTATCAAATTCGGGAGGTTATACTTCCTCCAGCTTCGTTAGCACCGCCCACTATTAAGAGTAATCTTTTATTTCAGAGGTACTTCAGTTATGTGTTATTCGATGCGAGTGTTACGTGCTCAATTGTTTATGAGCTCTTCTCAGGCTACAGATTTGATAAAATCTGCTGAGAGTAATTTGACTAGCGTTGAGTTTTTCACGAGTGATGGTTCGCTTGATTCCTTGTTTGTAAACATTTAGGGATTTTTGGTGGTACTTTGTGCTTAGAGGCCGATTTACTCGTCCTTGACATGGTCGGGTATGAAGTGATTGGTATGCCCTATCTCCACGACCGACATAGTTGAGTAGTAGCATATAGGAGGGGTTCCTTATTTGGATTCCGCTTTTGTGGGACGCTCCACGTGTGAACCTCGACGACATTGGAAGTGGAGAGATGTTGTTCTTGCTTCTTTTAGTTAATTTTATCTTATTTTATTTTATTTTGCTGGTGGAAAGGTTTAGCCGAGAATCACGTAGAAGAATGATTAATGGCTATTAAAGTGCGAAATAGAAACACTGTATACAGTTCTCTCCTCTGATCGATGCGAGGGAGACTGGGATGCGAAGTCGAATTAAGACTTCGGGTTATGCCTTGATAAGAAGGCTATTTGAAAAGGTATATATATATTGTGGGGTATATAATTATAAGGCTTTATGAAAAGTGAATGTTTGATTTGTTAAATCTTCAGTTATTTAAATGGTAATGTATATAAGTAGAATCTTTTCGGTCCCGAACATGTGTCTTAGACCTGTATATCTTGATGACTGACAACGCGAGGTAGTAGTGTAACGGGAGGGTTCCGTGTTTGGATTTCGCTTTGGCGAGACGTCCCACGCACGAAACCGAGCAAATGTCGAGAGTTGAGAAAGGTCTTGGGTACTAGGGATATACTTAGTATTATGCGTATACGACTTAGATAGGATATAGTATAGGTAGGTAGACCTTAGGATTGTTTGGACATAAGGCCTTTAGTTTATGTGACGTTAGTTTAGGAGGGTTGTCGGGAGTTTACCACGAATAATTTGTGTGTTAACTCTAAGAGGGATTGTTTCCTAGTAACGAGAAGTGTGATATTTCAAGAAGTTTTGTTGGTTAGGCCGAAGGAGATGAGGCCTCTCGTAGTTAGAATGTTACGTTGGCACTCAGCTTTCGTAAAGAAGGGTGAATTGACTCTCACTCCTGAGCCCATTCTGTTAAGCTCGAGGGTGAATTCTGTTAACTAGTCTCTGCCAGAATTGGAAGTAATAATATTGAAGCATAAACTTGTTGTTTATGTGCCTCATAAGTTTAAACTTGTGGGAAGTATTATCCCATGCATGAATAAAAAAATTCATCGTGGGGGTGATCGCCATATGGGAAAGAAGGTACTACTTCCTGGGCATAATTTAAACCTTCGTGCGAGCAACATTTTGTTACGAGATGTCGTAGGAGAGACAGGGGTGGTTAAAGCCACATACACAAGATGTTGATTAAGGGAACATAACCCTACTCTATTGACTTTGAGGGTGGGTTGCGTTTCCATAAGAGAATTTTGTCCCGAATGAATGGACTTAAGAAAGGCAGATATGGTGGGATCTTGAGGTTCTAAGGTTGCGTTACATCCGGGTAACGACATAATGTGTCAAGTTATGCGCCGCCAGTAGTAGTGGCCAGGCATGGCGAGGTTGTTGGACTGCATGGGGTGCCTTTGATTTTAGTTTCCGACTGAGGCAAGATTTTCATTTCCCACTTGTGGCAGGTTTCCAAGAAGCCATGGGAACCAAATAGAGGTTAAGCACTCCTTATCATCCTCAAACGGATGGCCAGACCAAAAGGGTAAACCTTAGGTTGGGTGATATACTCCTTATGTGCGTTCTTGACTTCAAGAATAGTCGGGAACAGTGTCTCTCTCTAGTCAAACTCGCTTATATTGATTTGCATCGATTCTCTATCGGGATGGCACTTTATAAAGCCTGGTATGGTAGGTCTTGTGGATCTCCCGCTTGTTGGTTAGAGGTGCGAGATGATAAGTCTCTCGGACCTGGAATAATCCGAGGTACTTCTTCGAATATTGAGCTCATTCAGAATCACATTCGTATAACCAAGATCGACGAAAGAGCTATGTCGATGCGGGGAGAAGACATGTGGATATTGAGGTCGATAGACCAACTGTTGGTGCGAGTATTGCCTATGAATGGCATTAAGCATTTCGAGTAAAAGGAAAACTTGCACCGTGTTACGTTGGACCTTTCCGATATATGATAAGGTGGGTTCGGTAACCTATTAACTTGCTTTACCGAAACATTTGCAGCAAGTTCATAACGTGTTCCATATCTCTCCTGTATAGTAGTACAAGAGATGTGATTGGTGCCCTTAGGCACATTTCTTTCTAAGTAGATGCAACTTGACGTTCCTTATGAGGAGTAGTCGGTTGCTATTTTAGAGCAGGGAGAGTGGCGATTGAAACCGCCGGTAGTGCTTTGGTTAGGGCGTATTGTAATTATCCTAGTGTCGAGGAATCGACATGTGATCACGAGGATGACATGCGGGAAAAGTATCTGCATTTCTTCTTGCAAGGTACGCCTGAATTTTGGGGGAAAATTCCCTCATAAGGGGGGGAGTATGTAACAACCCTCACGTTTGATAGCCTATTTTATATTTATTTACTATGTGTAGTAAGTAATTATAAAATGATGGATGTTGAGTAAATATTAATTTAATATGAAAAAGGTTAATATTTACTGAAATGTTGATGACTACCTGATGAGTAGGTAAAAATATCCATGTGGTGATTTATGGTGTCATAAGATATAAAATGACATTTTGGTTTAATGAGAAACCAGAACTGAAAATGAGTTATAAAATTTTCAAATGATAATTTGGAGGGTGTAGTTAGTCCCGGTAGGTGCGAGACGGTCAAAATAAGTACCATATTGTATTTTGGCATTTCGGGCACTTTTGACTGGTTATAGCTTAAATGTGTAGTGCGTATCATTTTATCGCGTATTAGTCATTAAAGTTGGACATTTTAGACTAATGGTTCGATTTAGTCTTGCTAACCTCATTATTTTCCTCATTTTCTCTTAACACACAATTGTTAACCTAGAGAGAGAAAGGAGAAAGAAGAGAGCTTTGGAGAAAAAAGAGATTGGAGCTTGGATCTTGCTTGCATCTTCCTCAAATCTGATTTTTCTACATCAAGGCAAGTTTTCTACTTGCTATTATATTATTTAAGAGGGATAATTAGTGTTGATAGTTATGTAATGGTTATGGCTTAATAAAGTTAGGTTTCTTTGTTAGATTTATGGGTTTTGATATCTTTGGAAGAGATTTGAATATTTATTAGTATGGATTAATGTTGTTGGAAGCATTTATGATCATTTGGTATCAATAAATGTGTTTGGTTTGGTTGGAAGTTGGTTTTTGGTTTAGCTTGGAAATAGAAAGTTTTGGTCTAGGTCTGCATGACCGGTAGACCGCGGTTCTCAGACCGGTCGACCGGGCCTTCGGGAGAGGGCACATTGCTTTCTTTCAAAGGCATAAATGTTGAGGCGCGGTCGACCGCGTCCCCCTTACAAGTCGACCGGCCTTGTCGAAGTGAGCTTTCTGCTTTTCTTCTTAGGCAAAAACTTGAGACGCGGTCGACCGGTCCCCTGTTTTCTTCCCAAAAATTTACTTTTGCTTTTAAATCTTTTCTTTTCATAGGGACTTAGGAACCTTCTTGAATGAAGTAAACTTTGGCTTTTAGATTCCTAGTTGAATTGTTGAATATTCATTATTTAGAATTTGTTGTGGTGAAATAGTGAACATTCACCGAATTATTATTTGATGTCAATGAGTTCAGATTATTTGAATATTCACTAAATTGCAATTGCAAATGATTGAATATTCACTAAATTGGGTTTGAAAAGGGGACAATCATTGTTCAATATATGAATATTCAATGTATTGCAATTCCAAGTAATAATTAAAACAATAAATATTTTTACTTGCATGTAATACCCAACAGTGAATATTCATTGAATGAGCATTAAAAGCGTTGACCGACATCATTTGATGGAAGTACGTACAAATGAAATCATATCAAAAAATTAAAAATTATAAACCAATCAGAATTCATCCATAGTATGACCCCCCAAAAAATTATAAATATATCAAACTTTGATAATTTAACTTGACAATAAGCTAATTCCGCTGGCGCGGACCGACATCATATAATGGATGTGGGTTTCGGCAATCATCAGTGCACAACACCTTATGATTTTTTTTGTTAAACATTCCCTAATATATGCTTTTTTTGACATCGTTTATTATGAAATTGCAATTACGATCATAAGTTAACCGCGTCATTTTTTTTTACTCTGAATCAACCGAGATGAAAATCGTTTTTTTGACCCAAATTTTTTCGAGTATCAACAGATAGTGCAAACAGGGGTTTTGGGGTTGAATATTCATTGAGTTGGAATTTTTCGAGGTGAAAAAGTGAACATTCATCGAATTATTATTTGATGTCACTGAGTTCAAATTATTTGAATATTTACTAAATTGCAATTCCAAATGATTGAATATTCACTAAATTGGGTTTGAAAAGGGGACAATCGTTGTTCAATAGGTGAATATTCAATGTATTGCAATTCCAGGTAATAATTAGAACAATAAATATTTTTACTTGCATGTAATACCCAACAGTGAATATTCACTGAATGAGCATTAAACGCGTTGACCGACATCATTTGATGGAAGTACGCACAACATAATGTAACAAATGAAGTCATACCAAAAAAATAAAAGTTATAAACCAATCAGAATTCATCCATCGTATGACCCCCAAAAAATTATAAATATATCAAACTTTGATAATTTAACTTGATAATTAGTTAATCCTGCGGGCGCAGACCGACATCATATAATGGATGTGGGTTTCGACAATCATCAGAGCACACCCTCTTATGATTTTTTTTTGTTAAACATTCCCTAATATATGCTTTTTTTACATCGTTTATTTTGAAATTGCAATTACGATCATAAGTTAACCGCATCGTTTTTTTACTCTGTATCAACCGAGATGGAAATCGTTTTTTTTACCCAAATTTTTTCGAGTATCAACAGATAGTGCAAACAGGGGTTTCGGGGTTGAATATTCATTGAGTAGGAATTTGTCGTGGTGAAATAGTGAACATTCACCGAATTATTATTTGATGTCACTGAGTTCAAATTATTTGAATATTCACTAAATTGCAATTCCAAATGATTGAATATTCACTAAATTGGGTTTAAAAAGGGGACAATCGTTGTTCAATAGGTGAATATTCAATGTATTGCAATTCCAAGTAATAATTAGAACAATAAACATTTTTACTTGCATGTAATACCCAACAGTGAATATTCACTGAATGAGCATTAAATGCATTGGCCGACATCATTTGATGGAAGTACGTACAACATAATGTAACAAATGAAGTCATACCAAAAAAATAAAAATTATAAACCAATCAAAATTCATCCATAGTATGACCCCCCAAAAAATTATAAATATATCAAACTTTGATAATTATAATCTATGCATATTGACTGTATGACTGAAAATGTCTGACATTGTCATGCATACGGCTAAATTAAATTCATGAATTACACGTATTTTACCCTAATCATGTAAAATAAAAAAATTACTTGAACTATGACAACTACAAATTTCTATATACCTCAAAAAAGTACATGCTCACCCAAAATCCAAAACCACAACCACAATCACAACCTATGATCTGTAATAAAACCAGAAACCTAAGCATATATCATTTTGATGAAGTTGGTTTCAAAAAATTGCACAAAAGAGGTATAAAAAAAATGAAATTTCCCCAAACCCTTTAACCCATTAACTCTCATTCTCCCAAACCCTATTTCGTTTACCCCTCAACCCACCGACCCCCTTCGTCTTCGATTTCTCCTCCGCCGGCTAACCCCATCCCTGAAACCCCTGCTTCCCCGTTAATTTTTTTCCAAATCACTGACAGCCCCAAATATTCAATCTTCTTCTTCATCTAATTTTATTTTTTTAGTTACACCATGGATGATCCTTAAAAGCTTGAGTATATATATGTATACATATTTATTTACACCCACATACATGTATTTTTGCACTATTAGGAAAAACACGGGAAACAATACTTGTTTCTAACCTTGTTAGATTGAAATGGTTTAATGGTGGAGTATGCTCCGTTCATCAAAGATGTTCGAAATGGGAGATGTGTTGCAGATAATCGATTCAGTTGAGAGGTTACAAATCACCGATTTTGTGGGATTTGGCATTTGACGGGGTTTGAGTCGTGGAGAAAGAAGTGCAAAGTTGGTTGTTGGGAGGGTTAAAATAGGAAATATACTAACTTAAAAAAACCACGTTTTCTTATTGAACCAAAAGACATTTGAAATGGGACTTATGAGACTAAATCTTAGACATGGGAACTATTAGACTATGAATCTAGTAAATAGGATTGATTGGTAAAAATCCCATAAAATATAAAGATCCCAAAAATTATATACGACTCTAATAAAAATTTTAACAAAATATATAAAAGTACAACCTAAACACACACGACGCTTAGGTAATGGTTCGGGCTCGGTTCAGGTTTAGGTTTGGTACGGGACTGGACTCGGAGCATTGAAACTCATCGTGGCAAGCTCAAGACGGGACTTCTGACTGCACGGATGCTTTGATTTTCTTCACTGCTTTTGACCGTTACTTTATCACAATTTAGACGATTCAACACCATCTGATACCGCGACTTCATATTGACCTATAATATAGATAAATACGAATATGAGGCCATTTTTATTTAAAACGAGTAACTAAAATGAACATATTTGGAGCATAAATTAAACAGTTTTTGGTGCTTATAAGTAACCTTCACATTAGGAAGTTACAAGCAATATATATATATATACTATACCTCTAATACAATAGTATTACACGTTTTAATGATAATAAATACAGTTTTTAAATTAGCATTCTTATTCTCAGCAATTGAACAGATACATACGAACTAGGAAACGAACCAAACAAACCAACCAACCATTCCCCTCCCATTCCCTCTGTTTTAGTTTATCTCCCGTCCCCTTTGTTTTATGGTTATATATAGGAGTAACCAAAAAACTAACCCAACCCAACCATGTATTCCATATCTACCCCGATCAGAATATCAACAACCCAACCTAATCATCCGTCTGCATTTTTTGTTCTAAGTAATTTAAATATTTCGTATTTTCTCTTCATCATTCTCAAGAGTTCATCTCAAGAATTACCATCTCTCCCTTGACCTGCTAATTAACACTGAAATGCTAAACTACTTATCCTCCTCTAAAATGATGTTCTTTTTCATGCCAAATGAGTTTCCAACAAAATCTATTCAGTGATACTTAAAAAAATGATTAGTTTGTTCAAAAGAAATGAACAACAAATATTCGTTGGTGATATTCCGACGGGATGAAATCAACATATTGACTTCTCTAATTTAAGTTTGTGATATAAAAAAATATGATCTATGGATCTTAATATTAGAAAAAAAAACAAATATTTTTATAATTTTTTTAAATGGTATAAAGTAACTGTTTTTGTGAAAAGATTAGAAAAAAAATGTTGTTATATTAACAACAACAACAACAATAATAATAATAATAATAATAATAATAATAATAAAAGATCCATTTATAAAAAAAAATTATTTTTAAGTTATTTAAAAAACTATTTTTGTTATTTAAAAAAAGTAATTGGACATAGCTTCTTTTTTTTAAACGGTTAGAAAAAAATAGACATTATATATATAATTTATAAAAAAAAATGTTAGAAAAACCTATACAGTGGAAAATAAAAATAAAAGTTTTCTACATTAAAAAAAATAGTTGAATGTAGCTTTTTAAAACAAAAAAAAAAGTTTTGTGAAAAAGTTAAAAAACTGTATTTATAAAAAAAAATGGACGTATTTTGTTCATTTAAAAAAAAAATCTGAAAAAGTTAGAAAAAATAGTTTTTATAAAAAGTTTATAATGTTTTTATAAAAATAAATAAACGGACATTGTTTATAATTTTTTTAGGTGTTACAAAATAACGGTTTTGTGAAAAAATTAGAAAAAAAAACTACTATTATTCAGTGTTATAAAAAAAAAACCACCTAGGCTTAAGACTTGGGAGAAACGCCCCGTCTTATGTTTTTTACGCCTTATTCTTGGTAAAACTCTTAAGGCGCACTTTTTTCTAAAAATAATAATACTTTTGTGAAACGATATCACCTTTTAAAAAAAATTTGCAAACCGGATCATTATCTCATCCAAAATAATCAAATAGTATTTTAATTTGAATATATTCAGACATATTTTTATGATATGTACAATTTTAGTATTTTAATAGCATAGCTATGGTTAAAAAATATTAAAATATATTAAGAAGGCCTAAACGTCTTTTTACGCCTAAGGCCCGCTTAGGCTTCTAAGGTTTAAGGCATGACCTCCACGCCTCGATCACCCCCCCGCGTTTTATAAAACCTTGATGTTATAATAATAATAATAATAATAATAATAATAATAATAATAATAATAATAATAATAATAATAATAATAATAATAATAATAATAATAATAATAGTAATAATAATTGTTGATACCATATTTAGTCTGCTGACGTGAATCAATTAAGTGGAGACATGTGTCAATCTACATGACACTTACAAACATTTCTGAACAACACCTTGACTTCGAGGAACTCAACCTCCCCGACCAACTCAGACACTCCGAGCAACAAGCGCTCTTCGAGGAACTTTACTATACCGAGCAACTCACGAAGACCAAGCTACTTAGGCGGTCTGAGCTTCATCTTGTACATAGCATTAATGTCCGGACAATCAAAAGAGATACTGTGTATTAAATTCTCATTATTATCACACAGACGCATACGCCTATTGGACAACTGTGTATTATTCTTTCATTTGTACAGGCTCAAGGCTATACATATATGGTAACCTCCTCATTAGCAGGGGACTCGGAATTTGTTGGTAAAATTATTATCGAGAATTCTGTAAACAGTCATCAATAACACAAACAGTGGACGTAGGTCATTCTTTCAAGGCTGAACCACTTTAAAAATCTCTTGTCTTATTTATTTTTTATCTGTGATTAAATAATTAGAGATATTCTAATTTTTTACATCAACAGATTGGCGCCGTCTGTGGGAAACGACTGAAATTCTCGTTTTTCACCAAAACAATTTATCACCAATGGCTGATAATCCTGAACCCAGTAATCGAAACGATGGAAACCCCCCGAATCCATCCGATCCTCCAAATGTCCAAGATCTGGCTGGAATTATGGCCAATTTGGCTCAAGGCCAGACAGCTATGCAAGAGACTATGCCACAACTCATGCAAACTATCCAGGGTGGAGCGCCGACCCATTCAGGACAACGAAGTGTTCAAAGAAATACCCGTTTAGTTTTTTCTCGTATTAGGCAAAGCGATACATATCGCACTGATAAATTTGATGATTTTTCTTATCAACTGGGTCGAACTTCGTCAGTACGAGCCACAGATTCTGAACAACACATCACTCTCTCTCCAGAAAGGACTAGTGCATTGGAGAGATTAAGTAGGGTCTCTCCTTTTGATCGATTGGTCCCTAGGAAGAATAAAAGTCCTCCTAAGGCTGTGTCGAGAAACTTTCAACGACCATCTGATCTAAGAGAGGGTTCTGCTCAATCACAACCAGTTGCTTGACAAGATAGATCCCAGGAAGCGACTTCAACACGATCAATTGCTCGAACCAATAGGCCCGAGAAGGGAAAGGATGCATGGAAATGCTCTATTCAAAGGTTGGAAGAAAGACTAGGAGAAATGGTTAAGGCCAAGAATCCTCTATAAAGAACTTTTGTCCAAGGGACGCTTTTTATACAGGAAATTATGGTTTTTCCCACACCATCGAAGTTCAAAGCACCTGTTGTGACCCCTAAATATGATGGAAAAACTGACCCTGCCCTTCATATAGAACAATACCAAGCTGCTGCCAATATCTATGTCGTGCCAGACGAGATGAGATGCAGGGCATTTTCAGGAACTCTTACCGGATCTGCACAAATATGGTATAATAATCTTTCTCGGGGAAAGATTTCAACTTTCTTTCAACTGGCCGAGCTCTTCATGGGAAAATTTTATTTTGGAACAAAACCAGTTAAACGAGTGGCACATTTGTTAAGTGTTAGACAAAAAATAGGTGAGAGCACCAGGGATTACATAACTCGTTTCAATAACGAGAAGCTCGAAGTTATTGATTACGAGGAAAAGACAGCAATTACTGCTTTGATGAGTGGACTATTGCCCAATAAATTGTACTATACTTTGGCCAAATATCCACCCAGAACCATGTCAGAACTAATGGCAAAAGCGGCTAAGATCATGAATCCCGAGGAGGCTATGGCCGCGAAGAAGAATATGGATACCAAATAGACCAAGGTGGAGATTGATAAGGCTAAAAAGAAAGAACATAAGAACAATGGTGGTGACAAGAAGTCAAAAGCAAAGCCATCATGGGAAGTATTGAAGAAATTTGAAAATTATACTCCTTTGAAAGTAGACATAAACCATGTCCTAGAAGAGATCAAGAACAGCGAGGAACTAAACTGGCCTGAGAAAATGAAGTCAAATCCTGACATGAGGAATAAGGCCAAATATTGCGAGTTCCATAAAGACCATGGTCACACGACCAAAAATTGCATAGCTCTCCAGAATGAAATCGAAACACTCATCAGACGAGGAAAGCTGGACAAGTATGTTGATCGAAGAAATGAAAGAAAAAGCAGCGATCGAGCAAGACAGAGGTCTAGATCTCCTCGTTTTGGATCATTTGATTGTAACGTTATTACAGGTGGAGATGTAGGAGGTGGGCACCTCACTGCGGAAAGGAAAGCTTACCTCAATGAGGCTCAAGCTTGTTCATACATTCAGCGAATAAATCTAGCTGAGGATGATCGCCCAAGGATGGTGAACAAAGAAAAATTGGTCATCGGTTTCTCCAAGAACGACCTCGCAGGAGTACTATATCCTCATGATGATCCACTGGTGATCAAAATGAGGATGAAGGAAGTAATAATCTCAAGAGTGCTGGTGGATAATGGTAGCTCGGCGGATATCATGTTCTACTCATGTTTCGATAGTTTAAATCTAAAGTTGTCTCAGTTGGAACCTTATCACAGGCCCCTCCTCGGGTTTGCTGGCGAGAAAGTTTTTCCACTTGGGACGATTAAGTTGGATATGCTCATCGGTATATGACCTGCTTGTCGAATAGAAAGAGTACGTTTCTTTGTGATGCATAAGAATGTCCAGTCAACTTACAATATCATCATAGGAAGGGTAGGTTTGAAGAAGTTCGAAGCAGTACCATCTACTGTACATCAATGCCTGAAATTTCTAACCAATTCTGGAGTGGGAGTTGTGAAGGGTGATCAAAAAGTTACTCGGGAATGTTACTACTCATCTTCCGAGCAAGAAGAACTGGAGGAATCTAGGAAAAAGACTACGACCTACCAAGTGGATGAAGGTGCAGAGATTGAAACATTGGATCCTAGAGACGAATCGCAGCTTATGAAAGGTCAGGTGGTGGAAGCTACTGAAAGTATCATTTTGGACGACGAGCACCCGGAACGAACAACTCAAATAGGTTCGTCGTTAGATGCCTCACTAAAACAGGAATTGATAGTTTTCCTAAAAAATAGAAAACAAACTTTTGCCTGGAGTCATGAGGATATGCCAGGAATAGACCCAAATTTCTTATGTCACGAGCTCAATGTGAATAAGGAGATCAAGCCAGTGAAGCAAAGAAGAAGAGTGTTCATCCCCGAGAAGAACCAAGCTATACAAGAGGAGGTCGACAAGCTCCAAAAATCTTGCTTTATTGAAGATGTCAAATATCCAGACTGGTTGGCTAATGTGGTTATGGTGAAGAAGAAAAACAACAAGTGGAGGATGTGTGTAGACTTCACCGAACTCAATAAGACTTGCCCAAAGGATTATTTTCCTTTGCCCCGAATTGATCAATTAGTCGATGCTACCTCGGGACATGAGTTATGGAGCTTCATGGATGCTTATTCTGGTTACAACTAAATTAAAAGGAAACCCGAAGACAGGGAGAGTACCTCTTTCATTACCCCTAGGGGAACTTATTGTTATAATGTTATGCCTTTTGGTTTGAAAAATACAGGTGCAACATATCAACGACTGATGAACAAAGTATTTGCAGAACAAATCAGTTGCAATATGGAAGTCTATGTTGATGATATGCTGACGAAGAGCAAGAGAGTTGCTGACCATCTAATTGACTTAGGCTAGACCTTTGATCAACTAGATAAATATTAAATGAAACTGAATCCCACTAAGTGCATATTCGGAGTACGAGAAGGCATGTTCCTCGGGTATATTGTCAACCAACGAGGAATCGAAGCAAACCCAGAGAAGATCAAGGCTCTATTGGGACTACGATCTCCAACGACGAAGAAAGAAGTACAAAGTCTCACTGGGCGAGTTGCAACACTTAATAGATTTATATCACGAGCAACAGATAGATGCCTCCCATTCTTCAAAACACTCCGAAAAACGTTTGAATGGAATGACGAATGTGAGAAGGCTTTTCAAGAATTGAAGAAATATCTGGGAGCACCTCCACTATTATCCTGGCCAGTGATGGGGGAAAGATTGTACTTGTATTTGGCAGTGTCGAAGAATGGAGTTAGCTCGGAATTGATAAGAATGGGGGATAGAGTGCAAAAACCGATCTATTACACTAGCAAGGCTTTCCGAGGAGCAGAGATCAGATATCCAAGACTGAAAAAGTTGGCACTAGCATTGATCGAGGCGAGTAGGAGAATGAGGCCATACTTCCAAGCTCATACCATAGTTGTGTATACTGATATGACATTGAGGATAGCTCTTCATAAACCAAAAAAATCAAGGAGATTGATGTACTGGATAGTGGAACTTAGTGAATATGACATAGTTTATGAGCCTAGATCGTCACTAAAAGGGCAAGCAGTAGCAAATTTTATAGCAGAGTTCACCTATCCTGATACGCACGAGGAGCAAAAGTTGAATACCGACCAACCTGTGGATGTTACAGGATCATCGAGTTTAAACCCCGATCAACTTACGTTAGTCGACGAACAAGAGAAGTTGGTCGACGAGCAAGAGAAGTTGGTCGACGAGCAAGAAAAGATGGTCGACGAGCAGCAAGAAGTGCTAGAGGAGGATAAAAGGAAGCAATAAATATTCCACCGAGGAACTCTGTCCGATGAAAAAATTGAATACAAGGTACCTATATGGAATCTATATGTGGATGACTCATCTTGCACTACAGGCTGTGGGGCAGGGATTATTTTAAACAGCCCAGATGAGGTCGATGTGGAGTATGCTCTGCGCTTCCAATTCAAGGCTTCTAATAATGAGGCTCAATATGAAGCTATGATTGTAGGTCTTAATTTGGCAAAAACCATAGGGGCAGAGCAAGTTATTGTATTCAGTGACTCGCAGTTGATCGTAAATCAAATACTGGGAGTATATGTAGCCAAAGGAGAATTAATGATCAGGTATCATGCAAAACCGATGGAGATTTTATCAAGTCTGATGGAAGTGCAGATAATTAGAATACCAAGACTGGAGAATGCCAGAGCAGATGCCTTAGCTCGTTTAGCATCAGCCACACGCACCGAGATATGAAGAACAATCCTAATAGAAGTCTTGGCTAGTCGGAGCATAGATGAAGATCTGATGATGAACTTTATTACCCTTGATTTAGGACCATCTTGGATGGATCCTATCAGGGCATATGTTGAAGAAGGGTATTTGCCAACTGATAAACTCACAGCTAAGAAACTAAAGTTTAAAGTTGCTCGTTATGTATTGACCAATAGTGTTCTATATAGATGAGGAATTATAGCTGGCTTACAGAGATGTGTACATCCCGCCGAGGTGAAAGACTTGATCGAAGAAGTCCATGAAGGGTCTTATGGAGCCCATGTAGCAGGTCGAATACTTCTGCAAAGGATAATGATGCAGGGATACTATTGGCCGATAATGAGGGTTGATTGCATAACCTATGCCAAAAAATGTGACAAATGTCAACGCTTCTCCACCATCCGAAGAACTCCCCAAGCATTGTTGACACCCATTACTTCCCCTTGGCCATTTGCCATGTGGGAAATTGACTTGGTGGGGCCACTTCCAAAGACCAGAGGAAGGTTTAAATATCTCGTCGTCGCAGTGGATTACTTTACTAAGTGGGTGAAAGTTGAGCCGCTTATCGATATGACATATGACAGGGTATATCAATTTATATGGAAGAACATCATTTGTAGATATGGTCTTCCTCATGCATTCATCGCAGACCATGGAACCCAATTCGATAATGAGGAGTTTGCTGCGTATTGTCATCAGTCGAGCATATTGAAAACCCACTCTGCACCAGGCCACACTCAAAGCAATGGACAAACTGAAGTGACAAGCAGAACGCTGCTGAATGGCTTGAAGAAAAGATTAAATGATGCAAAGGAAAATTGGATCAACGAGTTGCATTCTGTACTATGGGCTTATCGTACAACTCCACGAGAAGCCACAAGAGAATCTCCATATATGCTGGCATTTGGAAGTGAAGTTGTTATACCTGCCGAGCTGGGTCTCCCCACACAGAGGGTGCTGAATTTCAACTCTCCTATCAGTGACTTGATGAGAAGATTAGATTTGGATATGCTCGAGGAAGTTAGAGAAGAGGCAGCGATCAGAAACGCTGCATACCAGCAGCGAACAGCTCTGTTCTACAACAAGAGAGTAAAGAAATGCGACCTGAAAGAAGGAGACTATGTGCTAAAGAAAGTAATTCAAAAGCACAACAGACTGGAAACTAAATGGCATGGGACCTATAGAGTAACAGAGGTTGTTCGACCAGGGAAATATAGAATCGAAACCTTAGAAGGAGAGGAGTTTAAGAATGCATGGAACGCAGAACATCTGCGCAAATATTATCAGTAATTTAATCTCTATGTAATGAAGTTTTCTTCGATATGAATAAAGTTTTGGGTATTTCGTCCAATTCTCTCCTTTTGTTGAAATTATTTCGGGGTATTAGTGCTACACACTACGCATCAAGCCCAGAAAGACCAACTATAGTTGGTCGGGAATAAAAAACTTCCCAGAAATACCAACTACGGTTGGTTGGGAAGAAAATCCACCAACTATAGTTGGTCGGGAATAAAAAATTTCCCAGAAATACCAACTACGGTTGGTTGGGAAGAAAATCCACCAACTATAGTTGATCGGGAATAAAAAATTTCCCAGCAATACCAACTACGGTTGGTTGGGAAGAAAATCCACCAACTATAGTTGGTCGGGAATAAAAAAATTTCCCAGAAATACCAAATACGGTTGGTTAGGAAGAAAATCCACCAACTATAGTTGGTCGGGAATAAAAAATTGCCCAAAAATACCAATTACGGTTGGTTGGGAAAAAAATCCACCAATTAAGGTTGGTCGGGAATAAAAAATTTCCCAGAAATACCAACTACGGTTGGTTGGGAAGAAAATCCACCAACTAAGGTTGGTCGGGAATAAAAAATTTTCGAGAAATACCAACTACGGTTGGTTGGGAAGAAAATCCACCAACTATAGTTGGTCGGGAATAAAAAATTGCCCAAAAATACCAACTACGGTTGGTTGGGAAGAAAATCTACCAGCTAAGGTTGGTCGAGAAAGAAAATATGCCAACTATGGTTGGTCGGGAACAAAAACCACCAACTCCGGTTGGTCGAAAACAATTGGTTAAACAAAGGAAAGTCATTTCAGGGCTTAAAATTAAAAAGTGATAAATTTTTTATACTTATGACATTTTAGATTACCACCAAATTTGGTCGAGAAACAAAATATCACCAACTCTGCTTGGTCGACAGATGATTATCATCAATTCAGATAGTCAACAAAAATATCTTTATCTTTTCAACAGATATACATGCATATTCATTAGAAAATATCTTACAAAATATTTTCAAAGATAATGACAATTAAGATTGCAAAGAAAACTCGAAGTTTTTCATTAAGTCCATAATAAAGTACATTAAGAAACGAAATACATATTATATGAGAAGTCATTACATAAAATCCTATTCTATGGGTTTCTTTCCCTCTACCTTTGAAGCAGGTTCCATTCCGGCAGGAGGATCATCTAAGGCATAGGGGGAGTTTATGAAGTTTATATCTTTCAACATTCGAATATTCATCACAGAAGGACGAGCGAGCAAGTGTTCTGGCCGAGATATCTTAAAATTAGAGTGAAGATTGTAGTCACCGAGATACTTTGAAATCAGGCATCGAGGAATGGCCCGATCAGGAATCCAGCTCATATCCAGTTTGAAAGGTGGCACTGCCAACTCGAGCAACTCGAGGTCATAGTAATCCCACAAATAGTGAACGTGTTCCAACTGCAGCACACCCAAGGTATTCAACCATCCTTGCTTGTAACCCTCATTATTTGCATTTTGGATCCGGTCATTTAGATGGTAAAGGGCTTCATTATAACCAGCCATCCAGAACTCTCTAGGCTGCTTGTGGAACTGATAGGTTAACCTCTCCAATTGCTCGAGGAGGTTCTTCGTTAAAAGTTATTTACTCTCCAAGGCAGACTTCTGTGCAGAGAGCTGCTCGTCCAGATTCAGAATCTTCTTGGACATCTCTGCCAGAGCTTTATTCTTCGCAACCAACTGAACTGCTTGATTTTCCAGAGAAGCTTGAGTTCTTGCCTCTTCAATAGTAAGCCGAGCAGCCCTTGCTCGTCCCCGAGAACCTCTTGCTCGTCCCCGAGCAGAAGTAGAAGACCCAATCCTTTTCAAAGTTTCCAATTCATCTCTCAAATTGGCATTTTTGACCTCTAAGAAAGAGAAACCCTCGTCATTGACAGGGACCAAAGCGTTCGAGGAAGACGCTGCAGATTTCAACTGAGATATTTCTCCTCGCGGGTTATTATTTTCCCGCTCTAGTAACTTTGCGATCTGCCTATGCTCTTCGACCTCAGTCTTCAAAGTCCTCTCCTTAATATCATAAGCAGCGATGAGCTTATCATATCCTTTGTTAGGATTTAGTTGCTGATACTTTTTCTCATACCCCTGATGAAAAAGGGCAGAGGACTCCTTATACTGCTGTTGAAGGTCTGCGATAATTCCTTGAAGATCCTCAATCATCTCATAATATGTTATATTATTAGACATTGCCCGGTCGAGCAGACACTTTAAATACTGGTAGGCTTCAACTGCTCGCTCTGAAGCATCTGCACCGAGGATATCAACGATTTGAGCTTCAGTCATATCTGTATGACCAGCTTTGAAGTATTCATTGCATTGTCTCAGCAATTTTGTATCATGAGCTGATAACAATTCCATCCTGGCCATAAACTAGTAAAAGGAAGAGATAGCAAGGATTAATAAGAGTGCAAATAGAGCAAGAAGAAGAGAATCAACAGTATGAACAATCAAAATGTCAAATTTATTACATCATAAAAGAGAAGTACATAGTTCAGAGTTACATTTGATAAAAATAAGCAAAGAGAAAAAGTCTGAACAACGCTACACCTTTTCCTTGTCTCCTAAAACTTTCTCGGGAGGCTGGGACGAAGAGGTAGGTTACTCGGAAGGCATGGTAGGTTGCTCGGAGGGTGTTGGGAGCTACTCGGCTGAAATGTTATTTGATTGAAGCTGCTCATGGGAAGTCTGGACAACTGGGGCATGAGAAATCTGATCTCCAATCACCATGGAGGATTCCTCAGAAGCAGCTTCGTCTTCTTCTTCTTTTTCCCCGGGAGTAGGAGGGGGGCCAGGAATGTGTCGCTGAAATAGGTCGGAGTTCTCATCGACATTCATCTCTTTCAGAGCATCCACCCAACCATCCTTAAAATATTTAAGGCTGCCATACTCCATTTGTGATACCATGGCAACCAAAACCTTATTCCAACCCTTATCCCAGCCAGCGCTGAAGGATTTCTTAACATCCTTTCTCCTTTTTTCTCTCTCCTAGGAGGTCATTTCCCTAAGGAGCTCCTCAACACCCTTCAGCTTATTCTCAACTTCTTCCTTCTGATGACCAACTTCACGAAGCCTGTTTAACTCTTCCTCAGCAGACTTAAGCTTACTTTCAAGCTCTCCAGCATTTCAGAGCTTCTCCTCGAGCTCTTTATTCTTACTTTCCAAGTATTTTATTTTCTCCTCCAAACTCTTGGAGATTTCAACACCTTTATCTCTCTCTTGCTCGGTGGCTTTTATTTGCTTTTCCCAAGCAGTTTTATCCTCGTCATACTTCTGACGAGAATCCTTTAATGACTGTGTCAGACCTACAAGAGCTTCTTCCACACCTGACGAGGAGATCGAAGCTTTAATGGCTTCATCTTTCTTCAGAATAGTATTAAAGCATGTTACCAACTGGAAAAGGAAAATAACTGTATGTCAGTACAGGGACATAACAGTGAAAAATGAAAGATTAGAGTAGTAATACTTACTAAGGCAATGTGTTGAGCTGCTAAGGTGGTAACCCTATCCCGAGAAAGACTATCTTCAATACCTTGGATCTCGGGGATGATCCAAGACTTCACCGAGCTCATGGCAGAGCTCGGAGCAACAAAAGTGGGAACACCACTAGGTAAAGGCTGAGAGATGGATTCAGCCAAATTGTTCGAGGAGCTTTTCTTCAACTTCATCGTGGGAGCAGGAACATTCTCGACCGAGGATGTCGTCTTGGTCGGCGATATGACTATAACCTCTCTAGGAGGGGAAACAGCTGCAATCTTGCTCGGAGCCATAGGGGGCTTCTCGGCAACCTTCTTAGTAGCAGCTGGAGGAGGTGCATTAATTTGTCTTGTCCCTTGTTCTGGAATATTCTGCTTACTTTTCTTTGCATCTCCAGCAGTAGAGGCAGACTGATCGAAAAGGGCAGGAGATCTTCTTCTCTTCATTCTGTCACTGAGAGGAATATGCGATTCAGGAGAAAAACTTTTAGAAACTGGTGTTGGTTCTATGTTACTTATCACTGGACGAGCAGTGAAAGACGAGGTGTAACTCTTGTACTGCAGCAAGTACGAGGCTGATCTGATATGCTCGTCAGTGACAGTTTGATGCAAACCCCAGATAAGTTTCAGATGCTTTAAATTAAATTATGTCTCCATTGGAGACCTTCTTTTGCTGTCAACTGCAAATAAATAAAAATCAAAATATCAGTGACGCATTTTATCGAATATAAAGAAAACATGATTTCAAAAACTAAATAAAATAAAAACAACCTATCCCATTGCCATAGGGAGGGCATCTAGGACCCTGATATACGTCATTTTCAGTTAATGGATCATGTTGCCAATTTTTCATAACAACCCCATGCTCGAAGTAATCCCTGTTGGCATCTGGGAGATTGACAACTAAAGCCCTATTTAAAAATCTAGTTTTCAAATAAAAATTACTATCACTGACAGCCCATCTATAGCAAAACATAATCTCTGAAATTCCCAAACGGGTTCCATGAATCTGATTTAACCTATGTGCTCCATTAACTATTCTCCATGTATTGGGGGCTATTTTTGCAGGTATCACATCAAAATATTGACAGAATTCCAAACACAAGGAGTTTGGAGGAAAAGAAAAGCCACATTCGGCTACAAAGAGACTGGAGAACCAATGTCCCTCAGCCAAACGAAAATAATCAGGAGGACCAGAAAGTTCCTCCAAAATGACCCAGGAAGGAATAGAAAAATCAGAACGAAATTTTTCAAGTGACTTAATAAGGTAAACCATGATGAACAAAGAAAATAAAAGAGAAGGAAGAAGATCTTACAGAAGAAGGGTAGATCAGTTGATAACGTACAAGATGGAGAAGAAATGGAGAGATCAGTTGATAACGATAGGATTTTCTGCAACGCTTAAATACCTTACCTTGGGAAGGGGTAAAAATAATGAGTACAAAGAAAGACGTTTGCGCTACCGGCAGCTAAAAGGACAAAAAAAGGCACGAAGACCAAAGCAGTGGGAAAAATTCAAAAAGTATGATTCTATGAATTCAAAAGGAAAATTAAATACAAGGAAAACACTCCTAAAATTCAGGATAACAATTTAATCCCGCTATATTTCAAGAAGAATGTTCCACACTCCTCAACCTCGAACTGTGAAACATTGGGGGCTTCTGTTGATACCAAATTTAGTCTGCTAACGTGGATCAATTAAGTGGAGACATGTGTCAATCTATATGGCACTTACAAACATTTCTGAACAACACCTTGACTTCGAGGAACTCAACCTCCCCGACTAACTCAGACACTCCGAGCAACAGGCGCTCTCCGAGGAACTTTACTATACCGAGCAACTCACGAAGACCAAGCTACTTAGGCGGTCCGAGCTTCATCTCGTACATAGCATTAATGTTCGGATAATCAAAAGAGATATTGCGCATTAAATGCTCATTATTATCACACAGACGCATACGCCTATTGGACAACTGTGTATTATTCTTTCATTTGTACAGCCTCAAGGCTATAAATACATGGTAACCTCCTCATTAGCAGGGGACTCGGAATTTGTTGGTAAAACTATTATCGAGAATTCTGTAAACAGTCATCAATAACACAAACAGTGGACGTAGGCCATTCTTTCAAGGCTGAACCACTTTAAAAATCTCTTGTCTTATTTATTTTTTATCTGAGATTAAATAATTAGAGATATTCTAATTTTTTACATCAACAACAACAACAACAATAACAATAACAACAATAATAATAAATTAATAATAATAATAATAATAATAATAATAATAATAATAATAATAATAATAATAAAAGATCCGTTTATGAAAAAAATATTTTTTATTAAAGTTAATTTAAAAGACTGTTATCATTATTTTAAAGAAAATAATTGGAAATAGATTTTTTAAAATATTGTATTCTTATAAAATAATGTTTTATAAAAAGTTTAATAATATTTATAAAAAATAAAATAAATTCACGTTGTAAGAAAGGGACTATAAACAACGTTTCTTAAAAAGGTTTTTTAAATAAAATTTATTTTTGTTATATATAATAATAAAAAAGAGATCAGTTTAAAAAAAAATGTTTTGTATGAAAGTTAAACAAATATCCATATGTTCAATGTTCCATTTTTATCTCATTATCCCTCTCAAATTCAAAGTAGTTAAAGTGCACAACCTAAATATCAAAAAATATCTCAGTAATCTCAGAAACACATCAAGAAAAAAAAAAATTATTAACTCAAACCTTGAATCCCAAAATTCATGTTTGTATTTCTCTCTCTCCCATTAAAAGCACGTGTATTAAAGGCACAATATAAGACTCAATATTGTCAGTAATTAAATAAATGTTATATATATTGACTTAATGTTCTTAGGAATTAAATAAATATGCTGGTAAAATTTAGTATACTGCAAGTCTATTTTATTTGTTACAAATATGCAACATATATTCATACTTTAGTCTTTATGTAGTTGATTAGTATAAAAATCTACTATAATCTATTTTTTTAATTCTATACAATTAAATAAAAAAAATTGTGACATTGATGATGTAATGATAAATTTTGACTTAATATTAGTGGTACTTAAATAAATTTATTGTTAAAATTTAGTATACTATAAGTATATTTTGTTTGCAAGACATATGCATATCTTAGTCTTAATGTAGTTGATTAAATTTAAAAGTTTAATATAATCCATTTTTAAATTTCTATGCAATGAAATATCTTTCTATATATTTTTTTCATTAAAAAAATGGTTGTCTTTTTTTTCTTATGAATTTTGAGAACATGTGATTCCTTATTCTATTAAATCACTTCCCTCCATCCATAAAAAAATCCTACGTTAATATTTAGTTTTATATTTTTTGAACATGAGTATATTCATTTCTTGAATTATCTTTACTACTTATTTATTAGCATAAAGTTAAATAGGTTTTTAAGAGAATTATAAAACGTACGTGCATTGCGTGAGATACCTGCTAGTTGTATCTCTAATAATTAATGCCAAAATTAATGTACTAAATGTTCGTTCAATTTTAAAATGTTCACATGCAGTTTATCTTATCACCCATTTATTGATGGGTCATTTACTATTCGGGATACATATGTTTATAATAATTGGTACTTGGGATACGTTAGTTTCCGTATTAGTTGGTTGGGTGTTATTTTAATAGTTTGAACTAACGAACACTTAAAAAATGTATTCATTTTTGTCAACTACCTGAAATGCCCTTGATATTTATAAACAAAAACTTAAAATCCTCATACTCTCTCATTCACCACAAAATACCAACTCTCTCTCTCTCTCCTCCATTCTCTTTCTTCCGTCCAAACCACAACCACCACACACCACACCCAAACACTCATAGACCACGCTCCAAAAAATTATCACAAAAGTACGAAGAGAAACCCACGTAAAGAACCTAATTGGTCCGGTTGAAACCGATTGCTGAAAACCTGTAAGAAAGGTGGGAAGAAACCCATCTCCGAAAAACAACCGTTGGTTTTTTGCCGGAGGTGTAGTTTTGTCGTATATTTGGAGTTTGTTGACTAATTGGATTAATTGATTACCGACGAAATTCTGATTTGCATGGAGTCTGGATTTGTATTTGCCGAAGGTTTTGCTCTCTATTTGGAGTTTTGTTGTCTATTTGGAGTTTGCTAGGTTGTTTTGCCGGAGGTTTGTTTTTGCTTTGTGAAGGTTTGTTTTTGCCGGAAGTTTCATATTTTTTAGCCGAGGTTTCATGTTTTTTCCCTTTTTTTTAAATCATTTTTAATTGAAATCGGTTTATTTTAAATTTTTTTGACTGGAAATTATTTTTTTAATTATAATCAGTTTTATTTTAATATTTTTTTGTTGAAAATCATTTTATTTCATTGAAAATATTTATTTATTTTTATTTACAAAAATTATTTTTATATAATTGTTTAATATTTTTTATATTTTTACTATTTTTAATAAAAAAACAAAATTTAACATTTTTTAAACAACTTTTTTAATTGTTTTTTCTAAATATAAACCGTACAATTTATATATATATATAGTAATAATAATAGTACTATATATACAATTGAATTTTTTTTATATAAATAAATAAAATTTATATATACAAAAGGGTAAATGGCACATTATAAGCAAGGGTAATATTAGTAGTGGAGTGTATATGTTGAACTCGCTAACGGAAGTTAAGCCCAATCATTAACATAACATTCATCCAACAATAATAGAAACTAACATACCTCAAGCAGAAAATATTGTAAACAAATGTACCGAGGGTACTAAATGACCCTTTATTTATTGCATAACATGTATTAAATGCTTTCTCAATTTTAATAAGTCCACATGGTCATCAATCTTATCACTCATTTATTAATTGATGAATAGGATGGGATCACCTATATCATAATTTCTCAAAGAAGAGTGACATTTTTAGTGAACCTTTTAATAGTTCAGCAAAATATAATATAATTTTTATTTTATATAAAAAATTAATAGTATATAATTTTTATTTTTTATAGAGAGACACTAAAAAAAGTTACATCATCCGTACAATCATTTTAATTTTTATAGGATATAAACTTTTCACATAAAAATTTGCACTAACCATGACATGTATTGAAAAAAATGACATTATTGAAATTCTAAATATTTCAGGATATATTCCGATAGCTTAGTCTCAGATGATAACTTTTAATTAATATATGAAATTGGGTGGGTATAAAATTTACAAATAATAAAAAATGGATCATTTACAAAGATAAACTGATAGTGTTCTTGGGTGAGTATAAATTTGTAAAGACATATTGTAGGATAAATTTTTACATATAATATATTTCTCTAAAAGTAAAAAAATATTAAAACATATTTATTTTTTCCTAGTTTTAGTTGAAAGTAGAAACATTTCAAAACTAAATCCATCAAAAGATATATATATATATATATATATATATATATATATATATATATATATATATATATATATATATTTATTTGTTTGTTTGTTTGTTTTGAGGGGAGGGGGGGGGGGATATTAAAATATATGGTCTTAACAATTTAAAACAATTGTTGTGGAGATATTTGTTATTTTCTTAGCTTTATCTTTGAGTGTTATTTCTTTATAAAAGATATTATATTTCGAATGAGTTTTCTACATTTAATGCAATAATGTTTAACTACTTAACTTTAAATTATTAACAAGGTTTGTATCATGGTATTTTAGTTGTATATAAAGTTGATGAAAATATGACATTTTTTAATTTATTTTAAGTATGCAACTCATAAAAAAATGAGGTATCCCTATAATGATTTTAAGATTAGATATTGAACTATGGTATATACTATTTTTTTTAATTATTTTTATATTTATTTATTGTACATTACTCGTGTATCTCACGAGTTGTATGCTAGTTTATTTTGTTATAAAAGCATGTGTGAAACAAGTTATTATTTCATAAATAGAAGGAACTTGCTCCCTCCATAATACCTCAACAAGCGTCGGTGCAATTTTATGCTTCAAAGATCCACGTATCCCAGTTGTATTTGACACTTTATCATTTTGAGCTAATGCCTTCTTGTTTGGTTGTCACTTGCACATTTTTATGTTCATATTTTTGCAATAAAATTTTGTATCATTTCAGTTTTGACTTGCATTACATAGTTTTTAACTAAGTACAGTGAGTTTTGCTATCGTACATGAATAATGCATGCATGAACTATATTCATTGTATCTTGGTTACAAGGAAATATTGGATACAACCATGGTATGAATCATATAATATAACATAGCCAGAGAAAATTTAAAAGTAAGTTATTTTTTTTCCCTCACTTTTTTTATAATTGACATATCATGCAATTATATTTGGCGTTTCGATTAAAAAAATACCTTCACGAATCATGCAATATCTAGTTGATTTTGTTTATATTAAAAGAGGAGTAACATTTTTGGAATAGAGTTGGCACGATTTTGACAAAGGCTTTGAACCACTCTCTATGTATGTGTATTGACAGGAAGCTAGTGTAATTCAAACTCGATGCAAACGTGGCAGAGTTAAAGTGATACATGTTTAATATGAATAAAAATAGGATATTTTATATAATTTTATAAATTTAATTCTTGTACTAAAAATATCATGAAAAATAGTAAAGCTGGCGCGAACCCAAAAATTAAAAGGTATTGTACCGCAGGGACTAGAATTATGAATGCTATTGTACCACAAGAATTAAATTTATAAACTTAAAAAATATTATCTTAAAAATCCAAATATATAAAATAACATCACATCTTAATTCTCTGTAAAAAAAAATATGAATATTATCTAACAGACAACTTGATTTGACATGATAAATGCATTAAATTTGTACTGTACCAAGAATATGTACAAGCTTTTTAAAATTATTTATACTAAAATATTATTATTGTATTGAATTTAACTTTGTAGTAATAAAGTATTGGGTTATTTGTATTTGGAATACGTTTGTTTCTATTTATTTTTAGCTGGATATCATAGTTTATGTTAAAATTGGCGAATAACGGTAAACACACTCTCTCTCTCTCTCTCTCTCTCTCTCTCTCTTTATATATCTCTATCTCTACTACTTAAAAAGAGGGAAGTTCCTCTTCAAATCTCAAAGTACTAAACTATCCTCATTAAATTAATATTTTCTATCATATCCTTAATATTAGTCTCACACATTCATTAAATTAAAATCATTCCATGAATCTTAACTTGATACGTTCTCTCTCCTAATAGATTCATCTAACAAAACTTCCAAATACATTCATCTTGAAACACTAAAAATCAAAAGTCAGCGGCCCAAGTTCTTTCATCTTCCCGTCAGATTCATATTGCATGATTTCTTCGTTGCTGTTGTTTCTTGTCCAAAAAACAAGGACAATACTCCTAATTTTCTCTCAAATTTTTTACTCCTTTTTCATTTGCCATAAAAAGTATGCATTTGTTAATTTAAAAGAAAATACATAATTTTTGTAATTATACATATCTCACTCATGAATGTTGTCTCTCTTTTGTGCTTAGATTTTGTATTTTCAATTTTATTGTTGTTCTATTCATGTTTTATAATAATTCTAAATTTGTATTCATGTTTATTTCTTAAAGATTCTAAAAATTCTTAAAACACTCCAATTACTTTCTAAAAGACAAACTTGCCCTTTGCTCTAATGATCAAACAAATATTTTTTTATTTGTTAATTTTTTTTCAATAAAAAACAGTATTTTAAACTATTTTTTAAAACATTTTTTTATTTTTAAAATTAAAAAATAACGGTTTTTCATAAAAACTGTTATGATAGTTTTAAAAACCCTTTTTTATTTTAAAAAAACTGTTATGATACTTTTATAGAAGTTTTTTTTAAAGATATATTTAAAAACTATTTTTTTACATAAAATTGGGAAAAAATTAACAAATAAAAAACTGTTTTTTAAATTGAAATTTGTTTTTATAACCGAACACAACTCAAATAAAAGCAACTTGACACAACACAACACGACAAAAAAAAATTTTAACCAAACATGAATACGATCCTAATAAAAGTGACACGGCACAACATGAAATATTATTTTTTTACAAAACACGAATACGACCCAAGTAAAAGTGTCACGCCGCAATATATGTTATTTTTTTAACCAAACATGAACCCAACCAAAATAAAAATGACACGACAACGCTCAAAATCTTATTTTCACCTATAAAAGTAATATGACACAACAAGAAATCTCATTATCTACCAAATACTTACACAACCCACTTAAAATGCAACACGACAAGTAGGTCGTGTTTGCATTTCATAGAAAAAGGATTTTGTGTCGTGCCATGTCACTTTCATATGTTTCATATTCATTTTACGGAAAATTAAGATTTTGAGGTGTGTCGTGCCATGTCGTGTTA
This sequence comes from Sambucus nigra, assembly GCA_949130495.1. NCBI lineage: Eukaryota > Viridiplantae > Streptophyta > Magnoliopsida > Dipsacales > Adoxaceae > Sambucus > Sambucus nigra. Next base: position 82,720,949 of record OX422208.1, on the reverse strand, counting down.
ATTTTATTTTGGTCGCATATTATAAAACATTTTAAATAAAATGTACAAAAAAACAGTTTTAAATAAACAGCTTTAAACAATTTTTTAAGTGCCTAAAGATTTTATTTAAAAAAAATTAAGATTCTAATAGTTACTGTTTTGGAACTATTGACTTTTTATTTTTATAAAACAATTTTTGTAACTATTAGATTTTTTGTAACAATTTTTGTAAGTATTAGAATTTTTGTAACAATTTTCTTAAAACACTCCCATGCGTGGATTTTAATTTAAACAATTTTTTTAAAATAAAATCTTTAGGCACTTAAAAAATTGTTTAAAACTGTTTTTTTTGTACATTTTATTTAAAATATTTTATAATATCGCCTATAAATACCGCTGGCGCGTACAAAGATACTAAAAAAATTGTCACCGCCTATGCATACCGCAGGCGCGGACCATTTTGTTAAATAGTAAAAAGATTATTTTTGAAATTCCTCTGTGTTGAAATTTTTTCACACTATATGGGTCAATGTATTCATTTTGTCTCTCTACATACATATATTCTTCTTATTTAGTCCTACGTCGGTTCCGGTTGTAACTCCCCAACTAAGAAAAACATAACTTCCGAGAACAACCTTACTGAAGCTGCAATTACATGCCTTGGTTGGATTATCTTTGTCAACTCAAACACACACTCTAAACTGTATCTTTAGCATCTTTAGATACATAGTGTTCAAAGAATTTCAGTTTGTTCTTCCCTGCTCTTAATATGTAGTATTGAGTGTCACTTATTTAGTTCATGGTTTATGGATACTTATGGAATACATTGCACTTATTTAAGTACCATAATTTTTTTTTTAATTTTTTAAAATTAATTTACAATTGTTGTTTTCAAATCATCTTATTGTTGAGTAAATTGTTTTAATATCTTCAAAACTTTGGTTTGGCCATACTTATTAACCGGATGGATTCTCTTTGTTATTTTGTAATCTATATTCAATGAACATGAATGCAGTTTCTCTGTCTCATGTAATTTATCTTTGAGAGTTGTTGTGTTGATATGTTAAGACTGATAATCCATCCATCATATTATGTAAATGTAATGACTAAAAAGAACTAATGTCCTGTTTCACTTCATAGTGATGATTAAGTAATTAAACATTTGGGTATCAATTCCTCACATAGCGATTTTCTTCTAAGGATTGACAATGGGACGGAAGCATCAACACATGATGAGGGCCCCGAACTGTCTCTCATTGACGTTACCTTCCCATCATTAAATATAAATTCCAACTCACCAAACTTCTTGACAGATCGAGCAATCCTTGCAACAACAAACGAGCACATAGACTCACTCAATGATATGATGATTGATATGTTCTTCGGAGAATTGAAGACATTAAATAACTCTGATGAAGCTATGGATAACACGCACAACTATTACCAAGAAGAATTTTTAAATTATTTGATGCCGAATGGATTGCCACCACACGCATTGAAACTTAAACATAATTGTCCAATCATTCTTCTACGCAATATAAATCCATCAATTGGATTATGTAACGGAACAAGAATGTTGTACGAAGGTTCTTCGAATAATGTCATCCATGTTCATCGCTCATAAAGTTAAAGAGGAAGAAGAACCTTTGAATCCTTACAAACGTCAAAAGCAACATATTTAAGCATTAAATTTTTAGTTTTTAGGATTACACACTGTTTTTATCAAATGTCATCTTTCAATAACTGCGATTTGGAATTTGATTGCTGAAGCTTTTTTTAACTTCTTTTTTTTTAATGATATTTCTCTATAAATCATTTCAAGCTAATTTCATTGTGATAAATTTATTCGTATATATACATACATGTTTGTGTGTATTTCTTCCTGCTTTTGTGTAGAGAGTTCTGAGTTCGTTTGTGATAGATTTAGAGTATTCACAAGAATATCTTGTATAGTTTATAGTCCAATGGAGGTTTAGTTTTTGGGGTAATGATTGATGCTTCGTACTAGGTACTTTATGTTATATTCTAACAAAACAAATTCTACATAATATGTTGCAAGTATTTTTATTACTTTGTCCTTCACAGATTTGCAGTGGAAGATTAATCTCTGGAAACAGCTACACGTGCAACGCACGTGGGCACAACTAGTATATATATATATATATATATATATATGTGTGTGTGTGTGTGTGTGTGTGTGTGTGTGTGTGTGTGTTTATTTAAGTATATTGAATATTAGAATTTCAATATTATCTTAATTTATATCATTTTCAAAACTTCAAAAATTATAATAATCTAGAAAATAAAAAAAAAATATTCTGAAAAAAAAATGTATTCTTTGGAATATAAAAAAACATAATATTTAGTATAACAAAATGACTTTATTAATATTGTTTTAGAAAATATTTTTTTAACTATATTTTTAAAAACAATGTTGTAAATAACGTCCATTAAGAAGTATTACGCTTAAAAATTATTTTTTACGTCTAGCTATTACATTTATTTTTATAATATTAATGTTGATGTCTAAAAATGGCGTGATTCAATTTTATAATCACGGGTAAATAACAAGAGCAATCTAACCAAACACACAAGAGACAAAGATTTGTAAAGTGGTTCGGCTATGAAGAAAATCTGCGTCCGCTGTTAGTTTTATTTATGTTGATTATAATATCTCAGTATGGTGAGCTTGAGAATGATTGAATTGTTCCCTTGAGCTAAGGGAGACTGTCAATTAATAAGGGTCTGGAACCCTAGAAATGGAATGCCTTTATATTTTCAGGTATTTACATCTGTATACAAACTCTTGATATTTAGTGTTTGTCACCTTTCCAATGGAGTAACTTTTGCTATTCCTGATGGTTCAAATTCTGGACTTGGTCGACCTTTCAGCCGACTAAGTTCCTCTAATGCTGATCAAGATAGCTAAATGGTCACCTAAGATGATAGGTGTTTGTTGTTTATTGATCCACGTGGAAAGGTAATTTTTACGTACGACAAAAGCCCCCAATGCTCCATACTTGATGATTGATCGAAAGTGTGGAGTATTTGTTCAGAACATTATTAGGCATTTAGCCTGAGCATTGGTCGGCAGCCGACCTTTTGGACTTGTAAAAAAAAATTACTAGCACTGTGGATAATGTTATTTTTACAAATATTTCAAACGTTTTTGGACCGCCAAAGGGTACGTTGGTCTTTTCGCATTTTAGGAAGTGTGCAGTCGGTGGTAGTTCAATCATTCGTGCAATTAATCATTTCATCTCTACTATTGAGGCAACCTATAAATAGGTATAAGTTTTCGTCCTTTTATTTTCACCTCAAATTTTCTGTACTTAGACTTTTTCTTTGTTCTCGAGTTTTCTTTCTGCAACCTCTTACTGTCTGTTACCTGTCACCGTTTTCTCATCTTTATCGTTGTCCTTGGATTCCTGTAAGATTTTTTTCCTCCTTTCTTTGTTTTTCACCCTTTTCTCTGTTTCAACCATGATAAACTATGTGGATGAGGGTTCGTTGAAGGAGCTTAGGGTAAAAAGGAAAATTAATAATTTGGTAGATCTAGAAATAGTTTAGGGTCCTGTAAATGATTATTCTTTAGGAGAGAGTCACGGGATTCCCACTCTTTTCATAGCTGAGTGTGGTATCACCTTTCCCCCAAACCCTTTCTTTCTTCAATTTTGTCAACATTTTGATGTAGTTCCTGTTGAATAGCCCCAAACATGTGGAGGGTGATAAATGAAGTACAAGGGTTGAATGAGATTTATGGGACACATATTGAGATCCCTGAATTGATGTTTTGTTATAAATGGGGAACCATTGGAGAGAGCACTTATTATTTGAAGACTAGGCTATCCAATACGACTTTAGTAGTTAATGTGCCAGATTGCAATAAAGATTACTGGGATTATGGTGTTGTTGTCAATAATTGGCAATATGCCTTCTTCTTGTGGGGGTATCCTACACTGGACCCAATTGCCTCCAAGAAGGGCGTGCTAGAGTTTATAGCTTTCCTCTAACTTTTTTATGTTTATCATCTATTTTCAGACTTGTCGACTAACTTTATTACTTTGTATTCTTTTGCAGAGGATAGTAAGAAAAGGTGTTTCGAATAGGGAGAAATCAACCCTACATACCTTAAATTTCTATGGGGTCTTAATCAAAGGGTTGGATAAGAACCCCCAAGAGCTACTTCAGTACTATTAGAGTACAAGAGCTCCATTACATCCTTTATTGGTCTTTTGTTTCTCGGCCATCACTTGCACTGCCCTAAGTTTCCATCAACTTAGAAGAATAGGCTGTATCCACTTCCTCGACTACAGAATCAGTTGGGGTTGAACTCATCTAAGGATGAACTTCTTCCTTTGAGTCTTTGGGCATCACCACCATCTCGACATCCCCTTCGACCGAGATGGTGAAGAGAAAAATTCCAAGCTTACTGGAAAAGTCTTCTCCTCCAACTACCAAGAAATCCAACCTTGCCAAGAATAAATCTCAATCCAGTGATAAAAGGCCACAGGTTTTGAATACTAAGGAGGTCAGAATTAAAGAGACTCAATACCAAAGACTGAAGAAAGGCTTACCTAGCCATCTACAGCAGATTAAAAAGTCTTCTGAGTTGGCCAAAGTTACTGAGGTGGACAAAAAATCTTCTATCGATCAGGGCAGAATTGAGAATGCTTCTATTGCCATCAACCCAGGGCTGGCCAAGGAGTTAGCAAAGGCTGGAACTTTACCTGTTGATAGATTGGATGCAGTCCCCTTGACTAGAGCTCGTTTAACTGTGAGGGTCGCTTATGCCTTAGCTTTGGTAAGTCCCCTTTACTTTTCTATCGATAAGTCATATCTTTAAATACATTTTTGCTAATAACCTTTTCATTTTCTTTCAGATTTTGGACAACTTTAACCAAATGATAGAGAATGATGACCAAATAAGATCATCTTCCACAACTAACGTTGAGGAGGCTTTGGAAGGTTTGAGAAAATCTTTGCAAGACTCTAGTGAATCTCTGGAGAGAGAAAAGTAAACATTTCAAGGGAAGGTCAAAAATATCGAGGAGAGGGTAATAGCAGCTGAAAATGCCCGAACAGATACTGAGAACACCTGAGCAACTGTTGTTAATGAACTGAAACAATATAAATTACCAATTACTGAAACTGAGTGTCAAGCAAAGGTTATTAAAGACAAAGTGGTTATTTTGACCAATGATAATTCAGCTTTAAAGGCTAAGGACAAAAAGGATAAGGAGGAGGCACAAAACGAAGGATGGGAGAAGGCTTTTATAACAACAGCCATCTTAATTAATTATGCCAGAAAGTATTCCTTCAAGGAAGGTTGGTCTGAGGCCTTAAAAGAAGTTGGTACTCCGAAAAACTCTGAACATTTTCAGAGGCGTGACCAAACCACCCCTACCAACCTAAAGGAGTACTTTGAGGATGATAAGGAGGGTTTTGGAGAGTCTTTAATGGTTCCTGTTGAGACTTCTGACCTACCTGCTGTCGATCAAGATAAGGCCAAGGAACGGGAGAAGGACAAGGAGAAGGTATAACTCCTTTTGGTTAATTTGTTTTACCCCTTTTTTAATGTATTTTTCATTTCTTTCTTTCTTATGTACTCACCTTTGTAGCCATGAGTTGATAAATGAAAAAACATTTTTTACTCAATTATCTCCACCGTCCAATGATGTTGATTTCTTGTTCATTGTTATCTTTTATTCTGTTTATTTTTCTGAATTTGCCCATAAACTTGTACTTATAATTTTTTTGTTTAATGCCAGGAAGAAGGCCATAGTTTTTGCTAAATCCGACTTACTTAGACGGTGTAAAAATCTTTTTGAGGCTGGCCATGTGTGAAACCTCATAATTTTGGGGTAATTATTTTAATCAACTAATTCGGTAATTAGTGGTCCTTAATTAATGAGAATTAATTAATGAGAATAATTAAAAGTGAACATATTTAATAAAGTTAACGAGTGAGGAGTTAATTTTACAAATATAATTCGGAGGGCAATTTTAAGTCCGCAGTTGACTCCGGTAGAGTCGAAATAGTCAAAAAGAAGTGGGTACTTACACATATTGGGTATTGGGATCCAATTACATATGGGTGAACTTAAATAAGAGAGTTTTGGTCATTTTAATTAGGGTCCATAGGCCGAAAATGTGAATAGTGTAAGGGGTTAGGCATCATTAAGTCTTAATAGAAGACTAAAGGGAGAAAAGAGAGGGAAAGCCAAAGGAAAAGTGAATTTGGGGATCTTGAAGAGGCAATTGCAATCCAACTTCATCTTTCAAAGCCCTAGATCATCTTGGTGAAGGCAAATGGTTTAAATTTTGAGTATTAAATTGTATCTTGCTACTCATATCATAAGAGGAGGAATCCAATTGAAAGTTTAGGGTTAGTTAATTCTAAATGTATAGATGATTTGACAAATAATGCATTTGATGATTGAGGATCTGAAAATTTGTGAGACTATTAGGGCTAGAATTTTTGTAATGGAGAATGGGACTTAGGACGAATTTGGGGAACGTTTCTGCAGAAATCTGTTCAAAACAGTGGTTTTAAATTCATCAATGGAGAACTTGGTTTATGGAGAAGGAAGTAAGAGGAAGAAGTATCATGGTCGTTCGAACGACATGATAATTTGTTCGAACGAGATCCACTGTCGTTCAAATGACAGGGATCTTCGTTCTAACGACCTCTGATGGTTACCAGAATTTGGAGATCCCCTGATTCATACCTACTGTGTTGGAAATTGTAATTTTAGCCCAACTGAAATTGTGAAATTTAATATTGAATTATGGTTAATTTGGGAATACGTAACCTTGACATTTATTTGATTAAATTTCATGACATTTGAGATGAGGGTTTATGATTTAGCATATTATGGTCTTATTGTTTATAGTGATTAAACTTAATTGTAGAAAATTAAAGGGTGGACTAGAAACACTAAACTTCGAACCAAGTGATGGGAAGTCTTGTTTACTTAAAAAGGACATACATTAAGATGAGAGAATGTAATGTGTAAATAATATTAATAAGGAAGTCGGGGCGTAGACTTAAATACTTTAGGCTTGGGTATGGGCATAATACTCCAATAGCTTGGAGTTCTATATATGTCGGTGTGTAGTACATATATGAGTTATGTATATATTTGTGTGAATTATATATATATATATATATATATATATATATATATATATATATATAGTAAAGCTATACCCATGAATGCTATCATAGGAGGTTGCGCGATGTGTGTAAATCCCCTAGCTTGAGGAGCAGGGCGAGTATAGTCCTCAGGCCATATCATTCGGGTTCAGGAGTGAGACGAAAGGTGCCTAATTTTAATTCACTACCGTGGAAAAATATGGCCGCCTCCACAGCGATTGTATGTGTTGTTCTAAAACAGGGAGCTAACCGTATCAGGTTTTCGGGTGGATGAGAATACCCGATTATGATAGTGTCTAGCGAATACCCGATGAGTGACTACTCGAGGGAATAGTATTTACATATCTACAACATATACGTGTGAATGTTGTAGTATTATTTCGTATATATGGTATAAGTAGATATGGGTTAGTACATAATGGTAATTGTGTTAATTATATAGCTTGTGAGACGGTTATATGGTATTAAAGGGGAAATGGTGCTTTTTATAAGTTAATGTGTATAATAACTTAATAAGTAAAATACTATACTCACTTGGGGTGTATTAGTGGGATAATTAGTATAGTATTGGGGTAAGGCTAGTTACGAGGGAAGTGGCTAGGGACGTTAGGTTTAATCCATTAGGCGTGCACATTAGTTGAGGGGTGAGGTAAACTTAAGGGAGTGCGCGATACTAATTTAAATATGAAGAGCATTTACATATTTATTACTTGCATTTAAATTCACTTGCTAAATATTTGTAAATGTTTTTGGGTACTAACCCTTGCTATAAAATATTTTCAAAAAACCTTTTAGGTGTCCTCCTACAAGGGTGCCCAACATGATTCCATCCTACAGGGTACGTGGCTGCAGCTATGTGGAGTGCTGTGGTTTCTTTGATGTAGTCGCTTATCTCATTCTATCTTAGATAAGGATCATTTCAGTTGTACTTATTGACTTGTATCTCTATATTCAGACTTGGCATGTATTAGTACTCTTTTATTTTCGCATGTGTGTATGGCTTGTAGTCGACGTTGTTCGACGGACTATTGGACTTACTTTGTGGCATGTTTTAGTTTTATTCTCGTAATGGATTGTTTGTTATTCTATTATGTAACTTTGATGGGATTAATGAAGATAAAATTTGACATCAGCTTAATGAAACACTAGGTGGTTAGTAATTAATGAATGAACGATAGTGATGCCAAGAATGAACCATATGAGATTCCTGCTTAATTAGATATAGGACTGATCACCCGGTATTTTAGTAGGCGGGGCGTCACACCATGTTCTCTTGTCTGAAGAAGATTTATTAGGATTTCTCAGCCCAAATGCCTCCGACCAGGTGCAGGAGTCTTACATCCATCTTCATTACCTCTTGAACAGAGTTGTAGCCAATAATATTGGTTATTATGAAATGATTGAGCAGATACAGGAGGATCATAAACTTTTCAGGGCGCTGCTTCATTCTAATTATGACACTAAGTATAAAGCCTTTAGTGAAGGCTGGGGCTTTAACAAGAAGTTATAAGAGATCACTTTTGCCCTGAATAAGAAGGAATTATCCTTACACTTAGAATTAGATAACGCCCGATCAATTGCTGCCATGTTGGAGAAAGAAAATAATGCAATAAGGAACGAACTTGACAGTTTGAAGAAATAAACCACCACTTGTTCAGATGAAGGGGTTTTATTTTTGGAGATTGAGAATGTCAGGCTATTAGAGGAGCTGAAAGCTTTATAGAAGATAAAATGTAAGCCTGGACAAACTTCATGGAAAAGCCACATTGTTCAGTTAACTATTGATGAAGAGAGAACCAAGAAAACCTTGGACGACCAAGGTACTAAGATCAAGAAGAAAGACAAGACCATTAAGAAGCTTCAAGATAACTTTGATCGACTTACCTTCCATTTCCATAAGCAACCAGAGATGTTTGGATGGATGGGTATGATGAGGCCTTGACTTACTTAGATAAGAACATGGAGCAGGCCGAGAACGAGGGTTATAAATGAGGTTGGATGAACTTGCTTACTTTGATGAATATACCTAAGAACAGTGAACTATGGTAGTGGCATGACCCAGGACTATTGGATTACCCTGATCCTCCCTTCTCTATTGATGTCAGATGGATTCCTCTTAATGCCATCCCTTAGAGCCTGATTATAAAATACCTTGGGGATTACAGCTTGGAAGGAGAAGTGGAGATGTTCGTCCTCAACATCTGCTTGACCAACCAAGCAGCAACATGCATACTAGGAGGAGATATTTTAGGTTTATCAATCATCCGAGCACCCTTAATAAACCTCCTGTTGGGATGCGCAAGGTTGATGGAAAGAGTCTAATATAATAACTTATATTTTGTACTTTGTTGATCTTTGTTTTGTAATTCATATTCATTGTTATGAAATGAAGTTAATTGATACACTTTATCTTTTCTCTTTAAGCTTGTAGTTTCTATTAACATTGTTGTTGACTAGGTAATCTATACACTAACTAGTTAATTAGCCTATTAATTAAATTACTTACTTAAATGTTAAATGTTTGATTCATGATTGAATCTAATTGTAATGCCTTAGATTCTATAAATGTCGTTCTTAGAAAAAATTATAAATAATTTTTTGAACTAAGTTGTAGCATTAGTTATCATTGGCGACTAAGTGTATTAGGAATGTATAATTATCCATGTATTTTAACTTAGTTGAGTAAAACCTCTTGTGTTTGACTTTGATTCTTACGGAAGATTTTACTAACTTCTAGTTCATGATTTGTCGAAGACAAAATCATACATGCAGTTGATAATGATAAACTTTTCTGAAGTTGCAAAAGTTTGACAAAGAACTTTTCTGAAGTTGGAAAATTTGAATTAAAATTTAACGAATTAAAATTTAGATTTTAATATAAAGTGGTGATTCCACACCATACTCTGAAAAACAAAACATATAAAGGAAGTATAATTTGGAGGAACATATCATTTCATTAACTTGAATAACTGATTGCATCGAAAACAATATCATTGATAATATTTGCGAAGATGGTTGGCATTCCATGGGTTCTTAAACTCCTCTCCTTCCAATGTTTTCAGGTGATATGTTCCTGGTCGAATTTTCATTGAGAGGTGATAAGGACCATTCCAATTGGGCCCCAACTTGTAATTTTTTTTAATCACCTTCTTTAGTACCAGATCTCCCTGTATAAGTTGGTCGGCTTGACGCGGTGATTAAAGAACCTAACATTCCTTTGTTAGTAGGAAGCCATCCTAATTGTAGCATCTTCTTTGACTTCTTTAACAATGTCCAGGTCTAGTCACCTCATTACATCACTCTTAGTGGAATTAAAATTCAGTACCATGTGTGTTGTCAGGCCTATTTCAGTTGGTACCATTATCTCACTATCGAAAGCCAGCATATAGGGAGTCTCTCCTGTTACTGTCCTTGGTGTGGTTCTGTAAGCCCAAAGAACGTTATGCAGTTCATTGATTCAATTTCCCTTGGCTTCATCCAAACTCTTATTCAATCCATCAAGCAAAGTTGTATTAGTTATTTATGTTTGACCATTGCATTGTGGATGTCTCGGTCCTGAGTGTAGCTTCTATATTTTGGATCTGATGCAATACTCCTCAAATTCTTCATTATCAAACCGGATACAATGATTAGGGATGGAAGAATAGGGAATTCCACAACGACATATGATTTGCTTCCATATGAACTGAAACACTCTTTGATAGGGCATATCAATCAAGGTCTCAACCTTCACCCATTTGGTGAAGTAACCCACTGCGACGACTAAATGCTTGAAACTTCCTTTGGTGGTCGGCAATGGTCCGACCAAGTCTATTCCCCAAATGGAAAAAGGGCAAAAATAAGTAATAGGAGTTAGGTAAGCACATGTCTTTATGTGAATAGTAGCAAACCTTTGGTACTTATCACACCACTTGGAAAATAAAACATACTCTGTCTTCCTTGTCGGATAATAGTAACCTTGAATGTCTACCCTTTGTACCACTTATCTTCCAGCTAAATGGGCATCACATGAGACTTCATGGACCTCTTTAATCATATTGTTTACTTCAGTTGGATGGATAAAACTAAGTGAAGAGACTCTGTATCCCCTTCTATACAGAATAATTTTCTCCAGGACGTAGCTTCCTGCCTTATATCTCAATTTCCTTTCTTCCTTTTGATCGACTGGTAATAGTCCCTTCTCGATGTAGTCCCTAATTAGATCCATCCGGTAAAAAGGCCCCAGTTCTATAGAAATGATGTTTACTGCTTCCTCATCAATGCTCCTGCTAGTGAGAATCTCCACGGGGATGGTTCTTTTCAGCTCCATTAAAGTAGTTAAGGCTAGTCTATCAATAACATCTTCTTAGGCATTGTCCACTCTTAAAATTCGGACCATCTTGACTATTGGAAATGAGAAAATAACTTCCTTGATCTTATTCAAGTATCTCACCATTCTTCCCCCTTTAACTCCATATATTTTGAGTAATTGATAGATAATAAGTTGAGAATCAATGTGCGTTATCACCTGCTTAGCACCTAGTGATGAGGCTATCTCTAACCTAGTAATCAGTGCTTCATGTTCAGCGTCATTGTTGGAAACCTGAAATTAAAATCTCAATGCATACTCTACATTCAAGTCGTCTGGAGTATTAAGGATGAGTCCCACCATTTCTAGTTGTGCCCAAAGAGCCATCTATGAACAATTTCCAAATTGGGACATCACTGTTGAAGTCTTCGTCCATAAATACTCCGTATTCGAAAACCTTTATACTTAGGTCGTCTAGTTGGAGAGCTCTTTCTTGAATAGTTGATGATTCTGGTTAGTCGGCAACCATCTTAGTTCGCCTTTGAGTTGATCTCTCTTTCGAAAAATTCTGCTCGACAAGCAAACTTAGTGTGCTAGGTACCTCTGCATAAGTGAATTCTACTATAAAATTTTCCACTGCTTACCCTTTCAATAAAGTTCTTGGCTCGTATACGATTTTATACTCTCCCAGTTCAAACACACAAGACTTTAGCCTTCATGACTTTTCAAGATTATGCAAAGCTTGTCGCAGAGGTAGGTTAATGTACACTACAATGGTATGGGCCAAAAAGTAGGGTCTCATTCTTCTAGATTATTCAATGAGTGCCATTGCATATTTTTAAGCATGAGTATCTGATCTCATCTCCTTAGAACGTTTTACTGATGTAATACAGTGGCTTTTGAGCACCTTTCTCTACTTGGATTAAAGCTTCACTTACAAAAGACTCTAAAACAGCCAAATATAAGTACAACCTTTCACCCAAAACTAGTCGGGAAAGTAATGGGGGAGACCCTAAGTACTTATTCAACTCCAAAAAATCTTTCTCACATTCGTCATTCCATTCAAAGGCCTTTTTAAGCACCTTAAAGAATGGAAGATATTTGTCGGTAGCCCTTGATACGAAACGATTTTGGGCTGCTACTCTTCCTGTCAACTTTTTCATATCCTTCTTATTGGTCGGGGACTGTATTTCCATTAAAGCCTTTATTTTATCAGGGTTGGCTTCAATTTCTCTTTGATTCATGATGTACCCTAAGAACATAGCTTCATGTACCCCGAATATGCATTTGGTCAGATTAAGCTTCATTTGATTTTTTTAGCTGGTAAAATGTTTGGGTCAGATCAACAATGTGGTCGGCGACGAACATGCTTTTGGTGAGCATATCATCTACATACACCTCCGTGTTCTTACCGATTTGGGCTTCAAATATTTTGTTTACTAACCTCTAATACGTTGCTTTAACATTCTTGAGGCCAAAGGGCATCACATTATAGTAGTAAGTTCTTCGGTTGGCAATGAAGGATGTTCTCTCCTTATCCTTCGGCATCATCTTAATCTAGTTATAACTAGAATAGGTGTCCATGAAGCTAAGTAGATCATGACCTACTTTTGCATCTACCAATTGATCAATTATTGGTAAAGAAAAGTGATGTTTCAGGCATACTGTGTTGAGGTTAGTGAAATCCACACACATTCGTCATTTAGTATCCTTCTTCTTGACCATTATTATATTGTCCAACCAAGTCAAATATTTAACATCCTCAATAAGCTGTGATTTTTGCAATTTCTCCACTTCTTCTTGGATTGTCATATTCTTCTCTGAGCTGAAAACTCTACGCTTCTACTTGATCGGTCTGCCATATTTATAAATATTGAGATCGTAGCAGATGAAGTTGGTATCAACCCTAATATATCCTCACGACTCCAGGCGAACACGTTATTTATATCTCTAAGGAATATAATTAATTCATATTTGATAGAAGGTGTTAGTCTTGATCCAATCCTGGTGGTCCTTTCGGGTTTCTCATCGTTTAGCACAATGTTTCTATTTCTTCCATGACTTGTCCTTTCACCAAGTCTTCCTCTTGAGAGGATCCAAATTATCAATTTGGAAAGTACTTGTGCCCTTTTTTATCTCCTGTTGGCAGGTTGAGGTATAATAGAACTTCCGTACTTCCATATGGTAACGATTTACTACACCGACCCCATAGTTAGTAAGGAATTTCATATATTAATACACGATAGATGAATTAGACTTTAGTTGCTTCAACCCTACCCAACCAAGAATAATGTTATAGGCTGAAGGTACATTTTTATCCAGTACAAATAAGCAAATTCATTCAATCTTGTTGGTCAAGTGTCGATCAGCACATCCAGCTTAACAGTTCCCAAAGGATATACCCTTTCTTCTGAAAACACTATAAGAGGCATGTGGTACGGTTCCAGCTTACTATCTCGTAGTCCTAAGCTTTGGAAACAGTTGTAAAACATTATATCATCCAAACTCCCATTTTCGACCAAAACTCGGGCCACTCTGTCATGGTGAACTCTACAAGTGATGACTAAATGATCATCATGAGGATAAAGTACCCCACTCAAATCATTTTTGGAGAAGCCAATAACTAATTTGTCTTTGTTGACTTTTCTAAGCCGAACATCATTATTCTTAGACATATCAATATGCCTGATAGTGGGACAAGATTTGGCCTCATTTAAGTAGGCATTTCTTTCAGTAAGTCCATCTCCACCACCGGTGTCTCCACCTGCGATAAAATGACAACCAAAAGAAATCATACCTATGTCCATCTCTGGCTCATCAGACTTCTTCGGCAGGTCGAGGTCATCCTCATAATCATTGTTGTGTTCTCTTTTGGTGTCATCTTTTCCTCGACCTAGTGATTAAGATATTCTCCTAGTATCTCGATGACTATTCCGATCAACAAATTTTGCCAACTTTCCTCGCCAAATAATATTTCCAACTTCATTCTTGAGGGATATGAAATTATCAGTGGTGTGTCCATGATCTCGATGAAAATCACAATACTTGGACTTGTTTCTCTTGTTGGGAGGTGTCCTCAGTTTTTCAGGGCAGTTCAAATCTTTATTGCCCCTGATTTCTTCCAGGATATGGTGAACTCCCTTAGTGAGTGGAGTATAATCATCAAACTTCTTTATCATGTCAGACTTCTTATCTTTTTTATCTTTCTTGAACGAATTTTTCTTCGGTCCCTCAGCCTTGCTTTCTAATGCTTCTTTTGTTGTCATGGCTTCCTTGGCATTCATGATCATTCCACCCTTAGCCATTAACTCTGTCCTAATCTTGGATGGATTTTTTTCCAGGGCATTGTAAAGATCTTTTGCTATTAACTCACTCATTAAAGTTGCAGTAGCTATTTTTTCTTCATAATCCACCACTTATAACTTCTCATTATTAAACCGTGTGATTTAATCATGGGTACTCTCTCCGAGTTTTGGAGCACAGTCAAGAGATGAGTAACATTCTTGATCGGTTTGACCCCAAAGTAAAAGTTATCAATGAATAATTCGACAAATTAATGAAAACGGGATATTTTACCTCTAGGCAGATTATTATACCATATTTGCGCTAGACCTATGATGGAACTGGAGAAAGCCCTGCACCTCATCTCGATGGGAACAGAATAAATGTTAGCAGCAGGTTGATACGATTCAATATGTAGGACTGGATAAGTTCTTTCATCATATTAGGAGTGACAACTGGTGGCTTGAATTTGAAAGGTGTGGGATAGTCCACAATAGCCTGGATAAAAGGTGAGCCCTTAACAAAAATCCTTTACAGAGGATTTTTTATTTTGGCCATTTTCCCAAATCGGTCTTCCAATCGTTGCATGGATCCCTTCCAAGAATGTTCTTCTGGTTTGGATTTGATAGAAGAAGATTTTATGGCTTCATTGTGCTTATGTGTTGAACTCTCTTTTTTAGAAGTCTGCTCAGTGCGCACAGACCCCCTCATACTAGCTCTAGATCTCACAGATCTTTTATGTGCTCATGATGACGCTCTTGCTCCATGTGATGACCTCTAGTTACCCGGGGACCTAGACAGTCAAAATCAAATTCCCTACTCAGTCTCTCTAATACACTGGGCCTCTCTTTGAAAAAAGATACTGTTATAGTAATTCGTTGATCGGAATGAAGAGGTTGCACCAGGACGGTATGACCTGTCATCAGAAGATCAGGAATGGTAACTGCTTTCCTTCCTAGTTGGTGGAGGTGGCATATCTCTACTATAATTGAAAGATTTGCCTTACATCGTACGAGTGAATTGTTTGACTGACTCTTGCATAGCTTCCTTTCCTTTAGACAAATTGAATAAGATCCTTTGGAGGTCTGTCTCACCAGGGGAAGCGAAGATATCTGGATTATTGCCGGCAACTGCCAAGCTGCTTTCACGAACAATAGTCACTCTTCAAGCTAAAGAATGAACAAAAAAATACATAAGGTAGAAAAGGATGGCAAACAATCGTTCCCACAGATGGCGTCAATTTGTTGATGTGTAAAAATGGAATGATCCAATTTTATAATCACAGATAAATAATAAGAACAATCTAACCAAACACACAAGAGACAAAGATTTTTAAAGTGGTTCGGTTATGAAGAAAACTTACGTCCACTGTTAGTTTTCTTTATGTTGATTATAATAGCTCAGTATGGTGTGCTCAAGAATGATTGAATTGTCCCCCTGAGCTAAGGGAGACTTTCTTTTAATAGGGGTCCGGAACCCTAGAGATGGAATGCTTTTATATTTTCAGGCATTTACATCTGTATACAATAAATGTGACTCTTGGTATTCAGTTTTGATCGTCTTTCCAACCGAGTAACTTTTGTTATTCCTGATGGTTCAAATTTTGAAGTTGGTCGGCCTTCAAACCGACTAGGTTCCTCTGAGGCCGATCAGAATAGCTAAATGGTCACCTAGGATGACAAGTGTCTGTTGTTCATTGGTCTACGTGGAAAGGTAATTTTTACATACAAGAATTGTGTTAAAAAATAATATAAAATAAAATTTGTTTTAAGAAAAATATATTTTTTTAAATCTGCCGAGCAATTTAAGAAAGCCAAAAATATCATCCATTTTTTAATGGCCTTTTGGGTTCTTAAATTTTAATGAATATTACATTTTCAGTCCAACTATTTTTCAAAACCTATTTTTAACAGTTAAAAAAACGTTTAAAATATTATTAAAGTGTAAAAAAAAAATTAAAAGAACCTTAAAAATAACTTTTAAAAAATAAAAATTGTAGAAAATAACGATACAAAACTTTACTTTTTATTTGTAAAAAACAATAATAGAAATTGTAAAAAGGTCTCAGAATATTAGTTTTCATATTTTTAAAGAATATTTATTTTTTATTTATTTATTTTAATATTATAATTTTTTATGTTCCAAATATTACATTTGTTTATTTTCAGAATATTAAGTTTTTACACATTTCAGAATATTACTTTTTTATTTTTCAGAATATTACTTTTTTCACTTTCTCAATATATTACGTTTTTTATTTTTTAGACTTTAATTTTATCTAATTAAAAATGAATATATAATTATTAATTTATATATATGTATATATATATATATATATATAATGAAAGATCTTGTTTATAAAAATAATATATAAAATCTTGCGAGATTCTAAAATTACTCATTCTAACATATTTATAAAAGGATAATGATTCATGTGTATGCGTTTCATTTCAAAAATATTTATAATTCTCTTTAAACAAAAGAATTCTTTGAGATGTTTGACTTCCAAACTCATGCTCTTAATTTTGGACAAATAAAGTGATAAGCTTTATCACTAAACAAATGGCGTTTTTGTGTCCAAATGTTATCTTTAGAGTTTAAACCATGGAAGAAAGATTCTTGATAGCAGCCACGTTGTTGACGGCAAAAAATTTAGCAATCAATGAGTAGTGAATAAAAGCAAAAGGTGAGAAAGCAAAAGCCTTAAAAAGTGGTGTTGACAATGATAGCAGCTTGGGTTTAATCAAGATAGTGATGAAGAGTAGTGATGATAAGTGGGGATATTAGGGGTCCACCACTAAAAATGTGAAGTGGAAAAAAGGATGATTTGATATGTGGCTCAGTGTTCACTGAACCTCTTCATTACCCCTTTGAAAACTTGTGGAAAAAGCTCAAATGCATAGAGGAACAAAAGCAGGTATCCTACCCACCCATCAAACATGGATAGCATGCGCGGTTGAGGAACAATAAGAGTCAATACCTTCATTAACAAAAGAAACAATATCACCACAAAAATCAAAATTCTAAAACCATATCACTCCCTTTAGAAGACATGGAGTGCTATAAAGATTTTGGAGCACAACCCATCCATTATATATCTTTAGTACCTATTTATGTTTTCTATTGTTACCTTTTGTAGTAAAAGAAATCGAGCGGAGCTCTTTATTAGTGATACGAAAATGTTAAGTTGACACACAATTCGAATATAAAGTACAATATAATTAGCCTTTCGCGCTTTCATTTGTCCGCATCAGGTGCTTATTAAGAGTGCAGTTTTATGAAATTTGAATACGGACAAATAGGAATGTGACACATCAATTGTGTCATAATTTTGTGTAAGACTCCTAGTGATAATGTTGGACGGAGAAATTTTATAAAAAGTTGTTTTGTGTATATCGGGAATGACACGTAGTGCGTGGGATGGAATAGATCTTTAGAGAACTTTCAATCATAATTGTATTTAACTTTGGATATTCATTAGGCAGTAGAATTTGATTAGTAATAATTATTTTTTACAATGGAATTTATGACATGTCTTTCGACTTTAGTTGTTTCCGTAATTATTTATTAACTATTTGGTAGCTATGATTATAATAAGGAAGGCCATTGGCAGCCTCTTATAATCACGTTTTAATTGATGAATATGAATATATATGTGTGTGTGTGATTCTTATTGTTTTATTACACTCTATTTGCAGCAGTTGTTTTATAAACGGACAATTTTATGGACATTTTTTAAACCCTAATCAAACCAAACCTCTAGTATATTAAATTCAGTAGATTAGTCGGCGTTAAAGTAATTATGCATGAATTTCTTAACTAGTTCTCCAATGCTTGGACTTGGTCTTAGACCTAAAAACACAACAGAAAACTGACCCTAGGACTTGTTTTTAAATATATATGATTTTGGGTTGAAAGTGACTTCTTAGTAGGCACAACACAAAAGGCACTCAACTTCAAGGAGTCGAAGAAAAGGGGGTCAAATGAGAACAAACTTTCTTGTTGCTCGGATAGATAGATAAACAATTTTGTTGTGTAGGCTTCTTAATAAGAAATTAATAGGTTTGAGTTTAAATTTCGATGAAATGATCCAAAAATATGTTATAAAAATAAGCTACGCAAAAATTGACTTTAAATCACATAAACACAATATGAAAATAATAAGTAAATTATGGTGTCATTCAAAAAAAGTTGTGGGGCATTTTATTGGCGTTATTTTTCTAGGGGAAATATAATAAAGGCATTTTCCAACTTTTGATGTATTTGATCGGCTTGTGTCATTGTTCTTTGGGAGAATGTTTTTGGCAAATTATAAAGCGGTAGACCGAAGCAAATCGATCCATAAAATGATCAAAGCAATTAAAAAATTAGAAACGTGTTATGACAGACTGTAAAATCGATACATTAATCAATTATAAACACAAACAATACGATAGTCAAAATGATTTGCATCATTATAACATGACTGAAATAAAATAAAACTATAACATGCTAGCAGTAATGAAACTGAAATAGCATAAGATACAACTCCGATACCTATCTCAAAACAAAATGAATAAAATTCCACATCATAATAAAACTTTTTCAACAAAAGAATATCTAATAAATAAACTGACCCCAACATAAATACTCCTAACTACAATAATCCAACCCGATAGATATTGAAATGGAAAACTAAATAATGAAAGGAATGCGTAACAACCCCCATTTTCTCACGTAAAGGGTGACCAGGCACGATACGCCGAAGATGGAGGCAGTTTGTCAGTTAATATCATTTTCGGCATCAACATAACATAAATCATATATTAATAGCCCATAATTGATTTGAATCAACATTTCAATAATAATAAATCCAATCCAACACAAAGGGAATGATAAGTCTGACATAAATGTAAATATTGCAAATTAACATAAAGTAAATCAATCTTGGCCTTATGCCCCTACAATAATCTCAAATAAAATAAGTAACTGGAGCTAAAAAGCACCTAAGCTAGAATCAATAGATCTGAAATACCTGAGGAGCAAAAAGGATAATGCAAGGCTGTTATGTCAACAGTCCCGTTATCCCTATCTAGGAGCACCTGAGGGATATAACATTTAAATTTGAGTCAGAGCCCTAGATGTATAAGAATTAACTTATTTAATTTAAAGTGCAATAAATACAGTCGATGCAAAGTAAATATTTCTCATCGTCACTCACATGCAATTAACATATCACCCCTCATCTAAGTATGATATTACCCGCATCCAAATAAGTCCCAATATGATGTATGATAACCGCACAAATTTAATATTAAATGAATTAGCGATAAATGATAAGACGAAGCCAACTATATTCAATCATCAATGCCCAAGGTATTTCAGTATTGTATATCTCATGAAAGTTACATAAACATATATTATGCACAATATAATAAGGGTCTGTAAGTTATGTCTACATTCTTAGACAAATAAATGAATCTCAGTTAATCTGGATAATTTATTTATATATATGTGTGTGTGCGTGTGTATGTGTGTGTGTGTGTGTGTGTGTCCTTTCATAAATGTGACACTCAAACGCATCTACTAATGGTTCCTCGTTCGTGCTCTATCGGCAAGTCTGAAAGAATCTATATCCAAGTCAAACGTCACAAAACACGCATAAGTGGGCCAGTCCTTATGCAGTACACCAGTTCACGGCCCATACCCAGCGTTGACAAAGGATCCCATCATCAACACCTCCCTCCCGTAGATGGCGCTGGTACGTAGTACCTAAAATGACCTACACAATGTCTAGCCCACCTATGCCGATATGTGTTATGCTCCCGAATGCGCGAAACCCTAAGCCGATAGGACCGTTCACGAGCATTGGTATGTCCACATAGATGCACATAAATACATATTATTATTCCCATATAATATGTGTAGGTAACTATTCTATAATCACCTAAAGAATCCCACGTGATGTCCATAAATATACATCCATTAATAATTGACCATCTTGTTAATTATTAATTCACTCGTCTTTAAAAGACTATTTAACCATCTAGTTAAATATAATTTCCAATAAAAATATATGCCACATTTGTATTTTTGATAAAATCCTCGTCGACCCAAACATTGTCCCACCAGCTCGTATGGACTTATAAAAAATACCCCAGAACTAACCCTGATCCCAGCTCAATCAGCCCCTAGGACCGAATCGATTCGGTTCTTGGCCGAATCGATTCACTGCCAGACCGAATCAATTCACTTCAAGGCCGAATTGATTTGGAATAGGGCAGTAGCCCAGATCTAACAATTTTATTTATTACGAAATTTTTTAATTCTTCCACAAGATCCATTATAATCGTGATTTTCTTTTTATAAGCATATGAATGAGTTCTTACTACTTTGGTACACATGTTTGAACAATTAGTTTCATATAACAACATAAATTTCTTCCCCCAAATCCCAGAATTCATATGAATATATCAAGACCCTTAGCCCAAGTTTTTTCCACAATACGAACTATGTGTAAATCAAAGTATGGGTCATATAACGTAGAATTAAAGTCACAAATTTTCATACCATAAATATGTATCAAAATCCTCTACATGTGATTCCAAAATTCTCCAAATTTATTCCAAAAACCCTAAGACATCTATCATGAAATTTCAAAATTTTGATTCCTTGATTTTTGGGTTAACACCCTATGTTCCAATTAATCCTTTACATGCATAAGATTAATTCCTAACATTAAATCATCAAATTTCAACTAAAATCCAGAAATCATATGGGGTTTATTACAATGAATCAAGAAGCACATTGAACATTTAAATTAAGCGAGAAAATCATGCCTTGATACATGGTTGATGAAATCCTCTTTGAATTCCTCTTCAATTCTTTATTGTGGGTTCTTCCCCTCTCTATCTCTCACAGTGGTGTAGGCTAGGTTTATTAGAGATAACCTCCAGGGAGTTTATTAAATTCTTAATATAAGTGATAATCTCTTTAATCCAGAGTTGGATTAAAATCCCATATTTTGGACCCCCAAATGGGCCCGAACCCATAACCAGACTAGCCCAAAAGTCTCTTAACTTATATACATATATTCCAGGACCATTTCTAAAGGTTTTAAACACCTAAACGGCCATATATATACTTCCCGGAATACATCCCAATTATTTTGTCCTATCATTATATTTTTATAATAATGTCACATGTCTTTTATGAATTTTTTACTACACATGCAATTATTATAATTATTGACATCACAAAAATCAATCACACATAATTACGACATAACAACGAATTACATGTTAGTAATGAGTAAATTAAATTCACCGATTTAATTCAATTCCCATAATTTTTTATTTTATTCCTAAAATAAAGTTTTATTATTTATTCTAGAAAAATACAAGGTATTACATTCTTCCCTCTTAATAGAGGGATTTTGTCCTCGAAATCTAGAAAAGTACGTACATAGCGATAAGAGTTCAGGATATTTTGTGTGCATATCTTTCTCCCTCTCCTAAGTCAACTCTTCCTCCCGATGGTATCCTCACTGCACCCGAACTAAAGGAACAACCTTGGATCAAAGTCAGCGCTCCCAACGGTCCAGAATGGCTACCTGTCTCTCCTCGTGAGTAATGTCTGGCTAGAGCTCTATATCATCAATATCAATGTGTTGGTATACTATATCATCACGAAGGAACCTCCGTAATGCAAATATATGGAAAATATCATGCTTCCGCTGCAAGTGGTTCGGTAATCCCAACCGATATGCCACGGACCCGAGCTAGCTTCCCTTTCGTCCAAAACCTCATTACTCCCTTCATGGGACACACTCAACACCTCATAATCATATCTACCTTCTCTGAGGTGTCCTGAATGAAATTTGGCCCAAGTAACTTGTTCTCCCCCACCTCCAGCCAACATGAGGGTGAATGAAAAGGTCTCCCATAAAGCGCCTCAAACGGTGTCATCCCAGTCGTGAACTGGTAGCTTATGGTGTATGCAAACTCCACCAAAGGCAAATACTACTTCAAACTCCCCTTAAAATCTAAAATGCACATCTGCAGCATGTCCTCCAGCATCAAATTCACCCTTTCCGTCTGCCCATCGGTCTGAGAATGATATGAGGTGCTCAATCTCAACTCTACCCCCAAAGCCTGCTGAAAGCTCCTACAAAAGTGGGACACAAACATCTTATCCCTGTCTGAAACAATGTTAAGTGGTACCCCATGCAACTTAACAATCTCTATGAGGAAAAGTCTAATGTATTGCTCAGAGCGGTAATCTGTCCGGATTAATAAAAAATGATCCACCTCCGTCAATCTGTCGATTATCATCCAAATGGAATCGTGCCCCCTCTGTGATGTAGGTAGCCCAATAATGAAGTCCATGGATATGCTCTCCTATTTCCACATAGGAATCTCTAACACACCCGCAGGACATTGATGGTCGACCTTCACCAGCTAACACGTATCACACTTAGACACAAAATATGTTATATCCTTCTTCATCTTGGCCCACCAATACTGACGTCGCATGTCGTGGTAAATCTTATTCCCTCTAGGGTGTACCATAAAGCGTGAACCGTGAGCCTCAAACATAATGGCTCGTCTCAACTCCTCATCATCTGGGACAACTAATCTGCCCTGGAATCTCAAATCACCATCCGACTCAATGGAGTAATGCTCCACTCCCTTGGCTAAAAACTGTCTAACTCGCTCCTGGAAAAGTTGGTCTCTTGCCTGTGCCTTCACCACCCGAATAATGATCTCGAATGTGATGGTGAGGACTTTCATAAATTCACGGGTCAAGTATTTATCCCCACGAAGTGATTTCCACTTCACCTTCCACACTATCGCTAACTCCTATATCGACTTGCGACTCAAAGCATCCGCTATGACATTCGCCTACCCCAAGTGGTACTAAATGTAGAACGGGTATTCTTTCAGCAACACTAATCACCTTCTTTGCCTCATGTTCAACTCCAGATATGTGAACAAATAATGTAAGCTCTTGTGGTTTGTGAATAGCTGGAACTTCTCCCGTAGTAAGTAATGCCTCCATACTCAGAGTGCAAAAACCATAGTTGCTAACTCCAAGTCATGGGTGGGTAATATCCCTAGTGAGGCTTAAGATTTTGGGAATCATAATCTATAGGCCTCTCCTCTTTCGTCAAAACCCCTCCAAGTCCTCTTAAGGACGCATCTGTGAAGACCTTATAGTCTATCCCTACCCGAGATAACGCCAAAATTAGTGATGTAGTCAATCTAGTCTTCAGCTCATCAAACACCTGCTAGCACACCTCATCCCATACAAACACCACCTCCTTCCATGTCAAATTTGTTAGGGGCTCAAATATCTTGGAGAACCCCTAAATGAATTGACAGTAGTACCCTGCCAGTCCCCAAAAGCTGCGTACCTCGAAGGGTGTAGTGGGTTTCCCCCCCTCCATCACTATAGAATACCTTCTCAGATCCATTGATATTCCCCTCTCAGACACAATGCGGCCCTAGAATTTCACCTCTCTCAAATAAAAACCTCATTTCTTGAACTTATCATACAACTTTGGTCCCATAGCGTCTGTAAGACTATCCATAAATATTGTGCATGCTCCTTTACAATCTGAGAATAAATCAGGATGTCATTGATAAACACTATGATGAACTGATCCAAGTAATGTCTGAACACCCAATTCAACAAATCCAAAAATACCATCGGTGCATTGGTTAGCCCAAATGGCATCACCAAAGACTCACACGACCAATATCTCATTAGAAATGTCATCTTCGAGATGTCATGCTCCCGGACTCTCAACTGGGGATAACTCGATCTCAAGTCAACCTAGAAAAATACGTAAGATCCTTCAGTTGGTCAAACAAATCATCAATGAGGGGAAACGCATATTTATTCCATATAGTGACTTTGTTCAACTCCCTATAGTTAGTACAAAGTCGCAATGATCCGCCCTTCTTCTTACCGTTTTAGGGAATTTTCATCATTTGAGAGTTTGGGGTTAGAGGAACTTCGAAAATTGCAAGTTATATATGTCCATTAGAGAGGAATGGCTAAGGTTAAAACAAAGCTAAAGGGAAAAAGACCATGGGAGAGAAAGGGGAGGAGAGAACCAAGCTTCCTACACCAATTTTGGCCCCGAACGCAACGAAATTGAGATCGTAGCGAGAGGAGAACATCCATACCATCATACCAAAGAATTTCAAACCTTCTATTGAGAGGTAACTATTTAAATTATATGTATTATAAGCATGTAATAAAACCCATATAGAGTAGGGTTGGATTTTATGTTTTCGATAGATTTAATATGTATTTGGGTGGCAAAATCCATGAATTGAAATAGGAATTGTACGTAGATATATTCTTTAATGTTGTTAATAAGAAATCAAAGGGTTTGGGATGATGTAAACGAAAGTAATCTGGGTTTCTTGATGAGTAAACTTGAAGAACACATAAAACTAGGGTTTTATGGAATTTTAAACATAATCGGATCTTGAATCTATTTCGTGATGAATTAATGATGTAAGGACATATTTTATAAGTCATGTTTATATTATAGTATGTCGTATATCGTTACAACCGTCTAAGAATTATTCAAGATCATTCAAGCATCAAAACGGATCCGAATATCAAAGTTCTTCATCAAACAAGTCTCCGCGAGATTAATTTTCGTAAGGTTGTGTTACCTTAACATTTCACTTAGGATATTGGGATATTTTCACAAAATATTTTCTAAATGTTGGAGCGGAGTTTTTAAATGTTTTAAGTCAAAAATAAATTTTCGAAAAAAAGAAAAAGAAATATATATTTAATTTTACTGTAGTTCAAACGACATGGCTTATCGCGCGAAGTATCAAATGACAATAGATCTTGTTCAAACGACATTCATTCTCGTTCGAACGAGCCACCGCCTAAAGTCTTTTATAAATAGGACTCTCCAACTCCATTTTTTAGAAGAAGACCTGTGCAAAAAACTGTCTAGATTTTCTGCAAACAACAGCTTGAATTTGTCTTCTCACTTTAGAGGTTTAATCCTTTATTTTTCAATTCACAAAACATCCCAATCTTATGTGAATTGTTTTGGAACCCAAAATACGATCTTGCTAATATTACTCTTATAGAGAGGCTAAATCTAAATAATATAACGGCGTGTCATTGAGGATCTTGTTGCGTGAAGGATCTTTGCTAATTTGGACTGAGGTTCATAGGGAGTGTTGCGGTATTCCTGAGCTGAAGATAGGAATACGGTTCTTGAGGTATAGTTGCGTGTGAACCACTGTTGACGACATCGATTGACGCCTGTGGGTATTCGTGTGTCAAAATCTATTTCATTGTTATTCGTGTAATTTACTTACAAATTATAGTGAAATAAAAGGTTTTGCCCTTTGGGGATTTTTCCTGAAATTGGTTTCCTTTGCATGCTTATTGATTTTATGTTATCAAATCACCTAGACGCATGTGTTAGGGTTTAACTAAAATTTGGGTTAATTAAAATTGGTTTTATTCGAGCAGTCGCTTTATTCCGCTGTAGCACACTCTCAAATTGGTATTAGAGCCTGTTTCACTAAGTCATTGTGTTTTGATCCTGATTTTTCCAAATTTGTTTTTAACATCCCGATTTTCCTAAATATGCCTTTTGGGGGATTTGATGATTTTACATGTCACTTGTCTGATGAAAATATTTGGAAATCTCGATTGAAATCTTCTTTTAAAACTCTTATTGAAATGAAAGAAGCTAAGAGATGTCTTTATTGTGAGGGGATTGGCCATAGCATAGATGAGTGCCCCACCAAAGTTAGGGAGAGCTTTAATAAACCAATTGGTTATGTTGCCACCCTTAGTGAGAGTGACCATAGTGAAGAATATTTTTTGAAAGTAAGTGTGTCCTTCCCAACTGTGTGGCTACTCATGTGAATGATGATGATACTTTTTCTGTAGCCACTGGTAGTGTAACCCATGAAAGAGAGGGTGATGGGAGTGAGGATGGAAGTGTAGATGAGCGTGACTTGTAAACGGCTTTCAATGAACTTTATGTTGAATCTTTGAAAATAAAGAAAGAAAAATTGAAATTAAAAGCTCAATTGAAAGAGGGTGCCTTAAAAAATAATGATGTTTTAGTTGAAGATATTAGGGCACGTGATAAAATTTTGAGAGAGAAGATTGAGTACGTTGAGGGAGAGAGAGAGTATTCGTGGGGTGTTGTAGGCTATGAAAAAGGAGCTTCTTCAGTTTGAGGATTCTAGGCGTGTACTTGAATCTAGGATAGGTGAACTTGAGAAAAGTTTGAGAGATTCGAGTAAAGTGAAATTTGATTTGGAGTCTAGGTCTGAAAAGCTTGATAAGATTTTAGGCACTGTCGAAATCAAAAAGGATGGGGGAGGGATTGGTTTTGAAAAACAGGTTGCACCCATTCCCAAATCAATCCCCACACAAGTTAGAGAGACTCCTAGGGATGTTAGGAGAGAGCCACCTAGGGTTGTTAGGAAAGAGACACCTAGGAATTTTATAAGAGAGCCACCCTTAGGTAACGTTCATCGCCACATATACATGTGTACTCATTGCGATGGAAAAGGTCACCTTAGCCTTTTCTGTTATAAACGTCAAAGCACTCCTAGGAAGTTTAAAGAGAGAGTCATACCGGTTCCTAAAAACCCCTCACCTCGTTACACATCGATTTGGGTTAAGAAATCGGATTTAGAAGCATATGTTCTAATTGTTCACGACTCTCGTTTGCTTGCATGTGATTCACCCCATGTGAGATCATTTAGTTGATGGTGTTAGTTATTTGTCATACACTAGTTATGCTCCATGATATATACTTACTAGTGTTAGGAGTAACTTTATTGTAGTTTATATTATTTTATTTGTTTAGCTATTATTTTAGCACTTTTTTGGATTTGTTAGCACCTTCCAGGTATTTTCTCCTGGAAAGTTTTTCACTGGGCAGCACTCTTTAACATTCTGAGGAATCTGTGAAATTTGATTTTCTCGTTAGAGCAAGATCTCATGTCGAGCGAAGCTGTCGTTTTAACGACAAACATTTTCGTTCGAGCAACATTGATATTCATGTGAACAAATTGTTTGACTTTCTGCATTTATCTGTTTCAGTACCCTGGGTTCATATGCTTATAGTTTTGGAACTGCTTGGTTGCCGCTGTCAGTTTATATGCAGTTACTTTAGGTATTTACATTTAATTACTAATATTTCATTGTTCTTTTAATCACACACACTTAGATTGATGATTCTTTATGTGATTTACTGTTTGCTAGCATAGGATGATGCTCATGCCGATATTATGCCTATTACTAGTATGTACCATGTTTGTATTTATGGTTTTTATTTTTGAAAAATTTTGCAAAAATACAAAAAGATTTTCATTTTTTAAAGAAAAAATGAAAAAGTCAAAAAGATTTTTCTAGTCCGTTTACACCTTATATGAATGCACATTTAGGATGACCAAGCCACAACTTCACTCCATATCCATGAGACTGTTTGATAGTGTTTTGATATGCATCATCATCTCATTTCGTACTTTATAATGTGTGGAGTCATTAAGATGTAATTTGTGATTACTACCTACATGTTTGACTCATATTTTCCTTTAATGCACACTTGCACGAATTTGTTTGACTATCATACATGTTTATCACATCTTGATCGGAGTTTTGTCATCTCAATCCTGTCTTTAAAACGAATCAAATGCGATAAAACTTAACAATGGAAGTAGTGTATGAAATAACCGTTTACCGTGAGGATTTAAATGCAACAAAATATGATGAGTGATTCACGGGAAAGGGATGTGAGAGTGTAAAATTTACTCGTCCTGAAATCCACCGTTTGAAAAGAGCCCGAAAAAATTTAAAGGAAATAAAAACAGAAATATGCCAAAAAGGGGCCACCTCAAAAGAAAATATAATGATTATTTTTTATGAGAGAGTTTGCATGGAAAGAAATGAAAAATAGGTTTGCATGTCTTGACAGCATCTTGAAAAAGCATTCATAGTTTTAGACGTATTGGTATGCGAATCATTCCTGACTTTGATGTGTTGATGGATTGAGTCGCTGTCATTTAAATTTAACACTTTTAACACCTAAGGACGATGTTGAGATTCATTCTATAGGAGTACATGTATACATCGTGCACATATGTTATGTTTGATTGCATTGATATTCCTATCTAATATGATCACACCCATTCATTCCGTTTCCACGATTAGGTTATGTTAGTATAAATTCATGGTGTGTGATTTTTGTAAAACATTTTTGCATTCTGTGTAAAAAAGTGAAAAATTTCAAAAATAGTTTGTGGATCTTTTCAGTATTTCCTCTGCATGCACGTTGTTTGATCCATATTTGTTTTGCTTATCGTGATAACTCCATGAGTATTTTATTTATCCATTTCCATGTCTATTTCGGTCAAATAAAAAGGGGGAGAACGAATTATGGGGGAGTTTTGCATTATGGGGGAGATTTGATCATATTGATTAATTTATTCTTATATCATTTCAAACTCGATGCGTCACGAAGGTATTTATTTCTTGTCTCATGTGTGTAGGAACAATTAAAGATCATATTGCACACCCAGATGATGACAAGGAAGATTGATGCAGATTGATGAAGATTTTTGAAGAAAAGATTGAAGACTTACAATGCGAGTACCTTTTCACTTTTGGGTTCATGGGAGGGTATTAGATTTGGATAGGCATTTTGAGTTGATAATTCGGATTGTTTTTATTTTGTACCGGCATAGACAAAGGGGGAGATTTGTAAGGACATAATTTATAAGTCATGTTTACATTAGAGTATATCGTATACCTCTACAACCATCTAAGAATTATTTAAGATCATTCAAGCATCAAGACGTATTCGAATATCAAAGTTCTTCATCAAAGAAGTCTTCGCGAGATTAATTTTGGTAAGGTTGTGTTTAAGTACCTTAGTAATTCACTTAGGATATCGAAATATTTTTCACAAAATATTTTCTAAGTGTTGGAGCAGAGTTTTTAAATGTTTTAAGTCAAAAAATAATTTTTGGAGTTTTTGAGGCGGTACATTTATCGAGAAAAAGAAAAGGAAATATAGTTAATTGTACTGCAGTTCAAACGGCAGCCTATGTCGTTCAAATGACATAGCTTGTTGCGCGAAGTATCAAACGACATTGGATCTCGTTCAAACGACAGCCAATCTCATTCGAAGGAGTCTCCGCCTTAAGTATTTCATAAATCGGACTCTCCAACTCCGTTTTTGAGAAGAAGACTTGTGCAAAAAATTGTCAACTTTTCTGCAAATAGAAGTACGAATTTGTCTTCTTAATTTAGAGGTTTAATCCTTTATTTTTCAATTCACAAAACATCCCAATCTTATGTGAATTGTTTTGGAATCCAAAATATGATCTTGCTGATATTGCTCTTGTAGAGAGGTTAAATCTACATCATATGACTGTGTGTCATTGAGGATCTTGTTGCGTGAAGATTCTTTACTAATTTGGACTGAGGTTCATATTGAGTACTGCGGCATTCTTGGGCTGAAGATAGGACTGCGGTTCTTATGGTATAGTTGCATGTGAACCACTGTTGATGACACCGACCAATTCATGTGGGTAATCATGTGTCAAAATCTATTTCATTGTAATCCGTGTACGTTACTTACAAATTATAGTGAAATAAAATGTTTTTCCCTTCGGAGATTTTTCCTGAAATTGGTTTCCTTTGCATGCTTATTGATTTTATGTTATCAAATAACCTAGACGCATTTGTTAGGGTTTAATTAAATTTCAGGTTAATTAAAATTGGATTTAATTTAGAAGTCGCATTATTCCGTTGTAGCACACTCTCAAATGATAATTTTATGTTGGAAATCATCCTCATACATTCATATAATGATTAGACAAGTGCGTTTGAAATTTCTTGACATTTCATGAAGATTTGAGAAAGTTATTTGGGTGAGAAAATCGTAAATACGCAAGGTTGAAGAAGACCTTCTTGGGCGAATCGATTCGGCCTCCTGGCGAATTAATTCGGTTGCCCAGAAAATCATAATTTTGCATTTTTGTTTATATATCCCCGGAAATTGAATTACAAGAATCTTTCGTGATAAATTAGTAATGATGTGAAGAATTAGGGGAGGTCAGTAGGCATGAGGTTAAGATTCGATTTATATTAGTGAGGGTTAAATTGGGATATTTAACTGATGGTAGTAATCGAGTGAATAGTACAGTAAAAGAATTAGGATTTGGATTACGGGAGGGTAAACCAAAAATCTAAGAATATAACCAGTAGGGTATAATTGTAGTGACTACTGAATTAGCATGAGGAGTGACAGTGGGCCCTTCGGGTAGATATTAATACTCGGGATTATATGATAGTGAGTTAATATTGTGGATAAATGATACGGTACGTATTCGAGGGATAAATACTACGTACAAACTACTAATATAGATTGAGTGTTTAACTATATGGATTATACTTACTGGTTGATGGTATACCTATACGGATTATGTTTATAGGTTGAATGTATACCTATACGGATTATGCTTATAGGTTTAAGGTATACCTATACCGATTATGTTTATAGGTTAAGTGTATACCTATATGGATTATGTTTATAGGTTGAATGTATACCTATATGGATTGTTATTATCGGTTGAGTGTATACCTATATAGATTTATGTTTATAGATGGAGTGTATACCTATATAGATGATATTCATGGGTTGTGTGTATGCCTATGTGCGACATATGGATTAGGTTGTGTGTATGCCTATTATGGGCTTTCATAGGTGTATGAACATACCTACGCTGCTTGATATCACGGACGTTCCCGTGCAGTGGGCGATCGCACCTTGCCGATTCCAGGGAGGTATGGATTTATCGCCTAAAAAATAAAACTTTGAGTGGCTCACTATGTGTCGTGTATTAGTGGGACAGATGTGTCGTTTGGGTGCGTTAGGTATGTGCGTAGCCCAAAGGCTTAGAAATATGTTCGCCTCCATTGTTTGTTATTTGAATTGATTGATGGTTCGAGGAGACATTCTGAATCGATAGTCCATGATTAGGTACGAGAGGTACTTTGACTGATAGCAGAGTACGCATTGTTATAACCAGATAGGGAGATGCGGTGTTATTTATATATATATACACACACACACACATACACCCTCATTGATGTGAAATATTACTTATGTGTGATAATAAGGGGACTAGATCATGTATATCTAATTAATGTGTAATCTTACTAATGTGTCACAGTAAGGGGGAATAGATAGTGCATATCTAAACAATGTTTGATCCACGAATGTGAAAATAGTAGGAAAGATAGATAGCGTATATCTTACATGAAGTTTATGTAGGGAAACTTAATAAAAAGGTGAATGATAACATATGTGAAATGTTAATTTGGATTTAATAATAACATAAGGGAGATGTTAATTATTAATTAACTCGATAGAGTACTGTATGGGCGGTACGGGTAAGTTGAGGAGAAACTTAACTAAGGACTTAATAGTAATTAAGGGAATACGAGAGCGTACTGTATGGGTGGTACAAGTGAGCTAGACTGATTGGGAGTTTATTTTATAGTTGTGACCTAGTTGGATTGGGTAGAATGACTAGGCAGGTTAACTAGGAAACGTTAGGTGTGCACTATAAAAGAGAGGTGAGGAACTTAGGGGAGTGTTCATAATCTAACATGTGTATCTAATAACCTTTCATTTAAACTGCAATTCAAATGCTTGAAAAATATTTTCAAAAGAACTTGGGCTCTGACCCGTACTTGAAAAACTTTTTTCAAAACCATTTAGGTGTCTAGACACAAGGACGCCTAGCAGGATGATTTGTTCCAAGGATGCAGAGCTGCAACACTTGTGGATGCTTGTAGGTTTTTGGACTTAGTCGCTTCTGTTATTTGATTCCTAGAGTAGGATGTAGTTCAGCATTTCATTTGGGCGTGTTGCCCCAGCATTTTTATTTCAGTGAGACTCTGTATTCAGTTGGACTTTATATTAGACTTGGGAACCGATGGTTTATTCGGTATTATTTTATTCTTTATTCATTATTCATCATGTGTTGGGTTTGTATTATTGCTTTGTGGTTGGCTAGTGATTATAATTATCTTTCACGTGTTGTTGTGTTAATAAAAGATAAAATTTGGCATCACTTTTTTGAATACAAGGTTGGTAAATAAGTTGTAAAAAGTTTTCGACGGTGATGCTAAGAATGAACCATTTTGTAAATCCTGTTTTATTTAATAAAGTCTTGATCACCTGGTATTTAATTAGGTGGGGTTTCACAGATGGTATCAGAGCATCAGGTCCTAGTATCCCTAAGATCTGTATAGCTTTTCACATTTTTTTGTATCATTTTTTTATGTAGATCCTTATCATAGGATTGTTGTATTCCTTTGCGTATGTGATTTATATTCTCTTGTTATCAAGTATAATTGATGCGATTCATGTACGAGTTTGGTTGGGCTTCGTGCACCGAACATGAAAGGACGACCAACAATGGTCGTTAAGATAATTGTAGAAGGATAGGCTCAGCACACGATATGGAGTATTCTGAAAATGGTGATCACGATAGAAGTCATCATAATTATTGTTCAGAGAAGTGTCAATAGGATAGTCACTCGGGAAAATCATTTTCCTTAAGCACTATCATTGATCAAGATAGTACAATTTCAGATTCACCCAGTGTAGTCGGCAAGGGGGGATGTCAGAGGGGCTTTTTTAAAGAGCCATCTATAAGGATCTGGGGAAGAGAATAAGTGTGATAAGCCAATGGAAGGAGACAATCCCACAACAAATTATGTAGGGTGGAGTGCAGTGACACTCAAGATTAGATTTCGGGTGAAATTTTAGATCATAGGAGAAGCTTTTAGTAATGAGAGTCAGTCACCACTTGTATAGAGGCATGTATGGAATTAAACGAGAAATTTGGGTATTGTTTGACCGTAAGATCACCCATCTTCTGTTCAAATAGAGATGCAAATGGAGTTTTAAACTTATCACATGTAGGCCAAGTAGAGACCGATCATGAGAGAGAAATTGACTTGTTCAGCGAACTTTGTAACCACTGAAGAGGATACGGAGAATAATATAAAAGGGGGCTAAAAGTGTCAGAGAATCTATCTAAAGTGCAAGACTAGATTTAACGGTGATAGAAAACACTACAGGAGGATTTACCTAGTAGGGGTTTCATTTATATGATATCAGACTAGTTGAAATTCTACCGAGTGACGGTGGGTTCAATCAAGGCCGGTGACGCTGACAATGAATTCCATATGGCAGTGAAGCCAATGAGACAACAGGGGCAGTAATTGAGGTTAGGACTACCGTGTTTGAGAGAATGACACCCCGACAAAGATAGTGGGTCCGGATACAAGTGAAGGGCATAAAAAGGTGTCATATGTGTGGAGGGTAGATCCACCTGCTTTGGACTTGTCCACAGCGAGAAAGTGAGACCAGTCAGACTAGGACGTATATGGGAACGGCGCCAGTGGGGCACAATAACTAGAAGAGCAAGATTTCTGGCAAAAAGAAATCGAGCTAAGAGAGCTAAGCCCAGAGATTTTTCAACCTGAGAATGGTGGGTTCAGGTAGGACCAGAAAAGTCCTCAAGAGCTATGACATTCAGTTCCTCAGGGTTGGTAGGACCAAGAGAATAATGAGAAAGTCCAGCAAGGCCATAATAAGAGGCAAAGAGATGTTTCAGATGATATTTCTCGTGTGGGTGCATAATCCATACAAGAAGGAATTTCCCACGACGAGGTAAGAGTAACTACAGGATAAGATCCTGGATGTATGACCACTACAACAGATCGTGGGTCAGTTTTGACGAGAGAGTTACGTTTAGGGACCCGGCGATTGGGTAAGTCAGAACAAAAATGGAGGTTATATTTTTGTTTCATCCTTATGAGTATGGGGTTTATATGGGTGACATGAGTACATCACTCTATATGGTTGTTAACACTATAATTCGATTATGAGTCGAGTTTAGTGGGTGTGTTGGCGATATCAGCCTTATATTGAATTTATTTACCGTGGGGAAGAGGGGCTTTTGGTGTCGCCTAAGAAAGAAATAGTGTATACCCAAAGTATGGTTGCATTACGTGATTAGTTTAGTGCCTTCGAGAGTTGTGAGAATAGAACAGACTACTTGTTGAGTCTTGTTTGGTTACTGATGGATGGAGCGATCTTAGATTGTGATAGTGAGATCTTATGTTCGCTAATCCAGCGTATGATTTATTTTGCTAGGTATCACTTGAAAGAGGGTCGAGCCTATATATATATGTGTGTGTGTGTGTGTGTGTGTGTGTGTGTGTGTGTGTGTGTTATAATATACTATGTGGTAGACTTTAAAGTATGCATTGATATTATATATTGATCTCGGTGAGTAGGTACATCTACTGATATGATTCAGGGTACTATGGGTTATTGTCGAGCGGAGAGATAGAGGTCATTATTAATTTAGCGCTGAGCACCTAGTGATAGGTAGAGCGCAGTGCAGTATGTGGTCTTTTGTAATATGAGAGTGGACGAGTATACTTTTATGTCAGGAGACAGAAATTTGGGGTACAAGTTATGGGCTGAGGGCCTAACGGATCTCAATAATCGGTAATGTTAGGTAGTAGTGTATCAGGTGGGTTCATTATTTAAATTTCTCTTTGTGAGACATTCCACGCATGAAACTTAGCGCAACATTGGAAGTGGAGAGATGTTTGGTCATTAGGACAAGGGTTTAGTACTGTAGTTATTGTACGTTTAAGCACTTATATCTAAGGGATAATAGCTATGTTATAATTTGGGGCTAGTGAATGCCAGGTAACATTTGTGCCATATGCACAAGTATAGGGTGTATGGGAGCCCTGGATAGCTGAATTAATTTCATTATTATACACAATTCAGAAAGATAGAAGTATGCGTCGTGATCTTTAGAGAACGTGATTAAGGTAGTGTAGAAACCTTGGAGTATAAGTCTTATTCGAAATTCGAGGACGAAATTCCTTTGTAATGGGGGAAGTATGTAACATCCCATATTTTTTAAGAATATAGAAATTAATTAAATGGGTGATTTAGGAATTTATTTAATTTGGAAAAATTATATAATTCGATGAATTGGATTTAATTAATTTAGTTTAAGTTAAAATTTCACGCGTGCCACATTTTAAGGTGAAAATAAGAAGATTTTTAATAGTGATTCGTATGGGGATTTTAAGGTCACAGTTCGTTTTCAAAGGGTCGAAATAGTCATAATAGTGTACCCGGGTGTATAGTTTGGGTCCCGTGGTGATTTTTTACCAACCCGGCACCGTTTAAGGGCATTTTGGTCATTTGAGAGTTTGGGGTTAGAGAAACTCTAAAAATTTCTAGTTATATCTTCCCATTAGAGAGTAATGGCTAGGGTTAACACAAAGCAAAAGGGATAGAGGCCATGGGAGAGGAAGAGGAGGAGAGAACCAAGCTTCCTACACCATTTTTCCCCCCTAACGCAACGAAATCGAGATCGGAGCAAGAGGAGAACATACATACCATCATACCAACGAATTTCAAACCTGCTATTGTCAGGAAGTGTTTAAATTGCATTTATTATAAGCATGTTATAATACACATGTAGAGTAAGGCTGGATTTCATGTTTTCGGAAGATTTAATATGTATTTAGGTGGGAAAATCCATGAATTGAAGTAGGAATTTCATGTAAATATATTCCTTGATGTTGGTAATAAGATATCAGAGCGTTTAGGATTATGTAAATGAAAGTAATCTTAGTTTCTTGATGAGTAAATTTGAAGAACACATAAAACTAGTTTTTTTTTTTAATTTTAAAGACAAACAGATCTTGAATCTAATTCGTGATGAATTAATGATAATTTTATGTTAAAAATCATGCTTATGCGTTCATATAATGATTAAACATGTAAACTTGAAATTTTGTGAGGTTTCATGAAGATTTGAGAAAGTTATTTGGGAGAGAAAATTATAAAATGCAAGGTTGGAGAAGACCTTCTTGGGCGAATCGATTCGGCCGCCTAGCAAAACATAATTCCACCTTTTTGTTTCTATATCCCCGGGAATTGAATTACAAGAATATTTGGTGATAGATTAGTAATGATGTGAAGAATTAGGGGAGGTTAGTAGGCATGAGGTTAAGATTCAATTTATATTGGTAAGGGTTAAGTTGGGATATTTAACCCATGGTAGTAATCGAGTGAATTGTACACCGAAAGAATTAGGATTTGGATTATGGGAAGGGTAAACCAAAAAACTAAGAATATAACCAGTAGGGTATAATTGTAGTGACAACAGAATTAACATGAGGGGTAACAATGGGCCCTTTGGGTAGAGATTAATACTCGGGATTATACGTTAGTGGGTTAATATTGTGGATAAATGATAAGGTAGTTATTCGAGAGATAAATACTACGTACGAACTACTACTATAGGTTGAGTGTATACCTATACGAATTATACTTATGGGTTGAGTGTATACCTATATGGATTATGTTTATAGGTTGAGCGTATACCAATACAGATTATGTTTATAGGTTGAGTGTATACCTATACGGATTATGTTTATATGTTGAGGATATATCTATACGGATTATGTCTATAGATTGAGTGTATACCTATACGGATTATGTTTATAGGTTGCGTGTATACCTATACGGAGTATTATTATAGGTTGAGTGAATACCTATACAGATTTATGTTTATTGGTGGAGTGTATACCCATATAGATGATATTCATGGGCCGTGTGTATGAATATGTACGACATATGGATTTGATTGTGTGTATGCATATTATGTGCTTTCATACGTGTGCAAACATACCAACGCTGCTTGCTATCACGGAGGTTCCCTCCCAGTGGGCGATTCCCATTTTTAAATTCCATGGAGGTCGGGATTTGTGCCCCAGAATATAGAGCTTAGGGCAGCTCACTATGTGTCGTGTATTAGTGGGACTAGTGTGTCATTTGGGTACATTAGGTATGTGTATAGCCTAAAGACTAAAAACTATGTTCGCCTTCATTGTTTGTAATTTGATTTGATTGATGGTTCAAGGACACATTCTGAATTCATAATCCATGATCAGGTTCGAGAGGTACGTGGACTGATAGCAGAGTACGCGAGTACGCATGGTTATGACCACATAAGGAGATACGGTGTTATATATATATATATATGTGTGTGTGTGTGTGTGTGTGTGTGAAATCTTAATTATGTGTGATAGTAAGGGGAGTAGATCGTGTATATCTAATTAATGAGTAATCTTACTTATGTGTGATAGTAAGGGGAACTTGATAGTTTATATCTAAATAATCTTTGATCTACAAATGTGAAAATAGTAAGAAAGATAGATACCATATATCTTACATGAAATCTATGTAGGAAAACTTAATAAAAATTTGAATGATAACATATTTGAAATGTTAGATTTAATAATAAGATAAGGGAGATGTTAATTATTAGTTAACTCGGTAGAGTACTGTATGGGCGGTATGGGTAAGTTAAGGAGAAACTTAACTAAGGACTTAATGGTAATTAAAGGAATACGAGAGCGTACTGTATGTGTGGTATGGGTGAGCTAGACTAATTGGGAGTTTCTTAGATACTTGGTCCTTAGTGAGATTAGTTAGAATGACTAGGCGGGTTGAGTAGGAAACGTTAGGTGTGCACTATAGATAAGAGGTGAGGAACTCAAGGGAGTGTTCGCAATCCAACATATGTATTTAGTAACTGTTCATTTAAACTTCAATTTAAATTCTTACAAAATATTTTCAAGTGAATTTGGTTTTTGAACTGTACTTGCAAAACTTTTTCCCCAATCATTTAGGTGTCTAGCCACAGGGATGCCAAGTAGGATGATCAATGCCAGGGATGCGAGGCTACAACACTTGTGGTTGCTTGTAGGTTTTTGGACTTAGTCGCTTTAGTTTTATTTCAATCAGACTCTGAATTCAGTTGTATTCAGTTGAACTTTATATTAGACTTGGGAACCGATGTTTTATTCGATATTGTTTTATTCTTTACTCATCTTGTGTTGGATTTGTATTATTGCTTCATAGATGGTTAGTGATTATAATTATATTCCACATGTTGTTATGTTAATAAAAGATAAAATTTGGCATCAGATTTTTAAATTCAAGGTGGTGAGATAAGTTGTAAAAAAATTTCGACGGTGATGCTAAGAATGAACCATTTTGTAAATCCTGTTTTAATTTAATAAAGGCATGATCACCGGTATTTAATTAGGCGGGGTGTCAGAGAATAAAACTAGATCACCCCATGAAGAAGTATTTTGCCTAATGAACCCATGTCCCAATAGTTGCTCCGAAGCACCCTTATCTCCAGAGGATCCAGTCAATCACTAAGTCTATCTCCCGACGAGGTGACAATCCTGGGATCTCCCTAAACACATCTGAAAACTTGCTAACTATATGGATGGAATCTAGCGTCACCATAACTTTGAAAGAATTATCCTCCTCGATATAGTATAAATGCGTGTTAGACACACCCCCAAGGTGTGGCATTATATCCAGGTACATCTCCTGCCCCAGAATGGTGAAGATGGTGGACCTCCCGTAACAATCAAAACATACCCTGTATGTAGCTAGCCAGTCCATCCCCAAAATAACGTCTTACTCGTGTGTATCAAGCACCAACAAATCGGTTACAAAAGTGAGTCAACCTATCTCATTCTCGATACCCCGACATACTGAACATATTGGTGCTCCTCTACCCATCGATGAATCTCCGAGTATAACGATATCGTAAGCAAAGTCTACCATCCTAGTCTTTCGTGCAAAACCCGTGATAAGAAAAGAGTGAGATGCCCCCGTGTTAACTAAAATGCCATCTACGTGTCAAAAAATAGGGAACATACCATCAATTGCCTGGCCCTTCTGCGAGCGTAATGTCATAAAAATGACCATACTGTAGTGCCGATTGTCCGTGAGGTAGGGCAATGGATGTTAGAGTAGTTAGTTGAGCAACTCTCGAAGCTGGCAATGGTGGGCTTTGTCCCTATGACTCCTGATGTCCCCTCTGACCTCCCTTCTCTTGATCTATATAGATACCTCGAGGACACTGCCTCGACGTATGAACCCTCTCTCTATGAGTGAAATAATTCTCATGGAACGGGCATCGCTATCTGTCGGCCCTACTGGCCTCGACCCTGATGTCCTTATCCCTGGCGGCCTTTGTGCTGCTGGCCCTGTCCCGACTGCCCTGGTCCTGTTAGCCCTATTTATTCCAGTTATCGAAACCCCAAAACTTCTTATACTGATCTACGGACGAAGTACCCCTAAACTGCTAGGTCTTGAATCCACTACCCCCACTCGTCTATGCCTATTGGCTCGACGACTCGGCTGTAGTCATCCTATCCCAACTTCACATCCATGTTTGTGTATCCTACACATGAGTCCATTATCATCTCATGGAACCGTTTTTCATCACCCTTTGTATCCCTTTCGTCGGTTACGAAGTTCGCTAAGTAAGTCAATATCTCTCTCAATATTGGACTTTTTCTACCTTACCTTGTGATGAGTTTCGAAACTCCAATCGAATCTCTGTCGAAACAGTAGATGTAAGACCTTACAATCCTTTCTCTAAATTTATTCAATTCATCCTATAACCACTTCCTTGTATGGGGTGACTCACTCCTATCACCACCATGTGGCTCCCAAGAGCAAGAATTTGGCCCTAACTTTAGTCCTGGGTGTCGCTACACTCCACCCTGCACTCTTTTCTTTGGATAACTTCCATCCATTGATTCATCACACTTCTTTCCTTTCCCAAAATCCTACAGGTGACTCTTCAAAGGATTCCCCCTAACTCTCCCTTTGCCTATCCCCGCATGATTATCTTTTTGTCACTTGTCTAATTAATTATCGTGGTGACTTCTATCGCAATCACCTTTCTCATAGTACTTTATGTCTTCTGCCTCTCCTCTCCTCCTGTGGTCCTTCAAATGGTCCTCGCTGGTCCTCCCATATTTCTCGGTGTATGGAGCTTAATCTAAATCGTATATGAATCACATCAACTATAATTCATAGCACTAGAATATAAATTGCATACGTGGAGGAATAAAACAATCCTAGCATAAGGCTCTACATCAAAGAACGCTAAGCTGAAACGTGAAAAGTCAATCAGATCCTAAGGACTCTCGAACCTGATGCTTTGATACCATCCGTGACACCCCGCCAAATTAAATATCGGGTGATCAGGCCTTTATTAAATTAAAACAGGATTTACATATGGTTGATTCTTAGCATCACTGTTGAAAACATTTTTAAAACTACTAACCACCTAGTATTCAAAAGCCGGTGCCAAATTTTATCTTTCATTAGAAAAATCAATAACCAAGCGAAAAACTAAACAAATCATTCGCCACATGTAATATCTAAACCAACGCACAATAAAATGCATGAAAAAAAACTTGCCGAATAAACCAACGGCTACAACCAAACCAAATAAAATCCAATAATAACAACCAAATCCAATACAAGTCTGAACTGAGATAATAAATCTGACAGGACAACACGTCCAATTGAAATTGTAACTGAAATAGATTACTACACTATGAATGAAGAATAGATGGGTCTAATCTAAAACTCTGCAAGCATCCACTTGAGCGACATCTACGTACCCCTAAAGCAGAATATCAAGTCTGGCGTCTCTGTGGTTGTACGCCTAAAAGGTTTTAAAAATAATTTTGAATCAAGAGTTAGTACTCAAAACAATTTGAAAATATTTAGCAAGAGTTTATCACAGTTCAAAGTTCGATTAATGATTACACATGTTAGGTTCACGTACACTCTCTTGAGTTTCCTCACCTATCAACTATTGTGCACGCCTAACATTCTCTAGTTAGCCTACCTAGTTGTACTACCCATGCTAACTAGACATAAGTGACTATCTGGACTATTCACATCTCTCGCATGTTAAGAGTTGAGATTAACATTACTCTAAACGAATTAACATTTCTCGTATGTTAACAGTTGAAATAAACATTTCATTTATCTTCTCATTTATTCAATTAATTAAGTTTCACTACTTAATTCATTCTTTATATATATATACACTATCTATCAGTCTACTGTCACACATAAGTAGAATAATTACGATTCCGTATATATTTATATACGGTGTCTCTCAATTGGACCACCGTGAAACAATCGGCATACTCTGCTATTCGTAAAAGTACCTGTCCAACTAAATGGGGACTTTTTGTTCGGCATGTCACCTCAAACCCAAAATCAAATGTCAAATGTATGCTAACTTATAACATCAATCATATAGGTACACACACAACCTATATATATATATATATATATATATATATACATATTCAGTAGGTATTCACACAATCTAATTATCATCATTCGTACGTAGTATATAACACTCCAATACTCACTGTACTATTAAGTTACGACTTTTCTCACTATTGTATTTTATTTAGTATTAATCTCTACTCTAAGGGCCCTAGTGACCCCTTTATGATTTAAGTAGATAAGTCTTCCTTACCCTACTATTTTATACCATAAGCTCACTCACTATTTCCCGTAATTACATTCTCATTCTCGCGAATTAATTACTTTAACGGGATACGACTAAACTCCCATAACCCTATCATGGCCTACTACAATATAATATATCCCTCATTATATTCTAATAATATCCCAAAAGTTTTTTCGATATCAATTTAGGAGTTCTAGGCAAAAAGGGAGATTTACATTTTTTAGGGAACCGAACCGGTTCGCCCCTCTCAACCTCGTGTTCTTCGTTTCACAGATGCGTTTTTCACCATTAATACACCTATAACTTCCATGTGTCTCCACCAAACTCCAAATCAATGGTCCCAAATCCTTCTCACATGCATTAGGATAGTTTCTAACGTAATTTTTGCATCAAAACATTACGAATAGCATTCAATAATGGATTTAAACATCTAATCCTCTAGAACCCTAGGTTTTCGTGTTCTTCCTCTATTATTCATCAAAACCCAGATTTAATTTTTGGATAATCATAAAAAATCTCTACTTTATTATCCTTTATATAAATCAAATCTTTCTACATGCAATTCCTACCCAAACATGCATTTAAATCAATCTTTTCTTCCAAGAATCATCAAAATAATTAATATAATTGAAACCCTAGTCACATGGGTATTATAACTTCATATTGATTGCAATAAACACTTGCCTCCTGATCAGTAGGGTCTGATTTCATGGCTTGGTGATGGATGTGATTGTCTTCTCTATCAGTCCTCACTCCTAAGTTGTTTGTGGTGCAAGTTTGAGATGAAAAGCTCCAAGAATATCCCCCAAAGTTCCAAGGATGGTCTCTCCTTCTTCTCTAAGGACTCATATTGGTATTTCTAACCCTAGAAACTTCTATCTAACACCTGATATAGGGCTACAAATTTCGTAGGTCTTTAGACCCCTTTTTCTAAATGACCAAAATGCCCTCAATAGGTGTCGGTTTGGTTTAAAATTGGTCCGGGACCCAAACTCCCTCGGTATACTATTTTGACCCTTTTGGAACCATTCGTGACCTCAAAATCATCATTCGAGTCACTCTTAATATATATCCTATCTCTACCCCAATTTAGTCTACACGCAACTCCCGGTTGAGACAAAATCAATTACGCCTACATCACTTGCCATGACGTAATTCAATAATCATCAATTATTTACTATTCACTTAGTAAATATAATTCACAACATTAATCATTATCTCACTCTCGATTAATAATTAATGGTCACATTATTATACAATTCAATTAAATTACTTCTCTCGCGTAATTTAAAATAAAACAATTTAATTACTGAATTAATTAAATCTCAAATATGCAAAAATACGGGGTATTACATACTTCCCCCCCCCCCCCTACAAAGGAATTTTGTCCTCGAAATTAGGTCATACCTGCGATAACCAACTCTGAATACTGCTCTCGCATGTCATCCTCCCGCTCCCAAGTAAACTCATCAACACTGCGGTGGCCCGACTGAACTCTGACTAGTAGCACCACCTTAGACCGCAGTTTACGCTCATTACGATCCAACATATCCATGGGTCTCTCCTCATATGAGACGTCTGGATACAAACTAACCTCCTCAAGTGGAACGTGCCAAAAAGCTCTCTCACTCCTCCTGTATTCCCTCAGCGATGCTACATCGAACACATCATGTATTCGCTGAAGATGCTCTAATAAACCCAGTCTATATGCTACTGGTCCTACTCTCTTAATGATAGGGCCCACATACCTCGGCACTAACTTCCCCTTCTTGTCGAATCTCATGACCTCTTTCATGAGAGACACAAAAACCAACACTTGGTTCCGAACCTCTAACTCCACGTGTCTTCGATCGGCATCTGGACAACTCTTTTACTTATCCTAAGCAGTTAGAATACACCCCCGAATCATCTCAATCTTTGTTATCTTCTCATGAATTATCTCTGGCCCCAATAACTTATTGTTCCCTAGCTCTAACCAATAAGTAGACGAATGACGAGGTCTCTCATACAATGCCTTAAACGGTGCCATGCTGATAGTAAAATAGTAAGAGTTGTTATACGTAAACTCTACCAATGGAACTATTCACTCCCAACCTCCCCCAAAATCTAGATTGCATATCCTCAAAATGTCCTCCAGCATCTGATTAACCCTCTCACTCTGCCCGTCTATCTATGGATGAT
The DNA here is from genome assembly GCA_949130495.1 of Sambucus nigra. Classification (NCBI taxonomy): domain Eukaryota; kingdom Viridiplantae; phylum Streptophyta; class Magnoliopsida; order Dipsacales; family Adoxaceae; genus Sambucus; species Sambucus nigra. Next base: position 82,676,560 of record OX422208.1, on the reverse strand, counting down.
AAGTGGTACTCAACTACAAGTCTGTGCCCATGGCCTCCTAAAAGCTCTCCCAAAAGTGAGATATAAAAAATCTTGTCTTAATCAGACACAATGTTAATCGGCAACTCTTGCAACTTCACTATCTTACCGATGAACAGGTGCGTATACAGACTCGTCTCATAATCGGTGCGAACTAGCAAGAAATGGGCCACCTTGGTCAGTCGATTCACTATCACCCAAATGGAATCGTGACCCCTCTGCGATGTCGGTAACCCAGTAATGAAGTCCGTCGAAATGATCTATCACTTCCACATGAGAACCTCAAGTAGCTGTAGAATCCCTAAAGGTCACTGATGGTCAACTTTCACAAGTTGAAGGGTAACACACTTCGATACAAAATCTGTTATGTCTTGCTTCATACTCGACCACCAGTACTGTCTCCTCATATCCTGGTACATCTTATCCCTACCGGGATGTACCGCAAACCTCGAACCATGAGACTATGTCATAACCACAAGTCTTAAATCCTCATCCTTTGGCACTACAATCTCCCATTAAAACGTATGACTCCCTCTAAGATGATCGAGTAAGACTCTTCACTCTCCGTTACTAACTGTCGTATCCTATCCTAACAGTACTAATCCTCTGCCTGTGCTTTCACTACTCGTATCTCAATCTCAGGAGTGATAGTTAACTCTACCATGCACACTTTGGAAATATCATCATCATGTCAAATATCACTCTACTTCGCTTTCTAGACCTCCGCTAACTCTCTAGTAGGTCATCGGCTCAATGCATCTACCACCACATTAGGATTACCAGGATGATATTGTATCTCAAACTGTTAATTCTTCACTCTAGCCACCGTTTCTACCTCATATTCAGTCCCTTCTGTGTGAAAAGATACTGAAGTGATTGATGGGTCGTGAACAAAATAAACTACTCCCCCAGAAGATGATGTCTCCATATCCTCAAAGCAAAAATGATCTCTTCCAACTCAAGGTCGTGGGTGGGGTAATTCTTCTCATGGGGCTTAAGCTTTGAGGACACATAAGTTATATCCCTCTCCTCCTGTTGTAGCACACCCCCAAGTCCCCATATTTTAGCATAAAAGTATACGAGTCCACTCTCATGTTATAAAACGATAACATACATCACGGTGCTCTGCCTGTCACTAGGTGCTCGGTACAATAACGAGCTATATCTCTCCGCTCGATAATAACCCAATATACCTTAAATCATATCAGTAAATGTCCCTACTCACCTGCATCAAACGAATAATTCCAACATATACTCTCAAATCTCCTACACAATATAATATATCTACACATATATATAGGTTTGACCCTCTTTCAGGCGATACCCAGAAAAATCATACTCTGAAACAGTTAACACAAGATCTCACTATCACGATCTATTATCATTCTACCCATCACTAACCAGACTCAAAAAGTAGGATACTCCATTCTCATAATTTTTGAAAGCAGTAAACTACCACGTAATATAAGGATCCTCTTAGTGCACCCACATTTTCTCTCATAGGTGCCACCAAAGAGTCGCGCTACACCACAGTAAAACATTCAATATAAGGCTGATACCGCCAGTACATCCACTAAACCAGACTCACACTTGAATTTTAGTGTTAGAAATCAAATATTGTGACTCACCCTGTCACCCAAAACGTATCCTATTCTCATAAGGATAAATAAAAAATTATATATCCATTTGCCATCTAGATTGCCTAGTCGGCTGGTCCCTAAGCCTAACTCTCACGTCAAGATTGACCCATGATCTACTTTATATCCAGGATCTCATCCTGTACTTACCCCTTGTCTCGCTTTAGGCAATTCTTCTTCCTGTGGTCCCTCCCCCCACTAGTATAATGACTACTAGAGAAACTCTTTTGCTTTTGCCTTTGGCCCTACTGGCCCTCCCCACTATTTATGCTACTATTTTTATTGAGGGCTTTTTTTATCCTATCTAAACCCACCACTCTCGGGTTGTTAACACCTGGGCCTAAATATCTTAACCCAATTCCCCTACTGGGGTCTCGCCCCTGCTATCGTCGTGCCCTGTTGGCACTCTACTTCTTATTCTGACTGGCCTCACTTTCTCATTGTGGACGAGTTCAATACAGGTGGCTTTAATCTCCACACATAGGAAACCTCTTTGTTCCATTCACTCTCACTGGGCCCACGGGATATGTTGGGGTTGTACTTCTTACGAACCTGGTAGCCTCGACCCGGATTGCTACCTCCTTTATCTCTTTCGCTCCGCTGGCCCTATGGGACTCGTTGCTGGCATTGATGGCCCTGACTAAATTCACCATCTCCTGGTAGGAATTATATTACTCTTAATCATTGGAATGGGCCCCCTACTGGGTATACCCTTCTGTGATGCATCACAATCATTGTTTAATCTAGTTTACTCACTTGGCTCCCTTCTTCAGGAATCGCTAATGTAAATATATAAACGTATAACCTTAGTGACATGGGCACTAGTCATCCTATCTGGACTTCACATCCATATTTGTGTATCCAACACGCGAGTCCATTATCATCTCACAGACCCCTTTTCATCACACTCCGTACCCCCTTCGTCAATTATGAAGTTCGTTAAGCAAGTTATTATCTCTCTCAAAATTGATCTTTTTCTGCCTTACCTTGTGATGAGTTTTGAAACTCTAATCGCATCTCTTTTAAAACAGTAGATGTAAGACCTTACGATCCCTTCTCCCAAGTTGTTCAATTCATCCTATAACCAATTCCTTATATGGAGTGACTCACTCCTATCACCACCATGCGGCTCCCATGAGCAAGAATTTGACCCTAAATTTAGTCTTGGGTGTCGTTGCACTCCACCCTACACTCTTTTCTTTGGATTACTTCCATCTATAGATTTATCACACTTCTTTCCTTTCCCAAAATCTTACAGGTGACTCTTAGAAAGAGTCCCCTTGACTCTCCCTTTGCCTATAACGCAGGGTAAGTCTAAAGTTGGTCACCATTTTTTAGGACGGTGTTTGCGGAATTACTATCCACGCATGATTATCTTATCGTCACTTGTCTAGATAATTATCATGGTGACTTCCATTGTAATCACCCTTCTCAGAATACTCTATGTCTTCTGTCGCTCCTCTCCTCCTGTGGTCCTTCTAGCGTCCCTCACTAGTCATCTGATATTACTCGGTGTACTTAACTTAACTGAAGGAGAACATAAATCACATATGTAGAGGAATACAATAATTATATCATAAGGCTCTACATCAAAGAACACAAAGCTGAAACGTGAAAAGTCGCACAAATCCTAAGGACTCTAGAACCTGATGCTCTGATAACATCTTTGATACCCCAGTTAATTAAATACCGGGTGATCAGGCCTTTATTAAATTAAAATAGGATATACATATGGTTCATTCTTAGTATCACTGTCGAAAACTTTTCTAAAACTACTAACAACCTAGTATTCAAAAGCCGGTGCTAAATTTTATCTTTCATTAGACAAATAAATAACCAATCGGAAAACTAAATAAATCATTCACCACATGTAATATCTAAACCAACGCACAATAAAATGAATGAAAAAAAACTTGCCAAATAAACCAACCGCTACAACCAAATCAAATAAAATCCAATAATAACAACCAAATCTAATACAAATCTAAACTGAGATAATAAATCTGAAAGGACAATACGTCTAACTGAGACTGTAACTGAAATAGATTCCTACACTGGGAATAAAGAATAGATGCGTCTAATCCAAAACTCTGTAAGCATCCACCTGTGTCACAGCTGCGTATCAATGAAGAAAAATATCAAGTCTGGCGTCCCTGTGGCTGGACACCTAAAAGGTTTTGAAAATATTTTTATATCAAGAGTTAGTACTCAAAATATTTTGAAAATATTTACCAAGAGTTTGTCACAGTTCAAAGTTCGGTTAATGATTACACATGTTAGGTTCACGTACACTCTCTTGATTTTCCTCACCCCTCAATTATTGTGCACGGCAAACGTTCTCTAATTAGCCTACCTAGTTATACTACCCAAGCTAAATAGACATAAGTAACTATCTAGACTATTCACATCTCTAAGTCCCCGTACCGCCCATACAGTACGCTAACTGAATTAACATCTCTCTTATATTAAGAGTTAAAATTAACATTTCATTTATCTTCTCATTTATTCAGTTAATTAAGTTTCACTACTTAATTCGTTCTTTAGATATACACTATCTATCAGTCTACTGTCACACATAAGTAGAATAATCACGATCCTATATATATATCAATATGGTGTCTCTCAGTAGGACCACCATGAAATAATCGGCATACTCTGCTATTAGTAAAAGTACCTCTCGTACTAAATGGGGACTATTGGTTTGGCATGTCTTCTCGAACCTAAAATCAAGGATCAAACGATGGAGGCGAACATAGTTCTAAGCCTTTGAGCTACGCACATACCTAACGTACCCAAATGACACGCCGGTCTCACTAATACATGTCACATAGCGAGCCGCCCTAAGTTCTATGTTCTAGGGCACCAATTCAAACCTCACTGGAATCGTCGAGGTGGGATCGACCACTACGTGAGAATCTCCGGTGATAGCAAGTAGCATAGGTATGCTAACTCATAACATCAATCATATAGTCACACACACAACCTATACATATACATATTCAGTAGGTATTCACACAACCTAATTATCATCATTCGTATGTATTATATAACACTCAAATACACACCATACTATAAAGTTACGACTTTTCTCACTATCGTATTTAATTGAGTATTAATCTTTCCTCTAAGGGACTTTGTTACCACTTTATGATTTCAATAGATAAGTCTTACTTACCCTAATGGTTCATGTCATAAGCTCACTCACTCTTTCTCATAATTACATTCTCATTCTCGTGAATTAATTACTTTGGCATTAAATCCCGTTTAATAATCATTTTAATTCTCTCGATACGACTAAACTCCCATAACCCTATCATTGCCTACTGCAATATAATAGATCCCTCATTATATTCTAACAACCTCCTAAAAGTTTTTTCGACAGCAATTAAGGATTTCTAGGGAAAAATGGAGAATTTACATTTTTCTGGGAATCGAACCGGTTTGCCCCTCTGAATTGAACCAGTTCGCCCCTCTGAACCTCGTCTTCTTCGTTTCGCAGATGCATTTTTCACCATTAATACACCTATAACTTCCATGTTTCTCCACCAAAATCCAAACCAATGGTCCCAAATCCTTCTAACATGCATTAGGACAGTTTTTAACGTAATTTTAGCATCAAAATATTACTAATAACATTCAAGAATGGATTTAAACATCTAATCCTCTAGAACCCTGGGTTTTCATGTTCTTCCTCTATTAGACAATAAAACCCAGATTTAATTCATGGATAATCATACAAAATCACTACTTTATTATCCTCTACAAATATCAAATCTTTCTACATGCAATTCCTACCCAAATATGCATTTAAATCAATCTTTTCTTCCAAGAATCATCAAAATAATCAATATAATTGAAACCCTGGTCACATGGGTATTATAACTTCATATTGATTGAAATAAACACTTTCCTATTGATCAGTCGGGTCTGATTTCATGTCTTGGTGATGGATGTGATTGTCTTCTCTATCAATCCTCACTCCTAGGTTGTTTGCGGTGCAAGTTTGAGATAAAAAGCTCCAAGAATCTCCTCCAAAGCCCCAAGGATGGTCTCTCCTTCTTTTCGAAGGACTCGTATTTGTTCTTGGTGTTTTCAACCCTAAACCCTTTTATCCAACACCCAATATAAGGCTAAAAATTTCGTAGGTCTTTAGACCTCCTTTTGCTAAATGACCAAAACGCCCTCATTAGGTGCCAGTTTGGTCTAAAATTGATCTGGGATCGAAACTATACTCTCGGGTATGATATTCTGACTGTTTTGACCCTTTCGGAACCATTCGTGACCTCGAAATCATCATCCGAGTCACTCTAAATATATTTTCTATATCGACCCCAATTTAGTCTACACGCGACTTCCGGTTGAGATAAAGTCAATTACGCCCATATCACTCGCTATGACGTAAATCAATAATCATAAACTATTTACTACTCACTTAGTAAATACAATTCACAACATTAATCATTATCTCCCTATTGATTAATAATTAATAGTCATATTATTATACAATTCAATTAAATTACTTCTCTCACGTAATTTAAAGTAAAATAATTTAATTATCGAATTAATTAAATCTCAAATATGTAGAAATACGGGGTATTACACCATATAATAATCCCAAATAAAATTAGTAACAGGAGTTAAAAATCACCTAAGACAGAATCAATAGATCTGAAATGCATAAGGAGCAAAAAGGAGAATGCAAGGCTTCTACATCAACAGTCCCGCTATCCCTGTCTAGGAGCACTTGGGGGGAGAAAACATTTAAATTTGGGTCAAAGCCATAGATGTGCAAAAATTAACTTATTCAATTTAAAGTGCAATAATACTGTCGATGCAAAGTTAATATCCCCCATAGTCACTCACATGCGATTAAGTGTGATATTACCTGCATCAAAACAAGTCCCTATATTATGTATGATAACGGTACTAATTTAATATTAAATGAATTAGCATAATCAAATGATAACATGAAGCCGACTATATTAAATCATCAATAACCAAGGTATTTCAGTATCGTATATCCCATGAAAGTGATATAAACATCTATTATGCACAATATAATAAGGGTCTGTAAGTTATGTCTATATTTTTAGACAAATTAATGAATTTAAGTTGATCCGGGTAATATATATATATATATATATATATCATTTCATATATGCGACACTCAAAGGCATCTACATGTGGTATCTTGTTTGTGCTCTATTGGCAAGTTTGAAGGAATCTCTATCCAAGTCAGATGTCACAAAACAGAAATAAGTGGGGCGGTCCTTATGATGTACACCAGTTGACGGCCCATACCCAGCGGTGAAAAAGGATCCCAGGATCTAGGCCTGTCAACGGATCGGATTTTATCCGAATCCGAATCCGAATCCGAATCCGATCCGTTTACACGGATTTGGATCACCCCTTGAAATCCGATTACCCGATTATCCGATTACCCGATTACCCGTTTATTAAATGGAGCGGATTTGGATTCATATGATCCGATCCGTTAATAATCCGATCCGTTTAATATATATCTATATATATAATATTTTTAATTAATATATATTGTATTTAGAAATTTATTAATATTTTAAATATATATTTTAATAGTTATTTATAATAGTCCTATATTAATATATATTGCATTTATTTATAATAGTAATTTATATTATAATAGTTATTTAAATATATTTTTTAAAATATATATTATAATAGTTATTTATAATATATATTGTATTTTGAAATTTATAATAGTTATTTATAATATTATAATCGGATCGGATCGGATAAACGGATCGGATTAACGGATTCTTAACGGATTCGGATAATCGGATTCGGATTTGGATAATCGGATAATCGGATCGGATCCGAATCCGTTTAACATAAACGGATTCGGATTTGGATTGGCCTGATCCGGTCTGAATCCGACCCGTTTACAGGCCTACCAGGATCAACACCTACCTCTCGTAGATGGCACTACTATTTAGTACCTAAAATGACCTACACAACATCTAGACCACTTGTACCGATGTGCACTACGGTCCGAATGCGCGAAACCCCAAGCCGATAGGACCGTCCACGAACTTTGGTATGTTCACACATATACACATAAATACATATTATTATTCCCATATAATATGTGTAGATAACTACTCTAGAATCACCTAAAGTATCCCACATGATGTCAACAAATATTCATCCATTAATAATTGACCATCTAGTTAATTACTATTTTCGTCATCTTTAAAAGATTATTTAACCATATAGTTAAATATAATTTCCAATAATTATATATGTCACATTTGCATTTTTAATAAATTCCTCGTTGACCCAAACACCGTCCCACCAACTTGTACGGACTTCTAAAATACCTCCAAACAAACCCTGGTCCCAGCTCCATCAACACCCAGGACCGAATCTATTCGGTTCTTGGCCGAATCGATTCGCTGTCAGACTGATTGATTCACTCCAAGGTCAAATCGATTCAGAATGCGGCAATAGCTCAGATATGACAGTTTTGTTTATTACGAAATTTCTTAATTCTTCCACAAGATTCATTCTAATCGTGATTTCATTTTTATAATCATGTGAATGAGTCCTTACTACTTATTTTCATATAATAACATCAATTTCTTTCCCCAAATCCCAGAATCTAAATGAATATATCAAGACTCTTAACCTAGATTTCTTCCACAATACCAACTATGTGTAAATTAGAATATGGGGCATATAACGTGGGATTAAAGTAACAAATTTGGAGATCATTAACATGTATTAAAATCCTCTACATCTGATTCCAAGATTATCCAAATTTATCCCAAGAACCCTAAGGCATCTATCATTAAATTTCAAGAATTCGATTCCTAGATTTCTAGGTTAACACCCTATGTTCCAATTAATCCTCTACATGCATAAGATTATTTCCTAACATTAAATCATCAAATTTCAACCTAAAATCCAGAAATCATATGGGGTTTGTTACAATGAATCAAGAACCACATTGAGCATTTAAATTAAGCAAGAAAATTCTTGCCTAGATATACGGTTGATGAAATTACCTTTGAATTCCTCTTCAATTCTTTGTTGTGGCTTATCCCCCCCTCTCTCTCTCTCTCTCTCTCTCACAAACAGTGGTGTAGTCTAGGGTTTTTAGAGATAACCTCCAGGGAGTTTATTAACTTCTTAATATAAGTTATTAACTCTTTAATTTTAAGTTGGATTAAAATTCCCCAATATTTTACCGCCAAATGGGCCCGAACTCATAACCAAACTAGCCCAAAAGTCTCCCAACTTATATACCTATACCCCGGGATCATTTCTAAAGGATTAAAACACCTAAATGAACCCATATACTTCCCGAAATACGCCCCAATTATTTTATCCCATCATTACATTTTTATAATCGCGTCACACATCTTTTATGAATTTTCTACTACGAATGCAATTGTTATAATTATTGACATTACAAAAATCAACCACACATAAGTAGGACATAACAATGAATTATATGTTTGAAATTAGTAAATTAAATTCACCGATTTAATTCAATTCCCACAAATTTTTATTTTATTCAAAAAATATATTTTTATTATTTATTCTAGATATATACGGGGTATTATAAAATGTGATAAATAAATGTTCCAACACCTACATCCTACAATACCAAGCTAAAGACTGAAAATTGAAATGTTGGAAAGATTAAGGCTGAGGTGATTGTTTCTGCTTAGAACCTAAAAATAGTTTCACAAATAGGATTAAACCTAACAATTCTACAGTGAGTGAGAATGTAACTAAATTTGTGCCATAATAATAATAATGCATTTTTCTCCCATATTATAATTGCTTTTAAGTTGAATAAACCCAAACAACCTAAATAAAGCATCCAGGTCTAATCTCAAACCCAAGTGAATCCATGTTACATAATTTATATATCTTCCCAATTGCCCATTGTATACAAGTTAGTATCGCATATATATATATATATCTTAACTATAATCGCAGCAGTAGGATAAAATCACATAATCCAATATCCAAGTGAGTATGCCCCACTCACATGCCAAAACATATGGGTTATGCTCGAGCCCGCAAATAAAAGCACAATGGCATATCCTGAACGCCTTCAGGGATCACTCGTTCGTACTTGCTATAGTTATAGGTACTCACAATCCCATAACCTCAAAGTATCAACCAAGGTAAATCAATACTCCTTTCCTCCAGTCATGCATATCTCATACCCAAGGTTATACAAAAGAACTACCTCTTTTGCCTCACTTGGGATATAGTTATGTCAAGACTAGGATCGAGGTAAATAGTACCAAGGTAAATTATGTATCAATCATTGGGGTACTTGCACAATTAACGTCATACACACCCTATCATATCCATCCTAGTTAATCCCCCACGAGCACATACACACCGTCAATATGATTACATATAAAATAAGTATACGACAGTCAATCCTACTCTAAGGATTACCCAAAACAAAGTCTTAATATTGATTTAGTATTGTCTAATTATATAAAATCTAAATATCAAACTAACCAAAATTCGTTCGAACAGTATCCCAAAGTCGTTTTAACAAAATCTAACAAAGTCATTCTAATTAGAAACCCTTTTCATTCGAACTAGAATGCCTTAGTCGTAGGAACCAGATTTCCTTTCTCATTCGAACTAAAATGCAATGTCGTTCGAATGAGGTTGACACAGAGGTCATCCTCCCCCTTGTGCAAAAATTTCCCTACCCACAAACAACCTTAAATTTAAAGCCTCTAAATGTTATAATACCCAATATCCTTCTATTATAACATGTATAGCATCATTACTAACCTATTTTAACAAATTTTAAAAGGATGAATTTTCAATTAATGATCTAATTCTAGATTATACAAATTGAACTCTAAATTCATGGTTTAGACAATATTTATCAAAAAAAACTCTAACATACAATTCAATAATTAATGAAAGATAAGATTTTACACATTTATACTATTATGATTCATATCCAGTGGTTTCGGATTCATATTACATGATTTCGTGGTTCAATTATAAGATTCAACATCAAACCTACCCTACTTTATCCATATGTGATTAAAACTTAAATCTAAAATTAATCTAATTACAAAAATTAGGTATCATGTGATAGAAAAAATTATGAATTAAGTTCAGATTTTAACGAACTACTATTATCCTAACACAAACTTAATTAAATTTTTAATCAAAGTAAACTTGACTTAGACTAGTTATATGAATCGAATCCCAAATCCTCATTTTCTATAATCTCATGTTGTTCCCTCAAATACCTCGGGTTCTAGGATTTTTGATATGTCACGAATATTGCATACTCGCGCCCGTTATCTTTATGCATTCTAGCACTTTTTGTGTTCTTTATGCCTATATTTATGCTCGCTAACCAGGCAACCGCTATTAAATATGTTTATATGCTTTGCAGGGTTTAATTGAGATTTTTTAGGTATGGGAATGCTTAGAGTGAGAATTGGTTGCATTTTGGGGAAGTTCCATCATCGAACTCAACTTCAAGGGAATTTTAGACATTTCATACTTCATCTCCAGCTCAATGGAATTCCATGGAAGCATAGTTCGTTGAGTCATCTTCGTGTGGCCACAAACAGCACATCATTTTGTGTTCGATCGAAGAAGTTATAGTTGTTTATGAAAAGGACTTTTTCCCCCTCATGATAGACAAAGGGAAGCTCAAAACAAAGCACCACTCGACCGTCCTTAGGATCCCGATCGACCGATCATATAAAAATTGACCTACGCACAGAATACCACCTCAGACCTGATTGATCAATGATCTGATATTTTTGATGATTTTGCTTATTTCTTTTCTTTTCCCACTTAGTATATATGCGAGATTTTGTGTAAATATCATATATACTTTATTTTAATTATTTTTTTTTTGGGGGGGGGGGGGGGGGGGTAGCAGGGAGTTTCCCTTCTCCCATTTTCTTAGGGTTTATACCCATTTATGTAAATTGCTACTATTCGTTGTCTTCTTCACTTTATTTAAATTTTATTTTGTGTATTTATTGTTTTGTAACCTAGATTTACATGCTTTCATTTATTTCTTTCATTGACTTTCTTGCATTTAACTACATGTCCTCTATTATGTTGTGTAGCTAATTTAGTTTAGATTGAGATTCATTAAACTCACCTTGGATTGATTTGGTTGCTTTGCTTTGGTGATGGATTTTTTTAGTTTAATTCGATTGGGTTGTTCTTGATTTTACACCTGGGAGATTTAACTGGGTATATCATGTATGCTTTGTATTTATGGCCTTATGTATGTAATTTTTGAGGTATTTGTTGATGCTAAAATGATAGTAAGATTTTACGATGATTTAGGGGGTGATAACTCTAGATTTAATGAAATGAGATTCGATATTTTTAAACTTGTCTTAACATGTAATGATTTATACAAATTAACTCGAGGTGGGGGATATTAGTCGCAATCTATAGTTTTTATTTCCCTTTGTTAATCTTAGTTTAAACGAGAGCCTAATTTATCTTTTCTTTCGTTAACAAATATCTTTTACACTTTTATTGAGAAGTAATAAACCAGTTAAAGTCTAGCAACATTTCTCAGTGGATTCAATACCCAGACAGGTCGTTTTACACCCTTAAAAGAGTGTAGTCAATAGTCTAGGTTTTTGTATTGAGGAGGTGAAACGATTTCGATGAATGGCGTACTGACACTGCGCTAATTTTCACCCTTTGATCAAAATGGCGTCGCTGCCAGGGACTTGTTTGTTTTAGAATTTAATTTATTTAATATTTTGTAGTATTTTTCTTTCTATTTGTATTCTTTGTTGACTATTTTTGTAGGACTTCTACATTTGAGCATCCAGAAACACTTGAATTTTTCGGACGCACATCACTTTGTGAAATTTGCTATCTTGAGCTATATTGGGGTAAGCATGTCTTATTCTAATTTTTTCAGTAATCATAATAATAATTCTCAAAATCCCAATAAGCTTCTAACTTTTGGCGAATACTCGCAAACTGAAAAACTTGAAACATCTAAATTGTCTTTGGGTGAGTATTACCAAAGTCAAGTTAGAAATTGTGGGAATTTTTAGAATGATCGTTCCAATATTGGGCCTCAAAATCCTCATAATAAGAATGTTGAAACGATTTGCAATAGTTTTCAAAATTCTTATGATAATGATTTTGATAGTGGTTCCAAGGATAGTTTATAACCTTCTAATTTTCAAGAATCCTACCCTCCACTAATGAATTTGCGTGAAGGTTTGCGTATTCTTAAAAATAAAAAATATGAAAACCATTATCGGGAAGAAAATCATTGTTGGGAATAAGAGTTGGATGCATTAGTCGAATCCAACAACTATTTTTCTTCCTAGACTTCTAAAGTCGAGGAATGTTTTGAACCAAATGAGAAATTTGTGCCTACTTTGGAAAAAACCATTCTTCACTTGGCTCGTTGTATAATAGAGAATGAAAATGAGGAAGAAATGGACGTAGTGTCCATTTGTAATGAAATAATTTCTTCTTTGGTTCCAAAAGACGAATATTTCGTTAAAAATTATCTTATTTCCTTCGAAAGTCAATCTTCAAGCGATGATGACTCATCTCTTGAGTTTAAATTTATTTCCTCCCCATATTTATTCTATATTGTTGAACCGATACAAGTATGAAATGAAAATTTAAAATGTTTAACCCTCTCAGCGATGAGGAGTTGCTTTCTATGAAGACAACTTTGCATCCACGTGCGCCACCTCCCATTCCAATTGCAAAATCATTGGGAGGAAATTCTATTATTTGGATCCCACGTGTATTTGTAGCTCGTTCCATCCAAACCCTCCATCATCCCCCCAAAAAAATTTAGATGTTGATGGCTAATTTATTTCGCCTTACACATACCTTCTATTGTTTGAACGAAATTCCTATTTTTCAGGAGGTATGCATGAAAGGGAGGGTTCCCCGTTGATCCTTCAAAGTCAAATCATATTTTGGGTGGACCCTCAAAAATTTTAACTTCTAGTGTATAGTTAGTTAAAAGTTAAAATTGTAGGATGTAAATAGTTAGTTTTTTTTCCCTTCTTTTTCTTTATTCTTACTAATTATCTAGCATAATTAGTTAAGTTTTGTCATTTGTTTTTGCTTGGTGCTAAAATATTTTGTAGAATCATTGGACTTTTACTTTCATGAGATCGCTCCATTTTGAGTAATATTTCTCTTTTTCTTTCTTTAGTTGGGTTCTTAATTCACATTGAGGACAATGTCAGGTTTAAGTTAGGGGGTGTGGGATATTTTATCCATTCATTGGTAGTTTCTTTGATTCGAGTGTATGTTCTTTCCAAGCATGCTTTTCTTGTAAAAATTTAAATTTTCAAAAAGATTTTCTTTCTTTTTCTCCTTTATTGAGCATTTTTTGCCTTTATTTCTGATGATAAGTTTTAATAAATGCCGATCCAATTGATAACTCAATGATGCATGTTCTCGATTTTAGAAGTTATTAGACTTTAGTCCTCAATTATTGATATTATGAATAACTTCATGAATTAAACTTTAACCACATGAGTACATGCATTTTTCTTATTTAATTGATTTGGTTTAAGATTTTTATAACTCGGTAATCCTTTATTGCATCGTATATACTTAGACCTAGTGAGCTTTGTTCTTTTCTTCATTTGTGAGTGTTATACACTGCTCTTTCCTCTTTGAAAACATTACAGTCATTGGTAATCTTATTATTCTTTCAAAGATCGTTGATTAATTGAGTCATATCTTAAAATGTGTTACTTGATCATTATTTTTAAAGTTTTTTTTACTCGAGACTTGCGTAAACTTTAGGAAATGATCATAGGACCTCTTTATTATATCACACATATTGGCCTTGACCTCACCTTAAATGTTTTTCCTTGTCAACCGCTTTGAGCCTTAATATAGCCTTTCCTTTCATAACCCAAAATCCTATAATCGACTCCACATTGGAGTTATAAACCATATACATCACCTTCCATACCTTGGTTTTGAATGATACTTGGGATTGAATGATGGTCTTGTTATGTGGATGCAATTAAGCATGAAAAGAGTGAGAAAAGTAAAAAAGAAGAAAAGAAAAGAAAAGAAAAGAGAACAAAAGAAAAAAAAAGTGAGAAAAAGAAGAAAAAAAAAGAAAAAGAAAATAGCTTCGTTTATATACATAGTTTTCAATAATCCTTGTCACACTCCTATTTCATATCCAATGCTTATTATGGAATCATTGTTTAAGTTTGAATTTGCCCACATTTTCCATTATTCCAACTTTTTCATTCCCAAACATTTTTGAATCCGTAAATAATCCATTCATTTCATAACCTTAACCCCAAACCTACATTACAACCCTCTACAAGTCCTCTGTGATCCTAGGGTAGATGTGATTCAAAAGTCATAATAATTGCGATAATCTGTGAAAATGCATTTCTCCTCATTTAATAAGCGGTATCCTTTCATTGAGATTACATGTTTTTCATTTTATATATAGCGTTCTTCTTTAGTGACATGTGCATGGCCTAGTTTCCATTTACATTTAATCTTTATGCTTGCATATCCTGTGTATTACCTTCGATTCATAGTGATTTCATTTATTGTGCGTAATGCCCAGAGAGGATTGATTTATTCACGCTTTAACGCGTATCCAATTTATTTAAGTTTTTGTCAAATCATAATTTGCATGTGCTCAATTTTCCTCCCACTTTTAATGTGTCAATTCTATGTGGTACATTCTATAATGTTAATAATACGAACTTTTATGTGAATTCATTCACTTTGCTAATAACATGTTTGAAATCTTTTTTGTTATTGTTGGGTATGGCACATGTTGATTGGGCATACTTTTTTAGGAAACTTTGATGTTTTTGGGTTTCATCCCTGAAAACCCTCATGAGACAACACTCGTTCACTAGGGTAACCTAGGGATTTAATGGCTTATTGCATATGTTAAATACAATCGTGTTCTCCACAAAGTGACATTTATATATTTTTATCCTATTATACGTTTTGCACCGCCTTTTGTGGTCTGGTTTTATTTGTTTCATCACTAGGGTGTTGTAATGTCTAAGTTAGGAGGGTGATACGTCAAGAATATCGCATACTCGTGCCCATTATCTTTATGAATTCTATCACCTTTTATGTTCTTTATGTCAATATTTATACTCATTAACCAGAAAACCTTTATTATGTATGTTTGTATGCTTTGTAGGGTTTAATTGAGCTTTTGTAGGTATGGGAATGCTTAGAGTGATGATTGGTTACATTTCAAAGAAGTTACATCATCAAACTTAACTTCAAGGGAATTTTAGACATTTCATACTTCATCTCCGGCTCAGTGTAATTCCATGTAAGCATTGTTCATTGAGTCAGCTTTGCGTGGCTGCAAACGGCACGTCGTTTTGAGTTCGGACAAAGAAGTTATAGTCATTTCTGTAAAGGAATTTTCCCCCCTCGTGATGGACCAGGGGCTACTCAAAATAGATCACCGGTCGACCGACCTTAGGACCCTGGTTAACCAGTCATTCAAAAATTCACCTATGCGCATAACATCAGCTCAGACCTCATTGATCGATGATCTGATATTTTTGACAGTTTCGCTTATTTCTTTTCTTTTCCTTTTATTCATTTTCCCACTTAGTATATAAGCGATATTTTGTGTAAATATCATATATACTTCATTTTAATTAGGTTTTGTCTGTGATTTTGTTGGAAGTTTTCCCTTCTTCCATTTTCTTAGGGTTTATACCCATTTATGTAAGTTGCTACTATTCATTGTCTTCTCTACTTTATTCAAGTTTTATTTTGTATATTTCTTGATTTGAAACCTAGATTTACTTGCTTTCATTTATTTCTTTCATTTAATTTCTTGCATTTAACTACATGTCTTCCATTATTTTGTGTAGCTAATTTAGTTTAAGTGAGATTGATTGAACTCGCCTTGGGTTGATTTGGTTTCTTTGCTTTGGTGATGGGTTTTATGAGTTTGATTCGATTGGGTTGTTCTTGATTTTAAGCATAGAAAATTTAACTTGGTATATCATGTATGCTTTGTATTTACGACCTTGTGTGTTTAATTTCTGGGGTATTTATTAATGCCAAAATCATCGTAGGCTTTTATGACGATTTAGGTAGTGACAACTCTAGATTTAATTAATTGTTGAAATGATATTAAATCTTGTTAAACATGTCTTCCCATGTAACAATTTATACCGATTAACTTGAGGTGAGGGATATTAATCGCAATCTATAGTTTTTATTTCCCTTTGTTAATCTTAGTTTAAACACATGCCTAGTTTTATCTTTTATTTTGTTAACAAATATCTTTTACACTTTTATTGAGAAGTAATAAACCAATTAAAGTCTACCAACATTTCTCTCTGGATTCGATACCCAGACAGGCCGTTGTACTCCCTTAAAAAAGTGTAACCAATAGTCTATGTTTTTATATTGAGGAGGTGAAACGAATTCGACGACTGGCATACTAACAGTGCGCTAATTTTCACCCTTGATCAAAATGGAGATTTTTGTATTGAGAAGGTGAAACGAATTCGATGACTGGCATACTAACAATGCACTGCTTTTCACCCTTGATCCGTTGTTCTATAATTTTATATGAGTGTTTCGATTTTCTATATTAGGTTATTAAAGTCTATAATTTCAAAATTAAGCCTAGGACCAAAAAAAAAATTATCCAATCTGCCTAAAAACATGCTCCAAATGGCTCGAAACTTGGCCAAACCATATAGTAACTCAACGAACTTAATAAATTTCACTATTTTAAGTTAAAAATGAACTTTCTAAATTTCTCAAAAGTCAATCCTAAAAGAAAACATATTTTAATAAATTCATTATGTCATTAAAGAAATTTATGAGTAGGTACAAGTAGAATAAGTTAAAACTTAATTGTTAATTACTAAAGTATGGCTCGCATTATAAGAAATTACTTTACGATCGATGGGACTCGATACCGAGTAAATAATCCAAACAAGGAAACTCTCAATATCTAGTTACTGAACATTCCATAGTCTCCCATAATACGAAGTCACTTAAAATATTTACTAGTGAATTACAATATATTTTATCTATTTTTAAAAGATACGAGTCCACGAAGCACAACGAAGAATCAAATAAAAAAATATATAAATATACTAAGTGACGTATTGTACATCATAAAAGGTAAACAAATAATTGAATAAATAATTAAATTCGTCCAAGAAAAAATACGGGGTATTACACTTGTAGGATTGTTACTCTCTTTAGGCACCTGAAGGAGAATGTGAAAAAATTTCACATCAATCATAAATTGTGGATCATTTTGGTAAATTTTTTGGAAATGGATTATTTTCGAAAAATATGTTGTGCAATGATCATTTTGACATTTATTAGCCCAATTATTTTTCATTTCCCTTTAATTCTAATGATCATCGCTAGAACATTTTTCTCTACCAAAAGCTCAAGTGCCATTTTGTTCCAACAAAAAACGTATCCAATTCTAAGGCATTTTGTATACATCACTTCTCGTAGCATTGCAACACCATAATTCAAAACTTAGTGTGGCGGTTTCAATATTGCAGGAAGTCATTGTATAACCATCCCAGAAACAAAGTTGGGCGGCATTTCAATAGTCGCCTAAATTTCTCTAAAACTTATTTCCCTCATTTTATCACTTGAAATCGCCCTATTCAATCTAAACATCACGATTAATCAGCCTATAATTGAATGGAGCGTCATCTTTGCAAGCATCCCACTGTGCGATTGGCGATTTTTGCTTTTCAGACAATATTGATATTATGATTGTGCTCCTTCCCTACACCGATGGTGGAGAGGCATTTCTCATCTAAGGCATTGGCAAATAATGTACGCATGTTGTGTAATTTTATTTAATTCTTTATACATGTAATTTTACATTGGCCATTCAATTAATCTTATAATTAAGTAATTTAACAAACTAGTAAATTAATAGTTTAATATATTAGGAAACTAATGGTTTTAATTACTTTCATACAAATATTATTTTAATTAGGAAATCTAAAAAATAAACACTTTAATGTGTAATTAACTTTTTTCATAAATGTTCGAAAGATATGATTGAGGTTGGTGTACGTTGGGCTTTCATAATTAAGCAGATTCAAACTAGTATTTTCAAATGCATTTTTACTTTTCCTTACATCCGGACTGATTGAGGCCTCATGCAGCATTTCTTAAGATGTGGTCAAACACGATCCATGCATTCCATTTTCCATGCGGTGAGATAAAGTTCACCCTTATAAACTTTACCCTGGTGACAGGATTCAAGGTTGCTTCGCAAAAGATCATTCCCTTTGATGGCGATCATAAGACATACGAGTACGCACGATAGTATCTCCCTGATCTTGAGGAAGGCTATATCTCATCTAAATAATTATAGCCGATATATTTTTTGAAATTAAAGGATATAATGAGTGATGACAAGGTACACGGTGATCATATGGGATGCACTTAGTCGTTTATATTTTATGCTTTGTGTCAGGAGTTCTTCACAACTGGAAATTATGGTATCAAGTTGGCTTAGTGGGCCTAACTTATTGACTTGGGAATATAGATCAATTTGATTGGGACGGTACCATTATGACATATCTATATACCAGTTTGGAAAAAGCGTGCTGACATGGAAACCTACGTGGCATTCCACATTAGTTATTGTAAGTGAATGATCTCACTTAAATCCTACATGTAAATTTCATTTAGATAGTTTTAGTTAGTTAAAATTCATTTAATTTTTAGCCTTGTTAATTTCATTAAAGTCAAATTAGTGGTATTAATTTCATTTTATTTTTCCCATTTGCAACATTGGTGGTTCAGTACCAACATTGCATGTGACTATTGATGGATAAGGGGTATATCAAGGTTTATGTATACCCCCATGCATTAAAGTATGGGTGTGGGATGACAAGAAGATCATTAGGGTGAGTTTCATATTTAACTCATCATAGTTCGTGGTTAGATGGACTCGAAAACAATCTTAAACTTGGTAAAGCAATCGTGGGTTGGGATCCATCATTTAGATAGGGATGAGGTGGAATAATCCCAATTCCTTGCAAGGAATAGTGATATCTTATCTATTTTGGGTGGTGTCCACATATAGTTCCCGAGAGATCAATATCAACGATAGAACATTTTGTTTTCCATAGTCTCATACCACCACGAAGTGATATGGCATTTTAGCGTGTTCATCCAGAGGAGATCACTCACAATACATACCATGAGATACCCTAAATGATTATCTAATGTCATCAATTACATAAATACGCACTCGTACTATGACACATGGTGAAGAGAGTACGAGTGTCAGTTATTGGTACCATTTATCTACAGGGAAACTTATATCAAAGCCATACACACCCATGCCCTACATCAAGCATTATAGATTTCTCACTTTGGTCAACCTTACTTTACCCCGGGGAGTACCCTGTAGGAGCACCCCACACCCATGTCGCAAACCAATATGATTGTAGGGCTCATGTAGTGAGTGTGCACATGGTGGAAGATAAAATCCCCATGGTCTCAGTTTGTGAGGAGGTTATTGTGGATATTACATTAGATTTGTACCATCCATCACTGATAATATTTTATATATCTAGTCGACAACAATTTACTTCAATTTTTTTACTATTTTAATTTTTATTATTTTATGTAATTAATGTAGTACTAGGCCCAGAGGTTATTAAGTCAATCTCTCTGGGTCATCATAGTTTGAGAGAAAAGTTGTACACGTGATCACACCATCAACTCTCACAGACATGGAAAACCTTGAGGTAAATTATGGAGTATTTACATGCTTTCATATTGACTACGATTCAATTCAAATGGACTGTGATTCCCTTTTACGGACCCATGAGGCAAATGACGACATCTGTGTGGAGCCAAAGCCACCAATCCATTCAAGAAGGCATAGATCGTCCCAGAGTAACCACGGCAGTTCACCCTATTTTATCTTTTTTTTTTGTTTTTTTGTATATCATTTGATGTGTCCCAAATATATAGTATTCATGTTCTTAATATTATGATTTTTAATGCATATTAGTATGGTTTAATTTAATATAATGGCGTTGCTGTACTTTTAAGCTTGTCAAGTTTAATTTCATTGAAGACAATTACTTTTAATTAAAATAAAAACCATCACTACACCAAAAATTAGAAATTGTCGCGGTCCTAGGCCATAACAAAATCTGTGGTGTCACAGTTGAAAATCGTGACCATATGCACTGGTCACGGACCCGTCAGTAACCTAAATTTTGAACAATGGTCATAGTGGGTGAGCGTGACCGCTTCTCATGGTTTACAATCGTGACCCTAATCGTGACTAATATATTATCTTTTCATGATTGTGATCCCACGTCATGACCGATATATTTTTTTGTCACAATTCTAAAAGTGTCTCTAACGCATATAAATACGGTTCAAGTGTAAACCGGTCGCTCAAGTAATAACTTGATAAATCGAGTGTCAAAAAACAGGGAATGAGACGATCGCTCATGACAACTACTAAGTAAGATTACTAACCCTAACGAAAGAGAAAAAGAAAAAATGATTATGATAGGAACATATGTACTACTACTAATGAAAGCAATTAAATCCAATTAAGTTAATTACACATGCAAGATTAAAGATTAACTCATTAATTAATATGAAAGAAAGATAAGGTCGGAATACAATCCCCCAACCCCTAGTAATTTCACCGGATACAAAACTAGTTGAGAATTAAGAATTTAATTGAAATGAAGGCCTTATTTATTTCAAGTATTACATATATAAAGGAATTAAGCCGCACAATACGTAATCAAGAATAAAAATAAAGTGTCTAACAAGATTATTAACACGCGCGTCACATTCTTAAACACTCTAGTTACCTAGGTCAAACAGAGTTAAAAGTCCTACGATGGTTGTATTAACAAAATGCAACGTTTCCAAATAATTATTTAACTCAAGAATATATTTTATATCCATGCAAAACACATAGGGTTTGAAAAACGTTGCTAATGCCGTTTAATACAAGATTAAACTGTATAAGCAACTCCGAGATGTTTGTTAAAGAAACCCTTTCCTTTTGAAAATAAAACTTATAAACAACAAGATGTGTTTACAAAAACTTATGTACGAGAATAACCAAGACTTTGTAATCAGTTTTAAAACTAAGACAGTTTCAAAAATTCAGCGCACTATAGAATGAGATGAGGAGATGAAGATAATCATAACACACAGTTTTTAACGTAGTAAAACCTCTCCCAATAGAGGAAACATCCACGGTGACTTCTAAGTCACAAAAGTAAAAATCCACTAAAAATAAATAACAGTAGCAAACAATACAACATACATACACACAACTCAGCCTATTCTAAGTTTAGGAATATACCCCACTTGGTGTCCTTCTAACTTCTCATAGATCTGATTGTTGATGATGTTCTTCCAGTTTGATAACTTCCTTTTGCTTTAGCTTCCTTGATTCGACTCAATAATCTTTGATCTTATTCACAACACTTCCAGTGTGGTAGTGTGTTAAGTGTTTGTGATGTGATTCCTACCAACATGCATGAACTCACACACACTTAGTTTTTACAGACAGTCCTAGAAAATTACATATAAAGACTATATGCTGTGATTTTCTTTTCTTTCTTTCTTACAGAACTTGAAACCTTTTTGACCTTTAATTTATCCCAGATTCCACGGATATCTTGCTTCAAAATCGGTCAATATCTTAATCAATCTCTGTTTTAAAAATATTTTTGAGATTGAAAATCTCCATGTGTGAATCCAACTAGGTCAAGGTTAAGTTTCATAAGAATAGAAACCATAAAATATTTACAGATCTGAATCAGTAAAGATTTTCTTAAATCGAGAAAGAAACATGCAGATCTAGTGAAATATAACATGCAAAGTGTAGATCTACAATTTCTATGAAGAAGAAATACAGATCTTCACAAAAATGTTTAAGTTGGTAATAAGATCACAGATCAAGAGGTTACAGCTTCAATATGTACAAACCAGTAACACCACTCTCTCTCAAACACTCAAGGTTGTGTTTGGGGTTTTGAATATACGAAGGTTTGAATCAGATATGAAGTGTTTAGGGTTAGGGTTAGGGTTTGGCTAACACAGTTTCCCTTTCTCTCGCTTCTCTCTTTTCTTTTCTCTCTTCTCTCTCACTTCTCTCTATTTTTTTCTCTCAAAAATGACGACTGCCAAAAGTCTTGAAAGGTTGAGAATTAGAGGGCTTATATAGGAGTGGAGGAAGGTTCTGGATTGTCGAAGGCAATCAAGGGTTGAGATTAGGTCTTCCTAATATTGACTTGATCCAAGGGTTATAATATAGCGGTGGTTAAGACGAAGTTGATTGGTCCACAGTGATAGCACATGGATAGGTTTAAAACACATGCAGGCCATCGATAAGATTTTATCTAACGATCAGCAAACCACCAGGCAACCCTCTCACAAACCAAACACAAAATGATACATCAGGAACGTGACAAGTGTTGGCATATAATTGGCTTGCAAACGCGCGTCAAAAATAATTACAGGCAGCACCCTGAAGTCTCTAGCGCTTTGATATTCTACCCAATCAAACATTCCAATGAAAAATGAATTTTTCAAAATAGCATATAAACCCCACAAAGTTTATAATCAAACTTTTATTAATGAAAACATTATTTTAAAAATGTTAAAAAAATGTTTAAAAATTCCCAAAAATTATTAAAATAATATTTTAAGGGGAATTTAACACACAATCAATTTTAAGCAATATATACACATGTATGCACTTCTAATGTGTGTAGTGTGATTCAATTTATACCTTCTTAGATCATTGAAGAGGATTAGAGAGAATAATTCTGAGGTTCTTTGGATTCTAGGTTAGACAACCAATTTTGTCACTATTTCCAAATTAGTTGAACACTTATACAGTATAGACTTAAGTAAGTCAAAGGTATAAGGTGCTTCAGGGTTGGGTTCATGCATCCCAACCCTTAGAAACCTAGCTAGACATGATTTTTAAGTTGTATGTGAATTTAGTCATCATTAAAGTGTAGTTAAGCATACAAGAGTTAATTCCTAATTATAAACGATGCAAGAAAAGTAGAAAAATAACTACAAGCAAATATCAAAGGAAAATAAGACAAACTAGCTTTAATATTGCACGAAAAAGATTCGCAAAGCATAAAGCTGGTGCAAAACTAATCTTATGTTCTTGCCTCATTTTCTCCTTCTAAAACTAGGTTAAAACTATGTTAGATGTGTCTAATGTTGAGTTACAACTCAATGAAGTCATTTTTACAAGAGTCCTAAACCCATACAACTCTAGGGAAAAAATCAGAATAATTAAAAATTTGCGTCAAATAAACAGAACCGGTTCCCTTGAAATCCGAAGCGGCTCGCAAGTACATATTTCTAAAATTCCTATTTTTCCCCGGAATTGTCTTCTTAGCTTTGAATTCGTGTAACTTCTTTATCGTAACACAGATTAAGGCGTTGTTTCTTCCACTGTTCTTGTGATTTCATATTCTATAACTTTCTAGTTAGCTCTACCTCCAGACTATGGCTAAAAAATTACACATATCCCCCTCAACTTCATTTCTTTCACTATTTCGATTTCTCTCCCACGTTTACTTGCAAGAAATACCTGTAAAACACACAAGAAATACCGAAGATAAGAAACACTAGCCAAAAGGGTTAGTAGAATAAATATGAGATAAATCCGGGTTAATTACAATGGATAAGATCATAAAAGAAATGAAATTAAAGAGATAAATATGAAATATTTACACCGAATCAAATCCCCCAAAATTAGAACGTTGCACGTTCCGAGCAATGTAAAAGAATAATAGTATGAGTTAAAGAAACTTTCAAAAACTTTGTTGGTATAGAATACCTTTTTTTCAGGCAAGTAATTGCATTTAGCGTATGCAATAAGCCGTTTAATCCCTAGATTACCCTAGTAGGACGAGTGGTGTCTCGTGAGGATTTGCGGTGAATTTATCCACGAAATTCATTTTTAAACTCAAAGAGAAAAAATCAAAATAACTACAAATCGTACAATTTTAGTTCTTTAAAAATAGTCACTTTAAATTTTCATTCAATAATCTCGATTCATAGTGTGTGTATGAAAAGCAGAAAATCAAACTGCTAACTTCCACCGATTGATCATTACGTTATATTTTCGAAAATTTGCTTTGATTCAAATTCTAATGGGATGCACTCACAAACGAATCACTCGAAATGTGGCTATATTCTCTTAGTTTGCGTAATATCTATTATATACCTCCAATACGATAGTATTAGTGGTTTTAATATCAATTAATGTACCTAAGTCTCTATCCCTATAAGAACATAATTCTTAGCATAAACATTTGTTTTAATTGGCATAATTCCGGACAAAATAAATTAAGTCTAGGCTATTTATCTATGGAGTTTATTTAAGCCTACGACAAAGTTCAAGTCCAAATATGTGAAATCAAAGCTTTCAAGAAGATTACAAGTCAAGACGTGTTGCATATGTTTGAGATCACTCAGGTATGAATACTTGTGAGTAGTTGGGTAATTAATATATTGATTAAATGCTGGGTGAATTAAATGTTTGGGAATTAAATTTTTTTATATTTTAAGAATATTTTTGAGTTGAAAACAGTTTAAAGAAAATTCTAGGATTAAATTAAAAAGAAAAAATATTATTTTTACTGTATCTCGCTCGAACGAGATTGTGAATCGTTCAAACGACATTGACATGTCGCGCGAACGAGATCTCATCTCGCTCGAATGACCCGCCGCCTCGATTTTTATGTTTTCATTTTCTTGGACTCTGTGCAGCTCAGTTATAAATAAAAATGTATTTACAAACTTTTCCATAGGCAGAACAGTTTTAAAAAACTTATTCCCATACAAGTTTTTCATCTTTCGGTGTTTATTCAAGATCGTATTACTCAATTCCAAAGTTAAGTGATCTTGAACGCGTTTACCGGAAGATAATCCATTCACTACACCGTGTTGCACTTTGTGAGGAGAACTCTATGACTGAAGAGCTGCGTGCCATTGTAGAAGGAGACCTTACGAAGTATCTTGTGGAGAAGCCATTTCTCTTCTTCACTGCTGCCCTCCTGGAAAGGGAAAGTTCCAGCCGAGACATCGAAACCGACACCTGCGGGTATTTCCTATGTTGCACTTATTTCATTGTAATTCGTGTAAGCCATTAATTATAGTGAAATAAAAAGGTTTTTCCCTTTGGGGATTTTCCCTGAAATTGTTTCGTTTACCGCATCCTTTATTCATCAAATGGATTTAATCACATAGATGCATGTTTAGGGTTTAAGAAGTTAAAATTGGTTTTAACTAAAATTGGAACAAAGTTGTTTTTACCTAAAGTACACTAAAGGGCCGTTTCAAATTGGTATCAGAGCTTGTTGCACTATTTTATTGTGTTTGTGATAACGTGTCTTTAGGTATGCTTTTCGGTGGTTTTGATGATTTTAGAATTCACCTGTTTGAATCATCTAATCAGAAATCACACATGAAAACTACTCTTAAAAAAGTGGTCAATAAAGGTGATTGTGAAAAGTGTCTTTGTTACGAAGGTTTTGGTCACAGGATAGATGAGTGTCCCACTAAACTTAGGGAGAATTTTAATAAACCAATAAATCGCGTTTCTACCCTTAGTGATAGTGACCCGGGAGAAGAAAACATTTTTTCTAGTAAGCGTGAACTTCCCACCTTTGTTGCTAGTCATGTAAGTGATAAAGACTTACCTTTGCATGATTTTTCCACAGCCATAGAAAATGATACACCTGAGAGTGAGGAGGAGAGCGAAGACGAGAGAGATTTACAAACTGCTTTCAAAGAATTCTATGGATAAACTTTAAAAGCGAAGAAAGCAAACGTGAAACTAGGAGCTATGTTGAAAGAACGTGCCATAGAAATAAATAATTCCAATTATTTAATTGAGGATCTTAGGGAACAAGAAAAGAAAATTCGAGAGAAGCTAGAATATGTCGAGGGTGAGAGAGATAGTCTTCGGGGATTGATGGAGATTATGAAAAAGGAAATCCTGAAGTTTGAAAATTCTACGTGTTTACATGAGTCAAGGATAAGTGATCTTGAAGAAAAACTGAGAGATTCGAGTAAAGTTAAGTTTGATTTGGAGGCTAGGTCTAAGAAGTTAGACAAAATCTTAGGCACCATCGAAATCAAAGATAATCAGAGAGGTATTGGCTTTAATAATCATGTCGCACCTGCTCCCAAAGCCAAAACCAGGCCAACAAGAGGGCTTCCTAGGAACTTTAGGAGCGTACCACCTAGGAATGTGAGGCATAATCGGCCTATAGGACATGCTCCTCACCGCATCTACACTAGCACTCATTGCGGTAGGAGAGGTCATCTTAGACGGTTTTGCTACGATCTTAAGAACGCTCCAAAAAAGTCTAGAGCCATTCCGGTTCCAAATTCCCCTACTCGTCGGTTCACACCTACTTGGGTTAGAAAGTCGGATTTAGAAGCGTTAGGTATAAAACTCTGTGATTCTCGCATCATTGCTCGTGGTTCTCCTCATCTTTCCTCTTTCGATTGAGGTTGTTCGTTGGTTTGTCATACACTAGTATTTACATCTTACTTTATATTTGTCTAGTGTTATGGCATGTTTCTTATTTTTTTGTTATTTATTTGAGTCTTTTCAAAAAATACAAAAAGATTTTTGAGTTGTGAGTTGTGAGGTTACATGATTTATATGGGATATTAGTGTGCTTGATTTTCCCTTTCTTTCATTATTCACGTGGCTAGGACTTTTGGTCATTATTGTTGATGCCTAAAATGATCTTAACCTTTGCACTATGAGGTTGTTTCGATGTTGATATGAATTTTGACTCGACTTTGCTTATATGCCATCCTTGCACACAAGCACGAGTTTATATGAATGTTTGACTTCTCTTGCATATTTGAGTTTGGTGAGACATTCTTATCTCAATTTTGTCATCTATGCGTAAGTAAACTTAAGGAGGGGGTGTGCTTGTAAGAACCGTTTTTCGTGAGAATTGGTATTGAAAATATATTGAGTGTTCACGGGAAAGGGCTGCGAGGGTATAAAATTGACTCGTCGTGAAAGCCACCGTTTAAAAGAGCCCAAAAGAAAATCAAGGAAATAAAAATAAATAAATGCCATTATTGGGGCCAATAGGACTTTCTCTAAGTAGATATTGATAGATGTTTCTAAAGATCTTGAAAAATTCATATATTGAGGGAGTTTGGTTGGAAATTAATTTAAACGGGTTTGCACCACGAATCCTATGTTGATACATCGTATCATGACGCTATTGTTTGTAGAATCGTCAACAATCCGAACTTTTATGCATGTTGATTAAGTTTAGTTCATCAAACTCACACTTATTTTGACACACATGGCTTTGATGAAGTTTGATGATTCCTTGCTATCAATAAGAACTCTTTGATCGATTCGACGTATTGAAATGATGGCTCAATTGTTGTAGTTCACTCCCAATCAATCCACTTTCATAATTGAGCACACTAGTACCATGTTAACATGTAATTCCCATTTTTTGCTTTTTACACTGTTTTCTATTTTGTAGTCTGTTTTTGTGTTCCAGGTACTGTTTTGAGGTAATTTGTTCACTGGGTAAATTCTGAAAGTTTTTGGGGTATTTCTAGAAATTTTAATTTCTCGTTCGAACGACATTTCATGTCGTGCGAACACGTCATTCAAGCGACATCCCAAATCGTTAAAGCGACATTACAAGTCGTTAGAACGACTTCTCGCGAGATTAGGGTTTCTTTTAAGCTGTCGTTCTCTCTTCTCTCTTGTCGTTCTCATTTCTTCAAGCGACAACAGCGCCTAGGTTTTCAAATTTCCACCATTTTCAGCGGTTAAAGTTGCGTTCTTTACCTCTGTCATCTCTTTATACCTCCTCGGATCTTTGTTTCTCTCCCTTGAGCTCCTATATCAGTCATTGATAGTCCCTTGAGCACGCTTAGTAACCATCCGCTAAGGGGTTGTTCAAACAGTTGGTTCTCATCGGTTGCACTCTTTCTCTAGCGTGTTGTTCCCGTTTTCCAATGGTTTCGAGGTAACAATGTTAATTCTTAATTTTTTTTTAAGAAAAATTCTTGTTTCTATTACTGATTTTGACTGTGATTGTGGCTGGTGTTCACGGTGGTTCGGCTGGACGATTGTACGGAGATAGGTGCTTAGGTGTGCGTGTGTTCCTCCGCGATGCTATTTTTTTTCACATCACACTTTGCACATTCTGATCATGCCACCTAGATGCCATGGTGCCCCTTTCGGGTGACTCGATGAGGCACCACCCTCTGCTCGAGCTCAGAAAGATCAGGCTAGTCGGCCCCCATACTGTTCTGTGAGATGAGTCACTCATGTTGAGTATGATCACTACTGCTCATTAGGTCTCCACATTCGGTCAATTGTTTCAGAGAGAGTGTTTTGTTATGCTAAGTTTCCTGAGTTAGGTATTCCTCGTTGGTTATCTGCTAGAGGTTGGGATTATATGTTTGAGGTACGTGGGGTTATTTATTCGGACATTATCTAAGAGTTTTTCTTCCGTGCTCTTCCCCACACTGAGGGGATCTTTTCTATTGTGCGTGGCGTTCCTGTTCTCGTCACTGCAGATCTCATAGCAGCGTTTCTGCACCTTCCTCATGTCCCTGATGCTGCGTTCTCTTGTTATACCGATGATGGACCTACTTATGATGATATTTTATGGCATTATTTCTGGGAGATTCCTCTGGCAGGTTCTACGATGTATCATCGTCAGCTTTACCCTACCTTTCGTGTACTAAATAGGTTTGTATCAGCATCCATTTATCCTCGGATAAATCATATACAGATTGGGTCTGACATCGTTTACTTTATGTACCATGTTTGTCAGGAGTGGGATATCGATCTTCTGACCGTCATGCTTCGAGTCATATCTTTTGTCACTGTCCACGGTTCCATACCTGTCCTTCCTGCTCTTTCATATGGAATTCTCATTTCCGCCCTTTGCATTACTACTGGTGTACCTGTTTTAGAGGGTGATCTGCGTCTCCCTACGCCTGGTATTATTGATCATAATACTTGTGCTCGTTCTGAGAGTCATTTGCCTCAGGCAGTGAGAGCGAGAGCTCCACCCTCAGAGGGAGTCGTCCCTGATACTGATCCTTGTCAGGCCCCTGATCACACTGGTCCGAGAACGTCTTCTATTTCTCCGCCACCACCCCCCACTCCTGCGCCTACAAGTCCTATTAAGGAGGAGGTTTCATCTTTACAGGCACAGGTAGCTGCCCTGTCCAGGATGTATGATTCTATCATGTCTAGATTTGATGCTAAGGTCGAAGCACGTGTTCGTGTTGAGTCTAGGATGACATAATTTTTTGATGAGATGCGACAGAGAGAGCAGCAGAGAGGTGCCTGTTCATCTTGACTTGGTCATATTTCTTCTACATACACTACTGATGATGATGATGATGATTTTGCTGATGTTTAGTTGTATTTGTTTTATTGTATCTAAGACATCCTTATTCCTGATGTATTTTGTATTCTCTCTGATATGATGTACTCTTTCGATCAGTTATATCTATCTTTATTTTTATGACATGGATGTACAGTCTATTTTTGCAATTTTAGTGATTCTCACATTATTATTCTGTTTCTGCTATCTTTTTCTACCCATTATCATATTGCTATTGATTATCTAGATATGCTGATTCATTCTCATATTTTATTGCTAGATATGTGATGTAGGGGGAGTATTTATTATGATTTTATATTAGTTCATTTCCTCCATATTTCCTTCATACTTCACTTGGGTATTTAGTTGTGTCTCGTGTGTGTAGGTATTGTTTTCAGAAATTCAGATGTTCATTGATACATCACATTCAGAGACAGAATCAGATTCAGATACTTGTCGATTATTCAGTTCCATCAGTCCTGTATTTTTTATCATTGTGGGTTAGGACATGTATTTATTTATGGCATATAACTCTGTTTAGTTTTGTCCCGGAATAGCCAAAGGGGGAGATTTGAAAGAACATAATTCTTAGCATATTCATTTATTTTAATTGGCTTAATTTCGGACAAAATAAATTAAGTCTAGGCTATTTATCTATGGAGTTCATTTAAAGCCTACGACAAAGTTCAAGTCCAAAAATGTGCAATCAAAGCTTTTAAGAAGATTACAAGTCAAGACATGTTGCATATGTTTAAGATCACTCAGGTATGAATACTTGTGAGTAGTTGGGTAATTAATATATTAATTAAATAGTGGATGATTTAAATGTTTGGGAATTAAATCTTTTTATGTTTTAAAAATATTTCTGAGTTGCTAACAGTTTAAAGAAAATTTGAGGATTAAATTAAAAAGAAAAAGTATTATTTTTATTGTATCTCGCTTGAACGAGATTGTGAATCGTTCAAACGACAATGACATGTCGCGCGAACGAGATCTCAACTCGCTCGAATGACCTGTCGCCTTGATTTTCGTGTTTTCATTTTCTTGGACTCTGTGCAGCTCAGTTATAAATAAAAACGTATCTGTAAACGTTTCCATAGGCATAATAGTTTGGAAAAACTTATTCCCATACAAGTTTTTCATCTTTCGGTGTTTATTCAAGATCGTATTACTCAATTCCAAATTTAAGTGATCTTGAACGCGTTTATCGGAAGATAATCCATTCACTACACCGTGTTGCACTTTGTGAGGAGAACTCTACAATCGAAGAGTTGGGTGCCACTGTAGAAGGAGACCTTACGAAGTATCTTGTGGAGAAGTCGTTTCTCTTCTTCACTACTGCCCTCCTAGAAAGGGAAAGTTTCAGCCGAGACATCGAAATCGACACCTGCGGGTATTTCGTATGTTGCACTTATTTCATTGTAATCCGTGTAAGCCGTTTTATTACAAATTATAGTGAAATAAAAAGGTTTTGCCCTTCGAGGATTTTTCCTGAAATTATTTCGTTCACCGCATACTTTATTCATCAAATGGATTTAATCACATAGATGCATGTTTAGGGTTTAAGAAGTTAAAATTGGTTTTAATTAAAATTTGAACAAAGTTGTTTTTACCTAAAGTACACTAAAGGGTCGTTTCAATCCCCGCCCATTACCCATTTCCTCTATGTGTCTGTTCCTTTTATACATTCCATCCTTTCATATTTATTTACACATCTGTCTCTTAAGGTTTTCAAAATAGAAGAAGACGGATGGGTTTTTGTTAGTTGTTTCTGATAATAATATATATAGAATAGAATGATCTGTTGAACAAAGTTTTTACAAATAGTAAATGAATGATTAGGTATTAGAAGTATTGAAAACTGAAATATTTTTTGTTCTATCTCTTTAAGTATGATGGGTACTCATTTATATACAAACATAATATTAACGTTGGAGACCTACTGACTTCTATTTACATGCAGATAACCGTTGGTAGCCTTTCTATAAACTTGGAAGTGGGATCTGAATCAACCGTTGGCAGCCTTGACTTCCTATAAACTTGGAAGTGAGTTGGACATTTTCAAAATCAGTTCTTCATGAGATAATCATGTGGATAATGCCGTAGCTTGAATTGTGCATAGTGATGTGCCTTGACGGTGGACATCTGTTTGATGGGGATGGTTGTTATCAGTTTCATCTACACTGTTTATTTGAAGTTAATCCCATTTCCTCACTCATTCCTCCTAATATCTTATTTCATTAATTTAAAGTTTTATTTTGTTTATATATAAATTGGGGTTAGTGTATTTGAGGTTTAAGAGGAAAGAAATTAAGATATTTTGATTTATAGTGTTTTTGATTTATCAGATAAACCGGTTTGGTTGAAAAACTGGCGGGTGAAGATTCGTGAATTGGAAGTCGAGAAACCGTGGTGAAGAAATTGAGGGAGGTTAAGAGAGTTGAGAAATTCGTCTGATGAGTCGACGAGACAGTGAAGAATCGTCGACAATGGGAGGTGGTCGGCAACTACATTTCTCGATAGTCAGGTATATTTTAATCTTTACCATATAGATTTAATTTCAATTTTGTATGGTGTTAAGGATTTTAGCTCTCCACATGAGAATAGGAACAACCCACTAACCTTTTCAAATCCTTAGGTCGAACAACATTGTACCCACTAACATTTTCAAATCCTTATTTCGAACAACAATGTATATATATGCTTTCAACTATTTTAACAAATACAAAGTTTGTAACAGTAATAGAACATAACATTTGAATGTCTCTGTCTCATTTCTTCACATTTTAAACCGCTGCTTCACAACAAATACAGACATAAGGATATCCTCAAATCACATATGTCGCTATAAAGAATAAATCTTGGCCGAACCATGGATGATTTCGGACAAGTTCACCCCCTTGCACATCTTTTAGATTGATGTTTTTTAATCCAAATCTTCAGATTTGTATTTTTAAATTGTTGGATAAAGATATTTATTTTTTTCCCCGAGATTTGATCACAGTTTTTTGTCTAATAAAAAATAGTTTTATTGGATAAAAATTATTTTTTTTGGAAATCATTTTCATTTTGCTAGAAAATATTTTTTTTGGATGAAATTTTTTTTTTACTGGAAATCTTTTATCAATATTGATTTTATGTTTTCTTAATCATGGTTTGAATTTTTATTTTTGGAAATGGTTTTTCTTTTTTATTATTTTTAAATATTTTTTCTATTTTTTCTCTATATTCTAGATTTTCTGTAATTATTGAATTTTTTTCTTGTTTTATTAGCAATTTGGTTTTTTTATTATTGGAAATTCTTTTTTTGCAATATTTTTTCAAATTTTTTAGAATATTTATTCAGTTTGTAAATTTTTTTAAAAATATTTTGTCAATTTATTGAATATTTTTTTCTATTTTTTAATGTATTTTCCATATTTTTATTTATGTTTTTGGTTTTTTATGTATTTTCCAGATTTTTAGTAATTATTGAACATTTTTTCTATTTTTATTAGAAATTTGTTTTTAATTGTAAACCTACCTTGTTATTGGAAATAGTTTTTTTTGCATAATTTTTTTTAAACTCTTCGAAATATTTACTCGGTTTTTTGCAGATTTTTAAAAACATTATCCAGATTTTTATGTAGATTTTTAGTATTTTCCTAACTTTAATTTGAAATTTTTATTTAATTGAAAATCTTTTTTTTGTTGGAAATTTTTTTTTATCTATTAGAAATCTGTGTTTTTTTAAATTGGGAATATTTTTTTACATGTTTTTTTTTATTTCTAGAATTATAAATACTATAAAAATCATTATTATGCAATGTTCATTTATTGAAAGTTTTATATTAAT
Organism: Sambucus nigra; assembly: GCA_949130495.1. Lineage (NCBI taxonomy): Eukaryota > Viridiplantae > Streptophyta > Magnoliopsida > Dipsacales > Adoxaceae > Sambucus > Sambucus nigra. The sequence continues at coordinate 82,642,598 of OX422208.1, read as the reverse complement.
TTTGACCAAAATACCCTCAAATGTGATCATGTTCATTGCCCAATGTTTTCTTGCAAAAATTAACGAAGTTGGACGGTAGGTGTTAATTAAATATCGTATTTGAATGATGACAAGGTAAAGGCTTAAGAAGGGGAAATATGAGGTTTATTTTAAGTTTGTGCTCATGTTAGTGTCTATGGATCTCCTTTTAATTAACAGTTTACTGTGCTTTTAGATGACACCCTATATACCTTTTTCATTTTTTTGAACATTCTTAATATCGTTTGGCTTTATTTGCATTAATAATCCCATTTTTGTCTTAGTGCGATGCATGTTTAAAAAAAAAGTTCTTGATACCAAAGTTATATATATATATATATATATATATATATATATATATATAATATGTACTATGTTTGAATATATATAGAATCGAAGACACTATTTAAGATTGACTATTCCTGCGAATTATCAAGTATACGTTAAATAATATAGTCGTTTTAAAAGAAAATAGTTGTTATAACCACAATCAAACATTGATGGGAATGTTGGTTGGGTCACTTCAATTATTGTTCAGATTAAAATGTGTTTAATGGCCACCTCTCTCGATTCAGACACAAGCTATTTTTTTAAAAATAAATAATATTTTTAGCTATTTTCGGCATGATGATGCCGAAAATCAGCACCACCAGGTGAGGAGTCTGCAAGCTCAATACAGGTGTAACAATGGCAGCACAGTTATATGAATAAGGTAAGAATGAGGTGAGGATAAGAGGAAGGACTACAGGAATATAAGTGGTTCAGCCAAACCGGCCTACGTCCACTGTGAGTGTGTGTGTGAGTAATATCACTGGAAGAAGGCACTAATGGCCATGGATACAACCTCTCAAGCTCTTTCTATCTCCACAGTGTATATTTAGACAGAATTTCAGCTAGGGTTTCAATATATGGATCCTTTTGCAAGGTAGGGGATGATCCCTTTATATAATGCCTAGGGGGTGTAATGTACCCCCTATGCATGTAATGTGCATGTGTGTAGTTTCCTCACCAACGAGGGTGTGCCAGCTGTCAGGTCCACATGTAAGTAATGATGATGAAATATTCCCCCCACATGTGGGGAATAATCTTGTTGTAACTGATCTTGGCCCAGGTGTCCTTATCCAAATGTCTACGGATACTTTGGCAGTCATGCTGGTGAATGGCCTCGGCCTAGGAGAGGCCGAGCTATAAGGGTTGGTCGTCCGATCAATTCGTGATGTGTCATGCGCTGTCTCGGCTTTATGTCGGCCGAGGTATATACCTGTGTCGGCCTGGGCCGAGTCATTGGCGTGCTGATTGCTAAGCGATGCCTCTGATAACCTCGGCCTCCTACGAGGTAAGGTGGATGTTGAAGGCGAATGTAGAGCTTCTCGTTATCTTGGCCTACTGTTGACTGGGGTTGATGTTGACATCTGTGATACGAGGTGTACCCGTGGTGGTGCATGTGGCAGCGTCGGCCTGGGCCGAGATGGCCTTGGCCGAGGCATGATATCGTGCCCCCCCCCCCCCGCACCGGTGGGTCGGCCATTGTTTCGGCTCTCATCTCGGCCGAGGTGTGCTCCTCTAGGCCGAGGTCATACTTGGGTATATCAATCACCCCCCAGCCCTTAGTCATTTGCGAGAGTGGGTGGCTAAGGGGTTCTTGCCTCCGAGGTCTATTCACCCCAAAGTCAATACCCGCATGACACTTGTCCATTGCCAAGGCGTGCCCACTTGGTTGGCACATGCTGTCAATTGTCCCTTGGGTTTCCCAAGGCAATGATGAGCCTTGGGAATCGTGCCCAAGTATTTAAAGGCTAAAACCTTCCTTTTTCTTCTTCTTCCTCATTTCTATCCTGTTCAAGCGAATTTTTCCCCTGTTTTCTGTGAATTTTTCTCTCCGAAGCTAGCCTCTGCTCCAGCGATTGTTCCGCCGAGGGATACCTCATTTCCTGCGCGATACTCTCCACCTTATTCACCAGTCTCACCTTCAGGTATCCTCCCTCTCCATCTCCTTCGTTTTTGATATTTTTAATTTTGAACTTTCCGGTTAGTTCTTGAGTTTTTCGGTGAGTTCTTGGGGTTTCCGATTAGATCTTGATTTTTCCGGTATGCCAGGCTTCCTGCATAGGTTCTTTAGTTTGATCTAAAATTCCCTTAACTTTTCAAGCCATCTTTGTTTGTAGTTTTTAGGATATTCCCCAAGTTTAAGGTCTGCAGAATCCTTGGGTCGTCCCCAGATGCCCAGACCCTTGTACCAACTTCTTGAAGACTTTCCATCTCTAAAAGAGAAGACCTTGGATAAAATTAGACAAATAGAGAGAGCTCAGGAAGAAACTCGTAGGTCGCAAGAGTCCCCCATCAGACCCCTCTTTCCTCCTCCTCTCAAGGTGGTATACCCTCGTCCTCCTGAAAATTTTTACCAGACAGACGCCTCTCCCAACAATTTGCCGATGTCCGAGTCTGAGTCTTCTACCTCTGATCCAATGTCAGTGGACTCTTTCCAAGAGGCCATGGACTTCACTACTCAGGCTGACCAGAACCCTGACCATGCCGAGGTCTCTAGCCGTGCCTCATCCCAGAATGGCACAAGCACCTCTAGTTCTTCTTCAGAGGTTGAACTTGTAGAGCCAAGTGTGGCCGTGCCTGGCATCCTAAATGCTATTCCCCTGTCGGCCGTAACCGAGACCGAGTTTGCTCAGAGGTTCCCCGGTAACCCGTCTACGTCTGCTCCAGCCGACGTTGAGTCTGACGATGATGAGGATGCCGAAAGTGAAGTTGACACCTCTGAGGCAGACGAGTACGAGAGTACCATTACTGAGGTGGATTTACTGCACTTCAGGTACTTATATTCCATTAGCCCTTCTATCCACTTAAGGAGACCTCTGAGAGAAGAGAGGGCCTACCACTGCAGGGATGGGGAAATCTGCCTGTACGAGCAGATGTTCAAGTTAGGTTTTCGTCTTCCCATCCACCCCGTCATTAGGACCATTCTATCATTCACCAATTTGGCCCCCTCGCAGCTCTCTCCCAATGCCTGGAGGGTTATTATAGGGGCCATCATCTTGTGGAGGGCGGTTCATCACTCTGACCTCCCAGTGCAGGTCTTTGCTGGTTGTTACGTCCCTACCTCGGCCAAGAACCATCCGAGCTATTACCACTTTGTGGCTCGGAGGCCTGAGAAAAAGATGCTCCTGGTCACTCAGACCTCCAACCATAATTGGAAACCCAGGTACTTTTTTGTCTCAGGGCCTTGGGAATTTGGTTCTTCCATTCCCTCGTCCATCTTCGAGCCGAGAATACCCCGAAAATGGGGAAAAGTTACCATGGCTGCCAGGGCCGACCCTGGACTTAGTGTGCAACATGGCAAAAAGGTGAAGGCCCTGCAGGACCAAGGGTCCCATGGGATGTTTGTCAAATTTGAGCATCTGCTGACCCCCCCAGTATCTCTCGGGGACGGGCCTTGGCGGAAGTCCCTTAGCTGACTTTGGTAAGGATTTTTATTTTAACCGTGTAGCCTCTTATCATACGTACTTTATTTCTGACTCGTATCTTTTTACTTTTGCAGAGAAACCACCAGACGTTTCGGACGAGTTGTGGGAGATGGCGGCTCCAAGCTTGTCCAGACTTGTCAAGAAGACTGGTATGAATGCTCCTCCACCTGCTCCCTCCACATCCCAAGTCCAAGAAGAGGGCACCCGATGTCCATCCTCCTGAGGATCAGAGGCCGATCTCTAGGACAAAGAGGGCCTCAGACACTGCTATCCCTGTCACGGCCGACACGTTATCTGCCCGTCTGGACCAGTTAAAACTCTCTGATAGCGTGGTCGGCCACAGCCGACAGGCCATGGACGCTCTGAACAACATGTTGACCGATGCCGACAAGCGCTTCTTCAGGTCCATGGAGACCCCCATGATGGTTGAATTCGGCCTTCACCGAGTAGTTCAGGTATAACTCGTTTCTTTATCCGAAGTATAACGTCTGATGTTGTTCTCATCTAACTTCTTCATTTACTGCGCAGGGTGCGGCTGCCATGTACCAGCTATCCAACTGGGCTCTGAGGAAATTGCCTCTCATCCAGAAGGGGCAGGAGGCTGAAAAAGTTGAGGGCACCCTGAAGGCCGAGGTTGCTCGTCTGAGGACCGAGTTGCAGGAGGCTGAGACCAAGGCTCAAACCTCTGAGAATAAGGTCCAATCCCTAGAGAAGGACATCTCTGCACTTGTTCAGAGTCATACCAAGGCCCTGAAGGACAAGGACGATGCTTTGCAGAGGAAGGTTGATGCTGCGGTTAAGGCTTCTCTTGTAGACGCCTCGGAGACAATAATTGCTGACTATAAGGTCTCCGAGGAGTTTGTAGGTTTTGGCCTGGAGTACCTTGAAAGGGGTATCAAGGCTACCTCCAAATGGGCCGAGGTAAGGGAGGCCGAGGTTGGCATCATTAAGGCCTCAGATTTTGTGGGCCTCGGCCTTGCCGACGCCCAGTTTGCCCAGGCCTTGCAGGAGATAGAGGATGAAGCTGCTGCCCTTGGTCAAACGGTTACTCTGGAAGGGACTGACCTCGGAGATACTGACCCTGCAAACGAGGTAGCTCAAGTGACCAATACCGAGCAGGCCGACCCAGACGAGACATCAAACATTCCTCCTTCAGATGTTTGACTTGTAATCTTTTGTATTTTGCATTTTTTTTTTTTTTTGTTGACTTGTAATCTCGTATGTAATTTCTCAAACACGTAAATATTATGCAATTTCTTTCTTTTGTTGAATGCAAATGTCCATCTTTATTTGTGAATGTATATGAATGCTATGCGCTCTCTGAAGTCATTACTGAATGTGATGCCATAACCAACACTTAAGAGTCTGAGGTCCTCACTTAAGGGTCTGAGGTCCTCTAGTCGAGGTGTCCGAGCTCAGACCTCGTCACCACCAAGAGATTATGAGGGTCTGAGGTCACCACCTAGGCCGAGGTAACTCATAATGTCACCAAATTAATGATGTTTAAGGTCCGAGGTCCTCACCTAAGAGGTTATCCTCATAATAAATTTCACCAAATGAATGATGTTAAGGGTCTGAGGTCCTCTAGCCGAGGTGTCCGAGCTCAGACCTCGTCACCACCAAGTGATGTTATGAGGGTCTGAGGTCATCACCTAGGCCGAGGTAACTCATAATGTCACCAAATTAATGATGTTTAAGGTTCGAGATCCTCACCTAAGAGGTTATCCTCATAATAAATTTCACCAAATGAATGATGTTAAGGGTCTGAGGTCCTCACCTAAGAGGTTATCCTCATAATAAATTTCACCAAATGAATGATGTTAAGGGTCTGAGGTCCTCCAGCCGAGGTGCCCGAGCTCAGACCTCGTCACCACCAAGTGATGTCATGAGGGTCTGAGGTCATCACCTAGGCCGAGGTAACTCATAATGTCACCAAATTAATGATGTTTAAGGTCCGAGGTCCTCGCCTAAGAGGTTATCCTCATAATAAATTTCACCAAATGAATGATGTCAAGGGTCTGAGGTCCTCTAGCCGAGGTGTCCGAGCTCAGACCTCGTCACCACCAAGTGATGTTATGAGGGTCTGAGGTCATCACCTAGGCCGAGGTAACTCATAATGTCACCAAATTAATGATGTTTAAGGTCCGAGGTCCTCACCTAAGAGGTTATCCTCATAATAAATTTCACCAAATGAATGATGTTAAGGGTCTGAGGACCAAATGAATGATGTTAAGGGTCTGAGGTCCTCACCTAAGAGGTTATCCTCATAATAAATTTCACCAAATGAATGATGTTAAGGGTCTGAGGTCCTCCAGCCGAGGTGCCCGAGCTCAGACCTCGTCACCACCAAGTGATGTCATGAGGGTCTGAGGTCATCACCTAGGCCGAGGTAACTCATAATGTCACCAAATTAATGATGTTTTAAGGTCTGAGGTCCTCACCTAAGAGGTTATCCTCATAATAAATTTCACCAAATGAATGATGTTAAAATAAAACAAGAATTTGCCATGGAAACTGATCTTTATTCATAACCTCTTCTCAACAAGATGGTACATTTTCAATTGACAAAATAGATGCAACGTTATACATAATATCTCTTTAGGTGGTCGGTATTCCACGGGTTGGTAAAGGGTTCTCCCTCTAGGTTCTCTAGCCTATACGTGCCCGGTACAACCTCTTCCGTAACTCTGTAGGGGCCATGCCAGTTTGGGTGCAGTTTGTTTGTTTTCTGTAGGGTCTTCTTAAGCACTAGATCTCCCACCGCAATGGGTCTTGCCTTCACCCTTTGATTGTAGAATTTTGCCGCCTTCTGCTGGTAGGCTGCTTTCCTGACCTCTGCGTCTTCCCTTCTTTCTTCAATAAGGTCCAAGTCTAACCTCCTCCTTTCCTCATTGCTGTCCTGATCATAGGTCTGCACCCGATGAGTTGGTAGGCCTATCTCCATTGGTATGACGGCTTCTGAACCGTGTGCCAGCATGAATGGGGTTTCTCCCGTGGGCGTCCTTGCTGTGGTCCTGTAAGCCCACAGCACAGCGTAAACCTCTTCTGTCCATCTCCCCTTTGCGTCTTCTAATCTCTTCTTGATTCCATCCAAGATGGTCCTATTTGTAACCTCAGTCTGGCCATTAGCCTGAGGTCGACCCGGAGATGAGAAGAACTGTTTAATCCCCACACTTTGGCAATACTTCTCCAAGGAGGCGTTCCTGAACTGGGTCCCATTATCTGAGATGAGCGTGTTTGGGAGGCCATACCTACATATGATGTTTTTCCAAATGAACTGAAAGGTCTTCTGCTCCGTAATTTTTATCATGGGTTCGGCCTCTACCCATTTTGAAAAGTAGTCAATGGCAACTATCAAGAATCTATAGTTGTTGACTGCTCTTGGCAAAGGTCCTACCAAGTCAATTCCCCATACCGCGAACGGCCATGGAGAAGAGATTGATGTCATAGGATGATGGGGTTGATGAGGGATTGTGGCAAACCTCTGACATTTGTCGCACCTCTTCACATAATCAGCAGAGTCCTTAGACAAGGTTGGCCACCAATATCCCTGAGTGATGATTCTCTTGGCTAAGGGTCTTCCTCCTATATGGCTAGAGCAAGAGCCTTCATGAATCTCCTGTAAGATCCGAGGTACCTCCAAGGGGTGAACACATCTGAGGAGGGGCAAGAGGAAGCCTTTTTTGTACAAGACGTCTCCTATCAATGAGAACTTGGCAGCCCTGTACCTCAACTTTTTCCTCTCTAGTTTGGACTCAGGTAACTCCCCCTCTCTTAGGTATCTGAAAATCGGGTCAATCCACGAGTCTCCCGGGTTTATATTGCGACAAGGGTTGCACCCCTCGTCCTCCTCGATGCTTGCCTTTCCTAAAACTTCAATCGGGATGGTTCTTCTCAAATCTGTCTTCATTGCTGAGGCCAGTCTTGCCAATGCATCAGCGTGGTTATTGCTCAGTCTAGGCACTCTCTTCAGTTTGGCCTCTTCAAAAAACTCTAGCAATCCTCTTACCTTTTTTAAGTATTTGGTCATCCTCTCATCCTTAGCCTCGTATGCCCCCAACACTTGGTTAACAACCAACCTTGAGTCACTATGGAGTAGAAGCCGCTTTACCCGCAGAGTTGTTGCTAATAGGAGGCCTGCTATCATGGCTTCATACTCGGACTCGTTGTTTGAAGCCTGGAAGTTAAATCTTAAGGCATACTCGATGTTGGCACCATCTGGAGCTGAGAGTACTAGCCCCGCGCCGCTTCCACCGTCACAGGAGGATCCATCCACGAAGAGGCTCCATACGTCTTCATCTGAAGAGAAAACCCCTTCTTTCATCACTCCTTTTTCGAAGAGGTATCGATCCTCTTCGTTTTCTTCTATTCTCCTCCGAGCATTGCCTGGGACTACCTCTTCTCGGCCCCCGAAGACGTGTGGGTCCATCTCTTCCGAATCTCGGGGGATGCCTCTGCCCTTCTCTTTGTCGCCTTCCAAGCTCTTCTCTGACTCAGTCTCTTTCCAAGTGAATTTTATGACAAAATCAGTAAGGGCCTGCCCCTTAATGGCTGTCCTGGGTTGGTACGTAAGATCATACTCTCCTAGTTCAATGGCCCAGGCCATCAATCTTCCAGACTTCTCGGGCTTGTGCAGGACTTGTCTTAGCGGGGAGTCCGTGAGGACTGTTATAGAGTGAGCTTGAAAGTAGGGTTTCACTTTCCTTGAAGCATGGATAAGAGCATAAGCCAACTTCTCCATCCGGGGATAGTTCTGTTCAGACCCTTGTAGGGCCTTACTGTTAAAGTACACTGGTTTCTGAACTCCACCCTCTTCTCGTATGATGGCCGCGCTAATGGCCGACTCAGAGACTGCTAGATATACAAACAACCTTTCTCCCGCAATGGGCCGGGACAGCAGCAGGGGAGACCCCAAGTAGGACTTGAGCTGATCAAAAGCTTTTTCACACTCTTCATCCCACTGGAAGGCCTTCCTTAGGACTTTGAAGAATGGAAGACACTTATCGGTTGCTCTGGAAACAAACCTATTCAGGGCTGCCACTCTTCCCGTGAGTCTTTGGACATCCTTGATACTCCTAGGAGTCTTCATGTGGAGCAAGGCCTTGATCTTCTCTGGATTTGCCTCAATCCCCCTTTGATTAACGATGAACCCCAGGAACTTCCCAGCTCCTACCCCGAAGACACATTTGGCCGGGTTGAGCTTCATTCTGTACGAGTCCATGACATCGAAGGTCTTCTCAAGGTCTGCCACGTGAGTACATGCCTTCAGGCTCTTCGTTAGCATATCGTCCACGTACACCTCCATGGTCTTACCTATCTGATCCTCAAACATCCTATTGACGAGACGCTGATATGTTGCCCCCGAATTTTTTAGACCAAAGGGCATTACCTTGTAACAGTATGTCCCCTTGTCAGTGATGAAGGCTGTCTTCTCAGAGTCTTCGGCGTCCATGAAGATTTGATTATAACCCGAATAAGCATCCATGAAGCTCATGAGCTCGTGTCCTACTGTTGCGTCCACCATCTGGTCTATCCTAGGTAGGGGATAGCTGTCCTTCGGACAAGACCTATTCAGGTCTGTGAAATCTACACACATCCGCCACTTTTCATTGGCCTTAGGCACGATCACTGCATTTGAGAGCCACTCTGGATAGGTGACCTCTCGTATGAACTCGGCCTCTTCCAATTTCTTCACCTCTTCTCGAATGACCTCATACTTTTCTCTGGAGTAAATTCTCCTCCTCTGCTTGATTGGTCTGGCATCCCTGTCCACGTTGAGTTTGTGGGTCATGACCTCGGGGTCTATACCAGGCATGTCGGTGTGGCTCCAGGCAAAGACACTCCGCCTCTTCCTGAGAAGGCTTATCAGCTCTTTCTTAATCTTTGTTTCTATGGCCTTGCCGACCTGGATGGTTTTTTCCGGCTCGTCCTCATTGAGGATGATGGATTCTACCTCTTCCGCGGCCTCGCCCTTCTTCAGCTTTGTTTCATCTCTCGGATCAAGAGTGTCTATGCTGTAGGTGGCGGTTGCTCTCTTATGGGCCTCCCTCTCTTCAGCTGAGTTAAAGTAACACTCCCGTGCCGTGGTCTGATCCCCCTGCACTTCCCCTACCCCGTAAGGGGTCGGGAATTTTAGCATTTGATGGACCGTTGATGGCACGGCTTCAAACTCCTTGAGGGCTACTCTTCCAATGATGAGGTTGTAGACCGAGTAGACATTCTCGTCCATCACAAAAAAGTTTATCTTCTTAGTCAGCCTCTTAGGCCACCTATCCCCCATACGCACATCCATCTCATACATGCCTAACGGGTGCACTTTCTCACCACTAAAGCCTATCAAGGGATGGTGGTATGGCACTAATCTTGATCTGCTAAGACCCAAGCTCTTGAAGCAAGGCCAAAACATTACATCTGCTGAGCTTCCCCCATCTATGGGGATTCTCCCTACGTCGCACCCATGCACTCTTGTCGTTATGACCAAGGGGTCATCATGGGGGGCTAGGATGCCCTTGAAGTCGAGCCGGGAGAAACCCACCACCAGGGTGTCCATGTCCACCTTTGTTCTCTTCTGCACAGCGTCAGAAGACGTCAGGTTCACAACCTCTGGCTTGACCACCGATTTGGCCTCCGCTACATGAGCCTTTCTATCGGCTACCTCAGATCCACCCCCTGCGAATCCCCCACATATGGTGTTAACACCAAAGGAGATCATTCCTACCCTCTTCACCGGGGTGTTGTCATCCCTAGGTGGGAGATCCGGGTCATCTCCATCATCACCATCTGAATCGTCATGTCTTTCATCCGGGACATCACCACGGCACTTGTCGTCTCTTATCTTCCTAGGGTCTTCCCTGCCGCCTTTTTGGGTCTTGCCATCCACATACTTTCTTAGCTTCCCGGATTTCAGCATCTTCTCGATCTCGTCCTTCAGGGCAAAGCATCTGTCTGTGACATGGCCGTGGTCCTGATGAAACTCACACCAGAGGTTTTTATTCCTCTTATGTGGCGGAGCCTTCAACTTCTCTGGCCATCTCAGAGCCCGGTCACTCTTGATCTCATTAAGAATTTGTTCACAGCTCACGGTCAGAGGAGTGTAACGGGCGAACTTGTCATCTGCTGACCGCTTCTTCCCTTCCTTCTTGCCCTGGGACCTCCCAGCACCACCGCGGTTCTCCTCCTCGTATTTGGCGGCCATCGCCTCCTCAGCATTCATTACTTTTCCTGCAGTGGACAACAGCTCCGCCATAGACTTGGGGGGGTCTTCCGCTAGCTTCCATAGTAGCTTTCCCTTCTGAAGACCTCCTATAAGGGCGGTCATGGCTATGCTCTCTTCATAGTCTTCCACCTATAACTTCTCCTTATTGAATCTTGCTATGTAGTCTCTCAGGCTTTCACCCTTAGCCTGTTTGACATATAGGAGGTGGGTAGTCTTCTTCTGAGGTCTTACCCCAAAGCAGAAGTTATGTATGAACTGCTCGGCCAATCCCTTGAAGTTTTCGATTGAATTCTTTGGAAGAGAGGTGAACCAGCTATGCGCGGCCCCCGTTAGGGTCCCTGAGAAGGCCCTACACTTCATCTCATCGGATATCGAGTAAATATCCGCGGCTGACTGATACATCTCGATATGGTGCACTGGATTAGTGCTGCCATCGTACTTAGGGGTTACTACAGGAGGCTTGAATTTAGCTGGGGTTGGGAACCCCACTATCTTAGCCACAAATGGCGAGCCCTCCGTGTAGCCCCTCTGTAAGGGGTCCTTGCTCTTTATGAGGTCCCCATCTTCTCCTCAAGACGTTGGATCGAGTCATTCCATGGTCTTCTCTCGTCAACTTGGCCGAGGTTGTCCCCTGCCACCTCTCTGCGGTGGACAGAGGGTTCCCCAGCCACGACCCTCTGACTATTGACCTCTTCCTGCTCCCTTGCTCTTCCCTTCATGGGTCGGCCTTGGTCTGGCCGAACCCCTCTTTGGGAGCCTGCTGCACTCCTTGACCTCGATAGCCTGTGTCTTAGGTCATTAACTGGTCCCAGCCTCTCGAAGGCCGAGCCTCTGCTCAACCTATTGAAGGCCGACCCTCTTTGCTGGTCCTCATCTCTTCTTCGGCCGACACATCCTTGGCTTTGCCGAAGAGGTCGTACGGTATTATCGGACACCTCATACGGCTCCCAGCAATCTTCTGGGGCCTCTTCTACTCCTATGTCATCGTACCTGTCCTCCGGGAAAGGGTTTCGTTGCCTCCCCAGGCGCAAACGCCTAGGGTCAGCAACGTCCCTTCTTCGCTGGGGTGCCGGTTGGTCCTTCATCGGTGCCTGGGGTGGTCCCCTGGCACCCGGTTGGGGTTGAACTGCCGCCGGGGTGATCATGTCCGGTGAGACTCCAGGTGGTCTCATCATCATGGTTTGGCTGAGCTGTGCAAATTGCTCCTTCATCGCTTGTTGTGTTGCAGCCAAAGATTTCAAGGCAGCTGCCACCTCCGCCATTTCGGACTGGGGAGGAGCCTGACTGGAGCTAGCTCCTCCACCTCCTTGCGGCGGAAGAGGCGGCGGCATGTCTGGTGCCATGTGTTAAACTGTATAGAGCCTTAGTTGCAGGTGAGCTTAATACCTGAAAGGATCTCTTTCAATGGTGAAACAGCTCCACACAAGGGGTGGACTCTGGTTCACCACCAGAGTCTCCGGTGAGGTAAAGCAGAAAAAGAGGATGAGATAGCCTCTCGGTTCCCACAGACGGCGCCAAAATGATGATGCCGAAAATCAGCACCACCAGGTGAGGAGTCTGCAAGCTCAATACAGGTGTAACAATGGCAGCACAGTTATATGAATAAGGTAAGAATGAGGTGAGGATAAGAGGAATGACTACAGGAATATAAGTGGTTCAGCCAAACCGGCCTACGTCCACTGTGAGTGTGTGTGTGAGTAATATCACTGGAAGAAGGCACTAATGGCCATGGATACAACCTCTCAAGCTCTTTCTATCTCCACAGTGTATATTTAGACAGAATTTCAGCTAGGGTTTCAATATATGGATCCTTTTGCAAGGTAGGGGATGATCCCTTTATATAATGCCTAGGGGGTGTAATGTACCCCCTATGCATGTAATGTGCATGTGTGTAGTTTCCTCACCAACGAGGGTGTGCCAGCTGTCAGGTCCACATGTAAGTAATGATGATGAAATATTCCTCCCACATGTGGGGAATAATCTTGTTGTAACTGATCTTGGCCCAGGTGTCCTTATCCAAATGTCTACGGATACTTTGGCAGTCATGCTGGTGAATGGCCTCGGCCTAGGAGAGGCCGAGCTATAAGGGTTGGTCGTCCGATCAATTCGTGATGTGTCATGCACTGTCTTGGCTTTATGTCGGCCGAGGTATATACCTGTATCGGCCTGGGCCGAGTCATTGGCGTGTTGATTGCTAAGCGATGCCTCTGATAACCTCGGCCTCCTACGAGGTAAGGTGGATGTTGAAGGCGAATGTAGAGCTTCTCGTTATCTTGGCCTACTGTTGACTGGGGTTGATGTTGACATCTGTGATACGAGGTTTACCCGTGGTGGTGCATGTGGCAGCGTCGGCCTGGGCCGAGATGGCCTTGGCCGAGGCATGATATCGTGCCCCCCCCCCCCCCCGCACCGGTGGGTCGGCCATTGTTTCGGCTCTCATCTCGGCCGAGGTGTGCTCCTCTAGGCCGAGGTCATACTTGGGTATATCTAGGCCCGCTCATATATATATATATACAGTCCGACTTTCCAACATACCTCACTTAACATACCTATGAACATACCATTTTTTTAAATAGTAAAAAAAAATATTTTTCAACCAAACTTTGTATATATGGTCTACATAGTAAGAAGATCATCTACAAAAAAATAATCAAAAAATTCAACTCGAAAATGAATGAGATAATCGTAAAAATTTGAATGGCAAAAAATGCGCATATATACCCACTTCTCAGTTTACCCATTTTCGAGTTGAATTTTTTTATGATTATTTTTGTAGGTGATCTCCTCATTTTGGAGGTTGTGTATACAAAATTCAGTCAAAAAATATATGTTTTTACTATTTAAAAAAAATATGTATGTTCATACTAGGAGTTATGGCTCATATACGTGCACCAATTACGATTCCCCGTCCATGATGCTTTTTATAAAAAATAATATGTTATATTTTAGGATCTAAACATTTCATAGCACCTGTTAACACAAAAATTCTCCATCTATGAGGACTAATCAGAAAAGGACACATGTCATCCTATGTGGCAATATTCGACACCTGAGGAGAGTTGGTCGGCATCCGAGGAGAGTTGGTCGGCACCGAGGAGTGTTAGTCGGCACCCGAGGAGAGTTAGTCAGTACCCGAGGAGAATTAGTCGGCTCCCGAGGAGAGTTAGTCGGCACCCGAGGAGAGTTGATCGGCATACCAACCAGGAAGATCAAAGGATAACTATGCATTTAATGAGCATTAATGTACATTTATACTCTGGATGACAACACATAGCATACCAAGCAATTCAACAATTAGATTCGTTGAATGTAGACATAATGTATAAATGTCTACATAAAATGAATCTCTTTATCTCCCATCACTATAAATACATGTATTCCCTTAGCCAAGAGAAAAAAAAAAGAGAGATCCGGGAGAATCGAGAGACCCCATACACAAGATACACATCCTTTCTCTCTCTACACCCTATGGTGCTATTGTAAACCCCTGAGAATAAAATAACAGTGGACGTAGGCTTTATTCATATCCGAACCACTTTAAAAATCTTTGTCTATCATGTGCTTGATTGGATTGCTTTCATCTATTTATCTGTGATCATAAAAATGGGATTCGGTCCAGTTTTTTGCATCAACAGATTGGCGTCGTCTGTGGGAACGTGTTACAAGCATTGTTCTCCATCAAAAGCTAAGTTTTTATTTTCTATATGTATAATAAATTATATATTATACATACATCTGTTGATTCAATCATGATTTTTATGTTTATATACATAAATTAATTGTCCAATTTTTATTTACAAAATATTGCATATCATGATTTTAAAATCATAACTGTTAGATTAATTCTTATTTAGAAATCTGAAAAATAGTGGATTTCATAAATCATAACTTTTTGCTTGATTCGCAAGTTTCAATTTTATATCATGGAATAAATATTTTAAATGATTAAATATACCAATATATACGATGATGATAAGATTTGATAATTTTCTTTGTTGATTTTGATATAATTTGTGAAAGATCTTTGATGACTATTCAAATTCCCATGATATTTTTGTTCAAATCATGATTCTCATATGTTTATATCCATAAACTTAGAGATCAAATCAATTATATATTGTGCATACAACTTTTAATTCAATCATGATTTTATATTCACAAATTGTTGAATATAATTTTACAAATCTGGATAAATGTACATTTCATAATCACAAAGTTTGAGAAATTTGTGTACATATTATATTATTTCTTCTTTAAGGAGATAAAATAATTTCTCTATATTCATAAATCTCTTTTATATGAGTATATACAAATTTGATTCATTTGAAAATCTTTTAATTTAGTCATAATTTTTATATGCACTAACTGTGTGATCGATTTCAATTTGGGGATCTGGTGAATTTTAGACTCATAAATATTATACAAATCCTTGCATCTATGGATCCACTTGAAGATTTTCTGAACAAATATGTTAGGATATGGATAAGCATTAAGAACGATTATGTATTTTCCATTCCGATATTAACATGAATTGAATCAGACCCATTTTCTCTCTCTTCAAGAAAACTATGTTCTTTGAACAAATAATCATATTATGTAATTGTGTTGATACGATCAATTTTATCAATATATGAATAATCAATTATATGTTGTACATACATACATACATCTTTTGATTCAGTCATGCTTTTTATGATTATAAACATAAATTAGTTGTCCAATTTTTCATTTATCAAATCTGCAAAATATTGCAAATCACGATTTTATTCAATTAGTGGATCGGTTTTTATTTCAAATATGAATAAACGAAAATTTCATAATCACAAGCCCGTTAAATATTTTTATGGAGACACGTTTATGTACATCATATTTTTATGAGAACACGAGATATTTTGATTGTTATCTCTCATATTATTATCTGGAAATTTAAATTATCCAATATTGAAGCCAATGCACACTATATATTGGTCGGCTGAATAATTATTCTAATCGTAATTTTTATATGATTCAGCCTCAACAGGTGCTAAGGAAAAATTATCTGCCCAGTACAATTCTTGGATGTTCATCAACAGCACATAAAGACCTTAAAAGGTCAATACCGAACAAAAACAACGCAGCTAGACTGCACACAACACAGCAGCAAGACTGCAAACAACAATTCTTCACAACGCTCCGAAAGACTTTTGAGTGGAATGATGAATGTGAGAAGGCCTTTCAAGACTTGAAGAAATACCTGGGAGCACCTCCACAGTTGTCCAGGCCGGTGATAGAAAAAATTGTACTTGTATCTAGCAGTATCAGAGAATGCAGTTAGCTCGGCGTTGATTAAAGTGGAGAATGGAGTGCAAAAACCAATTTATTACACGAGTAAGGTCTTTCGAGGAGCAGAAATCAGATATCCGATGCTGGAAAAATTGGCACTGGCGTTGATTGAGGCAAGTAGGAGAATGAGGCCATACTTCCAGGCTCATACCATAATAGTATATACTGATATGCCGTTGAGGCAAACCCTTCATAAACCAAAAAAATCAGGGAGATTGATGTATTGGGTAATAGAGCTCGGTGAATATGATATAGTTTATGAACCCAGATCATCGCTAAAAGGGCAGGCTGTAGAAGATTTTATAGCAGAGTTCACCTATCCTGATACCCCCGAGGAGAAAAAGTTGCTCGCTGATCAACCTGTGGATGTTACAGAATCAACAGACACAAGCTCAGACCAACTCCGGTTGGTAAAAGGGTGAGTGGATGTTACAGGATCATCAATTTCGAGCTCAGACCAACTCCGATTGGTAAAAGGGCAAGAAAAGATGATCGACGAGGAGCAAGAAATATCAGGGGAGGATGAAAAGAAGCAAAAAATATTTCACCGAGGAACTCTGTCAGATCAGAAATTTGAAGACGAGTTACCTATATGGAGGCTATATGTAGATGGCTCATCTTGCACAACAGGCTGTGGGGCAGGGATCATTTTGAACAGCCCGAACGAGGTCAACATGGAATAAGCCCTATGATTCCAATTCAAAGCTTCCAATAATGAGGTTGAGTATGAGGCCATGATTCCAGGTCTTAATTTAGCAAAAATTATGGAGGCGCGACAGGTTATTGTCTTCAGTGATTCTCAATTGATCGTAAGTCAAATGTTGGGAATATATGCAGCCAAAGGAGAATCAATGATTAGGTATCATGCAAAGGTGATGGAGTTGGTATCATAATTTGTTGCTATTCAGCTGGTCAGAATATCAAGAATGGAGAATGCGATAGTAGACGCCTTAGCTCGATTAGCATCAGCTACTCGTACCGAGCTACGAAGAATAATCCCAATTGAAGTTTTAGTTGGTCGGAGTATAGATGAAGATCTGACGATGAATTTTATTACCCTTGATTTCGGACCATCTTGGATGGATCCCATCAAGGCATATATTGAGGAGGTAGAATTACCAATTGACAAGCTCGCAGCCAAGCAATTGAAGTTTAAAGCTGCTCGGTATGTATTAATTAACGGTATTCTATATAGACAAGGAATTATGGCAGGTTTGCAAAGATGTGTGCATCCCACCGAGGTGAAGGATTTGATTAAAGAGGTCCATGAAGGGTCTTGTGGAGCCCATGTAGCAGGTCGGACGCTTTTGCAAAGGATGATGACGCAGGGATACTACTGGCCAACGATGAGAGCTGATTGTATAGCCTATGCCAAGAAATGTGACAAGTGTCAGCGCTTTTCCTCCATCCGAAGAACTCCACAAGCATTGTTGACACCCATCACTTCCCCTTGTCCATTTTCCATGTGGGGAATAGATCTGGTCGGGCCACTGCCAACGTCCAGGGGAAGGTTCAAATACCTCATCGTCGCAGTGGATTATTTTACTAAGTGGGTAAAAGCGGAGCCTCTCATTGATATGACGTACGACAAGGTGTACCAATTTATCTGGAAGAATATCATCTGTCGATATGGTCTTCCTCATGCCTTCATCACAGACCATGGAACACAATTTGACAACGAGGATTTCGCTACCTATTGCCATCAGTCCAATATCTTAAAGATCCACTCGGCACCAGGACATCCTCAAAGCAACGGACAGACTAAAGTGACGAACAGAACACTGCTAAATGGATTGAAGAAAAGACTAAGTGACGCAAAAGCAAACTGGATCAACGAGTTACAGTCAGTACTGTGGGCTTATCGTATTACTCCTCGAGCAGCAACTGGAGAATCACCATATATGCTGGCGTTTGGAAGTGAAGCTGTTATAACTGCTCCTTTTATTGAAAATTTTTTGGGGAATACTAGTGCTACACACTACTCGGCAAAGCTCATACTACTCAGCAAAAATATTCCTAAAAATGTCAACTTGTTTGGTTAGGAAACAAAATATTCCTAAAAATGCCAACCTGTTTGGTTAGGAAACAAAATATTCCTAAAAATGCCAACTTATGTTGGTTAGGAAGTACATATATTCTCGAAAATGCCAACTTATGTTGGTCGGGAGGTAAATATATTCTCAGAAATGCCAACTTATGTTGGTCGGGAGGTAAGATTATTCCAGAAAGCGCCAAAGTTGCTCGTAGAGGAAAAATCCACTAACTATGGCTGGTCGGGGATAAAAACCCACTAACTGTAGTTGGTCGAAAAGGAAAATTTACCGACCTTGGTTGGTCGGAAACATTTTATGAAAACGAGAAAGTGATCGAGCAACATTTTTTATACTCGTAACTTTTTTACTAAGTTGGTCGACAAACAAAACATCATTTTTTTATCAAATGGTTACCACAAATTCAAACTAGTCGACAATAAGTTGATCGACAAACAACACAATATTGTTATCTTTTTAACAGATACATATGCACAGATGTAAAGTATTTTACAAGACAATAGCAATTAAGATTGCGAACAAAAATGAAAGTCTTTCATTAAAATCAAAAACAAAATACATCAGGAATGAAATACAAATTTATTACATCAATATTCCCATTCTATTGGTTTCTTCCCCTCTGCTTTTTAAACAGGTTCCTCACTAGCAGGTGGATCATTTAAAGCAAGAGGAGAATTTATGAAGTTAAGATCTTTGAGCATCCTAATATTCATCAAGGATGGTCGATCTAGGAGGTGCTCGATAAAGTATTTGTTCATTTGGGGGCTTATATTGCAGATATATTTGTTCATTTGGTGGCACATTCTTATAACATCATGCAGTCGAGCACCAAATTCAACTTCACAAACTCACACGGAGGCGTATTCAGAATATCAGGAGGTGCATTCAGAAGTTCAGGAGGCATATTTAGGAGTTATAATGCACATACTATTGAAGTTCAGAAGTCAAATTTAGCATCTACAGCACTGAGATCTTTACTACTACTATCCTGAACAATATTGAAGAAGAAGTTGTATGAAAATGTTTCGAAGTCCACCACCAGCTTGGTACTAATCAGATTGAAGAGTTGGGTTCAAAAGCTAGTATGTTACTCGACAAAGTATTCAGAGGATCATAAATCAGAAGAATCAAGCACGTGAAGTTAGCACTCAGTGGCTCGGCACAGGAGGCAATTGGTCGGCTAACGAACCAATCAACATACTTGAAGATTATGACAAGCTACAAGCTTCATACTATGGCATGGCTACATCCAAATTCCCAGGGGTGATACATAGCACACGGAGTTCCTCAAAAGAAAGATTAGCAACCATCGATCAGCCTGCATCATATGTCTTCCAGGAGATAATGCACTTTATATTGAACAAATCAAGAAGGTAGATCAAGAATTTCACGAGCACCGAGCAACACTACAGAATAAATACTCCATCCTTTCAAGTAAACCATCAAGCATGGAGCATTGGGGGCTTCTGTTAACACAAAAATTCTCCATTTATGAGGACCAATATAAAAAGGACACATGTCATCCTACGTGGCAATATTCGACACCCGAGGAGAGTTGGTCGGCATCCAAGGAGAGTTGGTCGGCATCCAAGGAGAGTTGGTCGGCACCCGAGGAGAGTTAGTCAGTAGCCGAGGAGAATTAGTCGGCACCCGAGGAGAGTTGGTCGGCCCCCGAGGAGAGTTAGTCGGCACCCGAGGAGAGTTGATCGACATACCAACCAGGAAGATCAAAGGATAACTATGCATTTAATGAGCATTAATGTACATTTATACTGTGGATGACAACACATAGCATACCAAGCAATTCAACAATTAGATTCGTTGAATGTAGACATAATGTATAAATGTCTACATACAATGAATCTCTTTATTCTCCATCACTATAAATACATGTATTTCCTTAGCCAAGAGAAAAAAGAGAGAGAGATCTGGGAGAATCGAGAGACCCTATACACAAGATACGCATCCTTTCTCTCTCTACACCCTATGGTGCTATTGTAAACCCCTGGGAATAAAATAACAGTGGACGTAGGCTTTATTCATAGCCGAACGACTTTAAAAATCTTTGTCTATCATGTGCTTGATTGGATTGCTTTCATCTATTTATCTGTGATCATAAAAATGGGATTCGGTCCAGTTTTTTGCATCAACAGCACCCTTAAAAAAATCATCTCTAAATAATTTGTTTTGATATTTTTAAAAAATAGGTAAATATTTTATAGTTAGGGTGTTGGTACTTCATGCAGAAATTGGACTTCCTTGTACTGGTAAACAACCATTTATCTTGACTGGTAATGACAAGATATTTTATGTTTTGTTTAAGTCTACACTTACAAATATTTTATGTTTTTTCCTGAAACAGTCTTGAACCTGACAGACAGATTAGAGCACGAATGATAAATTTATTTTGATTATCTCGAATCTCATACATTCAAGGTGTCATCAATGGTAAAGTGTGTCTTAAGTGACTACAACTTAAAAAAATTTGTTTAAGAAGTTTGCATTGTATTTCATTTTTCAAATTCGTGGATAATTTTCTACAAATTTTTCTAAAACATTTTTATATTTTAAAACAAAATGTCGTTAATTTGCAGGATCAAAGGAATAAAGCGCATGGATTGAGTGACCGCAATGACGATTGGAATTTTGAAGACATTTTCAATTTTAAAATGAAGTTTTATTATGCTTTGAGTTTTCCTTAATAAAATATAGGTATGGGATAAAGTTTTTTACGGGTAATGTTTGGTATATCATTAGTTTGTCAATACATATGTCAGTTATATATAATGAAATAATATAATTTTGAGAATATATTTAAATAATATATTTCATTGAACCATATTCGTAACATATATTTTCTCACGCGTGTCGCGCGGGGTACATGCTAGTGAAGAGTAAATGCATTGGAACACGAATTAACACACACAAATCGAAAGACGGAACATTTGGGGTAAATAAATCTCATCATGGGAATATGGTTATTAGAAAACGTGAAACATCGACTCTTATCTGCACCAATTAATCTCTCTTATTATCTTTTCATATCTTAGCTCTCCGCGCGGTAATTAATTTCGTTATTCGAACCCAGCTGGGGCTTTCTTGAGTTATAGTATATTGAATAAAAAATTATACAGTTGGAAAATTCGGAGTTGAAATTTTTTCTCTCAGTGTCCTTAGGTACTTTTCTGGGAATTTGCTATCTTTCTCTTTTTTTTCCTCTTTTTTTCTTTTTTTTTTATTTTCTTTCTTTTGTTGAGCATTTTTTCTATTTTTTTCTTGCCCCTTTTCATTGCACTATTTCGACTTGCTGGATGAATTTTTATTTTCACAACTCCGGGCTAGATGGATTTTTCGGGTTATCAAACAAAAGGGAGTTTAAATTATTAGGCTCAAAATGGATAGTAAAAGGATAATTTTTTATTACTGTTTATGGCTAATATTTTTGGGTAACAAACGATGGCCTAAACTCATTTATTCGAATTACTATTTATTTTACCCTATGTATCTTGAGAGTATATTTAATTTAGAGATATTTTAAGCGCGTTTTTAAGCTGACATCTCTCTCATTTTTCGTAACTGATCAAAGCAAAAAATTAGAGATCTTTAATGACTTATTTAATGCTAAGTTGAACTTTGAGTTAACCATTAACTCGTATCGATTTAATCAGTCGCAAAATGTGATAGACTCAAAATCTCACCGGGCTAATAATCTCCACACTTATTCGTAAAATCGTCATTTTTGCTCAATTTTTGTTTTTGGTCGATTTTGACTTAATGCATTAAGTTTTTACAAATTGAGACTTCAAACAAAAATTTTAGCGATATTTTTGAAAAACTTAAATTCTAATTATTATTTATAGAGAACTAAGGTAAAGGTCATGTTCTTTCTATATTTGGATTTTTAGGACAATGTTTTTCAAGTTTATAAATCTAGTCTCTGTGGTACAATAGCATTTATAAATCTAGTCCCTGTGGTACAATAACATTTATTTTTTTGGTCCGCGCCAGCGGCACTATATTTCACCATTTTTCATGGAATTTTTTGTACAGGGACTAAATTTATAAAATTATATGGGGTGTCCTATTTTTATACACTTTGAGCATTATACGAAGCTTTTCCCAAAACCCCTTTTATTTATTTTGAAGAAAAATGTATTTTTGACTTTTTTTAGAACTTTTCAATTTTTAGGGGGGCATTTTGAAATTTGTAAGATTTTTAAAAGACGCACGTGTACCCCCCAAACTTAGACTTTTGCATTGACCTCAATGAAAAGGACTAAAATCTAAAATAAAATAAGAGTGTGGAATAAAAAGAAACAAAAATCAAAATGCAACAATTTTATTTCCACTTCAATTTATTACAATGCGATAAAAATTAAATAGTGCTTGCAATGATGAAACAATAAAGCATAAAAGAACTACATATAGAAGGAGCAATAAAAACATCACAACACAAGAGCTAATGCGAGGGGTCGGTGGTATCATATCACGGGTGAAAGGGCAGGGATATGGGGAAATGTGAATGAATATGGTGGGAAAAGAAAAAGGGGGAGAGAATCTGGAGGAGGTCATCCGAACCAGTTCGGATGCTAGAGCGAACCGGTTCGGTCTGCAGTTCGACAGTTTTAGTCTGCCTCAAACCCCTTTTTCTTCATGATTTTCATATTCTAAGTGTTTCCCCCGCATATCTCTCCTCTATAATGTAACTCAAACCTCCCTAAATACCTTGGGATCTCGGGACACCTCAAACTCACTCTCATAATGCTCGTATGCTATCTCATGCTTGAAAACCCAACATAGTGCTCCTAACTTTCCTAAATTGAAACTTCTACGGACCTCTAAACTACCCTAAAACTAACTATACTCACTAGTATACAACAAAAATCACCCCATATGCGTCAGGGGTGCGACGACCTCTCTCTCCCCCAAAAAACTCACCCGACCCCTGAACGCGGTCTGATACTCTCTTCTTCACTATCTTCCTCACATCGTAAACTGATAATTAAAATAAGTGGGGATCATTCCCATAGGTATGGGGGACACCTCGAGGCTCATGATGAATGATGTGAATGAGATCATCGTGGTGCCCAATTGAATCGCAGCATACTTGTCCCGGCTTGAAAATAATATCTCGATGAAAATGAATCACCCTATATCTTTGACTCATTTGAGTCTGCATTCTATAGGAGCTCATCTAGTTTGGAAACAGTAACAAAATTGTGTCTATCCCTAGATGAACCAAAAATCCTCAGAACATTGAAAGCTTCATTGATATTCCTTTACAAGTTCATGAAGGTATAACACAAACACCACACACTATGATTGCATATATGTAGTGTGTTAATCATGCAATGATCATGTGTGAGTTAAATCCCCTTAAAATAATTTTTCAATAATTTTTGGGATTTATTTAACATTTTCTAAGAATTTTAAATAATTTTTGGAAATTAAAATTGGAACTTAATAAAGTTTTAGGGTTGATTTGTAATTATATTTTATGCCTTAAAACTGTCTTGGGTAGAAACCAAAAGCGACAGAAATATTTATGGGTGAAACTAGTATTTTATAGAAACTTAAAAACTCGCTTGTGTGAATCAATCTTAAGCCTACACGTGTTGAACACACGACGGTTCGACTTGTGTTTCTTATCACTCACACGCATGTGACTTATTTTGGACCTTTAGATCGACTTAATCTCCGGTTTGCATGTGTTTGGAATCGATCCAAGTGAATTGGTTTTAACTAATCAGAGTTGGCTATTGCACCATTTCTTGTGAACCCTTGGATTTACATCGTTTCAACTGCGTTTAATCTCAGCCCTTAGTTTAAACCATCGTTCCAGATCCTTCTTTGACTTGTATATATAGTTGCCATCTGTGAGGCATTTAGAGACTTTTATTACTTCCTCTTTTGAGAGAAAAGATAGAGAAGATAGAGAAAGTTTAGAGAGAGAAATAAAAACCCTAAGCTAACTTCGTCAAATCCAAACCAGAAATACTTTTCTGAGAGATAAACCTGAGTGTTTAGTTCGTGTTTTGAGAAGTTACCCTCTCTTGTTCTTGATCATCCTTCCAACTTAGTCACGTTGGTAGAGTTTTCAGTTTCTCTACATAGAAACTTGAGATCTCGTCTTTGTGATACAAATCACATAGATAATTTTTGTTTTGATTTCTTATTTCGAGAAATCTTACTTGTTGGTTATTTTAAACGGATTTTATGTTTTCAAACCCTAAACCAACAATATTCGTTTTGATTTCATTTTACTCAAACTATCAGACTAAGATCTAGTTTTGAGATCTTGATTGGGGATTTCACTTTCAATCTTTACTATTTTCAAAATAAGAAACTGTTAGCATCTTGGATATTTCACAACAAGATTCCCTCTTGATCGGCAGTTATTTTGAAAGGTCTAAAGCCTGATTTAGTTTTGACTAAACTGATTTTAGAATATCTTGAATATCTAGTGATTTTCTAATTTGTTAAATCATTTTGTCTGTATTAAGTGTGTGTGTGTGTGTGTGTGTGTGTGTGTGTGTGTTGCATGCATATGTTAGAGAGCACATCACCACTACACTTTCACTCTACTGCACTTTAAGTGTTGGTTGAATGATCTTGAACTTGTTTTGAGTCGACGTAAAGCTAGAATCAAGTAAAGTTATGAAGCTGAAGAAAATCAACAACAATAACCTTCAGAGAAGTCAGATCTAATCCAGAGGAGTTAATAACAATTCTGAACTTAGTTTAGGTGTGTTTGTGTGGTTTGATTTTTAAATAGCTTGTAATTTGTTACTCTGATTTTAGTGAATTTTTTCTCTGTGATGTAGAGGTCACCGTGGATGTTTCCCCAATTGGGTGGGGTTTTACCACGTTAAAATTTACTTTTGAATTTCCTCATACTCTCATCACCTTCTTCTAAGCTAAGCTAATTTAATAGTTTAAGTTTTGTTTTTCAAAACTGGTTCATTCTAGATTTGAAATAACTCGTTCAAACTATTTTGATAATCATATTAAACACATCTTGCGTTAAGTTGTTTTTTTGAATTAAGAGTTTCTCCAACAAATTGTTCGGAGCCATTTTAACAGTTTAATCATGTATTTAAACATCTTAAGTGGCATTTTTCAATTGATATCAGAGCTTGGCTGTTTTAAAATATTTTAGATCATGTGTTTCTGAAATTGTTTTTTTGAAATAAAAGTATGGACGAGAAATTTGAGAGACTGGGTCACCTTTCCAGACCCCACTCTTTGATGGAACCAATTTTCCTTACTGGAAGGTAAGGATGATTGCTTTCATTAAAGGAACTTTGAGATCTGGGAAGTTATAGAAAATGGCTACACTTTTCCTACTAAACTAGCAGTTGAAGGAAGTATTGTGAGGATCAGGAAGTTACTAAGTTGATTCACTAAAGATGAGAAACAAATTTCACTATGTAACAATAAAGGCAAGAGTGTCATATTTATGTCTATTAACGAACATGAGTTCAAGAGGATCTCATCTTGCACAACTTCTAAGGAAGAGTGGGATACTCTTGTAACTGCACATGAGGGTGATATGAGAGTTAAAGCTGCTAAAACTCAAATGCTCATTCAGCAGTATAACTCTCTAATCATGTCTGAGATTGAATCCTTCGATGATTTCTATATTAGGTTAACTGATATTGTAAGTAAGTTTCATGCAAATGGTATAACTTATGATAGGAAAGAGATTATTTCAAAAATTCTAATATCACTTCCACATAAGTTTGATAATAAGATATATGCTATTGAGGAAATGGATGATCAAAATCTTACCCCAGAATTCCTCAGTAGTAAACTAAGAACTATGGAAATGGAACTAGAATTCAAGAAACAATTGATCCAGACCAATAAAAAACAGGGTAATTCTAATCTTATTTTTCCATCTAAGTTGATCAAACCTGACCTTAACCTTGCCTCTGATGAGGACTGTGACTTGGATAACCTGGATAATCAGCTTGCCCTTATGTCTAAGAAATTCAAAAAGATTGTACAATTTATAAACAAAGTTGCTTCTTGACAAGGGAAAGATAATTACTCCAACACTTCTAATAATAGACCTCATGAGAGAAGACATGACAAACAAAATACTGATGATCATAAGAGACCTCAGAAAGACTTTTAAATGTTGAATGTTATAGATGTGGAAAATTAGGACACATGGCTAGTGACTGTAGAGTTAACTTAAATAAAAAAAACCAAACATAATAGGGCTCAGCTATGTAAGAATTGGAATGACTCAGGTGACTCTGAAAATGATGAACCTGAGTCATCCAACTCTTCAGACCCTTGCATGTCATTCTTTGCTAATATAATCTACAATGATGATGAGGAAATTGATCATACGATGACTGATGTTGCTTCTTCTGATGTGTCTACCTTAATGCTTGATAATGATTGTAGTACTGCAAATTGTGTTTGTGTGAGTCAAAGTGGACGCCTTATTGATGATGCCAATAGGTGTGTGAGTCCTAAAATTGAATCGATAGGGGACACTTCACACTGCTCACTTAGTGACTCCGATAATGAGTACCTTCCTGACATTCACACACTTTACACTAAAACACTCAAGAAAAGCCCTAGATTAGAGAATCTTGACAAAAATCTTTCCAAGAAACTAGAGTCCTTAAACCAAATAGTTAAACAAAATGTACCCTAAATGTACCCCATCGGCTCAAAGACATCAACCTCGGCCAGGGAGATGGTCGAGGTCAGAAGGGACCTAGAACGACAACCAGCAGCGTCGTACCCAGCAAGGTCGGCCATGGCCGACGTTACTAGTTTCCTCACAGCCATGCAGTAGTTAAGGCCTACATGACCCATGATAGCAGTTATTCATCAGGCCATCCAGGGTTGACAACCTTGGCCGAGTACGAGCCGAGGTTACAGAAGCTACACCATCATTATAACTAACCTCAGTAGAGAATCGACCGATGTTCCTTAGCTACTCCTCCATAACCTGAGCTCAGACCGACATTATAACACAAATCGTCCAACCTTGGCCTCGTATGAGATGAGATCACCCTGATTAACCTCGGATTGGGAAACAGCCAGACTTCACCAACCTTATACTCTTCCAAGCCGAGGTTGGGACCAATCACAGATAGCTGAGTCTTTATTCGCATATATGTGACTGGGAACACGTGTACACAAATCAGTTATAACAAATCATTCCCCTCACGTGGGGGAATATTTCATCATCATTCTCTACATGTGACAGTGACAGATGTCTTCATCAGATTGGCTAGATCAACACACACATGCTCATTGCATGCATAGGTGGTGCATTACACCCCCCACGTACTACATATACTTGTCTTCTTCTTCTTCTTCTTGGAGAAGGATCCAAAATTAGCAACCCTGGCTGAAACTTTGTTCAAATATACAGTAGAGAGAGAAAGCTTGAGAGATTGTAACTATGGCCATTAGAGCCCTCATACAGTGATATTAATCACACACTTGCACAGTGGACGTATGCCTGATTGGATGAATCACTTACATGACTGTGTTTATCATCTTTTCCTCACCTCCATCTTCTGTATATCCTTACCCATGTACTGCCATTGTTAACACTGAATTGAGATTACGAACACCTTGAAGGGTGGTGTTGTTTCCAGCATCATTATTTTGGCACCGTCTGTGGGAACAGAAGCTATATCTTCCTCATTTTGTGCTTAACCTCACCGGAGACTCTGGTGGTGAACCAGGCCTCACCCCTTGTGTGGAGTTGTTTCACCATTGAAAGAGGTCCATTAAGGTACAAAGCTCCATTACTTTACAAGCCCTTTAGTGTTAACACGTGACGCTGGAATTACCGCCACCTCTTTCGTCGCCTGGTACTGGAGGGCCTAGTTCCAGCCAAGCACCACCTCAGTCCGAAATGGCGAAAGTGGCAGCAGCCTTGAGGTCTTTGCCTGCCACGCAACAAGAAATGAAGGAGCAATTTGCCCAGCTCAGTCAAAATATGAAGAGGCCACCTGGAGTCTCACCGGAGATGATTACTCCGGCGACTCTCCAGGCGCATCCTAAGGCCAAGGGACCACCCCAGGCACCGCACAAGGACCACCCTACGCCCCAGCGGAGGAGGGACGTTGCTGACCCTAAGCGTTTACGCATGGGGAGGCAAGGACACCCTTGCCCAAAAGATAGGTATGATGATCTAGAGGCGGAAGACGTCCCGAAAGATTATTGGGAGCCGTATGAGGTTTCGAATAACACAGTTCGTCCTATCCAGCGGAGCCAAGGTTGTGGGGGCAGAAGAGGAGGAGAAGCCCAACAACGAGGATCAGATTTTGATTGATTGAGTAGAGGGTAGGCCTTTGAAAGGCTCGGCCCCATAAATGACCTAAGATAGAGGTCGTCCAGGTCAATAAGTGCAGCCGGCTCACAAAGGGAAGAGAGGCAACATCGACCTCATCAGGGACGAGGAAGAGACCCTGAAGAAGTTAACAACCGACGTTGTGCTGCGGCTGGGGAACCCTCAGTCCACCCTTTGGAGGTGGTTAGGGACAACCTCGGTCAGGCCAACGTTGAAAGGCCATGGAACGACTCCATCCAACGTCTTAAAGAAAAGATAGGAGACCTCATCAAAAGCCAAGACCCATTGCAAAGGGGTTTCTCAGTGGCCCCCAATTAATGGCCAGGATAGTGAGTTTTCTAACCCCAGCTAAGTTCAAACCGCCCACGGTGTCTCCCAAGTATGACGGTAGCACCAACCCTGTACATCACATTGAGATGTACCAGTCAGTGGTGGACATTTATTCAATACCAGATGAGATGAAGTGCCGAGCCTTCTTAGGGACTTTGACAGGAGCAGCGCACATCTGGTTCACTTCTCTTCCGAAGAATTCAATTGAGAACTTTAAGGGCTTGGCTGAACAATTCATTCACAATTTCTGTTTCGGGGTAAGACCTCAAAACAAGACCACCCATCTGTTGTATGTCAAGCAAGGCAAGCACGAGAGCCTAACAGGCTACATCGCCAGGTTCAATAGAGAAAAACTTAAGGTTGAAGATTACGAAGAGAATATAGCCATGACCGCCCTTATAGGGGGTCTTCAGAAAGGGAAGTTGTTGTGGAAACTTGCGAAAGACCCTCCTAAGTCCATAACAGAACTATTGACTACTGCGGGGAAGGTCATGAACGCTAAAGAGGCTATGGCCGCAAAGTATGAGGATGAGAACGGCGGTAGTAACGGGAAGTTCCAAAGAAAGAAGGACGGGAAGAAGAGGTCAGCTGACGATAAGTTCACACATTATACCCCTCTAACGGTGAGATGCGAGCATATCCTCAATGAGATCAAGAATGACAGGTCTCTAAGATGGCCGGAGAAACTAAAAGCTCCTCCACATAAGAGGAACAAGAACTTGTGGTGCGAGTTCCACCAAGACCATGGCCATGTTACAGACAAGTGCTTCTCCTTGAAGGATGAGATCGAAAAAATGTTGAAGTCTGGAAAGTTGAGGAAGTATGTTGATGGAAAGGCTCCCAAAAGGGGAAAAGATAACCCTAAAAAGAAGAGAAATGACAGATGTCGTGACGATACACAAGCAAGAAGAGATGATGACTCAGATGGTGATGATGAAGACAATCCGAACCTAACGCCAAAAGATGACAACACCCACATGAATAGGGTTGGTATGATCTCATTTGGTGTTAGCACCATATGCAAAGGACTCGAAAGGGGTGGTTCTGAAGTGGCTGACCAGAAAGCTCATGTGGCAGAGACCAAGTCAGTGGCCAAACTTGAAGTTATAAATCTAACGTCTTTTGAGACAACACATAAGAGAAAGAAAGTGGACATGGACACTCTCATAGTTGGGTTTTCCCGAATTGACTTCAAAGGCATCCTAGATCCACATGATGACCCTTTGGTAATCACAACAAGAGTTCATAGATGTGAGGTGAAGAGAATCCTCGTAGATGGAGGAAGCTCAACAGATGTGATGTCCTGGCCCTGCTTCAAAAGCCTAGGCCTTAGCAGAGCTAGGCTAGTACCCTATCATCATCCGTTAATGGGCTTCAGCGGTGAAAAGGTCCATCTGTTGGGCATGTATGAGATGGACGTGCGAATGGGCGACGAGTGGCCTAAGAGGTTAACCCGAAAGATTAATTTTTTTGTTATGTACGAAAACGTCTTCTCGACCTAGAATCTCATCATAGGAAGAGTAGCCCTTAAGGAGTTTGAGGCTGTGTCATCGACGGTCCACCAGATGCTAAAATTCCCGACCCCCTATGGGGTAGGGTAAGTGCAGGGTGACCAGATAATAGCACAAGAATGCTACTTCAACTCGACTGAAGAGAGAGAGGCCCATAAGAGAGCAACTACCACTTATAACATTGATACACTTGACCCTAGAGACGAAACAAAGTTAAAGAAAGGGGAGGCCACGAAAGAGGTAGAATCCATCGTCCTCAATGAGGACGAATCGGAAAAAAACGTCCAGGTCGGCAAAGCCGAAATCAAGGAAGAGCTGATAAACTTCTTAAGGAAGAGGCAGAGTGTCTTCACTTGGAGTCACGCGGACATGCCTGGCATCAACCCTGAGGTTATGTGTCACAAACTCAACGTGACTAAGCATGCTAGGCCAATCAAATAAAGACGAAGAGTTTACTCAAGAGAGAAGTACGATGTCATCCAAGAAGAGGTTAAAAAGTTGGAAGAGGCTGAGTTTATCAAGGAAGTCATATATCCGGAATCGCTGTCAAACGCAGTCATTGTGCCCAAAGCCAACGGAATATGGAGAATGTGCGTAGATTTTATCGACCTGAACAAGTCTTACCCGAAAGATAGCTATCCCTCACCTCGGATAGATCAGATAGTAGACGCCACTGCAGGGCATGAGCTCGTGAGCTTCATGGACGCGTACTCAAGTTACAATTAGATCTTTATGAATATTGTTGACTCAGAGAAGACGGCCTTCATCACTGACAAATGGACCTACTGCTACAAGGTTATGCCCTTCGATCTGAAAAATATGGGGGCAACGTATTAACGTCTTGTAAATAAGATATTTGAAGACCAAATAGGCAAGACTATAGAGGTGTATGTAGATGATATGTTGACAAAGAGCTTAAAGGCCTACACGCATGTGGCCGACCTATAAAAGACCTTCGATACCATGGACTTATACAGAATGAAACTCAACCCAGCGAAGTGTGTCTTCGGGGTAGGAGCTGGGAAATTTCTCGGATTCATTGTCAATAAAAGAGGAATAGAGGAAAACCCTGAGAAAATCAAGGCTTTGCTCGACATGAAGACACCAAGGAGTATCAAGGACGTTCAGAGGCTCACTGGAAAAGTAGCTGCACTCAACAGATTTATTTCCAGAGCGACGGACAAGTCTCTTCCGTTCTTTATGGTACTCATGAAGGACTTAGAATGGGACAAAGAGTGTGACGAGGCTTTTAATCAACTCAAGTCCTACCTCGGATCTCCCTTACTCTTATCTCGTCCCATAGTAGGAGAGAAGTTGTATGTTTATCTAGCAGTCTCTGAATCAGCTATAAGTGCGACCATAGTACGGGAAGATGTTGGGATCCAAAGGCCTGTATACTTCAATAGTAAGGCCCTTCAAGGGTCTGAAAAGAATTATCCACGAATGAAAAAGTTGGCCTACACCCTGATACATGCTTCTAGGAAGATGAAGCCTTACTTTAAAGCCCATTCCATGGTCATCCTCATCGACTCCCCACTAAGACAGGTTCTCCACAAACCTGAGAAGTCGGGTAGATTGATGACATGGGCCATTGAGTTGGGAGAGTATGACCTTACTTATCAGCCCAGGGCGGCCATCAAAGGGCAGGCACTTGCGGATTTTGTTACTGAGTTCACATGGGAAGAGGTCGAGGTTGAGAATGACCTAGAGACTGCAGAAGGGTCAAACAACAATGTCTTTCGTGAATCGAAAGAGTTTATATTCAAGAGATCCAGAAATAGAATAGCTGAGAATGCGGAAGATCGGTACCTCTTTAAGCAATGAATCCTTTCAAAAGGGGGCTTCTCATCAGATAAAGGCATCTGAAGTCTCTTTGTTGACGGGTATTCTTGCGACAGTGGAAGGGGTGCAGGGCTAATACTTTCATCTTCGGATGGTACCAATATTGAATATGCCCTAAGGTTTAACTTTAAGGCGTCAAACAACGAGTCAGAATACGAGGCCATGATAGCAGGTCTCTCATTGGCAAAGACCCTTGGGGTAAGACGACTCCTGCTTCACAATGACTCGGGATTGGTTGTTAATCAAGTATTGGGGGTTTATGAGGCCAAAGATGAAAGGATGGCAAAATACCTGAAGAGGGTGAGAACGATACTCGAAGGATTTGAAGAGGTAAAGATGAAGAGAATACCTCGACAAAATAACGACCACGTAGATGCATTAGTAAGGCTAGCCTCGGTAACAAGGACAGACATCAGAAGTATAGTCCCAGTTGATATCCTGCTCAAGGCATCCATTGAAGAAAAAGAAGAGGTAATTAACCCTTACCTCAATTTGAACCTAGGGGACTCATGTATGGATCCCCTTATCAGATATATCAGAGAGGGAGAGCTACCGAAATCAAAGTTAGAGAGGAGAAAATTGAGGTACAGAGCTGCAAAGTTCTCAATAGTAGGAGACGTCCTATATAAGAAGGGATTCATATTACCTCTCCTCAGATGCGTTTATCCCACAGAAGTTCCCCGCATCCTACAGGAGGTACATGAAGGTTCTTGCTCCAGACATATAGGAGGAAGACGTTTGGCTAAGAGGATTATTACGCAAGGATACTGGTGGCCGACCTTGGCCAAGGATATTGTCGCCTACGTAAAGAGGTGCGATAAATGTCAGAGATTCTCCACTATCCCCCATCAACCTCATCAGCCTATGACATCAATCAATTCACCTTGGCCCTTCGCAGTATGGGTAATTGACTTAGTGGGTCCTCTGCCAAGGCCTGTAAATAATTATCGATTTCTGATAGTTTCCATTGATTACTTCTCCAAGTGGGTAGAGGCAGAGCCAATGATAACGATTACAGAGCAGAATACCTTCCAATTTATTTGGAAGAACATGATATGAAAATATGGCCTCCCTCACACCCTCATCTCGAACAACAGAACCCAGGTCAAGAACTCTTCCTTAAAGAAATATTGCGAAAGAGTTGGGATAAAACAATTTTTCTCTTCTCTTGGCCGACCTCATGCAAACGGTCAGACCGAAATCATGAATAGATCAATCCTCGACGGAATCAAAAAGAGGTTAGAAGAAGCTAAGGGAAGATGGACTGAAGAGGTTTATATTGTGTTATGGGCCTACAGAATAACGGCTAGGACACCGACGGGGGAAACCCATTTATGTTAGCACATGGCTCAGAGGTCGTCATACCAACAGAGGTAGGACTCCCTACTCATAGGGTCCATACCTATGACCCTGAAAAGAATGGGGAGGAGAGAAGACTCGACCTATATTTGAGAGAAGAGATGACGTAAAAATCAGGCAAGCAGCTTACCAGCAGGAGAACAGCAAAGTTCTACAATCAAAGAGTAAAATCAAGACCCATAGCTATGGGAGACCTAGTGCTGAAGAAGACGTTACAGAAGGCAAACAAGCTTCACCCAAATTGGCATGGTTCTTACAAAGTGATTAAGGAGGTTGTACCCGGGACTTATAGGCTAGAAAACCTCGAAGGGGAACCTTTCTCCAATCCTTGGAACGTTGATCATCTAAAAAAGTATTACATATGATGTTACGAGGGATTTCATGTAAATATATTATCTTATGAAGAGATTATTAATGAGAAGATCAGTCCCCATGTTAATTCTTGGTTCATTATACTCTAGTGGTAAAATTTATGAGGATAACATCTTAGTTGATGACCTCAGACCTTATAATATCATTAATTTGGTGACAAGGTCTGAGGTGAGACATCATACTTGGATGACCTCAAACCTTATAACATCATTAATTTGGTGACAAGGTCTGAGGTGAGACATCATACTTGGATGACCTCAGACCTTAACATAATTAATTTGGTGAAAAATTTATGAGGATAACATCTTAGTTGATGACCTCAGACCTTAACATCATTATTTGGTGACAAGGTCTGAGGTGAGACATCATACTTGGATGACCTCAGACCTTGACATCATTAATTTGGTAAAAAATTTATAAGGATAACATCTTAGTTGATGACCTCGGACCTTAACATCATTAATTTGGTGACAAGGTCTGAGGTGAGACATCATACTTGGATGACCTCAGACCTTAACATCATTAATTTGGAGAAAAATTTATGAGGATATCATCTTAGTTGATGACCTCAGACCTTAACATCATTATTTGCTGACAAGGTCTGAGGTGAGACATCATACTTGGATGACCTCAGACCTTGACATCATTAATTTGGTGAAAAATTTATGAGGATAACATCTTAGTTGATGACCTCAGACCTTATAATATCATTAATTTGGTGACAAGGTCTGAGATGAGACACCATACTTGGATGACCTCAGACCTTATAACATCATTAATTTGGTGATGAGGTATGAGGTGAGACATCATACTTTGATGAACTCAGACCTTATAACATCATAATTCGGTGACAAGGTCTGAGGTAAGACATCATGCTTGGATGACCTCAGACCTTAGACGATTATATTGAGACTTCAAATATAGAGAATCATTCAATAAACATTCAGTAATTGAAGAAATAAAGCCCTCCTCAGAGGTTAATATAGACTAAAGTTGGGAGTTACAAAATACAAGGTAACAGAGTTCGTCATCAGAGGTCACAGTTCTTCATAGAAATTAAAATTACAAAAACTTCACGAAATAGTCAAGTGTTTACAGCCTCAGGGTTCGTTGCCATGCCTCCATCTCCCTGGCCGAGGGTGGTTACTGCCACCCCGTCGTCTTGAGCGCCAGCGTCTTCAGTCCTGGTGTCATCTTGGGGATCATTCTTGGCAGGTACGGTACCTCCCTCCTCCTCTACCTCTTGCAAGGCTTGAGCAAACTGAGGGTCGGCATAACCCAAACCAATAAAGTCAGGGGCTGCGAGGCTCCATGATCCCTTCTCCTTCATAGCAGCCCATTTTCCAGTGGCCTTTACACCCCTTTCCAGGTATTCGAAGTCGAAGCTGACAAACTCATCAGAGACCTTGTAGTCCTCCAAGATCTTCTCGGAGGCATCATCCAAGGCAGCCTTCACAGCCATATCGACTTTATATTGAAGAGAGTCAGCCTGAGTCTTCAAGGCAGTGCTATGATCCTTCCTTAGCTTATCCATGTCCTTTTTTAACTTCTTCACGCTGGCCTCAGACTTCTCCAAAGAGTCCTTCAGACGATCCACTTCAGCGTTTAAAGCGGCATCAGTCTTCTCTGCCTCTTGGCCCTTCTCAATCAAAGGAAGTTTTCCCAAGGTCCAGTTAACAAAATGATGCATGGTGAGGAGACCCTGTAGAATATGTGCGGATATATCAGTCTAAGATCCGATATAGTTCAAAACCGATGTTACACTTGAATATAATTCAAAAGAAGAAGTTTAAGGTCTTTCTTGGATAGAGCGATGGAGGGAGAATTCAGCCAACATCGGCCTATCCAGAGAGCGGCAGAAGCGCTTGTCGGAGTCGGTCAAGGCATCACTAATTTCATCCAGGTCCTTCAGACTATGGCCGATAAGACTGTCACCAATCTTCAGTTGCTCCAAGCGAGCAATCAATGCGTCCTCAGAAGAAATGGGGATTGCACGATCCCCCTTTTGGTTTTTCTTCTTCTACCTCTGATCCTCAAGGGAAGGGTCGGCAGGTTTCCTCTTCTTGGAGGCCTCAACCCTTAAGGTAGTTGGAGGGGGAGGAGGCGCATTTAGACATGCTTTCTTTACAAGCTTCGTGAGACTAGGGGCTGCCATCTCCCAGAGGTTGTCAGAAATCCCCTTTGGACGCTCTACAAAATAGAAAGGTTTGAGTCAGAAAACCAGAGATACACAAATTCAGATGTATAACTTGTTGAAATAATAGATAAACTTACGGAGCTCGGTCAAAGGACTCCCCCAAACCCAGTTTTGGAGAGATAGTAGGGAGTCATCAAATGCTCGTACTTGACTAGCAGACCATTCTCCCCCTAATCCTGAAGGTTTTTGACCTTCTGAATATTATTTTGACTTAGCCCAGGGTCAGCCCTAGCAGCCATTGTCACCTTTCCCCATCTCAGGGGTATTCTCGGCTCTAGGAAGGAAGAGGGGGAACAAGGACCAAACTCCCATGGCCCTGATGTAAAGAAGTAGCGTGGTTTCCAATTATGGGTCGAGGTTTGGGTAACCTGTAACATTTTTTTATTCGACTTCCGAGCTAAAAAATGGTAATAGCTTGGATGATTCCTGGCAGATGAGGGGACGTAGTACCCTGTGAATACTTGGACGGGAATGTCTGAATGATAGACTTCTCTCCATAAGATAATAGCTCTAATTATCACCCTCCAGGCATTGGGTGACAATTGGGAAGGAGCCAAGTTGATGTAGGACAGTATAGCCCTAATGATGGGATGAATGGGCAGACGAAATCCTAACTTGAACATCTGCTCATATAGGCAGATCTCACCACCTCGGCCGCCGAAAGCCCTCTCTTCCCATAGAGGTCTCCTGAGTTTTATAGAGGGACTTATAGAATATAGATGTCTGAAGGCTAAAAGGTCGACCTCGCTGACAGTGCTCTCTATCTCGATCGCCTCAGAGGTGTCAACATCGCTTTCAGTACCATCATCATCACCCAGTTCAACGTCGTCCTAAGCAGACGATGGGGCGCCACTTGGGAACCTCTAAGAAAACTCGGCTCCTGTGACGACCGACAGGGGAATGGCTTCAAGGATTGGAGGAACAGCCACGTTAGGTCTTACAATCTCAACGTCGGAGGAAGAGTGCGATGTATTTGAACTCTTATGAGACGAGGCCCGACTAGAAACCTCGGCTTGATCAGGGACCTCATCCTGCTGAGCGAAAAAGTCCATGGCCTCTTGAAAGGAGTCCACAGACATAGGGTCTGAGGTGGACGACTCAAACTCAGATATGGGAGTAGGTTCAACTGGGACCTCGGCTGACTTAACTGGTTCAGCTAGCTCAGGGTATATGACCTTTAGAGGGGGTGGAAAGATAGGTCTGAAGTGGAATGCCTCTGACCTATGAGCTTCCTCTTGGGCTCTTTCTATTTGCCTAATTTTATCTAAGGTCTTCTCCCTAAGAGAGGGGAATTCCTCTGAGAGTTGATAAATGGGTCTGAGCATATGAGTCAGACCCTACACTTGTGACACTTCTAGCCAAACGAGATTGGCAATTTGACCAAAGATCAAACTGGGTTTTTAAAGAGGAACGAGTAAAGAACAGTTCACTAGAAAACTCATAAACTCGCCAAAAAATGCATAAACTCGCCGAAAAATGAAACAAATGGAAGAATAAAGCAGAAAAATGCAACAAATGGAGAAGAAGGGGTGATAAATGATACTTGAGAGAATGAATGAAGAAGAAGAAGAGAGGTTTGCAAGAAAAAGCCACCAAATGCACCTTAACCAAGCTCTTGTAGAGATAGAGAGAGCAGAGAAAATTCCGGCAAGAGAATGAAGAAGTGTGGAAGAAAGAGAAAAGAAAGGGGTAAAACCCTCAAAACCTATTGCACACATCCTAAGGCCCATCATTGCCTTGGGACCCTAAAGGAAAACTGGCATCATTGAGCTTGCCTGGCACGCTAGCTACTTCAATAGCTGACACTTATCAAAAAGGTATTAACACCTAAGGAAACCCCACCTCGGGCAAACATACCCCTTAGCCACCTGATCACACAGGTGACTAAGAGCTAGGGGTGATTGATATACCCTAAATGTACCCCATCGGCTCAGAGACATCAACCTCGGCCAGGGAGATGGCCGAGGTCAGAAGGGACCTAGAACGACAACCAGCGGCCTCGTCCCCAGTAAGGTCGACCATGGCCGACGTTACTAGTTTCCTCACAGCCATGCATCAGTTAAGGCCTACATGACCCATGATGGTAGTTATTCATCAGGCCATCCAGGGTTGACAACCTCGGTCGAGTACGAGCCGAGGTTACAGAAGCTATACCATCATCATAACCAACCGCGGCAGAGAATCGACCGATGTTCCTTGGTTACTCCTCCATAACCTCGGCTCAGGCCGACATTATGACACAACTCGTCCTACCTCGGCCTCGTATGAGCCGAGATCACCCTGATTAACCTCAAATTGGGCAATAGCCAGACTTCACCAACCTCGTACTCTTCCAAGTCGAGGTTGGGACCAATCATAGACAGTCGAGTCTTTATTTGCATATGTGTTACTGGGAACACATGTACACAAATCAGTTATAACAAATTATTCCCCTCACGTGGGGGGAATATTTCATCATCATTCTCTACATGTGACAGTGACAAATGTCTTCATCAGATTGGCTAGATCAACACACACATGGTCATTGCATGCATAGGGGGTGCATTACACCCCCACATACTATATATACTTGTCTTCTTCTTCTTGGAGAAGGATCCGAAACTACCAACCCTAGCTGAAACTCTGTTCAAATATACAGTAGAGATAGAAAGCTTGAGAGATTGTATCTATGGCCATTAGAGCCCTCATACACTTGCACAGTGATATTAATCACACACTTGCACAGTGGACGTAGGCCTGATTGGCTAAACCATTTACATGATTGTGTTCATCCTCTTTTCCTCACCTCCATCTTCTGTATATCCTTACCCATGTACTGCCATTGTTAACACTGAATTGAGCTTACTAACACCTTGAAGGGTGGTGCTGTTTCCAGCATCATCAATGAGTACCTTCCTGACGTTCACACACTTTACACTAAATCACTCAAGAAAAGCGCTATATTAGAGAAGCTTGACAAAGATCTTTCCAAGAAACTAGAGTCCTTAAACCAAATAGTTAAACAAAATGCTGAAGAGTATACGTCTCAATGTTTAACTCGTGATGAGGAAATAAAGGCTTTTGAACAAAGAGTGAAAGACTTGACTGATTCCAATAACGTTTTGGAAAAGAATTATAAAGGTTCGTTATTAGAATTGGAACAAACAAAAGAAAAGGCCTCAATAGTCTTCAAAAAAATTCAAAATTTGAAAGCAATTCTAATTGTTTTGAGGACTGTGTTGTTG
The DNA here is from genome assembly GCA_949130495.1 of Sambucus nigra. NCBI lineage: Eukaryota > Viridiplantae > Streptophyta > Magnoliopsida > Dipsacales > Adoxaceae > Sambucus > Sambucus nigra. Next base: position 82,603,350 of record OX422208.1, on the reverse strand, counting down.
AAAGTAAGACCAATTCTGACGACAGATCTGGAATAGGCTTTTGCACCAAAAATATCAAGCAAACCAAACCTTTTGAAACCATAAAGTTTGTTAGTGGTGGGAAAAGACCTATGGAAATTTTTCCAGACTTTCAATCTTTAAAAAATGATTTTGATAAAAACTAGCAGCAGTTAAACATTGGTGAGACAAGTACCTGCACGCATAATCTTCAACTTAAAGCCAAGTACATTTGTCCTCCCATTAGAAAGAGTGAGACCTCATTTCAAACTGTTCCCTCTATAAATAATGCCAAAAGTCATAATTTAGGGAAACCTACGTTCAATAATTTTCCTAAAGACTTATCTTCCACGAACAATCGTTATTGCTCATACTGTGATGTGTATGGACATTATTTAGATGGTTGTTTTTCCAAACATATGTATCAACCTACCTATCCCTCCTTTACCTACCAGAATTCTAACTACTCTAGGAGAAGCCGTAATAATTATGTCCTTCCCAAACCACCAGATAGAAACTCTAACTATTGAAAGAGAAAGACAAGATCTAATACTAAAAGACAATCGTTAAGAAATAATCCTAGAGTATTTTCTCGACCAAATGCTCAAAATTTTTATAACAACAATAAAATTGGGCAAAATCTCTTTAGATAAAAATATAATGCTCGCAAGTTTTATCAAATACGAGTTAATAAGCGCAAATTGAAAACCATAGCTATTTGGGTAACAAAGGATGATCTAGTACCCCAGATGACTTGTAACATAGTGATCAGTGCTTTGAAAGCTGAACACACTACGTCTGGATGGTACTTAGACTCTAAATCCTCTAATCACATGACCGGGGATGAATCCAAACTTTCAAACAAAACTAACTTCTCTGAAGGCAAAGTCTTGTTTGGAGATGGAGTTTCAACCCAGATCGTTGTCAAAGGAACACTCCATGAAGAAGGATTACCTATTCTTGAAGATATTTTATTAGTAAAAGGTCTTAAGGCTAATCTACTAAGTATTTCACAATTTTGTGACTCCGATCATACTGTCACCTTTTCGAAAAATAATTGCAAAATTTTAAATGGAAATGGTGAGTGCATCATTACAGGACTCCATACTCCAAATAATTATTACACAGTCAATCCAAGTACAGAGGTCTGTAATATTGCCAGAATGGATGACAATGAATTATGACATAACCAAAAGGGTCACATAAATTATTACAGCCTTAGTAAATTGTCCTCTCAGGAAATTGTGAGGTATTCCTAAAATAAAACCTATTTCTAACATAGTATGTGGTCCTTATCAAGAAGGAAAAATAGTTAAGGCACCTCATAAAAGAGTTAAAGACATTATATCCTCTAAACCCTAAGAACTCATCCATATGGACCTAATGGGTCCTTATCGTACTATTAGTCTTTGTGGCAATAGTTACATTCTAGTTATGGTTGATGATTACACGAGATTCACTTGGGTCACTTTTCTAAATCAGAAGTTTGAAACATTTAGAGCATTTTTGAAAATCTTACTCCGTATAGAAAATGAAAAGGACTCCCAAGTAGATAGAATCCGGAGTGATAGAGGAGGTGAATTCATAGATTCATGTGTCATTGAATATTGTGACTATAATGGTTATAAGCACGAGTTTAGTGCTCCCAAGACACCCCAAGAAAATGGGATAGCCAAGCGTAAAAATAGAACAATTCAGGAAATGGCAAGAGTGTTGATACATGCCTAAGATTTACCTAAATACTTTTGGGTTGGATCAGTTTGTACTGCATGTCACATTATCAATAGAGTCTACCTTAGGAATAATTCTAAATATACCCCCTATGAACTTTGGTATGGAAAGAAACCAAATCTTAAATATCTTAGGACATTTGGTAGTATATATTATGTCTGTAAAGACAGAGAACATTTATCTAAGTTTGAAACAAGAGGAGATAAAGCTATATTTTTAAGTTATTCACCTGACAGTAGAGCCCACCTAAATTACAACTTGGGAACTAAGATCATGATGGAATCCATTAATGTGATTGTAAATGACACTTCTGTAGAAAGTAAAACTACTAGACCAGCTATTGTGGATGAGTCTGAAATCTTTTTAAATTATGACTCTCCTAAAATAACTGAGCTTTTACCAACTGAGACCCCTGAAGTGACTAACTGGGTTTCCAAAGACCATCCTTTAGATAACGTTGTTGGTAACCCTATAGAAATTGTTCATACAAGATCTCAACTTCGTAACATTGCTCATTTTGTATGTTTTGTGTCTCTTATTGAGCCCAAAAATGTAAATGAATCCTTGAATGACCCCTTGTGGATTAGTTTAATGCAAGAGTAACTTCTTTAATTTTTCATTCAGGATGTTTGGTATCTTATACCCAGGCCTGAAAATAAAAGGGTTATTGGCACACATTGGATTTTTTAAAAATAAGATTGTTGAGTCTGGGATGATCATTAGGAATAAATCTAGATTAGTTGCTCAGGGATACTCTCAGATTGAAGGAATTGATTTCGAGGAAACTTTTGCACCTGTTGCTCGCCTCGAGTCTCCTAGTCTTCTTTTTTTTTATAGCTTGTCATTTACATTTCACACTTTACCAAATGGATGTTAAGTTAGCCTTCCTTAACATAATTTTAACTGAGGAGACCTATGTAGAACAACCCAAAGGGTTTATTTACCCTCATCATACAAATTATGTTTATCGTCTTAAGAAAGCTCTTTATGGGTTAAAACAAACTCCTAAAGCTTAATATGAGCGTCTATCCACCTTTTTGTTAGATAATGGATTTAGGAGAGGAGGAAATGACCAAACCTTGTTTGTCAAATATTTTGACAACAATATTACTATTGCTCAAGTATATGTTGACGATATCATTTTTGGATCCACCTCCCCTTCAGAAGCCAAGCCTTTCTCAGGCATTATGCACAAAGAATTCCAAATGTCGCTTATGGGGGAGTTGTAATTTTTCTTAGGTCTTCAAGTTAAACAAAATTCTGAAGGTTTATTTGTTTCGCAATCTAAATATGCATTAGAGATTGTAAAAAAGTTTGGCCTAGATACAGCAAAAGAAGCTAGAACGCCTATGAGTACCTCTGTCAAACTCTCCAAAGATTAAAATAGTAAATCCCTTGATTCTACTTTATACCATAGTATGATAGGAAGTTTGCTTTACCTAACTACTTCGCTTCCTGATATTATGTACTATGTTTGTGTGTGCGCCAGTTATCAAAATAGTCCTAAAGAGAGGCATTTATTATGCATAAAAAGAATAATTAAATACATAAACGGCACTCACAATTTAGGACTATGGTACACTAATGACACATCGAGCACTATAGTAGGATACACTGACGCTGATTGGGATGGGTGTTTCGACGATAGTAAAAGTACTTCAGGAGCATGTTACTACATCGGTAACAACTTGGTAGGTTGGAACAGCAAAAAATAGAATTGCACTTCGTTATCTACTGCAGAATCTGAATATATCGCGGCTGGAAGTTGTTGTGCCCAATTATGATGGCTACAACTAATGCTGAGAGATTACGGTATAAATGAAGAAAAATTATATCTCTATTTCAATAACCAAAGTGCGATCAACATCTCTAAGAATTCACTTCAATATTTTCGCACTAAACATATTAACATTCGATATCACTTCATACGAGAATTAGTTGAATCAAAAGAATTAGAGATTAATTTCCTACCTACTGATCCACAATTGACTAACTTGTTTACAAAACCATTGGATTTTAAGCATTTTGAATCTTTCTGCAAATTAATTGGCATGGTTTTGGCTGAATAATTTCTTGCTTAATTTGTATAACTGCCAGATTTTCATATGCTTATAATCAATCTCTGAGGATGTAAATTTTATGTAGGATATTTGTGTGAATTCTCGTTGTTTATTCATGTTACTATTTATCTACATGTTTATAACTCTCCTTTTTTTATTCTTACTGCCCTTTGTCCATTTGAGACAAAATGGGGGAGAAATTTTGAGTCCACTTGGACACTCTTGTACATTCTCATCTAATGAACTTGATCTTAGGTATCTTATTATAGATTTCAGTAACGATTTACTACATCATATTTTGATAGGGTAATGGTTTGTACATAGTTGAGTTATGTAATTTTTCCATTTCTAGGAAAATGGGTAGATAGATAGTTTGTATAAGAATAGGATTTTCTTATTTCTTTTGGTATCCCTACGAGTCCTAGATGACTCAAAAGAGATTTTATCTCCTATTTCCAAAGGGTAATATTGAAGCACCCTATATCTTTGACTCATTTGAGTCTGCATTATAAAGGAGCTCATCAGGTTTGGAAATAGTGACAAAATTGTGTCTATCCCTAGATGAACCAAAAAGCCTCAGAACTTTCAAAGCTTCATTGATATTCCTCTACAAGTTCATAACGGTATAGCACATACACCACACACTAGGATTGCATATATATATATATATATATATATATATATATATATATATATATATAGTGTTTTATTAATGCAATGATTATGTGTGAGTTAAATCCCCTTAAAATGATTTTTCAATCATTTTTGGGATTTATTTAACATTTTCTAAGAATTTTAAATAATTTTTGGAAATTATAATTAGAACTTAATAAAGTTTTAGGGTTGATTTGTAATTATATTTTAGGCCTTAAAACTATCTTGGGTAGAAACCAAAATCGGCAGAAATATTTATGGGTGAAACTAGTATTTTTTATAAACTTAAAAACACGCGTGTGTGAATCAATCTTAAGCCTACACGTGTTGTACACACAACGGTTCGACTTGTGTTTCTTATCACTCACATACTTGTGACTTATTTTGGGCCTATGGATCGACTTAATCTACGGTCTGCACGTGTTTGGAATCAATCCAAGTGAATTGGTTTTAACCAATCAGAGTTGGCTATTGCACTGCTTCTTGTGAACCCTTGAATTTACATCGTTTCAAATGATTTTAATCTCAGCCTTTGGTTTAAACCATCGTTCCAAATCCTTCTTTGACCTGTATATATAGATGCCATCTGTGAGGCATTTAGAGACTTTTGTTACTTCCTCGTTTGAGAGAAAAGAGACAGAAGAAAGACAAATATTAGAGAGGGAAATAGAAACCCTAATCTAACTTCGTCAAATCCAAACCAGAAATACTTTTCTGAGAGATAAACCTGAGTGTTTAGTTCGTGTTTTGAGAAGTTATCCTCTCTTATTCTTGATCATCTTTCCAACTTAGTCACGTTGGTAGAGTTTTCAGTTTCTCTACATAGAAACTTGAGATCTCGTCTTTGTGATAAAAATCACATAAATAGTTTACTGTTTTGATTTCTTATTTCGAGAAATCTTACTTGTTGGTTATTTTAAACGGATTTTATGTTTTCAAACCCTAAACCAAAAATATTCATTCTGATTTCATTTTACTCAAACTATTATACTAAGATCTAGTTTTGAGATCTTGATTGGGGATTGCACTTTCAATCTTTACTGTTTTCAAAACAAAAAAGTGTTAGCATCTTGGAAATTTCACAATAAGATTCCCTCTTAATCTGCGATTATTTTGAAAGGTCTAAAGTCTGATTTAGTTTTGACTAAACTGATTTTAGAATATCTTGCATAGCTAGTGATTTTGTAATTTGTTAAATCATTTTGTTTGTATTAAGTGTGTGTGTGTGTTGCATACATATGTTAGAGAGCACATCACCACTACACTTTCACTCTACTGCACTTTAAGTGTTGGTTGAATGATCTTAAACTTGTTTTGAGTCGACGTAAAGCTGGAATCAAGTAAAGTTATGACGCTGAAGAGAACATCAATAACAACAACCTTCAGAGAAGTCAGATCTAATCCAGAGGAGTTAGTAACGATTCTGAACTTAATTTAGGTGTGTTTGTGTGATTTGATTGTTAAAAAGCTTGTAATTTGTTACTCTGATTTTAGTTAATTTTTTCTCTGTTACGTAGAGGTCACCGTGGATGTTTCCCCAATTGAGTGGGGTTTTACCACGTTAAAATTTACTTGTGCATTTCCTCATACTCTCATCACCTTCTTCTAAGCTAAGTTGATTTAATAGTTTAAGTTTTATTTTTCAAAACTGGTTCATTCTAGATCTAAAATAACTCATTCAAACTATTTTGATAATCATATTAAACACATCTTGTGTTAAGTTTTGTTTTGAATAAGAGTTTCTCCAACAAATAGTTCGGAGCCATTTCAATAGTCTAATCCTGTATTAAACGTCTTACGTGGCATTTTTTAAAAAATTAGAAAGACGTGTTAAACCTAGATTCCCCTTACACTCGAGACTTCTTGGATTAGGCTCTAACTCGGATGAGATACTATTTCTCTCCTCGATCATATCCTAGAACTCAAGTGGCATGGGTGGATGGTCATAAAGAAGGAATTTTTCTATTCGATCTTTGTCGTCGTTCTCCTCTAAGTGACAAAAAGATTCCAATAACGATTTGACTTCGACACTGAGATTTGCATCCACCGATCCGAATTCTTTCTCAAAATCCTCTAGGCTCATATCTCCTAACTCTATCTCTTACTCAATCTCTGAATACTCTCTCTTACTCTCATTAAAACTCTCTCTCCCTCTCACTTCTACATGGTCACTTTTCATCTTAATGGGCGTGATTAAACATGCCTCCTCTACCTCTCACTCAACATCATAATTATTGCTACCACTCGATGTAACAATACATACCCCTAACATCTCTCTCGTGTGATTCCTATCAACATGCTCGTGTACTATATCTTCCATAAGATCCGTCTCTCGCAATTTACTCTCATTACCCTCGTGATTGGTGATGTTGAAGATATTTATTTTGAGAGTCATCTTCTCAAATGTGAGTCAGATTTGCCTATTGCGTGTATTAATCAATGCATTAGCCGTAGCTAAGCATAGGCGACTAAGGATCACGGGAATAATAATTACTCGGGAGAGCGGACCTTTCGTCCCAAATGACAAAATCTATCATAAAGAAGAAAGTATAAAATTGGACAATCACATCCTCAATAATCCCCCGAGGTATCTTTACGAAACTATCCACGAGTTGAAGAGTCATCTTTGTGGGCTTAAGTCCCCCAAATCTAATGTCTTATAATTGGAGTAAGGGAAAATGTAAACACTCACCCCTCCATCTGTTATTACTCTCTCAATTCGATTTTTCCTCATGATGCAAGAAATATTTGGGACACTCGGATCTTCATATTTTGGTGGAAGGTCGCTTAACAGTACTGAACCGACGTTCTGTGCTAAAAATGCATTTTTCTTTTCCTTTAGCATTCTTTTCACCGTAAGAAAGTCCTTAAGAAACTTGGCATACATCGGAATCTCCTTGATGGTTTGAAGGAAAAGTAAATTAATCTTTACTTGCTTAAGAACGTCTAAAACATCGTCACAGGTAGTCTCTTTGGAGTGCGTTACTAATCGTTAAGGGAATAGAGCAGCAAGGGGAGGTTTCACCACCACCCCGGGCCTGACTGTGTCATCATTACCGCTCTTTCTAAAGGGGACATCTGCGACCTCGTTCGTGTTGGGTGAAATCTCCTTATCGTTTTTCTCTTCATGTGGAGGAGGTGATAAGTCCACAACCCTTATCTTGGACACTTAGGGAAGATTGTAACTTAGATAATTATGCCTTCAAGTCAATATAATTTTGAAAGTTTTGAACGTTTATCGCTGACTGAGTTTACATGAATTTAAAGTGTCCTTGAGACTTCTGCGTTGTGGGGGAATATGAGGCGCAGAAGAGGGTTCTTGTATGGGTGGAGCATGTTGTAAGGGAGTGAATGGTGGCGAGTGTTGGTAAATAAGTAAATTCGGATTCATTGTTGCATTCGGTTGCCCATAACTAAAACCTATATGGTTCCATCACGAAGAGTCATAAGAATTCTCGTGTGGGGCATTTAAGTTATCCTTAAAATCTCCTACTGCCTTCACTTGCTCTTGAAGCATCACTTTGTAGGAGATTATCGTCAAGCATTCCTTCGTCGAATGTCTTACCTTATAAACAGTACACATGTTCTCTCTCAATGCCTGAGTGGAGTTCGATATGTCCCTACCCTAGCCTCGACTACATCCTCTAGCCTCTTTGCTAGTTGATTAATTTGGAGTTTAATTCGACTTTCTCAGCCAATTGATAGAGTCCGAATGCGAAAGGATCCATGGATGTTTGTCTAGGCTTGGGTTGGGTACTTGGTTCCAATGCGTCCCACGCTTGAGTAGTCCCGACAAAGTACTTAAAAAGGTCCTCCACATCATTTGCGTCTAACCCTAAGAACTCTCCCTTTCCCATGGTATCAACAAGTTGTTTGGAAGTTAAGCTTAGCCCATGATGGAAGTAGGAGATGAGTCTCCACTTTTCAAAAATGTGGTGTGGGCACATGTTGACTAACTCATGACACGCTCCCAACATCGATCAAATGGCTCATCTTAGTTTTTTCTAAATGCTTGAATTTGATACCTAATCTCATTAGTCCTATGTGTGGGAAAGAACTTTTAGAGAAACTTGGCCTCCATATCCCTCCAAGTGGCTATCGAGTTCGGTGTTAGTGACCAAAACCATGTCTTAGCCTTATACTTTAGGGAGAAGGGGAAACGCTTAAGAGGCACTACATCTTGAGTTCATGCTTCGTTCATGAAAGTCTTGCACACCTCCTCAAACTCTGAATCATCTTATTTCTTAAATGAAATTGTCGTGCATTATATAGAAGTATAATGCATCCCGGAGTGACGGTTCGCTCGGGATATAAGAGGTCCCTTATATGGCGATACAGTAACTCACCTTTATTCGTACAATAACTAGTGTTGTCAGGCATCACGCTCTCTCTTAATGACTCGATATTATCACTAGACGCCCTAGGCGTGTCACTCGCAGTGTGACTCGTGATGGAGTTGGACGATGTAGGAGGTGGAACCAAAAATTTTGGAGTGTTTGGAGTGCGTGGGCTATCGGAGGTAAGCTCTATCGTGGTATTATCATGTAGTCTAGGAGTGATGGGATTAGGAGGAGTATTTTGCATTTAAGGATCGAGAAAATATTCTTTGGATTTTTCTAATTTTTTGTGATTTTTTTTAATTTTTGATTTTATGAGCGTTTTTGGCTTTATGGATTTTTCTTATTAGAGTCAAATTATAGGTTTAATTTTACCTAACCTAGTATATCTACCTAGTCCCCGATAATGGGGTCAAAAACTTGACACGGCTCTAAGACTGTCTCTAACGCGTGTAAATACGGTTCAAGTGTAAATCAATCGCTCAAGTAATAATCCGATAAATCGGGTGTTGAACACAGGGACTAAGACAAAGTAAGATGACTAATCCTAACAAGTGACTCACGTAAGAGAAAAAGAAAAGATGATTATGATGGGAATCTATGTACTACTACTAATGAAAGAAATTAAATCCTATCAAAGTTAACTATGCATGCAAGATTAAAGATTGATTGATTAATTACTATGAAAGAAAGATAAGGTCAGAATGCAATCCCCCAACCTCTAGTAATTTCACCGGATACAAAACTAGTCGAGAATTAAACACTTAATTGAAATGAAGACTTTATTTATTTCAAGCACTACATATATGATGGAATTAACCCGCACAATACGTAATTAAAAATAAAAATAAAGTGCGTGACAAGATTGTTAACACACGCATCGTATTCTTAAACACCCCGATTACCTAGGGCAAACAGAGTTAAAAGTCCTACGATGGTTGTATTAACAAAACTCCATGTTTTCAATCAATTATATAACTCAAGAACATATTTTATATCCATACGAAACACATAGGGTTGGGTTCATGCATCCCAACCCTTGGAAACCTAGCCATACATGATTTTTACGTTGTATGTGAATTTAGTCATCATTGAAGTGTAGTTAAGCATGCAAGAGAGAATTCCTAATTATAAACGATGCAAGAAAACTAGAAAAATAACTAAAAGCAAATATCAAAGGAGAAGAATACAAACTAGATTTAATATTACATGAAAAAGATCCACAAAGCATAAACTCGGTGCAAAACTAATCTCTTATATTCTTGCCTCCTTTTCTCGTTCTAAAACTAGGTTAAGACTACGTTTGATATGTCTAATGTTGAGTTACAACTCAATGAAGTCATTTTTACAAGAGTCCTAAACCCTTACAACTCCAGGGAAAAAATTAAAATAATTAAAAATTTGCGTTCAATTAAACCGAACCGGTTCCCCTGGAATTCGAACTGGTTCGCAAGTACATATTTCTAAAGTTCCTCTTTTGCCCCTGAATTTTCTTCTCAACTTTGAATTCGTGTAACTTCTTTACCGTAACTCGGATTAAGGCGTCGTTTCTCCAGTGTTCTTATAATTTCATATTCTTCAACTTTTCAGTTGGCTCCGCCTCCAGACTATGGTTGCAAAATTACACAAATTCCCCTCAGCTTCATTTCTTTTGTTTCTTTCACCGTTTTGATTTCTCTCCCACATTTACTTGCAAGAAATACCTGCAAAACACACAAGAAATACTCGCCAAAAGGGTTAGCATAATAAATATGATATAAATACGGGTTAATTACAATAGACATGATCATAAAAGAAATGAAATTAAGGGTATAAATATGAAATATTTACACCGAATCAACCGTGACCGCTTCTCATGGTTTACGATCATAACCCTAACTGTGACTAATATATTATCTTATCATGATTCACGATCGTGATCCTACGTCGTGATCGATATATTTTTTGGTCATAGTTCACGATCGTGACCCATGCCTTGACCAATACATTAGCTAGTCGCGATCATAAATCGTGACACATGTCGTAACTCCAAATAAATTTATCAGAGTTATTAGCATAAGTGATGACCGTAACCCATTATAAATTTATTTAAAAATGATATATTTGATTTGCTCATTTCCCAAAATATCATGTACATGTTTCAAATCTTTCACACAATTTGATTGTAGAACTAAGTAATTCATCAATCCAAAACTAATAATATTAAAAGTACCAAACCATTAAATTAAGTACATGAATTCAAAACTAATAATATTAAAAGACATACAAGTTCATACTTAATGTTATGTGTTGGACATAGTATTTATAAAATTTTGGGGAGCCCTCATCTTCAACTCGTTATAAAGAGCCTCAATATGTGGTATTTTTGACGCATTTACAGTATCTTTGTAATCAAAGTCTGCATCTGCCCCGACTAATGCTCATCTTCTAAAAAGTAAGAATGAATCTTGTAGTTTATATCTATATAATAAGTAGTAAGGGTTCGGACCCTAATAATGACTTGGATAATGTTGTATAAACATAACATTAAATTATATAAAAACTAGAATTTTAGACCTAAGAATATTAGGGTTTGGCACACACAAAGGATATCGTAAAAAGAAACAATGAAAGTAATTTTTTATCCTTGAAAATATCATTTAATGTAGCACCCAACTTAAGCAATCAAATATCATCTTCGTGAAATTTGAGAATAAAATCATTCATGAATATAAATTAATGTATCAACACTCAATCGTCGTCAAAATTTACAATAACAAATAGTAATAAAATCATGTATCAACACTCAATCTTGGTCTAAATTAAGTAAATGATCCTTAAAATTGAGGTTGTCATCAATTAGACTGAAACTCTGTAGATGCCTTTAATGATTATGCATGAGTAGTCAAACCCTTCAACGCATGCAAAACAACAAACAATTGTCTTCGTTTAGTCACTTTGAGTAAAATACCTTATTTAAGTTTTTAAAGGCACAAACAAAAGGTTTATTGACCATCCAGTCTTTACTCTTCATCTTGGATAAATTTAACATGACAAGTTTTATAGCATGATCAGCTTTACAACCATTAGTAGTGTCCTCCGCCTTCACCCAGTCACAATAGAAGACAGTTTATTTAAAAACTACGTAATCTAGTTCTCGTGTTTGTTGGACAAGCCCATAATAAGTCAACACCGTATCTTTTGGATTTTTATCGCATTTGCTAGCCACATAAGAAGTCAATGAAAAAATTAAAATTCTGTTATTTTGCGTCAATAGTTTTTCCTCGCATTGGTGTGGGATGAAATCAAAACCGTTGGCGCATAATTTTTTCGAACCCTTTCACACAAAAATTAGGACCGCTGTCTAGGCGTGCAAGCCTTGACGAGACATCATCTCTTTTTAAAAATTGAATATATTAATGGATTTGTAAGAGGGTATTTTTACAACACAAGCATAAGTAATCACAACAAGTGAGGTAATAATTACCACTTCTCCTTCCTATACCCTAAATCGTCCATCTCATCCATTGAAACTTTTCGCTTTTGATTTTGGCAAAGTTCACTCTCATACTTCCAATACATTTTTCATAAACTTGTAGAAATTAAATGGAAATTTATAAAATAAATATACTTAAACAAAAAGACGTTATATATGTAGTTACTTACTCTCTCCGTTCTCAAACTTCATCTTTGTTTAAAAAACGCTTGCTTGAATTTCACATTTGTGAGCATGACCTCTTTCGGTTCCCGAAAGACACTTCATCCTCAAAATTGGCAACTTCCTCGACCACCTGTTTGCCACGACGATTGAACCTCCTAGTCCCTTGTTCCGACATATGTTCCCGAGCATATAACGATGATTTTTATGTTATATATTCTTTTATAATTAACTTTAAAATACGATGTGTATTCTAAACATATTTTTTAAGGGTTTTATTAAGTGCTTGAAAGGATATCAGCGGTACCTAATAGTGTAACACACCGTGTTTTTATTAATTAATTTAATTAAATAATTGGAATATTCGAGAAAAATAAATTTTTGAATTTAATAATTTATATTGGCTAAATATGTTGGTTATGATTTTAGAAGAATAAAACTTCAAGTAGAATTGAAATCGGAGTTAAAATGGATTTTATATAGAATTTTTAATATTTTGCCTTATGGCATTTTTAAGGGAAACTGTGAGATTTTAGGCATGATCGATTGATCGATGATTTTCATAGATCGATCTATGCCTTCAGAAAACGTGCGCTGAAAGTTGTTTTTAATTAGAGTTTATGTAGGATTAGGACTCCTACTCACTATATAACCTTGTTAATTCGTAGGGGGACTTCTCATAATCACTTTTTCTCAAGTTTTTCACCAGAGAACACTTCCAAATATTTTTCCTCTCACTCATAATCATCAACCTTCTTCATAATCAAGTTTTTTTCACAAGTTTTGGGAGGCTTAATTGGGGCTTAATCAAGATTGATTCAAGAACACTTCTCTACTAATTTTTCGAGAGGAATCCAGATTTCTAATCAGATTTTCAACACGATCTTCACAGGCATGAATACTCTATTATTTTCCTTTAGTATTATGCGTTTTAAGTGTCGCCTAAACACTTAATTACATGTTTTCTTAAAAAATAATTAGTAACTTAATTAGAAAAAGTGGACACTAACTATGGGGTTGTTTTTATAAAATATTTTAATCTGAATAATATTCATAACCCTTTGGGTTCGTAGGATTCGTGAGTAATTTTGAGTTTTATTGGTGTAGGTTGCATGTAGAAAAACCCTAGTTTTAAAATAAATAGATTTGGGGGAATATAACTCATGTAATTTGTGTTGAAACAATGAAATTGGAAGTTTGATGTTTTAAAAGATGAAATAGCGGTATATTTAATTTAAACAATTAAATGAGATTAATTGGAGGTTTATGACGAGGTGATAATTAAATTATGATTAAATTGAATTGGACTATCATGCGTAGTTTTATACGTTGATCAATTATGTTTGTTTGTGTGACTTTTTGGTATTATTATATTGCCTTTGTGACGACGGGTTATTGGGTAATTTTGCTCTCCCTATATTTTAGGATGCCTTCTAGGTATAGAACTAGTGGGTAGGCCTTTTGATGATTTACGCCTTCTAGGTATGGGACTTGTGAGGGTAGATTATCGCGTTTTTATCATCTTGGGGGTGGGCTAATTTTTGGTACCTTTTCATCATTATGCTAGCTTAAGCATGAGACTAGGTCGAAGTTTAGTATAGAAATTCTTCCTATATATAGGGTTAGACATAATAATAACTTGGGGACCCTTACTTATGGGACTAAGGGGTATTATGAGGATCTCACATCGATTAAAATGGTGGGGTTATTATAAATTGAGAAATTAAGAATTAATGCCTAAGATAAAAACGGATATTAAAATTTGTGGCGACATAATGTGTCGGGGCTGACAATTTAAACAGGTCAGAGGGCGATTTATGTCGTGTCGTGTGTAGAACCTTGTCATGTATTGGGGCCGACAGTTTAAACGGTTTAGAGGGCGATTGACAAGGAGAAGTGTGACACTTTAATAAAAAGTGAGAACAATAATAAAAATTAGTTGATTTAATAAATTAACATCGTGGGACTTGAAAATTTTAAAATCATATTGGTGTGCCTTTTAAATGAGGATTCCTACGGGTAGTTAGTAATTTATATTTATCACGTTCAATTATTCCGTTTAATTTAAAATATTCTATTGTGATATTTATTGCGTATAATGCTACTGTCTGGATTCAAGGATCCTATTTGAGGGGAGTAGTGTGTATTCTTTCTCGGGGCTTTGGCTCTGAGCCATGCGTTGACTAATCTTTCTCAGGATTAGAATTGGAGAAGCTGCATAAGTTTATCGGAGTTATCATTTGGAGGTGCAGCTGGAGTTATTTATTTTATGGCATAGTTTAGTTAGACTTTCTTTTCCAGACGTATTTAATTATGAGACTTCATTGGAGTTTTATTAGGCCATTCGGTTCCAAAGTTGTTTAGAGAATTTATGTTGGATTATTCAGATCTTTATTATTCAGGTTTTATTTAATCATTTTTTGGAGATTGGATTTATTCGGAGTTAGCATGTGATGGATCTTTTATCGCTTAGTGATTTATGATCATTTGAGATTGATTCAATTATTTATCTTATGGACTGATTATTTATGTCTCATATCTGTCTCATGCTAAGAATGGTATTTATTTATTTCACGCCCGGCATAGTTCGCCGGCGGTGGCTGACCATCTTGTCTGTCGAATTTTACGGGGTGTGACAGATAGGTCCACATAACAATAACTCGTCGCATAGATGCATAAGAATGTAGACATTGATGTCAAAGAACTATGGAGGAAAATATTTCTCTAAGACAGAAGTTGCCTCGGCTAGAGTTGCTTTCACAGCCACAATATGCTTTATGTTTATAACTTTTGGACACAGTAAGGTGAGGCAAATGCTAGTTTGTTGTAATACACTACTCTACCACCATTGATATTATCCTCAATTTAACCATCACTCACAGCGGTATGAGATTTAATTCCATCTCACATCTACAAATTGGTGCTAATAGGGTTTGAACCCCTGATATGTGGTGTCATAAACCACATACCTTACTAGTGGAGCTGAAAAGTCCTCAGTGTTAGAAGAGTGAAAATATACATATATGAACCATTATTTTTCCTCACTTAGATGATATGGGATGTAACTCTCTGGCTGATAAATCAACCATGGCACCAGTCTGTTACATCTACATAATAAAATCGTATCCACTTCAACATTCTTCTTTGGTTTTTCATCACCTGTGCTTAACACATTCTTCTTGTTAGATTGTACCACAATTGCTAAATCCTTTTTCGATTTTGACACACTCACATTTTCTTCTTAATCATATATTTGAAGTGATTCAATAAGTTCTTCTAGACTACAAGTGTTAGTGTCTCTAATCTTATTAAGGATATCAAGTTTGGTACTAAACCTAAATATTACCATTCTCAGCAACTTCTTGATAACTTTATTCTTAAAAAAATTATCACCAAGATTAAATGAGGCATATACGACTTTGGTTAACCTAGTGTAGTTTGCATTAAATCTTCCTTCCTCACTCATTCACAATGTTTTGTAACTTAGCTCATTTCATGTTAGATGTTCCCTCATGTGTCACTCTCAAGATATCCAATGGTTATTTCGCTAACTTAAAATTAGGGATATGATTATCCTCGTTAATACTCGTAGATGCAAACAATGCATTCAATGAAATTGAATTGTAATTACAATCTATAAATTCAGCATCCGTCCACAAAACTATTAGTTTCTTCACTTTCACTCCATCTTCCTTTATCATAGTATAATTCAAACCGTCTTTAATACTCATCCATACTCTTTGATGTTTGGATCTCAAGTGTGTGGGCATTTTAACCTTTCAATGCCCATAGTTTGATCCATGAAAGTATAATGCCTATTCATGGAGATATCATCTCTATATTGATCCAATCTCAAACATAAAGCAAGATATAACCACAATCATAACAAATCTATGAGTGACGAATAACAATTGAAACACACAACAATGCAATATCAAATCTAACACGTTAATGCTAAGAAGAGAAATCGCTCAGATACCAATCGAGGATTTAGTGTGTTCTATTTTAGTAATCTACTCAAACAAACCTAGAGGGGGTGAATAGGTTTAATTAAAGACTTTATCAATTTTTTTTCTAATTTTAAATTTGTTATCAATTTTAACAATCCTAGAACAATGTTAAACTAGGTGATGTGATAAGAGACATGTGGATCTACAATTTATAATATTAATTAGGAAATCTAGGTTAATTGTAACAAATAAAAAGTTTATGTAAAATCCTAAAGTCAAATTGATGGATTAGACTAGATTTAAGTGATATCTAGGTGACGTGTGTGATGGAGAACAAGAAAATAATATAAATAGCACACAAACAATCAACAAGATAGATTTTATGAGTAAAAATACCCACCAAGGGGTAAATAAACCTCAATGCACTCTAATCTCTCATTCAACTTGAAAAGGTTTTATACAATGCAAGAAAGTCTCTCTCTCTCTCATGCACTCACGAGAAGTCACCTATGAACATTGAACTTTTGCACATCGATAATGAGCGATCCATCCTAAGCTTTATTAGACGAACAAGGAAGTACATTCTCCTCCTTAGAGTCGCATCATGCTTTGAAATCTCTAACATCTCGAAGAATTTTCCCTTTAGATCTTAGAGTGTATATCTTCAATTCTGATGTAGAGTGTTTATATTTAACCTATGTTAAGTGGATATAATTTCAAATCACTTTCAATTCCTCACAAATCATGAATTTAGTGTAGATCTAGGTTTTTCCTCAATTTTGGAAGTAGTGGGTGAATTTGAATGAAGAGAATAAATTGAAATGCTCTCAACCTAAGAAATACCTTCCGAGGTGTAGAGAAGTAAAGATAAACTCATTTTTTTCAAAAATGGAGGGGAAAGACCTATTAATTGAAGATTTTGAAAATCTAAGTCCGTCGTGCGCAGGGGGTCAAATTTGTGTGCACGATTTTAAGGAGCAAGTCAAAACATGCATAAAATGTGTAGTCATGCGCACAGAGTCAATTTGTTAGCGTGCACACTCTTTTTGGTAGAGAATACATAAACCCTAAAAGAGTTTAGGGTCATACGCACAGGGAAAAATTGAGGTCGTGCAAACGGATTATGGAAGAAATATTTTACCTTGATAAAAATCACTTTGTAAATTGCAAGCCTCTCCCAAGGTTATACAGAACACATCTATAAATTAAAAAACACTTTTTCAATTCAAAAACATGGTTTTATTAAATCACATCGTCGCTCAGAAAATATTAAATCAAAAACTCAGTTTAAAGATATAAGGAAATATTTTTATCGTCGCTCGAAACCATTAGCCCAGGTATTAACAACGATAATATTATGAACTATTTTCTCATGCACACTGTTGAAAAGAGATTTAAAGACGCCAAGAAAACTGAGTAATAACTCTGATTAGTGATTAAATTACCGAACGGGTTAAATTCGTTGGTTGATAATTCAAGACGGACATTGTATGGTTCCTTTACCAATACAAGGTGGCATGTAGTTAAAAATTGACATATCCTTGGACCAATAGGGTGACGCATGAGATTTTCACCCACCTCAGCTCGAGCGTTCCATGTCAGGGCATGTTCTATCCACGGTATAGTGACAAATATTTTAAAATCGTGGCCCGAGCAAAAAATACTTCAATACCTTATGTGGAAATTACGAGCCCTTGCAAAATTTAGTAGCCATAAATCTTAGCTCATTTCATACAAAATATTTATACTTTAGTTTATGTTCATTGTGGTGCAGTATTTAATCATACTTGCATTCATGAATATATTTGTACTTCAAACCTAAACCCTTCAAGCTGTTCATCATGGTCGAATAATTATTTAGTAACATGTTCTCATTCAGGAGGGTGTCTTTATTTCACTTAAGAACTTCAGTTACGTTGTTGGCCAACAAACCATACTGACTCTTAAAATAATGCAAAGCGAACATGGCATACAATACTGAGTTATCTTCATCGCAATTTCTATAGAAAGGTCTAGCCTCATCAACTTTCAAGCGTATGTATTACCAATCTCGGTGTAATTGAGCATCAATTTTTTCGTTAACTTGAACATAATAAACATTATCTAAATTTATAGGTTAGTGATTATGATGGTGATGGACTCTGGAAACATCATCAATTGAATCATTCAAAGTAGGATGTTCTAGGCCTGTCAATGGATCGGATTTTATCTGAATCCGAATTCGATCCATTTAAGCAGATACGGATCATGCCTGAAATCCGATTACCCGATTATCCATTTATTAAATGGAGCGAATTTGGATTCATATACTCCGATCTGTTAATAATCCGATCCGATTAATATTTTTAGTATATATATATATATATATATATATATATATATATATATATATATATATATATATATATATTGTATTTAATAATATTTTAAATATATATTATAATAGTTCTTTATTCATTATCTGTTTTTTTGTAACATTTGCAAAATAAATTTATGAAATAAGAGTTGAAAATAAAAATATTGCAAATCAAGTTTAACATAAATGGATAATTGAATAATCGGATCCGATCCGAATCTATTTAACATAAACGGATATGGATTTGGATTTGCCTGATCCGATTCGATTAATAAACGTATCGGATCCGAATCCATTTAACATAAACGGATATGGATTTGGATTTACCTGATCCGGTCCGAATTCGATTCGTTTACAGGCCTAGGATGTGCTGACGAATCATTCACCACTTCCACCGGATAGAGTTTCGATAATCCTTTCGGAACATAAGGCATATTCTTTTACCTATGGAATGTCCATATATTTTAGTCTGGCGACATACCCTACCTTA
Source organism: Sambucus nigra (assembly GCA_949130495.1). NCBI lineage: Eukaryota > Viridiplantae > Streptophyta > Magnoliopsida > Dipsacales > Adoxaceae > Sambucus > Sambucus nigra. The sequence goes on along the minus strand of OX422208.1, from coordinate 82,584,138 downwards.
GAAAATGCAACTCAATGTCTTTCAAAGACTGAAAATTTCCGTTCATACAATAGATGCACGGACATGGAAACTCAAAATTCTTTCTTCAATTTTTTGGCAAGCTCCAATTTTTTGTGCATATGTCGTGACACATCGCAATGGTTTTCCAAAAACTCAAAATTCTTTCTCCATTTATGTAATTTTATCCATAATGGATATATGTTTATTTCTTCCTTCTCTAATAGTGTCACTAACGATCATACACTGTCAATATTATGATACCGAAATTTTTTCTCTATTGCATCATCCCAGCATTATGGAAAGGGAAGGAGTATACGATCGAACAGGTATGATTGTGAGACATCAAGTCTGTGACTTATAAGGTACTTACACTCATCAACTTTCCTAATCCATATTGGTAAATATGGGTCTCCTCTATATGGCGTGCACAATTAAAAGTAGTTTTTGTCCAGGCCAATTGTAACCTCTTAGTTTTTCGTTGAAAGTGCTCATTTAATCCTGAAAAGATGTATAAAATGAGGTATGTGAACAATGACAGCGTTTTAAAACACATATAAGAAGACTATAATGCGTAAAAGGAGGCATGTGACCCACTTTCACGTTGGCACCATTTTTCACGTTGTTCACAGTCCTTGACCGCGCCATTTTTCAAGGTCAAGGGCCACGTTGGTGCCATTTTTCTAGAGTAAAAAGTCGCGGTCCTTGACCGTGAACAATGAGATCATTGTACATAATCATGACTTGTATTTGGCAAATGTCACTCTTGGAACAGGTCACAGTCCTTATCACAATATTTAATTGATGGTCACAGTCCAAAATTGTGACCAATGTGGTCATGATTTTTAACTGTGACTAATGTACCATGACAATATCCAGTTTTTAGTGTAGTTACATCATGTTGTCCTGCAGCATTGCATATGCCGTATTATACCTCCCTGCGATAGTTGGTCTATCACACTTGTGTAAGAGATGCTTCAATTGAACTTGCAAATTCAATAGCATTTTAGTCATAAATTTACATGTTTTGAAACGGAATAAAATTTTGCTCCATACTCTCGAGAATTAAATTGAACAAAAGCATCCATCAAAATAATAGGTTTTCAACTCCATCTAGAAAAATATTTTTTCTCTGAAAATGATCATTTGTGTTTAACATAAGGGTTTCATTTTACTCAGTTCGTCAACACCATCCTTACATTAATCCCATCACATGGAACGGGCAAATAAATTATATTTTCTTATTATTTTCTATTACAAGCAATGTTGTCATCTAGACTTAATTTCTTTAGAACTACTCTTACCTCCCAAGATAATTCTGCAGGAATCTTTTGTCTTTTACCTTTATTTCCACTAGTTTCAATCTTGTTATTGGTACATACAACAGCATGAATAATACATGAACATACCATCTAAGTTTACATATTCTTATCATATCACTAATTAATGGAAGTTCGTCCTAACTTTTTTCTTCCATTTCGGATAAGTGGCTGTTATTTTTTGGTTTTAACAAAGTACTTGGAGTAGTTTTTTTTTTCAAATCAAGAATGCTTGTTTATTCATTTATTATGTTATCCTTATAAGATCTTTTTTAGTACTTATGTGAGGAAACCATGTCAATCCCTAGGTTATTTGATATTTTATGTGTATGGTGCATATAAAATATGCAAGTTGTTTGATATTTTATGTGTTAGTTTAGTATCCTCATATAAAAATTACAAAAAAAATTGAAACTAAAAATAGTAATAAGCAAAAGTTACGAATATATATATATATATATATATATATATGTGTGTGTGTGTGTGTGTGTGTGTGTGTGTGTGTGTGTGTGTGTGTGTGTGTGTGATCAGTCCGCATTTTAAGAGTGCAGATCAAACACGTGTCACCTGGTGGTGAGCTCAAAAGAGAGAGAGAGAGAGAGAGACTATAATTTAACCGATAATTTTTAGGTTCACCCACACATGTCCGGTCCGCACTCTTAAAATACGAACTGGTTCGCACATGAGCAGTATTATATATATATCCTCAAACCATAGAAAAAGGGAAGTGGAGAATAGTTATTCATCCCTAAAAAACTCTTCAATGGGTAATTGATCTCTAGGTGCCTCAAACGTCAACGGAGACAAGAGATTGGCTACAACGTTTTTTACTCTTTTATTATATATCTCATGTAAGGACTTTTTATCCACATGCGCTGATACATAGCATTTTTTAAAATAGTAGAAAATTGAATTTTTTTTATAAAACTTCTTAGATATGGTCTCCATAGTGAAAAAAATCATCTTCAATTTTTTTCATCAAAAAATTCAATCAAAAAGCGGGTGAGATGATCATCAAAAGTTTCAAAGACCGAAAATGCATATTTACACCATTTTTGCATATCAGCTCATCTCACCTAGTTTTTTATTGAATCTTTTAACAAAAAAAATTGAAAATTATCTTCTGACTATGGAGATTATATCCAAGAAGTTTCATCAAAAAATCCAACATTTTACTATTTATAAAATATAGTATGTATAAAACTATTTGACCCAACACACTTAACCCACATGAATCTAAATTAACCCATTTGTCACATTCCCAAATGTTTTAATTTACTCTTAAAATTCTCATTTACTAAAATCCAGCCGTATTCTCATTAATGTAACTCGATCATAGTAGATAGAGAACACTACTTTAAGTGTCTCAAGTCAATTACTTATGTTCATATCCTTAATGCAATACTTATTCCACGCTTACTCGTACGTATCCCTTATGTTATAATTTCAAATGTATCAATATATAATTCCATGCATTGTAACTCTCAAGGATAAATCCGGTAAGTCAATAGCTCAATACATGAATACATATATATATATATATATATATATATATGGGCTAAATACCGACATAACCACCCTAGATAGTATATGCAATCAAACCAACCCTTAAATCGGTTCATATATATGGGCTAAATACCGACATAACCACCCTAGATAGTAGATGCAATCAAACAAACCCTTAAATCGGAACCAACTGCCGACCTTCCTGTCATGAGAAAAAGGGTTGAGTGGAAAAGTTAGTTAAAACAAGCTCCTCTGTGATTTCATCATGAGTGGGGGAACCACGCGGGATATAGCTAGCATGTGTTTTAGACTTTCTCTTTTATGTGTATCAAACTCGAATGAACCCAATGGAATTTGAAACCCTAGTAGTGCTGGCTTGTGTGCACAAACATTGATATCAATTATGGAACAATATAAACATGTTGTTATCCATCCATATACATCTATATATCAAATGCACCATTATTTATGTGTGTGATGCCAATATTGCGCCATTGGCTTGGTCATGCATCATGTGTCATATCAAAAAACGAAAATTAATATCCCAACATTTTCCTCTCTAGTAGTTCGTTCTATAGTGTGACATGGAAGAAAGATAAGAGGAAAAGGAGAAAAAGAAAAAGACCCCACTTTCTATATATCCAAACAAGACCCAACACTACCCACATCATATCATTATCCCCTTTCCCTCTCTCACACACACACGTAATTATATTCTATAAAAGCATCTATTTGGGTGTCCAAAAGTAACATGTTTGTTCTCTCATCAAAATTCCATAACTTGTCCAAGTGAAACCAGTTCTTTTCCTCAAGTTTTCTTAACTTGGTCATTTACTAAACTAAATTCCACTTTCTTGGGAAAATAATGGAGGGATATCATCAGCTAGAGCTAAAACTTGGACCTCCAGGAGAAGAAGAAAAGTCTCCTCTTTCTCTTGGCTACATGTCTTCCAACACACACAAAAGAGTGTTTCAACACACAGTTGAGGGAAAAGGAGGAGAAATAAAATGGTTGAGCCACAACAAGCAGCCAAAGCCTTCATTTTTACAGTACCCAATAGTGCCCAAAAACTTGGCTGTCATGGGAGATGGTTCCTCACAGCCAGGTAACTCTAGAGTGGAACAGCTGCAGTGTCAAGAGAAGAAGGCCTGTGGTTCTACTCCTGTTAATGGTCCTCCTAACACTAGTACTCAGAGAAGGTTATCTATCTTACTCTAAACTATTTATTTTTTTGGAATTTAGTTTTGATATTTGATGTGAGATTAAAGGCAACTCCCACACATCTGCTTTATTATTTAGTTTGTTCCAAGCAATCTTTATTGATTCATGAAACTTTCTAGTGTACATAATTTTCAGTTGAATGTTCAGATAATTACTTTGTGCCACTTAGCAGCTTATATCTATTGATGTTCAAAGCATAAAATTTAAATTTAAATAACAATTAGGGGAGGCCCTATTCCCAAACTTAGTATGTTCAAAATTTAACTTTTAGATGAAAAAAAGGTAACTTTAATGTAAAGATAGAAGGCGCAAACAATTTTTTGGGCTCATAATGTTTTTTTAAGCACCTAGGGCCTCAAAGACTCGTTTACTTAATATTCTTTTATTTTTAAAGGTTTGTGTCAGCCGCAACCCCCCAAACCCACTTTACCGGTGCCAAAGCAGCCTCCGGCATCCCTGGATCTCTGGCGAGGGCCTATCAGAGATCTGGCAGTGGGGGCGCTATCGTGAACTTTTAAAAATAAAAGAGTAATGGATAAATGGATGTTTGAGAAACCGAGGTGTTTTAAAAAAAATCACCCTATTTTTAGAGTCCAAAAATTAATTGTTAGGGGCGAAAGTGTCTGTTCCTCGAGATCAAATTAGTTGATAAGCTGCTTTTTAAATATACTACTGCATCTATCTCAAATTTAAAATCATGCTTTCCTTTCAAAACATTTCAAATTAAGAGTTGTCTTTGTGAAACTTAATTCAAACTATAAAGCAATGTGTTCCAAACTTGCACATGAAGAAACTAATTTATCACTTACCCACAATCATTTCTTGTTCTATTGTTATATTAAGTGACCTCTTAAATTTAGAAGTTAAAAATTTGTTAAAAAAGCTGAACTTTTAACACTTTTAGGGGTGATAGAACTTCCCAACAGAAATTGGGATCTTTAATTGAGCTCGGCCAATTTGTTAAAGCAAACAAACTAAACACTAGCTTGTTTAAAAACTGAACTCGATTAGGCTCAGCTCGTTTAGAAATTGAGCTCAATTAGGATCGGCTCGCTTAATCTCTTGAGAAGTAATCGAGCTCAAATCAGCCCCTTAAAACTGAGTTGTTTAAACTCGATCCATTTAAGACTCAAGCTCGGCTCTTTCATTAAGCAAACAAACCATTCTGGAGCCTTATCTCGTCCTCGTTATAGGATCAGGCTTGATTAGGCTCCTTCGAGCACAACTTGGCTTGATTCGTTTGCAGCTCTACTCCTTATGGGTATTTAATGAAAACAATGATTATCCGATAGTGGATATTTAATTTTAAAACCCCGTGTGTACGATACTCAAAAATAAACAAGTGGACGTTGAGCATGGGCATAGCCACTCAAAGACGAGGGGCAGCCGCTCTCTAAACTATTTTGAATGTTTTGTTATATTATTGATTTTTTTATAGGTCAATTATTGAATAGTCCCTACTATAAATGTATATTTTTTAAAAAGGACACATATTTTTAATTTAACTCATTTAGTCCCTCAAGCACTCAATATTCTCTTATTTTTAGAGGTCCGCGCCAGCGGCACTCCCTCTTCTAAATATGTGGCAAAGGACTTTTTGAGGCAAAATAAAAAAGCTTGGACTAAATGAGTATTAAAAAATATTTGAAGGACTATTTGGTATATGTCCTTTTTTTTATAGGGACATATACCAAATAGTTCCTCGGACATTTTTTAATACCCATTTAGTCCAAACTTTTTTATTTTGCCTCAAAAAGTCATTTGCCACATATTTTGGAGAGGGAGTACAGCTGGCGCGGACTTCTAAAAATAAGAGGATATTGAGTGCTTGAGGGACTAAATGGATTTTTAAAAAATATGTGTCCTTTTTAAAAAATATATATTTATAGTAAGAACTATTTAATAATTGACCCTTTTTTATAATTATATGCTTTATTTTATACAAATCCATTTTTACGAATGAATTGAACCATCAACCTCTTACATGCAAGTGTGAGAGCCCTGACCACTAGGCGAATCCTAATCGTTTATAAAGCGTCAATTGTACTATTTTACAACTGAAAGAATAATTAATGTAATATCATGTAGTTTAACTTTTAGGTTCATGTTTGCACTTTGGGGCTCATAAAATCCAATGTTGTTCAATCACATAAGAGTCTGGAGTTCAAAAAGTCATAAAATACTGCCAAAAAGTGTCATAAAAAGGTGTCAAAAAGCATTATGAAAAATCGTTCGGCACCAAAGAAATTTAACCTTATAATATGAAAAACTTTGGACTCAATCCTATAATTCGCGCAACAAATTGCCCTGAGGGCCAAAATTGTTTAGCATTCCAATGTAAACCCTAGCTTGAAGCTCGTTAGAAATAAACGACAGTAAGCTGATGTAACCCAGACTTTAAGGCCTTAACATTCAAATGTCTTGATACGTACATTTATGTGGAGAGAGGGACAGGATCGTGTACATATATCACTTATGATATTCTTATCGGGTTCAAGTACTGGTTTAGTACCAATGTGCTTTATTTGATTGTACATTAGTGGGACCTACAGCATTTCCTGACGGAACCCACGCCGTAGTACAAACAAATAAAGCAGTACCGGTACTTCCATCCGGTGTGTCTTCCATCACTTATACGTATCATTAGTGCGAATCTATTTTTTTTAAATATAAAATATATTTTTGAGTTGATTTTTTGTAGATTATTTAAACATTTCAAGAAAGCTTCACAAAAAACTGTTCAAAATAATTTATTTTGTTATTTAAAAAATAAGGGTCAAAATATATCTGACTTTTAAACAGCTTAAAAAAAATTGATCAAAATATATTAGCTTTTAAGCTTTTCTCATATCCATCGCCTTAAATTGCAGAATTGCCATGCCTCCGGTCGTGGGATGGCCTCCAGTTCGATCATTTAGGAAAAATCTTGCAACAAACATCTCTTCAAAAATGGGACCCGAATCGTCAACTGACATTCCAAAGGAGGGTAATGGTGGAAAGTTATCTGCAAATATTGAAAGCAATTTATTTGTGAAGATTAATATGGATGGAATCCCCATTGGAAGAAAAATTGATCTCAAAGCCTTTGATAACTATGAAAAGCTCTCCTCAGCTGTTGATGAGCTCTTTAGAGGACTCCTTGCAGGTAATTTGCAAATTCATATATCATGGAGATGTGTTTCTCATCAAATTTTCAATATATTGGCTTCTGTCTCAAAATTAGAGTCCCGGTTTAAAAATGAAAATCTTTAGCGTAATCACTGGGCAAGAATAAAATTCATTTAAATATGATAAAATTTTGTTGCCTTGATTTTTAAAGTAGATTACTACATCCGATATAGATTAAGAGTCAGATTTTTCTTTCCCCGTAAAGTGTGGGGAAAAAAAAGAACTTGACTTCTAATTTATATAAGAAACCCCTTTGAATTTTTTCCTATGTTTCCCTTGAACGTCAATAAAATTAAAATGTCTCTAAAATGGGGTATTTGCAATAAAAATGCATAGTCCATAGGGTTATAGGGATATTACGGAGGTTATTTGCAACAGTTTTCCTGTTCGGGACTTTCATATGTCTCAAAGTAATAGTCCACTTTAAAAATTTACTAATCAACTTTTAATTTGGGAGTGGAGTTGTTTTCTTTTGAAAGTGATGCTTTTCAATCGAAATGGACGGGCTACCATTAAATTTATTATATATATGTTATTTAAAAGATTTCTTTTGGCCTTAAGAATGAAATATTAAAATATGGATTTCTGGGTATAGCACAAAGAGATTCATCTGCTGTTTTAAATAAGAACAAGATGGAGAAAACAAAAGCGATTACAGGATTATTGGATGGAATGGGAGAATATACTCTAGTTTACGAGGATAATGAAGGAGATCGAATGCTTGTAGGAGATGTTCCGTGGGAGTAAGTACTATATTTCCATTGTTATTCAGCTTATTCGTTTATACTATATATTTAGGTTCTCTAAATTCTAAAATAAAATCCAATTTCACATTTCACATGTGTTTCTATCTCTTGTTTTTTCCCTCAATTATTACATATAAAGTTGAAAGAACACTGTTCCATTTTAGTACAAAACAAATATGTACATAATTTTGATGTGAAACGACTTTACATATAAATTTACACTAAATGGAAGATGCTCTATAGCAGGCTTATATCAAATATGTTAGATAAACTCTTCTTTGTCATTTCTCATTTAAGGACTTTTTTTGGTGCAGCATGTTTATATCTTCAGCCAAGAGGCTGCGTGTGCTGAAGAGATCTGAACTTTCTGCCTTACAGTGTAAGTAATCTATCCAACTTCAAATTACACGAGAGTTCTTTTGACTTTATGCCTTGTAATTAAGCCGCATTTGTTTTTTCATTTGAATTTGAAGCCTAGATTTAAAGTTTGAAATCTGAATCTGGAAAATATGTTTATTTTTATGTCTGAATCAATCTCTGAATAAATATATTTAGACAGATTCAGACTTTAAAAGTACATTTATCTCTTAATCATTTAGAAGCAAAAATATCATTAAACTCTTAATATTTTTAAAAAATAAACACAATTTGATACCTCTTCATACTTAAAAATAAAGACAAACACTGACCTAAAAGAATTAGAGGCCAACTCTAATTATACAATTATCTCAAAGGACAAAGTCAAAAAACCCACATGATAATTGAGCTGTTTTAATTTCATTTACACCATTTTGACAAGTATTTGGGGTTTGTTTTGTTCTCAGTATCCAGCAATAAGCTTGCAAGGACGCCACTTGATTCCGCAGTTAAACAAAGCTGTACATATCCGACTGCCTAGAGTTTTGGCTTGGGTTTACTATTTTTGTCATTTTTATTCCCTTTTACTTTCACTTATGTAAAGATGGATAACTGTAAACAATAAGGCTATAAGGACCTATACTTATCTGACTACGCTTTGTAAATCATATGATGTCAGCATTTAAATTAAATGTGGGTCCCTCTCAATAATGGGGTCCACGCCTAATTTAACAGCTAACACAATTTGATGGGTCAAAGTTACGCAAAAAGCCTAATCAGATAAAAACAGTCGGTATAGCATTGTTAAACAATCAAAATATAACTTGTAATTCTTAGCCTCCTTTTCTCTCTATGAAGTATTATTTCGTCTTATCGAAATTTCCAAGTTTTGAATAGTAGCATTCATAGAATAAAACTTGGAATTTGAATTTGTTTGCCCTAATAAAGGGTTTATATGACTAAATAATTGATGATTCCGCGACATGTGTAATTAATACTTCAACCAAATCACAAGTGACGATTAACCAAAAATTATGAAAGAGTCGTGCAAACTGTAGGATATGGATATGATTATGACATAACACTTGGGGGTCTATGATTATATGCACTAGTTTGATTCAATTTGATAGCAACCAAAATCAAAATTTAAGTGGAGTTCATGATTGTGGAGCCGAAACTGAATCTATCGAACCGGATTAACTCAACCCATTAGTTCTCAAGTTGGATCAGTTCCATATATTTTATATTATTCACATTTAATTCGGATAATGCAACTATCATAAAAGAGTAACATTTATTTAGTATAGGTGATCATTTTCAAACTTATAATGAATGAGAAAGTATCGATCAAACTTCAAACTATCAAATAAAAAAAAGCTCTAGAAAATTAAAATACTAGCAACGGCATTTGATGTCAACTTGTAAACACTTTTTTTCGTTTTTTTTTGTTTGGTAAGGGTGTTCTGAGCCCGCTTTATCGCATCAGATTAATCCTTTGGGGTGGTCTAGATCGCCAATCATGTTGGACCTAGTGATCTCACAAGGAGTTTTCATTTGCTCCTTGTTGCCTGGCCCCAACTTCTAAACACTTTAAAGGTTCGTTTGGTTCGAGATTTGAAAAGGGAATGGGAATCCATGATTTCAAGAATTTTAAGTTCTTAGAAACTTGAATTCCTTTACATTGTTTGGTTTAAACCGAAATTCTTTTCCATGGCACTTGAAATTACTTTCCCATATTAGGAATAAATATCGATCAACTAAAATACCATTCTACTTGATTTGAGTGTGTGCGTGTGAGAGAGAGAGAGAGAGAGAGAGAGAGAGAGAGAATGTGTGTAAGAGAGTGTACGTGTAAGTTTACGTGGGATGATATTTTTGTCCAATCACAAAAGTAAGGTAGAATGATCGAGAATATAGGATTCTCCCCATTTTTTAGGGAAACGAGAATTCCAATTTTGTGAGAACTTTAAATTTCAGAAATTCTAAGTTCTCCTTAAATCTCCAACCAAACATTATAATTCTAAACGAGGAGAATTCTAAATTTCAAAAATTTTAAATTCCAAAAATTCTAAATTTTCATTCCAAACTTCGAACCAATCGAACCCCAAGTGTAAAATTAACACGGCCAAACATAAAGAAAAAAGATGTTAAAATGAACTATGGATATATATAAACGATATATAATCAATTCACCCCACACACGTCAGTCTTACCTTTTTTTATGTTTTTAAAGGGGTCAATTCCATAAAGATGAGTAGGACCCTGGCCAAGCCTAGCCCTAAGATTAATAATATGTGGAATTAAACATCAACCACAATATATATATATATATATATATATATAATGCTCTTGTGCGGATTAATTCGCATTTTAAGAATGCGGATCGGATATATGCCACCTAACGGTGCGCCTAGAAATTATCCCCTAAATTATAAGCACACTTTTTCTCTTTTCTAGGCTCACCGCCAGGTGACACGTGTCCGATCCGCACTCTTAAAATGCGGACTAGTCCGCACAAGAGCATGACTATATATATATATATATAGTGAGAGTCTCATGTACATACGAAACGGTACATACCAACGGTGCATACCAATTTTTTAAAATAGTAAAAAAATTATTTTTTTTCAGAATTTTTTTATATGATGTTTAAACATTTCAATATGCCCATACAAAAAAAATCAACTCAAAATAACGTATTTTGCTATTTTAAAAAAATTGATCAAACTTCCACCGCTTTTAAAACACTTTAAACACTACAAAAGTTTAACCGATTTTTTTAAAATAACAAAAAACGTTATTTTGAGTTGATTTTTTTTATATGGCTCTATTGAAATGTTTAAAGATCAAATAAAAAAAATCGACTCAAAATCATTTATAAAATGGATCCGCTCCTCCAGCAATATTATACCGTTGGTATGTACAGTTTGATACGTATAGAAGTCTCTCTCTCTCTCTCTCTCTCTCTCTCTCTCTCTCTCTCTCTCTCTCTCTCTCTCTATATATATATATATATATATATATATATATATATATATATATATATATATATATATATTATTTTGTGGGTGGGTGGGTCTAGCTCTCAACCTCCTACACACGGTAGGGGATGATCTCTGTTGGTCAGAAGATGAAAAGATATGTGGAATTAAATTAAATCTTAGCCCCTAGACAGGTACCATTTATCTAAATGTACATTGCTGAAAATTAGAATGAAAACAATGAGATCAAGAAGATCCGTCCGCAGCCACGAACCGCAAATGGGAATTAATCGAGGTGCGCGTAAGCTGGCCCGGACACCTCATGGTATGCTACCGAAAAAAAAGAGGATCCGTCCGCTAATCACCATGATAAAAACATTTGTATATTTATATATTTTAGGAAAAGAATTCCTAAAATTGAAACTAGTATACCTTAATTAAAAATGTGATGAAACATAAGAATCACTATCGACCTGAAAAGGGAACTGTTCAAACCGAATGGTATTTATTGAGAGTTCAAAAAACAGAACTGACCGAACCAACCTCTGTGCATTGGGTTAGTTCGGTTTCCTTAATTAATTATATATTTCTTGTTAAAGAATATTTTTTTTTTTAAATATCAAAGCACAAGACTTATTCTGATTCTGGAACCAAAATGAACTGAGAACCCATAGAAACTGAAACCTGGAACGGAACTGAATAACCAAATAATTGAACCAAACCTAAAATCGATTCTAGCAGATTTTCCAAATCGATCCTATATTGTTGATCGATTCGGGAAATCTTTTTGGAGGTTAATTTTTTTTTTATAAGATCTGTTTGACATTTTCTATATCTTTATTTTCCAGTATCTTTTTTACAAGTAAGAAACCAAACACTAGATTTTGATTCCAGATAGGAACCCATTAGTTAACCAATCGAGTGTGGATTCAAATTACGGTAAAATCGCATTGTTGGTCATCACGATGCACCTAAAATATTACCCGGATCAACCGAGGCCTTAGGATTACCAGGTTTTAAGAAGAAGAAGCCGGGTCATCCAATGAATATATTTTGTTGTTCGGATCCAAATGACGAATAAGAGAAAGCAAACGAAACAGCATTGAGAGAAATAAAGGGAACACCAAAGAAATTCATTGCAGCAGAAAATAAAAGCCAGTATACGTCCTTCATCGAGCAAGATGTTACAACGAATTTGATAGAAAAACAAAATATGATACCAACATCTATTTTGAATATGATAAGCCAAAACCACTTTAATGTAATTTGAACTATGTCCATGGAAATCAAAAAGGGAAAAAATCACCTAAAAACAGCACACATATCTGACAGAATAAAACCATGTGGATGCTACATATCAATATACACTTGGGGCAATGAAAAGGTAGACGAATTCAAGGAACACACCCGATATCCTTGAAGTATTCATGCTCAAGAGCACTCCTCGCCGTAACTCTTCGGCTCGGATCCAAGCAGAGCATTTTCTGGAACATAATATAATTATATTAATGCATTTACCAATAAGGAGCGCCAACGATGATATTTGATATTTGGGTAACATCTACTCTTTTATGATTTCTAAGTCCTTGTTTCGGGTGAAAGTAAAATGGTTAATAGAAATTTCACTTAAATAGGCTTGGTTTGAGTCGGGGTAAAATTTGTTTCAACACGGTGAAAAGTAATTTGGTGAAATACGTTTGCACCTATTTATAGTTAATTTTCTTCTCTATTATTGTTTAAAGTTTCGTAATTATAGAGTGTTCACTTATTCACAATGTCAACCCAACAAATATTTAATTTTAAATATGTGCAAAAATATTTCACCATTTTACTTTTCACTTGAATCGGGTTAAAGTGAAAAGTAGAATGGTGAAAAACAATTTCACTTAGGAAGTGAGAAGATGAAAAATATTTTTACCTATCAGAGTAAGATTTTGTTAAATATTGTCCAAAATAATGTGTAATTACACTAATGTAATATATTATATGAACAAAACTTTGAATCCATTTAAATGAAACGTACTTTTCATCTAGGTAAAAATTATTTCACCACTAACCAAACAGAGCATCAATGTTAAAAATTCTAAATAAGCGGACACCGTATGATTGCGTGAATTGGACAAAAAGAGTAGCAGAATAAAACTGGTCCAAGCTTCCGTTTAGTTGATAGTGAAATATTTCTAACTTGTATGAAAAGTAAAGAGAACCTCAATGTCGAAAAAAAAATGTTCATATCAAATTCTAGATAAGTGGTCACGCCATAGTTACCGGGATCACTATACCCCCCTACGTGCTGCAATCCGGGATCGTACGATCCGAAACATGGTAGGTTCACGATCCAGATCACTAAATGGGGCGCTTCCAATTTTAACATTGATGAATTTATCTATTATTGATAATTATGGAACTTTGGACTCCAACAACATAATAAATAAGAAGAAAATTGATTTCTCAACTAATACAATACAAGGATGGTTCGTATTTATTATTAATATACTATAAAATGTAGAGATTATACACGGCATACATTCTCAGTGAACTCTTGTTGGTGTTCTTTTAGTACTATAATCATGTCTAGTAAAACAATTAAGCCTACCCCCACCGTACCGGCTAAAGCAGCATACCCCGTACCCATTCCCGTACCGTAACGAGAGCGACCCACATACCAAGTAACATTTACACCCTATAATTATGTGAATTTAGTACTTTTCAATCAAGATTAAAATAATAATAATAAATAAATAATTAAATGACAAAAACTGTGTTTGGGTATACTTTATAGTTTTTGATAATAAACTAAATAACAAATGTTTGAGCACACAATATACTTTGGCGTTGAAGTGATGTGTGATGTTACCAAAAACTGTGTTTGGGTAAAAAGATTATAATTCCTAGTGCAGGGCATGGAATTGGGGTTTCCAAACGCACAACTAGACGGTGAAAATTTCTTATAAAAGTAACCATTTTAAGTGCGAGTAAAACTAGACAACTATTGTACCAATCGATAACCTTACATCATTATTAACTTGTCTTCAAATTAGAATTTAGTACAAATATAATATTCAATCAAATGAGAATTTAGTACAAATATAAAATTCAACTTACTCTCAGGAGATCGAGACCCGTCGACTCAAGATTTGGGACCACAGTTGCCAGATCCTGCCGAAAATGAGCCGATTAAATTTTTCAACAATATGTTTCTTCAATATTTAATAAAAGATCAAATAAATAACACCAAATGCTAAAAACAATCACCTTAGGGGTCCACTTTGGAAAGGCAGATTTAAAGTCAGGCAGAGAAGTCACTCCAGGCCATGCCTCCTCATTTGGAGTACCCATGATTCTGCATTGTGAAAAAACAAAAGAACAAATATATATGAATAAAAATAAAAAAAAATAATACAATATGGTGAATAAAGAAATTACAGACTACACAGGCTTCGTCAATTGGAATCTTGCTTGAAGGAAGGCTATTGGCATCTCTCTTGGTCGGTCTCAACAAAATATTTTCAAAAATCATTAAATCCAGTGGAAACCATTAACCCCCTAACCTTAAAAATTCTATATAGGTATATAATTTTAACAATTATATATATATATATATATATATATATATGTATATATATATATGTATATAATTTTAACAAATAATACATGTATAGATGTATATATATACACACACAAACAGTTAAAAAGATGAAAGACCTGAAAATCCTGAACAATTCATCAATCTCAGAGTCCCCAGGAAACAATGGCCGCTGATTCACCATCTCAGCAAATATACAACCAACTGACCACACATCGACAGGAGTAGAATAGTGGCGGGACCCGAGGAGTATTTCAGGTGCTCTGTACCACAGTGTCACCACCTGGAGGGAATGCCAACTATTGAGATCCAAATATAGCACTAGAAGTGCTAAAGATAATGTGTAGAGATGCTGGGAACATCAAAACACAAGTATTTGGCTCATTTTCTCTTTTGGGATAATAATAACAAAAAACAATTAAAGATTATTTTTTGTTCCAAAAATTAGTTCAAGCTTTACAGCTTCAACTCGTAGATGGAGGTTATGATTGTAACAGATTCAAACAAGGAACAAACATGTTGTTTAAGTGTGTGTTTGTGTGTGTGGGTGGGGGGGGGGGGGGGGGTTGAGAGAATAGATGCTAAATTTAATCAAGTCTTTATAGCTTAAAACCCAGGTAAGTAGTTCTTTGTCAAATGAAAACATATATAAGAAGCACATGCCACTATGGTAGCATTTAAATAATCAAAATTGATGTAAATTAACAATGCTCCATTAAACCTACACAACGTGCACATTGTTACCTCCAGAGGTTCTGAGATCATCTCAACCAGTGGGTTCGAGTCTCATCCCACCCCCACCCCCACCCCCACCCCCAATATATATATATATATATATATATATATATATATATATATATATATATAGAGAGAGAGAGAGAGAGAGAGAGAGAGAGAGAGAGAGATTTTGTGTGTGTGTGTGTGTGTGTGCGCGCGCGCATACTTAATTACCTCATGTGTGAACGTCCTGACAGGAATACCAAATGCCCTGGCCAATCCAAAGTCAGCAAGCTTTAGTGCATTGGTACGACGATCTATCAGCAAGTTCTGAGGCTTCAGATCTCGATGAAGAATTCTATGAGAATGACAATACGCGATACCGCGGAGCATTTGGTACAAAAACATCTGCAAATTATAAATTAATTGGGAAAAAAATACCATTAAAGTGTAAGAGCCCACGGAATTTATGTTACAGCCTTCATCAACAATCACATAAGAGATCGTAAAAGCGCTGGCAAAGAAATAGTGGATTCGATCAAGCATGCTAGCACATCATTGAGAAAGGAAGAGGGGATTAAGACTGCTAACTTAATAGAGTATAACGTTAACTGGAGATGAGAAAACTATTCCATATTTGGGAGGGTCAAAAAATTCCATCTTTCTACCTAAAGATTTGCAATAAGGGAGTGAAAACTCTTCATTCATCTTGTACAGAACAATAATTTTGCTAGTAAATAGCTACAACAGTTAACATCTAAAAATCCGTATAACTACATCAGAACCAAACATCTCTATGAACACTCTTGAAATCTCCACAAGGGAAAAGGTGAAACTAACTTCCACAATTTAAAAATCTCTATGCACCAATCTCCAAGAGGCAGAAAGAGCTCACTCACTTTTATCACGCGTGGATCCTTCCCGAAATCTGGGCACGAATCCATATGTTTCTTCAAATCCAAGTCCAGATATTCAAAAACCAGATACAGACGCTTCTCACTGTGCACAACATCCTGTAACCTGTACCCAAATATTTGTCAAAAAAATGGTGCATTCACATTAAGAAAGCACGCATAAATTACTTCCCTCTGTCCACTGCATCCTGTAGTCAGTAACAAAAAATATACTTCGGGCATAAAATAAAGAAGAATAGTTCACAAAGTTCCAACAAACAGAAATGTCAGATATTATATATATGCATCATTCTAGTTATGTATGCAATTACAGCATATACATTTTTGCTGAATACTTCGTCATGCACGCATATTAGACATCAATGTGGTCCCCCCACTAGCAACTTTCTATTTCATCTAATTTATAAGACTCATATCCGACACTTCATAGTAGTTTGGTATCATTTCTTAATATAGGTTCAGAGGTAAACCCTGGTAAATACAGAATTCCAAGAAATAATTCTGAATCTATATGAATAGCTGCATTTAAAAAATCATCTGTAGCAATAGTCCGAAGTGCTTAAGAGAAATCAACATCCACTCATATAAGCATTGCATAGAAAATAATGTGTATACAATCGTTCCATTCAAATTCATATTTCAGAGACCGCAAAAAAGTTCCTGATCCACACATCCATGTCCATCTGCCAATGGTTTTGCTTATGTCAAGAAGGCCAACTACCTAAGTTTCTTCCTTACTACGGTAATGAAACACTCATAAAATTACAAAGAAATGCAACATTGTTTTTCGATATCTCGTGAAATTCTAAGATGTTAACATGGCCAACAGAAGCTAAATATGAGTTCAAATAAATTATTGAAACACACATATAAGGAAGGTACAACTAGAGTATAAAAACTTAGAACTTGTGGTTGAACTTAAGTTTCGAACTTATTACTAATCCTACTGTATTGAGTGTATTAGCTTAGCTGTCAATGCGTGTGACACTCACTCTCATATCTTTTTGTCTTGCTACTGTTACGTTGATTAACAAACTAAACAAGAGATTGAGAAGAAAAATAAAAACAAACAACGTCACGACTTATGGGATTTATGCCATCCTTTACTTCAGAAAGAATAGATGGTGTGTTCAAGTTTGTCAAAAAAGCATCGGAGCCGTATCATTTTCTCAAAAAATGTGTATCGTATCCTATCGTTAAATACACTTTGATATTCAATAATTATATAAATAATATTATATACATTAACATATGTGTGTATGGTATCTAAAATTAATATAAAAGACAAATCAACACAAATTATATGCAATATTAAGTATTAAATAATGTTTAAAGCTTCAATAAATTCAAAATATAATCAAATGTTCATAATATTATATTTCATAACATAATTCCAAAAGCCAAAATTTTCTATTGTTCCTCCCTGAAGACAAACACCACGTTAATTACATGGCAAAATTTTCTATGTTGTTATGGTTTGTAAGTTCTTATCGTTGTCTTTTGAAACCCTCGCAATTTGCTCAACCAAATCCCAAAACCCTTTTACGAACTCCCAAACCCTCTGTATCTTCTATTATTTTTTTTGTTAAAAAAAGCAAAGTGATATCGTTTAGCCGAAAAATATAAAAGTATGAATCGGCGATACGATACGTTTGATAAGTATGTATTGGACGATACTTACTTATGTATCACTGATACTTGCAAAAATCGATACATTCACCGATACAACGCGCTTTACCCAAGAGAAGCCTCGAATTCCGCACACATCAGGTAAATCGCGGTCGCACAAGGTATTGCGTTTTGGCCATGGGGTCACGTCGCGCATCGCGCAAGCGATTCGTGCATTTCAATTTTTAAATTAGAAAACATATAAAATATATAAATAAATAATAAATAACATTTAAAACTGAACTTTGTAAAGTAAATAGCATTTTAAACTTAAATTTGTAAAATAAGTAACATTTTATACTGAAAATTTGTAAATAAAATAACATTTCAATTGAAATTTGTAAATAAAAAAGGCAACATTTTAAACTGTTTTTTTAAAGTAACAATTTGTAAAAAAGAAAAAAGTAAGAAAGAAAAAAAGTAACATTTTAAACCGATTTTTTTAAGGAACATTGTTCAACTAAAATTTGTAAATAAAAAAAGTAATATTTTAAACTGAATTCTTTTAAAACAAGAAACATTTTAAAAGCTGAAAGTAATAAATAAAGAAATAAAGGTAACATTTTAAACTGATTTTTTAAAGTAATATTTCAAAGTGAAATTTGTAAAAACACGTAACATTTTTTGCTCCAATTTGTAAAAAACAAAACCAAACATTTTAAACTGAAATTTTGTTTAAAAAAAAAAAAAAAGGTAACATTTTAAAGTGAAATTTGTAAAATTTAAATAAATAACAATTTAAACTGAGACGCGTAGAATAAATAACATCCTAAACTGAAATTCTTATAAAAAAAATAATCTGAAATTATAAAACAAATAACATTTTGTCAAATAAGTAAACATAAAATCATAAATAGCTGACATTTGAAGTGAAAATAAAAAATACATTTATGTGATGAACTTGATATTAAATACACAAAATGAATTTTAGGACTTAATGGTAAATACATAGAAGAATACATTTACAGAATCATAAATAAACAAAAAAACAAGGATATTTTCAAACCTCAGCCTCAATCGACCTAAAAAACAAAAGCAACAGTTGAAGTGAAGTGAAGTCGGCTCGGCCAGCCTCAATATCTCAATCGACCTCAACTTTGAAGTTAGCGTGACTCAATGACGTTGTTTTGGTCCGGCGACCTCAGATTGACTGGAAATATGGTCGTCTTTGAAGAGAAAAGAATTTCGGAGGTTAGTTTTTTTTGTTCTGCTGGGTTTAAAAAAAAAAGTAGCGCAAGTGTCGCGCAGAAAAGCACATAAAGGCACAAAATAGCGTGCTATTGCGCCAAATAGCGTACCACATCAGCTTTTTACCCACGCTTTTTGAGCATCCTGTAATACACAGTGAACACAATGTTGCGTTTTTGGGCCGCAAGTTGCAATAGCGCGCTTTTTAAAACATTGGTTGTGAGGTAAGTGCCCCCACTAGTAAGCGACCCCTTGAGGTTAAAGACCGCCACTTGAATTGGTCAAAGAGAATCCTTCAATAAAAGTATTTTTTTTTTTAAAAAGGAATAATAAGATGAAGCTCCTAATTAAGAACTAAATCCATTATCAAAAATTGAGATGCTTCTTTGGAGAATACAGCATCACCTCCTCAAACCAGCATACTTTGAATTTCTTAATATAAAATTGACATCTTATTTTCTGCTTCATCAGTCGCCGAATGAATCTGATATGTACATGTGCTCAGTATACAAGATGGGAAACTTAATAGCATATTGTGATCATAGCAAACCAAAAAAAGTACTGCCTAACTTTCAGATTATTATCATCAGCTTTATATGTGCCATCCTTCACACTTAAGAGAATCCTGTTTTAGTCGATCAGTTTTAGTCCATCAGTGACGAGGTTCTACCATGTACTACAACAATATACCTGACAATGTTTCCATGTTGCATCTCCTTCAATAGAGAAATTTCTCGAATAGCTGTGCTTGGCACTCCCTCATCTTCCTGCTCCAGACGGATCTTCTTCAAAGCAATAGTTTCGTTGGTCACACGGTCACGAGCTTTATAGACCACACCATACGTTCCTTCGCCAATCTTCTCAACTTTTTCATACTGAAAATATCACAAGCATGGCAATCAGTGGAACTGAAAATAAATGAAAGGTGTCTTTAGGTGAGGATAAAATCACTTTTACCTGGTCCATCTAGTCCACCTCCCTGATCCAGTGAAATTCCAAAGCCAAACTGCAATCCAAAAGAGAAAGAAAAGATTCAAGAAAATTTATGGGTAATTAAACAATACATATATATGAAGACATATAAAAAAGTGCTAAGGAAAATTAGGGTGCACAAACAAATAATGCATGGTTTAATATAAACAGTACAAAAGGGATAGAAGAAAATAGACAATAGCACTACATCAACAAAAATCCCAAATTATCCATTTAAGCAATCAAGAAATAGAAAGAAAGAGCTTGGAGCCAGAAAAAAGAAACAGTTACACAATTGTTGTCCAAAATTCTCTTCCGTTCTAATATTAACAAGCAGAAAAGTTTATTGGCCTCCAAAAAAGTTTATTGGCCTCCAAAACATTCGGGGTGTTGGGAATCCAATCCATGCCTTAGAATTGGAATTCGGAAAATTTTAGCTCGAATTTTAAAAATTTTGAACCGAAACACACACTCAATGGACTAATATGGTTTAAATTTTAAACGAATTATTTGAAGGGGAACACCCCAATTCAATGGCTTGGAATTGGAAAATTTTCAGATAAAATTTGAACTGAAAATTTTCGAATTCCAATTCCAATCCATAGAATTGGGGTTCCCAAACACACCCGAAATGTATTTGTTCTGCCAATTCCAAAAAGAACACTTGGATCCAACTGCCCATGTCAAACCAACCAAAAAATATCTTTATTTCAATAGTAGCTGACTCAACACCCATTAGCATTCTCCATTCAAAGTTGATACAAACACGATGCTCTAAATAATGCATTTGCATCTCAGAAAACCTGGTCTCTAATTTGGCTCTCACAATCAATTTAAGAGTAAATCTATGCCGACACATTTTCTGGAAGACACACTGGCATATCTACATTTGTTGGTGTCGTGGGTACCCTGATTGTCATTCCAAACACCAACCAATGCAAACACAACATGTCAGTGAGTCGCACAAAATATGTCAAAATCATGTGTCAGCATGAAATTACCCTAAGGGACGTAGTTAAATTCTGGTGCACAAAATTATTTCTAAGAATCAGCTCGCAAGTTCATGCTGATCTGAAAGACAAACACAACCATCCACAACTCATGTTGTGTATATAGTAAATGTGTTTAGCTGATGACAGTCGACCAAATATGAAATAATTTTCTAATTCTTATCAAATATCATCCTCCAAACAAACACATTCCCACATTTTCAGCAAATTATCACTTAACAAGAGAATCAATTTTTAAAAAATTCGCATATCCATACTTTAAGCTGTCTTGTTTTAGCCAACAATTTAAGTAATCAAAACATCATTTAAACAGCAGATTACAATTAATGCCACAAATGTGATACTAAATTGAAAAAGTGCACAATCAACGTAGGTCTAAGCCTCACATCACAAATTAAACTACAAAAACTCTGTTTGGCAGCTGAGAAACTGTAAGAAGATCAACATACATTATGACCGTATATATTAGGGATCCGAAACTGCAAAATTAACATAAAACACAAGCACAAAAGGTAAAATGCATCTAATAGGTTTAGTAGATGACATTTTCTCGGGAACATTTTCTCAGGAATCAAACAGGAGTGAGCAAGAAGCTAAATCTAGTTGATCAAGTAATTGTAAAGGAAATTATAAAATGAAAATGTGTAGATGTGAGATTTATGCATAGAAGAATACGATGAGATGATATGAACAAAACCTAGCTGTTAAAACTGACCTGAAAATCCCCACACAAGAGTGAGTAAAAGTGTGGAGTGAGAGGAACACAGAGAAGAGAGGCAAGCAAGACTAATAAAGGGCAGAGGAGCATGAGTGAGTGACTGGGCTCATAGGGTTAAGTTTTAACTCGGTTAATTTGGGTTAATGGTAAAAAAGAAATGGCCAAATGGCTTAAATATCCTGATATATCTGTCCCAAAATAATTTCTAAAACATCACTTAATTTATAACACCATAAAAATACACTTTACATCTCTTTAACACCAGAATTTCAAACTCCATTACATAAATCCAAATTAAAAAACATTTCATTTTTTCCTTCCTTTCTCTCTATTGATTTCTCTCTCTCCACTCTTATTATTGAAAATTATTGAAAATCAGACTTTTACTACTACTTCAAAACTCACAAACATAATCTGGTATGTATTTCAAATATATTTACTTGTGTATTAATGTTTATGCATAATCTATACACGCATAAAGTTGAATAATATCAAGCCCATTCGAACTAGAATAACCCATTCGAACCCTAATCTAATATCCCATCCTGATAAATTAATTAAATTATATATAGATTTTATATGAGGAGGAACTAATTATAATTATATGAATTTGTGAGTAACAAGTTGGATTAAATAAAGAGAATTATTGGTTATAGAACGTCTATTATTTCATTCGAATAAAATTAGGTACCTCTTTAAAAGACTTAGAAGTTGTTTGGGCAAATGTGCAAAATCTAGAAAAATAGGGTTTTAAAGGAAAATCCGGTCGTATGAACGAGGACCTTCTATCGTTTGAACGACACTGACAAAACAGATCTGCCACTTTTGTTGTCCAGCTTACCACTGTTGATCCCATTATAAATCAGCTCATGGTCTTGATTGACAAAACGAAAGCAAATGTAACACACGATAAAAGCTTGTGGTCTTTCGTTTTGTGTATAGAAGAAACCTAAGATTATAAAGCCACCAAGTCAGACCTACCAAAAAGCGTTGGCACCCTCTATACTGTCAATCAAACCTCGTGTCACTCTTGGAGCTTGACAATCTGGATGAATCCGATGGGTTATTTTATATGTTGTTAAGTCTTTATTTTGTATATAAGAGAGAAACAAAGGCGTGGGAGGCAGCACAAAAAATAAAGGTCACACTTCTTTTCAAAGGCTCACTCTCTCTCCTTCTCTTCCCTTAGGTTGCCTTCTACCATTTTTCTTTGGTTGTAATAGCTAAACTCACACTATAAAATACTCAGTCTCCCATTGTTGAGATAGGCGCTACGAAATATATGGAGATGTTTATTAGGTTGTTTTAAGAAGATGAATATGCCTGTTGGAGGTTTTGAAGAGGGTTTTATTGGGGTTTTTATGGAGGCAAACTTGGTGGAACCCCTCTTAAGGCCACCTTAGGAGGTGGAGAGGGGGTGGGTCGTCTTCCTTGATCTTCCATGCCTTCTATTATTTAGAGCTTCAATTGAGATGGGATAATCTGCTCTTTATATTTAAGACAATATTTGGTATATATTATAGTCTTATTAATGTTAAATGGTAAGAGTAGGATTATCATGAAAATGATGATGGGTTCTAGTGAAGAAAGAATAAATATTCGTATGGAATAAAAATGTAGAAAAATGTGATTTTGTTGAGAAAGAAGAATAGATTAATATTTCAAGGTTTGAAATATTAAAGTTGGCATTTTCTGAAAATGATGTATTTTTTAAACATTTGATGTTGAATATTTTATGGAATATAATATTTGAAATGATGTTAAATCCTGGATTTTTAAGAAGTTTGATGCTAAATATTTTATGGAATAAAATGTTGAAATAATGGTAATCTTGATAAAATATGAAATAAATATTTCCAAGCTTCTTGCCAAAAAAAAATGGAGATTTATGAAAAATGGACATTTGTTAAGTCTAATGAAATTAAAAATGCCCTTATGACTTAAAATGCATGTTTGTTGCAAATTGTATAAATTTCTAGGATGAAATGTATGTTTAACCCATTTAATAGGATTTTAGGATTTAAAGTCCACTTTCTCATGCATATGATATTAAATATATGAACAAGTTTAAAGACAGTCTTGTTGGTTTTAAACATAAAATAAGACAATGGAAATTTTAGTCTTCAAAGAGGGTGAAAAGGATATTGAAAGAATGAATAAGTATAAGGTTGTAAGACTAAGTGTGTTATTAAGAGAAAATGGTATTTTCTTATAAATGTAGTCTTAAGTGTAAATGGATTTCTTAAATAGTGAAAGTGAGTTAACTTTGTGTTTTGAAAAGATGTTGATAAAGGTATTCATTAAGTGTTAATGGGTAAACATGGAAAGGTTATTGTGTAACTTAGTAATGTTGTAAATGTATAATACTTATGGAATTAAATAAGAATTAAAAGTATAAAAGTGTTTCCAACTAAGTAGAATGTTACTCCAAGTGTAAAATGGTGTCAAAATGTTAAAACACTTAAGAGGTTGGTATGAGGAACTTAATAGTGTTTTTAGAAAATGAAATGGAGTAAAAAGTAATTTTGGAAACAAATGAGTAAAATGGTAATTTTACTTAAAGTTGAACATATTTATGGGGAAAAAATCAAGGTTAGAGTGTAAAGAACATGAAATAGTAAGTTTCAAAGTGTAACACAAATGGGGCGGTAACGTCCCGGATTTGACTTCGATGGAATAAAAAGAAAAGTGGAATGATGTGGACATTTGTAAAATGTTAAAACATACAAAAGGAACTCGGATGACACCGGGATAAAGTAAGAAGGGCCCAGAGCCTTTGGGTGAAAATTTCTAAATCACTAGCCAGAGCATATGGTGCGCATAGCCACCGATGTAGAGCCCGCGAAAGTATGCGGTATAGAAAGATTCCGAGAAAAGATAAAAGAAAAAAATTGGAACATTTCATCAAATGGGTTGTGTGGTAAAATATATTAATACAACCTGACTTGAACGAATGTAATAAATGTTCCGGTAAATGTGAAATGGACAAGTAAATGAATAAATCTATTAATGTCCATAAGATGAGGAAAAATGAGTAGAGTAAGTGGGTAAATAGGTGATTAAGCAACCAAGTTGTCAAGCCCATAATTTGCACAAGTATGTATTGAGAAGGTTCGAATGACAAATAAGTATTTTCTAACGTGGGGAATGCGTGTGTTGAAATGGTGTCTTTCAATGAAAATACTAAAGCATATATAAATGAATAAAATGAGGTGATTCCGGTAAAGGAATGGGTTTGGATAAATCAAGTGGAGTGATTTCAGGTGTTAAACAGGGTGTGTTAAATAAAGTGAGAAATGCTAAGTATGAATAAAGGAAGTCCTTACAAGATTAAGGTAAATTAATCTGGATGAGTAAGGTTTTCACTAGTAAAACTATTAATGCATTGGAATATATATTTTTCAAAGGTATGTGTGTGTGTGTGTGTGTGTGTGTGTAGATACATACATGTATTCGCATGCATGTGGTTGTAACTTGTGAGTTTCCTTTTCGTCATTCGTTTTCTAACTACTTTGTATATTTTCACTGGGCATAGGCTCGCACCCTCACTTTGTTACGACAAATTGGGTGCAGGTTCGTATTTTGAGGGTGTTACACAGATAAGTTCTTTATTTATTTCTACGTTAGTAGCTCTGTTTACTTGGACTTTGGGGTGCTCCCATGGGTCCCACACATAGCTTATCTTGAAACTGGAATCGAATGATAAACAAGTGAAATGTTAACTAAAATAAAACTGGACTAGCAACATTGTGTAGGTTGTTCCATTGCACTTCACACCTAACGCTTGGGCCGAACCGGGTTGACTCATGGGTAACCCATAAATACGGGTCGGGGCGTTACACCTAACGTGAAGAAAACCTTAATTTTCATTAATTATGAACCCTAATTTGTGTTGAAACTGTACCACAAAAAAATACTGCGATGCCTGCCACGGTCTCAAGTAATCGGAGGAGGTGGCTATTCACGACCAATCCTAACCATGTATCCCATACGCACGGTTGACTGTGAGTATGGGATACCAACGACCTAAGGTGGCCGTGGTTTTCAACATTTCATGATTAATCATTGTCGTGTCTAGGGTTTACACTATTTGGAGTGATCATGGTTAGCCATCTCATATTTTGCCCAAATCGTTGAATTTATCTATCCAGTTTAATTTGTTCATTTTAAATGCATGTTCCCAAATTTCTTCATTTCTATATCGAGTTTAATTTGTTAATTTCAAACAAGTATTTTCATTTTAAATTCGCATTCCCATATTTTGTTACAGATCATAAATGTGTAGAAAGGGCAGACCACCTATGCCTGCGTTGGAAAGAAATAAAAAACGGAAAAGAATTATAAGTAATGATGTAGAGTATAAGGTAGTAGGTAATGAAGTGGTATGTAATGAGGTTGTAGGTGATGAGGTGGTTGTTGAGTATGTGGTAGGTGAGCATGCGGCAGTTGCTGAGGGTGCGTTATATGACAATGTGGTTGTTAATAAAGATTCGGTTCGTAATGAGGTAGCAGAAGGTGAGGATGATGTGGTTGGTGAGGGGGCTGTTGATGACGACGTGGTTGGTGAAATTGGGACAAGTGGTCGTGGTGAGATGGTTGAGAGAGTTTATGCACATGCTAGCGGGAGAGTAGCTCTAGCCAATTAAGTGATTCATCTACATCGTCATCTTCTGATGATGATGACATATTTAAGGGGGCATATTCTTCGCCCCCAGTTGAAAATAAAAAAATAAGGACCAGACCAAAAAGATCTTATGCACAACCATCAGAGGGGTCCTTTACTGAGTTGTTAAAGCATTTTTCTAACTATGTGTCATATGGAGTTTGGAACAACGATGAAGAACGCGGTGTGATGAACTGTGTATAATACTATAAAAAAAAATTCATGGAGTGGAATATAGATGAAGAGGAAGAGTTGGTGGTGAATGCAGTAAAGGCCTATGGATTATGGCCTTTGATAAAAAAAAACTCCTATTGATTTATTGATAATGTCCTTGTTTATGCATTCATTAAACGGTGGCACCCGAAACTAATACGTTTCATATGTCATTCATTGAAATGACCATAATGTTTTTCATTTAATAGGGATAGCAGTTGAGTGGGGTAGTGTGTATGGGGTGATCCTGAAGACACCTAAAGATATGACTATATCAATTAAGAAGTTTGCTAAGTCAATTGGGTCTTCGGTGAAAGATGTTGAGGAGGAGTGCAAGTCTTTTCATGCGATACGGTTTTATAGGTTGATGAAATTATGGAAGGGTAGGGTTAAGGGCTTTTAGTGAGAATGCAAAGGCTAAACACATCGATAGATGTGCACGAGCCTATATTCTATTCATGATTAAGTGCCTTATTTGCTTGACAAGTCGGGGACCCAAGTCCCGATATATTACAAGCAATCATTGAAGAACTTACAGGAAGTAAAGGACATAAACTGGGGAGGTGCCCTCTTATCCCACCTATACCGCTAATTGGGGATCGCATCTAGGGCTGATGTACGCTAAGTTGCTGGATATTTGCTTCTTCTAGTGATAATGTGTATATATATTTTTTATCCTAATATTATGTTTTATCATATTCTTTTTATAATGTTTAGCTTATTTGAAAATATTAATGGATACGCATGCATGGATACACAATCACTTCAATTTGAAGCAAAGTGTTCGTAAGTCTGATTATAAGAGTGTTGAGGCCCGTATTTGTAGGTGGAAGGTGCAAGTGGTATCAGGTGACTTGAAAGAGCAATTTCTTGCTTTGAGGGAGACTTTGGATGACTTAAAAGTTCACGAAGAGAGTGTCACTACTATTTTTTACTTACGTAATATGTTTTAATTAACTTTACTATTTTTAATCATGTGATATTTAAAATGCGGGACATATGGGATCCATACAAGGAAAATATTGAGGCATATCCTATCTAGGAGATATAGTGGTACACTGGTATTCTCATATTCTATGAGGTGGTCGAGCCATACTATCCTGAGCGCGTGCTTTTTCAAGCCAGCCGAGTCCGAACAATTCCACTACTTCCCATGTGCATGATAAAAAAAGGGGGGTGGGACATAATCGAGGTACAAGATAGCGTATAACAATGAGAAATGGTACTAGGAGAATTTAGCTGATTGTGTCCTACATGCTACTAGAAGATCTACTCCCATACGCAACTACGTTTGGGAATGTGTTGAAGGATACATGGCGTGGTATAATGAGCGCTCCCATCCCTGAGTCTGCAATCCTATTCACAGAAAGGGAAATCCAAAAGGGGATACTATTGAAAAACTAGTATGATACCTCAATTCAACATTTAAGGTTTGGTAACATGTATTTTTAGTATTAATTACATTTGATATGGCAACATTGATTAGGAGTCAGGTGTTGACTTAACAATTTAAATCTTGGAAGAGGCGCTTAAGTATCCATTTGACGATCCCTCCACTGAAGATTACCAAGCGCTCTTTGATGCTTCTTGGGCAGCATGTGATGCCCTCTTAGAGGCTGAATGCGCTCTTGATAGAAAAGGAAAGAGGAAGTAGAGGGACGAACCTGACCTGGAGCAATAAATGAAACATCGCTTCGACTCTAACAAGAGATATGCCCCTATAACTTCAAGGAAAAGCCTGGCAAAAAAAAAGACAACAAAGGAAAAAATATAATAACCCATGTTACTTTGTATCTTTAATTACTAAACATTGTGGTTGTTTGGTTGTAGTAAACATCCTGGTTGTTTGTACTAAAAAATGTGGTTGTTGAAAAATATGGTTATTTGTTAAACATTTTATCCTGATTATTATGTATGTTTTATTATTAAACATTGTTGCATTATTTAATTATAAAGGATTATATGATAAACAACATGAGATATCATTGTTGCATTCTTTAATCATAAAGGATTATATAATAAAGGATTATACCACGACCAACTCAGACTGTGGCGATGCATTACCACGACTATGGCTCACTATAGGAAACCCTTGGAATTTTCTGGCAAACTTCACTGAATGAATTATATGACTAACTCAGACCGTGGTGAGTCTCCCATGACCAACTTAAACCGTAGTATGCATCCCCATGGCCTGGGCAGACTGTAGGCAATCCTTTGAATTTTTGGCAAATTATTAAAGGAATTTCACGACTAACTCAGCTTGAGTGTGTAATCAAGATCCTGAAACTTTAGGACATCGGGGACTATAGCAAGGTTCTTTCAATGATCATCTAACGCCCATGTTGGAATGGCGTCACCGATTTTCTCCCATCCGACCAATTCACAGGTACACGAAAGGCCATAGACTATACGAATTTTGTTCCCGCATGCAATATCCATTAATTAAGTGTTAGTCAAAAATTCGGATAAAATAATCCTCATACAATCTATCTCCCCTAGTATCAAATCTAGAGCAAGGTGGGAGGCTCGTCCATGTATCTCTCATAATAATGGTTTGTTGTGAGTGTGCTTTGTTGATTGCAAAGACTGACTGAATTTGAATCTAATTTGAGTCTCTTGAAATTCAAGTGGTTCATCCACCCTTTTCCATGCCATGGCAAATGTCCTCTTAGGGTTAAGCAAATATTTTTTCAACTGTGAATGGGTTCCCATGGCCATATTAGCGGTGCAGTTCCCACGATGTTGAATCTTATTTGTCCATGCATGGGCATACATAAAATGGTATAGTAACCAACTATTTTCAAGGTATGAAATCATACGAGGATATTATTGCTTTTAAGTTAAAAGAGAGCATGACCATACTCTGTCATATTCCATATGAGTTTCAAACTCGACCACACCGATCTATCTAGACGTAAAAGACTTTTTATCCGGGTCCTTTAATCCAGCTTTCAAACAAGTCGCTTCAATATTCTTTTGCACGTGGAATAAACATAATAGAAGCTTGGCACTCGAAAATATTTATCTCATGGCATTCATGCATGATATTTGTCTAGCGTATACGATGAACCTGGGTAAAGCATCTGGAAAATAGAGAGATCTCAAATGTTTCAATGTCCATTGAAAATTATCCTCCTTACACTTCAAAAGTGAAAATGCAATATAGAATGATTGACCAGTAGATGTAATCCCATTCATCTCAAACAAAGGCATATTATATTTGTTTATTTTGTAAGTGCAATCAATCACAAGAATAGAAGGGAAGCACTTAACAAGTAATACCGATGTTAGATGTGCAAAAAATGTCTTCAACGATTTCATTTTGATCATGACACCGATGCCAATGTATGTAATGTTTTTCGGAATGCAAATGCATGAGTTGTTGCATTGCGTTCCGCCGAACATGCTCCTGTTCTTTCATCTTGTGTTTTGCATTGTACACGGCTCTTACTGAGGAATAATTTTAAGGATAACTTTCATTCAATGTGTGTAGTACCTCCTTCAAATGAATATTATTAGAAACCATATCCCTTGTGATATTCTATTCTTTCGCATTTAACCGTCCGGCATATAGGTGGTCGACTAAAGAATCGGAGACCTCATAATTATGTAGACTGCACATAATTTTCATGCCCAATTTATCATTTTCCATTGGGACACCCTTAAGCCTAAATGGACAATCACACTTATGGGTGCGAAGATTACATTTTCTCTTCTTTTTCGTTTCCTCCTCCTTATCCCGTATGTGTAATGAGCTTCTTTCACATACAAGAATTATTCGAGGTTTTCTTC
Organism: Sambucus nigra; assembly: GCA_949130495.1. Classification (NCBI taxonomy): domain Eukaryota; kingdom Viridiplantae; phylum Streptophyta; class Magnoliopsida; order Dipsacales; family Adoxaceae; genus Sambucus; species Sambucus nigra. The sequence goes on along the minus strand of OX422208.1, from coordinate 82,553,398 downwards.
CCGATTTCTCCTTCTTGGATTTGAGTATAATCACGGTAGCATTCATTTTTAGCCCAATCATCTAGCACTATTTATCTATTTTACTTCGATTCACGAATATCTATAAAGATTGAAAATAAACAATTAGTCAATGTGGTGTATATGACTAAACTCTCAAATGTATAAATGATAAAGAAAAAAACCAACCTCTTCGGTAGTGAATTCGGCGGTATGATCTTGGCATATGGCATGTTAAGAAGTTCCCTTATACACCACATTTATACAAATAATAAATATTTATTATTTAATATTTATAACACTTTGTGCAATTGGTACCAGATGATGATCGATCAATCAGCATTGCACTAGCACTTGGTATGAAAAGGTTATCAATCTCCTCCCATTCATTTGAGTTTAATATTGAGTCATCGAGCTGCAATTATAGATAAATATAAATAATAAATATTTATGAATTAAGTGAACTGTGATAAGGTTACCACAACCAACACTACACCCAATCTGCACTATTATCACAGTCATTGGCCTTGACAAGTTGGACTTGTCAAGGTCAATGACCGTGACAATTCGGGGCAAGATAACTTTTTTTGTCACGGACGTGTCACGGTCAATGACCGTGACAAGTTCGTTAGAATTCACTGTCGTGTCACGGGCCATGACCGTGACACGTTTAGTCATGGTTAAAAATCGTGACAAAGCCTTGACCCTTTTAAAAAAAATTATCACGGTCATTGACCGTGACAATTCTGGACAGAATTTTAAAAAAAATCTACTGGGCAGTATAGCCACTGCCACTGCCCAGCAGTATATTTGTACCTGTTATAGCAACGTTGTACCTGTTCAAACAAACTAAAGATAATGCAAATATATATTCAAAATAGAAACTATTTAAGAAGAAACAACATCACCATCAATTATCTCAAATCTACAAACTATTTAGCTGGAAAAGAGATTTTGTACCGCGACGCTTAGGAGCTGAGAATATAGATAAAATAATTATATTAGTGGTAAAATTTGAGTGTAATGTAACGTTATATAACGACTGCTTTCATTATAATGACCTCTTGTGTCAACCACAGCCTAAATTCGCTGTCTGATTGTACCATTATTTTTCGTCTTTTATTGTTCTCACATGCTTCATATTTTCTGCATATTACAAAATTAATCATGTAAAATAATCTAAAATAATGTTAAACATTATAATAATCTAAACTTACTTTTTCCATTCTTCGACATCTTCATGTGTGTCAATTAGATAACGAGCTACTTGTTCATGTTGCAAACTCGATAATTTCACTCGTTTTCCCATCACATGACCACCATCATCGACGAATTCATCAGTGTCATCAACGTTGGTCGAGTCAGGCATATATTCCCGAGTATATATTGATGACTCCACGGTGATGTATTCCTCTGCAATTGATCCTGCAATGTATCGCGTATTCTTGATGTAATCTTTAAAAACTTTCATCAATCTTTCAAACGGATGCATCCACCGATATCTAACTGGACCACAAAGAAGTGCCTCGTCACATAGGTGTACCAACAAGTTAACACTTATGTCAAAGAATGCTGGGGGAAAATACTTCTCCAATACACAAATCGCTTCGATCACAACCAATTTTGCGGCCACTATGTGTTCTCGATTCACTACCTTCTCACACAAGAGGGAGAAGGTAATACTAATTTGCATAATAGCCCTACGCAAATCCTTGGGTTTGGAGAAACAGTGCTTAAACAATAGAGGAACCAATTGCATGATCACATGCCAATCGTGGGACTTACACTTATGTAAATCATGAGTAACATAATTCACAATCATTTGCAAGTTGGACGAAAAAGTAGATGGGCCCTTCAAATTATATATTGTGTCTAGAAGCACCTTCCTTTCCCCACTCGTCAAAGTAAACGCACCAGGGGGAATTATTGTCCTTCCCCTACTATCTTCTTTCAACCATAGTTGCGGCTTAAGTTTTAACGTTTTAAGGTCTTTTCGTGCATTTTCTCCATCCTTCGAATGACTCCCCCCAAGGCAAGTACCCATAATATGTTTAGCGGAGTTCTTCTATGCATGCATCACATCTAATACATGGCGTACCGGGTTATTCTTCCAATAAGGCAAGTCAAATAAAATTGACCTTCGAGACCATGCCTTTCTTATCTCAGTTTCATTCCCAGTTGGGGTCTTTTTATGCTTGACATTCTTAAATCTGGGATTCTTACCTGGCATATTAGGGCCACATTCAGAAGATTTACTTTCAATTTCTGAACCCGGAAGTTGCCTCGGCGGTAGCCTATGTTCAACTCCGCCCAATAAAAAATTGGAACCTTTCTCAGATCTGAAACTATGAGCTGGGGGTAAAAACCTCCTGTGGCGATGGTATACATTTTTTAAGCTACAGGATAGACGAAGAGATTCCCTCTCCTCTCCACAAATAGGACACCCCAAATAACCATGTACTATACAATCGGATAATGTCCCATAAGCTGGAAAATCCTGAATTGCCCACATCAACATAGCTTTCAGCGTAAACTCTTCTTTTTTAAAAGAGTCAAATGATTGCACACCCTCTTCCCACAACTCATTTAATTCTTCTACCAAAGGAGCCAGGTAGACGTCAATGTCATCACTTGGTGCCTTTGTCCCAGGTATCAACAAAGCCATCATCGAAAATTTAGGTCTCATACACTATGAAGGAGGGAGGTTGAGTGGGACTAGGATCACTGGCCATACACTCTGATTGGTGCTTAGATTTCCAAATGGATTAAAACCATCTGTTGATATAGCCAAACGAATGTTGCGTTGTTCACGAGCAAAATCGGGATACTCAAAATTCATCCTCCGTTAGGCAGTAGAATCAATAGGATGACGCATGATATTACCCCCTACTTCTGCCCTAGCATGCCAAGTCATTGCCTCTGCAATCCATGGTACTGTGAAAAATCGCTTTAATCTAGGCCCAAAGGGGAAAATATTTCAATAATTTTTGAGGCACTTTTGAGCATGTGCCTTCCTTACTAGTAGATTGGACATATCTAGGTTCATCGCATACCGGACAACGATCGAGATTTTCATACTCCTTTCGGTATAGTATGCAGTCATACTCTCAAGCATGAATCGATTTATACTTCATTCCCAAACCTTTCAAACTGTTCTTCATAACAGGATAGCTATTTGGAAGTGTATTCACCTTGGGTAATAAGCCCTTCACCCATTTCAGAATTTCCATCACTCTATTGCCAAACAAACCGTACTGTGTCTTCAAACTGTGCAAACCAACCATGGCATGTAAAGTTGTTTGATCTTTCTCACAACCAGAGTATAACAGTTGGGTCGCCTTAAATTTTAAACTTTGGTAGTCATCGTCAAGTTTTATCGTGTTATCTTCACGAGCACTTGAATCTTCTACATCACCAGTAACCTCATTCTCCTCTGCTTCATAAACTCCGTACGCATAATCAACTAAATCCTCTAACATATTATGATCTACATCGTCCCCTTATACATCTATTCTACTTGTTGAAGGTTGTTGTGAAGGTTGGTCGGGGACAAAAGAAACTTTCAATTCACCGTGAAAACTCCAAAATCGATAACTATCTTGCATACCCGATCTTAACAAATGTAGTTCAACTGTTTTCCACTCAAACACCTTAACATTCTTACACCTAGCACACGGAAACTCTTCATCATTGTGACATCTCTTTGCATATTTCACAAATCCGTTAGCACCTCTGCGAAACACATCCCCCATTCTATTAGTCTCACCCATCCACTCTTTGTATTTCGAATATCCCATCACAGCTACCACAACTAAACACCTATTAAAGGTAAACAAAACTTAGATTTATAGTACGTTTTATTTAATTATCCCATAATTTAATTATCTTATTAAAGGGTGAGTGGTCCTATCCCATTCAAGACTGCATTTTTCTGTAATATACTTAACAGCTCATGCACATTGTTACGATTTGAAAAAAATTCAACAGCATATCCCCGTAGTTCTCCAAGTACACGACGTAGATTGGCAGGTGTGAGTGTTATTTCAATTGATCAATTGAAATAACAATCACATTTGTCAATCTAGTATGTACCCAGAGAACATTAAGATACGACTGCAGAACTTCCTCCAAAAGTAACAACTTTAAGCCAATAAGAATATTATACATAAATTATACAGTCTCAAATTGTCCAAACGGGACAATTCTAGAGATCTCATTACAAAGGTAATGACTCTCGAACGGGTCTAAGGGCTATTGAATGCGTACGCATAAGAACTAGAAGGCTAGTATCTATGCGCACTATATTTAATTTCAAGTATGTTTCATTTAATTATCATACTATATATATTTTTTTCGATATACAGAGTAATTTTCAAAAAAAGTTGAAAAATCCCACCCCCATATGGACAATAATCCAGTTGTCATGCCACTTTTAAAACTAACCAACGAAACATTTACTAAACAAAATAATCCAACAGCAATGTCAACAACAAATGTGTATCCAGTACTCCTTCTAATTCATCTACTCAATTAAGTCATTTCATCAATTAAACTAACAATTAACGTATATAATTATTAATTTACTAATTTACACTGAGGGGAAATCCTACTTTCATATGAAATGGCCACTAATTATTAATTTACTTTCATCTAAAACTGTTTCATTTATTAATTATATTTTAGTGGATGTAATTATAGAATCTATGGATGGATTCAATTTAATTTTACTATGTGAATGTTTTTATCTACAATGAGTTAACCTTGAAACAATATATATTATCTCATAGAATCATTAAAACACGATATCAAGAGAATTACAATGGTACCTTGACTTACCCCGCCTCCCCCCCCCCCCCCCCCCCCCACTCACCACATACACACACACTCCCACCCCCACCCCCACCCACCACATACACACACACACACAATAGCCCCCCACCCTGCCCCACCTCCCTCCACACCCCCCACCCACCACATATATACACACACACAACAACCCCCTTGCCCCACCCCCCACACACGCACACACACACACACACGCACGCACATATATATAAATGGAAGAGAGAGAGAGAGAGAAATAAACCTAAAAGTAAAGAGAGAGAGAGAGCAGCGTAGAGAGAGAGAGAGGGAGGGAACGACGGGAGGGAAAAAAGAAGGGGTAAGGGTTTTTGCTGTAGAAGTTGTCACGGTCGTGTCAAGGTTAATGATCGTGACACAAAACGCGTGTTTTTTTGTCACGGTCAATGACCTTTACAAGGGTGGCCGGCTGAAAGGTGATAATTTTGTCATTTTGGTGTAGTGCAAGTTTAACCGCGAAATCATTGTATTCACAACCAAGGTAAAACGTAATAAGGTTACCACGGCCTAAGTTAGTCGTATATTGTGATGTACCACGGCCAAGGTAAACTGTGATATACCATTTTCTCTGCTTACGGGTGACCATGTGAAGCCATAATAGCTTTCTTCGTGTGTAATGATAAAATACAATGTATGTAAATGTTTAGTACCTCAAATGAGTCCAAGATGCGAGTGCAATCTATACTTGAAGCATACTTTGTGTCTTTGGGTTTTTGATCATCCATGATCATTCTTGTTGATGTTAAGCTGTAAAAAATGCAGAAAATAACCACACAAACTTTGCTAAACACAGTGTATAGTATTGAAATTAGGTTGGATAAAAGTTTGGTTTTTTAGGGTTTGAGCCGTAGAGAAGGGTTTTTCATGGTTGGGAGATAGAGGGGGTCTGTTTAGGGTTTTGTAATTTTGGGTATTGGTTAAAAGGGTTAAATTTATGTTGTTTGATGGTAGAAAAAGTATTTTTTATTTTATGGTGTTTTGGATATTATTTTGGAATGGGAATATCACCACGCTTTAATCTTTTGGAAAGTCTTGAAGACAATCAAATATATATGTATTAATGAGTAGTATTATCGTAGCACTCTTTCACGGGGGTGCATGCAGTTCGGTTTACTTCGATTCCACTAATAACTTAAAACTAGAACTGAGATTCACTGGTTCCACTTTTAGAAACCGAAACCAGAATCGAAACTAATATTATCTAAATCCGACCCAATTTGAATAAATGGTTCTCGGGTTGGTTTGAATCAGTTCTCAATTCCAAAATGTATATAAATAATAAATAAAACCTTAAGTATTACTTTAAAAGGGCACTTTAATCAAACGTTATAAATACAAACCAAATATCAAAGTCAAGATATTTTAAACCTTTAAATTGAAGAGACAAATAATAATTTTCTAATATATAAATCTTAAATAAAATAATTGTCAACCCGGTATATTCAGGATTAAGGATGTACGTAAGTCTAATCTTATGTGTACATAAACTAACAGCGTAAACCCAAAAATGGTGGTACACTATATAGTGAGTACATTATAGCCTTAGAATTATGAGGATAAATTATTTCATTCGTTTATTGGTGTTGATGCTTCAACACCACCTGCGTGTGAGGCGGGTTGTGCAAAGAAGGACGTATATGCATAAGTGTTCTTATTGTACATAGGTGGGCATATATTCTACACGACTCACAACATTAGCATTCAACTTAGGTAGCTTTAGGGTTGGAGATTCATGTGTTTTGGTTCTTGTTCAGGCTAGAAACAACAAGCACCATTCAAACAAGAACATGACACAACATGAAATCATATTACTTTTATTTAACACGATGCATTAAAAACATAACATAGCTAACATGATTAATACTTTTTACACCCATTTAAACACGATAATACACGAAAACACAAATAAAAATATGGATTACATAACAAGACACGATAACATGACTAACACGAGTCATAATTTTGACATGACACGACTTCGTGCCAAAAAACCTGACACGAACATGCCATAATGTGTCAATTTCAAAGTCAATTTTGTGTTATACATTTTATCACTCAATCAAATGATGGAAAAGGTGAGTGAAATCCTATAAATAATATTTATCAATAGTTGTTTTTAATTTGAATTGTATATTATTCCATACATTTTCATCATGCATTGAACATATTTCTCTATTACATAGATTTGCTAATAAAAGTATGTGGAATTTGTAGAAGCCCAAACTTTTAACCCTTCACCCATTCTCCTAGAAAGCTTTGCACAATCAATCCCCAAAAAGTGATCGCATGAACCCCTAACATACCTAAGAAACTCAAAGCACAAATATCAAAGAGCCCCAAAATCACTCCAAGGCCCTACTATCCCAAATGAGCAAAAGTATAAAGAATACGCAACAGACGCCTATCAATCGTATGGTTCTTGACTTCATAATCCCATTTAGCATAGCCACTTAAATGCTATTAGGACTAATTTTCAACTGCGTTCCAATTGTCATGGATGTCATCATGATTATGCCTCGTATGCAACGTTAACTAAACATCATTACAAACCCTTCAGAGAGCATTATAATTATTTTTGCTCAATCGCATGACAAAAAGGTATAAGATGACTTTTAGCTATGTACCAGATGACCTCACCTTGGAAACTGTACACAACCCCAACCTCCATGGTTTAAAGTATCCTAAAACCCAACACTGAGTATTTTGTATAACTATATCCATATCTTGAGCATTGAGTCTGATTCCTCAAAACTTACTTTGGGAATCAGAGAAAAAGGCCTAGCACCTTAAAAGGCCCAAAGTTTTGAACCCTTAGTCGAAGCTCATCCCAATCCTTAAATCAATGGTTGAAAAACACCTTATCCAAAGTTGTACTCCATGAACCTTCACAAAATCCAATATCGTCAGTTGGCTTTCCTTTTTAGTTAAAAGTTGACTAAGAACAAGTTTACTTAACTGGTTTAGATTACATTCCTTGACTCCATTAGGATACCTGGTGTGTGTGTGTCTGTGTATATATATATATATATATATATATATATATATATATATATATATATATATATATATATATATATATATACACACACTAAGAGTTGGAAGCTTATGTAAATAGCCTCGATATTAATATCCATATAATAGGGTATTTTGTAGACTAAGAACATGATTCTTATACTGTATTAAGAGACATAGTGTATATCATGTGAACGTCTTGTTTCCTCAAAATAAAAACCTTATATAATTAATCCTCGCATAAGCGAGTCATTATGCCCCTTATCTAAGGCAACTAATCAACATATAAACAACACAATATTCATTTGCAAAAAATATCTTTCTATAAAAAGGTTTATGCATTAGAAAATTTTTGACTCTTTAAGAAAGATAACGTCGAAAGTCGTGACTCTTTATGCCTCTTCTCCAAAGGGAAAAAACAACATCCTCTCTGTTGATGTAAAAAATTAGATTATATCTAATTATTTAATCACAGATAAATAAAATGAGACAAAGAACTTTTAAAGTGGTTCAGCCTTATAAGAATGGCCTACGTCCACTATTTTTGTTATTGCTGACTGTTTGGGAATTATCGATTACAAGTTTTCTCAAGAAATTCTGGTCCCCTTACAATGAGGATAATACAATGTATTTATAGCCCTAAGGCTGTAATGTGAAAGGGTAATACATTCAATGCCCCTTAAGCGTATACATCTGTATGATAATAATAAGCATTTAATGACCAGTCAATCTGTTGGTTATCCTGCTATTAATGCTTTGTCCGAGGTGCAGCTCGGATCGCTTAAGCTGCTCGGACCGCCTAAGTTCCTCGGTACTTAAAAGTTCCTCGGTGCTCAAAAGTTCCTCGGTAATCAAAAGTTCCTCGGAGAGTTCTTGCATGTCGGAGCGTCTGAGTTGATCGGGGAAGCAGAGTTCCTCGTTGCAGTATGGTTCCTCGGAGTCAAGGTGTTGTTCGTAAGTGTTTGTCGTTGCCACGTAGATTGTCATGTGTCTTCACCCAATTGAGCCATGTCAGCAGACTAAATTTGGTATCAACAGAAGCCCCCAATGTTTCATAGTTCAAAATTTGAGGAGTGTGGAACATTCTTTCTCGATATATGGCGGTTTTAAATGGTTATCCTGAAATTTAGGAGTATTTTCTTTTGTATTTATTTCTTCTTCCAAATTCGTATAATCGCTCTTTTTTTAAAAAAAATTTCTAACCGCTTCGATTCCCGCGCCCCTTTTATCTTTTTAGCCGCCGGTAACGTAACCGTCTCTTTTTGTAATCATTACTTTTACCCTTTCCCAAGGCAAAGTATTTAAACATTGCAGAAAATCCCATCGTCTTCTACTTTTTCAAATTTGTCTCTTTGAGTTTTCCATCGTCTCTCTCTCTCCTGTGCGTTCATCTCTTCCATCATTTGTTGTCAACAGACTCATCTCTTTCCTGTAAGATTTTCTTCTTTCTCTTTGATTTCCTTCTTTCATCATGGTTTATCCTGGAGAATCGATTGATAAATTTCGCTTTGATTTCTCAATTCCCTCATTGGTTGTTTTGGAAGAGCTTTCTGAGCCTTCAGACTATTTTCGTTTGGCTGAGGGACATTGGTTCCCCAGTCTCTTTGTTGCTGAGTGTGACTTTTCTTTTCCCCCAAACCCTCTATGTCTGGAATTCTGTCAATACTTTGACGTAGTTCCTGCAAGAATAGCTCCCAATACGTGGAGAATAGTTAACGGTGTTTATAGATTAAATCAAATTCATGGAACTCGTATAGGAATTCCTGAAATCATGTTTTGTTATAGATAGGCTGTGGGCGATAATACTTTTTATTTAAAAACTAAGTTTTTAAATAGAGCTTTAGTGGTCAATCTCCCAGATGCCAATAAGGACTACTTTGAGCACGGGGTTGTTATGAAAAATTGGCAACACCCTCCATTAACTGGAGATGATGTTTACCAGGGTCCCAGATGTCCTCCCTATGGCAATGGGATAGGTTGTTTTTATTTTATTTTCAAAATTATGCTTCCTTTGTGTTTGATAAAATGTGCCACTGATATTTTAATTTTGATTTATTTGTAGTTGACAGCAAAAGAAAATCTCCAAAAGAGGCAGACGTTAGTATAAGACATTTAAAACTTATCTGGAGTTTGCATCAGACTGTTGCCGATGAGCATATTAGGTCAGCTTCATATTTATTGTAGTATAAGAGTTACACCTCCTCTTTTACTGCTCGTCCGATGATAAGCGACGCAGAACCAATACCAGCCTCTACAAGTTCTTCACCTGAGTCACATATTCCTTTGAGTGAAAGGATGAAGAAAAGAAGACCTCCCACCCTTTTTGAGAAATATGCCTCTGGTGCTGGAGAGGCAAAAAGAAATAAGCTTGATGTCCCAGGAGAAGGGACAAAGAAAATTGATGCACCTCTCTCGGCTGCTCCTGTGAAGGTGGTCGAGAAGCCCCCAGTGGCCCCGAGCAAGGTTGCTTCTCCAAGTGAGATGATTATCATTTCTCCGACTAAGACTATATCGTTAGTCGAGAAAGTTGATGCTCCTCTGAGGAGGCTGAAGAAAAGCTCCTCTGTCAATTTGGCTGAATCCATCTCTCAGCCCCCGACTAGTGGTGTTCCCACTTTTGTTCCCCCGAGCTCTGCTATGAGCTCGGTGAAGACTTGATCATTCCCGAGATCCAAGGTATTGAAGAAAACTTTTCTCGAGACACGGTTACCACATTAGCAGCTCGTCACATTGCTTCTGTAAGTCCTATAGTCTTAAATTTTTCATTCTTTCCTTTTTGTATCTGTGCACTAACTTGCTTTCGTTTTCTTTTCACAGTTGGTGAGCTGTTTTAATACAATTTTGAAGAAAGATGAAGCTATTAAAGCTTTAAGCTCCTCGTCTGGTGTCGAGGAAGCTTTGGTAGGCCTGGCGCAGTCTCTGAAAGATTCTCGTCAGAAATTTGATGATGATAAGGCAATTTGGGAGAAAAAGCTTACTTCGACTGAGCAGGAGAAGGCTCAGGTTATTGAGGTCTCCAAGGGGTTGGAGAAAAAAATGAATGATTTGGAGATGAAGAATAAAGAGCTCGAAGGGAAGCTCAAAAATGCTGGGGAGCTTGAAAATAAGCTCAAGGCTGCTGAAGAGGAGTTGGGTCAACTTCGGGAAGTAAGCCGTCAGAAGGAGGAAGTTGAGAATAAACTGAAGGCTGCTGACAATCTTCTTTCCGAGAAGCTTTCCTCGGAGAAGACAAAGAGGAAATTGGCTGTGAAGAAATCTTTCAGCGCTGGCTGGGATAAAGGGTGGAAGAAAGGTTTGGCTGCCATGATGTCGTAAGTGGAATATGACAGCCTCAAATACTTTTGAGATGGATGGGTCACTGCTCTGCAGGAGATGAAGATTGATGAAAATTCTGAACTCTTTCAGCGACACATCCCTGGTCCCCCTCCAACTCCTAAAGAAGAAGAAGAGGACGAAGCTGCCTCTGAGGAATCTTCCATGGTGATGGGAGATCAAATTTCTCATCCCCCAGCTATCCAGCCCACTGGCGAGGAACTTCAACCACCTGCTACTTCCTCCGAGCAACCTCCAGCACTTCCCGAGCAACCCTCTGCTCCATCCGAGCAACCTACCTCCTCGTCCCAGCCTCCCGAGAAAGTTTTGGGAGATAAGGAAAAGGTGTAGAGTTGTTCGAATTTCTCTCTATTTTATTTTTCTTTGTCAAATGTAACCCTGAACATGTAACTCTGAACTTTGTATTTCTGAACTTTGTGATGTAATAAAATTAAAACTTTTGCTTATGCATACTGTTGATTCTCTTCTTCATGCTCTGTTTGTACTCTTATTAATTATTGCTTTTTCTTCCTTTACTAGTTTCTGGCCAGGATGGAATTATTGTCTGCTCATGATACAAAGTTGTTAAGGCAATGCAATGAGTATTTCAAAGTCGGTCATACAGACATGAGTGCAGCTCAAATCAGTGACATCCTCGGTCATGGTGCTTCAGAGCAAGCAATTGAAGCCTATCAGTATTTGAAGTGCCTACTCGACCGTGCAGTGGCTAACAACGTAGCATACTATGATATGATTGAGGATCTCTAAGGCACTCTTGAAGAACTTCAGCAACAATATAAGGAATCCACTGTCCTTTTGCACGAGGGGTACGAGAAGAAGTATCAGCAAATCTGTGCCGATAAGGGATACGATAAACGGTTTGCTGCTTACGATGTTCGGGAGAGAACGTTGAAGGCTGAGGTCGAAGAGCACAGATAGATAGCTGAGTTATTAGAGCAAGAAAATAATAACCTGCAAAGAGAGGTGTCTCAGTTGAAGTCTGCAACTTCCACCTCAAATGCTTTGATCCCAGTGACCGACGAGGGATTCTCTTTCTTGGAGGTCGAAAATGCCAACCTGAGGGATGAGTTGGAAACCTTGAAGAGGTCTGGCCCTTCTACCTCTTCTCGTGGATGAGCAAGAGCTCCTCGGGGACGAGCAAGAGCTGCTCTAATTTCTGTCGAGGAACAGAGGACTCAATCTGCTCTAGAGAACCAAGACTTCCAACTGATGGCGAAGAACCGGGCATTGGCTGAGATGTCTAAGAAGATCAGGGATCTGGACGAGCAGCTTTCTGCGCAGAAGTCTGTCTTGGAGAATAAAGAACTCTTTATAAAAAATCTCCACGAGCAGCTGGAAAGATTAACATATCAATTCCACAAGCAGCCCAGAGAATTCTGGATGACTGGCTACAACGAGGCTCTCTACCATTTGGATGATCGTATCCAAAATGCAAATAATGAGGGTTACAAACAGGGATGGTTGAATGCCTTAGGTGTGCTGTAACTCGAACAGGGTAATTACCTGTGGGATTACCATAATCCTGGGCTGCTCGACCTACCAGTGCCACCATTCAAGCTTGATATGAGTTGGATCCCTGCTCGGGCCATCCCTCGGTGTCTGATTTCCAAATACCTTGGCGATTACAATCTCCATTCCAATGTCGAGATATCTCGTCCCGAGCACCTACTAGATCGACCATCTGTGATGAATATCCGGATGCTTGAAGATCTTAACTTCATAAATTCCCCTCGTGCTTTAAATGATCCACCTGCTAGCGAGGAACCTGTTTCAAAAGCAGAGGGGAAGAAACCAATAGAATAGGAATCTTAATGTAATAAATTTTTATTTCATTCTTGATGTATTTTGTTCTACATTTAATGAAATAATTTTATTTACAAATCTTGACTGCCATTGTCTTGTAATTATAAAACACTTTATATCTATGCATGTATATCTGTTAAAAAGATAACAACATTGTGTTATTTGTCGATCAACTGGAGTTTGTTAAAACTTATTGTCGACTATCTTGAATTTGTGGTAATCATTTGATGACTAAACAAAATTGATGATACTTTGTTTCTCGACCAACTTGGTAGTAATTTAGAAAGTCACGAGTATCAAAAAATTTTGCTCGATCACTTCCTCGTACTCATAAAATGTTTCCGACCAACCAAGGTCGGTAAATTTTTCTTCTCGACCAACTACAGTTAGTGTGTTTTTCTTACCAACCAATCTTTGGCACTTTTTGGAATAGTTTTACTTGCCGACCAACCTTAGTTGGTGTTTTCGGGAATAGATTTACTTCCTAACCAATCAAGTTGGCATTTTTAGGAATAGATTTACTTCCTAACCAACCGAGTTGGCATTTTTAGGAATAGATTTACTTCCTAACCAACCGAGTTGGCATTTTTAGGAATAGATTTACTTCCTAACCAACCGAGTTGGCATTTTTATGAATAAATTTACTTCCTAACCAACTAAGTTGGCATTTTTAGGAATAGATTTACTTCCCGACCAACCTTAGTTGGCGTTTTCGGGAATAGATTTACTTTCTAACCAACCAAGTTGGCATTTTTAGGAATAGATTTACTTCCTAACCAACCGAGTTGGCATTTTTAGGAATAGATTTACTTCCTAACCAACCAAGTTGTCATTTTTAGGAATAGATTTACTTCCTGACCAACCTTAGTTGGCGTTTTCGGGAATAGATTTACTTCCTAACCAACCAAGTTGGCATTTTTAGGAATAGATTTACTTCCCGACCAACCTTAGTTGGCGTTTTCGGGAATAGATTTGAGTAGTCCGAGTTTTGCTGAGTAGTGTGTAGCACTAGTATTCCGCAAAAAATTTCCAATAAAGGGAAAGAACTGGGCTGAACATTGTCACTTTATTCATACTGATGAAACTGCATTACATGAGAGTTTACATTACTGATAATATTTGTGCAGGTGCTCTGCATTCCATGCATTCTTGAACTCCTCCCCCTCTAAAGTTTCTATTTTGTATGTCCCTGGTCGAACAACTTCCTTAACCATGCCAGTTGGCTTCCAGTTTGTTGTGCTTTTGAATCACCTTCTTTAGCACATAGTCTCCTTCTTTCAAGTCGCACTTCTGCAATCTCTTGTTGTAGAACAAAGTTGTTCGTTGCTGGTAAGCAGCATTTCTAACGGCTGCTTCTTCCCTAAACTCCTCGAGCATGTCCAAGTCTAACCTTCTCATTAAATCGCTGACAAGGGAATTAAAATTCAGTATTCTGTGTGTTGGGAGACCCAATTCGACGGGTCTAACAGCTTCACTTATAAATGCCAGCATATATGGAGATTCCCCTGTTGCTCGGGGAGTAGTTCTGTTAGCCCATAACACTGATTGTAGCTCGTTGATCCAATTTGCTTTCGCATCGTTCAATTTTTTTCAAACCATTCAGCAACGTTATGTTTGTCACTTCAGTTTGTCCATTGCTTTGAGGATGGCCTGGTGCCGAGTGGATCTTCAAGATATTTGACTGATGACAATAGGCAGCGAACTCCTCGTTGTCAAATTGTGTTCCATGGCCTGTGATGAAGGCACGAGGAAGACCATATCGACAAATGATGTTCTTCTAAATAAATTGGTACACCTTGTCGTATGTCATATCAATGAGAGGCTCAGCCTCAACCCATTTAGTAAAATAATCCACAGCGACCACGAGATACTTAAATCTTCCCCTGGTCGTCGGCAGTGGCCCAACCAAATCTATTCCCCATATGACAAATGGCCAAGGGGAAGTAATGGGTGTCAATAACGCTTGTGGAGTTCTTCGGATGGAAGAGAAGCGCTGACATTTATCACATTTCTTAGCATAGGCTATGCAATCATCCCTCATCGTCGGCCAGTAGTATCCTTGAGTCATCATTCTTTGCAAAAGAGTCCGACCTGCTACATGGGCTCCACAGGACCCTTCATGGACCTCTTCAATCAGATCTTTCACCTCGGTGGGATGCACACATCTTTGCAAACCTGCTATAATTCCTATTCTGTATAGAATACCATTAGTCAGTACATAATGAGCAACTTTAAACTTCAATTTCTTGGCTGCAAGTTTGTCAGTTGGTAATTACCCTTTCTCAATATATGCCCTGATGGTATCCATCTATGATGACCCTAAATCGAGGGTATTAAAGTTTATCATCAGATCTTCATCTATACTCCGACCAGCTAAAACTTTAATTGGGATTGTTCTTCGCAGCTCGGTACGAGTAGCTGATGCTAATCGAGCTAAGGCGTCTGCTATTCCATTTTCCATTCTTGGTATTCTGACCAGCTGAATAGCAGCAAATTTCGACACCAATTCCTTCGCCTTTGCATGATATCTGTGCATTAATTCTCCTTTGGCTGCATATAATCCCATCATTTGATTTATGACCAATTGCGAGTCACTGGAAACAATAACTTGTTCTGCCCCCATGGTTTTTGCCAAACTAAGACCTGGAATCATGGCTTCATATTCAGCCTCATTATTCGAAGCTTTGAATTGGAAACGTAGGGCGTATTCTATGTCGACCTCATCCGGACTGTTCAAAACTATCCATGCGCCACATCCTGTAGTGCAGGATGGACCATCCACATACAGACTCCATATAGGCAACTCGTCTTCAAATTACTGATCTGACAGAGTTCCTCGGTGGAAAATTTGCTGCTTCCTTTCACCATCTCCTGATATTTCTTGTTGTTCGTCGATCATCTTTTCTTGCCCTTTTACCAACCTAAGCTGGCCTGGGCTCTAATTTGATGATGCTGTAACATCTACTTGCCCTTTTACCAAGCTAAGTTGGTATGGGCTTGCATTTAATGATCCTGTAACATCCACAGGTTGATCGGTGAGCAACTTTTGCTCCTTGGGGGTATCAGGATAGGTGAACTCTGCTATAAAATCTGCTACTGCTTGCCCTTTTAGCGATGATCTGGGTTCATAAACTATATCATATTCACCAAGTTCTATTGCCCAGCACATCAATCTTCCTGATTTTTTTGGTTTATGAAGGGCTTGCCTCAATGGCATATCAGTATATACTACTATGGTACGAGCCTGAAAGTATGGCTTCATTCTTCTACATGCCTCGATCAATGCTAGTGCCAATTTTTTCAGCCTTGGATATCTGATCTCTGCTCCTCGAAAGGCCTTACTTGTATGGTGGATTGGTTTTTGTACTATATTCTCCATTCTTATCAATGCCGAACTAACTGCATTCTTGGACATTGCCAGATACAAGTATAATTTTTCTCCCATCACTGGCCTGGATAACAGTGGAGGTGTTCCCAAATATTTCTTCAAGTCTTGGAAAGCCTTCTCACATTCATCATTCCACTCAAAAGTTTTTCGAAGCGTCGTGAAGAATGGGAGACATTGATCAGTTGCTCGCGATACAAATCTGTTGAGTGCTGCTACTCGTCCTGTAAGACTTTGCACCTCTTTCTTCGTCGTTGGGGATCGCATCCCTAACAGAGCTTTGATCTTTTCAGGGTTAGCTTTAATGCCTCGCTGATTGACAATGTATCCGAGAAACATGCCTTCTCGTACTCCAAATATGCAATTCGTCGGGTTTAACTTCATTTGATATTTATCTAGTTGATCAAAGGTTTGGCTTAAGTCAACTAGATGATCAACAACTTTCTTGCTCTTTGTCAGCATATCGTCAACATAGACTTCCATATTGCAACTGATTTGTTCTGCAAACACTTTGTTCATCAGCCGCTGATATGTTGCACCTGCATTTTTCAAACCAAAAGGCATAACATTATAACAATAAGTTCCCCTAGGGGTAATGAAAGAAGTACTCTCCCTGTCTTCAGGTTTCATTTTGATCTGATTGTAACCAGAATAAGCATCCATGAAGCTCAGCAGCTCGTGTCTCGAGGTAGCATCCACTAGTTGATCAATTCGGGGCAGCGAAAAGTGATCCTTTGGGCATGCTTTGTTGAGGTCGGTGAAGTCTACACACATCCTCCATTTGTTGTTCTTCTTTTTCACCATCACTACATTTGCTAACCAGTCTGGATATTTAACATCTTCAATAAAACAAGCTTTCTGGAGCTTCTCGACTTCCTCCTGTATAGCTTGATTCTTCTCGGGACTGAATACTCTTCTTCTCTGCTTCACAGGCTTGATCTCCTTATTCACATTGAGTTCGTGACATAAGAAATTTGGGTCTATCCCAGGCATATCCTCATGACTCCACGCAAAAGTTTGCTTTCTGCTTCTTAGGAAAGCTATCAATTCATATTTTAGTGAGGCTTCCAATGACGAACCTACTTGAGTAGTTCGTTCAGGGTGCTCGTCGTCCAGGATGATGTTTTCAGTGGCTTCCACCACTTGACCCTTCACGAGTTGCGACTCATCTCTAGGATCCAATGTTTCAATTTCTGCGCCTTCATCCACTTGATAGGTGGTGGTCTTTTTCCTTGATTCCTCTATTTCCTCTTGCTCGGCGGATGAATAATAGCATTCTCGAGCTACTTTCTGATCTCCTTTCACAACTCCTACTCCAAAATTTGTTGGAAATTTTAGGCATTGATGTACCGTAAATGGTACAACTTCGAACTTCTTCAATCCTACTCTTCCCATGATGATATTGTATGATGATTGAACATTCTTATCCATCACGAAGAAGCGTATTCTTTCTGTTCGACAAGCAGGCCATGTACCAATGAATATTTCCAACTTGATCGTCCCAAGTGGAAAAACTTTCTCACCAGTAAAACCCAAGAGGGGTCTGTGATAAGGCTCCAGTTGAGATAGCTTTAGATTCAAACTGTCGAAGCACGAGTAGAACATGATATCTGTCGAGCTACCATTGTCTACCAGTACTCTTGAAATCATTACCTCCTTCATCCTCATTTTGATCACCAATGGGTCATCATGAGGATATAGAACACCTGCGAGGTCGTTCTTTGAGAAACCAATGACCGATTTCTCTTTGTTTACCTTTCTCGGGCGATCCTCCTCAGCTAGATTTATTCGTTGAATGTATGAGCAAGCTTGAGCCTCACATAGGTAAGCTTTTCTCTCTGCAGTAAGATCTCTTCCTCCTGCATCTCCACCTGTAATAACATTACAGTCAAATGACCCAAAGCGTATTGAAAATACCTCACGTTCTGGCTGCCTTGGTCTCTTGGGAAGATCGGGGTCGTCTTCTGGATCAACTTCATGGTCTCTTTTCTTGTTCTCCTCTGCTCAACAAGGAGATCTAGACCTCTCTCTTGTTCGGTCGTTGTTTCTTCTTTCATTCCTTCGATCAACATACTTTGCCAGTTTTCCTCGTCTGATGAGTGTTTCAATCTCATTCTGAAGAGCTATGCAATTTTTGGTCATATGGATCTTTGTGAAACTCGCAATATTTTACCTTATTTCTCCTGTTAGGGTCTGCCTTCATTTTCTCTGGCCAGTTTAATTCCTCGTTGTTCTTGATTTCTTCTAGAACATAGTTGATATCTTTCTTCAAAGGAGTATAATTATCAAATTTCTTCAATACTTCCCATGACGACCTTATTTTTGAGTGTTTGTTATTACCATTGTTCTTATGCTCTTTTTTCTTAGCTTTATCACCTTCCACCTTGGTTTCTTTGGCATCCATATTCTTCTTCGCAGCCATCGCCTCCTTGGCATTCATGATCTTGGACGCTTTTCCCATCATATCTGATATGGTTCTAGGTGGATATTTGGCCAAAGTGTAGTACAACTTGTTGGGCAACAGTCCACTCATCAAGGCGGTAATCGCTGTCTTTTCCTCATAATCAATGACTTCGAGTTTCTCGTTATTAAAATGACTTATATAATCTCTGGTACTTTCACCAGCTTTTTGTCTAACACTTAATAAATGCGCTACTCGTTTAACTGGCTTTGCCCCAAAACAGAAATTCCCAATGAATAACTCGGCCAGTTGGAAAAAAGTTGAGATCTTACCCCGAGGAAGATTATTATACCATATTTGAGCAGATCCAGTCAGAGTTCCCGAGAATGCTCTGCATCTCATCTCATCTGGAACAACGTAGATGTCGGCTGCAGCTTGATATTGTTCTATATGAAGGACAGGGTCAGTCTTTCCATCATATTTGGGGGGCACAACAGGTGCTTTAAACTTTGATGTTGTTAGAAAATCTACAATGGCCGGGACAAAAGGTGTTCCTTGAACAAAAGTTCGTTGTAGAGGGTTCTTGGCCTTATCCATTTCCCCTAATCTATCCTCCAGCCTCTGCATAGAGCCTTTCCATGCATCATTTCCTTCCTCGTGCATGTTGGTTCGAGCAACTGATCGTGTTGATGTGGCTTCCTGGGATATATCTTGACGAGCAGCTGGTCGCGACTGGGCAGATCCTTCCCTTAAGTCTGATGGTCATCGAAAACTCCACCCCTTAACTAGTGTGCACAGCTAACGTACTAATGAACTAATATAGATAAAGCTAACCCAAATAACTAGTCTAACCCATTACACTAGTCTAACCCAATTTCCCGTCACCAATTATCTTTCAAGTAATCGTATCACTATAGTTTATATCTAATAACCTTTTATTATGAATATATTAAGCCAGTTATGTGCATCTCAATACAAACTTAAGTTCTCATTCACTTAATTCATTTTATATTAATTATTCAAATTTAATCTACTTACAGGCACAGTAGATTAATCACAAGTATATATATTTATCACTTACATTATATATACTAATAGGGAACCCCACATAAATCTATGGTGCCGACAATACTCTGTTATCAAGTCTCCGTATCTCTCGTACAAAGGGAAATATTAGTCCGGAATCACTCTCGAACTATATTAACAAAAAACACACATATTGGAGGCGAAGCATAGTTCCCAGTCACTAAGAGGTCAGTACATACCCTCACGTATCTTAGAACCGTCTGACTATCATTCTCAGATAGCTTGTAT
Source organism: Sambucus nigra (assembly GCA_949130495.1). Taxonomy (NCBI): domain Eukaryota; kingdom Viridiplantae; phylum Streptophyta; class Magnoliopsida; order Dipsacales; family Adoxaceae; genus Sambucus; species Sambucus nigra. The sequence continues at coordinate 82,533,293 of OX422208.1, read as the reverse complement.
CCAGGGATACTATGTTCTAGGGTACAAGTCAATATCCCCCATAAGATCCAAACGAGATTAGACTGTCCCGGCGCGAAAACCTCCGTGATAGCGAGTAGCCCGGGTATGATTACACATAAAAATATATATAATAAATATTCACACACATATTTATATTATCGATGTACATATAGGTACACACACGACTAATATAAGGTTCTGACCATACGCGACACATAGCATCCGAGTCCCATGTATAATTAATCCACTCTTACTTTCTCAATTTATATAAGTCCTTAAATGCTTCTCGACTTTCGAAGTGTAGCATCATGATAAATACAAAATTAGTAGGTGTACGCTCTCTCTACCCTACTGGTCTAAGTCAGCCTTAATTCCCACATGACCTAATTTAATGTACGCACGATTTCCACTCCATTTTATACCACCGAAATCCCATGGTCAAATTTCATATAAAGTCATATTACCCGGACCTTGCCGATACCCTACTGGTCCTTCCCCAAGTCCCATTATGATATTCAAATTAGGTTCAAAGGTCCTTACACATTGGTATTGGATTAACATTAAAAAGGGGAAAGAAATTTCCATTTCCAGGAGGAGCCAATAGATCGATGGAAAGGGGTAGATCGATCGATCCAGTCTATCGATCGACATTTTTGAGTCGATCGATCGATCAAGCAGTTCTTAGTTCAGTTTCTGCAATTCTTTTTCTACGGGTTTCATCAATTTAAATTCTAAAAGCATGTATTAAATCGTCCCAAACTCCCAACAATCAAACCACAAGTTATATTATCCTACATACATGATTTCTAACGTAAAGCATATAGAAATTCATTAAGGGTCATCCATTAAAGGGTTCATTTAAATTAATACATCAAGAACCTTATTTTTATCATCATCGTCATCATCAATATCTTCCTAATTCTTCCAGAATTTAACCTCTCCTGAACATCAGTTTCGTAGTTAATCATTTACATATAATAATAGGGTTGTCCTAACATTGTGTCTACTCAGAAATTCGATATAAATCTGCCAAATTTCATTTAACTTTCATGAAGTCATAAAATAATTAACTCCTATACTAGCATGGATGTGTTATCAACTAAAGAATAACAAGTTAGATACTTGTCTGATCCTCAAAATCTGAATCGTAGAGAATGATGGGTATGGTCCCGTTCCTCGTTCCCCTAACTATGCGTTGGTGGTGGAATTGGTTAGAGTGGTGTAGGGTTGGTGGCTCTCCTCCTTAGAAGACTTCTCTCTTCTCTCTTCCTTAGCCTCTCTGCAACTCCAATATTTCTAACCCTCGAGGACTCCTACTTTCAACAGATATAACCTCTTAATTTTTGTCATTAATTGAGGCCTAAAATGGAAAATTACTAAAATGCCCTCCCGGGTTGCCGGTTATGTCTAAAAATGTCTTGAGACCCAAAATAAACCCCCAGGTACACTTTTATGACTATCTTAACCTTTTCGGACACATAGGCGCACTCGAAATGAGCATATGGGCGACTTATAATTAATTTACTTTTTATCCAATTACTTTAGTCCCGACACGATCGACACGCGCATCCCAACTTAATTCCTATAACTATAGTATTATTCACTCGTGATAATTTCAATAAATTCGATCTCATATATTACTTTACTCATTAAGTAACATTCAACATAATTCTTACCAATAATTACTAACTCTCGTCACGCTAGTAAAAATTTATTTTAAAATCCGGATTAATATTAAATTAATTTATCCCAATTTAATTTAATTAATACCATAATTAAAAGAAAAAAAAATACGGGGTATTACATGATGGCTACTTCCATTGTTCCTTTGGATCTGCTGTCCCTGTGGAACATGTTGCTCGCCGTGTCTAAATCCACCTTCACTCGGTCAAAATTCCTTTAATCTGAAAATTTGAAACGGGTCCCTCTCTCGGTTATCCCCACTGTGGTGCCCTTAGGGGTGGACAAAAAAAAGACCGACCCGATTGACCCGATTGGACCGAACCGGACGGGGCCAACATTTATAGGCTTTTTTATAATTCGGTCATAAATTAAGATACCCGAATATATTCGGTTCGGTCTAAAATACCCATTTTAAATTCGGTCTTAGGACCGGACCGGACCGTTTATTTTAATATTATATAATATATATTAATTTTATATAAATATCCTATATGTTATTTTTAAATAACTAAACACTAAAAGTCTATCCTCCCTCACACGTCACACGACCGCTCAACACATTCAAAGAAAACCCTATCTCTCTCTCTCGTCTTTCTTCCTCTCTTATTTTTGTTCCTCTCCTCACTCTCTCTCAACTGTGTCAACACCATAACAAAAACAAAGCATCATTCTCCGACCCTCCTCAACTCCCCAAACACTCTGTCGGCGCCGACGACTACAAAACATCATTCTATGGTATTTTTTTAAATTAATTCATGTGTTTTCTTGGTTTATTTTTTCAGGTAGAAACCACATATTTTTTGGGTTTATTTTTTGGTACCTTTCGATGCAATTACTAGTGATGATAAAGTAGTCTGATTTGTTGAAGGAAGGATGCGATTGCTGAACAATATGGGTTTTCTTGGTTTATTTTTTTGGTCTCGGTTGTTTAACAATATGAGATCATCTTTAATTCAGAAAAATATTTTAATAAACAATAACTGTTTCGGTTGATTTTGGTTGCTGTTGATTTTGGTTAATTTTGGTTTTGGTTGCTGTTGCTAAACTCTTATTCATAAAAAATATTGTTTCGGTTGTTTGTTAAATAGTGCTAAAACAACACCTTAAAAGGTGCAAAACAAACCCTATTTTTTCAAAAAAAATTACGATTTTTTATCGAAACAAAATCACTAAATAAATGTAAATTTGGACCAATTATTACCCGAACCAGACCGAATATATAGGCTGAACCGATTAAATCGGTCAGAATTTGGTCTTCACAATTAATGGACCGAATAATGCGGTCCGACACTAAAAATGATCAAAACCCGGATCAGACCGCGCCCACCCCTAGGTGCCCTATTAGTACCGATTATATCCAGTGCCCTGGTGACTAGACTCTACAATCTCTTGGCTCCTTTCACATGGAAGCATTGATATTGATATGGTAATAATACGACATTGACGACATCGAAATTAGTAGTCCAAGACAAGTTTCCTCATAAATGCTAGCGAATCCTATTCATGAGTCCATCATCAAAATTAAAGACCCTATTTAGCTTCGTATCCACCTCGTCGGGTATGAAGTTCGCTAAACAAGCAAATTCTTCCTTACACTCAACCATTGTTTTGCCCTCATATGATGAGTCTAAAAATCTCCTCTGGATCTCTATCTGAATAGTAGATGGAAAGAAGTTGTTATCAAACTGCACTTAAAATTCCCCTCTCCTCAAATTTTATGGTTGATTCCCACTATTGCAGTGCCACTCCTACGAGCTTAAAAGTTGATAAAATTTATTTTTGAGTTTCACTACACTCTATTATATGTAAATGCCTTTGGATGTCCTCCTTCTATTGGCCAACTTTTACACTTCTATATTTCCGTAAAACTCCGGCAGGGGGCCCTTCTGAAAGGCCTCACTGCCTCTCTCCCATACTGATTACACTGGGTGAGTCTTAAATGATGCCACCATCTGATGTGGCGTTGCTTAGGAAAACTGTTGTGAACTAACTATCATCACAACATTAATTAATTGAGCAACAATAGTGGTGACTTTTGCGGTAGCCATTATCTCATGAATAGTTTGGGGCTCCAACAATAGTGGTGACTTTTGCAGAAGCCAGGGAATACACACCTCTACCCGGGCAACTGGGTCGGAATCTCACCACCGAATCTAAGATATAAATGTAAACCGGAGGCGTTCATATATATATATATATAGTGCATAACCATACCACATTACTCCCACCAGAATCTAAACTCACATACAGGGTGGTCATTAGACAGACCTATGACCCAGGGGAGACCTGTTGGGATTCGCCAGGAGAGATAGCCCACAGTGCGCAACCACCACCGACAGTTTAATATAAATGTCTCGTGCACATAGATACACACACACACACACACACACCACTAAAAGAAAAATGCCTTTTTATGACACTCGAAAAAATAATTTAAAGGCATTTATTACAAAAATGTCATTTAAAGGTTAATGTTATTATTATTGTGACATTTCTAATATAAAATGTCATTTTATACATATTAGTATTATTTTTTATGACATTTTAAATATAAAAATCATCTTTGATTATAGATATTATGACCTTTTTAAATTTTTTAAAACTTTTTATGACCCTTATTTTGTCTTCCAAAATTTAGACGCGCGGTTCTTCCCCCTAATTTTTCTCCCTTTGAGAAGTACCCGCTTCCTCCAAAACGCTCCCGCTTGAACAGTCCCTCTCCTTCACGCTCTCCACTATCGCCTCTCACGCTCTCCTCTAACGTCTCTTACGCTGGGCTCCCTTTCTCTCATGATCTCATCTCGATTCTCTGATGATCTCCTCTCAGTTCTATAAAGATGGTATGCTTTCTCTCTCCTACTTTAGTTTTCATATTGCATCTCTTGAAACAAGAGTGAAACATGAGTTATGATCTTGGGTATTCGTTATGACTTTTGTGCTTGGGTATTCTTCTCCATTCAAGATTGAAATAAGAGTGAAAATGGTACCCCTTGAAAAGTATGTACGCTCTAATTTAGTTTTCATAGTGTTTCAAGATTTTGTACTGCATCTCTTGTATTTTAATTTCAGCAATAATGCTTTAAAGGGATGCAATTTATCAAAATTTAGATTGATTCGTGATGTTTAGATTAATTGTGCTTATATTTTAAAGCTACAAAGATGATTAATTTTGATTTACTTTTGCAAAATTTGAATTTATATGAAGAGATGTTTAGATTGATTGTGTTTAGGTTTTAAAGCTACGAAGATGATTGGTTTTGATTTACTTTTGCATGAAGATGATTGATTCTGATTTAATTTTGGAAAATTTGATTCTATCTTCGTTCTTGTCGTTGTGTGGTGAACATGAAGCCAAATTTTTTTGACAAGAGACTAAAACGTTGTTATACCACTTGGCATTCTATTTTTACAAATTATCGGTTCGAGAAATCATTAGTATTTTTTTATTTGAAACTGGTTTGATAAAAATAATATTTGACAACAGCTCGAGTAAGTTGAAAGATCATCTGTTTAACCACTCTTCTGCTATTTGTTCTAAAAAATTTCATGATATTTGCGGGATTCGTACTCTCAAAAACTTGACATGAGGAGAGAGGTGTACAAATGCAGTTAGTGGAGTGCGGGTCTCCACTAGGGGTGACAATTTTAAACACGGCACGACATGACACGAAATTGACCCCAAATTAACACAACTTGTCGTGTTCGTGTTTTTTAACATGAAGCCGAGTCATGTCGTATTCGTGTCAAAATTACGAGCCATGTTAATCGTGTCCTGTCATGTTAATCGTGTTTTTATTCCGGTTATCGTGTCTATTTATGTTTAATTTAGTGTAAAATCTAAGAAATTGTGTTATTCGCGTCGTGTTCTATATGGGTCGTGTTCATGTCAACTGAAAAAACACAAATTTGTGTCATGCTCGTGTCTGAAAAACCCTTGTCGTATCGTGTCGTGTTGTGTCGGCTCGAAACACGACCCAAAAACACGAATTGCCACCCCTAGTCTCCACTCATGCTTTTACAATTGTAAAAAAATAAATAACAAATAATAAAAAAATAGGAAATTCGGGATTGCTATCATAATTTCTTATTGGCAGAAAACAACTTTGTATCTCAGACATGGGTTGACGTAGGGGTGGAAATTTGTGTGCATCGTGTCGTGTTCGGGTCGTGTCATGTTGGGTTTGTGTTCAGTATTAGTTTACCCTGCTCAACCCGTTTAACTAATCGTGTCAGATGAGAAAACACTAACCAACCGTATTTATTATCGTGTCGTGTTCGGTTGACCCGCATAACCCACTAAGTACAATTTAAAACCAATATTTTCTACTCTCTTAATCAAGCATACCACTCTTTGGCCTACGATAACTTAAAACTTAATTAATTTAAACATCTTGCAACATATAAATAATTTATCATCCACTTCTCCATGAATTATATACAATGTTTATCAAGATATATAAATTATCCGATATATTATTCTCCATAAAATATGAGTTAAACGGGTCTATTCGTGTCATTTTCGAGTTATATGTGTTTGACACTAACCCAACCCATTTATTATTCGTGTTGGTGGGTCGTGTCATATTCGGGTTCATGTCAAGAAATTATCGACCCTAACCTGCTAATTTCGTGTCGAGTTCCTGTCGGGTTATCGCGTCGTGTCAAAAATTTCCACCCCTAGGTTGACGAGGAAATTTGTAGTGGTGTCTCTTGCATTTCCATAAATTATTTAATATGTGCATCTCAGACATGGGCCAACTTGAACTTGTTCCCGTAATATTTAAAATGTGAGTGACTCTTGAATGGGGTTTCTTTACTAAAAATGTTATATGATGGCAAGTTTTAACATCAACTAAATGACTTTTCTAAAAAGTTAATCAAAACCAATCATAATTTCATTCTATTTTTTGTTCTTATTGTCAATTGTTTACAAATATTCATTCACAAGAATGCTATTAGGGTTTAGCTATTTTTTCATTGTATTTGATTAGTGATGAAATGTGGCAGTGAACTTAGAAGTTTATAATTTTTTGTCTCCTTGACCTATGAAATAAATACTTTCCACTTTAACCCAGGATAAAATAATTGTTTCGTTGATCATAGTATTAAAATTCATGGCAGTGATCTTAATTACCTTATATAAGACGATCGTTCTAGTTATTTTATACGGAAATCACATTTGTATAACTAATATTTACAATCTTAATATAGTTTAAGAGGGGAGTTGGCACCACAAGATAAGGGAAAACGAACGTATTTACCACATGCATGTTATACATTGTCTAGAGAGGATGTGCAAAAAAATATATTTAAATGTATATGTCACAGTTTTTGTTTTACCTGTTCATTTAAAATCTTAAAAACTTTGGTGATAAATCTCTGTTAAAATGCATTATTCTCTTACCATATAAAATTTCTATGTAATCGTGTCCCAAGTGATAATTTTCTAATGTAAGGATTCACATATATCGATATTATTTTTAAAGCATTTTGTAATGCTTATTTCCTACAAAATGATCTTTAATCTTCTCCATGTAGAGTTAGATTCATTCATTTCCAGTGATATTGAAGGACTGAATGGTATTATGAATTTATGACTGAGTACAAACAATCGGTTACGAATAAGGTGGTCTTTTGTTCTCGGTAGGAGAGTTATCAAAAACAATTTATTTTTCAAGTACAACGTCTTTTTCTTGCTTAACCAATTGAAAGATATTTGTGAATACTGCTCTGCTCCAAATACGCAAATTTGCCTTAACCTTCTTGAGTTTATCGAAAAAGATCTTCATCGGATGTCCAAAACATTCAAAAGCCCATCTTTGAGTAATGATCTGATTGAAACTGTGGTGATTGAGCCACATATTTTGAAATCTAAAAGGTCTTGGAATTAAGTCAGCCGTGGTTCTCACGGATAGAATAAGAGGGCTGTGATCCGAGTTTATACGATGAAGATGCTCTACTGAAGAAGAGTGGTTATTATTTACCCATGATGCGTTCCCTAATAACCTTTCTGATCTTTCCCAAATACGAGCCACACCATCTCATTTTTTACACCAGGTATATTTGGAACCACTATAAGGAAGCTCCAAAAGACCTGCTATATTAATAGTCAAATTGGCTTTTTATAGTATGTAACGGATTTAATTTTAGAGTATGTTTCTTATTATATTTTTTGGGGGTATTGCAAATAATAATAACAAAATCTGGATTTGTTGGAAATTTGGTTGGAATATTGATACAGTTGATGACTCAGAGCATGGGAACTTTGACAAACCTATCCTTTTGCTAGCAATTTATGCTAAGTGTGATAGAATAGAGAGAGAATCTCTTTGGGCTAATATTGCAAACACTACTAGAAATATTAATGAAAGATGGATTATTGGGGGAGACTTCAACATCGTAATATCGCAGGAAAAAAATTTGGAGGTACTGATATCGATCATAGAGGGGTTGCAGAATTTAATGTTATTATCAACCACACTGGAGTACTTGAAGTTCCATTTATTGGATCAAGATTTACTTGGTGAAATAATAGTGAAGGATTAGCTCGTATTTTGGCCAGAATTGATAGGGTTATGGGGAATTATGAGTGGTTTCAATTAGACTTGCAAACAAACATTAAGCACCTCCCTCGTATTAACTCGGATCACTGCCCAATGGTGGTTACAATTACCTCTCCCTTAGACAATGTTCCCCGAACTTTTTGATTTATAAATGCATGGGCTACCCATCATACCTTTTTAATCATGATTTCTGATGCATGTAATTTGTCTCAAATAGGTGACCCGATGATTTTTTTTTCGTTTAAGCTTAAACATGTTAAAAAAAGTCCTTAAAACATGGAACACGGATGTTTTCAAAAACATTGTCCATGCTCTGTTAAAGGCTGAAGATAAATTGATGGCTACTCAGTTTATATATGACTCAGACCCATATCATGAGAATAGAGAAGAATGGAGTAAATCTCAGGCTGATTACAATCAGATGTTGAAAAATAATGAGTTGTTTCGGCGTAAAAAAGCATCAGTAAAGTGAGCAGACTTTGGAGATTGCAACTCAGGTTATTTCCATGCCATGGCCAATCATAAATGAAATAAGATCACTATTCATCAGGTGATAAAACATGGTGGCAGCTGGACTGAATCAGTACAAAAACTCGAACATGAAATTTGTTCCCATTTTAAATCCAGTATTGGAACTTCACCAGGCATAGCCTCGAAAGATAGCTTGTCAAACTGTAGTCCCCCTTTGATCAATGAAACGATGAAGGATACGCTTGTTCAAATTCGCACTTTGATCAATGCCACGGTTAGACTCTTTTGAAAGTGAATGCGAAAAACCATTTGGATCCAAAACACTCTTATGAGTCATAACATTGCCAACTGCGTGAAAACTCAAAGCTTATCATTTGCAAACCATGAGACAAAAGATACCAACTTACCAGAAACTACTCTGAGTAAACGATCTTTTAAACTCTTTTCACGTGCTAGTTTATATGCATACCAGAAAAAATACATGCGCCTATCTAGTCTAGACTTTAATGATTTAATTTTATCTGAAGTTGATAGTTCTTACTTATATCCTAATTTATGACACATCAAGAGAGGCCATTGTTTGGTAAAAATAGTATTTGTTTGTTGCCACGCTCTCAAATTTTGTTTTAGGTATTTTTGTTTTATCCATTTGATTGTCAATCCTTCGGCTAATCTTCCTTTTGAAGTGCGTTAGATGGGGTTTATGTTTATTAAATTGGGGTGTGGCCTGTTTGCGTGTTTGTATGTGATGTTTCTCTTTCAAGGCAGAGTGAGAAAGAAACTAAACTGTAAATATTTATGCGGATGACAAAGTACAACAACAAGAAGAAGAGGACAAATTGTCAAAGAGCAGTGTTGTGTTTTCTCATGTAGGTTCCACTCAATCGGCGAAAGAAAACACAAAAAAGAGGCGGACCTTGAATTTTCAGCAAGATCTTATCTCTGGATGCGATGATAATTTATGTAGTCAATCCTTAAGTTCTACCGCGCAAAGTGAAGTAGGAAATGAAAAGGATTTAAATAAATTTTTTCTTGTATATAAAAGTCGAAGATTAAGAAATTTCAACATAAATATCCTCGACGAAAAAGTGGAAAATAAATCAGTGGAACCAGGAGTTTCTATTTATTATAATGATTTGCCTGGTCACCATCACGGTTCATTGAAAATATAATCAACTGAATCCTAAGTAAGCAACTGTAAAAGTAAGAGCATAAATTTTGGACAGAACTTTCTGTCATAACACGAGAAAAAGATCAGAAAGAAAAAGGGTGCCCAACTTCAAAACATATCCTGTTACAGCAGCAGATTTTGGCCAATGGCCAGTGAAATCATGCATCATGAATGAAAATACTATTAGTCATCATGCATCTAGAAACACCGAGATATTGGCCCAAATGATTTCACTCCCAAAATAACAACCAATAACAATAATAAATGATCCAAAAAATTTCAAGTGTCTGCATAGTTAAAGCCCTTTAGTAAAATCAAGGAGTAAGAGATCTAAGGGAATCACTCAAAGTCGCACACTTGCAATTAAAGGAATCTCAAAAAAAGGTAAAGAAGTCTTTCTTTATGCATAGAGTACTTTGCAAATATTATGTACAAATATAGTTTCTAACTTGATTGTAATAAGTGGGGCACTTATAACTTTTCTTAACGTGAGTTCGATGCAGATTTTTAGAAACTTGAGGGTCATTGTATCAATGATGAATTTGGTTAATTAATTCCTCGTGGGAGGAAATTTGATCCTTCAAAGAAGCGTTAATTAGCGCCCAAGGTTTCCCTTGATAAGGAGACACTCAGAGTTTGGAACCTGATGGAGAAAGGTGAAAGTGGAGTTGTGAAAGAAGACGAGGATGAGTGGTGGAACGAAGAAAGAAAAGTAATTTACAAATGTGTGACCTCATTCATTACCCTTGTCCGTCCTATGCAAGGTAATTTTATAACTAACGTTGCAATTGCAAGTAGAAACCCATCATACAAAATGATGTATGCAACTAAATTTTCCATTTCAATTTTCAACCTCCATTAGGTGATGACTACAATGTTTAGTATTCAAATGAGTACAAATATATGAATTATTTATAAAAAAATAAAATATAGCCATAACCAGTGGTGGATCTAAGGGGGAGGCGGAGGGGGCGATGGTCCCCCCAGAATTTAGAAAATTTCCTCATTATACTTTCATTTTCTTAAGATTTTTCTGAAATCAAATGTTTTGCCCCTCTCAAAATTTTTTGAAAAATAAGAGTCGCCACCCCATAGAAAATAAAGAATTAATTGGCACAGGCAAAATTTAGAATTCTTAGATGTATGTATGTGCAAAGAACATCTGTTTATACATTTTATTTGTATATTAATATTTTTGTATTAAAAAATTAATAATTAAATATAAAAAAAATTCTTACTGTTCACGGACACTTTCGCCCCCCAAGGTCAAATTCCTGGATCCGTCCATGGCCAAAACTGTTCAACTTCTTCAAAAATTATGTTAACTCTATACTTGTGTTTCTTTCAATCAGTACTTAGTTTGAAGTAATCTGCATGGTCTTATAGCTAACCATAGATATGACCTTTAGTCGAGAAGTATTTCAATAAGTTGATCAGAATCACAAAGTTACATTCCCAACACTCTTCTCTCAAACTCAACCAAATATGAATTGGTTTTATATATGAACGCATCTTTTAGTACCGAGAATTTAGTACCAAGAAACCTTTTATGGCAATATAGTACTATAAAACTTTATTAACTGTGAAGGGGTGAACTTTACAGGTAATAAACCTTTCTCACCTTGGAAAGGTTCGATTGTTGACTCAGTGGGAGGAGCTTATCTTACTCAAACATAACAAACCATCTTTCAAGGTAAACTCGAGGCTAAGCTAACTTTCAACTTAATTTGACATATAATAATTTTGAAAATGTTTTTTTTAGTTCTGCATTTATGTCTCTTGCTGCACGGTTCCCTATCCGATCTACGATATCATTTACAAGTAACAACAGAGAATATGATGACAATGCAGAAAATAGTTTTGAGGCTTTTTGTGATGGAAGTAAAAAAGTCACCCATACTCCATCCCTAGTTGAATATTCAACTGATGAGATTTACAGCCGTGAGAAGATATTATTCCACGATAATAGCCAAGGTTATGGGAACATAGGACAAGAGAGTTGAATAAAGAGAAGTGAACATTGGGCTCAAGAAATAAAAAGAAATGGAAGAAATCATTGGGCTCAAGATGAGAAAAAAGAGCGGTTGGGGAGAAGCAACAAAAACCAAATGAATGTGATGGTTTTAGGAAAATATGTTCCGGTGTTGGAACACGAGAAACTACTGGTAACATCATAGATTCCGTAGAGTTTTTTTTTGGTTGTTGGGAATAAAAAGAAAAACAACAACGCAATCAATGACTCCTTTCAAATGTCAAACCCGACGCATCTTTCCGAGGAACTGGAGGATTTTATTCGGGGCTTCTTCGATCTCAACAAAGCGGTCCTGTTGCTTCCTTCCCTTTTTAGCAAGCCAATCCGCGCATCTGTTTCCTTCTCTGTGGATGTGTCCAACTCTAGCATTTAATGCTTTCTTGAGTTCCATACAATCTTCAATGATATTGGCAAGTGGGTGATGGTTGTCTTCTTCATTATTGATGATGTCCACCGCCTCCTTAGAGTCCGTCTCAATGAGAGCACGATTCTAACCTTTCTCGTGTGCCATATTGAACCCAAACAGGATACCTTCAAGTTCGGCATTAAGGGTACTCACACATCCGTGAATTTTTTTCATAGCATCCCACGATCCATCTCCCAAATTCGTCCCTAGCCAGGCACCCATAAGATCCAGTCATTATTGTTTCATCCCAACTGCCATCCGTATTGATTTTGATAGAACCTGTAGAGGGAGGCAACCAAGAAATTAGAATAGTGTGTCCCTCCCATTTTTGATTTGCATTATGGCCAAATGCTTGTCTAATATCCATCGCAAGCGTTTGACTAAGGCGCATAATCAAATACGGGGGAGTGACAATATTATCAAAAATGAATTTATTTCGCGCTTTCCAAATATTCCATAAACAAGAGATAAAGAGGACATACCATTCTTTGTAATTTTGATTCCAGATGTTCTTAACAATCCAATCAATAAAATTAGAAAACATACTTGTGGGCCTGTAATGGTTAGGGGGACAGATTCCCCAAACTTCATGCGCAACGTGACAGTCTCTCAGAACATGCTCCATATCCTCCACACTATGACATCTATTACATCTACTGTCATCGAATAAACCTCTTATGACCCTTTGCTGGTTAGTGAGGAGTTTGCCGTGGAAGATGATCCACAAATTTTTTTTGAATTTTTGGGGGATTTTGAGCGTCCAAATTTTATTCCAATACGAATTGGGTGGGGGGACTAAGGGATCGGTATTTAGGAGAGATTGGTAGCAAGACTTTATGGAAAATTTTCCATTAGTTTTATTTCCCCAGCTCGGTCTGTCCGTCTGGTAGCAACACGAGGCAGGGGGATGTTGACAATAGTATCAACAGTGTTGCTAGGAAAACGTCTCTCAATTTCGGGGGTGTTCCAACTTTTATTAATATTAATGAGGGTGTTGACCAGGTCATTTCTTTCACAATTCGACTCATCCGGAGGCTTCAGTCTCCCTTTCCCACACCACCAGTCCTCGACAATGTGAATATCATCACCATTTTCGATGGTCCATTTAGTGTTATCTTGGAGTGTCTTTCTGCACTTATAAATGCTTCTCCAAATGTGAGAGGCGTTCGCTTTTTTAGGCCATTTTCTGGGATTTGGTTCAGGGGTGTATTTATTTTTTAGTACTTGAATCCATAGGGGGTCTTTTTCAGTCATGATTCTCCAACCGAGTTTGGCGACCAAAGCTTTGTTGTTAAGGTCGTTGTTACGAAGCCCGAGACCCCACTCGATTTGGATTTACAAACGTTCTCCCAAGAGACCAGGTGGACTTTTTTTGTCTTTTCATTATCACCCCATAAGAAATTTCTATTTATTTTATAGATTCCGTAGAGTGGGAGAGAGTTAGGTGCGCAAAAGTTAAAGTTGTCACCAAAACCATCGAGGGATGTGGAATGAACAATGTGATTGCAAAATGGATGAAGGTACAAATTCCTTTGTTAAGAAAATATCTTATTTATTTTGATGTGTGTGTAAGACTATTAGATGGTGAATGCAATTGCTAATGCCTATTGTACGTTTTCAGTAACCCACAATCATTACTCCATTTTTTTTTTGCAGGAGTGTCTTAATGACATGGTCCAAGATCAGAAAAGTTGTAACCTAGAGAAGTTAAGAAACCTCCCACCGCATGAAGTAAAGTAAGACAACATTTATAGTTTGATTAATGTTCATAAGTATATAATTATAAGAGCATTAAAAACAATGACATCAAAATAAACGAATTTAGATAGCTATATAAGACAACATTTATAGTTTGATTAATGTTCATAAGTATATAATTATAAGAGCATTAAAAACAATGACATCAAAATAAACGAATTTAGATAGCTATATACATCGTTTACTTTGTGAATATATTTTCAATGTCTATACTTCCAGGGCTTACTTGTTAAGATTTATGGAATAGGGATGAAAAGTGTGGAGTGCATACGACTATTAACGTTTCACCATCTTGCATTTCCAGTAAGAATATATAATTCCTAATCAGTTATTAGCCTTCTTCGTGATTGACAATGCTGAAAACATATTCCTGTTCGTTGCTTTAATTAGGTTGATACAAATATTGGTCGGTTAGCGGTTCGTTTAGGGTGGGTCCCTCTAAAACCACTACTTAAGAAGGAAGGTCAGGAGGAAGTTCCAATACATCTTCCGAAACGGTAAGTATATTAGGCATAAGTATACTATGCCACGGAGTCCCCGTATGGATCTGAGTGAATTGTTTAGGCTTGTGTGAGGTAAAATGATGAAAAGTGTTTTACCGATCTGATTTTGATTTGTGACAAAATTAATAACAAAGTTTGGACTCATTATAGGTAAAAATACTTTTCCTCGTCTTACTTATCACCTAAACAAAGATCTCTAAACTAAATTAAACAGATCATGTTCTAATCTAATGAAAATTTTGATGTTATTCACATTTAGGTATCCGTACGTGGATACAGTTCAACGGTATCTTTGGCCACGATTGTGTACCCTTGACCAATAGACATTGTAATTCCCATACTCGGCTGCATGTAATTTATACATACACACACACACACACACATGCACATATATATATATATATATATATATATATATATATATATCAAGATTCTAAAAAATGTGGAGCGTGACCGAGGCGTGGAGGCCTAACCTTAAGCCTTAGAAGCCTAGACGGACCTTAGGCGTGAAAATGCGTGAAAAGGCGTTTAGGCATTTTTTAATATTTTTTAACTATGACAAAGCTATTAAAGATACTAAAATGGTACATACCTTAGAAATATGTCTAGGTATTTGTAAATTAAAATACCATTTATTTAAAATACTCAAAAAAAACAAAAAAAAAAACTCGCGTTTTTTCATGCCTTACCCCCAAAAAATGCCCATTTTTTCACGCCTTACCCCAAAAAACGTTGACAATCATTGACCACGCCTTAATCCACTCCTAGGGCAAAAACTTGGTGTATCTAAAAAGCCTCGTGCCTAGGTGCGCCTTGGCGCCGCCTAGGAGCATTTTTTTAGAACACTGATATATATATATATATATATATATATATATATATATATATATATATATATATATATTTATATATTGAATTTCTTTTAACATAAAAAAGAATCTTGTAATGATTTATTTCCATGCATTACAGATATGAACTACATTGTCATTTGATTACATTTGGAAAGGTATGCTAGCACGATTGTTTACAATAATTTTCAAATCATGTGTTTTTTCCTTGCCTCGATTTATATGTGAAAAACACTGATTGAATACTATGTAGCTTTTCTGTACAAAGAAAAAACCGAATTGCAAGGCATGTCTGATGAGAGGAGAATGCAAGCATTATGCAAGTGCATTGGCAAGGTTTGCATTAACAGGTACCTCGGTTATCTTCAAATTACACATAACTCCTACAGTAGTTCTCAGTTTAAAGACACCTTTTGGACCTGTTCTCTCCTCAACTCTCTCCTTAACTCTGCCTTGATACTTTCAACTACTACTAAAAAATATGTGTTAGTCCTCTAAATTAAGAAAAGAGTGGATTTGAAAGAAAATAATCCGATCATCAATGAGAAAATCATCATGGTATTTTATAATAAGAAATCACTATGATTTTTTATAATGATTTCTTATAGTCCAATTTGTATACTTTTTCCTTAAATTAGTTCGTCCAACTATAAATGACGTGTTTCTTGTCTAGGTATTCAGACCTTGTGTAATTTCATAGAATTAAATGTTGTGAAAGGGACGTAAGGAAATATTTACCGAAAAATTCTAATTGCTACAACAATCCATATGCCTGCCATTCCTGGGCTTGGGAGAAAAGGGAAAAGTATGGAGCTTGTTCCATATGATGCTCAAAATCCAGTTATGCTTTTAGCACGACCATCACTGTCCTTTCCCCACGTTACATCTCAGACTCAAGAAACCAATAAAAACATTGAACCTATTACCGACGTGGAAGATTTTATTTTAGAGCCTGATGTTGAAACTACAATGATAAAATTTAAGAATCCTTTACTTGAAGAGGAAGAGTGAGGAGAAATGTCAAAAGCATTGGTTGTTTCAACTGTCGAAGATACTTTGATTAACCGTTCACAAGTTCAAGCCTACGAGCCACTCCATGACATGGCATCATGTGTAAGTACACAATTTTTCATCTTCTTATTGCAAAGGATTTGTGTAAAAATTATGTACATTCATAGGAAGAAAAATTTGTCATGTTTCAACATAACATATATTTATGGCAGGGGTAGGTTTCCTGACCTGCCCCTGCCATAAATATATGTTATGTTGAAACATGACGAATTTTTCTACCTAACCTAACGCAGCTACGAGCTTCCAGATTCACACCCTCTTTTGGCAGGGGTAGGTTTTTTTACCCAGATATTATAAGTATCTTTTTAATTAATTTTTATGCATCTGTATATCCCTTTGACATATGTGAATTTGATAGTTCGACCAACGGGAACCTGAAGATCCATGCCCGTACCTTCTTGCAATCTAGATGGAAGGCATACCTTCAACTCAAAACCAAACCAATTATTCAATTATTATAGATAACTCTTGCAATGAATAATTTTTATATCATAATCCTTTTTATTTTATCTTCAAATTTGATGTCATGGGGATATCTCTATGTGCAACTCATTAACACTATGAAATAGTGTTGATGAACTCCAATCTAACTTAAAGATGTTACTTTTTTGTATTTATGTTAATTTACAGAAAGGGGATGCAACTCTCACGAATCAAAGTATGTGAAGAGAACTCATGCTTCTCACTCGGTGATACTCAAGAGAAAAATCCCAAAACAGTTTCTGGAACGATATTGGTGAGTAAAACCATAATATACATATATATATATATAACCATATAGACTGAATTATTGACATAAAGACATTTTCTCGAACAACAGTAAGGGGGAGGTTTCCACTAAATGGAACATACTTTCAAGTCAATGAGGTAAATTTACTACTCTTAGTATCTTCTTCTAGAGTGAACCCCGTTTAATGGCCATCATACTGAAACAAAAATAATAATTTCATCCAGATATTCGCTGATGATGAATCTAGTGAGCACCCAATTGATGTTCCAAGAGAGTCTATATAGCATCTTCCAAGGCGAACTATGTATTGTGGAACCTCTGCATCATCCTTATGTAGAGGTGAAAATTCACTACATTACGCGCTTCAATATATTTTGAACTATTTTATAAAGTTTTTTTGTGGTTTATGAAATGCTATTTTATTCACCAGGATTATCAACAGAGGAAATTTAGAGTTGCTTTTTGGGAGGTACAAAATGACCACTGCATTTGATAGAATAATATCTATCCAAGAAATATATACTGAGTACACATCTATGAACTTATTTGAGTTTAACTACAAACTTCTATAACCTATAATTATTTAAACCCATATTAGAAAGAAACAAGAAGGTATGCACAAGCACACATTCACACAACCTGGAAGAAAGTCGGCGTAAATAAAATTCAGTAGTAAAGGAACAAGGGTATGAAATAATACTACTAAATTTCTCACAGGATTGGTAGCAAAAGAAAGATAACGAGCTGATGTGCAAGTTAAATTAATGAGAATGGATAGTTTTAGAGACTGGGGAATAGAGAGGTTATTAGTTTCTTTGAAAATTTATATAAAAGAGAAGAGTACTTCGAAATAACATGATTGATTAGATCCTTATTGGGGATATGAAAATTTTTTGGATTGTAAGATTGTATAAGGATGTAGAGGTGAAAGCAGTCTTATAAGAAACCGAGGGGATAAAGCCCCGAGTTCGGATTACTTTTAAATTCTTAAAGGGGGCATAATCACACCTTTTAAATGTATATGACACATGACGAATACCACGAATGAGATCTCAAGGGATAAGCTTCGTCTCAGTTGGGTTCAAGCATAGAAAACAGAGACGTTCAAGGGGATAATTCTCAAGGTTGCCGATAAAGCTGTTTGTGAGGATTCGAAATTGGCAGAGACTTAAACTCATCGTTGCTTAATTTTAAAAAATAATATAAAAATCATCCTTGGTTAACGTGACATCGATTATGAAGCTAAGGTAGCTCGTTTGGGCCTTGACCATGAGCTGGAGGGTCAAAAAGAGGACATGTGTATGATGTGTCAACGTAGAGATCTCATAAATGGGGATTCAGTTCGATCATTACAGCTTCAGGAGGTTTCAAGTGGTAGAACTCTCCAAAACTCTTCAAGTGGGTTAGTGGCTAAGTTAGCAATTTAACTTCATTGGGGCTTCAATTATTTGATATCTTTATAGTCCATTATATTCTCTAGGGCATTGATTATGTTGTGTTTACTGATTAATATCATCTTATCATTGAGAGTTGCATGATTGTGTTGATTTAGAGAATTTCAGTATGGACGTTTACCCACCCCAACCTACGAACTCTTGGGATAAACAATTGCAAGAAATTGAGGAGCTCATACCCCTACGAACTCTTGGGATAAACAATTTCAAGAAACTGAGGTGCTCATACCAGATCAGATTCAAACCCTTGCATCTCTTAAACCCCTTTATGTATATGCTGAAATTCATTTTGAGTAGCTGTTGAAATTTTATTTTGAGTAGTTGAAATTTTGTTTTGAGTAGTTGCTGAAATTCATTTTTGAGTCCATGTAAAATGCTTGAATAAATAATAGTGATGCTCCTAACCCATGGCAAAAGATCTCACCTAAGAATATCTTTGATGAATTTTGTCTATTTTGAAAGAGTTAATAAATACACCTAGTTTATTGTGAATTCCTTAGTTTGTACTCAACTTGGACTAGTTAATGTGAGCATAATTGTAATTTGACCTTTTGTATTTTGACATTGTTGAACAGGTAAAAAGTAAGGAAAAAAAGAAAGATTCTGGTGGCAAAGATGGCGCAATTATTGCTTTTTCTAATATGCTTGATAATATCATGGCGATGGATACGATGAAGATTCCGGTGGCTATCTTTGATGATGATCTTGAGATCACCTATATTCCAAAAAATGAATTAATACGGTCTTGTAAGATGCAAGAACTAGATGGAGTTTGCATTATCGCATACATGAGGTTAAATATAAGTTTTACCATGTTTTATTTAATTCATGAATCCATACATAAGGTTAGATGGAAGGAGTTTTGAAGTTATTAGATTAGTAAATCCCCTCTCCGTTCGGGACGTATTTTCTAAAAACATTGGGCATCAATTTATAACAGAAACTCTACAAAAGGCATCAGACAAACAAATATTTATTATTCCATTCAAATACCGGGTAAGTTTGGTAGATATGTAAAAAAAATTTAGCATAATAAATGTTTTTATGTATAATATTCCTGATCTCCAATAATTCTTCATAATATAGGTACCATTTGGTTTTCCTTGTGATCAAATTTATTTCGAACAATGTGTTTTCGGTTGATTCTTTACACGGGGAACCGAGCTTGGACCTTAAGCTCTATATAAACACGTAAGTAGTGTCCTAAATAAATGCTTATAGTAAAATTATTGATTTCGTTTTACATAATTGTAATATAATTATGTCATTATGTTTTTTATTGAAGTGAAATTAGATTGTTTTTAACAATCAAAGGAAAAATATCATTACTAAACTAGGGGAAAGTTAAGGTATTTGTTTTATAAAATAAATTTAATATTTAGGTATTCATATTGGACATGTGTAGTATATTAACTCCTTTATTTTCAGGACATTAAACAACGAGGAGAAATTGTGTGTGTGTTTTTTGTATTCAAGTTCATGCGAGCGCTCTTGGAAATTCATCGAAGTCTATACAAATGAAGGTCACATGTGTTTTAATATTTTTTTTACATTCTTTTTTATTTAGATGTGACAAAAGATAAATGTAATTTTATTTGTCTTGTTTAGATGAAGGAGTTGGCTGGAAAGTCGTCATATCAAACTCACGAGATCAATGAACTTCAACATGAGTTCATTGAATTTATTCAGCCCTATATTATATGATTTGGATAACTTTATCGACACAATTTCAAGAAATCCAAAGGAGGACCGATGCATTTATGCGTGAATTTTTTATATACATTTTTTTGAAGACATTTCTTTAATGATGTACATAGTGGGTATATCTGGCTATGATACGTGTAGTAGGTCATTATTTTTTGTGGATAATTAATGTAGATAGTGGGTATATCTATTTGTGCCCCACTAGTTTTTTTTATACGGACAAATGACTTAATTTGGTGCATTTTAGGTGTACGCGACTTCAAATACGAAAAAAATTCAAGATTACTTTTATGTTATTGTAAATTTTGATTTGTGTTAAATTTAGTTGTCAACTATGACATTAATATTGGTAATTAATTTTTTTATTAGATGTTTAATTTATGATCGTTTATATTTAACCCTCAAGTGATGGAATTTTTATGACCTTTTTAAATTTTTGAAAACTGTTTATCATGACGCTTTTTAAATTAAATATGACATCTTATAGAGTATATTATGACCCTTTTTTGTAGCAGATATGACACTTCTAAAAAAAAGTCATATATAACCGTTAGCTAATATGACACTTTTTATGGGTATCAATTATGACACCCAAACTTATGACGCATTTTAATGAAAAATAAAACGTCATAAAATGCACGTTATGACACTTAAAAAACGTCATAAAAAGGGTTTTTCTTGTAGTGCAAACACACACACACACACACACACACACACACACACATATATATATATATATATATATATACAATAAATGCGGCTAACCGTGCATGTCACTTGTAGCACTAGCCTATACTTCCCAAGTCTAAACCAGACTCCAAATTAATCTCTCACAATAATATTCTAGACATGTAAACATTCTCACCTAGCCCGTATCCCCTTATTAACTGAATTTTCATAAAAAATTCTAGGGATGGTAACGGGTCGGTTCGGGGTCCGATTTTAACTCCCCGTCCTCATTAGAAAAACCATTCCCCATCCTGCCCCATTCTCAGTTATAACGGGTTCGGGGATCCCCGTCCCCGTTTAAAGCGGGTATCGGGTTCCCCGCGGGGAACCCGTTTTGATTTTTTTTTAACCCATCTTTAAGCACCTAAGTAAAAGTTACTTTTAAATTACATCTCCATTAGGAAATGATTAAACACAAGTAAAGTGATACTCCAAAATCTCCAACATAGTTAATAGTTTTAGAACATAACATACAAATCAAACGAAGAGCATTGTTTCAACATAACAAATAACAACAACTAGTAGCGTACTAAGTCACTAACAAAATAACAAAAAAAATAAATTCGCAATATGCTCCTAGACTTGCTTGCTTCTCCATCCATTGTTGGCGTGCTAAACTTTTCCATCAATCAATCACCTCACCCATTTGTCACACAACTTTCAACCTACACAAGTTACACGATGTATTAGTTTACAACAATATAAGAAAATATAACTATACAGACAAGTTCAATCTTATATAATAATTAAATTACCTCATCAACAATATCTTTATTTATGGTACCTCTCTCAAACCGTGTTTCACAAGAAGCCGAACCTACATAATAATATAATGATGCAATAATTAATAAAGGTAAAAGGGATAAAAAAAATACACATTTCAATATGTTTAAAGTTATTACCTTGAATCTCGACCCATAACCAATCTTAAGAACACATGAGTGCTTCCAAAGTCTTTGGATGAAGTCTACTTAGATGTGGGCTCACAAATCTACCACTAGTGCTAAAAGCCGACTCTGAAGCAACAGTTGACACGGGAATGGCAAAAATATTCTAGCTATATCAAATAGTGTCGGGTACTTAAGACCATTTGACTTTCACCAAGCCAATATATCAAAATCATCGGATCTAGGAAAAACACTCTCCTCTAAATAGTAATCCAACTCCGACTTAACATGTTCAGTATTAGAGGTACTCGAGACAAAACAACTAAAATCTGAAAAAATAACTAAAAAAACAATAAATGGATGTAAAAAAAAACTAAAAAATATGCTTTATTTTAGCCTATATCATCACTGTCAAGCTAAATATCTAAAGCATTTAAACATCTAAAGCTTGAGTGTTTAAACATCTAAAGCATTTAAACATCTAAAGTTATATCATCACTGTCAAGAGGACCCAATCCCTACCCTCATGATGTTGATTTGATGATAAAATCTGAAGGCGTTGTGACAAGTTGATTCGGTTTAGCAATTGTTAAGTCAATTGTTATTAAGTAAATTATTTTGAATGCTATATCCCTACCCCCATGATAAAATCTGAAGGAGTTGTGACAAGCGAATTAAGATTTGTTGCCAGCAAGCGAATTAGGATTTGTGAGTAAATTTTAGGTTGAAAAAATACTTACTAAGCACAGATATCAATTTCACGTGGCTGCGCGTCGTGAAGCAGTTAGAGGAAGAGACAGCGCCGGCGGCCCGGTGTGAGGGAGGACAGGCGTCGGGGTGAGGGACAGATAGCGCGATAGGGGCGTGAGAGAGAGAGCGGCGCGGCGTGGGAGAGACGAGACGAGACCTGTTTTCAGTGAGAGGAGAGTGGCGTGCGGGAGTAGAGTTTAGGGTTCATTTTTTTTAGATGTTTATATACTAATACCTATATATTTATTATAATACAAATATATATATATGATTATATATTAATAAATCGGGTATCCCCGTGGAGACCCGAGGGTATTACCGAAACCGACCCAAAATTTTTTGGGGATTTTTTTTCCGGTAATCGTGGGGAACCAAAATTTTGGGGAAAATTGCCATCCTTAAAAAATTCCTTATTTAATTTTTTTCGAGTATTATTCGTCTCCAAATACTCTAAATTTCACTTCTAATATATCTCGACCATCCTAAGGTATTTGATTAGTATTAAACTAATTCTCCAAAAATCCTAACTTATTCACGGACATCATAGTTTAATCCCAAATTAAATCCCTCAAATAACCAAACATGGCTGTAAGAAGCCTGTCGAACCGGTTCGGCTTGAGGGCGAACCGGTTCGCCCCTGTAGAACAGCCCATCTTTATTCATGGCAAATTTTAGTCAAGTTTTACTAATTAAATTCATATCCAATCCCAACTTTATCAATAATTTCCATTCTCCATCAACCCTATCTATGAATTAAACCTTCCTTATATTTCATATCATGTATATATCATGGGATTCCTCATCCAATTTAAGATTTGTACAGTTTTCACTAAATATACAATGATCCACATTCTCCCAAATTTTTCAATCACAAGTTTATCTTTTACTTGAGATTTCCAATTTCAATTCACATAATTCACTTCTTAATTCTATGAAATCATGTCCCCAAAACTCATTTTCATGTGAATCCCACCCAAAATATTTTTTTCAATTATGATATGAATTGACATACAATCATAAATTAATAAGCAAGTTAATCACTTGTAGAGTCTGAATTTATTCTTTGATAATGCTAATCTAGTCTAAAAATCTCAAACAATTCTCTCCCAATTGATCTCTTCTTGAGTCCCTTTGGTTTCCTCTTGGAATCCCTTTGAGTTTCTCCTCGTTTCTCTTCAAATCCACTCGAACTCTTAGTATAGCACTAAGAAAACCTTTTGATATTGTGGAATGGATATTCACATAACCCAACCTTCCAATATATCAGTTAAATTCCAAAATTCCTTTTTCATATATTTTTAAAATGACCAAAATACCCCTATACGGATCCCAACTAGTCTAAAACCCCTCGAAATTACTACACTCTCATACTTAATTTTTACTATTTTGACATATTCCGGATCAACCGTGCACTTGAAATAATCATCTAAGTCACATATCATCAATTTACCATTTTATTCCCAACAGGAGTTCTTACGTGCGTCCCGAATAAGGTACTACCAAGCCATCAATTTTTCTCACTACGACAACTGTAAATTCATTTACTTATCACACAAGTAAATATAATAACACATAAATATTAATCAAACATTAATCCATTTCTCGCTAATTAATATTTATTCACTTCATTTTATTTTTTAATTTAATTTAATCACTATGACATGGGTAATTTAAGCATTCCCAAAAACATGGGGTGTTATAGTCATTATAAGGTGGTATACCATGAGCCTTATATGTTAACTTATTATCATAAAATCGATCACGGTAGAGACTTTTTATTTATGCTTAGGAATTATAATCTTGTTTCATATTCACATGGCTATGATTTCCTTGACAACTTGAAAAATTATTTGAACGTGCATGTGATGGAATTAAGTGAGTTAAAAATGGAGCGTGGTAAGGATTTTGCAAAAAAAATATTTTCGAGAGAAATATCGATTTTATGCCTGATGGAAATGATTTTCGGCAAAAAATTGTCTTATGTCTTATGTTTCTTCTCAAAATCATGGTAATCAAAATTTTATGAGGAGTGTGGATTATATGAAAAGTAGTTTATTTGAATTTGAAACCTCATGATGTGACACGACTTTTTCTCTAAACCTAATAATCATGTTTCAAGGGTTGTTTGCAAAAAAGAATGGTGCTTTGGATGATGGTATCTGTGTTTTCACCTCTAAAGGTGAATTATCTTCAAGTTTTCCCCACCTCTCATTGTTACTAAAGAGGTTCCTCCTTACACTCAAGTTTGTTGTTGCTTCATAGCTAGGATCTTCAAGTTTTATGTTTCATATCTCGTCCTAGGCTATGTTTGTTGAAGAGTGAGTTTGTTATGATGGTGTGAATTGTGTGGTTTATACTTGTACTCATTTAAGATCTTTGTTCCTTATTTGAATGATTATGTTGTGTTGACTTTATTTGAGCTCTTAGTGTTTTTGATGTTTCTTTTAGGAATGTCCTTATTCCTAGTTTGGTTGAAATTTTTTAATTGGATGTTTGAGATTTGTTGTATGTAGTTGCATTAATTTTGTATATACATGCATGTTTCATCTTTTGAGTTGTTCTTATTTATTATTTTGAGAAAAATCCAAAAAGATTTTGAGTTTGTTTATTTCGTGTAAGAGTGTGTTGTTTTTCATGTTTGATTTATTTCTCTCATGCTTCTGTGTTGATATGTTTTGATATATTCTTGAAAAATCTAAAAACATGTTTATTTCTCTGATCTTTTGATTGGTAATAATCCACAATATCTTGAATATTATTTGAGCTTGTGTGTTTTTGAGTTAGTTGATATTATTTGAGTTAGTCTATTCCTTTGAGAGTGTAAAATGCATTTACATATTTTCACATTTTATTGTTTTGTGTATTTTTTATTCAAATCTCATGCTTAACATGTTAATAAATCTATAGGATCGTATAAATTAAATTTTTCTTGCTAATAATATTTGTTATTTAAGTAATTATTGAATATGCTTTGTTAAAGATGGTAAACATTGATTTTAGTTTGACTTTGATGAACTGAAAGCTTGTATTCACATTACATCGCACGAATTCATAAATTGTATTGATAATTTGTCAAATTTATAAGAGTTTTCAATTTTAAAGTTGAATATCAATCTTACATGAGTTTCATAAGAACTTTATGGTCTACTTGTAAGCAATTAAGATCTTGATACGAAGGAGTAAGAAATGGACCGTTTTGTATGCATTGATAAGGGCTCCCATTATAATGATAATGTACGATTTCAATTTGAGTATCATCGGGTAGGTATCATATAGGTGTGAGAAAAAGTCAATCAATGGCAAAAGCCAATGTATTGAAAAGAGCCACAAGACAGGTACTTAACCATCAATAAATAAAAGGTTTTAGGATAACATAAAAAAATAGCTATTCTAGTTTGACATTCAAAAGATTTGATCGACACTTGTTGTAGGGGAGTTTGCAGTTGGAGTAGATCTTAAGAAAAACTCATAATCGTATTGCACTTTTGAAAGTTCTACTATGCTATGGGTTATATGGAGGATTATAAAATATACACCAATTTTTAATTTTTTTGAATTTTAATTAGCTCAATTAATTATGCACCAATTATACTGATTATTGTGTAAACATTTTACCAAATTTTATCTTACCTAAAAAATGCATCAAGGTGACTATGTAAGAATAAAATAACTAATCACATAATATGCCGATTGGCAAGGAAATCCCATAAAGGAAAAAAAATCAAACGACCCAGCCACACAAATTAACTATGATATAAGAATAACACAATGATGACAAATGACTTATACAACCGACTCGATTCTTTTAAGACTTGATGCATTTTCATTCCTTCAACCTTCTTCATAACAACATGCATAAATCCACCAGCGAACTGTCTCAATGCGTGCTCCTCACACGTCTCGATATATGCTGATCTTGGCTCAGTAAACTGTCATAGAAACACAAAATCCACCGTGTCAAACACATACATAATCCATCACATGAAACTTACTCAGCAAAGGTGTAGAGTAAACGAACTTTGGTGCCAAATAATAGATATCAAGAAATATATTTGATTAAAACTTGGATATCAAAACAATTGTGTGAAGCTAGGGTTTATAGGCTCTTAAATATTTCTTAAAAAACATTTTTCATTAAAACCTCTTTTTATAAAATAAGTTGTGAGCATTCCTATTTATAAAAAAACTAAAAAATCGAAGGGACATAAAACATAAGGAAGCTCGTTCGAACGAAACTACTAGGTTCATTCGAATGAGTTTTAGAATCTCTCTAGAATGAAATAAATATTGTTTGAATGAACTTGTTAAACCCATTCTAACAGAGATAAAACAACCTTGGAACAACAACCCAATATAAAGAAGAAAAATATCGTATGATATTCGTTTGAACCTAATTCCAATGATAACCTCATTCTCATTTGAACTAATAAAAAATCCCGTTTGAATAGCTTGTATAAATTCGTTTGATCATTAACTCATTCAAACAACAATGAAAAAAAATTATTTTTGTTTTAAAATTCTTTTTAAAAATATGACCTCAAACAATTTTAAAACAAACAACCAAATAAATCCAAGGATAAATATAATAGGCATTCATACCTCTTCAGATCCATGGACTTTGAAGATGAAACTTGGCACGAAACACGACATGATAGTGTAAACGGTTTAACTTGGCCAATATCGCCTTCAATCACACATCATAGGCTTGAAGTATAAGCATGTCAAGTTCTACTATAATCATCATCATCATACTAACTCATGTCCTAACTTATGAGTCAAATAAGTTTTTTCTAACCAGAATTAAGCCAACATACACACAAATTAACTCAACTGGAAATTTGTCCTTACAAATCTCCCCCTTTGGCTATTTCGGGACAAAAATAAAAAATAAAAACCTACGGGACGTCAAACTCACTAAAGATTGAATATCAAGACCACCAAAAGAAAAAAGTATAAATGCTTAATAGACACAAACTTTTAGTAGATTGCTCTTGTGAAAACATTTTCACTTGTGAAAACTTTGTCAAGTCATTGCACAATTACACACATAAACACACTTTTCAAATGAAAAGAGGATGTATAACAAGTATAAATCCTCATATGAAGGACCCTCCCTTTTGTCCAAACATCTCCCCAAACTAAGGTTAAGCTTTCTCCATCTAAGGTAAGATGTCTCCCTGGAGATAAATATTCTCCTCCCTTTGTTCAGGAAAAGAAAAAGATAAAAATGCATAACATAAACAACAAATAAATTTGAAACATAAGTAGAAATAATCCAACCAATAAACATATGATAACAATGTAAACATGAAATAAAAGACACAATATAATCATATAACATATCAATTTGAATTGAAAATTAAGCATATGGAAAATACGAACTAAATGCAAGCACAAAAATACAAAAACAAGCATACTATATATATATATATATATATATATATATATATATATTTATTTATTCATTTATTTATTTATTCATTTATTTATTTATTTATTAATTACCATTCAAATACTAATGATGCAAAAAAAATATAGGTATAAACACTATAAAAGACACAAAACACATAAGATTTTCACACTTGTATGGCATAAATGAGTCTAAACAAAATTTGGTATGGAATTAAGGGGAGTGAACTAGAAAAAAAATATGTGACGCAATCACTCAAGTTTTGTCCATGGAGTTTTGTTTGACCGTATTATATTATCAAACTTTAGTTTAGCCTTAAGTGACAAATAAAGAACTCAAAATTGATAAATATACAAAATGCGTATTAATGATTCTTAAATCAATAGCGTCAAACATTTAGCTTTACTAAGATTTATTATGCAAACCCATTGATCATCAAATTAAACACACTAAATATATATATATATATATATATATATATAATTTTTTTACTCATTTACTTTTGAAGATATCAATTTTGAAGCATCAATGGAAAAATTTAGCGTTGGCAATTTTATCATTTATATCGCCTCTCTTTTCTTTTAGGCTCTTGTCGATGGACTCCTTTCACGCAAAGGATATTGACTCTATTTGTAGCCCTTTTCCATTGATCACTCATATTTTTTAAACAAAGAAAACTATCTCTCAATGGATCATACACAAATCCTCTATAGTCATATAGATTTGTATATGATAAAATTGATAGGATAACACCTCACTTAGCTCATGAAACATAATTAGTTATATTCTAAAAGAGAATGTGCCATGTTTGTGCAAATGCATACGAAAAGGATTTTAAACCATAATCAAATATCTTAGGCACATGGAAAACATGGCATGAGTGATATTCAAACACACCAGTATTCCTATAAAATGTGTAGAACTAAACTACACAAAACAAAACTAAAATAATGGTTCTTAAGTTATGGCTCCAAAAATAAACATTATGACATGTCATAAATTTGTTTGGGCATATGATATCGTATGCTCTGGAATTGATTTCATCCCCAAACCTTCATATCCATAAATCCCAAGGTACTATATTATGGTTTATGTGGACTACACACTTTCTTGAATATTTAATCAATCTTCTTGATTCTAGATTTTATCTTTTGTGGCAAATATGCTTTGTGAGTCAGTGTTTTATAAAGATGAATAAATCAGGCAGAACAAACGATCTCCGAATGGCTTGAAATTTCTCGTGCCTCTTCCTCTATATATCGGTGGTTCCAATTTCATAAGTTTTGAACTCTCTAATTAATGGGAATCAATTTTACAAGATGGGAGCTTTCGAAGAGACCTCAAAATCTTTAATGCTATTCTTTTAAGCCAATACATGTCATTGGTGTGTGCCCACCAAAGAGCACGACCCTACCACTCATTTTTAGGTTTTTTTTAATATATAATGTAGGAGACAAAATGTTGCTTACATAGGCTAACATGGGGACCCATAGAGAAATATGAGACTAACTCCCTACATAATTTGGAATTCTAATTAAAATCTATAATTAATTCCATAATTCTATAAATTATTACTCATTCCACTAATGGATAATAATTGCACTCTAGTATACTATCTCAAGCTTATAGTTTTCGGTTCCTCATTATTAAATGCTTAAAAATCTCCCCATGTTAAGATTACAGATACACGTCAATTAACAAACTCATATATATATATATATATATATTGAAAGTGTTATTTTAAGTAACACCTAACCTTAGACACAGAATAAATGTCTCATCTTTCTTCGCTTCGGGGATAGAGGTCCTACGGTAGGTAACACTAAACATATTTTATACTTCGAATAATAAAATCCACAGGACGGGTTTGACATAATCAAAACTTATCAGCTACATGAGGAGGGTATCATTGATCTCTCTATCGAGATCTGAATTCCATTCATGATTAACTTTCACCATACATTAATCACCATTACCCAGCCAACCAAGCTTATTGATCCATAAATGAATCTCACCCAATAGGATGAAGTAATGAACAATTTATGCACATGTCCATCAATTATGTCCACGTTAAGAGAATAAGAACTCATAATAATCATAAGATGTGAATTAACTTATATAGTTATTATAAGAATAATTATCTCAATTTGATCCCGTTGAATACACACAAAGTGTACTAGCACAATAAGTCAAAACTATACCATTTTCTATAATAAAGATACACCTATTCAAATATTATGCTACAATCCTACCGATGGTGTGTCCATCTCCATCTAAGATTTTGAACTGTTCTTATTGTTACACCCTTTATTTTTATATCATTTAAATTGGTAGAATTAAAATGAGTAAATTGCGTGAATAAATTTCTTTCATATAATTGTGCATAATTAAGTGATTCGATTATACTGAATGTGTGCATTCATAGATTAATTAAATGACATGTTACGTGAATTATTATTATCACATTATAACTAGTATAACTAAAATATGTAATATATTGCATACATTGATTGAGTACGTTTCGTAGTGATTTAAGAACTCGTTTAGGCGTTTTAGACATCGTAAGTTAGGTTTGGAGGATAGTTATACCCTTAGGGGAGATTTTGGACCAATTCGAGTGTTATTCTGGGCTTATTTGGGGGCCCGATATTGGGTATTAAGGAGAGATACGTGATTAAGGATTTCAATAAGTTAATAAAACAACTTAATTACACTTTCCATCTACTTTTAAGAAAACCTAGCGGCCTTACACGTTCTAAGGGAAGTTACCAAAGTTGAAGAAGAAGAGGGGAACAAAAGTTCAAGGGATGAGGCTTCTATCAGCTCTAAAAGGTAAGAATTTTCTTGAAAACTTTTAATAATATGTTTCTTGATTTATATGCATGTCTCTCTTACCAATTTCGGGTTATAAATTTGATTGGAGATTGAAATATATATTGATTTGGATCTTGGGATGTTTAGAATTAATTTATGATTATTTATGTTTTGAGAGTTAAATACCTTGGTAACTAACTTGGAATTGATATCATTTAATTGGAGAAATTGCTATAAGAATCTATATGATAAGATTAATGTTTATTATTGAATTCAAATCATGTACTGGTCTTACAATTCTTGGGATTTTTGGGTTTAGACAACTTGTGACACTTATAATCTAATAATTTGAATTAGCAGGGATTATCATGCGTAAATTGGTTATAGAATGATATAGACACGTTTGTTTGACTATATTAGAGTTATGGATATTGAAATTGATTTATAATAAGACTTAAAAACAAATATGGAATTATGGGGACGGAACCCTTATTGAAAAACTAGCAAATATGGGCTCACTGTTGGAAGAGAATCAATTTGGCCTCATGGGTGACTCGATTTGGCTTGGAGCAAAGCGACTCAGATCTTAGGGCTTTGGACAGGGATAGACCATGGAAACATTTGGGGGATTTTTATAAGTCTAAGAGAGTATATGGGAGGTTGTCCAAGTGAATGGATATTTAGTTAAAAATAGTTTTTTGTCATTTTTCCATAAATGGTGAATTTAATAATTAACTAGAGCATTAATATTCAAACAAGTAGTGTTAGTTCGAGAATTATAAATTCAATTTACGATAGTTATGAGTATAATTATCTATACATATTGTGTGTTATATGTATGTATTTACTTAGTATTTGTTTGTACATACATGTGTTTTTGGAAGGCCTATTAGTTGGGCTTGTGTATGTCATCGAATCAGTATCACTCATTGGCTGAGATGGGATAGGCATAGTATAGGTCATTATTTTAGGTCATACTTCCATGGGCACCGCTTCGTGATGAGAGAAGTGGGATGTCTGAATTCATTTTCATATACGCGGGTATGTACGTGATATAATGTATTAGCATAGTCATCACCCTACTTGTGTGTGTGTGTGTGTGTGTATTGTTTACGTTTGTTTAGTGATGGACTCCTCCGAACTTACGGATAGATATAGACACCGAAGGTAGATGACTTCGTGTGCCGTATATATATAAGGGTATATATATTTATATAAATTGATTAAGAATGATTCAATGTAGTATGATAATGTAGACAACTATTAATGGACACAATGCTACGTAAATACATAATGGGATGAGATTTTATCTATGTGGGGTAGTATTATGGGGTAAGTCTTTGGGACTGAGATCCTATGTGTAGATATTTACCTCCCACTTTATATGTGGGATAGTTACGCTTGATATTTTTATGTTAGCGTAGAGACCGGATTACATGTTTGGTCTTGGGTTAGATATGCATATAATATTACAATTAGATGAGGGGTGATATACTTACTGCATGTGAGGGACGATGAGTCGTATGTAATGTGAATTTACTAAATTGTTATCTATTGGTTTTGTAAGTTATTTCTTGCAACTTTAAGGCATTAACCCAAATTATAAAATGTTTTTCCCCCTGAGTTATCCTAGATAGGAACAACAGGGCTAATAGAACATCAAACTTATAATTTCATTCTCTTCGTAGTGGATGCAACTCTTCGATTCTAATGTGGGTTGTGTAATACCCCGTATTTTTGACTATATTTATTTTGGGATTAATTAATTAAATTGCGTATTAATTGGAAATTAATCCGGGTTAATAATACTAATGTGATGCGAATTGGTATTTGATTATGTGCATATATGATTATATATGAACTTGGTATTATAAAATTTGTCGTGGGATTTATATACGGCATTTTAGAAATTTTGTTGAGACGCGTGGGACCGCCGCGTCACGGTATGATATTTTGATATTAAAAGTGAATAAAAAATCTATAACCCGTATGGTCGTTTTGAGTGCGCCAACGCGTCCGGAAGGGTCGAGATAGTCAGAAAACACTAGCCGGGGGTATAGTTTGGGTTTCGGGGTATTTTTAGGCCATCCCGGCACCATAAAGGGTATTTTAGTAATTTGGTATTTTTGGGTAATTAAAAGTGACGAAAATGGAGAGTTATAATCTGATAAGGATTGACCCAACCAACCCTTATTAACCCAACAAGCTACGGAGGTTTATTATATTAGGTTTTCATAAGTTTCCCTCAAACCAAACCCTAGCCACCTTGAGCCACCATTGAAGGAGAGCTTGGAGAAGGAGAGAGATAGAGGAATTCTGCAGAGATTCTTCACCAAATCAACACCAAATTCGAAATCAAACCAAGGCAAGTGGTTTAATTATGTTTAACTTCAGCAAATGTTCTTTCCATGTTAGCAAATTGAAGATTTATAATTGTTATTGGAAGATGAATGAAAAACCCATGATTAATTGAACTTAGGTCTGAATTTTGAGGATAAATTGCATGTAGACTAGTTGGTGACGATTAATCTGATGTGAATACATGATTGGGTGAAAGAAAAACGAATTAAATTCTGGGATTTGATGATGATATTATGTTAGGGTTCATGTTCTTGAGAAAATCTGGAAAAACTAGGTTTTTATGAAGATTGATCCATAGGTAGCCTTTAGATGTTGAATTATTGATTTATGGACGTTAGTAATACTGTAGGATTGTTATATGGCATTACTATGACGTTATATCTGAGAATCATACGTTAGAAATTAGTTTTGGGATGGATTAAAATCTGCAAAACGAAGCAGTCCGTAGCCATACCTGTTCGATCGATCGATCGACATTCATAAGTCGATCGATCGACTAGATCGATCGAGCGACATTCATAGGTCGATCGATCGACCTTCCCAGAATGAGTGAAATATTCCTTAATTTGATTTTAATGGTGGAAACCCTCGGAGAATATGTTTGGAGACCTGATGAATACCCTCACCCTTAAGAAAGACCAGTAGAGGTGAGTATTATAGTGAACTTTAATTAGAATACAATTCGAAGAATTATTCTAGATTATAGAAATTTGTTAAGTGAGATAACATTTGGGTTAATAGTGTAGAATTGAGTAATTAAATGAAATAAGGTTTAGGGCAGAAGTAAAGACCTTAAGAATAAAGATGTTATATTTGGTAATAATCGGAACTTAATAGTCTATTTAAGATAGATTTTAAGGATAAGGGATTACGGCGTGAGACGTGTCGGCAATTTAACCTTATATCAACGGGAGACTTGAAATATATAAGTTTGGTATAATGGTATAATGATGTAGAAAATACCTTATTAAAATGGTGATATCTAAGATGTGTGAATGCTTAGTATATAGTTTATGTGTATAACATACCTACCATACTTGCTATCACGGGGGAGGTTACGTTCGCTTAGGACCCTCTAATCCTTGTGTGCCTACGGGGGGGATATAGACTGGTACCTTGATGAACATAGATCATTGAAAGACTTATTGTGATATTAATAAGTCCGCTGATCATGGGAGCGTAGGTATGTGCGTGACCCATGTGATGGTGACTGTGTTCGCCTCCATTATTTGTGATGTTGTTATCGGTAAACTATTCCTGAGAGATTCGGAATATGAAATCCTTATGTACGTGATGTACCGGGATGGATAGCAGAGTATGTGTGCACCGCAGCTTAGTTCTCGGGGTGCTTGTGTCGTATATTTATGATGTGAATAATATACGCTTAATTTAATGGGAACCTTCATGTTAATGTTGTGAAAATAATTACGGTAATGTTCCGAGACTGATAATGAGTTAACTGATAGTTATATCTATGGCATACTTAGTAACTGAGTTTATGTTAAACCTCTATTTAATTACAAGCGTTGTTATGCCAAACGGAACCTAGTAATATGGGTAGGACCTTTGGCAGTCTAGCTAGTTATGTCGTCAGTTAGCTAGTGGTATGGGTCGATATAGATGGGTAATTACGTTAGGAGTGCACAGTTAGTCGAGAGGTGAGAATTTAATGTGAGTGCACGTCCTAACATGTACTTTGCATTTAATGTTTTAAATGTTTTTAAAGCACTTGCAGGTTTTTAAAACATAACACATTCGGGCTCTGACCCGTTTGCTTTTCAAATCTCTTTTTCTTGTAAAACCATTTTTAGGTGCCCAGCCACAGGGACACCAAGCATAGGATTCTCATTCAGGTGACGAGCTGTAGCTGTTTGTGGAAGCTACAGGGACTTGCTTTTAGACGCCTCTCTCATTTGGATTCCAGTCTCAGCATCTATCAGTTGTAGGGCATGTTGCCCAATTCTATTAGACATTTTTACATTTCAGTTTTCAGACTCTAGCATGTATTGCTCAGTATTCAGTTTTAGTTATTTATTTCAGTTTACTTATCAGTTGTGGGATTTGTATTGAGGAGTTTTTCCTCCAGAGTTTATTTACATTTTGTGATGGTTATTCGTTTTACTTCAGTATGGTGAATGGTGTTATTTAGTTATTCATTACTCTTGTTGCATGTTAATCAGATTTAATAAAATTTGGCACTTACTTTTTAAATACTAGGTGGTTAGTGATAATAAAACGTTTTCGACAGTGATGCTATTAACTGAGCCAACTTGGCATTTTGAATTAATTTTATAAAGGAGTAGCTACCCGGTGTTTAATTAGTCGGGGTGTCACAGGTGGTATCAGAGCATCAGGTTCTAGTGTCCTTTAGGATCTGTACGGCTATTATGTTTCCGCTACGTTTTCTTTGATATAGAGCCCTATATTTTAGGACTGTTGTACTCTTTTTGTGTGTACGTTTCGTTCTTCAGCTATTTTAAAGTTTATAACTGTAGACTTATAAACTTTGTTCTTATTTCAGATGCCTCCACGACGTGCACGGCGAGTTCCCAGGAATGCAATGCCCGAACCCCAGCCCGCTCCAGTTCAGGGCATGTTGAACGCCACTGAGGTTGCAGCTATAGTAGCTCAAGCGGTGAATGCCGCGATTGCCGTTGTTCAGCAGGCACCCCCTCAGGCGCCGGTTGCCGCGCCAGTCCAGGTGAATGCATTCCCGTCTGCTTGGGAACGTGTACGTGACGCTTTTCAGAAAGCGCATCCGCCAGAGTTTGCAGGAAGCTCAGATGTGATTGTATCGAGCCAATGGAGGAAGGATATGCAGAGGCACTTGAGGATGCATGAGTGCACTGATGTTCAGAAACAGGTGCTAGCTACTTTCAAGCTAGTTGGATCTGCGCTGCAGTGGTGGGAGTCCATTACCACCGCGGAGGAGAGGGATACCCTCACGATACAGGAGTTCTGGGTGCGGTTCGACCGCAAGTATTTTCCGTCCGCAGTTCATACAGAGATGAGGAGGAAACTGATGAGTTTGAAATAGGAGAGCAAGACAGTGGCCGAGTATGAGGCCGAGTTCACTAACCTGTTGAATATCGTTCCAGACGAGATTCCAACAGAGAAGAAGAAGATAGAGAAGTTCACTGATGGGTTGAATTGGAGGATCCGTCAGCATCTGCTAGGGAACCTATCGTTGGCCTCGTATTCTGATGTGGTTAACGCTGTATTACTACACTGCCAGGACCACCGTTTTCATATGGCCGAGGGCAAGCGGTCAGGGGAGTCTAGCCATCAGGGCAGGACTGGAGGACATGGTGCCAGCGGGGCACAGACCGGTCAGGGGCAGAGACAGACTGAGCAGGGTACCCAGCAGGGGGACAATAAGAGGTTCCGGTCAGGGAGCTACAGGCAGGGACAGGGAGGTTTCCGCCAGGACCATCAGGGTCCAAACGGTCAGCAGGGCCAGCAGGGGCAGAATGGGCAGCAGTTCCATCAGGGCCAGCAGGGCCAAGGGAGGAACGGTAACGGCCACCAGGGCCGGGGACAGCAGGGGCAGAGGGGAGGAAACTTCCCAGGGAAGTGCTTTGTTTGTGGCAAGATTGGCCACAAGCGACAAGATTGTCCTGATAGGGGTAGGGCCCCACAGCAGCAGCAGCAGGGTGCTCGCCAGGAGCCACAAAGGCCTATGTTTCCCGCCGCTCTCCCCGCACCGCCGCAGATTATTCCAGCACCTCAGCAGGGGCAGCTACAGTATGGACGTGTCTACAACGTCAACCAGGCTGCAGTTCCACAGGCACCGCCCACGATCGAGGGTACGTTTCCTATCCATGGCACTATGGGTCGGGTGTTATTTGATACGGGTGCTACACACTGTTTTATTGCTACACACTTCGCGAAAGCTTTAGGATTGTTAGCTACGGCAGAGAGCACAGTGACGTGTGTCGACTCACCATTAGGGAGTGGGTCACTTATTTTCTTTATATGCCGGGGAGTGGGAGTAGAGGTTGGTGGTTTGGTATTACCTGCGGACATGTTAGTGTTAGACATGCATGTCCACGATGTGATCATCGGTATGGATTGGCTCGTAGCATATAGGGCCATGATTGATTGCTTCAGCGGGAGCATTGTTTTTGCCATTCCGGGGCAGGAGATGTTTATAGTGGCGATGCCTCGCCCAGAGGGAGGATCGACCGCTCATCTGTATTACATAGAGGAGGATACCTCTAAGGAGGTTGTTATTCCTTTAGATTCGATCCCGGTTGTCAGGGAGTATTCGGATGTGTTTCAGGAGATACCAGGCTTACCACCCAGTCGAGAGATAGATTTCGTTATTGATTTGCTACCGGGTACGAGACCTATAGCACGTGCACCGTACCGTATGGCTCCGGCTGAGATGCGAGAGCTACGGGATCAGATTGAGCAGTTATTGGGTCAGGGGTTTATTCGGAGGAGTACTTCACCGTGGGGTGCCCCTGTGTTGTTCGTGAAGAAGAGGGACGGTTCACTGAGATTGTGTGTGGACTACCGAGAGTTGAATAAGGTCACGATACGGAATAAGTATCCGTTGCCTCGAATCGATGACCTATTCGACCAGTTGAGAGGAGCTTCTTTCTTCTCGAAGATTGACTTGAGGTCGGGATACCATCAGTTGCGTATCAGGGAGGAGGATGTCTCGAAGACTGCGTTCCTGTCGAGATATGGTTCTTACGAGTTTCGGGTTATGCCTTTCGGCTTGACCAACGCTCCAGTTGTGTTTATGGACTTGATGAACAGAGTGTTCAGAGATTTTCTCGATCAGTTTGTCATTGTCTTCATTGATGACATTCTGGTCTACTCTCAGACAGAGGAGGAGCACGCCGAGCATTTGAGGCAGGTTTTGCAGACACTTCGTCAGAACGAGCTGTATGCAAAATATGAAAAGTGCGGGTTTTGGCTGAAGGAGGTCCAGTTCTTGGGTCACATTATTTCCGACCAGGGAATATCTGTCGATCCGGGGAAGGTGTCAGCGGTGAGGGAGTGGGGACAGCCCACGACACCAACAGAGATTCGTAGTTTCTTGGGCTTAGCAGGATACTACAGGAGATTTATTCGGGGTTTCTCGGAGATAGCAGGTCCTTTGACACATCTTACTCGTAAGGGTGTGCCATATATCTGGAGTGATGCCTGTCAGTTGGCATTCGACGAGTTGAAGGACAAATTGACCGCAGCACCTGTGTTAGCATTGCCGAGACCGGGAGTTGAGTATTTGGTTTACACCGATGCGTCTTTGCAAGGGCTTGGAAGTGTTTTGCAGCAGGAGAGACAGGCCATAGCTTATGCTTCCCGTAAGCTTAAGCCTCATGAGAAGAATTACCCCACGCATGATTTAGAGTTGGCGGCAGTGGTATTTGCCTTACGGATTTGGAGGCACTATCTTTTGAGGGAGAAGTTTCAGTTGTTCACGGATCACAAGTCACTACAGTATTTGTTCACGCAGAAGGAATTGAACATGCGGCAGCGTAGGTGGCTTGAGTTTGTGAAGGACTACCAGTTCGACATCCAGTACCACCCGGGTAAGGCTAACGTGGTAGCAGACGCGTTGAGCCGCAGGCCAGCAGATGAGGTGGCAGAGGTGTGGAAAGCTAAGTGGAAGGAATTGGGACACCAGGATGCAGTGGCCCGATCTTTCATGTCTGTGATGACCGTTACACCGCAGATTGTCACGAAGGTAGTACGGGCACAGGCCGATGACTCGTTCTGTCAGGAGCAGATAGTTCGATTACTTGCAGAGGGAGCCGAGTCCTATACCGTTAGCTCAGACGGGGGATTGCGCTTCAATGGGAGATTGGTAGTTCCGGAAGGGGAAGAATTGCGGCACAATGTGATGGCAGAGTCGCACGGCTCACGGTTCGCGGTACATCCCGGAGGGGACAAAATGTACCAAGACATGAGACGGCAATATTGGTGGAGCAGTATGAAGAAAGATATCGCTGAGTTTGTCTCGAAATGCGCCACTTGTCAGCTTGTAAAAGTGGATCATCAGAGACCAGCAGGATTGCTACAGCCGTTGGAGGTTCCGGTGTGGATGTGGGAGAGCATATCCATGGATTTTGTCACGGGGTTGCCTACGTCGCAGAGGGGTCACGACTCCATTTGGGTAATTGTGGACAGGTTGACCAAGGTCGCTCACTTCTTACCCGTAAGGACTGACTACACTACGGGACAGTATGCCCAGCTTTTCATTTCAGAGATTGTGAGACTTCACGGTGTTCCCCTGAATATCGTGTCTGACAGAGACAAGATATTTGTTTCGAGGTTTTGGGAGAGCTTCCAGAAGGCCATGGGCACGGAATTGCGGTTGAGTACGGCTTATCATCCGCAGACCGATGGGCAGACAGAGCGCACCAACCAGATGTTGGAGGACATGCTACGCATGTGCATTATTGACTTCGGGGGTGGATGGGAGCAGTACCTTCCACTGGTGGAGTTTGCTTACAACAACTCCTATCAGTTCACTATTGGCATGGCTCCGTTTGAGGCATTGTACGGTAGGCCTTGTCGTTCCCCAGCATGTTGGTTGGAGGTGGGGGACAACAAACTACTTGGGCCGGAAGTGATTCAGGATACTTCGGCAAGGATTGAGTTGATTCGGAGTCGCATTCGGGTGGCTCAAGACAGGCAGAAGAGTTATGCTGATGCGAAGAGATTTTTCAGGGAGTTCCAAGTGGGGGACCAGGTTTTGCTCAGGGTTTCTCCGATGAAGGGGATTATGCGATTCGGGAAGAAGGGGAAGTTGGCACCGAGGTATGTGGGACCGTTCCCTATTATAGAGCGGATCGGACCAGTCGCGTATAGACTTGGATTACCGGAGCACTTGCATCGGATCCACGATGTGTTTCACATTTCCTCGCTGAGGAAATACCTTAGAGATAATATGGCTCATTCGCACATTGCTGTGGAGGACATCGATCTCCAGCCGGATAGCTCCTACGAGGAGGGGCCAATTGCTATTTTGGACCGAAGCGAGAGGAAACTGCGGTCAAAGATAGTCCCGTTAGTACGTGTTCAGTGGCGACATCACAATGTCGAGGAGTCCACATGGGAGCGCGAGGATGAGATGCGCGAGCGTTATCCAGAGCTGTTTTTAGCAGGTACTTTCTAGTTTTGAATTTCGGGACGAAATTCAGTTATTAGGGGGGGAGTATGTAATACCCCGTATTTTTTACTATATTTATTTTGGGATTAATTAATTAAATTGCGTATTAATTGGAAATTAATCCGGGTTAATAATACTAATGTGATGCGAATTGGTATTTGATTATGTGCATATATGATTATATATGAACTTGGTATTATAAAATTTGTCGTGGGATTTATATACGGCATTTTAGAAATTTTGTTGAGACGCGTGGGACCGCCGCGTCACGGTATGATATTTTGATATTAAAAGTGAATAAAAAATCTATAACCCGTATGGCCGTTTTGAGTGCGCCAACGCGTCCGGAAGGGTCGAGATAGTCAGAAAACACTAGCCGGGGGTATAGTTTGGGTTCCGGGGTATTTTTAGGCCATCCCGGCACCATAAAGGGTATTTTAGTAATTTGGTATTTTTGGGTAATTAAAAGTGACGAAAATGGAGAGTTATAATCTGATAAGGATTGACCCAACCAACCCTTATTAACCCAACAAGCTACGGAGGTTTATTATATTAGGTTTTCATAAGTTTCCCTCAAACCAAA
This sequence comes from Sambucus nigra, assembly GCA_949130495.1. Lineage (NCBI taxonomy): Eukaryota > Viridiplantae > Streptophyta > Magnoliopsida > Dipsacales > Adoxaceae > Sambucus > Sambucus nigra. The sequence goes on along the minus strand of OX422208.1, from coordinate 82,492,236 downwards.
CCCTAGCCACCTTGAGCCACCATTGAAGGAGAGCTTGGAGAAGGAGAGAGATAGAGGAATTCTGCAGAGATTTTTCACCAAATCAACACCAAATTCGAAATCAAACCAAGGCAAGTGGTTTAATTATATTTAACTTCAGCAAATGTTCTTTCCATGTTAGCAAATTGAAGATTTATAATTGTTATTGGAAGATGAATGAAAAACCCATGATTAATTGAACTTAGGTCTCAATTTTGAGGATAAATTGCATGTAGACTAGTTGGTGACGATTAATCTGATGTGAATACATGATTGGGTGAAAGAAAAACGAATTAAATTCTGGGATTTGATGATGATATTATGTTAGGGTTCATGTTCTTGAGAAAATCTGGAAAAACTAGGTTTTTATGAAGATTGATCCATAGGTAGCCTTTAGATGTTGAATTATTGATTTATGGACGTTAGTAATACTGTAGGATTGTTATATGGCATTACTATGACGTTATATCTGAGAATCATACGTTAGAAATTAGTTTTGGGATGGATTAAAATCTGCAAAACGAAGCAGTCCGTAGCCATACCTGTTCGATCGATCGATCGACATTCATAAGTCGATCGATCGACTAGATCGATCGAGCGACATTCATAGGTCGATCGATCGACCTTCCCAGAATGAGTGAAATATTCCTTAATTTGATTTTAATGGTGGAAACCCTCGGAGAATATGTTTGGAGACCTGATGAATACCCTCACCCTTAAGAAAGACCAGTAGAGGTGAGTATTATAGTGAACTTTAATTAGAATACAATTCGAAGAATTATTCTAGATTATAGAAATTTGTTAAGTGAGATAACGTTTGGGTTAATAGTGTAGAATTGAGTAATTAAATGAAATAAGGTTTAGGGCAGAAGTAAAGACCTTAAGAATAAAGATGTTATATTTGGGAATAATCGGAACTTAATAGTCTATTTAAGATAGATTTTAAGGATAAGGGATTACGGCGTGAGACGTGTCGGCAATTTAACCTTATATCAACGGGAGACTTGAAATATATAAGTTTGGTATAATGGTATAATGATGTAGAAAATACCTTATTAAAATGGTGATATCTAAGATGTGTGAATGCTTAGTATATAGTTTATGTGTATAACATACCTACCATACTTGCTATCACGGGGGAGGTTACGTTCGCTTAGGACCCTCTAATCCTTGTGTGCCTACGGGGGGGATATAGACTGGTACCTTGATGAACATAGATCATTGAAAGACTTATTGTGATATTAATAAGTCCGCTGATCATGGGAGCGTAGGTATGTGCGTGACCCATGTGATGGTGACTGTGTTCGCCTCCATTATTTGTGATGTTGTTATCGGTAAACTATTCCTGAGAGATTCGGAATATGAAATCCTTATGTACGTGATGTACCGGGATGGATAGCAGAGTATGTGTGCACCGCAGCTTAGTTCTCGGGGTGCTTGTGTCGTATATTTATGATGTGAATAATATACGCTTAATTTAATGGGAACCTTCATGTTAATGTTGTGAAAATAATTACGGTAATGTTCCGAGACTGATAATGAGTTAACTGATAGTTATATCTATGGCATACTTAGTAACTGAGTTTATGTTAAACCTCTATTTAATTACAAGCGTTGTTATGCTAAACGGAACCTAGTAATATGGGTAGGACCTTTGGCAGTCTAGCTAGTTATGTCGTCAGTTAGCTAGTAGTATGGGTCGATATAGATGGGTAATTACGTTAGGAGTGCACAGTTAGTCGAGAGGTGAGAATTTAATGTGAGTGCACGTCCTAACATGTACTTTGCATTTAATGTTTTAAATGTTTTTAAAGCACTTGCAGGTTTTTAAAACATAACACATTCGGGCTCTGACCCGTTTGCTTTTCAAATCTCTTTTTCTTGTAAAACCATTTTTAGGTGCCCAGCCACAGGGACACCAAGCATAGGATTCTCATTCAGGTGACGAGCTGTAGCTGTTTGTGGAAGCTACAGGGACTTGCTTTTAGACGCCTCTCTCATTTGGATTCCAGTCTCAGCATCTATCAGTTGTAGGGCATGTTGCCCAATTCTATTAGACATTTTTACATTTCAGTTTTCAGACTCTAGCATGTATTGCTCAGTATTCAGTTTTAGTTATTTATTTCAGTTTACTTATCAGTTGTGGGATTTGTATTGAGGAGTTTTTCCTCCAGAGTTTATTTACATTTTGTGATGGTTATTCGTTTTACTTCAGTATGGTGAATGGTGTTATTTAGTTATTCATTACTCTTGTTGCATGTTAATCAGATTTAATAAAATTTGGCACTTACTTTTTAAATACTAGGTGGTTAGTGATAATAAAACGTTTTCGACAGTGATGCTATTAACTAAGCCAACTTGGCATTTTGAATTAATTTTATAAAGGAGTAGCTACCCGGTGTTTAATTAGTCGGGGTGTCACAGGTTGTTAGTCTTTATTTATTTCAATTTTATATTCCAGAGATTCTATGGGCATAATAAGGCTGAGATTTATGTATTCAAGTTAGTTTTTTCCAGTTATGTTGAGATGGATGATTTATTATATATGTGAATTGGGACTTATTTATTGTCAGTTTATTATGTCACATTGTTCTATTGTGCATGGATGTTTAAATTAAAATTATATTTTTACGGTTGATGTTGAGTGTGGTATAAATTATTAGACAAGCCCCATCTTCAACATATTATGTTTGGCCAACCTTTACGTGGAAAATGTGGGTTATTAAAGTTGGTATCAAAGAATTTAGGTTCTAGCATCCTTGGATCTGTGTTGAGCTCGTTACGTTCAGCATTGCCTTATTTGATATGTAAGGCCCTATGTTTATTAATCATTGTACTCTTTAAAATTGGTTATTAGTACGAACCTCGTTTCCTTTCTGATGGAAAACAATCAATGTGGCAGACCATGATGTGCTACTAATGAGGTTACAGAGGGTATGGCTCAGTAGGAGCTGAAGCCACACCCGTAACCACCACTAGTGCTGCCCATGGCTATTCCATACATAGCTACGATAGTAACTCGGGTAGTCTCTACAGTAATGGTTGCCATGATACATCACTTCCAGCCATAACAGTAGTCAATACCACCACCCCTGCAACTAGTGCATCTACCCGTTCAGGCACAAGGCTTGGTAATAAGTTGGAGAACTTTTCGATCTTACTCCGGTGGACTCTTATAAGTTTGTAAGTATAAGTTTGTAAGTTTACTTTACAGTACTTAATATATTTCAGTTTTTATTTCCGCATAGTTATAGTGATCCTCTTATTTATGGTATCAGAGCCATGATTGGCTAAACAGTGTGTTAATGTTTAGACTAGTAGTAATTATGGTATGAAATTTATGCCATGACAGTAACTTACTGTTCAGATGAATAGTAAATTACTGTTCACCGATGTGAATAGTAATTTAGTATTCACATTAAAAATATGATTTAAGTAAATATAATCAGGAGAAATATAAATCTGGTTTTGATATGGACTGGTATTTGTCGCGTAAATGGGTTGCCGTGTTAGCCTGTGTGGCGTTGAGGCTTATTCCCGAAGTAAATCATTGACCACTGGGTGTCAGAAGTGATTTCTAATTCGGCTTATTATATTCATCTAAATTTAGAATTTTGATTTGCATATTATTTTCCTATTTCAGATCATGAGTTTATTACTATTCTAAATATTAACAGTTGTATTATGGAACTTAACCCCATGGATACACACACCTCACAAGAGTTCATGAAGAACTCTTCTTTGATTGAATTTGATGTTCAGAAGGATATGAATAGGTGGACTATTCCTAAGGTCCAACCTAAAACCATTTATAATACTAACTGGTATAACTTTCGTAGCAAGTACGCTATAAAGACTATGGAACAAACCATTAGTCTAAACGAGCAAGATAAGTCTATCAAGCTCTTTAAATGGGATGATCTTAAAGATCATATAAAAGATAAAAATTATCATTTTATTCATGTTGGTTTAATACAAATTGCTTTTAAACCTTTGACCCTCTCTGGTATGAACGCCTGTCTACAAGCTACTCTACGTGATGGTAGATGTACTAATTTTAGACAATCTTTGATGGGAGCAATTGAGACTAGTCTATGTAATGGACCTGTCTATTTTGATGTATTTCCAAACATAACTTCGTCTTTGTCAGACATGCACCTTTGTAAAGCTTTGAGTCTTAGGGTTCAAACTAAAGGTTATAATTTTCTTCCTGGATCGGAAACTATTGGGATTATCTATAAAATTTATTACAAAGTAATGAATATTATGGCTCCCAATATCAAGCAATTTAGTCCTTTTAGTAAAACTGGGTTAATTGACACACACCTTATAGATTCTAATGTACACACACCTAGAACTATAAGTTGGGACGAAATTGATTTCCCAGAGACTTGGGCTATAAAAAATGTTGTTCCTCCTCAACCTCGTCAAAATAATGAAGTTGAAGATATTATTGAGGAAAAAGATGGTGATGTTTTCCTAAACTTTAGAAAACTTAATAGGTGTCAATCCTCTAGACATCAATCTTCTAGAGCCCCTTTTGTTACCTATCCTCCATCTACTTCACGACATTCTGTTTGTGAAGATAATAGAAACAGATCATATCAGGATGATATGAATCTTCATGGTATTTTTACCAATGACCAAATACCTCATGGTATTTATGAGAAGAATACTTCTTCTCAGCGTAGAGAATCTCCTACGCCGTCTGAAATGAATGTCAGACTTTAACCCCTTTCCTTTTTTATGGTTTTTACAATAAACAGGAAAGAAATCAGTGCTGAGTTCAATTTTCCAAGCTATGCTAGCTTTAGAACTTGGTACTTTAATAAATACAATAAGTATGAACTGGAATGTTATAAAAATAAATTTTATAACTCGGTTGAAGAAAACCAATTGGTTACTTCGTTTGTGGTTTGGTTCCAAATGTTTTCTAAAGATAAGCATCTTTTTGTTCTTGAAACTGAGAATAAACAGACTCTTAAAACTGATGAAAAACATTTGACGAAATGGACCACTGTGAATAAACAGATTATATCTGCTGTTCACCCTCCTACTGAACCCCTTTCCATTAAAATTGGTAGCACCAGTAAGAGCGGTAGTTCTCCTAGGTTAGAAACTAATGCCTTTCTTAACCTTGAAACGGAAGCTAAAGGTTCTCCTAGGTTAGAAACTAATGCCTTTCTTAACCTTGAAACGGAAGCTAAAGTTGTCACATATCAGAATATGTTAAACCCGCTTTATAAACAAGGTAATTATACTAACCTTATCCTTACCACGATAGGTAAGCAGCTCAATAGAATTGAGAACCTTCAGTTACACAATACTGTTAGGAATCCCCCAGACTTTGCTAAAAGTCTCGTCAAACCTATAATTCAACCTCCCATTGAAGTTAAAGGTTTTAAAATGGGCACTAAAACGGAGTTCATGTCCCAACTCAAAGAGATTGAGAAAGATCTCAAAGGGTTAAAACTTAACACTTTATCCCATGATGATTCTGAATCAGAATCAGATATCCCTTTGAAAGAAGTTCAGGGCTTTGAACTTTCTTTTGGAAATCCTGGAGATCATATCAATAAAATTACTTATAGTAGTAATATTGGTAATATTGGTCCTGCTAGAAATTACTATCATCGACCAACTCCTCAGGCCCTTCTTTTTGAAGAAAGCACGGTAATGCAAAACACTTTTCATGGTAAATCCATATATGACTGGAACCTAGATGGAAAATATGAATCTTAAATTTATGAGATGATTCATCAGATGTCCATGTATTCCACCATATGCAAGCATAATGATGCTTCTGATCATAGCATTGCTCAAATGATCACTGCTGGATTTACTAGAACCATTAGAGGTTGGTGGGGAAACATTCTCACTGAAAACCAAAGAAATGAAATTCTTAATGCCGTAAAAATTGTCAAAAATGAACATATGCAAGACCAAGGAATACATGATGCTGTTTATACCCTTATGCTCGCTATCACTCATCACTTTGTTGGCAGTGGAGATTACCAAAAAGAACGTAACAGAGAGCTACTTTAAAATCTTAATTATCCTACCCTTAGCCAGTTTAGATGGTACAAGGATGTATTCCTTGGTAGGGTCACTCAGAGAGCAGACGGCAACTCAGATCATTGGAAAGCCAAATTCATTTATGGCCTTCCTACTTTCTTTACTGAGAAAGTTCGTAAGAAAGTAAGAGAAGCTAACGATAGCATCTCTATCAATTACTCCGATTACACTTATGGTCAACTTATAAGTGTTTTCATTCAAGAGGGTCTTTCTCTTTGTAATGACCTTAAGCTTCAGAGACAGCTTAAGAAACAAAATCTTTCTGGAAAGAAAGAGCTTGGAGAATTTTGTGACCAATTTGCTTACAATACTCCTGAGACTTCCAAACGTAAAGTCTCCCATGGAAACAAGAATGTTTCTAAAAAACCTTATAAAAGAAAAAAGAAACATTGTAAAAATGTTAAGGAAGATAATACTAAAAAGAAATTCGTTAGGAAGAAACCTAACAAAACCAACCCCAAATGTTTTAAATGTGGGAAGTATGGCCATTATGCAAACAAATGCAAAATGGAAACTAAAATTAATAACCTTCAGATTGATGAACATCTGAAGACCCAATTAAGCAAGATCTTGCTTAATTCCAGTTCCTCTGAAGAACTAGAGGAATCCTCTGAGAGCGATGATGAGCTTTACCAGATCCAAAGCTCTAGTGACTCAGATATCTCTGAGAAAGGAGATTGCCAATGTAATGCTTTGACCAAGAGATGCGATCATCTCCAATCCATAATTTAACTAAATGGATTAAGTCTTAATGTCCTTATGAGTCAGCAACAGACCATGATTGATATTATCAATCAAGTCACTGACCCTGACATTAAGCTCAAGCCTATTAAGACTTGTTATGACCAGGAAAATATTCCTAGTTCTTCAAATTCCCTTTCTAATGAGTACAGCCTTAAGGAGGTGCTTAATCGCTTAGAAAAGGATGGAGAATTTAACAAGCCTGCTACTCTTAATGATCTAAGACAAGAAGTCGATACCCTTAAAATTGAGTTAAGACAACTTAAGGATCAGCATAATAACATGCAAATTGAGATCACTCATCTCAAGAATGCCTATAAGCATTCTAATCCAGAAACTTCAAGTGCTACTCCTAACACTGAGGATTCTGTGGATTATTTGGGTGTTATCAGCAGAGTACCAAGACAGAAGTGGTATACTACTGTTAACTTGGTTATCAACAAAGAATTTACTTTGAGTAACATCATTGCCCTTGTTGATAGCGGTGCTGATATGAATTGTATTCAGGAAGGAATTGTTCCTACTGAGTACTTTGAGAAGACTACTCAGTCTTTGTTTAATGCTAGCGGAGATAGCATGGGCATCAAATACAAATTAATTAAAGTTACCATCTGTAACAATGGAATTTGTTTAGACAGTACCTTTTTGCTTATTGGCGATTTATCTCAACAGATAATTTTAGGTACCCCTTTTTTATCAATGCTTATGCCAATTGATAAAATTGATTCTAGTGGCATATATACCACTATTCAAAACCAAAAAATTGTTTTTGAATTTATCACCCGACCTGAGATTAAGAAAATTAACTCTTTGAAAAATAATATTATTTTCAAAGAAAACTATTTAAATTTTCTTCAAAAAGAGATCTCTTTCCAAAACATCAAACAGAAGTTGATGTCTCCTAATATCATGCAAAAAATTAATGTTGTTAAAAATCAATTAATAACAGAAGTTTGCAGTGATATCCCTAATGCTTTCTGGGATAGAAAGAAACATATTGTTTCTCTTCCCTATGAAACTGATTTCAATGAAAAATCCATCCCTACTAAGGCCAGACCCAGTCAAATGAAGACTGAATTCCTTGACCTTTGTAAGAATGAGATTCAGAGTCTTTTAAATAAAAAGCTTATAACTAAAAGTTATTCTCCTTGGAGTTGTACAGCTTTTTATGTTAACAAGGCAGCTGAGAAGGAACGAGGTGTTCCTAGACTTGTAATTAATTACAAGCCTCTTAATAATGTGTTGCAATGGATACGATATCCAATTCCCAACAAAAAGGATTTACTCGATAGGCTTAACTCTGCCACTATCTTTTCCAAACTTGATTTAAAATCTGGATATTGGCAGATCCAAATTGCCCCACAAGATCGGTATAAAACTGCCTTTGTGGTTCCATTTGGCCATTACCAATGGAATGTTTTCCCTTTTGGGCTTAAGAATGCCCCTTCCGAATTTCAAAATATCATGAACGATATTTTTAATCCTTATTCTGATTTGATGATATCCTCATCTTTTCACAATCGATTGATCAACATTTCAAGCATTTAAAAAATTTTAAAGATGTAATTAAAACTAATGGTTTAGTTATCTCTGCCCCTAAAATGAAAATTTTTCAAACAAATATTCGATTCTTAAGGCACAACATTGGAGAAGGGAAAATACTCCCTATTGATAGAAGTATTGAGTTTGCCTCTAAATTCCCTGATGAATTAAAGGAAAAAACTCAGCTTCAAAGGTTTCTTGGTAGTCTCAATTATATTGGTGATTACTACAAAAATCTTGCACAAGATAGTACAATTCTTTACACACGGTTGAAAAAGAACCCTTCTCATTGGACCATAGAGCACACCAAAGCTGTTTAGAAAATTAAACTGAAAGTCAAGCAATGACCTTGCTTAGCTTTGGCAAATCCTTCGTTTTCTAAAATTGTTGAAACTGATGCCTCTGATATAGGCTATGGTGGTATTTTGAAACAATTTAATTCTTCCACTAAAAAGGAAGAACTTGTGCGTTTTACTTCTGGATCTTAGAAAGATGCCCAGAAAAATTACTCCACCATTAAAAAAGAAATTCTTTCGGTTGTTAAATGCATTTCAAAATTTCAAGATGATTTATTAAATCAGAAATTTTTACTACGAATTGATTGTAGTGCTGTTAAACAGGTTTTGCAAAAAGATGTTGAAAATATTGTTTCAAAACAGATTTTTGCCAGATGGCAAGCAAATTTATCTGCATTTGATTTTGATATTGAGCATATCAAAGGAAAAGACAACTCTCTTCCTGATTTTCTAACCAGGGAGTTTTTGTAGAACCAATGAGTGGCCCCTCTAGAGGGAGTGGCAGAGGTCGTGGGCAATCCCACCAAAGGCCTAGAAAGGAAAAGATAGTCACAGATGATGACCAACATCCATTCCTTTTTAGTAGTAAGAACTCTACTAATTTAGCTGACATTTCTGATTTCATCCTTAACCAGAGGACTTCAGAACTTGTTCTTGCTATTAATAAAGATGACAAGAAGCAGATGACTTCTCCTTGGGAAATTAAGTTCCTTTATCTTGGAAATCATAACTTTGCTGTACAAGAAGGAAAAACCAGAGATATATACGAGGCGATCCTCGAAGTTACAGAATCAGTGGTGTTTAATCACACTCACACTCGCCTAAGGGATAATAATTCCCCCATTGCTTATAGCAAGGCTATCCTGAAAAGATTCATCTCTCCCCAAGAATGGGGACTTCCGCCTATGGAACCGCGAAAATTGAGTTCGCATATATCCTACAATTATTGGGATTATGTCCGGGCTTGGACAAAAGCTTTTTACTACCAAAATCCGGAGCACAACCATATTTGGATCTTCTTTTTGTGCCCCAGTTCTTATAAAGAAAACTACCCAGGATGGGTCATCAATTGGTGGGAAAAATTTGGTCCTAGAATTGATATCTTTCCTGATGAAATTACTAAGAAAGAAATTTTTCTTCCTTGGACTCAATTTCATCCTAAACTAAGGGGAAATCTTTATGCAGGCCCTTTTGGTCTTCATACCCTTTTGTTTTTTACCGAAACTGGTACTCCTTGGATAATCCGCTGGGATTTTCGTTGTAGAGTTAACCAATATAATTTTCCTCTACTCGAAAGAATTTTTTATTACAAATGGTATTGTAATATTGAAACCTTTATTATTAGATACTCCATTTCTATAATCAACAATAGCTTAATAAGCTACTTGGACCTGGTGAAAAGATTTCCTCCACCTCCAAATGAGACCTTGGATCCCAGAGCGGATTTCATTATTGATCTTTGGAAATCTCTCTCAGCTGCATTTCCTGAGGCTAACCTTCCAGAGATTATTAGCAAGATATTCTTACATCCATATGATCAAATTCAAGGAGCCTTTACTGTTGACAAGAAAGACAACCACTTCTTCCGCCCGAACAATAATGCTCTTGTTCCTGGGATTGAAGCAACCAGTAGACAACAAGCCGGTGTCCCTTCCATTTCAACCCTTGGAGCCGCATTCAAGACTTTGGAAACATCTTTTCCAACACATGGAGGCAAACTCCCATCCTCCTAATGATGTCCTATCAGCTATCACTAGAAGATAAAAGAACCTGTCATTTCCAGATTGGCCCACCTGGCCCCAGCAGCCGACGCATATCGACAAAAGACTTTGTCGACCGAATATTTAGGGTCCCACTAGCCCTACCCACTTGCATGCCGACACTACCAGACAAGAGACTTTGCATGGCTCGAATAATTTTGGGTCCCATCTGGCCCCTCTAGGGACTATTCCCTCTTGTATAAATTGAGGACTCCGCTTCCTCATTTCACACAACTTTTCTCTCTCTCTCTCTCTCTCTCTCTCTCTCTCTCTCTCTCTCTCTCTTATATTGTAATAAGTAGGAGAACTTTCCGGCCTTACTTCGGTGGACTCTTATAAGTTTATAAGTTTGCTTTCGTAATATATATTTCCAATTCAGTTCAGTTTTATTTCCGCATAGTTACAATGATCCTCTTATTGAACTTTTCGGCCTTACTCCGGTGGGCTCTTATAAGTTGGTAAGTTTGCTTTTGTAATATATATTTCCAGTTCAGTTCAGTTTTATTTCCGCATAGTTGTAGTGATCCTCTTATTTATGTTATCAGAGCCATGATTGGCTAAACAGTGTTTTAATGTTTAGACTAGTAGTAATTATGGTCTGAAATTTATGCCATGACAGTAACTTACTGTTCAGATGAATAGTAAATTAATGTTCACTGGTGTGAATAGTAATTTACTATTCACATTAAAAATATGATTTAAATAAATATAATCAGGAGAAATAGAAATCTGGTTTTGATATGCACTGGTATTTATCGCGTAAATGGGTTGCCGTGTTAGCCTGTGTGGCATTGAGGCTTATTCCCGAAATAAATCGTTGACCACTTGGTGTCAGAAGTGATTTCTAATTCGGCTTATTATATTCATCTAAATTTAGAATTTTGATTTGCATATTATTTTCCTATTTCAGATCATGAGTTTATTACTATTCTAAATATTAACAGTTGTATTATGGAACTTAACCCCATGGATACACACACCTCACAAGAGTTCATGAAGAACTCTTCTTTGATTGAATTTGATGTTCAGAAGGATCTGAACAGGTGGACTATTCCTAAGGTCCAACCTAAAACCATTTACAATACAAACTGGTATAACTTTCGTAGCAAGTACGCTATCAAGACTATGGAACAAACCCTTAGTCTGAACGAGCAAGATAAGTCTATCGAGTTCTTTAAGTGGGATGATCTTAAAGAACATATAAAAGATAAAAATTATCATTTTATTCATATTGGTTTAATACAAATTGCTTTTAAACCTTTGACCCTCTCTGGTATGAACGCCTGTCTACAAGCTACTCTACGTGATGGTAGATGTACTAATTTTAGACAATCTTTGATGGGAGCAATTGAGACTAGTCTATGCAATGGACCTGTCTATTTTGATGTGTTTCCAAACATAAATTTGTCTTTGAGAGACATGCACCTTTGTAAAGTTTTGAGTCTTAGGGTTCAAACTAAAGGTTATAATTTTCTTCCCGGATCGAAAACTATTGGGATTATCTATAGAATTTATTACAAAGTAATGAATACTATGGCTCCCAATATTAAGGATAAAGATGGTGATGTTTTTCTAAACTTTAGAAAACTTAATAGGTGTCAATCCTCTAGAGATCAATCTTCTAGAGCCCCTTTTGTTACCAATCCTCCATCTGCTTCACGACATTTTGTTTGTGACGATAATCATAGAAATCGATCATATCAAGATGATATGAATCTTCATGGTATCTTTACCAATGACCAAATACCTCATGGTATTTATGAGAAGAATCCTTCTCAGCGTAGAGAATCTCCTACGCCGTCTAAAATGAATGTCAGACTTTAACCCCCTTTCTTTTTTTATGGTTTTTACAATAAACAAGAAAGAAATTAGTGCTGAGTTCAATTTTCTAGGATATGCTAGCTTTAGAACTTGGTACTTTAATAAATACAACAAGTATGAACTTGAATGTTATAAAAATGAATTTTATAACTGGGTTCAAGAAAACCAATTGGTTACTTCTTTTGTGGTTTGGTTCCAAATGTTTTCTAAAGATAAGCATCTTTTTGTTCTTGAAACAGAGAACAAACAAACTCTTAAAACTGATGAAAAACATTTGATGAAATGGACCACTATGAATAAATAGATTATATCTGTTGTTCACCCTCCTACTGAACCCCTTTCCATTGGAATTGGTAGCACCAGTAAAAGCGGTAGTTCTCCTAGGTTAGAAACAAATGCCTTTCTTAACCTTGAAACGGAAGCTAAAGTTGTCACATATCAGAATATGTTAAACCCGCTTTATAAACAAGGTAATTATACTAACCTTATCCTTACCACGATAGGTAAGCAGCTCAATAGAATTGAGAACCTTCAGTTACACAATACTGCTAGGAATCCTCCAGACTTTGCTAAAAGTCTTGACAAACCTATAATTCAACCTCCCATTGAAGTTAAAGGTTTTAAAATGGGCACTAAAACGGAGTTTATGTCCCAACTCAAAGAGATCGAGAAAGATCTCAAAGGGTTAAAACTTAACACTTTATCACATGATGATTCTAAATCAGAATCAGATATCCCTTTGAAAGAAGTTCAGGGATTTGACCTTTCTTTCGGTAATCCTGAAGATCATATCAATAAAATTACTTATAGTAATAATATTGGTAATATTGGTCCTGCTAGAAATTACTATCATCGACCAACTCCTCAGGACCTCCTTTTTGAAGAAAGCACTGTGATGTAAAACACTTTTCATGGTAAATCCATATATGACTGGAACCTCGATGGAAAATCTGAATCTCAAATTTATGAGATGATTCATCAGATGTCCATGTATTCCACCATATGCAAGCATAATGATGCTTCTGATCATAGCATTGCTCAAATGATCACTGCTGGATTTACTGGAACCATTAGAGGTTGGTGGGGAAACATTCTCACTGAAAACCAAAGAAATGAAATTCTTAATGCCGTAAAAATTTTCAAAAATGAACATATGCAAGAGCAGGGAATAAAGGATGTTGTTTATACCCTTATGCTCGCTATTATTCATCACTTTGTTGGCAGTGGCGATTAACAAAAAGAACGTAACAGAGAATTACTTCAAAATCTTAATTGTTCTACCCTTAGCCAGTTTAGGTGGTACAAGGATGTTTTCCTTACTAGGGTCACTCAGAGAGCAGATGGCAACTCTGAGCATTGGAAAGCCAAATTCATTGATAGCCTTCCTACTTTCTTTGCTGAGAAAGTTCGTAAGAAATTAAGAGAAGCTAACGATAGCATCTCTATCAATTACTCCGATTACACTTATGGTCAACTTATAAGTGTTGTCATTCAAGAGGGTCTTTCTCTTCGTAATGACCTTAAGCTTCAGAGACAGCTTAAGAAACAAAATCTTTCTGGAAAGAAAGAGCTTGGAGAATTTTGTGACCAATTTGCTTACAATACTCCTGAGACTTCCAAACGTAAAGTCTCCCATGGAAACAAGAAAGTTTCTAAAAAACCTTATAAAAGAAAAAAGAAACATTATAAAAATGTTAAGGAAGATAATACTAAAAAGAAATTCGTTAGGAAGAAACCTAACAAAACCAACCCCAAATGTTTTAAATGTGGGAAGTATGGCCATTATGCAAACAAATGCAAAATGGAAACTAAAATTAATAACCTTCAGATTAATGAACATTTGAAGACCCAATTAAGCAAGATCTTGCTTAATTCCAGTTCCTCTGAAGAACTAGAGGACTCCTCTGAGAGCGACAATGAGCTTTACCAGATCCAAAGCTCTAGTGACTCAGATATCTCCGAGAAAGGAGATTGCCAATGTAATGCTTTGACCAAGAGATGCGATCATCTCCAATCCATAATTCAATTAAATGGATTAAGTCTTAATGTCCTTACGAGTCAGCAACTGACCATGATCTAAGACATGAAGGTGCTTAATCGCTTAAGGAGGTTCTTAATCGCTTAATGATCTAAGACATGAAGTCAATACCCTTAAAATTGAGTTAAGACAACTTAAGGATCAGCATAATAACATGCAAATTGAGATCGCTCATCTCAAGAATGCCTATAAGCATTCTAATCCAGAAACTTCAAGTGCTACTCCTAACACTGAGGATTCTGTGTATTATTTGGGTGTTATCAGCACAGTACCAAGCCAGAAGTGGTATACTACTGTTAACTTGGTTATCAACAAAGAATTTACTTTGAGTAACATCATTGCCCTTGTTGATAGCGGTGCTGATATGAATTGTATTCAGGAAGGAATTGTTCCTACTGAGTACTTTGAGAAGACTACTCAGTCTTTGTTTAATGCTAGCGGAGATAGCATGGGCATCAAATACAAATTATCTAAAGTTACCATCTGTAACAATGGAATTTGTTTAGACAGTACCTTTTTGCTTATTGGCGATTTATCTCAACAGATAATTTTAGGTACCCCTTTTTTATCAATGCTTATGCCAATTGATAAAATTGATTCTAGTGGCATATATACCACTATTCAAAACCAAAAAATTGTTTTTGAATTTATCACCCGACCTGAGATTAAGAAAATTAACTCTTTGAAAAATAATATTATTTTCAAAGAAAACTATTTAAATTTTCTTCAAAAAGAGATCTCTTTCCTAAACATCAAACAGAAGTTGATGTCTCCTAATATCATGCAAAAAATTAATGTTGTTAAAAATTAATTAATAACAGAAGTTTGCAGTGATATCCCTAATGCTTTCTGGGATAGAAAGAAACAATTGTTTCTCTTCCCTATGAAACTGATTTCAATGAAAAATCCATCCCTACTAAGTCCAGACCCAGTCAAATGAAGACTGAATTCCTTGACCTTATTAAGAATGAGATTCAGAGTCTTTTAAATAAAAAGCTTATAACTAAAAGTTATTCTCCTTGGAGTTGTACTGCTTTTTATGTTAACAAGGCGGCTGAGAAGGAACGAGGTGTTTCTAGACTTGTAATTAATTACAAGCCTCTTAATAATGTGTTGCAATGGATACGATATCCAATTCCCAACAAAAAGGATTTACTCGATAGGCTTAACTCTGCCACTATCTTTTCCAAATTTGATTTAAAATCTGGATATTGGCAGATACAAATTGCCCCACAAGATCGGTATAAAACTGCCTTTGTGGTTCCATTTGGCCATTACCAATGGAATGTTTTGCCTTTTGGGCTTAAGAATGCCCCTTCCGAATTTCAAAATATCATGAACGAAATTTTTAATCCTTATTCTGATTTGATGATATCCTCATCTTTTCACAATCGATTGATCAACATTTCAAACATCTAAAAATTTTTAAAGATGTAATTAAAACTAATGGTTTAGTTATCTCTGCCCCTAAAATGAAAATTTTTCAAACAAATATTCGATTCTTAGGGCACAACATTGGAGAAGGGAAAATACTCCCTATTGATAGAAGTATTGAGTTTGCCTCTAAATTCCCTGATGAATTGAAGGAAAAAACTCAACTTCAAAGGTTTCTTGGTAGTCTCAATTATATTGGTGATTACTACAAAAATCTTGCACAAGATAGTACAATTCTTTACACACGGTTGAAAAAGAACCTTGCTCATTGGACCATAGAGCACACCAAGTTTTTCAGAAAATTAAACTGAAAGTCAAGTAATTACCTTGATTAGCTTTGGCAAATCCTTCGTTTTCTAAAATTGTTGAAACTGATGCCTCTGATATAGGCTATGGTGGTATTTTGAAACCATTTAATTCTTCCACTAAAAAGGAAGAACTTGTGCGTTTTACTTTTGGATCTTGGAAAGATGCCCAGAAAAATTACTCCACCATTAAAAAAGAAATTCCTTCGGTTGTTAAATGCATTTCAAAATTTCAAGATGATTTATTAAATCAGAAATTTTTACTACGAATTGATTGTAGTGCTGTTAAACAGGTTTTGAAAAAAGATGTTGAAAATATTGTTTCAAAACAGATTTTTGTCAGATGACAAGCAAATTTATCTGCATTTGATTTTGATACTGAGGATATCAAAGGAAAAGACAACTCTCTTCCTGATTTTCTAACCAGGGAGTTTTTGCAGAACCGATGAGTGGCCCCTCTAGAGGGAGTGGCAGAGGCCGTGGGCAATCCCACCAAAGGCCTGGAAAATAAAAGATAGTCACAGATGATGACCAAAATCCATTCATTTTTAGTAGTAAGAACTCTACTAATTTAGCTGACATTTTTGATTTTATCCTTAACCAGAGGACTTCAGAACTTGTTCTTGCTATTAATAAAGATGACAAGAAGCAGATGACTTCTCCTTGGGAAATTAAGTCCCTTTATCTTGGAAAGCATAACTTTGCTGTACATGAAGGAAAAACCAGAGATATATACGAGGCGATCCTCGAAGTTACAGAATCAGTGATGTTTAATCACACTCACACTCGCCTAAGGGATAATAATTCCCCCATTGCTTATAGCAAGGCTATCCTGAAAAGATTCATCTCTCCCCAAGAATGGGGACTTCCGCCTATGGAACCGCGAAAATTGAGTTCGCATATATCCTACAATTATTGGGATTATGTCCGAGCTTGGACAAAAGCTTTTTACTACCAAAATCCGGAGCACAACCATATTTGGATCTTCTTTATGTGCCCCAGTTCTTATAAAGAAAACTACCCAGGATGGGTCATCAATTGGTGGGAAAAATTTGGTCCTAGAATTGATATCTTTCCTGATGAAATTACTAAGAAAGAACTTTTTCTTCCTTGGACTCAATTTCATCCTAAACTAAGGGAAAATCTTTATGCAGGCCCTTTTGGTCTTCATACCCTTTTGTTTTTTACCGAAACTGGTACTCCTTGGATAATTCGCTGGGATTTTCGTTGTAGAGTTAACCAATATAATTTTCCTCTACTCGAAAGAATTTTTTATTACAAATGGTATTGTAATAGTAAAACCTTTATTATTAAATACTCCATTTCTCTAATCAACAATAGCTTAATAAGCTACTTGGACCTGGTGAAAAGATTTCCTCCACCTCCAAATGAGACCTTGGATCCCAGAGTGGATTTCATTATTGATCTTTGGAAATCTCTCTCAGCTGCATTTCCTGAGGCTAACCTTCCAGAGATTATTAGTAAGATATTCTTACATCCATATGATCAGATTCTAGAAGCCTTTACAGTTGACAAGAAAGACAACCACTTCTTCCGCTCGAACAATAATGCTCTTGTTCCTGGGATTGAAGCAATCAGTAGACAACAAGTCGGTGTCCCTTCCATTTCAACCCTTGGAGCCATATTCAAGACTTTGGAAACAGATTTTCCAACACATGGAGGCAAACTCCCATCCTCCTAGTGATGTCCTATCAGCTATCAGTAGAAGACAAAAGAACCTGTCATTTCCAGACTGGCCCACCTGGCCCCAGCAGCCGACGCATATCGACAAAAGACTTTGTCGAACGAATATTTAGGGTCCCCCTGGCCCTACCCACTTGCATGCCGACACTACCAGATAAGAGACTTTGCGTGGCTCGAATAATTTTGGGTCCCATCTGGCCCCTCTAGGGACTATTCCCTCTTGTATAAATTGAGGACTCCGCTTCCTCATTTCACACAACTTTTCTCTCTCTCTCTCTCTCTCTCTCTCTCTCTCTCTCTCTTATATTGTAATAAGTTGGAGAACTTTCTGGTCTTACTCCGGTGGACTTTTATAATTTTGTAAGTATAAGTTTGTAAGTTTACTTTACAGTACTTAATATATTTCAGTTTTTATTTCCGCATATCGATACTCTTATTTATGGTATCAGATCCATGATTGGCTAAACAGTGTGTTAATGTTTAGACTAGTAGTAATTATGGTCTGAAATTTATGCCATGACAGTAACTTACTGTTCAGATGAATAGTAAATTACTGTTCACCGGCGTGAAAAGTAATTTACTATTCACATTAAAAATATGATTTAAATAAATATAATCAGGAGAAATAGAAATCTGGTTTTGATATGGACCGGTATATGTCGCAAATTTATGGACTTAAAGTAGGAGGGTCGTACCATAGCAGTGTATGAGGAGGAGTTAGTTTCTCACATTGTCATTATTTATTATAGATGGTGTAAACATTGACGAGAAGAAAATGGATAAGTTCATGAACTAAGATGGTGAATGTTGCTTTACTTCATTGTGTGGATCACCCGTCATTCTAGAAGAGTTCAAGAGAGAAGAGATTCAATTCAGAGTCATCGGGACAGTAGGGCAAGACAGGTGGGAATCGTAATCAGGGGGTCCATAAGCTTAAGGGTTCCAAAATAGGATATCAGTTCAAAAGTCTTTGGAGTTTCGATTATCGAAACGAGAAGGGCCAGGGACAATAGCCGAGGGTCCATTAGGGCTAGTGCCAGCAGGTCCAAAATAGTATAGGAGTCAGTTTTATGGAAATTATTACATCTGTGGAGATAAGGGACACCCAGAGAAGAGGTGTCCTTGGGGAAATCAAGTAGCACAAGAGCAGGGAGGTCAACGTTGATATCAGGCACTTCAGGGGCAGCGTCAACAATTTCTAGCCCTGCCAGTGGTCACAGTGCTAACATTACCATTTCCAACCGCCCCACCACAAAGGCAATAATATCAATTACAATATGGGGGTGTGTATGATGTCGCATCTAGAGAGGGAATAGCATTATCACGAGCAGTGGAGGGTATATTCCTTATTTTTAGGCATGCAAGGCACATTTTATTTGATACTGGTGCATCACACTCATTTTTAGCACTAGTTTTTCTCGATCGTCGGGGATGGCCGACTTAGTGTCTAAAATAGTAATTTACATAGATTCACCCATGGGTAGAGGGGCACCTATACGCTCCATGTATAGGGGTATAGGGATAAACATTGGTAAACCTAGGTCTGTGGCAGACCAAGTTATGTTAGATATATCAAAGCATGACGTTATCCTGGGAACGGATTGGTTATCTACTTACAGGGATTGTGTTGATTATTATAGTAGGTCCATAATCTTTGCCATTTCGTGGCAAGAGATGTAATTGCTTGCAATATTGCACCCAAAGAGAGCGTTGAGCACGCATTTGTATTACATTAAGGAGGAGACTTTTGATGAGATCAATGTTTCTCTAGACTCCATTTCGATTATAAGGGAGTTTTCATATGTGTTTAGAGAGATTCCAAGGTTTCCACCGAATGGGGGGATCGAGTTTGTGATTAACCTGATTCCGAGTACGAGACCTATCGCCCGTGCACCGTATCATATGGATCCTTTAGAGATGAGATAATATGGATCATATTCAGTTATTATTGGGTCAATAATTCATTCAGAGGAGTACTTAACCTCGGGGTACTCATATCATATTTATGAAGAAGAAGGAGGAGGGATCATTGAGGTTGTGTACCAATTATAAAGATTAGAACAATGTCACTATACATAACAAGCATTCATTTCCCCATATTGATGATTTATTCGACCAATTGAGGGGTGTATCGTATTTTTGTAAGATTGATTTGAGGTTGGGGTACCATCAGTTGAGGATTAGGGATCAAGGTGTTACGAAGATAATATTTTGAAGAAATATGGGTCTTATGAGTTTATGGTTATGCCTTTTGGTCTAACCAATAAATCAAAAGTGTTCAAGGACCTGATGAATAGGGTGTTCAGGTACTTCTTAGATATGTTTGTTATCATGTTCATAAACGACATATGTATTCTTGGATCTAATGAGCATGCATAAGATATGAGAATATTCTTACAAAATGTTATGGGAACATCACTTTTATGCTAAGTTTAAGAAATGCGTATTTTAGTTGAGGGAGGTTCAGTTCTTGGGCCATGTTGTATCTTAGAGGGGGATATTAGTGGATCTGAGAAAGGTTTCAATGGAGATGGAATGGGGACAAACCTCTAGACCTATGGAGGTGGGTAGTTTTTTAGGTTTGGTAGGTTACTACCATTGATTCATTTAGGGGTTCTCAAAGGTAGACGTGCCTCTAACAAATTTGATGTTGTATAAACCCCTTCCTCGTACCTCCCTAACATCCTCCTTAAGTCCTTAGCACTAATACATTTTGAGTATGATCTGAAGATCACTGGGCGCTTCTAAAGGGATCTTAATGCCATTTTCAACGATCTGCCCCGTGAGCTAATTGGCCTCACAATCCGCACGAACGATCCTTTCACCCCGAGCGGTGATCTAAAGGCCACACGGCACTATCAAGATTTATTTGACCCCGGTCAACTCTCCAACCTAAACGAATCTCACAAAACCTCAAAGGGATCTATATCCCCTTTGTAACGATTCGTCCTGTGCGGGGATTGAACTCACGATACATACGAATGATTTATTTTACTCCGAAGGACCATTGGGCGCTTTCGGGCCGATCCTTTTAACATTGGTCGACCCTCAAACCTAAGCGAGGCTCAATGAAATCTTGGAGGGAACTAAAATCCCTTTCCAACAGCCCGTACCGTGCACGAATTGGCCTTTCAGTTTTGACGTATGATCCATTTCCCTTCCAAAAATCTCCCACCCAGAGACTATCGAGCACTTCCAAGCCTTGTTTAACCTCATTCAACTCCAGGACCCGAGATTGTCTCAATATATTCTTAAAAGGGTCTGAATTTTCTTTCCAAAGGACTAACCTGTGCATGATTCGGACTTATAATTTTCATTTTATGCCTATTTTCTCAAATAAACTATTTTGAGCTGCCTATAGGCACCTTAGGAACCCTGCCTATTAGCAGGGTGTCCCTTTCTATGCCTAGCATGACAATAACTATACCGATAGGTAAGACAGAGGCCATGTCGATCGAAACCCCCTTGGCCCAAATCCCCCTGTAAATAGGCCATGACCTCACCATTAAAAAAGACTCCTCTCAATAGTTAGAGAACATTCCCTTCGTAATCAGAGCCTTTTCCATTCCAAAAAAGTCCTTTTCCCACATTCTTTTCCCTCACCTCGTTACCCCACTAGGTAATACACCTCACCTATCTATGTCACTTTTATACCACTTCAAAATTAGCAAACTTGCATTCCAAATTCAGTAACAGGCATCCATAAGGAGGTCTATTTCTCAGACCCTTGGTCTAGTTTATCCATTTTAGTGTTATTCATTTTATTTCTATTTTATGCTTTTGTTTTATTATATCACATCCACTAATCTATATTCTTTCTTAGTAGTATTGCACATAATCTATTTTCATAAAAAACTCAAAAAGACGAAAAAAGTGTTTATTCGTGAATTCCAAAGTAGATTTTTATTCTTACATTGTAACTCTTAAAACACATTTTCTTCACATGCACATAAGAGAAGTCCTAAATTTGGATTTATGGGTTGAATACCACCCTTATGCTATTCTCGAACGACGTGGACTTTGATATCCCTGAGTTTACGTAAGCATCTTAGGCCAATCTCGCGATTCTAGTCCTCCCTTTTTCATTTTATACATATTTTATATCTTATTATATCTATTTTGTGAGTTTTGGACTCCTACATACATGTATCTCGTACGATGAGTTAACAATTTGTGCTTCGGTAAACACTTACATCACTTCTTTTATTATTTTGGGTACGCTCCTTCGGATGGGTCCGCTCCGTCCCTTCCATGACGCGAGTTCGATGATTTCATTCTCCCATTACTTATACTATACACATATACGCACACACACACACACTACAGAGTTAAAAAATGGAACATTAACATTAGCCCATGAGAGATCGAAAGGGGTGAATGGGTGCCTAACACCTTTTCATTCGTAACTTAGTCCCATGACCTTCAAACTATTTGGTTTTTCATGCATCAGTTTGACCTTGATGTCATTCTCTCGAGGCGGCGACATTCTTTTCCCAGCTTTAAGTAAAATAGGCTAATGACTCGATCTCTTCATGTTACCCCCATATAATAACTGTAAATTTTGTATTCGAGGCTGGGCCGCGAAAATGGGAAAAGAGAGAGAGGGATGGAACTTTCTTCCTCCTCATCGTCCCTACAATCATGGGGGCCCGAGTCACACGAGCCAAAGGAATCCGACCCCATATGGCCACAGTGGCGACTCCATTGGGTACCTTTTTGGAGGAGGAGTATATATTTTTACATGGGTATTATTCTTTAATCTCCTGTTTTTCTACATTTGTACATATGCTCCCATTGTATGTTCACTTTACTACTTTCTTTCTTATTGTATATTTACCTCATGCTTATCTCGAACACGCTCTCTTCTCATGTATATATCACTCTTCAGATACTTATATATATTCTACATGCTCACTTCGCACACTCACACTTATATATAGTTTCACCTTTATTTACGTGTTCCATACACCACGTATATTATCCATGCTTAGCTACGTTATCAAACACTTTCACTTTTATCACTGGTAAATATCTTCATGCTTACGTACACATCTCACACACCACTTGTAGATGATCCTTGCTTAGTCTCATTAGCACACTTCTTCACTTGTATATATTCACATGTCACTTTACTTACACTATTCCCATATCACTCCCTCACTCACTTGTATATTCACATGTTTTCCTATCACCATGCTTCGTACAGTCTTCATGTTCCATTCTAGATTTACCTTTCATAATACTTGTATATTCTCCCATATAGTGATACAACCTTACTACTTAGCATGCAAAAAAAAAACTCTCCATAAGATATTAATTAAGACTCATGAATTTTTGCACACTACATAGCCATAGCATTGCAATATTGACCAAAATCTTGTCCCGTACTGGGAGCTTACTTCGTGATGGGTGATAACTTCACTGGAGCGCAATTAAGCTAAGCGATATGATTATCACCATCCATTGTCCTCATACCTTCTACATATATCGAACGGTTCCCCCGCATTGCACCGCTTGATCGAACTCACGATAGTAAGTATATAGTTGTGAACTCGTTCACGTATGTCGAGTATATTGAATTCACTCTCACATGTACCATTCCCAAAAGATATATCATGAGCCAATTCACGTACACTGAGGTATCTCAAATGTCTTATCAACACATAACGATGAATGATTGCCCTTATAGGCACGAGGTATATCATGGAAGTCATGTCAAAAGGGGGAATTGATTAAGGGCGTGAACCGTATGTTCGTGTAAGGACAAAATCATTGATTGGTTCACCGCTTCAATGCAAAAAAATAAACTATGACTACACTCTTTAAGGGAGTATAGCGACCAGTCCGGGTGTCAAATACACAAGAAATGCTACTAGACATTTCTTGATTTATTATTTCACGAATAAATGTGTAAAAGATGAAGGTTAAAACAAAAGACAAAACTAAGCATGGATTTAAAACTAAGATTAACAAAAAGGGGTAAAAACTATAGATTGAGACTAATATCCCTCACCTCGGATTAATAAGTATAAATGGTTACATGAGACGACAAATTCATCAAGATTAAATCTCATTTTCACAGTTAATTAAATCTAGAGTTGTCACCCACGAAATTGTCATAAAATCTTAATTGATTTTGACGTTAATAAATATCCCCAAGATTACACATGCATGGTCGTAAATACGATCCATACATTATATACACCATTAAATATCCTAGGCATAAAATCAAGAATAACCTAACCCATTTAAACTCATAAAACTCGTCACTAAAGCAAAGCAACCCATCAACTCAAAGTGAGTTCAATCAATCTCAACCTAAACTAAGCTAGAAAAAACGCATTATAAATGACATGTAGGTAAATGAAAACAAGTAAATAAAGCAATTAAAACTAATTAACAAAGCAAGTAAATGATCAATGGAAACTTAAATAAGAAATTAGAACTTAAATAAACGGAGAAGATAATGAATAGTGCTACTTACAAACCCAAATGGGTGAAATCTAGGAGTGAGAAGCTCCACCTAAAGTCTCCCCTCTCTAAACTAAAAAAATGCAATAAAAAACCAACTCCCTTTTATATTACAACGAAACCCACTTATATAGTTAGTGGTAAAAGAAAAAAAAAGGAAAAAGAAAAGAAAAGAAAAGTAAAAAATTGTCGAAAATCAGCAGGGCTCGATCGATCGATGAAAATCGGTCGATCAATTTGAGAAAACCCCTCCCTTCCATCGTGGGAAAATATTGAATGGCCAGTCGACCAGGGTCTGAAGGCCGGTTGACCGGTACGCTATTTTCTTGGCCAATTTCTTCTTCACAAGGGAGAAAAGGTGCACTGCGAAAATGGCTATAACTTCCTCATCCGGACTCAAAACGATGTGTCGTTTATGGTCACGCGAAGCTAACTCAGTGAACTACGCTCTAATGGAAATCCACTGAGCAGGAGATGAAGTATAAAATGACCAAAATACCATTGAAATTGTGTCAGAAGACGAAACTTCCTCAAAATGAAACCAATCCACACGCTAATCATTCCCATACATACAAAACCTCAATTATACCTCGTAGAGCATATAAACATACAAAATAGAGGTTGTCTGATTAATGAGAATAAATATAGGAACATTAGAAACATAAAAGTGCTAGAATTCATGAAGATAACGAGTGATAATATGCAATATTCGTGACGTATCACACCCCTAAACGTAGACATTGCTAGTCCCCAGTGATGAAACAAAAAACAAAATACAAGCTAACAAATGGTGATACAAAAGGTATATAAGTATAAAATGTATAAACGCCACTTTCGTGAGTGAACGATGACATTTAGCATATGTAATAATCCATTAAGCCCCTAGGTTTCCCAGTCGACGAGTGTTGTCTCGTGAGGTTTTCAGGGATGAAACCCACAAACATCAAAGTTTCCTCAAAAAGGTATGACCAACTAATACTACAACAAGCCTAACAATAATGAAAAAGATTTCAAACGCGTTATTAGCAACGTGAATGAATTCACGTAAAAGTCCTTAATTATTAACATTATAGAAGGAACTTCGTAGAATTGAGATCTTAGGATGTGGGATGAAAAGAGAGCACATGCAAAGTATGATTTGGAAAAACTTTTATAAACTGGATAACAGGCATTAAAATGTGTATATATATGAATCCTCAGCGGTGCGTACACTCAATAAATGAAATCACTATGAATGGGAGGTAATACCCGGGGCATACGGGCATAAGAGTAAATATAAATAAAAGCTAGTCCGCACACATGTCACTAATGAGGAACGCCATGTATAAAATAAAAACTTAGAATATCAATGAAAAATAGTGCTCATTAAGATAGGCAAAATGCATTTTAGTAGATTATTCAATTGTTAAACTTTTGAATTTCATTCATCCTAGGATGACATAGGACTTGCATATGGATGTAATGTAGACTTGGAGTTAAGGTTATGAAATGAAGGGAATATGTATGGATTCAAAGGTCTTTGGGGATGAAACACTTGGAGTAATAGAAAATTATGGGCAACATCAAAATTAGAAAATAATTCCATAAAAAGATTTGAATATAACATTGGAAAGTGACAAAGGTTATTGAGAACTATGTACAGAAATGAAAATACTTTCTCTTTCTTTTGTTTTCTTCCTTTTCTCACTTGTTTTCTTTTGTTTTTCTTTTCTTTCACACTCTCACATGCTTAATTGCAACCACATAACAAGAACATCATTCAATCCCAAGTATTATTCCAAACAAATATACGGAAGGTGATATATATGTGTGGCTTATAAACCCAATGTGGAGTTATTTATGGAATTTTGGGTGTTAAAACAAAAGGTTATATTTAGGCTCAAAGGGGTTGACGAGAGGAAACATTTAAGGTGAGGTCAAAGGTCAATATAGGTGACATGCCGAAGAGGGCCTATGATTTTTTCCTAAAGTTTACGCAATTCTCAAGTTAAAATAACTTTGAAAGTCATGATCAAGTAACACATTTCAAAATATGAACTTAATTAATGAATGGTCAATAAAAGAATAGTGAGATTACCAACGAATGTAACACTTTTCAGAAGTAAAGAGTAATGTATAAACACTCATAAATTAAGAAAAGCCCAAAGCACACTAGGTGTAGGTATATACAATGCAATAAAAGATTATCCAGTTATAAAGGACTTAAACCAAATCAATAAAACAAGAAAAGCGAACATGCTCTTGGTTTTAAAGTTTAATTCATTAAGTTATTCATAATATCAATAATTTGGGAACTAGAGTCTAATAACTTCTAAATTCGAGCACATGCATCAATGAATTATCTATAGGATTGGGAATTTATTGAAATATATCATCGAAAACAAAGGAAAAATGCCCAACAAAGGAGAAAAAGAAAGAAAATATCTTTGAAATTTTCAGTTTTTTACAACGAACGCAAGCTTGGAAAGAACATATGATCAAATCATGGACTAAGAAAAAAGAATGGATAGGATATGCCACACTCCCTAATTAAGAACCTTGTATTGTCCTCAATGTAAATTAAAAACCAAGTTAAAAAGAGGAAAATAATGAATTACCCAAAATAGAGCGATCTCTGAAAAGTACGAGTCCAATGATTCTACAAAACATGTTATTACCAAGCATAAAAAAAACTAAAACCTTAAGTATTTACACTAGACAAAAAGTAAACATAAAAATAAACCTAATATGTACGACCTATAATTTTAACTTATAACTAATATAATGCATCCAACTCTTGCTCCCAACAACAATTTTCTTCCCAAAAACGGTTTTCAAGTTTCTCATTTTCAAGAATGCACAAACCCTCACGCAATGCCATAGGTGGAGGCGCAGATTCTTGAAAATGAAAACTTTGAAAACTATTCTCGGAACTGCTCTCAAAATCATTATCATATGAATTTTAGAAACTATTTCAATTAGTTTCAACATTCTTATTATAAGGATTTTGTGTTTGAATATCAGAGTGATCATTCTCTAAATTTCCATAATCCATAAACTGACTATGGTAATACTCACCCAAAGTCGTAGGTTCAAGCGTATTTTGAGAATGATCATTACGATTACCGAAAATATTGAAATAAGACATGCTTACCCAAATAAGCTAAAGATGACAAAATTCACAAAGCGAATTCAAATGTTTCTTGGCACTCAAATGTAGAAGTCCTACAAAACTAGTTAACAAAGAATACAAAAAGATTGAAAAAAATATTACAAAATGTCAAACCACTTAATTCTAAAACAAAACACTCCCCAATAAAGGCGCCATTTTGATATCGGATAGAACCATGTGTTCATGTAAAGACACTATCATTGGATGGTTCAACGCCTCAATGCAAAAAAACTAAATTATACTACACTCTTTAAAGGAGTATAACGGCCAATCCGAGTATCGAATCCACGGGGAATGCTTCTAGATGTCATTTGATTTTTATTTCAAGAATAAAAGTGTAAAAGATGAAGGTTAAAACAAAAGATAAAACTATACATGGATTTAAAACGACGATTAACAAAAAGGGGTAAAAACTATGCACTGAGACTAGTATCCCTCACCTCGGATTAATACGTATAAATGGTTACATGGGAAGACAAATTCATCAAGATTAAATATCATTTTTACAATTAATTAAATCTAGAGTTGTCACCTCCTAAATTGTCATAAAAGCTTAATTGATTTTGGCGTCAACAAATATCCCCAAGATTACACACGCAAGTCGTATATACGGTGCATACATGATATACACTGTTAAATCTCCTAAGTATAAAATCAAGAACAACCTAACCCATTTAAACTCATAAAACCCATCATCAAAGCAAAACAACCCACTAACCCAAGGTGGCTACAATCAATCTCAACCTAAAGTAAGCTAGATACAAAGTATTATAAATGACATGTAAGTAAATGTTAGCAAGTAAATAAAGCAATTAAAACTAATTAACAAAGCAATTAAATGAACAATGAAAGCTTAAATAAGAAAATGGAACTTAAATAAATGGAGAAGATAATGAATAGTGCTAATTACGATATGAGTGAGAAGCTCCACCCATAGTCTCCCCTCTCTAACCTAAAAAATACAAAAAAAAAAAAAAAAAAACTCCCTTGTATATTACAACAAAACCCACTTATATAGTAAGTGGGAAAAAAAGGAAAACTAAAAGAAAAGAAAACAACCGCCGAATATAAGCAAGGCTCGATCGATCAATGAAAATCGATCGATCGATTGATCTAATAAAATCCCCCGCCTTCCTTCGTGGGAAACTATTGAATGGCGGGTCGACCGGTGCTCTGTTTTCTTGGGCCACTTTGTTCTTCACAAGGGAGAAAAGGTGCACTATGGAATGGCTATAACTTCCTCATTCAGACTCAAAATGACGTGCCGTTTGTGGTCACGTGAAGATACCTCAACGAACTTCGCTTTCACAAAAATCCACTAAATAAGAGATTAAGTATGAAATGATTAAAATGCCTTTGAAGTTGTGTCAGATGACGAAATTTCCTCAAAATGCAACCAATCCACACATTAAGCATTCCCATACCTACAAAAGTTCAATTATACCTCGCGGAGCATATAAACATACAAAATAGAGATCGTTTAGGTAACGAGCATAAATATAGAGATTAAGAAACACAAAAGTGTTGAAATGTATGAAGATAACGACTGCTAATATACAATATTCGTGATATATCAGGAACCCTTCCACTAGCCCAGCAAGTGCATAAACCTCATATAGGTGTGAACCTTAGGGCACTCATAATTAGTTTTCCAGTTTCAATACAAAACTCTGTCAAAATTCCGGGTCACCGTACCGCCCAAATTTTTGTGCTATTTTGCCTTTTTTTAAAAGGGTCCTTTTCCGTGAGCTTGGAAACAAGTCAAACCCCGTCTTATATTTTTAGAACCTATCTTTACCCCAGACTCAAGTCCCGTTTGGAATTTTTTCTTGAATTTAGGCAAACATAATACAAGTGAAAACATAATAACAATAATAATAATGTTCAGGTTTATCCCGCTTTCCTCCCTTTTTCAAAAACAAAAAATATTTTTCCATTTTTATAAAATACCCAAAATACTCCCTTTTTCTTCTAAAAATAAATCTAAATCATTTTCCCTCTTAGGTCGATCGTATACCCGACTTTGGTATGACTCCCTATTTGCTTCGGTCTTCCGTCAAATTACCCCGAAGCTCCATTGCTTCTAGTGCTACTTTGACCAAATTTGGGATCTACCTCCATAAGTTATTTATGGAGAACACCAATCAAGCACCGAATGTCTAGCCAGATCAGATGGTCATCCTAGACCAACTCAGCGCCAACATTAACAACCTCTAAATCGATGTCTAAGAGATTTAGTGACGTCAAGCCAAGCTCCAGAAGCTCAAGAACCTGAAATCCCATTTTCTCGTGCCATGGGTCCACCTCCCCCTGAGCCTATTTGGGTCCTAGAGGAGTACTCAAATGTCCCGCGTACCTCACCTGCAAATGAGCCTCCACCTTTTTAGCTCTTGATTTCGAACCTTACCCAACTAGGGGATAATCTACTAGTACCCGTGGATCCCCAAAAAAAGAAACTAAACAAGGTTAAGGAAGACCTCAAGCTGATGTCGAAGAAGTTCGACCAATTCAAAATCTTTGGGAACTACATAGACTATACCCACATGTCTCCTTATCCCAAAGATAGATTTTAAGAGAATTTCAAGATGCCAGACATCGAGAAGTTCGAGGGTAGGGCCCCCCAATTATGAACCTACGTATCTACCATCGAGCCATGATCCTTCTCGGTGCCTAAGAAGAAATAATGGCCCAAATGTTTCAGCAGACCTTAAAAGAAAGTGCTCTATGTTGGTTCTTGTATCTCAAAGAATCTAGGATCCGTAGTTAGGAAGGTATAGCCCATAAATATAACAAATAATTAGAGGTCACATGCAGAGACTTGGAGCTGCTAAAGAAAAGCCTTGGGGAACCATTCAATAGCTTCATTAGAAGGTGAAGAGAGAAATTCGCAACTATGACCAACAGGCCCTTGGATGAGGAACAAGTGAGCATTGTGAAAAATAACTTATTCCCCCGTATTCGAGCATCGATGGGGGAATAGTACTACCTACACTTTTGAGCCCTCTGAGAGGCTGGTGTGGAGATCGAAGAAGGAGTCACCAAAGTAGAGTCTGAATCAAAGAAAATGACAGAACGATTCATATTGAGGAAGTATAAAAAGACCCTTAATGCCTAAGTCTCAACCATCAATAAATTATCATAACCTGCTACTTCTAAGACACCAGAAAGTCACCCAAATCCTGTCAGAAAAGAGTACACCGAACTCCATGTCCCATATCAAAAGCTTACCATCCCTGCTAGCTCGAAATCTCATCAAACCATTGGAACTCCGACTCTTTCCAAATTCTCTCCTTAAAAACTACAAACACGATGCCCACTGTGACTTTCACCAAGTCACAGGCCACACCATAGGCCAATACTTTCACCTCAGAAATGTTATTTAAGTCCTAATATACTGGGGTATCATCCCCTCGCCAGCTAATCCCAAGCCTAACACCACTCACAATCCTCTCCTAGCACATAGAATTGGAACTAAAGCCATATTCTTGGAAAATAACCCAGATTTTGACCCTTCGACCCAAATTATGCCTATAAAGCTACCCGACATGACCCAATCTCACCCAATCATCTCAAGGTTTACACATCCTTTATCTTGCATCCACAAGCTTTTTTAACCAAGCTCTGTCGCTCCTTATGTGAGCATGTATTGTCGTCCGCACCAGATCAGATGGGGGAGGCATAAAATTGCCTAATGTGCTAGACCAACTCCAAAGGCTGGGGCTAAAATTGCCCACATAAATGAATATTGACTAATAGAGGTCCGTTGACCTTTTCATGGAATCTCAAAAGTGGACTCGAGAACCAGATGAGTGGATGGTTCCTGTTGAGGAAATCAGTTGAGACGACGTTGTATAAATTATTGTCGATATATTTCACCAGCATGGGAATTCTGCAACATCACCGAATTTCTCACAGCTTTAAAATTGCAGGGATGCATGGTCCATTCACTCTTTCACTTCCCTGATAAGTGGTAAGATTTATATTTAGAAGCCATAGAGGTCATTGAAAGTATTGATCACTCCAGGAAAGAGGACATTGTTGCCATCGGTTAGGGTGAGGACTTTGAATGTTCAAATGATGAATCTGGCAGCGACGGTTTCTCCACTTGGGAATAAGATTGGAAGCATGAGGTATACCCTTTGATCGGGAAAACCATGGCAATCTCTTAGAAATTAGAAGGAAAAGACTCTAAAGAATCCTTTGACCTACGGACACAGGGGCTGAGTCTTTGCATGATCCACCCAGATGCTGCGCCATCAGACCCGTCCGTCCAGATCATAACTGTTGATATTCCTCTTCTTAGCATGCCATCCCAGTCCAGCCTACTCAAGCTTAGCTCCTACTATTTATACTATCCAAGAAATCTTTGTCCCGATTTTTGTTCCTCTTTTCCTGATGTAAATGTAACTAAGACCTCTTTTGATGAGGTTCTCAACGTTGTATTCCCTGAAAGTGAAATAAATGAAGATTTTGAGTATCTTGTTGTGCCTCACATTAACTATGTTGATTCTAATCAAACTCTTAATGATGATGATTTTTCAAAAGAACAATTCTTAACCGATCTCAATAAGGAAAATAATAAATAATATAAATGGGTTCAAACTAATTATGATAAAACTGTTGTAATTACATCTCGGGAGTCGTCACCCCTGACGAGTTTTGACGTATTAGGACGTGTCCAAAGAAGATTAGGATATTCTCTAACTCACATACAAGAGTACCAATGTTGTGAAAGGTAAAATCTCACCACACAGTTTGAAACGATCACTATGCTTGAGTCTGAAACTTTTGATGAGTTTTACGCACCTCTGCCTGATATAGTAACCTCGAGTTTCAATTTAGGTGAGAAAATCCCTGAGGCGAATGTAGTTAAGAAAATTTTGAGATCTTTTCCTACCCGATTTATTCCCTAAGGTTACAGTGCTAAATTCATTAAGGATACTAGATACCCTTAGGTTAGAAGAATTCGTAGGAGACCTTCAAATTTATGAGATAGATATGTTTTTCAAAACAGTTAAACCTGAGGAAAAAGGAATAGGGTTGAAAATACAATCTAAAAAGAAAGAGGTAGTTTCATTTGAATCCGAGTATGATTTTGACTTGGATGATTTAGCGCTATTTGAAAAAAAAAATCAAAAAACTTCTCAAACTTAAAAAAAAATACTTCCAAGAAGGAAAGAAAAATTTTAAGAAAGATAAAAAAATTATAAATAGTGCAAGAAAAGAAAAAATTTCCCACACAAAAATGAAGAGAGGTGCTATGAGTGTGAGGGTAAGGGCCATAAAGCTCATGAGTGTCTGACGAGGTTAAAGAGATAAGGCAAGGGTAAAGCTGCCTTAAATGCCACGCTTAGCGAGAGCAATATTGAGTCGATGGATTCCGATGATGAATCGCCGCATGTATGTAACTTCACCATGTTCATGGCCAGTCATGTTAGTACATCTAGCGCACCTCACACCGATAAGGAAGCTACTAAACGTGAAGACCTCGATAGTGAGTCTAGTCATTCTGACGAGAGTGAGGGAGAGGATGTTTGGAGTGAGAGCAATAGTGACCTTCAACACTCCCACGCCGATCTTTATGTTAAGTCCTTTAAAATAAAATAAAATAAAAAAACCAAAAGTTTAAAGATTAGAGTTTTAGACTTAGAGAAGGAGTTGAGAGAGGCGGGAGAGAGCGAGTCCTCAGTGAGAGAAGCTTTGAAAGAGGGGGATGTTTTATTTAAGAGGGAAAATAGTGACTTAAGCTGGTGGCTATTTTTACGAGAGATCTTCAGGGCACCGTGGAGACTCGTGAGAAACTTGAAGCCCTTATATCCCAATTCGAGAAAGATTTCAAGAGTGACCAGGAGGTCAAGGTTTCTATATAAGATACATCGAAAAAGGATGGTAAGATGCTCCTCGGTACCGCTTTAGGTTCCTAAATTTGTGGTTAATCCTTATGGGCCTCGACATAAACCAAAAAAGAGAGTTCAACCTAAAAAAATTAATCAAGGTAGACCCAAACAAGTCTATGTTTTCATTTTTTACACAAGAAGAGGTCACCTTAGAGAGTTTTGCTACAAGTTAGGGAGAATTAAATGTACACATAATCCCGCCCATCATTCTAGTAACTTTGTTAGTCTTAGAGAGAAAGTTGAGTTTCTTGTCGTTACTTCCGAAAGTTTAATAAAAAAATTTCAATGGATGTCTTTATCATTTGAGTACGATTGTAATGCCACGACTAAGTGATCAATGATAAGGGTAAACAAAAGGTTACCTCCACTTGGGTACCTAAGTAAGATGACAAAGCCTTATTGTTCATGTTACTCTCAAAATTCAAAATAATTCTCAATAGTATTTTCATATTGGGTGCTCTGAGGCACATGACTGGTGAAATATCATTTTTTTAGCCACCTTAAGGATCGCGAGGAAGGATAAGTCAGTGTTAGAGATGGGAGTAGGTCTAGTATTTTAAGGCAAAGATGTATTGAGATACCCGATTTCCCTAAACTACACAATGTGCTGTACGTAAAAGGTTGAAATCCAACTTAATTAGCATAAGCCAAGTGTGCAATGCAAACTTTGCAGTAAAGTTTGACCAGTCCAAATGTCATGTTTCCAGTGAACGTTTACTACAAGGAGTGAGGACCGAAGATAAATGTTATAGGATTATGCCCAAGTCATCCTTTGTGTGAAACAGTGCCACAGACTCCTCTATGGATCTTTGGCATCAATGACTAGGTCATATGAACTTTAGAGATCATGAGATATTAGTGAAAAGGGACTTAGTGTCTCGCTTATCATCACTTGAAAAACCAACTTCCTCAATTTGTAGACATTGACAATAAGGAAAATAAATTCAAAGTCCTCATTGGAAGTTTCATACCATTGCCACCACCCGTATTTTGGAGTTGATGCACTTGGATATTATTCGTCCTGCTCGCTTGGAGAGCTTAAGCGGTAAGAGATACATTCCCATGTTGGGCGATGACTTTTCTAGATACTCTATAGTAGGACTCCTTAGAGAAAAGTTTGATGCAGTTTAGTTCCTAACAACCAAGTGTCGTGTTCTACAAAACTAACATGATGTCACTATTAATCGGATGCGTAGTGATGATGTAATTGAATTTAAAGAAGCTAAAGTTGATAGATATTGTGATGAAGTGGGCATCAAACATGAGCTTTGTGTCATTCGTACTATTAAAAAATAAGATTATTAAGAGAAAGAACCGAACGATGCAAGAGATGAATAGATCCACGCTTCTTGAGAGAAATGTGCCTGGACATTTTTTTACAGAGGCGATGAGAACCACATGCCATTCAGTGAATATGATATATCTTCGTCTGCACATGCTACACAAGACTTATGAGTTGTGGATAGGGAAGAATCCCAACCTATTGTATTTTCGTGTCTTTGGGAGAACTTGCTACATCTTTAGAGATATGAGCACTTAGAAAAGTTTAACTCTTGGAGCGACGAGAGAATATTTTTAGGTTATTCATGGACGAGTAGGGCTTATAGTGTTTTTAACCTTGCAAGCTCTAAGGTTATGGAGTCAATAAACGTCACGATTAAAGATAACGAGTCGTCGATGTTTATTTCAGCAAGACCCTAGTGTGAGGATGATTCACCCCTGGTGATGATCCCATCCTTCCTCATACTACCTCGGTGGACTTTACTTCTGATTTAGAGGATTCACCCACTTAGGTTCAAAAGATTCATGATCCTTTCGCTATACTTGGCGATCCCCACTGGGTGTCAAGACTCGTGATCAACTCGATAATGTGGTAAGATATATAGGCTACACGTCCCTGGTCGAGCCCAAGAATGTGAAAGAAACACTTAAGGAGAAGGTTTGAACATCTGCCATGCAAGATAAGTTGCTTCAGTTTTGCAAGAACGATGTATGGGAGTTAGTCCCCAAACCTAACGAGACTAATGTGATAAGTAGTAAGTGGATTTGCAAGAATAAGATAGGTTAAACTGGTTCCATAGTTCCAACTTCACTAAAGAAGAACGTATGTTGAAAACCCCCAGGTGCAATTAGGTTAGGTTGGTCGCTCAAGGCTCACACAAATTGAGGGTGTAGACTTTGACAAGACATTCTCTCATGTTCCTAAGCTTGAGTATGTCCGCTTACTACTCGCCAAAGCTTGTCATCTGTGACTCAAGCTATATTAGACGGATGTGAAGAGTGCCTTTCTGTGTGGCATTTTACAGGAGGAAGTGTAATTTAACAACCAAAAGGTTTGAAAACCCTAAGCACCCAGGAAACATCCATTGTCTTAAAAAGGCCTTGTATGGTTTGAAGCAAGCACCCTTACTTGGTATGAAAGGCTCACTTCCTATCTCTTAGATTGTGGCTTCAATAGAGGGGGAGTGGATAAGATATTACTTTTTAAGAGGGAGAGTGGTGTTGTTTTGGTTACCCAAGTCTATGTAGATGAAAAAGTATTAGGTTCCATGTGCTCTCACCATGATCACACTTTTGAGGAGGAGATAGAGAGTGAGTTTGAGATGAGCATGATTAGTGAGCTTATGTTCTTCCTAAGTCTTCAGGTTCGTCAACTTAAAAATGGGATATTCATATCTTAATTCATATATGCAATGGACCTAGGGAAAAAGTTTGGTCCAGACTTCTCTAAGGATCCACTCACCCCTATGAGTGCATCAACAAAGCTTAGTAAAGACACTTTAGACAAGTATGTAAAACAAACTCTTTATCCGAGTATGATAGGTAGTCTCCTTTACTTAATCGCTAGTCGTCCCGATATTACTTTTAGTGTCGAAATATGTGCATGATACCAGGCGTCCCCAAAAAAGTCTCACTTACTCGCACCTAACGTATCATTAAATACGTGAGTGGCACTCTTTCCTATAGTATTTGGTATTCCTTTGATATCTATGATTGTTTGTCCTCCTATTAGGATGCCATTTATATCTTGTAGGATCACCTAGGGTGGGTGTTTTTACTTTGGAAGTGCACTTATTTATTGGTTGAGCAAGAAGGAAAACTTCATATCTTTGTATAAGGTTGAGGCCGAATATATTGTCGCCGGGAGATATTGCACGCAACCCTTACTAATGAAGTAACTGTTAGAAGATTATGGGATTTCACAAGGTACGAGGACTATTTATAGTGATAGTACGAGTGCGATCCATATGTTTTGTAACTCGGTCCAACATTCGCGCACAAAGCACATTTAGATACATGAGCATTTTATACATTATCTAGTTGAGGAGAAGGTCGTGTCCTTGAGATTTGTGAGCATCGAATGTCAATTGGCAGATATTTTCACAAAACCTTTACATTCACTTCGATTTGAGGATCTTAGAAAGTCTTTAGGTATTTGCACCATTAATTGAGTTCGGGTACTTTATCTGGTATAGGATGTTTAGCATGATCATATATTATATCATTATTGCTAGATTGTATTATAATTATATTTCTACACATTTCATTTTGATACATTTGGAAAAATTCAAAAAGAGTTTTGCTTTTCGGGAAAAAATTTAAAAAAATACAAAAAGATTTTGGGTTTTTAAGAAAAAGATGAAAGAGTGAAAAAGATATTATTTTTATAAAACTTTGAAAAAAACAAAACGAGTTTCGTATTTTCCTTTATCACCGTATATGGATGAACATTTAAGATATTCGGATCATCCCTTCATATCATCCATTCCCGTGACTTTTTTGTAGTGCTTTTTGAGTTTGTTTCATTAGTGTGCTTAATAATGTGTGGGTACCATTACGTTGATCATTGATGAGACTACTTTCTTCATGTTTAACTCCTTATCATCTTTATTGCACACATGCATAAACTTGTTTAAACATTGTACTTACTTGTCATGTGTCAAATACGATGTTCTCATCTCAATTTTGATTATATATAACAGGACAGAAAATCAGAATATTTAGGTTATAAAAATATTCAATAAAATTTGTATCTAAAAGTCTAAGAGATTCTAATTTTTGTAAAAAATATTTTAACATTAAAAGCACAAAAATTCTCTCTACTAATAACACAATATTTCAATCTATAAAATATGAGTTGATGAATATGATCATTAAGAATTCAAATAAAAAACTAAAATGAGAAGAAGAAAATAAAATCAACACAATGTGTAAAATAACATTCTCTCTCTCTCTCTCTCTCTCTCTCTCTCTCTCTCTCTCTCTCTCTCGGAATATTTTCTCTCATTCTCTATATTTTTCTTTCTGAACATATTGTAACCCTCATTTTGTTCCTCACTCTAGATTATTGGCTGCAATATCCAACTCTTACTATCTAACCCTCATAATGACTATAAAAGGTATATATAGTAGAAAAAAAAGAATAATCTCAAAAATATACCATGAACGAATGAGATTAAAAGTTTTTAATCTTATGGTTGAGATTAAATCTAATTATAACAGATTAAAAATATTATAAACCTATTTGTTGAAATAAAATAAACTAATATAATAAGCCTAAACCATTATATTGATAACCATTTCAAAGATGCCAGGCCGGTTTTGCTAACAAACCTCAAACAATCATATTTTGATATAAACTCACAAAATCCAAAGTGGCTATTATTCAGCAGATTAACCAACGATTTAAAGAATTTTTAATTAATACAACCTGAAGTTGAGTACAACTAAAAGAATCGGTTCGACTTCTAATACACTAGCTGACAAGGGTCAAAAACTGTAATTCACAAAATGAAACTTAGGGCCCGTTTGGTTTATGTTTATAAAAACTATTTTCTATGTTCAAACCCAAAAATTGGTCAAACCTGCGTTTGGCAACATGTAATCTAAAACTTGTTTTTAAAGCCAATTGTTAAAAATCTATGATTAAAACACCATTTTCTAAAAACGTGTTTGATCTGTTTTTAAACCAGTTGTCAGATTTTCATTTTTATTTTTCATCATCAAGCACAAACCCCCACCCACCCCCAGTAACCACATGCCCCAACCCACCACCACTAACCATCACCATCTACCACTACCACCACCACCACTTGCTTAAACCCACCACCACCCACCATAACCTGCCCTAACCCACTATCATGTTCCCCAACCCACCACCACCCATCACTAGCCACCCTCAAACACCACACGCCTTAACCCACCACCACTAACCATCACCACCTACCACCATTACCATGTGCTCCAATCCTCCACCACCACCTACTGTAACCTTCCTCAACCCACCACCAACCTCAACCACTACACGTCCTAACCTGCCACAACCCGTCCTAACCCACCACCACCCACCACTAACACTAACACTAACACTAACCATTACCACTTAACACCACCACTATCCATCCCAACCCATATATATAGTTATAAAAAACACAGGGCGTGGAGGCCAAGCCTTAAGCCTTACAAGCCTATACGGGCCTTGGGCGTAAAAAGGAAATTATGCCTTTTTTAATTATAATAAGGGTATTATAGCTTAAAAATATGTCTGGATATTTACAATTGGAGCCCTTTTCCATATGTATGCTCTATAAGTCCACATCACCCTAATAAACTTACATTACAATAAATAAATCAAATTATTCACTACCAAACAAATAGGTCTATGTCAAACTAAATTCCAAAGCTTTTACAAACAATAACAAAATTGAAACAATAACAGGTCACAAACACGTCAGAAATTTTACTGGATTTCTATAGAAATTTACACAGAGAGGAGGGGAAGTGAGAACAAAATTTTTAATACCTTTGTTTATATTAAAAGTTTTAAGAATGTGTTACACAGAGAGAACAAAAATGTAAGCACCAAAGCTTACATTTTCTTAATTTTTCTTTACATGAATTGATAATGAAAACCTTCTTTAATGAAGTGATGAAGTAATGAAGTAATGGAAACCTCTGTTAAATATCATTCAATGGGTCGACTTAACAAATCCCTTGAATCAATCCCTCGAATATCAATTCATGTGAGCTCTCAACTAATAATGGTTCCCTTGAATTAACAAACATGAATTAATAATGGTTCCGATGAACAACAACAAAGCATCCACATTTACAAAGCCTTTTTTACAAACAATAAGTTAACAAACAATAAGAACAACAAGAAAGCATCCACTGTTGAATTGGGGCTGAGTTCCAAAGCTTTTTTAAAAATAAAAAGTTAACAAAAGAGAACATAAGAGGTTACCTGAGCTCTGGCGAACAAAAGAGGAGGTTTTTTGTGAGTGAATGGCGATCGCTTGTAAAAACTAGGGTTGAACGTTTTCCTTCTTTTTTTGCTGAACGGGTGAATATGAAAGAGATTGGAACTCAGCCCTAGTTTGGATCATTTTCTCTTATTTTTGTTTAAAGGGGATACCAAAACCACATCGTTTTGGTTCCCAGTAGAAAATATAAAAAATAAAAATGTGTTTTAAGGCGCGTTTTCGCTTTTAAAAAATGCATTTTTTACGACTTTTCACGAAAAAAATGTTGACTGCAGTTGATCGCGTCTTAATCCACGCCTAGGGACAAAACTTGGCGTATTTAAAAAGCTTCACGCCTAAGGGCATTTTTAAAACACTAATATATAAATACCAAGGTTCTAAAAAACGTGGGTCGTGATCGAAGCGTGGAGGTCAAGCCTTAAACCTTAGAAGTCTAGGCGGGCCTTAGGCGTGAAAAGGCACTTAAGCCTTTATAATATATTTTAATATTTTTTAACCATAACAAGGCTATTAAAATACTAAATTGTACATATCATAAAAATATATCTGAATATATGCAAATTAAAATACTATTTGATTATTTTGGATGAGATAATGGTCCGGTTAGTAAAAAAATTCTTTGAAAGGCGATACCGTTTCACTAAAGCATTGTTGTTTTTAGAAAAAAGTGTGCCTTAAGGATTTTAACAAGAATAAGGCGTACAAAGCTTAAGGCGGGGCATTTCTCCCAAGCCTCAAGCCTAGGCGGAGCGTAGACGGGTTTTTTAGAACAGTGATAAATACATACATACATATACATATATAGAGAGAGAAAGAGGTAGGCTCCTATGCACACTAAAGTTTGCACATTATTTTTTTTTAATAGAAAAAAAAATTGACCTGATTTTTTTTACCCATATAAAAAAAATCAGCTCAAAAAATCTTTTTTTGCTATTATAAAAAAAATCGGTTAAACTTTCGCAGATTTTAAAATGCTTAAAAGCTGTGAAAGTTTGACCGATTTTTTTAAAATAGCAAAAAAAAAATTGAGTTGATTTTTTTTGTGTCATATTTAAAAATTTCAAGGAACCCATATAAAAAAAATCAGGTAAAAATAAGTTTTTTTGCTATTTTAAAAAAATGATGTGCAAACTTTAGTGTGAGTAGGAGTCTGCCTCTCTCTCTCTCTCTCTCTATATATATATATATATATATATATATATATAAAATAAGTTACAAAACTTATGTATGTCATAAGCTTAGCTTATGATGTCACAAGATGTATTTTTTCTGCAAAACCCATTATACCCTTGAATATTTTAGTTTCCCCCTCTTTTGACAAACTATAATTTGTTACTCCCTTTTCTTCAAAATTCAAATTAGAGGGTATATTTGTAAACACACCTACAATACACTCTCACCACAAACCTCATACACTCAGCTCACTCCACGATCTCTCTCTTTCCTTCCCTTTCCACCCATTTTAAAATTCAAGCAGCTGCTTAATATCTCTCTCGAATCTTACACACCAAACCCTATTCATCATCTATTTGTTTTGTTTTGGATTCATCATATAATTTTTTTCATTTCTCAGTGGAGACACCACCACCACCAACTCTCAGGCCACCACCAAATCTCAGACCACCACCAACACCTCTGGCCACCATTAGTTGACACAGAAAACCCAGACCCCTTGCAATTTATTGCAAGTCCCACTCTCTCTCCCTTTTCACCAACGCCTATTTCACCCCTTTTCGCCAATGATGTTGCATAATTTCACCATTTACAGTTACTTCCACGATTATCTTCCTCTCTCACCATTTTTAAAAAAGAATCAGTGTTCGTTTACAATCATAGGACTTTTCATCGTTTTGTAGGTCCATCATTTTCCATATCTAACATTTATATGTTCTAAATGTTTTTATTTTGTGATTTTAAAGTGTAAGGTTTGTCCATCGTTTTGCAGATCTAACATCTATTCCGGAATGTTCGAGTAAAGCTTGCCTGGATCTTTTTAGCGACGGATCATAATAGTCGTTGAAACAATAGAGGCCGAGGATTCCATCATCGCAGCGCTTTAAGGCGGCACAGACATGAATGCCGACGAAGCCGTCGGCGCCAATGATGAGTACGGAGATGCCATTGTGAGAGAGGATCCGGGAAGAATATCTGACCCATTTTTTCCAAGCGGATACACCACATGAGTAGGTACGAATGGATCGGGGATAGATATCTGAGGGTAATGAGGATGAAAAAGATGGGAATCTAAAGAAAAATAGCAAGATCTAACCCCAAAGCATAAATATATAGTGTAAAGGGATTTCTCCATTTTGAATTTCACATGGGCGGATAGGATGTCGTCTATGTGACCCAAACTCTCCATTTTTAATCTTCATTTTGAATTTCTCCATATAGTTAATGATGTTTGATTTTGCAGGCAAAGAACCATATATAGTGTTCAACTTTTAGGTTCCCATCCCCAAGTTTTGGGTTCCCAAGGCTGAGATGCGTAGCTAATCTGCCCAAGGCAGATATTACGAAATAGGTTTTAAAAAAATATATCGCGCTCCCAATAGGTAGATGATCCTTTCAAACATCTTAAATGTGTATGAATATGATGGGTATTCTTGTGCTGATTTTTTAGTATTGGTCGTTGGAAGATATTACGAGTTTAATATGCAATTTGGATTTTGAAAAAAATAATAATTGGGTATCACTCTCTGGTCTAACTATTTATGTTTTTTCCTCTTGGATTTTAGGTCCCTCTTTATTCATCTGGGCTTAAAGATATATATTCTGTTATCTTTGGGGGGGACATTTGGTTTGAAAATGTTTATTTTTCTTTAGAATAATATTTTAGGAACCAGTTCAGCTTTGAAGGTGCATATATCTTAGAGAATTATACGAGCCATTAGCTATCTGTTAAATAAATTGTGCTTTATCATATTTTTAATTCAATATTAAATATGTTGTTTAGAGTTTGAAATACGTCATTCTGCATGTAGTTGACTCCGACCACTTCTAAACATTTCCCAACCCATTATTGACCCAGATACAATTCAAAAAACATGGGAAACATGCTTTGGCTATGATGAGATTGTATATGATCTCAACGTGCAATTTTATTAATGATCGGGTGTTAATAAAATTTTCTGGAAAATTTTAAATTGTCTATTGTGATAGATAATGTGA
Organism: Sambucus nigra; assembly: GCA_949130495.1. Classification (NCBI taxonomy): domain Eukaryota; kingdom Viridiplantae; phylum Streptophyta; class Magnoliopsida; order Dipsacales; family Adoxaceae; genus Sambucus; species Sambucus nigra. The sequence goes on along the minus strand of OX422208.1, from coordinate 82,449,549 downwards.
TGCGAGCTATTTTCTTCAGAATATTATTTTTGTGGTATTTTGTATTGTCCAAATAGGGTGGATAGTCGTATAAACAACGAAAAATTTGCCCAGATTTTTTTTAAATATTTGTTTTACACACTTTAAAAAATTACCAATCACGAACGAATACTACCGTTTTGCAAGATATTCTTGTAAATAAAGGATATTATGACTATCTTTAAAAAATTACACTTTGTTTTGTCGGAGAACGAATTTTTTTTCGTTTTGCATTTACGTACTTCAAAAATTTTCACCGTTTTACGAATATATGTGAGCTTTATTGTTTTCAATTACAGATAAACAATTATTGACATATGGTGACTCCCCCACTCCTTCATTTTATAGTTCATATCAATGTTCTATAATTGTATAATGCATATGTCTCACGCAAGACCTCAGTGTCATTAGAGACTCTGTGTCACCGTATATGTTCCTATTCAAATCGTGCCTTCAGGCACAAACTATTAGTATGGTTATTGGATTATTATTTTTCTTGAAAAGGATTGGATAGTCTTATGAACAAAAAAAAAATTTGCCTAATTTTTAAAAAAATTTATACCTTTTTGTGTTATATAATTTTTTTGACTTAAATTATGCACAACTTAATGCTTTGGATATTCTTATTACCAGATGTGTTTATATGTTAAGACACATTAATGTTGTTTATTCAAGGTCCAAGATGGATTATTAGTATTGTTGACGCATTTTTTTTTCTTATACAAGGTGGATAGTCAATAAATTGAGAAACTTTGACTAATTTTTTTAAATTGTTTACAATTATTTGTTATATAAAATCTTTTTGATTTAAATTATACGTGAATTACTAATTTGAAAAATTATCATCGTGCGTTTAGGGACGAGTATACCCTAGTGTATATATATATATATATACACGTGTGTGTGCGCGCGCGCACGCACACTAAGTTTGCATACGTGCTGGCGCACACCAATTTTTTTAAAATATTAAAAGAAAAAATTGAGTTGATTTTTTATGTGATAATTAACATTTCAACCCACTCATATAAAAAAAATCAACTCAAAAAAACTTGTTTTACTATTTTTAAAAAATCGGTCAAACTTTCGCAGCTTTTAAAGTACTTAAAAACAACGAAAGTTTAGCCGATTTTTTAAAAATAGCGAAACAAGTTGCTTGAGTTGATTTTTTTATATCAGCTCCTTGAAATGTTTGAATATCACACATAAAAATCAACTCAAAAATATCTTCTTTTACAAAAACTTAGTGTGCACAGAAGTCTATATATATATATATATATAGCCAAACCACCTGAGGCAGTTTGCGGATGGCCAAATCTCCAAAAAAATATCCAGTTTAAAAAAAAATCGACCTCAATCGCACCCTCGCTGGTTTTGGGTCGGCCGACCAATTGTGCCCATTTTGGGTCGACATCGCCTTAGATCTATGGGGTGCTTCCCTAGGCATTTGGAAGGTGTGATGCCCTTAGATTAGCCTTGGTCGACAGGTCCGGAAAATCTTTAAAATTTCATCGTGATATATATGTGTGTGTGTGCGCGCACGTGTATAATTTTTTAAAATTGACTTTGAATGAAGTTTGTTTTTATTTATTTTTAAATGACTATACTGGATTAATATAAAAACACTATCCGTTGATAAAAGAAAATTGCTTTGCTCTCACCCAAAGAGAAATCAGTTAGCTCGTGAGGATTTTGGTCGGCCCGAACCCGAATGAGAAGTTATAGATCAATTTGTCGGTGTAATGGCGACTCCTCCTGGCCAAGGCTGAAAGGTTTCACCCATCAAGGAATTCAGAAAAATAATAGTGGATGCCTCTATTTAGCTACTTGGAGAGGAGACCCTTTGAATTTATTCATCATCAGCATTTGGAGCCAAGTTTGGTGAGTTATGCATCCAGGTTCATATCACACTACCAATTGCATGCACTCGCCAGATAAATGACCGGTGTTTACTTAATCATGGGCGCCCATTGCTTAGAAAAATAGGTATTCACACAAGTAGTGTGAATTTTACTCATAATTCTGGGTTTCCATTACTAAAAATGTTTTCAGAAATATAAATCAAATGGGTCCTAAATTTCTAAACCAATGGTATAACCTAAACGAACTGAACTAAAAAGCAATAGCTGTAAAATATCAATTATCCTAAAGGGTACAGGCCTAAAGAGGTATAGGACTGTATACTAGGTGTGACAGCAGGTCTAAATCATTGATAAAGCTGTTGACAATATGTTCAATCGAATAAGAAAATCAAACCTATTAACCCTAAACCGAGAGCTAAACCAGAAGTTAATAGCAGGTAATCTCTTGAATAACTAAAGGACAATCCTATATCAAAGACATAAGGACGAAATTAGTAAAATATATATAAAAAATACACTCGGACGAAGGTATACAGGGATCAAAATTTAACTCGCTCCGCAAGATTTCCGTCCCATCCCGATCTTAATGGGACGGATTAGGGTTTTATCAGAATATACTAGATCCTTATTATCCTAAGTGAATAACACTCCCACCACCAATATAAATAAACTTAGGATCCGTTTGTTTGATTTTATTTGTCCTGTGTATTGACAAATAGCACCGCTCTTTCTTATAACTTGATGTGTTTGGTACAAAAATTTACGTATAAGTTATTTGTCAATTTATAATACCCCTTATATATAAGCTGTGGGCAAATTTTGCTTACCTATTTGAGTGAAAAAAATTTGTCAACTTCTTAAACGGTCTTAATGTTTTAAAAAATAATTAAAAAACTGTTTTAAATAATTAAAAAACTGTTATGAATATTTAAAAATTGTTCTGTAATATTTTAAAAACTATTTTTAATATTATAAAAAATTATTAAGAAAATGTTTTACAAATTTTTTTAAAAACCGTGTTAACAAAATATTATAAAAACTGTTTTTAACATTTTTAAAAATTATTGTGAATATATTATAAAAACTGTTTTGAAGTTTTAAAAAATAATTTTAAAAACTATTTTAAATAGTTAAAAAAACTGTTATAAATATTTAAAAACTGTTTCGTAATGTTTAGAAAACTGTTTTTAATATTATAAAAAATTGTTAAAAAAATATTTTACAATTTTTTTTAAAAATCGTATTATAAAAATATTGTAAAAACCGTTTTTAACATTTTTAACAACTGTTTTCAATATATTATAAAAACTGTTTTAAAGTTTTAAAAAATATTTTTTAAAACTGTTTTAAAGTTTTAAAAAACATTTTTTAAAACTGTTTTAAATAGTTTAAAAAACTGTTATGAATATTTAAATATTGTAAAAAATGTTTTTAACATTTTTGAATATAATATAAAAATTGTTTTTAAATAAATTAATTGGATTGACTTTAATTTCGTCTAATGGTTGTTTGATAGCCTCGGGTGAAAAAAACTAGGCAAAATAAGCAAATTTTGTCATGCCCACTCTTTTGTCCATTGTCAACCAAATGGACCCTTAGAGAAACAAAACATACCCTCAAAATCATTTCTCAAAATCGACCGCTCGCTACTCCTCAACCTCAAGGCTTAAACCCATTTCTCTCTCACTCTAAAAAAAAGAAACCTGCGATAACTGCTCCTCAAGCCTTTCTGCATCTCTCACATCTCACTCTCTGTCTCTATCTCTTGGTTGGAAGGTTGCTATCGTGTCTCACACACATAGCGATAGCAGCGTCTTGGTTGGAAGCCAGTAGCGTCTCACGTTTCCCTCTCTCTCTTGGTTCGTTTCAAGGTTAGATTTAGATTTAGATTGGATTTGTTATTTACTTTTGTATGTAATCGCTAGGTGTTTGGACTGTTTCTTTTGATTTTACCAAATCCTGAAAATGGAAAGTAGTCTTTAGGTTAGTATGTTATAACTCTTTCTATCAGTGAATGAAACCTCTTATTTCTGATAATTTCGTTTTGCTTATTTGATATGCCCCTCCACCTATGATTGAATAGTTATACGATTTAAGCTTAAATTAATTAACGGTAGCGAATTGAATAATTTGTATAGTTTCATTTATAAAGATTTGTTGAAAATCCTATTTCTTAATTTAAAATGTTTTTATTGTTCAGTGTTAGACCTAATTAATATTTGTATTAGACGTTGTCTTGGTTAATAATTTAAGTTGTTAAATCGATAAAATGATATTATCCCGACAATTAACTTTGTTAAACTTAGAGCCAACGACTCTGACTGGGAAATATTGCTATTTACTATCTCTTAATTAGTTGTAGTTGCTCATCATATCTGATGGCTATATATACTCTTGTGCCTCTCTATTGTGTGTGTGTGTGTGTGTGTGTGTGTCTATATATATATATATATCTATCTATATATATATATATATATATATATATATATATATATATATATATATATATATATATATATATATATATATATATACATATATATATATATATAACACAGGACATTTTACCTTTTTAAAACTCTTGTAACTAAAGACCTAATCCTAATTATGTGTTTTAATTAATTGTTTGTTTTTTTGTCTTTTTTGTAGATAATGTTTCTACCACGGATTCGATGCCTACAGTTTGTGATTAGGAGTCCGATCCCATGGAAGTTTAATGAAGAGGTAATGCAAGTAAAAAATCTATTATGATTTTTTTTTCGTTTTAAATTCTCTTTAATATATTTCTTTTCTAAATTTGTTTTAATTTTTTTTCCAGGTTTGAGTTGAGGAGGAGGAGGAGGAGAGGAGATTGCAAAAATATGATAGTCACGCTATTTGAGACTTTTGTGTAACATTTGCTATATTCGGGACTTTTGAAACTTATTTTGTGGTAGTTGTGTTATTTAGGAATTAATTTATAATAGTTGATGTTGTTTAAGACTTAGTAGTTTGGCATTTTAAATTGTGTTATTTGAGTTATTTGAGACATTTTAATTATTTTGAGACTTTTAAGTTGATGTTGAAGTTTTAGACTTAAAAATTGATGTTGAGGCATTGTTGTTTGCTTGTAAAGTCACCTTTATTTTATATAAAAAAAATCCATTTTTTTCAAAAAAAAGAACTAACTTTTCGTGTTTTAACTCGGGGGGGGGGGGGGGGGGGTCTGACCCGTTTAATTCGGGCGAGGCGAGACGGGTTAATATTTATTTTCGCGGGGTGAGTTTGGATTTCGACAAACCCACCCCAAACCTGACCCGTTGCCATCTCTAAAGGTATAATCGAATAGGTACAAACAATGTAATAGGTTGGCATTTTATTAACATAAAAACATGTTTAAAAATCTATTTTAAAAACAGATTTAAAAAAAAAATTACCTTAAAAATCGGAAATTCATTTTATACAAAAATTATACAATTATATTTAAAGAATGATATTTAACAAAATAATCCAATTTACTTCTAGAAAATATTTAGGCAAACAATTAAATAATATGAATTAATAAATGCATGAATGTCTAATGTGTGTCTCGTGCAAATATGTGCAACCACACGTGTATACTTTTACTCAAATATGTATGTTGAGTGGGTTGAGGCATTTTGTGAAGTTTTGGAGAGTCGAGTAATGTATCATGATGTACTATAGAATGGTCTCGGACTAAAAATATATTTTGACACAATATCCAAACTAGTTGAAATGCTTAAATGATAAGTCAAAGATTTTGGGTGTTTCAATAACGAACCCAATGTAAAAAAAGGTAAATTGTGCATGTAAAAACCATTGCCCGAATTTTATTTTTTTCGAAAAATATTGTTATATATTAAGCAATGGAAAGGGGATACGAAAGAACAAAATACTTTGTACGTTAAAAGCTGTCATTTGCATAAAAGGCCCTAAAAAGATTAGAGGCACATATAATTAGAAGTATCAGGCCAATTAAGATTCATTAATGCTTACTATACATGAGCATTAATTTGTTCTATAACATTTGTAAGGGCAAATAGTTTAGCCTAGATTGGTTATTCGTTTTATTTGCTACAAGGCACATTTGACGTATCTCGTTACAAACCGTCACGTACTGACTCCAACATTCAAGACTTCCCTACATCCCACAAAGGTATAAATCGATTAGTGTTTAAAATTATTTATAAAATTTATTTGGGGTGTTTATTTTTTATAAAATTGGGACTAGATTTTTAAAATTTAAAAATATATTTTTAACCTCATTCAAACGAGATTAGCTTCTCATTCGAACGACTTTGCCTTTTAATTTGAAGTGTTGTTTGATCTTACATCAAACGTACTACTAACTAGGGTTCATTGTTTGAATTCGTTTGAAGTCGGTTCAAACGAGATTGTAGTCTCGTTCAAACGAACTCAATTTCCGTTCAAACGAAATGTCTTTCTCGTTGAAACGAGCTTCATTTTCGTTCGAACGAGCCGCCGGCTCAAATTTTATGCACGACCTATAAATATTTGTTTTGTTTTCAAATTTGGGGGACTTTTGCCAAAACAATTTATGCATATCTGTTGCAAAAAGTTTTCAACATTTTTGTTTACAAAACATCTTTTGATTCAAAATCACATCCCTAAATATATTTGTGATCCCAAGAGATCCCAACTTGCCTTTGTGAGCCCTGTTTGCTCAACCGGGCTACATGTACAAGAAAGTAACATATTAGTACTTTAACATATATGTGAGTAATAAATCTTGGGGAGGAGGTCACTCTAGGTGGACCTCCTCGCCCACTAGTTCTTTTCTATAAGGATTTTGGATTTTTGGGGACGAGGAGCTCCTCGTGGTGAGACTCCTCATTCATATTTTATTCCTGTGACTTTGGAACATTTGGGGACGAGGAGTCACTTGTGGTGGGCCTCCTTATCCAAACTTTATTTCTGTGTTTTCTGATTTATTTGGGACGAGGAGCCCTTCCTAGTGGGCATTCTCGCCCAAAGTCAATCTTTATGAATTCTGGGCATTTTGGGATGAGGAGCCCTTCCTGGTGGGCCTCCTCGACCATGTTCAATTTCTGCGAACTTAAGACAAATTGGGACGAGGAGCCCTTCCTGGTGGGATTCCTCAGCCAAGTTCTAACTTTGTGAGTTTTGAACAAATTGGGGTGAGGAGCCCTCCTCACCCAAGTTCTAACTTTTTCTAATTTTTTTGGACAAATTGGGGCGATGCAAATATTGAGTATTCATCCTCCGTACCTACGCATTTTAGCCCCCGGGTATCTTATTCCCTATATTTATGCTCGTTAACCAGACAACCTCGGATTTCTACGTTAACATGTTTTGCAGGGATTAATTGAGATTTTATAGGTATTTAGATGCTAAGTGTGAAGTTCAGACGCATTCCGCTCGATTTTTGTACACGTTCTCACGTTCAAGGGAATTTTAATCAATTCACAGATTGAGAACCTGGCCCAACATCTCACGAAAGTTGTATCCCTCCTTGCAAGCTTCGCGTGGCCGCAAACGATGCTCGATTCCGAGTTCGTATGAAGAAGTTATGGGAGTTTCAGCGGAAGAGAAATCCAAGCAGCCCAAAATAACAATGCAGTGTGCTGATACCTGCTTGATCGATCGATCGATGGTTTGGGTCGATCGATCAATCCTTCGCGACAGTGGGCATGATATTTTAGCATCGATCGATCGATCCCCTATTTCCAGGAGATATTTTGCCTTTTATTTCCTTTTCTCCTTTCTTTTCTATTTCTTTTCCCACTTAGTATATAAGACTTTTTTGTTGTAAATATCAGATATATTGTAGTTTAGATAGTTTTAGTTAGGGTTTGGGAGTTGAGAGCTCATTTCTTCTTTCTCATTTGGTGTGACAACATTTGGGTTTGTAAGATTAATCTTTTCTTATTCCCTCTCCATTAATATAGTTATTTTTCCTTAATTCTTGCTTTGTTAATTAGGTTTACATACTTTCATAATTAGTTTACATGCTTTGATTTAATTGCTTTCTAGTGTAAATTTATCGCGTTTATTTACCGCTTTCTTTATCACGTTTTTAACATGCTTTCTAGTTAATTTAAATTAGGTTGTGTTTGAATTGAACTCACTCAAGTTGACACGTTGCTTTGCTTTAGTGATGGAGTTTACGGGTCTATTTCAGGTGCGTTGGCCTAGTTATTGCACCTAGGAGATTTGACGGGGCATATCATGTATGTCCCGTGCTTACGACCTTTCGTGATCAATTTTCGGGATATTTGTTGACGCCAAAATTTTATTAGGCTTTTATGCGGATTTAGGGGCGTGATAACCCTTGATTCAATTAACTGTCGAAACGAGACGCATTCTAAATAACTCGTCGACCCATGTATCCATTTTATACAAATTAACTCGGGTGAGGGATATTCGATGCAACCTATAATTTTACTCGCTTTATTAGTCTAGCTTTATTTTCACTCGCCTAGATTAATCATTTTCCTTTTTGCATATTTTCTTTTTAGTTTGTAATTCACCTTTTATACTTTTATTTCGGAGCACTAAATCATATAAATTCTAACATCTCGTCCCAGTGGATCTTTCGATACCCGACTTACCGTTATGCTTGCCTCGCAAGTGTAGTAGTAACTTAGGTTTTTGTATTGAGTAGGCGAAACAAAAACAATGACTATGCACTTACACGCGCACACCTTTCACGCTCGATCAGAGCCCTTCCTGGGGTCCTCCTCGCCCAAGTCCTAATTATGTCTTGGCCCAAAGGACTTCCTTGGGTGGTTGCTCGTGGTGAGCCCTTCCTCCCCAATTGGGCCTGCTCGCACAATTATTTGGGCTATTGAGTGTGTACCCCTATACAAGAACTTTCAATTGATAAATGAAATTAGGTGAGTATAATTTACAAACAATAGAAAATTGATCATTTAGAAAGACAAACAAATAATTTTCTTAGTGGGTATAAAATTTATAAAAATAAGCTGTAGGATAAAGTTTTACATATGAAAATTTTTCTAAAAGTAGAAATATAGTTTTTACATATAGTTTGTTTCTTTCATTTCTCCAAATTTCAGTTGAAAGTATAAATATTTCAAAATTAGATTCACCGTAGGATAGATTTTTACATACATATTAAAGTAATTTTTTTTTTTGAAAAAAATATTAAAGTATATGTTTTGCTAATAATTTAAAACAGTTTATTTTTTTGTTGTTTTCTTAGCTTTACCTTTGAGTGTTATTTCTATTATATTTGAATGTTTTTTCTACATTTGGTACAATTATAATATTGGATTGCCTAACTTTTAAATATTGAACAAAGTTTGTATCGTAGTATTTTGGTTGCAAATAAAGGTGTTAAAAATATGACATTCTTTATTTATTTTAGGCATGCAACATATGAAAAAAATGAAGTATCAATATACTGACTTTAAGATAAGATATTGAATTTGATATATACTCATTTTTTTAAAATTATTTTTATGGATACGATGTGATAATAGATAATCCAAATATTAAGCGCTCGTTTGGTTTTTGTATTCAAAAAACTTGATTTAAATGTTGTTTTGAACACAGTTTTAAAATTTAGCTTTTTGTGTTTATAATTATTGGTGCGAGTTTGGTAAACTTGTTTTTAGATACAGTTTTTTGAAAATTTGAAAAAAATGGCAAACATTGGTGAACTTGTTTTTAGATACATTTTTTTTTGAAACTTTGACAAAATCTACAAACATGCATATTTATATTATACATATATGTATGTGTGTATTTGTGTGTATACACACACACGTGCATAATACAAATATAAACGTACACACACACACATATATATGCCTATATAATGATATTGCATATATAATTCACAATAAAATTATATACATATAAGAATTGATAATATTTTTTAATACATATATACTATATGTATATTTTATATTATTCCATATATTAATAATACATGTATAGAACTATATATAAGTATCATGTATTTATTAATAATATTATTTAACATATGGATCTTAGTATATTATATAATTTAATAATATAAATATACATAATTTTGTGTATATATACATATATATTTTTTATTTAAAAAAATTACACTCATATTAATGTATTATGTATGTATATTATATATTAAAATATAAATACATTAAAATATTAAAAATGAGTAATTTTGATTTGAAAAATAAAAAATAGAAATTATAAAATACATTTTTATTATTTTCTTAAAAATTTAATTATAATATAAAAATATTATAATTGAGTGTTTAAAAAGAGTTTGATAAATGTAAATTTTCATCAAATTATATTTAAACAAAAAAAATTATACCGGAGCTAAAATTGACGCAACTAACCTCTGAAGTTAACCCTATGCTCTCTCAGTTTCTTTACCGTCTCTGGACTTTCGCTATGTTCTCTTTCCTCACAGCTATGTTTGAACTTTGACGTTTTGTGTTATTTGGGTACGTCCCAAACACTAGAGTCTTTTTTCTCAGTATTTTCGTTGAGCGAGTTGTGAGCTAGGGCTCATCTTTAATTTTTTTTATAAGAAATTTTTCTTATCACGAGATGTCCGGACCGATTTAAGCGCAATCTTATATTTTTTCCTTATAGCTGCACACAAACAGATAATCTTTTGATTTAAAAAAGTTTATTTCTCAACATCTGTCTGTTGGCTGAGGAAAAAAACTAACCATAATAAGAGGAAACTCGGGTTTGCAAATTTATGATTTGGTTGTTTTCACTATTAATACAGAGGCAAGTGTCTTTGACATTTGTATATTCTCAAGGAAAGTCTGACTTTTGATTGCTTGTTTTATATATTTCATACGGAGTTTGTATTGATTTTATGTTTTTTTTTCCCTTTGATGGTTTTGGTTTTATGTGTCTGAATGCATTTATTTTATATCTGGTATATTCTCTCTCTTACTGTGTATATGCATCTTGTATGTGGGTGGGAGAGTTGCGTCAACACTTCCTCGACTAGACATCCCAATATTGCGTAAGCTAGCAAATCTCAACCATGTCATCTCAAACCAATGGCGGAGCCAGTCCTGGGCATACCAGGGCTGTAGCCCAGGGTAAAAATTTTCCAATACTTCCTTAGCAGCCCATACTCCCGTTCAATGAAAGACTTGCTCTAGGTAAAAGATGTCTGGTGAAATAGTCTTCCGGTAAGAGGGTTAAACCATATAGTTAAATAATTTTATTAACATGGTGTTCTCTTATTTATAGAACATCTGACTTTTAAATTCCCCATGTGAGTGTGGAAATGAACACAATGTCTTATTTACAGGACAACGATCGCTTTTTAATTCCCCACATGCGTGTGTGAACTTTTTTTAGTTTTGCATTAGTAGAGATTTTGCTTTCAAAACACTTGGAAACTTTTTTGTTTTGCATTAGTACAGACTTTGCTTGCAAAACACTTGGGACTTTGTTATATAGCATTATATAAATTAGTTTATTTATAGTGTTTGCTAAAAATTATAGTAATTATTAAGTTTAGAAAATATTATTTAAAAATACATTAATTTATTACTATATGTTAAGCCCCACCAAGGGATGAAACTTTTATTTTACCGTTACAATGAGAAAATGACCCTAATGATCAAAATAAAAAACTACTAAAAAATTCCAACAAATTACATATTTTTCTAATTATGTAGAGAAATTTCATTGTATTATTAGTGACAATATTTTTTTCTCAAGTTTATGTTTTCTTGGGAAAAAAATACATTAACAAATTTTACAAATACACCTATTAATCATATCAACTTAGTGATATTTATGTTTTGTAATTAAAATGTTATTTTTTAATCTCAATCGCATCGAGTTTGCTTTCACTTGTGGACTATAATTATACAAATGCGCCAGTATCATTTTCAATTTTACATATATTAATTTTGGCCGCTTGAATGGATTCACAATCATAAATGTACCCCCAACTAACATAGCATGACAATAACAATGGTACATATCCATCACTACATTTACACAAAAATATCAGCCCACCCCTCTTAAAAATTCTGGCTCTGCCCTTGTCTCAAACCAGTGAAACCAGTGGCCATTATTCATTTCAACCAACATGGTCATTAAAAGAAATGAACTCTTCTCAAACCACTAAAACATTTTGCTCACCAGCAATAAGGGCAACTCTGCTCGAGCCTTCTAGAGTGGTCGTTGGGCTCTAAGACTAACAAAAAATCAGCTGGATAGAGTCAAGATCAAGAGCAATAAGCTGGGGCAGAGGCCACAAGCAGCTGAAGCTGAGGCAGAATCAGTTGAGCCACACCAAGTGCCGCCACGGCATGACCAATGCTTTCGGAAATTAAATGCCATGCAATACTCCGGAGATATTGCTGACGATGTCTACTTTCAGGCCATGACCGCCTCCACTAACCCTGATTTCCAGCTGTGTTTCCTTGGGGTACCTCATAATCTAGAGAAGTTATATCAGAGTTTAAGTTTGGCTAACTACTAAGGAGGACTTCAATTATTTATTTTTTTTAATCTGAATTAGTTTTTTTTTTCTTTTCTTGTTAGTTCTATTTTCTTTTATGTAATTTAAACTAGTTATTTATTTATTTTCTTTGATCATCAAGGCAAATTGGTCAAATAAAAAAAAAGAAAAAAACTTATATGTGGGTTATTCGTCTTACTCTCAAATGGTTATATGATACTAAGAGCAACCATTACGCATAGTCCAATTTTGGACTTTGCTAGGGTAAATATACCAGTCTAAAAGTGTAGAAAATGTTGTGGGATAATGGATATATACCCTATAAGCATCAAAACGACGTCGGGTAGGAATGAAGGATGAAACCCTTGGGCGGAACATGATGTTCCGCTTAAGGGGATGGCCATATTTCATCCCCCCCCCCCCCCCCCCCCCCAAAATCCTTATCTTATTATATTTAGACCCAAAATTTAATACCCAACTAAAAACAAATCAATGAAATGAATTTACGCAAATAAAAATATTAAATGATTTTTTGCAATTGTATAAACAATTCTTGGGAGACTAATTTGAATAAAAAATATAGATCTGTTGTAGGAATAAAAAAAATTGCGCATTTGGAATAATACCTTAAGAACTATTGGGGTTGAAAGTTAATTAAGGAAAATATCGTTATTGTGTTGGGCGGAACATGATGTTCCGCTTAAGCCAAATTTCTTTTTTTTTTTCAACACGGAAGGGCACCACTTAGAACCAACTAAGGTATTTCTATATTTGCTAAATTTTACCCTTTCAAATTGCATATATAACTATATGCGGTATCCACAGCATACACCGAAATTCTATTTTTACATTTTTAGCATACCCATAAGGGTTGCTCTAAGTAGGTAATGGATAATGCAAATCTATAAAGGGGATAAAAACACGTGAGAATAGGCGAAAATCATCCAAAATAATGTGTTGAATGTGGCTCATATATGTTTATTTGTCATGAATTATGATCAGTAAGTTCGGTTGTGGCAATTCTGTAACTAAAGATGTCTCTGCATAGATAAACTACTTAACAGGAAATAGACACAGGTAGGAATATGTATTTAAATTTTGGATGAATAAATTATTCGGCTGCTCTTTTTGGCTAATGCTCTTTATAAATTAAATAGGATTGCAATTTTTAAAAGAAACTGCATTTAAGGGTTACCTAAGGTTTCATGCTTCCTTTGTAGATTAATTTTCACAATATCACGCATGAATTATTGATAAAGAAGCACAACCTTAGTTACATACCCTTGAAAGTTAGGAGATCTGGATTAATTATTGTATCTCAATGGAACTTATGGTGATTTTTTTTTAACTCACTCAGATGTTGTTTAAAAACCAAAATAATGTCATCTTCATTGTTTCTTATAAGATCATTGTTTCTTAAAACCAAAATAATGTCATCTTGGGGTCTTGCTCACTTTGATCGAAGGGGCTGGAATCATGTTGAATAAAATCATGAGTGCGCCATAAAATTTCCCTCCAATGGAAGAGCTGTTACCTAACATGCCCGGTGGGCCGGGATTTCAAATGGGTCATATTATGATTTATGAACATAGAGAGAAAATAATGATAGAAGAGAGAGAATGTAAATGTTTCATTATCTTGAATACAAATAACAATGAAAGGAAATGAGATATAAATAGGCACGAGCATACTTTCTAACTAACTAACTGACTGATACAAACCACACTACTAACAGAAGGCTAACTAATTGATATTAACCATACTACTAACATAAATCTAACTAACTGATGATGAGTCTAATACTCCCCCGTAAGATGGACTGTAAATGTACTTGACAGCCATCTTGGATAACAATGAAAACAGTAAAGATGAAGGAAGAGCTTTAGTAAAGATATCTGCCAATTAAAACTGGGATTTAACTGGAAGAAGCTTGATAGAACCATCTGCAACTTTGTCTCGAACAAAATGACAATCAATTTCAATATGTTTGGTCCTTTCATGAAAAATGGGTAGCAATGTGGATGGCAGCTAAATTGTCCCAAAACAGAAGGGGTGGAGATGATAAGGTGATGTGAAAATCTTTGAGGAGTTGTTGAATCCAAATAATCTCACATGTGGTGGTTGCTAAGGCTCTATATTCAGCTTATGTAGAACTTCGAGAGATGGTAGTTTGTTTCTTAGCTTTCCAAGAAATTAAAGAATCGCCAAGAAAAACACAAAAGCCAGTGACTGATTTTCGAGTGTCCAAGAAAGATCCCCAATCAGCATCTGAAAAAGCTTTGATGTGTAAAGGAGATGATGAGGAAAAGAATATTCCTTGACCTGGGTGAGTTTTAAGATATCTGAGAAGATGATGAGCAGGATTGAGGTGAGGAAGTCTTGGTTGGGATAGAAATTGGCTTAGTTTGTGTACGGCAAAAGTTATGTCAGGACAGGTGAGTGTGAGGTAGATCAATCTTCCAATGAGGCTTTTATTTTGAGTAGGATCAGTAATGAGTTTGCCATCTGAAGCAGTGAGTTGAACTTTTGGGTCCATAGGAATAGTGGTAGGCGTGCATGCCAAATAGCCAAAATCTTCAAGCAGTTGAAGAGTATAATGTCTTTGGGAAAGAAAAATGCCTTGAAAGGATTGTGCAATTTCAAGGTCTAGAAAATATTTTAAAGCCCCCAAGTCTTTGAGTTTGAACTAAGCATAAAGGAAGGTTTTTAAAGATTGAATAACTTTGAGGTTTGGTCCCTTGATGATAATTCCATCAACATAGACTAACAAAGCAACAAAGTTAGAGCCAGTTCCTTTGGTAAAAAAAGAATAATCAGATTTGGATTGACTAAAACCAAATTGGGATAGAACATGAGAAAATTTTGAATACCATTGTCTTGAGGCTTGTTTGAGGTCGTATATAGATTTTTGAAGTTTGCACACTAACTTTGTGGATCAAGAAGAGCAGTTATGGTTTCTGTTGTAACCCAGAGGTAAATCCATATATACTTCCTCAAAAAGATCTCCATTTGAAAAAGCATTATTCACATCAAGTTGAGCAATGTTCCATTTTTGTCTAGAAGCAAGAGCTAACAATACTTTGACTGTAATAATATAACAACACGTGAAAATGTTTCAAGAAAATCGAGGCCTTCCTGCTGAGTCTTGCTTTGTGCCTTTCAATGGAACCATTTGAATTATACTTGATTTTGTAGACCCACCTGCAACCAATGGAATGTTTCCCATGTGGTAAAGGCATAATGGTCCATATATGGTTTTGTTCCAGAGCTGTTAGATCCTCTTTCATGTCACTTCTCCTTTGTGGATAGGTAACAACTTGGTGATAAAATTATGGTTCAATGTGAGAAGATACATTCAGGATTAAATTTTTATGACAATGAGAAAGAGACTCATAGGAAATACAATTGGATAAAGGTTATGTAGTGTGGCAAATAGGGAGGGGTTGATGGAGAAGGAGATTGCAATGAAAATCTGTAAGATAAGATGGGGTTTTTATGGTTCTTATTGATTTTCTGAGATTGAGATCTGGAAGAGTGTCTGTTTGGTTGGTATATGGCACAGTCAATGAATCAAGTTTTGAGTTTGGAGAGAGTTGGGGATTTGAATTGGATGTGATCTCATTATGATGGAGAGAGGGAGTTGAGGGTATTGGATGAGACTTAGTGGCAGGTATGGGTACGACTAAGTCAGGAAAAGGATCCACCAAGGTATTTGATGGAGTGATTGTGTGAAAAGGAAATATTTGTTCATGGAAGTGAACATCTCTGAAAATGAAAATTTGTTTCGAAATGATGTCATATAACTTGTATCCCTTGATACCAGGAGGATAACCAAGAAATACACACATCCTTGGTCGAATTTAGAATTTGGTTCTATGGGCAGAAAGAGTGGAGGCAAAAGCAAGACATCCAAAAACTCTGAAATGAGAGTAATTAGCAGGAGTGTTGTAGAGAATCTCATAAGGAGTTTTGTGTTTGAGTAAAGGAGAAGGTGTCCAATTTATAAGGAATGTAGCAGTGAGAATGCATTCATTCCAAAATTAAATAGGAATTATGAATTGAAAATACAAAGCTCTGGCAATATTAAGTAAGTGTTGACGTTTTGTTATGGTATTTCAACGCAAGAATATTGGTGAATAACTCCTTGTTCATGGAAGAAATTAGTAAATGATAATTCAAGAGCATTATTTGATCTGAAAGTTTTGATTTGGACATTAAATTATGTAGATATCATTTTGAAAAACCTTAGAACAATGGTTGCAACATCATATTTTTGTTTGAGAAGATATGTGCAAGTAAATCTTAAACAATCATCAATAAGAGTGATAAAAAATTTATATCTAGTGTGAGAATTAACATGGTATGGCCCCCAAATATCACAATGTATTAAATCTAAAGGGGACGAAGACATGTGATTGTGAGAATCAAATGAAAGTTTTCTTTGCTTTACTAGATGACAAATGTAACAAGGAATCTTATTGAAAGCAGAAATGTCACAATGTAATTGATCTTTCAAATCTAATCTTTTGATAGAGAGATGTCTAAGTCTATTATGCCAAGTATTGGCAACAACAATGTTAACAGAAGTTGAAGAAGTAATGTCTTCATCAGTGGAGGAGCAACTTGTGTGAATAAAATAGAGGTCGCCAACTTTATTACCCTTGCGAATCATCTTCTTGGTCTTGAAGTCCTGAATGGTGAAACAATTGTGAAGAAATTTTAGGCTTAAATTGGAATCAATTGTGATTGAACTAACTGAAATGAGATCGAACTTGAAGTGAGGAATGAATAAAACATTCTTGAGCGTAAGATTAGAGTTGAGTTTAACATCTCCAGAAAATAAAACTTGAATTTGAGTATGATTGGACAGTGTAACAGTGGAATTCTTGATAAGTTTCATAGAAACAAAGGCATTAGCATTGAAACATATGTGCCTCGTAGCACCCGAATCCACTATCCAATATTGAGAGGAGGAAAAAATAGGACTCATAGAGACAGAAGAACAAATACTTGTTGTGTATGAAGCAGTTGATGTTTCTGGTTTATCACTACCAGTTTTGATAGAGGTAAGATGATTGGAGAGAATGGACATGAGTTGGTGATATTGATTAGGATTAAAGTTTTGAACAAAATTTCCAACTCCTTGTTGTTGATCACTTTTGATGTCTGAATTGAAGCAATTCTGATCAGATATTTGATTGACAGAGTTGTTTGAGTAATTAAGATTTTCTTTAGGTTTTGGATGTAATCCAGGAGGATATCCATGCAACTTGTAGCACTTATCAATAGTGTGCCTATAGTAGTTACAATGAGTACAGAATGGCCTATCCTTTCTCTGATTTCGATAGCCTCCTGATCTGTTAACACCACTTCTATGAGGGGATAAGTGTTATTTGAGTAGTTGATGGATTTTTCGGCCATTTTCTTCAAGGTATCATTGT
Source organism: Sambucus nigra (assembly GCA_949130495.1). NCBI lineage: Eukaryota > Viridiplantae > Streptophyta > Magnoliopsida > Dipsacales > Adoxaceae > Sambucus > Sambucus nigra. The sequence continues at coordinate 82,431,784 of OX422208.1, read as the reverse complement.
GAACAACAAATGCCATGATGTTGTTAGGGCTGCAATTGAGTTGATTCCCAATCTTTCTTTGATGTTCTTCCTGAGATACTAAGGCAAAAACTTTGTTTATGGGAGGGAGAGGGTCCATGAGCAGCAGCTGCCCCCTTATTTGAGCATAAGAATCATGAAGCCCCATGAGAAATGACATGATGTACTCCATTTGGTAATGATCACATAAATTCTTGACACCTCCACAAGTGCAATTGCTGCAAGAACAAGCAGGTCTATAGTTACTTAACTCATCCCAAACTGTTTTCAATTTTGTGAAGTATGTACTGACTGAATCTTGGTCTTGAACAAGATTCATTAGTTCCTTTCTCAATTGAAATATTCTTGGGCCATTCCTTTGTTGGAATCGATCTTTAAGATCATTCCAGATTTTATGTGCAAATTGAGCATAGATCACACTTATAGAGATTTCTTTAGATATGGAGTTCAAGATCCAAGAAATAACAATGTTGTTATTTCTGATCCAGGAATTGTGGAGATCAATATCACTGTCATCTGGTTAGGCAATGATCCATCTATAAATATAATTTTATTTTTGACTGATAAAGCAATAAGCATTGCTCTACTCCAAGAAGTATAGTTTTCACCAGTGAGGGGTTGCGAGACAAGCACAAGACCAAGGCTGTCTGAATGATGGTTCACCAATGGAGGATTTGTTCAATGATGACCTAGAATTTCCAGCAATGGATTGAGAAAATGCCATTTTGAAGAAGGCAATAGATAAAAAAAAATTAGCAGCAAGAAACTTGCTCTGATACCATATTATGATTATGAACATAGAGAGAAAACAATGATAGAAGAGAGAGAATGGAAATGTTTCATTATCTTGAATACAAATAACAATGAAAGGAAATAAGATATAAATAGGCACGAGCATACTTCCTAACTAACTAACTGATTGATACAAACCACACTACTAACAGAAGGCTAACTAACTGATATTAACCATATTACTAACATAAATCTAACTAACTTATGATGAGTCTAATAGGTCAACTTTAGGGTCAAGGTTAGGTCAACACCGAGAGCACATCATCGCAGGATACGTCATCATCCTCATGGTTTGGAGGACTTTTTGGTGGTGAAAAATAGCAAGAGACGGGTAAGAGTGATGGAAGCAAAACACAAGTTTTGGAGAGCTTTGATCTCCCCCCCCCCCCCCCCCCCCCAACACCACACACACAAAAATCATTCGAGTACAAATAATTAGCATGCTATATGTTGTGAAGGTGAGGGGACCATGTCTTTTAGGAACATTTGCCTTTTGACCCAAAAATTTCACACTAAAACTGACTTTAGCCCTTAAAGTTTTCATTAATTGATTGTAGCCCCCCATTTTTATCGAATCCATTAATTTACTGCTAGAGAAAACATAACAAGTGACCAAACTGGAGGTTAAAGCCTAATTAGATATACATAAACTGAGATTTAACTGAGAATATTTTTAGTCATTCACTGCGATTTGTAACTGTCAACTGAGAAAACTGTAAAAATGGGGGCAAAAGTGTCTAGTAAATGAATATTTTGGGGCTAAAGTGAGTTTTGACTTAAGGGACTAAAAGCGAAATGCCTTCTCTTTTATTTATTTTTTGAAATTGTGATTTTGAAGTTGAGTATTTGCACTTGTTGACTTTAATGTTTGAGAAATAATTATTGTCTATCTAAATGCCATATTTATTTAATGCAACCCAAACCACATAAATCAAGCATGGTTAGGCATGTTGATGATGGATTTATGGTCATGTTTTGTAATTATGCAGAGTATTAATCTTCTTTTATTCAGATATATAAATTCTTTTGAGTTACATTAGCCGTCCACTTATAAGACGATTTTTGGATATATATTTCCAAAATGGGGAAGAAAGAAATTTTGAAAAATGAAAATTTTACATTTGTGAAAACTGAAAACAATTAAATTTTCTACCAAAATCTTGAAGTGGGTATTAGTTATCTATTTATTAATGTAAGAACATAATTCTTATCATGTACTTTTGTTTTAATTGGCTTAATTTCGAACAAAATAAATTAAGTTTAGGCTAGTTTTAATTATGGAGTTTAATGAGTTTAATTGAGCCTACGACAATATGGAGTTTAATGAGTTTAATTATGGAGTTTAATTTGCCTTCTGGCCTGAAGGTTCATCGGTAGCAACTTTGTTCGAAGGGGAAGCTTTCTTAGAGACTGCAACACTTTTGGGTTTGGGCGTAGCAGTAGGGATCATGGAACAAAGGGGGGGAAGCTCAGTGGGACATACCTTGGGGGTTTTACTGAGAGGGAACTCAATCCCAAGGATGGAGTTCCTCTTTAAACCCAGCTCCAACGCAGAATAGGAGAGAACTGGAGGATACACTAGATCCCCCTCGATGAACTCTGCAATATCAGCCAATTGTTTCGGCCAGTATCGTGTAGCGAACAGAGGGGACACGTTCCCTTGCCTTTTATTGTTGGGAATGGTGACTCACCCAACCATGGCAGAACTTATTCCCCATGCAGCAGTAGAAGAAAATAGGGAGCAGGCCTCGCTAAAGGAAACCTTGGGGTTTGATGATTGAAAAACTGGGCGAGGAGCCCCCTGATCAAAACCAAATTGGCGGCTGAATTGATTGGGATTGTAGTGCTCGCTGGTATATCCCCACTCGGTATAGGAAGGTAGATACTCGGGGGAGAATAGAACAACCACGGCCAGCGAAGGATCTTCAATATCTGCGCCTACCTCCACTAGCCTGGCTTCATGCTGGAAAAAGTCACAGTTGTGAATAAAGACGTCCTCTTTGTAGGGCCTCATAACGAAGTCCTCAAAAAGATCAATCACAGAGATCAACTCCTTTCGACTCAGTTTCTTATGATAAAGATAGGAGCGTGGGGGCAGAATTCTTTCCCCAGAAGGAGGGCGGTTGATCTTGGCCGCTACGACAGGGAAACAAACATAGAGGAAGCTCGTCAGAAGGACACAGTTGGAAAAAATTGCCAAGTTATAACGACCAAGAGATTGTTCCATGTCGAAGAGGGTCCTATAGAGCCATGTATAAAGAGACCCCAAGGCGATTGTAGCCAGGGGAAGCTTGATATCCCGGGCCAAACGAAGGGATATATTTATAAGGTCCCTTCGGGGCTGATCGTTAGGTTTTTCCGGTAGAAGGAAACGGGAAAGAATGATAACGATATGAGCAGGAAGTTCCAGCGATGTACCTTGACCAGGGGAACCTCCAGAAGAACTACCCTCGGCATAATCCTTGAAGAAGTAATTGATAAGTGGGGAGAAAGTGGCCTTGTTCGATGAACCGGTGCAGCTTCGGCATATTCGATCCCGCTCCAAACGGTCAGAATTCTCCTGGGCATCCAGAGCCTCATCAGTATAAGGCTCGTGGTCTGTTGCTTCAAGGACCAGGAGCTCACACACGTCTTCTAATGTCACCGTGAACTCACCCCACGTAGCGATGAATGTATGGTTAGTAACATTCCAGCAAGACACCAGAACAGGAAGGGAAACATTATTCTTGGAGAGAGTGAACTCACCAAACCACTTAGCCCGTTGCAACTCAATCTTGGTGAGCGTTTCAGCATAGGAGCTCTGCATGTGGGAGTTCCACGCAGAAAACTGAGCAGGAGAACCCCCGGGCGCTTCAAACTCAATTTGGGACCACGGGAATCCCCTCGCTCCAAACGAAATCGAAGAGTCCCCTCGGGAGGAAGAAAGCCCCATTCAGTAGAAGCGTCGTCTTCATCACCCAACATTGAAGGGTCAAACTTAGAAAAAAATAAACCCTCTTACATGCACCAACAAAATCATCACCTTGTCCAAAAATAGGTGATCGACGGTAAAACTTTAGTTGTTCCTGGCGGGCAGCCTCCAGGGTGGTGGCAATGGTAGAGGTAGCAGGCGGAGCACTGGCGACAGATATGGTGGGGTTGCTTGAGGACACCATGGCAGATATCGATAAAATAAGAGAAAAGCTTCAAGCAAGAAAGGTTTGAGAACGAGAATGGAGGAGCACAACCACAAGTGGTGGTGTAAAAGATCAGACGGGAAGGCAGGTAATGACTCAGACACAATGGAGTTCTCACATACTTTCTCTCTCTAAAGTAAAATGGAAGCTTGAGGAAGACGAAGGCAAAGTAAGAGAAAAGAAGGGTTAAGTGTTGGGATATGGCCGTTTGAAACTTTCGAGTTTGGCGTTTATATTTTCCCACCATCGCATGTGCGCGATCGCCTATAATCATTTCACATGGCACTTCGGGAAGTACTTTGGTAGTTGAAAAGACAGCACCACGTCATTAATGAAGTGACGCATAGAGAACAGAAAATGTTGCCTTCTTAAACAAGTTTAAGTTTTGGCGCCAGAAGATTTTGTCAGGCATATTTAATAAACTTCTAACGAAGGGGATCCCCCAACGGTTCAACTAAGCTATGACGTCCCCTCGCCACATGTCCAAACATTTTTTGAATATAGCGAAGCACCACGGGGGAGAATTTCATTTACCAGAAGTCCAAACGAGTATTTGAGAAGGTTAGTAGGCCCTTCAGGAGAATTTCAAACATTAAAGCTAGAACGGTTGAGGATCAGCACGAGGAAAAAGCGGCGATGTACCTTCACCCAAGCCCCAATGAGAATGGCGTTTCGGCTTAGGTACATCGGGGAGAATTTTACTTTTTCCAGGAGGTTATATCGTCGCAGTTCTAACAGGGGAAAGAAGGCCAGAATGTCTTCACGAAGAGAAGGTTCATCGGATCGAGAAGTTTCGTGCAGACATTTCTTGTTCCAAAAAATCTCTCCACGAAGGGGCAAATGTAGAGGGGTCTTGGAGGTGATCCGTAGATTAGGGATAATCCACCCATTGGCAACAGTATTTGGGATTAAAAGAGCGTGGCAGGTCAAGCGTGGCAGCTTGGCGTGGCAACTCATGCTTTAGCTTGTTGTATTAGTCATATTGTATTTCTGTTTATGTTGACTGTAAGCTATAATGGTTTTAATGATGTAACGAGAATAATAATGAGTTTTAGTGTGAGGTTAAACGGTACTCGCGAGATACCAGGCTTGGCAGGGCCTGGAAGAGCTTTCATGTTCTATCGAATGATCTCACTGCGGGAACTTTAGAGGGACTTGGTTTGGAGGATTGAGAAGTGAGGCACCGTTGGGGCTTGTCCTGACCATCTTATATACACCTGGTAAAACACCAAAGAACCCTGACCGTGGAAACTCGGGCGAAGCATCTTGGAGTTCCATCGGGCGTTGAGCTGTGAACCAAACAACCCTCCACTTAATGTCACATCTACTGTAGGTGATGTCACTAGCCAGCTAAACAATGTCAGACCTGCACTTGAGTAAACCACCGTGGTATTCGGGGCTGTCAGGCAGTTGGTGAGCCACCTCTGCGATAACAGTCCCCTGACACACAGTGGTTAGGCAAAAGGCATGTCTTGGCATTTAATGTTTATGATGTGGAGATAACTAGTGCATCAGGCATTTAATGTTGTGACATAAAGTGTGAGGGAGGTCTTTCATAGTCTTTAATGACTGAGTTGCCTCGGGGGAGGGGGGCTATTTAAGTACCCCAACCACCTTTGAGGAGAGGGATCCTTTTTTGGGAGAGTTCATGTTATTTTGAGAATCAAGGAGTTATTGCTAGAGAGAGTTATTACAAACCAGAGGGTTTCACCCACTCACCTTTGTTATTAATCACGAAGATTTTAATACTTGACAGAGAGAGAAAGGGTGTTTTGGTGTGTTTCTACCTGCCTACCAAGGTGTATCTAGGATGCTTACTTCCCTCTCCCTCTAGCTAAGTCATTTCTAAGGTTCATTATTATTTCCTGAGTTACACACGAGAGATTTGTGAGTTTAAACTAAGTCTTATCTTCATTAAACTTGTGTCTGGGTGTTCTATTGCTAATCTAAGGCTTTGGCCCATCAGCTTATCATTACCATACTCAAACAGGGGTTATGCCTCCATCTATAATCTAAAGTACCCTCTTACAGAGTTTAATGAGTTTAATTGAGCCTACGATAATATTCAAGTCCAAGAATGCGCAATCTAGAGCGTTGAAGAAGATTTCAAGTCAATAGGTGTTGCATTTGTTTAAGATCACTCGGGTATGAATACTTATAAGCATTTGAGTAATTTTGTATATTGACTAAATGCTAGGTGATTTAAATAATTGGGAATTAAAACTTTTTATGTTTTAAAAATATTTATGAGTTGCAAAAGTTAAAAGAAAATTCGAGGATTTATTTAAAAGGAAAAATATTATTTTTTATCACAGTCGCTCGAACGAGACTGGGAGTCGTTCAAACGACATCCCTATGTCGCGCAAACGAGATCCCCATCTCGCTCGAACGACCTGTTGCCTCGATTTTCGTGTTTTTATTTTCTTGGACTATGTGTTACTCAGTTATAAATAAAAAAACGTATCTGCGAAAGTTTCATAAGGCAGAACAGTTTCGAAAACTTATTCCCATACAGTTTTCATTCATTTGGGGTTTATTCAAGATCGTATTACTCAATTCTAAAGTTAGTGATCTTGAACCCATTTACCTGAAGATAATTCGTTCACTATACCGTGTTGCAATTTGTGAGGAGAACTCTACAACCGAAGAGCTGCGCGCTATTATAGAGGGAGTTCTTATGAAGTAACTTGTGGAGAAGCCGCCTTCTTCTCTACTGCTAACCACCTGGAGTTCCTGCGGGAGATTTCAGCCGAGACATCAAAACCGACACCTGCGGGTATTTCGTATGTCACACTTATTTTCATTGTAATCATGTAACCCTATCTTACAAAATTATAGTGAAAATAAAAAGGTTTTTCCCTTTGGGGATTTTTCCTGAAATTGTTTCGTTTACCGCATGCTTTATTCATGGAATGGATTTAATCACTTAGATGCATGTTTAGGGTTTAAGAAGTTAAAATTGTCTTTAACTAAAAATTGGAATAAAGTTATTTTTACCTAAAGTACACACTAAATGGCCGTTTCACTTAACAGGTTTTGGAGATCAATTGTATCATGCATATTTTTCTATTATATTTATGCTGGTGAATTTGGTTCATCAAGGTGGATTTTTTAAATCTATCAGTAAAATCAAGTTACAAGCGTATAAAAAGGTTTATACATACATTTGAAAACCTCGCATCCTACTACAAGCAAAATGGGTATTAGGGACGGTAAAAATCCGTCCCTTATACTAGGCGTCACAAATATTTTAGGGACGGATTTTACCGTCCTAAATGTTAATTCATGGATGCTCAACATTTGGCATTAGGGACGGTTTTTTCCGTCCCAAAAGGTACTCCCTCGAAAAAATTCCCCCCTCCTAGGAGTAGTATTAGGAACGGATAAACCGTCCGTAATACTACTCATAATCTAGCAACCCCATTTAGGAAGGCTAAGAACCCTCGCAAGAGATATTCTCAATTAAGACAAAATGGGTATTAGGGATGGATTATAACTGTCCCAAGAGGTATTATCAATTAATACAAAATGGGTATTAATGATGATTTATAACTGTCCCAATTGATAAAAAAAATTATCATAAATAATTATATTATTATATGTTTTATACTGCAATAATAGATGACATCCAATTTGCATTGTAAGTCAAATCATCCAATCAGAAACACAATATATCAACTGCATTTATTGAAACACGTATCCAATAAACATTCCTTCCATTAAACTACATTCAAGTTCGAAATATTTAAGTGAGTACAAAATCGTACTCATTAATAAGAAATGCAATTGTCAAAAGAAAAGTCATCCCTAAATTAAGAGGATAAATATAGTTGTCACGCTACAAAAATTTATCTTAGTGTCACATATAGTAGATTCGCTCAAAAACATATCTCTTTAACTTCTTGCACACAATATGCAATCAATAAATAATCATTTTATCAAAATAATATTATAGTAAAATAAAATATTCAAATATATTAGTTAATCGTATTAACAACTTTTTACAATTTAAAAAAAAATTGGCAGAACCTCCTCTGTTTATACATGATAACCAACTTGTTTATACAACACAAAGGCTCGCACGGACATAAAAAGATGAAAATAACAATCCTGCATATTAATAACTCTTTACAATTTTTAAAAAAATTCGACAGAGTCTTATTTGTTTATACATGAAAACAAACCTATTTAATCAACACAAAAGCAAAAAATTGAAAACAACAATCTCGCATATCAACAATTCTTTACAATTTTTAAAAAAAATTGTTAGAGTCTCCTTCGTTTATATATGAAAACCAACTTGTTTAATCAACAAAAAAGCCCGCACGACCAGAACAAAATTTAAAACAATAATCTCGCATATCAAACCATTGATTTGTTCATATGTTCCACGTGAATAAATATAACACTGAAATGTCACCCTGCAAAAAAATATAAGACATAAAACAAAAAATATATCAGTAATCAACTAATGTTTAAAGCTAAGTCCACCTCTTTACAAGTTTAAATTTTATAAATTCTCGTCGCATTCTGAAATGAGGAGTCCAGTGACTACGTAGTCAGTTCGTACGAGTTACATTGGTCCCGTTTCAGGTACTCATGCTTCTTACTGGACTGTTTTGTGGGTGTTTTACTTTATCACCCTTTAACGACATGTTTTTAAGTCTAAGTCTAAATTTTTTAAATTCTCGTCGTATACTCAAACCGGGAGTCTGGTGACTATGCGGTTGGTTCCTACGAGTTACATTGTTCCTGTGTGAGGTGCTCGTGCCTCTTACGTGATCATTTTGTGTTTGTTTTACATTTTCACCCTTTGACGACATATTTTTAAACCTAAGTCTAAATTTTTACAAATTCTCGTCGTATACTCAAACCGAAAATGTACGAGTTACATTGGTTCCATGTGAGGTGCTCGTGCCTCTTATAGGACCATTTTGTGAGTTTTTTACGTTTTCATCCTTTGACGGCATGTTTTAAATCTTAAGTGTAACTTCTTGCAAATTCTCGTCGTATACTCAAACCAAAAGTTCGATGAATACGCGATCGATTCGTACGAGTTACATTGCTCCCGTCCAAGGTGCTCGTGCCTCTTACAAGACCATTTTGTGGATGTTTTACGTTTTCACCCTTTGACGGCATGTTTTAAATCCCAAATCTAATTTTTTGTAACTTCTCATCGTATACTCAAATTAGGAGTTCAGTGACTACCCGATCGGTTCGTACGAGTTGCATTTGTCCCGTGTGAGGTATTCGTGCCTCTTATGAGACCGTTTTGTGGCTGTTTTATGTTTTAACCATTTGACGGCATGTTTTTAAGCTTAAGTTTAAATTTTGCACATTCTCGTCGTATACTCAAATCGGGAGTTCGATAACTACGCGGTCAGTTCGTACGAGTTACATTGGTCCTGTGCGAGGTGCTCGTGCCTATTACGGGATCATTTTGTGTCTGTTTTACTTTTTCACCCTTTAACGGCCTGTTTTAAAGCATATGTCTAAGTCTAACCGTTTTCAAATTCTTATCGTATAATCAAACGGGGAGTCCGGTGACAATGCGACCAGTTCCTACAAGTTATATTGGTCCCGTGCAAGGTGCTCGTGCCTCTTACGGGACCATTTGTGATTATTTTGCATTTTTACCCTTTGACGGCATGTTTAAAGCCTAAGTCTAACCGTTTGCAAATTCTCATTTTATACTTAAATGGGAAGTCCAGTGACTACGCAGTCAGTTCTTACGGGTTACATTGGTCCCATGCGAGGTGATCGTGCCTCTTACAGGACCACTTTATGACTATTTTAAGTTTTCACCATTTGACGACATGTTTTGAAGCATAAGTTTAGATTTTTTCAAATTCTCATCGTGTACTCAAACCGGGAGTCTGATGACTATGCGATCGGTTCGTATGAGTTGCATTAATCCCGTGCGACGTGCTCGTGCCTCTTATAGGACCATTTTGTGGCTGTTTTATGTTTTTACCCTTTGACAACATGTTTTAAATCCTAAGTCTAATCATTTTCAAATTCTCATCGTATACTCAAACGGGGAGTTCGGTGACTGCACGGTCAGTTCCTATGGATTACATTGGTTCTATGTGAGGTGCTCATGCCTCTTATCAGACCGTTTTGTGATTGGTTTACGTTTCCACCATTTAACAACATGTTTATGCCTAAGTCTAACTGTTTGCAAGTTCTCATCATACACTTAAATAGGGAGTCCGGTGACTAAGTGATTAACTCCTACGAGTTATATTGGTCCCGTGGAGATGCTCGTGCCTCTTACTGGACCGTTTTGTCGTTGTTTTATATTTTCACCCTTTGACGGCATGTTTTTAAGCCTAAGTCTAAATTTAGCAAATTCTCACCGTATACTCAAATGGGGAGTCCATTGACTACGCCATCAGTTCTTACGAGTTACATTGGTCCCATACGAGGTGCTCGTGCCTCTTAAGGGAACGTTTTGTGGATGTTTTATGTTTTCACCATTTGATGTCATATTTTTAAGCCCTAGTCTAAATTTTGCAAATTCTCGTCGTATACTCAAATCGGGAGTTCGATGACTACACATTCGATTCGTACGAGTTACATTGATCTCGTGTAAGGTATTATGCCTCTTACGGGACCATTTTGTGGTTGTTTTATATTTTCACCCTTTGACGGCTTTTCTTAATGCCTAAGTCTAACCGTTTGCAAATTTTTGTGGTATACTCAAACGGGGAGTCCGGTGACTACGCGGTCAGTTACTACGAGTTATATTCATTCCGTGAGAGGTGCTCGTGCCTCTTATGGGACCATTCTACGTTTTCATCCTTTGACGACATATTTTTAAGCCTAAGTCTAAATTTTGCAAATTCTCGTCGTATACTCAAACAGGGAGTTTGGTGACTACGCGGTCGGTTTGTAATAGTTACTTTGGTCCCATGCAAGGTGCTCGTATCTCTTACGGGACCGTTTTGAGGCTGTTTTACGTTTTCATCCTTTAACGACATGTTTTTAAGCCTAAGTCTAATCATTTGCAAATTCTCATCGTATACTCAAAGAGAGAGTTCGGTGACTATGTGATCAGTTTCTACGAGTTACGTTGGTCCCGTGCGAGGTGCTCATGCCTCTTACTAGACCGTTTTGTGGCTATTTTACATCTTAACCTTTTGACGACATGTTTTTAAGCCTAAGTCTAAATTTAGTGAATTATTGTCATATACTCAAATGGGGAGTTCGTTGACTACACGATCAGTGCTATGAGTTACATTGGTCCCGTGCGAGGTGCTCGTGCCTCTTACGGGATCGTTTTGTGGCTATTTTATGTTTTCACCATTTAATGGCATGTTTTTAATTCCATGTCTAAATTTTGCAAATTCTCATCGTATACTCAAATTGGGAGTCCGGTGACTACACTTTCAGTTCGTACGAGTTACATTGGTCCCGTGCAAGGTATTTGTGCCTCTTACGGGACCGTTTTATGGCTGTTTTTTATTTTCATCCTTTGATGAACTATTTTTAAGCCTAAGTCTAACCGTTTGTAAATTCTCGTCGTGTACTCAAATGGGGAGTCCGGTGACTACGCAGTCAGTTTCTATGAGTTACATTAGTCCTGTGCGAGGTACTCGTGCCTCTTACTAGATCATTTTGTGGTTGTTTTATGTTTTCAACTTTTGACAGTATGTTTTAAGCCTAAGTATAAATTTTATAAATTCTCATCATATACTCAAAGAGGGAGTTCGGTGACTACGCGGTCAGTTCGTACGAGTTACATTGGTTATGTGCTAGGTGCTTGTGCCTCTTACGGGGTCATTTTGTGGTTGTTTTACGTTTTCACCATTTGACGCATGTTTTTAAGCCTAAGTCTAACCATTTGCAAATTCTCGTCGTATACTCAAACGGAGAGTTCGGTGACTACGCGGTCAGTTCCTACGAATTACATTGGTCCCGTGCGAGGTGATTATGCCTCTTACGGGACCGTTTTGTGGTTATTTTACATTTTCACCCTTTGACGACTTATTTTTAAGCTTAAGTCTAAATTTTGCAAATTCTCGTCGTATACTCAAACTGGGAGTCTGTTGACTACGCGGTTGGTTCGTACGAGTTACATTGATCCCATGCGAGGTGCTCGTGCCTCTTACGGGACCATTTTGTGTTTATTTTTCCATTTTCACACTTCAACGACATGTTTTAAAGCCTAAGCCTAACACCTTTGAAGTCCTAAGATAATGAATTATTATTGGCATACTAGAATAGATTATTATTAGTATACTAGAATTGTTGATTTGCTATTATGAAGAGTAAAATAATTAAAACACCTTTGAAGGCCTGCAAGCTTTATATACCACATAATGCGAAGAGAAAGAATAAAAGTTGCAATTTACATTTCATATATAGTGCTATGTTTATGTGTGTGTGTTTATGCATATGATATACATGCTAACTTAGGGACAAAACTCCAACACCCATGACTATATTTGGTGATGTTATAATAATTAATCTTATTGCAATTAATATTGATATACTATATTTTATTGTTGATATCTTATACATGTTATGGTTAATTTGCCATAAAATATCTTATAGCTTATAGCTTATGGACAAAACTCCAAAACCCTTTTTCTTATGGATCATAAAGATCTACTTCAGTTATGTTCTCCAGTTAGAACAGTTAGAACATAACAAGTAAACTAGTTAGAACATAACAAGTAAACAGGTAGAACATAACCAGTTAGAAGAGTTAGCCTATCCATTTGTGGATGCTTTATGAAAATGTGAACAGTTAGCCTATCCATTTGTGTTTGTACCCTAACTTTGATTTTTGTTCTTTTATTTGTCTATTGTTGGGATATGGTTCGTTAGACCTATAGAATATTGTATGTCACTTTATGTTAGATGTGAGAAATGATTAGGATATTACAATCACAGTTGATGGGGACATTAAAACACATATAGTTGTATGAAAGGAAGCTTTTTTTTTTTATCAAAATATGAACTGTAAACCACAAGAATAGAGTGTGGCAATTCCATCATTTTAATTATAGAAATATGTTTTTTTGTAAAAATATTAATTTTTCCTTCTGTTGTGATTTTGTTTTGTTTAATACATAAGTAGGTCTTGTTTTGTTTTGTGATTTTTGAGATATATTTATAGAATTTGGTACTTATTTTGTTTAATTCCCAAATTACGACTGTTTTTTATGTTCTTTATGTTGATTTAGTACAATTTATACAAGCCTTGGAAAATGGGACTGTTTTTTCTATTTTTTTTTTTTTTCTTTTTGTTGATTTATTTTATGTTATTTCCCAACAGTTGGGACTATTTTTCTTTCTATTTGCTTTTATATTTAATCTATATTAAGGCCATTGAGTTGCAGCAAATTGATGTTTATAAACAAGAAATGAATATGGCAGTTGTATTGTTTAATCCAGTTTCGCTCAATTGGATAAGAATATTGTTTCTTGAACTGCTATGACATTATTGATATTTGACATATATGGCAGGCATAGGGACTGCTATGACATTGTTGATATTTTATATATATGACAGTGTTGATATTTGATATGCATATATATATATATATATATATATATATATATATATATATATATATATATATATATATATATATATATATATATATATATATATATATATATATATATATATATATATGTTAGTGTAATTTTTTTCTTCACATTGTGTACACATATTAAGATGGAAGCTGAATGTGGATAGGGCTTGTGGTGGTGTGTTAAGAGATCATAGAGGTTGTTTTATATTGGTCTTTGCTAAGAATATTGGTTTGGAAACTAATATTCAAGCTGAGGTAGAGGCTATTAGTCAAGGTTTGAGTATTCCTTTCCAAATTATATTTTTCCTCATAATTGGATAGCGATGAGAAATAAGGATACCTGTTACCTATAGCTCACATTGGAATTACTCGGGAAATCATCTGGTGGTTTTGAGAATCTAGCATTTTGATTAATACGAAAAAATTTGTTGGTGGTCTGTGACATTAGTTCTTTCAACTCATCCACCTCTTGACGATGACGAGTCTCTCCCTCCTCAATCCTCTTTTGCAACCGTTCGATCTTGCTTTCATAAAAGTGAGAAGGCATGGACCCTACAGATGTCGATCGAATACCAACTCCCCTACACAATGCATGTCCATATCCATCACGACCAATGACATCCTCAAAGACTTGATCTCTCACTTCAGGATCATTTTATTGTTCTTCTTGTGTCGCATATGAAAATCTGTTACTAAAGCCGTTTAATAAAATTAAACTATTTAAGTAACTCCGAACAGTTTTTTGAAGAAACTCTTTTCTTAAAAACCAAAACTAATTGAACACGAGATGTGTTTTATAAAAGTATGTACGAGATCTATTCAAGATTTAATCAACAGGTTTATAAAATAGTTTAAACAAACTTTAAACCTAGCACAACCAAGAATGAGATGAGAAGATGTAAAAAGATTAAGAACAAGATTTTTTACGTGGTAAAACCTCACCCAATTGAGGAAACATCCACGACTCCCTCTACGGAGTAAACAAAAATAAATCCACTATAAACAAATTTTAACAGTTACAAACTATATAACAAACATGCATACAACTCAGACCTATATAAGTTTAGGAATGTACCCTCTGGTGTCCTTATAACTTCTCTGCAGTTCTGATTGTTGATGTTGTCCTCCCAGTTTATTAACTTCCAATTTGTTCAAGCTCTTTACGTCGACTCTTTTTCTCAAGATCTTATTACCAAAACTTTTAGTGTGGTAGAGTGAAAGTGTTTGTATAGGTGCTCTCAAACACATGCATGCACACACACACTTATTATGTACAAACAGTCCTAACAAATTACATATAAGTCTATATGGTGTGATTTTTCTTTTTCTCTCTTCTCACAAAACTTAACCTTATTTGACCTTTATAACAATCCCAGAATCCATGGTTATCTTGCTCATAAGACGTATCAAGATCTTAATCAATCTCGAGTTTTGAAAAGATTTTTGAGATTGAAAACCACCAAGTGCGATTCCAAACTAGGTCAAAGGTCTTGTTTCAGGAGAACTAGAAACAGAAAACATTATTGTTGATTTCAAAGTTAAAAACACTTACAGAAAGCAAATCAACAATATATTTCTCAAGCTGAGAAACGAAATATGTAAATCTAAGTGTAATGTAACATGAAGTACATAGATCTGAAATTTCTATAAAGCAGAAATAGATCTAAGACAAACTGTTTAAGTTGGACACAAGATCTAAAGAACAAAGAGGTTTCAGCATCAAATCGACTACCAACAACAACTCTCAAACACTCAAACACTCAAGGTGGTGTTTGGAATATACAGGACTTGGAAAGAGGTTTTGATTTGAAAATGGATTTGACGATTTAGGGTTAGGGTTAGGGTTTCTAACTCTTTCTCTCTCTTCTGGTTTCTCTCTTCTCTCTCTTTTTTTTTCTCTCAAAGGAAGAAATGGCAAAAGTCTTCGAAGGCTGAGAGGGAGGGTCCTTTTATAGGAGGCTGAGAAGGTTCGAGAGTAACGTCCAAAATCAAGGGTTCAGATTTAGTCAAGGTTAATTGACTTAGATCCAAGGGTTCACGATATGCGATGGTTAAAACTCGCATGATTGGTTCATAAGGGGTTCATAGGGATTATGAAAGGGCGCATGCAGATCGTTGATAAAAACGATCCAAGGGTTGTAAACACACACTGTTTTACTCTCTATAAACAAACACACTTACAACCAATCAGAAGACAACAAATATTGGCCAAATAGAAGAGATAAAATGCGCGTCTAAAATAATTAAAAACACACCCTGAAGTCTCTACCGCTTTCGGATTCTACCCAAGGTAATTTTAAGTCAATATAACCATTAAGCCTTAATTGCAGATTGACCCCAAAAACTTTTAAAAACAAGTTTTAAATAATAAGAACTTATTTTAAAATGTTTATAAAATCCCAAAAATATTTAAAAAGCAATATTAGGGATTTAAACACACTCAACATATGTACACACAATTATATGCAATATGACATGTATATGATCCATTCTACTGTGTGTGAGAGTTGGTAATAAGGTCTATATCACTTCAATCAAGGAAGATGAAATAGTAGTGCATGCTCTGTGGTTCTTTGGATGTTAGGTTAGACATAATTTTGTCACAATTTCCAAACTAGATGAACACTTATACAATATAGACTCAAGTGAGTCAAGAGTATAAGGTGCTTCAATCTCCCCCTTTGTAAATATGAGACAAAATCTCCTTTGAGTCAACTGGAACTTGTAGGGCAACAAAAGAAAGGAAACCTATTCTTACCAAAAAATCTATCTACCCAAATCCTAGAAACCAAAAGTACATAACTCAAATATTTACAATTGAATACCCTATTACAACTGTTGAGAATAATTGTACAAAAACCTGCAATGAATCACTAAGATCAAGCTGTTTAGCATTTAGCATATGTAAGAATCATTAGAGACTCAAATTTCTCCCCCATTCTGTCTCAAATGGACAAAGGGAAAAATAAAGAGATCAAAGAGATTAATCAGCACACACCATACCAATAGATTTACGCAAAGAAATAAATCGATTGTAATCTAAAGGGTTGGTAAACATATCTGCGAGTTGCAAATCAGTAGGAAGATAATTAATTTCTAATTCCTTAGTTTCAACTAATTCGCGTATAAAGTGATGTCTTATTTTGATGTGTTTTGTTCGCGAGTGTTGAACAGGGTTTTTAAAAATATTGATCGCACTTTGATTATCACAATAAAGATGCAATTGGTTTTCTTGAATACCATAATCACTTAGCATTTGTTTAAGCCACAGTAATAGAGCACAACAGCTGCCAGCGGCTATGTATTCAGATTCAACTGTTGAGAGTGATGTGTAGTTTTGTTTCTTACTACTCCATCCTACCAAGTTATTACCTATATAATAACATGCACCTGATGTGATTTTACTATCATCAGTGCACCCAACCCAGTCAGCATCAGTGTACCCAATTATAGTGCTTGGTGTGTCATTAGTGTACCAAAGTCCTAGATTCAGAGTGCCTTTTACATATTTAATGATTCGTTTAACAGAATTAAGATGGCTCTCTTTAGCATTATTTTGATAACGAGCACAAACACACACAGCATACATAATATCAGGACGCGAGGCAGTAACGTATAGCAAGGTTCCTATCATACTACGATATAGAGTTGGATCTATGGATTTTCCAGTTTCGTCTTTGGATAGTTTTACCGTAGTACTCATGGGTGTTTTCGCATCTTTAGCACTCTCAAGGCCAAATTTCTTTATTGTCTCTAAAGCGTACTTAGATTGCGATACAAATAATCCTTCTGAATTTTGTTTGACTTGAAGACCTAAGAAAAATTGCAACTCCCCCATAAGAGACATTTGAAACTCCTTATGCATAATTTCAGAGAAGGATTTTACTTCTGAGGGAGAAGTTGATCCAAAGATGATATCGTCAACATAAACTTGAGCAATAATGATGTGTTTGACAAAAAGGGTTTGATCATTTCCACCTCTTTTGAAACCTTTATCTAAGAGTAAACTGGAAAGACGCTCATACGAGGCTCTAGGCGCTTGTTTAAGGCCATACAAAGCCTTTTTAAGACTAAATACATGATTTGGATATTAAGGGTCAATGAACCCTTTAGGTTGTTTTACATAGGTCTCTTCAGTCAATATTCCATTAAGGAATACAGATTTGACATCCATTTGGTAGAGTGTAAAATGCAAATGGAAAGTTATGGCAAAGAGAAGACGAACATATTCTAAACGGGTAACAGGAGCAAAGGTCTCGTTAAAATCTATTCCTTCAATTTGAGAGTATCCTTGAGCAACTAATCTAGCTTTGTTTCTAATGATTATCCCACTTTCATCAGACTTATTTTTAAAAATGCAACGTGTGCCAATAACCTTTTTATGATTAGGCCTAGGTACAAGATACCAAACATCATGAATGATAAATTGAAGAAGTTCTTCCTGCATAGCAGAAATCCAGTGAGAGTCATTCAATGCATCATTTACATTCTTTGGTTCCACTAGAGAAATAAAACATGCATAATGTGCATAATTTCTTAGTTGGGATCTTGTACGCACTGGCTCACTAGGGTTACCTACTACGTTATTTATGGGATGATCTTTAGAAACCCAGTTACGTACTTCAAGTATCTCAATTGGTAATGAATCATCTATTTCAGGAGAGTCATTTTCTAAAATGTTTGTAGGCTCTTCCTCAATAGTTGATTCACCAGTTTTATTCTCTACAGTAGTGTCACTCACAATTACATTTATGGATTTATCAAGGTTTTAGTGCGAAGATTATATACTCGATAGGCTCTACTGTTAGGCGAGTATCCTAGAAATATAGCTTTATCTCCCCGACTCTCAAATTTGGACAAGTGTTCCCTATCTTTGCATACATAACAAGTACTACCAAAAGTTCTAAGGTACTTAATATTAGGATTTTTCTTGTACCAAAGTTCGTAAGGGGTTTGTTTGGAATTCTTTCTAAGATAGACCCTGTTTATAATGTGACACACAGTACGAATAGATTCTACCCAAAAATATTTAGGCAAATTCTTGGCATGTAGCATAACACGTGCCATCTTTTGAAGGGTACAATTATTTCTCTCGGCGATTCCATTTTGTTGAGGAGTCTTAGGAGCACTAAACTCATGTTTGTAACCATTATAGTCATAATACTCTATTATACCAGTGTCTTTGAATTCTCCACCCCTATCACTACTGATTCTATTTACTTGAGTGTCCTTTTCATTTTCAATTCGAAGAAGTATTTTTAAGAAAGTTTGAAAGGTGTCAGACTTTTATTTTAAAAAGGCTACCCAAGTAAATCTGGTGAAGTCATCAACCATAACTAGAATATAACTGTGTCCACAGAGACTAATAGTTTGGGAGGGACCCATTATGGATGAGCTCCAAGGGATTGGAGGTAAGAACATCATTAACTTTCTTATGAGGTGCCTTAACAATTTTACCTTCCTGACAGGAACCACAGACAATATTAGGAATGGATTTGATTTTTGGAACTCCTCTAACTATTTCTTGAGAGGTCATTCTACTAAGATTATCGTAATTTATATGACCCATTCTGTAATGCCATATCTCGTTGTCATCCATTCTGGCAACATTACAGATTTCAGAATTGTTCATGACAGTATAACAATTGTCAGGAGTTCTGAATCCTGTAATTATGCATTCACCTTTTTCATTTAAAATTTTACAATTGTTCTTTGAAAAGGTAACAGTATGATCTGAGTCACAAAATTGTGAGATACTAAGTAGATTGGCCTTAAGACCCTTAACTAGAAGAACATTTTCAAGAACAGGAAGTCCATCTTCTTGGAGAGTTCCTTTGCCTATGATTTGAGATGATACTCCATCACCAAAAATAACTTTTCCTCCAGCAAAACTGGTTTTGTTCAAAAGTTTTGTATCATCTCCAGTCATGTGCTTAGAACATCCAGAGTCTAAATACCATCCAGATGATGTGTGTTCATCTTTTAAAGCAGTAATAACTATGTTACACTTCATCTGAGGTAATAGATCATCTTTTCTAACCCAAATTGCTCTAGTTTTCATTTTGCGCTTATTAGCTCTCAATTGATAAAATTTGCGAGCATTCGATTTTTGTTGAAAAATGTTTTGCGCATGATTTTGAATTTTATGAAAGACATGAGCATTTGGTTTAGGAAAGTGTTTAGGAATACTTCTAGAGAATGTTCTTTTAGGTTTGGTATTTCTCTTTCTATAATTAGAGTTTTTGTCTAGTTGTCTAGGAAGTACATAATTATTGCGGCTTCTCCTAGAATAGTTAAAGTTCAGATAAATAGGAGTATTACAGACAGGTTTAACTAGTCTCCTAGAATAGCAACTATCAAAAGAGTGACCGTATATATCACAGTAAGAGCAATAAATATTTCTCAAGGTTGGGGTTTCCTTAGGAAAGTCTCTAAACAAAGGTTTTGAGGAATTTTAAGGTTGAACTCTATTCCTAGGTAGGACAGTCTTGAATATAGACTCACTCTTCCTAATAGAGGGGCAGACGTATTTAGCCTTAGGTGAACTTTCATGTTTAGAGAAACTCGATTCCCCAATGTTAAAATTTTGATGTTTTGAATCAAACTCAGTTTTTAGAGAATGAAAATCTGGGCAGGTTTCAATAGGTTTTTTACCTCCTGACACAAACTTGATAGGTTCAAAAGATTTTGTTTGTGCCTTCAAATTGGGGCAAAATCCTATTCCAGTTCGATCATCAGAATTGGTTTTTGATTCAGCAACAAATTCATCAAAAGAGTTTGAGTTATTTTCAAATTTTGTGAATTTTTTGAAAACAGTTGCTGTCTTTTCTTTAGTTTGTTCCAATTCTAGCAATGTCCCTTTGTATTTTTTCTCCAGAGTTTCATTTGTTTCAGTCAAATCTCTGAGTTTTTGATCAAACATTTTGATTTCACTTTCATGAGTTAAACATTGGGTAGTATACTCTTCAGCATTCAGTTTGCCCATCAGGCTTAAATCTTCTAGTTTCTTGGTGAGATCTTTCCCAATATTTTCTAGTCTAGTACTTTTCTTGAGAGTTTTAGCATAGAGTGTGTGAATTTTTGGGAGGTCTTCATTGTCCGAGTCACTAAGTGTAGTGTGTGAAGTGACCCCTAGGGCTTCATTCTTTGGACTCACACACCCATTGACATCGTCATTATCGTTTTCCCTTTGACTCACACACCCCAAGGAAGAGATAGCAATATTCTCAGTAATCAAAGCATCTAAACCAGTAACAACATTATTCGAAACATCAGAAGTAGAATTATTAGATTCATCCTCACTAACAAACACAGGCATATCATCATTATAGATAATCTTGGCAAAGAAAGACATGCAAGGGTCAAAAACATCAAATGACTCAGGTTCCTCATTTTCAGAGTCACTTGAATCATCCCATGTCTTGCAAATGTTGGCTCTAGTGTGTTTGTTTTGATTGTTCAAGTTAACTCTGTAGTCTTGTGCAATGTGTCCTAGTTTACCACATCTAAAACATTCAGTCTTCTTAAGGTCTCTGTTAGGTCTAGTGTGAGAGTCCTTGTGATGTTTGTCATGACTTTTCTCATGAGGTTTGTGTAATACCCCGTACTTTTGACTATATTTATTTTTGGGATTAATTTATTAAATGCGTATTAATTGGAAATTAATACGGGTTATAAATACTTACGAGATGTGAGTTGGTATTTGATTATGTGCATATATGATTATATATATGAACTTGGTATTATAAAATTTGTCGTGAGATTTATAGACGGCATTTTAGAAAATTTTGTTGAGACACGTGGGACCGCCGCGTCACGGTATAATATTTTTGATAATAAAAGTGAATTTAAAATCTATAATCCGTATGGTCATTTTGAGTACGCCAACGCGTTCGGAAGGGTCGAGATAGTCAGAAAACACTAGCCGGGGGTATAGTTTGGGTCCCGAGATATTTTTAGGCCATACCGGCAACTTAAAGGGTATTTTGGTAATTTTACATTTTGAGGAATTAAAAGTGACGAAAATTGGTTAATTAAATCTGATGTGGATTTGACCCACTAAGCCCATAACCAACCCATATTAACCTAGAAGGCTACGTAGGTTATCATTTAGGTTTTCTAAGTTCCCCAAATCAAACCCTAGCCACTTTAAGCCACCATTGGAGAAGGAGCTTGGAGAGAGGAATTTCTGCAGAAAACTTCAACAAACCTACACCAAAATCAGAAATCAATCAAGGCAAGTGACTTTATTCCATTTAAATTCAGAGAATGTCTTTTCCATGTTAGAAATTGAAGAATTTTGATTGTTTTTGAAAGATTAAATGAAAACCCATGTAGTTGGAGTTTAGAACTTGAAAATTTTGAAGATAATTGCATGTAGTATGATAGGTAGATGATTTCCCTCATAATAACTGTGATTAGGAGAAATTAAAACGAATTAAATTCTGGGATTTGATGATGATACAAAGTTAGGGTTCATGTTCTTGAGTTATTGGGAAAAAGTGTAGAAATTGGTAAATTTAATTGATGTTAGGATGGATTGATTCCTTAAAAACATGTTAGGATGTGACTATATATGTTTAGTATTGATTATAGACCTTTAAACGATTGATTGGGACTTAGTTTAGAAGATTTGAGGTGTTAAAATGGGTGAAAAACGAATTGGGCAAAAATCTGGGCCGAAACTGGTCAGTCGTTAGAAGCAGTCCCCAGGTCGTTCGAACGAACTTGTTCGAACGAGCTTCTAACGAGTTGACCAGTCGTTGCTAACGAGTAGGGATTTCGTTCGATATCTCGTTCGAACGAGATATCGTTAGAAGGGACAGTTCGTTCGAACGAACTGGATCTCGTTCGAACAGCCTCGTTCGAACGAGACTTCTAACGAGCTGACAATCCAAACTCGTTCGAACAGTCTCGTTTGAACGAGACTTCTAACGAGCTGGCAGTTTGGTCCTTTTTGGACTGTTTTGAATTTTGGAGTCCCGTAAACTTGTTCGAGGATATAGTTAACCTTCCAATGATGATGTAGTGATAGGTTTGGGACAATTGGGTATTTATGAGAAGGAAATTATATACAAGTGAGTTAAATCAGAATGAACCGTTTGGGGTTGAGATGTGAGTGTCTATTACGACGTGAGAAAATTATGGCGCGTATGATTATAAACCGGAGTAGTATAAATTGTGATAATTATAGTTAGTACGAGAGTGCAATATGCACTACGATTAAAATACGGTATTACTAAGATGTGTGTTTACTTAGTATTGGTATATAAGTTGTGTGTATGACATACCTACCATACTTACTATCACGGGAGGTTGCGTTCGCTTAGGACCCTCTAATCCTTGTGTGCCTACGGGGGGGATATAGACTGGTACCTCGATGAACATAGGTCAGAGAAAGACTTATTGGGATGTTAATAAGTCCGCTGATCGTGGGAGCGTAGGTATGTGCGTGACCCATGTGATGTGACTGTGTTCGCCTCCACTATTTGTGATTTGTGTTATCTGAACTATTCCTGAGAGATTCGGAATGTGTGATCCTTATGTACGTGATGTACCGGGATGGATAGCAGAGTATGTGTGCACCGCAGCTTAGTTCTTGGGGTGCTCGTATTGTATATTTATGATGTGAATAATATACACTTAATTAATGAGAACCTTCATGTTAATGATGTGAATATAATTACGGTATTGTTTCGATAAATAAAATGAGTTAGCTGATAGAGAAAAATATTGCATATTGAGCGTCTGAGTTTACATTAAATCCCTATCTAATTACGAGCGTTATATGTTAATAGAACCGGGTAATAAGGGTAGAAACTATTACAGTCTAGCTAGTTATGATGTCACTTAGCTAGTGGTTTATATCGTTGTAGATGGGTACTTACGTTAGGAGTGCACAGTTAGACGAGAGGTGAGAATATCATGTGAGTGTACGTCCTAACATGTACTTTGCATTTAATGTTTTAAATGTTTTTAAAGCACTTGTAGGTTTTTAAAATATAACTCCACATTCGGGCTCTGACCCGTTTGCTTTTCAAATCTTTTTCTTGTAAAACCATTTTAGGTGACCAGCCACAAGGACACCAAGCATAGGATACTCATTCAGGTGACGAGCTGTAGCTGTTTGTGGAAGCTACAGGGATTTGCATGTAGACGCTTCTATCTTTTGGATTCCAGAGTCACGATCTATCAGTTGTAGGGCATGTTGCCCATTTCTATTTAGAGGCATCTTTTACATTTCAGTTCTCAGACTTTAGCATGTATTATTTCAGTATTCGGTTATTCATTTCAGTTATGGGATTGTAGTGAGGAGTTTTCCTCCAGACTTATTTACTCTATTGTGATGGTTATTCGTTTTACTTCAGTATGGTGAATGGTGTTATTTATTTCTTCATTACACTTGTTGCATGTTAATCAGACTTAAATTAAAATTTGGCAACTTACTTTTTAAATACTAGGTGGTTAGTAATCTTTAAAAGGTTTTCGACAGTGATGCTATTAACTGATCCAACTTGGCATTTTGAATTAATTTAATAAAGGAGTAGCTACCCGGTATTTAATTAGTCGGGGTGTCACAGTTTGTGATTAAAGGGAGTTGGATAATTGGACTTGCCTTGTTTATTTGCCATGTTGTTTCTAAATTTAATGATTTTCTTAAACTGTTTTGACATTAAGGTAATCCGATTGTCCAAACTCTCTATATCGCATTCCTCATCAAAATCATCATTGGAAGTGTTCAACTTAGGCTTAATCAATTTAGAAGAGAAGCTTAGATTGGATTTAGTCTGTTTTTCTATGGGACTGGGTCAATTGTTTCTTAAATTCTAGTTCCATTTCCACAGTTCTTAATTTACTACTGAGTAATTCAAGAGTGAGATTTATATCACACATTTCCTCAATAGCATATCTTTTGTTGTCAAATTTATGTGGTAATGATCTTAGAATTTTAGATACAATTTCTTGTCTGTCATAAGTTATCCCATTAGCATGCAGTTTTGTCACAATATCAGTCAGGTTCATATAGAAGTCATCAAATGATTCAGTCTCAGACATAATTAAAGAATTATACTGTTGAATGAGTATTTGAGTTTTAGCAGCCTTAACTCTAGTGTCACCTTCTTGAGCAGTAACCAAGGTGTCCCAAGCTTCCTTAGAAGTGGTACAGGATGAGATTATTTTGAACTCGTGTTCATTTATGGACATAAATATGGCATTCTTTCCTTTGTTATTATTGCGAGAAACTTATTTCTCTTCTTGTGTGAACTCACTTAATACTTTCTTAACCCTCTCATTACTTCCTTCAGTGGCTGGTTTTGTGGGAAAAATGTAACCATTTTCAACAATGTCCCAGACATCATCTCCCAGAGTTCCTTGAATGAAAGCAATCATCTTTACTTTCCAGTATGCAAAATTGGTTCCATCAAAGATAGGAGGTCTGGTCAAGTTAACAAATCTTTCATTTTTCTCGTCCATATTTGATTTTCAGAAAAAAAAATTCAAAAACACAGGATCTCTTTAAAAGAAGTTTACAAAGCTCTGATACCAATTGAAAATCTATTACTAAAGCCGTTTAATAAAATTAAACTATTTAAGTAACTCCGAACAGTTTTTTGAAGAAACTCTTTTCTTAAAAACCAAAACTAATTGAACACGAGATGTGTTTTATAAAAGTATGTACGAGATCTATTCAAGATTTGATCAACAGGTTTATAAAATAGTTTAAACAAACTTTAAACCCGGCACAACCAAGAATGAGATGAGAAGATGTAGAAAGATTAAGAACAAGATTTTTTACGTGGTAAAACCTCACCCAACTGAGGAAACATCCATGACTCCCTCTACGGAGTAAACAAAAGTAAATCCACTATAAACAAATTTTAACAGTTACAAACTATATAACAAACATGCATACAACTCAGACCTATATAAGTTTAGGAATGTACCCTCTGGTGTCCTTATAACTTCTCTGCATTTATGATTGTAGATGTTGTCCTCCCAGTTTGTTAACTTCCAATTTGTTCAAGCTCTTTACGTCGACTCTTTTTCTCAAGATCTTATTACCAACACTTTTAGTGTGGCAGAGTGAAAGTGTTTGTGTAGGTGCTCTCTAACACATGCATGCACACACACACTTATTATGTACAAACAGTCCAAACAAATTACATATAAGTCTATATGCTGTGATTTTTCTTTTTCTCTCTTCTCACAAAACTTAACCTTATTTGACCTTTATAACAATCCCAGAATCCACGGCTATCTTGCTCAGAAGACGTATCAAGATCTTAATCAATCTCGGGTTTTGAAAAGATTTTTGCGATTGAAAACCACCAAGTGCGATTCCAAACTAGGTCAAAGGTCTTGTTTCAAGAGAACTAGAAACAGAAAACATTATTGTTGATTTCAAAGTTAAAAACATTTACAGAAAGCAAATTAACAATATATTTCTCAAGCTGAAAAATGAAATATGTAAATCTAAGTGTAATGTAACATGAAGTACATAGATCTGAAATTTCTATAAAGCAGAAAATAGATCTAAGACAAACTGTTTAAGTTGGACACAAGATCTAAAGAACAAAGAGGTTTCAGCATCAAATCGACTACCAACAACAACTCTCAAACACTCAAACACTCAAGGTGGTGTTTGGAATATACAGGACTTGGAAAGAGGTTTTGATTTGAAAATGGATTTGACGATTTAGGGCTAGGGTTAGGGTTTCTAACTCTTTATCTCTTCTGGTTTCTCTCTTCTCTCTCTTCTCTCTCTTTTTTTTTCTCTCAAAGGACGAAATGGCAAAAGTCTTCGAAGGCTGAGAGGGAGGGTCCTTTTATAGGAGGTTGAAAAGGTTCGAGAGTAACGTCCAAAATCAAGGGTTCAGATTTAGTCAAGGTTAATTGACTTAGATCCAAGGGTTCACGATATGCGGTGGTTAAAACTCACCTGATTGGTTTATAAGGGATTCACAGGGATTATGAAGGGGCGCATGCAGATCGTTAATAAAAATGATCCAAGGGTTGTAAACACACACTGTTTTACTCTCTATAAACAAACACACTTACAACCAATCAGAAGACAACAAATGTTAGCCAAATAGAAGAGATAAAATGCGCGTCTAAAATAAGTAAAAACACACCCTGAAGTCTCTGTCGTTTTCGGATTCTACCCAAGGAAACATTAAGTCAATATAACCATTAAGCCTTAATTGCAGAATGACCCCAAAAACTTTTAAAAATAAGTTTTAATTAATAAAAACTTAAATGTTTATAAAATCCCAAAAAATATTTAAAAAGCAATATTAGGGATTTAAACACACTCAACATATTTACACACAATTATATGCAATATAACATGTATATGATCCGTTCTACGGTGTGTGAGAGTTGATAATAAGGTCTAGATCACTTCAATCAAGGAAGATGAAATAGTAATGCAAGCTCTGGGGTTCTTTGGATTCTAGGTTAGACATAATTTTGTCACAATTTCCAAACTAGATGAACACTTATACAATATAGACTCAAGTGAGTCAAGAGTATAAGGTGCTTCAGCATCCAATTGTCTTTGTATACTTTCTTACAAATTAAGAAAAGAGTTTTAAATAGTCTGCCATACCATAAAATGCTTACTGCAATATTTTTACATTAGGCAACGAGAATGGACACTAAAATAATCCTCCGTACTATGCGTCTTATCCTTCAACCTTCGAGTCTCTCTATACACACTAAGCTTGTTGATAGGCAAGTTGGCTTTTTTCATCTATTGTTTTTTAAGTAAGATAAGAAAAAAAACATATTACATTCATAATGTAATGATGAAATTCAACATAATCATCCTTAAACTAAAAGCATAAAAGAATATGTAACGAGTATAAAATATGATGTTAACCTTTTCTACAACTTGAGGAATAAACGTCCTCCCAATCCTAGGGTGGGCATAAAGGTTTGACCTATTTTCAGTGTTTTGGGCCGCCACTCGCTATATAAAAAGTTAAATGATGTTATAATTTTGATATATATAAACAATCAACAGAAATAAACAGAAAGTAATTCTACATATGTCATACCACCGTATCTTCTTCACCCCAATAAGTCACTAATTTAGGCCATATATCGGGATCAACTTGGAGAGGTGCATTTGCAAGTCGCTCAATATCATTGTCATACGCCTCATAATAGTCCTTTTTTCATACGATACTTAAAGCGCCTCCAAGCAGTATCCACCATTTGAAAACAAATTGTCTTAAATCCTTCAGGAGCATTTGTATTGAGCCACGAACAAAAGAATATAAATTATTTATAAATATATCATTTGAATGATGCATTAACTTAATGAAAATAGAGAAGTACCTTCACACTCTTCCAAACTATATCAAGACTTTCCACTAATACTCTTCTCCAATCATCCAAATCCAAAGGAAATAACGATCCTTGTTAAGCGAAATATCCCAACTGATTGACAAGCTTCTTATCGTTGGGTTCAGTTGCTTGACAGTCATGGTTCCACCCAATTATCAATTTTTGACCACTATCCCATTCTTTTTAGCAGATTTTTCATTTTCATTCGTACGAGGCAAATAATAATTTTTTTATAGTTAAACAAACCTTAATTATCTATTAGATCTCTTTTCTATAGTAATTTTATTTTTTAGTTTCCTACTCTTGGAACGAATATGATGTTATGGGTAGAAAAAACTATGTTTCACGGATACGCAATGCCTATAAAAGATACAATAAGATACGATACGGAAAATCTTGAAAAAAATAGTGTTCATATGCATAGACTCGAAACAAAAAATATATCAATACAATACAAATTGTTTAAAGGATATAAAAAAATATTAATACAACATTAATTCTTTTAAGAAAATATTCACAATTTTAACATCACCAAATACAAAATGCACACAGACACAATACAAAATACAAGCAGACACAATTTAACATCCTTTTTGAAGGGACTAATTTCCCACTTGTAAATATTAAATGATAAATTATTTAAAACTCAAAATTATAATCAAGTAATATGTTAAGTATCATTCCACTATGTCAAACCTCTTAATATTTTTAACCTGGAAACAACTTTTAGAGAACGTAACAATGCATTGATACGAAATCAAACTAAAAAGAAAAGGTAGAGCACGAACACAATTAAACTCATAAATTCACACTATTTATAACTTGATATTATCCAAATACAAAATTGATAAGTACAATAGATTCAAGAAAAATCAAACCCAAAAGGGCATGTATCAGATGAGTACACCACAACAATGAGGTCAAAAATTAAAATATCTATAGATGAGTACACATACCACTGAATAAGAAAGAGAGGGATGTCACTGTGGGTGCAAGGGGTGGGGCTGCGCAGGGGAGAGGAGGCGGCGCAGGGGTGAAGCGGAGGAGGAGGGTGGGGCGACGGAGAGAGTGAGAGGGAAGAGAGATCACGCGAGAGAGATAACTCTGAGAGCAGCGCGCGCAAGAGAGAGAGAGAGAGAAAGTTATCTCTGAGTTAGGTTACGAGATTGCAATTTTAAAAAGTGAAAAAATGTGAGGAAAAAGTAAGGAAAACTACCAAAAGGGTCGGAAACAAGGAAAACTACCAAAAGGGTCAGAAACAACCGTCCCTTTTGGTATATCAAAAGGGGCGAAAGTTAAAACCATCCCTTTTGTTATCAAAAGGGACGATTTTAAAAATCCATCCCTTATATTTGTTTGGAAAAATGCTAAAAATTCAAGGTATACCAAATGGGATGGATTTAAAAAATATGTCCCTTGAATTAGCCCGGGAAAAAAAGCACCAAAAATTCCAATACACTTTAAGGGACATTTGTTATTAACCGTCCCATTTGGTATAGCAAATAGGACGAATTTTAAAAACCGTCCCTTTTGTGATTTATCAAAAGGGAGGGTAATTAAAAATCGTCCCATTTGGTATATTAAAAGGGATAAATAACACGGCCTTCCCAAATACTCCTCTCCCTAATACCAATTTTTCTTGTAGTGTCTTATGCTATTGCACATCACCACGGGAGGGGAAAATAATTAATAAACTATAAAAAATTATAAAACAAGTCTCAATGAGATTTTAACTTGAACAAATCATGTACAAATGTTGACGCAGTACACAAAACATATGAAGACACAAAGAGAGATGGAAGAAGATGTTGGAATTATCTCACATAAAGAGAATGATAATGGTCATAGAGAGAGCTTAAAGAGATTACCTTCTAAAGAAGTTGCGTTCACTTTAAGGTCTCTCTCTCTCTGACCATTATCGTTCTATCTCTCTCTTAGGTTGGAAAAAGATAAGGAACAGGTAAAGATAGCGAGGCTGGTAATGGATTGGGAAAAATTGCTTTAGGAGGTAAAATCTTTAAGCTTATTAGATTGGGACTCTTTTCCCAACCCAAATTTGAGAGAGAGAGAGAGAGAGAGAGAGAGAGAGAGAGAGAGAGAGAGAGAAATAGACTTTTCCCAACCCAATAGTCTATCTCTTGGGTTAGGAAAAGATAACGAGGCTTATATTGAATCTCAAGCGCTAATGAGATTTGGAATTAAACAAAGTAAAAAAGGATAATTAATGACACTGGAGAGAAAGACTTTTGGGTTAGGAAAGTCGATTGAATAAACAAAGCCCTTTAGAGAACCATGATGAGTGACAGCTATAAAAAACTAATTAAATACAATTCTTATTTCTGATTGACACGTGGCAAATTAGTAAATTGGCGCTTCTATTATTATATATGACCAGATTTCAGCCCCGCTATTTTCAATTTTATAAAATACTGCAAGTGCACGGGCTATTATAGAATAGCGAGTATAAGTACGGGTCGAACCCACAGAGATTTGTCAATTTTTCGTTCAAAGTAATTGTGACTGTTCAACTATCCTAAATGGTTTTAAAGATGAGATGTAATATTAAACAAAGCTAACACAAATAAAAACTGTGAATACGAGAGATATAATTAAGTGAACGTGAAAACTAGGACGTTGGATCCATTTATCACATTCAACTAATATTATGTAATAATTTAAACTCGTCATTCCCGATTTTATAACTCAAATTAAACCGACTCTCGTCGTATTTAATTCGAAAGATAACACGGTTAAGTTAACAATAAAATTTAACTTCTCTAGATTTAGACTGCTAAAATCCTTATTCCCTTAAAAAAGTTCAATTTTAAATTTCAAAGTGTAGTCTTTAAGCATGGATTATCAAAACAACCGAGTGCAAGCATAATCCATCAAAAAGTACTCCCACTTAAAAATAAAAAAATGATTTCAAACAAAGTCGAAGGTTTAAAACACACTCTCATGTCGTTTTAAATGAATACCGAATTTTTATAACTTTTAGAACATATCGAAAAATAAAGACAAATTTAAACTACACACGATATTAATCAAATATAATAAACTTCACCTAGTCCTAGTAAAGAAATTAAGCTAGCATCATTGAAAATAAAATAAAAGTGCAAGAATGAATACTAATTCTCATTAATAAATCAACTTACAACAATAATCGAGTCTTACAATTGATCTTGACAAAACCTTTCCCACAAAAGAATAATTCTTGGCCCTTAATAAAAATATTCTCTTAAAATAAAGAACCAAAAACTATCTCTCAAAGCTCTCTCTACAATTTCCAACCAAAATAATGAGCCGAAGGGTCTTATTCATAGGCTTAGGAATGAACTGTTTGAGTTTGAGTGAAACTCTCTTTGATTGATTGTATTTGAGGTGATAATTATCCCATAGTCTTGAGAGTTGGAGATAATTGAGAAGTCTTTTTTCTTTCAAATAATTATCCCCAATTTTGGCACTATTCACGTGATGAGCTTTAATTGCATTTTTGACCCCCAAAACTTTAAAATATCATTTTCGTCCGAACTTCAGAGTTGTGAGTCTTTTCAAGACTTTTTCAAAAAGCTATCTCACGGCCTCAACGAACACTCGAGCGATTTTATAAAAAAATATTTAGTATAGTTGTATCAACCGTGTCGTGTCGCGACGTATCGTAATAATTTTTGCACATCGACTTCTTTGTTGTCCAAATTTCCGGGGTACCTGTAAAATTGCAAAATAAAAAAAATTAATTCAAATTTAGGAACATAAATTTTTTAAAAATTACAGAATGACCCCTCTTTGTATTTTAGCCCCCGAAATTCATAAATTACTCGTTTTAATCCGGAGTTCAACCAAATTTCAGAGAGAACTTTATTTTGCCTAGATAAACATTTAAAAATTATTTTCAGGCCCATAAAGTTAGAAAAATTATGATTTTACCCCTTCAGGTTACTAGAATTGTATTTTTAACTCAAATTTTATTCAAACTTGTAGTTTTATTTTATTTTACCAAAACGACTCTAAAAGTTCATTATTTATGATACAAAGGTCCTAACAAGGTCTAGATTTGGACATAATTCATGCAAAATAATGCAACCATCACCAGCGTGATGCGCAGGTGCTCTATAAGAAGAAGAAAATTATATTTATATACCTACATTTCTTACCGAGTGCATTACAGACCTGTACCTTTGACTTACAAACATGTTAAAGAAATCCAGTAAGAAATATAGGTAAGTGTAACACTTCTCTAAAAATAATATAAATAAAAAAGACTATACTAGCTATTTCATGTAACTCAATTAAACAACCATTGTAGTACACCATTATTTAATAGAAAATAGTAATTCACTAATATTCTGGTCAGTTTCTTGTTGTATCATAATATTCATTAGCTATACAATAGTATACTATGTGAAGATTAACATTCTAAACAATAATATAATTGATTTTCCATACTACTTGTTTGAAATAACCTAATGTCGTATTGCCTGTAATGGGAGGAAATATATACTTTCATTCCATAACTAATAACCAAGTTGATATATAATTACCAATAAATGTAATTATAATTTCATGAAGTACCTTATTCAGGATTTTCAATTACTCGCCACAGGCATCAAACTAATGTAAGACACTAAAATGTTAAATTACCCAGAATGAAAATATAATTAAATTTATATAAGAAGCTGATAAAGATGAATATTTTTTAACTATTGTAAAGATAAAGATGATACCTAGTGAAGTTGCATAAAGTGCCTTTATACATAATAATAATAATAATAATAATAATAATAATAATAATAATAATAATAATAATAATAATAATAATAATAATAATAATAATAATAATAATAATAATAATAATAATAATAATAATAATAATAATAATAATAATAATAAGAAGAAGAAGAAGAAGAAGAAGAAGAAGAAGAAGAAGAAGAAGAAGAAGAAGAAGAAGAAGAAGAAGAAGAAGAAGAAGAAGAAGAAGAAGAAGAAGAAGAAGAAGAAACACTTGAATAAACAATAATATTAATGGGTAGCTTGTGGTTTCATGCATGAACTTCAGACTAAAAAAACCTGCAAAACATATTGAAATGTTGTAATAAAAAGAGAATAAAAGAATAATAATCATGTAGGTGAAATCGATTCAAGATTATAATTAGCATACTTGACCAAAAATCGACTTGACTAGAAGAGACTACAAACCAATTTTATACACCTAAAAGAAATTTACTAATATCTGTATAATTGGGTAACCCATATTTATTTTTCAATAAATAACAATTGAGTAACACATGTTGAAATGGAAACTTTTCTTTTTATGAGAAAAAATTATGGCAGTGAAACTTGTTACTGGATTGAGAATGAAAAATGCTAAGTTATAATCAACTAACTACACAACTAATCCAACCATCTATGAAAGTAGAGTAATAATTTAGAATAAAAAATCTAACTGCAATATTACGATCAAGATTTTGAATGAACAGTACACATGATAAACATTACAATAATGAAGTAAAAGAAAAATTATAGATTATTAAAACAATAAGGTGAAAAAAAATGAAAAATCAAGGTTCATCACTAAGAATATGGATTTTGATTAATGGATACTAAACATTGTTATTAGGCATTCCAAAACTAATTTATTTTTATATTAGATAAGCATCAAAGAGAGAACATAGGATTAATGAAATTCATAGAGAGAGGAATGTTTTAAAGGGGATTCACGGAAAAATGTAACCTTATAATGAAAAAAAAATATGCTCAACTATGTATCTCATCTCCATAAAATCGTACATGAATCTCAAGGGGTCTTAAAGAGATGTGTAGAGTTCCGATAGCTGGGAATTCAGGAGACGCCTGTAAGCATCAAATTATACTAAGTGAATAGACTAAATGATAATATGTGAATAAACTATATTAGAGTATTCAATATATGTACATGTGTCCTAATATTCTTAAGAGGTTGTATTTTATATTGTTATACTAGTATGCATGCCATGTGATGCGTGGCCGTATATCAGGTCTAAGTGTAATGTATGAAACCTTAACACAAATATGAAAATATAATTACTTCTATCAATACACTATTAAATATGAAACATATGTAAAAACATTAAAATTCTAAACCTCTATTTTGAAACCTTTAATCCATCACATGCCGCCACATTTACCCCCCCCCCCCCCCCCCCATGCCACCCCCATAACCAACAAAAATACTCATGCCACCAACTTCAAATTTTTTATCTTAAATATTGTATCAATTCTTAAACATAACTTGGAAAATCAATTCAAATCTTAACCAGAACCCAACAAACCTTGAACAATTCAAATCATAAAAGCAAATATACAAAATTCAAACCAATCGTGGTTGGAAAAATCAAACCCATTTGCAGAATTCAAACAACCACCAACACACATATTTGAAATTAATCTGGGGCAGTGTGTTTGTGAGAGAGAGTGGGGTGAAGTGGTTTATCGAAGGTGGGTGATTGGGACGTGAGGGGAGTTAGGCTTGACAGAGGTTAGGGGAGAGTTACATCGTTGTGTAAGATATTTATGGGGAGAGAATAGAATTGAGAAGAACCAGTATTAACTGAAAGTGAGGACGTTTAAGATGTTGAAGTTAAGTTGTATGTTTCATCTGTTGAAATGGGTGCAAAGCACCAGAAAAATAAGGAGTTAATAGAATGAATGAGAGTAATGTTTAGGCCACGTGTCATTTATTAAAACAATCCTACAACTTGATATATATACAAGTGGGACCCGTGACCCCCCCCACCTCCATTTTTAAAAGAAAAAACCATCCTTAAACCCCCCATTTAAAAAAAAATCTCCTTTTTTCAAAGAAAAAAAAATAAAAACAAACAAACTTTTAGCATGATATTTCATGCATGCCCATGCATGCATGAAATATATGCATTTTATGTACCATAAAAAACATAATATATATATATATATATATATATATATATATATATATATATATATATATATATATATATATATAATACACACACACACACACACACACACACACATATATATATATAGTTTAGATTAGATTAGATTATATGATACGATAATACATAATCCAAATATTTACATGATATTATATGAGATGATATATGATGATAGATAATCCAAAATATTTATAAATTTAGATTATGTACTTTTAGGACTTAAAATAATATTGATTATGGATATAGGACAACAAACATTTCGTTTCCATTTTTAGTCCCTATTTTCAAATTAAAGGAACACGTGGCATATTGTAAATTGTTGACGTTTTATGAAAATGGATCCGCGCCAACGACTTTATTCAAAAATAGGGACTAAAACTATAAATAAAATATTTGTTGTCCTATTTCCAAAATACATAATACGATAATAGGTTTTTACGGTCTAGTCCCTTGACCGGACATTTTGGACGTTTTAACCGGGATAATTTTTTTTAAATGATTAGGTCCATATAAATACCTTTTTCAACATGTCATTCATTTTGTTACCATTGACCTAATCAGCGATTGACGACATTTTCAATAAGCATGTCCTTCTCTTTCTTCATTCCGCTTCTGTCAAACAGGTTCGTTCTCTTCATTAACTTAGGATCTTATTTTTTTTTCACTTCTATTCAACGAGCTTTGTTCTATCAAAGAAAAAGTTATCTATTTGTTTGAAGAAATCAATCCTTTGCGCTTTGTTTAACCTAGATTTTCCTTTGCATTTATTCGATCATTTGTAAGTTTATACTTGTTATAAAGAAATGTTTGCATGTTGATCAATTATAATAGCTTGATGTATTTTTTTCGTTTAATCAAATCATTATAACTGTGTAAATCATGTGATGAATTAACTCGAACATTGAATGAATGATTTGGTTGTGTGTTTTTATAACTGTATTTTAATTTTATATGAATATATATTGACTTGTGTTTTGATTTCGTAACATATTGTGTATTTATATGTTTTTATGTGTCTTCATGTGTATGTGTGCTTTATGTATATATAAGTTGTTCATGCATATACCTCAAATGATCATTGCAGTAAAGTACACGTGAATTTTGGACTTGATTATTTCTGATTTTTTTCTTTTGACATTAATTTGGAATAATATTAATGTGTATGTTGATGTAAAAAACTAGATTTGATCTAATTAATTAATCACGGATAAATATGAAATAAAAAATAAGACAGAGGATTTTTAAAGTGGTTCAGCCTTATGAAAATGGCCTACGTCCACTGTTTTGTATTGCAGAATGTTTTTTGCCTTAATCTTGATCACAATTGCTAATGATCAATTACCCTGTTATGGAGGATGTTACAATGTATTTATAGCCTTGGGGATGTCAGTATGAATAGACGATATGCCATTATTTAATAGACATATACATCTATACAATAAGAATGTTCATTAAATCTGATGTTCATTGAATGTGCAATTATCGCTTGATCTTCCTGGCCAGATGCTTTGCACGTTGAATAGCTCGGCAGGTTAAGTTGCTCGGCACGCTAAATAGCTCGAGGTGATGAATATCTTGGTGCTGTGAGTTGTTCGGTGAGTATAAGCATTTACCACGTAAGATGACACATGTATTCATATAATTAGTCCACGTCGGCTGATAAATTTTCGTATCAACAGAAGCCCCCAATGTTTCACAGTTGAGTTTTGATATGAGAGTGTGGAACATTTTACCCAAAAGTTGCTCGGGCACCTTTTTACGTCTTGATTAATTACAGATCTCCAACATTTAGGACTTTTCCCTTTAGTCTTGTCATTTGAGCATGAAATGGAAAACTTGTAAATATTTTGAATCTGCAACAGACGCTTGGATATTTGCGTTTTTTTCATCATTTAACTGCCGGAAATGCAATCGTCTTTTCTAGTAATCATTTATTTTCCTACTTCCCGATGCAAGGCATTTAAAAGCGATAGATACGTATCGTCATCTACTTTTTGCCTCTAGATTTCTAAACTCTTTGTCTTCTCGTTCTATCTTTGTATTGTCATTCTTTTTGCCATTTGCCTTAGCAGATTTATCAATCCCTCTGTAAGAACTTCTTATTTCTTTGCTTTAGCTGCCATGGTTTATCTTATAGAATCGTTGGATAAGTTTCGAGCTGATTTTGCGATTCCCTCTCGGGTTATTCTAGAAAAAGCTCCTTGCCCTTCTGATTTATTTTCTTTAGTTGAGGGACACTGGTTTCCTTCCCTTTTTGTAGCGGAATGCGGCTTTTCTTTTCCGCCTAATCCCTTGTGTTTGGAGTTTTGCCAATATTTTGATATTGTTCCTACAAGAGTAGCTCCAAATACATGGAGGGTAGTTAATGGCGTACATAGGTTAAACCAAATTCATGGGACTCATTTAGGGATCCCTGAGATCATGTTTTGTTATAAATGGGTTACCAGTGATATCACATTTTATTTAAAAACTAGATTTTCTAGTGGTCAATCTTCTTGATGCTAATAGGGACTATTTTGATCATGGAGTTGTGATGAAAAATTGGCAACACCCCCCATTAAAAGGAAATGATGTTTACCAAGGTCCCAGATGTCCACTATATAGCAGTGGGATAGGTTGTTTTTAATTTTTCGATTTAGCTCTGTTTATATTTGATGAAATGCGTCACTGATATTTATTTTTTATTTTTTATGCAGTTGATAACAAAAGAAAGCCCCCAAAAAAGAGTGGCATTAATATAAAGCTTTGAAGCTCGTCTGGGGTTTGCATCAATCAGTTACTGGGGAGCACGTTAGAGTTGGTTCTTATTTGTTGAGATACAAAAATACTACTTCCTCTTTTATTGCTCGACCTCTTGCCCCCCTGTGATAATTGATCTTGGTCAAGTTCCTTCATCTCAGGCCGGTATAGAAGAATCTTCTTCTGATTTGGGTACCTCTATTACTATTTGATGACGAAAAAGAGGAGGATTCTTGAATTCTTTGTCAAAGATGCTCCTGGAACTGATGGGGCAAAGAAGAGCAATGGGGATATCCCAGCTGAAGGGACGAAGAAAATGGATAGTACTCCATCCAAAGGAATAATTCCACCTGTCAAGGAGGTCAGCAGGAAACTACTCGCTGTCCCAAAAGAGGTAGAACATTTGATTGAAGGTGTTGCTATTACGCAAGAAGAGGCAGAACCTTTGATTAAAGGTGCTCCTTTAAGGAGATTGAGGAGAGGTCTTGCAGAAAGACATATAAAAACTGCTGCTCAGCCTTCTGATGTTGAGGATCCTTCTTTAAGAGCGAAGACTCCAACCCTCATTGCTCCGAGCTTGGCCAAAGGCTTGATCAAGTCTTGGATGATTCCCGAATATCAAGCTACAGAGGGTTCCCTTTGTCGGGAGAAGGTCACTGACTTAACAGCCCAACATATCGCGTCTGTAAGTATTACCATCCTTGCTACTTTACCTCCATATACCGTATTAAAATTCTAATATGAGCTTCTTTTATTTTTTTAGTTTATGACCTGTTTTAATAGTATCCTGGACAAATATGAGGCTATCAAGTCTTCGACTTCCTCCAGTGAGGTGGAAGAAGCTTTTACTGGGTTATCGCAATCTTTAAAGAACTCCCAGTGGAAGTACGAGGAAGATAAATTACTTGGGAGAAGAAACTTTTATCTATAGAGATAGCTCGCCAACAAGCTGATACAGCTCAGGACTAAGCTGTAAATTCCTCCAAGGAGTTGGAGGAAAAATTGAAGGTCGCCATTTCTAGTAAGGAAGAAGCTGATGGCAAGCTTGAAGAGGCTGAACGGTGTAGGAAAGAACTAGAGGAGAAAGTGAAGCTTGCTGAGGGACCTGCTTCTTCTGAGAAAGCAAAGAGAAAAGATGTTGTGAAGAAATCCTACAGCTCTAGCTAGGACAAAGGATGAAATAAAGCCCTAACTGCTATTACTTGCCAGATGGAGTATGCAAGTTTGAAGTACTTCAGAGACGGATGGGTGGCAGCACTAAAAGAGTTAAGTATTGCAACGATTTTGAATTATTTCAAAAACACACTCATAGACCTCCTCCTCCTATTGATGAAGAAGAAGAGGATGAAGTTGCATCTGATGAATCTTCTATGGTGATAGTAGAACAAGTACCTGCAGTTACCATTCCTCAGCCCTCCGACCAAGTTTAGCTGACGACAACTTCTATCGAGCAACACAAACTGCCCTTTGAGCAGCCAACTTCTTCGTCCAAAATGGCTGATGACGTTATAGGGAATAAGGAGAAGGTGTAGAGTTATTTGGCTCTTTAATTATGTTGTTCTTTTGCTTTTCCCTTTGTTGTACCTTTGGTTGTACTTGCTTCTTTCTTTGATTAATAAAAAGGACTTTGTTATTTATTCTGAGTTTCTCCTTTAATTGCGCTATCTGTATCGTTGTTGATGCATTTTTATTTTTCCTTGCTAGTTTATTGCCAGGATGGAACTCTTGTCAGCTCATGATACAGAGTTGATGAAAAAATGTAATGATTATTTCGAAGCTGGTCACACAGACTTTACTGAAGCTCAAATAATTGATATCCTCGGACCCGACGCTTCTAAGTGAGCAGTGGATGCATACCAATATTTAAAATGTTTACTTGATCATGCTGTAGCCAATAATATGGCTTATTATGAAATGATTGAAGACCTCCAATGAGTGATCGAGGAGCTCCAAATTCAACACAAAGAAACCACTGCACTCCTACATGAAGGATATGAGAAAAAGTACCAATAGTTGAGTGTTGATCAGGGGTATGACAAATATATCTCGGCCCATGAAAAGAGGGAAAGTGTGCTGAAACTTGAGATCGGGGAACATAGGAATATTTCCAAGCTGTTTTAGGAAGAGAACATTTCCTTACAAGAAGAAATAAAACAACTCAAATCTGCTGTCGCGACCTCTTTGGGAGCTTTAGTCCCAGTTAATGATGAAGGTTTTTCCTTTTTGGAAACTGAAAATGTTGCCTTAAGAGAAGAGTTGGAGACTTGGAAACGAACCGGACCTACTTCGTCTTCTCGTGGCAGAACAAGGCCTTCTACCCGTGGTCGAGCAAGGGTTGGTCGGATTAATATTGAAGATACGAGGACCCAACTGGATTTCAAAAATCAAGTCGTTCAATTGACTGTAAAAAAATCAAGCCCTGGTAAAAATGTCTAGAAAAATTCAAAGTCTTTTCGATCAACTTTCCAAGCAAAACTCTGCCTTGGAGAGTAAAGAGAATTTTGTGAAGAAGCTTTATCAAAACATTGAAAGATTAACATATCAATTCCACAAACAACCTAAGGAGTTTTGGAATACGGGATACAATGAAGCTCTGTGCCATCTCGATGCTCGATTGAAATAATCATACAATGAAGGGTACAAGCAAGGATGGTTAAATGCTCTTGGTGTTATGCGTCTTGAGGAAGGAAATTCCCTGTGGGATTGGTATGAACCTGAGTTTCTCAACTTACCAGTACGTCCTTTCAACTTAGATGTTAGTTGGATTCCAGCTCGTGCCATACCTCAATGTTTGATCTCCAAGTGCCTTGGTGATTACAATCTTTATGAAGATTATGAGATATCCCGACCTACCCATCTTCTTAAGAGACCAGGTTCGAGCAACACTAGGATACTACGAGATATGAAATTTATCAATTCTCCTTATGTTTTAGATGACCCTCCTGCCTAAATGGAACCTGTGCCAAAATCAGAAGGAAAAAAACCAATAGAATAGGAAATTTGTATTGAATGAAGAAAACTTCATCTTTTGTAATTTGTTTTCCTGTGTTTAATGAAGAAAAATATTATCTTTATATACTCTTCTTTCCTTGGAAATAGTGTTTAAGATGTCTTTCTTATTCATATATATCTATAGAGGGACGATTTCTCCTATTTTGTTTTATTTGCCTAGACAATGGAGCTTGCCCCACCTGCTGCCTAGTTTTAGTGACTTATCACCCATAAATGCCTAAGTAATGGAATGATTTTCATCCCATGATCCTGCTTAGTTGTAGTAATCTTTTTAGGATTACCTTGGTGCCTGGACAGTGGATGCCCCGTGAGGTCACCCATCTTCTTGCCTAGTCTGGGATGCCCCTTGAGGTCACCCATGATCAAACAGGCTTTGCCTTGTATGATCGTTATACCAACATTATTAGTTAAATTTATTGATGTCAACCAACCGTAGTTGGTGGTTGTTAATATGCCGACCAACTGTAGTTGGTGGTTTCTGATATGCCGACCAACCGTAGTTGGTGGTTTCTGATATGCCGACCAACCGTAGTTGGTATTTTCTGATATACCGTCCAACCGTAGTTGGTGGTTTAGTGCG
Organism: Sambucus nigra; assembly: GCA_949130495.1. NCBI lineage: Eukaryota > Viridiplantae > Streptophyta > Magnoliopsida > Dipsacales > Adoxaceae > Sambucus > Sambucus nigra. Next base: position 82,390,614 of record OX422208.1, on the reverse strand, counting down.
TAGCACGAGTACTTCGAAAAAAATGAACAAAAGGAATATGGAGAAAATCTCATCTTTATTCATACTAAAAAAATAATTGAAATACATGTGCATTTGTGTTACTGATAATATTTGCGCAGATGCTCCGTATTCCATGCATTTTTGAATTCTTCTCCTTCTAAGGTCTCTATTCTGTAGGTCCCAGGTCGAACAACTGTAGTTACTTGGTAGGTCCCATGCCAGTTGGCCTTTAACTTGTTATGCTTCTGAATCACCTTCTTGAGAACATAATCTCCCTCTTTGAGATCACATTTCTTGACACTTTTATTGTAGAACATGGCAGTTCGTTACTGGTAAGCGGCGTTCTTGAGTGCCGCATCTTCTATTACTACTTCGAGCATATCCAAGTCTAAACGTCTCATCAAATCACTTACAAGAGAGTTAAAATTAAGCACTCTATGTGTGGGTAAGCCCAATTCAGCTGGTATGACTGCTTCACTTCCAAAGGCTAGCATGTAGGGAGATTCCCCAGTTGCTGTTCGGGCTGTTGTGCGATAAGCCCATAATACAGAATATAGCTCGTTAATCCAATTGCCTTTTGCATCATCCAGACGTTTCTTCAATCCGTTTAGCAGAGTTCCTGTTTATTACTTCAGTTTGTCCATTGCTCTGGGGATGACCTGGTGCATAATGGATTTTCTGGACATTGGATTGATGATAATATGCTGCGAACTCCTCATTATCAAACTGGGTACCATGATCAGTAATGAAAGCATGTGGCAGACCATATCTGCATATAATATTATTCCAAATAAACTGGTAAACTCTTTCATAGGAAATGTCAATGAGAGGCTCTGCTTCAACCCACTTGGTGAAATAATCAATAGCGACTACTAAATACTTGAACCTCCCTTTGGTACAAATCTATGCCCCACATGGTAAATGGCTAAGGGGAAGTAATGGGCATTAACAATGCCGGGGGAGTTCTTCGAATGGAAGAGAAACGTTGGCACTTATCACACTTCTTAGTGTAAGCTGTACAATCATCTCTCATTGTCGACCAATAGTATCCCTGCGTCGTTATCCTCTGCAGGAGAGTTTGACCTGCTACATGAGCTCCACAAGAGCCTTCGTGAATTTCTTCTATTAAATCATTAACTTCGGAAGGATGCACACATCTCTGTAGACGTGTTATGATACCCCTTCTATACAAAACACCATGGTTCAGTACATACCGAGCAACTTTAAACTTTAGGCTCTTGGCTATAAGGTGATCAGATGGTACAACTCATTCTTCGATGTATGCCCTAATGGGGTCCATCCAAGATATTCCCATATCCAGGGTGATAAATCTCACCATTAAATCTTCATCTATGCTCCGGTCTGTCAGGATCTCAATAGGAATAGTTCTTCGTAGCTCGGTACGAGTATCTGAAGCTAATCGAGTTTGTGCGTCAGCTCCCGTATTTTTTAATCTTGGTATTATGATCAATTGAACTGCAGAAAGAGTGGACACAATCTCCATAGCCTTGGAGTGATACCTTGACATTAAGTCTCCCTTCGCTGCATACAATCCAAGAATCTAATTTACGATTAACTGTGAGTCACTAAACATAACAACTTGCTTTGCATTCAGTGTTTTGGCTAAATTGAGGCCCACGATCATAGCTTCATATTCAACTTCATTGTTAGAAGCTTTGAACTGGAAACTTAATGCATATTCCACATCCAATCCATCTGGGGTGTGAAGAATTATACCGGATCCGCTGCCTGTGGCACACGAAGAGCCATCGACAAACAAATTCCATATAGGGATGATATTGTCAAATTCTTGATCTAATAAAATTCCCTGATGGAATATTCGATACTGCCTTTTATCATCTCCTAACACTGGGCTATTGTCTGATGGTCCTTGCTGCTCGATGTGTGTTCCCTTCGTTGCCTCTGTTGATAGGAGTTGATCGGGGGTGGTATACGATGATTCCCTAACATTCACAAGCTGCTCTGCATTAAACTCTTGTTGGTTGACAGTATCTGGGCAAGTGAATTCTGCAATGAAATCTGCTACCGCCTACCCTTTGAGTGAGGTCCTTGGCTCATAAATAATATCATACTCTCTCGACTTCCCAATACATCAGTCTTTCAGATTTTTCTGGCTTGTGCAAAGCCTGTATGAGTGGCATATCAGTGCACACCACTATGGTGTGGTCCTGGAAATAAGGTTTCATCCTTCTACTTGCCTCTATCAATGCTAAGGCTATCTTCTCCAATATAGGATATCTTACCTTTTCTCCTCGGAAAGCTTTGTTCGTATAATACACAGGTTTTTGTACTCCATCTTCAACTCTTATTAATGCTGAACTGACTGCGTTCTCAGAGACATCCAGATATAAGTATAATCTTTCTCCCATCACCGTCCTGGAAAGCAGGGGTGGCGTCCCCAAGTATTTCTTCAAATCTAGAAATTCCTGCTCGCACTCGTCATTGCACTCAAAATTCTTTCTAAGCACCTTGAAGAATGGGAGGAATTTATCTGTCGCTCTGGAAACGAACCTGTTTAGAGCTGCAATATGCCCCGTAAGGCTTTTCACTTCCTTCTTAGTGGTTGGAGATTTCAGTTCTTACAAAGCCTTAATTTTATCAGGATTTGCCTCAATGCCGCGCTGATTCACAATGTATCCGAGGAACATGCCTTCTCGTACACTAAAAACACACTTAGTCGAGTTTAGCCTCATCTGATATTTCTCTAGTTGATCAAAAGTTTGGCTCAGATCAGCTATGTGGTCTGTGGCTTTCTTGATCTTCGTCAGCATATTATCGACATAAACCTCCATGTCGTTTCCAATTTATTCTGTAAATACCTTATTCATCAATCGTTGGTACATTGCACCTGCATTTTTGGGACCAAATGTCATAACATTATAACAGTATGTTCCCCTTGGGGTGATAAAAGAAGAACTTTCCCTGTCTTCTGGTTTCATCTTAATCTGGTTGTATCCGGAATAAGCATCCATAAAGCTCAGCAATTCATGCCCTGAAGTAGCATCCACCACCTGATCAATTCGGGGCAAGGAAAAGTGATCTTTTGGGCAGGATTTATTGAGATCTGTGAAATCTACGCACATTATCCATTTATTATTCTTCTTTTTTACCATCACCACATTAGCTAGCCAATCAGGATATTTGGCATCATCAATAAAGGAAGCCTTTTATAGCTTCTCAACCTCCTCCTGGATAGCTTGGTTCTTTTCAGGGCTAAATACCCTTTTTCGTTATTTTATTGGCTTGATCTCTTTATTCACATTTAGCTCATGGCACAAAAAGGCTGGATCTATCCCTGGAATATATTCATGACTCCACGCAAAAGCTTGCCTTCTATGCCTAAAAAATGCCACTAATTCATGCTTTATTGACGGGTCCAGGGAGGCGCCAATTTGAGTTGTTCATTCTGGACGTTCGTCGTCCAAAATGATGTTCTCCGTGGTCTCCATAACCTGACCCTTCACAAGCTCGAATTCATCTCTGGGGTCCAGAGTCTCGATCTCTGTATCTTCAGACTCCTCCACTTGGTACGTGGTGGTCTTTTTTTTAGCTTCCTCCAATTCTTCCTTTTCAGCAGATGAATAGTAATATTCTCGAGCTAGTTTTTGGTCACCCTTCACAACTCTAACTCTGAAATTGGTTAGAAAATTCAGGCATTGATGTACCGTGATGGCACATCCTCAAACTTTTTAGAGCTTACCCTCCCCATGATTATGTTGTAGGCTGACTTGACGTTTTTATCCATTAAGAAAAAGTATACTTTTTCTATTCTGCAAGCATGCCAAGTACCAATTAGCATATCCAACTTGATCGTCCCAAGTGGAAAGACTTTCTCGCCAGTGAAGCCAAGGAGGGGTCTGTGATATGGCTTCAATTGGGCTAACTTCAGATTCAAGCTGTCAAAGCATGGGTAAAACATGATGTCTGCAGATCACCACATCATTCATCCTCAACTTGACAACCAAGGGATCATTGTGAGGATATAAGACACCTTTGAGGTCATTTTTGGAAAATACAATGACCAGTTTATCCTTGTTCACCTTCCTCGAGTGATCATCTTCAGTCAGATTTATGCGTTGTATATAAGAACAAGATTGGGCCTCATTGAGGTAAACTTTCCTTTCAGCCGTGTGATCCCCGCCTCCTGCATCTCCACCTGTAATCACATTACATTCAAATGATCCAAATGGATTGAAAATAACTCACGTTCGGGTTGCCTTGGCCTTTTGGAAATGTCGGGTTCATTTTCTGGATCATCTTTATGGCCCCTTTTCTTATCATCTTTTGCTTGGAGAGGAGATTTAGACCTTTTCCCTTTTTTTCGTTAGCCCTTTCATCATTTTGACGATCAACGAACTTGCTCAATTTTCCCCATCGAATAAGTGCTTCGATCTCATTCTCGAGAGCTATACAACGCATGGTCGTATGGACATGATCTATATGGAACTCGCAATATTTGGACTTATCCCTCTTATCCGGGGCCGTCCTTATTTTCTTCGCCCAATTAAATTCCTCGTTGTTTTTAATCTCCTCCAGAATGTGGTTGATATCCACCTTTAAGGGAGTATAATTCCCACACTTCTTCAACTATTCTAGAGTTTCCTTGCCTTTCGGCTGCTTACTACCCCCATTATGCTTTTGGTATTTCCTCTCAGTTTTAACTGTAGCTTTCGTCTCTGCTTTCGCTTCAGTATTCTTCTTCGCATCCATGGCCTCTTTGGCGTTCATGATCTTAGTTACCTTTGCCATCAGTTTTGCCATAGTCTTGGGGGGATATTTGGCTAGTGTATAGTACAACTTATTGGGTAACAGACCACTCATCAGAGCTGTAATGGTCGTCTTCTCCTCGTGGTCGATTACCTCAAGTTTCTCGTTATTAAAACGAGTAATATAATCCCTAGTGCTCTCTCCTATTTTCTACCTTACACTCGGTAGATGTGCTACTCTCTTTACTGGCTTTGCTCCAAAACAAAAATTCTCTATGAAGAGCTCTGTCAGCTGATGGAATGTAGCGATCGACCCCCGAGGAAGGTTGTTATACCATATTTGGGCTGACCCGATGATAGTTCCCGAAAATGCTCTGCACCGCATCTCATTAGTAATGACGTAGATATCAGCAGCAGCTTGGTACTACTCTATATGAAGGATGGGATATGTTTTTCCATCATACTTAGGCGTGTCTACAGGAGCTTTAAATTTTGATGGTGTGGGAAAATCCATAATTTCCTAGACAAAGGGTGATCCCTTGACAAAAGTTCTTTGGAGAGGGTTCTTGGTCTTAGCCATTTCCCCTAACCTGTCCTCCAACCTTTGAATGGAGCCCTTTCATGCGTTATTTCCAGCCTCGGACCTATTCGCCCGAGCAACAGATCGCGCTGAATTCTCTTCTTGGGACCTTTCATTATGAGTTGGTGGTCGTGATTAGGCAAAACCTTCCCGTAGATCATCTGGTCGTTGAGAATTTCTCGATGCAATCCTAGGAGGGTTTTTATTCCTCCTAGGGGCCAAACGGTCAAAAGGAAAGGCTCTGCTCAACCTCTTCAAAGTGCTTGTGTGTTCTGGGCTAGAGTAACATTTCGTTGAGAATCTGTAGCTCTTATAAAAGAGGTCTGGCCAGGCTGATAAGAGGGATCATTGGTCCCCTCAGTATGATGAGACCCGGTATGTCGGGACTGAGAAGCATCTGGAAATAGCGTATGCCTGGTTCTTGAAGACGGCAAATGGGTGGGTCTCGGGACGTTTCGTTGACCTGACTGGACAGGTACGCCGTTACGAACGGTCTGAATGAGTTGACGTATGGTCTCTTGCATATCTGTTTGCCCCTAGGCTAAATTGGCTACCATGCCAATGAGATCCTGAAGAGTTGGGGGAGCAGATAGATTGGGGGGAACTCGATCATTATTCCTAATACTGGATTATGGGATTTCACCCATTTGCGATGAATATGTTAGTGAAAACGCTACGTATGGTCGTTCCAACAGACGACGTCAATCTATTGATGTAAAAAACTAGATTTGATCTAACTAATTAATCATAGATAAATATGAAATAAAAAATAAGACAAAGGATTTTTAAAGTGGTTCAGTCTTATGAAAATGGCCTACGTCCACTGTTTTGTATTGCTGGATGTTTTTTGCCTTAATCTTGATCACAATTGCTAATGATCAATTACCCTGTTATAGAGGGTGTTACAATGTATTTATAACCTTGGGGATGTCAGTATGAATAGACGATATGTCGTTATTTAATAGACATATACATTTGTACAATAAGAATGTTCATTAAATTCGATGTTCATTGAATGTGCAATTGCCGCTTGATCTTCCTAGCCAGATGCTCTGCACGTTGAATATCTAGGCACGTTAAGTTGCTCGGCACGCTAAATAGCTCGAGGTGATGAATAGCTCGGTGCTGCGAGTTGTTCGGTGAGTATAAGCATTTTCTACGTAAGATGACACATGTATTCATATAATTAGTCCACGCCAACTGATAAATTTTCGTATCAACAGTGTATTTACTTTGTTACTTTTGACTCGTTACATAATAGAGTTGTCATGTGTTAGATGGGCATATGTTTGTTGGTCCGCGCCAGTGGCATTAACCAATTTTGATGTTTTACAGTAGTAAAATACTTTGTATATATCTGAGCAGAAAATAGCAATAAAGTACACGTAATTTGATCTAATGTACACGTGATTTTCTATTGATTAATTTTCATTTTGTTTTTTTATATTAATTCTTCATAATTTTGATGTGCGCTTACTTTTTTAGTGTTGAGTCATGTTTAATAGAATAGTCATGTCTTTATTGGCCATGTATTTATTGGTTCGCACCACTGACATTAATTAAAATTGAACTTTAATGAACCCATTTTTCTGTTTTAGTATAATGCAGGATATAATGGAAAGTTGTCGGATTGTATGGTGTTGTTATTTGGATAATGTGGCTTGCATTGAAATTTTTTAAGATAGCTCATTAGATTTCATATGCAATGAGTTACGTAGTAGGTTTATGGATTTGAAAGCTGTATCTTTTTCATTGAAATATGGCTTTGGTGATGAAAGTTGATTCATGTTGCTTTGTGATAAAGATGTTCGTTGTATGTTGCGATATCAAGTGATTCTTAATGCTGATTTTATTTGGATATATGTCTTTGATTCAACAGCTTTTGGCACTAGTACAATTCATGAACGGGTCGAATGCATGTATAGAATATGTGATCGGGTTGACCATAGTTATACAAGTTGTGAAAGGGTTGAATGCAGCGATACAAGTAAAGAAAGGGTAGACTACATATCATCACCCACTGCGATTGATATTAGTAGTGGTGTTAAATATGATATTTATATTGGAGGTGTGGAGTCGAGTACGTCAAAAGTTTATCTCTCCAATGATTGGAATGCATATATTATTCATGAAGAGCAGTGTTTCAAAGGAGGTGTGATTGAGTTTCGTGATAAGTTGAGAAAGTATGTTGTTGAGGTTGGTTTCAAGTATATATATTTGAAGAATGATAAAACTCGGGTGACATCAGAGTGTTCTAAAACGAATACTGAGAATTGCATGTGGCGAGTTCATACTTCATTATCAACATTAAATGGTTACTTTTATATTAGAATTTGAACAATGAGCATACTTGTAGGGGTGTATATAGTAGTCCATTAAGCAAAATGATGGACTCCAAATTGGTTTCTACATTGCTTGCTGATGAGTTAAGGGATAAACCATTGTTGAGACCAATTAATGTAGTTAGAGATATGAAGAAGAACTACGGTCTTGATATAGGCTATCATCATGCATGGTGTGGTAAAGAGATGGCTGCTGCTGAGTTGCATGGTGATGAGAAAGTTTCTTATACATTAATCAATGATTATATGGAACTTTTATTGCAATATAATCCAGGATCACATTGCATTATTGACGTCAAACCAGAGAGAAAATTATTCAAAAGAATTTTTGTAATGTTTGTAGGATCCATTAATGGATTTCAGTACTGCAGGCCTGTTTTGTTTATTGATGGTGCCTTTTTTAAGAGCAGGTACCGTGGAACGATTTTGTCGGCAATTGCAAGGAATGGGAACAATGATAAATGTGAATCATTGAAGTTTACTTGACAATATTATGCCTTTATTTTGTAATCCTTTGTATGTTCTTTCAACAGAAAATATAGTACGCGCATGACATCACAGAGTACATGTGAATATATGCGTGTACTTTGGAAATTACGCGTGTACTTTAAGGTCTGTTTCTTATTTGCATTTGAATCCCAAAGTACACGCAATAGATAAAATAATACATGTGAATTTATATTATATGTCACGTGTACTCTATGATGTCATGCGTGTACTTTTGGATTTCTTATAAAGTACACGCATTTCATTATTATGTGAATTTATATTATTAAAGAGCGTTGATTCAACATCCACACGTCGTCAAGCAAGGAACTGCAAGTATTGCGATGCAAGTATGAAAGATATTTATCCCTCACATTCTCTCATGTACAGAAATCAAAGTAACTCAAAGTAACCTTCACATTCTCTAATATCTTTGGCCCCACATGTAAAACACTGAGAAGTTTTATTAGAAAATCCCATTATTGGATCTGTCACTTTACTGCACGCTCCAATTACATTTATAAATAGTTTCTTTGCCCCACATGTAATTCATTTTGCTAAATCCTTCGCTTTCGATTCAGTTACTTAAAGATTTTGCACATCAAAAGAGCAATTAATGTCTTAATAGTAGTAGAAAAAATCAAATAATCTATTCACTCTATCATTGATACAAAGGAGAAAACAAATTTCGTCATCATTAAAACAAAAAAGTACACGCCAATTGGACCGAACAAATTCAATTTTCAAGTGTATGTACTCTGTGGATTTTGCGTGTACTTTTTGAAAGTACACGCAAAATCGACAGAGTACATGCAATAAAATAGGGGTGTACATGTACATTATTCAAATCATGCGAATAATGTGTTTCGCATTTAAAATCAGGGCAACAAATATATTTTTTCATATTATGAGGAAGAAGAATGTGATTTGATCAATCCATGTGTAATGTCTACAAATTTATACATTACAAAACTTAAAAACATATACATATACATATACATATATATATATATATATATATATATATATATATATATATAGTTAGTTAGGCTCTCCAACATACCTCATTAAACATACCTACGAACATACCTATTTTTTTGAAGTAGTAAAAAAAATAATTTTGAGTTAATATTTTTTATATGGGTTCATGATATTTCAATGTATCCCTTGAAGAGGAAAGGCCCTCGATTTTAAAATAAACACAGTCTTTATACTTTAAAATCAATTATTATATTTCCTTTTTATGAAATAGATGCGGAAGCGTAAGATGGTTCACACAACAAACAAACACCAAATTTTAATTTCTATTTCAAATTAAAATTAAACCCAAGTGAAAATTAATTAAACACATGTAAATATTAATTTCACTTAAACCAATTAATTAATCCGAGTCCTAGAATTTGCCTAAGTCATATTTTTCTATTTTAACAAATTAGGCCAAACCACTTTTAACACATTAAATTAATGACTTGAATTAACTACATTTAGTTAAACTAATTAAGTAGTACAAAATTAAATATGAGTAGTGATTAAAACCCAATTTTATCTTGAATTACCTAAGCATGCGTTCTAGGTGAGTATAACAAGATAAAATAAATAATGAAACCACTACGCCGCGATGTACGAGGAAAAACCCACAACGGGAAACAACCTCGGACGACCCTAGCCTCAAATCCACTAAGTATGGAATTTACAATTACAAGACAGACGACTTACTTCCTCAACTCGAACCCTCTCAAGCCTTGACGCGTCTTCTTGTAACCACCTCTTCCTAGCGGATAACCACGGAGCTCCACCGCGATCTTGGACTCACCAATAGGACAATAGGTACACCGTCAACCACACGTGGTGTCTTTTACCACATGAGAATACCGCAGCAAAACGAACTCTTCTTCTTTAAGGAATGTAGAAGAAAACCAAACAAGCTCTTCAATTCGGTGTAGAGATAAACCCGGTACCAAACTACAAGCAATATGTATATATATGAACTTGGATAAATAAAACTATGGGTGAAAACTAGAGTGATAAATTATTTTCTCCTAGAAAATTAACACTCAAAACCAATGAACTTTTCAAAACAATTTTGCTCTCAAACACTCTCTAGAGGTTGATAGGATATGAAAAAGTTAGATTAGAAAAATGGTTTCCCGCACATTGATATTCAGCAAAAAGTAGTGGGGTAAAACCAAGTGGGAAAGTGGGCAAAACTGCTTAAAATTGCCAAAAAACTGTTCCCGCCAAATCTCGTTCGAACGACATTCTCGTTCGAACGAGTCTTCTAACGAAGTTCCAGTATGAAGCCGTTAGAAATCTCGTTAGAATGACCATCTCATTCGAATGACATTTCAAACGAAGTTCCAGTGCCATAATGGGAAGTCGTTGGCAATCTCATTCGAACGACTTATGGTTCAAAAGTCTCGTTCGAACGACACTTCAAACGAACTCACAGAATGTTCAAAAAAATTCTTTTTAAGCCCAGCAACATTATATATTATATATATATAAGTTTTAATAGAGAACATCTGAAAACAAAACACAGTTTTGAAAACCTAACACCCAATATAAACATGTTCCAAGCTCCTATATATATGTGTAATGCATTCATACCTTGGGAGCATGGAACCAATGTTGATGACGTTGAAACGAGGCACATAAATCACGGCATTTTGATGAAGCTTTGTACACTTGGCCGCTACGTCTTCAATAAACACGTCATAGGCTTGAAAGATGATCAATATACTCTATCCTATGACTCAAACGTTTTTGTCCGGAATTGAGCCAAAACTACAAAGAACTCAATTGGAAATTTGTGTCCTTACAAATCTCCCCCTTTGGCTATTCCGGGACAAAAACTATACAAAAATACTAAAGGTCCGTCAAGCTCTACTAGACTAATAAAAAGTCCCACCCAAAATAAAAATACAATGCTTGACTCAAACAACCCAAAGGATCAATATCTTTGCCGATGTTGAATGTTGCCAGTTTGAAGTATTCCTGCACACTTAAGCAAACTATCAAACGCGTAGGGAATATCAAAATATTAAATGCACTTAAATAATTACTCCCCCTAACTTAATTCTCCCCTTTATCAAACAAATGACCTACTTAGAAAGACGTCTCCTCCTAAGATAAATCTCCCCCAAACTAAGATACGATAATAATAGGATGAGATACCATTTGATAATAATAGGATGAGATGCCATTTCTCCCCCTATCATTCTCCCCCTTTTTGTTCAGGAATAGACAAAGGCTAAAGAATAAAAAGCGTAACTTATCTCCCCCAAATATTAAACCCTCTAAATTAAGCAAGGGATTAAAGAATGGGATAACAAGCTAAAACATGTAATTGTGCATATAGGGATGAGAACGTTAAAGCATATGGGCAACGAAAGTTCAACTAATCCAAACAATAACATTGGATACCAACTAGGATGCAATAAAATGATACCAATATGATATATAAATTATTAAGCATGGATATCAACAAAGAATGCAATAAGATGGATACCGAGTAGGAATTAAAGCATATATGGATTAGAAATCAAAGCAAAGACTAAACAAAAATATCAAATATATGTATACATAATATATACCAAAGAGACTCAAGTACACATATATAGATATAAACACACAAATGACACACACAAAATATAATAGGAGTCTTTCACACTCGTATAGCAAAAATGTGTCATATGGAAACGGAAGTGTTGGGGTGTGAACTAGTAACGATTAAATTTAGACCCAATCACTTAAAACATGTTCACAGAGTTCTCAATTGATTGCAAACTTCATCACATTTGAATATAACCTAATGTGATAATATGAATTGAACTCAATGAATAAACATACACAATGCATACAAGCCTAGCATATTAATGATTCTACAAACCAATAGAGTCGTGACATGCAATACGCAACTAGGATAAACGGACATTGTGCAAACAATTGATATACCATCCAATCTCCCTCAATAAGCATTTATATTAATTTTGAATGAATATATCAAACAAACATAGGCCTTGGCAAATTATTTCTCTTTTTAATGCCATATTTTCTGTTTTTAGGCCTTTGGACCACGTATTTCTTTTAGGTCCATTCAAAACGGTGGCTTACAATCGCAAAGGATCACTAAGTCCTTTCGGAGCCCTTCCCCGTGCACATTTATATTTATCATGTTTTCATTTTTCACACAAATCTCACGTGCAACGGATTTTGACATGCACTAGTCCTCCTAAGTCACAAATATGTAGATGACAAGATTGGAAGGAGAACACCTAACAAAGCTTAAATATACATATGAAGTTAAATTTCAAAAGAGCTCGTGCATGTGTGAATAGAGGCATATAAAAATAGAATCCGTTTAAACAACACAAAATCATACTACTCCATGTAAGCATGGTAAAGAACATAATAAGGATTGATAATCTAAACCAAAAGTTCTAGCCACATGAGAGCGTTAAAGGAGGTATTCAAACACAAGTATATGCCACTTAAAGTGTGTCAAACCAAAATACACACAAAATAAAATACAAAAGATAAACAAAAATCATTATTCTAGCATGTGATTAAGCATGGGGCATAAACTAGAACATGATTAAACAAGCATACATTTAGTATGTGGATATAGCATGAAGTACAAAAGCTAAAGTATGCAAACACTAACACATTCATCCTTTAGATTTAGCATGGGAGGAAGCATGTGAAAGTAAATGAGAATAAAAAAACCCTATTTTGCAAGGCAACCAAGTCGGATTTCCTAACCCAAATTAATGAAGAATGACTATGCTGGGGTGTAGGAATTTTAAATACATTGGTTGCTTTACGATGGAATTTTCTAGGAATTCGTTTAAGATCAAAACAAAATTTTCTAAGATGACCTTTTCGACCACAATGTGTACAAGTAAAAACATGTCGAAAAGATTTACCCACGGAGTGATCTCTAAAAGCTTTCCTAGAAGATTCTCCTAAAACGTTGATTTTGGCTTTATGAGAAGATTCATTACAAGTATTGAAGCCTAAACCACACGTGTCATTTTGAATTTGGACCGTTCCTAAGATTTTATCTAATTTTTCCGAACGACACTCCAAATCAAATTTGACATTACTAGAGTCTTTTAATTTATTTTGCAATTCTAAAATGTTAGACTCTAATAAAACATTTCGCTCTTCAAAAGCAAGAAGCTCATTTTTCAAAGATTCCATTAAATCCCTAAGGCTATCTCTCTCGCCTTCTATAAAATCAAGCTTCTCTAGAAGAGCTTTCTCTCGTGTCCTAAGGTCTTCAACCAACATACTATCATCAACGACCTTGGCACTATTTCTTAAACAAGCTTTTAACTTCAAATTAGCTCTTTTTAACTTAATTGATTCTTTATATAATTCTTGAAAAGCATTTTGAAGTTCACTCACATTAACCTCTTCTTCATTTTCACTCTCTCTTTCTTCTCCACTCTCACTATCATAAAAAACAAGAGAATCATAAACAATGACCTTGGAAGTGCCATGTGTTAACGTTTCATCAATCGATGAGTTCTCACTATCACTCACATGACTAGCCATAAAAGCCACAAAATTGGGCTTAGTGGGGGAATCGGGTCCCTCTTCCTTATCACAATGACTAAGGGTCGCATTATATGCAATGGGTCGTTTACCCTCTTTCCTTAGTTTAGTGGGGCATTCAGAAGCCCTATGGCCATAACCCTCACAACCAAAACACCTATTAGACTCGTCCCTATTTAGTTTTTCAGTAATAGGTTTAGGGATCTTCTCGACTTTGTCATGCTTAGAAGTTTCAAATTTCTTAAAATTATTTTTAAATTTATCTTTGTTAAATTTAAGAAATTTTCTAAATTTCCTAGCAAACAAGGCCATGTCTTCCGAGTCACTATCACTCTCGCTCTCTACTACTTGTTTGACCTCTTTTCGGGCTTTTAAAGCAATGCCCTTTTCTATTTTCTTTTCAGTTTTAGAGGGAAACATGTCTAGTTCATAGGTTTGTAAATCACCTACAAGCTCTTCTAATTTCGTAGAGGCTAAAGTTGGTAAAGAATTTAAAACGGTCACTTTTGGAATAAATCTATCGGGTAGGGACCTTAAAATTTTCTTTACAACTCGGTTGTCGGGTATTTTCTCTCCCAAATTAAAAGATGAATTGACAATATCGGAAAGTCTAGCATAAAATTCATCAAAAGTTTCATTATCGTTCATTTTGATAGTTTCAAATTGAGTGGTGAGGTTTTGGAGTTTCGAAGCTTTAACGACACTAGTTCCTTCATGAGTTAGTTGTAAAATATCCCAAGCTTCTTTAGCGGTTTCACACGTCATAATGCGTAGGAATTCCTCCGGTGTGACCGCGCTAAACAAGGCATTTAAACCTCAGGAATTAAAATTAGAAAGTTTAAACTCATTCTCAGTCCATCTATCGGCCGGTTTTGGAACACGTTCATTTTTAACTAAATGAGTTGGTGGAGACCACCCGTTAACTACAGACATCCAAACCCTCTCATCGATAGATTTTAGTGCCGATTTCATTCGCGCTTTCCAATACGCGTAGTTAGCCATCGAAAATATAAAATGGAGAAAATGGAGAAAATTCCATTTTAGCCAAAAATATTTGAAGGATCTTAACGAAATAATTTATCGCTTTGGCTCTGATACCAATTTGAAGAGGAAAGGCCCCCGATTTTAAAATAAACACAGTCTTTATACTTTAAAATCAATTATTATATTTCCTTTTTATGAAATAGATGCGGAAGCGTAAGATGGTTCACACAACAAATAAACATCAAATTTTAATTTATATTTCAAATTAAAATTAAACCCAAGTGAAAATTAATCAAACACAAGCAAATATTAATATCACTTAAACCAATTAATTAATCCGAGTCCTAGAATTTGCCTAAGTCTTATTTTTCTATTTTAACAAATTAGGTCAAACTACTTTTAACACATTAAATTAATGACTTGAATTAACTACATTTAGTTCAACTAATTAAGTAGTACACAATTAAATATGAGTAGTGATTAAAATCCAATTTTATCTTGAATTACCTAAGCATGCGTTCTAGGTGAGTATAGCGAGATAAAATAAATAATGTGTAATACCCCGTATTTTTATGCTATATTAATTTGGAGATTTATTAAATTTAATGTGAGTTATTAATTTAATATAAATTCGAAAATTAATCACTTTATAATTATTAACGTGATGTGAGTTAGTAATTATGGGAAACTTGTTGTTGAATATTACTAATGAGTAAAGTAATATAATATTGATTCTATTATATGTCAAGAGTGAATAAAATGACAATTTTGAAAATTTGAGTCGGGACGCGCCCGTGTCACGTCGGGACTAAATATTGATCAATAAAAGTGAATAAATTATAAGTTGCTTGTATGATCGTTTTGAGTGCGCAAAAGGGTCCTGAAGGGTTGAGATAGTCAGAAAAGTGTACCCGGGGGTTTAGTTTGGGTCTCGGGGAGTTTTGGGCTTAATTAGTACCTCGAAGGGCATTTTCGACATTTTGTAATTTTGGGTAATTCAACCCACGAAATTTCAAGGGCTATATCAGATGTCTAAGGTTGCCTTCTAGGGTTAACACAACCAAAGACAAGTGACGGCCATAGGAGAGGGAAGGAGAGAGCTTTCAAAGCAATTCTAGACCGAAAATTCATCCGGTTGCACCGCCACCACCACCAACGCGTAGATCGCGCGAGGGGGAACACAACCACACCAAATTCGTCATCAAATCAGAACTTTGAAATTTCCAGGCAAGTATTTATCTTGCTTATTTTCATTAATGCATCGTTCATGTTAGTCTAGGGTGATTAGGATGAGTTTGGTAGAAGAAAATCCATATTGGAGATAGGAAAATCGCATGTAGTAATGATTTGAATGATAATCTGGAAACCCCTTCACATGTAGAGGCTTAACCACGAATTTATGATGAATTAGGAGTAGAAATTTCTGGAAAAAGACTGATTAGAACCATGTTTAAGAAATTCTAGGGTTCTTGAGATTTATATGAGTTTTGGCCTATTAATCTATGGTTATTGATGGAAAATTGTATGCTTTACGTTGAAGATGTATAATATGGCTGTATACTGATTGTAGTACGAATTTTAGGGAGTTTGGGTGTGAAAAATCTGGATTTGATTGAGGTTAGATTATGAAACCCGTAACTGTTAATCTGCAGAATTCGCATACATGTTTGATCGATCGATCGAACCAGAAGTGTCGATCGATCGACGCATCGATCGATCGAGCCCCTGCCCTCGATCGATCGACCCCTTCTGGCAGACTCATATTTCTCCTTTTTAAAATAGTTAAATTCAAATTAAATGAGTAGAAATATTTGGACATCCTCATTAAAACAATTTGGAAGGTAAAGGAGACCAATAGGACTTATTAATAATTATGAGACCTTTAAGGTAAGACGAGATGTACATTTTTGGGATATTTACGTATAAGGGACGATGAAATTATGCATTAAAGGGAGAAACGCGTAAAATAGTTACGTTGGAAAAATAGATGAGTACCTACTGAATTCTATACTTGGGAGGATAGGGTCCATGAGTGCTACGTAGTAAGTTGGATTAATCCCTCAATTAAAGTAAGAGACGAACCATTATAAATGTTGACTAAATAATGAGAAATAATGATAAATGTTATAATTATGGGTTATGAGATGAACCTAAATTTGATATGGTAAAAGTAGTATATTTATATGACTGTGTTTATATATACTATATACGTGTGAAAATCATGCCCGCGCTACTTGCTATCCCTGAGGTTACCGCGCTGGGACAGTCTTATCTCGATGTGCCTTTATGGGGGATATTGACTTGTACCCTAGAAGATAGATATCCTTGGTACATGCTATCTGATTGATGGTCAGACGGTCCTAAGAGACGTGAGGGTATGTACTGACCTCATAGAGACTTGGAATCTATGCTTCGCCTCAATATTGTTTGTGTATGTGTTAATACAGTTCGAGAGTGATTCCGAACTTGTATTTCCCTTAGTACGAGTGAGACGGGGATTGGATAGCAGAGTATGCCCGCACCATAATTTTTATGTGGGGTGCTGTTAGAATATATATATATATATATTATACGAGTATTTAATATATATATTAAATTCTGAAATTTGGAATTTCATATTGTGTTTATGGTAAGTAAGAAATGAATAATGACTTCATATTGGAAATGCTTGTTTTGAAAAGCATAATGGTATATTTCTGGAAAACTTTATTAATAAATAAGGTTAAGATGAGAGATTTGTTACTAAATGAAATTTACTTCTTAAACAGTTGAATTGTTTAGTTTAAATCTTACGAGAAACTTAAGATAAGATAAGTTAAACCGTTGGGAAGGTTAGTACGATGGGCGTGCACATTAGAAGAGAGGTGAGAAATTCTCAAGAGAGTGTCGCACTAATATGTTGTTGCATTGGCCTATAAACATTTTAAATACTTGCTAAACAAATTTTAAATCATTTACACTATTGGGCTCTGACCCGTTTCTTTTTCCCTTCTCTCTTGTATATATATGTATATATTTCAGGTGCCCAACCACGGGGGCATCTTGCATAGGATCCTTTGGAAGGAACGTGCTGCAGCTTAGGTGGGAGTTGCAGGCCTCTTGCTTAGACGACCTCATTCATTTGATTCCACTTTTAGCACAATTTATTTCAGTTGGGCTCGTGCGTCCTTTCCATTTTTCAGTTGTTTTATTGGATATTGTAATCCATTTATTTCCAGTACTTGCACTTTGGGATTTATTATTGCCAGGATGTTTTCATTTAAAGTATCAAATGTTGGATTCAACTAGTTGAATGTTTAAATTATTTGGATTATATGTTCCAGGATAATTGTGGTGTGATTCTTTAATATTGAATTATGTAAAGTTTTAAATCATTGGTTATAAATAGAATTTGGAAAGTAATGTCTAAAATGGTTTTGACACTTAACTTAATTAATTAGGGTGTTTAAATTGGAAAAGTTTTTTTTTTTTACTACAGTGATGCTAAGAATAAACCAACTGTTCACCTTGATTTTAATTTAATAAATGAGTGATCGCCTGGTATTTAATTAGGAGGGGTGTCACAGGTGGTATCAGAGTATCATGTTCTAGTGTCCTTATGATCTGTACGGCTTATTTCGCTTTCAGCTTAACATTTTTGCTATAGAGCCCTATGTTAGGATTGTTGTACTCTTACTTTTACGATTATGTCTTCAGCTATTTAAGATTTGATAATAACTGTAGACTAATAAATTTCTTCACGTTTTAGATGCCTCCGAGACGTGCACTAAAGGATAGGCGTGCCCAAGCTGAGCAGCCAGCAGCTCCGGCTCAGGGTACGATGAATGCTAATGAGGTAGCCGCTATTGTTGCTCAGGCGGTGAATGCAGCGCTAGCGGTGGTACAGCAGGCTCTACCCCAGATTCAGGCAGTGGCGCCAGTACCTGCACAACTTCCATCTGCATGGGAGCGGGTTAGGGATTCCTTTCAAAAGGCGCATCCCCCTGAGTTCTTGGGTAGTTCAGATATTGTCATCGTCAGCCAATGGAAGAAAGATATCCAGCGACATCTTCGTATGTATGAGTGCACAGACGTGCAGAAACAGTTAATGGCTTCCTTCAAGTTAGTGGGGGCCGCTTTGCAGTGGTGGGAATCCACCACCACCTTGGAAGAGAGGGATACGATCCCGATTCAGTCGTTCTGGGAGCGGTTTGACCGCAAGTCCTTTCCACCCGCCGTGCAGACTGAGATGAGGCGAAAGTTACTAAACTTGAAGCAGGAAAATTCTACCATTGCTGAGTATGAGGAGGAGTTCACGAGACTTCTCACCATAGTGTCAGATGAGGCACCTACTGAGGGTAAGAAGATAATGCTGTTTATGGACGGGTTAGCTTGGAGGATCCGTCAACATCTTATAGGGAATTTATCTCTGAGTACCTTCACAGATGTACTCAATGCTGCCTTACTACACTGCCAGGATCATCGCTTCCATCTGCAGGGAAGCAAGCGAGCAGGAGAGTCCGGCCAGCAGGGCAGGACAGAGGGTAGTGGCGCTAGTGGAGCACCGACATCCCAGGGGCAGACTCGTCGGCATGAGCAGAGTTCCCATTATGGGTACCCTACCAAGCGCTTCCGATCAGGTGATTCCAGGTAGGGATTTAGGGGTTATAGGCAGGGTCAGCAGGGCCAGCAAGGCCAACAACGACAGCAGCAGGGTCAGCAGCTGGGCCAATAGGGCCAGCAGCGTTCTCATCAGGGCCAACAGGGCCAGTGGCGGGGTGGTAACGGCCAGTAGGGCCGTGGTCAACAGGGTCAGAGGGGAGGTAATTTTAAAGGCCGATGTTTCGGGTGTGGCAAGAATGGCCATAGGCGCCAGGATTGTCCAGAGGGTGATTGGGCCCCACAGCAGCAGGGTGCCCGTAATGAGCCACAGATGACACTCTTTCCAGCCGCCCTCCCAGTACCAGCCCAGGTTCCAGCCCTACCATCCATTTCAGCAGCTCCAGTGCAGTAGGGGCAGTTACAGTATGGACGTGTCTATAACGTCCACCAGGCAGCAGCTCCGCAGGCACCACCCGCGATTGAGGGTATGTTTCATATCCATGGTACTATGGGTCGAGTTTTATTTGATACTGGGGCGACGCATTATTTTATAGCTACCCATTTTGCGAAGGCCTTAGGGTTATTAGCCACAGCAGAGAGCACTATGACGTGTGTTAACTCACCACTGGGAAATGGTTCGCTTATTTCCTTTATATGTCGGGGTGTAGGGATAGAGATTGGTATCTTGGTATTACCTGCAGACATGTTAGTCTTAGATATGCATGAGCATGACGTTATTATCGGTATGGATTGGCTCGCTGCTTACAGGGCCATGATAGATTATTTTGGTGGGAGTATTATTTTTGCCATTCCAGGGCAAGAGATTTAGTGGTGATGCCTCGCCCAGAGGGAGGTTCGACCGCTCATTTGTATTACATAGAGGAGGATACCTCTAAGGAGGTTGTGATTCCCCTAGACACGATCCCAGTCATTCGTGAGTATTCCGATGTATTTCAGGAGATACCAGGCCTACCCCCCAGTCGAGAGATAGACTTTGTCATAGATTTATTACCGGATACTAGACCTATAGCACGCGCTCCATACCGTATGGCTCCGGCGAAGATGCGAGAGTTACGAGATCAGATAGAGCAGGTAGCTATTAGGTCAGGGCTTCATTCGCAGGAGTACCTCACCTTGGGGCGCTCCAGTCTTATTTGTGAAGAAGAGAGATGGTTCACTGAGGCTATGTGTGGACTACCGGGAGTTGAACAAGGTCACGATACGAAATAAGTATCCGTTGCCTCGAATAGATGATCTATTGGACCAACTGAGGGGAGCAACTTTCTTTTCGAAGATAGATCTGAGTTCGGGGTACAATCAGCTACGAATTAGGGAGCAGGATGTTTCAAAGACTTCTTTCTTGACGAGATACGGGTCCTATGAGTTCAGAGTGATGCCATTTGGACTCACAAATGCTCCAGTCGTGTTCATGGACTTAATGAACTGAGTGTTCAGAGAGTTCTTGGATCAGTTCGTCATCGTCTTCATAGATGACATTTTGATATATTCACACTCCGAGGAGGAGCATGCCGAGCACTTGAGGCAGGTTCTTCAGACTCTACGAGAGCATCAGTTGTATGCTAAGTACGAGAAGTGCAGATTCTGGTTGCAAGAAGTAAAGTTCTTGGGGAATGTTATTTCTGAGCAGGGAATAGCAGTTGACCCGAGTAAAGTGACAGCGGTGAGGGAGTGGGGACAACCCACGACACCGACGGAAGTGCGTAGTTTCTTGGGGTTAGCCGGATACTACAGGAGATTCATTCGGGGATTCTCCAAAATAGCAGGTCCATTGACGAACCTGACTTGCAAAGGGGTTCCATATGTTTGGGATGATGCTTGCCAATTGGCTTTCGACGAGCTGAAAGACAAGCTTACTTCAGCACCAGTCCTTACCTTACCGAAGCCGGTTGTGGAGTACCTGGTTTACACCGATGCCTCTTTACGGGGACTTAGGGGAGTACTTCAGCAGGAGGAGAAGGCTATAACTTTTGCCTCCCGCAAGCTTAAGCCGCATGAGAAGAATTACCCCACCCACGACCTGGAGTTAGCAGCGGTCGTCTTTGCATTGAGGATATGGAGGCACTATTTATTGGCGAGAAATTTTGCTTGTTCACAGACCACAAGTCACTGCAGTACATGTTCACTCAGCGAGTGCTGAATATGCGACAACGCAGATGGTTAGAGTTTGTGAAGGACTATTAGTTCGACATACAGTACCATCCGGGGAAGGCCAACGTAATTGTTGATGCGTTGAGCCGTAGACCGGTAGACGATGTAGCGAACGTCTGGAAAGCAAAGTGGAAGGAGTTGGGCCACCAGGACGTGGTAGCCCGTTCCTTCATATCTGTTATGACAGTGACACTCGAGATTGTTACGAGGGTAATACAGGCACAGATCGCAGACCCATTTTGCCAGGAGCAGATTGTACGACTTTTAGCTGAGGGTGCTGAGTCCTATTCTGTTAGTTCTGATGGGGGTTTGAGGTTTAATGGGAGATTGGTGGTTCCAGAAGGAGCAGACTTACGTCATGCCGTGATGACCCAGTCTCACGGGTCCCAATTTACGGTACATCCTGGAGGAGATAAGATGTACCAGGATATGAGGCGGCAGTACTGGTGGAGTGGGATGAAAAAGGACATTGCTGAGTTCGTGTCCAAGTGTTCTACCTGCCAGCTGGTAAAGGTGGACCATAAAAAACCGCCAGGGTTACTTCAGCCATTGGAAATACCCGCGTGGAAGTGGGAGAGTATTTCCATGGATTTTATTACAGGGTTGCCTACATCACAGCGAGGCCACGACTCTATCTGGGTGATTGTAGACCGTTTGACCAAGGTGGCTCATTTTCTACCGGTGCGGACAGACTATACCACGGGTCAGTATGCTCAGTTGTTCATTGCTGATATTGTCAGATTACATGAGGTGCCCCTGAATATTGTGTCAGATAGAGACAAGATTTTCGTGTCGCGTTTCTAGGAGAGCCTTCAGGAGGCTATGGGTACTGAGTTGAGACTGAGTTCAGCTTATCACCCACAGACAGATGGTCAGAAAGAGCATACTAATCAGATGTTGGAGGATATGGTGCGCATGTGTGTTCTTGATTTTGGAGGAGGTTGGGAGCCACATCTTCCACTAGTAGAGTTTGCTTATAATAACTCTTATCAGTTCACGATTGGCATGGCTCCATTCGAGGCTTTGTATGGCAGGCCTTATCGTTCCCCAACTTGTTGGCTCGAGGTGGGAGATAACAAGTTGCTAGGACCAGAGGTAATTCAGGAAACCTCCGCGAGGATTGAGATGATCAGGAGTCGCATTCGAGTAGCCCAGAACAGACAGAAAAGCTACGATGATGCGAAACGGTCCTTCCGAGAGTTTAATGTGGGGTACCAAGTGTTACTACGTGTATCTCCTATGAAAGGAGTGATGAGATTCGGGAAGAAAGGGAAATTGGCCCCGAGGTACGTGGGACCATTTCCCATTATCGAGAGGATTAGGCCGGTAGCATACAGATTGGTACCGCCAGAGCATTTGCATCGCATCCATGATGTATTCTACATTTCGTCGTTGAGACGATACCTTCGGGATGATATGGCCCATACTCACATCGCGATAGATGAGATAGACTTACAGCCTGACAACTCTTACGAGGAGAGACCAGTGGCTATCCTATACCATAGCGAGAGGAGATTGAGGTCGAAGGTAGTTCCACTTGTACGGGTCCAGTGGGAGCATCATAATGTGGAGGAATCCACTTGGGAGCGTGAGGCAGATATGCGCGAGAGATACCCAGATTTATTCTTACCAGGTATGCCTTATTTTTCGAATTTCGGGACGAAATTCCGTTATTAGGGGGGAAGTATGTAATACCCCGTATTTTTATGCTATATTAATTTGGAGATTTATTAAATTTAATGTGAGTTATTAATTTAATATAAATTCGAAAATTAATCACTTTATAATTATTAACGTGATGTGAGTTAGTAATTATGGGAAACTTGTTGTTTAATATTACTAATGAGTAAAGTAATATAATATTGATTCTATTATATGTCAAGAGTGAATAAAATGACAATTTTGGAAATTTGAGTCGGGACACGCCCATGTCGCGTCGGGACAAAATATTGATCAATAAAAGTGAATAAATTATAAGTTGCTCGTATGGTCATTTTGAGTGCGTAAAAGTGTATTGAAGGGTCGAGATAGTCAGAAAAGTGTACCCGGGGGTTTAGTTTGGGTCTCGAGGAGTTTTTAGGCTTAATTTGTACCCCGGGAGTGCATTTTGGACATTTTGTAATTTTGGGTAATTAAACCCACGAAATTTCAAGGGCTATATCAGATGTCTAAGGTTGCCTTCTAGGGTTAACACAACCAAAAACAAGTGACGGCCATAGGAGAGGGAAGGAGAGAGCTTTCAAAGCAATTCTAGACCGAAAATTCATCCGGTTGCACCGCCACCACCACCAACACGTAGATCGCGCGAGGGGGAACACAACCACACCAAATTCGTCATCAAATCAGAACTTTGAAATTTCCAGGCAAGTATTTATCTTGCTTATTTTCGTTAATGCATCGTTCATGTTAGTCTAGGATGATTAGGATGAGTTTGGTAGAAGAAAATCCATGTTGGAGATAGAAAAATCGCATGTAGTAATGATTTGAATGATAATCTGGAAACCCCTTCACATGTAGAGGCTTAACCACGAATTTATGATGAATTAGGAGTAGAAATTTCTGGAAAAAGACTGATTAGAACCATGTTTAAGAAATTCTAGGGTTCTTGAGATTTATCTGAGTTTTGGCCTATTAATCTATGGTTATTGATGGAAAATTGCACGCTTTACGTTGAAGATGTATAATATGGCTGTATACTGATTGTAGTACGAATTTTAGGGAGTTTGGGTGTGAAAAATCTGGATTTGATTGAGGTTAGATTATGAAACCCGTAACTGTTAATCTGCAGAATTCGCATACCTGTTTGATCGATCGATCGAACCAGGAGTGTCGATCGATCGATCGAGCCCCTGCCCTCGATCGATCGACCCCTTCTGGCAGACTCATATTTCTCCTTTTTAAAATAGTTAAATTCAAATTAAATGAGTAGAAATATTTGGACATCCTCATTAAAACAATTTGGAAGGTAAAGGAGACCAGTAGGACTTATTAATAATTATGAGACCTTTAAGGTAAGACGAGATGTACATTTTTGGGATATTTACATATAAGGGACGATGAAATTATGCATTAAAGGGAGAGACGCATAAAATAGTTACGTTGGAAAAATAGATGAGTACCTACTGAATTCTATACTTGGGAGGATAGGGTCCATGAGTGCTACGTAGTAAGTTGGATTAATCCCTCAATTAAAGTAAGAGACGAACCATTATAAATGATAACTAAATAATGAGAAATAATGATAAATGTTATAATTATGGGTTATGAGATGAACCTAAATTTGATATGGTAAAAGTAGTATATTTATATGACTGTGTTTATATATATACTATATACGGGTAAAAATCATGCCCGCGCTACTTGCTATCCCTGAGGTTACCGCGCTGGGACTGTCTTATCTCGATGTGCCTTTATGGGGGATATTGACTCGTACCCTAGAAGATAGATATCCTTGGTACATAGGGGTGTTCGCGGTCCGGTCCGGTTCGGTTTTGGAGTTTTTTTTGGACCGGACCGACTATGTCGGTCCTCTAAAAAAATGGACCAAGACCGAACCGATTATGTCGGTTAACCGACCCTATTCGGTTCGGTTTGTTTCAGGGTCGGTTCGGTTTAGTTTGTCGGTCTTAAGATTAATTAATTATATTATTTAAAAAAAATCTTGAACTTTTTTTTCAATTATGTCCAATTTAAATTGTCCAAATGAGCTTGTGAAAAAATAAACAACCCATAAATCTGTCCAATGTTAGTACATAAACAACACAAAAACAGCACATAAATGTCATAATTTAGTACAAAAACATCACTTAAATCTGTCATAATTTAGTGCAAAAACAGCACTTAAATCTGTCATAATTTAGTGCAAAAATAGCACTTAAATCTGTCATAATGTAGTGCAAAAACAACCCATTAAATCTGTCCAAAACAGTTTTAAAAATAGTTTTTCATATCTTTATAAAAAAATATTTTTATATAAATATGGTATATATACAAAAAACAGTAAAAAACAGTTATAAATTTATAAATATGGTATATAAAAAAACGAATGATAAAAAAACAGTTATAAAAAACAGTTAAAAAAAAACGAATGATAAAAAAAAACGAATTATAAAAACATGTTATAAAATGAATGATAAAGAAAAACGGTTATAAAAACGAATAATAAAAAAAATACCTGTTAAAAAATCAGCGTTAGTCGACAACAGATCTGGGAATCGGGGGCTGCAGTCGGCGGCAGCAAGGCGGAAGTCGGTCGGCGGCAGCAGTCGATCGGCGGCAGCAACAACAAGGGGGTTGGTTGGATGGATGGTGGAGAGGAGATGGAGAATGGCTTTGGGTTTGAGAGAGAGGTGAGATGTGAGAGTTCTTTGTTTGTTTTGGTAGAGAATGACGGCTGCTGATATCTTAATGTGTAGGGTTTGGTTTACCATTTTGACTATTATATCCCCCATCTTCTTTTTATTTTACACCTAACACCACACACTTGTAGGAAGGAGCATATATGTGACACATAAAATATAAAAAAAATATATATTTAATTCATGTCGGTCCGGGTCGGTCCAGACCGACCCTGTCAAGCCCAAAACCGAGGACCGGACCGACTCAGTCGGTTTTTAAAAAAAAAAAACGGGAACGAACCGATTATAAAAAAAACCGACAAAAATAAGGCGGTTCGGCTCGGCCCGGTTCGGTCGGTTTTCTGAACACCCCTATTGGTACATGCTATCTGATTGATGGTCAGACGGTCCTAAGAGACGTGAGGGTATGTACTGACCTCATAGAGACTTGGAATCTATGCTTCGCCTCAATATTATTTGTGTATGTGTTAATACAGTTCGAGAGTGATTCCGAACTTGTATTTCCCTTAGTACGAGTGAGACGGGGATTGGATAGCAGAGTATGCCCGCACCATAATTTTTATGTGGGGTGCTGTTAGAATATATATATATTATACGAGTATTTAATATATATATTAAATTCTGAAATTTGGAATTTCATATTGTGTTTATGGTAAGTAACAAATGAATAATGACTTCATATTGGAAATGCTTGTTTTGAAAAGCATAATGGTATATTTCTGGAAAACTTTATTAATAAATAAGGTTAAGATGAGAGATTTGTTACTAAATGAAATTTACTTCTTAAACAGTTGAATTGTTTAGTTTAAATCTTACGAGAAACTTAAGATAAGATAAGTTAAACCGTTGGGAAGGTTAGTATGATGGGCGTGCACATTAGAAGAGAGGTGAGAAATTCTCAAGAGAGTGCCGCACTAATATGTTGTTGCATTGACCTGTAAACATTTTAAATACTTGCTAAACAAATTTTAAATCATTTACACTATCGGGCTCTGACCCGTTTCTTTTTCCCTTCTCTCTTGTATATATATGTATATATTTCAGGTCCCCAGCCACAGGGGCATCTTGCATAGGATCCTTTGGAAGGAATGCGCTGCAGCTTAGGTGGGAGTTGCAGGCCTCTTGCTTAAACGACCTCATTCATTTGATTCCACTCTTAGCACTATTTATTTCAGTTGGGTTCGTGTCGCCCTTTCCATTTTTCAGTTGTTTTATTGGATATTGTGATCCATTTATTTCCAGTACTTGCACTTTGGGATATATTATTGCCAGGATGTTTTCATTTAAAGTATCAAATGTTGGATTCAACTAGTTGAATGTTTAAATTATTTGGATTATATGTTCCAGGATAATTGTGGTGTGATTCTTTAATATTGAATTATGTAAAGTTTTAAATCATTGGTTATAAATAGAATTTGGAAAGTAATGTCTAAAATGGTTTTGACACTTAACTTAATTAATTTGAGTGTTTAAATTGGAAAAGTTATTTTTTTTACGACAGTGATGCTAAGAATGAACCAACTGTTCACCTTGATTTTAATTTAATAAAGGAGTGATCGCCCGGTATTTAATTAGGCGGGGTGTCACACAATGAAACCAGTACGCCGCGATGTACGAGGAAAAACTCACAACGGGAAACAACCTCGGACGGCCCTAGCCTCAAATCCACTAAGTATGGAATTTACAATGACAAGACAGACGACTTACTTCCTCAACTCGAACCCTCTCAAGCCTTGACGCATCTTCTTGTAACCACCTCTTCCTAGCGGATAACCACGGAGCTCCACCTCGATCTTGGACTCACCAATAGGACAATAGGTACACCGTCAACCACACGTGGTGTCTTTTAACACATGAGAATGCCGCAGCAAAACGAAATCTTCTTCTTTAAGGAATGTAGAAGAAAACCAAACAATCTCTTCAATTCGGTGTAGAGATAAACCAGGTGCCAAACTCCAAGCAAGATGTATATATATGAACTTGGATAAATAAAACTATGGGTGAAAACTAGAGTGATAAATTATTTTCTCCTAGAAAATTAACACTCAAAACCAATGAACTTTTTCAAAATAATTTTGCTCTCAAACACTCTCTAGAGGTTGGTAGGATATGAAAAGGTTAGATTAGAAAAATGGTTTCCCGCACATTGATATTCATCAAAAAGTAGTGGGGTAAAACCAAGTGGGAAAGTGGGCAAAACTGCTTAAAACTGCCAAAAAACTGTTGCCGCCAAATCTCGTTCGAACTACATTTCGTTCAAACGACATTCTCGTTCGAACGACATTCTCGTTAGAAACGAGTCTTCTAACGAAGTTCCAGTATGAACTCGTTAGAAGCTCGTTAGAAATCTCGTTAGAACGACCATCTCGTTCGAACGACATTTCGAACGAAGTTCTAGTGCCATAATGGGAAGTCGTTGGCAATCTCGTTCGAACGACTTGTGGTTCGAACGTCTCGTTCGAACGACACTTCGAACGAACTCACAGAATGTTAAAAAAAAAATCTTTTTAAGCCCAGCAACATTATATATTATATATATATAAGTTTTAATAGAGAACATCTGAAAACAAAACACAGTTTTGAAAGCCTAACACCCAATATAAAAATGTTCCAAGCTCCTATATATATGTGTAATGCATTCATACCTTGGGAGCATGGAACCACTGTTGATGACGTTGAAACGAGGCACATAAACCACGACATTTTGAAGAAGCTTTGTACACTTGGCCGCTACGTCTTCAACAATCACGTCATAGGCTTGAAAGATGATCAATATACTCTATCCTATGACTCAAACGTTTTTGTTCGGAATTGAGCCAAAACTACAAAGGACTCAATTGGAAATTTGTGTCCTTACATCCCTGTAAAAATATTTAGATCAAAATAATGTGTTTTGATATTTTTAAAAAATAGGTAAAAAAACTGACAGTTTTACTAACAGTTTTTTGACGTATTTTTAAAAATAACAAAAATAATTATTTTCAATTGATTTTTTTTATAGGGGCACACTGAAATATCATGAACCCATATAAAAAATATCAGTTCAAAATTATTTTTTTTACTATTTTTAAAAAAGGGTATGTTGCTAGGAGGTATGTTGGAGAGCCTGACTCTCTCTCTCTCTCTCTCTCTCTCTCTCTCTATATATATATATATATATATATATATATATATATATATATGAGAAGGTACCCATACTTGTTAGTGGTGTTTGGAAGAATTTGATTGAGAATTTGAAATGCTTGGTAGAATTTCAATGATTAGGTTTTGATCCCTTTAGCTTCTATTAAGTGTGTTCGTATTGAAATTCAAGGGTATTTATATGTGGTTTTTGAACAAATTTTGATTGAGGATGATAATCGTTTTACTGTTTTGATCAGACAGTACGATTATGATTTTTATCGAAGAAGTTTTTTGGCGTTTCGTTTTCTGAAAAGTGCAATTCGATTTCTAAAAAATGCGTATTTATTTAATTTTGAAGTATTTATATGTTGAATCTAATTATTTAAAATTTGTCGAGCCGAATTTTTTACTTCAAAATTATTAGTCCAAGGAATCTCTATATACTATAAAATGCAAAACAATGCATTTATGAGCATTTAAGACTCCTTCTCATTGAGAGTGTCCACATGGCACTCTAAATACTAAGGATGTCCACATACGCATCCATTGAAATATTGAGTATTTCCTTTCTCTCTCCTCCCATTTAATCCATCGTGAAACCATGTGACAACTCATTATGTTCTTTCTCTATCCGTCCCTTCACTTTTTAAGATGACTTTTCTATTTCTCTCTCTCTCCAACTATTCATCTTCTTCTTCATATTCCCACCCAAATTAACACGGCATCTCTCTAACTCTCTAAAACCCATTTCCCCTCTTCATATTCCAATATGTTTATTATTCCATATTTATTTATCCATCCTATTAAACTTTCACCGGACTCTTCAAATATTAGTCTTCAAAACTCATCACATCCTACAAATAATTCATCACTTCCTTTATTTATCTCTCCCTACCATTGATGTTGTATTTTTAGACTTTCACTTCTCCCAAATGCTTATCTAAGAAAACCCTATTATTCAAGTATATATGTTCTCTCATCAAAAGTAATTCTAGATAAAATAGAGCTATCAACATATCTATACTTTTATGGGCGACAACGATTATCAATCTACTCTTTTACTTCTAACGCTAAATCTGTATATCCCCCTCTCGAACGACGATGCATCTGGATCTTTTTTATTTTTTGATTTTGAAGTTTAAATCAGGTATTTTAAGTATTCATATGATAAATCTTGGGTTTTTATTTTTATTTTGAAGTACATGTTTGGATTTTTTTTTGTTTACAGCACGAAACAAGAAGAGTTAGCCTGTGTTAATATCATGGGTATAAGAGAATGGTGGTTGCGGTGGGTGTGGTGTAGTGAATCTCTTCATTGATGATTTTTTATTTTTCAAAATTACACCTCCTTCTGATGGTACAATGAGTTTTCCTATTTTTTTGTCTCTTTTGTGTTATTAAGATTCAAGACATAACTTTTGTTAACATGGAACTTTGTTGGGATTTCTATGCTGACATGTGACCAACATTTTGATGATTTTCTTATTGGTAGGAATCACAATGAGACAAGTGTGTAGTGTAAAAATTAATTGTTATATATATGATAGTATAAAATGGTCTTAAGTTGTATCATGATAACGTTCTTCACAAGTTGTTATTTCTGAAAGATTTAGAAATGTTATTTTCTTTCATCATTTTATTATGGGTATACCCATCACCCATCTGACAGAGCAATAATTATATTTTGTTTTCATATATAAGATCTATATGTACATTTTATGTTTATTGAATAATAGAGAAATGTAAAAATATATGTATCTTTAATTTACTCTCTCTCATGTCCTTTTTTTATTTTCTATAAATTTCTTATCATTTTTTTCCATTCTATAATTTGTGTTTTGTTCGTTAAGTTTTTGAGGTTTCAATTTTCCAAGGCGGCGGTGGTGGGTAATGATGGGTTGGTTGTTCGATTCTTTTCTCAATAGAAAGAAATGTTTTGCTATTTTTCTATATCATTTTAATATGTTATATTCAGTTTTGGATTTAAAAAAAAATCATTTCTTTTCCAGGTGACCCAATTCATTTGTTGATTTTCTATGAAGGAAGAAAATCTTGGTAATTTCAAGCAAAGGTATTTTTCTATTTTATTTCCCCATTTGCTTTGTTGCTTATATTTTGGCATTTACCTTATTGTTTGATGAGAATAAAGCAAAGAAGACAAAAATACTTTATAATGAAAAATATGTGGAGCTCTAAAATCTTCGATCACATGAAAACAAAATAAAATTAGGGTCCAGTCATTTTGGAAAACTTTGTTGACATATTTATTGTATTAAAATTGTATTTGGTATAGATTTTGTTTAAATATTTAATGATTACCTTTGAATCAGTGGTGACTATTTTATGCCATAATCATTTTGTCTAAATATTAGATGATCCCATGTGTATGTCTTTTCCTTTAATCTCAGCGTTTACCTTACTGTTTGAATGAAAATGTAAAAAGTAAGTCAAGCTCCCATATATCTTCTCATTTTATCTACTTAATTTGTTATAAGAAATTTTTTGAATTAGTAGATCATTCCATTCGTATCATACTGAAATTAGTTTTGCACAATAATTTGGTTCAAATACTACATGTTCCCCTGTGTATCATTGATGAATTTATTTGGGATTAAAAGAGGATTGGAATCTGCCAACTAAGGAATAGTTAAATTTTTTGCATTTGTAAATTTTTTATTGATAGAAATGCTTATCGAATGTATTAAGCATCCAACATTTCTTCCATGTTTCATGCCATGTATTTATAGCAATAACACATTTGGTAAGGATTATTGCCTTACCACCTTCTCTTAAAATTAACATTTTATCCCACTATTTTTTATTCACATTTCACGTTTGGTAAGGATTATTGATTTGTAAGACCCAAATTTATATTATATTTCATATGTACTAACGTGACATTTAATATCCTTATAAAGGATTTCCATAACCCTCCCCCATTTTTATTTATATATGCATTGGTAGTGAAAGTGAGATAATTATGAATTGGATACTAGGGATTCGTTTCAATTGATAATGATCAACTGCCTTGGACTTTTTGTTAGTTAAATCAACTAAAGGATTATGCAACAGTTTACTTGGTTTTGTTATTTTGTAATATCCACACATTGAATGGTAGACATCTCATTGTTGGTGATTTATGACACAAAGTAAATAATTTAACGTGCAAAATGATTATTGTTGATGTAAAAAATTAGATCGCTCTAATTATTCAATCACAGATAAATTAAATGAGACAAAGATTTTTAAAGTGGTTCAGCCTTATAAGAATGGCCTACGTCCACTGTTATGTTATTGCTGAGTGTTTGGGAATTCTCGATTACAAGTTCTATCAAGAAATTCCGGTCCCCTTGAATGAGGGTGATACAAGGTATTTATAGCCCTTAGGTTGTACATGAAAGGGTTGATACATTAAATGATATACATATGAAAGGGTAGTACATTTAATGCAGCGTGTGCGTCAAGATGATAAACATTCAATGAATAGTTGAACTGTTGATTATCTGGCAATTAATGCTACGTCCGAGATGCAGCTCGGACCGCCTTAGTTGCTCGTTGCTCAGGAGTTCCTCGGAGAGTTGGAATATCTCGGAGTGCTAAATTTCCTTGGTGTATCCTCGTTGCTCGGAGAGAACATGAGTTGGTCGGGGAAATAAACTTCCTCGTTGCAATTGTGCCACGTAGATTGACACGTGTCTTCGTATTATTCGTCCATATCAGCATATTAATTTTGGTATCAACAGAAGCCCCCAATGTTTCATATTTCGAACTTTGAGGAGTATGGAACATTCTTTCTCGGTATATGGCGATATTAAATGACTTTCCTGGGTTTTAGGAGCCTTTTCTTCATATTTGAATTTCCTTCCAAATTCGCAGAATCCGCCATTTTGCATTTTTATAGGCGCTTCGGTCTTCGTGCCCTTTTTGTCCTTTTAGCCGCCGGTAGCGTAACAAATTCTTTTTTGTAATCATTTCTTTCGCCATTTCCCAAGGCAAGGTATTTAAACTTCAGAGACAATCCCATCGTCTCCTACCTTTTGAATTTCTGCTTTCGAGTTTTCCATAGCTTTTCTCTCTCCTGTGCGTCTATCTTTTTCTTCGTTCGTTTGTCAACTGATCTCCTTTTTCCCTGTAAGCTCTTCTTCCTTCTTCTTTTATTCATCATGGTTTACATTATTGAATCTATTGAAAAATTTGGTTCTGATTATTTCATTCCATCTTGGGTTACTTTGGAGAATCTTCCTGAGCCCTTTGATTATTTTCGTTTGGCTGAGGGACATTGGTTCCCCAGCCTCTTTATTGCTGAGTGTGAATTTTCTTTTCCACCCAACTCTTTATGCTTAGAATTCTGCCAACATTTCGATGTTGTTCCTGCAAAAGTAGCCCCCAATACATGGAGAATAGTTAATGGGGTGCATAAATTAAATCAAACTCGTGGAACTCGCATAGGAATTCCTGAGATTATGTATTGCTATAGATGGGCTGTTTTAGATAACGTTTATTATTTAAAAACCAGATTTTATAATAGAGCTTTAGTAGTCAACCTCCCTGATGCCAACATGGATTATTTTTAACATGGGTTAGTTTTCAAAAATTGGCAACATGCTCCTTTATTCGGAGACGGAGTGTATGAGGGTCCCAAATGCCCCCCATATGGCAATGGGATAGGTTATTCTCATTTTATTTTATTCTCAAAATTATGACTTCATCATGTTTGAATAAATGCATGATTGACATTTCAAATTGTTTTTGTTTGCAGTTAATAGCAAGAGAAAAACTCCTAAAGAATCAGAAGTTAATATAAGGCAATTGAAACATATTTGGAGCTTGCATCAGAGAATTACAGACGAGCACATCAGGTCTGCCTCATACTTGTTGCAGTATAGGAGCTATACGTCGTCTTTAACTGCTCGCCCTGTGGTCAGCTCCAGTGATCCAGTGCAAATTCCTGAAGACTCTGATCCGAAATCTCATATTCCTTTGATCTAGAAAATGGGCAAGAGAAGAGTTCCTACTCTCTTCGAAGAGAGTTCCTCTGCTGGCGATGGGAAGAAAACCAAGGTTAATGTCCCAAAGGGGACAAAGAAAATTGATGATGCTCCTTCTGTTGCTGTTCAGAAGGTTGCCGAGAAGCCTCCAGTGGCTCCTGTGCAGAAGGATGCACCTGTTGAGGTAATCACTATCTCACCAACCAAAAGTTCCTCTTTAGTTGAGGTTGCTGAAAAGGCACAGAGGAGATTGAGGAAATCCTCCTTTGTCAGTATTTCTGGTGCCATTCCCCCACTCCCAGCTGGTGGAGATGGTGTTCCAGTTATTGTTCCTCCGAGCTCTATGATGAGTTTGGCAAAATTTTCACCCATTCCCGAGGTGCAAGGTACTGAAGAAGACCTTGCTCGGGATGTGGTTACTGCTCTGGCTGTTCGTTATTTGTCTTCAGTAAGTGTCTCTACTCCGAGCTTTTTATATTTTCCTTTGTTGTTTCCCATATTTATTTCTGATTTCACTTCCCTTTTTCTGATTACAGCTAACGAGCTGTTTCAATTTAATCCTTAAAAAGGATGAAGCAGTCAAAGCTTCTTGCTCCTCGTCCACTGTGGAGGGAGCATTGGAGAAAGCTATTAAATCTGTGAGTGAATCCCGTCAGAAGTATGACGAGGATAAAACTGAATGGGAGAAGAAATTGGCTGCGTCTGATGCAGAGAAGGTACAACTGGGTACTAAGGTGAAGGACTTGGAGAAAGAAAATAAAGATTATGCCGAGAAACTTTCAGGCTTTGGGGAGCTTGAAAATAAATTGAAATCGGTTGAAGAAGAGCTGACCCTCCTGCGAGAAGTAAATCGCCAGAAGGAGGAGGTGGAGACCAAACTGAAGGCCACCGAGAATCTTATGTCCGAGAAGCTATCCTCGAAAAAAATGAAGAGAAAAATAGCTGTGAAGACGTCCTTTAAAACTGGTTGGGACAAAAGATGGGACAGGGGGGTAGCAGCTATGACGACCCAGGTGAAATATGGAAGTTTAAAATATTTTCATGATGGTTGGGTTGCAGCACTGCAGGAGTTAAAGGTGAGTGAGGACTCCGAGCTATTTCAACAACATCTCCCTGGTCCTCCTCCAGTTATTGAAGATGAGTCTTCAGATGAAGCTGCATCTGAAGAATCTTTAAGGACAGTGGGTGATCAAGTCCTTGTTCCACCACCCAACCAGACAGTCACCGAGGAGATTTCGTCATTGCCTGCTCCTCCAGAACAAGTCCCAGCTTCTACTAATCAGACCATTGTTCCTACCGAGCAACCAAGCTCCTCGTCCCAGCCTCCCGAGAAAGTCTTGGGAGACAAGGAAAAGGTGTGAAGTTGTTCGGTACTCTTTTTCTGTTCTTCTTTTACCTATCCTCTGTATTCCAAACGATGTAATCTTGTTGATGACGTAATAAAATCACATCTTTTTGTTCCTCTTCATTGTTGATGCTCTGCCCGTCTTTATTTATTAACTCTTGCCTTCTCTTTTTTATTAGTTTGTGGCTAGAATGGAATTGATATCTGCACATGATACCAAGCTGATGCAGCAATGCCATGAATATTATAAGGCTGGTCATACAAATTTGAGTGTATCAGAAATTGCTGACATCCTTGGCCATGATGCTTCAGAACAAGCAATTGGGGCTTATCAGTACTTGAAAGATTTACTTGACCAAGCTGTAGCCAACAACGTAGCCTACTATGACTTGATCGAGGAGCTTCATTGTACCTTAGAAGATCTTCAGAATCAGCACAATGAATCAACTGCTTTTTTGCACAAGGAATATGAGAATAGGTATCAACAGCTTTCTTCCGAGACAGGCCACAAAAAGATCATAGCTGCGTACGATGTCAGGGAGAGAACCCTAAAGGGTGAAGTTGAGGCCTGCAGACAGATCGCCGAGCTGCTGGAATAAGAAAATAACAATTTGCAGAAGAAATTGGCACAGTATGAGTCTGCAGCTTCATCCTCCGCTGCCTTGATACCGGTCACCGATGAAGGATTCTCATTCTTAGAGGTTGAGAACGCCAAATTAAGGCAAGAATTGGACACTCTGAGAAAGTCTGGAGCTTCTTCTGTAACTCGGGGACGAGGAAGAGGTTCTCGTGGACGAGGAAGGAATGCTCTGAACATCGTCGAAGAACAAGTTATTCCACTTACTCGGGGACAATCAAGAGTTCTTCGTCGTAATGTTGAAGAAGCTCGTACTCAGTCAACTTTAGAAACTCAAGCGTTCCAATTAAATGAAAAAGATCGTGCTTTGTCTGAGATGTCCAAGAAAAATCTATCTTTGGAAGACCAACTTTCTGCGACGAAGTCTGCTTTACATACCAAGGACCTTTTTGCTAAAAACCTTCATGAACAATTGGATAGATTAACCTTCCAATTCCATAAACAGCCCAGGGAATTTTGGATGGCTGGATACAACGAAGCTCTAGTTCATTTAGATGCTCGTATTGAACACGCCAATAATGAAGGTTATAAGCAGGGGTGGTTGAACGCCCTGGGTGTATTAAAATTGGAGCAAGGGCATTATTTATGGGATTATCATGCTCCAGGGTTACTAGACTTGCCTGTGCCACCTTATAAATTGGACATGGAATGGATCCCAGCTCGTTCCATTCCTCGGAGTTTAATTTCAAAATACCTTGGTGATTACAATCTTCATTCCCAAACCGAGGTATCTCGTCCTGAACATCTACTGGACACACCTTCTGTGATGAACGTCAGAATGCTCAGAGATATTAACTTCATTAATTCTCCTCTCTGCTTGGAAGATCCTCCTGCTGGCGAGGAACCTGTTTCAAAAGCTAAGGGAAAGAAACCAATAGAGTAGGGATCTTAATGTAATAGTTGGTACACATGTAGTTTGTAATACATTTTGACCTTAATGAAATAATTTCATTTTTGTTTGCAAATTTGTATTACTATTGTTCTGTGCTAAACACTACGTATGTATCTATTAAAAAGATAACAATTTTGTGCTGTTCATCAATAAACAATTACAAGTATAAAAAATGTTGCTCGATCACTTAATAATAAAGTAATGAGTATAAAAATGTTTAAAATTTTTCCAACCAACTAAGGTTGTTAAATTGTACTCGTCGACCAAGTATAATTAGCGAGAGTTTTCATAAAATGTGTCCGACCAACCAGGTTGATGGATCCTCCTTGTCAATAAGTTCTCCTCGTTGACCAACTACAGTTAGTGGGTTTTTATCCCCGACCAACTATACTTGTATTTTCTGGAATGGTTTTACCTTCCAACCAACTGGTTGGCATATTTTGTTTCTTAACCAGCCAAAATTGGCATTTTTAAGAATGTTGTTCTTGCCCTTTACCATCCAAAGTTGGTCGTGGGTTTGAACTATTAGGTTCTTTCGAACTATCTGGTTCTTTCGAACTATCTTGTCCACAAGCTCTTTTACCAACCGAGGTTGATCACGCAAGTGTACGCCTCCTAACCAAAAGAGTATAATCTGTTCTCGCTATTTTACCAACCGAAGTTGATCACGCTCGAACTATCAGGTTCTTTCGAACTATCTTGTCCACAAGCTCTTTTACCAACCGAAGTTGATCACGCAAGTGTACGCCTCCTAACCAAAGGAGTATAATTTGTTCTCGCTATTTTACCAACCGAAGTTGATTACGCTCGAACTATCAGGTTCTTTCGAACTATCAGGTTCTTTCGAACTATCTGGTTCTTTCGAACTATCTTTTCCACAAGCTCTTTTACCAACCGAGGTTGATCACGCAAGTGTAAGCCTCCTAACCAAAGGAGTATACTTTGTTCTCGCTATTTTACCAACCGAAGTTGATCACGCTCGAACTATCAGTGTATTGTATCACACTAGTATTCCCAAAAAAACTTGTAATAAAAGGAAGAGGATGGTGAAACATCATCGTTTTATTCATAATGAAGGAAATGCTTTACATTTTACATTACTGATAATACTTGCGTAGGTGTTCAGCATTCCATGCATTCTTAAATTCCTCTCCTTCTAGGGTTGCTATTCTGTAAGTTCCTGGTCGAACAACTTCTGTAACTCGGTAAGGTCCATGCCAGTTTGCTTCAAGCTTATTGTGCTTCTGAATGACCTTCTTTAGCACATAATCCCCTTCTTTTAAGTCGCATTTCTTCACCCTCTTGTTGTAGAACAGAGCTGTGCGTTGTTGGTAAGCAGCATTCCTAATGGCTGCCTCTTCTCTAACCTCCTCGAGCATGTCCAAATCTAATCTTCTCATCAAGTCACTGACTGGGGAATTGAAATTCAGCACTCTGTGTGTTGGGAGACCCAACTCAGTAGGTATCACAGCCTCACTTCCAAATGCCAGCATGTATGGTGATTTTCCAGTCGCTGCTCGGGGAGTTGTTCGGTAAGCCCACAATACTGACTGTAGCTCATTAATCCAATTAGCTTTAGCCTCACTTAGCCTCTTCTTCAAACCATTTAATAGTGTTCTGTTTGTCACCTCAGTCTGCCCATTGCTTTGAGGATGACCTGGTGCTGAATGGGTCTTCAGGATTTTTGATTGTTGACAATAGGCAGTAAACTCCTCGTTGTCGAATTGTGTTCCATGGTCTGTGATGAAGGCATGAGGGAGACCATATCTACAGATGATATTCTTCCAAACAAACTGGTATACTTTCTCGTACGTCATTTCAATAAGTGGCTCAACTTCTACCCACTTAGTAAAATAATCCACTGCAACGACGAGGTACCTGAATCTTCCTCGAGTCGTTGGTAGAGGTCCAACCAAATCAATTCCCCACATGGCAAATGGCCAAGGAGAAGTTATGGGTGTCAGCAATGCTTGTGGAGTTCGTCGGATGGAGGAAAAACGTTAACACTTATCACATTTCTTGGCATAGGCTATACAATTAGCCCTCATCGTCGGCCAGAAATATCCCTGCGTCATCACCCTTTGTAAAAGTGTCCGACCTGCTACATGGGCTCCACATGACCCCTCATGGATCTCTTCAATCAATTCTTTCACCTCGGAAGGATGTACACATCTCTGCAATCCTACCATAATTCCTCGTCTGTACAAAACGCCATTAGTTAGTACATACCGAGCAACTTTAAACTTTAATTTCTTTGCAGCGAGTTTATCCTCTGGCAATTCTCCCTCTTCAATGTATACCCTGATGGGGTCTATCCAAGATGGTCCTAAATCAAGGGTAATAACATTCATCGTCAGGTCTTCATCTATGCTCCGACTTTCCAGTACTTCAATTGGTATCGTTCTTCGCAGCTCGGTACGAGTAACTGATGCTAGTCGGGACAGTGCGTCTGCTTGTGCAGTTTCTATTCTGGGTATTCTGATCAACTGAATGGCATCAAATTCTGCCAATAATTCCATCACCTTTGCATGATACTTGACCATTAATTCTCCTTTAACCGCATATGTTCCTATCACCTGATTCACAATTAATTGAGAATCACTGAATACCATCACTTGTTGTGCTTCCATAATCTTTGCTAAATTAAGACCTGCTATCATGGCCTCATACTCAGCCTCATTATTGGAGGCTTTGAATTGAAATCGCAGGGCATATTCTATATCAATCTCGTCTGGGGTCTTCAAAACAATCCCTGCTCCACAACCTGCTGTGCAAGATGACCCATCTACGTACAATCTCCATGTAGGTAACTCGTCTTCAAATTTCTTATCCAATAGAGTTCCTCAGTGAAATATCTGCTGTTCTCTTCCATCCTCCCCTGTTAATTTTCGCTCCTCGTCGACCATTTCTTCTCGCCCTTTTAACAACCGGAGTTGGTCTGGGTTTGAATTTGATGATCTTTATACATCCACAAGCCCTTTTTCCAACCGGAGCTGGTCTGGACTTATGTCTGTTGGTCCTGTAACATCCACAGGTTGGTCAGTGAGCAACTTTTGCTCCTCGGGGGTATCAGGATATGTAAACTCTGCTATAAAATCTGCTACAGCTTGCCCTTTCAATGATGATCTGGGTTCATACACAATATCATATTCACCGAGCTCTATTGCCCAGTACATCAGTCTCCCTGACTTTTCTGGCTTATGAAGGGCTTGTCTTAATGGCATGTCGGTATACACGATGATGGTATGGGCCTGGAAATATGGCCTCATTCTTCTACTTGCTTCAATTAATGCCAATGCCAATTTTTCTAACTTTGGGTACCTGATCTCTGCACCTCGGAAAGCCTTACTTGTGTAATAAATTGTCTTCTGGACTCCATTCTCCAATCTGATCAATGCCGAGCTGACTGCATGCTCTGATACTGCCAGGTATAAGTACAACTTTTCTCCCGTTATTGGCCTGGACAACAGTGGAGGTGTTCCCAGATATTTCTTCAAGTCTTGAAAGGCTTTTCCACATTCATCATTCCACTCGAAAGTTTTTCGAAGTGTTTTGAAGAATGGTAGGCATCTATCTGTTGCTCGAGATACAAATCTGTTGAGCGCTGCAACTCGTCCTGTAAGACTCTGCACTTCTTTCTTTGTTATTGGAGATCGCAGCCCTAAAAGAGCTTTGATCTTTTCTGGATTCGCCTCAATGCCCCTTTGGTTGACGATGTACCCGAGGAACATTCCTTCTCGTACTCCAAATGTGCACTTCGTTGGGTTGAACTTCATCTGGTATTTATCCAGTTGATCAAAAGTCTGATTTAAATCAACTAGATGATCAGCAGCTTTCTTGCTTTTTGTCAGCATATCATCGACATAGACTTCCATATTGCAACTGATATGTTCGGCAAAAACCTTGTTCATCAGCCGCTGGTATGTCACTCCTGCATTTTTCAAACCAAAAGGCATAATATTATAACAATAAGTACCCCTAGGGGTAATAAAAGAAGTACTCTCCCTGTCTCCAGGTTTCATCTTGATCTGGTTGTATCCTGAATAAGCGTCCATGAAGCTGAGCAGCTCGTGCCCAGAGGTAGCATCTACTAGTTGGTCAATTCTAGGCAATGGAAAATGATCCTTTGGGCAGGCCTTGTTGAGATCAGTGAAATCAACACACATTCTCCATTTGTTGTTTTTCTTCTTTACCATCACCACATTTGCCAACCAGTCCGGGTACTTCACATCTTCAATGAATTGAGCTTTCTGGAGCTTGTCGACCTCCTCTTGAATAGCTTGATTCTTCTCGGGGCTAAATACCCTTCTTCTCTGCTTTACAGGCTTAATCTCCTTATTCACATTGAGCTCGTGACATAAGAAGTTTGGATCTATTCCTGGCATGTCCTCATGACTCCATGCAAAAGTTTTCTTCCTGTTTCTCAAGAAAATTATCAACTCCTGTTTTATTGAAGCATCCAACGTTGAACCTATCTGGGTTACTCGTTCAGGGTGCTCGTCGTCTAGAATAACATTTTCTGTAGATTCCACCACCTGTACTTTTACAAGTTGGGATTCATCTCTGGGATCGAGAGTTTCAATCTCTGTATCTTCTTCCACCTGGTAGGTAGTAGTCTTTTTCCTTGATTCCTCAAGCTCCTCTTGCTCGGCAGATGAACAATAGCATTCCCGAGCTACTTTTTGATCACCTTTCACAACTCCTACTCCAAAGTTTGTTGGGAATTTTAAGCACTGATGTACTGTAGATGGAACTGCTTCGAACTTCTTCAAACCAACTCTTCCCATGATGATGTTGTAGGCTGATTGCACATTTTTATCCATCACAAAGAAGCGTATTCTTTCTGTTCGACAAGCATGCCAGGTTCCAATGAATATGTCCAACTTGATCGTCCCAAGTGGAAAAACTTTCCAGCAAAACCCAGGAGGGGTCTGTGATACGGTTCCAATTGAGATAATTTCAGATTCAAGCTGTCAAAGCATGAATAGTATATGATGTCTGCCGAACTTCCATTGTCTACCAACACCCTTGAAATCACTACTTCCTTCATCCTCATTTTGATCACCAGAGGATCGTCGTGAGGATAAAGAACACCTGCCAGGTCGTTTTTTGAAAAGCCAATGACCAGCTTCTCTTTGTTTACCTTCCTCGGACGATCGTCCTCGGCCAGATTGATTCGCTGAATATATGAACAAGCTTGAGCCTCTCCAAGGTAAGCCTTTCTTTCTGCAGTAAGGTCTCCTCCTGTAATGACATTACAATCAAATGAACCAAAGCGTATTGAAAATACCTCTCTTTCTGGTTGTCTTGGCTTCTTGGGAAGATCGGGGTCATCCTCTGGATCATTTTCATGGTTTCTCTTCTTTTTCTCCTCTGCCCGACGAGGAGATCTAGACCTCTCTCTAGCTCGGTCGTTATCTTTCCTTTCACCTCCCCGATCAACATATTTTGCTAGATTTCCTCTTCGGATGAGTGTTTCAATCTCGTTCTGAAGAGCTATGCAATTTTTGGTCATGTGACCATGATCTTTATGAAATTCGCAATATTTATCCCTACTCCTCGAATCAGGGTCTGACCTCAGTTTCTTTGGCCATTTTACCTCCTCGTTGTTCTTGATTTCTTCTAAAACATGATTAATACCCATTTTCAAAGGAGTATAATTATCATACTTCTTCATGACTTCCCATTTATTCTTGGAATGTTTATCTCCACCATTGCTTTTATGTTCTTTCTTATTAGATTTGTCGACTTCCACCTTGGTTTCTTTATCCATATTCTTCTTTGCAGCCATAGCTTCCTCGGCATTCATGATTTTGGCCGCTTTTGCCATCAACTCTGACATAGTTGTAGGTGGATCTTTGGCCAAAGTGTAATACAACTTGTTAGGCAACAACCCACTCATCAAGGCAGTGATTGCTGTCTTTTCTTCATAATCTATGACTTCTAGCTTCTCGTTGTTGAAACGAGTTATGTAATCTCTAGTATTCTCACCAGATTTTTGTCTAACGCTTAACAAGTGTGCTACTCGTTTTACTGGCTTTGCTCCAAAACAGAAATTGCCAATAAATAACTCGGTCAACTGAAAGAAAGTTGAAATCTTACCCCGAGGAAGATTGTTGTACCATATCTGGGCAGATCCAGTAAGAGTTCCTGAGAACGCTCTGCATCTCATCTCGTCGGGGACAACATAGATGTCAGCAGCAGCTTGATATTGTTCTATGTGAAGAACAGGATCTGTCTTTCCATCATATTTGGGAGTTACCACGGGTGCTTTAAACTTTGACGGTGTAGGAAAATTCACAATGGCCTGGACAAAAGGTGTTCCTCGAACAAAAGTTCGTTGTAGGGGGTTCTTTGCCTTAGCCATTTCTCCCAATCTATCCTCCAACCGCTGAATGGAACCTTTCCACGCATCATTTCCTTCATCGAGCTTGTTAGTTCGTGCAATAGATCGTTCTGAAGTAGCCTCCTGAGATTTATCTTGACGAGCAATTGGTCGTGATTGTGCTGATCCTTCTTTTAGATCTGATGGTTGTCGAAAACTCCTCGACATGGTCTTAGGTGGACTCCTATTCCTCCTAGGGCCTAATCGACTGAAATGAGACACCCTACTCAGTCTTTCTAAAGCACTGGGTCCTTCTAGAGAGAGGGTGATATGTTGATCAGTATCTGTAGCCCTTATTGACGAAGTTCGCCCAGGTTGATAAGAGAAATCATCAGACTCCTCATTACGATGTGACTCAGTACGCCTGGATCGTGAAGAAAGCAAATAAGTTTGCCTCTGACCACTTTGCTGTCCTGAACGTGCAGGTGCACCGCCATGAAGGGTTTGTATGAGTTGCCTCATTGTTTCTTGCATGGCGGTTTGTCCTTGAGCCAGATTCGTCATAATCCCGGCTAGATCTGGAGGTGCAGAGGGATTCAGAGGATTTCCAGTATTTCCAGCGTTTCGATTGCTAGATTCTGGATTATCCGCCATTGATGATGAATGATTTTTGGTGAAAAACGATAGTAACAATCGTTCCCACAGACGGCGCCAATCTGTTGATGTAAAAAATTAGATCGCTCTAATTATTCAATCACAGATAAATTAAATGAGACAAAGATT
Organism: Sambucus nigra; assembly: GCA_949130495.1. Lineage (NCBI taxonomy): Eukaryota > Viridiplantae > Streptophyta > Magnoliopsida > Dipsacales > Adoxaceae > Sambucus > Sambucus nigra. The sequence continues at coordinate 82,346,735 of OX422208.1, read as the reverse complement.
TTTAAAGTGGTTCAGCCTTATAAGAATGGCCTACGTCCACTGTTATGTTATTGCTGAGTGTTTGGGAATTCTCGATTACAAGTTCTATCAAGAAATTCCGGTCCCCTTGAATGAGGGTGATACAAGGTATTTATAGCCCTCAGGCTGTACATGAAAGGGTTGATACATTAAATGATATACATATGAAAGGGTAGTACATTTAATGCAGCGTGTGCGTCAAGATGATAAACATTCAATGAATAGTTGAACTGTTGATTATCTGGCAATTAATGCTACGTCCGAGATGCAGCTCGGACCGCCTTAGTTGCTCGTTGCTCAGGAGTTCCTCGGAGCGTTGGAATATCTCGGAGTGTTAAAGTTCCTTGGTGTATCCTCGTTGCTCGGAGAGAACATGAGTTGGTCGGGGAAATAAACTTCCTCGTTGCTATTGTGCCACGTAGATTGACACGTGTCTTCGTATTATTCGTCCATATCAGCATATTAATTTTGGTATCAACAATTATCACAATAGCTTAGCTCTCGCATCGCGCGGATTTCACAATAGATTTATGACACAATGTTTGTATAAAATGCTATACAAACATTTAAGATTCGTCTATGCACGTATTCAAACTATGAAAACTGCTATCATTACCCACCACCGCAGGTTCGATTAGGTATAGATGGGTTGTGGGTAAAAGCTTGGGTCAAAATAGGGTTCGGGTTTGGTTTATGAAGGTTGGGTGGAGTTGATGGTTAAACAGGTCGCATCCGATTTAAGGTTATCTCCGGTAGTTTTTGAGGTTGGCCGGTTGCGAGTTAAACCGAGGTTGCTGATTTTTCAGTATTCGGGTTCGAGGCAATGTGTCGATGTTTTTGTTTTAGGGAGAATAGGTCCAGTTGTGTTTTGGAGGCTGCCATGGGCTGCGTTTTGTGTAGGATTTGATTGCGAAACTGACTTCTGTGTCTCACATGTTGTATTGTTGATACTGATACTGGTGCTTTTTTCTCTATCCCTCTTCTTAATTTTTATATTTACTTTACTATTCATCTTTTGGAATGAGATAATATCCATCTATTCATTTTGTTATCATATGAAATCTTTGAGTGCTAGATTGGTCGCTGACTGTTGAAGAAAAATGTAGTTTTTTTTTGGGTTTGTACCTTTAACTTTTCAATATTTAATCAAATTTTTGTTTGTTAATTTTGTTTTGGAGTTTTGACTCATTTTTAGTAATTTTTTAGTCAATCAAAGTTGATATCTCTCCACCACTCAAATTTTAAGTATTTTTATCCATTTTGCCTAAAATTCAAGTTTTAAGCATTCTTAAGTACTAAAAAAATATTGTTGATTTTGACTTCGTAGCCAAACGTAAACATGATGCCATTTAAATGTATTAATCCAATTTATTTTAGAAATTATTATGAAATATTCACATTCGACAATAAAAAAAGGTATATCAATCAGATTTTTTTTAAAGGTATGAAAGTATAAATACACTAATTAGTGAAGTGTTTCTACAATGTTGCACCTGTGAAGGATGTACTACTTTCTTTAATTGATTAGGAAGATATTTTGTTTATACGTTCAAATATTATCATGACTTTAATGGTTGAATTATATAATTGTATTATTTTATTTATTTTTTTTATTTTATTTTATATAATTAAATATTTATTTGTTCCCAATATGTTTATTTTATGTTTGGGTGAGATTGTAAATTTTTACATAGAGTATTTATTCATATATTTATTTTTTATAACAGTAATATAATTTTTTTTTCTTTTATGTACCTTGGGCTTTCTTATGTATCGTCATTTTTTTCGATAGTAATCCATGGTATTTTGAAAGCATTTTGTTAGCACAAGTTATAAATAAATAAAGAGTAAAGGGTGCGTAATCAGACCCTCTTTTTTAATTTCATATTATTCATGTATTGTTTGAACAATGTCTCAAAGATGATGGTGAAAAAAATATATAATTGATATAATTTTTTGATCCGTGTTTTTTCTTTTTACTTATATTCTGCACATTGCATCTCGTCCGCGCATCGCACGGGTTTACAACTAGTAGACACTAAAAACCCTTGCAATAATTTGACTCGATTAGCCTCTTAAGCTAACCGTCTCTCATTTCGTAGCCTCTTTCTAGAACAAGGGACGGGAGGGACTCTCTCTGTTCTCTATCTCGCAGCATCCCAAATTTGTTTGAAGCAGTGGGTTATTATTTGGGTACGTTCCAAACAGTTGTATTTTTCTCAATATTTACGTTTACCTAGTTGTGATCTAGGGCTATTTCTCCTTTCCCCTTCTCTTTCCTAAATAGCTATGCACAAGCACAAACACAAACAGAGAATCTTTTGCTTTTAAAGTGTATTCCTCAATATCTATCTGTTCGCTGATAAAATACTAACCAAAATAAGAGCAAACTCCAGTTTGGTTGTTTTCATTATTAATACATAGGTAAGTATAACCTAGAAATTGAATAATCATTCCTTTTGTGAAACCTAGAGATTGAGATGTACACACTTGCTGGAATAAAGGAGAGCCTTGTAATAGTTGTTTCTTTCTTTCTTTCTTTTTTTCTTAATAAGTCGTTTCTTGGGCATATACCAAATAATCTTTCGAACATTTTTTAATACACGTTTAGTCCAACCTTTTTATTTTGTTCCAAAACCTCCCTCACCACATAAAAACATTTTAATGTGTGCCGTTAGCGCAGCCCTTTAAAAGTAAGAGAGCATTGGTTAATTGGTCTGGGCTAACGGCACACATTAAAATGTTTTTATGTGGTGAGGGACTTTTTGGAACAAAAGAAAAACGCTTGGACTAAATGTGTATTAAAAAAATGTTTAAGGGACTTTTTGATAATTGATCCCTGTTTTCTTTATGGCATAAGATTTATAAGTGGAGGCTTAAATAAAGTTAAAAGATAAAATAATTCGTTCATGAGCTTTTAGCCATTTACAAGTTGAAACTCTAATGAGGTGGTATTGGCGTCTCAGATAGTAAGTATAAAAAACTGCGAAAGGGGTGCATACCTAAAACCCTTTTTGAACTCGTGGTTTTTTGCCCCTTTTTTCCGAATGCCTCACATATTATCTATTTTCATTTACTCACTCTTAGTTGACTCGGGAGGCATAAATTTTTCCAAATTGCTTTCTAAATCTATAATTATAGTCCATGTGAAACTTAGGACAACATATGGGTAAATTGTTAGCAACATCAAAATTGTAGCGAAACATGGTGATAAGTCTCTAGACTTTATGATGTGAAATTAAAATGTGAAAACGTAAATTTACTAACTACACAACAACAACAAGATTATCTTTAGAGCCCAATGGTCTAAGAAATATCTCAAATTCATCTCTTAAAGTAAAGTGAGTACAATGGATGGTCAAGGACTTTATTTGTAGAAAAAACTTAGCTTGCTAGTCAAGCTAAGTCTAAAAAGGTAACAAGAATAAAAATGACACTTTAAAGACACTCAAAGACAATGGCATCCTCAAACCTAAAATAACAATTAATATAGAGAAATATCTTAATAAAACCTGAAAAATAAACTAAACAAGAAAATACAAATAAATTCGAAACCCCGATCATATCACTCTCCCCTACTTGAAAAAAGCTCTCCTCGAGAGCGTGGTAGGTAATAGGTATGCGACAATATAGCAAAGCGCCCATTAATGGATTCCCATTGGGAAGGGAAGTCGTCCTCGAAAACGTCAGGCATATAGGGCTAGCAAAAAGTCCCGGGATAATGGTCACAAAACCCAACTGCGACTGACGAATAAGAACTCATCCCCGAACTTTGCCACAATGAAAACTAACGACCACATGCTTCGGGGAGGGCTAACGGTGTCAAATTCCGAGTCCTCCGGGATGAATCTCCTCAACGTCAAGCCATGTAAAAGATCCTCTGAATGCTCCTTATATGCATCATACGCATCCCAGATGGGGACCCCAAACCCATGTTTAAGCACATCCCCCCAAAGTAACGACTCACCATCCACTAAACAAACCCCATCAAGCTCATCATCATTCTCAAAAAATGGGAAAAAATCAGCCAAATCATACGACTCCACCTCGCTAAAATGCGTTCGAGTCATCCAAATTATCGAAGAAATTCCCAATAAAGAACCCAACCGCTTTTTCCCCGAAGATGGGAAATAAGTCCCCAATCTCGAAAATCTCCAAATTTTGAAATCGTGTGTGAGGCAACCATCCTAAAAAAATATAAATGAAATCATATGGGAAGAACACAGGGTCAATACCATCCGCCAGCGGGGTCTCAACATCCTCGGGGGAGTCCTCACTAAGCGTGATTGGGTAGAGGGCATCATCATCATGTACGAGAAGAAAAGTCGAATCTGTGGACAAATACTCAAAATAACGGGCCAAATCATGGTTCAAAGTATCGGCCGAGTTGACTCGGTATCGGCCGAGTCAACTCGGAATCGGAGGGCACCGATCCGATACCGAGAGACGTTTAAAAAAAAACACTGAATCGGCCGAGACAACCGCGATATCGCCCGAGACAACCGATTCCGAGACGCCTTGCCGCGATATCGGCTGAGACAGCCGCGATATCGGCCGAGACAACCGATTCAAACGATATTTTCATATTTTGTTTTATTTTTTGATAGAACTTTTATCTTTTACCATATTTCTTCGTTGTTGAAAATATATTGTAACATTTACAGAATGGTATTACTTTTTCAAAAGTATTAACATTAATTTTTTAAAACATAAAACTCTTTTTTTTTTTAAATGACTCTACTAAAAAAAATATATATATCTTTTAAAAAGTAGTACTCTTTTTTTTAAAAAAATGACTACTAAAACTATTTTTTTCAAAGAAATGTTATTTTTTTACAAAAAATATTCAAATCTTTTACAAAAAATATATAATGTATATTTATGTTTGTGAAAAATGTACATTTCTGTACAAATATTATTTTGTACGTTTTTTGTAAAAATGTAAAAAAATGTACATTTTTGTTAAAAAAAATGTACATATTTGTAAAAAAATATATATTTTTGTTAAAAAAAATGTACATTTTTGTAAAAATGTCCCTTTGTACGTTTTTGTAAAAATGTACATTTTTGAAATTTTTTGTAAAAAATGTTCTTTTGTACGTTTTTATAAAAATGTAAAAAACAATATACATATTTGTTAAAAAAATGTACATTTTTGTAAAAATGTTCTTTTGTACGTTTTTGTAAAAGTGTAAAAAAATGTACATTGTTGTTAAAAAATGTACATTGTTGTAACAATGTTCTTTTGTACGTTTTTGTAAAAATGTAAAAAAATATACATTGTTGTTAAAACAAAATGTATATTTTTGTTTTTCAATATTATTATTGGTTTACTATGCAATATTGAATTTGACAACTCTGCCGCGCTTTAGTATAACCAATTCTACAATGCAATGCATATTGAATGATGGGTTTGAATGTATCTCATTGGTCCACATTGTTAATCTTATTTTTTTTAAATTTTCTATATTTTTTCCGGAATTTTTTGCGCTCTCTAAATAGCGTATCTTTGCGTATCGCCCGATACCGCGACCGAGTTGAAAATCGGGTGTCCGATACCGGGGCCGATACCGAGACTTTGAACCATGGGCCAAATGCTTTGCCCGCTTGTGTACCCAATGCTCTCGCACCGCCTCCAACTCCAGATACTCCGATCGACATTGACTGATAATGCCTTTCCTCGTACTCCACGATGGAGTAAGCACTGAATTGAAAGCTTTGAAGCTCTCGATTTGGTGTTTCTCTCAGCCGGTCCAAGTCGTCGAGGTGAATTTTAAATTTTTCGAGCTGAATTGCTCAAACTAAACACAAATCCCCATATTCGTTTCATTATCAACATCACAACCTTTATTCCACGACATATCAAAACTGGAATAGTCCTTCTTGGGGAATGATGTGGTGATACAATTGGGGGATTGGAAAAAAGTAAGGGCTGAAATTGAAATTTCAAAAAATTCGGTGGCTTATTTCAGGTGTTGGAAGGGGCTTCAAATAAGTTCCCGAAGTAGAGTGGTGGGTTGAGTGATTGTTGAGAAATTTTTGGGAGTTTTGTTCATAACTTTGATAAGTGGGGTGATCTTGTAAAGTTGCTGAGGGGTATTTGTAATGGTGTCAATTTCTGGGCCAAAATAGTAATTAAAAGATTGATGGGTATTATTGAAACTTACTTTAGAAATTAGGGCTGTTGCAAACTCTTCGTTCCAAACACTAACCAGTCCTTGCATCCCTCCCAAATGACTAATAGCTATGAGGCCACACGAGTTGGCTGGAGACTTTATCCCGCCGGTGGAACGCTCGCTGGATGCTGGAATTAGTCTGACGACTTCATCCCGACATTCTCGCTGCCTAGAACTTTTGGATCTCTGCCTAGAGCTTATCTTGGTTGGCAATGGTGATATACCCATCGTAGGGGCTGATCGAAATTGCCGGCCACCGGAGAGGATTGCCATAGGCTAGTGATGTGACGGATCTGATTTTTTTTTTTTTTTTACTTTAGGGCTTGTTGTGAAGTCGGGTCAGGGGTTTTTGAGGGTTGGTGACAAAAAAAAATCGTTTGCCTTCGTCGATTGTCGGGAAGGAGGCTCAAACAATGGCGACCCTCGATAAGGGTCAGATCTGGTGAATGGAGGTATATATTGGTGGATGGAGGCTTAAGGCTAGGGTTTTGTAGGTTTGAGGCAGATCTGAGGCTTAGAGTGATGTGTGGGATTTCTAGTGACACGTGGTGCGTGGTTGTGCCTACGGGAGACGACTATCTTTTGTTTTCTATTTTTTAGTTTAGGGTTTATTGTAATTTTTCTTTATTTTTAGTGTTTAATTAGTTTACAAGTATGTTTGGGATTAATGGGTCATTTTAGGTATTAGTTGTCCTTTTTGGTCTTTTTGGGTAATAGCTTGGCTAGCAAGCTAACTCTTTCTATAAATAGGCGCCCTTATTTGTACTTAACCTTGAATATTAAGAATTGAGAATTTTGAGAGAACGAAACCCATTTCACTATCTTAATTATTTGTTGTTGTTGTTGCTGTAGTTGTTGTGTAGTTAATAGTTGTTGTGTAGTGTAGTAATAACTCTTTCGCATTTAAAAATTTACATCAAATTGGTATCAGAGCTCGGTTTGGGTGTTCGTCAGGGTGCGTGAAGTGGGCCACGAGTTGAGATTGACTCCGACAACCCTTCAATCGAAAGATTGATAAATGTCCAAAAGAAAATCGGATGAATGGAAACTCTAAATTCCATCACCACTAAAAGAGGTGATACCAACTCTTTTAGCTCCTCGACCCTCCATCTCCACCACCACCACCATCATCCTCCACCTTCATCTCCTATAGCCACATAACCACTACCATGTCTACATGAATCTCCGTCTCCAATTTTTTTTTCAAACCTTAGCCCTAATCCCCAAGAACTTACAAACCCTACCCTACAACCCCCCACATCCACCAGTCAAAACTGGCCAAAAAGTGGTAGGAACTCTTCCCACTCTCGCTGCATTTCTCCGTCCGGCCACCCAACCCCTGTTCGACCACCGACAAGACTCCCAGGCCCATTTCCGGCGTTGGTTCTCCCTCCACAACCCCTTCCAAGCCCCAGCACCCTCTAGCCCCCCGCCGACCTAACTCTATACCTTCGACCACTTCCCCAACCTCCGCTGAACCCTCTTGGGTCTTTTCCGGCATCGTTACACCTCCCAGGTGGACATCAAGCCCTCTGCCACAGATTCCGGCCTTCTACTAGCGTCGGACCACCTCACAGGTGGCCGATGACCCCTTCTGGTTCGGTTCCACTAGGTTTTTGTCCTAGAAAGAACCCCGCCCCTTCCCTAGATTTGCCAAAGCAATCATCCCTCTCCTTCTTTTTAAACCCTAATCTACCCCACCTCCATTTTACCCCCAAAACCAAACCCTAGACTTTTCTTTTTATCCCAAAACAGCCCCACCCCTCCTTTTAACCCTATTTCCCCGTTTTCTCACTCATTAATGCCCAACCACAAGTTAATCCAACCCAAAACGGGCTTACCCTACCTTGAGCCGATCTTCACCCTCCTTATTGACCTCTATTTCGGTCAATTTTTACACAACATATGACTTCCATGAGAAATGTATCCACTGGGGATACATTTTCCCACTATTTTCCACCGGGGCTGTCGTCGTCTTCATTCCTCTTGTACCGTCCGGTCGGATTCAAGGGTCCACCAAGCCAAGTTGCAACCATGTGCTTATGGTGTTGAGAAGGCTGAGTGGTTGTCAGTTTTTGGTTGCTCGGATGCTGTAGGGAGACATCGTTGAGCTTCGGGTATCTTAGACCCACTTGTTGAAGGTCCATATGGGCTAACAGAAGTTCGGCCGGTCCATTTGCGCGTTGGATTTGATTTGGGGTCTTGCTTTACTTTGGAAGATAACACTTGTACCGACACGTGTTCATGTGGCATTGATGAGTCACTCTTTAAGCTCGAGGACGAGCTTTTTTGAAGACGAGGAGAATGATGTCATGGTCAAAGACCTTGACAGTTTCGTAACAACCTTCTTAGAAAAAAACATGTCCCCTTTTTTTTCATAGTCAATAACCGTGACTACTCTCTCTACTTTTTCATGTGAGTTTCTCTCTCTCTCTCTCTCTCTCTCTCTCTCTCCCCTTTGTATATGTGTATATGTATATATGTGTGTGTGCAGGTGGGTGGGTGGGTGGGTGCTAGTGTGTGTGCATGTGTGTATCTGTGTGTGTGCATGTGTGGGTGTGGGAGGCGGGGGCAAGGGTGGGGCAGGGGGAGTGGGGGCAGGGTAGGGAGTGATGGGCGGCTTGGGGGAGGGGGTAGTGGGGTGGAGGTAGGGATGTGTGTGTGTGTGTGGGGGGGGGGGGGGGTAGTGGGGGGATAGGGGTGTAATACCCCGTATTTTTTTGGGATTTTATTTTAATTATGGGATTAGGATGAATTAATTTATTTAGAGAGAATTTATTTATAATTAATCCGAATTGAAATTAAATAATTACTAGCATGACGAGAGTTAGTATATATTGGTGATAATTATGTTGAGTAAAGTAATATATGATTATGAAGTATTTTTTCTTGGAGCTATGGAGATATGTCGGGGATTGATGCCGAAATTATCTGACATTGCCTAAATATCGATAAGAATGCGAAGACTATAAAGTAGAGATGCATAAATTTTACCTGAGATAGGTACTAGGTTATTCAGGATGAGGTTAAGAAACTACCGACGATAGGCTTAATTAGAGAGGTCCAGTACCCAAACTGGATCTCTAATGTCCTCATCGTACCAAAGCAGAATGGGAAGTGGAGAATGTGTGGGGACTTCATGTATTTCACGCTACACTTCAAAATTATTTATTTCTCTCCTGTTGTCATGGAGCTTTTTAATATAGAATATCGTCCAAATTTTGACTATGCAAAAAATATGTATAAAATGTGGGGATAATTGTTTTTGGTACGAAGGTTATCCATCTCGGGCCAGCTTGCACGCACATCAGACCATTCCCTCTACCCCGAACAAGGCTTACGAAATAGATATTACTCTTTGCGGTTTGTGCCGTAAGTTTATATTTTTGGGGAAATAGAAGTCATGACCTTGGGGGGAATGACCCTTAGTCATGAGTGATCAACCACTCAACCAACCCCTCGTGGTTTGTGGGGATTGTGTTAGTTCATGTGTATGGGATTTCTAGCGACACGTGGTGCGTGCTTGTGCCTAAGGGAGACGACTATCTTTTATTTTCTATTTTTTTGTTTAGGGTTTATTGTAATTTTCCTTTATTTTTAGTGTTTAATTAGTTTCCAAGTATGTTGGGACTAATGGATAATTTTTAGGTATTAGTTGTCCTTTTTAGTTTTTTTTGGGGAATAGCTTGGCTAACAAGCCAACTCTTCCTATAAATAGGCTTTTCGGCTCTTATTTGTACTTAACCTTGAATATTGAGAATAGAGATAGAAACCCATTTGACTATCTTAATTATTTGTTGTTGTGTAGTTAATAGTTGTTGTGTAGTAGTAACAACGCTTCCGCATTTGAAGATTTACATCATAGAGTTTTAGATCTAGGGTTTTGAGACATAAATGGGGGTGCAAAAAGAGGTGATGCTGTTTGGCTGCTGACAGCGGGGTGTGTGTTCTGGAGGAGTGACTTGCCGGTTCCTCCGAGTCAAACCCATGGCTCTACAACCACCGGGCTATGATACCAATTTAATGTGAAGCTAAAATGCGGAAGTGAAAATTTACTAACTACACAACAACAATAACATTATGTTTAGAGGCTAATGACCTAAGAAATATATCTAATTCATCTCTAAAAGTAAAGTGAGTACAATGAATGACAAATGACCTTATTTATTGGAAAAACCATAGTTGTCAAAAGCGCACCTAGGCGCACACAGGCGCATGGCAGGCGCCTCAAGCGGGGTCAAGCGAGGCGAGTTGTGAGAGGCGCACGCCTATTGGACAAAGGCGCTAGGCGCAATTAAGCTACGGGCGCTCGCCCAGGCGAGCTTTTCCATTTTTTTTAACAGGTATCTTGGTATATTTGTTTTGGTAAAAGCCCGGTTCTTTTATTTGTAAAACATAACTGCACTTTTTTTTTTAACAAAACAAACCAAACTCTTATTTCGTAACAAAACAAATAAAAAAAAAAGAACCCTAGTATGAGAAAACCCTCCAAACTCTTCTCTCTGTATTCCGACAGCTAGTCTCTTCTCTCCTTCACTGGGCGGCTCTTATTTCTTCTCCGGCAGCTCTTATTTTTCTCCGGCGGCTCTTAACAGGTATCTATTTTTTTTTTTTTCTGTTTTCTTTTCTTTTCTTTCTTTTTTCTTTCCTTTTTCCGTCCCATCTCTTTTTTCTGTCCGTCTTTTTTCTTTCTTTTCTTTTTTTCCTTCATTTTATCCTGTTTTCGGCAACTTTTTTCCCTTTCCTCCCTGTTTTTTCTTCCATTTTCTGACTTGTTTTATTGTTTTCTGTAAAAAAAAAATATCAGTTGAAATAAAAAGAAAGAACAAAGACTGACTTTAAAAAAAAAAACTGTTTTGCAATTTAATTAACTACTGTTTTTTGTAAAAAGAAAGAAATAAAAAGAAAAAAAACTGATTTTTCTTTGTTTTGCAATTCAATTAATTACAGTTTTGCAATTTAACCATTTAACTCTTTGTTTTGCAATTTAATTACTATTTTTATAGTATATTTCATATTGTTTGCAGGATTGAAATTAGTTTTTGTATTGTTCCCTTTTATGTTTATTGGTTAATGATTAGCTTTACATGATAATATGTTATATATTTGGAATCTTAATTATGCCATTAAGTTTATCATTGATGTCATGATATTATTATAACATCAATATATTGCTTAAATTTTTTTTTTGATTTAAAAAAAAAAGTGCGCCTAGCTTCAATCAGGCGCCCGCCTCGCCTTGCGCCTAGGCTCCAGAGACAACTTTGCGCCTAGCTGCGCCTTGCCCCCTAAACAACAATGGGAAAAACTCAGCTTGCTAGACAAGCTAAGTCTTTTTTTTTTCTTCTTTTGAAACCCTGAACCTCCACACGAACGAGCCATTTGGACTCCCTCGTGTTTGCAAAACAGGGGGGGTGCAAGTGCCAGAGCCACCCTAACACACACCCCAATTTAAATCTGGCCCCCGAGGGGGAATCGAACCCAGACACCTTACGGCATACCCGCACAGCTCTGAGCCCGCCCTCACCCTTAGAGCAGGTATCCCTGGGGAGGGATCGAACTCATGACCTATGGTTTAGAGCGAAACCCTCCTTACCACTGGACCAAGCCAGGGTGGATAAAGCTAAGTCTAAAAAGGTTAAAAGACTAAAAATGACAGTTTAAGGCATTAAAAGACAATGGCACCCTCAAACCTAAAATAACTACTAAAACAGGGAAATATCCTAATAAAACATGAAAAATAAAATAAACAAAAAAAATACAAATAAATCTGGAACCTCGAACACATCACTTTATTTATTTATAGGTGCTTCTTATTAATATCTCAAGTACACCATTTTTCTAATTACTTGACGCTAACCCCTTTTCTATGTAGATAGACTTTAAAACCAACACAACTAAGGTATATCGATAACACAAAAACATAAACCAAAAACATAAACAACAGGTCTACCTAAGACATCAAATTATTATTAACTTACTATTTCCTTACGTTTTATGTAGTGAGAGTATTGTAAAACTATGTAGATTCATATTCGTTATAGAGATTGAGACCATAGTTGTCAAATCGCGAATCGTATCATGAATCGTTTACCCCCCGAATCGGGAATCGAATCGGAACCAAGTGATAAAAACGTAGCAAAACATACGTAAATGAGATTTAACACTATAGAATGGTAATTAAGCGTAATATGACAAAAAACTAATCATAGCACATGATAATATACCAAAATATATCACAAAAATTAACCGTAGCACATGTTCTCATTCATTTTAAGCTTAAAAATGTAAAAAACAAAAATATATCATAAAACAGCCTACATATTAATTGAAAACATCCTACATATTAATTTAAAACAATAAAATAAATACTAAGGTTAATTTAAAATAGTAAAACTGTAAAACAAATACTTTAAAAAATTTTAAACAGCCTATTTACTAAGATTAACAATATTAATTTAAACCAACCTACAAAATTACAACAAAATTAATTTAAAACAGTAAACCATATTAATTTAAAACAATCAAACAAATACTAAGATTAACTATAAAACAATATTAATTTAAAACAGTCTTCATATTAATTTAAAGCAACAAAAAAATATACCTTCAAAGATTTTATAACAAATACAAAAGTTTTATAACAAAAAAAGCAAAAGAAAAAAAAAAAAGTGAAACGGGAATCGGACCTGAATCGGACCCGAATCGGAAGATTCGAGTCGTGAATCAACGATTCACGATTCGGTCCGATTCTTTAGACAATTGCGATTCTCAACTTGATTCGAATCGTTTTATGTGTTAATCGAATCGTACGATTCGAATCGCGAATCGTACGATTTTGACAACTATGATTGAGACATTTAGAAGAAATTATTTAGTCTATGATACAAGTACATTTAGTTCCAGAAAGTAACTTTTCCATTTCTTAGTTATGATTTAGTGAGGGTGTTGTAAAGCTATATAGATAATCTTGATTGTTGAGAGTGAGACATTCAAAGAAAGTATGTACTTGCATTTTCATTGTGGACTTGTGGACAAATTTGTTTTACGTGTGTCCTTATTGTCTATTTCTAGAGTCTTGACAAATCTCCCAAAGTACAATTAACAAGTAGGGAAAAATTTATTTTGTTGCTAGCCATCGTACATTCTAGTTGTTTAAGAACACATATTATCCACCCCCCCCACCCCACCCCACCCCACCACCCCCAAAAAAAACACATTATCTTAGTACATATTTGGTTGGTTGTTGTGTGGCTTTTGGAGAAATTGATTCTCTATAATCTGAAGAGGGTTAAAATTATTTCCAATTTGTGATGCATGTGCAAGACCCGAAAGAAATTGATTATCAAATTCTCTTGCATTATCTTGTGGTAGATACCTATGGGAGATTTTGCTCCCACTTTGAGAGGGGGCTTGGATGATTTCTGGATTGATGTCGGAGCTCTTATGGTTTTGGAGGAGCGGATGTGAGAATAGAATCTCCGTACTGGTTCAAATGGCGGTTCTTTTCTTCCTTTCACGGAGTATTTGATTAAAGCACAAGGTGTCATTTCGATGGAGTTGAGTCCTACAGGGAGGAAAGTATGTTTGACATTTGTATATTCTCAAAGAAAAGTCTGACTTTTGATTGCTTGTTTTATGTATTTCATAGGAAGTTTGTGTTGATATTATGTATTTTTTTTTCCCTTTGATGGTTTTGGTTTCATGTATCTGAATGCATTTATACACCGTAACTTTTTATATTTTATTTTATATCTAGTATATTCTTTCTCTCTTTCCAGTTATTGTTTATATGCATCTTGTATTGTGAGTTATTCTTCCTTTGTACTCTTTAGTGGGTTTTCAAATGAATTTAGACTATGTCCATGTTTTAAGTTCCGGTGTTATAGACTTGAAGGCTTCCTTTCAGGTTGGACATAATCTTCGTCTTACTCTCAAACGGTTATATGATACTAAGTAGGTACGAGTGTGTGATACCAAGTAGAGTTCCAAAATAAGAGAGCAGATTTGTTTATTTTATTTTATTCTATTTTTTAATAATTAAGAGAGCTGATTTTAGCACAAATTTTGAATGTTACCATTATGGATAATGCAAATCTATAAAGGGAAAACCCCCCCATGAAGATAGGCCAAAATCATCCAAAACAATGTGTTGAATGTGTCTCATAAATATGTGTTTATCATGAATTATGATTAGTAAATTCTATTGTGGCAATTCTTTAACTAAAGACGTCTCTGCATAGATAAACTACTTACTGAGAAAAAGACACAGGTAGGAATATGTATATGAGTTTTGGATGAATAAATAAATTACTCGGCTGCTCTTTTTGGCTAATTCTCTTTAGAAATTAAGTAGGATTGCAATTTTTAAGAGAAACTGCATTTAATGGTTACCTAGGGTTTCATGCTTCCTCTGTAGATTAATTTTCACAATATCACGCATGAATTATTGATAAAGAAGCACAACCTTAGTTACATACCCCTGAAAGTTGGGAGGTCTGGATTAATTAATGTATCTTAATGGAACTTATGGTGAAAAGGGATTTTTTTTTTGCTGACTCAGATGTTAAAACACCAAAATAATGTCGTCTTCATTGTTTCTTACAAGATCAATTTCTAATTTAATTGCAGGGAATGAAAAGCTGGTTGTCAATAGATGAAAAATTCTGATAACAATAACTATTTTGTGAAGACCTCAATCCAGATCCTACCCAAACATCTTGTTTTTGCCTTTTGTGATCCATGGGAACCCCGGAGACCTCTCGTGAACCGTGCCCTGATCGTATCCTTGATGACGTAGGAGGTGCATTTGGCATGGGTGCCGTTGGCGGTGCCGCTTTCCACTTCTTGAAAGGCATCTACAACTCCCCAAAAAGTGAGCGCTTTGTTGGCGGCACTCAGGCGGTGCGTATGAATGCGCCACGTGTCGGTGGTAGCTTTGCCGTTTGGGGCGGTCTCTTCTCGACGTTTGATTGCACGATGGTTTACCTTCGCCAGAAAGAGGACCCGTGGAACTCCATCATTGCTGGTGCCGCCACTGGTGGCTTTCTCCAAATGCGCCAGGGACTGGGTTCTGCCTCGAGATCCGCAATGTTCGGAGGGGTCTTGCTCGCTTTGATCGAAGGAGCTGGAATTATGTTGAATAAAATTATGAGTGCGCCACAAAATTTCCCTCCAATGGAGGAGCCGTTACCCAACATGCCCGGTGGGCCAGGATTTCAAATGGGTCAACTTCCGGGTCAAGGTCAGGTGAACACCGAGAGCACATCATCGCAGGATCCATCATCATCTTCATGGTTTGGAGGACTTTTTGGTGGTGGAAAGAAGCAAGAGACGGGTACGAGTAATGGAAGCAAAACACAGGTTTTGGAGAGCTTTGATGCTCCAACCCCACCATCATTCGAGTACAAATAATTAGCATGCTATATTTTGTTAAGGTGAGTGGACCGTCGTTTGACCCAAAAAGTGTACACTCAAACTGACTTTAGCCCTTAAATTTTCATTAATTGAATGTAGCCCCCCATTTTTGTCAGTTCCATTAATTTACTGTTACAGAAGAACATAACAAGTGACCAAACTGGAGGTTAAAGCCTAATTAGATATACATAAATTGAGATTTAACTGAGAATATTTTTAGTCTTTCACAACGATTTGTAACCGTCAACTGAGAAAACCGTCAAAATGGGGGCAAAAGTGTCTAATAAATGAATATTTTGGGGCTAAGGTCAGTTTTGACTCGGGGCCAAAAGCCAAATGACCTTTTCTTTTATTTATTTTTTGAAATTGTGATTTTGAAGTTAGGGATTTGCACTCGTTGACTTTAATGTTTTAAATAATCACTGCTATCATTGTAGATCCACCTGTATTATCATGACGTGAAACCCAAAGTTAGATGGTTCTTATTGCACTATGTTTGTTATCTAGACGCCCTCTTTATTTTATGTAACCCAAACCACATAATTCAAGCATGGTTAAGCGTATTGCTGATGGATTCATGGTCATGTTTGTAATTATGCAGAGTATTAATCTTCTTTTATTCAGATATATAGATTCTTGTGTGGTACATTAGCCGTCCACTTTTAAGGCGATTTTTTGGAGATATATTTCCCAAATGGGAAGGTAAGAAATTTTGAAAAATGAAAATTTTACATTTATGAAAACGGAAAACAATTGAATTTGCTACCAAAATCTTGTAGTGGATATTAGTTCTCTATTTCTTGACAGGCTTTGCAGATCAATTGTATCATGCAGATATTTCTATTATATTTATGCTGGTGAATTTGGTTCATCAAAGTGGATTTTTTATATTTATGTATCAGAAACAGGAAAGTTTTACTAGTAAAATCAAGTTACAAGCATATAAAAAGGTTTATACATACATTTGAAAACCTCACATCCTATGCCACTGCACACCACCACCAAGTCATCTCTACAACCACCGGCGGTGTATTTTTGTTTTATCGCATAGAGTTGTGAATTTCCTCATTTGAGTTCTTCTCAGTACCCTCTCTCCGTTTCTCTGTGCAATCGTCTGAGTGTCCACTGTTATCGGCGAGAAACTAAAGACCTTAAATATTCCCAAATCCCCTTATTACATTTCAGTGAATAGAGAGCGAGTGCGTTTGATATATATATGTATTTTTTTGTGTATAGTGAGAGGTCGAGGAAGGAAGAGATGCCGGTGGCGGTGTTGGTGGAAATGAAGGGAGGAGAGATAAAAGAACAATAAAGTGCATTTGAGAGGAGAGTTTCCCCCACCCCCCACCCCCACCCCCACCCCTCTTTTCTAATCTTTAGTGAAGTCTGAAATATGTTTTTTTTTTATCTGAACAAAACATTTGGTCTAATTCAGGTTCAAGGTTTACATTCAAAGGCTCTTCTCATGTTGACCATTGAGAGGAAAAGATGACCCTTAATCTCAGAATTTTAATAAAAATCAAACATTGTGTTAAAAGTAAAATATAATGACACACAAACAAAAAACCCCTAACTCACTAGGATATTTGTCTTTTTATAACAATTGATTTGACTCACCTATGAATTACACTTCTGTACTTTTGGTCATTACCATGCACGGTTGTTTTTCATACATTATTTTAGAACTGTTGGGGTGGGGGGAACTTTTAAAACAAAATGAAAATATGGGGAAAAATCCAGCAAACTGGTTGTTTGGTGACCAAAATGCGACTATACTTTGGATGAAATGTTATAGGCCCGATTTGGGTCGTTATGAGATATATTATATCTAGGTGAAAAGTATTAACACCTATTTGATTTTGTATTTTGTCCAAATCATGTATGCTTGTTTAAAATTTTATACATTTAGGTGAATGTTTTTTTCTCATTTTATTTTTTATTACTCTAGGGAATTTTTCCCCCCCCCAACCGAATGGGGACTTGCGGATTTGGAGATTCTGCAGATAATCAACTTACTCTATTGGCATTTGACTGTCATACGAGTGACTTAGCTCATAGTATGGTTATTGTCTAGGGAGCATGGTAGATGGAGACGGAGGCATCAGTTGCGTTCACTGATTTTGGAGATTGTAAGATTTATTTAATGAAACATTACGGTATCGATTTGTGTTTTTATTTTGAAGAAATCTGTGTTATTATATTTATTTGAATTTCCATTTTATCGAAGAATGTTCTTGATCTTTCCATTTCGTAGCTCCTTTGACAAATACTCCAGTAGTATTTCCATTTATGATTCCTCTAATAATCTATTAAACACTCCCATGCGCAAACATCTAAATACTTAACTATGAAAGGCAATATGAACTTGCATTTCTTTATGTTTTTAGATATCAATTCATCGTCTTAGTATTGGAGGAACCTTGGGGTTCTCAGTGAGAACCATGGGGAGGAACTTTTTGTACCCTTTAGGTGTTGTTGATCTTAGGACGAATTTTGAGAACTATGGGATGCCAAAAGAATCCTCATGGAGAATAATATATGAAGATTACTTTTCACCATTGTTGCCGTGACCGCGATTTGGCCATTGGAGGTATTTAGTCCATCAGAGGTGTTTTTTTTCTCCATTATATATCAAGAAATTCAAATTCTTTCTTATGCCACCATTGACAAAGAATATCTAATCTTTGGGTTAATTACACTTATCCCCCCGAACTTTATTCTCCCTTTCACTCTGTCATCCAAACTTTTATCATCGAAATTTAACCCATGAACTTTCAAAATGACTTCAAAATACCCCATAACGTTAACATTGTTAGAACAAAGACACCGTGTCTTATGTAAAATTTGAAAAAAAAAGGCACATTCCCACCCATATTGCCTTTCTCTTTATAGATAGAGAAAGCTTTTGCATGCACCCATGATGCCTTTCTTTTTTCAAATAAAGAAATTTTTTGCCCGTTGGCATTTTATTTGTTTTAATAAAAAGTGGAAAACCAAAGAACCACCTTTTGAAACTTTACTTCCTCATTTATGCCATGTTCCTCCCTTTTTTTTTGAGTAATGCATATACAAAGTGGTAGTCTTGTTTCAACGTAGAGTAAGATTTTTTTTTTGGCTCTCTCTCAACAAAAAATAATCTGTCCTTTACAAAATAAAGGAGAACACTCAAATACTCTCTTTTTCTGAGCATTTTTCTCTTTTCCTCACCTGATAAGTTTGTCTCCAAAATTGATGTGATAGTGAGCAATTAGTAGTGAACGGGTGATAGTATACCAGATTACTATCATGCATAGTTTTCTGAGAGGACTCAGAAGCAGATACTGAGGTATCAGAGGATGAAGAAGTAGGATCGTCCAAACTAATGGGGGCTGAAGGTATCTCCTCAGTTGGTATGGCCACAAAGGAAGTAATAGAACTCCGATAACTGAGCAAGAAGGAAATCGCACGGGGATGATCTTCAACATCAATTCTCTGCTGAATAGATAAGACTATTTCCAAATAAGCGAAATTAAGTTCGAAAATACGAGGAATCTTTTTCTTACTCTTCTCTGCAAAACAGAAAACAAAGATATACCATTAGTTATAAAATAAAAGGTAATGATCAAAAAGAAAATTATCCAAGTTATGTGTGTGTATGTCGACGTATTACTTGGCCATCCTGAAGGCACTTGGGGCCATTGTACACTTAACCCGCAGGTAGAGGGGCAAATTGCCAATCCTTTAAAATCAAAGCATGATCTTAATAATCTTTATTGGAATCAGGTAGATTCACGACTAGGGCTCTATTGTCTTATCTCGTCTTCAAATAATAAATGTTCTTGTTGGTGGTATCCCAACCATAGCAATACATTAACTCTTTTATTCCAATATTTATCCTATATTGTTCATTAATGCGGTGAACCCCCTTAATGACCCTCCAAGTATTTTTGGCAACTTGGGCGGGAACAACATCAATATGTTGACAAGATTCCAAAGATAAGTGATTGGGGGAAGAAGTGAACCCACCCTTAGCAATAACGATTGTGGGTAATCAGTGGCCCTTCGCTAAAGCACAGAGGTCACAGGGACTAGCCAATAACTTGGTTTTTACCCAGGGAGGGATTCCATGAGTGGACCTAAGTGATTGGGGGAAGAAGTGAACCCACCCTTAGCAATAACGATAGTGGGTAATCAGTGGCCCTTCGCTAAAGCACAGAGGTCACAGGGACTAACCAATAACTTGGTTTTTACCCAGGGAGGGATTCCATGAGTGGACCTAAAAAACACCAATGAACTCTTGTTCAATAAATAAATACTAAAGAAATACAGAGAAGGTGAAGTTCTTAGAGTGAAAATGGAGGGATACAACTCTCACTCACGAATACGACTCTCAGAAATGGCAAAAAAGACTTGGAAAGGAAGAAAGATATTTTGAATTAAGGTTGAAGTGTATGAAAGAGGAAAATGACGCTTTGTAGGTTTAGTGACGTCTCTCTAGTTACCTAGAGTTGATATGATTAAAAGTATCCGCCATTTCATTTTGACAGTAGTCCATTACCCACTAGTTTTATTACCGGCATACCCCCGGACGCTTCGCAATTCTTATCCTTATTTACAAAATATCCACTGTCTCAAGAAACTAAATCATTGCCCCAAAAATGTAAACTTTCAGAGATCGGTTGCTGACCAAGCATCTCAACAGGCCAAAAATCGCAACAGAAGGCTTACAACTAAGTTGTCATGAAACTTTCCAACACTTACTGATTAATACTCCATCCCTTTCACTCCACTAGCCATTGCTCGCTCCAATCAGGAATGAAGTATTCGGGACTTTTGTTATCCCATAAAAATGAACTATGACATGGACCAATAAAATCATGACACCTGCCGTCATTGAAATACTTATTTTGGCACTGTCAGCAACTCATTGTCTTGGTCGACCTTGTATTCTCAAACGGTCGACAATATGGCTGACCATCAACAAGTCAGTCTATCAAGGCATACATGTAAGATACACATGGGAATATATACAATCTCTTGATATAGGTGCATGTGGGTTAAACATCTTGACTATCTGTGCATAGCTCATCATTAGTTGTCATCAAGAATGTAAAAAGGTGTAACTGCCTAACATAAAGACAGTCCACCTCTTCTTCTTCTTCTTCTTCTTCTTCTTCTTCTTCTTCTTCTTCTTCTTCTTCTTCCTATTCCTATTATAAATAACATATCATATCCCCTAGCTCGGACATGAAGAAAAGGAAAGACACTAAACCCTTAAGAGATATCTGAGAGCTTGTACTCACATCTAATACAAAACATCGTTGCACTTGTGGATGTATGCATCTTATTGAGCCAGACCACGTTAACCTATTGTCTCTTTCTCTATCTCTCATCTTTCTCAAAGCTCAATCGTGTTCTTCTATATTTGTTATAATTTATTATTGGTAATTCCTAGCCACGCTAAAAATATCTATGTATCAGTTTTAGACAATAACAGGGTGACAGAGAATTATAAGGGCTGGAGCAAAATTTTTTAGGCAGAGCCACGCTAATTTTTACTATTGGATTTTCGCATTTGATAATTTCGTTCCATTATCTTATTTCAGATACAACAAACATCATTAACTTTTTGACGAAAAATGAACACATGGATAATATGTGACTTTTTAAAAGGCATATCCTAGTCTTTTAACCTTTTAAAAATAAAATCCTATATTGTCTTCATCATTCTTTCTCTTTCTATCTCTTCTCACACCATGGTTCTTCCTCTCTCCTCTCTCTTAATGTCTGTCCACCTCTA
The DNA here is from genome assembly GCA_949130495.1 of Sambucus nigra. Classification (NCBI taxonomy): domain Eukaryota; kingdom Viridiplantae; phylum Streptophyta; class Magnoliopsida; order Dipsacales; family Adoxaceae; genus Sambucus; species Sambucus nigra. The sequence continues at coordinate 82,325,345 of OX422208.1, read as the reverse complement.
TCATTCTATCTCTCTCTCTTACACACACACACACTCACACACACACACACACACAGATCATAATTGGGCACGCGCACAACACACTTGATAATGTCTACGATCATCTCTGTCCACCTCTGTCCACGGCCTTCTCCATCCACCAAATCAAGTTGTGAAACCCAACACATCTGAATCAAAACAAAAACCCACCTACACGCATATATGAAAATACAAATCAAACAAATCCATTACATCTCCAATGGGTTAGCTCTGAAAATCGTGGGTTGCTGGGTGAGCGGGTGGGGTCGCCGAGGCGGGGGCCTGGTCAGTGGGTTAATAAGGGGAGGGGTTCGGGGAGACTGTTGGGGGGTTCAACGGTGGGGTTGGGGGGGATTGTCAAGTTGCTGGGTGTATTTTTTGTTTTGATATTGCTATTTTTTAAAATTTATATATTACTTCCAGCAAACAAAACTTACTTAAAAGTTTAATGTCTTTTTTTTGGCGGTGTTGGAATTTTTATAATGGAAATCTTTCTAAATATTTTTTCTATTATTTTTCAGATTTTTAAAACTCGTTTTAAATTATTATTCTAACTTTTTAAATGTTTTTTCTATTATTTTAGACGTTTTAAAAGTTTTTTTTAGTATATTCGATTTCTATTTATATATTTTTTTGAATATCTGTCATATTTTTTAAAAGTTCAGTTGTATTCAAACTTATAAAAATGTTGTTTCATACTTTTAAATTTTTTTCCAGTATTAGCAGAAATTTAAAAGAAAGTTAAAATATTTTCAGACTTCGAGAAGTTTTTTTAATATATGTTATTTACTATAATTTCAAATGTTATTTTTATATTATTTACAATTTTTTGGAGTTTTTTTTCCAATAATGTTTTCCCTATTAATTTTAAAATTATAATTTTTTTTTACTATTTCCAAAATTTTTAGAAGTTATTTTCAATATTGTTCATATTTTTTAGTATAAGTATTTCTATAAATTTTGAAACACTTTCTTTATTATTTTTGGATTTCTTTGAAAAAAATATATTTTCCAGGTTTTTGAATTTTGTTTGTTATTTATATTTATTTTCATGCATTCTATATTTGTAAAATATTTTCTCTAATTTCCAAAATTTCTAAATATTTTTCTGAAATTTTCAGAATTTTAATTTTTTTTCACTGATTTATACTATAATTTCCATTTAGATCTTTAATATTAGTTTTGACAAAGATCCCCTCATGTGCATGATCCATGACCTTTTTTCTATCCAAAAAGTTAACAGTGTTAACGTTACGAGGGTAATTTGAAGTCGTTTTGGAAGTTTAAGGGGTTAATGTCGAAAATAAAAGTTCGTGTGGCAAAGCGAAAAATGGGATAAAGTTCAGAGGGAAAAGTGTAATTGACCCCTCATATTTTATTCTCGTGAATCACATGCTCTTTTTAATGGATTTTCTTAAAATTAGATGAAATTCGTTAAGTAGAGAATTTCTCATTTTGTGTTTTGTGTACGTTCAAATCTATTTGTTTCCCAAACATATTTCTTTTTAATGATTTAACGTAAACTTCATTGAAATTTCGAGAAGATAGTAACTCTAAAACTGATAGAAAATTACTTACTACACTTTTAAAAAAAAGGGAAAATATGTTTGGGAAACAGAAAAATTATTTCAAAAGTTCTTAGTGCTTTATAGGTAAGACCAACCTCTACTTATGTACTAAACTGGCATTAGGTGGTTCGAAAAGTCTTAATTTATTCCCAAGAACCATTTTAAGAGTAAGATCAAATTTACTTAAAAACAATGACAAATATTAAGACATTTCAGAGTAAGATTACTGATGTTGCACTCCAACGAATGACCAACTTCAATTTATTATGATTATATTTAGGGCTATTAATCCAAACTCAGGGGCAAATCTACATGGTCCCGAGGGTAGGCTGTTGTTTGAGTTTTCAGGATTTTTTTCGAGAGATATACTAATTTTCTTTGCCTATGTGTCTGTTTTTGAAGTAAAAGATATTGAGCTTATGCCATTTTAAAAGCTGAGGGGAGGAGCTGTAACAAACTATACAAAATGAAAATACACGCGTGCTATAAAAAAAACTAACTTCCTAAACCTCTTTCTATTCTTCTTTATTCAACAACTCTCTCTCTCCCTCTCTCCCCCATTTCTTAATCTCAACTCAACAAAAAAAATAAAATAAAAATCCCGTGGCTTCCCTCCTCTCCCGCCCGCCACCAACGCTTGATTGCCCCACCTCTTGCCCGCCAACACCCACCTCACGACTTTTTTCCCTCCCTCCCTGCTTTCTCTGCTGCGCCGATAGGCGACAACAGCTACTAGCATATCGCCCCTCCCTCTCCAGCCAACGACATCTTCTCTCCTTCGGTCCCATTTTTCCATATAGCAGTGCAAGTAACTGGATTGTTTTATTTTTTTATTTTTTTTATTTTAGTTCAATATTTATATTAATAAATGCTAAAAGTTAGTTCAATAAGTTGAAATGAATATGAAAGGTTAATGAATGTTTAAAGCTTCCAAGGCTGGTGCCAAATAATTGGAAAAGTAGTTGTCTATTTGGCTATTGAAAATGTTAATGATCATCTCATCGACTTCCAAATTCATTTTTTTTTCATTTTTTTAATGATCGATGCCAAATAAAACTTGAAATTGGACTAAATCATATTCAACTATAATGATCGGTGCCAAATGATTGGTACGAAAGCTTATCCCTAACAATAGTAGTTGTTTGTGTAGACATAATGCATATAAAAAATGTGTCCAAACACAATCTAAATTAATTTACAAGCCACAACCTAATAAAGAAATTACGGACAAAGTAAAATGAGAAAATACCCTTATTTATTGGATAAACTGTAACCTTGTATTTATCGAATTCAATAATCCTTATTTTGATTCAATAATCCTTATTTTGAGGGGCACTTAAATAACATTCGGAGTTGCTTTGATGATAATTTTTTTTGAAGACATTTAACCCACTATTGGAGATATGATAACCGTAATTTTCGTAAACATGTTAACCACTGTTGATAGTATGTTAACATTTATTTTATGCAGATATTTAAAAATTGCAAAGACATTAACATTTGACACGTATATTAACAATCTTACATATATACGCAATAGGAAATGTATATCCGCATCTCATGTTCATTATAATTTTGTACTTTTAGTTCGATGCAACACTTGAGATGTATACCATTATCTTATTAAAAAAAGTGCAACGCACATTAACATTTCACCCAAATAGAGAGTATACTCCCAATTCTGCTACATTATGGGGACATGGGTTGACTAAAACTCTTAACCAACTTTTTTTTGGGTGCTTAAGGAAAGTAAAATAGAAGACTAAGTCCCCCTCAGGTGCACAACTTGCTGAATGTTTTGAGCCAGTAGATAAATAATCAATTTTGGAGGAGTTTGAATCTCAACATAATCCTCTTCTTGGTTTGATCCCCCACGCGACATCCAATCCGCACTTTTGTTTTCTTCGCACAATGTTTGCGTCACCTTAGCTTTAGTAAACCTGACCAAATCAATATAGTCCTCAATAATACTATCATAAGGGTGGTTAAATTCCTCTGCTTTGTTAATGACTTCCAGTGCTGCCTTCGACTCCGATTTCACTTGTTCATTCCCCCACTATATCTCTTTTATCATCTTCAGCCCATGGAATATTCCTTCAAGTTTCGCTTTGAGGCTTGAAACATGGCCTTTTATCTACTTGATGATGCTATGAAATCACCCCTTAAATTTATACATATACGGTTCAAGCTCTAGCTAATTCAACAATGGAGTACTACATGAGCAGAAGAGTAAATAGTAAGAAGGGAATGAGATAAAGAGGAGGACACATGGATATAAAGTGGTTCAGCCGATAGGCCTACTCCACTGTGCAAGGTTTGTGGAATGTCTATGGATACAATCTCTCAAGCTCTCTCTCTCTCTTCTGATTACAATTTGACAGAGTTTAGCTAGGGTTCCCAATTACTCGACCCTTGTAGAAGAAGGAGAAGATTGTTTATATAGACTTAGGGGTGCACAGTTCCCCCTAAGCATGTAATAGGCATGGAAAGATGAGGCAACCAATCAGAGTTAGCCACCTGTCCCTGGCACAAGTATGTCATGATGATGAAATATTCCCTCACGTGGGCAGAGATCTTGTTGTAACGGTATGTTCCACGTGGGTTGATGATGCAAAAGTCACGCATACCATACGAAATATAGGTGTCGACTTTTATGGTCCTAGACGGGCCGAGGCCTTTAGGGGTGATCCTCTAATCAAACGGCTATGAAGCTGAGTCTGAGTGCTATCTCGGCCTGTCAGGGTGGTATGAGGCCGAATGAGGTATATCAAGAGGGATAGGAGAGTGAGCTCCGCTGAATGACCATATGGTGCTGAGGACGAGGTCCCGAAGGCCGATGATGTGGTGGGTGGCCCACACTGTGTCGGACGATGAGTAGATCTGTCTGATGAATGTTGAGTAGGGTCGGCCAACCCATACTGGGTCTATCCAAGGACGAGACCACACTTTAGTATATCAATCCCTGAGTGGAAGGTTGAGGGGTACTATCGGCAAACCACCTAGTGAGGATGAAGCCCTCCAAGTGTCATAGGTTGCTATTTGGGTCGTGAACCAGCCTGGCTGATGCTGATGAGGTCCCTTTAGTGTTGCAGGCATATGTGTCAGTTGATGGTACCTGATGTGACATATGTCATACATCTCATAGGTTAACGTGTTGCCCAAGTGTGGCGACTGCATGCCTGCGAGGGGAAGTGTGCCCTAATGATGATCATGTGGGAGAATGTGTACAATTATTAGATTGTTTAAATACCCAAAACTCAAACGTTTTCTTTTTTCCAACCAAAAACTCTCCCGCTCCAAGCCATTTTTATAACTTTCAAACTTAGTTTCTCTCTCCTCTAACCAGTGCTTTCCGACGAGTACTGGGGCTTCTCCTTTCTCACAAGTTTATCATCTTTGCTCAGGGAACCTTGCCCTACCATTCTCTTCCCTTTTCTAGCATTGATCTCCTTTATTTCTGCATTTTGTTTTTTTGGTGATTTTTTTAGTTTTTCGGTGACTGGTTGGGGTTGATCTAGGGGTACTTTAGTGGATTCCCAGTAGGTTTTTTACTGTAGGAAGTTTGATTAGGTGGCTTTAGGGTTTAATTAGCTTCTTCGTCATCGGTTGAATTTCCAAGTGACCCATCGGTCATCTTCTCTGGTGAACCTCCCTTAACAGTTCTTCATAGAAACCATTTGGAAACATATAAGTTTCCTTTTTGACCCAAACGTCAAACCCAGTCAAACCTTATTCCCATTTGAATGTATAGGAAACTCTACGAATTAGGACAACAGTACCCGCACCTGATACCAAGAATTCTTGAGGAGATACGAAGAGCTGAGGTCAAGGCTAAATGGAAAGCTGAGGCCGAAATAATACTTCTAATAAACCCAACCCCCATAGCTATAGAATATCCACCTTTGCTGATCACATAATCATACTCAGCCAAGCCGAGTGCCATAGAGATGAGTAGTGATACGATGTTTGGTACCTCATCCCAGGGGGTTGGGTCCCAATCTATGTCATCTTTTACCGGCTACAACCGTTATGCTTCCAGAGCACCAGAGATAGAAAATTATTTCGATGAGGCCATGAGGGTCCCATCTTCTCGCTTGAAGGGGTCTAAGGCCGTGCAATCTTCTAGTCATGTCGAATCATAAAATCGTGCCGACCCCTATGTCCACGACATTTCTGATGATGACGAACCGAGAGTGGAGGTTGCCTTTCCACCTCCACATTTGGCTGTTTTCATCTCGACCATCCCAGAGGTCGAGTTTGCTAGAAGGTGTTAGGAAGGGGTCCCTGCCATCGAAGTTGACACTACACCAAATGTAGGAAATGGTCATGAAAAAGGGGTCACGACCAAGAGCCGTGACCAGCTGGTCATGGCCCAAACCCGTGACTACATGAAAAATGAGCGTGACCAATTCCAAGACTCAGTGTGGTCATGGATCGTCTTGTAAGTGGTCACGACCTTTAACCTTGACTCTCAGGGTCACGACTGACAACCGTGACCCAACCGTGACCATTATGATGCCAAGTTTCCCTCCAAATGTGGTCATGGATGGGGTCACGGCTCATAGACGTGACCAGGGACACAAAAACACATCAATATAGTCATGGTTTAGGACCGTGACGAGTGAGTCACGACTTTCGACCGTGACCATGGTCTTGTTTCCACGCTGACGTGTTAAAAATAAAGGGGTCACGTCGGTTGGTCACGACTTAGGGCCGTGACCAGTGTCTTTATACTTAAAAATCACAGATCAGATTTTCATTTCCCTCAAAAATTTCCAAACCCTTTTTCCCTCAATCTTCGATGATTTCGGCTCTCATTCTCTTAATCTCAAGCTCTCTCATTCTCTCAATATAAAAGGTAATCCAAACCCTTGTTATTTATTTCATTGTGTATATTTATGTGTGTGTGTATACGTGTGTGTATTTTTGTGCGTATACGTGTCTGTATTTCTGTATGTGTGTGTATAATCTCAAACCCTTATTAAATATTTCATTGTGTGTGTATTTACAAACCCTTGTTATTTATTTCATTGTGTGTGCGTATTTCTGTGTGTGTATTTCTCTGTGTGTGTATATGTGTGTATGTGTGTGTGTGTGTATACGTGTGTGTATTTCTCTCTCTGTGTGTGTGTATACGTGTGTGTATTGTGTACGTAGGTGTGTATAAATTATCACTGTGTGTATTGTGCATGTATTATAGAAAAAAATACATATATATGATTAATGTTGGTTTAAGTTTCAAACTAGGGCAAATTTCAATTTAATGGATATTGTTGGTTTAATTTTCAAGCTAGGGTAAATTTTAATTAAATGGATGTTGTTGGTTTAAGTTTGGGACTGAAATATAAAAAAATACCTCTCCATTAAAAACATATCGGACCATTAAAAAAATACCAAACATAAGGGTTAATTTTAGGGATTGTTGGCTTAAATAACAAAAGTTGGTATTCAAAATATAATAAATTAATGATTGATGATTCATTAGAGCCATTATTTATAGGAATCATATCCACGCCCTCGTACACAATAACTTGTTAATGATTCATTATAGCCATTATTTATAGGAATCATATTCACGCCCTCGTTCATTATTCTCAGGAAAAATGAGTCACGTTGATAATCGATGACAATAATAGTATGAAAGGTTCAAATTGGTCCACACTCATACCTCTTTCATTAATGATCCTCATAAAGTGGGTACTCTGGTTTATTGGTATGGGAATAGGAAGATCGAACAATTTAACTACCTTGTAAACCGTGGAGTTCATTTCGAGCAAGAGTACTTGTTCGATCGTATTGTGTTTTCACTGCCATAATGTTGGGATGAAGCTGTACAATATATATATCGCGTACATAATCCCGATAGAGCACTGACCTTTCTTACGCTGTTAGAGAAGGCTGATTTTTTTTTACCTATTATGGATAGAATTATGTACAAAGAGCATTGACGAAGATTGTGATGTTTCACGACATATGCACATCAAACTCGATCTTGCCAATAGGCTGAAGAGGATGAGATTTCGAGTTCATGTCGCTGACATCTATGCATCCATTATAGATACGCTTCCTCCTAATTGGCCACGTGTAAAAATTCGTAGGTTTTTAAAAATAAATCTAGAATGGATGGAGATCAGAAACATTGAACTTTTGTTGAAGTCTTACCATGAACAGGTAGATTATAATATATGGTCAAAAAATTTATTTTGTTATTTATATTTTTATATTGAACCTTGAAATTATGCATCTATTATTATAGATACACATTTAATTTTTATTATTTTTGTAGATAATGTCGGGTGGTAATGGAAGCAATGCTCCAACCAACAACCACAAGGAGAATTCTCATCACCAATTGGTGAGCAATACTTAACTCCACCAACTGTTCACTCCCCTACTCAACAAACTGTTCACTCCCCTACTTCGAGTTGCACTAGGCAAGGTACTCCCACTAATCCAACAGACACGCCCAACGCTCCTGAAACTGTCGGGTCAGTTGAGAAGAAGCACGTTGGGTTCTCTCTTTTGGGAAATAACCCCACGGGGGATGAGAATCACATTCAATAGTTTAAAGCCCAGTGTTTGTCCTTGGCAAAAATGAATGTGGGAGTGGGAGGAGTTGACAATTAGAACCTCGTAGATAAAGCTATTAAAGATGACATCTACGAGCAACTCAGTAAACGGTTTTTATTTTCCCCCAACTCAAAAAATAAGGTGCTTTCTCGGGTTGCTGAACAACTCTGAACATATTGGAGAAACCTTAGGCAGAAGTATTTCCCTAAGGGAGCATCAAGCTCCGACATTTTGGCGCTCAAAGACAGAGTCCCTTCGAACGTTGAGATGCCAGTCTCTCAATGGAATGATTTTTTGAAGAATGAGGCGAAGGACTTCAAAATGCTGCAAAGAGAGAAAAATAAGCAGAATAGGGCCAACAAAACTGATGTCCATCGGCTTGGCTCAAAATCTTATGAAGATTTGAAGAACGAGTGGAAGGCCGTTACAAAAGGTAGCCCGGATGAAGGAAAAATACCTAATAACGCCAACTTGTACGTGCATGCTAGACGGGATAAAGATAATAAATTCCCTTATCACTTGGCCAAGACTCTAGAATCAATAGAGTCTATCAGTATTCATTCAGATTCAAGCCCGATTGACGATATTGACAATAATGTCATCGCACAAACCTTTGGGAAGGACCACAGAGGGAGGACGAGAGGTTTTGGGTCGCATATGTCAAAAATAAGATTCAAACACATCGCACCTCTCGTGGACCATCTTTCTTTTGTTAATAAGCGTTTCGCGTCCAACGATGAACATCAGGACTAAAGGGGATATAATGGGGATTAGAAATGAATTGGGAGGTGTGAATGATAAACTTGCACAGTTTGTGTCCCTTTTAACCGGTCGTATGCCCCTGCAACCCCAAATGCATCTCGGTTTCCCTCCACAGATGCCAGGAATTCCTCAAAATTTTTCTCGTTCTCCATTCCCCCCACACATTCCAGTTCCTCCTTCAACATTCCCTTTCTTAGCGCCTCAACATGGCACATATCCTGGATCATTGTCAACAACCCACGGTGACTATGGCAAGAAATACCATATACAGGACCTGAGCGGTAAATTTGTCGTTGGGATCCGCACGCTCATGTCCACTGTCGTAGGAACTTTAGTACATAATCGACCATTGCAGGAGGGTGAGTGTCAGATTGTGGTTGATACAGTATATGAGGGTTGTGAAACTGTTCCAGCGCACATCAAGAGTGGAGAAGGGAATTTTTTGAAAAATTATGTAGACTCTGTTACCACTTGGCTAGTTTATCGCTTGATGAAGATGTAGTAATATTTTTCTTGTGTTGTAATAATATCAGTGAACAAATTTATTTCATTTGAGTTTAGGTGGTTTTATAGTATCGTTGATTGGCGTGTTCTTGTATTTAAGTTATTGCATAGTTTGATTGATTGGTGCGTTGTTGACTATATTAGTGCTTTGCTTTGATACTATATTAGTGCTTTACCATGCAACATGATATTTATTTTATCATGTTAACACAGGATTGCAATTTGAAGATTATTAAATGGATATTCCACAATACAAAGAGTGGATGGGGGGGGGGGGGGGGGGGACTGACCGAATAGCTAATAATTATGTTAAATGCATTCAAGAATTTATTAGATACGCCTTTAAGAACCTTAAAAGTGATAAGATTTCGTGTTCGTGCACCCATTGAATAAACGGAAAATATAAATCTTTAGAAGATGTTGAATTACATTTAATAATGTGGGGAATTTTTCAAGATTATAACAAGAGGACATACCATGGTGAAAAACATGTACCTTATGTTCCCAAAGAATTACCAGTAACCGACCACATAACAGAACACCAATGAGTGGAAGTAGTAAATGATTCGCCAACACATCGTCCATTGACTGACCTAATTGACGATGCTTACGGTGTCCACCACGACCAAAACCACCAACCTATGGAGACAAATAATGCGCATAATGAACAATTTGATACTGAACTACCAGGAGATCGAGAGTATATATGGTTGAAAGTCGATGCGGCTAGACCATTGTATAAAGATTGTGATGAAGATCATTCAATATTATATGCAATGATTGGTTTTCATAACTTGAAGAGTTAATTTGACTTGTCTGGGAACAGCGTAGCCGGAATTCTTAAGTGGGTTAAATAAATTCTCCCCAAAGAGAACACGTTACCAGATAATTATCCTACCATGAAGAAGATCTTGAAGGGTTAGGGATTGAAATACAAATCTATTCATGCATGCAAGTATGATTGCATATTGTATCGCAATGAACACGGAGAGAAGGATGAATGTCCAGTATGCGGTGAGCCTAGATATGTCATTTGTGAGAAGGTAAATGACAAACCTACAAAATATCAAAAGAGATCGCAAGTCCCACAAAAGGTTTTGAAGTATTTTGCACTTGGACCACAGTTAAAATAATTTTTTAGTGTACCGTGGATAGCAGAGTCCATGACATGGCACGCTCGATGCGAGGTGGGTGGGAATATGATGCGTCATCCGGTTGATTCACTCGTCTGGAAAATTTTAAATGCACAACACCATGAATTTGCAAAAGAACCACTCAACGTTCGTCTTGCAATCTCAACTGATGGGTTTAACCCTTTAGGTAATTTAAGTACTAGTCAAAGTTATTGGCCAGTTCTAATGGCGCCTTTAAGTCTCCCTCTGACACTGTGCATGAGAAAGGAGTTCACATTATTATATTTATTGATACCCGGGCCGAAGGCTCCTGGTGATGATATTGATATATTCTTAGCCCCATTAATCGAAGAGCTTAAAGAGTTGTGGGATAAAAGCGTGGCGACGTTCGACTCTCACAAGGGTGAAGAGTTCACACTTAAAACAATGGTGATGTGGGCGATTCACGACCTTCCTGCTTAGGCCTGTCAACAGATCGGATTTTCTTCAAATCCGAATCCGACCCGTTTACACGGATTTGGATCATGCCTGAAATTCGATTACCCAATTTCCCGTTTATTAAATGGAGCAAATTTGGATTCATATGATCCGATCCGTCAATAATACGATCCGATTAATATATATCTATATATCTATAATATTTTTAATTAATATATATATTGTATTTAGAAATTTATTAATATTTTAAATATATATTTTAATAGTTATTTATAACAGTCCTATATTAATATATATTGTATTTATTTATAATAGTAATTTATATTATAATAGTTATTTAAATATATTTTTTGAAATATATATTATAATATATACTGTATTTTGAAATTTATAATAGTTATTTATAATATTATAATCGGATCGGATCGGATAAACGGATCAGATTAATGGATTCTTAACGGATTCGGATTTGGAACACTAACAGATAATCCGTCGGATAATCGGATCGGTTCCGAATCCGTTTAACATAAAAGGATTCGGATTTGAATTTGGATTGGCCTGATCTGATTCGAATTCGACCCGTTTACAGGCCTATTCCTGCTTATGGGACCTTGTCCGATTGAAATGTTCATGGTTGTTATGGATGTCCCATATGTGGGGAGGAAACTGAAGCCATTTAGCTACAATATAGTAGTAAGATGAGTTACACGGGTCATTGTAGATTTCTGCCGACCAGTCACCCTTTTAGGAATGACAAGTCTACCTTTTATCCTATTGGTCACGAGCGCCGGATGATACCTGCTCGTCTTTCTGGTGAGTAGATCGAAGAGAAGGAGGCGACTGTGACTGCGGGGAATAGGTACGTAGGCTAACACCCTAAGTTTGTAAACTAGAAGTGTAAAGCAAGGGGAGATCCTAACGACCTTACTAAAGCAAAACCATGGTCCAGGCGATAAATATTTTTTGATTTGACATATTGGAAAGATCATTGTGTAAGGCATGTAATTGATGTGATGCACACAGAGAAGAATGTTACAGAACATCTGATAGGAACATGTCTAGGTGGATCTCATTCCAAAGATGGAGAGCGGGCCCGCCGATATCTACAGGATATAAAGCTAAAGAAGAAACTCTGGTTAAAAAATGATTATGCAACAGGAAGAATTTCTACCCCTCCGGCTGCTTTCACTTTGAATACTAGTGAGAAGAAGATCCTCTTAGATACATTGTTCAACTTGAAGACTCTAACTGTTTATTCTGGTAATTTACGTAGGGAGTTAACTACCAAGCAAATGACTTAAAATAATTCAAGTCTCATGACTGGCATATAATCATCGAATTAATCTCTCTGTTATTTTGGCATTTCTTCTCTGAACACAAAGATCTATGTCGGACAATTATGCAAATCAATTTGTGTTTTACCCTAGTTTGTGCAAAAGTGGTAAACATAAGTCACATTAGAGCTGCAAAATCAACTTTAGCCAAGGCAACTTGTGTATTAGAAAAATATTTTCCTATGTCATTCTTCGATATCAGCATTCACTTCCTTATTCATTTATATGATGAAGCTTTATTATGTGGTCCCTTTACGTATCGTTGGATGTATCCTTTTAAGTGCCTGAAGAAAACCTTCAAAGATTACGTAAAGAATACACGGTATAGTGGAGGGTCAATTGCTGAAGAATACGTAACTGTGGAATCATCGTTACGCTCTAGGGAATATATGACAAAACAAGAGGTGAGGAGGTTCAATCCTCGTAGAGGAGGAGTGATCGAGGAACCTGATGAGTTTGAGGACGAAGTACCGTTTAGGAACCCTAAAGAGGTGAAACTCATAAATATACAATACGAGCAAGCAACTCGTTATGTCTTCGAATTGCAAGATGAAGTCGAAGAATGGAGAGAGTGAGTATCTATTGAATTCTTCTTCTTTGATTATATGTATTTTATATTTTATGATCTAAATTCTACAATTTACCCGTAGGAAGTACGAGAATGAAATGGCTCAAAATCAAAGGAGAAATTGCACGACAACTAATTTTAGGACATGGGTATCAAACGAGGTAAACTTCACATCTTATGTGTGCAGTTATTTATTTGTGTGTGATAAAAATATGCCTTAATTCAAATTCATTAATAAATACAGCTTCTAAAAGGAGGTGATGTCTCTTCCAGGCTTGCACGCCTAGAAAAAAGCTCTAATTTTCGTGCGAACGAGTTTAAGAAATTCCGCACCAACGGTTTTGATTTCATTTCATATCCATATGAGGAAAAACTTTTGACCAAAATAGTGGAATATCAATTTCTTCCTTGACCATCTGTATCGCTAGAAAAAGCGATAAAAATTCAAAGAGTACGGTGCTAACCTATTATGGGATAGTCCAACAAATCCTAGAACTTGATTACTTAGATTTCACAGAAATCGTATTCTATTATGATTGGGTAAAGGTGGAGGATACTACGAATGCTTGCAAAGTTGATCCTGACTCCAAACTTATTATGGTAGATTTATCAAAGCTGAAGAGTAAAGATTACATAGTCGACAAGCCTTTTATTTGCGCCTTTCAGAACGTAAAGAAGGTATTCTACTCGAAGTATATAAACGATGGCACTTGGTCGATTATTGTGCATGCACCAAAGGGTATGGCTACTGAAGTGGATGCATTGAAGGCTCCAAAAGAGTTCTAGTTAGCTCTTGATGACAACCCTAATTTGAAGGATCTTTTAGTTGATTTAAAGGAATATTGAGTATCAAAATATTATGTTAACCTTGTTAATCTTATTTGTATCCTATTTTGATATTGACATTATATTAGCGCTTTACTTTGATGTATGAATGTTTAGTTACTTTTACGAATGTTTAATATGATTTATGTAAGTAACTTTCGATAATATGTTATGCTCAATTGAATATTTAGTTACTTTCACAAGGCACTCGATTTGAGAATAGAGTCATTTGAGTTTGTGATTGGATCAAATTGACCGAGCTCAATTTCCACATGTTCCTATACATACACATTTGTTGATCTATGTCATTCATGCAATGTTCATAAAATGAAGTTAAATTAGCTTGATTTTATGAAGATTGTATTAAAGAAACTAGCCAACAAATGTACATGTAAAAGAATACGTTGGGGGCTCCAGGATCAATTTGGTCCAATCACACATTCATAAGACTTTATTTAATGGCCTTATTGGATCGCAGGAATCAGGTACTCTTTACTTTAACTGAAGTAGTTATATAATTAATAGGCATTATCTTTTAAATATTTTAAATGTATGGGATAATTATTGGTTTTGTTTTGTTTGGCTGTTGTATAATTATTGGTTGTTGGCTTGTTATTGGATAGTATGTTAGAAGGAGTATGGGATAATTATTGGTTTTGTTTGATTTGGCTGTTGGATAATTATTGGTTGTTGGCTTGTTGTTGGATAGTATGTTAAAAGGAGTACGGGATAATATTGGTTTTGTTTGGTTTGGCTGTTGGATAATTATTGGTTGTTAGCTTGTTATTAGATAGTATGTTAGAAGGAGTATGGGATAATTATTGGTTTTGTTTGGTTTGGCTGTAGGATAATTATTGGTTGTTAGCTTGTTTTTGGATAGTATGTTTGAACGATTACGGGATAATGGTTTGGCTTTTCGCCCTCTAACGGCATGTTTTTAAACTTAATTCTAGATATTTTCAAATTATTGTCATATTCTTAAATCGGGGGTCCCTTGACCACGCGGCCAGTTTTTGCGAGTTACGTTGGTCCCGTGCGAGGTGTTCAAACTTCTTTAGGGGTTGTAGGGTGGGCGTTAAGGGGTTTCCCCGCTAACGGCACGTTTTCAAGCCTAAGTCTGGATTTTTTCAAATTATCGTTATATTCTCAAATCGTGGTTCCCATGACCACACGATCGGTTCCTGTGAATTACATTGGTCCCGTGCACGATGATCGCTCCCTTAAAGGGGTCGCTTGGGATTTCGCCCTCTAAAGACACGTTTTCAAGCGTCAGTGTGGATTTTCTCAAATTATCATCATTTTCTGGAACCAGGGGTCCCGTGACCACGCGGTCAGTTCTTGCGAGTTAAATTGATCCCGTAAGAGGTGTTTGCACCTCTCACGGGGCCGTTTGGGAGGTGCTTTTGGTTTTCACCCTCAAAAGGCATGTTTGGTAAGAAAATCTGAACAGTCATGGCGCGGGAACGCTAGAACCGTGCTCTGAACGGTCTTTGGAGTTTTGTCTGGACAGTCTTTGGACCAACGAAGTCACGTAGTCTCCCACGAGTGAATCCCTAGATTTTTATAACTATAGCAAGTGCCCCCATTATTGATTTTAGATGGTGGAGTTCGATTTTGTTGAGTAGAGTGAGCCGTAATGTTTGTAAGGGACTAATTTCAAGGTGCAGGGAGCTCAACATTACAAGGTGACCTCACAGGAAGATTAAGAGCTTGAAAACCCTCATTTGAGCTTACAACCTTCTCATTTGAGCTTCTAATTTGAGCTTGACAAGGTTGTAAGCTCAAATGAGGGTTGTCAAGCTCTTAATCTTCATGTGAGGCCACCTTGTAATGTTGAGTTCCCTGCACCTTGAAATAAATCCCTTACAAACATTACCGCTCACTCTAAACAAAATCGAACTCCACCATCTAAAATAAATAATGGGAACACTTGCTATAGTTGTAAAAAGTCAGGGATTCACTTGTGGGAGACTATGTGCCTTCGTTGGTCTAAAGATTGTCCAGACAAAACTGCAAAGACCATTTAGAGCACGATTCTGGTGTTCCCATGTCATGAATGTTCAAATATTCTTACCAAACATGCCTTTTGAGGGAGAAAACCAAAATAACCTACCAAACGGCCCCGTAAGAGGTGCAAACACCTCTTACGGGATCAATTTAACTCGCAGGAACCGACCGCGTGGTCACAGGACCCCTAGTTCCAGAAAATGATGATAATTTGAGAAAATCCACACTTATGCTTAAAAACGTGCCCTTAAAGGGTGAAACCCCTCAACGCCCCCCAAGCGGCCCCTTTAGGGGAGCGATCACCGTGCATGGGACTATTGTAACTCGGAGGAACCGATCGCGTGGTCACAGGACCCATGGTTTGAGAATATGACGATAATTTGAGAAAATCCAGACTTAGGCTTGAAAATGTGCCGTTAGAGGGGAAACCCCTTAACGCCCACCAAATGGCCCTTTTAGGGGAGTGGTCATCGCGCACGGGTCCAACGTCGCTAGTAGGATCCTATCGCATAGTCACGGGACCCTCGGTTTGATATTATGGCCCAAAATAGAGAATATCCACACTTAGGCTTGAAAACGTCCCGTTGGGGGGCGAAACCCCTTAGTGCCCTCCAAATGGCCCCGTGAGCGGTGCCAACACCTCGCACGGGACCAACGTAGCCCACACTAACTGACCTTGTGGTCACGGGACCCTCAGTCAGAGAGAACGACCCAAAACAGAGAATATCCACACTTAGACTTGAAAACGTGCCGTCGGGGGGCGAAACCCCTTAGTGCCCCCCAAACGGCCCCTTGAGAGGCGCCAACACCTCGTATGGGACCAACGTAGATCGCACGAACCGACCGCGTGGTCACGAGACCCTCAGTTTGAGAGCACGACCCAAAACAGAGAATATTGACACTTAGGCTTGAAACGTGCTGTTGGGGGGCGAAACCCCTTAGCATTCCCCAAACGGCCCCGTGAGTGGCTCCAACACCTCGCACGGAACCAATGTATCCCACACGAACCGATCACGTGGCCATGGGAAAACAAAGAATATCCACACTTAGACTTGAAAACGTGCCATCGGGGGGAGAAATATTTTAGCGCCCCCCAAACGGCCCCGTGAGCGGCGTCAACACCTCGTGTGGGACCAACGTAGCCTGTATGAATCGACCGCGTGGTCACCGGACCCCCAATTTGAGAGCATGACTCATATTTCAGAATGCCTACTTGGGTCCCCTGATCTCAAGGGCATGAGACTCATCGATTTGAGAACACAGGACCCCTGATTTGAGAGCACAGGACCCCCTCATGGTCACCCAAGGAGCACTTGCATCAACTGACCAATTAGCCTCCCGATTCGTGAATTTTTTTATTATTATTAAAACTGGTCACGGCCTAAAGTCGTGACAATATTTTATGCACAGTAAGTATAGTCACGACCCAAACCGTGACAATATTATTTTTATTGGGAGCGTGGTCACGACCCAAAGCCGTGACAATATCATATATATAGTAAGGTTGGTCACATCCTAAAGCCGTGATAAATATGGATCGCACAGACAACTGGTCACGACTTTGAACCGTGATCGAATTGTTTTTTATCGCTCAGTGGTCACGGGTTTGGTCCGTGACCAGGCTTACAAATAGGGTCAGGGGTATGGGCTGTGACCACATCTACGACTATGGAAAATTCATGACCAGGTTGTGGGTCAGGGATTTGGGCCGTGACCACCAAAATTAGTCAAGCTTGATTTTGTCATGGACCAAATCCACGAACCACACTTCCTGGTCACGGATAAAGTCCGTGACCATTAGCCCAGTTTTTTTGTAGTGTGAGGACAATTCCTCAGATTCAGACGAGGATCCTCTTGACACCAACTATGCCCAAAGGTTCCCTAACACAGCCACAAAAATTGATTTGTTGATGTGGAGGAATTCTTATGGTATAAAATTCGATATCCATATGAGAGTTCCCACTCCTTAAGAGGGGGCCTATGACGGCCGAGAGGGCGAGGTGGCCGTTTATGAGCAGATGTTTAATGTCGGCTTCAGGCTTCCTATCCACCCGAATGCTAGAGACATCTTATGAGTCTGGGGCTATCCCCAACCCAATTATCCCCTAACACTTCGATAATCCTCATTGGGTTTGTCCACTCATGTAGATTATTGTATAAATATGACCTCCCCATCCTCGTCTTCAAGGGATACTATAACGTGTCGTGGTCCAAGACACAACTTGGATTTTATCACCTCGTAGCCAAGAAACCTACAAGAAATTTTTTCTCGTTACCTAGATCTCAAATCACAAGCGAAAGCCTAAGTATTTCTTTGTCTCGGGTGCCTGGGAGTTCAACACCGATGCTCCTAGAGATGCCAATGCGCTGAGGGTACCCCGGAGGTGGGCCAAGGATCCGATGTTGACCAGGCTTAATCCTAGTCTGAGTGTAGATGACAGAGACAAGATTAACAAACTCATATCCAAGGGGGGCGATGATGGGCTTGTGGAGTTTGAACAACTGATGACTCCTAAGTACCTCAAAAGTAAGGGTCTGGGAGTTGATCCCCTAATAGAGCAGTGTAAGTTAAAATAATTTTTCTTTAACTGTAGGGTTAGCCTCTTTTTTCCATATTTGTA
This sequence comes from Sambucus nigra, assembly GCA_949130495.1. Taxonomy (NCBI): domain Eukaryota; kingdom Viridiplantae; phylum Streptophyta; class Magnoliopsida; order Dipsacales; family Adoxaceae; genus Sambucus; species Sambucus nigra. The sequence continues at coordinate 82,306,997 of OX422208.1, read as the reverse complement.
CTGACCTATCGTTTATTTCCATTTACTTGCAGGTCGTCCAGAGAACACTTTGGATTAAACTTGGGTGATAGCTGCTCCGACTGCAAAGAATCTTCTTAGCAAATTGACGTCCCAATAGGCCGATAAGACCAAGAAGACCATCGCAGTTGTCCCGACCAGACCGAGGGTGGACAAAAAAGGAAAGAGCCTACCGCTGGCTATACTAATCCTCCTCCCCAATCAAAGAATACTACCATAAGGACAGAGGAGGTTAAGGATAATGATGATACTATCCCTATTTCTTTGTACTCGGTCTTGGACGAAAGTCTATCTTTAATCTCCCTTAGCTCGAATTCCATTATTGGAGACTAGTCTGGGGCTAGGTCTGCTGTCGGCTCCTAGTTTCCATCGTCTGATCGAAGGTTTGTTGAGTCCATGGGGCCTGAATGTTTAGCCAACTTCGGCCTTCATCGGGCCGTCCAAGTAAAAATATTGAGCTCTTATCATTTTTCAGATTGATCAAGTGTATCCTCGTACTAACAACTATTTTTTTGCCTATCTTGTTGTACCACTTCTTCTTCTATCAATTAGTTGAGTGGGTCCAAGCCAACAAGGCTAAGATTGATAAGGTCGATGATGCTATCAAGGCCGAGAAGGCAGTAAAACAAGCTTTGAAGTAAAATGAGGCTGACCCTATGATCCAGGTAGAGGAACTTGAAGAAAAGGGGTGGACGACCTTAATGTTAAGATTAAAGAGAACTAAGATGTCGTTACTTCCTTGGAGAAGAAGTATGAGGAGAAGTTAGCGACCGTGGTTGAGGCTGCCAAAAAGAAGGCCATGGAGGACTTTAAGACCTCCAAGGAATTGCTGGCTATAGTCTTCAGTATTTGGATAGGGGAGCCCGAACATCCCTCAGGTGGGCGACCCTCAAGCGCCCTGAGATTGCGTCCTCTGTAGACAAATTATAGACTTTCAACATATGAACATAATAAACAACTGAAATTATTTCTTTTTCATGCACATATTACCGCCTTTCAGCATCACTTAACTTCCGTCTTTCAAACGTTACTTGATGACCATCCTGTAACAACACTCCATCGAATGCATCAGTGTGGATTCAAATGGCTCATCGTAATTAGGAAGTCATAGAATTGAACGAATAATGACTTTTGACTTCAATTTATCGAATGTATCATGTCATTCATAAGTCCAGTTCTAAGCATGGTCTTTTTTCAAAAGATCGGTAAGGCACGCCACCTTCTTTGAAAACTAATAGTTCGCTAAGCCAAGAAAACTTCTCATTCCAGTCACCTTATAAGGAGCTGGATAATCAACAGTGGTCTGCACTTTTTTTGAGTTTATATTCACCATGCCTTTTGAAATCAAATGGCCAAGGAATATAATTTTATTCTTCCCAAAATCGATTTCTCTGGCTTCAAGTACAAACTCTCCTGCCTCAACTTCTTCACGGACAAATGGAGGTGCTTAATATGCTTATCCAAACTTTTTACTATAAATAACTATATTTCCCGGTATATCACAATGAAATCATCTAAATACTGCGTAAACGCATTGTTAATTAACATATAAAAAGTTACAGGAGCCTTAGTTAAGCCAAAAAGCATAACTAAATACTCAAATGAACCATACTGAGTAACAAACACTGCTTTTGGTTCATCTCCATTTGTAATCCGCACTTAGTAGTATCTTGAATGGAGATCCATCTTTGTAAAATACACGGCCTTCCCCAAACGATCGAACAACTCAGGCGCAAGTGGAACCGAATAGTTATTCTTCATCATGCCCTTGTTCAATGCACAATAGTCCAGACACATCTGTATCGAGCTATATTTTTTCTTCTGAAATAGAACAGGTACCCTACAAGGCGCCTTTGAAGGCCGAATTTGACCAACCTTCAATATTTATATCGATCGCCTCCTTAATTCTACCAATTCTATCGGAGCCATCTGATGAGGAGTCATTGCAGAAGGTTTCACTCCTAGTAATAATTTGATTGCATGGTCCACATCTCGACGAGGTGGTAACGTCACGGGGATTTCGTTAGGCATAATATCTTTGAACTCCTCCATCATATCCTTTATCGGTACCGGTATTCCATCTTGCACAGGTTCACTTTTCTCAAGCAACAACGCCTAATACGTCATGTCTCCCTTTCTAAGACCATCTTTCACTTGTGCTCTTGAGCATATCTCAATTCTATTATTGCACTTCGAGAAGGGAAAAAAATAAGGACGGGGCATGCCCATTATGAACAAGCCCTACAAATTGGGAATCACTGAAACTTTTGCCTTTCGGAAAAATTCCAAGCCGAGAATGACTTGAAAATCATACAAAGGAACTGCTACGAAATTACAACTACCATGCCAATGTGACATCCTTATCTATTCAACCGTCATGTTTTGCCTCGAAATTAATAACTTTGATTTTGGTACTTTCACCCACCAAGGATAACTTCAACCATTTCTTGAGCGATCACATCGTTAATATCAATTTGAACATATATGAACCTTTTTCCACTTGCTACAATTTCTTCTCTTGAACGATCACATCGTTAATCTCAATTTGAACATATATGAACCTTTTTCCACTTACTATAATTTCTTCTCTACAAATAATGTTTAGAAGTTAAATAAGATTAACAATTTGGCTCTTTAACACCTTTCTCATTACCATCTTCAATAACCAACACATTCAATTTCTCCTTCTTTGGACAATTATTTGACATATGCGAACCTTCACAGATGAAGAACCCTTTATTCTTTGGAAGGTGCTTTATCCTTGGGCTGTTAAGCATTAGAATTGTACGAACCAGTAGCTTCTTGACCTTTCTTCTTATTCTTCCATTTTTACTTCTTCTGCTTGTTTGCCTTTGTTATTACTACCTTCCTTCTCTATTGAACTGGACGTCATCTTGTAATCCACCAAAGCCTCAGCAGCAACCATTGCACCATGCAAGTCTTTTATACCTTGCTTACGCAACTCGGCCTGTACCCAATTTTAAATGCCTTTCATGAAATTGAAGAGCTTATCTTCCTTAGACATGTTCTTGATGTGAAGCATTAACGACGAAAATTCCTTAACATACTTCCTCACAGAGCCATTTTGCTTCAAGTATTGCTAGTTATCACGAGCCTGCAAAACCGTGTTTGTAAGGAAATTGCTCCTTAATTTCAGCAACCAAAGAATCCAACAAAATGATTTTAAGACGTGAACTGTCCTCTATAAGAGTTGTCCACTAGATTTTTGCATCACTGTAAAGGAACATGCTAGTGAGATCAACCTTCTCAGCAACCGACATCCAGATCGCTTTGAAGTAATGAGACATATACCAAAGAAAGTTCTCGACTTCTTTGGCATTCCATACACTAACAAACGATTTTGATTTAGGTACTTTCATTTTTGAAACGATGAATATGAATCCAACATTCAATCATTTACATTGTCCACTGCCAACTTGAACATTATGATTTCTCTATCAATCTAGTGCAGGTGAGAGTGATGATCTTTTGAAACTTCGCCCAATTCAGTGTTGATGGTTGCATGCAGATCTGCGGACTCGTGCACATATTCATACATTACTCGTCTCTTATTCTGCATTTCTACACGCATTTGATTAAGACGTGCACGTAAAGACACTAATTCAATGCCTTCATGTGGGTTTCTAATAATTTCCTCCAATCGTGTAACACTTTTTATCATTTCAGTAGAACTTCCTCTGACCATTTTCCTAGCAATTACTCAAGCCAAGGCTCTGATTTTAATTATCATAACCAAAATTTTCAATTTTGAAATCCAACAACTGTGATGCATTGAATTGAGCGAACCAGCAAATCAAACACAAAAACATGCAAAACCCACTCACATGAGTTTATAGTAACACAAATCATTTTCAGGCACTCATGCCCTGAAGATACACGTGCTACAATAGAGTAAATAAGGCTACAATATGTATTTGACAACCCTAAATGCTAGGCTATATGTCCATGAAATATGTTTCTAGCTAACAAAGAGGTTTTCTCCAATTAACTATTCTTAGCAACTGTTGCTCTTGCATTCCACCAGGTGTTTTAAACAGTTATGCATGCACTAGAACTTGCAAACCCGAGTTACACATGTCCATCACCCATAATTGCTCCCCATAACTTCCCACACTTGTTTAGACAAGGAAAACAACCACCTAATCATACCCAACAACCTTTCCCAACATTCTGGATAGTGCCCATGCATCATTTTACCTAACTATGCCTACAAATGCAACCCATGCTGCACCTGGGCATAACTCAAATTTTTTTCTGATCACGCTCCAATAATCCATGCACTACCAAGCCCACATTCGATCATCCATGCCATAAAATATGCGCCCGGGGAAGTCTAGGGCCTAGGAGCACCCATAAACTTTTTCGAGTTTCATCTCAATAAACTACTCCTATATATGTTCTTAATAAAAAAAAATCCAATATGGTATAAGTAGACATTAACTGACATAAGTCACCCTGTCCCCATAGTTTCCCAAAACTTCCTAATAGCATACTTAAACCTTGTTTCCATCCTTGCACAAATTAGCGAAGCTATACTAAAACATGCGTGCACTAAGTTATGGGAGTGACAATAGGCTTGAATAGAGATTTTTTGGCTCCCTGACAGTTCCAAGTCGGTGCAATTGTTCATGGGATTTTGAAAGCTAGGAAATGGGGTCCTCCTCAATCCAACACGACCACACAAGAAACAATCATAGTGTAAGAATTCATATTACATTATGTATTTTCCCCATAAATGATACAAAATGATTAAAGGTTTAGCTAAATCAACCTCAACACATACACATACATATTTTCCTCTGGTAGCTGTAACAAATGTAAAATCTATTTTAATCAGTTTACGTATAGGCGTCATAATTTTGTATATAGCACCTTCGTGTTAGTATTCAAATGGAAGATGTGGGAATCTAATCGAAACAACTATAGTATCTTCTTTGCAAGAAGATTGATTAAACCTTGGCTCCATTTTCTAATAGTTAGGCAGTGATTTAAATTCACCCAAGGCCATCTTGTTAAGACGTGATTACAATCTTCCTTCATATAAAGTTTAAAAACATAGTTCCCCTCATCTGGTTCTTATGCCTTGTAAGTTCCAAATGGCTAGGACTCTTCTACAAAGAGCCTTATACTCAACGTTCTCTCCATTTCTTCCACATGCATAGGTTGTTATTTATCTGTTGTGTGTCCACTTTTAACTTTTTTTGTACTTCTTTCCAAGTGGTCATCCTCTTCAGAGGATATGCCATTGTTTGATGTCCTTGTAAAGTTACTGTTAAAAGGGTCACCCATCGAGCTTAAGCAAATTGATCGTGTTATTGTTTCCTCTTATTAATTATAGTAGAAAATGCATGCCTCACTATAATGTCTAAATAATGTCGCTATTAACCAACCTAAGTAAGTGGATTTTAACCATGCAGGCAAATAATCGATTAATGTTAGGTAGTAATCTATAAATTCTACATTTAGTGTGATTAGATCTGAACACACAAATTACGATTATAAAAAAGTTAATAATCATTCTCAGTATGAGAAGTAACATAAAAGTGCCAACAACATATATGGATATCACATGCCATAAAGAAGGCAATAAATAAAAAGAGAATATATATTAATACATATCTGAATAAACTTTAGCATGTAAAACTTTGTAATTCCATAAATCAAGGACCCTAAACCAAATGTAAAAGTCTAATAAGAATGTCACAAGCCGCATATTCTACTATCGGGTGGCCAATCATCTACTAAAATATAAAATAAAATAGGCATCCAATATGGTTTTATTCTCAGCATCACCGTCGCAACAAGAAATAATAATATAACAAATAAAAACCATATAACTAAATGAACAGAATAAATGCCATGCATAAATAACAGAATAAATATGAACAATATAAACCATCGGTCACTAATAGTAAAAATCTAGCTGAAATAAAAACTAAAAAATGAAATAACATTCTGACATAAATAAACTGCTATCCAAACTACGGGCAATGTACCCAAAATGAAAACTAGAAGAAAACAATCCTATCTAGATAGAAAGAGCTGAGTCGGCTAAGTCAAATCCTGTAGCGTCCATGGCTACTACAACGGTAATAAATGATTTATCCCTTCTATCCCTACTGCTACTGCACACCTGGGGTTTTCAAAAGAAAATAAGAAAATAAATTTGCCCACGGGTCAAAGCCCAAAAAATTTAAAAATATTTCGCAATATTTTATATCGATAAAACACAGTGTATTACTTTTATAATTAATTAATCAGTCACACTCACATGAGATTAAATCTCACCTCTCATCTATAGTGCGCACCTAACATATTCATTTTATTATCTTAATTATATTACCTAGTCTAACTAGGACATATAACCTCTATCCAAGCCCAATCACGCTAATATTCTCTATTAGATAAGTATAAAATACCCTCAATAGGTAACGCTATCGTAGTGACACTCGTGCTATAGAAGATATAAAATAGCTACACTCGTGCTATAAATAAATATACATACTATACCGTATAACCATACATATATGTCGCTCTCTATATACGTATAACCGTATCCCCAGAGCATGGGCCTCTCCAACATACCCCTCATATGCTATCAGGCTCTAGGAATCACGCATAATACTGAGCCACCGGGTCGGAATCTCACCACCGAACCCAAACTTAAACACATACAATAGAGACGGTAATAAACATACGTTCGGGAGTTGCAACTATACCACATCTCACCCTACTGGTCTTCAAACCAAAACCTATCCTCACAAATGGACAATGGTTTTGCAACAGTACAATGATCCGAGAAATCAATCCAAAACCTGCTAGTCAACATCAGGGGAACGATCCACTACGTGCAACCTCTTAAGGATAACACTACAGAGTAAATATATTAAATATAAACGCATAGCAATCACACACACACACACACACATACATATATATATATACACACACACACATACATATATATAAATATATATATTTATAAATTCCCCAATACGTATATATAATACTGACATCGTACGTAATACCTTAAGTACGAGTCTCACAAATCCCGAAGTTTGAATCATCTTCTCGATTGTACATCTAAGTGTTCACTCACTTGAAATCCCGGTTCTCCTCACTCGAATCCATCTATCCATTGGCCTATCACACATAGGTTTTCTCCTCTAAACACTCCAATGGAGGTCCTAAGCCTCCCCAAACATAAAATTAACATCCTACATCATTATACTAACATCCAAAAAGTATTATAATATGAAATTAGCCCTAAATCCATCATCAAAACCTTGTAATTCTAAAACAAACTTCAATTCATCAAACCCATAATTAACCCAATTTGAATTCTCATTATTTCAAACATCCTATCATTGTTCTATATACTCATCAGTGTAAAGCTAAATTTAATTTCAAAATTCCTACAGATTCATCATCTATTAATTAATTAGAAATCACAATTTATATCTCTTGCTTAAAGTCTCAAAGCTTCAACTTTTAAATATCAAATTTTGTCCCAATTAAGTATGAAGGTAAGTAACTACATCAACATGCAATTTAAAGCAAGTTACTACTTGCCTTTGAGGATTTAATCCGAAGTCTCGATTGTTGGGATGGATTGAATTCAAATATGGCTTCTTCTCTTCTCGTCTCCAAGTCCTTCTCTCTCTTTCTTACTCTTTATCTTCTTTTAAACTCTCTATAACTTACAATTTTACATAGAATGAAAAGCGGGGATACCATCCACCCCTTTAAACCTTATATACCTCTTGATTATACACCAATCTCGTTTTCCCATTAAACCCTAGGTGTAAAAATACCACGCTACCTTTATACATGTCCCGCTATGTCTAAAAATCCCCCCAAACCCAATCATAATACCTAGGTACCAATTCTATACTATTTCGACAAATTTCGGATCACCGGTGCACTTTAAAAGGTCATCCGAGTCACCGCACTAAAAATACGCCCACATCTCATTAATCGGACCCGACACGTGCGTATAATATTCATTGTCCATTAGATACACAAATTCGTCGATGTAGCTATATCGACATGATATAATAAACCGTCTCTCTTCACTCATACACGACATATAATAAATCACATCTCTATCTACTTGTTGATACCAAATTTAATCTGCTGACATGGACCAATCATATGAAGACACGTGGCTATCTACATGGCAACAACAAGCATTTCCGAGATGATCACACGCTCCGAGGAACCATGTTACTCCGAGGAACTTACGCTCCGAGGAACAGACCTCTCCGAGGAACTCTTTAGCACCGAGAAGCTCAAGCGGTCCGAGCAACTCAGGCGGTTCGAGCTGCACCTCGAAGCAGGATACCAACAGTTTAACTGCTCATTAAATGCTTATCATTCAGATGCACACGCAAAAAGGGCATTAAATGTATTACCCTTTCATATGTATATCATTTAATGTATTACCCTTTCACATTACAGCCTCAGGGATATAAATACATTGTAGAATCCTCATTGTAAGGGGATCCAGACCGGAGTTTCTTGATAGAATGTAAATCAAGAATTCCCAAACACTCAGCAATAAAACAACAGTGGACGTAGGCCATTCTTATAAGGCCGAACCACTTTAAAACCTTTTGTCTCATTTATTTATGTGTGATTGAATTATTAGAGTGATCTAATTTTTTACATCAACAGATTGGCGCCGTCTGTGGGAAACGATTGATAATATCGTTTTTCATAAAAAACAATCCATTATCAATGGCTGATATTCTTGAATCTAGCAATCGAAACGCTGAAACCCCTCCAAATCCATCTGCTCCATCAATTATTCCAGATCTGACTGGAATAATGGCAAATCTGGCTCCGGGCCAGACCGTCATGCAAGAAACAATGCGACAACTCATACAAACCCTCCATGGTGGTGCATCAGCCCATTCCGGACCACGAAGCATTCAAAGAAATACCCGTGCGCTTTCTTCGCGTACTAGGCGTACTAATTCATATCGCAATGAGGAATGTGAAGATTTTTCTTATCAACCTGGACAAACTTCTTCAGTGCGAGCCACAGATACTAAACAACGTGTCACCCTCTCCCCAGAAAGGACCAGCGCATTGAAAAGATTAAGTAGGGTTTCTCCTTTCGACCGATTAGGCCCCAGGAGGAACAAAAGTCCTCTTAATGCAGCGTCGAGGAGCTTTCGACGACCATCAGATTTAAGGGAAGGATCTGCCCAGTCGCGACCAGCTGCTCGTCAAGATAGATCCTATGATCGACCAACTGCTCGTTAAGATAAATCCCAGGAAGCCACTTCAACGAGATCAGTTGCTCAAACCCATAGGCCCGAGGAAGGAAATGATGCATGGAAAGGATCTATTCAGAGGCTGGAGGATAGATTAGGGGAAATGGCTAAGGCCAAGAACCCTCTACAACGAACCTTTGTTCGAGGAACACCTTTTGTCCAGGCCATTATAGATTTTTCAACACCATCAAAGTTCAAAGCACCTGTTGTGACCCCCAAATATAATGGAAAGACTGACCCTGTTCTTCATATAGAACAATATCAAGCTGCTGCCGACATTTATGCTGTCCCAAATGAGATGAGATGCAGGGCATTCTCAGGAACTTTTACCGGATCTGCTCAGATATGGTATAATAATCTTCCTCGGGGTAAGATCTCAACTTTCTTTCAACTGGCCGAGTTATTCATTGGAAATTTCTGCTTTGGGGCAAAGCCAGTTAAATGAGTAGCACATTTGTTAAGTGTTAGACAAAAAGCTGGTGAAAGTACCAGAGATTATATAACTCGTTTTAATAACGAGAAACTTGAAGTAATTGATTATGAGGAGAAGACAACGATCACTGCCTTGATGAGTGGGCTGTTGCCTAACAAGTTGTATTACACTTTGGCCAAAGATCCACCCACAACTATGTTAGAATTGATGGAAAAAGCGGACAAAATCATGAATGCCGAGGAGGCTATGGCTGCGAAGAAGAGTATGGATAAAGAGACCAAGGTGGAAGTCGACAAAACCAAGAAGAAAGAGCATAAGAACAATGGTGGTGACAAGCAATCCAAAAATAGGTCGTCATGGGAAGTCTTAAAGAAATTTGATAATTACACTCCTTTGAAGGTAGATATCAATCACGTCCTGGAAGAAATTAAGAACAACGAGGAGTTAAACTGGCCAAAGAAGATGAAGGCAGACCCTGACATGAGGAATAGGGAAAAATATTATGAGTTTCACAAGGATCATGGCCATATGACCAAAAATTGCATAGCTCTTCAGAATGAGATTGAAACACTCATCCGACGAGGAAGGCTAGCAAAGTATGTTGATCGTGGAGGCGAAAGAAGAAACAACGACCGAACTAGAGAGAGGTCTAGATCTCCTCGTCGAGCAGAGGAGAACAAGAAGAGAAACAATGAAGTTAATCCAGAGGATGACCCCGATCTTCCCAAGAAACCAAGGCAGCCAGAGCGAGAGGTATTTTCAATACGCTTTGGGTTATTTGATTGTAATGTTATTACAGGAGGAGATGCAGGTGGAGGTGTCACGACCCCAACCAGAAAATAGTAGGGAACGGGTGTCTTGACATGCCACCAAGGCATCCAATATTCTGGCCTTAAAATTTTTGTTTTAAAATATATGTAGCGGAAGTATAATCACATGGTTATGAATCTTAAAATACTGAAAGTGAAGGAATTACATCATCAGAGCTTTCTAAAGGGAACTTCATTTGTATTAAAATATCAACGAGTTACAACTTGACACAAAGAGCTAAACATTCTCTATCTAATTAAACAAACTTCTACTTAAGGTAGCAAAAAGAGCTTTAAAAGCTAATTCTTCAACATAGTCCTTTTTCGTTCCATCCACGAACTTAATTATTTCCTGAAAAATGGTTATTTATACAACGTCAGCTAAAAGCCGAATGAGATTCAATCTCCAAATATTCCAAGGTTTTCAGAAAATAGATACCTATTCAATTTAGAACAGAAGGTATATACATAGAGATAGGAATTTCAAGTAATATATATAAGGTGAATGACAATATATATATATTCAGAATAAACGGTTCAGAACAGAACATATAAAACAATTGAGCATGTGTCAATTATTCAGTTTTAGTGGCCATGTACACTCTAATACCCTGACAGATAGTGTTATCAAATGTTTCCACCCGATAACATCACAGACAGATAATCATGATTTCTGGAACAACGCCTTGTTTAGGGCACACCAGCGATAAACCAGTTGGGAAGGTACCACCAAAATATTTTCACCCGGTAGTCAAGGCCAATATAGTAAGAGAGTTTCCATAGGCCGAATCAATAATTTCATAATTCAAACCAGATGTTTATATGGAGAGATATAAACATATAACAAACGACGGAATCATCGGTATCAGATGCATTTTGAGAATAAAAGCATTTCACAAAATATACATAGTTTGCATAATATAATATAATCAAAATGCGCAAGAAATTGTATAGAGTACTCACCTAAAATAGAGGTCGAAATTATAGATAACGAGTCTTCGATCGCACGTTAATCTAACAAATACGATAAAGGTTTAAGTATATGTTCTAAACAAGGTCCAGTCTACATATTGTATTTTAATAGTAACTTGTTTCAAAGGATTACTTAAAAAAACATTTTCTTAACTTTTAAAACTTATTGATCGTAATTAAAGGATTCAATTCATAGTTCTTCCTAATCAGTCGGTTCCCAGTAGAGATGGAGGGTCACAGGGGCACCACTTAAATACCATCTCATCTAGACAGAATTTCACCGGGCCTGACTTTGGAATTACTTAAATTGGATTCCATAATAACGAGCAATTTCTTTAAAAAGAATCATTTTTAAAAGCGTATAATTTCAAACAAGTTTATAAAATCAACTTGGATTTGTTCTAAATTTTAAGTTTTGATTAATGAATTCTTTATCATATTTTACTAGCATAAATACTAAGTAAAGCTATAAAACAATAAATTAAGACTATAAAGATGCATTATAATATTAAGATTACCTTAAGATGAATATCCCTAAGAACTTCTTCTTAAACTTTCTCACACTTTCTCTCACTATTTCTTTCTATAATTCTCAAGGAATTGGTGTGAGTTTCAAATGATCCCCAAAGGCCCTATTTATAGTTTTCCAAAGATATTTAGGTGTTGACACGTGTCTGGGTGATAAGGTTTTACTTTGGTGAGTCGTCGTTCACGTGTCGTGCAACGGATCAGCCTTGCAGTCTTGGTTTACCAAACAACGACACGTGTTTTTCCTTTTTCTAGAGGATTTACATAAGTTTTATCCTTTCCTATAGAGGTGACACGTGTGCAGTGGATATGTTCAAAAGAAAGCACGAGGTGGAAAGTTATTAGGGGTATAAGGGTCATTTTACACCTTAAGGGTATTTTGGTAATTTCACACTATATATTTTGAATATTTCTTAGAGGTCCTTGAAAATATTTTATTTACAAAATGGCCCATTTTATATTTTTATTTTAGTCCTTAAAGTTTCATAAAATTATATTTTCTACCCCAAAACTTATTATTTGCCTTAAGATATGTCATAAGACTTCGATTTGATCCAATTTACAGTTGATTCTTCGTAATTAAAAATGGGTTTGTTATATTGATAGCCATTAATACCACATATCTAATAATACAACATTTATAAGATAATAAGTAACACAAGAGTGTAAAAACAAACTATATATAAAAGTGGGGTCATTACATCCTACCCTCCTTATAAAAGTTTGGTCCCCAAACTTGACTCATATTAATTTACAAACAAGTACGGATATCTCTCCTTTATTTCAACTTCCCGATCCCATGTTGCTTCTTCAACTGAATGATTACGCCATAATACTTTAACCAGTGGAATTATCTTGGTCCGTAATATTTGATCTTTACGGTCCAAAATTTCTATTGGATGCTCAATGTATGACAAATCTTCTATAACTTGAAGAGGTTCGTGACTTAAGATATGTGTTGAATCTGTGACATATTTCTTTATCATTGATACATGAAACACATTATGTACACTAGAGAGTTCCGGTGGTAAGGCTATTTTATACGCAATATCTCCTATCCTTTCAAGGATTTCAAAAGGTCCTATGTATCTTGGGCTCAATTTCCCTTTCTTCCCAAATCGTATTACTCCCTTTGTAGGCGATACTCGCAAGAACACATAATCTCCTCTTTGGAATTCTAACTGTCGGTGTCGATTGTCAACATAACTCTTTTGACGGCTTTGAGCGGTTCGAAGTCGGTCTTGTATTAATTTAACCTTCTCTGTTGTGATCTGAATTAATTCTGGTCCCAACAATTTTCTTTCCCCAACTTCTACCTAACATGTAGGGGAACGACACCTTCTACCATAGAGTGCCTCATACGGAGCCATTTGAATACTTGCTTGATAGCTATTATTATATGCGAATTCCACTAACGGTAAATGATCATCCCAATTCCCTTTTAAATCAAGTGCACATGCCCTAAGCATATCCTCCAAGGTTTTAATAGTTCTCTCTGATTGTCCATCCGTTTGAGGATGAAAAGCAGTGCTAAAATTCAATTTTGTTCCCATGGCTTCTTGTAGGCTTTTCCAGAAGCGAGACACAAATCTAGGGTCACGGTCAGAAACAATTGAAATTGGGGTTCCATGAAGCCTAATAATTTCCCGCACATACAACTTAGCTAACTTCTCTAAAGAATGGGTAATCTTAATGGCAAGAAAATGAGCAGATTTAGTTAACCTATCAATAATTACCCAAATAGAGTCATTACCATTTGAACTCCTCGGTAAACCTGTCACAAAATCCATAGTAATATGTTCCCATTTCCACTCAGGGATAGGTAGGGGTTGCAGTAATCCTGATGGTTTTTGATGTTCTGCCTTTACTTGTTGACAAACCAAACACTGAGATATAAATTCTTCTATCTCCCTCTTCATGTTATTCCACCAAAATACTTCTCGAAGATCCCTATACATTTTTGTACATCCGGGATGAAATGTGAATCTTGAGTAATGACTTTCCTCCAAAATTTGCCTCTTTAGTTGGGCATCACATGGCACACACACTCTATTTCCAAACCTCAATATATCATCTCGCATCGCAAATTCAGTTCTCTTACCCTCGATGACTTCTTCTCTAATCTTCTTCAGTTGTGGGTCACTTACTTGCGCAATTTTGATCCTCTCCATCAACATGGGTTGTACTTGTAAGTTTGCAATTATTCCTCCTTTGCTATAGATACATACATCTATTTCCATACTTCTCAAATCCCTTAACAGTACTTCCTGGCTTGTAATAATACATGCTAAATTTGGTGTAGACTTCCTACTTAAAGCATCGGCTACTACATTAGCTTTCCCCGGGTGATAGTGAATATTTACATCATAATCCTTCATCAATTCTAACCACCTCCTTTGTCTCATATTCAACTCTTTCTGAGTAAATATATACTTCAAACTCTTATGATCGGTATAAATCTCACAAGTCTCACCATACAAATAGTGCCTCCAAATCTTAAGAGCAAAAATTACAGCTGCCAATTCTCGGTCATGGGTTGGATAATTCTGCTCATGGGTTTTCAACTGTCTTGAGGCGTAAGCTACTACTTTTCCATTTTGCATTAGCACACATCCCAAACCATTTTTTGAAGCATCACTATAAATCACAAATCCCCCTGTCCCGGAAGGAATAGTCAAAATTGGGGCAGTTACTAATCGATTCTTAAGTTCTTGAAAACTTTTCTCGGCTTCCTCAGACCATTCATATTGTACCTTCTTTTGTGTTAACCTAGATAGAGGTTTGGCAATGCTAGAAAATCCTTCAACAAATCTTCGGTAATAACCTGCTAATCCAAGAAAACTACGAATCTCACTCATATTAGTTGGTCTGGGCCAATCTAGTATAGCCTCAATCTTTTGAGGGTCAACTGACACTCCCTCTTTGGATATGACATGTCCTAGAAAAGAAACACTAGGCATCCAAAACTCACACTTCTTTAATTTTGCATATAATTTCTCTTTCCTAAGGATTTGTAATACCATCTCTAAATGCTTTTCGTGTTCTTCAATACTTTTGGAATAAATAAGGATGTCATCGATAAAAACAACAACACATTGATCCAAATATTTCCTAAAGACTCTATTCATCATATCCATAAAATCGGCTGGTGCATTAGTTAGTCCAAATGGCATTACAAGAAATTCATAGTGACCATATCTAGTATGAAAAGCTGATTTTGAAATATCATCATCCTTAATCTTCAATTGATGATAGCCTGACCTAAGGTCAATCTTAGAGAATACTTGTGCACCTTCTAATTGATCAAACAAGTCATCTATACGAGGTAATGGGTATTTATTCTTAATGGTTACCTTATTCAGTTCACGATAATCTATACATAGTCTCATTGTCCCATCCTTCTTTTTCACAAATAACACTGGAGCACCCCAAGGCGATATACTTGGTCTGATAAAACCCTTGTCTAAAAGGTCTTCTAATTGAACTTTTAACTCTCTTAATTCTAAAGGTGCCATACGATATGGTGGTTTTGAGATTGGTATAGTTCCAGGAACAAGGTCAATCGCAAATTCTATTTCTCTATTAGGAGGTAGGCCTGGTAAATCATCTGGAAAAACATCCGTAAATTTCTTAGCGATAGGAATATCTTCTAAGCTAGGCCCTATTGTCTGCAAACTGGTAACAGTTGCAAGAATTCCTTGACATCCCTTCTTAAGAAAACTATAGGCTTGCATTGCAGAAATAATACACATCGGAGATATGATGCCAGTTCCTTCAAAACTAAATTTTGGTTGGTGAGGAATTTGGAAAGTAACACTCTTCTCAAAACAGTCTACCTTAGCATGATGTGATGCTAACCAATCCATCCCCAAAATGACTTCAAAATCTTTAATGTCTAAAACTATCAAATCAATAAATAGTTTATGACTATCAATATCTATGGGGCAAGCCTTGTATACTAATTTATACATCAATAACTCACCCGAAGGAGTAAAAACATGTAAGTTATGATTCAACGGTTCAGGAAATTTATGAAAGCGATTTAGTACATGTATAGATATGAACAAATGGGTAGAGCCAGGATCTATCAAAGCTTTAAAAGGCTGTGCACATATAGAAAGTGTACCTGACACTACCGCATTAGAAGCTTGGGTATCAAAAAGTCCGATAACTCTACCCTGTCTGTCTTGATCCTTCTTTGCACTTGAAGGTTTTATCAGAATCCTTGCTGGGTTTGGGCAGTCTTTTATCTGATGTCCTTTCTGTCCACATCTAAAATAAGCTCCTGAATCCTTATAACAAGGTCGTCCTCCATGATTCTTTCCACATTGCTGACATGTCTGGTTATTATACTGTTTGTTATCACTAGATCTCCCAATATTGGATGTGTTCCTAAAGAAATTTCTATTATTCGGGTTCTTTACTTTTTGTTCCCCAAACTTCCTCTTGCCATCTCTAATTCGATTGTACTCCTCACCATCCCTCTCAGCTATTGTAGCCCTAGTCACAACATCAATATATGATGTTAATTTCAGGATGGAAATTCGACTACGAATATTCAACCTTAACCCACGCTCAAACTTCTTTGCTCTTAAAACATCATTTGCTACAATATGACGTGCAAAACAGGATAACTCAGTAAACTTTGCCTCATATTGACTAACCGTCATATTCCCTTGCACCAGACTCATGAAGTCAGCTGCCATTTCGTCTTTCACCGTTTCCGGAAAATATTTCTCATGAAAGATTACTAAGAAATCATTCCAACCTATGTAAGTATTCCTTTCCCCGTGTATTCTCTTAGTCATTCTCCACCAATGTTCAGCCTCCCCTTCTAACATAAATGTTGCAAATGACACCCTTTCTTCGTCGGTACACTTAAGAACATCGAGTATCTTTTCCATCTGCATCACCCAACTTTCTGCCTCGGTGGGGTTAGGAGTACCTTTAAAAGATGGAGGATTCAACTTCTTGAACTGTTCAATAGTACATATACCTAGTTCAAGATTCTTTGGTACTCCGTTATTCACCTGCTGCTCCACAATCTTTGCTAGACTTTCAATTTCCATGTATGCACCTTCCAGTCCTTCTATACTCGAATCACTAGTTCCCATTGATGATCTTCTCTTGGTCATTTTCTACAGTCATTGCCAAACGTAAGATCTGCTATACTATATCAATATTGAAAACTAAAAGACCAATTATAAATAATATAACACATAGGGAGGGTTATCACATAAATTAGATTTTTAATACTATCTCCTAAGGATGGAAACATAAAATCCATAACATTCGAAATCTATGCTCAGTAATCTATGGGTTCATAACCTATGCTCTGATACCACCTCTGTCACGACCCCAACCAGAAAATAGTAGGGAACGGGTGTCTTGACATGCCACCAAGGCATCCAATATTCTGGCCTTAAAATTTTTGTTTTAAAATATATGTAGCGAAAGTATAATCACATGGTTATGAATCGTAAAATACTGAAAGTGAAGGAATTACATCATCAGAGCTTTCTAAAGGGAACTTCATTTGTATTAAAATGTCAACGAGTTACAACTTGACATAAAGAGCTAAACATGCTCTATCTAATTAAACAAACTTCTACTTAAGGTAACAAAAAGAGCTTTAAAAGCTAAATCTTCAACATAGTCCTTTTTCGTTCCATCCACGAACTTAATTATTTCCTGAAAAATGGTTATTTATACAACGTCAGCTAAAAGCCGAATGAGATTCAATCTCCAAATATTCCAAGGTTTTCAGAAAATAGATACCTATTCAATTTAGAACAGAAGGTATATACATAGAGATAGGAATTTCAAGTAATATATATAAGGTGAATGACAATATATATATTCAGAATAAACGGTTCAGAACAGAACAGATAAAACAATTGAGCATGTGTCAATTATTCAGTTTTAGTGGCCATGTACACTCTAATACCCAGACATATAGTGTTATCAAATGTTTCCACCCGATAACATCACAGACAGATAATCATGATTTCTGGAACAACGCCTTGTTTAGGGCACACCAGCGATAAACCAGTTGGGAAGGTACCACCAAAATATTTCCACCCGGTAGTCAAGGCCAATATAGTAAGAGAGTTTCCATAGGCCGAATCAATAATTTCATAATTCAAACCAGATGTTTATATGGAGAGATATAAACATATAACAAACAACGGAATCATCGGTATCAGATGCATTTTGAGAATAAAAGCATTTCACAAAATATACATAGTTTGCATAATATAATATAATCAAAATGCGCAAGAAATTGTATAGAGTACTCACCTAAAATAGAGGTCGAAATTATAGATAACGAGTCTTCGATCGCACGTTAATCTAACAAATACGATAAAGGTTTAAGTATATGTTCTAAACAAGGTCCAGTCTACATATTGTATTTTAATAGTAACTTATTTCAAAGGATTACTTAAAAAATCATTTTCTTAACTTTTAAAACTTATTGATCGTAATTAAAGGATTCAATTCATAGTTCTTCCTAATCAGTCGGTTCCCAGTAGAGATGGAGGGTCACAGGGGCACCACTTAAATACCATCTCATCTAGACAGAACATTTCCGGATTCATTCCCAGTAGAGATGGAGGGTCACAGGGGCACCACTTAAATACCATCTCATCTAGACAGAATTTCACCGGGCCTGACTTTGGAATTACTTAAATCGGATTCCATAATAACGAGCAATTTCTTTAAAAAGAATCATTTTTAAAAGCGTATAATTTCAAACAAGTTTATAAAATCAACTTGGATTTGTTCTAAATTTTAAGTTTTGATTAGTGAATTCTTTATCATATTTTACCAGCATAACTACTAAGTAAAGCTATAAAACAATAAATTAAGACTATAAAGATGCATTATAATATTAAGATTACCTTAAGATGAATATCCCTAAGAACTTCTTCTTAAAATTTCTCACACTTTCTCTCACTATTTCTTTCTATAATTCTCAAAGAATTGGTGTGAGTTTCAAATGATCCCCAAAGGCCCTATTTATAGTTTCCAAAGATATTTAGGTGTTGACACGTGTCTGGGTGATAAGGTTTTACTTTGGTGAGTCGCCGTTCACGTGTCGTGCAACGGATCAGCCTTGCAGTCTTGGTTTACCAAACAACGACACGTGTTTTTCCTTTTTCTAGAGGATTTACATAAGTTTTATCCTTTCCTATAGAGGTGACACATGTGCAGTGGATATGTTCAAAAGAAAGAACGAGGTGGAAAGCACGAGGTGGAAAGTTATTAGGGGTATAAGGGTCATTCACACCTTAAGGGTATTTTGGTAATTTCACACTATATATTTTGAATATTTCTTAGAGGTCCTTAAAAATATTTTATTTACGAAATGGCCCATTTTATATTTTTATTTTAGTCCTTAAAGTTTCATAAAATTATATTTTCTACCCCAAAACTTATTATTTGCCTTAAGATATGTCATAAGACTTCGATTTGATCCAATTTACAGATGATTCTTCGTAATTAAAAATGGGTTTGTTATATTGATAGCCATTAATACCACATATCTAATAATACAACATTTATAAGATAATAAGTAACACAAGAGTGTAAAAACAAACTATATATAAAAGTGGGGTCATTACAGGAGGAGACCTTACTGCAGAAAGAAAAGCTTACCTCGGTGAGGCACAAGCTTGCTCGTACATTCAGCGAATAAATCTAGCTGAGGAAGATCGCCCGAGAAAGGTGAACAAGGAGAAATTGGTCATCGGTTTTTCAAAAAATGACCTTGCAGGTGTTTTATATCCTCACGATGATCCACTGGTGATCAAGATGAGAATGAAGGAGGTAATGATTTCAAGAGTGCTGGTCGATAATGGTAGCTCGGCAGACATCATGTTCTACTCGTGTTTCGATAGTTTAAATCTAAATCTATCTCAACTGGAGCCTTACCACAGACCCCTCATCGGTTTTGCTGGTTAGAAAGTATTTCCACTTGGGACGATCAAGTTGGATATACTCATTGGTACGTGGCCTGCTTGTCGGACAGAAAGAATACGTTTCTTCGTGATGGATAAGAATGTGCAATCATCGTATAATATCATTATGGGAAGAGTAGGATTGAAGAAGTTCGAGGCTGTACCATCTACAGTGCATCAGTGCCTAAAATTCCCAACTAACTTTGGAGTAGGAGTTGTGAAAGTTGATCAGAAAGTAGCTCGGGAGTGCTATTATTCATCCGCTGAGCAAGAAGAACTGGAAGAATCAAAGAAAAAGACTACTACCTATCAAGTGGATGAAGGTGCAGAAATTGAAACATTGGATCCTCGAGATGAGTCACAACTCGTGAAGGGTCAAGTGGTGGAAGCTACTGAAAACATCATTCTGGACGACGAGCACCCTGAGCGAACTACTCAAATAGGTTCATCGTTGGAAGCCTCATTAAAACAGGAATTGATAACTTTCCTTAGAAGCAGAAGAAAAACTTTTGCGTGGAGTCATGAAGATATGCCTGGGATAGACCCAAACTTCTTATGTCACGAGCTCAATGTGAATAAGGAGATCAAGCCTGTGAAGCAGAGAAGAAGAGTGTTCAGCCCCGAGAAGAATCAAGCTATACAGGAGGAAGTCGAGAAGCTCCAGAAAGCTTATTTCATTGAAGATGTTAAATATCCAGCTTGGTTAGCTAATGTGGTGATGGTAAAGAAGAATAACAACAAGTGGAGGATGTGTGTAGACTTCACCGACCTCAACAAAGCATGCCCAGAGGATCACTTTCCATTGCCCCGAATTGATCAGCTGGTGGATGCTACCTCGGGACACGAGCTGCTGAGCTTCATGGATGCTTATTCTGGCTACAACCAGATCAAAATGAAACCTGAAGACAGGGAGAGTACTTCTTTCATTACCCCTAGGGGAACTTATTGTTATAATGTTATGCCTTTTGGTTTGAAAAATGCAGGTGCGACATATCAGCGGCTGATGAACAAAGTCTTTGCCGAACAAATCAGTTGCAACATGGAAGTCTATGTTGACGACATGCTGACAAAAAGCAAGAAAGCTATCGACCATCTAGTTGACTTAAGTCAGACTTTTGATCAACTGGATAAATATCAAATGAAGCTGAACCCGATGAAGTGCATATTTGGAGTACGAGAAGGCATGTTCCTCGGGTACATTATCAATCAACGAGGCATTGAGGCGAATCCTGAAAAGATCAAAGCTCTGCTCGGGCTGCGATCTCCAATAACGAAGAAAGAGGTGCAAAGTCTTACAGGACGAGTAGCAGCACTCAACAGATTTGTATCACGAGCAACTGATAGATGTCTCCCATTCTTCAAGACACTTCGAAAAACTTTTGAGTGGAATGATGAATGTGAGAAGGCTTTTTAAGACTTGAAGAAATACTTGGGAGCACCTCCAATGTTGTCCAGGCCGGTGATGGGAGAAAAAATATATTTGTACCTTGCAGTATCTGAGAATGCAGTTAGCTCGGCGTTGATCAGAGTGGAGAATGGAGTACAAAAGCCAATTTACTACACAAGTAAGTCCTTCCGAGGAGTAGAGATCAGATATCCAAGGCTGGAGAAGTTGTCACTGGCGCTGATTGAGGCGAGTAGGAGAATGAGGCCATACTTCTAGGCTCATACTATAGTAGTATATACTGATATGCTATTGAGGAAAGCCCTGCATAAGCCAAAAAAATCAGGAAGATTGATGTACTGGGCAATAGAGCTCGGTGAATATGATATAGCCTATGAACCCAGATCATCGCTTAAAGGGCAGGCTGTAGCAGATTTTATAGCGGAGTTCACCTATCCTGATAGCGCCGAGGAGTAAAAGTTGCTCGCTGATCAACCTGTGGATGTTACAGGATGTGATGCAGAGATAGTTGTGAGGACTCCGGACGAGGAACAAAAGTTACTCACTGATCAACCTATGGATGTTACAGGATCAACAAACACTAGCTCAGACCAACTCCGGTTGGTAAAAGGGCAAGTGGATGTTACAGGATCAACAAACACTAGCTCAGACCAACTCCGGTTGGTAAAAGGGAAAGTGGATGTTACAGGATCATTGAATTCGAGCTCAGACCAACTCCGGTTGGTAAAAGGGAAAGAAGAAATGATCGACGAAGAGCAAGAAAAATCCAAGGAGGAAAGGAAGTAGCAAATATTTCACCGAGGAACTCTGACTGAACAGAAATTTGAAGACGAGTTACCTATATGGAGGCTATACGTAGATGGCTCATCTTGCACTGCAGGATGTGGCGCGGGGATAGTTTTGAGCACTCCGGACGAGGTCGACATGGAATACGCCCAACGTTTCCAATTCAAAGCTTCCAATAATGAGGCTGAGTATGAGGCCATGATTGCAGGTCTTAGTTTGGCAAAAATTATGGAGGCGCAACAGGTTATTGTCTTCAGTGATTCTCAATTGATTGTAAATCAAATGTTGGGAGTATATGCAGTCAAAGGATAATTAATGATCAGATATCATGCAAAGGCAAAGGAGCTGGTGTCAGAATTTATTGCTATTCAGCTGGTTAGAATACCGAGAATGGAGAATGCGAGAGTAGACGCCCTAGCTCGTCTAGCATCAGCTACTCGTACCGAGCTACGACGAACAATCCCAATTGAGGTTTTAGCTGGTAGGAGTATAGATGAAGATTTTTCGTTGAACTTTATCACCCTTGATTTAGGACCATCTTGGATGGATCCCATCAGGGCATACATTGAGGAGGGAGAATTGCCAATTGACAAGCTCGCAGCCAAGAAATTGAAGTTCAACGCTGCTCGGTATGTATTAACTAACGGTGTTTTATATAGACGAGGAATTATGGCAGGTTTGTAGAGATGCGTGCATCCCTCCGAGGTGAAAGATTTGATTGAAGAGATCCATGAAGGGTCCTATGGAGCACATGTAGCAGGTCGAACACTCTTGCAAAGGATGATGACGCAGGGATATTACTGGCCGACGCTGAGGGATGATTATGTAGCCTACGCGAAGAAATGTGACAAGTGCCAGCGCTTTTCCTCCATTCGAAGAACTCCACAAGCATTATTGACACCCATAACTTCCCCTTGTCCATTTTCCATGTGGGGAATTGATTTGGTTGGACCACTACCAACGACCCGAGGAAGGTTCAAGTATCTCGTCGTCGTAGTAGATTATTTTACTAAGTGGGTGTGACACTCCGCCTAATTAAATACCGGGCGATCACTCCTTTATTAAATTAAATCAAGGTAAACAGTTGGTTCATTCTCAGCATCACTGTCGATAAAAATAATTTTTCCAATTTAACACCCTAAATAATTAAGCTAAGTGTCAAAAAACATTTTTCATACGAACTTCCAAATTTTAATTAAAGAAAAGATTTTTTTTTTTTTTATTCAAAACAACATTTCTACAATAGAGAATCACACCACGAAATTTAAATAAAACCATACATTCACCAAACGAATGCCAATAATATAAAACTAAAATCATAAACCATCCTGAAACAAATCCCATAAACAATACTGGAATAACTGAAATATAAAAATCCCCAACAATAAATGAAATGATGAAAAGGGCGACACGTGCCCCATAGATGAGAGTAATAAGAGTGGAGTCAATGTTGGAAGCCGTCTACTCAAAGGACCTGCAACTCCCACCTAAGCTGCAGCTCGTTCTTCTCAAAGAATCCTAAGCAAGACGCCCCTGTGGCTGGGCACCTGAAAATATACATATATATACACAAGAGAGAGAGAAAAGGAAACGGGTCAGGGCCCGAAAGTGTGTTTGGTTTTAAAATACGTTAAGCAAGTATTTAAATTGATACAGGCCAATGCAACATCATATTAGTTCGTCTCTCTCTTGAGAAATACTCACCTCTCTTCTAATGTGCACTCCTATCGTACTAACCTTCCCAATGGTTCGTTTATCTTAACTTATTCAAATGTATACAAAACCGGACGATGACAATGTTTTACAAAAATATAACTTTCAATCTGAAGTACTCCTCTCGTTTTAGCTTCATTAAATTATAAGGTTTCTCAGTGTCTTCTCATATTTTCACAAAATAAATATTTATAATTGCTTCAACAACTAAGTCCCACTTAACACATTAGAGTAGGCATATTAAAGTTTATCACCATATATATATATATATTAACTACTCGAATAATATATATACAACAGCACCCCAACTAAACTATGGTGCGGGCATACTCAGCTATCCAATCCCCGTATCGCTCACATAAAGGGAAATACAAGTTCGGAATCACTCTCGAACTGTATTAACATATACAAAACAACGTTGAGGCGAAGCATAGATTCCAAGTCCAAGAGGTCAGTACATACCCACACGTCTCTTAGGACCGTCCGACTATCAATTTAATAGCCCGTACCTAGGATCTCTATCTTCTAGGGTACGATTCAATATCCCCATAAAGCAACACAGGATACGATCGTCCCAGCGCGGTAACCTCAGGGATAGCAAGTAGCGCGGGTACGTTTTTCACATGTATATAATATATGTACACACATTCATATAAATATACCAATTTCATCATATTAATATAGGTCACTCTCATTACCCATAATTACAACCTTTGTCCTAAATTTCACCTTATTAGTATAACGTATAAGGTTTCGCCTCTAACCTTAATTCGAAGGGGTTTTCTCACTAGTTATGGGACACTCGTGGGTTCTATCCATCCAAGTAATATATTCAGTAGGTAGACGTCTATTCACTAACGTAGGTATTCGTTGAAATCTCTCATTTGAAATACGTAGTTCGTCGTTCCTTAATTAACTATTCCTTAAACCCAATTATCATTTCATAATAAAGTTCTCAACACTTAATCATATGTCCTACTGGTCTCTCTTATATCCCAAAACATTTTATTTGAAATGCCCAAGAATTCTTTCATGATAAATTAATTCAACTAATTAAACAAGGGAAATAATAGGCTGCCAGGAAGGGTCGATCGATCGACTACTGGGGTTCGATCGATCGAACCTTCGATCGATCGACGCTATAGGGTCGATCGATCGATCAAACAGGTATTTCGATTTCTGCAGAAGTGCAGTTACGGGTTTAACTAATATTCTTCATTCAAATCCATAATTTCCAAAACTAATCGTCCCAAAACTTATACTACAATCATGGTAATATATTTCCAGATGTTTCTAACGTTAAGCATGCATATAACCATCATTAAACATGATTAAACAACCTAAAATTTCATCTAATCATCAAGAACCCTAAGTTTTCTTAATCTTTTGTTCTAATCAGTTTTCTCCAGAATTTTCTTCTACAATAACATAAAAAATTCGTGGGTTTATCATCTACATTACATAAGACTTCCAGAATAAAATTTTAATCTTGTCTACATGCAAATTCCTATCACAAAGTGGGGTTTTCTTCCATAAATTATACTCCTAATCATTCCTACACTAACATGATTATTGCACCAACGAAAATACGCAAGTTAAACACTTGCCTGGAATTTCAGAGGTCTGGTTTCCTGCTGATATTGGTGTGGTTGCGTTCTCCTCCTCGCGATCTACGCGTTGGTGGTGACGGTGGTGCAAAAGGTGGTGTTTTTGGCCTTGAATCACCTAGCAAGGTCTCTCCTCTCTTCTCCACTAGCCGTCTTAGGGTTCTGAATGATCTAACCCTAAAAGGCTGACTTAAATGGTTGCTAAGGATGGCTGAAATTCGTGGGTTTAATTACCCTAGTTTGTAAAATGACCAAAACGCCCTCCCGGGTCACTAATTAAGCCTAAAAACATCCCAAGACCCAAACTAAACCCCCGGGTACACTTTTCTGACTATCTCGAACCTTCCGGACGCGTTGGCGCACTCAAAATGACCATACGGACAACTCATAAAATATTTACTTTTATATCTCAATAATTAGTCCCGACGCGACACGGGCGCGTCCCGACTAAAATTACCAAAATTGTCATTTTCATTCACTCGTGACATTTACCATATATTACTATGCTCCTAAGTAATATTCAACAATTTCATATTATTACTAACTCACGTCACGTTAATAATTATAACATAATTAATTTCCGGATTTTTTTTTTTTAAAAATAAATCCCCAAATTAATTAAAGCATAAAAATACGGGGTATTACAGTGGGTAGAAGCTGAGCCACTCATTGAAATGACGTACGAGAAGGTGTACCAATTTGTTTGGAAGAACATCATTTGCCGATATGGTCTCCCTCATGCCTTCATCACAGATCATGGAACACAATTTGATAACGAGGAGTTTGCCGCCTATTGTCATCAGTCAAACATTTTGAAGGTCCACTCAGCACCAGGCCATCCTCAAAGCAATGGACAAACTGAAGTGACAAACAGAACGCTACTAAATGTCTTGAAGAAAAGACTGGATGATGCAAAATCGAATTGGATCAACGAGCTACAAACAGTACTCTGGGATTACCGAACTACTCCCCGAATAGCAACTGTAGAAACACCATATATGCTGGCGTTTGGAACTGAAGCCGTTATCCTGCCGAGTTAAGCCTCCCAACACACAGGGTTCTGAATTTCAAATACCCTATCAGCGACTTAATGAGAAGACTGGATTTAGACATGCTCGAGGAAGTTAGAGAAGAAGCAGCCATTAGAAATGCTGCTTACCAGCAGCGAACAACTCTGTTCTACAACAAAAGGGTGAAGAAGTGTGACCAGAAAGAAGGAGATTATGTGCTGAAGAAAGTAATTCAAAAGCACAATAAGCTGGAGGCAAACTGGCATGGACCATACCGGGTTACAGAAGTTGTTCGACCAGGCACTTATCGAATAGCAACTTTAGAAGGCGAGGAGTTTAAGAATGCATGGAACGCAGAGCACCTGCACAAGTATTATCAGTGATGTGTATTCCCATGTAACGCAGTTCCATCGATATGAATAAAATGAAGATATTCTGCAAGTCTCTCTCTTTATTGAAAATTTTTCGGGGAATACTAGTGCTACACACTACTCGGCAAAGCTCAGACTACTCAGCAAAATATTCCTAAAAATACCAACCTCGGTTGGTTAGGAAACAAAATATTCCTAAAAATGCCAACCTCGGTTGGTTAGGAAACAAAATATTCCTAAAAATGCCAACCTGTTTGGCTAGGAAACGAAATATTCCTAAAAATGCCAACTGCGGTTGGTTAGGAAACAAAATATTCCTAAAAATGCCAACCTGTTTGGCTAGGAAACGAAATATTCCTAAAAATGCCAACCTGTTTGGCTAGGAAACAAAATATTCCTAAAAATGCCAACTTATGTTGGTTAGGAAGTACAAATATTCTCGCAAATGTCAACTTATGTTGGTCGGGAGGGCAAAAATATTCTCAAAATTCCAACTTATGTTGGTCGGGAGGTAAGATTATTCCAGAAAGCGATAAAAGTCTACTAACTATGGCTGGTCGGGGATAAAAACCCACCAACTGTAGTTGGTCGACAAGCAAAATTTATCGATCTTGGTTGGTCGTAAACATTTTATGAGTAAAATTATTTCAAAAAAACATGGAGAATCTAACAACCTTGGTTGGTTGGAAAAATTTTAAACATTTTTTATACTCGTAACTTTATTATTAAGTGATCGAGCAATATTATTGAAACTTGAAACTTTTTAATTATTATTGAGTTGGTCGACAAACAACACAATATTGTTATCTTTTTAACAAATATGCACAAATATAAAGTGTTTGATAACTACAAAACAATAGCAATCAAGATTTGCAAACAAAAATGAAAGTCTTTCATTGAATTCAAAATAAATTACAAGTACATTGATATTGAAATGTATACTAACTATTACATAAAAAAATCCTATTCTACTGGTCTCTTCTCCTCTGCTTTTGACACAGGTTCCTCGCCAGCAGGCGGATCATTTAAAGACAGAGGATAATTGATGAAGTTGAGATCCTTCAACATCTTGACATTCACCACAGATGGTCGATCTAAGAGATGCTCGGGACGAGATACCTCGGTTTGAGAATGTAAATTGTAATCACCGAGATACTTTGAAATTAAGCTCCGAGGAATGGCCCTGGCAGGGATCTAACCCATGTCCAAATTGTATGGAGGCACAGGTAGGTCGAGTAGCCCGGGATCATAATAGTCCCACAGATAATGACCTTGTTCGAGCTTCAACACACCTAAGGCATTCAGCCAGCCTTGCTTATAGCCCTCATTGTTGGCATTCTGGATACGATCGTCCAAGTGGTATAGTGCTTCATTGTATCCAACCATCCATAACTCCCTGGGCTATTTGTGGAACTGATATGTTAGCCTCTCCATCTGCTCGTGGATATTCTTGATGAAAAGCTCCTTATTCTCCAAGACTGACTTCTGCGCAGAGAGCTGTTTTTCCAGGTCCCTAATTTTCTTTGACATATCAGACAACGCCTGGTTCTTCGCCATTAATTGGAAAGCCTGGTTCTCTAAGGAAGACTGAGTCCTTTGTTCCTCTTGCTCGTCCCCGAGGAGCTCTTGCTCGACCACGAGTAGATGTAGAGGGGCCAGAGCTCTTCAAAGTCTCCAACTCGTCCCTCAACTTGACGTTCTCAACCTCTAAGAACGAAAATCCCTTGTCGGTCACTGGGATCAAGGCACTAGAAGTAGAAGCTGCAGACTTCAATTGTGACAGCTCCTTTTGCAGGTTGTTGTTTTCCTTTTCCAGTAACTCAGCAATCTGTCTGCATTCTTCGACCTCACCTCTCAAGGTTCTCTCCCTTACATCGTACCCAACAAAAAGCTTCTCGTAGCCCTTGTCGGAAATAATCTGCTGGTACTTCTTATCGTACCCCTCATGCAACAAGGCAGTGGATTCTTTGTATTGAAGCTGAAGGTCTTCGAGGGCGTTTTAAAGATCCTCGATGATTTCATAATAGGCAACGTTATTCGATACAGCCCGATTAAGCAAACACTTCAGATATTGATATGCTTCCAATGCCTGTTCTGAAGCATCATGACCAAGTATGTCGATAACTTGTGCAACACTCAGGTCTGTGTGACCAGCCTTAAAGTACTCATTACATTATCGCAGCAACTTTGTATCATGGGCAGATAGCAGTTCCATCCTGGCCAGAAACTAGCAGAGAAAGAAGAGCAATCATCAATAAGAAGAATAAGCAGAGTATGAATGAAAGATAGACAACAGTATGCAAAAAAGTTCAAGTTTTATTAGATCATAGTTCAGAGTTACATCTTCTGGGTTACATGTGATAAAGAGAAAGAAAATAAAGATAAACATAAACAACTCTACACCTTCTCCTTGTCTCCCAAAACCTTCTCGAGAGGCTGGGATGAAGATGTAGGTTGCTCGGAGGGAATGGATAGTTGCTCGGGAAGCACTGGCAATTGCTCGGAGGAACTGACGATCTGCTGAAGTTCCTCGGCAGTAGGCTGAATGGCTAGGGCGTGATCTCCCATCACCATCGAAGACTCTTCGGAGGTAGCTTCGTCCTCTTTTAAGTCTTCTGGAGTTGGAGGGGAACCAGGGATATGTCTCTGGAAGAGCTCGGAAGACTTGTCGACCTTCATCTCCTGAAGGGCAGCAACCCATCCATCCCTAAAGTATTTGAGACTGCCATAGTCCACTTGTGACACCATGGCAGCCAACCCCTTGTTCCACCCCTTGTCCAAGCCAGAGATGAAGGACTTCTTCACAGCCATCTTCCTCTTTAATTTCTCTGAGGAGAGCTTCTCGGACAGCAGGTTCTCAGCAGCCTTCAATTTATTTTCTGCCTCCTCTTTCTGCCGACCTACTTCCCGAAGCCGAGCCAACTCCTCCTCGGCAGCCTTGAGTTTATCTTCAAACTCTCCATCAGTGTTAAGCTTCTCTTCAAGCTCCTTATTATCCTTCTCCAGGGCATTTATTCTTTTCTCCAACTCCTTGGAGGCATCAACAGCTCAAGCTTTTTCTTGCTCGATGGAGGCAAACTTCTTCTCCCAGACAGCCTTATCAGTGGCATACTTCTGGCGAGAGTCTTCTAAAGACTTGATAGCCTCTTCCAGAGCTCCCTCTACACTGGACGAGGAGCATGAAGCCTTAATCGCTTCATCCTTCTTCAGGATTATATTGAAGCAGCTCGTCAACTGTGAACAGAAAAAGAAAACAAGTTAGAGACAGAAATAACAAAGGAAATATGAAAAATTCAAAGTAAAGAGACTTACAGAAGCAAGATGACGAGCAGCTAGCGAGGTGACCATATCCCAACTAAGGTTTTCTTCAGTACCTTGGACCTCTGGAATGATCCAGGATTTTACCGAGCTCATGGCAGAGCTCGGGGGAACAAAAGTTGGAACCCCAGTTCCAGCAACTGGGGGCTGAGTGATGGTATCAGCCAAATTGACCGAGGAGTTTTTCTTCAGCCTCCTCGGGGGAACATAAACGGATTCAACCAAGGAGGAACCCTTGGTCGGTGATATCACAATCACCTCTCCAGGAGCAGCAGACCTGCTCGGAGCCACTGCGGGCTTCTCAGCAACCCTCACAACTTCAGCAGCTGAGGAAGGTGCATCATTCTTCTTCGTCCCCTCCATTGGGACATCAATCCTACTCCTTTTTGCCTCCCCAGAACCGGAGGTAGTTTTCTCAAACAGGGTAGGAGGTCTTCTCTTCTTCATCCTTTTACTTAAAGGAATATGGGATTCAAGCGATGAGCTGGTGGAAGCTGGTACTGGCTCTGATTCACTTATCACTGGACGAGTAGTGAAAGAAGTGTTGTAGCTCTTGTACTGCAGCAGATACGAAGCTGATCTAATGTGCTCGTCGGCAACACTTTGATGCAGACTCCAGATAAGTTTCAAATGCCTTATATTGACATCTGCATCTTTTGGGCACTTTCTCTTGCTATCAACTGCAAATAAATAAACATTGTTATCAGTGGCACATTTTATCAAACACAAAAGAAACATGATTTCAAAATAAATAAAATAAAATAAAAATAACCTATCCCATTGCCATAAGGAGGGCATCTGGGACCCTGGTAAACCTCATCTCCAGCTAATGGAGGGTGTTGTCAATTTTTTATGACAAGCCCGTGTTCAAAATAATCCCTATTGGCATCAGGGAGATTGACTACTAAGGCTCTATTTAAAAATCTAGTTTTTAAATAAAAAATATTATCATTAACTGCCCATCTATAGTAGTACATGATTTCTGGAATTCCTATACGAGTTCCATGCATTTGATTTAATCTATGCACCCCATTAACTGTTCTCCATGTGTTGGGGGCTATTCGTGCAGGAACAACGTCAAAGTACTGATAGAATTCCAGACACAAGGGATTTGGTGGAAAAGAAAATCCACACTCAGCAAAAAAGAGACTGGGGAACCAATGTCCCTCAGCCAAACGGAAGTAATCAGAAGGCTCAGAAAGCTCTTCCAAAACAACCCAGGAGGGAATGGAAAAATCAGAGCGAAACTTCTCAAGAGACTCAACAGAGTAAACCATGATGATGAATAAAAGAAATGAAGAAGAAAGAAGAAGATCTTACAAAAAAAGAGTAGAGCTGTTGACAACGAACGATGGAAGAGATGAACGCACAAGAGAGTAGAAGACAATGAAAAACTCGAAGACACAAATTTGAAAAGTAGAAGACGATGGGAGTATCTATGAAGTTTAAAGACCTTGCCTTGGGAAATGGTGAAGTAATGATTACAAAAAGGATGATTACGTTACCGGCGGCTAAAAAGATCAAAAGTGGCACGGGAATCAGAGCGGGCAACAGCGGCTAAAAAGACTAAAAGTGACGTGGGAATCAAAGCACGCAGAAAAGTCCAAAAAATCATGATTCTACGAATTGGGAAGGAGAAATAAATACAAGGGAAACGATCCTAAAAATCAGGAAAACTATTTAAAGCTACCATATTCCGAGAAAGAATGTTCCATACTCCTCAAATTTCGAACTATGAAACATTGGGGGCTTCTGTTGATACCAAATTTAATCTGCTGACATGGAACAATCATATGAAGACACGTGGCTATCTACATGGCAACAACAAGCATTTTCGAGATGATCACACGCTCCGAGGAACCATGTTACTCTGAGGAACTCATACGCTCTGAGGAACAGACCTCTCCGAGGAACTCTTTAGCACCGAAAAGCTCAAGCGGTCCGAGTTGCACCTCGAAGCAGGATACCAACAGTTTAACTGCTCATTAAATGCTTATCATTCAGACGCACACGCAAAAAGGGCATTAAATGTATTACCCTTTCATATGTATATCATTTAATGTATTACCCTTTCACATTACAGCCTCAGGTCTATAAATACATTGTACAATCCTCATTGTAAGGGGATCCAGCCCGGAATTTCTTGATAGAACATAAATCGAGAATTCCCAAACACTCAGCAATAAAACAACAGTGGACGTAGGCCATTCTTATAAGGCCGAACCACTTTAAAATCTTTTGTCTCATTTATTTATCTGTGATTGAATTATTAGAGTGATCTAATTTTTTACATTAACACTACTTATCAAATTTAAGTAAATAATATAATAATAAATATTAATCCATTATCTTGCTAATCAATATTTATCAAATTCAATTTAATTTTTCCAATTAAATTAATAATTAAATGCACACGGCTATTAAATAATCATAAAAGTATGGGGTATTACATTCTCCCCTAATAACGGAATTTCGTCCCCGACATTTGAACGTACCTGCCACGAAGTGCTCTGGGTACTTATTTCACATATCATCCTCATGCTCCCATGTTGACTCTGCAATATTGTGGTTTCCCCGCTATATATGCATTAATGGTACCACCGTTAACCGAAGCTTCCGCTCACTACGACCCAAAATGACAACATGTCTCTCCTAATAAGAAATGTCCAGGTGTAGGTTAATATCCTCCAATGAACTTTTATTCGTTCAGTGCCCCAGAAGAATGCATGAAAATATTACCTTTTTCCCTAGCAGTGAACCATCGCTTTGACAATCATCATATGCGCGTGTAATCATCATATTGTTGGGAATCGTGAGGTCACTTATTACTATAAGACAACGGTTCCCACTTTTTTTCACATTTTCCAGTTCATTTGAAAAACCTACAATCTTTCAAAGGAGAGCTTTTCATTGTCATCACTCCACCCGTAAGAACATCTTCGAAGATCTTTCTCCATTTCACTA
Source organism: Sambucus nigra (assembly GCA_949130495.1). Lineage (NCBI taxonomy): Eukaryota > Viridiplantae > Streptophyta > Magnoliopsida > Dipsacales > Adoxaceae > Sambucus > Sambucus nigra. The sequence goes on along the minus strand of OX422208.1, from coordinate 82,273,800 downwards.
TTCTTCACTTTTTTTTATTCTTTCATAGATTTTGTCATCTTTAACCATGATGTATATTATTGGCGAATACACCGTGGAAGAATTTACACTTGATCATCAAATCCCCTCGTGGGTATTATTAGATTTAGTTGATGGTTTTTATGACCTATGCGCCCTTTCTGAAGGCCATTGGTTGCACTAAATTTTTATTACTAAGTTTGGGTTTACTTTTCCCCAACATCGCTTATTTTTGGAGTTTTGCCAATACTTTGATGTGGTATCATCCCAAGTTTCCCCGAATACATGGAGGATTTATTAATGGGGTGAATCTTACTAATGAGCTGTATGAGACCCATCTTGATATTACTGATATCATGTATTGTTACTAATGGGTGATGACCACTGAGAGTATTAACTATATGAAGATGAGGGTGGCTAACCGAGACCTAGTTATGACCCTCTTTCATTCTAGTAAAGATTATTGGGATGATGGTCTGATTATGAACAATTCGCAACACTCTCACTTTCTCGAGAGTGTGGCATATGAAGGGCTGAGATGACTCCAGGAAGGGAAAGGAATAAGTTAGAAAGCCATTTTACTAGCCTTATGATTCTATGTTAGTTGAGGCTAATTTTTTTTATTTTCTCTATTTATTTTTGTAGCAAAGAGTAAGAAAAAGATTTCTCGTGATAACCATGTTAACTTTGTTGACCTTCGGATGATTTGATCCATTCAATAAAGAGATGGAGCTGCTGAGCATTCAAGGTCGGCAACATTTCTTCTCGGCTACAAGAGTATCACCACGTATTTTATTGCAAGGACAATAGAAAGAAGGCCAATCATTACCAATACTTTGGACTATCCAGAGGCCTCCATTTTCCCGGACTCAGAGAGGGAAGAATCACCTAAGGAAAATATATCTTCTCGGGATTCAGAGATGGACAAATCATTATAGGGAAACATGTCCTCTTCTTTTGAGACCCTTGATGTTTCTTTGGTTACTTACACCGTTCCCCTAGTTCCATGGTGAAAAGGGAGGTTACAAATTTGATTGATGCAAACATCAATGATGAACATGATGGTACCATATCTCCTACCCCTGCTCGCCCATCAGGTAAAAAGAAAGATCTTACTCGATCGACGAGCAAAAAAAATAAACTTTGGCCTTCCACTAACCCCACGGACCTTGATGACTCCCCTTCTAAGAACCACGAGCCTCTTTCAAGGAGGCAAAAGAGGCATCATCTTCTCGCTCCCCAACTAGACATCGTGGGGGAAGAAGAATGCTAATAAGAGCAACTTACTACCTAATCTGTTGTTTCTCATCCCGATCTGTCTGAGGACTTTATTAATTTTGGGGTTTACCCTGTGGATAGATCAGTTTCCTCTGCCTTACCCCATTCAAGGTTATTAGAGCATGTTAACCACAAGCTTTCCCTTGTAAGTTGATTGCCTTCATATTTTTCTTTAATGTTTGTTTCTTGCATTTTTCTCATATTTATCTGTCCTTTTGTTCTGTAGTTATTGATTGATTACGATCAATTGTTGGAGAAGAATGACCATATGAAGGCGTCCTTTATTGATACAGAGGTTTCATATGAAGAGTTATATAAATTTATATTGGATGCTCGGTGATTGAATGATATTCAGGAGATCGAGAAGAAGAAGCTCGACGAGAAGGTTAAGAGATTGAAGGATGAGAAGTTTAATATTCAAAGAAGGTTGATGATTCTGCTGCTCTTTTTGTTTCAGTCGAGTAGGATAAAAAGGATGCCAGAGACACGAAGGTTGAGACTAACCTTACCAAGACACAGGCAATTGAAGATAAGTCCAAAGTTGAGGAGGTCTTTGATAGTGTGGCAAAGATCAAGGAGGTTGCCTTTACCCGTGGCTGGGGCAAAGCCTTTGTTACTGCTGAAATGCAGATTGCTTACTTTAAAAAGGTATTTTTTAAGAATGGTTAGGATTAGGCTTTGATTAAGGTTAGCACATGTGAGGGGTCAGACCTCTTTAGTGAGCATTATCTAGGTTCTCCCGTCAATTTGAGGAAGAGGTTGAGGATGATAATGATGAGGTTGTTGAAGAGAAGGAGAAGGTTTTTGATCAAAAGAAAATGACTGCTAAGCAGGCTATCAAGAAGAAAAAGGTCAACAAAATAGTATCTTAGGGGTTATGATTAGAGAATGTTGTATTTTATATTTTATTTCTAAATGACATAGGGGAATGCCCCTGTTGTAATCCTTTTTAATGGAATTGATGCTTTAATGAAATCATTACCGTTTCGTCTAATTTTTGCAAGTCTTCTCTTTTTTTTGACAAACTTATATATCCTACAATGTATTCATACAGTTTAACATAAGAATTGCAGCATTGGTTGTTGCCCAGGACAAATTTTAAGAGAGATATTGAAGACTCTTCACTACTGATCACAATGAAGATGATGGGGATGATGAGCTTGACCATCATCTAAGTCCTGATGTGTCAGCTCAAGCAAAATAAGCATACTTGAATCTTCATCACCGCTTTTATTAGGTAGTCGCAGATAATGCCTCTTTTCATGACATGATTTTTATTGCTCAACGCAGCCATTATCCAATCTGAAGGCCAATTTTGAGCAAAAGCTTTTTGATTTGATTGGAAATAGTGGATTTAATTAGCGATTGGAGACCATTGAATCCTCTCATTCAAGGAAATATTTTATTTTGTATGCCTATATAATGGGTTCTAGAGAGGTCGCCACTATCCTTGAGAAGGAGAACAATGATATGAGGGCTGATCTTGAAAGATTCAATAAGTCCAGATCAAATGAACTTGTTGAGGAGGGCGCTTCCTTTTTGGATGAAGAGAACACCCAGTCGATGGAGAGCTAGAGAAGACTCAAAAGGCCTTAAATGACAAAGTTGTAAATGAGAAGGATTAGTTCTCGTCTCAAGGGCAGAAGGAAAGTTATCTGGCAAAAGAGCTAAAAAGACGAAGAAGACTTTGCTCAATAGAGTATCAACCATTAAAAGTCTGACCCATAAGATTGACCAACTTACATTCCATTTCCAAAAATAATCTCGCTAGGTCTATATGGATGGTTATAATAAGGCTCTTATCAATATGGATCCTTCCTGAGCAATGCTCAGAATGTTGGTTATAAACATAGTTGGCTTAATGCCTTCACCATGGCTAAGGTCCCATGGGATTCTAAGTTGTGGTATTGGTATAACCCAAGTTGCTTAGATCATCATGATTCTCCTTACACGATCTACATTTTGTGGATCCAAATGGATGCCATTCCAATTAGACTTATAAGGAAATACCTCATTGATTTCGGCCTTAATGGAGACGATAACCTCTACCGATCTTAACACTTAGTTGACAGGTTGAGTCCTGGTGGGTTGTCAAGGATCAGAGATATGAGTGTGACCATTACACCTTACGCATTGAATGTTACACCCACTAGAGTTGGGGGTTCAATGAATAAGACATCCTGATTGCGGAATTGATCCATCTAGTTTCAGATTTTTGTTATAATTTTTTTTATCTGTTTCCTTGTAAGAACTTAAAGTGTTAATATAAAATTTTGCATTTTTTTGTTTTCTATATGATGTGTTGTCTTCTTACCTTACCTTTTAGCTTATGTCGTCACATCTAACCTTAGTCCTAGAACCAGAAAATTAAAAAGGCACCTGTTTGTGAGGGCATTCCCCGATGAGGATTTTTATGACCTAGATAGTCGTAGGTACCTATGGTTTTCGATTAAGCCTTTTATCTGTTGTAATCCATTATTTATGTTTTTTTATTCACCAAAAGACTTTGTGTTGGCTGATCGATATTCAGAGTTGCTTTATGGTCGCTCAACTAGTTAGTCTTTACAGTCGCTCAACTAGTTAGTCTTAAAAGAAGACATTTGAGAGAAGACAATTAGCACAGTGATAAGTGATATGTTAAAGAGAGTTTATTTAACCAATTGGTCTTATTTATTAAGTACGCATTCGTATGACACTTGGAACAAAGCATATATATAAGTTCGAGAAGTTTGAAAGAACTTATTAAAGAAATTTTAAAACTGAAATAAATGAAATAAGCTAAGTTACAAGCTTAAAATCTAAAAATGAAACTTCTTTAAATTGTCTGCGTTCAAAGCTCGGGGAACCTCTCTACCCTCCATTAGTTTTAAGTGGTAGGCGCTTATAAAGTCTTCACGGATGATTTTGAATGGGCCTTCTTCGCTGGGCCCCAATTTCCCTCCCAATGGCTTTTTGGAACTGCCCATAATCTTCTTAAGCACGTAGTCTCCGACCTTGATTCCTCTTGATTTAACACCCTATTGTATTTATTGGCCAACTAATGCTGGTAGGAGGCAAGTTTTATAAGAGATAATTCTCTTTTTTCATCGGCTAAGTCAAGTTTTAATCTGATTACTTCGTTGTTGAGATATTGATCGACTAAGGTGGATTTCATGGTTGGCAGACCTACTTCCAGTAGGATCACTACCTCTATTCTGTAAGCCAAGGAAAAAGGTGTTTCTCTCGTTGATCGCCTGGATATTATTCAAAACGCCCAGAGAACGTGAAGGAGTTGGTTAACCCAAGCACCTTTTGCTTTTTCCAACCACTTTTTGATTCCATCGAGGATCATCTTATTGGAAGATTCTACCTACCCATTTCTTTAGGATTAGGCCACTAAACTATTGTAGTGCCTAATATTATTCTCATTACATAATCCTTGAAAGAGGCTGCTTACGAAATGAGTTTCATTATCTTTATTGATAATCTTAGGGATGCCAAACCGTGTTATGATGTTCTCCCATATGAACTTGGTCATGTTGATATCTAAGATGTTCGTCAAGGTTTCCCCTTTAACCCGTTTAGAGAAGTAATAGACCAACAGATACTTCCTGCATCCATACATGAGGAGAAATGGGCCGACGATGTCAAGTCTAGGAAAATGACTACAGACTTGTGAGGGACTTAAGGTTTTTGTCCGGTTAGAGTACCAGCGGTAAGAAGAGTTTAAAGTTCTTTCATTTTTGAATGTAGTCAACTACGTACTTTTTCATGTATGGCCCCTAATATCCCTCTTTCAATGCCCTAAATGCCAATGACCTTCCCATACATGTCTCCAACATATCCTCTCATAAAGCTCCCGAGGGTCTATTTGACGTTGTTTGGGTGCACGCATTGGAGGTAATGCCTTAAAAAAGAGCGACGATAAAGTTTTCGATCTGTCGAAAAGTGGAAACGAGCAGATTTCACCAGTACCTTATGTGCTTCTTTCTTATCAACTGGTTGGGTATCTTCCATTAGGTAGCGCATGCTCACATCCATCCATCTCGGGGTCCTATCAAAGACCATAACTTTCTTGTCATATTTCCCCTTATTGATACTGGGTTGGTTGAGGTATTCCACTTCAATTGTTTACTTCATATCCCCCTTAATGGCTAAAGTGAGTGGTTAGTTCGTCGGTATGACTATTATTCCCTCTTGGGAACTATTGCACTTGCACATGCATGCATTGGGTGCCAAATACTGGGTTTCCTCAAGGTGTGTTTCCATGCACTCATCCCTAGAGCTCTAATCTTGCAATATTTGATTTGATATCAGTCTTGAGTCATAAAAGACATCAAGGTGATAGGCTCAAATGTATAGTTCTTTCTGCAGTCTGTAGATAAAGGCTTCGTGCTTAACTTCATTTTTTGGAGGCTTTAATCCAAAATAAAATTGCCTGTTTGAGAATTATTTTCTCTGGGGATACCATTACTATCCCTACTTGACGCGACTAAGAAAGTGTCTCAGAAGTGCGTTCTCTCTAGGCTCAAGTGCAAGCCTGTCGCTCAAGTAATAATCCGATAAGTCGGGTATCGATCCTCATGAAAATAGGACAATGGAATTGTAACGACGTTGGATAGACGAAGAAATCCTAACCCTGACTCTAAAAAGAAAGGAAAAGATGATTTGTTTTGAGAATTGGCTACAACTAAATCAAATTTTGAAATTATGAAAGAAATGAAACATTCTAAATTACCTAAAATACTAACGATGAATGATTTAAAACCCGAACTATATGATGAATAAAATAGGATGGGAATACAATCCCTCAACCCTAGTTTATTGATGGTATAAAACTAATCGTAAATTTAAGTGATGAATTTGACCCCGAATTTAGTACTCCTAAGCATTACGTATATGAGTTTCAAGCCCCCACGATACTTAATCAGAGGATGAGTAAATCGGTATTGCGATAGTTACACTCGAATTTCATTCTAAAGCATCCCGGTTACCCTGAAGCAAACGAGATCCAAAGATCTACAATTGTCGTGTTTCTACGCAATATGGTCATAATAAATTATTAAATTTAGAGGATTAATTTTATACACATGTAACTACCACATCGGGTTGGGTTCATGCATCCCGACCCTTAAAAAATTTAGCTTACCATGATGAAATTAATGAAAACGATTGTTGGATTGCAGGAAATCATGATTAAACTAAGGGAGAATTGAAGAATGATGTAGAAGAAAGATTAGACAGAAGAAAGTAATCAACTAACTTACCAAAGCACTAAAAGCATCAACTAAAATTACTTGTAATCATAGAAATCTGAACAAACTTCAATCTTGGAATTAAAATTGCAATAAATCTATAAACTAGGGTTTTGTAGAAACTTTCTCTCTCTAACTACCTCTAAAAGTTTTAACTTAAAAGGGAAAAATTAGATGATTTTTCCGCCCCTTAAAATGATAATAACTCGGGTTTAAATACCCTACAAGACTCCAAGAGTTTTAGCTTAACCACGGCTCTCCATTGGAGGAAGAGTAAGAAAACAAAACTGCGACAATCGGACCGATCCAGTCCTTCTTCAGTTTTGTTCAACTTGGACCCGAATCGGTTCTTTTATTTTCTTCCCGGATCGGTCCTATCCCGATCGGTTCTTTTAATTTCTTCCCGGATCGGTCCTATTCGGATCGGTTCTTTTAATTTTCATCAACTTCGATCCGTCTTCGGCTTGGAGTTTACTGGAACTTTGTATTTCGGATCGGTCGTATCTTTCTTTGACTTTTTCTTCTATCTTTGACAACTCATAGCTTTCACATCGGGACTCTGATTGAGATACCGTTTCTTCCTAAGTACTTGTAAACTTGCTTTCTTCAACTTTTCTTGAGATGCCTCATCCGAATTCTGGGTAAAATTATAACTTTTCCCTTTTTACTTTCCTTCTTTTCTTTCTCTATTCTTTCGATTTCTTTCCTTCTTTAGTGACATCAAATACCTGTTAAATTAGTAGAAAATATCAAAAACTCGGGGTACTCTTTAAAATAAGTCAGTAGTAAGATTATGAGATAAAATCAAATTTATTACGTTGTTCGAGGTGCTAAAATTAACTAAACTAAAGGGATAAATTTAGAAGAATTTATGCCTAATCAAATCCCCCTAACTTAGAACTTCACGCGTCCCGAGCAATGTAAAAGAATCCTACCAAGGCTCAACTCTTGAAAATCATTTTATTGGGATAGAATACCTTTTTCGCGGGAAAGCGATTGCATTTAGCGTATGCAACAAGCCTTTAAACCCCTTGGTTACCCTAGTAAGACGAGTTGTGTCTCGTGCGGGTTTGCAGAGAATATACCCATAAAATTTGACTCAAAGAAACTTCAAAATAGGCAAAAATTGTATTATTCAAACTTTCCCAGAAAAGAATCATCATCAAGTCATGTTCAAGAGTCTCAAATCATAGTACGTGTGTGTGAAGCCGGAAAGTTTAACCGCGGATTTCCACCGATTGACCATTACATTACTTATTCGAAAATTCGATTTGATTTCAAAATCTCACATAATGCCCTCACAAACGAGTAACTCAGAATGTGGCTATTTTCTCTCGATATGCGTGATTTATAAGAGTAAATATAGTGGAACCAAGTTCACGCACATAAGTAGATAGACGAAAGTTTTATAGTGATTGGATCTCATGAACGGAATACGGTTTGAAACACGGGAACATTGCCTCTTATACATACGTTTTATCTCTGTTATTATCTTTTGGTGTTTTAGCTCTCCACGTGGTAACCAATTTCACAATTTTGGACTCGGTTAGGACTTTTACGGGTTGAAGGTATATTGGGTCATATTGGAAAAGGTTAATAACTTCGTAATTGGAAGATTTTGCTTATGATGTCCGTTAGTGCTTTTTCGGGCTTTTGCTCATTTTCTTCTTCTTTTTCTATTTTTTTATGTTTTTTACTTCTTTTCTTTTCTTGCTATTTTTGTTGAGCATTTTTCTATTTTTTTCTTTCCCATTCTTATGCACTTTTCGAATTTTATTTGATGAATATTCAATTTTCACAATTCCGGGTTAATTGGATTTTTCGGGTTATCAAACGAAATAGAAAAAATTTATTAGGCTCAAATTGGGTTGCAAGGGATGAATTTTTCACGACTTTTTATGGCTAATCTTTTTGGGTAACAAACGATGGCCTACTTCATTGTCCAAACTGCTAATTGCGTTACCATATGCGTTTTGAGAAGAATTTAATTTAATTTAGAGATTTCTTCAGCACGTTTTTCAAGGTAATATCACGCACATTTCTCTAAACCGATTAAAGTGAAAGACTTGAGATCCTCGACGACTTATTAGACCGCTGAAAAGAACTTTGAGTCAGCAATTAACTCAGATTGATTTATAAATATCACAAGAATGAAAGGCTCGAATCTCACCGAGGTTGTTAATCTCCACACTTATTCGTTAAGTCGTCAATTTTCGCTCAATTTCCATCTTTGGTCAATTTTGGCTTTGTGTATTGTGTTTTTACAATTTGAGACTTTAAATCAACTTTTAATGATATTTTTGAAAAATTTGAATTCCAATTTTTATTTATTTTGAAGAAAAATATTTTTGGATTTTTCAAAATTTTATGATTTTTTTTGAAATTTTTGGGCATTTTTGAAAATTTGTGAAGTTTTAGAAATACACAATTGTGACCCCCCCTAACTTAGACTTTTGCATTGTCCTCAATCAAAAAGGACTAAAATCTAACTCAAAGCGAATGAAAAGTGCGGAAAAATAAAACAAACAAATTAAAACATAAATGCACAAAGACACTAAATGACCCTAACACATGACTCAATAATCTAATAAAAATCACCCCATACGCGTCGGGGGTGCGACGGCCTCTCATCTCTCCACAAACTCACCCGACCCCATGAACGGGGTTCAATGCTCTCCTCGTCTCTCCCGTCTTCATATCGTAAACCAATAATCGGAACAAGTTGGGACCTCACCCATAGATAAAGGACAGATCGGGAGACTCATCGTGACTAATTGGAAAGGGATCCTCGTGATGCTTACTCAAAGCGTGACCTGCGGGCGCTGACTTGGAGGGAACACCTAGGTTTCTTTCAATTTTTAGGATGCATGGGTGGGGCTCTAAGTCGGATGAAACACAACTTTTCTCGTCAATCGGTTCCGGGACCTCAAGTGGTATGGGTGGATGGTCACAAAGAATGAATTCATCAATTTTTTAATTCCATTCACTTTCGTCTAAGTGACTACAATAGTCCAATAGGGATTGGACTTCAACAGTAAGGCTTTCATCCACCTGCCCAAACTCTTTCTCAAAATCTTCCATGCTCACGTCCCCTAGCTCTCTCTCTTGAGTAGTGCCCATGTCCTCCCTTACTTTCTCGATCTCTAACTCCACTATTTTTCTCTCTTCTAACCCTCTCTCTCTCTCTCTCTCTCTCTCTCTCTCTCTCTCTCTCTCTCTCTCTCTCTCTCTCTCTCACAATCGCGGTCACTACCCACATCCCCCCGGCTTTTCTCTCATCGCCATAACTATTGCTATCACTTGATGAAATAAGGCACAACCCTAACGGATCTCTCTTGTGGGACCCCTCATTCTCGGGGCTCGACACTAAGTAGGACCCTAGGGCATCTCCACAATAGTTTTCCTCAAAGTGCTCCTCTACGATCTCATCGATTAGGCTCATCGCGTGAAGATCATCTTCTTCCCCTGTATGTTGGTCTATATGGAAGATGTTAGCCTCTAAGGTCATATTCCCAAAGGTGAGTTGCATATTCCCATTTCGATTATTGATTATTGCGTTAGCCGTAGCTAAAAATGGGTGCCCGAGGATGATGGGAACATGATTGCTCGAGGCGAAGGAGGGTTCCATGTCCCCAATGACAAAGTCTATCGGGAAGTAGAAATTGTCAACTTAGACGATCACGTCCTCTACTATACCTCGTGGCATCTTCACGGTTCGATCCGCTAACTAGAGGGTGATATTTTTGGGCTTAAGGTCTCCCAGTTCAAGTTGCCTATATATGGCGTAAGGGAGGATATTGACACTTTCTCCCAAGTCAAGTAAGGCTTTTTCAATTTTATTTTCTCTAATAATGCAGGAAATGGTGGGTGCATCGGGATCTTTGAATTTTGGAGGGAGATCATTAAGTAGGATGGAGCTCACATTCTGTGCTAGATAGACATTTTTCTTTACCTTCATCTTCCTCTTAACTGTTAATAAGTCCTTGATGACTTTCGCATAAGCTGGAATTTGCTTAATGGCATAGAGGAAAGGTAAATTTAATTTTACTTGCTTAAGTACGTTTAGCACTTCATCAAGGGGGTTTCCTTTGTGGGAAGAAACCAATCTTTGAGGAAATGGTTCCATGAAGGGTGGTTTCACTACTACCTCGGGCTCACTATTATCATATTTATCACTCTCATTCAAGGGGACATCTTCGGCCTCTTTCGTGCCGGGTAAAATCTCCTTGTCTTTAGGTACGTCTTGTGGGGGAGGTGACAAGTCAACTAATCTCCCACTACGTAGAGTGGTAATTGTGCTACATTGCTCAGGATGGTCATGGGGTGTGGAGCTAACACTGGTTTGACCTTGGAGAGGTCTTTGGCCCTGGGCAGGAAACTTGCCCTTCTCTTGGATACTCAACGATGATTGCAACTTTGAAACGTTCGCATTTATGTCATTGATCATGCGCTCATGCCTAGCATTATTTGCATTCTGGGTATTGATAAAGTGGTTGATCGTATTCTCAAGATTTCTCCGCGGTGGAGTGATATATGCTCCTTGAGGTGGTGGTGCTTGCACATGTCCTTGCATGTGTGGAACTTATTGAAAGTGCGGTAGTGGAGGAGGGGTAACATTTGAATTAGGATTCATCGCAGCATGTTGTTGCCCATAGCTAAAACCAATATGGTTTTTCCATGAAGGGTTGTAAGAATTTCTGCATGGTGAACCAAAATTACCCTTGAATCCTCCTATACCACTTACTTGTTCTTAAAGCATAACTTTGTAGGCGGGCATAGTCGAGCATTCCTCAGTTGAATGACCCGCCTCACAAATCGCACACACCTTCTCGATGGGGTTTGGGATGGATCCAATTAATCCTCTTCCATATACCTCACGTAGGTTTCACAGTCCTTTCTCAAGTACATCGAGTCGACTGTCCGTCAAAGAATTATTTTCTACATGAAATAGGTCGAACGCCGATGGAGTGGTGGTCACTTAGCGATTTTGATTTTGATCATTAGGGTATGATGTATCCCAGGATTGGGTATTCTCGGCGATATACCTCAGGTGAAGCTCAGCATCGTTGGCGTCTAATTCGAGAAATGGACCATCGCACATGGTTTCAACAAGTTGATTGGAATTAATGTTCAGCCCACTGTGGATGAAGGAAATGATTTGCAGTTTATCAAATCCATGATGAGGGCATGAAGTAACTAACTCATTGAAACGTTCGTAGAATTGATCGAACGACTCATTTTCTAATTGTCGAAAAGTTTGAATTTGAGCCTTGATGGAGTTCGTTCGATGTGGAGGAAATAATTTCTTAAGAAATTTAGATTGTAACTCATTCCAGGATGCAATCGAGCTTGGAGGTAAAGACCATAGCAAGGTCTTAGTTTTATCTTTTAGCGAGAATGGGAAGAGTTTGAGGCGGATTACCTCTTGTGTGCAAGTTTGATTATTGAGGGTTTCACACACATCCTCAAATTCCCTGATGTGGAGATATGGCTGTTCAGAATCCATCCCATGGTAGTGGGGGAGCATCTGGATCATCCCATTTTTAAAACGAAATTTCCCTGCATTATACGGGAGTATGATGCATCCCGGAGTGACAGTGCGCTTGGGATATAAGATTTCTCTCAAAGGGCGATACGGGGCCTCTCCCTCACCGGCGGCTGCACTACCGTGTTGTGACATATTTCTCTCACTCAAAGGTTCTGTGTCCTCATTGGGTATGCTTGGAGCGTGCTCTGAAGTGTGTCCTAAGAGGGAAACGGAGTGTTATTTGCGATTGAGTGTGACGGTGTGAGAGGTGGAACCCAGAATTGTGGAGCATTAGGAGTATGAGGCCTATCAGGGTCGTACTCAACTACTGGATTTTTGTGAATGTGGGTGGGAGTATTATGGGGAGATGGAGTGAGTTCAGAATTATGCATTAATGGGCTTATGAGAGATGGTGAAGAATATTTTTGTGCTTTTTAATTTTTTTTTATGTTTTTAGATTTTTGGAATTTTTGGTCAAAGTTTTAGATTGACTCGATCTAACCCTAAGTCTACCTAATTCCCCGGCAACGGCGCCAAAAACTTGACACGACTAAGAATGTGTCTTAGAAGTGCGTTCTCTCTAGGCTCAAGTGCAAGCCTGTCGCTCAAGTAATAATTCGATAAGGGGGGTATCGATCCTCAGGGAAATAGGACAATGGAATTGTAACGACGTTGGATAGACGAAGAAATCCTAACCCTGACTCTAAAAAGAAAGGAAATTATGAAATTATGAAATTGGCTACAACTAAATGATTTGTTTTGAGAATTGGCTACAACTAAATGAAATTTTGAAATTATGAAAGAAATGCAACATTCTAAATTACCTAAAATACTAACGATGAATGATTTAAAACCCGAACTATATGATGAATAAAATAGGACGGGAATACAATCCCTCAACCCTAGTGTATTGATGGTATAAAACTAATCGTAAATTTAAGTGATGAATTTGACCCCGAATTTAGTACTCCCAAGCATTACGTATATGAGTTTCAAGCCCCACCATACTTAATCAGAGGATGAGTAAATCGGTATTGCGATAGTTACACTCGAATTTCATTCTGAAGCATCCCGGTTACCCTGAAGCAAACGAGATCCAAAGATCTACAATTGTCGTGTTTCTACGCAATACGGTCATAATAAATCATTAAATTTAGAGGATTAATTTTATACACATGTAACTACCACATCGGGTTGGGTTAATGCATCCCGACCCTTAAAAAATTTAGCTTACCATGATGAAATTAATGAAAACGATTGTTGAATTGCAGGAAATCATGATTAAACTAAGGGAGAATTGAAGAATGATGTAGAAGGAAGATTAGACAGAAGAAAGTAATCAACTAACTTACCAAAGCACTAAAAGCATCAACTAAAATTACTTGTAATTATAGAAATCTGAACAAACTTCAATCTTGGAATTAAAATTGCAATAAATCTTCAAACTAGGGTTTTGTATAAACTTTCTCTCTCTAACTACCTCTAAAAGTTTTAACTTAAAAGGGAAAAATTAGATGATTTTTCTGCCCCTTAAAATGATAATAACTTGGGTTTAAATACCCTACAAGACTCCAAGAGTTTTGGCTTAACCAGGACTCTCCATTGGAGGAAGAGTGAGAAAACAAAACTGCGATAGTCGGACCGATCCAGTCCTCCTTCAGTTCTGTTCGGCTTGGACCCGAATCGGTTCTTTTCTTTTCTTCCCGGCTCGGTCCTATCCGGATCGGTCCTATCTTTCTTTGACTTTTTTTTCTATCTTTGACTGCTCATAACTTTCACACCGGGACTCCGATTGAGGTACCGTTTCTTCCTATGTACTTGTAAATTTGAGATATTCAACTTTTCTCAAGATGCCTCATCCGAATTCCTGGTAAAAATTACAACTTTTCCCTTTTGACTTTCCTTCTTTTCTTTCTCTATTCTTCCAGTTTCTTTCCTTCTTTAGTGACATCAAATACCTGTAAAATTAGTACAAAATACCAGAAACTCGGGGTACTCGATAGAATAAGTCAGTAGCAAGATTATGAGATAAAATCAAATCGATTACTTTGTTCAAGGTGCTAAAAGTAACTAAATTAAAGGGATAAATTTAGAAGAATTTATGCCTAATCACTACTCTCCCTAACTTAGAACTTTGTACGTCCCGAGTAATGTAAAAGAATCCTAGCAAGGCTCAACTCTTGAAAATCATTTTATTGGGATAGAATACCTTTTTCGAGGGGCAAGCGATTGCATTTAGCGTATGCAACAAGCCTTTAAACCCCTTGGTTACCCTAGTAGGACGAGTTGTGTCTCGTGCGGGTTTGCAGAGAATATACCCACAAAATTTGACTCAAAGAAACTTCAAAATAGGCAAAAATTGTATTATTCAAACTTTCCCAAAAAATAATCATCATCAAGTCATGTTCAAGAGTCTCAAATCATAGTACGTGTGTGTGAAGCCGGAAAGTTTAACCGCGGATTTCCACCGATTGACCATTACATTACTTATTCGAAAATTCACTTTGATTTCAAAATCTCACATAATGCCCTCACAAACGAGTTACTCAGAATGTGGCTATTTTCTCTCGATATGCGTGATTTATAAGAGTAAATATAGTGGAACCAAGTTCACGCACATAAGTAGAAAGACGAAAATCTTATAGTGATTGGATCTCATCAACGGAATACGGTTTGAAACACGGGAACATTGTCTCTTATACATACATTTTATCTCTTTTATTATCTTTTGGTGTTTTAGCTCTCCACGTGGTAACCAATTTCGCAATTTTGGACTCGGTTAGGACTTTTACGGGTTGAAGGTATATTGGGTCTTATTGAAAAAGGTTAAGAACTTCGAAATTGGAAGATTTTTCTTATGATGTCCGTTAGTGCTTTTTCGGGCTTTTGCTCATTTTCTTTTTCTTTTTCTATTTTTTTTCTATTCTACACTTCTTTTCTTTTCTTGCTATTTTTGTTGAGCATTTTTCTATTTTTCTTGCCCCTTTTTATGGACTTTTCGGACTTTATTTGATGAATATTCAATTTTCACAATTTCGGGTTAATTGGGTTTTTCGGGTTATCAAACGAAACGGAAAAAATTTATTAGGCTTAAATTGGGTTGCAAGGGATGAATTTTTCACGACTTTTTATGGCTAATCTTTTTGGGTAACAAACGATGGCCTACTTCATTGTTCAAACTACTAATTGCGTTACCATATGCGTTTCGAGAAGAATTTAATTTAATTTAGAGATTTCTTCGGCACGTTTTTCAAGGCAATATCACACACATTTCTCTAAACCGATCAAAGTGAAAGACTTGAGATCCTCGACAACTTATTAGACCGTTGAAAATAACTTTGAGTCAACAATTAACTCGGATTGATTTATGAATTTTACAAGAATGAAAGGCTCGAATCTCACCGGGGTTGTTAATTTCTACACTTATTCGTTAAGTCGTCAATTTTCGCTCAATTTCCATCTTTGATCAATTTCGGCTTTGTGTATTGTGTTTTTACAATTTGAGACTTTAAACAAACTTTTAATGATATTTTTGAGAAATTTGAATTCCAATTTTTATTTATTTTGAAGAAAAATATTTTTGAATTTTTCAAAATTTTATGATTTTTTTTGAAATTTTTGGGCATTTTTGAAAATTTGTGAAGTTTTAGAAATACGCACTTGTGACCCCCCTAGCTTAGACTTTTGCATTGTCTTCAAGCAAAAAGGACTAAAATCTAACTCAAAGCGAATGAAAAGTGCAAAAAAATAAAACATAAATGCACGAAGACACTAAATGACCCTAACACATAAGTTAATAATACAATAAAAATCACCCCATGTGGAGCTTGTGGCACATTACTTTCGAGTCTATTCCTAGCATTTCATATGTACTCCATGCAGATACCTCTTGGTTGTCTTTGAGGAAAACAACGAACCTTTTCTTCTCTCCTTCTTTAAGTGAACTGTGGATCAGGGAACTTCTTTTGAAGGTGATTATCATCAAAATCTACCTTAGGTTCCATAATGTGATCAACAGGGACAAACCTGGTTTTCTCAACACTAGGTCGCCCATACTTTTGTTGCTATTTGGAGGGTATGGAGACTTCCTCTGGCTCTATGGATTTTTCTTTCTTTTTCTTCTGATTAGGTTAAATAGCAAGTATGAAATATTTTGTGTCCAAGGCTTGGTTCTCGCATATCTCCATGACTCCTTTGTCAGTGATGCATTTTATTTTATGATGGTAGGTGGATGGTACAACCATCATGGCATATGTGGGGGCTTATTTACTCAAGCCCAATAGAACAGCCGACTAGCCCAACATACATAGTGGACTTCTCGGCCCAACTCAGATGCTTATTATAAACCCGTGTATTTAATATGTGCGTGAATACATGGAGATAGACTCAAGATGATTACTAATAATCTCGGAGCAGATATTCAGGGACACTACAAGTTATCTACAAGCTTGTTGAATTACCAATATAATTCAATCACTTATTCTCACAACTATAAATTCTAATCCCTGACCTGGGGCAAAGCGATGTAACTTGAATCATTCGAGAGACACTAATAAGGACAATTACCTCTCCGTCGACGTATACAATTTGTCGAACCATGTATATCTTTTCTCGTGTGTGTGAGTGTTTATTTTCTTCTTGATATTGCTTTCAAGATTTCTTATTGTGATAATTCTTGCACTTATAATTGGCACCGTCCATGGGAATTGATTGTGTTTCCTATGAAAGTAGTTATCAAAAGAAAGCCCATGATGTCTCACCACAATAACTATCTTTCCCAAGTTAGTGGTGTAAAAGATGACCCAGTTTCGCTTAGGGTCAGGTTCAGGATTCATTAACCACAAAATCCAAGGTTTCACCAGGAGAGGCAACCTTCTAAAGAGACTCACGGACCACATAGGTCTACTTAGATCTCCAGGCTGATCGATGGCTACGAAGCCAAACTTTAAGAGTAGGAGGAGGTAGCACGCCTCCAAATGGAAGATAATGCTCGCCTATAAAGGCAACTTAAAAATATGGAGAAATATCTCCAAAGAGATACCGAAAAACACCGTGACAGGTCTCCTAGTCCTTAGGCGACTAAAACTCGCAGCCGAGGAATGAGCTCTAGATATGACCTAGAGCGATCCGACCACGTCATGTCAGAACATGATCAATCAGAGCGTGGATGATCATCTAGACGCCACATAGATAATGGTTATCATGATGAAGACATTATGATTATGGTACTTAGAGAGATGGACTAACATCCATCGCATCGAAGGGCTAGATCCACGAAAGATCTAGCCAAAGCGGCTCTCAATACTTATATGAAACCCCCTTTTTTAAAGGCGATCGAAGAGGAAGAGACCCAATAGAAGTTTGTTGTTTTCAGGTTTAAGACCTAAATGGCAAGACTGACACCATAGACCATATTCGGCAGTACACATATGCAATGACCCTGTGGAGCTACAACGATGTTCTCATGTGTCGAATCTTCCCTTCTAGCCTACACGATATAGTATAAAATTAGGTCGAGAGACTTCCACACAGGTCGATCAAGAGCTTTCAGGCCCTTTTTAAGGCGTTTACTGCTCGCTTCATCATTAGCAACTCACACCTCAAAAGAATGGACCCATTACTCACGATGAAGAATAAACCATGGGAGAGCCTTCACAACAATGATAAATGGTATTGGGAGGTCTTTAACAAAGGGGAGGATTGCTTGGAGCAGGTAGTCATAGCATCCTTCAAGATTGGTTAGCCAACCACATCTTTACTTCACTAGTCCCTGATGAAGAAAGAAGAATACACCATTGACGACCTCATGACGTGTATTAAAAAATACACCAAGGTTTATAATGTGGTTCATTCTACTCCAGAGGACAACAGTCGCGTGAAAGCAGTCAAAGGAGGAGACAAAAGCGACACTCCAAAGAAAGGGAATAAAAATAAGGGCAAAAATGGTAAAGGCTTTTCAGGCTGTCAACACAGTCTTCAAGGAACCAATTTATAAAATCTTGAGCAAGATCAAGTATAAACCATTCGTTAAGTGGCCTAAGAAAATAATCGATGACCCAACGAAGAGGAACAACACACTAAGGTGTGCATTCCACAAGGAAAGCATCCACATGACGAAAAGTTGCCAAGCACTGAAGTCACACTTGGAGGAGTTAACCCAGGCTAGGCACATGAAGAATATACAGAAAAGAAAAGTGACAAGGTCGCAACCAATGGTGACCAAAAGCGAGACAATGTCCTCGATGATGGCATGGGGCATGGGTTCGCAGTGATTCATAGAGCATCCAAACTGAAGCAGATCCAAAGGCACACTGTTCTGATAGAGCTAAAAAAGGTCACCACTGTCATGGAAGCATTCTAAATTGACTCTCCAAAGAGCCAGGCTGGCAAGCATCGACGATTGGAAAACGTCAATTACACCAAATATATCATCTTCACGGAGGAAGATCTAGTTAGGGTAAAGACCCCACGCCACGATGCACTCGTGATCACTCTTAAAATCACGAACTAGGATGTTGACAAGCTCCTGGTCGATCGGGGAAGCTCATCAGAGATAATGTTCCTAGATCTGTTCAATAAGTTGAAACTAAACTTAGCCCATCTAAAATAGGCTATCGTTCCACTGATCAGCTTCGCAGCCAAGATCATAATGCTAATGGAAAATACAGTCTTGCCAATTAGGGCAGGGAATATTTCAAAACTGATTGAATTCTTGGTGGTAGATATTGAGTCACCATACCATGCCATTTTAGGCAGAGGTTGACTACACGCTATGAAAGCAATATCGTCTTCATTACACTAGAAGCTCAAGTGCATCAATGATTGGGGCATGGTTGAGATTTGCGGCGACCAGAACACTGTAAGAAAATTCTTCATTGCCTCCATTCGTCCCCAGAAAGAGAAGAAAGAGGAACCAAAGTTCCCTCCAGTGGAAGCCTAGAATTGGGCTACACCCTCTAAATAGCAACTACAGTACGACCGACCAAGGGTAGAGGAGATAAGGATCCTCCCCGCTGATAGGGTCATTAAAAACTTGGAGGAAGTTGATGCTAATGAAAACTTATTAGATATGAAGTTTCTGATAGAAACCACTCTCGTCGATCACAAAAAGAAAGATTTGATTGCCTTCTTGAGAAGTAATCTGGATGTTTTTGCTTGGGAGGTGTATGATTTTCTCAGTATTGATCCCAACGTAGCATGCCACCATCTCCATGTTGACCTAACCTTCAAACTGATTACTCAGAGGGCATGCCGAACAGTGTCAGAAAAGGCTAAAGCAGTGGAAAATTAAGTCGAAAAACTTCTGGATGCAGGATCCATTAGGATGTTCAGTTCCCCAAGTGGTTGTCCAACCTAGTGGTAGTTCGAAAGAACACCAGTAGTTGGAGAGTCTGCATCGACTTTACGAATCTCAATCGGGCATGCCCCAAAACAATTTCCCACTGTCGAAAATTGATGAGCTAGTTGATGCCATAGTAGCTCACGAGAGAATGAGCCTCTTGGATGCTTACTCAGGGTACCATAAGATCTTACTGTTCGGCCTCGACCAGGATAAAACATCTTTTATTACTCCAGTAGGTCAATATTGTTATAAGGACATGTCATTCGGTCTAAAGAATGTAGGGGAAACTTATCATAAGCTAGTCACAAAAATGTTCTAGTTGCAGATGGGAGACACGATGGAAGTCTACATCGATGACATGATAGTGAAGAGAAAGGACAAAAGTGACCACCTTAATGACCTAGCTGAAACCTTAGAAATCTCCAGGAAGTATGAAATGAAACTTAATGTAAGCAAGTGCTCATTTAACGTCCAGTCAAGAAAATTTCTAGGTTACCTGGTCAATAGGAGAGGGATTGAGGCCAATCCAGATCAGATTGATGCGATCAACTGGGTCTAGCCACCAAGGACAGCGCGAGATATTTAAAAGCTCACTAGAATTCTCGCAACACTCGACTACTTCATCTTCAAGTCCTCAAAATGCCACCGACCATTATTTTAGCTCTTAAAGAAGAATAAGGACCTTACCTAGAATGATGACTGCTTAAAATATTTAGAGGAGATCAAATCGTACCTCAGCAAACCACCCCTGCTAGCAATACCTGATGATAGATATCTGTTATACCTCTACCTCTTCGTCTCAGATCACGCCCTCAGCTCGACTATGATATGCGAAAAGGAAGGTAGACAGTACCCTATTTACTATGCTAGAAAAATGCTACTGGATGCAGAGCAACGCTACTTACCTTTGGAAAAACTTGCATATGCTCTGTTAGTTGCCTCCAGGTGTGACACCCCGCCTAATTAAATACCAGGTGATTAGTCCTATATTAAATTAAATCAGAATATCCAGTTGGTTTAGAATATGCATCACTGTGTAAAACTTATTATTAACACTAACCAACAAATATTTAAAAAGGTTGATGTTAAAATTTTATCTTTTAATTAACAGAAAATCGAATTAACCAATTATTAAACATACACCACCCAACTAATCTCATAAGAAATAAAATGTTTAAAATAATAAATGTGGATGGAGTAAACACTTCCAGCCTAAGTACCGAATACAATAATCCGACAAAAATAATCCAATAACTGAAAGGAGTAAATAATAAATCCATAATCTCTGACTGTCTAAATAGAAAAGGGGCAACATGCCCTAATAGAAGTAAATGGGTGCATAGGTATGTGCGTAACCCATGGACTTGGAACTATGTTTGACTCCAATATGTGTGCTTGTTTTGTTGGTTGGTGAGGGATTGAACCTATAGTCCTTTATGAAATGAGTGATACACTGGGACATGATAGTAGAGTATGCATTGCACCAAGGGGGCCTTAACCCAGGGGTGCTGAAATAGTATATATATTTAGAGATAAATATATGTATACCTGTTACTTATTCTACTGTGCGTGTTTACTAGATATGGAATTAACGATGTTTAAAAATATTCCTAGTGAGAAAAAGGAATACCTAAGAGAATAATGGTTATGTATATGAATAACTATCCTTAAACATATGGTAATACGGGATACAAGTGATATGGGTAAACACATGTGATTATGGGCATGATAATAGTCATCTTCGAGCAAGTTAGGCAGGGTAGCATGACTAGGATGGGTTAAGTATACGCGTTAGATGTGCACATTAGACGAAAGGTGAGTATCTCAAGTGAGAGTACGAAAATCTAACATGTACACAATATATGCTATTGTTTTCATTTAAGCACTTGCTGATTTTTAAATTGTTTTACACCCGGGCTCTGACCCATCTCTTGCAAATCTCTTTTCTTTTATCAAATTATTTTTGGTGCCCAGCCACAAGGACACCAAGCATACCATTAATTTGACGTGCTGTAGCTGCTGTGGAAGTTACAGGAACTCGGTAGTAGATGCCTCCATGATTATCATTTTTTCATCTTGAGCTATTTCCTTCTATTAGGGCATGTTGGCCCTTTTCTATTTAGACAGTCAAAGATTATGGATTTATTATTTACTCCTTTCAGTTATAGGATTATTTATGTAGGATTATTGTATTTGGTACTTAGGCTGGAAGTGTTTACTCCAGTTACATTTATTATTTTAGTCATTTTATTTCTTATGAGATTAGTTAGATGGTGTATGTTTAATAATTGGTTAATTCGATTTTATGTTAATTAAAAGATAAAATTTTTACATCAACCTTTTTAAATATTAGGTGGTTAGTGTTAATAATAAGTTTTCGACAGTCATGCATATTCTGAACCAACTGGATATTCTGATTTAATTTAATAAAGGATTGATAACTCGATATATAATTAGGCGGGGTGTCACACCAGGAAGTTAAAGCACTATTTCGAAGCTCACTTAATAACAACGATCACTTCCTTTCCCCTTAAAGATGTTATTAAAAATTTCGACCTATTTAGATGGTTGTTGAAGTGGTCGATCGAGCTCGGGAGATTTGACATCCACTTTCAGCCAAAGATAATGATTAAGGGATAGATCTTAGTTGATTTCATCATCGAATTCATGAGAGACAAGCTAACTAACCATCAAAGGACGGAGCAATCAACAAGAAAGGAAGCACAATCCAAGGACTAAACCTTGTACGTTGATCGAGTCTCTCAATTCCAAGGGAGCAAGAGTAGGGATTGTCCTAATCACGTCGTAGGACACTGTCATCGAACAAGGAATTGGGTTAGGATTTGAAGCCTCCAACAACGAAGTCGAATACAAAGCAATTATCGCAGGCTTGCACAAAGCCCAACTGTTGGGGCAAAGCACCTCAATGTATTAGGATACTCTAAACTGCTCTTCAAATAGGTAAGCGAAGATTTAAACGTGAAAGATGACATGATGTCAGCCTACCTTGCCATTTTATGCAAGCTCATAACAGGATTCAAGGAGGTCCACATTCAGCGGTTCCCAAGGGGAAAGAATAGTCATGATGATGCCTTAATAGCCCCTAGCTCAGCGGTGGACTCTGACCTCAGAAGAACTATCCAAGTGTAGTTCGTCAACCATCCTAGTATTGACAAGATAATGATCACCGAGCATGTTCTCTCCATAAAAAAGGCTCATAACTGGATATATCCAATCGTAGCCTACTTACAGAGTGAGATATTACCCGACGATAGGAAGTTAGCTCACCAAATAAGGGTGAAGGCGGCTCGATTCCATCTTAATCCAGGAGGAAATATCTACATGAGGTCTTTTACAAGTCCTTACCTCTAATGCCTCCACCCTCCAGACACCGAGAAAGTTCTCAACGAGCTTCTTGATGGTATATATAGGAGTCATGATGGAGGAAGATCCTTAGCATTTCGAGCAATCAAAGAGGGATATCAGTGGCCAAACATGTAAAGATATGCTAATGCCTATGTTCGAAAATGTGAAAAATACCCAAAATTCTCCCCTGTGGTTCATCAACCTGCTAGTGACCTAAAAAATTTGACCAACCCTTGGCCATTTGCATAATGGGGGCTGAACATAGTGGGATCACTACCTATCGCACTTGGAAATTGCAAGTATCTACTGGCCGGTACAGATTACTTCACTAAGTGGGTAGAGGAAGAACCACTAGCCAACATTCGAGATGCCGATATGACAAGGTTTATCTAGAAGAGCTCATAACATGCTTTGGGTTACTAAGAGATATCATTACCGACAATGACACATAGTTTGAGAGTGGTTTCTTCTAAAACTTATGTGATGAGCACGACATTAAACATCACTTTAGCTCAGTAGCGTATCCCCAAAGTAATGATCAAGCGAAAACTTCTGACAAAACTATACTCGACGGTCTAAAGAAGAGGTTAAAAAGAGCAAAGAGTGCTTGGGTGGATGAACTTACTCATGTCCTTTGGGCCTATCAGACTATGCATAGAAGGGCCACCGTGAAAGCTCCTTTTGCACTAGCGTACGGGATGGAGACCATTATCCTACTAGAAGTAGGTTTTCCTACAATGAGAACCAAATTGGTTGACCAAGGGCTGAACGATGATGCTTTGTGCACTGAACTTAACTTAGGGGATGAACGAAGAGAGCATGCCATGATTATGCTGGCTTCATATCAGCAACAACTCGTCAGGCACTACAACAAAAAAGTCAACCCGAGGAAATTCTAGGTAGAATATTATGTCCTAAGGAAAGTCCTCGACAACGTAGTAAGACTGCCAACCGATAATGTGGGAAGGACATTTCTAGGTAATTGGGGACAACCTTCAAAGAGCTTATCACTTGGAAATGCCGGAGGGCAGCGGGATACCTAGAGTATGGAATGCAACCAACCTCAAGAAGTTCTATTTTTAGTCTTGCTTATCACGTTTAGTTTATGCAAATTTTGATTTCAAACTTAAATTGCATTTAAGTTATTACGTAATGAATAAAGGCCCATTTCTCTCATATCATGACCCGTTCAATTTTATATTATGCATCTTGGTTTTATTCACCATTTCCAAGGAATATCTCCATCCTTTGGATATTAAGCAAAGCTACACTTGGTTACAATAGGTTGTTCAGTTTGCTTCAACCATGGAACTTTCTCTTGCATAACATAATTCCTTTGGATTACAATGGGTTGTTCAACTTATTTCAAACAAGGGATCTCCTCGTGCTGAGTAGGGTTTAAACTGATTATGTTAAACTGTTAAGTTTTTCCCAATTACATGAACCCTCAAGTCTTTGTCATATAAAAAACAAGTGAACTCGTGAGTTTCCCTGACAACACTGAAATCCCTATAGGGGATCCTTAGGCAAATAAGCCAATTGAGGTTGTTCACCAACTACGTTAGTCATTAGAAAGCCTGATCAGATGGATGGATCATTAACCAGGTGAATTCTTGCCATCATCTCTCTTAGGCCTAAGGGGGTGTAACGACACAGCCTAAAAGGTAAGGCAAATGGAATGATATTGCTAAGACATATTAGACTGGAAGAATGACTAACACTATTATTTAACTCATTTAGTCGGCAAAAGCCAAAAATGATTACCATTAATTATTAAACTCTTTTAGTTAGTAGAGGCCCAAAATGATTAGCAATATGATTTGGTCAGTGAAAGTCCTAAATGACAAATGAGACGAAAAATGCGTAAAGCAGAAGAAATAATTATTAACTATATTTAGCCGGTAAAGGCCCAAAAATATGCCATAGTTAATAATTAAATTTTATTTATTTTAGCAAAAAGCTATACAAAGATACAAGGTATCTCAAAAATCACTACAAGGACTCAGACCAACTATGGTTGGTGAGCTAGATAGTCAGCTATGCCTGCTCTATGACCATCGTCTGGATTGGGGGAAAACACCTTCTCATCATCCTCGAGATAATGTCCTAAACCTGGGCATGAATGGCGTCAATTGGCATCTGTTTGTCATCCTTCGAGAAAGGGAGCTGGCAGTAAGCTGGGAAATCAATCTGGTACTTGTACCATAACGCTGAGTCCTTTGGGGTCTTGAGCTCTCTAAGTCCAGTCAGCCACCCATGCTCGTATGCTATATCTTCGGCTTCCTTCTGCCTTGCTGGTGCAAGATCCCAACCCTCATCATAGCTCGCTGCCCATGCTTCCCAAGGACCCATCCTTAAGAGATGCCTTAGTCGGGTAACGTCTCTCTGAAGACTAACGGTGATGGTATATCCTCCCTGTACGTCCCCTTTTAAATTGGCAACCTCCTTCTTTAGAGCATCGTTTATAGCATGGATCATCTTATCTACATGGCTCACATCCTTACTCATCGCAACTCGTTGCAAACTGGGCCTTGAGATTATTTATCTCCTCTTGTACAGAGGAGCTAATTTCCTCCATGACTTGGAGGTCATATTTCAACTTGTCCACTAGCTTACTGCGCCATCCTTGCCTTAAGCATTTTGGCAATCTTTAAAAAGTCCTGGCAAGCTTGAAGGTCGACAAAGGCTCATTGACTTCTCCTTTTCCTTAGCGAAGGCAGCCTCGGCATAAGCTAAGTCCTGTTTGGAATTCTTCAGGGTCTCTCCCAGCTCCTGATTCTTCTTGGACTGGTCGACCCGACTATCCAGAAGGGTAGTGAAGTCAGACGAGAACTACAAGGATAGAGAAAGAAAAGTTAGTACACAGGAGCCAAACAAAGAGAAATGAAAAACAAAGAGAAGAATACCGTAACACTCCGCTCAATTAAATACTGGGTGATTAGTCCTATATTAAATTAAATCAGAATATCTAGTTGGTTCATTCTTAGCATCACTGTCGAAAAATATTTATTTTATTTATTACCTACTAATTAATTAAGCTAGTGCCAAGAACATTTAAGCATTTAATTATTATCCAATAATTTAAACCATTAACCACATTCACCATTCTAATAAATAAATAAATAATAATAAATAAGAAACCATCTGACTGAATAAATAATATTGTAATAAACGATCCCGTTAAATGTCTTAATACAAATAACCAAATAATAATTCCAAATCCCATCAATTGAAATAAAAGAGTACAATATCTCATAAATGGATGGTAACTAGAATTGGGTAATATGACCTAACTAAAATGACTACATCAGAAACTGAATGGATAAATGTGGAGGCGTCTAATATTGAGGACCAACGACTTCCATAATAGCTGCAAGACATCAAATCAACTGATTCCTATGCTTGGCGTCCCTGTGGCTGGACACCTAAAATAGTTGCACAAAGAAAATATATTTGCAAGAAACGGGTTAGAGCCCGATTGAAAATATTTTAAAACAGCTTAGCAAGTATTTAAAAATGATGTAAAGCAAATACTATATACATGTTAGCTTTTCGGACTCTCTCTTGAGATGCTCATCTCTCATCTAATGTGCACACCTAACGTACCTCTAAACTCCCCTAATTACTATCACAACACCTAACTAGTTTGTAATTATAAGTCTTCTAACTCTAAATCATAATGTCCACCCACATTTCCCATGCAATCCATTTATTAAATATATCTATTCCTTTTCTTATCATACACAAAGCCTTTCTCAATTAATGGTTAAATATTCACATACTAAATTATTTCAGATTCTACCATCCACACAGTAGAATTACACACACACACACACACACACACACACACACACACACACACACACACACACACACACACACACACACTAATATGGCACCCCGAGGCACATGCATACTCTGCTATCAAGTCCTGGTACATCACGTACTAAATAAGGACAATCGGTTCGGTGTCACCCTCGAACCATAAATACAAATCACACATATTAGGAGGCGAACATAATCCCCAGCCAAATGGGTCACGCACATACCTACGCACCCATTCAACTGTCGAAACTATCATACTCTTAGATAACACGTGTCCAAGGTCGTACGTTCAGGGTACGAGTCTAAAATCCTCCCAGTGGGCTCAACAGGATAAGGCCGTCCACAATGCAAAACCTCCTCCCGATAGCAAGCAGCATAGGTATGTCATACACATAATAAATCAAGCAATATGTATTCACACCATCTATATCTATCTATCTATCTATCTATCTGTCTGTCTGTCTGTCTGTCTGTCTGTCTGTCTGTCTGTCTGTCTGTCTACCTACCTACCTACCTACCTACCTACCTACCTACCTATCTATCTATCTATCTATCTATCTATCTATCTATCTATCTATCTATCTATCTATCTATCTATCTATCTATCTATCTATCTATCTATCTATCTATCTATCTATCTATCTATCTATCTATCTATCTATCTATCTATCTATCTATCTATCTATCTATCTATCTATCTATCTATCTATCTATCTATCTATCTATCTATCTATCTATCTATCTATCTATCTATCTATCTATCTATCTATCTATCTATCTATCTATCTATCTATCTATCTATCTATCTATCTATCTATCTCTCTATCTATCTCTCTATCTATCTATCTATCTATCTATCTATCTATCTATCTATCTATCTATCTATCTATCTATCTATCTATCTATCTATCTATCTATCTATCTATCTATCTATCTATCTATCTATCTATCTATCTATCTATCTATCTATCTATCTATCTATCTATCAGCATAGGTATGTCATACACATAATAAATCAAGCAATATGTATTCACACCATCTATATCTATCTATCTATCTATCTATCTGTCTGTCTGTCTGTCTGTCTGTCTGTCTACCTACCTACCTACCTACCTACCTACCTACCTACCTATCTACCTACCTATCTATCTATCTATCTATCTATCTATCTATCTATCTATCTATCTATCTATCTATCTATCTATCTATCTATCTATCTATCTATCTATCTATCTATCTATCTATCTATCTATCTATCTATCTATCTATCTATCTATCTATCTATCTATCTATCTATCTATCTATCTATCTATCTATCTATCTATCTATCTATCTATCTATCTATCTATCTATCTATCTATCTATCTATCTATCTATCTATCTATCTATCTCAACAGTATAGGCATACATACATCCTATATTATATATCCCGTACGTAGCATATGTATGTACCGAACATTCTATCTATTTAATAGTTTATCACTTTACTCATTATCGTACGCTCACGAGTATTTCTCACCACTCGAAGGGTATCCTTTATTCTACACATAATATCCGTAGGTAAACTCCCTATGCCCTATTAGTCTAAGTCATCATTTCCCATAAATTCACAAGACCCGAATTATTCTCCAAATTAGGTATTTTCCTCGATAAATCCTAATTAAGTCTAGCCCTTAATTCCCCCTCTTAGGACTAAGTCCTAAACCCCACCTGGGCCTAATGGTGTCTCAATATATTCCCATTATGTTTTAAAAAATAAGTCCCAAGATTGAATCCCGAAGGTTCTCCCAAAGATACTAAACAAAAGGGAGAAATCAGCCAAAACTGGGCAACCGAATCGATTCGTCCTGGTCCGACTTGATTTACTTGCCGAATCGATTCGGTCAAGAGTCGAATCGATTCGCCACCTCTAGGTCTCTAATTTTGCATAGTTTTTCCTACGGATTTCACCATTTTCTATCATCATAACCTTCACCAAACATTCCCAAACTCCTTACAAGAATCATGAATTCATCAACAATCATCAATTAATCAATTTAATCCCAATTAAATTCTGAAAAATCCTAGTTTAACACTTTCATTCAAGAACCAATTTAAAACTCAGATTTCTTCATCAAGATTCAATGTAATTTTGTGGGTTTCATTCTATATACATGGAGGGGTCAATCCTATATCAATTTCCAACATAAGATTATGATTTCAGTCTTCCAATTTAACCCAAAGTTTACAAATTTCTTATATGATACATCCTACATTAACATGGATATCATACATGCTATAGTTTTGCAAGATTAAACACTTGCCTCGATATGATGGTCCAAACCTCTAAATAAAATGGGTATATTGATGTTCCTCTGTTTTCGATCTACATTCCCGCGGTGTCGGTGGTGCAAAGGTGTAGGAACGGAATTTCTTGGTAAACCCATTATCGAGAATTCTGCAAACAGTCAGCAATAACACAAATAGTGGACGCAGGCCATTCTTTCAAGGCTGAACCACTTTAAAAATCTCTTGTCCTATTTATTTTTTTATCTGTGATTAAATAATTAGAGATAATCTAATTTTTTACATCAACAGATTGGCGCCGTCTGTGGGAAACGACTGAAACTATCGTTTTTCACCAAAGCAATTCATCTCCAATCGCTGATAATCATGAATCCAGTAATCGAAACGCTGGAAACCCCCCAAATCCATCCACTCCTCCAAGTGTCCAAGATCTGGCTGGAATAATGGCTAATTTAGCTCAGGGCCAGACCGCCATGCAAGAAACCATGCGATAACTCATGCAAACTATCCAGGGTGGAGCACCTGCCCAGTCAGGACAACGAAGCATTCAGAGAAATACCCAATTGCCTTCCTCACGAACTGGACGAACATTACTCCCAGAGGAATCTCGATCTAGACATGTCGATTCATATCGCACTGATAGATCTACTGATTTTTCTTATCAACCTGGCCGAACTTCATCAGTATGAGACACATATACTGAACAAAATGTCACTCTATCTCCAGAAAGGACCAGTGCTCTTGAAAGATTGAGTAGAGTATCTCCCTTTGATTGTTTGGGTCCTAGGAGGAATAAAAGTCCCCCTAGGATGGTGTCGAGGAACTCTCAATGATTCTCTGATTTAAAGGAAGGTTCTGCCCAATCCCGACCAGCTGCTCGTCGTGAAAAGTCCCAAGAGGCAAACCAACACGATCAGTTTCTCGGACCAACAAGCACGAGGAGGCAAATGACGCATGGAAAAGCTCTATTCAGAGGTTGGAGGATAGACTAGGGGAAATGGCTAAGGCTAAAAATCCTCTACAAAGAACTTTTGTCCAAGGGACACCTTTTATCCAAGCAATTGTAGATTTTCCCACACCATCAAAGTTCAAAGCCCCAGTGGTAACACCAAAATATGATGGAAAAATTGATCCTGTTCTAGATATAGAACAATATCAGGCAGCTACTGATATCTGTGCTGTTCCAGACGAGATGCGATGTAGGGCGTTTTCAGGAACTCTCACTGGATCTGCTCAAATATGGTATAACAATCTTCCTCGGGGGAAGATTGCAACTTTATTTCAACTGGTCGAGCTCTTTATTGGAAACTTCTGTTTTGGAGCAAAACCAGTTAAGCGAGTAGCACACTTGCTAAGCGTTAGACAAAAAGCAGGTGAGAGCACCAGGGATTATATTACTTGTTTCAATAACGAGAAGCTCAAAGTTATTGATTACGAGGAAAAGACATCAATCACTACTCTGATGAGTGGATTATTGCCAAACAAATTGTATCATACTTTGGCCAAAGATCCACCTAGGACCATGTCAGAATTAATGGTAAAAGCAACCAAAATCATGAATGCCGAGGAAGCTATGGCTGCAAAGAAGAGCATGAACACTAAGGAGACCAAAGTTGAGGTCGAGAAGATTGAGAAGAAGGATCAGAAGAATAATAGTGGTAACAATCAGTCAAAAGCAAAGCAAGCATTGGAACAGTTGAAGAAATTTGGAAACTATACTCCTTTGAAGGTAGATATAAACCACATTTTGGAAGAGATCAAGAACAGCGAGGAGTTAAACTGGCCTGAAAAAATGAAGATAGATCCTGACAAAAGGGATAAATCCAAATATTGCGAGTTCCATAAGGATCATGGTCATATGACCAAAAACTGTATAGCTCTCTAGAATCAAGTTGAAGAGCTCATCAGGCGAGGAAAATTAAACAAGTATATGGATCGCCGAAATGGTGGAAAAAGCAAAGACCGAGCAAGGCAGAGGTCTAGATCTCCTCGACAAACAAAAGAAGATAAGAAGAGAAATCATGAAGAAGACCTAAATGAAGATCAAGATGACCCCGATCTCCCCAAAAGACCAAAACAACGAGAACGTGAGGTATTTTCTATCCGTTTTGGACCATTTGATTGCAATGTTATTACTGGTGGAGATGCAGGAGGTGGAGACCTTACTGCAGAAAGGAAAGACTACCTCAATGAGGCTCAAGCTTGTTCATATATTCAAAGGGTAAATCTAGCTGAGGATGATCGCCCGAGGAAGGTAAACAAAGATAAACTGGTCATCGGTTTCTCTAAGAATGACCTCGCAGGTGTGCTATACCCTCATGATGACCCATTAGTGATCAAAATGAGGATGAAGGAAGTAGTGATTTCGCCAGTCTTGGTGGATAATGGCAGCTCGGCAGATATTATGTTCTACCCATGTTTTGATAGTTTAAACTTAAAGCTATCCCAGTTGGAGCCATATCACAGGCCCCTCCTCGGTTTTGCTGGGGAGAAAGTTTTCCCACTTGGGACCATCAAAATGGATATGTTCATCGGTACATTGCCTGCTTGTCGAACAGAAAGAGTGCGCTTTTTTGTGATGGATAAGAATATTCAGTCAGCTTACAATATCATCATGGGAAGGGTAGGATTGAAGAAGTTCGAAGTAGTACCATCTACTGTACATCAATGCCTAAAATTTCCAACCAACTTTGGAGTAGGAATTGTGAAGGGTGACCAAAAAGTAGCTCGGGAATGCTACTATTCGTCTGCCGAGCAAGAAGAACTGGAAGAATCTAGGAAAAATACTACCACCTATCAAGTGGATGAAGGTGCAGAAATTGAAACGTTAGATCCTAGAGACGAGTTGCAGCTCGTAAAAGGTCAGGTGGTGGAAGCTACTGAAAATGTCATTCTGAATGACGAACACCCGGAACGAACAACTCAAATCGATTCATCGTTGGACACCCCACTAAAACAGGAATTGATAGCCTTCCTAAAAAGCAGAAAATAAACTTTCGCATGGAGCCACGAAGATATGCCAGGAATAGACCCAAATTTCTTGTGTCATGAACTTAATGTGAACAAGAAAATCAAACCTGTGAAGCAGCGAAGAAGAGTGTTCAGTCCCGAGAAGAATCAAGCTATACAAGAGGAGGTCGAGAAGCTCCAAAAAGCTTGCTTTATTGAAGATGTCAAATGTCCACAATGGTTAGCTAATGTGGTGATGGTGAAGAAGAAGAACAACAAGTGGAGGATGTGTGTAGACTTCACCGACCTCAACAAGGCATTCCCAAAGGATCATTTTCCTTTGCCTCGAATTGATCAATTAGTGGATGCTACCTCGGGACACGAGCTGTTGAGCTTCATGGATGCTTATTCTGGTTACAACCAAATTAAAATAAAACCTGAAGACAGGTAGAGTACCTCTTTTATTACCCCTAGGGGAACTTACTGTTATAATGTTATGCCTTTTGGTTTGAAAAATACAGGTACAACATATCAGCGGTTGATGAACAAGGAGTTTGCAGAGCAAATCAGTTACAATATGGAGGTTTATGTTGATGATATGCTGACGAAGAGTAAGAAAGCTGTTGACCATCTAATTGATCTAGGTCAAACCTTTGATCAATTAGATAAATATCAAATGAAGTTGAACCCTACCAAGTGCATATTCGGAGTACGAGAAGGCATGTTCCTCGGGTATATTGTCAACCAATGAGGTATTGAAGCAAATCCAGAAAAGATCAAGGCTCTATTGGGGCTATGATTTTCAACGATGAAGAAGGAAGTGAAAAGTCTCACAGGAAGAGTTGCAGCACTTAATAGATTTGTGTCACGAGCAACTGATAAATGCCTCCCATTCTTCAAAACACTTCGAAAAACGTTTGAATGGAATGATGAATGCAAGAAGGCCTTTCAAGAGTTAAAGAAATAATTGGGAGCACCCTCACTGTTGTCCAGGCCAGTGATCGAAGAAAGATTGTACTTGTATCTGGCAGTTTCGGAGTATGCAGTTAGCTCGACATTGATAAGAATGGAGGATGGAGTGTAAAAACCAATTTATTACACTAGCAAGGCCTTCCGAGGAGCAGAGATCAGATATCCAAGACTAGAAAAGTTAGCACTAGCGTTGATCGAAGCAAGTAAAAGAATGAGGCCGTACTTCTAAGCTCATACCATAGTAGTGTATACCGATATGCCACTGAGGCAAGCTCTTCATAAACCAGAAAAATCAGGGAGATTGATGTACTGGGCAGTAGAACTTGGTGAATATGATATAATTTATGAGCCTAGGTCGTCACTTAAAGGGCAAGCAGTAGCAGATTTTATCGCAGAATTCACTTATCCTGACACCTCCGAGGAGCAAAAGCTGAATACTGACCAACCTGTGGATGTTACAGGATCATCAAATTTAAACCCCGATCAACTTAAGTCAGTTGACGATCAGGGGGAGATGGTCGACGAGCAGCAAGAAGTACTAGAGGAAGATAAAAGGAAGCAACAAATATTCCACCGAGAAACTTTATCCGATAAAAAATTTGAGGATGAGGTACCTATATGGAATCTTTATGTGGATGGTTCATCTTGCATTACAGGCTGTGGGGCAGGGATTGTTTTGAACAACCCGGTTGAGGTCGATGTGGAGTATGCTTTGCGCTTCCAATTCAAGGCTTCTAATAATGAGGCTGAATATGAAGCTATGATTGCAGAACTTGGCCTGGAAAAAACCATGGGGGCGGAGCAGGTTATCGTATTCAGTGAATCGCAATTGATCGTAAATCAAATGCTGGGAGTATATGTAGCCAAAGGAGAATTAATGATCAGGTTATCATGCAAAAGCAATGGAGGTTTTATCAATCCTGATCGCAGTACAGATAATTAGAATACCAAGATTGGAGAATGCAAGAGCGGATACCTTAGTTCGGTTAGCTTCAGCCACACGCACCAAGCTACGAAGAAAAATCCCAATAGAAGTTTTGGCTAGTCGAAGCATAAACGAAGATCTAATGATGAACTTTATTACCCTTGATTTAGGACCGTCTTGGATGGATCCCATCAGAGCATATATTGAGGAAGGGAAATTACCAACCGACAAACTCGCAACCAAGAAACTAAAGTTTAAAGCTGCTCATTATGTATTGACTAATGGTATTCTATATAGACGAGGAATTATAGCAGGTCTGCAAAGATGTGTGCACCCTTTTGAGGTGAAAGATTTGGTTGAAGAGGTCTATGAAGGGTCCTGTGGAGCTCATATAGCAGGTCAGACGCTTTTGCAAAGAATAATGACGCAGGGATATTATTGGCCGACAATGAGGGCTGATTGTATAGCGTATGCCAAGAAATGTGACAAATGCCAGCGCTTCTCGTCCGTTCGAAGAACTCCTCAGGTATTGCTAACACCCATAACATCCCCTTGGCTATTTGCCATGTGAGGAATGGACTTGGTCGGGCCACTCCCGACTACAAGAGGAAGGTTTAAATACCTCGTCGTCACTGTGGATTATTTTACTAAATGGTTGGAAGCTGAACCTCTTATTGATATGACTTATGAGAAGGTGTATCAATTTATTTAGAAGAATATCATTTGCAGATATGGTCTTCCTCATGCATTCATCACAGACCATGGAACTCAATTTGATAACGAGGAGTTCGCTGTATATTGTCATCAGTCAAACATATTGAAAATCCACTCGACACCAGGCCATCCCCAGAGCAATGGACAAACTGAGGTGACGAATAGAACGCTGCTGAATGGTTTGAAGAAAAGACTAGATGATGCGAAGGCAAATTGGATCAACGAGCTACATTCTGTACTGTGGGCTAATCGTACTACATAACGAGCAACAACAGGAGAATCTCCATATATGCTGGCATTTGGAAGTGAAGCTGTTATACCTGTCGAGCTGGGCCTCCCCACACACAGAGTGATGAATTTCAATTCTCCTATCAGTGACTTGATGAGAAGATTAGACTTGGATATGCTCGAGGAAGTTAGAGAAGAAGCAGCAATCAGGAATGCTGCATACAAAAAACGAACATCTCTGTTCTACAACAAGAGGGTAAAAAAGTGTGATTTGAAGGAAGGAGACTACGTGCTAAAGAAAGTAATTCAAAAGCACAATAAATTGGAAGCTAACTGGCATGGACCTTACAGAGTAACAAAAGTTGTTCGCCCAGGAACTTATAGGATTGAAACCTTAGAAGGAGAGGAGTTTAAGAATGCATGGAACGCAGAGCATCTGCGCAAATATTATCAGTAGTTCAATCCTTATGTAATGCAGTTTTCTTCGATATGAATAAAGCTTTGGATGTTTTACCCAATTCTCTCCTTTTGTTGAAATTTTTTCGGAGTATTAGTGCTACACACTATGCATCAAGTTCAAAATAAAATCCTACCAACTACGGTTGGTCGGTCTACCAACTATGGTTGGTCGATAAATAAAATCCCACCAACTACGGTTGGTCGATCCACCAACTACGGTTGGTCGGTAAATAAAACCCTACCAACTACGGTTGGTCGATAAATAAAATCCCACCAACTACGATTGGTCGGTCGATAAATAAAATCCCACCAACTACGGTTGGTCGGTCCACCAACTACGGTTGGTCGGTAAATAAAACCCTACCAACTACGGTTGGTCGATCTACCAACTATGATTGGTCGATAAATAAAATCCCCCCAACTACGGTTGGTCGGTCTACCAACTATGGTTGGTCGATAAATAAAACCCTACCAACTACGGTTGGTCGATAAATAAAATCCCACCAACTACGGTTGGTCGGTCTACCAACTATGGTTGGTCGATAAATAAAACCCTACCAACTACGGTTGGTCGGTCTACCAACTACGGTTGGTCGGTAAATAAAACCCTACCAACTACGGTTGGTCGGTCTACCAACTATGGTTGGTCGGTAAATAAAATCCCACCAACTACGGTTGGTCGATCGATATATAAAATCCCACCAACTACGGTTGGTCGATAAATAAAACCCTACCAACTACGGTTGGTCGGTCTACCAACTACGGTTGGTCGATAAATAAAATCCCACCAACTACGGTTGATCGGTCTACCAACTATGGTTGGTCGATAAATAAAACCCTACCAACTACGGTTGGTCGGTCTACCAACTACGGTTGGTCGATAAATAAAATCCCACCAACTACGGTTGGTTGGTCTACCAACTATGGTTGGTTGATAAATAAAACCCTACCAACTACGGTTGGTCGGTCTATTAACTACGGTTGGTCGATAAATAAAATCCCACCAACTATTGTTGGTCGGTCTACCAACTATTGTTGGTCGATAAATAAAATCCCCTAACTACGGTTGGTCGGGGAATAAAAGTTCACCAACTCCGGTTGGTCGGAAATAAATATCTTAATAAACTCTAGTTGGTCGGTAAGCCAATTGCAATCATCTCCAGTTGTTTAAATTAAACAGGATTATGAGATAAAGGATGTTTTATCACATAAAGATCAAAGATTGATAAATCACTGCAATGAAATAAGCAACCAACAAGCAAAAACATTCTACAAATTATTTAGAAGAAAATGAAATGACAAAAGGCAAATTTTCATTCATACTAAGTAAAATTACAAATGACGTGAGAAATGTATTACCAAAATTTTTCATTCAAAACCAGAAGGATTACATATGCTGTGGAAAGTAGAAATTATTACATAAAATCCTATTCTATTGGTTTCTTCCCTTCTGCCTTTGAAACAGGTTCTACTCCAGCAGGAGGATCGTCTAAGGCATAAGGGGAATTTATGAAATTCAGATCTCGAAGCATTCGAACATTCATCACTGATGGCCGATCAAGCAGATGCTCAGGGCGAGAAATATCAACATTGGAATGAAGACTGTAGTCGCCAAGATATTTGGAGATCAAGCACTGAGGGATTGCCCGAGCAGGAATCCATCTCATGTCAAGTTTAAAAGGTGGCACGGGCTACTCGAGCAATCCAGGGTTATGATAATCCCATAGATAATGGCCTTGATCCAATTTTAATACACCCAGTGCATTCAGCTATCCTTGTTTATAACCCTCATTATTCGTTTGCTGGATTCGATCATCAAGGTGGTAGAGGGCTTCATTAGAGCCAGCCATCCAAAACTCTCTAGGCTATTTGTGGAATTGGTAAGTCAACCTTTTCAGCTGCTCGTGGAGATTCTTCACAAAAATTTCTTTATTCTCCAAGGCGGATCCTTGTGTGGAAAGTTGCTCGTTAAGGTCCAGAATCTTCTTGGACATCTCTGCCAGAGCCTTATTCTTCGCAACGAACTGAACTGCTTGATTTTCCAAAGATGCTTGAGTTCTCGCCTCTTCAATAGTAACCCGAGCAGCTCTTGCTCATCCCCGAGAAACTCTTGCTCGTCCGCGAGCAGATGTAGAGGGTCCAATTCTCTTTAAAGTTTCCAATTCGTCTCTCAAATTGGTATTTTCAACCTCCAGAAACGAGAAACCTTCGTCATTGACAGGGACCAAGGCTCCTGAGGTAGATGCAGCAGATTTCAGTTGGGATATCTCTCCTCGCAAGTTATTATTTTCCTGCTCCAGCAGTTTCGCGATCTGCCTATGCTCTTCAACCTCGGTCTTCAAAGTCCTCTCCTTAAAATCATAAGCAGCGACTAACTTATCATATCCTTTGTCAGCATTTAGTTGCTAATACTTTTTCTCATACCCCTGATGCAAAAGGGAAGAAGATTCCTTGTATTGTTGCTAAGTTCCTCGATGGTACCCTGGAGATCTTCAATCATCTCGTAATAAGCCACATTATTGGCAACAAATCGATCGAGTAAGCATTTCAGATATTGGTAAGCTTCCACTGCTCGTTCAGAGGCATCTGAGCCCAGGATATCAAAAATTTATGACTCATCCAAATCTGTATGGCCAGCTTTGAAATATTCATTACATTTTTTCATCAACTCAGTATCGTGAGCTGACAAGAGTTCCATCATGGTCATAAACTAGCAAAGAGAAGCCATAAACAGTATTAATAAATGATAAAGGCAGAGCAAGACGAAGAAAGTCAACATGAACAACAAAAACTCGAATTTTTATTAATCAAAAGATAAGTACAAGGTTGAGGGTTACATTCAAAAGAAATAATAAAATTAAAGCCCGAGAAACTTTACACCTTTTCCTTGTGTTTTGCGACTTCCTCGAAAAGCTGAGAAGAGGAAGCTGGTTGCTCGGAGGATAGCGGCAGTTGCTCGGTTGAAATACTGGTGGGCTGAAGTTGCTCATAGAAAGTCTGAACAACTGGAACGGGAGGAACTTGGTCTCCAATCATCATTGAAGACTCTTCAGAGGAAGCTTCGTCCTCTTCTTCTTCTCCAGTAGAGGGAGGAAGACCACGAACATGGCGCTGAAAAATTTCAGAACTCTCTAAGACCTTTAACTCCTGCAGAGCAGCAATCCATCCGTCCCTGAAGAATTTGAGGCTAGAAAAATCCAATTGAGAGGACATGGCAGCTAGGCCTTTGTTCCAACCTTTGTCCCAGCCAGCGCTAAAGGACTTTTTAACAGTAAGTTTTCTCTTTGCTTTCTCCGAGGAAATCCTCTCAGTAAGAAGTTCCTCGGCTTCCTTCACCTTTCCTTCTACCTCTACCTTCTGACAATCAGCTTCATGAAGTCTACCAAGTTCCTCTTCAGCAGTTTTAAGCTTGGTCTCAAGCTCTCCAGCATTCTTGAGCTTTTCTTCATGCTCTTCATTTTTCTTCTTAAACTCTTTCATTTTCCTCTCCAACTCCTGAGAGGCCTCCACAGCTTTTTCTCTCTCTTGCTCGATGGACTTCAGTTGCTTCTCCCAAGCAACCTTATCTTCTTCATATTTCTGACGAGAATCCTTTAAGGATTGAGTCAGACCTACAAAAGCCTCCTCCACACCTCCCGAGGAGCTCGAAGCTTTAAGAGCTTCATCCTTTTTCAAAATAGTATTGAAACATGTTACCAGCTGATGAAAAAAATAACTTTGAGTTAATACAAGAATAGAACATTGAAAAATGAAAGTTTAGATTAGTAATACTTACTGAGGCAATATGTTGAGCTGCCAAGGTGGTAACCCTATCCCGAGAAAGAGTGACTTCAAGACCTTGGATTTCTGGGATAATCCAAGACTTCACAGAGCCCATGGTAGAGCTCGGAGCAACAAAAGTGGGAACACCACTTCCAGCAGTTAAAGACTGAGAGATAGGTTCAGCCAGTTTATCCGAGGAACTTTTTTTTAACTTCCTCGTAGGAGCAGGAACATTCTCAATCAAGGATGTTGTCTTGGTCGGTGATATAACGATGACCTCTCTTGGAGGAGAAACAACTACAACCTTGCTCGGAGCCACAGGAGGCTTCTCAGCAACTTTCTTAGCAACAGCAGGAGGGGGTGCATCAACTTTTCTTGTCCCTTCCTCTGGGACATCCTACTTATTTCTCTTTGCCTCCACATTGGCAGAGTCTGATTTGTCAAAGTATGAGGGAGATCTTATTCTCTTCATTCTGTCACTGAGAGGAATATTTGATTCACGAGAGGAACCTTCAGAAGCTGGTGCTGGTTCTATGTCACTTATTACTAGACGAGCAGTAAAAGATGAAGTGTAACTCTTGTACTGCAACAAGTACGAGGCTGATCTGATATGTTCGTCAACAATAGTTTGGTGCAAACTCCAGATAAGTTTCAAGTGCCTCAAATTGACATCAGTTTCTTTAGGATATTTCTTTTTGCTATCAACTGCAAATAAACAAAAATTAAAATGTCAATGACGCATTTTATCAAACACAAAGAAAGCATAATTTCAAAAATAAAATAAAATAAAATAAAAACAACCTTTCCCATTGCCATAGGGAGGGCATCTAGGACCCTGATACACATCATTTCCATTTAATGGAGCATGTTGCCAATTTTTCATAACAACCCCATGCTCGAAGTAATCCCTGTTGGCATCGGGGAGATTGACAACTAAAGCCCTATTTAAAAACCTAGTTTTTAAATAAAAAATGCTATCACTAACAACCCATCTATAGCAAAACATAATTTCTGGAATTCCTAAACGGGTTCCATGAATCTAATTTAACCTATGGACTCCATTAACTATTCTCCAGGTATTGGGAGCTATTTTTACAGGTACCACGTCAAAATATTGACAGAATTCCAAACACAAGGGGTTTGGAGGAAAAGAAAAGCCACATTCAGCTACAAAGAGACTGGGGAACCAATGTCCCTCAGCCAAACAAAAATAGTCAGAAGGTTCAGAAAGCTCTTCCAATATGACCCAGGAAGGAATAGAAAAATCAGAACGAAATTTATCAAGCGACTCACCAAGGTAAACCATGATGAACAAAAGAAATAAAAGAAAAGGAAGAAGATCTTACAGGAAAAAGATGAATTAGGTGACAACGAACAATGGAAGAAATGAACGCACAAGACAGAGAAGAAGTGAAGAAGTTCTAAAGATGTAGATTTGAAAAAGTAAAAGACGATCGAGTTTTCTGAAGCTTTTAAATACTTTACCTCGAGAATGGAGAAAAACAATGATTACTAAGATGGACGATTGCGTATCCGGCGGCTAAAAAGAAGAAAAAGGCACGAAACACGAAGCGGTTATTGAAATTCGAAATACTTTAAAAAGCCTGATACTATGCACTAAAAAAGGAACTATAAATAACGAACGATTGTCTAAAATCCATAAAGTTTAGGCAGCGTAATGTTCCATACTTTTCTTCAACATCAAACTACGAAACATTGGGGGCTTCTGTTGATACCAAATTTAGTATGCTGACGTGGACCGATTATGTGGAGACACGTGTCAACTTACATGGCACCCGCAAATATTTTTGAACAACACCTTGACTCCGAGGAACTCAACCTCCCCGACCAACTCAGAACGCTCCGAGAACAAGTGTTCTCCGAGGAACTCTACTGTACCGAGCAACTCATGTATACCGAGCTACTTAGGCGGTCCGAGCTGCATCTCGTACAGAGCATTCATATCCGGATAATCAAGAGGATGACTACGCATTTAAGGCTCATTATTATCACACAGACGCATACGCCTATTGGACAACTGTGTATTATTCTTTCATTTGTATCGCCTCAAGGCTATAAATACATTGTAACCTCCTCATTAGCAGGGGACATGGAATTTCTTGGTAAACCCATTATCGAGAATTCTGCAAACAGTCAGCAATAACACAAATAGTGGACGTAGCCCATTCTTTCAAGGCTGAACCACTTTAAAAATCTCTTGTCCTATTTATTTTTTATCTCGTGATTAAATAATTAGAGATAATCTAATTTTTTTACATCAACAAGCAGGTTCTTGATTCTTATTGTGAGCTGCTAAACAGAGGAAGAAATATGAATCGGAAGAAAAGAGAAACACGAATCAGAAGAAAAGCAAACGAAACAACATGTAAAAACTTAGCAATCAAACAGAAGAGAGAGTAACAACGACCTATATGATCCTCCTCCCAGTCAGGGATCTAAGGGCCTCGGTAATTCATGCTCTTAGGTAGGGGATGCTGTTGCCAATTCCTAAAAACAAAGCCTTGACCCCAGTAATTTTTATGGGAGTCAGGTAGGTTCACAACCAAGGCCCTCTTAACTTTCCTAGCCTTCAGGTACATAATACTGTCATTGGTGCATGACTGGACGTAGCAGTAACAGATCTCAGGGAGACCCAAATTGGTCCCATATAATTCATTTATCCTATGTACCTCATTTACTATTTTCCAAACATTTGGAGCACATTGAGCGGGCACGACATCAAAATATTTAAAGAATCTAAAAAAATAAGGTTTGGAGGAAAAGTTAAACCCCCCTGTACGACGAGAAGAGTATGAATCCAATGTCCATTTTTTACGTCCTTCATATCTTTGGGTATAGGGACACAATCTATTTCCACCCACTCCGATATATTATAGGTTTTTCTAAACTCTACAACAGTTTTTTCGTTAAGAAGTTCCATGGAAAAGAGAAAGACTTTGAGCAATAAAAAAGATCAGAAAAACATACAAGTGAACACGATTGAGGAGACCTCTGAAAATATGGAGAGCAAGAGGTAAGATACAGAGATATAGATCACATAGA
The DNA here is from genome assembly GCA_949130495.1 of Sambucus nigra. Lineage (NCBI taxonomy): Eukaryota > Viridiplantae > Streptophyta > Magnoliopsida > Dipsacales > Adoxaceae > Sambucus > Sambucus nigra. The sequence goes on along the minus strand of OX422208.1, from coordinate 82,231,873 downwards.
GGAAATGCTGGGAACACTGAAGTGACGGTTGCTTGAACCTGAACTAAGTTTCAAATCTAGCGCAAATGTTGAGGAACAAGTCCCTAGGAGGATTTCGACGCTTCATATCTTCATTCTGACAAGTGAGTCCTCGCCAGTTCACATAAATCACAAACATTCCATGCCGATTTTTAAAATAGTTATGGGACCTAGAATTCACTTAAAATCTATTGTCCCAATATATTCATCCCAAAGATTTTAGGGGAAATTATGGGGGCTTATTTACTCATGCCCAATAACACAGCCGACCATCCCAGCATACATAGTGGACAACTCGGTCTAACTCAGATGCATATTATAAACCCATGTATTTAACATGTGTGTGAATGCATGGAGATAAACTCAAGATGGTTACTAATAATCTCGGAGAAGATATTTAGGGACACTACGAGTTATCTACAACCTCATTGAGTTACTTATACAATTCAATCACTTATTCTCATAACTATAAACTGTAAACCTCGACTCAACGAAAAGGGATGTAACTTGAATCATTTGAGAGTCACTAATAAGAACAGTAACCTCTCCTTGAACGGAGATAAGTTTTCGAACCACGTATATCTGTTGTCGTGTGTGCGACTGTTTATTTTCTTCTTGATATTTCTTTCTAGATTTCTTATTGTGATAATTCTTACAGTCACAGTTTGTAACCACCCTCCGCCAATGATAATGTTATATGTGGAGTCTATATCCACCACAAGGAACTCAATAAGATTGGATATCCCTCCAACCTGAACAAGGAGAACTACATTTCCCAGGAACAAGGTCATCCTTCCTGCAAATCCGACCAATGGAACGGTTGCCTCCTGCATGTATTTTATACGAAAGTTCAACTGATTGAACATTCTGAGGTACCTCACTTTCAAGGAGCTTCCTTGGTTTACCAACAGCTTGTCCATATCCCAGTTACCAACTATGAGAGTGATGTCAAGAATGTCGTGGTGGGGAGTCCTCACTCCGACCAAATCATCGTCAATGAAAATGATGTGTTTAGTGTCTTTAGCTTACCGATATTTTCCCGTAATGGGCTTATCCAGGTTAATCTGAAAGGCTTCCACGGATTTTGTGAGCTTCTTAACCTCCATCCTGAGTGCGTTCCCCTTGACTTGGTTTAGATTTGATGCTCCACGAATCACTGCGAATTCATGACCCAGGCATTTGTCCAAGACGTTGTCCAGTCTTGGGCCCCCATGGATTATTTCAAATTCGTGTCCCATATCGTCATTCAAGACGTTGTTTATTCTCTAATCGTGCACGGGTTACGCTGTGCCTTCCTTCTTTCTATGAAGTCCTTTAGGTTCCTAGTTCGAGCTATCTCTTCGAGGTGGGACTTGAGTGCCTTGCAGTTTTTGATCTTGTGACCGTGATCTTTATGTCATGAACATTTCAGTACCTGGTTCCTCTTCTTTAAATTGCTGAACACCTTCTCGGGCCATTTGGAATATATCCACCCATTGATCTTATAAAAGATATTATAAATCAGTTCGGAGAACACTGTGTTAATTGCCTTGAATGAATTTTCAAACTTGAATAAATGGATTGTCTTTAGCTAATGTAATTACTTCTTGCAATTTTCAAACTTGAATAAATGTACGGTGGACGACTAAGTGCTAATTTTTAGCGTAAAAAAGAGTTGAAGTGGCAATGACTAAGAGCTTTTTATTATTGGGAAGCATTAAGGAAAATTATAATTTTGTTTTGTCTAAACAACTTTTTATTGGTGTCTAGAAAACTTTTTATTGCGGTCAAACTTTTTATTGCTGTTTAAATGCTGTCTAAACAATTTTTTTTGTGCCGAAATATGGATTTTATTGTTGAAATATAAATTGTATTGCTGAAATATGATTTTTTATTGATAAAATATGGATTTCGTTGCTGAAATATGAATTTTATTGTTAAAATTTGAATTTTTATTACTGCCTGAACAACTTTTATTGCTGTCAAGCTGTTGTCTAAACAACTTTTTATTGATGAAATATGGATTTTTTTTTATTTTTTTACAATTTTTTTGCTAAAATATGATTTTATTTCTTAAATATGGATTTTGTTACTGAAATATGAATTTATTACTGAAATATGAATATTTATTGTTGAAATATGGATTTTATTGCTTAAATGTGATTTTTTATTACTAAAATAAGGATTTTATTGCTTAAATATGAATTTTTATTGTTGAAATAAATAATTATGCATTGGAATATCCAATTTGGGCCTCCTTAAATCGGGCCCAAAGTTCGTTATACTTTATGAGCTGAGCTTGAGCCAAGCACTCTCAGGGTTGTTCGGGCCAAGCTTGATTTGAGTCGAGCCTGATCAACCCCAAGCTCGGCTCATGGAGCCCGATTGACATGCCTATATAAAAGTGACCACATAAATAGAATATATATATATATATATATATATATATGACGAACCCACATTTTAACAGTCCAGACTGAACATGTGTCACCCGACGGTGAGTCCAGAAAAGAGAGAGAGCGCCCCCTATAATTTAGTCGATAATTTCTTGATTCCCCACCAGGGGGTACATGTCCAGTCCGCACTGTTAAAATGCGAGACAATCCACACAAAATTATACACACACACACACACACAACACACACAAAAAATCATAAAATATAGACTAATATACAAAAATAAAACCCACATATAAAAACACAAATATAAAATCATATACAAAAATAAATATATATACTAAAATTCTAAAACAAGACACGTATTAATATTTATATAATATATAAAACGACACACACATGCAATATTATAAACACATAAAATAATAAAACACACAAAAATTGAAATAGTAAAATGACACGAACAAATATAAAAAGAAATGAAAATAACACATAAAAAACAATGCTAATACTATACACACATATTAGGACAAAATTTGGATTATGGCTCGGGATAATTTGGGAGGGGTGTTGATTGAGTGTTTTGGGATGTCTTAGGTCACTAAAAATCTGCAATTATGCTTTTAACCCATTTTGCTACAATTTGCATTGATATAGTGCGTTTGTGACCCACAAATTCATTTTGGCCTATAAGATAAACAAACACATACATAAAATCGATTTTAATGAGAACTGACAATTAAAATAAGTTTATTTAGAGTAAAAAAATAACACTTTGGGGCGCTTATCATATAACTGAGACAACATTTTACATAGAGGGAAACATCGCGAGAGCAATCTAAGAGCAACCCTTATGGGAAAAAACACACATAACTAGTGCAATAATACCGTATGAAAAATAACGAAACTGCTACGGGTAAGATAAATATGAACAAGATACACCCTAAACGACGCCGTATAAAAAAATTAATTCCACCACGGAACATCATGTTCCGTTTAAGGTAGACGCAGTCCCCCCTTGGGCGGAACATCCATTTAAGGGGTTTACCTCTTTCTTCAATTCCCACTTTCTCCCCATAAATTCTTTGATTATTATGGAACGACCCGTATTTATTACCTCAACCACTTACCAATCATCCAATAACCCATTTAATGTATTACCCCAATTATCTTCCCCAACCGAACTGCAATTTTTCCATCAAACACAAATTTACCTAAATTACTACTCTCTTCTATCTACATATTGAGGTAATTTTTTTCCTAGTATGTTTTCTTATATTTTTTTTTGTTAATGTTAATATTTTATTTATTTAGTAATTAGTTCATGTTTTATTTATGTGAATGTTTTATTTATTAGTTAGTAATTAGCTGTTAGATAATAAAACAGTCACTTTTGTTAGTTAATGTTTTATTTATTTAGTAATTATTTCCTCGGAATATATATCATTAATTCAATCGAAATTACACTAGAAAAAAATATTTAGTCATTCATTCAATCGTAATTACAGTAAAAAATTATATAGAATTTTTGTTGCGGGTTTGTAGGCTGCCACCCGTCCGAAGTTCAGTGACACCCGCCGTTGAATTGTATTCTTTGGCGACTAAATCGTAAAACAATGTGTCAGTTCGGTTATTTCCTCGTTAACCATCATTTGTGTTATTTACATAAGCGGTGCATAGTACTTTATCGTCGTGTTGAGACATATTTTGACCGCGAACCATTGTAAAGTAATACAAAATTATATTTAAGCGAATATAAATTTTTTAAAATTATTTTTATTAAATATATAATATATATTGCAGCAAAAAATAAAAGATTTGGGAATTTTTATAACCATGACTAAATCCCAAAACAATGTGTGAGTTCGGTTATTTCCTCGTAGACCATCATTTGTGTTATTTACATAAGCGGTGCATAGTACTTCGTCGTCGTGTTGAGACATATTTTGACCGCGAACCATTGTAAAATAATAAAAAATTATATTTGAGCGAATATAAATTTTTAAATTGAGTTTTGGTAAATATATAATATATATTGCAGCTAAAAATTAAAGATTTGAGAATTTTTATAACCAAGAAATGGGAAACTGTTTTCAATAATAATATTGAGAGTAGGATATGCGGTAAACCGAATTCAACTGCTATTTATATTAAAAAATAGCCATTGCCAAAAAATAATATAGCCGTTGCAAACATGTGGGATAAATATCTAAATAAGGAAAGTTGTTATAAATGCATAGGCAGAACACCATGTTCCGTTTTAAGGTTTTATTTGCTTTTTATTCTTAGGCGAAACACGGTTTTCCGTTCTAGCCCGGTCCCACCATAAAACTAACTAGTACAATTCAATATTTGTTAATTTTTTACACATCAAACGTCTAAATATTCCCTTTTACACTACCTCAAGCATACATGTATAGAGCAAATATGCTCGTTTACAATGCCCGTAAGGGTTGTTCTAAGGATTGCCTCTCCTTTTGCTAATAATGCAAGACTACTAAAATACAAAATACAAAAGTAGTTACAAAGCATTAATTTGGTACTCTCATTGGTACCCTCCAATAAGACAAGGCAACAAGAGGTTGTACTTGTTGTTGTGAGTCCCGCCAGGGCAATAAGTACAATCTTTTGTTGCCTTGTCTTATTAGAGGGTACCAAATGATGGTACATGTAGCATTACTCTTAATTTTAACATCCCCACCTCGCTCCACAGCTCCACCACCATGACTCTCCCACTCGTTTCTCTTATTATCACACACACACACACACACACACACACACATCATTGATGGGGTTGAAGAAAAAAAGTGAGTTTGAAATAGGTTTTTTGAATAATGAGGAGGGATTTGAAAATTTTCAAATGAGTTTGTTCAAGAAGAAACGAGTCTTTGAAATGGGTTTGTCGAAGAAGGAGAGTTTTTGAAAATGGGTTTCTCGAAGAAGAGGCAGGATTTGAAAATTTTTGAAATGAGTTTGTTGAAAAATGTGGTTTTTTTGATGGGTTTATTGAAGAATATGTAGAAGGGACTTGAAATTGATATGTCGAAGAAGATGCGATTTTGGAAATATATTTTTTTCACTTTTGTAGTTTTCCTCCACTTTTGGAATAATTTTTTTATTTTATTTTCTGGAATTTTTTTCATCTGGAAATATCGTTTTTTATTTATTAGAAATTTTTTTCTTTTGGAAATTGCATTTTTTTTGATAAAAATGTCTTTTTTTTATCAATTTTTTTTATACGGGTTAATTTTGTTGGAAAATATTTTTTACTAGAAAATATTTTGTTGTTGGAAATATGTTTTTTTTTGCTGAAAATATATTTTTAAAGTAAATGTTTCTTATTAGGGTTAATTTTGCTGAAAAATTATATTTTTTTTTGTTGAAAATATGTTTTTTTGCTGTAAATGTTTTTTTTTGAAATTTGTTTTTTTGGCTGAAATGTTTTTTTTATTTTGATGAAAATGTTTTTTTAATAAAAATTTATTTTCCTGTAATTTTTTGAATTTTTAGATTTTTTTGGTTGTAATTTGTAGATTTTTAAAATTTAGGGTTATTTTGAGTTTTCCCCCGCTTTTGTGACCAGTTTTGTAATACACCTCCACTTTTTTAAAAATTTGCAATACACCCCCGCTCTATTAACTTTCAATTCAAACTGTTAGTACTATTTACATTTTGTGTTTTCCACCCACTTTTTTGATCAGTTTTGCGAAAGACCCCCTTTTAAAAAAAATTCATTTACTCTCCAAATTATTAACAATCCATTTTTTTTTAATATAAAGAAACTTCAGCGTACTATGTTAAAAAAATTCAAAACTTTTTCAAAAAAATCGAGAAGAGTCTTAAAAATAAAAAAAATGGAATAAAATAAAAAGGGAAAATTTCTAACGGACATCTATTAAAAAGTCGGAATAGTATAACTTTTATTTTAAAACACAACTATTTAAAAAAACTGTTTTGACTATTTTGAAAGCTATTTTTTTAAAAAAATAAAAACTGTTTTTATACATTTTTATTAAAAAGGTATTATTTTGTCTATATAAAAAACTGCTTTTTTTGATAAAAAAAACTGTTTTTATTAAAAAAAAATGTTTTTTATTAAAAAAAAACTATTTTTTTATAAATAAAACTGTTTTTTTAAAAAACTGTAAATAATTTCTTTTTATAAAAAAAGTTAATAACCTGTACCCAGTTTATTTAAAAACTGTATCCAATTTTTATTTATAAGAAACAATTAAAAAGTTAAATATAAATATAGAATGGTTTTATAAGAAACATACATTTTTTATATAAAAAAGTAAAAAATAGTATAAAACAATGTCCATGACTTCAAAAAATTGTACTACAATAAAAAAAACTTTTTTAACTATTTTCTATAAATAAAAACTGGGTAAAACTATTAAAATATTTTTTAAACAATTAAAAAATCGTTAAAACCATTACATTTTTTTGTGTTTAAAAACAGTTTCTTATAAAAAACAGTTTTTTTTTAAAAATATTTGAAAAAAAAAAGTTTTTTTTAATCAAAAAACAGTTTTTTATATCGACAAAATTTTATTTTTTTCAATTAAAGAGTATAAACAGTTTTTATTTAAAAAAACAGTTTTTAAAATAGTCAAAACAGTTTTTTTTAAATAGTTGTGATTTAAAATAAAAGTTATACTATTCTGACGTTTTAATAGATGTCTGTTACAAATTTTCTCTTTTTATTTTATTCCAAATTTTTCTCTTTAACATATTACGCTGAAGTTTATTTATATTAAAAAAAATTAGACTGCTAATAATTTGGAGCTGAAATGATTAACTCAAGATACTCATGGTATCACAAAATGTAAATAGTACTAATGGTTTGGATGGAAAGTTAACAGAATGGGAATGTATTGCAAATTTTTAAAAAAGTGGGGGTGTATTGCAAAACTGGTCACAAAAGCGGGGGGAAGACTCAAAATAGCCCTAAAATTTATTTTAATTTATTCAGATTTTTAAAGAGTTTTTCATTTTTTCGAATGTTTAAAATATTTTTTTTATACAATTTCACGATTTTTTAAAGTTTTTTAATATTTTCTTTAATTTTAGTTTTCCTTTTTAGTTTTCAATAATTTTCCCTGTGTTAATTTTTTGTTATTTTCCATTTCTTAATTTTCTGTAGTTTTTTTTTACCTTTTTTTTATAATTTTAAAATTTTTTTTTTTGTAATTTCCAGATTTTAAGAATATTTTCTGTAATTTTTAAAAACTTTAATTTTTTTTTTGTAATTATAAGATTTTTTAAATATTTAAAAAATATTTTTCTGTAATTTCTTTCTTTAAAAAAAAATATATTTTTGAATTATTTGGACCTAAATTCCCTCATGTGCATGGCACATGCCTCACTTTTCTGTCCAAAAATTAACGGAATTAACGGTAAAAGTTAATTGTAATGGTTTTGAAACATCAAGAGGTTAAGTCAAAATACTGAAAGTTTGAGTGAAAAAGTAAAAAATAGGGTAAGTTTATCGGAGAAAGTGTAATTAACCCTGAGTTTTAATTATGCTGCAGGGGAAAGTTTTTGGGTACATGTCTACTTTAACAAGATCAAACTTGATCAATGTCCATCCTAGACTACGGGGGGTTGCAGGATAAGTGCAAAAAGATATATTGGACTCTAGTAGTCATGTCTCAAAACTTCCTGACGTTAGATTGTTATTGCATGAAAATGTCTATTTGTTCATGCACATTTAACTCAAGGTACTCCCTTAACAATTGTGATAAAAGATACAATTTCTCCATACCAGCAAAAGCTCGTGCTGGTTTACAATAAATTTCCATCCTACCATATATTGTTTACATTTAATTAATATATATATATATATATGTTAATTATTGATTGACCATGGAGGGCTTGTATGTATGGAGAGCTTGGCCTAAACCTTGGATTGAGCCACAAGCTGCAGCCAATGCAACAAGCAAACAAACCAAGTTTATGGCTTGGACTTTTAACCAACTCAAGCTCCACCTTTGGATCTTCCTTTGCCAAACATACATTTGTATTGGGAAGTACACTGTCAGTGGCCAATAACCAATTGCCCCGAGTAGCGCTAGTATGTCATTGAAAAAGGGCAACGCCATTGCTATAAGGGTTGCTAGTATCACAAACAGGGTTCGCCAAGCCAATCTAAAGAAGTTGACATTAAACTTGTATTCCTTGATAATACTGATGCTTATAGGATAATCCCGCGTTACAAAGTTTGACGTGGACCACGTCTTACTCGCCCACGATTCGAGCGCATAGAACACTGGTTGTGAAATTACCTGTTCCAAGCCATGTAAGATCATTTCTAAAACTTTGTTGATACATCAAGAAGCATAGATATGGATACATGATACAAAATGTTTGAAAATAAAAAATAGGATCACCCGTATTATATGTACAAACATACCAAGGAATATATGTATGAATGTTCAAGAAGAGTATTTGTGAATATATAATACCTATAATTATGGTGATTCTGTGCGCTCACATTTCCACTTATTTATTACAACATTCTTTAACCTTACTTTTGTTTAAATACAAAATTTTATTTTGATTATGCTTAATGATTATACTTCTTTTCATATTAAGGAAAAACCCATATCTTGGAATCCACATTAGTTTTTCACAGAGATAACCAAGATGCATGCGAATCAAGTACCCAATACTCATGCGAATACGCCAAATATATTTATTTACCTTATTTGATATGTACCTTTACCAAGTATGATTTGTGCCTTTTTAGTTTAGCCATAAATAATAATACTACTCTAAGCACCTCAAGTAATATGAACTTAACATAAAGACCAAGATCTCCGTTAGATACATTTAGTTGTATTCTTTCTCCTCATTCATTAAATACTTTTAGTGGCGAAAAACACGATCCTCCATATTTTAAGTCCTTAGACGAGCAAAGATTGTAGGCTTAAATGCGTATAAAATTTAGGGGAAATTAATCTTGAACCTGATATGCGCCCACAATGTGCACCACAATGCAGACGTTGGCCAAGTCTACCAACCAAAATGGTTCATAAAAGCCAAAACCGGTTAGCATGTTTCCGGATGCCTGGTTCCCAAATGCAGCATAGCCTAAGCAACCACACACCATGTAGAATGCCGTTGTTATTGATATTGCTACCATGTTGGCTTTCCTCATTGTTTTATTTTCCGATGGAGGGGATTTCACCGTATCCTGCAAAAAAAAGTAAAGATATCATTCGATTTTATACTGAAAGCTTGATAATACTATCTCATATCATGTTTGTAGAAGTGTTTAATCGACACAAACTAAAATGAGATAAGATGAAGGATGAGCCCTGGTTAGAAGATCTTAATTGTTTTACTTACTTGGATATCAATCAGAAGTGGAGCAAATGAATAAGCAAAAGCAATGTCACCTAACGCTCTGAACATTCTCCATGTCTTCTCAGTTATAGATAAATCCACCCCAACTTTCACTCCAGCCAAGCTGGTCTCTTTCCCTTGCCCTGTACAAATTTTAAACCTTGATTTGACACTATATACTTCCTAATCAAAGATTAAGCCTCCATATGTTAAGGGCGAAAAATAGTACGATGAAAGGCAGTTCACTCATTGTTCTTGTAGACATGGATGTAAATCATAGTAACAAGCAAATAGTTGTCCACTTGGAGATATAGGAAATGAAGTTTTTGCATCTAATAACTGATGCTTCGTTTGATGCGTGTGATAAGATAAAAATCAAGTGTGATAAGTTATCATGTTCAATATTTGATGTTGGATCCATAAACGGATGCTGATCTGGACCAGGGTTGCTTTTAGGACTCTAGTGCCCCCTTATGAGAAATCAAAGTTTTATGATTTCAAGTAAGACAAGTAATTTCAAGTAAGCCTCTTATTCCATTAAATATGAGAAAATAAAACCAAAATAAAACCATCACATGCACGAGGTGAGATTATTTTATATTTATGAGATGTGATAACTCTTATCATATCCCACTCTTTAATTCGATCAATTATATGGGAAATATTTTCCACACTTGGGTATGGAGAAAAATATTTGTATGAAAATTGAAATCTAGAGAAAAATATTGTCATCTAATAGTTATGGTTAGAGATGTTGGAAAATTGGACTTAAGTTGGAATTAAAAAGCTATCCAGAATTTTAAACAACTTTGAGTTCAAATTTAGGTGGGATCCACACTACGATAATTGAGGGACCATATACGAACGCGTTCTCCTCCGCAAGGAGATAAACGTAGTATATTCATATGTCCAATTTTAATAAGTTGTGAATGATAAATATGTCTCCAAAGTGACTCACAAAGCAATGAAAATTAATGAATTGGGTATGTTTTAACTCTTGTCCAACATTGGAAGAGTAGTGAAAAGTTGATGAGTTAATAACATCCCAAGTATGGACTAAGTCTTGGATGCCTTGGGGTATCCCAACTCTTTGAAGGGGAGATGACCTACACTATGCATGTGTTGGGCTTGACCCAAAGGCCCACTCGCACACGCTGTCCGTCCGAGCCATGTGTTGGGCTTGGGCTTATAATCTCTTAAATATTTTGGTCCGTTTTATTTTAATAATTACGTAATTAATTAACTGTCTGTCAGTTAATTGCCAATGGTCAATAATTAACGAAATTAACTGTTTTGACAGTTACATTCGGTTTTGACTGTTCTCAACAGTCAAAACGTTTGCTATAAATTAAACCTTTCCCCTACAGTTTTAGACTACTCCCATAATTCCGAAATTATGCAACAGAATTGTGTTCGCAGAAATTAATCATAGTTGTGCTACTTGATTAATTTGGAAATTCGTTCTATCTTGGGAGATAATTATTCATTACCTTTAGCACGATGTGGAGGGAACAAATTTGTCTTAAGGAGACTGTTCTAAACAGGGCTCGAATTATTTCTTCTCTATTCTATAATTATTTTTGTAAATTCAAGTAAGTATTAATTTTCTGTAATTTCATTTTATTTCTGTAATTATATTAATTATTCATAATTCTTTACATTTGTATTTAATAAATAGTAGACATAACAAGAGATTGTCTCCCACTCCCAACCCAAAAGTTTTTTGGCTGGATCTAGAACTATACCCCATCTAAATTTGACTTACCATGTGATCCGATGATTAATAAAAATAAAAATGTCAAGTAAAGCTATATTATTTTTTCTAGTTGTGCAAATGAATTGCCTCTTTTTCACAGTAAAAATATTGCGGGAGTGAAGTGCTCATCAAGGCATCTATTTGTCCTCTCGATTGCTTGCAACCAGTTTGACTATTTATCTTATATGAAATGTTATGATCAAAGTGGATTTAGAACTAACCCACTTTGCCAAATTTGACTTATCATGCAACTTTATGATTGAGTAAAATTAACAATGTTTGAGTAGAGGTAGTTAAATCTTCTCTAATAAAGGTATCAAAGCATCTATTCCTCTCTACATTGGTGAACAGTTTGACCATATTATCTTCTATAAAAGGTCATTACCTAACTTGTTAACCTTTTCATTTACTACTTTTCTAATGCAATAATTTAACTATATTAATCATACCTGAGATGACCTTTGCCAAGGCAAGTCCCGTTCCAATGGATGCATAACCAAAAGACATTACTGTTGCCACACTTGAGAGTGGTGACAACTTGTGAAAGTTCGGGATTTGAGATAAGAAAACTTCAACTATCCCTAACCCAATCATGTAACGATTCTTAGAAAAATTACAAGCAACCTCATGTCCTCTCATGTGGAAGCAATTCGATCTTCTTATAGCCCTAAAACATAACAATAGCAGTCTCATGTACTGAAGTGTAACAAGTGCATAAGCTCTAATCAAGTATAACAATGTAACAAATGCATGAACTTTTTTATGTTGTCGGGGAGTACATATAAGTCAAATTTCTTGACACAAACAACAAATGCTATTGATTAGGGACATGGCGACTGGTTCAAAAATCATTTCACTTCTAAATCTGCCATGACCTTTAACGTGTTAACTTTTATTATGTGGAAGTCAATATATTTGGATATGATAAATGGGTTGGAAGTAGTAGTGTAATTTAAATAATTGCACTAAATGATTTATTACATAAAATCATAGACTACAGAAATCATAATTAAAAAAAAGAATTTATTATATATAGGTCTTATAAAAACAAAGTTTTCGTAACTAAGTCCTATTGACTTTTCAATAGCCTTTGTCTAAGTCTACCAAGGTGGCAGATGCGCACCTAGTTGGTGACATAACTAATGGGGCACTTGCTTTTGTTAATAAAGAATGGGTAGGTAACAAAAACCTAAATAATGGGGTTGACTCTACGATCAAGAGGGCTAATTCAGAAGTTGGCTTAGGCTCTAACGCAGTAACGGTAGAGGGGACAAAAAATATTTCGCGTGATGTTATTTGCCCTGTCCGCAGTGTAAATGTTAACAAAGAAGGTCATTTTCCAGTAAAAACATGGATCTTTTTTCAAAGACAATTGTTGTGAGGGGCTCAGACAAAGCAGTTTGTGAGGTGGGGGAAACGTCAGTCCAGTATGATACTAACAATAAAATGCCAGTTGATAAAGGATATGTAGTATCACAAAAACGGTCATAAAAAATCAAGGTAGGTACGAAAGCAGCCAAGGTTAATCAGAACGAAAAGAAAGACGTTCATCTTGGTAATGCTATGCTAGGTTTCAAGACCTTTAGGAATTTGGGGAAAAAATGCAATAAAAAGAAAGGGTTGGGGAAAAGGAGTGGCAAGTCAATTGTGGTGGCTCGTGAGGTGTCATCTTGAGAGGGCGGGGGACAGGGGGAGGAGGATCATCTTTGGAAGAATTAAATAACTCTAGGCTATGGGTGGAATTAGAAATCTCGAGTTTAGAGGAAAAAAATAGGGTTGCATGTACACAGGGTGGGATGAAGATCCGGTGGGGGGTGGGGGGAGGACTTATTAGGTTCCTTTAGTGAGGATTCGGGAGTTGGCTTTGAGGGGTGCGAGAATGAGGCGTGGGCTTTGTTCGAAAAAATTAATAGTGAGGCGAAAGGGGGAGGGGATGGTAGGGTGGGAGAAGGAAGGAAGATCTAAAGTGCGTTTTTATTTTTATGAAATTACGCATCATTTTGTGGAATGTGAGGGGGTTTAATGATACTAATAAAAGGGGTATTGTTAGTGGGGCCATTGCTAGGTGGAAGCCTGATATATTGTGTTTACATGTGACAAAGATGAGCTCTATAGATGATTGCTGCATTAGATCTATCTGGGGAGGGCGGGGGATTAAGTGGGTTAGTTTGGATGCTGTGGGGGTTTCAGGAGGGGTAGTGATTTTGTGGAATTCAGTAGTAGTCGAATTGTTAGGGAGCCTGTAGGGTAGGTGGTCGTTATCCTGCCTCTTTAGAAATGTGGAGGATCGGTTTACTTGGGGATTCTCGGGTATCTACGGGCCAATTGAGGACAAGAGTCGGTGGAAGTTGTGGGAGGAATTGGCAGGGGTGACTAGGGTATGGGATGTCCCTTTTTGCTTAGGAGGAGACTTCAACGTGGTGCGTTATGGTTTAGAGAAAAGTAGTGGCAATAGCATGTGTAGATATATGAGAGAATTTTTCGAATTTATTGATGAGATGGAGTTAATTGAATTGCCTCTTGAAGGGGGATTTTTTACTTGGTCCATTTTTAGTGACTTGCCTTCTATATCTCGTTTGGACCGCTTTCTTATTTCTCAAAGGTGGGAGGATCATTTTCTAGAGGTGATTCAATCGTGCTTTCCTAGGGTTACTTCCGATCATTGTCCCATTTTATTAGAATGTGGGTGTTGGAGGGAGGGTAGGATTCCTTTCAGATTCGAGAACATGTGGCTCAAGGAGGAGGATTTCGCCGAGAGAGTTAGAGTATGTTGGATAGGGTATGAGGTGGAGGGGAATGCCAGCTTTAGGTTGGCAGTTAAATTGGGTTTACTTAAAGAAGATATTAAAAGGTGGAATAGAGAGCTTTTCGATAATGTGCGTTTGGTCACAACTACTTACATGGAGGAGGTCGGGAGGTTAGATGAGAAGGAAGGGAGAGTCGGGCTATCGGAGGAAGAAAGGAGAGGGAGAGAGGTTAAAAAAGAGGAGATAGGGAAGAGGTTAATTCAAGAAGAAATTAGTTGGAGACAAAAATCGAGGGCTTTGTGGTTGAGATAAGGGGATGCGAATACCAAGTTTTTCCACTCGGTTGCTAACTCACATAGGAGGGGTAACCACATAGGGAAAATCTCAGTTAGAGGAGAGGTGTTTGAAGAAGATAGAGAGGTGAGGGGGGCTATCACTCAGTTGTTTTATGAAGATTTGTTCAGGGAAGAAGAGGAGTGGAGACCCTCTCTTGACGGGGCCGAGCTGAAAGAATTTTGGCCTCCCAGGTGGGAGACATTAAAGCCCTCTTTTCTGAAGAGGAAGTCATGTAGGTTCTCAAGTCAATGAGTGGGGACAAGGATCCGGGTCCGGACGGATTCACAATGGATTTTTTTCAATAGATTTGGTCGGCTGTCAGTTCTGATGTGATGGCATTCTTTAGCGAATTCCATGATCGGGGCTATTTTGTGCCTAGGTTGAATGCGACCTTCATCACTTTGATATCTAAGAAGGGGGACTCTATTAACATCAAAGATTTCAGACCGATCATTTTGATTGGGAGTGTTTATAATCTCCTAGCCAAAGTGTTGTCAGTTAGGCCGAGGAAGGTCATAGACCCGTTGATTTCGGAATCCCAGAACGCCTTTGTTGGGGGAAGGCAAATTCTCGATACTATTTTGGTGGCTAATGAGGGTCTGGATGCTAGGTCTAGAAGTGGGAATCCTTGTATTGCGTGTAAGCTCGACATTGAGAAGGCGTATGACCACGTAAATTGGAAGTTTCTTCTTTACCTGCATAGGAGGATGGGCTTTGGGGTTCGGTGGTGCCGGTGGATTCAGAGATGTGTGTCGATGGCTAGGTTATCGGTTCTGCTCAACGGGATCCCGGAGGGATTTTTCTCGGGTACTCGTGGGCTTAGGCAAGGTGATCCTTTATCCCCCTTTCTTTTCATCTTGGTCATGGAGGCGTTCAGTCGGATGATGGGGCTTGTGGTCGCGACAGGGTGGATCAGGGGCTTCAGTTTTGGATCTCCGGGCTCTGGCACGATTGAGGTTTCTCATCTATTATTTGCTGATGCTGCCATTATCTTTTGTGATGCTGATTGGGGTCAGATTTGTTCTCTGAAGTTGCTTTTGATCAGTTTTTAGGCAGTTTCGGGGCTTTGAATATCAATGCGAGGAAGTGCGAGATGATCCCGATTGGGGATGTTGGTGTAGGGGAGGACCTAGCTGGTATTCTTTATTACAGGGTCGGGAATTTCCCAAACACTTATCTTGGTTTGTACCTTGGAGCTAAGTACAAGTCCAAGGCTATTTGGGACCCAGTTTTGGAGAGAATGAGAAGGAAGCTGGCAGGGTGGAAGAATGAGTTTCTTTCTAAAGGGGGAAGGCTGACTCTTTTTAAAAGTTGTTTGTCTAGCTTGCCCACCTATTACATGTCTATTTTGCCTTTGTCTTCTGTTGTTCGATTAAAAATGGTGAAGCTTATGAGAGACTTCTTGTGGAGAGGCTCTAAAGATACATTCAAGCATAGTCTGGTAGGTTGGGAGGTGGTTTGCAAGCCCATCAAGGGGGGGGGGGGGGTGTAAGGAACTTGGGTATTTTCAATAGAGCTCTGCTAGGGAAGTGGCTGTGGCAGTTCCCTCAGGAGGAAAATAGATTATGGATAAGGGTTGTGGGAGCGAGGTGGGTCTCTTCGTACTCGGGGTGGAGGCTAGTTGTGGGGACTGTAGCTCATGGGGTGGGTATGTGGAAGCACATTGCGAGAGGGTGGGTGGATTACTCTAGGAAAACTGAGTTTATTTTAGGGAAAGAGGATTAGATCAGATTCTGGAAAGACAAATGGGGCGAGAATGGGTCTATCCAGGAGCTGTTTCCCGGGATCTTTACCATAGGAGTGAATCAAGAGGGCATGGTGGTGGAGCATGTGAATGGCAGTGGTGATAGTGTGATGTGGAGTTCTCAGCTTAGGAGAAGGCTATGGGATTGAGAACTTCAGGAGGCTGATTTGTTCTTTGAGTGGTTGAGGAAAGCTCCCCTTTCGACGGTTAAGGAGGATTCTATTATGTGGAAGGGGGTGGGTCGGGCGCTTTCATGGTCCGTGGCTTCTATGAGATATTGAGCGATAGTGGGACTCGAAGGGTACGTTTCCCATGAAAGAAGATATATAAGGTTAAGGCGCCTCCTAAGGTTAGATTCTTTGTTTGGACGACAGCTAGACATGACATTTTGACGATGGAAGGTCTGCAGAAGAGAAGATATCGCCTGGCTAGTAGGTGTTGGTTATGCAAGGAGGATGAAGAGAAGACCAACCATCTCCTTCTGCACTGCTGGGTGACGGGAGGTTTGTGGGACATTTTTATGGCCTTATCTAAGACCGTCTGGGTCATGCCTGAGTCGGTGAGAGAGCTTTTAGAGATGTGGAACCCCCCTGGGTTGGTTGGGTGATAAACGGGTCTGGCGGATTGTTCCTCATTATATCTTCTGAATGGTTTGAAAGGAGAGGAACGCTCATTGTTTTGAAGGAATTGAGATGGCACCCTCGAGACTTCGTTATCTTTTTTTGAGCACTCTTCTTAGTTGGTACAAGGTGAAGGCCTCCGTTACGAATCAAGAATTGCTTGAGTTCGTGGAGGAGCTCCACACTTCAGTGTAATTTGGGTGTTAGTGTAGTTTGGTGTCTTTAATTTTCTTCTTTCTTCTTTTTGTTTTTCTTTGTATACTCCCTGCATACGGGTTCTCTCCCTTAGCGCTCGGTTTTATTGCAACCTTTTATTTATCAATTTTTTTTTGGGCATTTTTTTCCCCACAATTTCACTATTTTAAAACTAACCACCCGCAACTTCCAAGGGAAAGTTACATAAGTGGTTGAATTTTTTTTATCCTATTTTTAATATTTAAGTGATAATAACTTTTGATTGATAAATCTATTTTTCACAAAATTACTATTTTTGAAATCTGTTCGCCGAGATCTATAAAACAAGATCCATAAAGCCTATAAAATTTAAAAAAAAAAAATTATACAGACAATAAACTTTACTGTATGCATTAGAAAATGAAATAGTTTTATATCTTTGACATTTTCATAAACACTAACATTTACTGTCTTAATATTACACAGACAGTAAAAGTTAATGTATTCACAAGAAAATAAAATTTATATATTTATCAAACAAGATCCATGTAGTACATAATATTTCAATGAAAAAACCCACACAAATAGTAATATTTACTGTGTACACATTTAAAACTTAAATTAATTAATGGTTGAATAGTCAATAAGACTTAATTAAAAAAATTCTCAAAATATGAATTATATATAATAATACATATTGAATGAGTTATCACATTTGTTGTTAGTATTAAACAATAATACAAATAATAAATTGGTCAATTAATATATATATATATATATAGTGTTTGTGTGTGTATATAAGTGCCACACACCACACACTTACATATATACATATATATGTATATACATTTATGTATATATAAGTGCCACACACCACACACTTATATATATACATATATATGTATATACATATATGTATATATACATATATATATACAGTGTGTGTGACTGCCACACACCACACACTTATATATATACATATATATACATATAAGTGTGTGTGTGTGTGTGTGTGTGTGTATACATATATGTATATATATAAGTGTGTGGTGTGTGGCAGTTATAGATATACACACACACACACACTGTATATATATGGGTTTATAGATTAGTTGACCAATTTGTTTGAATTACTATTTAATAATAATAACAAATGTGACAACCCAGTTAATATGTAATTCCTATTTTTTAATTTTTTTAATTAAGTCATGTTGACTATTCAACCATTAATTAATTCTATTTTTGAATGTGTAGTCACTAAATATTATTATTTGTGTAATTTTTTTCATTGAAATATTATGTACTCTGTGGATCTTGAATTTCATTTTCTTGTGAACACTGTAAATTTGACTGTCTGTGTAATATTAATACATTAAATATTACTGTTTGTGAAAAAAAGTCCCAAAAAATTAGAAATATGATCTATTTAATGGTTGAAAAGTCAATGGGATTTAGTTAGGGAAACTTTATTCTTATGGGACCTTTATATAATAAACCCATAAAAAATAATTTCTAACATATTAAATACTCTTTATATATTCTAACAATTAGTATTTTTCCTGGCAGTGGCGATAAAATACTCTTTGTTTTTAATATAAATAATAAAAATTATTATATGCTAAAATTGCCGCACTAGAAATTACCACATGTGAAAATATAGAAGTTAAAGAGTAACATTTCAAAAAACATGAGAAATGGATGATTTTCCCACCTAAAAAATATTACATAATTATTGATTAATGTTTCAACACCCACTTCTCCCATAAGTGAATACAAAGATATTTTATCAAGTATAAGCGTCCATTTATTCAACTTTCTATATAGGGATAATTAGAAACTCATACAAACTATAGGGATGGAAATCTTAGTTATCATTACCCGTTCTATATTATTATGCCCTTAATGTTAAAAACAGAATAATTTTGTTTTCAAAATTAAAAGGGATAAGTTCCCGGTGCAGCACCACATGGCTACGCCACAAACCTCATCGCAAGAGAGATATAAATATATTTTGATATTTTCAAATGTTGTATTTAATATATTTTTATAAAAAATAATCTTTTAAAATAACGCATGACAATTAAAATAACATCAACATATCAATGAAGAGATTATATTACACAATAGATATATCCAATAAGAAGATTCCTCAATAAGAGAGAATAAATTACCTACGTAGATAAGAAAGAATGAAATACTTACACCATGCTTATTGATGCAGTGACTGTATAGCCAACTACCGTCCCACAAAGTAATGCATATTGAACAATGCCACAAGTCATGTACATCCTTCCACCTAATTTAAATAAATTTCAACACGGATTACTAGAAAATACTCGCTAGAGTCATTATCTGAACTTTAAGTTTTCTAGGAAAATACTTAGTTTAATATAACAAATAAACAAGATCAATACTTGTTTAATTGTCTTTGTGCGTGTAAGAGAGTAGTTTTTTAAGTGCTAGGATGTTTAAGGATAAGATGAGGCATAACCCTTATTAATGACGGTAACATAATAATGAATTCACTCCAAAATGATAAGAAATAAACTCAAATTTATAACTCCCAAACTCTCGTGTATAGCTCAATGACAAATAATAAATATAATATGTATAGAACAATAAACAAACTTCACAAAAAGCTAACTAGAGAGAGAGAAAAACAAACACTCTAGATACACCTCATGTAGGTTGATCAAATACCAAGGTATGAAGAAATAATGATCAAAGCTTAGTAAGTACTTATATTCTTGAGTAGACTAGGTAAAACATTAATTGTGGGAAGTAAATGACCACTGATTTGTAGTAACTCTCTCAAAGTGATCTTTTTGCTCAAGGAGCACGTCTCCTCTCTTTCTAAAAAAAATCTCTCCTCTCTCAAAGGGTAGTCGAGGGTGTATATAGATTGAAAAATACACTTGTAAAACCAGAAATGCATTAAATATTGTGTTACCCTACCATACTCAACATGTAAAATGCATTAAATGCTAAGTGAAATCTCAAGTGATTGCTAGGTCAGGCGGCGCCGCAACATGTCAGCGCCAGACCAGCCAACTGCTCACCAACCCACTATTATTTGAGGTAAGTCGATTTGACATGCATAGATACAGTATGACATCACTAAGCTCTTTTATAGAAAGATACTCAATTTAGCGCCAAAACTTTATGGTAAATAATCGACCGAGCTTAAGGTTGTTCGAAGGTTCTCTCTTAGGCAAAACTGAGTGTTTTACCTGGTGTATCTAAAAATTGTTAAGTCATGCCTTAAGGTTGCCTTGATTCTCAATACTCCAAACTAGTTCCCTTAAAGATTCCAAAACTGAGGTTCCTCGATAGAACATGAAAGCTCTCCTAGGTCATGCCAGACCTGATCCATTATTGGTACCAAGTAACATCATCTCAATATTATAACATAACTTAAATTTATGATACATTTTATAAATATTTAACAAAATCATAAAATACGTAATAATCTAATTAGCTTCCTCTAGCCAGCTTCCTCTATCTTCGATTGAGCTCTTTCTTTACCTTGATCCCGAATCAACTTCAGAGACTCCTAACACTCCTTTGTGATGCACCGATATTTGATGAATCTATAACACCCCTTATATTTTAATCTCGACTGATCAATCCTTTATAAAAATAAAACAGGATTCTCATAATGAATCATTCTCAGCATCACCGTCGAAAACCAATTTAATTACTAATAACCTATTAGGCCTAATGTCAAATTTTAAACTTTCTAATATTGTTAACTTAAAAGCATAATAAATCCATCACACAATTAATATACACATTAATTGAAATGAATAAAAAATAACTAATAACTCTCGATAAAACATTAATGCAATCATATCGAATCGACGTAAATGAAAATGCAGAAAATAAAATAAAAATGACAACAGTTGGGCAACATGCCCGAATATAACTCACAATACCTCCAATATAGATCACAAGGATATAAGCGTATAAACAATCCCTTCTATCATTCACAACTCCTACATCATCGTCTGACTCAAAGGATTAAAATCATTCAGGCGTCCCTGTGTCAGGACACCTAAAAAGTTTTTAAAATATTTACAAGCGGGTCAGAACCCAATATGTTTTGAAAAATATTTAGTAAGTGTTTAAAATATTTTAACATTTAAATATGATATCCTCCATATTTAAATTGGTGTCGCACTCACATGAGATACCCCTCACCTCTTATCTAACATTGCACACCTAACAAATGTATTTTAAACATCATAGTTACGCTACTCGGCCTAACTAACATCTCTTAAAACCTCTAAGTCACCATACGCTATCTCATACCCAATGTATATAATATCCTAAGCTTTCTCATGAGCTTATGCATCATAATTCTCACTTATAATTTACTCATTCATTATGAATAACTTTCACTAGTTATTATACACTATTCACATTTTAACGTCATTAATTCCTTATATAATTTTCTCATCTTTATATACGTGTGCCATATTTTATTCCGAATTTTATTCTCCCAGATAGCACATTTTATATCTCACTTTATTCTTTATTTTGTCCGGACACACACACACACACACATACACACACACACACACACACACACACACACACACACACACACACACACACACATATATACACACACACACACACACACACACACACACACACACACATCAAGTATATCCACACTTATATATCACACACTATATAAGTATAATAACCATCCCCCATACCTATAACTCAATGGATGCAATCTCTAAAATGCTATCATCTTTCAGGGAATATACACATAATCCTGGGTACCTCCGGTTGGAATCTCACACCGACCTGATAAAAACATAACACAAGCATAGGGGAAGCGGTCATAGTTCTTCACTTGAATGTGAGACCGAATCATTCCCAAGACGTCTTTCCCATGATAAACAGTCACACTGCATACATAACTGGATGCTATGATTTGAGGACTATACTCACCATGCTCCTCAAGCTAAGGCCACATCGCGTAACTTCTCATGATAGCACTAGAGGGGTATGTTTCACATAAATATATCACACACACACACACACACACACACACACACACACACACATTTATATATATATATATATATATATATATATATATATATATATCATCGAATTCGGCTATCCATGCCTATCTCTTGTGGAATTAGCTTATAATCCCGAATATACCAATTCGTATAAATTTATAAGTATAAACGCACTTATTTTAGTCCCGTAAGTATTCACTCACTTATGATACAATTTTCACATAAATATATATTTATGAATATTTGCTTATCACGTCTATTTAGTATTCTAGATTCATCCTACTCGCACATTCGGATTTCACTCACGTATTATGAGCACATACATTCTATACGCATAAATATATATATATATATATATATATATATACCCATCGAAATGATTTTCCCGAGTGTTGTTCATCCCAAAGACTCCTAAAATTCATACCCCGAATTTTATTACCCATAATCCCAAGGGTCGCATATCACTCATTTAATCATTTAGAGGTCCTCACACTCAATTTAGGATACCCTAATATTTATCTCCAAAAATAATTATCCTTAAATCCCTTTACAACCAAGAATTTTTTTTCAAAACTAACAAGGCCGTATCGATTCGCCTTGTACCGAATTGATTCGCCTAAGACGAATCGATTCGCGTAAGACGAATCGGTTCACTCCTGTGAATCGATTCGAAATGGCACATATTGCCTACTGTTACGAGTTCATCCTCTTCTTCTTCTTCTTCTTCTTCTTCTTCTTCTTCTTCTTCTTCTTCTTCTTCTTCTTCTTCTTCTCCCATTCTCAATCCAACACTAATCCAACCTAATTTTTATGGATTCTAACATCACCCAACATCCACATAAACATCTACACACTTAAATATACCCAAAACACAAAATAATTCATGGGATTCCTCAATTAAATCAAGAATTTCACCCTATTCTCAATTAACCTTAAATGTTCAATTCTTTCAAATTTCTCACCAATAATACACCATTAACATGGATCTAAACTTAGATTTCATATGGAGTTATTATCATATCAATTTATATGAAATCATTTTCGAAAAACCCATTTTGATTCAAGAATCCCAAACCCAAAATTCATATTGTTTTCACCAACTTTAATATTAATTATAAACACACATACATAATTAAAGCAAGTTAAACACTTGCCTCATTGGATAAATTCGACGACCTCATGCCGGAATCCATCAGAGCTTGGCCGGAGTTCTCCTCCTTTCCCCCCTTTTTTTCTTCCTTTATTCATTTCTCTTCTTCTTTCATTTCTTTCTTTTTTTCGTGGACCTTATAAGGAAGAAATAGGTCTTACCACCTTATTAAACCCAAAATTGACTCGTATACACAAATGCGAGTCTCTACTAGTCCAAAAAGCCTCCGAAACCCAAACACTATCCTCGGGTACTCTATTTTGACTATTTCAGCCCATCCGAGACCAACCGTGCACTCAAAATTTCCATTCGAGTCACACTACACCAAATCTGCCTAATTGTCACGGTCATTGACCATGACGAGTCCAACTTGTCAAGGTCAATGACCGTGACAAGTCCGGGGGTGACAACTTTTGTTGTCACAGACTTGTCACGGTAAAAAAAATGTGATAAGTTCATTAGATTTTCACGGTCATGTCACGGTCTTTTACCTTGACAAGTTTTGTCACGGTTAATGACCGTGACAAACTTGTGCCAATGTTTAAAAAATTGTCATGGTCAATGGCCGTGATAAGTTTTATTTGTCACGAACTTATCACGGTCAATGACCGTGACACTTCTAGGCAGAATTGAAAAAAAAATATGCTGGGCAGTATGGTCACTGCCACTGCCCAATAGTATATTTGTACCTGTTATAACAACGTTGTATCTGTTCAAATATAATATATCCAAATAAAATAGAGATAATGCAAATATACATTCAAAATAATATGCACCACGATATAATCCAAATATAATTAAAAAATAACAACTTAAAACAATTCAATTCAAATAATATCACTACATGTCTGGGCTAGGTCTGAGGAGGTGAATAGGCCACACGATATACGAATTAATACACCTAGCAATGTGCATCGTGCCGTATTGTTCACGTAACCACAATGGGGAGTTCTCCTTCCCAGGTATCACATGTGTGACGAGCACCTTGGTCTTGATGTGTTGAAGCAAACCTCCATGAACTGGCATACCCTAGATGATATTTGGGTCCCTCAACCCCCGCCCTATTCGCTGGCCATCAAATATATCCATTATAAACACGCTCAGCTAACCAAGTGTCGACGTTGTTCGGTCGAAGGGAGCCAAATAGGGGACTTGATCATCAGAGTTCGCACGTGTCGACGATCAAGCAGTGAGGTCCACATCCTCGTCCTCCTGCACCTCCTCCACCACCACCACATTCTCCTTCCCTTTCCCCTTACCGTTTTCGCCCAATGAATGCTTCATAAATGAGAACATATCTTGAACCGTCGTTTCCAAACGGGACAGCTTCGCGTCATGCTAGTCCACCGTTCGATCTAACCCGATGTCTCTCATCTCCAATCCGATGATCCCAGATTTGGCCACCCGCGAGCTCACAGCTAGAGTATAACAGTTAGGCCGCTTAAATTTTAAACTTTAATAGTCATCATCAAGGTTTATCGCGATATCTTCATGAGCACTTGATCCTTGTACATCATCAGTAACCTCATTCTCCTTCGCTTCATAAACTCCGTACGCATCATCAACTAAATCCTCTAACATATAATGATCTACATCGTCCCCTTTTACATCTATCCTACTTGTTGAAGGTTGTTCGTGGACAAAAGGAACTTTCAATTCACCGTAAAAACTCCAAAATCGATAAATATCCTGCATACCCCATCTTAACAAATGTAGTTCAACTGTTTTCCACTCAAACACCTAACTATTCTTACACATAACACACGGATATGGAAATTCTTCATCATTATGACATCACTTTGCATATTTCACAAATTCATTAGTACGTCTGTGAAACACATCCCTCATTCTATTTGTCTCACCCATCCACTCTTTGTATTTCGAATGTCCCATCACAGCTACCACAACTAATCACCTTTTAAAGGTAAGACGGGTATATTCATGGATTAGTATAAACAAAACTTAGATTTATAGTATGTTTCATTTAATTATGTCTTATTTATATTCGATTATTAAATTTCAAATTCAAATTCAATTTATAATAGAAATTTCTATTTCCTCCATCTCCTCTATAGGGTGAGTCGTCCTATCCTATTCAAGACCACATATTTCTGTAATATACTTAACAACTCATGTACATTGTTACGATTTGATAAAATTCGGCAGTATATCCCCGTAGTTCTCCAAGTACACGACGTATATTGACAATTCTGAATGTTATTTCAATTGATCAATTGAAATAACAATCACACTTGTCAATCTAGTATGTACCCAGAGAACATTAGGATACGAATGCAGAACTTCCTCCAAAAATAACAACTTTAAGCCACTAAGAATATAATTATACAGAAATTATGCAGTCCCAAGCTGCCTAAACGGGACAATTCGAGATATCTCATTACAGGGGTAGACTATTGAACAGGTCTAAGGGCTATTGAATGCGTACGCATAAGAACTAGAAGGCTAGTATCTATACGTACTATATGTAATTTCAAGTATCTTTCATTTAATTATCATTATATATATATATATATATATATATATATTGTTTGTGATACAAACTAATTAAAAAAAAATTAAAAAATCCCACTCCCATATGGACAATAATTCAGTGGTCATGCCACTTTTAAAATTAATCAACCGAACATCAATCCACTACAATCTAACCGCAATGGCAAGAACAAATGTGTATCCCCTACTCCTTCTAATTCATCTACTCAATTAATTCTTTTCATCAATTAAACTAACAATTAAAGTATACAATTATTAATTTACTAATTTATAATGAGGGACAATCCTACTTGCATATGAAAGGGGCACTAATTATTAATTAACTAAAAAAATTAACAACCAATCAATATTTAGTCAATCAATTCTTTTACAAGGGGCACTACAATATGAGGGGCAATATCTAATAAACTAATAAAAATTTAATTAAAAACACACACACACACGCACTTATACACACGAACACACACACACACACATAGACACGCACATGCACACACACACACACACACACACACACACACACACATACACAGTTCCGCCCTCCCCTCCCCCCCACATGCATATATACACCACACACACACACTCTCACACACACATATTTACACACACATATATACACACATATACATAAATGGAAGATAAATAAAGAGAGAAAAGATACCAAAATCATAGAGATAGAGAGTGCAGTCGCTTAGAGAGAGAGAGAGAGAGAGAAATGGAGGAAATATAAATCGGTGGGAAAAAAGAAGAGGGAAGGGTTTTTTACTGGCAGAATTATCACAGACATATCAAGGTCATTGACTGTGACAAAATTATAGTATTGTCACGATCAATGACCGTGACAAGCCTTTATCGCGGTCTTATCACGGTCATTGACCGTGATAAAAAATGAGTATTTTTTTTATCACGGTCAATGACCGTGATAATGCTGGTTGGTTGAAGGGTGTCAATTTGACCATTTTGGTGCAGTGTCACTTATCAAAAATTCACCTTTGAAAACCCAATATAAATCCGTACGTATTTTTCGAATAAAATATTATTACGTGTCGCTTTTTCCCAACCGCGACATGATATGAAATAATCCAACTTCATTTAATATAACACACATCGATAATAATCCAAAACTTAACAATTAATGTCTAATCAACACTTCAAATCCTCTTTCACTTAAAATTCTCAAATTATTAAATTACACCCACTTATGTAATTTAAATATCTATAAAAGTACGGGGTATTAGAAATTCCTTCTTGAGTTTTCAATATAGTTTCTTAATGAGGAGCTTTATCTTTAAGTAATAGGTTAACTTATAAGACCTTACTACTTTGCCCCCTTGTATATAGATTTATCTGTGTAAGAAATTTCTATACGAAACAGTTTTCTTCGATAAACCATAATTCAAAGACGTCCTTGTATCGACAGACCTCAGTTCGTACCATCTCGAACCGAACAAACTCAATTAGAGACGACTTGGACTGAGGAACCTGAATTTGAAACAACTATAATTGGAGTCACTTGTCTCTGCATGGGCGAACCCAGATCTTCAAATATCTTCATCATTTAATATGAAAGTCCAATCATCTGATATTTTTCCTTTTTTAACACGTGGCTACATGGGGTTAACTCTTTCGTTCCTTATTTTTAACAATCATCATTTGCCCCCAATTTCAAAACAAATCGTGGGGGATTGAAACGTTTAGAGACAAAATGAATATTTTTCCCAAACCCATTTAAACACAATTTTTCTAAGTACTACCATTAAAATTAAGAGCTCTAAACATTTTTAGAGAGAGGAAAACCTTTTATCGCCCAAATTTTCCCTAAAAACATCTTTTAAACCCACTTTCCATGATCATTTCTCATCTCCTCCATTTATAAACCCTTTGCCACTAATTTTCTCCATGAAAAAAGCACAAATACCCCAAATGTCTTCTTCAAGCAAAATCGTTGAAGTTTTTGGCAAAGGCAACATTGTTAGTTGGGCTAAGCGCAAATAGTTGGTCTTCTCTTCCTATTGCCGTGCTCACTACTTTGGGAAGAAGGATAGGTTTTCCTAAGAAGCTAAATTATTCAAAAAGACTATTGAAGGTGTTTATAAATCCACTTTAATGGTGGAGGAACCAAGAGATTCCACTATCGGAAAATATATCACCTCCTTCTCTGTTCTCCATTGTAGGTTTGATAAAAAATATTTCCCCTATTCCCACGTTAATTTCGAGTCATCACGTGGTGATCCTGATGGTTTTTTAGCATGATCCCTTTATATTTATTAAAAATATAAGAAAAAACTTAACGATATTAGTCTTGCTCAAGGCACCAGGTGTTTTGGAGACTTCACATTATCCAAAAATAATCATACTTTTCATGTGCTGGTCTCTGGTTGAGTGTTACCACACGTACTTTAGTGGAAGTGTGGGGAGAGTTTTGAATTACCCTAGAGGAAGTTAGTGAAATTTATGGCATGGATCCATGTGGCCATGCCCCCTTGGATCACCCATCACTTGATACTAAGGAGGAGAAGGAACGTGCTACACCCATGAATGTATAGGCGATTCCACGAAGGCCACTTTTGGCCAGTTAATCAAGTACTTTTCCTAACCTCTTGTCAAACCCGCACAAGAGAAGAAGAAATAAAAAAATTAAACCTATTAATTACTTTAGTTCATGTTATGTAAGTGACTCAGAATTAGCTACTTACATCCTCTATTCACTTTCTTGATTTTTATCCCTAACAAGCTAAACGATTAACCACGCAGGGACTTAGTAAATATTTTTATCAAGTTGGCTTGTGGAGTCAACATCCCACTGATAGATATAACGCTAGGTTATTTATACACTTGATGGATGGATTTTATCTTAATATGGCATGCTCAGTAACTATCATAACATGTCAAACTTTGTCACGGTCTTGTTGATGGGGTTCCTCTATACAAGATTCCCCTGGCTTGCTCCTGATTTTATGAAGATTTCCGTGCTTTTTATGGAAAAACCATATATAACTCAATGGAACAGAAAGCAAAGAAAGAAGACACTATTGCTTTTAATTGACGATTTCCAGTGTTTTGCACTCTATCCTTATAATAAAAAGACCAGTTCTAGAAACTGGTCGTTCTTCAAGCTAACAAATTCATTGATGCATCTTGTTTAAAAAGGTGAGGAAGTTGTTAAGGAGAACATGTCTCTTACTATGGGTCTTTTAGTTACCCCAACCTTATTCCCTTGAACACTAAGTGAGAAGTTGAAAGCGAATCATATAGCCCACATAAATGTGCCAGACAATTTGGTTTTGACTAAAGAATAACCAAACTTGAGTGTGATTCCTCGAGGGAAGATCACTCATTCGTGATTGCTAATATCAATTTTACTACGAGGGTTATAGTTTCTCAAAGTGTGTTAAGGTAAAACCTAGTTCTTCCAGATGAGAATGACATTGGAGATGTTTCACTGGGATAACATTGTGCTAGCTCCATATGCTTCATCGTGCCATCTATATTTTCCAATTGCCTCCTTAGTGTCCCTCTCTAGTTGGAATATTCATCACTAGGAAAAAGTTGGAGCACAGATGATGTACTTGTTCTTCAATGGATCACCATAGTTGACAATTCACTCTCCATTCTGTACAATCGTGGCATGAGAAAAGCATGACGATTTATCGTCCTTAGGCATCTCTCACTTGGACCTCATGAAATTGCTTGATTAACCTCTATATGATGGTTCTATAAGGTGCCACACTGAGATATTTCAACATGTATTCCCCGTTCAAATGCTTAATCATTAAGTTGGAATATCCTTTGATGCAAAGTGAACGGATACCTCTTCGCAACGCTTTGAGAAACCCAAAACCAATAGTTTATATTGTGCCTTATTATTTGAATAATGGAAGTTCAATTTAAATGACAATGAAATCTCTTCTTTTCCTCTAGATAAAATGATACCCGCTCCTCTATTGCCTTGAGCAGATGTACCATCAAACTCCATTAACCATTCTTCTAATTTTTCTTCACAAAAGTTATCTTGTAAATCATCACTGTCTTTATGAAGTGGCTCAAACCATCCTGAGGGTATAATGGTTAAAATATCTGCATAGTTGGCTCTTAATCGGGCGAGGGACCATATACTTTATATCATATTAAAAAAAAGATAAGGAACCACCATGTTTCTCTCCCAATTAAATTTATTTTTCTCTACTAAAATTTAATTAGATGACATATTGACACTATGTGAATAGTTAAAGATACTATATACTTTCTAAGTTTTTGGACAACAAACACTAAAGCTAAGCAAGTCCTCTGTATGCTGGTATATCTTGTTTCAGGACCATTTATAATTTTGCTTAGATTATAGATAAGTCTCTCTTGCCCATCAACCTATTATTTGCACTCATGAACCTCGTAGTATAAGTAAGATAAAACAACAAAAGTAGTCCAAATTTGGGTGGAATAATAGATTGAAGATAGGTGAGAAATATATTAATCTTGTTAAACGTTGCATGGCGTGTTTCCTCTCATTTGGATTGTTTTAGTCTTTTGTAACAAATTCATTAATGGGTAAGTAAGTTCAGATATACGTGGGACAAATCTTATCAAGTAGGAAATATTTCCAAGGAAACTCTGGCTCCTTTTATGCATTTGGATAAGACATATTGACGATGGTTTTCTGCTTGTATTAGTTTATCCGAACCCTTGCTAATCCACCAAAAGACCAATACTTTCCCACTCATTACACTAAAAGAACATTTGGGCGGGTTCATCTTTAACTTATATATTTTACACCTATTGAAAACTCTTCTTAAATTGTCCAAGTGTAAATTCTCATTCTTCAACTTAATCACCAAAGCATCCACATAAAACTCCAAAATGTCATGAAATAAGCCATGGAAAATAAACATAATTATTCATTGATAAGTTGATCTTGTATTTTTCAGACCAAAAGGCATGACATTGTACATGAAATTACCCAAAGGGGTCCTAAAAGTTGTATTTTCTATGTCAGCCGGATCCATATCAATCTGATTATAATATACATAACCATCCATAAATCTATACATATCATGACCAACTATTGAATTAATTAAGAAACTAATGGAAGGTGAGGTAACGCTCATTTTTGGGGAAAGCTTTGTTAAGGTCTCTAAAGTTAACACAAATACGGATTTGACTTTTATCTTTTTCTCTTACTGACACAGTTCTATAAAGACAAATTGGATGCTGAATTGGCGTAATGAATCCTGTAGATAATAATCCTTCGAACTCAACCTTAATTCTAAGATCTGACTCCGATTTGTAAGTTTTGGTGGCCTACTTAACTAGAAAGGCTGAGGGCATAACACTGAGTTTGTTGGAGCTCACATCTTAGTCCACTTCAGGCATCTCATTGTACTTCCAAGCAAATAAATCTTTATATTCTCTAATGAGCTTGATTAGCTCCCATTTCTTTACAAACTTTAGGTCTTTTGATATGCATATTGGGCTTTGTTCCTCATCACCCTCAACGATCTAGCAAAATTATAATAAATAATTATCTACATAAATGAGCTAATTAGAATCAATCTACTCTCTGAAATATTAGCAGCACAAATGAGCTAATTGGCATGATATTTATCGAGGCTCCTCCATTCATTAAGTACAAGTAAATAATTATCCCGTTGATGCTCGTTATTATATACAAAGTTCTATTGTGGGGGAACTTAATTTCTCTAATAGAATCTCGAAAAGTGATTTTAGACATAAGTTTTTGTACCAAATTTTTATAACAGCCTATCCATAAACCTCTTCTATTACAGCGAAGGAACAAAATTCTTCCTTTCTACGTATAAAATTGCCTGTATGATCTCTACTCTCCTCGATCAAGGCATCCTATAAAAAATTTAGTGATTTCAAAATAACTTACTAATCCAAGCTAGGATCAACCTCATGATCGTCCGTCTAATAAAACTGCTTGCTATCTCTGACACCAGGTTCATCGTAGGCAATGACCATGTTGGCCATTCCTACAACATATATTTGATGTAACCTTTAAAATTCTTCCTTTTTTTTATATCTCTTCGCATTTGAACTTCAACTTCCTTATCAAATGATGTGTTCCCTATGTGCTGGAAACATATTATTATTGTTATTACCTTGAGGAATTTGCAATGTTCCACCCGACATATGCTGATTGACAATCCTTCTTAAACTCTAACATGAAGTTTTTGGGTCGAAAACATGCTAATGAATGTGGAAATACTTGGGATGAGCCTGAATGTCTATGTTAGGAACATATGGTGGTGCATTCTTAGGAGGATAAACTAGGCCATCTGTGACCATAGTGTTGTAATAACTTATTGACTCCTCAACAGTACAAGGAATTGGTGGTGGATATCATTTGTCAAACTTTCATCTTCTTCTTCTTCTTCTTCTTCTTCTTCTTCTTCTTCTTCTTCTTCTTCTTCTTCTTCTTCTTCTTCTTCTTCTTCTTCTTCTTCTTCTTCTTCCTTACCTCTTTGCCACCTTGAGATGCCTCACCACTCTCTATGTAGTTCACTCATGGATCTCTGATTCCTCTTCCAGTTTGATTTGTTGGTTGTTTGAACACAATATTTATCATAATAGGGTTGGGGCGAATAAACTACAATTTTTTTTGGCTTCTCTCGTGAAGGATTTGAATGTGCCTTCGTGAGTTTCATTTATCAGGTGACAAGTGTACTCTAAAAGCAACCCTTCAACATAAAGCTGTAGTAGTTTTCACTTAATGGCATATTCTCTTACATCGAGTGATCTTCTCTAAATATCCCGATGTTAACCATTACGTCTTATCCTAACCTTTTGCTCCCTCAAGTAAGATTGGTTAGTGCAAATTCATATTTTTCTAAAAAATATTATGGATAAACTAGATGTGTATGTCCTCCCACATTGCCACACTATTTTGGGATAAATGGGAGTACTAAGTGCAAGATTTGTTGGTAAGTGATTTAGAGGACTCCCTTAAACATAGATTTTTATTGTTGCAATTAGCATCAAGATGCTCAACAAAGCGCTTAATGTGCTCCTTCGAGTTCCCACTTTCCTATTGAACCTCTCAAGAACTGGGGG
The DNA here is from genome assembly GCA_949130495.1 of Sambucus nigra. NCBI lineage: Eukaryota > Viridiplantae > Streptophyta > Magnoliopsida > Dipsacales > Adoxaceae > Sambucus > Sambucus nigra. The sequence continues at coordinate 82,198,982 of OX422208.1, read as the reverse complement.
AACATACTTCTCTGGGTAAGGTTCATCATTGTACTCTTCTAGGTAAGGTGTATGAAAATCATCATAAATAGAGGAAACCTCACCAGCGATTTATGAGGATAATGCCAATATTTTCATCATCTCTTTCTTTACTTATTCAATGGTCACAAAAGGTGAGGCAGTTGGCTCCATCGCCTTAGCATGTGGTAGAGAAACCACATGTGCGATGTTTATAAAAATAAGTGCTTCAATGGTTGGTGCACTGGTAAGATTGGTCATAGATAGACTAATATGTCTTGCAGGTAAAATAGGAGTTACCCCCAAAGGAACCACATGTGGTCCCACGGGTGTGATGAAAGAACTAGGGTCTATAGTTTCTCTAAACATATCCATACCTGATTGGTTTCTAAAAACTCTATAAACTTGGCCATGAGGTTGGTCATTTGGATATACCCCACCGTAGAGCTCGTGGAAGCTTGTCCTATCTGGGAAGTTCCCATAATGACTCCAACTGGATGAACCTTAACAGTAAGAACATGCTTGTTATGTTCCTCTTGTCATTGAACATCATCAAATATGAGCTTTCAATTGCTGTTATCATTAGTCATTTCGAAGAGAATACCTCCTCAGCGGAGTCACCAAATGTAAGAGAGTAGTTCTCTAAGTACTATGGTGCTTAAAAACTGTATTAATGATGATAACACAATAGTAAATGCACTAATAAGGAATAAATTCCAATGCATGGCTCACAAACTCTCGTGTATAACTCAATAAAAAATATTAAATAAAATCTATTTAGAATAATAAATTAATCTCGAAAACAACTAGCTAGAGTGCGAGAAAAATACACACTCTAGATACACCTCAGGTAAGTATCTCAAACATCAATGTATGAAGAAATATTGATTTAGTTGATTAAATGCTTGTATTCTTGAGTAAACTAGTTAAAGCATTAATGGTGGGAAGTAAATGCTCCATGATTTGTACTAATTCGCTCAAAGTGATATTTTTCCTCAAATATTAAGCTTGTTCTCTTTCTTCGAAAGTATCTCCTATCTCAAAGGGTAGTTGAGGGTATATATAATCTAAAAAATAAACTCGTAGAATAATAAATGCATTAAATAATGTGTTAGCATATCATACCAAACATATCAAATGCATTAAATGTTGAGTGAAATCTCAAGTGACCAGTTGCTGTGTCAGGCGGGCGCTGAACTCGCCATCTGCTCACCAATCCACCACTATTTTAGGTAAGTTGATTTTACATGCCTAGATATAGTATGACATCACTTAACTCTTTTTAAGAAAGACACTCAATGTAGCGCCAAAACTCAGTGGTAAATAATCGAGCGAGCTTAAGGTTGCTCGCAGGTGCTCTCTCAGAAAAAACTTTACCTAGTGTATCTAAAATGGTTAAGTCATGACTTAAGGTTTCCTTGATTCTCAATAATTCAAACCAGTTCTCTCAATGATTCCCAAACTGAGGTTCCTCGATAGAGCATGAAAGCCCTCCCAGGTCCTTCCAGACCTAAGACATTGTTGGTACCGAGTAACATCATCTCAATATTACAACATAACTCAAATTTATGATACATTTGATAAATATATAAGAAACTCATAATATATGTGTTGAATCTAAATAGTTTCCTCTGGCCAACTTCCTATATCTTTGATTGAACTCTGGCTTTGCCTTGATCCTGAATCATCTTTGTTGACTCCTCACACTCCTTTATGATGTTACTAATTTTTGATGAATATTTCTCTAGTTAACTACACAAAAAGGGGACTTTTCACCCTCAAGGGGTTGTCACAGTAAAAAATCGTGACAAAAAACACTAATATATTATCATGGTATTTGATTGTGACACGACTGTGATAACAAATAGTCACGATCATGTCACGATCAAAGATCGCGACAAGGTTATTGTCACGGCCGTGTTACAGTCAAAGACTGTGAAACGATCATGACAACAAACATAACTTAAAATGCTAAATTCTTCTCAGTCGCTTCTTTCAGCATTTCTTTCTCTCTCTCGTAAACACGATCGATGCTTCGAATGAATAAAGAGAAGGATAAGGAGGCGGGGAGTGGTTGTGGGGGTATGCCACGTAGGCTCGATGCCTATGTGACAATTCGAACGAGGAAAGGGAAAAATAAGGAGGTGGATCCAACCGTGGCTGCCACTATTGTAAGTTATAGTTTTAATTACGTTATAACAATAAACATTTATAATCACATACTTGTTTTTATTAATTTATCAAATCGTGTACTTTTTTATTATTTCAGGAAAATCTTAAAAAAGTGCACAACTCGTAGAATGATGCCAATATGGCATCTCTAGCAACGGACGCACTAAGCCAAGTGCTTGGGTGGGAATACAAAGGCCTTACACGGGGGTGATCTATCGGATGGGGAAGTCGATTATCACCGGGATTGCGTCGAACAACATTAGGATGACACGTAAGGTGGACGACTTGACGACCAACGACGCTGAGAAGTTTGACAACTTGGAGAGAAAGATGAAAAAAATGTCTGTGTTTGTCAAGCGTGCTCTTAAGGGCAAGGAGAAAGTGGTGAATGAGGGGACCACTGCTTCATCACCCTCACCCTCACTAATACCCCCATCGTCTCCATATGACATATTTGCCATCCCACCGATACCCCCCTTGTCCAAGGTCATTTTCAACAATTGGTTGGCCTATTATGTGTATAGTAGACATACGGGGTAGAGATATAATATCTAAGGGGTTAAGGGACCCGAAGACATGCCCAGGTACTATGGTGCATAACTGTCCGTTGTAACCGCATGACAACATTTATGGACTCGGATAAATTTACCATTTCTCTAAATTTCCTTTTAAACTTGCTATGTACAATATATTAACTTTATTTAACCATATATAGAAAAAAAATACAACTTCATCAACCATCCATATAACACCAATATTCATGATTTTGATAATTTAATGTGTGAGTATCTATAGAAACCCGCACATAACTTTGCCTTTTATTAAGGGAAATGTGAATGATGGGTACATATGTGAAAAGTAATTTGGTGAATAGTGGATAATTAAATATAGGAGGCCAAGGCCAATTATAATTATTTTGGTTAGAGTCGAGTATTCTATTTCTAATAGGGATAAATTTAATATTTAATCTATTATTTCTTACGGTTTGGATTCCAATTGAAGGTACAATTATGTTCATTACTACTTTATTTTAATATTTTCTTACGTGGGGGGACCCTAATCTCATCACAATTTATGATGTAAAATTAAGATCCTTGAAAGAGAAAACTGCTGCATATATAATGTGTTTACTTTGAAGTTATAATAAGTTAAAACCTACAGGGTGTTTACTTTGAAGTTATTAAAAGTTAAAACCGACATTCTCATCATGCACCATTTTCTCTTTCATTTTAGTTTTTCTCTTGGGAAATGGTCCCATACCTCTTGAGTTTTGATTTTAGATGTATTATGAATATCACAAATCCTACTGAGACATAGTTCATCATGCACTATTTTTCTCTCTCATTTTAGTTTTGCTCCTTGGAAATAGTTCCATGCCTCTTTGAGTTTTGATTTTAGATGTATTACGAATATCACAAATTCTAAGGAGACATAGTTCATCCACACATTTGGATTGTGTCTTTATTTCATAGTCACACAAACTTTTCTAGTTATGATTAATACAATTATAAAAAAAAGAATTATTAATTTTTTAATTTTTTATTTCATATATTAACATTGATTGTCAATTGGTTGACGATTGCATTTGAATACTGTTTGTGACAAATTATCAAAACTCATTAGAATTTGAGATGCTAAGACGAGCAGTTTCAAAACACTAGGGTTAAAGTATACCTTATCCACTTGTTTTGGTCTAAAGTTTTTTTTTTTTTTGTATAAAAAACTAAGAAGGATGACTCTTAACACTTGCAATTTTACTCCTACACTCTAAGATAGTTTTGACAATTTAAAAATGGATTTTAAAAAACTGATAGTACTTTTAATATCACATTTGGAGTAAAGATTGTAAAGGTACTAATAGTGATACCAAAAACACATGTGAAGTGTATGCATTGAGATACCTAAGGTAGATTTCACAACTTGCATGTATGTGTAATTTCTCCTTCCGCTGATTAGATCTCGATAATAATCTGCTAAGAGATTTGAAGTATATAGAGTGATACTTGAGAATAACAAAAGAGTGATAACTCCGGCCACCCATCCTAGCTGTGCCATACACCAAGCTAATGAGAGTACTCCAGAGCCTATAATTGTTGTTATTATATGAGAAGTTGCGGTCCACACATTCCCTGCACAAGTGTAACAAAATGGAATTTTGTCAACTGACTATGGTATTAAATTGGTGTTATGAGATATTTTCTCATATTAGGGAACAAATTGTATCACCACATGATTCACGTATGTTTGTTAGTTAGGTATCAAGGATATGCTATGTATCACCTATGGGGTTTGAATCAAGAGAATACGATGAAAAAAATCAAGTGCATGCATGCTATATGTAAATATAACATATCTTAGGGCCTATATTTGTTTATTATGCGCAGTTTGTGTTTTGCGTTTATCTGCATATTATAAATTCAATTGTATGTGTATACCGGTAAAACACTAATAAGGCATCATACAGACACTTCAACGAGATTTTTTTAAGTGGGGAAACTTTTGAGTTTTGTTTTTCACATGTGATCTCTTTAGTATATGAGGATATTTTTTTTCTCATTCACAAATTTGTATATCTTCATCTATAGAGTTTAAGGAGATCTAACAAGGCTATTGAGGGTTTGAGAGATTTGTAATCAACTTTTAAAAGTGATTAATCAGAGTTATAATCTCTCGTGGATATGAATAACTTGTCAAACCACCTATATCATATAGCATGATTGTCGTTCATTATAGGGTTTTGCTTCCTATCAAGTTTACTTTAGATGCACATCAATTTATTTTTGTTACCTTTTAAGTTCTTCACTGGGTCTTGCACCTGTATAAATCATTATTTTATTTGGTGAGTATATACATAACTAATTAGTACCAAAGCTTTGACTGTTAGATCTTTCAATTTGATTTAAAGGTTTCAATAAAATTAATAAGTGAGATTTTTGTAATACCCCATAATTTATAGTAAATTAAATAAATTATACCTGTGAATATTTGTATGCACTTATTTACTTCTTTATTTGAAAATGAATTAAATGTTAAATACGATAATAAAATAATAATTATTTAACGAATACAAATAATTAGGTTGATAGAATAATTTGAGTAAATTTAGAAACACGTGGGATGTTCGATTACACCTTAAAAGATTGGATTTTAGGTTCCATAGGTTAGTATATAAATTGGGCTAACTTTCAGCTATTTAGAGATGATCTTGGACTTAATGATTAAGGTTAACAAGGGTCCTAACCCTAATTTCCTGGTTAATAAGAGAAAAATAGGATGAGGGTTATCTTAGTTCATTCTTAATATTTTAGAGAGAAAATCCTGGGTCTAAAGAGTGGCTAGAAAGAGGGAAATAGGAAAATACTTGGAGAAGAAGAAATTGAAGGTAAGTGGACTTAGAAAAGAAAGACTTGGGTCAATTGAATTACAATGTCACATCTATGTTCGAGGAAGGTTTGTTTAGTATAATTTATAATTTAAGTTGTGTTATAGTATGATTAGTCATTAGATTCTAAACCTAAATTGGTAAAATTAAGTTAGATAATAATTTATAATTTTTAAATTTGTTAAATTTAGAACTAATGTTTACTCCATGTTTATAAGTTAATTAATGATTTTTAATATGAACTTGATTTATATGGATAAATTGAGGATTGAATTATGTTAGATTAGTTTAATTGAGGAAAAAACCTTTGATATTTCATGATTTAGATGAGAAATTTGATAATTTTGAAATTGAATTAAACTCTTAGTTTCAACCCGTCAATTTTCGAACAATTTCGGCAAGGTATACCTAGTAATATAACTTTTTTGCCAAAATAATCTCCTAGTTAAATTTAATTAAGAACATATAGGCTCTAGTTTCAAAATTTTCATAATTTCCATGAATATTTTATGAATATTTTCTCAATAGCATACATTTGCTGAAATTGTCTGTAGTAAATATTTCACTTTGAGGACATTTTCGGCATAATATATCTACAAATTTGACTTTTCAAAAAATAAAAAGTCCTAAATAAATGGAATAAGGAACGTGTAGGCACTGGTTTCGTAATTTTTGGAGGTCCGATGAATATCTTATGAATATTTTCTTAACTGCACGTAGGGATAAATTTAAATAAATTTCTTAGATTACTTTACGGATTGAGGTTGGTTTGTTCTCCATCAAACGAGATTGTTTTCAAATTTTTTATTTTTAATAAGGTTAATTCAGGAATAAAGTTGGAAATTAAAGTTGTAAACCTTAACTTGTAGGATTACTTATTTTTGTGTATTATGTGCGACATAATGGGTGTGTATACTCGTGGCATATGTATTAGAGGGGATACACACATTAGACATGAGCGGCGATGATTGCGTAAGTATCCTAATACAAAAGACATGTTTACCTTGATTAAGTGATTATGATTATATTGGCAGACTAATGCTATGAGACGGATTTACCTTGGTGATGATTACTCCAGACACTATGTGCTGAAATTTCTGTTGTATGCAGAGTAAGATGCTCGGGCTGATTCTTGCATATAACTTTGGGTATGAGGTTATATGATTGGTGTGAAGGCGAAATGATTTTCCCTTTAGATGTGATTTGATGGTTTTAGGTATGGGACAACCTATAATTATGCCTAGTACGAATTAGAGATCCCCGAAGGCAGTAAGTAGGATAGGCTTCACCATGTGTGGGCTTGAGAAGGGCCCTTGTATGAAGTATGGGTGTTGGATCATGCCTGTGTTATGTTGATATAGATATATCGATTAATTCTATTGAGATATTATACAATTGAGATATATAAGATGATTAAGTAGTGAATACCCGTATTTGTATTATATGGATGTAAATGTAGAGACGACCATGTGATATTATACAATTGTGATGTATAAATGAATAACAAAATATAATTGGAACACGACACTCTATAATGATGATTAAGACTTAATCATAGGGAACATATAAGATTGCGTGTAGAGGCATGTGATATTTAGGGTTGTTTTGGCTTGGGTTATCTTAAAAGCAATTAAAAGACTCAAGGAAGGTGTGTAGTTATGTTGTAACCCAAAATCAATTACATTATTATGCTATTTAGGCTTACTGTTAGCATCTCCTTTAATATTTCTTAGGACATAGGCAACTGTGTCGCCTCCGTCCCGAGATCATTTTCGTAGTTGGATTTACATTGTTACAATTGTAGTTATGCAATGGTACTAGTATTGTTGGTTGGTTCGGTATTAGAGTTATGTGGATCACATATAGAATATTTCAGTTATTTATTTTATGCATTTAATTTTATTACAGCCACGCTTAGAATTATATTCAATTATTTGGTTCCCATGAGTTTATATTAGACTTGATTAATCTATTATTAAATTTTACGGGGTGTCATAATTTTGGTCTTTATTTCTTGACTTAAACTCATTTGGAGGGGAAAATGTTTACTTATAGGGTTGCAAACATGTCTATGGTCAATTTTGATGTGGAGAAGTTTCTTATGGAAATAATAATTATTGGCATACAAAAATTTTAATGAATGATGTGCTAATTAAACATGCCTTGCACAAGGCGTTGTATAACATTGAAGGCAAACCTACATATAAAATCAAAATTTACATATATATGAGATGATGATTAGAAGAAGTATTCTTTAAAATCTTGGAGCAATATTTAGTTTAATCTCGCTAAAGTTCCATCTATAATGTTATAAAGAAGGAATTGATGACTCTAATGTGGAAGAAAATAGAAGAGAAGAACATGATAAAGAATATGGAATATCACTTATACATATAGAAAATGTTATTCGAATTTATATTTATTGTAAGGAAAAATTTACTTAATTAATTAAATATAAAAATAAACATATATGATGATGATAAATAATGTATCTTTTGATCAATTCACTGTTAACTCGTATAAACAATTAATCTCCACTTTGGTAGATGGAGTGAGTTTTGACAACATTGTTGTGGTGGTGTTGATAAGTTATAAATTTAAAGATGAGAAGTGTGGTTCTCAATTTGAAGGGTTAATTGTGGGGTATGATAGAGGGGGAAAGAAAGTGGGAGGGAAAATTTAAGTCCAAGTAACGTATAAAAATAATGTCTAATATTTATTGACGCAAGAGTAAAAATCAAGAATAGTTAAAATGATTACCCCATTTATAGGAAATAACACGAGAAGGAACCTCTAATAAGGGCAATAAGTATGTTGTTTAAGAAAAGAGATGACTTTGAGAGTATGTAGAGGGTCACTTTAAGCGAATAGATATTATGTCCATGGTTTTTATACGATATTCGATTAAATAAATATCAAATCAGTACCTTAACAAAGTTTGATAAAGACTATGTTTGTCGGATACAAGTTATTAGCACGATCAAGTTGAAGATGTATGGTTGATGGCTAATGTAGTCAAGGAAAATTGTGTTCATAAGAGATATAACATTTGATGAGACATCCATGGTCAAGATGATCATAAAATAAAGAGAAGATAGTTTCTAGGAGAATACAAACAACACAGTGCAGGTAGATGCCTTAGGCAGTTACTATCGAATGACTCCTCTTTTTGATGGTTGTGACTCTCTCTAGAAATCATTTGAATAAACCTAACCATATACGCACTCCTTTCCTTTTCTATTTCTCTGGATCGTAACCCCCACTAGCTATAAAATGGTTTATCTACCTCCCTTTTTGGCCATATTCTCCATGTTTGCTTCAAGTCGGGTGAGGGATGGGATGCGGCCCTTCCTCATGGTGGTTCCGCTCTCTATTTATGGTCGCTTATATCCCATTGTTGGATCCAAGCACTAGAACTTTTTCACCACTTTGTTGCAAAGCTTCATGTCAGACAGAGTCGCATTGGTACCTGACGATGGGGTTTTGGTTGGTGACAGGCTAAGATCAGGGTGTTTTACAACCTCCTTGGTGGTTTTAACTGAAAGATGGTACCAACTTTCCCCAATATTCTTATTCCTTGGTTGTGAGAAGTTTCATCTATGGATAACCATCTTTGTTAGGTTCCTCATGTGAAATCCGTGATGTTACTCCTCTCCAGGGTCCGGTTTTCGACGTATTGTGGTAGTATGTATCATAGTGCTTCTAAGTCTGGATCAGAGTTGGTTTGTCAAGGGGGTTACGATTATGTTTCACCTGGGTCCTTATCCGATTATTATTGGATCGTTTGCGAGTCTGTGCGTTGTGTGTCGACGGGGATGTGCTTTTTCTTGTGCTTAGCTTTGGTCACGATCCAATTTATTGTGGCACTCTTTTGTGCTGGCTTGTGTCTCGATGGGAACCGTTCTGGTGGTAGGAACCTCGATTTAATTTTGAATCATTACCATGATCATTAACCTGACCCTTCTTCCTCCCGAGCATTTCCTTCACTCCATGATATTGACACCATTTCCCCTTTTTTTGTTACTATTTTTTATGTGGTCTTCATACCAGATGAGGTTTGGGATATGGTTTTTTAACGTAGTGGTGCGCCTATATAGGACTTGGATGGTTCTCCAATTTTGGTTCTCACCCCTGCCCTCGGTTACCATCTTCTGGTTATGCCTCATTACCGATGCTCTACGATGTTGGGGATTTTTCTGGGTTCGATGTGGTCGAGGTTATTTTTTTCATCCCCTTTGGAGGTCTTGATTGGTGTTGGAGCTAATGCAACCCCACCCCTCTTCGAGGATGTGTAGCGTGCCTATTCTATATCACCATTTTTATTTATTTCTTCATGTCAGATCTATGAGTAGTCTAGTCTCTGGCGTTTGGCGATGGTTAGTGTCTTGTGTTGTTGCGGCATTTAATAGTGGTTCGATGCCCTTGTGGTGTTGCAGCGTTTTTTCGTTTTACTACTATATTTTTCTATGACGAGAGGTGCGATACTGCTATGTTCAATTGGTTATTTCAATTTGAAATAGTGATTGTTTGTGGCATGCGCACCATAATGATTTTAGATTGTTTGGATAGACTTGTTTAGTGCTACAATTGTGTTTTATATATGATTAGTGTAGGTAGTTCGTTGGTTGGTTTTGACCATTTGTTTTGTTGTTCTTGACATAGTTAGTGCCTTGAGGGCCGTGTTGTGGGCTTTATTGTATTTTCTTTTGTAACCCCCTTCCCCTCAATAATATACTTACATTATACAAAAAAAATGATGCACTACCAAAGCTTATGAACCAGGAATATTTTGTCTTCTGCTTATTTATACCAAAAAGTCCCTCGAACATTTTTCAATACATGTAGTCCAAACCTTTTTATTTTTTTTCAAAAGTCTCTCATCACATAAAAACACTAAAAAAATGAGTTCCGCTAAGGGTCGTCAGAGGTTAGATAGTGGGGGGTGGGGTGGGGGGAGGTGGTGGTGTTGAAAATAAGAGAATATTGGTTAAATGGGTGTTTGAAGGACTTTTTGAAATAAAATAAAAATGTTTCAACTAAATGTACATTAAAAAAATATGTGTGAGACTTTTTGATAATTGATCCTATTTATAATTGGTTTTCTCTTCATATTATTTACATTGTATTTAGATTGATTTTCATTGGGTCAGGAGTTTCTTAATCCTTTTAGATAAGAATATAACAACATTATATATAAATTACATTATCTTTTAGCGGTATTGTATTGTATATCTTTATCCATAGTTTCGTAATACTAAACTTTAATTGTATGTATGAACAAGCATAAATCAACTAAAGCATATACATTATTAATAATAATAAAAAAATCACATTGTTAAGAAACAACTGTGTTCTGAACCTATTGTAAATTTATTATTGATGGTTTGTTATAAGAGGGACTAGTAGACACAACCTTTTTCATTAGTAAAATTTATTGTTTCACGTGCCATTCATTTAAGTGTAATAGGAGCGAACCAAATCCTATTTAGTAAGGTCTAAGGAGATAGTGTGTGATTGTATGTATTAACACAATGATTTATGGTATTGATTACTCTTATAAAACAAGAGTTTGTGATATAAAAATAGGTAGAATTCCTCCTATAAAACAAAAATTTAATGAGCATATGTGACAGGCTATTATCTGATTGTAATAAAGAATAATACAAACTTTATAAAAAAGTAATAGTAATGAGTTAGAGTGTTCAAAATAAAGAGTATTGCTTTTTTAAATTGCAAAATAGGCTTCATTTTTTTTTAAGAAAATGTATTGGGTAGAAAAATATTATATTAAGGAAAAAATAAGTAATAAAAGAAGCTATTTAAGTTAGAGTAAGCATAAGAAAATCAAACGTTTTTTTTTCACCCCCCTCTACATAAAAAAGGGCTTATGTTAACTAGGTACACAATTCTACTACTCATCCCAAAATAAAATGCACTGACAATAAATAAAAATAAATAACGTTGTGACGGTACTTTATATATCTTTGTGTATATATTCTTTCAAGTTTATTGAAGACACATTAATACTTTTCACTTTTGAGAACAGTTTTTCATTTTTGGCAAAAAAATAAATAAACCTAAAAGAATTATAAAACTTTCGCAAATAACCATCTTGTTTAAGGAATTTCCAAGGAAATATATTTTTCCCTTGAAAACTGTTACCCCCAAAAGAATTTTTCTAAGTTTGTTCAAGTTGGAGAGAATTAATGCTTGTTTTAAGGCACGCTTTTAGAGCACCAAAAGTAACAAAATCATAGATGTTCTTTAAATCTTTCTTTGTATTTTTATTTCCAAAATATAACAAAATAAGAGCATTTAACCATCACTGTTACTGAGAAGTTCAGGCCACAAACATGCAAGTGAGTTATATATATGTATACAAAGCACTAACTCGCACAATAACGGCCTGGACCGGACATGTGGTATTGGACGATGACCCTCCCCAAAAGAGAGAGGATCGGTAATATCGCCGATAATTTCTAGGACGAAGAAATAGATATGAGAGAGAGAGAGAGAGAGAGAGAGAGAGTATACCAGTTCTTCTAGGCTTTTGATCATCATCTAAATCTTCATTTTCAACATCCAGAATCTCCAAGCTAGATTCACAAACCTCTTGGGGAAAATCTTGATCTACAACATTAACCATTCTCTCTTTCTTTCTCCCTTAAATACTAAAAAGAATCAAAGCCCAATAGAAAACAAACAATCTAGAACAGAAGATGGTCGACACTTATGTCAATATTTCTTGTTTGTAGATAGAGAAACTAAGAAAATCTTCATGCAAGTGTCAGTTAGAAGAGAGGGGACACTATGAGGGGTGCCAAGTCAATATCTCCAAACGTATATACACTTGTTTGTAGTCATATTAGCTTTGTAGGCAAAGGATTCCGGCTTATGAAAAATTGTATAATTTTTTGTACATTTTGTTGTTACACCAATCAAAGGATTTATTATGTTTTGGTAATTTCTCTCTATTCATTCTGACGTGGTGTCATCTGATTGGAAGCAACAATGAGTTATATTAGCTCAAAACTTGGAACCCCAACTGCCATTTTGGACAAGTGTACGGTGGGAAGTATTTGGTTGGAGAATGCTATACTTATTTTATTTTTAAATTATAAAAAATGATATGGTACCAATTAATGACAATCAAAACATTAAGAGCACTACTCATTTTAACTAGTATTCAGCTTTTGCGATGCAAGATCGGCTCTAAATGAAGGGAATGAAAAAATGTGTGAAAAAAATAATTTAATAAAGTTCATGATAAATTTAACAAAATGGAGAGAAAACAGTTGTTTGACGTAAAAACAGAGAAAGATGAGAGGAGAGAAAAAGAGAAGTATAATTGAAGAGAGAAAGATTGATGATAGGAATAAAAGTGGAGGTTTCAAATATTGTCAAGTGATACAATGAAAGAGTTCAAAAGTATTTCATTTTACCACATTGTATATATATTATACTTCACAACCATTCAATCTACGTAATGCGTGGGCGCATCGGGGTTTTATAATAAAATTAAGAAACGACTAAAAAAATGAAGTTACTATAATTGTTAAAAAAAATCAAAATGTTTCAGTTTCATCAGATAAATCTTATCATGTGAAGTGGTTCAATAAACCTTACTACCCAATACCTCCCGTGAATTTTGAGGTACTTACAATCAAGAGGCACGAAACAATTATGCATACAATACAGTACAAAAAAATACTTTTTAAGACTGGACTTTTTTAGATGGTTAAAATTGAGTCCCTAAGCTCACTTTTTGAGACGGCTAAAATTTGCGGCCTTAAAAACTACTAATTTTTAACCTGTCCAAAAAATAATGCTAAAGAGACCTCATATTAATAGACGTCTCAAAAGGTATACCTTATGAGACGGCTAAAACCAAATTGGATTTCCCCTTTCTCTTTTTATCGCTCCCGCCCCCCCTTCCATTAGTCTAAGAAAAAAAGAAAAAAAGAAAAGAAATCAGAACCAAATCCCCACCCACGACATTTCTTCTCCACGGGCCAAAAAGGCCACACACATGCCCTAGCTACACACCTTCACCGCCCTCACCCGCGTCGCCCTTGCCCCAGCTTCTGGGTAAGTTGATAATATCAGGTCTGTCATATTATTTCTTTTTTGTTGACTATTTTTATGATCTTTTATGCCATTGTTGCATGTTAAAGGGTTTATGTTCGTAATTGAATTGGTTAGAAGATTGTATAGAAAGATCCAACATAAAAGATCGTACACGGAGCAGAGTTTCAATATTTGGATTGATGCGGATAAAAGGTAATTTTAATTCTTGGTTATTTCTTAATGTCATTAGTTTTTTAACATGATTGATTTGTAGTGGATTGATTTACTGTATAGTTTTAAGATTAATTTATGAAAATATTTGTATACTTATTTATGTGAATTTTAGTTAGAATTATTGATATGTTTGTTTGTGTTAATTAATTCATGTACTTTGCAAGTAGTTTATGCTATTAATCTGATTTACTATTCGATTACGATTTTATTTTGTCCTTTGGAAGTAGTTTATGCAAATTTTTACATTTAATCACTAAGTATTGGGATACAAACTCCAAAATATGAACATATGAGGTGGTACCCGAAAACAATAAATAAAAAGATAAGCATTAGTTAAAATTCGAATTTAAATAAGAAATTAGTAAACACAAACAAATAATGTCACAATCTTTAAATAATCTAAAAAGATAAACTTGATATTTCACGATCCGAGTGGCATGAAATGAGGCACGGACACCTCTAGACGCACAAAAGTAGCCTAAGGGAAGTGATCGTGTCCTCACTTGACTCTCGATCTTCAATTGACTACTATACGATTGTTTTAGAGTTAAAAATAGGATTTAGGAGTCGAAAATTTAAAATAGTAATCTAGTGGCCTAAAAAGTGACGCGAACACCCTAAGAGGTACCAGAGTATGGTACCTCATCATTTTTGGAATAATCTCAGATCTCAAATCATTTGCATTCGTTGATGGTTGCGTCAGATGGGTAAGCTTTTTGTGAAATCAGATCTTAGATTAGATTAGATCTAATGATGGTTGTGATTTTTAGGAATTTGATACAATTTAATGTTGTTTTGATCAATTGATCACGTGGATCACTTGTTGGTTTTTAATGTTCTTTGATTGATTTCTAATGATGAATCCTAGACCAATTAAAAGCTTAAAAAAATGCTTAAATGTTGTCTTCATGACAAAGAAGCATAAAATTTCACAATTGAGAGTGTTTCATTCAACATGGATGAGAAGGATTCCTAAATTATCACAAAGACATAAACCTTTCTCCAAAGCTATTATCATTATAGCCTAAATATATAGAGAAGTCAATAATAAAATTACCATAAGAGTCTCTAATAAGTCCACTAGCACCACTATTACCTAGATTGCCCTTGTATGAACCATACACAGTAAGCCTGTACAGTTTAACAACTGGTCTACACCATTTGATAACTCTAAATTCAACCTTTATTCTTTCGAAGCCTTAAATGGTAATGAGTTAACAAAAACTTGTCATTATCTTTAACCTTATCGGGAAATGCTAATGTAGAAGTTATATTAGAGACTAATGCACATACATTATTAAATATTTCCTCAGCTTTCAATGTACTCCCTTCAAAGTAGCTCATAATCCCAACTTTCTAGATTTCCTAAAAGGCAAACTAATCCGGTTTAAGAATTCTTAAACTGAGAAGGAATAATAGCTAAGAAAGAGTTATAATTGCAGTACTCCCCATTTGTTGTCCAAAATATCTCTAAACTCTACAAGCACAAGGGCTCTTGTGATTGATAATCCCCACATCATTAAGGCAACATTTGTATCTAGAAGAAATTCGAATACTAATGTTTTGAATTTGGGAATCCACTAGGACAACATAATTCAGAAGTTTCCATAAGAAAATAGAAAATTTTATACGAAAATACTGGTTTCAAATGGACTTTTAGTTTTAAAAAGTAGGACTATGCCTTTTACATACATCAACTGCAGATTTAAAAGTGATTTCTCCTATAGATGTAGGCTTCCAAATGACTTCATTATAATGAATTGGTAAGAAAATTTTGGCTAAGTCTTTTACTCTCACATTCTTTTAATAGCGTGGAACCCAAAATTCCAGGTAAAATATTATTCTTATACTTCTGCTTCATAAACATGGACAACAAATTATTCTTGGTGATGAGATTCCATAATGTTCCTGATAATTTAATCTATCTCTAATCTTAGATATGAGCTCAGAAAAGTAACTAATCTTCCCATTTTAAGATCTGAGATTCCCTTTCTTAAGACGTATAGGAGACTTTAAAAATCCTTCCATTTTACCATTAACCAAGATAGAAAACTAGTTATTATATAAAAGTCTCCACAGAATATTTGTGAGACCCTCACAAAATCCAAATTTCAGAGCATTTTTATAAGGACAAACCAAGAAACTCTATCATATGCCTTCTCCATATATAACGTCATAGCAATATTTGAACCATGCAATTTCTTGCCCAAATCATGAATTAATTCTTGATCTAAAAGGACATTATCAATGATGCTTCTACCTTCAATAAAACCACTTTGGTTTAAGGAAATGACGCCAGAGAAAACTGAAGCCATTCTAGAGGAAATGATTTTGAAGAAGATACTACATAAGCTAATAGGTCTGAAGTGGAAGCATTGGGAAGTCTTGATTTGTTTTGGAATAATCACTATGGCAGTGATAGTCCAACTAATAAGGATTTGCCGCTAACAAAGAAGGAGTGAATTGCTCTAATAATATCATGTTTAATAATCTTCCAATATTTGTTATACAAAAAACTTGAATATCTATTTGGACCAGAATCACTGTCCTCTTTCATCTCAATAATAACTTTGAAAATATCTTTCTCCTCCAGAAATGAAGTCAATTTATCATTAAAATAAGTGTAAATGCAGTTAGGAATTACTTCAAGTGATTAGGGGCAATTAATAGTGGCATCTAATTCGAGTTTGGATTGAAATACTTAATGAAAGTATTTTGTACATCCATCCTATCATCTAGCAAAAATCCATCCTTATATTTTATCTAAAAAATAACTAAATTATTCCTCTTGGCTTCGACGTAGCATGTATTTTTTTTAATTAGCACCTATCATTTAATATTGGACTTTCGTTTCTAGAAAATCGCCTCTTTTTTCACGGTTGGAGTCTAAATTTACATTCATTCATATCACCTCTATTTTCAGCACTTGGTATTTGTTTAAAAAGGGCTTCATTCTACAGTAAATCATCTTCAAGATCCCTCACTACTTGAAACACATGCTTGAAGGTAGTTTTATTCCACTCTTTAAAAAACACCTTAAGTCTTTGAAGTTTAAGAGCAAATGTTTTTATAGGAGAGGATTAAATTGGAATCTCCCAATTATTCTTTATAATGATATCAATAACTGGATGTGAGCACCACATTTGTTACAATATAAAATGCTTTGGACAATCATCTAGGTTACTTTTGATTACAAGAAAAATAGGGGGGTGGTCTGAGAAATTTCTACTTAAATGGTTAATAGAAGTGGAGGAGAAATTATTCAACTAAATACCATTAATAAGCCCTCTATCTGGCCTAGAGAAAAGAAAACCCTTAACATATCAATTTTTACACGAGAGTTACTTATAATCACTGTACCCAATTTCAGATAAAGTGCAACTTAACATGGAGCGATTAAAGTGTTTAACTTCATTAAAGTTAATATCATTTTCCCTAATCCTCTCATCTTAAGCAACCTCCACATTAAAATTCCCAATAACCTATTGGAGAATTTTTAAAATAAGTGAGTAAGAGCTTTAGGAGTAAAAGCGTAAAGGCTTGTCCCACATTGGAAGTATGTGGAGAAAAGTGGGAAGCTAACCCAATATAAAAGGGAGAGTGTCCCACATTGGAAAATAAGTAAAGCTAAGTGATACCTATTAACCTATAAAAGGAATGGGCAACCTTTGAGTCCCACATTGAAAAAATATTAAGAAAGGGTGCACTTAATAAGTAGAAATGTGAGATAACGAGTTACTTCATCTAGCATTTAATAGGCTATTCAAGAGACCTCCAATATGGTGACAAAGATTTTGATTCGATTTATGAATATTCTTTATTGAGTATACTTTATTTTTCCAGCTGTAGCCGTATGGACTCGTTTATTTCCAATTCTCTATATGGAGGCTCAATCAGGGCCCAATTTGGAGTTGATCCTTGGTCAGCCCATTCCAGATGGGAGAGATTTTCATTTAGATTTGACTCTGGCGCCACCGATGGTGGATCGTGCGGGGCAGTGGGCTGTAGAGGCGCTAATGGCGCACTTTGCACTTCCGCTGTGGTAGCGGATTACCGGGATTCGTCCGGGTCGGATCGCAGTCACTTTTTGGTGGGTCCGTGTAAAACCATTTCAGTATTATTGAATCTGTTCGGAAATGGTTTAAGACTGTTGGTAATTAATAGTCATACCATTTCAAAATTAAGTAAAGACTATTAAAACTCAACAGTCATGACCCCTGAGATACAAACTTTCATTTCCTATAAATAAAGGCACCCTATTTAGAAATTCCACATAATTAAGATTAACCCAGTTCCAAATTTTTTAACCCTTACAATTACTCTCTTACAATTTTCAGGAGATATAAATTACCTTATTCTGTTTTGTGCACATAAAGAGAATAAGAACTTGATTGACTGTTCTTCACTGTTGCATCCAAAGGCTATCTTCAAATATACATGTTGCAGACAATGCAAGTTGCTTCATTGTATCTTGAGTATGGATTTGCGGATTCCCGTTTGTATACCGAAGTTATTCGTGTGGGGCAAATACTGTATTTGGGAAAGTGACATCACGCCTTAAAGTTTTCCAGAATCTATTTAGAAGTTACATTATTGTATTGAAGTTTACAATACTATGATATATAAAGAGCTCCATTTCTGTATTTGCATACATAGTATCCAACATAACCAAAGTATGAGAATCACAATATTGGAAATACAACTCTTCTAGAAAATGCTAAAGATGAATCCTCTCATATTTAGTTCCCCTACCATAGATCATATAGAAAATAACTTCTTTATTCAAGAGAGGGTGATCGATTTTAATTAAAAAGGAATAAACTTCCTATTGAGTCTCTCTTCATCTATTCTATACCTTTCAACTATTTTTTTTTATCAATACTTGCTATAAAATGTTCCAGCTCATTATTTGGGACTGTTATATTCTCTTTAGGATTTAAATCTAAAACATACAACTTGTTTGTGCTTAATTCTTATCATAATCTGGTGAATCAGTAGCTTTAGGGGATAAGTTGCAATAGTTCAAAATCATTACTTCATCTTCAAAAATTTAATAGTGCTGAATTTTGTCTTTGTAGTGGAAAATAACTTATTGTGGAACTATATTAATAATAATATCTTCATCAACTTTGGGACAACGCTTTTACACTTCTTTATCTTTGGAAAATCTCTTGTTCTTTCTTGTTTTGTGTGATAATTGTTGTTTGTTTAAATGCCTGATATTTGTATTGACAGAGTTTGTTATCCATCTCATATTTATAAGACCTCTATCAAGTCTAGCTAGGATTAAACCCTCTACATCTCTATTATTACACTGGCCACACCTTGTTCCACTATATCTAAGATTTGAAAAATGACTATAATCAATGGTATGAATGAAATCCTCCACAATAAGTGGGAAATATTTATGTTATTAAGCATTTTTTCTTCAATTTCTTGTTTGCTTAATGTCTATGGTTAAGATTCAATAGTTCTGGTGGAGGGAGATTCAAACATGAGAAATATGTGGGAAATATTTCTAGTTTACTTAGTATATCAGTGATTTTTGCTCAACATAATAGAGGGAGATTTTTTTTGTTAAACGCTCCACTGATAAATTTACTCATTAACCTATGCAAAAAAATGATAATTCTCCATAGGATATGTCCCATAGGACACCAACATTACAAGTGAATACATTAAAATCACCCATGAATAACCAATCATGACCTTCAGAGTAAGTTTTATGATCAAGTAAAGATTTTTAAAGAGAAGATCTTTCTTGTCTTGTGCATTTATCGTAGACAATGAATAAGAAAACTTCTTTGGGAAGGAGAGCATGATAGACTTTGAGGAGCATAGACTGATCATCATTCGTTATTATATTACAAGAATCCCCAAACCTCTATAAAATCCATATATTGTTATTTGAATTGGACACACCATCCTGAAAATTCCTCTTTGATATTATTTGTGGATTGGTGTTATGGGCTATTTGGATAAGTAGAAACCATAATATTTTTGAAGGCATTCAAATGACTGTAGCATGATCATTAAATAGGCCGACCAACTTATCTCATGCTCTTGTTCAACTGTAACATTCAAATCTCCTAATTTAAAAAATGAGATTCTTCATTAGAGATTCATTCTCAAGTTTGATTCAAGGAAAAAAAAACTATCCAAATGGTCCAAACTTCCTCAAGGATTCTTTAAACTCAACAAAGATGGATCCTCTAAAGGAAATCCATGTTTAGGTTCTAGTGGTATCATTTGAGACAATCATGGTGTATTTACTAAAATAGTATCATAAATTAATGGGGACCAAGTTCATCATCATATACACGAATAATGTTTGATGAAACGAAGTCATGAGGTGCTCACTTTCCGGTATCAACAAACTACCTCCTTAGATAAAAAAAAGTGTTTATACTCCCTATTTACATGTTGATAATAGTTGTTATTGTTTTAATACTGAGATGAGGCTACTTAGACACATGCTGAGTTTTGTTGTTCTCTAGCTAATTGGGATGGTTGAATTTTATTCAAAATCACCAAAATTCCAATAGTTACTAAGTATAATGAAATATATGAGAGTTTGAATCCCACCAACATAAGTGGTTGCAATACGTGCCATGGAGGTTTTTCAATATCACATATAGCTTTACAATCAAAGCTGGAATCAGAATGTTTCCCTATGTTCTGTGTTCCTTTTCAAATATACATTTTGTCTTTTGTCTTTTATATTCATGTTTCATCCATATTAAACAACCGAAGTACATAAAGGACAATCATCTAAGATTCCTTTTGAGATTATTTTCATTATCGTGTTCATAGTTAATGTGATATATATCACATTAGCATATGTGAATTGAGAGTGGTCTTCATATGTAAATTATTGTATATATTGATTGCGTAGCAGGGAAATTCAATGCAAACATTGGTTGGAACATCAGGAAAGTCCCCACATAAATTCCCTATTGTTGTTACATGAGACAAAACACCCACCATCATGTCAATGTGCATCATATACCTGTATAGTAGTGTGTATATGTCACAAGGTGGATAATAAGTAAAGGTATGTCTTATAATTTTATTTTTTTTAATGTGCAAGTAGATTTTCGTTTGGACTATGAGTTGGAATATAAGTCCATATGGTAGTGTGTTTATATCACAAGAGAAGTTAAGTGAAGTTATGATTTTAAGTTAGAGCAGGTATGGCAACATAAACAATTAAAATGTTATCCCTCTTATATTGCCTGCTGAATGTACCTTAAAAACTGAAGTGTTCGAACTCATATGTTAATAAAGTTCATAATATTAAGATGAGCCGGAAAGAAATTCACATATTTGCTACTGCGGGCATTTAAGAGTCAAGGCAAATTCAATACTTTCAAACTGATACCGAGGTAGTAAGTTTCTAAAAATTATGAAGTTTGTATATTCTAAAGGCAAAATTCATATAAAAGGTATTTGTAATTGTGGTTGAGTGGACATTGGTATGCAGGTAATAAGTATAAGAGTTTTGGGGTTAATTATGATAAGTAAAATTAAGTAGGACATGAGTTTTTGGGTTAATCACAATACGATGTATACAATTTTGAGATGTTGCTAACTGTAGCAGCTTTAATTTTCTTGAATTATATAATATGTACAATTATTTCATTGCCTAAGTTTCATCTATTTCTTTAACGTTTGATTGAATTGGATTAATATGTCATTGAACTCAATATATATTGCCAGTTTTCGAGGAAATGGATATGTTGTGGATAGACGAAGGTTTATGCCATCAAGCTCCTTTGACATTTAGACTGGTATAAGAATTTCATTTTATAAAATGGATGTAATATGCTCATATGTTGACATTTATCTTAAAGTTAAGTGTTATTTATCAAATTTTGGCTTTGTATTTGTTGATGAAATTGGTATATAGGTGATGGAATATCAATATGGAGATTTATATGGTATGGAATTGATGGAATAAAAGGTCGTGATAATTTTCTTTAGTACCAACAATAAGATTTTGAAGACGGTCAATAGCGTCGAGCATTTTGTATAAAGGGTGGAGTTCCAAGCCAGTTGAAAATGGTGGTAAGTTAATTTTCGATTGTTTCTATTGGATATATGGTAAAACAGATAATAGGTAGGATATATGCTATGGCTATTCCGCAATTAGTAGTTTACAGTGTTGTGGTTATTTTTGTCATTGTATTTGAGTTAATTTTTATGTTTAAACATGTTGGTTTTCATGACTTAAAAAAGGAAACTCGGATAATTTAGAAAAAAAATATCAACTGTTTTAAAAGTAATTAATATGAAGATATACAAATTTGATAATGTTTTTAAATATTATCATCTATAGCAACTATTAAAAAAGATTTTTTCGTTGTTTAAGGTAACTGAAATTAAATAAATTTTATTGTAGGTGGGAACCTTTTGTGGACAAGGAAAGTTATTGAAGTCATTTTGTTGGAGGCTGTATGCTTAGAGGTTGGGAGTTTAATTTGATTACATCATTTTAATTTAGGATTAGATGGATTTTATGTATTTTTTTCTAATGAGACGAGTGGAATTGTGTAGAGAGATATAGGTTGTCGGACACAATGTTGAATTTTATTATTTATTTTTTCTTTGTATGAACTCTAATTATAGTTGAATGGAAAATTGTATGTTATATGTTGAAGTGGGAAGTCAAACATGTCATATACTGATTTTAAAAGGTTTTATTTATAATTATATAACCTATAATATGGAATGGATAAAATTCTAATTTTGGTGCCAAAATTATTAAAGACTGCTTCTTTGCCATCTCAAAAGGGTTCCATAAACGAGGGCCTTTTGAGATGGCTAAGTTACTGTCCCAAAAAACTCTTTTGGGACAGTTGTTTTCGTCTAAAAAAGGTCTAAATGATGGCATTTTTTCCACCTCATATCGGTCTTACAAGCAATGGATTTTTTAGACGACATATTTCCTGCCTCAAAAAAACCTTTTTACGCTCTCAAAAAGCTTTTAAAATAGGGGTCTAGCCATCTCTAATGGTGTCCCAAAAGGCCTTTGATGCGGTGAGAGGACATTTTGAGATGACTAGAGCACCATCTCAAAAAGTAATTTTTTTGTTTTGTAGTGATAGCAATACTTATTCTCAAGGTCAATGTATTCAACTATATATGGTTGAACAATAATAAACAAAAGGCCAATCTTGCTCTATTACAAATATCACGGCTACTACTTTTACAATGTGATTGATCATACACCAACAAATCTTAAGGAAAAGAGAAATAAAAATAGAAAAAAAGAAATGAAGTGAGATTCACCTCAAAAAAGAGTTTAGGTGGGAGAACTAACAGATGCATGAGGTACTTCTTGGATTTTATTAGCGAGATGGAGTTGATGGATCTTATCTTAGATGGTGGCTTGTATAAGTGATCTAGCAATAGAGACATTCCGTCTTTGTCTCACCTAGATCACTTCTTTATTTCATAGGGGTGGAAAGAGCATTTTCTAGGGGTGATACAGTCTTATTTACCTAGGGTAACGTCAGATCACAACCCAAACCTATTAGTGTGTGGGGGACAGAGAGAGGGTTGGACTCCATTCAGATTTGAAAATATATGGCTCAAGGAAGTGGATTTCATGGACAGAGTTAAGTAATGGTGGTTAAGCTATGTGGTGGATGGAGATGCTAGCTTCAGACTAGCTTTTAAGTTGGGGTTTCTCAAAGAATATATCAAAATATAGAACATAGATGTTTTAGAAAATGTGACTAAGACTACCGCAAGGTATACGGAGGAGGTTAGGTGCTAAGATGAGAAGGAAGGGAGGTTATGTCTTTTAGGTGAGGAAAATAAGTTGAGGGGGGGATAGGAAGTAGGATGCCGGAATAAGGTTTATATAAGAAGAAATCAGTTAGAGAAAGAAATCGCTGAGTGCGTTGGTTAAGGGAAGGTGATAAAAACATTAAATTCATTCACAAAGTGACGAACTTGTATTGGTGCTTTAACTATAGGAGGAAGATTGCAGTGGGTAGGGTAGAATCTCAAGAAGCCAGCGAGGTGAGGGGTCATCTCTCAGTTTTATGAGGATATGTTCCTAGAGGAGGAAGAGTGGTGCCCTTCTCTAAACGAGGCCAAGTTGGGTAGAATTTAGGGAGATGATGTGGATAGGTTATAGGGTAAGTTCTAAGAGGATAAAATCATTATCTATGAGTGGAGATAAGGCGCCCAGCCCTGAAGGATCCACAATGGCTTTCTTTTAGCACTACTTATCAGATGTCAGAGGGGAAATGATGGCATTCTTTTATGAGTTCCCTGATAGAGGTTATTTCTTGAGGATTCTTAATGAAACGTTCATAACTCCGATCTCCAAGAGGAAGGTCAATAGATGTTTATGATTTCGACCAGTATGTTTGATTGGGAGTGCTTGTAATATTATTGCTAAGTTTTTTCGATTAGGATTAGGAAAGTATTGATTCTCTTATTTCTGAAACCCAAAATGCTTTTGTCGGTTAAAGGCAAATCATTGATGTAATTCTGGTAGCTAATGAGTTTGTGGAATCTAGGCTAGGGAGTGGGTACCTAGGTATTATGTGGAAATTAGACATAAAGAAGGCATTTTACCATGCCAAATGGAATTTTCTTTTGTACTTGTTGAGGAGGATGGGGTTTCGAGAGAGGTTGTGACGTTGGATCAAGAGGTGCATTTCTACTGTCAAGTTCTCTATTCTAATTAATCGAATTCCACAGGGATTTTTCCCAACTCTCGTAGGATTCAATAGGGAGATTCGTTGTTATTATATATCTATTCATATTGGTGATGGTGGAATTCATTTGAACGGTAGGATGCGTAGTTGCAGTGGGGTGTATTAATAATTTTGGGATAGAACAACCGAGCGAGAATCCGATTATGATTACCCATTTTCTATTTTTCGATGATACAATTATCTTCTATAAGGCAAAAGCGAGCCAGGTGTGGGTATTAAGATTATTCCTTATATGCTTTGAGGCAGTGTCAGGACTCAATTTTAATATGGGGAAATGTGAAATGATTCAGATTAGAGGGAAGGACATGTGGAGGTTCTGGCCGAGATGCTATGTTGTAGTATTAACACATTTCCCTCAACATATCTATAACACCTCGGTGCATTTTGGAAAGTGAGGTGGCCATCTGCCTCCACCTCCGCCGCCAACCTACGTTGAGCATCACGAATAAATACCATTTTCAGTATGTGATAGGAGTACGAGACAATAAAAAAACACTGTTTCCACAAGATATAATCGAATTTAATCCAACAAATATAAACATCCATACTTTAAAATCCATCACCATGCTAACTCAAAAATAAAATCCCATTCCAAAAGATAAATTAAAACTCAAGATAAATAATCCAACTACAATCTCTGCTAAATACCGTAAATAACTATGGAACCAAATGGGCCAACCAAATCCATAAATAACTGTCTCATAAATAAACGATGAAATGAAAATAAATCAAACTACTAAAGTGATCAAAGAAATATCTAGCTTCAGTCCAAAAATCTCAAATCCATCATATGTAGCTATTCCAAAAAATATACTTGAAATATTGGTCAATGCAATGGGTCAGAGCCCAATGCATGAAAACCAACTACTCTTCCCAATTATGATCCGTGAATCCAGACATAAGCATCCTACATGATAAATATTACAATAGGGTATTTTAAATTAAATGATATAATAATACGTGAGTAAAGTAAAACAACACTAACTATCCACATAACTAAGTCACACCACTATTCAAGTCCAATTATTAATATTTAGACATTAAATTAATAATTAATAATTATTTATTTAATTAACGTTAGCAATTAATTTATGTGACACCAGTATAGCCAATTCATCATATCACAAGTCTTCCACATACTCCTAGCTCACCCAATTTTATTAATGCGACACCACTATAGCCAGTTCACCCTTCTATTGGTTCTGCACATAGCGCGCTAATAAATTTTACACACCACTCCCATTCCCCTCATTATTGCTAATTCACCAATTTTCCTTAGTGCTGCAAATACTCTTGAGGTTCCACACACGACACGTCACTATAGCTAGTTTTCCCAATTTCGTTAACCCTAGACATACTCGTGACGCCAACAGAGACACCCCCATCGCTATAGCCAGTTTGCCCAAATTGTTAGCCCTACACATACTCTTGACGTAAATCCATTTTAATACCCTCTCTTTGTGTTAGGCATTAATTGTCAATTTATTATCAAGTTCTCATTATTCTCTATTATCCCCATCCGTTATTCGGGCATCACATCCTAAACCATCCCTAGTCTGATACCTGGAGATTACCAAATCCACAAGTATTTCTTAGCCTATCACTTAGAAAGAATACCTACCAACAATTATAACTTAGACTCGCACATATGCTAACGAAACAACAGATGGGCAAATTACTTAGCCCCACCCAGGAAATACCCAATTGTATGAACCAACACTCACTAGTCCCATACCTAGAAAGTGTTAACAATAATGAGGCCTACCTATTAGTCCCATACCTAGCAATCAACCTAAAAATAAACCTAAAAATAAGGGTAAAAGTATAACTATACCAAAATCCCAACATTCCTGTGGTGTCAAAATATTAGCACAAGCAACATTAACATAAAATATATTTTCAATTTCTAGCTACAATTCTTCCAAATTAATTCTTCAATTTCCATATCATCCAAATTCGGTTAACAGAAGATTTCATTTTTAGTACGCATATTCACAATATTACACAATAATAAATCCATTATACAATCTACACATAGAAATTGTGGTTCATGAGTCAAAACATTATTATCAATTCATATTTTTAATTTTTGTAATACGCGAAACATCCCACAATTCTATCATCATCCAAATCTCTACTTTAAGCATGCGATTGTTTCAAGTCTTAAACATATTTTTAGATTTTCATAAAAACAACATTTATTAAAGTTTAGACAATATAAAAAAGCATAACACTTAAGGGGAACAATAGAATTATTCCTACTTACGAAGAAGTTGTGTTGAAAATATGATTACATGGTTTTATTCATCTCGCAAAAATATCAAAAACACATTGTAATACCCCGTACTTTTTGGCTATATTTATTTTTGGGATTAATTAATTAAATGCGTATTAATTGGAAATTAATCCGGGTTATAAATACTAATATGATGCAAATTGGTATTTGATTATGTACATATATGATTATATATGTATTTGGTATTATAAAATTTGTCGTGGGATTTATATACGGCGATTTGGAAATTTGGTTGAGACGCGTGGGACCGCCGCGTCACGGTATAATATTTTGTTTATAAAAGTGAGTTTAAAATCTATAATCCGTATGGTCGTTTTGAGTGCACCAACGCATCCGGAAGGGTCGAGATAGTCAGAAAACACTAGCCGGGGGTTTAGTTTGGGTCCCGGGGTATCTTTAGGCCATTCCGGCACCATAAAGGGTATTTTAGTAATTTGGTATTTTTGGGTAATTAAAAGTGACGAAAATTGAGAGTTGTAATCTGATAAGGAATTGACCCAACCAACCCTTTTTAACCCAATAAGCCACGGAGGTTTATTAAATTAGGTTTTCATAAGTTCCCCCAAAGCAAACCCTAGCCACCATAGCTTTTTAGAGAAGAAAGTTTGGAGAAGGAGAGAGAGAGAGGAATTCTGCAGAAATTCTACACCGAATCCACACCAAATTCAGAAATCAAACCAAGGCAAGTGACTTTATTTCATTTAAATTCGAAGAATGTCTTTTCCATGTTAGAAATTGAAGAATCTTGACTGTTCTTGAAAGATTAAAAGAAAACCCATGAAATTTGAAGTTATTATTGAATGTTGGGATAGGCTTGCATGTAGAAACATTGTTGGGAGATTTAATTTCGGAGATTTCATATCTAGGTGATGTATAAACGAATTAAAATCTGGGAATTTATGATGAGAAAAAGTTAGGGTTTATGTTCTTGAAGAAAATTGGGAATTAATGTAGAAATTGTGATTTAATGATGTTTAGAAGATATTAAACCCTTTAATGATGTTAGTATAGCCCCTTAACATGTTTGAGGATGATTAGAGAACTCAATATATTGTGGGAACGAATTTTCGAAGAGGTTTGAGGAGTAAAAATGGTAAAAAACGAATTGGGGAAAAATCTGGGCCGAAACTGGCCACTCGTTAGAAGCAGCCCCCAGGTCGTTCGAACGAGCTCATTCGAACGAGCTTCTAACGAGTTGACCAGTCGTTATTAACGAGTAGGAATTTTCGTTCGATATCTCGTTCGAACGAGATATCGTTAGAAGGGTCAGTTCGTTCGAACGAACTGGGATCTCGTTCGAACAGCCTCGTTCGAACGAGACTTCTAACGACCTGACAGTCCAAACTCGTTCGAAGCCTCGTTCGAACGAGACTTCTAACGAGTTGACAGTTTGGTCCTTTTTGGACTGTTTTGACTTTTGGAGTCCCGGGAACTGGTTCAAGGGTAGTGTTAGTATTCCTTTGATGATATAGTGATTGATTTGGGACTTTTGGGTTATTGAGATGAGTAAATCATACACGAGAGTTATATTCAATGAACCGTTTGGGTTGAGACGTGGGTGTCTACTACGATGTGAGGATAAATTATGACACGTATAATTATGAACCGGAATAAAATAAGTTGTGATAATTATAATTGGTACGAGAGTGCAATATGTACTACGAATATAATACGGTATTACTAAGATGTGTGTTTACTTAGTATTGATATATGGATTGTATGTATGACATACCTACCATACTTGCTATCACGGGAGGTTTCGTTCGCTTAGGACCCTCTAATCCTTGTGTGCCTACGGGGGGGATATAGACTGGTACCTTGATGAACATAGGTCATAGAAAGACTTATTGTGATATTAATAAGTCCGCTGACCATGGGAGCGTAGGTATGTGCGTGACCCATGTGATGGTGACTGTGTTCGCCTCCACTATTTGTGATTTGTGTTATCTGAACTATTCCTGAGAGATTCGGAATATGTGATCCTTATGTACGTGATGTACCGGGATGGATAGCAGAGTATGTGTGCACTACAGCTTAGATTGCGGGGTGCTTGTATTGTATATTTATGAGATGAATAATATACGTTATATTAATGGGAATCCTCATGTTAATGTTGTAAATATATTACGGTGTTGTTTTGAGTTATATAGTGAGTTGACTAATAGTAATATATATAGTGTATATTGAGTATCTGAGTTAAACTAAACCCTATTTGATTAAGAGCGTTATATGATAAGGGAACCAAGTATTATGGGTAGAACCTTTGGTAGTCTAGCTAGTTACGTTGTCACTTAGCTAGTGGAAATGGTAGTTATAGATGGGTACTTACGTTAGGAGTGCACAGTTAGACGAGAGGTGAGAATATCATGCGAGTGTACGTCCTAACATGTATTTTGCATTTAATGTTTTATATGTTTTTAAAGCACTTGCAGGTTTTTAAAATATAACACATTCGGGCTCTGACCCGTCTGCTTTTTCAAATCTTTTTCTTGTAAAACCCTTTTAGGTGCCCAGCCACAAGGACACCAAGCATAGGTACTCATTCAGGTGACGAGCTGTAGCTGTTTGTGGAAGCTACAGGGATTTGCTCATAGACGCTTCTATCTTTTGGATTCCAGGGTCACGATCTATCTATCAGTTGTAGGGCATGTTGCCCATCCCTATTTAGAGCATCTTTTACATTTCAGTTTTCAGGCTTTAACATGTAGTATTTCAGTTTCAGTTATTTATTTCAGTATGGGATTGTAGTGAGGGGTTTCCTCCAGACTTTATTTACTCTATTGTGTTGGTTATTTGTTTTACTTCAGTATGGTGAATGGTGTTATTTATTTCTTCATTTTACTTGTTGCATGTTAATCAGACTTAAATTAAAATTTGGCACTTACTTTTTAAATACTAGGTGGATAGTAATAATAAAAATGTTTTCGACAGTGATGCTATTAACTGAGCCAACTTGGCATTTTGAATTAATTGTATAAAGGAGTAGCTACCCGGTATTTAATTAGTCGGGGTGTCACACACATTCTTGGTTGTTCTTGAGAAAACTTAATTTAGGACTTCAAAACATGGGTTGAAACTAGTGTTTATTGGGGTTTAGATTTTGTAGAAGAGGGGCAATAATAATTGAGGAGGCTACTGCTTTTTTGGGATAGGCTAAAAGTGTTTGAAAAATTCTAAATTTCGTCTATTATATAAAGGACTTAAAGAAAAATTCCTACTCAAGAACGAGCACACACAAATCAGTATCAGATGACTGGACTGTCGGGATTCCCTAAAATTTTGATATATTCTAGCTGAAGGAGGGCCAAAGCCGTTGTCCAAAATTTAGATCCATTGAATATCATTAAAGTCATCTGCATAACATTTTAAAGTTCAGATTGTCAGATTTCCTTGAATTTTTGATATGTTTTTGCTGAAGATGAGACAAAGTTGCTTAAGAAAAATCAATACGATTGGATATCGTTAAGGTCGTTTGCATCACATCTTGAAAATTGGATCGTCGAATTTCTAATCCTCCTGAGGTCAGATCCTCCCCCTAAAAATTCATATTTCAATAATTAAATTAATTCTATTAAAAAATATTTTTCCAATTTTAATTTATAAGAGTTATTTATGGTCCAAAATCACGATTTATTATATAGTCCCCACTAATATAGGAATTTCATCCTCGAAATTCGATGAAGCATAAGTTTCAAACGTGAAGTCACGCAAATAAAATAAGGCTTACATATGCCTACTCATAGAATGTCACAATTGGACACCCATAGACCCAATCCTACATGCACCTAACCCATTAATAAAAGTACAATTGCTATCTATCTATCTATCTATCTATCTATCTATCTATCTATCTATCTATCTATCTATCTCTCTCTCTCTCTCTCTCTCTCTATATATATATATATATATATATATATATATATATATATATATATATATATATATATAACTATAAAAATAACATGTACCATGCTCGTCCAAGAATCATCACTCGATTCTATCTCCAAATGCCATCGCAACACTTAAGTCCTTAAATTAAATAACATCACAAAATTAATACTAAAGATATTTAACATCTAACGATCTTAAAAATAAATCTCGTCTCTAAAAATCAATTCTAACGATCCTCACATCAAGATTTCCACTCCTAACCTCAAATTCTACAACGACCCTAACACAAAACTCCTCATCTCCAAGAAACACAACTTGCACTATGCTAGACCAAATATCTTACATATTATGAATCAACAAAGGGAATCAAAGATTGGTAACATGAAAGTTAAATGGACTTACAACCTGAGCTACCTAAGACCGTGCTCTAATACCACGAATAACACCCCGACGCATTGTGGCGAGTAAGGTGGCCAGCTGTGTTACCAACCAATGCTGGGTGTCACCAATAAAATACCATTCTCAGCATATGACAGAAATATGAGACAATAAAAACATAATTTCCACAAGATATAATCAAATTTAATCCAACGAATATAAATATCCATACAATAAAATCCATCGTCATGCTAACTCCAAAATAAAATCCCATTCCAAATGAAAGACTCAAGATAAATAATCCAACTACAACCTCTGATTGAATACTGTAAATAACTGTGGAACCGAGTGGCCCATCAAAATCCATAAATAATTGCCTTATAAATAAACGACAAAATGAAAATAAATCAAACTACCAAATCGTTAAAAATAAATATCTTGCTTCACTCCAAAAATCTTCAATCCATCGCATGTAGATATTCCAACAAGTATACTTGAAATATTAGTCATGCAATTGGTTAGAGGCTAACACATGAATACTAGTTAATCCTCCCAATTATGATCCGTGAATCTAGACATAAACTTCATTCATGCTAAATATCATAATAGAGTATTTTAAATTAAACGATATAATAAAATGTGAGTAAAGTAAAACAACACTAACTGTCCACCGCACTATTCGAGTCCAATTATTAGTATTTCGACATTAAATTATCAATTAATAATTATTTATTGAATTAATGTAACCAATTTATTTATGTGACACCAGTATAGCCAGTTCACCATATTACGAGTCCTCCACATACTCGTGGCGCTCCCAATTTTATTAATGCGATACTAGTATAACCAGTTCACCCTTCTATTTGTCTTCTGCATTGCGCGCCAAATTGTTTTACACACCACACCCATTCCCCTCATTATAGCCAGTTTACCCAATTGCGTCGCACTGAACATACTTATAAGGTTCCATGCACGACACGTTCCTATAGCTAGTTTTCTCAATTTTGTCAGCCTTACACATACTCGGATGCCAATAGACATCCACGTCGCTATAGCCATTTTGCACAAATTGTTAGCTCTGTATATACTCTCAACGTAAATCCATTTTAATACCCGTTCTTTGTATTTGACATTAATTGTCAATTTATTATCAAGTTCTCATTATTCTCTGTTAGTGCCATCCGTTATTCGGGCATCATATCCTAAACCATCCCTAGTCTTATACATAGAGATCACCAAAACCAAAAGTATTTCCTAGCCTATCACTTAGAAAGAATGCCTACCAATAATTGCTACCTAGGCTAATGGAACGACAGAAGGGAATACTACCTAGCCCCTCCCAGAAAATACCCAACTTTACAAACCTAGACTCACTAGTCCCATACCTAGAAAGTGTTAACAATTACAAGGCCTACCTATTAGTCCCATACCTAGCAAGAAACCTAAGAAGAAGGGTAAAATCATAACTACCCAAAAAAATATCATTCCCGCGGTGTCTAAATATTAATACAACCAACATTCACATAAAGCATATTTATAATTTATAGCTACAATTCTTCCAAATTAATTCTTCGATTGCCATATCATCCAAATTTTGTCCATTTAATTATGTAATTAAACAAGTCCTACCGAAAGTCACACAAATTATAATATTCCATAATTTCCACATAAGTGACCTTTTTCTGGTTGACATAAGATTCCATTTTTAATATGAATATTCACAATATTACACAATAGTAAATCTATTCTACAATTTACACATAAAAATTGTGATTCCTGAGTCAAAACATTATTGCCAATTCAAAATTTTAATTTTTTTAATACGTGAAACGTCCCACAATTCTACCGTATTCCAAATCTTTAGTCTAAGCATGTGATTGTTCCAAGTCTTAAATATATTTTTATATTTGAATAAAAACTCCCCCAGAATTACTTTCACTTTCCTTAATTAGTCTTCATCATTTATTTAAAGAAAAATACCATTTATTAAAGTTTAGGCAATATCAAAAAGCACAACACTTAAGGGAAACAATAGAAGTATTCATGCCTATTAAAAAATCATTTTCAAAATATGATTACACGGCTGGGCTCCTCTAAAAAAATTAGCAAAAACACGTTTTTAGTTATTCTTGAGAAAACATGATTGAGGTCTTCAAAACTTGGATTGAAACTAGTGTTTAATGGGGTTTAGGTTTTGTAGAAGAGGAAAAATAATAATTTGGTAGGCTACTACTTTTTTGGATAGGCTAAAAGTGTTTGAAAAAGCCTAAATTTTGTTCATTATATAAAGGATTTAAAGAAAGAGTCCTACTCAAGCACAAAAACAAACAAGTCAGTATCGAACGATCGGACCATAGGAATTCTCTAAAATTCTGTTATGTTCTAGATAAAGGCGAGCTAAAGCCGTTATCCAAAAATAAGCTCAATCGAACATCATTTAGGTCATCTACATCACATTTGAAAGTTTGGATCGTTGGATTTCCTTGAATTTTCGATTTATTTTTGCTCAAGATGAGACGAAGCTGCATAAGAGAAATCAAAGCGATCGGATATCGTTAAGGTCGTCTGCATCACGTTTTGAAGATCGGGCCGTCAGATTTTAAATCCTCCTTAGGTCGGATCCTCATCCTAAAAATATGTATTCCAACAATTAAATTAATTCTAATAAAAATCATTTTTCCGATTTTTAATTTAAAAGAGTTATTTATAGTCCAATATCACGGGTTGTTATATAGTCCCCCAGTAATATAGAAATTTTATCCTTGAAATTCGACGAAGCGTAAATATCACACGTAAAGTCGTGCAAATAAAATAAGCCTTACATATATCTATTCATAGAATGCCATAATTAGACGCCAGTACTCC
Organism: Sambucus nigra; assembly: GCA_949130495.1. Lineage (NCBI taxonomy): Eukaryota > Viridiplantae > Streptophyta > Magnoliopsida > Dipsacales > Adoxaceae > Sambucus > Sambucus nigra. The sequence continues at coordinate 82,164,964 of OX422208.1, read as the reverse complement.
CAATCCTACATGCACCTACCCCACGAATAAAAGTAAAATATATATCTCAACTATTTATATAAGCATAACAATGAAAATAATATTTACCACACTCTCCCATGAATTACCACTCGATTCCATCTCCAAAATCCATCACAACACTTAAGTCCCCAAATAAAATAACATAAAAAAATTGATACTAAATATATCTATCATCTGTACTAACGATCTTAAAAATAAATCTCATCTCTTAAAATCAACTCTAAGGATCCTCACATCTAGATTTCTACTTCTAACCTGAAAGTCTACAACGATCTTAACACAAAACTCGTCATTTACAAGAAACACGACTAACACATATGCTAGGCCAAATATCTTACAGAGTACGAATCAATAAAGGGAATCAAATATTGGTAACATGAAAGCAAAATTCCCCTGCAACCTACATTACCTAAGACCATGCTCTGATACCATTTATAACACCCCGACACATTTTGGCGAGCAAGGTAGCCAAATGTCGCTGCCAACCTACGTTGGGAATCACTAATAAAATACTATTCTCAACATGTGACAGAGATATGAGACGATAAAAACATGGATTCCACAAGATATAATCCAATTTATTCCAATGAATATAAACATCCATATTATAAAATCAATCACCATGATAACTCCAAAATAAAATTCAATTCCAAATAATAGATTAAAACTCAAGATAAATAATCAAAATACAATCTTTGATTGAAAAACGTAAATAACTGTGGAACCGAATGACCCATCAAAATCCATAAATAACTGTAACATAAATAAACGATGGAATGAAAATAAATAAAACTACTAAAGATATAGAAATAAATATCTTGTTGAACTACAAAAATATCCAATCCATCATATGTAGCTACTGCAATAAATATATTTGAAATATTAGTCAACACTATGGGTCAGAGCCCATTACATGAATACCTGCTAGTTCTTCCAATTAGGATTCGTGAATCCAAACATAAGTATCATACTTGATAAATATTATAATTGAATATTTTAAATTAAATGATATAATAACATGCGAGTAAAGTAAAAGAACATTAGCTACCCACATAACTAAACCACCCCACTATTCAAATCCAATTATTAATATTTTGACATCAAATTATCAATTCATAATTATTTATTGAATAAATGGAACCAATCTATTTATGATACACCAATATCCTCGGCTCACCCTATTACAAGTCCTGCACATACTCCTGGCCTGCTCAATTTTATTAATGCGATACCAGTATAGTCAGTTCACACTTCTATTGGTTCTGAACATACTCCTGACGCGCTAAAAAATTTTACACACTCACACCCATTCCCCTCACTATAGCTAGTTCACCAATTTTCCTTAGTGATACAAATACTCATGAGGTTCCACACACGAAAAGTCACTATAACTAGTTTTCCCAATTTCGTGAGCCCTAGACGTACTCGTGACGCCGTCGCTATAGCCAGTTTGCCCAAATTGTTAGCCCTACACATACTCTCTACGCAAATCCATTTTCATTCCCTTTCTTTGTCTTAGGCATTAATTGTCAATTTATTATCATGTTGTCATTATTCTCTATTAGACCACCTATTATTCGGGTATCACATCCTAAACCATCCCTAGTACTATACCTAGAGATCACCAAAACCATAAGTATTTCCTAGCCTATCACTTGGAAAGAATACCTATCAACAATTATCACCTAGCCTCACACCTAGGCTAACGGAACAACAAAATGATGTACTACTTAGCCCCACCTAGGAAATACCCAACTATATAGACCTACACTCACTAGTCTCATACCTAGAATGTGTTAATAATAACAAGGCCTACCTACTAGTCCCATTCCTAGCAAGCAACCTTAATATAAGGGTAAAAGCATAACTACCCAAAAATCCCAACATCCCTGTGGTTTCAAAATATTTAACATAAGTAACATTCATATAAAGCATAATTTTAATTTATATATATGATTAATCTAAATTAATTCTCCGATCGCCATATCATCTAAATTTCATCTGTTTAGTTATATAATTAAACAAGTTCTGCCAAAAGTCACACAAATTATAATATTCCATAATTTCCACATAAGTGTCGTTTTCCAGTTAACAGAAGATTCCATTTTTAATATTCATATTCACAATATTACACAAAAATAAATCCATTCTACAATCTACACATAATAATCGTGATTCCCAAGTCAAAACATTATTACCAATTTATGTTTTTAATTTTTTTAGTACGTAAAACGTCCCACAATTCAATCGTAATCCAAATATCTACTCTAAGCATGCGATTGTTTCAAGTCTTAAATATATTTTTAGATTTGAATAAAAATAGCTCCGACAATACTTTCACTTTTTCTAATTAGTCTTCCTAATTAAGAAAAGCACCCTTTATTAAAGTTTAGCCAATATCTAAAACATATTACACTTAAGGGAAAGAATAGAAGTATTCATGCCTCTAAAGAAGTCGTGTTGAAAATATGATTACATAGTTGTGTTCCTCACGTAAAAATATCAAAAGTTTAAACAATATCTAAAATGCATTACACTTGATGTAGGTTTACAAAACTTGGGTTGAAACAAGTGGTTAATGGGATTTAGGTTTTGTATAAGAGATGGGATAATAATTTGGGAGGTTACTGCTTTTTGGTATAGGTTAATAGTGTATGAAAAAGTCTAAAATTTTTCCATTATATAAGTGTAATACCCTACCCCAATGTTTCATTTAAATTCTGTATAAGTTATGCTGAAGTGGGGTTAATGATAATTGTTGAATATTGTGGGGAAAAATTGAAATTTAGAGAAAAAAATAAATGAGGGTTCGAATGAGAGTAAGTCCGTTCAAGCGAGATTTGGATCTCATTAGAAGCAAGGTTTGAATGTGCATTGAATGAGAGCCCACTTTACCACTTTCGAGGGTCGTTTGAAGGTCATTACAAGCCATGACTCGAATGAAATGACTCTGTTGTTCAAATGAGGCTCAATGTCGTTCAAACGATGCACTTCAAATTTTTTTAGATCTGACTGCCCTTGTGTGTTGTCATGTTTTTGTCCCTTCGATTGTTGAGCTGTTAAAATCTAGTGAGCTCAGATGAGCAAAAATGGGATTTTTGGTGTTTAATGGGTCATATAAGGGTTGGTTTGGGGCTCATTTGAGTCATTTGAAGTGGGAAGAAGATGGAGAGAGATAGATCGTCTTCCACCATGTTTGTCCACCTTTATCCACCATTCCACCGCCATAAATCACCTTGTTCTTCTAGTATTCCACCATATTTAAGCCTACTACACCCATTTCCTCCACTAGTGAAGTAGAGCTACGAATTTTGGAGTATGGTTGGGAGATTTTGAAGATAAAAATGGAAGATTTCATGGATTTTGAAGAGAGTTTGAAAGGGATTTTGCCTGGAGGCTTAAATGGAGTACTTATGGAGAAAATATGGGATGCACTTGGTAAACCCTTGAGGCCACATTTGGAGGTGGGGGTTGCTCCTCCTATACCAACTTTCCACTACCATTTGGAGTCTTTAGAGGTGGAAAACCCTACTATTGGTATTAAGAATCTTTTGCATGCTTGTAATCTTTTTATTAGATTATAAGAGTAGGATGAATTTGATATATGATAAGTTTCAAGTAAATTGGCCTTTAAGATTTTTATGAAATAAAAATGTTACATAAAATGTCATTTATTTAGAGAAAAATTATGGTTGAATATTTCAAAGTTTTCTTGAAAAATAAATATTGAAATTTGTAAGAAAATGGTAAATTTTTAGAAGTTGAAGTAAAACATTTTATGTAATAAAATGTTTTAAAAATATATTTATCTTCCTATAGTATTTTTGGGAAATAAGATTTCAAGGCTTCGTGCAAAAAATGTAGATTTTATAAAAGTTGGACAATTGTTAAGTTTTAAAGAAATAAAAATGTCTCTTAGTCTTGTAATTGATATATTTTTCAAGTAATATGAATTTCTAGATTAAATTGTATGATTGACCCATGTAATATGATTATAGAGTTAAATCTATCTTCTCATGAATATAAACTTATAGTGTCTTAATGATGAACATATAAACAAGTTTAAAGAAGGTTTGTTGGGTTTAAACATGAAATGAGGAAAACACAAAGTTTAGTTTTTAAGGTGTGTGAAGAAGAGGTTAAAAGTGTAAGATTTTAAGACTACATGTGTTAATAAGATGAAACGATCATTTTCTTATAAAAGGTGTATCTAAATGTAATTAGATTTCTTAAATAAAGAAAGTAAAGAAATGTCTAATTTGGAAATATGGTTTGTAAAAATGTTGGATAAGTATTAATGGTTAAACATTGGGAAGTTGGTATGTGTAACTTAATAATGTTTAAAAAGATTAACACTTAGAAATTTGGGAAGGAAATTGATGATGCTAAGATTCAACACCACAAGATAAGAGGTGAGAGCTCAAACAGTGATAACAATGACATCCGTAGAGATATATGCGTACATAAGTGTATAAAAGGGGACGAGTATAAGAGGAATAAGACAATGATGTATAGTGGTTCAGCCAATTAGCCCTACATCCATTGTGAGTGTGTGATCCACTAAGTATGGACACTAATGGCCTTGGATACAACGCACATAAGCTCCATCTCTCTCTGTATACTATATGTACAAGCAGAGTTTTAGCTAGGGTTATAATTATCGATCCCTTTACAAGGTTGAAGGTGACAAGTATATATAGGGCTTGGGGGGTGTAGTGTGCCCCAAGCATGCATTGGTGCATTTGAATGATGATCTAGCCAATCCCTTCCTGACACCTGTATGTGCCACTTGCAATTAATGATGACATAATATTCCCTCACGTGAGGGGATGATATTATTATAATGGTTTAGTCCACGTGCTATATGAGTCCCACGCGCATTGTTTCACGTGTCTCCCAAGTCACGCACTGTGATGATGTCACCCTCAGCCTAGGATGCCAAGCCAAGGCTAAAGTTGGTTCTATCATCAGGCTCGGATGGATGTGAGCCTCGTACTTTTGTCCCCTCATAGGGTCATCTAGCTCATGATGAGGGTCGTCCCCTTAAAGGGTCATCTGGGCCACTCTGAGGGGTCAGTCCCTTAAGGGGTCATCTGGGACACTCTGAAGGGTTGGCCCCTTATTTGGTCATCTAGTCCATAATGGGGGGTCGGCCCCTTGAAGGGTCGTTTGGGCCATGATGAGGGGTCGGTACCCGTCGAGGGTCATTTGGGGCATGATGAGGGGTTGTCCCCTTGAAGGGTCGTCTGATCTTGGCTGAGGGATCATCCTGGCCGATCGTTCCTGTAACGGTACTGTGGTCATTAGACTCGTCCTGGGCCTGAGCCCTCAATTGGGTGGAGGACACCCTCGGCCTGGCCGAGGTTACATATGGGTATATCAATCACCCCCTAACCCTTAGCCATCGATGTTTGTTAATATGGCTGAGGGGTAATGTTGCCCTGGAATTATCAAGTGTGTGGTCAGATGGATAAGTGGCATCTATCAAGTTGCATATTGTCAGGTGTCCATCGTCATTTTAATTTCCCAGATGTGGCGGCTACACACTTAGCTTGGGACTTTATTCCCTAATGATGTCTCTCCTCGTGGGCTGTGTTTTGAATTGATTATTGAGCCCACCAATAACAAGGTATTTAAAGGATTTTTGAAACATTTATTCTCTTCTTCTTCTTCTTCTTCTTCGTGCGCCATATTTCTCTCTCTAATTCCTTAGTAGTCCCCAAACCGCCATTTCTGCAACTTCAGTGTCTCAGGCCTTGCTCAGTCGTCATATTTGTCTTCATCCTCAGGTAATTCTTCTGCCCTAGAATCCTCCATTAACCTTCAATTTCTATTTATTTCTTGCATTTGCATTTAGGTTTCTTTTCATTTTGTCTTGGTTTCTTTGCTTTTCTGGCATGTAGACCCACCTTGTAGTGGTGGTTTTAGGGAAGAATTTAGATTTTAGGTTCCTCAGAGTTCATCCCCTATCTTTCAGTGGTGGTTTAGTGCCCCCTTGTGGTATTTCTAGGGCCTTCTTGCATTTTCCAGCGTTCTTCTCCGGCAAACTGTTTTCCTTTGTTCTTGGGTTTCATCAATAAAAAAGCCCTTTATTTATTTGGTTTGATCCAGAAGTCAACTTGGTCAAATACCAAACCTGTTTGTAGTTAGTTTGAACAAATTGTTCAAGTGTAGGGTCCTCCCCTTTATGCTTAGAAGACTTTATGATTTAGCCAAGGAATTTCCAACCTTAAGGGAGAAATTCTTCGCTAAGATCAGACACTTAGAGGAGGAGTATGAGAGAAGGTGAGGGGCCAACCCTAATTAGGTACGACCCATCTTCCCCATTCCTTTATCCACAATAATACCATCTGTGTCATGTGGGTCTTCTTGTCGTCCATCCAAGAGTTAGACATACGAGGGAGAGATGAATGAGAGAGCATCGTCACCAACAGGTGCTGGGCTTTCTGGGAGGAGAAAGATGTCCCCTCTTATCCCAAGTCGACAGGTCGAGGGCACAATACATTCTGAGGCTATCCCTGTAACAACCCTGTCCCCTCTTGCCTTCTAGGTGGCCTTTCCAGCTGGACCACCGACAGGCATTGAGGCTGAGAGATCCGGGGACGAGGGGCATGAGGATGATAGTGAGGATCTTGATGCTGATCAAGTTAACACTTCCAGTGACTCGACTTATGTCTCATCCGTTACGGATCGTGACCTCTTGCTGTGGAGGCACACGTTTGGTATAAAGCCCAATGTGACTATGAGGGTCCCAAATGCAGACGAGAGAGTCTTCCAGGGGAATGAGGGGGACGTTGCTGTTTATAATAAGATGCTCAAGGTAAGTGTTAGGTTCCCTCTATACCCTGCAATAATTGACATACTATCTTCCCTTAGGTTTGCTCCCTCTCAACTTCCTCCCAACTCTTGGAGAATAATCCTCGATTATATCTCCCTTTGGAAGAATACTTTCATTGATGAGCCCTCATCTGATCTTTTTATAGCCTACTACAATATCACTTCCTCGTCTAAGAAACCTGGGTATTTTCATCTAGGGGCGAGGAAGTCTAACAAAAGATTCCTTCATGTGGCCCAAACTTCAAACCATGATTGGAAGAAGAGATTTATCTTCATCTCTGGGTATTGGGAATTTACCGTCGAGGTAGATCCTTTAGAAGACAACCCGAGGGTTCCAAGGTCATGGTCCAACCCTTCAATGAGAGCACGGTCAGACCCCAGACTCAGCTTGGATGAGAGGGACATTGTAGACTACCCGAGGGAACAAGGTAAAGAGGGTGAACTTGCCAAATTTGAAGATTTGATGACCCCTCACTTCCTCAAAGAATTGGGTTTGAGGGTCGGCCCCCTGACAGAATTATGTGAGTAGATTTTTACTTAATTTTTAATTTTCTCAAAGTTTTTCCTCTTTCCCACTGTATCTTTCTGATATGTTGTCTCCTTTTCAAGTTGTCCCTCAAATATATCTAATCAACTCTGGGAGATGACTGCCCTAAGTTTACTGTCTGGCCTGGGAAAGAAAAAAGGCAAAGAGCCTTAGCAGGCTCAGGAGAAGGCAAAGGTCGTGGGGCCGACACATGTTGAGCCGACTGCCGACTGTTACAAAAGGAAGAAGCCTGAAGTCCTTGAGGGATCTCGACCTGACTCACGGACGAGGGAGAGGGTGGAGGTATCTCAAGCACACACTGAGGGGACCAACTCCTCTTCCAGTATGGGCTCCTATTGGTCTCAGATACTGACTTTCCTCAAAGCTGAACCCTCTTCCCTCATAGCCAACCTGAGGGCTGCCAAAGCCTCAATGTTTTTTGCACCCTCGCAGATTATGAATTCATATAAAAAATGGTCCCAGCTAAGGACTATGATTACGGTCTTCACACTTTGTATCAGGTACCTCTTTCGACTTCATTCTTTTTTATTTACCAACATTTGTGAACTATTCCCTCGGCCCCTTTTAACATGTGTTTGTCTATGCAGTCTATCTGCGCCTTCACCTCGGCCACTAAGTGGATGGATGAGAATCAACAAAAGTTTCACAAGGCCGAGAAGGCTATTCAGCATGAGGCTAATTTGAAGACTGAATTGAAGGCTAGCCGGGCTAAGCTGGAGAGTACAAGGACTGAGCATGCAAGGGTCTTGAATGATCTGGTGAAGCAGCATGAGGCCGACCTGAAGGTGAAGGACACACTTATCAAAGTAAAGGAAGAGGCCTTAACTAATCAGGGGGCCCAATTGAAGTATGAATTTGATGAGGCAGTAAAGAAGGTCGAGGCCGATGCAGTGGAGGCTTACAAACTCTCCAACGAGTTTCAAGGCTTCGATCATGAGTAATTGGAGAGGGGGATCAGGACGGCCAGTCGATGGGTCGTCCTAAAGTTTGCTGATGCTGTTTCGTCCGCCCGCCCCTCTCTGGAAGTAGTGGAGTTGGATGACCCACTTATTGCTAAGGCTCTGGCTCATGTGGAGTCTCAAGTGAACGTTGAAGGCACCAGCACCTCCGAAGATCCGCCTGTCTTGATCATTGAAGAGACTCCTCTAGTGGACGTTGAAGCCTTGCCTGCCGATATTGCCCAATATGGTGGATGTTTGCAGCCAAGACCCTTTTCTTGTAAAAATATTTTTGTACTTTATTTTTGTGGGGCAAGCATTTGTAACACTTGATTTATAATATAATGTCTCTTCCTGTCTTCAATGCTTGCCTTAGCTTATGATATTTGAATTAGCCATCCTATGAACTCCCTCCTTGTCTTTCTTGAGAGTAAATGGGGGGTCGTCCCTACCATTCACCCTCAACATAGCCAAGGGTGGTTACCACCAAATTAATGATGTTTTCAATTATTTCAAGTCCCCCCTCGTCTTTCTTGAGGGCTTGTGGGGGGTCGTCCCCACCATTACCCTCATCATAGCCGAGGGTGGTTTCCACCAAATTAATGATGTTTTCAATTATTTCAGGTCCCCCCTCGTCTTTCCTGAGGGTGAATAGGGGGTCGTCCCCACAATTACCCTCATCGTAGCCGATGGTGGTTTCTACCAAATTAATAACCTTTTCAATTATTTCAAGTCCCCCCTCGTCTTTCTTAAGGGTGAGTGGGGGGTCGTCCCCACCATTTACTCTCATTATAGCCGAGGGTGGTTTCCACCAAATTGATGATATTTTTAATTATTTCAAGTCCCCCTCGTCTTTCTTGAGGGTGATTGGGGGGGGGGGGGGGGGGGGTCATCCCCACCATTTACCCTCATCATAGCCGAGGGTGGTTTCCACCAAATTAATGATGTTTTCAATTATTGCGAGTCCACCCTCATATTTTTTTAGGGTGAGTGGCGGGTAATCCCCACATTCACCCTCATCATAGCCGAGGGTGGTTTCCACCAAATTAATGACGTTTTCAATTCTTTCAAGTCCCCCTCGTCTTTCTTCAGGGTGAATGGGGGTTCATTCCCACCATTTACCCTCATCATAGACGAGGTTGGTTTCCACCAAATTGATGATGTTTTCAATTATTTCTGGTCCCCCCTCGTCTTTCTTAAGGGTGAATGGTGGGTCGTCCCCACCATTAACCTCATCATAGTCGAGGGTAGTTTCCACCAAATTAATGATGTTTTCAATTATTTCAAGCCCCCTTGTCTTTCTTCAGGGTGAGTGGGAGGTTGTCCCCACTATTCACCCTCATCATAGCCGAGGGTGGTTTCCACCAAATTAATGATGTTTTCAATTATTTCAAGTCCCCCCTCGTCTTTCTTGAGGGTAAATGGGGGGTCGTCACCACCATTTACCCTCATCATTGCCGAGTGTGTTTTCCACCAAATTAATGATGTTTTCAATTATTTCAAATCCCCCCTCGTCTTTCTTGAGGGTGAGTTGGGGCTCGTCCCCACCATTTACCCTCATCATAGCCGAGAGTGGTTTCCACCAAATTGATGATGTTTTCATTTATTTCAAGTCCTCTCTCGTCTTTCTTGAGGGTGAATGGGGATCGTCCCCACCATTTACCCTCATCATAGCCGAGGGTGGTTTCCACCAAATTAATGATGCTTTCAATTATTTCAAGTCCCCCCTCATCTTTCTTGAGGGTGAGTGGGGGGTCATCCCCACCATTCACTATAATCATAGTCGAGGGTGGTTTCCACCAAATTAATGACGTTTTCAATTATTTCAAGTCCCCCCTTGTATTTTTTGAGATAGAATGGGGGGTTGTCCCCACCATTTACCCTCATCATAGCCGAGGGTGGTTTCCACCAAATTGATAATGTTTTCAATTATTTCAGGTCCCCCCTCGTCTTTCTTGAGGGTGAATGGGGGGTCGTCCCCACCATTACCCTCATCATAGCCGAGGGTGGTTTCCACTAAATTAATGATGTTTTCAATTATTTCAAGTCCCCCCTCGTCTTTCGTGAGGGTGAGTGGGGGGTCGTCCCCACCATTCACCCTCATCATAGCCGAGGGTGGTTTCCACCAAATTAATGATGTTTTCAATTATTTCAAGTCCCCCTTGTCTTTTCTGAGGGTGTATGGGGGGGGGGGGGGGGGGGTCGTCCCCAACATTTACTCTCATCATAGCCGAGGGTGTTTCCACCATATTAATGATATTTTCAATTATTTCAAGCCCCCTCGACTTTTTTAATGGTCAGTGGGGGGTCGTCCCCACCATTCACCCTCATCATAGCCGAGGGTGGTTTCCACCAAATTAATGATGTTTTCAAATTTTTCAAGCCCCCTCGTCTTTTTTGAGGGTGAATGGGGGGTCGTCCCCACCATTTACCATCATCATAGCCGAGGGTGGTTTCCACCAAATTAATGATGTTTTCAATTATTTCAAGTCACCCCACATCTTTCTTGAGGGGGAGTGGGGGGTTGTCCCCACCATTCACCATCATCATAGCCGAGGGTGGTTTCCACCAAATTGATAATGTTTTCAATTATTTCAGGTTCCCCCTCGTCTTTCTTGAGGGTGAATGGGGGGTCGTTCCCACCATTACCCTCATCATAGCCGAGGGTGGTTTCCACCAAATTAATGATGTTTTCAATTATTTCAAGTTCCCCCTCGTCTTTCGTGAGGGTGAGTGGGGTGTCGTCCCCACCATTCACCCTCATCATAGCCGAGGGTGGTTTCCACCAAATTAATGATGTTTTCAATTATTTCAAATCCCCCTTGTCTTTTCTAAGGGTGAATGAGGGGGGGGGGGGGGGGGGGGGTCGTCCCCACCATTTACCCTCATCATAGCCGAGGGTGGTTTCCACCAAATTAGTGATATTTTCAATTATTTCAAGCCCCCCTCGTCTTTTTTAAGGGTCAGTGGGGGGTCGTCCCCACCATTCACCCTCATCATAGCCGAGGGTGGTTTCCACCAAATTAATGATGTTTTCAATTTTTTCAAGCCCCCTCGTCTTTTTTGAGGGTGAATGGGGGGTCGTCCCCACCATTTACCATCATCATAGCCGAGGGTGGTTTCCACCAAATTAATGATGTTTTCAATTATTTCAAGTCACCCCTCATCTTTCTTGAGGGGGAGTGGGGGGTTGTCCCCACCATTCACCATCATCATAGCCTAGGGTGGTTTCCACCAAATTAATGACATTTTCAATTATTTCAATTCCCCCTTGTCTTTCTTGAGGGAGAATGGGGGGTCGTCCCCACCATTTACCTTCACCATAGCTGAGGTTGGTTTCCACCAAATTGATAATGTTTTCAATTATTTCAGGTCCCCCTCGTCTTTCTTGAGGGTGAATGGGGGGTCGTACCCACCGTTACCCTCATCATAGCCGAGTGTGGTTTCCACCAAATTAATGATGTTTTCAACTATTTCAAGCCCCCCGTCTTTCGTGAGGGTGAGTGGGGGGGGGGGGGGTCGTCCCCACCATTCACCTTCATCATAACCGAGGGTGGTTTCCCCCAAATTAATGATGTTTTCAATTATTTCAAGTCCCCCCTCATCTCTTTTGAGGGTGAATGGGGGGGGGGGGGGGGGTCGTACCCACCATTTACCCTCATCATAGCCGGGGGAGGTTTCCACCAAATTAATGATATTTTTAATTATTTTAATCCCCCCTGTCTTTCTGAAGGGTGAGTGGGGGGGGGGGGGTCGTCCCCACCATTTACCCTCATCATAGCCGAGGGTGGTTTCCTCCAAATTAATGATGTTTTCAATTTTTCACGTCCCCCCTCGTCTTTCTTGAGATTAAATGGGGGGATCGTCCCCACCATTTACCCTCATCATAGCCGGGGGTGGTTTCCACGAAATTGATGATGTTTTCAATTATTTCAGTTCCCCTCGTCTTTTTTTGGGGGTCATCCCCACCATTACCCTCATCATAGCCGAGGGTGGTTTCCACCAAATTAATGATGTTTTTAATTATTTCAAGTCCCCTCTCATCTTTCTTGAAGGTGAGTGGGGGGTCGTCACCATTTACCCTCATCATAGCCGAGGGTGGTTTCCATAAAATTGATGATGTTTTCAATTATTTCAAGTCCCCCCTCATCTTTCCTAAGGGTGAGTGGGGGGTCGTCCCCACCATTCACCTTCATCATTAACGAGGATAACCCTAATCATACTAGAATTAACAAACATAAGATGAGTGGCCAATATGACATTCTCATTAACATCAATTGTTCTGTTGGAGCAACACATTCATTACAACTGGGGTCCGATAGGACATTACAACATTATTGATAGTTGTTCTTCAAATGATCTGCATTCCAGTGGTTGGAAAAGGGTTCTCCTTCAAGTTTTTCTAGTCTATAGGTTCCAGGGACAACTTCATCAATGACCCTATATGGGCCATGCCAATTTGGGTGGAGCTTGTTAGGTTTTTGCCACGTCTTCTTGAGGACTAGGTCCCCCACGGAGATTTGCATTTGCTTCACCCTTTGATTGTAAAACCTGGCAGTACTTTGTTGATAGGATGCTTGCCTTATCTCAGCATCTTCTCTTCTCTCCTCGATCAATTCTCCTTTCTTCCATATTCCTCTGGGGGTCATACATTTGGACTCTGTCAGTAGAAAACCCAATCTCGGTGGGGATGATGACTTCTGAGCCATACGCTAGTATGAATGGGGATTCCTCAATAGGAGTCTTGGTCGACGTCCTATAGGCCCACAGTACAGCGTATAATTCCTCAACCCATCTTCCTTTTGCATCCTTAAGTTTTTTCTTGACCCTGTCTAGGATTGTTCTATTTGTAACCTCAGTTTGCCCATTAGACTGAGGTCGGCCTGGGGTTGAGAAGAATTGTTTTACACCGACACTTTCGTAGTATTTCTGCAAAGATGCATTCTTGAAATGAGTCCCGTTATCTGAGATGAGGGTTTTGGGGAGACCATATCTGAATATAATGTTTTTCCAGATAAATTGGAAGGTCTTATGCTCGGTGGTCGTTACCATCGGCTCCACCTCCACCCATTTTGAGAAATAGTATATTGCTACGATCAAGTATCGATAGTTATTGACGGCCCTAGGCAAGGGTCCTACTTGATCGATTCCCCATAATGTGAATGGCCATGGGGATGTGATGGAGGTAAGAGGCTGATGGGGCTGGTGAGGGATTGTGGAGAACCTTTGACATTTATCGCACTTTTTTACGTATACCGTGGCATCTTTTCCGAAGGTCGACCACCAGTAGCTCTGGGTTACTATCCTCTTTGCTAATAACCTGCCCCCAATGTGGCTTGAACATGACCCCTCGTTCATATCTTGCAATATGTGTGGGACCTCAGGCGGGTGCACACATCTGAGCATGGGGAGCAAAAACCCCTTTTTGTACAAGGTATCTCCGATGACAGTGAATTTTGCATCTCTGTATCTCAACTTCTTCCTTTCTTATTTTTCCTCTGGCATCTCCCCTCTTTAATGTACCTTACAAGGGGGTCAATCCATGAAGATTCCCTATCAATATTTAAGCAAGAGCCAAGTGTTCCCTCTGCCTCTTCAATCATTGGTCGAAGCAAGATTTCCACTGGGACTGTCCTCCTGATATTTGTCCTAGTTGCTAAGGCCAGCCTAGCAAGCGCATCGGTTCGGCCATTATCAAGCCTAGGTACCCTCTTCAATATCACTTCTCTGAATCTCTTCAATAATTACTTCACTCTTTCAAGATATTTGGACATTCTCTCATCCTTAGCCTCGTAGGCTCCTAGTATCTGATTCACTACTAGTCTTGAATCACTATGGACCAAGATCTGGCTAACATTAAGAGACTTAACCAAGGAGAGGCCTGCTATCAGGGCCTCATATTCAGACTCGTTGTTGGAGGATTTAAAGTTGAACCTCAGGGCATACTCGATGTTTGTGCCGTCGGGTGTTGATACTATTAATCCAGCCCCACTTCCACTCTCACAAGAGGAGCCGTCAACGAAGAGGTTCCATACAGTTTGTTCCTCTGAGAAATTCCCCTTGGTGATGGATCATTGTCTAAAGAGATATCTCCCCTCTTCGTTTTTGGCAACTTTTTCTCTAGCGATGCTTGTCTCAGCCTTATCTCTGGATGGGTCAACAATTCTACCTTGTCGGGTATCTGTCTTCTGGAGGCTCTCATCTTCAGCATCATCATCTTCCCAAGTAAATTTAGCCACGAAATATGCTAATTATTTCCCCTTAATGGCCACCCTTGGTTAATATACAATGTCAAACTCTCCCATCTCTATAGCCCAGGCCATTAGCCTCCCTGATTTTTCTGGCTTGGGTAAGACCTGCCTGAGAGGAGAGTCGGTGAGGATGACCATTATATGGGACTGGAAGTATGGCTTCATCTTTCTTGATGCATGGATCAAGACATAGGCTAACTTCTCCATCCTTGGGTATCTTTGCTCGTCCCCCTAGAGTGCCTTACTATTGAAATACACAGGCTTCTGTACCCCGTCCTTTTCTCTCACAATGGTTGCGCTGATGGTTGATTCTGAGATAGCTAGGTACACATGTAGTCGTTCACCCTGCACTGGTCGTGACAATAGCAAGGGAGACCCTAGGGTTGAATTTAGCTCCTTGAAAGCCTAGTCACACACTTCATTCCATTCAAAGGCTTTTCTGAGAATTTTGAAAAATGGTAAGCACTTGTCTGTGGCTCTGGATACGAACCTATTCAAAGCAGCCACTTGCCCTGTGAGCCTCTGAATGTCTTTAATGGTCCTGGGGGTCTTAATTTCTAGGAGGTCCTTTATCTTCTCAGGATTGGCCTCAATGCCTCTTTAGTTGACGATGAACCCCAAGAACTTCCCTGCTCCGACCACGAAGACACATTTAGCTTGGTTGAGCTTCATCTGATACTTGTCCATCGTGTTAAAGGTCCTCTCTAGGCTGGCCACATGATCTTCGAACTTCAAAATCTTGGTCAACATGTCATCCACATAAACCTCCATATACTTCCCAATTTAGTCTTTGAACATTTTATTCACATGGCGCTGATATGTTGCCCCCATATTTTTTAGGCCAAAGGTCCTATAATAGTATGTCCCCTTGTCGGTAATAAAAGCCATTTTTTTCGTGTATTCAGGATTCATAAAGATCCGGTTGTACCTAAATAGGCATCCATGAAGCTCATGAGCTCATGGCTTAGAGTAGCGTCTTCTATCTAATCAATGTGGGGGAGCGGGAAACTGTCTTTGGGATAATGTTTTTTGAGGTCTGTGAAGTCTACGCACATCCTCTATTTCCCGTTGGCTTTGGGGACTATGACCGCATTGAACATCCATTCGGGATAGATGACCTCCCTGATAAACTCAACATCTTCTAGATTCTTGACCTCGTCCCTTATGACTTTATATTTTTCTTGAGAATAAATTCTCCTCTTCTACTTTACCGGCTTTGCACCCTCTACCACATTGAGCTTATGGCTCATCATTTCGGGGTCGATCCCCGGCATATCTGCATAAATCCATGCAAAGACGTTTTGTCTTATCCTTAGCAGCTTGATGAGGTCTTATTTTATGTCTACCTTTAGAGCTTTGCCTATTTGGACAGGTTTTTCCGGCTCATCCTCACTGAGGATGATGGATTCTACCTCTTCTGCGGCCTCTCCTTTTTAAAAGTTTTTCTCATCCCTGGGGTTGAGGATATCAATATTGTAAGTAATTATTGCCTTCTTCTGCGTCTCTCTCTCTTCGTCAGAGTTGAAGTAACATTCTTGTGTTGTTGTCTGGTCTCCCTAAACTTCCCGTACCCCGTAAGGGGTCAGGAATTTTATCATCTGATGAACTGTTGACGACACGACCTCAAATTCCTTGAGGGCCACTCACCCCAATATAATGTTGTAGGCGTAGAAGACGTGTTCATCCATCATGAAAAAGTTAACCTTCTTGGTAATCCATCTCGGCCACTCATCCCCCATCCTAACATCGGCCTCATACACTCCTAGAGGATGAACTTTTTCCCCATTGAGACCAATCAAGGGGTTATGGTATGGGACGATCCTGGCACAGTTGAGACCCAATGCTTTGAAGCATAACCAGAACATCACACCTGCAGAACTACCCCCCATATACTAGGATCATCGGTACCTCGCACCCGCATACCCTGGTAGTGATGACGAGAGGGTCATCATGTGGGGCTAAGAGGCCTTTGAAGTCCATTCTTAAGAATCCCACTATCAGAGTATCCATATCAACTTTCTTCCTCTTTTCTGACTTTGCTTCCATAGAGGTTGAGTGCATAGCTTTTATCACTGCCTTGGCTTTATCTACGTGGGCCTTCCTATTGGCAATCTCTAATCCTCCTCTCGCTAGTCCCCCGAAGTTCATTCCTACATCGAGTGAGATCATATTAATTCTTTTTACAGTGCCATGGTCATCTCTCATTGGGAGGTCAGGGTCGTCCTCATCATCCGAAGGGTCATCCATTCTGTTTAGAGGGTCTTCTATGCATGTGTCACCTTTCTTCTTCCTGGGGTCATCCCCTTTTGAAGGCACTCTTGTCAATGTATTTCCTTAACTTCCCATCTTTTAACATTTTTTCAAATTCATCTTTTAGAGAAAAACACTTGTCGGTCACATGGCCATGGACTTGGTGAAATTAACACCATAGGTTTTTGTTCCTCTTTTGAGGGTCTGCCCTCAACTTCTCGGACCATTTCAAGGATCAGTCACACTTTATCTCATTTAGGATGTGTACGCGCTGACCATCAGAGGGGTATAATCAACAAATTTGTCATCTTCTAGCCTCTTCTTACCCTCTTTGTTCTTTTTCTGGTACTTACCCCCACTAGTGCCTCCTTTTTCATCTTTATATTTTACAGCCATCGCCTCTTCGGCATTCATCACCTTTCCTGCTGTTGCCAGCAATTTAGCCACCGTCTTCGGGGGGTCTTCGGCAATCTTCCATAATAACTTCCCCTTCTAGAGTCCCCCAATGAGGGCTGTCATGGCTAGGGGTGTGCACGGGTCGGTTCGGTTCGGTTTTGGACCGCAATTCAGACTGAACCGATCGGTTCGGTTTTGGAAAAAATCAGATCAAAACCGAACCAACGATGAAAAAAACCGCTGGTTTCGATTCACATCGGTTTCGGTTCGGTTCGGTTTCGGTTCGGTTTTAACGGATTTTCAGTTTTGGTCGGTTTTTTGTAGGTCGGTTTTCAGTTTTGGTCGGTTTTGGAGGTTGGTTAATGGTGTTTGGATATAAAAATAAAAGATATTTAAGGGTTTTTTAATATATAATATTGATGTCGGTTCGGTTCGGTTCGAATCAGTTTTTTCTTTGTCTAAACCCTACAACCGAACCGATATTGTCAGTTTTTTAAATCCTAAAACCGCAAACCGAACCGGGCTAAAAAAAACCGCCAGTTTCGGTTCGGTTCGGGCCGGTTCGGTTCGGTTTTTGGTTCGGCCGGTTTTTTTGCACACCCCTAGTCATGGCTATACTTTCCTCATAGTCTTTGGCCTCAAACTTTTCTTTGTTAAATCTGGCTATGTAGTCTCTTAGGCTATCATTCTTCCCCTATTTAACATAGAGAAGGTGTGTGGTCTTATTTTGTGTCCTCACTCCATAGAAAAAGTTATGGATAAACCGGTCTGCTAACTGCATAAAGCTTTCAATGGAGCTCTTTGGAAGAGACATATACCAGACATGTGCGACCCCAGTCAGATTGCCAGAAAAGGCACAACACATCATCCATTTGAGATGGGGTATATGTTTGCCGCTTATTAGTACATCTTAATATGATGGACAAGGTTGGTACTCCCGTCATACTTTGGGGTGACCACAGGTGGCTTAAACTTAGATGGCATTGGGAAATTGACTATCTTCGCCACAAAGGGTGAGCCTATGCAGTATCCTCTTTGAAGGGGATCCATGCTCCTCGGGATATCACCAATATTATCCTCTATCCTTTAGATCGAGTCGTTACAGGGCCTCATAGGTTCGGCTTGGCTGATGTTATCCCCTGCCATCTCTTTGAGGTGGACAGAGGGTTTTGCTGCAGCAGGATTGTGTCGGTTGTTTATTTCCCCCTGGCCGTCGTCCCGTCCATAGGGTCGGCCCCCGTGGGTTCGGCCATCTACTGCCTCCCTCCTGGACCTCACAATACTTCTCGATCAGGACAATTTTTCCCACAGGTCATTTATTGGGGCCGGCCTCTCAAAGGCCGACCCCCTGCTTGACGATCAAAAGAAGATCCTCTCGGGTGATCGTCTGGATTTTGCCTTCCACAGTTCCCTCTACTCTCCTGGATAGGTCGCACAGTATTATTGGAGACCTCATACGGCTCCCAGCATTCTATCGGAGCCTCTTCCACCTCCACATCATCATATCTGTCCTCTAGGCAAGGGTTTCCTTGCCTCCCCAGGCGTAGACGACGGGGGTCAGCAACGTCTCTCTGACGTTATGGCGGTGTAAAATCTTTGCATGGTGCCTGGGGTGGTCCCCTGGCCTCATGTTGCCCTGGAGCTGTAAGTTGCTCTTGTATAATCCACTGGCTTGCTGCTAAAGACTTCAGGGCGATCGCCATATCAGCTATCTCAGACTGAGGTGGTGCATGACTGGAACTAGGTTCTACTCGACTATCCGGTTTAGGAGGTGGTGTTGGTATCTTCGATACCATATATTTGAGCTATGAAGAGCTGAATGATCAAAAGACTAATGAGCTTGAGAACCTTAATGGACCTCCTTCAATGGTGAAACAACTCCACACGAAAGGGGAAAACTGGTTCACCACCAGAGTTTTCAGTAAGGTCAAGTTGTATAGAGGAAGATATATTTTCTCGTTCCTATAGATGGTTCCAAACTGATGATGCTAAGATTCAGCATCACCAGATAAGATGTGAGAGCTCAAACAATGATAACAATGGCAGCCATAGACATATGTACATATATAAGTGTATATAAGGGACGAGTATAAGAGGAATAAGATAATGATGTATAGTGGTTCATCCAATTAGGCCTACATCTACTGTGAGTGTGTGATCCACTAAGTATGGGCACTAATGGCCTTGGATACAATGCACATAAGCTCACTCTCTCTCTACTGTGTGTACAAGCAGAGTTTTAGCTAGGGTTACAATTATCGATCCTTTTGCAAGGTTGAAGATGACCAGTATATATAGGGCTTGGGGTGTGTAGTGTGCCCCCCAAGCATGCATGGTGCATGCGAATAATGATCTAGCAAATCCCCTGCTGACACCTGGATGTGACACTTGCAATTAATGATGACATAATATTCCCTCAAGTGAGGGGATGATATTGTTATAACGGTTTAGTCCACATGCTATATGAGTCACACGGGCACTGTTCCACATGTCTCCTAAGTCACGCACTGTGATGATATCACCCTCGGCCTAGGATGCCAAGCCGAGACTAAGGTTGGTGCTGGCATTGGGCCCGATTGGATGTGAGCCTCGTACTGTCATCCCCTCATAGGGTCGTTCGTCTCATGATGAGGGTCGGCCCCTTAGAGGGTCGTCTGGGCCACTCTAAGGGGTCGTACCATTAAGGGGTCATCTGGGACACTCTGAGGGGCCAGCCCCTTGTATGGTCATCTGGTCCATGATGGGGGGTCGACCCCTTGAAGGGTCGTTTGGGCCATGATGAGGGGTCAGCCCCTGTCGAGGGTCGTCTGGGCCATGATGAGGGGTCGACCCCTTGAAGGGTCATTTGATCTTGGCTGAGGGATCATCCTGTCCGATCCTTACTATAACGGTACTGTGATCATTGGACTCATCGTGGGCCTGAGCCCTCGTCTGGGTGGAGGACACCCTCGGACTGACCGAGGCTATATATGGCTATATTTCGAAATAGTAGAATAAAGAGGTTTACAACTTGAGGATAATGGTACTCCAAATGTTAAAAAGGTGTTAAAGGAACTTAAGAAGTTAGTGTGAGTAACTTAAAGGTGTCTTGGAAAAACAACAGTTGTAAAATGGAGGAAAATGACAAGTTTGGAAACATATGGGTAAAATGATAATTTTACTTCAAGTGGAACATTTTTGTGAAATATAAATGTTAAATAAAGGTGTTAGGGAAATTGGTCCTAAATAAATATGGTTTTGGAATAAAATCAAAGTTTAAGTGTAAAGGAGATCAAATGACGATTTTCAAAGTGTAACACAACTTGGGGTGAAACTCCGGGTTTGACTTCGGTCGGGTAAAAAAGGGAAAGAAAGGATAATATGGACATTTATAAAATGTAAAAACATAAAAACTGAAACTCGGATGACACAAAAATAATTAAGGAGTGTCTAGAGTGTTGAGGTGAAAGACCCAAAACCACTGGCTAGAGTAGATGGTGGCGTCGTCGGCAGTGTGGAGCCCATTAAAGTACATAGTTTATTGGAAGATTTTGAGAATAAGGAAAATATAAAGAAGTTGGTTGTGTGGTAAAATGTGTTAAGACAACTTAACTTGAATGAATTAACGAATGTTTTGGTAAGGGACAAAATGGACAACAATTGTGTGAATTGATTAATGTCCATAAAGTAAAGGAAAGGGGATGTATAATGGTAAATGGGTGAGTTAATAAATGTAAGAAGGTGTAACCCATAATTGTTGCAAAGGTGTATTGTGTAAGGTTTTCAAATTTTAAAGAAGTATTTTCTAATACAGTATTCATGTGTGTTGAAAGAGGTTATTTTTAATGAAAATACTAATGTGAACTGATTTAAATGGAAAGAGTAATTTCGGTAAATAAATGATTTTGATTAAACAAAGTGTAGTGTCTTCAAGTATTTAACCGTGTTTGCTAAATACGGGAATAAAAGTCAAGTTAAGAAGAAGTCTTTATGAGACTAAGGTAAATTAATCAGACTAAATAACATTTTCGAAAGTAAGTCATTTTCTTGCATTAAGTTTTCATTTTCACGCATTAAGTATATATAAGTATCTACATACGTACACGGCATTTGCATGTACACGTGAGTGTAACGTGTAGAATTTTCTTTCTGCCGTTTATTTCTATACCTCATTTTTTGTATTCTCACCGGGCATTGTCTCACAGCCTCATTTTTGTTATAGCTGGCATTCCATCGCGTTAAGGGAGACTTTTGAATCGTCTCTCTCTCGTTGGGTAATTCCTGAGGAAAAAGTAGCTATCTCGGAAGTAAGTTTCCCCGCCATCTTAGTAGGACTAGTCTAAGAAAATTTCACTTGAACTGCCCTATCTCTTAAAGCCCGATTTTTTTGTTATGGTAACGCCCTAGACACTATTACTAAATGGAAGTGCAAAATCATATTTTGAGAGCGTTATACAGGTATGCATTCTATTTAACTTTATGTTAGTATCTCTATATGCTTGGACTCGGGGGGTGCTTCTCACAGGTCCCTCACATAGTTTGAACTTGAAATTGGAATCGCATGCTAAACAAGGGAAATGTTAATTAAAATAATACTGGACTAGAAATATTATATGGTATGTTTCATTGCACTTCACACCTAATGCTCCGATCTGACTGGGTTGACTACGGATAACCCATAATTTCGGGTTATGGCTTTATAAATGGTATCAGAGGTTCAAGTTTCCTTTCGGGAGTTACATGGTGAAGTTGATAGTGGATCTTTTGACGTTAGTGTTAGTTTGGGCTGACCATGGTAGTCTTAGTGACAACTTAGTTAGTATCCTTGACTGTAAAGTGAAAGAGGTTCGCACGATGAGGGAATTTATTGCAAAGTGACAGGTGACTAAGTTAGTTGTCATTAATCTCTTTTGTGCTTCTGATTTAGATACGCTAGTAAGTTGCGAGTGTCCATGAGAGATAATAGTGGTGACATAGCAGATTTTTAGTGTGAGGTGCTTGTGTGTCAATCCATACACTACACCAAAATGGGAAAATTGTCACCTTTCAGCCGGCCACCCTTGTCAAGGTCATTGACCGTGATAAAAAAAATGCGTTTTATGTCACGGTCATTGACCTTGACACGACCGTGATAAGAAATTGTCACGGTCATTGACCTTGACAAGCCCGTGACAAATTTACTTGTCACGGACTTGTCACGGTCAATGACCGTGATAATTCTTTAAATAATTTTCACGGTCAATGACCTTGACACGACCGTGACAATGTTTACATCAAAATCCCTTTCCCCCTTCTTTTTTCCCTCCCGCGTCATTCCCCCCCTCTCTCTCTCTCTCTCTCTCGACTCTGCTCTCTCTCTCTCTACTTTCAGGTTTAATTCTCTCTCTCTCTCTCTCTCTCTCTCTCTCTCTCTTCCATTTATATATATGTTTGTGTGTATATATGTGCGTGTGTGTGTGCATGTGTGGGGGGTGGGGCAGGGTGGGGTAGGGGGTGGGGCTGGGTGGGGGCAGGGTGGGGGCAGGGTGAGGGTAGGGGGTTAAAAATGTAAATAAATAAGTAATTTTCTATAAATTTCCAAAAATAATATCCAAAAATGTAAATGTAAATAATATCCAAAAATAATATCCAAAAATGTAAATTTGTAGTAATTGTCATCCGAAGTTACTAAAAGCATCCGAAGTTAAAAAAGCATGAAAAATAAAATATTTTTTAAGATTTGTGGTAAATAACTAAAGTTAAAAAAGTATTACTTTAGTCATTAAATTACTTTTTGAATTCAGGCGATGCGCGTAAATTTGTAGTAATTGTCTTATAATAAAGATCAATTAGTCTATGTTGTTGAAAATTTTGATCAAATTGGTGAGCCCTTCATATTTTAAAAATGTTGTTTTTATTCCTATAGAACAGCTTAGATAGTGTGTGTGCGTGTGTGTGTGTGTGTGTGTGGTCAATACATGAATTTATTTTTGTATTTGAATTAACCCATGAATTTATTTTTGTATTTGAATTAACCCATTATATGAAACATACTTGAAATTAAATATAGTGCGCATAGATACTAGAATTTTAGTTCTTACGCGTACGCATTAAAATAGCCCTTAGACCCGTTCGAGAGTCATTACCCCTGTAATGAGATCTCTCGAATTGTCCCGTTTGGACAGTTTGAGATTGTATAATTTCTGTATAATATTCTTATTGGCTTAAAGTTGTTACTTTTGGAGGAAGATCTGCAGTCGTATCTTAATGTTCTCTGGGTACATACTAGATTGACAAGTGTGACTGTTATTTCAATTGACCAATTGAAATAACACTCACACCTTCCAATCTACGTCGTGTACTTGGAGAACTAAGGGGATATGCTGTCAAATTTTTTTCAAATCTTAACAATGTGCATGAGCTGTTAAGTATATTACAGAAAAATGCAGTCTTGAATGGGATAGGACCACTTACCATTTAATAGGATAATTAAATGATGGGATAATTAAATAAAACATACTCTAAATCTAAGTTTTGTTTACCGTTAATAGGTGTTTAGTTGTGGTAGCTGTGATGGGATATTCGAAATACAAAGAGTGGATGGGTGAGACTAATAAAATGGGGGATGTGTTTCGCAGAGGTGCTAACAAATTTGTGAAATATGCAAAGATATGTCGTAATGATGAAGAGTTTTCGTGTCCGTGTTCTAGGTGAAAGAATGGTAAGGTGTTTGAGTGGAAAACAGTTGAACTACATTTGTTAAGATCGGGTATGCAAGATAGTTATCGATTTTGGAGTTTTCCCGGTGAATTGAAAGTTCCTTTTGTCCCCGACCAACCTTCACAACAACCTTCAACAAGTAGAATAGATGTAGAAGGGGACGACGTAGATCATAATATGTTAGAGGATTTAGTTGATGATGCGTACGGAGTTTATGAAGCTTAGGAGAATGAGGTTACTGATGATGTAGAAGATTCAAGTGCTCGTGAAGATAACACGATAAAACTTGACGATGACTACCAAAGTTTAAAATTTAAGGCGACCCAACCGTTATACTCTGCCTGTGAGAAATATCAAACAACTTTACATGCCATGGTTGGTTTGCACAGTTTGAAGACGCAGTACGGTTTGTCTGGAAATAGCGTGACGGGAATTCTGAAATGGGTGAAGGGCTTATTACCCAAGGTGAATACACTTCCAAATAGCTATCCTGTTATGAAGAACAGTTTGAAAGGTTTGGGAATGAAGTATAAATCGATTCATGCTTGTGTGTATGACTGCATACTATACCGAAAGGAGTATGAAAATCTCGATCGTTGTCCGGTATGCGATGAACCTAGATATGTTCAATCTACTAGTAAGGAAGGCACAAGCTCAAAAGTGCCTCAAAAAGTATTAAAATATTTTCCCGTTGGGCCTAGATTAAAGTGATTTTTCACAGTACCATGGATTGCAGAGGCAATGACTTGGCATGCTAGGGCAGAAGTAGGGGGTAATATCATGCGTCATCCTATTGATTCTACTGCCTGGCGGAGGATGAATTTTGAGTATCCCGATTTTGTTCGAGAACAACGCAACATTCGTTTGGCTATATCAACAGATGGTTTCAATCCATTTGGAAATCTAAGCACCAATCAGAGTGTATGGACAGTGATCCTAGCCCCACTCAACCTCCCTCCTTCATAGTGTATGAGACCTGAATTTTCGATGATGGATTTATTGATACCTGGGCCAAAGGCACCAAGTGATGACATTGATATCTACCTAGATCCTTTGGTAGAAGAATTAAATGAGTTGTGGGAAGAGGGTGTGCAATCATTTGACTCTTTTAGAAACGAAGAGTTTACGCTGAAAGCTATGTTGATGTGGGCAATTCATGATTTTCCAGCTTATGGGACATTATCCGGATGTGTAGTACATGGTTATTTGGGGTGTCCTATTTGTGGAGAGGAGACTGAATCTCTTCGTCTATCCTCTAGCTTAAAAAATGTATACCATTGCCACATGAGGTTTTTACCCCCAGCTCATAGTTTCAGATTTGAGAAAGGTTCCAATTTTTTATTGGGCGGAGTTGAACATAAGAAGAATGTGGCCCAAATATGCCAGGTAAGAATCCCAAATTTAAGAATGTCAAGCATAAGAAGACCCCAACTAGGAATGAAACTGAGATAAGAATGGCATGGTCTCGAAGGTCAATTTTATTTGACTTGCCTTATTGGAAGAAAAACCCGGTGTGCCATGTATTGGATGTGATGCATATAGAGAAGAACTTCGCTGAACATATTGTGGGTACTTGCCTTGGGGGGAGTCATTCGAAGGATGGAGAAAATGCACGAAAAGACCTTAAAACGTTAAAACTTAAACCACAACTATGGTTGAAAGAAGATAGTAGGGGAAGGACAATAATTCCCCCTGGTGCGTTTACTTTGACGAGTGAGGAAAGGAAGGTGCTTCTAGACACAATATATAATTTGAAGGGCCCATCTACTTTTTCGTCCAACTTGCAAAGGATTGTGAATTATGTTACTCATGATTTACATAAGTGTAAGTCCCACGATTGGCATGTGATCATGCAATTGGTTCCTCTATTGTTTAAGAACTGTTTCTCCAAGCAGAAGGATTTGCGTAGGTCTATTATGCAAATTAGTATTACCTTCTCCCTCTTGTGTGAGAAGGTAGTGAATCGAGAACACATAGTGGCCGCAAAATTGGTTGTGAACGAAGCGATTTGCGTATTGGAGAAGTACTTTCCCCTAGAATTATTTGACATAAGTGTTCACTTGTTGGTACACCTATGCGACGAGGCACTTCTTTGTGGTCCAGTTAGATATCGGTGGATGTATCCGTTTGAAAGATTGATGAAAGTTTTTAAAGATTACGTCAAGAATACGCGATATATTGCAGGATCAATTGCAGAGGAATACATCACCGTGGAGTCATCAATATATACTCGGGAATATATGCCTGACTCGACCAGCGTTGATGACACTAATGAATTCCTCGATGATGGTGGTAATGTGATGGGAAAACGAGTGAAATTAACGAGTTTGCAACATGAACAAGTAGCTCATTATCTATTTGACACACATGAAGATGTCGAAGAATGGAAAAAGTAAGTTTCGAATATTATAATGTTTAACATTATTTTAGATTATTTTATACATGATTAATTTTGTAATATGCAGTAAATATGAAGCCCGTGAGAACAATAAAAGACGAAAAACAATGGTACAATCAGACAGCGATTTTAGGCTATGGTTGAAACAAGAGGTAATTATAATGAAAACAGTCGTTATATAACGTTACATTACACTCAAATTTTACCACTAATATAATTAATTTATCTATATTCTCAGCTCCTAAAGATGGGTGATGCGACATCAAGGCTTGCTCGTCTAGCCACTGGACCCTTGTTTGTGGGACAAGAGTACAAAAAGTATCGATTGAACGGTTACATTTTTGGCGCTAAAGTGTACGAGGAAAGTACAAATGTACAGAACTCGGGAATTTCATACAAGGCTTTTACTTTCTTTCGAGCGAGTGCAAAAGATAAAAACCTCGTTGAAGCTGAAATGACTTACTATGGTGTAATCCAAAATATATTTGAATTGGATTATATAAGCTTCAAAGAGGTTGTATTTTACTGTGAATGGGTAAGAGTTGAGGATAAAAATGCTTGTAAAGTTGATCCTGTCACCAATTTGATCATGGTTGACTTGTCCAAGTTGAAGAGCAACGACCACGTGAGTGATGAGCCGTTTTTTTGTGCATTTCAAAAGGTTAAGCAAGTGTTTTACTCGGAGTATATCAACAACGAGCCGTGGTCAATTGTCCAACACGCGCCAAGGCGTCTAAATAGTAGTGTGGATGACTTGGCTGCTCCTACCGAATATCAATCCATTTTTGATGATAACCCGAATTTGAAATAATTTTTCAATTTGTAATAAATATTTCAATTTGTACCGAAACATCCATTTTTAATGCTTTTACTTGATCTGCACTTTATCATTTTCACTCTTGTGTAGTGTGCGTGTGTGGAGAGGAGATTAATACATAAATATTCCAACTACATCTAAGTTTTGTTTATACTAATCCATGAATATACGCTTCTTACCTTTAATAGGTGATTAGTACATAGTTATTTGGGGTGTCCTATTTGTGGAGAGGAGACTGAATCTCTTCGTCTATCCGAACACTAAGAAATGCCATAATCCTATGGAGCGATGCTCTGCAAATTCCTCCCAACCGTTATGTAGCCAAACATCACCAGTTGAACTTGTCAATTACACTTTCCATACCCCACCACTTGGAACTTCTAGCAAAACATGGGAGACCATTGAAAGGTGGAATTGACAACTTCAACTGCTGATTTTTGGCTACACAACGGTTGGAAGGAATTTGCAACGCATAACTCCATAGGATTATGGTATTTCTTAGTGTTTAGATATGAAGAGAATTATTTTTGACACGATTGCCCAGGGTAAATTAGTTGGAAGGAGGTGCCATATGAGCTCAAGTTAGCTGTTTGAGTGACACTACAGGTAATGTATTTATATTTATATGTCAATTTTGATTTCGATTTCAATTACGATTTATATTTATCTATATTTGAGGGGCAGATACTAATTTTACTTTATTTCAATTCAGGGGACAGGGAGTGGCCCTAAGGGTAGGCCACATATGCTCTATACTTATGTGGCTATTCGGATGAGAAGGGAAGGATAAGGAGGTGTTCCTGAGCGCCGCGGTTCTCTTTTCCATGCAAATAGTTTGTAGATTTGAGATAAAATGACGGTGATGTTGTTTCTTCTTAAATAGTTTCTTATTTGAATATATATTTGCATTATCTTTAGTTTGTTCAGATATATGATGTTTGGAACAGGTACAACGTTGCTATAACAGGTACAAATATATTACTGGGCAGTGGCAGTGGCCATACTTCCCAGCAGATTTTTTTTAAATTCTGCCCAAAATTGTCACGGTCATTGACCGGGACAATTTTTTTAAAAAGGGTCACGGCTTTGTCACGGTTTATAACCGTGACCGCGACACGATCGTGACACAAAACGCGAGTTTTGTGTCAAGGTTAATGACCGTGACACGACCGTGACAAAAAAAGTTGTCTCGCCTCGAAATGTCACGGTCATTGACCTTGACAAGTTGGATTTGTCAAGGTCAATGACCTTGACAAATGGGCAGATTTGGTGTAGTGATAGTGGTATGAGAAACCAATTGAGGTGTAGAGAATGATGAATGACATTTGCTGAGTTTAAAATATGTCTCGTGTAAGGTCAATCATGGAGATTAGGTAGCTAGTGCATCATACGAAAATAGTGTTGATTGGTGATAGAAATGTGTTAAGTCCTTCAACTAGGCACTTTCGGGTAGTTAGCACTAATGATACGATTAAACAAATTCGATCCTTGAGATAATATCCCGCCATAAGTTAATTGATGATTTAATGGGTATGGTGGATCATGTTGGTCAACACTTGAGATGTGTTCTAAGTTGAAGTCGTAAAAGATAGTATTGTTATAAGTAAATGTCCTGGTGATTCTTGGTTTAAGGTCGTACCACGTAGGGTATGCCGAGAGTTACAGGCATATTGTGGTAAGTATATCACGTATGCATCAATGGTGATTGAGAAGACTTATGAGTGAAATCTAGGTAGTCTTCTATAATGGGGTTTCAAAAAATATGATGTGATTTCAAGGAATATGATCCTTAGTGATGTCGATGATGCAAACCTAGAGGTTTATAGGTTGAAAGAAATGTCCTATCTTCTACTAAGATCCTTAGTAGTAATTTGTCGTGGTTAGTACGTGGCTTATGGTCACGGCTGTTTGGATGAAAGCTAATATCATTATCTAAGTGTAAAGGCTTATTTTAGTTGCGAAAGTGATGGCTAGATGCGAGGTAATCTTAGTGTGAGTGTGGTTTAAGGGCATTACTAGAGTGTTTACTAGATTAGTTGCGTGTGGCATTGCCAGGGATAGAAATCAAGTGTTGTGATACCTTGAGGTGTTTGATGGTTAAGGTACATTATATGTAGAAGCTCGCGAACTGGTATCCTTCGAGCCCCTAGTAATCACGATGAAAGTATTGAAATTTTGTAGAGCAAACCTACAATAATAAACGTATGGATGATGAAATCTTATCGCATTTGGGAACTTTTATCTGGAATGTGTTTAGTGACCTTAGGAGACCACTTAAGTTCGTTGTGAAGAAGAATTAGTGTTCTAGTAGTGATTGTGTTGAGTGTTAGGTGATGATCTCAGATTGCTGGTCAAGGTTTAAAAGAGTCGTATAGTGTAAGTGACCAGTGTGACTTATCGAATCAGCACTAATAGGTGGTGTAATCCATAAGGTAAGTCAAAAGCTTGTGTCTTTATGGGGAGTAATGCCGGAGTGTTATGGGATGACTAGTAGTGGCAGCGTGACACTTGATTTTGAGGAATAGTAAGAAATTTATTTGAGACTTAGGTCGATGACACCATGTGGAGGCTTGAAAATGGAAACCAAGAAGTGCGATGTCGAAAAATGATTATAATATTGGTATGTATCGACGACATATTCTAGGATAACCTTATCAAGGTAAGGACAAGTTCTTGGCGCCTCCTGCCGAGTCAGTACAAACTAGAGTACATAGACCTGTGTGATGATAATGATTACCCTTAGAATGCCAATAGAAACTAGTTTAGTAACTATGTAAATTTGGTTGGGTAGAACCTGAAAGTAAGCTTGGTGGAAATCTCATGTAGTGAAAGGACACAATGAGGTTAATGCCTCTCTTGAACTGAGTAATGCCTATGGGAACTTGGGTACTTTGATCAAGATATGAGATGGCAGACATTAACCTAGGTTGGTGACATCAACCTAATTTAGTGTAAGCAAGGGAGTTAGGCATTCTCAAATCGGAGTGGTTCATATTTGCCAAGGATGTGAGTGGTGGGGCCTTACTCCCAAGGAGGGAAGTAGGGCATTGACTTTCTAGAGAATAGTGTGTTAGTACGTTTCTTTTATCTTGCGAGGATGAATAGATGTGATTCGATTCGTCACAATTGGTGACCCAAGCTAAGGTATGTTTCTAGGTTAGTACCTAGTTAGAATGCTTGAAATGAGTGATATGACTTTAAGAATATGGCATAGGTTTGCTTTTGTAAATCATAGTCTGACACGTACGCACGAGATTCTCTCAGTATTGTTGTTTCTTCCTTCAGGATCTTGTGTATCCCTTTCAGTTTCAGTAATCGGAGATCGATATTCTCACGCTCGTGGTAACTCGGATTGGTATTATGGCATGGTAAGGTGCAGTTGGGACTGGTAGAGCGCGGTAGACCCGGGTATGGTCAATGCAACTCAATAACTGGGTGACCCCTATCTGAGGTATTCTTTCTATTGCATAAAGTTCTGTATATGGGTGGATGCCCTTTCGGCCACACAAGCTACTCATAGTATCAATCCTTCTTAGGAATAATGGACTTTTTGATTGGATGACTTAGCAATCAGTGGTTCTGGTTGTTAAGAGTGATATGATGACTTAAAGGTATTGTACAATATTAAAAATCGAGGAAAAATTAGCACACGGTGTTGCTTTGCCATAGTGAGTGGATTAGTGTGAAGCCCAACTAAGTGCTCAAAGGAAAAACGCCTAGAGTAGTAAGGCCATCAAAGTGACACAATGAAATGTGTCAGCCGAATGTGTGATGATGATTTGGTAGGTGTATTACTTATCGGAGTGAGAAATTTTATGGTTAATGGAAAACTCATGCAACTTGTGTGGTCATGATAGCCTAAAAACTTGCGGGACATAGTATGTGCAGTCCTAATATGGAATTGATGTTGATAATGAATATGATGAATGGTTGCATTATGGTTCACATTAGGTAGGTATTGATCGCTAGATAGGGTTGACCGTGGAGGCGCCGGTATGCCTTGGGTACTAGCATAGGTAGTACTAGAAATTATTTGAACATGATCATCAAGTGAGTGGAGACTTAAAGTCGATTATATAACGTTCATGGTTAGAAAAATGGTGAGCATTAGAGTATGTCACATGTTAATTATTCGGCGACGAAACCCGTATGGGGGTGCATAGTGTGACCTTAGTATTAAGGGCTTCGATGACTTTGTCTTGAACGATTTATATGGCTTAGAATAGAAGTTGGTGAATTCATAAGTTTAAGGATTTACGGATTGTGAATTTCAAGGACAAAATTACCGAAGGAGACGAGTTTGTAATATCCTACCCTAATGTTTCATTGAAATTCTGTACAAATAGTGCTGAAGTGGGATTCGATGATAATTGTAAGTAAAAATGGAAATTTGGAGAAAAGGATAAGAAAGGAGGGTTTAAATAAGAGTAAGTTCATTCGAGCGAGATTTGGATCTCGTTATAAGCGCGGTTCGAATAGGCTTCGAACGATAGCCCACTGTACCACTTGCAAGGGTCGTATGAAGGTCATTACAAGCTATGACTCGAACGAAATACCTTTGTTATTCGAACGAGGATTAATGTCGTTCGAACGACGCACTTTAAAATTTATAGATCTAACTGCCCATGTGTGATGTCACATTTTTGGTCCTTGGATTGTTGAGCTGTCTAAATCTAGTGAGCCCAAATGGGAAAAAAAATGGTATTTTCAATGTTTAATGGGTCTTATAAGGGTTGGTTTGTGTCTCATTTGAAGTTAGAAGAAGTGGGAGAGAGATAGGTGGTCTTCCACCATGTTTGGACACCTTTATCCCCCATTCCACCACCATAAAGCACCTTGTTCTTCTAGTATTCCACCATATTTAAGCCTACTACACCCATTTTGTCCATTGTTGAAGTAGAGCTATTAGTTTTGGAGTAAGGTTGGGGGATTTTGAATATCAAAAATTGAAGTTTTCATGGAGTTTGAAGAGAGTTTGAAAGGGGATCTTGGAGGCTTAAATGGAGCACTTATGGAGAAAATGGGGGATGCACTTGGTAACACCTTGAGCCCACTTTTGGAGATGGAGGTTGCTCTGCCTACACCAACTTTATACTACAATTTTGAGTTTTTAAAGGTGAAAAACTCTACTCTTGGTATTAAGACTCTTTTGTATATTTGTAATCTTGTTGTTAGATTATAAGAGTAAGATGCATTTGATATATGATAAATATCAAGTAAATTGGTATTTAAAATTTTTATGGAATAAAAATGCTCCATAAAATGTCATTTGTTAGGAGAAAAATTATGGTTGAATATTTCAAAGTTTTCTTAAAAAATAAACATTGGGATTTGTAAGTAAATGGTAAATTTCTAGAAGTTGAAGTTAATTATTTAATGTAATAAAATATTTTAAAATGATATTTATCTTCCAATAATATTTTGGTGAAATAAAATTCCAAAGCTTCTTGCAAAAAATGTAGTTTTTATAAATGTTGGACATTTGTTGAGTTTTAAAGAAATAAAAATGTCTTTAAGTCTTATAAATGGTATATTTTGCAAGTAATACGAATTTCTAGATTAATTATATGTTTGATGTATGTAATAGGATTTTAGAGTTAAATCCATCTTCTCATTAATATAAACTTGTAGTGTCTTAATGATGAACATCTAAACAAATTTGAATAAGGTTTGTTGGGTTTAAATATGAAATGAAAAAAATACAAAGTTTAGTGTTGAAAGTGTGTGATAAAGAGGTTGAAAGTGTGATAAGTGTAAGGTTGTAAGACTACATGTGTTAATAAAAAAATGGTCATTTTCTTATAAAGTTAGTGTTTAAATGTAATTAGATTTGTTGAATAAATAATGTAAAGAAATGTTTAATTTAAAATAGTGTTAGTAAAGATGCTGGATAAGTGTTAATGGTTAAACAATGTGAAGTTAATGTGTGTAACTTAGTCATGTTTTGAAAGATTAACACTTATAAATTTGGGAAGGAAATAGAAGAATAAAGAGGTTTTCAACTTGGGAAGAATGATACTCCAAATGTTAAAAAGATGTTAAAGTCTTGAAAGCACTTTAGAAGTTAGTGTGAGTAACGTAAAGGAAAACAACACCTGCAAACTGGAGGAAGTTGACTAATTTGGAAACAAATGGGAATTTTACTTAAAGTGGAGATTTTTTATGAAATAAAAATGTTGAAAAAGGTGTTATGCAAATTGGTCCCAAATGAATATGATTTTGTAACAAAATCAAAGTTAAAGTGTGGAGTGATATACCCATATATACCCTCGGCCAGGCCGAGGGCACCCTCCAATCAGACGACTCCTTAGGGGGCCGACCCTTCATCGGGCTCCAGACGACCCTTCAGGGGGCTGACCCTTTATCAGGCCCCAAACGACCCCTCAGGGGGCGGACCCTTCATTAGGCCCCAGACGACCCTTCAGGGGGCCGACCCTTCATCAGGCCCCAGATGACCCCTCAGGGGGCCGACCCTTCATCAGGCCCCAGACGACCCTCCAAGGGCATGACAGGACGAGGCCTAATTTGGTCCTGATTCACCATCAGAAGGAACTTTTCCCTCGGCCTCATATCATGGGCCGATGGTAACATCATCACAGTGCGTGGTTTGGGAGACGCGTGTAACAGTGCGCGTGAGGCTCACATGGCACGTGGAAGACCGTTATAACCAAATCACACCCTCACGTGAGGGAATATTATGTCATCATTCGGTATCTACAGGTGTTAATAGGAGATTGGCTAGATCATCATTCACATTCACCACGCATACTTGAGGGGTACACTACACCCCCAAGACCTATATATACTTGTCACCTACAACCCTACAAAGAGATGGATCAATAATCGTAACCATAGTAAAAACTCTGCTTATACACATAGTAGAGAGAGAAAGTGAACTTATGTGCATTGTATCCAAGGCCATTAGTGCCCATACTTAGTGGATCACACACTCACAGTGGATGTAGGCCTAAATTGGCTGAACCACTATACATCATTGTCTTACTCCTCTTATACTCATCTCCTTCTATATACTTATACACTTACATATCTATGGATGCCATGGTTACTATAGTCTGCGCTCATCATCACTTATCTGGTGGTGCTAGATTTCAGCATCATCAGTTTGGCGTCGTCTGTGGGAACGAGAAGACATCTCTTACTTTGTACAGCTTGACCTCACTGGGCACTCTGGTGGTGAACCAGCTCTCCGCCTGTGTGGAGACGTTTCACCATTAAAGACCCATTAAGGTTCTCAAGCTCACCAGTCTTTTTTCCAGTTCAGCTGTTCACAGCTCAAACACATGGCACCAGAGATGCCACCACCACCACTTCCCCCACCGGATGATGGGGGAGGACCCAGTTCCATCCAGCCACCACCTCAGTTCGAGATGGCTCATGTGGCGGTAGCCTTAAAGTCTCTAGCAGTAAGCCAGCGGATCATGCAGGAGCAGTTCACATCTCTAAGCCAGAACATACTAAGACCACCAGGGGTCTCACCTGAGATGATTACTCCGACAGCAGCTCCAGGACAGCATGAGGCTAGGGGTCCACCCCAGGCACCATGCAAAGATCTTCCACCCCTCAGCGGCGAAGGGATGTTGCTGACCCCCGGCGTCTACGCCTGGGGAGGCAAGGAAACCCTTGCCCTGAAGACATGTATGATGATCTGGAGGGGGAGGAGGCCCCCATAGAATGCTGGGAACCATATGAAGTCTCCAAGAACACTGTACGATCTCTTCAGGAGAGTAAAGGGAAGTGCGAGAGACCAAATCCTGACGATCACCCAAGAGGCTCTACTTTTGATCGCTTGAGCAAGGGGTCGGCCTTTGAGAGGCTGGGCCCAGTAAATGATCTGCGAGAAAAGTTGTCCAGATCAAGTAGTGCTGCGAGGTCCAGAAGGGAGGTAGCAGACGACCGACCCCACGGGGGAAGGCCCATAGGACGAGACGACGGTCAGGGGGAAGTAAACAGCCGACACGGGCCAGCCGCGACAGGACCCTCCGTCCTCAAAGAGGCGGCAGGGGATAACATCGTCCAAGCCGACCCTACTAGGCCCTGGAATGACTCGATCCAGCGATTGGAGGATAAGATTGGCGATATACTGAAACTCCGGGACCCTCTTCAGAGGGGATAAACCATAGGCTCACCCTTTGTGGCGAAGATAGTCAACTTCCCTATGCCATCAAAGTTCAAGCCACCTGTGGTCACACCAAGATATGACGGGAGCACCAACCCTGTCCACCATGTTTTGATGTATCAATCAGCAGCAGACATATACTCTGTCTCAGATGAGATGAGGTGTCATGTCTTCTCTGGTACCCTGACTGGGGCTGCACATGTCTGGTACACGTCTCTTCCAAAAAACTCCATTGGAAACTTTAAGCAGTTGGCAGACCGGTTCATCCACAATTTTTTCTTTGGGATGAGGCCACAGAAGAAGACCACCCACCTGCTCTATGTTAAGCAGGGAAAGAATGAGAGTTTGAGAGACTACATAGCCAGATTCAACAAAGAGAAGCTGGAGGTGGAAGACTATGAGGAGAGCATAGCTATGACAGCCCTGATTGGAGGGATCCAAAAGGGGAAGCTATTATGGAAGCTTGCTGAAGACCCTCCAAGGACGATGGCTGAACTGCTGTCAACAGCAGGAAAGGTGATGAATGCCGAAGAGGCGATAGCTGCGAAGTATGAATATGAAAAAGGAGGCACTAGTGGGGGAAAGTACCCTAAGAAGAAAAAAGAGGGGAAGAAGAGGTCTACGGATGAAAAGTTCGCTGGCTACACCCCTCTAATGGTCAGCTGTGAACATATTCTCAATGAGATAAAGAGGGACCGATTTCTGAAGTGGCCTGAGAAGTTGAGGGCAGCCCCTCAACAAGAGGAATAAAAATCTATGGTGCGAATTTCACCAAGATCATGGCCACATAACAGACAAATATTTCGCTCTGAAAGATGAGATTGAGAAGATGCTAAAAGAAGGGAAGCTCAGAAAGTACGTCGACAGAGGTGCCTTCAAGAGGGGCCAAGGTGACGACCCCAGAAAAAAGCGAGTTGATGCATGTAAATAAGGTCCTCAAATAAGAGGGGATGACCCTTCCGATGATGAGGATGACCCTGACCTCCCACCGAGAGACGACCAATGCACTATCAAGAGGTTAAATATAATCTCACTTGGAGTGGGAATAATCTCCGGGGGTCTAGAAGGAGAAGGGTCTGAGGTCGCTGATAGGAAGGCCCATGTGGCTGAGGCAAAGGCAGTGACGAAGACGGTACACTCAACCTCTCTGGAGGTCAAGTCAAAAAAGAGGAAGAAGGTCGATATGGACACTCTGATAGTGGGATTCTCAAGAATGGACTTTAAAGGCCTCCTGACCCCACACGACGACCCACTCGTCATCACAACTAGGGTGCATGGGTGTGAGGTGCCGAGGATATTGGTCGACGGGGGCAGTTCGACAGATGTAATGTTTTAGCCATGCTTCAAAGCCTTAGGTCTCAGTCGTGCTAGACTCGTCCCGTACCATCATCCATTGATTGGGTTCAGTGGGGAAAAGGTTCATCCCCTTGGAGTGTATGAGGCCGATGTCAGGATGGGAGACAAGTGGCCGAGATGGCTTACCAAGAAGGTCAGTTTCTTTGTGATGGATGAACATGTGTTTTAAGCCTATAACATCATACTGGGGCGTGTGGCCCTCAAGGGTTTGAAGCTGTGACGTCCACGGTCCATCAAATGATTAAATTTCCTACCCCCTAAGGGGTAGGGGAGGTTCAAGGGGACCAGACGACAGCGCGAGAATGTTACTATAACTTCGCTGAAGAAAGAGAGCACACAAGAGGGCTATAACCACTTACTATATTGATACCCTAGACCCCATGGATGAGACGAAGCTAAAGAAAGGAGAGGCCGCGAAAGAGGTAGAATACATCATCCTCAGTGAGTATGACCCGAAAAAAACCGTCCAAGTCGGCAAGTCTCTAAAGCACAATATCAAGGAAGATCTCATTAGATTATTGAGGAGAAGACGAAGCATCTTCGCATGGAGTCATGAAGATATGCCGGGGATCGACCCTGAAATCATGTGTCACAAGCTCAATGTGGTAGAGGGGGCAAAGCCGATAAAGCAGAAGAGGAGAATTTATTCTAGAGAGAAGTATGAGGTCATAAGTGATGAGGTCAAAAAATTAGAAGACGCTGAATTTATCAGAGAGGTCATCTACCCTGAATGGCTGTCCAACGCAGTCATTGTCCCGAAGGCCAACGGAAAGTGGAGGATGTGTGTAGACTTCACAGACCTCAATAAGCATTGTCCCAAAGATCGCTTCCCTCTCTCCCGCATTGATCAGATGGTAGATGCTACCGCAGGCCATGAGCTCATGAGCTCCATGGATGCCTACTCAGGGTACAACCAGATCTTCATGAACCCTGAAGACTCGGAGAAAACAACCTTCATTACTGATAAGGGGACTTACTGTTATAGGGTCATGCCCTTTGGCCTAAAAAATGGGGGGGCAACGTACCAGCGCCTTGTAAATAAAATGTTTGAAGACCAAATTGGGAAGTGTATGGAGGTCTATGTAGATGACATGCTGACTAAGAGTTTGAAGGCGGAGGATCATGTGGCAAACTTGGAAAGGACCTTTAACACGATGGACAAATACCAGATGAAGCTCAACCCGACCATGTGTGTCTTCGAGGTTGGAGCAGGGAAGTTCTTGGGGTTCATTGTCAACCAAAGAGGCATCGAGGCCAATCCAAAAAAAGATAAAAGCCCTTGTTGGGATGAAGACCCCCAAGTCCATTAAAGACGTTCAGAGACTCACGGGGAGAGTTGCTGCCTTGAACAGGTTTGTGTCTAGGGCCATAGACAGGTGTCTACCATTCTTCAGAATTCTCAGGAAAGCCTTTGAATGGAGTGAAGAGTGTGATGAGGCTTTCAAGGAGTTAAAATCATACCTCGGGTCTCCCTTGCTGTTGTCACGGCCCGTGCAGGGTGAACGACTTTACGTGTACCTTGTCGTCTCAGAGTCGGCCATCAGTGCAGCCATTGTGAGAGACGAAGATGGGGTACAGAAGCCTGTGTATTTTAACCGCAAGGCACTCCAGGGGGCAGGGCAAAGATATCCAAGGATGGAGAAGTTGGCCTACGCCTTGATCCATGCATCAAGAAAGATGAAGCCATACTTCCAGTCCCATACAATGGTCATCCTCACTGACTCTCCTCTTAGGCAAGTTTTGCACAAGCTAGAAAAATCAAGGAGGCTAATGGCTTGGGCTATAGAGCTGGGCGAATTTGACATTGTGTATCAACCTAGGATGGCCATTAAGAGGCAAGCATTGGCAGATTTTGTGGCCGAGTTTACTTGGGAAGATGATGAAGCCAAGGGTGAGAGCCTCGTGAAGAAAGATTCCCAACAAGGTAGACTCACCGACCCCTCTGCAAATAAGGCTGAGACAAGCACTACTAGAAGGAAGGTGGATGAAAATGAAGAGGGAAGATATCTCTTTAAACAGGGGTCACTCACCGAGGGAAGTTTCTCAGAAGAACATACCGTGTGGAGTCTCTTCGTCGATGGGTCTTCTTGCGAAAGCGGGAGTGGAGCTGGATTAATAGTATCAGCACCCGACGTCACAGACATTGAGTACGCCCTGAGGTTAAACTTTAAGGCCTCCAACAATGATGCCGAATATGAGGCCTTGATAGCAGGCCTCTCCTTGGCCAAATCTCTTAGTGTCGGTCAAATTTTGGTTCATAGTGATTCGAGGCTAATAGTGAATCAGATACTAGGAGACTACGAGGCCAAGGACGAGATGATGGCTAAGTACCTTGAGAAGGTGCGGTCATTATTGAAGAGCTTCAGAGAAGTAAAGTTAAAGAGGATACCCAGGCTCGATAGAGGTCGAGCTGACGCCCTTGCTAGGTTGGCCTCAGCAACCAGGACAGACATCAGGAGGACGGTCCCAGTGGAAATTTTGCTTCGGCCAACTATTGAGGATGCTGAGGGAACACTTAGTAATTGCCTGAATGTTTCTCAGGAAGCTTCATGGATGGACCCTATGATCAGATACATTAAAGAGGGAGATATGCCAGAAGCAAGGAAAGAAAGGAAGAAGTTGAGATACAGGGCTGCAAAATTCACTATCATTGGAGACACTTTGTACAAAAAGGGATTTTTCTCCCCTTACTTATGTGTGTGTACCCCTCAGAAGTCCCTTCCATTTTGCAAGATGTGCATGAAGGATCGTGCTCGAGTCACGTTGGGGGAAGATCCTTAGCGAAGAGGGTGATCAACCAAGGGTACTGGTGGCCGACCTTGGGGAAAGATGCCACATCATATGTAAAAAAGTGTGATAAATGCCAAAGATTTGCCACCATCCCTCACCAACCTCATCAGCCTCTTACCTCCATTACATCTCCATGGCCATTTGCAGTATGGGGGATCTACCTAGTAGGATCCTTGCCGAGAGCAGTCAATAACTATCGGTTCCACATCGTAGCGATTGACTATTTCTCAAAATGGCTGGAGGCCGAACCGATGGTCATGATTACAGAGCAGAAGACCTTCCAGTTCATCTGGAAAAATGTTATATGCAGATATGATCTCCCCAACACCCTCATCTCCGATAACGGGACTCAGTTCAAAAATACCTCTCTATAGAAGTACTGTGAAAGGGTGAGTATCAAATAATTCTTCTCTATCCCGGGCCGACCTCAGGCCAATGGGCAGACAGAGGTTACAAATAGGACAATCCTAGATGGAATCAAGAAGAGGCTTGAGGAGGCAAAAAGGAAGATGGGTCGAGGAGTTATATGTCGTGCAGTGGGCCTATAGGACGACAGTGAAGACCCCTACGGGAGAAACCCCATTCATGATAGCTTATGGATCAGAGGCCGTCATCCCCACCGAGATTGGGTTTCCTACTCATAGGGTCCAAATGTATGACCCCCAGAGAAATACAGAAGAGAGGAGACTCGATTTAGACCTGACTGAGGAAAGTAGGGAAGATGCCGAGATAAGGCAAGCGGCGTACCAGCAGAGGACTGCAAGGTTTTACAATCATAGGGTGAAACAGAGACCAATTGCAGTAGGGGACTTGGTCCTCAAAAAGACTTGGCAGAAGCCCAACAAGCTCCATCCTAATTGGCACGGCCCATATAGGGTCATCGATGAAGTCGTCCCAGGGACTTATAGGCTAGAAAATCTAGAAGGAGAACTCTTCTTCAACCCCTGGAATGCAGATCATTTGAAAAAATACTATCAGTAGTGTTGTAAGGTCTTGATGGACCATAATTGTAATAGGTGTTGCTTCGACAGAACACATTGAAAATTAATGAGAAATGTTAGTGTTTCCTATCATCTTGTGTTTGCCAGTTCTAGTGCGCATGGAAAACATCTTCAAAGGACAACCCTCGGCCTATAATGAGGGTCAATGGAGGGGACGACCCCACCATTTTACTCAAGAAAGACGAGGGAAACCTTTATTAAAAACCATTAATTTGGTAAGTTGAACCCTCGGCTATAATGAGGGTCAATGGAGGGGACGACCCCACCATTATCCTCAAGAAAGACGAGGAAAAGATTTATTAAAAACTATTAATTTGGTAAGTTGAACCCTCGGCTATAATGAGGGTCAATGGAGGGGACGAACCCACCATTGTCCTCAAGAAAGACGAGGGAAAGCTTTATTAAAAACCATTAATTTGGTAAGTTGAACCCTCGATTATAATGAGGGTCAATGGAGGGGACGACCCCACCATTGTCCTCAAGAAAGACGAGGGAAAACTTTATTAAAAACCATTAATTTGGTAAGTTGAACCCTCGGCTATAATGAGGGTCAATGGAGGGGACGACCCCACCATTATACTCAAGAAAGACTAGGGAAAGCTTTATTAAAAACCATTAATTTGGTAACCTCGGCTAGAATGAGGGTCAATGGAGGGGGCGACCCCTCCATTGTCCTCAAGAAAGATGAGGGAAGGGTTAGTGGCATTAACAAAGATTCACAACACAAATAATACAAAAGGCAAAACTTGGAAGATAGCAAAGGAGACGATAATATAAATGAAATATTGCAAAGTGTTAGAGTACAAAAAATTGATTACATAGAGAGGGTATGGGCTACAGACAGCCACCCTATGGAATAACATCAGAGGGCAGGGCCTCAACACCTACAAGAGGGGTTTCCTCAATGACCACAACTGGCTGGTCTTCAGACGTGCCGACACCCTCGACTTGCACTTGGGATTCAACCTGGGTTAGAGCCTCGGCAATCATGGGGTCGTCCAGTTGAACTGCCACTAGAGAGGGACGAACTGAAGAGACAACATCGCCGAACTTAAGGACGACCCACCGACAGGCCGTCCTAATCCCTCTCTCCAAGTACTCAAGGACGAAGCCTTGGAACTCATCTGAGAGTTGATAGGCCTCCACAGCGTCTGCCTCGACTTTCTTCATGGCCTCAGATAGCTCAATCTTAAACTGGGCCACCCGATGGGTCATGGCTTCATCCTTCTCCTTGAGAAGCAAGTCTTTGGCCTTCAGGTCCTCATAGTGCTGCCTCGTCAGCTCGTCCAGAATTCTTGCGTGTTCAGTTCTGGCACTCTCTAGCTCGGCCCTTGCAGTCTCCAGGTCGGCCTCATACTGGATGGCCCTCTCGGCCTCATGAAACTTCTCTTGATTCTCAGCCATCCACTTGGTGGCCGAGGTAAAGGCGCATACAGACTGCACAGAAAAAATAAACAGATGTCAAGAGGCCGAGGAAATAGTTAGTGAAAGAATGCAACTAAGGGAAAGAAGGGAGAACAAGTACCTGAGCTAGAGCATGCAGACTATAGTCATACACTTTGGCTGGAGGCATCTTTGATAGGAATTCATAATCAATAGCTGAGGGAGCAGAAAACATTGATGCCTTAGCTGCCCTCAAATTCGTGATGAGTGATGATGGCTCGTCCTTCAGAAGCACCAAGTTCTGGGACCATAAGGCCCCCGTGATGGAAGAGGAACCAACCCCCTTAGATGACTCTACCATCGTCCTCATATTTTAGTTCGACCAAGGGTTAACTGGATATTCAGGCTCTTTTCTTTTGTGGCTGTCAGCAGTCGGCTCAACAATCGTTGGCCCTAAGGCCTTCATCTTCTTCGGAGCTTGCTGAGGCTCCTTGCCTTTCTTCTTGGCTAAACCTGACAATAAACTGGGAGAAGTCATTTCCCAGAGAGAGTCTGATATACCAGGAGGACGACTTAAAAAGAGGACGACACGTCAGAAAAGTGCAAAGATAAAGAGGAAACACTTCAAAAAAGTAAAGAATGGGAAACGTTAAGTATAACTCACATAGTTTTGTCAGGGGGCCGACCTTCAGACCAGCTTCCTTGAGAAACTGAGGGGTCATCAGATCTTCAAACTTTCGAAGTTCACCCCCTCTCCCTCGTCCTCTCAGATATTCAATAATGTCTTTCTCTTCAAGACTAAGTCCGGGGTCTGACCTGGCCTTCATTGAAGGATTAAACCATCTTTTGGGGACCCTCGGACCATCGGTTAAAGATTGTGCCTCAGAAGAAAACTCCCACTCTCCAGATAAAAATAAGAATCTCTTCTTCCAATCGTGGTTGGAGGTTTGCGTCACGTGGAGAAGTTTTTTCTCAGACCTCCTCGCCCCTAGATGATAGTACCCAGGCTGTTTGGACGAGGACGTGATATTATAACAGGCCAAGAATACGTCGGCCGATGGATCATCAGTGAAAGAATTCTTCCACAGGGAGATGTAACCTAGTATCGTCCTTTAGGAGTTGGGAGGAGGCTGAGAGGGGGAAACACCGAGGGCTGATAGGATATCCACGATAGCAGGATGCAGAGGGAACCTGGTGCCAACCTTGAACATTTGTTCATATACTGTAACCTCTCCCTCTTCACCCTTAAAAACCCTCTCAGACTCAGAGGGAACCCTCATAGTTATGACGGGGGGCACTCCATAGGCAAGTCTCCACAATAAGAGGTCGCGATCCCTAACTGAGGAGATATAGGACGAGGCATGGGAGGTATTAACCTGGTCATCTGAATCATCGCCCTCATCCTCAGTCCCCTCTCCCTCGACCTCATCATCTGCCAGAGGCCCCTGGGGAAAGGCCATCTGGAAGGCATGTGGAGAGAGGGTTGTCACAGGGACAGCCTCGGAAGGGACCATACCCTCGGCCTGTCGACCCGGGCTTATGTCAAATGTCTCCGTTCTACCAGAGGGTTCAGCGCCAGTTGGCGACGACGCTCTCTCATCCATCTCACTTGAATAACTCTCGGATGGATGATCGGACGACCCACAAGACTCAGAGGGCTCAAATGGTCTTATTGTGGCGAGAGGAATGGGAAAGATGGGTCGTACACAATTAGGGTCGGCC
Organism: Sambucus nigra; assembly: GCA_949130495.1. NCBI lineage: Eukaryota > Viridiplantae > Streptophyta > Magnoliopsida > Dipsacales > Adoxaceae > Sambucus > Sambucus nigra. Next base: position 82,121,442 of record OX422208.1, on the reverse strand, counting down.
CCTCGTCTCCTCTCCTCCTCTTCCTCTATTCGTCTAATCTCAACAAATAATTTCTCTCTCAGGGAAGGGAATTCTTCAGCTAAGATGTAAAGCCTCCTAAGCATCAAGGGGGAGACCCTACACTTGGAAGAACTTGGGGAACTTAACTGCAAACAAGCTTGCTGTTAACCAGGTTAGACTTTTGGATTAAAACAAAAGGTATCGATGGTTTTCACTCAAGAACACCCAAGAAAAATCAGGAACACTCAAAATCCAGTCGCCGGAAAAGTTATAAAATGACCCAAATCAAGCCCTACAAGCCTAAAATAAAAAATTAAAAAATAAATGAAAGTAAAGAGGACGCCGGGGGTGAACGATTACCTGAAGAGAAAGGGCGAAGCTGCTAATCTTGAAGGATCGAAAGCTACAGAAATGGCAAGAAGGCTGGAGACTAGAGAGAGAACTTGGGCGCGAAGAAGAAGAAGAAGAGAATGAAAGATTTCAAAAATCACTTAAATACCTTAGTAATGAGTGGTCCCATTAACCAAGGTTGGGCACAGCCCACGAGGAGGGCATCATTAGGGCACAAAGTCCTCGGTCGTGTGAAGCCGCCACACCTTGGAAGCTGGAACACCAATGAGTATCTGCCCAGGTGTCACTCATCCAACAGACTATACACTTGTCTCAAAAGCAACATTATCCCTTAGCCATCTCAGCATCATCTACGGCTAAGGGCTGGGGGGGTGATTGATATACCCATATATACCCTCGGCCAGGCCGAGGGTACCCTCCAATCAGACGACCCCTCAGGGGGCCGACCCTTCATCGGGCTCCAGACGACCCTTCAGGGGGTCGACCCTTCATCAGGGCCCAGACGACCCCTCAGGTGGATGACCCTTCATCAGGCCCCGACGACCCTTTAGGGGGCCGACCCTTCATCAGGCCCCAGACGACCCCTCAGGGGGTCGACCCTTCATCAGGCCCCAGACGACCCTCCGAGGGCACGACAGGATGAGGCCTAATTTGGGCCTGATTCACCATCAGAAGGAACTTTTCCCTCAGCCTCATATCATGGGCCGAGGGTGACATCATCACAGCGTGTGGTTTGGGAGACGTGTGGAACAGTGCGCGTGAGGCTCACATGGCACGTGGAAGACTGTTATAACCAAATCACACCCTCACATGAGGGAATATTATGTCATCATTCGGCATCTACAGGTGTCAACAGGAGATTGGCTAGATCATCATTCACATGCACCATGCATACTTGAGGGGTACACTACACCCCCCAAGACCTATATATACTTGTCACCTACAACCCTACAAAGGGATGGATCAATAATCATAACCCTAGTAAAAACTCTGCTTATACACATAGTAGAGAGAGAAAGTGAGCTTATGTGCATTGTATCCAAGGCCATTAGTGCCCATACTTAGTGGATCATACACTCACAGTGGATGTAGGTCTACATTGGCTGAACCACTATACATCATTGTCTTACTCCTCTTATACTCATCTCCTTCTATATACTTATACACTTACATCTCTATGGCTGCCATGGTTACTATAGTCTGAGCTCATCATCACTTATCTGGTGGTGCTAGATTTCAGCATCATCATAGAGGACATGAAATGACGATTTTCAAAGTGTAACACAAATTGGGGTGAAACCCCAGGTTTGGCTTTGGTCGGGTAAAAATGGAAAATAAGGGATAATGTGAAAATTTGTAAAATGTTAAAACACAAAAAAAGAAACTCGGATAACACTGGGATAACTACTAGCTAGAGCTTATGGTGGTGTCGTGGCAAAATATGTAAGGGCAACCTAACTTGAATGAATTAATGAATGTTCCAGTAAAGGACAAAGTGGACAATAAATTTGTAAATTTATTAATGCCCATAAAGTAAAGGAAATGGGATGTATAGTGGTAAATGGGTGAGTTTTGCGATCTAACAAGGTGTAACCCGTAATTGTCACAAAGGTGCGTTGTGAAAGGTTTTCAAAGTTTAAATAAGTATTTTCTAACACGATGTTCGCATGTGTTGAAAGAGGTTATTTTCAATGAAAATACAAGTGTGAATCGCTTTAAATGGAAAGTGTAATTTCGGTTAAAAAAAGTGCAGTGGCTTAGAGTATTTAATAGTGTGGGTTAAATAGGGGGATAAATATCAGTTAAGAAATAAGAAGTCTTTATGAGATGAAGGTAAATTAATTAGACTAAATAACATTTAAAAGTAAAACGGTTTCATGCATTAAGTACATATAACTATCTATATACATATAAGGTGGTTGCATGTGGACGTAAGTGTAACTCGTAGAGTCTTCTTTCCGCCGTTCATTTCTATACTGCATTTTGTATATTCCCATTGGGCCTTGTCCCACACCATCGTCTTTGTTACGGTAGGTTGGGTGCGGGTTCGTATTTTGAGAGCGTTATATAGGTAAGTATTCTATTTAACTTAACGTTAATAGATATATATGCTTGGACTATGGGGATGCTTCCCACGAGACCCTCTTGTAGTTTAAATTTGAAATTGGAATCGCAATCCAAATAAGTGAAATTTTAATTAGAATAAAACTTGACTAGAAGCATTATATAGGATGTTTCATTACACTTCACACCTAACGCTTGGATCGGACTGGGTTGAGTACGGGTAAACCATAAATTCGGGTCGGGGTATAAAGATAGAGTCCTTATCAAACACAAACACACACAAATCAGTATCGAACGATTGAACCGTCGAAATTCACTGTAATTTTGATATGTTTTAACTAAAGGCGAGCCAAAGTCTCTATCCAAAAATAAGCTCGATTGGACATCATTAAGGTCGTCCGCATCATGTTTTAAAGTTCAGATCATCGATTTTCCTTGAATCTTTGATATATTTTTACTGAAGACAAGACGAAGTTGTGCAAGAAAAATCAATGCGATCGAACATCATTAAGGTCGTCTGTATCACATTTTGGAGATCGAACCATTGAATTTTTAATCCTCCTTAGGTCGGATCCTCCCCCTAAAAATTCGTACGTCAACAATTAAATTAATTCCAATAAAAAACATTTTTCTAATTTTTAATTTGAGATAGTTATTTACGGTCCAAAATCACAGGGTGTTACAATATCTAAGCTTACCGCTGGGAGCTAAGTTTAAGACTAAAGTGATTTGGGACGTGATTCTGGAAAGAATGAAAAGGGGATTTGCAGGGTGGAAGAATTGTTATTCATGGAAAGGTGAGAAGTTTACTTTGATAATAAGTACATTGTCTAGTTTTCCCACTTACTTCATGTCAATAATTTCATTACCGTGTTTAGTGCGTAAGAAGATGGAGAAGATGATGAGATATTTTTTTGGATGGATAAGTATAAATACTATCTAGTGGGGTGGGAGGAGGTTTACATGTTCAATGAAGTGGGGGCAGGAGTAAAGAACCTCGATTATTTTAAAAAATCATTATTAGAAAAGTGGTTGTAGAGATTTTTTTTTCGCGAGGAGAGAAAATTATAGAGGAGAGTAGTGGGAGATAGGGGTGTACACATCTTGGGTGGGGACCGGGAGTGGGAATGTTTGCTCATGGGGTAGGGTTGTGAAATAACATATCGAAGGAGTGGGAAGACTTATCTTAATACACTGAGTTTCAATCGGGGAGAGGTAATAAGGTATGGTTTTGGAAGGATAGACGGGGAAAGATTGTCTCACTTCAGGATCTATTTCCCAGTATGTTCAGTTTAGGTGGGGATAAAGATGGTCTATTGGAGGATCACATGACAATTATTGGTGATCGAGTGGTGTGTAATCCTAAGTTCTGAATAAGATTATGGGATTGGAGCTTGAGGAGGAGGATGCATTTTTTGACTGGTTAGAGTCGGCCCGACGTCCGTCAAGTGGAGATGATGATTTGAGATGTCAGGTAGGCTAGAAAAGGGATTTTCACCATGAGGGGGTATTAATCCATTTTGATAGGTAATGAGAACCAAATGTATTATTTCCCTTGGAAGACAATATGGAATTCAAAAGATCCCTTGAAAGTGATGTTCCTTGTTTGGATCGCGACGAGACATGCCATAATCACATCCAAGGGCTTGCAGAAGGGAAAATGGTTAGTGGATTATCTCTTCTAGTTATATAAAGGGTGAAAGAGAATACCAATCATTTACTTTTGCATTGCAGGGTGATGAGAGGACTGTGGGGTGTCTTCTTATCCCTAAGATGGATTTTATATATTATTCCCGGAATGGTTAGGGAATTATTAGAGGCGTGACACCGCCAAATGTTTGGAAGGGGGTGGCAAAGTATGGTGTCTAGTTCCACACTGTATTTTTTAGACAATTTATCAGGAGACAAATTCGAGATTTTTTGAAGGTAAGGAGGTTGCGCCATCTAAAATTCGTTACCTTTTTGTGAATACCCAACTATGATGGTATAGGGGGAGATATGCCGCCTCACTTTTTAACTTTTTAGGATTTGCAAAGAGACTTGCAGTTCTAGTAGTTATATATAGAGATTTTTATTGGTTCCAATTTTTTAGGATGTAATGTATAATCCTTGTATATGATTCTTGCTCCCTTAGCGGTTGAGTTTTTAATACATTTATTTATAAAAAAAACTTACAGTGAGAAAAAATATTACCAATAAGAATTATCTTAATTTTTTAATTAACATAAATAAATCAAGATTTAATTAAATATATAATAATACATGGTACTCGATTCAAACTGTTTCAGATCAACAAAGGTTAGAGGGGGATAATAGCTGTCACCAAGTTTTGCCAATCGGGAGATTGATTCACACAAACAATAACCAAAACAGGCAACACCAGCAACACTAGTTAACTTGGATACCACCATTTCCTAGGCAGTCAAGCTGAGGTGACTGCCTCATTGCGACACCTTTAACAACCCCAATAACCACAACTGTAGGTTATTGTGCGAGATCAACCATAATTTCTTACATATGAGAGGTCATACGGGGCATTTGTTAATGGTAACCCTCTAGAGTTACATGGACTAATGGGATTATGGTGGCACATCAATTGGGGATGGACATTTAGAGGAATTTTAGGATGATGGAGTGCACAAAGGTTCATATGCAGATGCGTTCCAGTTTTAAGATGGTGGGGATGTGTTACAGTGGTGAAAGTTTACTACAACTGTAAAGGAGAATAACATTATGACCATAGCTGAGTTTCGAAAGAGGTTAGAAGACAAGTATTTATCTTTAATATTTAGGGGACAAAAAAGAGGTCATTTCTGACTTTGGTTCAAGGATAAGTGGACGACATAAGGAGTTTGGTTCAAAGATAAATGGACCAGTACCCTGCTCACCGAAGAGATCAATCTACAAAGGTGATAGAAAGGAGAGATCTAGTTACCCAAATGAAGTCTCCTTTCTCAAGGTCCATTGAGGAGGAGGAGGAGCCTTTGAATAAGTTTACAACACCCCGGTTTAAAATTTATGATGGAAATACCCCATAAATCATGTTTAGTTGTATAGGTAGGCCATAACCTTATGGAGTTATAAGGATTCCCTGATGTGTTGTATTTTCCCTTCTAGATTGGGCGTTGTTGCCAAGAAATGGTTTGAGAGGCTACCTCACAAATCCATTAAGAGCTTCAAAGTCCTTGCTAAGGCCTTCACTGATTTCTTCATAACTTGCAACTCACACTCGAAGAGGATGGACTCGCTGCTCATAATGAGGAAGAAGCCACAGGAGACTTTGTACGAGTACGCTAAGTGTTATATGGAAGTGTTCAATAAAGTGGAAGACTTCTCAGAGTAGGTTTTTGTGGTGTCTTTCAAAATTGATTTACCCCCTACTTCCATTCTTCACTAGTCTCTCACCCAAAAGGAGACTGACATTGTTGAAGATCTCATTTTGCATATTAAAAAGTATGCCAAGGTGGTGGACATGGTCCAGACCAGCCAGGCAGAAACTGGTCGTGCTAAAGCAAACTAAAGGGGAGACAAGGAGAACAATCCCAATGAGAGAAACATGAAGAAAAATGGTGCCAAGAGAGTTTACAAAGTGAATCCATCAAAATCTTTTCAAGCCATCAACACAATTTTCAAAGAATTGATCTATAAAATTCCGGGGAAGATCAAGGATCAACAGTTTTTCAAGTGGATAAAGTAGATCGGAGGGGATCCGACTAAGAGCAACAACACGCTCCGGTGTATGTTCCATAAAGAAAATGGGCACAAGACAAAAAATGTAAGGCACTGAAATCTTATCTAGAAAAGTTGGCCCAGACTGGGAACTTATATGAGTATATAGAGAAGAAGTTTGATCAGGTCATCACTAACAACGACTAAAAACTAGATAACATCCTGGATGATGAGGCAGAACATAAGTTTATAGTGATATGTGGGTCATTCGACCTCAAGAAGATTTAAGAAAATGTTTTTCGGATGAAGCTCAAGAAGGTCACATTCGTGATGTCGGACCTCCAGATAGATCCCTCCAGAAGACTGGTTGGAAAGCGCTGACTACCAAAGGACGTTGACTTCAATAAGCATATTGTTTTCATAGAGGAAGATTTTGTTGGGGTAAGAACCCCACACCACGATACGCTCGTAGTCATTATCAGGATTGCAAACTGGAATATGGACAAGTTACTAGTGACCCAAGGACTCTCCTTAGAGGTGATCTACCTAGAGCTCTTCCACAAGCTCAAGCTCAATATATCGGACCTAAAGGTAGAGGTCGTCCCTTAGGTTATCTTCATTGAAAAAATGACAATGCCATTAAGAAAGGTGGTCCTGTCAGTAAAGGAAGGGAATATTTTGAAGCTCGTAGAATTCTTGGTGGCGAATATTGATTCGCCCTATCATGCCATTCTTAGCAGGGGTGGATTCATTCCATGAGGGTCACCCTTCAACCTACCACTAAAATCTCAAATGTATCACGATTAGGGACATAATGGAAATAAGAAGTGACCAAGACACAACTCAAAAATGCTTTATCGTCGCCACTACACCTAAGCTGAGGAAAAAAGAAGAGAAAAAGGCTCTTTCAAAGATGGCGCAGGACGAAGCCACTCCATCAAAATAATAACTACGACACAACCGACCTGGGGTGGAGGATACCACAATCCACCTGAATGACAGGTTCATTGAAAACTTAGAGGAGGTTATTTTTTTTACAAAAGTCGGTTGGAATGGAAATTTTCTATTGGAACAACACTGAATGATCATGAGAGAACGGAGTTGGTTGCCTTCCTAAAACGGAACTTAGACTTATTTTCATGGGAGTTATATGACATTTAGGGATTGATCCTATGATCGCCTGTCATCATCTCCATATGGATCTAACATTTAAAACGATCATACAAGATGCTTTCTGAACATCCCCAGAGAAGGCAAAGGCTGTAGAAAAAGAGGTAGGAAAACTTCTTGAGGCAAGGTCAATCAGAGAGGTTTAATTTGCTAAGTGGATCTCATATCCAATCATAGTTTGTAAAAGTAAAGGTAGCTGGAGAGTCTGTATAAACTTCACTGACCTCAATCGGGCTTTCCCCAAGGACTGTTTCCCCTTGCTAAAGATATATTAACTGGTCGACGCGACTATAACCCATGAATGGATGAGTTTTTTGGACGCTTACTCAGGGTATCAGTAGATTTTTGTATTCAGTCCAGATCAAGATAAAACTTCGTTAACATAATTGGGCTTGTATTGTTATGAGGTCATGCCATTCAACCTTAAGAATTCTAGCTTCACATACTAGAGATTGGTCACAAAGATGTTTAAGCACCGAATTGGGGAAAGACTATATATATATTGATGACATGCTAATCAAGAGCAAGGATAAGAACGACCATTTGGAAGACCTGGCCAACACCTTTGAAATCCTCAGGCACAGCTAGATGAAGCTCAATGCGAGAAAATTCTCATTAGGGGTCTAATCAAGGAATTTTTTGGGTTATCTAGTCAGTAAGAGAGGAATTGAGGCCAATCGAGATAAGATAAAGGCTATCAACAATGTTCAAACACTGAAGACATTGTGAGAGACCCAAAAGCTCATTGGGATTCTTATAGCGCTTAATCATTTCATTTTGAAATTTTCCAAGCATTATAAACTATTTTTAACTACTTAATAAGGAGACCAGCCTCACCTAAAATGGAGAGTGCTCAGGGGCCCTCGAAAAAATAATTCCTACCTAAGAAAACCCCCATTGCTGGAAATTTTTGATCAAGGGGACCCTTTTTACCTCAACCTTATAGTTTTAAGCCACGCAGTCAACTCAACCTTGGTCAGCGAGAAAGAGGCAAAGCAGTTTGCTATTTACTTTGCCAAAAAATGCTCCTGGATTTCGAACAACGCTACTTTCCATTAGAAAAATTATCTTATACATTAGTGATTGCTTCTCAGAAGCTTAAGAAGTACTTTGAGGTTCACTCCATTACTATCATTACTTCTTTCTACCTTAAATATGCCTTTTGCAAAGCTAATCTTTCTGGACAAAGGTCAAATTAGTCGATAAAACTTGAAGGTTTGACATTAAGTTTCTACTAAGGACAATAGTTGAGGGGGAGGTTTTGGCTGACTTTATTATAAAGTTCATAGAAGATAGTCCAACTGACTAATAGGTGGCTGAATAGTCAAAGTACTATGAACAGGCCTAGTCTAAGAGTTGAACATTAAATGTTAATAGTGGCAATATTTCCAAATGAGTAGGACTAGGATTGTTCTCGTAACTTCAAAAGTTGCAATGATCGAGAAAAGGACCAGATTGAGCTTTGAAGCCTTCAATAATGAGGCCAAGTAAGAAGCAGTTATAGCTGGACCTGTGCAAGGCCCATTTACTGGTGGCAAGCTATCTCAAAATTTACTAAGAGTCCAAACTGGTCTCTAATAAATTCAGTGGGAACTTTATTACCAAGGATGATAGGATGGCAGCCTACCTTACTGTGTTGCATGAGCTAATGATGAAATTTAAGGAAGTCCACATTCAATAGTTCCCCCGAGGGTATAAAAGTCACATCGATGCTTTATCAGCCAAACCCAATATTGATAAAATGATGGCCTCTGAGAACATTCTCTCAATTAAGAAGGTCCTAGATGGATGGATCCAATCATCACATACTTATAGAATGAAATACTGTCGATCGATAAGAGACTGGCCCATTAAGTCAGGGTAAAATATGATTGTTTCTACCTAGATCCCAGGGGAAAACTTTATAAGGGATCTTTTACAGGCCCCTACCTCGAATGCATAGACCCAAAGGACATCGATCAGGTTCTTTACGAACTTCACAATGGGATTTATGTAAATCACTAACGGGGAAGGTCCCTCGCATTCCGAGCAATCAAAGAAGGCTCCTGGTGACCATATATGTATTAAAACAAAAGTGTTTATGCTCTAAAGTGCGAGAAGTTCCAAAAACTTCCCCATATGTTTCATCAACCGACCAAAGATCTGAGTCCGTTGACTAGTCCACGATCATTTGCACAATAGTGATTGGATATCACCTACTGCTCCAAGGAATCACAACTACTTGCTGGACAATACATATTATTTCATTAAGTTGATTGGGGAGAAACCACTAAAAAACACCAGAGATGCCGACATGACAAGCTTAGTTTGGAGAAAAATTATAACACACTATCATTACAGATAATGAAGAGCAATTTAAAAGTGGACCTTTTCAAGGCTTCTACGATGAGCACAAAATCAAGAACCACTTTAGTTTTGTAGTATACCCCCAAAGTAACGGACTCCAAAAAGACAATGCTCGATGGCCTAAGATAGTGGCTAGAAAGAGCAAATATCGCTTGGGTAGAAAAAATCCCTCATGTTATTTGGTCATATCACACTACACCAAGGGGATCTACCGAGGAAATACCCTTCGCACTTACATATGAAATGGAAGATATTATTCCACTTGAAACTGGCTTCCCAACCATGAGAACGAAGGTTGTCGATCACTTACTGAAGGAAGATGCCCTTCGTTCTGAACTTGACATAACTAATAAACAAAGAGAGCAACTCATGATCGAGCTAACCACATACTAGCAATAATTGGCAAAGAAATACAATAAAGGGGTCAATTCGAGGAAGTTCCAGTTGGGTATTACATCCTCATAAAGGTTTTCAGCAACACTATAAGTCTGTCAAATGGAAATCTAGGACCTAACTGGGTGGGACCATTCAAAGTAATCAGAGACGATTTATAAGGATCTTATAACATACAAATAATGGAGGGAACAAATATACCAAGAGCATGGGATGTGGCCAATATTAAAAAGTTCTACTTTCAACACTTATTTTTGCAAATTTTTATTTCAAAACTCCTGTTGCTCACAGTTTATTATTTCAGTTATGAATAAAGTCCTTTCTCATTTGCTCAAATTCTTAGTGTTCAATTAATGCACATTGTTTCCAAATAATAGGCTCAAAATTGGCATTACTTTAAAGGTGCTTATTAATCTTTAAATTAATTAAGCAAGGCACCCCATCCCTGTACCTCATTAAGCATCTCCTTAGGTCCCTAGTACTCGCTCGTTCACCGCAAATCCTAGGTCTTACTCCGAGTAATAATCTGGAGGCCATCGAATGCTTTTGGGCCTCATTTGACTCGGGTTAACTTCCTCACCTAAGAGAAAGCTTAATGAATCTTTGAAGCTCTCTAAATCCCCTTTCCAACAATCCACCCCGTGCATGAATCCGCTCTACGGTTCTGAAGAATGGTCCATTTTACTATAAAAAACAAATCTGATGTCCATTGGACACTTTCGAGCCCCGTTTAACTCTGTTTAACTTCCTCACTAAATCGAAAGCTCAATGAATCTTCAAATGACTCTGAAACCCATTATAATGGTCAGCCCCATGCGTGATTCTGACTTATGATTCCAGCAAATGATTCATTTTACCCTGAAAACTGATCTAGAAGTCATCGGGTGATCTCAGGCCCTATTAAACTCCGACCATCTCTTTATTTTGAATGCTAAATGAATCTTATAAGGGCTCTAATTATCCTTTCCAATGTTCCACTCCGTGCGCAAATCAGTTTCACGGTATGCATAAATGATCCATATTACTTCGAAAGGTCACAAGACGCTTTCGGGCCCCATTTAATCTTAGTCAATTATTTGAACCAGATGAAACTGAATGAAATCTTAGGGGTCTCGGAATACCCTTTACAACGGTCCATCCCGTGCATGAATCGTCCTTATGGTTTGGACGATTGATTCATTTTCCTTTGGGAATTTCCAGTCTAGTGACCAATGGGCATATCCAGGCCTCGTTCGACTTCGGTCAACTACCAAACTTGGGAGAGGCTCAGTGGATTCTTAAATGGCTCTGAATACCCTTTTGAACATTTTTCCATGTGTGATTTTGACTCACAATTTGCGTTTTATGACCATTTTTTCAAAAAACCTACATCAAACTGCCAAATGGCACCCCCAGGACCCTGCCTACAGATAGTGTGTATGGGATTCTATGCCGATAGGAAGGTCAAGGATCCTTCCGATTGGTACCCCCTTGTCCCTATAAATAGAGTCCATTACCTAATTTTGAAAGGCACACCTCAGAATCCCTAAACATCCCTTTCATCAATTCAGAAAACATTCTCTCCAATTTTGAGTTATTCCCCTCTTAAAAAACCCATTTCCCACATTCCCTCAATCCTTTTCACACTCCTTTTAGTAAATTCTAACCTATATTCTCACATCATTATCACATTTTCGCAAGATTAATACATCTACAATCAATATCCACTTCAAGTCTTCTTAAGGAGGTCCAACTCGCCACTATTGTCTTGAAATTCTTTTATTTTAGCATTTTCATTTTATTTCACTTGTGCTTTATTTAATTTCATTGCATAACTTAATTCCAAACGTTTACAATTAGTATTTTCACATACTTTATTTTCATAAAAAAAAAAAAAATCAAGAAAAAGAGGGTTTACTTGGATTTTCCAAATGGGGAATTCTGATCATATTTTTTTACACCAAAACACATTTTTCTATACAAACACATATAAAAAAGTCCTTGGTTGGATTTATGGGTTAAAACACACCTTGAATTGTCTTCGGACTATGTGGTATATAATGCCCCCGAGCTACGTTGGCATATTAGGTAAATCCCTAGACTCGAGTCCTCCCGTATATATTTGTTACCTTTTTCATATCATAAATTCTTAATATATTTATGTAATACATGCATGCTTATGTATTGTGCGATATACACATCCATTCATCTATAACGACTTGTGAATCGGCCACTTACATTATATTTTGAAGTACTACTTTTGGAGCACTCCCAAGTATGACCTTACTTTGCCTTTATCCATGACTCGAGTTGACCGATTCCATTCTCCATTTATATTATTCGTATAAGCACACACATCACATAGAGGATATTAACACATACCTATGAGAGATCGAAAGGGTGGGATGAGGGCCTAACACCTTCCTATTTCATAACTTAGTCCTGAATCATAGAACTACTTGGTTTTGCAAGCATTAGTATTGTTCTTGATGTCATTATCTCATAGTGACAACATTTATTTTGCCTATTTTGTGCAAAATAGGCTGGCAACTCTATATCCACATATCATTCCACATCGACGATGACTGAGTACCCCGAGAAAGGACACAATCCTAGACACACGCCGAAAGGAAAGGATAGGGAGAGCAAGAGGACACTCCTTGAAGACCCCCCGACCACGCTCTGGATGGCCACAGTGGCGACTCTGCTGAGGACATTTTAAGAGGACTAGACTCTATTTCTGCATGGGTGTTATTATTTTTTTCATGTGTATGCATGCACCTACATGTATGTTCCATTTTCTCATCCATTTGCCTTTATGTGTGTATCTCTCTCTCATGTATATATGACTTTCCACTCACTTGTACACTTCACACACTTGTATATACTGTTTTTGTACACTTCACACACTGTATATACTCTTTCTGTACACTTCACACACTTACACTTTTATTCACTTTATACTCACATGATTCACACACCACTTAGAATATCCATGTTTAGGTTTCAATAGAACACACCAACACTTCCAACACTTGTATATATCTCCATGCTCACTTACACACACCACTAGTAGTTAATCCATGCATAGACTCACTACCACACACACTCACTTATAAATGTTCACATGACACTCACTCACATTTATCCATGCATAGTATAGTCTCCATGCTTGGTTTACTTTCTGTAATACTTGTATATGATCCCCCGTTAGTATATTACTCACTTTACTCACCATGCAAATAAAAAATGATAAAAATTACTCTCTCGATAATATGTTAATTGAGACTCTTACATTTTGCCCACTACATCACCAAGAGCATGGAAATATTAACCAAAATTTGTCTCTTACAAGGGGGTCACTTTATGATGATTGTTGTCCTGTGGGTCGCAGTTAGCCTAAGCGATGGCTTTCACCTTCCATTGGCCTCTCCCTTGCATTGTACCGCTTAGCCAAACTCACGACATGAGGTATATAGAAGGGAACTCATTCACGTACATTGAGTATATTAAATTCTCTCTCACATGTACTATCCCCCATATGGTATATAGTGAGGCAATTCACATACACTCAAGTATATCAAATGACTTATCCACACAACCGATGAATGATTGCCCCTATAGGATTGTGTTATATCGTGGAAATCATGCCAAAGGGGGAACCCTTCAACTAACCCAAAAATTTCATATACCTCATATAGGTGTCAAACCTAGGTCACTCACATTTAATTTTCAGGTTACCATCCGAAACTCTGCCAAAATTTTGGATAAGCATATAACCAGAATTTTCGCGTTATTTAGCCTTTTTTCAAAATTAAGACTACATTCATGAGCCTAGAAATAAGTCCAAACCGTTCCATACATATTTTCAAACCCAATTTTCCTAGGCTCGTGTCCCGTCTAACTTTTTTCTGCACTTAGTCAAACTTAATACAAGTGAAAACTTAACAATAACATTAATTGATAATCATGCTGAGATTCCTTTGCTTTTTCCCTCCTTCCTTCAAAAATAAAAAAATACCAAAAACCTTTTTTCTCCTTCTTCCAAAATACCAAAAATCTTTCCCTCTCCTTTTAAAAATAAATTCGAGCCGTTTTCCCTTTCAGGTCGGCCGCATACCCGATTTTGGCCTGGCTCCCTATTGGCTTCGATCCTCCATTAAATCACCCTGAAGCTCTTTTGATTCTTCTACTACTTCATCCGAGTTTGGGATTTACCTTTACGACCTCTCCATGGAGAACACTGACCAAGCACTAAATGTGCAACCCGATTTGATGATCATCTTAGCCCAACTCAGTGCCAAGAGTGTCAACTTTTAAATCGAGGTCCATGAGATGCAGTATTATGGGGGTCAGATTCCTAAAGAACTTGATTCTTTTTCCTTATGTCATGGGTCCACCCGTTCATGAGCCTGTGTGGGTCCTAGAAGAGTATCAACATATTCCGCGTGCCCCCATCTACCAATGGGCTGACTGCACCTATATGTCTTCCTATCCCAAAGTGAGGTTGCTAGAGAATTTCAAGATGACAAACATCGAGAAGTTCGAGGGAAGTGGACCCTTAATTATACACCTTCGAAGATATCACCTAAACATAACCATCCTTGGTGCCTCTGAAGAGATAATGGTCCATATGTTTCAGCAAACCTTGAAAGAAAATTCCCTCCAATGGTTTTTGTCCCTTGAAGAATCCAAAATTCATAGTTGGGAGGATATCGTACGAAAACTTATGTCTCAGTGCAAGTAAAATGAGGAGCTAGAGGTTACGCGCTTAGATCTAGAGCTTCTTAAGCAGAATCTTGGGGAAATAGTCAGTAGCTTTATAGTAAGGTGGAGAGAGAACGCCGTTACCCTCACCAACAGACCCTCCAAGGATGAACAAGTCAGTATCATGAAGAACCTCTTGCCTCATATTCGAGCGTCGATGGGAAGATAATATTACCCACACCTTTGAGACCTTCGAGAAGCTGGTGTTGAAATTAAGGAAAGAATTACCAAAGTCGCATTTGAACCAAAGAAAATGATCAAATAATTCATTCCCCGAAAGTATGAGAAGAGGCTACAGTCTCAATCATCAATAACATTTCCGAACCTGCTACTTCTTGGGCACCTGAAAGTTTACCTAATCCTACAAAGAAAGATTACACTAAGATTCATGCTTCCCCATACAAAGTTTAGTAGGACCTACTAAGTCGAAACCTCATCAAACCCTTAGACCCCCATCTATTACAAAATCCACTCCCTAAAAACTTCAAGCCCGATGCCTGTTATGATTTCCACCAATCCGGTGGTCATATTACTAATCAATTCTTCCACCTTAAAAATGTGATCCAAGGCCTATTGATTGGGGTATCATCTCCCCACTAGATAATCCTAAACCCAATACCTCTCATAACCAACTTCCAACAAATATAAATGCCATATTTCTAGTAAGTGACCCATAATTTTACCCATCTACTAAAATCACGCCCAATAAAGCACCCATCATCCATATAATCTCACCTAAACACTCAAGGTTTTCCCATATTTTCTCCTAGACCCTACTACTTCCCTGATAAAGCTTTGTCACTCCTTACAAGGGCCTAGATTTCCATCTGCAATCAGTCTGAAGGAAAATACATCGAGTTACCAGTCGTGTTGAACCGATTCTTAAAATTTAGGTAAAAAATTCCTACCTAGATGACTATTGATTATTATAAATTCAGTGGCTTGTTCATATGATCCCGTAAGTGGGCTCGAGTTTTGATGAATGGGTGCTATATGTTAAAGAATTTAGTCTAAATGATGTGGTACAAACCATAGCCGATATGTTTTAATAGGCAAATGAAATCTGTAGAATTTTCGAGTTACTCACCACTTTGATGCTTTAGGGACGGTTGGTCCCTTCACTCGTTCACCTCCCCGCTGAGTGGGAGGACTTTTACGATTAAGATGTCGAGGTTAGGACATAGTCGTCACCGAATGGGGGATGACTTTAATAGTTTAGATGATGAAATAGTCGGGAATAAGATAATCTAGTAGGTAACTTGTGCAGAATGATATCATTCAAAGATCTGTTATGGGAAATCAACAATGTAGCCATTAATTCAAAGGTAAATAAAGATATAAGGTTCTTGTTTTTCCCTTTCTGAGTGAATCACATAACCAGGTCTAGTAGACACTATAAAGATCCCATTCCTCATGTGACTGAGACAGATAAAGGAAAGAGAGTTATCGAAGAACTCCCTATGCGAAAAATGACCATTGAATAGAGCAAAGTCCTTGACCAGCTCAAGAAGTCCCAAGCTAATATCACCCTATGGGGGATTTTCATGTCCTCACTGTTTCACCATAATGCTTTAATAAAACTCCTCATCGGACCTATAGTCCCAACTTCCATTATACTGAAGTAGCCGTAAATATTGTTGGGTCCTTAATATCTTTTGGACTCCTCTCCTTTTTCAAAGAAGAGATATCAAAGATTGGATCTGATCATAATTATTCCCTAAATATCTCCGCTGAAGCCATAGAAAAAATAGTCATATTCTCACTTATTGACAATGGATCAAGTTTCAATGTTTATCCTCTCTTAACCTTTAATTTCTTGTTATTGAAAGTCAGTGATCTCACTCTCAATTCTTCCATTGTATGTTCTTATGACAATACCCGTCAAGAAGTAATGGGCCCCATAAAAATAATAATAGGGTTGTCCCTTTCAATCTTATCACCGAGTTCCAAGTCATTGATATACATTCATACTTTAATCTACTCTTTGGCCGTTTATGGCTCCACAACATTCGAGGGGAATCTTCTTCTCTTTATCAGAAAGTAAAGTTCTTTGATAAATGTCAGATTATCACCATTTGGGGGGATGTCGACTGTATAGAAAGTTCCAATACTAGCAATCCAGTATTGGAAATCTAGTACAGGACGAACGACTTGCTCGTCTCTAGCTTCAGAGTTGATTCACTTCCCTTTATATCACGAGATAATTTCAAAGACTGAGTCTATCTGAAACACAACCCTCATGGCAAAGTTCACGTGATTCAAATGTTCAAGAACATTCACCTCATGCCTAAAATGGGGCTAGGGTGATGCCAACAAGGGATCCTGGATCCTATAGTCCTGAAGGAGGTCTTTCCTCATGTATCCTGGGTTACTAGCCTTTACCAGAAGAACTCAAAGCATTCTGGAGGCTAAGACCAAAAAGAGGTTTAGAAGATGAAAATATTATTTTGATAAACCCTTTGAACGGAAGGTTTATCAAAGAGGGTTATGACTTCCCTTTCTTCGAATTCCCTGAACCATGGTATAACCATATTGATAAGAAGATGAAATTGGGGATGGAAATCTTCTTTCATGAAAGTAACTCTTGGGCTAAAAACTGTAAACATGAAGTGCAACCTCTTTTCGAGAAAGCTATGATAATTATCGAGGATTATGAAGAAATTGATTTCAAAGACTCATTTGACTGTAGACACTGGGGCTGAGTCTCTGTATGATCCTCTCAAATGCCATGTCGTAAGACCCGTCCACTCAGATCAAAGCTTTTGACCTATATCTCCTAAACTAGAATGTTATGCCTGCCCAACCTGCTCAGATTCAATCTGACCTTGCTGTTTTCCCTATCCAAGTCTCTTTACCTGATGTTATTATTCTTTTTTTCTGATATCAATGTAACTGAGACATCTTTTGAAGAGGTTATCAATGTTATTTTAAAAAAAAGATGGATTTTAAGTATCTTATTTTTCCTTACATTCATTATCTTTATTTTAATTAAACCTTTAATGATGATGATTTTACAAATGAACAATTCTTAACTGATTTTCGTAAGGAGAATAACAAATAACATAACCTTGTTGAAATTAATGATTATGAGACTATTGTTATTAATCTCAATTCTAGTAGCCATTAGCGTGAGATTATGATAGGTTCCACCCTCAATGATAATGAGTGTGCACTGTTTGAATAAGTACTAAAAGAATTCATTGACGTCTTCACATGGTCCTATAACTACATGCCCATCATGAACCCAAAAATAACTCAGCACGAAATCCCAACATTCCCAGAATGTAAGCCGATCAAACATAAGCTAAGGAAACTCTGCACTGAATGGTCACTCAATGTCAAAGAGGAAGTGGTTAAACAGTTGAACATGTGTTTCATTCATGTAATCGAATATCCTACGTGGCTCGCCAATATCGTCCCTATGCCGAAGTTAGGAGGAAAATTCCGCATTTGCATCAACTACCTGGATTTAAATAAAGAATCCTTGAAAGACGATTACCCATTGCCCAATGTTGACATGATCTTGGTTAACATAGCTGTCCACTAACTCAAGCCATTTGTCGATGGATTATTCGAATCTAATCAGATCAAGATGCACCCTAACCATCACGAGAAAACCTCTTTCATCACCCCCTTGGGAACTTTCTGCAACACTATCATGCCATTCGAACTCAAGAACATTAGGTCTGCCTACCAAAGGGTAGTCATGACTATCCTGCATGACCTTATTCATAAAGAGGTCAAAGTCTATGTGGACGATATGATTATTAACTCTAAGACTTAGGAAAGTCATATTCCCACCATTCAAAAGTTATTCGAGCAACTGTGGAAATACCAGATGAGGCTAAATCCACATAAATGTGTTTTCAATACCACAAAAGGAAAACTATTGGGGTTCATGGTCAGTGAGAACAGAATGGAAGCAGACCTTATTAAGATGAAGGCCAGACTTGAGATGCCACGACCATGAATGGAGAAAGAATTCTGAGGGTTCCTTAGTAAACTAAGTACATCAGTCGGTTCATCATCCAGTTGACTTCTATATGTAAATTCATTTTTAAACTTTTTTGAAAGGATTCAACTAAAGTCTGGAATGAGGCCTGCTAAGAAGCCTTTAATCGAATCAAGAAATACCTCATACGACATCTGGCGCTTATGCATCCGCAGCCAGGTCTCTCCCTCCTTTATACTTAACCGTAATAGATCCTACTACAGGGCTTTGCTAGCCCAATACATTAAAGAATATCTTAAGGAAAGAGCCGTTTATTACAGTAGTCAAAAAATTATTCAGATACGAAGTCAACTACACTAGTTTAAAGAAAGCGTGTGTCACCCTGGTTTGGGTCACGTAGAAGTTACGGCACTACACTCTTACCTTTCTCATCAAACTAGTATCCCGTATGAATCTCATCAAATACCAGCTAAAAATTCCCTATCTGTCCAACCGAATGGGCCATTAGTTAATGTTTCTAGTTGAGTTTGATATTGTGCACGCCACATTAAAAGCGATGAAAAGGATATCTATCTCTGACTACCTTTCCGATTACCCGGATGAAGATATTCTCTGCACCACTTAGGAGGACTTTAGATGGTAGATCTTTGATGGAGTGACCCAAAAAAAGGTTACGTTATTGAGATACTCCTGATCACCCTTGATGACTCTCACACCCCATTTCTATCAAGCTAGACTTCACTTACAATAATAACATGACAGGGTATGAAGCATGCATTGTAGGCCTCAATATTGTACTCAAGAAAGGAATCCAATACCTAAATGTCTACGAAGATTCTGCCCTCATTCTCGACGAAATTCTCAAAAAATAGAAACTCAAAGATGAAAAACTCCTATCCTTCCACGACCCCGTAGAAGAGCTAGCCTACAAGTTAAAAAATGTCACCTTCCACTACCTGCCTTGTGCAAAGAACAACCTAGATGATGCCTTGGCTACCCTGGCCTTCATAGTCAACATGCCTGAGGAAATAACAATACCCCTTTCCTGGTTTAGAAACAAGCTATGCCCACCCACTACTACCACACTGAACTCGCTATCGAGGAAGATTTGGATATAGCTGGGTTATGGAACTATAACATTTGGCCCCTCCTCCAACATGGTAGGTATCCCTAAGACACCGATAAGAAAGATCGTATGGCCCTTCACAAATTGGCTACCTATTATATCATTTGCGACAAAGCACTGTTCAAGAGAAATTTCGATGGAACGCATTTTCACTGCATAACTGAGGCTAATATTGAAGAAATGATGCAAAAGATCCATAGTGGGGAATACGACCCCCACACGAACAGTCACATTTTTTTCCAAAAGATCATTTTCCAAGGACACTATTAGAGCACCATGGTTCAAGATTGCACTATCTATGTTCGAAGATACCTCAAATGCTAGTAGTTTGCCAATCTCCAACACTTACCTCCTTGAGAACTTAAAAACATGACCTCTCCCTAGCCCTTCTCCACCCGGGGCATTGACATCATAGGGAAAGTTAATCCTAAATCTTCAAACGGCCACAAATTCATCCTTGTTGCCATTGATTACTTCACCAAATTAGTCAAAGCCGAGTCCTACACAGTTTTGAATGACAATAAAGTGGCCAAGTTTATTAGAAAGAACATCATTTACCGATACGGAGTTCCTCATGGGTTGGTATCAGATAATGGGCTCAATTTTTAAGCTGAGGTCACGAAACTAGTCGACGAGTATAGGATTTAGAGACACAAATCTTCTACCTGTCGATACCAAATCAATAGTGTTTTCAAAGATGCCAATAAAAGTATAAAAATCGTAATCAACAAGATAACTGAGAGTTGTAGGGATGGAGCCGACCAGATCCCTTACGGCCTCTAGGGCTACCTTACTTCAATAAGAATGCCTAATGGGGCTACCCTTTATTCTCTACTGTATGATATAGAAGCGGTCATATCCATTGAGCTTAAAATACATTCCTTCTGCATTGTGTTCGAGAGCATAATTAGTAAAAAAATAATGGCAGCAGAAATACTTGGATGAAAAGAGGTTGAAGACTCCATATCATACACAGGGGTATTATCGTTGAATAGCGCGGACATTCAATCGAAAAGTCAAGGACCGCAGTGTTCAGGAAGGAGAAATTAGCCTCAAAGAGATCATTAAACCCACTTGGAACCCCAGAGGGAAGTTTAAATCGAACTGGAGCAGACTGTACATTGTGAAGAAAATTCTCCCATGAGGTGCCTCTATGCTCACAGACCATGATGGAGAAGAGATGTTGCATCCAGTCTACCTTTATCGTCTTAAGAGATTTTACCCTTAGTCCAAAGTCTTGGGGCACTATGAGTCTTCTCATTCCCCATTTGTTCTAAAAAAATTCTTTATTTTCCCGACCCAGAACTACATGGGACCTGATCCTCTAAAGAAAATATTTTCTTTTCAAAATGAGTCCCATGAAAATTTTCAAAACCCCAGAGGTATGTAGGCACCCCATATGCCATATATGGGTCTGATCCCCTTCTTTTTTACCAAATGCTATTCTTTTATAACCTTCGAGAAGGGCGGTCCATTTTATCATTTACATGAGCAAAAGGATTATGTGTGCCTTAGATATTGGTATAGATAATTCAAATGCAAAACTCATCAAGAGACACACCAAAATATTACCAAAATCAAATTTTCTGAACAAGGAATACAACGTTGTTACATGAAGTATCAACAAAGGGAGTTAAATAGACCACCCCTTTCCACTGACCGAACCATCCTTAAATTTAACCTAACCCTTACCAAGCAACACAAAAATTATTCCAAAACCTTAAAAATACAAAAAACCCAAAATTATTCTAGCTTAAAAAAATTACCCAAGCTTCACAAGTCATTACCTTCAACTCTCCTACGACCCTGCTTCGTCATTATTTTTGGCTCTCGGTGGTCCCCAAGTTTCCAACTCCTGGTTAACACTCCATATGCGCTCCATGAAGTGGTACGCCCTAACAAGCCTCGATGAAACCATAACAACGTCTTCCATGGTGTCGAAGGCAACAAACCACCTTTGATCTGTCTTTTCCCCCCTAATATTCTCTACTAACCGCTTCCATAAACATTTTAGGTAGTCCCCAAATAGATATCGGGTCTCTCCCACAGACTATGAGGGACGAATAGATGGCTGTCGGTGGTTCCATAAGGAGTGCAACATCATCCACAGTGATTAAGTCAAATTATCCGCTAGGAAGAAGTTCGTTATGCGAGGGGGAACAATTTGTATCCACCAAACTTGGCGCAAAAGACACCAGGGGAAATATAAGGAAGTCTGGCGAAGGCCAACCAATCGCACATGCCGATACTCTCCAAGCTACAAAATAAGCTATAAGTCTCCCCACTGTGGAATTAACCAACAAAAATATCGGGCTCTGTACTCCACCAGCCAGTTGACCTAGTTATCTACCAATGGGTTAAAACTGAATAAAGGATGGAGAAAGAAATTAGGCATAACTACTAAAGAATAGTCAGGTTGAGCCTCCAGACGAAACCTCTCTGTAAGCCAAATGAACAAAATTACCAGGATCCCCCTCAGAAAGTCGGAAGAACCCTCTTTACAAGCATCCAGACTATTCAGGGTCTCAACCAGCACCACTGCTATAGGATTATCGAAGTAAGACATCCGTGCCGTTATCGCAGCCACTTAGGGGTCCACTATTAAGTCCCTTGTCAATAGTAAAAGCCTAGCATTAAGGCCCAAGGTGACATTTTCGATAAATCCAGCATCCTCAAAACTCCTCGAGCACACTGAATACGTAAACTATTGAAGAGAAATAATCCCTCCAGTAGCCAACGATTGAGCCACCGAAGGAGACATATTAATCAACCAAATATACCCGGGGAGAATGGAAAAAGTTGGGCATAGCTATCGCCACACTAAGGCTGATCCCCAAGATGGCCAAGAATTCTTCATAGGTAGGAAAAACCTCATCCAAGACAAAATGGAAGACATGGTCCTCGGGTTACTGTAACTGTACCTCCATCGCTAGAAGGTTCCAATCTATTGCTAGATTATGTCATAGAGAAACCTGGCGTAGGTATAAAGCATCATAGTCCATATTTTATGGGCATATGGCCTCTTGACCATAAAAGTAAGAAGATAATTCTTCATACATGGGAAGATCCATTTGATCAAAATAAATATATATATAAAGAAGAGAAACGTGGGTATTGCTGGAGAAAACACATCCAATACCCCTCCTTTTATACTCAAAACCCTTGGCAAAAGACAAGAACTTTGGAAACCCGATTAATTTTCAGCCCTACATGAGTACTCTAATTTGCAGGAAAGTGCAATCAAATCCTAGGGATGATTTGAATTGACCCCCATGTTGATAGGCTGGTCAAGGGGTATGCTAATTGGCACTCCCCTTATTTTGGAAAATTCCATCTTTCCTCTTTTAACAAAATCAATTTCCCGAAAAAATTCATTTATTATAAAAAAAAATCTCCCCGATCATTCCTTTTCAATTACTCATCTCTTCCCTCAAAAAAAAAATTTTCATTCTCAAAATAAATTCTTATTCAAAATGCTTTTCCATGATTTAATTACTTTTTTTTTCTAAAATAAGCAATATTTTGTGTAAATTAAATAATCATACTTATCTCTACCTTTGTGTAAAATAAAAAAATAATCAAAAAATTAAAAGTGCATATAGGATACGTCACTAAATCAAGAAAAATGCCAAAAAAGGAAAATGCATATTTTCATATATTTTTGCTTAACTTGGTTACATTTTGCAGATAAAAAAGAAAAATAGAAAAGTACAGACGGGACTTCACCTAACCCTTTGGTTTCCCTCTCAAGCCCTCAACCCCCACGACGGACGTGCTTTCCCTCGCGACGAGTGATGGATCCTCTCCACTCCGAGAACCCAAATCCTTATATGAGGTGGCAGACGACACAAAGTAGGAAGAAGTCTACTTCTTGATATAATCCCACACGGAGGCCATCCAGTCCTTGATGTCCCTCAGCCAGGTGGTCGACACCCGAACATACTGCAAGCAAAGAATCAACAACAGGAGAAAAACCAGTTAGTAAGGAAGCAAGGAAAAATTAATATGAAAGAGAAAGAGGAAGGATATACCTCATGCCGGAGGGTCTCATCTGTAAGACCCATCAACCAGGCACCGATGCATTAGGACGTTGCGACACGCTCAGTAACTCCTCGCTCCTCAATCGAAAGCTGTATGAAAGGGGAGTACCCAAAATGATTCGCACCTCCTTTGACCCCGCTTATATGCCACCACATGTAGTGTGGATCGATCCCACCGATGCACTAGTACCCCTGTTCAAAGATGTGGCAGGTGGACGCACGTTCTCCACATCATAGATGCAGGAGGGCATCAACCAGGTCCATACAAAATCTATATAATCATAGATTGCCAATGTATTCGTGTATAGAGTATAGGGATCACCGGTCATCACTATCGTCAGGCATCATCTAACATTTCTCTTACTCGCCATATGTACATAGGGGCACTGGCAGTGAGACCTCCACCTCATCCTTCATAATATGCCTCAGCACCCTCTCCCCTAGGTACTAGTTGTACTGAAATTCACGCGTGATCAACCACCGTATCTGTGCATGTGTGCCCATTGTCCCAGTATCTTACAGAGTCATCCCCGATAGAAGGTCACCTACAATTACCAACAGAGAATTAGTACCTACTCAAGAAATGAAGATGCCAAAAAGAACTCAGAAAAGATAAAAATATAACCTGGTTACTCATCAGGCATTCAAAGATCGCCTCATGTCCTCCAAGTATAAAGACTGATTCGACCATCAATTGGACTTGCGGCACCAGAACATTCGGTAGAAGTCCCTGAAGTCCTAATCCTTCAAGGCTATCAAACCTATATTGTTCGCTATCACCTCATAAAATCATGTCTGCAAAATATAGGAATCAACAAAAATAGAACAAAAGAACAATGCAAAGAAAGCTTTAAAGAGGAAAATAAATTCAAAATAACCCCCAAAATGTATGTGGCCCCCATAAAAGTTACCAACAACACCAGATGAAAGAATCCAAATAAGAATAATGGGATGCCAAGGTGAGGCTCCCCCAATCGTATAGTTGGACGTCAAAAATCCTCCTAAAATACATAAATAACCGAATATGGACGACGTCGTCACCAAAAAGACACCAAATAAAAGTAAAACAAATAGACAAGTTGTCTCTCTCACCTGCCACTCGTCGGTTACGTCCACCCTCATCTTCAAGGGTGTCTCCTTTAAAGAAAAAATATGGATAGAATCACCAATTACTATCCTACCAACGTCACTTGCACCACCTCTGGTGTCACCTTTAATGTGAGGTCCACCACTATTTGGAACCCCTCAAAATCAACTCCGATCAGCTACTGAACGTATATGGGAGTGACCATCACCTCCCCAAATCCAAGATGAAAGGTGTGGGTAGTGTCCAACTACCTCTCCCTCAGACAACACAACACTGAAGTGGAACACGGTATTTCATCCAAAGCCTACTCTAAATGGCCAAAACCAACATATGAAACCCTCCAATGCACCACAATAGGGCCAACTCTTCATTTATTTTGCCTTATTTAAAGGAGTCTTTTGGATTCCAACTCTTCATTTCTTTGCATTATAAAAGGAAGTCTTGGGCAAGCCTTTTAACCTACTTTTGGCACAAATTTTGGCAGAAAATATATTTTATATTCCACTTCTTTTTATATATATTTTGGCCCTTGAGATTTGTGAGTTCCAACCTTAGATTAGAGGTGTTCTTCCGACTATTTTGTTGGAGGTTGTTGGAGGAGATTTTGTAGATCTTTTGTGTTGATCTTGAGGATGTGATCGTTGGTTTCTCATCATGGTTTGAGGTATGGGATTTTACACAATATGCTCCTTAAATCTCGCGAGTGTTTATTCCGTTGAATTCTTGTTAATTGAACTCATATTTGAATTGTTAAATTCATTGAAATCTGGAAAATAATTATTGAAATTATTTTGATTCATGTGGTATCATTATATTGTTGATGAGCACGTTGTCATGAGATTTTAATATGGCACGGAGGTTGGGCATCCGCCAAAATTCCTGTTTCCCGGGCTATGGCTTGATAAAGCATATACGGATGTGGTGAGGCCTGGTGACCCGGTTAAAGTGTTGTTGAGAAATTATATTGATAAATGCTTTGGGATTTGCATTTTGATTTGAATATTCGTACTCGTGTTGTTACGCTTTATTCATCATTAATATATTTATTGAGCATCTTTCCTGTCGTATTTTGTACTTCCCCATATTTTCTTTTAGTGACAGGTTAGCGCGGATTTTGAGGCACTATGGAGATTGATTTTAGCGAGGATTGTTTGGGAAATATTTGTATTATTTTGATGTATAGAGCTTTGGAGATTTGTATTTTATTTTCGAGTTAGTTGTTGTAATTTTAATTCGAGAGACTTGTTGTAATTGAAGAGATTTAGATTAGTGGATTTATATTATTGTGGGTTTATTTAGATGCTCTATACCTTGTTACTTATGGATTTTGATTTATTTTATCGCATTAGCGCTCTGTTCGCTCTCCCCGGGCGGGCGGGGTGTTACAAATGCTCCCAAACCTCCTTCAACCCTGTCGCCCCCGAGACTAAGCGCCTAAAGGAGCATTATCAGTCTACAAAAGAAGAAGAAGAAGAAGAAGAAGAAGAAGAAGAAGAAGAAAGAAACCTTTATTAGCAAAAAAAGAAGAAAGAGAAAAATAAAATGGAACAACAAAGGCCACAAACTTACGTAGCCATTGGGGTTATTCACCCTTGACGAACGGTGTTATGTAGGCTCACGTAGTAGGATAAATTCATCAATTATAGGCTTAAATAAATCAAAGGAATTTTCGTTGCCCAATGCTAGGGTCACCTTAGACTGCCACTCCAGGCTAGTCAAATCATCAATGGCCCGCCACTCAGTGTTGTATCCATTATTTGAAGAACCATTCATTTAAAGTCTTAAAGCAAAAAGTACTTAGGAATGGCTTTTAAAGAGAGAAAGTAAAATGTTCAAACATTTGAAGTTGTGAAAAATGGGGATGGATCACCCCATTTTTATTGAAGGCTAAGTGTCTGCCGATCGGCAACCCTGACCATACCAATCGTCAATTGCCTTTTTTTCTTCCCAAAGAAGCCTTGGAGTATGGTCTCTTGCAGATAGGCACCCTCCCAAGCTTGCCTATCGATAGTACCTTTTAAATTTTGTATAAAAAATTCCAAAAAAATCCAGAAAAATCCATAATTTTCCGTAAAAAATTCCCAAAAGTCCCTAAAAATATGGAACCTTATTTTCCTCATGAAAATTATTTTTTGATCACTAAGACCCTTATAAATGCTCAAAACCCCTACCAGGATTAATCTTACACCAACATATCCTCAAGAAGAACTAATGGTGCATCCACATACAAGTCCACTACAATTCCCTAGCACAAATCACAAAGATAAATATACCCCCAACACAACACAACCCCCAGGGTAACCACAAGTGCACCTGCACCCCCAAGATAACTTAAAAAAACTCAGGAGAGAAATTACCTCCGTCATAAAATAAGGTCCTCAGAATTGTCCTCAACCCGCATAATTGGTTATTACAACTTAGGGTCCTCAAAATTGACTTCGACCCTCAGAATCAGTCGTCCTAACTTAAGGTCCTAAAAATTGACGACCTCGAATTTCAAAATTGGTCGTTATAACTTTAGGTATTGGAAATTAACCTCGGTCCGTTGAATAGGTCATCACAACTTTAGGTCCTCATAATTGAGCTCGATCCTAAGAATTGGTTGTCACAACTTTAAGTTCTTAGAATTGACCTCGACCCTCAAAATCGGACATCCCAACTTAACTTCCTTAGAATTGACCTCAACCCTAAGAATTGGCCATTCTAACTTAAGGTCCTCAGAATTGGCCTCGACCTTCAGAATTGGTTGGCATAACTTTTTTTAGGTCCTTTGAATTAAACTCTACTCTCAAAATTGGTTGTCATAACTTTTTGTCCTCAGAATTGACTTTGGCCTAGAATATTGGTCATCACAGTTTAAGGTCTCTAAAATTAACCTCGACCCTTAGAAATCATAACTTAAGGTCCTTAAAATTAACCTTGGCCCTCAGAATTGGTCATGCCAACTTAAGGTCCTTAGTATTAACCTCGTCCCTTATACCTGGTTTTCCTAACTTAAGGTCCTCATAATTGACATCGTCACTTAGAATTGGTCATCACAACTTTAGGTCCTTAAAATTCAATTCGGCCCTCAAAATTTATTGTTACAAGTTAATCTCGTCATAATTGACATCGACTCTCATAATTGGTCATCCTAACCTAAGGTCCTTAAAATTGACCTCGACCATTAGAATTGGTCGTCACAACTCAAGGTCCTCAAAATTGACCTCGAACTTCGGAATTGTACGTCACAACATTAGGTGCTTAGAATTAACCTCGACCCGTAAAATTGGTCACCACAACTTTAGGTCCTCAGAATAAACTCAACACTCAGAATTGGTCGTGACAACTTCAGGTCCACATAATTGATCTTGACCCTTAGAATTGGTCGTCATAACTTTAGGTCCTCAGAATTGGCCTTGACCCGCTAAATTGGTCTTTATGAAAAACTTGTTTACTAGATTAATAACAAATGTTATAAGTTGAGTAAACTCCGAATAAACTTTTTAGACAAAACTCTTTTCAAATTAGAACACAAGTTGTGTTCAAAATTGTTTTTTGAATATATAGTCTAGATTTGGTAGTTGATTACCCAAGATTTTAGAAATTAAAAATAATCTACTAAGTCCAACATGCAGTACCAATCACAAAAGAAATTAAGAGCATTCAAAGTAAAGAACAGAGGAATTTTAATATGGTAAAACCCTTAATCAAGGGAAGCATCCACGGTGCCCTCTACGGAACAAAATAAAAAATAACTAAAATAAAGAATCAAGTTTTAGACCTTAAGCAAACATATAAAGATCCTAAATCTAAGTTCATAGTTATGCCTACATGAGCTACTCCACTCCAAAGGTTTTCTGACTAGAACTGATCTTTTCTAGTTACTTCTTTGTCATTTCCTTGACCCCCCTTTCTTTGAATTATGATTCCAGCAACTCTAACAAATTCCAAGTCTCTCAAATAGAACAACTGTGACTAAGTGTTCGTGTGTGAGAATGTTTATGTGAGGTGTACTAAATGAAGATTTATACAACTCACCCTCTCAAATTATTTATACAGATAAGATCCTATGAATCAATAGGTTCTATATGATATGCAAAGTCTGATTCAAATCATTTTGTCAAAAAAGCTTTTTATCAAGATCAAATCTGAAAAACAACCTTGCTTTTAATACTAGCCAAGGTCCTATGTGTCTCGTTTTATTATTGTACAACTTTATTTCACAAAATGTGAAATATGATTAAAGAGACACAAACTTCTTAAGGATCTGATTTAACCCTGAGAAAATAAATGTTTATTTTTCAAAATCTTTTGGAACAGAATGGATCTAAAATAAAATATCCAAAAAGAGAATAAAAAGTAAGCGTGTGATATTCTCTTTTAGAAAATCTCAAGTTTCAAAAGTGAAACTCGATATTTTCTTAGAGATGAGTTCTAAGTGAAACTTAAATTTGAAGAGGCCTTCAAATATCGAATAAACCCAACACCACTCTCACAAAAACCCTAAAATGGATCTAACTCTCAAGGTTTAGGTTTATAATGTATGAAATGTTGAAGGTTATGGTGTTTGGGTGAAGGGAAAACACTTAGAGGTGTGAGGATATGCAAATTAGGTTTTCTTCTCTATCTCTCTTCTCTCCTTTCTTTTCCTCTCTCTTGTCCCTTCTCTCTCTTCTCTTTACATTTTTTTTCTCTCAAGATGGGCGAATGCCAAAATTCTCAAATGGATGAGACTAAATGGTTTTTATACTGGCTGTGAAAGGATCTCGACAGTCTTGGGCAATCCTATGGTTGAGATTACTTTTGACTTATTGACTGACAATCTAATGGTCTATAATGAGCGGTGCTAACAACTTAATCTCATTAGTTAAACAGGTAACATTGGGATTACAAAAGAACAAAAGAAGGATGTTGATAAAGATCATCTAAGGGCTGAGATCAAATGAGGGGAATGTGTCTTGTAGAAAATATAAATTGACATACTCAGGAGCCAAGATGTTTATAGTGTAAAATGGCTGAAAAACACGTGTTTGAAAATATTTACCAACTCCCCCTGAAGTCTCTAGCACTTTGAGATCTTACCCAAGAAAACTTCTACTGAAATAAAACACTTTATAAAATATAACTTTTTTATCCCAACACTTTTAAAAACCAAATTTTAATAATTCCATAAATTATTTAAAATGTTTTAAAAATGTTGTTTAATGAATTTATTTTGATTTAAAAATAGCTAAAATGTTTAAAAATCACATATGCACATAGGAATAAAAAAGATGCAGTGTAAGAGTCCTATAGTGGTTAAAGGTAGAATTAGCCTCCCTTTAGGTTGCTCTTGAGGTATTCTTGGACTAGATTTCTTCATTATTCTTGAACCTTTAAGAGATAGAGCAACTCATGAAAACTATCATACTTTGTCTTAATATCCAAACTAGTTGGAACTCCTATATATATAGACTCAAGTAAGTTAATATATAGTGTGTTCTCAATATCCCCCTTTGGATATTAGAGACAAAATTTCCTTAAGTATTCTGAACTCGTGAGTGAAAATGAAAAATCCTAGTTGTCCTATACAAAAATTCTAACTACCCATTCCCATCCTAGAACTGAAAATATGATGAAAAAAATACATTACTCAACTATAATACGAACCAATACCTTAAAAATATACAAAGCTATATAACGGGTCTGAGATGCCTGTAATAAAAGTAAACACTGAATGGCATATTAGTTGAGTTAGAATAGGAATATATATAAATTGCCAAGAAAATACTCAAGATATTCTCCCCCAATTTTTCTCAAATATACAAAGGGGTAAAAAATGCAGAGTCAATCACAAATTATACCACAAATAAGGGCAGAATTAAGGGTCTCCTACATAAACTAGTGTTAGGAGGCGTCTTTTGTCATTTATTAAACAACCATGCCCTAAAAAATTAGAAACCAATTATGCGCGAGATACTACCGAGGTTATGATAAACTGTGATGAAAACTAAGTAAGAGATATCATGCCTATAGCTGTTCACAAATACTCAAAACATAAATTATGTAATGGATTGATAAATAGATATGCGAGCAGTTTTTGAGTGTTCAGATATTCAATGATGAGATGCTTGGATTCTACAAGTTCACGAATGTAGTGATGCCTAATCTTAAAGTGCTTCGTTCAGGAGTGCTGCACCGAATTCTTTGAAATATTAATGGCACTATGGTTATCATAATACATGGTTAATTGAGTTTTTGTCATACCATAATCTCTAAGCACCTATTTAATCGACAATAGTTGTGAACAACAACTACTTACTGCTATGTATTCAGATTCTGCGCTAGATAAGGAAATACAATTCTGTTTCTTATATGACCAACCTACGAGATTATTTCCTACGTAGTAACATGCACCAGACGTGCTTTTGATATGATCAGAACATTCGGCCCAATCGGCATCGGTGTACCCTATAATAGAATTGGTTGTATTCTTAGTGTACCAAATACCAAATTTTAAAGTACCCTTAACGTATTTAATAATTCTCTTCACACTTAATAAGTGGGGTACCTTAGGGTTACTTTGATATCGAATACAGATACAAACTGTGAAGGAAATATCGGTTCTAGATGCTATAAGATATAAGAGACTCCCTATCATACTTCGATATAGAGTAGGATCAACATTTTTCCCATTATCATCCTTAGAAAGTTTTGTTGAAGTACTCATGGGGGTTCCAGATAGTTTAGCATTTTCTAATTCAAAATTTTTAAGAAGTTCTACAGCATATTTAGATTTAGTGATAAATAGAACATCACTGCAATGTTTTACTTGTAGACCTAAAAAATTTTGAAGCTCACCCATAAGTGACATATGAAATTCAACATGCATGATGTCGGAGAAATTCTTAACATGTTTAGCACAAGTTGATCCATATACTATATTGTCAACGTACACTTGTGCTATTAAAACATGTTTGTCTTCATTCTTAACGAATAGAGTTTGATCTTTTCTACCACGGACAAATCAATGAGAAACTAAAAAATTAGATAATCGCTCATACCAAGCTCTAGGAGCTTGTTTCAAATCGTATAAGGCTTTTTAAGCCTAAACACGTAATCAGGGTGTGATGGATATACAAACCCTTTGGGTTGTTCTATGTATACCTCCTCAGTTAAAATTCCATTAAAAATGCAGACTTAACATCCATTTGGAGAAATTTGAATTGCAGGTAACATGATACGACAAGGACGAGACGAACTGACTTAAGATGAGTAACAAGTGCAAAACTTTCATCGAAGTTAATTAACTCGATCTGCGAGTATCCTAGTGCTACCAACCTAGCTTTGTTTCTAATAACCTCCCCATTTTCATCTGTTTTGTTTTTAAAAATCCATCGTGTGCCGATAACCTTTGAATCTTTAAGCCTGGGAACAAGATACCACACATCTTGACTCTGAAATTGGACAACCTCTTCTTGCATAGCATTGATCCAGAAAGAGTAAAAAAGGGCATCATTTACATTTTTAGGTTCCTCAAGGAAAACAAAACATGCAAATTGTGCCACATTTCGAAGTCATGGGATCTTGTTCTAACAGGTTTAGAAAGATTACCAACTACAGTTTCAATAAGATGGTCTTTAGAAACCCAAGTGGGTACGAAAGGATTCTCGAGTGACAATGAATCATTGTCTTGTGAGGGTTCAATTTGAAAATTTGGTTTATCCTCATCTTGTGGCAATGATTGACTGGCACTACTCTCGACACCTACATAATCTACAATTACATTAAAGGATTCCATAATTGTTTTGGTTCAATAATTAAAAACACCAAAAGCCCTACTATTTTGGGAATAATCAAGAAATATTTCTTTCTCTCCTCGGGTGTCAAATTTTGAAATTTGTTCTCTATCTTTATCGACATAACAAATACTCCCGAAGGTTTTAAAATGTTTTAAGTTTGTCTTTTTGTGGAACCAAATTTTATACGGGGTTTGTTTGAAATTTTTTCTAAGGTATACACGATTAATGATATGACATGCGGTTTGAACGGCTTCTACCCAAAAATATCTAGGAAGACTTTTAGCGTGTAGAATAACCCTGGCCATTTCTTGTAAAGTTCTATTCTTACGTTCAGCGGTCCCATTTTACTGAGGTGTTTTATGAGCACTAAACTCGTGTTTATAGCCATTGGCTACGCAGTATTCAGTAAAACCAGAGTCTTTGAACTCTCCACCTATGTCACTCCTAATACGACATACTTGGGCGTCCTTCTCATTCTCTATTTTTAAAAGAATTTTCAAGAATTCACTGAAGGTATCTGATTTTTGTTTCATAAAAGCAACCCAAGTATATAGTGTATAGTCATCTACTATAACTAGGATATAACTATTACCACAGAGACTTACATTCCATGAGGGAACCATTAGGTCCATATGGATAAGTTGTAAAGATTTTTTTGTTAAGGTATCTTTAACTTTCTTATGAGTGGATTTACTTATTTTCCCTTCCTGACATGGTCGACATACCGCATTGAAAGAATTTTTGATTTTGGGTAAACCTCTGACTATTGTAACACCCCGCCCACCCGGGTAGAGCGAACGGAGCGCTAATGCAATAAAATAAATCCAAATCCACAAGTGACAAGGTATAGAGCATCTAAATAAACCCACAATAATATAAATCCACTAATCTCAATCTCTTAAATTACAATAAGTCTCTCGAATTAAAATTACAACTATCTAACTCGAATAAAAATAAAAATCTCCAAAGCTCTATACATCAAAATAATACAAATCTTTCCCAAATGATCCTCGCTAAAATCAATCTCCATAGCGCCCCAAAATCCGCGCTAACCTGCCACTAAAAGAAAATATGGGGAAGTACACAATATGACAGGAAAGATGCTCAACAAATATGGATTAGAAATGATTAAAGCGTAACAACACGAGTACAAATATTCAAATAAAAATGCAAATCTCAATAGCATTTCATCATTATAATTTCTCAACAACAAATCAATGGGTAACTAGGCCTCACCCCATTCGCATATGCTTTATTAAGCCATAACCCGGGAATAGGTATTTTGGTGGGTACTCAACATCCGTGCCATATTAAAATCTCGTGACAACGTGCTCATCAACAATATAATGATACCACATGAATCAAAATAATTTCAACAATTATTTTCCAGATTTGAATGAATTTATCAATTCAAATATGATTTCAATTAAATAAGAATTCAAAGAGAATGACACTCGCGACATTTAAGGAGCATATTGTGTAAAACTCCATACCTCAAACCATGATGAGAAACCAATGATCACATCCTCAAGATCAACTCAAAAGATCTACAAAATCTCCTCCAAGAACATCCTCAAAAATATCCCCAAGAACACCTCTAATATAAGGTTGAAACTCACAAATCTCAAGGGCCAATGTGTATATAAAAAGAAGAGAAATATAAAATATATTTGCTGCCAAAATTTGTGCCGAAAGTATGTTAAAACGGTTGCCCACAACTTCCTTTTATAATGCAAAGAAATGAAGAGTTGGAATCCAAAAGACTCCTTTAAATAAGGCAAAGAAATGAAGAGTTGGAAGTCAAAACAACTCTAAGAGTTAAAAACATTTTAAAATCATTTTAAAATCCGTTTTAACTCCGTTTTAGAAACCGTTTGAAATTCTCGCCTTCAAAAATAATAACCAACATATTTGAGCAATAAAAATAATTTTATCAAAAACTTTATTTTCCTCCATTTTCCAAAAATTAATTAAAATAGCCAAAAATTACGCGGGTTATTACAACTATTTCTTGGGAACTTAATCTTCTAAGATTATTAAAATTTGTATGTCGTAGTCTATTGTGCCAAAGGTTAGAATCCTATAATTTGGCAACATGGCAAGAAGCAGACTTGGGAATTACTGTGTAATAGTTTTCCCGAGTTATGTTTCCTGTCAATATATAATTTTCTTTTTCATTAATAGTTTTTCAATCATTTTTTGAAAAAGTAACGGTATGACTGAAATCACATAATTGAGATATAGTTAAGATATTAACTTTAAGGCCTTTAACTAAGATAAGATCATTTAGATCAAGAAGCCCATTCTCACTTAATGTTCCCTTACCTATGATCTGAGATGAAGTAAACGTGACACTACCTCCTAAGAAGTCTATCTTGTTTTTCAATTTGGTTTCGTCTCCAGTCATATGTTTTGAACATCCGGAGTCTAAATACCATCCAGTTGAAGTGTGTTGTGCCTTTAAAGCAGTAATGACAATTTTGCACTTGAGTTCGGGTAATATATCATCTTTTCTACTCCAAATTGGCCTAATTTTAAAAGTTTTGTGGCCTTTTGATTTAGAAAAGGTTTGTTGGGTCTTTCTAAATATTTTTTCCTTATTTTTGGAACCTCCCTTTTCCATTTTATAGTTAGATTTGTTTGTGGCCTCTCTAGGAAGAACATACGTATTTCTTCCTTTTATAGAGTAGTTAAAGTTAAGGTGGGTTGGTGTATATATCCTTTTCTGAAAACATTCTTCAAGAGTGTGGCCAAAAATGTCGCCGTAAGAACAGTACTGATGGGTGTTGGTCTTGACTTTATTACTAAAGTCTTTAAAGATGGGTTTGGCTCTATATGGTATAGTCGTCCAATTTTCATTGGTCTTAAGTTTTGATCTTTGGCTTCTAACGGGTGGACAAACATATTTGGCATGACCATTTGAATTAGACTATTGATTGTACTGATCATGTTTTGCTTGAGAGACATTGAGACTAGATTCCCCTTTTTGAACAGTTTGACAAGTTTGAAAAAAGTAACATTTTCAAGAGAATCTTCGGTCTTACTGGTGTGCACTATTTCTCCAAAACCTAGGCCAAACTTATCTTAAGAGTCAAATTTGCTTCCAATAATAATTTCCTCATAAGATTTAGCTTGGGTTTCAAAGTCTTGACTTTTTTAAACACATTTGAGACCTTTTTCTTAAACTCTTCTAGTTTAACAAGGGTTGCCTTATATTTTTGTTCAAACTCATGATTTTTCTTAGACAAATTTTTTATTTTTAAGGAAAATTCTTGGATGTCACTGTCATGAGCAATACACTGGGCAGTATAATCTTCAATATTCTTCGTAATGGTCTGGCTAAGTAAATCAATACGCTTAGTTAATGATTTTATCATTTTTTTTAAGACGAGCACTCTTCTTAACCGTTTTCATGTACAAGTCATGTAAATCAGGCAATTCATCATCAAACTCGCTAAGTGTGTCGTGTGAAGTGTCCCCTAAAATGTTACTTGGATCTTTTGGACTAACACACACATGCCGTTTGTCGGCAATATTAACTCTTTGACTCACACTTAGTTTACTTTCAACAATAAAAGGAGCAGTATTAACATCAACATTAACATGCAACACAGATTTGTGAGTAGATAGACATGCATCATCATCATTATATAGAATTTTGGCAAATAAAGACATGCAATACTCATCATTCTAGGTTGACTCTGTTTCATCTTCATCTGAATCACTAGAGTCGCCCCACGTTTTACACACATTAGCCATGTTATTATTGCTAATATTATTTAGACATTTACTAGTTTAATATCCCATTTTACCATATGTATGACATTTCACATCTTTTAGGGCTATCTTAGGTCTGTTATTGTCATAGGTGCTTCTATTGTTATGTGAGTGTTTGGCATTGTCTCTGTCACGAGGTCTACGTTTTTTATTTCCTTGATAATTTGACTTACCTTGTTTAGAGGCTACGACATTTCTTAATTTAAAAATCTTTTTGAAATGCTT
The DNA here is from genome assembly GCA_949130495.1 of Sambucus nigra. Taxonomy (NCBI): domain Eukaryota; kingdom Viridiplantae; phylum Streptophyta; class Magnoliopsida; order Dipsacales; family Adoxaceae; genus Sambucus; species Sambucus nigra. The sequence continues at coordinate 82,084,733 of OX422208.1, read as the reverse complement.
TCTCATAAGATCTATTTGATTGTCATGGTCATCCAAATCACAGTCATCAGCACAGTCAGGGTCAAAGAGCAAAGAACTTATTTTAGGAACATGCATTTTAGATGAAAACACAACATTAGAACTAATGGGTTTCTTGTTGTGTCTGGTCTGTTGCTTTTTGAAGTCTAACTCCAATTCTATATTCCTCGGTTTACTACTAAGCAATTCAAGAGTCATATTAGGATCACCCATTTCTTCAATGGCATATCTTGCATTGTCAAATTTGGAAGGCATTGACCTAAGAATATTTTGAACAATTTCCTTTCTACTATAGGTTAAACCATTTGCATGAAGTTTAGTGAAAATATCAATTAACCTAATGTAGAAATCACCAAAGGATTAATTGTCATCCATTATCAGGTTGTTATATTATTGTACAAGCATTTTAGCTTTTCCCGCCTTAACTCTTTCATCACCTTCGTGAGCAGTGACAAGAGTGTCCCATGCCTCTTTAAAAGTCGAACATATGGACATTCTTTTGAATTCGTGTTCAATAATGGACATAAAGATGGCATTCTTGCCTTTTTTTATTATCTAGGGATGCCTTTTTCTCTTCCTTAGTAAATTCACCATGAAGTTTCTTAATCCTTGTTGGATTAGTCTCAGAGATAGCCTTAGTAGGATGTCCATACCCTATTTCCATCATTTCCCAGACATCATCACCAACGGTTCCTTGAATGAAAGAAACCATTCATACTTTCCAGTATGAAAAGTTGTTTCCATCAAAGAGTGGTTGTCTGGAGAGGTTAACAAACTTCCCAAATCCTTCTTCCATATTCAGAATTTTAGAAAGAAGTTTCAAAAATAATTTCTAAAGTTTCAGGATCACAAAACATGGTCCTGCTCTGATACCAGTTGAAAAACTTGTTTACTGGATTAGTAACAAAATGTTATAAGTGGAGTAAACTCTGAATAAACTTTTTGGATAAAACTCTTTTCGAATAAAAACACAAGATGTGTTCAAATTTTTTTTATGAATATGTAGTCTAAACCTAGTAGTTGATTACCTAAGATTTTAGAAATTAAAAATCATCTACTAAGTCCAATATGCAGTACCAATCACAAAAGAAATTAAAAACATTCAAAGTAAAGAACACGAGAATTTTAACGTGGTAAAACCCTTAATCAAGAAACATCCACGGTGCCCTCTATGGCATAAAATAAAAAATCCACTAGAATAAAGAATCAAGTTTCAGCACTTAAGAAAACATACAAAGATCCTAAATCTAAGTTCAGAGTTATGCCTATATGAGCTACTCCACTCCAAAGGGTTTTTTACTAGAACTAATCTTTTCTAGTTGCTTCTTTGTCATTTCCTTAACCTCATTTTCTTTGAATTCTGATTCCATCAACTCTAACAAATTCCATGTCTCTCAAATAGAACCATTGTGACTAAGTATTTGTGTGTGAGAATGTGTATGTAAGGTGTACTTAATGCAGATTTATGCAACTCATACTCTCAAATTATTTATACAGAAAAGATCCTATGAATCAATAGGTTTTATATGACATGCAAAGTCTGATTCAAATCATTTTGTCAAATAATCTTTTTATCAAGATCCGATCTGAAAAACAACATTTCTTTTAAAACTAGCCAAGGTCCTATGTGTCTCGTTTTATTTTTGTACAACTTTATTTCACAAAATGTGAAATATGATTCAAGAGGCACAAACGTCTTAAGGATCTGATTTAACCTTGAGAAAATAGATGTTTATTTTTCAAAATCTTTTGAAACAGAATGGATCTAAAATAAAAGATCCAAAAAGAGAATAAAAATTAAGCGTGAGATAGTCTCTTTTAGAAAATCTCGTGTTTCAAAAGTGACACTCGATATTTTCCTAGAGATGAGTTATGAGAGAAACTTAGATTTGAAGAGGCCTTCAAATATCGAACAAACTCGACACCACTCTCACAGAAACCCTAAAATGGATCTAACTCTCAAGGTTTAGTTTTCTGATGTATGAAACATTGAAGGTTATGGTGTTTGGGTGAAGGGAAAACACTCAGAGTTACGAGGATATGAAGATTATAATTTTTTCTCTCTCTACCTCTCTTCTCTCCTTTATTTTCCTCTCTCTACTCCCTTATCTCTCTTCTCTTTACATTTTTTTCTCTCAGGATGGACGAATGCCAAAATTCTCAAATGGATGAGACTAAATGGGTTTTTATACTGGTTGTGGAAGGATCTCAAAAGTCTTGGGCAATCCTACGGCTGAGATTAAGTTTGACTTATTGAATGCCAATCTAATGGTCTACAACGAGATGTGCTACAACTTAATCATGTTGGTTAAACATGTAGCACTGGGATTGCCAAAGAACACATGCATGCCGTTGATAAATATCATCTAAGGGATGAGATAAAATGAGAGGAATGTGTTTTATAGAAAACATATATTGACTTGCTCCGGAGCCAACACGTGTACTATGTAAAATGGCTAAAAAATATGTGTTTGAAATTATTTACAAACTCACCCTGAAGTCTCTAGCGCTTTGAGATCGTACCCAAGCAAACTTCTACTGAAATAAAACACTTTATAAAGTACAACTTTTAATCCCTAACACTTTTAAAAACCAAATTTTAATAATTCAAAAAATTATTTAAAATGTTTTAAAAATGTTGTTTAATGAATTAATTTGATTTAAAAATAGTTAAAGTGTTTAAAAACCACATATGCACATAAGAATAAAAATATGCAGTGAAAGTGTCCTATAGTGGTTAAAGGCATAATTAACTTCCCTTTAGGTTGATCTTAAGGTATTCTTGGAATGGATTTATTCATTCTTCTTGAACCTTTAAAAGATAGAGTAACTCATGAAACTATCATACTTTCTCTTAATATCCAAACTAGTTGGAACTTCAATGTATATAGACTCTAGTAAGTCAATATATAGTGTGTTCTCACTTTATATCCCCTTAAAATCAACCTTAACACATATTCGACTCGCTAAATTGATCTCTTTATCCCCTTAAAACCAATCTTAACATATCATTGACCATTATAATCAGTCATCCTCGACTCATTAGGTCATCAGAATTTACCTCGACCCGTTAAATCGGTCATTTCATCTCTTTAGGTTTGTAAAACTGACCTTGACCTGCTAAATCGATCAATCTCGTCTCCTTATGTCCTTAGAACTTACGTCGACCTGACGAATCGATCAACCTCATACCCCTATTTCGCATAATTGACCTAAAAAACCTCTTTCCCAATGTCAATGTGATGTCTATCATTCGATAACCTTCACTTATTCCAAGTTTGCTCGTCGAGGTTCTCTTTTTAGACACCCCATCCTAGGACCCCTAAGCACCTCCTTAGGTCCCTAGCACTCGCTCGTTCATCGCAAACCCTGGGTCTTACTCCAAGTACAGATTTGGAGACTAGATGCTTCCGAGGCCCTTTTAACTCTAGTTAACTTTATCTCCTGAGCGAAATCTTAGTGAATATTTAAAGGTATATAAATCCCCTTTCCAATAATCTACCCCGTGTATGATCCAGTCTTACAGTTTAAGCAAATGGTTCGTTTTATTACCAAAACTGATCTTGAGGTCATTGGACACTTCTGGGACCTATTTGACTCCAGTTAACTTCCTCGCTGAGTGGAAGCTCAATGAATTTTCAAAGGGGTCTAAATACCCATTCTAATGGTTCACCTCGTCTACAATTCTAACTTATAGTTTGGATGAACAATTTATTTTACCTTAAAAACTTATCTAGTGGCCACCGAATGCTCCTGGGATAAATTTATCTTTGGTAAAATCTTCCTCTTGAATGAATATGAATGAATATTGGAAGGGTTCTGAATACTATTTCCAATAGTCCATCCCGTGCGTGAATCAACCTTACGATACGGACGAATAACCCGTTTTACTCTGAAGGGTCACCGGGCAATTTATAGTCTTGTTTGACCTTGGTTAACTCTCCAAATAGAACGAAGATGAATTAAATCTCGAGGGGCTCTGACTACCATTTCCCATGGTTTATCCTATGCATGAATCGGCCATACGATTCAGATGAACGATCCGTTTTCCTTCGAGAAAGTCATGTCGAGTGACCAATGAACACTTTCGAGCCCTGTTTGACTTTAGTTAACTCCCGAACTCGGGAGCGGCTCAATGGATTCTTAAAGGATTTTGAATAACCTTTCCAACGATCTGCACCGTACATGATTCTGACTTACAGTTTGCATTTTATAACCATTTTTCTTAAAAACATGATTTAGACTACCAAATAGGACCCCCAGGACTATGCCTATCGACAGTGAGTCTGGAGTTCTATGCCTATAGGCAGGTCAAAGGCCCAATCGATCGTCACCCCCTATGTCCTATACATCGAGTTCGTGACCTCACTTTGAAAGGCACACCTCAGAACCCTTAAACATCCCTCTCAGAAATTCAGAAAACATTCTCTCAAATTCAAACTTATTCCGCTTTAAAAAAATCCCATTTCCCACATTCCCTTCATATTTTTTGTACTCATTTTAATAAATTCTCACCCATCTCCTCACACCATCATTCCCCTATTGCAATATCAGCGCATCTACAATCAAGATCCACTTCAAGTCTTTATAAGGAGGTCGAACTCTTCACCATATTCTTTATATTCTCTTATTTTAGCATTAGTAACTTTATTTTCTCTTTGGTGATTTATTTCAATACATCACATTCCTTAATTCTAAACCTTTACAATTAGTATTTGCACATACTTTATTTTCATAAAGAACCCAAAAACAAGAAAAATAGGGTTTACTTGTAAATTCCAAATGGGAAATTCTCATCTTATTTTCTCACACTAAAACACATTTTTTTCACACATACATATATAATAAAAGTCCACGATTGGATTTATGGGTTAAACCCCACCTCGTATTGCCTTTGAACTACGTGGACTTTGATGTCTCCCGGGCTATGTAGGGGTCTTGGATAAATCCCAAGACTCGAGTCCTCCTATATATATATATTACCCTATTCATATAATATATTCTTATGGTATTTTATACACTTTCTTGCTTATGTCTTGTCCGATATGGACATTCGTTCTTCTATAATGACTTGTGAATCGGCAAACACTTACATTATATTTTGAATTACTACTTTGGTAACACTTTTAGGGATAACCTCACTCCACCTTTGTCCATCACATGAGTTGAGTGATTCCATTCTCCATTTTTATTATTCACATAAGCATACACATCACGGAGTTTAACATGAGAAGATTAACACTTGACCATGAGATATAAAAGGGGGAATGGGTGCCTAACTCCTTTCCATTCTGTAACTTAGTCACTGGTCCCTTGTATTACTTGGTTTCGCAACAATCAATATTGTCCTTGATGTTGTTCTCTCGAAGAGACAACATTTATTTTTAATGTTTTATGCAAAATAGGTTGGTGACTCTATATACACATATCACCCCACATCGACGATGGTTGAACGCTCCAAAAAAAAATATGCAATCCTGCATGCACGCCAGAAATGAAGGAAAGGGGAAGGAAGAGGTCACTCCTCGGAAACCACCTGACCCCACCTCGGGATGGCCACAATTATAATGGAAACTTTGCTTATTTCAATTAAAATTAAAGTCCTAAGGTCCTTGCTACAATCAACACAGGCGACCTCAGGACTTGATGGAGAAAGCAAAAGACATACAAGGGATCCCTTAGTAGTAAACCAACTCTATTTGGTTGGATAAAATCCTGAATGGGTGTATTGCCCATAGACTATGTGCATTTTTTCATTGTTTATTGTAGGCCTAAGGAGGTGTGACGACACGACCTAAAAGGTAAGAAAGACAAATGTAACATATTCTTGGCATAAAGGAATGCAAAAATGATAAAAAGTTTGTATTAAATTAACTTTTCGAGAAATTCCCAATTACAAAAGATACCAATTAAACATTGATTAGTGGTAGTAAAGAAATTATCACAACTATTGATGGTCAAGAGGTTAAGCTTCTTGATCGGCTTTCTCTGACTCCTATCAAGACCAGGTTGGTATTCATCATCACTATCATGACCTTCAAAGTAGTTCTTAACAAGTGGATATGGAATGGTATCCAAGGGGACCCACGTGTCATCTCTCCCAATAGGAGGTCATCGGTATGTTGTACAATCAACATGGTACATACACTAGAGCTGAGAAACCTTGGGTTCTTTGACAAACTTTAATGCATTCAACTAGCCGTGCTTTTAGGCCATACCTTGAGCTTCCTCATAGGGGAATCTTCCCATACCTCATCATAGCCTACTGACTAGGCAGTTTAGGGGCCCATTTTGAAAACATATAGAATCTTATTTATGTCATGGTTAATTACCATGATCACGACGTTGCCCCTTTGAACCTTCTCTTCACACTTTGGGAGCTTCTTTTTCATATCGCAATTTTTAGATTGAAGCAGGAATTCAACCTCCCCATATCCTTTTTCTCAGCAAATTGAGCCTACATCTTATTTATTTCCTCTTCCATAGAGGATCCCACATCTTCTAAGTCTTTAAGGCCATTCTCGAGCTTGGAAACTAAGGTGGAATAGTCCTTATAAGCCTTAGTCCTCTTTTTCATGGACTTATAAATTGACATGAATGCTCAATGAACTTGGTCGCTTGCATCTTTCCAGAGAAGATTATCTAGGTTGCAAGAAAATGAGGGAGTCTCCTTGGTGCAGGCTAAAACATTAAAATAAACACCAGAATCAAGTAAATATTCAGAAAGCAACGTTCAAAGCAGTGTAAGAAGATTATGAAAAGAAATGACTTCTTTATTAATGTGTAAATAGAATAGTCTGAGCCCTTACTGTGTGAAAAAAGAGTATATAGTTCAAATAAAAGTCTAAAAAACTAAAGGCCTTATTTCTTCACATGCTTCTTAGCCTTATCTCCATTTCCCTTTATTTTCACCACCTTGGCCTGATCAGTAGTTTTGCTGGTGAAGGCCTCCTCATCGACCTATAGGTGAGGGCTAGGGTGATGCTCACTAAAAATCTATGACTCAGCAGGGATATCAAACCTCACCAGGGCCTGATCCTAGCCCTTATTGAAGCCATCCTTTTGGATATAGGCCATCTGTAGCCTATCATCGATGTAAGATGTCTAACAAACCTTTCTAAAGTTGGCGTCCTTAGCTGTAGGGAACTCAAAAACCTCCTTCACTAGTTGATTTTTCCAATCTTCAGTAAGTTATTCTCGATCTTCAGTGAAGAGATGACATTAATGGCGATCTTCTTCTCCCTCTCGTAAACTTCCTAAGCTTTAACCATGGCCTCTTAGATTTTTTTAGGTCCAGTTTAGGTTCATAATTAATCTTGGATTGGTCTTTGCGAACATCCAAGATACTATTAAACTCTGCCATAAATTGCAGAATAGGGGTACATGGAAGAATATAGAGGTCAAATAGAAACAAAGAGAAGAAAAATTCTTACCATTTATTTGGGAAGTGAGAATGACAAGTTGGCCAGGTCCCAACAACTATAGTTACTCGTGATCTGCAGCGAGAACGACCCCTATTAGTTGGCCAAAGATTGATTTTAGGCCATAGACATGGCTTGGGAGGATATAGGGAAGGGGGAGGAGCATCACTTCATTGGGAAGAAGGAGAGGCCATAGGGGCCTTTTATTTCTCTTTCTTCTTCTCCTTGATCATGATGCCTCCCTTATTAACTTTAGGGGCTTTCAGGTTCAACCCTTTTTTGGGACATAGCTTTGGGGGAGAGATATAAGCATCGCCATCTTCGATCAGAAGAACCCTCTTCGTTTATAAGGATAAAAACAGTGTTATAAAAAATCCTCCTAGGCTCCGCCTAGGATTAAGGCTTGGGAGAAATGCCCCGCCTTAAGTTTTTAATGCCTTATACTTGGTAAAACCCTTAAGGCGCACTTTTTCTCTAAAAACAATAGTGCTTTAGTGAAACGATATCGCCTTTTAAAGATTTTTTTTCAAACCGGACCATTATCTCATCCATAATAATCAAATAGTATTTTAATTTGCAAATATTAAGACATATTTTTATGATATGTACAATTTTAGTATTTGAATAGCCTTTTTATGGTCAAAAAATATTAAAATATATTAAAAATGCCTAAACGCCTTTTCATGCTTTTTTATGCCTAAGGCCCGCCTAGAGTTCTAAGGCTTGAGGCTTGGCCTTCACGCCTCGATCACGCCCTGTGTTTTTTAGAACCTCATATAAAATTGATGTCGAGAAACTCAAATGAAGATGAAACTTCATCATCTGGAATGGGAAGCTCAGGGATGTTGTCCACCTGGTGAGCTGTGATGTTGTTGGTTGTGTTAGTGTATTCCAAGAGAAATGAGGCTGATCGTGGGTCATCACCTCCAATAAGATATTCTCTTATTATCCAAGACTTCAATAACTCAAAACCATTTATATGGTCGATGGAAGGCTCCTTTTTTTCCTACGATCTGATTAAAGACAAAACAATAGGCATTATCAGCAAAAATATAGCAAAATAATATTAAAAACAAGCCTATTTCACTCCCCAATCTGCGCACAGGAACTTAGTGTATTCTTTGCCCTCAGGGAGAAATTGATATTGCCGATTTATGGAAGTAAACCCTTGATCCCAGTATCCCTTAATGGAATAAGGGAGGTTCACAACCAACACCCTGTTGTCCTTCCTCTCATTCATGTAAAGAAGGTCATATGTGGTAGGAGACTAGGTGTAATAATACTTTTTCTTTGGGATACTAAGGTTGGTCCCACAAAGCTCATAGATTCTATTACCCCATTGACTATACATCATATATTGCGGCACACAGAGAACTTAGAAAATTCCAAGAAAAGATGGTTTGGGGGAAAGGTGAATCCTCTATGGACTACAACAAGGGTATGAATTCAGTGTTCCCCATCAATGGAAATAGAGTTTCTGGGCATGGGGGCAGAGTCAATTGTAACCCATGAATGAATAGAATAAGTTTTTCTATAGCCATCCACATTTTTTCCATGAAGAGTGTCTGCCATTTCTAGAAAAACAAATTACAACAATGAAGAAAATAGAGATAGAAAAGAAGGAAGCTATAAAGACAAATAACGATAAAGAGAAAGAGAAAAACATAAAAGATAAATGAATGCAAATAGGAGAAGTATTTTATTAGAATAAAAGAGAGAGCAAAGTGATAGTTTGAGAATGAGTATGTGAACAAACAATGTTTAAAAAATGTGTACAATCATAAGGAATAGGAATCGAAGAAGTTTTTAGTGCTTTATTTCACTCCATGACGAGCGTGTCCCAATAATTTGGTGCCTATTTACAAGTTTATCCAGCCTGTAGATATCATTAGAGTGGATCAGATGAATGGGATTCTAGTAAACATAAAATCCTCTGGCCCAATTCTACCCCAAAATTAGCTAGGAATTTCAAGGGAAATTATGGGAACAAAATCATAATTAGACCCAACTCAGACCTATACCACCAATCCCAGCAGTGCTTGGCACAAGATTGACCCAGTTTACTAATAAAAAGGATCAGTAAAACATTTATCACATGGATAATTACGGACCAATTGGCATTTGGATAAAGCGCACATCAGTTACCCAAAATATCGGATAAGATATTTAGGGAATCACCACACGAGACAATAACAACTCAAGGGAGTTCCTTAAATAATTAAACCACTATAGTTTTGCACAACTATAAATACAACCCATACCCCAGGGCCAAGGGGGATGTAGTTTTCATAATTTGAGAGAAGTTAATAAAAATCTAGTAACCTCTCTATAGACGTAGGCAATTTTCCTAACCACATATATTTTGTGTTGTGTGTTTGACATTTGCATTTCCTTTATTTAATTTCTTTATAGAATTCATTAATTGTGGTTATTTGCACCCACAAAAACATAGAGGAGAAGTAGTGGTTCGATAACAAGGTGCTCACATTGGAATGTTTGAAGGACATTTCTTTGGATGTGAAATGGAGTCCCATTTGGCAAAGAAGTGTTTGAAGGCAAACCCATGACAGTTCGACCAACATGGTAATATGATATAACCACTTTAGGTGATTTCACTGACATTGCAGTTGCCAATATAAATTTATGTTTCCTTAAATCTATAGCACCATTGGAACTAGGGATACCTTAACAACCATGCTAAGGAGGGACAATTAACGTGGTACCTCATAGAACGAGTACTATATCAATTGGAAAATGATACGTTCTCAATACTTTTTTTATGTATTCTTGATTATCTTATTTGCGCATGTGCAAATAAATGATATGTAGGATGTTTAGATACACTATATAAATTATGTGTAGCTGCTAAGAGTGGCACTGGTGATTTGTTAAGGATAGGTTATGAAGGATGACATTGTTGAATTTTCGTAACATGGGTGATTCGATGAGTACGATGGCATCAGGGATTTTCCACAACATGGGTGATTTGACGATTAAGATGGTATGGTTGATTTTTCTCGTCATGGTTTGTTTTCCATAACATGGTTAAGGTGTTGAAAATAAGTGGATATAAGTTATGGTAAGATTATTTGGAGGTTTCGTGTGTTATTAGATCTAGCATTCATATAGTTAGGCTATGAGTATATACAAGGGTTTTCTTGTTTGGATTATTTTTCCGACGTATGATTTCCTACCGGGTATTGATCACTGGATTCAACAGTTTACCACTTATTCATTTTCTTGGGGAGGATAGCGTATTAGACAATTCTAAGGAGGAATTCGTGTATTATGGGGAAAATGTAATACCCCATATTTTTATTAATTAAATAAAAAATTAATTACTATTTACTTATGTGGGTTGTCGTGCTATTTGTATAAATTATTCGATTAGACTTATTAATTGAAATTAAATAGAGAATTTACATAATATGTGAACGACTTGTTAATTTATAATATGGTGGTGATTAATATTATGTTACAGGATAGTATTATTGGACCAGTTTCTTGGGGAATACAGATGCCCGAAGTAATGTTTTTAATGTGCTGAATTGGGTCCCAAGGGTAGGTACTCGTTTGGGCCAAGTTTTAGGAGCATCTAATTAGTATTTTGGACTTATTTAAGGGTTCAAAATTGGGACAATAGTGGATCATCAGGATTAGGGCCACAAAGATATATTTAAACCTCATTAACGATCATAACACATCATAACTCATAGCCTAGTAAGCAGTGTAAAACTTTGGGAGAAGTGGAGAGATATCAAGATGGTTCAATATGAGTCCAATCTTTAATAAGGCGAGAAATAATTTTCAATTATTATAACTATGTTTTAGGATTGAAATCTGATTAAAAGTCTGTAAATCTTATTATTAAACATTTTTAGTTATAAGTATGAATGGCTTAAATTATAAAATCCATTTTTATATTAAAATACATGTTTAACTTAGAACTCTGATGATTATAATGATGGAAACCATGAATAATCTGTATTTAATCATTAATAGTGGTATGATTTGATTAGTTTCATAATTAGAGGCTGAGGGTCTCACTTTTTGAGTTACGATCACGAGCTGGTGTAGTGGAGAGGCTACGGGTCATATGGGGTTAGTTTGGGTAGTTTAAATAAATTGGGTTGGTTAGGATTTCTTTAGTAATATCTTAAGGTTGTATTTAGGAATATTTAGGGAGATTGGTTAGTAGTGGGTATCGAAATCATTTGAAACCTCAGACTCAATAAGTGCTCATTACGGGATCTCAGATATGTTTGTGGGGAGAAGTATTAAAGCGGTATATAAATATATAAATTGGTTCGAACCTTAGGTGAGGGTCCTACATCCACCATAATCGGTGCTACTCGGTACATTAGATTATAGATGGGAGTATTACAATCTATTCATCTCTTGGACTTTAGCAAGAAGGACCAAGGTATCTTCAGTCTTTATTACTAATCAAAGGGTCCCTAAAAAGTAACTGACAAACTTCTCTAAGGATTGCTTATCCTATTTTAGGACTTAACAATATATATAATGTGTAAAAGGTTTGAAGTGGTCCAAACCTTCTCCTATATTATACTAATTATGGATTAATAGAAGATACAACAATAAACACTTAAGAGATGGAGTGATTACGATTGTCCACCCAGTAATACTGCTAACCTTTTCTTAAATTTGTTACATTGCATTCAATAACTATATGTTGTTATTGATTCAATAAATGAACATGAACATGGAAGGATGGTTAGTCTCCAATCAAAGATGACCTCTGCTCCCCCTTTGTGAAGAAGTGGAAGACCTCTAAGGCTATATAACAAATAAAATTCAACACTTTTGTAGAGATTTTGATGCCTTTTATGAAGCTAATGATTGAATATTATCTAAGGTTTGAGTTGAATGAGAGCCCATCATTAGAGATAGTTATGAAAATCTTTTCTTTACTGTAAGCATTATTATTAGGAAGTGGGTCCTTTGTGGCAATCTAGAGTTTAGCTTCTATTGTAGGGGATGTATAGTCCTTAGTCTCAATTGTTTTTGTTTAGGATAATGATGGTGCCCAAGTTAAGAGGAAGGAAGTGGCTAGGACCGTTCTAAAATATTTTTAGCAATCCCCTTTAAAGGAGATGAGCAAATCCAGGGCTTCCCCTAAGGTCTCTAGCCAGCCTAGTGGGCCTGCTGAGGTGGAGCTAGGAGTGATAAGGTTCTTTAGAGGTGACAAGTATTATCTTTTTTCGTCTTATGAAGAGAAAAATTTATATGTCTCTGTTGTGGAGACTCTGATATTAATGACCATGACCAATTGTTCTCAGATGGTGTCAACATTGAGGGGCATATATACCTCATCCAATTATAAGAAGTTGGCCCACATCCTTAGCAAGGTAAATTCATACATCGTTATTTCTTTAATCTATCCTTTTGCCAAATTTTCTTTCTTCTTAGTTATATTTTTGTGTTTTAAGCCCAACATTTGACCGAGGCCCTCATGGATAATGCCATCGAGTGTCAAAGGATGTCAAAGAAGGCCTTAATGATGAATGAATGGTGGGACTTAGCCAAAATGGAGATTCACCACATGGACTAAAATCAATCATTGAAGATGGTTACTTTAGAGGATGAATTAGTGATCCTTTGGCCTTAAATCAATTATTTACAACATAGTCATCTTATGAATGAGAAATCCATCTGTGATTATGATTTGTTAATCTTTATTGCTCTGAGGTCATTGACTTATGCTAAAAAGGACAATATTGAGGCTTTGGTCTGGTATAGGAGAGAATTGAAGGCCTTTTAAGATGAGGTGCTAAAGCTTCAGAGAAAAAATGACAAACTACTTCATGCGACTGAGAACATATACATATTGAAGAATTAATTCTCAAACGCCAGGACTAGGAGGGACTGTATGATAAATGGGGGACTAAAATCAAAGGATGATTTATTTGGGCTTCAAGTAAAGTATATTGAGGTTATTGGGGAGATAGGCTCTGTGACAAGGAGCTGGATAAATTCTTATTTGAGTTCTGAGGCCTACTAGAGGTTTCTTTTCTGGAAGTAATCTTTAATCTTTGAAGTTTGTAATGCCAAAATTTGGGTACTCTTCTATGAGGTCGATTTCTTCGATATCTTTATTGAAGATCCCAATTCCAGTGAGGATAATTCGGAGTGAAAGTAATAGTGAGGGTGAAGATATTGAGGCCTTCAATTAAGAAACCAATAATGAAGCCCATACTCCCGCAGTCGCACAAAAATTCTTTGCCAAAGAATCAACTGAGAAACCTGTGAAAAAATATATTATGAACACTTGGCCTTAGAAGGATTTTTTAATATTTATTTTTTTCCCATGGTGTCATTGCTCGCTATATTTAATATCAACAATTGTGTTTTGAAAACTTTGAATTCTTCTTCCTTGTCATTTATTTTGCTTTGCTAAGAAATTTTTTCTAGTGATTGTTTTTATCTGAGGAACGTTAGGTAGGTAATATCCCCCCTTTAAACTCTCCCCCCCCCCCCCAATATTATTTGGTAAAGCAATAAAAAATAATTCATGAAGTCTCTTTGAGGGTCTATAGACCTTTGCAATATAGCCGATAAGGATAAAGGCCTTAGAAGCCAAGAATTAAGGTTCTGTGGGTCCTCGGGCCTTTAAACCACAAGAAACGAAGGATAAAAGCCTTAGGATTGAAGAGTACTAAGACCTCTTAACTTAATTGGCTAGAAATGAAAGCCTTAGAAGTAAAAAACACTTTAAACCTTTTTAATACTGAAAAACTCAAAATTTTATGTACGAACTCTTATCCCGCCTAAAATTTTGTGAAGGTGTAAGTTGAAAAGGAAACTAGCCCATGATCTAAGATATCAAAATTATAATTAACTAAGGGTGAGAACCTTATCATATTATAAGAAATTCCACAAAATGTCATGCGGCCTCTAAACTATACTCCCATAAGGATGAAAGACTTAGTGCTTAAAATACAAAGTTCCACTAAGGGTCCTAAGACTTTAGAACTCTAATCCACAAAGGATGAAATCATTGAGTTTTAAAATATAAAGTTCCTCTAAGAGCCCTAAGAACTTTGAACTTAACTAACTAAGGCTAAAAACCCTAAAAGTTTAAAATATGAAGATCCACTAAGGGTTTTAAGACCTTTGAACTTAACTAACTAAGGATAAAATCCTTAGCAGATTGTGACATTGTACTATGTATTAATCTGAAATTCTAAAATGCTTTGTACACAAAATATTAGACCCTCAAATATTTTTTAGGGTGGAATTTTAAATCTTGGCTTTTTAACCATTGTTTTAAGGTATTTTTTGTCTTTTTAAATGCTTGTCCCCCTAAAAATATTTTAAAATAAGGGATAAAAGTTTTTGTGATATTATTTCTAAGTTTTTTCATACATTTTGTTTTTTTTAAAAACGCATTTTAAGTGAAAAAAAGTCCTTTAGGTTTATCATTTGGGTCCATAGACCTCAGTTAACTCAAGTGAAATTGAGGATGGAAGCCTTGGTAATTCCTTTTATCGTTTTGGGGCCATTAGACCTTAGAGTTCTTATTCGAGCCATGGATGAATTGCTTGTAACTCTAGATGGATAATTTAAGAACATATAGCCCTTAGGCCAATGATGAAACCCTTTTAGTTCTTAAAGTCATTTTTCTGAGGTGCCTTGGCCTCATCCATATTACTGGGAGTCTAATATTTAAGCCTCTTAACTTATGTCCATGAACCTTAGGTCTAATTGATAACCCATGATTAACACCTTTTAACTTATATGGACATTATATTGAGATAATTGAGGTAGGTAAAAAAATGTTATTTTATTTTCATTTTAGTAATAGAGTACATCATTGAAAATATTTCTTTACATGTTTTGAGTTTTATTAGTGAGAAACCTCGTATTCGTCCATGTCTTTCAAATAATAGCATCCTGGCCTGAATATCTTACTCACCACATAAGGACCTTCCCATTTAGGCTTAACTTTCCCTATATTGGATTTTTGGTGGCAATGGTTACCCCTCTTAGGACCAAGTTTCTCACTCTGAATTAACTATCACGAGATTTCTTATTAAGTAATAGGTTGTCCTGTATTTGTAAGCAACCATTTTGATCAAAGAAACTCCATAACTTTCCTCTAGCTCATCTAGGAACCTTTTAAGCCCCTCAATGTTTGTTTTTGATTCAAATTTAGTAACCCTCTACATTAGTTTCTCGATCTCAGTTGGAAAGATGACCTTAGTGCAGTACGTCAAGGATAAAGGGGTTTACTTAGAAGGGACATTAATAGTGGTTCTAGACGCCTATAAGATTTTTGGAAGATCTTTAGTCCATAGACCTTTGGCTTTATCTATCTTCCTTTTTTAATTATGGAAGATGGTCCAGTTGGTCATTTTAAACCACCTCTTTGCCCGAGGGTGACCTAGTGATGAGTAGTTGTTGCTAATGCCTTAATCTGAGAAAAATACCCTAAAGGTTAGGTTGTCAAAATATTTTGTCATTTGTTGAGAGGTAGGTGCCCTACCAATTCCACCCCTATGTGGCAACGACTAAGGTATAAGTACTGGAGTCATCTTTTCTAGTGGTTGCTTTAGGATAAAGGTAAACCTATGACATTTGTCACAGCGATGTACCATATATTTAGCTTCTTTGCCTCAATACCTTATAGAAGAAGGTATTTAAGTTAGTTTGGGCATCACAAACACCATCTTGGAGATCTCTAAAATGACTATCAAACATCCGGGTTTACCTCATTTGAAGAGGCTACCTGTGCAAGATAGTCAGCCTTAGAATTCCTTGCTGTAGGGACTCTTATGAAGCTAAATCTTGGGATCCTTCGAATGAGGTTATTTATGATTGCAAAATATCTTTTTATTTGATCACATTTGTCCTCATAGACCTCAGTGACTTTATTGACTACCAATTAAGAATCACTAACAACTTCAACATGATCTTCTTTTAAATTGGTGTCCAAGCCTAAGACGGCTACCAAATCTTCATACTCTACCTCATTGTTAGAGGATTTGAATTAAAAATTAAGGGTAAGGGAGATTTCAACTCCTTATGATATCAAAAGTTGAAGTCCTACTCCGATGCTTGAATTATTGGAAAAGCCATCCATATATAATGCTAATGTTGGGAAGTTGAGGTCCATCTCATAGACAGTGCGAGCTTGGTATCTTTGGATAATGTTAATTATTTTTTTGATCTCTTGAGTTCATGTTCTACTTACTTTAATTTTCTGAACTCTGCAATTAAATTAAGTGAGGTTTGGTCCTTTATAGGACTTTGTGACTAACACTTGATATGAAATTCCCCCAACTCCATAGACCACTTGACATGCCTACCTGAGGTGTTAGGTTTGTATATGATCTGTTAAAGGGGTTGATCCTTCGTACCCATTATGGCATTGGATTATAAGTATGGTGTCATATGTCTAGCTAAGGTGACCAGACAAGAAATGAGCTTCTCTATCCTCCAGTATTTACTTTCAATCACCTGCACAGCTCTACAGATATAATACACTGGGTATTAACAAAATCTAAGGTAACTTTTGTAGAGAAGGCAATAAGATATAATTTTAAATATTCACTAGTAATGGTCTGAAACAAAAGAGGTAGATATCATAAGTATTTCTTTCAGCTCTGGAAAGCATCCTCGGCCTCTAGAGTCCACCAAAAAGCCTTCTTCAATATTTTTAAGAGTGGAAAACACTTCTTTATCACCGTGGAGACAAAATGATTGAGGGAAACAACCCTCCCATCTAGGATTCGAACTTCTTTGACTGTTCTAGGAGATTTCATGTCTCGAATAGCTTGGATTTTATTTGGGTTGGCCTCTAGTCAACACTTGGTGACCATTAAGCCTAAGAATTTTCCTCTAATTACCCTGAAGTCTATCTTACAATTTTCTGAGGCATACGCTCTACAGTTAACAAACACGTTTAAAAAAAGTAAAGAACAATTAATAACATATAAAGGCAGCGAGAATAAAACTCAAATACATTATTCCTTACTTAGAAGAAGAGACTTGAACACATGCAAGGACTGTAATGTTATGCCAAGTGAAATATTAGCAAATCAATATCACCTATTAGTAATAGATTTAACCCTTAAAGGGGTTTAAGTATCGAAAATAAATAATAGGTTATCACAATATAAAATGGAAGAATTTATACAGATGTAAAAAGATATAATCTAGGTAGAAGTTCCTATTAAACATGAAGTGGAATTGGGACGACAATGTTAATAATATTTGGTAACGAACAAAGAATGATATTGAGAAAATAGGTAAGAAAATTTTAGGTGAGACTAAAGGAAAAAAATCATTAAAAAAGAGACTTAGTGGTGGAATGAGGAAGTGCAATAGATAATACAAAAGAAACGAGTAAGTTTAAAAGAGAAGCGAAAGAGTAAAAAAAGAAGACTTGGGGGGTATAAGAAAACTAGATAATCTTTATAGTAAATTAAGTACCAAGGAAGGTGAACACGAGGTATATAAATTGGCAAAGAATAGAGATATATTGATAAAGGAAATGGGTCCATTTAAGTGTATTAAAGACATAAATAAAAATATATTAATTAACGATAAAGAAATTCTAGATATATGGGAAGAGTATTTTTAATGAATATTAAATGAATAATATATATAAAACATGTCGACAATATAGAACCGAATATAGGAATGGTATGTCCGATTACTAAAAAGGAAGTAGATATATTAATAAGAAAAATGAGAAGGAATAAACCGGTTGGCGTGGATAAAATACCCATAGAGGTGTGGAGAACCCATGGAAGTATACGGATAAAATGGTTAACATGTTTATTTGATAAAATTCGAAAATAAGAAAACATGCCAGATGAATGGAGGAAAAGCACCATAATACCTTTGTATAAAAATAAAGGGGGTATATAAAACCGCGATAATTATAGAGGAATCGAACTGATGAAGCACACAATGAAATTATGAGAAAAGGTTGTAGAACAAAGATTAAGAAACAGTTCAACTATTTTAGACAATCATTTTGGATTTATGCTAGGACGATTCACCACGGAGGATAATTACTTATTGAGACATCTTAAGGAGAAATAAAGAAGTAAGAATAAAAATTTACATATGGTCTTTATAAATTTAGAAAATGTGTATGATAGAGTACTTGAGGATATAATATGTTGGGCTTTAAGGAGGAAAAGATTCACTATGATTTATATTAAAGTTATTAAAGATATGTATGATAACATAAAGAATATAATAAGAACTATTTGTGGGGAAACTAATGATTTGACGATTAATGTGGGTCTACATCAAGGATCGGCCTTAAGTCCTTACTTATTTATCGTAGTATTAGATGAGATTACTAAGAACATAAAAGAAGATATCCCATGGTGTATGTTGTTTGTGGATAATATAATTTTAGTAGAAACTTCAAAAGAGGCCTTAGTGACGAGAGTAGATACATGGAGAAATGCCTTAGAGTATAAGGGAATAAAAATCTGTAGAAAAAAAATTGAATTTATAGAATGTAAATTTAATAATGAGGCCTCTGATAGCATAATGTTAAAGATTAAAAAAAGCGATAAACCAAACAAAGAAATTTCGTTATTTAGGTTCAGTGATACAAAGTAATGGGGCTATTGATAAATATGTTACGAGTAGTATATCAACTAGTTGGATGAAATGTAGATCAGCAAGTTGGTCATTATGAGATAAGATGATAACAAATAAATTAAAAGGAAAATTTTATAAAGAAGTTTTAGGCCAGCGCCCCTATATGGAGTGAATTGTTAGGATTTAAAGGAAAAACATGAACAAAGTTTTCATGTTAGTGAGATGAGGATGCTTTGATGAATGATAGGAATTACTAGAAAGGACAAGATTAAAAACCATTATGTGAGAGAACAGTTAGCAGGAGCTACTATTAGTGTTAAATTGAGAAAATTAAACTTAGATGGTATGAATATGTATTACGTAGACCAGTAGATGAACCTATAACAAGAGGAAGATTATTGGAAATAGAGGTTAAAAGAGAAAGGGGCCTCCCTAAGCTATTGTGGGAGGAAATTATTGTGAGACATCTTAAGGAATTAGACTTGAATGATAATATTTGCTATAATAGATTAGAACAAAAAAGGAGAATCCATGTGGCCGACCCCATGTGGTGGGATTAAGGCAATGATGCTGATGATGATATCCCAAAGGCGAAGTTCTTTGGTTTTGGCTTATTTGATTCCTTCTAAGGATGACAAAGGTCTTCCTGTGTTTTTTCACATTATCCTAAGCCTCTAAACACTTAACCATCATATCATCGACCTAGACCTCCATGGATTTTTTTATTAGGTCTTTGAATATGGAGTTCATCACCCTATGTTAAGTAGAACCTAAGTTCTTTAGTTCAAAAGACATAACTTTGTCGTAGTTGGTACCATTATCCTTGATGATGAGGTATTATGCTCATCTATGGGAGCCATTATGATTTGGTTGTACCCATAATAGGCATCAATAATGGAAATAAGCTTGTGACCAGCAATGAAATGAACTAATGTATCAATGCAAGGAAAGGAATAACAATCCTTAGGATAAACTATGATGAGATCAATGATGTCTATGCACATATGCAATTTTTTCTTGGATCTGGGCACTAGAACTACATTAGAAAGACATTCTAGGTATCGTACTTCTCTGATGAAGTTGCATTTCTTTTAAGGCCAAAGAATCTTTTCTTTTAATGTACTGGACTACGATTTAGGTCCATGCTTAGGTTATGGATTACGAATATAACATCTACCCCAATCATGTTTGTGTGGCCCTAACTAAATACGTCCTTATTTTCTTGTAATAACTAGGTCAATTCTTCTCTAAGGGAGGAGATCAAACCAACCCAAAATTGGATGACCCTAGCAGAATCTTGGTCATCGATGCCAATGGTGATAAGGGCCTCAATCGTCTCACCTCCTTATTCTTTTCCTTTATCTCGTGAATTTAGAGTATCCACATTCATCAGTTTAATGAAAAAACTCTCTCATGGGATATTAAATATTTTTTTGTGGAGGAGGCAAAAATTTAGTGGGGACCTTGACACCTTTTTGGATATTTCTAGGACCTGTGGTAGTCTCTATATAGCCTCTAATGGTATTTTCTTCTCTATCATGGAAGTGTTGTAACATTCCTTAGATTTCTTCTGGTCCCCATAAAAGTCTCCCATACCCACGTGGTAGGGAATCTCATAACCATCCTTTGAGTAGATACAACTATGCCTAATTTATATAGAGAAGGTATTTGCATGATCACCTTATAGTCGGGTGGTAAGTTCACTATTAACAACTTATTATAGATGATGGAGCAGAAATAATTAGATACAACTATTAAGGAGAGAGTGTATCCTATGAATAGGTCCATTTTCTCTTGAACCCAATTAATGGAGTGGTGATGGTATGTATGCTACTCACGGTGAAGCCCATGGTCTTGAAGTCATTTAGGAACAAGATGTATATAGAGATATCAATATCGACTAATACTCTTTCCATATTTGCATTATCCATGATCACAATGATGACTAAAAGGTTATTATGTGGGAATGGAATCCTTATGAGGTATGTACGTAGAAATATAATCATGGGAGCTTCTTTTGATGATTGGCTATGGAAGTCTACGTTGTTAACTTGCACTCCGTCTTACTTTATGCCCTTGAGATGAAAGTTTTTGGCTATCGATTAGGGTCCACCACTGAAGAATCCTTTTGAGATTATATTCACATCAATCAGAGGGCCATCATTTTTTTGCGATGAGCATTTAAAGTGTCCTTGGACATAAACTTCTTGAGATACCCCCTTTCGATTACTCCTTCGATGGTTTCCTTCAATTGAAAATAATAACTATTATTGTGTCCATGGCCTCAGAAGGATTTTTTAATATTTTTTTACCCATGGTGTCATTGCTCGCTATATTTAATATCAACAATTGTGTTTTGAAAACTTTGACTTCTTCTTCCTTATCATTTATTGCTTTGCCAAGAAATTTTTTCTAGTAGTTGTTTTTATCTGAGGAATGTTAGGTAGGTAATATCCCCCCTTTAATCTCCCCCCCAATATTATTTAGTAAAGCAATGAAAAATAAGAACCAACTTTCATGAAGTTTCTTTGAGGGTCTATAGACCTTTGCAATATAGCCGACAAGGATAAAGGCCTTAGAAGCCAAGAATTAAGGTTCTGTGGGTCCTCGGGCCTTTAAACCATAAGCAACGAAGGATAAAATCCTTAGGATTGAAGAGTACTAAGACCTCTTAACTTAGTTGGCTAGAAATGAAAGCCTTAGAAGTAAAAAAAACTTTGCACCTTTTTAATACTGAAAAACTCAAAATTTTATGTACGAACTCTTATCCCGCCTAAAATTTTATGAAGGTGTAAGTTGAAAAGGAAACTAGCCCATGATCTAAGATATCAAAATTATAATTAACTAAGGGTGAGAAACTTATCATATTATAAGAAATTCCACAAAATGTCATGCGGCCTCTGAACTATACTCCCATAAGGATGGAAGACTGAGTGCTTAAAATACGAAGTTCCACTATGGGTCCTAAGACCTTAGAACTCTAATCCACAAAGGATGAAATCCTTGAGTTTTAAAATATAAAGTTCCTCTAAGAGTCCTAAGACCTTTGAACTTAACTAACTAAGGCTAAAAACCCTAAAAGTTTAAAATATGAAGATCCACTAAGGGTTCTAAGACCTTTGAACTTAACTAACTAAGGATAAAATCCTTAGAAGACTGTGACATTGCACTATGTATTAATCTGGAATTCTCAAATGCTTTGTACACAAAATGTTAGACCCTCAAATATTTTTTAGGGTGGAATTTTAAATCTTGGCTTTTTAACCATTATTTTAAGGTATTTTTTTGTCTTTTTAAATGCTTGCCCCCCTAAAAATATTTTAAAATAAGGGATAAAAGTTTTTGTGATATTGTTTCTACGTTTTTTCATACTTTTTATTTTTTTAAAAACGCATTTTAAGTGAAAAAGAGTCCTTTAGGTTTATTATTTGGGTCCATAGACCTCAGTTAACTCAAGTGAAATTGAGGATGGAAGCCTTGGTAATTCCTTTTATCGTTTGGGGGCCATTAGACCTTAGAGTTCTTATTCGAGCCATGGATGAATTGCTTGTAACTCTAGATGGATTATTTAAGAACATATATCCCTTAGGCCAATGATGAAACCCTTTTAGTTCTTAAAGTCATTTTTCTGAGGTGCCTTGACCTCATCCATATTACTGGGAGCCTAATATTTAAGCCTCTTAACTTATGTCCATGAACCTTAGGTCTAATTCATAACCCATGATTAACACCTTTTAACTTATATGGACATTATAATGAGATAATGGAGGTAGGTAAAAAAATGTTATTTTATTTTCATTTTAGTAATAGAGTACATCATTGAAAATATTTCTTTACACGTTTTGAGTTTTATTAGTGAGAAACCTCGTATTCGTCCATGTCTTTCAAATGATAGCATCTTGGCCTTTATATCTTACTCACCACATAAGGACCTTCCCATTTAGGCTTAACTTTCCATATCTTGGATTTTTTGTGGCAATGGTTACCCCTCTTAGGACCAAGTTTCTCACTCTGAATTAACTATCACGAGATTTCTTATTAAGTAATAGGTTGTCCTGTATTTGTAAGCAACCATTTTGATCAAAGAAACTCCATTACTTTCCTCTAGCTCATCTAGGAACCTTTTAAGCCCCTCAATGTTTATTTTTGATTCAAATTTAGTAACCCTCTACATCAGTTTCTCGATCTCAGTAGGAAAGATGACCTTAGTACAGTACGTCAAGGAGAAAGGGGTTTACTTAGACGGGCCTCTAACAGTGGTTCTAGACGCCTATAAGATTTTTGGAAGATCTTTAGTCCATAGACCTTTGGCTTTATCTATCTTCCTTTTTTAATTGTGGAAGATGGTCCAGTTGGTCATTTTAACCCACCTCTTTGCCCGAGGGCGATGTAGTGATGAGTAGTTGTTGCTAATGCCTTAATCTAAGAAAAATACCCTAAAGGTTAGGTTGTCAAAATATTTCCCATTATAAGTGAAGTTGGTAACAATGGTTCAGCCTCAACCTATTTGGTGAAGTAGTCGATAACGACGATGAAAACTTATTTTGTCATTTGTTGAGAGGTAGGTGCCCTACCAATTCCACCCCTATTGGACAACGAGGTAAGGTATAAGTACTAGAGTCATATTTTCTAGTAGTTGCTTTAGGATAAAGGTAAACCTATGACATTTATCACAGTGATGTACCATATCTTTAGCTTCTTTGCCTCAATAACTTATAAAAGAAGGTATTTAAGCTAGTTTAGGCACCACAAACACCATCTTGGAGATCTCTAAGGTGACTATCAAATATCCGGGTTTACCTCATTTGAAGAGGCTACCTATGCAAGATGGTCAGCCTTATAATTCCCTGCTGTAGGGACTCTTTTGAAGCTAAATCTTGGGATCCTTCGAATGAGGTTATTTATGATTGCAAAATATCTTTTTTATTTGGTCACATTTGTCCTCATAGACCCGAGTGACTTGATTGACTACCAATTAAGAATCACTAACAACTTCAACATGTTCTTCTTTTAAATTGATGTCTAAGCCTAAGACGGCTACCAAATCTTCGTACTCTACCTCATTGTTAGAGGATTTGAATTAAAAATTAAGGGTAAGGGAGATTTCAACTCCTTATGATATCAAAAGTTGAAGTCCTACTCCGATGCTTGAATTATTGGAAAAGCCATCCACATATAATGCTAATGTTGGGAAGTTGAGGTCCATCTCATAGACAGTGCGAGCTTGGTATCTTTGGATAATGTTAATTATTTTTTTGATCTTTTGAGTTCATGTTCTACTTACTTTAATTTTCTGAACTCTGCAATTAAATTAAGTGAGGTTTGGTCCTTTATAGGACTTTGTGACTAACACTTGATATGAAATTCCCCCAAATCCATAGACCACTTGACATGCCTACCTGAGGTGTTAGGTTTGTATATGATCAGTTAAAGGGGTTGATCCTTCGTACCCATTATGGAATTGGATTATAAGTGTGGTGTCATATGTCTAGCTAAGGTGACCAGACAAGAAATGATCTTCTCTATCCTCCGGTATTTACTTTCAACCCCCTGAACAACTCTACAGACATAATACACTGGGTGTTGACAAAATCTAAACTAACTTTGGTAGAGAAGGCAATAAGATATAAGTTTAAATATTCACTAGTAATGGTCCGAAACAAGAGAGGTAGATATCCTAAGTATTTCTTTCAGCTCTGGAAAGCATCCTCGGCCACTAGAGTGCACTAAAAAGCGTTCTTCAATATTTTTAAGAGTGGAAAACACTTCTTTATCGCCGTGGGGACTAAATGATTGAGGGCAACAACCCTCCCATCTAGGATTCGAACTTCTTTGACTGTTCTAGGAGATTTCATGTCTCGAATAGCTTGGATTTTCTTTAGGTTGGCCTCTAGTCAACACTTGGTGACCATTAAGCCTAAGAATTTTCCTCTAATTACCCTGAAGTCTATCTTACAATTTTCTAAGGCATACGCTCTACACCTAACAAACAGGTTTAAAAAAAGTAAAGAACAATTAATAACATATAAAGGCAGAGAGAATAAAACTAAAATACATTATTGCTTACTTTGAAGAAGAGACTTGAACACATGCAAGGACTGTAATGTTATGCCAGGTGAAAGCTTAGCAAATCATTATCACCTATTAGTAATAGATTTAACCCTTAAAGGGGTTTAAGTATCAAAAATAAATAATAGGTTGTCACAATATAAAATGGAAGAATTTATACAGATGTAAAAAGATATAATCTAGGTAGAAGTTCCTATTAAACATGAAGTGGAATTGGGACGACAATGTTAATAATATTTGGTAACGAACAAAGAATTATATTGAGAAAATAGGTAAGAAAATTTTAGGTGAGACTAAAGAAAAAAAATCATTAAAAAAAAGACTTAGTGGTAGAATGAGGAAGTGCAATAGATAATACAAAAGAAACGAGTAAGTTTTAAAGAGAAGCAAAAGTATAAAAAAAAGAAGAGTTGGGGGGTATAAGAAAACTAGATAATCTTTATAGTAAATTAAGTACCAAGGAAGGTGAACACGAGGTATATAAATTGGCAAAGAATAGAGATGGATTGATAAGGGAAATGGGTCCATTTAAGTGTATTAAAGACATAAATAAAAATATATTAATTAACGATAAAGAAATTCTAGATAGATGGGAAGAGCATTTTTAATGATTATTAAATGTATAATATATATAAAAACATGTCGACAATATAGAACCGAATATAGGAATGGTATGTCCGATTACTAAAAAGGAAGTAGATATATTAATAAGAAAAATGAGAAGGAATAAACCGGTTGGCGTGGATAAAATACCCATAGAGGTGTGGAGAACCCTTGGAAGTATAAGGATAAAATGGTTAACATGTTTATTTGATAAAATTAGAAAATAAGAAAACATGCCAGATGAATGGAGGAAAAGCACCATAATACCTTTGTATAAAAATAAAGGGGATATATAAAACCGCGATAATTATAGAGGAATCGAACTGATGAAGCACACTATGAAATTGTGAGAAAAGGTTGTAGAACAAAGATTAAGAAACGGTTCAACTATTTTAGACAATCAATTTGGATTTATGCTAGGACGTTTCACTACGGAGGCTAATTACTTATTGAGACATCTTAAGGAGAAATAAAGAAGTAAGAATAAAAATTTACATATGGTCTTTATAAATTTAGAAAAGGTGTATGATAGAGTACTTGAGGATATAATATGTTGGGCTTTAAGGAGGAAAAGAATCACTATGATTTATATTAAAGTTATTAAAGATATGTATGATAACATAAAGAATATAGTAAGAACTATTTGTGGGGAAACTAATGATTTCACGATTAAAGTGGGTCTACATCAAGGATCGGCCTTAAGTCCTTACTTATTTATCGTAGTATTATATGAGATTACTAAGAACATAAAAGAAGATATCCCATGGTGTATGTTGTTTGTGGATAATATAATTTTAGTAGAAACTTCAAAAGAGGCCATAGTGACGAGAGTAGATACATGGAGAAACGCCTTAGAGTATAAGGGAATAAAGATCTGTAGAAAAAAAATTGAATTTATAGAATGTAAATTTAATAATGAGGCCTCTGATAGCATAATGTTAAAGATTAAAAAAAGTGATAATCCAAACAAAGAAATTTCGTTATTTAGGTTCAGTGATACAAAGTAATGGGGCTATTGATGAATATGTTACGAGTAGAATATCAACTGGTTGGATGAAATGTAGATCAGCAAGTTGGTCATTATGAGATAAGATGATAAGTAATAAATTCAAAAGGAAAATTTTATAAAGCAGTTTTAGGCCAGCGCCCCTATATGGAGTGAATTGTTAGGATTTAAAGGAAAAACATGAACAAAGTTTTCATGTTAGTGAGATGAGGATGCTTTGATGAATGATAGGAATTACTGGAAAGGACAAGATTAAAAATCATTATGTGAGAGAACAGTTAGCAGTAGCTACTATTAGTGTTAAATTGAGAAAAGTAAACTTAGATGGTATGAATATGTATTACGTAGACCAGTAGATGAACCTATAACTAGAGGAATATTATTGGAAATAGAGGTTAAAAGAGAAAGGGGCCTCCCTAAGCTATTGTGGGAGGAAATTATTGTGAGACATCTTAAGGAATTAGACTTGAATGATAATATTTGTTATAATAGATTATAATAAAATAGGAGAATCCATGTGGCCGACCCCATGTGGTGGGATTAAGGCAATGATGCTGATGATGATATCCCAAAGGCGAAGCTCTTTGGTTTTGGCTTATTTGATTCCTTCTAAGGATGACAAAGGTCTTCCTGTGTTTTTTCACATGATCCTAAGCCTCTAAACACTTAACCATCATATCATCGACATAGACCTCCATGGATTTTTTTGTTAGATCTTTGAAGATGGAGTTTATCACCCTATGTTAGGTAGAACCTAAGTTCTTTAGTTCAAAAGACATAACTTTGTCGTAGTTGGTACCATTATCCTTGATGATGAGGTATTATGCTCATCTATGGGAGCCATTATGATTTGGTTGTACCTAGAATAGGCATCCATAATGGAAATAATCTTGTGACCAGCAATGAAATGAACTAATGTATCAATGCAAGGAAAGGAATAACAATCCTTAGGATAAAATATGATGAGATCAATGATGTCAATGCACATATGTAATTTTTTCTTGGATCTGGGGACTAGAACTACATTCGAAAGACATTCTAGGTATCGTACTTCTCTGATGAACTTGCATTTCTTTTAAGGCCAAAAAATCTTTTCTTTTAATGCACTGGACTATGGTTTAGGTCCATGCTGAGGTTATGGATTACGAATATAACATCTACCCCAATCATGTTTGTGTGGCCCTAACTAAATACATCCTTATTTTCTTGTAATAACTAAATACATCACTAAGCATGCAAATCAATATCCTAAACATAAGTCAAGAAAATATACCTAGACGAGTTACTCCACTATCAAAGGCTTCTGACTTGATTCTGATCTCCATCCAACAACTTCCATGCTTCGTCCTTGTCCACAGATTTCAGCACTTCTTCGTAGGTTTTCAATTGAGTTTCAAAATGTAAATTTTTTTTAAAAACATTTGAGGTTTTTTGTTTCGATTCTTCAATATCAGTTAGAGTAGATTTATATCTTTGCTCCAAAATATAGTTTTTCTCATGGGCAACACATTGTGCTGTAAATTCCTCACCGTTCTTTCAAATAGTATGGTTAAGCAATTCAATACGTTCATTTAATATCTTTACCATTTTATCAAGACGGGTATTTTTCTTAAGTGTTTCCGTGTATAGCTTTTAAAAATTTGTAAGATCATCACCGGACTCACTAAATGCATCGTGCGTAGTGTCTTCCATAACGTTTATTTCTTCTGTGGAACTCACACACACATTTGGTTCGTTGATAATGTTGTCATTTTGACAAACCCGTATGCTATCATTACCAAATTTATTTTCATCATCCACATACATACTGTTATCACTAGTAGATACAACACCAGTGTCATTAGTCATAATGGAATCATGAGTAGACAATCATTCAATAGCATCAATGTATACAATTTTAGCAAAGAAAGAAATACAAGACTCATCATTATGGGTTGACTCAGTTTCATCTAAATTAGAATCACTACACTTGTCCCATGTCTTATAAATGTTAGACCAATTATTGTTGTTATTCAAATTAGTTTTGCATCTATTAGCATAATGTCCAATTCTACCACATCTACGACACTTCACATCTTTTAAGTCAATCGTAGGTTTATTTTGGTTAGAGGACTGTTTGTCATTGTCATTGTATCTTTTATGAGGTCTGCTATTTTGATTACCTTGATAATTTTGCCTGCCTTGTTTAGAGGATACTGCATTTTTGAATTTGATAATCCTTTTGAAATGCTTAATCATATGACTGTCAAGGTGATCTAGATCACAATCATCATTAAAGTTTAAGAGACTTATTTTAGGTGCACATATTTGTGAAGAAAACATAACATTAGAACTCGTGGGAATGTTATTTTGGGAAGTCAATTTCTTCTTAAACTCTAACTCAAACACTAAAGTTCTTAATTTACTACTTAGCAATTCAGGAGTCATGTTTGAGTTGTTCATTTCATATATAGCATATCATTTGTTGTCAAATTTAGCAGGTAATGACCAAAGGATTTTTTGAACAATTTCTTTTCAACTATAGGTTATGCCACTAGCATGCAGTTTTGTGAAGATACGAGTTATCCTTCTGTAGAATACTACTGGACTAGCATTTGGGTCTTTTTGGCCTTAACATGTTCATCACCCTCATGAGCAGTGACTAGAGTGTGACACGCATCTTTAGAAGTAATGCAAATATATATTCTTTTAAACTCATGCTCAGTACTGGACACAAAGATAGCATTCTTTCCTCTACTATTATCTAGAGACAACCTTTTCTCTTCTTTAGTGAATTCTTTAAGCGTTTTCTTAAGACTTATAGGATTGGCTTCAGAGAAAAGGCTTAGTAGGATGTGTGTAACCATTCATACTTTCCAGTAGGAACCATTCATACTTTCCAGTAGGAGAAGTTGTTTCCATTAAAGAGAGGTGGACGTGATTGGTTACTTAGCTTCTTAAATCTTTCGTCCATATTCAAAACTTTAGATTTTAAAAAAAGTTTATAGATTTTCATGATAAAAAAATATTGATAAACCCACTCTGATACCACTTGAAAAGCTCGTTTACTAAGTTGATAACAAAAAGTTATGGATCAAGTAAACTCCGAAAATAAACTCCTTAAATAAAATCTTTTCGAAATAAAACACAAGGTGAGTTAAATAGATTCTAAATATGTACTCTAGATTTGTTAGTTTGATTACCTAATTTTTTTTAAAAAAAATTAAAGCCTCTTACTAAGTCTTAAGTGGGAAACCAATAACAAAAGTAGTTAATGATGATGCTGGAAATAGGACCACCAGTTAAGGTGTTTGTAAGCTAAAACTAGTGATAACAATGACAGCACAAGAGTATAATAAATATAAGAGATTGAGGTGAAGAGAAGAGGATGAAATACTTGTCTATAAGTGGTTCAGCCAATCTGGCCTACGTCCACTTTGAGTGTGTGTGAGTAATATCACTGAATGAAGGCACTAATGGCCATGGATACAATCTATCAAGCTTTCTGTCTCAATTGTATAATTTAATAGAGTTTCAGCTAGGGTTATCATTTTGGGATCCTTTGCAAGGTAGAGGATGACCTCTATATATAGTGTCTGGGGGGGTGTAATGTACCCCCTTGGCTTGCAATGAGTACGTGCATGAGGATTGAAGCACTATGAGAATGATACCTGGCTAATCTTATGTAGATAATGATAACCTCAATATTCTCTCACGTGAGGGTAATGGTTCGGTTATAACCGATTGTGTACACGTGTTACCACCACACATATGCGAATAAAGGCTCGGCTACCTGTGATTAGTACCAACCTCGGCCTGGAAGAATACGAGGTTGGTGAAGTCTGGTTGTCGTCCAATCCGAGATTAATAATAGTTGTCTCGGCTCATATGAGGCCGAGTTAAGACAAGTTCATAATGTCGGCCTGAGCCGAGGTTATGGAGGAGTAGTCCTTGCAACCTCGGCTTGCACCTAGCCGTGGTTATGGAGTAGTCCTTGCAACCTCAGCCCAGCCGAGGTTGTCAACCTTGGATGACTTGATGAATAACTGCCCCTATGGAACACGAAGACCTCAACCGCTGTCTGACTACGAGGTAACTAGTAACGTCGGCCATGGCCGACAGTGCTTAGAACGGGACCGTTGGTTGTTAGTCCAAGGCCCTTCTAACCTCGGCCATCTCCCTGATCGAGGTTGATGTCTCTGAGCCGTTGGGCACATATAGGTCATATCAATCACCCCTAGCCCTTAGCTACCTATGTGAGCAGGTGACTAATGGGTATGCACGTTCGAGGTTGGATTTCTGTTCGTGCCAATGCTTTCTTGACGAGTGTTAATTGCTAAAGTATATGGTGTGCCAGGCAAGATCAATGATGTTAGTTGTCCATTGGGTTACCAAGTCAATGATGGGCCTTGGGATGAGTGTGGGGATGTTTAAGGGTTAAACCCTCATTTCCTTTCTTTCTCCTCCATTTCTTCATTTTCTCGCATGCATTTTCTATGTTCTCTCTCTCTCTCTCTCTACAAGAGCTTGGTTAGCAGTGCATTAGGTGGAGTTCTGGCCAACGTTTCCCTCATTCTCCTCACATTCCATCAGGTATTGTCTTATCACCTTTTCTTCCCCATTTTTCCATCCTTCAATTTCTGTTTCTCCAGCGAGTTTAAGAGTTTTTCGGTGAGTTTATGCCTTTTCTGGTGAACTATTCTTGTCGTTCTTCATTCAAAAACCTAGTTTGATCCTTAATTCAATTGCCAATCCTGTTTATTTAGGAGAGTCACAATTGTAGGGTCTGACTCATATGCTCAAGCCCCTTTATCAAATCTTAGAGGAATTTCCCTCTCTTAGGGAGAAAACCTTAGATAAAATTATGCAAATAGAAAGAGCCCAAGAGGAAGCTTGTAGGGCAGAGGCATTCCCCCTCAGACCTATCTTTCCACCCACTCTGAAGGTCATATACCCTGAGCCGGCCGAACCAGTTAAGTCAGCAGAGGTCCCAGTTAAACCTACACCTATGTTTGAGTCTGAGTCATCCACCTCAGACCCTATGTCTATGGACTCCTTTCAAGAGGCCATGGACATTTTTATCCAGTAGGATCAGGTCCCTTATCAAGCCGAGGTTTCTAGTCGGGCCTCAGCTCAAAAGGGTTCAAGAACATCGTACTCTTCCTCCGACGTTGAGATTATAGGACCTAGTGTGGCTATTCCACCAATCCTTGAAGACATTCCCCTGTCGGTTGTCACAGGAGCTGAGTTCGCTCAGAGGTTCCCAAGTGGTGCCCCACCATCTTCTCAGGCCGACGTTGAACTTGATGATGATGATGCTGAGAGCGATGTTGACACATGTGAGGCGACCGAGATAGAGAGCACTGTCATTGAGGTCGAACTTTTGGCCTTCAGACATTTATATTCTATAAGTCCCTCTATAAAGCTCAGGAGACCTCTGAGGGAAGAGAGGGCTTTCGACGGTCGAGATGGTGAGATCTGCCTGTATGAGTAGATGTTCAAGTTAGGATTTTGTCTGCCCATTCATCCTATCATCAGGGCTATATTGTCATACATCAACTTGGCTCCCTCCTAGTTGTCACCCAATGCCTGGAGGGTAATAATTGGAGCTATTGTCTTATGGAGGGCAGTCCATCATTTAGACCTTCCCATCCAAGTCTTTAAAGGGTGCTACGTCCCCTCCTCTACTAGGAATCATCCGAGCTACTACCATTTCTTAGCTCGAAAGTCAAATAAAAAAATGTTGCTGGTTACTCAAAACTCGAACCATAATTGGAAACTACGCTACTTCTTTGCATCAGGGCCATGGGAGTTTGGTCCATGTGCCCCCTCTTCCTCCCTAGAACCGAGAATACCCCTGAGATGGGGAAAGGTGACAATGGCTGCTAGGGCCAACCCTGGGCTAAGCCAAAATAATCTTCAGAAGGTCAAAGACCTTCAGGATCATGGGGAGAATGGTCTGCTAGTCAAGTACGAGCATTTGATGACTCCCTACTATCTATCAAAAATTGGCCTTGGGGGGAGTCCTTTGATTGAGATCCGTAAGTTGCTTTATTATTTCAACAAGTCATACCTCTGAATTTATGTATCTCTGATTTTCTAACTCAGACCTTTCTGTTTTACAGAGTGTCTAAAATGGATTTCCGACGACCTTTGGGAGATGGCAGCCCCTAGTCTCACGAAGCTGGTGAAGAAGGCAGGTCTTAATAAACCTCCTCCCCCTCCAACCACCTCAAGGGCTGAGGCCTCCAAGAAGAGGAAACCTACTAACCCTGCCCCTGAGGATCAGAGGAAGAAGAAGAAAAACCAAAAGGGGGATCGTGACATCCCCATTTATTCCGAGGACGCATTAATTGCTCGCTTGGAGCAACTGAAGATTGGTGACAATCTTATCGGCCAGAGTCTGAAGGCCCTGGATGCAATCGGCGATTCCATGACCGAATCTGACAAGCGCTTTTGTCGCTCTCTGGATAGGTCTCTGTTGGCCGAGTTCTCCCTCTATCGCTCTATCCAAGTAAGACCTTAAACTTTCAAGTGTAACATCGGTTTTAAATTATACCGAACCTTAGACTGACATCTCTGCATAAGTTCTACAGGGTCTCCTCACCATGCACCATTTTATTAACTGGACCTTGGGGAAGCTTCCTCTGATTGAGAAGGGCTAAGAGGCCGAGAAGACCGAGGCCGCTTTGAACGCGAAAGTGGGGTATCTGAAGGCCTCTTTGAAGAAGTCTGGGTCCAGCGTGAAGGGGTTAGAGAAAGATATAGACACGCTGAGGAATGATCATAGCGCTGCTCTGAAGAATTAGGCTAACTCTCTTCAACATAAGGTCGATGGGGCTATGAAGGCTTCCTTAGATGATTCCTTCGAGAAGCTCTTAGAGGAGTACAAGGTCTCTGATGAGTTTTTCAACTTTGGATTCGAGTACTTGGAAAGGGATGTAAAGGCCACTAGCAAATGGGCTGCCATAAAGGAGAAGAAATCAGGGAGCCTCCCAGCCTCTGACTTCATTGGTATGGGTTATGT
The DNA here is from genome assembly GCA_949130495.1 of Sambucus nigra. Lineage (NCBI taxonomy): Eukaryota > Viridiplantae > Streptophyta > Magnoliopsida > Dipsacales > Adoxaceae > Sambucus > Sambucus nigra. Next base: position 82,051,021 of record OX422208.1, on the reverse strand, counting down.
CGATCCTCGATTTGCTCAGGCCTTGCAAGAGGTAGAGGAGGAGGGAGGTGATGCACCTACCGAGACTGCCCCCCAAGATGACACTAGGATCGAAGATGTTGGTGCTCAGGACGACGGGGTGGAAGTGACCACCCTCGGCGAGGAAGATGGGGGCATGACAACTAACTCTGAGGCTACGAACACGACTATTTTGTGAAGCTTTTTGTAACTTTAATTTCTATTTCGAACTGTAACCTCTGATGACAAACTCTATTCCCTTGTAGTTTATAACTCTCAATTTTAGTCTATATCAACCTCTGACGAGGGCTTTACATCTTTAATTGTTGAATGTTTCTTCAATGATTATCTATATTTGAAGTCTCAATATAATCGTCTAAGGTCTGGCATCATCCAAGTATGATGTCTTACCTCAGACCTCGCCACCAACTTATGATATTATAAGGTCTGAGGTCATAAACTAAGATGTTATCCCCATAAATAATTATTCACCAAGTTAATGATGGCTAAGGTCTGAGGTCATCCAAGTATGATGTCTTACCTCAGACCTTGTCACCAAATTATGATGTTATAGGGTCTGAGGTCATCAACTAAGATGTTATCCCCATAAATAATTTTTCACCAAACTAATGATGTCTAAGGTCTGATGTCATCCAAGTATGATGTCTTACCTCAGACCTTGTCACCAAATTATGATGTTATAAGGTCCGAGGTCATCAATTAAGATGTTATCCCCATAAATAATTTTTCACCAATCTAATGATGTCTAAGGTCTGAGGTTATCCAAGTATGATGTCTTACCTAAGACCTTGTCACCAAATTATGATGTTATAAGGTCTGAGGCCATCAACTAAGATGTTATCCCCATAAATTTTTTCACCAAACTAATGATGTCTAAGGTCTGAGGTTATCCAAGTATGATGTCTTACCTGAGATCTTGTCACCAAATTATGATGTTATAAGGTCTGAGGTTATCAACTAAGATGTTATCCCCATAAAATTCTACCATTCTAGCACAATGAACCAAGAATTGACATGGAAACCTATCTTCTCATTAGTAATCTCTTTATAAGATGATACATTTACATGAAAGCCCTGGTAACATCATATGTAATACTTTTTAGATGATCAGCATTCCAAGGGTTGGAGAAAGGTTCCCTTTCGAGGTTTTCTAGCATGTAGGTTCCGGTTACAACCTCCTCAATCACTTTTTAAGGACCATGCCATTTTGGGTTAAGATTGTTCGCCTTCTGCAACGTCTTCTTCAACACCAGGTCTCCTATATCTATGGGTACTGATTTTACCCTTTGATTATAGAATTTTGTTGTTCTCTGTTGGTAAGTTGCCTGCCTAACTTCTGCGTCTTCCCTTCTCTCTTCGATCAAATCAAGGTAAAGTCTTCTCTCCTCACCATTTCTCTCAGGGTCATAGGCCTGAACCCTATGAGTAGGAAGCCATACTTTTGTATGTAGGATGGCCACTGAGCCATGTGCTAACATAAATGGGGTTTCCCCCGCCAGTGTCCTAACTATTATTCTGTAGGCCCATAATACAGCATAAACCTCTTCAGTCCATCTACCCTTATCTTCTTCTAACCTCTTCTTGATCCCATTAAGGATCATTCTGTTTATGACTTCGGTTTGACAGTTTTCTTGAGGTCGTCCATGAGAAGAGAAAAATTGCTTTATCCCAACTCTTTCGCATAATTTTTCCAAGGAAGGATTCTTGAACTGGGTTTCGTTGTCCGAGATGAATGTGTTTGGGAGTACATGTCTGCATATGATGTTCTTTAAATAAATTAGAAGGCCTTCTTCTCTGTAATCATTATCATTGGCTCTGCCTCTACCCACTTGTAGAAGTAATCAATGGCGACTATAAAAAATCAGTAGTTATTTGCAGCCCTTGGAAGGGGACCCACTATGTCAATTCCCCAAACTGCAAATGGCTAAGGGGAACTGATTGATGTCATAGGCTCATGAGGTTGATGGGGGATAGTGGAGAATATCTGACATTTACCGCACCTCTTCACGAGGCTGCAGCATCCTTGGCCAAGGTCGGTCACCAGTATCCTTGCGTAATAATCCTCTTGGCCAAAGGTCTTCCTCCTATATAACTGGAGCAAGAACCTTTGTGTACCTCCTGTAGGACGTGGGTAACTTCTGTATGATGAACGCATCTGAGGAGAGGTAATAGGAATACCTTCCTATATAGGACGTCTCCTACTATTGAGAACTTTGCAGCTCTGTACCTCAGTTTCCCCCTCTCTAGCTTTGATTCCGATTGCTCTCCCTCTCTGATATATCTGATAAGGGGATCCTTCCATGAGTCCCCTAGGTTCAAATTGACGCAAGGGCTACTGACCTCTTCTTCTTCAATGGTCGCCTTGGGCAAGATCTCAACTGGGACTGTTCTTCTGATGTCTGTCCTGGTTATCGAAGCGAACCTTGCTAGTGCGTTTGTGTGATTATTATTTTGATGAGGTATTCTCTTCATTTTTACCTCTTCAAACCCTTCGAGTATCGTTCTCATCTTCTTCAGGTATTTGGTCATCCTTTCGTCTTTGGCCTCATAGACCCCCAATACTTGATTAATAACCAACCTTGAGTCACTATGAAGCAGGAGTCGTCTTACCCTAAGGGTCTTTGCCAATGCGAGGCCTACTATCATAGCCTCATATTCTGACTCGTTGTTGGATGACTTGAAGTTAAACCTTAAGGCATATTCCACATTCGTACCATCCGGGGCTGAGAGTATTAGCACTGCACCGCTTCCACTTTCGCAAGAAGACCCATTAACAAAGAGGTTCCAGATGTCTTCATCCGATGAAAAGCTCCCTTTTGACATGACTCCATGCCCGAAGAGGTACCGGTCTTTCTCATTCTCGGCTATTCCATCTCTGGCTCCCTTGGATGCAACCTCTTTCGAGTCTAGGAAGATGTTATTGTTTGACCCTTCTGTAGTTTTTAGGATATTTTCAACCTCGGCCTCTTCCCATGTGAACTCAGCGATAAAATCTGCAAGTGCCTGCCCTTTGATGTTCGTCCTAGGATGATAAGTAAGGTCATACTCCCCAATTCAATGGCCCATGTCATCAATCTACCCGACTTCTCAAGTTTATAGAGGACGTGTCTTAGTGGGGAGTCGATGAGGATGACCATGGAATGGGATTGAAAGTAAGGCTTCATCTTCCTAGAAGCATGTATCAGGGCGTAGGCTAACTTTTTCATTTGAGGATAATTTTGTTCAGACCCTTGAAGGGCCTTACTATTGAAATACACAGGCCTTTGGACCCCAACGTCTTCCCATACTATAGTTGCACTTACAGCTGACTCAAAGACTACTAGATAAACATATCATTTCTCTCATACTATGGGCCGATATAAGAGTAAGGGGGATACGAGGTAGGGCTTGAGCGAATTAAAAGCCTCATCACACTCTTGAAATAAATCTGTTGAGTGGAGCTACTCTTCGAATTAGTCTCTGAACGTCCTTGATGCTTCTTGGTGTCTTCATGTCGAGAAAAACATTAATTTTCTCAGAGTTCGCCTCTATTCCCCTCTGATTGACAATGAAACCAAGAAATTTCCCAGCTCTTACCCCAAAGACACACTTCGTAGGGTTGAGTTTCATTCCGTACAGGTCCATAGTATTGAATGTCTTTTCCAGTCCTGTTACATGGGTGCAGGCCTTTATGCTCTTCGTTAACATATCTTCTATCTACACCTCCATAGTCTTGCCTATTTTGGCCTCAAACATCTTATTCACAAGACGTTTGTATGTTTCCCCCGTATTTTTCAATCCAAAGGTCATAACCTTGTAGCAATATGTCCCTTTGTTCGTGATGAAGGCTGTCTTCTCTCAGTCTTCAGCATCCATAAAGATCTAGTTTTAGCCTGAATACGCATCCATGAAGCTCATGAGCTTATGTCCTGTAATTGCATCTACCATCTGGTCGATCCGAGGTAAAGGGATAGCTATCTTTCTTGCAAGACTTGTTCAGGTCGGTGAAGTCTACGCACATTCTTCATTTTTCGTTGGATTTGGGCATAATGACTGCATTCGATAGCCACTCCGGATATATGACTTCCCTAAAAAACTCAGCCTCTTCCAACTTTCTGACTTCTTCTCCAATGACGTCATACTTCTCCCTAGAGTAAACCCTTCATCTTTATTTTATTGGCCTAACATCCTTGGTCACATTCAGCTTGAGGCCTCAGGGCTAATGGCCGACATGCCCGCGTGACTCCAAGTGAAGACACTCTGCCTCTTCATCAGTAAGTTTATTAGCTCTTCCTTAATTTCTTCTTTTAAGGATTTTCTGGCCTGGACGATCTTTTTCGATTTGTCCTCATTGAGGATGATGGATTCTACCTCTTCCGCGACCTCTCCTTTCTTCAACATTGTTTCATCTCTTGGGTCAAATGCATCAATGTTATAAGTGGTAGTTTCTCTTTTATGGGCCTCTCTCTCTTCAACCGAGTTGAAGTATCATTCTCGTGCTATGGTCTAGTCACCCTGCACTTCCCTACCCCATAGGGGGTCAGGAAATTTAGCATCTGGTGGACCGTCGATGGCACGACCTCAAATTTCTTAAGGGCTACTCTATGATGAGGTTATAGGCCGAGAAGATGTTTTTGTCCATAACGAAAAAATTAATCTTCCGGGTCAACCTCTTAGGCCACTCATCGCCCATTCTCACGTCTATCTCATACATTCCCAGCGGATGGACCTTTTCACCGCTGAACCCCATTAACAGATTATGATAGGGTACCAGCCTAGCTCTGCTAATGCCTAGGCTTTTGAAGCAGGGACAGAACATCACATCTGCTAAACTTCCTCCATCTACAAGAATTCTCTGTACCTCACATCCATGAACTCTTGTTGTGATTACCAAAGGGTCATCATGTGGAGTTAGGATACCTTTGAAGTCGAGTTGGGAGAACCCGACTATGAGAGTGTCCATGTCCACCTTCTTTCTTTTCTGCGTTGTTTTGGAAGAAGTCAGATTTACTATTTCAAGTTTGGCCACCGACTTGGCCTCTGCCACATGAGCTTTTCGGTCAGCCACTTCAGAACCACCCCTGCAAGTCCTCCGCATATGGTGTTAACACCAAAGGAGATCATACCAACCCTGTTCACTGGGATGTTGTCATCTTTTGGTGGGAGGTCTGGATCGCCTTCGTCATCACCATCTGAGTCACCATCTTTTCTTGCTGGGGTATCGTCACGACACCTGTCGTTTCTCTTCTTTTTGGCATCATCTCTTCCCCTTTTGGGAGTTTTTCCATCAATATATTTCCTCAACTTTACTTACTTCAACATCTTCTCGATCACATCCTTTAAGGCGAAGCACTAGTCTTTGACATGACCATGGTCTTGGTGGAATTCACACCATAAGTTATGGTTCCTCTTATGTGGAGGAGCCTTCAGCTTCTCTGGCCATCTTAGGGACTGGTCATTCTTGATCTGATTGAGGATATGGTCACAGCTTACAGTAAGAGGAGTATAACGTGCAAACTTGTCATCAACCGACCTCTTCTTTCCATCCTTCTTTCTTTGGAACTTCCCGCTGCTACCGCCATTATCAACCTCGTATTTTGGGGCCATGGCCTCTTCAGCGTTTATGACCCTACCCGCAGTTATCAATAGCTCTGCCATGGACTTGGGAGGGTCTTCCACAAGTTTCCATAATAACTTCCCTTTCTAAAGGCCTCCTATGAGGGCGTTCATGGCAATATTCTCTTCGTAATCTTCAACCTCAAGTTTTTCATTGTTGAACTTGGCGATGTAGTCTATTAGGCTCTCGTGCTTGCCTTACTTGACATACAACAAATGGGTGGTCTTCTTTTGAGGTCTTACCCTGAAATAGAAGTTGTAAATGAACCGTTCAGCTAAACCCTTAAAGTTTTTTATCGAGTTCTTCGGGAGAGACGTAAACCGGATGTGTGCATCCCCCGTCAAAGTCCCGACATTTCATCTCATCTGGTATTGAGTGAATGTCTGTCGCTGACTGGTACATCTCAATATGATGTACATAATTTGTGCTACCGTCATACTTAGGAGTCACTGTAGGTGGCTTGAACTTGGCTGGGGTAGGGAAGATCACTATCTTAGCCATGAACGGAGAGACTTCTGAGAAACCTCTTTGCAGTGGATCCTGACTTTTGATGAGGTCTCCTATCTTGTCCTCAAGATGTCAGATGGAGTAATTCCATGGTCTTGCAATGTCGGCCTGGCCGAGGTTGTCCCCAGCCACCTTCCAGGGTGGAGTGAGGGTTCCCCAGTCGCAGCACAACGTCGGTTGTTGACCTCTTCATGGTCTCTTCCATATCCTATGTACGGTCAGCCTTGATTAGGTCGACATTGACCATCTTCCCTTTGTGAGACGGCTGCACTTCTCGACCTTGATAACCTCTGTCGTAGGTCGTTCATTGGGACGATCCTTTCAAAGGTCGACCCTCTGCTTAATCGATCAAAAGCTGACCCTCTTTGTTGGGATTCTTCACCTCTACGACCTCCATAACCTCGGCTCTGCTGGATAGGACGTACTGTATTATTTGAAACCTCATACGACTCCTAACAATCTTCTAGAGCATCTTCTTCCTCCAAATCATCATACCTATCCTCGGGGCAAGGGTGTCCTTGCCTCCCCAGACGCAAACGTCTAGGGTCAGCAACTTCCCTCCTCCGCTGAGGTGTAGGTTGGTCTTTTCGCGGTGCCTGGGGTGGTCCCCTGGTTTTAGGGTACGCCTGGACAGCCGCCGGAGTAATCATCTCCGGTGAGACTCCAGGTGGCCTCATCATATTTTGATTGAGTTGTGCAAATTATTCCTACATTGCATGTTGCGTTGCAGCCAAAGACCTCAAGGTTGCGGCCACCTCCGCCATTTCGGATTGAGGCAGTGTCTGGCTGGAGCAAGGTCCACTAGCCCCAGGCGACGGAAGAGGTGGTGGTAATTTCGGTGCCATGTGTTAGCACTAAAGAGCTGGTGTAGTAGATAAGCTTAATACCTTACAGGACCTCTTTCAATGGTGAAACAGCTCCACGCAAGGGGTGAGGCCTGGTTCACCACCAGAGTCTCCGGTGAGGTTAAACAAGAGATGAGGAAGAGATAGCTTCTCGATTCCCACAGAAGGTGCCAAAATGATGATGCTGGAAATAGAACCACTAGTCAAGGTGTTTGTAAGCTCAAACTAGTGATAACAATGGTAGCACAAGAGTATACTAAATATAAGAGATTGAGGTGAGGAGAAGAGGATGAAACACTTGTATATAAGTGGTTCAGCCAATCTGGCCTACATCCATTGTGAGTGTGTGTGAGTAATATCACTGAATGAAGGCACTAATGGCCATGGATACAATCTCTCAATCTTTCTCTATCAACTGTATCATTTGACAGAGTTTCCGCTAGGGTTGTCATTTTGGGATCCTTTGCAAGGTAGAGGATGACCTCTATATATAGTGCCTGGGGGGTGTAATGTACCCCCTAGGCATGCAATGAGCATGTGCATGAGGATTGAACCAGTATGAGAGTAACACTTGGCTAATCTTATGTATATAATGATGACCTCAATATTCTCTCTCGTGAGGGTAATGATTCGATTATAACCAATTGTGTACACGTGTTACCGCCACACATATGTGAATAAAGGCTCGACTACCTGTGATTGGTTCCAACCTCGGCCTGGAAGAATACGAGGTTGGTGAAGTCTGGTTGTCGCCCAATCCGAGATTAATAATGGTGGTCTCAGCTCCTATGAGGCCGAGGTAAGACAAGTTCGTAATGTCGGCCTGGGACGAGGTTATAGAGGAGTAGTCCTTGCAACCTCGGCCTGCACCCAGCCGTGGTTATGAAGGAGTAGTCATTGCAACCTCGGCCCAGCCGAGGTTGTCAACCTTGGATGACCTAATGAATAACTTCCCCTATGGAACATAAAGACCTCAACTGCTATCTGACTGCGAGGTAACTAGTAACGTCGGCCATGGTCGACCTTGCTTAGGAGGGGACCGCTGGTTGTCAATCCAAGGCCCTTCTAACCTCGACCATCTCCCTGGCCGAGGTTGATGTCTCTGAGTCGTTGGGCACATATAGGGAATATCAGTTAAGAACATTCAACTAAATTAACACACGATTTTTAACGTGTTAAAACCCCAAATCAGGGGAAACATTCACGACTCCCTCTACGGAGCAAAACAAAAAATTCCACTAAAATCATAATATACAAGTTACATCACTCAGCATGGAAATCAAGAGCCTAAATCTAAGTTAAGAAAATATACCTACATGAGTTACTCCACTCTTAAAGACTTTTGACTTGATTCTGATCTCCCTCCAATAGCTTCCTTGCTTTTTCCTTGTCCACTGATTTAAGCAGAACTACTAACACTGGATCTCTAAAAAAGAACCACTAAAACTAAGTGTTTGTGTGACAGTGTAGGTGAATGTGATGTGAACTAAATGCAGAAATATAACTCACACCTCTCATAACAGTTATACAGAAAAAATTCGATGAATCATCAATGACTATATGACATGCAAATATTGCTTTAACTTATATTCAAAATCATATTTTAGTTTTATCAGATCTAAATCAAGTATGTATAAAAAAATGAAATTTCTTGTTTCAAATCATTATTTTCTTTACAGCTTTGTTTCGCAAAACGTGAAATGTATGATTTGAAAATTAAAACGTCTAGATCTGAAAACTTTACAAACATCAGAAGTCTTTTTTTTTTAATAAATTGAAAATAGAGAAGAATCTATTTAAAATAACAACAAATATAAAGATCCAAGAGAGATAAAAACCCTAGAAAAAGTCGAGTGATGTTCTGTTTAGAAAACCTCAAGATTTTTACTGAGAAACTTGAGTTTTTATTTGAGAAAGTCTTTAAAAGAGAGAACTGGTTTGAAGAGGTCTTCAAATGACAAAAACCTCAACACCTTAAAATTCACAAAAACCCTAGATCTAACACTCAATGTTGGGTTTACTGGTATTTGGAAAATGGAAGACTAATGTTTGGTATTTAGGAGAAAGCATTTAGGGTTTGATCTTAATGATTTATTCTCTCTCTATTTTTCTCTCAAAATTAGATGGTCTAAAAACTCCCCAAATGAAGACCCAAGGCCTCTTTATATACTGGTCGAGGAAGGATTCATAAGTCTAAAATGAAATCAAAGGTTGAGATTGATTTTTGAGTTGTTGACTCTCCATGTAAAGTGAAAAATAGATGATGATTATATGATCGCTAATTGGTTAGTTTGGATAGCACATGGATGTCTAACAACGGATGCAGATCGTTGATAATATTGAATGAAGGTTTGTGATCAAAACCTTCTTATAAGACACATAGAAAACAAAAATCGCACCGATAAAATTCTCACACGTGTATGGACTAGATAAGAAGTAAGACGCGTGTTTTCTGTAACCAATTTTTTTGGAACAACAACATTTGTGCTTTAAACTCCAAACATTTTAAACCAAATTTTTAATTAAATCAAAAAATCATTTAAAATGATTTAAAAATGTTTTCAATGATTTAAAAATGTTAGAAAAGTTCTTAAAACTAATATAACCTTTATGCACACATAATAACACAAATGTGAGTGGTTGTGCCCTAATTGTGGGTTCTTTGAGAGAAATATTTCCCTTTGAAGATCACCTGAGGTTCTTGGATTGGTTCTTCTTCTTTTAAGCTAGAAATTTTTGAGAGTGAGAGAAACTCTAAGAAAGCTAACCTATTTTGTCTCAATGTACAAACTAGATGTAACTTCTATATTATATAGACTCAAGTAACTCAATCGTATAATGTGTTCTCAAAATACCCCATTGGATATTAGAGACAAAATTTCCTTGAGTAACATGTACTCGTCGGTAAAAAGGAAAATCCTAGATTTCTTATATAAAGTATCTAACTACCCATTCCAATCATAGAACCAAAAATCAAAGGAAATAAAATACATTACTCAACTGCAATACAGACCAATACCCTAAAGGAAAACAACGAAAAATAAACACTCAATGGCATATTAGTTGAGTTAGTACAAAATATGATATGAGTTATTAGCAAGGTACTCAAGTTCTTCTCCCCCAATATTTCCCAAGTATACAACGGGGTAAATTGATATAAAGCACGAGAATATGAAATGTGAATTCAACACATATTGAAATCTATAATAGATGTGTGAATTATGTAAGAACTATCATACCTATGGCATTGCGAAGATAATCAAATATAATATTATCAAGAGGTTTAGTAAACAGATCAGCTAACTATTTTTCTATATGAAGATACCTAATGTTAAGTTGCTAGATTCGATAAGATCACGGATGAAATGATGTCTTATTTTTATGTTCTTAGTTCGCGAGTGTTGTACAGTATTCTTAGATATATTTATGGCACTCTCATTATCGCAATAAATAGTCAATTTTTCTTCAAGGATACCATAATCACTAAGCATCTGTTTGATCCATAACTATTGGGAAAAATAACTCTCGGTTGCAATGTATTTTAACCCGGCTGTAGATAGAGAGATACAATTTTGTTTCTTACTACTCCAACCTACTAAGTTATTTCCTATGTAATAGCTGGTGCCTGAAGTACTTTTACTATCGTCCGAACACCCCGCCTAATCAACACCAGTGTATCCTACAATAGCACTAGTGGTGTCCTTGGTATACCAAATACCATAATTTTGTGTACCCCTAACATTTTTAATTATACGTTTGGCACTTAACTTGTGTGATTCTTTAGGTGCACATTGTTATCTAAAACATACACATACGACGAAAGATATATCAGGTCGGGAAGTAGTAAGATATAAAAGATTCCCTATCATACTCCTATAAAGGTCTGGGTCAACGTTTTTCCCGTTTTCTTCTTTTGATCATTTGGTTGACGCGCTCATAGGTCTACGTGTAGGTTTAGAGTGTTTTAACCCAAATTTCTTAATGAGATTCTAGGCATATTTTGATTTATTAAAGAATACACCATCATTAAATTGTTTAACTTGTAAGCCTTAAAAAAATTGTAATGCGCCTATTAGGGAATCTGAAATTTACAATGCATTATCTCGTAAAAATATTTAACTTGATTAGGATAGGTTGATCCGGAGACTATATCGTTTAAGTTAACTTGGGTAATTAAGACATATTCGTCTGATTTCCTAACATGTAAGGTTGGATTATTTCCACCTCGAATAAATCCATGAGAGACTAAAAATGTAGATAAATGTTCATACCAAGTTTTATGAGCTTAGGTCAACTCGTATAAGGCTTTCTTAAGCCTAAAGACGTGATCATGATGAGTGGGATCGATAAAAGATTTAGGTTGTTCTACGTATACTTTCTCAATTAAAATTCCACTTAAAAATGAGGACTTAACATCCATCTGAAAAAGTTTAAATTGTAAATGGAATGATATGACTAAAAGAAGATGAACTGACTCAAGATGAGTAACAGAGGTAAAATTCTCGTCAAAGTTAATTCCCTCCATCTGAGAGTAACCTTGTACTACTAACATAGTCTTATTTCTAATGACCTCCCCATATTCATCAGTTTTTTGTTCAAAAAATTGATTAACTTCCGATAACCTTCTTATTTTTTGGCCTAGGAATAAGATACCAAATATCATGACCCTGAAACTGGACAAGCTCTTATTGCGTAGCGTTGTTTCATAATGAGTCACAAAGTGCATCATTTACATTTTTCAGTTCTACAAGAGAAATAAAACATGAAAATTGAGCTTCATTCCTAATTTAGGATCTAGTTTTACACTACACCAAATTGACCATGACCTTGACAAGTTGGACTTATCACCTCCAGATTTGTCATGTGAGTCCACCGTTCGAGCCAACCCTGTGTCGCTCATCTCCAATCCAATAACCCTAGATTGGGCCACCCGCGAGCTAATCCCCTTGTCCTCCCCTTGCGATCAGTGCCAAGCACTTGGCTGAGTGCGTCTGTGGACAAAGATGCCTTGTCTGCATCAGATGCCTTATCAGCACTTGGCTCATGCACTTCCTTAAGCTTTGCCTGAAATGACAAAAGGCACATGATTAATTAAAAAAATTATAACGTAATTAATAAAAAGTAAACTGTCAGATTATTTACAATCGTGGCGGAGATGCTTGGGGACACCTCTTTATCATTCCCCTTCTTCATCCGAATAACCACATAAGTATCGAGCCTATGTGTCCTAACCCCAGGGCCACTCCCCGCACCTGAAATAAAATAATACAAAATTAGTATCGACCCTGAAAAGTAAAATAATTCAGAATAATATATTTATGTAATTATAGAAAAATTAAATCTTACCATCACCATATGCTCCACCTCGGCGTAAGACGTCCGACTGGAGTAGTGCACGTCCGTCTTTTTTGCCCGATTTTCCCCCTGATTGGCGAGATGCCAATTTTCGCTCCCCAATCTCATTGACAATGAACTTTTACCATTGTACCAACAAGATCGGCTCCTTCGGCGGGATGGAGTCACGCATTCGAATAACGGAGTCTCGAATCTTCCCAAAGTACTGGGTCCGCATATTTTTCTTCTACATCTTGTGTTTCTCCCTCAACCGCTCCAAGAAGGAATCGCATAGTTTTGGATCCAGGCTCAATTGTTCATGTCCAACAAATACAGTGTTAGTTGCAAATAAATATAAATATAAATATAAAATGAAATTGAAATCGAAATAAAAATAAAAATTGAAATTGAAATATTCATATAAAATAAATATAAATACATTACCTATAAAGCCGCCCAAATAGCTAACTTGAGCTCATTTGGCACTTACCTCCAATTAATGTACCCCGGGATGATGATCGTCTTTACCAGCTCGAGGGATCTCGCCAATAACCCCATCTTGTTCTCGATGACCATCCCCAATCTTCCATATTTGGGGAGCCTAGGGGCCGAGGAGCCCTCGTCGCCTCCGCTACCACTGAGCCCAGACGACATCATCATAATCAACATCATCATCCTCGCCTTAATACCTGAACGAGACATTTTCTGTAAGAAAAATATTGTTATTGGTACAAATCAAAATGAATTAGAAGAATACATGCAAATATGTACAATTACTACAAATCCAAATGAATTATTACCGTTTAACAGCTCAATTCTGAATTCCAAAATAACAGCATCTAACTCATAATATGTACAGTTACTACAAATTCGAAACATCCCCCCTCACCCCCCCCCCCCCCCACACACACACACTACACAAGAGTGAAAATGATAAAGTGCAAATCAATTAAAAGAATTAAAAATGGATTGATAAAGTAAAAATTGGAATATTTATTACAAATTAAAAAATTATTTCAAATTCGAGTTATCATAAAAAATGGATTGATATTCGGTAGGAGTAGCCAAGTCATCCACACTACTATTTAAGATGCTTTGACGCATGTGGAACAATTGACCATGGCTCGTTGTTGATATACTCCAAGTAAAACACTTGGTTAACCTTTTAAAATGCACAAACAAACGGCTCATCGCTCACGTGGTCATTGCTCTTCAACCTGGACAAGTCAACCATGATCAAATTGGTGCCATGATAAACTTTACAAGCATTTTTATCCTCAACTCTTACCCACTATTTGTCTTTCGGATATACCATCACAGCTACCACCACTAATCACCTATTAAAGGTAAGAATCGTATATTCATGGATTAGTATAAACAAAACTTTGATTTATTGTATGTTTCATTTAATTATGTCTTATTTATATTCGATTTTTAAATTTCAAATTCAAATTCAATTTATAATAGAAATTCCTATTTCCTCTATCTCCTCTATAGGGTGAGTGGTCCTATCCCATTTAAGACCACATATTTCTGTAATATACTTAACAACTCATGCACATTGTTACAATTTGATAAAAATTCGGCAGTATATCCCGTAGTTCTCCAAGTATACCACGTAGATTGACAATTGTGAATGTTATTTCAATTGATCAATTGAAATAACAATCACACTTGTCAATCTAGTATGTACCCAGAGAATATTAGGATACGACTGCAGAACTTCCGCCAAAAGTAACAACTTTAAGACACTAAGAATATTATTATATATAAATTAGGCAGTCCCTAACTGTCCAAGCGGTACAATTCGAGAGATCTCATTACAGGGGTAATGACTCTCGAATAGGTCTAAAGGCTATTGAATGTGTACGTATAAGAACTAGAAGGCTAGTATCTATGCGCACTATATGTAATTTCAAGTATGTTTCATTTAATTATTATACTATATATATTATTGGTGACACAAAGTAATTTTAAAAAAAAAGTTGAAAAATTCCACCCCCATATGGACAATAATCCAATGGCCATGCCACTTTTCAATTTAACCAACCAAACATCGATCTACTACAATCCAACCGCAACGGCAACAACAAATGTGTATCTCGTACTCCTTCTAATTCACCTACTCAATTAATTATTTTCATCAATTAAACTAACAATTAAAGTATACAATTATTAATTTACAAATTTACAATGAGGGGCAATCCTACTTGCATATGAAAGATGGAATAATTATTAATTTACTAAAAAAATTAACAACTAATCAATATTTAATCAATCAATTCTTTTATAAGGGGAACTACAATAAGAGTGGAAATATCTAATAAACCAAGAAAAATTTAATTAAAACAAACACACACAGAGCCCCGCCCCCCCCAGCCCTGCCCCCTCCCCCCCCCCCCCCCCCCCCACTGCCACTGGCCACCACACACACAAACACACACACACATATATACACACACACATGCACATACACACACACACACAAGCACATATACACCCCCTCCCATCTCCCCAGCCTTGCCCCTCCCACACACCACCACACGCATATATACCCCACACACACACACACGCATGTACATTTAGACACACATATATACACACACGCATACACACACATATACACAAATGGAAGATAAATAGAGAGAGTAATTGTACCAAAATCGTAGAGAGAGAGAGAAGTCACTTAGAGAGAGAGAAATGGAGGGAATAGAAATCGATTGAAAAAAAAAGAGGGAAGGGTTTTGTTATTGACAGAATTGTCATGGACATGTCATGGTCATTAACCTTGACAAGTTTATAAGATTTTCCACGGTCAATGACCGTGATAAAAAAAATACGAGTTTTTATGTCACGGTCATTGACAGTGACAAGGTTGGAAGTTGAAGGGTGTCCATTTGACCATTTTGGTTTAGTGTTAATTGGATCAAAAGGATTACCAACAATATTTTCAATAGGATGGTTTTTAGAAACCCAAGTTGGTATAGAAGGACTCTCAGGTGGCAGTAAATCAGTTACCTCGGAGAATCAGGAGTAAAAGTCATTTCTTCATCATCTAGGGCGACTGGTTGATTAATGCTACTCTCAAAACTAATGTCATTTACAATTACAATAAATGATTCTATAATGACTTTGGTTCGATAATTGAAAACACGAAAATCCCTACTTGTTTGAGAATAACCAAGAAAGATCCATTTCTCTCCTCTAGTGTCAAACTTTGAAAGATGTTCTCTGTCTTTACAAACATAACAAGCACTACCGAAGGTTTTGAAATATATTAAGTTTGGATTTTTGTGGAACCAAAGTTCATATGAAGTTGGTTTGGAATTCTTCCTACAGTATACACGGTTAATAATACGACAAGCGGTTTGAACGAATTCATCCCAAAAATACTTAGGTTGATTCTTGGCGTGTAGCATCACCCTAGCCATCTCTTGTAAGGTACTAATATTTTGTTCAACAATACCATTATGCTAAGGCATCTTAGACGAACTAGACTCATTTTTATAACCGTTGCCTATACAAGATTCTGCAACACCATAATCTTTGAATTCTCCACCTCTGTCACTTCTGATGCGATATATTTGGGTGTCCTTCTCGTTCTATATTTTTAAAAGAATTTTTAAGAACTCACTGAAGGTATAGTATATACCTTTAATAAAAGTAACCTAGGTATATTGTGTGTAGTCATCCATAATAACAAGTAAATAATAGTTACCACAGAAGCTCACAGTTCTAGAAGGACCCATAACGTCCATGTGGATTAATTCCAAAGGTTTTGTAGTTAAGACATCTTTAACTTTCTTGAGAGGGGATTTACTGAATCTCTCCCTTATAGTCAAGTACCACAAACAGGATTAAAAGAATTCTTAATTTTTGGCAAACCTCTAACTATTTCTTGTAAAGTTAACCTTCGAATATTATCGAAAGTTGTATGTCCAAATCGATTATGCCATATATCACTATATTCTGATATGGCAACTTGACAAGATTCAGAATTAGGAATGACTCTGTAACAATTATCCTCATTTTTGTTTTTTGCTAAAATACAGTTCCTCTTTTCATCTATAATTTTACAATCAATTTTTGAAAAGGTAACTGTGTGATTTGAATCAGAAAATTAAAATATGCTTAGCAATTTAGCCTCGATACCTTTAACTAGAAGAACATCATTTATTTTGGGGAGACCTTCCTCACACAATGTTCCCTTACCTATGATCTTAGATGAAACTCCATCTCCAAACACAACATTACCTCCAGAGAGGTCTATTTTATTTGTCAATCTGGTTTCATCTTCTGACAAATGTTAAGAACAACCGGAATCAAGGTACCAACCAGATGAAGTGCGTTGTGCCTTAAAAGAAAATATGACAATATTGCACTTGAACTGGGGTAACAAGTCATCTTTTTTAATCCAAATAGGCCTGATTTTTAAATTTTATTGACCTTTGATCTAGAAAATTTTCTTTGGGTCTTTCTAAATGGTTTCTTCTTATTTTTAGATCATCCCTTATTCTTATTATTAGAGTTATGAGAGGTCTGTCTTGGGAGAACATAAGTATTTTGACTCTTTCTAGAATAGTTAAAATTATTAATAGTACGTGTATACAGTCTCTTTTGAAAACATTCAGCAATCTTCTGGCTATAGACATCATAGTATGAACAGTATTGGTGTGTGGAGGACTTGAATTTATTACTAAAGTCTTTAAAGATTGGTTTTTTCGTATTAGATATGGTTATCCAAGTGTCATTGGTCATAAGTTTTTGACGTTGGTCCCTAACAGGAGGACAAACATACTTAATTGAACCATTAGATGTCGGTTGTTGAATACAACTACTTTATTTTGCCTTAGAGACATTTTTATAACAATTTTCATTTTGAGTATTTTGAAAATTATGGGCTTGTTTGCCAAAAGTAATATTTACAGGAGAAACAGTCTTACTGGTAACAACCTTTTCTCCAAAACGTATGCCAGATTTGTCTTCAGAATCAAATTTACTTCCTACAAAAATTTCTTTGTAGGTTTTCAATTGAGTTTCAAAATTTAAACATTTTTTTAAATACATTTGAAGTTTTTTGTTTTGATTCTTCAATATCAATTAGAATAGATTTGTATCTTTGCTCCAATAAATATTTTTTCTCAGATAAGTCTTTGATTTTTTAAAGAAAAATCTTTTGATTCAGTCTCATGGGGAACACATTGTGCTGCAAATTCATCAGCGTTCTTTCAAATAGTCTCGTTAAGAAATTCAATACGTTCATTTAATAACTTTACCATTTTATCAAGACATGTATTTTTCTCGAGTGTTTTCGTGCATAGCTCTTAAAGATTTGGAAGATCTTTGTCGGACTCACTAAGTGCATTCTCTTATAATGTTCATTTCTTTTGTGGAACTCAAACACACATTTGGTTCGTCGACAATGTTATCTTTTTGACACACCCGTATGCTACCATTATCAGATTTATTTTCATCATCCATAGACACACTATTATCACTAGCAGATACAACACCAGTATCATTTGGCATAATGGAATCATGAGTAGACACTTATTCAATATCATCATTGTATACAATTGTAGAAAATAATGAAATACAAGACTCATCATTGTGGGGTGACTTAGTTTCAGCTGATTTAGAATCACTACACTTGTCCCATATCTTACAAATGTTAGACCTATTATTGTTTCTATTCAAATTAGTTTTTCATCTATTAGCATAATGTCCCATTCTACCACATCTATGACACTTCACATCCTTTAAGTCAATAACAGGTTTATTTTTGTCATAGGACTGTTTGTCATTGTCATTGTGTATTTTATGAGGTCTGCTATTTTGATTGCCTTGATAATTTTGTCTACCTTATTTAGAGGCTACTTTATTTCTGAATTTGATAATCTTTTTGAAATGCTTGCTCATAAGGTCTATTTGATTGTCAAGGTGATCTAGATCCCAATCATCATTAAAGTCTAAGGGACTTATTTTCAGAGCAGATATTTGTGATGAAAACATAACATTAGAACCCGCGGGCCTCCTATTTTGGGCAATCAATTGCTTCTTAAACACTAACTCCATCTCTATAGTTCTTAATTTGCTACTTAGCAATTCAGGAGTCAGGTTTGGGTCGTCCATTTATTCTATAACATATCGTTTGTTGTCAAATTTAGCAGGTAATGACCCAAGGATTTTTTAAACAATTTCTTTTCAACTATAGGTTATGCTATTAGCATGCCGTTTTGTTAAGATACAAGTTAACCTTATAAAGAATTCATCAAATGATTCATTATCATCCATTATCAGTGTACTGTACTGCTGGACTAACATTTAGGTCTTTTCGCCCTTAACATGTTCATCACCCTCATGAGCAGTGATTAGAGTGTCACACGCCTCTTTAGAAGTAATGTAGATAGATATTATTTTAAAATCATTCTCATTAATGGGCACAAAGATAGCATTATTTCCTCTACTATTATCTAGAGACAAATTTTTCTCTTCTTTAGTGAATTCTCTAACAGTTTTCTTAACCCTTATAGGATTTGTTTAAGAGAAAAGGCTCAGTAGGATGTTTGTAACCAATCATACTTTCCAGTAGGAACCATTCAACCATTCATACTTTCCAGTAGGTGAAGTTTTCACCATTAAAGAGAGGTGGGTGAGAGAGGTTACTTAACTTCTCAAATATTTCATCCATATTCAAAACTTTCAGATTTTGAAATTTTTTTTTAGAGTTTCATGATAAGAAATATTAATAAACACACTTCGATACCACTTAAAGAGCTCGTTTACTAAGTTGATAACAAACAGTTATAAATTAAGTAAACTCCGAAAATAAACTCCTTAAACAAAACTCTTTTCGAAATAAAATACAAGGTGTGTTAAATAGATTCTGAATATGTACTCTGGATTTGTTAGTTTATTACCTTAGTTTTTTTTCAAAATTAAAGCCTCTTACTAAGTCTTAAGTGAGAAACCAGTAACATAAGTAATTAAGAACATTAAGGCAAATCAACACACCATTTTTAACGTGGTAAAACCTCAAATCAGGGGAAACATCCACGACTCCCTCTACGGAGCAAAATAAAAAATTTCACTAAAATCATAATATACAAATTACAGCACTAAGCATGCGAATCAAGATCCTAAATCTATGTCAAGAAAATATACCTACACGAGTTACTCCACTCTCAAAGTCTTCTGACTTGATTCTGATCTTCCTTCAATAGCTTCCTTCTTTTTCCTTGTCCACTGATTTTAGCAGCTCTACCAACACTAGATCTCTAAAAAAGAACCACTAAAACTAAATGTTTGTGTGATAGTGTAGGTGTGTGTGATGTGAAATAAATGCAGAAATGTAACTCACACCTCTTACAACAGTTATACAGACAAAATCCTATAAATCATCAACGTTTATATGACATGCAAATATTGATTCAACTTATATTGAAATCAGACTTTAGTTTTATCAGATCTAAATCAAGTCTATATATAAAATGAGATTTCTTCTTTAAAATATTTATTTTCTTTACAGCTTTATTTCATAAAACGTGAAATATATGATTTGAAAATTAAAACATTTAGATCTGAAAACTTTACAAAAATCAGAAGTCTCTTTTTTACATAAATTGAAAACAGAGAAGGATCTTTTGAAAATAACAACAAATATAAAGATATAAGAGAGATAAAAACCTTAGAAAAAGCCGTGTGATGTTCTCTTTAGAAAACATCAAGATTTCTACTAAGAAACTTGAGTTTTTCTTAGAGAAATGTTTTAAAAGAGGGAACTAGTTTGAAGAGGTCTGCAAACGACAAATGCGTCAACACCTTAAAACGCACAGAAACACTAGATCTAACACTCAAGGTTAGGTTTACTGGTATTTGGAAAATGGAAGACTGATGTTTGGTATTTAGGGGAAAATATTTAGGTTTTGATCTTAATGATTTATTCTCTTTCTAGTTTTTCTCTAAAAATTAGACGCAGTGTAAAAACTCTCCAAATGAAGACCCAAGGCCTCTTTACATACTGGTCGAGGAAGGATCCAAAAGTCTGAAACGAAATCAAAGGTTGAGATTGATATTTGACTCTCCATCAAAAGTGAAAAAACGATGGTGATTATATGATCACTAATTGGTTAGTTTGGATAGCACATGGATTGCTAACAACAGATGCAGACCGTTGATAATATTGAATTAAGGTTTGCGATCAAAACTTTCTTATAAGACACATAGAAAACACAAATCGCACCGATAAAATGCTCACACGTGTATGGCTAAGACAAGAAGTAAGACTCGTGTTTTTTGACTTTAAAAAAATATATACTGTACCCCCAGAATTCTATTGCGCATTTGGATTCTACCCGGAAACCAATTTTTTTGGAACAACAGTGTTTATGCTTTAAACTCCAAACATTTAAAATCACATTTTTAATTAAATCAAAAACTCATTTTAAATGAGTTAAAAATGTTTTAAGTGATTTAAAAATGTTAGAAATGTTCTTAAATATAATATAACCCTTTTGCACACATAATAACACTAATGTGGGTGGTTGTGTCCTAATTGCGGGTTCTTTGAGAGACATATTTCCCTTTGAAGATCATCTGAGGTTCTTGGATTACTTCCTTTTCTTTTAAGCTCGAACTTTCTGAGAGTGAGAGCAACTCTAAGAATGCTAACCTAATTTGTCTCAATGTCCAAACTAGATGTAACTCCTATATGATATTGACTCAAGTACGTCAATCGTATAGTGTGTTCTCAAAATACCCCTTTGGATATTAGAGATAAAATTTCCTTAAGTAACCTGTACTCGCAAGTAAAAAGAAAAATCCTAGATTTCCTATATAAAGTATCTAACTACCCATTCCCATCATAGAACCGAAAATAAAAGGAAATAAAATACATTATTTAACTACAATACAGACCAATACCCTAAAGAAAAATAACAAAAAATAAACACTCAATGGCATATTAGTTGAGTTAGTACAAAATAAGATATGAGTTATAAGCCAGCTACTCATGTTATTCTCCCCAAATATTCTCCAAATATACAATGGGGTAAATTGATATAAAGCACGAGAATACGAAATATGAATTCAACACATATTCAAATCTATGATAGATGTGTAAATTATGTAAGAACTATCATATATATAGCATTGTGAAGATAACCAAATATAATATTATCAAGAGGTTTAGTAAGCAGACCAGCTAACTATTTTTCTATATTAAGATACTTAATATTAAGTTCTTAGATTCGATAAGATCACAAATGAAATGATGTCTTATTTTTATGTTCTTAGTTCGCGAGTGTTGTACATGATTTTTAGATATATTTATGGCACTCTCGTTATCGCAATAAATAGTCAATTTTTCTTCAATGATACCATAATCACTAAGCATATGTTTGATCCATAACTATTGGGAAAAATAACTCTCGGTTGCAATGTATTCTGACCCAGTCGTAGATAGAGAGATACAATTATGTTTCTTACTACACCAACCTACTAAGTTATTTCCTATGTAATAGCAGGTGCCTGAAGTACTTTTACTATCGTCCGAACACCCTGCCCAATCGGCACCAGTGTATCCTACAATAGCACTAGTGGTGTCCTTGGTATACTAAATACCATAATTTTGTATGCCCCTAACATATTTAATTATATATTTGACACTTAACATGTGTGATTCTTTGGGTGCACATTGGTATCTAGAACATACACATATGTCGAAAGATATGTCTGGTTGGGAAGCAGAAAGATATAAAAGACTCCCTATCATACTCCTATAAAGGGCTGGGTTAACGTCTTTCCCGTTTTCTTCTTTTGATAATTTGGTTGATGCGCTCATAGATCTACGTGCAGGATTAGAGTGTTTTAACCCAAATTTCTTAATGATATTAGAGGCATATTTTTATTGATTAAAGAATACACCATCATTATATTGTTTAACTTGTAAACCTAAAAAAACATTGTAATGCACCTATTAGGGACATCTAAAATTTGCAATGCATTATCTTGAAAAAATATTTTACTTGATTAGGACACGTTGATCTGGAGACTATATTGTTTAAGTTAAATTGGTAAATTAAGACATATTTGTCTGATTTCCTAACAAGCAAGGTTGGATTTCTTCCACCTCGAATAAATCTGTGAGAGACTAAAAATGTAGGCATACGCTCAAGCCAAACTTTATGAGCTTATTTCAACTCGTATAAGGCTTTATTTAGCCTAAAGACGTTATCAGGATGAGTGGTATCGATAAAACCTTTTGGTTATTCTACGTATACTTCATCAATTAAAATTCTATTTAAAAATGCAGACTTAACATCCATCTGAAAAAGATTGAATTGTAAATGGCACGAAATGACTAAAAGTAGATGAACTGACTCAAGATGACTAATAGGGGTAAAATTCTCTTCAAAGTTAATTCCCTCCATCTAAGAGTAACCTTGTGCTACTAACATAGTCTTAATTCTAATGACCTCCCCATTTTCATCAGTTTTTTTTCAAAAATTGATTAAGTGCCAATAACCTTCTTATTTTTTGGCCTAGGAACAAGATACCAAACATCGTCACCCTGAAACTGGACAAGATCTTCTTGCATAGAGTTATTCCAGAATGAGTCACAAAGGGAATCATTTACATTTTTCAGTTCTACAAGAGAAACAAAACATGCAAATTGTGCTTCTTCCCTAATTTAAGATCTAGTTTTAACTGGCTCAAAAGGATTACCAATAATATTTTCAATAGGATGGTCTTTGGAAACTCAAGTTGGTATAAAAGGACTCTCAGGTGGCAGTGAATTAGTTACCTCTGGAGAATTAGGAGTAAAATGCATTTCTTCATCATCCAGGGCGACTTGTTAATTAATATTACTCTCAAAACTAGTGCCATTTACAATTACATTAAAATATTCTATAATGACTTTGGTTCGATAATTGAAAACATGAAAAGGCCTACTTGTTTGAGAATAACCAAGAAAAATTCATTTATCTCCACTGGTAGCAAACTTTGAAAGATGTTATCTATCTTTACAAACATAACAAACATTACCGAAGATTTTGAAATATTTTAAGTTTTGCTTTTTGTGGAACCAAATTTCATATGAAGTTTGTTTGGAATTCTTCCTAAGGTATACACGGTTAATAGTATGACAAGCAGTTTGAACGACTTCAGCCCAAAAATACTTAGGTAGATTCTTGACGTGTAGCATCAACCTAGCCACCTCTTATAAGGTCTTATTATTTCATTCAGCAATACTATTTTGCTAAAGCGTCTTAGATGCACTAAACTCATATTTATAATCATTGCCTATACAATATTCTGCAACACCGAAATCTTTGAATTCTCCACCACTATCACTTCTGATGGGACATACTTAGGTGTCCTTGTCGTTCTATATTTTTAAAAGAATTTTTAAGAACTCACTAAAGGTATCGTATTTATCTTTTATAAAAGTAACTCGGGTACATTGTGTGTAGTTATATAATAGTTACCATAGAAGCCGACAGTTCTAGAAGAACCCATAAGGTCCATGTGGATTAATTCCAAAGGTTTTGTAGTTAAGACATCTTTAACTTTATTGAGAGGGGATTTACTTATCGTCCCTTCTTGACAAGTACCACAAGCAAGATTAAAAGAATTCTTAATTTTTAGCAAACCTCTAACTAGTTCTTAGGAACTTAACCTTCGAAGATTATCAAAAATTGTACGTCCCAATCAATTATGCCATATATCAGCATAATCTGATATGGCAACTTGACAAGATTCAGAATTAGGAATGCCTATGTAACAGTTATCCTCAGTTCTCTTTCCTGCTAAAATACAATTCCGCTTTTCATCTAGAATTTTGCAATCAATTTTTAAAAAGGCAACTGTGTGATTTTAATCACAAAATTGAGATATACTTAGTAGGTTAGCCTTGGAACTTTTAACTAGAAGAACATCATTTAGTTTGGGGAGACCTTCCTCACACAATGTTCCCTTACCTATGATCTTAGACGAAATTCCATCTCCAAACACAACATTACCTCGAGAGAAGTCTATTTTATTTGTCAATATGGTTTCATCTGTTGACATATGTTTAGAACATCCGGAATCAAGGTACCAACCAGATAAAGTGAGTTGCGCCTTAAAAGAAGATATGATAATTTTGCACTTGAGCTGGGGTAACAAGTCGTATGTTTTTAATCCATATAGGCCCGATTTTTAAATTTTAATTCGCCTTTGATTTAGAAAAGTTTCATTGGGTCTTTCTAAATGGTTTCTTCTTAGTTTTAAATCCTCCCTTATTTTTATCATTAGAGTTATAAGAGGACTATCTTGGGAGAACATAAGTATTCCTACTCCATATAAAATAGTTAAAATTATGAATAATATGTGTATACAGTCTCTTTTGAAAACATTAAGCAATGGTGTGGCCATAGACATCATAGTATGCACAGTAATTGTGTGTGGAGGACTTGACTTTATTACTAAAGTCTTTAAAGATTGGTTTTTCCGTATTAGGTATGGTTATCCAAGTATCATTGGTCATAAGTTTTTGATGTTGGTCCCAAACAGGAGGACAAATATAGGTAGTTGAACCATTAGATGTAGGTTGTTGAATACAATCACTTTGTTTTGCCTTAGAGACATTTTTATAACAATTTTCTTTTTAAGTATTTTTAAAATTTTGGTCTTGTTTGACAAAAGTAACATTTACAGGAGAAGTAGTTTTACTGCTAACAATCTTTTCTCCAAAACCTAGGCCAGATTTGTCTTCAGAATCAAATTTAATTCCTAAAAAACTTCTTTGTAGGTTTTCAATTGAGTTTCAAAATGTAATCATTTTTAAAAACCTTTGAGTTTTTTTGTTTTGATTCTTAAATATCAATTAGAATAGATTTATATCTTTGCTCCAAAACATATTTTTTTCTCAGATAAGTCTTTGATTTTAAGAGAAAAATCTTTTGATTCAGTCTCATGGGCATCACATTGTGCTGTAAATTCCTCAGCATTCTTCCAAATAGTCTGGTTAAACAATCCAATACGCTCATTTAATAGCTTTACCATTTTATCAAGACGGGTATTTTTCTTGAGTGTTTTCGTGCATAGCTCTTGAAGATTTGGAAGATCATCGTTGGACTCACTAAGTTCATCGTGTGTAATGTCTCCTATAACGTTCATTCCATTGGTGGAACTCAAAAACACATTTGGTTCGTCGATAATGTTCTCTTTTTGACACACCCGTATGATAGCATTATCAGATTTATTTTCATCATCCGCATACACAGTGTTATCACTAGCAGATACAACACCAATATCATTAGGCATAATGGAATCATGAGTAGACACACATCAAATTATCATTATTGTATACAATTTTAGCAAAGAATGAAATACAAGACTCATCATTATGGGCTGACTCAGTTTCATCTGAATTAGAATCACTACACTTGTCCCATGTCTTACAATATTTAGACCTATTATTGTTGCTATTCAAATTAGTTTTGCATCTATTAGCACAATGTCCCATTCTACCACATCTATGACACTTCACATCCTTTAAGTCAATAATAGGTTTATTTTTGTCATAGGACTGTTTGTCATTGTCATTGTGTCTTTTATGAGGTCTGTTATTTTAATTGCCTTGATAATTTTGTCTGCCTTGTTTAGAGGCTATTGCATTTTTGAATTTGATAGTCTTTTTGAAATGCTTGCTCATATGGTCTACTTGATTGTCAAGGTGATCTAGATCACAATCATTATTAAAGTCTAAGGGACTTATTTTAGGTGAAGATATTTGTGATGAAAACATAACATTATAATCCGCGAGCCTCTTGTTTTGGGCAATCAAATGCTTCTTAAACTCGAACTCCATCTCTACACTTCTTAATTTTCTACTTAGCAATTTAGGAGTCAAGTTTGGGTCGTCCATTTATTCTATAACATTTTGTTTGTTGTCAAATTTAGCAGGTAATGACCTAAGGATTTTTTGAACAATTTCTTTTCAACTATAAGTTATGCTATTAGCATGAAATTTTGTGAAGCTACGAGTTAACCTTATGTAGAAATCATCAAATGATTCATTATCATCCATTATTAGTGTACTATACTATTGGACTAGCATATGGGGCTTCCTAGCCTTAACGCGCTCATCACCCTCAAGAGCAGTGACTAGAGTGTCACAAGCCTCTTTAGAAGTAGATCAGATATATATTCTTTAAAACTCATGCTCATTGATGGACATAAATATAGCATTCTTTCCTCTACTATTATCTAGAGGCAACTTTTTCTCTTCTTTAGTGAATTCGCTAAGACTTTTCTGAACCATTATAGGATTGGTTTCCGAGAAAAGGCTTAGTAGGATGTGTGTAACCAATTTCAATCATTTCCCAAATGTCATCACCAAGTGTTTGTTGAATGAAAGCAACAATTCATACTTTCGATGAGGAGAAGTTGTTTCCATTAAATAGAGGTGGACGTGAGAGGTTACCTAACTTCTCAAATCTTTAATCCATATTCAAAACTTTCCGATTTTGAAAAAAGGTTATGGTGTATCAGGATAAGAAAATATTGATAAACCCACTCTGATAGCACTTAAAAAGCTCGTTTACTAAGTTGATAATAAAAATTTAATGGATTAAGTAAACTCTGAAAATAAACTCCTTAAACAAAGCTCTTTTTCAAATATAACACAAGGTGTGTTAAACAGATTTTAAATATGCACTCTAGATTTGTTAGTTTGATTACCTTAGTTTTAATTTAAAATTAAAACCTACTACTATGTCTTAAGTGAGAAACAAGTCACGGAAGTAATTAAGAACATTCAAGTAAATTAACACACGATTTTTAACGTTGTAAACCCCCAAATCAGGGGAAACATCCATGACTCCCTCTACGGAGCAAAACAAAAAATTCCACTAAAATCATAATATACAAGTTACAGCACTAAGCATGCAAATCAAGACCCTAAATCTAAGTCAAGAAAATATACCTACATGATTTACTCCACTCTCAAAGGCTTCTGACTTGATTCTGATTTCCCTCCAACGGCTTCCTTGCTTTTTCATTATCCACGGATTTCAGCAGCTCCACCAACACTAGATCTCTAAAAAATAACCACTAAAACTAAGTGTTTGTGTGATAGTGTAGGTGTATGAGATGTGAAATAAATGTATAAATGTAACTCACACCTCTCACAACAGTTATACAGCCAAAATCTTATAAATCATCAATGTTTATATGACATGCAAATATTGATTCAACTTATATTGAAAATCAGACTTTACTTTTGTCACATCTAAATCAGCTCTATATATAAAATGAGATTTCTTGTTTCAAATATTTATTTTCTTTACAGTCTTATTTCACAAAACGTGAAATATATGATTTGAAAATTAAAACGTTTAGAACTAAAAACTTTACAAAAATTAGAAGTCTCTTTTTTAAATAAATTGAAAACAGAGAAGGATCTTTTGAAAATAACAACAAATATAAAGATCCAAGAGAGATAAAAACCCTAGAAAAATTCGTACGATGTTCTCTTTGTAAAACCTAAATATTTCTACTGAGAAACTTAAGTTTTTCTTAGAGAAAGGTTTTAAAAGAGAGAACTGGTTTGGAGAGGTCTTCAAACAACAAATACCCCAACACTCTAAAACTCACAAAAACCCTGGATCTAACACTCAAGGTTGGGTTTAATGGTATTTGAAAAATGGAAGACTGGTGTTTGGTATTTGGGAGGAAACACTTAGGGTTTTATCTTGATGATTTAGGTTTTTCCCTCTTCTCTCTCTGGGTTTTCTCTCAAAATTAAACGAAGTCTAAAACTCTCCAAATGAAGACCTAAGGACTCTTTATATACTGGTCGAGGAAGGATCCAGAAGTCTGAAACGAAATCAAAGGTTGAGATTGATTTTTGACTTGTTGACTCTCCATCTAAAGTGCAAAATAGATGGTGATTATATGATCACTGATTGGTTAGTTTGGATAGCACATGGATTGCTAACAACGGATGTAGACCGTTGATAATATTCAATCAAGGTTTGTGATCAAAACTTTCTTATAAGACACAAAGAGAACACAAATTGCACCGACAAAATGCTCAAACGTGTGTGGCCTAGATAAGAAGTAAGACACGTGTTTTATGACTTTTAAAAAATATAAATTGTACCCCCAGAATTCTGTAGCGCATTTGGATTCTACCCTGATACCAATTTTTTTGGAAAAACAGTATTTATGCTTTGAACTCCAAACATTTAAAATCACATTTTTAATTAAATAAAAAAATCATTTTAAATAGGTTAAAAATGTTTTAAGTGATTTAAAAATGTTAGAAAAATTCTTAAAAATAATACAACCCTTTTGCACACATAATAACACTAATGTGAGAGGTTGTGTCCTAATTGTGGGTTCTTTGAGAGACAAACTTCCCTTTGAAGATCATCTGAGGTTCTTGGATTGGTTCTTCTTCTTTTAAGCTTGAACTTTTTTAGAGTGAGAGCAACTTTAAGAAAGCTAACCGATTTTGTCTCAATGTCCAAACTAGATGGAACTCATATATGATATAGACTCAACTAAGTCAATCATATAGTGTCTTCTTACACGGGACTAACAAATGTCGTTTAAAGACCTTGGGACATCTTCCTTTATACAGGGGTTAGTAAGATATTATGAACTTTTGGGAGTTAATAACTACTTAATCTTGGTATCGTCGGTTAGTATATATAACATTATCCATCTAATTAAAATTTTAAAATGTAAATGTCTCGGGAGTTCATTTTAAAATTTGAATTTGTGTTTTTCGAAAGGTACGAGTAGGTTCGTTTACTTTAAGTGTATACGAGTATAACTATACACGGATGTGGGGATTAATTATAGAGACAAAGTGGGAATATTATTACATGTTCATACTAAATCAGATCGTGTAAATAATTAAGGAATGATGTTAAAAATATGCACTTATGGTCAGTTACTCGATAATAGATTGGTAAGAGGAGCTCAATATCTTTGTGTGCTTTAGTATTGGGCTAGAGTTGGTTTATTACATCACCGTAGGTATGTTAATGGTCAGTTTGTTTATGAATACTTTAGGACGATTCATAGTTGGATGACTATTATGTACCAATGAAATATTTAAAGTGGTTTGAATATTTTTTAGTGTGGAGTGGTTATAGATCTAGTTGATTACTTTATGATAGGATGTTTAGGTTATTAGTTTGGTGCTTATGTGATATAGGATCTGGGTTAGTGCTCTACGATAATATGATACATTTATGGCATGTATGAGATTATTGGTGGTGTTTAGGGAGTCTTGCACTAGTAAATTATGACGAATTATTCGGCTAAGAAGAAGTGTGTAGGGGGTTCCTTATTTAAATTTCATTTATGAGACGTACCACACGTAAAGTTTAGTTTGGTCGGGAGTTAGAAGATATTGGAAATGAGACTGTTAGTAGATAATATACTGTAGATTCTAGGGAGGTTATTGATTCTTTATATAATGGTTAGAATTGGAAAACTGTGCTAGTTACGGGAATGGTCGTGTGGATATTTCACATTAATTATTTGTATGATGCATCGAGTTATGGGATGGCAGTGTCCTAAAAATTATTACGTCTTACATGGTTAAGGTAGATTAGTATTCAAGACTCACCTCATTAGGATATTTACATGAGAATGGAATTATACGTGTAATGGTAGTCTTAGTATGTTAAGGTTGGGAAGGATACCAATGGTTAGGATTAGCTTAAGTTAAGGAAATGTGAGATATCTTTGGAGTAATTATCAAAGATCGATGGTATGAGTCGTAAACGAGTCTCATTTGATATTGCTTAAGTAGTTGATATATTTCTTTATTATTTTTTAGGCTTAGCTCACGTTATTTCCTAAAATAATTTTTAGTATTTTTTTAATCAGGAGAAGCCGGGATGAGGACTTAGACTTGCATCCAGTTGATTATCGAGTTCACTATCCTTAAAGTAGAAGACTATACTTTCATTTAGAATTTTTTGTTAGCTAGACATTCCAGTTCTTCCTCATTTTAGAGTTATTATTTATGCCGTGTGGGTGCCAAAGTTGAATATTATATCATTTCAAACATACAGCCTGTTTAGACTTAGTTTTTATTGATTTAGTTTTGGAGACATTGTTTATTCTATATTGGTTATTTAGTTTATATTTTATATGGTGTGGATGGTTTAAATTATTTACTACTTTAATATTATCGTTGATGCTGAGAATGGTATAAATTGATTGGAACTCCCCAACCTTCAGCATATCGAACTGGTCACCTGGCATGTGAAAAATAAGTGGTGTTACAATGCCAAACTTGATAGGCAAATGTATCCAACATTCAATTGTTGTAACTTCTGCAACAACATTCGTAGAATAATCTGGATTCTTCTGCAACTGCATTCCACACTACAATTAGGTTTTGCCTTTAAGACTATTCATTACTCAAAGACATAAATTGATAATTATTGACACAAAAATACTGGACTAGGCATTTGAAGTTAATGTCATTAGAAAAATTCCTTACAAAGTCAATGGATTTATTAATAATATTTTGAGACTGCATTTTGGAGCCATAAAAAAGTTTTGTTTCCTTTCATTCGAAATCTCCCAGGATAAGATAATAAGAATGATGTTTATAAGATGCCATAAGTAATCCGGAACATATTTCCTCAACTACAAAGCCACAATCATAACATTTAACGAATATAAATTAGATTCGATACAAAACATTACCAATATGGATCTCTAAATATGCACAAGAACGAGACCATGTAAAATTTGGTGCTCATGCATTAAATGAAATCTAAATTTATGAATAGAATCTTAGCAACAACCTCCCATTGAGTAATATAAAAAAATAGATATATTAATTGCTAAAAATTTATCACATTTGAATTTAAAAAGGGCAGAAAAAGGTTTAGACTCTCTGACCATGCCAATTACGAAAGAAAAGGTAAAGTTGCCAAAGTTGAAAGGTTTTTCTCGCAACCAATAACATTTATTATTAACTTATTTTCTATGTCCCTCACTTCTTCCATTCTTTGCTAAACTATAAACCCAACATTTATATTCCTTTGCTAAGATGACATTTGGGTCTCATAAATTTTCTCAAATAGTGTTTTCAGATTTATTTTCCAACATAACCACAAACACCATGTTTGAACTATAAATTCCAATGGTATGAAAATTAATCCATCGTCATTCTAAATAAATCAAAGATCATCCCACTTATCCCATTGATGTTTCCACCCATCCTCTTCATTACCCCCACAAAATATAGTGAATAAAAATAGACTGGATAGCCCAAATAAGTTCTTCGTCGGGGGGATCTAACTCACTTACATTTAATTTCAAAGAACCTAGCACTAAAGAATTTTTAAAATATCGTGGCGTAGTGATCAATTCCCTCCGATGGGGAGGAAAATTGATGTTGACACGAGAAATTAACCACATCATAATTTTAAAATACTAATGGAGACCGTGGGGTTTATGTTGAAACCTCTCTCCCACTTAATATTTTGAGCTTCGAGGAATTTAAAAAATAATTACAATTCTAAATCCCTAAATTAAGTTATAGGTAATTTATCAACTACTTATATGAATTAAATATCCCGATCTCATTATTATAATTTTCCAAAATAAAAATATTTGTAATTAAAATAAAATTAGGACACCAAAGTTTAATTTATACCTTGATTTGATTACATGATTTAATTGAATTTAGAAAAAAAACAAATAATATATATATTTTTTTTTAAAAATCATGACTTAAGTGAGTTACATAAATATATACATATTGTCCATAATAATGTGGGTTCTTAATACATTCAATAATCATCTCACAAAATTATCAACAAATTAAATATTAGATGCTATAGATATAACCAATCACAAACACATGTAATTATATATAAAAAAGAAAACAAAGTCTCTTTCCATCATGGTTAAGATTTCTTCCTTGAGTAGAGTCATTTTCGATCAATAACTCCTTGATAAAGAGTCCCTCATGTCTCGTCCTTTTATTTGATTTTATATTTTTTTTATCATTTATCAAAACTACGTTGTTTTGATCCCTTCTGTAACATCGAAAACTCCATTATTAGATCTTCAAACTTGAGAATATTGCAACCGAAATCCATGGTAATTCCATGATTAAATTCTTTTTATATATATGGTTTTAGAGCATAAAAACTATTACATCCCTCATAACTCCTCCATATACATCAATTTATGCAATAATTAAGATAACCTAATTGCTACAACCAAATCGAATTAAGAAAAAAATAATTACCGATAAAACATTTTAGGATGCTTTCACATAATAAGAATACGTGATCATGATGGAGGGAGTAATAATAACCCTACAAAATAATGTTAGTACATAATATATACATCCATGCACATATTTTTTTGATATGTAAACTAAGTGTTTTAATGGTGGACACCATGAACCTTTCTAAAACATGATCAATCTATAATCAAGAATCTAATACAAATTAATGGGATTTACCTTATAAGAAAATGTCTTTCCTAAGAACTCTGATTGATCATGTTTAAAAAAATATGAAAAAATAACTAGATCTAAATAATGAATCAAGGGTTTGGATCATGATACCTTTGCAGATCTTATAGATAATCCGATATAGGAGAAATATTTTATGAAGAAGGTAATGTGTTTTATTTTCTTCATGCTCTAAATCCTTTTTAAATTGTGCAATAGGCCTTAGATCTTCTAGTAAATTATCCACCCAAAGCAAGTCATACGTGTGGGGACTTTCGTAGATGAAATCTTAATGAAATGTGAAATAAATCACTTTCTCTCTCAGTTTTGAGAATGTCTCATGCAACTTAAGACCCTTCCATTGACCAATATATAAGTACATGAAGTGGTCTTGGGCTAAATCGTGTTTTCAGAGATTTTTGGGCTTGCTTCTTGGTAAATGGTCTATTCTATGGAACTATGGCTAATAATTAAATAGGTTTCCAAACAAAAATATGAAAATATCATATCATAACCAACGAGATAATTTTTCTTTATTTAATTGTAGCTCATTCCACTAAATAATTATAATTACACTTAAATTTAATTATCTTAAAATTAATCGAATAAAGAAGCCATGTTTGCTTGATTCCAAACTTAACTTATTTGATACTCTACCAGATTAAAAAATTCATATGTCAGGTTTATTGGTAAAACTAAAACTTATGAGATTTTCAAGGGGTATCACAATCCATGATATCTCACAGATGAAGATTCCTCCAAAATATAATCTCTAGCATACCCACACAACGATTGTCTAACTTTCGGGGATTTAGGATCAATAAATTGAATCACACCTATAAAAATCAAATTAATAATCTTGTGAATATCTCAATCATCACAATCATTGGGATTTAGAATCTACTCACCTTTTGCAAACTATTTCAGATTGTGCAAGTCTAATTTAGTCAACATGTAGACTTGAATCTCGCTTGTGGTCCTATTATATACAATCCTGATATACCAATATAATTCTCTTTGAACTATTAGAAAAGTTCCTAAACCATGAAATATGTTCTCTTAGTCATGATATACTACTAAAATTGTATACATAACTTTGCCTATAGTATGTGACTTCTTATCTAGGTATAAACCATTGAATTGAACTAGAATCGAAATTCGAATATTTTATGACCAGGTCGAACCCAACTAACCATAATTCCTACTAAGTCTAATTAACTGAAATTATATAATATATTTAAAATAAATATAAGAAATTCTCACAAACATGATTCTTGTCTCTAAATCAACTTGACAATCCTTTATTGAAAACCAACGTGATAAATTCTTTTTATGAATAAAATCTCAATTATAAGCTATGGCTATGAATATCGAGAAAGGAATAGTGTAGTCATCACTCCACATTTTTACTCTCTCCACATGCCCTTCTTTTTTATCACTCTACACTTGGTGTGGGAAATGGGTATGTTATGGTAGGGTCTATAATGAGTTAACTCTTAAAATGTCAAGCCTAAACTGCCCCCATATAATAGTCGAGTTTGTTAAGGTAAGGTCATTTTTGGGTAGAGTCGATCACGAGTTAACCCATTTTCTCCATTTAGAATCACAAAAATAAAAATATTTATGTCTCGCTGAAAAAAATCAGTTTATACAATTATAACCTCTTTCTCTATCTATTTTTCTCAACCACTCTCTCTCTCTAAAATTCTGACATCTTTATCTATCCAAAAAAGGTTCTTCTCTAATGTGTAAACCTGTTTCTCTTTATTGATATTTCTATCTAAACTTCTACATACTTTATCACTCTAAGAAATTGATCTCTCAAAAGTAGTAATCTTTTCCTTAATTTAATTATTATTATTCAAATTTCATTACTCTCTCTCTCAAATTCAATTTAGGGAGAGAGAATTAAAGTTTTAGATAAATTTTACTACAATAAATAAATGGATTAACCTTCTAAAGAAAGAAAGTCATTTAGAAGGAGAAATATACAATTTTAAATTAATAAATGGATTAAATTTTAAAGAGAAGAACAAATTTAGAATTTAGAGAGATGT
Source organism: Sambucus nigra (assembly GCA_949130495.1). NCBI lineage: Eukaryota > Viridiplantae > Streptophyta > Magnoliopsida > Dipsacales > Adoxaceae > Sambucus > Sambucus nigra. The sequence continues at coordinate 82,016,170 of OX422208.1, read as the reverse complement.
TAACATCGTAGATAGAGGGACATAGAGATAGAGGGAGGAAAGTAGAGAGTGAATTATATTATAGTTAAATGGGATTGTAATTATAGAGATTTAGCTCGCATGATACAAGTTTGGTCTATGGGTAACCCAATAATAAACCCAATCCATTGTCATGAGTGGGTTGTTAAGCCAATGTTTAAGATGATGAGAGGAGAAACCGCATTACTTATGGGTGTGATATAAGTTTTATGGGCTATGTATCATGGGAAGATGATGGTAACATAGGATACGACAATATGTATAGTACGATGAGACATTTAAGGGAATTTTATATATGATTTAAGGATCATAGATATATGCAATGAGGTCCTAAGGATGAGAATATGAGGATAATATGCATACAGTTTATACATGTCGAGACACAACAATGTGTAGACACTTGTAGCATTTATGCATTTTACCGAGTTTCTCACTCCCCCATTGAATTTTATGTATTTTTGGGACTTGTGCGAGTATCAATTCTATTATTATCATTTTTATGACTGATGGGGTGAAAATTGATTAGGAGCTCAGCCTCACCACGTGATCCTCTTAGGAGTATAATAAGTGTTCTTAAGTTAACAATGACAACGGAAATAGATGTATAATGGTTCAGTACCTTTGCTAAGTTATTAATGCCCATTTTGAATGCGGTTCTTTCTTGTATAATTTGTATAGTAGTGAATAATATAAGCATGATGAACCTTAGGCTTTGGATAAGGAGGCATAAGATAGTGTGATGTTTTTATATTTATTAGACAACTTGAACTGAGTAACATATTGACTCCTTTAAGTATTTAAAACCCTTTAAGAGTCATAGGACTCAAATATATCTAAAATAAGTAAATCTAATGCCTAAACCAAAATATTATAGAAAGAAGTGGTCAAATATCTTTACAAATATGAAAGATAATAGCTTAATGCTCCACTCGTTTTTGGAATAACTTGGATTCGATCAATTTTTCCTTTCCCAAGTGTCCAATATATAGCCAACTATCTTTAACTAGCGAGATAAGACATTTTCTGAATGGGATGCCATTCCCTTCGCTCTATCGCTACAGTGAAGATGTGGAATATTTGTGGAAGGTGTTGCAAACCATTTGTGGTGGTTGTTAGGATCATTCAATGCCATTTAATTCAACTAGAAAAACTACGAAAGTTTTTTTTGGTAACATTTAAGTATATATACCAAAAAGGATTACAAGATATAAACAAATACAAGTCCACACACCCTGACTTTTCTCGCACTAACCAGCCAACAAAACTGTTAGATCTAAGAAAAGACACAATATTTATATTATATCTTAAGGATAATGATTTCGAAACCTTATTGGCTTAAGGATTACTGTAATCTAACAATATAACTCCCTTATAGGCACCCATTAGCAATAAAATATGATAATAACTTCCTTCACTCTAATATAAAAAAAAGACCATGCCTTCATAAGACCAAGAATCAAAAGAGTTGATCTAAGATCCACCATCTGAACATTGGACCAAGCAGAAAGGTGAGCAAATACTAGACAAGTGTACAAAAAATGTGTGTATGATATTCCAGACACACAAAATAACCCCTTCATTAACAATATTTAACATAGATAGGAGCTAACTCATGGAACATCCCACCCAACCATACAAGGAAGATAATCTAGGATAAGAAAATATCACCCCAAACTGAGATAATCTCTATCTTTAACACACAAAGGCATGTACTAATTTATGAATGATATTATGGAGGACTCACATTATGGCCTCCAAGATGGAAGCATTTTAAATATTTAATGAGAAACCCCCTTGTCCACTTCTATCTTCCCCATTTTATCTGGTTGGTAATTATTTTCCTATCATCCTTTTGATCCGTCTATAATAACTCTCATCCCCTGTGTGTGTGTCATGGCTTGATATCTACTTTACTATCACCACCCCTTGTACATTTTCCAGTTAGTTTAATTCCCGAGAAATTTTCTCCACTTGCATGCTTTTGCTTATATGATTATTTTGATATATCTGATAATATGTTGTGTGCACAACTTCCACCGTTTAAAAATTATGTTGTCCCTCTTTCTCCAAATACAGCAAATAGCCACACTAAAATAAAGGCATATGATATGTCAGTATAAAGTTTTCATAAAAATTATTTTCAAAATATATGCAATCTCCTAGCCAAGAGTCTTGCGAAACCTGCTAAATCCACTATTTTGTAAAAAAAAAATCTCAAAACAATCTTAGAAAAATAATATTGAAAGAATAAATGATCACAATCTTTACTCTCCCTATCGTACAGCACACATTTATCATCACTTGTGAACCCTCGTTGATAAATCTTATTCTTAGTTCTTAGTTTCCTTAAGCATGCTAACCAAGCAATGAAAGAACATTTAAGAATCTGTTTCTTATCCCATACAACACAATGCCAATACACTTTTTTCTTATCTTTTCATGGATATAATTGTAAGTTTCCTTGCAATTGTATACCACTTTCTTAGAAGGCATCCACTCTAACCAGCCTTATCTTATGCTTTGGGGAACAATGTTTGTATACCTAATTTGTATGAGCTCAGTAGATATAGGCCTTGGGAACTCCATCACTAACATATTTATCCACCTTATATTTCATATTACCTCTTGCATCATATGTAGATCTAGGCCCATAAACCTAAAAGGGGATCCATTTATGTTGGAGTTTTGTTATGGAAAGAACGAAATATATTAATTAACTTCAGGAAGGCACGTTCTTGGAACGCTTTCTTTTAGGCAAAATTTCTTCCAATCCGGTTGGGACAAAACCAGAACCGCGAGTACACTTTGGGTTTTATAGAATCTGCCTTCAGGATACAATGCAGTGTATGAACAGTTGTTTGATTCAAACTATGTACTGTTTGATCAAATCGAGGACACTCTGAATTTGTAACTTGATAATGCCAAAGTATAGAGGACGGAGAGAGGAGAAACTAGCAATTTTCGGTGTCCAAAACAGAGGTGTGGAACTCTTTTTATAGCCATTTCTGTGACTGTTCTTCAACAGTCACAGCTCTTCATGGAGTGACTCAGCAACCGTTGGATCGTGCCAGTTTGGAACAGCTGCGATCTAACGGTTCAGATTAGGCGTCCAATCGTAAGCGAATGGACATCCCCTACACGAAACGCTACGAGTTCATCTAACGGTTTAACCCTTTGATCGGATCGTTTAATCACAACCGTTGATTTGTTTTACCTCGTCAAAACTTTAGGCTCCCACGCTCCAAGCGACGATGCACGCGAAGTGCCAAGTGCGCGTCAAAGCGCGCAATGCGCCCTAAGTCGCCCTTTCGCGCACCGCGCTTACGCGTGTCACGATTGGTGGTGCTTAAGCACCACCGCAATGCATAGGATCATAGCCTCTTATTTGACTTGTCAACTAAGAATCTTAGTTGTCCTTTAATTGATATACCACTACTTTTTGTAGTATTCTTCCAATGTGGGACAATATGGAATTTTGAGCACTCCCCATATCTTTCACACTCATTTGCTCATGTTTCTACTTTCTAAATTAAAACTCAAACTATGTTTAAAATAAAACACAAATAATATAATAAAATATTAACAACTAAAAATTAAAATATCAATAAATATTGGAATTTATCCAATATTCCCCCACCAATTTCAATACACAAGAGAGCAAAGCAAAAGGACAATAAATAACTTTTGGCATTATCGCTAAAATCTAGTACATAAATGAGAAGTGTCTTTCGGACTTGAACTTCCATATAGTGAAAATAATTCAAAGCTTCATCAAGGTGCTGTGGTGAACGTATCTTGAACCAAGGACCTTTTGAGACTAGTCGGAACTATCACACATACCGATTTCTGAGTTTATAAGTGTTCTTTTAGCATGCACTTTTATGGCCTTGTGCTAATCCTGATTTCACGAGTGCTTTAGGATCGGTCTTGATTTCATAGAAAGCGGCCACACTTTCGATACTCGAATAGGTAAATCAACTTTAGTGATTCTGGGAGTCACACTTATATGATTTATTAAGAAGTAAAATTCATCCTCTAACATGCAGAAAACCAACACTAGGCACATAGGAATGGAACTTTTTGTATAAATTCCTAGTGTTCCATAACTATAATTTAACTTGTTTGTACCACATTGAACTCTATCTATATTTTCAAGATATGAGTTGGGTTCCCATTAAATATAGTTGTGTTATTTAATGGACCTTAGTCCCATTCCTTTTGAGGTGATATATATCATCTCCCTAACAAGACCTTTAGTCAGAGGATCTGCTAAATTCTTGTTCGTTTTAATACAGTCGACTGTAATTACTCCTTCCTTGAGAAATTTTCTTATAATTTAATGCCTTAGACTAATGTGTCTAGATTTTCCGTTGTAAGTTTTGTTCGAAACTTTATAAATTGTGGCTTGGTTATCACAACTTATCATAATAGAAGGTGTTGTCTTTTTTCATAAAGGAATATCATACAACACATTTCTAAGCCATTCTGCTTCTTTACATGCATCTGCTAGGGCTATAAATTCAGATTAAATTGTTGAATATGATACACATGTTTGTTTCTTGGATCCCCAAGAGATAGCTGCTCCTCCTAGCATAAAAATCCAACCAGTAGTTGACTTGGATTTTGATTCAAGATTATTACAACTTGAATCACTATATCCTTCTAAAACCGATGGATATCCTACATAATGTAAGCCATAATGCAAAGTCCTCTTCAGGTATCTAAGCACCCTAGAAATTGCATTCCAGTGCTCTTGTCCTGGATTACTTGTAAATATACACAATACACTCACTGCATAAGCAATGTCTGGTCTAGTGCAATGCATGACATACATTAGACTCCCAATAATACTAGCATATTTAAGTTGGTCCATAGCACGCCCAATATTTTTCATTAATTTGATGCTAGGATCCACTGGTGTAGCAGCTGGCTTAAGTTCAAAATGATTATATCTTTTTAGAACTTTTTCTATATAATGAGATTGAGATAACGCTAAAGAATTATCCTTTCTCACAATTTTGATTCCTAAAATCACATCAGCTTCTCCAAGATATTTCATATCAAATTTTGATGAAAGAAACCTTTTTGTTTCTTCAACATATTTGAGATTAGACCCAAATATTAACATGTCATCCACATATAAGCAAATAATAACACCAACACCATTTTCAAATTTACTATATTTACATTTGTCAGCATCATTAACTTTATATCCATGGGATATAACAATATTATTAAACTTCTCATGCCATTGCATAGGAGCTTGTTTAAGGCCATAAAGAGATTTAACCAATTTACACACTTTCCTTTCTTGGCCAGGCAAAACAAACCCTTCGGGTTGTTCCATGTAAATCTCTTCTTCTAAATCACCATTTAAAAATGAAGTTTTAACATCCATTTGATGAATAACTAAATTGTGAATAGAAGCAAGAGATATTAATATCCTAATGGAAGTGATTCGAGCAACAGGAGCATATGTATCAAAGTAATCAATTCCATATTTTTGCTTATAGCCTTTAGCAACTAGTCTTGCCTTAAATTTGTATATAGAACCATCCGGATTTAATTTTCTTTTAAATATCCATTTGCACCCAATAGGTTTAGCCCCGGGGGGAAGATCGAAAATAACCCAAGTTTGATTTGACAAAATTGAGTTCATTTCATCATTTATTGCTTCTTTCTAAAAGACAGCATCCCTAGATGTTACCGCTTTATGAAATGTGGTCGGTTCATCTTCTACATTAAGAACAAATTTAGTTTTGTTCTTAGTCTCATTTAAATCCCCTTCAACTAAATAAATAACAAAGTCAGGCCCAAATGTTTTTTCAGTTCTTTGTCTTTTACTCCTTCGTGGTTCAACGTCATTTATTGTTTCCGAAGAAGATATAAGTTGTGAATTTTCTTCTAAATTTGAGGAGTCAACAGTCGGATTATTATTTTCTAAACCTTGATTCAAAGTACTAAACTTTGTTAGATGTTCAAAAAATTGCACATCTACCGACTCAATGGTTTCTTGAGTTTCAAGGTTTAAAAATCTATAAGTCGTGCTGTTACTAGAGTATCCAATAAAAACACCTTTGTAAGTCCTATTTCCTAGTTTAGGTCTTTTAGGTTCGGGTTTTCTTACATAAGCAAGACATCCCCAAACTTTAAGACGTCTAAGATTAGGCTTATGATTAAACCATAATTCATATGGTGTAATATCCTTGTTTTTCAATGGAACTCTATGTAAAATATAACATGCGTATAAAACCGCTTCTCCCTACATCGACAAAGGTAAACCAGAACTGATTAACATTGAATTTATCATTTCAACTAAAGTCCTATTTTTCCTTTCCGTCGTTCTATTTTGTTATGGCGTATATGGCGCCGTAACTTGATGGATTATCCCATGAGTATTACAAAATTGTATAAACTCACTCGGGTAATATTCACCACCCCTATCGGATCGTAGGACTTTAATTTTTCGATTTTGTTGAGTTTCAACTTCTTCTTTAAAAATTAGGAATTTCTCAAAAACTTCATCTTTACTTTTAAGTAAATATGTATATGCATACTTAGAGTAATCATCAATGAAAGTTACGAAATATTTATTTCCACCACGAGTCATATTACTCTTCATATCACATACATCACTATGAATAAGATCAAGCATTTCGAATTTCCTCTCAACAAATTTGAACGACTTTCTAGTTATCTTCGATTGAGCATAAATTTCACATTTAGAAAGGTTATCCAATTTACAATCCGGGATTAAGCATAGATTAGTCATATTTTTTATACTTCTATAATTCACATGACCTAATCTACTATGCCATAAAGAAATAGAGTCAACCATATAAGCAGAACTAATATCATTGATTACATTAATTTTGATCATGCCGTTACAAGAGTACCCTTTGCCAATAAATTGGCCATTCTTAGACAATACAAACTTATCAGACTCATACACTAGTTTGAAACCTCTCTTATTGAGAAGGTCCCCAGACACAAGATTTTTACACATATCAGGTACATGAAGTACATCAATTAGAGTAAGTGTCTTTCCAGAAGTTAGCTTCAATTCCACTGTGCCTTTTCCAACTACATTGGTGCGAAGATTATTTTCCATCTTCACTTCTTTTCCATCAATTTCTTGATATGTTTTGAATGAAGAGCGGTCTTTGCATATGTGGACCATTGCGCCGGTATCCATCCACCATCCACTTTCATTATCAATTGAATTTGCTTCGCAAACAATAGCAATAAGATCTTCAACATTGTTGGTTTCCTTCGACCCTTGTTTTTCCTTAAATGCCTTCTTTTTAAGACGATATTCTCGAGAATAATGGCCCGGTTTGTCACAGAAGAAACATTTTCCCTTCTTTTTCTTATTTGCACCTTGGTTCTTGAATTTGGAATCATTCTTTGCTTTAAATTTTGAGTCTTTGGTAATCTTGGATTTTTGATCCTCAACCATATTAGCTTTTGAATGACCCTCACTTTGTTCATCCTTCTTTTCTCGAATACGAGTATCATCTTCAATACGAAGGTGACGAAGAAGGGATTCCACAGTATAAGTCTTTTCATCATGATTAATTTTCTTCTTAAAGCCATTCAAAGAGGATGCAAGTTTTGAAACAATCACCCCTACTTGAAATTCATCTTGAAGATTAATACCAGCGGCTTTAAGGTCACCAACAATTTTTTGGAGTTCATGGACTTGTGCAACGACATATTTATCATTATTTATTCTAAAATTCATATAGTTTGAAATTAGAAACTTACGATTGCTCGCTTCCTCGTTTTGATACTTTGTCTCCAAAGCCTTCCATAATTCCTTTGTCGTCGAAATCATTCGATGAGCGCTATAAACAGTTTAAGACAAAGAATTGAGGATGTGTCCTCGACACATAAATTCGTCTTCTTTCCTCTTCACACATTTTTGCTTTATTTCTTCGGTGTCTTCGGGTGTGGGCTCGGGAATTTGTTCAAGGTTATCATCTAAAATGTATGAAAGTTTTAGTGATGTGAGGAAGAACATAACTTTCTCTTGCCAACGGGTGAAATTTTTTCCATCAAAACGGTCGAGTCGGATTAAGTCTTGAGTTATGACTTGGATAGATTGTGCCACAGTTACTTCCATTTGAGTGGAGTAATAAGAATAAAAAAAAATTGCCTAAAACTGTTGCAGTTTTGTTATGGAAAGAACGAAATATATTAATTAACTTCTGCAAGGCACGTTCTTGGAATGCTTTCTTTTAGGCAAAATTTCTCCCAATCCGGTTGACACAGAACCAGAACCGCGAGTACACTTTGGGTTTTATAGAATCTGCCTTCAGGATACAATGCAGTGTGTGAACAGTTATTTGATTCAAACTATGTACTGTTTGATCAAACCGATAACACTCTGAATTTGTAACACCATAATTCCAAAGTATAGAGGACGGAGAGAGGAGAAACTAGCAATTTTCGGTGTTCAAAACAGAGGTCTGGAACTCTTTTATAGTCATTTATGTGACTGTTCTTCAACAGTCACAGCTCTTCATGGAGTGACTCAGCAACCGTTGGATCGTGCCAGTTTGGAACAGCTGCGATCTAACGGTTCAGATTAGGCATCCCATCGTAAGCGAATGGACATCCCCTACACGAAACGCTACGAGTTCATCTAACGGTTTAGATCAAGTCATTTCGGATTTTAAACCCTTTGATCGGATCGTTTAATCACAACCGTTGATCTGTTTTACCTCGTCAAAACTTTAGGTTCCCATGCTCCAAGCGACGATGCGCACGTACGAAGTGCCAAGTGCGCATCAAAGTGCGCAATGCTCCCTAAGTCGCCTAATCGTCGCGCTCCGCGCTTACGCATGTCGCGATTGGTGGTGCTTAAGCACCACCGCGATGCGTAGGATCATAGCTTCTTATTTGACTTGTCAACTAAGAATCTTAGTTGTCCTTTAGTTGATATACCACTACTTTTTGTAATATTCTTCCAATGTGGGACAATATGGGATTTTGAGCACTCCCCATATCTTTCACACCCATTTGCTCATGTTTCTACTTTCTAAATTAAAACCCAAACTATGTTTAAAATAAAACACAAATAATATAATAAAATATTAACAACTAAAAATTAAAATATCAATAAATATTGGAATTTATTCAACAATTTATCTTGCCAGTTATACGTCCAAAGAATGTGTTTCTACCCTTCCTATTTATGTATTTTATCAAAACTTTGGACATCTTTCTCAACTTTGCTATCTTCTTCCACGTCCACAAATAAATTTGGGGCACTATCACATACCAAAAACATATCCGTTTAATAATGTTGGTGTGTATTCACCTAACCCATAATGAATCCTTCTTTCTATATATGTTCCCCAAATTTTTCAACAAACATTCCTCATTCACAGTGCTCAAGTCTCTAATGCCCATGCCTCATTCCTCAATAGGGTAGCATACATCCTCTCACACCACCTTTGGACCTATATGGATTAGGTATTTTCCACTCGAAATAAAAACCCTTAACATCTTATTAATTTCCTTTATAACCTTCTTAGGGAGAATAAACAAGTGGATCCATTAGATTTGGACACTTCTTAGTACAAAAATCATAAATTTCACCATTCTTGCTTAAGATAACCATTTGGTAGCCCAAGATTTGTTTTTTGTCGTAATCCTCTCAATAGGATCCTTGCAATCTCCAACTTTAAGTCAGGAAAAATAGTAGGGACTCAATAATATTTCACTGGGAGACTATATTTAGTTATGTAATGACAAATTTCAAGTGTGTCAATTTGTATGTAATATTCTGGACCAAACTTGTTTGAGCCATAGATAGATTTTTTACTTGTCACGATCCCACATTGTCTATGTCGTATTATATTGAAGACATAGCAGACAAGCTTCAAAGATAGATCATGTCGTGTCTATTGGTGTACGTTTTTCATTTTCATATCATATTGCATTATGAGATACTCTTAGGTATGAATGCATAATATTTATGGGACTCAAAAAATGTTTTAAGGATGTTATTTTATTTTAAAATGATTTTAAAAGATTAAAAATGATTTTAAATGGTTTTAACTTCGTTTATTTTTAGGTAAACTAATTTTATAGTTGTGTAGGTATTTTCCTTGAGTTTAGAAAGATCAAATGACATTTTATGTTGTTTTAACGACATTACCAGGTCGTTCTAATGACATGCATGCCTCGTTCGAACACGATGTGTATTGTCGTTCTAACAACAGACTGATATCGTTCTAACGACATGCCGAATTAAGTTTTTTATTTAAGGCATTTTCCTCTTAGAATTTTGAAGTGTGCAAAACAGAATAGTTTCATTTTTAAGCACTTGTTTTTTTAAGGATTTCAAAACTAAAGTCATCTGTATAGTTTATGAGATCCGAGCTTTCATACACATATGTTATAGAGATCTTGTTTTCACCACTGGAGTTTATTCTTCCAACATTGAAGAATTGATTGTAACAACCCGTGTAATTTGGGGGTATTTTAAATTAATTTTTGGAAAATAGAGGAGGATAAAGTTTTGAATTTAAATATTTTTCTTGATTAAAAATGTTGAATTTTATTTTTGAAAACGAGAATTTCAATCGGTTTCGAAATCGGATTTAAAATTGATTTTTAAATGATTTTTAAAGTTTATCCCTTAAGTCATTTTTACGTCAACAACTTCAAAATTACTGAGTGATCGATCGATCGACTCCAGGGGATCGATCAACCCAATATATTTTGTGCACACGAGATTTCTGTTTTGACGAATTTTTTGATTTTAAATCTCTTCAACCTAATTACATAAATGGACTTCGGGGTTAGGTTTTTAAAACACATGTTCTACAAACCCTTGAACAACAAAGTCTCTATTTTTCCATCGTCTTCCACCTCCAAACCCTAGCCTCAATTAAAACCACTTTTTAAGCTCAGTTTTGAAGAAGTAGACTAATCAGTCCCAAGTTGATTCAAGAGGAGTCTTTGATCCATTTTTCAAGAGGAACTCAAATCTCTAATCAGTTTTTATACATCTAATCACAGACATGTTTGTCATATTCTTTTACCTTAGTGTTATATGTCTTGATTGTAACCTCCATTAAACTCATGCTTTATAAAATAACTTATGAATGTAATTCTTAAAGAAATATATATTGGGACTGTTTTGCATGAAATTTTAATATTACCTAATATTCATAACCTTGTTGTTCTTTGGCTAGTGTCTGGGTTGCCGATTCTATTACGGGTATGCGCATGTAGAGGAGCCCTTAGAAAGTAAATTTTGTTATTTCATGGGAAAACCCTAGATTGATTTGGTTACTTGTATTGAAAAATAATAATCATCATAGGACTTGCATGTAGTTGTTATTCTAAAAATCACAATATTTATGTATCCTTGATTTCAACGATTTAATTAAAATTAAACAATTGGGAATTTAATGTTTTTATGAATGTTGTTATAAATTGTTAATTGTGCCACTTTATGGAAATATTATAATTTTGATATCTCGGGGACGTTGGGTAATGTTGGTAATTTATTTTCACCTTTTTTTATAGCATACTTTCTAGGTATGGGACTAGTAACTAGGCCTTAATTACGATTTATACTTTCTAAGTATGTGGCTAGTTTGTATGAGTCTATGGGGGTTATATAATTTGGGGTGGGGGCTAAATTTCTCCATTATACCATCGCTACATTAGCCTAGGATTGGCATCTAGGTGGAGTGAAATTTTTATAGTCATCCTATACTTAGGATGTGACGAATTTGTGTTTGGGAACTCTAAGTCAAGACTAAGGGGTATGTTGAGGATTTTCACATCGCTTTTAAGGGTGAGGGAAATTAAATTTGAATAATGAGTCTGAGAAATTTTGGAAATTAATACCGCAGAACTAAAACGGATATTAAAATTTATTGCCAACATAATGTGTCGGGGCCGACGATTTGAACGGGTCAGAGGATGATTTATGTCGTGTTGTGCGTGGAACCTTGTCATATCACGAGGATCGCAGGATAAAAATGGATCATACGGCGGCCTTGACAAGGGGAACGGGGGTGGGGGTGGAACCTTCTCATATCGCGAGGGCGACGATTTAAAACGGGTCAAACGACGACTTTGACAAGGGGAAGTGTATCTTGGTAAATTATCTTTATGGTTCATTTAATTAAATTTAGCATTGTTGGGAATGAGGGTAAATTAAAATAATATTGGTGTGGCATGCGTTAATGAAATCCTTGTGGGTAGTTAGTAATTTATTTTTGGCAATTAATTATCTTTTTAATTAAAATATTCTATTGTTATGGTTGATATATATATAACACTATTCTATGGGTTCAAGGACCCTAATTGAGAGGAGTATCCGATATTCATGTTCGAGGCTTAGGCTCTGACACAAGCATTGACTAATCTTTTCAGGAATAAATTTGGAGTATCTGCATAGGATTTATGGGAGATCTTTTGGAGATGCAGCTGGAACTATTTTTATTGCTTTAGTAGTTAGATTTTTTATTCCATCATATTTATTATGAGACTACATTTGAGTTATATTGGGCCATTCGGTTCTAAAGTTGTCTTGATATTTCAGTTGAATTTTAATTATTTAATTATTGAGATATTTGGAGATTACATGTGATGGGTTTTATATCGCACTTTGATATTCTATCAGTCAAATGTTATTAGTATTTGGGATTGATCAAATTATTTATCTTGTGTAATAAAATTTTTATATGTCTCACATCTCTCACATGCTAAGGATGATATTTAGTTAACACGCACCTGTCTCAGTTTTGGTGGCGATCGACGCCAGAATTTAGCGAGGTGTGATAGATAGTATCAGAGCATGGTCTTAGGTCTCGTAGCCTGTGTGTCCATTTTAGCTTTCGCGTTACTTATCTTTGACTCCTTTCGATGATTTTTAGTCTTAGTTTTCTGAGTCTGATGTTGTTTGTTCCTATCTTTTCAAATGGCGAACACTAGCAGAGCTGGTAGTAGGAGAAAGGAGTCCGTTTCTGATCCTGCAGTTCAGGAGAGGCAGCAATAATTTATTTTAGATGTTGAGGCACTAGCAGCAATTGTGCGAGAGGATATAGCGGTCGGTATTGAGATTGGGAGACAGAGATGGTGACGTTAGAACCGCAATAGCAAGGGACACCCGTCTCAAATTGGTATAGAGTAAGGACGATCTTTTTCTAGGGGAATCCTTCTACCTTTGCAGGAGGATCCAACCCCACGGTCGCTCACTAATGGAGAAGGGACATGGAGCGATATTTGAGATTGGTGGACTGCACGGAGTTGCAGAAATAGATGTTAGCAACATTCAAGTTGACTGGGAATGCCATACAGTGGTGGGAAAGCACCACCACACCAGAGGAGCGAGATTAATTGAGTTATGTCGACTTTCAAATTAGGTTCAAGAACAAGTACTTCCCGTATGCTATAAGGAGTGCAAAGAAAAGAGAATTTCTGGAGTTGGAGCAAGGTTCAAGATCAATTGTCGAGTATGAACAAGAGTTCACCAATTTATCAATGTTTGTACCTGAGGAGGTAGACACATAGAGGAAAAGGATGGAGTGTTTCATCAAAAGGTTGTCCTAGCCTATTAGGCAAATGGTTTTGGAAAATTCGACATACACTGCTTATACCCAAGTAGTGGTTGTCGCGATGTTACATTGGCAGTAGAAAATTAGTTCTCAGAAGAAATTGGGAAAAAGTCAAGAAACAAATGATCATGGAGGAGACAACAAAGGTTGCAATGACCAAGCATGGAAGAGAAAAAGGCCGAACCAAGGACAACATAACAACAATGTTCAATAGGACAACCAGAAATAGGGCCGTCAAGGGGAGCAAATTGGAAAGTGAATTAGGAGCCTTTTCAGGGTGCTTGTTTCATTTGTGGGAAAGTGGGACACAAAGAAAATAGGTGTTTCAAAAGAGAGGGCCATCAGGGCCAAGTTACTCAGGGCCAGCAAGGCCAAGGGCCTCCAACACCAGTAGTACTCGGAGTGCGGGGAGCGCCAGCAGCACTGGCGGCGACAGGTGTTCAGGGAGCGCTGACATCATCTGATGCACAGGGAGTGGCTCCAACACCAACCAACACTGGTTATGTGAGGTGCTACCCACTTCAGCCTCGAGAGGAGCAGGCATCGCAAGAGCCACGATGTGGCTAGTAGAGGATCAGTACATAATATTTTTTTATGTTACGTATGTATGTAGGAGTTATATGAATAGTATTTATATTTTTGCTTGGGTAGAATTAGGTGTATGGGCGCCAAATTATAGTACGATATGGTAGACTCATATGAAATTTAGTTTATTTTGAGCTTTTAGTTTTACTGAATTTCGAGGACAAAATTCTCTTGCTAGTGGGGAAGTATGTAACAACACGCGTAGTTTTGGGGTATTTTAAATTAATTTCTGGAAAATGGAGGAAAATAAAGTTTTGGATTTAAATATTTTTCTTGATTAAAAATGTTGGATTTTATTTTTGAAAACGAGAATTTCAATCGGTTTCGAAATTGAATTTAAAATTAATTTTTAAATGATTTTTAAAGTTTATCCCTTAAGTCATTTTTAAGTCGGCAGCTTCAAAATTACTGAGCGATTGATCGATCGACCCTAGGGGATCGATCGACTAACCCCAATAGATTTTGTGTGAAGCAGGTTTTAGTTTTGACGAATTTTATGATTTTAAAACTCTTCAACCTAATTACATAAATGGACTTCGGGGTTTGGTTTTTGAAACACATGTTCAACAAACCCTTGAGCAGCAGACTCTCTATTTTTCCATCATCTTCCACCTCCAAACCCGAGCCTCCATTAAAATCACTTTTTAAGCTCAGTTTTGAAGGCGTAGACTAATATGTCCCAAGTTGATTTAAGAGGAGTCTTTGATCCATTTTTCAAAAGGAACCCAAATCTCTAATCAGTGTTTCTACATCTAATCACATGCATATTTATCCTATTCTTTTCCCGTAGTGTTATATGTCTTGATTGTAGCCTCCATTAAACTCATGCTTTCTAAAATAATTTATGAATGTAATTCTTAAAGAAATAAATATTGAGACTGCTTTGCACGAAATTTTAATATTACCTAATACTCATAACTTTGTTCTTTGGGTAGTGTCGGGGTCACCGATTATATTACGGGTATGCGCATTAGGGCAGGAAATTTTTGACATGATAACCCATTTATGGTAATAATCCGAACATGACATGATTAGCTTGTATAGAATTAAGGGTACCCAAAGCTTATACTCAAATAAAAATCAACGCGACCCGAAAATGACACGACTAACCCGAATTGCCAAACCTAATGCGCATGTAGAGGATTCCTTAGAAAGTAAATTTTATTATTTCATAGGAAAACCCTAGATTAATTTGGTTAGTTGTGTTGGAAAATAATAATCATGATAGGACTTGCATGTAGTTGTTATTCTAAAAATCATAATATTTATGTGTCCTAGATTTTAACCATTTAATTTAAATTAAACAATTAGGAATTTAATGTTGTTATGAATATTGTTATAAATTGTTAATTGTGCCACTTTATGGAAATATTATAATTTTGATATCTCGGGGACGTTGGGTAGTTTCACCTTTTTTATAGCATACTTTATAGGTATGGGACTAGAAAGTAGGCCTTAGTTACGATTTAGGCTTTGTAGGTATGGGACTAGTTAGTGCGAGTCTATGCAGGTTATATAATTTGGGGTGGGGGCTGAATTTCTCCATTATACCGTCGCTACGTTAGCCTAGGATTGGCGTCTAGGTGGAGTGAAATTTTTATAGTCATCTTATACTTAGGATAGGATGAATTTGTGTTTGGAAACTCTTAGTCGGGACTAAGGGGTATTTTGAGTATTTTCACATCGCTTTTAAGGGTGGGTGAAATTAAATTTGAATAATGAGTCTGAGAAATTTTGGAAATTAATACCGCAGGACTAAAACGGGTATTAAAATTTATTGACGACATAATGTGTCGGGGACGACAGTTTAAACGGGTCAGAGGTTAATTTATGTCATGTCGTGTGTGGAACCTTGTCATATCGCGAGGATCGCAAGATAAAAACGGATCAGACGGCGGCCTTGACAAGGGAGCGGGGGAGTGGGTGGAACCTTGTCAAATCACGAGGACCGACAGTTTAAAATGGGTCAGACGGTGGCTTTAACATTGTTGGGAATGCGGGTAAATTAAAATAATATTGGTGTGGTATACGTTAAAGAAATCCTTGTGGGTACTTAGTAAATTATTTTTGACAATTAATTATCTTTTTAACTAAAATATTTCATTGTTATTGTTGATATATATAACAATATTGCCTGGATTCAAGGACCCTAATTGAGAGGAGTAGCCTATATTCATGCTCGGGGCTTTGGCTCTGACACATGCGTTGACTAATCTTTTCAGGAATAAATTTGGAGTATTTGCATAGGATTTATGAGAGATCTTTTGGAGATGTAGCTGGAGCTATTTTTATTTCTTTAGTAGTTAGTTTTTTTATTCCGTCGTATTTATTATGAAACAACATTTGAGTTATATTGGGCCATTCGGTTCCAAAATGTCCTTAAGATTTCAGTTGAATTTTAATAATTAATTATTGAGATATTTGGAGATTACATGTGATGGGTTTTATATCGCACTTTGGTATTCTATCAATTGGATATTATTTGTATTTGGGATTGATCAAATTATTTATCTTGTGGATTAAAAAATTTATACGTCTCATATCTGTCACATGCTAAGGATGATATTTAATTTACTCGCACATGGCTTAGTTTTGGTGGCAACCGACGACAAAATTTAGCGGGGTGTGATATTTTTTCATTGTGTTTTTTGGTGAAGAAGAGGTAGACTCCGATTTTTGAATCATAGGCGGTTATCAAAGTTGATCGGTGGATACTGAGGCGCAAGTGGACTCATTTGTTATGAACTTGGCATTTGTGGACTCCAGTGTTGCACTGTGGAGGAGAGTTTAAAGCACAGAAGAGCATCAAGTCTGGTGGGGGATCGAGTCATTGAGTAAGTGTAATGTCTATCCTTTACAAAATCGTATCATAGTGATTGCGTGGATTGGGACATTCGAGGTTTTTTCCCTTAGTAGTTTCCTCGCACATCGATGTTGTGTGTTTTGTGGACTCGATTTATTTATCTTTCTTAATCTCATTAAGATGTATGTTTAGGATTAAGAAGATAAAATTGGGCTAAATTGAAATTAGTTCACAAACTTAGTGCATAATTAAAATTAAAAAAAGGTTTTTGGAAAGAAAAATTATTTTCACCTTAAGCATATTGAAAAGGTATACCTACAAATTGGTATTAGATCTAGAAACACTTTTTTATCGTGTGAGTGATCCCCTGAGTTTTAAGGATGAATTTAGAAAATTTTGATAGTTTTAGAACTCCTGTTTTTTATGGAAGAAATGTGATCATTGGAAAATGCGAATGAAAAGTTCTTTAAAATCCATTGATGAGCGTGTGGGTAGCGGTTGAAAAAGGGTAGTCACCACTAGTGACAAGAGAGGGAGAGGCCACTACCTTGAAACCTGTTGAATCATGGACCGAAGACGAATACCGACTTGCTCTTTATAACTCTAAAGGTTTGCATGTTATTTCCTCATTTATCACATCAGAAGAGTATAATCATATCATGACGTGTGAAACCTCAAAAGAGGCTTGGGATGTTCTTGCACTTATGCACGAGGAAACTAGCACGGTTAGGGCATATAAACTTCAAAACCTTACAACCCAATTTGAGAAAATTAAGAAGTTAGAGAGTGAGACGTTTGATGAGTTTTATACTAGATTATCCAACACTGTCAACTCGTCGTTTAACTTAGGGGAGAAAATACCTGACAACCGAGTCATAAAGAAAATCTTAACGTCGTTTCCTAGGAGATTTGATGCTAAAATGACCATTTTAAACTCCTGGGGTATGCTTGAATCAACGAAACTAAAAGAGCTCATTGGTGACTTACAAACTTATGAGCTTGACATGTTTACCCCTAAGCATATACTAAATAAAGAAATGGGCATTGTTTTGAAAGCCCGGAAGGAGCAGACTAGTGTTTCGAATGATGATTTTGACTCCGATTATTAGGATGTAGTCTTGTTGAAAAATAAGTTCAAAAAGTTTCTTAAGTTACAAAAGCAATCAAAAGATGCCAAAAGACTTGAGAAATTCAAGAACAACAAGGCCAATCAAGTCCCTAAGAATAAAAATGAGAATGTTAAGAAGGTTGAGTCGGATAGGTGTTTTGGTTGTGAGGGTTATGGCCATAAGGTAGCGGAGTGACCCACTAGACTTAAGAAGGAGGACAAGAAACCGATAACATATAATGTCACCTTAAGTGATAGTGAATTAGAAGAGGGGGAGAGTTTCCCCATTGAGCGCAACCTGGTAGGGTCAATGGCATGTCATTTGAGTGAAGATGATACATGTTCTCATGAAGTTACTCATGTGAATGGAACTTATGAGGCCATTGAGTGTGAATCCCAAGTGAGTGAGAGAGAAGTTAATGCCTAAGAGGAGATAGATGTGAGAGAGTTACAAGTTACCTTTAATGACCTGTATAAGGAAGAGGTAATGGTGAAAAAGGCAAACTTGAAGTTGCAAGCTAAGTTGAAAGAGCATGCCGTAGAAAATAACGATGCATTGATTGAGGATCTTAGGGGACGAGAGAAGACTCTTCATGATAAACTAGAGCACTTTAAGGGAGAGAGAGATAGTCTTTGTGTGTTGAGAGACGCTTTGAAAAAGGAGATTATAAAGTTTGAGGAGTCTAGGAATTTTCTTGAGTCTAGTATTAATGATCTTCAGGAGAGATTGAGAGACTCCAGTAAGGTAAAATTTAATTTGGAGGCAAGGTCGAAAAAGTTGGATAGGATTTTAGGCACTGTCCAAATGAAGGATGATATGTATTGTGTAGGCTTTGATGATCATGTTGCTCCCATTCCCAAAACTATTACTAATGGTGTGAGAGAGACCACTAAGAACATTAAAAGAGGTCCACACTTAGGTCATATTCCTTTTCATGTTTACACTTGGATTCATTGTGGTGGGAAGGGTCACTTTCGACGTTATTATTATGACCTTAAAAATGCTTCCAGAAAGTTTAAGAATAAAATTATTTCGGTTCCCATCACCCCCATGGGCCATTACACACCTGCTTGGGTTAGGAAATCAGATTTAATGGCATTAGGAATAAAACTTATGACTCTTGTTTTGTTTCACTTTATTCTTCCCATAATAAATCTAAAGGATGATTGTGTTTTCATGTTTATCATACGCTATTCTTTGCTTCATGATAAATATCTTACTAGTGTTATGACATGGGCATCTTTTTGTATTATATTTTTCATTTATTTGAGTCATATTGAAAAATAAAAAAAGTTTTTGTTAATAAAATTTTTGAAAATACAAAAAGATTTTTGGTTTCATATATTTTTGAGAAAATACAAAAAGATTTGATTTTTTGAGTTAGAAATATTGTTTGGAAAATTATTGTGCTTGGACCCCCATCATTTAATTATCCATGTGACTAGGACATTTGGACATAATTGTTGATGCATTGTATGATCTTAACCATTGCCTAATGGGGTTGTTTCGAAGTTGATGTGCATTTGATTTCAACTTTGTATATATTCCATCGCACACACATGCACGAGTTTTTATGAATGTTTAACTTCTCATGTATATTTGAGTTTGGTGAGATGTTTCTTCTCAATTTTATCATCTATGTGTAATTAAACTTAGGAGGAATTGTGCATGTCAGAATCGTTTTCCCTTTAGGATTTGTTTAAATTGAAAAAATGATGAGTGTGCATGGGAAAAGGGCTACGAGATAATGATAATTTTGTTATGAAAGCCACTGCGGTAAAAGAGCCCGATAAAAAATTAAGGCAATAAAAAGAATAAAATGCCAAAATGGGCCAATTAGTTTAGCTTGATATGTTCATTCAAAAAGAAAATAAATATGAATATATGAGGGAGTTTGGATGGAAATATCAATGGGTTTGCACCACGAATCCTAATGTTGAAAAATAGTGTTATGACGCTATTATTTGTTGAATCGTCAAAATTCCGAATTTGTGTGGATGATGTTTGTTTGGTTCATTTATCTTAATATATTAATTACTACAAATGGATAAAACTTTGTTCGATGATATTTAGCTATCAATTAGAGCTTTTTGATCGTTTTGATGTGTCTAAGTTGTGATTCATTAATTGTAGTTCATGTCGATTCATTCCATACTAAGATTAGGCACATTGATACTATGTTAGCATGAAACTCATATTGTGATGGTTTGTTTCATATTTGCAGTTTTGAGTCTGCTTTACTACTTTTTTGTTGAAAAAATTTCACTAGGCAAAATCTATATATTTTTAGAGCTTGAAAACAAATTGTTTGAAGTCGTTCCAAGATTAGATTGCATGACATGAGTTTCGAGGTGCTAAAAATATCGGGTATGTTCGCGAGAGAGGTCGTTAAATAGTTTTGTCGCGCGACATGCTACTCTTTCAGGTCATTTTTAGCCTGGTTCAAACGACATGCTTATGTCGTTCAAACGACATGGCATAGTCATTCGAATAACCTATAGAGGACTTTTAAGTTTTCTTTCTGATTTTTTACCTGATTTGGATATATATTAAAATCATTTTATTTTGGTACATCTGGCTTGTTTTGGACGTTTACATGCAATGTATGTTGATTATGCATGTTAGATTGCTATAATGCATTGATTCATTTAGTCACATCATTTCTTATATTGATGATTCATTCTTTGTGGTTGTTTGCTACCTATGATTTGGTATCTTCTAATTATTAACTGACTATAGGTATGTTTATCTATATATGCTTCATTTGATTACTCTCATTCTAGATGTTTGTTTATCTTTCCCACTGGTTGTATATTCGAGCCAAAAAGGGCGAGAGATAGTATGTGATGCTGGGGGAGTTTTGTTTGTTTAGCACATATGTTTTATATTGGTATCATTGATTTAAGCTATATTGAAAAATGTATATGCAAATTGATATCATATGTTTTGCTCACATGTTTAACAAATGGTTTGTTTTTACAAATTGATTTTATATCATGTGTT
The DNA here is from genome assembly GCA_949130495.1 of Sambucus nigra. Taxonomy (NCBI): domain Eukaryota; kingdom Viridiplantae; phylum Streptophyta; class Magnoliopsida; order Dipsacales; family Adoxaceae; genus Sambucus; species Sambucus nigra. The sequence continues at coordinate 81,995,063 of OX422208.1, read as the reverse complement.
CCATACTTCACTGGGTATTTGTCTGTTTCATATGTGTAGGTATTCCTAAAAGATTCGAGAGATTTTGTGACTACATCACATTTATATAACTCATGCTTTCCAAACTAACATATACTAGTCTATGCACTATAATTTTTTTATTTTGGGCTTTATAGGATGGGGTTTAGCTGTCATACGGCTTGGCGACCCTACTTAGCAATCACTGGTTTGGTTTTGTTCTGGAATAGTCAAAGGGGGAGATTTGTAAGGACAAATTTCCAAGTGTGTCAATTTGTATGTAACTGACTTGATTCCACACAAAACTTGTTCGAGCTATAGATATATTTTTTACTTGTCACGATCCCACATAGTCTATGATGTTTTGTGTTGAATATGTAGTGACCAAGCTTCAAAGATAGATCATACTGTGTTTATTGGTGCACATTTAATGTATTCATATCACATTGCATTCCAAGATACTCTCAGTATGAACACCTAATGTTTATGGGGCTCCAAAAATATTTTTAAGGATGTTATTTTATTTAAAAATAAATTTATAAGATTAAAAATGATTCAAAAAGGTTTTTACTTCCTTTATTCTTATATAAACTTGTTTTAGAGTCGTGTAGGTCTTTTACTTGAGTTTAGAAAGATTAAATGACATTTGATGTCCTTCTAACGAAATTATCATGTCATTCTAGCGAAATTCATGTCTCGTTCAAATGCGATGTGTATAGTCGTTTTAACGATAGGTTGATGTCGTTCTAACAATGCGCCGACTTAAGTTTATTATTTAAGGCATTTTTCTCTCAGAATTTCAAAGTGGACAGATGAACTGAACAGTTTCACTTTGATGCACTTCTATTCTAAGGATTTCAAAGCTAAAACCATCCTTATAGTTTACAAGATCCGATCTTTCATACACATATGTTATAGAGATCTTATTTGAACCATCTGGAGTCTATTCTTCCATCATTGAAGAATTATTTCGTCGAGTTTTGCAATGAAAAAATGGTGGACTCCAGTTTCTAAATCGTAGAAAGTTTCCAAAGCTTATTGGTGGATACCAAGGTGTACGTGGACTCGTATGTTATGGACTTGGCATAGGTGGACTCTTGTGTTGTACATATGGAGGAACGGTTGAAGCATAGAAGGGCATCAAGGCTTGTGGGGGTTCAAGTCGTTGAGTAAGTCTACCGTCTGTACTTAATCTCACCTAGATGCATGTTTAGGATTAAGAAGATAAAATTGGGTCAAATTGAAATTAGTCCACAAACTTAATGTGTAATGAAAATTGGAAAAAGGTCTACAAATTAGTATCAGAGAAATTTTCTATTATTTGAGTGATCCTACATGTTTTAAGAATGAATTTTGGAAATTTGATGGTTTTATAACTCATGTTTTTTATAGCACAAACTATGCTTATTGGAAAATGCGAATAAAAAGTCTTTAAAATCCATTGATGAGCGTGTGCGGTTAGCGATCGAAAAAGGGTGGTCCCCACTAGTCACAAGAGAGGGAGAGGCCACTACCTTGAAACATGTTGAGTCATAGACCAAAGTCGAATACATTATTTCACTTTATAACTCTAAAGGTTCGCATGTTATTTGCTCGTCTGTCACATGAGAAGATTATAATTGTATTATGATGTCTGAAGCCACAAAAGAGGCTTAGAATGTTCTTGCACTTACTCACGAGGGAACAAGAATGGATAGGGTGTATAAACTTCAAAAACCTCACTAACCAATTTGAGATAATTTAGATGTTAGAGAATGAGACATTTGATGATTTTTACACAAGATTGTCCAATATTGTTAACTCGTCGTTTAACTTGGGAGAGAAAATACCCACCAGCCGAATCGTAACGAAAATCTTAAGGTCGTTGCCTAGTAGATTTGATCCCAAAATGACCATATTAAACTCCTTGGGTATGCTTGAATCAATGAAACTAGAATAGCTCGTAGGTGACTTACAAACATATAAGCTTAACATGTTTATCTCCAACCACGTGCCAAAGAAAGAAAAGGGCTTTGCTTTGAAAGCTCGGAAGGAGGAGACTAGTGTTTTGAATGATAATTTTGACTCCGATTTTGTGGATGTGTCCTTGTTGGAAAAGAAGTTCAAAAAGAGTCTTAAGTTACAAAAGCAATCGAAAAATGCCAAAAGACTTTACAAATTCAAGAACAACAAGGTCGATCAAGTCCCTAATAATAAAAGTGAGAATGTTAAGAGTGATGAGTCAGATAGGTCTTTGGTTGTGATGGTTGCGACCATAAGGTAGACCAGTTCCCCACTAGACTTATGAAGGAAGGTAAGAAAGTCATAGCATATAATGCTACCTTAAGTGATAGTGAACCAGAAGAGGGGGAGAGTTCCTCCATTGAGCGCAACTCTGTAGTGTTTATGGCATGTCATGTGAGCAATGACGATACATCTTCTCATGAACATACTCATGTGAATGACACTTCCGAGGCCATTGAGTGTGAATCCCAATTGAGTGAGAGTGAAGCTAGTGAGGAAGAGGATATATATGTGAAGGAGTTGAAAGTTGACTTTAATGAATTGTATACAGAAGCGGTAAAGGTGAAAAGGGAAAACTTGAAGTTGCAAGCTAAGCTAAAAGTGCGTGCCATAGAAAATAACGATGCATTGATTAAGGATTTTAGGCATGGGAGAAGACTCTTTGGGAGAAACTAGAGTATGTATAAGGAGAGAGAAATAGTCGTTGTAGTTTGATGGAGGCTATGAAAAAGGTGATTTAAGAGTTTGAGGAGTCTAGGCATTTGCTTAGTCTAGGATTAGTGAGCGTGAGGAGAGATTAAGAGACTCGAGTAAGGTAAAGTATGATTTAGAGGCAAGGTTGGAAAAGTTGGATAGGATTTTAGGCATCGTCCAAATCAAGGATGATAGGTGTGATATAGGCTTCGATGATCGTGTTGCTCCCATTCCCAAAGACAATACCAATCTTGTCATAGATCCAACAAGAATGTTAGGAGAGATTCACACTTAGGTCATAGTGCTCGTTGTGTTTACACTTACACTCCTTGTAGTAGGAAGGGTCACCTTAGTCATTATTGTTATGACCTTAAAAATGCTCCTAAAAAGTTTACGAACAAATTTGTTTCGGTTCCCAACACCCACATGGGTCGTTACCCACCTACTTGGGTTAGGAAATCAAATTTAATGGCCTTAGGAATTGAACGTCACGACTCTCGTTTGGTTGCACTAGATTCTTCCCATGCAAAATCTAAAGGATCATGGTGTTTCCATGAATATCATATGCTAATATTTGCCTCATGATATATATCTTTCTTGTGTTATGAGATGTGCATCTCTTTCTATTATATTTTTCATTTATTTGAGTGTTATTGAAAAATAAAAAAATATTTTGTTTTGATAAAATTTTGAAAATACAAAAAGATTTTGGTTTTATATATTTTTTAAAAAATAAAAAAGGATTTTATTTTCTGAGTAAAAATATTTCTTGAAAATCAAAAAAAGATTTTTGATTTATTTTTGTGTTTTATGTGGCATATTGGTGTGCTTGGACTCCCATTATTTCAGTATCCATGTGGCTAGGACATTTGGTCATAATTCTTGATGCATTGAATGATCTTAACCATTGCCTAATGGGATTGTTTAGAAGTTGATGTGCATTTGGATTCGACTTTGTATATATGCCATCGCATACACATGTACGAGTTTTTATGAATGTTTGACTTCTCTTGCATATTTGTGTTAATGAGACGTTTTCCTCTTAGTTTTGTCATCTATACATAATTAGACTTAGGATGAGGTGTGCATATAAGAACCGTTTGCCTATGAGAATTTGTTTAAAATGAAAAAAATGATGAGTGTGCACAGGAAAAGGCTGCGAGAGAATAATAATCCCGTCGTGAAAACCATTATGGTAAAAGAGACCGAGGAAAAATTATGGCAATAAAAATAATAAAAGTACAAAATGGGCCAATTAGTTTAACTGGATATGTTCATTAAAAAAGAAAATAAATATGAATATATATGGGAGTTTGGATGGAAATATCAACGGGTTTGCACCATGAATACTAATGTTGAAAAATTGTGTTATAACGCTATTGTTTGTTGAATCGTCAAAATTTCGAATTTGCGTGCATGATTTCTGTTTAGTTCATTTAACTTAATATATTAATTGTCACACATGGCTAAAACATAGATTGATGATATTTAGCTATCAATTAGAGATTCTTGATCCTTTCGATATTTTTAAGTTGTGATTCATTTATTGTAGTTCACGCCCATTCATTCCATAACCATGTTTAGGCATATTCATAATATATTAGCATTAAACTCATATTGTGTTTGTTTGTTTCATATTTGTCGTTTTGAGTCTTCTTTGTAATTGTTTTTATTTTCCAGTTCTTTTTTTGATGAAGTTTTTTCACTGGGCAACTACATATTTTTAGATCTGGAAAATAAAATTTGGAAGTCGTTCAAACGACTTCTGGACATTATTTTCGAAATACATGTCCAAGTCGTTCGAAGACTGGATCGCACGACACAAGTTTCGAGGCATTCAAAGTGTCAGGTATGGTCGCGATATAGGTCATGAGATAGGTTGTTAGATAGTCTCATCGCGTGATGTCCTACCGTTTCTGGTCGTTTTTAGCCTGGTTCAAATGACATGGCATAGTTGTTTGAATGACCTAGACAGGATTTTTGAATTTTCTTTCTGATTTTGTACCTATTTCGTATATATATATATATATATATATATATATATATATATAGGCAGACTCCTGTGCACAATAAGTTTGCACACGTACTGATGCATACCCAATTTTTAAAATATTATAAAAAATATTTTTGAGTTGATTTTTTTTTGTGATATTTAAACATTTCAACAGACCCATATAAAAAATCAGCTCAAAAATACTTTTTTTACTATTTTTAAAAATTCGGTCAAACTTTTGCAACTTTTAAATGGCTTAAAAGTAGCGAAAGATTGACCGATTTTTTAAAAACAGTAAAAAAAGTTTTTTTGAGCTGATTTTTTTTTATATGGGTCCTTTGAAATGTTCAAATATCACACAAAAAAAATCAACTTAAAATATATTTTTTACTATTTTAAAAAAATGATGTGCCAACTTAGTGTGAACAAGTGTCTGTCTATATATATATCATATTTTTTTGGTACATCTTGATTGTTTTGGACAGTTTATATGCAGTGTATGTTGATTATTCATGTTGGATTGCTATACTGCATTGATTCGTTTAGTCGCATCATTGCTTATATTGATGATTCATTCTTTGTGACTATTTAATAACTATGATTTGGTATCTTCTGATTATTTTAGTTGGCTATACCTATGTTTATCTAGACATACCTCATTTGATTATTCTCATTCTAAATGTTTGTTTATCTTTCTCACTGGTTGTCTATTCGATCCAAAAAGGGGGATAGATAGTATGTGATGGAGGGGGATTTTTGTTTATTGAGCATATATGTTTTACATTGGTATCATGTTTTGATATTGCTGTTTACATATTGGTATTATTGATATTAGCTATATTGAAAAATGTATATGCAAATCGATATCATATGTTTTGCTCACATGTTTAACAAATGGTTTAACATATTGGTTTTATATCATTTGTTCCACACTTCACTAGGTATTTTTCTGTTTCATGTGTGTAGGTATTCTTAAGAGTTTCGAGAGATTTTGTGACTACATCACATTTAGACAACTCATGCCTGCCAGGCCTACATATACTAGTCCTTCTCCTGTAATTTTTAATTTTGGGTTTTATGGGATGGGATTTTGGTATCGTACGGCTTGAAAGCCTGACTTGGCATTCACCGATTTGGTTTTGTCCCGAAATAGTCAAAGGGGGAGATTTGTAAGGACAAATTTCCAAGTGTGTCAACTTGTATGTAATTGACTTAATCCCGAACAAAACTTGTTTGAGTCATAGATAGATTTTTTACTTGTCCCGATCCCACATAGTCTATGACATGTTGTGCTGAGGACCTAGCGATCAATCTTTAAAGATAGATCATGCCATGTTTATTATTGCACGTTTCATGGCTTCATATCAGATTGCATTATGAGATACTCTCAGGTATGAACGCATAATTCTTATGGGACTTGAAAAATGTTTTAAGGATGTTGTTTTTTTTAAAAATGATTTTAAAAGGTTTTAACTTCGTTTATTCTAAGATAAACTCGTTTTAGAGTCGTCTATATCTTTTCCTTGAGTTTGGAAAGATAAACGACATTTGATGTCATTCTAACGACCTTAGCAGGTCATTCTAATGACATGCATGTCTTGTTCGAACGAGGTGTGTATAGTCATTCTAACGACAAACTAATATCATTATAACGAAGGGTCAATTTAAGTTTTTTATTTAAGGAATTTTTCTATGAGAATTTTGAAGTTTGAAAAACTAATATTTCAGAACCGAACAACTTTGTTTTTCTGCAATTGTTTCTAAGGAATTCCAAGCTAAAACCATCCTTATAGTTTACAAGATTTGATCTTTCATACACATAAGTTATAGAGATATCTTTTGTAGAATCTGGAGTTTATTCTTCCATCATTGAATAATTGTTTTGTCGAGTTTTGAAGTGAAGAAGCGATGGACTTCGATTTCTAAATCGTATGTGGTTGCCAAAGCTGATCGATGGATACCGAGGCGCACGTGGACTCGTGTCTTATGGACCTGGCGTATGTGGACTCCTGCGTTGCACTGTGGAGGAGAGGTCGAAGCACAGAAGAGTGTTAAGTCTTGTGGGGGATCGAGTCATTAAGTAAGTCTATTGTCTATACTTTGTAAAACTGTATCATAGTGATTGTCTGGCTTGGGTCGTCTTAAGTTTTTTCCTTTAGTGATTTTTTCGTACATCGGTGTTATATGTTTTGTGTACCTTATTTATTTATCTTTCTTAATCTCACCTAGATGTATGTTTAAGATTAAGAAGATAAAATGGGGTAAATTGAAATTAGTTTCGAAACTTGGTGCGTAATTAAAATTGGAAAAGTATTTTTTGAAAGAAAAATTGTTTTCACATTAAGAACATCACCTACATTTATCACTACATTTAGTTAAACTTGGTGATGTAGGTTATGTACATCACCTACATTTATCATTATCTTTGATGCCTCAAAAATTGATATAACACTTATTTTTTTCAGGGATCAAACTAGAATTTTGACTGAAATCCACCCAAGTCTCTTCAATAATCCTTAGGGAGTCTATATTCTTTGTGGATGAAATAAAGAGGTCGTATGCAAACAGAACATGTGCCATACCATGTTTATCACATTTTGGATGATAAATATAATTTCCTTCCTCTACTTGTTATCGAACAACTAAGAAAATATCTCAAAGACAATGAGGAAAATATAAGGGGATAGCGAATCCCCTTATCTCAGTCCACTCTCTCCCTTAAGAAATCCATGAACTCCACCATTCAATCTAATCATGTAGGTAGTGGTAGTGGCACAATTCATGATCCACTTGATTACATTATTTGGGAAGTTCATCATACACTGCATATCCTTAACATATCTACAACCCACATAATCATATGCCTTCATGATATCAACCTTTATTGCACATCTTGGTGGACCATTGTTATTGTTATAGACATTAATGAGTTACTGTATCGGTATAATATTATCTACAATAATCCTTCCCTAAACAAATGCAGATTAACTATTGTTCATAATACTAGGCATCATCTCTTTATGTCTTCTCATATTAACCCTAGAAATAATATTGGAAACAATATTGCAACAAGATGTGGTCCTCAAGTTTTTCATCACTTTAGGGCTAGGAACCTTAGGTTTGAGAATATCCAACCCCACTACCACACAATTTTATTGAAAAAATCTAGCATTCTAACTATCACGGCCAATTGATTTATTAGGGATAATATCAAACATACCTTTTTTCGCCTCCAGGCTCATAACACACTCCTCTCAATTTTCTTTCTGATCCTCATTTAACATGATCGTCATTATGTTTATAATATTATTTCTCACTCTCATAGAGTAATTCCCACTACAATCCAAAAGATTAGAGAAAACCCTAATGGCCTCTTTTTTCACCTTTTTTATCCAACACAAATGTTTTCACCTCACCTTTTATAAATATGATTTTATTCCTACTTGTATGGTTTTTCACTTTGCTACGGATTTTTTTTGTCTCCTATGTTCGACCAATTCACCCTATACATTTTCTTATATAACATTTTTTTAGCTTCCCTCAACTCCAAATACTCATATCTTCAATTTCTAGTTTTTGCAAGTAAGATAGAGTCCCCTGGATTTTCAACAAGTGCTTTTATACAATGTCCAATGTGTCCTTTCTCTCCATCACTAGAACATAAATGTTTGCGTAATATTTCTTATTAATCTTTCTTAAGTATACCTTTATATTTTTATGTTTTAGCAATAATATACATCGGAGTGCCTGCAATATCCTCATGCCAATGGCTTTCCAAAATGTTCAAAACTCATCATTTTTCTTCCAGAATTCAAAGAATTTAAAAGGCCTATTTACTTTATCTTTGTGGAGAGTTCAATTCAAAAACACCAGGAAGTTGTAAAAAATACCTTGCTAGTCCATGTTGACTTCACAATCCATGAAATGACGAAGCCAATATTCATTATGGAGCACTTTATCAATTCATCTTTGAATGTTTATATTTCCTTCTCTACCGTTATCCCAGGTAAGACAGGTTCCTTTAGTACAAAATTCTTCCAAACATGAATTATTAATACAATCATAATTCCTACCAATATATTCCAACTCCCCTTCCTTCCAGTCTCATTCCTAACAATATTGAAGTCCCTAAGAATTAACTAAGCCTTATTATTTAAAATTATCTCAAGAGACCTTAACGTAATCCCACAAAATTCTACTAAAGTATATGTTATTTGCACCACAAATAGTTGTTACTATGAACATCTTATTAGTGAATCTTATATCCACTCCATCATCAATGTCTTGACTGCAATAACTAATCTACGTAATATTTAGTTCATCTATATTAAATATATCCACAGTCTCTTTGGCCCAACAATTGGGGTAGTATGAATAATATTCCAACCACGAAAACATCCCACCTTAACATTATCAATGTTGATACCAAATTTAGTCTTCTGACATGGACCACTCACTTATAGACACGTGTCTACCAACGTGGCGATTATATATACTTCTTTCGAGCAAATCAATATCACCGAGCAACTAAGGAGCCCCGATAAACTCAGGGGCCCCGAGTAACTCAAGCGTGTCGAGCAGCTTAGGCGGTCCGAGCAGCTTAAGCGGTCCGAGCTACATAGCGTATAACGCATCCAACTCAAGAGAATCAAGGAGACGACTGCTCATTTAATGTTCATTATTATCATACAGATGTACTTGTCTACTAGATAACGTGTTATCCTTTCATTTGTACAGCCTCAAGGCTATAAATACATTGTAACCTCCTCATTAGAAGGGGACTCGAAATTTCTTGGTAAATCCATTATCGAGAATTCCAAACAAACAGTCAGCAATAACAAAAGCAGTGGACGTAGGCCATTCTTTCAAGGTTGAACAACTTTAAAAATATTTTGTCTCATTTATTTTATCTGTGATTGATTAATTAGAGATAATCTAATTTTTTACATCAACAGATTGGCGTCGTCTGTGGGAAACGACTGTAATTATCGTTTTTCACCAAAACACTTCATCATCAATGGTTGATCATCCGGAATCCAGCAATTGAAATGCTGGGATCCCTCCAAATCCTCCATCTACTCCTCCAAATATCCAAGATCTGGATGGTATAATGGCTAATTTGGGCCAGGGCCAGACGGCTATGCAAGAGACCATGCGACAACTCATGAAAACTATCCAGGGTGGAGCGCCAGCCCAGTCAGGACAACGAAGCATTCAGAGAAATACCCGGTTACCTTCTTCGCAAACTAGGGGAACGTTATTCCTAGAGGAATATTGATCCAGACGCACCGATTTAAATCGTACTGAGAGATCTAACGATCCTTCTTATCAACCTGGTCGAACTTCCTCAGTACAAGCAACAAACTCTCAGCGAAACATCACTCTCTCTCTAGAAAGAACTAGTGCTCTAGAAAGATTGAGTAGAATCTCTCACTTTGATCGCGTGGGCCCTAGAAGGAATAGAATCCCTCCTAGGATTGCATTGAGGAACTCTCCAAGACCATCCGATCTAAGGGAAGGCTCTGCCCAATCACGATCAACTGCTCGTAATGAAAGATCCCAAGAAGCAAATTCAACGCGATCAATTGCTCGAACCAATAGGCCCGGGGAAGAAAATGATGCATGAAAGGGATCTATTGAGAGGTTGGAAGATAGATTAGTGGAAATGGCTAAGGCCAAGAATCATTTACAAAGGACTTTTGTTTAAGGGACGCCCTTTGTGCAGGCGATTGCGGATTTTCCAAAACCATCGAAATTTAAAGCTCCAATGGTAATGCCTAAATATGATGGAAAAACTGACCTTGTCCTTCATATAGAACAATACCAAGCTGCTGTCAATATCTATGCAGTTTCAGATGAGATGAGATGAGATGAGATGAGATGCAGGGCATTTTCAGGAACTCTTACCAGATCTGCTCAAATATGGTACAACAATCTTCCTTGGGGAAAGATCACGAGTTTCTTTCAACTGGCAGAGCTCTTTATTGAGAACTTCTGTTTTGGAGCAAAAACAGTCAAACGAGTAGCACACTTATTAAGTGTTAAACAAAAGGTAGGTGAAAGCACCAGGGATTACATTACTTGTTTCAATAACGAGAAACTCGAAGTAATTGATTACAAGGAGAAGACAACAATTACTGCTCTGATGAGTGGACTGTTGCCAGATAAATTGTACTACACTCTAGCCAAAGACCCGCCTAGAACCATGACAGAACTAATGGAAAAGGCGGCCAAGATTATGAATGCCGAGGAAGTTATGGCTGCGAAGAAGAATATGGACACGAAGGAGACCAAAGTTGAGATGGATAAGGTTGAGAAGAAGGAGCAGAAGAACAATGGTGGCAACAAGCAATTAAAAGCAAAGCAAGCATTGGAACAGTTGAAGAAATTTGGAAACTATACTCCTTTGAAGGTAGATATAAACCACATTCTGGAAGAGATCAAGAACAACGAGGAGCTAAACTGGCCTGAAAAAATGAAGGCAGATCCTGACAAGAGGAATAAATCCAAATATTGTGAGTTCCATAAGGACCATGGTCACACGACCAAAAACTGCATAGATCTCCAGAATGAAATTCAAGAGCTCATCAGGCGGGGAAAATTGACCAAGTATGTGGATCGACAAAATAGTGGAAAGGTCAACGATCGAGCAAGGCAGATGTCTAGATCTCCTCGATGAGCAAAAGAGGACAAGAAGAGAAGTCATGAAGAAGACCCAAAAGATGATCAAGATGACCCCGATCTCCCCAAAAGACCAAAACAACCAGAGCGTGAGGTATTTTCAATCCATTTTGGATCATTTGAATGTAATGTTATTACAGCTGGAGAAGCAGGAGGTGAAGATATGACTGCAAGGAGAAAAGCTTACCTCAATGAGGCTCAAGCTTGCTCGTACATACAGCGAATAAATCTAGCTGAAGATGATCGCCTGAGGAAGATAAATAAAGACAAGTTGGTCATTGGTTTCTCTAAGAACAACTTGGCAGGTGTACTATATCCTCATGATGACCCATTGGTAACCAAGATAAGAATTAAAGAAGTGGTGATTTCAAGAGTACTAGTGGATAATGGTAGCTCGACAGATATCATGTTCTATCCATGCTTTGATAGTTTGAATATGAAGCTAGCCTAGTTAGAGACATATCATAGGCCCTTCCTTGGTTTTACTGGCGAAAAGGTTTTTCCACTTGGGACGATCAAGTTGGATATGCTTATCGGTACATGTCCTGCTTGTCGAACAGAAAGAGTACACTTTTTTGTAAGGGATAAAAATGTCCAATCGACTTATAACATCATCATGGGAAGAGTAGGCCTAAAGAAGTTCGAAGCAGTACCATCTACTATGCATCAATGTTTAAAATTCCCAACTAATTTTAGGGTGGGAGTTGTGAATGGCGGCCAGAAAGTAGCTCGGAAATGCTACTATTCATCTGCTGAGAAGGAGGAGCATGAAGAATCTAGGCAAAAGACTATCACCTATCAAGTGGATGAGATAGGAGATGCAGAGATTGAAACATTAGACCCTAGAGACGAGTCTCAACTCGTGAAGGGACAGGTCATAGAAGCTACCGAGAATGTCATTCGGGATGATGAGCATCTAGAACGAACAACTCAAATTGGTGCATCATTGGATGTATCATTAAAATAAGAACTGATAGCATTTCTAAGATGCAAAAAGAAGACTTTTGCATGGAGTCATGATGACATGCCAGGAATAGATCCTAATTTCTTGTGTCACGAGCTCAATGTGAACAAGGAAATAAATCCAGTGAAGCAACGAAGAAGAGTGTTCAGTCATGAGAAGAATCAATCTATATAAGAGGAAGTAGAGAAGCTACAAAAAGCTTCTTTTATTGAAGATGTCAAATATCCTGATTGGCTAGCAAATGTGGTGATGGTAAAGAAGAAAAATAACAAGTGGAGGATGTGTCTAGACTTCACTAATGTTAATAAGGCATGCCCAAAGTATCATTTTCCTTTGCCCCGAATCGATCAACTGGTGGATGCTACCTCGGGGCACGAATTATTGAGTTTCATGGATGCTTATTCTGGTTACAATCAGACTAAGATGAAGCATGAGGACAGGGATAGTACCTATTTTATCACCCCAAGGGGAACTTATTGTTATAATGTTATGCCTTTTGGACTTAAAAATACAGGTGCCACATATCAGCGACTGATGAATAAGGTGTTTGCAAAGAAAATCAGTCATAACATGGAGGTTTATGTTGATGACATGCTTACGAAGAGCAAGAAAGTTGTTGATCATCTAATTGACTTAGGTCGGACCTTTGATCAACTAGAGAAATATCAAATGAAGCTGAATCCTACCAAATGCATATTCGGAGTACGAGAAGGCATGTTTCTCGGGTATATTGTTAACCAACAAGGTATTTAAGCGAACCCTAAAAAGATCAAGGCTCTATTGGGGCTACGATCTCCAACTACGAAGAAGGAAGTGCAAAGTCTCACAGGGCGAGTTGCAGCACTTAATAGATTTGTGTCAGGAGCAACTGATAGATGTCTCCCATTCTTCAAAACAATCAGAAAAACGTTTGAGTGGAATGATGAATGCGAGGAGGCCTTTCAAGAATTGAAGAAATATCTGGGGACACCTCCATTATTTTCCAGACCAGTGACGGGAGAAAGATTATACTTGTATCTGGCAGTATTAGAGAATGCAGTTAGCTCGGCATTAATCAGATTGGAGAATGGAGTACAAAAACCAGTCTATTATACCAGAAAAGCTTTCTAAGGAGCAAAAATCATATATTCAAGACTGGAAAAGTTGGCACTAGCATTGATTGAATCAAGTAGAAGGATGAGGCCATACTTTCCAGCTCATACTATAATTATGTATACAGATATTCCGTTAAGGCAAGCTCTGAACAAACCAGAGAAATCAGGAAGGTTGATGTATTAGTCAGTAGAACTGGGGGAATATGATATAATTTATGAGCCTAGATCATCACTCAAGGGTCAGGCGGTAACAGATTTTATCGCAGAGTTTACTCAAGAGTATACCCCCGACGAGCAAGAGTTGAATATGGACCAACCTGTGGATGTTACAGTATCATCAAATTTAAACCCCGACCAACTTACATCGGTGGACGAGCAACGAGAAGCGCTGGAGGAGAATAAAAGGAAGCATCGAATATTCCAACGTGGAACTCTGTCTGACCAAGAGTTTGATAATGAGATACCTGTGTGGAATTTGTATGTAGATGGCTCTTCTTGCATTATAGGCAGTGGAGCAGGGATTGTTTTAAACAGCCCGGATGAGATGAATGTGGAGTATGCTCTGTGTTTTTAATGTAAGGATTCTAATAATGAGGCTGAATATGAAGTTATGATCATGGGTCTCAGTTTGGCCAAAACTATGAAAGCAGATCACGTCGTTATATTCAGTGACTCACAGTTAGTCGTAAATCAAATGTTGGGGGTGTATGCAGCAAAAGGAGAATTAATGATCCAGTATCATGCGAAAGCATTGGAAATTGTATCGAGCTTTAACGCAGATTAGTTGATTAGAATACCAAGGTTGGAGAATGCAAGAGCAGATGCCTTAGCTCGGTTAGCCTCAGCCACACGCACCGAGCTACGAAGAACAATCCCAATAGAAATCTTGGCTAATCGGAGCATTGATGAAAACTTAATGGTGAACTTCATTGCTCTCAACTTGGGACCATCTTAGATGGATCCCATCAGGGCCTATATTGACAAGGGGGCTTTACCATTTGATAAACTCGCAGCCAACAAACTAAAGTTTAAAGCTGCTCGTTATGTACTGACCAATGGCATTTTATATAGACAAGGTATTATAGCAGGGCTACAAAGATGTGTCCATCCCTCTGAAGTAAAAGATCTGATCAAAGAGGTTCATGAGGGGTCTTGTGGATCCCATGTAGCTGGTCGGACGCTTTTACAAAGGATAACGATGCAGGGGTATTACTAGCCGACAATGAGAGATGATTGTGTAACTTATGCCAAGAAATGTGATAAATGTCAACGCTTCTCCTCTATCTGAAGAACTCCCCAAGAATTGTTAACACCCATCACGTCTCCTTGGCCATTTTCCATGTGGGGAATAGACTTGGTCGGGCCACTTCTAATAACCCGAGGAAGATTTAAATACCTCGTGGTCGCTGTGGATTGTTTTACTAAATGGGTGGAGGCTGAGCCTCTTATTGATATGACATATGAAAAAGTATATCAATTTATTTGGAAGAATATCATTTGTAGATATGGTCTTCCCCATGCATTCATTACAGACCATGGAACTCAGTTCGATAACGAGGAGTTTGCTACGTATTGTCATCAATCCAATGTACTGAAGATCCACTCTGCACCAGGACATCCCCAAAGCAATGGGCAAACTGAAGTGACAAATAGAACGCTACTGAATGGTTTGAAGAAACGACTGGATGCTGTAAAGGGAAATTGGATTAACGATTTACATTTGGTGTTGTGGGCTTATCGTACAACACCACGACCAGCAACAGGAGAGTCTCCATACATGCTGGCATTTGGAAGTGAAGCTGTTATACCTGTTGAATTGGGTCTACCTACACACAGAGTATTGAATTTAAATTCTCCCATTAGTGACTTGATGAGGCGATTAGATCTGGATATGCTCGAAGAAGTTAGAGAAGAGGCAACAATCAGGAATGCTGCATACCAACAACGAACAGCTCTGTTCCATAACAAGAGGGTAAAGAAGTGTGATTTGAAGGAAGGGGACTATATGCTAAAGAAAGTAATTCAAAAGCACAACAACTGGAAGCCAACTGTCATGGACCCTACAGAGTAACAAGAGTTGTTCGTCCAGGGACATATAGGATTGAAACATTGGAAGGAGAAGAATTCAAGAATGTATGGAATGCAGAGCATCTACGCGAGTATTATCAGTAGTTAGAATTCCTATGTAATGCAGTTTTCTTCAGTATGAATAAAGTGTTGAATGTTTTACCCAGTTCTCTTTTTTGTTGAAATTTTTCAGAGTATTAGTGCTACACACTACGCATCAAGTTCAGAATCAATCTCCTCCAACTCCGATTGGTCGGGAACCAATTGGAAATTTCCTCCAACTCCAGTTGGGCGGATATCAATCTCCTTCAACTCTGATTGGTCAGGAACAATTCTCCTTCAACTCCAGTTGGTCGGGAACCAATTTCCTCCAACTCCGGTTGGTCGGATAATAATCTCCTCCAACTTCGATTGGTCGGTAACCAATTTCCTCCAACTCCGATTGGTCGGTAACCAATTTCCTCCAACTCCGATTGGTCGGGAAATAATTTCCTCCAACTTCGGTTGGTCGAATATCAATCTCCTCCAACTCCGGTTGGTCGGGAACCAATTTCCTCCAACTCCGGTTGGTCGAATAATAATCTACTCCAACTCCGGTTGGTTGGGAACCAATTTCCTCTAACTACGGTTGGTCGGATAATAATCTCCTCCAACTCCGGTTGGTCAGGAACCAATTTCCTCCAACTCCGGTTGGTCGGATATCAATCTATTCCAACTCCGGTTGGTCAGGAACATATCTCCACCAACTCCGATTTGTCGGCAAATCAATTTACAATCAACTCCGGTTGGTTAAACTAAGCAGAATCATGGGATGAAAATTGTTTCATTGATTAGGATCAAAGAGTGATAAGTCGCTATAATCAAAAAAATAAAACAGAATGGACACATCAAAATACGCATATATTCACAAAGAAAGACATTCTGCAAAATACTTAGAAGAAAGTAAAATGGAAAAAAATTAAAAATTTCTTCATTTAAATCAAGAAGAATCACATATGTTGAGAAAAAATACAAGTCATTACATAAAAATCATATTCTATTGGTTTTATTCCTTCTGCCTTTGAAACAGGTTCTACTCCAGCAGGAGGATCATCTAAGGCATAAGGAGAGTTTATGAAATTTACATCTCTCAGCATTTTAACATTCATTACAGATGGTCGATCAAGTAAATGTTCTGGGCGAGATATCTCGAAGTTTGCATGAAGACTGTAGTTTCCAATATGCTTGGAGATCAAGCACTGAGGAATTGCCCGAGTAGGAATCGAACTGATGTAGAGCTTAAAAGGAGGCACGGGTAACTCAAGCAATCCAGGGTCATAGTAATCCCATAACTAGTGCCCATGCTCCACTTTTAGCACACACAATGCATTCAACCATCCTTGTGTGTACCCCTCGTTATTTGATTGCTGAATTCGATCATCAAGATGGTATAGGGCTTCATTGTAACCAGCCATCCAAAACTCTCTGGGTTGTTTATAGAATTGGTAAGTTAATCTCTCCAGTTGCTCGTGGAGGTTCTTCACCAAAATTTCCTTATTCTCCAAACCAGAACTCTAGGTAGAAAGTTGCTCGTTGAAGTTCAGAATTTTCTTAGACATCTCTACTAAGGCTTAGTTTTTTGCCACCAACTGAAATGTCTGATTCTCCAAGGCTGCTTGGGTTCTTGCTTCTTCAATATAAATTCGACCAGCCCTTGCTCGTCCCCGAGAAGAAGATCTTGCTCATCCACGAGTAGAAGTGGTGGGTCCAGCTCTTTTCAAACTCTCCAACTTATCTCGCAAGTTGGCATTTTCAACCTCCAAAAAAGAAAAACCTTCATCATTGACAGGGACCAAGGCTCCCGAGGAAGACGCAGCAGACTTGAGTTATTTTACCTCCTCTTACAAGGCAATGTTCTCTTTCTCCAGCAACTTGGCGATATGCCTATGCTCTTCAACCTCAAGCTTTAGAACGCTTTCTTTCTTCTCTAAGCAGAGATTAATTTATCATATCCTTTTTTAGCACTTAATTGCTGATATTTCTTCTCGTACCCTTAGTTCAAAAGTGTGGAGGAATCTTTGTACTGCTGTTGGAGTTCCTCTATAGTTCCTTGTAGATCCTCGATCATCTCATAGTAGGCCACATTATTGGCAACTGCACGATCGAGCAAACACTTGAGATACTGGTAAGCTTCAACTGCTCGTTCAGAAGTATCTAAACTAAGGATATAAATGATTTGAGCTTTATTTAGATCTTCATGACCATCTTTGAAGTAGTCATTGCATTTCTTCATCAATTCTGTGTCATGAGCTGATAAGAGCTCCATCCTGGCCATAAACTAGCAAAGAGAAGAAATAGAAAAGATCAATAAGAATGCAGACAGGGCAAGTAGAAGGTAGTCAAGATGAGCAACCAAAAGTTCGAATTTTATTTCATCATAAGAAAAATACAAAGTCTGAGATTACATTCAAGAATAACAAAATAAACACCCAAACTACTCTACACCTTCTCTTTGTTTCCTATAATTTCATCAGAATGTTTCGAGGAAGAGACTCGTTGCTCGGAGGACAAGATTAGCTGCACGGCAGAAGTAATGGATGGTTGGAGTTGCTCGAAGGAAGATTGAATAACAGGAACCTGATCTCCAATCATCATGGAAGATTCGTTTGAGGTAGCTTCATCCTCTTCTTTTTTTCTAGGAGAGGGAGGGGGGCCATGAATGTGTTGCTGGAACAATTATGAATTCTCAATAACTTTCATCTCTTTCAAAGCAGCCACCCATCCATCCCTAAAGTACTTGAGGCTAGCATACTCCATTTGCGAAGTTATGGTAGTCAGGCCCTTGTTCCTGCCTTTATCCCAACCAGCACTGAATGATTTTTTAACAACCCTTTTCCTCTTTTCTTTCTCCGAGGAGGTCCTTTCCCTAAAGAGCTCCTCGAAATCTTTCAAATTTTTTTCGACCTCCACCTTCTGACGCTCAACATCTTAAAGTTTAACAACTTCCTCTTCAGCCAATTTGAGCTTAACTTCCAGCTCCTTATTCCTCTAATCAAGATCTTTGTTGCTCTGCACAAAATCTTTTAATTTCTTCTCTAACTCTTCGGAGGCATTCACAGCTTGATTTTTTTCCACCTCAATGGACTTGAGTTGCTTCTCCTAGGAAACCCTATCTTCCTCGTACTTTTGATGAGAGTCTTTTAAATATTGGGTCAGTCCAGCAAAAGCTTCCTTTACACCTCCCGAGGAGCTTGAAGCTCTAATAGCTTCATCCTTCTTTAAGATGCTATTGAAGCACGTCACAAGCTGAAAAAGGAAAGGACGTTAAATCAATACATGAACATAGTGTTAAAATATAAGGGGGGTTGAGCTAAAAATACTTACTGAGGCAATGTGTTGAGCAGCAAGAGTAGTGATTCTCTCACGAGAAAGGGAATCTTCAGTACCTTGGACTTCTGGGACAGTCCAGGATTTTACCAAGCTCACAGCGGAGCTCGGAGAGACAAAAATTGGAACACCACCTTCAATATTTGAAGGTTAAGAGACAGTTCAGCAGGTCTCTCAGAAGAACTTTTCCTTAACCTCCTCGGAGGAACATGGACATTTTCAACTAAAGACGTTGTCTTTGTTGGAGAGATGACAATAACCTCACTAGGAGGAGAGATAATAACATCCTTGCTCGGAGCCACAGGGGGCTTCTCAATAACTTTCTTGGCAGCAATAGGAGGGGGTGCATCAATGTTTCTTATCCCTTCCTCTGGAACATCCTGTTTATTTTTCTTTTCCTCCACATTGGCAGAGTCTGATTTGTCAAAGAAGTTTCAGAAGATGGTACTTGGTCAATGTCAACCACCACTGGACGAGCAGTGAAGGATGAAGTATAGCTCTTGTATTGAAATAAATAAGAAACAGACCTAATATGTTCCTCAGCAATAGATTGGTACAAACTCCAGATAAGGTTTAAATGCTTCAAATTAACGTCAGCTTCTTTTGGAGATTTTCTTTTACTATCAACTGTAATGAACAAAAACAAGTGTCAGTGAAACGTTTTATCAAACGCAAAGAAAACAAGATTTCAAAAAAAATAAAAAAATAAAAACAACCTATTCCATTGCCATAAGGGGGACACCTAGGACATTGGTATACAGCATCTCCATTTAATTGAGCGTGTTGCTAATTTTTCATAACAACCCCATGCTCAAAATAATCCCTATTGGCGTCTGGAAGATTAACAACTAAAGCCCTATTAAAAAACCTAGTCTTTAAATAAAATGTGGAATCACTGACAACCCATCTACAAGAGTACATAATCTCTGGGATTCCTAAACGGGTTCCATGGAGTTGATTCAATCTATGAACGCCATTAACTATCTTCCAGGTATTTGGAGCTATTTTTGCAGGTACAACGTCAAAATATTGACAGAACTCTAAACATAAGGGATTTGGAGGGAAAGAAAAGCCACATTCGGCCATAAAGAGACTTGGGAACCAATGTCCCCCAGCCAAAGAAAAATAGTCAGAAGGTTCATAAAGTTCTTCCAAAATGACCCATGAAGGAATTGAAAATTCAGAACGAAATTTGTCAAGCGACTCAGCAAGGTAAACCATGATGAACAAAGTAAATAAAAGAGAGGGAAGAAAATCTTACAGAAAAGAAGTGAATCAGTTAACAACGAACAATGGAAGGAACGAAGGCACAAGATAGAGAAGAAATAAAGAGTTCAAAGATACAGATTTGAAAAGTGAAAAAACGATAGGATTTCTGACGCGCTTAAATACTTTACCTTGGGAATAGAGAAAAGCAATAATAACAAAGGAGGATGTTTGCGTATCAGACGGCTAAAAGAATAAAAGGAGCACAAATATCGAAGCGGTCATGAAAATTCAAAATATTTATGAGGGCCGATACTGTGCACTCAAAATGGAATTATATACAACGAACGCGTTCCTAAAAACCATACAAACCAATAATCTATGCAGTTTTCAAAGAGAATGTTCCATACTTTTCTTCAATATCAAATTATAAAACATTGGGGGCTTCTATTGATACCAAATTTAGTCTGCTGACATGAACCACTCACTTACAGACACGTGTCTGCCAACGTGGCGATTATATATACTTCTATCGGGCAACTCAAGATCACCGAGCAACTAAGGAGCCCCGAGCAACTCAAGTGTGTCGAGCAGCTTAGGCGGTCCGAGCAGCTTAAGCGGTCCGAGCTACATAGCGTACAGCGCATCCAACTCAAGAGAATCAATGAGACTACTGCTCATTCAATGCTCATTATTATCATACAGATGTACTTGTCTACTAGATAACAGTGCGTTGTCCTTTCATTTGTACAATAATAACAAAAACAGTGAACGTAGGCCATTCTTTCAAGGCTGAACCACTTTAAAAATCTATTGTCTCATTTATTTTATTTGTGATTGATTAATTAGAGATAATCTAATTTTTTACATCAACAATCAATATTACCTTTTTTACTTTTAGTTATACTAAATAAATAACATTAATCATATTATCTACAATTGAGAGTGTGCCTCTCAACCGTAAATACCTAAATAATAAATAATTCACCAAATTCAATAAATAGGAGTAATAATTTATTATTACAAAAAAGGGTTAGCAATCCAAAATTCTGTGCAAAAAAATATTTTACTAGATTTTGGAATCAAAAATTTATCTTTTTTAAATGAGATAATGATTCCAAAAAATGAGGAAAAGTAAAATAAGCACAAGAACATAAGTATTAGGAAAAAAACCCACTAACGGAAAAAACCTCAAGCAGGTAAGAACGAAAATTGTATTATGGTTGAGTATTATAACTAGAAGACAAAGACTTAAAACCACACGAAACTATGACTAAATAGAAACTCTTTCACACCATATCCTTCGAGGAGTGCTGACAGCTGAAGAACGTTTCACAACCTCCACTAATTTTGGTTCGCGACCAATATCATCAAATCTTCTGCCAAAGATTTCTTCTAAAAGTTGAAGCAACATGGTCAAATAATGAAACCCTCAAATCACTAAACAAGATACACCAATGATTTTAATTGAATCATAAAAGATTGGGTTGGTGTAAGGGTATGGTGATCTAAATCCTAAACTGGATTTTTCAAGCCAAAGAAAATAAATTCTCTACTCAAGAACAAAAACTAATAAATCTCTAAAGTTTTCTAATAGAGAAAACCCCAAAATAAATGGAAAGAAGAACTCAAATAAACGAAGTGAAAATTCCGCTCTAAAATATTTGAAACATTTTGATCAACTAAAAGATTTTTCAAAGCTCGTACTCTCTATTTGAAAGAGTGTTGAACACATAACTTTATACCCTTACATTTGAAAATGTTTAAGAGGTTCATATGTTAGGTGTTAAACTTTTAAGGCGTCTTGTAATCGCATCTAAGGTCAAGTCAATAGTAAAAGCATACTTGGAATACAAACTGATGAGATCTTAAGTAAAGATCACAGTTAAAAAGTTCTTTTAGCGCTATCAGACTCGATCGTTGATAGTGTCACGGTAAAGAAGAAATTATTCCCTGTGGCGATCCTAAAGTAATGAGGTGGCGCAATATTCGAGGGAAAAAAGAATGGGAAAAGATAGTGAACGATAACCTTTCGTTGGAGTGAAAAAACTCGTCATTGTGACGAAGAAGGCCATGATTTTGAAAATAAGTTTTTACAAAACCCAAAGTATATTAGTCCCAACCAAGATTACTCATACTTAAAATACAAGAAAAAGATGCAATTTCTAAAAAAAATAGATTTTCCTATATGAAGAGTATATTTGCATTGTGTATTTGAGGAATTATCTAAAAAAGGTTAATTTAGAAAGATTTTTCAATTATGAAAATAATTAGCCAAGGTGTGAATCTAATTCCTTTAAGTCTTATACCATTCCTAAGTGGTGTACCTAAGGTTTGGCATGGGTGAATACAGGTAGAAGTTGATGATGCTTTTCTAGGACCTCTTGGACAAAGAATCAAACATGCTTTGGCAAGGAATTTAGACAATATATTTTAATCAGCACATTTACTATAATATACTCTTATAATCCCCCTCTTTATCGAATTCTGTGAAAAAAAATAAAAGAAATGTTATAAGCAGATAAAAAAATCTATCGTTTTACTACTTGCCTGGCCAAAGGAAAATACAAAAATGGAAAATTACATTTTGTTGCAAGTAACTAATCACTACAAGAGACTCAACAGTCTATTAGGATCAAAAGATATTCTTGAAAAAAATACTTTCATGTCACACACTAGCAAAATCATCAAGATACCAATATGAAAGAATAAGATAAGAAAATATGATAAATATGAACGTGTGAACATAGTAATAAGGACATGAACATCACATTTATCTAAAATAACTCCTCCTAAAGTATATAATTCTTCTCAATAAATATGATATAGAAGAAAATAAATCTAAGTAATTTATCATGCATTACTCCCTCAATCTACAAACATCTACCCCTTTCTATCACAGAAAGATGCAAACTAAATAACTAAGCACATAAACAAAGTAATCTAAGAGAGTAAAACATGATAATCAAATCAACAAATAGATAATGAATCATATAGTGAGTGAATAATTAAAAATAAGTCTAACCAAGATATAACCATGGGAAAATTAGGCCTAGGACAACAAATTTCATTACACATGAAGAGATGAAATATATCATTCAAAGATATACAAAGTATGATAAAACAGAATAATAATTTCATAAAAGGTTAAGAGTTACAAGGATTTAAATAAATATAATCAATATAAGTCAAATCCAATAATTCTCAAACTATTAAAACAAACAAACAAACATAGCCCAATAAAAAAAAAGTAAATCACTTTTTTTCTTCAAAGTCTTCATAGCACAAGTGCACATAACACTATTATGAACATCTTTCAAGGCATCCTCATCATTCTTCACATGACTATTATAGGTATGTTGTAAGTCATCTTAAAAATAAGAATTCATCGAAGAAAAGGAAAAAATGATTCTGAAAATCCTTAAAGACGGGTAGAAAACTAGAAAAAAAATTGACTAGATAGACGAGAAATGCTAGAATCCAACTCATTTTCAATCAATAATATATACTACGAGCATGTGATGTAGGGGTAGGGTGAGGATTCGCTTGAGGGATAACATGAGGTGGTATGGGTGTTCCACTATAGTCGCTAAGAGGAGCAATAGATCAGTAATAGAATTGGATGGTCAATACTGACTCAGGCTTTTCCTGAACTTCACCTAGAAGAATAGGAACTCCGAACTCTATAATCAAGTGCATGACCAAACAATGGAAGGGAAAAGTTATTTTTCTTATCGCCCTTAAGGTGAGAAAAGATAGAGTCCAATATCAAAGCACACAAATGCATAACAACACTCGATCCAATGGCATATAACAAATCTACATGTGTTGAAAGATGTATTGTAGGGGTGGTATGTGGGAAAAATACATAAGGACACAAACCATATTCAGGTATAAAAATTAGTAGAAAGAAAAAATTGAGGAAAATAAAACCCAATCCAAGGCTGACAATGGATATCACTCGAAAAAGTGATCATATCTCGTTGGGACAGTTCACCAATAAACAATGTGTAAGGATATTTGGGATAGTGTTCTACTTGGACAATAAAGTGGTTGTTTATCCACTCGACATAAATTTCTACAAGTACCCCCTTCACTTTGGCTAATAAAACTCTTTAGCCAAAGTGATTATTAGCATCCATAAGCGATGAATGAAATTTTCTCACTATGTTGGGGTAATAAGGTCTGATTTGAGAACAAAATCCAATCCACTTTCTATTCTTCATGAATTTGTGCACACGTGTGTCAGATGTGACACCAAATATACTAATCTCTCCCAATGAACAAAAAATGTAAATAAGAGCACATCAACTCTGGAATAGACATAGGAAATCGAGGCACGTGAGCAAGATCTCAGAGTCATAGAGAATAACCTTAAAATTACACACACCAAGACAACGAAGCATGTAAATCCTATGAGAAAATTATATAACCAGAAGATAAATCAAGGGTCCTATACTAAAAAAATATGAGAAAGAGTCTCATGAATGACAAGAAGTCACAGACTTATCAACTCGAACACATACACATAAGAGTAAATAAAGTCCTAAGAATGAGTAACGGAAATTTATGCACATTAAAGTCTACTCTAGAGAATCAAAATTATCTCAAGACAAGTAGAACTCATCAGTCATACACAAGAAATCATCAAAATCCATAAAATAAAAACTAACACCAAGCCCTAACTCTAGAAATTGAACACATCTGAAAATCTAAGAGAGATAAACTTATTAAGATGATGATTGATCACTATAATGAGTTTGGGAATGCCTAAAATAGCTCTAGGATACTAAGATTGAAGGAATGTATGAGGTATCTATAGTGAAATAGGGTTTTGAAAGAAAAAATGGGTAAAAGTTATGAAATTCTGATTTGTGTATTTTTAACAAACTTAGAAGCCCTCGATGAAGCGATGGATGTATCGTTGGTCGCGAGGCTTCACTTTAGCGAAATACAACAATAATGGTTGTAAACTTTGCTGGCAAAACGAATATGTGAAAAACACAAAACATATAAAAGAAATGTACACAATTAATTTCTTAGCTATAGGTAGACACATTTTAATCCCCCCAAAACCATTTAGAATGATGAAAAAATTTCACAAGATCATAGAACAATTCTTGGTTATGTCATATACTCTACATATATAATGATTTAGCATTAAAAAGCCTAATATCAAATTATAAAAAATAGAGTTTTTCAAAGACATAACTCAATGTAGATTAGTGAATAATACGAGCATTAACTCGTAAAATCAAGACTTAATATTATTGTTTGAAATCACTTTTGAAAATATTGTCTCTATGAAACAAAGAGAAAAAAATATTTTTTCTTGAAAACAAGTAAAATTTTCAACTACCAATTTTTCTCTCCATCAAATAGCGATTTATGATAAAAATCCTTTATGTCTCATATCCATGATGTTACTTAATTTTTGGATAGATAAAAACCTTTGCGACATCACTTTTTGAATAAATTTTGCATGTGGTGGATTTTGCTCATTGATTACAAAGGGTGGGGAACTCTTTCTCATAAAATGTAGTTCTTACAATTAAAAAGTTGCATTCCTTATGACATCATCACTCGTGATTTTGAAATATATATAATTTTTTAAACTCCATCCATGATGATAAAAATCTCTCATACACAAAAAGAATTAATAATGACACCCTTTTTCAAACCATCACATATTTTTTTTAATTTCTAGTAGAAGTAGAAAACAAATCCTTTCGTTATATTTTGCATTGAAATTGCTGAAGTTATAATGAGGTGCAAAGTGCATGAGTTATGAAAAAGACTCAAAAATAGAACACTTAATTTTCTAAGGCATTATGATATTCTAAACATGGAGTATAAAAGTAAAAAAATAAAGTTATTTATACAATAAGTAAGCATGAAGGTTTGCATTTAAGCCTATCAATGAGCACCCAAAAGTGTTATGTTTATATTCTAAATAGACTAATTTTAATTGTTAATTCTCTATAAAATTAGCCATATATATGAAATTATTTATTTTGTAGGTCGATGTGCGCGATTGCGGTTTAAAATCTTAATTACATGCATTTGGGCAAATATCAAGTCAAGAGCCTCAATTCAAAATGTCATGCGACCCGAGACACCGAGTTCCCAAAAAAAATCCCTCACCATTCCCTTGTCTGAATCCCAGATTTTCTCACGTGTGTTTTTGTGTGTGTCTCTTTGTATTATTTTATATATCTGTAAATATATAATTTACTTATGTAAATGCGTGTCTATTATTATTATTTTATGTGTTAGTATATTATTTTGTGTTTATATATTTATAGTATTTGAGATGTTATGTATGTGAGTGTATGTATATAATATTTATATATGTGTGTTGGTATTTATTTATATTTATATTAGTATTATATTTTTTACTTTCTATTGTGTATTGTTATTTTTATATGTTTATATAATGAGTATATATTTGTGTACGCGTCTTAAATATTAGTATATGTGTTTTTGTTTTTATGTGTATTTATAGATGTCAATATTTATTTATATGTAATTTATATGCGTGCGCGCGCGCGCACACACATCACACAACCAAACACGCTAAACCCACACAACATATCACATACCCACTTCCTTGACCAATACATACAACCATCACCCCATTCCCTACACCCTAACCTTCACCATCCGTACAACCCCCTACTGTATGGTTGTACAGTACAAACCCCTACAACACACACTAATCTACATATCCAACCAACACACTAATCTACATACCTAAGAACCCCATAACTAACTAATGTTCTCTCACTATCCACGTCATCTTGTCCCTCTTGTCCCTCCCCTACTCCACGCTACCGTGTAAACTACCAATATACATAGCCTTACGAACCAAGCCCAAACAACCACATATCACTTTCCAAGTATCCCCCTATCACTCCTTCCTCTCTACCCGTCTAAACTAATAGCCCACAACAACATACCTTATTCCTCCTTGACCCACGAAGCCTAACCTCTCAACCTGCTCTAACATCCTCTTGTCCCCCTTCTACCTCACAACGTGTAAAACCCATTCCCCCCCCCCCCCCCCCCCCCCCCCCCCCCCACACACACACACACACACACATTCCTACCTCCCAGCTCTCATCTAAGGAACCCAAAAACCCACTCTCTCCACATCCACTTTCTTTCACTAGTAACCTACATACCACATCACCAAACGACCCCCCTCTCTCCTTAACATACATAATCCTTCAGACATCAACCTGTCATCCCAGGCTCCTCTCATCCCAGCCATACACATGTCCTTTTTCTTATCCAAACTTTATTTCCACTCCATCTATATATTCAAGTGGAAGCAACTAGGGCATTCACGGTCCAATCTGATTTTGAAGTAATTTTCGGACCCGATCGAATTAATGGGTCCTACGAAATTCAAGAGCAAGACCAGATAGAACCATCAGTCTCGTCCCTAATCGATTTCATATCGATGTAGTTCGATCTCGGTCCCATTGAGTCTAAAACACTACTTCTTTAAAAAACATCATAGCTATAATTTATCATTGTTTTTCAAAACAAATGAAACTATTTTTTAAAATATATGAATCTATTTTTTTAATAACATAAACTCTTTTTTAATTGAGAAAAAAATGTTTTTCAATAACATAAACTACTTTTAATTGAGAAAAAAAATCTAGATTTCAATAATGTAATACCCCAGGAGTTGTTACTTAGAATATTGATAAATTAAAGATTTTTTTTTACAGAAATACCATTTAGATCGATAATAAATTTGCGAAAACATAAATATATAAATAAGATTAATAGAATGTCTCAATTTTACTAAATCTCAAATTTCCTTTTACAAACAGTTTACAATAAACAGTGTGATATATTTAAATTTTGAAAATAAATATACAAAGCCTCTAACGACGCTCTCAATCTCAACGATGCCAGAAATATCATCTCGCACAAAACCTGAAACACAACAAACAATGGGGGGCGAGTGGGAAACTCGGTAGCTCATATAAATACTCCAAGTCTAACTACACATACTCGTGTGTGCGTGCATTATATACAAGAGTGCATGCAATATGAACACTCAAACTAAAAAACTAATAATATAATCATCTCCTATGATCTAACTGCGGCACTATACAACCCAAGACCCAATATCAAAATTTTCGTCGCACTTCCCACAGTATAATATGGAATACCATCCACTATCCTGTTAATTATCCTCGGAACAATCCGATGACCCCCAAAAAATAAATATCATAACTTGGGCATACGACCCATCATAACATGGCATCATGACTACTTCCACATATTCAAAGATAAGAAGTTGATGATATTTGCAATATTGAAGATCGTTCATCACAACAACACTCAGAAAAGTTGTGATGTAGTTTGGTAAAGACTTTAATTTTCTAAGCGTCATTTTTAAGAGTTTTCATTTCAAAATATTTTAAAATATTTTTTAAACAAAATTTTAAAATCTCTCCAACTCGTTAGAACGAGATTAATAGGTCATTCGAACAAGTTACACATTGTCATTAGAATGAGACTCCTTCGTTCGAATGAAATCTGGGACGACGCCTTTTGATCAATTTTGGAATGTTGTTTGAAGTTTCATTTCAAATGAGTTTGGGTACTTCATTGAACGAGTTCGAACGACATCTGATTTAATGCCTTTTGATAAGCAGTAAAATGTCATTTAAAGTCTCATTGGAAACCTGATCGAATGAAAAAGGGTACGTCATTTAAACGAGTACCTGGTCGCTCGAACGAGCGCACAAATATTTATTTTTTTAATCAAATCTTATCAAAATCTCTAATGCCTATCCTTTCGCAACAAACTTCCTTATAAATAAAGATGCAGGATTAGAGTTTGAAAAAACTCATTTTAACACTATTCCAAGCCATTTTTGAGTTCCTTTTGTGATCAAACTGTACCGTTTTTCACTCAAACCCCTTGAAAATTTAGAGATCACTTTACCAAATTGAGAAAAAAAATTCTTTATTAAAAGTCTCTTTTAGAGATTTTCTCTAGTGCTAAGAAGAAGGCTGGTCGATGGATACCGAGGGAATATCACTTCCTGTGAACGGTTCTGGACTGTTTCGTATTTGTAGAAGACTTGTGGAACTGCGCGTGGTAATTACGTAGCTAAGTAGTCTATAAGTTGTACACTGTCTGTTAATTTTGATATAGTGTTAAAATAATAGTTTTGCTCGAAAGGATTTTTCCCTACTTGTTCGCATGCTTGGATTGTTTATGTGTTTTGGCTTATTTTATTTGGACTTCATCATAACATTCACACTAAATTAAATCAAGATAAAATTTGTTAAAAATTTGAATTTATTTGTGTTTGCCTAAGATATGAATAAATCCATAGAATTCGCATTCTCAAATTGGTATCAGAGTAAATTGCACTAAAATATTGTGCGGTCCCTTTTACACTATTTTTTTGGACATCAATTTTTTCTAAAATTGGTGATCTTTAAAAAATTGGGGTTTAATGGATAATTTGTATAATAGGCTACTAATTTTCGATGGGTCTAATTATGCGTACTGGAAAGATAAGATGAGATTTATATAAAAATCTATTTATGAAAGAGTCTGACTTGTTTGTAAAAGAGGACGAACACCACACACAATGACAAATGGCAATGTCATAGGTATAGAATATATTTGTGCCTGGACAGAAGAGGAATTTAAATGGAGTAATTTTAACTCACACGATTTAAGTGACATTTCTAGATACGTCACCTTTGATGAGTTCCATCGCATCATGATGTGCAGCATGTATAAGGAAGCTTGGGATACCCTTCAACTCACTTATGAGGGCACCGACGCTGTGAAAGCTTTTAAGCTTCAAAACGTCATTATATAATTTGAGACTATTAAAATACTAGAGTTTGAATCTTTCGATGAATTTATGCACGATTATCTGATATCGTTAACTCTAATTTAAATTTAGAGGAGAAAATTCATAAGACGCATGTAGTTAAAAAGATTTTGAGATAACTTTTAACTCGTTTTATTCTTAAGGTTACCATGATTAATTCATGGGGATATTAAATACGCTTAGGGTAGAAGAACTCGTAGGATACATTCAAACGTATGAGATCGACATGTTTTCCAAAACTGTTAAACCTAAAAAAAGGGGAATTGCATTAAAAGTTTAATCGAAAAGGAAAGAGGAAGTGTCATCTGACTTCGAGTATGATTTTTATCTTGATGATCTTGCTCTTTTTCAAAAAAATTCAAAAAAAATCTTAGACTTAGAAAAGAAAACACTTCCAAAGAAAATAAGAGTTTTGAGAAGACAAACAATACAAATCGTGCAAGAAAATTTTTAAAAAAGAAAGAAAACATTACCCCAAGAAAGATGAAGAGATGTGTTATGAGTGAAAGGGTAAGGATAAAAAAGCTCACGAGTGTGCTATGAGATTGAATAGACAAGGCAAAGGAAAAGATGCCTTCAATGCCACATTTAGTGATAGCAATGTCGAGTCAGTGGATTTCGGGGACAAATCACCGCATAAACGAAATTTTATCGTGTGTATGGATAGTCATGTTAGTACATCAAGTGAACCTCCTGCCGATGAGAAAGCTATAAAATATGATGAACTCAACCATGAGTCTAGTCATTTCGAAGAGAGTGAGGGATATGATGCTTTGAGTGAGGAAAAGAATCTCAACCATGGGTCCCGGGGCATTTTAGGCCAAGCCAGCACCCCGAAGGGGTATTTTGGTATTTTAAAATCTTGGGGAACAAAGGCCTATGAAAATTAGATAGCTATATCGGCATTTACATGAGGTAGGTTAAAGTAGAAATCATAAGGAACACAGAGAGGCCACAAGATGAGGAATGGGAAGGGTTCTAAAGGAGTCTTAAGGCCATTCCCACATAATTTTGCACCACCACCACCACCACAGCGTATATCGGGAGGAAATGAAACCAACCCCACTAAAATTCTGCTGAAAACCAGATCTTCGAATTGAGACAACTATTTATCTTGTTGAATTATGAGTAGATATACCATCTATGTTAGTGTATGATGTAAGGACATGATTTTATAAATGTCCGTTATCAATTAAGTATGTCATATACTGCTACAACCCTTGAAGAATTGTTCAAGATCGTATATGCATCAAGACGGATCCGAATATCAAGCTTTTTCAACATTAAAGTCTTTACAAGGTTAATTTCAGTGAGAAAATATTTAAGTCCCTTTACGGTTCACTTAAAAGTGTTGGGATAATTTTTAAAAGTGGTTTGAATATTTTTCTAAAATATTTTCTAAGTGTTGAGGTGTTGTTTTTCGTCAAAATGAATTTCTCAAGATTAAAAGAAGAAATTTTTAAATAAAAAATTAAATTTATTTTTTGCGAATTTTCTAGTCCGAACTACATGAGATCTGTTCGAATGACATCAGATCTCGTTCGAACGACGTGCCGCCTCAAATTGTATATATAAAGCGCGTTAAATCATTATTTTTTCATGAAGGAGACCTAATGATTTTATATACCTGTAATTTGCTAATAGCAAAACACTACGTCTTCTTCAATTTTAGGGTTTAAAACCTTATTGTTCAATTCACAAAACATCCCAATCCTTTAGTGAATGGTTTTTGAACCCAAAATACGATCTTGTTGATCTTACTCTTTGTAGAGAGGATAAACCTACAATGGAGTTAGATCAATTAGGGAGGATAAACCTAAAGCCAAAATACGATCTTGTTGATCTTACTCTTTAGTACCCGCTCCTTGCCTTCATGTTCTAGACATTCCATCTCCCTTACGTTGGTTTAATCATGGGAATATCCTCCACTATATTTGAATGATTTCACTTGTTTTGTTACTGAGTGTACTTCATCCTCACCTTATCCACTCATTAGTCATATCTCTTTTTCCAAGTTCAATCCAATGCACTATGCCTTTTTAAGTATCGTCATTATGACAGAAGAACCTAACACCTTCATTGAGGCGATGAAACATTCTCATTGGTGTGATGCCATAGCACAAGAAATTTCAACTTTGGAATCCAATAACACTTGGACTCCCACTCCTCTTCCCCATAGTAAATCCACCATTGGATCTAAGTGGATTTATAAGACCAAATTTTGAGTTGATGGATCCATCGAGAGATATAAATCTCATTTAGTTGCGGAGAGATACATGAAATAAGAAGGCATTGACTTTCATGACACTTTTGCACCAGTAGAAAAATTAGTTACGGTACGAGTTCTCCTTTCTCTTACAACAATTCAAG
The DNA here is from genome assembly GCA_949130495.1 of Sambucus nigra. Taxonomy (NCBI): domain Eukaryota; kingdom Viridiplantae; phylum Streptophyta; class Magnoliopsida; order Dipsacales; family Adoxaceae; genus Sambucus; species Sambucus nigra. Next base: position 81,962,744 of record OX422208.1, on the reverse strand, counting down.
GTTGACATCTTTACCAACTTGATATCAAGAATTCTTTCTTACAAGGTGATCTCGATGATGATGTTTACATGCAAATCCCACTAGGTTTTAATGAAAAAGGTCAAACTCGTGTGTGCAAACTCAACAAATCTTTATATGGTCTTATGCAAGCCTCTCGCCAATGGTTTGATAAACTCTCTACAACTCTTCTCAATGAGGGATTCACTCTATCTCACACAGATTACTCCTTCTTTACTCTTCGTTCCGATAAATTATTTATTTGTGTCCTAATTTATGTTGATGATATTATCATTACTCGTGATAGTGAATTAAAAATTGTTGCAATCAAATAATGCCTAGAATCCTAATTTTCTATCAAAAATTTAGGTCGTCTCCAATATTTTTCTAGGTATTTAAGTCTCTAGATCTCCCTCTGGCATTTTTTTTATGTCAACATAGGTATGTCCTAGATATACTCAAGGATTCCAAACTCACTGATGTTAAACCATCTTTCTTTCCCATGGAACAACATTTTAAGGTTCTTCCAAATTATGGTCTGCCTTTATCTGATCCAAGTCAACATCGACGTCTCATTGGTCGCCTCTTGTATCTTTCCATTACATGACAGATATTACATTTTCGGTCAATTATCTTAACCAATTCATACAACATCGCCGAACACCTCATTTAGAGGCTGAAACTTGCATTCTTCGCTACTTAAAATGTACCATTAATCGTGGTGTATTTTTATCCTCTTCAAGTACTCTTACTATTCAAGGATATATTGACTCCGATTAGGCAGGTTGTGTTACCACTCGTAAATTTAAAACTGACTATTTGACAAATGCTTGGTTCTAGTCCTATTTATTAGAAATCAAATAAACAACCAACAATTAGGAGAAGCTGAATATCGATCTCTCGCAAAGTTAACATCAGAACTCCAATGGCTGCATTATCTTTTACAAGATCTTAGGGTTTATATTCCACAGCCTATTGTTGTGTTTTGTGATAGTCAGACTGCTATTCACATTGCTGAAAATCCAGTCTTTCGTGAATACACAAAACATATTGAAATTGATTGATATTTTATTTATGGGAAAGTTATCTTTGCTTTATTTAAACCCATTCACATCCCATCTACTCATCAACTTTCTGACATATTCATAAAACAACTATGGTAGGCTAATTTCAACGAGTAGTAAGCAAGTTGGGCATTTGTTTCGATGATCCTACCACTCCAACTTGAGGGGGGTATTGACCAAAACAAAGCTCCAGTAGGTCAAACTAAATGCATAAAAAAAATTGAAGACTTCCCCTACAAATATGCCATAGAAATAGCTCTAGTAGGTCAAGCTTTGGCCATTTCCTCCAATCGATGTTATAGTTGATGCAAATTCGATTACAGACTTGTCCATCAATAATGGTTCATGCGATTCTCGAGTCGTGTTATTTTTAAGAACCATGGTGGGCGCCAAGTCAGTAGTTTAGAAAGTATACCACCTATGTTAGAGAGAATGACAACCTGGGTCAATGAGCATCGGTGACCGTTATGTGAGGTGGTTGTGCATTACTTAAACTTCACTTCTTTTTGCTTCATTTTTACACCAGCCAGAGAAGCGGTGACAGTTTTGAAGTTAAGGAACTCGTTTTTTTATGGTGTTTCACTATTTTTAAACAAATGACATCTTTTGGGTTGTAGATCTAAGGGTCCGTTTGGTTGACAATAGGCAAAAGAGGGACATGATAAAATTTACTGTGGCAAAATTTGTCAAGGCAAATATTAACTACTTTTTTCACATGAGGCAATCAAACAACCATTAGGCGAAATTAAAGCCAATCCAATTAGTTTATTTAAAAACAATTTTTACAATATTTTTATATTACGATTTTTAAAAAAAATTGTAAAACATTTTCTTAACAATTTTTTATAATATTAAAAGCAGTTTTTAAAATATTACAAAACAAATTTTAAATATTCACAACAGTTTTTTTAACTATTTAAAATTCTTTTTAAATTTTTTTTACAACTTTAAAACTATTTTTATATTATATTTAAAACAATTTTTAAAAATGTTAAAAACAGTTTTTACAATATTTTTATGTTACGACTTTTAAAAACATTTGTAAAACAGTTTCTTAACATTTTTTATAATATTAAAAATATTTTTTAAATATTACAAAATACGTTTTAAATATTCGTAACAGTCTTTTTAATTATTTAAAACAGTTTTTAAATTAAAACATTAAATCCTTTTAAGAAGTTAGCAAATTTGTTGATAAATATTTCTTACTCAAATAGGTAAAGTAAGTAAATAATGCGACGACAAATTGTATAACTATATTAGAGTTATATATTACAGTTTTATTTAGCATTAAGGGTATTTTAATATTTTGTCTTTTATTGTTAGGTAAATGTAGTAGGTCGTATATTCCCTTTCCTTCTTCTCATTGTATTGTATTTTAGTTTATGTTAATATGAAACCCTAACCCCTCTTTTCTCTTTTCAGAGGTATTTTTTATGTTCGCTCGACTGTTTCGAAGGTATTGATGATGATTTTCCCTGATGTTTGTTCGATTAATTTTTTACTTCGTTCGATTTGGTTCTGTTTGATTGTTTAATTTCGTAATGGCTGGTGAAAGAGATGATTCGCTACAATCGATTAGTGTCAGATTAGATGGAAAAAATTATACGTATTGGAGTTATTTTATGAAGAATTTTTTGAAGGGGGAGAAGCTTTGGGGTTACATTAATGGCAATTTTAGTGAACCTAATGATAAGACAAACGTTGAAAAATATGCAGAGTTATTGGATGTTTGGGAAGTAAACAACTCGAAAATCATCACTTCGGTCAACAACTCTGTTGCGCCTTCCATAGGTATGCAGTTGGCTAAATATGATTATGCAAAGGATGTTTGGGATCATTTGGGTAGATTTTATACACAATCTAATTTCATAAAAAAAGTACCAATTGGAGTGTGATATTCGGGCTCTTGAGCAAAAAAAACTGACTATCCAGGAATTCTATTCTGCTATGACGGATCTTTGGGATCAGTTGGCTCTCACAGAGTCAGCTGACTTGGAGGCCTTTGCACCATATATTGCCAACAAGGAGGAACAATGCCTAGTTTAGTTTTTGATGGCATTGTGTGATGATTTTGAGGGTCTTCGTGGGTCGATTCTTCATCGTAGCCCACTTCCAATTGTTGATTCCGTTGTTTATGAGTTGTTAGCCGAGGAGATTCATTTTAAGACTCAGTCAGGGAAGGTAATTTCTTCGGACCCTAATCCATCTGTTTTCGCAGCCTCCTCTTGGCCAAAATTCTAGTAATTCGAACAAGCCTTATTCGAGAGTTGCAAGTGATGAATGTAGCTACTGTAAGGAGAATGGTCATTGGAAGTCTCAGTACCCTAAGTTGCGAGCACAACAACAACAATCAAATAGTCGACCACCTCAGCAGCAGCTTTCTACTGGAAAATCCAATAACCAATCTCAACAGCGTTCCTATAGGCCTTCACAGCCTAATAATGCAGTATTTGTACCGCCATCAGACTCATTTGCATCAGGTTCTTCATCATTAACTCCATCAATGTCTTCTCATGCTGAGTAGTTTCAAAAGTTTCTTTCCACACAACCTCACGCCATGTTCATCTCTTTACTAGGTAAGTCCTCAGGTATTTGGATTCTAGACTCCGGTGCTTCTAATCACATGACACTAAATTTGTCCCCTTTTGCTTCTTTTTATCCTACTTCTTCGTTTCCCATTATGACTGTTGATGGTACTCCCATGCCCTCAACGAGTGTTGGGACTATTGACTCACCCAACTTATCTCTCTCTAATGTTTATGACATTCCTAAGATTATAATGAATCTTATTCTGTTGGTCAACTATATGATGTCGGTTACTCAGTTTCCTTTTCTTCTACCTTTTGTCATGTGCAGGATCCATAATCTCAGAAGGTGATTGGGATAGGACGTAGGCAGAGGGGATTGTACATTATGGAGAAACTCAATGTACCAATGGTTGTAGCTTCCAGTGTTGACTTGTCATCCTTTCATTTGAGTTCAGATTCGTCTAGATTTTAATTATGGCACTCTCGTCTTAGTCATGTCTCAGGGTCATGATTAAAATTTTTGGCTTCTACAGAAAAATTAGGAAATTTGCATTGTCATGATATCTCTGATTATAACGGTTGTAAGCTTGCAGAATTTCGAGCTTTACCGTTTAATAGAAGTATTTCCTCTACTTTTGTACCCTTTGATCTTATTCATTCTGATGTATGGGGATCGTCTTCTATTATTACAAGAGGAGGGTCTCAATATTATGTCTCCTTTATTGATGATTATACACGTTACTGTTGGGTTTTTCTCATGAAACGACATTCGGATTTTTTTTTTATTTATAATAAATTTTGTGCCTTTATCAAAACTCAACATTCTATTATTATCAAATGTTTTAGATGCGATTTGGGTAGGGAATATAATTCTCAAAATTTCGATGAATTGCTTGATTTAGATGGAACTATTCACCAATCATCTTGTACTGACACTCATGAGCAAAATGGTGTTGCTGAAAGGAAACATAGGCACATTATTGAAACTACTCACTCTCTTTTATTATCTGCATATGTCCCTAGTGAGTTTTGGGGAGAGGCTGTCCTTACTGTTGTCAATCTGATTAATAAGATTTTGACCTCTCATTGCTCAGGTTTGTCACCTTTTGAAAAGTTGTATGGGTATGCCCCTGATTATTCTTCCTTAAAGGTATTTGGTTGTACTTATTTTGTTCTTCGTCCTCATGTGGAATGTATCAAATTATCTCCAAAGTCAGTTATTTGTGTCTTTCTTAGTTATGGTGAGGGCTAATAGGGATATCGTTGTTATGATCAAATTACTAAAAAATTATATGTCTCTCGCGATACTGTGTTTCTTGAGCATATCCCTTTCTTTTCTATTCTCGATAGCCCTCATAAACTCACTAAATCTGATCTCTTCAATATTGATCCATTTTCTGATAATGATGAGAGTTCAATCACCTTGCACGACTGACAGTGTGCTACCCCATGTTTCTTTTTCTCCTATTATATCTACCAATATAGATACTTTTCCATCTGATGTTCCTGATGCTCCCCCTTTTTGTGTGGCCACCCAAGCACCTGCTGAAATAGTGGAACCTCCTTCTCGCTATCCAAAATGTCCACATAAGTCCACTCAGTCTCCAGATTTTTTTATTCTTCTTATTCAGATTCTTTTGCTTCATTTTTATTCTCTGTTCACTGCCTCTTCGAGCCTTTGTCTTATAGAGAGGCAGCTCTTGATCTTCTTTGGTAACATGCTATGGCTGATGAACTCTCTACTTTTCATTAGACATATACTTGGAGTTTAGTCCCCTTACCTGCTGGTAAGCGAGAAATTGGATCTCTTTGGGCATATAAAATCAAAATCAAATCAGTTGGGTCAGTTGAATGATACAAAGCAAGATTGGTTGCTTAGGGTTTTTCTCAGTAATATAGTATGGATTATGATGAGACCTTTGCTCCTATCGCCAAATTGACAACTATACGTACTCTTATTGTTGTTGTAGCTATTCGTTAGTGGCATATATCGCAGATGGATATTAAAAATGCATTCTTAAACAACGATCTTCATGAGGAGGTTTATATGACTCCTCCGGGTGTTCCTCATGGTCCCGATGAAGTTTGTAGGCTAAGAAAGCCTTATACGGTCTTAAACAGGCACCACGAGCTTGGTTCGAGAAGTTTTCTACCGTGATTACCTCTCTTGGATTCCTTTCAGGTGAGCATAATTCAGCTCTCTTTATCAGGTTCACCTCGGGTGGTCGTATTCTGGTCTCTTTGTATGTTGATGATATGATTATTACTCGGGATGATGTTGGTGGAATTACAGCGTTGGAGTCTGAATTATTTCATTATTTTGAGATGAAGGATTTGGGTCCCCTACGTTACTTTTTGGGTATTGAGGTAGATCATTCTCCAAAGTTTTATCTTCTCTCAGAGTCTAAGTGCATCGGGGACATTCTTGAGCATGTTCGCCTCACTGATACTAAGATTGTTGATACCCCTCCGGAGCTTAATGTTCATTGGTTCCCGTATAATGGTGTTCTTTTACCTGATCCTACCTTATATCACACTATTGTGGGTAGCTTAGTTTATCTTACTATTACTCGTCCAAATATAGCTCATGCGATCCATGTTGTTAGTCAGTTTATTACTTCCCCTACTACGCTTCATTGTATAACTGTTCATTGTATATTGCGATACTTAAGAGGCACTCACTTTTAAAGTCTTTTACTTCCTACATCTTCTTTTTTGGAGTTACGTGCATACTCATATGTTGATTGGGCCGGTGATCTTACAAATCGCAAGGAAGTTATTGGATTTTGTGTATTTCTAGGTGATTCTCTTATTTCTTGGAAGAGAAAAATGAAAGATGTTGTTTATGTGTCTTCCACGGAAGCCGAGTATCGTGCTATGGCTTCTACTACTTGTGAGGTTGTTTGGCTACGTCAGTTACTTGCAGATATGGGTGTCTCCCTCTCTCAGCCCACTCCTATGTACTGTGATAATAAGAGTGCTATTTAGATTGCTCATAATTCGGTTTTTCATGAGAGTACTAAGCACATCGAGATTGATTGTCATACCACTTCTCATCATCTTACGCATGGCGTCATCACTTTGCCTTTTGTTTCTTCTTTCGCACAGACAGCTGATTTTTTTATGAAGTCTCATTCAGTTCAACGTTTGTATTTTTTGGTCGGCAAACTCTCAATGCTTCTCGCTGCAACATCGTGAGTTTGAGGGGGGATATTATAGTTATTTATTACAATTTTATTTAGCATTAAGGGTATTTTAATATTTTCTCTTTTATTATTAGGTGATTGTAGTAGGTCATATATTCTGTTTCCTTCCTCTAATTGTATTGTATTTTAGTTTATTTTAATATGACACCCTAGTCCCTCTTTTCTCTTTTCCATTGATTGTAAATCTTTGATATGTTAACAAACTAAACACTCAAAAAATGAACAAATTTTCCTATTTGACAACTTTTAGCCACTTTCCTAGCCAAAGCCAACCAAACTGATACTAAAACTTTCTGCAGATCAAAAACTCGTTGGATTCAGGTGATGGGTCTCCTCTCACCTGGGGGGTGAGGAGGTTCTCCAAGCCGTTGGCAACAGATGTGCGGGGGGCTTGGTAAACGATGATGATGAAGAGCTTAGGTGGGTCCGATTGTGTGTTAGAGGTAACGATTATTTATCGGAGTTGGTGACTATCGAAGTTGAAGAATGGGTATTTGAGTTACCCATTTGGATTAATTTATGAGCAAGTTCTATCATGGTGGTGAGATCAGCGGGTCTCGCAAAGAGAAGAAGATCGGTTGTGAGGAGGGAGCAAGTTAAGGCAGGGAGATTTTATGGTTAGGAGTATCGCAGAGGCCCTAAGTATTTTGCTAGGGAGTGGAAAAGGGGTGGTGAACATACGTCAGCCAACAATAGCATGGCCGGGCATGGAGTGAACAGGAATAGCATGGTCATGATTTTAAAACGCCCTACAGAACAAATGGGGACTTCTTCCCTATTGTTGGGTAAAGTGTTGGTGACTATAGACGATGTGGCTCACCAGATTAACTTGGTCGGAGCTGGTAGCGTTACGCTGGAGTTACTAGTCGATGTTAACGCAAAAGAAGGAGTGGGTGAGCGGAGGCCAGACTCTAAAGGCCGGAAATTGTTATAGCTCATGGACAGCTTGGCGAAGTCACCCAGTGTAGTGGAAGACAAGGCAGTTGGGCGAAAGGAAGGTGTCTAGGGCTTAGTCACATAGTTCACCCAAATCACCCACCGCCCCCACCCCCAAGCCTTGCTTTGATGCCTCACCTTCGAAACCGGACCAAAATCACGATTTAGTAAAATCCAAATCGTGAACTGCAAATTTCCAATCCGCGCTCTAAAATTCTCGATGCGTGCTCCTCTTTAATTTGTATGTCTATTGTGAATAAATGACAATTTGGTGTTAAGGTTTGAGAAGGTGGAGTTGGGTGGTAAGCTAGTTGGTTTGGGGTTTGATGTCTATGGTGGATTTGGGGATTTGAGATAACTGTTGGTTTGGGAAGGTCGGAAAGTGGGATGGAATTAAACTCTTTAGAGCTTTGAATCTCACGGGTGTGGAGGTTGTGTTTCGCCGAGGTCGATTTGAAGCCGTATTTTTGGAGAGTGGATGTATGGGGTTGCTGTCACACCCCAAAACTCTCATCGTGAAGTATGGGATTCATTATGAAGTTTGGGTATGGGCAAACCTTGATACTAAAGGAAAATGGGTAAGTTCACTTTGACTAAGGCGTGCAGCTAGAACAAAGTGGTTATGCTATTCGAAGTTGTCAGATTGTGGGGAACTGGATTCTTTTCGATCATTTGTTAGTTGACGTATACTGCTACCACTTTGGAATTTTTATTAAGAACATATATAAGGAGGGGGTACCTCCGAGGCAAAATTCGGTATTTAGCCATGAGTGCTCCTAGGCTCTACATAACTTCCTGGGCATGTTGGGTTATCCATAATATCGAATGTGGGATTGGTAGTGCATGGATTTTGGGTTGTGATCGGGAATTTCTCGATCACACCTGTTATGCAACATCGGTGGGCTGAGTTGCTTATATATTTAAGGTGGCATTGTCTTTATTCGTGGGTTGTTGCTAGTTGACTTCAAAGAGCAGTTATGCTTGTCCAAAAAATGGATTTGAGTAGTTTTTATGGGAGTTGATGGGATGGATAGGTGCAAAAACGGGATTGCACTAATGTAGCGCATGTGGGAGGATGGGTTAACTCCTTGGACATCTGTTGGGATGCTGATGCAGCGGTTTTAGAGCAATTCCATGGCAGTTTTGGGTCAGAACATGTGTAAAAACCGGAATACATCAGTTGGGCACTTCGAGATCATGGGTTAACTTCTCTAGACACCTGTTGGAAGGAAAATGTAGCAGTTTTGAAGGCAGTTTCGTGGAGAAACCTGGCAGCATTTAATTAAGACACATGTCCTAGCAGTTGGGGATGTCAACTGCATTTTTGTACCTTATTTATAAGCATTTGTCCCTTGTATTTTAGGGGGAGCCTTAGGACGAAATTGAGTGTTCCTTTGTAATCTTTGAGTGATTAAATAAAGGTTGGGAGTTGAGTTCCTGTAATTTCGTGTCTATTGTGTATGTGCCTCATATATGTGACTTGGTTTGCTATTTTTCTTGCTATAATCGTGTTAACAGTAGGTCGTGTTGGTGAACCTCGTGTATTGGTTGGCTGATCAAGTTTTAGGGGGAAAACTTGGTGCCTCACCGAAGTATGTCAGGAAAAAAAATATCCGTGAGACAATTGGTATCAGAACTGAGTTTTGGGGCGAAATTCTGGTGTGTTCAAACCAGTTTTTGAAGGGAGAAGTCCGAATTTGCTAAGATTAGCAGAAGTTTGGCAAGAGTCTTCTTGAATTCTGTAAGAAATGGCAGGAGGCAGCAGTGCAGAATTACGAGAAAGGGTGCAAAAATTGGAGGAATTATTTGCAAATCCTCCAACAGATGGTGCACATACAGCACTCTCAGTCAAGTTGGAAGAATTGTGGTTGGAACTGCAACATGTTCGAATGGTGCAAGAAAGTCACATCCGGGAAACTGAAGAAAAGGTTGAGAACCTTGCTGCAGATGTGGGTGTTTTGTCTGACGAACTTCGTACTCGTTTGGGCAGACTTGATGAGGATGCTGGGTTGCTGAAAAAGGCGTGGTTAAACACTGGGAATAATGATACCAGTGGTGTTGGTGTCAAGAAGTATAAAATTCCATAACCGAAGGCGTTTGCTGGTGCAAGGTCGGCAAAGGAATTGGAGAATTTCGTGTATATTATGGAACAGTATTTCAAAACTGCTCATATCAAAGAAATGGAGATGGTTTCAATCACCACTATGTTCTTATGTGATGATGAAAAACTTTGGTGGAGAACCCGGACCGAAGATAAGATTAGATCAGAGATCAGTTCGTGGAGTGAACTGAAGAAGGAATTGAGGGATCAATTCTAGCCAGCAAATTCTGGTTGGCAGGCGAGGGAGACATTGCGACGCGTGAAGCACGACAAGACTGTACGGGATTACGTGAAAGAGTTCACATCGATGATGTTGGACGTTAAGGGGATGTCCGAGGAAGACAAGGTCTTCAATTTCGTTTCTAATCTTCAGCCTTGGGCGTAGGCTGAATTGAGGAGACAAGGTGTGCGTGATTTTCAGCAAGCAGTGGCAGCAGCGGATAGCCTAGTGGATCTCAAACTTGACCAGTCAGATGCTGTTCCATCTAAGTCCAAAGGCAATGACAAGGTCATCTCAGAATCGGGCAAAGATGGAGGGACATAACATGACAAGGGAAACGGGGCTGATGGACATCCAAACAAAGGCAAGGGTAGCTATTCGGGGTGTTTCATTTGTAAGGGTCCACATCGGGCAAGGGATTGTCCAACACGGGAGAAACTTGCTGCAATTCAAGTGGAAGAGTCAAGAGGTGGCTCGAATTCTGGTGCGGGAGATGCTGGTGTCAACTCCTTGGTTATGTTAGGCGGACTCCAAGCAAAAGAGTTCGGCTAAGTGGGCGATTGAAGCCTTGGTATGCAGGGGCTGCAGGAACCTCGCATTACCAAGAGAAACTTTTGCGTTAGAGGGTGAAAACGTGGAGGTTATGGTCCTGCAGGGAGACATTGAATCGAGTGGAGTTTGGTTCGGTTTTTACGCTTGGGTTGAATCGAAGACTTGGTGCTGTTCTCGGTGAAATTCAAGGTGCTGTTGGGAAATTTTCAGTGGAGTTGGAATTTTCTTGATATCGACGAGGTCGTCGAATTCTTGTAGTGGGGGAGGGTTTGTCACACCCCAAAACTCTCATCGTGAAGTATGTGGTTCATTATGAAGTTTGGGTACGGGCAAACCTTTATACTAAAGGAAAATGGGTTAGTTCACTTTGACTAAGGCGTTCAGCTAGAACAAAGTGGTTATGCTATTCAAAGTTGTCAGATTATGGGGAGCTGGGTTCTTTTCAATCATTTGGTAGTTGACGTATACTGCTACCACTCTGGAATTTTTGTTAAGAACATATATAAGGAAGGGGGTACCTACGAGGAAAAATTCAGTATTTAGCCATTAGCACTCCTAGGCTCTAGGCAACTTCTTGGGCATATTGGGTTATCCATAATACCGAATGTGGGATTGGTAGTGTCTGGATTTTGGGTTGTGATCGGGGATTTCTCGATCACACCTGTTATGCAACATCGAGTTGCATCGGTGGGCTGAGTTGCTTATATATTTAAGGTGGCATTATCTTAATTCGTGGGTTGTTGCTAGTTGACTTCAAAGAGCAGTTATGCTTGTCCTAAAAATGGATTTGGGTATTTTTCATGGTAGTTGTTGGGATAGATAGGTGCAAAAAGGGATTGCACCATTGTGGCACATGTGGGAGCATGGGATAACTCCTTGGACACCTGTTGGGATGCTGATGCAGCAGTTTTAGATCAGTTCAATGGCAGTTTCGGGTCAGAACAGGTGTAAAAACGGGAATGCATCAGTTGGGAACTTGGAGATCATGGGTTAACTTCTCTAAACACCTGTTGGAAGGAAAATGCAGGAGTTTTGAAGGCACTTTCGTAGAGAAACCTGACAGCATTTAATTAAGACACATGTCCTAGCAGTTGGGGATGTCAACTGCATTTTTGTACCTTATTTATAAGCATTTATCCCTTGTATTTTTAGGGGGAGCCTTAGGACGAAATTGAGTGTTCCTTTGTAATCTTTGAGTGATTAAATAAAGGTTGGGAGTTGAGTTCCTGTAATTTCGTGTCTATTGTGTATGTGCCTCATATATGTGACTTGGTTTGCTATTTTTCTTGCTATAATCGTGTTAACAGTAGGTCGTGTTGGTGAACCTCGTGTATTGGTTGGCTGATCAAGTTTTAGGGGGAAAACTTGGTGCCTCACCGGAGTATTTCAGAAGAAAAAAAAAATATTCATGTGACAGTTGCCATGTTTGTGGGTATGGAAGATGAGAGGACAGAGGTGGGAGAAGGTGGGGGTTAGGGAGAGAGAAAGAGAAAGAGAGAGAGTGAAAGGAGTGAGAAGAAAGTTGGTTTCGTTTGTTCCGGTTTGGTTTTATTGAGTTCGTTTTAAGGCTTTATGGTTGATGGGTTTCCAGTGTTTTGGGTTGTTCCGACCTATTTTTGGAGTCATTTTTTTTGGGCTTTGTCCCTTTCTTAGTATATTACATTTCATCAACAGAAATTGAATGTATATATGTAGTAAATTGTACTTAACCCCCTAAACTATTATTATGTGTGTATAAGTTAATATGGTAAATTGCATTTAACCCCCCAACTATTATTGTGTGTTTATAATTTTTTTATTTGATATATATATATATATATATATATTATAATTTAAAATTAATGTATTAATAGCCGCTCTGGGACCGCTCCCACATTTTTAATTTTTTGAAAATTGACGCATTAATGAATTCGCACCCGCATTTGCATTTGCATTGCACTACGAACCTGTAACTTAGGTCCGGGGAGAGAAAAGGGGATGGACAAGTATGTGGGGATACTTTACTAGAAGATAGGTGTTATCTGGAGTTGGGTGACAACATGGGCATAACAGTTAAAGAAGGCACGCATAATCCGATAGGGGGAATCGAATGAGGAGCTTGTGAAGCAGTATGAGAAGACCCACTTAGGGGGGGGAGGGGGGGGGTATAGGCTATCGGAAAAGGGCATTGGGTGGAGTAAAAATATTAATCTTGAATGGACTTATAAAAAATATGATAACCCATTTAACACACAAAATTATAAGTTAATGAATTTATTTTTATTGGGTTTGAATCATTAACGGGTTAACAAGATTGACCCATTAACACTAACGGTTCGAGTTTGGATATTTACTTGTACCTATTTATACCCATTAACACTAACGGGTATTATAGGGTCACCCAATCCGTACCCAATAAGAATAATCATTAAAACTCATTATTTCTAAATACTTTAAGACTCACAATAGGGGTCGCAATTTTAGAAACGACACGAAAACACGACACGGAACGACATGAAATTGACCCGAAATTGACACGATATTTCATGTTCGTGTCGTGTTTCTTTTACACGAAATTGTGTCGTGTCGTGTTTGACGCGACTGAAAATGTGTCTCAGGAATGCATTCACTCTAGGCTCAAGTGCAATCATGTCGCTCAAGTAATAATCCCAGTAAGTCGGGTATCGATCCTCAGGGATAAAGGACAACAGAGTTGTGACAACGGGAAGAGATGGAGAAACCCTAACCTTGACTCTAAAAAGAAAAGGAAAACTTGATTTGGTTTTGAGATTGATTACAGCTAAATGCGATAATGAAATTATGAGGAAATGCAACTATACTAATCTATCGAAATTAAGAATGAATGATGATTTGAAACTTTTTGTTTTAAATGATGAGAAGAATAGAACGGGAATACAATCCCCTAACCCTAGTATAGTGCAGTGATAATATTAATCATAAATTTATCTGACCCGGAATTTAGTACTCCCAAGCATTATGTATACGAGGTTCAAGCCCGCGTCATACCTAATCTGAGGATGAGTAAATCAGTATCGCGATAGTGACACTCAAATTGCACTCTAAATAATCACGAGTACCCAGAGGCAAACGAGATATTAAGATCTACAATTATTGTGTAACTACGCAATACGATCATAATCAATTACTAAATTCATCGGATTAATTTTATACACACACTAACACATCAGGCTGGGTTCATGTACCCCCGCCTTGGAAAATCTAGCGTAACATATTGAATTTAATGAAAACAATGATTGATATGCATGAATTCATAATTACTCTGAGGAAAATGGTAATTAGATGTAGAAAATAATTAGAAATAAGAAATACTCACTAAAATTACCCAAGCAATAAGTGAAACAATGAAAGAAACTAGTACTCACAAAAATCACTGAATAAATCTTCAATCTTTGAATTAAAACTGCAGTTGTTAGCTAAACTAGGGTTTATGGAAAAAGAGAGGAAAAATCCTACTAATTCTCCGTTCCAATAACAATAATAAATTGGGTTTTTATACTCTACAACAACTTCAAAGTTCAGCTGCACTAGGAGTCTTTTTAGGAAGAGATATGATTTGCAAATCTCGAAGCCCGGACCAGTCCGGGCCTTAGGCGGACCGGTCTGCACCCAGCTGCACTAGGTTCTTTTTATTTTGGTATGGACCGGTTCCTTTTATTTTTCCCTTCTTCGGTTTGCTTGTGGTCCAGGGTCTTCTGGAGTTTGGCAAGGCGGACCGGTCCGGGGTAGGGGCGGACCGGTCAGGATATTTGACTTTTTGGTTCCTCTTTGACTGCTCATAACTTTTGTTTCGGAATTCCTATTGAGATGCCGTTTCTTCCTATGTACTCGTGAAAGAGATGTCTTCAACTTCTCTTTAGGTACCTCATCTGAATTCTGGGCGGAAATGCCACTTTTGCCCTTTTGACCTTTCCTTCCTTCTTTCTTGATTCTTCCAATTTCTGTCTTCCGTTTCTTGACATCAAATACCTGTAAAATCACTACGAAATACTAGAAACTCGGTGTACTCATTAGGATTAGTCAGTAGCACGATTATGAGATAAATCCAACTCAATTACGTTGTTCGAGGTGCTATAAGTAGCTAAATCAAGGGATAAATTAGGAAGAATTTATGCCTAATCAAACCCCCCTAACTTAGAACTTTGCGCATCCCGAGCAATGTAAAAGAATCCTAGCAAGGCTCAACTCTTGAAAATCATTTTATTGGGATAAAATACTTTTTTTGTGGGCAAGCGATTGCATTTAGCATATGCAATAAGCCTTTAAACCCCTATGTTGCCCTAGTAGGACGAGTGTTATCTCGTGAGGATTTGCAGATAATATACCCACAAAATTTGACTCAAAGTAAATTCAAAATACGCAAAAATAGTATAATTCAATCCTTTCCAGAAAATAATCATCATCAAATCATGTTCAATGGTCTCAAATCATAGTGCGTGTGTGCGAAGCCAAAAATTTAACCGCAAATTTCCACCAATTGATCATTACGTAACTTATTCAAAAATTCGTTTTGATTTCAATTTCTCATGGAATGCTCTAACAAACAAATCTCTCAGATTGTGGCTATTCTCTCGGTATGCGCAATATAAAGAGTAAATGTAATGGAAGCAACATCATGCATACAAGTAGAAATACGGAAATTTCTTGGTGAAAAGATCTCATCAACGGATTACGGTTTTAAAAATGGGAACATTGCCTCTTTTTCCGCACACTTAATCTCTTATATTATCTTTTGGTGTATTAGCTCTCTACGCGGTAACCAATTTTCGCAATTTAGAGTTGGTTAGGACTTTTTCGGGTTTTGAGGTGCATGGGGTAAAATGACAATTGTCGGGAGGATTGGAATTGGAAAAGTCATTTATGATGTTCATCTGTGCTTTTTCCGGGCTATTGCTCTTTTTTTTTTATTGATTGAGCATATCTATTTTTTCTTGCCCCTTTATATGCACTTTTTGGACTTAAATTCTGAATTTTCTCATTTTTCACAATTCCGGGCTATTTGGGTTTTTCGGGTTTACAAACGAAAAGGAGAAGTTTTATTCGGCTCAATTGGGTTATCAAAGGGATAATTTTTCAAATCTTTTTATGGATAATATTTTTGGGTAACAAACGATGGCCTACTTCATTGTCCAAAATGCCAATTGCATTACCATATGCGTTTCGAGATGAATTTAAGTTTAGAGATCACTTTGGCACGTTTTTCAAGGCAATATTGCACACATTTTTCAAAACCGATCAAAATGAAAGGATTGAGATCCTTGACAACTTTTTAGGCGATGAAAAGAACTTTGAGTTAACAATTAACTCGGATTGATTTTAAAACTCGCAACAAATGATAGGCTTGAATCTCACCGGGTTTGTTAATCTCCACACTTATTCGTTAAGTCGTCAATTTTCATCTTTAGTCAATTTCGGCTTCGAGTATGTTGAATGTTTACAATTTGAGACTTTGAGCCGACTTTTAATGATATTTTTGAAAAAAATTGAATTCCAATTTTTATTTATTTTGCAAAAAAATATTTTTGGATTTTTCAAAATTTTATGATTTTTTTTGGGAAATTTCTGGGCATTTTTGAAAATTTGTGAAATTTTAGAGATACGCACTTGTGACCCCCCCTAACTTAGACTTTTGCATTGTCCTCAAGCGAAAATGACTGAAATATAAATAAGGCAAAATAATAAGTGCGATAAATAAAACAAACAAATATAGAAATGCAGTTTTTATTACAAAAGGACTGTGTTACATGTGCAGGAAAAAGCATACAAATGTGAACAGGAAGAAAAATAAGAAGCTGCCAGCACCATATAGAGCTTCATCGGGGTGGGGGATGGGAGGAACCGGGCGCGGTGGGATCATAGGGGTTATGGTAGTAGGAAGGTAGTGGCTCATTCGGATCCCCTATGCGCCGATAGATGTTCGCTTGGAAGCGGAGAACGATGCTCTTGTCGCGCTCGTAGTTGGTCTGAAAGGTGTTGAAATTGGTTTCAAGTACCGACATACGCGCGGATAGGTCCTTGCCCTCCCACTCGAAATCTAGGTCTTCCTCCTCGTCCGCTGACTCCTCGTCCGCGTTGAGATCTCCCATCTCGACATCCTCACCGGCTGGCCATGCTTCGTCTTCTCTCTCGCTCGAGGCAGCCTCTTCTGCAACATCATCACCCCGCCTAGCCCGAAGGACAACTAGTTGTTTGGCGCTTTTGGTGCGGGTCCCTTGTCCGAAAGGACCGGGGAGGCGAGTATGGTCGCTCAGCGCCGCTATGCCAGCATCCTTAAGGATGGAAGTGATCAATCGGGCATAAAGAAGTGGGGCGATGCCCTTCTCATCCAAGGACGCGTTAATGATGTCCGCATATAAAGTGCGGCCCAAATGCATGGAAGTTTGGGGGTCGAAGAGATAATATGTCAAAGTAGCTTGCCGAGGCCGCATGGCGGAATCGTTAGACATTTGCAATAAGTTGGCATACACAATCTGAAATGTGAGCCGCGCCAACTTGGCCGTGAGACGGGCCAAGGAAAATGGAATGGGAGTCCCATCCACGAAAGCTTCGGCCTCGAATTGGCCCGTATAGACGAGTGTACCATAGAATGAGCGGACTTCGGTTGCCCAAACCGCTTCGTGAGGTTGGTTGAGGAATCGGCACCAGCCCCGAGCCATGAATAGGGCAGTGACGGAGTTGGGCAGGGCTTCCCATTGGATAGCGCGCTCCATATGGAGTTTGTGGCCCAAACCGAAGTATTGAGTGCACCACCGCTCCTCTTGGCGGGAGCGAAATTCGCCGTGACCGGAGGGTTGGATCACGGTGGAGTCGTATTTGGTGGGGGCAACACGGGGGGCCATGAAAATAATAGGGAATTATTGCTTGAAACACTAGAGAGGAAGAAGAGAGTATTTGGGTTGAAGGTGTGAGGAGAAGGGGAGGGTTGGAGGTGTATTTATAGTGGAAAGAGGAGGGGTTGGTTTTGGAGGGAAGGGGTTTGGAGGGAAAAGGGGATGGATTTGGGAGGGAAAGGTGGGGTTGGGAAGAGGAAAAACGGATTGGAGGGAATGAATGGGATTGGGGGGAAAGGGGGGTGAATCTTGGGAAGGGGAGAAGACAGATCTGCAGAAGGCGGACCGGTCCGGGGTAGGAGCGGACCGGTCCGGACCTTTGACTTTTCAAACCTTCGACAGGCGGATCAGTTCCTTTAAAAATAAAAGGAATCGGTCCGAGGTCGGACCGGTACGCCTTAAAAAGGAACCGGTCTGCCCCAGGGCTTTTGGGCTGGAATTCTCCTGATTCGGTTTCGAGCTCTTTTCTTCAAAAAATTTCACCTTCCCGATATACTCTATATCCAATTGGACTAAAAACCCTATCGATTTCACAGGTCAACACCCTTTGACTCAAAATTCCCAAAACACACGGATGCTTCTCCCAAACGAAACCTAGTCCTAACGACTCTCAAAACACTCACGACTCGCACACACACGACTCTCACCCCATACGCATCGGGGGTGCGACGACCTCACGTCAATAGCTCACTCAACCCCGTAAACGGGGTTCGACAACTAGACGGTGTTGACTTCTTCTGCACACGCCTCTAGATATGGCTTTACGCGTTGTCCATTCACTTTGAATGTATTTCCCCCTTTTAAATCGTCCAATTCAACCGCTCCATGGGGGAAAACATTCTTCACAACGAACGGGCCAAATCATCGTGATCGCAATTTTCCCGAAAAGAGGTGAAGCCGAGAATTGTAGAGGAGAACTTTTTGCCCAAAGAGAAACTCTTTTCGTCGAATGATGTTATCATGAGCGAGTTTCATCCTCTCTTTTGAAATTTTGGCATTCTCATACGCATCATTGCGTAATTCTTCTAACTCATTCAATTGAAGCTTACGGGCTTTACCGGCCTTGTCCATGGCATAATTCAATTGCTTAATCGCCCAATATGCTTTGTGTTCGAGCTCAACGGGAAGATGACAAGGTTTGCCATATACAAAGCGAAATGGAGACATACCGACTTGATTCTTAAATGCGGTACGATAGGCCCATAGCGAATCGTTCAACCTAAGTGACCAATATTTCCGAGTAGGATTGACGGTCTTCTCGAGAATGTTCTTGATTTCTCGATTCACTAGTTTGGCCTGCCCATTCGTTTGTGGGTGATACGTCGATCCAACTTTGTGAATGACACCATACTTTCTCATGAGCTTAGTGAATGGCCTATTGCAAAAGTGCGTGCCATTATAACTAATTATCACTTTCGGTGCACCGAAGAGGGAAAGTATGTGTTCTTGCAGGAACTTTATCACCATTTTGTTGTCATTAGTATTGGTAGCTATAGCTTCCACGCATTTAGAAATGTAATCTACCGCGACAAGGATGTATAGGAAACCAAAGGACGAGGGAAAAGGACCCATGAAGTCAATACCCCAACAGTCGAATATCTCAATGATGAGTATGGGGGTAAGAGGCATCATGTCTCGTCGAGTAATGGCTCCCATTCGTTGGCACCAATTGCATGATTTTCAATCATCGTTCACATCCCGAAAGATTGTGGGCCAATAGAGGCCGCATTGCAGAATTTTAGCGACCGTCTTTTTCGTCGAAAAGTTGCCTCCACAAGCTTTTAAATGACAAAACTGGATGACTTTCGGGATCTCGTCATCCGGTACACATCGTCGGATGATTTGGTCTGCGCAGTATTTAAAAAGGAATGGATCAGCGTAAAAGAACATGCGCGACCAAGTAAGAAATCTCTTCTTATCTTGCGGTATCCAGTCGGAAGGGACGGCTCCCATGATAAGATAGTTCACTATATCCGCAAACCATGGATACGAAGAGGTAGCAAAAATTTGCTCATCCAGAAAGTATTCGTCTATGGGTAGGGGATCACTAGGTACGTCGGACGAAAGCCGAGATAAATGATCGGCAACCACGTTTTCTACTCCTTTCTTATCTTTGATGGAGAGATTGAACTCTTGTAGGATTAGGATCCACCTTATGAGGTGCGGCTTGGAATATTTCTTTGCAAGTAGGTATTTTTAAGCCGCGTGGTCGGTGAAGATAGTAATAGGAGAACCAATGAGATATGATCGGAATTTATCAAGGGAAAAGACTACCGATAGCAACTCCTTCTCCGTGGTAGAGTAGTTGAGTTGAGGTCCGGTAAGGGTCCGACTAGCGTAATAGATGACATGAGCTTGCTTATCTTTTCATTGGCCCAAAATAGCCCCGATCACGTAATCGCTTGCATCACACATAAGTTCGAATGGTAAGGACCAATCCGGAACTTGCATGATGGGAGCGAACACAAGAATGTTTTTTAATTTGTCAAAAGAGATTTGGCATGCTTCCGTCCACTCAAATGGGGTGTCCTTCATGAGTAGGTTGCTTAAGGGCCTAGCGATGGCGCTAAAATCCTTAATGAACCTTCGATAAAACCCCGCGTGGCCCAAGAATGAGCGCACGTCCTTCAGGGATTTTGGTGGGGGAAGATCAGCTATGACATCTATCTTTGCCCTATCAACTTCTATTCCTTTGTATGATACTATGTGGCCAAGAACTATTCCCTCGGTGACCATGAAATGTCACTTTTCCCAATTCAGCACTAAGTTCTTTTCCACACATCGGGTAAGTACTTTTTCTAGCTTTTCTAAACAATGATCGAAAGAGGTGCCAAAAACGCTGAAGTCATCCATAAACACTTCTAGTCCTCTCTCGACCATGTCGCTAAATAAGCTCAACATGCACCTTTGAAAGGTCGCGAGTGCATTACACAAGCCAAATGGCATAAGTTTGTAGGCAAACGTACCAAAAGGGCAAGTGAAGGTCGTCTTCTCCTGGTCAAGTACATCTACCTCAATTTGGTTATATCCGGAATAACCATCAAGGAAGCAATAGTAAGGGTGGCCCGCCACTCTTTCAAGCATTTGATCAATAAATGGCAAGGGGAAATGGTCTTTCCTAGTTCCCGCATTAAGTTTCCGGTAATCAATGCAAACACGCCACCCAGTGGTGGTACGCTGGGGAACTAGATATCCCTTGCATTCTCAATCACAGTCATACCCGATTTCTTCGGGACGACTTGAATAGGGCTTACCCACTTGCTATCCGAGATTGGGTAAATGATCCCGGCATCCAACAATTTGATAATTTCGGTTCTCACAACTTCTTTCATGTTGGGATTCAATCTTCTTTGCATTTCTCTAGAGAGTTCAACATCCTCTTCGAGATGGATCTTATGAGTGAAAATCAAAGGACTTATCCCCTTCAAATCAGCAATGCACCAACCAAAAGCATTTTGGTGCTTCCTCAGAATTTTTAATAATTTACCCTCCTGCCCTTCATCTAAGCTAGAGGAGATAACAACAGGAAATGTCTCATCCTCTCCTAGGTAGGCATATTTAATATGGGAGGGGAGTTTATTTAATTCGAGGGTTAGAAATTTTTCACTGGAGGGAACCATGTGTGTATCCCTCGAAGGTAATTCCTCGAATCTAGAAACCCAATTAACCTCTCTCACGTCCTGGTCCGACGCACTCTCATTGAGTAGCTCTCTCAACTCCCCAACCTCCCTCTCGAAGTCGGTGTACGTCCTCTCACTCTCATATCTCGCCGCTAAACAGGACTCTAAAGCGTCGCCACAGTAATTCTCCTCAAAGTACATATCTACTATCTCATCTATGAGGCTCAACGAGTGAAGACCATTTTCCTCCCCTGCATTTTGGGCTATGTGAAAGATGTTGGTTTCCAAGGTCATGTTCCCAAATGTGAGTTGCATTCGCCCCTTCCTAGTATTGATGATTGCGTTAGCCGTAGCTAGGAAGGGACGCCCAAGGATGATGGGAACATGATTACTCGAGTGGAAGGAGGGCTCCGTGTCCAAAATGACAAAATCTACCGAAAAGTAGAAAGTGTCAACTTTCACGATCACGTCCTCGACTATGCCTCGTGGGATCTTTACTGTTCGATCTGCTAATTGGAGAGTGACCTTTGTGGGCTTGAGGTCGCCCAAATCTAGTTGCCTATAGATGGAGTAAGGGAGGATATTAACGCTTGCTCCCAAGTTAAGTAAGGCTTTTTCGATTTTATTTTCTCCAATGATGCAGGATATGGTGGGTTCACCGGGATCTTTGAATTTAGGCGGAAGATCATTTAGTAGAATGGATCTCACGTTCTGGGCTAGAAAGACATTCTTCTTTACCTTCATCTTCCTTTTTACCGTCAATAAATCTTTGATGACTTTGCCATAAGCTGGAATTTGCTTAATGGCATCAAGAAAAGGTAAATTCAGCTTGACCTGCTTTAGTACTTCTAGCACGTCTTCATGTGGGTTTCCTCTATGGGAAGGAATCAACCTTTGAGGAAACAGTGTCGCGGAGGGCGGTTTCACTACTACCTCTGGCCCACTAGCATCTTCTTGGTCACTCTCATTCAAGGGGACATCTTCGGCCTCTTTCGTGCCGGGCGAAATCTCCTTGTCTTTCGTTGTGTCGTGTGGGGGAGGTGATAAATCAATGACTCTCCCACTACGAAGAGTGGTCACAGCTTGACATTTCTACTGATGTTCAGTGGAGGTGGAGATAACACTAGTTTGACCTTGGGGAGGTCTTTGGCCTTGGGCAGGAAACTTGCCCTTCTCTAGAACACTCAATGAGGATTGTATTTTTGACAGATTCGCATTTATGTTGCCAATCATACGATCATATTTGGCATTGGTTGCGGTCTGGCTTGCGATGAATTGATTCATGGTATCCTCAAGAGTTCTCCGTTGTGGCAGAATATAATTTCCTTGAGGTTTTGGTGCTTGCACATGTCCTTGCATGTGTGGAGCTTATTGAAAATGTTGTGGTGGAGGAGGGGCAACATGCGAAGGAGGGTTCATTGTGGCATGTTGTTGCCCATAGCTAAAACCAAGATGATTTTTCCATGAAGGGTTGTAGAAATTCCCGTGCGGGGCACCGAAATTACCCTTAAATCCTCCTATACCACTAACTTGCTCCTGAAGCATTACTTTGTAGGCGGGTATCGTCGAACATTCCTTAGTTGAATGGCCCGTCTCACAAATAGCACACACCTTCTCGACGGGGTTCGATATGGATCCATTTAATCCTCTCCCACATATCCCTCGTAGGTCTCACATCTCTTTCTCAAGTATATCAATCCGACTGTCCGCTATAGAATTCTTTTCTACATGATATAGGCCGGACGCTGACGGAGTGGTAGCCTCTTGACAATTTTGATTTTGAGCATTAGGGTCAGAGATATCCCAGGATTGGGTAGTCTTGGCAATATACCTCAAATGAAGCTCTGCGTCTTGGGCGTCTAAATCGACAAAGGGACCACTTCCCATGGTTTCAACAAGTTGCTTGGAATTGAGATTCAACCCATTATAGAGAAAAGAGATTATTTGTGCTGCATCAAATTCGTGATGGGGGCATGAAGTAACTAACTCATTGAAACGCTCATGACATCGATGAAATGGCCCATTTTTAAATTGTCTGAACGATTGAATTTGAGCCTTTATGGAAATTGTTCGATGTGGCGGGAAGAATTTCTTGAGAAATATCGATTGTAATTCGTTCCAAGATGGAATCGAGCTCGGAGGTAAAGACCATAGCCAGGTTTTAGCTTTATCTTTGAGCGAGAAATGGAAGAGTTTGAGGCGGATCACCTCTTGGGTGCAGGTTTGATCATTGAGCGTGTCGCACACATCCTCAAATTCCCTAATATGGAGGTATGTCTTTTTAGAATCCATACCGTGGTACTGTGGTAGCATCTGGATCATTCCATTTTTGAAATGGAATTGCCCGGCATTATACGGGAGTATAATGCATCCCGGAGTGACAGTGCGCTCGGGATATAGGAATTCTCTCAACAGGCGGTATGGGGGCTCTTCCTCACCGGTGGGTGCATTACTGTGTTGCGACATCTCTCTCTCACTTAACTACTCGGTGCTCTCATTGGGTGTGCTCGAAATGTGCTCGGACGTGTGTCCTAAGAAGGTAAATGGAGTGTTATTGGAGATTAAGTGTGACGGTGTGGGAGGCGGGATCCAGAACTTTGGGGCGTTTGGAGTGTGGGGACTATCGGGATTATACTCAACAATTGGATTTTCGTGAATGCTGGTTGGAGTATTGTGGGGAGTGGGATTTTTCACTAAAAGCTTGTGAGAGATGGTGGTTAATCTTTTTGTGCTTTTTGAATTTTTGTATGTGTTTTTGGATTTTTGGATATTTTTGGTCAAAGCTTTGGATTGACTCGATATAATCCTAAGTCTACTTAGTTCCCCGGCAACGGCGCCAAAAACTTGACGCGACTGAAAATGTGTCTCAGGAATTCGTTCACTCTAGGCTCAAGTGCAAGTCTGTCGCTCAAGTAATAATCCCAGTAAGTCGGGTATTGATGCTCAGGGAAAAAGGACAATAGAGTTGTGACGACGGGAAAAGATGGAGAAACCCTATCCTTGACTCTAAAAAGAAAAGGAAAACTTGATTTGGTTTTGAGATTGATTACAGCTAAATGCGATAATGAAATTATGAAGAAATACAACTATACTAATCTACCGAAATTAAGAATGAATGATGATTTGAAACTTTTTGTTTTAAATGATGAGAAGAATATAACGGGAATACAATCCCCTAACCCTAGTGTAGTGCAGTGATAATATTAATCATAAATTTATCTGATTGATCTGACCCAGAATTTATTACTCCCAAGCATTATGTATACGAGGTTCAAGCCCGCGGCATACCTAATCTGAGGATGAGTAAATCAGTACCGCGATAGTGACACTCAAATTGCACTCTAAATCATCACGAGTACCCAGAGGCAAACGAGATATTAAGATCTACAATTATTGTGTAACTACGCAATACGATCACAATCAATCACTAAATTCATCGGATTAATTTTATACACACACTAACACATCAGGATGGGTTCATGTACCCCGGCCTTGGAAAATCTAGCCTAACATATTGAATTTAATGAAAACAATGATTGATATGCATGAATTCATAATTACTCTGAGGAAAATGGTAATTAGATGTAGAAAAGAATTAGAATTAAGAAATACTCACTAAAATTACCCAAGCAATAAGTGAAACAATGAATGAAACTGATACTCACAAAAATCACTGAATAAATCTTCAATCTTTGAATTAAAACTACAGTTGTTAGCTAAACTAGGATTTCTGGAAAAAGAGAGGAAAAATCCTACTAATTCTCCGTTCCAATAACAATAATAAATTGGGTTTTTATACTCTACAACAACTTCGGAGTTCAGATGCACTAGGAGTCTTTTTAGGAAGAGATAGGATTTGCAAATCTCGAAGCCCGGACCAATCCGGGCCTTAGGCGGACCGGTCTGCCCCCAAGGCGGATCAATTCTTTTTATTTTTGGGCGGACCGGTCCGGGGGTGGCCCGGTTCCTTTTATTTTTGCCTTCTTCGATTTGATTGTGGTCCGGGGTCTTCTGGAGTTTGGCAAGGCGGACCGGTCCGGGGTAGGGGCGGACCGATCCGGATATTTGACTTTTTGGTTCCTCTTTGACTGCTCATAACTTTTGTTTCAGGATTTCGATTGAGATTTCGTTTCTTCCTATGTACTCGTGAAAGAGATGTCTTCAACTTCTCTTTAGGTACCTCATCTGAATTCCGGGCGGAAATTCCACTTTTGCCCTGTTGACCTTTCCTTCCTTCTTTCTTGATTCTTCCGGTTTCTATCTTCCATTTCTTGACATCAAATACCTATAAAATCACTACGAAATACCAGAAACTCGGTGTACTCATTAGGATCAGTCAGTAGCACGATTATGAGATAAATCCAACTCAATTCCGTTGTTCGAGGTGTTATAAGTAGCTAAATCAAGGGATAAGTTAGGAAGAATTTATGCCTAATCAGTGTTCGTGTCAAAATTATGAGTCGTGTTATCATATCTTGTCGTGTTAATTGTGTTTTTATTCGGGTTATCGTGTCTATTGATGTTTAATTTAGCGTGAAATTTTAAGAAATAGTGTAATTCATGTCGTGTCGTGTTATGTCATTTTCATTTGGATCGTGTTCGTGTCAACTAAAAGAAACATAAATTCATTTCGTGTCGTGTTCGTGTCCAAAAAATCCTTGTCGTGTCATGTCGGCCTGAAACACTACCCAATTGCACGAATGGCCACCACTAACTAACGGGTACTCTAGGGTTATCCAACTTATACCCAATAAGAATTATAATTAAAACCCATTATTTTTAAACTATTAAAGACTAACGGGTACTATAGGGTCACCCAACCCGTTACCCGCTTAGACCCAAACAGATTCGTTTATATTTGCGGGTGCTGACGGTTTGGGTTGTGTACCTATTAATATTAAGGATCGTGTTTGGGTATTGTTATTAGATCCATTAGTCATAACGGGTCGTGTATGGATTAAGCATGTTTTGATCCGTAACCCGTACACGACCCGTTGACAAGTCTAATCTTGTAAGCGGACTACTGTTAAAGGTGTGTACGATTATCATGCCCATTAAGAGTAGTGTGGCGGGTTCTAGTAGAGTAAACTACTCCATATATTTCTTATCTTTTTATTTGTTTTAATTTCATCTTTATTCTTTTGTTATTTAATCTTTCATTTTGTCTGAATATTTTTCCTGTCCTTTTTTTGTTACAATTTCATCATCAACTTTTTATTTTGTCTCAATTTAATCCCTCTGTTAATTATTTTGGATAGAATTGACAATTTTACCCCTCTTTATTGAAAAATAATAAAACAAAATGTTATAACATTGAAAAATAAACAATTTTAATATTATTTCGGGACAAAAAATATTCGAGAATAATTGTAGAAGTATAAACGTCTAGCTAAAGCTCTGATACCAATTTGTAAATGTGGTGTGATGTCGATTGCTTGGTGATTCGCAATTTGCAATTAAAAGCTTATTTAATCAATTCTCAATTTTTAATCCAAATCAAATGAACCCTAAAACATGCATCTAGGTGGGTAAATCATGCCATCACAAATAAATTGCTAATTCGCAGATTTCGAAAAAAAAACTCATTTTGGGTAAAACCTTTTTATTTGACTATGAATAGTAAATCGCAACTTACATACCCAATGAAATCAGTAGACACTCACATAGACCTTAGTCTAGAATCACCAATGGATCAACTGCAGCAAACCCACAAGAACGCGCAACTTTATCTTCAGCTAGGAACACCCGCAAGCACTCTCAATGACGCACTGTCTTCGTCAGTCAAAGCGATATCTTTCCTACAAAAGAAACTCCGGCAAAATTATATCTTGGGTTCCAAAATTGATTTAGTAAAGCTGTTGGGATGATTTGTGAAATAAAGTTAAAATACCTCAAAAAGTGAGAAGACAAAAATTCTGCAAAAGCAGTTTTCGTAGAATAAAACACTCAAGTCTTCGGAAGCAAAAAGGAATAAAAAATGCACTATTTATAAAAATCTTGAGTCGGTACTGTGATTCGAACGACATGTGATGTCGCTTAAAGCGACTTCGTGCGACATATCAAACAACTTTAGAAAACTAAAACAGTAACATGTCGTTTGATAAAACTCTTCAAGCGGACTTCAAACGAGGTATCACGCGAGATACACTGTCACTTCAAGTTATCGTTTGAATGACCTTGTCAAGTCGTTTGAACAACATCAGTGAAAAATAAATTTTCTTAAAACTCCACCTCAACATTTAGAAAAAAATATTTTCACGAAAAACAACACCTCAGGTGTTTAAAAACATTCTATGAAAAATGTCTCAACACTTTAAATGAAATATTAAGGGATTTAAACACAACCTTACCAAAATATATCTCGTAAAAGCTTGATTTGTTGAAGAACGTTAATATTCGGATCCCTCTTGATGCATGATTGAACTTGAACTTTTCTTCAACGGTTGTACCGGTATACGACTTACTCTAATGCAAACAAACTATGTAAATTATGTCCTTACAATAATAATAAAAAGTCATTTTTATTTTTTATATCCGAGTTGTTTTTAATTTTTTTTTTAAACAAGAATAATAATTTCGATAGTCAACATAGTTTTTTATTTATAAAAAAATAGTTTTTTATTTATAAAAAAATTCTTTTTTTTTATTTTAATTAAAAAATTTCAATTTGATGTCTTAGATTCACGATTGATTAGTGTCGCTAGCGCGGACCCACATCATTTAATGAATGTGCGTCCGATCCAACGAACTAATCAATCGCGAATCTACGACATCAATTTTTTCGCCTGTAGGAGGGGCTTAATGATATCCCTCTTATTTAAATTATTAAATGAGATTAGAGATGATTAATATTGATAAAAGTCCATGTCCTTATGCGACGCATCGGACATATCACGCATATTTGTGTATTATTTACGCATTAACTAGTCAATATTCTAGTGTTGAGAGTTTGACATATGTTATGGGACACATGCCACTTAAAATAGGGCATGTGTCACCACGGGTTACTTGACATGTGGCGATCCACTTGTGTTGATTTTAGCTATATATATGCCTCACCCCCATACATTTGAGGGAGATCTTCTTGGGAGAGAAGAGTAATTTTCTTGTCTTATGAGTTTTTAAAGAGAGTTTTAGAAAAGATTTTTGGAGAAGAGCTTTGAGATGAGTTTCACCACCTACTTCCTCTCCGAGAAACCACTACAATGAGTTTTTCGGTGAATAGTACGGACCCACGAACTACGTTGACTTTGATTTCGATTATAACAGATACGTAGGCGCAATCGATGTTGCTCAAGTCAAACCCGTGCTAAAATCCGATATTTCCCCAAATGAGACTACTTTCTTACATTTGGCGACTCTGTTGGGGAGGTATTCATGATTTCCATCGTGTAATGCCTCGTTCGCTCTCGAAAAAGTGGACGGAGACGGAGAAAATAGGTCGGCAACACAACTTCTACTCAAACATTTATGGAAAAAAATATGCAACTTTATCTCAGATAAGTATATGATTTTCATACTTATAATATCTCATGCCTTGCATCAAAATTCCATGATATTTTATATATGAGCATCGGTTATGATATCTATCGCAAAACAAATGGATGTCCTGTATAATGAAAAATTATTTGACATTTATATCTTAACCTGAGATTTTATATTTTGTGTTTTACATAAAATTGAAAAATCCATGAATGTTTCAAAAAATTTGATAAGTTATATGGAAAAAAACATGATCGAATATAGTTTTGTATGTGTTTGTGCTCGATAAATACCTATTGATGGAGGTAGTAACAAAGTGTTAATGGCTATGACTGAAGTAGTAGCAAGGTGTTAATGGCTACCAAAGAAGAAGGATAGTAAAACTGTCTCAAATTACGGATTGGGTATAAATGTAGAGCGATTCTACATGTACCGCCTCCTAGCCCGCATTGAAACCGCATTTGACCTCTTTTTTTTTTTAAGCTTTTTATTCTTTTGTTCATATAAATACAGTTTTTTTATATTAAAAAAAAATAGTCTTTATATTAAAAAAAACAGTTTTTCTATTAATATAAAAAAAATATTAAAATTAAACAACTTTTAATTAAAATTAAAAAAAATATTTTTTTAATAAATAAAGAAAACTATGTTTATTAATAAAAAAAATCTATAAAAGAGTTTTTTTTTTCAATAAAAAATATCGCGATTAATCAGTGTCGTTGGTACGAACTCACATTCCCGGACCCAAATAATTTGTGGAATGTGGGTCAGCGCCAACGGCACTAATTAATCGCGATATTTTATTAAAAAAAATATTGCGATTAATTAGTGCCGCTGGCGCGGACCCATATTCAACAAATGATTTTGGTCCGAAAATGCGGGCCGCGTAAGCGGCACATATTAATCGCGATAATTTTTTCAATAAAATATCGCGATTAATATGTGCCGCTTGCGCGGACCCACATTCAACAAATGATTTTGGTCCGAAAATGTGAGTCCACGCCAGTGGCACTAATTAATCGCGATATTTTATTGAAAAAAATATTGCAATTAATTTGTGCCGCTGGCGCGGACCCACATTCAATAAATGATTTGGATCCGGGAATGTGGGTCCGCGCCAGCGGCACAAATTAATCGCGATTGTTTTTCAATAAAATATCTAGATTAATTAGTGTTGCTGGCGCGGACCCACATTCAACAAATGGTTTTGGTCCGGGAATGTGAGTCCGCACCAGCGGCACTAATTAATCGCGATATTTTATTGAAAAAATATCGCGATTAATTTGTGCCGCTGGCGCGAACCCACATTCAACAAATGATTTCGGTTCGTAAATGTGGGTCCGCGCCAACGACATTATGTGATTAATCAGTACAGTTGGCGCGGACCACATTCCCGGACCCAAATCATTTGTTGAATGCGGCTCCGCGCCAGCATGACTAATCAATCGCGATATCATGTCAATAAATATTTTTTTTATTTATGAAAATATTTTTTTAAATTTAATAAAAACTGTTTACTTTATAAAAAAAAGTGTACTAATAGAAAAACTGTTTTTTTATTATATAAAAAATTATTTTTATATTAATTATTAAAAATATAAGAATAAGAAAATTATTACAAAAAAACTATTTTTTCTAATATAAAAACTATTTTTATATTAATTGTTAAAAACTAAAGAATAACAAACAAACAAAAAAAAGGAAAAAAAATGGGTGATGCGGTCCCAATGCGGTCCCCAATGCGGGACATATAAAGTTTCCCATAAATGTATTATGTCCACATTAATTGATTGGACGGTTGCTTAACAGAACTTTTATTAAAATATTAGCAGAATAGTATATCCATCAAATAAGTATATTGGTATCTGACAAAATACAGCAAATAGTGTCAAAGCGAAGCTGTTGCGTGCACATTTATAGTCAAAACTATGTGAGTAGTGAGTAGCTGATATTCCATTACGTGTGGGTTCAGGAATAGTAGGGCTCGTTTGGTTCTCTATTCAGAAAATTCGATTTAAACGCTGTTTTTAAATACAGTTTTTTATGTTTATAATTATTGGTGTGCGTTTGGTAAGCATGTTTTTAAATACAATTTTTTAAAAATTTGACAAAATTTGCAAACATGTATATTTATATCATACATATGTGTGTGTGTGTGTGTGTGTGTGTGTGTGTGTGTGTGTGTATATATATATATATATATATATATATATATATATATATGAAAGTTTTATGTATGTTTATATATATAAATATATAGTCAAACTCCCCAACATACCTCATTAAATATACCTAAAAATACATGATATTAAATGTACATGTATATAATTTCTAATATATGTATGTATGTATGTATCATGTATGTATGAAAGCTTTATATATATATATATATATATATATAATGATATTGCATGTATAATTCACTATAAAATTATATACACACATATATTGATAATATTTTTTAATACATATGTACTATATGTATATTTTATATTATTCCACGCATTAATAATACATTTATAAAACTATATATAAGTATCACGTATCTATTAATAATATTATTTAACTTTATATTACTCCATACGTAATTTTGTGTACATGTACATATCTATTTTTTATTTATAAGAATTACACACATATTAATGTATTATGTATGTATATTATATATTAAGGTATAACCGCTTTAAAATATTAAAAATGAATAATTCTGAGTAGAAAAATAAAGAACAGAAGTTATAAAACACCCTAAACCCGTTTTCTGAAAAACTTGATTATAATACAAAAATATTATAATTATGTGTTTAAAAATAGGTTGTCAAATAAAGATTTTTATCAAAATTATATTTAAACACAAAAAATAAAATTATAGTTACAAACCAAACATACCGGTACACTTTTGAGATAAATCTTTTATTATTTCTCCTCCTTCTTTATACATTTGCGGACTAAAAAATAATAAATAAATAATATACATGCTCAAACGACATGACTTGATTGATTTACTTACTTGAGAAACCAAAATACCACATACACAAGTTTGTTTTGAAAACACAGAGAGAAAAGCTTTGAGGTTCTAGAAATTCAGCAGATTCAGCAGAAGGCCTAAAATTCAGCATAAGTAGATCGTCAAACCACATCCGAAGAACCTTTGCTCCGATGAACCTTTGCTTCGAAGAACCTTTTCTCCGATGAACCTCGTATTCTTGTGTATAAGTAGATTCGGCATGTAATTCAGGAGATTCATCTGAGATTTTCCAAAAAAATCGTCAGACCACATCTGAGCTCCCTCGCATTTTGCATCTTGCACTTTGATATGTGCTCCGAGGTAAGAAACTAGCAAAAACCTCACCTCTAGTTTGGCATTTGATATGTGCCCTTTGGCGTTTTGATAGGTGTTCCCTCTCATTTTAATATATATGCCGCTTCGCATAAATAAACTCCAGGACGATTCATTTGAGTACCAGAAATGAATCACCATGATTGAGGTATAGATCCAATTAACCATAGCCAAAGAATCAGCATCTGGGATATAAGTATGAACGGAGCTTTCTCCGAGAAACCTTGATCCGATAGAGCTCGGACCATCAGTAGGTTAACACTATTACCCCTACCCATCTTATTTTTCACTGATCCACCTTGAGATTCTGGCAAAACCGAAACATCTTAGGGGATTGAACTCTGCCGAATTTGGGCACGGTATGAAACACGATACAGATAACTGTTGGTTTCTAAAAATATCTCCTACTTTGTTATTTTGAGATTTGAGAAAATATATATCTTTTGATGGGCCATCATTGGTGCAAAGATCAATACCTCGCGCTTTCTTTATTCCCTGATCTCACGTGTTTGTACCGATGAATCATTTAATGTGTTATAATACGTATTAAAAAAAAGTAAGAGGGAGAGAAGGGAGGATGTTTAATGGTGGGTTCAACTAGCCTTAGTACTCATGATTTGTCTTAAAACAAATGTGATAGAGATAATAATATTAGTGAGACAGTAACGGATTGTAGCATAGTATAATGACATACCTAATAATCTCATGGAGTATGTATTATAGTTATCACAAAAGATACTATGTGATTTAAAATAAATATCAAGCATAATAATATCTTTTGCTTATATTTTACGTGTGTAAATATATATGAGATAAAGATGATTATTTGAATGAATACGCACTATTTTTTATTGTGAAGCACAATATAAAAATATGTCGATTATTGACATGTGCTTGAGAAATGAATTACTCGTTTTTTTATCATGAAGCACTATTTTTTATTATGAAAACGCATGCATACTCATTTTTCTTTCACTATGAGAAAGTATTTTTTTTATGTACCGCTGTCACATGGTACTATCCAAATTGACATGATAATTTCATGAGTTACGCTGATGATTTGAGAAGAATTATAAAAATATTAAATCTGATATATATATATATGTATCGAGGAAGCATAATGAAGCTTTGAGAATTTTATGACATTGCAAATAATAATCTATATATGTACATCATATTCATAAATTATGAGTCATTTACGAAACGACTTGAGTATGTTTCACAATTCAGAATTCACCTTGATATTTTACACACTCTCAAATTTGATAGGGCATGAGCTTAAATGAGATTAAATTGTGCACAATACACCTACGAGTATGGGTAGTTATGATTCATTACACAAATACCCCCGCACTTATATTTATTTTTATTTTATCATCATCAAATAAAATAAAGGGGGCATGGTGAGAATTGTATTTGGATATTTCCTGAATTTTACTAACCATTTGCAATATTATATTATTGTGCCAGAAATATATTATTTTGCAGAGGCTTCAAATTGAGCAGATATTGAGCGACGCAAATATCAAGTCATTGTTCAAAGATATGATAGTTTGAAATATACCCCATGAAATGTAATGATTAGGTTGCTTTCATTTTTTTCGGGCGCGCAATGTAAAGGATATATGTAATTTATTTTATTTTATCTTGAGATAAAATAAAATAAAGGGGGCAAATGGATATTGTGATGTAACATAGCTTGTAGTGTAAAGCTTCTTCGACATCCTCCACGACAAGGTTAGATTGATGAACCTTCAGAGTATAGTAGCATCCAAGCAGGCCATTACAAAAGCTTCTTCAGTTTCTTTCGCAAAGAGTTCAAATGGGTTTATTAGTTGTCACTCATAAATTGACAAAGGTATAGTCATCCTTCAGATATGACATCATATTACGAGAACTTTGCGAGTATTGAGATAAGTCTTCTACAGAGGCGTATTATATTCCAAAAGACTTTATGACTTGACTCATCCGAAGAAGTTGGTCATTGAAGCAAACAGAAGAAGGACCATGCTCAGTTTATCATTTAGTAGGTATGGGCTCACGTCTTGAAAAGTGAAACAGAAGAATGAGTTTATGAAAAATCTTAGCAAGTGGTTGTCATTGTTAAGTCACCGTTATGGGTATTACCATTATTGGTGGAGTTTTACAAAAATCTTAACAAGTGGTTTTCATTGTTAAGTCACCATTACTGGTGGAGTTTGACAAAAAATCTTAACAGGTGGTTGTCATTGTTAATCCACCGTCATTGGTGTCACTGTTATTGGTGGAGTTTTAAAAATATCTTAACAAGTGATTTTAATTGTTAAGTCACCGCTACTAGTGGAATTTGACGAAAATTCTTAATAAGTAGTTGTCATTGTTAAGTCATCGTTATGAGTGTCACCGTTATTGGTGGACTTTTAGAAAAATCTTAAACAAGTATGTTTTAATTGTTAACTCACCTCTAATAGTGGAGTTTACCAAAAATATTAAAAAGTGTGTTTTCATTGTTAAGTCACCTATAAACGGCGGAGTTTACCAAAAAAAACTTAACAAGTGTGTTTTCATTGTTAAGTCACCTCTAACAGTGGAGTTGACGACAATCCTAACAAGTGTATTTTCATTGTTAAGTCACCTCTAATGGCGGACTTTGCGAAAAATCTTAATAAATGTGTTTTCATTAAGTCACCTCGTAGGTATGAGTTTGCGAAAAACCTTTAAAAAGTGGTAGTTTGGGCGAGTTAATAATACGTACATGCACAAAAAATCTCGCCATGATTAAAACGAGTCAAAAACATGTTCATAAACTAAAAGATTGAAAGAGAATAATGAAGTAGTTATTATTTAAACCATAATAATACTTCCACCAAGCTTGGTTGAGAATGATGAAGTGGTTATTATGTGTCCATGATGATACTTTCTACCAAAACAGAGTTACGAACAACCACAATAAAATCGTGGATGCATGCTCATTTAAAATAGGAATGGGGGCAACACTCATAGTATATCATTCATATGAAAAGAATGATAATGAGGTCCTTAGAAATAACCGATGAGATCAAAACCCAAAAAGAATTAATACATGATATCGATGTATATCATGTAATATAGATATGAAATATGAGATATGATATTATTACCCACGATTCACAGGTTGGTCGAAAATATCAAAATCGATTAAAGGTGTTTCGTATATACATTCGATATATTTCAGACATGCGTCAATATATCAACTATATGTACGAGGGGGTAAATGTAGGAGGGGATTAATGATAAGCCTCTAATTTTAATTATTAAATGAGATTAGATATGATTAATATAGATAAAAGTCCATGTGTTTATGCGACTGCAGTATTATTATGCGCATCGGACATATCACGCATATTTGAGTATTATTTACTCATTAACTAGACAATATTCAATTGTTGAGAGTTTGACATATGTTATGGGACACATTCCACTTAAAATAGGACATGTGTCACCACAGGTTATTTGACATGTGGCGACCCACTTGTGTTGGTTTTAGCTATATATATGCCGCACCCCCATACATTTGAGGGAGTTCTTCTTGGGAGAGAAGAGTGATTTTCTTGTCTTATGAGTTTTTAGAGAGAGTTTTAGAAAAGAGTTTTGGAGAAGAGCTTTGAGATGAGTTTCACCACCTACATCCTTGCCGAGAAACCACTACAATGAGTTTTTCGGTGAATAGTATGGATCCACGAACAACATTGGCTTTGATTCTGATTATGACGAATACGTAGGCGCAACCGATGTTGCTCAAGTCAACCACGTGCTAAAATTCGATATTTTCCGAATTAGACTACTCTCTTACATCGCCCATCTATGTAATATATTTGATAAATAATTTTTTTTTTGTGATGTGGGATCATGCCAACGACACTAATTAGTCGTGAATCTAAGATATCAAATAAACATTTTTAATTACACTTAAAGAAATAGTTTTTTTTATAAATAAAAAACTGTGTTGACTATTAAAATTATTATTTCAGTTTTTTTAAAAATTAAAAACAACTGGGATAAAATGAAAATAAAAATAAATATTTTTTGTTATAATTCTCAGATAAAAAACTAATTTTTATCCCCAAATAATAATAAAATACTTTATTTTTTAATTTTATAATATCCATTTTATTGTTTTTCAATAAAGAGGGATAAATTAGTATTATGATTCA
Source organism: Sambucus nigra (assembly GCA_949130495.1). Classification (NCBI taxonomy): domain Eukaryota; kingdom Viridiplantae; phylum Streptophyta; class Magnoliopsida; order Dipsacales; family Adoxaceae; genus Sambucus; species Sambucus nigra. Next base: position 81,926,678 of record OX422208.1, on the reverse strand, counting down.
TTTATCAAGGCTAAATTCAGGAATTAATTCTAAATGAATTAATTTGCTTAAAGTATTATAATTAACATGTCCTATCCTACCATGCTGCATATTCATAGACTCAAGCATATAAGCAGAGGATGTCATATTATTATCAATGTTACTTTTAGGTACAACAATCATGACGTTCAATTTGAACATCCTATCACACATATATCATTTTCCTACATGTATTCCATCTTTAGTTAGTACAAATTTGTCTCCAACAAAGACTAGCTCAAATCCTTTCTTGCTTAGCACAGAACCGGAGATAAGGTTATTCCTAATATTGGGCACATGTAATACATCGTTGAATGCAAGATGCTTCCCCGAAGTCATTTTCAACACGACTTTGCCTTGACTTTCGACCTTCGAGGTGGAGGAGTTTCCCATGAATAGTTGTTCTCCATTTGCAATTGGTTAGTAGGTTTTGAACATACTTTTATCGAAACACACATGGCGTGTAGCGTCAGTATCAACCCACCACTCTTTAGTGTTACCTACCAAATTTACTTCAGATACAACTCCAGAGAGAGATACGTTGGAAACATCATCAGATAATGCGTCAAATTCTGTCATGTTGGTTTGTGGTGCTTTCTTCTTGATGTTCTCTTTCTTTTTCGGCTTGCGACAATCCTTAGCCCTATGACCTTCTTTGTTGAAATTAAAAAATTTCCCTTTGAACTTCTTAGCACCTCTTTGTTGACTTGTGCCTTCATTTTTGTTCTTCCTTTGCTTGTTAAATTTGTGTCCATCCTTAACAATATTTGATTTTGTAGACATAGCATGGTTACCGTTTTTCTTTTCAGATTTACGATTATCTTCTTTTATCCTTAACCAAACAATCAAATCTTCAAGTACCATTTCTTTTTGTTTATGCTTCAAATAATTTTTGAAATCTTTCCAAGAAGGGGGTCATTTTCAATTACCGTAGCAACTTGAAATGTTTCACTTATGACCATATTTTCAGCAACTATTTCATGAAAAATTAATTGAACCTCTTGGACTTGGCTTATGACAGTCTTTGAATCAACCATTTTATACTCGAGAAATCTACACACCACGAATTTTTTCATGCAGACATCCTCTATTTTATATTTTTTTATCCAAATACTCCCATAACAATTTAGCAGTTTTGATTGGACTATATACATTATAAAGTGTATTTTCCAATCCATTAAGGATATTGTTTTTGCAAATAAAATTCGATTGCTTCCATGCTTCTACAGCTAGCAAAGTTGTCTTATCCGTTTCATTTTCATAAACCATGAGATGATCTTCATTTATAACCTTGCAATATTAATGGTAGTTAAATAGAATAACATATTTTGTTGCCAACGTTTAAAATTAGTACCATTGAACTTTTTGAGTTTTTTCTCATGAGTCAAATGAGTAGGAACAGTAGTTGGAACGGTAGTAGGAACACTAATTTGCACATCATTTTGAGGAACTGATTGCACATTTTCAGAGGATTCAGTAGCCATTGTTCTTCAACCCCCACAGGAAACACATTTAATATGGTGGTTCCACGAACTAATAATGGTGATAAATCCTCTGGATTTAGGATGGATGATGAACTTGTAGAAGAAGGAATTTTTTTTGGTAAAAAAATTGTTCAGGGGTAGGATTATTTATTTATAGCAATAAAGTGGTGACTGTTCAGGGCAGTCATAAACTTTCAAGGGTTTAGATTTAGTCAAACCCCATTTTGAATTAATTAATTAAAATGACCACGTTTTCATTAGTATTAGCGTCATAATTAATTAAAAATGATTCGAATTAATAAAATCAAACCAGGTCCAAACTTTAAGCCCAAAAGCCCTATTAAATTTTGTCTGAAAAGTTAATGTTTATACAAGAAATACCGACATGCCGACCGGATGACGGCGGCGCACGCGTGTGGGCTTTTGGCCGAAAGCTACAACATGCATTATGTAGAACATATCTCATTCAAAGAGTTGGTATACCCCCAAGGCATCCAATGCCTAGCCCCAACTTTGGGGTATATTAACTTGATGACTTTTTCACACTTTTTTTATGTGGGACAAAATTTCTACAATAACTACATTGTGTAGCTTGTTCTATAATGGGTTACTTTGAGTCCAAATTTCTCATTCATTCCTCAATGATTTTGATCATATTAATACACCTCGCTATTCTCCTATCGACAACGATCGCGTAGGTACATTGACCGATCAATTTTGATGTGTGGGTCCTACGAGAAATTAACCTCAAATTTACCTCAAATTGAATATTTTATATACTTTATGAACAGATGTGGGGGGGCTTCGTAAACGCTGATGAGGAGACGCAGGCAGAAGAAGAGCTTAGGTGGGCCCGATTGTGTGTTAGAGGTAACGATTCTTTATCAGAGTCGGTGACTATCAAAGTTAAAGGATGGGTATTTGAGTTACCCATTTGGATTAATTTATGGGCAAGTGCTATCATGGTGGTGAAGTCAGCGGGTCTCATAAGGAGGAGAAGATCAGTTGTGAGGAGGGAGAAAGTTAAGGGAGGGAGATTTCATGGTCAAGAGTATCGCAAAGGAGCTAAGTCTTTTAGTAGGGAGTGGGAGAGGGGTGGTGAACATATGTTAGCCAACAATGGCATGGTGGGGCATGGAGTGAACAAGAATAGCATGCTCATGATTTTAAAACTCCCTACAGAAAATATGGTAAAAACACAGTGGAACACATGGGGACTTCTTACCTATCATTGTGGCCCACCAAGTTATGTTGGTAGGAGATGGTATGGTAGCTTTGCGCTGGAGTACTGGTCAGCGTTAATGCAGCAGCAGGAATGGGTGAGCAGGGGCCAAACTCCAATAGCTGGGGTTATCTCTTTGCTCTTGTTATGGTTGAGTTGACTGAAGAAATACAAGATAAGGTGCCATAGTGTATGCTATTTGTAGATGATATTATTTTAGTGCATGAGACTAAGATGAGGATCAATGCTAAGTTGGAATTATGGAGAGAAACTTTATAAACAAGAGGATTTAAAATAAGAAGAACTAAAACAGAATATATGGAGTACAATTTTAGTAGTAATAGGAGGATAAATGGAGATGTGGTGAAATTAAAAGGTCAAGAGATACATAGAAATGATCATTTTCGTTATTTAGGATCAATTATCCAAAAAGATGGAGATATTAGTGATGATGTTACTTATAGGATTAGAGTATGCTAGGTTAGGTGGAGAAGTGCTATCGGCATTTTGTGTGATAGGCGTATACCTTTGAAGTTAAAAGATAAATTTTATAGGATGACCATTAGACCTGACATGTTATATGGAACAGAGTGTTGGGCAACCAAGAAACAAAATGTGCAAAAAATGAGTGTGACGGAGATGCGAATGCTAAGATGGATTTGTGATAAAACTCGAAAGGATAAAATTAAAAATGAACAAATTCGTGAAACGGTAAAAGTAGCTCCTATAGAAGATAAATTGAGAGAAAATTAACTTTGATGGTTTGGAAATGTCAAGCTTATACCAATGGATACTCCTGTAAGGAAGAGTGATTTAGTTAGTATTGATGGTAATACAAGGGATAGAGGTACGCCTAAATTGACTTGTTGGGATATTATAAAAAAGGACATGATGTCATGTGGTTTAACGGAATATATTTCACTGGACATAATGGAATGGAAAAATATGATTCATGTAGCCGACCCCAAAAATTCGGAAAAGGCTTTGTTGAGTTGAGTTGAGGACAGCTCGGTGAAGTCACCCAATGTAGTGGAAGACAAGGCACGGAGTGAGAAGTTGGGCGGATGGAAAGTGTTCAGGGAGAGAAAAGGGGATGGAAAAGTATGTGGGGATACTATACTAAAATATATGTGTTATGCGGAGTTAGGAGACAACATGGGGATAAAAGTTAAAGAAGGAACCCATAGTCCAATGGGGGAATCGAATGAAGACCTTGTGAATAAGTATGGGAAGACCCACTTACCGGGCATAGGCTATCTGAAAAGGGCATTGGGTGTAGTAAAAATATTAATCTTATATGGACTTATCGAAAATATGATAACATGTTAATACAATACGACTTGACACAAAATTATAAGTTAATGGATTTATTTTTATTGGCTTTGAGTCATTAACGGGTTAACAAGGTAGACCCATTAACACAAATGGCTTGGGTGTGAAAATTTACTTGTACTCGTTAATACCCGTTAACACTAACGGGTATTATAAGGTCATCCAATCCGTACCCAATAAGAATAACCATTAAAACCAATTATTTCTAAATCCTTTAAGACTAACGGCTACTATACGGTCACCAAACCTACACCCAATAAGAATTACATTTAAAAACCATTATTTTTAAACTATTGAAGACTAATAGCTACTATAGGGTCACCCAACCCGCTACCCGCTTAGACCCAAACTGATTCATTAATATTAGCGGGTGCTAAATATTTTGGTCGTGTGCCCGTTAATATTAACGAATCGTATTTGGGTATTGTCATTAGACACGTTAGTCTTAACGAGTCATGTATGAGTTAAGCATGTTTTGACTCGTAACCCGTACATGACCCGACATGACCCGTTGACGGTCTAATCTTGTAGGTGGGCAACTGTTAAAGGTGTGTACGAATATCATGGACATTAAGATTAAGAGTCGTGTGGCGGGTTCTAGTAGAGTAAACTACTCCATAGATTTCTTATCTTTTTATTTGTTTTAATTTCGTCTTTATTCTTTTGTTACTTAACGTTTCATTTTGTCTTAATATCGTTCCTGTTATTTTTTGTTTCAATTTCGTCATCAACATTTCATTTTGTCTCAATTTAATCCCTTCGTTAATTATTTTGGATAGATTTGACAATTCTACCCCCCTTTATTGAAATATTATATTATAAAATGTTATAAAATTGAAAAATAAATAATTTTAATATTATTTGGGGGATAAAAAGTAGGTTTTTATCCGAATATAATTGTAGAAGTATAAACGTCGAGCTAAAGCTTTGATACCAATTTGTAAATGTGGTGTGATATTGATTGCTTGGTGATTCGCAATTTCCAATTAAAAGCTTATTTAATCAATTCTAAATGTTTAATCCAAATTAATTGAACCCTAAAACATGCATCTAAGTTGGTAAATCATGCCATCATAAATAAATTGCTAATTCGCAAATTTCAGGGAAAAAAACCTTTTGAGTAAAACCTTTCATTTCACTATGAATAGTAAATCGCAACTTACATACACAATGAAATCTATAATGAATATTCGCAGACACTCAAATAGACCTCACTCTAGAATCAGCAATGGATCAACTGAAGCAAACCCACAAGAACACGCAACTTTGTCCTCAGCCAGGAACACCCGCAAGCACTCTCAATGACACGCAGTCTTCGTCAGTTATAGCGATATCTTCTCTATAAGGGAAACTCCAACAAAATTGTATCTTTGGTTACAAAATTGATTCAGTAAAGCTATTGGGATGATTTATGAATCAAAACAAAGTTAAAATACCTCAAAACGTGATAAGACAAAAATTCTGCAAAAGCACTTTTCGTAGAATAAAACATTCATGTCTTCTGAAGCAAAACGGACTAAAAATGCACGATTTATAAAAATCTTGAGCCGGTACTGTCGCTCGAACGACTTAAAGAGACTTTGCACGACATATCAACCGACTTTAGAAAACTAAAACAGTCGCATGTCATTTTATAAAACTCTTCAAGCGAACTTCAAACGAGGTATAATGCGAGATACACTATCAATTGAATTTGTCGTTTGAATGACTTTGTCATGAACGACATTGACATGTTGTTTGAACGACATCAGTGAAATTTTTTTTTTATTAAAACTCCACCTCAACACTTAGAAAATATTATTTTGACGAAAAACTTCACCTCAGATGTTTAAAAATATTTTCTAAAAAAATTCCCAACACTTTAAATGAAATATTAAGGAACTTAAACACAACCTTACCAAAATCTATCTCGTAGAGCCTTGATTTGTTGAAGAACGTTGATATTTGGATCCGTCTTGATGCATGATTGAACTTGAACTTTTCTTCGATGGTTGTAGCAGTATACGACATACTCTAGTGTAAACGGACTGTGTAAAATATGCCCTTACAATAATAATAAAAAATAGTTTTTATTTTTATTTTATCCGAGTTGTTTTTATTTTTTTTTTAAAAACTGGAATAATAATTTTAGTAGTCAACATAGTTTTTTATTTATAAAAAAACACTTTTTTTTAATTTTAATGAAAAATGTTTAATTTGACCTCTTAGATTCACGATTGATTAGTGTCGTTGGCGCGAACCCACATCATTTAATGAATGTGGGTTCAATCCAGCAAACTAATCAATCGTGAATCTACGACATCAATTTTTTCGCCCATCTATGCAATATAATTGATAAATGAAAAAAATTCCACGATGTGGGATTGTGCCAGCGGTACTAATCAATCGTGAATCTAAGATATCAAATTAAACATTTTTAATTAAAATTTAAGAAATAATTTTTTTATAAATATAAAATTGTATTGACTATTAAAATTATTATTCCAGTTTTTTTCAAACCTAAAAGCAACTGGGATAAAATAAAAATAAAAAAATTATTATTATTCTCAGATAAAAAACTTTTTCTTATCCCTAAACAATAATAAAATACTTTTTATTTTATTTTATAACATCCATTTTATTATTTTTCAATAAAGAGGGGTAAAATAGTCAATTGCATGCAAAATAGTTAACACGGGGACTAAATTGAGACAAAATGAAGGGTTGACAATGAAATTGAAACAAAAAAAAGGACAAGGACAAAATTGAGACAAAATAAATGGTTGGGAATGAAATTGAAACAAAAAAAAAGACAGGGACGAAATTGAAATAAGTAAAAATGTAAGGGACCTATGTGGTAGTTTACTCTTTTAAAAAATAAAACGAAGTACATTGTGTGACCATATTGACCATAAGAGTAATTGGTCCAGAGTAAGGAGGTTAGAGCATGAGCAGGTAGATAATTCTGTCAAGGTTCTTGAAGTCTCCGTAAACAATCATAGAAAAAATGGACACAAAGAATTCTATTGTGGAAATTCTTTACTTGGTCTAAAAAAACATTAAGGTCTTCTCTAATTCGGGTAAAGCTACATAAAAGAAAGGGTTGGATAGGGAAAAATCCAAAGGCGAGAAAGAAATCTTGCAAGAAAATTGCAATTTATAAGGGAAGAAAGGGGCAGAGGAATTTGAACATGTGGAAATAAATAACTTAGAGATTTTAGTGACTAGTGAGAGTGAATAATATTTTCTGGGGGAACATCCCAACCATTATATTTGGGAAACAAGTGAGGCAGTATGGGTGAGGGTAGATCTTTTTTATAATTAAGAAACTCCAAGTCATGGGTGAAAATTGAGATTCCTAGGCATATGGATGAGTTTTGCAAAAGGGAGGAGGAGGGGTGGATAAAGGACCTAGAGGCATGCGTAGAAAACATAATAGGAGGTTTTATCAAGGACTCGAGAATTGAGTACAAGGGATGTGAATTTAAGGTCGTGGGTTTGTTCGAGAAGATAAGAAATTACGGTAAGGGGGATATAAGGAGGATGATAGGGGCGAGAGGGGGGGGGGGGGGACAATGGAGTTGGGGAAGAATTAGGTATTTCTTTGAATTTTAATAAAGCTTAGGTTCATCTCATGGAATGTTAAAGGATTGAACAATCAAGGTAAGCGTGGCATTGTGAGTCGGGCTATTTCTAGGTGGAGGCCAAATGTTAGTTGCCTATGGGAGACTAAGTTGAGTCATGTCGATAGTAGGGTAGCAAGATCCATCTAGGGTGGGCATAGGGTTAAATGGTGTAGTATGGACGTCGTGGGTGCTTCGGGAGGAATGGTCATAATGTGGGATTCTAGAGTTGTTGAATTATTGGAGAACATATAAGGAGCTTGTGTTGTTTGTCCAGGAATGTGCTAGACAGGTTCATTCGATGTTTCTCTGGTAGGTATGGTCCGGTTGGTGCTTAAGGGGGGTGTTAATGAGGTTAGATTCGCTTTTGAAAGGAGTGGGGTGGATGTATAAATAGATACATGAGGAAGTTTACGGAGTTCATTGATGAGATGGGGTTATTGGATCTTCCGTTAGAGGGTGGGTTGTTCATGTAAGAACAATTTTTCCAACATTGTTCATAGCATTTAGGCTAGTTTGGCGTATCCCGCCACAAATTGTCACGCACCGTTAAGACGAACCGAACTCAAGCATCTCCAAGTTTGAAGACTACCTGACATCCTGTAAAGGTATAAAATAATTTAAAGTTTAAAATAATTTACAAAATTAATGTTTGGGATGTTTTATTTTTATTAAACACGAACATTTATTTTTATTATTAAAAAAGAAAAAAAAATCTTTTTTATCTCGTTCAAACGAGATTGAAAGTCGTTTGATCGGCCGTTTCCTTTATGTTTTCAAATGAGATGTACTGCTTTATTTTTCTTTAGGTTGTTAGAAACGAATCTCCGATCATTCGCATGCCATTGACATGTCATTACAACGCAATAAGGAACCCATTTGAACGATCACACAACCTCAAATTTTGTGAATGGCCTATAAATACTTGTTTCGTTATCAAAACGTTTAAGACTCTTGCCATAACTGTTTCTGCATAACTTTTGCAAAAGTTCTTCTGTTTTAGTGTTCCAAAACACATTTTAATTCACAATAAACATCCTTGAATATTGTTCTTGTGAATTAGTTGAAAATCCTATAAAGTTTTGTATCTTTGCATACACCTTGTGGAGAGGTACTCCATGGCTGACTTATGATACTTAACGGGATTCACTATTGAAGACGAAAACTGAGGATGGTGGAGGATTGTGGTCTTGTGATTCTTACAAGGATCATAGTTATTCATTATAGATTTATGAAGATTAGCACATTAGACTTGTAGCGGTTATCAAGTACTCTGTAAGTCGACTGTCTTGTATATTTCTAAGTGTAGAAGGGTGTCTACCTATAAAAAAGTAAAAATATTATTTTATTAGAAATACTAAGAAGAAATCCAGGGTCCCGACAGAAACTCATATTGAGCAGGAACCCCCCGGGGTCCCGACAGAAACTCATATTGGGCAGGAACCCCCCAGGGTCCCGACAGAAACTCATATTGAGAAGGAACCACCCCAGGGTCCCGACAGAAACTCATATTCAGAAGGAACCCCCAGCTCCGCTGCAAGTGTCAGCGCCGCTGCAAGTGTCAGCGCTGCTGCCAGCGTCAGCGCCGCTGCAAGGGCCAGCACCGCTGCAAGTGTCTGCCCCGCCGCAAGGGTCAGTGCCGCTTCAAGTGCCAGCGCCGCTGCAAGTGTCTTCGCCGCTGCAAAGGTCAGCGCCGCTTCAAGTGTCAGCGCCGCTGCAAGGGTCGACGCCGACAGAAACTCATATTGAGAAAGAACCACCCCAGGGTCCCAACAGAAACTCATATTCAGCAGGAACCCCCAGCGCCGCTGCAAGTGTCAGCGCCGCTACAAGGGTCAGCGCTGCTGAAAGTGTCAGCGCTGCTGCGAGCGTCAGCGCCGCTGCGAGCGCCAGTGCCACTACAAGTGTCTGCGCCGCTGCAAGGGCCAGCACCGCTGCAAGTGTTTGCCCCGCCTCAAGGGTCAGTGCCGCTTCAAGTGTCTGCGCCGCTGCAAAGGTCAGCGCCACTGCAAGTGTCAGCGCCGCTGCAAGTGTCAGCGCCGCTGCGAGTGTCAGCGCCGCCATAAGCGTCAGCGCCGCTTTAAGTGCTAGCGCCGCTACCAGTGTCAGCGCCACTGCAAGTATCAACGCCGCTGCAAGAGTCAGCGTCACTAGGGTCAGCGCCGCTGCAAGTGTCTGCGCCGCTGCAAGGGTTGGCGCCGCTTCAAGTGTCAGCGCCGCTGCAAGGGCCAGCGCCGCTTCAAGTGTCAGCGCCGCTGCGAGGGTCAGCGCCGCTGCAAGTGTTCGCGCCGCTGCAAGTGTTCGCGCCGCTGCAAGGGTCAGCACCGCTTCAAGTGTCAGCGCCGCTGCAAGGGTCGGCGCCGCTACAAGTGTTCGCGCCGCTGCAAGGGTCAGCGCCGCTGCAAGTGTCCGCGTCGCTGCAAGGGTCAGCGCTGCTTCAAGTGTCAGCGCCACTACAAGTGTCCGCGCCGCTGCAAGGGTCAGCGCCACTTCAAGTGTCAGCGCCGCTGCAAGTGTCCGCAACGCTGCAAGTGTCGGTGTCACTTCAAGTGTCAGCGCCGCTGCAAGTGTCAGCGCCACTACAACAAGGGTCACTACAGCAATAACATTCGAGAGGTGCCCGTGAGGGTCACCACATAAATCCAAAATTAAGAAGTACCACTGCAAGGGTCAGCGCCGCTGCAAGGGTCACTGCAGTAATGACAAGTCGAGAGAGTCAGCGTCACTACAAGGCTCAGCGCCACTGCAAGGGTCACTGCAGAAATATTATTCGAGAAGTGCCGCTACAAGGGTTTCGGCAGAAACTCATATCGAGGGAGTAGCTATCATGAGAAACTCCTCATCATGAAACATCAGTCTCTAAATGAACAACAGCACTAACACTTTACTTTCTTGTACAGGTTGCCTAGTCGAGCAAGCAGGGCTCGAACAGGCGCGTTGGGACCTCCTGGGAGTTTTGGCTTGGCGGCTGAGGAACAAGGTATGTTGAGCAAGCTCAACCACTTAGCACTATAGGATTAAGAGAATACTAGTAGGAGACACTAGGGTCACCCAGTCCTCACACACCTCACACTTAGTCACAAGTGAAGTGAGCAGCCAATGGGCTGGCTGCTCACAAGAAAAGAACTGTTTATAAAATGATTTTAGAGGAGAGGGTCCTCTAAACCCCTCTCAAGAAAAATGATTTTAGAAGGGGGTCCTCGAGACCCCCCTCAATCTTGCAAATATTTTAGAGGAGGTGGTCGTCGAGACCCCCCCCCCCCCTCAAGTTTACAATGTTTGTATCGAAGTTACCGTTTCAAAAGATATTTAGCAAATCAGATATTTTGTCTCCATTAGAAGACATATTTGCTTTTGAACTTTGGTCAGCGCCAGGGGGCATCTGCCAGAGGGGACAGGCAGACCTGCCTGCAGGTAGGGACAAATAGTACACTGCAGACTTTGTCCCTCACCAACCCTCTAAGTTTTGGCGCCAAAAGTGCCAACCCAACCTTAGTGCCCAAGTATAAATAGGACCCCTGGGCAAGGTCATAGATAGACAATAAAGATTGCACTGTTACTCTGCTAAAATATCACCAGACCTACCTAGTATTCTCTCCCTGCTCATTCTCTTAGTGGTGAGTGCCTTGTTCCTTCACTCCCCACTGACAGCCATCACTCTCAGGTGTTTTCCTTGAGAAAATTACTATTTTTGCTGCGAAAGTTCATCTTCTTGCAGGGAGTGAGTTGAAGCTTGAGTTCCATTGTTACCAAAAGGAGAAGTTTTCTTCAGAAGTTGCACCAGGAGACCTTGAAGACCTTTCAGGCAGCGTCCATTGGAGTGGGTCACGCCTCACCCTTTCCTATTATTCATAGACCCCAGTCTCACTACCCTCCTACATTTGGCGACTCTGCTGGGGAGGTAACCTCACTTCCATGGACAAAGAAGGTTTTAATGTTTCTAGGCAGTTAGTGTTTGAAGACATTCCATCTGGAAATGGATCTCAAAGAGACAAGGCCACTCAGGTGGATGTGGTGGTGACTGGAGCAAAGGTACCTGCCCCTCCGGGAGGGCAGACCAGCTCACCGGCAGCATCTCCAGTGATAGACGCTTATGAGTATGTTTTTTGAGACTTGGCAAGTTTGGGTTAAGATTGTGTAACACCAGCAGCAACCCCCTCTGGAGGGGCAGCCGTTCTGGCAGCGATTCCGGCAGAAGTAGCTCAGCCGCAAAGGACGGCGCTGGAGCAAGTTGTGACAATTGTCAAGTTCACTGGCAGAACCCCCGGAACCCTAAGTGTTTGGCGAGGAACTCCTCTCGCTCATTGATAACAATGAGGAACCCTTAAGAAAAGAACCCATGGCAGTAGCAGCTAACGACGAGGGACCCTCGGCAGTGGGTCCCATAGTGGAAATCCCAAAAGATGGAAAACCTCTAACTGGCGAGGGGTCGCGATGAACTCACTGGAAAGGGGGTCGAGAGGAACCCTTGGCCAGCAGCACACCCCCATAGTCCAACAGTCGGCGACACACCCCCCGCCGCCAAGAAGGGAGTGGAAGTGGCAACCCCTATAGAAACAACAAATCACAAAGAACCCAGGGTGAGGAGCCCTGGGTACCTCTCGTCATCAATAAAGTGTCCATGGCAGCAGCAGCATACTCTCCATGACGCCAACAATGGGCGAGACACCCTGGGTCGTGGAACCCTTGACGTGATAAGAGGTCGAGACCCCCCACCAGAAACAAAAGGAAAATCGCGCATCTCCCCAAACGCAACACGAACAGTCAAACAATCGTCAACACCACAAGGGGTCGAGACACCCTGGGTCGAGGAACCCTAGACGGGACAAGATGTCGAGACACCCCCAATTTCTGACGAGGGACCCGTAGATACGATGCCAAGCCGCGAGACCCCCGGCCGCTGACGAGAGGCCACTATACTGTCCTAGTACGAGACCCCTATTCCTGAAAAATTCAAAGGCGTCGAGACACCACCGCCCAAAGCAACTAGGGCTTTCGAAGAATCCAAGGTAACTGGCGAGGGATCCTCGGACGTAGGGTCGCCTCGCGGAAAAGCACGAGTCGAGACCCCCCCTTCTTAAAAAAAAATCATGGGCGTCGAGACATCTAAGGTCGAGATACCCCCGTCAGCGCCAACACATTCCGAGACACCCAAGGTCAAGATACCGCCAGACGCCAACAATGGATTGGGCGAGAGACCCTCATGTGCATAAATAGCAGGAGAGGAACCCTGGGGCATGGACTCTGAGCACGCGAGGTCTTGAATGGGGTGAGAGACCCTCGCCTCCTATCTCGCGGTGAGCCCCTATCTCGACAAGGAGACGAGACACCCCCAGCCGCCTCTACCTGATTCGGCGAGGAACCCTTGGTTGGGTGACGCGAGGAACCTCTTATTTAGCGCAAAGCGTGAGGAACCAACACCAATTTCAGCAGATGTCGAGACCCCCCCTTTCAACATAATAGGGGTTGAGACACCCTCACTCAAAACCCCAAGCACCAAACTGCCAACACACAAGGAACTGTCAAGTGTATATGCGGAATTATTTCGCGAGGAACTCACCAAAAAGGGGGGTCGCGAGGAACCCATGGTTGGCAACGCACCCCCCATAGCGCCAACGGTGGTCGAGACCCCCATTTTTGTAGAATCCGAAGATGTCGAGACCCCCTCTCTCCAAGAAAAAAATTCCAACAGTCGAGACACCCCCTCTTGAAAGAACTGCGATCCAAGATCTCTGGCAATAGAAACCCTCAGTTGAGAGTCAGCGCATGAGGAGCCTTCAAATGACGAGTTACCTTCATTGACAACGACTGTGAACGAGATGGTCCCAAAAATCGATAAAGAACACTACTCAAGAATCTCCACGGCTTTGGCAACGTGGGAAGATTTTTTTTATGTCGCAAGGAACCTTCGTTAGTTAGAACAAATATCGACGAGAGGATGCCCAAGTTGACCGCTAACGAGGAACTCCAGCCATAAAAGAGTTTGACGAGGAACCTCTGATGAAATCAAACCTAGATAAGGGGCCTCTGTACGAGGACCCCCATCTCAAGCGACGGAGAAGATCATGGTCGAGGAACCCAACATGGAATGTCATATGAAATCTAATTGTGATGAGGGGCCTCTGTGCGAGGACCCCTCCCTCATCTCAGGCAGCGACGAGGAACTCCTTTGGATTCCTCGACATCACGAATTACTGCTCAACATCACGAAATTTGGAGGTACTCATCATCGGTGAGGAACCCTTCGTTGCAAAAGTCTCTGGTGAGGGACCCATCATGCGCGAAGTCCCAGGCACAAAACCTAAAATCGTGCTCATAGGTACTGAGCGCGAGAAACCCAAAAGTGTGTTTGAAGTCGCATACGAGCTGACTAAAGGTCGCGAGGAACCTCCTGCCAGTATTGCGCATGGGAGAAGGATGTGTGCTAGTGTCACGAGGTTGCGAGGAACCCTTAACCTCTAGTGAAGAACCCTTAACGTTTTGGGAGGGACAAAATTCATGAGGCACCCTTGACGACGGTGCAAGACCCAAGGTCATACCAAATATCATCTTGCCAAAAATAGTGCACGAGGGACCCAAAGGGATCTGCGAGGAACCCTTTTCTATGATAGAACCCAAATTATTGGCACAGAAGCCGCCGACGACAGTTGCAACGAGCAAGCCATTTCGAGAGTCACACACGAGCGCGAGGGGCTGAGTTGTGTCTCGCTAATGACAAGTAGCGATGAGGAACCCTTGACTAATGATGTCCATGAGGAACCTCTTATGGTCGTGATGAAAAGTGAGGAACCCCTTGTGGTCAAAATGCCAACTGAGATACCCCTCAAGTGCGAGGGACTCGAGGCTACAAAATTCCCACACAAGGAACCCTGAGGAAATACATAAATCCAAATGGGGAACCCTCCATAGATAATAACTCGTGCGAGGAACCCACCAGATGAGGAGCCTCTTATGTTCAAAACTTCGAACAAAGAATCCACAGCTAAGAAGGGTCCGGACGAGGGACCCCCTATGTTAGGACAACAACGCGCGAGGAACCCCTTTCAGCTGGAGCAGTGGACGAGAAACTGCTAATAAAAAATTATGCCAGGAGCCCAGAGTCGTCGAGGAATCCTCTCTCATAACATGTCCTAAATTATCTGACACAGATGTTGTTGGCAAGGAACTCGTTGGAAAATAAGGGCTCAATGCCATTTTAGATGAGGAACCCATCCGAATTGACGACGGTGGAAGGGAACCCTCGGAGTTCGAGGAACCCCTCATGGTTACGAGAATAGAGTAAGTCATAATCATAGAGGAACCCCTTTAAAAATTGCGCGATGGCAAGTAACCCGTATAGGCAATACACAGTCGCAAGGAATCCTCTGTAGTCAATGACCTTAACGAGGAACCCCCAGCATCTTGGGTGGAACACAAATTGGAGACTGTAAATAAAGTTTGGGAACCCAGATCTTGGGTGGAACCTAGATTTCGACGAACCCACAAATAAAGAAGTTCCAAATTTTAAGGAACCCATATTGGCGCCAGCAGCAGCCTCCTGCGAAGTACCCTCGCCCATCACGACCCTCGACAAGGAATCCATACCAGTCGGTGCTCCTAAATCATCTTGTGGTGGAAAAAGGTCAAGAGAAACCTCCAACATGTCTGACAACAAAATACCTGCAATCATCCCAAAATTCAACCCGTCGTCAACGGACATCATCACCACTACAGCCAAGAAGGTACTATGCCTAACTCTTGCCAAGTTTCATTTTCTTAAAAGAAGGGCAGAACCTCTACTAGATTAGAAGAGGGCCCATGATATAAGGAACTTTCCTCATCATACTTGGGGGGATATCCAACCCAAAAGTAAAAGTATAGTGAGTAAAGTCCCTAAGACCCGATAGGACCAGCAGGAGGTTATCCTCCTAGTAATAATAATAAAAAAAATCACTACACTTTTTTTATTATTCAATATAGATTTATAGCCTAGAGAACAAGTCCTAACCTCTGTTCTCAAGAAAACTTTACTTGACCAGTTTTCAGAAAATAGGGAGAAGAGGGTCTACCCCCCTCTCTAAACTTGTTATTTTTATAAGACAAAAAAGGTTCCTAAGAAAAGTTTGGAACAAGGACCCTTCAGACCAAGGGAAATTTTTAGTATAAAGGAATAATTATTTCTTTACTTATAATATATGTGAAATTTTATGCAAAGTTTGTGGGAAGGAGAAGTGCTAACCCCATCTATTAGTTACTTCCCAAGAAATGAATATGCATAACAAAATACCCCAAAGTCACACAGGGTTGCGCTAAAAAATATAACTTGCTCAGCTATATGCAAGTACCCCGCAGTTAGAGGGGTAGCGTCCAAATTTTAACTTGCTCAGTTATATGTAAGTACCCTCAACTAGAGGGGCTTCTTCCAAAATTTTAAACCTGCTCAGCTATATGCAAGTACCCCGCAGTTAGAGGGGCAGATTCAAATTTTTTTAACTTGCTTAGTTATATGCAAGAAGTACCCCGCAGCTAGAGGGGCCGCATCCAAATTTTAACTTGCTCAGTTATATGAAAGTACCCCGCAGTTAAAGGGGAAGCTTCAAAATTTTAAACTTGCTCAGTTATATGCAAGTACCCGCAGTTAGAGGGGCAACTTCAAAATTATTTTAACTTACTTAGTTATATGCAATAAGTACCCCGCAGCTAGAGGGGCCGCTTCCAAATTTTAACTTGCTCAGTTATATGCAAGTACCCCACAGTTAGAGGGGCAGCTTCAAAATTTTAACTTGCTCATCTCGTATGCAAATACCCCACAGTTAGAAGCGGGAAGTTCAGTCTTGAGGTTCTCACATAAAAAAGAGAAACTCAAAGTATTGAGCAACTCCAAGTATACATATAAGGTGCGACAGTTTAGCACCTACGGCTCCAAGGGCACTGGAGCGCTCACAGTCTTGAGCAACTGCCAAATATAAATATAAGGTACGACAGTTTAGTACCTAAGGCTCCAAGGGCATCGGAGTGCTCACAGTCTTGAGCAACTGCCAAGTATAAATAAAAGGTAGGAAAGTTTAGTACCTAAGGCTCCAAGGTCACCGGAGCACTCACAGTCATGAGTAAAGACCATATATAAATATAAGGTGTTCCAAATGAGCACCTTAGGCTCTAAGGGCACCGGAGTGCTCACAATCTTGAGCAAGTGCCAAATATAAATATAAATATAAATATAAATATAAATATAAGGTGCGATTGTTTAGCACCTAAGGCTCTAAGGGCACCGGAGTGCTCACAGTCTTGAGCAAGTGCCAAGTATAAACATAAGGTGCTCCAGATGAGCACCTAAGGCTCCAAGGGCACCGGAGCGCTCACAGTATTGAGCAAATGCCAAGTATAAACGTAAGGCTCCAAGGGCACCGTAGCGCTCACAGTCTTGAGAAAGTGCCAAGTATAAACATAAGGTGCTCCAGATGAGCACCTAAGGCTCCAAGGGCACCGGAGCGCTCACAGTCTTGAGCAAGTGCCAAGTATAAATAGAAGGTGCTCCAGATGAGCACCTAAGGCTCCAAGGGCACCAGAGCGCTCAGAGTCTTGAGCAAGTGCCAAGTATAAATATAAGGTGCGCCAGCTGAGCACCTAAGGCTCTAAGGGCACCGGAGCGCTCACAGTCTTGAGCAAGCGTCAAGTACAAATATAAGGTGTGATAGTTTAGCACCTAAGACTCCAAGGGCACCGGAGTGCTCACATACTTGAGCAACTGCCAAGTATAAATAAAAGGTACGACAGTTTCGTGCACAAGTCTCTCGACATTACAAGACACTTCTGCACGAGGGGGCTAATATTGAGAAGTCCTCAAGCAAATGAACAAATAGTAAAATAGCTTGGAGTGTGGGGATCCACTTATAGTGGCTCCACCTGCCCAAGATTGCAAGTTTGACAGAAAATATCCTAGGTCAAGGGGATCCATCTTGAGTGCCCTTTCTTCCCAAACTCGATGCTACAGAAAAGAACTCAAGGCGAGGGGCTCACCGCGAGTAACCCCCCCGCCCAAGATAAAAGGCCACAGAAGAAGGCCAAGGGCGAGGATCTCATGGTGAGTAACCCCTCCACCCAAGACAGAAGGCCACAGAAGAAGGCCAAAGGCGAGGGGCTCACCGTGAGTAACCCCTCCACCCAAGACAGAAGGCCACAGAGGAAGGCCAAGGGTGAGGGGGCCATCGCGAGTAACCCCTCCACCCAAGAAAGAAGGCCACAGAAGAAGGCTAAGGGCGAGGGGCTCACCGTGAGTAACCCCTCCGCCCAAGATAAAAAGCCACAGAAGAAGGTTAAGGGCGAGGGGCTCACCGCGAGTAACCCCTTCGCCCAAGATAGAAGGCCACAGAAGAAGGCCAAGGGCGAGGGGCTCACCGTGAGTAACCCCTCCGCCCAAGATAGAAGGCCACAGAAGAAGGCCAAGAGCAAGGGGCTCACCGAGAGTAACCCATCTGCCTCAGATAGAAGGCCACAGAAGAAGGCCAAGGGCAAGGGGCTCACCGCGGGTAACCCCTCCGCCCAAGATAGAAGGCCACAGAAGAAGGGCAAGGGAGAGGGGCTCACCGCGAATAATCCCGCCGCCCAAGATGAAAGGCCGTAGAAGAAGGCCAAGGGACGAGGGGCTCAATGCGAGTAACCCCGCCACCCAAGATGAAAGGCCGCAGAAGAAGGCCAAGGGCGAGGGGCTCACTGCGAGTAACCCCTCCGCCCAAGATAGAGGGCCACAGAAGAAGGCCGAGGGCGAGGGACTCACCGCGAGTAACCCCTCCACCCAAGACAGAAGGCCACAGAGGAAGGCCAAGGGCGAGGTACCCATCGCGAGTAACCCCTCCTCCCAAGAGGGAAGGCCACAGAAGAAGGCCAGGGCGAGGGACTAACCGCGAGTAACCCCTCCACCCAAGACAGAAGGCTACAGAGGAAGGCCAAGGGCGAGGGGCCCATCACGAGTAACCCCTCCGCCCAAGACGGAAGGCCACATAAGAAGACCAGGGAGAGGGACTAACCGCGAGTAACCCCTCCCCCCCAAGACAAAAGGCCACAGAGGAAGGCCAAGGGCGAGGGGTTCACCATGAGCAACACCTTTAAACAAAGTAGAAGGCCATAGAAGAAGGCTAAAAACGAGGGGCTCACCGCGAGTAACCCCTCCGACCAAGTTTATACCCTGATAAGGAGGTCCACTATAAGTGGCCTCATTTACAAAACTTGAGATGAAGTGACATAACATTAAATGACCCTAAGAGGAATGATGAAGAAACCCGAGGGTCCCTAGAAAAAAAAACTAAATTTATGGCGTACAAAGCTTTTTGGTCTACCCAACACAAAAGACTTTGCACGAGGGGCTAATGTAGAAGGGTGTATACCTATAAAAAAGTAAAAATATTATTTTATTAGAAATACTGAGAAGAAACCCAGGGTCCCGACAGAAGCTCATATTGAGAAGGAACCCCCCGGGGTCCCGACAGAAACTCATATTGGGCAGGAACCCCCCAGGGTCCCGACAGAAACTCATATTGAGAAGGAACCACCCCAGGGTCCCAACAGAAACTCATATTCAGCAGGAACCCCCAGCGCCGCTGCAAAGGTCAGCGCCGCTGAAAGTGTCAGCGCCGCTGCAAGCGTCAGCGCTGCTGCGAGTGCCAGCGCCACTACAGGTGTCTACGCCGCTGCAAGGGCCAGCACCGCTGCAAGTGTCTGCCCCGCCGCAAGGGTCAGTGCCTCTTCAAGTTCCAGCGCCGCTGCAAGTGTCAGGGCCGCTGAAAGTGTTAGCGCCACTGCGAGTGTCAGCGCCGCTGCGAGTGTCAGCGCCGCTGCGAGGGTCGGCGCCGCTGCGAGCGTCAGCGCCGCCGTAAGCGTCAGCGCCGCTTTAAGTGCTAGCGCCCCTATAAGTGTCAGTGCCACTGCAAGTATCAACGCCGCTGTAAGAGTCAGCGTCACTAGGGTCAGCGCCGCTGCAAGTGTCTGCGCCGCCGCAAGGGTCCGCGCCGCTGCAAGGGTTGGCGCCGCTTCAAGTGTCAGCGCCGCTGCAAGGGTCAGCGCCGCTGCAAGGGTCAGCGCCGCTGCAAGGGTCGGCGCCGCTTCAAGTGCCAGCGCCGCTGCAAGTGTCAGCGCCGCTTCGAGGGTCAGCGCTGCTGCAAGTGTTCACACCGCTGCAAGGGTCAACGCCGCTTCAAGTGTCAGCGCCGCTGCAAGTGTCCGCGCCGCTGCAAGGGTCGGCGCCGCTTCAAGTGTCAGCGCCGCTGCAAGGGTCAGTGCCGCTGCAAGTGTCGGCGCCGCTGCAAGGGTCGGCGCAGCTTCAAGTGTCAGCGCCGCTGCAAGGGTTAGCGCCGCTGCAAGTGTCCGAGCCGCTGCAAGGGTTGGCGCCGCTTCAAGTGTCAGTGCCGCTGCAAGGGTCAGCGCCGCTGTAAGGGTCGGCGCCGCTTCAAGTGTCAGCGCCACTACAGCAAGGGTCACTACAGCAATAACATTCGAGAGGTGCCCCTGAGGGTCACCACATAAATCCAAAATTAAGAAGTACCACTGCAAGGGTCAGCGCCGCTGCAAGGGTCACTGCAGTAATGACAAGTCGAGAGAGTCAGCGTCACTACAAGGCTCAGCGCCACTGCAAGGGTCACTGCAGAAATATTATTCAAGAAGTGCCGCTACAAGGGTTTCGGCAGAAACTCATATCGAGGGAGTAGCTATCATGAGCAACTCCTCCTCATGAAACATCAGTCTCTAAATGAACAACAACACTAACACTTTACTTTCTTGTACAGGTTGCCTAGTCGAGCAAGCAGGGCTCGAACAAGCGCGTTGGGACCTCCTGGGAGTTTTGGCTTGGCGGCTGAGGAACAAGGTATGTTGAGCAAGCTCAACCACTTAGCACTATAGGATTGAGAGAATACTAGTAGGAGACACTAGGGTCACCCAGTCCTCACACACCTCACACTTAGTCACAAGTGAAGTGAGCAGCCAAAGGGCTGGCTGCTCACAAGAAAAGAACTGTTTATAAAATGATTTTAGAGGAGAGGGTCCTCTAAACCCCTCTCAAGAAAAATGATTTTAGAAGGGGGTCCTCGAGACCCCCCTCAAGCTTGCAAATATTTTAGAGGAGGTGGTCGCCGAGACCCCCCCCCCCCCCCCTCAAGTTTACAATGTTTGTATCGAAGTTACCGTTTCAAAAGATATTTAGCAAATCAGATATTTTGTCTCCATTAGAAGACATATTTGCTTTATAACTTTGGTCGGCGCCAGGGGGCATCTGCCAGAGGGGACAGGCAGACCTGCCTGCAGGTAGGGACAAATAGTACACTGCAGACTTTGTCCCTCACCAATCCTCTAAGTTTTGGCGCCAAGAGTGCCAACCCAGCCTTAGTGCCCAAGTATAAATAGGACCCCTGGGCAAGGTCATAGATAGACAATAAAGATTGCACTGTTACTCTGCTAAAATATCACCAAACCTACCTAGTATTCTCTCCCTGCTCATTCTCTTAGTGGTGAGTTCCTTGTTCCTTCACTCCCCACTGACAGCCATCACTCTCAGGTGTTTTCCTTGAGAAAATTACTATTTTTGCTGCTAAAGTTCATCTTCTTGCAGGGAGTGAGTTGAAGCTTGAGTTCCATTGTTACCAGAAGGAGATGTTTTCTTCAGAAGTTTCACCAGGAGACCTTGAAGACCTTGCAGGCAGCGTCCATTGGAGTGGGTCACGCCTCACCCTTTCTAGTTATTCATAGACCCCAGTCTCACTACCCTCCTACACTAAGTAAATAAAAGGTTTTTACCTGAAAGGATTTTTTTTCTGAAACTTGGCCTTGTCGTATTTTTTTGGCTTAATTTATCTATTTTATCACATAGATGTATGTTTTGGATAAAAAGATAAAATCTGTTTAAATTTGGAATCCTTATTGGACATATTTTGTTCCGCATTTAAGAGCATTCATTATTTTTGTGTTTACAAATTGGTATCGGAGTAGGTTGCACCAAGCTATTAAGTGATCCTATTTTTTCAAAAAGGTTATAAGTGTTTTTGTTTTTTTCTCGATATATTCTCTGAGTTTTAACTCCGCCTGTGTCGTTCTTAATTTCTTATTTTTTGACACTGCCGGTCCTAAGCCCGAAAAAAGGAGGAGGGTTGCGTTAGGTAGCTGACAACCAGCGTAAAACTTTGTAAGATCCTTATGAACATGAATCCTATTAATATACGTCCTAATGCTAAGGCATTCCCCTTAAGCGATGCGTTGCGCCTGCCACCGGGTGTCTCAAAAATAGGCAATGGGCGTTGCGCCTGCCACCGGGTGTCTCGAAAACTAGGCAAGGGGCGTCGTATCGGCGCCCGAATGTGACGATAAATACGCAAGGGTTCCTGCAACAAGCTGGACATGTGCGGGTAAAGAAGCTAGTCCAGGATACTAGACTTAGGTTAGCGACTTGGAACATAGGGACTATGATAGGAAAATGGATGGAGTTAGTAGATACCATGATAAGAAGAAAAGTTAACATAGCTTATTTACAAGAAACTAAATGGGTCGGTGAAAAAGCTAGAGAAATAGAAAATACAGGATTTAAATTATATTATACAGGAAAATATAGAAATAACAACGGAGTTGAAATAATAGTAGATAAAAACTTTAAGGACGATATCGTAACCGTTATTAGGAAAGGTGATAGACTTATACTTGTAAAATTGGTATTAGGTGAAAACATAATTAATATTGTTAGTGCTTATGCACCCCAAGTAGGATTAGATGAGCACATTAAAGTACAATTTTGGGAACAAATGGATGAACTAACTCAAGAAATACCCCTAGGTGAGAAAATCTATATAGGTGGATATTTTAATGGCCATGTAGGAGAAGATCATGTAGGATATGAGATAGTGAATGGAGGGTATGGTTTTGGAGATAGGAACGACGGGGGAGATTCTATCTTAGATTTTGCGATGGCTTAAGATGTTGTACTAGTAAATACATGTTTTAAAAAGAGGCTTGAACATTTAATAACTTATAAAAGTGGAACGCATAAGAGCCAAATAGATTTTTTCATTACTAGGAAAGGAGATCGATTAACATGTAAAGATTGTAAGGTTATCCCGGGAGATAGCTTAACCTCACAACATAGGATAATGGTGTTGGATATAAATATTAAAAATAAATCACGAGTGCGAAAAGTGAAGATTAACCCACGAACTAGGTGGTGGAATTTAAAAGGTGAGAAATTAGAACTATTTAAAGATAAAGTATTAAATGAAGCAACATGGAATAGTGAAGAAAAAACTAATAAAATGTGGAATAAGATGGCCACATGCATTAGGAGAATATCAAAAGAAATTCTTGGAGAATCAAAAGGCAAAGGGGCACAATCTAAAGAAACTTGGTGGTGGAATGAAGAAGTATAACATATAGTAAAAATTAAAGGGGAGTGCTTTAAAACATGGCAAATAAATAGAAATGAAGAGAATTTTGAGAAATATAAATGGGCTAAAAAGGAAGTTAAGAAAGTGGTAAGAGATGCTAAGTTAAAAGCGTATGATGATCTTTATACAAAATTAGGAACACGAGAAGGGGAAAAAAGTATTTATAAGCTTGCTAAACTTAGAGATAGGAAAACAAAAGATTTTAATAACGTTAAGTGCATCAAAAGTGATGATTCGAGAGTCCTAGTCAAAGATGATGAAATTATGGAAAGATGGAAAAACTATTTTGAGAGGTTATTAAATGGAGATAATGGGAGTAGAATAGATATAGAGGAACTTATGGAGACTCGAGAAAATATATTTTTTCATAGAATTAGGACAACAGAGGTCAGGATTGCTCTAAAAAAGATGAAAACAGGAAAGGCTTTAGGACCAGATGGTATCCCTATTGAGGTTTGGAAGTGCTTAGGGGGAGATGGAGTATCATGGCTTACAAAATTATTTAATAGAATTTTAATGACTAATAGGATGCCCGATGAATGGAGAAAAAGTATTTTAGTACCTATTTATAAAAATAAAGGGGACATACAAAGTTGTTCAAATTATCGTGGTATTAAGTTAATGAGTCATACAATGAAACTTTGGGAGAGAGTGATTGAATATAGATTGAGATTAAAGATAACAGTATCTGAGAATCAATTTGGGTTTATGTCTGGGAGGTCAACAATGGAAGCAATCTATTTATTGAGGAGATTAATGGAGAGGTATAGGGAGAAAAAGAAGGATCTTCATATAATTTTTATAGATTTGGAGAAGTCGTATGATAGGATACCCAAAGATATAATATGGTGGGTTTTACATAAAAGAGCAGTGACTCACAGATATATTGATGTGATTAAGGATATGTATGATGGTGCGATGACTACATTAAGAACATCATCCGGAGAAAGTAGTGAATTTTCAATTACGGTATGGCTACACCAAGGTTCATCATTAAGTCCTTATCTCTTTGCTCTTGTTATGGATGAGTTGACTCGACAAATACAAGATGAGGTGCCATGGTGTATGCTATTTCCAGATGATATTGATTTAGTGGATGAGACTAAGATGGGGATTAATGCTAGGTTAGAATTATGGAGAGAAACTTTAGAAACAAGAGGATTTAAAATAAGCAGAACTAAAACAGAATATGTGGAGTGTAATTTTAGTAGTAATAGGAGGACAAATGGAGATGTGGTGAAATTAGAGGGTCAAGAAATACCTAGAAATTACCCTTTTCGTTATTTAGGATCGATTATACAAAAAGATCGAGATATTAGTGATGATGTTATGCATAGGATTAGAGCAGGCTGGGTTAAGTGGAGAAGTGCTACCAGCGTTTTGTGTGATAGGTGTATACCTTTGAAGTTAAAAGGAAAATTTTATAGGACGGCCATTAGACCTGCCATGTTATATTGGACAAAGTGTTGGGCAACCAAGAAACAAAATGTGCAGAAAATGAGTGTGGCGGAGATGTGAATTCTAAGATCGATTTGTGGTAAAACTCGAAAGGATAAAATTAAAAATGAACAACTTCGTAAAACGGTAAAAGTAGCTCTTATAGAGGATAAATTGAGAGAAAATCGACTTAGATGGTTTGGACACGTCAAGCGTAGACCAATGGATGCTCCTGTAGGGAAGAATGATTTAGTTAGTATCGATGGTAACACAAGGGGTAGAGGTAGGCCTAAATTAACTTGGTGGGATATTATACAAAAGGACATGATATCATGTGATTTAACCGAAGATATTGCACTGGACAGAATGGAATGGAAAAATAGGATTCATGTAGCAGACCCCAAATAATTGGAAAAAGGCTTCGTTGAGTTGAGTTGAGTATATTCTCTGAGTTTTGACAACTTAAATCGTTTGAATTTGATGTTTGCTAAATGAATTAAAACTCTTAAAATAGAAAATTCTCATTTGATATCTTCTATGGATCTTTTGCAAATTGTTCAAAATCAAAGATATTTCTTTCGTAAGAAACTTGTTAACATGGACCGTGAGTTTAAAAGTTATAATTGTCTAAGAAAGAGAGTGATGATAGAGTCCGGTATTTAAAAAAATGATTTAGAGGGATTTAAATTCTAGGATTAATGTTTGTGCCCTCGATCATCACTCTTTTAAGTCATAATTGACCTCGACCCCCGATCGTCACCTCTCTTAGGTTATAATTGACCTCGGGCCTTGGTTACCACCTCTCTTAGGTTAGAATTGACCTCGGCCCCGGGTAGTCACCTTTTTTAGGTCATAAATGACATCGTCCCTCGGCCATCACCTCTTTTAGGTAAGAATTGACCTCGACCCTTGGTCGTCACCTCTCTTAGGTCAGAATTGACCTCAATCCTCGATCGTCACCTCTCTTAGGTTAGAATTGACCTCGGCCCTCGGATGTCACCTCTTTCAGGTTAAAATTGAGCTCGGTCGTGGGTCGTCACCTCTTTCAGGTCAAAATTAGCCTCGACCCTCGATCGTCACCTTTCTTAGGTCAGAATTGACCTCAACCCTCAGTCGTCACCTCTTCTACATCAGAACTTACTCCGGCCCTCGATCGTCACCTCTTTCAGGTTAGAATTGACCTCAGCCTTCAGCCATTACCTATCTAATGTTAGAATTAACTTTGGCCCTCGATCGTCACCTGCCTTAGGTCAGAATTGACCTCGGCCTCGGGTCATCATCTATTTTAGGTCAGAATTGATCTCGACCCTCGGTCTTCACCTTTTTTAGGTCAGTATTGATCTCGCCCCCTAGTCGTCACATCTTTCAAGTCGTAATTGACCTCAGCCCTCAGTCGTCACCTAGTTTAGGTCAGATTTTACCTCATCCCTCTATCGTCACCTCTTTTAGGTCAGAATTGACCTCGGTGCTCAGTCCTTACCTTTTTTAGGTCAAAATTAACCTCGGCTCTGGGTCATCACCTCTTTAAGGTCATAATTGACCTCGCCCTCAATCGTCACCTATTTCAGGTCAGAATTGACCTCAACCCTCGTTTGTCACCTATTTTAGGTTAGAATAAAAATCATCCCATAGAATCTTCCATCCCCAGTGTTCCTCTTAGGTCCTCAAAATACGCCTTGACCCTCTGAATCAGTCATCTCTATCCCTTAGGTTCGCATAATCGACCTCTTTCTAAAACATCACGTGGTGTCTATTCATCAACTTTCACTTGTTGTAAGCTCACCCGTCAAGGGGATCCGTAGACACCACATTCTAGGATCCCCTAAGTCTCTGCTTAGGTCCCTAGAACCTCCTCATTTCACTATAAACCCTAGGTCATACTTCGAGTATCAATCTAGAGGCCATTAGGCGCTCCCGAGTCCCGTTTAACTCCGATCAACTCTATTTTCAGAGTGAAAGCTCTTTGAATCTTTAAAGGTCTTTGAATCCCCTTTTTGAAGGTCCTCTTGATGCGTGAATCGTCAAAATATTTTGGACAAATGGATAATCTTACCATCGAAAATCGATTGAAAGGCCACGAGGCACTCTCGAGCCACAATTTGACCCCAATCAATTTCATCATTAGAGCGAAATCTCTTTGAATATTTAAAATGAACTAAAAATTCTTTCCAATGATCCATCCCGTGCACACAATGACATAACCGTTCAGATGAACGATCCGTTTTCCCCTGAAAATTGATTTGGAGGCCACCGGGCGCTCACGGGCTCCGTTTGACTAAGGTCAACTCTTCAACTCAAATGAGACTGAACGAATATTAGAAAGGCACTGAAAACCCTTTCAACCGTTCCACCCCATCATCAATCTTGACTTATGGTACAGACAAACGATTTGTTTTACTCCGAGAGGTCATCGAGCGCTTTCGGACCCTGATTAACCAAGGTTAATTTTTTTAACCGAGCAAAGCTCTTAGAATGTCGAGGTACATCTTCTAACAGTTTCAATGGTCCTCCCCCATGAATGATTCTGACTTACCATGTGGATGAATGATCCGTTTTCATTCGACGATCTCCCGTCCGAAGAACTGATATGCTCTTCTGAGCCACATTTGACCCAAAATCAACTCCCGAACCCGAGAGCGGTCCAAAGGACTCTTAAAGGTCTCTGAATTACTTTTCTAATGGTATACCCTGTGCATAATTAAAATTAAAGAATCGCATTCTACAACCGTATTTCCAAAAAATCTATACGAGACTGTCAATTGGCACGTCCATTTCCCTGCCTATCGAAAGTGTGTCTTGGGTCACCTGTCAATTGGTAGGGCTAGGGCTATGCCAATCGACACCTCACTTACCCTCTAAATAGAGGGAATGATCTCACTCCTAAGACACACCTCAGATCCATCAGCATCACTGATCTCAGCAATATTCTCTCGGAATCAGCGAAGTTTCTTCATGTGAAATTCCATTTAAGCTCACATTCCCAACCTTTTCATAACCAATTTGTAAATATCACATTCTCTCTCATCCAACATTCATCTCAAATCAAGGGAGTTCATCCAAGATCAAAGATCAAGCTTCAAAGAAGGTCTAAATCCTTCCCTCTTTCTTTAAATTTCTTATTTTTTCATAAAGTTTATTAGATTTATAATCTAGTTCTTACTTTATTTCATACACAATAACATCTTACATTCTTATTATTATATTAAACATACTTTATTTTCTATATAAAAAAAGAAGAAGAGGGTTATACCCATAAATTCTAAACGGGATTATCCATCACATTTTTTTTTCAAAACTAAAACCCATTTTCTACACACACACACACATATAAAATCTCGTTCGAATTTATGGGATAAACCCCACCCCCATGCTGTATTCGAGCTACGTTGACTTTGATGCCTTTATAGGCTACGTAGGCATTTCGAATTAAAACTCGAGACTCGAGTCCAATTTTCTAATTTTCCATTTTTTTAATCTTCTAATTTTACTGAATCCCCTAGTTTTGCATTTATCATATTCTTGCATTAGTATACATGCTATGTTTGTGATTATTATTATCGTTTCATCCAACACATATTAGCGTTTCATTATAACGATCAAAATCGAGATAAATGCATAAATCATATTTTCTCTATATTATTTTGAAAACATTCATATGGATGACCTCACTCTGTCTTTTTCATGGTATGAGGTGAACGATTACAATCTCCATTATATATACCCGCACAGACACTTCATGAAGAAATGAAGGAAAATAATAACACAATCCCATGAGAGACCGAAAAGGCGGTATGGGTGCCTAATACCTTCCTATTTTGTAACTTAGACCCCAAACATTTGAATTATTGGTTTCGTATGCATCAGTTTGTCCTTGATGCCGCTCTCTCGAGGCGGAGACATATTCTTTTGCCTATTTTGAGTAAAATAGGCTGGCGAATCCATCCCTTTACATTCACCCCACACCGACGACAGCCAAAACGTTCCTAAGTGGGGAGAGAGAACTTTCAACCCCCCTTCATTCTCCATCCCCTTTGGGAAGTAGTGGAGAGGAAAAGGGCGTGCATCTTGATTCGGGATAGCCACACTATCCAAGAGGTAAGAGGGGTTATTTCTCAATTTTATGAGGACTTGTTCAGGGAAGAGGATGAGTGGTGACCTAGGCTCGAGAGGACATAGATGGGTTGCATTTCAGCGGAAAAGGCCAAGATGTTAGAGGTTTAGTTCACGGAGGAGGAAGTTGTTCAAGTGCTAAATTCCATGAGTGGGGACAAGGCCACATGTCCTAAAGGTTTCATGATGGCCTGCTTTTAGCGATGTTGGTTAGTGGTCAAAGGGGAAGTGATGACTTTTTTGGGAAGATTCATTACCTGATATCCAAAAAAGGTGGTTGATTGATATTCATGACTTCAGACCCATTAGTTTGATCGGGAATAGTTATAAGCTTCTTGCCAAGGTTTTGTTGATTAGACTTCAAAAAGTAATTGATCCCTTAATGAGTCCCAAAATGCTTTCGTGGGTGGTGGGAAAATACTCGATGCGATTCTGGTGGTCAATGAATGTGTGAAATACAGAATAAGAAGTGGTGTTTCAAGCATTGCGTGAAAGTTAGACATCGATAAGGCCTATGATCATGTCAATGGGAATTTCCTTTTGTACTTGTTGAGGAGGATGGGGTTTAGAGAAAGGTGGTGTCGTTGGATCAAAAAGTGTATCTCTAAATTCATGTTCTCTATTTTGATTAATGGGGTTCCGGAGGGTTTTTTCCCTAGCTCTCGCGGGCTTAGGCAGGGAGGCCAGATATCTCCTTTTTTTATTCATATTGGTGATGGAGGCATTTAGTCAAATGATGGGTCGTGTGGTTAAGGCAGGATGGATCACCGGCTTTGTGATTGGTCAATCAAATGCGAATTTGGTTAGGATATCTCACCTTCTTCTTGCCGACGACATGGTTATATTACGTAACGCGGAGGTGAGTCAAGTACGGGCCTTAAGATTTCTCCTCATATTCTTTGAGGTAATGTTGGGCCTCCTGGTTAATATTGAAAAATTTAAGATAATTCAAATAGGGGGAAAAGAGAGTGTGGGGTTTTTAACTGAGACACTGGAATGCAAGAAAAGAACTTTTCCTTCCATTTATCATAGTTTACCATTGGGGCTAAGTTTAAGTCTAAATCTATTTAGAATCCAGTTTTGGAGAGAATGACAAGGAGATTAGTGGGCTGGGGAAATTGTTACTTATCGGGGGGGGGGGGGGGGGGGAGGGGGGGAAGTTGACCTTGATTGAAAGCACATTGTCTAGTCTTCCCACGTAATACATGTCAATTTTGCCACTATCAGGTAGTATTCGGATGAAGATGAAAAAAATACTAAGAGATTTTTGTGGAGGGATAATGAGGACAATTTAGATTTTAGTGGGGTGGGAAGATATTTGCAAACCCATTAGGGAAGAGGGTGAGGGAATTAAGAATTTTTAGCTCTTCAAAAAATCTCTATTACGTAAATGGCTTTGGAGATTTCCCTGTGAGGAGAAAAAGTTATGGAGAAGAGCAGTGGTGGCTAGAGCGGGATGCTCAAATCATGGGTCGAGTCTAGTATTGGGGTGGTACGCGCATGGGGTGAGATTATGGAAACATATTTCGAAAGAGTGGGATAATTTCTCAAAATACACAGACTTTTGATTGTGGAAAGTCAATTGTATTATGTTTTGTAAATATAAATTGTAATATCCCGCCCTAATATTTCATTTAAATTTTGTATAAATTATAACGAAGTGAGGTTTGATGATAATTATTGGAAGTTCTGGGTCAAAATCAAAGGAAATAAAGAAATTGGAATTTGGAGGGTGGGGTTCGAATGACAGTAGGCTCATTCGAATGAGATTTGGGTTTCGTTTGAATCGAGGTTCAAACAACCTTCACACGAGGTCCCACTTCATTAAAGTCCCAGGTCGTGCGAAGGCATATATTGAACAAGATAGACATATCATTCAAAAGAGGCTAATGTCGTTCGAATGACATGCCTTGAAAATGTTAACATCTGATTGCCATTGTGCGCTATCATGTTTCTAAACATGTCATTCGAACAAGGTTCACGTCATTCAGACTATCTCTTTTTTTCTTAAATGAATTACAGTCTATCATACCATTCCACTTATGTTTCTAACTACACCATAAGCATACATTCAACACATTTATGGCCATACCCCCTATCCCAAATGATTCTAAAATCAGCTAATCAGGGCGCCCATACATCCTATATCTTGTGCACACCTTCACAATCATCACTAATGTCTCAAACGTAACATACTTATCTCAAACTTGTCTCCGCACTCTCGGCGTGGCTATATAGTAAGGTTGTACTAAATTTATTTACTAATTATGACTTATTTCTCCTCGAGACTGCCCCACTTATGAACTAGTGGTGTAAGAGTTCCGCAATGCTTTCTATGCAACACTATCGGCTCCACTGGCCCTATAGTATATAAGATCTCTCTTCTCAAAGTATTTTCTCTACACTATCAATGATTAACACTGAAAACTGATGCCTTAGCATCCAACAATATCTCCTCACTCTCAACGATTATAATGGTTTAAGCATAGAATGTCCCACAAATGAAACTCAAATAAGGAACTCCCTCGATATACTATCACCTAGAATGGTCGGTCATCGAGTTCTATATGACCACAGCATATAACCAGGACACTCAAAATCATATCCCCCCGCCTCATCGTCTAAGTCTAAGCAAAAACTCCCACATCTATAAAGGAGTCATATAACATTGTGCTCGTACTATCACTAAGTCCCCAACACTAAATCAATAACGAGATAAATCTCTGCTCGATAGAATACTCGATGTACCCTCAATCACATCAATAAAGTCCTTGTAAGGACACAAATTTCCAATCGATTCCTTTGTAGTTTTGGCTCAATTCCGAAAAAAAACATTTGAGTCATAGGATAGAGTATATTGATCATCCTTCAAGCCTATGACGTGTTTGTAGAAGATGTAGCGGCCAAGTGTATAAAGCTTCATCACATTACCGAGTTTGTTTGTGCCTTGTTTCTACGTCATCGACATGGTTCCATTGCTCCTAAGGTATGAATGCATTTTAATATATATATAGGAGCTTGGAACATTTTATAATGGGTGTACGTTTATTTAAAACTGTTGTTTAAGTTCATAAAGATTTTAATAAAACTTTAAAATAAGTTTATAAAGTTTATGGGCTTAAAATAGAATATTTCAAACTTTCTGGAAGTTCGTTCGAATTATCGTTCGAACGAGATTGTCATTCGAACCACATTGTCATTCAAACGAGTTTGCCAACGAGTTCCCATATTGGCCACTGGAACTTCGTTTGAAATGTCGTTCGAACCAGATGGCTGTTCGAACGAGATTTCCAACGAGATCACTCTGGAACTTCGTTAGAAGCCTCATTCGAACGAGATTTCATTCGAACGAAAATGTCATTCGAACGAGTTTTGGCGGGAACAGTTAAATGGCAGTTTTAACCCACTTTCCCACTTGTTTTCCCCCTAACTTTTTGGCAGATTTCTTAAGTGCAGAAATGAACTTTTCTAACTTAACTTTTCATTCGATTCTAACTCCAAGAGAGAGTTTTTGAGAGCAAATTCTTTCAAGAAAAATTCATGGTTTTGAGTGTTCATCTTTCAAAGAAATATTCATCTAAAACTCTAGTTTACACCCAATTGTTTGTTTAATCCAAGTTCCATATATATATATATATATATATATATATATATATATATATACTTTGCTTGGAGTTTTGGCACCAGTTTTTCATCTCTACCGTTTTGAAGAGACGTTTGGATTTGCTTCTAAATTCCACAAAGAAGAAGAGGTTTTACGTTGATTTACCCACTTAGAGAAGGACTTCTAGTTCGGGTGACGGTGGCCATATAAAGTCCGATCGGTGGATTTCGAGACCGCGATGGAGCTCCGTGGTTATTCGCTAGGGAGATGTTGATACAAGAAGACACGTCGTGGCTTGAGAGGGATCGAGTCGAGTTTTGTAAGTCATATGTCTTGTATTTCTAAATTCCGTACTTAGTGGATTTGAGTCTAGGACCGTCCGAGGTTTTTTTTTCCCGTTGTGGGCTTTTCCTCTTTTATCGCGGCATAGTGGACTAATTGTTTATTTTATCTTTTGCAAAATCACCTAGAACACATGCTTAGGTAAAATGATTAAATTGGTTTAATTGTCACACTTAATTTAATTTCGTGCTAAATTAAATTTGGGTAATGTTTAGTTAATTAATTCAAGTCTTTTAATTTAATTGTTAAAATTGGTTTGGCCTAACTTGATAATATTGTAAAATATGACTTAGGCAAATTTCTAGGACTTGGGTTAATTAATTGGGTTTAAGTGAAATCAAATAGTGTGTGTGTATGAATCATATTTCACTTTGTGTTTAATTTTAATTTTGAAAAGGAAATTAAAATTTGTTTATTTGTTTTAATTGAACCATCATCGCTTCCGCATACTTAAAAAGGAAATTAGCTTTTTGTGATTTTTTTTTTTAAAATTGGGGGCCTATCATTTTTTCAAATTGGTAGGGGGCCTATCGCTCCAACAAGTTGTATCAGAGCTTTGACTAATAAAATCTCTCGCTTTCATATTGGTATCAGAGCCAGACCGCTAATTTATCTCGTCAAAGATCCGTTTTTCGACTTTTATAATTTTTGTGCTCCTTGTATTTTTAAGTGGTTCATATTTTTACTGACTCTCAATTTTTTTGTATCTCTCGATGGGACGCTTTAATGATAATTTGTCCATTTCTAATGATAATGAAAATTTTCTATTCGAGAGGAATTTAATGTGCTTAATACGTGTAATGAAAAATTAAGAGAATTAAATTTGAGATTTGCTAAAAGAATTAAAATTCTTGAAGATGAAAATTCTTGTTTTAAAGCTAAAGTTGAATTTTTGCAAACCTCACTATCTCAAAAAGATATTTTTCATGAAAATCTCATGGACATAAATTACAATTATAATATTTTATAAATGTCCAAGAAAGAGAGTGATAGTCGTGAAAAGACTCTTATGGACAAGTTTGCTCACATTGAGAGGGAGCGTGATAACGTTCTAGGTGTAATTGAAAACTTAAAGAAGGAGTCCCATAAATTTGAGGAGTCTAATTTATTACTTGAGTCCAAAATTTTAAAAATGAAAAATAATTTACAAGACTCGAGTAGTTGTGATAATGGTTCTAGAACATATTGTTCAAATGCTTCTGTTGCTAAAGCTAAAACCATTGGGTGTTTTAGAGGGTCTACTTTATCTAAAGACTTTAGAAAAGGTCACACCTTAGGTAACATTTCTCGTGTTTTCACATGCTTGCATTGTGGTAGGAAAGGTCACCTTAGGTCATTTTGTTTTGATCTTAATAGAAATCCTAGGAAGTCTATGTCTAGTAATTCATTTGTTTCCAAATCCCATCATTTTAAATATACATCTATATGGGTTCAGAAATCATTTTTAGACGCGATAGATATTAGATTTGTTGATTCTTATTAGCTTTCACATGAAACCTCCCTTGCCAAATTTAAAGGTTGAATGTGTTAGTCATTCTCATACTCTAGCTTGTTGTGCTTCATATTATATATCATTGCTAGGTGTATGCATGTTTAATCATTTTCTAGTCTATGTCCCATGCTTAATCACTTGCTAAAATAATTATTTTTGTTTATCTTTTGTATTTTATTTCTTCATTTTGTTTGGATTAAATGAAAAATACAAAAAGATTTTTGTTTATCATTTGGATTTTTATCTTTTGGTAATTTAAGCTTAATGAAAAAATTCAAATGATTTTTGTTTGTCTTTTGAGTATATATTTTTATTATTAGTTAAAAAATTCAAAAAACTCAAAAAAAAAAAATTGTGTGTATTTTAGTTTGACACACTTTATGTGGCATATACTTGTGTTTGAATCCCATCTTTTTTATATTTTTATATGCCTCTATTCACACATGCCCGAGCTCTTTTGAAACTTAACTTCATATGTATATTTGAGCTTTGTGAGGTGTTATCCTACCAATTTTGTCATCTACATATTTGTGACCTAGGAGGACTAGTGCATGTCAAAATGCATTGCACGTGAGATTTGTGTGAAATATAAAAATGTTATATTTAAATGTGCACGGGGAAGGGATCCGAAAGGATTTATTATCCTTTGCGAATAGTAAGCCACCCTTTGTTTGGACCTAAAAGAAATACGTGGTCCAAAGGCCTAAAAATAAGACTTATGGCATTAAAAAGAAAATAATTGCCAAGGCCTATGTTTGATTGATATATTCATTCAAAATTGATATATGCTTATTGAGGGAGATTGGATGGTATATCAACGATTTGCACAATGTCCGTTTATCCTAGTTGCGCTATCAATGTCATGACTCTATTGGTTTGTAGAATCATCAACATGCTAGGCTTGTATGCATTGTGTATGTTTGTTCATTGAGTTCAATCTATATTGTCACATGAGGTTATATTCAAATGTGATGAAGTTTGCAATCAATTGAGAACTCCGTGAACATGTTTAAGTGATTGGGTCTAAATTTAATTGTTACTAGTTCACACCCCAACACTTTCGTTTCCATATAACACATTTTTTCCATACGAGTGTGAAAAGCTTATCGTATTTTGTGTCATTTGAGTGTTTATATCTATATATGTGTACTTGCGTCTATTAGGTATATCTTATGTATACATATATTTGATATTTTTGTTTAGTCTTTGCCTTGATTTCTAGTCCATATTTGATTTATTTCATAATTGGTATCCATCTTGTTGCATTCTTTGTTGATATCACATGTTTAAGACTTATGTATCATATTGGTATCTGTTTATTGCATCTCAGTTGGTATCCATTAGTATTTATTGGATTAGCTATGACTTTTGTTGCCCATATGCTTTAATGTTCTCATCACTTTTGCACATTTGCATGTTTAGATTGTTATCCCATCTTATTTATCCCTTGTGTAGTTTAAGGGTAATATGCTTTAATTGGGGGAGAAAAGTTAATATTTTTAGTTTTGTAGTCTTTGTCTATTCCTGAACAAAAAGGGAGAGAATGATAGGGGGAGAAATGGTATCTAATCCTATTGTTTATCGTATCTTAGTTGAGGGAGATTTATCTTACGGGGAGACGTATTTCTAAATTGACCATTGTTGATAAAGGGAGAGAATTAATTTAGGGGGAGTCCTTATTAAACTTGCATTTAATATTTTTGATATTCCCTATGCGTTTAATGTGTTTGCTTAAGTGTGCAGGAATTATTTTCTAAGTGGCAACTTTTACCGGCAAAGATTTTGATCCTTTGGGTTGTTTGAGTCAAGCATTGTATTTTTATTTTGGGTGGGACTTTTTGTCAGTCTAGTAGAGCTTGACGGCCCTTTAGGATTTTTGTTGGTTTTTGTCGGGAATAGCCAAAGGGGTATAATTGTAAGGACATAAATTTCCAATTGAGTCCTTTGTAGTTTTGGCTCAATTCCGGAAAAAAACGTTTGAGATGTAGGATAGAGTATATAATGTCCATCAAGCAGCGAATCAACAACCACCACCCGCGAATGAGGGTACGTTTTCTATCTAAGGACTTATGAGGCATATATTGATTTTTGTAGCAATTAATATTGTCTGGGCAAAAGGGTTGCTAAACTTAGCCTATAGCATTATTATTTATGTAGACTCACCGAGGGGTTGGGGACACCTATATTTTTCATGTCATCATGTGGGTCTGATTTGTATCATGGGATTACTTACTTTGGGGATGTCCGAGCATGATGTGACTATCGGCGTGCATTGACTTGTGGTATATGAGAGCATATGTACTACTACTTTCCAGCATCTTGTCTTCTATAAGAGAGTAGATGGGTGGACTTAATTTGAAATCGATAAAACCATTTTTTTTAAATCGATAAACCTAATTTTTTTTTAAATCGATAAACTTGATTTTTATATACTATTGACTAAGGACCTGAGGAGTTTCGATGACCGACTACTTTAGGTAGTAGTGTATCGGGGGGATTCCTTGTTTGGATTTCACTTGCGAGACACTACACGCATGAAACTAATAACCGTTGGGGGTCGAAATAAGTTAGGTCTTTTGGATATGAGTTTATAACCTTTGCGATAAATATTATAATGATAGTTGTACGATAGGGTGTATGGGCGCCCTGGATGGTTGAATGGTAGTTGTTTTCAAAATTGTGAAAGTATAAGGATCATTTTTCCGAACTTGGTTACGTCGATGGTATAGGGAAGATTGAGTAAAGATTAAATTCGATTCACTTGAAACTATATTGTGAGGTTGGACGTATAACATCAATAGGGAATTTTGATAATGTATTGTATGGGCGGCACGTCTTAGATTCCTTGCGATGTGAGATTTATACTCGGAGTTGACCTTACCGATATGATTTATATTCCTGAATTTCGGGACGAAATTCTGTTATAAGGGGGGGAGTATGTAATACCCCGTAATTTTTTGTGACTTTTAAAATGGGTTATATTTTAAATTAATGGATTAACTGGATTTTATAATTAATTAATTCATTTGGGTTTTATCCGAATTGTGGATATTAAAATGAATGATTCTGAATATTACTTAAAGATATTTAGGTAATATATGAATGTGATGATTTTTGATAATTGCTGTGAGATATAAATTCGGTAATTTGAAAATTTAGTCAGACGCAGTATGGGACGTGTCGGGACTAATTTGTTAAATTAAAAAGGAAATTTATTTTCTATCAACCTTATAGTCATTTTGACTGCGTCGTTGCGTCCGGAAGGTTTGTAATAGTCAGAAAAGTCTATTTAGATGTTGAATTTGGATCTCGGGTCATTTGGAAATGAATAGACAACCCAAAAGGGCATTTTGGTCATTTTTATAGGTGGATGAATAGTGATTTCGGATTTTATCCTATTATAAGTATTTTAAGATTAAGTGTACGTGGGTTATTCATCTCATCTACACAAAATAGAGAAGTCATCTTCCTAGAGAGAGTAAAAGGTTGCTTGGGAAGAGAAGAATTTACTTGGGAAGGAGAAAAACTAAGAACAAAGGGTCACCACCATCGAAGGTTGATCGGAGAAGGGAGAACCACCTGAGTTATACTACACCAAAGGACCAAACCTTCATTAGAGTCAAGTGTTTGATAATGGCAATCTAAGTTTGTATATTGTCCATGTTAGAATAGTTATTAAAAGAGATGATTTTTCATGTTTGGAAGAAATAATAGAGTTGTTAAATGGATTTCTGGAAACTGAAAATATATAGGAATCAAACTCATGTTGTAGGTAGTTAGTAATCCAAGAAATTATCATGTATCTGTTGAAGAAATTCTGAAAACCATTGATGTGTTCCTGAAGATAATATGTTGATAATTTTCTAGAAAAAGTGGATATAAACATGCTTTTAGTTAAATCTCTTGATGATTCTAGGATGTTTAGAGCATTCGAAATCATTCATATAAATTGATATATCATTTAGTAAGGATTATAAGTCATTTGGGATGTTAATATAAAGGTTTTAATGATCAAAAATGGCTAAACCCGTAGTTGCAGTAATGCAAAAAAAACTGGGTTGTTACCCGAGTGATTGATCGATCGACCCCCTGCCTTCGATCGATCGACCTCCCCAGGATTGTTAAAGTTGTTTATTTTTAATGTTGATTCTTATCCCAAACCTTTTATAGATCTTTGGTGATTGTTAATTGTACATTATGGGACTTAGAGAAGATCAGTAAGCCTTAGATAAGATTTGAATTAATTTGATTGGGATTTAATTGATTAGAATAATGATAATTAAATTAAAGGAATTTCGATTACTAGATTCATTTGTTGGATTCTAATTGGTATGAATGAGGATTTAAGATAGGACCAGTAGGGGTGATTGAATATAACATCTGGGTATCCTTAAGTTTACAAGAGGGTTTAATCCTAAATGAAAGAAGGTGTGTTTATAAGAGATTTGAAACTATCGGTTTTAACTCTAATTAAATGGAGAGTTTAATTCGTAGTACTTCGGGAAAGATGATGATATGGACCAGTAGGATATTAGTGATTTCTTACTGAATATATGTTGAGGAAAAAACTATTTGAACCTTGAATATTGAGTGCGGCTCGGGGAGAATTAAATTAAGAAGTAAAGTTATGATATTTTAATACGTGGGATTTAAAGAGATATAATGCTACGTATGGGAATCATCTAAGGGTAATATGAGTACCTTGTTGATAGTATATTATAGGTATGATAATGCCTATTTGATTTATTGATGATTATGTGTATGACATACCTAGCTTACTTGCTATCGACGGGAGGTTTGCGCATGAGGGTAGTCATATCCTGATGAATCCATGGGATCTCTAATTTGTCGCTCAAGAACATAGGTCTATGAAAGACTTATCGTGGAGTTGATAAGTCTGCTGACTATGGGAACGTAGGTATGTGCGTGTCCCGTGGGTATGAGAACTATGTACGCCTCCAATATTTGTGTTGTTTTTTGTGGTTCGAGGAATCCTTACCAAACCTTTAGTCCCCTATTCGGCGACCATCGATATTGGGACATGATAACAGAGTAATGCATTGCACCGTAGCAGTGACTCGGGGTGCCTTATTATATATATATATATATAATGAATTAAATGAATGAATGGATATATTTTGTGGTTAAATAATCTACTGTATGATAATTGTAGATAACGGTGAATTGAGAAAAGAATTGAATTAAGTTAATGAATAGTTATTGAAGAGATTAATTCATATTAATGAGAAATGATTCAGGTTAACGGGAAAGTATTTATATAGAATGTAAATGAATGATTATACGACGTATGGTATGGGATATACGAGGTTATAATCTGGGATGAAATCATAATATGGAAATCTGTAATGAGGAACCATTAACTAGGAGGTTAATAGGAAACGTTAAGTGTGCACTCTAGTTGAGAGGTGAGAATTGGATACTAACATGTACATAATAAATTCTTTATTGCACTTGTTAAATACTTGTTGTTTTCAAAATTATTTTCACAATCGGGCTCTGACCCGTTTCCTTGTATATTTTCTATTCTATTGTATCTTCTATATCTTGTGTCCAGCAGCAGGGACGCCAACCTTAGCGGATTATGACGAGCTATGGAGCTATGGAGTTTTGCTTATACGCCTATCTTCATTTGATTCACAGTATTCCTATAGTTAGGGCTTGTCGCCCAAAGGATTTCAGTTATCTCTTTCTATCGGAGTCATATACTATTGTGTTCGTGTCATTTTAATAAATTTGTTATTGTTGGGATTACTGTAATGGATTAATATTAATTGGGAATGTTTATTCCAATTGCATTTAAATTCTTTTGTGTTATCTGTTCAGTTATAAGTGTTGTAGAATAAAATGTGTTGTGTTATTCTTAAACTAAAAATGGATTTGTTAAAATTAAAATTTGGAAAGTTTTTAACACCAGCTTAATTGGGTATTGGGTGAGTTGTAAATGTTTTCGACAGTGATGCTAAGAATGAGCCTACTGTATATTCTATTTTAATTTGGTATGGGGCTGGCCACCCGGTATTTAATTAGGCGGGGTGTTACAGCAGATTTCTTAAGTGCAGAAATGAACTTTTCTAACTTAACTTTTCATTCGATTCTAACTCCAAGAGAGAGTTTTTGGGAGAAAATTCTTTCAAGAAAAGTTCATGGTTTTGAGTGTTCATCTTTCAAAGAAATATTCATCTAACACTCTAGTTTACACCCAATTGTTTGTTTAATCCAAGTTCCATATATATATATATATATACTTTGCTTGGAGTATTGGCACCGGTTTTTCATCTCTACCGTTTTGAAGAGACGTTTAGGTTTGCTTCTAAATCCCACAAAGAAGAAGAGTTTTCGCGTTGATTTACCCACTTGGAGAAAGACTTCTAGTTCGGGTGACGATGACCATATAAAGTTTGATCGGTGGATTTCGAGACCGCGGTGGAGCTCCGTGGTTATTCGCTAAGCAGAGGTTGATACAAGAAGACGCGTCGGGGCTTGAGAGGGATCGAGTCGAGTGTTGTAAGTCATCTGTCTTGTATTTGTAAATTCCGTACTTAGTGGATTTGAGGCTAGGGCCTTCCGAGATTTTTTTTCCCGTTTTGAGTTTTTCCTCATACATCGCGGCGTAGTGGACTAATTGCTTATTTTATCTTTTGAAAAATCACCTAGAACACATGCTTAGGTAAAAAGATAAATTTGGTTTAATTGTCACACTTAATTTAATTTGGTGCTAAATTAAATTTGGGTAATGTTTAGTTAATTAATTCAAGTCTTTTAATTTAATTATTAAAATTGGTTTGACTTAACATGATAACATTGCAAAATATGACTTAGGCAAATTTTTAGGACTTGGGTTAATTAATTGTGTTTAAGTGAAATCAAATAGTGTGTGTGTATGAATCATATTTCACTTTGTGTTTAATTTTAATTTTGAAAAGGAAATTAAAATTTGTTTATTTGTTTTAATTGAACCATCATCGCTTTCGCATAATTAAAAAGGAAATTAGCTTTTTGTGGAAAAAGATTTTAAAATTGGGGGCCTATCGTTTTTTCAAATTGGTAGGGGGCCTATCGCTCCAACAAGTGGTATCAGAGCTTTGACTGATAAAATATCTCGCTTTCAGTCCTTACACAATGGGATCAAATATAACGAGATAGCTATACTCTCTGAAGTCTCACGCACAACATAATATAGATGTGAGCTAGACCCTTTTCCAGGCGAGACATTGCAAAACTACACATCTTGCCCTGGAACAACGAATACGATAGCCTTGCTATGATCACCCAACATCGCTCAAACTATCACTAACTTGTCCATACCTAGGATAACATCATACTCGCATATCATTTTTCAAAATGAGTAAATCCACCAAAATATATCCCCTCGGTGACTGCACTTGCTCCCCCACAGATGGAACTAAAGAGAGTCCCACTACCTAATGATAAATGTATACACACAATAGTAACACTAGAAATATACCCACTTAAGCCATCTCACATGCGAATCTAGTGTTAACAAAATGTTGTGACCCACCCGTGTTACATAAAAAATATCACATTTACTCATGGATAAAACTCATTCCTTCAATTGCTAATAGAACTGACTGTTCAAAGGGTTCCTGGACATAATAATCTCGTCCAAATCGAACCAAAAACTTCTTTAATTGTTTCCCCTACTGAGCATCCCTCTTTTGTCCCCCTACATTGTCTACGTCATTCCCCTGTCTC
This sequence comes from Sambucus nigra, assembly GCA_949130495.1. Taxonomy (NCBI): domain Eukaryota; kingdom Viridiplantae; phylum Streptophyta; class Magnoliopsida; order Dipsacales; family Adoxaceae; genus Sambucus; species Sambucus nigra. Next base: position 81,884,906 of record OX422208.1, on the reverse strand, counting down.
TGGACCCACTGCCCATGTCAGGGTTGTCCTTCTCTCGGACCTGGTAGCCTTGACCCCAATTGATAACCTCATTGTTCCTTTAAATCTAGTGGCACTGATGAATCCCCCATCACTTAGTAAGAATTACATTGATCTGAATCACTTAAATGGGTTCCCTACTAGATATCCCCCTATGGTGCCTCACTAGCACTGTTAAATCCAGTCTTGCCCTTTTGGCTAAATTTATCCAACTCTCTTGTCCCCCTTCACATGGAAGCATTATAAAAGAACGACATTGACGCCATACGCATAAGTAATCCCAGTCATATTTCCCATAAGTACTGGAAACTTCTACTCATGATTCAATTATCACACTTAATAACTCTTTCGTCCTCCCTACCTACCTCATCGAAAATGAAGTTCACTTAAAAAAAGTAATTTCTTCATCAAAATCGGCCTCTGCTCGCTCTTCCTGTGCTAAGTCTAGAAACTTCCTTTTCATCTCTAGTTGAACAACAGATGAAAGGACTTACGGTCAAATCGTACCTAAAATTTCTCGATTAATACCTTATATATTTATTTATATATGATGACTAACTCCCCCATGGAAAAACTGCTCCTATAAGCTAGAAATTTTGCCCGAAATTTAAATACTGAGTTTCACTGCACTTCTCCATACGTAATTTACTATTGGATGATCTCCTTCCCTTGGACAATCACACTTCCTCTCTTTCTCGAACTCTTTCGAATAGCCCTTCGAAAGAGCCCCTCCGACTCTCCCCCTTACAGATTATACCGGGTGGTTATCACAGTGTCAACTACGATGATGCTTGGGGAAACTACTATGCCCCAGTGGTTATCACAGTGTCAACTACCCCAAAAAGATTAATGGTGACTCCTACCATGGTCAACATTCCTAGAATACTCTGTAGATCCAGTCGATCCTCTCTTCCTGAAGTCCTCATGAACCTCATTGGTCGTCCTATATGGTTTGGTATATGAAGCCCAACCAAACTCGTGTATGATTCGCATCAACTATACTCAATAACAGGAGAATGTAAGTCACATTATGAATCAACAGTCCTAAGCATAGTGCTCTATATCAAAGAAAAACAACGCTGAAAATGTAGTAAGTCCGCATTATTACTAAGGACTTTATAACCTAATGCTCTAATACCATCTATAACACTCCGCCTATAAAAATAATGGGTGGTCAGTCCGCTACCGAGATAAAATGGTAGTTTTATATGGCTCATTTTCAACCTCACTATCGAAAAGTTAATTAAATTACTAACCATCTATTAGTTTAACAAGCAGTGTTAATTTTAATCTTGTTATTACATGTAACATAAACCATATGATATAGTACTAAATGATAAATTGCGTCTAACAAAAGTCTAATGGCATAATAATAACAGGGTGCCAAATAAACCATCGGTCACCATAAATCCATTACAAATATCTAAAATGAAATAAATAACTTAACATCACTTAATGTCTAAATAAGAGGACAACATGCCCAACTGATAACTGAGATGAAGCCCAATATAGGAAATAATAAATGATGCGGCTACACTAAACTCTGCAAGCCTCCACATCCGCTGTAGCTTGCATCCCTGGAATGAATGATCATTCATGTCGTCCTTGTAACTGAATACCTAAAAGTTTTTGGAAAAATATTTTTGACACGGGTCAGAGCCCAAAAATTTTTGAAAATATTTGCAAGTGATTAATATGCAGTAAATAAATATGCAGTAAACTTTCCATATTTTAGTCGGTGTCGCACTCTCTTAAGATACCCCTCACCTCTCGTTTATTATGCACACCTAGTGTGTATATCTTAACTTGCCTAGTTACGCTACCCTGGCTAATTAGTCCTGTTGCAATTCTTTCTTACATACTACCCTAACGTGAGTGCGTTTTATCATTCATTCCTAAGCTAGTTTACTCGTTAGCTTATTTAATTATCTCATCATTTATCATTGATATAACTTTACTCCAGTTATTTCTAAACATTCACACTTAATGTGTTAAATATCTATATAATTTCACTTTATTATATACCCATAGATGTATTTTAATAATTGCACATATAGTCACTCTTTACTTATTAAACCTATATATAAATTACTACACCATTGTATACGTAAAGGATATACCACAACAAGAACACATATATCGCCTATAATTATAATCCCCCGAATAATGACTCATCAGAGGACCCCCGAGTAATGACTCATCAGAGGACCCCCGAGTAATAACTCATCAGAGGTCTTTCTCTGCAATGCTATCACCACGGAGGCATACTCACATTATCTCGGTTATAGATGGTCAGAATCTCTCACTGACTTGGTAAAATCATAAACGTATTAGAGGAGGCCATAATCATTCGATAGTGAGTCATAACCATACCCGCAATCACCTCACTTCAAACTTTAGCCCTCACGAGGGCACATGCGTGGAGTTATGACATAAGGACTATACTCACCCTGCATTCACTAGCCAGGGGGATCACCCACATTACGCAACCTCCACTGATAGCATTATAGGGTATGTTCAAATCAATATCATACACACAAATATTGTCATCATTCTTATATATATATATATATATATATATTAACACCATTTTGGCTAAAGTGTTAATAAGGAATTTGTATTTTCTTATAAAAAGTAGTCTTTGAGTGCAATTAGATTTCTTGAAATAAAGGAAGTAAATAAATGACTAATTTGAAAATATGGTTAGTAAGGATGTTGGATAAGTGTTAATGAGTAAACATTGGGGGAGTTGGTGTGTGTAACTTAATAATGTTTCGAAAGATTAACACTTATGAATTTGAAAGGAAATTACTCCAAAAAGGTTTTAAGGTGTTTGAAAATACTTTAGAAGTTAGTGTGGGTAACTCAATGGTGTTTTAACAAATTAACTCTTGTGAAAATGGAGTAAAAGGTTAGTTTGGAAATACATGGGTAAAATGGTAATTTTACTTCAATTGGAATACTTTTATGAAATAAAAATGTGTTACACAAATTTCTCCTAAATGAAAACGATTTTGGAATAAAATCAAAGTTAAAATTTAAAGGACATGGAGTAATAATTTCAAAGTGTAACACGAGTTGGGGTGAGACATTGGGTTTGGCTTCGATCGGGTAAAAAGGTAAAGAAGGAAAATATAGATATTTGTAAAATGTTAAAACCCATAAAAGTAACTCGAATGACACATGAATAATTAAGGAGGGCCTAGAACCCTAGGGTGATGTGATACCCTGCCTATTCTAATCCTTGGTGATCGGTCCATTATTAAATTAAACAAAAATCATCAATGGTTTCATTCTTAGCATCACTGTCGAAACATAATTATGTTACTAATATCCTAATGGTCCGGTGTCAAAATTTTAATCTTTTTATTTGCATGCAATAATTTAAACTACTAAACCACATTCATTATTCCAGTAAACAACGTAATAAATGATAAAATAACTGACTAAATAAATATAATGGGAATAAACACTCCAGATTGAAGTCCACATAAAATAGTCCATAATTACAACAAAATCCAATAATTGGAAATAAAATGGAAATGCAGTAGCTCTGAAATAACCACTAACTAAAGATGGGTGACATGCTCGACTGAGATAACTAAATGATGAAAATGAACTAATAAAAGTGGAAGCGTCTACTACCGAGGTTCTGTAACGTCCACAACAACTACAGCACATCAAATAAGAATGGACTCCTAAACTTGATGTTCCTGTGACTGGGTACCTAAAAGGTTTTTACACAAATAGATTTGAAACGGGTCAGAGCCCAAGAAAATTTGAAAAATATTTACAAGTATTTAAAATGTAGTAAGAGAAGATATTGTATACATGTTGTCTTCACGTTACCTCACTTGAGATCCTCATTTATTAACTATTGTGCACCCCTAACGTATTCTCCTAAACCATCTTAGTTAGGCTACCCCGCCTAACTATTTTGAACTAAGTCTATCCCTGCATACTGATTCGTTATGCCGACTTGTATTGCCCATACAATATGATACTAAACTTCCCAACCCTTTAGACAATAAAAATCACCATTTAAGTATTAAGTTTCCACATACTTAGGTTACTTTGGATATCACTTATCTTATCTACTAATGCACACACAATAGAATTAATCACATGTGTGTGTGTGTATATATATATATATATATATATATATATATATATATATATATATATGTGTGTGTGTGTGTGTGTGTGTGTGTGTGTGCCACTCTCGTCATATATTCGAATAAGGCATCCCTAGGTGGAGACATGCGATGCGTGCATACTCTGCTATTGAGTCCTGGTACATCACGTACTAAGTAAAGGACTTTCGGTTCGGAATCACTCTAGAACCATAAATTCATTATTCACACACATTTTTTTGGAGGCGAACATAGTTATAAGGTTCTGGGCTACGCACGCACCTAACGCACTTAAATGACCGGTCACATTATCATATACATAAGTAGGGGTGGGAACGGTTCGGTCCAATTTTTGCCTATTTTGGGGACCGGACCGAAAATTCAGTCCGAAATTTTTTTGGACTGAGACCTGACCGATTAATTCGGTTAACCTATTAATTTGGTCCTGAATTTTTTCGATTTGGTGAGGGTTAAAATTCGATCCTAGCCCTATTTTATATATATATTTTTTATGAATGTTTTTATTTATTGTTCTCACAAATATGTATACAAATTTTTTAAAATTTATATTATAGTCGATACCCCAAGTGATATTTACATGGGTTTTCTTAACCCAAATAAGAAAAATGTCTATACATATATAAAATGTTCTAAATTAAATTCATAAGTTATATACAATAATTCAAAACTATATATAAGAAAAATAATAATATTATTTTTATTATATATATATGGGAATCGGTTCGGTCTGGTCCAAACCGATCTTTTAATATAGTGGATCGCAGACTGGACCGATTTAATCGGTTTTTAGTTTGTGTGGACCAGTTTTCAAACCGATTTCAAAATAGCCTTTATTTTCGATTTTGTTCAGTCCATTCGGTTCGGTCTATTTTTTGTCCGCCCCTACACATAAGTAGTGCTCAACCTTAAGTTATATGTTTTGAGGCACAAGTCTAAAATTCCTCCCAAATGGGCTCATCAGGACAAGACTGCCCACGATGTGAAACCTCCCATGATAGTAGGTAGTGTAGGTATGTTCATACACATAAGAAGTCACACAATAGTGTAATACCCCGTATTTTTATGCGATATTAATTTGGGGATTTATTAAATTTAATGTAAGTTAATTATTTAATATAAATCCGAAAATTAATTAAGTTATAATTATTAACGCGATGATAGTTAGTAATAATGGGAAATTTGTTGAATATTACTAATGAGCAAAGTGATATATAATATTGGTTCTATTAAATGTCACAAGTGAATAGAATGACAATTTTGGAAATTTTAGTCGGGATGCGCCCGTGTCGCGTCGGGACTAAATATTTATTAATAAAACTGAATAAATTATAAGTTGCTCGTATGGTCATTTTGAGTGCACCAAAGTGTCCGGAAGGGTCGAGATAGTCAGAAAAGTATACCCGGGTTTGGGTCTCGGGGCATTTTTAGGCCTATTTAACACCCCGGGAGGGCATTTTGGACATTTCGCATTTTTGGGTAATTAAACCCACAAAAATTATTGAGATATATCAGCCATTTAGAATAGTCCTTTAGGGTTATCAGACTCAAAACTCTAGAACGGCCATAGGAGAGGGAAGGGGGAAGCTTTTCAAGCAATCCAAAGCCAAAAAGTCACCCGATTGCACCGCCACCACCACCAACGCGTAGATCGCACGACGGGGAACGCAACCACACCAAAATCGTCCATAAAATAGAATTCTGAAAATCCCAGGCAAGTATTTATCTTGCTTATTTTCGTTAATGCATCATTCATGTTAGCCTAGGGTGATTAGGATGAGTTTTATAGAAGAAAACCCATGTTGGAGATAGGAAAACCGCATGTAGTTATGATTTGATTGATAATCTGGAAACCCCTTCATATGTAGAAGCTTAACCATGAATTTATGATGCATTAGGAGTAGAATTTCTGGGAAAAGACTGATTAGAACCATGTTAAAGAAATTTCTAGGGTTCTTGAGATTTACATGAATTTTGGCCTATTAATCCATGGTTATTAATGAAAATTTGCATGCTTTACGTAGAAGATGTATGATATGGGTTTATACTGTTAGTAGTACAAATTTTTGGGCGATTGGGAATGAAAAATCTGGATTTGGATGAGGTTGTGTGATAGAACCCGTAACTGGTTAACTGCAGAATTCGCCATACCTGCTTGATCGATCGATCGAAGGTTCGATCGATCGAGCCCATGACCTCGATCGATCGACCTCTTCTGGCAGAATTTAATTCCCCTTTTAAAATTGTTGAATTAATTCTAAATGAAGAATACTCCTTAGACATCCTTATTAAAATATTTTGGGAAATAAAGATGACCAGTAGGATTTATTAATGATTAAGAGACCTTGAATGTAAGGCGAGATTTACATTTTTGGGGTGTGTATATATAAGGGACGATGGAATTTTGTATTAAAGGAAAGAGATACATAAAATAGTTACGATGGAAAATAGATGCATACCTACTGAATTTTACACTTCGAAGGATAGAGTCCATGAGTGTTACATAGTAAGTTGGAATAATCCCTCAAAATAAAGTTAGAGACGAACCGTTATACGTGATAATTAATAATGGGAAAATAAGGATAAATGTCGTGATTATGGGTTATGGGATAAACCTAATCTGTTATGGTAAAAGTAGTATATTTATATGACTGTGTTTATGCATATATTATATACGTGTGAAAATCATGCCCGCGCTACTTGCTATCCCTGAGGTTACTGCGCTGGGACAGCCTTATCTCGATGGGACATTTATGGGGGATATTGACTCGTACCCTAGAAGATAGATATCCTTGGTACAGGCTATCTGATCGATGGTCAGACAGTCATAAGAGATGTGAGGGTATGTACTGACCTCTTAGATACTTGTAATCTATGCTTCGCCTCAATATTATTTGTGTATGTGTTAATACAGTTCGAGAGTGATTCCGAACTTGTATTTCCCTTAGTACGAGTGATACAGGGATTGGATAGCAGAGTATGCCCGCACCATAATATTTATGTGGGGTGCTGTTAGAATATATATATTATACGAGTATTGAATATATATATTTAATTCTAAAATTTGGAATTTCATACTGTGCTTATGGAAAGTAAGAAATGAATCATGACTTCAATTTGGGAATACTTGTTTTGAAAAGTATAATATTACACTAGAAAACTTTATTAATAAATAAGGTTAAGGTGAGAGCTTTGTTACTAAATGAAATTTACTTCTTAAACAGTTGAATTGTTTAGTTTAAATCTTACGAGAAACTTAAGATAAGATAAGATAAACCGTTGGGAAGGTTAGTACGATAGGCGTGCACATTAGAAGAGAGTTGAGAAATTCTCAAGAGAGTGCTGCACTAATATGTTGTTGCATTGACCTATAAATATTTTAAATACTTGCTAAACAAATTTTAAATCATTTACACTATCGGGATCTGACCCGTTTCTATTTTCCTTTCTCTCTTGTATATATATGTGTATGGTATAAGTGCCCAGCCACAGGGGCGTCTTGCATAGGATCCTTTGGAAGGAATGCATTGTAGCTTAGGTGGGAGTTGCAGGCCTCTTGCTTAGACGACTTCATTCATTTGATTCCACTCTTATCATATTTATTCAGTTGGGCATGTGTCGCCCATTTCCATTATCCAGCTGTTTTATTGGACATTATGATTTATTTATTTCTAGTATTGTCACTTTGGAATTTATTACTGTCTGGATGTTTTTACTTTAAGTTTCGTATGTTGGGATTTAGTTGTTGAATGTTTAAATTATTTGGATTATATGTTCCAAGATAATTGTGGTGTGATTCTTTAAATTGAATTATGTAAAGTTTTAAATCATTGGTTATAAATAGAATTGGGAAAGTAATGTCTAAAATGGTTTTGACACTTAGCTTAACTAATTAGGGTGTTTAAATTGGAAAAGTTATTTTTCGACAGTGATGCTAAGAATGAACCAACTGTTCACCTTGATTTAATTTAATAAAGGAGTGATGGCCCGGTATTTAATTAGGCGGGGTGTCACAGGTAGTATCAGAGCATCAGGTTCTAGTGTCCATAGGATCTGTACGGCTTATTTCGCTTTCAGCTTAACATTTTTGCCATAAAGCCCTATTTTAGGATTGTTGTGTTCTTGATTTTACGTTTACATCTTCAGCTATTTGAGATTTGATAATAACTATAGACTAATAAATTTCTTCACGTTTCAGATGCCTCTGAGACGTGCACCGAAGGATAGGCATGCCCAAGCCGAGCAGCCAGTAGCTCCGGCAAAGGGTACGATGAATGCTAATGAGGTAGCCGCTATTGTTGCTCAGGCGGTGAACGCGGTGCTAGCGGTGGTACAACAGGCTCCACCCAATATTCAGGCAGTGGCGCCAGTACCTGCATATCTTCCATCTGCATGGGAGAGGGTTAGGGATGCCTTTCAGAAGGCGCATCCCCCTGAGTTCTCGGGTAGTGCAGATATCATCATCGTCAGCCAATGGAAGAAGGATGTCCATCGGCATCTTCGTATGTATGGGTGCATAGACGTGCAGAAACAGTTGTTAGCTTCCTTTAAGCTAGTGGGGATCGCTTTGCAGTGGTGGGAGTCCACCACCACCTTGGAGGAGAGGGATACTATCCCGATTCAGGTATTCTGAGAGCGGTTTGATCGCAAGTACTTTCCACCCGTCGTGCAGACTGAGATGAGGCAGAAATTACTGAACTTAAAGCAGGAGAATTCTACCGTTGCTGAGTATGAGGAGGAGTTCATGAGACTTCTCACCATAGTGCCAGATGAGGCACCTACTGAGGGTAAGAAGATAATGCTGTTTGTGGACGGGTTAGCTTGGAGGATCCGTCAGCATCTTATAGGGAATTTATCTCTGAGTACTTTCACAGATGTACTCAATGATACCTTACTACATTGCCAGGATCACCGATTCCATCTGCAGGGAAGTAAGCGAGCAGGAGAGCCTGGCCAGCAGGGCAGGACAGGGGGTAGTGGCGCTAGTGGAGCACCGACATCCTAGGGACAGACTCGTCAGCATGAGCAAAGTTCCTATCAGGGGGACCCTGCCAAGTGCTTCCGATCAGGTGATTCCAGGCAAGGATTTGGGGATTATAGGCAGGGTCAGCAAGGCCAACACCGTCAGCAGCAAGGCCAACAGCGTTTTCATCAGGGCCAGTGGCGGGGTGGTAACGACCAGCAGGGCCGTGGTCAGCAGGGTCAGAGGGGAGGTAACTTCAGAAGTCGATGTTTCGGGTGCCGCAAGAATGGCCATAGGCGCCAGGATTGTCCAGAGGGAGAGAGGGCCCCACAGCAGCAGGGTGCTCGTAATGAGCCATAGAGGCCACTTTTTCCAGCTGCCCTCCCAGCACCAGCCCAGGTACTAGCCCTACCATCCATTCCAGCAGCTCCAGTGCAGCAGGGGCAGTTACAGTATGGACGTGTCTATAACGTCCACCAGGCAGCAGCTCCACAGGCACCACCCGCGATTGAGGGTACGTTTCCTATCCATGATACTATGGGTCGAGTTTTATTTGATACTGGGGCGACGCATTATTTTATAACTACACATTTTGCGAAGGCCTTAGGATTATTAGCCACACCAGAGAGCAATGTGACGTGTGTAGACTCACCACTGGGAAATGGTTCGCTTATTTTCTTTATATGCCGGGGTGTGGGGGTAGAGATTGGTAGCTTGGTATTACCTGCAGACATGTTAGTCTTAGATATGCATGAGCATGACGTTATTATCGATATGGATTGGCTCGCTGCTTATAGGTCCATGATAGATTGTTATGGTGGGAGTATTGTCTTTGCCATTTCGGGGCAAGAGATGTTTGTAGTGGCGATGCCTCGCCCAGAGGGAGGCTCGACAGCTCATTTGTCTTACATAGAGGAGGATACCTCTAAGGAGGTTGTGATTCCCTTAGACTCGACCCCAGCTGTTTATGAGTATTCCATTGTATTTCAGGAGATACCAGGCCTACGCCCCAGTCGAGAGATAGACTTTGTCAAAGATTTATTACCGGATACTAGACCTATAGCACGCTCTCCATACCGTATGGCTCCGACGGAGATGCGAGAGTTACGAGATCAGATAGTGCAGCTGTTAGGTCAGAGCTTCATACGAAGGAGTACCTCACCTTGGGGCGCTCCGGTTTTATTTGTGAAGAAAAGATATGGTTCACTGAGGCTATTGTGGAGTACCGGGAGTTGAACAAGGTCACGATATGGAATAAGTATCCGTTGCCTCGAATCGATGATCTGTTCGACCAGCTGAGGGGAGAAACTTTCTTTTCGAAGATTGATCTGAGGTCGGGGTACCATCAGCTACGTATTAGGGAGCAGGATGTTTCAAAGACTGCCTTCTTGACGAAATATGGGTCTTATGAGTTCAGAGTGATGCCATTTGGCCTCACAAATGCTCCAGCCGTATTCATGGACTTGATGAACCGAGTGTTCAGAGAGTTCTTGGATCAGTTTGTCATCATCTTCATAGATGACATTTTGATATATTTACACTCCGAGGAGGAGCATGCCGAGCACTTGAGGCAGGTTCTTCAGACTCTACGAGAGCATCAATTATATGCTAAGTACGAGAAGTGCGGATTTTGGTTGCGAGAAGTACAGTTCTTAGGACATGTTGTTTCTGAGAAGGGGATAGCAGTTGACCCGAGTAAAGTGTCAGCGGTGAGGAAGTGGGGCCAGCCCACGACACCGATAGAAGTGCGTAGTTTCTTGGGGTTAGTCGGATACTACAGGAGATTCATTCGGGGATTCTCCAAAATAGCGGGTCCATTGACGAACCTGACTCGCAAAGGGGTTCCATATGTTTGGGATGATGCTTGTCAATTGACTTTCGACGAGCTGAAAGACAAGCTTACTTCAGCACCGATTTTTGCTTTATCGAAGTCGGGTGTGGAGTACCTGGTTTACACCGATGCCTCTTTACGGGGACTTGGGGGAGTACTTCAGCAGGAAGAGAAGTCTATAGCTTATGCCTCCAGCAAGCTTAAGCCGTATGAGAAGAATTACCCCACCCACGACCTGGAGTTAGCAGCGGTCATTTTCACATTGAGGATATGGAGGCACTATTTATTGGGGGAGAAATTTCACTTGTTCACAGACCATAAGTCCTGCAGTACCTGTTCACTCAGCGAGAGCTGAAAATGTGTCAGCGCAGATGGTTAGAGTTTGTGAAGGACTATCAGTTCGACATACAGTACCATCCGGTGAAGGCTAACGTAGTTGCTAATGCGTTGAGCCATAGACCGGTAGACGATGTAGCGGACGTATGGAAAGCAAAGTGGAAGGAGTTGAGTCACCAGGACGCAGTAGCCCGTTCCTTCATATTTGTTATGACAGTGACACCCGAGATTGTTACAAGGGTGATACAGGCACAGACCGTAAACCAGTTTTGCCAGGAAAAGATTGTACTACTTTTAGCTGAGGGTGCTGAGTCCTATTTTGTTAGTTCTGATGGGGGTTTGAGGTTTAATGGGAGATTAGTGGTCCCAGAAGGAGCAGAATTACATCATGCAGTGATGACCCAGTCTCACGGGTCCCGATTTACAGTACATCCTGGAGGAGATAAGATGTACCAGGACATGAGGCGGCAATAATGGTGGAGTGGGATGAAGAAGGACATTGCTGAGTTCGTGTCCAAGTGTTCTACTTGCCAGCTGGTAAAGGTGGACCATCAGAAACCGTCAGGGTTGCTTCAGCCATTGGAAATACTCACGTGGAAGTGGGAGAGTATTTTCATAGATTTTATCACAGGGTTGCCTACATCACAGCGGGGCCACGACTCTACCTGGGTGATTGTAGACCGTTTGACCAAGGTGGCTCATTTTCTGTCGGTGCGGACAGACTATACCACAGGTCAGTATGCTCAGTTGTTCATTGCTGAGATTGTCAGATTACATGGGGTGCCCCTGAATATTGTGTCAGATAGAGACAAGATTTTTGTGTCGCGTTTTTGGGAAAGCTTTCAGGAGGCTATGGGTACTGAGTTGAGGTTGAGTTCAGCTTATCACCCACAGACAGATGGACAGACAGAGCGTACTAATAAGATGTTGGAGGATATGCTGCGCATGTGTGTTCTTGATTTTGGAGGAGGTTGGGAGCCACATCTTCCACAGGTAGAGTTTGCTTATAATAACTCTTATCAGTTCACGATTGACATGGCTCCATTCGAGGCTTTGTATGGCAGGCCTTGTCGATCCCCAACTTGTTGGCTCGAGGTGGGGGATAACAAGTTGCTAGGACCAGAGGTGATTCAGAAAATCTCTGCGAGGATCGAGATGATCAGGAGTCGCATTCGAGTAGCACAGGACAGGCAGAAAAGCTACGCTGATGCGAAACGGTTATTCTGGGAGTTTAATGTGGGGGACCAAGTGTTACTACGTGTATCTCCTATGAACGGAGTGATGAGGTTCGGGAAGAAAGGAAAATTAGCCCCGAGCCGGTAGCATACAGGTTGGGACTGCCAGAGAATTTACATCGCATTCACGATGTATTCCACATCTCGTCGTTGAGACGACATCTTCGGGATGATATGGCCCATACTCACATCGCGATAGATGAGATAGACTTACAGCCTGACAGCTATTACGAGGAGAGACCGGTGGCTATCCTAGACCATAGCGAGAGGTGATTGAGGTGGAAGGTAGTTCCACTTGTACGGGTCCAGTGGGAGCATCATAATGTGGAGAAATCCACTTGGGAGCGTGAGGCAGATATGCGCGAGAGATACCCAGATTTATTCTTACCAGGTATGCCATATTTTTCGAATTTCGGGATGAAATTCCGTTATTAGGGGGGAAGTATGTAATACCCCGTATTTTTATGTGATATTAATTTGGGGATTTATTAAATTTAATGTGAGTTAATTATTTAATATAAATTCGAAAATTAATTAAGTTGTAATTATTAACGCGATGAGAGTTAGTAATTATGAGAAATTTATTGAATATTACTAATGAGCAAAGTAATATATAATATTAGTTCTATTAAATGTCACGAGTGAATAGAATGACAATTTTAGAAATTTGAGTCGGGACGCGTCCGTGTCGCGTCGGGACTAAATATTTATTAATAAAATTGAATAAATTATAAGTTGCTCGTATGGTCATTTTAAGTGCTCCAAAGTGTCCGGAAGGGTCGAGATAGTCGAAAAGGTATACCCGGGGGTTTAGTTTGGGTCTCGGGGCATTTTTAGGCCTATTTAACACCCTGGGAGGGCATTTTGGACATTTCGCATTTTTGGGTAATTAAACCCACGAAAATTATTAGTCTATATCAGCCATTTAGAATAGTCCTTTAGGGTTATCAGACTCAAAACTCTAGAACGACCATAGGAGAAGGAAGGAGGAAGCTTTCCAAGCAATCCAAGGCCAAAAAGTCACCCGATTGCACCGCCACCACCACCAACGCGTAGATCGCACGATGGGGAACGCAACCACACCAAAATCGTCCACAAATCAAAATTCTAAAAATCCCAGGCAAGTATTTATCTTTCTTATTTTCGTTAATGCATCATTCATGTTAGCCTAGGGTGATTAAGATGAGTTTTATAGAAGAAACCCATGTTGGAGATAGGAAAACCGCATGTAGTTATGATTTGATTGATAATCTGGAAACCCCTTCATATGTAGAGGCTTAACCACAAATTTATGATGCATTAGGAGTAGAATTTCTGGGAAAAGACTGATTAGAACCATGTTAAAGAAATTTATAGGGTTCTTGAGATTTACATAAATTTTGGCCTGTTAATCCATGGTTATTAATGAAAATTTGCATGCTTTACGTAGAAGATGTATGATATGGGTTTATACTGTTAGTAGTAAAAATTTTTGGGCGATTGGGAATGAAAAATCTGAATTTGGATGAGGTTGTGTGATAGAACCCGTAACTGGTTAACTACAGAATTCGCCATAATTGCTTGATCGATCGATCGAGCCAAGAGCTTCGATCGATTGAAGGTTCGATCGATTGATCCCCTGACCTCGATCGATCGACCCCTTCTGGCAGACTTAAATTCCCCTTTTAAAATTATTGAATTCATTCTAAATGAAGAATACTCCTTAGACATCCTTATTAAAATATTTTGGGAAATAAAGATGACCAGTAGGATTTATTAATGATTAAGAGACATTGAATGTAAGGCGAGATTTACATTTTTGGGGTGTGTATATATAAGGGACGATGGAATTTTGTATTAAAGGAAAGTGATACGTAAAATAGTTACGATGGAAAATAGATGCATACCTACTAAATTTTACACTTGGAAGGATAGAGTTCATGAGTGTTACGTAGTAAGTTGGAATAATCCCTCAAAATAAAGTTAGAGACGAACCGTTATACGTGATAATTAATAATGGGAAAATAAGGATAAATGTCGTGATTATGGGTTATGGGATAAACCAAATTTGTTATGGTAAAAGTAGTATATTTATATGACTGTGTTTATGCATATATTATATACGTGTGAAAATCATGCCCGCGCTACTTTCTATCCCTGAGGTTACCGCGCTGGGACAGTCTTATCTCGATGGGACCTTTATGGGGGATATTGAATCGTACCCTAGAAGATAGATATCCTTAGTACAGGCTATCTGATCGATGGTCAGACGGTCCTAAGAGACGTGAGGGTATGTAATGACCTCTTAGAGACTTGGAATCTATGCTTCGCCTCAATATTGTTTGTGTATGTGTTAATACAATTCGAGAGTGATTCCGAACTTGCATTTCCCTTAGTACGAGTGATACGGGGATTGGATAGCAGAGTATGACCGCACTATAATATTTATGTGGGGTGCTGTTAGAATATATATTCGAGTATTTAATATATATATTAAATTCTAAAATTTGGAATTTCATACCGTGCTTATGGAAAGTAAGAAATGAATCATGACTTCAATTTGGGAATACTTGTTTTGAAAAGTATAATATGACACTGGAAAACTTTGTTAATAAATAAGGTTTAGGTGAGAGCTTTGTTACTAAATTAATTTTACTTCTTAAACAGTTGAATTGTTTAGTTTAAATCTTACGAGAAACTTAAGATAAGATAAGATAAACCGCTGGGAAGGTTAGTACGATAGGCGTGCACATTAGAAGAGAGGTGAGAAATACTCAAGAGAGTGTCGCACTAATATGTTGTTGCATTGGCCTGTAAACATTTTAAATACTTGCTAAACAAATTTTAAATCATTTACACTATTGGGCTCTGACCCGTTTCTATTTTCCTTTCTCTCTTGTATATATATGTATATCTTACAGGTGCCCAGCCACAGGGGCGTCTTGCATACGATCCTTTGGAAGAAACGCGCTGTAGCTTAGGTGGGAGTTGCAGGCCTCTTGCTTAGACGACTTCATTCATTTGATTCCACTCTTATCATATTTATTCAGTTGGGCATGTGTCGTCTGTTTCCATTATCCAGCTGTTTTATTGGACATTATGATTTATTTATTTCTAGTATTGTCACTTTGGGATTTATTACTGTCTGGATGTTTTTACTTTAAGTTTCGTATGTTGGGATTTAATTGTTGAATGTTTAAATTATTTGGATTATATGTTCCAGGATAATTGTGGTGTGATTCTTTAATATTGAATTATGTAAAGTTTTAAATCATTGGTTATAAATAGAATTGGGAAAGTAATGTCTAAAATGGTTTTGACACTTAGCTTAACTAATTAGGGTGTGTAAATTGGAAAAGTTATTTTTCGACAGTGATGCTAAGAGTGAACCAACTGTTCACCTTGATTTAATTTAATAAAGGAGTGATGGCCCGGTATTTAATTAGGCGGGGTGTCACAAATAGGTATTCACACTATATATATATTGGAGAAGGCTCACCTACATCATGCTCTATACATCATCCATGCATCACGCTTAATTATAGGCCCTAAAAACTTTTTTTTTCAAATTTAATATTTTTCCCTTGAAATTAACCTTCTAATCAACCCATATGCAAAAATTTACGTCAAAATACATTTTGTAATTATTTTAAAAAAATCCACAAAAACTGGTAAAAATACCTTATTTATAAGGGTCTGCGCCAGCAGTTTTTTATGGATTTTTTAAAAATAGTTAGAAAATGTATTTTGACCTAATTTTTTGTATATGGGTTGATTGGAAGGTTAATTTCAAGGGAAAATATAAAATTTGTAAAAAAAAGTTTTCTAGGGCCTAGAATTAAGTGTGATGTATGGTGTGATGTATAGTGCATGATGTAGGTGAGCCTTCCCCTCTCTCTCTCTCTCTCTCTCTCTCTGTGTGTGTGTGTATATATATATATATATATATATATATATATATATATATATATATATATATATATATATATATCATCGGTATGGGTATACAAGCAGCCTATAATATATCTCGTACATAGTATATAACTCTCGAATATCCTACGTATTATAAATATACTATTATACTTGTCATAGTATATTCCCGAGTATTTCTCACTACTCTAAGGGTCCCAATTACCCTTTAAAATTATTTCAGTAGCTATAACATCTCTCTACTACTGGTCTGGTCTTAGGTTCACTCATGCTCTCCATGACCCGTTTTAATTCTCTTGAATTCATTAAATATCAAAATATGCCCGATAATTCCTAGCCTTGATTCTCCTCAATTTGGAAAACATCAACCCTACCGTATGCTTACTGAAATTACAATCTCTCTTATTAATATTTAATAATGTCCCCAAAGTCTCCTTGAAATTTATTTTTGGATTTAGGGCATAAAATAAAATACTTGGCCAGCTCTGGGTGGCCGAATCGATTCGGTGGAGAACCCTAATTGATTCGGTCATCACGCCGAATCAATTCGCACCTGACAATTTCATTTTCTTCGTTTAACTGCTACGATTTTCACCATTTTTAACCATCTAAACCTTTATAATACAGTCCCAAACTTCTAACCAAGTAAACTAACCCCTATAATAACATATATAAATGATTTCTAACGTAACCATATCATTAATTCATCTAGGGACTTATTTAAACCGGATTAATCATATACTTTAATCCTTAAACTCTAAATTATTCTTTCTTTGTTCAAGAACATCAACAAACCCAGATTTCTCCACATTCTCATGTAAATTATTATATTCATCATATATACATAAGTGGATTATGTCTATCATGATTTCTACCCAAAAATATTAATTTAATCTCTAATATAAAGCCAATAATCATTTATTCATGAAAATATTCAATTCTACACTAGCATGGATAGTATATGCACTCAAAGTTTTGCAAGATAAACACTTGGTTTGAGTTTATAAGTCTGATTTATGCAGAAAAATGGTGGAGTTGTCTTCCTCTCATTCTGATCTAAACACCGGTGGGGGTGGGGGTGCAAAAGTGGTGTGGGAAGCCTTAGAATCCTTCACTTTACTCCTCTAATAGTCTCTCTCTGTTTTTCTAACTGCTAACCCTAGCAACCTCAACATACATTCTGATATAACATTAGTAAATTCGTTGGTCCATTTGCACTAAAAAGCCAAAAGACCAAAATACCCTATGGGGTGCCGATTTGGCCTAAAAATGCCTCGGGACCCAGTCTAAACCCCCGGGTACACTTTTTCTAACTATCTTGACTCTTTAGAAAATACCGGCACACTCGAAACAATCATTTGGGGTGTTATCGCAACTGTCGTATTTCTCACTCACGACAATCATAATACATTCTTAATAATTTATTACTCATTCACTAAGTAATACTCAATATAATCCATACAAATAAATATTAACCCTTGTTTCGGTAATTAATATTTTTGATTAATTTTTCATTTTTAATTTAATTAATCTCAATATAAAAATCATTAAAAATATAGGGTGTTACAGGTGAAAGGCCCAAAACCAACTGGACAAAGTATATGGTGGCATCGCCGATAATGTGGAGCCCGTTAAAGTACGTGATTTATTGAAAGATTCTGAGAATAAACATAACAGAACAAGGAACATGTCAAGAAATGGGTTGTGTGGTGAAAACGTGTTAAGACAACCTAACTTGAATGAATTAATAAATGTTCTGGTAAAGGATAAAATGGACAAGTAAGTGTGAAGTAGATTATTGTCCATAAGGTAAGAAAAAATATAAAGTAAGTGGGTAAATAGGTGGTTAAGCAACCTAAATAGTTTAGCCCATAATTAAGACAAGAATGTATTGTGAAATATTTTTAAAGATTAAGTAAGTATTTTCTAACATGGTATTCGCGTACGCTGAAAAGGGTGATTCTCAATGAAAATACTAATGTGGAATAGTTAAAATGAAAATGGTGATTTCGATAAAGAAATAATTTTTGGCTAATTCAAGTATCATTGTTTTCAAATATTTAACCATGTGTGTTAAATAAATGGGTGAATGTCAAAATGAGAAAAATGATGTCTTTTACAAGATTAAGTTTAATTGATCTGGATAAATAAGGTTTTCGAAAGTAAAACTGTTTCATGTAATAAGTATATGTATATGTATACAAGGTAGTTGCATTTGCACGTATATATAACATGTTAAGATCTTATTTTGCCGTTCATTTCTATATCGTCTTTGTATATTTGGCTCACACCCTCATCTTTGTTACGGCATGTTGGATGCGGGTTCGTATTTTGAGAACGTTACACAGGTAAGTGTTTTATTTAATCTTACGTTAGTATCTCTGTATGCTTGGACTCCGAGATGCTTCTCAGGGGTCCTTCACGTAGTTTGAACTTAAAATTGAAATCGCATGCTAAACAAGTGAAACGTTAATTAAAATAAAACTTTACTAGTAACATTATATAGGTTGTTTCATTGCACTTCACACGTAATGCTCGTGACCGAATTGAGTACGAGTAATCCATAAATTCGGGTTTAGGGTTTACACATATGGGGGGAAGAATGGTTCTCTTAATGGGCAGTTTCCAAGTGTCTATAAACTAGGGGGAGATAAAGACGGTCTCATAGGGGATCATGTGTCAATCCTAGATGGTAAGGTGATTTGGAACCCCAAGTTCATAAGACGTCTTTGGTACTGGGAGCTTGAAGAGGCTGAGGCTTTTTTCAATGGCATATAGGAGAGAAAGGCTTCTTCTCAGTGAGTGGGTATTATTACTTATTGTGCGGTGGTAACAATATTAGAGCTTATTTCCCATGGAATCAAGTTTGGATGGCTAAGGCACTTTCGAAAGTGATTTTTTGTTTTGACCAAGGCGAAACATTCGATTTTGACAATTGAGGGCTTGGAAAAGAGAAAGCGTTTCATGGCTAGTCGTTGTTGGTTATGTAAGGAGGCGGAGGAGAAGACCAATCATTTACTCCTAAATTGTAAGGTGGCTAGAGTCCTCTAGGAGATATTCCTTGATCTTAGTTGGATCTCGTGGGTAATGCCTGAGATAGTTAGGGCATTATTAGAAGTGTGACATCCTCCTAAGGGGTGCAAAGAGGGAACACAAAGTGTAGTGTTTGGTTCCACATTGCATATTTTGGACTAAAATGCAGGAGAGGAATTCGAGATGTTTCGAAGGTATGGAGATGGGCCCGGCTAGAATCCGGTACACTTTTTGGAGTACTTTATTAGTCTGGCATAAATAGAAGTATGTGGCTACTCTTCCTAATGTTTTAGAGCTTTTAGAGGTTTTGTATAATGACGTGTAACATGGCTGTGTTTGTTTGTAGCCCGTTTTGAATTTTTTTTTATCTGTCGCAGTGTATACAATTTGTATACGGGTTTCACTCCCTTAACCGTTGATTTTAATGCATCATTTGTTTATTAAAAAAACATATCTTTGCCAAATATATTAAAAAAAAAATTGGAGGATATATTACAATATCAAAGTAGTGTAATAATAACTGTACTCAAATTTGAATAATGCTGATTATATGTAGGAGATGTGTTTAAAACATACATTATCTGTCCAAACTAGGGGTGGCAATTCGTGTGCATCGTGTCGTGTTCGGGTCGTGTCATGTAGGGTTCGTGTTAAGTATTAGTCAACCCTAATCCGACCCATTTAACTAATCGTGTCAGATGAGCAAACACTAACCCGACCTATTTATTATCGTGTCGTGTTCGGGTTGACCCACATAACCCATTGAGTAAAATATAAAATAATTTTTTTCTTCTCTATTAACCAATCATACCACTCATAGCGCTACAATAACTTAAATTTAATTAATTTTAACTTCTTGCAACACATAAATAATTTATCATCCGATTCTCCATGAATTTTATAGAATGCCTATCAAGATATATAAATTATCTAATATATTCTCCATAAAATACGAGTTAAACGGGTCTATTCGTGTCATTTTCGAGTTATACGTGTTTGACACTAACCCAACCCGTTTATTATTCGTGTTGGCGGGTCGTGTCATATTCGGGTTCGTGTCAAGAAATCGTCAACCCTACCCGCTAACTTCGTGTCGAATTCGTGTCGAATTATCGTATCGTGTCAAAAATTGTCACCCCTGATCCAAACTAGCTTCCACGTTTGACTTTTAGCGATATAGTTGGACCTCCATAAATGAGGGGTGCATCTGGTAAGTTATACCATACACTTGTCAAAAACGTACCCCTAAAGATTCTTGCCTCAGTTATCCTCTTACCACTTTACAGTCTTAAGATTTGCATGAATATAGTGTATATTACACATATCACAGCAGTGGTTGTACTTCCAATAATAATACGCCGCATCAGTATTTAGACACCTGAAAATGACCTAATTGACCCTAAGTTTTTTATTTCCTGCTAAGAAGACTGAACGTCGATTGCTCTAGTTGGATGAAGAAAAAATTTATAAACTCAATAACATAAAATTAGTGTGTTTCCAATAAACCAAATAGAAGTATAAATATCATCTTAAATGTCTCTTCTAAATGACCTGCATGAAGATTGTTTTCTCTCTCTCTCTGTAGAAAGAAACAAGGACTATAAATGACAATGCCAACTATTTTCATTTGGGTCTTAATTGTACTTTTTCAACCCCTTTTCTGGTGCTAATTTTTTTGTGAGAGAGTGAGCGAGAAAATGGTGAGTGTTGTAGATGAAGTTTTTCACCAAGAAATATTTGAATCTGGTTTGGATATAGAGAAAAAGGCTGCAAATTCTGAGTTTGATGATGATCAAAAGCCTAGGAGAACTGGTATGCTCTCTCTCTCTCTCTCTCTCTCTCTCTCTCTCATATATATATATATATATATATATTAATACTCTTGTACGAATCGAGTATAAGTGATCCTTGAAATTGTAGCATAAATTATAAGCATAAGACTCTTTCTCCTTTTTTCGGGGTTCATTAGATGTCACATGTCTAATTCACCATCAGGCTCTTTCTCTTTTTTGTTGATTCACCATATATCACATGTTTAATTTGCACTCTTAAAATACGAACGGGTCACACAAGATGAGTAATATATATATATAGTCTTGCTTTTGTACATACTAGTCTGTATTTTAAAAATGCGAATTGAACATGTGTCACTTGGTGGTGAGCCCAAAAAAGAGAGAGAGTGTGTTTATAATTTAGGCGATAATTTCTAGGTACACCGTTAAGTGACACGTGTCCGATTCGCATTCTTAAAATGCGGATTAGTCCGCACAAGAACATTATATATATATATATATATATATATATATATATATATATATATAAACTTACTTGCCTCAGTAATATTTTGAACTCTTAATGAATCTCCAGAGTTATGTGATGTTTCTATCCGGTGGTCGTAATTTACACTACCGTTTTTACTCTATTTTGCAAAATATAGGGAATGCTGGTCTTAATATGATTTTATTTATTAAGAATAAAATATCAAAAGAGCATTGCTGCAATTTTAATGTTTTGATAGCCCTAAAATAATTAACTTCAAGAGCTTGAACATATTTAAATTTAATTCTTTTTGGTGTTATATTTTCAAGATAGTATGGTCAATCACTTAATACCGAACTTAATTGCTTTGATGTTGCAATTTTCAAGAAAAAAAGCATTTACCAGTGTGGTTTTGGAGTACCGTACTTCTTCTCAGAGAGTTTGGGATAGGGTCATGTTATAAATATGAAAATTTTACATTATTTACCACAGTACATTAAAGTCTTAGTAAATCACTTTTCTGTAAAGACTTGTACATATAGTATTTTCTTTTCCAATGTTAGTAGTTTTGGCTGTTTCAAATTTGGGGACACTTAATATGATTCTTTTACAACATTTTATTTCAATAAAAACGTTGCAAAAAGTGAAATGAACCGGAAAGTAAAAGTAGTGAAAATTTTGGACCCCCAAACTACAACTAACCCTATAAAAATTCTATTTCAAAGTAGTTAATAGCTTTTTTAAGTCTTTTGGGGAATTACTCCTCTAGATATAGTTTTTTGGGGTTTTAAAACACCACACAAAAAAAAGTCTTTTCAATGATGTCCATATGTGTAGTGTGTACCCATTTTTTTAATTTCTATATATGTGAAATTTTTTAATGTATAAATTAATATTTATAATGCATACTATTCTTTTTTATAATTTATACGAGAAATGTATATTATATATGATTTTTTTAACAAATAAATATTATGCTTGTGCATATATCATACCATATAACATATACATTGAAATGTGAACGAACTTAATATTGAAATATTTGAGAATGAATTAGAGCCTAAGATTAAACTGGGAAGCTCCTGAAAATTTAATAATAGGGACCAGTGGCACTCTACAAAGTTCATTGACACTCCAACAAAATTGATAAATGACTCCTTTCCCCTTATTCTTTATCCTTTTTTCGCGTAATTTGAACTAACCACTTAAAAGAAATGTTATAAAATGTTGAAAAAAAATATTTTTTTAATATAATAATTAAATACAATTTAAGCAAATTTTTTTTTTTACTTTGAATAACAATTATTAACAACTTAATCATTAATTGATTTATACTTTAGTACTTATTTTTTTTACCAAATATGAACACGATCCAATTAAAATACGACACGACATAACATTATACGAAATCTGATTTTTTTATTTAACAAGAACACAACTCAAATAAAATTGACACGACAGAAAATTTTATTTTTTTTATCTAACACGATCACGGTATAATTAAAATGCAACACGACAAGACGTGAAATCTCATTTGCTTACTTAACACAGCCAAATAAATCCAATCATACACGAAATCTTATTTTTTTTTTATCTAACATGAACACAATCTAATTAAAATGCAACACGAGACAACACAACATAACACAACATAAAATTTTATTTTAACCCAACAAAAACCCAACTCATATAAAAGCCCCACAATATGACTTAAATTGTGTTCCTATCCGATCAAATATAAAGTGATAAACAAGTGAGTATTAAAGTGTAAATCAATTAGATCGTATTCGTGTTAAATAAAAAAAACCATGTCTTGTCGTGTCGTGCCGCATTGTAATTAAACCGTGTTCATTTTAGATTAAAAAAGATAAAAAAAAAATAATGATTTCTTGTCTTGTCACATTTATTTGAGTTGTGTTATTGTAAAATCATGTCGTGTCTCATTTATTTGAGTCGTGTTATTGTTAACAATAACACCACTCAAATAAATGTGACACGACAAGAAATCTTTTTTTTTTTATCTTTTTTATCTAAAACGAACACGGTTCAATTACAATGCAGTACGACACGACAAGACATGAAGTTTTTTTTTATCTAGCACGAACACGATCGAATTGATTTACACTTTAATAGTCACTTCTTTATCACTTTTATATTTAACCGAATACGAACACAATTTATGTCATGTTGTGGGGCTTTTATGCGAGTTGGGTTTGTGTTGGGTTAAAATAAAATTTTATGTTGTGTTGTGTCGTGTTGCATTTTAAATAGATCATGTTCATGTTAGATCAAAAAAATAAGATTTCGTGTATGGACGGATTTATTTGGCCCGTATTAGGTAGGCAAATGAGATTTCACGTCTTGTCGTGTTGCATTTTAATTTGACCGTGTTCGTGTTAGATAAAAAAAATATGATTTTCTGTCGTGTCACTTTTATTTGAATTGTCTTCTTGTTAAATAAAAAAATAAGATTTCGTATAATGTTATACTGTGTCGCATTTTAATTGATTCATGTTCATATTTAATAAAAAAAATAAGTATTAAAGTATAAATTAATTAATGATTAAGTTGTTAATAATATATTTAATTATTAAATTTAAAAAATATTTTTTGTTAATATTTATAATATTTCTTTTAAGTGATTAGTTCAAATTAAAGATAAAAAAGATGAAAGATAAAAGGTAAAGGGATCATTTATTAATTTTGTAGAGTGACAATGAATTTTGTGGAGTGGCAATAGCTGACACTTAATAATATCACCGTTCAAACCTTGATGTCATTTTAAATACCGGTGTGGAGTTTGTTTGGACTGGATTTGACTGTTGTCATTAACATTGTTCCGTTATAGGGTGTAGGGGGTCCACTTGGTCCAACTAAACTGGTAAAGACAAATTACAGATATGGATGGGTTTTAATGCATTCGATGTAGTTTACCAAGGGGCGGTGCTGCTTGATGGTTCATATTTCAAAAGCCCACTAAACCTTTCGGAGCCACATGCTTGACTTTATAATTTGGAGTTTAGGCCTTTAATGAAGTTTGTTGAAAGCTTGGAACACTTCATTTAAACAAAAAGCCTTTCATATTACAAGAATCTACACCCTAGTCAGTGAGGCATCCATATTAAATGAAAGGGAAATTCTAGAGGGACTCTCATTTTGTGACTCACAATGTGAGTCACAATGAGTTGTCATATAATTATTGGTTCAAATTGTTTTTTTAATAAAAATTAAAATTTTGTATTGTTATTGTTAATAAAAACTATGTTTTTAGAACTGTTTCTTTTTTCTCAAAAGTGTTTTTAATTTTTTACACCTGTTTTAAAAAACAAAAAAAAAACATTTTACTATTTTTTTTTAAAAATAACTTTTATTGAAAATTTTTATTTTCAATAAAAGTCATTTCTTTCAAAAATGGTTTAAATGACGTGGGTCCGCATCAGCGGTACTAACCAATCCCGACGATGATGTGGGGCAGCGCCAGCGGCACTAACCAATCCCGACGATGATATGGGCCCGCGCTAGCTTTTAAAAAAAATAGTTTTTCATATTTTTAATAAAAAAAAATAAAAAGAAATTGTTTTTAGAAAATGAAAAAAATTGTTTTTTTTAAATTATATTTTTTAAAAAGGACATATATTTTTAGTTTAACCCATTTAATCCCTCGAGCACTCAATATTCTCGTATTTTTAGAGGGTCGCGCCAACGGCACTCCCTCTCCAAAATATGTGGCAAGGACTTTTTTAAAGTGTTTTTAACTTTTTATAACTGTTTTAAAAAACAAAAAAATATTTCACTATTTTTTTTAAATGACTTTTATTGAAAATTTGTATTTTCAAGAAAAGTCATTTAAAAAAAAAATAGTTTAAAGGATGCGGGCCCGCGCCAGCGGCACTAACCAATCGCGATGATGATGTGGGTCCGCGCCAGCGGTACTCAGTAATCTCGATGATTATGTGGGTCCGCACCAGCGGCACTAACCAATCGCGACGATGATGAGGGTCCGCGCCAGCAGCACTAACCAATCGCGACGATAATATGGGTCCTCGCCAGCGGCACTCACTCATCTCGATGATGATGTGAGTCCGCGCCAGCGGCACTAACCAATCGCAACGATGATGTGGGTCCGCGCCAGCGGCACTAACCAATTGCGACGATGATACGGGTCCGCGCCAGCGGCACTAACCAATCGCGATAATGCGAGTTCAAGTCAATTTTTAAAAATAATTTTTTCATATTTTTAATAAAATAAATACAATTTTATTAATAAAAAAATGTTTTTAAGAAATAAAAAAAAAAAAGAGTTTTTTGAAAATAAACTAAGGTTTCAACAATTTTTTAACTGTTTTAAAAAATTAGTTAACAATTTTTTCTAGTTTTTATTTATAAAAATCATATAATTTTTTTTATGAATGTAGTATTTTTTTTAACAATATCCTGTTTATAAAAAAAAAAAAACAAACATGTTTTGCCCTTTTATTTTTTATCCTTTAGTAGACAAAGGAGAGAGAGTCGGATAGAGAGTCGACTAGAGAGTCGCTCTAGCAAGACTCTAAATGAAATTTTTCTTCAAAACATAGTTTTATGAAGCTTTTTATACATTTCATAATTGTGTGAACATTTTTTTTTATGTTAGTAGTCAAATGTATATTCAATGTATACGAAAAACACTAACTGAAATTTGCGATATTTCCGAACAATTTTAATAATTGAAATTTTTAGAGATTTCGGAATTTTTGAATGTTCTAATTTGATAAAAATATTTTTTCCAATTTGCATTTTTTCTGAATTGAAATAGGACGATTATATCCCAATTTTTTTTTCTAAATACCCTATTTTGATCCGGCCAAACGTACCCCTAGTTGTAACATTGCATTAAGACGTTGAGCTCCACCTCTTAGATACTAATTTGGGATGAATTTGTAATGACACATCAATAAAATTATTTTTATTTCAACCCCAAGCAGAAGCTTAGGGCACCAATTGTTTACCTCATTCAAGTAGGCGAGTGAGTATGACTGTTAGTACAAAAAATGAATAATAAAAAACAACTATCAACAGAAAATGCTAATCTTAAAGCTTATAAAAAATGAGTTTACTCCCTAGTGTTGCAAATCCTTCACATGATTGGTTTATCACACAATTTAGTATATGGGGTGTGCGTGTGTATTGAGAAATGAGAAGATTGTACAATTTGATTTTGTTTTCAAATTATAATTCACAATCTTGTTATAATGATTTCAATCCATATGCAAAAGTTTGCCCCCTTAATCTTCAAAAGTATAGTACTACTTAAAGTTCCTCTAAAAAAATAGAACTCCACTCATGCAGGTAATGTGTGGACTGCCAGTGCTCACATAATAACATCAACTATAGGTTCCGGAGTTCTTTCACTGGCTTGGTGTGTGGCACAACTAGGATGGCTCGCCGGAGTTTCCTCCCTCTTGTTATTCTCGGCCATCACATTATATACGACCGGCCTCCTAGCGGATTGCTATCGATCTCCTGATCCGATAACCGGGAAGAGGAACTACACATACATGGAAGTTGTCAAAGCAACTTTAGGTATTCTGAACGAAAGCAAAATACAGCATGTGAAATAATGCACAATACCCCTCAAAATGCATACATATAGCCCATGAAGGGGTGCCCAATTACCCACTGGCTAAGGTGGGAAATTGTAGACCTTGACATTTTGTAAAATGAAAGGTACAAGTAAAATATATTTTTTTCTTCTGTATTTCGCAAAATAGAAGTTTCGTTTTGGAAACAAATGTACCAAATTTCACAATAGTTAAATATGTTTTGATCATTGATTACATTTATATTAGCCCTTTCTATAAAGGAAAAGTTTGAATGTCAAATAGTGATTATAAATTTAAGAAATAGGAATATAACTTTTATTAAGAAAATGAGATAAAAGGGTAATAGAACATGCTCGTGGCTTCTGTCTTACTTCTTTGACAGGGTTTGGCATGGCTTATCAAGAGTTCTCTGATATTATTGATAAAAAGTTTAAAAAAAATTTACTAATAAATCAATCCACTATCAAATAGTATTTGTATTTTGCAATTTCATAGTAATTGTCGAATTTGGAATCAGGTCCAAAAATGTACGTTGTTTGCGGAATGGTTCAACATGCAACATTCATTGGGATGATCATCGGCTACACGATCACCACATCGATAAGCATTGTGTAAGTAGTTGTCTCTATTCCTCTAAGAGAATCCACAAAGTCAGTTACTAATCAAAAAGTAATATTTACCTTTCGTGAGTGAATGGGTACACAGAGGTGATCAGTAAATGAAGGTAAAGGTTTGGAGGTAAATATTTCTTACCAACTACTTTTGTTGGTAAGAAGTAAAAATACATTTCTAACGAACAATATTTGTTCGTAGAAAATGTTACGAACAAATATTGTTCGTAGGAATCCAAAGATATGATAAAAATAATTATTTATATTTGTTACGAATTTCAAAAGTTCGTAGGAATTCTTACAAACACTACGAACTTTTGAAGTTCGTAGGAAGTTTTACAAATTCAGCATCCGTTTAGCAAAACTAGCAATTCACTACCATTTATACTACTAGATTTGCTCACTCTCGCCCATCATTACAGACGTTTCAATTTGTAACTTTAATAATTCTTTTATCTTATAGCTCCACCATTGTAGATTCTCTAAGGACACTTCTTGATTGGTATAACCGAATGTTTATAGTGTAATACGAGAAAGAGTTAGATGCATGGAAAACTGGCATGTTCTTGCGCTTGTACAATAGAACGAGATATGTTTGTTGTGTAGCCCTTGCCTATCTACCGTGATGGTGACAAAACTCACATAGTTTTTTTGATAATTAAATGTATTCACCAAAAACTATTGGCTAAGGGGTGGAATTTTGAGAATCAACACGTCTATAATCTAATTATTTATTCGTTAATCAATTATTCCCCTTCACATGAACACGTTATTTTGTCCCATTTCCCAATCTAATTAATTATTTATCAGTGTAACATAATCCCTCTACTTGACAAACTATGCCAATTGAAAGCATTTTACGCGCGTGATCACCTCACAACATAAAACATGTATCAAATATGAGCCTTTTAGATACAATGGTTCCTATCATCGCGTGACGAGATAGAAACCCCCATATAATGAAGAAAACGTGAGTGCATAGTATTTATGATGTGGCAGGCAATATATTTCTTCTAGGGGTGACAATTTTTGACCTGACACGATAACCCGATACGAAGTTAGCGGGTTAGGGTTGATGATTTCTTGACACGAACCTGAATATGACACGACCCACCAACACGAATAATAAACGGGTTGGGTTAGTGTCAAACACGTGTAACTCGAAAATGACACGAATACACCCGCTTAACTCGTATTTTATGGAGAATATATTAGATAATTTATATATTTTGATAGGCATTCTACAAAATTCATGGAGAATCGGATGATAAATTATTTTTGTGTTGAAAGAAGTTGAAATTAATTAAATTTTAGTTATTGTAGGTCTATGTTTGGTTAAGAGAGAAGAAAAAAATTATTTTATATTTTACTTAATGGGTTATACGGGTCAACCCGAACACGATATGATAATAAATAGGTCGAATTAGTGTTTGCTCATCTGACACGATTAGTTAAATGGGTCGGATTAGGGTTGACTAATACTTGACACGAATCCGACAAGACACGACACGACGCACACGTATTGCCACCCCTAATTTCTTCCCTAGTCATGATTTTTTTTTTTTTATATATATTAACTTGATTTTATGACTCTTATCATTGCTACATTTAAGGGCCATACGACGATCAGATTGCTTCCACAATAAAGGACATGAATCAGCATGCAGATTTTCCCAAAATCAATACATGATTGGGTTGGGGATAATTGAAATTCTATTGTCTCAAATCCCAAGCTTTCACAACTTATCACTGCTCTCCTTTGTCGCGGCATTCATGTCTTTTGGATATTCTGCTATTGGAATGGGGCTTGCCTTCGCAAAAGTTGTTGCAGGTATAAATTCACATCTTATGACACCAAATACAGTCATTACCACAGGGAGTAAAGAATTTTCATAAGCTGGTTAAAAAATAACATGCACAAATTTTTTGGTTATAATACAAAAAATGTCTACATATTTAACACATACTATAAAACAACATATTTTATATAAAGATTGCATTAATATAGTATTATAAAAATTTTACGAAAACATTGCATTTCAAGAAAAAAATTAGTTTAGAACAAATATATTTTTTCCCCAAATCTTAATGGTGTACAATTGCTCCCCTTCCCCGAAGATTTTGGCAGCAACGTTTTTCGGAGTGTTCACTAAAACTTTTACCCCAAGTAATCAAAATTCTTATAGGGGGGTCTACAATTTAGATTTAAATCTCTATACAAACAATGTTTTTTCTATGTAACAAATGAACGCCTTCACCTTTGAACACTAGACAAAAGTAGTAATAAAGGTTTAATATTTGGACAGGGAAAGGAGAGCAAACAACATTGACGGGGGTGGCTCAAATTAATTTACCTACAGCCGAGAAGGCTTGGAGAATGTTTGCAGCATTGGGCGACATTGCATTTGCTTACACATATTGCCAAGTTCTGATTGAAATCCAAGTAAGAAAAACCATCATTATCATAATAAATAGTAGCAGAGAGACAGAGCCAGGATTTGTCGATAGTGAGGGGAAATATTTTGATGTTTTCCGGAAGTTTGGGGGCGGGAGCCCCGAGCCACCTTTTTTTGAGGTCATCCTTTTAGTATTTTCTAAATAATTACTTAAATATTTAATAATTATCAGCGACCAATGGCAACTCTCGGGTGGAGGCGGATGGGAGGTGTTTGCCAAAAGGGAAAGAAGAAGGTGGATGTGTGGAGGGAGCCAAGTTCTTTAATGGGACAAGTAAAGTTTGTCTATTTACAGATATTCACCCAAGTTTCTACAAATCTTCAATTTATACCTATATTTTTAAATGAATATTTAAGGAGAAAAAGTAAACTGTGCCCCCACTGGACCTGCCTTCCTTCCGTCCCTGAATAGTAGGGTCTTATGCATATGTAGTCAGATCCTCTCTTTTTTTTTTTTTATCAAATAGATAGTGGAAATAGAGGTTTAAATAAACCCACCAGTTACTTCTTGTTAATTTAGCATTTGGATTAATTATTTATAATCGATGATCATTTTTTTCACAAGTACTTATGAATCGAAACGATTTATAGACACAATTTAATTGACTTTATTTATTTATTTATTGTTATTCCTTTTCCTAGCCATTTGGAGTTATTTTTTTTATAAGTAGTCATTTGGAGATATTACAATTCGGGCGAAAGAGAAAATCAACTCATGTGACATTTAAAACAACATCACCCCATCAGAGATTAATCAACATATAGCCACTCTTAAGTTGATTATAGTTTAGTGATCATTAAAATGTTTATGATGAATCCATCGTACCAATTTAATTCATATGGAAAATTTGCCTAATAATATTGTAATAGAAGAAAAAGGATAGGGCTCTCTCTATTGCGGAATTGAAGAAAATATCATCGATAATCTTATCTATACATTTATCTTGTGCACTCGACTTTTATAATTTTCCTAAATGGGTTTATATTTGTATCATGCAAAAAAGTGATTGTCCCCCAAATAAGGAAAGAATGAGCAAACATTGCATTGTGACGTCTATCTTCCTTACTCAAAATATAGGCCAAAAACATCTATCTTCCTTGCTCAAAATATACAGGCCAAAACATTTACAAAATATGATGTTACAAATGCGTTGGTTCGTATCTTTTGTAGATGGACACAACAAATATATTTCCCATATGTTGTGTCAAGTATTTTAGTCTATTACTTGTTCCATGAAGAATTGCACTTTTTTGCTTTATGTTGTATAAGTAATATACATTTTAATTATGAATTTTTCTTCTTTTTCAAAGGACACACTAAAATCATCACCACCCGAAAACAAAACAATGAAGAAGGCCAACATGATAGCAATATTGACAACAACATCATTCTACATGATGTGTGGTTGCTTTGGCTATGCTGCGTTCGGTGACAATGCACCAGGAAACTTGTTAACCGGCTTTGGGTTTTACGAGCCATTCTGGTTGGTCGACTTAGCCAACATCTGCATTGTGGTGCACCTAGTGGGAGCATATCAGGTACTTCAAATTAAACCACTTGCTCTCAAATTTTTGTATGTTTTCTATGTTAAAATTCAAATACTTGTGGGAATAGGATGTATACGTCTTTAATACATTATATATACTCTCATACAAATGTCCCATATATGTTTGTTTTGTCCACAATTTAATTTATTGTAGTTCGGCAATCAAACATTTTTTAGACACTCGCCTAAATGTAGATGGAAAATATCAGTGGTTGGGAAATGATTTTCTTGATGAATCTTTACCAATAAGTCTCGTTTACTAAGTATCGTGTCAAATAGGTCTTGCGATATTGTATGTGTGGCGGAAATATGTCATTATAGTACCCACAAAAATACACCTATAGTCAAAAATATATTTTTTCCTTATGTTTGCCTATGTGAGGTTAGTGTAGTATTATGAATTGAAATTAAAAATTTCTTGTTCTTTTTTTTTATCTTTGCTATTGCCAAATTATAAAATGATGATCATATGACAATTATTTTGAGTTAATAAATATAATTTTATAATTGTATAGATAACATTTAGCATCTTTACTACTCACTTCATATCACTAATGCCTTCTTTATAAACACCAGATATTTTCATAATGGTCATGTCTAATCCCTACTAATGGGTATCTCAAAATATAAAACAGTCAACATAGCTATAGTTCAAAGAAAAAATAAAGACTTCCAATAAACATATCATTAGTAACATCCATATTCATGTATTACTTCATGAATAAGAGAAAAATGAAAAAAATGAAATTTGTGAAATGAGGTATAAATGTCTTGTGACAGGTATTTTCACAACCCGTGTTTAGCGCGTTTGAATCGTGGGCGAGTAGGAGGTGGCCTAAGTCAAAGTTTGTGACCGAAGAGTATCCAATAACCGTGGGTATTTCCAAGAAATACAAGTTGAATATCAACTTCCTCCGGTTGACCGGGCGAACCATATACGTGATAGTGCTAACAGTTCTAGCAATGGCACTGCCCTTCTTCAACGACATTCTCGCTCTCATCGGAGCGCTTGGGTACTGGCCAATGACGGTGTACTTTCCAATACAAATGTACGTTTCTCAGAAGAAAATCCGAAGGTGGAGCATGAGGTGGTTAGGCCTCCAAGGCATAAACTTGTTATGCTTGCTTGTTGCATTGGCTGCAGCCCTTGGCTCAATCCAAGGTATAGGTCAGGCTCTCCATGCCTACAAGCCCTTCAAGGTCAATGAATAATCAATATATATAATTATATAAGTACTATATGCAAGGATATATAACCAAGTATAAGCTTGGGATGCCATTCAAGAAATTACCCCCTATTATCAGTCATGTTAAGTGTGTATAAGATGTTTTGTTGCGTTTAGTCTTGAATTGGAAGACTCGGGCTTTGCAGTAGAGATTTTAAATCAAAGTGCGTGAAAATATGTCCATCTCAAGTATTAACAATATCAACATAAAAATCAGTTTTTAAGTTCAAGTATATCTCACTAATGGTTAAAATTAGAATTTAATACTATCTTAAGGTTACTTAGTCTTTAGTTTTGATACATTTTTCTCTGTTAAACGTAAATTTTTCACCAACGAATGTGACTAGCAGCAAAAAAGTACCAAAGTCTGAAGAACCGTTATGGTACCATTAGTGAGGTAATTGAGTCAAAATCCCAATACATTATTGCATAACGTTTAATGTGCTATACTTATTTAAAGACTCTTCCGCAGTAAGCATTAAGAATTCGAATATATCTTGGGTCTTTTCAGACAATTGAAGAAATTATACCTGGATTATTTCAAGGTGGGATTATTCAGCCAGATATTGTTAGGTAGCTAAGAGTTGCATTTGAAAATCATTACTAAATCACGCAATGGTTAAATAAGTATTGACTGATTACATTAAAATTAATGTTTCTTAAAGGGGTTGACTTTAAAGTTTTTAATAAGTTATTACTTTATTTTAACTCAGGAATCTATCTGCATACCTAGATAGTACATATTCACATAATATATGTATGATACACAAAAGGTGAATACTATTATATATTCTGAAAATTTTGTGTAACATTACATATAATGTATATGCTTTGCATGCATGGTATATCATGCATTGTATGGTCACATAGGTGTTACATGCTATTAGAGAGCAGCATATTTTTGATAACTCTTCGTTTTGATATATGAAAAATAATGACATGCATCTTTTAGTCGCAAGTTTTGAGCGTCAAAATAGTAAGTATGAGAGTTCTGCACGAGTATATGTGCTTTATTAATTGTATGTCGTTGCTAAGTCCCTACTATAGTCCCTACTATTTTTAGATTCTTAGTGTGTATACCATTAGGGTGTTGTGCGGAAGCGTGTCAACAAATGATACTGACTGTAACTCAAATAATAATATGGTACACTCAGAATAAAAGTATAATGAGTAGAAAGACACATATAAGGGAAGACAAAATATTTAAGTGGTTCACCAATTTGGCTTCGTCCACTGACACTCGGATCAATTCACTATTGCAAATGAGTTTCAAAAGAGACTCTCACAAATACACTCTAAATGAAAAATACAATGTGTATACTAAAAAAACTCCAAATGAAACTTTATTTCTCACTCTCGAACTCTCTTCTTCTTCTTCTTCTTCTTCTTCTTCTTCTTACTCTTCAATGTTTCTCTCACATTGGTGTGTCAATACCATCCTCCATGCTGTAACACCCCGTAATTTTGAGAATTTAGTAATTAATTATTTTTGGGAGAAATAAAAATATTTAAATTAGAGAAACTTAAATTTATGATTTGGAGAATTTCTTTGAGTGGGAAGAATTATTTATATTTGGCGACTTTAAGTTAAATTGTTAGAATTAATGTGTGACGCATTGTGACACTCCGCCTAATAAAATACCAGGTGATCAGTCCTATACCAAATTAAAACAGGAATCCCAGTTGGTTCATCCTTAGCATCACTGTCGAAAACTTTTTTAAAAATTACTAACCACCTAGTATTCCAAAAAACTAGTGCCAAATTTTATCTTATTAATTAAACAAAACAATACATGCGAAAATAAATATAAACCATTCACACAACTGAATTAAATGAACTGAACAAATAATAAAACGACATGCCGAATAAACATCGGCCACCAATATAAATAGTCCAATACAAATATTGAACACCTAAATAAAAATCTGAAAACTGAACTGAAAGTTTGGGCGACATGCCCTAAATAAAACTGAAACTGATAAATGATTCCTACTCTAGGAATGAAAGAACGGTGCGTCTAATTCAAGCTCCTGCTAACATCCACATATGCCGCAGCTCCGTGTCCCTGGAATAGAATATCAATCCTGGCGTCCTGTGGCTGGAAACCTAAAAGGTTTTGAAAATAGTTTTATAGCAACAGTTAGAACCCAAAACATTTTGAAAATATTTAGCAAGTGAATTAACTGCAGTAATTTAAAATATATGAATGTGCTCCATATTTAAGTTAGTGTCTCACTCTTTTGAAGACATTCTCACCCCTCCACTAAAGTGCACACCTAACGATTACCTTAATCCCACCTAGTTGTACTACCCCGTCCATCTAGTCCTTGTAATCCTCCCTTGCCTTTCCACTCTAATCTGAGTATTATTATCCATGGGTTATAAGTTATCTCACTAATTGACTTAATTACTTTCCTTTAAATAATATCATATAACTGTGACACAAATTATATAAAACAATTTCAACACACACTGTATTATTACATGCATATAATATTTACTGTCATTATATACGTAGTTTTACCACAACATCCACACATATATCATATGTATATCCATCACTTCGAGTATACCCTCTCCGGATGATTTCCTCTAAAGTGCTATCTCACTATGTGTGCTCACATAACCTAGTTACCCAAGTTGGAATCGCTCACTAACTTGGCCCAAAATATAAACGTAATGGAGGCGATCATATTCCTTCCCTGAAAGTGAGATAAATCCCTCACCCATATACCACACGCTATGACCTGGGGATATACTCACCCTACTCCTCAAGTTAGGGGATTCACCCATGTCGCGAAACCTCCCTTGATAGTACTAGAGTATATAAATTAAATAAATATCTAGTCACTGATATTTAATAGCACATACAAAGTACACACATGTATATATATAAAATATGAATTTCGGCTTTACCGTGTACTAAAACCCGTAACACTAGCCGATATATTTTCGAGTTTATAGTCCGACTCAAATTTAATTAATTCACTGCTTAATAATTTATTACTTTTCAGAGTCTACAGTCCGACTCTAATTTAATTAATTAGCACATTAATTAATTATAATATTTCTCCCGAGTCTATGGTTCGACTCTAATATAATTAATTTATACAATAATTAATTACCAATCCGAGTCTATGGTTTGACTCTAAATTAATTAATTTACATATTAATTAATTACCAATCCGAGTCTATGGTCTGACTCTAAATTAATTAATTTATCCCTTAATTAATTTTTTTACTCTGGTGACACTCAACCCGTATACCCGCTTACTTGGTTCGTAATCTAATATTTCCCGAGTCAACATTCCCACTCCAAATTAATCTACTCCTTTAAGTAATTAATTTAACACATTGGTGTCACTCAACCAATATACCTGAACTCGTTCACTTAGCCCGTATCTTAAATCTCAGAATTTCATTCCTAATGTTCTCCCATAATATGTCACGCGCTCATCTCTCCCAAATTTCCCAATTATATTTACCTATAATTACCAAGGGTCATGCCCCTAATTAATTTTCATCCTTTAAATCAACCCCAGAATGTTCCCCAATGAAAATCTCCGATACAATTAAAAATTGGCGTCACTGCAAAAAATCCTGTACCATCGATCGATCGACAAGGTCATCGTCTTCTCAAGCGTCATGTTCGGCCATGGATGAACCCTCAAACTTTTATTTTCATTCCAAACTCTTACCCAATCACAATCAATATTACCCCCACATAATAAAAGGGTCTAAACATCCTAAAGACCTTAATTCATCATCAAATTCATACATAACCCTAAGTATATCCGATTTGGGTTTTTCACCTGGGTCTCGTTCTACCGAATTTGACCTAACCATTTTCAGTCCATTTAATCACTAATACATATTGTAATTCACTCTACAATTCAATCTTAACAGTCCCAAATCATAACTTAACCTCCATTGAGTAATTAAATCTGTCCATTACTTTAAATTCAGAAAACTCAATTTTAATTATGCTTACACACCCAAAACGAATTTTCATATACACATACTATAATATGAAGTGGTTATCACCTATTTTAATAATCACAACAGTTAACCATTTGCCTGAAATGATTCGTAGAGTCTGATCCGTTGGTGTAGTGAAGGTGTTGATGACGATCACTCACTTTATCCCTCGATTTGACTCCAAAAAGATCCCCAAATTGCTTCTTGAATTGTTTCCTCTGTGTCTCTCTCAAACCCTAGGTTTAGAGTTGCATTAACTGTCGTTCACACTTCCCCAATTAGGACTAAAACTTCAAATCCCGTTTTTGGCCACATGTGCGTAATTAAAAGGCCCAAATCACCCAGTGTGGGCCTGGCTATGCCCAAAAATGCCCGAGACTCGATTACTACTCCCGAGTACTCTTTTCTGACTATCTCGACCCATCCAAACTCAACCGCGCACTCATAATCGTCATCCGAAATACTTTATAACATTCTCCAATTTTTTACCTCAAAAATGCGACACACATTAATTCGAACAATTTAATTTAAAGTCGCCAATTAAAAATAATTATTCCCACTCAAATAAATTCTCCAAATCATAAATTTAAGTTTCTCCAATTTAAATATTTTTATTTATCCCCAAAAAAATAATTAAAAACTAAATTCTCAAAATTGCGAGGTGTTACATACCTCCCCCCTTACAAAGGAATTTCGTCCTCGAAATTAAGATGAGCCTAGTGCTCCAAGCTTTGAATATCACTTTCTAGACATGTGCCTCTAAACTCGCTATATCTATCTCTCCCGCTTCTAAATATATATTATACAAATATGCATTTAAAATAATCAGGGCGCCCATACAACCTTACCCGTGCTTGACCGCACAAAAGTTGCCTTAATTAACCCGGGTGCCCATACACCCTATCCCCGTGCTTTACCGCATGAAATTTACCCGACTATGCTAG
The DNA here is from genome assembly GCA_949130495.1 of Sambucus nigra. Classification (NCBI taxonomy): domain Eukaryota; kingdom Viridiplantae; phylum Streptophyta; class Magnoliopsida; order Dipsacales; family Adoxaceae; genus Sambucus; species Sambucus nigra. Next base: position 81,846,826 of record OX422208.1, on the reverse strand, counting down.
TCGTGACCCGTAATATAGCTTCCAACCCGCAGTCATATCGCATATATGAATAATAACCGGGGTACCCAACCCATGTACTAACGACCAAACATCTCCCCACTTCCGACGTTTCGCTAAGTTTCATGCGTGGGACGTCTCGCAAGCGAAATCCAAACAAGGAACCCCCCGATACACTATTACCTAACATTGTCGGTCGTTGGGATTTGTTAGACCCTCAGTCCATAGGGTTCCATGTGACACCTTCAGACCATCGGCTTTCACTGTGATATCACAACCTTTAGCTTCCAAAGCGCCAAGTGAGATAAGATTTTTCTTCAGGTCCGGTATATACCGAACGTCTTCCAGCACTCTGACTTTTCCACTATGAAACTTCAGTCGAATTTTTCCTATCCCTTTTGTTTGACAATCATGATCATTGCCCATCAAAATAGCTCCACATTATAGCTCCTTAAAGCTAGAAAACCACTCCCTATTGGGACACATGTGATAGGAACAATCCGAATCCAAAATTCATTCATGGGAACTGGATCGAAATGGTGAAATAGACAAAGCAAATTCAGAATCTTCATCGTCACTTGCCACAACGTTTGCAATGGGATTCTTCGTGTCCTTCTTTAACTTAGGGCAATCTTTCTTCCAATGCCCTTTCTGGTGACAAAAGATGCATTCAACTTTTGTAGGAACTCTTCGACCCAAAGTTCATGCTCCACCTCTCGATTTAGATCGAGATCTCCCATGGTTGCCATTCTTCCTTTCATTTATTCTGTCACGAACCGTCAACGCTTCAGATGTTAAGTTTATATATACCTCCTTATCCTTTTTACGAACCTCATTATTCGTTAAGGTATTAGAGAGCTTAACATATTTTATTTCCTCCTTTCCATACAGTAGCGTGGTAATAAGATGTTCATACGGGTCAGGTAGAGAATTTAGCACTAACACTGCTTTATTCTCATTGTCAATTTCAACATCCAAATTTTGATAATCAACAATAATTTTGTTAAAATTATCCAGAGGCTCAGATATAGAAATACCTTCTGCGTATTGGAATCGGAAGAGTTTTTTCTTCAAATAGAGTCGATTTTCAATGCTCTTCGTCATGTACTTGTCCTCCAGTTGCTTCCATAATTTTTATGCCTAGGTCTCGCACATATAAGGATATTTTTTATCCTTGTCGAGATAAAAACGAATATGACCACAAGCCTTGCGGTTGATTTTTTTCAGTCATCTTCCTTCATGTCTTCTAGCATATCTCCAAGAGCAATTTTCAACTCTTGTTTGACTAAGACATCCATAACTTCACATTGCCATATGCTGAAATTTTTTTGCCCATCAAATTTTTCTACGTCAAATTTTGTGGTTGCCATTTTTCAAACGATCACAGTCATAAAAAATGCAAACGAAAAAATTACAAGTTTAGAAATATTTCCGATTGTGAATAGTAACCGTATGAATAGTACTATACGTATGGTTATTTCTCCACAAAAAAAAAATCCAAAATGTCTAAATCGGAAGACCTTGGCTCTTATACCAATTTGTTGTGCGGAAGCGTGTCAACAAATGATATTGATTGTAATACGAAATGATAATATGACACACTCACAATAAAAGTATATTGAGTAGAAAGACACACACAAGGGATGACAAAATATTTAAGTAGTTCACCAATTTAGCTACGTCTACTCACACTCGGATCAATTCACTATTGCAAATGAGTTTCAAAAGAGACTCTCACAAGTACACTCCAAATGAAAAATACAATGTGTATTTTTCTACATAAATGTGTATGCTCAAAAACTCCAAATGAAACTTATTTTCTTACTCTCTAACTTTCTTATTCTTCTTACTCTTCAATGTTTCTCTCACATTGGTGTGTCAATACCATCCTCCATGCCTCCGCTTATGTACATGCTTGAGGTAGACAAGAGGAGAAGACATGGAGTAAAACGTGGAGTAAAAATCGGATGAAAAAATGAGCTCCATGTTTTGAGGATTCTTTTTTATAAAGTTTGAGATAAGGGGAGGGAATTAAGGAAGTGAATTTTTCACCCACCTTCATATTTAACAAAGGGCATATATTATCAAAATCCTATATATAAGAGAGAGAGAGAGAGAGAGAGAGAGAGAGAGAGAGAGAGAGAGAGAGAGAGAGAGATTTAGTTTGTTTTTGTTATGTCTACTATTTATCAATAACAATTGTACATAATTAATAATTATAATATAATTCGGAATTAAAACAGAATTACAGAAATGAAACACTTACTTGAATTTGCAGAAATAATAATAAAAATAGAAAGATAATCCGAGCCCTGTGAATCTCACAGTGTCCTTAAGACAATTTATTCCCTCCAATGTGCTTCGAGGTTGATGAATATTGTCTCCCAAGATAGAACGGATTTTCTAATTAATTACAACGAACTCAATCTGTGGCTTTTACTCAACTGAAGAACAATGCAAGATATGTTATGCAAGAAAAGGACAGGAATTTCTGGGACAAAAATGACAGCAATTCTGGAGGAGGGAAAATTTTCAGTTGTCAAAAACAGTTAAACGAATTAACTGTTGGCAATAACTGCCAACAGTTAATTAATTAATTAATAATTAAAGCCCAGAAAGTTAAATAAATTCGACCAAAAAATGTAGGATATTTTTATAATCCCAAGCCCGAACCGAACCGAGCCGGCCGAACGGACGGACGCGCGCGCGCGCATGTGGACTTTTGACCGAAAGTCAACCCGTGCATAGCTTAGGTCATCTCCCCTTCAAAGAGTTGGGATACCCCCAAGGCATCCAAGCCTTAGTCCATATTTTGGGTGTTGTTAACTCATCAAAATTCCACCACTCTTCCAATGTGGGACAAGAGTTAAAACATACCCAATTCATTAACTTTCATTGCTTTGTGAGTCACTTTGGGGACATATTTATCATTCATAACTTATTGAAATTGGACATATGAATATACTACGTTAATCTCCTTGCGGAGGTGAACGCATTCGTATATGGTCCCACAATTTCGTAGTGTGGGTCCCACCTAAATTTGAGCTCAAAGTTGCTCAAAAATCTGCCCAGAAAAATCTGGACAGCTTTATAATACCCATTCAATTCCAATTTTCCAACAATCCCCCACATGAATGATATATCGCTATAAATAAAACAAAACAGATGCTTATGCAGATGCAGACACAAGTTGTGTAAAACTGAAGACTTATTGCATCGGGAGAAGTAGCCTAATGGCCTTGAACTTTCCTTAGTGATATACTATCGGATTTACTTGGTTAATCAGTAGACTTCACGTCCTTGAACCGTCAACCGTTTTTGTAAACCTATACACCAGTATTCACACAACAATTCTTCAACACAGTTGGTTCTCACGTTTGTGTTCATTTTGGCCGTGAACACCACTTGGTTCCGCAAGTATTTTAGAGAATATGCTTTTCATTATTCTCATAGAAGTGGCCCCCTTCTTACTCACGTAGGTGACTTCCATAAAGAGTATTCTGCAATACCCCACTTAGACGTACTAAGATATAGATGTCATTAAAAGCATAACTTATCCTAATTTCGCGGCAGATGTGCACTGCCTCATCTTTGGAATGGATAGGATTAAATATCCTCCAGTTCTTACTGAATACAATGTAGTTCGGTTTGCCCATTGAACCTAGATCTTGGGATCTCCAATAAGCTAGGTTGGGTTGCCACTATATTGATTCTTATTTATTTATAGGCTTTAGACCCATTCCTCTCGATGATCTTTCAACTTGCTCTCGGTTTCAACCTTTCGTTAGTGGATCCGATATATTATCTTTTGACTTTACATAATCAATTGAGATAATTCCGTTTGAGAGAAGTTGTCTAACGGTATTGTGTCTACGATGAATATGTCGTGACTTTTCATTATACATGTGATTTTGTGCCCTTCCACTCGCTGATTGGCTATCGCAATGTATACATATTGCGGGCACAGGTTTAGACCAATTTGGAACATCCTCTAAGAAATTTCGAAGCCATTCAGCTTCTTCTCCAGCTTTGTCTAGTGCAATGAATTCAGATTCCATTGTCGATCTAGAAATGCACGTTAATTTTGAGGATTTCCAAGATACGGCTACACCTCCGAGGGTAAACACATACCCACTCGTAGACTTAGAGTCTTTTGTATCAGATATCCAATTTTCATCGCAATGTCCTTCAAGAACCGCTGGATATTTTGAGTAATGCAATCCATAGTTTTCAGTATATTTTAAATAACCCAAAACTCTCAATATAGCTTTCCAGTGATCTCTTCCTGGATTACTCGTAAATCGACTTAGCTTACTTATTGAGTATGCTATGTCCGGTCGGGTACAGTTCATGATATACATTAAACTGCCGATAATACGAGAATATTCTAGTTGAGATATGCTTTCACCATTATTTCTTGCTAGATGTAAATTTACATCTACAAGTGTCTTGGTAGGACTAATATCATACTTCTTGAATTTTTCAAGTACTTTCTCTATGTAATGAGATTGAGATAATATAAGTCCATCCGATGTTCAAGAAATTTTAATTCCTAATATAACATCGGCGATTCCCTTATCTTTCATGTCAAATCTACTACTCAATATTTGTTTTGTAGTTTTGACAATTTCCAAGTTACTACCCATGATAAGCATATCATCAACATTGAGGCATACAATGACATATCCATTATGAATGTATTTAAAGTAAACACATTTATCGCATTCATTGATTTTGAAACCATTTGATAACATTGCATTATCAAATTTTTCATGCCATTGTTTAGGTGCTTGTTTTAATCCATATAGTGATTTAACAAGCTTACATACTTTTCCTTCTTATTCGGGAGCTTTGAACCCTTCAGGTTGCTCCATATAAATTTCCTCGTCTAGTTCACCATTTAAGAATGCAGTTTTTACATCCATTTGATGTATTTCAAGTCCATTAATAGCAGCTATTGCTATTAACATCCGAATGGACGTTATTCTTGTTACCGGTGAATATGTGTCGATGTAATCCAACCCTTCCTTTTGCCTATAGCCTTTAGCTACAAGTCTAGCTTTATATTTATCAATTGATCCATCGGCCTTCAATTTCTTTTTGAAGATCCATTTATAACCTAACGGTTTTGAACCTGGTGGAAGATCCACTAGTTCCCATGTATGATTTTGTAATATGGATTCAATTTCACTATTAATTGCTTCTTTCCAATTGGAAGCATTGGGTAAGGATATAGCTTCTTTATACGATTGAGGTTCATTTTCTAACAAATATGTTAGAAAATCCGGACCGAAAGAAGTCGAGGTTTCTCCCCGTGTGGCATAGATACGGGTGCAGTCACATTTGTGTTGGCGACAATCAGTTTCGTAGGAGTAGTGTTCGTACTTTGTGATTCCATTTCTGTTACAAAAACAGAATTTTTATCAATGATAAAATTGATATATAATGAATTAATCAAAACAGAATACAAAATGCTGTGCACCAATTTTCTCCGAATATATTTCACAATAAATGAATTCTAAAAGAATTCAAATAATAATTCAGAATTAAACTATAATATAAACCGAATTCCGTACAAATAGAATTAAATATAAAATCTGTGTCACACTAATTTTTAATAATAAAAAGAATTCTGTAAAAAACAGAATTATAATTTAAAGATTAAAAAATTTTCATAAACAGATTTTAATAAGAATACACAAATAAAATTTTATTTTGTAAAACAGAATATAAAAACAGTATAGAAATTAATTTATGTACGAAAACTGTTTTTACTAATTTCTACAATAAAACAGTAAATTAATTCATTTTATTCTGTCAAAACAGATTTATTTCAAAAAAAAAATACTGTACACTAAAAACAGTAGAACTTTTATAAATTGTCTTAAGATTGTTATGTCTACTATTTATCAATAACAATTGTACAGAATTAATAATTATAATATAATTCGGAATTAAAACAGAATTACAGAAATGAAACACTTACTTGAATTTGCAGAAATAATAATAAAAATAGAAAGATAATCCGAGCCCTGTGAATCTCACAATGTCCTTAAGACAATTTATTCCCTCCAATGTGCTTCGAGGTTGATGAATATTGTCTCCCAAGATAGAACGGATTTTCTAATTAATTATGTAGCACGACAATAATTAATTACAACGAACTCAATCTGTGGCTTTTACTCAACTGAAGAACAATGCAAGATATGTTATGCAAGAAAAGGACAGGAATTTCTGGGACAAAAATGACAGCAATTCTGGAGGAGGGAAAATTATCAGTTGTCAAAAACAGTTAAACGAATTAACTGTTGGCAATAACTGCCAACAGTTAATTAATTAATTAATAATTAAAGCCCAGAAAGTTAAATAAATTCAGCCAAAAAATGTAGGATATTTTTATAAGCCCAAGCCCGAACCGAACCGAGCCGGACGGACGGACGGACGCGCGCGTGTGGACTTTTGACCGAAAGTAAACCCGTGCATAGCTTAGGTCATCTCCCCTTCAAAGAGTTGGGATACCCCCAAGGCATCCAAGCCTTAGTCCATACTTTGGGTGTTATTAACTCATCAAAATTCCACCACTCTTCCAATGTGGGACAAGAGTTAAAACATACCCAATTCATTAACTTTCATTACTTTGTGAGTCACTTTGGGGACATATTTATCATTCATAACTTATTGAAATTGGACATATGAATATACTACGTTAATCTCCTTGTGGAGGTGAACGCATTCGTATATGGTCTCACAATTTTCGTCGTGTGGGTCCCACCTAAATTTGAGCTCAAAGTTGCTAAAAAATCTGGACAGCTTTATAATACCCATTCAATTCCAATTTTCCAACAATCCCCCACATGAATGATATATCGCTATAAATAAAACAAAACAGATGCTTATGCAGATGCAGATGCAGACACAAGTTGTGTAAAACTGAAGACTTATTGCATCGGGAGAAGTAGCCTAATGGCCTTGAACTTTCCTTAGTGATATACTATCGGATTTACTTGGTTAATCAGTAGACTTCACGTCCTTGAACCGTCAACCGTTTTTGTAAACCTATACACCAGTATTCACACAACAATTCTTCAACACAGTTGGTTCTCACGTTTGTGTTCATTTTGGCCGTGAACACCACTTGGTTCCGCAAGTATTTTAGAGAATATGCCTTTCATTATTCTCATAGAAGTGGCCCCCTTCTTACTCACGTAGGTGACTTCCATAAAGAGTATTCTGCAATACCCCACTTAGACGTACTAAGATATAGATGTCATTAAAAGCATAACTTATCCTAATTTTGCGGCAGATGTGCACTGCCTCATCTTTGGAATGGATAGGATTAAATATCCTCCAGTGCTTACTGAATACAATGTAGTTCGGTTTGCCCATTGAACCTAGATCTTGGGATCTCCAGTCAGCTACGTTGGGTTGCCACTATATTGATTCTTATTTATTTATAATCTTTAAACCCATTCCTCTCGATGATCTTTCAACTTGCTCTCGGTTTAAACCTTTCGTTAGTGGATCCGATATATTATCTTTTGACTTTACATTGTCAATTGAGATAATTCCGTTTAAGAGAAGTTGTCTAACGGTATTGTGTCTACGACGAATATGTCGTGACTTTTCATTATACATGTGATTTTGTGCCCTTCCAATCGCTGATTGGCTATCGCAGTGTATACATATTGCGGGCACAGGTTTAGACCAATTTGGAACATCCTCTAAGAAATTTCGAAGCCATTCAGCTTCTTCTCCAGCTTTGTCTAGTGCAATGAATTCAGATTCCATTGTCGATCTAGCAATGCTCGTTTATTTTGAGGATTTCCAAGATACGGCTGCAGCTCCGAGGGTAAACACATACCCACTCGTAGACTTAGAGTCTTTTGTATCAGATATCTAATTTGCATCGCAATATGCTTCAAGAACCGCTGGATATTTTGAGTATTGCAATCCATAGTTTTGAGTATATTTGAAATAACCCAAAACTCTCAATATAGCTTTCCAGTAATCTCTTCCTGGATTACTCGTAAATCGACTTAGCTTACTTATTGAGTATGCTATGTCCGGTCGCGTACAGTTCATGATATACATTAAACTGCCGATAATACGAGAATATTCTAGTTGAGATATGCTTTCACCATTATTTCTTGCTAGATGTAAATTTACATCTACAAGTGTCTTGGTAGGACTAATATCATACTTCTTGAATTTTTCAAGTACTTTCTCTATGTAATGAGATTGAGATAATATAAGTCCATCCGATGTTCAAGAAATTTTAATTCCTAATATAACATCGGCGATTCCCTTATCTTTCATGTCAAATCTACTACTCAATATTTGTTTTGTAGTTTTGACAATTTCCAAGTTACTACCCATGATAAGCATATCATCAACATTGAGGCATACAATGACATATCCATTATGAATGTATTTAAAGTAAACACATTTATCGCATTCATTGATTTTGAAACCATTTGATAACATTGCATTATCAAATTTTTCATGCCATTGTTTAGGTGCTTGTTTTAATCCATATAGTGATTTAACAAGCTTACATACTTTTCCTTCTTATTCGGGAGCTTTGAACCCTTCAGGTTGCTCCATATAAATTTCCTCGTCTAGTTCACCATTTAAGAATGCAGTTTTTACATCCATTTGATGTATTTCAAGTCCATTAATAGCAGCTATTGCTATTAACATCCGAATGGACGTTATTCTTGTTACCGGTGAATATGTGTCGATGTAATCCAACCCTTCCTTTTGCCTATAGCCTTTAGCTACAAGTCTAGCTTTATATTTATCAATTGATCCATCGGCCTTCAATTTCTTTTTGAAGATCCATTTATAACCTAACGGTTTTGAACCTGGTGGAAGATCCACTAGTTCCCATGTATGATTTTGTAATATGGATTCAATTTCACTATTAATTGCTTCTTTCCAATTGGAAGCATTGGGTAAGGATATAGCTTCTTTATACGATTGAGGTTCATTTTCTAACAAATATGTTAGAAAATCCGGACCGAAAGAAGTCGAGGTTTCTCCCCGTGTGGCATAGATACGGGTGCAGTCACATTTGTGTTGGCGACAATCAGTTTCGTAGGAGTAGTGTTCGTACTTTGTGATTCCATTTCTGTTACAAAAACAGAATTTTTATCAATGATAAAATTGATATATAATGAATTAATCAAAACAGAATACAAAATGCTGTGCACCAATTTTCTCCGAATATATTTCACAATAAATGAATTCTAAAAGAATTCAAATAATAATTCAGAATTAAACTATAATATAAACCGAATTCCGTACAAATAGAATTAAATATAAAATCTGTGTCACACTAATTTTTAATAATAAAAAGAATTCTGTAAAAAACAGAATTATAATTTAAAGATTAAAAAATTTTCATAAACAGATTTTAATAAGAATACACAAATAAAATTTTATTTTGTAAAACAGAATATAAAAACAGTATAGAAATTAATTTATGTACGAAAACTGTTTTTACTAATTTCTACAATAAAACAGTAAATTAATTCATTTTATTCTGTCAAAACAGATTTATTTCAAAAAAAAAATACTGTACACTAAAAACAGTAGAACTTTTATAAATTGTCTTAAGATTGTTATGTCTACTATTTATCAATAACAATTGTACAGAATTAATAATTATAATATAATTCGGAATTAAAACAGAATTACAGAAATGAAACACTTACTTGAATTTGCAGAAATAATAATAAAAATAGAAAGATAATCCGAGCCCTGTGAATCTCACAATGTCCTTAAGACAATTTATTCCCTCCAATGTGCTTCGAGGTTGATGAATATTGTCTCCCAAGATAGAACGGATTTTCTAATTAATTATGTAGCACGACAATAATTAATTACAACGAACTCAATCTGTGGCTTTTACTCAACTGAAGAACAATGCAAGATATGTTATGCAAGAAAAGGACAGGAATTTCTGGGACAAAAATGACAGCAATTCTGGAGGAGGGAAAATTATCAGTTGTCAAAAACAGTTAAACGAATTAACTGTTGGCAATAACTGCCAACAGTTTATTAATTAATTAATAATTAAAGCCCAGAAAGTTAAATAAATTCAGCCAAAAAATGTAGGATATTTTTATAAGCCCAAGCCCGAACCGAACCGAGCCGGACGGACGGACGGACGCGCGCGTGTGGACTTTTGACCGAAAGTAAACCCGTGCATAGCTTAGGTCATCTCCCCTTCAAAGAGTTGGGATACCCCCAAGGCATCCAAGCCTTAGTCCATACTTTGGGTGTTATTAACTCATCAAAATTCCACCACTCTTCCAATGTGGGACAAGAGTTAAAACATACCCAATTCATTAACTTTCATTACTTTGTGAGTCACTTTGGGGACATATTTATCATTCAAAACTTATTGAAATTGGACATATGAATATACTACGTTAATCTCCTTATGGAGGTGAACGCATTCGTATATGGTCCCACAATTTTCGTCGTGTGGGTCCCACCTAAATTTGAGCTCAAAGTTGCTAAAAAATCTGGACAGCTTTATAATACCCATTCAATTCCAATTTTCCAACAATCCCCCACATGAATGATATATCGCTATAAATAAAACAAAACAGATGCTTATGCAGATGCAGATGCAGACACAAGTTGTGTAAAACTGAAGACTTATTGCATCGGGAGAAGTAGCCTAATGGCCTTGAACTTTCCTTAGTGATATACTATCGGATTTACTTGGTTAATCAGTAGACTTCACGTCCTTGAACCGTCAACCGTTTTTGTAAACCTATACACCAGTATTCACACAACAATTCTTCAACACAGTTGGTTCTCACGTTTGTGTTCATTTTGGCCGTGAACACCACTTGGTTCCGCAAGTATTTTAGAGAATATGCCTTTCATTATTCTCATAGAAGTGGCCCCCTTCTTACTCACGTAGGTGACTTCCATAAAGAGTATTCTGCAATACCCCACTTAGACGTACTAAGATATAGATGTCATTAAAAGCATAACTTATCCTAATTTTGCGGCAGATGTGCACTGCCTCATCTTTGGAATGGATAGGATTAAATATCCTCCAGTGCTTACTGAATACAATGTAGTTCGGTTTGCCCATTGAACCTAGATCTTGGGATCTCCAGTCAGCTACGTTGGGTTGCCACTATATTGATTCTTATTTATTTATAATCTTTAAACCCATTCCTCTCGATGATCTTTCAACTTGCTCTCGGTTTAAACCTTTCGTTAGTGGATCCGATATATTATCTTTTGACTTTACATTGTCAATTGAGATAATTCCGTTTAAGAGAAGTTGTCTAACGGTATTGTGTCTACGACGAATATGTCGTGACTTTTCATTATACATGTGATTTTGTGCCCTTCCAATCGCTGATTGGCTATCGCAATGTATACATATTGCGGGCACAGGTTTAGACCAATTTGGAACATCCTCTAAGAAATTTCGAAGCCATTCAGCTTCTTCTCCAGCTTTGTCTAGTGCAATGAATTCAGATTCCATTGTCGATCTAGCAATGCTCGTTTATTTTGAGGATTTCCAAGATACGGCTGCAGCTCCGAGGGTAAACACATACCCACTCGTAGACTTAGAGTCTTTTGTATCAGATATCTAATTTGCATCGCAATATGCTTCAAGAACCGCTGGATATTTTGAGTATTGCAATCCATAGTTTTGAGTATATTTGAAATAACCCAAAACTCTCAATATAGCTTTCCAGTTATCTCTTCCTGGATTACTCGTAAATCGACTTAGCTTACTTATTGAGTATGCTATGTCCGGTCGCGTACAGTTCATGATATACATTAAACTGCCGATAATACGAGAATATTCTAGTTGAGATATGCTTTCACCATTATTTCTTGCTAGATGTAAATTTACATCTACAAGTGTCTTGGTAGGACTAATATCATACTTCTTGAATTTTTCAAGTACTTTCTCTATGTAATGAGATTGAGATAATATAAGTCCATCCGATGTTCAAGAAATTTTAATTCCTAATATAACATCGGCGATTCCCTTATCTTTCATGTCAAATCTACTACTCAATATTTGTTTTGTAGTTTTGACAATTTCCAAGTTACTACCCATGATAAGCATATCATCAACATTGAGGCATACAATGACATATCCATTATGAATGTATTTAAAGTAAACACATTTATCGCATTCATTGATTTTGAAACCATTTGATAACATTGCATTATCAAATTTTTCATGCCATTGTTTAGGTGCTTGTTTTAATCCATATAGTGATTTAACAAGCTTACATACTTTTCCTTCTTATTCGGGAGCTTTGAACCCTTCAGGTTGCTCCATATAAATTTCCTCGTCTAGTTCACCATTTAAGAATGCAGTTTTTACATCCATTTGATGTATTTCAAGTCCATTAATAGCAGCTATTGCTATTAACATCCGAATGGACGTTATTCTTGTTACCGGTGAATATGTGTCGATGTAATCCAACCCTTCCTTTTGCCTATAGCCTTTAGCTACAAGTCTAGCTTTATATTTATCAATTGATCCATCGGCCTTCAATTTCTTTTTGAAGATCCATTTATAACCTAACGGTTTTGAACCTGGTGGAAGATCCACTAGTTCCCATATATGATTTTGTAATATGGATTCAATTTCACTATTAATTGCTTCTTTCCAATTGGAAGCATTGGGTAAGGATATAGCTTCTTTATACGATTGAGGTTCATTTTCTAACAAATATGTTAGAAAATCCGGACCGAAAGAAGTCGAGGTTTCTCCCCGTGTGGCATAGATACGGGTGCAGTCACATTTGTGTTGGCGACAATCAGTTTCGTAGGAGTAGTGTTCGTACTTTGTGATTCCATTTCTGTTACAAAAACAGAATTTTTATCAATGATAAAATTGATATATAATGAATTAATCAAAACAGAATACAAAATGCTGTGCACCAATTTTCTCCGAATATAATTCACAATAAATGAATTCTAAAAGAATTCAAATAATAATTCAGAATTAAACTATAATATAAACCGAATTCCGTACAAATAGAATTAAATATAAAATCTGTGTCACACTAATTTTTAATAATAAAAAGAATTATGTAAAAAACAGAATTATAATTTAAAGATTAAAATTTTTTCATAAACAGATTTTAATAAGAATACACAAATAAAATTTTATTTTGTAAAACAGAATATAAAAACAATATAGAAATTAATTTATGTACGAAAACTGTTTTTACTAATTTCTACAATAAAACAGTAAATTAATTCATTTTATTCTGTCAAAACAGATTTATTTCAAAAAAAAAATACTGTACACTAAAAACAGTAGAACTTTTATAAATTGTCTTAAGATTGTTATGTCTACTATTTATCAATAACAATTGTACAGAATTAATAATTATAATATAATTCGGAATTAAAACAGAATTACAGAAATGAAACACTTACTTGAATTTGCAGAAATAATAATAAAAATAGAAAGATAATCCGAGCCCTGTGAATCTCACAATGTCCTTAAGACAATTTATTCCCTCCAATGTGCTTCGAGGTTGATGAATATTGTCTCCCAAGATAGAACGGATTTTCTAATTAATTATGTAGCACGACAATAATTAATTACAACGAACTCAATCTGTGGCTTTTACTCAACTGAAGAACAATGCAAGATATGTTATGCAAGAAAAGGACAGGAATTTCTGGAACAAAAATGACAGCAATTCTGGAGGAGGGAAAATTATCAGTTGTCAAAAATAGTTAAACGAATTAACTGTTGGCAATAACTGCCAACAGTTAATTAATTAATTAATAATTAAAGCCCAGAAAGTTAAATAAATTCAGCCAAAAAATGTAGGATATTTTTATAAGCCCAAGCCCGAACCGAACCGAGCCGGACGGACGCGCGCGTGTGGACTTTTGACCGAAAGTAAACCCGTGCATAGCTTAGGTCATCTCCCCTTCAAAGAGTTGGGATACCCCCAAGGCATCCAAGCCTTAGTCCATACTTTGGGTGTTATTAACTCATCAAAATTCCACCACTCTTCCAATGTGGGACAAGAGTTAAAACATACTCAATTCATTAACTTTCATTACTTTGTGAGTCACTTTGGGGACATATTTATCATTCATAACTTATTGAAATTGGACATATGAATATACTACGTTAATCTCCTTGTGGAGGTGAACGCATTCGTATATGGTCCCACAATTTTCGTCGTGTGGGTCCCACCTAAATTTGAGCTCAAAGTTGTTCAAAAATCTGCCCAGAAAAATCTGGACAGCTTTATAATACCCATTCAATTCCAATTTTCCAACAATCCCCCACATGAATGATATATCGCTATAAATAAAACAAAACAGATGCTTATGCAGATGCAGATGCAGACACAAGTTGTGTAAAACTGAAGACTTATTGCATCGGGAGAAGTAGCCTAATGGCCTTGAACTTTCCTTAGTGATATACTATCGGATTTACTTGGTTAATCAGTAGACTTCACGTCCTTGAACCGTCAACCGTTTTTGTAAACCTATACACCAGTATTCACACAACAATTCTTCAACACAGTTGGTTCTCACGTTTGTGTTCATTTTGGCCGTGAACACCACTTGGTTCCGCAAGTATTTTAGAGAATATGCCTTTCATTATTCTCATAGAAGTGGCCCCCTTCTTACTCACGTAGGTGACTTCCATAAAGAGTATTCTGCAATACCCCACTTAGACGTACTAAGATATAGATGTCATTAAAAGCATAACTTATCCTAATTTTGCGACAGATGTGCACTGTCTCATCTTTGGAATGGATAGGATTAAATATCCTCCAGTGCTTACTGAATACAATGTAGTTCGGTTTGCCCATTGAACCTAGATCTTGGGATCTCCAGTCAGCTAGGTTGGGTTGCCACTATATTGATTCTTATTTATTTATAATCTTTAGACCCATTCCTCTCGATGATCTTTCAACTTGCTCTCGGTTTAAACCTTTCGTTAGTGGATCCGATATATTATCTTTTGACTTTACATAGTCAATTGAGATAATTCCGTTTGAGAGAAGTTGTCTAACGGTATTGTGTCTACGACGAATATGTCGTGACTTTCCATTATACATGTGATTTTGTGCCCTTCCAATCGCTGATTGGCTATCCCAAGGTATACATATTGCGGGCACAGGTTTAGACCAATTTGGAACATCCTCTAAGAAATTTCGAAGCCATTCAGCTTCTTCTTCAGCTTTGTCTAGTGCAATGAATTCAGATTCCATTGTCGATCTAGCAATGCATGTTTGTTTTAAGGATTTACAAGATACGGCTGCACCTCCGAGGGTAAACACATACCCACTCGTAGACTTAGAGTCTTTTGTATCAGATATCCAATTTGCATCGCAATGTCCTTCAAGAATCGCTGGATATTTTGAGTAATGCAATCCATAGTTTTGAGTATATTTTAAATAACCCAAAACTCTCAATATAGCTTTCGAGTGATCTCTTCCTGGATTACTCGTAAATCGACTTAGCTTACTTATTGAGTATGCTATGGCTGGTCGCGTACAGTTCATGATATACATTAAACTGCCGATAATACGAGAATATTCTAGTTGAGATATGCTTTCACCATTATTTCTTGCTAGATGTAAATTTAAATCTACAGGTGTCTTGGTAGGACTAATAACATACTTCTTGAATTTTTCAAGTACTTTCTCTATATAATGAGATTAAGATAATATAAGTCCATCCGATGTTCTAGAAATTTCAATTCCTAATATAACATCGGCGATTCCCATATCTTTCATGTCCAATCTACTACTCAACATTTGTTTTGTAGTTTTGATAATTTCCAAGTTACTACCCATGATAAGCATATCATCAACATTGAGGCATACAATGACATATCCATTATGAATGTATTTAAAGTAAACACATTTATCGCATTCATTGATTTTGAAACCATTTGATAACATTGCATTATCAAATTTTTCATGCCATTGTTTAGGTGCTTGTTTTAATCCATATAGTGATTTAACAAGCTTACATACTTTTCCTTCTTGTCCGGGAGCTTTGAACCCTTCAGGTTGCTCCATATAAATATCCTCGTCTAGTTCACCATTTAAGAATGCAGTTTTTACATCCATTTGATGTATTTCAAGTCCATTAATAGCAGCTATTGCTATTAACATATGAATGAACGTTATTCTTCTTACCGGTGAATATGTGTCGAAGTAATCCAACCCTTCCTTTTGCCTATAGCCTTTAGCTACAAGTCTAGCTTTATATTTATCAATTGATCCATCGGCCTTCAATTTCTTTTTGAAGATCCATTTATAACCTAACGGTTTTGAACCTGGTGGAAGATCCACTAGTTCCCATGTATGATTTTGTAATATGGATTCAATTTCACTATTAATTGCTTCTTTCCAATTGGAAGCATTGGGTAAGGATATAGCTTCTTTATACGATTGAGGTTCATTTTCTAACAAATATGTTAGAAAATTCGGACCGAAAGAAGTCGAGGTTTCTCCCCGTGTGGCATAGATACGGGTGCAGTCACATTTGTGTTGGTGACAATCAGTTTCCTAGGAGTAGTGTTCGTACTTTGTGATTCCATTTTTGTTACAAAAACAGAATTTTTATCAATGATAAAATTCATATATAATGAATTAATCAAAAAAGAATACAAAATTCTTTGCACCGATTTCCTCCAAATATAATTCACAATAAATGAATTCTAAAAGAATTCAAATAATAATTCAGAATTAAACTATAATATAAACAAAATTCCGTACAAACAGAATTAAATATAAAATCTGTGTCACACTAATTTTTAATAATAAAAAGAATTCTGAACAAAACAGAATTATAATTTAAAGATTAAAAATTTTACATAAACAGATTTTAACAAGAATACACAAATAAAATTTTATTTTGTAAAACAGAATATAAAAACAGTATAGAAATTAATTTCTGAACGAAAACTGTTTTTACTAATTTCTACAATAAAACAGTAAATTAATTCATTTTATTCCGTCAAAACAGATTTATTTAAAAAAAAAAATACTGTACACTAAAAACAGTAGAACTTTTATAAATTGTCTTAAGATTGTTATGTCTACTATTTATCAATAACAATTGTACAGAATTAATAATTATAATATAATTCGGAATTAAAACAGAATTACAGAAATGAAACAATTACTTGAATTTGCAGAAATAATAATAAAAATAGAAAGATAATCCGAGCCCTGTGAATCTCACAGTGTCCTTAAGACAATTTATTCCCTCCAATGTGCTTCGAGGTTGATGAATATTGTCTCCCAAGATAGAACGGATTTTCTAATTAATTATGTAGCACGACAATAATTAATTACAACGAACTCAATCTGTGGCTTTTACTCAACTGAAGAACAATGCAAGATATGTTATGCAAGAAAATGACAGGAATTTCTGGGACCAAAATGACAGCAATTCTGGAGGAGTAATTAAAAATGTAGGATATTTTTATAAGCCCAAGCCCAAGCCCGAACCGAACAGAACCGAGCCGGCCGGACGGACGGACGCGCGCGCTCGCGCGTGTGGACTTTTGGTCGAAAGTCAACCCGTGCATAGCTTAGGTCATCTCCCCTTCAAAGAGTTGGGATACCCCCAAGGCATACAAGCCTTAGTCCATACTTGGGGTGTTATTAACTCATCAAAATTCCACCACTCTTCCAATGTGGGACAAGAGTTAAAACATACCCAATTCATTAACTTTCATTGCTTTGTGAGTCACTTTGGGGACATATTTATCATTCATAACTTATTGAAATTGGACATATGAATATACTACGTTAATCTCCTTGAGGAGGTGAACACATTCGTATATGGTCCCATAATTTTCGTAGTGTGGGTCCCACCTAAATTTGAGCTCAAAGTTGTTCAAAAATCTGTCCAGAAAAAATCTGGACAGCTTTATAATACCCATTCAATTCCAATTTTCCAACAATCCCCCACATGAATGATATATCGCTATAAATAAAACAAAACAGATGCTTATGCAGATGCAGACACAAGTTGAGTAAAACTGAAGACTTAGTGAATCGGGAGAAGTAGCCTAGCGGCGTTGAACTTTCCTTAGTGATATACTATCGAATTTACTTGGTTAATCAGTAGACTTCACGTCCTTGAACCGTCAACCGTTTTTGTAAACCTAGACAACAGTATTCACACAACAATTCTTCAACACAGTTGGTTCTCACGTTTGTGTTCATTTTGGCCGTGAACACCACTTGGTTCCGCAAGTATTTTAGAGAATATGCCTTTCATTATTCTCATAGAAGTGGCCCCCTTCTTACTCACGTAGGTGACTTCCATAAAGAGTATTCTGCACTACCCCACTTAGATGTACTAAGATATAGATGTCATTAAAAGCGTAACTTATCCTAATTTCGCGGCAGATGTGCACTGTCTCATCTTTGGAATGGATAGGATTAAATATCCTCCAGTGCTTACTGAATACAATGTAGTTCGGTTTGCCCATTGAACCTATATCTTGGGATCTCAAGTCAGCTAGGTTGGGTTGCCACTATATTGATTCTTATTTATTTATAGGCTTTAGACCCATTCCTCTCGATGATCTTTCAACTTGCTCTCGGTTTAAACCTTTCGTTAGTGGATCCGATATATTATCTTTTGACTTTACATAGTCAATTGAGATAATTCCGTTTGAGAGAAGTTGTCTAACGGTATTGTGTCTACGACGAATATGTCGTGACTTTCCATTATACATGTGATTTTGTGCCCTTCCAATCGCTGATTGGCTATCGCAATGTATACGTATTGCGGGCACAGGTTTAGACCAATTTGGAACATCCTCTAAGAAATTTCGAAGCCATTCAGCTTCTTCTCCAGCTTTGTCTAGTGCAATGAATTCAGATTCCATTGTCGATCTAGCAATGCACGTTTGTTTTGAGGATTTATAAGATACGGCTGCACCTCCGAGGGTAAACACATACCCACTCGTAGACTTAGAGTCTTTTGTATCAGATATCCAATTTGCATCGCAATGTCCTTCAAGAATCGCTGGATATTTTGAGTAATGCAATTCATAGTTTTGAGTATATTTTAAATAACCCAAAACTCTCAATATAGCTTTCCAGTGACCTCTTCCTGGATTAGTCGTAAATCGACTTAGCATACTTATTGAGTATGCTATGTCCGGTCGCGTACAGTTTATGATATACATTAAACTGCCGATAATACGAGAATATTCTAGTTGAGATATGCTTTCACCATTATTTCTTACTAGATGTAAATTTACATCTACAGGTGTCTTGGTAGGACTAATATCATATTTCTTGAATTTTTCAAGTACTTTCTCTATGTAATGAGATTGAGATAATATAAGTCCATCCGATGTTCTAGAAATTTTAATTCCTAATATAACATCGGCGATTCCCATATCTTTCATGTCAAATCTACTACTCAACATATGTTTTGTAGTTTTGACAATTTCCAAGTTACTACCCATGATAAGCATATCATCAACATTGAGGCATACAATGACATATCCATTATGAATGTATTTAAAGTAAACACATTTATCGCATTCATTGATTTTGAAACCATTTGATAACATTGCATTATCAAATTTTTCATGCCATTGTTTAGGTGCTTGTTTTAATCCATATAGTGATTTAACAAGCTTACATACTTTTCCTTCTTGTCCGGGAGCTTTGAACCCTTCAGGTTGCTCCATATAAATATCCTCGTCTAGTTCACCATTTATGAATGCAGTTTTTACATCCATTTGATGTATTTCAAGTCCATTAATAGCAGCTATTGCTATTAACATCCGAATGGACGTTATTCTTGTTACCGGTGAATATGTGTCGAAGTAATCCAACCCTTCCTTTTGCCTATAGCCTTTAGCTACAAGTCTAGCTTTATATTTATCAATTGATCCATCGGCCTTCAATTTCTTTTTGAAGATCCATTTATAACCTAACGGTTTTGAACCTGGTGGAAGATCCACTAGTTCCCATGTATGATTTTGTAATATGGATTCAATTTCACTATTAATTGCTTCTTTCCAATTGGAAGCATTGGGTAAGGATATAGCTTCTTTATACGATTGAGGTTCATTTTCTAACAAATATGTTAGAAAATTCGGACCGAAAGAAGTCGAGGTTTCTCCCCGTGTGGCATAGATACGGGTGCAGTCACATTTGTGTTGGTGACAATCAGTTTCCTAGGAGTAGTGTTCGTACTTTGTGATTCCATTTTTGTTACAAAAACAGAATTTTTATCAATGATAAAATTCATATATAATGAATTAATCAAAAAAGAATACAAAATTCTTTGCACCGATTTCCTCCAAATATAATTCACAATAAATGAATTCTAAAAGAATTCAAATAATAATTCAGAATTAAACTATAATATAAACAAAATTCCGTACAAACAGAATTAAATATAAAATCTGTGTCACACTAATTTTTAATAATAAAAAGAATTCTGAACAAAACAGAATTATAATTTAAAGATTAAAAATTTTACATAAACAGATTTTAACAAGAATACACAAATAAAATTTTATTTTGTAAAACAGAATATAAAAACAGTATAGAAATTAATTTCTGAACGAAAACTGTTTTTACTAATTTCTACAATAAAACAGTAAATTAATTCATTTTATTCCGTCAAAACAGATTTATTTAAAAAAAAAAATACTGTACACTAAAAACAGTAGAACTTTTATAAATTGTCTTAAGATTGTTATGTCTACTATTTATCAATAACAATTGTACAGAATTAATAATTATAATATAATTCGGAATTAAAACAGAATTACAGAAATGAAACACTTACTTGAATTTGCAGAAATAATAATAAAAATAGAAAGATAATCCGAGCCCTGTGAATCTCACACTGTCCTTAAGACAATTTATTCCCTCCAATGTGCTTCGAGGTTGATGAATATTGTCTCCCAAGATAGAACGGATTTTCTAATTAATTATGTAGCACGACAATAATTAATTACAACGAACTCAATCTGTGGCTTTTACTCAACTGAAGAACAATGCAAGATATGTTATGCAAGAAAAGGACAGGAATTTCTGGGACAAAAATGACAGCAATTCTCGAGGAGTAATTAAAAATGTAGGATATTTTTATAAGCCCAAGCCCAAGCCCGAACCGAACAGAACCGAGCCGGCCGGACGGACGGACGCGCGCGCTCGCGCGTGTGGACTTTTGGTCGAAAGTCAACCCGTGCATAGCTTAGGTCATCTCCCCTTCAAAGAGTTGGGATACCCCCAAGGCATACAAGCCTTAGTCCATACTTGGGGTGTTATTAACTCATCAAAATTCCACCACTCTTCCAATGTGGGACAAGAGTTAAAACATACCCAATTCATTAACTTTCATTGCTTTGTGAGTCACTTTGGGGACATATTTATCATTCATAACTTATTGAAATTGGACATATGAATATACTACGTTAATCTCCTTGAGGAGGTGAACACATTCGTATATGGTCCCATAATTTTCGTAGTGTGGGTCCCACCTAAATTTGAGCTCAAAGTTGTTCAAAAATCTGTCCAGAAAAAATCTGGACAGCTTTATAATACCCATTCAATTCCAATTTTCCAACAATCCCCCACATGAATGATATATCGCTATAAATAAAACAAAACAGATGCTTATGCAGATGCAGACACAAGTTGAGTAAAACTGAAGACTTAGTGAATCGGGAGAAGTAGCCTAGCGGCGTTGAACTTTCCTTAGTGATATACTATCGGATTTACTTGGTTAATCAGTAGACTTCACATCCTTGAACCGTCAACCGTTTTTGTAAACCTAGACAACAGTATTCACACAACAATTCTTCAACACAGTTGGTTCTCACGTTTGTGTTCATTTTGGCCGTGAACACCACTTGGTTCCGCAAGTATTTTAGAGAATATGCCTTTCATTATTCTCATAGAAGTGGCCCCCTTCTTACTCACGTAGGTGACTTCCATAAAGAGTATTCTGCACTACCCCACTTAGATGTACTAAGATATAGATGTCATTAAAAGCGTAACTTATCCTAATTTCGCGGCAGATGTGCACTGTCTCATCTTTGGAATGGATAGGATTAAATATCCTCCAGTGCTTACTGAATACAATGTAGTTCGGTTTGCCCATTGAACCTATATCTTGGGATCTCAAGTCAGCTAGGTTGGGTTGCCACTATATTGATTCTTATTTATTTATAGGCTTTAGACCCATTCCTCTCGATGATCTTTCAACTTGCTCTCGGTTTAAACCTTTCGTTAGTGGATCCGATATATTATCTTTTGACTTTACATAGTCAATTGAGATAATTCCGTTTGAGAGAAGTTGTCTAACGGTATTGTGTCTACGACGAATATGTCGTGACTTTCCATTATACATGTGATTTTGTGCCCTTCCAATCGCTGATTGGCTATCGCAATGTATACGTATTGCGGGCACAGGTTTAGACCAATTTGGAACATCCTCTAAGAAATTTCGAAGCCATTCAGCTTCTTCTCCAGCTTTGTCTAGTGCAATGAATTCAGATTCCATTGTCGATCTAGCAATGCACGTTTGTTTTGAGGATTTATAAGATACGGCTGCACCTCCGAGGGTAAACACATACCCACTCGTAGACTTAGAGTCTTTTGTATCAGATATCCAATTTGCATCGCAATGTCCTTCAAGAATCGCTGGATATTTTGAGTAATGCAATCCATAGTTTTGAGTATATTTTAAATAACCCAAAACTCTCAATATAGCTTTCCAGTGATCTCTTCCTGGATTAGTCGTAAATCGACTTAGCATACTTATTGAGTATGCTATGTCCGGTCGCGTACAGTTTATGATATACATTAAACTGCCGATAATACGAGAATATTCTAGTTGAGATATGCTTTCACCATTATTTCTTACTAGATGTAAATTTACATCTACAGGTGTCTTGGTAGGACTAATATCATATTTCTTGAATTTTTCAAGTACTTTCTCTATGTAATGAGATTGAGATAATATAAGTCCATCCGATGTTCTAGAAATTTTAATTCCTAATATAACATCGGCGATTCCCATATCTTTCATGTCAAATCTACTACTCAACATATGTTTTGTAGTTTTGACAATTTCCAAGTTACTACCCATGATAAGCATATCATCAACATTGAGGCATACAATGACATATCCATTATGAATGTATTTAAAGTAAACACATTTATCGCATTCATTGATTTTGAAACCATTTGATAACATTGCATTATCAAATTTTTCATGCCATTGTTTAGGTGCTTGTTTTAATCCATATAGTGATTTAACAAGCTTACATACTTTTCCTTCTTGTCCGGGAGCTTTGAACCCTTCAGGTTGCTCCATATAAATTTCCTCGTCTAGTTCACCATTTAAGAATGCAGTTTTTACATCCATTTGATGTATTTCAAGTCCATTAATAGCAGCTATTGCTATTAACATCCGAATGGACGTTATTCTTGTTACCGGTGAATATGTGTCGAAGTAATCCAACCCTTCCTTTTGCCTATAGCCTTTAGCTACAAGTCTAGCTTTATATTTATCAATTGATCCATCGGCCTTCAATTTCTTTTTGAAGATCCATTTATAACCTAACGGTTTTGAACCTGGTGGAAGATCCACTAGTTCCCATGTATGATTTTGTAATATGGATTCAATTTCACTATTAATTGCTTCTTTCCAATTGGAAGCATTGGGTAAGGATATAGCTTCTTTATATGATTGAGGTTCATTTTCTAACAAATATGTTAGAAAATCCGGACCGAAAGAAGTCGAGATTTCTCCCCGTGTGGCATAGATACGGGTGCAGTCACATTTGTGTTGGTGACAATCAGTTTCGTAGGAGTAGTGTTCATACTTTGTGATTCCATTTCTGTTACAAAAACAGAATTTTTATCAATGATAAAATTCATATATAATGAATTAATCAAAACCGAATACAAAATTCTGTACACCAATTTCCTCCAAATATAATTCACAATAAATGAATTCTAAAAGAATTCAAATAATAATTCAGAATTAAACTATAATATAAACAGAATTCCGTACAAATAGAATTAAATATAAAATCTGTGTCACACTAATTTTTAATAATAAAAAGAATTCTGTACAAAACAGAATTATAATTTAAAGATTAAAAATTTTACATAAACAGATTTTAACAAGAATACACAAATAAAATTTTATTTTGTAAAATAGAATATAAAAACAGTGTAGAAATTAATTTCTGTACGAAACTGTTTTTACTAATTTCTACAATAAAACAGTAAATTAATTCATTTTATTCTGTCAAAACAGATTTATTTCAGAAAAAAAATACCGTACACTAAAAACAGTAGAACTTTTATAAATTGTCTTAAGATTGTTATGTCTACTATTTATCAATAACAATTGTACAAAATTAATAATTATAATATAATTCAGAATTAAAACAGAATTACAGAAATGAAACACTTACTTGAATTTGCAAAAATAATAATAAAAATAGAAAGATAATCCGAGCCCTGTGAATCTCACACTGTCCTTAAGACAATTTATTCCCTCCAATGTGCTTCGAGGTTGATGAATATTGTCTCCCAAGATAGAACGGATTTTCTAATTAATTATGTAGCACGACAATAATTAATTACAACGAACTCAATCTGTGGCTTTTACTCAACTGAAGAACAATGCAAGATATGTTATGCAAGAAAAGGACAGGAATTTCTGGGACAAAAATGACAGCAATTCTCGAGGAGGGAAAATTTTCAGTTGTCAAAAACAGTTAAACGAATTAACTGTTGGCAATAACTGCCAACAGTTAATTAATTAATTAATTGATAATTAAAGCCCGGAAAGTTAAATAAATGTAGGATATTTTTATAAGCCCAAGCCTGAACCGAGCCGGCCGGACGCGCGCCCGCGCGCGTGTGGACTTTTGACCGAAAGTCAACCCGTGCATAGCTTAGGTCATCTCTTTTTCAAAGAGTTGGGATACCCCCAAGGCATCCAAGCCTTAGTCCATATTTGGGTGTTGTTAACTCATCAAAATTCCACCACTCTTCCAATGTGGGACAAGAGTTAAAACATACCCAATTCATTAACTTTCATTGCTTTGTGAGTCACTTTGGGGACATATTTATCATTCATAACTTATTGAAATTGGACATATGAATATACTACGTTAATCTCCTTGCGGAGGTGAACGCATTCGTATATGGTCCCACAATTTCGTAGTGTGGGTCCCACCTAAATTTGAGCTCAAAGTTGCTCAAAAATCTTTCCAAAAAAATCTAGACAGCTTTATAATACTCATTCAATTCCAATTTTCCAACAGCTTTCTCTACTAGTTATTCGCATCAAGTGTTCACGGATAAACGTAATATGGGCCATTGAGATTACAAATAAAACCAAATATTCTTGACACAATTATGTCTCCATAATATTAGTCACATTTTGAGATAGTGTTTGACTATCAACACATGTTCCTAATACCTCGTTGATTTTGTTAAATGCAATACAGACGGAGAGGACTTGACAAGTATAATTTGGCCTCTACACAATTATGTTTTTATTATAGCATTTTGCATATTTATTGACTATTATGTTAAAGTACGTTTCTTTGCTAATTCTGATTCAAAATGTAGAATCAAAGAAGGGTCACTTACACCCGCTAGAAAAAATGTGGGCTCAGAGTTTTTGGGCCCAAATTGGTTTCTAAATCCAGCACATCATGGCCGGCCTCATACAAGTAAACTAGCAAATGAATGCCTCTTACGTATATTTGGTTCAACAAACTCTTAATTTATGAAGACACATTTAGCACTTAGGAAATTATTTTTACATTTTCCCCCCAGAAAAAGACTTCAATCCTATGAAACTAAAAATCGCCCTTCGTTTTCCAGGAATATCAACTTAAGTGTATGAGCAAAAAGTAAAAATAAGTATACCGTATTCAAATTCAAGTTACAATATAATATGTAATTTCAGGTTTGCATAATAGATAAACCATCTCAACAGTTAAATTTTGAAGTATCTTTTCATAAGTAATGACTTTTAAATAACAATTCTTAATGTGAGACTAAGAGAGTAATTATTGGTATGACATAGCCACCAGGGAAAATTTGCGGGCCCAGTACTGAAATTACAAACTAATTGTTAGTCAAAGGGAACTTATTAATTCTTTTTACCAAACCAACAATTCACTCTTCTCCATTATCTAAAATTTCTCATCTATAAAATTTTCTTCTTATGCCTTTCATTTGTATTAGATAAAATCCTTGTCTATTGGATCATGAAACTAATGTTCCAAACACAACTTAGGGACAAATTAACTACTCTTTTCTTTTCAGTTCACATAAATGTTAAGCATACAAAATATTGTACAAACACTTTCTTTACTTAAAAGAGTTGATGAGAAAACATGGGAGACTAGAGTAATATAAGATAAAATAATTAAATTGAGGGTCACATTCATTATTATGTGATAAATTGTCACAATAGTTAGGAAGTGTTTCAACAATCTCTGATAAGATCATAATTTTTCTTTCGCCTTTTTTCTTTAGTCTGAGTGGAAAATTAACTACTCTGTTCTTTTAATTAATTAATAGCACATACAAGTTCATGATAAGAGAATGGGAGATTATAGCAATAAAAGAGAGATCATATTTATGATTTTAGTAACAAAGTTTATACAAACTTTTATTAGATTATTGTTTTTATTAGGAGTAATGTTACATGCATCAATCTAGTTCTGAACGTGCTTTAAATGTATTGTATCGTAGTGAGATTCATACTTTGATCGTGAGATTCACACTTTAATACAATGCATTTAAAGTATATTCGGTACTAAATTGGTACTAAAAGTAGTTTTATGTATCTTTTTTTATAGGTATCATTACACCTATCCGGTTTCTTATCCGCCTAATAAGAAAAGGTAATAAAATAACAAAAAATTGTATATTTTATCCTGATGAAACCTACAACAACTAGATATAATACTTTTATGTAAACGCGTACGAAAAAAGGATAGAAAACTGGATCCGCCTAGCTTTATCCTTTTAACTTGATGAACGTGAGATGGCTTTTATGACTTTCAAGTCTTCTTTGTTGGACATGCTCTACCCGGACCATAACATGTTTGGCTATTAGTCATGCTCAATATGATTACAAACTAAGATGGATAATACCTAAGCCTAGTTGAGAAGCATCTATCTTCTGCTAATCTATACATTTAGGGTTAGCGGATGATCCACATCTTTAAAAAGTCTAGACACGCTCATGATTTGGAAACAGGATATATCCATCTTTTAAACATAAATTCAAAAGCACCCATAAACTTTTTTAATATTATTTTTTGCATAAAGCCCCTCTTGAAACTAATATCAAAGAGAAAGTTCCATTAACTAGGTGTTGTGTTGCAAATACCACCAATCCAAGGCATGAGAAAAAAAAAAGATGTAAAAAATTCTCAGGAAGGAGGAACTTACAAACAATTTCATAGTTCAGGGGGTTATTTTTTTTTTTTTTTTTAATTCCATATTTGTTTTTGAACTTTTAGAATTTTCTATCATATAGATAGAATCATAGAATTTGTATCATAGCAACATCAACTCAAAATATCAGTTGATTGAGGTAATGGCTAATGACTTCCTTTCAAGAGTTTAAGTAATTGCACCTTATATTTTCCTAAATATATTATTGAATGTGGATACAAATAGTTTGATTCAATTGTTTTATGTTTTTCATAATTTACTACTTCAAACTATTGAAGTAAAATATGATTGCGTATAACCTCCTTTGGCAACCGAACCAACAAATATAAACTCATTGTTATATATCTAACGTATATGTTAACAAATTCGGGCATTAATTAATGGGCAAGATATTATTCTAGATTGAGTGGGATTGAAACTTTATAAAGCGTAGAAAATTAGCTCTTCAAAAAAGGAGACGATATAAAATTTGGAATAAGGCAACATAGTCAACAACAAACATAATTGATGGAAGCTTCCAATCAGCTGCCCCTTTCTGGCTTGGTAAGTGGAGTTTTTGCCGATATAGTTTGACCACGAGGTGGCCTTTGTTGTTGTCTATTGTCCCCTCCCCCTACCCCCTCTCGGTTCCTTTTTGAGAGGACCGCTCTCTTTCTTTAATCCCAAAACCATCAACATAAATTTCAGAGTTATTATAGGGGCAACTCTAAATTCGAAGGGATACAATTTCCCTATACAGTTTAATTGAATTGCATTAGTCAATGCGTGTGGGTATTTACTATTAACAAAGTTTAACTGATTCATATATTCACAACACATTGTTATGTCAAATTTATTCATTAACTAACATATAACTGGTGCGACATACGAACGATATACAGTACACAAATATAATGATAATTATAAAAATTAGTATATATCTGATGCTCAATATCTTATCTTAAAGTCATTATAAAAGGTTAATTTTTTTATAAATTATTATTTTTATTATTTTAATTATATAAATTTTATTTTTTTATAAATAAAAACTTCAAAACAATTGTACGTATTTTATAAAAAAAATTATACATATTTTTATTTGTGTTTAGTTTAAAATATTGTTTGTCATTCTATACAAACTTAATGTTTTTTTTTATAAATAAAACATTAAAAATATTTTTATAACCAAAAACATTTTTTATTTATATTAAAAACAATTTTGAAATTTTAAAAACTTTTTTTAACTTAAAAACAATTTTTTTATAAATGTCAACTTCAAAAAAATTGTACGTAATTATTCATTGTTATCATTAAATAGCTATACAGAGAGTGAGAGGAAAATATAGAGAGAGGAAGTATTCTCATTTATTGGTGTTTAACAAATGGGGGGGCCACCCCTTATTTTTAGTACAAGTTAGTAGAGTCCTAATAGGAGTGGACATCCACTTAAATAGGATAAATACAATATTTATAACACTCCCCCTTGGATGTACACCATATCCACCATTCAATGATTATTGTCTCATTAAAACCTTACTAAGGAAAAACCTATTGGGAAAAAACCGTAGTGAAGGAAAAAGAGTACAATTTATTGTGACCATTGAGTCGGTGTTAGACGTGCTTAATGTTGCCTCGTTAAAACCTTTACTAGAAAAACCCAGTGGGATAAAACCTAGTTAAAGGAAAAAGAGTACAGTGCAAATTACATGTTCTTGTATCCTCCCCCTGATAAGATGCTCCCCCTGATTGATATGTCCAATTTCACCGTTGGTGGAGCCGACGCATTCCAATCTCGTACACAAACTTCTGAAATGTTGCCTTTGGCAGTGACTTTGTGAAGAGATCAGCGATGTTATCACTTGAACGAACTTGCATGACTTCAATCTCATTTTTCTTCTGAAGCTCATGAGTGAAGAAAAACTTTGGTGAAATGTGCTTGGTTCTGTCTCCTTTGATGAATCCTTCTTTAATTTGTGATATACATGGTGCATTATCTTCATAGATAGTACTTGGAATATCTGTAATAGAAGACAATTGACAAGAACTACGGATATGCTGAATTAAAGATCTCAGCCATACACATTCACGGATAGCTTCATGAAGAGCCAAAATTTCAGAGTGATTAGAAGAAGTAGCTACTAAAGTTTGTTTAGTAGAACGCCAGGAAATAGAAGCATTACCACAAAGAAATACATAACCTGTCTGAGATCGACCCTTATGAGGATCAGAGAGATATCCAGAATCTGCATAACCAACTAATTTGGAACTATTAGTGTAATACCCCGCATTTTTTTTATTGAATTAAAATTGAACTAATTGAAGAAAAATAATTATGGCAGTATATATATTCGAAATGTTTGGAAATGAAAATTTAAAATGAATTAATTGAGATACGAATGTGCGACTTAAATATTAGAAGCGAATTAACGCGTAAAAGGATCTAGAGGGTTAAATTTGGCGCAATGGCATTTTTGTAAATAAACAAACCCTAGGTATAAATAGAAAGGAAGAGAAGAAGTCTTCATTCTTTCATTTGAAATGGAGGCTAGGGTTTGGTAGAGAGAGAGAGTAAGAAGAGAAGAAGCTAAGAGGATTTCAAGAAGATTTCAAGAGGATTTCAATTTCTCCATACAATCCAAGGCAAGTTAATAACCTATATGTGTATATTTTGTATCTATAATGAAATTTCACATGAACATGTATTTGGATCCCTAAATTAATATGAAATTAATGTTAAAAATGATATGCAATGTATTAGGATCATCCTCCATATAGATTAAAATGTGATAACATCATTATAGGGATTGAATTGTTGAACAAACTCTTGAATTTGAGAAGTCTATGAAATTGAGTAAATCGTCTTATTAAAAATTGTTTTGAGCTATTTTAATTTCGAGAATTTATATTTCGTCCGCGTTGCCCGGTAGAAAATCATATTCTGGACAACTTTGTAGTTTTAAGTTTTTTCAAAAACGGATCGAAAAATCCTCGAATATGCGTTTTAAAATTCTGCGCAGAAAGTTATCGTGAACAGGTCCGAACTGTATATATTAATTTCGGGTCTGTTTTAAGCAGCCTACGGTAGCGTGCGCGCGAGTCCTTATAGAAAATCACGTTCCGAACAACTTTGTAGTTTTAAGTTTTCCCAAAAACGGATCGAAAAAGCCTCAAATCGGCGTTTTAAAATTCTGGGCAGAATGTTGTCGAAAACAGGGGCGAATATTATATGTTAGTTTCGGGTCTGTTTTAGGCCGGCTATGGTAGCGTGCTCGCGTGTCCTTATAGAAAATCACGTTCCGAACAACTTTGTAGTTTTAAGTTTTCCCAAAAACGGATTGGAAGAGCCTTGAATCTGCATTTTAAATTCTGGGCAGCATGTTGTTGAAATAAGAGTGATAATATTTTTCATGTTGTTAGTAAGATAATTATGGTGTTGTGCCTAATATCCTAACTTGATCACACACTTAAGGTTATTAGGGATATATAACCTTGAAATGATTTGGTGTTGAATTAGTAAATTAATGATGTAAATTATGTTATATTATAAATAATGACTATTGTATAACTCGAGTAAGAGGCTTGACACGATTGTATATATACATAAGTGTGAAATTGCTTTACATGTATATTGTCGAGTATACACTAGACTAGTCCTCCGGTCGATGTAGGCACATGTTGAAAGCGATTATTTGTGATTGATCCGGTTAGGTTCCGCTCGAGTGCCGTGTCGGAGATAAACCACCGGAACCGGACACATGGTTGTAATGCGGGTCAGATAGAAAGACCTTGAAACGCCATGTGATTTAGGACTTAGTATGATTGCCCTTGCCACGTAATATTGGAAAATATTCGTGTGTAGGCCTAGTGTTACGACTTGTTTCCCCTGGTAACGATAGTGACCCGATATGACTTGTATGAGATATTATGTTTGTGTCTTAAAATAATATCTCGAATCAATGCATTTGATATTATACTTGAATGAAATATTTTTATACGTTAAATACTGAAATGAGACTAATAATGATTAATTAAGATACGATATGAGACTACACGTTACTCTAGTTTGGGTTGGGCAGTCCCGACATAGGAACATTGGTTGGGTAATTGAACAATTTAATTACTGGAGACGAGTAATGACTAGTGTGCTTTCATTATAAGTACATCTTATAATCTTATAGCTTGTTTTCTTGCTTTGACGTTCGTCTATCTTGCTTCTTGCTCCTCTCCTATGTATGTATTATACAGGTCCTCGCCCCGTTGGACAGTAGATCGTGGAGCTGGATGACCTCGCATCTATTCTTAGGATCTTGTAGTGGTGGACGCTGGTCCATATCCTATTTTGTCACTCTTCCTTAGAGTGTGGTATCAGAGATTTCCCATTGTTAGGGATTTGATAGTGTTGAGAGGTTTATATTACACTCTTTACCTAATTTATCTTTGGGCCCGTATGTTTGGGCATTTTATATTCAGTACTGCTATTACTTGTGGATCCTATACTTACTATGATGTGATTTGGTTACACGTATGGGAGTGTACATATTTACTTTACTGCGTTTATTTAAATTATGTTTCTAATGCCAACATATTGACGCTCCGCTTTAATTTAATTGGGCGTAGCTAACCGAATTAGATATAAAAAGCAGGGTTGTCACAATTAGAGTTATATGAATAAAATAAACCCATGTCAGTAGTTCCACGTAGATATCTTAGGATATGTTTGATACCAGCCCAATGCCTTTTGGTTGGTTCAGAACTATATCTAGCAAGCAGATTCACAGAGAATGAAATATCCGGCCTAGTGCATTGCGCCAAGTACAATAATGCACCGATTGCACTTAAATAGGGTACTTCTGGACCCAATATTTCCTCATCTTTTTCTTAAGGACGGTATGGATCTTTCTTTATGTCCAAAGACCGAACAACCATGGGGGTACTTAGGGGATGCGCCTTATCCATATTAAAACGTTTTAATACATTTTCAGTATAATTAGACTGATGGACTAAAATCCCACTAGAATTTTTCTCGATCTGCAGGCCAAGACAAAATTTAGTTTTCCCAAGGTCTTTCATCTCAAATTCTTTTTTCAAATAGTTAGCAGTTGTTTCGAGCTCTTCTGGAGTTCCGATTAAATTTATGTCATCCACATAGACTGCTACTATTGCATATCCTTTTGAGGATTTCTTTATAAATACACAAGGTCAAATTTGATTATTTTCATACCCTTCATTAGACAAGTATTCACTAAGACGATCGTACCACATTCTTTCGGATTGCTTTAAACCGTACAATGAACGTCTCAGTCGTATCGAGTATGTACTCCTCGGCTTTGCTTCAGGCAAAGGAAATCCTTCAGGGATTTTCATGTATATTTCTGTGTCTAAGTCCCCATATAAATAAGCGGTCACAACATCCATGAGTCTCAAATCAAGATTTTCAAAGACCGCTAAGCTAATCAGATATCTGAAAGTTATACTATCCATAACAGGGGAGTATGTTTCCTCAAAATCAATCCCAGGTTTCTATGAGAAAACTTGTGCCACAAGTCGTGCCTTATATCGAGTGATTTCATTCTTCTCGTTTCTTTTTCTTATAAAAACCCATCGATAACGTACCGGGTTAAAACCTTTTGGGGTTTGTACTACGGATCCAAATACACCACGTTTATTTAGAGACTCGAGTTCTGCCTTGATGGCAATTTCCCATTTTGGCCAATCTACTCTTTGTCGACATTCATTTAGAGTATGTGGTTCAGTATCATTATCACTGCCATTTGAAATTTGTGTAGCTACTGCATATGAAAAAACATCATCAATGACAGTTTCTTTTCGATCCCACATTTCTCCCGAATATGTATAAAACATTGAGATCTCGTTATTATTATAAGGTACCTTTGCCTCTTCAGGGGCTTGTATAGTCACTTCAGTGACTTGTGTGTTTTCAGAAACAATAACCTCTTCAGGGGTTTCAGAGAAAGTGGATCTTTTATTCATATCCTCTTCGGGAGGGTGATTAGGGCATGATTTTTCATTTGATCTCCGCTTCCGGGGAGAAGAGTCTTTGGAACCTACAGGTCTTCCACGCTTCTGGCGTGAAACAGATTCATTTGCTGCTGGTGTCAATGTTTGTCCCACTGGTACATCAATTCTTGCAGGCACATTTACAGCGGGTACATGAGACTTGGTTACTTTTGCAGCATCATTGAATGCATCAGGTAATTTATTTGCAATTTTTTGAAGATGCAATATCCTTTTCACTTCATGCTCACATTGAGTAGTACGAGGGTCTAGATGAGACAAAGTGGAAGTGTTCCATGTTAATTCTCGTCATTCTTCAGGAACGGATCGTACTTCTGGTACGTTCTTTCCTCCCCCTAACGGCGGGAAGATTGTCACATCAAAATGACAATTCGCAAATCTAGCGGTAAATGTATCACCTGTCAGTGGCTCAATATAACGAATAATTGAGGGTGAATCATAACCAACATATATTCCCAAACGACGTTGGGGACCCATATGAGTTATTTATGATTCAACGCAACATATTTGATCCAGAGTGACCTAATCGGTCATGCCACAACATTAAATTATAAGGATCATTGAACTTTCGATTCATGACAGTATGTGATTCTACAACATTAATAGTTGTATAGTATAACCCCATGGATAAAGTTGAAAATTTCCCTAATGTGAGCTTCTGGCTTCCAACACTAGAAGTAATGCAAAGGAACTCTTTAATATGATACCCGTTCACTCTTATGTCCTTAAAACTCAATAAATTTCTTCTAAAATTTCTTGAGTATATAGCTTTATTTATAAATAAGTGGGTACCATTAGGTAACACCACGTGGGCTCTTCCGGAGCCTTCAATAATCTTAACAGGACCAGTTATAGTGGAGACATTCGCTTTATTGTATACCAAGTCTGAGAAAAACTTATGGTTTTTCAAACTGGTGTGGGTTGTCCCACTGTCTACCAGGCAAGTATCATCGCTTGCATTCAATTTGATTTTCAAATGCTCAACATTGACATTCATGGGATGTTTACCTTTCCCTAAATAATTAAAATTTTCGCTTTTGATTTTGAAAATATGCATATGGGAGCTTCAGGTCCCAACATCAGGTTTGATCAGATTTAAAAATGTTAGAGAATCTTCCAAACAAGTGACAAATATTTTAATTAACTCCGACTAATAATAATCCAACCTCTTTAAAAAAAAATTAGAGACTTAATTTTTTTTTTTACAGTCTCTACACATTTCCAAAGCCCAAATGTATATTAAATAATTAGAATGTGAAATGGAAGTTAAAATTAAATACCATTAAAAGTGAGTTAACACTTGAATGAAGCCAAAAAGGTCAAGATACAAAAATTTAACGGTGAAACCATTAATGTGATAGTTAAAGGGACACTTAATTGATTTGAAACTAATCTCAATAAAAATAATATATTTGGCGCATACCTTATAAATGATCAAAACTTCGAGTTTTAATTTATCGCGCATTTTAGTTGGATCTACAAGTCCAAACAACAATAAATAGCATAAGAGTGTCCAATTTTATATTTTATATCTCAATTCAAAAAAAAAAAATTATTTTGTGAACTTCTGGTCACAAAATTGAATATGAATCTTCATATCACAAATCAATGATAATTGGGGGAATCTTGGTCTATAACCTTTCAATTTGGCAATCAAAACTTCAGGTTTGATTGTGATATATTATCTTTTGTCACTTTAGTCCCAAATAATTTATGTACTCAACATCCCAAAATTTGAATGGAGAAATTCAATTTTCATATTTGAATAATTATTCGAGAACTTCAGACCCGAATTATAAATAATGTCAAGTTCATATCATAACATGAAATATTTAGAGACGTTTAATAACCTCCCAATTATATTCAAACTTCAGGTTTGATAAGGGGTAAAATTGTTTGGAACTTCAGGTCCAAAAGTATAAATAATCCTTACAGATCCTTACCCTTATTATATAAGTAATCAAAACTTGATGTTTAATTATGAAATTATTAGATCTTCGGGTCGAAATTATAAATAATTGTGATTGGACTTTTAGTATTCCTTGCCCTGTTAGAAAAATAATCAAAACTTCGAATTTGATTTTAGCGCATATTTCATTGTCATGTTCAATAATTTGAACAATAATTAAGGACTTTTAGTCCCAAAATAATTTGAAAACTTCAGGTTTCAAATGAAAAAAATTGACATGGGAAGTTCAGGTCCCAAATTAAACATCAATTCGGAGATTCAGATCTGAAATTTAAATATAAATTAGGAACTTCGGGTCCTAATTTTTTAATTAATTGTTGGAAGGATATTGTATCTGGAACTTCAGGTCCAAAAATTTATTGAACTTCGGGTTCAATTTTATTAATATCTTGGGATTTGAAAATCCCCACCCCATTGTATCAAAACTTCAGGTTTGACCACAAATATATATTTGGAGCTTCAGGTCCAAATTAAATAGCCATTAGAAGCTTGAAGTCCCAAAAATACTAATTGTTGGAACTGCGGGTCCAAAATGTAAATAATTATTAAAAAATCAAAACTTCGGGTTTGATTTTATGACACATTTTATCATGTACAAAAATTGAACATTAATTGCGAACTTCAGGCCGCAAAAATTTAAATAAGGATTGGGAACTTCAGGCCCAAATTATTGAGATCTTCAGGTCCTCAAAATCAAAACTTCTAGTTTGATTTTATGAGACATTTTATCATGTTCAAAAATTGAACATCAATTCCGAACTTTAAGCCTCAAAAATTTAAATAATAATTTGGGAACTTCCGGCCCAAATTATTCAGATCTTCAGATCCTCAAAATCAAAACTTCTAGTTTGATTTTACGAGCCATTTTATCATGTTCAAAAATTGAACACCAATTATTGAAACTTCTGGTTCAAAATTAAATATCATGTAGGAACTTTAGGTCCTAATTACTGG
This sequence comes from Sambucus nigra, assembly GCA_949130495.1. Classification (NCBI taxonomy): domain Eukaryota; kingdom Viridiplantae; phylum Streptophyta; class Magnoliopsida; order Dipsacales; family Adoxaceae; genus Sambucus; species Sambucus nigra. The sequence goes on along the minus strand of OX422208.1, from coordinate 81,810,394 downwards.
GAACTTCTGATCCCAAAAATCAAAACTTCTATGTTTGATTTTATGATACATGTTATAATCATGTCCAAAAAAAAATGTCAAAGAGTTAAATCCAAAATCAGTCTAATATTTAAATGGAGTTGGTCCAAGTTAACACACTCAGTTGAGTTAAGGCAAGTGTCACGCACACACACACACAAAAAAAAATGCAGTGACTAAAAAAAAAATACCTCAAAGTCAAAATTTCAGATCTCTTATATCGCAAGTGAATGGCAATTCCTTTCGAACCAACTCAAAGTTTCGATCTTTACACGCAACTATTCCCTCTTTCTCCGATCATCTCAAAACTCTTCAAAAACGAATTGGACTAAAAAAAACGTACAACTCCGGAAAACAGGGTCGCCGAAAAACAGGGACCACTTCCTCAAAACCGAGATCAACAAACCGGATCGAAATCGCAAAAGCAACCATCGAGAAAAACCAGCAAAGGTCACCGGAGACATGGACCACCGGAAAAAAATTAGATCGAAAGAAAAAACGATCTCAACAAACCAACCATAAAAATGGTACAGCTCTAAACGGCCAGCCATGGGGTAAAAAGAAACCAAAACGTTGCTTAATTAAAGCTTCTCTCATGTGTTGAGAGTCACAGAAAATTTAAGATCCATTTGGCCGGTAAAAATACACGGTCATGATATGGATTCGGCCAACTAAGTGGTCCAAGTTTGAGTTCCAAAGCTTGTCCGACGGAGTTAATTTTCATCTTTTCAGTTTCCATGCTCACAAATCGAAAAATACACGATCAGCGTATGAGAGGGTAAAGTATCCAACACAAAGTCTCTCAAAGATGTAATGGAAGACTTATTAGAGAGAGAAAGAGGGTCAAAATTTTCGGCATAAAAAAAATTCGGGTAAAAAATATTGAGTATGGCTACTTTGTATCGTAGAGAGAGAAAGAGATTTTCAAGAATAAAAAAAAGGGAAGTACATAGAATAAAGGAGTATCGTGATGATAACGTGTTATCATTAATTAGCTATACAGAGAGTAGAGAGGAAAATATAGAGAGAGGAAGTATTCTCGTTTATTGGTGTCTAACAAATGGGGGGGTCACCCCTTATTTATAGTACAAGTTAGTAGAATCCTAATAGGAGTGGACATCCACTTAAATAGGATAAATACAATATTTATAACATTCATATTTTTATTCGATTTTAGTTTAAATTTTTTTATCTCATTTATAAATAAAAACTTAAAGTTTTTTCTATAAATACAATGTTAAAAATGTTTTTATGACGAAAAAACTTTTTTCATTTATATAAAAGATAATTTTGAAATTTTGAAAACTTTTTTTAAATTTTGTTTCTAGAAATAAAATATTATGTAAATGTAGTAGTGTTAGTAACATAGTATAATGTGATTTGAGTGGAAAATGATGAAAAAATATTACGAGAGATTAATTAATAGAATTTAAAATGGATATTTTTTTTAGTTTTCAAGAGACTTTTGATTTATTCATTTGTTTAGTTTCTAAGAGATTTTTTTATTAACCCCTTTAGGTGAAAGAGAGTATTAATTTTAAGATAAGGGAGGTGTATCTAGGTAGGGAGCATTAATTATCATTTTCACGTTTAATATTATGGTATTAAAGGTATAATATATATTTAACATGATTGGTCTTTATTCAACTAACGTATTTTACAACTATTAGCTATATAAAAAGAAAGTTCAAATCATAAATAAATTTCGAGTCCTGATACGTAGAGCTACAGAAGCATGTGTAGCTACTCCATTTGGTTCTTGATAAGAAAATAATAGAAAATCCCTAGCCAAAACGAGGTTGTCCGTGAGTAGATCTTAAAAATAATTGTTGAAAGTTATTACCCTAATAAAATAAAGGAGATAAATATTGACATGATTTTTTGGTGGAGTGTGTTAACCAACCCTCCACAATTACAGGAACAAATTCAAGCTAATCAGATCACAACCACAACTGCTATATCATATTCTCGGCAACAGCCTCCTAGTTGAATCAGTCTAGTTAGCCAATAGCACCTTAGGAATAGGACCTCGTAGTTAGTTTGTTTAGCTTGTAACATTATCTGTACTACTGTATACAAACACCAGCTTGGCTGCATTACAAATATATAGAAAATAACAAAAAGATTCAATAAAGTTAATATGGTATCAGATCCTAACATAGCTACTTCCTCAAACTCTGATATATCCACTTCGTTGCCATCTACTGTTCTCAACACTGCGCAAGATCACATCTCAATGAAATCAGACAATAGCAATTATTGGTTCTGGAAAACACAAATGGAGCCCTTTCTTGATGGTCAAAACCTCTTTCGATTTGTTGATGACACCTTTCAATGTCCATCTGATGCACCATCTGCTGCACTATGGCACCAACAAGACAAGCTAATAATGAGCATAATATTGTCATCTCTTTCACGGGAAATTTTCCCTCTAGTTATTGGCCTACAAACATCTCAAGCAATATGGAAATGTCTCCAAGATGCTCTTGCCTCTCCATCAGAACAATAATTATCAATCTGCATCTGCATCTGCATCTTCACAAATTAACCCAAGGTGACGATTCAGCGTCAACCTATCTCCAGAAGGATAAATTAATCTCCGATGAATTAAATGCTGCAGGACACCCTCTATCACCAGCAGAATTCAATATTCATATTTTTAAAAGGCTCTGTACAGAGTTTAAAGACCTCGTAACCACCCTCACTGTTAAATCATCTCCTGTCACATTTTTTTAACTGCATTCACTACTCCTCTGTCATGAGTTTATCAATCACGAACAAATCTTTTCCTTAACTATCCAACCTACAACTGAAACTTCTTTCTTTAATCCTCCAACCTCCCATAACACCACTCATAACCCTTCATTTCCACAAAACACTAATCCCCACCAAAATCAGACCCGATCTTCTCAATACAACAACCCAAGAGGACGATTTGGTCGTGGTCGTGGATGAGGGCACTCTTCATTTTATCGTCCAACTTATCAATCTTGCATGTGAGTAATAGCTGCTGTGGGGATGGGCGGTATAGAAAGTTGATTTGGCTCGGCAGTGGTGGTTCTGTAGAATGAGGAAGAGGATGCATTTGATAAGCGGTGTGAAGGTGACACGAAATTAGGAGCAATGGCCCATGGTGTAGACGAAGGAGTGGAAATGGGCAATGACGGTGTGGTGTTGATTTTCACGAGACTTTTAGTTCCATCATCAAAGCAACAAACATCCGAACTGTTATCTCGATTGCCATCTCAAATAATTTGAGTGTCACTCAATTGGACGTTAATAATGCATTTCTCCATGGCTATCTCAGTGAGGATATTTTCATGGAATAACCCCATAGTTTTCAAAGATTGTGTCCGACAAAATTTCGTGTGAAAACTTCACTGCTCACTCTAGGGTCTCAAGCAGTCACCCAGGGCCTGGTTCAATCGACTCACACAATATCTTATCACCAAAAACTTTGTGGGCTCTAAAACAGACTCTTCCCTTTTCATCTACAAAGACAACACCAATATCGTGTTCATTCTATTATACGTTGATGATATCCTTATCACGGGAAATAATACTGCTTTCATTACCTCACTCATCACATCTCTTGGTCAATAATTCAGTCTCAAAAATCTTGGACCTCTTCGTTACTTTCTAGAAATTGAAGTTACACCCACATCCACTAGTCTTCATTTGTCCCAACATCGCTATATTCGGGATATTCTACACCGCCATGGCATGTCCAACTCCAAACCACTTACTACTCCAATTTCCAGCACACTCTCCTTATCCAAACATGTTGGAACCCTATTACCCGACCCCACCCCTTACCGCCAAGTAGTCGGTGCTCTCCAATATGTAACTCTTACTCGTCCTGATATTACCTTCACGGTCAACAAAGCATGTCGATTCATTCATCAACCCTCTAAGCACTTGTGAAAAGAATTCTCCGCTATCTTAAGGCCACATTATCTCATGGGATTCACCTCACCAAATCCTCATCTATGGACATCGAGGGGTTTACCGATTCGGATTGGGCGGGTTGTGTTAATGATCGAAAGTCTACGGGTGGTTTTGCTATCTATTTAGGGTCTAATCTCATTTCCTATAACTCGAAGAAACACAAAACAGTATCTCGGTCATCTACTGAAGCCGAATACAAGTCCATGGCGGATGCTACTGCTAAAATTATTTGGCTCACTTCACTCTTACATGAACTCAATTTTTCTTCTAAATCACCACCCATACTTTGGTGAGACAACATTGGAGCTACATACTTATACGCAAATCCGGTATTTCACGCTCGTACTAAGCATGTTGAGATTGACTTTCATTTTGTTCGTGATCAAGTTTAAAATCATAAACATCAAGTCCAATTCATTTCGACAAATGATCAAATTGCTGATATTTTTACTAAGGGCCTGTCTATTGCCAAATTTAATTTTTTACGTGACAAGCTGATGATCGTATCTCCACCATCATCAACTTACGAGGGAATGTTAACCAACCCTCCATAATTGCAGGAACAAATTCAAGCTGATCAGATCACAACCACAACTGCTATATCACATTCTCGGCAACAACCTCCTAGTTGAATTAGTCTAGTCAGCCAACAGCACCTTTGGAATAGGACCTCGTAGTTAGTTTGTTTAGATTGTAACATTATATGTACTACTGTATATAAACACCAGCTTGGTGTAATACCCCGTATTTTTATGCTATAATTAATTTGGGGATTTATTAAATTTAGTGTGAGTGAATTATTTAATAAAAATCCGGAAATTAATTATGTTATAATTATTAACGTAACGAGAGTTAGTAATTATGGGAAATTTGTTGAATATTACTAATGAGCAAAGTAATATATTATATTGGTTATATGGAATGTCATGAGTGAGTTAAATGACAGTTTCAGAAATTTAAGCCGGGACGTGCTCGTGTCGCGTCGGGACTAAATTTTGATAAATAAAAAGTGAATATTTTATAAGTTGCCCATATGGTCATTCTGAGTGCACCAACGCGTCCGGAAGGGTCGAGATAGTCAGAAAAGTGTACCCAGGGGGGTGTAGTTTAGGTCTCGGGCGTTTTTAGGCCTAATTAGTAACCCGGGAGGGCATTTTGGTCATTTTACATTTTTGGGTAATTAATCCCACGAAAATTAGAGGGGCTATATCTGATATTGAGGTTGTCACCTAGGGTTAGAATACCCAAAACCTAGAACGGCCATTGGAGAAGAGAGGAGAGAGCTCTAAAGCAATTCCAAGGCTAAAAACTCAACGGTTTGCACCGCCGCCACCACCAACGCGTAGATCGCGAGACGGGGAACGCAACCACACCAAAATCAGCCGCAATCCAGAATTCTGAAAATTCCAGGCAATTGTTTATCTTGCTTATTTCGTTGGTGCAATTTCCATATTAGTTTAGGAATGATTAGGGATGAAATACATGGAAGAAAACCCAAATTGTGACAGGAATTTGCATGTAGTAAAGACTTAAACCTTATTCTGGAAATATTTTGTGATGTAGAAGAATAATCCACGAAATTTTGGTGTAATTAAGAAAGAAATTCTGGGGTAAAACAGATTAGAACCATGATTTAGAGATTTTTAGGGTTTTTGAATTTTAAATGAATTTCGGTATGATTAATCCATGTTTAGTGACATAAATTGACATACTTTACGTAGGATGTGTATCATATCATGTTAGGATGTTAGTAGTACAAGGTTTTGGACGTTTGGGGATGTAAAACTTGAAATTGGATGAGAATAGGTGTTAGAACCCGTAACTGCAATTCTGCAGAAATCGCAATACCTGCTTGATCGATCGATCGAGCCTAGAGCTTCGATCGATCGAAGGGTCGATCGATCGAGCCCCAAACCTCGATTGATCGACCCCTCCTGGCAGACTCCTATTTCCCTTGTTAAATGAGTTAAGCTTAATGTATCTTGAAATAATTCTTGGATATCCTTAATAGAATGTTTTGGGAGATAAGGAAGACCAGTATGTTATATGAATAAATATTGGGGACTTTTAATGTGAGACGAGGATTTGCATTTTGGGATAATTACTTAAGGGTCGATGAATTTATGTATTAAAAGGAGAGGTGCGTAAGAGAGTTACGTTGGAACCTTAAGAGAATACTTACAGAATTTTATACTGGGGAAGTTAGAGCCCACGAGTGTCACGTAGTAAATGGGAAAATCCCTTCGAGTTAAGGTTAGAGACGAACCCTTATACGAAATACTTAATGGGAAAATTAAGGATAAATATTGTAATTATGGGTGATGAAAGAAACCTATACTGATACGTTAACAAGGGGTATATTTATATGATTGTGTATGCATATATTATGTACGTGTGAAAACCATGCCCGCGCTACTTGCTATCCCTGAGGTTACCGCGCTGGGACGATCTTATCCTGTGTTGCCTTATGGGGGATACTGAGTCGTACCCTAGGAGATAGATATCCTTGGTACAGGCTATTGGAATGATAGTTCAGACGGTCCTAAGAGACGTGAGGGTATGTACTGACCTCTTACAGACTTGGAATCTATGCTTCGCCTCAAACTTGTTTGTGTATATATGTTGATACAGTTCGAGAGTGATTCCGAACTTGTATATCCCTTAGTGTGAGCGATACGGGGATTGGATAGCAGAGTATGCCTGCACCATAGTTTGTATTTTGGTGCTGTTAGAATGTACATATTATACGATTGCTTAATATATATATCTGAAATTTGGGAAATTTAAACTGTTTTTATGCTATGGTAAGTGAGAAATAATTCTGGACTATAAATCGGAAATACTTGTTTGATATGTATAACATGACACTGGGAAACTTTATATATTAATTAAGCTAAACGAGAATTGTATTACAAATTGGAAGTATCCTTTTTAAACAATCATATAATTCGGCTTTGAAATCTTACGAGTAATTTAAGATAAGCTAAATTGTTGGGAAGGTTAGTGATAAAATGATAGGATAAACCGTTGGGAAGGTTAGTGCGATAGGTGTGCACATTAGAAGAGAGGTGAGGATTTCTCAAGTGAGTGTCGCACTAATATGTTCTTGCATTGGCCTGTATGAATTTAAATACTTTCTAAACGAATTTTTAAATCATACACACTATCGGGCTCTGACCCGTTTCTTTTTATCTCTCTCTCTCTCTCTCTCTCTCTCTTGTATATATATGTATGTATTACAGGTGCCCAACCGCAGGGGCGTCTTGCTTAGGATCTCTTGGAAGGAACGCGCTGCAGCTTAGGTAGGAGTTGCAGGTCTCTTGATTAGACGACTTCGTTCATTTGGATCCACTCTTAGTATTTTCATTTAGTTGGCATGTGTAGCTCTTTCCATTATTCCGTTGTTATTGGACATTTATACTTCAGTTATTTCTATTTCTATTACTATGGAATTTATTCAGTATGGTTATGTTACTTTAAATTTTAAATTGATGGGATGAGATTGACGAATGCTTCATATTAATTGGATTATGTTGTAGAAGTAATGTGATGTGATTCTTACTTATTGAATGTTGTTAATAAAATAAATAATTTTTCTTTAAATAAAATTTGGAAATTTATGTATGAAATGGTTTTGACACTTAGCTTAATTAATTAGGGTGTTAAATTGGAAATTTATTTTATCGACAGTGATGCTGAGAATGAACCAACTGTTCACCTTGAATTAATTTAATAAAGGAGTGATCGCCCGGTATTTAATTTGGCGGGGTGTCACAGGTGGTATCAGAGCATCAGGTTCTAGTGTCCATAGGATCTGTACAACTTATTTTGCTTTCAGCTTAACGTTTTTGCTATAGAGCCCTATTTTTAGGATTGTTGTACTCTTACTTTTATGTTTAAGTCTTCAGCTATTTGAGATTTGATAATAACTTTAGACTAATAAACTTTTTTGTATTTCAGATGCCTCCGAGACGTGCTCCGAAGGATAGGCGTGCCCAGGCCGAGCAGCCAGCAGCTCCGGCACAAGACACTATGAATGCAAATGAAGTAGCCGCCATTGTTGCTCAGGCGGTGAATGCCGCGATAGCGATGGTTCTGCAGGATCCACCCCAGGTTCAGGCAGTGGCGCCAGTACCAGCACAGCTTCCATCTGCATAGGAGAGGGTTTGGGATGCTTTTCAGAAAGCGCATCCCCCTGAGTTCTCTGGTAGCTCCGATATTGTCACAGTTAGCCAATGGAAGAAATACATCCAGCGGCATCTCCGTATGTATGAGTGCACTGATGTACAAAAGCAGTTATTGGCTTCCTTTAAGCTGGTGGGGGCCGCATTGCAGTGGTGGGAGTCCACTACCACTTTGGAGGAGAGGGACACGATCCCTATTCAGTCATTCTGGGAGCGGTTTGACCGCAAGTACTTTCCACCTGCAGTGCAGACAGATATGAGGCGAAAATTACTGAATCTGAAGAAAGGAGAGTATTACCGTAGCGGAGTATGAGGAGGAGTTCATGAGACTTCTCACCATTGTGCCAGATGAGGCACCTACTGAGAGCAAGAAGATTATGTTGTTTGTCGACGGGTTAGCTTGGAGGATCCGTCAGCACCTTATTGGGAATTTATCCCTGAGTACTTTCACTGATGTACTCAATGTCGCATTGCTACATTGCCAGGATCATCGCTTCCATCTTCAGGGAAGCAAGAGAGCAGGAGAGTCCAGCCAGCAGGGCAGGACCGGGGGTAATAGTGCCAGTGGGGCACCATCTCATGGACAGACTCGTCAGCACGAGCAGAGTTCCTATTAGGAGGACCCTGCTAAGAGATTTCGTTCAGGCGATTCTAGGCAGGTATTTGGGGGTTATAGGCAGGGCCAGCCTAATCAGTAGGTCCAGCAAGGCCAACACCGATAGCAGGGTCAGCAACAGGGCCAGCAGGGCCAACAACGTGCTAATCAGGGCCAACAGGGCCAGTGGCGGGGAGGTAATGGCCAGCAGGGCCGTGGTCAGCAGGGACAGAGGGGAGGAAACTTCAGAGGCCGATGTTTTGGGTGCGGTAAACATGGCCATAGACGTCAGGATTGCCCATAGGGTGATAGGGCCCCACAGCAGCAGGGAGCCCGTAATGAGCCATAGAGGCCACTTTTTCCACCTGCCCTCCCAGCTCCAGCCCAGGTGCTAGCCCTACCAGCCGTTCCAGCAGCTCCAGTGCAGCAGGGGCAATTACAATATGGACTTGTCTATAACGTCGACCAGGTAGCAGCTCCACAGGCACCACCCGCGATTGAGGGTATGTTTCCTATCCATGGTATTATGGGTCGATTTTCGTTTGATACGGGGGCAACACATTATTTTATAGCTACGCATTTTACGAAGGCCTTAGGGTTGTTAGCCACAGCAGAGAGAACCGTGACGTGTGTAGACTCACCACTGGGGAGTGGGTCCCTTATTTTCTTTATATGCCGGGGAGTGGGGGTAGAGATCGGTAGTTTGGTATTACCTGCAGACATGTTAGTCTTAGACATGCACGAGCACGATGTGATTATCGGTATGGATTGGCTCGCAGCTTATAGAGCCATGATTGATTGCTTCGGTGGGAGCATTGTTTTGGCCATTCCGGGGCAAGAGATGTTTGTAGTGGCGATGCCTCACCCAGAGGGAGGTTCGACCGCTCATTTATATTACATAGAGGAGGATACCTCTAAGGAGGTCGTGATTCCCTTAGAGTCGATCCCAGTTGTTAGGGAGTATTCTGATGTGTTTCAGGAGATACCAGCCCTACCCCCCAGTCGAGAGATATACTTTGTCATAGATTTATTGCCATATACGAGACCTATAGCATGCGCACCGTACCGTATGGCTCCGATAGAGATGCGAGAGCTACGAGATCAGATAGAGCAGCTGTTAGGTCAGGGCTTCATTCATAGGAGTACCTCACCTTGGGGCGCTCCAGTCTTGTTTGTGAAGAAGAGAGATGGTTCACTGAGATTGTGTGTGGACTATCGGGAGTTGAACAAGGTCACGATACGGAATAAGTATTCGTTGCCTCGAATCGATGGTCTGTTCGACCAGTTGAGGGGAGAAACTTTCTTTTCGAAGATAGATCTGAGGTCGGGGTACCATCAGTTGCGTATTAGAGAGCAGGATGTTTCAAATACTTCCTTCTTGACGAGATATGGGTCCTATGAGTTCAGGGTGATGTCGTTCGGACTCACAAATGCTCCAGCCATTTTCATGGACTTGATGAACCGAGTATTCTGAGAGTTCTTGGATCAGTTTGTCATCGTTTTCATAGATGACATTTTGATATATTCACACTCCGAGGAGGAACATGCCGAGCACTTGAGACAGGTTCTTCAGATTCTACGAGAGCATCAGTTGTATGCTAAGTATGAGAAGTACGGATTCTGGTTGCGAGAGGTACAGTTCTTGGGGAATGTTGTTTCTGAGAAGGGGATAGCAGTTGACCCGAGTAAAGTGTTAGCGATGAGGGAGTGGGGACAGCCCACGGCACCGACGAAAGTGCGTAGTTTCTTGGGGTTAGCTGGTTACTACAGGAGATTTATTCAAGGATTCTCCAAAATAGCGGGTCCACTGACAAATCTGACTCGAAAAGGGGTACCGTATGTTTGGGATGACGCTTGTCAGTTGGCTTTCGACGAGCTGAAAGACAAGCTTACTTCAGCACCAGTCCTTACGTTACCAAAGCCGGGTGTGGAGTACCTAGTTTACACCGATGCGTCTTTACGGGGACTTGGGGGAGTACTCCAGCAGTAGGATAAGGCTATAGCTTTTGCCTCCCGCAAGCTTAAGCCGTATGAGAAGAATTACCCCACCCACGACCTGGAGTTAGCAGCAGTCGTCTTTGCATTGAGGATATGGAGACACTATTTATTGGGGGAAAAATTCCGTTTGTTCACAGACCACAAGTCATTGCAGTACCTATTCACTCAGCGAGAGCTGAACATGCGTCAGCGCAGATGGCTAGAGTTTGTGAAGGACTACCAGTTCGATATGCAGTATCATCCGGGAAAGGACAACGTAGTTGCTGATGCATTGAGTCGTAGACCGGTAGACGAGGTAGCGGACGTCTGGAAAGAAAAGTGGAAGGAGCTGGGTCACCAGGACGCAATAGCCCGTTCTTTCATATCCGTTACGTCAGTCACACCCGAGATTGTTACGAGGGTGATACAGGCACAGACCACAGACCCATTTTGCCAAGAGCAGATTGTACGACTTTTAGCCGAGGGTGCTGAGTCCTATTCTGTTAGTTCTGATGGAGGTTTGCGGTTTAATGGGAGATTGGTGGTTCCAGAAGGGGCGGAATTACGTCATGCAGTGATGACCCAATCTCACGGGTCCCGGTTTGCTGTGCATCCTGGAGGGGATAAGATGTACCAGGATATGATGAGACAATACTGGTGGAGTGGGATGAAGAAGGACATTGCTGAGTTCGTGTCCAAGTGTTCTAACTGCCAGCTGGTGAAGGTGGACCATCAGAAACCGTCAGGATTGCTTCAACCTTTGGAAGTGCCCGCGTGGAACTGGGAGAGCATTTCCATGGATTTTATTATGGGGTTGCCTACATCACAACGGGGCCACGACTCTATCTGGGTGATTGTAGACTGACTGACCAAGGTGGCTCATTTTCTACCGGTGCAGACAGATTATACCACGGGTCAGTATGCTCAGTTGTTCATTACTGAGATCGTCAGATTACACGGGGTGCCCCTGAATATTGTGTCAGATAGAGACAAGATTTTTGTGTCACGTTTTTGGGAGAGCTTTCAGGAGGCTATGGGTACTGAGTTGAGGTTGAGTTCAGCTTATCACCCACAGACAGATGGACAGACAAAGCGTACTAATTAGATGTTTGAGGATATGCTACGCATGTGTGTTCTTGATTTTGGAGGAGGTTGGGAGCCACACCTTCCACTGGTAGAGTTTGCTTATAATAACTCGTATCAGTTCACGATTGGCATGGCTCCATTTGAGGCTTTGTATGGCAGGCCTTGTTGTTCCCTAGCTTGTTGGCTCGAAGTGGGGGATAACAAGTTGCTAGGACCAGAGGTGATTCAGGAGACTTCCGCGAGGATTGAGATGATCAGGAGTCGCATTCGGGTAGCCCAGGATAGGCAGAAGAGCTACGACGATGCGAAATGGTTCTTCCGGGAGTTTAGTATGGGGGACCAAGTGTTATTGCGTGTATCTCCTATGAAGGGAGTGATGAGGTTCGGGAAGAATGGGAAGCTGGCTCCGAGGTACGTGGGACCATTTCCCATCATCGAGAGGATTGGGCCGGTTGCATACAGGTTGGGACTGCCAGAGCATTTACATCGAATCCACGATGTATTCCACATCTCGTCGTTGAGACGGTATCTTCGGGATGATATGGCCCATACTCACATTGCGATAAATGAGATCGACTTACATCCTGATAGCTCTTACGAGGAGAGACCGGTGGCTATCCTAGACTATAGTGAGAGGAGATTGAGTTCGAAGATAGTTCCACTTGTGCGGGTCCAGTGGGATCATCATAATGTGGAGGAATCCACTTGGGAGCGCGAGGCAAATATGCGCGAGAAATATCCAGAGTTGATTTTACCAGGTATGCCTTATTTTCTGAATTTCGGGATGAAATTCCGTTATTAGAGAGGAAATATGTAATACCCCGTATTTTTATGCTATAATTAATTTGGGGATTTATTAAATTTAATGTGAGTGAATTATTTAATAAAAATCCGAAAATTAATTATGTTATAATTATTAACGTGATGAGAGTTAGTAATTATGGGAAATTTGTTGAATATTACTAATGAGAAAAGTAATATATTATATTGGTTATATTGAATGTCATGAGTGAGTTAAATGACAATTTCGGAAATTTAAGTCGGAACGTGCTCGTGTCGCGTCGGGACTAAATTTTGATAAATAAAATGTGAATATTTTATAACTTGCCCGTATGGTCGTTTTGAGTGCGCCAATGCGTTCGGAAGAGTCGAGATAGTCAGAAAAGTGTACCCAGGGGTGTAGTTTGGGTCTCGGGGCGTTTTTAGGCCTAATTAGTAACCCGGGAGGGCATTTTGGTCATTTCACATTTTTGGGTAATTAAACCCACGAAGATTAGAGGGGCTATATCTGATATTGAGGTTGTCACCTAGGGTTAGAATACTCAAAACCAAAAACGGCCATTGGAGAAGAGAGGAGAGAGCTCTCAAGCAATTCCAAGGCTCAAAACTCAACGGTTTGCACCGCCACCACCACCAATGCGTAGATCGCGAGACGGGGAACGTAACCACACCAAAATCAGCCGCAATCCAGACTTTCGAAAATCCCAGGCAAGTGTTTATCTTGATTTTTTCGTTGGTGCAATTTCCATATTAGTTTAGGAATGATTAGGGATGAAATACATGGAAGAAAATTCAAATTGTGATTGGAATTTGCATGTAGTAAAGACTTAAACCTTATTCTGGAAATCTTTTGTGATGTAGAAGAATAATTTGTAAGGACATAAATTTCCAATTGAGTCCATGTGTAGTGTTGGCTCAATTCCGGACAAAAACATTTATTCATAGGATAGTATGTTATTGTAATGATCTCAAGCCTATGAAGTGTTTGTTGAAGACGTAGCGGCAAAGAGTATAAAGCTTCATCAAATGTGCCGGTTTGCGTGCCTCGTTTCTACGTCATCAACTATAGTTCCATGCTCCCAAGGTATGAATGCAATTATATATATATAGGAGCTTGGAACAAAGTTTATTGGGTGTTAGGTTTAATAAAAACTGTGTTTTCTTTTCAGAAAGAATTTATTAGAACTTTAATTTAAAGTATATAAAAGTTTCTGGGCCAAAATCGAATTTTATAAACTTTCTGGAAGTCGTTCGATACGTCGTTCGAACGAGTTTTTTCGTTCTAACGAGATGTCGTTCGAACGAGTTTGCCAACGAGTTCCCACCAAGCTATACTGGTCCGTCGTTAGAAATGTCGTTCGAACGAGATTGTTCGTTCTAACGAGATTTCCAACGAGCTTCTAACGAGTCCATACTGGAGCGTCGTTAGAAGACTCGTTCGAACGAGATTATCGTTCGAACGAAATGTCGTTCGAACGAGAGGCCATGCGGGAACAGTTTTTTGGCAGTTTTGCACCCACTTCCCCACTTAGTTTTTAACCAATTTTTTCAGACTTGAATATGTGCGGGAAGGACATTTTCCAATTTAACTTTTCCAACCTAGTTTATCTCTTAGAGAGAGTTTGAGAGCAAAAATTATTTAGGAAAATGTTCATGTTTTGAGTGAGATTTTTAGAGAAAAATATTTTATCACTCTAGTGTTTTACACCCATATTGTTTATCCAAGTTCTTATATACATATCAAACTGCTTGGTGTTTGGCACCGGTTTTTCTCTACCGAATTCAGGAAGAGAAGTTTTGGGTTTTGCTTCTACCTCCCACGAAGAAAGAAGAAGTATTTCTATGTTGATTTACCCACACGGAGAAAGGCTCCATGTACGGGTGACGGTGACCATATAAAGTCCCATTGGTGGATTCCGAGACCGCGGTGGTGTTCCAAGGTTATCCGCTAGGAAGAGGTGTCTACAAGAAGAAGCGTCGAGGCTTGAGAGGGATCGAGTCGGTCGTTATAAGTCTATCTGTCTTGTACTTGTAATTCCGTATCTAGTGGATTTGTGGCTAGGGCCGTCCGAGGTTTTTTCCCGTCTTGGGTTTTTCCTCGTACATCGCGGCGTAGTGTGATTGGTTTATTTTATCTTGCATCATAATTTAGAACGCATGCTTAGGATAATTCAAGATAAAATTTGGTTTAAATTATCACACTCATTTAATTTGGTGCTAAATTAAATATTGGGTAAAGTTTATTTAATTCAAGTCTTTTGCTAAAATTTGGTTTCGCCTAACTTTGGAAAATTGATAATCATTGACTTAGGCAAATTCCAGGGCTTGGATTAATTAATTGGTTTAAGTGAATATATTAATTGATTAATTTTACTTCACTTGGTAATTGTTTGTTTTGTTGAACCCCCACTCCGCTTCCACATCATCTTGTTTGTTTTACATAAAAAGGAAATAATATTTTAGAATTGGGGACCTATTGCTCCAACAAGTGGTATCAGAGCCGGAGCACTAAGTTATCGCGTTAAAGATCCGTTTTTCGACTTTTTGTATTTCCTTTCCTTTTTTAGGTGGTTCAATTTTTTTCACTCTCATATTTTTTTTCTCTCAATGGGACGTCTTAATGAAAATTGTCCAATTTTAATGAAAATAAAATTTCTGATTTTCGAGAGGAATTAAATGGGCTTAACAAATGTTACGAAAATTTGAAGGAATTAAATTTGAGATTTGTAAAAAAAATTAAATTTCTTGAAAATGAAAATTCTTTTATTTAAAGCTCACATTGAGTCTTTGCAAATCTCCTTATCTCAAAAAGATATTTTTCGTGAAAAGATCATGGACTTACATTCAAATTTTGATATTTTAGAAAAGTCCAAGAAAGAGAGTGAAAACCGTGAAAAGACTCTTAGGGACAAGTTTGCTCATATTGAGGGAGAGCGTTTTAACCTTCTAGCAATTATTGAAAATTTAAAGAATGAGTCCCATAATTTTGAGGAGTCTAATTTATTACTTGAGTCCGAAATTTTAAAATTGAAAAATGATTCTCAAGACTATAGTAGTAGTTCTAATGGTTCTATCACATCATGCTCAAATTCTTCCATTGCTAAAGCTAAAACCATTGTTTGTTTTAGAGGGTCAACTTTGTCCAAGGTCCTTAAAAGGGTCACACCTTAGGTAACATTCCTCGTGTTTACACATGCTTGAATTGTGGTAGGAAAGGTCACCTTAGGTCATTTTGTTTTGATCTTAAAAGAAGTCCAAGGAAATCTTTATCTAGCATTTCATTATTTCCTAATCCCCATCTTGTTAAATATAAATCTATATGGGTTAGGAAATCATTATTAAATGCGCTAGATACAAGATTTGTTGATTCTCATTTACTATCACATGAAACCTCCCTTGCTAGATTTAAAGGTTGAATGTGTTAGTGTTTTATGCATACTCTAGCTTTTTGTGCTTCATATTATATATCATTGCTAGATGTATGCATGTTTAGTCATTTTCTAGTCATTGTCTTATTTCATATCACATGCTAGAAATTATGACTTGTTTATCTTTTTGTATTATATTTTGTGTTTGAATTAATTGAAAAATATAAAAAGATTTTGTTTATCATTTGTGTTTTATTTATTTCATTTAAGCTTAATGAAAAATACAAATGATTTTTGTTTAGTCTTTTGAGTATATATTTGTTATTATTTTTGGTTAAAAATGTCAAAAACTCAAAGAGATTTTTGTTGTGTGTATTTTGATTTGACACACTTTATGTGGCATATACTTGTGTTTGAATCCCATCTTTTACGCTCCCACGTGTCTAGAACTTTTGGTTTAGATTATCAATCCTTATTATGTTCTTTACCATATTTTATGGAGTAGTTGGATTTTGTATTGATAAAATGGATTCTATTTTTATATGCCTCTATTCACACATGCACGAGATCTTTTGAAATTTTAACTTCATATGTATATTTGAGCTATGTGAGATGTTCTCCTTCCAATCTTGTCATCTACATATTTGTGACTTAGGAGGACTAGTGCATGTCAAAATCCGTTGCACGTGAGATTTGTGTGAAAAATGAAAACATGATATATCTAAATGTGCACGGGGAAGGGCTCCGAAAGGATGAATTAAATCCTTTGCGATAGTAAGCCACCGTTTATTGGATCTAAAAGAAATACGTGATCCAAAGGCCTAAAAATAGAATATATGACATTAAAAAGAAAACAATTGCCAAGGCCTATGTTTGATTGATATATTCATTCAAATTTAATATCAATGCTTATTGAGGGAGAATTGGATGGTATATCAACGGTTTGCACAATGTCCGTTTATCCTAGTTGCATATTTCATGTCATGACTCTATTGGTTTGTAGAATCATCAATATGCTAGGCTTGTATGCATTGTGTATGTTTGTTCATTGAGTTCAATTTATATTGTCACATGAGGTTATATTTAAATGTGATGAAGTTTGCAATCAAATGAGAACTCCGTGAATGTTTATTAAGTGATTGGGTCCAAATTTAATCGTTACTAGTTCACACCCCAACACTTCCGTTTCCATATGACACATTTTTTCTATACGAGTGTGAAAGACTCCTATTATATTTTGTGTGTGTCATGTGTGTATTTATATCTATATATCTGTGCTTGTGCATTCTTGATAAATTTCTAGTACATATATATGATATTTGTTTGTCTTTGCCTTGTTTTTATTGCCCATATGCTTTCATGTCTTATCACTTTAAGCTTCAACATGCTATTTATTAGTTCTTTATCCTTTGCCTATTCCTGAACAAAAAGGGGGAGAAATGATAGGGGGAGAAATGGTATCTAATCCTATTATTATCGTATCTTAGTTCGGGGGAGATTTATCTTAGGGGGAGACGTCTTTGTAAGTAGGTCATGCGTTTGATAAAGGGGAGAATTAATTTAGGGGGAGTAATGAATTAATTGCATTTAAAACTTTGATATTCCCTATGCATTTGATGAGTTTGCTTAAGTGTGCAGGAACTATTCTAATTCCCTATGCATTTGATGAGTTTGCTTAAGTGTGCAGGAACTATTCTAAAGCGGCATTGTTTAATGGCAAAGCTTTTTATCCTTGGGTTGAGTCAAGTTTGGGTGGGTTATGTTTTGTTTTGAGTCTAGTGAGCTTGACGGCCCTATAGGATTTTTGTTTTGTTTTTTGTCCCGGAATATCCAAAGGGGGAGATTTGTAAGGACAGAAATTTCCAATTGAGTCCATGTATAGTGTTGGCTCAATTCCGGACAAAAATATTTATTCATAGGATAGTATGTTATTATAATGATCTCAAGCCTATGAAGTGTTTGTTGAAGACGTAGCGGCAAAGAGTATAAAGCTTCATCAAATGTGCCGGTTTGCGTGCCTCGTTTCTACGTCATCAACTATAGTTCCATGCTCCCGAGGTATGAATGCAATTATATATATATAGGGGCTTGGAACAAAGTTTATTGGGTGTTAGGTTTAATAAAAACTGTGTTTTCTTTTCAGAAAGAATTTATTAAAACTTTAATTTAAAGTATATAAAAGTTTCTGGGCCAAAATCGAATTTTATAAACTTTCTGGAAGTCGTTCGATATGTCGTTCGAACGAGTTTTTTCGTTCTAACGAGATGTCGTTCGAACGAGTTTGCCAACGAGTTCCCACCAAGCTATACTGGTCCGTCGTTAGAAATGTCGTTCGAACGAGATTGTTCGTTCTAATGAGATTTCCAACGAGCTTCTAACGAGTCCATACTGGAGCGTCGTTAGAAGACTCGTTCGAACGAGATTATCGTTCGAACGAAATGTCGTTCGAACGAGAGGCCAGACGGGAACAATTTTTGGCAGTTTTTTACCCACTTCCCCACCTAGTTTTTAACCAATTTTTTCAGACTTTAATATGTTCGGGAAGGACATTTTCCAATTTAACTTTTCCAACCTAGTTTATCTCTTAGAGAGAGTTTAAGAGAAAAAATTGTTTAGGAAAATGTTCATGTTTTGAGTGAGATTTTTAGAGAAAAATATTTTATCACTCTAGTGTTTTACACCCATATTGTTTATCCAAGTTCTTATATACATATCAAACTGCTTGGAGTTTGGCACCGGTTTTTCTCTACCGAATTCAGGAAGAGAAGTTTCGGGTTTTGCTTCTACCTCCCACGAAGAAAGAAGAAGTATTTCTATGTTGATTTACCCACACGGAGAAAGGCTCCATGTAAGGGTGATGGTGACCATATAAAGTCCCATCGGTGGATTCCGAGACCGCGGTGGTGTTCCAAGGTTATCTGCTAGGAAGAGGTGTCTACAAGAATAAGCGTCGAGGCTTGATTGGGATCGAGTCGGTCGTTGTAAGTCTATCTGTCTTGTACTTGTAATTCCGTATCTAGTGGATTTGTGGCAAGGGCCGTCCGAGGTTTTTTCCCGTCTTGGGTTTTTTCTCGTACATCGCGGCGTAGTGTGATTAGTTTATTTTATCTTGCATCATAATTCAGAACGCATGCTTAGGATAATTCAAGATAAAATTTGGTTTAAATTATCACACTCATTTAATTTGGTGCTAAAATAAATATTGGGTAAAGTTTATTTAATTCAAGTCTTTTGCTAAAATTTGGTTTCGCCTAACTTTGGAAAATTGATAATCATTGACTTAGGCAAATTCTAGGGCTTGGATTAATTAATTGGTTTAAGTGAATATATTAATTGATTAATTTTACTTCACTTGGTAATTGTTTGTTTTGTTGAACCACCACTCCGCTTCCGCATCATCTTGTTTGTTTTACATAAAAAGGAAATAATATTTTAGAATTGGGGACCTATTGCTCCAACAATAATCCATGAAATTTTGGTGTAATTAAGAAAGAAATTCTGGGGTAAAACAGATTAGAACCATGATTTAGAGATTTTTAGGGTTCTTGAGTTTTAATTGAATTTCGGTGTGATTAATCCATGTTTAGTGACGTAAATTGACATGCTTTACGTAGGATGTGTATCATATCATGTTAGGATGTTAGTAGTACAAGGTTTTGGACGTTTGGGGATGTAAAACTTGAAATTGGATGAGAATAGGTGTTAGAACCCGTAACTGTAATTCTGCAGAAATCGCAATACCTGCTTGATCGATCGATTGAGCCTAGTGCTTCGATCAATCGAAGGCTCGATCGATCGAGCCCCAAACCTCGATCGATCGACCCCTCTTGGCAGACTCCTATTTCCCTTGTTAAATGAGTTAAGCTTAATGTATCTTGAAATAATTCTTGGATATCCTTAATAGAATGTTTTGGGAGATAAGAAAGACCAGTATGTTATATGAATAAATATTAGGGACTTTTAATGTGAGACGAGGATTTGCATTTTGGGATAATTACTTAAGGGTCGATGAATTTATGTATTAAAAGGAGAGGTGCGTAAGAGAGTTACGTTGGAACCTTAAGAGAATACTTACTGAATTTTATACTTGGGAAGTTAGAGCCCACGAGTGTCGCGTAGTAAATGGGAAAAGCCCTTCGAGTTAAGGTTAGAGACTAACCCTTATACGAAATACTTAATGGGAAAATTAAGGATGAATATTGTAATTATGGGTGATGAGAGAAACCTATACTGATACGATAACAAGGGGTATATTTATATGATTGTGTATGTATATATTATGTACGTGTGAAAACCATACCCGCGCTACTTGCTATCCCTGAGGTTACCGCGCTGGGACGACCTTATCCTGTATTGCCTTATGGGGGATACTGAGTCGTACCCTAGGAGATAGATATCCTTGGTACAGGCTATC
The DNA here is from genome assembly GCA_949130495.1 of Sambucus nigra. Taxonomy (NCBI): domain Eukaryota; kingdom Viridiplantae; phylum Streptophyta; class Magnoliopsida; order Dipsacales; family Adoxaceae; genus Sambucus; species Sambucus nigra. The sequence goes on along the minus strand of OX422208.1, from coordinate 81,790,024 downwards.
GAAATGATAGTTCAGATGGTCCTAAGAGACGTGAGGGTATGTACTGACCTCTTAGAGACTTGGAATCTATGCTTCGCCTCAAACTTGTTTGTGTATATATGTTGATACCGTTCGAGAGTGATTTCGAACTTGTATATCCCTTAGTGTGAGCGATACGGGGATTGTATTGCAGAGTATTCCTACACCATAGTTTGTATGTTGGTGCTGTTAGAATGTATATATTATACGAGTGGTTAATATATATATCTGAAATTTGGGAAATTTAAACTGTTGCTGTGCTATGGTAAGTGAGAAATAATTCTGGACTATAAATCGAAAATACTTGTTTGATATGTATAACATGACACTGGGAAACTTTATATATTAATGAAGCTAAACGAGAGTGTTATTACAAATTGGAAGTATCCTTTTTAAACAATCATATAATTCGGCTTTGAAATCTTACGAGTAATTTAAGATAAGCTAAATTGTTGGGAAGGTTAGTGATAAAATGATAGGATAAACCGTTGGGAAGGTTAGTGCGATATGTGTGCACATTAGAAGAGAGGTGAGGATTTCTCAAGAGAGTGTCACACTAATATGTTGTTGCATTGGCCTGTATGAATTTAAATACTTGCTAAACGAATTTTTAAATCATACACACTATCGGGCTCTGACCCGTTTCTTTTTTTCTCTCTCTCTCTTGTATATATATGTATGTATTACAGGTGCCCAGCCACAGGGGCGTCTTGCTTAGGATCTCTTGGAAGGAACGCGCTGCAGCTTAGGTAGGAGTTGCAGGTCTCTTGATTAGACGACTTCGTTCATTGATCCACTCTTAGTATTTTCATTTAGTTGGGCATGTGTAGCTCTTTCCATTATTCCGTTGTTATTGGACATTTGTACTTTAGTTATTTCTATTTCTGTTACTATGGGATTTATTCAGTATGGATATGTTACTTTAAATTTTAAATTGATGGGATGAGATTGACGAATGCTTCATATTAATTGGATTATGTTGCAGAAGTAATGTGGTGTGATTCTTACTTATTGAATGTTGTTAATAAAATAAATAATTTTTCTTTAAATAAAATTTGGAAAGTTATGTATGAAATGGTTTTGACACATAGCTTAATTAATTAGGGTGTTAAATTGGAAATTTATTTTATCGACAGTGATGTTGAGAATGAACCAACTGTTCACCTGAATTAATTTAATAAAGGAATGATCGCCCGGTATTTAATTAGGCGGGGTGTCACACTTGGTTGCATTACAAATATATAGAAAATAATAAAAAGATTCAATAAAGTTAATAGAGTGAGGCGCGGATAATCACTTTTTAAGGTTTAATGACACTTTAGGAAAAGTTATATTGTACTAGAAAACATAAATTCACACATGACAGTAAATATTTTCTTAAAATTGGTTAATAATTTTTTTTTAGTTTTAACCTTATGGCTTTTGATTCTCTGAATACGATGTGTAATATACTTTCTATGTAATACTTATCTTAAAAAATACATATTGTGTATTTATGATACTCGTTCTTGGGTTGAACAACAACTCTTCTTTGTAATGTCAACTTTATGTATTTTATGAAAATTTTGTGTCTAATGGTGACATTCTTCTTAACCTCTCTCTTTAGTAAAGGCATATTTTGGTACAGCAAAGGATTCCCTTTCTAGTAGAGAAGTCAATAGTTCTAGACACAAAATACTGTGAATAGATTCGCAACCTTCGCGGCTGATAATTCGACATAGCGAAGTTCTCTTCAATTTAGCGGACTACCAGTGAAGCAGATCGATGAAGTTGGGAAAAGTTGTTCAAAAGAAGATTTTTCTTATGAATTGGTTGGAAGTTATTCCATATGTCATATCTTGAGATTTTAAGGTCTATATTTGATCTATGCCCACTTAAATGTATAGCTCACAATCTTGAGCCGCCTTAATGTTCCCCATTTTGCTCTACAACATCGGTACAATATACCATTCCAAGAACAATAAAAAAGAATATCTAAGGTTAACAAATCATATTTTTTAAAGCAAACGTATTCTTATTCACTTTATGTTATTAAGTGTCTTTATTCTATTATTAGAAGCCTTATTTAATATCTCTTCCTTTATTACTCACGATTTGAACAAATCATTTTATAATTCTATTTGTTTTTGTATAAATTTTTTAGTTTAAAAAATACTTTGTGAGTTTTTTATTGACCAAACACTATCATCTACACTTTTTAACCTTAAAATCTCCTCACACATCCTAGTTTAGATTTTATGGTTGCTATTGGTTTTATTTTTTATTTTTTGATAAAGTACTCTTCAAATATAAACAATATTTGAGTTTTATTTAGCTTTGAAAATATTAGTTGCGGACCAAATTCTGTTGTGCTTGCATTCTCTATTTGTTGTCACGTTCTCGTGTTAGAAGATAATGTGTGAAAGAGTGTTAGAGAAAGTTATAGAGAGGGAGTGTAAGACGTCATTCTTAGTTATGAGTTAATACCTTATTACATTTGTCGCTGAAATCGATATAAGGTTTTTCCCATCAATAGGTTTTTTATAGTATACGTCTAGCGTTTTAGTATTGTTTTGCTTTTTTTGCATATTTACAATCACTTATCTTAATTAAGAAGATAAAAATGAGACGATTCTAAGTTTGTTGAAAAGTTTATCACATATAATTTTAGGATATATTTTTCTCGCCCTTTAAAAATAAGAAACTATATCTTCTGACTGTATGTTAATCTTATTCGTGTAGCTTTTGTCAAGAGTAGGCACTCTCATTTAGTGCCAAAATGTTTATACATTCAAATATCTTAATTATGATTGATATCATTGTTTGGGTCCAGCAATATCCATCATGTTGATTGGTGTCAATATATGTATAAGTAGATTGAACAAACTAGGCATTTTCCCCTCCTTTAGTTATCGTGTTTGTTTAGATGATTAAATGAATTGTTTTTTCATAGATGTTATTTGGACTACTATTTTATGGTTAATAATGTTCTCCGGGCTATTTTAATTTTCTCCAAAACATGAGTTGGGAGTTGCACCATTGTACTGCTGCAAATATGAGTACTAAATTTGCTTTCATTCTGTCCTTTTTAAGGACATTCAAACTTTATTTATTAATTGTTGTTATTTATGTAAAGCTTATTTTTCATTTGGTAGTTTCTTGGAAATTTTAGGTAGAAAGTTTGGTTTTTTAATGGTTGCAACATTCAATAGGTAATTATTTCTTTTGGTAGATTGACAATGCAACAACAAAATAAAACATGCATGTTATGTAAATGACTTTTCTCTTAAATACTTTGGAAATTCAGCTCTAGATGGTAACAGTTGAGTTGTTATCGCTAATTGCTTGACTCACCTAGGAGTTATATATGACATTTTAGTTTGCTTTGTTTTTTCAATTTGACACCCTGTTCATTCCAAGATCTTGAATGACGGACAATGACCATTTACTGTAGTCTATGTTTTTTTATAAATTGATTCTTATTTATCATCTTACACTCATCATGTACAGATCACAGATGAATTTTGATAGATCTTCCTTATTCACTTCATTAATAAAGGGTGACCAAATAGAAATTGGGACATACTAGCAGGGAGGTTGAAGTGAAGTCACATAATATTTTCTACTAATTTTTTTTCAGAATTAAGTGCAATTTGAAGCATACATAGTCTCTCAAACTCTCTCATGCTACTGTTCGGGCTTGGGTTTTTATGTAAACTATTTTCAATTTAGAAAAACGTTAGAAGACATAACTTTGTATTATAGTATGTGTTTGTGCTAAATAAATTTTTATTAGAAAAGAGATCATTGGTTTTTGACATTTCATTATTAAAATTGGGTTTAAGATCTGTTTTCATTATTTATTTTTAATTTGATGGATTTTCGGTTGCAGAGACATTTGAAATCAAGATTTTGAGCAAGATGAAATGTACATATTAAAGTTATTGTGAATACTACAAATTTACGCTCTCGGCCGTAATTTGATCAATATATATGAGTATCTTTATAGACTAGGTATTGCATAAGATGTTATGGGAATAGTGTTAATGGCAATGTTGAGATGGGGTTAAAAAAACTTGACAAAATTACATAATGCACAGGGGAAAATCTCAGTATAAGTAGACACAAACATATCTTTTACTGTTTATTTATTTTATTTCAGGACTTACAACAATAATTATCGCATTTTGTAATTTAAGGGGTCTTTATATTGACAGGAAATGGCTTCGTCCTGCAGCAGACTGGGCTATGTGAGGAGATGTGTTAGTGCTTAAGATACCGACCTGCCAGTTAGGGGTGGTAATTCGGGCCAATGGGCCGTGTTTGGGTCTGGCCCGACACAACACGACTCGATTTTATTCAGCCCGAACACGACATGACGTCATGTTTATTTTTACCAACACGAACACGACCCGTGAATAACACAACCCGACACTAATAGAACGATAAAAAATCATGTCAATTTGACACGATTGGCACGATCCGACACGATAACCCGTCAATTTAACAACACGATAACCCGTCAATTTACTATGTCCATTTGGGTCTAAAATGAGTTCTAATTGGGTTGAAATTAGGTCGTGTCAATTGGGCTCTAACGGGTCATTGTCGGGCCAATTTCGTGTCAATTTCTTGGCACAAAAATGACATGACCCGCTAATAGGCTTAAAAAACTAGGCCCGAACACGACCTGAACACGAAAAGCTATTTTAATTTCCTGTTAATTTCATGTTGGATCGTGTCGTGTTGTCGTGTTCGGGTCCAAATTGCCACCCCTACTGCTAGTTGTAACCTTTCCCTACCTTTTCATTGGCCAAAATAAGGGCCTGACAAGTGAAGAGTCAGGTCAATCGGTCCTTCACCACTTCTCGAGTGACTTCGGGTCGTAAATCTCTTTTTGTTTGGGGTCTTTTTATTAGTTCTTTTTGTTAGTTAGATTACATAACTTTTTTTATAATGAAATAATGAAATTTGTTCACAATATATATAACTAAATGGCGCGTGTTTGATAAAAATAATTAAATTTGTTCAGAGCATAAGTAACTAGAAATAATTTGCAAAAGTTGATTAAGTTATATACATAAGCATTTGGTGGTTGAATTTTTTTGAAAAGCGATTTGTTTTCTTTAAAAAAATAGGGTAGGAATTAAATCATTTGTTTCCATCCACAACTTTTAGTATTAATTTTATTTTGATAACACACTATTTAAACCCACTATTATTTTAATTCTTCACTAATTCGCCTAATCGTGTTATGCTGGGTCGGTTCTGATTATGTGGTCAAACCTCATTTACTTATCTCATAAACGTGTTGTGTCGTGTTCGGGTTAAGAAATAAAAACCCTATCGTATCATGTCAAGTCGTGTGAAAAACAACCCGTTGGTCCGTTTTGTGAGCCTTAATATAAACACATGAAATTTTTTCCAATGTTTTAAAATTGTTTAGAATTATATGTTAAAAACAATTTAAAAATTATTTATCTGTTGCGAACTAAATAAGACGTATGGTCCAATCAGCGACATACACTTTCAAAAATTTGTAGCATGCCTTCAGGCACGAGCATACCCTACTATATATATATATATATATATATATACACAGAGGGGGAGAGAGAGAGAGAGAGAGAGAGAGAGAAGGAGGAGGAGGGAGAATGACAATTGGCACACGGGGAGACTCATGACCGTGGGGATTCTTAGCGCGATCATGACAAGAAAGCCTGCAGTTGCGTCCCTTTAGGTTCAGGGCCTGGACGTGTGATGATCTAGAGGGTTTTTTATATATTATCTTAAACACGAACTTTGGCCTTTTCACACATTACCTCTCAAACCAAAGCCTACAACCCTCATATTCTCTCCACTATTACCTTATAAACCCTAAACCTCCATTCATATAACCTTTCAATCTTGGATTTGGGGAATTTGAAAGTGGATTTTGAAGAAGAGATAGTAGGATAACATGTAAATCCTGAAGAGGAGGACAAGAAAATTAAAGACAAATTTAAAAAATAATTAAAAGGAAAGGAACTTTACTCTCCCCTTAAGTTCTTTATGAATTATATATTACCTAAATCATGTTTCATAGTTCATTAAAATTGACTAGAAGTTTAATCACGAAAAGCTAAACATAATTATTTTTATGCAAAATAAAATTGGTTCAACCCTTGTATCATCGTGAGATTTCCTAGAATTGGATTTATGTGGTTAAAAATACAAAATAATCTAGAAGTTGCTAATTTAATATAGTAATTAATTAAATAATATTTAAAATTCTAAGTGAGCTATGTAAATCTTGAAAAGGTAAATTACTTGTCCCTTGAAATTGTGATATTAATTCTTATATTCATCTTAAGAGTTAAAATTTTATTATGAACCGCATTTGTAACTAGTATAAAAATGGTGTTCCATGAACTTGTGAAATTGATATTTGAATTTTATTAATGTGTAAGTATTTTGGTAATAATGAATGTGGATAATCAGAGAGGATGAGGTTGTGGTAGTAAGGTCTGTGTTGTTATTTATATGTTCTTACTAAGGAGTTTTATGTTGTTGGTTATTTATTGTTATCAATGGGATTTTCACGTTGTTAACCATTTTGTTGTTTTTGAGGAAATGTATATTACTGGTTAATTATTTTTAACTATGAGATTTATGTTTTTGATTAGCTATTATGTCTATCAATGGTATTTAGATTGTATGTTAATTGTTTTTGTCGATGGAATTATGTTGTTGGTTATATGTTATTGTTTAGGGGATATGATTTCTTAGCCATATTATGTTGTCTTTTGGAGTTATGACATTGGGTTTATATACATGTTGATATTGGGATAATAGTAATGGGATATACATGTAAGGACTGAAATAAGTAAATGATTTATGAGTCACTTATAGTAGCACGAAAAAGTGACTTGAGACTTTAATGTATTAGTTGTTATATTTACAGGTTATTAGAATAAGGGAAGTTGAGATACGATAGAAAGGTAGTGGAAGTTAGGGAGTTAAATAGAGAACTTAATGTTTAGGAATATGATATAATTCCTAAGGTTAGATAATGTATCGTGATGCCTTGGATTATTATAGAGTGAACTACATAAGTTATGTAAGCTAAGTGTATTTCCATAGATGGAAATAATTAAAGGATATAAAAGGTTAGGTCTAGCGTATGTCTAATCTCCATGAATAAATAATCTAGATAGAAGTGTATTAGCGGGGTTCCTTATTTAAATGTCATTTATGAGGCATCACACGCATGGAATTCGAAGAAGGTTAGAAGTTGGGAGCCTAGGAACATGTAAGTCTTGTAGATATTTTGGGTTATAGGTTGTGTGTACTAGATAAGTGATTGTAGGGATATTCTTACTCTGAGTATATGACACTTGTTGATGTTGGGATAATATAGGCAACATGGTAAATTGATGAGAAATGAATGGATGTAAAACTAGTGACATGAATCTATTGTGTTGATTGCATATAGTAAATTGGTGTAGATTAGGGTTAGATGTTCTAGGACGTAGATAAATTTAGTAAATGTTTTCAAATAATGATTACCTAATCTAGACATAAGTGTATTTAGGGGTTCCTTATTTAGATTTCTTTTATGAGACGACCCACGCATTGAGTCTATAAATAGTTAGAAGTTGAGAGCTTAATAAGTATGGATTTATGTAGATAGTGATTCATTGGTATGACTTTGGGATATGTATTCATTTTAGATTCTCGACGACAACTGGATCTAAACATAAGTGTATAAGGGATTTTCTTATTTGGATTTCATTTATGAGACGTCTCAAGCATCGAGTTTAGAAAATGTGGGAGCTAGGAGTTTACATGTATAAATTTTTTACGGGAACTGAGAATTATCTGGTAGTCTCTTTATGTGTGGGGTGTAAAGTTGATTGGATATGAAGTATCACATGTGCAAGATCTAAAATTGATGGCTACCTTAAAGGATATTTATGGTATGTGTTGTTATAGGTGCGGGCCTAGTGTTGTTTGGCTATAAAGATATTGTATGTGCAGAACCTAGATTGCGAAGCTATAATAATAATGATTGTTTGCATTTATTACATCATGAATATGAGTAGGGTTGTGACAAGAGACTGTCTGTCTATAGTGGTATGGCTGTTAATATTGATACGATGGTACAAGAGGTACATCATGTATGTGTGCGGGCATGGGTATAGTTGTTAGATGTGATACACTATATTATTTGTATGGTCATGAGGGATACCAATATACTATATTTATAATGGTAATATGATAAATGTGGTATAGTATGTTAAGTGTTGGGACGTGTGAGAGGTTGATCAGTTATAATAATGTTATCAAGATAAAGACAATATAACTGAGTTAAGAAAATGAGAAATGGGTAACATTCTTTTAATGTGTAAAATGAAAGGATGGTTGGTTAAAATAGAAATGAAATATGAAAAAGATGTAAATAATAATATATGAAAGTGAAAAGTGGTAAAAAGGCTTCTAATAAAGTATGAGTTATGATAGTATGTAGTTGTTAATATCAGTTGATAAACATATAATCATTTGTACCATTCATTAAAAGGAACATGTTACTATATATTAATGAGTAGACATTTTTCTAACTTGTTAATTTAATGAATGATAGTTGAGATATGTTAATAAATGGGTAGTTATTTATATTCCTATTATTATCGAATCATATTTAATCCTACTGAGATTCAGATGATTGTTTATTTATGTTATCATGGGGATAATTTTAAAGATTTATATGATTAAATGTTTATTGTGTAATAAAAGACTCTAGTGTGATATTTAATTCATTTATTACTTATGGTTAGGTGATATTACCCTATTTTGGGCCAGTTATCTATTATTCTTGCAGCGGGACTGACCCATTATAATCGTGGACTAACATCTCAGGTTAGGAGTGCACTTCTAGGAGCTATTAGATCTTATGGTGTAGGCTTGGACATATCGAGACTTATATCATGCATTACATAGTTCTTCTTTGTGTCGTTGATTTTATATGAGATAATTATTAGATTGGTGGATCACTTATGATTCCACAACTATATATGGGATTGTATTGAAGACAATATTATTGGTCATAACATGTATTTGAGATTTTTATTTTGATGGATAATATAGTTGGTGTAATACCCCGTATTTTTAGGACTTTTAAATTTGGGGATTTATTAAATTTAATTTGAGATATTAATTTAATATTAATCCGAAAATTATTTTAAATATTTACTAGCACAATGAGAGTTAGTAGTTATTGGGATTTTGTTGAATATTACTTAACGGATAAAGTAATATGTATAATCGAATTTATTAAAATTATCACGAGTATATCATTTGATAATTTTTGGAAATTAAATCGTGACGCGTCGGTATCGTGTCGGGATTAAGTTAGTATTATTAAAAGTGAATAAATTATAAGTCACTCGTATGGTCTTTTTGAGTGCACCAATGTGTCCGGAATGGTCGAGATAGTCAAAATAATGTACCCGGGGGTTTAGTTTCGGTCTCGGGGCATTTTTAGGCCTAATTAGCATCCCGGGAGGGTGTTTTGGATATTTCATATTTTTGTGTAATTAAACCGACGAATTTACCATGGATATATCAGATGTTAGGGGTTGTCATCTAGGGTTAACATAAGCAAAACCAAAGAATGACCATTGGAGAAGAAGTGGAGAAGCTTTCCAAGGAGTCCTAGGCCAAAAACTCCGTCGTTTGCATCGCCGTCACCACCAAATTGTAGATCACGCGGCGAGGAGCACAACTGCACCACTTTCTTCAACAAATCAGGAACAAAATTTCGAGGCAAATATCTATCTTGCTGACTTCTAGTTAATGTTCCTCTCATGTTAGTCTAGAAATGAAAATCATATATTTTAATTAAAAAATTATATGTTTTAGAAGAAAAAAATCACATGTGTTGTAGGGAGAATCTATGTAGACTAAATTTTAATCATATGTAGAGATTGTATCATGAAATTGGAAATAATATTGATGAACGAATTGATGCTGGTTAGGTTCTTTAATGGAAAATTTGGGAATTAGGGTTCTTATGAATTAATTTGGGGATTTCATGTAATCTTAATGATTTTTGACGAACTAATGATCCTAGGAGGTTATGAATGATATATGACCTTATTATTATCGATTGGGATTGAAGATGAGACGTTGAGTATTAAACTGTAGAGGTTTTTAGGCTTAAAATGGTGAACAACGAGACTGCCAAAGGTTGAAGACCAAACAGTCCAGTTCGATCGTAGTCACGCGAAGTCGTTCGAGCGAGATGCCAATGTCGCGCGAAGTCATTCGAGCGACACGTGGAAGTCGTTCGAGCTAGATTCATTTTGGTTCGAGCGAGATTTCTACTTTTTAGGGAATTTCCTATTTTGCCCCTATTTTAGTAAACGATTAATTTGAGTGAGGAAAATCAGTATCCGAGGAACCCAGATAAGTACAAAATTATTGAAAGTTATTTAGGTGTAATGATTTAAATATTTGGGACGGTGAGTTTATCTTGAAGATCACAAGAGTGAGATAATCGTAATAAAAGAGACGAGTACATTATACGGGATAAACGTGTAAAATGTCTTAAGAACAAATAATTATAATTATGGGTCGTGGGTGAACCTAATTGAGAAATGTGAATAGTGATATATATATATATATATATATATATATATATATATATATATATATATATATATATATGACTCTGTGGTTGTGCATATATTATATATATGTGTAAAAATCATACCCGAGCTACTTTCTATCATGGGGGTTTTCGTGCCAGAACAGTCTTATCTTGATTAGGACTTTACGGGGGATGACGACTTGTACCCTAGAACATAGAATTCCTTGGTACTTGCTATCAGATTGATAGTAAGACGGTCCTAAGAGACGTGAGGGTATGTGCTGACCTCTTAGTGACTTGGAACTATGCTTCGCCTCCATTTGTTTATGTTTTGTGTTAATATAGTTCGAGAGTGATTTCGAACTAGTATTTCCCTTAGTACAAGTGATACGGGAACTTGATAGCAGAGTATGCCAGCACCATAAATTTTATGTGGAGTGCTCATAGTATATATTATATGAATAATTAATATATATAGACATGAGACTCGGAAATTTCTACTATGTATAAAAGTAGTTAAGAAATGATTTAATTACTTCGACTTTATTATAAGTGTTTGAGAATTTTGTAACAACACTGGAATATTTTAAAAATGAAATGAGATATATGTGAGTACTTTATTTTCAGAAATTTATTACCTTAGCCATAGTAATTGTCAGCATGAGACCTTATGTGAGATTTAAGTTAAAATAAACTTTTGGAGTTAATAGTGCGGTAGGTGTGCACACTTGTTGAGAGGTGAGAATTTCTCAAGAGAGTGTCGCATACTGACATGATTGTTGCATTAGATGGTAAGCATTTTAAATACTTGTTAAACTAAATTTAAATTGTTTTACAATCGGGCTCTGACCCGTTTCTTGTTATCTCTTCTCTCTTGTGTATATATGTATATATTACAGGTGCCCAGCCATAGGGGCGTCATGCTTAGGTTCTTTGGACGGGACGTTCTGCAGCTTATGTGGGAGTTGCAGGCCATTTGCTTAGACGATCTCATTAATTATTCCACTCTTAGTTTCGTTTTAATTAGTTGGGAATGTGTCCCCTTTTTCCTTATTCAGTTGGATTTATCAGAGACTATGTTCATTTATCTTTAGTGTTTTACTCTTTCGGATTTCATTACTGTCAGGATGGTTTTTCCTTTATGGTTTTAAAGTTGGTATTAGTTATTTGAACAATTAACTTCATGGGTGTTTATTTCCATTCCAATGATTGTGTGATTCTTAATCTGTATATTGTTAAAGGTTTTATAATTGGATTTAATGAAATAAAAAGAATGTTTTAAATGGTTTTGACACTTAGCTTAAATAATTAGGGTGTTTAAATTGGAAAAATTATTTTTGCGTTAGTGATGCTAAGAATGAACCAACAGTTCACCTTGATTATAATTTAATAAAGGACTGATCACTCGGTATTTAATTAGGCGGGGTGTTACAAGTGGTATCTGAGCATCAGGTTCTAGTGTCCCTTAGGATCTGTACGGCTTATTTCGCTTCCAGCTTAGCGTTTTTGATATAGAGCCCTATTTTTAGGATTGTTGTATTCTTGCATTTTACGCTTATGTCTTCATCTATTAGAGATTTGTTAATAACTCTAGACTAATAAACTTCCTTCTCGTTTCAGATTCCTTCGAGATGCGCACCCAAGAACAGACATGCCCAAGCCGAGCAACCAGCAACTCCGTCTCAGGGAATGATGAATGCAACCGAGGTATCCGCTATTGTTTCTCAGACGGTGAATGCCGCATTAGCGTTAGTGCAGCAGGACCCACCCCAGATTCAGGCCGTAGCGCCAGTACTAGCACAACTTCCATCTGCATGGGAGAAGGTAAGGGATGCCTTTCAGAAGGCACATCCCCCAGAGTTCCGGGGTAGTTCAGATATCATAGTTGTCAGCCAATGGAAGACAGATATCCAGAGGCATCTGCCCATGTACGAGTGCACGGACGTGCAGAAATAGATATTGGCTTCCTTCCAGCTAGTGGGGGCTGCCTTGCAGTGGTGGGAGTCCACCACCACCTTGTAGGAGTGAGACATTATCACGATTCACACATTCTGGGCGTGGTTTGATCGTAAATACTTCCCATCCGCCATGCAGACTGAGATGAGGTAGAAATTACTGAATCTAAAATAGGAGAATATGACTGTTGTTGAGTACGAGGAGGAGTTCACTAGACTTGTCACTATACTGCTAGATGAGGCACCTACAAAGGGGAAGAAGATACTGTAGTTTGTGGAGGGATTGTCCTGGAGGATTCGCCAGCACCTCATAGGAAATCTATCACTGAGTACCTATACAGACGTACTCAACGCTGCTTTGTTACACTGTCAGGATCAGTGCTTCCATCTGCAGGGAAAAAATTGAGCAGGAGAGTCCAGCCAACAGGGTAGGACAGGGGGAAGTAGTACTGGTGGAGCACCAGCAACCAAGGGGCAAACTCGCCCCAGTGAACAGAGTTCCCATCAGGGGGACCCTGCCAAGTGGTTCCGATCAGGTGACTCCAGGCAGGGATTTCGAGGCTTTAGGCAGAGCCAGTATAATCTGCAGGGCTATCAGGGCCAACACCATTAGCATCAGGTCCATCAGGGCCAACAGCATTTCCAGCAGGGCCAGTGGTGGGGTGGTAACGGCCAATAGGGTCGTGGTCAGTAGGGGCAAAGCTGAGGTAATTTCAGGGGCCGATGTTTTGGGTGTGGCAAGAATGGACATAGGCTCTAGGATTGTCCAGAGGGAGATAGGTCCCTACAGCAGCAGGGTGCCCGTAATGAGCCACATAGGCCACTCTTTCTAACCGCCCTCCCAGAACCAGCTCAGGTACCAGCCCTACCAGCCATCCCAGCAGCTCTAGTAAAGCAGGGACAATTGCAGTATGGACGCGTCTATAATGTCCACCAGGCAACAACTCCTCAGGCACCCCCCGTGATTGAGGGTACGTTTCCTATCCATGGCAGTATGGGTCGAGTTTTATTTGATACGGTATGCCGGGGCATGGGAGTAGAGTTTGGTAGCTTGATTTTACCAACAGACATATTAGTCTTAGAGATACATGAGGACGATGTTATTATTGGCATGGATTGGCTCGCTGCCTACAGAGCCATGATAGATTGTTTTGGTGGGAGTATTATCTTTGCCATTCTAGGGCAGGAGATGTTTGTAGTGGCGATGTGACACGACTCAGAATGTGTCTCTAAGGTGTGTACTCTCTAGGCTCAAGTGCAAGCCTGTCGTTCAAGTAATAATCCGACAAGTCGGGTATCGATCCTCAGGGAAAAAGGACAACGGAGTTGTGACGACGGGATAAGAAAGAGGAATCCTAACGTTGACTCTAAGAAGAAAAGAAAAAGATTGATTTGGTCTTTTGGGATTGATTACGCTAAATGCAATTATGAAAGTATGATGAAAAATGCAACTAACTAAATTATCTAAATGAAGAATGAAGAATTAAATTGAAACTTTTAACTAAATGATGAGAAAATAGGATGGGAATACAATCCCCCAACCCTAGTGTAGTGTAGTGATAACGTTGATCATAAATTTATCCGATTAATTCAAACCCGGAATTTAGTACTCCCAAGCATTATGTATACGAGGTTCAAGCCCGCGTCATACCTAATCTGAGGATGAGTAAATCGGTATCGCGGTAATTACATTCAAATTGTACTCTAAATCATCACGAGTACCCAGAGGCAAACGAGATATAAAGATCTACAATTCTTAAGAAATTACGCGATACGATTTAAATTAATCATTAAATTCAGCGGATCGACGTTATACACACGCACTAACACATCAGGTTGGGTTCATGCATCCCAACCTTGAAAAACCTAGCCGGACATGTTAAATGGACTAATGCATGAAATAATAACGTTGCATGTGTATGAGTTCATGATAAAACTAAATCTAAACATGTAAATACGTATTATGAATGCGAAAACAAGTTGAATCTAATGGGAAAACAAAGCATGCAAGAACAATAATAAGAAACAAGAATTTTGAATTAAAACTAGAAAAGCAAACCCGAAACAATGAATTCTTGAAGTAATTTTAGCCCTTGATGTTCCTAGATGTTCCTCCCCTTTCTTTCTATCAAAAACTCTCTAAAAATAGCCCTAAAGGCTGCCCCTAGGTTAATGCCTTCGTTCCCCACAAGTTTGGAGTCTTTTAAACCTATTAGGAGACTTGGAGACCAATCCAAATGAAAGACAAAATTCGCGTGTCAGGTACAGCGAACCGGTTCGCAGGTACAGCGAACCGGTTCGCATGTACCAGCCTGGTCTTGCTCTCAGCACTTAGATTTTTTTCTGGATTTTCTCTTCTTTTCTTGGATTTTTCTTCAACTTCAACTGAGCATAACTTTTCAACCGTAGCTCGGATTTGGGTGACGTTTTTTCCAGTGTGCTCGTTGTTCCGAGATCTTCAACTTTCCAGAAGGCCCCACCTCCAGAATCGGGCTGTAAAATTACGAAAATGCCCTTGAACTTGCCTTCCTAGCCTTTCTTCTATGATTTTTCCGCAACTTCAAGGGGTCATAACTCTTTCATCGTAGCTCGGATTGAGGTGCCGTTTTTTATGGTGTTCTTGTAATTGAAAGATCTTAAACTTTCTAGTTGGACCCACTTCCGGACTAAGGCTGAAAAATTACGAAAATGCCCTTGAACTTGCCTTCCTAGCTTTTCTTGCACTGTCTTGCTTCCTCCTTTGCACTGCTTGCATAATTACCCTGTAAAACCAATAGGAGAAGCACAAAACACGCAATACTCGCCAAGAAGGTTAGAAGCATAAAATTGAATCAAATCCATATATGTTACATCATTCGGGTTCACAAAAGTACTGAAATTAGGGGGATAAATATACAATATTTATGCCCAATCAAACCCCCCTAACTTAGAACTTTGCGCGTCCCGAGCAATGTAAAAGAATGAAAGTAAGAGTTAAGGACACTTCAAGGACTTTATTGGGATAGAATGCCACTTTCGCGGGCAAGCGATTGCATTTAGCATATGCAACAAGCCTTTAAACCTCTAGGTTACCCTAGTAGGACGAGTTGTGTCTCGTGAGGGTTTGCAGTGAATATACCCACAAAATTCGACTCAAAGAAAATTCAAAATACGCAAAAATTGTACAATTCAAACTTTTCCATAAAATAGTCATCATCAAGTCATATTTACAAGTCTCAAATCGTAGTGTGTGTGTGCGAAGCCGGAAATATAACCGCCAATTTTCATCGATTGATCATTACGTTACTTATCCGAAAATTCGTTTTGATTTCAATTTCTCACGGAATGCACTCACAAACGAATCTCTCGGATTATGGCTATTCTCTCGGCATGCGTGATATAAGGAGTAAATGTAGTGGAAGCAAATACACGCATGCAATTAGAAAGACGGAAATTTTATGGTGAAAGGATCTCTTCAACGGATTACAGTTTTAAAAACAGGAACATCGCCTCTATTTCGCGCATTTAACCTCTTATATTATCTTTTGGTGTATTAACTCTCCACGCGGTACTCAATTTACGCAATTTGGACTCGGTTAGGACTTTTTCGGGTTAAAGGTTGCATTGGGTAAAATAAAGGAGGTATGGAGGGTTGGAATTGGAAAAGTCATTCGTGATGTCCGTTTGTGCATTTTTCGGGCTATTGCTCATTTTTTTCTTCTTTTTCTATTTTTTTTTCTTTTCTTTTTTTCTTTGTTGCTATTTTTGTTGAGCATTCTTCTATTTTTTTTTTCTTGCCCCCTTTTTGTTGCACTTTTCGGACTTAAATTCTGATTTTTTGTTTTTTCATTTTTCGCAATTCCGGGCTATTTTGGGTTTTTCGGGTTGTCAAACGAAAGGGAAAATTATTTGGCTCAATTTGGGTTACAAAAGGGATAATTTTTCGCTACTTTTTCTGGCCAATATTTTTGGATGACAAACGAGGGCCTACTTCATTGTCCAAAATACCAATTGCGTTACCATATGCGTTTCGAGATGAATTTAAGTTTAGAGACTAATTTGGCACGATTTTCAAGGCAATATTGCACACATTTTTCAAAACCGATCAAATGAAAAAAATTTGAGATCCTTGACAACTTATTAAGCGCTAAAAATAACTTTGAGTTAACAATTAACTCGGATTGATTTAAAATCTCGCAAAACGTGATAGGCTCGAATCTCACCGGGTTTTGTTAATCTCCACATTTATTCGTTAAGTCGTCAATTTTCGCTCAATTTCCATCTTTAGTCAATTTCGGCTCGTGTATGTTGGATGTTTACAATTTGAGACTCCAATTCGACTTTTAATGATATTTTTGAAAAAATTTGAATTCCAATTTTTATTTATTTTGAAGAAAAATATTTTTGGATTTTTCAAATTTTTATGATTTTTTTGGAAATTTTGGGCATTTTTGAAAATTTGTGAAGTTTTAGAAATACGCACTTGTGACCCCCCCTAACTTAGACTTTTGCATTGTCCTCAAGCAAAAAGGACGAAAATCTAACTCAAGGCGAATAATATGTGCGGAAAAATAAAACAAACAAATGTGAAAAATGCAACAAGACACTATATGACACTCATGCATGACTCAAAAATACGACAACAATCACCCCATACGCGTCGGGGGTGCGACGACCTCTCATCTCTCCATAAACTCACCCGACCCCACTTATGGGGGTTGATGCTCTCCTTGTCACTCCCGTCCTAGGATCATATTCCCATAATCGAAACAAGTTGGGACCTCGCCCATAGATAAAGGATAGACCGGGAGACTCGTCGTGACTAATTGGAAAGGGATCCTCGTGATGCTGACTCAAAGCATGGTCGACGTGCACTGACTCGGAGGGGACACCTAGGTTTCTTTCAATTTTTAAGACGCATGGGTCGGGCTCTAAGTCGGATGAACCACAACTTTTCTCCTCACTCGCCTTCGGGGCCTCTAGTGTTGTGGGTGGATTGTCACAACGAAGGAATTCATCAATTTTTGCTTTTAATTCACCGTCGTCTAAGTGACTGCATGAATCCAGTAGGGATTGGCCTTCAATAGTAATACTTTCATCCACCTTCCCGAATTCTCTTTCAAAATCTTCCATGCTCATGTCGCCTAGTTCTCCCTCTCTAGTAGTGCCTACATCCTCTCTTACTTGCTCGATCTCCAACTCCACTAGTTTTCTCTCTTCTACCCCCTCTCTCTCTCTTTCAATTGCGGTCACAACACACCTCTCCCCCTCTTTGCTCTCATCTTCACATCTACCACTATTACCTGATGAAATAGGGCACACCCCTAACGGCTCTCTCTTGTGGGACCTCTCATTCTCATGGCTCGACACTAAGCAGGACCCCGAAGCATCTCCACAATAATTCTCCTCGTTGTATTCCTCTACGATCTCCTCTATGAAGCTCACTGCGTGAAGGTCATCTTCTTCTCCCGTATGTTGGGCGACATGGAAGATGTTGGTCTCTAAAGTCATGTTCCCAAAAGTGAGTTGCATTCGCCCATTCCTAGTGTTGATGATTGCGTTAGCCGTAGCTAAGAACGGGCGCCCAAGGATGATAGGAACATGGTTGCTTGAGGTGAAGGAGGGCTCCGTGTCCCAAATGACAAAATCTACCGGAAAGTAGAAGGTGTCAACTTGAACGATCACGTCCTCAATTATGCCTCGTGGAATCTTCACGGTTCGATCCGCTAGTTGGAGAGTGACCTTTGTGGGCTTGAGATCGCCCAAGTCAAGTTGCCTATAAATGGAGTAAGGAAGTATGTTTACACTTGCTCCCAAGTCAAGTAAGGCTTTCTCAATTTTATTATCTCCAATGATGCATGATATGGTGGGTGCACCGGGATCTTTGAATTTAGGCGGGAGATCATTTAGTAGAATGGAACTCACGTTCTGAGCTAGAAAGACATTCTTTTTAACCTTCATCTTCCTTTTTACCGTCAACAAATCTTTGATAACTTTGCCGTAGGCTGGAATTTGCTTGATGGCATCAAGGAAGGGCAAGTTTAGCTTCACTTGCTTAAGTACTTCTAGCACTTCATCACGTGGGCATCCTTTCTGTGAAGGAATCAACCTTTGAGGAAATGGTGCCGCGGTGGGTGGTTTCACTACTACCTCGGCCTCACTAGTGTCATCTTTATCATCTTCATTCAAGGGGACATCTTCGGCCTCTTTCGTGCCGGGTGAAATCTCCTTGTCTTTAAGTACGTCTCGTGGGGGAGGTGACAAGTCAACTACCCTCCCACTACGTAGAGTGGTGATTGCGCTACATTGCTCAAGATGGTCGTGGGGTATTGAGCTAACACTAGTTTGACCTTGGAGAGGTCTTTGGCCCTGGGCAGGAAACTTTCCCTTCTCCTGAACACTCAACGAGGATTGTATCTTAGACAGATTTGCATTTAGGTCGCCAATGAGACGATCATACTTGGCATTGGTTGCGGCCTGGCTTGCGATGAATTGATTCACAGTATCCTCGAGAGTTCTCCGCTGTGGCGGGATATAATTTCCGTGAGGTGGTGGTGCTTGCACATGTCCTTGCATATGTGGAGCTTGTTGGAATTGGTGCGGAGGAGGAGGGGCAACATGCGAAGGAGGGTTCATTGCGGCGTGTTGTTGCCCGTAGCTAAAACCGGGATGGCTTTTCCACGAAGGGTTGTATGAATTCCCATGCGGGGCAGCGAAATTACCCTTGAAACCTCCTATACTACTAACTTGCTCTTGAAGCATTCCTTTGTAGGCGGGTATCGTCGGGCATTCCTCAGTTGAATGTCCCGCCTCACAAATTGCACACACTTTCTCGACGGGATTTTTGATAGATCCAACTACCTCACATAAATCTCGAAATCCTTTCTCAAGGGTGTCCAATCGACTGTCCGTCATAGAATGCTTATCTACGTGGAATAGGCCGGACGCCGATGGAGCAGTGGTGGGTTGTCGATTTTGATTTTGAGCGCTCGGGTCAGAGGTATCCCAAGATTGGGTAGTCTCGGCGACATACCTCATGTGAAGATCAGCATCATGGGCATCTAGATCGACAAATGGACCACTTCCCATGGTTTCAACAAGCTGTTTAGAATTAAGATTTAACCCATTATAGATAAAGGAGATGATTTGCGATGGGTCAAATCCATGATGGGGGCACGAAGCCACTAACTCGTTGAAACGTTCATAACATCGATGGAAAGGCTCATTTTCTTGTTGCCTGAATGCTTGAATTTGAGCCTTTATAGAGATTGTTCGATGTGTTGGGAAGAATTTCTTGAGAAATTTAGATTGTAGCTCATTCCAGGATGGAATCGAGCTTGGAGGTAAAGACCATAGCCAAGCTTTGGCTTTATCTTTAAGCGAGAAGGGGAAGAGTTTGAGGCGGATTACCTCTTGTGTGCAGGTTTGATCGTTGAGAGTATCACACACGTCCTCAAATTCCCTTATGTGGAGGTATGGCTTTTCAGAATCCATACCATGATAATGTGGTAGTGTCTGGATCATCCCATTTTTTAAACGAAATTGCCCGGCATTATACGGGAGTATAATGCATCCCGGAGTGACAGTGCGCTCGGGATATAAGAATTCTCTCAACGGGCGGTACGGGGGCTCGTCCTCACCGGTAGGTGCATTACTGTGCTGCGACATCTCTCTTTCACTCGACGATTCGGCGTTCTCACTGGGTGTGCACGAAGTGTGTCCTACGAAGGAGAAAGGAGTGTTGCTAGAGATGGAGTGTGACGGTGTGGGAGGTGGGATCCAGAAGTGTGGGGCTTGTGGAGTGTGGGGACTGTCAGGATTATACTCAACAAGTGGATTTTCGTGAATGCTGGTTGGAGTATTATGGGGTGTGGGAGTGGTTTCAGAATTTTGCATTAAGCTCAGGAGAGATGATGATTGTGAATCTTTTTGAAGTTTTATTTTTTTATTTTTTAATTTTTTTGGATTTTTTAGAATTTTTGGTCAAAGTTTTGGATTAACTCGATCTAATCCTAAGTCTACCTAATTCCCCGGCAACGGCGCCAAAAACTTGACACGACTCAGAATGTGTCTCTAAGGTGTGTACTCTCTAGGCTCAAGTGCAAGCCTGTCGTTCAAGTAATAATCCGACAAGTCGGGTATCGATCCTCAGGGAAAAAGGACAACGGAGTTGTGACGACGGGATAAGAAAGAGGAATCCTAACGTTGACTCTAAGAAGAAAAGAAAAAGATTGATTTGGTCTTTTGGGATTGATTACGCTAAATGCAATTATGAAAGTATGATGAAAAATGCAACTAACTAAATTATCTAAATGAAGAATGAAGAATTAAATTGAAACTTTTAACTAAATGATGAGAAAATAGGATGGGAATACAATCCCCCAACCCTAGTGTAGTGTAGTGATAACGTTGATCATAAATTTATCCGATTAATTCAAACCCGGAATTTAGTACTCCCAAGCATTATGTATACGAGGTTCAAGCCCGCGTCATACCTAATCTGAGGATGAGTAAATCGGTATCGCGGTAATTACATTCAAATTGTACTCTAAATCATCACGAGTACCCAGAGGCAAACGAGATATAAAGATCTACAATTCTTAAGAAATTACGCGATACGATTTAAATTAATCATTAAATTCAGCGGATCGACGTTATACACACGCACTAACACATCAGGTTGGGTTCATGCATCCCAACCTTGAAAAACCTAGCCGGACATGTTAAATGGACTAATGCATGAAATAATAACGTTGCATGTGTATGAGTTCATGATAAAACTAAATCTAAACATGTAAATACGTATTATGAATGCGAAAACAAGTTGAATCTAATGGGAAAACAAAGCATGCAAGAACAATAATAAGAAACAAGAATTTTGAATTAAAACTAGAAAAGCAAACCCGAAACAATGAATTCTTGAAGTAATTTTAGCCCTTGATGTTCCTAGATGTTCCTCCCCTTTCTTTCTATCAAAAACTCTCTAAAAATAGCCCTAAAGGCTGCCCCTAGGTTAATGCCTTCGTTCCCCACAAGTTTGGAGTCTTTTAAACCTATTAGGAGACTTGGAGACCAATCCAAATGAAAGACAAAATTCGCGTGTCAGGTACAGCGAACCGGTTCGCAGGTACAGCGAACCGGTTCGCATGTACCAGCCTGGTCTTGCTCTCAGCACTTAGATTTTTTTCTGGATTTTCTCTTCTTTTCTTGGATTTTTCTTCAACTTCAACTGAGCATAACTTTTCAACCGTAGCTCGGATTTGGGTGACGTTTTTTCCAGTGTGCTCGTTGTTCCGAGATCTTCAACTTTCCAGAAGGCCCCACCTCCAGAATCGGGCTGTAAAATTACGAAAATGCCCTTGAACTTGCCTTCCTAGCCTTTCTTCTATGATTTTTCCGCAACTTCAAGGGGTCATAACTCTTTCATCGTAGCTCGGATTGAGGTGCCGTTTTTTATGGTGTTCTTGTAATTGAAAGATCTTAAACTTTCTAGTTGGACCCACTTCCGGACTAAGGCTGAAAAATTACGAAAATGCCCTTGAACTTGCCTTCCTAGCTTTTCTTGCACTGTCTTGCTTCCTCCTTTGCACTGCTTGCATAATTACCCTGTAAAACCAATAGGAGAAGCACAAAACACGCAATACTCGCCAAGAAGGTTAGAAGCATAAAATTGAATCAAATCCATATATGTTACATCATTCGGGTTCACAAAAGTACTGAAATTAGGGGGATAAATATACAATATTTATGCCCAATCACGATGCCTCGCCCAGAGGGAGGCTCTACCACTCATTTGTATTACATAGAGGATGATATCTCTAAGGAGGTCGTGATTGCCTTAGATTCTATCCCAGTCGTTCGTGAGTATTCCGATGTCTTTCAGGATATACCGAGCCTACCCCCCAGTCGAGAGATAGATTTATTCATAGAATTAATGTCGGATACTCTACCGATAGCACGTGCTCCGTACCGTATGGCTCCATCGGAAATGAGGGAGTTACGGGATCAAATAGAGCAACTGTTAGGTCTGGGCTTCATTCGTAGGAGCACCTCACCTTGGGGCGCTCCAGTGTTATTTGTAAAGAAGAGAGATGGTTCACTGAGGTTATGTGTGGGCTACTGGGAGCTAAACAAGGTCATGATATGGAACAAATATCCATTGCCTCGAATCGATGACCTGAACGACCAGCTGAGAGGAGAAGTCTTCTTTTTAAAGATAGAT
Source organism: Sambucus nigra (assembly GCA_949130495.1). NCBI lineage: Eukaryota > Viridiplantae > Streptophyta > Magnoliopsida > Dipsacales > Adoxaceae > Sambucus > Sambucus nigra. The sequence continues at coordinate 81,767,244 of OX422208.1, read as the reverse complement.
TTGAGATCGGGATACCATCAGCTACGAATTAGGGAGCAGGATGTGTCGAAGACTGCTTTCTTTATTAGGTATGGGTTCGATGAGTTTATAATCATGCTATTTGGGCTGATAAATGCTCCAGTCGTATTCATGGACTTGATGAACCGAGTGTTCAGAGAGTTCTTGGATCAGTTTGTCATTATCTTCATGGATGACATTCTCATATATATTCACACCGAGGAGGAGCATGCTGAGCACTTAAGGCAGGTTCTTCAGACTCTACGAGAGCATCAGTTGTATCCTAAGTACAAGAAGTGTGGATTTTGGTTACGGGAGGTGCAGTTTTTGAGACATGTTGTGTCCAAATTAGGGATAGCAGTTGACCCGATTAAAGTGTCAGCAGTGAGGGAGTGGGGATAACCCATGACACTGACGGAAGTGCGTAGTTTCTTGGGATAAGTCGGGTACTACAGGAGATTCATCCAAGGTTTCTCAAAGATAACAAGTCCATCGACGAATCTGACTCGCAAGGGGGTACCATATGTTTGGGACGATGCTTGTCAATTGGCTTTCAATTAGCTGAAAGATAAGCTGACTTCGCCACCAGTTCTTGCTTTACCCAAGCCAGGAGTGGAGTATTTGGTTTACATCGATGCCTCTTTACGGGGACTCGGGGGAGTACTTCAGCAGGAAGAGAAGGCTATAGCTTTTGCCTCCCGCAAGCTTAAGCCGCACAAAAGAAATTACCCCACTCACGACCTAGAGCTAGCAGCGGTCATTTTTGCATTGAGGATACGGTGACATTATTTATTGGGGGAGAAGTTTCGCTTGTTCACAGACCACAAGTCACTACAATACTTGTTCACGCTGCGAGACCTAAATATGCATCAGCGCGGATGGTTAAAGTTTATGAAAGACTATCAGTTCGTGCCATCTGGGGAAGGCTAACGTGGTTGTTGATGCATTGAGACATAGACTGGTAGATGACGTAGCGAATGTCTGGAAAGTGAAGTGGAAAGAGTTGGGTCACCAGGATGCGGACACCCATTCCTTCATGTCTATCATGACAGTCACCCCCGAGATTGTTATGAGGGTAATACAGGCACAGACAGCGGATTCATTTTGCCAGGAGCATATTGTACGACTTTTAGTTGAGGGCGCTGAGTCCTATTCAGTAGGTTCTGATGGAGGTTTGAGGTTTAATGGGGGGTTGGTGGTCCCATAAGGAGAAGACTTTCGTCATGCAGTGATGACACAGTCTCACGGGTCCAAATTTGAGGTACATATCGGAGGAGGTAAGATGTACCGGGATATGAGGCGACAGTATTGGTGGAGTGGGATGAAGAAGGACATTGCCGAGTTCGTGTCCAAGTGTTCTACTTGCCAGATGGTAAAGGTAGACCACTAGAGACCGTCAGGGTTGCTTCAGCCGTTGGAGATACCTACGTGGAAGTGGGAGAGTATTTCCATGGACTTCATTACTGGGCTGCCTATATCACAGTGGGGTCACGACTCCATCTGGGTGATCGTGGACCGTTTGACCAAGGTGGTTCATTTCCTGCCAGTATGTACAGGCTATACCCTGGGCCAGTATGCAGAGTTGTTCATTGTCGAGATTATTAGGCTACATGGGGTGCCCCTTGATATTGTGTCCGATAGAGATAAGATTTTCGTATCGCGTTTCTGGGAGAGCTTTCAGGAGGCCATGGGTACAGAGTTGAGATTGAGTTCAACTTATCACCCATAGACGGATGGACAAACAAAGCGCACCAATCATATATTGGAAGATATGTTACGCATATGTGTCCTTGATTTTGTAGGAGGATGGGAGTCACATCTTCCACTGGTGGAGTTTGCTTACAATAACTCCTATCAGTTCACGATTGGCATAGATCCTTTTATGGCATTTTATGGAAGGCCTTGTGGTTCTCAAACTTGTTGGCTAGAAGTGGGGTACAACAAGTTGCTTGGACCAGAGGTGATTCAAGAAACTTCATCCAGAATTGAGCTTATCAGGAGTCACATTCGGGTAGCCTAGGACAGGCAGAAAAGCTACACCGATGCAAAATGGTTTTTCTACAAATTTAATGTGGGGGACCAGGTATTACTACCCGTGTCTCCTATGAAAGGAGTGATGAGGTTTGGAAAGAATGGGAAGTTGTCCCCAATGTACATGGTAACATTTCCCATTATCGAGAGGATTGGGTCGGTAGCATACAGATTAGGGCTGCCAGAGCACTTACATCGCATTCACGATGTATTCCACATTTCGTCGTTAAGACGATACCTTCGGGATGATATGGCCCACACCCACATCCGATAGAGGAGATTGACTTACAGCCCGACAGCTCTTACGAGGAGAGGTCAGTGGCTATCCTAGACCATAGCGAAAGGAGATTGAGGTCGAAGGTAGTCCCACTTGTCTGGGTCCAGTGGAAGCGTCCTAATGTGGAGGAATCCAGAGACGGACATGCGCGAGAAATACCCAGAGTTATTTTTACCAGGTATGCCTTATTTTTTGAATTTCGGGATAAAATTTCGTTATTAGGGGGGAAGTATGTAATACCCCGTATTTTTAGGACTTTTAAATTTGGGAATTTATTAAATTTAATTTGAGATATTAATTTAATATTAATCCGAAAATTATTTTAAATATTTACAAGTGCGATGAGAGTTAGTAATTATTGGGATTTTTTTGAATATTACTTAATGAATAAAGTAATAGGTATAATCGAATTTATTAAAATTATCACTAGTATATAATTTGATAATTTTGGGAAATTAAATCGGGACGTACCGATATCGTGTCGGGATTAAATTAGTATTATTAAAAGTGAATACATTATAAGTCACTCGTATGGTCATTTTGAGTGCGTCAATGTGTCCGGAAGGGTCGAGATAGTCAAAATAATGTACCCGGGGGTTTAGTTTGGGTCTCGGAGAGTTTTTAGGCCTAATTAGCATCCCGGGAGGGCGTTTTGGACATGTCATATTTTTGGGTAATTAAACCCACGAATTTACCAAGGATATATCAAATGTTAGGGGTTGTCATCTAGGTTTAACATAAGCAAAACCAAAGAACGACCATTGGAGATGAAGTGGAGAAGCTTTCCAAGGAGTCTTAGGCCAAAAACTCCGTCGTTTGCACCGCCGTCACCACCAAATTGTAGATCACGCGACGAGGAGCACAACCACACCACTTTCTTCAACAAATCAGGAACAGAATTTCCAGGCAAATATCTATCTTGCTGATTTCTAGTTAATGTTCCTCTCATGTTAGTCTAGAAATGAAAATCATATATTTTAATTGAAAAATTATATGCTTTAGAAGCAAAAAAATAGCATGTGTTGTAGGGAGAATCTATGTAGACTAAATTTTGATCATATTTAGAGATTGTATCATGAAATTGGAAATAATATTGGTGAACGAATTGATGTTGGTTAGGTTTTTTAATGGAAAATTTGGGAATTAGGGTTCTTATGAATTAATTTGGGGATTTCATGTAATCTTAATGATTTTTGACGAATTAATGATCCTAGGAGGTTATGAATGATGTATAACCTTATTATTATCGATTGGGATTGAAGATGAGACGTTGAGGATTAAACTGTAGAGGTTTTTAGGCTTAAAAATGGTGAAAAATGAGACTGACAAAGGTTGAAGACCAAACAGTCTAGTTCGCACGTAGTCGCGCGAAGTCGTTCGAGCGAGACGCCAATGTCGCGCGAAGTCATTCGAGCGACACGTGGAAGTCGTTCGAGCGAGATTCATTCTGGTTTGAGTGAGATTTCTACTTAATAGGGAATTTCCTATTTTGCCCCTATTTTAGTAAACGGTTAATTTGAGTGAGGAAAACCAGTATCCGAGGAACCCAGAATAGTACAAAATTATTGGAAGTTATTTAGGTGTAATGATTTAAATATTTGGGGCGGTGAGTTTATCTTGAAGATCATGAGAGTGAGATAATCGTAATAAAAGAGACGAGTACATTATACGGGATAAACGAGTAAAATGTCTTAAGAACGGATAATTATAATTATGGGTCGTGGGTGAACTAATTGAGAAATGTGAACTGTGATATATATATATATATATATATATATATATATATATATATATATATGACTCCGTGATTGTGCATATATTATATATATGTGTGCAAAAATCGTACCCAAGCTACTTGCTATCGCGGGGGTTTCTATGTCGGGACAGTCTTATCTTGATTGGGCCTTTGCGGGGGCTAACGACTTGTACCCTAGAACATAGAATTCCTTGGTACAGGCTATCAGATTGATAGTCAGATGGTCCTAAGAGACGTGAGGGTATGTGCTGACCTCTTAGTGACTTGGAACTATTCTTAGCCCCTATTTGTTTATGTTTTGTGTTAATACAGTTCGAGAGTGATTCCGAACTAGTATTTCCCTTAGTACGAGTGATACGGGGACTTAATAGCAGAGTATGCCAGCACCATAAATTTTATGTGGGGGTGCTAATAGTATATATTATATGAATAATTAATATATATATGTAGACATGAGACTTGGAAATTTCTACTGTGTATAAAATTAGTTAAGCAATGATTTAATTACTCCGACTTTATTATAAGTGTTTGAGAATTTTATAATAACACTGGAATATTTTAAAAATGAAATGAGATATATGTGAGTACTTGATTTTTAGAAATTTATTACCTTAGCCATAGTAATTGTCGGCGTGAGACCTTATGGGTGATTTAAGTTAAAATAAACTTTTGGTGTTAATAGTGCGGTTGGTGTGCACACTAGTTGAGAGGTGATAATTTCTCAAGAGAGTGTCTCATACTAACATGATTGTTGCATTAGCCGGTAAGCATTTTAAATACTTGCTAAACTAAATTTAAACTGTTTTATAATCGGACTCTGACCTGTTTCTTGTTATCTCTTCTCTCTTGTATATATATGTATATATTACAGGTGCCCAACCACAGGGGCGTCATGCTTAGGTTCTTTTGATGGGACGTGTTGTAGCTTATGTGGGAGTTGCAGGCCATTTGCTTAGACGATCTCATTATTGATTCCACTCTTAGTTCCGTTTTAATTAGTTGGGCACGTGTCGCCTTTTTCCTTATTCAGTTGAATTTATCAGAGACTATGTTCATTTATCTTTAGTATTTTACTCTTTGGGATTTCATTACTGTCAGGATGGTTTTTTACTTTATGGTTTTAAAGTTGGTATTAGTTATTTGAACAATTAACTTCGTTGGTGTTTATTTCCATTCTAATAATTGTGTGATTCTTAATCTGTATATTTTTAAAGGTTTTATAATTGGATTTAATGAAATAAAAATAATGTTTTAAATGGTTTTGACACTTAGCTTTATTAATTATGGTGTTTAAATTGGAAAATTTATTTTTGCGTCAGTGATGCTAAGATTGAACCAACAATTCACCTTGATTATAATTTAATAAAGGACTGATCACCCGGTATTTAATTAGGCGGGGTGTTACAGTTGGCAGTTGTTTATATTATCTTTACTCATATCTTATATTGTTGGAAATTATTTAAATTATCTCATATTTTTATCACGTTCTAAGAATGGGTTTTTATAATTACAATTTGTATATTCTAATATGTGGCTTGATCAACCCTTATATTAGAATATATGGGTTGTTAGATCTTATGTGACTTGTTATCAACCATACAAACGTGATCAACCACTCTATATTACACACACACACACACACACACATAAGATCTAATATGTTATATCTTATATGTGCATGTGTTTGTGTGTGTGGGTAGGTCATTAGCTAATAAATAGATTAAAATAATATTTATATATGAACATTCCAAGAGATAATCTTGATGGCATCTTAAACCCATAAACTTTTTAATTAATTAACGTTGAGTCGAAATGATGCAGTTACACTTATTAATGTAGATACTATTGCACTTTTTAATGTAGATATAATTGCAATTGCAATTCTATCTACATTAATAAGTGTAACTTTATTTACATTAATAAGTGTAAGTGTATATATATTCATTTATCTACATTAATAATTGTAACCCATGTGGACTTATTGAAAAAATGTTTTTAACTTGTTCTTATCGTTAATTTTTAAATAGTCTAAGAATTTACCATAATATTTCCCTATATATTATGAGCCCATTTATAACATTTATAATTGTAGGTGGTAAAATCCTACTGGTGTTAATAAATACAATTAAAGCCGAGTAGAATGTAAAATATGCACAATCACACACAAGAACAAGATGTACGTGGTTCGACAATGTGCTTACGTCCCCGACATGTTTCTCTATATTTATTAATCTTGTTCTAATAACAATTGTTTCATTTCCCATCTTTTTTTGAGGTAAGAGTTAGATTTATAGAGAAAAGAAAAAGATATTTATCTTTGTAGAATTATCTAATTATTTAGATTGATCAGTTGTATCTAATTATGAGATTTTCCCTGGTCGGCGTTACCAATATTTATCTTTTCATTTGATATCATGGATAGCATCGTGGGGAACGTGCCTTTTTCACATGTGTTATCGAATTATCCCTCATAATTGCCCTAAAATATTTGTAACTGGTTGAGGATGTGGAGGTGTGGTCTCTCTTTTAGTTGGATACGAGTTAGGATTGCTGATAATGTTTGGTTGTCCATAATTAATGTGATTAGAGGATGAAATTAGTTCTTGTTTTTGAATTCTTCCAAATAATTATCCAAAAGCATTCTAGTAACATGTTAAGAGTACATTGGTAATTAATCAACCATTAATTCAAAGGGCGGATGTGTGCTTAAGCCGCTATATGGAGGCATGCCGATTAATGATGTGTTGTCTTAGAAAATATTCCATCCCACTAATGCCTTTACTATCGTCAGTTAAATTCATTTTTCACAATTTTCACTTGCCCTTAGGTGTAGAAGAGCTCATTTTTGCCTCCATAACTAATAAGTTTGCTCCTTCCCTTTGCGTTCATCATTTATTGTAATTTCTATAAAAAAAAATACTTCTTTTTCTTCCTATATTTTGTCATTTTCTTGGAAAAGGGTTTACATAATTAATATAAGTACTATTGAAGATTTTATAAGTCATTACATCCCTGATCGGGTAATGGTTAAGTTATGGTAAGGCCCGTTGAATTATTATAACATTAAGGGAGGACATTGGCGTTTCTTCCAAGTCATGGATGAAGTTGGGATTACCTTCCCCCCAACTGATTATTTCTTGAGTTATGCCGATATTTTAATGTCGTGATCACCCATTACTTGAAGAATCGCTAATGACGTCAATATAATCAATGAGCTGTATGGGAACCAACTTGGGATCCTTAAAACATGCTATTATTATGTGTGGGTAAAGTCCAATTAAGAGGTATATTACTCAAAGTCAAGGAAGGCCGAAAGAGTTTGTGTACTTAAATTTCCATACTCTAATAAAGAGTATTGGTTCCATGTCTTTGTTATGAAGAATTGGTATAACTTGCCCATCTCATACGGTGTAGAGCCTTATAATGGACCTAGGTACCCTAAGTATGGTTTTGAATTAGGTTTAGTCTTCTTAAAATGTCTTTCCTCGACTAAGTGTTCTATGATTTCTATGCTTTGTACTTGTTATGATTTTTTGACCTTTTACTATGCACATTATGGAAAGAAAGAAATAACCTAAATTGAAAGACATCAATTTCTCTGATTTTAAAAAGGGTTGTTCGCTTAGACAAGCTTTGACATCCTTCAACTATCCCAGGTCGGTTTCTCTCTTATTGTCCTATACCTCCACCACCACATCATTCGTTGCTCACGTGGTGGATAGGTAGCAAAAAATTCTTGACAGACTTGCCGATTACGAGCCTCTAACTGCCATAATTTCAAGATTTTTTGAGTTTGTTGATGTTTCCATCATCCTAATAGTTACCCCCACAATTTCATAGGAAGGGATGCCACCGATTAGAAAACTTCCCAATCTTATGGGGTGCCTTTGCTCTTGTTTAACCAACTATTCTCCCTCCAAAAGGAAGGAGGTTAGGGTCCCTCTAACCTAGTGACTATGAGGGATTTTCCTAACACGCAAGCTCATATTTTCAAGAAAAGTAAGGCAAACACCAGCGTTATTGTCCAACTACCAACCCAAAAGTCATTTAATGCCCCCAATAACAAGGGGAAGGGCGCAACCGATAGGTTTGTGGCCAAGTAGTCAAAATTATCTCTTGGTCTTTTGAGAGGGGATTATCGCCCCATCGACCAATCTTTAGTCACCATCTTATTTTCGGATAGGTTGGCCATGTATGATGCTCAGTCACTTTCTCTAGTAAATGTTGAGCTTCATCACTTGATTGTTGTTATTTAAACTTTCCTTGCATAAATTTCACTTCTTTTCTCTATTTTGAGTTTATGGTCAAATTCGTCAACCTGCTTTATAAGAGGTAGGATGGGAAAAAAGAGATGGTCAACCTAGATAAGGCTTTGGACTGGGTACAAATGGCCCTAAATGTTGCTAAAGAGAAGGCCAATGAGCATGAAACTTATATAAAGGCCAAGGACAATTACGTTTACACTTTGAAGTCTAAGTTTGGTCACCTCAAAAAGGAGAGCGAAGAGTCTTTCAAGTCTTTGGTAACAACATTGAAGGCCAACAGTAGTTCCTTTGATAAAGGCAGGGATAAGTGCTTTACAAATGCACACAAGAAACTAGAATTTATTTAGAATTCCTTCTTTAAAAAGGGATGATATGATACCCCATCGAAAGTTAGGTTCACTGTTGAGTTTGATTTGTTGGCCTAATATGCTCCTAGCTCCCCTTTCCAACCTGGAGGAAAAGATGAAGACATCAATAACAAGTCCAAGAAGGTCGTCAACCAAAAAAAGGTTATTCTAGAGTTGGAGACTTTCGCTAAGTAGATTAGCCTACGATCTTCTTTATATTTTCTAGAATATCTTGTCTATTTCATTCTTTTGTACTCTTTTATAAGAGCGTGCACCACCTTTTTAATTGGAATGATAAATGAATTTTGACTTCATAAGAATTTGTTCGGCTTCTATTTTATAGTTGCTTGTATATGACTTGTATTGTTCTTTGCTTTATATTTTTGAATGGATTTATGTCATTCATATAGTCTTATAACAACTTCGCCTTAGTGCCAGTTGTCCAAAAAAGTGAAGATATAAACTTCATTATTAGAGGTGATACTTCTAAATGAGCTCGAGCAACCTTTATTTCTATTAGTCAAGTGTTGTGAAAATGATAAGTGCCTACGACGATTAGATCAAAATGTTCATTAATATTTAGGCCGATGTCGGTGAAATTAGAAGCATATCAAGTGTTCTAAATACTTAGAATATATCGCTAACATAGGAGCTCAGAAAGTTCGAACAAGCCTTTAAACAAAATGAGACGATAAAATATGGTATACACTAAAGTATCATGAGGTTGGTGTATATCTTCATAAAGGGGACCTATGCAATTCAGATAAATGGTTATGATGAAGGTTTGATGTACGCCCTATTTCACTTAGAAGGGACCAGGCATGCAGCCTTTAAGCACGACTAATTGGACACTCTAGCGATTTGTAAAGTCTATACTAAGTTATAATGTTGGTAATGGTACTAGGAGGACTTCTTTTTTTGGCTCCGAAGCAAAAAAATATGGATTCCTCCAGACTTGATCCCCATGCAACTAGTGAGAGACTTTCTCACTAGTCATCATAGTGATGATAAGTTCCATCCCAATCATGGTAATTATTTCTAAATAGATGTGGCTGAGAAAGTGAGCCATGGAAGATGATAGGGATGCATCTACCATATTCTAATGATCGACCTTGTAATTAAATGAATACTTTAAAAGAACTTTTATTTTATTTTTTCCATTCTGTATTTTCATTATCCCATTTTGATTTATATCGAGAATATGTTTTTGTGGTCTTACCTTTTGGGATCGTGTCATCACACTACCTTAGGTCTAGCACCAAGTTATGGTGAAAATGAACAATGTCATTATTGGGCAATCCACTCGTTTACGATTTTATCCGGCTAATATTGACCAGCACTACGCCAAAACTGGCGAATGGTCACAACCAAAATCCCTGACCAAGACTGTGGGTCGCGGACTTGGGTCGTGACCATTTCGAGCGCGACCAATTTCTTGGATCGCGTCCCAAGTTCATGACCAATGTAGGCTCACGACAGATGGTGGTAGACTTGGGCTGTCACCCACACCGCGATGTGAAAAAAAATGGTCTCGACCAAAGTCCGTGAACCACACCGCGACGAAAAAAAGGGGAAAAATGGTCCCGACCCAAGTCCGTGACCCCTAACTGCGACGAAAAATGGTCGAGGGCAAAGTCCGTGACCCGCACCGCGATGAAAAAAGTGGACACGACCAAAGTCCATGAAGTATACCATGACCATGTTTCGTCATGATTGGGGGTCATGGACTTTGGCCGCGACTATTTTGAAGCACAACAGAAAAAATAAAAATCGCCATGGACAAAGTCCATGACCATATTTAACTATAATAAAAAATATATATTTTTTAAGGTCCAATCCTAAAATTGGGGGTCTCGTGACTACACAGCTGGTTGTTATGTGTAACTTTGGACACACACGAGGTGTTATAAATATTTATTATTGGCAAAATAATAAAAAAAATCACAAATTGCAAATCGAAAACGTTGGTAATAAACTAATATACATACAAACTTAAAAATATTATAATTTTTAATAATTCATAGAAGAAGAAAAAAATGGGCAGAGTTTCCTCTGTTTTCTGGACATTCCAAAACCTATAAACATAAAACCTGCTTAATATAAAGCCCGCACAGTTTAACAATCAAATTATAAAGGCCCGCACGACCATAAAACTAAAAAATAAAACTATTAAAGCCCGCATAGTCGTAACACATAAAAAATATAATCCTGAATGTCAACAACATTATATAAATAATCTTCATATTGTAAACCATTTCCTTCTTCATGTGTTCCACATAAAAAATAGCAAATGATAAAATGTTATCCTACGAAAAATAGGATACAAAAAAATGATATTAGTAACCAAGTAGTTTTAAAAAAATCATATTCAAGCATAGAAATTGCATATACGAGTTATAATTATCAACATATCAGATCCTACGAGTTACTTTTGTCCCATGCAAGGTGTCGATGCCACTCACGGGGCGGTTTCGGGGTTTCTCCCTCTAGTGCCATGTTTTTAAGCCTAAGTTTAGACATTTTAAAATTATCATCATATTCTCAAACCGGGAGTCTGGTGACTACGCAGTGAGTTCCTACGAGTTACATTGGTCCCATGCGAGGTGTCGGTGCCTCTCATGTGGCCGTTCAAGGGGTATTTTGGGTTTTCGCCCTCTAACACCATGTTTTGAAGACGAAGTCCTGATATTTTCAAATTATCCTCGTATAATAGAACTAGGATTCCCGTTCTCACATGGTCAGTTCCCACGAGTTACATTGGTCCCGTGCGAGGTATTGGTGCCTCTTACGGAACCGTTCAGGGATTGTTTTGGATTTTCATTGTCTAACACCATGTTTTTAAGCCTAAATACTGATATTTTTGGATTATCCTCGTATTATCAAACTGGGAGTCCCGTGATTGCATGATCAGTTCCAATAAGTTACATTGGTCCCATACGAGGTGTTGGTGCCTCTCACATGGGGATGTTCGGGTGTTGTTTTAGGTTTTTGCTCTCTAACACCATGTTTTTAAGCTTAAGTCCTGATATATGAAAATTATCCGGTATTATCAAACCGGGAGTCCCGTGATAGCGAGATTTGTTCATACGAGTTACATTGGTCCCGTGTGAGGTGTTGGTGCCCCTTACGGGGTCGATCAGTGGTTATTTCTGGGTTTCCCCCTCTAGCGCCTTTTTTAAGCCAAATTCTTGATATATGGAAATTATCCTCGTATTCTCAAACCAAGAGTTCCATGATCACATGATTTGTTTGTATGAGTTACATTGCTCTCGTGCGAGGTTTTGGTGCCCCAAATGGGGCCGTTCGGGTGCTATTTCGGATTTTTGCCCTCTAACGCCATGTTTTTAAGCCTAGTCATGATATTTTCAAATTATTATCGTATTATAAAGCAGAGAGTTCCATGATAATGCGGTCAATTCCTACAAGTTTCATTGGTCCCGTGGGAGGTGTCGCTGCCCCTTACGGGGCCGCTTGGGGGTTGTTTCAGGGTTTCCCCCTCTGCGCCATATTTTTAAGATAAAGTCTAGATGTTATCAAATTATTATCGTATTCTCAAATTGGGAGTCCGGTGATCACGCGGTCAGTTCCTACGAGTTACATTAGTCCCATGCGAGGTGTTGGTGCCTTTCATGAGACCGTTTGGGGGCTGTTACGCGTTTTCTCCGTCTAAGGCCATATTTTTAAGCCTAAGTCCTAATATTTTAAAATTATCATCGTATTCTTAAACATGGAGTCCCGTGATCATGGATTAGTTCATACGAGTTACACTGATCTCGTGCGAGGTGTCAGTGCCTCTTATAGGATCGTTCGGGGGCTGTTTCGAGTTTCTACCCTCAAACACCATGTTTTTAAGCCTATGTCCCGATATTTTCAAATTATCCTCGTATACTAAAATTGGGAGTCCCGTTATCGTGCGGTCAGTTCCTACGAGTTACACTAGTCCCGTGCGAGGTGTTAGTGCCTCTCACGGGGCCGTTCGGGGGCTGTTTTGGGTTTTCGTCATCTAACGCCAAGTTTTTAAGCCTAAGTTCGAATATTTTCAATTATCCTCATATTATCTAATCAGGAGTCATGTGATGGCATGGTCAGTTCCTACGAATTAAATTGGTTCTGTGCGAGGTGTTGGTGCCTCTAACGTGACCGTTTAGGGACTATTTCAGGTTTTCTCCCTCTAATGCCATGTTTATAAGACTAAGTCATGATATATGTAAATTATCCTCATATTCTAAAATTAGGAGTCCTGTGATCACGCGATTTATTTATACGAGTTACATTGGTCCTGTGCGAGGTGTTGGTGCCTCTCACGGGGCCGTTCGGTGCTGTTTCGAGTTTTCTCCCTCTAACGCCATGTTTTTAAGCCTAAGTTCTGATGTTTTTAAATTATCATCATATTCTCAAACTGAGAGTTTCGTGATCGCGAGGTCAGTTCCTTCGAGTTTCATTGGTCCCGTGTGAGGTGTCGGTGCCCCTTACGGGGCTTTTTGGATTTCCCCCTCTAGCGCCATGTTTTTAAACCAAAGTCCTGATATATGAAAATTATCCTCATATTCTTAAATCAAGAGTCCCGTGATCACGCAATTTGTTCATACGAGTTACATTGGTCATGTGTGTGGTGTTAGTGCCTCTCACGGGGCCGTTCGGGTGCTGTTTCCGATTTTCTCCCTCTAACGCCACGTTTTTAAGACTAAGTCTTCATATTTTCAAATTTTCATCGTGTTTTCAAATCAATAGTTCTGTGATCGCGCGATTAGTTCCTACGAGTTTAATTGGTCCCGTGCGAGGTGTCGGTGCCCCTTACGGGGCCGTTTGGGGGTTGATTATGGATTTCCCCCTATAGCGCCATGTTTTTATGCCAAAAGTCTAGATTTTTTCAAATTATCATCGTATTCTCAAACTGGGAGTTCGGTGAGCAAGAGGTCGGTTCCTATGAGTTGCATTTGTCTCGTGCGAGGTGTTGGTGCCTTTCATGTGGCCGCTTGGGGGCTATTTTGGGTTTTCGCTATCTAACGCCATGTTTTTAAGCCTAAGTCCTGATATTTTTAAATAATCCTCGTATTCTCAAATCGGGAGTCTCGTTATCATATGGTCTATTCCTACGAGTTACATTGGTCCTGTGCGAGGTGTTGGTGCCTCTCATGGGGCCATTTGAGGGTCATTTCGGGGTTTCTCCCTCTAACACCAAGTTTCTAAACCTAAGTCCTAATATATGAAAATTAAGCTCTTATTGTCAAATTGGAAGCCTCGTGATTGCGTTGTCTGTTCGTACGAGTTACATTGGTCCCGTGCAAGGTGTTGGTTCCTCTCACGGGGAAGTTTGGGTGCTGTTTCGATTTTGCGCCCTCTAACGCCATATTTTTAAGCCTAAGTCATGATATTTTAAAATATTTTCGTACTCTTAAACATGGAGTCCCATGATTGTGAGGGAAGTTCCTACGAGTTACATTGATCCCGTGCGGGTGTTGGTGCCTTAGATGGGATCGTTCGGGGGCTGTTTTAGGTTTTCTCCCTCTAACGCCTTATTTTGAAGCCTAAGTTTAGACATTTTCAAATTATCATCGTATTCTCAAATTGGGAGTACGGTGAGCACGCGGTCAGTTCTTATGAGTTACATTGGTCCTATGTGAGGTGTCGGTGCCTCTCATGGGGCCGTTTGGGGGGGGGGGGTGTCTCAAGTTTTCGCCCTCTAATGCCACGTTTTTAAGCCAAAGTCCTGATATTTTCAAATTATCCTAGTATTCTCAAATTGAGAGTCTCATGATCGTAAAGTTAGTTCCTATGAGTTACATTGGTCCCGTACGAGGTGTTGGTGCCTCTCATGGGGCCGTTCGAAAGATGTTTCCGGTTTTCGCCCTCTAACGCCATGTTTTTAAGCTTAAGTCCTGAAAACCTAGATTTGTTATTTTCACTGGAAGTAGATTTATAGTTTTCTTTCTAAGTGTACTTATTTGTTATTTCAGCGGATTCATATCTTAGATTTGCTTCTTAAATAGTCAATAAAAGATTCTTGGGAGCCTCAAACAACTCGCATCCTTCTTTTTAAATTATTCTATGATCAAACTGATCAAAGGTTTAACTTAGTTCCTCTTGATCAAACTGATCAAGGTATATATAGATGTTGTATATAGCCATATATAGCTGTTATAGCTATTGCAGCCGATGTAGATTTTGTTTTCTGTGGATTTTTTATTTTCCCAAAATCCAAGTGACTTCAAAGTTACAAAAAAGATGAAAATTTGAACAATTTGATATAAATTATGAGTATATTATTATCAAATCGAGAGTCTAGTGATCTCGCGGTTGGTTTCTATGAGTTACATTAGTTCCATGCGAGGTGTCGGTGCCTCTCACGGGGCCGTTTGGGGACTGTTTCAGGGTGTCTCCCTCTAACGTTGTGTTTTTAAGCCTAAGTCTAGATATTTTAAAATTATTATCGTATTCTCAAATCGGGAGTCCAGTGGCCACGTGATTAGTTCTTATAAGTTACATTTGTCCCGTGTGACGTATCGGTGCCTCTTACGGGGCCATTTACGGGATGTTTTGGGGTTTCCCACTCTAGCGCCATGTTTTTAAGTCTAAGTCCACACATCTTCAAATTATCATCGTATTCTCAAACTGGGAGTCCAGTGATCACGCGGTCAGTTCCTATGAGTTACATTTGTCCCATGCGAGGTGTCGGTGCCTCTCACGAGCCGTTTGGGGGATGTGTTGGGGTGTCGCCATCTAATGCTGTGTTTTTAAGCCCAAGTCTAGACATTTTCAAATAATCGTCGTATTCTCAAGCTAGGAGTAGGGTGACCATGCGCTCAGTTCCTATGAGTTGCATTTGTCCCGTGCGAGGTGTCGGTGACTCTCACGAGGCCATTTGGGGTTGTTTCGGGGTGTCACCCTCTAACACCATGTTTTTAAGCCTAAGTCTAGATATTTTCAAATTATCACCGTATTCTCAAATCGGGAGTTCGGTGACGGTTCCTACGAGTTACATTGGTCCCGCGCGAGGTGTCAGTGCCTTTTCACAGGGCCGTTTGGGGGCTATTTCGGGGTGTCACCCTCTAGCGCCGAGTTTTTAAACCTAAGTCTATATATTTTTAAATTATCATCGTATTCTCAAACCATGAGTCTGGTGACCACACGGTCAGTTCCTACGAGTTACATTTGTCCCATGTGACATGTTGGTGCCTCTCACGAGGCCATTTGCGGGATGTTTCAGGGTTTCCCCCTCTAGTGCCATGTTTTTAAGCCTAAGTCTAGACATTTTCAAATTATCATCATATTCTCAAACCGAGGGTTCGGTGACCAGGCGGTCAGTTCCTATGAGTTATATTTTTCCCGTACGAGGTGTCGGTGCCTCTCACGGGGCCATTTGGGTGTTATTTCGGGGTGTCTCTCTCTAACGCCATGTTTTTAAGCCTAAGTCAAGATATTTTCAAATTATCGTCATATTCTCTAACCGGGAGTCCGGTGACGATGCGGTTAGTTCCTATGAGTTACATTGGTCCCGTGCGAGGTGTTGGTACCTCTCACGAGGCCATTTGGGGGATGTTTCGGGGTTCTCCCCTCTAACGCCATGTTTTTAAGCTTAAGTCTCATTTTCAAGTTATCGTCATATTCTCAAACCGAGAGCTTAAAATATGTTCAACATATTATCCAACAATTAAGCCAATAATTATCCTGTACTCCTTCTAATTAACCCATAATCCTTCGAGCATACTATCCAACAACCAATAATTATCCAACAGCCAAACCCAACAAACCAATAATTATCCCGTACTCCTTCTATCATCAAAAAGATTTAATAGATAATGCATATCAATTATTGTGACACCCCGCTTAAAATAATAATGGGTGGCCAACCGTATACTAAAACAATCAGGAATCTCAAGTGGATCATTCTCAACATCTACTGACGATACTAAAATAAACACAACTAACTACCCATTAATTCAAAAAGAGGGTGCCAATTTTTTTTAAAACATACAAAGCAATAACCAACCAGCAACATAACAACTATATGCTCACGATGATAATAAAAAAATAAGTAATTCTAAATTACAACATAAGTTCATAAAATAAAATACCCGAATATACTATCGGGTCACAGACAAAACAATAATCAGAGAAAGAAATATAAAAGTGCTACACGTACTCTTGGGTGTAAACCCGATATACAAGTTGAATCCTAATCTATATATACAAAAGATAGGAATCGGCTATATCAAAATCCCGCAACAGTCCTCTACTTCCCCAACTTCCTCGAATGCACTGGATAGACAACATCAATGGTGTCGTTGTGGAGGAACACCTAAAATAATACAATATATATAGCAAGAAGAAAATATAAACGGGTCAGATCCCGAGGTGTGAAAACATTTTAGCAAGTGCATTAAAATGAAAAATAATTATAAATGCATTATAACATGATTAAAGTGGAGTCGCACTCTCTATAAAAATCCAACTCACCTCTCAACTAAAGCGCGCACCAAAACGTATGCACATGATCCTCAAACATCTGCTCAACACTATCTAGGGGCAAAATAATCTAACCTACACCCAAAATTTATACTCATTTAAACTTCCATCTAAAACCTAACTGTAACTTCCAATTCTACCATAATCCCCAAATGTGCGTAACTTACTAAACATATAAATAATAATATACGTATTCTCTTGCTAGAATTTCTCATATTCTAGTTATTGACATAAATGAGTTAATAGCATCGAATTCTAAGGACTAAACTTCTCCCAATTCTCAATACTGCATTGTGTTTCGTGCATGGGACGTCTCGTAAGAGAAATCCAAACAAGGAACCCCCCCGATACACTACTCCTTGACAGTATTGATTATTGAGATTCATTATGCCCTCAATGCATGACGTATATACCCTAAATACTTAATTAATATAAATAATTAAACTATTCTCGACTCTCAGTAGTGCACTGCATTTCGTACGTGGAACGTCTCGCAAAGAAAAATCCAAACAAGGAACCCCCCGATACACTCCTCCTTGACATTGTCGATTGCCGAGATGTACTAATATATAATTATGAGTACTAAGGACTAAACTTCTCCCCACTCCCAACATTGCACTATGTTTCATGCGTGGGACGTATCGCAAGCGAAATCCAAATAAGGAACCCCCAATACACTACTCCTTGACAATGTTGGTCATTGGGGTCCATTATGATCTCGGTACCCGACGTAATATATACTCATTTTGATATATATGTTTCATATTCACTTTAATATATTCATCACAATTTAGTCTGGATAAAAGCTCCCGTAATGAGATTCAATCATTATTCTTATATCTCTTTACATTAGAGACAGATATATGATAGCTCATAATCATATAAAAATAATATACTATTCACACAAGTGTAATAATAACCATCCCAGTGTGCTATAACTCGAGGATGTAGGTTCTCAATGCTATTATCTACTAGGTAATCACTCACGTTTCATCATGGGTACCAATGGTCAGAATCTCACACCGCCTTGGTAAAAACAAAATCACAACATATGGAAAGCGGTCATAGTTCCTCCCCAAAAGTGAGAGGAAACATACCCACCACGTCTCACCCCTAATAAAAGTCACACAATAATAATGGACGCTATGACCTGGGGACTATCCGCTCCCTGCTCCTCAAGCCAGGGGCCTCACCCACATCGCGCAACTTTCCATGATAGCATAGAGGGGGTATGCTTCACATAAATATATATATATCATACACACTAGATATACATATACCATCACATCATATAAATGTATACCATCACACAAGGTATATATAATTCACGCCATATAAATATACATACTCTTATTACACTCGTATTCGTAAATGAATTAATTTCATTTATATAAGTATATTTATTTCTCTCGATATACTAACTATTTCTAACTCTCACACTTTACCACTTTATATACATGATACAATCTTTCACTTGAAGCTCGCCCATCGCTTCTATTATACGATAAATCTCCCAATTCAATTTGCGTTAAGGATATTCTCTATATCTGAATTCACGTCAATCAACAATCATCATCCCCAATCCATATTATGGTTCAATCAATCATATGAACCCATAATGTTATCACATTTGTGATTCAATTCAAAATTCAACATTGCTAAATGCATCCAAATAGAAATCTCAATGATAATGGGCTTCCCCACTATTCGGTACGATAATCTCTAATCAGTATTCTCTCGGGATAAGTCAATATGACTACAACAATTTATCATAAGGAAAACTTCCTAAAAGTCTCCAAAACATACTTCTCATAACTTATGTGAAGGTTCCCAATTGATAAACCCAAAAGAAATGGAATGAAACTCACCCTAGAAAAATATCCCTAAAACTTCCCTATTTTCGAATCGATCCAGGCCCAATCCGAATCGATTCGGCCCAGTGAATTGATTCGCCCCTAATGTGAATCGATTCGAACCAAAAGACCTGGGCAACTGTCTTAGGCCGAATCGATTCGGCTTTGGGTACGAATCGATTCGGTCACTCAGACCTTGAAAGCTGGAACATTCTAAATCGATTCGGGTTGGGGGCCAAATCGATTCGGCCTGTTCAGAAGCTACGAAAATGGCTATTTTTCTCCAAAAGACAAAATCCCAAAAATCTTATTTATCATCTTCTCTCCATTTCTCTTCAACCCAAATATATAACTAACATCAAAACTGATCAAATAACTCAACCCAACTAATTTATAACCTCAAATCCATTATATACACATCAAATGTAAAATTTACCCAAAAATCTAGGTTTTGACATTTTAAACCCCAAATCCTAAAATTTATCCACGAATCATGAAATAAAAGATGCACAAGAATTATTTAGCAAGTTTAATCACTTACCTCAAAGTTGTAGAGGTTGAATCTTCCTCAAAATCGCGTAATGGCCGAAATCTCCAAGCTTTTCTCCTCTTTCTCTTCTTATTTTCCACTTACCTCTCTCTATTTAGGGATTTTCTCTTTCTTTTAAGTGAGAATGACTTCTCACATAGGCTTTTAAGCCTTAAATCCAAGATACCCAATAATACACACTTTAAATGACTCGGTTACTCCTATTCGAGCCAAACAAACTTAAAATATTTCGTAACCCAAATAAGACCCAAGTACAGTCATTTCGACTATCTTGACCCTTCCGGAATCAACCGCACACTCAGAATGGTCATTCAAATTACTTTCTAACATCCTCAAATTTTGACCTCAAGTGCCAATTTAATTATTCTCCAATTAAAATAATATTTATTTCTCTGCAAAATAATTAATTTATTGGTCCAAAAACCTCGGGGTATTACACTTGTATAACTACTTTAGTTAAAGTAAAGAGTACCTAGTGTGTAATGAAGAACAGGTATGCAATGAAGAATTGGTATCCAATCGGTTAGATCTGCAATACGTAAACAATGTGTTATGAAGAAGGGATATGTAAAATTAAATAAAGTACCTCACAAAACCACGAAGAATTATATCTGCTACCTATAATATGTTGCAGATTTATTCCCCCATTTTAATACCGTAATTCGAATGAACATGAGCAACCTACTTCCTATAATATGTAAAGAAAAGTACACAAAGGCAAAGGAGAATAAAAATGTATAATATCAACCTGGTACCTATAATGTCAATAAAGTTGTGATTATTTTAGTCCATTTTAAGGCTTTAAAAAGCATATACAAACAAGTTGATCACAACAAATCTCAAACTAAAACAGAACTGTATGAAATCAACAAAATTATGGCATACATTTGATGTTAAAATATGAATGAATGGAATCAAGTTGCATTTGTTCCATGCCAAGTTGTAGCCTCCTAATATCTTGACATAAATCTCAAAAAATTCACATTAATTGCAAGATATGTGATATACTTTTTCATAGGCAAATCAAGAACATACCCAACAAATTTAATAACATGTACACTTATCGACACTATCTTAACAAATTTACTAACATTTCCAAAAACACCTACAAATAAGATTGACAATTATATAACTACTTTAGTTAAAGTAAAAAGTACCTAGTAGGATATAAATAAGATTGACAAGGATAAACATTCATAAAAGTAACTAAACATTCATACATCAAAGTAAAGTGTTAATACAATGTCAATATCATAATAGGATACAAATAAGATTGATAAGTATAAAATAATATTTTGATACTCAATCTTCCTCTAAATCTACTAAAAGATCCCTCAAATTAGGGTTGTCATCAAGAGCGGATTGAAACTCTTTTGGAGCCTTTAATGCATCTACTTTAGTAGTCGTACCCTTTGGTGCATGCACAACAATATACTAATTGCCATCGTTTATGCACTTCAAGTAGAATAATTTATTTATGTTCCGAAAGGCACAAATAAAAGGCTCGTCGACCATGATATCTTTACTCTTCAGCTTTAATAAATCTACCATAATAAATTTGCAGTCGAGATCAACTTTGCAAGCATTCGTTGTATCCTCCACCTTTACCCAATCACAATAGAATACGATTTCTGTGAAATCTAAGTAATAAAGTTCTAGGATTTGTTGGATTATCCCATAATAGGTTAACACTGTATTCTTTGGATTTTTTTTCACTTTTTCTAGTGATTTAGATAGTCAAGGCAGAAATTAATATCACACTGTTTTGCATAAAAAGCTTTTCCTCATATGGATATAAAATTAAATTAAAACTGCTGGTACAGAATTTCTTAAACTCTTTCGTACAAAAAATATGACCTTTTTGCTAGGCGTGCAACTCTAGAAGTGACATCAACTCTTTTTAGAAGCTGCGTTTATTAATGAGTTTGTATTAGGGCATGTTTTTACCACACGTTAATAAATAACCGCACACATAAGATGTGAAAATTACCTCTGATATACCAAAATATACCCTCGGCCTGATTGAGGGAAGCCTCGTCTAGGACGAGGGCTCAACTCTACTTTTACCCCCAAGGGGTCATACTAAAGACAGGGGTCCGCTAGGTTGACCCCACCATTGGCAATACAAGTATGCTGGATGACCCAAATCAGCCCAAGCCCATGCAGATTGAAGCCTCGGCTTGGGAACAATTCAGACGACCATACGACCGGCCAACCCTCTGATTGTAAGCTGACAGTCCACTTCCTGCATTCAGCAATCAGCGCTCCCACAAGGTCAGCATCAGACTTGGCCTGTCACTATAGGTTGAGGGTGACACCATCATGGCAAGTGGTTTGGGAGACGCATGGAGCAGTGCGCGTGGGGCTCGTGTAGCATGTGGATTAAACCGTTATAACAAGATCATTCCCTCATGTAAGGAAATATTATGGCATCATTACATACAAGTGGCCCAGCCAGGTTTCAAAAAGGGATTATCTAGATCATCATTCACATGCTCCATGCATGCTTGGGGGGTACACTACACCCCCAAGCCCTATATATACTTGTCATCTTCAACTTTGCAAAAGGAGGGAGAATTGTAACCCTAGCTGAAACTCTATTTGTATACACAGGAGAGAGACAAATCTTGTGCATTATATCCAAGGCCTTTCGTGCTGATATTTAGTGGATCACACACTCACAGTGGATGTAGGCCTGATTGGCTGAACCACTATACATCATTGTCTTCATACCTCTTCTAATCACCCCATTATATATATATATATGCACATATCATTATGGCTTCCATTATAACTAATATTTGAGCTCTAACACCTCTTTATCTGGTGGTGCTAATTGTCAGCATCATCAGTTTGGCACCGTTTGTGGGAACGAGAAGCTATCTTTTCCTTTCTATCGCTTGACCTCACCGGAGACTCTGGTGATGAACCAGTTCTCCCCCTTTGCGTGTAGTTGTTTCATCATTGAAAGAGATCTATTAAGGTTCTTAACCTCTTATGATTATCTAGCTCATCACAGCTCAAACATATGGCACCGGAGTTACCACCACCACCTCCTCTACTGGATAGTGAAGTAGGACCTTGTTCCATCCACGTACCACCTCAATCTGAGATGGATGAGGTGGTTGTCGCCTTGAATTCTTTGACAACAAGCCAACAAGTTATGCCAGAGCAATTTGTAGCTCTTATCCAAAATATACTGAGACCACCAGGAGTCTCACCAAAAAGGATTACTCCGACAGCTGCACAAGGACAACATGAGGCCAAGGTACCACCCCAGGCACCACACAAAGACTTTCCACCTCTACAATAGTGGAGGGATGTTGCTGAACCCAGGCGTTTACACCTTGGGAGGCAAGGAAACCCTTTCTCAGAGGATAGGTATGATGATGTCGAAGTAGGAGATGCTCTAGAAGATTTTTGGGAGCCATATGAGATCTCCATCAATAATATATGAACTATCCAAGAGAGCTGAGGGAGGTACATGAGACAGAATCCTAATGATCACCCCAGAGGATCGGCTTGTAACCGTTTGAGCAGAGGGTCAGCCTTTGAGAGGCTGGTCCCAACTAATGACCTGAGGGAATGATTGTCCAGATCGAGAAGTCTCGCAAGGTCCAGAAGAGAGACAGTAGATGGACGACCCCATGAGGGCCGACCCCCTCATGAACGAGATGACGGTCATGGTGAAGTAAATAGCCGACGAAGGTCGACTACAGCGGAGCCCTCAGTTCATCCCATAGAAGTGACGGAGGATAACATTGACCAAGCCGACCCTGTGAGGCCGTGGAATGACTCGATTCAGAGGCTGGAGGATAAAATTGGTGACATCCTGAAAAGCGAAGACCTTCTTTAGAGAGGACACGCCAAGGGTTCACCATTTATGGCGAAGATAGTCAACTTCCCAACGTCGTCCAAGTTTAAGCCACTTGTGGTCACCCTAAGATATGACGGGAGCACTAACCTAGTCCATCATATTGAGATGTACCAATCAGTAGCCGATATATACTCTATCTCAGATAAAATGAGGTACCGATCCTTTTCGAGTACCTTGACTGGGGCTGCACATGTTTGGTATACTTCTCTTTTGAAGAACTCCATTGAAAGCTTTAAGCAGCTAGCAGAATGGTTCATTCACAACTTGTGCTTCAAAGTAAGACCAAAAAAGAAGACCACTCACCTGTTCTATGTTAATCAAGGGAAAATAAGAGACTCAAAGACTACATAAGAAGATTTAACAAAGAAAAGTTAGAGGTCAAAGACTACGAAGAGAGTATAGCCATGATAGACCTTATCGGAGGACTCCAAAAGGGAAAGTTATTATGGAACCTTATCGAAGACCCCCCAAAGTCAATGGATGAGCTGCAGGAAATGGAGGTAAAGGTGATGAATACCGAAGAGGAAATGGCCTCCAAATATGAGGATGAAAAAGAAAGTACTAGTGGGGATAAATACTAGAAAAAGAATAAGGCTAGGAAGAAAAGATAAACAGACGATAAGTTTGCAGATTACACCCCTCTGACGGTCAGCTGCGAGCACATTCTTAATAAGATAAAGATCTCTCGATCTTTAAAATGGCATGAGAAGTTGAGAGCTCCTCCACATAAGGGGAGCAAAAACCCGTGGTGCGAATTCCATCAATACCATAGCTATTTGATCGATAAATGTTTCGCCCTAAAAGATGAAATAAAAAATATGTTAAAATAAGGGAAGTTGAGAAAGTATGTGGACAAGGGTACCTCTAAGAGCGATAGAGATGACCCCAGGAAGAAAAGAAGTCATAAATTCATAGAAGATGCCCCTAGCAGACAGGACGACCCCTCAGAGGATGGTGGTGATCCTGACCTTCCACCAAAGGACAACCATGGCCTGGTAAAAAGTCTTAATATGATTTCATTTGGTGTCAGAATGATCTCCGGGGGTCTAACTAGAGGAAGATCAGAAGTGGCCGACAGGAAGGCCAATGTAGCTTAAGCGAAGGTAGTAACGAAAGTTGACATGGATAATATGATATTGGGTTTCTCGAGGATGGATTTAAAAGGCCTCCTATCCCCACATAATGACCCTCTCGTCATTACCACTAGGGTGCACGAATGTGAGGTGCCGAGTATCTTAGTATATGGGGGCAGTTCTACAGACGTGATATTTTAGCCATGTTATAAAGCCCTGGGACTTAGCCATACTAGGATCGTCCCATACCATCATCCCCTGATTGGTTTTAGTGGGGAAAAAGTTCATCCCTTGGGAATATATGAGGCTGATGTAAGAATGGGAGATGAGTGGCCGAAATGGCTTACCAGGAAGATCAACTTTTTCATGATGGGCAAAAATGTCTTCTCAGCCTACAACCTCATACTGGGACTAGTAAGCTCTCAAGGAATTTGAGGTCATGCCTTCGAAGATTCACCAAATAATAAAATTATTGACTCCTTATGGGGTAGGGGAAGTTCAGGGTGACCAGATGATGGCACGAGAATGCTACTTCAACTCTGCCGAGGAAAGAAAGGCTCACAAGAAAGCAACCACTACTTACAATATTGATACCCTTGATCCCAGGGAGGAGACTAAGTTAAAGAAGGGAGAAGATGCGGAAGAGGAAGAATCCATCATCCTCAATGAGGGTGAGCCAGAAAAAAATTTCCAGGTCGACAAAGCCCTAAAGACAGATATAAAAGAAGAGTTCATCAAACTACTGAGGAGAAGACAGTGTATATTTGCATGGAGTCATGCAGATATGCTAGGGATCGACCCCAAAATTATGTGTCACAAGCTCAACATGATGGAAGATGCCAAGCCAATAAATCATAGGAGGAGAATTTGTTCTCGAGAGAAATATGAGGTCATAAGGTATGAGGTGAAGAAACTCGAAGAAGCTGAGTTTATTAGGGAGGTCATCTATCCCGAATGGTTGTCTAATGTGGTCATAGTCCCCAAAGTAAATGGGAAATGGAGAATGTGTGTGGACTTCACCGAACTCAATAAATATTTCTCCAAAGACAATTTACCTCTTCCTCACAACGATGAAATGGTAGACTCCACTTCAGGCCATCAGTTAATGAGCTTCATGAATGCATGCTTGGGCTACAATCAGATCTTTATGGACCCTACGGACTAAAAAAAACAACTTTTATTACTGACAAGGGGACATACTGTTACAGGGTTATGCCCTTTAGCCTGAAGAATGCAAGAGCAACATATCAGCGTCTCATGAATAAAATGTTCAAAGAACAAATCGAGAAGTCTATGGAGGTCTATGTAGATGACATGCTAACCAAAAGTTTAAAAGACAAGGATCATGTAGATGACCTTGAGAGGACCTTTGACACGATGGACGAATACCAGATGAAGCTCAACCAAGCCAAGTGCATTTTTCGGTTTGGAGCAGGAAAGTTCTTAAGGTTTATTGCCAATCAAAGGGGTATTGAGGCCAAGCCTGAGAACATTAAGGCTCTGCTAGAAATGAAGACCCCCAAGACTATTAAAAACATTCAGAGGCTTAAAGGGAGAGTGGATGCTTTGAATAGATTTGTATCTAGATCCACAAACAAATGTCTACCATTTTTTAAAGTTCTCAAAAAGGCTTTTGAGAGGAACGAAGAGTGTAAAAATGCTTTCAAAGAGCTAAAGTCCTACTTGGGGTCTCCTCTACTTTTATCGTACCCACTATAAGGCGAAAGACTGTACATGTACCTAGTGTCTCAGAGTCATCCATCAACACAGTTATTATGAGAGAAGAAGACGGGGTGCAAAAGCCGATGTATTTCAATAGTGAATCACTCCAAAGAGCAGAGCAAAGGTACCCTAGGATGGATAAGTTAACCTATGCCTTAATACATGCCTCAAGGAAGATAAAGCCGTACTTCCAGTCCCATATAATGGTCTTCCTCATTGACTCTCCTCTTAGGCAGGTCATACAAAATCTAGAGAAATCAGGGAGGCTAATGGCCTAGGAAATAGAGTTGGGAGAATTTGATATTGTATATCAACCTAGGGTGGTCATCAAAGGGAAAAAACTTACAGATTTTATGGATGAATTCACTTAGAAAGAGGCTGAGGCTAAAAATGGTAACCTTAAGAAGACAAATAATCAATAAGGCCAAATTGTTGACATATCCACAAATAAGGCTAAGAGAAGCGCAGCTAGAGAAAAAGTTTCTGAAACGAAGAAGGAAGATACCTCTTTAGACACGAATACCCATCTAAGGGAAATTTCTCAGAGGAAGAGGCTGTGTGGAATCTTTTCGTTGATGGGTCTTCTTGAAAAAATGGAAGTGACTCTAGACTGATAGTGTCAGTTCCAGACGATACAGACATCGAGTATGCCCTGAGGTTTAACTTCAAAGCCTCCAATAATGAGTCAGAATATGAGGCCCTAATATCAAGCCTCTCCTTGGCTAGGTCCCTTAGTGTTAGCCAGCTCTTGATGCATAGTGATTCAAGGTTGGTAGTGAATCAGATACTGGGAGCATAAGGATGAGAGAATGGCCAAATATCTTGATAGATTAAAGTTATTATTGAAAAGATTCAGGGAAGTAAAGTTAAAGAGGATACCTTGGTTGGACAATGACCGAGCCGATGCACTTGCAAGACTAGCTTCAGCAACCAAGACAAATATCAGAAGAACAGT
This sequence comes from Sambucus nigra, assembly GCA_949130495.1. Lineage (NCBI taxonomy): Eukaryota > Viridiplantae > Streptophyta > Magnoliopsida > Dipsacales > Adoxaceae > Sambucus > Sambucus nigra. The sequence continues at coordinate 81,740,075 of OX422208.1, read as the reverse complement.
GCCAGTGGAAATTCTGCTTCGGCAAGTGATTGAAGATGAAAATAGAACACTTAGCTCATGCCTAAATATAAATGGCGTAACTTCATGGATGGACCCTCTAACCAGATACATTAAAGAGGGGGAGATTCCAGAGGCAAAATCCGAAAAGAAGAATCTGATTTACAGAGCTGCAAAATCCATGGTCATTAGATATACTTTGTACAAGAAAGGGTTCTGGAATCTCCTCCTCTTTAATGTATCTGGTGTGTCGAGGTTCCATATATCTTAATAGATGTGTATGAGGGGTCTTGTTCAAGCCACATTGGGGGAAGGTCGTTATCTAAGAGGATAGTCACCCAGGGATACTGGTGGCCGATCTTAGCAGAGGATGCTATGGCATATGTGAAGAAGTGTGATAAATGCCAGAGGTTCGCCACCATCCTTGACCAGACTCATCAACCTTTTACCTCCATTACATCCCCATGGCCATTTGCAGTCCTTGGAGAAATACTACGAAAGAGTTGGGATCAAATAATTCTTCTCTACCCCAGGCCGACCTCATGCTAATGGGCAGACTGAGGTTACAAACTGAACAATCCTGGATGGTATCAAGAAAAAACTCAAAGAGGAAAAAGTAAGATGGGTCGAATAAGTTTATGATGTATTGTGGGCCTATAAGACGACAATAAAAACTCCTATAGGGAAAACTCCTTTTATGTTGGCATATAGCTCAGATGCCATCATACCTACTAAAATTGGGCTTCCTACTCACAGATTCCAAATGTATGATCCTTAGAGAAATATGGAAGAAAGGAGACTCTATCTAGACTTGATTGAGTAAAGAAGAGAAGATGCCGAGATAAAACAAGAAGCTTACTAGTAGAAGACAACCAAATTCTACAATCAGAGGGTAAATGAAAGACTGATAGCTATGGGAGACCTAGTCCTAAAAATGGCATGGAAAAACCTAAGAAGCTTCACCTAAATTGACATGGCCCATACAGGGTCACCGATGAAGTTGTCCCAGGAACCTATAGGCTAGAAACCCTTGAAGAGGAACCCTTTTCAAACCCCTGGAGTGCTGATCATTTGAAGAAATATTACCAATGATGTTGTAGTTGATGTCCTACCTTTCCATAATTCTAATGAATGTATTGTCTCATAGAGTACTTCTAATGATAATGAGAATATTATATTGTCCCCTCATCTTGTAGTTTGTCAATTTAGATATCTGTTGGGGTAATTCATACTAAGCTACAAAACATCATTCGTGGTGAAGTAGGCTTGAATGCTCTTCGGTGATGCGATAACATGGATGGGGACAAAAAATCATCCATATATTGTCAATAATATCGAGGGGCATTTAATATTTGAAAACATCATTAACTTGGTGGATTATCTCCCTCGACTAGTATGTGAGTGAATGGTAGGGACGACCCTCCACTCACTCCCAAGAAAGATGAGGGAGGACTTAATATTTGAAAACATCATTAACTTGGTGGATTATCCCCCTCTCTAGGATGAGAGTGAATGGTAGGGACGACCCTCCACTCACTCCCAAGAAAGACGAGGGAGGACTTAATATTTGAAAATATCATTAACTTGTTGGACTATCTCCCTCGGCTAGGATGAGAGTGAATGGTAGGGCGACCCTCCACTCACTCCCAAGAAAGACAAGGGAGGACTTAATATTTAAAAACATCATTAACTTGGTGGATTATCTCCCTCGGCTATGATGAGAGTGAATGGTAGGGACAACCCTCTACTCACTCCCAGGAAAGACGAGGGAGGACTTAATATTTGAAAACATCATTAACTTGGTGGATTATCTTCCTCAGCTAGGATGAGAGTGAATGGTAGGGACTACCCTCCACTCACTCCCAAGAAAGACGAGGGAGGAATTAATCTTTGAAAACATCATTAACTTGGTGGACTATCTCCCTTGGCTAGGATGAGAGTTAATGGTAGGGACGACCCTCCACTCACTTCCAAGAAAGACGAGGGAGGACTTAATATTTGAAAACATCATTAACTTGGTGGATTATCTCCCTCGGCCAGGATACTAGTGAATGGAAGGGACGACCCTCCACTCACTCTCAAGAAAGATGAGGGAGGACTTAATATTTGAAAACATCATTAACTTGGTGGATTATCTCCCTCGGCTAGGATAAGAGTGAATGGTAGGGACAACCCTCCACTCACTCCCAGGAAAGAGGAGGGAGGACTTAATATTTGAAAACATCATTAACTTGGTGGATTATCTCCCTCGGTTAGGATGAGAATGAATGGTAGGGATGACCCTCCACTCACTCCCAAGAAAGACAAGGGAGGACTTAATATTTGAAAACATCATTAACTTGGTGGATTATCTCCCTCGGCTAGGATGATAGTGAATGGTAGGGACGACCCTCCACTCACTCCCAAGAAAGACGAGGGAAGTGCATTAGCACAAATTATAAAAATGGTAAATAAAAGACCAAATGAAAGGGAAGGGAATTTTCATTAAAAATATGAAGAGTTGAAATACATGTTTAAAATAAAGTTAAAAAAAGCACAAGAAGAGGGTATAGGCCACAGACGACCACCCTAAGGAGCAGCATCAAAGAGTAGAGTCCTAGCATCATCGGGAAGAGTACCGTTGACAACAATAGCAGAAGGCCAAGCCTCAGACATCCCAGTGCCTTCAACATTCACTTGAGACTCCACTTGGGATAGAGCCTCAGCCATCAAGGGGTTATCTAACTCTACATCATCTACAGAAGGATGAATAAATGACACTGCGTCAACAAACTTCAAGATGACCCATCGATAGGACATCTTGATTCCCCTCTCCAAGTATTTAAAGCCAAAGTCTTGGAATTAATCGGAGAGTTTATAGACCTCCATAGCATCAGTCTCAGCCCTTCGAACAGCTTCAACAAGATCTGACTTGAACTGGGTGCCCTGATTGGTCAAAGCCACATCCTTGGCTATAAGGAGGTCATTATTAAGCTTCAACTGAGAAGCATGCTCTTTTATAAGCTCTTCGATAACCCTCGAATGCTCAGACTTTACATTCTCCAGATCAGTCGTAGATTTTCCAACTCAGTTTTCAAGTTGGCCTCATTTTGAATAGCTATCTCGACCTTGTAAAAATTTTGTTAGTTCTTAGCCATCCACTTGATGGCAGAGGTGAAGACACAGACAGACTGAAAAAGGCGAGAGTAAAAGTTTATAATGAAGGGACGAGGGTACAATTAATAAAATATTGATGAATCAAATTTAAAGGGATGAAAGAAATATCTCAGTCAGAGTATGAAGCCCAAAATCATAGACTTTGGTCGGGGGCATCTTGGCGAAGAAGATATAGTTTGAAGGTGATGGTGTTGAGAACATAAAAACCTTAGCAGCTTTCATATTGGCGATCAAAGAGGTAGGTTTGACCATTAGATTGGTAAGATTGGCCGACTATAAGGCACCCAAGGATGAGGAAGAACTAGTTCCTCGGTGTTTATTTCTGGGACCTCCACTATTTCCCTCGTATGAGTATCAGGCCGAGTAACAATAGGGGATTTTAGCTCCCTCCTTTTATTGGAGGTCTCAGTGGTCGACTCGATGGTGATCGTCCCCACGATCGTTGTTTTCTTCTGGGTTTGCTGAGGCTGCTTTCCCTTCTTATTGGTAAGACCAGCCAATAAGCTAGGGACAGTCATTTATAAAAGTTGGTCAGATACGTTTGAAGGCCGATCTAGAAAAGTAAGACGACATGTCAGATATAAGTAACAATAACGATGGAACACTTTGAAGAAATTAAAACAAAAGTAACTCATATAATTCTGTCAAAGAGCTGACCCTCAGACCAACTTCTTTAAGGAGACGAGGGGTCATTAAATCTTTAAATTTGGAAATTACACCCTCCTTCCCCTGCTCCCTCAGATAGCCAGCTATAGTTCTCTCGTCTAAGCTGAGTCCATGGTCTAACCTTGCTTTCACAGAGGGGTTGGACCATGCTTGAGGAACCCTCGGGCTATATTCTGGAGGATCAACCTTGGCGAGGAATTCCTAGTCCCCAGAAATGAAGAAAAATCTCTTCTTCCAATCGTGGTTTGAAGTTTGTGCAATATGGAGAAGTTTCTTATCAGACCTCTGAGGCCCTAGATGGAAGTACCTAGGTTTCTTGGACGAGGAGGTTATGTTATAATAGGCCAGGAACAGACTGTCCAAGGGCTCATCAGTAAATATATTCTTTCAGGGAGAAATGTAGCCGAGGATTATCCTTTACGAATTAGGAGGAAGTTGGGTAGGAACAACCCCAAGGACAAAGAGTATAGAGGTAATGGCAGGATATAGAGGTAACCTAACATCGACCCTAAACATCTTCTTATACATGGATATTTCTCCCTCTCACAGCTGGAAGACCTTCTTATCTTCATCTGGGATCCTCATAGTAACATTGGGTTTAACACCGAAGGAGTGTCTCCATAATAAGAGATCACGATCCTTGACAGACGAGACATAAAACGAGGCTATTGAAGTGTCGACCTCTTCCTTAACATTTAAACTCTCATTATCGCCCTCGGCCCCACTACCCTCGTCCCCAACTCCATCGACCTCATCATTATTAAAGTGTGGGGGGACACCTGGAAAAGTGGCTTGAAATTCAAGGGGGGACATAATGGTCACAGGGACAGCTTCAGGGTTAACTGTTCCCTCATCCTGTTCGCAGGGTTTAAGGCTTGAGGGGTCATCTCTTCCAGAGGTCCCAACTCCGAAAGAAGACGATGCTTTGGCTCGTCTATCCATAACTTCTTCTTGACTCTGACTCTTAGTTGGACAATAAGACTACCCGAAAGGCTTAGAGGGTGATAGTAAATTATAGCCAATGGAATTGGGAAAATGGGTCATACCCAGATAGGGTCGGCCTACGTCTAGAATCATTCTCTTCTTCTATCCTCCTAATCTCTGTAAAACACCTCTCTCTCAAAGATGAAAACTCCTTGGCTAAATTGTAAAGACTTTGGAGGATTAAGAGGAAGACCCTACACTTAAGGATTTTCTAAAGCAACTTGCAAACAAATTAAATAGTTGACCAAGTTGACTTCAAGATAAAATTTAGAGAAATGAAAAGTTTTATGGATGAACAACCAAGAACATGAGGAGTAAAGTTCACCGGAGATGAAGATCGTAAGGTCATTGGGAAACCTAAAAAAGCTAAAACTCAATACAGAACCACCACAAAACGATGGAGGAGGAACCCCAAAAAGCCTACCAGTCAGTATTTATCCCTACAACCCCCACTGAATGGTGGATACACATGTCCAAAAAAATGAAAACTAGACAAGAAAATGCGTAGAAGCTATTCAAAGCAGACACCAAAGAAAACATGAAAAAAGAGTGTAAAAATGGAAATAATGGTGAAGAGATTACCTAGAAAAGAAGACTGAAGGTAGAAGAAACTTGGAGCTCTCATGAAAATCCAAGGATGGAGGTTAACTACTAAAGCTATAGAGAGAGAGCGTGCACGCGCGAAGAAGAAGTTAGAAGAATGAGAAATAATTATTTGAAAAGGTTTAAATACATTGTCATCATTGGGCCCAATAACCGTGGTGCACAACCCATAAGGAAAATCATTAGAGCATAATGTCTAAAGTGTAATATGCAGCCGTCATTCTTGGGGAACATAAAATGATGATTGCCACCTGATAGATGTCACTCATCAGTCTGACCACTCATCAGCTCAACATCCAAAGACAATATTACCCCTCACCCACCTCAACAATATCAATGGCTAAGGGCTAGTGGGTGATTCATTTACCAAAATATACCCTCAGCCTGATCGAGGGAAGCCTCGTCTAGAACGAGGGCTCATCTCTGCTTTTACCCCCATGGGGTCATATTGAAGACAAGGGTCCGCCAGGCCGACCCCACTATTGGCAATACAAGTATGATAGATGACCCAATTCTGCCTCAGCCCATACAGATTGAAGTCTCGGCTTGGGTACAATTCAGATGACCATACGATCGGCCCACCCTCTGATTTTAATTCGATAGTACACTTCCTGCGTTTAGCAATCAAGTCTCCCACAAGGTCAACATTGGCCTTGGCCTATCACTATAGGCTGAGGGTGACACAATCATGGCGCGTGGTTTAGGAGATGCGTGGAGCAGTGCGCATGGGGCTCGTGTAGCTCGCAGATTAAACCGTTATAACAAGATAATTCCCTCACGTGGGGGAATATTATGGCATCATTACCTACAAGTGTCCCAACCAGGTGTCAATAAGGGATTAGCTAGATCATCATTCACATGCTCCATGCATGCTTGGGGGGTACACTACACCCCCAAAAGCCTATTTATACTTGTCATATTCAACCTTGCAAAAGGAGACAGAATTGTAACCCTAGATAAAACTCTATTTTTATACACAAGAGAGAGATAAGGCTTGTGCATTGTATCTAAGGCCTTTAGTGCCGATATTTAGTGGATCACACACTCATAGTGGATGTAGGCCTGATTGGATGAACCACTATACATCATTGTCTTCATACCTCTTCTACTCACCCCATTTATATATATATACACACACAGACACACACACACACATGCATATGCATATATAATTATGACTTCCATTGTAACTATTGTTTGTGCTCTAACACCTCTTTATCCGGTGGTGCTAATTCTCAACATCATCAACCTCTTTTGACACCTATACCCTAAAATCAGTTGTCATGCAATTTCTCCTTTGATTTTGGGCAATTTCGTTCATGTACTTCCTACCAGTAAATTATAGAGTTTAGATCATAAAATATAAAATACATATAATCCAAAAAGAATAATTCAGTAGATACTCACTCTCTCCAGTCTTCGACTTCATCTTGCGATTCGAAGACATAACGAGCTGCTTGTTCGTATTGTAGATTTGTTAGTTTCACCTCTTTACGGTTACTAAATGATAATTCATCCTCAAACTCGTCAGGTTCCTCTATCACTCGTTCTCCACGAGAATTGAACCTCCCCACCTCTTGTTCTGGCATATGTTCCTTAGCGTATAGCGATGATTCCACTGTTACGTATTCTTCTGCAATTAACCCTCCTATATACCGTGTATTCTTTACATAATCTTTGAAGGTTTTTATCAAGCGATAAAAAGGATACATCCAATGATACCTAATGGGACCACATAATAAAGCTTTATCGCATTAATGCACAAGCAGGTAGATGCTGATATCGAAGAAAGACGAATGAAAATATTTCTCTAATACATAAACTGCCTAGGCTAAAGTTGATTTTGCTGCTCTAACGTGCCTTCTGTTTACCACTTTTGCACAAAGTAGGGTAAATAAACTAATTTTCATAATTTCCCTACGGATATCTTTATGTTCAGAGAAGCAATGGAGAAATAATTGAGGGATTAATTGGATGATTACGTGCCAGTCGTGAGAGTTGCACTGTTTCAAGTCATTTACTTGGTAGTTTATTACCCTATGTAAATTACCAGAATAATCGATTGGAGTCTTCAAGTTAAATAACATGCATAAGAGTATCTTGTTCTCCCTAGTAGTCAAAGTGAAAGCAGTAGGGGGTAGAAATTCTTCCAATTGTAGGATCATTTTATAACCACAATTTATTCTTTATTTTTATATCATGTAGATCTTGATGGTCCTGCTCTCCATCTTTGGAATGAGATCTACCCAGACATGTTCCTACCAGATGTTCTACAACATTCTTCTATATGTGCGTCACATAAATTATATGCCTTACACGATGATCTTTCCAATACAAAAAATTAAAAAATATTAATCGCCTGGACCATGGCTTCGCTTTACTAGGGTCGTTCAGATCCCCCCTAGATTTACGCTTCAGGTTTACAAACTGGGTGTGTTTGCCTACGTACCTATTCCCCGTAGTCGCAACCATCGCCTTCTCCTTAATTTGTTATCCAAAAATCCGAATAGGTTCCATTCTGAGCTAGTGTTCGACAGGCAAAAAGTTAGACTTATCATTCCTAAAAGGGTGACTGATCGACAGAAATCTAAGATGACCCGTGTAACTTATCTTAGCACTATGTTTTAATCAACAGGCTTCGGTTTCCTCCCCACATATGGGACATCCATAATAACCATGAACATTACAACCGGACAAGGTCCCATAAGCAGGAAGGTCGTGGATCACCCACATCACCATTACTTTAAGTGTGAACTCTTCACTCTTATGAGAGTCGAACACCGTCACAACTTTATCCCATAAATATTTAAGTTCTTCGATTAATGGTGTTAAGAATATATCAATGTCATCAGTTGGAGCCTTCGGCCCGGGTATCAACAAAGATAACAATGTGAACTCCTTTCTCATGCATAGTGTCGGATGGAGACTTAAAGGCGCCATGAGAAATGGCCAATAACTCTGACTAGTCCTTAAATTACCGAAAGGGTTAAACCCATCGGTTGTGATTGCAAGATGAACGTTGCGCGGTTCCTTTACAAATTCATGGTGTTGTGCGTTTGAAATTTTACAGATGGGTGAATCAACCAGATGACTCATCAAGTTCCCACCAACCTCACATCGAGCGTGCCATGTCATGGCCTCCTCTATCCATGGTACGATAAAAAATCATTTTAACCGTAGCCCAAGTATAAAATACTTCAAAACCTTTTGTGGGACTTGTGAGTAGTTGCAATTTTTTACAGCTTTGTCCTTTTCATTCTCACAAACCACATATCTTGGCTCACTACATATAGGACATTCATCCTTCTCTTCGTTCTCATTCCGGTACAATATGCAATCATACTTGCAAGCATGGATATATTTGTATTTCAAACCTAAACCCTTCAAACTCTTATTCATGGTAGGATAATTGTCTGGTAACATGTTCTCTTTTGGGAGAATTTCTTTAACCCACTTAAGAATTTCGGTTACGATGTTCCAAGACAAACCAAATTGACTCTTCAAATTATGCAAACCAATCATTTCATATAATATCTAGTGATATTCATTGCAATCTTTAAACAACGGTCTAGCCACATCATCTTTTAATCGTATGTATTCCCGATCTCCTAGTATTTCAGCATCAAATTGTTCATTTACTTAGTCATAATGCACATTATCTGTATCCATAGGTTGGTGGTTTTGATGGTTGTGGAGTCCGTAAGCATCATCAATTAAGTCGGTCAATAGATGATGTATTGCTGAATCATGTACCACTTCCACTCATTAGGGTTCCATTACGCGATTGGGTACCGATAATTCTTTCAGAACATAAGGTATATTTTTTTCACCATGGTATGTCCATATTTTATAGGCTTGACAGGTTCCCCACTATATTAAATGCAACTCAACTTCTTCTATTGACTCATATTTTCTGTTCATACAATGGGTGCACGGATATGGAATCTTGTCATTTTTAATATTTTTGGAAGCGTATTTAACAAATTCATAAACGCCCTTTACAGTATTATTTGCTATTCGATTAGTCTCTCCCATCCACTCTTTGTATTGTGGGAAATCCATGTAATAATCTTCAAATTCCAGTCCTGTGGTAATAGGTTAAAAAATATTATTGCAACTGAAACAAAACGAATATTCTTACAACTGAAACAAAAAAAAAATATCATTGCAATTGAAACAAAATCAATATTCTTACAACTAAAAATAAAAAATTATTAGAACTTGACCAACAGATAAACTGGACAAGCAATAAAAGATTTTAAATAGCTCCTCAATTCCATCCCTTCCCCCTTTCAACGTGCACATGTACATCTCCGCAGTCGTTGTATATTTCTTTGACCAATATTTGAGCCTCACCCCTCTCCAAAGGTCGGTTGTGTATAGGAGTTTCGCTAGCTATGGAGATGAGTGTAAACACACCAAAAATACTCGTATTTGCTCACATACCTGATATAGTACATTTGTTCATAGTCACCGTGAGTTATTGACGATGATCCAAGTCCCATGACTGCTGGAGGCACAAGGAAGGGGAATATTGGAGCATTCAACATTTGGGAGGGGAATGTTGGAGAAGGAGGCATTTGGGACGGGATTGTTGGAGGGGAAGAATAGGTGAAACCTTGAGTAGGAGTAGGGTAAGGGTAACCTTGAGGAGTCATTTGGGGCCTATAACTTTAAAAAAAGTTCACAAGTTTTCCAATTTGATTCGTCAATAATCCCAGGGTTTTTCAATCTCATAAACATCCCCCTTGATCTTGAATTGGTGTTCCCTTTGGGACGAGATACAATTATTGACCGAAGAAAGCTCGTCCACAAGAGGTGCGGTGTTGAAGTTTTATTTTTGGCATATGTGAGCCAACACCTCTCGTCCTCCCCCTTTTGTCCTTTCCAAAGGTTTGGGCCAAGGCATCATTTTTGAGGTCAAAGTCATCATTGGGGCTCGAATCGGATTGACTGTTGATGGCCTATATTGATTCCAGCGTCTTAGTCAAGTGTGGCAGGAAGTTATTATCTTTGTCCCATTGAGAATGAATCAAATAAGTTGGACCAATTTGGTTTTTTACCAGCATCTGGACCATCCTTTGTCCTACTCCCCCATTCATTCTTTAAATCATCATATGATTTGGACCCCAGCCTGTGAATATCAGTTTTTTGTGCCCTATTTTTTTGTTTTGGTCCTGTTGGACCAACTTTTTCTCTTTCGCCTCATTCTTTAAAAAATTATTCCACTGCTCCACCGACATTTCAACATTAGGAGGCACTCTCTCTTTTAAAGACAAAATATCTGAGCTCGCTACCTCCTTTGGGAAATGTTTCTTCCGAAGGTTTCTCCTGTATATCCTCAATCCTTCAGTAACCCGAGATTTAAACTTATTCTTGGAACGGTCAGGAAATGATAAATGCTTGCAGAGTTGATCATGTATGTCATTTTTGACAGGTTGATCAATAAGGTTCCAGTTGTCTGGTCCACCGACTCCCACATTCATTTTTTCCAGCGATAAACACCGGGTTTTAAAATTCAGCACGTCATTCCTTTCACCCTTATGGTTATTCCCAAGAAGGGAGAACCCAATGGTCTTCTTTTATTTTATGTATTTTTTTGCATTTTCTGTATTTTTTAAATTTTCTATTTTTTTATTTCTTGATTAATAAATTTCGGACTTTTTAATAAAATTTTGGGTGTTTTTTTATTTACCTTATATATTTCTTTCATTATTTTGGTTCTTTATTCACTTTCTAGATTTTTTGCTTATGTTTAAAATTTTATTCACATTTTTTATTTTTTTCATTATTTTGGGTGGTTTTTATTCACTTTTTGGATTTTTCTTTTCATTATTTTTGTGGGTTTATTCACTTTATTTATTTATTTATATTATTTTTGATGTTTTATTCACTTTCTAGATTTTTTTCATTATTTTTGGGGTTTTATTCACTTTCTGGATTTTTCCATTATTTCTTGGTTTTATTTCACATTCGGAATTTTTTAAAATTATTTTTGAGAATTTATTCACTTTTTAGAATTTTTTTCAATATTTTTGGGCTTTTATTCACTTTCTTGAATTGTTTTCATTTTTTTAGGGGGGGGGGGGGGGGGGGGTTATTCACGTTTTTGAATTTTGGGGCTTTTATTCACTTTCTGAATATTTATCATTATTTTTGGGGTTTTATTCATTTTCTAGAAATTTTTCATTATTTTTTTTGTTTTTATTCACTTTCTGGATTCTTTTCATTTTTTTTTGTGTGTGTGTGTGTGTGGGGGGTGGGGGGGGGGGGGGGGTTATTCACTTTCTGTAATTTTTTCCCATTATTTTTGGGTTTTTATTCAGTTTCTGGATTTTTTTCATTTTTTGGGAGATTTTATTCACTTTCTGTATTTTTTTCATTATATTTTTATTTTATTCATTTTATGGATTTTTTTTCATTTTTTGGGATTTTATTCACTTTCTCTATTTTTTTTTCATTGTTTTGGGAGGTTTTATTCACTTTCTAGATTTTTTAATATTATTTTTGAGGCTTTATTGATTTTCTGGATTTATTTCAATTTTTTAAGGTTTTTATTAACTTTTTGGATTTTTTTCATTTTTAGGGAAGGTTATTCACTTTCTCATTTTTTTTTCTTTATTTTTGGGATTTTATTCACTTTCTGTATTTTTTCATTATTTTGGGGTTTTTATTCACTTTTTGAATTTTTTTCATTATTTTTGGGTTTTTATTCACATTTTGATTTTTTTTCATTATATTTTGGGTTTTTACTCATTTTATGGATTTTTGATCAAGTTTTTGGGTGTAACAATTCTTTTCCCTGGAAAATGAAAAACAAGGTGGGAGGAGGTTTTTTAATTCCACCTTTTTTGTGGAAAAAGTGGTTGTGTGAGTTGTTTTAAGGAAATCAATTCCATGAAAAATTTTGTTTACCAAACATTCAAAAGATGAAAAATGAGTCCATATATTGTATTTTCCATGGAAAATTAGTGTTATCAAACACACCCTTAATTATTTTTTGTCAAAAAAAAATCACGATAAGCATATGACCCCCAAATATAATATGATGACATGCATATAACCCACAAAAAGGTGGATGTCATTTTTTTTACTTATTAAAAATCTATGTAATTATATTTTGTCAAAAAAATATAATGTCTAGGATTTTGAATAATATTTTGTCAAGAAAAGAATACACAAACATTCAATTTAGGGTTTATTGATATAATCTATACATACACACACATACAATCTACGGTTTATTGACATAAAAAATAAATTATTTGTTCATAGTTACACACATAAACACACATATACACATCAATCTATGCATACACACATATAAACATAAATCTACACACACACACACACACACACACACACACACACACATAAATCTATACATACACGCACATAAATTAGGGCTTTAGATTGAAATGAGAAATCAAAATGAAAACGAAATGATATCGAAATGAAATCGCTCCTGAAATGAAATCGCACTTGAAATCGAAACGAGACACTGAAATCGCCCAAGCCTTTACACAATGAAATTGCACAAATAGAGATGAGGATGAACATTTTTTTTAAATCTAAACCTGGTCACGACCTAGAGCCGTGACCCACCATGTGCGACCATTTTCCCATCACAAGACTGCTGGAATTAAGGATGGTCACAACCCATGGCCGTGACCCCCACCAAGAAATGGTCATGACCCCCAATCGTGACCCAATATGTGTGTGTTTTTCTCCTGATCATGCCAATGGTCATGGTCAAAGTCCGTGACCCATCCGCGACCAAGTTTGGAGGGAATTTTGGGGCGATTTTGGTGCCAAGTTTGTCACGCCCTGGCCACGGCCCAAGTCCGTGACCCATGGTGGTCAGGGATTTGATCACGCTAAAAATTGATATGGTCATAGCCCAAGTCCACGACCAACTGGCCGCGGACTTGGGCCGTGACCATCCGCTGAATTTTGTGTAGTGCAGACTACTCAATGCCTAAATATCCCCTGTAAGTATTTTTATTTCTTGGGTAATTCATGATGTTTCATGTTGTTATTAAAGAAACATGTAACCTTAATTATTATTAACTATAATGATATCAATAAGGTATCAAGGCAGTGGTTTAATTGAAGAGAAGCAAGATAAGTTTTTTCTAACATTGGCTTGCCATTTGAAACAATCAAAGTTTTAATTGCATTAACTAAACTTAAATATTAAAAAGTATAATAGAACAACAAACTAAACTAAAATTTCCTAAGGTTGGCTGCATTTCAATCCTTAGGTATCTCATTTCTCTCTATTGTTTCGATATGTTAGGCTACTTATAGATTATATATGATAACCCTACATGGTCTTTCACAGTTGAGTCCTAGTCTACAGTTTGTTGGATTCTAGACGTTGTCGATGACTTTCCTTAGTACATTTTCCCCCACCTAAAACTTCCTCGGGTTGAAGAGCTTGTTTCATTGCTTCGCTAACTATTGATGGTAGGATAATAATCTGATGATTTCGATATTTCTTAGATCTTAATAACTTCATTGTTAAATTTTTGATTGGCCACAATTGTTCTCCAGCGGTATTATGGACTTCATTCCACAAGCTAAGAAGAAGGGTGTTTCCCCGGCTGACCTATTAGGAGTTGCTCGATATGACCATAGGATGTTGGGGAGCTCGTCCACCCAGACATCTCTTGCACTTTTAATATTTTGTTTATTTACTTTAGCACTACTTCATTTGAGGCCTCATCTTGCCTATTTCTATGAGGATATGCCTCTGAACTGTATCAGTGCATGATGTCATGACTCTTGCAGAAGTCTTAGAATGGGTCTTCTCTTAAATTATGTTCCATTTTTTATTATAAGAATATTCAACACATCAAAACAGGTTACAATATCTCTCCAAAAAAAACCTAATCATGTTGACATCTCTTATGCTTATAAAAGGTTCTACTTTGATCCATTTTGGTAAAAATAATCTATATCGACCATAAGGTACTTCCAATTTCCATGTGACATTAGGATCGGACCTATAATGTCTAACTCCCATTGCGTAGAAGTCCATGAGTTAGTCAAGGTCTTGATGTCATTTGCTACATGATGGAGCATTGGTGAGAACATTTTTATTTTTTTCATGTAGCAGACATCATACTTTTGCATATATGGCCATCAATAGCCTTCTTTTATAGCTCTGATTGTGAGGGACCTCCCACTTGCATGACTTTTATAAATTCCATTATGTAGCTCATAGAATACCTTATCGACATCCCTAGGATAGACACATTTCAGATATGTCTCAGTGAAGGATCTTCTATAAGTTTCCCCTCATGGGACAGATAAATCAAGAAGCCTTCACTCTTATTTGATGAGATTGTTTCTTGTATATAGGTAGTGTGTCCTCCCATAAGTATGCAATGATTGGGTCCATTCAACTAAAACCCTTTTAAACAGTGAGTACTTAGTTAGTATTTAGTTACTTCAGGATTGTCGACTGATCCAGGTACTCCACTTTGATAACTCTTTTTAGGTTAGAGTTGACAGTTGAGTCCAATTAGCTAATGTGTGTGTGATTGTTATTCCTGTAGGGAATTATTAAACTTTGATGTTCCTGAACTTGGTGACCAAATCTTAGGCAATTTTGAGGTAGGATGATATGCGTTCATCCCTAGCATTGTAGTCTCATGACATTTTATTAGATACTATCTTTGAGTCACCATAGATGCTAAGGGAATTGGAACCCAATGAGAGAGCCTTTTTCAATCCATCGATGAGATTTTCATATTCTGCTTTGTTTTTAAATGACTCAAAGCCAAGTTAGATTCCCTACTCAAGGATTGTCTTATATTGGGTCATCAAGACAATTCCTATTCCCTACCTTTTCGAATTGGATGAGATGTCTACATAAAGCGTCCATTTATCATGTTGTTCAAGATCCTCATTGGTTTCTTGATTGGTGAGTTCTATTTCATTAGATTATTTAATCATATACAACTAGTATACTTATTTATCTTAGACAGAGCATACAAATTATAAGCTAATAACAGATAAACATATATAAACTGACAAATGCTAATCTATTAAAATAGTAAAAATATAAGAAAAAGAGAAATAAGATCATATGTACGTGATTTGGCCTAAAGAGATGCCTACATCCACAGGTGAATATGTTTGGTGTATTGACTTATGGGAAAAATTTATAGATGAATACAAGACATAGGCTCTCAAGTTCTATTTAGTAGAAAATATCTCGGATCCCTTTCATGTGGGAGAGTGTGTGATCGTTAAAGGCTATTAGAAGAGAGAGAAAATAAAGGGACATATGTCATTCCTTTATTGGTTAGACAAGTACACATTTTACATGCTAGTGAGAAAATAATCATAAAGATAGTTATGTGTACATGGGGAGAATATTTGCATAACTCCCCACATGAGTGCATTGCTGACATCATCCAATCACATAGTACATGCTTTCTCTTGATGGGTTACTTAACAGTGTTAGCCTTCTTTAAACTAACGAAGTATACAAGACTAACTGAAATATTAGGGCCAACTAGATTGCCTAGGCCGACCCGATGAATAGATGATCCGGCCTTGTTTTTGTAGTTGACGACTCCAGGTGTCCCTTTCTGATTGGTCCACGAGACATACCATATTAATTGTATAACAAAAGCCCAAAATACGATGCTCACTATTGTGTCTTATAAAATATTCTCTTAAGTATTGTGTCTTCTGAGTATTTGCCGAGAATGTTGAGTGAGTAAAGTGTTAACTGAGATTTCATTGGTACGTGTTCTAATTGATTATGAGGATCTCATTGACTTGGTATGTTATTGGCCAATCATATTTACTTGTGAAATTAACTGTAAATGTTTTTCCTAGTCTTGACATTGACACATGTTAGATGTTGAGAGTGGCTACCTGCACAATTCAGGCACATGTATCTTAGCAAGAAGATACACAAGACCTTGGAAAGAAGAAGAGGTGTCCTCTCTCCCCTTGGATAAGTGGACCACTCTGATCTTAGTAAAAAATGAGTTACCTACTCAGGTTGATAATGTATCAGGTCATTTTTTCATAAAGTAAATAAGGGTCTATCTAGTCGATGAAGGTCAGGTACCACCTTTTGACAACAAGCGGAACTCCAGGGGATTGAAATCCCCATACCCTTCCCCTCGAAATCAAGATAGTGTGCCCACTATTCCAAGGTGCCAGTTGCACTTTCAATGTGTGATGTCAACCTTTTTTTTCAAAGAGTAATCATTACTGCGTTAAAATGTATAAAAATCCATCTCAAACATCATTTCTCATTTTCAACATCATTTCCTTCGCACGATCTTTATTAGAGAGAGAAAACTTCTCCATGCTAAAAAAATGTCTTCTCCGATAAACCCTTTCCATTTTCTACCATTTTCAACTGATTCCTTCTTCTAAACTCTTTTCTGTGATGGTTTTCACATTCCATTTGTTCGTTAATAGAGCTTAAGTAATTTTGTAATCGTCTCTTGCAAACTAGGGTTTCAGGTACGCCCATTCACAAATTCAAGATTTCTAGGGTTCTTTATTTTATAAATTTTATTCAATATTTGTTGCAATTTCTTGTTACTGTTACCTGTTGTTGTTGATTTTGAATATTTGGTCATGTTTTGTTAGAAGTTTTCCATGTCTTAGGTGGCCGCTGAGTTGGCTCGCCTAGGGTTTATAGATTTAGTTTTGTTGTAGAATTTCTTAGCTTTTTAACCCAAATAAATTTTTTCTAACATTGATCTAGCCCCCAAACAAAAATAATTTCTTTATGAGTGAACATTCTTGGTCAACAGGTGGTTAAAAAACATTATGAGATTAGATAGGATTTTTCCTAGGGTTCTTAAAGAGAGTTTTTTAATTTCTCTAAGGAGTTTTTGTCCTGAGGACAATCCTTCTCATCCTAAGTTTACCCTTAAAGTTCAGTCTTCAATTGGGGCTGCTCCATAACCCTTAGACGATGAGTATAGCAAACCTGAATTCTCAGATCCCACTAATGTTGAAGAGATTAATAAGCAAACTAGTGGTAGGAATTTTGTGAACACAATTTTTGACATATCGATTATAGACTTAGAAGCTTCAGTTGAAAGGGTCATGTCTAATAGACCCAGGGCTTCTACCTCCCCTATCATTGTACATCCTATCGAGTAGAGTACTTATTGGAGTTCTTTCAATTTTTCTTATCCTACCGATACTAAGGATGAGTTGGATGACCTGAGGGATCGATATTCCATCCCCATCAATATCACAATGAGGTTGCCAAATTGTGATTAATGGGTTTGTAATCGATGTGATGCTGATGGGATTTTTTTTCCCTTATGGAATTTTCAGGTGGAAGTTCGTCTTCCACTCCAACCCATTATAAGGTCAATCCTATGGCTGATTGATTTGCTCAAGTCCTTCAAGAAAGCTAACTTTCCCTCCTATATTTTGTGAAAATATGGGCCACTACCCATTTGCATAGTGCCTTAGCCGAGAATATGGCCACTTTGAATTCTGAACTTGCCAAAGTTGAGGAATAGGTTATTGTTTCTAAGGAGTCTTTAGCTAAGGCTGAGACGAAGGTTGACGAGCTTCAATAGGAGATGGACCATTATCAGCAGGATATGGCAGACTTGTCCAACGAGGATGTTTCTTTTGCCTCTTTACTACCTGATCATCACCACCGGATTTTGGACTCTTCTAGCTTGTGGTTTTTTGTAGACGACCCAAGGGATTATAAAAGGAACATTTTAGTTACAGCTAGTCATAAAACAATATACTCCCCTATTTTTTTCATGTATACCCAATTTCATCCTGATGCCTATAGGACCATCTTAGGGTCAATAGTGTATTTACAAACGTACCCTACCTTCGACCATTCTGGGGATATTTGTAGGTTCCTCTACGGCATAAAATATAATTCCAAGGCACCCGAATATTACTATTACCCCTCTCCCACCCCACCCAAAAAATCACACTTGAAGATGGTGAAGGTTTCTCAAATGAGCAATCAGAATTGGAAGACTCAATATGTATTCTTGAATAATAATTGGGAGTTACACCCACATGAGAGGGTTCAGACTGATCCTATCCCTCGCTAGTGATGTAGGACTAACAAAAATTGTATATACTTTTTTTCTATTTTCTTTCTAGTTCCTTTGGATTCTCTCTTCGCTAACACTTCTAGTTAACCCTTTTTTAGAGAAAAGGCTCCCTGACCACCTCCAATATTGAAGATCTTGGTGGAGAAAACTTCAGTACAAGAAAAAACAAATTTCTCAACACAATTACTGTGTCGTGAAAAGTAATAATATCATATGTCACCCCTGTGTCATGGTATCCCTGTCTAAGAATGTATTAGACGACATAAAATAGCTATGTCGCTGAATATAGTATTTTTTTTGCGATGATGATATATGTCACATAATGTAAATATTTATATTAATATAAATAATTATTGCATCATAATTGTATGTAGCAGAATGCCATCCATTTGGTGACACGCTATACGTGTCACGGAATGTAAATATTTATATCAATGTGAAACATATTTTGTCATATAATTGTATGTCGTCGAATTTCATCCATTTAGAGACATGCAATAGGTGCACGAAAATTATAGTACTATGTCTGTGTCTGTAAATAATATAGGTGTGCATTTTGTTTGATTTTTTAGTTTTTAGTTTTTATTATTAGTTAGTTTTATTAATATTTTATTAGGTTAGGTTTATTTGTATTTTATTTTAGTCTTTTATTTTTTAGTCTTTTATTTTTCTAATTTTAATTAATTTTATATTTTCTTTAATTTTATTTTATTTTTAACAGATTTGTAAATATTTAGTTTTTAATAAGTTAGGATTTTAATTTATTTAGATTTTTTTAGTTAAGTCTTAGGAACTTTTATTTAGTTCTGCACATCTAAACACACACACACAAGTTATCCTAAACCACACTAAAATCCCATGCACCTCACCACACACAGCCACCTCTCCATCATCTTCAACCTCTCACAACCCACAAAATTTCTCACCTCCCTCCAGTAACAAAAGTCCCTTAACCCAACTCAATCCAACAATACCCAACTTTCCCAAACCTGTTGTCCTGCTATACCCATTTATTTTCCATCAAATGGTGTCGTTTCCAATCTTTACTTGAGAAGATTTTGGAGTGTAGTTCATTTGTCATTTACTTTTCTTATTTTTTTTCTTATTTTTTATTTTCTTAGAAGGCTTGTATTAGGATTATATTATTTGTCTTGTATTGCGGTGCTTGGAGACACTATTATTTTTTTCATTTATATTTGCACTAATTCATTAAAAAAACGTGATAGAGAAACCGGGCAAAGTAGAGAGAGGGCGTCCAAAGGCGAGGATTTAGAAGCCTCTCTACTTTGGGTCAGTAGGACTCTCGGTGCCAACTGAGATAGGCGAGATCTTCTCCCCGTCGACTCAAATCGATCATCACCCCACACGTGTCAAAATCGTGGGAGGTACATTTCTCAACACTCGCGAATTCCCCGCTAGCGAATCAATATTTTGTGTGCCTACGTGCTCTTATTTGATTTTTATTCTCACATTTATTTTTTAATGGTGTGATGAATTAATCAATTAAGACCTACACCTGGTCATTCACGAGAAAGGATTTCATCACTCGACCCACTCGCTTATACTTTGTGTGCTACCCTAGCTATCATTAAATTTAAAATCCATCAACTAGCGTGCCTAATAGGAAAACATTTTTGAAAAGGCGATCGCAAAGATAAATTTCGTGAATTTTTTGCCCACGAACTTAACTAAAATTTGACTACCCTTTCACTAATTTTGAATATAAAAATTGGCTACGTGCTAGTTAGAATTTATTCATGACTTGTGCGTGTCTAATTGAATCTTTTGGTAGTCCATTTTAGTGACTTCGTCCAATTCGAGAGTCCACATAATTTTCTCCCATATTTTCTTCCTAAAAAGTCCAAAAATATTTTCTTCGTTCACTTTATAAAAAAATACAAAAGTATTTTTTTATTTATTTTCTCACATTTTTCAAAAATGTTTAAAAATATTTTTCCTTTTCAAAATATTTTTTAAAAAATAAAAAAAATATTCTTTCTTTTTCAAAATATTCAAAAACCACAAAAAAAAATCTTATATCTTGAAAAATAAAAATAAAGCCTGTGTTTGGTGTTTCTTCACCTTCACCCTTGTCGTCCAACAAGACTGATGCTTCAGTCTTATTTGGGGGTGACTCTTATCACCCAATTTTTCTGCCACCTCGTTCTTTCTTAGTTCTTATCTTTTGGGTGAGAATATGTTCAGTCTTGCTAAAGACATTAAACTTAACACTACTAAGAGGATGCTGTTTCTGAGTATGAGTCTCATCCTGTTTCGGGGTGGTATTTCACACCACCCAATGATTTACAATATTTATAGACTTCTACGTTTTTTTTACCTCACTATCTATTCAGGTTTCATCTTGGATACATGTGGTCCATTTCAATAGCGGTTGATCATGGTACTCTCTTTCTTATCCTATGCTCTCAATTTTAAAAATAATTTTATTTAACATCGAGGACGATGTTCCTTTTTGTTTGGGGGTGGAGAATTTTATCAAAATCGTACCTTTTTTGAAAAAATTTCAAAACCTGATGTTTAAAATTTTCGTGCAGTTTCTTTCATCTGATTCATTGACATGAATTTTCTATCATTTATCTTTTAAGTCTAGGAATCAAGTTAGAGGATATTTTTTTCTAAATAGCTTCTGTAATACGTATCAAGGCATTTTGCACCATGAATTTCTAGGCTCAACAAAACTTGCGCACTTATCACGTCACTACGGTTTAGAGTTAAGGAGTATTACAATTCTCAAGAAAACCTTAAGGATCACCAATGGAGACTTTAGCTTGTGAGATTCGTGCCTTTCACCTTTTAGAGAGTTTTACGCAATCTCCGAGTCACAAGTTGATTCAACTTTCTTTGGGTCCGCACTTAATCATTGTATGATCTCATTATTCTTCACTAAATTTTTGGCTTGATCACTGAGAACGACATCACTTTCAAGTTGTAAGAAACATGTGTCCTGAGGTTTGTCCCGATCACCACACTTTCACCCATATACTAACAAAATTCAATTTTATCATACATTTATCCTCTCATCCATGCACCTTACATTTTCCATATCATCACCATATTCCATACCACACATTTCCATATCAACTCCATTTTCCACCCACCATGTTGAAAAAGGGAAGAATGTTGAAAGTAAAAGGAGAAGATCCGTCATAGAGAGTGTTTGCCTTTTTAGCGAATATCTCTCCAAAAGTTCAATTCGGCGGAGAAAAGTTTAGAAACAAATCTATGTTGGGGTTATTTGTATTTTTAGCAGATTTATCTCAAATATTGATGAGTATTTGGAAAAAGAGAAGAAGAAAAAAGCGAAAGTAAAAAGAGGAAATCCATCATAGAGAGTGTTGGCATTTCTGGCAAATACTCTCCCGGAGTTCGATTCAAATGGAGTAAAAATTAGATACAAATCTATGTTGGGGTTGTTTGTATTTTTAGCAGATTTATCTTAGACATTGATGAGTATTTGGAAAAAAAGAGAAAGAGAAAGTTGCAATTAAGTTCTTGTGAAATAAATACATTTGTTCCAAGTGTAGTACACTCTTCTCAAACATCCATCATATCACCATTCTATTTCATATCATCATATCCTTCTCATTTCATTTCCACCTCACCCATAAATATCCATATTTCCCCTAGGTGTTCGGGAAAATGAATGTCAACGTGGTTAATAACTAAACGTTCCCAATATATTGATTCTCATTCTTTTATGAGATTATTTTTTTTTCTAAATGTTCGTTCTTTCTTATATGTGTGTGAGGCGTTTGACCTTGCTTACATTTACTCACCTCCTCACACACAAGAGCGATAAACTTACCCAAATCTCGTGAGTTCCTTTGAGAGAGATAGATCCGTGAGATTTTGAAGTTTAAGCACTTATTTCAAAAAATCGATCTAAGAATACTTTTATGATACTCGACTCATTTTGAACGATTCACACTACACATGTTGAGTTCTAGGAAGGATGTGCCTTGAGTATTTACTTAGATAAACTTTTTAAACACTTCTACCTTGTATTCCTCAAAATATTTATCTCATGATGGATTGTACAATTATTCTACGCCTAGTAAGAGATTGACTGCCATTCCAAATAAAGAATTTTGTGGGTATATTCCCTGCAAACCCTCACGAGATAAAACTCGTCCAGTAGGGAAACCTATAGGTTTAAAGGCTTGTTGCAAATGCTAAGTGCAATCGCAAGTACCCGCAAAATTGGTACACTTTTGGTTTCTTATCTTTATTTCTCTCTATTTTTGCTCGAGGACTAGCAATGTTCTGTTTGGGGGTGGTGTGATAAGCACCTAAATGTGTTTAAATAAAATCCCCAATAGACGATTTTTAATTGCTAATTCTCGATAAAATTGGACTTATGTTGGTATTTGTTTCTTTTGGAGGCTTGCTTACACTTGCAGATTTAAAAGCTATATTTTGAGGCTAAATACGACATTTACGTGGTTCATGGAGTTTAAAGCTAACCCTTTTGCCTTTTACCCTATCCCGTAACCTTCACCCAAACCCATCCCGAACCCTCATGTGTTTAGTTTGAACCCTTTTATTTTATTGTTATTTTTTTATTAATTTTTGAAGATTTTTATTTGAGTCGTTTTTAATTGATAGGGTTTACTTTATATTTTGTTTACAATTTTTTTATATATTTTTAGGATTTGTTTGTGTTGGTTATTTTTAATATTTTTTTTTATTTAGGAGTGAGTTTTATTTTTATTTGATCTTTATTTTTTTAATTTCTAATTTTTATTTTTATTAGGATAGATTTATTTTTGTCTTTTATTAGGAATTTAATTTTTTTAGTTTTATTAGGTTTTGTATTTCCTTAGTTTTATTTTGTTAGGATTTTAATTTTTAGTTTTTAAAGTTTTTGGTTTTTTTAGTTTTGTTAATTTTATTTTTTTAGTTAGTTAGATAGTTTTATTTTTAGTTGGGTACAATCTAGACTCACATAAACACACACCCTTATCCCATACACTCACTTACACCCAAACAACTCACACACCCTCACACTAACTCCCATACACCCTCACTACACGAAATCACCGTGCTATTACTATTCATCATCTTATCAAAACCACCCACACACTCTTTCTCCTACCTAAGAACCAAGAATCCATCTTCTACCCATAATCCGACCACGAACACAGATTGAGCCCAAGCAACACCTTCCATATCCCAAACCCTTTGACCCATAAACTCCAACCCGACAATCCCCTATCCGAACTCGATTTTGACCCCCAAACCCACAACCATTCCAATCTAAACAAATCCAAACCCATTTTACCTCCCGACCTGAGCTTCCCAAACCGAAGCTCAAACCCGAGACCTCGTACTCCCAAATTGAGGAGCAACCTTGGCCCATTTTTGTCTCAGTAAATAAAGACCCCAAATAAAATCAAAAATAAAAATCCACATGTTCCCACATGCCTTTTATCCATTTCCTAAAATACCCTCAAATCCCCCACAATCTCATCACCCTCATAAGCATATCAGATGTTTTCCTCACCCATTACACATACACATGTGTATACATTACCAAATTACCCTCTCACAAATCATTCATAATTACCATGACCAGTTTTCCCCTTCTCCATGTGCACCCTATAAATTGAAGACTTGGTGGCATTTGAAGACAATATCCATTTTAGTTTTTAACTTTGTCTGATAAATTCTCCTCCACCACTCTATAGAGAGTAGTTGCATTATTAAAAAACATCTCAATATTGAGTGGTGTGGTATAGTTTATCTCTTGGATGAATTTCACTCTACCCCTCTATAGTAAATTTTTATTTGTTTAGTAAATATCTCAATATAGAGTGATGTGGTTGAATTCATCTCTTTTGGAAGTAACTTCTTATCCATTCCTTTATGATTAATATTTGCATTTTTAGCAAATATCTCAACTTAAAGTGATGATGTAGAATTTATTTCATTGGTTGAATTCTAATATACAATTAAATAATGAGAGGATTCGTATTTTTAGTAAATCTCTTTCATTATTTAAGAGTCCATTATGAATTCATCCATTGTATATTGCAATTAATTTTTATTTATTTTTTATTTTCTAGTTTTTATTTTAGATAAAAATTATAATACTCCGTACTTTTAAAGGTATTTAAATTGCACGGTGGATGTAATTTGGCAATTTGAGGAATTATTACGAATAGTAATTTTGGGTTTAATGACTGAAATTAAATAAATTTAATGTTATAAAGTGAATAGTAAATATTATTTTTCGAGTGTCAGATTAATATTTACATGGATTATATTTTCTTACGAGACTAAGTATATGAGTGGATTATTTTTAATTACATGTCGCAAGTTGGGTAAAGTGACAAAGGAAATATTTTAAATTGGAAAATACGCGTATTGAACGTGTTGGGTCAAAATAGTGGATTTTAGTTAAGTGACTCGAATGGAGATTTCGACTCTGCCATTGGATTCGGAATGGCCGATATATTCTAAATAGAGTACCCGGGGGTAGTATTTGGGTTTCGGGCATTTTTGGACTAGTAGGGACTCGTAAATGAGTACACGAGTCATTTAAAAATTGGGTATATACCCAATTTCAGATTTAAAGAGGTGGCAACCCTCATTTCCCCCAAATATCATCCCTAAGAGAGGGACAGAGAAGAGAGAAAGAAGAGAAGAAAGAAGAAGAAGAAGAAGAAGAAGAAGAAGAAGAAGAAGAAAAAGAGAAGAAAAGAAGATATTTTCGGCCAAAATTCGCGAGATTCGACTCGTGGTCGTCGGATTTAATCCGCGAGTGTTTAACTTGCTTTATGATTTAGTGTGTTTAATTTCTCATACGGTAGTTGGTATAAAAACTAAAGATTTTTGGGTTGAAATTTCGTGGATCAAACGGGTTTTTGGAAGATTAAAACGGATACAACTCGATTAATACCCAATTTGAGAAACTTGAAATTAATTCAAATTAATTGTTCGATCTGGATTCTAGGATGATTAGAACCCTTTGAATGTGTGTATTTATGGTTATTTGAGGTTGAATGACGATGAGAGAGGAGATAAAAAGCTTGGAGGTGTTTTAATGGAGGTTTGGATTTTGGAGAAGAAGGTGAATAGTGACTAGTGTCACTTCCAGACTGTTTAGGATAGGAAGACAGCCGATTCAGCTATCGATCAAAACACAAAAGTTGTATATCTTTTCAATACGGTCGCGTGACCACCGACCGCGTATTTTTCTGATTTTCTGTTGAATTGTTATAATTTTTATAAGATGGCACTTCCGGGGTGAAATCACCAACTCGTAATGCACTCGGAAATTGGAAAAATAAAAGGCTAAAATTGTTTTGGGATAAATACTTGGGGTTCCTAAAAATAGTGTGGGGAATTCTAAATATTTTTTTTAGTAAGGCGTGTATATTGGATTAGTTGAAAGTAAAATCCAAGATATACCCAAATAGGGGTGTTCGTGAGGAATAATACTTAAAGAGATATTTAGGTGTGATTTGAATATTAAATAAGGGAATACGTACTGAGGTATTTTAATTGTGTGACGGCTTATATTATTGCGAATGATAATATTTGAGAATATTGGCTATCACTATTAGAGTTTGGAGATTATAGCCATAAAAGATTGAGAATAGATATAAATAATATATATATCGAGGTTGTTGATATAATCATTGTGCGGTGAGAAAAGCTCAGAAAATAAAACATTGGGGATTGGTAAAATTGATAAATGTGTAGGATATCCAAGATATAAATATACTACGTATGGGATGTATTGTATGGGCTATGAGTATGCCGTTATATTATATATGTGTAAAAATCATGCCCGCGCTACTTGCTATCACGGAGGTTATCGCACCGGGACAGTCTTATCTCGATGGGACCTTTATGGGGGATATTGACTTGTACCCTAGAACATAGGACTCCTTGGTACAGGCTATCTGATTGATAGTCAGACGGTCCTAAGAGACGTGAGGGTATGTGCTGACCTCTTAGTGACTTGTAACTATGCTTCGCCTCCATTTGTATGTATTTTGTGTTAATACAGTTCGAGAGTGATTATGAACTAGTATTTCCCTTAGTTTGTGTGATACGAGGACTTGATAGCAGAGTATACCTGCACCATAGATCTTATGTGGGGTGCTGTTAGTATATATATTATACGTGTGACTAATATATATACGTATATTTATATGGGAACTTTCGATTGTTCTAAAAATTGATGTGTATGCATAAAGAGAATAATGTGCGTATACCGAAATCTTGTTTGGTGTCCTATATGGATAACTAATATACTTGTTTCGAAAAGTATATTGTATATATATGAGATGAGATATCATATAACCTAACCCTGTATAAAAAGGAGAAGAATGAATAAAGTGATATAATCCTTCCGGTAGATTTATATACAGATTTATATGAATATGGATCATAGGTTCTAATGAGAACTATTAATAAATACGGGATGGTATAAATATGGTATGTACTAAAGGCCTAATGGATCCCGATGATCAACATTGTCACGTAGTAGTTTATAGGGGGGTTCCTTGTTTGAATTTCGCTTCGCGAGACACCCCACGTACGAACGTAACGTAATGTTTGGAATGTGGAGAACTTTAGCCCTTAGTACCCTAATTGATGAGGATTATTAGAAGATTGGTAATTACATTAGTTAGGCAGGGTAGCTTAACTAGGTTATTTAAAATGGTATGCGCTAGTTGTGCACTCTTAGAAGAGGGGTGATGTGTATCTCATGTGAGAGCGATACCAGTTTAAATATGAGAATTAACATATTTAAAATATGGATTTTAAGCACTTGTTAAAATATTTTCAAAAATCGGGGTCTGACCCGTTTCTCTACTTTCCCCTCTCTTGTTATACATACATATATATATATATATATATATATATATATATATATATATATATATATATAGGTGTCCAGACACAGGGACGCCTGGATGATGATTCTTTCGAGTCAGACGTTTACTGCAGCAGTTGTTGATGCAAGCAGGTTTATAGTAGACGCTTCCATCATTGAGATATAGATAGGAGGTATTGTAGAAACATTTGGGCTTATGTCCCAACTGTACTCATTTATTTTTTTATCGCCTTTTAGTGCGGCATTCGATTTGGTTGTATTATTGTACCGAGTGTTCGGTTATTTTATTTTATTTCAGTTCGGTTGGTTCATGTAAACTGATATAATTGTTTTATTTGATTAGTTTGGTTAAAAAGGTTAGGTAAAAAAAAATATATATATTTGGCACCAGCCTAATAAGATATTAGTAATTAAATTGGTTTTCGACAGTGATGCTAAGAATGAACCATATGAGACTCCTGTTTTAATTTGATATAGGTGTGATCGCCCGGTATTTTATTAGACGGGGTGTCACAGGTGGTATCAGAGCATGAGGTTCTAGTGTCCTTAGGAATCTGTGCAGATGTACTACGCTTTCAACGTTGCTTTTGATTTAATATAGAGCCTTATGATTAGGATTGTTGATCTCCTCTTATGAGATTTCGTTCTCCCACCATTATGTAAGATTATAGTAAATCTTTTGTGCGCTCATTCGAGATTTGTGTGCTGATCGACGAAGGGCGACCATGGAAAGCCATTGTGAGAGCAGTAGGAGGCAGGGCTTAGTTAGAGCTGTAAGTTGATGTTAGGAATGAGGACCGTGGTAGAGGTCACTCCCCTTGTGGCATTGTCGTGGATTGTTGCAATGACTACTATAGAATAGTAGTTAAAATTATCTATGCACCGCTATAGTAGAGAATGGTAAAAAAAAAGTTTGAAAAGATCATTAATAAGGACCGTACGTTGAAGTTAAGTTATTCGAAAGAAATGTATTGTTATCCAAAGGAAGTAGAAGGATCAGAAGCTTTGTCTTTTGTCTAAGGGTCATTGGTGTTTTGTTTATTCCTCTGGTTGCTTAAAGTTGGCTTTAATCAGTTCTTTCCTATTTGATTCTGTAAGGGTTCTAATTTATAAAGAACCTTGTTTATGTTTCTTATTTCCTTCTTTCTTGTCTTTTCTCAATGATGTAAGCTATTTAGAAGAGGCTAGTTCTTCTATCATTTGAGAATAAAAGGATGCTTTCTCCAAAAAAAAAAATAATCTTTGGCTTTGAGCAGGGTATGGAATGCCGAAATGTGAAAATTTGAGGAATTTTTTTTTTCTCACTCAATGGAGAAATGTTGAAATGGTGGGAACGATGATCACCACACTTGAGGGAGTAGGGTGTTTTGCTCATAAATGAATCTTACAGATGGTTTTAAACAGTAAATTCCTCTGATTTATAAATAATAAAGTGAATGCGGTTTCTAGGTTATTCACATAAGAATTGGTCAAAGACCGACGGTGAATAAAGAGTGACATGATTATGTGAACTTAGTTCCGGCGTAAGGTAGGTACAATGGAGAAAGAGGCTTCTCTAATGGAATGACAGACTCACTTGTAATTGGACTTATGTTGAGTGAGTTATAGTTGTTTTAGTGCAAGATTTGAAATCTGCAATAATGGAAAAAAAACTAAAGTTGTGAGACTTTGCGATTTTTAAGAGTCTAATGGGATAAGGACTCCTGGGATTCGAATTGGAATTTCGGATGTAATTGGGATAGGAGCTAGTTGTGATAAGCTTAATATTTATTTATATTATAAGTAAGTGAATACTTATGGGATTAAATCGAATATGTATATTCGGGAAATATGGGCTAATGTTACGAGAGATATACACGATTAGCCGGATTATACTGTATATATATACGAGCATATTGAGACGTATATATATGATATGTTTAAATATATCTGTATGTGATTGGTATATTTGTATGAAACATACCCCTCGAGTGCTATCATGGGAAGTAATGCATTTTGGGTGAGGCCCCTGGCTTGAGGAGCAAGGAGCGTATAGTCCCCAGGTCATAGTGTCCATTTTATATTGTGTGATTTTTATCAGGAATGAGACGTGGTGGGTATGTTTCGTTCTCATTTCCTCGGAGGAACTATGATTACTTTCCATTTATTATGATTTGGTTTTTACCAAGTCGGTGTGATAGTCCGACCACTGGTACCCAGGATGATGTGTAATTAATTCCCTGGAAGATGATAGAATTGAGAGACTGCATCCATTGAGTTATAGCTCTGAGGGATGGTTATTATACTTATATAGTGTGTGATATATAAGTATGGATATACTTGAGGTGTATAGTATAATGTGTATATATTTATATAAGGTGTAAAACATATATATATGGACATAATAAAGTATGGAATGCGAGATAAATGCTGGATGAGCTCGCCTTGATTACTTGTTTAGATGGAACTTCGATGAGGAGATGTTTCATTACCATGATTTAAGTGCATGGGGACCTTATAGATATAATTTAAGGTATGCAGGCTTTATTGTTGAGCTGTGAGTTTAAGCTCGTTGTTGTTTGCGCTAAGGACTTAGTGTTAGTACTAGCGCTTGGTGGTGTGGCTCCTAGAAAGAATTAAGAGTTCTGACCACATTTTTGTCGATAGGAGAGATGGGATTATTTGAGTGGCATATTTGAACTAGCAGACCTCCACGATCGACAAAGTTAAGTACTAGTGTATAGGAGGGGTTCCTTGTTTGGATTTTACTTGTGAGATGCTCCACGCATGAACCTTAACGACGTCGGGAGTGGATAGATGTTATATAATGCAAGGATGTTGGTTTTGACGATAAGTCACCTAGTGTAGAGAAAACACTATAGAGTGAGAGCCGTTTGATGACTTTATAATTATATAGAGATATAAGTGCTACGGAGAAGCACTGAAATTATTCTCTCACCGCAAGTGTGTGGGTGAGTTAAGGTGAAGGAAATCGATTTAAGACGTATATCTAGGCCTTAGATAGAAGGAAAATTCAGAGGAAATACGTTTTGGGTATAATGTTCGTAGCACTTTTGTAGAGAGTAGGTGCCCGATTAGTTAGATTTTCCATTTCGTTAAGATGGAAGGATATAGTTGTAGAAGTACGTTGGTAGGTTAATGAGGTAATATTTAGAACATCCCATTGGTGACCCTTGGACCGTTATATCTCGATGATCGACGATGCGAGGGAGTAGTTTAACGGGAGGGTTCCTTGTTTGGATTTCTCTTTGCGAGACGTCCCACGTACGAAACCGAACAAATGTCGAAAGTCGAGAGAGATCTTGGGCACTAGGGAAATAACTAGAATTGTACTCATATTACGTGTATTAGAAACACCTTAATCTTAAGACTACCACGAATTAAGGGCAATAAGGCATTGATATAGGAAGACTATTCCGAGATAACCACAAGAAGATCGATGGGATAATCTTGAGAAGGATTGAATTTTCCAGGTATCGGGAGAATTAAATTTTGAATTATTCGGGTTAATGGATACCCAGGTGTTAGTACTACACCAATGAAATGAGGCCCATCATTTAGAGTGAGGGTCATGTATCATAACGTTTGCAATGGTGGTGCATATATGCACGGATGATAGGGGATATGGGAACCCTGATTAGTAAATCCCAAAAATGTCCGAGATGGAAAGATATGAAAATAAATATGTATAATATATGCCTGAAGGGAGTATATAAACAAGGTCAAACGGTATAGAGTATTGAATGTCGTGAGAGAATGACGATAATGCAAACATTTGTGTGCAACGAGAGCTAACACACCCGAGATGGGATTAAAAGGCTGTGGAAAGTCATTTAAAAAGGTACCTCTTAATGAAAAGGTTACCCAATTTATTGTGAGAAAGTAAAGAGGAGTCTTACTCAAACGAGTATTGAAGAGTGGCTTGCGCATGACTATATGGTTATTATACTCCAAGTAAATAAGGAGTGTATGTAGTACCAAATTTCGGAAGAGTATATAAGAGTCAATACTTTAATTATTCGGTATAGGGAATGTAACTTGGATATTACGAGAGAGATAGTAATCTGAATATTTATACAATATGTAGCGATGAGAATAAAATATGTATGAGAAGTGTATTATTAGGTTGGGAATATGCCTATGAATCTTAATAGGATGTGTGTATATTATGTGATATTATTATTAAGAGCACTAATGAGAGTTAACCCGGGGGTGCAGGATTAGTATATATATGTATAAGGATGATATGCCTATATGTATATATATGGATTTGTGAATATTTCTATTGTACGAGACTAGTAGATATGGTAATAATAATAAATACTTTGTGCTAAGTGGTCTTAACAAAATGGTGAAAGATTAATGTGAATGTATAGAGATGATGAGACTATATATATATTAGCATACGCTTTGAGATGGGTGAAATATAGTGGGAGACCATTGTGTTAGGCTTTATCTAAATTTGGTTAAGCTAGGATGTAATGTATATATCAATCCTAGAGTAGTGGTACAGGCTATATCTGAATTTTGAGGACGAAATTCTGTTGTAAGGGGGGAAGTATGCAATACTCCTTACTTTTAAAGGTATTTAAATTGCACGGTGGATGTAATTTGGCAATTTGAGGAATTATTGTGAATAGTAATTTTGGGATTAATAAGTGAAATTAAATAAATTTAATGTTATAAAGTGAATAGTAAATATTAGTTTTCGAGTGTGAGATTAATATTTACATGGATTATATTTTCTTACGAGACTAAGTATATGAGTGGATTATTTTTAATTGCATGTCGCAAGTTGGGTAAAGCGACAAAGGAAATATTTTAAATTGGAAAATACGCATATTGAACGTGTTGGGTCAAAACAGTGGATTTTAGTTAAGTAACTCGGATGGAGATTTTGACTCCTCCATTGGATTCGGAATGGTCGAGATAGTCAAAATAGAGTACCTGGGGGTAGTATTTGGGTTTCGGGCATTTTTGGACTAGTAGGGACTCGTAAATGAGTACACGAGTCATTTAACAATTGAGTATATACCCAATTTTAGATTTCAAGAGGTGGCAACCCTCATTTCCCACAAATATCATCCCTAAGAGAGAGAGAGAGAGAGAGAGAGAGAGAGAGAGAGAGAGAGATAGAGAGAGAGAGAGAGAAGAGAGAAAGAAGAGAACAAAGAAGAAGAAAGAAAAGAGAAGAAAAGAAGATATTTTCGGCCAAAATTCGCAAGATTCGACTCGTGGTCGTCGGGTTTAATCCACGAGGCATGTGTTTAACTTGCTTTATAATTTAGTGAGTTTAATTTCTCATATGGTAGTTGGTATAAAAACTATAGATTTTTGGGTTGAAATTTCATGGATCAAACGGGTTTTTGGAAGATTAAAACGGATATAACTCGATTAATACCTAATTTGAGAAACTTGAAATTAATTGAAATTAATTATTGGATCTGGATTCTAGGATGATTAGAACCTTTTGAATGTCTGTATTTATGGTTATTTGAGGTTGAATGATGATGAGAGAGGAGATAAAAAGCTTGGAGGTGTTTTAATGGAGGTTTGGATTTTTGGAGAAGGAGGTGAATAGTGACCAGTGTCACTTCCGGACGATTTCGGATAGGAAGACAGCTGATTCAGCTATCGGTCAAAACACGAAAGATGTAAATCTTTTCGATATGGTCGCACGAGAGCTGACCGTGTATTTTTATGATTTTTTTCGAATTGTTATGATTTTTATCAGATGGTAGTTCCGGGGTGAAATCACCAACTCGGAAATGCACTCGGAAATTGGAAAAATAAAAGGCTAAAATTATTTGGAGATAAATATTTGGGGTTCCTACAAATAGTGTGGGGACATCTAAATGTTTTTTTAGTATGGCGTGTATATTGGATTAGTTGAAAGTAAAATCCAATATTTACCCAAATAGGGGTGTTCGTGAGGAATAATACTTAAAAAGATATTTAGGTGTGATTTGAATATTAAATAAGGGAATACGTATTGAGGTATTTTAACTGTGTGACGACTTATATTATTGTGAATGAGAATATTCAAGGCTATATGCTATCGCTATAAGAGTTTGGAGATTATAGCCATAAAAGATTGAGAAGAGATATAAATAATATATATATATATATATATATATATATATATATATATATATATATATATATATATATATATATATATATATATATATATATATATATATATATATATATATATATATATCGAGGTTGTTGATATAATCATTGTGCGGTGAGAAAAGCTCAGAAAATAAAATATTGGGGATTGGTAAAATTGATAAATGCGTAGGATATCCAAGATATAAATATACTACATATGGGATATATTGTATGGGCTATGAGTATGCCCTTATATTATATATGTGTAAAACTCATGCCCGCGCTACTTGCTATCACGGAGGTTATCGCGCCGGGACAGTCTTATCTCGATGGGACCTTTATGGGGGGATATTGACTTGTACCCTAGAACATAGGACTCCTTGGTACAGGCTGTCCGATTGATAGTCAGTTGGTCCTAAGAGACATGAGGGTATGTGCTGACCTCTTAGTGACTTGAAACTATGCTTCGCCTCCATTTGTATATATTTTGTGTTAATACAGTTCGAGAGTGATTCTAAACTACTATTTCCCTTAGTTTGTGTGATACGAGGACTTGATAGCAGAGTATGCCTACAGCATAGATCTTATGTGGGGTGCTGTTAGTATATATAATATATGTGTGACTAATATATATACGTATATTTATATGGGAACTTTCTATTGTTATAAAAATTGATGTGTATGCATAAAGAGAATAATGTGCGTATACCGAAATCTTGTTTGGTGTCCTATATGGATAACTAATATACTTGTTGCGAAAAGTATATTGTATATATATAAGATGAGATATCATATAACCTAACCCTGTATAAAAAGGAGATGAATGAATAAAGTGATATAATCCTTCCGGTAGATTTATATACGTATTTATATGAATATGGATCATAGGTTCTAATGAGAACTATTAATAAATACGGGATGGTATAAATATGGTATGTACTGAAGGCCTAATGGATCCCAATGATCAACATTGTCACGTAGTAGTGTATCGAGGGGGTTCCTTGTTTGGATTTTGCTTCCGAGACACCCCACGCACGAACGTAACGTAATGGTTGGAATGGGGAGAAATTTAGTCCTTAGTACCCAAATTGGTGAGGATTATTAGAAGATGGGTAATTACATTAGTTAGGCAGGGTAGCTTAACTAGGTTGTTTAAAATGGTATACGCTAGTTGTGCACTGTTAGAAGAGGGGTGAGATGTATCTCATGTGAGAGCAATACCAATTTAAATATGAGAATTAACATATTTTAAAATATGGATTTTAAGCACTTGTTAAAATGTTTTCAAAAATCGGGCTCTGACCCGTTTCTCTATTTTCCCCTCTCTTGCTATATATATATAGGTGTTCAGACACAGGGACGCCTGGATGATTATTCTTTCGAGTCAGACGTTTACTGCAGCAGCTGTGGATGCAAGCAGGTTTATATTAAACGCTTTCATCATTGAGATCTAGATAGGAGGTA
The DNA here is from genome assembly GCA_949130495.1 of Sambucus nigra. NCBI lineage: Eukaryota > Viridiplantae > Streptophyta > Magnoliopsida > Dipsacales > Adoxaceae > Sambucus > Sambucus nigra. The sequence continues at coordinate 81,705,131 of OX422208.1, read as the reverse complement.
TTGTAGAAACATTTGGTCTTATGACCCAACTGTACTCATTTATTTTTTTATTGCCTTTTAGTGCGGCATTCGATTTGGTTGTATTATTATACCGAGTGTTCGGTTATTTTATTTTATTTCAGTTCGGTTGGTGCATGTAAACTGTTATAATTGTTTTATTTGAATGGTTTGGTTAAAAAGGTTAGTTATATATATATATATATATATATATATATATTTGACGCCGGCCTAATAGGATATTAGTAATTAAATTGGTTTTCGACAGTGATGCTAAGAATGAACCATATGAGACTTCGGTTTTAATTTGATATAGGAGTGATCGCCCGATATTTTATTAGGCGGGGTGTCACAAAAATATATTAGTGAGTGATTGTAATTAAGACAATTTTGGTTGTGATTGAGGATTGCACTCCAATTCAGGCCATAAATGGGTTGGATATATTCCTCTTTAATTACTCTGGATTTAATCCTTGTATACTTTTATTTGTTTATCTTATAGCTTGGATGATGATTATTGAGGGCTAATCTCCCATTCATAGGATGAATTTTGAAGCCCTCATGAGCCCAATTTAGTTAGTTTGGTCTTTAGCAAAAATGTTGTTTTCTCTTATTGGATATTACATCTTAGTTAGTACTTCAAAAATTAGTATAGTTAGTTAATTAATAATCCCTCGAAAAAATCTAAAAAGAAAATAAATAGATAAAATGAATTACATTACTTCTCATTTGTTTCACTGCTTAGAGATGGATTGACATCCTTACTTACCTCTATTTATGTTTGTTATTATATTTTTGTAGGTATTAAAAGGAGTTGATTAACTTGTCTTCAACAACGACACAACAACATATACAAAAAGTCCAAGTTATCACATGTCGCAAAATGTCGTCTATTAGTCGACAAGCTATAAGTGTTGCGAAAAGTATTTTTTTAAATAATTTAAGAAGATTGCAAGATAAATATATATAATTTTTCCCCTTGATATAACCTGAATAAATGTGCATTCATAACAATTTTTCATTCAAAATATCACACAAAATGACTTTTAATTCAATTCTACAATTATCCTTTAAAATGAAATTCATCCCAATAAAAAATATATATAACTAGAATAAATATTCAAAATAACACCAGTTGCAAGAATAAAATAAAAACAAAAGAAACTCTGGGTCATCCAATCGATTGGCCCAACAAAGTCTAACGATATGCAACAAAATCCAACATCGATTTGTGAAAAGAAATAAATAAACGTGTTAACCACAATTGGGTTACATACTATGAACAAAAATCAACATTTGTCATTGTCATAATTTAACCTCTTCCCAGTATGTTTGACAGTCATTTTACATTTTTTCTCACCAACACCTAATTATTAAATCCATGTGTGTTGGAATGAATCAATTTTAAACATTAATTAATTTCCAATAAATTTGGCAAAGTTTCCTTTGTTTGTTCATGAAATCCAACCTGTTTTAATGTTTAAAAAAAAAACTCAACAAAAAAATAAAAGCCACAACCAAACCATCAACAAACCCACACCGATCTAATATAAATAAACTCATAAATAAGCAAATTGACATAAAGGTTAATCGAACATGTGTCCAAATTAAAAAAAATAGTCTCACATGACCTGCACGACCTACCAAACTTTACTCCCGCATGTGGTGTTGTGACTTTTTCCAGGCATTTTTGTTCTTATTCTAATCTTTCATCCTCCACCACCCCTCCCCCGATTCTTTTATAGAATTTTTTATAAAAGTTATATGTCTTGTTGGATCTTGGTTTAAATTCTTTTAAATTTTCAAACCCACTCTTTTATGATTTAAAAATAGAAAAAGAGACTTAAAATGTTTGCATGTTTTAGATATGATATTATTTTGTAATTTTATATTTTGTAAAATTTTTGTACATAAATAACTTTTTTAGATATGAGTTTTTTAAAATCTAAAAACGGATAGATTAAAAACATTCATTAGTGATAAGTCTAATTTCCTTTTTTTTAAAATCATCATATAGACTATCTGTAATTTGTATGGTTGGTTTGTAACGTTTAAGTGTGTGTGGGTTCATTATCTGCATATATTTACACCACTCTCACACACTACTTACATACTTAAAGTTTGTTCTTGAGAGAGAGATTTTTTTGACAGAGTCAACACAAAGCTAAGAAGGAAAAGGACCAGGACAACTATCGGGAGAAATCAAAGTAAAAGTAAACCGTTTGAGTTATGGCTCAGTTTACGTATACTTTTTGATTTTTATTTTGACTTCATAATTTGATTGTAATCTTGTAACCTTGTTCATTATCAGTGGATTTTTGTTTTGTGGCATAGATGTAACCATGGATGTTTCCCTTTATTTGGGGTTTTACCACGTAAAAAATCTCGTGTGTACTTTATTGTTTCAGTTCTTTATTCTTTCTATAATGGTTAGGATAAATAAGGTTTTTGTTTTGTACAATATTTAACTAAGAATCTTAAATTGGTTTCTGATTTACTTCTTTGCACATTTTATGTTTATAATGAAGATGAATTTACTTAAAGAGTTTTATCGGGGTTTACCTAATCATTAACTTTTGTTAATAACAGTAAGTGTTTTTCAAAAGGTGGTTTCCATAAAGCTTTCTCTAATTGGACAACGACTGAAAAGTATGCCTCGATGTTTAATTCTAAGGGAGTGAATGTTATTTTATGTGCGGTCATGCCTAAAGAGTTTAGAAAAAGTATGACATGCGAGAGCACAATGTATGGTTTGGATATTTTACAATTCACACACGAGGTAATGATATTTTTAAGGTTTCTAAGTTAAAAAATTTGATAACTAAGTTAAACGATTAAGAGGTTAAAGGATGTTCCTTTTTATACTTTTTATGTCAAGTTATTGGACATAGTCAATTATTTATTTAACTTAGGTGATCCTATTCCCGAGTCGAGAGTGGTGCGAAAAATCTTGTGGTCATTGCCTGAAAAATTAGATGCCAAAGTCATGGTCCTTGATTCCTTAAGTGATGTGGACACTATGTGAGTCGAGGAACTTTTAGGTAACCTTCAAACCTATGAGATGAACATGTGTACTCAAAAGAAAAGGGGTGAAAAGAAATAAAAGGGAGTTTCTTTGAAAGCCTAGAAGGAGAATGTGTCAGATTCTAATAGTAATTGTGATTTAGATCTCGAAGAAATATCTAGATTTTCTAGGAAGTTCAAGAAGTTCCTTAATATTATAGAAGATATGATTTTTTGAAGAAACCTAAGAACATTGTGAATGGCCATGATAAGAAGAAAAATGATGGTCCTAAGAAGGTAGATGGTCGATATAAGTGTTTCAAATGCCAAGGTTTTATGCATTATTTGCATGAGTTTCCCACTAAAATAAGGAAGGAGGTTAAGAAGTCGAAGGCATATAATTGTACTTGTAATGATAGTGAGTCGAAAGACGAATGCGATTCCCCCATTGATCATAATTACAATGCATTCGTGGCTAGTCATAGGGTCTTAGATGAGAAATATTTCGATATTAAAGATAATTATTTGCATAACGGCTGCGAGTTTAGGTCTTGTGATTACCAAGTTAGTGGCGAGGAGGAGGAGGAGGAGGAAGAAGAATAAGAATGATAAGGGGAGGACAGTTAGCTTCAATTGGCCTTTCGTGAGTGTTACAATGAGTCTTTGAAGTTGAAAAAGGCCAATGTACTTGAAGTTAGAAGCTAAGTTGCAAGAACATGTTGTAGGTAATGATAATAGTTAATTAATTGAGGATTTAAGGGCATGTAAGGAGACTCTTATGGAAAAGCTCGAGGAGGTTGAGGGTGAGAGAGATAATCTTCATCGTTTATTTGAAATTTTAAAGAAGGAGTCCTTAAGTAATAATGAGTCTCATTTGTTACTTGAGACAGGGACTGTGGAGTTAGAGGAAAAATTAAGAGACTGAAGTCATGTCAAATTTTATTTGGAATCTTTATCGTAGAAGAAGTTGGATAAGATTTCAGGCACCATCCGAATAAAAAATCATATGGTTAGAATTATCTTCGATTATTCAAATTCTTCTGCTTCCAAATCAATTACCCAATTTTTAGAGGGTCAACTATAGCCAAGAATGTAAGAAAAGGTCAACCCGTAGGTAACATTCCTCCTGTCTTCGCTTGCACATATTGTGGTAGGAAATGTCTGCTTAGGCATTTTTATTATGATCTCATAAATATCCTAGGAAGTCTATGTCTAATGTCACCAAGGTTCTCAAAACCTAAGATCGTCTTTTTACACCTTTATGGGTTAGGAAATCATATTTGGAGGTGTTTAATGATAGGCTCGTTGAATCTTGCATGCTTTTACATGATTATTCTCATTCTATATCTAATGGTTGATTATGTTAGGACATTTTTCATACACTAGATTTTGTGCTTCATGCTATATTTATAGTTATATGAGGTTTGCGTCTTTTATAATTTGATCTTTCATTTATTGGGTTCTTATGAGAAAATTACATAAAGATTATATTTATCTTTCGAGTCATTTTGAAAAAGTTTTAAAACCTCAGAAAGATTTTGGTTTATTTATGTATTTTAATTTTATACATTTTGTGAGGCATATTGTTTCTTAGAATCCATTGCTCCATGTTTTCATGTGGCCAGACCAATTGGTTATAGTTTACAATGATCTGGCTTGTTCTTAATCATGATTGGATGGAGTTGTTCGAACTTTGTATGCTTAATTACTTCACTTTGTACATGCCTTCACACACTCGCAATCCAGATCTTTTGGATTATAAGTACCTATGTTGTAAGAGCCAAGTGAGGTTTTATCTTATCAATATTGTCATGTATATAATTATTATATGGGGGGATTTGTTCTTGTAAGAACTACCTATGTTGTAGGAGCTAAGTGAGGTTTTCTCTGATCAATCTTGTCATGTACATATTTATTAGATGGGGGGATTTGTGCATGTAAGAACCATTTACCATGATATTATTTTTGTTTCAAAATATGAGGGTGCAATGGAAAAGGTCAATTGAGTGAGTAAACAACTATTGAGTGAAATGTTACCATTGTCAAGAGCCTAAAAGAAAAGAGGGGCAAAAGAAAAGAAAAATTCCAAAGGGCAAGTTTTGCATTAATCTCAAAAGTATGATATCTTCAAAAGAAAAAGTGAGAAAATGACATAAGATTTTGTAGGGTGTTATAAGTTGAAGATCAATAGGTTTACACAATGATTGATAGCTAATCTTAATGCCTGACAATATTTATTTGAAAACCATTAATTTTTTTAGGTAATTGTGCATTATGTATGTTTGTCCGTTATTAGTTCACATTAGTCATTGTTTGAGGCTAAATTGGAGTTTAATAAATTAATGCAGTCATATATAACTCCTTGGAGTATCTTTAGTAGTTTGGACATATTTTTTTTTTCTTCTACTTCACGCCCCTTCACTATGTACCACATTTATACCATATGGGTGTGGTTTGTGGTGTTTATATCGATATACGATTGTGCATTATTTTTATCTCCCCCCCCCCCCACTCTCTCTCTATTTATATATATATGTGGTGTTTTTTTTTTATTCTTTTCTTTTCATTTAATCCATGTTTTTCCATATACTTTATATTTGTATCAAATTGGCATGTCATAATTATCATATTGCTATCATTTGTTTGTTGAGTTTGTTTACATTTGTATAATTTGTTTTTATTGTGTGGATTATTTATGCTTGTGTTGTGGAGTTTGTTTATCATTGCATTTCAATTTACATTTCATGATATTGTTTGATTTCCTTTATGTTCACATTTGTTATACTTAGGGGGTGAAAATCATTTATATTGTCCACTTTAACTTTGTCTATTCCTTAACAAAAGCGAGAAAAGATCAAACCTAAGGGGGATGCATACTCTAAGGGGGAGATGCTTAACAAAGGGGGAGTTTTATTTTTATACGTGGTTTATATATTTTTATATTCTCCCTATATTTTAAAAGTTTGTTAGCTGTGTAGGTTTAGCTACAATGCAGAAAAGTTTCACAAGAGAAAAGCTAATCAACTTTGCGTCAATCAAGCATTAATCCCATTAGGTGTTTTTGTTGATAATTTCTGTCCAAGAATAGTCTAAGGCGGAGATTTATAATGAAAAATTTCCAAACGAGTCAATTTTTATGTATACTGGCTTTATTCCATTTGAACAAAACTTATTTGAATCATAGGTTATGATTTGGTTTGTTTTTCATTCAAGACTCTAGAATGTGATTGAACAACATAACGGCTAAGTTAAAGTTACATATATTACATGTCGAGTTTTGTTTCAACATATGAGGGATCTCAATGAGGTATGAATACATAGTATGTTTGATTCTTAGACACATTTGGGTGTTTTTAAAAAAATATTTTTTGAGTCCTTTTATAAAACAAATCAAATAATATTTTATGTTTTACAAAGTCGTTTGAACAAGTTTACCCTTGTCGTTCAAACGAGTTTAGTATTGTCCTTCAAATGAACATCAAACAAGGTTTAAATGAGTTGGTTATGTCTTAGCAAAAGAATGTCCCTCGAAGGTCACTTGAAATTAGATCGAATGGGATCTGTATTGTCATTTGAACGACTTATTTTTGGTTCTAACGAGAATACCTAGTTCATTCAAATGAGATTTCTCGAAAAAGTATGTCACCTTGTTTATCATGTTTTCTATATATATTAGGGCATATAAAGTGTTTTTAAGAGAGAGGTTTGCAAAAACACTCTTCAGAATCTAATATTGATCCTCTTAAACCTTAGTTTACACACAAAGTTTGAGATCCATGTTTCAACATCTTATACCTATTTAAGATATCTACTATATTGCACGAAGGTTGTCTACTTTACATATTGAGAGCATTTCGAGCAATAGAGATTGTGCTTTTGTTGTGCGACAACTGGATCGGTGAAGAGTCAAGTAAGATCAATGTAATAGTAAGATGTGGGAAAGTTCTTGCACTGTGTTGGATTTTAGAAGGTGTCCAAAAGTGGTTGCGAAGAAATTGATAAGGAATAAGGAAGTGTGTTAAGTATTAAATTCATTGAATTATTGACTAATTCTAAGTTCATGTATATGGACCTATATCGTAGTGAACTTTTGTGGATGGGTTGTCCGAGATTTTTCTATCACGGGTTTTTCTCGTGCATCGACGGGTTGTGGTTTGCCTTTATTTTAACCTTTTTTATATCAGCTAAAGTCATGCGTAGGTCAAGATAAAATTGGTAAATTATTTTTCACAATACATTAGTGGTTTAATTGGTGGAAAGTTAAAATCGGTTTACCTAATTCGAAAAATAAAAAATTGGTCTGTTAGTTGTAACCCTATTAGCTCTAGAGTGACTTTCGTGTGTTCACCCGATATTGAACCGAAATCGATAAGCCTAAACTCGCTAACTTAAAATTTCATATCATTTTATCATTTTATTTCACATTTTGACAGGTGTAGATAGGAGCACGGTAAACGATCCCACAATCCATTTAAATCCAAAACCCTCATCGATAGATTATTTACAAGTCAATATGTAAATAGAGTACGACCACAAACAATCACACGCATTATATATATATATATAACACATGGTTAACATGGGTGGGTGTGATGAGTCTCTCCAACACACCTCACTTAACATACGGTGAGGCTTTCCATACGAAACACTTACGTTACGCCTTCCTAATATACCTGATGAATTTATGCATCACTGGATAAGTCATATATCTTTCGACTTAGATCCTTATAATAGATTAAAAATATTACACCCCAAAATGTCCTAATAAAAATCTCTAATAGCATGCTAAAGGAAAAACCAGGCCCTAAACTAATAAACAAGAACTTAACTTTCTATATATATCCGTGAACGACAATCAATATGAAATCGTCAACATGGTGTTGGCATCCCTAGGCTTCTTCCTATATCCGTTCACATGGGTTATTTTTTTATCCATGTACACGGTTATTTGTCAATTTATAAAATATCATAAGTGCAAAAGATATTATAGAAGAGCCACTGTAAGTACGGGTCAAACCCATAGAGATTTGATCAATTTTCTAAGTTTTTAACTTTCCAACTAAACAATACGGTGTAAATACAAGAATTATAATCTAAGAGTAAAATAAATGCTATTAAAGGGAGCAACCAAGAATATTTAACTAATTATGGGAGAAACTAGGATTTTGGATCCATATAATAGTTTTAACTAATATTACGCATTAATTTAATTTTATCATTCCCGATTTTAAACTCACTCTCGTCGTGTTTAATTCGAAAAATAAAACATTTAAGTTCACATAAAATTTAACATCTGTAATATAGACGGACGGAATCCCTATTCCCTTAAAATATCAATTTAATGTTTTAAATGTAGTTTTTATGCATGGGGTATCGACATAATCAAGTGCAAGCATAACCCATAAAAAATTACTCACGACAAAAACTAAAAGATGAATTATCAATTTCTAAGTCATAATGTTGTATTTAAACATGAGATATCAGACAATTTAACGTAAACATAACCCATAAAACAATTACACACTTTAATTCTTAAAACATGAATTATCAATCACTTCAGAAGGTTTAAAACACTCTCGTGTCGATTTAAGTGAATACCAAATTTTTAAAAACATTTAAAACATGTCGGGAATGAACGCAAAATTAATTAACTCCTAACAAACCTACTAATATTTTATAAGTAACCCCAAAGTATAAGGTAATTACACTTGTAACCCTTCAAGTTTCAAAATTACTAAACTGCCCCTAAAACTTTAAAAACTTATTATTTAAACCATACCCCATCCTCATAACCCAAAAATAAATACAAAACTTAGTCAAAGTATTTGTATTTTGTATCAATTAAATAACCCAACCCAATAAGTTTGAAAATTTACACATTTAACCCCTAAACTTTAAAAAATGCATATTTATCCCTAAATTCATCTTATATATTACCCAAGGACCCAAATCAAAACAAAAATTATGTAAACTTCATCCCTTGAATTTTGGTTGGTTGCCTGCCTTGTGAGAAGTTGTACCACATGGGATACACATGGTACCTTGGTGAAAATTAATTAAACAATGGTAAATTTCCACCTCATTTTCCATCAATCCCTCCCCTTCACCAGCAAAATAAACTTTCTCTTCACCATTGTAAAGACATACACTATCACTGTGAAAAATATAAAGCTAGAATCTACTATTTTGATATTTCTATTATTTTATGTAGAATTTTTATTTTTTTTCCAATTGTTTAAGTTTCTGGTCATTCATAGGTTATAAATATGAGTTTACATGTAAGTTCTAACGTGGATAATACACTAAATAAGCTTTAATATCAGGAACCTCCATTAAATATCGAGATTTAATGGTGGAACATGTACCCTTAACTTTGAACCAGTTTCAAAGTAGGAGAACTCAAGACCTCGGTCTAAGAAACCTCGTTACAAAGTTTAATTCAACATATTTAAAATTGGTAAACAGGTTGAACGTGGCTTGGGAACAAACATTAAAGCTTCTATCATCCGTTGAAACTTTGTGACTTTAATTAAATGATAAAGTAGCCTCCCTTATTATAAGTAATCCTACATCTAGAGTAATTAATAGAATCACAACTCCACCCCTTAAAAGCTCGTATGTTATTAGAAACCAATCTAATCAACGAGACCATCCTTACACCAAAACTAAAGTACGATCGAGTGTTTAGCCAAATCAATCATAGCAACTGTGGATCTATAATGCAATGTCATGAGGGTAACCAAGTAGGGAACATATGGCCACAATTCCCAAACCTGCAACAATCATATCCCCGAAATTTTACTTCCTCGCTAATACCAAACCTACCAAATTTATCGATCCCCCATTCTTGACACCAATCGGTAACTCTGATAATCACCCACCTCAGCAAGTTTTGCGAAAGGAGGCAAGAAACAGTGACTAGAACTCGAGGCCAGAATTTTGGCATTATTTTAACAAAAAATCCAAACTATCACGACGTGGGAGAAGGTAACTTATCTTTTCGTAATATCTCGTCACGCATATTATTTAACTCTGGCTCAGCACATTATTTCATTAACTATGCCTTCATGACTAGATTGCAATTATCTACTAGTCCCTTAGTATATCCGCTATCCATGGGAATGCCAACTGAAGAAGTCACTGTCACTAATAGAGTTTGTAAACAACACACTCGATGGTTTGGAATAGGAATTTTGAAAGTATATTGAATTGTCTTATACTAAAAAAAGTTCGACTTAATCATAGGAATGGATGTTTCATCACCCAACTTTGCTCATATTAACTGCCACGAAAAGATATTAATGTTCAAAAAAACATATCAAACTCTATTTTACTTCCAATGGAAGAGTCACTTTAAATCAATTATGTATTTCCCAAATTCACTTCAAGTCACTTTAAATCAGCCTCATCTTACTATCTTATATAAGTACAATTATGTATTTCCCGAAGAATTGCCTAGACTACCCCCCTCCCACACACACATCGAGAGCTTCAATTTTTTTTTATCAAATTCTTACCTAACACATCCCCTATTTTGATACTTCCTTATCATATGCCCCCATTTGAATTACAAGAATTTAGAACCTAACTTGACGATTTGTTAAAAAAGGTTTTATACGACCTAGTACATCTCCTTGGGGAGCACCGATTTTTCTTATGAAAAAGAAAGATGAAGAATTTTGATCATAGATCGACTATCATAAACTGAATCAAGTGACCATCAAGAGTATATCCTTTGCCTAGGATAGGAGACCTATATGACCAATTGTGAGGGTAAAAAATATATTCAAAAATTGACTTACGATCTCGATATGACCAACTTCGCATGAAAGATGAAAATACACCCAAAATTGACTTTCAAACTTGATATGGCCATTTTGAATTCATGGTGATGTCCTTTGATTAACTAATTCCCTTGAAACTCTCATGGACCTAATGTATAGAATATTTTAACCTTTATTGGATCAATTCGTAATTATCTTCTTAGACTTTATCTTAATATACCCTAAGACTAGATAGGACCACGAAGAGCACTTGCGCATAGTACTGGAAATCTTACACAAATGCTACCTTTATGGAAAGAAAATAAAATGTGATTTTGTTATGAAATAAGTGAAGTTTCTCAGGCATGTTATCACCAAAACATGTATGCAGATAGACCCAACAAAAACCATGGCAGTACTCGAATGGTTGCAACCTAAGAACATTACAAAAATACAAAGTTTTCTATCATGGAAGGATATTTGAAAATTTCCTTTCCTTTGATGAAGCTATCCCGAAAGGATGTCTGATTTGTGTGGACTCCCGAATGTGAACAAGCCTTCCTTATGTTAAAGGAAAAGTTAACCACTACCCCAGTCCTCACTATTCCTTATAGTAATGTCGATTATAATGTATACACATACGTCTCATTACAAGGATTATGATGCATGTCAATGAAACAAGGAAAGGTGATCGAGTAAGGATTACAACAGTTAAAGATTCATGAACTTAATTACCCGATACATGATTTAGAGTTGTCAGCTGTAGTCTTCGCCCTGAAGATTTTGAGATGTTGTTTGTATGAAGAAGAATTTAAGGTATTATCAGACCACAAGAGTCTCAAATATATCTTTACTCAGAAGGATCTAAATCTTAGACAAAGACATTGGATTGAGTTTTTAGAGGACTAAAATTTTTACTTACTATACCACCCTAAGAAAGGCAACGTAGTTGCGGATGTTTTAAGTCAAAATTCGAACGAAACATTCAACAATATGTTTTCATTTTTAATTACTATATGAAAATACAACTTGTAGAGAGGATAGTATAAAAAACCAATCACTCTACGAAGTATCATTGCTCACCCCACCCTCCGTAAAAGAATTTTGGAACACTAAGAATGCGATGAATTTCTGAAAGGCAAGAAGCGAAAATTAGAAGATAAGAAAACAGATGGAGATTGGTCATATAACCCCAAGATAGGGTTAAGATTTAGAATTGATTGTGTCCCCCTATACTCTCCATACAAAAATAAATCTTACAAGAATCCTATTATTACAGATTTTAAATTCATCTAAGGAGCACCAAAATGTATCACAATCTCAAACAACAATATTGGTAGTAAGATGTGAAGAAGGAGATCACCAATTTTTTGTCAAAATGTTTAACCTGCCAACTGGTAAAATTGAACACCAGCATCCCGGAGGATAATTACAACCCCTCCATATTACAGAATGGAATTGAGATCACATTACAATGGATTTTATCAGCGGATTACCTCGGACATCTCAAGGTTATAATTCAATATGGGTTATTATCGACTGACTTACTAAATTTGCCTATTTTCTACCAGTAAGAGCTATTGATTCTATTCAAAAACTCAGTGAGCTCTGTATTCGAGAAATTATTAGACTCCATGGAATACCTGTATCCAATGTATTGTATTAAGATCCCCGATTCATACGAAGATTTTGGAGAACCTTGCAAAAATCCATGGGAACCAAGATTTATCTAAGCACTACCTTCAATCCCTAAACTGACAATCAACCCAAAAGATTATTTCTGACCCTCGAGGATATGTTACGAGCTTGCACTTTTGACTTTTCTGGAACATTGAATGATCATCTCGCCTGAATATATTTATCTTCTAATAGTATCTATTATACCAACATTCAAGTAACTCCTTATGAAGCCTTATACAGTAGTTTATGTCATTCACCTTTATGCCAGAACGAATCCGGAGAGAACCGTATCTTTGGACCCAAAATTATAGTTAAAACCACCATAAAGATATGACCATGATAAGTCTGGGGGTGATAACTTTTGTTGTCACGGTCATTGACCGTGATAAGTTCTTTAGAATTGTCATTGTCATGTCATGGTCAAAAACCGTGATAATTTTTTTCACGGTTAAAGATCGTGACAAATTAGTGACCTTTTAAAAAAATTGTCACGATCAATGACCGTGACAATTTTGGGCAGAATTAAAAAAAAATATGTTGGGCAGTATGGCCACTGCCACTGTCCAATAGTATATTTGTACCTGTTATAGCAATGTTGTATCTGTTCAAACATCATATATCCAAATGAAATAGAGATAATGAAAATATACGTTCAAAACAATATGCATCACGACATAATCCAAATATAATTCTAATGTAACAACTTAAAACAATTCAAATTTAACAACTTAAAACAATCCAAAACAATTCAAATAATGTCACTACATGTATGGGGTAGGGTTGAGGAGGTGGATAGTTCACACGATATACGAATTGATACACCCTTGAATATTCATCGTGCCGCATTGTTCTCACAACCACAATGGGGAGTTCTCCTTCCCGATTATCACATGCATGACGATCACCTTGGTCTCGATGTCTTGAAGTGCACGTCCATGAACTAGCATACCCTGGACGGTATCCTGGTCCCTTAACCCCCTCCCTATCCTCTCGCCATCAAATATGTCATGTATAAACACGTCGGCCAACCAAGTGTCGTTATAGGTCGGTCGAAGGGAGCCAAATAGGGTACTGGTTCATCAGAGTCCGCATGCGTCGGTGATGAAGCAACGACATCCACGTCCTCCTCCTCCTCCTCCACCTTCTCCTTCACTTTCCCCTTAACATAAAAGTGATGGATCGAGTTATGCAAATGCTCGATTAATTGAGTAATTTTTAGGTCAATGAAGGGTGATGAAATTCCCACCTTATCTTGCAAGTGGGTTTTGCCCTTAAGTCAAACTAATGCAACGTGCTAATTAATAATATGCAAAAAATAATCACAAAAGCAGCACACAAAATGTACTTTCGACATGGACTTTTTATGGTCACTTGTTTACAGCAGAGCGAAGTTTAAGTTGGCGTCAGTCGAAGAAAAATGTCGCTGACTTTTCGATCATCCTTGAGAGTTCATTATGCTCATGGGAAGATTGCGCAAGTGTCTTTCACATTTGCATGCCATTGCTTCCTTTTACGATTTTCGTATATTTTTTTGCCCTTTTTTTTGTTTTTCTTCTTTTTAAAGTTTTTTTGAATGTGCTATTGAAAAATAACACAAAATAACTACACTTAAGTGTAAAGAGCGACACAGAAAAAATATAAAATAAATAAAACGATACAAGCACTAACGGTGTAGTTTAACACGAAATCGAAGAAACAATGAATGAAACAAACAAACATGATATGAAACATTTTGTTGTATATTCTGGAAAAAAAAATGCTACCGGAAGTAATTTTTTTTATTTTTTTAATTTACATTTTTTACAGGCTAAGAATAGAAAAAAATGAAATATAAAAATTTTCGAAAGATTTTTTTTTTCAAATTTTCGATTTTTTATGATAAAGCAAGGTAAAACTAGTTTGAAAGTCAATAATTTTAAATTGAAAATAAATTTTCGACAATAGCGTGAAAAATGTGTTGTCAATTTATAACATATCACAAGTGCAGGGACTGTTATAAAATAGCGAGTGTAAGTTCGGATCGAACCCACATAGATTTGATCAATTTTCTAAGTTTTTAACTTTCGATACGATGTAAAGATGAAAATTATAATCGAAAACTAACATAAAAGCAATTAATGAGAGCAACCAAGAATATGTAGCTAATTATGGGATAAACTGGGATTTCAGATCCATTAGTAGTTTTAATTAACATTATGCATTAATTTTATTTTCCCATTCCCTGTTTTTTTTTAATTCAAATTGAATCGAACCTCATCGAGTTAAATTAGAAAAATAAAACCTTTAAGTTCACACAAAATTTAACATCTCTAATTTAGATGCCTGAAATCTTTATTCCCTGAAAATCGAATTTAGAGGCCTGAAATCTCTATAACTTAGAAAATATCAATTTTAAGTTATAAATGTAGTCTTTAAGCATGGACTATCAAAACAATTGAGTGTAAGCATAACTCATCAAAATATACTCACACCAAAAATTAAAATATGAATTATCAATTTTTAAGTTTCAATGTTGTATTTAAGCATGAGATATCAAACAATTTAATAAAAGGACAACCCATACAAATTACACACTTGAATTCTTAAATTATGAATTATCGATCACTTTCGAAGGTTTAAAACATACTCTCGTGTCGTTTTAAGTGAATACTGAATTTTAAAAATATTTAAAACATGTCAGGAGTTAACACGAAATTAAACCGACTACATAATACTAATCAAAGCATGATAAACTTCACCTAGTCCTAGTAGATAATTTATTCTAGCATAATGAACGATATAATAAAATTACAATAAAGAATAAGAAACTTCACTAATGATTGTACCTCTCGGTTAATCTTGACGAAGTCCTCCACACAAAAGTACAAATCTTGACCCTCAAATAACAATAAACTCTTTTAAAAATGCTTTAAAAAATTGTGTGTAAAATTGTGAGCTCAAGGGTCATTTTTTAAAGGCTATGAGGTGAGGTGTTCGGATTGGGGTAAAACTCCATTTAATTGGTTGTATTTGAGTTAGCAATTATTTCTCGGGGTCTTGGGAAGAGTTGGAAACATATTTATCTTGAGCCATTTTATAAAAAATATTTAGTACAACTATGTCAACCATGTCGTGTCATATCGCGATGTATCCTAACAATTTTTGCATACCGACTCTTTTGTTGTCTAAGCTCCCAGAAAACCTGTAAAAATGAAAAATAAAATAGTTATTCAAATTTATGTTCATAACATTTTGAAAAATAATATAACTACCCCTCTAATTTCAGTTTAGCCCCCGAAGTTTATATTTTACTCGTTTAACCCGGAATTCAACCAAATTTCATAGATAATTTTATTTTACGAAGATAAATATTTGAAAATTATTTTTAGTCCAATAAATCTCATAAAATTATGTGTTCACCCCCTGATATTACAAAATTTTCATTTTTAACTCAAATTTTATTCAAACTTGCATTTTCCTTCTTATTTACAAAAGTAACTCTAAATGTTCCTTATTTACGAAACCAAGGGCCTAACACGACCTATATTTAAGAATAATTAATACCAAATTAGGCACTCATAAAATGCCCCTGCTTGCAGTCCAAGAGGAGAATGTCACGGTAAAAAACATTAAATTTATCCAATACTTACCCAACTCGATATTTTTTGCGTCAGATCATCTCCAAACGTTATTCTAACCTTAAAACAGTACTAAAAACATCAAAAATAATTTTCAATTTATTCTAAACATGATTATTGTAATCTACGATCATTATGAAGATTAAAACGTGAAAATACGGTCCAAATCATCAATTTTAACATGAAAGTTATTAGGGTTCATAATGACTTTGGGATTTAATCAATAAAAGTTCTCTTAAATCATTAAATTATATTTAAAACATATGATTCATCAATTCAAATGTGATTTGATATAAATGTAAATAATTTTTAAGCATAAAAACATGAAATTGACTAAGGCGAAACCTCTTAATACACATGATTTTGTTTTTCAACATAAAAATCTTGTAATACCCAAAGTTCAACCCCATAATGCATTGGATTTGAACCTATAATGTGACACCCTATAAAATCCAAAAATATATTGATTAGTTATATATATATATATATATATATAAAACTATAGCAGTAAAGAGCTAAAACTAATAATACGAATGACCAAATGATTTTACAGTACCAATCCCATAACATATATAACTCCATAACTACAATACCATAACCGTCTAAAAGGATAGGAACTAACTTTGAATATATACAAGAAATGGTCCAACACGCATAAATTTCAATACAATATTTGATCCTAAAAAGTAAATGTAATAATAAGAATGAGAACTCAGGATCGATACCTACATCATATATATTAGACCTGGAAATGAAAGAGAATGGAAGATATCAGGGTTATGGAATCTGCTAGGGCTTAGTATCTGAAAACATATTCCATAGACAAAATTAAACCTAGAAAGTTTATAGAAAGTAAGAAGTGAACGGAAGTCTGGCCACAATAATAATAGTTCATCTTCCTCCCATATTTTAGTTATTTTTTAAGTTAATCCAATCCAAACAACCTATATATAACATGAAATTTTAATTATAAACCTAAGTGAACCCAATGATATAGAATTATAACTATTTCTCATTTGTTTATAATTAATAGGGTTCCACAATATTATAAATCGGATATACAATGTGTGTATATTCACTTTAAGGTATGTAGTCTTATTCTTATTGCCTTAGAGGATCACTCGTACGTACTAGGTATAGCTGTAGTTTATCCCAAACCTATAACCTCAAATTCTCAATAAGGGATAAAAACTACCCATTCTCGTATATCGCATAACCTCTACAACTAAGGATATATAATAGAACTTTCTCATATATTCCCTATCGGCACACAGGTAGGTCAGTTATAGTATTTGGGTAAAAGGATAAAGGTAAGCCAGTCTTTATCACTGGGGTACCAGCGCGATGAATGTCATACGTGTCCAATTAAAATCCCTCCTATTATGTCCCGCACGAGAACTCATACACCCTGGTATACTTACACATGAAGAAAATAAATAAATCCATTATTTTCACGAATTACTAAAAGTATTGTAGGCCTCAAATTAATTAGGAATTGATAGAAAATCTATCTCAAAGTCGTTCGAAACGAGATCCTCAAATCTTTCAAATGGAAGCCCCTAAGTTATTCAAATAAAACCAATGTTGTTCTAACAAAATTACCCATGTTATTTAAAACAATAACATATCTTTTAGACATGATTAATTATCTCATTCTAAAAAGATCCTAATATCGTTCTAACGAGATTGATCCAATGTCCATCTAATCCAAGTTCTAAAAACATAAATTATTAATTCAAAACCTAGATTTCAATCCTTTAAACGGTCCAGTATCGATCCTCCTTTAAGTA
The DNA here is from genome assembly GCA_949130495.1 of Sambucus nigra. NCBI lineage: Eukaryota > Viridiplantae > Streptophyta > Magnoliopsida > Dipsacales > Adoxaceae > Sambucus > Sambucus nigra. The sequence continues at coordinate 81,687,281 of OX422208.1, read as the reverse complement.
TATGATGTTTATAAATAATACTACCATATAACTATAAATTTGAGTTGATTTAAAGAAGAATTCGTTCAACAATTCTAGTTTATACATTTTAGAATCGTAAGTTCATAATTATTAACCAATTCATATTAGATTTGATTCAATTACCGATTAAACATGAGGACGCTTTTAAGCACCATTTCAAACATTTAGAGTATACCAAATTCAATCGGATTACAAGGTCAATTTATAAGATTTATCATCAAACTATCATAATTCATTAACAAGAGATTAAGTCCAGATTTAATAATTAATCTAAGTACAAAAACTAGGTTTCAAATGATTAAAATCAGGTCATAAAAGTGTCAACCTAGATTGTAATGACTATTACTATCATAAATCAATCTCAATTACATTCTTAATCGATGTACACTTGCCTTTGATCGATCAATGAATCAAAGTCTTAGAAACCTCTAAATTCTCTTCAATCCTTTGTGCCTCTTCTGTTTAGATCTTTAGGGTTTTCTCAAAAGACTAATGAGTGTTTTAGGTTTCCCTAATTTATCTAATAAGAGTGTTTCCCATAAAATTAAACTTAGGCACAATATAATTCTTAACCCAGTTAGCCTAAAACATTCTCCAAATGGCCTGAAGCTTACCCCAAGTCATACAGTAAACCAATAGACTTGAATTCCACTATTTTATGTCAAAACAGACTTCCTAAGCGTCCCTAAAGTAAACCTTAAATGAACAAATAGTAATAAATTAAAATTTTCATTATATTAATAAAAAAGTCGGTACGAGTAAATTAAGTTAAAACATAATTATTAATTATTAATGTGGGAGTCAGCAATATAAGAAATTACTTCATAATCGGTGGGACATAATACCAAGGGAATAATATAAACAAGGAAACCCCTAACATCTAGTTACTGATCAAACTATGGTCACCCATGATAATAAGTCTCTTAAAATATTTAATTAATGTATTACCATTTACTATGTTGATTCTTTAAATATTTAATTAATGTATTACCATTTATTATGTTGATTCCCTAAAAGTGTAAATTCACCCAACACAGATATAGACCATATCAAAACATATGAAATATACTAAGTGACATATCACATGTCACAGAAGATAGATAAACAATGAATTGAATAATTTAAATTATTGCGTAAAAAATATAAAGTATTACATAAAACGTGTCTTTACCCATATAGATTCACTACCAATAAAAACATAAGCAAGTTACATATTATACCATAACATGCCAAGATATTTTTTTCCCATTATGGTGGTTGAAGGTTCTGGTTTGATTCATCCTCTTTAAATATTAAGGTCCTCGCCACAAGTCTTCCTTGGCTCTCTGAAAGCTTATTTACTACTAAGTTTTGTATACTGGGGTAAAAGTTGATAACTAAAGGGGGTTAAGGCTAATTGAATAATCTTAATACCGTAGGTGTATAAAACGCCTAATTTTAGGTATACATATGTAATACCCTATATTTGTAGTAGTATTTAAATTAATTGTAGAATTGATTACTAGTTCGTGATGAGTTATTATTAACACATGACATGTGGTATATCATTTCACGATTTGGGATACTGGACTATCGATATGTTGGTTAGTACATCAAGATGTGACTTTGATATGTCACATATGATGGATTACTAATTGAGTTACGTGTTAATGTGATTTCATTGATATATCGGTTAGTGAGTTTATGATAATTTACTAAGATAAATAATTAAGTGAGTTAGTATTATGAGCATCTATGGAATGGCCATGGGATAGGTGTATAAGGTTTCCTTCTTTGAATTAATACCTTAACATTGGGATCCACCAATCCTGATGTAGGTTCTTATAATACCGAGTCTTAAACAAATTAATTAATTATCAAGATTTAACTGAAGCTTAGTGTTCCGACTATTTAATTAATTTAGTAAGGTAATTAATTAACTAATATGATGATTGGATTATAAAAGATGTTAACCATAAATTAGGTTTATATGATGTTTAGAAAGTCCAGTTTGAATTTATTAGAGTGGAATTTTATCTCATTGCGTTAGTATATAGTTTGGATCGAGTTTTACGCCATTTTGAGCATGTATTGGGCCTTTTTAGTTAGGGATATTTTGGGGCCCTAGACTAATTTCGTGGTTTCTGAGTTAATATAACCTATTAGCTTAACTTATATATCATAATAAACTTTTGGGTGAGCCCTGGTTGTTTAGGAAGACGTGGAGAAATCCTAGATTAAAGAATGAAGGTTTTGCCCTAGAGAATTGGGGGTTAATTCTTCAATCAATTTAAGACAGGTTTATTTTTTTAAGAAAATGATTGGATTTATGTTAGAATAATGATAGTTCATTGGAATATACAATTTAACTCATGAAATACGATTTGAAATCCTACTATAACTCAGTTTCAAAATTATAGTTAATTAAATGTTTTGTAAGGCCGAACTATTATAACTTGGACATTATATCATTAAATTGGGTTATGAATTATTTAATCAGAACCCATGTTAATATTAATGATGTTATTTTCTAAAATCCATCACTTTATTTTAATTATTTAATTAAATTTGTGAACTAATTTCATTAATATGGTTGGAACAATGAACTTAGTGTTGAATCCTTAGAGGCTATGATTATATCCTTACTTGTCATTTAAATCTCCTGGAGTTGGTTACTGCATATTAATATTGTAGTTTTGTAGTTTATATTCAAAGGGTAAGGTTAACTTTTCAATTAAAGGATTTTAATTTGAGTTTTTTTTGTTATGGTCATTTCCCTTGAACGAAGAAGAAGAAGGGCATATGAGACCATCTCGTTTGAATGATATTGGGGTGTTGTTCGAACGAGAGAGGTATTTTCGTTATAAAAACCATAAGTTCTCATTCGAATAAAAAAGGACATCTCGTTTGAATGACCTAAATGTCTTGTTGGAACAACTTTTGACCAGGGCTATTTTTGGTCAAAATTTTATTGGGGTTCGATTTTAGGAATTTTGATCACTTAACAGGATGTCATGGGAGTATGTTTGCTGATTAAAACCTAGTGCTAGATATGCATAGTTTTGTGTTTCATTTAGTATATGCCGAGTAATTTTAGTCATATAATTAATGAGATTAAAGATGAGAATAAGTCGAAAACCTATTGAGTAAGGTGATGACTATGTTAGACTAACTATGTAAACCAACAAATAGATGTAGGTGGCAATTTACTACTGGTGATATATCCAATGCCCAAAATCCAAACACTAATGATATTAATAGTAGATAATGAGATCACATACATAAGACAAGATATATGTGGTTTGGAAACGTGCCCGCGTCCATAAGGTGCTAGGGTTTGTTCTTTATTTCTCAAGAACTTAGGTCGACAAAGTTATAGTACTAATCGACGTTATAATGATACATGCCATTATTATGTGGAATGGGTTTACTTTTACAAGGAATCTTAGGAGAGTCTTAATCCTCGTTAATAGCTATCCATAATAGTTCAGACTTATCCACTATTTTGTTCAGTCATTGCAAGTGATTAAGTTGATGAAGTCCATTCTGACTTGGAGTCCTAATGAATCACATGTGCACACACATTTCCAATCATGCGTCAACGTGGTTCTTAACCCTATAATTACCTCCATTAATAGGCATGTTATTAATGATAGCTAATAACATGCCTATAATTACCTCCATTAATAGGCATGTTATTAATGATAGCTAATAACATGCCTATTAATGTTATGTTATGCTATGCTAGCCTCGACTAGTGGACTTCATCAACTTAATCACTTGCAATGATTAATAGGCGAGCATAGCATAACATTAATAGGCATGTTATTAGCTATCATCATTAAAGGAAATATTTAATCATCACCATACATCATGATAGCATATGGAAAGAAATAACTGAATTAAATAAAGAACTGGAGTAAACACTTCAAGTCAAAATCCCATACAATAATCCAATAACATGAAATCAAAGTCTAAAGATAGAATAAAATAACTCTAAATCTATGAATGTAAAATAGGAGGGACGACATGTCCAACTGAAGTAAATTACAGATATATGGGGAGAAATAGACTCATAAGCATCTACTAGAAATGTCCTGTAGCTTCCACAACAGCTACAGCTCGACAAATGAATGAAATATCCTAAGCATGGTGTCCATGTGGCTGAGCACCTAAAATAAAGGAAGAAGAAAAGAAATTTGCAAAAAAAGGGGTTAGAGACCGAGTCGAAAATAGTTTAAATATAGCAAGTGCTTAAATTGGTTAATTAGCACAAATATTATTCAAGTTAACTTAGCGTACTCACTTGAGATGCTGACCTCTCATCTATTGTGCACACCAAATGAGTCTAACTACCCATACTAGTCACGATACTGTACTTGACTATACGTAGTATAACCACTATGCCGGATAAACTATCTAAATAACTCGAAGACAATATATCTCTATTAATTAGGAATAGGTTTTAAGATGCTTTAACTCATTCTCATAACATTCTTAATTACCAACTGGTAACCCAATAAGTATATACGTTAATATAGTGGCCAACATGTAACACAGTATAGCAACTCAGTATACATATATAAAATCTCACTATGTATACATATAAATATATATCAATAATGCACCTATGGTTAAGAAACCCCTGGTTCTAGGCATACTCGGCTATCTGGTCCCATTGCAATGCTCATCCATGAAGGACAACATGTTCAATCTCTCAGGAATGAATAAAACATATACACATATTGGAGGCGAACATAGTTTCAAGCCGATGGGCTACGCACATACCTACGCACCCATACGACCATTAACACTATCGTTCTCACAGATAGCTCGTACCTAAGTTACATGATCTAGTGGTACGAATCAAAATACCCCAAAGGCACACAAGATATGATCGTCCACAACACGCTAACCTCCATTCAATATCCAGTAGCTAGGTATGTCATACACATAATATATCAAGCAATAACCATGCACACAACTTATGTAATTTTATAGGCGTTCACGCCACCCGATTTCCATATTACGTAAGTAGTAGTAGTATTTCTACCCTCTCCGTAGATCACATATATGGATACACACACTCTTGACCCTAAATTTCTCCTCGATTCTATGAACTTTATATATCCCGAGAATAATCACACTCCCCACTCAATATTAATTCAGAATTTAGGCCACTCGTCATTCACGTAGGTTATTTATATCGCGTGGATGAATCTAGAGTGATTCTTAAATTGATCGGGGTCTTAAAAGTGTATTCTGGAATCTCGTTAGAAGTCAGAGGATTCTCGTTCGAACAACTTTCTTACTTCAAACGAACTCAAAAATTTCATTAGAAGGGTCGTTGGAATTCTCGTTAGAAGGCTCGTTCAAACGACCTGGACTGGTCTTCGAATGAGAATTCCGAACTGGCCCTATTTTTTACCAAAATCATTTTTCTAAATTTTCTAACTTCCAATCTCGACCCATAACTTAACCAACTTCGAATTTAATGTTTTTAAAAAATTTCTAATCACCCTAAGATACTTTCTAATACAAATTAAAGGTCAAATCTTTATATACTTAAATGGAATTCAATAATTTCTTCAATTCCAAACAAATCTCTTAAATGCGAAACCAACATTTTAAACCTTAAAAAACCCTCAATAAATTTTGTGATTTCAACGTATAATTATCAAATTTAACAGTTATATGAAGGGTAGTTCCTCTACATTTCATAAGATTTCTTTCCAAATCCTCCTAATTAAACCTATGTTTTTCATTGCAACAAGTTTATATCATCTAATCTAAATTAACAGGAACAATATAATGCCAAAAGAGGAGAAATATAAACACTAGTCTTTGTATGGGTTTCTGATTCTCTGGTTGAATTCGATATGTGGTTGATCCTCTCGTCGCGATCTACGATTTGGTGTAATTCTTGGTGAGAAATATTGAGTTCTTGTCTTAGTTCTCCTATGGGGTCTTCTTCCTCCTTGGTTCTCTCTCTCTCTCTCTCTTGTAGGTTGTAATTGACTACAACCTCTAACCCACATTGATTTTAATTCTTCCATATAATTCCCCCAAAATCCCAAAAGACCGAAATACCCCTCCGGGGTGTCATTTGGGGCTAAAATACCCCGGACTCCAAATAAAACACCCCAGTAGTGTTTTCTGACTATTTTGACCCTTTCGGAGACACTGGCGCACTAAAAATAGTCATTCGAGTTATATAAAAATAATTTACCTTTTTAACCCCCCAAATATATAATAGTGACGCGACTCATACGCGTGTCCCAAATAATTATATCTTAACTGCCGTGTATCTCGTCCTTGACCATATTCTTATTTCCAAAACAATATTACGTTACTCACTACGTAATGTTCAACATAATTATAATTTGACATAATTATTTTCAATAGCTATCAACTCTCGTCACGCTAGTAGTGATTACCCTTAAAATCGAATTAATTATAAATTAAATTTTCTCTCTTAAATTAATCAATCCAAATTTCCATAATTTCAGAATAAAATAAATATGCATAAAAATAGGTGGTATTACATACTTCCCCCTAATAATAAAAATTTCGTCCCGAAATTCAGAAATGAAAGTATACCTGGCAAGAATATCTCTGGATAATGTTCACTCATATCATCCTTGCGCTCCTAGGTAGATTACTCAACATTATGGTGCCACCACTGAACACGGACTAGTGGTACTATCTTTGAACTCATCTTCCTCTCGCTACGGTCTAAGATAGTAATCGGACGCTCCTCGTAGGAGCTATCAGGTTGTAAGTCGATCTCCTCCAATGGAATATGAGTGTGGGCCAAATCATCTTGAAGATATATCCTCAACGAAGAGATATGGAATACGTCATGGACCTTATGCAAGGGCTCCGGTAACCCAAGTCTATAAGAAACTGGCCCAATCCTCTCGATAATGGGGAATGGCACTACATACCTAGGCGCCAACTTCCCCTTCTTCCCAAAAGGTATAACTCCCTTCATAGGAGACACTCGAAGTAACACCTGCTCCTCAATATTGAACTCCCGAAAATACCACTTGGCATCGGCGTAGCTCTTCTGTCAATCTTGAGCGACCAGAATTCAGTTCCGTATCAACTATATCCTTACCAAAGTATCCTGAATCACCTCCGGACCAAGTAACTTCTTGTCCCCGACCTCCAACCAACATGCTAGGGAACGACAAGGTTTGTCGTATAGTGCCTCGAATGGGGCCATACCGATAGTAAACTACTAGGAGTTGTTATAGGCAAACTCCACTAGTGGAAGATACTGCTCCTAGCCTCCGCTAAAATCAATTATGCACATATGCAACATGTCCTCTAACATCTGATTTGTCCGTTCGATCTTTCCATCTATCTGCGGGTGATAGGTTATACTCAGTCGCAACTCCGTACCCATCGCCTCCTAGAAAATCTCCCAAAATTGAGACACAAACACCTTATCTCTGTCGAACACGATATTGAGAGGCACCCCGTGAAGTCTCACTGTCTCTACTATGAATATCTGGGCATACTGTCCAGTGGTGTAATCTGTCCAGGCTGGCAGAAAGTGGGTTACCTTGGCCAGCCGATCCACTATCATCCATATCGAATCGTGACCTCTCTGTGATGTAGGTAATCATATGATGAATTCCATGGAAATGCTCTCCCATTTCCACAAAAGAACCTCTAATGGATATAGAAGTCCCACCGATCTTTGATGGTCCACCTTTACCAACTGACAGGTGGCAGATTTTGAGACGAACTCTGCAATATCCTTCTTCATTCCGCTCCACCAGTACTATCTCTGCATATTCGGGTACATCTTATCCCCTCCGGGATGTAACACAAATCGTGAACCGTGCGAATCTGTCATCACCTCGTATCGCAATTCTTCTCCCACAGGAACAACCAACCTTCCATTGAAACGTATGCCCCAATCTGAACCCACTGTATAAGACTCGGCCCCCTTTGCTAGAAGTTGCACTATCTGACTCTGGCAGAAAGGATCAGCTACCTGAGCCTGTACTACTCTCGTAATAATTTGGGGCGTAACTGTCATCACTGACATGAACGATCGAGCCACCGCATCCTAGTGTCGTAACTCCTTCCATTTTTCTTTTCACACATTGTCCACCTCACCTACTGGCCTACATCTCAATGCGTTTGGTACCATGTTAGACTTCCTCGAGTGGTATTGGATATCAAATTAATAATCCTTCTTCACAAACTCAAGCCACCAACGCTGACGCATATTTAACTCCTTCTGGGTGAAGAGGTACTGTAGTGACTTATGGTCCGTGAATAAGAGAAATTTCTCCCCCCAGGAGGTAATGTCTCCAAATCCAAAGTGTAAACATGACCGCTGCTAATTCCAATTCGTGGATGGGGTAATTCCTCTCGTGAGGCTTAAGCTTACGGGAGGCATAAGTTGTAGCCTGATTCTCCTAATTAAGCACACCCCTAAGTCCTAAAAGGATGCATTAGTGTAGACTAGATACTCCACTCCTGGACTGAGAAATGCTAACACTGGTGCTGAGGTTAACTTGTCTTTCAACTCATCAAAGGCCAACTGATAGGCGTCACTCCAGATAAACGACACCCCTTTGCGAGTCAAGTGTGTCAACGGACCCACTATCTTTGAAAACCCTCGAATGAACCTCCTATAGTATTTGGTTAGGACCAATAAACACCGTATCTCGATCGGTGTTGTGGGATGTCCCCACTCCCTCACCACCGATACCTTCCCCGGATCCACGGATATCCCTTACTCAAAGATAATATGCCTAAAAAACTGAACCTCCTTCAGCCAAAATCCATATTTCTCGTATTTTGTGTACAACTCATGCTAGAGGAGTGCCTTCAAAACTTGACTCAAGTGGTCAGCATGATCCTCCTTGGTCTACGAGTAAACCAGAATGTCATCTACGAAGACGATGATGAACTAGTCCAGGAACTCTCGGAACACCCTGTTCATCAAGACCATAAACACGGCTGAGGTGTTGGTTATCCCAAAAGGCATAACCCTAAACTTATAGGAGCCATATCTTGTAAGGAAAGACGTGTTCGACACATCCTTCTCCCTAATACGCAACTGATGGTAGCTCGATCTCAAGTCAATCTTCGAGAAAAAGGCATCTCCTCTCAACTAGTCGAATAAGTCATCGATTTGAGGCAACGGATATTTGTTTCATATCGTGAATTTATTCAACTCTCGATAATCGACACATAAACTCAATGATCCATCCTTCTTCTTAACGAACAGTACGGGATCATCCTACGATGACGTTCAATCTGGTCACGTAACTCCCTAATATTTATTGGAGCCATACGTTAAGGTATACGGCTATCGATCGAGTGACCGGCACTAAATCAATGACGAAGTCTATCTCTCTACTTGGTGGTAACCCCAAAATCTCCTAAAACACATCGGAGAACTCTCGAACAACAGGAATCGAGTCAAGTGGTACCATCACCTCCCTAGAGATCTCCTCCTCTATATAGTATAAATGTGTGGGCGATCTTCCCTCGGAGCGAGGCATCATCACTAGGAAAATCTCCTGGAAGGGTATGGAAAAAACTATACTCCTACTAAACAATCAATCATGACCCTATTCCTGACAAGCCAATCCATACCTATAATTGCGTCATACTGGGACATATCTAACACGAGCATGTCAGCGGGTAGGATAAACCACACAATATCTATACCCACTTCCCGATAAATAAAAGAAATTATGGAACCTATACTCAACGGTGAATCCACATAAGTAACTGTACTCTCTGCTGTATCAAATAATCTCGTAGTACGTGTAAACCCCGTGGTAATAAAACAGTGTGTGGCCCCCGTGTCATATAAAATGTGCCCCAAAGCCCCCTGGATAGAAAACATACCCTTAATTGTGGGTGGGTCATGCGAGACTGAGGCGTGGTGAAGATTGTATACTCGTACATACTGAAAATAACCCTGCTAAACTGGAATGGCTGGAATGGGTGGCAGTGCTGGCATCTGAGGGGGTACTGGGAGAGTTGTGGGAAATAACGGTCTCTAGGGCTCCTGACAAGCACCCTGCTGCTGCTGCTGCTACTGGCCTCTACCCTTCTGAGGGCAGTCTTGACACTTATGGAGAGTGTTTCCACAAGTAAAACATCTCCCTTGGAAGGATCATCCCCTCTGTCTCTGTTGTCCCCGACCCTGATATCCGTTTCAACCCCTCCCTTGGCCATGTTGAATCTACTGGTGGCCTGATGGCCGTGCTAACCTTGCTGGCCATGTCTAAAGTCTCCCTACCCATGTCTAAAACCTCCTGGCCTGAACCTCTTAGGATCCCTCTACTGGGAACCCTGATCACTATGTCTATGCTGACCCTGAATTGCATGTGCCCGACTGGAACTATTTCCTCCAGTCCTTCCCTACTGGCTTTACTCTCCTACATGCTTAACCTCTGTCAGATGAAAACGGTGGTTCTCACAGTGGAGTAGTGTTTCATTAACCATGTCCTAATAGGTGGCCAAAGAAATATTGCCTATCAAATGCTGGCGGATCCTCCATGTCAACCCATCCTCAAAACGTTGAATCTTCTTCTCCTCAGTCGGGATCTCATCCGGTACAATGTTCAGAAGGTTGATAAACTCTGCCTCATATTTCGCCAAGGTCTTTCCCTCCTACTTCAAGTTTAACAACTTTCATCTCATCTCTATCTGGACGCCCGAGGGGAAATATTTGTGGTCGAACTGTGAAGTGCTTGGGGTGGTCCCTTATGTGCGTGTGTTTCAAATCAAACCAATTTATTACAAAACATTATCCAACTTTTAATGTGAACCCAACCAAGTTGTGAAAAAACAATTCTTACTTTAAACCAATTTTATCTTGATTAATCCTAAACACCCATCTAGTGATTAAAGCAAGTAAATAAAGTAAAGAATACTCACAACGCCGGATGTACGAGGAAAAAACCCAAAATGGGGAAATAACCTCGGATGGCCCAAGCCAGACAATCACAATGAACAAAGGTTTTATAAAGACAGATTAGCCTTACTCAATGTCTTGATCCCCACGGGTCTTGACGCTCCTTCTGATCTTCTACTGTTCTTCAATAGTGCCCACGAAGAAATTTCGTCTTCCACGATACTTGTCCACAACACTCGACTCCACGAATGTCTCGGTGTTCACCGATTAGCTTTTATACGTCTACGATGTCAAACAAGAAGTCCTTCTCTTTTCTTCACCACAAAACCCTGATGTTCAATGGTAGAACTAACCTTCTTGGTGCGACAAGATCACTTAAACATATAAGAATGATAACTCAGATCTTTTCAAACACTAAGGATGTGTTTATGCTTTTTAAACCTTACAAAACATGTGCAAAACTCAATTGGATGGTAAACTATTTTTCCAGATGCACACCTATGAAACTCTGACGAAACCACGCTTTAAATAAGATTTAAACACCGCCTCGAAAAACATGTCGCTCGAACGACAAGGCCACGTCGTTCGCGTGACATTAGCATCTCGTTTGAACAAGAGCTTATGTCGTTTGAACAACAGCGCGTAAGTTTGACTTTTTGACTTTCAGATTAAAACGTCACTTTTAAATGAGATCCAAATTAGTCAAACTCTATTTCGAGCTTATCAGAATAAAACGTAGTGTAAACCATTAAAACACTTTTAAAAAAAAATCAAAATATTTTTCTTTATAAAAATACATCCTCATCTTTTATAAAAACAATTACGAGCACCATTAATTATACGCATTCATACCTCTGTGATCTCGGAATTGAAGACGATTAAACTTGCACCAATTAAACATTGGCATGATTAATTCTTTGAAGCTTTGCCGCAATTCTTCAATTTTCTTCAATACTTCATAAACCAAGTGGGATCGTGACAAAATAAATTCTCCCTATAACATATTACAAACACAGTTTTGTTCACGGAATTAAGTAGAAATAATACAGGAACTCATTTGGAAATTTATGTCCTTACAAATCTCCCCCTTTGACTATTCCGGGACAAAACTAAACCAGTGAAATGCCTAAGCCGGGCCTTCAAGCCGTATGATGCCTAAATCCCATCCCATAAACCCAAAATAAAAAATACGGGACTTGGACTAGTATATGTAGCACCGACGAGCATAAACTGTCTGATTGTGATGTAAACTTGAAATCTCGAAACTCTGAAGCATACCTACACACATGAAACAGACAAAAAAAATACCCAGTGAAGTATGGAGGAACAAATGAAACCAATATATATATCCAAATGATACCAAACGATAATAGATACCAATATGAATAAACTCTGAAAAAATCATTTGTTAAAAAATTTGAGCAGCTAAATGATACCAATGTGTACTACCAATTTGTAAAATATGTAATCCAAAACATGCTCAAGTCTCCCCCTACATCACATACATCTCTCCCCTTTTTTGTCTTGAATAGACAATCTGATGAAAAGATAAACCAATAAAAGAATCTAGCATGAGAATATAAACCAATTTGAATTAATTTGAAATCGCTAGATAATCATGAAACAACTAGCTAAATATGATCAAGTAATGAAAAATCCGTAGCTAGTAAACCAATGAATCACACAAAGAATATAGCAATCTAATCAGGTGTGATAAACGAATTATATACAAAAATCAAATATAAGACCATAAAACCTGCATATAAATCAGTCAGTCCAGAAACACTTCCAACAGTACCATAAACTATACCAATTTTAACCAGAGGACTGCAAACCCATCAGAAGCAAGAATTCAGGCTATCGTTCGAATGAGCCAGGGACGTCGCTCAAACGAGATGAGGGCGTCGCTCAAACGAAGTACAGTTGTCGTTCGCGCGACATAGAGATTTCGTTTGGACGACTTCTCGCGACTTGCCAAATTTTCATATTTTTCCAAAAATATATTATATTTTTGCCCAGTGAAAAAATTTCCAGAAAAAAAATTAGTGGAAGGGCCTGACAGCAGCAAAACAATGCTAAAATAATAGGCTTTTAACACAAACCACAAAAACTCATAAAAACTAACAATGTGAGTTACATGCAAATATACTATCGATGTGCTCAAACATGGATATGGAATGAATGGACGTGAAATTACAACAAACGAGTCACAATTCAAACACATCGAAATGATCAAGAAGCTCTAATTAATAGCGATAAATCATCAAACTTTATCATAGCCATATGATCATTAAAGTGTGAGCTTGACGAACTTAACATACTACATGCACACAAATTCAGAATTTTGACGATTCTACAAACAATAGCATCAAATTGCAATGTTTCAACATTAGGATTAGATGTACAAACCCGTTAAATTTTTTAATCCATACAAAATCCCTCAATAATATCATATTTTCTTTGGAATGAACTAAAATAATTTGGCCCTTTTCTTAGCATATTGCATTTTCTTTGGGGCTCTTTTAAACGGTGGCTTTCAAAATGAGTTAATTTTGAACTCTCGCAGTCCTTTCCCGTGAATCACTCATCATTTTTTAAATTCAAATGCTCATGGTAAATGGTTCTTACATACACACTTCTCCTTAAGTCTACTTACGCCTATATGATAAGATTGAGATAATAACGCCTCACCAAATTCAAATATTCAAGAGAAGTCAAACATTCATAAAAACTCGTGCATGTGTGCAATGATGACATATATACAAAGTAGAATAAAAAAGCATATCAACTTCGAAACAAACCCATATAAACAATGGTTAAGATCATTGTAAGCATCAATAATAATGACCAAATGTCCTAGCCACATGGATAATGAAACGATGGGGGGGGGGGGGGGGGGGTCCAAGCACACCAATATGCCACATCAAACATGTAAACTCAAACAAACAAAAACAACAAGAAAACAAAACTATTTTCAGTTTCTCAAAAGTTTTCTCAAAAACAATATCTTTTTTGTATTTTTCAAATAAGACTCAAATAAATGAAAAATATAATACGAAGAGATAAACATGTCATAACAATAGCAAATTATAAACATGATGCAAGGTCTATCATATGACAAAACATGCAAGCTACTATCCATAAGAAATAGCAAGGGATGAATCATGTGCATGCATGTGAGAATCAACCAATGAAGCATTTACCATCTCCAAAACGGACGTCTGAACCCAAACAGGTGTATACCTAACAACACGGGTTTTGGGAACCAATGGGACACTACGTTTAAACTTCGTAGGGTCTTTTCTAAGATCAAAATAGAAACTCCTAAGGTGACCTTTCCTACCACAATGGGAACATGTGAAAACACGACGAGGAACGGGACCTTTAGGTTGACCTTTTCGAATACCCTCGGATGTGTTTGTCTCTCTAAAACAAACTATGGTTTTGGCGTTTACATTCGAAACACTAGATCAAGATAATCCGCTACCATCACTACTCGAGCCATTTAAATCATTTTTTAACTTCAAAACTTTTGACTCAAGCAAACGATTAGACTCCTCAAACTTTTTGGACTCCTTCTTTAAATTTTCAATTACCCCTAGAAGGTTATCTTGCTCCCCCTCAATGTGACCAAACTTATCCCTAAGATCCTTTTCTCATGCCACGAAATCATTAATCGAATTATTTTCCTCAACGGCACAAACCCTAGAATTTCTCAGATCCTCTAACTCTTTTTCTAAAATGAGGACTCTATCATCATTCTCCTTTTTGCCTAATTTTAACATACAAAAATCATTAAGCAAGGACCTAAACTTCTCACGACAAATATCTCATTGAATTTGAAACGTTTTCAAATATTTAATCCTATTTTTGAAACTATAATTTTCTTTCTCTAAAATTTCAATACATTTTGCAAACTTTAAATTCAAATGATGTAAATCGTCAAATCTTAGATAATCCATCGAGAGAAAACACAAGAGAGATAAATAAACACACGGGATCACAAAACAGATCAAATACATTTTCTAGATCCGATACCAATTTAAAATGCCTAAGGTGGTCCCTTATGTGCGTGTGTTTCAAATCAAACCAATTTATTACCAAAAAATATCCAACTTTTAATCTGCACCAAACCAAGTTGTGAAAACCCAATTCTTACTTTAAACCAATTTTATCTTGATTGATCCTAAACATGCATCTAGTGATTAAAGCAAGTAAAATAAAGTAAAGAATACTCACAACACCGGATGTACGAGGAAAAAACCCAAAACGGGAAAACAACCTCGGACGACCCAAGCCGGACAATCACTATGAACAAAGGTTTTACAAAGACAGATTAGCCTTACTTAATGACTCGATCCCCACGAGTCTTGACACTCCTTCTGATCTTCTTCTGTTCTTCAATAGTTCCCACGTAGAAATTGCATCTTCCACGATACATGTCCATAACACTCGACTCCACGAATGGCTCGGTGTCCATCGATTAGCTTTGATACATCTATGATGTCTAACAAGAAGTCCTTCTCTTTTCTTCACCACAAACCCTGATGTTCAATGGTAGAACAAACCTTCTTGGTGTCGCAAGATCACTTAAACATATAAGAATGATAACTCGGATCATTGCAAATTCTAAGGATGTGTTTATGCTTTTTAAACCTTAGAAAACATATGCAAAACTCGTACTGGATAGTAAACTATTTTTCTAGATGCACACCTATGAAACTCTGACGAAACCACGCTTTAAATAAGATTTAAATACTTCCTCAAAAAATGTGTCACTTGAACAACAAGGCCACATCATTCGCGCGACATGAGCATCTCGTTCGAATGAGAGCTTATGTCGTTTAAACGACAGCGCGTAAGTTTGACTTTTTGAATTTCTGATTAAAACGTCTCTTTTAAAAGAGATCCAAATTAGTCAAACTCTATTTCGAGCTTATCAGAATAAAACGTAGTGTAAACCATTAAAACACTTTTAAAAACATTTTAAAATATTTTTCTTTATAAAAATATATCCTTATCTTTTATAAAAACAATTTCGAGCACCATTAATTATACGCATTCATACATGTGTGATCTCGGAATGCAATTAACTTTGAAGATGATTAAACTAGCACCAATTAAACATCGGCATGATTAATTATTTGAAGCTTTGCCGCAACGTCTTCAATTTTCTTCAATACGTCATAGACCAAGTGGGGTCGTGACAAAATAAAATCTCCCTATGACATATTACAAACACATTTTTGTTCACGGAATTAAGTCAAAACAATACAGGGGCTCAATTGAAAATTTATGTCCTTACAAACCGCACCCAAATTCTCGAATCGTGAGTGTGTGTCTCTCCTCAATGGTGGTAATAGACTCCCACCATTACAATGCTGCTCCCACTAACTTGAACGTGGCCAGTATCTGACTTTGCACCTTCGTGCACTCATGCATCCTCAAATGCCTCTGGATGTCCTTCTTCCATTGGCTCGCTACCACCATATCGAAGCTCCCTATAAAATCTGGAGGATGCGCCTTCTGGAAGGCATCCCTAACACATTTTTAAACAGGCGGGAAGGCCTAGGCCCGGACTGGATCCACCACCGGTGCTTGACGTGGTGCTTGCTTCATAACTACTAATGCCGCTTTTACCGCCTGAGCTACAATGGCAGTAACTTCAGTGGCATTTATCATACCCTGAGCTGGTGCAGGCTGAGATTCGGGCTGGGCATCACTGGGAACTCTCTTTGCATGTCGAGATGGCATCTAAAAGGAGAGAAAAGTTTCATAAGTCTACAATTATTATCTCAAAGTAGCAGAAGAACGTAAAATGCATAAAGAGTACAACAATCCTAAAATATAGGGATTTATATCAAAGGATGCTACGTGGAAACATAATAAGTCGTACAGATCCTAAGAACACTAGAACATGATGCTTTGATACCACTTACGACACCCCGCCTAATTAATTACTGGGTGATCAGTCCTTAATTAATTAATTTTATAATATTAAGTTGGTTCAGATAAATGCATCATTGTCGAATAATTCAAATTTTAATTTAATAAAAACTAACCACCTAATATTTAAAAAGGTTGCTGTCAAAATTTTAACTTGTTATTAGCTATCATCATTAAAGGAAATATTTAATCATCACCATACATCACAATAGCATAAGGAAAGAACTAACTGAATTAAATAAAGAACTGGAGTAAACACTTCTAGTTAAAATTCCATAAAATAATCCAATAACATGAAATGAAAGTCTAATGATAGAATAAAATAACTCTAAATCTCTGAATGTAAAATAGGAGGGACGACATGTCCAACTGAAGTAAATAATCGATATATGAGGAGAAATAGACTCAGAAGCGTCTACTAGCAATGTCCTGTAGCTTCCACAATAGCTACAACTCGACAAATGAATGAAATCTCCTAAGCATGGTGTCCCTGTGGCTGAGCACCTAAAATAAAAGAACAAGAAAAGAGATTTGCAGAAAACGGTTCAGAGCCCGAGTAGAAAATAGTTTAAATATAGGAAGTGCATAAATTGGTTAATTAACACCAATATTATTCATGTTAACTTAGCGTGCTCACTTGAGATGCTCACCTCTCATCTAATGTGCACACCTAGAGAGTCTAACTACCCATACTAGTCACGATACTCTGCCAGACTATACGTAGTATAACCACTATGCCGGATAAACTATCTAAATTACCCGAAGACAATATATCTCTATTACTTAGGAATATGTTTAAAGATGCTTTAACTCATTCTAATAACATTCTTAATTCCCAACCGGTGACCCAATAAGTATATACGTTAATGTAGTGGCCAACATGAACACACGTAATAGGAACTCAGTATACATATATAAAATCTCACTATGTATGCAGACAAATATATATCAATAATGCACCCATGGTTAAGAAAACCCTGGTGTTAGGCATACTCGTCTATCTAGTCCCATTGCAACGCTCACACATGAAGGACAACATGTTCAATCTCTTAGGAACTAATAAAATAAATACACATAATTGAGGCAGACACAGTTCCAACCCGATGGGCTACGCATATACCTACGCACCCATACGACCATCAACACTATTATTCTCACAGATATCCCATACCTAGGTTCCATGCTCTAGTGGTATGACTCAAAGTCCTCTAGAGGCACACAAGTTATGGTCGTCCACATTGCGTTAACCTCCATTTGATAGCCAGTAGCTAGGTATGTCATACACGTAATATTTCAAGCAATAATCATGCACACAACTTATATAATTTTATAAGCGTTCATGCCACCCGATTTACATATTGCTTAAGTAGTAGTAGTATTTATACCCTCTCTGTAGATCATATATATGCATACACACACTCTTGACCCTAAATCTCTCCTCGATTCTATGAACTTTCTATATCCGAGAATAATCACACTCCCCACTCAATATTAATTCGAAATTTAGGTCACTCGTCATTCACGTAGGTTATTTCTATCGCGTGGATGAACTTAGAATGATTATTGAATTGATCGAGCCTTAAAAGCGTATTTTTGAATCTCGTTAGAAGTCATAGGATTCTCATTCGAACGAGTTTCTTACTTCGAAGGAACTCAAAATTTTCATTAGAAGGGTCGTTAGAATTTTCGTTAGAAGGCTCATTCGAACGAGGTCGTTCGAACGACCTGGGCTGGTCTTCGAACGAGAATATTGAACTGGCCCTGTTTTTCCCCAAAATCATTTCTTTAAATTTTCTAACTTTCAATCTCGACCCAAAACTCAACCAACTTCGAATTCATGTTTCTAAACTATTTCTAATCACCCTAAGATACTTTCTAATACAAATTAAAGGTAAAATCTTTATATACTCAAATGGAATTCAATGATTTCTTCAATTCCTGAAAAATCTCTTAAATATGAACTCAGGATTTCAAACCTTCAAAACCCTCAATTAATTTCACTATTTCAACATATAATTATCAAATTTAATAGTTCTATGAAGTGAAGTTCCTCTACATGCAACCCTATCTCCAATTCATAAGGTTTTTTTTACAAATCCTTCTAATTAAACCTAAGTTTTTCATTGCAATAAGTTTATATCATCTAATATAACTTAACAGGAACAATATAATGCCAAATGAGGAGAAACATAAACACTACCCTTTTTATGGGCTTCTGATTCTCTGGTTGAATTCGATATGTAGATGATCCTCTCGTCGCGATCTACGCTTTAGTGTAATTCTTGGTGAGAAATATTGAGTTCTTGTCTTAGTTCTCCTATGGGGTCTTCTCTCTCTCTCTCTCTCTCTCTCTCTCTCTCTCTCTCTCTCAATTTCACGTAGGTTGTAAGTGACTGCAACCTCTAACCCACGTTGCTTTTAATTGAAACCTAATTTTCATCCATATAATTTCCCAAAAATCCTAAAAAGATCGAAATACCTCTCCAGGGTGTCATTTTGGGCTAAAATGCTCCGGACTACAAATAAAAAAACCGAGTAGTGTTTTCTGACTATTTCGACCCTTATGGACACACTGGTGTACTCAAAATAGTCATTTGAGTTATATAAAAATAATTTACCTTTTTAACCCCGTATATAATAATGACGCGATTCATACGCACGTCCCAAATAATTATATCTTAACTACCGTGTATCTTGTCCCCGACCATATTCTTATTTTCGAAACAATATTACGTTACTCACTACGTAATGTTTAACATAATTATAATTTGACATAATTATTTTCAATAACTACCAACTCTCGTCACGCTAGTAATTATTACCCTTAAAATCGAATTAATTATAAATTAAATTTTCTCTCTTAAATTAATCAATCCAAATTTCCATAATTTAATAATAAAATAAATATGCATTAAAATATGGGGTATTACACTAGAGAAAAAATATTTCATTATAAGGTGGTCAATTTCTTACTTGAGGAAAATATTTATGATATAGTTTGAGCTTATAGGAGTGAGAAAGGTTGTTACTCTCCTTAAAAAGGGGACTAATGATTTAAGAGTTGATCTTAAGAGAGCCAATAAGTCCCAACTAGATAATTAAGTCAGGTAAAGGGGCTGCCTTCCTCGATTAAGAGAAGTCCTAGATTAGAGAAGAGCTTGAGAAAACTCAAAAGGATTTGCTTGACATAGATGAAACTATCCAATGTTTGACTTCTTCTCAGGAAAATAAGAGTGGTCGATTGGGGAAGGATATATGAAAGACAAACAAGTCTTTGCAGGTTAAAGAGGATACCATTAGAAGCCTTTCTAATAAGCTCGATGTACTTAGATTCCAATTTGATATATAGCCTCACCAAGTGTGGATGGATGGATATGACCAGGCCCTTATCAATATGGATTCAACTCTCGATGATGCTCAAGATATCTTTTATAAGAATGGTTGGTTTAATACCCTCAAAGTTGCAAATTTTCCAAGGATTCTAAGTTATAATACTAACATGATCTTGGTTGCCTCGATCTGCAAAAGCCTCCTTATAAACTTGATATCTCATGGATCTTAATGGATGCCATTAAAGTTAGCTTGATAAGTAAGTACCCGGGAGACTATTGGATAAATGACAACGATGGTCTTTACTGACCTCCAAACTTAGTCAATAGGGTGACTCCTGGAGGGTCGTCGATAATTACAAATTTGGTCGACACCAATTTTTTTTCTACCTTAGATATTCCACTTGCTGGAGTTGGGACTTCGATGAACGAGTCACTCCAGTCGCACAACTAATCCAATTATGTTAACTTTTTATTGTAAATCATTCTCTTTTTCAACCTCCATGTAATTACATAGAGTATTAAAGGAATTTTTTACATCTTGCTTCCCTTTTACATTGTGTGATCCCTGGTCTTACCTTTTAGGTGATGTCATCACATCAAACCTTAAACCTATAGCCAGAAAAGCAATAATACACATGTTTGTGAGCTCGTATCTCAGCTAGGATTTTATCGACTTTGTCGGCCATTATAGCCTAGGGTTTCTCGATAGGCCTTTCATTGGCTTGTGAGAAATTATTATATGTCTTGTTAATCATCAAAATATTGAGGTCCTAGTTGGTCATTGGTCGACCATCCAATCAGTCTATATGTAGAATTTTCAATTATTGGTTATCTTTGGTCGACCAGTCAGTAAGTCTTAAAAGAAGAATATTATTTCATATGTCACTACATCAAAATGCTCCTTTAGTAATAAACTATTTTTTTAATTACAAACACTAGTATACCATTACTATATCTTACAACAAATTACATTTACGAATTTACTCTATCCGTTAGTAATTATAGTTTAATAACTTAAAATTGAATACTAAAAGCAAAAGAGGAAATTTTTCCCTCCCAACTAAACGAAATGCCCTTATTATATACTCCTAAAGAAAAATCCCCAACTTGTAACTGTAGCAATGGCACAGACTAAGGGAATAAGAGATGGAGGAATGGATATTCTATACAGTTTGAGCAGTTTAGATTCATTAACCATAATTACGGCACATAGAACGACAGTTGTTCTATAACGACACCATTCACTTACGCCCATTTGGTTAGGTCACAACAATTAAACATTTTACGCACTTATCATATTTGTTTATATCCCCCTTTGTTTGGTCATTTTTTTTGGATGTTTAACAAGAATTTGGTAACATAGATTTGGCTGTTTCGATTTACTCTCACTTGGCTCTTTAAATTGACTACGATTTTATTAAGGTAAATTTTATGTAGATTTTCATTTTGTTTTCTAACGAATTTTAGTTTGAAATATTTTTTTAAGGATATTGTAAAAGACATAATATTTATTGTTTTAATAAATATAATTTTCTTGAGAATCTAGAAATAAGCCTTTCGATTATTAATGTTTTCAGACTTTCTTTCAAAGTAAAACTCTCTAAAAAATCTAAACATTTTCTGTCGTATTTAGTTATGTATCTTGTTTAACAGTTTACATAACTAATCTAGCTTTTAAATGGTCTTCTATAAATATTAGTTTACTCCCAATATAGATATTGAAAATAAAAATACATAGATATCTTAATGATAGAGTTTGTAAAACCGGAAGTTTTGTAAGTGAATGGTGCATGTTTCTCAGATCTAAAAAGTTTAAGTTGTTTTGAACTATATGTGAAAGACATATGGTTTTAAATAAAGAAAAAGTTCTTAAATACATAAGATTTCCAACAAAAAACTACATATAAGAATATAGTTGTAAAATTTAAAAGTCTTTCAGGAACTTTAAAACCAAAGTTGCATTCATAAATGGTAAGTTCTAATTTTATCATTTGAAGTATTTGTATGTGGGATCATGGTGTGTATATTGGATATGTTTCTTACATGATCACTATTGAGGCCTCAAATGTCATCGTCGATACAATTTATGCTCTCCTCGATGTTAACATTTACTAGTTTTATGTACATATAACATTTTCTTGATTTTAAAGTTTAGTTCTAAGTATTTTTTTGGTTATGTTATTCAAATTGGCAAACTATAGTACCTTGTACTCTATAGTTATTTGCAATGGCAGCTAAAATGCTTATTATTAGCCCTATTGCCTTATTAGTATCTGTGTTGATAAGGAAATAATCTCTAGAATTCTTATTATTAATATTAATGACTCATCCATTTATGAAAACTTTCTAACGTGTTTGTTTATTTAAAATCTCATTCCATCATTGGCTCTAGTCATTGCATTTCTTGATGAAAGTCTTCAGAAGATATCAGACAAGGCACAACTTAGCACTATTGCCCTGTCAGCCTACTGAATGAGTTATATTTTGCATCGATAGCCAAGGAATGAGCATATGAGTTCAATTTAATACGTGTAGTTTCCTTATGTCATTCAAATATACAATATATTTTAATACTTGATATGATGTACTGTTTGGTATACCTTTTTAACTGCATAATGAAATATCTAAATTCTTATCTAATGAGAGAAGAACAATGATCTTGATGCTTGTGATGAAGTGATTTGTACTTCTATAAATAAGAGACATGAACATCATTATGGGGCATTTTTCCCTTTTCATTTCTGGAATTTAAAAGCTTATTTCCAGCTATACCAGTCAATAGTGTGGAGAAATACGTCACTTGGATCTCTATAATCGTTGCGCGGAAGCATGTCAACAAATGATACTGACTGTAACCCCAAATAATAATATGGCACACACACAATAAGAGTATAATGAGTAGAAAGACACACACACACAAGGGAAGACATAATATTTAAGTAGTTCACCAATTTGACTACGTCGACTGACACTCGGATCAATTCACTATTGTAAATGAGTTTCAAAAGAGACTCTCACAAATATACTCCAAATGAAAAATACAATGTGTATTTTTTTACACAAATGTGTATACTCAAAACTCCCAATGAACTCTTTCTCACTCTCTAACTCTCCTTAGTTTCTTTGTTGTGTTGATGTTTTGGTGTGTTTAATCCATCTCAAGAGGGTCTTATTTATAATTTCTTGGCTTTCACCACATCCATTGGATTAACAATGAGATGGATGGTAGAGATTAAAGTCCATTAAATGTAACCCATCAACCACCTATAGTAGCTTAGGTCTTAGGTGGTTGCACATTTGATGCATCCCATCAACCACATATAGTAGCTTAAGTTTTAGGTGGTTCCACATTTAATTCATTCATCCGCCACTCCAATAATCTCCACCTTGACAAAATTTTACAGGTCACTCTGTCAAACTTTTGCCAACCCAAAAATTGACAATCCCATCTTGGCATAGATATGCAAAGCTCCACCAAAACAGGTAACCACTTATTATCCAAAATGATCCGAGTAGCCTTAAAATGCGCTTATAAGCGCCATACACCCGAAGGTGTTCATATACAAAGAATATTTATTAAGCTTAAATAGTGTTCAAACTTCATCATAGTAACAATCTTCGTCAGTATATCTGCAGTTCCATCTTCTTGGGTAGAATAGCCCCCTTATCTAAAATTTCTCGAACAAAGTGGAAACGAATGTCGATGTGCTTTTTCTGTGAATAATGAACCTAGTTCTTGGCTAAGTGGATGGAACTCTGACTATCACAGAAGACATCCACGTGATCCTGAACATTTCCCAAGTCTAAAATCAATCCATAAAGCCAAATAGCCTCCTTAATGGCCTATGTCTCTGCCATATACTCTTCCTTTGTAGTTGACAAAGCCACCACAGGCTGTAGTGTGTATCTCCAACAGATTGGGCCTCCAGCTAGTGTAAACACATAACCAGTAGTTGACCGTCGTTTAGCCAAATCACCAGTGTAATTTGAATCCACATATCCAAACACATGTTGATGAGCACGTGAATCCTTCTCAAATTTTAAACCAAAATCTACAGTACCATGGATGTACCATAACATCCATTTCACAGCCTGCTAATGCATTTTTCCTGGATCATGCATGTATCTTCTCACCATACTAACAACTTGTGAAATATCGAGCCTCGTACACACCATTGCATACCTCAAACTTCCCATTGCATTAGCATAGGGAACATGAGCCATTTCTGAACGTTCCTCATCTATCTGTGGGGATTCTATGGCACTTAGCTTGAAGTGTGGGGCTAATGGAGTACTTACAGGTTTGGTTTTAGAATCCATACCAAAACGTTGTAATACCGTCTTCACATACTATTTTTATGATAAACAAACAATGCTCCTCGAATAATTTCTACTAATCTCCATGCCAAGTATTTTCCTCACCACGTCTAGATCCTTTATCTTAAATTCATGACTTAACTGAATTTTTAGTTTTTTAATCTCCACCTTGCTATTAGAAGTAATCAGCATATTATCAATATATAAGAGCAAATAAATAAAGGATCCATCATGTAGTTTATGAAAATACATACAATGATCATAGTGGCTCCTTGTGTATTGTTGCCCAAACATAAATCGATCAAATTGCTTGTACCACTGCCTTCGACTTTCCTTCAACCCATATAAAGACTTTCTTAGTTTGCAAGCCCAGTTTTCTTTACCAGCAACCTTGTACTCTTCTAGCTGAGTCATATAAATTTCCTCCTCCAAATATCCATATAAGAATGCAGTTTTCACGTCAAGTTGTGCCAACTCGAGATCAAACTGTGTAACCAATTCTAGCAAAATATGAATGGAAGAATGCTTCACAACCGGGGAAAATACCTTGTTATAATTGATCCTTTGTTTCTGTGCGTAGCCTTTCGCCACTAACCTAGCCTTGAAAGCCTTCCTTCTTGGCATATACCCCCTTGCACCCAATGGCTTTCTTCTCTTTTGGAAGTTAGACTAACTCCCAAGTCTGGTTCGTATAAAGAAAGTGTATCTCCTCGTTCATCACCTTCTTCCAATCTACACTTTCTGAGCTTCTTTCAGCTTCTTTGTAAGTAGATGGAATGTCATCTTCAACCATGGGTAGTGCATATGCCACCATATCAGTAATAAGCCATCCAGGTTTCCTTTTTTTATCTTTTTGGTCTATTAGCTGCAACAGAATATGGTTGTTGAGGAGACTCATGGGCAGGATCCTCCACTCATATGTAATTATCTCATCAATTTTCTGAATTTATGACAAATTTGGCTGGAATAATTGGAGTCTCAATCTCAACCTGTTGTGGAACTTCTTTGGTTTTTCTCCCCATAGGAGAACTCTTCAACATTGAAGATTCATCGAATGTAACATCCCTGCTATTTATGATCATTTTCGTCTCGTGGCACCAAAGTCTATACCCCTTCACTCCATCACTAAAGCCCAAGAATATGTCTTTCTTAACTCTAGGATCCAACTTGCTTTCCCTAATATGGAAATATGTAGGGGAGCCAAAAATACGTAAAGAATCATAATTTGTAGTAGGTTTTCCTAATCATACCTCCATGGGTGTTTTTCCCTCATTTGCAGCTACAGGTAACCTATTAATGAGGTAACATGCATATGAAACAACTTCAGCCCAAAATGCCTTGCTCAAACCAACATTGGACAGCATGCATCGCACCTTCTCCAGTAAAGTGCGATTTATACGTTCAGCCACCCCATTTTGTTGTGGCGTCTCTTACTTTGAAGTGTCGCACGATCCCCTCTTCCTGGGATACTTGAAAAATTAGGCCTAACTTGTATTCATCGCCATTGTCTGACCTGAGTCTTCTAATTTTTCTACCAGTTTGGGTCTCTATCATCTTTTTCCACTTTAATAAAATCTTCAAGACTTCATCTTCATGTCTCTTGGTGTACACCCAAACTCGTTTGGAGAAGTCATCCACAAAAGATACAAATAATGCTTATCTCCTAAAGATGAAACTTTGGTAGGTCCCCAAACATCTATGTGAACATAATCAAGAGTCCCCTTTATACGATGTATAACTGTGCCAAACTTTACTCTTGTCTACTTGCCCAGAACACAATGTTCACAAAATACAAGCTTATATGTCATGTCACCTTTAAATAGACCTTAATTCACTAATCCCTACAAAGCCTTCTCTCCTGCATATCCCAAGCATACATGCCATAATCTCGTAGCATCAGATGTAATCTCTTCTAAACTTTCTGAGACTGTCATTGCACCTGTAACCGTATTTCCAAGGAGAAAATACAAGTTACTTTTTTTCATTCCCTTCATCATAACCAGGGATCCATGTGACACCTTTAGACCATCACATTTCAGTGTGATATCATAACCTTTAGTTTCCAAACCACCAAGTGAGATAATATTTTTCTTCAGGTCCGGTATATACCGAACATCTTTTAGCACTCTAACTATTACACTATGCAACTTCAGTTAGATTTCTCCTATCCCTTTCATTTGACAAGCATGGTCATTACCCATCAAAACAGCTCCACCTTCTTGCTCCTTAAATCTAGAAAACCACTCCCTATTGGGACACATGTCATAGGAACAACCCGAATCCAAAATCCATTCCTGGGAACTGGATCCAAATGGTTAAATAGATAAAGAAACTTCAGAATCTTCATCGTCACTCGCCGTAACGTTTGCAATGGGATTCTTCGTGTCCTTCTTTAACTTAGGACAATCTTTCTTCCAATGCCCTTTCTGGTGATAAAAGGCGCATTCATCTTTTGTAGGAATTCTCCGACCCAAATTCGATGCTTCACCTCTCGATTTAGATCGAGATCTTCCATGGTTTCCATTCTTCTTTACATTTATTCACCCACGAACCGTCAACGTTTCAGATGTTGAGTCTTTATATACCTCATTATCCTTCTTACGAACCTCATTATTCATTAAGGTATTGGAGAAATCAACATATTTTATTTCCTCCTTTCCGTATAATAGCGTGGTAATGAGATGTTCATATGAGTCAGGTAGAGAATTTAGCACTAAAAGTGCTTTATCCTCATTGTCAATTTCAACATCCAAATTTTGCAAATCAGCAATAATTTTGTTAAAATTGTCCAGATTCTCAGACATAGAAATACCTTCTGCATATTGGAACCGAAAGAGTTTCTTCTTCAAATATAGACGATTTTATCCTCCAGTTGTTTCCATAATTTTTGTTCCAAGGTCTCGCTCATATAAGGATATTTTTTATCCTTGTCGAGATAAAGATGAATATGACCACAAGCTTTGCGATTGATTTTTTTCCTGTCATCTTCCTTCATGCCTTCTGGCATATCTCCAAGAGCAATTTCCAGCTCTTGTTGGACTAAGACATCCATAACTTCACATTGTCATATGCTAAAATTTCTTTGCCCATCAAAATTTTCTACGTCAAATTTTACGGTTGCCATTTTTCAAACAATCACACTTAAAAAAAATGCAAACAAAAAAATTCCAAGTTTAGAAATTTTTCGGGTGTGAATAGTAACCATATGAATAGTACCGTATGAATAGTACTATGCATATAGTTATTTCTCCCAAAAAAATATCCAAAATGCCTAGATCGGAGGACCTTGGCTCTGATACCAATTTGTTGTGCGAAAGCGTGTCAACAAATCATACTAACTGTAACCCCAAATAATAATATGGAACACTCACAATAAAAGTATAATAAGTAGAAATACACACACAAGGGAAGACATAATATTTAAGTGGTTCACCAATTTGGCTATGTCCACTAACACTCGGATCAATTCACTATTGCAAATGAGTTTCAAAAGAGACTCTCACAAATACACTCCAAATGAAAAATACAATGTGTATTTAAATGTGCAACCACCTAAGACCTAAGCTACTATAGGTGGTTTATGGATTGCATTTAATGGACTTTAATCTCTACCATCCATCTCATTGTTGATCCAATGGATGTGGTGAAAGCCAAGAAACTATAAATAGAACCCTCTTGAGAAGGGTTAAACACACCAAAACATCAACACAATAAAGAAACTAAGAAGAGTTAGAGAGTGAGAAAGAGTTCATTTGGAGTTTTGAGTATACACATTGTATTATAAGACATTTCCATGTAGAAGTACATGGGTCCTTATCCGTCAGGAATTGTCAGCATTGGTGGTTGGCTCAAGTACTTCATTATTTCTTTGAGTGACTGGGTGCATTCATCATTCTATATGTCCTTAATTTCTTTCCTTAGTGCTGTAATAAAGGCCGACACTTCCTTGAAGACCTTGAAATGAACTTATATAGTGCAACGATCATTAAATTAAGCTTCTACACCTCACGCACAGTGCTTGGAGGTTACAACTTTCTAATTTCTTTGATCTAGTTGTGGTTTGCCTTAATCCTCCTTTGAATGATCAGATATTCAAGGAACTTCCCCGATTGTACCCCAAAGGATCACTTACCTGCTTTCATCCTCATTTTGTAATAGTAATGGACTATAAAAGTTATTGCAAAGTCTATAAGGTGATCTTCCTTCATTATTCTCATCACATGAATATCATTTATGTATACATCGATCCTCACTCCCAACTTTTTCTTAAATTTTTTTTGTCACAAGTCTGTAATAAGTTCCCTCGGTGCTCTTTAATTCGAATGACATCATCCTATAACATCCTGATGTGATGATGAAATAAGTTTATCTTAATCGGGGACTAATAACGGCATCTGATGGTACCTTGAGTAGGCATCAAGGAAGCACATAGGCTCATAGTTAGCAGTTGAGATGATCAATTGATCTATCTTGGGCAGAGGGAACCTATCCTTGGGTAATACCCGATTCAGGTCAGTGAACTCTGTATAAATACTCTATTTTCCTTTTATATTCTTCACAGCCACATGATTCAATAACCACTTATGGAATTTAACTTCCTTGATAGACTATTCCTCCAGAAGTTTCTTCGCTTCCTCTTTAATATCCCCCACCTTCTAGGGGATAGTTCAGTGTTCCTTTTGGGTTACTGGTGAATGTAATGGGTCCACACGCGGCTTGTGTCACATTACCTCTGGATCAATGCCTACCATGTCATACAGTTTCCAGGAAAAAAATCTGAATTTCTATTGAAGAAATTAACTAGTTCTTCTTTTTATCCAATGGTAAGTGTGTTGCCGATCAAGAACTCCTTCCCAGGTTGGTCAAAGTCACATACCACTTCTTTGAAATGATCAATGAACTGATCGACATGGGAAATACTAGTTTCCTCAATTCCAGGTTGCTCATGTGTTAGTTGTTACTTAGAGGGCACGAAGCCCTCTATTGTCTCCACAACTTTATCTTTTTTAGTATTCCATTTTGTTCGGATGGCGTCTATAATAGACTATCGAGATAGGGCATGGTCCCCCTGATCTCCATTATCCCCTTTTTAGTGATACACTTCAATTACTGATGGAATGTGAAAGGCACTTTCCTCATTGAATGTAGAAATCCTCTACCAAGTATAATGTTATACGTGGATTCTATGTCCACCATGAGGAACTCATTAGTTTTTAGATCCCTCTTGCTCGAACTGGGAGATTCATCTTCCCAAGGAGTAAAATCATCTTTCCTATAAATCCAACTACAGGCACAGTAACTTTTTGTAGGTTTTCTATTCATAGATTCAATTAATTAAACATATTAAGGTACATCACCTTTGAGGAACTCCTTTAATCCACCAATAGCTTGTCCACGCCCTAGTTCGTGACTGTGAGAGTGATTACCAACGCATCATGGCAGGGAGTCTTTACTTTGACTAAATCATCACTGGTGAGTACTATGTTCTTAGAGTATTCAATATCCTCAAATCATCGACGTTTTTCCACGATGGGATTGGAAGGGACGATTTGGAATGCCTTCATCAACATTTTAAACTTCTTGATCTTTATTCTAAGGGCAGTACCTTTAATTTGACTTTGGTTTGAGGCACTATGAATTATTGCAAATCATAACCCAAGTATTCATCTAGGACATTATCAAGATTCTGGTCACGTACTAGATTTAGGTTTGCATGAATTAATATAAAATCTTATCCTAAGTCTTCATCTATTATGTTGTCTAGCCTCTAGTGGCATATATATTGTGTATGTCATTCTTTCTTATAAAAAAAATCATTAAGGTGCCCAACCTGAGCTAGTTACTCACGGTGGAATTTTAGGGTTTTAAAGTTCTCAGTTTTGTGGTTGTGATCCTTGTGATACACAGATCTCAATGTTATGTTCCTCTTATCCATATTGCTTATCATCGTCCCAGGACACTTGAAATATTTTTGACCTCCGGTCATGTAAAAGATATTATATATAGATTCCAAAAAGAGCGTGTTGATGACCTTCAACGACTTCTCGATATTTTTCTTATCAATCTTCTTTTTCCCTCATTTCTTGCTTGCCCCTTCTTTTTCCCCATTTATGTATTGCTTTAGTCGATCACCTTCATGGCTATCTCTGTCCACCGTGTCCTCCACCTTAGAAAATTTATCTATCCTTGCCACGAGTTCATCGATTGTGACTGCCCTCTATTGGTGAGGGATTGATGGAGCTTATCGGTCGACAAACTTTCAAATAATACACCATGAACTCTGCTTGGTGCTATCTTCCACTTCATTATACACATCTCATTATCTCTTATTGTACCCTCAAAGAATTTCTTGAGAATTATATTTCATCATAAGAAGCGAGTCTATCCATTTGGTATGGGTGTTGCTTGTGATAAACCTTGCTATGGAGACCTTTATGAGTTACTTGAAGTAAGTTATTGATCAGTGTGGAAAATTCTTAAACCACATTTGAGCAACGTCTCAAAGACTAGAGGGAATTATGTAGAACAATTTACTCTCGTTGGTGTTCCACTACATCATGGCTTGGAGATACGCTTGATGTGGTAGGTGGGATCCATATTCCCATCATAAAGTTTAATCATGGAGTGGAAAACTTATTTGTAAGTTCAAAATTAGCATTAGTTCGAATGAATACCGACTTCATCTAGCAAATAAGGGCTCATCTAGCGAGTTCTTTGGTCGTCTGTGCACCTTCGTGGGAAGGGTGCCTATACACCTTTATTCTAATCAAATCAAAGAGATCATTCTATCATTTCCTTTCATTGGAGTGGGATAATATTCCCTTCATTGATTTATGCTCCTCCTTCAGTTGCGAGCTCTGCTCCCTTAAGGACTAGGCGTGTGGGACATGTGGGAGTTCTTGTGCTTCTCTTTTTTGTCCTTTCTCTAACTTACCTAGGCGTTATTGGAGCGTATCACTCTACTCATGTTGGCGTTTAATGGTGGTTCATTCATCTTTCATACGTTTATCATACTTGTTAATTATCTTTGAGATCTGATTAAATCACTCAAGCTCGTTACTCTTAAGTATCCTCTCCTCTTAGGTGTGACAACGTGCATTGGGAGATTGGTAATTGTCACCAATATCTGATCTGACCCTTAGAGATGGAGGAGGTGGCTGATCGGCCACCTTTTCATCATGATTGTCATATCCAGGTGGTGAGCCTCTTGGTATCCATGATTATTCTCGTGATGAACCTACTGGTCATCGAGATTTTGATGATCTTATTTGGGTGAGTGAGACATCTCATAAAATTGGCTACTGTAGAAAAAACTTAGATCTTTTCCATAGATGACGCCAATTGTTGGTGGTAATTTCCTACATGTGATGGTATTCACTATTCATAAACATAAAAGTAATGATATTAATAGTAAATAATGATATCACACACAACACAAGATTTACGTGATTCGACAATGTGCCCACGTCCATAAGGTGCTGGGGTTTGTTATTTATTGCTCATGAACTTAGTTTAGGAGAGTTGTAGTACTTACCGACATTAAAATGATACAAGCCCATATCATATAGGGTAGGGTTATATTTATAAGTCACCTTAGGAGAGTCATAAACCCATTAATAACTATCCCTGATAGTTCGAGCTTATCCTCTATCTTTAGCAACCATTGCAAGTAATTGAGTTGATGGAGTCCATTCTGACCTAGAGTATTAATGAATTTTAAGAGCATGTGTCCAAAGCACACGTGGCTGAAAACGTGCCTGTGTAATTCTTAACTCCATAGTAGAGATTATAACCAGGTTAAGTGCACTAGTTCAGTAATAAATTTATAAGGCCACTAGATGTGTCACAATTTCGTAGGGGCTATAAAAATTAGAACATATTTTTAACTCTTCAAGTGGGATAGTTAGTGAGTTAGAATGATTCTTATAAGCCTTAGGTGTGGGAGGATACCTAGAGTTTAGATACTTGGTAGTCCGGGATAATATTATATATAAATAAGTGAATGTATCGTGAGTAATTAACTTGTAATAAAGGATATTCTTTGGTTAACCAAATTGAGTAGGGTTTATGCTTGAATTATAAGGAAGCATACCGAGGGCATATCTGTGCTCGTGGAGGATGTAATAGGAACGATTTCATGGGGACCATATGACGTTGACCGCGCATAGTAATCCCGGTGATTGAGGTCTTATTTACCCCATTCAACTCACAGTCACCAATGAGACAATTCTGGGGGTGACAACTTTTATTGTCATAGACTTGTCATGGTCATGTCACGATCCTTGACCTTGACAAGTTTTGTCACGATTATGGACCATGACAAACTCGTGATATTTAATAAAAAAAAAAATCACGGTCATTGACTGTGACAAGTCTGTGACAAGTTTCTTTATCACAGACTTGTCACGGTTAATGACTGTGACAATTCTGGGAAGAATTGAAAAAAAACCTACTGGACAGTATGGCCACTGCCACTGCCCAACAGTATATTTATACCTGTTATAGCAATGTTGTACCTGTTCAAACATCATATATCCAAATAAAATAGAGATAATGCAAATATACATTCAAAACAATATGCATCACGATATAATCCAAATATAATTAAAATGTAACAACTTAAAATAATTCAATTCAAATAATGTCACTACATGTCTGGGGTAAGGTTAGCTCTGAGGAGGTGAGTAGGCCACATGATATACGAATTGACACACCCAGAAATATACATTGTGCCGCATTATTCGCGCAACCACAAGGGGGAGTTATCCTTCTCGGGTATCACATGCGTGACGAGCACCTTGGACTCGACGTCTTAAAGCAAACGTCCATGAACTGGCACACCCTGGAAGGTATTAGGGTTCCTCACCCCTCTCCCTATCCGTTGGCCATCAAATATGTCCAGTAAAAACACACTCGGCCAACTAAGTGTCGACATCGATCGGTTGAAGGGAGCCAGATAGGGGAGTGGATCAGCAAAGTCCTTACATGTTGGCGATGAAGCAACGAGGTCCAAATCCTCATCATCCTGCACCTCATCCTCCTGCACCTCCTCCTCCACCAATTTCTCCTTCCCTTTCCCCTTACGATTTCCGCCCAACGAACGCTTCATGAATGATAACATATCTTGGACCATCGCCTCCAAACGGGACAGCTTCGCGTCATGTGAGTCCACCGTTCGAGCCAACCCGGTGTCGCTCATATCCAATTTGATGATCCTAGATTTGGCCACCCGCGAGCTCACCCCCTTGTCCTCCCCTTGCGATCAGCACTAAGCACTTGTCTGAGTGCGTCTATGGACAAAGATGCCTTATCGGCATCAGACTGCGACTCATGCACTTTCTTAAGCTTTGCCTGAAATGAGAAAAAGCACATGATTAGTAAAATAAGTAAATAAAAAAATTATAACGTAATTAATAAAAAGTAAACTGTCGAATTACTTACAATTGTGACCGCGACGCTCGGGGACACCTCCTTATCCTTCCCCTTCTTCGTCCAAATAGCCACATAAGTATCGAGCCTATGTGGCTTACCCCCAGGGCCACTCTGTGTCCCCTGAAATAAAATAAAGTAAAATTAGTATCAGTCTCGCAAAGTAAAATAATGCAGAATAATATATTTTTGTAGTTATAGAAAAATTAAACCTTACCATCATCTTATGCTCCACCTCGGCGTAAGATGTCCAGCCAGAGTAGTGCCCGTCCATCTTTTTTGCCCGATTTTCCCTCCCCAATTGGCGAGATGCCAATTGTCACTCCCCGATCTCATTGTCAATGAACTTTTTCCATTGTGCCAATGAGATTGGCTCCTTCGGCGGGACGGATTCACACATTCGGATAACGGACTCTTAGGTCTTCCTAAGGTACCGGGTATGCATATTTTTCTTCCGCGTCTTGTGTTGCTCCCTCAACTGCTCCAAGACAGAATCGCGTAGCTTTGGATCCAAGCTAAATTGTTCATGTCCAACAAATACAATGTTAGTTGTGAATAAATATAAATATAAATATAAATATGAATATAAATATAAATATAAATATAAAATGAAATTGAAATTGAAATTGAAATTGAAATATTCATATAAATATAAGTTCATTACCTGTAGTGCCACCCAAATAGCTAACTTAAGCTCATTTGACACCTCCCTCCAATTAGTGTACCCCAGGCCGATGGTCGTCTTTATCATCTCGATGGATCCCGTTAAAATCCCCGTCTTATTCTCAATGACCATCCCCAATTTGCCATATTTGGGGAGCTTAGGGGCCAAGGAGCCCTCCTCACCTTCGCTACCATTGACTTGTCACGGACTTGCCACGGTCATTGACCGTGACAAGCCTTTGTAACGTCCTTATCACGGTTAATGACCGTGACAAAAAATGCGTGTTTTTTATCATGGTCAATGACCGTGACAAGGCTAAGCGCTTAAAGGGTGCCAATTTTGACCATTTTGGTGTACTGCTTAACCATAATCCATGTGAATTAATGTGAGTATACTCATGGATATTCTAGAGTATGTCATTATATTATGTTGTATTTTGAGATGATTGTACTAGCTTACGATTTATACTATTGAGGTGTAACCATAAACTTATGACTCGGGAATAATATTGTAAGAATATACTAGAGAAATATGTTAAATATGAATTGAAAATATTAAAGAATATTATACCAGCGACAAACTTTTTTAAGCATATCCTTAGACGATCAATAAAAGTTTATAATGTTTAGTGAGTGATTTACTATTAATACATGAGATTATAATAGAGTATGAGATTATTGATATAAGAGATAAACATAAGAATGCTAAGTAAAGACACTTAATTAAAATGTAAAAGTAAATCACATGGGCCTTATTGGGGTTTTGGGATTATAATTTCATGTTTATCTACGTTGTTTCGATTGGGGTCAGTTAAATAACATAAAATCAACTTAATAAGGGAGGATATGTATTATTATTATTATGGCCAGAATGTAGTTATATTCTTACTCACTGCAGACGTGATAGGTTTAATCCTCGTTATTGAATTATTTTTCTACAGGTCTTAGGCCACCGTTACTGTCCCTGACTTGAGCTATTTAGTTGGAGGAGGTTCTCTAGAACTAGCTTACTTATCATTCATAAGATGTAGGTGCAGAGCATTGGATCTCCTCTACAGTTATATATTCATTTACTTTTCAATTACCAGTCAGTTCTATTATTTCATATTTTTTGAGTAAGAAAATTGTACTAGGCATACTTATTATTCAGTTTTGTACTTTGATATGTTGAGATTATTTCATTATAGAGTTGGACTTTTATTTAGTTGATGTTTATGATGCTAGCAGATATGTTTTAATTTATTCGCTAGTTATTATCTTTTGTTGTACTTACTCATACTCTTATTCTATTTTTCGTTGATGCTGAGAATGTTACAAATTATTTTTTACTCCCATAATTATTGTATAAGATGTCGTCAATATCTTTATGAATTTTATGGGGGTGAAAGTTAATATCATAGCATTCCAATTTCTAGTGTCCTGGGGTCTTTAGTGCATCCACAACTTTTCTACGTTGCATTCTTTGAATACTTTAGAGCTATATAGATTAGGGTTTGTACTCTTTATAATTAAAATCACTCAGGGGTTTTCACGCTATTGGTTCTAACGAATGACTCAAATATATCGAAGTGTATGAAGTTACAGTGTCATATGGATTCAGTTCAATTCGTTAAATACACTCCTTTAAACAAATTAACAACATGGTATACAAATTTCAATTAGGCCAGCAGGTTGATACTTTCCAAATATTTTTCTTGATTACTACGTTCCTACGTGAGAAAGCGAGATATCAAGTATGTAAAGAGAAATCACAACCATACAATGCGCCGAAGTAGGAGGAAAACCCAAATGAAAAAAACCTCGGATGACCAGGCAAGACAAAATCCACTATGAATACGGTTTTTACAAGAGCACACATAAGACTTATAGACTTGACTCCACAAGGCCTGCTGATGTCATCTTCAATACCTACGTCGGTAGTACGTGTAGATATAACATGTTGTACAACACTCTTATGTCTCGGTATCCACCAAAAGCCAAGCATCATCTCGAAAAATAACTCGTGCGAAGGTCCACCGCACCCAAATTCAGGATGAATGTATAAAAGGCTGAGTTTGTGGTTTTTAGTTCTTGGTTCTTGGAAAAATGATCCTAAAGATCATATGAAAATTCGGAGACTTTTTTAAAGAGAAAATGTGTTTTCTTCTAAGTGCAAGGACCAAAAGTTCTAAAATTTCGAGATCAAGAGTAGTTTTCAAATATAGAAGTAGTGGTCAAGGGAAGTTAGAGGGAAAAACTATATTTTTCAAAGAAGAACTGCTTATTCGAACGACTCAACTAGATTCTTCGAATAACATTTCAGGATGTCATTGGAATGAGTCATTCAAACGGCATTTCAGGAAAAATCAATAGAGAACATTTTTGACATGCATAAAAGCCTAAGAAAACAGTTTGAAAATATTTTGCAAGTGTTAAGTCACAAATTTAATCAGTTATTGGATACACATATTCGTTCCATGTACACTCTCTTGAGATCCTCACCTCTCAACTAATGTTCATGCCTAACGCTTACCTACTAACCCAACTATTTATACTACCCCACCTAACTAGTCTTGTTACAACCTTCCTATCCCTTTACTCTATTATGAGCATTTCCTTCTTTTTATCTCCTAAGTTACTTTACCCTTGAACTTAGTTGATCTTTTCACTTTCATTGATTATATAACATACAAACTAGTTATATAAATACTACATTTACACCTTGTAGTTTTAACTCGTATATAATTTATCTAGACTACTATATACGTATGAATATACTACAACAATCACCCACATGTCCCGTATAATAACAATCCTTCTAAGAGCTAAATCACTTGATGCTTGTTTATAAAATGATATAATCCCAGGTATGCTCACTCTAACCCGATTACCATAAATTGGTTAACTCATACCCAAATAGGTAAATAAAATCGTAAACATAGCGGAGGAGGTCATATTTCCCCGATACCCAAAACGTCCCATCCGAAAAAATAAATTACATGATAAAAATACCGGACGATATGACTAGGGAATTATACCCTCCCAATATTCACTAGCTAGGGGATTCACCAATATCGTTTAACCTCCTATGATAGCACTAGAGGGGTATGTATTCACACAAATATCTAATACCCATATTTATAAAGCACATAAGGAAATATATACCATCACATCTTCCGTGTATATATATATAAAGTAAATCCGGCTAACCCGTGCCTAACTCCCATAGCAGTAGCCCATAATAAGCGAGTCTATTATCCCTACTCTTATTTTATTTATTATCGCATCCATTAAATAGATTAATGTAAATTTCCGATATGCCCCTCGATCGGTTAACCATTGTCAGTCCAAGTCCTAATTTACCCTCATTAAGAATAACTGAGCCTTAATTACGTACCTATTGACTTGTCCTAGTCCTTGTATAATTATTTAACTTATCTCAAAGTCTTTCCATGATTAACTTCTTGAAAATATTGACAAATAAAATTATGGGAATAGCAAGTCATCCGTACTGGTTCCAGTAGGGGGCCGAACTGATTCGAGGCCAAACCAGTTCTAGGGTTAGCCGAACCGGTTCAAAACCCCTGACAGTCCTCTTCTTCTCTCTTACAAGTTTCCACCATTTTTAATCCATAATTTATTCATGCAACATACCCAAACTCCAATATAATTTATCACAACATCATACATGAGCATATATATCAGTTCTAACAATTTTCTAATGTTAAAATGCCATTTAATTCATAAATCTCAAGATTTCATCAAGGTTTTCTATACAAAAGCCTAGGTATGGTGTTCTTCATACAAACTCATCAAAACCCAAATTTCGTTCATGTTCATCACCCTTTAATTTCTTATTTCGTTTTGTCTACACAAAAGGATTCATTCTACACAAAATTATTGATTTTATTCATTAATCTCCCAAGAACAATATCAATTTACATTAAATCAAGAAACCTACACTACATGGGTATTATAACTCATAAAATCATGCAAGATAAACACTTACCTTAATTAGCAGGTCTGATTTCATTTTTGTAAGTGATGAAAGTGTTCCTTCCTTGCTTCCGATCATGATTCCCGCAATAACTTAGAAGAAAAAGAGGTTGCACCACCAAGAACTCTCTTTTCTTCCTCTCTAATGACCTTTCCTCTCTCCTCCTCTGATTATTAGGGTTTGAGTTATGTTATTGTAGTACCCCGTGATTTTAATGACTTTTAAAATGGGTTATATATTAAATTAATGGATTAATTGGATTTTATTATTAATTAATTCATTTGGGTTTTATCCGAATAGTGGATATTAAAAATGTATGATTCTGAATATTACTTAAAGATATTTAGGTAATATATGAACGTGATGCTATTGATATGGCTATGTGATATTAATTCAGTAATTTGGATTTTTAGTCGGACGTAATATGGGACGTGTCGGGACTAATTTGTTTAAATTAAAAAGAAAATTTATTTTCTATCGACCTAATAGTCATTTCAACTGCGTCGTTGCATCCAGAAGGTTTGAAATAGTCAAAAAAATCTATTTGGATGTTGAATTTGGGTCTCGGGTCATTTGGAAATGAATAGACAACCCAAAAGGGTATTTTAGTCATTTTTATACGGGATGAATAGTGATTTCAGATTTTGTCCTATTATAAATATTTGGAGATTAAGTGTACACGGATTATTCATCTCTTCTACACAAAATAGATAAGTCATCTTCCTAGAGAGAGTGAAAGGTTGCTTGGAAAGAGAAAAGCTTTCTTGGAAGAAGGAGAACCAAAGAACCAAAGGTCACCACTGCCACCCACCACCGGAAGTTGGTCGGAGAAGGGAGAACCACCTATGATATACTACACCAAAGGATTAGACCTTCATTAGAGGCAAATGTTTGATATTTGCAATTTAAGTTTGTATATTGTCCATGTTAGAATAGTTATAAAAAGAGATATTTTTTCATGTTTGGAAGATAAAGAGGGAGTTGAAATGGATTTCTGGAAATATGAACTTATATAGGAATCAAACTCATGCTATAGGTAGATAGTAATCCACGAAATAATCATAAATCTGTTGAAGAAATTCTGAAAACCATTGATGTGTTCTTGAAGATATTATGTTGATAATTTTCTGAAAAAAGAGGATAAAGACATGCTTTTAATTCAATCTCTTAATGATTCTAGGATGTTTAGAGCATTAGAAATCATTTATATATGTTAATATATAATTTAGTAAGGATTATAAGTCATTTGGGTTGTTAATATGAAGGTTTGATTGATAAAAAATGGTTAAACCGGCAGTAGAAGAAATGCAGAAAAACCGGGCTGTTACCTGAGCGATCGATCGATCGACCCCCTGCCTTCGATCGATCGACCTCACCAGAATTGTTAAAGTTGGTTCTATTTAATGATTGTTCGTATTCCTAACCTTTTGTAGATCTTTGGTGATTATTATTTGGTTATTATGGGACTTAGAAAAGATCAGTAGGCCCTAGATAAGAATTAAATTGATTTGATTGGGATTCAATTGATTAGAATTATGTTAATTAAATTTGAAGGAAATTTTGGTTACTAGATTCATGTGTTGGATTCTAATTTGTATGCATGAGGATTAAGGATAGGTCCAGTAGGGGAGATTTAATATAACACCTAGGTAGCCTTATGGTTACAGTTTGAACATCAAGGACTGAGTTTAAGCTCATTATTGATTGCGCAAGGACTGAGTGTAGTACAAGCGATTAGTGGTATGTCTCCTGGATAGAGATGGGAGTTTAGACCACATTTGGTTGAGAGAGTGTACGAGGTTATCCCGATTGCATATTTGAAGTTGACGTACCTCCACGACCGACACAGTTAGGTAGTAGTCTTTGCGAGACGCTCCACGCATGAACCTTAACGACGTCGGGAGTGGAGAGATGTTATAGGATGCCAGGATGTTGATTTTGTCGATAAGTCATATAGTGTGAATGAAACACTATAGACTATGGGCCATGTGATGATGGTAGTCAATCCTAGTTAATAGAGGATGTGTTTATAAGATATTTGAAACTATCGGTTTTAACCCTAATTAAAGGGAGAGTTTAATTCGTGGTAATTTGGGAGATAAGATGTTATGGATGAGTAGGATATTAATGATTTCTTACTGAATATACTATTAAGGAAAACCTATTTGAACCTTGAGTAATGAGTGAGGCTCGGGGATAATTGAATTAAAGCAGTAAAGTCATAGTATTTTAGTACGTAGGATTTGAGAGATATAATGCTACATATGGGAACTATCTTAGGGTAATGTGAGTACCTTGTTGATATTATATTATAGGTATGATAATGCATATTTGATTGATTGATGATTATGTGTATGACATACCTAGCTTACTTACTATCGATGGGGAGGTTTGCACGTGAGGGCAGTCATATCCTGATGAATCCATGGGATTTTTGATTTGTCGCTCGAGAACATAGGTCTACGAAAGACTTATCAGGGAGTTGATATGTCCGCTGACTTTGGGTACGTAAGTATGTGCGTGACCCATGGATACGAGAACTATGTTCGCCTCAAATTTGTATGTTGTTGTTTGTGGTTCGAGGAATCCTTATGGAACCTTAAGTCCCCTATTCAGCGACTAGCGATATTGGGACATGATAGCAGAGTAATGCATTGCACCGTAGCTGTGACTCGGGGTGCCGTATTATATATATATATATATATATAATGAATTAAATGAATGTATATAGTGGTTAAATCATCTACTGTGTGATTATTGTAGATAACGGTGAATAGAGAAAGAGAATGGAGTTAAGTTAATGAATGTTTATTCTTATAGAATTGAAAAGATTAATTCATATGAATGAGAAACGATTCATGTTAATGAGAAACGTATATGAATAATTATGTGACGTATGGTATGGGACATATGGGGTTATGATACGGGTTGGAATTTTACTATGGGAGCTAGAGAAGAGGAGCCATTAACTAGGAGGTTAATAGGAAACGTTAAGCGTGCACTCTAGATGAGAGGTGAGATTAGCAAGTGAGAGGTAGATACTAACATGTACATAATAAATGCTTTATTGCACTTGTTAAATACTTGTTGTTTTAAAAATCATTTTTACAATCGGGCTCTGACCCGTTTCCTTGCATATTTTCTTTTCTATTGTACCTTCTATATCAGGTGTCTAGCAGCAAGGATGCCAACATTAGCGGATTATGACAAGCTATGGAATATTGCTTAGATGCCTATCTTCATTTGATTCACAGTATTCTCTTAGATAGGGCATGTCACCCAAAGGAACTCAATTATCTCTTTTCTATCTGAGTCAAATACTCTTATAGTTGTGTCGTTTTAAAACATTTACTATTATTGGGATTACTGTAATGGATTGTTATGTGGGAATGTTTATTCCAATTGCATTTAAATTCTTTTGAGGTATCTGCTCGGTTATCAATGTTGTAGAATAATGTGTTATGTTATTTGTAAACTGAAATGGTTTTTGTTGAAATTAAAATTTGGAAAGTTTTTAACACCAGCTTAATTGGGTATTGGATGAGTGGTAAATGTTTTCGACAATGATGCTAAGAATGAGCCAAATGTATATTCTGTTTTAATTTGCTATGGTACTGGCCACACGGTATTTAATTAGGCGGGGTGTTATAGTTATGCAGCTTCTCCAAATGACTAACCTTAGGTTTTAAATACCAACTCCCTAAATTAGGCTAACGACCCAAGCCCAAGTGACCCAAACACTCCCGTGTGGTCCTGGTTATGTCTAAAAAGGCCCCAGAACCCAGTTACAACCCTCAGGTATACTATTTTGGCTACCTCGACCCTTTCAGAACCAACCATGACCTTGAAATTGCCCTCCGAGTTGATCAAATAATTTCTTATCTCGACCTCATATAGTCTACTCGCGACTCCGGTTGGGATAAAATACTATCACGCCACTAACACTTACTATGTCGTAAAATATTTATTTACTATTCACCTAGTAATTTTATTTCATAGTATTAATCACTCTCTCTCTCTATTAATATTTTAATGACCACATAATAATTAATTCAAATAAATTACGTCACATGTGTAATTTAAATCAACCGAATTAATTAAATATTAATTACTAAAAAATACGGGGTATTACATACTCCCCCCGCCAACAAAGCAATTTTCCCCTCAAAATTTGGGACATACTTATGGTGAATAACTCCGGATACTGCTCACGCATGTCATCCTCTCGCTCCCATGTCGACTTATCAACATTGTGGTCCCCCCCCCCAACTCGAACCAAGGGTACCACCTTAGACTGCAGATTATGCTCACTACGATCAAGTATTTCTACCGATCTCTCATAATACAAGATATCTAGTTGCAAGTCTATCTCTTCCAATGGAATGTGCCAAAAAGACCTCTCGCTCCTTCAGTACCTCTTCAGCGATGACACATGGAACACATCATGAATCTGATGTAATTGCTATGGTACTCCCAGCCTACATGCCACTGGTCCTACCATCTCTATGATCGAAAACGATCCCACATATGTCGGCTCTAGCTTCCCCTTCTTCTCGAACCTCATGACCCCCTTCATAGAAGACACCCGCACCAAAACCTGGTCACTAACCTCTAACTCTATATGCTTCCTATCTACATCAGCGTAGCTTTTCTTCCTATCTTGAGCTATCTAATGCGCCCTAGTATCAAGTTAAATATTAATTACTCAGAAATAAGAG
Source organism: Sambucus nigra (assembly GCA_949130495.1). Taxonomy (NCBI): domain Eukaryota; kingdom Viridiplantae; phylum Streptophyta; class Magnoliopsida; order Dipsacales; family Adoxaceae; genus Sambucus; species Sambucus nigra. The sequence goes on along the minus strand of OX422208.1, from coordinate 81,644,000 downwards.
GTATTACAGTTACATAATTTTAATTCATCCTCACTCCATTTTTCTATAGGTTTTGACACAATTTCTTCTTCAATAACAACAGTAGGAGGGGACCACTTTTTTCAATAACAAGCCAAATATGTTCATCAATTTATTTTAACATAGACCGCATACATGCTTTCCAATAGGCATAATTGGTTCCATCAAATATAGGGGATTTATTTGACGAATAACTATCCATATAACCTCCAAGATTCATCTTAGTAACTTTTAAAAACAAGCTCTAATACCAATTTGAAGTTGCAGTGTTATATGGATTTAGTTCAATTCATTAAATTGAGATTAGGCCAACAGGATCATACTTTCCAAAATTTAATCTTGATTACAGCGTTCCTACGTGAACATGCAAGATATCAAGTATGTCAAGAAAAATCATAACCACACAATGCGCTGATGTACGAGGAAAATCCAAATAGGAAAAAATTGAACTGATAAGCCTAGACAAAATCCACTACGAATACGGTTTTTAAAAAAGACACACAAGACTTACAGACTTGACTCCACAAGACCCGCTGATGCCATCTTCAATACCTCTGTTTGTAGAATGTGTAGATCCAACATGATGCACAACACTCCTATGTCTCAGTATCCGCTAAAATCTAATCACCGTCTTAAAAAATAACTCAGGCAGAGTCCCACCACACCCAAAACCAAAAAGAATGTATAAGAGATTGAGTTTGTGGTTTTTGGTTCTTGGAAAAAAGATCCTAAAGATCACATGAAAAGTTGGAGACTTTTTGTAAAGAGAAAATATGTGTTCTTCTAAAGTGCAAGGGCCAAAATTTCTGATTCCCGGGCTCAAAAGTAGTTTTCAAATATAGAAGTAGTGGACAAGAGAAGTTAGAGGGAAAAACTATATTTAAAAAAAATAAGATGCCCATTCGAACGACTTAACTGTCTCGTTCGAATGACATTCCAAGATGTTGTTGGGATGAGCCCTTCAAATGACATTTCAGGAAAAATCAATAAAGGAAGTTGTTTGAACTCGTTTGGACGACTAAGAGAGATGGGTCGTTTGAACAAGATATCAAACAACATTATAGGGAATTCCAATAAGGAATTTGTCTAAATTCGTTCAAACACGCACGTTCAAGTGATCTCGTTTGAACGACCTCTCTAATTTTAAAAAAAAATTAACTTTAAAGAGCAAATTGAATTTGAAAATATTTTACTAAGAAGCATGTAACACTTAAATATTTGTCTCCAACAAAGTAAAAATAGTTTGGGTCATATACCTTTTGAAAAATGAGCAAATGGATGATGAGGTGAACTTGTTGAATGTTGAATTCTGGTATGCTCAAATTCTTCATCAAGTATAGTAGCATGGCACTGAAAGATCCTAAATATTTTGTCCATCGGAAATAGCTAATACCACAAATTGACTTTATTAAAAATGTGTCCTTACAGTGTATCAAAAGGGTTCCTTGTTTGGATTGCATTCACTAGACGTCCCAAGCATGATGTTGATTTTGGTCAGGAGTTAAGGCCTTTTGGGCATGATACGTTTAGTATGTGCTTAGTGAATGGTTTGAGGGGAAGTATTTTCTCTCACCATCTGTAACAGCATGAGTAGCAAGTTCCCGACACCTCGTTAGGGTGACATCGTGGTAGCCAGTATAAGGGGGAGTTCAATTATCTCTCTCTTTTTGTACCAGAAGAGATGGATACGAAAGTAAGGAAGATATATTTCTTTGTCATAAACTTTACGCGAATAGTTCGATGAGTATTATTGGTAACGCGTCCTTCACCACTTGTGATCATGTGGTGGAAGTCCGCATCCTATGTCGCCAAGATCATCCTATGTCGCGAATAGTCCGACTTTTGGGGTCGGACTAAGCTCAAAAGACTAGAGATGGTGGAGAGTTTCCCCGAGCTCGGGGACGCCCTCACTAGCATTAAAAATGATAAATACCTCACAACGTAAAATGAAATACATGACCTAGTTATTTAACGGTTAACCGCACATAGTTAATTCTCATATAATTAATATCACCGATAAATTACTTCATAACATGTGGTAAAAGTCGCATAACATGTACAATTTGGCTATCAAGTAAATTATACATTTATTATTACCATTTCACACAAGAAATAATTATTCTCATTTATTAATTTATTTTTCACACTTAATAAATAATAAATGGGTTTCTTTGACGTGCCACCCCTCGTTTTATATTAAAATTTGTGTTTGTAGCCCACATTTTAAATCCTTTGTGTTTGCACCACACCTTTAGTAAAATTCGTTAGATGTTCTCAAAATTTTCAAAAATAGACCATCCTAACCCTTTTTAAATCCAAAATAATATAAAAGTTTTAAAAAAAAGATTATATAATAAACTATTAACAAATATTTAGAAATCCAAAAATTATAGAAAAACAGCTAAAAATTTTGAAATTAGAGAAAATATTTTTAAAATCTTGAAAATCATGATTATAAATATAAATTACAAAAAAGCATTTAAAAACATTTTAAAATCTAAGAATCATGAAAATAAATATAAATTACAAAAAAAATTTAAAAATATTTTGAAATCCAAACATAATTTCAAATAACCAAAAACTTATAAAAAAAGAAAAGGGAGAATTATAAATATAGTTTTAAAATATGAAAATCGTAAAAATTAACATAAATTACAAGAAAACATTTAAAAATATTTAAAATTCTATCAATAATAGAAAAAAATTAAATTAAATAAAACTTATAAAAATAGGGAAAACGTATAGAAAAATATTTTTAAATCTGGATATCATGAACTAAAATATAAATTATGAAAAATTATTTAAAAGTCTAGAAATAATAGAAAAACGTTTTCAATTACATGTAACTCATAAAAAAGAGGGAAAACTTACAATTAAACTTAACATGGCTATTAAAAATAAATAAATGAGTATGTCTTTCATTTTTCTCTTTTTTTTTTCCTTTAGTTAATATGTTTCTGGAAAATAATTAATACGGAAGACATTTTTTTGTATTAATCATTCTTAATATTTTTCGAATAATTCCTAAGAGTAAAAAAAAAGGAAAAAACAACTATTTTTTACAAATTAATTTTCAATCTACATTCATTATAAATTTACAAGCATTCTTTTATAAATAAAAATAAAGAATATTTTGTGAAAAAATAATCCTAAGCGTATTGGTTTATTTCCCCACCTAGATAAAAAAATTGAATGTGCTTTAATACTTCCATGAGCAATCATTTAGAAATATTCTAGTCGTGTTTAGTATGATGGATAACTATTTTCAGTTTTGACATTGTTTCCAATACATCAATATTTTATGTTTTTAATCTTAATCCAACACGTATCCTTTAGTTGGATTGTAGAAGGGTCCCAATTGTTAGGAAGCATCTCAATAGTTTTACCCCTCTGCCAACAATACCAAAAATTGGAGAAAGTTAAAAAAAACTAGGAAAATAAACCTATATAAAAATTATTAGCGAATAGATAAAACTCCATATTTCAAAAAAAAAATTGTTATTTTTCTGTAATTTTTGAAAGATTTTTTCTATTATTTCCGGAACTAAGTGAAAAATACTTTTTTTAATGTTTATTTTATAATTTATATTTGTTTGCGTGATTTTCAACTCTTGAAAATACTATTTAATAAGTTTTCCCCATTTTTTATAATTTAAAATATTTTTCTATTATTTATAGATTTATAAATATTTTTAAGCATTTTTATATATTTTTTTCCATGATTTCCATCTTCTAAAAATAAATTTATAATTTTTCCCTTATTTTATAAGTTTTTTCTATTTAAACAGATTTTTCTATTATTTTCGAATCTTAAACTATTTTTAATTTTTTTTGTAATTTATATTTATTTTCAAGATTTTCAGATTTTAAAGATATTTCCTCTGATTTTCAAAAGTTTTAACTGTTTTTCTATAATTTATCGATTTCTTTTAATGATTTATTACTTAATTTCAATTTTTAATTTTTTTTTATTAAAACACGCATAGTATCATCATTTTTGAAAATTTTGATAGTAACCAATGGATTCATTAATGGTGGGGTGCAAACACAAAAAATTTAAAATGTGGAGGACAAACATAAATTTTGATATAAAACGAGGGGTGAGAAGTCCAAAAAATCAATAATAAATATCTAAAAATATGGAGTATTACATAAACCTGAAGGAAGTATTTTCCTCAATTTCCCAAATTGCTTCAAGGGTGTTGTACAATAGTGGAGTTCACCACCATGGTAGACTCACTTAAAGCATTTCAAGAAATTTAAGAGTCCATTTGTCATGACTTGTACCATTTCCCTTATATAGATAAGTTCTTGGTCCCTCGCCAATAATTCATTCTTTAGTCTTAATGTGAATACAAAGACCCTAAAGTGACTCAAAGGATCCATAATAAAACTAGGTTTTAGTCCCGTGCGATGCGCAAGTGACTTGAAAATTCTATCAGTGATTTCCAAATCCAAAAAGCATAATAAATCATCTATACATATAGAAGAATGGTAGGGATCCATTTTTAACTAATTATTTACAAATAATACCAACTTTTTGAGGATTTTCATTAGAGGTTATACCAAATTAAAAAAATGCAATTTTTGAAGTATGCATATTAGCATTATAAATAATATATTAAAGTTAAATACACCAATTTTTAAAACTCATCATGGGTAAAAACATCAATGTCAGACATGATATCATTTTCTCACCACCCGAAAGTACATATTGACAGTCAGCTTACCCACAACATATCATATTGTTGTCACAACCCGCCTAAAATAATAACGGGTGGCCAGCCCTATACTATATTAAATCAGGAGTTTCAGATGGTCCAGTCTCAACATCAACAGTCGTTACTATATAATATAGGACTAACTACCCGAAATCACATGAGCGGGATGTGAAAAATTTAAATAAAATGCAACAACCAACAAACTAACACTACTAAAGAACAGAAAGATGCATACAAGAACTAAGATAAATGAAATGCTAGAAATAAGATGAACTAAATAAATACAACCGAATGTACTACACAAAGTAGACCCGAATAAGCTGTTGGGTCACAGCCAATACAATAACTGAAATGGAATAAATATAAACATGTATATAAATATCCCTTGGGTACAAACCCGATATACAACATGAATCCTACCTAGAATTTTAAAGAAGTAGGAAGCGACTACATAAAACATCCCGCAACAGTCCGCACCTGTCACGGCTCCCAAGACTCTGGATAGAAAGTCATCCGGCATCCATGCGGTAGGATACCTGTGGTAATATATATATATATACAAGGAGGAGAGAAAGGTAAACGGGTCAGAGCCCCGAATGTGAAAATATTTAGCAAGTGTGTTAACCGTGCATAATAATTACCGGTGCACTTATTTCATAATTAAAGTGAGACCGCTCTCTTGTGGAGCCCCAACTCACCTCTCATCTAAAGGCGCGCACCTATTCGCGTCCTCAAGTTTTAGTTAAATTACCCCGTATAGTTATTAGGACAACCTAACTGATCATAGGCCTAGCCTATACCCACGAGAGCTACTTTCCGACAAAATCTAAGGATCCACCCTTTCTAATCCTACTAGATTATGATTACAACAATTATACCATAATAGGCTTAAGGGATTCCGATTCATAATAATAATGAATTTATAAATCCTAATACGTTACCCCTATATATATATATATACATATATATATATATATATATATATATATATATATATATATATATATATATATATATATATATATACATAGGCTAAAATATAAGAATTTATATTCTTAATATCATGCATATGGAATATTGGCAAAACCTCTCTCTAATCTCAACTTGTACTACGTTTCATGCGTGGGGAGTCTCGCAAAGCGAAATCCAAACAAGGAACCGCCCCGTTACACTACTCCTGACAAGGTCAAGACCAGAGATCCGAGATGCCACAAATAGAATTACTTCTCTCAACTCTCGACATAGCACTGCGTTTCGTGCGTGAGGCGTCTCGCAAAGCGAAATCCAAACAAGGAACCCCCTCGTTACACTACTCCTGGGCCATGTCGATCCTAGAGATCCATAATCCTTAACATACTATATAATACTACCATTACTGCTAAGCTAACTATCAAAGAAAGAAATAAAGAAAGAAAAGAAAACAAAAGAAAACAAAAGAAATAAAATAAAAGAATCTCCAATAATATCCTTGGGATGATGTAACCGAATAATACCTTACTTGCGATACATCAACCCCCATCAATCTAGTACACCATAATCATCTAAGATGTACTTTAACAAAACTCTATATCCTTTCCTCTATAGGATATATAAATACATATATATAGGTATTTTGTGCTCACCATATATATACATATACCAATCATCCATATACCCATGACCAAGTGTACATACCATATATGATGTACAATGGCCATGCAAATATAATACCCGGCTATATATAGCGCCGATAAAACTGCATCAATGCTATCATCTTCCCAGAGTCCGGCTCACGTAACAACTGGGGACCACCTGGTGGGGATCAACGACACCCACCTCGTGATATACTCACACACACGACGTCCCGGGAAGCGGTCATAGTTCCAGCCGGCAATGAGACGAAACATACCCACCACGTCTCATCCCAAAATATATATCTATATCGTATAATAACACAAGGGACGACTATGACCTGGGGAATATCCACACCCTGCACTATATGCCAGGATGCTCACCCTCTGCGCGGAAACTTCCCAATGATAGCATGAGCGGGGTATGCTTAACCAAATAAGTATATACATCGCTCATATACGCAATATACATAAATCCATATGATCCCATCATATGATCTAATATATTAAACCATCATATACAGTTTAATTATCCATACCATGTATGACCACAACATAGATATACATAATCCTCAATATACAAGCCGTCACCACAATAACCATTAAATATACCTCGATATGTGAATACAATCCCTCACTTGAAACATATTCAATCATTTTTCCTATGATTAATAGTCTCCCAAAACCATATGTATATATCTATACATATATATTCAACATTAGGGTTATCACCCAAGAATATGTGTAGGAATCCATCACTACACATGTCATCCATAACCAAAGTACATAATTACCTTTAGTACTATATAACCATAGTCACACACATGACTTAATAGTCTAAAGCCTCAATTTATTCCAACCTCATTTCAAGTATTGGAAATCTCACAGGTCATATCCCCATAATACGCGAAAACTACCCTAACTAGAATTTGTGCTACTGCTTATTCTAGTCGATAGTCCGATCCCAAAGCGTTCTCAATGTCACCTATGGCTCGAGTCGAAATCAGGAACCCTCACTCCTATTGAATTATCAATTTCCCTTAGACTAAACTTTTCTAAGGATATAAGACCCCTCACTCTTAAAGAGTATGCAACCACTCTCTTCATTGGCCCCAAATTATATCTTAACCATATCCTATCCTTATAAGGATTTGACATAAATGTCGGCCTAGAATTTTCACCACATACACGGATATTTCTTATCCACTAATTCCAAGAAGTTCCCACTATAAAATGCTAAGTGAGAGACCCCCCTATGTCACCGAAAGATATCTCTTACCTTATAAGAGAGAATCCCCAAATCAACAAAACCCAACCAAAAGGGCTAGAAGTCATCTTAGGAAACCCATAAAGCATCCCATTAAGGAAGCCCCTAAGAATAAACTCCAAAAGAAAAGGGGGAGAAGAAATCCAAGTTTTGAGCTAAAAACAGGGGACCGGTCGACCGGCCCCAGACCCCCGGTTGACCGCGGGTCCACATTTTGCCTACGAAGAAATGCAGTAGGCTTTTCTCTTAAGGCGCGGTCGACCGGTCCCCAGACCGCGGTCGACCGGCCATACCAGTTAAGCTGGCCGATTTCCCTATTTCAGCAAACCCACGAAATTTATACCCAACTATCATCACCAAGTCCCCAAATCTTTAACCCAATAATGTTATTAACAAGAAAACCCATCCTACATCTCATCCCAACCATTTACATGAGATTAAACCATAGAATAACAATGATTTCAAGATTTAAACCCAAAAATCTAGGTTTTGGTATTTATACTCAAAAATCCATTTCTTTACCCCACAAATTATGAAATGAAGATACACAATAGCTATTTAGCAAGATTAAACACTTGCCTCAGATTTGTAGAGGTTGGGTCGTCCTCGAAATCGCGGTTGGGCCGGAAATCCCAAGCTTTCTTCCTCTCTCTCTTCCTTTCTTCTTCTTTCCTTCTCTTTCTCCCTCTAGGGCTTTTCTCTCTTTCTCTCAAATGAGAATGGCTTAATCCGTAAGCCACTTAAACCTTTTAAAACAAAATCCCAGTTTTAAAAGTTAATACACACTTTAAATGACTCGTTTACTCCAATTCGAGCCAAAATAACTTAAAAACATTCCGGAGCCGAAATAAAACCCAATGACAGTCATTTTGACTATCTCGACCCTCCCGGGATCGATGGTACCCTCAAAAATATCATCCGGAATACTTTAAAATATTCTCTATTTTCGGGCCTAAGTTCCCAAATTTTGAAATTCTCCAATTCAATTAAATTTTATTTTCCTAAAATTTAATTTCTCAGTCTCCAAAAATCGAGGGTTGTTACAATTGTCAATCCCTAATGCAAAAAACAAAAGATATATGTAATACCCCGTATTTTTTTGGAATAAAATAAAACTTAGTGGGAATTAATTTAATCCGATGGAATAAATTAATGAAGGTTGTGGATGATTAGACTCATTATTTTCATAAATTTTAGAATTTAACTCTAATGGTTTGAATAAATCTTAGTTGGATTTTTTTTAAACAAGAAGAATTACATGTGTCACGTCACCATTAAAATATTTATTGTGGATAAAAATATTCAGGACATTACGGGCTCGTTAGGGCATTTTGGATCCACAAGAATTGTCCTGGTTATATATATATTTGGGCTCATTTGGGGGTCTAAAGTTGTGGCCTAAGGCTTAACTCGGGATTTGAAGACTAATATTTATTTAGAGTTAACCCACTCCTTGGGAGTTATATTCAAGAACCCTAAGCGCCCCCACCCAAGAAGAAAAGGAAGAACCACCCTAGGAGGAAGAAAAGAGAGGCCCCTCTACTACTTTCAGGCAAGGAATCTCTTTCCATTCTTATTCAAAATGTTCTTTCTTGTATTAATGTTAAATCCATGTAGAATAGGATTTGAATCATGATGTAGGGTTGCATATCTAGAGGTTCTTTAAATTATGCAAGAATTGATAAAAAAAAATAGATGATTCATATGAAGATCCATAAATCCCGCGTTAGATATGAATTGATGTTATGTAATCTATTTATTTGATTGGAGAAGTCATGTTATAAAATTGATATTATATTCTCGAAGAAAGGAATTGTTGAGATTTAATATGAAACTTTAAAACCTGCATGCTTAGAAATTCTTGAGAATGCTTGAATATTTATTGTTTGTTTAAAAATGATTTAGATGTTGAATCATGTTTAGAATGATCCCATGTTGGTTTAAAAATCATATCCATGCTATATAATAAGTTTTTGAAGCCTTTTGAAGATTAGAGACACGTACTAATTTTGTTGAAAAAAATTCGTCTTAGAAGAAACTTGTTCTCGACTTATTAGGAAAACCGAATCGAGTCCGTATCCCTACCAAATCGATTAGGGGAACCTGTAGATTTTTTCGTTACAATCACGTGGGTGCCGCCTGCGCATTTTTCTGATTTTTTTAATTAGTTATGATTTTTCTACGAAAAGGTGTGCGAGACCATTTTTGTCCATGTGCGGGATAAAGACTCATTCCAAAATATTAATGATAATGTTATGAACTTATATACATCGTTAAACTGGGATGGGTACATGTTATGGTAGTGCATGCGCGATGACTTAAAATACGAGTAACTATATAAAAGAAACGATTTATGTAGAACTCTTGAATAACATTATGCAAAATAAATCTATTAAACGGCAGGGATATGCCTAGATGATTTCAAAATTTTGGTAGGGGCACATATATGATAAGACACTAAAAGATACGATGATGCTATTATGATTAATTTAAGGTAGGTCTGAATAATATAAATACTTATGAGAGATAAGTCAAACGCTTGAGGATGTAACTAATGGTTATTTCCCTCAAATTATTACCATATGAAGATACAAAGTAGAATTGCACCCTAAGCCTACTGGTCTAAGTTTAAAATGTTAGTATCGTTCATGACAGTAGTTAGTGTGAAACTACTTATACATATTAGTGGATTCCTTATATATGTACATATAAACCTTGTGGAAATGGTAACAGGAAGCGAATGATTACTAATAATCTGGAAAGATTTAGTCTAAGCCAAGAAGGAAACATGTTAAAAATCATTAATATTGTTGGTAAGGGTAGTTTGGGAATAACTATACTTGGAATCGTGTGGGTAAGGGTAGTTTGGGGATAACTATATGATCGAGTGCGAAATGCGCGTGCATGTAAGGTGCGCGATCGTTGTTTTTGTTTCGCCTACTCAATACAAACAAACCTAAATTACGACTACACTTGCGAGGCAAGCACAGCGGTAAGTCGAGTATCGAGAATCCACAGGGATGAGTTACTAGAATTGATATGATTTAGTGCTCCAAAATAAAAGAGCAAAAGGTGATTACAAACTAAAAAGGAAAAGATGCATAAAAGGGAAATGTTAATCTAGGCGAGGGTATTGAAATTAGATTAACAAAGAGAGTAAAACAATAGGTTGTGTCGAATATCCCTCACCCGAGTTAATTTTTATAAAATGGATACATGGGTCGACGAGTTATTTAGAATGCATCTCGTTTCAACAGTTAATTGAACTAAGGGTTGTCATGCCCCTAAATCCGCATAAAAGTCTAATAAGATTTTGGCGTCAGCAGATACCCCGAAAATTGCGCATGCAAGGTCGTAAGAACGGGACATACATGATATGCCCCGTCAAATCCCCAAGGCACAATAACTAGGACAACGTACCTGAAATAGACCCGTGAATTCCATCACCAAAGCAAAGCAACATGTCAACTCGAGTGAGTTCAATTCAAACATAACCTAATTTAAATTACCTAGAAAGAATGTTAAAAACGCGATAAATTAAAAGCGGTAAATAAACGCGATAAATCTACCTAGAAAGAGATTAAATCAAAGCATGTAAACTAATTAACAAAGCATGTAAATCTAATTAGAAAGCAAGGAAATACAACTTATATTAATTGGTGGGGAAGATTAATAGTGCACACTTACAACCCAAATGGGTGTCAATGTAAGAGAGGAAGAAGAATGAGCTCTCAACCTCCAAACCCTAACCTAAACTATCTTCTAAAACCTAATATATGAATGTATATCTGAATTAGAAACCAAAATTGGTTTATATAGTAAGTTGGGAAAGAAATAAAGGAAAAATAAAAGAGGTAACAAATATCTGCAATACGCGATCGACCGATCGCAGGGGCGCGGTCGACCGGTCCTTTAAGAAGAAGTGCACTGTCTCCTTTAGTAGGCAAAACACCAAACCGCGGTCTACCGTCCGCAGGGGCGCGGTCGACCGGTACTCAGTTTTCTGCAATTCTTTGGACCATGAATAGGGGGAAAGGTTGTTAACGGGAACGAACATATCTTCTTCGTTCGAACTTCAAACGACGCATCGTTTGCGGCCACGCAATGCTAACTCAATGAACTATGCATTCGTGGGATTTCCATGAGCTGGATAAGAAATATGAATTGACTAAAATTCCCATGAAGTAGCGTCCGACGATGGAACTTCACTGAAATGCAACGGATCCTCACTTTTAGCGTTCCAATACCTACAAAAGTACAATTAACCCATGCAAAACATGTATATATCCAAATCCAAGGTTGTCTAGTTAATGAGCATAAATATAGGCATTAAGGACCGTAAAAGCGCTAGAATGCATAAAGATAACGGGTAGAAATATGTAATATTTGATAAGAATCACACCCCTTAACTTAAACATTGCTAAGCCAGTCTACAGAAGGCGGTACAAGACGTATATATGCATCGAAATATAAATGCCCCTTTCATAGGGAGCACGATTGCATTTAGCATATGCAATAAGACGTTAAACCCCTAGGTTATCCTAGTAGATGAGTGTCATCTCGTGAGGGTTTTAAGGGATGATACCCACAAAAATCACATGGTTTCCTCAAAATATGCCCAAACCAATAGGCAACACGCCCAATAATGGCGAAAAGGATTCATACGCATTATTAGCACATTGAACAGATTCAAACAAAAGTCTGAATCATTAACATTATAGAATGCACCTCATAGAATTGAAACCTTAAAATGTGGGGGGGGGGGGGGGGGGGGTAATGAGCACATGCAAAGTGTGATTTGGTGAAAAACTTATATAAATCGGATAAACATGAAAGAAAGCATACATTTAATCCTCACGGGCATTATGCTCATCAAGTGAATTCACTCGAAACAGGGAGGTAACACACGGAACATGCAGGCATAAAGAGTAAATGTAAATGGAAACTAGGCCGCATACATTTCACAAATGAATAACGCTATATATAAACTGAAAAATGTAATCTCAATGAAAGGATACTTCACATTAAAAGAGGTGAAATGCATTTTCACAGATTATCAAAACTATTATGACTTTTAAATTACATCAACCAAAGATCAGATAGGACTTTAATAGGGTCGTAATGTAGGATAGGCTAGGGTATGAAATTAAGGAATGTATGTACGGATTCAAAGTGTTCGTGATGAAAACTCGGGATAATGGGAAGATGCGGGGAATATCAAAATTGGAAAATAAGTTCCAAACGAGCATTAGATATATCATCGGGATAGTAATCAAAGTTTATTCCATCTATATACAACATTTACAACTTTCTCTTTCTTTTTCTTTTCTTCTTTTTCACATTTTTCTTTTGTTTTCTTTTGGTTTATGCTTTCTCTTTTTTCACATCTCTTTTCCTTACTTTTCAAACTCTCATATGCTTAAATTGCAAACGACATCACAACAACAACATTCAATCCCAAGTAACAATCCAAACAAATGTATGGAAAGTGTATGTATGGGCTAAAACTCCAATTTAGAGATGGTTATGGGATTGGGGTTATGAAATGAAAGGCTATATTTAGGCTCAAAGGGGTTAACGAGGGTAAACATATAAGCATGAGGTCAAGGCTAATATGGGTGATATAATGAAGAGGGCCTATGATCATTTCACAAAGTTTACGCAATTCTCGAATCAAAACAATATATGAAAATCATGATCAAGTAACACATTTTAAGTATGAACTCAATTAATGAACGGTCAAATGAAAGAATAGTGAGATTACCAACGAATTCAACATTTTCAATGCGAAAAGAATAGTGTATACACTCGCAAACGATGAAAGGTATAAAGCTTACTCAGTGTAAGTATATACAATGCAACAAAAGATTACCGAGTTATAAAAATCTTAAACCAAATCAATAGAACAATAAAAGTGCATGTGCTCATGGGATTAAAGTTTAATTCATGAAGTTATTCATAATATCAATAAGTGAAACTAAAGTATAATAACTTCTAAAATCGAGAACATGCATCATTGGGTTGTCTATTGGATCGGGCAATTATTGAAATTTATCATCGAAAACAAAGGCAAAAAGCCCAAAAAAGGAGAAAAAAGAAAGAAAATCTTTTTGAAAAATTTCAATTTTTAAGAAAAGCATACTAAGTAACTAACATGTGAGCAAAACCATGGACTAAATAATGAAATGGATAGAATATCCCACACCCCCTAACTTAGTACTTGACATTGTCCTCAATGTAAATTAAGAACCAAGTCAAAGAGAGGAAAATAGTGATATTACCTTAAAGTGGAGCGATCCCCATAAGAGCAAGTCCAAAGAATCTATAAAACAAGTTAGTACCGAGCATAGAAAAAACAAATAATAAAATTTAACTAATTACATTAAAATAAATTAAAAAGGAAAGAAAAAAATAAAAAGAAAGAAAGCTAACTATCTACAACCTACTATTTAGGCTTCACACTAACTATACACTAAAAGTCTAAATAGCTGATGGTCCACTGCAAAAACGATTTGACTTTGGAGGGTGACCGGTTTACCCTCACATACAAGCATGCCTTCCAAAAAATATGAATTCCGTTTGAACAAGGAAGGCATGTGTAAGGCGTAAGAAAGGAACCATCGCCAATTAAAAGTTTTGGAGGGGCGATGGGGGGTTTGGATTGAACGGGTGACAAAAACAAGTGGGGACCGAGAAAATCCGAATATCCTCCCAAGGATTTTGAAATTGGAATGGGAGGCGGCGCATATGAAGGTAAGAATGCGGTCGTGGAAAGAGACTCGAGCAAGTACTCTCATTGGCAAAAAGGTTTAAAACATTAAAGTTTGAAACCGAATCATCGGGTACTTGAGACGGTGTGATAATAGAGAATGAAAATTGGGATAAAAGAAATTTAAACTCATGAGATTAATCATCATCGCATGAAGATTGAGTTTCGAAGGAAATAATATCATTTTCAATGAAATGTTCTTCTTTGGGGGCCAAAGAAGAAATCTTTTCATTGCAAATAGATATTACGTCATTTTCATCCTCCCTTTCAATATCTATTACGCAATGGGCAAAGTCTAGAATGGCTTGTTCCAAAGTAGGCAAAAGTACCTCATTTGGTTCAAAACATTCCTCGACTTTGAAAGTCTTGGAAGCAAAATCGTCGTCGGACTCAAATAATAACTCCAACTCATGTTCCCAACAACGATTTTCTTCCCGATAACGATTTTCAAGTTTATCATTTTCATACATACACAAACCCTCACCGAATGTCATAGGTCGAGGTGCGGATCCATGAAAATGGGAACTTTGAAATTTTCCATCGGACTTAAACGAAAACTCATTATTATAGGAATTTTGAAAACTATTCAAATTCGTTTCAAAATTCCTATTATAAGGAGGTAAAGGCCCAAAATCATTATCATCGTCATAAAAATTCCAATAACCTAAATTTTTACTTTCGTTATACTCGCCCAAAGTCATATTTGATTTTGTTATACTTTGGGATTCTGAGTATTCACCGAAAGTCATAAGTTTGTGAGAATTGTGAGAATTATAACAATGATTTCCGAAAGAATTGGAATAACACATGCTACCCCCAAAAATGGCTTGAGTGGCGGATTCCACAAAGTAAGTGCGTGCGGGAAAAATTTGAGCGTTTCTAAGGGCTCAAATGTGGAAGTCCTGCAAAATATTAGCAAATAATAAAAATAGAAAGAAAAAACTATGAAGTACTAAATCAAATAAAGCCTAAAACACTCTCATCCCCGACAACGGCGCCATTTTGACTACCACGTTAAATGTGCGCAGTCATTATTTTCGTTTCGCCTACTCAGTACAAAAAAACCTAAATTATGACTACACTTGAAAGGCAAGCACAACGGTAAGTCGGGTATCGAGAATTCACTGGGACGAGTTGCTAGAATTTATATGATTTAGTGCTCCAAAATAAAAGCCCACAAGGTGATTACAAACTAAAATGAAAAAGATGCATAAAAGGGAAATGTTAATCTAGGCGAGGGTATTAAAACTAGATTAACAAAGAGAGTAAAACTATAGGTTGCTTCGAATATCCCTCACCCGAGTTAATTTGTATAAAATGGATACATGGGTCGACGAGTTATTTAGAATGCATCTCGTTTTGACAGTTAATTAAACCAAGGGTTGTCACGCCCCTAAATCTATATAAAATCCTAATACGATTTTGGCATCAACAGTTACCTCGAAAATTACACACGCAAGGTCGTAAGAACGGGACATACATGATATTCCCCGTCAAATCCCCCAGGCACAATAACTAGGACAACGCACCCGAAATTGACCCGTAAATGCCATCACCAAAGCAAAGCAACGCGTCAACTCGAGTGAGTTCAATTCAATCATAACCTAATTTAAATTACCTAGAAAGCATGTTAAAAACGCGATAAATGAAAAGCGATAAATAAACGCGGTAAATCTACCTAGAAAGAGATTAAATCAAAGTATGTAAACTAATTAACAAAGCATGTAAATATAATTAGAAATCAAGGAAATAAGGAAATACAACTTATACTAATTGGTAGGGAAGATGAATAGTGCACACTTACAACCCAAATGGGTATCAAACTAATAGAGGAAGAATAATGAGCTCTCAATCTCCAAACCCTAACCTAAACTATCTTCTAAAACATAAGATATGAATGTAAATTTGAAAGTTGGCAAAGAAATAAAGGAAAAAGAAAAGAAAAGAAAAGAGGCAACAAATATCTGCAATACGCGGTCGACAATTTGAAGAGTGCGACTGTGTGATAATTGATTAAATTTATTCGCAAGTTTCCAATTTGGCACACTTATTTAATTATAGTCTATTTTTAAACCGAATTAATCCATCCCCTAAACATGCATCTAAAAGTGCGTGTGTCAACCTATAAATAAATAAAGCATGTGACACAAATATTTAGGAAAAATCCCCCAAAGGGGAAAAACCTTTTATTTCACTATAATTTTGTAAGAAAACGGTTTACATGGATTACAATGAAATAGGGTGACATACAAAATACCCGCAGATGTCGGTTCCGATGTCTCGGCTGGAACTTTCCCTTTCCAGGAGGGCAACAGTGAAGTAGAGGACGGCTCCTCCACAAGTTACGGCTGGAATTTTCCCTTTCCAGGTGGGCAGCAATAAAGAAGAAAAATGGCTTCTCCACAAGAGTGAATTTTATAAGGACTCCCTCCACAATAACATGCATCTGTCAGTTGTAGAGCTCTCCCCACAAAGTATAAACAAGATCAAAGTTTGTTCTTGAAAAACAAAATAATTCACTAAGGCATTTGGGAGTTTTGTGAATTGAAAACAGAAAGGGATTAAAACCCTAAAGGAATAAGCCAAAAAGGATTCTTCTTTCGCAGTATTTCTTTTCGTCAAAACGCTGTGACTTCTTAATGAAAAAGTTACCAAATAATGAGTATTTATAGAAAAACGCGCTACCTCAAAAAGAGAGCTCGTTCGAACGAGATCAACATATCGCTCGAATGAAGGACAACTGTCGTTCGAACGAGATCGCGTGACATGTTGTCTCGCGCGAACGACATGCTATGTCGCTCGAGCGACTGAAGATAATTTTTTTTTTATTTTAATGTCTGTTTCAACAGTTAGAAAAAAATACTCATTCTCAATATTTGACGAAAAAGTCCGCTCCAACACTTAGAAAATATTTTGTAAAAATATCCCAAAAGCTCTAAGTGAAAAGTAAAGGTATTTAAAACATAACCTTACCAAAGTAAACTTCACGGAGTCTTGAATGATGAAGAACTTGAGTAATTCGGATCCGTCTTTGATGTAGATGTCTCTTGAATGCTCTTCGACGGTGTAGCGGTATATGACATAATAAATTGATAACGGACCTATGAAAATATGTCCTTACAAATCTCCCCCTATGTCTATGCCAGTACATACATAAAAAATCTGAATTATCAAAAAACCAAAATGCCTATACAAATTTACCCTCCCAAGAATAAATTTGCAAGACCTCAAAACTATTTTTCAATCATCTTCATCAAATCTCAAAGATTTTCCCATCAGGTTGTGCAACATCATGATCTTCAATATTTGTACCTACACATATTAGATAAATCAAAATACCTTCGTGACACATCGAGTTTGAAATGATATAAGAATAAAGCATTAATCAATCAAATCTCCCCCATAATGCAAAAACTCCCCCATAACTGATAATTCTTTCTCCCCCTTTTTATGATGTCCCCAAATAGATAGATAAGAAGAAAAAATAAAAACATGGAGTGTCACGACAAAATGCATAGCAAACATGGATCAAACGATGCACATGCAAAGGAGTATCGTACAAACATTCACAAACTATTTTTGATTTTTCAAATTTTTCATACAAAAATAAGATACCACTTTGAAAAATATGATACAAAAAAATCACACCATGGATTTAACCTCAAACAACCAAGTCATGGAAATGGAATATATGGGTGTGAACACATTCGATAGGTAAATAAACTCAATCAAGCATATGTGCACGATGAATACGTGTACCCCTAATGAATGAACATCAAAACTATCCTTATGTGTAAAAATTTGTTGAATTTAGATGACACCGTCTTATACAAATCAACAAATCAACAAATTAAAGTCAAATGATTTCAACACCAATAACATCCAAAACTATTTAGTGCCATTTTGAGAACTTTTCAAAGCACATGCAAACCCATTGATATATCCATCCAAAACTCCCTCATATATAATAATGCATTTTTTTATATCTAAAGAGGTACTAAATTCTCAACTTAGAGAAAACCTATTGGCCCAAATTTTTTGGCATATTTCATCTTTTTATTGCCTTAATTTTTGTGTGGGCTCTTTTCAAACGGTGACTTTCACGACGTGATTATTATTCACACGTAGCCGTTTCCCGTGTTCACTCATAATTTTTTCAAACAAAATAATTATTCCTCACGGGCAATGGTTTTTACATGCACAAATTTCATTACTCTCATATTATTGCACTTGGTTCGTTTTAAGGACAGGATTGAGATGAAAACACCCAACCAACATGTGATAAGTCAAGAACAATAATCAAACAAATCCGTGCATGTGTGCAATAAAAGAAATCATGAGTCAAACATGTAGGAAGTAATAGTAAATTACATCTCAATGATTCCAAACATTGTAAAGCACATGGATGAATTGACCTATTGTCTCAAAACACTATCAAATAGTCACATGAAGAATGGAATGATGTCGTGACTTGGTCATCCTAAGTGTTTATCCATAAAAGGTGCAAACACAATACAAAAATCTTTTTGGATTTTCAAATTTGACCCAATATATATATATATATATATATATATATATGAATGGACACTTAAAAAATAGAACTTTTTTTTTGTATTTTTCAAAAGAAAAAATTTATACAAAAATTATATGTCACAACGCTAGCAAACATAAATATCATGAAATAAAAAACTAGCGTTTGACAAACATGCAAACACAATCATCTATATGATATGACAAGAGAAGCATCATGTGTAAGAAAACGAGAATCAACTTGTCTAAAATGTAGCGCATCCAAAAGTGATTTCCTAACCCAAATAGATGTGAAACGTCATGTCGGGGATTTGGGAACCATGTGAACACTAGACATAAACTTCCTAGGACATTTTCCAAGATCAAAATAAAAATGCTTAAGGTGACCTTTCCTACAACAATACGAACATGTGTAAACGGGTGGAACGACACCTATGGGTTGACATTTTCTAACATCCTTGAAATTAGTTGACCCTCTAAAACAAATAATGGTTTTAGCTTTAGCATTAGAAGCATGAGAACAAGATGAGCCATTACCATCACTATCAAACCTACTTGAGTCTGTCAAATCATTTTTTAATTTCAAAATTTTTGACTCAAGCAAAGAATTAAACTCTTCTAAATTAAGGGACGCCTTTTCAAGTTTTTAATAATTCCAAAGAGCGTATCTCTCTCTCTCCCTTAATTGAAGAAAACTTTTTCCTAAGAGTCTTTTCACGTGCCACAAACTCATTGACTAAAATATTTTTATCCTCTTTTGCACAAACACAAACCATCAAATTTTTAAGGTCCTCCAAATATTTCTCTAAAAATAGGACCCTATCATCACTCTCCTTCTTGGACAATTTTAAAGCAATAAAGTCATGGTCAAAGGAAAAAAAATTCACGATAAAAATCTAGTTGATTTTGAACCGTTTGCAAAAGATCCATCGCGGATTTAAAACAAGAATTTTCTTTTTCCAAAACTTTAATTCTTTTTGCAAACGTCAAATTCAAACGATTTATATCATCAAAACTTTGACTCGGGTCACGAAAGGAGGGCATCCGATTAGATAACTGCTCCATCGAAAAAATTGCGATTTTCAAAAAACTGATTTAAAAAAATCAATATCATAAAATTTTTGCAAAAAATAGGAATACGCAATAAATTAGTGCAACTTGCTCTGATACCAATTTGAAGAGTGCAACTGTATGCTAATTGATTAAATTTATTCGCAAGTTTCCAATTCGGCACACTTATTTAATTAAAGTCTTAAATCGAATTAATCCAGCCCCTATACATGCATCTAAAAGTGCGTGTGTCAACCCATAAATAAATAAAGCATGTGACATAAATATTCAGGAAAAATACCCCAAAGGGGAAAAACCTTTTATTTCACTATAATTTTGTAAGAAAATAGCTTACACGGATTACAATGAAATAGGGTGACATACTAAATACCCGCAGGTGTCGGTTCTGATGTCTCGGCTGGAACATTCCCTTTCCAGAAGGGCAGGAGTGAAGAAGAGGACGACTCCTCCACAAGTTATGGCTGGAATTTTTCCTTTCCAGGAGGGCAGAAATGAAGAAGAAAAACGGCTTCTCCACAAGAGTGAACTTTATAAGGAATCCCTCCACAATAGCATGCAGCTGTCGGTTGTAGATCTCTCCCCATAAAGTATAAACAAGAGCAAAGTATGTTCTTGAAAACCAAAAAAATTCACTAAGGCCTATATGAGTTTTTTGAATTGAAAACAAAAAGGGATTAAAACCCTAAAGGAAGAAGCCAAAAAGGATTCTTCTTTCGCAGTATTTCTGTTCGTCAAAACGCTGTGAATTCTTAATGAAAACGTTACCAAATAATGAGTATTTATAGAAAAACATGATGCCTCGAAAAGAGAGCTCGTTCAAACGAGATTAGCATGTCGCTCGAACGAAGGATAACTGTCGTTCGAACGAGATCGCGCGACATGTTGTCTCGCGCGAACGACTGAAGAGAAAAAAATATATTATTTTAATGTCTGTTTCAACACTTAGAAAAAAATACTCATTCTCAATATTTGACGAAAAAGTCCGCTCCAACACTTAGAAAATATTTTGTAAAAATATCCCAAAAGCTCTAAGTGAAAAGTAAAGGTATTTAAAACATAACCTTACCAAAGTAAACTTCGCGGAGTCTTGAATAATGAAGAACTTGAGTAATTCGGATCCGTATTTTATGTAGATGTCTGTTGAATGCTCTTCGATGATGTAGCGGTATATGACATAATAAATTGATAACGGACCTATGAAAATATGTCCTTACAACCGATCGCAGGGGCGCGGTCGATCGGTCCTTTAAGAAAAAGTGCACTGTCTCCTTTAGTAGACAAAATACCAAACTGTGGTCGATCGGTCATAGGGGCGTGGTCGACCGGTACTCCATTTTTTGCAATTCTTTAGACCATGAATAGGGGGAAAGGTTGTTAATGGGAACGGGCATATCTTCTTCTTCCAAACTCCAAACGACGCACTGTTTATAGCCATGCGATGCTAACTCAATGAAATACGCATCTATGGAATATCTATGAGCTGGGTAAGAAATGTAAATTGACTAAAATGCCCATAAAGTAGCGTCCGGCGATGGAACTTCACCGAAATGCAACGGATCCTAACTTTTAGCGTTCCAATACCTACAAAAGCACAATTAACAATTGGAAAGCATGTATATATCTAAATCCAAGGTTGTCTAGTTAATGAGCATAAATATAGGCATTAAGGACCGTAAAAGCGCTAGAATGCATAAAGATAACGGGCGGAAATATGCAATATTTGATACGAATCACTATACCTATAATAATTTTGGGAAGGTTAGTTTGGGATAAGTATACCTAGATATGTATGGATAAATAAATGACGAAATAAATCTGACTATTAAGCCTAGGAGGCATTATATGTGATTTACTATTTAATTGGGAAATAGTCGTACGATGGCAACTTAATATGGATTATGTGATAACTTGATAAAATGTTATGAATAAGCCAAGAAGTCTATAGTTATATGGATGGATATTTCTGGGGTAAAATTAGTTATAGAGTAACTGCTTATATGTATTGATGATAATATGCCTTATATTATTTTGTGAGTATATACCTGGGTTCCTGGACTGCCCTATCGATTAGGTTACACACGCGCTCGGGACCGGTGCACACATCGGCACATGTGGGCTTAGCGTAGTGTTAGGTCATATTATAGGTACTATGTAGCAGCGTCAGTTACAAGAGGTAGGTGTTGCTACTGGGATCCTTTGTCACCACTGGGTATGTGCCATGAACTGGTGTACTGCGTATGTACCGACCCACTTGCTTGTATTTTATTGTTACCCGCTTTAAAATGAGGGACTCGTTCGGGTATTACCGATAGAGTACTACCAGGACGCCGAAGATAAATGTCTTTGTGTGTCATACCTATATCCAGACATATGTATTTATCGATATACACATTATGGAGGGACTTGTATGAGAATACGTTCTCATAGTCTAGAGATGTAGACAATATTTGATGGTTAAAAAGTTGGATTAACATAGCGATGTGGATAATGGGTAACAAAACTAAGTTTTAATATTTAACAAGGTGGATAATTATTAATGAGGATAAGAATTGGGCAGTCTAATGATGTAGACAATAATTAAAGAAAATCAAATCTATAGTCTAATGGTGTAGACGATAATTGGTGTGAGTTAATAGTTAAATAGTCTAACGAGATAGACTAAAATTAAGGAACATTATTTGACACAAAAATATACACTGAAACTATACAGGACTTAGTGATCAATAATATGAAGTTAATCAGGGTACTGTAATGTTTGATGTTGTTGGTTTTGCCTCTCCTATTTTTTTTCCAGTTTTTGGTTTATTTACAAATTTGCCATTTTGGCTCAAATCTATAAATACAAGTGTTATTTCTAGGTTTTGGGAGAGGACAAGTTTGAGAGCTATTTTGAGAGTTATCAAAGCTAAAGAGAGATAGAGCTCCCATTTGAGGGGTGAGTTCTTGTGAGGTTGTGAGTGACTTTCTAAGAGAGATAAATTGTGTGTGTGTATAACCTTTGGGTTCCTCCATTTATCTATAGAAAGAACAAATCCTCCTTGGTGGATGTAACCCAAATTTGGGTTAACCACGATATATCGTTGTTGTTTTGCTTTGATGATTGCTTGTATGTTCTTATTGTCTCTTCATTGATGCTTGGTTGAATTGATTGGGAGTTTGCACACTAGTTCATTTTGGGAACAAGGTCTTGGGTGTTTTCCGCACACCAAGTGTATGATAAAATTCCCGAGTGAGTTTTATCGTCTTGGTCGCCAGAGATAGTCTTGATTTAGCGCAACAAGTGGTATCAGAGCTTTGGTTCATTATTTGCTCGGTATTTTTGGTTCGAGGTTGAATCAGTTTTGGAAATTTTGGCATAGCTTTTGTTTTTGTTCCAAATGGCGGAAAATGTGGAAAGTACTCGAGAATCAACTGTAATACCCCGTATTTTTATGCTATATTAATTTGGGGATTTATATAATTTAATGTGAATTAATTATTTAATATAAATTCGGAAATTAATTTTGTTATAATTATTAACGTGACGAGAGTTAGTAATTATGGGAAATTTGTTGAATATTACTGATGAGCAAAGTAATATCTAATATTGGTTATATTGAATGTCACGAGTGAATAAAATGATAATTCTGGAAATTTGAGTCGGGACGCGCCCGTGTCGCGTCGGGACTAAATAGTGATAAATAAAAGTGAATATTTTATAAGTTGTTCGTATGGTCGTTTTGAGTGCGCCAACACGTCCGAAAGGGTCGAGATAGTCAGAAAAGTGTACCCGGGGGTTTGAATTGGGTCTCAGGGCGTTTTTAGGCCTAATTAGTAACCCATGAGGGCATTTTAGTCATTTGGCATTTTTGGGTAATTAAACCCACGAAAATGAATAACCTATATCAGCCATTTAGGTTAGTCATTTAGGGTTAGAATACTCAGTACCCTAGAACAGCCATTGGAGAAGAGAGGAGAAATCTCTCAAGGAATTCCAAGGCTCAAAACTCACCCGTTTGCACCGCCGCCACCACCAACGCGTAGATCGCGAGACGGGGAACGCAACCACACCGAATTCGAAACCAAACCAGACTTTTGAAAATCCCAGGCAAGTGTTTATCTTTCTTATTTCGTTGATGCATCTTTTATATTAGTTTATGAGTAATTAGAATGAGTTTTTATGGAAGAAACCTAATATATGAGTTAGGAAATCGCATGTAGTGATGGATAAAATGATAATTCGTGAAACCCTTTCCACGTAGAGGAATTACCCACGAAATTATGATGTTTATAAGAAAAAATTTTCTATAAATACTTGTTGGAATCCTGTTTATGAGAATTCTAGGGTTCTTGATAATTATATAAATTTTTGGGCCATAAATCCATGATTGGTGTTAGAAATCTACATGCTTTACGTTAGAAATACCTAGTATGATGATATAATGTTTGTGGCATGAATTTTGGGTCGATTGGGTATGATAATTATGAAATTGGTGAAGGTTAGGAGATAAAACCCGTAACTGCAAATCTGCAGATTTCGCATACCTGCTTGATCGATCGATCGATCCCAGATCTTCGATCGATCGAAGGTTCGATCGATCGAGCCCCGGACCTCGATCGATCGACCCCTCCTAGCAGACTCCTATTTCCCTTTTTAAATTAGTTAAGTTCAATTTATTGTGAAATAATGCTTGGGCATCCTTAATAAAATGTTTGAGAGATAGGGAAGACCGGTAGGACATATGAATAATTTTAAGACCTTTATTGTCGGGCAAGGATTGTATTTTTAGGATAATTACATAAGGGTCGATGAATTTATGCTTTAAAGAGAGAGACGCGTAAGGGAGTTACGTTGGAACATAAAGAACACCTACTGAATTTTATACTTGGGAGGATAGAGTCCATGAGAGTTACGTAATAAGTTGAAAGAATCCTTTGAATTAAGGTTAGAGACGAACCCTTGTACGCGATAATAATAATGTGAAAACAAATATAAATGTCGTAACTATGGGATTTGAGATATAACTTATATTGATATGGTAATATTAGTATAGTTATATGATTGTGTATGCATATACTATCTATGTGTGAAAAACATACCCACGCTACTTGCTATCCCTGAGGTTACCGCGCTGGGATGATCTTATCCTGTGTTGCCTTATGAGGGATATTGATTCGTACCCTAGGAGATAGATATCCTTGGTACATGCTATCGGAATGATAGTTCAGACAGTCCTAAGAGACGCGGGTATGTGCCATCCTCTTAGAGACTTGGAATCTATGCTTCGCCTCAATATTGTTGTGTATGTGTTGATACAATTCGAGAGTGATTCCGAATTTGTATTCCCCTTAATACGAGTGATATGGGGTTTTGGATAGTAGAGTATGCCCGCACCATAGTTTTATTTGGGGTGCTGTTATAATATATATATATATATATATATTGTCCAAGTAGTTATTATATATATGGAATTCTGAAATGTGGAACTGCCTACTGTGATTTGGTAAGTGGGACATGGTTGATGACTCAAATTGTAAATACTTGTTTTCAGAAAGTATAATATGACACTGGAAAACGTTATTGATTAATAAAGTTAAAATGAGAACTATGGTTACAAATTGAAATCTTATGTTTTAAATAATTGAGTTGTTCTGTTTTAAATCTTACGAATAACCTAAGAAAAAATGAATCGTTGGGGGAGATTTGTGCGATATATGATAGATAATCCATTGGGAAGGTTAGTACGATAGGCATGCACATTAGAAGAGAGGTGAGAATTTCTCAAAAATGTGTCGCACTAATATGTTATTGCATTGGCCTGTATCAATTTAAATACTTGCTAAACGAATTTTAAATCATACACACTATCGGGCTCTGACCCGTTTCTATTTCTCTTTTCTCTTGTATATATATGTATATATTATAGGTGCCCAGCCACAGGGGCGTCTTGCTTAGGATCCCTTGGGAGGAACGTGCTGCAGCTTAGGTGGGAGTTGCAGGTCTCTTGATTAGACGGCTTCATTCATTTTAATCCACTCCTAGCACATTTGTTTAGTTGGGCATGTGTAGCCCCTTTCCATTATTCAGTTCTTACTTGGACATTTTTATTTCAGTTATTTCTAGTACTGTTTCTTTGGGATTTTTTTAGTATGAATGTTTTACTTTAAGTTTCAAATGTTGGGATTCGATTGTTGAATGTTAAATTATTGGATCGATGGGTTCTGTTATACTTGTGGTGTGATTCATTATATATTAAATTGTTGTAAGTAATTAAATCTTGTTTTCAAAAATAAAATTTGGAAAGTAATGTTACAAAAATGGTTTTGACACTCAGCTTAATTAATTAGGGTGTTTAAATTGGAAATGTTATTTTTTCGACAGTGATGCTGAGAATGAACCAACTGTTCACCTTGATTTAATTTAATAAAGGAGTGATCGCCCGGTATTTAATTAGGCGGGGTGTCACAGGTGGTATCAGAGCATCAGGTTCTAGTGTCCATAGGATCTGTACGGCTTATTTCGTTTTCAGCTTAACGTTTTTGCTATAGAGCCCTATTTTTAGTATTGTTGTGTTCCTGCTTTTACGTTTATGTCTTCAGCTATTTGAGATTTGATAATGACTGTAGACTAATAAACTTCTTCACGTTTCAAATGCCTCCGAGGCGTGCACCGAAGGATAGGCGTGCCCAGGCCGAGCAACCAGCAGCTCCGGCACAAGGCACTATGAATGCTAATGAGGTAGCCGCCATTGTTGCTCAGGCGGTGAATGCCGTGCTAGCGGTGGTTCAGTAGGCTCCACCCTAGATTCAGGCAGTGGCGCCAGTACCAGCACATCTTCCATCGGTATGGGAGAGGGTTAGGGATGCTTTTCAGAAGGCGCATCCCCCTGAGTTCTCTGGTAGCTCAGATATTGTCACAGTCAGCCAATGGAAGAAAGACATCTAGCGGCATCTTCGTATGTATAAGTGCACCGACGTGAAAGTTATTGGCTTCCTTTAAGCTGGTGGGGGCCGCTTTGCAGTGGTGGGAGTCCACTACCACCTTGGAGGAGAAGGACACGATCCCGATTCAGACATTTTAGGAGCGGTTTGACCGCAAGTATTTTCCACCCGCCGTGCAGACTGAGATGAGGCGAAAATTATTGAATTTGAATCAGGAGAATTCCACCGTAGCCGAGTATGAGGAGGAGTTCACGAGACTTCTTACCATCGTGCCAGATGAGGCACCCACTGAGAGCAAGAAGATTTTGTTGTTTGTGGACTGGTTAGCTTGGAGGATCCGTCAGCACCTTATAGGGAATTTGTCCCTGCATACTTTCACTGATGTACTCAATGCTGCGTTACTACATTGCCAGGATCACCGCTTCCATCTTCAGGGAAGCAAGAGAGAAGGAGAGTCCAGCCAGCAGGGCAGGACAAGGGGTAGTGGTGCTAGTGGAGCGCCATCTCATGGATAGACTCGTAAGCACGAGCAGAGTTCCCATCAGGGGGACCCTGCTAAGCGATTCTGTTCAGGTGATTCTAGGCAGGGATTTGGGGGTTATGGGCAGGGCCAGCAGGGCTAGCCTAATCAGCAGGGACAGCAAGGCCAACACCGATAGCAGGGTCAGCAGTAGGGCTAACAGCGTGTTCATCAGGGCCAACAGGGCCAGTGGCGTGGTGGTAACGGCCAGCAGGGCCGTGGTCAGCAGGTTCAGAGGGGAGGCAACTTCAAAGGCCGATGTTTTGGGTGTGGTAAGCACGACCATAGACGCCAGGATTGTCCGGAGGGAGATAGGGCCCCACAGCAGCATGGAGCCCGTAATGAGCCACAAAGGCCACTTTTTCCTCCTGCCCTCCCAGCTCCAGCCCAGGTGCCAGCCCTACTAGCCGTTCCAGCACCTCCAGTGCAGCAGGGGAAGTTACAGTATGGACGTGTATATAATGTCCACCAGGCAGCAGCTCCACAGGCGCCACCCGCGATTGAGGGTATGTTCCCTATCCTTGGTACTATGGGTCGAGTTTTATTTGATACTAGGGTGACGCATTATTTTATAGCTACGCATTTTGCGAAGGCCTTAGGGTTATTAGCCATAGCAGAGAGCACAGTGACGTGTGTAGACTCACCACTGGGGAGTGGGTCGCTTATTTTCTTTATATGCCGGGGAGTGGGGGTAGAGATTGGTTGTTTGGTTTAACTGCATACATGTTAGTCTTAGATATGCATGAGCACGACGTGATTATCGGTATGGATTGGCTCGAAGCTTATAGAGCCATGATTGATTGCTTCGGTGGGAGCATTGTTTTTGCCATTTCGGGGCAAGAGATGTTTGTAGTGGCGATGCCTCGCCCAGAGGGAGGTTCGATCGCTCATTTGTATTATATAGAGGAGGATACCTCTAAGGAGGTTGTGATTCCGTTAGACTCGATTTGAGTTGTTCGTGAGTATTCTGATGTGTTTCAGGAGATACCAGGCCTACCCCCCAGTCGATAGATAGACTTTGTCATAGATTTATTTCCAGATACGAGACCTATAGCACACGCACCCTACCGTATGGCTCCGGCAGATATGCGAGAGTTACGAGATCAGATAGAGCAACTGTTAGGTCAGGGATTCATTCGCAGGAGTACCTCACCTTGGGGCGCTCCAGTCTTGTTTGTGAAGAAGAGAGATGGTTCACTGAGGTTGTGTGTGGACTAACAAGAGTTGAACAAGGTCACGATACGGAATAAATATCCATTGCCTCGAATAGATGATCTATTCGACCAGCTGAGAGGAGCAACTTTCTTTTCGAAGATAGATCTGAGGTCGGGGTACCATCAGCTACGTATTAGGGAGCAGGATGTTTCAAAGACTGCTTTCTTGACGAGATATGGGTCTTATGAGTTTAGAGTGATGCCATTCGGCCTCATAAATGCTCCAACCGTGTTCATGGACTTAATAAACCGAGTGTTCAGAGAGTTCTTGGATCAGTTTGTCATTGTCTTCATAGATGACATTTTGATATATTCACATTCCGAGGAAGAGCACGCCGAGCATTTGAGGCAGGTTCTTCAGACTCTACGAGAGCATCAGTTGTATGCTAAGTACAAGAAGTGCGGATTCTGGTTATGAGAAGTATAGTTCTTGGGGCATGTTGTTTCTGAGCATGAGATAGCAGTTGACCTGAGTAAAGTGTCAGCGGTGTGGGGGTGGGGACAGCCCACGACACCGACAGAAGTGCGAAGTTTCTTGGGGTTAGCCGGTTACTACAGGAGATTCATTTAAGGATTCTCCAAAATAGAGGGTCTATTGACGAATCTGACTCACAAAGGGGTACCGCATGTTTGGGATGATGCTTGTCAGTTAGCTTTCGACTAGCTGAAAGACAATCTTACTTCAGAACCAGTCCCTGCTTTACCAAAGTCGGGTGTGGAGTACCTGGTTTACACCGATGCGTCTTTACGGGGACTTGGGGGAGTACTTCAGCAGGAGGAGGAGGCAATTGCTTTTGCCTCCCGCAAGCTTAAGCCGCATGAGAAGAATTACCCCACCCACAACCTGGAGTTAGCAGCGGTCGTCTTTGCATTGAGGATATGGAGGCACTACTTATTGGGGGAGAAATTCCTTTTATTCACATACCACAAGTCGCTGCAGTACCTGCTCACTTAGCGAGAGCTGAATATGCGTCAGCGCAGATGGTTAGAGTTTGTGAAAGACTATCAGTTCGATATACAGTATCATTCGGGGAAGGGCAACATAGTTGCTGATGCGTTGAGTCGTAGACCGGTAGACGAGGTAGCGGACGTCTGGAAAGATAAATGGAAGGAGTTAGGCCACCAGGATGCAGTATCCCGTTCCTTCATATCTGTTATGACAGTAACACCCGAGATTGTTTCAAGGGTAATACAGGCACAGACCACAGACCCGCTTTGCTAAGAGCAGATTGTAAGACTTTTAGCTGAGGGTGATGAGTCTTATTCTGTTAGTTCTTATGGGGGTTTGAGGTTTAATGGGAGGTTAGTGGTTACAGAAGGGGCAGAGTTACGTCATGCAGTGATGACCCAATCTCATGGGTCCCAATTTGCAGTACATCCTGGAGGAGATAAGATGTACCAGGATATGAGGAGGCAATACTGGTGGAGTGGGATGAAGAAGGACATTGCTGAGTTCGTGTCCAAGTGTTCTACCTGCCAGCTGGTGAAGGTGGACCATCAGAAACCGTCAGGATTGCTTCAGCCATTGGAAGTGCCCGCGTGGAAGTGGGAGAGTATTTCCATGGATTTTATTATAAGGGTTGCCTACATCACAGCGGGGCCACGACTCTATCTGGGTGATTGTAGACCGTTTGACCAAGGTGGATCATTTTCTACCGGTGCGAACATATTATAGCACGGGTCAGTATGCTCAGTTGTTCATTGCTGAGATTGTCAGGTTACATGGGGTGCCCCTGAATATTGTGTCAGATAGAGATAAGATTTTCGTGTTAGGTTTTTGGGAAAACGTTCAGAAGCCTATGGGTACTGAGTTGAGGTTGAGTTCAGCTTATCACCCACATACAGATGGACAAACAGAGCGTACTAATCAGATGTTGGAGGATATGCTACGCATGTGTGTTCTTGATTTTGGAGGAGGTTGGGAGCCAGACCTTCCACTAGTAGAGTTTGCTTATAATAACTCGTATCAGTTCACAATTGGCATGGCTCCATTTGAGGCTTTGTATGGCAGGCCTTGTCGTTCCCCAGCTTGTTGGCTCGAGGTGGGGGATAACAAATTGCTAGGACCAGAGGTGATTCAGGAGATCTCCGCGATGATTGAGGTGATCAGTAGTCGCATTCGGGTAGCCCAGGACAGGCAGAAGAGCTACGCGTATGCGAAACGGTTCTTCCGGGATTTTAATGTGGGGGACCAAGTGTTACTACGTGTATTTCCTATGAAGGGAGTGATGAGGTTCGGGAAGAAGTCAAATTGGCTCCGAGGTACGTCAGACCATTTCCCATCATCGAGAGGATTGGACCGGTTGCATACAAGTTGGGACTGCCAGAGCATTTACATCGCATTCACGATGTATTCCACATATCTTTGTTCAGACAATATCTTCGAGATGATATGGCCCATACTCGCATCGCGATTGATGAGATAGACTTACAGCCTGATAGCTCTTACGAGGAGAGACCGGTGGCTATCCTAGACTTTAGTGAGAGGAGATTGAGGTAGAAGATTGTTCCACTTGTACAGGTCCAGTGGGAGCACCATAATGTGGAGGAATCCACTTGGGAGTGCGAGGCAGATATACGTGAGAGATATCCAGATTTGTTCTTACCAGGTATACCTTATTTTCAGAATTTCGGGACGAAATTCCGTTATTAGGGGGAAAGTATGTAATACCCCGTATTTTTATGCTATATTAATTTGGGGATTTATATAATTTAATGTGAATTAATTATTTAATATAAATCTGGAAATTATGTTATAATTATTAACGTGACGAGAGTTAGTAATTATGGGAAATTTTTTGAATATTACAAATGAGCAAAGTAATATATAATATTGGTTATATTGAATGTCACGAGTGAATAAAATGAAAATTTTGGAAATTTGAGTCGGGACGCGCCCGTGTCGCGTCGGGACTAAATAGTGATAAATAAAAGTGAATATTTTATAATTTGTTCGTATAGTCGTTTTGAGTGCGCCAACGCGTCCGGAAGGGTTGAGATAGTCAGAAAAGTGTACCCGGGGATTTGAATTGGGTCTTGGGGCATTTTTAGGACTAATTAGTAACCCGGGAGGGTATTTTAGTCATTTTGCATTTTTGGGTAATTAAACCCACGAAAATGAATAACCTATATCAGCCATTTAGGTTAGTCATTTAGGGTTAGAATGCTCAGAACCCTAGAACGGCCATTGGAGAAGAGAGGAGAAAGCTCTTAAGGCATTCCAAGGCTCAAAACTCACTTGTTTGCACCGCCGCCACCACCAACGCGTAGATCGCGAGACGGGGAACGCAACCACACCGAATTCGACACCAAACCAGTCTTCTGAAAATCCCAGGCAAGTGTTTATCTTGCTTATTTCGTTGATGCATCTTTCATATTAGTTTAGGAGTAATTAGAATGAGTTTTTATGGAAGAAACCACAGATATGAGTTAGGAAATCGCATGTAGTGATAGATAAAATGTTAATTCTGGAAACCCTTTCCATGTAGAGGAATTACCCACGAAATTATGATTTTTATAAGAAGAAATATTCTGGAAATACTTGTTGGAACCTTGTTTATGAGAATTCTAGGGTTCTTGATAATTATATAAATTTTGGGCCTATAAATCCATGATTGGTGTTAGAAATCTACATGCTTTACGTATGAAATACCTAGTATGATGATATAATGTTTGTGGTATGAATTTTGGGTTGATTGGGTATGATAATTATGGAATTGGTGAAGGTTAGGAGATGAAACCCGTAACTGCAAATCTGCAGATTTCGCATACCTGCTTGATCGATCGATCCAGCCCAGATCTTCGATCGATCGAAGGTTCGATCGATCGAGCCCCAGACCTCGAACGATCGACCCCTCCTAAAAGACTCCTATTTCCCTTTTTAAATTATTTAAATTCAATTTATTGTGAAATAATTCTTGGGCATCCTTAATAAAATGTTTGGGAGATAGGGAAGACCAGTAGGACATATGAATAATTTTAAGACCTTTATTGTCGGGCAAGGATTGTATTTTTAGGATAATTACATAAGGGTCGATGAATTTATGCTTTAAAGAGAGAGACACGTAAGAGAGTTACGTTGGAACATAAAGAACACCTACTGAATTTTATACTTGGGAGGATAGAGTCCATGAGAGTTACGTAATAAGTTGAAAGAATCCTTCGAATTAAGGTTAGAGATGAACCCTTATACGCGATAATAATAATGTGAAAACAAGGATAAATGTCGTAACTATGGGATTTGAGATATAACTTATATTGATATGGTAATATTAGTATAGTTATATGATTGTGTATGCATATACTATCTATGTGTGAAAAATATACCCACGCTACTTGCTATCCCTGAGGTTACCACGCTGGGACGATCTTATCCTGTGTTGCCTTATGGGGGATATTGATTCGTACCCTAGGAGATAGATATCCTTGGTACAGGCTATCGGAATGATAGTTCAGACGGTCCTAAGAGACGCGGGTATGTGCCATCCTCTTAGAGACTTGGAATCTATGCTTCGCCTCAATATTGTTGTGTATGTGTTGATACAATTCGAGAGTGATTCCGAATTTGTATTCCCCTTAATATGAGTGATATGGGGTTTTGGATAGTAGAGTATGCCCGCACCATAGTTTTATTTGGGGTTCTGTTATAATATATATATATATATATATATGAGGCAGGCTCCTTTGCACACTAAGTTTGCACATTACCTTTTTAAAGTAGTAAAAAAAATATTTTTGAGTGCTGGCGCACACCAATTTTTTTATGTGATATTTTAACATTTCAACGGACTCACATAAAAAAATTAGCTCAAAAAAACTTTTTTTGCTATTTTAAAAAAATCGGTCAAACTTTCGCAGTTTTTAAAGGGCTTAAAAGCATAGAAAGTTTGACCGATTTTTTAAAACTAGCAAAAAAAGTTTTTTTGAGCTGATTTTTTTTATATGGGTTCCTTGAAATGTTTAAATATCACTCAAAAAAAATCAACTCAAAAATATTTTTTTTACTACTTTAAAAAGGTAATGTGCAAATTTAGTGTGCAAACTTAGTGTGCACGGGAGTCTGCCTCATATATATATATATATATATATATATATATATATATATTGTCCGAGTAGTTAATATATATATGGAATTCTGAAATGTGGAACTGCCTACTGTGATTTGGTAAGTGGGACATGGTTGATGACTCAAATTGTAAATACTTGTTTTGAGAAAGTATAATATGACACTGGAAAACATTATTGATTAATAAAGTTAAAATGAGAACTATGGTTACAAATTGAAATCTTACGTTTTAAATAATTGAGTTGTTCTGTTTTAAATCTTACGAATAACCTAAGAAAAGATGAATCTTTGGGGGAGATTTGTGCGATATATGATAGATAATCCGTTGGGAAGGTTAGTACGATAGGCGTGCACATTAGAAGAGAGGTGAGAATTTCTCAAGAGAGTGTCGCACTAATATGTTGTTGCATTGGCCTGTATCAATTTAAATACTTGCTAAACGAATTTTAAATCATACACACTATCGGGCTCTGACCCGTTTCTATTTCTCTTTTCTCTTGTATATATATGTATATATTACAGGTGCCCAGCCACAAGGGCGTCTTGCTTAGGATCCCTTGGGAGGAACGTGCTACAG
Organism: Sambucus nigra; assembly: GCA_949130495.1. Taxonomy (NCBI): domain Eukaryota; kingdom Viridiplantae; phylum Streptophyta; class Magnoliopsida; order Dipsacales; family Adoxaceae; genus Sambucus; species Sambucus nigra. Next base: position 81,609,717 of record OX422208.1, on the reverse strand, counting down.
CTTAAGTGGGAGTTGCAGGTCTCTTGATTAGACGGCTTCATTCATTTTAATCCACTCCTAGCACATTTGTTTAGTTGGGCATGTGTAACCCCTTTCCATTATTCAGTTCTTACTTGGACATTTTTATTTCAGTTATTTCTAGTACTGTTTCTTTGGAATTTATTTAGTATGAATGTTTTACTTTAAGTTTCAAATCTTGGGATTCGATTGTTGAATATTAAATTATTGGATCGATGGGTTCCGTTATACTTGTGGTGTAATTCGTTATATATTAAATTGTTGTAAGTAATTAAATCTTGTTTTCAAATATAAAATTTGGAAAGTAATGTTACAAAAATGGTTTTGACACTTAGCTTAATTAATTAGGGTGTTTAAATTGGAAATGTAATTTTTTCGACAGTGATGCTGAGAATGAACCAACTGTTCACCTTGATTTAATTTAATAAAGGAGTGATCTCCCGGTATTTAATTAGGCGGGGTGTCACATCAAGCTCTTCAAGCGGAGGCTCTAAGAGATGGGATCCGAGTTATGGATCGAGTGGCTCAATGAAGACGGACATAAAGGCTTTTGATGAGAAGATTAATTTCGGGTTATGGCAAAGATGAATGCGAGGCGTTCTTGTCCAACAGAGGTTGCAATTAGCATTGTTGGGGGTAGAAGGACGACCGCAAGGCATGACCGATGCCGAGTGGATTGACATTGATCAAAAGGCGGCTTCGTGTATTGAGATGCTTATCACGGATGATGTGTTGAATAACGTGATAGCGGAGACCATGGCTAAAGGCATGTGGGATAAGCTTGAAGAGATTTATTTGGGAAAGTAGTCAAATAAATTATTCCTCAAGAAGAAACTCTTCAAGCGTGAGATGAATGAGGGTGAGGATATGATGAAGCATATCAACGTTTTTAATGCCTTGATAAATGACTTGAACCGGATAGACGTTCAATTCATTGAGGAGGATCGAGCATTGTTGTTGCTTGCATCATTACCCGATTCATACGAGCATTTTGTGACCACGCTCATGTTTGGGAAGTCTACGTTTCGGTGCAACGAGGTTGTGCAAGATATTCAATCTCATGTCACGATGAGAAAGAAGGAAGTTGGAGGTGTCAGGTATTCCCATAATGAAGGCCTTATGGCGAGAGACAGAGGTGGGCAAAATGGTGGGAGGAACTCCAATCGGGGATTTAATGACGGTAGTAGGTCTAGATTGAGGGGTGTTGGTGGTAAAGGGCCGAAATGCTACAAGTGCCGGGAATGGGGTCATATAATCCGAGAATGTCCTTTGTGGAATGACAAGGTTAAGGGCAAGGTTGATTCCAAGAGGGCAACGGTAGCGAGTGCGAATTATAAAGGTGAACTTGGAGAACTTCTCACAATCTCCAAGGTTAACTCTCTTTCCGAAGATGATTGGATATTAGATTCGGGATCTTTGGATCACGTTTGCTCTAAGAGGGAATATTTTGATACTTTCACGAAAAATGGAAAAGGTTCCATGTCTTTGGCTAACGGAGAGAAGGTTTTCGTTGAAGGTGTCGGGACGGTGAAACTCAAGATGTTCGATGGGGTGGAACGCACATTGGGTGGTGTGGCCCATGTCCCAAAGTTGCGAAAGAATTTGATATCCATTAGCCGTTTGGATTCCAAGGGTTGTCGGGTGTCGGTGGTGGGTGGAGTCTTGAAAGTCACACATGGTTGTATGGTCCTAGCGAGGGGAGAGGAGAGAGATGGGTTGTATCGTCTAAATCAGACTTCGGGGAAGCCGGGGAACGGTGGGCACAAGTGATCGAACGTTCTAGGCATGTCTCATTTGTGAACAAAGCGGAGACATTGGGTGCTAGCTTTCCGGGAGTAGATGGTAGTGATGGGATAATACCTACTAGTGGAGGGGATGGATAGAAGTCCCCCTCCAGGGCCAACGGGTGATGTTGACTCGATTTAGTTGCACACATTCATTGCCCGATTGGAATTGAGGAGGTGTAGGACTGTGATGGATTCGAGGTGTGTGTAGATAGTTCAAGGAAGGTCGATGGGTGATTGTTTGCGAGCATTGGCAAACGGGAGTTTCTCATGACAAAGACTTGTTACATCTTTCGAGGGTGAGATTTGGAGGGTATGAGAGGTGAGGAATTTTCCCTCTCATCCGTGGTTATTTCTCCAGGTGGAAGATGGTGTTGATGTGTTTGAATGTTTCGTGTAAATAAGGTGTATGCTATATGTATTGTGTGGGGGTGTACTCACCGGGTTACATGAGGAGCGAGCTTCACCGTATGGTTACATGGGAAGCATTCATGGGAGCTCTTAGTTTAGAACTTGGTTCCTCGGCGGGTGGAGTCGTTTGGAGTCTTGGAGTGAAGACTTGCGGTATCTCACTTTGTGGTTGAAGTTTGAGGTGGCTTAGCGTCGGGTGGAGCGTATTGGCTTGTTTGATGTCGGGATGATCTTCGAGCGAATTTGATGTTTGCATTCCAAGTTCGGTTGGATCGTGAGGATCGCCTGGGGGAATCGCATTAGCTTGGTAGATGGTGGGACAGTTTTCAAGCGGGTTCAATTTCAGCATTCTAGAGATTGGTTAGATCGTCAGGATCGCCAAGGTGGAGTTTGTTGGTTTTGGCTCTCCTATTTTTTTTCAGTTTTTGGTTTATTTACAAATTTTCCATTTTGGCTCAAATCTATAAATACAAGTGTTATTTCTAGGTTTTGGGAGAGGACAAGTTTGAGAGCTATTTTGAGAGTTATCAAAGCTAAAGAGAGATAGAGGTCCCATTTGAGGGGTGGGTTCTTGTGAGGTTATGAGTGACTTTCTAAGAGAGATAAATTGTGTGTGTGTGTATAACCTTTGGATTCCTCCATTTATCTATAGAAATAAGAAATCTTCCTTGGTGGATGTAACCCAAATTTGGGTGAACCACGATATATCGTTGTTGTTTTGCTTTGATGATTGCTTGTATGTTCTTATTGTCTCTTCATTGATGCTTGGTTGAATTGATTGGGAGTTTGCACACTAGTTCATTTTGGGAACAAGGTCTTGGGTGTTTTTCGCACACCAAGTGTATGATAAAATTCTCGAGTGAGTTTTATCATCTTGGTTGCTAGAGATAGTCTTGCTTTAGCGCAACAGATGTAACACCCACTTTTAGTTGATGTATGTCTAGATTGCTTCATTGTTACATATCAATTTAAACATTGGAGTTCATAATTGATATTTGTTTGAGGATGCGAGTAGGATTGCTTCCAGATGAGAGGTGAGATACTCATTACATGCGAGCGTTGATGGAGAAATGTGAAGTATGAGTTAGTTACATTTTTCATATTTATTGGTTAAGAATCCTTGAAACTCTCAAGCTCTGACCCAAAATTATAAATGTCCCCCCCCCCCCCCGGATTTTCTTATAAATAGGGATAGCAGGACTGACGATGGATCAGACTTGCAGTTACATTGGATGTAGAGGATTCCATTCCATTAATTCTGGTATAGGTTGTAATTTTTCATTTGGTTATTTTATTTTATATAGAAATTGTATGGGGGGCATAAGCCCGAGAGTTATTTATATAAGTTTATACTTGTATTTACTTTGTGATCATTGGGTGTGATTCATTTTGTATTATTACATTAAATCACTTGTTCAGAAATTGTTATTTAATTGTGAAATTTGGTGAGTAATAAAAGTAACGTCTATATTCTTTTAGTGCTGAGAATGGTATAAATTGTGGATAAGCCCCATCTTCGGCTTATCGTGTCTGGCCAACCTTTACGTGAGAAATTGGGGGTTGTTACAGTTGGTATCAGATCATGGTTCTAGTGTCTTTAGGATCTGTGTTTGATCTTGTTACATTTGCATTACGTCATTTTATGTAGAACCCTATGATTAGGAATCATTGTATTCTTTTTGAGTTATTGCTACCAGTTCGGGCAAGTGGTAAGTTTTAGAGAAAGAGACATCGAGACCCTAGTGTGGGTCACTTGATAGAACTTGGAGAAGTTTGGGCAATTTGGTACCTAGAAATTAAAGGGAAACATTTAGAGAAATCAAGGAATGTGATACTGCAGGATAGTACACAAGTGGAGGTTAGTTCGTTTAAACTATGAGGAGAAGCGTTATGATAGTAGAGGTCCGTCACCACGATGGATGGGCAAGACCAACTAATTAGTGATTTTACTCTGGATGAAGTTCGAAGGGAAGTTTTCCCACACTTATTTCTCTAAATGAAAAATAAAGGACAAGGTAGAGAAGAGATCTAACTTTTTCGACGAATTGCTAGCAAGGCAAGATCGATGATAGCATTTGTTAAAGGACTTTACCATTTGAGGGGTTCCAAGTGGGTAGTCTATATAAAGTATATAAAGGTTTTGATGGCCGGAACAGGTAGGGCCGGCAAGGCCAGGACCCACAGTGAGGGGGCATCGAGTTACAGATGAATTTATTTGCAAAAAAAAGGGAGTAATGATAGTACAGTGATAAAGGATGTGTTTTCTCCTACTTTAGAGTATGTAGTATATGATTTTATGGATATTTGGACTTAGTGTTCATTCGAGTTTTGTTAGTACATTAGAGAAGATGGACTTCGTATTTGGGATGACGTTTTACATTGGAGCACCGTGGGTGAGAAAGGACATTATCACTTTAGTGTGCAGAGGTATAAAAATGCATACTGGGAGGCTTATGTCTAGCTTAGGCCTATTTGTTATCTATGTTGGAGTATGATATTTTTCCTAGGAATGGACTTATAGTTATTTGGAATATGTTAATTTTATGTGGACTGCTATGATTTGTGGTCATGTCTAAAAGATACAATTGGTTAAAAATTGGTATTCACTGTAGTCGTGAGGATTATTGTGATAAATTTTTATGGGTGAGCCTAGTTTTGAAACAATGAATATAAATGGAAACTTAGGTCGTGCAAGGACCTTTAAAAATTTAAGTATGCTTAGGGAAGCAACATGTTAGTGTGATTTAAAACTTTGAATAACTCAAGGAGGTAGATGCGTGTGAATAAACTTGAAATTATGCGATAAATCGGGTTATGCTCAAGTCAGAGCAAGACCCTTTTATGATGGGGAAAGCGGTTGCGAGATAGCATAATATTATAATTCGGGGAAGTACTACCTTAGTAAGTGTAGGCAACAAAGTAGAAGTAAGGCTAATGACATCTCTAATTGTTGAGATTGTATATGATCATGTTAATGTTTGTATAGTGACGTTGTCATTGAAGTGATAATGGGAGACCTGATTAGCATGGGTATGCCTTTGGAGACTTAGAAATGACTAAGTTCTCTTTAGATTAAATACGGGCAAAGAATGTCCTACCTAGGTTGTGGTTATTGAGGTATTAGGCATGGTAGGGTCGGTTGACTCTAAAGGAGTTTAGTATAACTCTAGAGAAGGATAAGTGATTTATTTTGAAACTAGCAAATTTTTTAATTTTATGGTTAACATATTGGTTCATGTTTGGTTTTAGGCTAAATGGGCCTCAATGATCGACGAAACTACGTAGTAGTGTATCAGGAGGGTTCTTTATTTAGATTTCTCTTGCGAGACGTACCACGCACGAAACTTAGCAAGTGTCGAAAATTGAGGGTCCTTTGGCGTTGAGACATTATGTTTAATAAGTGGTACATATGTAATGATGGTACGCATCAAGTAGCAATGAGTATGAGTATGGTCGGTAGGGTATTCGAAAATACTAATACATCATATGTATACCTAGTATGTATCGTTGGTTTATGGATATAGGTGTACCAGTCATGTTTGATAATTGCGTATAGATGCTTGTGATTATGACATGTGGGTGTCCTAGTGATTGTACACTATTATAGGTATATGTGAGCCTTTCCATTAATCTCATGGGATATGAGTACAAACCCTAAAAGTATTGACTCGTGATAACTATGCAGAGATGATTGGTCTAAATAGTACGGATTGGATGTATATGTGTAATTCATAATTTGTAATGGTCCGTGTGTGTGTGTGTGTACATATAATGTGGAATGTACAGGCACCCTAAGAATGCTATGATAGGCATATATGAGTCTTTCTTTTACCTAATGGGATATGAGTATGGACTAGTTGGATATAAACTTAAAATAATGATGCGAAATAAAATGTGACTTCATGCTACAATGAATTCTGAGGACGAAATTCCATTATAAGGGGGGGGGGGGGGGGGAGAATGTAATACCCTGTATTTGTTTGGAATAAAATAAAACTTAGTGGGAATTAATTTAATTCGGTGAAATAAATTAATAAAGGCTGTGGATGATTAGACTCATTATTTTTATAAATTTTAGAGTTGAACTTTAATGGTTTCAACAAATCTAAGTTGGATTTTTATTTTATTTTTTTAAATAAGAAGAATTACATGTGCCACATCACCATTGGGTTACACTTTGGGTGACATTACGGGCTCATTAGGGAATTTTAGACCCTTAGGAATGGCCCCGGGGTATATATATATGGGTTGGGTAGTTATCGAGTTAAGTAAATAATGTATTTGGGCTCATTTGGGGTCCAAAGTTGTGGCCTAAGGCCCAATTCGGGATTTGAAGACTAATAATATTTATTTAGAGTAAACCCACTCCTTGGGAGTTATATTCAAGAACCCTAAGTACCCACACCCAAGAATACGAGGAAGAACCACTCTAGGAGGAAGAAAATAGAGGCTCCTATACTATTTTCAGGCAAGGATTTTCTTGCCATTCTTATTCAAAATTTTCTTTCTTCTATTAATGTTTAATCCATGTAGAATAGGCTTTGAATCATGATCTAGGGCTACATATCTAGAGGTTCTCTAAATTGTGCAAGAATTCATATAAATTAGATGATCCATATGTAGATCCATAAATCCCATGATAGATATGAATTGATGTTATGTAATCTATTGATTTGATTGGAGAAATCATGTTGTAGGATTGATACCATATTTTGGAAGAAAGGAATTGTTGAGATTTCAAATGAAACTTTAGAACTTGCATGCTTAGAAATTCTTGAATATTTAATGTTGGTTTAAAAATGATTTAGATGTTGAATCATGTTTAGAATGATCCCATGTTGTTTTGAAGATCATACCCATCCTATATATTAAGTTTTTGAAGCCTTTTTAAGATTTGAGGCACATATTGATTTTGTTGAAAAAATTCCATATTGGAAGAAACCTGTTCTCGACTTACTGGAAAAATTGAATCGATTCGGTCTCCCTAAAAAATCGATTCAGGGCACCTGCTTGTAGATTTTTTTCCTTACGATCTTGTAGGCGCTAACTTTGTATCTTTTTTATTATTTTTTATTAGTTATGATTTTTCTACGAAAGCGTGTGCGAGACCATTTTCGTCCAAGTGAGGAATAGAGACTTATTCCAATATATTAATGATAATTTTATGAACTTATATACATTGTTAAATCGGGATGAGTTTATGTTATGGTAGTTCATGCGTGATGACTTAAAATACGAGTAACTATATAAAGGAAACGATTTATGTAGAACTCTTGAATAACATTATACATAATAAATCTATTAACAGGTAGGGATATGCCTAGATGATTTGGAAATTTTGGTAGGGGGAAATATATGATAGGACCCTAAAAGATACGATGATGCTATTATGATTAATTTAAAGTAGGTTTGAATAAAAGAAATACTTATTAGAGATAAGTCAAATGATTGAGAATTTAACTAATGGTTAGTTCCCTCAAATTATTACCGTATGAAGATACTAAGTAGGAGTGACGAATTTATTCTAATCCAAGAAGGCAACATGTTAAAAATCATAAATAGTGTTGGTAAGGGTAGTTTGGGAATAACTGTACCTGTAATCTTGTGGGTAAGGGTAGTTTGGAGATAACTATACCTATAATAGTTTTAGGAATGTTAGTTTGGGATAACTATACGTAGATATGTATGGGGAAATAAATGATGAAATAAATGTTATTCTTAAGCCTAGGAGGCATTATATGTGATTTAATATTTAATTGGGAAGTAGTAGTAAAATGGCAACTTAATATAGGTTATGTGATAACTTACTAAAATGTTATGATTAATCCAAGAAGGCTATAATTATATGGATGGATATTTTTGGGATAAAAGTAGTTATAGAGTAACTGCTTATACATATTGGATGATAATATGCCTTATGTTATTTTGTGAGTACGTACTCGGGTTTGTGGACCGTCCTATCATGCGATCGAGATCCGAGCACACGTCGACACCAGTGGGCTAAGCGTAGTGTTAGGTAATATTATAGGTACTATATAGTAGCGCCACTTACGAGAGGTAGGTGTTGATGCTGGGGTCATTTGTCACCGATGGGAATGGGCCGTGAACTGGTGTACTACGCAGGTACCGCCCACTTACTTGTGTTTTGTTGTTACCCGATTTAAGATGAGGTAATCCTCTGCGTATTTCCGATAGAGCATGGACATGATACTGAAAAAAGATGTCTTCGTGTGTCATACATATATACAGACATATCTATCAATCTATATATACAATGTGGTATGCCTTGTATGATAATACATTCTCATAGTCTATTGATGTAGACAATACTTGATCGTAACAAAGTTGTATTAACATAGCGATGTAAATAATTGGTAACAAAACTTAGTTTTAATATTGAATGCGGTGGACAATTATTAATGAGAATAAGAGTTGGGCAGTCTAATGATGTAGACGATAATTAAAGAGAATAAAACCTATAGTCTAATGGCGTAGATGATAATTGGTGTGAATTAATAGTTAAATAATCTAATGAGATAGACTAAAATTAAGGAACATTACTTGACACAAAAATATACAGGACTTAATGGTCAACAATATGAAGTTAATCAGGGTACTGTAATGTTTGATGTAACACCCATTTTTAGTTGATATATGGCTAGATAGGATTATTGTTATGTGTCAGTTTGAACATTGGAGTTCATAATTGATATTTGTTTGAGGATGTGAGTAGGATTGCTTCTAGATGAGAGGTGAGATACTCGTTACATGCGAGCGTCGATGGAGAAATGTGAAGTCCGAGTTAGTTATATTTTTCATATTTATTGGTGAAGAATACTTGCAACTCTAGGTCTCTGAACCAAAATTACAAAAGTTCCTCCCTCCCCCAGGTTTTCTAATAAAAAGGACATCGGGACTGACGATAAATCAAACTTTGAGTTGCATTGGATGTAGCGGATTCCATTCCATTGATTCTAGTATAGGTTGTACCTTTTCATTTTGTTATTTTTTTTCATATAGAAATGGTATGGGAATAAGCTTGGGAGTTTATTTATATCAGTTTATACTTATATTTGCTTTGTGAGCATTGGGTGATCATTGAGTTTGTAATATTACATTAAATCAGTTGTTCAGGAATTATTATTTAATTATGAAAATTAGTGGGTAATAAAAGTAACGTCTATATTCTATTAGTGTTGAGAATGGTATAAATTGTGGTTAAGCCCCATCTTGGGTGTATCATGCCTGGTCAACATTTACGTGAGAAGATGGGGACTATTACAATATACAAATTATATGAAAGGATATATACATATATATATTCAAAGATACAGAGAGGTATAATCATCATTTTTAAGAATTACAATGATTATTCAAATAAATTTTATAATAAAACAAAAAAGAAATCTCATAAAATTTAACATTTGTAAAGTAAAATTGCTATATGTACATTCAAACCAGCAAAAGAAGCAAAGAAATTTTAATAAATCAGATTTCAATTTACAACTGAATTTGAAGAGATCAACTCCACATAACAAATAGCTAAACCCAACTCAATGAATTCATAAAAAAACGAGTCCTTTGGAATTAATTGAAAAACCATGTGAATCTAAAACCAAAATCGAATTACATATATGTAAAACCCCTTAAATTCAAGGACCTTTAATTAAATAATATTTTGGGAGAAAAGGAATTTATTTTATTTGGAAGAATTAAATTCATGATTTGAGAAAATTTTAATTTGAGGTATTTATTAATTTGGAAAATTGAGGAGTTATTTATTTGGACTATTTTGTGTCGCATTTTGAGGTCTTAAATTTGAAAGATGTTATAAATTAATCCGGATATCGATTTTGAGAGCACGGTTGAGTCTGGTAGGGTCGAAATAGTTGAAAATGAGTGGCCATATATATTGGGTTTCGAGACTTAATTAGACATAATTGAGCTCCAAATTAAGAGTTTGGGCCCTTTTTATAAAGCCCATAGGCCCAAAAATGGAATTTGAGTTAAGTCATTTCAGAAGACTAAAATTGGGGAGAGCTTAAGAGGGGAACCCTTGGAAGAGAATTTGGGGATTTTGGAAGATTGCTTCAAGAACAAGAGGAGATACTTTATTCCAATCCATCATCTTCATTAAAGGACTTGGTTCTACAAATCTAAGGCAAGTGGCTTAACTTGTATTTGTTAAATTGTATTTTTCCTATTCATATTAAAGAAGGTGTAAATTAATTGATATGTTAGGGCTTGTTCTACATTTTTATTGGATTTCATATTTGGGATTTATAAATCCGTAGAGATGATAAAATCATGTGGTTTTAATACCCCCAATTTGTGTAGATGATGTAGTTAAATTGAGAAAATCAAATGGGTTAATTTAGAACAAGTCTTGGAGGTCTTTATGGGTAAAATCTGGGCAGAAAGTGAGGTTTTAAGGCTTTAATGGCCATTCTGTTCGCTTATCTCTGCAGAAAATCGCATTTTCTAAATTTTGCTCTCTAATGCATTTTCTCCAAAAACGTCTCCGAAATGCCCCAAAACGTCATTTTAAAAATCTGGGCAAATTCGTGGGGCAAATTTTAATTTAGGGTTTTAATTTGTGAAAAATCACCCTTGGATTAAGGAGAGGATAAATCCAATTTGAGAATTAAGGTTCATGATTGAGTGATTTGAAACCTTGTTAATTAAGTGGGTAGGCTTAATTGAATGAAATTGAACGATGGATTGAGAATTTTGAATTTCGGGCTGAGAGAGAGAGTCCGGGAATAATTGGTAGGGCGACACCAAAATAATGAAATTAATTAGTGTGTGATTATTTAAAATTAAGTCGGGTTATAAATTTGCATGATTTAGGCTTGTGTAGGGATGTATTACACCGGTAGCTTTGAAATAATATATATACGGTGATGTGTAGTATATATATGAGTTATAAATATTTGTGTGAATAATATTTGTAGTAAAGCATAAGGCTTGTGTGCGGACCTAGTACACCGGTAGCCTGGATTGAATATATATATACGGTGATGTGTAGTATATATATGATTTATGAATATTTGTGTGAATAATATTTATAGTAAAGCATACCAATATTAATGCTATCTTAGGAGGTTACGCGATGTGGGTAGGTCCCCTAGCTAGCAAAGGCAGGGTGAGTATAATCTCCAGTTCATAGCGTCTGTTTATAGGGGTGGGCCGTTATGGTATGGAACGGGCACTTACGGGTGGAACTATGACCACCTCCTATGAGTTGAGTGATAACATTTATATCCGACATACGTGTGAATGTTGAGATATAGTTATACGTATATATATTGCAGAATTATATAAAAATATATATACACGTTGTAAATATATAATTAACTTAAATAAGTTAGGGTGAATAATAACTTATAAACTCATATAAATGATGTGAAATGTATAAATGCTATAACTCGTGAGAATGTTATATGGCATTAAATGAGAAATGACTTAAATAAGTTAACGAGATTAATAACTTATAAAGTATACTAAACTCACTAGGGTTAGAGTAATGGAAAATCGTGGGATATATGTGACAAGACTAGTTAAGGGTTGGTTATCTAGGTGAGTCATGTATATAACTTTAGGCGTACACATTAGTGGAGGGGTGAGGTTTCCTCCAGAGAGTGTATGATACTAACTTAAATATGAAGAGCATTCCTGCATTTTAATGTCCTGCATTTAAATTCACTTGCTAAATATATTCAAATGTTTTGGGTTCGAACCCTTGCTATAAAATATTTTCAAAACCTTTAGGTATCCAGCCACAGGGACGCCAGTATTATTCTATTCCGGTTTTACGCATCTACGACACGTGTGGATGTTGCAAGACTTTGACTTAGCCGCTTTAGTCATTTCATTTCTAGAGTAGGATTTCATCAGTTTTCCATTTGGGCATGTCGCCCTAGATGTTCCATTTTATTTAAATTAGTTGATGTATTCAATTATTACTCTTGTGATTCATTTCACAAGTTGATTTATAGTCGCTGGTTGTTTCGGCAAGGTTTATATCTATTCCATTTTAGTATTGCTTGATCCAGTGATTGCATGATGGTTAGTATATTTTCTTTTGCATGTTGTAGTTGGGACGTTAAAAAAAATGGCACCATGTCTTTTAAATACTAGGTGGTTAGTAAGTTTTAAAAAGTTTTCGAGAGTGATGCTAAAAATGAACTAGATGAGATTCCTGTTTAATTTGATATAGGACTGATCACCTGGTGTTTATCAGGCTGAGTATCACAATATATACATGAACAAATATGTCAAAACTAACATCAAATTTAATAAATCAAATTATAGTAGAATTTGAAGAAATCAACTCCATAATAACTATAACATATCTAGGATTTCACACCTCTACTGCTTATTCATCCATTATGATGGTTGAAGAAGATATAAATTCAAGATGGAGAAGTCATAAATATCACCACATTTATAGTTTTCTCAAGATTGGGCTGTTGAGTTTAAAAGATGGAGATGCCAGTATGGGATCATGAGGAGCCAATTACCTTACTCATGAAAGACGGAGATAGGCGTCCTTTCAATTTGGGAGAGATAAATGGGTTGTGAAGGAGAAAGGAAATAAAGTTACTTTAGGTTAAGCTCTTTGGAGGCTCAAAGTTTTGTTGACATCATACTCTTTTTAGAGTCACCTTAATTGCATCGCCATTTTAAAGTCACTTGGCAAATCTACACTTGAAGAAACCATATATATATATATATATATATAGGCTCCTTCCTAGAAGGACTCCTTATAGTGTAGGATGCGGTACATACCAATTTTTTAAAATAATAAGAAAATAAATTTTTTGATGAAACTTCATGGATATGATCTCCACGGTGAGAAGATGATCTCCAATTTTTTTCATTAAAAAAATCAATAAAAAAACGTCGAGATGAGGTGACATGTAAAAAATTGTATAAATATGCATTTTCGATCGTTGAAATTTTGGCGATTATCTCACCCACTTTTTGATTTAATTTTTTTATGAAACTTCATGGATATGATCTCAACAGTGAAAAGATAATATCCATGAAGTTTCATAAAAAATTCAACCAATCAAGTGGCTGGCGCATATTCAAAATTTCAAGGGTCGAAAAGGCATATTTATAGCATTTTTTTTACATATCACCTCATCTCAACGTTTTTTTTAATTGAATTTTTAGTTGAAAAAATTGTATATGATCTTCTCACCGTGGAGGTCATATCCATGAACTTTCATTAAAAATCAATTTTTTTACTATTTAAAAAAATAGTATGTATCGGGATCTGCACCATAAGAAGTCCTTACATGAGACTTTATGTATATATATATATATATATATATATATATATATATATATATATATATATATATATATATATATAGAGAGAGAGAGAGAGAGAGAGAGAGAGAGAGAGAGAGAGAGAGAGAATTAGGCTCTCCAACATACCTCATTAAACATACTTATTTTTTTAAGATAGTAAAAAAAATTGAGTTTATATTTTTTATATGGGTTCATAATATTTCAATGTGCCCCTCTAAAAATATTGAGATCAAAATAATATGCTTTGATATTTTTCAAAAATAGGTAAAAAAACTAACAGTTTTAAAGGGTAAAAACTGGTAGTTATTTGATCTATTTTTTAAAAATAACAAAAAAAAATTATTTTCAATTGATTTTTTTTATTGGGGCACATTGAAATATCATGAACTCATATAAAAAAATATCATCTCAAAATTATTTGTTTTACTATTTAAAAAAAAATGATATGTTGCTAGGTATGTTGTGAGGAGGCATGTTGGAGACTCTCTCTCTCTCTCTCTCTCTCTCTCTCTATATATATATATATATATATATATATATATATATATATATATATAATGCTCTTGTGCGGACTAGTCTGTATTTTAAGAGTGCGGACTAGACATATGTCCCTTGATGGTGACCCTAGAAATTTTCGGCTAAACTATAGGCACACTCTCTCTCTTCTCTGGGCTCACCGTCAGGTGACATATATCTGCTCCGCATTCTTAAAATATTGTAATGTGTGTGTGTGTGTGTGTGTATATATATATATATATATATATATATATATATATATATATATATAATAAAGGAGCATGATTTTGGACAAAATATCTCCACTTTTATGTATATATATATATATATATATATATATATATATATAATATATATATATATATATATATATATATATTACATGACACATAGGATACATACATAATAAGTTGAAAAAGAAAAAAACTCTCTAATGGAATCCTATATAGTAAAATGAAAATAATGTCATGAAAATGAATAGTCACGATGTTTAAGAGGGTCTGTAACTGTAAGGGTCCTTTCTCTTGACATGATGTGAATGGTGTATATGTTTCAAACAAAATAAAATTTAAAAGCGCGTAAACTATTGATGCCTTTTGTTCTTTTCACCTATGATCTAAGTTAAGGTATATATATTTCATTTAGAGATATAAAATTTTATAAATATTGTGTAAATTGTTTTTTGCTATGCAAGACTCACATGGTCATATAACAAATCCATGGTTAAAAAACACTTACATTAAGATGATAGGACAAATTACCTTCGTTTAACCTACTTCTTACACAACTTTTTTTGAGATTATGTAATTTTTGGAAAACCAAATTTTTACAAAAAAATAACATATAATAACGAAGTTACTTTTTCAACACATCAACTACTTCATGTGGACCACTTGATGTTATTGTCTTATTCCTCCGTTTGTGAATTAAAAATTATATATCGGTTCCTCGGTCGTGTGTAACAAAAACTTTTATATCGGTTACTTTTGTACCTCATTAATAGTTTAAAGTATATTTTAGTGTTATCCTAAATATTTTTTTAATATTGGGATATATGTTTAGTACACTCTTTGTCGTAAATATAAAATGTTGTCCATTAAAACTGACATTTAGCATGAAAAATATGTTAAGCCTTCTTTAAATTTTATGGAGGGTTTTCACCAATAAAATGACATTTAGTGACAAAAAAGTAATGTATTACATCTTCAATTATTATAAGGTACTAAGCATGTACCTCGCACGTTGCGTAGGCGACAATGTGTAGTACGACAATCTTTTAAAGTAAGTAATAAGTTTCGTTATAACCAGATAAAAAATTATATAATTAACAAATTCCTTTTATAATATAATTGTTTCCATTGCTAAAGAAAGAAAACACGATTTTCAAGCATTAAAATTGGTGTAAATTTATTTTCAATGATGAAGATCATAAGTCATCCATAATGCTACAATTTCAAGTTACAAATTGTGTAAATAAATTAAAATTTGTTTAGATAAAAAAGGATAATTTTTTTTTTGAGCTTTTACTGATATCAACAACTTTTTCACTCAAACCATAACCAATAGAAGAATTGAAAAATACTAATCTAATATATGATTGGAAAAAAAATCTAAGTCTTTAGAAAGAATTAAAACATAATTAGATTGGATACATTTAAGTAGAGAAGTCATCACATTAATTACGTTTTTTGGAATATGGAACAATATATGGTACAAATCTAACAAAACTAAAAAAAAATCATAAAAATCATTAATTTATGATCCAAAAGACCAAAAAATCCAGCTTGATAATCAGCTAAGAAGTTTTCAAAACACGATATATTCAAAAACATCTAAAAACATGAGATTATGGATTACATGGAATCAATCGAGGCTTTTTTTTCCCTTCTTCTTAGAGTAAAAAACCTTCTTTTTAATAATCAAACAACCAGAAGAATTCTTTTTCTTCAACATCCCCTGTAAAGACTCCACATATCTCACACCCTTCTCCATATCATGCATTAACCAAATACAAAAACCCTAAATTCAAATTGAATTCACACGAAATTCTTCATTATCAATATCAACTAGAATGGAATAAAACAAATCACAAAATCTACCAACTAGATCAAACATTGCCAAATATAAAACCAAACAAATCGAAGAAGACCCTAAACCAATTATATCAGTTATAGAATATGATCTTTATTTACCTCAACTTGAAGGATAAAACTCTGGCAAATGTATAAGAGATGGAAAAAAGAGTTTATTTTGGAGAGAAATTGTGATTTTAGATGAGCTTAAGAATGTTGTGTCGTATTGATCTCAGATGTTAGATAAAGGGGGTATAAAAAGTTCTTGGAACTATAAAAGATCTTAATGATTTAAAAATAAGGAGCCACATAATTTATAGTCTATAAAATAAACTGAAAATACGAGAAGAGAAAGTGGAAAGAGGAGTTATGGGAATATGGGTTGGATAATTAATGACTCATTAACCTCTAATACTATTGTATTATAGATATAATATAGAGTCCAAGCATATGAGTACTGATACATTACTTGAAAGATTTCTCGCAACGCTTCAACGGTTTTATTTCACCGTGGAGCTCACCAAATATTCGTCCTAATGCAAATGGGAAGAATCTAAAGCGCCATATATGATGCATATAGTTTTTAAAAAATAACTTCAACCCTCCATAAAATAAGTATAAATTAATAGAAACAATAAACATGAAGTAAATGATATATAAGTTTCGTATGAAATAAACTTATACAATGAAATTATGAATGTCTTTCTTTTTTTCCACCGATGATTGTAGTGTAGGTATGTATATTTGCATTTAGAGAAGAATAATTTTATAAATAATGTCTAAATTGTTCTTTTTTTTGCCACGTAAGAGCCACATGGTCATATTATACACATCCAAGGTTTAAAAAATATGGATTATTTTGACTTTACCGTTAATTTAGTTTTGGTAATTAAACTTTACTCACTATTTGTTTTCTTTTAGACTTTTCCACTAAAAGATGGAAAAAATTAGTTGACTAGTCAAACCATTATCTTTTATACAAAAGTTTAAACTACTCATATTCGAGATTATTAGAAGCCCAATACAATTATTATTTTCTTTATTTACTTAAAGCACTTTATTGACTTAATATATTAATTAAAGTAGGGATTTTGTTAAAAATATTAAAATAAAAACATGTTTTTAAAATAAAAAAGGATTTTTTTATTTATATTTGATTAAGTAAAAAATATTTTTCCTTTTTGTTTTAAATAAGAAACTAATTTTCTTCTTCTTTTGTCTCACTTTATTTATTTAAAAAAAATTCTATTCCATATTTCATCCCCATTTTATTTATTAAAAAAAAACATTTTGTTCCTTTTTTTCCTAGGTTGTATCTATCAAAAGAAAAAAAATAGTGTTTTCCATTTAGTTCCATTTTATATTTTTAATAAGAAACTAAATTTTTTATTATTCTATTTTATCTCTATTTTTATTTATTGAAAAAATAAAAAATTGTGTCATTCATCCTAGTTTTTACTATTAAAAAAACTATTTATTTGCTTTTTTTGTCCCATTTGATTCTATAACAAAAACATTATTTTAAATGTTCTTTTTTCATCCATGTTTAAAATTCAATAATTTTTTGTACAAGTTTTTATCTATTAAAAAAGAAACAACTATTTTTTCTCCTTTTGTCCTATTGTGTATCTATTAAAAGGAAAAAAATATTTATTATTATTTTTTGAGTTTTTTATTTACCAAAATTAGGGTTTTGAAAGGGGTATTTAATAAATAAAAACTAAGAAAAATAAAATAAAATAAAATAAATTTTATTAAATAACAAAAAAATAATCTTTGTTTGTTTTAATCAAATAAAAAGCAACAAAAAATAGAAAATAATTAACTTTTTTCTTTTTCGAAATAAAAGAAGGACAAAAAAAGAAAAAGAAAACAAAAAACTATTTTTTTTACTAAATAAAATTGGGATGTATAAGGAAGATGAAAATAGTTTTATTCTTAAGTAAATAAAACTAAAATAAAAATAAATAATAGATAAAAGCAGTTTCTTATTATAAACAAAAAACAATCTCTTTTTACTAAAAATTAACAGAGAAAAATGTTTTTCGAAAAGAACTATTTTTAAATTTTAATAAAATATCCAATTTAATCAATATATTAAGTTAATAAATTTCTTGGGTAAGAAAGTAGATAACAAGTTGAGTGAGCATGTAATAATGTAGAATTGGGTAGTTTGAACTTTTGTTGAAAAGATAATGATTTGACCGATCAACTAACTTTTTCCATTCACTTTCAGTGCCAAAATCTAAAAAAAATAGTGAGGAAAGTATAATTACAAAAATAATTGGATGGGAAATTCAAAATACCCCCAAAAATAACTACACTAAGATATTAAGACTAGTTACATGCATTTACCATACTTCTTGCACATAATTTTTTTGAATATATATATTGTCAGTTCAGGCTAACGGATTGTTTTTGGACCTGGCGTAATGCGACCTAATATTATTTCATCCGACATGAGTATGATACGATATGATGTTGTGATTTTTGCCTAACACGAATATGACTCGTTAAGAACACGTTACGAATAATACGATATAACGATTTTGTGCCAATTGGACATGATTAAACATTACCCAACATGATAACCCATATATATATATATATATATATATAATGAAATATTTTGATTATAAATTGGTGACAATCAAGCCAAATCATGCTACTTATTCGTGTTGCAATTGCGATGAAACTATTCAATATGGTGTTAAAACTATAGTACGAACACGACATGAACTGCTATAGGACCAAAATATCATAATCCAAACATGATCTGAACATGAATTATCAAGTTAATATATATATATATATATATACACACACACACACACACACTAGGGTGTTGATTCGTATCGAATATTGCATATTTTCGACCTTTATCTCTATGCATTCTAGCACTTTTACGGTCCTATATGCCTATATTTATGCTCATTTACTAGACAACCTTGTATTTGGATATATACATGCTTTGTAGGGGTTAATTGTGCTTTTGTAGGTATTGGAACGTTAAAAGTGAGAATCTATCACATTTCAGAGAAGTTCCGTCGTCAAATGCTAATTCAAGGGTATTTTAGTTAAATCACATTTTATCTCCAGGTCATGAAAATTCCACGGATGTGTATTTCATTGAGTTAGCATCGCGTGGACGTAAACAGTGCGTCGTTTGGAGTTCGGATGAGGAAGATATGGCCATTTTCGTTTGCAACCCTCCCCCCCCCCCTATGGACCAATAGCTTCCTGAAACAAAGTGCCAGTCGATCACAGTTGGGCCCCCGATCGAATGCTGTTTGAAGATAAGCCTACAAATTGAGAGAGATGGTTTGGACCTGCTCGATCGATCGATCGATGGTTTTGGTCGATCGATCGACGATGATCTTGGTCAATCGATCGATCCTACCAGATATTTGGCAATTCGTTCCTTTTCTTTTCTTTTTCCTTTTCTTTTCTATTTTATTTCCAACTTACTATATAACCCATTTTTGTGTAATACTCAGATATAATTCGTTTTTAGATAGTTTAGGTTAGGGTTTGAGGATTTTGAGAACTCTTTCTTCTTCCTCATTTGGTTGACACCCACTTGGGTTTGTAAATTGTACTTTTATCTTCCCTCTCCATTAATATAGTTTGTATTTCCTTAATTCTTGCTTTGTAGTTAATTAACATGCTTTCATAATTAGGTTTACGTGCTTTCTTTCCACTGTTTGTAGTGTAGTTTTATTGTATTTATTTACCGCGTTCATTTATCGCATTTTTAATATGCTTTCTAGCTAATTTAGTCTAGGTTATGTCGGATTGAACTTATTTCGGGTTAACTTGTGGCTTTGCTTTGGTGATGTTGTTTACAGGTCTATTTCGAGTGTGTTGTCCTAGTTATTACGCCTAGGAGATTTGACGGGGTATATCATGTATGCTCCGTGCTTACGACCTTGCGTGTGTAATTTTGGGGGTATTTGTTGATGCTAAAATCTTATTAGACTGTTAGAAAAATTTAGGGGTGTCACAACTCTTGATTTAACTAACTGTCGAAATGAGACGCAATCTTAAGAACTCGTCGACCCATGTAACCATTTTATACTAATTAACTCGGGTGAGGGATATTCGACTCGGCCTATAATTTTTACCATTTTGTTAATCTAGTTTAAATACACTCGCCTAGATTAATATTTTCCTTTTGTGTATCTTTTCCTTTTTGTTCATATTTATCTTTTACACTTTTATTTAGGAGTATTAAACCAAATAATATTCTAGCAACTCGTCTCTGTGGATTTTTGATACCCGACTTACCGCTATACTCACCCGTTGAGTGTATTCGTAATTTAGGTTTTTGTATTGAGGTGGTGAACAGAAAACAACGATCGATGCTTGATGCGCGCCGCTTTTTCAGCCTTGATCAAATGGCACCGTTGTCGGGGATGAGTTTATTTTAGAATTTATTTGATTTAGTATTTCGTAGTATTTTCTTTATATTTGTATTTTTTGGCTAACCTTTTTGCAGGACTTCTACATTTGAGCGCCTAGAAATGCTTGAATTTTCCTCGCCCGCATCTACTTTGTGGAATTCGCCACTTCCAACCATTTTTGGGGTAATCATGTCTTATTCCAATTCTTTCGGTAATCATTGTTATAATTCTCAAAATGCCCATAATCCTATGACTTTCGGTCAATAATTAGAGTCCAAAAAAATTACAAATTCAAAAATGACTTTGGGCCAGTATAACGAAAGTCAAAACTTGGGTTATTGGAATTTTGATGATGATAATAATGATTTTGGGACTCTAATTCCTTATAATAGGAATTTTGAAACGAATTGCAATAGTTTTCAAAATTCTTACAATAATGAGTTTAAGTTTAAGTCTGATGATAATTTTCAAAGTTCCCATTTTCAAGAATCCGCACCTCGGCCTATGACTTTTAGGGAGGGCTTACGTATGCTTGAGAATGAGAAAATTAAAAATCGTTATCGGAAAGAAAATCATTGTTGGGAACATGAGTTGGATTTATTATTTGAATTCGACGATGATTTTTATTTCGAGACTTTTGAAGTCGAGGAATGTTTTGAACCAAATGAGGACTTTGTTCCTACTTTGGAACAAACCATTGTTGACTTGGCCCATTGCGTAATAAATATTGAAAATGACGTAATATCCATTTGCAATGAAATGAGTTGTTCTTTGGCCTCCAAAGAAGAACATTTCATTGATAATGATCTTATTTCTTTCAAAACTCAATCTTCAAGCGATGATGATTCATCTCTTGAGTTTGAATTTCTTTCCTCCCCATTTTCATTTTTTGTTATCACACCGTTAGTGTATAGTTAGTGTGAAGCCTAAGTAGTAGGTTGTATGTAGTTAGCCTTTTATTATTTCTTTATTTAATTTTTCTTTCCTTTTTAATTTAGTCTAGTGTAATTAGTTAACCTTTTGTTATTTGTTTTTTCTACACTCGGTACTAACTTGTTTTGTAGATTCTTTGGACTTGTTCTTATAGGGATCTCTACAATTTTGGGTAATATCACTCGTTTCCTCTCTTTAACTTGGTTCTTAATTCACATTGAGGACAATGCCAGGCTTTAAGTTAGGGGGTGTAGGATATTCTATCCATTTCTTTAGTTAGTCCATGTCTTTTCTCACATGTTAGTTACTTAGTATGCTTTTCTTAGAAAAATTAAAAATGTCAAAAACATTTTCTTTCTTTTTCCTCCTTCGTTGGGATTTTTGCCTTTGTTTTCGATGATAAATTTCAATAATTGCCCGATCCAATAGACAACTCAATGATGCATGTTCTCGATTTTAGAAGTTATTAGACTTTAGTCCTCAATCATTGATATTATGAATAACTTCATGAATTAAACTTTAATCCCACGAGCACATGCACTTTCCTTGTTACATTGATTTGGTTTAAGATTTTTATAACTTGGTAAACTTTTGTTTCATTGTATATACTTACATTGAGTAAGCTTTGTACCTTTCGTCATTTGTGAGTGTATACACTATTCGTTCCTCTTTCAAAACGTTACAGTCATTGGTAATTTATCTATTCTTTCATTTGACCGTTCATTAATTGAGTTTATATATGAAATGTATCACTTGAGCATGATTTTCAAAGTTTGCTTTGACTCAAGAATTGCGTAAACTTTAGGAAATGATCATGGGCCATCTTTTTTATATCACTCATATTAGCCTTGACCTCACCTTATATGTTTCCCCTCGTTAACCCCTTTGAGCCTAAATATTAGCCTTTCATTTCATTGCCCAAAATCCTATAACAACCTCCACATTGGAGTTAAAAACCATACATACACCTTCCATACCTTTGTTTGTAATGTTGCTTGAGATTGAATGATGTTGTGTAGTGTGGTTGCAATTTAGGCATGTGAGAGTGAGAAAAGTAAAGAAAAAGAAAGAAGTGAAAAAGAGAAGAAAAAGAGAAGTGAAAAGCAAAAGAAAACAAAAGAAAAAGTGAGAAAAAGAAGAAAAGAAAACAAAGAGAAGTTTGTATATATTGTTTATATTGGTTCAAATAAGCTTTGATTACTGTTCAAGTGTTACATCTAATGCTTGTTTGGATTGTATTTTCTAATTTTGATATTACGTGCATTCTTTCCATTATCCCGAGTTTCCATCCCGAACATGTTGAATCCGTACATACATATCCTTCATTTCGTACCCTAGCCTAGCCTATATTACAACCCTATTAACGTCCTATGTGATCTTAGGGTGCATTTAATTTAGAAGTCGAAATAGTTTTGATAATCTATGAAAATGCATTTCGCCTCTTTTAATGAGCGGTATCTTTCATTGAGATTATAGTTTTCATTTTATATATAGATTTCTTCATTTCTGATATATGCACAGCCTAGTTTCCATTTACATTTACTCTTTATGCCCGCATGTTTCGTGTGTTATCTCCCTGTTTCGAGTGAATTCACTTTATGAGTATAATGCCCGTGAGGATTGAATATATGCATGCTTTGCATGTTCTCACTCCCCTCCCACATTTTAAGGTTTCAATTCTATGAGGTGCATTCTATAATGTTAATGATTCGGACTTTTGTTTGACTTCGTTCATTGTGCTAATAACGTGTTGAGATCTTTTTCGCTATTATTGAGCTTGTTGCATGTTGCTTTGAGCATATTTTAAGGAAACCATATGATGTTTGTGGGTTTCATCCCCAAAAACCCTCACGAGATGACACTCGTCCACTAGGGTAACCTAGGGGTTTAACAGCTTATTGCATATGCTAAATGCAATCGTGCTCCCTACGAAAGTGGCATTTATATTTTGATGCTTATATACGTCTTGTACTACCCTCTATGTACTATTTTTGTTTGTTCATTACTAGGGACTAACAATGACTAAGTTAGGGGATGTGATTCGTATCGAATAATACATATTTTCGGCCTTTATCCCTATGCATTCTAGCACCTTTACGGTCCTATATGCCTATATTTATGCTCATTAACCAGAAAACCTTAGATTTGGATATATACATGCTTTTACAGTGGTTAATTGTGCTTTTGTAGGCATTGGAACGTTAAAAGTGAGAATATGTTGCATTTCGAAGAAGTTTCATCATCGGACGCTACTTCAAGGGTATTTTAGTCAATTCACATTTCATCTCCAGCTCATGAAAATTCTACAAATGCGTAGTTAATTGAGTTAGCATCGCGTGGCTGCAAACGGTGCATCGTTTGGAGTTCGAACGAGGAAGATATGGCCATTTCCGTTTGCAACCCTTTCCCCCTCTTCATGAACCAATAGCTGTCTGAAACAGAGTGTTGGTCGATCGCGATTGGGCCCCAGGTCGAACGTGATTTGAAGTTAAGCCTATGAATTGAGACAGAGGATTTGTACCTACTCGATCCATCGATCGATGTTTTTGGTCGATCGATCGATCATCGATTGATCGATCGATGGTATTGATCGATCGATCGATTCTACCAGATATTTGGCAATTCGTTCCTTTTCTTTTATTTTTTCTTTTCTTTTCTATTTTAATTCCAACGTACTATATAACCCATTTTTGTGTAATATTCAGAGACAATTCTTTTTAGATAGTTTAGGTTAGGGTTTGAGGGTTTTGAGAGCTCTTTCTTCTTCCACATTTGGTTAATACCCATTTGGGTTTGTAAATTATACTTTCATCTTCCCTCTCCATTAATATAGTTTGTATTTCCTTAATTCTTGCTTTGTAGTTAATTTACATGCTTTCATAATTAGGTTTACGTTCTTTCCTTCCGTGCTTTGTAGTGTAGTTTTATTGCGTTTATTTATCGCATTTTTAATATGCTTTCTAGCTAATTTAAGTCTAGGTTGTGTTGGATTGAACTTATTTCGGGTTGACGTGTTGCTTGGCTTTGGTGATGGTTTTTATGGTTATATTTCGAGTGCGTTGTCCTAGTTATTACACCTAGGAGATTTGACGGGGTATATCATGTATGCTCCGTGCTTACGACCTTGCGTGCGTAATTTCTGGGGTATTTATTAACGCCAAAATCTTATTAGACTGTTAGGCAAATGTTGGGGTGTGACAAATCTTGATTTAATTAACTTTCGAAATGAGATGCAGTCTTAATAACTTGTTGACCCATGTAACCATTTTATACTAATTAACTCGGGTGAAGGATATTAAACGAGAATTCTTGGATCAGTTTGTCATTGTCTTTATATATGACATTTTGGTTTATTCTCAGATTGAGGAGGAGCATGTTGAGCATTTACGACAGGTCCTACAGACTCTACGTGAGCATCAAATGTATGCGAAATATGAGAAGTGTGGATTTTGGCTTCGGGAAGTTCAGTTTTTGGGGCATATTGTGTCTGAGATGGGGATATTTGTGGATCCTAGCAAGGTATCAGCAGTGAGGGAGTGGGGATAGCCCAAGACACCGATAGAGAGGTGAAGTTTCTTAGGATTGACCGGGTATTATTGACGTTTTATTCGAGGTTTCTCAAAGATACAGAGTTCGTTGACATGGGATGATGTGTGTCAGTTGGCATTCGATGAGCTGAAAGATAAGTTGACTCCATCACCGTTACTAGAACTACCCAGGACAGGGGTGGAGTACTTAATTTACACTGCACATCATTACAGGGTCTTGGTGGAGTATTACAGCAAGAAGACAAGGCTGTAGCTTATGCCTCTAGAAAGCTTAAGCCTCGTGAGAAGAATTACCCCACCCATAACTTGGAGCTAGAAGTAGTCGTGTTCGCTCTTCGAATATCGAGACATTGCTTGTTGGGGAAGAAGTTTAACTTATTCCCGGATCATAAGTCACTGCTGTATTTGTTCACTTAGCGCGAGTTGAACATGTGTCAGCACAAGTGGATTGAGTTCTGTGACACCCCGACTAATTAAATACCGGGTAGCTACTCCTTTATTAAATCAATACAAAATGCCAAGTTGGTTCAGTTAATAGCATCACTGTCGAAAACATTTTAATGATTACTAACTACATAGTATTTAAAAAGTGAGTTGCCAAATTTTAAATTAACTCTGATTAACATGCAATAAGAGGATATTGAAAGAATAGCAACCATTCACCATAACGAAACAATAGAATAACCAACAACATAATAATAAGTCCGGAGGAAAACTCCTCACAACAATCCCACAACTGAACTAAGTAAAACAATGTAACCTGAATTAATTACATGCCAAAAGTCTAAAAATCTGAAATAGGAAAATGTTTCTAATAGAAATGGGCGAGATGCCCTACAACTGATGAAAGCTGAATATAGAGTCAAGATAAATGAAGCGTCTACTAGCAAAGTCATGTAACTTCCACAAACAGCTACAGCTCGTCACCTGAATGAAAATCCTATGCATGGTGTCCTTGTGGCTGGGCACCTAAAATGGTTTTTACAAAAATAGATTTGAAAGCAAACGGGTCAGAGCTCGAAAGTGGAGAGTATTTAAAAATAGCAAGTTCTTTAATAACATTAAAACAACGAATGCAAAATACATGTTAGGACGTGCACTCACATGAAATACTCACCTCTCGTCTAATTAGCGGTATCCTCCTCTATGTAATACAAATGAGCGATCGAGCCTCCCTCTGGGCGAGGCATCGCCACTACAAACATCTCTTGCCCCGGAATGGCAAAAACAATGCTCCCACCGAAGCAATCAATCATGGCTATATAAGCTGCGAGCCAATCCATACCAATAATCACATCGTGCTCATGCATATCTAATACCAATATGTCTGCAGGTAATACCAAACTACCAATCTCTACCCCCACTCCCCGGCATATAAATAAAATAAGTGACCCACTCCCCAATGGTGAGTCTACACACGTCACTGTGCTCTCTGCTGTGGCTAACAACCCTAAGGCTTTCGCAAAATGTGTAGCTATAAAACAATGCGTTGCCCCCGTATCAATCAAAACCCGACTCATAGTGCCATGGATAGGAAACATACCCTCAATAGCGGGTGGTGCCTGTGGAGCTGCTACCTGTTGAAGTTGGTATACTCTCCCATACTGTAGTTGTCCCTGCTGAACTGGGACCGATGGAATGGGTGGTAATGCTGCCATCTGTGGTGGCACCGGGAGGGCGGCGGGAAACACGGGTCTCTGCGGCTCCTGTCGAGCACCCTGCTGCTGCTGCGGGGCCCTGCCCCTATATGGACAGTCCTGGCGTTTATAGCCAGTCTTGCCACAAACATAACACTTCCTCGGGAAGTTCCCCCCTCTCTGTCCCTGCTGCCCCCGGCCCTGGTGGCTGTTACCGTTCCTCCCCTGGCCCTGCTGGCCCTGCTGAAACTGTTGTTGGCCATTCTGACCCTGCTGGCCCTGATGACCGTTCAGACCCTGATGGCCCTGCCGGAAACCTCCCTGTCTGTGCCTGAAATTTCCCGATCTGAACCTCTTGTGATGCCCCTGCTGGGAACCCTGGTCACCCTATCTCTTCCCCTGAACAGATTGTGCCCCGCTGGCACCATGTCCTCTAGTCCTTCCCTGATGGCTGGACCCTCCCGATCTCTTACCCTCAGCCATGTGAAAGCGGTGATCCTGGCAGTGTAACAGTGCAGCGTTAACCACATCAGAGTAAGTGGCCAAGGATAGATTCCTCAACAAATGCTGACGGATCCTCCAAGTCAACCCGTCTGTAAATTTTTGTATCTTCTTCTCTTCTGTCAGTATCTCGTCCGGAACAATATTCAACAGATTGGTGAATTCGGCCTCATACTCGACCACAGTCTTACCCTCCTGTCTAAGATTCATCAACTTCCTCCTCATTTCCGTGTGAACAGCTGACGGAAAGTACTTGTTGTCAAACCGCACCCAAAACTCCTATATAGTGAGAGTATCTCTCTCCTCTATGGTGGTAATAGACTCCCACCACTGCAGTGCAGACCCTACTAGCTTAAAGGTAGCTAGTATCTGCTTCTGGACATCGGTGCACTCAGACATCCTCAGGTGCCGCTGAATGTCCTTCATCCACTGACTCGAAACCACAACATCGGAGCTACCTGCGAACTCCGGTGGGTGTGCTTTCTGAAAAACATCACATACACGTTCCCAAGCAGACGGGAATGCATGTGCCTGAACTAGCGCGGCTACTGGCGCCTGAGGTGGTGCCTGCTGAACTACGGCTAGTGCTGCATTTACCGCCTGGGCCACAATGGCTGCAACCTCGGCGGCATTCATCGTGCCCTGAACTGGTGCAGGCTGTGGTTCTGGCGTTGCATCCCTGGGAACCCGTTGTGCACGTCGTGGAGGCATCTGAAATAAGAATAAAGTTTATAAGTTCGCAGTTATAAACTTGAAATAGCTGAAGAACGTAGCATATACAAAAGAATGCAACAGTCCTAAAATATAGGGCTCTACATCAAAGAAAGCTCAGCGGAAACATAATAAGCCGTACAGATCCTAAAGGACACTAGAACCTGATGCTCTGATACCACCTGTGACACCCCGACTAATTAAATACCGGGTAGCTACTCCTTTATTAAATCAATACAAAATGCCAAGTTGGTTCAGTTAATAGCATCACTGTCGAAAACATTTTAATGATTACTAACCACCTAGTATTTAAAAAGTGAGTTGCCAAATTTTAAGTTAACTCTGATTAACATGCAATAAGAGGATATTGAAAGAATAGCAACCATTCACCATAACGAAACAATAGAATAACCAACAACATAATAATAAGTCCGGAGGAAAACTCCTCACAACAATCCCACAACTGAACTAAGTAAAACAATGTAACCTGAATTAATTACATGCCAAAAGTCTGAAAATCTGAAATAGGAAAATGTTTCTAATAAAAATGGGCGACATGCCCTACAACTGATGAAAGTTGAATATATAGTCAAGATAAATGAAGCGTCTACTAGCAAAGTCATGTAACTTCCACAAACAGCTACAGCTCGTCACCTGAATGAAAATCCTATGCATGGTGTCCTTGTGGCTGGGCACCTAAAATGGTTTTTACAAAAATAGATTTGAAAGCAAACGGGTCAGAGCCCGAAAGTGGAGAGTATTTAAAAATAGCAAGTGCTTTAATAACATTAAAACAACGAATGCAAAATACATGTTAGGATGTGCACTCACATGAAATACTCACCTCTCGTCTAATTGTGCACCCCTAACGTGTAGCACCCATCTAAGTGATAATTACATCTAACTAAACTGACATGAGTTCTAACCTTTCTACTCGGTTCCCATTATACGTTCTAATGTTATCAATTAAATAGAGGCATCAAATACACTCGGATTCTCAATTTAAGTAATACAATTCATTTCAGGTTATCCCTTTATATTGTCTCAAAGCGTTTATATATATATACACACAATGCCACATGAAAGTTCTCAATAATTAAGTGTATATTATTCACGTCATAAATATACAAAACAAGCACCCTGAGATTAAGCTGCGGTGCGCACATACTCTGCTATCCATCCCGGTACATCACGTACATAAGGATTACGCATACCGAATCTCTCAGGAATCGTTCTCAGATAAAAGCAAATCACAAATAATGGAGGCAAAAACAGTCACATCACATGGGTCACGCACATACCTACGCTCCCACGATCAGCAGACTTATTAACATCCCAATAAGTCCTTATCTGACCTATGTTCTCGAGGTACGAATCTAAATCCAGGCAACACAAGGATTAGAGGGCCCTAAGCGAATGTAAACCTCCCGTGATAGCAAGTACGGTAGGTATGCCATACACATAAAATCATATTCATATACTAAGTATACACACATCTTAGTAATCACCGTAATTTATTTGTGGTACACTTCTCATTCTCGTACCGACGTATAATGTTACACAATTACATATTCCCGGTTAATATAATTATTTAAGCCGCCAATAATTCTCGCATCGTAATAGTTACTCACGTCCTATTCCTCAATTTCCATTCAATTCGAGTCACACTTCTATGTTTTATTCCTCAATATAACCCAAATGTCCCAACTATATCAATCTATCATCGAGGGAATGTTATCTCTACAATTAAACAAGGTTACGGGACATGCGAAATCAAAACAGGCCAAAAAGCCTAAACTGTCAGCTCGTTAGAAGTCTCGTTCGAACGAGGCTGTTCGAACGAGAGTTCGTTCGAACGAACTGGGCATCTAACGAGATCTCCTTCGAACGAAAGGCATCGAACGAACATTCCTCTCGTTAGAAGGCAAATTGTCAACTCGTTAGAAGCTCGTTCGAACGAGCTCATTCGAACGACCTGGGCAGGTCTTCTAACGAGAGGCCAGTTTCGAGCCTAGAAATTCCCTTTTTCATTTTTCCAACTTTCTTCACATCTAATCCCACATAAAAATCGTCCCAAAATTATTTTAAGGTTTCTAATCCATACCAAACATTCGTAGGTCATAATTAAACAATTATATAGGGCCAAATATTCCTAAACATCATCAAATCCTCAATTCCCTTCATTTATCCCCAAATCCCATGAACATGAACCCTAAAATTTTAAAGTCACGAAAGGGCATAATTAAATCCGTTTTTGTTTCATACCAGGTATATTATCATCAGAATAATCACCTAAATACAATTATACATGCAATTCCTCATCAAAATGTAAATTCCAATTCCAATTTAAATGGGTTTTTATCAATCTCCCAACAACAATGGAATTTCAGAAATGTCTAAGCATGGAGAAAACATTCAATGCAATTAACAAAATTAAACCACTTGCCTTATGTTTTTCTCGGATTTTGATGTTGAATTGATGAATTGTTCTCTCTCTCTCTGCAGGATTTCTCCTCTCTTTTCTCTCTATAAGCTCTTCTTCTCCAAGGTGACAATGGTGGCTAGGGTTTGCCTTAGGAAACTGTTGGAACTAATTCTAATAACCCCCGTAGCCCATTTGGTCATAAGGTGTAGTTAGTGGGTTTAGTGGGTAATTACCAAGTCAGATTTTAATTCCTAATTTTCGTGGGTTTTAATTCCTAAAAATCCAAAATTACCAAACTACCCTTATACGTTGCCGGCATGACCTAAAAATGCCCCGGGACCCAAACTAAACCCCCGGCTAGTGTTTTCTGACTATTTCGACCCTTCCGGACGCGTTGGCACACTCAAAAAGACCATACGGTTAATAGAAGTAAATTTCACTTTTTAATTAACAATAATATTCCTGACGCGACTGTCACACGCGTCTCAACAAAATTCTAAATTGCCGTATTTCAATCTCACGACAAATTTCTTAATTTCAATATTCATATATATAGCCATATATACTCATTAAAATCAAATACCAACTCGCATCTCGCTAGTATTTTTATCTGGATTAATTCCCAATTAATACACATTTAATTCAATTAATCCCATAAATAAATATCATGAAAATACGGGGTATTACAAGTTCATAAAGGATTATCAGCTTGAGATACATTACCACCTAGGGAAGGCTAACATGGTAGAAGATGCATTGAGTCCAAGGCCGGTAGGTATGTTTTCCACGGTGTGGAAGGAAAAATGGAAGGAACTGGGACATCAGGATGCAGTTGCCCAATCTTTTATTTCAGTTATAACTATTACACCTTAGATTTTGATGAGGGTGGTTCAGGCATAGGAAGCAGATCCATTTTGTCAGGAGAAAATTTAACAACTTTTTGCTGGGGGAGAAGGGTCTTACTCATTGAGTTCTGATGGGGGATTACGCTTCAACGGTAGGTTGTTGTTCCAAAGAGTGTGGATTTATGACATGTAGTGATAACGGAGTTGCACGGATCCAAATTTGCAGTACATCTCGATGGGGATAAGATGTACCAAAATATGCGACGACAGTATTGGTAGAGCGGGATAAAAAGGGACATTGATGAGTTTCTCTAAGTGTGCCACCTGCCAGTTAGTGAAAGTGGATCATCAGAAGACAACTAGGTTTCTACAGCCATTAGAGATCTCGATGTGGAAATGGGAGGGCATTTTCATGGACTTCACAGGGTTACCTACTTCTTAGAGGGGTCATGATTCCATATGGGTGACTGTGGATCGGTTGACTAAGGTACCTCACTTTTTTCCAGTTCGGACTGATTACTCTATGGGACAGTACGCCCAGATTTTTATAGACAAGATAATGAGGTTACATTCGATACTGCTTAATATTATGTCCGATCGGGACAAGATCTTCGTATCCCAATTTTGGGAGAGTTTTCATGAGGCCATGGGTATTGAGGTTCATTAAGTACGGCCTATCACCCGCAGACAGACGGGTATATGGAGTGTACTAACTAGATATTGGAGGATATGGTACGCATGTGTATTCTGGATTTTGGTGGAGGTTGGGGGCAGTATCTTCCACTTGTGGAGTTCGCATATAATAACTCCTATCAATTCACCATAAGTATGGCTCCATTTGAAGCATTGTATGGTAGGCCTTCTCATTCTCCTGCGTGTTGGTTAGAGGTGGGGGACAACAAGCTACTTGGGCCAGAGGTGATACAGGATATGTCTACCAAGATTGAGATGAGTCGTACTCATATTTGAGTAGCTTAAGACAAACATAAAAGCTATGCCGATGCGAAACGGTTCTTCCAGGAGTTCAGTGTGGGGGACCAAGTATTGTTTCGGGTAACCCCTTTTTTATTTTTATTTTATTTTGATTTTTTTACAAAAAGAGGGACAGTACCCCCACAAGTATTAATATAAATCATAGAGAAAAAACCTCTCTAGTGGCACTTACAAGCTTTGGGGAAAAACATTAAATTTGAGGCTTTGTAAATAGCCCCATTACAAAAAGATATCCTAACAACATATGTATATACTAATTTGGAGATAAAGTCCCCAAAACAAAAAGACTAATATAGCTATAGTTTACGGATTAGTCAGTCTCCGCAACCTAGGGTGGATCTGTAACTGGGATACATTAATATTGAAAATTTTGCACCAGTGAGAATCAAAATCATGTATCTTTGAGGTAAAGGAAAAGGATGAGTTAATGAGACCAATCTGGTGGCAACAATTTTCAATAAGGGTTGTAGCCGAGGCCTTACCCCCATCATAGATCACCTTATTTCGCAATGTCCAGATGCTCCAAATGGCCACTACAGACACCATTTTGCAAAAAAAGATCATGTAATCTTTACCCCTACTGTGTAATCCCCAAGCCATTAGGATAGAAGCACAAGAATGAGACTTATTAAATCAAAAAAATATTTCCATAAGCTTGAAGATATATGGCAATGGAGGAATAAATGATTAGTAGTTTCAATATCCTTATGACATAGGGCACATCTCGAGGCCAGTTTTATATTGAACTTTTGGATATTTTCATCTATCAGTATATTGCTTTTTAACACTCTCCAGACTAGAATGGACCATTTATTTAGGATATTTTTATCCCAAATTTGAGTAAAGACCGCACTTGACGGGCGGCCGGGGGGGGGCTCAAAATCGCTACTGCAGAAGCTTGGGAGAATTCCCCATTTTTGGATAACGACCAAGTCCATTTGTCATCCTTTAGGATCATATTCTCATTGGCAATGTGAGCTACTGATCTCATTCTTTTCATTGATATGGATCCCGATTGGCCAAAATTGTTGTTTTTTAATCTATACCAAGAGTTCATGAACTTTCTCCATAAGGAATTTGAAGTTTTGAGTCTCTATAGGGATTTTAGGGCTAGAGGCATTTGAAAAGATTTCTAAACTAGAAAAACCTCACCACATTTTCTTGGGGAACACAAGGTCTCCCAACTGTGCCATTGGTGCTTCCAACTGATCGGTTCGTTTCCTCACCAAATTTTTTTATTGAGAATAGAGTGAATCTTCTTTATTATGCCCTTGCATGGTTATAGCACTGAGAGCAAGTATCATGGTATTAAGAAGAGTACGTGTTTGATAAGATTCCATTTTGCCCTATACGATAGGTACTTAGATTGCCATCCTCGAAGTTTATGTCAATTTTTTCCACTAGGGGGTGGAAAAAGATTATTTTCCTTCTGCCATTGAAGAGGGGACACCCCAGATAAGTTATGGGGAGATACTTTAGATTCATCCCCGTGAGTTGTGCTATAGACATTGTCTTTTTATGTCGAGTTGACTTGTCAATAGTCAAACTGCTTTTAGAGATGTTTATAAGATGATCGAAAGTTATTCCATAATCATGAAGAAACTTCATAATTTGTCTAAGACTCTATTTATTAGCCATTGAAAATATAATTATGCCATCAACAAATGCAAGATAGGTGATGAGTGTGCATCTCGGTGAGTGGTAATATGGTCAGCAAAGGCCCTTAGCCATCAGGGAGTTTAATCCTCTGCCTAATACTTCTGATGCCAATACAAATAAGCTAGGGGATAGAGGATCACCTTGTTTGAGTCCTCTACTAGATTTAAATAATCCTTTTAATTGTTCGTTAATTAAAATAGAGAACCAAACATTTGAGATGAATCTCCATATGAGGTCAATCCAGGTTTCCCCGAAGCCAAATTTCCTTAAGATGTTGATGAGGAACATCCAGTTTAGCCAGTCATATTCTTTAAACGTGTCCAACTTTAGTATAATGTTACCCCACCTAAATTTTTTTTGGGAGGTTGTGGACTATTTCTTGATAAATGAAGATGTTATATTGTATACTTCTAGTTTTTACAAAGCCACTTTGATTGTCAGATATTATTTTGGGTAGTATGTTGGATAACCTCGTGGATAGTATTTTAACCACAATTTTATAAAAGAAGTTACATAAGCTGATAGGTTTGAAGTCTTCTCATGATATTGTCCATTTTATTTTAAGGATCAGGGCTATACAAATGCTTGACCAACCTCTAGGCATTACCTCCCCTAGAAAAAACTTTTAATATCCATGCATATGTCATTCTTTATAATATGCCAGCATTTTTTGTAGAAAAATCCCCCAAATCCATCAGGGCCCGAAAGAAGAGGAAATTAGGGAAGCCATCAAATATTTAATAGCCATGCATATGTCATTCTTTATAATATGCCAACATTTCTTGTAGAAAAATCCCCCAAATCCATCAGGGCTCGGGGAAGATATGTGGTTTAAATATTTGATGGCTTCCCTAATTTCCTCTTCTTCTGGTATAGCTTGGAGTTTATTATTTTGGTCTTCAGATATAAGCTCCGGGATAAGTTGTACATTGTATAATTTGGATTGTGAACGCCTGAAGTTAAAATATTATTGAAATGGTTTACTATGTATTGTTGGATATCCTTAGTATTCTCTAACCACCTTTCCTCCTTTTTAAGTCTACTAATGTGTAGATTTCTGTGCTTTATTTTAATCGAGTTATGGAAGAATTTATTATTTTTGTCCCCTAATTTGAGCCATTTAATGGAAGATTTTTGTTGCCAATATTCCTCCTGGACCCTTAACGCAAGAATGAGCTCAACTTGTGATTTTTTTAAAATCTCCCTATTATTTGGGTTAGGATCCCTTTCAAAGTCTATTTCTTTTTGTTTAGCTTGATCTTCTTTATCAATCACTGTTTGAAATATATTAGGGAAGGTAGTCTTGCTCCATTATTTTAAAGAGTTTTTAAGCTTTTGGAGTTTAATAAAGACCCTCACCATAGGAGACCTGTTGCTTTCTGATTGCCATGATTGAGTAACTGTTTTGAGTAAATCGGGGTGGTTGGCCCAATATTGT
Source organism: Sambucus nigra (assembly GCA_949130495.1). NCBI lineage: Eukaryota > Viridiplantae > Streptophyta > Magnoliopsida > Dipsacales > Adoxaceae > Sambucus > Sambucus nigra. Next base: position 81,574,501 of record OX422208.1, on the reverse strand, counting down.
TGGAATTTAAAGGGTTTAGGATCTATATCAGAGTTGTTTTTTACGGTTAACAGTAGTGGAATATGGTTTTAGCATGTTCTACTAAGATATTTTACAGATGACCATGGAAAATAAGAACTCCATCGGTCATTGCACAACCATTTGTTGTGTCTAGCCATCACGAGATCCTCTTCTTTTCTATTATTACACCACGTGAATCTAGAACCTTTGTACCCAAGGTCAATGAGGCCACAAGAATTAATAGCTTGATTGAAGTCCTCAATGGATGCATCAATGATTGGATTACCACCAATTTTCTCCTCATTACTTGAAACTACATTGAAGTCGCCCCCAAAGATTATAGGCAAATCAAATCCTTGAATTCATTATTAATGAGAAACATTTCATTCCAAAGTTCCTCCCGTTCTAGTCGGTTGCATTTTGCGTAAACTGGTGAAAATATTATTGGAGTATGGAAACTGTTATGGGATATATGTAGTGTTAGGCATTGTTCCATGTTTTTTTTGATATCTATATTAATACCAACCCTCCATAAAACCCATATTTTTCCATTGGAGTTACATATCCCGTAGTCAAAACCCCATTCGAACCTACATTTCTCAAGTTTGTTTTCAAATATCATTGGTTCTAAAATGACTAATATAGGTATTTTGTGTATGTTTTTAAGTTTTTTTAATTCTGTTGGAGGTGGATTTGTTGCCCACCCCCTAGAGTTCCAAATAATTAAATTAATCATTGTTAAAATGTAGGTGTAGTAATTTAGGAAAACGATTTGTACGCGGCTTATCCTCTAGTAAATCTTGTGTACCTTAGATCTACAATCTTGAGACTTGAGGTCTTATTCTTCACTTTTCTTCCTTTCTTCGATCCAATGATGCCCATTGATCCCTTACTTTTCTGAACTTTTTTCTTCGGTGTGAAAACATAGTCTCTTAATTTTTGTTGTGATGCCTCATCACCTCTAGGATCCTCCCCCTCTGAAGCATGAGATTTGGGGATTCTGATGGGAGAGAATGAGCTTTCAGGTATGGATTGAGGGGACAATGGTTTTACCTTGGGCTTTTGTGGGATGACGACGTGTGTAGGGTAGCCCCCCCTCAGAAATATCCCTGTCCTCTAATAAATCTACTATCACCAGTGGGTTACGCCCCATAACCATATCAGGCCAGTCTAGCATTAAATCCCCCCTGATGGGATGGCGTCCTCTTGATCTAACTAGGTTACCAAAATGAGAAGGATTGGGACATCTTGTCCATGTGGGCCAGCATTTCATCTAAAAGGAGGTCATCATCATCACTCTCTATTTGAGAGACATCCTCCACTAGAATATTTTTTGTTTTATATGCCTTTCCCGTGATTTTACCTTTGTGATTCTTCTCTTGTATAGAGTCAACTTCGGATATTACTATACCTTTGTACCTCCGACCCACCCTAGTAGATTGTGGGGAAATGTTAGTGTTGACACAGTCCCCTGTGATGGGAATCCCTTTTGATTATTTGTTAGTTGACAGGTCAGCTTCAAGAATTTTGGAAGCAATATTTTTTGCTTTCTCCCGTGAGGTCACAAGCATATCCCTTAAGTCAGAGAATCCTGTTCTATCTAAAGCATGACCCATTACATGTTTTTCTGGTATCTCGGCTCCCATAACATCATTCAATAAGCAAGAAGACACGTTGTGGACTTTTCTATAATATTTGGAGCAATCTGGAGGGATATTCTCATATTGAATAGGTTTTCATAATCCTTGATCCCCATTGGCTATCCACACTCTAGCAGGAGGTTTCTGCATCAGATCCATCTCAACACAGGCCTGAGCGACACTGGGTCTTGTTATCTCCGTTGTATCCTGATCCATCTTGATAGTATTACCCACCACTTGGGAAATAGATAAGATGGTGTTTCTTGCAAATAGATGGAGTGGAAGATGGGGGAAATTGATCCAAACAAGGGAAAAATAGCTCTCACGGACAGTGTTGAAGTTGTATCGCTATTTGAATGTTCGCATTGCTGATCCTGCGATCATTCACATATCTCTGATCCACAATTGATTAAAATTATCCTCATGATTCAACACAATTCATATATGTTTATGATCAATTAAGCGAACATAATATGAAAATTTGAGTTTAAGATGAGATATGGCTTTTCTGATTTTCTCCAAGTTTGGGCGCCTATGGGTAAACTTTCCTACAATTGATTGTTTGAGTAGTTGTGCTAGATCATTAATCTCAGTTTGAGAAAAAATTATAGAAGGTTCCTCTCTTTTCTTGTTCGTTAGCTTTAATGGAATTTGTCCCGTATTTTCCTTTTGCATGTTTGATTAGAGGACATCAGCAAAGGATCGCCTCCAGCTGGTTTCGCATTGTATATGAGACTCATTTGGATTCTGCCCTGGGCTTTTTGGTGTCATGACCAAACCCAATCTCAACCATAATTAAAAATTGACAATTCAATTCACTGAACAGAGTCAGAAATCCGACCTTCGATTATTTCTTAAAAAAGTTTGATTCAGCCATAGCAAAGAATATTGGTTCGGCATACGCACATCGGATGTGAGATTAGGTTCAGTCGTTACAAATCTGTCGGATATGGTATTTGTATGATCCAGTGTGAAGCCATATTTGAGAGAGTTTACCAGTATTTGTTGTGAACTTCTCTTTCCTTCGATTCTTTGTTTATGTACTTTTACAATATCTGAACTACCAGAGATTTGGTTTGCGCACTGGTCGGAGATGGGATCCGATGTTGTAGATCTATTGGATATGAGTGCACTGGCACGAAGTTCTGATCTAAGGAAATAAATCCGTCTAACAAAAATAAAACCCAAGACGGTATTTGTTTAACCACCCCTAAATATCAGAGTTACGATTAAATCCAACCGTTGCTTTAAACTGTAGGCTGGCGTTCAGATCTTGGATGGTCCGATTAAATAGTAATCATTTTAGGTAGATAGATCTTTATTTAGAGAGAGCATATTTCGATACCATCATATTATTGCGGGTATATCCTATGAAGGCAATAATGAGATTTGGTAAAAAGGGGAAACTAGCACCACGATACGTTGGACCCTTTTTAATTATTGAGAGGGTTGGACCGGTTTCTTATAGATTGGAGTTGCTAGAGCACTTGCATAGGATTAATGATGTGTTCCATATTTCTTCGCTGAGGTGATATCTCCGAGATAAGTTGGCTTACACTAATATAGCGTTGGAGGAGATTGATTTGCATCCAGATAGCTCGTATGAGTAGAGAGCGGTAGCGATCTTGGATCATAAGGAGAGGCAGTTGAGATCGAAAGTAGTTCCATTGCTGCGTGTCCAGTGGGAGCACCATAACATTGAGGAGTCTACTTGGGAGCGCAGGGATCAGATGCGCGACAGATACCCGGAGTTATTCATACCAGGTATGCTTTATTTTTTGAATTTCAGCACAAAATTCCGTTATAAAGGGGGATGTATGTAATACCCAGTAATTTTATGACTTCAAAATTGAGAATAATTAAAAGTTAATAGGCCAAATTATTGTTGATTAATTGGAATGAATGAATTAGTAAATTAATTAGGATTAATTCGGATGTAATATTACTGCTAATAAGAGTAATATATTATTAAATATTACTTAGTGATATATAAGTAATATGTGAATATGATAATTATGAATATTGTCGTGATATACAAATACGAAAATTATAGAACTTAAATGGGGAAGCGCTTAGAGTCGTGTCGGGACTAAAGTTGGGTAATAAAATATGAATTAATTAAATATCAGTCGGATGATCATTTTGAGTGCGCAGTTGAGTCTGAAAGGGTTGAAATAGGTAGAAAAGTATACCCGGGTGTTCGATTTGGGTCTCGGTTCAATTGGAAGATGAACGGACACCCCGACAGATCATTTTAGTCATTTTCCTTGGGGGATGAATATTATCCACGTTTTTTGTCTTTTAGCTAGCCTTGGAGACTTGCTATATAAGTGGGTTTACGCTCTACATAACGTTCATTTCATTCATTTTCATTTGTGAGTTCTTTGAGAGAAAGTGAAGAGACTTTGAGAAAAAAGAAGTCACCTTGTGGAGAGGAAGAATTGCCTGGAAGAAGAAGAAGAAGAAGAAGAGTCATATTGGGCAATCAAAAGGGACAACCACCACAAACCACCATCTCTACACCTTTCACTATCATCGGAAAGTAGTCGTAAAGTCGCCGAAAAAAAATAAAGAGGAGGTTCTAACATTAATTTCTCCAAAGGTTGAGACCTACACTAAGAGGCAAGTGATTCTTGCTCTATTTCTGTGTTTATAATATCCGTGTTAGAATATGATTTTCTTTGGAATTATGAACTTATGAATTTGGGATTAAAATGATTGACAAAAATTATTTAATGGATATGCAAATTCATGTAGTTTATTATTCACATGTAGAGATTATGAACATGATGAACTTGTTAGGATGAACATGTAGAAAAAAAATATATTTATAGAGAAAATGGAAAATGATGATAGGTATTGCAAGTAGATTAATCCTACTCATGATTGAATATGAAATTTGATGATTTAGAGAAGGAATCGTAATTCTAAATTCTGGGTTTTTAAGGTGTATAAAAATGGAGAATTTAGATAAATGAAATTTCGAGGGTTGATTGGATTTGATGTTAAATCTCATATAAACTTGGTGATTTAGATATTTTTCTTTGTATTATAATTATCCATAATCATGTAAAAATGATGTTGAAATATGTGGGATTCATTAGAATATATTTCATGTGAGTTTGGGTGAAAGAAAATGGATAAAACACATAAAAAATTGTTGAAAAATAACGAACATTGTATGATAATTTTAGGACTGTTTTAAGAGGAAATTGGCAGTGTGCACATGAGTTTTTATTTACAATCACGTTCTTCACGACTTTGTGGTTTTAAGTTTTTTCAAAATCGGAGCAGAAAAACCTCAAATTGTAATTTTATAATTCTGGGCAGAATATACCTTTATCGAAAAAAAGGTTTGGAAAATGGTAATTTGTCCATGGTGAGATTTTATTAATTTTGGTACATTAACAAGGAGCAAGGGACTTGGGTTAATGTTGGAAAATTATTTGTATTTGAGGATTAAATTTTTTAAGAGATATCTACATAATTATATTATGATTTAGAGGAGAATAATCGTTATATCAAGTACCGGTAATATTTATGATATATTTTCGAGTACTTGGGTCGGATAAAATATTATGTGAGTGATAACTACATAATAAAATATACTATGACAATCGTGATTAACAAGTACATGTAGTATTCGAGAAATACAGCGGGTACTTGGGATAGGATGGATTCCTAATATGATATAGGTCGTGTGTGAGTACCTAACACTAAATAGGTAGATAATAATGACAATTTGATTGATGATTATGTGCATGACATACCTAGCTTACTTGCTATCGGAGAAGGTATGCATGTGAGGGAGTCACATCCTGATGAGCCTATATGGGGGGATCTTTGACTTGTCGCTCGAGAACATAGGACTTAGCTCGATTACCATTACTGAGAACAATGGTATAGAACGGTCATTTGGGTGCGTCGGTATGTGCGTAGCCCAAAGGCTTAGGACTATGTCCGCCTTCATTACTTGTGATTTAATATTTGTGGTTCGAGGGATCTTTACCGAACCTATAGTCCCATATACAGTGATGAGATGTATTGGGATATGATAGCAGAGTAATGAAGCACCATAGCTATGTCTCGGGGTGCAGTATTGTGTGTGTGTGTGTGTGTGTGTATATATATATATAAAATAGAGTGAATGTATATATATACATATGATGATATCTACTGTGTGACTAAAGTAGAATTGAAAGGTAATGATATCTAGAATTAATTAAGTATGAGAACACTTAATTGAATTGAATTGATAAGGGGCTTATCCATGTTCAATCTAAATGGATACATATGATATTATTACATGTATTGCGAGAGTAATACGTGGGAATGAATTGGGATATGGTTAGTGAATACACTGGGATGAACTAGTTAGCATGAGAATGTAACTAGTATTGTTTAGAGGTCCGATAGGTGTGCACTCTAGATGAGAGGTGAGAATTTCAAGAGAGGGTCCTAAAAGCTAACATGTATATAATAACTGCTGAATCTAGCATATATTCACTTGCTATTTTTAAAATTGTTTTCACTTCGGGCTCTGACCCGTTTACTTGCACGTCTTCCTCTCTCTCTCTCTCTCTCTCTCTCTCTCTCTATATATATATATATATATATATATATATATATATATATATATATAATAGGTGTCCAGTCACAGGGACGCCAACCATAGAGGATTGGGTCTATTGAAGATGCTATGGATGCTATGGAGTTGTGGACCTTGTCTAGACGCTTTCATATTCTTGATTCATACTCTGTAGTAGTTGATCTTTCATTTAGGGCATGTCACCAAAAAGATTCTAGTTATTTCCTTTCTATCTGAGTCAAATTATATTCTTATGCCAGTTTGGTACATATGGTATTGTTGGGATTATTGTATTAAGATATTTTACTACAAATTTTATTCCAGTTGCATTTAAATTCCATTATGATGTCTATTCAGTTATTGTTCATTGCGTGAATGGTTTGTATAAAAATGTTTTATGTTATTAAAAGGGAATTTTTACGAAATTAAATTGGAAAAGTTTTAGCAACCTGCTTACTTGGATATTAGGTGATTAAATATTAAGGTAAAAAATGTTTTTCGACAGTTATGCTAAGAATAAACCAACTGTTTAATCTGTTTGAATTGGGTATAGGAGTGATCACCCGGTATTTATTTAAGTTGGTTGTTACATCATTGTTATTAGTCCAACCCTCATTACAAAAAAATCTAAACTTTAACTACACTTTTGGGGAGTATCGAATCCATAGAGAGCGTTGACATAATTTAATGGGTTTATTGCTTCACAAATATAAGTGTAAAAAATGATATTTGGTTTAAACGGATTTTATACTACCATTAGCACTAGGAAATTATTGAAACTAAATTAATTGATAAGAATTAAAGTTGTAGGTTGGGAGACATTTTCCCCATCGTGGACTAATTAGCTTAAATGATTGCATGAAAAGAGAACATTTTCATAGTTTGGAACTCATTTGGTAAATTAATCAAACACCTAAAGTGTCACTCCCTATAGATTCACAAAATCATAAATTTGAGTTTGTTGACAACAATATGGTTGAAATTACACACAAAGATTTCAAATATGAAAGATACATCATATCATCCATTAAGGTTTCAATTTGAAATTTCAATACAAAATCAATCAATTAAAACCTACTAAACATCATACCATAAAAAAGAAACCAAATAGCCAATGGTGTGTTCAAATATCTCGATCAAATTTAATTAGATATAAAACATCATAGAGTTAACTACAACAAGTAAATGAGAGGCATATGGGAAATCAATAAACTAGTTAATTGTATTAGAAATAAATCTAGGTTACAAAGCTTGAAGGCTAACTAAGAAAACATTAATAATGTTGGAGGAGAGAGATAAAAAGAGACAATATCCGTTTACATATACAAACCCTACGGGGGATAGAGAGAGAATGAGTAAGAGGGAGAGAAGCTCCCCAAAATATCTTATATAACTAACCTAAAATTAACTAAAAATGAACAACTCTAAAAAAAGGGTGATTACACTTATATACTGTAGCCAAAAGCCATTAAAAATAGAAAAATTGCTCATGTGAACAATAATCGTCTTGATCAGAGTTAGGTCTTGCTCGATTTAACCCCCAAATGTTCAAAGTTAATGCCTTGGTAAAATACAAGTCCATTTTCGTACATCGGTACGAGAACTACCATAAAATCTTGATACGGAATGACACACCATTAGAAGGCACATGGAGATAATTGAATCCTCTACATGTTGGTATTTGTAAATTATCCAAATTATGAAGCATGAAATTACTAAATTAACCTTAAAGTTGAAGCACATGTTGAAATGTTTAAACAATGATCATAACATCTTCATCCGGGATCGAAATAATGCACTGTCGGTGGACACACAAAGACAATTTGATGATATACATGTTGGTACTTTCAAACATGCAAAATATAGAGTTTGAAAATTTCTCAAAATGCTTCCAACTTCATAATTTGGATCCCTAATACCCATAAAAGCAAAAATAAATCTTGAAAACGTATAAAACTCGGTAACAGATATTATCTAATATAAAAGATTAATTATACGAATTAACAAACATATGAATGTTATAGTGTGCAAGAATGGGGTACCATATGCAATATTCATGAAAAATTATGTTCTTCTAGATAGAACACAATCTTGAAGAATGCCTTGGCCAAAAAAACATAGAGGTTGGAGAGCTTCAAAATATATTGAGGGATAAGATAGTTGCCAAGCACAAAGCGGTGGAGGAAGATGAGTGAACTCGGGTGGAGTTGAGAAAGGTCATCATCGAATTGTCCGACTTAAAAAAGGTTTTTTATCGAAAGACTCTCCAGAAATTCATCCTTCAAAGGAAAATAATTATTTTGGATATGAGGACCTAAGATGATAACAATAGGCCTTTGGTGAAGGTTTTTAGGTGACTGTCTAGGAGGTTACTTCATAATTGGACTATTAAGAGTCCATTGCATCCAATCGGGAATGGTTGGCCGGTATTCAAAGGGAAAAGTTTCCAAAGGAGATCCGATCAATATTGAAATCCCTTATTTGGAGGACCGGGTGAAGAAGGGTCAATCTCTTAAATTTCCTCCAATTGATCCCCCTACTATTGAGGTCAATTAGGCCATTGATGAGGCTAATTAGGCTACTGATGCCATTAATTAGTTCTTCACCAATCCTATTACTCTAGCTGAGAGAGTGGAAGATATAATTATAGAGAATGCCCAACTTATGAGTTAAGGGAGGTTTCCTCTAGCTCAGTTTTTATTATTTTGTCATAGACTTTTGTAGAACGATTGGTCGTTTGTTTTACAGGTCTTGATCCATCTTGTTATTAAATCAAATTAATTATCTTTTATTATTTTCTTCGCATTTCGTTTTTTCTTGTGACTTTCTCAATATTAATTGCCCTGATTATACTTTACGTAAAATATGTTTCAACCTTATTTCAGAGTAGGTTTAGGTGAAATTTTACTTAATCCACAGTAAAATTTGATGGATTTCAGCGACCGATCATTGCAACATAGAAATCATATTGACCACTATATCACATGTTAAATTAATCATCCAATTATGAGTTAAAGTTCAATTGTTAAGGCGATCAACTTATTTCTAAGTCACATTATCCTTGGGTGAACTTGTTCTTGTTCTAGGCTAACCAACCCAACTTAGGTTGTGACACTGTTTTTAGGTGTTATTTATTCCAAACATAGGCCCCAAATTATTTTTATGTTGTACCACTCAATTATTAAGTGGGTTTATATATGTAATGGGTCGCCCAACCCTCTCAGATTGTATCACCATTTTCAAGTGGATTTTCTACCAAACGCAGATCGCTAAATTACTTTTCAGTTATACCACTCAATTCTTAAGTGGATTTATTCTTATTCTAGGCCGACAAATCCTCTTGGGTTATACAACCATTTTTAGGTGGGTTTTCTTCCAGAAGTAGGCCCCCAACTGATTTCTAAGTTGTACCACTCAATTCTTAAGTGGGTTTACGCCTTCTAAACTAACCAACCCTCTTGGTTTGTACCACCTTTTTCAGGTGGATTTTAGGATTTAAATAATTGTAGCAAGTTTAAAATAGTAAAGGGACAACTTTATTAATCACAAATAAACTAAAAAGTTTGCATAAATGAGAACCTAATTAATTATAGAATTTTTTAAGGTTCATGGCCTTCTATGACCTTAGTACTACTGTGCCTTCTAGTAACTATAAGTGATAAGATATGTTTCCTCCCTTTGATGTTATTCTATATAGGCCTTTGTTGTTATTATATGTAGGCCCTTCCAATTTGGTGATAGCTTTTCGGGTAATGCCTTTTTTTCTACCGGTAGGATCTTTTTAAGAACGAAGTCACCATCCTAGAATTCTTTGACTTTAATCTTCCTGTCGTGATGTCTGGATAATTCTTACTAGTAAGTGAAGAGATATATGTGATCCTATTCTATTCATTCATTCTCTAGATCTAGATCATGAGCTATTCCATCATCATTTTGACCATTTTTAAAGATCTTTATCCTCAGAGTTGGAAGTTTAGTCTCCAAAGGGATGGCTGCCTCCATTCTATATGCTAAAGATTATGGGGTCGCCTTGGTTGGCCTTGTAAGCATTATTTTATAATCCCTTAGGATGGAAAGGAGTTTGTTCTCCCATCTTCCCTTTGTATTATACTGACAATGGAGTATTGTTCGTGATCTCGGCGTGGCCATTATATTGTGTAATAATGATTGATGCATTGGGGATACTGATTCCATGTTGCGCACAAAAGTCACTAAAGATATTGTTATTAAACTGTGTTCCATTATTGGTGACTAGTGCTTTTGGAATACGGAACCTTGTTATAATGTTTCTACACACAAAGTGTCTGACATCTGATTAACTAATGTGAGTGAGTGGTTCTTCCTCCACCCATTTTTTAAAGTAGTTGATAGCGGTTATGAGGTACTTTCGATTGTCGGGGGCTACATGTAGAGGTCCCACGATGGATATGCCCCATTGATAAATGGGCTAAGGAATAATGAGGGGGTTCAGGTCTGTATCCCATCGCTTAATGATTGGGGAGAACTACTGGAATCTGATGCACTTACAAACGAACGACAGAGAATCCTTTTACATGAAAGACCATAAATATCCCTAAGAGATCACCATATATGATAGTATTCTTCAACTTGCGTGAGATTTAAAATTTCCCTCTTATATCTCATTGACGACTCCTTCCTATTAGTATGGATGAACATATTTAAATAGAGGATTAGTGAACGACCACCGATAGAGCTTATCTTAGGAATTAAATGAGAATCTCACTAACTGGATCTTTAACTTGTGAGCCACTTTTCTCTTTGATGGTATAGATTGTCAATCTTTAAAAAGGTGAAGATCAAATCCATCCATGATGATACTACCTATATTTGGATGACATCCAAAACTGGCTCTACCTCATTAATACTGAGTCGATTTATGTATTCTACTTTAATCATCATTTTTAGGTCGTTGTCAATAGTAGATGACAAGGTAGCTAACACATCTGTGTAACTGTTATTGTTCCTGAGTAGGTGATCTACTAAAGATGACCTAAAGAGTTTAAAATTTTTCTCTTCTTTGACATTATAAGTGAGTATTTCGAGATACCTGGCCTCGTATTCATCACTGTATTGGTTCGTGATAAGATGAGGGTCATAATATACTACTACGTGATTGGATCCTAGGTTGATTTCCTGTTATAGACTAGTTTTATACTTGTCTTCGTTATTGGATCCTTTGAATTCATGCCAAATGACTTGCTCAATAAGGCACACATGTGGTATGATAAAGACGATCCAATACCGGTGCCACATTCATTACATGCCCCATATACGAATAATGTCCATCTTTATTCTTCCTTTATAATGGATAGTGATTCAAGAATTAGATTCAAGAACTCTTCCTCTTTTCATTTGTCAAATGGATAATTCAGTAACAAAGTCAGCCAGAATTTTCCCCTTAATGATTGTTCATGGCTCATACTTAATATCGAATTGTGCCTTACTCAGCTACCACTTTGTAATTTTATTAGAGAGTTTTACCTTCTTGAGAATTCCATTTAATGTATACAACATTGGGATGACTACTGTGTGAGCATCAAAGTAGTGTCATGGATTTATAGCCAATGTCACCAATGCGAGGACCATATTCTTGAAAGGATATAGTTTATGCTTTAAGGAGAGTATGGCTGACATAGTAGATCGAAAATTACTCTTTATCCAATAGTCATAGCAATGTAGTAGATTATACCTCGAGACATTTAAAATCACATGAGCCTAATTATTAAACCCATAACTCGAATTAGGTTCTATCATCCCCCCCCCCCCTGCGTGCAAGATTTGGAGACATTATTTGTATGGCAAGACTTGTGAGATTTATAATGATCATAACAATTTGAAATATATTTTTACTCAAAAATAATTGAACATGATACAAATTAGTTAGTTATAATTGATGAAGGATTATGAATTAAAGATTCATTATCACTTAGGAAAAGCTAATGTAGTAGCTGACGCTTTAAGTAGGAAGTCTACAATAAATTTGGCATGATTCATTACAAATCAGGAACCTTTGTTAAAAAAATTAAGAAGTATGAAAATAGATGTATATATTTATAGCAAAGGAGGAATAATCGTGAATTTACATGTACAACCCATGTTTACGGAAAGGATCAAAATTGCATAAGTAAATAACCTACAATTAAAAAAGATTAGAGAAGAAGTTATTAAAGGGAAGAGAATCTAATTTGTGATACAAGATGATATATTGAGGTTTGGAAATAGAGTGTATGCCCCACGTGATGACCCACCGAAGGGGAAATTTTTTTAGGCATGTCATTACTTAAGATTCACATTTCATCCCGAAAATACAAGGATGTATAGAGACCTTCGAGAAGTGTTTTGGTGGAACAATATGAAAAGGGAGATAGAAATTTTTTACTTCAACAAGTAAAAGATGAACATCGGAAACCATCAAGATTATTACGACCACTACCAATCCCTGAGTAGAAATGAGAACATATTACCATGAATTTTGTCATAGGTTTACTAAGGAGTTCAAATGGTAATGATTATATGTGGGTAATTATTGATAGGTTAACTAAATTTGTTCATTTACTTTCCATTAAGATTAACCATTATTTAGAAAAGTTAGCTAAATTATACTTGTGGAAAATTATTAGGCTTCATGGAACCTCAATTTCAATTATTTGTGGTCTTGGCCCTATATTCATGTCTCGCTTTTGGAAAATCCTACAAGCATACGCTGGAACAAAATTGAATTTCAGCACTGCTTTTCATGCTTAGATGGATGGACAATCTAAAAGAACCATTCAAATAATAAAGCATATGCTTAGGGAATATGTATTTGATTTGAAGGGGAATTGGGACGTTAATTTACCATTAGTGGAATACACATATAATAATAGTTATTAAGAAAGTATTCAGATGGATCCATTTGAGGCACTTTATGATATAAGGTGGCGTTCTACTACATGTTGGGTAAAAATTAAAGAAAGAAAATTGTTAGGACGAGAATTTATTCAGATCACAACAAAGGAAGTGAAATTAATACAAGACCGACATCGAATCGCTTAAAGCTATCAAAAGAGTTATGTTCACAATTGACACTAACAGTTAGAATTTTGAAGAGAAGATTATGTGTTCTTGCGGGTATAGCCAACAAAGGGAGTAATCCGATTTGAGAAGAAAGGGAAGTTGAGCTCAAAATATATAGGACCTTTTGAAATCGTTGAAAAGATAGGAGTTGTTGAGTATAGAATATCTTTAACACTTGAAGTCTCTACTGTACATAATGTGTTTCACGTATCAATAAAGAAGAAATATGTTTAAAATCCAACTCATATCTTAAGTCATGAAACTCTTCAAGTTAGATAAGATCTGACTTACATTGAGCATCAAATAAAAATTTTGGACCATAAAGATTACATATTACGAACCACGGTAATTTCACTAATCAAAGTATTATGGCGTAATCATTCTGTTGAAGAAGCAACGTGGGAGCGAGAAGAGGAAATAAAGGAGAGATATCCGTACTTTTTTAAAAATTAATGTACGTAATGTTTGGGGGCCAAACTTTTTATAAGGAGTGTAGGATATAATGATCCCATATTTATATATTCATATATAGTTTCTTGTTACAATTGTGTGTTACCTATTATCTTATAAATTTTATAATATAACAAATGCAATATGCTAGGTTCTTGATATGACAAAAAACATTTTTAAATGTGAACAATCAACTATAAATTGGATTAGATTGAAGTTTTACGACATATCGTAAGGTAAATGATAAGTTTCGGGGTAAAAAATATAATTTTAAAAAAATTTAGGGACTTGGTTTAAATAAATAGAGTTTTAGGGACTAAACAAAAAGTAAAAGGGCCTTTTTGTAAATAAAATAATTTTAAGGAGCTCTAAGAAATATTGAAAATATATAGTGTGAAGTAACCAAAATACCATTCATGTGTAAAATGAACCTTATACCCTTAATACATTTCCACCTCATGCTTAAGAATTTTCCACCTCGTGCTTTACAATATAACTTTATAATTTTTTTACAATTTTTTTTCTTTTGCTATATTAGACTTACATGGTATTATTAAACATCTATAGCTAAAAAAAACATTTACATTAACATGTTAATACTACTTACCTGCATTTATCACACATTTTACACAATAACTTTTTTTATTAAAATAGATTGTATACATTATAGAAAAAAACATAGTTTTCTCAAAAATTCATATATAGTAACGAAGATGATTTTTCAGCACCCCAACTACTTCCTGTGGATCACGTGAAGTCATTTTCTTACTCCTCACCCGCGTAGAACAAATACTCCATAGCTTCCTCTCTCTCTCTCTCTCTCTCTCTCTCTCTCTCTCTCTCTCTCTCTCTCTGGAACATGTCCGGGAATGATGTATAAAACTAATATAGATCGTGGTTTTTATGTATTACCCCTAAAATACTCACCTATTTATTCTTTATCTGAAATTAACTGTGTTAAGGATATATAATCTTAAAAGAACATAAGTTTTATTTTTTACATTTGTACCTCATAATAGTTCATAATAATTATAGTTTTATCCTAAATATTTTTTAAGACTAGGATATATGATTAGTAAATTATTCATTATGAATGTAAAATTTTAACCTCTACAACTGCCATTTAGCCGAAAAAAGTATTCAAGTATACTATCAATTTTAAGGACGATTTTCATCACCAAAATGACATTTAGTGACAAAAAGTATTATAATGCAGTTTCAATTCTAATAGAGGTATTCAAAGAATATCAATGTTGATACATTACTTGAATGATTTTTCAAAATTCTTCAAGGATTTTGTACCATTTTGGACCACACCATCATACTACAACACCCTTAAATCATTTAAGGAAATTTCAAATTTTATTTTCATGACATATATCATTTTCTTTGTAGGATCTTTACCCCTCTATAGCTTTAATGATAAGATTATTTCGTCCTAATGTGAATTAGAAGAATCTAATGTGTTGTATAGTATCTATACAATATGGGTTTTAAAAAGATGACTAGAATCCTCTGTCATAAGTATAAATTAATGAAAACAATATATATATATATATATATATATATATATATATATATATATATATATATATATATATATGTGTGTATATATATATCCGTACTCGAATTATGAGACTTTAATTGTCAATTTAATCCCTCCCAGAATATATAAATTTAAACATATTCAAAAGAAGGATTAAGCTACTCTATAAAACCTACAAAATTTTCAAATTAACTAAGGATCCCTAAAATTTCAATAATTTCAAATTAGATCCTAAAAATTTTAAACTATCAAAACTCACCCTACACCGAACCCCTAGATCTGAACTTTGTATCAAACTGACTCTCGAGACTTCAATTCACTAAAAGTTATAATTTTAGGTCCTAAAACTTTTTAAAATTACAAAAATACCCCTAAACTTTACCAATATCACACTTTTAAGGCTATACATCATAAACCTTATCAACCAAGGACTGAAAACAAATTATTTGTCATTTACACAAATCCTACTGTCCACTTAAGCCTCCACATAAGCACTAATTGCCAAATAGCACATATCTAGACCTTGAAAACATTTGAGGTTCAATTACTAATCATTTTAACTCTCTAAAAATAGTTCAAATCCACCTCCTATTCGAACCAATCAACTCCCCCGCTCCAACACTATAAAAATCCCACGAGCTCAGCCATTAGAACTCACCTCATCAGTAGATTCAAAAACTCGAAGTTTCTCTCAAAATAGGTAACATATAATTTTATGTATTTCATTTATTTCAATTTCAAGGGATTTATGTATAGAAATTATGCTTATAGCGCTAATAGCAGTAGAAACTTTATGTGTAAAATAGCTCGTAGGTGAAAAATATGAAAATTACGCCATAAACGCTTGAAACTTAATGGAAAACTTCGATATAGTGCTTATAACTTAGGGTTGAAGCTATGAACTTATTCATTAGACACTGAGGAACTCTAGTGAAATGATTAAAATCCACGAATTTACACGACAAGCTTTAGTTGATTGAATGTGTTTTCTTGCCTAGAAAAATCATAACTTCAAATTATCCATATATAATTCAACTCAAACCCTGAAATCAAAACCAAATTACTCCAAGAAATAGTAAAAACCAAACCATGTTCAGAAGAGTCCTTGCCATACTCTTAAAAGCTTCAAATGTTAAGTCAAAATTTGAGAAAAAAACATAATTATGGAACTCAATGTACAATGCACCTCAATTCATAAAACCAATATATTAGGATTCCTTATAAAATTTAGGTTGAGTTTGTTAAGAAATCATTAAGAATGGCATAGAAATGAAGGATATATATTTGATAAAAAACAAGAAACCCTAAAGTCAACAATCGAGAGGTTGAAGATGAATTATATAACCAGAAACTTTAACTATGCGCGTGAGGGTGCATGGCTTATAAAAATTTTCTGAATTTTTTTTCAATATTTTTATTTTATCTTTTTGGTCAAAATGGTTAAGGTAAGGCCGTGTTTTTTCAAGCCTAGCCAAAGTTATGGAAAAATGAGATTTTAGATTTTAGGTATTTGATCAACGTTGAGGAGCAAAGGTCTTTTCTAAAATAGACTTACGATCTGGTTACCATTAATTGTGAGCAAGAGAAGTAAATATTCCAAAAACTACTTTTCGAACTCGTTATGGACATTTTGAGTTTACTGTAATGTATTTTGGGTTATCCAATGCACCTGCAGCTTTTATGAATCTTATGGATAGAATCTTTAGACCTTTTCTTAACCAATTTGTTATCATTCTTGTTTACGATATTCTTGTTTATTCCTGAAATCCAGTAGAATGATCAACATTTAGGGATAGTATCAGGTACTCTAAGAAACCATCAGTTATATGATAAGAATAGAAAATGAGATTTTTTTATGAAATAAATAAATTTTTTAGGACATGTGATTTCTGTAAATGGAATCCAAATCGATCCAACCAAAATTTCAGCCAATTTGGACTGAAAAAATCCCACCAATATCATCGAGATAAATAATTTTTTATGATTAGCTAGATATTATCGCCATTTTGTGGAAGGATTTTATCGTACTGCTCTTCCCCTCTTAAAGCTAACTAGGAAGGAAATGCCATTTGTATTGACTGATGGACGTAATCAAGCATTCCCAGTTTTGATAGACAAATTAACTACTACTCCTATCCTCATTATTCCTTCTAGTAATGTAAACAATGTATATACCGACACCTCATTGCAATGATTAGGATGTGTGTTAATGCAAGATGACAAATTTGTAGAGTATAGGTCACACCAGCTCAAAACTCAATAACGTAATTACTCTATCCATGATTTTGAGTTAGTAGCTATAGTTTTTTCTTCGAAAATTTGTCACTGTTACCTTTATGGTGAAAATTTGCAGTCTTTTCTGATCAAAAGAGTTTGAAATACATCTTTACTCGAAAGGACTTAAATTTAAGACAACGATGCTAGATAGAATTTTTAAAAGATTGCCGATTTAAATTAAATTACCATCCAGGAAAAGAAAATGTGGTAGTCGATGTTTTAAGTCGTAATCCAAAAGGAAGACTCCATACTTTGATTTCTTATGATATTGTTGATACCATAGAGAAATATGATCTTCAATTGATGCCCCATTTATTTAAAAATTCAACCTCATTGCATATCCCGAATTGAGAGAAAAAATCTTAGTCAAACAATCCCAAGACTCTTTGTACAATCCCTTCAAGATAAAAATCACGACTTCTCATATGATAAGGAAACATGTTTAAGATTTAGAAATAGATTGTATGTATCTGATGATTTATCTATTCGAGAAGAAGTATTGGAAGAAACCCACCGTTCTAAATTTCCGATTTAACATTCGATGTAAAATTTAAGCATTAAGAATGTTAATTAAATAAATAATTATAAAATCCACTAGATCGTATGATTTCGACAAAGAAACCTTGTGATGTGATGAACGAGGGGACAACATATCAAATTTGTGCCCAGAGTCTTGATATGGTCAAGATTGTTTTTTTTTTTGTTTTTTTTTACAAGAGGTGGGTATTGGTTTTTCAGGTGAGAGAAAATTATTTTTTATATTGATCCCTTCCTATTCCCTATTTGGAGAGATAAAAATATGCTGAATGATCGAAGTTATTACCAAATTTATATCAAAAATCAATCAATTTGACTTTATTGACATAGATGGAAGATGAACCAAATTAAGTATATAGTTCATAAAAATGAATGCAAAGAGACTCAAACTTAAAGAGAGAGAAAGTAGATCTGAGTCATGATTTCCATGAGAAAAGTTTTATTGTCTTTAACCTTTTCCCATTCTTTGATTAAAAATATAATGGGAATTTAAATAGTCATCAAAGATCTTTCAAAAATTATTTCAAAATCAACAATGAAAATTATCAAATCTTACCAACGCCGTATATATTGGTATATGTAATCATTTAAAATATATATTCCATGATATAAAATTGAAACTTGAGAATCAAGTAAAAAGTTATGCTTTATGAAATCCACTATTTTTCAGATTTCTAAATAAGAACTAATCTAATAGTTTTGATTTTAAAATCATGATATGCAATATTTTGCAAATAAAAATTGGACAATTAATTTATGTATATAAACATAAAAATCATGATTTGAATCAAAAGATGTATGTATAAAATATATAATTGATTATACATAGAGAAAATGAAAAACTTATCTTTTGATGGAGAACAATGCATGTAACACGTTTCCACAGACGGCGCCAATCTGTTGAAGACGGAAAATGGTCCAGGCCATTTTAGTGGGGTCAACAGCAGATAAATGATGAGGATGAGATTGAAGATGAAGATAAACATTCACATCAAACATATAAGAGACAAAGGTTTTTAAAGTGGTTCGGCTATGAATAAAGCCTACGTCCACTGTTATTTTATTCCCAGGGGTTTACAATATCACCATATGGTGTTTATTGGTTCTCTCGGATCTCCTCCCTTTTGGCTAAGGGGATACATGTATTTATAGTGATGGGAGATAAAGAGATTCATTGTATGTAGACATTTATACATTATGTCTACATTCAACTAATCTAATTGTTGAATTGCTTGGTATGCTATGTGTTGTCATCTACAGTATAAATGTACATTAATGCTCATTAAATGCGTAGTTATCCTTTGATCTTCCCGGTTGGTATGCCGACCAACTCTCCTCGGGTGCCGACTAACTCTCCTTGGGTGTCTACTAACTCTCCACGGGTACCGACCAACTCTCCTCGGGTGCCGACTAACACTCCTTGGGTGCCGACCAACTCTCCTTGGGTGTCGAATATTGCCACGTAGGATGACATGTGTCCTTTTCTGATTGGTCCTCGTAGATGGAGAATTTTTGCGTTAACAATGGATTTTGTCAGCGAACTACCTCGTACGTCCCAATGATACAATTCCATTTGGGTAAGAGTAGATCAGCTTACCAATTCCCAGGTGGAAATGGGATCATCTTATTATTTTTTGCAAATGTAAACCACCGATAATTCAAAATCTTAGTAAGCTCTACATTCTAGAAATTATTCGATTACATGGAATTCCTTTATCCATCGTGTCAGAAAGAGATTCCCGTTTTGTAGGATAGTTTTAGCAAACATTGAAAACCACAATGGGTACTAAAATTCATTTGAGTACTGCATTCCACCCACAAATGGATGGACAATCGATACGTACAATCCAAACATAAATTTAAATGAACATTTACCCCTGTTGAGTTTTCTTATAATGATAGTTATCAGTCAAGTATTAAAGATGCCCCATTTGAAGCTTTGTATGGAAGACCTTGTCAATCACCTGTATATTGGATATAATCTGAAAATATTATACAATTTGGTCATCAGATAATGCAAGAAACCACGAAGAGAATACTACAAATTTAAGAAATATTGAAGATATTCCAATATTATTAGGAAAATTTTGCAGACTAGCACCCAAAGCCCTTAGAATTTCAAGTTAATGATTGAGTATTTTTGAAACTTAATTTTTAAATAGGAATTTTACGCTTTGGAAGGAAAAGAAAATTATCCCCCAAATATATTGTACCTTTCACTATTTATAATTGTATTAACCCTATAGCCTACCAATTAGAATTACCTATAGAATTATCCAAAATTCATAATTTACTTCATACGTTCCAGTTACGCGAGTGATCCCTTTCATACCATCACATGGGAAGAAATCCCTATCGAACCAAACCACGAATTTGAAGTACGCCCAATTCAACTATTGGATCGCCAACTAAAGCGTCTTAGGAATAAGGAAATACCCTCATTCAAAGTACTTTGGGAAAATCAAAATCAACAAGAAGCCACATGGGAACTAGAGCAGGCTATAAAAGAACAATATCCTGATCTCTTCCAAGGTAAATTTGAGGATGCATTTTTTTAGCTAGGTAGATTATAATATCCGTACTCAAATTCTAAGACCTAAATTCTCAATTTAATCCCTCCCAGAATATATAAATTCAAGCATATTCAAAACAAGTATTAAACTACTTTATAAAGCCTACAAATTTTCCAAATTAACTATGGATTCCTAAAATTTTAATAATTTCAAATTAGACCCTGAAAACTTCAAACTATCATAACTTTACCTATACTTAACCCCTAGATTCAAATTTTATATCAAATTGACTCTCTGAACTTCACTAGAAATTATAATTTCAGCCATTGTAACTTTTTAAAATTATAAAATACCCCTAAACTTTACCCAAATCACACTTTTAAGGCTATGAAAGTATAAACCTTGTCAACCAAGGACTGAAAACCAAATATTTATTATTTACACAAATCCCCCTATCCACCTAAGCCTCCACATAAGCACTAAATTCCAAATAACACATGTTTGATTGATGCAAACATGTGAGATTCAATCACCAAGCATTTCAACTCGCTAAAAACAGCTCAAATCCACCTCACATTCGAACCAATCAACTCCCCTGCTCCAACACTACAAAACCCCCTAGCCTATCATTTTATACATTTCATTAAGTTCTTTCAATTTCAAATGATTTCTGTATAGAAATTATGCTTATAGCACTCTTAACAGTAAAAACTTTACGTGTAAAATAAACCCTAAGTGAATTTTAACTTGCTTTTTATGTTTGACGTTGTATTCAAGACAAGCTAATCAATTCCTTTATCACCTACAAAAAATAATAATTACAAGATATAATAGAGGTAAGTAAGGATGTCAATCCATCTCTAAGGAGTGAAACAAATGAGAAGTAATGTAATTAATTTTTTATTTAATTTCATTTTAGATTTTTTTTACCTTTTCTATTTTTTTTATCTTTTTATATTAAAACAATTTTCATGGGATGATGAGATGACTAAACTAATGGAAGAAATATACTAAAATAAATTAAAGATATAAATAACTAACTAAAAAGTGTGACTAAAATAAGAGATAAAGTGAGGTAAAGAAATGTGAGAACAATCAAGGAATGGGACTACATCACAAATTCTAGTCATTATAACTAATTAATTCACTTATTTGAAATCTCCCAAATTAGTATTACAATTACAAGTCAAATCTCATCACAAATGCAATTTTAACATTAGCCTTTTAGAAAATTAAGTTCAAACCCTGACAACTCTAGTAATTAGATCTATACTCCTTTTAATAAACCACCATTTAGGATAGATTCATTAAAATTCATATAAATCATAGAAAATAAAATTTAGAGTATAAATTCAAGGAATATTACCACACTTGGGAAACCCCCATATCTAGTTCAATTCTAAAATGGGTATTATATCTCGAATTTCAATTTTCTCTCAAAAATCATTTTTCCACTCTCTAGGCATAAATTGAAAGGCGGATGATAAAAATTAACATTCAAAGAAAATTTCAAATAACTAAACTAATTAATTAAAATATCTTAAAATAAGGGTTCATCCCACCCCTTTAAAGGGGTGTTTAGCCTAACATTATATGAAATATGAGAAACAATTAAACAAAGGCATTAAAATAAGAGTAGGGAAGAGAACAATCAAATCAAATCTCTTTGAGTGAAATTGAACTTCAATACTTCAATTAGAAGCATAAAACCCTTAAATTTAGTGATCTAAAAAAATTGAATTTAAAGCCCTCACACTCAAATTTACTCTCACTATAATTTATTTCTTTCAATTTAAATCTAAAAAAAATAATTACCTAAAACTAAAATTTATTTCAACCTACAAAATTTCTCTCTAACTTCTCTCTCTTCCTTTATCTTTACTATATTCTCAAATGGGTCTTCTCTTGATATTTATAGGAGATGCAAGTGGCTAGGGGAAATTTGGCAATTCACATGAGTGAATGTGGGTTTAATGGTGTCTGAGGTGTGGAGAATGAGGGAATTTGGAGTGTTTGGGCGGGGGGTATTTTGGGAATGTATACACATGTGCAAGTGTAATGGGTGAGGAAAAAATATGATTTTCTCATGAGGGTATTTTGGGTATTAGGGGATGAGAGCATGTGGAAAAAGTGTGAGGGGTATAAGGTGAAAAAACACATGTGCGTTATTTTTTTTTTTTTTGGATTTGGGATTTATACAAGATCGTGCATGGGTTTTCAAATGTGTTTTCATTTGTGCGTATATCGGTTTGATTTGGGTAGAAGGTAGGAGGATGGGAGCTCGGGTATGGAGGATCCGAGTTTGTATGAACTTGAGAGGTCTCGAGTTGAGCTCGGATATGGGTTCCGATTTGAGCTACTCCGATCGGGATTTAAATGGGTCGGAGTCGCGGTTCCAGGTTTCATTTGTTGGGTCGGCGTCGCGGTTCCAGGGGCTTGGAGGCGTTAAATGGTAGCAGGATGGTGGTGATGGGTATGCCCTTAGTGTGGGGATATACGGTCGTGAGAGAGAGAGAGAGAGAGAGAGAGAGAGAGAGAGAGAGAGAGAGAGAGAGAGATGGGTTGTTAATGGAGGTTGGAGAGATGAGAGAGAAGATGGATTGGTGGGGAAGATGATGAGGGAAGTTTGAGTGTGTGAAGGTGTATGGAAGTTTATGTGTGTGTGTGTGTGTGTGTGTGAATGTCTGGGACCCTATTAAAATAAGGGACATATACTAAATAGTCCTTCGAACATTTTTTAATACTCATTTAGTCCAAGCTTTTTTATTTTGCCTCAAAAAGTCCTTTGCCACATATTTTGAAGAGGGAGTGCCGCTGGCGCGGACCTCTAAAAATAAGAGAATATTGAGTGCTTGAGGGACTAAATGGGTTAAATTAAAAATATGTGTCCTTTTTAAAAAATATAAATTTATAGTAGGGACTATTCAATAATTGACCCTTAAAATAACACTACCTAAATAATATAAATAATAAAAAATAAAATCCTAACACATTAATAAAAAAACTCAAAATAAAATAAAAATTTTACTAAATTAAAAGAATATGAAATTAAAAATAATAAAATCTATTAAAACTAAAAATTAACTTTCTAAACTATAAACTAATAAAAGACTCAAATAAAATAAAAATAAGAATAATAAACAGACTAATAAAATAAAACTAAAAACAAATAAAATAAATTAACTAAAAATCTAATAAATACGCACAACTAAATCTTAAAAATATACATGACTCAAAACAAAATATAAAATAAATTCTAAAAATTAAAAAGAACTCAAATAAAAATAAAAATAAAAGCTAAAAAGTCCAAACAAAACACACACGTGGCTCAGGACTTGATATGGATGGTCTGGGCTTGGTTTAGGCTAGGTTCGGGTTTGGGGACAGGGTATTTAGCTCATTTAACCACTTTTCGTCGCATTTTGCCTCAAAATAGAGCTTTTAAATCCGCAAGAGACCTTTGAGCTACAAAATAAATATGAACATGCATAAGACACATTTTACCAAGAATTAACAATTAAAAATTGTCTATTCGGGGTATTATTTAAACACTTTTGGGTGCTTATCGGTGAAAATATGAAAATTCCACCATTAAAGCTTGAGCTTTAATAGTGAACTTCGATATAATTCTTATAACTTAGGTTTGAAGTTATGAACTTATTCCTTAGAACCTTATTAACTCTAGTGAAATGATCGAAACCCATGAATTTGCTCAACAAGCTTCAATTGATTGAAAGTGTTTTATGAACCAAAAAACTCAAAACATCGAATTCTCATTGTATAATTCACCCCAAACCCTGAAATCAAAACCAAATTACTCATAAACATAACAAAAACCAAACCATGTTCATAATAATCCTTTCCATACTCTTAAAAGCTTCGAATCTTAACTCAAAATTTTAAAATAAAACACAGTTATGGAACTCAATGTACACTGCACCTCGATTAATAAAACCTTCATATTTGGGTTCCTTATGAAAATTTTGTTAAGTTCGTTAAGAAATCATCAATAATGGTTTAGAAATGAAGGACATATCTTCGGTCAAAAATCTAAAACCTTAAAGTCAACAATTGAGAGGTTGAAGATGAACTATTTGAATAGAAACTTTGACCACACACGTGAGGGCACGTGGCCAATAATTTTTTTTTGAAATTTTATTTAATATTTTTATTTTATTTTTCTAGTCAAAATGTCATAAGGTAAGGCTGTGTTTAGTCAAGTCTAGCCAAAGTTATGGGAAAATTAGATTTTATGTTCAAAATATTTTCCCTAAATTACAATTTGACCTCACCTGACTTTTTTAACTTCTGAATTTATATCTCAAACTTTGTCTATAAGTACTTTCAAATATTTTAAGTCAAAAATTCTTTCACCAAAGTTCGAATTTGAGCTTAATTCCAAGATTTTAAAGTCCCGAGCTATTTATAATTAAACCCCTGAAACTTTAAAAGATACAGTTTTTTGTATAAACTGACCGAAATCAAACCCAATTCTAACAAATACTTATTCACCCAAACATTGTATACAGATAATCAAGTACCAGCTTCTCCTAATATCCTCTTTTTATTCGTAAGGAGTTCAAAACTAACAGTCAAGTAGGTAATTTTACCTCTTTGATAGTAAATTTTGCATATTTGATAACTGTTATTGATATCATTTTATGATAGCTCAAATTTGATTCCAAGTATGTGTAGAACTTACCATATTTATATTTTATTATGTTATCGATTGTTTAAATTATGATTAATCGGATCAAGTTGAACTCTTTGCATCTAATAACTGATATCATAATAATTCGTTGTCAGGATTAAGTTCACCTTGAACTTTCGTGAATTATTATCTATTGTAAAAGCATTAATAATAACTAGGGAGTAGACTATTTTGTTATCCCATCAAATTTTATCATTGGCCTATGATCTCTGATGTTGAGAGTCAGATTTACTGCTAGATAAGTATGAGTGCCACCTTAATTGTGTGCGTAGCCTATTATTATACAAAGGTTTTAGATTATTTATAATTTTCTTTTATTGATCGCTTATTTAATTCTATACCACTTAGTGAATGGGTAAGTATGAGACTATTAATTCATAAATCATTGACTTCCTTTATAATAAACTATTAAGTATGGGATTATTAGTTCAAACTCCTTGATTTAATGTTATTATGAGGAAAAATTATTGTAAACACCCCATTCTAATACCCCCTAACCTATCCATAGGTCCCTAGCACCTCCCCTCATCGCTACAAACCAAAGTCATACCCCGGGTACTGACCTAGAGGCCATCGGACACTCCTAGGCTCCGTTTGACCAAAGTCAAACTCTTCAGCTCGACCAAGACTAAATGAATCTTCAAAGGGCCCTCAAAGCCATTTCCAACGGTCCATCCTATGCGCGATTCGAACTAACGATACGGACGAACGATCCATCTTCCTCCGAAACTTGATTAGGAGGTCATCGGATGCTCCCAAGATCCGTTTGACCAAATTCAACTCTTCAGATCGACCAAGACTGAAAGAATCTTCAAAGGGAACTTAAACCCCTTTCCAAGGGTTCATTCCGGGCCTAATTCTAACTTATGGTACGGAGGAACGATTCGTTTTACTCTAAAAGGTTGTTGAACGCTTACAGGCCCTGATTGACCAAAGTCAACTTCTCGAACTAAGTCAAGCTTTCTGGAATGTCTAAGTACATCTCCTAATATTTCCAACGGTCCACCCCCTGCATGATTCTGACTTACCATGCGGACAAACGATCCGTTTGCGTCCGACGATTCCCCGTCCAATGGATCGACGAACGCTTTCGAGCCATATTTGACCCAAAGTCAATTCCCGGACCCAGGAGCAATCCCCAATACTTTCAAAGTTATCTGAATTACCTTCCCAATCGTTCACCCTGTACGGGATTCGGATCAACGGTTTTCAATCTATGATCGATTTTCTACGATCGGTTTTCTAAAGGAACATTCCTACGAATGACTCGGTTTATCTCTTCCATGATACAAGTCGAGGATTCATATCTCCACTATATATACACATGCACATATATTACGGGGAAATAAAGGAAAATAATAATAACCCATGAGAGACTGTAAGGGCGGAATGGGTGCCTAACACCTTCCCATTTCGTAACTTAGCATTTGGAACCTTTTTTAATCATTTTGGTTTCGTATGTATCAATATGTCTTTGGATGTTGTCCTTCGGGATGGCTCCCTTTTTCTTTTGTCTGTTTTTAGTAAAATAGACTGGTGACTCTATCTCTCTACATTTTTACCTCATCACCGATGTCAGTCGAAGATCTCCCAGGAGGGATGCGCGAGACCAAGATCCTCTCGAGACGAAGGGGAGACACCCCCTCTTCTTTGCCTCTCCTGTCGCGAGGATCGGAGGGGATGGACACAATGGAGACTCCTCTCGGGATGAGTTTATTTTGAGGGCTAGACTCTATTTACATGGGTGTTATATTTGTTTATATTTTCCCCTATTTTTCATGTTCCCCTTTACTATTCATGTGTACCTCATGCTTAGGCTTCTATTCACACACTAGTAGAAAATTCTCCATGTAGACTTCACACCATGTGAACCTAGGATCACATATATCTCCATGATGCTCTTATCACCCACCCATACTTGGTATACCATCGGTACTCGTACTTTGCTCCCTGTTGGGTATGATCAAGAAAGATACTCTCATAAGATACTAATAAGAGAATCATGCATGATTCACATGATATAACCAAAGAGCATTGTGATTTACCAAATTTTGTCCAGTAACTGGAGGGTCACTTCGTGATGGGATCTGGTCCGGCAGTGCGTAGTTAGCCTAAGCGATATGACTCTCACCTTCTATTAACCAAGTACCTTTGACGTATATTAAACGGTTCCCCCGCATCGTATCGGTTGACAGAAGTCATGACGGGAGGTATATCGCAGGGAACTCGTTCACGTACGCCGAGTATATAAAATTCGCTCTAACGCGTACCGTACCCACAAGGTATATAGTGAGGTAATTCATATACATTCAGGTATATCAAATGGCTTGTCCATACGTACCGATTGCCCTAAAAAGCAAGACGTATATTGTGGAAGCCACGCCAAAGGGGGAACCCTTTTTGATTCACCCAACCAACTACATACCCGCATATAGGTGTCAACCCTAAGACACACATGTTAGATTGCCGATTTTGACCTGAAACTTTGTCAAAATTTCGGGTTGGCCTACCGCCCAAATTTTTGTGTATTTTTAAAATGGGACCCTGCCCGTGAGCCCGGTTACAAGTCCAGTCATAGCTTTGCACATGTTACAAATCCAACTTTTCAATGCTCGGGTCCCGTCCGACATTTCATTTTGCATTTAGGAGAATTTAATACAAGTGAGAATATAATAATTATAATAATCATAATGAGACCCGTCTCCCAAAACATTTCTCCCTTCTTTATCAAAAATCCAAAAACATTTCTCCGTTCTTTCTCAAAAATCCAAAAACATTTCTCCCTTCTTTATCAAAAATCCAAAAATATTTTGTCTTTTAATCTCAAAAAGAAAAAAATGTTAAAAATATTTTCCTTCTTTCTTTTTAAAAATAAATCCCATTTTACACCTTCTTAGGTCGATCGCACGCCCTTGGCCTATCTCCTTATTGGCTTCGGTCTTCAATCAAATCTCCCTGGAGCTCCATCTGTTCCCTTTCTACCTCTTTCGAGTATGGTATCCGTCCACTTTCCATGGAGAACACAGATCAAGTACTAGTTGTGTAGCTAGATCTGACGGTAGTTTTAGCTCAGCTCGTGTCCAAGATTGACAATCTTCAGACTGAGGTCCGAGAGATGCAAAGAAACTAGGTTCCTATTCCTCGAGAGCCCGAGGCACTATTACCTCATGCTATGGGTCCACCTGAGACTATCTGGATTCTTGAAGAGTATCATCATGCTCCACGTGCCCCTCCTGCTAATGGGCCGCCGCCTGCCCAGCTTCCTATGTCGAACCTTTCCCAACCTAGGGCGAACCTGCCTATGATCGTTGATTTGAAAGAGGATGAATTGAACAAGGTCAAAGAATATCTCAAGATGCTAACTAAGAAGTTTGACCAAGTTAGAATCTCTAGAAATTACATGGAATACACGCACATGTCCCCTTATCCTAAGGCAAGGTTACCCGAGAAGTTCAAGATGCCAAATATCGAGAAATTCAAAGGAAGTGGACCCCCGATTGTTCATCTTCGCAGTTATCACCTTTCCATGACTCTCCTAGGTGCTTCTGAAGAAGTGATGGACTAATTATTTTAGCAAACTTTGAAGGATAGTGCTCTTTGATGGTTTCTGTCTCTTGAGGAATCCAGAATCCGGAGTTGGGAGGATGTAGCCTGAGAATTCATGTCGCAGTACAAATACAACGAAGAGCTTGAGGTCACCCGTCATGATTTAGAGATACTTAAATAGAACTCTGGGGAATCAGTCAGTAACTTCATAGCCCGATGGAGGAAAAAAGTACCCACCATGACCAATCGGCCATCCGAGGAAGAACAAGTCAACATAGTGAAGAAGAACTTCTTGAACTATGTCCGAGCAACCATGGGAGGATAATATTATCCCACTTTTGAGATCTCGGATAAGTAGGAGTATAAATCAAGGAATGTCTTGCTAAAATAGAGGTTGAACCAAAGAAAGTGTCCAGACAGTTTACCCCCAGAAAATATGACAAACCTGCCAGTTCCGCAGTCTCAACCATTAATAACATCTCTCAACCAACCACTTCGTGGGCACCAGAAAGTCGCCATGTCCCAGTACGAAGTTTATCAGGCCCTGTTAAGCCGAAACATGATCAAACCCTTGGATCCCCATCCATTGCTAAATCAACTTCCAAAAAACTTCAAGGCAGATGCCTATTGCGCCTTTCACCAAACTGCTGGCCATACCACCGACCAATGCTTTCACCTCCGAAACATAATCCATGGTATAATTGATCGGGGTACCATTTCCCCACCAGACAATCCTAAGATAAACACTACTCACAACCCACTCCCAAATCATGCCAGTACAATCTTCCTAGAAGAGAACCCAGGATTTGATCCCTTAACTCAAATCACACACATATACTCTCCCAAACCTCTCCAAACTTTCCAATATTTCCTCCTACACCCTGTTGTCCTCACTAATCAGGCACTATCACTCCTTACCAGAGCATGCATCGTTGTCCGTACCCGTTCTAAAAATGGAAGTATGGAATTATCAGAAGTGTTACACTAACTCCTAGAGTTCGAGTTGAAATTGCCCGCAGAACCCTTTTTTAGATCACATGGTCGTCGAAAGTTTCTCGACATAGACTTAGGAGGACTTTTATTCTTCCTAGGGCCCAATCGATCAAAAGGAGAGACCCTACTTAATCTTTTCAGTGCACTAGTCCTTTCTGGAGAGAGAGTGATATTTCGTTCGGTATCTATGGCTCGTACTGATGACGTTCGACCCGATTGATAAGAAAAATCATCAGATTTCTCAGTGCGATATGAATCGATTTGCCTAATGCGTGAAGAAAGTAAACGGGTATTTCTTTGAACACTTCGTGGTCCTGAATGGGTTGAAGGTCCACCCTGGATAGTTTGCATGAGTTATCGCATAGTTTCTGTAACACCCCGCTCGCCCGGGGAGAGCGAAGGGACCGCTAATGAGATAAAATAAATCCAAATCCATAAATAACAAGGTATAGAGCATGTATATAAACCCACGATAATATAAATCCACTAATCTCAATTCTTCAAATACAACAAGTCTCTCGAATAAATACAACATCTAACTCGAAAAATAAATACAAATCTTCAATTCTTTATACATCAAAATAATACAAATCTTTCCCAAACAATCCTCGCTAAAATCAATCTCCATAGTGTCACAAAATCCGCGCTAACCTGCCACTAAAAGAAAATATGTGGAAATACACAATACGACAGGAAAGCTGTTCAACAAATACAGATTAACAACGAATAAAACGTAACAACACGAGTACGAATATTCAAATCAAATGAAAATATCAATAGCATTTTATCAATAAATTTCTCAACAACACTTTAACCGGGTTACCAGGCCTCACCACATCCGTATATGCTTTATCAAGACATAACCCGGGAAATAGGAATTTTGGCAGGTGCCCAACATCCGTGCCATATTAAAATCTCATGAAAACGTGCTCATCAACAATATAATGATACCACATGAATCAAAATAATTTCAACAATTATTTTCCAGATTTCAATGAATTTATCAATTCAAATATGAGTTCAATTAAACAAGAATTCAAAGAGAATGACACTCGCGAGATTTAAGGAGCATATTGTGTAAAACCCCATACCTCAAACCATGATGAGAAACCAACGATCACATCCTCAAGATCAAAAAAAGATCTACAAAAGCTTCTCCAAGAACCTCCAACAAAATAGCCCCAAGAACACCTCTAATCTAAGGTTGGAACTCACAAATCTCAAGGGTCAATGTTTATATAAAAAGAAGAGGAATATAATATATATTTGCTGCCAAAATTTGTGCCAAAAGTAGGTTAAAAGGCTTGCCCATGACTTCCTTTTCTAATGCAAAGAAATGAAGAGTTGGAATCCAAAATACTCCTTTAAATAAGGCAAAGAAATGAAAAGTTGGAAGTCAAAATAACTCCAAGAGTTAAAAACATTTTAAAATCTGTTTTAACTCCGATTTCGAAACCGTTTGAAATTCTCGCCTTTAAAAATTATAATCAACATATTTGAGCAATAAAAATAATTTTATCAAAAACTTTATTTACCTCCATTTCCAGAAATTAATTAAAATAGCCAAAAAATTACACGGGTTATTACACTTCCCCACTAACAATGGAATTTCGTCCTCGAAATTTGCCGAATGCCTAACTCTCAAAATCAGGCCAACAATATCCAAAAATAAATCACGTCTCCCAAAAATAAATTCCTCACCTATAATCTCGAAACTTATCACAAATATCACCTAAAATTTGCTATCTCCAAAAATTGCTAACCACGCAATGATACCATCTGTAACACCCCGCTCGCCCGGGGAGAGCAAACGGAGCGCTAATGCAATAAAATAAATCCAAATCCACAAATAACAAGGTATAGAGCATCAAAATAAACCCACGATAATATAAATCCACTAATCTCAATTCTTCAAATACAACAAGTCTCTCGAATAAATAAAACATCTAACTCGAAAAATAAATACAAATCTTCAATGCTCTATACATCGAAATAATACAAATCTTTCCCAAACAATCCTTGCTAAAGTCAATCTCCATAGCGCCCCAAAATCCGCGCAAACCTGCCACTAAAAGAAAATATGGGGAAGTACATAATACGACAGGAAAGATGCTCAACAAATACGGATTAGCAACGAATAAAACGTAACAACACGAGTACGAATATTTAAATCAAATGCAAATCTCAATAGCATTTTATCAATAAATTTCTCAACAACACTTTAACCGGTTTACCAAGCCTCACCACATCCGTATATGCTTTATCAAGCCATAGCCCGGGAAACAGGAATTTTGGCGGGTGCCCAACATTCGTGCTATATTAAAATCTCATGACAACGTGTTCATCAACAATATAATGATACCACATGAATCAAAATAATTTCAACAATTATTTTCCAGATTTCAATGAATTTATCAATTCAAATATGAGTTCAATTAAATAAGAATTCAAAGAGAATGACACTCGCGAGATTTAAGGAGCATATTGTGTAAAACTCCATACCTCAAACAATGATGAGAAACCAACGATCACATCCTCAAGATCAACACATAATATCTACAAAATCTTCTCCAAGAACCTCCAACAAAATAGCCCCAAGAACACCTCAAATCTAAGGTTGGAACTCACAAATCTCAAGGGTCAATGTTTATATAAAAAGAAGAGAAATATAAAATATATTTGTTTACAAAATTTGTGCCATAAGTAGGTTAAAAGGCTTGTCCACAACTTCCTTTTATAATGCAAAGAAATGAAGAGTTGGAATCCAAAAGACTCCTTTAAATAAGGCAAAGAAATGAAAAGTTGGAAGTCAAAATAACTCCAAGAGTTAAAAACATTTTAAAATCATTTTAAAATCCGTTTTAACTCCTATTTCGAAACCGTTTGAAATTCTCGCCTTTAAAAATTATAATCAACATATTTGAGCAATAAAAATAATTCTATCAAAAACTTTATTTTCCTCCATTTCCAGAAATTAATTAAAATAGCCAAAAAATTACACGGGTTATTACACTTCCCCATTAACAATGGAATTTCGTCCTCGAAATTCGCCGAATGCCTAACTCTCAAAATCAGGCCAACAATCTCCAAAAATAAATCACGTCTCCCAAAAATAAATTCCTCACCTATAATCTCGAAACTTATCACAAATATCACCTAAAATTTGCTATCTCCAAAAATTGCTAACCACGCAATGATACCATCTGTAACACCCCGCTCGCCCGGGGAGAGCAAACGGAGCGCTAATGCGATAAAATAAATCTAAATCCACAAATAACAAGGTATAGAGCATCAAAATAAACCCACGATAATATAAATCCACTAATCTCAATTCTTCAAATACAACAAGTCTCTCGAATAAATAAAACATCTAACTCGAAAAATAAATACAAATCTTCAATGCTCTATACATCGAAATAATACAAATCTTTCCCAAACAATCCTCGCTAAAGTCAATCTCCATAGCGCCCCAAAATCCGCGCAAACCTGCCACTAAAAGAAAATATGGGGAAGTACATAATACGACAGGAAAGATGCTCAACAAATACGGATTAGCAACGAATAAAACGTAACAACACGAGTACGAATATTTAAATCAAATGCAAATCTCAATAGCATTTTATCAATAAATTTCTCAACAACACTTTAACCGGGTTACCAGGCCTCACCACATCCGTATATGCTTTATCAAGCCATAGCCCGGGAAACAGGAATTTTGGCGGGTGCCCAACATTCGTGCTATATTAAAACCTCATGACAACGTGTTCATCAACAATATAATGATACCACATGAATCAAAAGAATTTCAACAATTATTTTCCAGATTTCAATGAATTTATCAATTCAAATATGAGTTCAATTAAACAAGAATTCAAAGAGAATGACACTCGCGAGATTTAAGGAGCATATTGTGTAAAACTCCATACCTCAAACAATGATGAGAAACCAACGATCACATCCTCAAGATCAACACATAATATCTACCAAATCTTCTCCAAGAACCTCCAACAAAATAGCCCCAAGAACACCTCAAATCTCAAGGGTCAATGTTTATATAAAAAGAAGAGAAATATAAAATATATTTGTTTACAAAATTTATGCCATAAGTAGGTTAAAAGGCTTGTCCACGACTTCCTTTTATAATGCAAAGAAATGAAGAGTTGGAATCCAAAAGACTCCTTTAAATAAGGCAAAGAAATGAAAAGTTGGAAGTCAAAATAACTCCAAGAGTTAAAAACATTTTAAAATCATTTTAAAATCCGTTTTAACTCCTATTTCGAAACCGTTTGAAATTCTCGCCTTTAAAAATTATAATCAACATATTTGAGCAATAAAAATAATTTTACCAAAAACTTGATTTTCCTCCATTTCCAGAAATTAATTAAAATAGCCAAAAAATTACACGGGTTATTACACTTCCCCATTAACAATGGAATTTCATCCTCGAAATTCGCCGAATGCCTAACTCTCAAAATTAGGCCAACAATCTCCAAAAATAAATCACGTCTCCCAAAAATAAATTCCTCACCTATAATCTCGAAACTTATCACAAATATCACCTAAAATTTGCTATCTCCAAAAATTGCTAACCACACAATGATACCATCTGTAACACCCCGCTCGCCCGGGGAGAGCAAACGGAGCGCTAATGCGATAAAATAAATCTAAATCCACAAATAACAAGGTATAGAGCATCAAAATAAACCCACGATAATATAAATCCACTAATCTCAATTCTTCAAATACAACAAGTCTCTCGAATAAATAAAACATCTAACTCGAAAAATACATACAAATCTTCAATGCTCTATACATCGAAATAATACAAATCTTTCCCAAACAATCCTCGCTAAAGTCAATCTCCATAGCGCCCCAAAATCCGCGCAAACCTGCCACTAAAAGAAAATATGGGGAAGTACATAATACGACAGGAAAGATGCTCAACAAATACGGATTAGCAACGAATAAAACGTAACAACACGAGTACGAATATTTAAATCAAATGCAAATCTCAATAGCATTTTATCAATAAATTTCTCAACAACACTTTAACCGGGTTACCAGGCCTCACCACATCCGTATATGCTTTATCAAGCCATAGCCCGGGAAACAGGAATTTTGGCGGGTGCCCAACATTCGTGCTATATTAAAATCTCATGACAACGTGTTCATCAACAATATAATGATACCACATGAATCAAAATAATTTCAACAATTATTTTCCAGATTTCAATGAATTTATCAATTCAAATATGAGTTCAATTAAACAAGAATTCAAAGAGAATGACACTCGCGAGATTTAAGGAGCATATTGTGTAAAACTCCATACCTCAAACAATGATGAGAAACCAACGATCACATCCTCAAGATCAACACATAATATCTACAAAATCTTCTCCAAGAACCTCCAACAAAATAGCCCCAAGAACACCTCAAATCTAAGGTTGGAACTCACAAATCTCAAGGGTCAATGTTTATATAAAAAGAAGAGAAATATAAAATATATTTGTTTACAAAATTTATGCCATAAGTAGGTTAAAAGGCTTGTCCACGACTTCCTTTTATAATGCAAAGAAATGAAGAGTTGGAATCCAAAAGACTCCTTTAAATAAGGCAAAGAAATGAAAAGTTGGAAGTCAAAACAACTCCAAGAGTTAAAAACATTTAAAAATCATTCTAAATCCGTTTTAACTCCGATTTCGAAACCGTTTGAAGTTCTCGCCTTTAAAAATAATAATCAACATATTTGAGCAATAAAAATAATTTTATCAAAAACTTTATTTTCCTCCATTTCCAGAAATTAATTAAAATAGCCCAAAAATTACACGGGTTATTACACTTCCCCACTAACAATGGAATTTCGCCCTCGAAATTTGCCGAATGCCTAAATCTAAAAATGAGGCCAACAATCTCCAAAAATAAGTCACATCTCCCAAAAATAAATTCCTCACCTCTAATCTCGAAACTTATCACGAATATCACCTAAAATTTGTTATCGCCAAAAATTGCTAACCACGCAATGATACCATTTGTAACACCCCGCTCGCCCAGGGATAGCGAACGGAGAGCTAATGCGATAAAATAAATCCAAATCCACAAATAACAAGTTATAGAGCATCTAAATAAACCCACGATAATATAAATCCACTAATCTCAATTCTTCAAATACAACAAGTCTCTCGAATAAATACAACATCTAACTCGAAAAATAAATACAAATCTTCAATGCTCTATACATCAAAAAAATACAAATCTTTCCCAAACAATCCTCGCTAAAATCAATCTCCATAGTGTCCCAAAATCCGCGCTAACCTGCCACTAAAAGAAAATGTGGGGAAATACACAATACAACAGGAAAGCTGCTCACCAAATACAGATTAACAATGAATAAAACGTAACAACACGAGTACGAATATTCAAATCAAATGAAAATATCAATAGCATTTTATCAATTAATTTCTCAACAAGACTTTAACTGGGTTACCAGGCCTCACCACATCCGTATATGCTTTATCAAGCCATAACCCGAGAAACATGAATTTTGGCAGGTGCCCAACATCCGTGCCATATTAAAATCTCATGACAACATGCTCATCAACATTATATTGATACCACATAAGTCAAAATAATTTCAACAATTATTTTCCAGATTTCAATGAATTTATCAATTCAAATATGAGTTCAATTAAATAAGAATTCAAAGAGAATGACACTCGCGAGATTTAAGGAGCATATTGTGTAAAACCCCATACCTCAAACCATGATGAGAAACCAACGATCACATCCTCAAGATCAACACAAAAGATATACAAAAGCTTCTCCAAGAACCTCAAACCAAATAGCCCAAGAACGCCTCTAATCTAAGGTTGGAACTCACAAGTCTCAAGGGTCAATGTTTATATAAAATGAAAAGGAATATAAAATATATTTGTTGCCAAAATTTGTGCCTAAAGTAGGTTAAGAGGCTTGCCCACGACTTCCTTTTATAATGAAAAGAAATGAAGAGTTGGAATCCAAAAGACTCCTTTAAATAAGGCAAAGAAATGAAAAGTTGGAAGTCAAAACAACTCCAAGAGTTAAAAACATTTTAAAATCTCTTTTACCTCCGATTTCGAAACCGTTTGAAATTCTCGCCTTTAAAAATAATAATCAATATATTTGAGCAATAAAAATAATTTTATCAAAAACTTTATTTTCCTCCATTTTCCAGAAATTAATTAAAATAGTCCTAAAATTACACGGGTTATTACAGTTTCTTGCATGGTTGTCTGGCCTTGAGCCAAACTGGCCATAATTCCAGCTAGATGTTGGACATTGGGAGGAGGTGATGGATTTGGGGGGTTTCCAGCGTTTCGATTACTGGATTCAGGATTGTCAGCCATTGATAATGAATTGTTTTTGGTGAAAAACGATAATTACAGTTGTTTCCCATAGACGACGTCAATCCGTTGATGTAAAAAATTAGATTATCTCTAATTATTTAATCACAGATAAAATAAATAAGACAAATTTTTTTTTAAAGTGGTTCAGCCTTAAAGGAATGGCTTATGTCCACTGTTTTTGTTATTGCTGAGTGTTTGGGAATTCTCGATAACAGGTTTTTACCAAGAAATTCCAAGTCCCCTTACAATGATGATGATACAATGTATTTATAGCCCTGAGGCTGTACATGTCAAAGGATAATACATAACTATCCAATAAGTGTATACATCTGTATGAAAATAATCAAAATTTAATGCGCATTTAATCCTCTTAATTGTCTGATAATAAATGCTCTGATCGAGGTGCAGCTCGGACCGCCTAAGTATCTCGGTATCCATGAGTTGCTCGGTGCAGTAAAGTTCCTCGGAGAGCACCTACTGCTCGGAGTATCAGAGTTGGTCGGGGAAATTGAGTTCCTCGAAGTCAAGGTGTTGTCCAGAAGTGTTTGTTATTGCCACGTAGATTGCCACGTCTCTCCAAGTAATTGAGCCATGCCAGCAGACTAAATTTGGTATCAACAAACATTTTAATAGTGTTGGAACTGGAATTTCTCTCTCATTGTGATCAACCCTAAGACAACTCACCAGAATTCCTATTATGCTTTATTAATTAGCATGTCTAAAATATATTTGAACCAAAGATAAGGTATTCTCGCAACCATGATTCTTATTTCAGAATGAACTGACACACCATTACCAAAAATCAAATGTCTTACATGATTTTAAGAATAAAATCCCAACATCTACAACCGCATAAATTAATTGTAATAATACTTGTCCAATGCAATAATGAAGGGAATTGCCAAATATTACTCCCAGGTAAACAATTTTACTCACTAATAATAATCTTTTTCTTTCTCTCCGCCCCTCTAGCTCTCGAGAGGCTCCCGTGCACAATAAGATTGCACAATATTTTTTAAAAAAAACAAAAAAATATTTTTGAGCTAATTTTTTCCGATAATATTTAAACATTTCAAGGGACTCATATAAAAAAATTAGCTAAAAAATGTTTTTTCCTATTCTAAAAAAAATGGTCAAACTTTCGCTCCTTTAAAGGACTTTAAAAGCTGAAAAAGTTTCACCGATTTTTTAAAAATAGCATAAAAAGTTTTTTTGAGCTAATTTTTTTGTATGGTTCCTTTGAAATGTTTAAATATCACCTAAAAAATCAACTCTAGAATATTTTTTTTAATATTTCAAACAAATAGGTGTGTACTAGCACGTGTGAAACATAATGTGCACAGGAGCCGACCCCCTTCTCTCTCTCTCTCTCTCTCTCTCTCTCTCTCTCTCTATATATATATATATATATATATATATATATATATATATATATATGTGTGTGTGTGTGTGTGTGTGTGTGTGTGTGTGTTATGCATATATGTCTATATATATGTATACTGTGAGTCTTACCAACGCACCTCACTTAATACACCAAAGAACACGCCTCGCTTATCCTCACCAAAGTGTAGTGGATTATAACTATGACAGCCCACCTACTAAAATACTGGGTGATCAGCTCGTGATCAAAATAAAATATTGGTCTCATATGGCTCATTCTTAGCATCACTATCGAAAATATTTTTAAAGTTACTAACCACCCAGTAATTTAATTACACCGGTGCCAAATTTTATCCTTCATTAATTAGAAATATGCGAAAATAAAAAATAATTAAACCATTAACACAAACTGGTAACTGAATCCAACATAGACAAGTATTATGAATAAAGATGACCGAATCACTATCGGTTCAATAATAAAATCCAACAATAAACTAAAATAATAACCTGGATACACAAGGTCACATATATAAACTGAATAATAAATCTAAGGGGTATATGCCCAAATGAGTATTGAAATAAAATCCTTACACTAGGAATAAATGAATGAAGTGTCTACAACAAAGTCCTGCAACTTCCTTATGAACTGCAGCTGCGAATCTCTGGATAGAATCCTCAAGCTAGGCGTCCCTGTGGCTGGACACCCAAAATATTCTGGAAAAGATTTTGACATGGATGAGAGCCCAAATAAAACATTTTGAAAATATTTATCAAGAAGTTAAATTAAAATTAATTAAATATGCACACACCCTTTTCATATTTAAGCTAGTGTCGCAGTCTCTTGAGGTATACCTCACCCCTCATCTAATGTGCACACCTAACACTTACCGTTTAACCTTCCTAGTTATGCTACCCCATCCAACTAGCTTGATTACACCTCTTTCCATCGTACTACTCTAACCCGAGTATTATTACTTTGATTATTATGTTATCTACTCATTAACTTATTTAATTGGTTCAACTATATTAAAATATATAACGTTCACAATAGTTGTATAGGAAACCCCTTTTTAGTCATATAACATTCACAATAGTTATAAAAGATATACATTGACACTCCTGTATTAATCTCGTATATAATTATCTACTCATTTTATATAAGTACTAGTATACTATAACATTCACACACATATCGCGTATAATAACCATCCATTCCCGAGTAATAACTCACTGGATGCTTTCTCTAAATGCTATCATGTTCCAGGCATGCTCACTCTAACTCGGGTACCTCAAGTCGGACTAGCTCACACCGAACTTGGGAAAAAAATATCACAAACGTAGTGAATGCAGTCATATTTCCCCTAAAAGTGAGACTGAACCATACCCAAAGTGTCTCAGCTCTAAAAATAAATCACACAATAAAACATTAGGTGATATGACTTGGGGACTGTACTCTCCCTGCATTTACTAGCTAAGGGATTCACCCATAATGCACAACCTCCTACGATATCACTAGAGGGGTATGTATTCTAATAAATATCATTCACACCGATATCTATAATTCATACAAATATATATACTATCACACTAATCGTATACATATATTTAATAAAAGTCCGGTTAACCCGTGCCTAAGACCCATAGAACTAGACCAAAAATACCCAAGTCTAAATCCCAACTCATAATTTAATTAATCACACATTACTCAATATATTCAAGTAGTGTCACCCAACTACAATACCCAGACTCCCTCATTCGGTCTGTATCTTCACCCTTTCGAATGTATTACACCAAGTCCCACTATTAGGTAAAACACATTTTTTTTATCCCACAAAAAATGCATGTAGATCATTGTATAAATTCAAACACAGTATTTCAATGGCTAAATAAATATAGAGAAGTTAAAACACAAAATAATACAGCATAAGCAGACACGAAACAAGCATCTAAAAAATCATAGACGCACCTAACGATTTGATCGCATTCTCCCAAACCCAATAAATAAAAATAAAATAAAGAGAGAAAATGGAGGAAGAAATAATTCTAGGACTGTAAATCTGAATATATAATGATCCAAACAATGTACCCACAAGGGCCAAAATTGATATTCTCACCCACCCTCTTCACCATCATGGTGAACTCATAACTTCCCTTTAACAAGTCAATCCACAAATTCTGCAATTTGAATCAAATTTTGTTACTGTTGCTTGCATTCTGGAGGCTTCTCACCATCCCCAACTAGTGCTCTCCCCCCACTCTTCTTATGCCCGACTGAATTTGATGTTAACTTCTTCTTGATCTTGATCTCGTCTTCATCATCATCTTCATCCTCTATTTCATCATCTTCATCCTCTTCATCTTCGTCATCTTCTAAATTCGATAATTTAGAGGATAATTTATTATATATATATATCTATAATAAATTAAATCGGCTACCCCGTGCCTAACTCTAGTCGCACTAGCCTAAAAAATATTTGAGTCAAATTTCCGACCCTTAATTAGATTAATTCCGTCTCCATTAATTTCATCAAAGTAGTGTCACTTAACCAAAATTCCCACACTCCTTAACTTGATCCCTATTTTAACCTTTTAGCATTTATCGCACAAAGTCCCGTTAATAAGTTTAACACCCTTAATAATTTTGATATTCCCTAATACCTATCCCCACACATACTAGGTATTTAGATCCATTTAATATTTCACTAATTAAGCCCTTTAATCCATAATTAAACCAGAAGAAAAATCACAGGCCAAATAAAAAAATAACGAATTGTCAAACATTTCTCCACTCCATTTGAACAAGGCTTGGGGTCCGTTGAACGACTTATTATTGTCATTTTACGACATTCGTGGTCATTGGAACGCCCTTTCATTTTCAGCGCCATCTTCCTCTTCTCCACGACGTTGCCCTGGTTTTTGTCATTGTTAAAACTCCTAGTTCTTCCTCTTTGAACCCAGAAACAAACCACTCTTCCCATCATATATTTTAAGAATTAAACCTCATTCAATCTTTACAAAATCTACAATTTTCATTAAAATCCTGAATTCCAAATTAGGTTTTTCATAGTTTTCATGCAATCTCATACGTAAGTTAAACTCTCTAATATTAATTAGACAATAACAATTTATGGGATCGTGTTCTTAATCGATTTCCACAACATTGAATCAAGTTACACTATCAATTAGACCTCCAATCTACATAACACATTCAATTTGTCCAAAATCCATTTTTCATATGAGAACCCGTCCCAAAATGCACTCTTTATCACACCCACTATGATATGAATCGAAATACTGCAATTAAGTTGAAAGAAAGTTTAACTGCTTGCCTGAAAGATTCGTCTGGTGTGATTTCCTTTGATGTAGATGAAGGTTTTACGAAGAACACACCCAATTCTTCTTAGTTTGGCTCCCAACACCTCTCCCAATTTCTCCCTCTTTTCTCCTCTGCAATACCAGGGTTTTCTTATTGAGTTGTGTCTACCAAAAAATCCCTAATGTAGGATTTATATTGCTTATCCCAAAATTAAGCCTATGGGCCAATCCAAATTACCCGAACACCCCCCGTGTGAGCCCAATTATGACTAAAAATGCCCCGAGACCCAATTACTACCCCGGGTACTCTTTTCTGACTATCTTGACCTATTCGGAATCACCCGTGCACTTATAGTCATCATCCAAGTTACTTTACTAAACTTCTCCAATCTTAACTTCAAATTATGGCACATGTGAATTTTAAAATAATCCAGATTAATTAAATCTCACACTTCATTAATTTAATTAAA
Organism: Sambucus nigra; assembly: GCA_949130495.1. Lineage (NCBI taxonomy): Eukaryota > Viridiplantae > Streptophyta > Magnoliopsida > Dipsacales > Adoxaceae > Sambucus > Sambucus nigra. The sequence goes on along the minus strand of OX422208.1, from coordinate 81,532,076 downwards.
TCCTATGGATAAATTAAATCATATATCACCAAATTAATTAAATTCCATATCCTTGGAAATACGAGGTATTAGATACTTGACCCCTTACAAAGGAATTGCATCCTCGAAATAAAGATAAGTCTAGTACTCCAAGCCTCAAATACTTCCCTACTCACATGCCCCTAAGATCGGTACACATATCTCTACCCTTTCCAATCGTGAATTATATTAAAATAAAATTAATTACCCATGGCGCCTATACACCCTATACCCATGCTCATCTGCATAAATATTACCCTACTCTACTAGCCTTAAATCGTAATATAACTTCCAACTCACAGTTATAACTACATATCTGTATAATAGCTAAGGTACTGAATCTATGGCCTAATAACCAAACATCTCCCCACTTCCAACGTTATGCTAAGTTTCATGCGTGGGACGTCTCATAAAGAAAAATCCAAACAAGGAACCCTTGATACACTACTACCTAACATTATTGGTCGTTGAGACCCGTTATGCCCTCAGTCCATAGCATGTACACCCAAATTCCCATCTCCTAACATAAAAGTATACTCGTCCACTCTTATGTTACAAAAGTTCTCATACAATACGACACCCCTTACTATCACTAGTTCCTTAGCACAAATCAATCACGAGCTATATCTTCCCACTCGATAATAAACTTATACACCCTTAATCCCATCAATAACCGTCCCTACTCATCGGGATTAAATAAAAATACAAACACTTTCTTATAAGTCTATTATGAAACAAACTTTAACATATGTACATGAATATATCGGTTAGACCCTATTTCAGGTGATAACTAGAACAAATAAATCATACCTTGGAACAATGAACACTAGGTTTTACTATACTTTCTACTATAGGCCAAACCATCGCTAACTAATCGAAACTTAAAAAATAGTCTGCTCTACTCTCATAACTCTTGAAAGTAGTAAACTCACATGTAATGCAAACATTCTCGTAGTGAAACACTAAAGAACCCCGCTGCTACCCCACGAAAATTAATTATATATATACATAGTAAGGTTATTAAGGCCAATGTACCCACTAAATCCGACTTACTAGAAAATTCTAGTACTAAAAAATATTGTGACTCGCCTGTGTCACACAAAACAGACCCCAATCACCCCAAGATAAAACTCATACTTCTAATTTCCAATAGTACTGGCGGTTCAAATGGTTCCTGGACATAAAACCATCATCCCAACTAAATCAAAAACTTCTTATAACTATTGCCCCTACTGGGAATCCCGCTCTTGTCCCCTAACTTGCTGAGGACAAGATCCACACATGTGCTCATACTCTTTACACATAAGACACCTCTTTGTGTCATTCCCCTTCCTCTGGACCCATTGGCCATGTCGGGGTTATCCTTCTCACGGACTTAGTAGTCTTGACCCTAATTGCTACCCTTGTTGTCCCTTTGGCTCCGCTAGCCTTATGGGACTTGTTGTTGGCCTTGACGGCCCTAATTGAATCCACCATCACCTGGTAGGAATTTTATTGATCTCAATTCTTCAAATGGTTTCTCTACTGGTATCCCCTCCTGTGGTGCCTCACAAGCAATGTTAAATCTAGTATTTCCCTTTAATTAGGTTCTCTAACTCTCTTGGCTCCCTTATCACTACATTGATGACAACGGTACTAGTCGTTCTATTTGGATTTCCCTATACATGCTTGTATATTCTACCCATGAGTCCATTATTAACTTATGAACCTTGATTCTATGTATCCACCTCGTCGGGTACGAAGTTGGTCAAACCGCACCCTAAATTCCTCATTATTCATGGTATCTCTCTAAAGTTGTGGTGACTGACTCCTATCACTATAAAGCCTCTCATATGAGCCAAAATTTTGCCCAAAATTAAATCTTGGGTACCCTACACAATTGCCTTTGCGTTACTCCTTCCATTGACCCATCACACTCCCTTTCTTCCCCAAATCCTTATGGATGGATCTTCAGAAGAATTCCTCTTACTCCCCCCTTTTACCGACTATGTTGGGTGAGTTTTAATTTGCACCACCTCTTTCAACTACAGTTCTTAGGGAAACTAATGCGCCTTAGTGATTATCCCCATATAATCTCCCTAAATAATAATTATGTTGACTTCTATCGTGGTCATCATTCCCAGAATATTCTATAACTTCTGCTGAGCCTCTCTCCTTTTAATCCTTCTAACGACCCTTATTAGTCGTCCAAAATTGTTCGATGTACAAAGCCTAATCCAACTCGTGTATGAATAGCATCAACTATACTTAATAGTAGGAGAACGTAAGTCTCATACGTGAAGGAATACAACAATCCTATAATAAGGCTCTATATCAAAGAAAGCTCCACTGAAATGTAATAAGCCGCTCAGATCCTAAGGACTCTAGAACATGATGCTTTGATACCATATGTGACACTCCGCCTATTAAAATACCGGGTGGCCATCCCGTGATCAAAATAAAACATTGGTCTTATATGGCTCATTCTTATCATCACTGACAAAAACATTTTTAAGGTGACTAACCACCTAGTAATTTAATTAGACGGCTACCAAATTTTATCCTTCATTAATTAGCAATATGCGAAAAAAAATAATAATTAAACCATCAACACAAACTGGTAACTGAATCCAACACAGATGAATAATATGAATAAAGATGATCGAATCACTATCGGTTCAATAATAAATTCCAACAATAAACTGAAATAATAACCTGGATACTTAAGGTCACATAAATAAACTGAATACTAAATCTGAGGGCGACATGCCCAAATGAGTACTGAAATAAAATTCCTATACTAGGAATAAATGAACAAAGTGTCTATAGCAAAGTCCTGCAACTTCCACATGAACTGCAGCTGTGCATCTTTGGATAGAACCCTCAATCTAGGCATCCCTGTGGCTGGACACCCAAAAAATTTTGGAAAAGATTTTGACATGGGTCAGAGCCCAAGTAAAACATTTTGAAAATATTTAGCAAACAGTTAAATTGCAATTAATTAAATATGCATATAACCTTTTCATATTTAAGCTAGTGTCGCACTCTCTTGACGTATAACTCACCCCTCATCTAATATGGACACCTAAAGATTACCTTCTAACGTTCCTAGTAATATTATCCCACCTAACTAGCTTTATTACACCTCTTTCCACCGTACTACTCTAACCCCAGGTATAATTACTTTTATTATCAAGTTATCTACTCATTCATTTATTTAATCGGTTCAACTATATTAAAACGTATAAGTATGCAAATAGCAATCAAATATAAGAGTGTGTTCATGTGTAAATGTAAAAATGAGAATATATACCTGAAGACTATCAATTAGATTTTCCATATCAGTGTAATCCTTAGGAGGCGTCTCAAAGATTGTTCAAGATGCCCAACCATGCTCTTTAAAATACCTGATATCCCAAACTCCATTCATCAAATAAACAAAAACTATAAAGAGGAATACATACCCAAACTAAAATGCATGAGTATAAAGATTTGTAACAATTTATATTTTTCTTTTATGTTTCTTTTTTTATTAAATATTGTTATTCTCTGCCCATTTTTCAATCATGAAATTGATTAAGAATACCTTTATAACAGTCTTAAATGCACCTTCCATCAACTTTATTCCATCAGCCATTGAATCAACGAACACCTATTATCCCAAATTAAATGTCTGGTCATTTGAGCAAAGTCAAAAGGCTCATCTGAACGAAGTACCAAATCTCATTGACACCAAACTTCTAAAAATATAATGGCTTTAGAGATATATAATAATTTAATATGAGGGCTTATGTACTGCTTTTCTTGGATAGTTTTGAGATATATTTTGTTGAGGAACAAAAAATTCTCTGAACTTTTACATTATGCTCTTGGTCTTGAGCTATATTTATATGGATATGCAACTTGGTACATTTAATTATCTTAGTACACTGTCATTAGATTCGATTTGTAAGCTTCTAATCAAATTGTTAAGGAGCTTATCACATGATTTAGGACTAGTTGGCTTTTCATTTCTATGTGTGTGTTGTGATTTTCTTGCGTCACTCACTGCCCCAACTTGACTCGTGGTAAACTTGTTTGAAATGAAATTCGTTAATCCTCATTGATATTTTCTTTCATGTATATAAGGATTACTACTGAGAAAAAATAAGATGCACACATATTGAGAAGATTACAATTGATTTTGGTTACATTTCAAAATCCAATACTTATTTAATTTCAATAATAATATAAAATGGCATAACAGGTATATCATAATATAACCAACACCAATCTAATTAAGCCAGGTATATATCTATTCTTTTTTTTCACAAGGACAAATCTAAAACCAAATTGAAAATACCAAGGCCAAGAACAAAATTAACACTTACAGAATTCTTAAGGGACTATTTGTTGCTTCTAACCCCCAACCCGGCCTCCACCCGTCTGCACCGCATACGATTTAGGGTTTACTAAACCCTAATATTTTTTTTGACATAAATCTATACATAAACACACACATACAATATATACATATTTTTTTTGACATAAATCTATACATACACACACACACATATACAATATATACATACACACACATACAATATAGGGTTTATTAATAAAAAAATAATTTATTTGTTCATAGTTACACACATAAACATACATATACACATCAATCTATACATACACACACATATAAACATAAATCTATACATACACACACATACACATATACAAATGCAAATCTACACATACATACACGGAAATTAGGGCTTTAGATAGAAATCACGAAAATCTACACATACATACAACGAAATTAGGGCTTTAGATAGAAATCATGAAATCCAAATGAAATCAGAAGGAATCAATACATACCGAGGGTTAATCCAAATGCAAACCAACTGAAATCTCTTAACCCTTGCAAATCCAACCGAAATCCAACTCAAAATCGCACTGAGAAGCATCATCCTTACTCCAAATGAAATAAGAAGCAGTGGCCTTACTCCAAATGAAATAAGAAGCAGCGGCGGGTCTTTTATTTTAAGACCTGGAACTGGTCACGGCCAAGAGTCGGGACCCCATACGCGCGACCCTTAAAATGAAGGTAAGGCAGATCTAGGTTCTTTAGACCTAGTCACGGCCTAGAGCCGTGACCCACCATGCGCGACGTTTTTCCATGCTTGATTGAGGTATGGTCACGGCCCATAGCCATGACCCACACCAAGAAATGGTCACGGCCCATAGCCGTGACCCTCAATCTGTGATGCGTGACCCTTTTTCATCAACCTTAGTGCTTGAATGAGGTATGGTCACGGCCCATAGCCGTGACCCATACTAAGAAATGGTCACGACCCTAAGCCTTGACCCTCAATGTGTGTACTATTTTCTTCGTCATGCCATGGGCCACGAACTTGGGCCGTGACCCCTTCGCTACCAAGCTTGGAGGGAGTTTTAGCGCGAGTTTGGCGCCAAGATGGTCACGACCTAGTCACAGCCCAAGTCTGTGACCCATAGTGGTCAGGGATTTGGTCCGTGACCACTTCCAGAGCATCGATAATTTAGTTTGGTAATAAATATGGTCACGCCAAATATTGAGTGGGTCACGGCCCAAGTTCGCGACCAACTGGTCACAGCCCAAGTCCTCGACCCAGTGGACGTGACCATTCACAGGATTTGGTGTTGTGTATATATATACTATCACACTAACCGTATACATATATTTAATAAAAGTTCACCTAACCCGTGCCTAACACCCGTGGTACTAACTCAAAAAATACCCATGTCTACATCCCGACTCGTAAGTTAATTAATCACACATTAATTAATTTATTAAAGTAGTGTCACCCAACTACAATACCTAAACTCCCTCATTCACTCTGTATCTTCATCCTTTAGAATGTATTACACGATGTACCACTATTAGGTAAAACACCCGTTATTAAATTCGATATTTGATCATTTATTATATATATCTTTAATAAATTAAACCAACTATCTCGTACCTAAATCCCATTGCACTAGCCTGAAAAATATAGGATTAAAATCTACGACCCTCAATTAAATTAATTCCACCTCCATTAATTTCATCAAAGTAGTGTCACTCAATCAAAATGTCTGCACTCCCTAACTTGATCCGTATTTTAATATTTTGGAATTTATTGCACAAAGTCCCATTAATAAGTTTAACACCATTAATATTTTTTATATTCCTTAATACCCATCGCTCACATCCTAGATATTTACCTCCATTTTATATTTCACTAATTAATCCCTTTAATCCCCAATTAAACCATAGGAAAATCCTAGGCCAAATAAGAAAAATGAATTGTCAAACATTTCTCCACGCCGTTTAAACGAGGCCTAGGGTCATTTGAATGACTTCCAATGTGATACCCTACCTAATTAAATCCCGGGTGATCAGACCTAAATTAAATTAAAACATATTTCTCAGTTGGTTCATTCTTAGTGATATACCCGTTTATACCCTCAGTCTGGATGAGGATTACCTCCAATACGGACGACCCTACGAGGGGCCGACCCTTCACTAGGCCCCACCTGGCTACTACCAGGCCCAGACGACCCTACGAGGGGCCGACCCTCCACCAGGCTCCAGACGACCCTACGAGGGGCCGACCCTCCTCCAGGCTCCAAACGACCCTACGAGGGGCCGACCCTTCCTCAGGCTCCGGACGACACTACGAGGGTATGATAGTACGAGGCCAGAATTAAGCCAGGCTCACTACCGGAAGAAACTTTGCCCTCGGCCTCGGCTCATAGGCCGAGGGTGATATCATGACGGCGCGTGGTTTGGGAGACGCGTGGAACAGTACGCGTTAGGCTCATATGACACGTGGCAGACCGTTATAACAGAATCACACCCTCACGTGAGGGAATATTATGTCATCATTTGGCATCTACAGGTGTCAATAGGGAATTGGCTAGATCATTATTCACATGCACCATGCTTACTTGGGGGGGGGGGGGGTACACTACACCCCCCAAGACCTATATATACTTGTCACCTACAACCCTACAAGGGATCGATCCATGAACAGTAGCCCTAGCTAAAACTCTGCTTACACACACACAGTAGGGAGAGAAAGAGGGTTATGTGCATTGTATCCAAGGCCATTAGTGCCCATACTTAGTGGATCACACACTCACAGTGGATGTAGGCCAAATTGGCTGAACCACTATACATCCTTGTCTAATTTCCTCTTATACTCATCCCCTTCTACACACTTACATACTTATATACTTGCATCTCTATGGCTGCCATAACTACTACTGTTTGAGCTCACCATCACTTACCTGGTGGTGCTAAATCTTAGCATCATCAGTTTGGCGCCGTCTGTGGGAACGAGAAGACATCTCTTCCTTTGTACAGCTTGACCTCACTGGGCACTCTGGTGGTGAACCAACACTCCCCCTGAGAGGAGGTGTTTCACCATTGAAAGAGACCAGCTAAGGTTCCCAAGCTCACCAGTATTCTCTTCAGTTCAACTTTTCATAGCTCAAGCACATGGCACCTGAGATGCCACCACCACCTCTTCCCCCGCCGGATGAAGGGGGAAGACCCAGTTCCAGTCAGCCACCGCCTCAGTCTGAGATGGCTGATGTGGCAGCAGCCCTAAAGTCTCTGGCAGCCAGCCAGCGGATGATGCAGGAGCAGTTCACAGCTCTAAGTCAGAACATACTGAGACCACCAGGGGTCTCACCTGAGATGATTACTCCGGCAGCAGCTCCAGGACAGCATGAGGCCAGGGGACCACCCCAGGCACCACGTAAAGACCTGCCACCCCCTCAGCGGCGTAGGGATGTTGCTGACCCCCGGCGTTTACGCCTGGGGAGGCAAGGAAACCCTTGCCCTGAGGACAGGTATGACGATCTGGAGGAAGAAGAGGCTCCAGTAGAATGCTGGGATCCGTATGAGGTCTCCAAAAATACTGTACGACCTCTCCAGGACAGTAGAGGAAAGTGTGGGAGACCAAACCCTGATGATCGCCCAAGAGGCTCTGCTTTTGACCGCCTGAGCAGGGGGTCAGCCTTCGAGAGGCTGGGACCAGTGAATGACCTGCGGGACAAGTTGTCCAAGTCAAGAAGCGCAGCGAGATCTAGGAAAGAGGCAGCAGAAGGCCGACCCCAAAGACGGGATGACGGCCAAAGGGAAGTAAACAGCCGACACAGGCCCGCCGTAGCGGCGCCCTCCATCCACCTCCAAGAGGCAGCGGGGGATAACATCGGCCACGCCGACCCTGTGAGGCCCTGGAATGAATCAATCCAGTAGTTAGAGGATAAGATTGGCGACATACTGAAGAGCCGAGACCCTCTTTAGAGGGGATACACCATAGGCTCACCCTTTGTGGCAAAGATAGTCAACTTCCCCACGCCGTCAAAGTTCAAGCCACCTATGGTCACCCCAAGGTATGACGGGAGCACCAACCCCATCCACCACGTGGAGATGTATCAGTCAGCGGCAGATATATACTCTATCTCAGATGAGATGAGATGTCGTGCCTTCTCTGGTACCCTGACAGGGGCTGCGCATGTGTGGTACACGTCTCTTCCAAAAAATTCTATTGGAAACTTTAAGCAGTTGGCAGACCTGTTCATCCATAATTTCTGCTTTGGGGTGAGGCCACAGAAGAAGACCACACACCTGCTCTATGTTAAGCAGGGAAAGAATGAGACTCTGAGAGACTACATAGCCAGATTCAATAAAGAGAAGCTGGAGGTGGAAGACTATGAGGAGAGCATAGCTATGACAGCCCTGATTGGAGGGCTCCAAAAGGGGAAGCTATTATGGAAGCTTGCCGAAGACCTTCCGAGGACGATGGCCGAGATGTTGTCAATAGCAGGAAAGGTGATGAACGCCGAAGAAGCGATGGCTGCAAAATATGAGGACGAAAGAGGAGGTGCAAGTGGGAGTAAATACCCTAAGAAGAACAAAGAGGGGAAGAAGAGAACCATGGATGATAAGTTCGCGGGGTACACCCCTCTGACGGTCAGCTGTGAACAGATCCTCAATGAGATAAAGAGTGACAAGACGCTGAAGTGGCCTGAGAAGCTGAGGGCAGCTCCCGGCAAGAGGAATAAGAACCTGTGGTGCGAATTTCACCAAGACCACGGCCACGTGACGGATAAATGCTTTGCTCTGAAAGACGAGATTGAGAAGATGCTGAAGGAAGGGAAGCTCAGAAAGTACGTCGACAAAGCCGACTTCAAGAGGGGACGAGGGGACGACCCCAGAAAGAAGCGAGTCGATGCCTGCAGAGAAGGTCCTCAAAAAAGAGGGGACGACCCCTCTGATGATGAGGACGACCCCGACCTCCCGCCGAGAGACGACCACGGCCCTGTCAAGAGGCTCAATATGATCTCGCTCGGGGTGGGAATGATCTCCGGGGGACTTGCAGGAGGAGGGTCTGAGGTCGCCGACAGGAAGGCCCATGTCGCTGAGGCTAAGGCAGTGACGAAGACGGTGCACTCAACCTCCGTAGAGGTCAAGCCAGAAAAAAGGAAGAAGGTTGATATGGACACTTTGATTGTGGGATTTTCAAGAATGGACTTCAAGGGCCTATTGGCCCCGCATGATGACCCTCTCGTCATCACCACCAGGGTGCACGGGTGCGAAGTGCCGAGGATCCTGGTGGATGGGGGCTCATCCGCAGATGTGATGTTTTGACCATGCTTCAAGGCCTTGGGCCTCAGTCGTGCCAGACTTGTCCCATACCATCATCCATTGATTGGGTTCAGTGGGGAGAAGGTTCACCCCCTGGGAATATATGAGGCTGATGTCAGGATGGGGGATGAATGGCCGAGATGGCTCACCAAGAGGGTCAGTTTCTTTGTGCTGGATAAGCATGTGTTTTCAGCATACAACATCATACTGGGACGTGTGGCCCTCAAGGGGTTTGAAGCTGTGCCGTCCACAGTTCACCAGATGGTTAAGTTCCCTACCCCTTATGGGGTGGGGGAAGTTCAGGGAGACCAGACGACAGCGAGAGAGTGCTACTACAACTCCGCTGAAGAAAGGGAGGCACACAAGAGGGCTACAGCCACTTACAACATTGATACCCTAGACCCCAGGGACGAGACGAAGCTCAAAAAAGGAGAGGCCGCTGAGGAGGTAGAAACCATCATCCTCGATGAGGATGACCCGGGAAAAACCGTCCAAGTTGGCAAGTCTCTGAAGCCCAGTATCAAGGAAGACCTCATCAAACTGTTGAGGAGAAGGCGAAGCGTCTTCGCGTGGAGTCATGTAGATATGCCAGGATCGACCCTGAAATCATGTGCCACAAACTCAATGTGGTAGAGGGAGTGAAACCGGTAAAGCAGAAGAGGATGATTTACTCTAGAGAGAAGTATGAGGTCATCAGGGATGAGGTTAAAAAATTAGAAGACGCTGAATTTATCAGGGAGGTCATCTACCCTGAATGGCTGTCCAACGCAGTCATTGTCCCAAAGGCCAACGGGAAGTGGCGGATGTGTGTGGACTTCACAGACCTCAACAAGCATTGTTCCAAAGACAGCTTCCCTCTCCCCCGCATCGACCAGATGGTAGACGCTACCGCAGGCCATGAGCTCATGAGTTTCATGGATGCCTACTCAGGGTATAACCAGATTTTTATGAACCCCGAGGACTCGGAGAAGACTGCCTTCATCACTGATAAGGGGACATACTGCTATAGGGTCATGCCCTTTGGTCTAAAAAATGCGGGAGCAACATACTAGCACCTCGTAAATAAAATGTTCGAAGACCAAATTGGGAAGTCCATGGAGGTCTACGTGGATGACATGCTGACCAAGAGTTTGAAAGCAGAGGATCATGTGGCAGACCTGGAAAGGACCTTTAATACAATGGATAAATACAAAATGAAGCTCAATCCGGCCAAGTGTGTCTTCGGGGTCGGAGCGGGGAAGTTCTTGGGGTTCATTGTCAACCAAAGAGGCATCGAGGCCAATCCTAAAAAGATAAAGGCCCTTATTGAGATGAAGACCCCCAAGTCCATTAAAGACGTTCAGAGGCTCACAGGGAGAGTGGCTGCCTTGAACAGATTTGTGTCAAGGGCTACAGACAGGTGTCTACCATTCTTCAAGATCCTCAGGAAGGCCTTCGAATAGAGTGAAGAGTGTGATGAGGCTTTCAAGGAGCTAAAATCATACTTAGGGTCTCCCTTGCTGCTGTCACGACCCGTTCAGGGTGAACGACTTTACGTGTACCTTGCTGTCTCAGAGTCCGCTATTAGTGCAGCAATCGTAAGAGACAAAGACGGGATACAAAAGCCCGTATATTTCAACAGCAAGGCACTCCAGGGGGCAGAGCAGAGATACCCGAGGATGGAGAAGTTGGCCTATGCCTTGATCCATGCCTCAAGGAAGATGAAACCGTACTTCCAGTCCCATACTATGGTCATCCTTACTGACTCTCCTCTTAGGCAGGTCCTACACAAGCCTGAAAAATCAGGAAGGCTAATGACCTGGGCTATAGAGCTGGGGGAGTTCGACATTGTGTATCAGCCTAAGACAGCCATTAAGGGGCAGGCATTGGCCGACTTCGTGGCTGAGTTCACTTGGGAAGATGATGAGGCCGAGGGTGAGACTCTCGGGAAGACGGATACAGAAGACAGACCCGCAGACACACCAGCAGATAGGGCTGAGAGGAGCACCGCAAGAGAGAAAGCGACTGAAAATGAAGAGGGAAGATACCTTTTTAGACAAGGGTCACTCATCGAGGGAAATTTCTCGGAGGAACATGCTGTGTGGAGTCTCTTCGTCGACGGGTCCTCTTGCGAAAGCGGGAGCGGAGCTGGATTGATAGTGTCAGCACCCGACGGCACATGCATCGAGTACGCCCTGAGGTTCAATTTCAAAGCCTCCAACAATGAGGCTGAGTATGAGGCCTTGATAGCTGGCCTTTCCTTGGCTAAGTCCCTTAGTGTCGGCCAAATTTTGGTTCACAGCGATGCAAGGCTGGTGGTGAATCAGATACTAGGAGCCTACGAGGCCAAGGACGAGAGGATGGCTAGGTATCTTGAGAAGGTGAGGTCATTGCTGAAAAACTTCAAAGAAGTGAAATTCAAGAGGGTACCTAGGCTCGACAATGGCCGTGCTGACGCCCTTGCAAGGTTGGCCTCAGCTACTAGGACAAACATAAGGAGGACAGTCCCGGTAGAAATCTTGCTTCGACCAACTATCGAAGACGACGAGGGAACACTTGGCATTTGCATGAATGTTTCTCAAGAACCCTCATGGATGGATCCTCTGATCAGATACATTAAAGGGGGAGAGATGCCAGAAGCAAGCCAAGAGAGGAAGAAGCTAAGATACAGGGCTGCAAAGTTCGCTGTCATCGGGGACACGCTGTACAAAAAGGGGTTTCTGCTCCCCTTACTCAGGTGTGTGCATCCCTCAGAAGTCCCTTCCATTTTGCAAGATGTGCATGAAGGGTCGTGCTCAAGCCACATTGGGGGGTAGATCCTTGGCAAAGAGGGTGATCACCCAAGGCTACTGGTGGCCGACCTTAGGAAAAGATGCTGCCGCATATGTTAAAAAGTGTGATAAATGCCAAAGATTTGCTACCATCCCTCACCAACCTCATCAGCCCCTCACCTCCATTACATCCCCATGGCCGTTTACAGTGTGGGGGATTGACCTGGTAGGACCCTTACCGAGGGCAGTCAATAACTATCGGTTCCTCATCGTAGCAATTGACTACTTTTCAAAGTGGGTAGAGGCCGAACCGATGGTCACGATTACAGAGCAGAAGACCTTCCAGTTCATCTGGAAGAATATGATATGCAGATATGGTCTACCCAACACCCTCATCTCGGATAACGGGACCCAGTTCAAGAATGCCTCTCTGCAGAAGTACTGTGAGAGGGTAAGTATCAAATAATTTTTCTCCACCCCAGGCCGACCTCAGGCCAATGGGCAAACCGAAGTTACGAATAGGACAATCCTAGATGGGATTAAGAAGAGGCTTGAGGAGGCAAAAGGAAGATGGGTCGAGGAGTTATATGCAGTGTTGTGGGCATACAGGACGACAGTAAGGACCTCTACTGGGGAGACCCCATTCATGTTAGCTTATGGATCAGAAGCAGTCATCCCCACCGAAGTCGAGTTTCCCACTCATAGGGTCCAAGTGTATGACCCCCAGGGAAATACAGAAGAGAGGAGACTTGACCTGGACTTGATTGAGGAAAGAAGGGAGGATGCTGAGATAAGGCAGGCTTCCTACCAACAGAGGACCGCAAGGTTCTACAATCAGAGGGTGAAACATAGGCCCATCGCAGTGGGGGACTTGGTCCTCAAGAAGACTTGGCAAAAGCCCAACAAGCTTCACCCCAATTGGCATGGCCCATATAGGGTCATCGATGAAGTCATCCCTGGGACCTACAGGCTAGAAAACCTGGAGGGGGAACCTTTATCAAACCCCTGGAATGCAGATCATTTAAAAAAATACTACCAGTAGTGTTGTAAGGTCTTGATAAGCCATAGTTGTAATAAGCATTGTTTCGACAGAACACATGGAAGATTAATGAGAAGTATCAGTGTTTCCCTCATCCAGTGGTTATCAGTTCTAGTATACATGCAAAGAAGTTGAACCCTCGGCTATAATGAGGATCCGTGGAGGGGACAACCCCACCACTGTCCTCAAGAAAGACGAGAGTAGACTTTGTTAAAATCCATTAATTTGGTAAGTTGAACCCTCGGCTATAATGAGGACCAGTGGAGGGGACGACCCCATCACTGTCCCCAAGAAAGACGAGGGTAGACTTTGTTAAAATCCATTAATTTGGTAAGTTGAACCCTCGGCTATAATGAGGACCAGTGGAGGGGACGACCCCACCATTGTTCTCAAAAAAGACGAGGGTAGACTTTGCCATAAATACCATTAATTTGGTAAGTTGAACCCTCGGCTATAATGAGGACCAGTGGAGGGGACGACCCCACCACTGTTCTAAAAAAAGACGAGGGTAGACTTTGTTAAAATCCATTAATTTGGTAAGTTGATCCCTCGGCTATAATGAGGACCAGTGGAGGGGACGACCCCACCACTGTTCTCAAAAAAGACGAGGGTAGACTTTGTTAAAATCCATTAATTTGGTAAGTTGATCCCTCGGCTATAATGGGGACCAGTGGAGGGGACGACCCCACCACTGTTCTCAAAAAAGACGAGGGTAGACTTTGTTAAAATCCATTAATTTGGTAAGTTGAACCCTCGGCTATAATGAGGACCAGTGGAGGGGACGACCCCACCACTGTTCTCAAAAAAGACGAGGGTAGACTTTGTTAAAATCCATTAATTTGGTAAGTTGAACCCTCGGCTATAATGAGGACCAGTGGAGAGGACGACCCCACCACTGTTCTCAAAAAAGACGAGGGTAGACATTAAAATCCATTAATTTGGAAAGTTGATCCCTCGGCTATAATGGGGACCAGTGGAGGGGACGACCCCACCACTGTCCTCAAGAAAGATGAGGGAAGACATTAAAAGCCATTAAATTGAGAAAGTTGATCCCTCGGCTATAATGGGGACCAGTGGAGGGGATGACCCCACCACTGTCCTCAAGAAAGACGAGGGTGGACTTTAATTAAAAATCATTAAATTGGTTGGTTAAACCCTCGGCTATAATGAGGACCAGTGGAGGGGACGACCCCTCCACTGCCCTCAAGAAAGACGAGGGTAGACTACATAAATACCATTAATTTGGTAAGTTTAACCCTCGGCTATAATGAGGACCAGTGGAGGGGACGACCCCTCCACTGTTCTCAAGAAAGACGAGGGTAGACTTTGTTAAAAATCATTAATTTGATTATTTGAACCCTCGGATATAATGAGGCCTGATGAGGGGACGACCCCACATTGGTCCTCAAAAAGACGAGGGAAGGGTTAGTATCATCATCATCAACGAAGAAGCAAATTAGCAAGGAACAAACCATAACAGAATTAAATATGGAAGACATCAGTTATGGGAGACAGTTGAAGAAAAGACTGGTATTAATAAAACATAAGTATCAAGTGTTTTTACAAGGCCTTTGAACAAAAATACAAAAATGAGGGTATAGGCTACAGACAGCCACCCTAAGGAACGACATCAGAAGGCAGAGCCTCAACATCAACCGATGGGGTTTCTTCAGCAATCATGACTGGCCGATCCTCAGACGTGCCGACCCCCTCAACATGAACTTGGGACTCCACTTGCGACAGGGCTTCAGCAATCAAGGGATCATCCAGCTGAACCACCTCAAGAGATGGGCGGATGGATGATACTGTGTCGGCAAACTTTAGGACGACCCACCGACAGGCCGTCCTAATTCCCCTCTCAAGATATTCAAGGCCGAAGCCCTGGAATTCGTCAGAGACCTTGTAAGCCTCAACAGCATCAGCCTCGGCTTTTTGGACAGCTGCTTCAAGGTCGGTCTTGTGCTTGGCCTCCATATTGGCTAAAGCCTCGTCCTTGTCTTTTATCAACAAGTCCTTGTCCTTGATCAACAAGTCCTTAGCCTGCAGATCAGCATCATGTTGCTTAGTCAGCTCATCAAGGACTCTAGCGTTCTCACTCCTTGTGCTCTCCAGCTCGGCCCTAGCAGTGTCCAACTCTGTCCGTAGGTCAGCCTCTTGTTGAATGGCCCTCTCAGCTTCATGGAATTTCTGTTGGTTCTCAGCCATCCACTTGGTGGCTGAGGTGAGGGCACAGACAGACTGCAAGAAAAAATGAACAAATGTCAAGAGGGGCCGAGGGAACAGTTAATGAAAGAATGAAATTAAAGAAGGTCAAGGCCAATACCTGATCAAGGGAGTGCAGACCGAAGTCGTACACTTTGGCTGGAGGCATCTTTGCCAAGAACTCGAAGTCAGAGGCCGATGGTGCAGAGAACATCGAGGCCTTGGCCGCCCTCAAGTTGGCAATAAGGGATGAGGGGTCGGCCCTCAGATGGGACAGATTCTGAGACCAGAAGCACTACACCAAAACTGGCGATTGGTCACGGCCAAAATCCCTGACCAAATCTGTGGGTCGCGGACTTGGGCCGTGACCATTTCGGGCGTGACCATTTTCGTGGGTCGCGGCCCAAGTCCGTGACCAAAAAATGGTCACGGCCGAGAGGGGTCACGGCAGATGGTCGCGGACTTAGGCCGTGACCCATGCCGT
This sequence comes from Sambucus nigra, assembly GCA_949130495.1. Classification (NCBI taxonomy): domain Eukaryota; kingdom Viridiplantae; phylum Streptophyta; class Magnoliopsida; order Dipsacales; family Adoxaceae; genus Sambucus; species Sambucus nigra. The sequence continues at coordinate 81,515,946 of OX422208.1, read as the reverse complement.
GATGGGTCGCGGCTCTAATCCGTGACCCATAACCGTGACAAATTGGTCGCGGCCAAAGTCCGCGACCCATGTGCGTGACAAAAAAAAATTAAAAAAATTGGTCGCGGCCCTTGTCCATGACCCACAACCGTGACAAATTGGTCGCGGCCAAAGTCCGCGACCCATGTGCGTGACAAAAAAAAATTAAAAAAATTGGTCACGGTCCTTGTCCATGACCCACGACCGTGACAAATTGGTCGCGGACTTTGGCCGCGACCCATGTGTGTGACAAAAAAAAATTAAAAAAAATTGGTCGCGGCCCTAGTCCGTGACCCATTACCGTGACAAAAAATAAAAAAAATGGTCGCGGACTTTGGCCGCGACCATTTTTAAGCGCGACAAAAAAAAGTAAAAATGGTCATGGACAAAGTCCATGACCATATTTATCTGTAATTTAAAAAAAATGTATTTTTTTTTGCCCAATCCTAAAATTGGGGTTCCTGTGAGTGCATCATCGGTTGCTACGAGGTGTTACAAATATTTATTATAGGCAAAATAATAAAAAAAAATCACAAATTGCGAATTGAGAATGTTGTTAATAAACAAATATATATACAAACATAAAAATATTACACGTCTTAATAATTCACAGACCAAAAAAAAATTGGGCAGAGTTTCCTCTATTTTCTTGACATTCCAAAACCTGTAAATGAAAAACCTGCTTATTATAAAGCCCGCACGGCTATAAAATTCAACAATCAAATTATAAAAGCCCGCACGGCCATAAAACTAAACAATAAAAGCCTGCACGGCTATAACACATAAAAAACATTATCCTGAATGTCCACAACATATAAATAATCATCATGTTGTAAAACATTGCCTCCTTCATTTGATCCACGCGCAAAAATCCTACAAATGATAGGATACAAAAAATAAAAGTATCAGTAACCAAGTAATTTTACAAAAAAATTAATTAAGCTGAAAAATTGCATATATGAGTTAAAATTATCAGTAACCAAGTAGAAATATAAAAATTAAGTGTGGAAATAAGCAAATTATCATCGTACTCTCAAACCGGGACACCCGCGGCTGCGGGGTCAGTTCCTACGAGTTACGTTGGTCCCGTGGGAGGTGTTGGTGCCACCCACGGGGCCGTTCGGGGGCTGTTTCGAGTTCTCACCCTCTAACGCCATGTTTTTAAGCCTAAGTGTGGAAATAAGCAAATTACCGTCGTACTCTCAAACCGGGACACCCGCGGCTGCGGCGTCCGTTCCCACGAGTTACGTTGGTCCCGTGGGAGGTGTTAGTGCCACCCACGGGGCCGTTCGGGGGCTGTTTCGAGTTTTCACCCTCTAACGCCATGTTAAGCCTAAGTGTAGAAATAAGCAAATTACCGTCGTACTCTCAAACCGGGACACCCGCGGCTGCGGGGTCAGTTCCTACGAGTTACGTTGGTCCCGTGGGAGGTGTTGGTGCCACCCACGGGGCCGTTCGGGGGCTGTTTCGAGTTCTCACCCTCTAACGCCATGTTTTTAAGCCTAAGTGTGGAAATAAGCAAATTACCGTCGTACTCTCAAACCGGGACACCCGCGGCTGCGGGGTCCATTCCCACGAGTTACGTTGGTCCCGTGGGAGGTGTTGGTGCCACCCACGGGGCCGTTCGGGGGCTGTTTCGAGTTCTCACCCTCTAACGCCATGTTTTTAAGCCTAAGTGTGGAAATAAGCAAATTACCGTCGTACTCTCAAACCGGGACACCCGCGGCTGCGGGGTCCGTTCCCACGAGTTACGTTGGTCCCGTGGGAGGTGTTAGTGCCACCCACGGGGCCGTTCGGGGGCTGTTTCGAGTTTTCACCCTCTAACGCCATGTTAAGCCTAAGTGTAGAAATAAGCAAATTACCGTCGTACTCTCAAACCGGGACACCCGCGGCTGCGGGGTCAGTTCCTACGAGTTACGTTGGTCCCGTGGGAGGTGTTGGTGCCACCCACGGGGCCGTTCGGGGGCTGTTTCGAGTTCTCACCCTCTAACGCCATGTTTTTAAGCCTAAGTGTGGAAATAAGCAAATTACCGTCGTACTCTCAAACCGGGACACCCGCGGCTGCGGGGTCCGTTCCCACGAGTTACGTTGGTCCCGTGGGAGGTGTTGGTGCCACCCACGGGGCCGTTCGGGGGCTGTTTCGCGTTCTCACCCTCTAACGCCATGTTTTTAAGCCTAAGTGTGGAAATAAGCAAATTATCATCGTACTCTCAAACCGGGACACCCGCGGCTGCGGGGTCAGTTCCGACGAGTTACGTTGGTCCCGTGGGAGGTGTTGGTGCCACCCACGGGGCCGTTCGGGGGCTGTTTCGAGTTCTCACCCTCTAACGCCATGTTTTTAAGCCTAAGTGTGGAAATAAGCAAATTACCGTCGTACTCTCAAACCGGGACACCCGCGGCTGCGGCGTCCGTTCCCACGAGTTACGTTGGTCCCGTGGGAGGTGTTAGTGCCACCCACGGGGCCGTTCGGGGGCTGTTTCGAGTTTTCACCCTCTAACGCCATGTTAAGCCTAAGTGTAGAAATAAGCAAATTACCGTCGTACTCTCAAACCGGGACACCCGCGGGTGCGGGGTCAGTTCCTACGAGTTACGTTGGTCCCGTGGGAGGTGTTGGTGCCACCCACGGGGCCGTTCGGGGGCTGTTTCGAGTTCTCACCCTCTAACGCCATGTTTTTAAGCCTAAGTGTGGAAATAAGCAAATTACCGTCGTACTCTCAAACCGGGACACCCGCGGCTGCGGGGTCCGTTCCCACGAGTTACGTTGGTCCCGTGGGAGGTGTTAGTGCCACCCACGGGGCCGTTCGGGGGCTGTTTCGAGTTCTCACCCTCTAACGCCATGTTTTTAAGCCTAAGTGTGGAAATAAGCAAATTACCGTCGTACTCTCAAACCGGGACACCCGCGGCTGCGGGGTCCGTTCCCACGAGTTACGTTGGTCCCGTGGGAGGTGTTGGTGCCACCCACGGGGCCGTTCGGGGGCTGTTTCGAGTTCTCACCCTCTAACGCCATGTTTTTAAGCCTAAGTGTGGAAATAAGCAAATTACCGTCGTACTCTCAAACCGGGACACCCGCGGCTGCGGCGTCCGTTCCCACGAGTTACGTTGGTCCCGTGGGAGGTGTTAGTGCCACCCACGGGGCCGTTCGGGGGCTGTTTCGAGTTTTCACCCTCTAACGCCATGTTAAGCCTAAGTGTAGAAATAAGCAAATTACCGTCGTACTCTCAAACTGGGACACCCGCGGCTGCGGGGTCAGTTCCTACGAGTTACGTTGGTCCCGTGGGAGGTGTTGGTGCCACCCACGGGGCCGTTCGGGGGCTGTTTCGAGTTCTCACCCTCTAACGCCATGTTTTTAAGCCTAAGTGTGGAAATAAGCAAATTACCGTCGTACTCTCAAACCGGGACACCCGCGGCTGCGGGGTCCGTTCCCACGAGTTACGTTGGTCCCGTGGGAGGTGTTAGTGCCACCCACGGGGCCGTTCGGGGGCTGTTTCGAGTTCTCACCCTCTAACGCCATGTTTTTAAGCCTAAGTGTGGAAATAAGCAAATTACCGTCGTACTCTCAAACCGGGACACCCGCGGCTGCGGGGTCCGTTCCCACGAGTTACGTTGGTCCCGTGGGAGGTGTTGGTGCCACCCACGGGGCCGTTCGGGGGCTGTTTCGAGTTCTCACCCTCTAACGCCATGTTTTTAAGCCTAAGTGTGGAAATAAGCAAATTACCGTCGTACTCTCAAACCGGGACACCCGCGGCTGCGGGGTCCGTTCCCACGAGTTACGTTGGTCCCGTGGGAGGTGTTAGTGCCACCCACGGGGCCGTTCGGGGGCTGTTTCGAGTTTTCGCCCTCTAACGCCATGTTAAGCCTAAGTGTAGAAATAAGCAAATTACCGTCGTACTCTCAAACCGGGACACCCGCGGCTGCGGGGTCAGTTCCTACGAGTTACGTTGGTCCCATGGGAGGTGTTGGTGCCACCCACGGGGCCGTTCGGGGGCTGTTTCGAGTTCTCACCCTCTAACGCCATGTTTTTAAGCCTAAGTGTGGAAATAAGCAAATTACCGTCGTACTCTCAAACCGGGACACCCGCGGCTGCGGGGTCCATTCCCACGAGTTACGTTGGTCCCGTGGGAGGTGTTGGTGCCACCCACGGGGCCGTTCGGGGGCTGTTTCGAGTTCTCACCCTCTAACGCCATGTTTTTAAGCCTAAGTGTGGAAATAAGCAAATTACCGTCGTACTCTCAAACCGGGACACCCGCGGCTGCGGGGTCCGTTCCCACGAGTTACGTTGGTCCCGTGGGAGGTGTTAGTGCCACCCACGGGGCCGTTCGGGGGCTGTTTCGAGTTTTCACCCTCTAACGCCATGTTAAGCCTAAGTGTAGAAATAAGCAAATTACCGTCGTACTCTCAAACCGGGACACCCGCGGCTGCGGGGTCAGTTCCTACGAGTTACGTTGGTCCCGTGGGAGGTGTTGGTGCCACCCACGGGGCCGTTCGGGGGCTGTTTCGAGTTCTCACCCTCTAACGCCATGTTTTTAAGCCTAAGTGTGGAAATAAGCAAATTACCGTCGTACTCTCAAACCGGGACACCCGCGGCTGCGGGGTCCGTTCCCACGAGTTACGTTGGTCCCGTGGGAGGTGTTGGTGCCACCCACGGGGCCGTTCGGGGGCTGTTTCGCGTTCTCACCCTCTAACGCCATGTTTTTAAGCCTAAGTGTGGAAATAAGCAAATTATCATCGTACTCTCAAACCGGGACACCCGCGGCTGCGGGGTCAGTTCCGACGAGTTACGTTGGTCCCGTGGGAGGTGTTGGTGCCACCCACGGGGCCGTTCGGGGGCTGTTTCGAGTTCTCACCCTCTAACGCCATGTTTTTAAGCCTAAGTGTGGAAATAAGCAAATTACCGTCGTACTCTCAAACCGGGACACCCGCGGCTGCGGCGTCCGTTCCCACGAGTTACGTTGGTCCCGTGGGAGGTGTTAGTGCCACCCACGGGGCCGTTCGGGGGCTGTTTCGAGTTTTCACCCTCTAACGCCATGTTAAGCCTAAGTGTAGAAATAAGCAAATTACCGTCGTACTCTCAAACCGGGACACCCGCGGCTGCGGGGTCAGTTCCTACGAGTTACGTTGGTCCCGTGGGAGGTGTTGGTGCCACCCACGGGGCCGTTCGGGGGCTGTTTCGAGTTCTCACCCTCTAACGCCATGTTTTTAAGCCTAAGTGTGGAAATAAGCAAATTACCGTCGTACTCTCAAACCGGGACACCCGCGGCTGCGGGGTCCGTTCCCACGAGTTACGTTGGTCCCGTGGGAGGTGTTAGTGCCACCCACGGGGCCGTTCGGGGGCTGTTTCGAGTTCTCACCCTCTAACGCCATGTTTTTAAGCCTAAGTGTGGAAATAAGCAAATTACCGTCGTACTCTCAAACCGGGACACCCGCGGCTGCGGGGTCCGTTCCCACGAGTTACGTTGGTCCCGTGGGAGGTGTTGGTGCCACCCACGGGGCCGTTCGGGGGCTGTTTCGAGTTCTCACCCTCTAACGCCATGTTTTTAAGCCTAAGTGTGGAAATAAGCAAATTACCGTCGTACTCTCAAACCGGGACACCCGCGGCTGCGGGGTCCGTTCCCACGAGTTACGTTGGTCCCGTGGGAGGTGTTAGTGCCACCCACGGGGCCGTTCGGGGGCTGTTTCGAGTTTTCGCCCTCTAACGCCATGTTAAGCCTAAGTGTAGAAATAAGCAAATTACCGTCGTACTCTCAAACCGGGACACCCGCGGCTGCGGGGTCAGTTCCTACGAGTTACGTTGGTCCCGTGGGAGGTGTTGGTGCCACCCACGGGGCCGTTCGGGGGCTGTTTCGAGTTCTCACCCTCTAACGCCATGTTTTTAAGCCTAAGTGTGGAAATAAGCAAATTACCGTCGTACTCTCAAACCGGGACACCCGCGGCTGCGGGGTCCGTTCCCACGAGTTACGTTGGTCCCGTGGGAGGTGTTGGTGCCACCCACGGGGCCGTTCGGGGGCTGTTTCGCGTTCTCACCCTCTAACACCATGTTTTTAAGCCTAAGTGTGGAAATAAGCAAATTATCATCGTACTCTCAAACCGGGACACCCGCGGCTGCGGGGTCAGTTCCGACGAGTTACGTTGGTCCCGTGGGAGGTGTTGGTGCCACCCACGGAGCCGTTCGGGGGCTGTTTCGAGTTCTCACCCTCTAACGCCATGTTTTTAAGCCTAAGTGTGGAAATAAGCAAATTACCGTCGTACTCTCAAACCGGGACACCCGCGGTTGCGGCGTCCGTTCCCACGAGTTACGTTGGTCCCGTGGGAGGTGTTAGTGCCACCCACGGGGCCGTTCGGGGGCTGTTTCGAGTTTTCACCCTCTAACGCCATGTTAAGCCTAAGTGTAGAAATAAGCAAATTACCGTCGTACTCTCAAACCGGGACACCCGCGGCTGCGGGGTCAGTTCCTACGAGTTACGTTGGTCCCGTGGGAGGTGTTGGTGCCACCCACGGGGCCGTTCGGGGGCTGTTTCGAGTTCTCACCCTCTAACGCCATGTTTTTAAGCCTAAGTGTGGAAATAAGCAAATTACCGTCGTACTCTCAAACCGGGACACCCGCGGCTGCGGGGTCCGTTCCCACGAGTTACGTTGGTCCCGTGGGAGGTGTTGGTGCCACCCACGGGGCCGTTCGGGGGCTGTTTCGAGTTCTCACCCTCTAACGCCATGTTTTTAAGCCTAAGTGTGGAAATAAGCAAATTACCGTCGTACTCTCAAACCGGGACACCCGCGGCTGCGGGGTCCGTTCCCACGAGTTACGTTGGTCCCGTGGGAGGTGTTAGTGCCACCCACGGGGCCGTTCGGGGGCTGTTTCGAGTTTTCACCCTCTAACGCCATGTTAAGCCTAAGTGTAGAAATAAGCAAATTACCGTCGTACTCTCAAACCGGGACACCCGCGGCTGCGGGGTCAGTTCCTACGAGTTACGTTGGTCCCGTGGGAGGTGTTGGTGCCACCCACGGGGCCGTTCGGGGGCTGTTTCGAGTTCTCACCCTCTAACGCCATGTTTTTAAGCCTAAGTGTGGAAATAAGCAAATTACCGTCGTACTCTCAAACCGGGACACCCGCGGCTGCGGGGTCCGTTCCCACGAGTTACGTTGGTCCCGTGGGAGGTGTTGGTGCCACCCACGGGGCCGTTCGGGGGCTGTTTCGCGTTCTCACCCTCTAACGCCATGTTTTTAAGCCTAAGTGTGGAAATAAGCAAATTATCATCGTACTCTCAAACAGGGACACCCGCGGCTGCGGGGTCAGTTCCGACGAGTTACGTTGCTCCCGTGGGAGGTGTTGGTGCCACCCACGGGGCCGTTCGGGGGCTGTTTCGAGTTCTCACCCTCTAACGCCATGTTTTTAAGCCTAAGTGTGGAAATAAGCAAATTACCGTCGTACTCTCAAACCGGGACACCCGCGGCTGCGGCGTCCGTTCCCACGAGTTACGTTGGTCCCGTGGGAGGTGTTAGTGCCACCCACGGGGCCGTTCGGGGGCTGTTTCGAGTTTTCACCCTCTAACGCCATGTTAAGCCTAAGTGTAGAAATAAGCAAATTACCGTCGTACTCTCAAACCGGGACACCCGCGGCTGCGGGGTCAGTTCCTACGAGTTACGTTGGTCCCGTGGGAGGTGTTGGTGCCACCCACGGGGCCGTTCGGGGGCTGTTTCGAGTTCTCACCCTCTAACGCCATGTTTTTAAGCCTAAGTGTGGAAATAAGCAAATTACCGTCGTACTCTCAAACCGGGACACCCGCGGCTGCGGGGTCCGTTCCCACGAGTTACGTTGGTCCCGTGGGAGGTGTTAGTGCCACCCACGGGGCCGTTCGGGGGCTGTTTCGAGTTCTCACCCTCTAACGCCATGTTTTTAAGCCTAAGTGTGGAAATAAGCAAATTACCGTCGTACTCTCAAACCGGGACACCCGCGGCTGCGGGGTCCGTTCCCACGAGTTACGTTGGTCCCGTGGGAGGTGTTGGTGCCACCCACGGGGCCGTTCGGGGGCTGTTTCGAGTTCTCACCCTCTAACGCCATGTTTTTAAGCCTAAGTGTGGAAATAAGCAAATTACCGTCGTACTCTCAAACCGGGACACCCGCGGCTGCGGGGTCCGTTCCCACGAGTTACGTTGGTCCCGTGGGAGGTGTTAGTGCCACCCACGGGGCCGTTCGGGGGCTGTTTCGAGTTTTCGCCCTCTAACGCCATGTTAAGCCTAAGTGTAGAAATAAGCAAATTACCGTCGTACTCTCAAACCGGGACACCCGCGCCTGCGGGGTCAGTTCCTACGAGTTACGTTGGTCCCGTGGGAGGTGTTGGTGCCACCCACGGGGCCGTTCGGGGGCTGTTTCGAGTTCTCACCCTCTAACGCCATGTTTTTAAGCCTAAGTGTGGAAATAAGCAAATTACCGTCGTACTCTCAAACCGGGACACCCGCGGCTGCGGGGTCCGTTCCCACGAGTTACGTTGGTCCCGTGGGAGGTGTTGGTGCCACCCACGGGGCCGTTCGGGGGCTGTTTCGAGTTCTCGCCCTCTAACGCCATGTTTTTAAGCCTAACTGTGGAAATAAGCAAATTATCATCGTACTCTCAAACCGGGACACCCGCGGCTGCGGGGTCAGTTCCTACGAGTTACGTTGGTCCCGTGGGAGGTGTTGGTGCCACCCACGGGGCCGTTCGGGGGCTGTTTCGAGTTCTCACCCTCTAACGCCATGTTTTTAAGCCTAAGTGTAGAAATAAGCAAATTACCGTCGTACTCTCAAACCGGGACACCCGCGGCTGCGGCGTCCGTTCCCACGATTTACGTTGGTCCCGTGGGAGGTGTTAGTGCCACCCACGGGGCCGTTCGGGGGCTGTTTCGAGTTTTCACCCTCTAACGCCATGTTAAGCCTAAGTGTAGAAATAAGCAAATTACCGTCGTACTCTCAAACCGGGACACCCGCGGCTGCGGGGTCAGTTCCTACGAGTTACGTTGGTCCCGTGGGAGGTGTTGGTGCCACCCACGGGGCCGTTCGGGGGCTGTTTCGAGTTCTCACCCTCTAACGCCATGTTTTTAAGCCTAAGTGTGGAAATAAGCAAATTACCGTCGTACTCTCAAACCGGGACACCCGCGGCTGCGGGGTCCGTTCCCACGAGTTACGTTGGTCCCGTGGGAGGTGTTGGTGCCACCCACGGGGCCGTTCGGGGGCTGTTTCGAGTTCTCACCCTCTAACGCCATGTTTTTAAGCCTAAGTGTGGAAATAAGCAAATTACCGTCGTACTCTCAAACCGGGACACCCGCGGCTGCGGGGTCCGTTCCCACGAGTTACGTTGGTCCCATGGGAGGTGTTAGTGCCACCCACGGGGCCGTTCGGGGGCTGTTTCGAGTTTTCACCCTCTAACGCCATGTTAAGCCTAAGTGTAGAAATAAGCAAATTACCGTCGTACTCTCAAACCGGGACACCCGCGGCTGCGGGGTCAGTTCCTACGAGTTACGTTGGTCCCGTGGGAGGTGTTGGTGCCACCCACGGGGCCGTTCGGGGGCTGTTTCGAGTTCTCACCCTCTAACGCCATGTTTTTAAGCCTAAGTGTGGAAATAAGCAAATTACCGTCGTACTCTCAAACCGGGACACCCGCGGCTGCGGGGTCCGTTCCCACGAGTTACGTTGGTCCCGTGGGAGGTGTTAGTGCCACCCACGGGGCCGTTCGGGGGCTGTTTCGAGTTCTCACCCTCTAACGCCATGTTTTTAAGCCTAAGTGTGGAAATAAGCAAATTAACGTCGTACTCTCAAACCGGGACACCCGCGGCTGCGGGGTCCGTTCCCACGAGTTACGTTGGTCCCGTGGGAGGTGTTGGTGCCACCCACGGGGCCGTTCGGGGGCTGTTTCGAGTTCTCACCCTCTAACGCCATGTTTTTAAGCCTAAGTGTGGAAATAAGCAAATTACCGTCGTACTCTCAAACCGGGACACCCGCGGCTGCGGGGTCCGTTCCCACGAGTTACGTTGGTCCCGTGGGAGGTGTTAGTGCCACCCACGGGGCCGTTCGGGGGCTGTTTCGAGTTTTCGCCCTCTAACGCCATGTTAAGCCTAAGTGTAGAAATAAGCAAATTACCGTCGTACTCTCAAACCGGGACACCCGCGGCTGCGGGGTCAGTTCCTACGAGTTACGTTGGTCCCGTGGGAGGTGTTGGTGCCACCCACGGGGCCGTTCGGGGGCTGTTTCGAGTTCTCACCCTCTAACGCCATGTTTTTAAGCCTAAGTGTGGAAATAAGCAAATTACCGTCGTACTCTCAAACCGGGACACCCGCGGCTGCGGGGTCCGTTCCCACGAGTTACGTTGGTTCCGTGGGAGGTGTTGGTGCCACCCACGGGGCCGTTCGGGGGCTGTTTCGCGTTCTCACCCTCTAACGCCATGTTTTTAAGCCTAAGTGTGGAAATAAGCAAATTATCATCGTACTCTCAAACCGGGACACCCGCGGCTGCGGGGTCAGTTCCGACGAGTTACGTTGGTCCCGTGGGAGGTGTTGGTGCCACCCACGGGGCCGTTCGGGGGCTGTTTCGAGTTCTCACCCTCTAACGCCATGTTTTTAAGCCTAAGTGTGGAAATAAGCAAATTACCGTCGTACTCTCAAACCGGGACACCCGCGGCTGCGGCGTCCGTTCCCACGAGTTACGTTGGTCCCGTGGGAGGTGTTAGTGCCACCCACGGGGCCGTTCGGGGGCTGTTTCGAGTTTTCACCCTCTAACGCCATGTTAAACCTAAGTGTAGAAATAAGCAAATTACCGTCGTACTCTCAAACCGGGACACCCGCGCCTGCGGGGTCAGTTCCTACGAGTTACGTTGGTCCCGTGGGAGGTGTTGGTGCCACCCACGGGGCCGTTCGGGGGCTGTTTCGAGTTCTCACCCTCTAACGCCATGTTTTTAAGCCTAAGTGTGGAAATAAGCAAATTACCGTCGTACTCTCAAACCGGGACACCCGCGGCTGCGGGGTCCGTTCCCACGAGTTACGTTGGTCCCGTGGGAGGTGTTGGTGCCACCCACGGGGCCGTTCGGGGGCTGTTTCGAGTTCTCACCCTCTAACGCCATGTTTTTAAGCCTAAGTGTGGAAATAAGCAAATTATCATCGTACTCTCAAACCGGGACACCCGCGGCTGCGGGGTCAGTTCCTACGAGTTACGTTGGTCCCGTGGGAGGTGTTGGTGCCACCCACGGGGCCGTTCGGGGGCTGTTTCGAGTTCTCACCCTCTAACGCCATGTTTTTAAGCCTAAGTGTCGAAATAAGAAATTACCGTCGTACTCTCAAACCGGGACACCCGCGGCTGCGGCGTCCGTTCCCACGATTTACGTTGGTCCCGTGGGAGGTGTTAGTGCCACCCACGGGGCCGTTCGGGGGCTGTTTCGAGTTTTCACCCTCTAACGCCATGTTAAGCCTAAGTGTAGAAATAAGCAAATTACCGTCGTACTCTCAAACCGGGACACCCGCGGCTGCGGGGTCAGTTCCTACGAGTTACGTTGGTCCCGTGGGAGGTGTTGGTGCCACCCACGGGGCCGTTCGGGGGCTGTTTCGAGTTCTCACCCTCTAACGCCATGTTTTTAAGCCTAAGTGTGGAAATAAGCAAATTACCGTCGTACTCTCAAACCGGGACACCCGCGGCTGCGGGGTCCGTTCCCACGAGTTACGTTGGTCCCGTGGGAGGTGTTGGTGCCACCCACGGGGCCGTTCGGGGGCTGTTTCGAGTTCTCACCCTCTAACGCCATGTTTTTAAGCCTAAGTGTGGAAATAAGCAAATTACCGTCGTACTCTCAAACCGGGACACCCGCGGCTGCGGGGTCCGTTCCCACGAGTTACGTTGGTCCCGTGGGAGGTGTTAGTGCCACCCACGGGGCCGTTCGGGGGCTGTTTCGAGTTTTCACCCTCTAACGCCATGTTAAGCCTAAGTGTAGAAATAAGCAAATTACCGTCGTACTCTCAAACCGGGACACCCGCGGCTGCGGGGTCAGTTCCTACGAGTTACGTTGGTCCCGTGGGAGGTGTTGGTGCCACCCACGGGGCCGTTCGGGGTCTGTTTCGAGTTCTCACCCTCTAACGCCATGTTTTTAAGCCTAAGTGTGGAAATAAGCAAATTACCGTCGTACTCTCAAACCGGGACACCCGCGGCTGCGGGGTCCGTTCCCACGAGTTACGTTGGTCCCGTGGGAGGTGTTGGTGCCACCCACGGGGCCGTTCGGGGGCTGTTTCGAGTTCTCACCCTCTAACGCCATGTTTTTAAGCCTAAGTGTGGAAATAAGCAAATTACCGTCGTACTCTCAAACCGGGACACCCGCGGCTGCGGGGTCCGTTCCCACGAGTTACGTTGGTCCCGTGGGAGGTGTTGGTGCCACCCACGGGGCCGTTCGGGGGCTGTTTCGAGTTCTCACCCTCTAACGCCATGTTTTTAAGCCTAAGTGTGGAAATAAGCAAATTACCGTCGTACTCTCAAACCGGGACACCCGCGGCTGCGGGGTCCGTTCCCACGAGTTACGTTGGTCCCGTGGGAGGTGTTAGTGCCACCCACGGGGCCGTTCGGGGGCTGTTTCGAGTTTTCGCCCTCTAACGCCATGTTAAGCCTAAGTGTAGAAATAAGCAAATTACCGTCGTACTCTCAAACCGGGACACCCGCGCCTGCGGGGTCAGTTCCTACGAGTTACGTTGGTCCCGTGGGAGGTGTTGGTGCCACCCACGTGGCCGTTCGGGGGCTGTTTCGAGTTCTCACCCTCTAACGCCATGTTTTTAAGCCTAAGTGTGGAAATAAGCAAATTACCGTCGTACTCTCAAACCGGGACACCCGCGGCTGCGGGGTCCGTTCCCACGAGTTACGTTGGTCCCGTGGGAGGTGTTGGTGCCACCCACGGGGCCGTTCGGGGGCTGTTTCGAGTTCTCACCCTCTAACGCCATGTTTTTAAGCCTAAGTGTGGAAATAAGCAAATTATCATCGTACTCTCAAACCGGGACACCCGCGGCTGCGGGGTCAGTTCCTACGAGTTACGTTGGTCCCGTGGGAGGTGTTGGTGCCACCCACGGGGCCGTTCGGGGGCTGTTTCGAGTTCTCACCCTCTAACGCCATGTTTTTAAGCCTAAGTGTGGAAATAAGCAAATTACCGTCGTACTCTAAAACCGGGACACCCGCGGCTGCGGCGTCCGTTCCCACGATTTACGTTGGTCCCGTGGGAGGTGTTAGTGCCACTCACGGGGCCGTTCGGGGGCTGTTTCGAGTTTTCACCCTCTAACGCCATGTTAAGCCTAAGTGTAGAAATAAGCAAATTACCGTCGTACTCTCAAACCGGGACACCCGCGGCTGCGGGGTCAGTTCCTACGAGTTACGTTGGTCCCGTGGGAGGTGTTGGTGCCACCCACGGGGCCGTTCGGGGGCTGTTTCGAGTTCTCACCCTCTAACGCCATGTTTTTAAGCCTAAGTGTGGAAATAAGCAAATTACCGTCGTACTCTCAAACCGGGACACCCGCGGCTGCGGGGTCCGTTCCCACGAGTTACGTTGGTCCCGTGGGAGGTGTTGGTGCCACCCACGGGGCCGTTCGGGGGCTGTTTCGAGTTCTCACCCTCTAACGCCATGTTTTTAAGCCTAAGTGTGGAAATAAGCAAATTACCGTCGTACTCTCAAACCGGGACACCCGCGGCTGCGGGGTCCGTTCCCACGAGTTACGTTGGTCCCGTGGGAGGTGTTAGTGCCACCCACGGGGCCGTTCGGGGGCTGTTTCGAGTTTTCACCCTCTAACGCCATGTTAAGCCTAAGTGTAGAAATAAGCAAATTACCGTCGTACTCTCAAACCGGGACACCCGCGGCTGCGGGGTCAGTTCCTACGAGTTACGTTGGTCCCGTGGGAGGTGTTGGTGCCACCCACGGGGCCGTTCGGGGGCTGTTTCGAGTTCTCACCCTCTAACGCCATGTTTTTAAGCCTAAGTGTGGAAATAAGCAAATTACCGTCGTACTCTCAAACCGGGACACCCGCGGCTGCGGGGTCCGTTCCCACGAGTTACGTTGGTCCCGTGGGAGGTGTTAGTGCCACCCACGGGGCCGTTCGGGGGCTGTTTCGAGTTCTCACCCTCTAACGCCATGTTTTTAAGCCTAAGTGTGGAAATAAGCAAATTAACGTCGTACTCTCAAACCGGGACACCCGCGGCTGCGGGGTCCGTTCCCACGAGTTAAGTTGGTCCCGTGGGAGGTGTTGGTGCCACCCACGGGGCCGTTCGGGGGCTGTTTCGAGTTCTCACCCTCTAACGCCATGTTTTTAAGCCTAAGTGTGGAAATAAGCAAATTACCGTCGTACTCTCAAACCGGGACACCCGCGGCTGCGGGGTCCGTTCCCACGAGTTACGTTGGTCCCGTGGGAGGTGTTAGTGCCACCCACGGGGCCGTTCGGGGGCTGTTTCGAGTTTTCACCCTCTAACGCCATGTTAAGCCTAAGTGTAGAAATAAGCAAATTACCGTCGTACTCTCAAACCGGGACACCCGCGGCTGCGGGGTCAGTTCCTACGAGTTACGTTGGTCCCGTGGGAGGTGTTGGTGCCACCCACGGGGCCGTTCGGGGGCTGTTTCGAGTTCTCACCCTCTAACGCCATGTTTTTAAGCCTAAGTGTGGAAATAAGCAAATTACCGTCCTACTCTCAAACCGGGAGACCCGCGGCTGCGGGGTCCGTTCCCACGAGTTACGTTGGTCCCGTGGGAGGTGTTGGTGCCACCCACGGGGCCGTTCGGGGGCTGTTTCGAGTTCTCACCCTCTAACGCCATGTTTTTAAGCCTAAGTGTGGAAATAAGCAAATTACCGTCGTACTCTCAAACCGGGAGACCCGCGGCTGCGGGGTCCGTTCCCACGAGTTACGTTGGTCCCGTGGGAGGTGTTAGTGCCACCCACGGGGCCGTTCGGGGGCTGTTTCGAGTTTTCACCCTCTAACGCCATGTTAAGCCTAAGTGTAGAAATAAGCAAATTACCGTCGTACTCTCAAACCGGGACACCCGCGGCTGCGGGGTCAGTTCCTACGAGTTACGTTGGTCCCGTGGGAGGTGTTGGTGCCACCCACGGTGCCGTTCGGGGGCTGTTTCGAGTTCTCACCCTCTAACGCCATGTTTTTAAGCCTAAGTGTGGAAATAAGCAAATTACCGTCGTACTCTCAAACCGGGAGACCCGCGGCTGCGGGGTCAGCTCCTACGAGTTACGTTGGTCCCGTGGGAGGTGTTGGTGCCACCCACGGGGCCGTTCGGGGGCTGTTTCGAGTTCTCACCCTCTAACGCCATGTTTTTAAGCCTAAGTGTGGAAATAAGCAAATTACCGTCTTAGTCTCAAACCGGGAGACCCGCGGCTGCGGGGTCAGTTCCTACGAGTTACGTTGGTCCCGTGGGAGGTGTTGGTGCCACCCACGGGGACGTTCGGGGGCTGTATCGAGTTCTCACCCTCTAACGCCATGTTTTCAAGCCTAAGTGTGGAAATAAGCAAATTACCGCCGTAGTCTCAAACCGGGACACCCACGGCTGCGGGGTCAGTTCCTACGAGTTACGTTGGTCCCGTGGGAGGTGTTGGTGCCACCCACGGGGCCGTTCGGGGGCTGTTTCGAGTTCTCACCCTCTAACGCCATGTTTTCAAGCCTAAGTGTGGAAATAAGCAAATTATCGTCCTACTCTCAAACCGGGAGACCCGCGGCTGCGGGGTCAGTTCCTACGAGTTACGTTGGTCCCGTGGGAGGTGTTGGTGCCACCCACGGGGCCGTTCGGGGGCTGTATCGACTTCTCACCCTCTAACGCCATGTTTTCAAGCCTAAGTGTGGAAATAAGCAAATTACCGTCGTACTCTCAAACCGGGAGACCCGCGGCTGCGGGGTCAGTTCCTACGAGTTACGTTGGTCCCGTGGGAGGTGTTGGTGCCACCCACGGGGCCGTTCGGGGGCTGTTTCGAGTTCTCACCCTCTAACGCCATGTTTTCAAGCCTAAGTGTGGAAATAAGCAAATTACCGTCCTACTCTCAAACCGGGAGACCCGCGGCTGCGGGGTCAGTTCCTACGAGTTACGTTGGTCCCGTGGGTGGTGTTGGTGCCACCCACGGGGCCGTTCGGGGGCTGTTTCGAGTTCTCACCCTCTAACGCCATGTTTTTAAGCCTAAGTGTGGAAAAAAGCAAATTACCGCCGTACTCTCAAACCAGGAGACCCGCGGCTGCGGGGTCAGTTCCTACGAGTTACTTTGGTCCCGTGCGAGGGGTTCGTGACTCTTACGGGACCGTTTAAAGGCTGTTTTACGTTTTCACCCTTTGATGGCATGTTTTTAGGCTTAAGTCTATTTTTTATCAAATTTCCGTCATACACTCAAACCGGGAGCCCCATGACTACGCGGTTCATTCCTATGAGTGACATTGGTCCCGTGCGAGGTGTTCGTGACTCTTACGGGACCGTTTTGTGTTTGTTTTACGTTTTCACCCTTTGATGGCATGTTTTTATGCTTTAAGTCTAATTTTTTTTCAAATTTACGTCGTACACTCCAACTGGGAGCCTCATGACTATGCGGTCGGTTCCTACGAGTTACATTGGTCCCGTGCGAGGTGTTTGTGACTCTTACCGGACCGTTTTAAGGCTATTTTACATTTTCACCCTTCGATGGCATTTTTTATGCTTAAGTTCATTTTTTTGCAAATTTACGCCGTACACTCACCCGGGAGCCCCGTCCCTACGCGGTCGGTTCCTACGAGTCACATTGGTCCCGTGCGAGGTGTTCGTGATTCTTACCAGACCATTTTTTGATTTTTTTACGTTTTCACCCTTCGATGGCATGTTTTTATGCTTAAGTCTAATTTTTTGCAAATTTACGTCATACACTCAAATCGCGACTCCCGTGACTACGCGGTCTGTTCCTATGAGTCGCATTGATCCCGTGCGAGGTGTTCGTGACTCTTACGGGACCGTTTGGTCTTTGTTTTAGGTTTTCATCCTTCGATGGCATGTTTTTATAATTAAGTCTAACTTTTTGCAAATTTACGTCGTACACTCAAACCGGGAGCCCCGTGACTACGCGGTCGGTTCCTATGAGTTGCATTGGTCCCGTGCGAGGTGTTCATGACTCTTACGGGACCGTTTTGTGTTTGTTTTACGTTTTCACCCTTCGATGGCATGTTTTTATGCTTATCGTCGTATTATGAAATCGGGAGTCTAAAATATTTTCAACATATTATCCAACAATCAAACCAATAATTATCCCGTACTCCTTCTAATTATCACATATTCCTTCAAACATACTATCCAACAACAAGCCAACAACCAATAATTATCCCGTACTCCTTCTATCATCTAAAAGATTTAATAAATAATGCATATCAATTATATAACTACTTTAGTTAAAGTAAAGAGTACCTGGCGTGTAATGAAGAACTGGTATGTAATGAAGAAGTGGTATCTAATTGGTATGTAATAATGTATGTGAGCATTCAATTTCTATAAAATTGGATAAACAAATAAAAAATATCATAAAGTTTACCATGATATGTGTAGGTAGTAGCGTTGCACCTCTATCCGGATGCTCACTTACTGTGAAATACCAAATCTGAAAAAATATTTACACTCCGTTAAAATAATGGGTTAATTTAAACACGCCGTTAATTTCAGGGACAATATGCCGTTAAAATATGAGGGTCACCCAAAGTCGATTAATATTAACATCCGAAAATCTAAATATGTGATATAAATTGGCTTACCCAAAGTTTTTTTTACTAATATTAACAACCTAATAGGTTGTAAGACTAAAGTTTCAAAAACATTATCTCACACTATTTATACTTTTACATTAAATTATCTATATATACTATATATATAGATAAAAAATATTATCCCAAATTTAAATCATATAAATTATCTATATATACAATAAATACTGTGTATAAATTGTAAAGACATGTAAACTATATATACATATATTAATGGAATCTACATAAATTAATGGAGAAAAAGAATAAAATTTACTTGGGAGAGAGCTGGGGTTGGTGCGGAGCTGGGGCTGGGGCTGGGGCGGAGCTAGGGCTGGAACTAGGGCGGAGCTAGGGCTGGAGCTAGGGCTGCTGCTGCTAGTAGGTTGAAGCTGAGGAATACTCCAACTGATTGACGAGAGAGAATCGCTAGGTCATCAACATCTGACGAGAGAGAGAGAGAAGCGGGCAAATGAAAAAAAGAAATAGCGCGCCTCTTTATTTTTTAGGAATGACCTGGTCACGGCTTTAGGCCGTGACCCACCATCGCAACACACCACACCCTTAGAGCTCTGCCTGCGACCTGATTGATGAATAATGGTCACGGCCTACAGCCGTGACCCCCTTGCGCGACCTACAGCAGCTACCAAATGAGGTATGGTCACGGCCCATAGCCGTGACCCATACCAAGACATGGTCGCGGCCCAAAGCCGTGACCCTCGATCTGTGATGCGCGGCCATTGTCATCCAACCTATAGTGCTTGAATAAGGTATGGTCACGGCCCATAGCCGTGACCCACGCCCAGAAATGGTCACGGCCCTAAGCCGTGACCCTCAATGTGTGTACTCACTTCTTCCTCATGCCATGGGTCACGGACTTGGGCCGTGACCCATCCGCGACCAAGCTTGGAGGGAATTTTGGCGCGAGTTTGGCGCCAAGATGGTCACGACCTGGTCACGGCCCAAGTCCGCGACCACTGTGGTCACGGCCCAAGTCCGTGACCACTTCCAGAGCATCGATAATTTAGTGTGGTAATTAATATGGTCACGCCAAATATGGAGTGGGTCACGGCCCAAGTCCGCGACCAGCTGGTCGCGGACTTGGGCCGTGACCCACTGGGCGTGACCATTCGCAGGATTTGGTGTAGTGAAGGCCCCCATGCTCGACGAAGAGGTCGTACCCTCAGAGGCTTCGACCCTTGCCCTCGTCCTTGGATCAGGCCGATGCTCAACAGGAGTCTCAGGCTCCTTCCTCTTGTGGCTATCAGAGGTCGGCTCAACAACCGTCGGCCCTGAGGCCCTTGTCTTCTTTGGAGTTTGCTGAGGCTCCTTCCCCTTTTTCTTCGACAAACCAGCAAGTAGGCTTGGAGCAGTCATTTCCCAGAGGTAGTCTGGTGTACCTGCAGGACGATCTGATAAGACGACGACATGTCAGAAAAGTTTAGAGATAAAGAGAGAACACTTCAAAAATAAGTAAAGAAGGGAAAATGTTCAGTATAACTCACATAGTTCTGTCAGAGGGCCGACCCTCAGACCAGCTTCTTTAAGGAAGCGGGGGGTCATCAGATCTTCGAACTTTGGGATCTCACCCTCTCTCCCTCGTCCCCTCATATACTCAACAATATCCCTTTCCTCCAGGCTAAGTCCGGGGTCTGACCTAGCTTTCATTGAGGGATTAGACCATTTGTTAGGGACCCTCGGACCGTCGGCAGAAGGGGACGCCTCGGCAGAGCTCTCCCATGCCCCAGATATGAAGAAGAACCTCTTTTTCCAATCATGATTGGAAGTTTGAGCCACGTGGAGCAGCTTCTTCTCAGACCTTCTCGCCCCCAGATGATAGTATCCGGGCTGTTTAGATGAAGAGGTGATATTGTAGCAGGCCAAGAACACGTCGGACGAGGGCTCATCAGTGAAAGAGTTTTTCCACAAAGAGATATACCCCAGAATCGTCCTCCAAGAGTTGGGTGGAAGTTGCGAGGGGGAGACGCCCAGAGCCGACAGAATATCTACAATGGTAGGGTGGAAGGGAAGTCTGACACCTACTTTGAACATTTGCTCGTAGACTGCAACCTCTCCCTCTTCACCCTCAAAAACCCTCTCAGCCTCAGAGGGCATCCTCATAGTTACCCCAGAGGGCACTCCGTAAATATGCCTCCATATCAGAAGGTCCCTATCCCTAACAGAGGAGATAAAAGACGAGGCATGGGAGGTATCAACCTCATCATCTGTATCGTCGTCCTCGTCCTCACCCCCTTCCCCCTCATCACCTGCAGGAGGACCCTGAGGAAAATCCACTTGGAAGGCATTGGGGGAAAGAGTGGTCACAGGGACAGCCTCAAAGGGGATCGTACCCTCGGCCTCTCGGGGAGGGCTAAGATCAGACGTGTCCCTTCTACCAGACGCCTCGGCACCAGTTGGAGAGGAGGTTCTCTCGTCCATTTCACTTGGTTTGGGAGTGTCGGCAGGACGAGACGACGACCCACAAGACTCAGAGGGTTCAGATGGTCTTATGGTGGCAAGAGGAATGGGAAAGATGGGTCGTACCCAATTAGGGTCGACCCCTCGTCTCCTCTCTTCCTCTTCCTCTATTCGTCTGATCTCTGCAAAGAGTTTTTCTCTCAGGGGTGGGAATTCAGACACTAGGTTGTAAAGCCTCCTAAGCATTAAAGGGAAGACCCTACACTTAGAGAAATTATACTAGACTTGGCTAATTCAACTACAAACACTTGGGGGATTGACCAAGTTTGACTTTTGGATTAAACAAATAACTCAAAGGTTTTTGTCAAGAACATTCAAAGAACCAGTGACCGGAGAAGACACCGAAAAAAGCTATGGGGTAACTCAAAAGAAAGTGCTGCCCTACGACCCTAAAAAAATAAACAGAAATGAAGACAAAGGAAAGCTCTTAATGAAGGAGAATACCTGATAACGAGGGAGAGTAATGCTGCTGAGACCTGACGAAATGAAGGCTGCAAGTGGCGAAGCTTACTGGTTCTAGAGAGAGAATAGACTTGGGCGCGAAGAAGAAGAAGATGAAGAGAGAGAGTTTGGAAATCTCTTAAATACTTTGGTAATGAGTGGACCCATTTACCAAAGAAAGATATAATTAGGGCACAAGGCCCCAAGCGTACTGCGCAGGCGCCCTGCCCTGGAAACTGGAACAGCAATGAGTATCTGCACAGGTGTCACTCACCTAACTGATCACACATGTCTCGAATTCAGCAAATATCCCTCAGCCATCTCAATGACACCTATGGCTAAGGGCTGGGGGGTGATTGATATACCCGTTTATACCCTCAGTCTGGATGAGGATTACCTCCAATACGGATGACCCTACGAGGGGACGACCCTTCACCAGGCCCCAGCTGGCTACTACCAGGCCCAGATGACCCTACGAGGGGCCGACCCTCCACCAGGCTCCAGACGACCCTACGAGGGGCCGACCCTCCTCCAGGCTCCAGACGACCCTACGAGGGGCCGACCCTTCCTCAGGCTCCGGACGACACTACGAGGGTACGATAGTACGAGGCCAGAATTAAGCCAGGCTCACTACCGGAAGAAACTTTGCCCTCGGCCTCGGCTCATAGGCCGAGGGTGATATCATGACGGCGCGTGGTTTGGGAGACGCGTGGAACAGTGCGCGTTAGGCTCATATGACACGTGGCAGACCGTTATAACAGAATCACACCCTCACGTGAGGGAATATTATGTCATCATTTGGCATCTACAGGTGTCAACAGGGAATTGGCTAGATCATTATTCACATGCACCATGCTTACTTGGGGGGGGGGTACACTACACCCCCCAAGACCTATATATACTTGTCACCTACAACCCTACAGGGGATCGATACATGAACAGTAGCCCTAGCTAAAACTCTGCTTACACACACACAGTAGGGAGAGAAAGAGGGTTATGTGCATTGTATCCAAGGCCATTAGTGCCCATACTTAGTGGATCACACACTCACAGTGGATGTAGGCCAAATTGGCTGAACCACTATACATCCTTGTCTAATTTCCTCTTATACTCATCCCCTTCTACACACTTACATAGTTATATACTTGCATCTCTATGGCTGCCATAACTACTACTGTTTGAGCTCACCATCACTTACCTGGTGGTGCTAAATCTTAGCATCATCACTTAGCATCACTGTTGAAAACTTTTTAATTACTAATCACCTAAGTGAAATTAGATCGGTGCCAAATTTTATTTTTCATTAGCCTAAGAACATTACTCATGCGGAAAATAATTAAACATTCACACTATAAAATAATTCAAACCATCACGCAATATACAAAGAATCACGACTTGCAGAGTCAACAATCGGCTAAAATCCAAACTCCAAAATAAAACCAATATAATCCAAAACTGAATATCTGAAATAATGACAATGGACAATATGTCCCAATAGAGAGTACTAAAATAAGATCCTACACTAGATCTGAATGAATGAATCGCCTATGCGAAGACATACCAGCCTCCATAATGCTGCAGCTACAAGTCTCTGGACTGAATCCTCAAGTCTGACATCCATGTGATTGGACACCTAAAAGGGTTTTGAAAATATTTTGATAGCAAGAGTTAGTACTCAAAACATTTTGAAAATATTTAGCAAGTGATTATCACAGTAACATGAGTTATTGATTACACATGTTAAGATTTACATACACTCTCTTGAGTTACCTCACCCCTCATCTATAGTGCACATCTAATGCCTCGTACCTAGCCTACCTAGCTGTACTACCCAAGCTAATTGGACTATAGTATTAAACTGAACTTATCTATGCGACTAAGTTTCCATACCGCCCATATAGTATGTAATAGTAACCATATCTCATAATGCGTATACTTAGATTACAGTTCACGCCTTGTTACCTTTAACTGGTTTATAATTAAGTTTCCTTATTTAATTTGCTTTTAGATGTATCCACGACATCTCATTATCTACTAACTTGCATAAGTAGATTATTAATACAGTATACATTTCACACGAAATATATACTTAGAAATTCATTCATTACTAGTATGTCCCCTAAACACACATAAAGGACTCGTGGTTCGGAATGGTCCATCGATACCAAGTAAAAGGTTTGGTTCGAAATGTCACAGCAACCCCAAGTTAAATTTCATCTAGTGTTTCGAAAAATCACTTCGAACCCACTATTGCAATTTTATACATAGATTGGTTCGAAACTCTTTCGTCACGACCCCAACTTCTTATTTCCATATATTAGTTCGGAATCCTACCTCGACCCTAATATAGGCAATTATACTTTAGGTATCCTCTCCACCTAAGTATCTATATAATTTAGTAGGTATACACGCAACCTAATAATAGTGCTCGCATGTAATATTTTCTCTTTAATATTCATCGTAGTTATTAATTTACAATTTATCTCACCATCGCATTTTAATTGAGTATTCACACAACTCTAAGGGTTCGAGTTACCCCTCAACTCATTTTAGTAGCTGAACTATCTCTAACCTACTGATATTAATTTGGATTGACGTTAGTTTCCCTCGTAACTCAAATCTATAATCCCCGATACACGACTCGATCAGTTCATCTCCGTCGGTCCATCTCTCCAAATCGTAAACCCATGATTATAACGGACCCCCACTAGATACCTATTGGTCTTCACTACGTCCCTACATATGTATAATATTATCTCTAAGGTCCTTCTAAAGCATTGAAAATCTATTAGAACTCCACCAATAAAAGAACCTAAAATCATCCAGGGTCGATCGATCGACCATGATCATCGATCGATCGACCATGATCATCGATCGATCGACATTCATAGTCGATCGATCGATCGAGTAGTGATAGACGCCGTTCTTCTTCATGCATTTTTCACCATTTTCAATTCTCTAAATAATATGACAATACACCAAATCTCCAACTAATGGTCCCTAACCATTCCTACATATACTACGATGATTTCCAACAATTTAAACATCATAAATCTTCACAAATTCAGTCAAGAATAATTTGTATCTTCTAATTATTCAAGAACCTTAATTTAATATGTTCTTCACATCTCTTCAATCATAAATCCATATTTAATTTCTTTTAATCATCAAGTCTTCTATGATTTCGAATCCTCTACTGGTTTAAATCATTCTACATGAAAATCCCTAACCCACATGTATTAAATTCAATTCTTTTTCTCCAAGAATATTCATCAAATCATATTATTCATAAATCCTACGCATGGATATTACAACTCAATTTAACTTGCAAATAACCACTTCCCTTGATTAGGTGATGATTTAGTTTCGAGTTTGCAGAAGGTGCTGGGTTGCTTTCTCTTCCAATCTTCCTTCCTCAATCACTTGTGGTGCAAGAACTCCTTGAAATCCCCCACAAATTTCCTTTTTAACCTTGAGAATAATCTCTCTTCTCTCTCTAATGGCTTCCCTTTGTGTTATGAGGTTTCTAACCCTAACCACACTTTAAATCATCTGATGAAACACTCCAAAATTCCTAGGTCTTCTCAGCCCCATATGCCAAAAGACTAAAACGCCCCCGAACGGTCCCGATTTAGCCCAAAAATGTCCCGGTACCCGACTAGTACCCCCAGGTATACTATTTTGACTATTTCGACCCTTCCAGAGTCATTCTTGACATCTAAATTATCATTCGAGTCACTAAAAATATATTTCCTATCTCACCCTTAAATTGGCCTACATGTGACTCCCGAGTGAGATAAAATCAAGTACATCCATATCACTCGCTATGATGTACCAATTAACAATCAATATTTGCACTTAGTAAATTTAAATCATAATATTAATCAGTGTCTATCTCTCGATTAATATTTAATAATCACAATTATTATTTAATCACTTAACAACCATAATTATCATTCAATCGCATTAAATTACTTCACTCGCGTAATTTAAATATAATCGTATTATCTATTTAATTACTCAATTAATTAAATTCTAAATACGCAAAAATATGGGGTATTACATACTTCCCCCTTACAAAGGAACTTAGTCCTCAAAATTAGGATATACCTACGATGAATAACTCTGGATACTGCTCTCGCATATCCTCCTCCTGCTCCCATGTCAACTCGTCAACATTGGGGTGTCCTCACTATACTTGCACTAACGGTACCACCTTGGATTGAAGCTTATGCTCACTATGATCTAGAATAACCACGAGTCTCTCCTCATATGAGACATCTGGCTGTAAATTAATCTCCTCAAGTGGAACGTGCCAGAAGGCTCTCTCGCTCCTCCTGTACTTCTTCAGCGATACCGCATGGAACACGTTGTGTATCTGCTGAAGATGATATAAGAGTCCCAATCTATATGCTATTGGTCCCACCCTCTCAATAATAGGGAATGGTCAAACATATCTCGGCGCTAACTTCCCCTTCTTTTCGAACCTCATAATCCCCTTCATAGGACATACCCGAATCAACACATGGTCGCCTACCTCTAGCTCCATATGTCTCCTAGCGGCGTCAGCATAACTCTTCTGCCTATCTTGAGCTATTCAAATACGTCCTCGAATTAACTCTATCTTGGAAGAAGTCACATGTATCATCACTAGCCCCAATATCTTGTTGTCCCCTACCTCTAATCAACAGGCGGGCGAATGACAAGACCTCCCATAAAGTGCCTCGAATGGAGCCATATCGATAGTGAATTGGTAAGAGTTGTTATACGCAAACTCTACCAATGGAAGATATCGCTCCCAACGTCCCCCAAAATCTAGGATACTCATCCTCAACATATCCTCAAGCATCTGATTTACCTCTCAGTCTACCCGTCTGTCTGTGGGTGATACGTCATACTCAACTACGAGTCTGTCCCCATGGCCTCGTGAAAACTCTGCCAGAAGTGCGGCACAAATATTTTGTCTCTATCTGACACAATATTAATAGGAACCCCTTGCAACTTAATGATCTCTAAAATTAATAGTTACGCATACTACATCGTATCAAAATCAGTACGAATGGGCAATAAATGTGATACCTTGGTTAGCTGATCCACTATCACCCATATGGAATATTGACCCATCTGCGATGTTGGTAGTCCAGTAATAAAGTTCATCAAAATGCTCTCTCATTTCCACACAGGAATCTCCAGTTGTTGTAGCCTCCCTGAAGGTCTCTGATGGTCAACTTTCACCAGTTGACACATAACACACTTCGGGACAAACTCTGTTATGTCTCGCTTCATACCTGACCACCAATACTGTCACTGCATATCCTGGTACATCTTTTCCCCTCCAGGATGTACCGCAAACTTCGACCCGTATGACTCAGTCATAACTGCATGCCTTAAATCCTCATCCTCGGGTACTACTAATGTCCCATTAAACCGTAGTTCAGTCTCTGAGCTTAAGGAGTAGGACTCTGCCCCCTCGACTAGTAACTGTCGCACTTTGTCTTGACAAAATGGGTCCTTTTCCTATTCCCTCATCACCCTCATAACACTCTCGGGAGTGATAGCTAAAACTGCTATGTATGCTATAACTACCTCGTCCTCTTATCGAAGTTCGTTCCACTTCCCTTTCCAAACCTCTGCCAGCTCTCCAGTATGTCTTCGGCTAAACGCATATGCCACCACGTTAGCCTTACCAGGATGACACTCTATATCAAATTGGTAATCCTTCAGGAATTCAAGACACCTCCTCTACCTCATATTCAGATCCTTCTGTGTGAAGAGATACTAAAGTGACTCATGATCCGTGAAGAGAGTAAATTGATCTCCCAGAAGATAATGTCTCCATATCCTTAAAGCAAAACCCACTGCCAACTAGAGGTCATGGGTGGGGTAGTTCTTCTCATATGGCTTTAGCTTTCGAGATGCATAAGTTATATCCCTCTCCTCCTGCTGTAACACACACCCAAGTCCTTGCAAGGATGCATCAGTATAGACCCGGTACTCCAATCCACTCTTAGAAAATGCAAGTACGGGTGATGATGTCAACCTATCCTTTAGTTCATCAAACGCTAATTGAAAGTATTCGGTCCACATGAATGGTACTCCCTTTTGAATCAAGTTCTTCAAAGGGACAACAATCTTTGAGAACCCCTTGATCAAGCGACGATAGTAACCGGCCAACCCCAAAAAGCTCTGAACCTCGATCAGTGTCGTGGGCTATCCCCACTCCCTCACCACTGATACCTTACTCGAATCAACAACAATGCCTTTGTCGGACAGAATGTGGCCAAGAAAATGTACCTCCCAAAGACAAAATACACACTTCCCAAATTTAGCGTACAACTAATGGTCCAGTAACGTCTGAAGAACCATACGTAAGTGCTCGGTATGATCCTCCTCCGTGCAAAAGTGAACCAGAATGTCGTCGATGAATACGATCACAAACTGGTCCAAAAACTCCCTGAATACCTTGTTCATGAGGTCCATACACATTGCAGGAGAATTAGTGATCCCAAACGGCATAAGAAAGAGGTCTTAGGTACATCCTCCTCTCAAATGCGCAACTCATGGTAACCTGACCTCAAATCAATCTTGGAGAAGTATGCATCCCATCTCAACTCATCAAACAGGTCATTAATCCTAGGTAACGGATACTTATTACGTATCATCGCCTTGTTTAGCTCGCTGCAATCTACACACAAATGAAACAAACCATCCCTTTACTTCACAAATAGCATTAACGCACCCCACGGCGATGTACTCCGTCGAATGAAACCCTATCCCAAGAATGTGACACCCCGCCTAATTAAATACCGGGTGATCACACCTTTATTAAATTAAAATCCAGGTGAACAGTTGGTTCATTCTTAGCATCACTGTCGTAAAAGTAACTTTTTCCAATTTAAACACCCTAAATAATTAAGCTAAGTGTCAAAACCATTTTTAGACATTACTTTACAAATTTTATTTTATTAACCAACATTTAAAACTTTACATATTTCACAATTTAACGAATCACACAACAATTATCCTGTAACTTATAATCCCAAAGAGTTAAACACTCAACAAATAAATCCCAACATTAAAACTTAAAGGAAAACATCCTGACAGTAATAAAAATCCAAAGTGTAAATACTGGAAATAAATGAATTACAATATCCAACAAAATGACTGAGTAATGAAAAAGGGCGACACGTTCCCAACTTATAAAATAAATGCTAGGAGTGGAATCAAGAAATGAGATCGTCTAAGCAAGAGGCCTGCAACTCCCACCTAAGCTGCAGCGCGTTCCTTCCAAAGGATCCTATGCAAGACGCCCCTGTGGCTGGGCACCTGTAATATATACATATATATACAAGAGAGAAAAGAAAATGGAAACGGGTCAGATCCCGATTGTAAAAAATGATTTAAAATTTGTTTTGCAAGTATTTAAAATGTTTACCGGCCAATGCAACAACATATTAGTGTGACACTCCCTTGAGAAATTCTCACCTCTCTTCTAATGTGCATGCCTATCGTACTAACCTTCCCAACGGTTTACCTTATCTTATCTTATGTCGCTCGTAAGATTTAAACTGAAAATTTCAACTGTTTAAGAGGTTAATTTCATTTAACAACATAGTTCTCATTTAACCTTAATTACTAATAAAGTCTCTCAGCAATATATTATACTTTTCAAACACTTATTCCCAAATTGAAATAATTATTCATATCTTACTTACCATAAACACAATAGGTAGTTCCCAAATTCCAGAATTTAATATATATTTTAAATACTCATATAATATATATATTCTAACGGCACCCCACATAATAATTATGGTGCGGGCATACTCTGCTATCCAATCCTCGTATCACTCGTACTAAGGGAAATACAAGTTCGAAATCACTCTCGAACTGTACTAACACAAACACAAACAATATTGCGGTGAAGCATAGATTCCAGGTCTCTAAGAGGTCAGTACATGCCCTCACGTCTCTTAGGACCGTCTGAACTATCGATTCGATAGCCTGTACCGAAGGATTTATATCTTCTACGGTACGAGTCAATATCCCCCATAAAGGTCCCATCGAGATAAAACTGTCCCAGCGTGGTAACGTCAAGGATAGCAAGTAGCGCGGCATGATTTTCACACGTATATAGTATATGCATAAACACAGTGATATAAATATACTACAATTACCATATCAAATTTAGGTACATCTCATAACCCATAATTATGACATTTGTTCTTATTATTCGTAATTTAGTTATTACATGTAACTGTTGCCTCTTATCTTAATTTATGGGATTATTCCAACTTATCAAGTGACACTCGTGGATTCCTATACTCCCAAGTGAAATTTCAGTAGGTACTCATTTATTTTCCAACTTAAGTATCTTACGCGTCTCTTTATTTAATACATAGTTCCATCGTCCCTTTTATGTAAACATCCCCGAAAATGTAAATCTCGTCTTACATTAAAGATTTCAAATTTTTAATAAGTCCTACTAGTCTTATTATCTCCCAAAATATTTTATTAAGGATGTCCAAAGATTATTCCTCATTTAAATTGAATTCATCTATTTAGAAGGGGAAATATGAGTCTTCGAGGAGGGGTCGATCGATCGAGGGTAGGTGTTCGATCGATCGATCGATCACGCAGGTATGGCTAATTCTGCAGAAATCCAGTTACGGGTTCTATTATCCAACATCATCCAAATCCAAAATTTTCACTCCCAAACTCCCAGAAATTTGTACCACAAACGTCCTAAACCCAAATGGACAATATTTAATGTAAAGCATGTGAGTTTCATCAAGATTCATGGATTAAAAGTGTCCAAATTCATATAATACTCATGAACCCTAAAAATTTCTTTAACTTAATTCAAATCATTCTTTCTCCAGAAATCCTAATTCTAATTCATCAAAAATCCGTGGTTAAACCTCTACATATGAAGGGGATTTCCAGATTATCATTTATATCACTAAAACATGCAATTTTCTAATCTCCAACATGGGTTTTCTTTCATAGAAATCATCCTAATCAACCCAAAACTAGCATGAATGAAGCATTAACGAAATTAAGCAAGATAAATACTTGCCTGGGGATTTTTGGTCACGGATTTGTGCTAAAATAAGCGTGGTTAAGATCCTTGCGATGTGATTTATCGTTTGGCTGCGACGGCGGCGCAAACGGAGGAGTTTTCGGCCTAGAACTCCTTGGCAACCTCTTCCTTTCCTTCTCCAATGGCCGTCACTAGGTTTTGATTGTGTTAACCCTATAAGATAACCCTAAGCATGTGATATAACCCATGTAAATTCGTGGGTTTAATTACCCAAAATTACAAAATGTCCAAAATGCCCTCCCGGGGTACTAATTAAGCCTAAAAATACCCCGAGACCCAAACTAAACCCCCAGGTACACTTTTCTGACTATCTCGACCCTTCCGGACACTCTGGCATACTCAAAACGGCCATATGAACAACTTATAATTTATTCACTTTTTTATTAATCGATATTTAGCCCCGACACGACACAGGCGCGTCCCGACTTAAATTTCCAAAATTGTCATTTTATTCACTCGTGACATTTAATAGAACCAATATCATATATTACATTGCTAATTAGTAATATTCAACAAGTTTCCCATACTTACTAACTCACATCACGTTAGTAATTATAAAAATAATTAATTTTCGAATTTGTAGTAAATTAATATCTCACATTAAATTTAATAAATCCCCAAATTTAAAAAGCATAAAAATACGGGGTATTACATACTTCCCCCCTAATAACGTAATTTTATCCCAAAATTCAGAAAATAAGGCATACCTGGTAAGAATAAATCTGGGTATCTCTTGTGCATATTTGCCTCGCGCTCCTAGGTGGATTCCTCCACATTATGATGCTTCCACTGAACCCGTACAAGCGGAACTACCTTCGACCTCAATCTCCTCTCGCTATGGTCTAGGATAGCCACTAGTCTTTTATCGTAAGGGATGTCAGGCTATAAGTCTATCTCTTCTATCGCGATGTGGGTGTGGACCATATCATCCCGAAGGTATCGTCTCAACGACGAGATGTGGAATACATCGTGGATGCGATGTAGATGCTCTGGTAGTCCCAATCTGTATGCTACCATCCCAATACTCTCGATAATGGGAAATGGTCCCACGTATCTCGGGACCAATTTCCCTTTCTTCCCGAACCTCATCACTCCTTTCATAGGAGATACACGTAGTAATACTTGGTCTCCCACATTAAATTCCCAGAAGAACCGTTTTGCATCGGCGTAGATTTTCTACCTGTCCTGGGCTACTCGAATGCGACTCCTGATAATCTCAATCCTCGTGGAGGTTTCCTAAATCACCTCTGGTTCGAGGAACTTGTTATCCCCCACCTCTAGACAACACGTTGGGGAACAACAAAGCCTGTCATACAAGGCCTCGAATGGATCCATGCCAATTGTGAACTGATAAGAGTTATTATAAGTTAACTCTACCAGTGGAAGATGTGGCTCCCAACCTCCTCCAAAGTCAAGAACACACATGCGTAGCATATCCTCCAACATCTGATTAGTACGCTCTATTTGTCCATCTTTCTGTGGGTGATAAGCTGAACTCAACCTCAACTCTATACCCATAGCCTCCTGAAAGCTCTCCCAGAAACGCGACACAAAAATCTTATCTCTATCTGACACAATATTCAGGGGCACTCCATGCAATCTGACAATCTCAGCAATGAACAGCTGAGCATACTGACCCATGGTATAGTCTGTTCGCACCGTCAGAAAATGAGACACCTTGGTCAAATGGTCCACAATCACCTAGATGGAATCATGGCCCCGCTGTGATGTAGGCAACCCTGTGATAAAATCCATGGAAATACTCTCCCACTTCCACGCAAGTATTTTCAATGGCTGAAGTAACCCTGACGATTTCTGATGGTCCACCTTTACCAGTTGGAAGGTAGAACATTTGGACACGAAATCTGTAATGTCCTTTTTCATTCCACTCCACCAGTAGTATCGCCTCATATCCTGGTACATCTTATCTCCCCTAGGATGTACCGAAAATTGGGATCCGTGAGACTGGGTCATCACTGCATGACGTAAGTCTGCTCCTTCTGGGACCACCAATCTCCCATTAAACCTCAAACCCCCATTAGAACTAACAAAATAGGACTCAGCACCCTCGGCTAAAAGTCATACAATCTGCTCCTGACAAAATGGGTCTGCGGTCTGTGCCTGTATTACCCTCATAACAATCTCGGGTGTCACTGTCATGACAGATATGAAGGAACGGGCTACTGCATCCTGGTGACCCAACCTTTTTCACTTTGCCTTCGAAATGTCCGCTATATCGTCAACCGGTCTACGACTAAACGCATCAGCAACTACGTTGGCATTCCCCGAATGGTACTGTATGTCGAACTGATAGTCCTTCACAAACTCTAACCACCTGCGCTGATGCATATTTAGCTCTCGCTGAGTGAACAGGTACTTAAGTGACTTGTGGTCTGTGAACAGGCAAAATTTCTCCCCCAATAAATAGTGCCTCTATATTCTTAACGCAAAAATGACCGCTGCTAACTCTAGGTCGTGTGTGGGGTAATTCTTCTCAGGCGGTTTAAGATTGCAGGAGGCAAAAGCTATAGCCTTCTCATCCTGCTGAAGTACTCCCCCAAGTCCCCGTAAAGAAGCATCGGTGTAAACCAGTTACTCCATGCCTAGCTTAGGTAAAGCAAGGATCGGTGCTGAAGTAAGCTTGTCTTTCAGCTCATCGAAAGCCAATTGACAAGTATCTTCCCAAACATATGGAACCCCCTTGCGAGTCAGGTTCATCAATGGACTCGCTATTTTGGAGAAACCCCGAATAAATCTCCTATAGTATCCGACTAATCCTAAGAAACTACGTACTTCTGTCGGTGTCGTGGGCTGTCCCCATTCCCTCACCGCTGACACTTTACTCGGGTCAACTGTTATCCTCTGTTCAGAAACAACATGCCCCAATAATTATACTTTTCATAACCAGAACCTATACTTCTCTTACTTAGCATACAATTGATGCTCTCGTAAAGTCTGAAGAACCTGCCTCAAGTGCTCAGTATGCTCCTCCTCGGAGTGTGAATATATCAGAATGTCATCTATGAAAATGATGACAAACTGATCCAATAACTCTCTAAACACTCGGTTCATCAAGTCCATGAATACGGCTCGAGCATTTGTGAGTCCAAATGGCATCATTCTGAACTCATAGGACCCATATCTCGTCAAGAAAGCAGTCTTTGAAACATCCTTTTCCCTAATACGTAGCTGATGGTACCTTGACCTCAGATCTATCTTCGAAAAGAAAGTTGCTCCCCTCAACTAGCCGAATAGATCTTCGATTCGAGGCAATGAATACTTGTTCCGTATCGTGACCTTGTTCAGCTCCCGATAGTCCACACATAGCCTTAGTGAACCGTCTCTCTTTTTCATAAACAAAACTGGAGCGCCCCAAGGTGAGGTACTCCTGAGAATGAAGCCCTGACCTAAAAGCTGCTCTATCTGATCTCGTAACTCTCGCATCTCTATCGGAGTCATACGGTATGGAGCGCGTGCTATAGGCCGAGTATCCGGTAATAAATCTATGACAAAGTCTATCTCTCGATTGGGGGGTAGGCCTAGTATCTCCTGAAATACATCGGGATACTCACGAACAACTGGGATTATGTCTAAGGGAATCACAATCTCCTTAGAGGTATCCTCCTCTATATAATACAAATGAGCGGTCGAGCCTCCCTCTAAGCTAGGCATCGCTACTACAAACATCTCTTACCCTAGAATGGCAAAGACAGTACTCCCACCGAAGCAATCTATCATAGCTCTATAAGCTACGAGCCAATCCATACCAATAATAACGTCGTGCTCATGCATATCTAAGACTAACATGTCTGTTGGTAATACCAATCTACCAATCTCTACCCCCACTCCCCAGCATATAAAGAAAATTAGCGATCCATTTCCTAATGGTGAGTCTACACACATCATAGTGCTATCTGATGTGGCTAATAACCCTAAGACCTTCACAAAATGGGTAGTTATAAAATAGTGCGTCACCCCAGTATCAAATAAAAATCGACCCATAGTACCATGGATAGGAAACATACCCTCAATCATGGGCAGTGCCTGTGGAGCTGCTGTCTGGTGGACGTTATAGACGCGTCCGTACTGTAACTGACCCTACTGCACTGGAGTGGCTGGAATGGATGGTAGGGCTGGTACCTGAGCTGGTGCTGGGAGGGCGGCTGGAAAAAGTGGCATATGTGGCTCATTACAGGCACCCTGCTGCTGTGGGGCCCTATCACCCTCTGGAGAATCCTGGCGCTTATGGCCATGCTTTCCGCA
Organism: Sambucus nigra; assembly: GCA_949130495.1. Classification (NCBI taxonomy): domain Eukaryota; kingdom Viridiplantae; phylum Streptophyta; class Magnoliopsida; order Dipsacales; family Adoxaceae; genus Sambucus; species Sambucus nigra. The sequence goes on along the minus strand of OX422208.1, from coordinate 81,481,934 downwards.
CACAAAACATCGGCCTCTGAAATTTCCTCCCCTCTGACCCTGCTGACCACGGCCCTGTTGGCCGTTACCGCCCCGCCACTGGCCCTGATGAAAATGTTGTTGGCACTATTGGCCTTGCTGCTGACCCTGCTGCTGGGGATGTTAGCCTTACTGGCCCTGCTGATTAGGCTGGCCCTGTTGACCCTGCCTAAATCCCCCAAATCCCTATCGAGAATCACCTGATCAGAACCGCTTGGCAGGGTCCCCCTGATGGGAACTCTGCTCATGCTGGCGAATCTGCCCCTGAGATGTTGGTGCTCCACTAGTGCCACTACCCCCTGTCCTACCCTGCTGGTCGGACTCTCCTGCCCGTTTGCTTCCCTGTAGATGGAAATGGTGATCCTGGCAGTGTAGTAAAGCAGCATTGAGTACATCTGTGAAGGTACTCAGAGATAGATTCCCTATAAGGTGCTGACGGATCCTCCAAGCTAACCCGTCCACAAACAAAAGTATCTTCTTACCCTCAGTGGGTGCCTCATCTGGAACTATAGTGAGAAGTCTTGTGAACTCCTCTTCATACTCAGCAATAGTAGAATTCTCCTATTTCAAGTTCAGTAACTTTTGCCTCATCTCGGTTTGCACGGCGGATGGAATGTACTTGCGGTCAAACCGCTCCCAGAATGACTGGATCGGGATAGTATCCCTCTCCTCCAAGGTGGGGGTGGATTCCCACCACTGCAAAGCGTCCCCCACTAGCTTAAATGAGGTCAACAACTATTTCTGCACATCCGTGCATTCATACATACTCAGATGTCTTTGGATATCTTTCTTCCATTGGCTAACGATGATGATATCTGAACTACCCGAGAACTCAGGGGGATGCGCCTTCTGAAAGGCATCCCTAACCTGCTCCCATGCTGATGGAAACTGTGCAGGTACTGGCGCCACTGCCTAAATCTGGGGTGGAGCCTGCTGTACTACCTCCAACGCGACATTCACTGCTTGAGCAACAATAGCGGCTACCTCATTAGCATTCATCGTCCCCTGAGCCAGAGCGGCTGCTCGGCTTGGGCACGCCTATCCTTTGGTGCACGTCTCGGAGGCATCTGAAAACTGAAGAAATTTATTAGTCTTACAGTTATTATCAAATGTCAAATAGCTGAAGACGTAATCGTAAACGCAAGAATACAACAATCCTAAAATAGGGCTCTATAACAAAAACGTTAAGCTGAAAGCGAAATAAGCCGTACAGATCCTAAGGACACTAGAAGCTGATGCTCTGATACCACCTGTGACACCCCGCCTAATTAAATACCGGGCAATCACTCCTTTATTAAATTAAAATCAAGGTGAACAGTTGGTTCATTCTTAGCATCACTGTCGTAAAAGTAACTTTTCCAATTTAAACACCCTAAATAATTAAGCTAAGTGTCAAAACCATTTTTAGACATTACTTTCCAAATTTTATTTTATTAACCAACATTTAAAACTTTACATATTTCACAATTTAAAGAATCACACAACAATTATCCTGTAACTTACAATCCCAAAGAGTTTAACACTCAACAAATAAATCCCAACATTAAAACTTAAAGGAAAACATCCTGGCAGTAATAAAAATCCAAAGTGTAAATACTGGAAATAAATGAATTACAATATCCAACAAAATGACTGAGTAATGAAAAAGGGCGACACGTTCCCAACTGATAAAATAAATGCTAGGAGTGGAATCAAGAAATGAGGTCGTCTAAGCAAGAGGCCTGCAACTCCCACCTAAGCTACAGTGCGTTCCTTCCAAAGGATCCTATGCAAGACGCCCCTGTGGCTGGGCACCTGTAATATATACATATATATACAAGAGAGAAAAGAAAATGGAAACAGGTCAGAGCCCGATTGTAAAAAATGATTTAAAATTTGTTTTGCAAGTATTTAAAATGTTTACTGGCCAATGTAACAACATATTAGTGCGACACTCCCTTGAGAAATTATCACATCTCTTCTAATGTGCACGGCTATCGTACTAACCTTCCCAACGATTTAACTTATCTTATCTTATGTCGCTCATAAGATTTAAACTGAGAATTTCAACTGTTTAAGAGGTTCATTTCATTTAACAACATATTTATCATTTAACCTTATTTACTAATAAAGTCTCTCAGCAATATATTATACTTTTCAAACACTTATTCCCAAATTGAAATAATTATTCATATCTTACTTACCATAAACACAGTAGGTAGTTCTCAAATTCCAGAATTTAATATATATATATATTAAATACTCATGTAATATATATATATATATATATTCTAATGGCACCCCACATAATAATTATGGTGTGGGCATACTTTGCTATCCAATTCCCGTATCACTCGTACTAAGGGAAATACAAGTTCGGAATCACTCTCGAACTGTACGAACACAAACACAAACAATATTGAGGCGAAGCATAGATTCCAGGTCTCTAAGAGGTCAGTACATGCCCTCACGTCTCTTAGGACCGTCTGAACTATCGATTCGATAGCCTGTACCGAAGGATTTCTATCTTCTACGGTACGAGTCAATATCCTCCATAAAGGTCCCATCGAGATAAGACTGTCCCAGCGCGGTAACGTCAGGGATAGCAAGTTGCGCGGGCATAATTTTCACACGTATATAGTATATGCATAAACACAGTCAAATAAATATACTACAATTACCATATCAAATTTAGGTACATCTCATAACCCATAATTATGACATTTGTCCTTACTATTCGTTATTTAGTTATTACGTATAACGGTTGCCTGTTATATTAATTTGTGGGATTATTCCAACTTATCAGGTGACACTCTTGGATTCCTATACTCTCAAGTGAAATTTCAGTAGGTACTCATTTATTTTCCAACGTAACTATCTTACGAGTCTCATTCGTTAATACATAGTTCCCTCGTCCCTTTTATGTAAATATCCCCAAAAATGTAAATCTCGTCTTACATTAAAGATTTCATATTTTTAATAAGTCCTACTGGTCTTCTTATCTCCCAAAATATTTTATTAAGGATGTCCAAAGATTATTCCTCATTTAAATTGAATTCACCTATTTAGAAGGGAAGATAAGTCTTCCAGGAGGGCTCGATCGATCGAGGGCAGGTGTTCGATCGATCGATCCATCGATCGATCGATGATCTATGATCGATCGATCAAGCAGGTATGGCTAATTCTGCAGAAATCCAATTACGGATTCTATCATCCAACATTATCCAAATCCAAATTTTTCACTCCCAAACTCCCAGAAATTTATACCACCAACGTCCTAAACCCAAATGGACAATATTTAACATAAAGCATGTAAGTTTCATCAAGATTCATGGATTAAAAGTGCCCAAATTCATATAATACTCATGAACCCTAGAAATTTCTTTAACTTAATTCAAATCATTCTTTCTCCAGAAATCCTACTTCTAATTGATCATAAATCCGTGCTTAAACCTTTACATATGAAAGGGATTTCCAAATTATCATTTATATCACAAAAATATGAAATTTTCTAATCTCCAACATGGATTTTCTTCCATAGAAATCATCCTAATGAACAGTAAACTAACATGAATGAAGCATTAACGAAATTAATCAAGATAAATACTTGCCTGGGGATTTTTTGTCTCTGATTTGTGCTGAAATAAGGGTGGTTAAGATCCTTGCGACGTGATCTATCGTTTGGCGGCGACGACGGCACAAACGGAGGAGTTTTCGGCCTAGAACTCCTTGGTAACCTCTTCCTTTCCATATCCAATGGCCGTCACTAGGTTTTGATTGTGTTAACCCTAGAAAATAACCCTAAGCATCTGATATAACCCTTGTAAATTCGTGGGTTTAATTGCCCAAAATCACAAAATGTCCAAAATGCCCTCCCGGGGTACTAATTAAGCCTAAAAACGCCCCGAGACCCAAACTAAACCCCCCATGTACACTTTTCTGACTAACTCGACCCTTCCGGACACTTTGGCGCACTCAAAATGACCATACGAACAACTTATAATTTATTCACTTTTTTTATTAATCGATATTTAGTCCCGACACGACACAGGCGCGTCCCGACTTAAATTTCCAAAATTATCAATTTATTCACTCGCGACATTTAATAGAACCAATATCATATATTACTTTGCTCATTAGTAATATTCAACAAGTTTCCCATTCTTACTAACTCACATCACGTTAGTAATTATAAAAATAATTAATTTTTGGATTTATATTAAATTAATATCTCACATTAAATTTAATAAATCCCCAAATTTAGAAAGCATAAAAATTTAGGGTATTACAAAGAAATGCTGAATCTTCTCTCTCAACTCTTGCATCTCTAAAGGAACCATTCGATACGGTGCCCTGGTAATTGGTCTCATTCCCGCTGCAAAGTCTATAACGAACTCAATCTCCTTGTTGGTTGGTAACCCTGGTATCTCCTGGAAGATGTCCTTGAAATCCCTCATGACTGGGATTGAGTCCAGATAAACAACCACCTCTTGTGAGATCTCCTCCTCATTGTAATATAAATGAGTATGCGATCCTCCCTCGGGAAGAGGTATCGCCACTAGGAACATATCCTATCCCGGAATGGAGAACACAATAGTCCTCTCATAGCAATCTACCATCGCCCTATAACCCGCCAACCAATCCATGCCTAAGATGATGTCATAACCCTCCATATCTAATAAAGATCGAGTGTATAAGGGACTCACTACCCATCGGTGACTCAACACACATAAGATGAGTCTCGATTGCCTCTAAAAGATCGATTGCATGTGCAAATCTAGTGGCAATAAAAGAATGTGTCTCACCAGTATCAAATAGAATACTACCCTCATGCCCATGAATAGGAAGCGTACCAGCAAGAATCGACGGTGCCTGAGGTGCTAGCTATATAGGCACGTCCCGGACATTGTGCACACCCCCGTAGTGCATCTGGCCCATTGCTGCTGTGGGGCCTGTGCTGGTGTTGGAGCTAACGGATCCTATTGCCCCTATTGGGCACCCTGCTGTTGTGCCCTAGATCCCTGTGGACAAGTCCTACTCTTGTGACCCTACTAGCCACATGTGAAACACGACCCCTGTAATTGTCTCTACCCTTGGCCGTGTTAGCCCTGCTGGCCTCCCCTTGGTTCCCTTAGCCTTAACGGCCCTGAGGAACCTTCTGTTGGGGACCTTGTTGTCCCTGACTGTCAGACCGATGGCTCCCATACCTAAATATCTTAGTAGAGTTCCCCTGTAGGGAATCCTGCCTATGCTGACACGTTGTCAGCTATTACAATGTGGTGTTGTCACTACCCCCATTTTCCACCCCTCTTGCTTCCCTTCGCATGGAAGCGATGATCCAGACAGTACACTAGTGTGGCAACGACATCTGTATATATCATCAGTGTTGGGTTATCAATCAAATTTTTCCGGGTCCTCTAGGCCAAGTCATGCATGAACTTTGGGTAATACCCCGTATTTTTATGGCTTTTGAATTATGGGATTTATTAATTTTAATTGAGATAAATTAATTTAATTTTAATCCGGAATGTTGTTTTTAATATTTACTAGCGTGACGAGAGTTACTATTATTGGAAATTTTTTATTTGTTGAATGTTACTGGATGAGTATAGTAATATATGAGATTTATTTTTATAAAATTGTCACGTGTGAATAAAATGGCAATTATGGAAATTTAAGTCGGGACGCGCCTGTATCGTGTCGGGACTAAATATTGATTAATAAAAGTGAATAAATTATAAGTTGCTCGTATGGTCGTTTTGAGTGCGCCAAAGTGTCCGGAAGGGTCGAGATAGTCAGAAAAGTGTATCCGGGGGTTTAGTTTGAGTCTCGGGGCATTTTTAGGCTTAATTCGCACCCCGGGAGGGCGTTTTTGGACATTTCGTAATTATGGGTAATTAAACCCACGAATTTGCAAGGGTTATATCAGATGTTAAGTGTCATCTTTTAGGGTTAACACAACCTAAAACTAATGATGGCCATTGGAGAGGAAGAGGAGAAGCTCTCCAAGGAGTTATAGTCCAAGAACACCTCCGATTTCACCGCCAAATCGTAGATCGTGCGAAGGGGATCACAACCACACCTTTTTCTTCCACAAATCAGAGACTAAATTTCCAGGCAAGTATCTATCTTGATTTTATCAAGTTAATTCATTCTTTTATATTAGTCTTAGGTTGATTAGAATTAGTGTTCTTAAAGAAAAATGTTAATTGGAGATACAAATTTGCATGTTATAGTGATAGAAAAAATATTTTTGGAAATCCATTTCACATGTAGAGGTTGAGCCACGAATTTCCATGGTATTAGTGATAGAAAATATGGAAAAAGAATTTAAAGAAACGAAGTTAAAGAAAAATTAGGGTTCTTGAGAGTTATAAAGATTTTGACCCTTTTTCCTTGTTATAGATGATGAAAATTCGCATGTGTTACGTAGGATATTGTTTAAAGGGGTATACGAAACTTGTAGTATGAATTGTTGGGAGTTTAGGACTGTAATATGATGGTTTGGAGGAGTTTGGGGTAACAATTCCGTAGCTGGGTTTTCAGCAGTTTCGCCATAACTGCTTGATCGATCGATCGAGCCCAGAGCATCGATCGATAGAAGGTTCGATCTATCGACCCTCCTGGAAAAACTGCATTTTTGCTCACGTTAGATTAATACGATTTTATGCGTAGTAAACCTTGATTAGGGTTGCTAGAATATAATGGAACATAAAGAGGACCAGTATGGTCAAGAGAAATCCCATAAAGTTGAACTTTAATGTGAAGGGAAATAAAGGGTAAATGGGGAGACTTTCAGACTTAAGAAATCATACGTGTGTTGATTAAATAATCAAAACATCTAATAAGTTGGATTAGAAGGAGAGAGATGACATACTGAAATTGTACTTAGATAAAGAAAACACTTCGAGTGACAAGAAGTGAGTTTAGAATAAATTAATTACGAGAATAAAAAGGAATGAGGCCGTTATACAATATAATTGAGTAAAACGTGTAATAACGGATAATGATAATTTTGGGCCGTGAGAGTACCTAATTTAATAATGTGGATGTGAATACATATTTATATATGACGGTGTGATTGAGCATATATTATTTCTGTGTAAAAATCATGCCCGCGCTACTTGCTATCCCTGAGGTTACCGCGTTGGGACAGTCTTATCTCGATGGGACCTTTATGGGGGATATTGACTCGTACCCTAGAAGATAGATATCCTTGGTAAAGGCTATCTGATCGATGATCAGACCGTCCTAAGAGACGTGAGGGTATGTACTGACCTCTTAGAGACTTGGAATCTATGCTTCGCCTCAATGTTGTTGGTGTTTGTGTTAATACAGTTCGAGAGTGATTCCAAACTTGTATTTCCCTTAGTACGAGTGATACGGGGAATGGATAGCATAGTATGCCAGCACCATAGTTTTTATGTGGGGTGCCGTTAGTATATATATAATTTATGAATGATTCGTATATATATACTTATATATGGAAGTCAAGCACCATAGTTTTTATGTGGGTTGTTGTTTGTATATATATTATACGAGTACTTAATATATATACGTGTATCTATATGAGAACTTTCTACTGAGTCAAATAGTAGTTAAGTAAAGTATGAAATTCATCAACTTCACTGTAAGTATTCGAAAACGTTATAACAATACGGAATTATTCTAAATAACGTAAGAAATCTTGAAGAGATAGTTTTTAAAAAGGGAATGTCATAACATTTATTTCACGTTTAAGACTTATGGAAAATAGGTTAGAGAGGTATATGGAATTCATTAGTACGGTAGACGTGGACACTAATTGAGAGGTGAGAATTCTCAAGAGAGTGTCGCTTACTAATATGACTGTTGCATTAGCCGGTAAGCATTTTAAATACTTGCTAAACTATTTTTTTAAAACTATTTTACATTCGGGCTCTGACCCGTTTGCTGTTACCTCTTCTCTCTTGTGTGTGTGTGTGTGTGTCTATATATATATATATATATATATATATATATATATATATATATATATATATATATATATATATATGTATGTATGTATGTATGTATTATAGGTGCCCAGCCACAGGGGCGTCTTACTTTGGATTCTTTAGATGGAACGCGCTATAACTTTTGTGGGAGTTGCAGGCCATTGCTTAGACGACCTCATTGTTGACTCTACTCCTAGTTCATCTTTATCCAGCGGGGGCATGTGTCTCCCTTTTCCATTATTTAGTTGGTATTGTCAAAGATTGTAATTCTTTTAAATTTCAGTATCTTTATTTCGAGATTTGTTACTGGCCGGAAGTTTTTCCTTTAGTGTTTTAAATGTTGGGATTTATGATTTATGATTAAACTCTTGAATGTTCATTTCTATTCGCATACTTAACGTGTGACTCTTAAAATGTTAATGGTTAAAGGTTTTATAATCGGATTTACTAAAATGGAAATAAGGTTTTAAATGATTTTGACACTTAGCTTAATTATTTAGGGTGTTTAATTGGAAAAGTTATTTTTACGACAGTGATGCTAATAATGAACTAACTGTTCACCTTGATTTTAATTTAATAAAGGAGTGATCGCTCGGTATTTAATTAGGCGGGGTGTCACAGGTGGTATCGGAGCATCAGGTTCTAGTGTCCTTTAGGATCTGTACGGATTATTATGCTTTTAGCGTTGCTTGTTTTATATAGAACCCTATGCTTAGGATTGTCGAGTTCTTCAATGAGATTTCGTTCTCCGTCTATAATGTGTATACATTAGTGAATTCTAATTTCGTTCGGATGTGTGTGCGTGCCGAGCGATGACGGATGTCAGAAGAGGACCGTTAAGCGGACCTCAGGAGGCCGGGCTCAGTTGAGGTGGTAAAATATATCCGAGAATGATGACCGTAGCCGAGGTCACCTCCATTATGGCACGAGAAGCCAAGACTAGAAAGGCGACTAAGGCGCAGCTATGATTTCCAGTGCTGCTATGATCGAATGAGGTGCGAGAGTAAACTTACCCAACGTGCTACAAATGGGTAGATAAATATCAGTGGAAAATTCTAGAAACGCGGAGATTATGTGTGTTTACCAAAGGAGTTAAAGTATCCAAAGGTTTAAATATAGAACGGGGTGTGACTAACTGAAAGTAAAAATTTAGAGAAAAATTTTCTTAACTTTCGGGACGAAGATATAATAATGGGAGTCAACCACCAATTTTAGAAGTGGAAGGCTATGCCTATAGGAGAACCTTAGGTGCAGTGTTGACCGTACGTTCCTTCCTCAACTGTTCAAGATTAGAAGCGAATGTGGTTCTGAACTCATCGTGGGAGGGCATGACAGAGGTCCATTTGTGAATATGAATCTTAACCGTTAGCGAATTTTATATCGAAAGATGTAGATACAAGTGGGGGAAAATGACTCAAAGAGGAAATTCTGATGGACGGCCGATTTAGAGGTTGACAATGTCGTATTTTGTCAATATAGATAATAACGCTTCTTTATGGGGGAAGCTAAAAGAATCGAAGAATTTAGTCAAGAATAAGACTGAATACAACGGTGGTGGTGTAGCACCACAAAGGGATGTGGATATATATCAAGGGACCCATTTAAATGCTTTAGATAGTTAAATTCTTACCAAGAGATGGTAAATTCAGTAAGGACTATTATAGTCAGTGACATGTTCTTTATGGCCTAAAAGACTAAGGGTATAATCGGGGCAGCTAATAGGAATTGAGTCTACTAAAGTTTGAGAGAAGGATAATCCTATCCTGGTTAGTAGGACAGGTAGTAAGTGGATTAGGTGTTGAGGTATTTTTGTGCGGAGTGAAATCGCTCGCGATAAAATATTCCAAAGTGAGAAAAAGGACAAGAATACGGTGCCTAGTAAAGGACGACGATTAAAATAGTTTTGTTTTGGTTTGGGCAGACGTGTTACGTCCGAGAACCATTTGTTCAGTCAAGACGATTGCCAGGGTGGAAGTATAAGTTGTATCCTCAGAGGATGCGGCGTGTTTATGTGACATGAGCGAGTCACCATATTTTGTTCCTTGCTAGATTAGCATGTGAGACGAGTTTAATGCATATAATTATAAACGTTACCATTATGTGAATATTTTTTTCCCTAGTGTAGCGGGATTTTTCTTTAGTGCTATCTGCGGAGGATGAATGTGTATATTAACAGTGTTATGTACTTTATTGAGGCTACTCGTTGTAGTGATGTGATATACGAGTATGATATTATCTTTGTTAAAACGTTAAAGAAATGGGTAGTACGATAGTGGGCATTTATTGCAAGGCTATCGGAGTAGTTGCATTAGTGCAGCACGTTTTCTTTTGGCGACGCTTTACCTGTAAGAAGGTTGGACTCGCACTTATATTATCTATCCTATAGACTTCGGAGGAGATAGTGGGCTCGAGATATTCGATGCCAATGTATGTATAGACTTTGCCAATATGATTCAGTATGTATCAGGATTTATCGTTGGGCGAAAAGATTTGACTTAGTATTATGTTTAGCACTCCGGACTTAGTGATAGGAAGAGTGCATTGTTATATTTATCATTTACAGATGTGGGAGTTAAGAGTTATACCCCTATTATTAGGGAAGGGAATTTTGAGAATTCCGATCGTATGTATCCGAGGTTTATAGAATGTAATTGCCATCAACCAATACGGGATGATAGTGAAATTGGTAAAATGTTCTTTGTTAAGCATAATTACGGGAGAAATTGTAACTTTTCTGTCAAGAGATGGAATAAAGGGGTACATGCCACGGATGGAGGACCTAATGGATTTTGATAACCGACAATGCTAGGTAGTAGTGTATCGGGGGGGGGGGGTTCCTTATTTGGATTTCTCTTTGCGAGACATTCCACGCATGAAACTTATCGTAAGGTTGGAAATAGGGAGACGTTTGGTCACTAATCCATGAGTTCGGTACCCTGGTCGAAATGGGATCAAGTGATTATAAATGTAAGTTGGAAGTTGAATTTTGTTTTAAAGCCATTGGAGCCAGATTTTGTGGTAAGATGCATTGGAAGTTATCCCCACGAGTTGAGGGGTGGAACGATGATAAGGAGGATTTAAAAATTTTGACTTCTAGGGTGATTGAGAGTACCCAAATGTCGTAACCGCGTTCAGAACACGAGGTGAATAAAGAGTTGGAATGATTTTTAGCATGGAGTATCTGGAAAGAACTTTATTATACAAAAGAGATGACCTGTAATTATTTTGATGAATAGAGCGTTAGTGATTTATTTTGGTTGTTATACCTATCTGGGAAAATTGTTGTACTTATCTAAAGAAGGTTGAGAATTATTATTCCTATTTTATTATCATGGAATTTGAATGCCCTATTCCTTCTATTTCATTGAATTTAGTTAGTTCTACAGATGAGTAACACGCCGTTCTCTCTCCCAAGGCGGTCGGGGTGTTGCAAAAATGTGGGCATCTGGGTTAGCTGCAGTTAAAATCGTCCAAGTCGAAGGGACGTGTGAAATATATATTTGTGGGACTATTATAACGAAGTGGAAGTGATAGAGTAGATTAAACGTCACATGAGGGGCGAAAAGCCATACATAAGTGTGCAATTAGAATAGCACACCCTAATTTGATGGAAGGCTGTGGGAAGCCATTTAAGAATTGGTATTCCTTGAATAGAGTAGAATTTAATTATTATGAAGCACTCTCGGAGCGGAGTTGTTATTAGTCAAGTGTGAGAGCGACTTGCGCACACAAAGAGTAATGATGTTAGTATGGTATAAGAGATCCAGAAGTGCACTTCGTGGAGAGAAGAGCACGGGTCGAAACTTTCGGCATACACCAAGGAAGGAAGGGGAGTATTACGTGTCACTTAATATGAGACATTTCAAGGGAAAAATCGATGTTTAGAGGGACGTAGTGATTAGTCTCTACATGCACCACCCATAGGTAAGGTTTGGTTTAAAGAGGAGAATCAACCAAAAAATTTTGTGTTTATCGAAAATTCCTGAAATTGGAAGAGGTCGGTAAAGTTCTTCGATGGGTGGCCATCCTCAAAGCAAGATCAAGGGTTCATCCCGAAAATGTGAATTAAGTCGCCGAGAAGGAAGTGATTCATATTCCTTTGGGCTGGCTTACAATATTAACTAGTATGCCCCAGACTTCTTTTGAAAGGAAGGATCGCGCCAGTGCATGGTTCAGCGCAGTATAAATTTTTGAATCAGGATGAGATTGGTGAATCCCACCTTTGATATGGGATTTCAAGAACCAGCGGAGATAAGGTTTCGTTTCGAGTAGGATGTATCACCCTTAGCCAGGGAATAGGCTCACGGTGATTAAAGATTAGTGGAGCCACGTGAAGGAGATTTTGGAATCTTGTTATAATGATTTCAAGAATGCTCTGTAGAAGCACTCGTACTTGTTTGTTGCGTACGAGGTGCTTATTAAGGTTTTGTTATGGAAGAACCTTGACTATTCTCCTTCCATATCTTTAGATGAGAGTAGATAATCAGAATTTTTGGATCGGTCAAGAAAATATCCGATAACTATGGTAGAATTCCACGACTATTTTAGGAAAACAAGAGTGGTCAAATGTTCGTATGGTCTACTCAGAATGGGAATTTTGTATATGAATAAATCCGAGTAGTTGTTACGTAGTGAGGTGCGGCCTCCTAATGATAGTGAGATAATGGAAAATTATAACGTATAGGCGTGACCTATTCGAATGTTGTCGGTGGGGAGCGCAATGTGAAGTGCCTCCAATGAGAATGTAAAACAGGGTTGCTATGAGGAAAGGGCTATAGTGATTGAGCGCCTTACGATGTAAATAGTTTGTGTACGGAAAAGGATATCCAGAATTGTGCTACCTGATAGGACTTATTTTCCGAATTTCGGGACGAAATTCCGTTATTAGGGGGGAAGTATGTAATACCCCGTATTTTTATGGCTTTTAAATTATGGGATTTATTATTTTTAATTGAGATAAATTAATTTAATTTTAATCCGGAATGTTGTTTTTAATATTTACTAGCGTGACGAGAGTTAGTAATTATTGAAAATTTGTTATTTATTGAATGTTACTGGATGAGTATAGTAATATATGAGATTTATTTTTATAAAATTGTCACGTGTGAATAAAATGGCAATTATGGAAATTTAAGTCGGGACGCGCCTGTGTCGTGTCGGGACTAAATGTTGATTAATAAAAGTGAATAAATTATAAGTTGCTCGTAAGGTCGTTTTGAGTGTTCCAAAGTGTCCGGAAGGGTCGAGATAGTCAGAAAAGTGTACCCGGTGGTTTAGTTTGAGTCTCGGGGCTTTCTTAGGCTTAATTAGCACCCCGGGAGGGCGTTTTGGACATTTCGTAATTATGGGTAATTAAACCCACGAATTTGCAAGGGTTATATCAGATGTTAAGTGTCATCGTTTAGGGTTAACACAACCTAAAACTAATGACGGCCATTGGAGAGGAAGAGGAGAAGCTCTCCAAGGAGTTCTAGGCCAAGAACACCTCCGATTTCACCGCCAAATCGTAGATCGCGCGAAGGGGATCACAACCACACCTTTTTCTTCCACAAATCAGAGACTAAATTTCCAGGCAAGTATCTATCTTGATTTTATCAAGTTAATGCATTCTTTTATATTAGTCTTAGGTTGATTAGAATTAGTGTTCTTGAAGAAAAATGTTAATTGGAGATACAAATTTGCATGTTATAGTGATAGAGATCATATTTTTGGAAATCCATTTCACATGTAGAGGTTGATCCATGAATTTCCAGGGTATTAGTGATAGAAAATCTGGAAAAAGAATTTAAAGAAATGAAGTTAAAGAAAAATTAGGGTTCTTGAGAGTTATAAAGATTTTGACCCTTTTTTCTTGTTATAGATGATGAAAATTAGCATGTGTTACGTAGGATATTGTTTAATTGGGTATACAATACTTGTAGTATGAATTGTTGGGAGTTTGGGACTGTAATATGATGGTTTGGAAGAGTTTGGGGTAACAATTCCGTAGCTGGGTTTTCTGCAGTTTCGCCATAACTGCTTGATTGATCGATCGAGCACAGAGCATCGATCGATCGAAGGTTCGATCGATCGACCCCTTTCATCGATCGATCGACCCTCCTGGAAAAACTGCATTTTTTCTCGTGTTAGCTTAATCCGATTTTATGCGTAGTAAACCTTGATTAGGGTTGCTAGAATATAATGGAACATAAAGAGGACCAGTATGGTCAAGAGAAATCCCATAAAGTGGAACTAATAAAGGGTAAACGGGGAGACTTTCAGACTTAAGAAATCATACGTGTGTTGATTAAATAATCAAAACATCTTATAAGTTGGATTAAAAGGCGAGAGAGGACCTACTGAAATTGTACTTAGATAAAGAAAATACTTCGAGTGACAAGAAGTGAGTTTAGAATAAATTAATTACGAGAATAAAAAGGAATGAGGCCGTTATACGATATAATAGTGTAAAACGTGTAATAACGGATAATGATAATTTTGGGTCGTGAGAGTACCTAATTTAATAATGTGGATGTGAATACATATTTATATATGACAGTGTGATTGTGCATATATTATTTCTGTGTAAAAATTATGCCCGCGCTACTTGCTATCCCTGAGGTTACCGCGTTGGGACAGTCTTATCTCAATGGGACCTTTATGGAGGATATTGACTCGTACCCTAGAAGATAGATATCCTTGGTACAGGCTATCTGATCGATGGTCAGACAGTCCTAAGAGACATGAGGGTATGTACTGACCTCTTAGAGACTTAGAATCTATGCTTCGCCTCAATATTGTTTGTGTTTGTGTTAATACAGTTCGAGAGTGATTCCGAACTTGTATTTCCCTTAGTACGAGTGATACAGGGACTGGATAGCAGAGTATGCTAGCACCATAGTTTTTATGTGGGGTGCCGTTAGTATATATATAATTTATTAGTGATTGGTATATATATACTTATATATGGAAGTCAAGCACCATAGTTTTTATGTGGGGAGCTGTTTGTATATATATTATACGAGTACTTAATATATATACGTGTATCTATATGAGAACTTTCTACTGAGTAAAATAGTAGTTAAGTAAAGTATGAACTTCATCAACTTCACTGTAAGTATTCGGAAACGTTATAACAATACGGAATTATTCTAAATAACGTAAGAAATCTTGAAGAGATAGTTTTTAAAAAAGGAATGTCATAACATTTATTTCACGTGTTAAGACTTATGGAAAATAGGTTAGAGAGGTATATGGGATTCATTAGTACAGTAGATGTGGACACTAGATGAGAGGTGAGAATTCTCAAGAGAGTGCCGCTTACTAATATGATTGTTGCATTAGCCGGTAAGCATTTTAAATACTTGCTAAACTATTTTTTTAAAACTGTTTTACATTCGGGATCTGACCCGTTTGCTGTTACCTCTTCTCTCTCTTGTGTGTGTGTGTGTGTGTGTGTGTATATATATATATATATATATATATATATATATATATATATATATGTATGTATGTATTACAGGTGCCCAGCCACAGGGGCATCTTACTTAGGATTCTTTAGATGGAATGCGCTGTAACTTTTGTGGGAGTTGCAGGCCATTGCTTAGACGACCTCATTGTTGACTCTACTCCTAGTTCATCTTTATCCAGCGGAGGCATGTGTCTCCCTTTTCCATTAAATAGTTGGTATTGTCAAAGATTGTAATTCTTTTAAATTTCAGTATCTTTATTTCGGGATTTGTTACTGGCCGGAAGTTTTTCCTTTAGTGTTTTAAATGTTGGGATTTATGATTTATGGTTAAACTCTTGAATGTTCATTTCTATTCTCATACTTAATGTGTGACTCTTAAAATGTTAATGGTTAAAGATTTTATAATCGGATTTAATAAAATGGAAATAAGGTTTTAAATTGTTTTGATACTTAGCTTAATTATTTAGGGTTTTTAATTGGAAAAGTTATTTTTGCGACAGTGATGCTAATAATGAACCAACTGTTCACCTTGATTTTAATTTAATAAAGGAGTGATCGCCCGGTATTTAATTAGGCGGGGTGTCAACTTTGACTTCTTTCGCTCCTCGTTGCTCACCTCATCTGGCACAAAGTTAGCTAGACTAGTGAGCTCCTCCTCATAGTCAGCTACTGAACGATCTCCCTGAACCACCTCACGAAATTTCTTCCTCATCTCTGACTCTACTGCAGGCGAAAAGTACTTGCGGTCAAACTACTCCCAGAACTCAATAATCGTCATCAAGTCCCTCTCCTCTGCGGTGGTAACTTAATCCCACCACTGTAAAGTTGCTTCTGACAAACGAAAAGTAGCAAGCATCTGCTTTTGCACCTTGGTACATTCAAGCTTACGCAGATGGTGCTAAATGTTCTTCTTCTAATTGCAAGCCTCCACCATGTCAGCACTACCCTGAAACTCGGGCGGATGGCCCTTCTAAAAGGTTTCCCTGACTCGCTGCCAAAAAGGTGGCCCTGTCGGGTCTTGAACTGCTGCTGCCACCGGAGGTCGTTCTTGGAGTTGACGAAAAAAGGATGACATGCTCCTCATAGCTGTCTCAACTTCCTGAGCCACTATCACTGCTACCTGAGTAGTAGAAATCAGCTCGGGTGGGGGTGGCGGTATCTGTGGCTCCTGATGAGCCTCCCTCACCTCATCTCTGGTCTGGGCCCTCTCCGCTCGCTATCTCCTCGGTGGCATATGAAAATAGATCGAATCGTATAAGTACACAACTTATACAAAATCTAATAGCATAAGTACGATATCTTAAGTACGCAAAGACAAAAGTAGCAGTCCTAAAATAGGGCTCTACATCAAAAGAACGAAACGCTTAAATCGTAGCAATCCGCTCAGATCCTATGGACACTAGAACCTGATGCTCTGATACCTTATGTGACACCCTTCCTAATTAAACCCCGGGTGATTAGTCCTAAATTAAATTAAAACACGTTTCTCAGTTGGTTCATTCTTAGCATCATTGTCGAAAACTTTTTAATTACTAATCACCTAAGTGAAATTAGACCGGCGCCAAATTTTATCTTTCATTACCCCAAGAACATTACTCGTGTGGAAAATAATTAAACATTCACACTATATAATAATTCAACCCATCACGCAGTATATAAAGAATAACGACTTGCTGAGTCAACAATCGGCTAAAATCCAACCTGTTAAATAAAACCAATATAATCCAAAACTAAATATCTGAAATAATGACAATGGACAACATGTCCCAATAGAGAGTACTAAAATAATATCCTACACTATATCTGAATGAATGAATCATTTATGCAAAGACCTACCAGCGTCCACAATGCTACAGCTACGAGTCACTGGACTGAAGCCTCAAGTCTAGCGTCCTTATGACTGGACATCTAAAAGAGTTTCAAAAATATTTTGTTATCAAGAGTTAGTACTCAAAACATTTTGAAAATATTTAGCAAGTGATTATAACAGTAAGATGAGCTATTGATTACATATGTTAAGATTTGCGTACACTCTCTTAAGTTACCTCACCCCCCATTTATAGTGCAAGCCTAACGTCCCATACCTAGCCTACCAAGATGTACTACCCAAGCTAATTGGACTATAGAATTCAACCGAACTTATCTACGCGACTAAATTCTCATACCACCCATATAGTATGTAATAGTAACCACATCTCATAATGTATATACTTAGATAACTGTTCACACCTTGTTACCTTCAACCGATTTATAATTAAGTTTCCCTACTTAATTTGCTTTCAGATGTATCCACGACATCTCATTATCTACTAACTCGCATAAGTAGATTATTAATACAGTATACATTTCACACACAATATATACTTATAAATTCATTCATTACTAATATGTCCTCTTAACACACATCAAGGACTCTTGGTTCAGAATGGTCCATCGACACCTAGTAAAAGGTTTGGTTCGAAATGTCACTTTGACCCCAAGTTCATTTCATATAGTGGTTCGGAAAATCACCTTGACCCCACTAATGCAATTTTATACATAGATTGGTTCGAAAGTCTTTCGTCACGACCTAACTTACTATTTCCATATATTAGTTCAGAATCCTACCTCGACCCTAATATAGGAAATTATACTTTAGGTATTCTCTCCACCTAAGTATCCATATAATTATAAT
Source organism: Sambucus nigra (assembly GCA_949130495.1). Lineage (NCBI taxonomy): Eukaryota > Viridiplantae > Streptophyta > Magnoliopsida > Dipsacales > Adoxaceae > Sambucus > Sambucus nigra. The sequence continues at coordinate 81,463,837 of OX422208.1, read as the reverse complement.
AGTGCTCGTACGTAATATTTTCTCATTAATATTCACCATACTTATTAATATATGATTTATCTCACTATCGCATTTTAATTGAGTATATACACAACTCTAAGGGTACTAGTTACCCCTCCACTCACTTCAGTAGCTACACTATCTCTAACCTAATGATACTAATTTCAATTGACGTTATCTTCCCTCGTAACTCAAATCCGTAATCCCCGATACGCAACTCGATCGATTTATCTTCGTCGGTCCATCTCTCCAAATCTTACACCCATGATTATAATGGACTCCCACTAAATACCTATTGGTCTTCACTAAATACCTACATAGATATAATATTATCTTTAAAGTTCTTCCCGAGCATTGGCAATCGATTAGAATTCCACCAACAAAAGAACCTAAAATCATCCAGGGTTGATCGATCGACCATGATCATTGATCGATCGATCGATCGATCGAGCAGTGACAAACATAGTTCTTCTTCTTCATGAATTTTTAACCATTTTCAATAATCTAACTCACATGATAATACACCAAATCTATAACTAATGGTCCCTAACCATTCCTACATAAACTAGGATGATTTCCAACAATTTAAACATCATAAATCTTCTCAAATTCAGTCAAGAATAATTCTTATCTTTTAATTATTCAAGAAGCCTAATTTAATATGTTCTTCCCATCTCTTCAATCATAAATCGAGATTTAATTTCTTTTAATCATCAAGTCTTATATGATTTCGAATCCTCTATGGGTCTAAATCATTCTACATGCAAATCCCAAACCCACATGCATTAAATTCAGTTCTTTTTCTCCAAGAATATTCATCAAATCATATTATTCATAAATCCTACGCATGGATATTGTAACTGAATTTAATTTTCAAATAGCCACTTGCCTTGATCAGGTGATGATCTGATTTTGAGTTTGCATAAGGTGTTGGGTTGATTTCTCTTCCAACCTTCCTTCCTCAATCACTTGTGGTGCAGGAACTCCTTGAAATCTCCCACAATTTTCCTTTTTAACCTTGAGAATAATCTATATTCTCTATCTAATGGCTTCCCTTTGTATTATGAGGTTTCTAACCCTAACCACACTTTCAACCAGCTGATAAAACACTCCAAAATTCGTAGGTCTTCTCATCCCCATATGCTAAAAAACTAAAACGCCCCCGAACGATCCCGATTTAGCCCAAAAATGTCCCGGTACCCGTCTAGTTACCCCGAGTATACTATTTTGACTATTTTTACCCTTCCGGAATCATTAGCGGCCTATAAATTATCATTCAAGTCACTAAAAATATATTTTCTATCTCACCCTTGAATTAGCCTACACGTGACTCTAGGGTGAGATAAAATCAGGTGCGTCCATATCACTCGCTATTCCATACCACTTAACTATCAATATTTGCTATTCACACTTAGTAAATTTAAATCATAATATCAATCATTGTCTATCTCTCGATTAATATTTAATAATCACAATTATTAGTTAATCACTTAATAATCATAATTATCATTAAATCGCATTAAATTACTTCACTCGCGTAATTTAAATATAAGCGTATTTTTTATTTAATTACTCAATTAATTAAATTCTAAATATGCAGAAATACGGGGTGTTACATCAAATTATCGTTGGAATGACATTCCTGGTCATTGGAACGACATTTTTTCCAGCGTCGTCTTCCTCTTCTCCACGACGTTACCCTGGTTCTTTCCATTGTTAAAACTCCAAGTTTTTCATCTTCGAACCCAGAACACAAACCACTCTTCCCATCATATATTTTAACGATTAAACCCTGTTCAATATTTACAACATCTATGGTTTCCATTAAACCAAATTGGGTTTTTCAGAGTTTTCATGCAATCTCATACATAAATCAAACTCTCTAATCTGAACTAAACAACAACAATTTTTGGGATCGTATTCTTAATTGATTTCCACAACATTGAATCAAATTACACTATCAATTAGACCTCCAATCTACACAACACATTTGATTCGTCCAAAACCCATTTTTCATATGAGAACCTACCCCAAAATGCACTCTTTATCACACCCGCTATGATATGAATCGAAATGCTGCAATTAATTAAAAGCAAGTTTAACTACTTTCCTGATAAGAGTCGTAGGTTCTTATTTCCTTAGATGTAGATGAAGGTTTAACGAAGAACACACCCAATTCTTCTTGGTTTGGCTCCCAATTTCTCCCTCTTTTCTTCTTTGCAAAACTAGGGTTTTCTTATTGAGTTATGTCTTTCACAAAGTCCCTAATGTATGTGTTATATTGCTAATTCTAAAATTAAGCCTATGGGCCAAGACCAAATGAACCGAACACCCTCGTGTGAGCCCGGTTATGCCTAAAAATTCCCTAAGACCCAATTTCTACCCGGGCACTCTTTTTCGACTATCTCAACCTATTCGGAATCACCCGTGTACTCAAAATTGTCATCTGAGTTACTTTACTAAAATTCTTTAATCTCGACTATAAATTATGGCATATGTGAATTTTAAAAATAACCCAAATTAATTAAATCTCATAATTCACTAATTTAACAAAATCCTCCAAATAAATTAAATCATATATCACCAAATTAATTAAATTCTATATCCTCGAAAATACGGGGTATTTTATAATAACATTTTGAGTCGAGTTTTTTAAAATGACTTGACCCAACCCAGTACAACTTAATAAGAACAAGGAGGTGTGTTCTTTGGTATGTAAAGTAAGGTATGCAAGAAAGATTTACCGCATCTCTCTCTCTCTCTCTCTCTCTCTCTCTCTCTCTCTCTCTATATATATATATATATATATATATATATATATATATATATATATATATATATATATATATATATATATATATATATATATATATATATATATATATATATATATCTGTGTGTGGGTGTGTGTGTGCACGCACGTAGCAGATGCCCGTGCCTAAAGGCACAGTTGAAAGTTTTGAAAACAACGAACAATTCCAAATCTAACAAATCCAAATTCAAATTAATAAATATAATCCACATAAAACAGTTGACTCTAATGTTGAACTTATTCAATTGAATCAATTTAACATTGTAACAGTTTACTTTCCTATACAACAGACAAAAAATTCACCAACTCTCCATATACACTCTATGAATTTGATCATTGATACCCATGTCCATTTAAGCCATGAATACAAAATACCGAAAACAATTGTGAGAAATTACAACCCAAGTAAAATAAAGATTTCAACATACATTAAAAAAATGATAAATACATACTTAAAAATTAATACATAGATAAACTCACAATAATCTGCATACGAAATCATGTTCGAATTTATCGTTTCAAAGAGATTCATTAACTGAGCTTTTCAATCAATAAAAAAACAAAGACGACCTTCTTTCAACTAATCTTCATCTTTTTGTACACTTGAAATCAAAAGATCGTGCAATTAATAATGCTCCTGGGTTAATTTAATAGTCATTCTCTTGTAAACCAAAGTTTCAAAATAAGAAAATAGACGATGTTTATCCTCTACAATTACCTCAAACGCCAATTTGTCTAATAAGAGAAGATTCAAATGAACGACTACCATTACTATCATATGTGTGTACAATTTCTATAATAACAAAAGTAACTATATTTTGAAAACTCTTAGTTTAAACTAAAATATATATAAAAGTAACATGTCATGTCGTGTTCATGGTATAAAGGTTTTCGTCATGTCATCTTGGGTCATGCAAAAAAGAGTTCTTCTACGTTGACTCATGATTTCAAAACATTTAGTGCGACACACTGATTTGTTGCACCCATATTAGCTTGTGTCGAGGTCCCACCATAATGGAACACAGACATAGGCCAATGCGGGTGCTACACATCACTGTCTTGCACCACTCGATGCCGCAACCATGAGTCGACCTAGAATTATTGCACAAAAAATAAGGAGCAAAAACATGAATTGCTACACCAAATATTGGTAAAAGAAAGAGAAAAATAAAAGAGACACTAAAGTAACAAATTTAGTATATATCAGACGCAATACCACTTCCAACATTCGAAGAATTAGTCCCCGCATAAAAATGATACCCATTGGACATATAAATTGAATAAACAAGTGTCCATTACCCATTCTTGTTAAGAATCAATACAACATATATTCCTAACTAACTATTTTTAAAGTGGCACATTAACTATCATATTGTGAACTTGAATAACTATAAAGCAAAAATATTAATGCATAAATTGCTTAAAGAAAAGATAATAAAATCAAGATTATCACAAGAGAAGATAAATGAGGAAATTATAATTAAAAAATAATGTTCAGATGCCGGAGAAGCGAAGAATACATAACGGAGGACTACATTTATAATAATTGACAGTGGCAAACGGAGGACTACATTTATAATAATTGACAGTGGCATCATATGGAAAAGAAGCAACCAAAAATGAATGAAGTATTTACTATAATTTCGCTTAGATTGAATGTTATGGGAATCGCAAGCGAGGCCAATACAACTGTGTTCAGAACAACAATATAAAACTTATTGGTTACAAAAATACTTTGGGAGGAAATAGTTCCAACTCAATGGGGCATTTAAATCTAAATACATTCTCATAAAAAACGCCAATCTAATAAAAATTAAGACATAAAATGGTAGAATATTCAAATACTTGCAAAAACAAATATGGGGCGAAATATAATTTCAATATATTAGTGTCTAGTCAAATCAAATATCAACCTATCAAAATTTATTTTTAACAAAGAACAGCATACAGTAACCTCCATCGCTCAATATCCAAATTGTTCCCTTTTAAGAGTTAGTGTGCATACTCTACCTCCATCACTCAATATCTAAATTGTTCCCTTCCAAGAGTCTATGCTCTTACCAATAGCACAATCATAATTTTTTCTTCGGATGTTATCCATACCCATGACAGCCTGCATCCATATTCTACGTTACACCTGCGAATCTATAACAGAAATAAAACAACAGAACTTTCTCACATATTTAATAATTTAGGAGAAGAAAATTTATTAATCAATGATTTTGAGCTACGGAGCTCTTATTTATAGCAATTACTTCCTATAAATCCTCAGCTAATTAAAACAGAACCCTAAGATTAATCAATAAATTGCAGACCAAATCATCATAGCAAACTCCTAACTAAACTCAACACTAGACCAAGGTGAAAAACATGTTGTAAGATGCACAGAAAATTAAAATAGCACATGAATGCACTAAATTGTGGAAACCTGCACCTAAATCCTACTAATATTCTCTAAATGAAATGGCTTTTGGTACTCTAATAAATTTCAAGTCAGATTTTAACTCAAGTACTTAAAATGAGTCATAATCAAAAATTAAAATAATAAAAAAGAAACAAAGATAATTAGGTCAATAAAACATAGACCAAGTTTCGAATTAGCACCCATTAAAAAAATGTAAAATGGACTTTAGCACCATCGAAAACATATAATTCCACTTAAAAGTCAATGAAAAATAGACTACATGTTGAATTATATTACTTTTCGTGTAGCCTCAGTTGTTGAAGAAGATGTTATATTGGTTTCAATCTAAAAAACATATGTGTATCTTATTGGATTCCATGTGCAATAACATGTTAAGATGGTAACATATGCATGTTGCATGAACACAACCCAAGTAGTAATTAGGTTAGTAAATTATTTGGTTATTCACCAATGGAAATAAAAAAAAAAGTATAGTAAACCTCATATAGAGGCCCACAAAACTCATATACAATTTCAAACTAGAAAATTATAAAAGTTAGAGAGTAAACCTCAAAAGAACACTCATATTCTGGTAAAACCCTAAAGACCACAAATTTTAGGAAAACCAACAATACGGAGTGGGAGAGATATTGTGTTTGTATTAGGGGTCAAAAATTTCAAGGTTCCTATGAGCAATTATAATACATGAAGTCCAAAAACGGAGCTATGGGAACATGTCTAGGTAAAAATAGTATCCATATTGTGTTGATACACAAACCTGCTAATATAGTATTTTCAAAAATAGTAACCAAATAGAAGCATGTACACCCAAATATCAACAGTTTACTAACCTAAAAATATGTGCTCCTAAAACTATACGCATGTATAAGAGCAGGGGAATGATACCTCACGCAAAATTAAAGAATAGTCCAATCACCTAAAAAATTAAAAAAGATTCATCAATGATAACAAACATAAAATAATATGCATTTGGTGGCGAGAACAAATGAGAATTTAATTCTTCGTATTTATCAAATAGCCCTTAAGAAGCTAATTGTGGAGAAATAAAACTCAGAAAATAGAAACTAAAGTCCTATATATATCTACACTTAACCAATTAAAACCACCATAAAAACGTGAAAAATTGAAAGTAATCATTGATAAGTAAGGGGGTTCATTTTCGCAGTGTGTGTTTTGAATAAAAGTAAATAGATGAAGAATAACAATGCCCCATTATAACCTTGATTTGAAACTGAAAACCCCTATTTGTGTCTATGAACAACAAAGAACCAATTTGAAACTTGGCTACTCAACAATAAAAGAAAATCACATATTGTGCAATACAAACCAATCATAATTAAATTTATGCAACAACTATTATTTAAAATGGGGCTTTCGATGTTTTACTAAAATTTCTAAAAAAAAAGAAATATGATTAAATTGTAAAATGGGTCTTTAGATTTTGTCCTAGCAAATATAAAAATTCAAACATAAAATAAAGTTTATCAAATTGTAACACGAACTCATTAAATTTAAAAGAAATAAATTAGATTGTGACAAAAAAGGGCAAAAATGTCACTCTATGGAAACATTAAAAGGCATATACATGAAAATGCTAGAAACTAAACTAATATGATAATATAGGAGATAATATTGGCCATGTTCAAATTGTGATTATGATCGAAAGGGCAAAAAATCAAATGACACTTCATACAATTGAATGTGGGAAATAATCCACATTTATAATGACATACCACATTTGAAACCCCAATAGCCTCCTATGACTGATTCTTGAGAACTACATAAATCCATAAAAAATGTGAATTAGAATAGAAAAATGTCACTTGAACACCGTGAATTAGAGTGGTGATGAGACATAGCACATCCACACCTTGAAACCCTAATGTAAAAACCTTAAGTCTAAAATTAGGAACCCACATGGTACCACTTGAGTGAGAAAATGAAAGAGAGGGATAAAAGAGGTGCCTTGGGAATCCATGTGAGAAAAAGTGTACCATTTACCCAAAAATTTGAAGCTCATCTTAGAAATTTTTCAAGCACCTATCACTAAAGTAAGAAAATGCCAAATTTTAAATATCCTGAATGATAAGTTCAAAGGCTAAGAAATAACAGAACATGGATTCAATCCAAGGAATTTCTATAAGTTTTAACCACAAACACAAAATCAATAAAAATTTGAAATGAAATAGTTACAGAGAAAGATAAGTGTAAGAAACCTTTCAATAAATATTAATTCAATCTTTAAAGACACTACCAATTTTTTTCTTTTAAAAGTAAATTTTGTATCATGAATATGGGAGGTAAAATTCGAAACAAAAAAATATATATGCTTCAACAAATTTGAGATGATATGATAGAGAGAGCAAACCTTCAATTATTAGCCTATGATGTTTACCACTTTGTTGGTAGGTTTTAAGCGGGGCTGGGAGGGATGACTATAACAAATCGAGATTTTTGGGACAATAATTAATTATTTTTGGGAGAAATAAATATTATTTTATTTGGAGAATAATAATATTGGCATTTGAGGTCAAAATTTGAAGATGTTAGAAAGTGTTTTAAATGATGATTCTAAGGGTGCGGTTATTTCTGGAAGGGTCGAGATAGTCGAAATTACTGTACTTGGGTCTTATTTGGGTTTCGAAATATTTTAAGTTCGTTTGGCTCGAATTAGAGTTACCGAGTCATTTAAGGTGTGTATTATCATTTAAAGTTGTGTATTTCGAAGATAAGGCTTATTAAGCCTATGGGAGATTTAAATCTCATTAGAGAGAAAGAGAAAAAAAAGAGGAGAAAGAGAGAAAGTTTGGGGTCTCCGACCAATTCGTGATTTCAAGGATGAATCAGACTATACGAATTTGAGGCAAGTGATTAAACTTGCTAAATAATTGTTGTGTATCATTTATTTCATGATTTGTAGATAAAATTATGAATTTTGGGTTTAAAATGTTAAAACCTAGATTTTAGGTAAACTCTTAGATTTGTTGTGTATATAATGTATTTGAGGTTACAAATTAGTTAAGGTGTGTTATTTGATGAGTTTTGATGTTAATAATAAGTTTGGGTTGAAGAGAAATGGTTAGAAGATGAGAAAAAATGAATTTTGGTTTTTGGAGAAAATTATCATTTCGTAGCTACTGCACAGGCCGAATTGATTCAGCCCCAACCCGAATCGATTCGGAATGTTCCAGCTTGACAGGTCTTTTGACCCAAATCGATTCGCCTTGGAGGCCGAATCGAGTCGCAGGTCCGAATCGATTCGAATTTGGCCTGAATCGATTCGGAATCAAGGCTGTTTAGGGGGAGTTTTTCTGGAGTGAGTTTCGTCCGGTTTTGTGTGAGTTTGTCGATTGGGAATCTCTATATGAGTTATGAGAAGTGTGTTTTGGAGAATTTTAGGTAGTTTTCCTTATGAGAAATTATTGGAGTCGTATTGACTTAATTCGATAGAATACCGATTGGAGAGTATCGCACCTACTAGTGGGGAAGCCCACTATCATTGAGACTTATATTTCGAGATAATTATGAATTTATAAGAGAGAGAGTTAGGTTGCACTTAGTGATAATGGATTGTAAATTAAATCCCAAATGGGATAACTTTAAAGGTTTATATGATTGATTGAACCGTATTATGGATTGAGAATGATAAATGCTGATCGATGTGCATACGAATATAGAATATATCCTTAACGTAAATTGAATTGGGAGATGTTTCATATAAATGATAAATGTTGATCGAGGAGCATAAGGATATGAGAATATCCTCAACGTAAATATAATTGAGTAACGATTCATACAAATAGAAGTGATGTGTGAATTTCAAGTGAGAAATAGTATAGTGTATACTAAGTGGGGAAGTTATGTGAGTTACTGACGAATAGTATATCGAGAGTAAAATATACTAAATAATGATATTATTTCATTTACGCCTAAGAGCGTACTAAGAGTATGTAAATAGTGTGATATATATATATATATATATATATATATATATATATATATATATATATATATATATATGTGTGTGTGTGTGTGTGTGTGTGTGTGTGTGTGTGTGTGTGTATGAATCATACCGCCTCTATGCTAACATGGGAAGTTGCGTGATGTCGGTGAGGCCCCTGTCTTGAGGAGCAGGGTGCGTATAGTCCCCAGGTCATAGCGTCCATTTACTATTGTGTGATTTTTCATTAGGGGTGAGACGTGGTGGGTATGTTTCATCTCATTTTCTGGGAGGAACTATGACCGCTTCCCGTACGTTGTGATATTGTTTTTGCCAAGGCGGTTTGAGATTCTGACCGTTGGTACCCAGGATGATATGTGAGTGATTCTCTGGTAGATGATAGCATTGAGAACGTGCATCCTTGAGTTATAGCTCACTTGGATGGTTATTATTATACTTGCATGAATAGTATATTAATTGTATATGATTATGTGATATCATTTTTGCCTCTAGAGTAAAGAGACATAAGAAGATTGATTGAATCTCATTCTGGGAGATTTTATCCGAACTATTTTATGATGAATATATTAAAGAGAAAATTAAGAGTAGATAATTATTATGAGTATATATAGGACTTTGGGTATCGAGGGCATAATGAACCTCAACGACCAACATTGCCAAGGAGTAGTGTATCAAGGGGGTTCCTTGTTTCGATTTCTCTTGCGAGATGTCCTACGCACGAAACGCAGTGCAATGTTGGGAGTGGGGAGAAGTTAGTCCCTAGTGCTCATATTTATATATTAGTATATATCTCGATAATCGAAAGTGCATAGGAGTAGTGTATTGGGGGGGTTCCTTGTTTGGATTTCGCTTGCGAGACATCCCACGCATGAAATGCCGTGCACTGTTGAAAATTGAGAATAATTAATTAATTAGATTATATAAGAAATTTGGGTTATACGCGTCATGCATTTAGGTAATAATGAATCTTGATAATCAATACTTCCAAGGAGTAGTGTATCGGGGGATTCCTTGTTTGAATTTCGCTTGCGAGACATTCCACGCACGAAATGCAGTGCAGTGTTGAGAATTGAGAGAAGTTTAGTCTTTAGCACTTAGATGCTAATAATTCATATATATATTTATATATATATTTATGTCAATAACTAGAGTATGAGAACTTCTAGTAAAAGAGAATGTTTATGTATATTTTATATGTTTAGAAAGTGGGAGAATAAATGAGAGTGGTAATATCTGAAGTTAAGAGTTATGATTTAGGTTGATTTTAATGGAGTATATATTTTGGGTATAGGTTAAACAATTTCCCTAGATAGTTTTGGGAAATTACTCGAGGATCATGTGCATACGTTTAGTAGCGCGCTTTACTTGAGAGGTGAGTTGAATTTTATGGAGAGTACGACTCCACTTTAGTTATGTTATATTACATTTATAATTATTATGTATTTTAATTCACTTGCTATAAAAATGTTTTCACACCTCGGGCTCTGACCCGTTTATATTTTCTCTTGTCGTGTATATATTGTATTCTTTTAGGTGTTCCTCTACAAGGACGCCATTGATGTTATCCATCCGATTTATTCGTGGAGCTGTGGAAGTAGTGGACTGTTGCAGTATTTTGATATAGTCGGTTCCTATCTTTTGTGTATCTAGATTAGGATTCAGTTTGTGTATCAAGTTTATACCCAAGTGTTGTAGTGTAGCACTTTTAGATTTTTCTTTCCAGATTATTGTATTGTCTATGACCCGACAACATATTCGGGCATTTTATTTTGAAGATATTATTGTACTCTTGTATTAGTCTCTTTTATATTAATTGAGCATGTGTGTGTATCATATTTAGATGTTATGTCATGAGTAAGTTGTTGCATGGTTTGTTTTAATTTGTAAATAAAATGTTTTAAAAAAATTTGACACCCTTTTTTTGTAGTAATGGGTTGTTAGCCGTGATTATTTTAGAATCGTCAGTAGATGCTGAGAATCATCCACTTGAGATTCCTGATTATTTGAGTATAGGGCTGGCCACCCGTTATCATTTTGAGCGGGGTGTCAGAGGTGGTATGAGAGCATCAGGTTCTAGTGTCTTTAGGATCTGTGTGGGTTTATTGCGATCTTTCGTAAGCATTCTTGATGTAGAGCCCTATTATTAGGATTGTTGTGTTCATACGTCCACATTTTCTTCAGTGATGTAAAGACAATTGAAAGGCTTTCTGATACAATTGTTCTTGTTTCAGATGCCATCGAAGAGAAGTCGTTCAGGTAGGGAAAATAAAGGGACTAAGAGTGTGGAACCCCAATTGCCTCAAAGTACTATGACTACAGATGAAGTTGCCAGTATTGTGGCACAAGCAGTAACTACTATCATTTCTGCGATGGTGCATCAACCTACAGTTCAAGCAGCCCAAACCCATTCAGGACCGTCTTTGTGGGAAATATTGCGGGAAGATTTTTGTAAGGGACATCCTCCATAATTTTTGGGGGGATTTGATGCGATGACTTCAAGTCGATGGAAGAATAGTATATAAAGGCACCTTCGTATGGTTGAATGTAGTGAGGTGCATAAGCGATTTCTAGCCACCTTTAAGTTAACTGGAGCAGCTCTCCAATGGTGGGAGTTTGTCACCACATCCGAACAGAGAGATACATTACCCATAACAGATTTTTGGGAACTTTTTGATCGAAGATATTTTCCTTCTGCGATTTAGAAGGAAATGAGGAAAAAATTGATGGATGTGTTTCAAGGTAATGGAACGGCGGCAGAGTATGAAGGAGAATTTACTCGATTGGAAAATTTAGTACCTCATGAGGTAAATACAGAAGATAGGCATATATCGAAGTTTATGCGAGGTTTAAATTGGCATGTTTGGCAGTAATTATTAACAAAACCCAGCGTTAGTGACTTTTGCCGAGGTAGTGAATGCGGCACTGTTACAGTGTCATGAATATCGTCTTCGTTAGAAACGGGGTAAGAATTTTAGAGATTCGAGTTCATCAAGTAGGTTTAGTGTAGAGAGTACCAGTAATACCAGTGGGTATAATTCAAACTATAGAGGGTCGCAACAACGTTATGTTCCTCAAGATGGGCGGAGAGGATTTGCGGGTAGATGTTTCTTTTGTAGAGAAATAGGTCATAGAAAGAGAGATTGTCCTAAAAGAGGTAAAGGATCAAGTTTTGAGGAAGATTTGGAAGTAAAACCCTTACAGAAGATTTGAGGTCATTTTAGGCCAAGGGACTTTGTGTGGGAACCCGTTGATAAAGAGATGAAATCGGATTAGAGAGGTATGATGTAAGTTATTTTCCTGTGTGAATAGGATTATGTTATATGAAGTTTTGGGAGTATAGTATGTAAGATAGTTATGAGAGGGTAGTGCTATAACCCTATTATGTATGGAATGAACCGAAAGGGAATATTGAGCAAGTGAGGCTCTTATATTATTATCTTTTGAGAGAATAGATTATCTTGTGATGTGCTAATAGAGAACTATAACTTTGTTGTGAATGTAAGAATTGTTGAAATGTGTTGAGTAGTAATGGTAAAGCTATTTGTTTTATAGTTGTGTTAGACTTATATAATTGTTATATTCCAGCTATGGAAGAGCTTATTGAATGGCAATATATTAGCATGATGTGAGAGATTATTATTGAAAAGAATTCAAAATTTAGTATATTGTTGTTGAGAGAGAGAATTTTAGCTCATAATTATGCTAATTTTAAGAGCTATATATTATTATGAGTATGATGATTACTAAAACCTTGTGTCATGGGCATAAGGTATTTTCTATAAATGTCGAAAGATATAAACCGTTTTTAAAATAAACTGTTTTCAAAATTAACTTTTTATAGGCCTTTGGGCCATATCAAAATATGATTTACACAAAAATATTTTAAACTCTAGTCCCGATCTCACTAATTCTTAACCCCCGATGTCGCTACATATTAGTGTATTGGGAGGGTTCCTTGTTTGGATTTCGCTTGCAAGACCTCCCCCGCATGAAAGTAGCGAATGTCAGGAATTGAGAGGAGTTAAATCTTTGGACCTTTCAAAATTGTTATGTTATTAGTATGTTACTATAATTTAATATATTTCGAGCTATTGTACTATTGAGGCAAGTGAAGCCTAATTATGTTTATACGAGTAGAGCTCGAATAAAGGGTGTATGGGCACCTTAGTTGTTATAATTGATTTTATAAAATTTAAAATAATTCGTCGTGAGTAGTGGGAGGATTGGGTATAGTGTTAGGAGGATAAGTGTAGTAGGAACTAGTTGAGCTTTGGAGTATCAGGCTTAGCTTAATTTCGAGGGAGAAATTCTTGTAAGTGGGAAAGTCTGTAACAACCCGAGATTTTTGGGACAATAATTAATTATTTTTGGAAGAAATAAATATTATTTTATTTGGAGAATAATAATATTGGCATTTGAGGTCAAAATTTGAAGATGTTAGAAAGTGTTTTGAATGATGATTCTGAGGGTGTGGTTGTTTCCGGAAGGGTCGAGATAGTCAAAATTACTGTACTTGGATCTTATTTGGGTTTCGAAATATTTTAAGTTCGTTTGGCTCGAATTAGAGTTACGGAGTCATTTAAGGTGTGTATTATCATTTAAAGTTGTGTATTTTGGAGATAAGGATTATTAAGCCTACGAGAGATTTAAATCTCATTAGATAGAAAGAGAAAGAAAGAGAAAAAGATAGAGAAGAAGAAAAGAAGAGGAGAAAGAGAGAAAGTTTGGGAACTTCGACCAATCCGCGATTTCGAGGACGAATCAGACTCTATGAATTTGAGGCAAGTGATTAAACTTGCTAAATAATTGTTGTGTATCATTTATTTCAAAATTTGTGGATAAAATTATGGATTTTGGGTTCAAAATGTTAAAACCTAGATTTTGGGTAAAATCTTATATTTGTTGTGTATATAATGGATTTGAGGTTACAAATTAGTTGAGGTGTGTTATTTGATGAGTTTTTATGTTAATAATATGTTTGGGTTGAAGAGAAATGGTTAGAAGATGAGAAAAAATGAATTTTGGGAATTTTGGTTTTTGGAGAAAATTGCCATTTCCGTAGCTACTGCACAAGCCGAATCGATTCGGCCCCAACCTGAATCGATTCGGAATGTTCCATCTTGATAGGTCTTTTGACTCAAATCGATTCACCTTGGAGGCCGAATCGATTCGGATTGGGCCCGAATCAATTCGGAAACAAGGCTGTTTTGAGGGAGTTTTTCTAGAGTGAGTTTCGTCCGGGTTCGTTTGAGTTTGTCGATTGGGAATCTCCATATGAGTTATGAGAAGTGTGTTTTGGATACTTTTAGGCAGTTTCCCTTATGAGAAATTATTGGAGTCATATTGACTTAATTCGAGAGAATACCGATTGGAGAGTATTGCAGCGACTAGTGGGGAAGCCCACTATCATTGAGACTTATATTTGGAGATAATAATGAATTTATAAGAGAGAGAGTTAGGATGCGCTTAGTGATAATGGATTGTAAAATTAAATCCCAAATGGGATAACTTTAATGGTTCATATGATTGATTAAACCGGATTGTGGATTGAGAATGATAAATGTTGATCGATGTGCATACGGATATAGATAATATCCTTAACGTAAATTGAATTGGGACATGTTTCATATAAATGATAAATGCTGATCGAGGTGCATAAGGATATAGAGAATATCCTCAACGTAAATAGAATTGAGTAACGATTCATACAAATAGAAGTGATGTGTGAATTTCAAGTGAGAAATAGTATAGTGTATACTAAGTGGGGAAGTTATGTGAGTTATCGACGAATAGTATATCGAGAGTAAAATATACTAAATAATGATATTATTTAAGTGTGTGTGTGTGTGTGTGAAGCATACACCCTATATGCTATCATGGGAAGTTGCGTGATGTGCGTGAGGCCCCTAGATTGAGGAGCATGGCGCGTATAGTACATAGGTCATAGCATCCATTTATTATTGTGTGATTTTTTTCATTAGGGGTGAGACGTGGTGGGTATGTTTTGTCTCATTATGCCCGCTTTCTGTACGTTATGATATGGTTTTTTCCAATGCGGTATGAGATTCTGACCGTTGGTACCGAGGATGATATGTGAGTGATTTCCTGGTAGATGATTGCATTGAGAACCTGCATCCTCGAGTTATAGCTCACTGGGATGGTTATTATTATACTTGTATGAATAGTATATTAATTGTATATGATTATGTGATATCATTTTTGTCTCTAGAGTAAAGAGACATAAGAAGATTGATTGAATCTCATTCTGGTAGATTTTATCCGGACAATTTTATGATGAATATATTAAATAGAAAATGAAGAGTAGATAATTATTATGAGTATATATAGTACTTTGGGTATGTAGGGCATAATAAACCTCAACGACCAACATTGCCAAGGACTAGTGCATCGGGGGGGTTCCTTGTTTGGATTTTGCTCGCGAGACGCCCCACGCACGAAACGCAGTGCAATGTTGGGAGTGGGGAGAAGCTAGTCCCTAGTGCTCATATTTATATATTAGTATATATCTCGATAATCAACAGTGTCTCAATGTAGTGTATTTGGGGGTTCCTTGTTTGGATTTCGCTTGCGAGACGTCCCACGTACGAAACGCCGTGCACTGTTGAGAATTGAGAATAATTAATTAATTAGATTATATAAGAAATTTGGGTTATACGCGTCATGCATGTAGGTAATAATGAATCTTGATAATCAATACTTCCAAGGAGTAGTGTATCGGGGGGTTCCTTATTTTAATTTCGCTTGCGAGACATTCCACGCACGAAATGCAGTGCAGTATTGAGAATTGAGAGAAGTTTAGTCTTTAGCGCTTAGATGCTAATAATTCATATATATTTATGTCAATAACTAGAATATGAGAACTTCTAGTAAAAGAGAATGTTTATGTATATTTTATATGTTTAGAAAGTGGGCGAATAAATGAGAGTGGTAATATTTGAAGTTGAGAGTTATGATTTAGGTTGATTTTAATGGAGTATATATTTTGGGTATAGGTTAAACTATTTCCCTAGATCGTTTTGGGCAATTACTCGAGGATCATGTACATACGTTTAGTTGCGCGCTTTAGTTGAGAGGTGAGTTGAATTTTATGGAGAATTCGACTCCACTTTAGCCATGTTATATTGCATTTATAATTATTATGCATTTTAATGCACTTGATATAAAAAAAAAAAATCACACCTCGGGCTCTGACCCGTTTATATTTTCTATTTCCATGTATATAGTGTATTCTTTTAGGTGTTCCTCCGCAAGGAATCCATTGATGTTATCCATCCGGTTTATTCATGGAGTTGTGGCAGTAATGGACTGTTGCGGTATTTTGATATAGTCGATTCCTATCTTTTGTGTATCTAGATTAGGATTCAGTTTGTGTATCGGGTTTATACCCAAGTGTTGTAATGTAGCACTTTTAGATTTTTCTTCCCAGATTATTGTATTGTCTATAGCCCGACAGCATATTCGGGTATTTTATTTTGGAGATATTGTTGTACTCTTGTATTAGTCTCTTTTATATTAATTGAGCATGTGCGTGTCTCTTATCATATTTAGATGTTATGTCGTGAGTTAATTGTTTCATGGTTTGTTTTAGTTTGTAAATAAAATGTTTTAAAAATTTTGACACCCTCTTTTTATAGTAATGGGTTGTTAGCCGTTATTATTTTAGAATCGTCAGTAGATGCTGAGAAAAATCCACTTGAGATTCCTGATTATTTGGGTATAGGGTTGGCCACACGTTATTATTTTGAGCGGGGTGTCACAATGACGATAGTTATGAGATGTGGTCGGGTTGGTGAGATGAGGGGCTTGGAAAGGAGAAGAGGTAAATGGGATGTATCCGGAAAAGTTAAGATGCATCAGTTGTGAGAGTGAGAAAAAATGAGAGTAAGAATGATATATTATTGTTTTACCCTTATTTTAAAATTTTGACCAAGAGTGGATAATAAATTTGAGTGTGAAAAAAGAGGAGGAACTCAAATGCTTAAGGGCAAAATATATAGTGCAGGAATTAATTAATAATTTATATATATATATATATATATATATATATAATTTCTCTCACATAATAAACTCTAGTATGGAAAAATATATAATTTTAATAAAAAATAACCTTTTAAAAATTTTGTTGCATATTCAACCTATGTACAATGTAAAATAAATACATACTGAAATATGATAAAAAAATTACTTTTACACGCACTAAGTAATTAATTTCTTTTACCATATGAGACTCGTATTAGAGATATACTTGCATTTAATACACGAGATATACTTGCATTTAACACACTTCTTATCCCCAACTGCTTTTCTCCTAAAAAAGACATTTATATGTTTTGCATAAGCCAAATTTCACCTTAAATTTTTGGTAAAGAAAGTCCAACATGATTAAAATCTTTTTTTAACACCTCACCTTCTTAAAGAGGACCCTCGTGAAATCATTGTCTTTATTCCCCGGTCAGGTTGAACATAAACTCTTTACCTTTGACTTCTGACCTCACTATTTGTCCTTTTCGCTCCCATGCCCATATATAAACCCACCACTCCATACCCTAATTTTAAAATCACTCTTTCTCTCATAAGAACCACTAACTCCAAATGACGAAATTACCCTTCCTCCACCTCATTCTCCTCATTCTCCTACCGTTTATTACTGTAAATTCACAATTCTCCGTCATCGATAGAACCACACTACTAAACCTAAAAAAAGAATGGGGAAACCCACCGTCACTCCAAAACTGGAACACCACATCCTCCCCCTGTGATTGGCCAGAAATCATTTGCACCATCACAGGAGCTATCACTATAATAAACCTCGATAACAAAAACATCTCCACTCCAATTCCTCAACGAATTTGCAACCTCAAAAACCTCACCATACTTTCTCTTTCTAACAACTTAATTCCAGGAAATTTCCCTACCTTTTTATACAACTGCTCAAATTTAGTGGAGCTTGATCTCTCTCAAAATTACTTCACCGGAAAAATTCCTCGTAACATTCACTTACTCTCATCTATTAAATACCTAGATTTGAGCGGAAATAATTTCTCCGGTCAAATTCCAACAGCAATCGAAAAGTTATTAAACTTGTCAACTTTGTTTTTGCATCAAAATTTACTCAATGGAACAATTCCATCTCAAATCGGAAATTTGTCAAATTTAGAAGTTCTAAGTTTGGCATATTGTGATTTTGAGCCAGCTGAGATTCCAGTTGAGTTTGGTAGTTTGAAGAAATTGAGGTTTTTATGGATGACGGGGATAAATTTGATTGGTGAGATTCCGGTGAGTTTTGAAAGTTTGTTGAATTTAGAGCATTTAGATTTGTCGTCGAATAGTTTGAAAGGTGAAATACCTAGAGGATTATTATTGTTAAGAAATTTGAGCATCCTTTATCTTCATGAAAATTATTTATCCGGTTCAATTCCGATGAGGATTGAGTCGGTTAATTTAGCTCAAATTGATCTTTCAACGAATTACTTGAGAGGTTCGATTCCAGAAGATTTTAGTAAGTTGGAAAATTTGGGGGTTTTGAATTTGTTTAATAATCAATTATCAGGTTCAATTCCATCTGGAATTGGTTTGATTAGGTCGTTAAGGATTTTTAAAGCTTTTAATAATAAGTTGACTGGAGAATTACCGGGTGAGTTAGGTCTTCATTCGAAACTTGAGGCATTGGAGGTTCCAAATAATCGTCTTAGTGGAAGGTTGCCCGAGAATTTGTGCGCCGGTGGGACTTTGTTTGGTTTGGTTGCATTTTCGAATAATTTTAGTGGTGAGATTCCGAAGTCAATTGGGAATTGTGATAGTTTGGGGACAGTTATGCTTTATAAGAATAATTTTTCCGGTCAGGTTCCATTAGGGTTGTTTATGTCGTTGAATTTGTCGACTTTGATGTTAAGTGACAATTCATTTTCTGGGGTGCTTCCGAGTAGGTTATCGAGGAATTTGTCGCGATTGGAGATTAGTAACAATAGGTTTTTCGGTGAAATTCCGACTAGAACTAGTTGTTGGACAAGTTTAGTTGTGTTTAAGGCGAGCAATAATTTGCTATCCGGTGAAATTCTATTGGAATTAACGACTCTTCCTCGTATAAGCACTTTATTCCTTGATGGAAATTCAATTTCTGGCAAACTTCCATCACAAATTGTGTCATGGACATCGTTAACAATGTTGAATTTGGCTAGAAACAGACTTACCGGATATATTCCGCCGATCATTGGTTATTTACCAAACCTTCTCAATCTAGACTTATCGACAAATCAACTCTCGGGCCAAATCCCACCGGAATTAGGTCATTCGAAGATAAATTCTCTAAATTTATCCTTCAACCAACTCACCGGACAAGTCCCCCATGAATTCGAAAATCTAGCTTTCAATAGAAGCTTCTTAAACAACCCTAATTTATGTTCCAACATTCGTGGCTTAAATCTCCAAAATTGTTACAAAGAAGTGCCACATTCCAACGAACCATCACCACATTCCATCAAACTATCTACCAAAATCCTTGCGGTTATCTTATTCCTCTCAGGGGTCCTTTTTTTCTTTTTTGTTTTCATGACATTGTGTTTAGTAAGCAATTATCGGAGAAAAAATCACCGACATGATATTGCCACATGGAAGGTAACCGCATTCCAACGGTTAGATTTCACCGAGTCTGACATCTTGTCCTGCCTGACCGACATTAACATGATAGGCTTTGGTGGCTCTAGCAAGGTTTACAGAATTGCTGTGGGCCGGTCTGGCAATTACGTGGCTGTGAAAAGGATATGGAGCAATAGAAAATTGGACAGCGTACTTGAAAAGGAATTTTTGTCAGAAGTTGAGATTTTAGGATCGATTCGTCATTCGAATATAGTGAAGCTTTTGTGTTGCATTTCAAGTGAAGGGTCTAAGCTTTTGGTATATGAGTATATGGAGAATCAGAGTCTTGATCAATGGTTACATGCGAGGAAGAAGAGAGCTATGGGCGTGGTTAACGGTGGTGGTGTTCGAGATGTCGTCGTTTTGGATTGGCCGATGAGAATGGAAATCGCCATTGGAGCTGCTCAAGGGCTTTGTTATATGCATCATGGGTGCTCTCCGGCAATTATCCATAGAGATGTGAAGTCAAGTAACATATTGTTGGATTCGAAGTTTAAGGCCAAGATAGCTGATTTTGGGTTGGCTAAGATTTTGGCTAAGGATGGGCATGATGAGCCCAACACCCTGTCTGTTGTTGCCGGAACCTTTGGCTACATGGCCCCAGGTTAGTACTCTTTTAGAACTATAAAACTTGTTTCCATTGGTTCTCTTTTGACAAATTTTGATAAATAGAAAAAAGAAAATCCGAGTAAGATAATTAGTTTTCAATAGTAAAAGTAGGAAAAATAATATTTTTAACATCTATGAATACATATGATTCATTAATGTCTTAACATACATGAATGCTAATATTAACATGATTTGTAATTATCTACCTCGATAGATAAATGCTAATCTAATTAAATTGTATGACAAGAAATTGGAAACTGAATAGGTAAAGAATGTGACAGATTGTCGTAACAATTTATAAAGAAAAAATGTATACTTTTTTAAGGAATGTTAGCGTATTCATGTTCAAAATGAGATTGTATTTTGGTATTTCAAACATAGAAATTAAGAGTAAATAGAAAAATAATACTACGAAAGACACAGCGGGGTATATACACTGATGATGCCTTGGACAAGAACGCATGCATCACACCAAAATGTATGTCGCGTGCATGGACCTATGGCTGAATACTCAATGCTTTACTAATTTGTTTTACATATACTCATATAGACACACACACACACAATATATATATAGTTGCCCTATTTTGACTTCACTATTGTATTCCAACTCAAGTCGTACTGTTTGGAGAAGAATTTTGAACAAATCAAATACAACATTCTATTTGAGTTAGAACTTCAAATATCATATCTTTCCCGATATCTAAGATTTTAGTAACAAAATTCTTGAAAAACTCCTTTCAAAACCCCACTTTAAAGGCATAAATTCCAATTTAAAAAAAAAATCCCAAAAACATGAAACAAGTTTTAGAATCATAACCAAACATTCCCAAAAGGGTCATTGTTCTTCCTTTCTCACTTCGTTGATAATTTATATAATTGGGTATTGAGATTTTATTGTATTTGATCACAGAGTATGCTTATACAACAAAGTTAAACGAAAAGATCGACGTTTACAGCTTCGGAGTCGTACTTCTAGAGCTTGTTACCGGGAGAGAACCCATCGATGGAAATGTAGACGGAGATGAGAACATAGGCCTCGCGGAATGGGCATGGAAACACTATAAAGAAGGAAAGTCAGTTATCGACGCCATGGATGAGGAGATAAAACAAGAATCTTACTTGAAAGAAATAAGTGATGTGTTCAAACTAGGGCTAATTTGCACAAACACACTGCCTTCCAGTAGGCCTTCCATGAAAGAGCTTCTTCAAATGCTTCTCAGTTGCAGTCCTTTTAAAGGCTTTGAAGGAAACAATGTTGGGCCTGACTACGACATTGATCCTCTTCTTCAGACTGAGAGTTATCTCTCCAGTTACCAGTGAAGAACGAATGTAGCTGATGAAGATGGTAATCTTACTTGCATAGTCTAATAAAATAATGCTATTGTAAAGATCTAACTAAGGACTTGAGCGGATGACCATGTTTTTCAACATTAGATGCATTTAATAGTGTGAAGATTTAATGCATCTAAGGGTAAAAACATGGTTGTTATTTCAAGTACTTATTGTTGGTCTAGTATGAAGTAAAGGTCTGCAAGAAGATAGAAATATCATATATGTAGCTTTCTGTTACCTCCGTTCAGTATCTAATATAGAATATAAAATGAGGTATAATGCGTGAGTAATATTGCATGTACCCTCATTTAGTACTTTATACTAAGACAAGACAACAAGAGATTGTACTTTTGTCCTGATCGAACTCACAACAAGTATAACCTTTTATTGAATTGTTTTATTAGAAGGTACTAATTAAGGGTACACATAAGTTCATACCGCGTATAATCATAATTTACTTGGGTTCTCTTGGATAGAAATAGCTTTATGGGTTGGTTCTCGTATAATTTGTTTTTAAATATTTTCTTAGATAAGTGTAAACAATCATATCCACAAGCATCAAAATACGAGAGGTGAGACCTACAAAGATATTAATGCGTTATGAGGAGTTTACGTCCTACCACCTCGATTAACTCATGTGAGTTTCTCATGTAATTGTTGAAATAAACTTAACAGAAAACAAAGAAATGATGATCTTAAGATGTTTCGTGAGAACGAGTGAATTGGAGAGGCAAATCAAATAGTAGAGATTTGAGATGAAAGCCTTGCTCTTATATATTATAAAGTAAGTTCCTAACCAAAATCACTTCATGCCTATATCCTTCGTTATACAAAAATATTTTATTTAATCTTTTCAACTACCTAAGTGGCTTTTTTACTGTAGTACAAAAATCCCATCGTTTAGTAGAATTAAGTGGCTAAAATAAATGTTCATAAATAATGTGTATCGGCAAAAAGGTGACATTGCAAATAAACGTTGCTAAAAATACATATACTTCATATATTAGTGATGTCAGACTGTGATGTTCGAAATTAGGGCTGTGTTTCGGCCGGATCGGATCGGAAAATGACCTTTCGGAAAAAATTCCAATTTTTTCGGAAATTAAATATTTGTTCCAATTTCCTATCCAATTTTTTCGGAAAATCAAAAAAGTTTCCGAATTCGGAAATATCGGAAAATCGGAAAAAAATCGGAAAAATTCGGAAATTAGAAATATGGTATTACCTATGTTCGAGACTATAAGGATCGGACGATGTAAACAAATATGCGCCGCCGAAAGTAGAAGAAAGGGGTTGGACGACCGTATAGAGATTGGGTCGAGAGAGAGAGGTGAGAGATATGCACCGCCGAGGAGAAAGGGGCGAGACGAGACGAGAGAGAGAGAGAGAGAGAGAGAGAGAGAGAGAGAGAGAGATGTGAGAGATATTTTAATAAGAATATCATACAACCCTAGTTGCTCTCTACTAACAGCATATATAAATATATGGAGTAAGGTAAAAAATAAAGGAAATCTAAATTGTACACATTCTTGTTACATAAGGATATAACTTATAAGGTAAAAAAATATATATAGAAAATATTCGGAAAAAATATTCGAAATATTAATCGGAAGATATATTCGGAATATTAATCGGAAAAAAGATTCGGAAATTATATCGGAAAAATTGGAAAATCGAAATTTAAAACATAGTTCCAATTTCCTATCCAATTTAATTCGGAAAAATCGGAAATCGGAAAATCGAAAATCGGAAACCTTATATATGTTCCAAAATCGGAAAATATCGGATCGGACATCGGAAAAATCGGAATGTTCGGAAAAAAAACACAGCCCTATTCGAAATGCATCACAAAAAAGGCTGAGACGTATTACCAACGGTACAAATTAACTGTTCCTAAAACTATATTTTGTTATCGACCTTACAATATTTTTTGATAAGTAACCTTACAATATTTACTAACATCTTGAATGCACACTTACCCTTTTTTAGAGAGTAACTTTATTATGTAATCATCCTTTATTATATAAAATTACTGAAAGTGAAGGCTTCTTCCCAAAAATTGACCTCAAATGGATGCCTGCAGTGGCGGATTCAGGATTTTTGGTTAGGGAGGGTGAAATTCTCAAGTGGTGCCGGGTGTTCGGGGTCGGGAGCCCCCAAGGAAAAAAAAATTTGGATTAATTCAAGTTTTGTACATATTTATCATCAAAAGACAGTGTAGGCAAGATCTCAGGAGGGGCGTCTCTTAAAAATTGCACCCCTAAAAAAAAATTACACATTTCGCACCCCTAATTTTTTTTTTTAAATCTCAAGGGGACCCTCCGCCCCTCCTGGCACCCCAGATCCGACCCTGGATGCCCGACTCCCAAAGAAAATGTTTACCTTGAAAAGGAGAAATTTCAAAGATGATTCCCAAAAAACATGTCCCCCTCACAAAACTATACATCATTTGAAATAACGTAGCAATCAATGTATATGCGTGCACCTAAGCGGAACCGGACACCTCATGATATGCTACAAAAAAAATGTCTATGCATATCTTTTAATGTCCTCCGATTAGGTCTTGTAACGGATTGTGCACGTTTTATATGAATTTTGTATCATGTTGTAAGATCCATATCAGGTGTTTATATGAATTGTGTGCACGTGTTTTTTTTTGTGTGTGTGTATTTTTTAGGGCTAAGGCATTTGGCTTGTTAGAAAGGTGAGACATAGTCTCAAATTTTGGTTTTCATTTGATGTTGAAAGCAACAAAAAACCATAACAAAGAAAAGAGGATCCTAACAACTAATAAAGGTCGAGGGTGAGTGAGTTACTATCCCAAAAGGGTATCCATGAAATCAAATAATGGATGTCTGAAAATGTCCAAGTCCAAAAAACCTTGTCTACCTTAAAAAGGAAATGGCTCTAAGAATGCATTTAATTTACGCGTCGCAGGACTGTGCCTTCTTTGGAGGAAAGTCCAGCAATCAAACTGATCGAACATCATTTTTCATTATTCTTGAATATTTTTAAGGAAGACGTGCATGGGTCCTTCACAAAAAATGATGTGTTGATACATATGATTGGTTAGACAAGTTACCAAAAAAGGATCCGGTTGGGCCACGGGTCAACGTGTAAAAAGACCATCTCTGCCCATCAGACCATCATCAAGGCATTTCAGTATTTTTGCTCACTCTGGTGTCATTTTCCTCTTCTTTAATCATCAATTGTTACAAGGTAACTGTCACACCCCAAAACTCTCATTGTGAAGTATGGGATTCATTATGAAGTTTGGGTACGGGCAAACCTTGTAACTAAGGGAAAATGGGTTAGTTCACTTTGACTAAAGGCGTTCAGCTAGAACAAAGTGGTTGTGCTATTCAAAGTTGTCAGATTGTGGGGAGCTGGGTTCTTTTTGATCATTTGGTAGTTGACGTCTACTGCTACCACTCTGAAATTTTTGTTAAGAACATATTTAAGGAGAGGGGTACCTCCGAGGCAAAATTCGGTATTTAGCCATGAGCGCTCCTAGGCTCTAGGCAACTTCATGGGCATGTTGGGTTATCCATATACCGAATGTGGGATTGGTAGTGCATGGATTTTGGGTTGTGATCGGGAATTTCTCGATCACACCTGTTATGCAACATCGGGTTGCATCGGTGGGCAGAGTTGCTTATATTTTTAAGGTGGCATTGTCTTAATTCGTGGGTTGTTGCTAGTTTGACTTCAAAGAGCAGTTGTGCTTGTCCCAAAAATGGATTTGAGTAGTTTTCATGGGAGTTGCTGGGTTGGATAGGTGCAAAAACGGGATTGCACCAATGTGGCACATGTGGGAGCATGGGATAACTCCTTAGACACCTGTTGGGATACTGATGCAGCAGTTTTAGAGCAGTGCCATGGCAGTTTTGGGTCAGAATAGGTGTAAAAACGGGAATGCATCAGTTGGACACTTGGAGATCATGGGTAA
The DNA here is from genome assembly GCA_949130495.1 of Sambucus nigra. Taxonomy (NCBI): domain Eukaryota; kingdom Viridiplantae; phylum Streptophyta; class Magnoliopsida; order Dipsacales; family Adoxaceae; genus Sambucus; species Sambucus nigra. Next base: position 81,438,090 of record OX422208.1, on the reverse strand, counting down.
CTTCTCTAGACACCTGTTGGAAGGATAATGCAGCAGTTTTGAAGGCAGTTTCGTGGAGAAACCTGGCAGCATTTGATTAAGACACATATCCTAGCAGTTGGGGATGTCAACTGCAGTTTTGTACCTTATTTATATGCATTAGCCCCTTGTATTTTGAGGCAGCCTGCCTTAGGACGAATTTGAGTGTTCCTTTGTAATCTTTGAGTGATTAAATAAAGGTTGGGAGTTGAGTTCCTGTAATTTCGTGTCTATTGTGTGTTTGCCTCATATATGTGACTTGGTTTGCTATTTTGCTTTCTATATACGTGTTTAAAAGCAAGCCGTGTTGGTGAACCTCGTGTATTGGTTGGCTGATCAATTTTTATAGGGAAAACTTGACGCCTCACCGGAGTATTTTAGAAAAAAAAAATATCCGTGTGACAGTAACCAACATAGGTCACCTTCCCATGGGAGTTTGATTTCCCCACATCCGTAGACCTCGTAGAATTTTAATTGTTGTGGGACCAATGAATATTTTACAATGTTTAATTTTTGCAAATTGAATAAATATCCCAAAATTTAACATTTTATCACCAACTTTATTTTCAATCTTGTCCTTAACTTTAAAAACAATATCAAGATCTTCTCTACTCGAATTTCAATGGAAAACTTCCCTACGAGCAATAAGATCATTTTAAAGATACCGCATTCCAAGAAACCCTCGATAACTAAACAATCACGAGAGTCATTACAAGAAAAAAAATTGAAGGATGAAGACATCCTAATTTGTACAAGTTGGGTTGACACATTCGAGGATTCCATTCGTGGAGAAAATTTAAAAAGGGTTGTGGGAGAATATTGCTTACAAATTCAAAAAATATAACCACTACAGTTAATATCGTTATGCGGGCTTGATCAACACACGATGTAGAACAATTGGCCAAGTCATGAGTAAATTTGGTTCCTTTGTTGCCTCAGCGGCCGCACTATCAACTAGGACACTTCTAAATGGAACAACGAGCTCCAAATGTAGTGCAAGCAGTGAAAGAAGTCTAAGATTACCTCCACAGCAAGCGGAAGTGCGTCTACCAACTTCGAGCCCAGTTTATTCTTTGTGTCGGTCGAGTAACCTTATATTCCTTCGATGGATGGTGTGTCGTTGGAGAATGACACCCTCCAAACGTTTACACAACCAAGAGTGTAGTGGATCATTATGAGAGACACTGCAAAAGAGAATAGGAAAGATAACAACAACTCCTCCACCACCAGTACTACGGAGTTTATGTCGAAGTTAGACGTGTACTTGCACTCACGTAGATTGAAAAAATTAGTGGAGGTTGGCGAAAAAATAGGTCTTGCATGAATAAAGCTAGGAATTTCCTTTAAAAAAGAGAACGTGGTGTAAGGAAAAGAGGGAAAATGATATACTAAAGTGGGACTACTCCAACATGGACCCCCATACACGCGCAACTAGGAAGACAGAAAAAGGCACATCCTCTATAAGTGGTGGTCTGAGCTAATAGTCAAGCAAGCAAAGCGGACGCGAGAATGGGATTTTGAGTTCGGGATGAATGATGTACTTTTTTTTATTTAGTTAAGGAATAAATAGCTTTTGTTTACATTACGTCAATCTAATTTCACTTTTAACATTTATTTGTTATTTCTAATATAGCTTTAAATTGTCATTGTTTATGAGATATTATTTAAAACATTAGATAACTAAATTTAATCTATGTAACACATTTAACCACAACAACAAATTTAATCACTGCATTTCATTAACAAGATAGAGTTATGTTAAACATAAACAAAATCTAGTCAACCAACAAATATTTATCCCACTTCGATTGCCTTCCTGGGGATGTAGTGATAATTGTGTTATATGGGCGTGAAAAGCTTTATTCATCGGAATTTGCATTTTCGAGATGGATTTACCTCAAAAGTCTTTGCTTTAGGCTCCAACACTTGTTTATATTTCTAAACCATTTTTGGTTCCATTACTGGATTGACAGATGAGGAACGATTTGGAGGAGACACGAACTTGTCCTACTCCTCGAAGTAGTAATAGTATTCAATGTTCAATTTAACCCCGGGATGCTTGCACCAATAAAAGAATCTCACGGACGTCAAAGAAGCTTCCTCACGTGTGTTGAATGTTTGAATTCTCTAATCAATGCATCCATATGTTTTCCAAATAGTGTTGAGGAAGTTGTCATATATTATGGAACAAACTCCCTTAAAAACAATGTAAAATCCTAAATCACTAGTTGTTAAACGTATAATATTAAATTGATTAGTGTAAAAAATATATGAGGGTGAACTAAATAGGCTAGATGAAAATGTGATTGTCGTTGGTACGACATTTCAAATGTTATGCATACCTTCCCCGTATCATTGGATCAGGCGTACAAAGCTGACCGATGCTCCTCTTAAAAAGGAAAAATCATGAGCATTTTTTTTTATTTTGCTTGTTCAAGGCCACTTCATTAATTTGCACAATTCTCTCGAGAACCAAAATAATAAGACGGTGTAGCAAAAATAGCATTATACAAAAGTGCTCCATGCCATGAAGATGGTCTTATACTTATTTTAGCAATATGTATACAAATATTTTTTAACAAGTAATAACTTTAAACAATATATTAAGTTTTAATTTATCCATTAATAATGGTGGAGTTTTGAAATCATAATGGTGTACTTGGGCATTAATCTAGATATGTAAATAACTAATCTCATAATCTACATAAGTTTAATGAGAGGGGTGGGATAGTGGCGGACCTAGGATTTTCGGTATGTGGACCATATTTTAGGCCCATGTCGGTCGTTCGGGGTGGGATCCGATATTATTAAATTGTTTTAGGGTTATTTTTATGTTTAAGAAATTTTTCCTTACAAATACACTACGGAAACTAATCCCAAAATTGACTTAAGAAGAGATATATGTCCTGGGTGTGGAAGAGCATTCTAAATGTAAAGAAATATTGTGTGAGAAAATTGAATGGGTTATAGGGAAGGTGAGCAATATATCCGCTTTTGAGGATTGGATATGTGGTGAGAATATCTTAGCCCCCGATAAGTTTAATCATGACTCTCTTATCTTGAGTAATGGGAAATGGAATTGTAACATCAAATAGGATTCTCATCATCAGATTAACTCATGTTAACCAGAGAGAGGGTACCAATTTGGTGTCCAAACTCCAATGGAAAATTTTCTATCAAATAGCTACCTTGCCGTAGTATAAACCGACTTTAATAACGGAGCTTGGAACAAAATTTGGTGTCTTGAAATTCCTCAAACGTTGTGAACCTTTATATGGCTTCTCTTTCAGGGGAAACTTTTGTGAAATCATCAACGAGTAGTTAGAGGTCTCACTAACAATGCGGAGTGTGATCTTTGTGCTACACAGGGCCGGTCCTGAGATTGATAAAAATTGACAAGGCCCCGTGCAAAAATTGTAAAATAGGCCCCTTTTACCTGTATTGATATAAAAAATGGGCCCTCAATATATAAGTAACAAAAATGGATCAACGGGAGGCCCTGTGCGATCGCTCACTTAGCACATGCTCAGGGCCGCCCCTGGTGCTACACGTGAAGACATTAATCATGTTGTGAGGAGTGTTATAGGTCAAAAGAAGTGTGGCGCAACCTTGTCCCATTAAAAAGGTGGCAACAAGGTATGTTTCTATGTTTTATTGATTGTCTTCCAACTAATATTTGGCATCATAGATCAAAGAATCTAAGATGATATGTCATTTTCATATCTTATATTTGGAATATTTGGCAGGTTTGAAACTTGTATACGTTTAAGGAAAAAAAAACCTTCACTGATTATTAAGATAAGTCGTATTCTTGCTCTGCTCATGACATAGAAATGTCATATGGGCGAAAGAATATTCAAGTGAGGGGTAGATATTATGGTCTAACTTAGGGGTGTTTTCCTTATGTAGGGAGTATAAATGTCAACACAGATGGTAGTTGGGACGAAGTTGGAAAGATTGGAGCCTTTAGCGGGTTGTCGTGTAATGATCAAGGGGTGTGGCAAGTTGGGTTCTATAAGAACGGGTATGTATGTATGTAAAAATACTTTCAAAAACTTTTCATTTTTTTTAAATTAATAGTTTCGTACCATAGGTTATTTAATAAATTGTTTATCTGTTACGAACTAAATACGACATATGGTCCTATCAACGACGTACACTATATTTTTTGAATTAAAATAATATTGAAAACTAATTTTGTTTTCACATTGAACGTGTGTAAAAAAATACATACTCATGTATGATTAAAAAAAATAGATTATATACTTTTTAGACTTAAAATAATATTGATTATGGATATAGGACAATAAACATTTCGTTTTCATTTTTAGTCTCTATTTTTAAATTAAAGGGAACGTGCCATACTATGATTGATTGAAGTTTTATGAATATGGGTCCGCGCCAACGACTTTTAAAAAAAATAGGGACTAAAATCATAAATAAAATATTTATTGTCCTATTTTCAAAATACATATTACAATAGGCCCTAAATTTACAAATCCCCTTTAAAAAATACTTTTACACATACTAAAGGCATATTTGATTATGAATTGCAATAATATTTTATGAGTTTAAATACAATTCTCATTTGGTTATATATTCAGAAAATTCGATTTAAACACATGTTTAAATTCAGTTTTCTCTATATATAAATAATGATGTATGTTTGGTAAACTTGTTTTTAAATTTAATAGAATTAGACAAAATTGCTAAACATGTGTGTGTGCATATATATATATATATATATATATATATATATATATATATATATATATATATATATATATATATACAAATTATTTCAGATACTACCACATATATTATTACAAGTAGAAAAATAAATATTGGGACATTTGGTTCTATAGAAAAGATGACATGTGTAAGCCAACTTGGGATGTTTTGTCTATAAAAGGAGGGTTCCTCCTCAATTGGGATGATGATGATTTTAGCGGTAAGATTTAATAGAGGAATTCTAGCTCTTCTTCTCCACAAATTTTCAAGCGCTTCATCACATGTTTCATAGTGATAAACGAATTCTTGAGTTACATTACGAGTTTTATATGATATATTCAAGTTTAAAGGAGTTAGCCCGATACGGCACCCCTCACGAACCAAAATCTCCAAAACTGAGTTTTTTCGGATCCACGAACTACACAGACTTTGATTCTGCAAAGAGATGGATATGTAGGTGCAACAACGTTGTTCAAGTCTAAAATACGATAAATGCGATACTTCTCCAAATCTACACTACTCTCTTACACTCTTTTACTATTTTTTGAAAACTTGATTATAACACAGAAATATTATAATTCAATATTTAAAAACATGTGTACAAAACGTAATTCTACCCAGAACTGTAAACAAAATTATAATTCATAACCAAACATGATAATTATAATGATTATGAGTTTAAATTTTGTTTTTAGAATAACAAAAAATTGTTGTTTTTTAATTTCAAATTGTTCATTCTCCATATTTTCATGAATTCATACATTAATATAAATACGTGTTTACCAATTATGTGTGTTAGTTTTTTAATTTTAAAAAAATTGAATTCAAAAATAATTTTACCAAATGCACACTAGGATCTTGTTTGGTTATCAATTATAATTTTGATTTCTATGTTTAAATATAATTCTGATAAGAATTCGCTTCAACACGCCTATTTTTAAATAATATTATCAATACATAATGATACTTATATATAATTTTATATATGTATTATTAATGTATGGAATGACATAAAATATATATGCAGTACATACATATTTAATAATATTATCAATTCATGTATATAATTTTATTATGGATTATACATGCAGTATCATAATACACACACACGCACACACACACGCACACACACACACACACACATATATATATGTTTATGCGGTATCATTATGTATGTTTATGTATATATAGTCAAACTTAGGGGTGGAAATGATACGTGTTTTTACTGTACCGTACCGTTTTGGTCCGACAAAATGGTTTTGGTTTCATATATTAAAATACAAAAAACCGATCTTAACAAAATCGAAATTACCGCAAAAAATTCGGTTGGTTTTGGTTTTAATATTTAAAAAACCGATTTACCGTACTGAATTTACCGTACCGATTTACTATAGCAATTACAAACTTAAAAACCAAAAATAACAACCAGTACAAAAATAATTTTTATAAATAAACCAACACCAGTGATTTTAAACTCATCTCCGCCATTCATTTTTCAAGTATAAAACTAACCAAAAAAATTAAAACCCTAATTGTTCCTTTCTTCAAAGCAGCGCCATATCATACACTCTTTCTCTCTCTTGGAGGTACAATCTCTTTCTCTCATCAAGTCTTAACTGCACACAACACACACACACAACACCCGATTACTCTCTCCTCTCTGTTCTCGATCGTTGCTCCCTTCAGCATACAAAACCAAGAAGATGGTTTGAAATTTGTTGCTTTAGTTCTCTCCATCTCTCACTATGTTATTTTTACATTTGCTTTTATATACATATTATTTGTTATATCATTTGACATTTTTGTATTGATTTCAATGATCCCAAATGAAAAAGAAATAACTTTAAAAATTTATGTTCTGGAAATGTGATGTAAGACGATTTTATACCCGATTTGGCTGACCTTCATCTGGAGTAGTGAATACATATACATTATTGTTTGGGTATAAGTAATTTTATAATTGTTTGGGCATGAAGAAAATACATAACTGTTTGGGCATAAATAAAAAAATGAACATGTATAAGCTGTTTAGGTCATTTTGAGGCTTTTTGGGTTTTTAGGGCATTTTTGTGCTATTTATAAGGCTGTTTTTATTGCTATTTTTTTTTTTTGGGGGGGGGCCCTTAAGAGGTATTTTGGACTATTTTACGGCTGTTTCAGGGCTTATAGGAATATTTTTAGTGTTTTTTTTTTTTTTTTTTGGGGGGGGGGGGGGGAGAGATTTAAAAGATTGACACTTCTATCAAATTTACTGATTGTATAAACCCGACTTGTAATTACAATATTTACCAAAAAAATTGAAATGAAACCGAATTTATTGAAACCATAAAGAATCGAAATTATCGAAAAATCCGAAATACTAGCCGATTTGGTATTTGTATTGGTATTGATTTTGGTTTACCGAGTGGTAGACCGGTACGTTTCAATTTTACCATTCAGGGTTTGATTCTAGTATTGGTATCTACTATTTACCGACCAAACCGTACCGCTTACAACCCTAGTCAAACTCCTCAATATACATCATTAAATATAGATGAAGAACACATGATATACTTATTCATATATATACATATTTTTCATTTTTGATAAATTTTTAAAAATTGTATTTAAAAACAAGCTAACCAAACGCAAAATAATATTTAAAGATATAGAAAATTAAATTTTAAAATTTTATTTAAAAATAATGTTTAAAATTGAGTTTTCTGAATCAATAACCAAATGGACCCTGCTATTTAAAAATACTAAAAAACTAAATTAAAAAAAAAATCTAAAAATGACACATAATATTTGCTTTTTTTCAATAATGAGATATACATACATTTAACACACTTGTTATCCGCAACATTTTTTTAAAAAAAAAACGACAAGTAGTATTTGTATTATTCTAAAAAAGAGATATACATGCATTTAACACAATTGTTATCCCCAACGTTCTTTTTCCTAAAAATGACTTATAGTATTTGCATAATCCAAAATCTCACCTTAAATATTTGCCACAAAAAGTCAAACAAAATTAAAATCCCTTTTTAACACCTCACTTTCTTAGAGAGGACCCACGTGAAATCATTGTCTATATTCCTCAGCCGTGTTGAACACAAACTCCCACCTTTGACTTCCAACCATATATAAACCCATCACTCCAAAACCTCACTTTCAAACTCAACTCTCTTTCAATACAGCCACCACTCCAAATGACGAAACTACCCTCCACCCACCTCACTCTCCTCCTCCTCCTCCTCCTCCTGTCTGTTTCTGTAAATTCACAATTCTCCGTCACAGACAGAGCCACACTCCTAAACCTCAAACAACAATGGGGAAACCCACCGTCACTCCAAAACTGGAACAGCACATCCTCCCCCTGCGATTGGCCAGAAATCAAGTGCACCGTCACCGGCGCTGTCACAATAATAAACCTCACCGACAAAAACATCTCCACTCCAGTTCCTCACCAAATTTGCAACCTCAAAAACCTCTCCGTACTTTCTCTCTCTAACAACAACATCCCAGGAAATTTCCCTACCTTTTTATACAACTGCTCAAACTTAGTCGCACTTGATCTCTCTCAAAATTACTTCACCGGTCAAATTCCTCAAAACATTCACTTACTCTCATCCGTCAAATACCTCGATTTAAGCGGAAACAATTTCTCCGGTCAAATTCCGACGACAATTGGAATGTTATCAAACTTGTCAACTTTGTTTTTGCATAGAAATTTACTCACCGGAACTTTGCCGCCTCAAATCGGAAATTTGTCAAATTTAGAAGTTTTAGGTTTGGCGTATTGTGATTTTAGTTCAAGTGAGATTCCGGTTGAGTTTGGAAATTTGAAGAAATTGAGGTTTCTGTGGATGACGGAGAATGGTTTGATCGGTGAGATTCCGGCGAGTTTTGAGAGTTTGGTGAGTTTAGAGCATTTGGATTTGTCGGCGAATGGTTTGAGAGGTGAAATACCTAGAGGATTGTTGTTGTTGAGGAATTTGACGAGGCTTTATCTTCATCAGAATAATTTATCCGGTTCGATTCCGATGAGGATTGAGTCGGTTAAATTGGCGGAAATTGATCTTTCGATGAATAATTTGACCGGTTTGATTCCGGAGGATGTTAGTAAGTTGGAGAATTTGGGGATTTTGAATTTGTTTTATAATCAGTTATCAGGTTCAATTCCATCTGGAATTGGTTTGATTAGGTCATTGAGGATTTTTAAAGCTTTTAATAATAGGTTGAGCGGAGAGTTACCGAGCGAGTTTGGTCTTCATTCTAGACTAGAGGGGTTGGAGGTTTCGAACAATAGGTTGAGTGGGAGGTTGCCGGAGAATTTGTGCGCCGGTGGGACATTGTTTGGTTTGGTCGCGTTTTCAAATAATTTTAGCGGTGAGATTCCGGAGTCGATTGGGAATTGCGATAGTTTGCGGACGGTTATGCTTTATGAGAATAATTTTTTCGGTGAGGTTCCGGAAGGGTTGTTTATGTCATTGAATTTGTCGACTTTGATGTTGAGTGACAATTCGTTTTCCGGTGTTCTTCCAAGTAGGTTGTCGAGGAATTTGTCGCGGTTGGAGATTAGTAACAATCGGTTTTTCGGTGGAATTCCAATGGGAGTTAGTAGTTGGACGAGTTTAGTTGTGTTTAAGGCGAGTAATAATTTGTTTTCCGGTGAAATTCCATTGGAATTAACCGCTCTTCCTCGTATAAACACTTTATTCCTTGACGGAAATTCAATTTCCGGCAAACTTCCATCGCAAATTAGAGCTTGGAGATTGTTAACAATGTTGAATTTGGCAAGAAACCGACTCACAGGATTTATTCCACCGATCATCGGTTCTTTACCAAACCTTCTCGATCTAGACTTATCGGCAAATCAACTGTCTGGGCAAATCCCACCGGAATTAGGTCATACAAAGATAAATACTCTAAACCTATCCTTGAACCAACTCACCGGAAAAATCCCCCAAGAATTCGAAAATCTAGCTTTCGAAGAAAGCTTCTTGAACAACCCTAAATTATGTGCTGACTTGCATTCCTTACATCTCCAAAATTGTTACACTGAAACGCCACATTCCCACAAACTATCTCCCAAAATACTCACGGTAATCCTATTCCTTGCGGGTGCCCTTTTTCTCTTCGTCGTTTTCATGACATTGTGTTTAGTAAGAGATTACCAGAGAAAGAAACACCGACGTGACATTGCCACGTGGAAGCTAACCTCTTTCCAACGGTTAGATTTCACCGAGGCCAATATCTTGTCCAGCCTGACCGACACAAACATGATCGGCTCGGGTGGCTCCGGCAAGGTTTACCAGATTGCCGCGGGCCGGTCTGGCGATTACGTGGCTGTGAAAAGGATATGGAGCAATAGAAAATTGGACAGCATACTTGAAAAGGAATTTTTGGCAGAAGTTGAGATTTTAGGGTCGATTCGCCATTCGAATATAGTGAAGCTTTTGTGTTGCATTTCGAGTGAAGGGTCTAAGCTTTTGGTTTACGAGTATATGGAGAATCAGAGTCTTGATCAATGGTTACATGGGAGGAAGAAGAAGATGGCTAGGGGGGTGGTTAATGGTGGTGGTGGTCGTGATGATGTTGTTTTGGATTGGCCGATGAGGATGGAAATCGCGATTGGAGCTGCTCAAGGGCTTTGTTATATGCATCACGGGTGTTCTCCGGCGATTATTCATAGAGATGTGAAGTCGAGTAATATATTGTTGGATTCGAAGTTTAAGGCCAAGATAGCTGATTTTGGGTTGGCTAAGATATTGGCCAAGGATGGGCATGGTGAACCCAACACCCTCTCTGTTGTTGCTGGATCCTTTGGCTACATTGCCCCTGGTTAGTACTCTTTTACAGTTATATTACTTGTTTCCACTGGTTCTGTTTTCACAAATTTTGATAAATAGGAAAAAGAAAAGGGACATATACCAAATAGTCCCTCGGACATTTTTTAATACTCATTTAGTCCAAACTTTTTTATTTTGCCTCAAAAAGTCCTTTGCCACGTATTTTGGAGAGGGAGTGCCGCTGGCGCGGACCTCTTAAAATAAGAGGATATTGAGTGCTTGAGGGACTAAATGGGTTAAATTAAAAATATATGTCCTTTTTAAAAAATATATATTTATAGTAGGGACTATTTAATAATTGACCCAAAAGAAAATCAGAGTAAGATAATTAGTTTTCAATAGTAAACGTATGAAAAATAATGTTTTTAACATATATGAATACATATAATTCACTAGTGTTTTAACAACCCCTCCCCCCCCCCCCCCCCCCCCCCCACCACCACCACACACACACACATATATATATATAGAGAGAGAGAGAGAGAGAGTTGCCTTATTTTGACTTTACTTTTTTTCCCACTCAACTTTTACTGTTTGGAGAAGACTTTTGAGCAAATGGAAAACAACTTTCCTTTTGAGTTAGAACTTAAAATATCATTCTTCTCCCAATATCTAAATTATTAGTACCGAAAGTCGTGAAAAACTAATTTCAAAAACCCCACTTCAAAGGAATAATTCCAGCCCAATTCCTTTTGTTTTATCAAAAAACAGAAAATGTATATTTGTTATTCCTTTCTCACTTCCTTGACAATTTATATCAACGGGTGTTGATCATTTGTTATATTTGATCACAGAGTATGCTTATACAACAAAGGTGAATGAAAAGATCGACGTTTACAGCTTCGGAGTTGTACTTCTAGAGCTCGTTACCGGGAGAGAACCCAATGATGGAGATGGAGACGAGAACATATGCCTCGCGGAATGGGCATGGAAACATTATGAAGAAGGAAAGTCAGTTATCGACGCCATAGATGAGGAGATAAAACAACAATATTACTTAAAAGAAATAATCACCGTGTTCAAACTTGGGCTAATTTGCACAAACACACTGCCTGCTAATAGGCCTTCCATGAAAGAGGTTCTTCAATTGCTTCTCCGATGCAGTCCTTTTAAAGGTTTTGACGGAAAAAAGGTTGGGCCTGAGTACGACGTTGCTCCTCTTCTTCAGACTGAGAGTTATCTCTCGAGTTACAAGGGAAGAACGAAGGTAGCTGATGAAGATGGTAGTCTTACTTGCATAGTCTAATACAGAAATGTTCTTGTATGGATCTAAACTAAGGACTTGAATGAACGATCATGTTTTCCAACTTTAGATGCATTTAATAGTGCGGAGATTTAATGCATCTAATGGTAAAAACATGGTCGTTATTTCAAGTCCTTATTGTAGGTCCTTACAAGAACATTACTGTGTATGTATGGCCAAGATCCTATGCAGAGCAATCTGTTTTTCTCTTACAAAAAGGACAGTAATTTGTAACTATCCTTTACCGATAAAAATTGATTTCACAGTTCTGTAAAAGAATGTGAGAACTCAATTTCTAAACCGGCAAAAACTGCTACAAATTTAGGTCCCTTTTTTAATAATAAGGAAGTCGGGGGATATCTATCTATCTATAAGTATATGTATGTATGTTTTAAGTGGATATATAGAGAATCTGTGGTATATGATGTAACTAATGCCATAGATTGTAGGGCTGTTGTTTTGTGTCATAAGGAGAACTATTATGAAGTAGTTTTGAAGTATATGTCTGCAGGAAGATAGAAGTATCTATGTAACTTTCTGTAACCCGAGTTCAGTATCTATTAGAGAATATAAAATGAGGTGTACTGTGTATAGTCATAAATTACTTGGAATGGTTTCAAGTGGCCTTGAAAGTTGAAAAATATCCAGTTTTCGTATGTAAAAATACCAACCTTGTAATGTTAAGAGTGCAAAAGAGGTATAACATATGAATATCGTGTGCGGATGGCGAGAACACACAAAAAGTTAGTAATCACACTTAGAATGTGACAAGGTAAATATTGCGCAATATTTCGCTGTGAGAGAAATGAGAGGTGCATTTCATCCCCACAACAATGTGCCCCAACGTTGTGCTCTCTTGGTTGGAAATTGCTTTTGTGTTGGTTCTCATATAATTTGTTTTTAATTTTTTCTTAGATAGGTCTCTTCGAGAACTCGATAATTCCGGGAACAAAATGTAAACCCACATACACAAGAATCAAAATAAATTACGAGAGGTGAAACCTACGAAGATATTAACGCTTTATAAGGAGTTTATGCTACCACCTGAATTAAGTCATGAGATTTTCTCATTTAATTGTTGAAAGCAACTTAATAGAGAACAAAGAAATGATGATCCTAAGAAGTTAGGGGAGAGCAAGTGAGATGGAGAGGGAAATCAAATAATAGAGATTTGAGATGAAGGCCGTATTATAAAGTATGTTCCTGACCAAAAGCACTTCATGCCTATATCCTTAGTTTTACACAGATTTTATTTAATCTTTGACTACCTAAATTGCCCTTTTTTTATTGAAGTACGAAAAACATCATTTTGTAGTGGTGTGTTATATCGATGAAAAAACTTGACTAGAGATAGATGTTCATACAAATAATTTCAGGTGTATACAAAAAGGTGGCGAAACAATTAAGCATCGCTAAAAATACATTTAGGTAATATATTAGTGATGTCTTAGAAATAAAGTCACACCTTGCAAACTGAACATTTTAAGAGAAGACAAAATCGGTATTATTTATTTCAAATATAACCACGACAATATAGAACAAATTCTATGAATAAATAATTACGAATTAGAATACTCACTATATATATATATATATATAGTCTTAATATAGAGCTATAGGTCTCCAGACAATCAATTAACAGTTATACAGTATTTAAACTTGCATGAAATTGAAAAATATTTCACTCACACGTAAATTAGAAAAAAGAAATCACCCTCGAAAATTAGCAGAATGTTTGTTATGTTCTGTTATTTTTGTTTTTTCTAGGGCTAAGGAATTTTGCTAATTAGAAAGGTTAGGAATAGTCTCAAATATTGGTTCTCATTTGATGTTAAAAGCAACCCAGAAACAGAACAAAGAAAAGAGGATCCTAACAAGTAACAAGAAAGGTCGAGGGAGGGTGAGTGAGTGAGTTAGTATCTGGAAGAATATCCATGCAATCAAAATGATTGATGTCTGAAAATGGCAAGTCCCAAAAAAGATGTCTACCTTTAAAATGAAAAGGCTCTAATGTACCTTTCGCAGGACTACGCCTTATTTGGGAGGAAGGCCAGCAATCAAACTGATTGAACATCATTTTCATTGCCCTTGGATACTTTTAAGGAAGACGTGCATGGGTACTTCACAAACAACGATGTGTTGATACGTCTGATTGGATAGACAGGTTAAAAAAAAGGGGACCCAGTTGGGGTTCAAGTCCACTTGTAAGAACAATCCTTATGAGTATGTTAAAAGAGTAAAAATGCACTTTGGATGTATGTCGTGGGTCCCTCATATGTTCATATATACCATTTGCTAGTGTAAAATTTAGTCAATATAGAAATGCACTAGTTGATTTTAAGTGGGCCCATCTCTAAAACGGAAAATGTAGTTCCGCGGAAGGAAAAAAAGAAAAAGAAAAAGCCCTAAAACGGAACATCATGTTACACTTAGGCATTTTTCAACTTTTACAAAACTCCACTTTCTACCCCTAAATGTTTAGTTCCTAGAAGCAGATAAGAAGTTGTGTTATTTTTATTTTCTTTCCAACAGCTAAATTTCTCAACGGTTATTTTTTTTTATAAATACATGTTGTCTCTTCTACTATTTTTTTATAACTATTTATCATTTACTAATTAACATTTACGAATTAACAAAAATTTAGGGGGCTAAACATAATAAGATAAGAATTTTGGGGAGAAAAATTTAATTTGGGACATCCCTTAAGCAGAACATGATGTTCCGCCCAAGGCTGTCATTCCACCAACCTATACACTGTCGTTTTGATGCAAATATGGTGTTTTTGGTTGGTTTTTGTTTTACACACAACATTTTCCTCACTTAGTCTAGTGTATATTCTGATTAGTATAGTTCAATTATACACTGTGCATAAGGGATGCTCTAAGAAACTCACCACCCCTTAGAGCATCCTCATGGCATTGGAACATTTTTGCTCACTCCAATGTCATTTTCCTACTCTCTAATCATCAATTGCTACATGGTAATCAACATAGGTCACCTTAACGTGAGAGTTTGATTGTCGCGCATCCCTGATCCCCACGGCATTTTAATTTCCGCGGATACAACAAAGAGTTTACAATGTCTAATTTTCATAAATTGCATAAATAACACCAAAATTTAATATTTTTGTACCACAAATTTCATTTTCAATCTTGTTCTTAACTTTGCAAACAATATCAACATCTTCTCTACTCGAATTTCAATTGAGAACTTCCTACCGAGAATTCAAATCATTTTAAATATATCGAATTCCAAGAAACCCCCGATAGCCAAACAATTAAGGGAGCCATTACAAGAAAAAAAGTTGGAGGATGAGAACGCCCTAATTTGTAAAAGTTAGGTTGCTAGATCCGATGACTTCATTCATGGAGCAAATAAAAAATATGGGATTGTAAAAGAATGTTGTCTACATCTTCAATAAATAAAACCAACACACCTAGTATCGTTTTGTAGGCTTGCTCAGCACGCGGTTTAGCAATTAGTCGGCCCGTGAGTAAATTTAGCACCTTCGTTAGCCTCAGCGATCACACCACCAACGATGTGCTTGCGAATCAGACATTAAAGTTGGATACAGGGTAGCATTTCAATTTCATGAAGTGATACTTTGATCTCAAGGACACTTCTAAATGGAACAACGAGCTCTAAACGTGGTGCAAGCCGTGGAAGAAATATAATATTACCTCCACATCAAGCGAAAGTGCGTCCACCAACTTTGAGCTTGGTCTATTCTTTCTGAGGGTCGAGTGACCTTATGTCCCTTCGATGGATGTTGTTTAATTGGAGAACAACATCGTCCCAACGTTTACACAAGCAAGAGTGCAGTGGCCTATTGGCCGAGACGTTGCAAAAGATAATAGGAAAGATGACAACAACTCCACCACCACAAATACTCTTGAGTTTTTTTCGAACTTAAATGCGCACTTTCACTCACTTTATTAAAAAAACTGGTGGACGTTGGTAGAAAACAGGCCCTGCATGCGATGAAGCTAATAATCGATTTGAAAAAAGAGAAGACGGTGTAAAAAAAGAGGGAAAAGACATACTAAACCGGGACAACTCCAACATGGACCCCCATACACGCGCATGGCATACCCGGTATTTCGAAGATATGAGAATTTAATTATTTTGGGAGAAATATAATTATCTAATTGGGAGAAATTAGTTTTTTATTTTTTGGAATCTCGAATGATGAATTGGAGTGTACGGTTGATCTGAAAAGGGCTGAGATAGTCAAAATGATTGCCCGAAAGTTTTATTTGGGTTCCAGAGTATTTTGCACCTAGTTTGACCCGAAAATGAGTAAACGATTAATTTAAAGTGTGTATTATCATTTAAAGTTGGGTATTATTATAAATAAGATTATTAGTCTTACGAGATAAGCCAATCTCATTTGTGAGAAAGAGAAAACCCTAGAAATAGAGAGAGGAAGAAGAGAAGAAAGAAGAAGAAAAGAGGAGAAAAGCTTGGAGCTTGGGAATTCCGGCAAAAATCCGTGATTTCGAGGAAGATTTGAGGCAAGTGACTAAACTTGCTAAATACTTATGTGTGTGATTTATTTCATAATTTATGAACAAATGAGTTGATGATTGAATATTCATGAGAAAACCCTACTTTTTGTATAAAAATGGTTGGAATCCTTTATGATGATAAATTATTGTTGGAGTGCAGTAAGATTTGGGTTCAAGAGATGTAGAGTATATTTTGGAGATAAAATTTGGGGTGTTAACTTTGTAGGTTGTAGAGCAGAAATTCTACAGAACAGGACCGATCCGGGTAGGAAAGCATGATCGGTTCATTTTTTAGGAAATCAGATCGGTTCGCTTTTAAGAAAATCGGATCGGTCCGGTCATTAAAGGTCTTCTGTCGAATTTTAGGAACCGAATCGATTCATTTTTTAGGACCCTCGGTCCGGTTACTATAGTTTGACAGTTCTGATTCTAACCCCTTTTTAATTGGTTTTATTACTTAGGGACCCTCTAATAGAGTGTAGTAAACCTGTTTACAAGATATTTTGAGGGTTCATATTAGGATGTAAAAGAGAGACCACTTTGGGGGCTATAATAAAGGTATATGTAAGAGTAAATTGTGTTGTTTTCTTTTAGTAAATCCTCCAAGGAATGAGGATTCTCTTGAGGATGGTTTCGAGATATTATGGAGGTATATTTGGGAGTTTAACATAGTGAATCCTTTTGTAAATTCTCTGAGTAGTAGGAATTTACTTAATGTCGAATATGGACTGGGTGAGAGAGGGAATATCGTGTGTCCTTAGTGTTGATTAAAATTGGGAGACTAGTCATATCATAGGTGTGATGGATGAGTAAGTTTCAAGTAAGGGGTTGAATACTAAATGGATTGGGAAGGTATGCAAGAATGTATCGGTTAGTATAATGAGAGTTATGTACATGTAGTCGGATTCATTACTTTTATATATATGGACGTGAGATGGTGTGTATATATATATATATATATGGTGTGAATGTATATACCTTGTGTGATGGTTTGTATATATGATGTGATCGAATGTGTATATATCTTGTGTGGATGTTATGTATATTATGTGCTTCATACCCCTATAGTGCTATCATGGAAAGTTGTGCGATGTGGGTGAATCACCCTGGCTTGAGGAGCAGGGAGAGTATAGTCCCTAGGTCATAGCATTCAGTATTTTACCGTGCATGAGGTAGGGGTACGGCGTCTTGGGTATGATTCGTCTTGCTCTTAGGTTAGGAACTATGGTTGCTTCCCATTCGTTGTGATTAGGTTTTTACCAAGTCGGTGTGACAGTCCGATCGCTGGTAACATCGGGACATGTGAGCGATCCCTTGGAAGATGATAGCATTGTAGAGACTGTTAGTATACATATATTATGTGTGTTATGTGTGTGTACTTGCTAAAGAGTGATAAATCATGTATAATACGTGCGAGTAATATTATACAATCTTTATAGATAGTGTGTGATATCTTAATGTTACAACTAGAGAAAGTTATAAAGATGTATATTATGTTTTGTCTTTTGTATCATGAGAGTGGATGAGTATACTCTTATGCCTATAGACGGGGAGTGATTGGGTCCATACTTTGGACCGAGGGCCTAACGGAGTCCCACGACCGACAATGTCAGGTGGTAGTGTATCGGGGGGATTCCTTGTTTGGATTTCGCTTTGCGAGACGTCCCACGCATGAAACTTAGCCTAGCGTTGGGCGTGGGGAGATGTTTGGTCCTTAGTTCTTAGGTATAGGTGAAATAATGGGGGTATATTGCTAGAATTAATGATGACGTGGATATCTTATGATAATAACTTGTGAAGGTTAAAGATTAAAATCGATAGAATATAATTGAGTGCTATTATTGTACAAGTTTGGGTGTAAACTTAGGTGACGATAGAAGAAGTAGAATGACGGTTATGTTAGAGATAGTGGAGTACGTGAATGAGGCTTAGGCGTAGATTTAAGAGGATTTATCCTTAGAATGTGCTGGGTAGCTTAGTTGAGGTTCATATGCATACATTAGGTGCGCGTTATAGATGAGGGGTGAGGTTGAATCCCAAGAGAGTACGACACCACTTTAATTATAAAATTGTGCATTCATAATTATTATGCATTTTAATTCACTTGCTAAAACTATTTTCAAACCTCGGGCTCTGACCCGTTTATATTTTTTCTCTTGCTATACATATATTATATTATTTTAGGTGTCCCTCCGTAAGGACGCCAGTGATGCCTATTCTTTTCGTAGTCTTTGGAGCTATAGCAGATGCGAAATGTTATAAGATTTTGTTGTACCCGCTTTATATTCTTGTAAATCTAGACTATGATCCTTTTTTTATATCGGGTATATACTCAAGAGTTGTATGCGTAATTGTAGATCTTTTTTTATCTTATCTTGAATGTTGTATTGTCTATGACCCAACATTATATTCGGGTATATCTTTTGTTGTTCTCGTGTTTATATTATCATGTTTTGTAGTCATGTTAAATGTTGGTTTGTAGTTCCTTGTATGTTTTGAAAAAAAAATGGCATCCGTTTATTTTGTTAGGGGCGGTTAGTAAATATTTTTAGTCTATGCAGCAGTGATGCTGAGGATGATCCACTTGAGATTTCTATTTTATCTTAGTATAGGGCTGGCCATCCATTATTAATTTAAGCGAGGTGTCACAGGTGGTATTAAAGCATCAAGTTCTAGTGTCTTTGGATCTGTGCGAGTTTTCTACATTCTTCCGTAAGCTTTCTTGACATAGAGCCTTATTATTAGGATTATTGTGTTCATATTGCGTATACGATCTCCTGCGATGTGTAATTGCTTGAATTGTGTGCTGATACAGTTCGCTCTGGTTTCAGAATCCGTAAAAAAGAAGTCGTCCGGCTAGAGAAAATAGGAGGGCAGAGAATGTCGAGCCCCAAGTGCCTCAGGGGACTATGACTGCAGCGGAGGTCACCAATGTCGTGGCTCAAGCAGTCAATGCAACCATGAACGCCATGGCCCAACACTTTCCTCAGGCTCTGCAACAGCTTGCAGCGTCGATAGCGCAAACTTATGTGGGGTTGTCTCTTTGGGGGAGAGTTAGAGAAGCTTTTTAAAAAGGTCATCCTATAGAATTTCAAGGGGGAACCGATGTGGTCATAGCAAGTCAGTGGAAGAAGGATATTCAACGTCTTTCGTATGGTAGAATATAGTGATGTTCAGAAACAAATACTTGCCACCTTTAAGTTAGTGGGTGCGGCTCTCCAGTGGTGGGAATCGGTCACTATGTCAGAGCAGAGGGATACGATGTCTATATCCCATTTTTGGGTTTGATTTGACCGTAAGTATTTGCCTTTAGCAATTCAAACGAAGATGAGGAGAAGATTGTTAGAGGTGAAATAGGGGGATAGGATGGTGGCGGAGTATGAAAGGGAGTTTACCCGATTAGCGAACTTTGTGCTCGAAGAGGTAAATACGGAGGAGAAACGTATATCAAAGCTCTTTGGAGGTTTAGATTGGGAAATTTATCAACATTTTTTAGGGAACCCGACGTTGCTGACTTTTACCGATGTGATGAATGTGGCATTGTTACATTGTCAGGATCACCGTCTTCAACTAAAAAGGAATAAGAAATGTGGGGACCCGGATATGGCAAGTAGGTAGGGAGAATGTGGTGCTAGTGGGGCACAATCATCTCAACAACCGAGGAATAGGCAGAGGGAGCAGGATCTTCACTTAGGGGCTTCGAGTAAGAGGCGGTGTTCTGGAGGTTTTAGATTCAATGATAGTGCTCGAGATAGGATTATCAAGGGTCGCAACAGCGTTTTGTTCCTTTAGGTGGTCTGGAAGGATTTTACGAAAAATGTTTCTTCTGTGGGGAAATAGGCCATCGGAAGAGGGATTGTCTTGAGAGAGACAGGGGATAACTTTTTGAAGAGGTTTTGGATGCACAACCCCTACAACAATTCATGGGCGGGTTCGGAAAAGATAATTTTGATCAGGAACCCATTGATGAGGTAAGGCAATCAGATTATGGAGGTAATATATATATTATTTTTCCTATGTGTATAGGGTATGCTTTGAGTGATATTGGGAGCATCCCAGATAATATTGTTATCTTTAGAATTCGTGAGTGGAACGAATTTAGTGAGTGGTTGGTCGTTATAACCGGGTGGTATATTCATATAATTACCTTGAGGAGGGCAAGTGTGGATTTTATATGGCATCTTATGGGTGAATAGAATCTTTTGAGATGTATTAGTAGAGTTATGGCTTTTTCGAAGTGCAACTCTTAAGCCGTGTTGAGTGGTAATGGTAATACTATCGTTTTGTTGTTTGGCTAGATATATGTTATTGTTATGTCCCAGTTGTGAACAGGTCTATCTTGAGGTGATATTTGGAGATGGTGTAATGGGTTTTTACTGATGAGAATCAGGGTTTAGCAGGTTTGGTTTTGAGCGAAGAGTTTAGCTCATGGTTGTATTCACATTGAGAAGTTAATGTTGGTGAGAACATCGTATCGATTGACGCCTTTTTTCTTGCGCACATTATTTAATTTTTGTGTATCAGAATTTATAAAATCATTTTCTATATTGTATATTTTAGGCCTATGGTGTCATACCTCGAGCTTTGAAGATATGAAAATTTAATTATTTTGGGAGAAATATAATTAGTATATTAGGAGAATTTAGATTATTATTTTTTGAAGTCTCGAATGATGAATTTGAGTGCACAGTTGATCCGAGAAGGGACGATATAGTCAAAATGACTGCTCGAAAGTTGTATTTGGGTTCCGGAGTATTTTGGACCTATTATGACCCAAAAATGAGTAAACGAGTCATTTTAAGTGTGTATTATCATTTAAAGTTAGGATTTAGGATTTAAAGTCTGAAGAGGCTCGTGAGATAGCCAATCTCATTTGTGAGAAATGAGAAAACCCTAGAAAGAGAGAGATGAAGAAGAGAAGAAAGAGGAGAAAGTTTGGAGCTTTGGAGATTTTCGGCACAAACACACGGATTCAAGGAAGATTAAACCTCTACAACTTTGAGGCAAGTGATTAAAGCTGCTAAATAATTGTGTGTGTGAGTTATTTCATAATTTTTTTTGGTGATTTAGTTGATTTTGCGGTTAAATGGTTAAACCCTAGAATTTTTTATGAACTCTTGAATTTGATGAAAAATATATGTGGGTTTGTTGATAAAAATGGTTGGGATAATATATGTGTTGGGATTTGATGTTAGGATATTGATGGAATGCAGTGGGATTGGGGTTTTAGGGTTGTAGAGTAGATTTTTCAACGTGTTAAAGGATAATTTTGGGTACAAATCTCGTGGGTATAAAATTGTACAGAACTGGACCGGTTCATTTTTATGAGGCACCGTATCGGTCCAGTTATTAAGAGATTTCTGTCAAATTTTAGGAATCAAATCAGATCATTCTTGAGGACCCTCGGTTCGGTCACTATATTTTGCCAGTTCCTGTTTTAACCCCCTTTTAATTGGTTTATTACTTAGGGACCCTCTAAAATAGTGTAGTAAACATGTTTATAAGATATCACGGGGGTTCATATTTGGATATAATAGATGGGCCATTTTGGGGGCTATAATGGATGTATGTATAAGAGTAAATTTTGTTGTTTTCTTTTAGTAAATCCTCCAAGGAATGAGGATTCTCTCAACGATGGTTTCGGGCAATTATAGAGGTATATTGGGGAGTTACGCATATTGAATCCTTTCGTAAATTATCCAAGTAGTAGGAATTTACTTAACGTCGAATATGGACTGAATGAGAGAGAAATATCGTGTGTTCTTATTGTTGTTAAATTGGGAGACTATTCATATCTTAGGTGTGCTGGATTAGTAAGTTCAAATGAGGGATTGAATAATAAAAATTAATCGAGAAGGTGCACGAGAGTGTATCGATTAGTATAATGAGAGTTATATACATATAGCCGGATTCTTTACTTTTTACATACGGACGTGAGATGGTATGTATATATATATATATATATATATATATATTGATGATGCCGAAAATCAGCACCACCAGGTGAGGTGTTTGCAAGCTCAATACAGGTGTAACAATGGCAACACAGCTATATGAATAAGGTAAGAATGAGGTGAGGATAAGAGGAATGAAAGCAGGAATATAAGTGGTTCAGCCAAACCGGCCTACGTCCACTGTGGGTGTGTGTGTGTAATGTCACTGAAAGAAGGCACTAATGGCCATGGTTACAACCTCTCAAGCTCTTTCTCTCTCTACTGTGTATATATAGACAGAGTTTCAGCTGGGGTTTTAATATGTGGATCCTTTTGCAAGGTAGGGGTGATCCCTTTATATAGTGCCTAGGGGGTGTAATATACCCCCTATGCATGTAATGTGCATGTGTGTAGTTTCCTCACCAGTGAGGGTGTGCCAGTTGTCAGGGCCACATGTAAGTAATGATGATGAAATATTCCCTCCACATGTGGGGAATAATCTTGTTGTAACTGATCTAGGCCCCAGGTGTCCTTATCCGAATGTCCACAGATGCTTGGTAGTCAAATATGTGAATGGCCTCGGCATAGGAAAGGACGAGCTATAAAGGTTGGTCGTCCGATCAATCCATGAGGTGTCATGGGCCGTCTCGGCTTTATGTCAGCCGAGGTATATACCTATGTCAGCCTGGGACGAGTCATTGGTGTGCTGATGGTGATACCTCTGGTAGCCTCGGTCTACTCCGAGGTAGGGTTCATGTTGAAGGTGAATGTAGAGCTTCTTGTTATCTTGGCCTACTGTTGACCGGGGTTACTATTCCTTGGTACCTGGAGTTGATGTTGACATCTGTGATACGAGGAGTGTCCCCGGGGAAGTGCATGTTGTAGTGTCGGCCTGGGCCGAGGTACACCTGGCCGAGGGATGATATCGTGGGCCCCCGGGCACTGGTGGGTCGGCCATCGTCTCGGCCTCTTATCTCGGCCGAGGTATGCACCCCCAGGCCGAGGTCATACTTGGGCATATCAATCACCCCCCAGCCCTTAGCCATTTGCGAGAGTGGATGGCTAGGGGGTTCTTGCCTCCGAGGCCTATTCACCCCAAAGTCAATACCTGCTTGACACTTGTCCGTTGCCAAGGTGTGCCCACTTGGTTGGCACATGTAGTCAGTTGTCCCTTGGGCTTCCCAAGGCAATGATGAGCCTTGGGAATCGTGCCCAAGTATTTAAAGGTTAAAACCATTTTCCTTCTTCTTCTTCCTCATTTCTCTCCTGTTCAAGCAACTGTTTCCCTGTTTTTTGGAACTTCTCTCTCTACCCGAAGTCAGCCCTTGCTCCAGCAATTGTTCTGCCGAGGGATACCTCCCCTCCTGCGCGATACTCTCTACCTTTATTCATCAATCTCACCTTCAGGTATCCTTCATCTCCATTTCCTTCGTTTTTGATATCTTTTATTTTGAATTTTCCGGCTAGTTCTTGAGCTTTCCGGTGAGATCTTGAGTTTTCCGGTGAGATCTTGAGTTTTCCGGTGGACTTTTGAATTTTCCGGTCAGCTAGGTTTTCTAGTTTGATCCTTGATTCCCTCAACTTTTTAAACCACATTTGTTTGTAGTTTCTAGGACATTTCTACAAGTTTAAGGTCTGCCAAGAGCCTTGAGTCGTCCCCAGATGCTCAGACCCCTGTACCAACTTATTGAAGACTTCCCCTCTCTAAAAGAAAAGACCTTAGAAAAAATTAGACAAATAGAGAGAGCTCAGGAAGAAGCTCGTAGGTCACAAGGGTCCCCTATCAGACCTCTCTTTCCCCCACCTCTCAAGGTGGTATACCCTCGTCCACCTGAAACTTTTTACCAGACAGACGTCTCTGCCAACAACTTGCCGATGTCTGAGTCTGAGTCTTCTACCTCCGACCCGATGTCAGTGGACTCTTTCCAAGAGGCCATGGACTTTACTACTCAGGCTGATCAGAACTCTGACCAAGCCGAGGTCTCTAGTCGTGCCTCGTCACAAAATGGCACAAGTACCTCTAGTTCTTCTTCAGAGGTTGAACTTGTAGAGCCAAATGTGGCTGTTCCTTGCATTCTGAATGCTATTCCCCTGTCGGCCGTCACAGAGGCCGAGTTTGCTCGGAGGTTCCCCGGTAACCCGTCCACGTCTGCTCCAGCCGACGTCGAGTCTGACGATGACGAGGATGCCGAAAGTGATGTGGACACATCTGAGGCAGCCGAGTATGAGAGTACAATAACTGAGGTGGATCTACTGCACTTTAGGTACCTATACTCCATTAGCCCCTCTATCCACTTAAGGAGACCTCTGAGGGGAGAGAGGGCCTATCATGGCAGGGATGGTGAAATCTGCCTGTACGAGCAGATGTTCAAGTTAGGTTTTCGTCTTCCCTTCCACCCCGTCATTAGGACCATTCTATCATTCATTAACTTGGCCCCCTTGCAGCTCTTTCCCAATGCCTGGAGGGTCATTATTGGGGCAATCATCTTATGGAGGGCGGTTCACCACTCTGACCTCCCAGTGCAGGTCTTCGCTGGTTGCTACGTCCCAACCTCGGCCAAGAATCATCCGAGCTACTATCACTTTGTGGCTCGGAGGCCTGAGAAAAAGATGCTCCTGGTCACTCAGACCTCCAACCATAATTGGAAACCCAGGTACTTTTATGTCTCAGGGCCTTGGGAATTTGGTTCTTCCATTCCCTCTTCCATCTTCGAGCCGAGAATACCTACTAAATGGGGCAAAGTCTCCATGTCTGCCAGGGCCGACCCTGGACTAAGTGTGCAGCACGGCAAGAGGGTGAAGGCCCTGCAGGACCAAGGGGCCCATGGGATGTTTGTCAAATTTGAACATCTGCTGACCCCTCAGTATCTCTCGGGGACGAGCCTGGGCGGAAGTCCCCTAGCTGACTTTGGTAAGGATTTTTATTTTGACCCTAAGTGTAGCCTCTTATCTTACGTACTTTATTTCTGACTCATATCTTTTCACTTTTGCAGAGAAACCACCAGAGGTTTCAGAAGAGTTGTGGGAGATGGCAGCCCCAAGCTTAGCTAGGCTTGTCAAGAAGACCGGTCTAAATGCTCCTCCACCTGCTCCCTCAACATCCAAGTCTAAGAAGAGGGCACCTCAGGTCCCTCCTCCTGAGGATCAGAGGCCGAGCTCCAGGACAAGGAGGACCCCAGATGCTGTGATCCCTATCACAGCTGACACATTATCGGCTCGTCTGGACCAGTTAAAACTTTCCGACAGTGTGCTCGGCCACAGCCGACAAGCCATGGACGCTCTTAACAACATGATGACTGAGGCCGACAAGCGTTTTCTCAGGGCCATGGAAACCCCTACGATGGTTGAATTCGGCCTTCACAGAGTAGTCCAGGTATAACTTATTCCTTGTTCAAAGTGCAACGTCTGATCTTTCTCTTATCTGACTTCTTCATTTACTGTGCAGGGTGCGGCTGCCATGTATCAGCTATCCAACCGGGCTCTGAGGAAATTGCCTCTCATCCAGAAGGGGCAGGAGGCTGAAAAAGTTGAGGGCACCCTGAAGGCCGAGATTGCTCGTCTGAGGAAAGAGTTACAGGAGGCTGAGACCAAGGCTCAGACCTCTGAAAATAAGGCCCAATCCCTAGAGAAGGACATCTCTGCACTTGTTCAGAGTCATACCAAGGCCCTGAAGGACAAGGACGATGCTTTGCAGAGGAAAGTTGATGCTGCGGTGAAGGCTTCTCTTGCAGACGCCTCGGAGACAATAATTGCTGACTATAAGGTCTCTGAGGAGTTTGTAGATTTTGGCCTGGAGTACCTTGAAAGAGGTATCAAGGCCACCTCCAAGTGGGCCGAGGTAAGGGAGGCTGAGGTTGGCACCATTAAGGCCTCAGATTTTGTGGGCCTCGGCCTTGTCGATGCCCAGTTTGCCCAGGCCTTGCAGGAGATAGAGGATGAAGCTGCTGCCCCTGGTCAAACTTTTACTCTGGAAGGGGCAGACCTCGGGGACACTGACCCTGCAAACGAAGTAGCCGAGGTGACCAATACCGAGCAGGCCAACCCTGAAGAGGCATCAGACGTTCCTCATTCAGATGTTTAACTTATATTTTCCATTTTTTGTTTTGACTTGTAATCTCGTATGTAATTTTTCACACTTAAATATTTTGCAATGTCAAGCTTTTGTTGAATGCAAATGTCTCTTCATCTTTATTTGTGAATGTACATGGATGCTATGCACCCTCTGTAGTCATTACTGAATGTGGTGCCATAACCATTACTTAAGAGTCTGAGGCCCTCACCTAAGAGGTTATCCCCACAATAAATTTCACCAAATGAATGTTTAAGGTCTGAGGCCCTATAGCCGAGGTGTCCGGGCTCAGACCTCGTCACCACCAAGTGGTTATGAGGGTCTGAGGTCTTCACCTAGGCCGAGGTAAGCCTCGTAATGTCACCAAATTAATGATGTTTAAGGTCTGAGGCCCTCACCTAAGAGGTTATCCCCACAATAAATTTCACCAAATTAATGATGTTTAAGGTCTGAGGCCCTATAGCCGAGGTGTCCGAGCTCAGACCTCGTCACCACCAAGTGGTGTTATGAGGGTCTGAGGTCATCACCTAGGCCGAGGTAAGCCTCGTAATGTCACCAAATTAATGATGTTTAAGGTCTGAGGCCCTCACCTAAGAGGTTATCCCCACAATAAATTTCACCAAATTAATGATGTTTAAGGTCTGAGGCCCTATAGCCGAGGTGTCCGAGCTCAGACCTCGTCACCACCAAGTGGTGTTATGAGGGTCTGAGGTCATCACCTAGGCCGAGGTAAGCCTCGTAATGTCACCAAATTAATGATGTTTAAGGTCTGAGGCCCTCACCTAAGAGGTTTCCCCCATGATTAATTTCACCAAATTAATGATGTTTAAGGTCTGAGGTCCTCACCTAAGAGGTTACCCCCATAATTAATTTCACCAAATGAATGATGTTAAGATGAAACAAGAATTTGCCATGGAAACTGTTCTTTATTCACAACCTCTTCTCAATAAGATGGTACTTTTACAATTGACAAAATGGATGCAACATTATATGAAATATCTCTTTAGGTGGTCGGCATTCCACGGGTTGGTGAAGGGTTCTCCCTCTAGGTTCTCTAGCCTATACGTGCCAGGCACAACCTCTTCCGTTACTCTGTAGGGTCCATGCCAGTTCGGGTGTAGCTTGTTTGCTTTCTGTAGGGTTTTCTTAAGCACTAGGTCTCCTACCGCAATGGGTCTTGTCTTTACCCTTTGATTGTAGAACTTTGCTTCCCTCTGCTGGTAGGCTGCTTTCCTGACCTCCGTGTCTTCCCTTCTTTCTTCAATGAGGTCCAAGTCTAATCTCCTCCTTTCCCCATTGTTGTCCGGATCATAGGTCTGAATCCGATGAGTTGGTAGGCCTATCTCCGTTGGTATGACGGCTTCTGAACCGTGTGCCAGCATGAATGGGGTTTCTCCTGTGGGTGTCCTTGCTGTTGTCCTGTAAGCCCATAGCACAGCGTAAACCTCTTCTATCCATCTCCCTTTCTCGTTTTCTAACCTCTTCTTGATTCCATCCAAGATTGTCCTATTTGTGACTTCAGTCTGGCCATTAGCCTGGGGTCGACCAAGAGATGAGAAGAACTGCTTAATCCCCACACTTTGGCAATACTTCTCTAAGGAGGCGTTCTTGAACTGGGTCCCATTATCTGAGATGAGCATGTTTGGGAGGCCATACCTACATATGATGTTCTTCCAGATGAACTGAAATGTCTTCTGCTCCGTAATTGTTATCATGGGTTCGGCTTCTACCCATTTTGAAAAGTAGTCAATGGCAACTATCAAGAATCTATAGTTGTTGACTGCTCTTGGCAAAGGTCCTACCAAGTCGATTCCCCATACCGCGAACGGCCATGGAGAAGAGATTGATGTCATAGGTTGATGGGGTTGGTGAGGGATAGTGGCGAACCTCTGGCATTTGTCGCACCTCTTCACATAGTCAGCGGCGTCCCTCGACAGGGTTGGCCACCAATATCCCTGAGTGATGATCCTCTTGGCTAGGGGTCTTCCTCCTATATGGCTAGAGCAAGAGCCCTAATGAACCTCCCGCAAGACCCGGGTTACCTCCATGGGATGCACACATCTGAGGAGGGGCAATAGGAACCCCTTTTTATACAAGACATCCCCTATCAAAGAGAACTTGGCAGCTCTGTACCTCAACTTTCTTCCTTCCAGCTTGGACTCAGGTAGCTCCCCCTCTCTTAAGTATCTGACGAGTGGGTCGATCCAAGAGCCCCCTAGGTTCACGTTGTGACAAGGGCTGCATACCTCGTCCTCCTCGATGCTTGCCCTTCCCAGGATTTCAATTGGGACGGTTCTTCCCAAGTCTGTCTTCATTGCCGAGGCCAGCCTTGCCAATGCATCGGCGTGATTGTTGCTCAATCTCGGCACTCTCTTCAGCTTGGCTTCTTCAAAAAATTCGAGCAAACCTCTCACCTTTTTTAGGTACCTGGCCATCCTCTCATCCTTGGCCTCGTACGCTCCCAACACCTGGTTGACAACCAACCTTGAGTCGCTATGGAGTAGAAGCCGCTTCACCCGCAGAGTTGTTGCCAATAGGAGGCCCGCTATCATGGCCTCATACTCAGACTCGTTGTTTGAGGCTTGGAAGTTGAATCTTAAGGCATACTCAATGTTGGCGCCATCTGGAGCTGAGAGTACTAGCCCCGCGCCGCTTCCACCGTCACAGGAGGATCCATCCACGAAGAGGCTCCAGACGTCTTCATCTGAAGAGAAAACCCCTTCTCTCATCACTCCTTTTTCGAAGAGGTATCGATCCTCTTCGTTTTCTTCTATTCTCCTCCGAGCATTGCCTGGGACTATCTCTTCTCGGCCCCCGAAGACGTTTGGGTTCATCTCTTCCGAATCTCGGGAGAGGCCTCTGCCCCTCTCTTCGCCGCCTTCCAAGGTCTTCTCTGACTCAGTCTCTTCCCAAGTGAACTCTGCGACAAAATCAGCAAGGGCCTGCCCCTTAATGGCTGTCCTGGGTTGGTAAGTAAGATCATACTCTCCTAGTTCAATGGCCCAGGCCATCAATCTTTCGGACTTCTCAGGCTTGTGCAGGACCTGTCTTAGCGGGGAGTCCGTGAGGACTGTCATAGAGTGATCTTGAAAGTAGGGTTTCATTTTTCTTGAAGCATGGATAAGAGCATAAGCCAACTTCTCCATCCGGGGATAGTTCTGTTCAGACCCTTGTAGGGCCTTACTGTTAAAGTACACAGGTCTCTGAACTCCACCCTCTTCTCGTATGATGGCCGCGCTAATGGCCGACTCAGAGACTGCTAGATACACAAACAACCTTTCTCCCGCAATGGGCCAGGACAGCAGCAGGGGAGACCCCAAGTAGGACTTGAGCTGATCAAAAGCTTTTTCACACTCTTCATCCCACTGGAAGGCCTTCCTTAGGACCTTGAAGAATGGAAGACACTTATTGGTTGCTCTGGAAACAAACCTGTTCAGGGCTGCCACTCTTCCCATGAGTCTTTGGACATCCTTGATACTCCTAGGAGTCTTCATGTCGAGCAATGCCTTGATCTTCTCTGGGTTTGCCTCAATCCCCCTTTGATTAACGATGAACCCCAGGAACTTCCCAGCTCCTACCCCGAAGACACATTTGGCCGGGTTGAGCTTCATTCTGTACGAGTCCATGACATCGAAGGTCTTCTCAAGGTCTGCCACGTGAGTACATGCCTTCAGGCTCTTCGTTAGCATATCGTCCATGTACACCTCCATGGTCTTACCTATCTGCTCCTCAAACATCCTATTGACGAGACGCTGATATGTTGCCCTCGCATTTTTCAGACTAAAGGGCATTACCTTGTAACAGTATGTCCCCTTGTCAGTGATGAAGGCTGTCTTCTCAGAGTCTTCGGCGTCCATGAATATTTGGTTATAACCCAAATAAGCATCCATGAAGCTCATGAGCTCGTGCCCTGCTGTTGCGTCCACCATCTGGTCTATCCTAGGTAGGGGATAGCTGTCCTTCGGGCAGGACCTATTCAGGTATGTGAAATCTACACACATCCGCCACTTTCCATTGGCCTTAGGCACGATCACTGCATTTGAGAGCCACTCTGGATAGGTGACCTCTCATATGAACTCGGCCTCTTCCAACTTCTTCACCTCTTCCCGAATGACCTCATACTTCTCTCTGGAGTAAATTCTCCTCCTCTGCTTGATTGGCCTGGCATCCTTGTCCACGTTGAGTTTGTGGGTCATGACCTCGGGGTCTATACCAGGCATGTCGGTGTGGCTCCAGGCAAAGGCACTCTGCCTCTTCCTGAGAAGGCTTACCAGCTCTTCCTTAATCTTTGTTTCTAGGGTTTTGCCGACCTGGATGGTTTTTTCCGGCTCGTCCTCATTGAGGACGATGGATTCTACCTCTTCCGCGGCCTCGCCCTTCTTCAGCTTTGTTTCATCTCTCGGATCAAGAGTGTCTATGCTGTAGGTGGCGGTTTCTCTCTTATGGGCCTCCCTCTCTTCAGCTGAGTTGAAGTAACACTCCCGTGCCGTGGTCTGATCCCCCTGCACTTCCCCTACCCCGTAAGGGGTCGGGAATTTTAGCATTTGATGGACCGTTGACGGCACGGCTTCAAACTCCTTGAGGGCTACTCTTCCAACGATGAGGTTGTAGGCAGAGTAGACATTCTCGTCCATCACAAAAAAGTTTATCTTCTTAGTCAGCCTTTTAGGCCACTCATCCCCCATACGCACATCCATCGCATACATGCCTAACGGGTGCACTTTCTCACCACTAAAGCCTATCAAGGGATGGTGGTATGACACTAATCTTGATCTGCTGAGACCCAAGCTCTTGAAACAAGGCCAGAACATTACATCTGCTGAGCTTCCCCCATCTATGAGGATTCTCCCTACGTCGCACCCATGCACCCTTGTCGTTATGACCAAGGGGTCATCATGGGGGGCTAAGATGCCCTTGAAGTCGAGCCGGGAGAAACCCACCACCAGGGTGTCCATGTCCACCTTCGTTCTCTTCTGCACAGCGTCAAAAGACGTCAGGTTCACAACCTCTGTCCTGACTACCGACTTGGCCTCCGCGACATGAGACTTTCTATCGGCTACCTCAGATCCACCCCCTGCGAATCCCCCACATATGGTGCTAACACCAAAGGAGATCATTCCTACCCTCTTCACTGGGGTGTTGTCATCCCTAGGTGGGAGATCCGGGTCATCTCCATCATTACCATATGAATCATCATGCCTTTTAGCCGGGACATCACCACGGCACTTGTCGTCTCTTCTCTTCCTAGGGTCTTCTCTGCCGCCTTTTGGGGCCTTGCCATCCACATACTTTCTCAGCTTCCCGGATTTCAGCATCTTCTCAATCTCGTCCTTCAGGGCAAAGCATCTGTCTGTGACATGGCCGTGGTCCTGATGAAACTCACACCAGAGGTTTTTATTCCTCTTATGTGGCGGAGCCTTCAACTTCTCTGGCCATCTCAGAGCCCGGTCACTCTTGATCTCATTAAGAATGTGCTCACAGCTCACGGTCCGAGGAGTGTAATGGGCGAACTTGTCATCTGCTGACCGCTTCTTTCCTTCCTTCTTGCCCTGGGACCTCCCAGCACTACCGCGGTTCTCCTCCTCGTATTTGGCGGCCATCGCCTCCTCCGCATTCATTACTTTTCCTGCAGTGGACAACAGCTCCGCCATAGACTTGGGGGGATCTTCCGCCAGCTTCTATAGTAGCTTTCCCTTCTGAAGACCTCCTATAAGGGCGGTCATGGCTATGCTCTCCTCGTAATCCTCCACCTCCAACTTCTCCTTGTTGAATCTTGCTATATAGTCCCTTAGGCTTTCACCCTTAGCCTGTTTGACGTATAGGAGGTGGGTGGTCTTCTTTTGGGGCCTTACCCCAAAGCAGAAGTTGTGGATGAACTGCTCGGCCAATCCCTTGAAGTTTTCGATTGAATTCTTTGGAAGAGAGGTGAACCAGCTATGCGCAGCCCCTGTTAGGGTGCCCGAGAAGGCCCTGCACTTCATCTCATCAGGTATCGAGTAAATATCTGCCGCCGACTGATACATCTCGATGTGGTGCACAGGGTTAGTGCTGCCATCGTACTTAGGAGTCACTACAGGAGGCTTGAATTTAGCTGGGGTTGGGAACCCCACTATCTTAGCCACAAATGGTGAGCCCTCCGTGTAGCCCCTCTGTAAGGGGTCCTTGCTCTTTATGAGGTCCCCTATCTTCTCCTCGAGACGTTGGATCGAGTCATTCCATGGTCTTCTCTCGTCAACTTGGCCGAGGTTGTCCCCTGCCACCTCTCTGCGGTGGACAGAGGGTTCCCCAGCCACGACCCTCTGACTGTTGACCTCTTCCTGTTCCCTTGCTCTTCCCTCCATGGGTCGGCCTTGATCTGGCCGAGCCCCTCTTTGGGAGCCTGCTGCACTCCTTGACCTCGATAGCCTGTGTCTTAGGTCATTAACTGGTCCCAGCCTCTCGAAGGCCGAGCCTCTGCTCAACCTGTTGAAGGCCGACCCTCTCTGCTGGGCCTCATCTCTTCTTCGGTCGACACATCCTTGGCTTTGCCGAAGAGGTCGTACGGTATTATCGGACACCTCATATGGCTCCCAGCAGTCTTCTGGGGCCTCTTCTACTCCTATGTCATCGTATCTGTCCTCTGGGCAAGGGTTTCCTTGCCTCCCCAGGCGCAAACGCCTAGGGTCAGCAACGTCCCTTCTCCGCTGGGGTGCAGGTTGGTCCTTCATCAGTGCCTGGGGTGGTCCCCTGGCACCTGGTTGGGGTTGAACTGCCACCGGGGTGATCATGTCCGGTGAGACTCCAGGTGGTCTCATCATCATGGTTTGGCTGAGCTGTGCAAATTGCTCCTTCATCGCTTGTTGTGTTGCAGCCAAAGATTTCAAGGCAGCTGCCACCTCCGCCATTTCGGACTGGGGAGGATCCTGAATGGAGCTAGCTCCCCCACCTCCGGGTGGCGGAAGAGGCGGCGGCAAGTCTGGTGCCATGTGTTAAACTGTATAGAGTCTTGGTTGCAGGGGAGCTTAATACCTGAAAGGACCTCTTTCAATGGTGAAATAGCTCCACACAAGGGGTGGTTTCTGGTTCACCACCAGAGTCTCCGGTGAGGCAAAGCAGGAAATGAGGATGAGATAGCCTCTCGCTTCCCACAGACGGCGCCAAAATGATGATGCCGAAAATCAGCACCACCAGGTGAGGTGTTTGCAAGCTCAATACAGGTGTAACAATGGCAACACAGCTATATGAATAAGGTAAGAATGAGGTGAGGATAAGAGGAATGAAAGCAGGAATATAAGTGGTTCAGCCAAACCGGCCTACGTCCACTGTGGGTGTGTGTGTGTAATGTCACTGAAAGAAGGCACTAATGGCAATGGTTACAACCTCTCAAGCTCTTTCT
Source organism: Sambucus nigra (assembly GCA_949130495.1). NCBI lineage: Eukaryota > Viridiplantae > Streptophyta > Magnoliopsida > Dipsacales > Adoxaceae > Sambucus > Sambucus nigra. The sequence goes on along the minus strand of OX422208.1, from coordinate 81,404,379 downwards.
CTCTCTACTGTGTATATATAGACATAGTTTCAGCTAGGGTTTTAATATGTGGATCCTTTTGCAAGGTAGGGGGTGATCCCTTTATATAGTGCCTAGGGGGTGTAATATACCCCCTATGCATGTAATGTGCATGTGTGTAGTTTCCTCACCAGTGAGGGTGTGCCAGCTGTCAGGGCCACATGTAAGTAATGATGATGAAATATTCCGTCCACATGTGGGGAATAATCTTGTTGTAACTGATCTAGGCCCCAGGTGTCCTTATCCGAATGTCCACAGATGCTTGGTAGTCAAATATGTGAATGGCCTCGGCATAGGAAAGGCCGAGCTATAAAGGTTGGTCGTCCGATCAATCCATGAGGTGTCATGGGCCGTCTCGGCTTTATGTCAGCCGAGGTATATACCTATGTCGGCCTGGGACGAGTCATTGGTGTGATGATGGTGATACCTCTGGTAGCCTCGGCCTACTCCGAGGTAGGGTTCATGTTGAAGGTGAATGTAGAGCTTCTTGTTATCTTGGCCTACTGTTGACCGGGGTTACTATTCCTTGGTACCTGGAGTTGATGTTGACATCTGTGATACGAGGAGTGTCCCCGGGGAAGTGCATGTTGTAGTGTCGACCTGGGCCGAGGTACACCTGGCCGAGGGATGATATCGTGGGCCCCCGGGCACTGGTGGGTCGGCCATCGTCTCGGCCTCTTATCTCGGCCGAGGTATGCACCCCCAGGCCGAGGTCATACTTGGGCATATCATATATATTATGTGCTTCATACCCCTCTAGTGCTATCAAGGGAAATTGCGCGATGTGGGTGAATCCCCCTAGCTTGAGGAGCAGGGAGAGTATAGTCCCCAGGTCATAACATTCATTATTTATATTGTGTGATTCTTATTAGGGGTGAGACGTAGTGGGTATGCTTCATTCTCATTTCCGGTGAGATGAAGTTGTAAGGTTATATGAACTGAGGTTATTTCGTAGAATACACACACTACACTATAAAAATTTGCCAAGTACAGAAATATTCTAATTTTAATTTCCTTGCAAATTTAAAAGTTAGCATAAACAATTAACAATTAAAGTGATGGGATTGTTAACTTGATTAAGAGATATAAAATTCGCCAATTTTATCCTTTTTATCCTACACATACATCTAGGTGATTTAATAAAGTAAAGTGCGAAAATCACAACCACAACGTGCCGATGTACGAGAAAAACCCAAATGGAAAAAACCTTGGACGGTTGGGCCTAGACAAATCCACTACAAATATGGTTTTACAAAAAGACTCAAAAGAATTAGAGACTTGACTCACAAAGACTCGTTGATGCCGTCTCCAATACCTCCGTTTGTTGTATGCGAAGCTCCAACGCGTTGCACAACACTGCTCGTGTCTCGGTATCCACCGAAGGCCAAAATACCGTCTCCAATAAGCTTGAACGCAGAAATCCACGGCAAGTGTACTTGTTGAATTTCAGGTTGATGGCATGGGGTTTTGGTTCAAAAGTTAAATTGTGTTGAAGAAGGATTTTTTCATAAAAAAGAAGATATGAAATTTTTTTCTCCCAAGGATGTGTAACTCTCTTGTGAAAAACTGATTTTCGTCCATATTATCAAAACTGGAAAAGTAGTTGACAAGGGAAGTTATTTAAAATAACAGCAGGAAAGAAGTTAAAAAAAATTCAAAACTGACAAATCTCGTTCGAATGAGATATGTAACGATCGTCCAGTACAAATGTTAGATAAGTCGTTAGAAATCTCGTTCGAACGACATTTCGAATGAACTTCTAACAAGATACCAATGCAAGCTGGGCTGAGTCGTTACATCCAGGTCGTTCGAACGACCTGGAAAACTTCGAACGAAAATACTTTTTCTTTAAAAAAGTTTTAAAATTAATTTCAAAAAAATTCATAAAAATATTTGGAAAGTTAAAATTACTCCAACACATAAAAATGGTTTGGGTCATATACGTTTTTAGGAGAATGGAATTGATATGCATATTGATGTAGCGTGAACTTTGAATGCCCAATTCTCTAAGGTTGTATGAAGCTTGATTATAAATGACTCGAAAGAGTTTTGTCCAACGGAATTTAGCCAATACTACAAATGACTCGATTGGAAATTTGTCCTTACAAATCTCCCCCTTTGTCTAATCCGGGACAAAACGAAATTAAAAAAAATATACAAAAAAACTGAATTTACTAAGCCAGTCGTCAAGCCCATTCTAAAGCCTATCCCAAAAACCCAAATAAAAAGACAGACTAAATAACTCGACTGATGGTGTGCTGCAGAAAAGTAGGCGATATATCCTACACACATGAAACAACAAATGCATAAAACGCATGGGGAAATAGAAAATATAAATCAAGAGTTAATTAATTATGAGAATAGAAAGCAAGTTAATTAATCACGAGTATGAAATATGTTAAATTAAATCTAACTCCCCCTAAATAAGAACTCCCCCTATCAATATTTCTCACCCTTTTGGTCCGGAAAAGACAACGTGATAGACATAGCCTGTATGGTTATAGAAAAGGATACGAGGAATAAAAGCAATAGCAAAAAAAATTCAACACAATCAAAGATCCATTTATGCAACAATCGAAAAAACATGAGAGATATATCATTAACCATAGAAGGAAAAACAAAATATCCATACATCAATAAAGAGAATATAACTAAACCATATAAATGGGTACAAGTGAGAAAATGTAAATAAAAGTGTTCAGCTTGCCCTCACTAGTACAAAAGATGAAATGAACTAACATAAAAATGAAATCAAGGTACTGGAGCATCATTAGGTGAATCATCTGGATAGGACCCGGTACCGGATGAGCCAGCTCCACGGCGCATCTCCATGCGACGAATCGCCTCAAGGTGCTCAAGAAGCATATAATCTTGACGCGCTTGAGCTTCATCCCGACGTGCTTGAGCCTCCTCACAACGAGCCTAAGCCTCCCTATGTTGCTGCATAGAAATTAATAGCTCCCTCAGAATGGCCCGATCCTGGCGCCTGTCTTCTTAAATTTGCTCCACCTGTGTATGCACAAACCTAAGATCCTCTGAGTCAATGGGTGCGGGATCATGAGAAGATGACAGTCTAGGGGTAGCACGAGAGGTTTGTGGTCTAGTAGGAGAAGGAGTGGAGGCAGTGAAGGATTAGGAGGATGCGAATTGCGAGGTAGAGAGTTGTGGAGTATCGGGGGGTTAGTGACCACGAGACCTACCAATAGAGGGCATATCAATGGTTTGGTATAGGGTCACAAGGGAATCAGTGGGAAGACGAGGGCAGCCGACAGCAAGACAATGGAGTGTAATAATAATAATAAAAGGGAGGGATTGCCTAGCGGGACCGAATGGGTTGATTCGAACAGACTTAATTACTAGATAAATGAAGGCGGGTAGGTCGATGGCAGCCCTAATGATAATGGAAAACATGAGGTCCACGTGCATCTTAGTAATTTGAGTGGAGTTTGCATGAGGAATGAGGCAAGCACACACAATCCAATTTAGGACCATAAAATCCGGATGTAAATTTTTATGGAAAATGGTAACAGTATCGGGTTGGAGAATCCTACACACAGTGCTCATAATCAGATTGAAGTCAGGATGAGAATCATGAGCCTAAGGGTAGGATGGATTTGTGACTCGGGGTAAAGTGATGAGACGGGCTATAGAGTCAGGACTGACAATGACTTCCCTACCTCGAACTCGAGGAAATATATGATCCTCACGAGCAAACATTCAAAAATAAAATTCTCGAATAAGGTCGGGAAATATTGTGTCGGTGTGGTTAAATAAGGGGTGGGTCCCATCCTAAGTTAGATATCCAAGAGTGGACTGTGGTGTCTGCTAGAGATGAGAGATGGACAAGTTTTTCTCTAATAATGGGCCTAGTGTGAAATCCCTAGGTATGGTATTGGGTATGACTAGTGAGAGCCCTCCAACGCAGTGTAAGATCAGGAATGCACGCATTAACACTCGTGTCCTCATCGGATAAGGATGAAGATAAAGATGAAGATGAGGAAGAAGAGCGCTCCTTGGGAGAGTCGCTTATGCAACGGGTGCGACGACTACGAGGAGCCATTCTAGAGGGATAAACTAGGACCTACCCAACCAAAATCCATCCAAACCGCCAAACAACACCAACAAACCAAAATAGCAACAGTTCCCATCCTCCATTAGAGATTAAAAAGAATGAAATAACTAAGTGAAGTTCCATAAAATTATCTAAAAAATTGAATTTGAAAAAGTGATAATGTTCAGGGCGCTCAACTTAATTAGGGGCAACAAAAATTATGATATATTATATATCGCCAAAGAAAATGAGACATATATATATATATATATATATATATATACACACACACACACACACATATACAAATAAAAAAAAAGTATGAGAGAGAAAGAAGATACCTAGAATAGAGAAAAGGAAGAACCGAACTCGGAACACTAGCTATGAATGACGAGAGGAAGGGAAATGAGGGTTGTGGAAGGACGAAATAGTTGGAATGGAGATGAGGGGAAGAATCGTAAGAAAAAGGTTAATGGGTGTAGTGGGGAAGAGGGGTAATGGGAGTAGTAGGAATAGGGTAAGTAGGGAAATGGGAGAAGATAGATGGATAGATTTGGGGAAAACGTGGGTAAGAGAGAGAGAAACTAAAAAGAAAAAGGAAGCAGCATAAATGAAAAAGAGGAAATCTCCCAAAATAAACCCAGCTCGTTCAAACGACTTCGTTCGAACAAATTTAAAATGATATGCCAGAGGGAAATAAGCAACCTTATTTGAAACTTCGTTAGAAGTTCGTTCAAACGACATAATTCATTCGAATGACAATTCGAACGATATGACAGACTAGAATTGGGAAATTTCGTTCAAAAACTCGTTGGAACGAGATTTTTTGATGAACTTCAAACAGGTTAAAAATAAAGGAGAATAAAATAAAATGAAAATAACATATATGATGGAGTTGGGAAGGCAAGAAAATTGCCAAAATGAAAGTTTTAACAGTCCTAGGTTGTGATGACATATCCAAATCGTGGGAGCGGAAATGTAGGGGTGTGAACAATACGATTGAGAGCTTTTACCTAAGACAATGTACAAGAACGGAATGAGAAACAATATATAGACGCAATATGCACTCACATCATCCTTGTGTTAATAAGGAAATACCACAGGACACTCAATCACTAAAGCACCACGCATGAAAGATTGATGATTCTCTCGCTAATGTTGTCACAATTAGAAAGCAATTTATCGAATAAAATGTGCATGCCCATTGATCTTAAACTTATATATCCCATTAGCAACTTTAGTTTGAGACTTTTCTTTTGAATAATCAATCAAGCCAAATAATTTTAGCCTTGGCATTGTATATATCATTTTTCGATGCTTCAATTTTAGGCACTAATTCTATAATGCAAATGGAGGTTATTCACGCAAAACCTTTTGTTTTTCGCAGTCCGAGTCCATTGCTAGAAACAACAAACAACTAGATTAATATAATTACATTTTTTAAATTTGGGCAATGGATGATCATGCACAATTTCGATTGCATATAAGAGAGGTGACTAAGATTGAAAAGAAAACATCAAATCTCACCACACGAGAGCAATGTGAAAATGATACTCGCAATATTTCTTGAAAAGTGTGTGCAATAAGGCAAATATATGAGGCAGTCACATAAATACATATCATAAAAGAGAATTATTGTGCACAAGTGAAACTAAGTTCGGATTAACTACTCATCGAAAGCCACGCGGACATGAAATAGAATAGTGATCCGAACACAAAACCATATGGACAAAAATTTGTGAAAACTTTTCTAACCTTTCCCGTTTTCCTTGAAAATAAAATAAAAATACTTTTGAAATTTTGACTAAAGTATTACAAAAATAATCTAGTTCATAAGTAAAAAAGATAGACAATAAACATAACCTAAACTAGATAGACGACTCTGATATCAATCAGTGGAGAAAACCCCAATTGAGTTCCTAAGGTTTTGAAAACTAAGGGCATCTAGAGGTTTGGTAAAGATATAGGCCAATTGTTGATCGGTGCCTACGAAGTTTAAGGAAATGATTTTCTCTTCAACCAATTCACGAATAAAGTGTTCAAGGATCCTAATATGCTTGGTTCTAGAATGTTGAACGGGATTACAGGAAATATGGATTGCACTTGTATTATCGCAATAAATAGTCATGGTGCCTTGAGAAATACCATAATCTTGCAACATTTATTTAATCCAAATGAGTTGAGTGCAACAACTCACGACGACTATGTATTCGGCCTCCGCCGTGGATAAAGAAATAAAATTTTATTTATTGCTCATACATGAGACAAGTGCACTTCCAAAGTAAAAACAACCGCCATATATACTTTTGCATCCATCAACATCTCCTGCCCAATCGGCATCCGAATATGCTGATAGACAATCATTTGTGTCGAAGGAATGCCAAATCCCAAAAGCCAGGGTCCCACTAACATATTTGATAATACGTTTAATGGCAAGAAAATGAGACTCTTTTGGGGTAGCTTGATAGTGGGCACAAACTCTTGCACTAAAGAAAATATCCGAACGACTAGAAGTTAGGTAAAGTAGACTATCTATCATACTTCTAAAGAGAGTGTGCTCTACATCCTTTCCTTCGGTGTCCTTGCTGAGTTTAACTGATGAACTCATTGGAGTACGTGCATGCTTAGCGGATTTGAGTTTAAATTTATTCATAAGATCTTTAGAATACTTAGTTTGGGACAAAAATATCCCAATATCGAGTTGACGAACTTGAAGATCTAGGAAGAAGGTAAGTTCACCAACCATTCTCGCCTCAAATTCATCTTGCATTTCTTTTGAAAAAATTTGAGTATGTTTATCACATGTAGAACCAAACACTATGTCGTCGACATACACTTGTGCAACTAAAATATCTTTCTCATCATGACGGACAAACAGTGTCATATCTACTCCCCCTCTAAAAAATCCATAAGAAAGGAGATAAGAAGTGATCCTTTCATACCAAGCACGGGGTGCTTGTTTCAAGCCATATAGCGCTTTCTTTAGAAAGAAGACATGATTAGGATGCTTCGGGTCCTCAAACCCTTTAGGTTGTTCAACATAGACTTATTCTTGAAGAATACCATTTAAAAATGCACTTTTGACATCCATTTGATACAAGTTAAATTTAAGGTGACATGCAATGGCTAGTAAGAGGTGAACCGATTCTAACCTAGCAACTGGAGCAAAAGTCTCTTCAAAGTCAAGACCTTCTATTTGGGTGTATTCTTGGCCAACCAACCTAGCTTTGTTATGAACAGTGACACCATTTTCATCCATTTTATTCTTAAAAATCCATTTGGTACTAATGACGTTAGTATTAGAAGGCCTAGGGATTAATTCCCAAACATCATTTTTCTATAATTTAAACAATTCTTCTTGCATGGCATTAATCCAATGTTCATCTTTTAATTCTTCTTTAAAGTTTTTAGGTTCAATTTTAGAAGTATAACACAAACACTACAAGAAAATGTAGCTATCCGGACGTTTATTTTGCGACGTTTATAAAAAACGTCAGCATAAACCTCTTGTACCAACGTTTTCCACAAAACGTGGGACACTTTCCAGCAGTTTAATTAAAATGTCGGATAATTTTTTATCATTTCTATAAAACGACGAAAAAGTTGGGGATTTTACGTCATTTTTGGAAAAAAAATGCTCGTCATATTTCCTTCTCCTAATTAAAATCGTACTCCTCAATTTTTTTTTGTCTTCCCGCTAGTTTTTTGTTCCCGCTACTTTTTTTCCCACTTTTTTTCTATTGGTTCGGTTGTAACTCTATTCCTAATTGGTTTCCTCTATTACTGTTACTTAATCGATTTCTCTTCTTCTCAGTCAGACCAAGCGGACTCTCTTCTTCTCAATCAGTTCTCTATCAGAGCTGATAATATTGAGATAATTATTTTTCATTTTTTTCTATCGTTTGGGTATGTATATTTATCTACTGATTCCAGGTATTTGGACTTTTTTCATTATTTAATACTGATTCCGGGTATCTACTGACAGTGTTGAGATAAGCATACGTACCCAATCGGCATTGTTTAATAATCGGGAGATGTCTCTTTTTATTTTTTCTATTATTAAACTGGCAGTATAAAACATACCTCAATACCGTAGATAAACAAATCAGTACGTTTAATAATCGGAACTAACGACTTTATCTACTGATTTGTTTGGGTATGTATGTTTATCTACGGTATTGTTTGCGTACGTATGTTTAAAAATACCCCAACAGGTTAATATTCGGAACTGAGGATTTTATCTAATGATTTGTTAGGGTGTTGAAGCATTTTTAGTCTTAAAATCTAATTTAATTTATGGATTTTCATCCATTGTTTATGTGTTTAGCTCTTTTTATTAGTAATAATTTCATCTGAGCTTAAAAGCTCGTTGGTATTGAAAAAATCATAAAATAGTTAGGGTAGTGTTTAAAGGTTTCTAATTGAGAAAACCTATCTCTCTTGTGTATTTTCGATCTAATTTAGGGCTTGAAGAGTGATTGATGGAATTTGTAAAGGGGTGGGGCAGAAATCGAGAAAAAAATAATTTGTATTAAGATAAATATACAATTGCAAAAGAAAATAGGGGAAAAATAGAAACAATTAAATTTATATCTAACCACTTGTACGAGGGTAAATATTTATGATTTAATGTTTAGGCTGCACAATTTTTTTTTTATGATATAATGTTATGATTTAATGGTTTAGGTAAATATGGTTAGTTTACAACTTAATGTTTATTTGTTATGATTTCTTTATTTTAGGGGATTTGCAAGTTGTGGTGGAGGACTTCTACATTGGACATTTTTTCTTCGATTTGATTGGAGTTATTGAGGTATTTTTATTAAGTTTTACATTTAATTTAAACTTTTGGCCATTAAAAACAGATTAGGAGATGTGGTAGTTTACCAATGGTTAAAATTTTTGAAAACGTCGGTTGACCAACGCCTCATGTCAGTCATCCAAAATTTGATAAAGAATCTCACGTCATTAAGTCGACATTTGATCCTAAATGTCGGTCAACCGACATTTGATAAAGAATCTCACGTCGATCGGCCAACATTTGATCCTAAACATCTGTTGATACTAAACGTTGGACAAACGACATCTAATAAAGAATCATGTATCGATCAGTCGATATTTGATCCTAAACGTCGGTTGACCCTAAGCGCCGGTCATCCGTCATTTAATCCTAAACATCGGTTGACCAACGCCTCGTGTTGGTCAATCGACATATGATGAAACATCAATACTTTGGACCTCTATTTTTGCCTTACTGTTGATGCAACATCCACACTTCGGTCCACTGTTTCTTCCTTTGAAGGACAACACATTAGTCCACTATTTGGACTTTACATAATACATATTACTAATTGAATCATCTTTCTGCCTCTAATTTTGGACTTTACTTCATATATATTACTGATTGAATCGTCTTTCATTTAAATTGTTTACGTTACCATTTTCAAATAGGTTATTAATCACATTCATGACTTCTGCGAATTTTTCTAAAAATCTAAATGAATTGATAAAGTGTGGGTGAATTTCTTAATTATATAAGATGTATCTAATTATTTATTTTTAAAGATGAATTTTGTGTGAAAGACAAAGCACAAGTAGGACTTCCCTCAATAAAAAAGTTTTTATGTAGCCTCTTTTTATTCTCAATTAATTTTGATGCGCTTCATCTTGAAAATTCATTTGCATGCTTTTCTTCAATCAATAAATCATTTGTACAAGTCAGTTTATATTAGGTAGTTTATATTCTGATTTTGGATTGAAAACTCATTTGATTTTGATAGTTTATATTAGAAAGTTTGTATTAGGAAGTTTATACTCAGTTTATGTTAGACAGTTTATTTGATTTGCATTCAAGAAATGATTTGGATTTTCATTTTGTATTAGATAATTTATACTCAGTCTATATCTATGTTTTAATTACTTTATATATGATTTGGATTATGATTTTGCATTCAACAACATAAACTATAGCCCATAATTCCTTATTGAATGAACACCTGATTATTTTTTTTTTGCCTAAAGCTGGTGTTATTGCATCAGCTCTAGAGTGATACTTGAATGTTATATGTTTTATATGTTTTTGTAATTTAATACTATATACTAATATATCAAAATAAAATAAGGATATAACATAAAAAGGATAAATTTTGTTAAATTCTCCTTGAATATAAAGATCATTAAGGCTTGAAATGAAGCTGGTGAATTTGTCAAGCCAATAGGCATTACTAAAATTCTTAATAGGCCTTACTAATTATATATATGTGAATCAATTTACACAAATCAACCCCGTAAGAGTATATATTAGAATAGAGTATATCTCAAAAGTGGCCAGAGTATAAATAACATATTAGAGCCAATATTTCAGTGCCAAATCAAATTGATCCACTATACATAAAGCAAATGCGGATTAACAAAAGTGCATGTGTAGAATTTTTAGTTAACCTAGAATTATTTGTTGTTGGGTAAGGAACACTATGAAATTGTTGGCATGTTCCTCTTAATGACTAATTTTCTGTTGTGGTTAGGTTTCGTCACTAGTCATAACTAGTGGTAATATACTTAATACCTTCATCTTGACGTCCCTTTGAATTAGGTAATTATTTTTCTGCAAGTTACCCACTCAGCTATTACAAAATTCTTTAATTGGTTATTCCCTATGAAGCATGATTACTCTCCCGGAAGTCATGAGTCGCGTGTCGTGTCGAAACACGTATTACTTGCGCGCTCCGATACGTTATCGACACGTTGTGAACACGCTGGGACATGTGATTGTGATTGATAAGCACCCAAAACTGTATATTTTATACCCCGAATAGACATACTTTTGTTGCTAATTCTCGACAATATGGGTCTTATGTGCTTAAATGTTTATCTTGTAGGTCAAATGTCCGTTTGCTGTGTCAAAAGCTATATATCAAGGCAAATGTGCGTTTCATGGAGCTAAATAACCTGTCCCATAACCCTAACCTAGGCCCGACCTTCCCAAACCTTCACCCGAGCCCATGTGTTTAGTTTTTGCGTTTTAGATATTTCTTAGTTTTTTATTTTGTGTCATTTTATTTTTTAGGATTTACTTTTTATTTATTTAGAATTTCTAGGTTTTATTTTCTATTTTTATTTTATTAGTGTAATTTTATTTTTCTAGTTTGTTTTATTTTTAATTAGATTTTTATTTCTTTTATTTAGTTTCATTTTTTATTGAGTCTTTACTTTTAATTTTTATTTTAGATAAGAAATTTATTTTCAAATTTTTAATTTTAATTAAGTTTTTAGTTTTATTTCTCTAAGGGTCACAATTTAAACACACATTCACACATAAACTCCCATATACCTAAACCCACTCACACCCACATCCCATACACCTTACAACACAAAACCAATTCCCCCCCCCCCCCCCCCATTCTACTGATCATCATCAAATAGAGAGAGAAAATTCTAGGGAAAAATAGAGAGTTAGGTTAGAATAAATTAGGTTAAAATTTTGTAAATAGTTTTATTTTTTTATTTTTGTTAGATATTTTGAGGTTAAATTTTGTAAGAGATTTAATTCAGTGTATATTTAATTTCAAATCACTTGGATGCTCAATTAGAGGGATTGTATGCTTCAAATTGGAAGATTAGAGTTCAACTTTCTAAAAAAGATTTGGTTTGCTTGTTCTATTCCCCTATATTTTATTTTAGTAGCCTTGATTATTTGTTCATCATGTTTAATATCATGTTAGGCTAAATCCCCTTTCAAGGGGTGGGAGAAAACCCTCATTTGATGCTATTTTAGCTTAATTAGTTTGATTACTTCAAAATTCCCGTTGAATATTAATTTTGATCCCTCACCCTTAAATTTACGCCTCGAGAGAGGGTAAATGATTTTCGAGAGAAGATTGAAATTCTAGTTATAAGACTCATTTTAGTTTCGAACTAGAGATAGGGGCTTCTTAAGTGGGGTATTATAACTTGAATTTCAACTCTAAATTTATTTTCTAAGATTTATATAAATTTTAATTGATCGATCCTAGCGGATGATTAATTAAAAGGAGTGTAGATCTATTTTTCTAGAGTTGTGGGGTGTTAAACTTAATTTTCTAAAAGATTACTATTAAGATTACATTTGCAACGAGAGTTGATTTTTAATGTTGATATTAATTTGGGAGAATTCAATTAATTAAATTAATTAGTTAGAATGACTAAAATTTGTGGTGTAATCCCACTCCTTGATTGTTCTCACAATTATTTACCTCACTTTATCTCTTATTTTAGTGTTAGACTTTATTTTTCATTTTATTCACTTTTTAGTTTGTAATTTGATTTTCCATATAGTTTAGTCTTATTTCATCTCACCTCACCTAATTGTTTTAATATTTGAAAAAGCTAAAAAAAAAAATATAAAAAACAAAAGCCCAAAAAGAAAATAAAATTGAACTACATTTGAGTTTGTCTCTAGCTTAGCCCCTAGCTGTGTATTGATACCCTTACTTACCTCTACACATGAGATTGTTATATATTTGTAGGTAATTTAAGGATTTTGATTAGAAGAGCTTTTCAAGCAACGACGAAAAATACACGCAAAAGTTCTCTCTATCAAATGACGTCGTTGCCATTCTTGGGATTGTGAAGCATTCAGATCAGATTCAATTTTGTAGTTCATATATCTACTATATTTTGTTGCATTTTTGTACCATTTTTCTTTATTTTAGAAGGCTTGTATTATGAATTTTTATCATTGCTTGTATTGCGGTGCATAGAGACACCTTTATTTAATTTTTCATTTTAAAAATTATAATAATTGAAGACAAGCGTGATAGGAAAACCGGACAAGGTTGAGAGAGGGCGTCCATTGGTGAGGATTTAGAAGCCTCTCTACCTTGGGACGGTAGGACTCCCAGGGTCGACTGAGATAAGCGTGAACTCCCCCCGATCGACTCAAATTTTTTGGCACCCCACGGCATAAAAATCGTGGGAGGTACGTTTCTAAACCCTCGCGCCTCTCCTATTAGCGAGTCAATTATTGTGTGTACTTGTGTGCTCTTGTGTGATTTTATTCTCACATTTATTTTTTGAATGATGTGATGAATTAAATTACTAAGACCTATACCCGATCACTCATGAGAAGGGATTTCATCACTCGACTCACTTGCTTACCATTGTGTGCTACCCTAGTCATCACTAAATTTAAAATTAATCAACTAGGTATCCCAATAGGAGAAAATTTTGCAAAGGCGATCACTAAAATATTTCCGTGATTTTTTATCGCCCACGGACTTAATTAAAATTTGACTACCCTTTCACTAAATTTAAAGATAAAAATTGGCTATGTGCTAGTTAGGAAATTTTCTTGACTTGTGTATGTGTCCAATTCCATTTTTTTGTGGTCGATTTTAGATAGTTCATCTAATCAAGAGTCCAAATATTTTTTTCACAATTTTCTTCCTAAAAAAAATCCAAACATATTTTCTTCCTTTATTTTTCACAAAAATCCAAAAACATTTTCTTCCTTTAATTTTTTCAAAAATTCCAAAAATATTTTCTTTCTTTCATTTTTTAGAAAAATCAAAAAATATTTTCTTTCCTTTTGAAAAAATTTGAAAAAATCCAAAAAAATATCTCTTTCCACATGATCGAAGAACGTCCTTTAGGGGACTACTTTGGTCATTTTTCATTGACACGCGACACGTGTGAGAGTGATCCTGAGCCGTCTCTTTATGAGATACTTAGTGGTCTCACCTCTCTCACGAGTACCGTTGATATTCTTGCACCATCTATGCATGAAACTCCTATTTCATCACCCTAGGTGTTAAGTGTCGACGTGTCTCATACTTTGTTGTGCACCCATTATTATTATGCCGATCACATGTCCCATGAGTGCCCATACTTTTCATATCCATCCGAACCCACCATGGAACATATGTATCCATATGACACTGTTCTGGAACCCACCTCGGCCTACTATCTCGATATACCCAATCCCGAGTTGTGTGAGTCCCTAAGTTATTCGTGGAGGCTTTATCACTCTTCCACGCAATAAGAATCCTAACCCGATGTTATGGATCCTCACACGTTCCAACAGTCATCATGGAAACCTTGTGCACCCGTTCACGATCAGTTCCCTCACTACGCACCCCATGAGTATCAACCGATTATCCATCACGAAAACGATCCTTTCGTGTATGATGAACTTGTCCCCACTCCACTCACTTAATTTGAGTATTCTCTATACAATCATGATCATAACGAGTTGTGTCCATCTCAACCACCGCCACTACCCGTCACTCCATCACCTCCATCCACCTCCGCTCTCGAGGCACTCTTACAACAATTTATCATCGAGCAAGATCAAGCCACTCAAATTCAAACTCAAGCCCTTCAATGGCTTGAACTACGATTAAATGAAATTGAGTGTGAGCGAGAGTCGGATTTCATCCGAAGTCAACCCATTGTTACACCCGAGGGTGATGATGATGTGTCCTCTTGTGACACGGATTTTGAGTGTGACCAACCCTACCACCCCGAGAATCTTGAAGTTAAGATCATTCCATGGTCCAGGCCCCAAGTCGATAATTGTGTTGACTTACCTTTCATTAGTGAGACTGATCCAATCCCATCATATCCACATGCACCCATTATTATGGTTCACACTCCCTTCATATCCAAAAATATGCCTGAGCTTTTACCTTATGCCCCAATTGCATATGTCTTTAACATGCCCATATCTGTTAGATTCACTCCGTCTACGAGTGTTCACTATTTTCTTGAGATAGAATCCGCGATAGTTCCTACCTATCCGGATATGGATGATGTCCCACCATGCATGGCTTTTTTTGAGCCCGATATTTCTAGTGATACCTCTATCTTAGATCTTGGTGCCTCGTCTTACCCATCCACCACATTCACCGATACTACTCTTATGGAGACGTTGATCACTCCATCTTTAGAAACCACACTCCCTTGTGAGTATTCCTTTACACCTCCCAATGAGGGTGTGTCTCCCACTCTGGAGTTGGCTCATCTTCCTTCACCATTTATCCCACCCGACCCACCCATTGTCCATTCCCTACCATCACCTGGTTTGGATCCTGATTTTACAGATTTCATGTTTCCATCCACATTTTTAGTTCCTAACCTGAAACCACCCACCACCACCCATGAGAGTATTTTTTGTGCGGTTCTCCACTTCCGTGACATCAAGCTTGTTCTTCCATGCACACCACTTCCTTGTGGTGTTGATTTTTCTCATCGACAGCTCCCTGGCGTGTCACGGTGCGTCCATTATCATCGCTCATTCATAGAACGGTCGTCTATGAGCCTCACCCCATTCCACTTTCTACACCACTTCGCCTTCTTCACCAACTAGAGCACCATGCTTATAGGGCCCTAGTTGCCCTCACATACCGGCTCAATAAGGCCCGTGACCGATGCCTATTCACCCTCACCATTACCTTAATACCCACCCACCCATGGTCCACCGATGCCTTGCATCGTGTGATGCACTTTGCCATACAAGTGCATTGACCCTTTTAGCCTTTATCCAACAAGACTGGCGCTTTAGTCTTGTTTGGGGGTGATTCTCATCACCTAATTTTTTTGCCACCCCGAGCTTTCCTAGTTCCCATCTTTAGGGTGAGAAATAGTTCGGTATGACCGAAGACATTAAACTTAGCGCTAATGGGAGGCAACCCACATTTCTTGTACTAGTCTCATCCTATTTGGGGGTGGTGTTTCACATCACCCTATGCTTTACCATGCTTATAGACTTGTACATTTTATTTTTTATTTTTCTCTTATCATTTATTCAGATTTATTCTTGGTTTCATCTGTCCACTTCATTAGCGGTTGTTTCCGGTAATCTCTTTCCACCTTATGCTCTCAATTTTAAAAATTATTTTACCTAACATCGAGGACGATGTTCCTTTTTGTTTGGGGGTGGGGAATTTTATCAAAATCGCACCTCTTTTGAAAAATTTTGATTTTTAAACCTGATTTTTAAAAATTTTGTGCAGTCTCTTTCATCTCAATCATTTATGTGAATTTTCAATCTTCCATCTTTCTAAGTCTAGGAATCAAGCTAGAGAATATTTTTTTTAAATAACTTATGTAATACGTAACAAGGTATTTTTCACCATGAATTTCTAGACTCAACAAAATTTACGCACTTATCATGTCACTATGGTTTAGAGTTGAGGAGTACTACAATTCCCAAGAGAACCTTAAGGATCACTAGTAGAGACTTTAGCCCGTGAGATTCGTGCCTTTCACCCTTTTAGAGAGTTTTACGCAATCTCCGAGTCACAAGTTGATTCAACTTCTTTTGGGTCCGCACTTTAATTGTTGCATTATCTCATTATCCTTCATTACAATTTGGCCTGATCACTGAGAAAGACATCACTTTCGAGTTCTAAGAAACACGTTCTTGAAATTTGTTCCGAATACTAGATTTTCATCCATACACTTTCCACATATCATACCAGCCCATTTCCATATCAATTTCATTTTCCACCCACCATGTTGAAAAATGGGAAGAGTGTTGAAAGTAAAAAGAGAAGATCCGTCATAGAGAGTGTTTGCATTTTTAGCGAATATCTCTCTCAAAGCCGATTAAGATGGAAAAAAATTAAATACAAATCTATATTGAGTTTATTTGTATTTTTAGCAGATTTATCTCATACATTGATGCGTATTTGGAAAAAAAATTGAAAAAAAATAGAGAAAAAAAAGAGTTTGTAGTTTATTTTTTTGTAATAAAGACATTGGTTCTTCATGTATAGAACACTCTTCTCACATATCCATCCATCTTCTCACACATCCATCACTCATCACTCATCCATACATCACCATCCAACCTCATTCCATCCTTCTCATCTCATTTCCCCCTCACCCATAAACATTCATATTTTCCCCAACGTGTTCGGGCAAATAATAGTCAACGTGATGAATAACTCGACGTTCTCACTATAGTGATTAGCATTCTTTCATGATATCATTTTTCTTTCTAGTGTGTTCGTTCTTTCTTATATGTGTGTGAGACGTTTGAACTTGCTTAAATTTATCACCTCCTCACACACAAGAGCGATACACTAACCCAAATATTGAGAGTTCGTTTGAGAGAGTTAGATCCAGTGAGATTTGAAGTTGAAGCGTTGATTTCGAAAAGGCAATCTAGGAATTACTCTGATGATGCTCGACCCGTTTTGACGGATTCACACTACACACGTTGAGTTCTAGGAAGGATGTGCCTTGAGTATTTACTCAGCTAAACTTTTTATGCACTTCTAGCTTGTATTTCTCAAAATATTTCTCATGTGATGGATTGCACGATTATTCTATGTCTAATAAGAGATTGACTCCCTTTCAATAAATCTTTACAAATAAGAATTTGTGGGTATAATCCCTGCAAATCCTCACGAGACACAACTCGTCCTGTAGGGCAACATATATGTTTAAAGGCTTGTTGCACATGCTAAGTACAATCGCAAGTGTCCGCGAAAGTGGTACACTTTTGGTTACTTATCTTTCTATTTCTCTCTATCTTATTGCTCGAGGACTAACAATGCTCTGTTTGGGGTTGGTGTGATAAGCACCCAAAACTGTACATTTTATACCCCGAATAGACGTACTCTTGTTGCTAATTATCGACAATATGGGTCTTATGTGCTTAAATGTTTATCTTGTAGGTCAAATGTCCGTTTGCTGTGTCAAAAACTATATATCAAGGCAAATGTGCATTTCATGGAGCTAAATACCCTATCCCATAACCCTAACCTAGCCCCGACCTTCCCAAACCTTCACCCGAGCGTGTTTAGTTTGTGCTTTTTAGATATTTCTTAGATTTTTATTTTGTGTCATTCTATTTTTTAGGATTTATTTTTTATTTATTTAGAATTTCTAGGTTTTATTTTCTATTTTTATTTTATTAGTGTAATTTTATTTTTATTAGTTTTTAGTTTTATTAGGATTGGTTTTAGGAGTTTATTTTTAGTTTATTAGATTTTATACTTTTTAGGACTTTAGTTTTCATTTAGATTTTAAGTTTTTATTTCTTTTGTTTTATTTTAGTTTTATATAGGCTTAGGATTTTATTTTTTATTAGATTTTTATTTCTTTTATTTAGTTTCATTTTTTATTAAGTCTTTATTTTTATTTTTTATTTTAGATTAGAAATTTATTTTCAAAGTTTTAATTTTATTTAAGTTTTTAGTTTTATTTCTCTAAGGGTCACAATTTAAACGCACACTCACACATAAACTCCTCTACACCTAAACCCACTCACACCCACATCCCATACACCTTACAACACAAAACCAATTCCCTCCCTTTCTACTCATCATCATCAATTAGAGAGAGAAATATCTAGAGAAAAGTAGAGAGTTAGGTTAGAATAAATTAGGTTGAAATTTTGTAAATAGTTTATTTTTTTAAAATTTTTGTTAGATATTTGTGAGGTTAAATTTTGTAAGAGAGTTAATTGAGTGGATATTTAATTTCAAATCACTTGGATGCTAAATTAGAGGGATTGTATGCTTCAAATTGGAAGATTAGAGTTCAACTTTCTCAAAGATATTTGGTTTGCTTGTTCTATTCCCTTATATTTTATTTTAGTAGCCTTGATTACTTGTTCATCATGTTTAATATCATGTTAGGCTAAATCCCCTTTCAAGGGGTGAGGGAAACGCTTATTTGATGCTATTTTAGTTTAATTAGTTTGATTACTTGAAAATTCCCTTTAAATATTAATTTTGATCCCTCACCCTTAAATTTACACCTCGAGAGAGGGTAAATGATTTTCGAGAGAAAATTGAAATTCTAGTTATAATACCCATTTTAGATTCAAACTAGAGATGGCTGTTTCTTAAGTGGGGTATTATAACTTTAATTTCAACTCTAAATTTATTTTCTAAGAATTATATAAATTTTAATTGATAGATCCTGGCGGGTGATTAATTAAAAGGAGTGTAGATCTATTTTTTTAGAGTTGTGGGGTGTTAAACTTAATTTTCTAAAAGGTTACTATTAAGATTACATTTGCAACGAGAGTTGATTTGTAATGTTGATATTAATTTGGGATAATTCAATTAATTAAATTAATTAGTTAGAATGACTAAAATTTGTGGTGTAATCCCACTCCTTGATTGTTCGCACAATTATTTACCTCACTTTATCTCTTATTTTAGTGTTAGACTATATTTCTCATTTTAGTCACTTTTTAGTTTGTAATTTGTTTTTTCATATAGTTTAGTCTTATTTCACCTCACCTCACCTAATTGTTTGAATATTTGAAAAAGCTAAAAAAAAATAGAAAAAGCAAAAGCCCAAAAAGAAAATAAAATTGAACTACATTTGAGTTTGTCTCTAGCTTACCCCTAGATGTGGATTGATACCCTTACTTACCTCTACACATGAGATTGTTATATATTTGTAGGTAATTTGAGGATTTTTATTAAAAGAGCTTTTCAAGCAACGACGAAAAATACACGCAAAAGTTCTCTCTATTAGTGATTCTTCTTTATTTATGATTTTGAATGTTAAAGTGTATTTGAATTTGTTTTGTATGGTCCATTTTCTTAATTTCATGTTAAGAATGCTCAAATAATGTATTTTATGGAAAGAATATGTTTCATTTCATTAATATATATATATATATATATATATATATATATATTATACGTATCCTAGCGTTTCGTATCCTAATTTTTGGAAGAATCACGTGTCGCGTGTCGAAACGCGTAGTACGAGTCTGTGCTATAGGTTATTTCGTAAACAGTTTATGCATGTTCGCACTTAAAATGTGTAAGTAATTTATGTATATTTGTGTAAAGATGCGTATGTTTGTGTTTTGGAGTACCAACGGGTTAGGTCACTAAGAATGGGGTAGGAGGGAGGGGCTAGTTACGGTGTAGGTAAAATTGGGGGAGGTAACTAGGTGTATGTGGTTGTTTTGATAAATTGCATTTATTTTCATAATTTTTCAAACACTAGCTATAGTTATTGTTCTCGAAAACAATCCCATTTTACATATCTTATGAATCAACGAGTGTTTGGGTAGGAGCCCAATTCAATATAAAGGGTTCTATTTCGGGTAATCATCTCTAGGGTTCCATTTTCAGTTCATGCAAAGATATAATCATTTAGGTTTATGCTATATGTTTTAACTTTTAGTCTAGTTCTGGGTCTTAAAAGATGGATTTTGTTTTAGAATCTTAGACTTTTATTTTGTTCTTGATGATCATAGCATAATGATAATATATTTCCAACAACTTTATGCATAATTTATAGGGAAATTTACACTTAAGTCCACTGTTGACAATTTTTAAATATTTAAGCACAATTTATAATTAGGTCCACTTGTTACAATTAGGTCCACTTATAGGAGGGGCTTAATGATAAGCCTCTCATTAAATTATTAAATGAGATTAGAGATGATTAAAATTGACAAAAGTCAATGTTATTATACGACTGGAGTATTATTATGCGTGTTGAACATATCACGCGTATTTGTGTATTATTTACGTATTAACTAGACAATATTCTAATATTGAGAGTTTTGACATATGTAATGGGACACATGACACTTAAAATAAGACATGTGTCACCATGAGTTATTTGACATGTGGCGACCCATTTGGTTTGGTTTTTCTATAAGGAAACATCACCCCCATACATTTGAGGGGGATCTCTTGGGAGAGAAGAGTGATTCTCTTATTTTATGAATTTTAGAAAAGAGTTTTGGAGAAGAGTTTCGAGATGAGTTTCTCCACCTTTCGCCTCTCGAGTTCCACCATTATGAGTTTTCCAGCGAATAGTACGAACCCATGAACTACGCTGACTTTGATTCCAAGCATAACGGATACGTAGGCGCAACCGAAGTTGCTCAAGTCAAACACGTGCTAAAATTCGACATTTTCCCAAAATTAGACTACTCTCTTACAGCTATATGTTTTAACTTTTAGTCTGGTTCTGGGTCTTAAAAGATTGATTTTGTTTTAGAATCTTAGAATTTTATTTTGTTCTTGATGATCATAGCATAATGATAATATATTTCCAACAACTTTATGCATAATTTATAGGGAAATTTACACTTAAGTCCACTGTTGACAATTTTTAAATATTTAAGCACAATTTATAATTAGGTCCACTTGTTACAATTAGGTCCACTTATAGGAGGGGCTTAATGATAAGCCTCTCATTAAATTATTAAAGGAGATTAGAGATGATTAAAATTGACAAAAGTCAATGTTATTATACGACTGGAGTATTATTATGCGTGTTGAACATATCACGCGTATTTGTGTATTATTTACGTATTAACTAGACAATATTCTAATATTGAGAGTTTTGACATATGTAATGGGACACATGACACTTAAAATAAGACATGTGTCACCATGAGTTATTTGACATGTGGCGACCCACTTGGTTTGGTTTTTCTATAAGGAAACATCACCCCCATACATTTGAGGGGGATCTCTTGGGAGAGAAGAGTGATTCTCTTATTTTATGAATTTTAGAAAAGAGTTTTGGAGAAGAGTTTCGAGATGAGTTTCTCCACCTTTCGCCTCTCGAGTTCCACCATTATGAGTTTTCCGGCGAATAGTACGAACCCACGAACTACGCTGACTTTGATTCCAAGCATAACGGATACGTAGGCGCAACCGAAGTTGCTCAAGTCAAACACGTGCTAAAATTCGACATTTTCCCAAAATTAGACTACTCTCTTACAGCTATATGTTTTAACTTTTAGTCTGGTTCTGGGTCTTAAAAGATGGATTTTGTTTTAGAATCTTAGACTTTTATTTTGTTCTTGATGATCATAGCATAATGATAATATATTTCCAACAACTTTATGCGTAATTTATGGGGAAATTTACACTTAAGTCCAATGTTGACAATTTTTAAATATTTAAGGACAATTTACAATTAGGTCCACTTGTTATGCCACTAACATGAAATTCTACAAGAAGAGAATTAGTGGACCTAAGTGTTTAAAATTTGTCAAAATTCCTTTAGTGTTTAAAATTTGTTTACGAGGGCCCTAAGAGTACTTTTCCCTACTTTATAATCACTCAATGAATGTAACACATGACTTTATAATCACATTTGAAGTATTGATAATTCATTTGTCTCACACATTTTCTCATTACTAACTATTCGACTTATTTAACAACAATATTTTTGTATTTTTTCATTTGGTCGAATATATTGATGCATAAAAGTTGGATTAATATAAAACATAAAGGTCATCCTTTTTACGAGAAAGGAGCAGAAGCCTTTGTTAAGTTTGCCTCTGATAACAGACCGAATGCTGAAAAAATATTATGTCCGTGTAAGAAATGACGCAATATGATATTTGTGAAGAAAGATGATGTGGTAGAACATATAATACTTAATCGTTTCTTAGAGAGTTATACATGCTGGACCTTTCATGGGAAATCTTCCTCATCTTTGGCTCCCTTTTCTGCATCTATTTTTGGTGATGAAATGAGAGAGATGATACATGATGCCTTTGGAATTTCGCCTTTAGACCCACGAAAGTTTATGGACAGTGGTGCAGAGAAACAATGGGTAGAGGGTCCAAATGGTGAAACCAAGAAACTCTTTAACTAGATAAAAGAATCGAAGCGAGAGTTGTATCCAACTTGTAAGAACTATTCCACACTCTCGTTTCTTGTTCGATTATTACATATAAAGTGTTTAGGTGGGTGGAGTGACAAGACCTTTACAATGCTTCTTGAGTTATTAAAAGATGCATTCCCAGAGGGTGAGACATTGCCAAAGTCTTTTTACGAAGCTCGAGTGTTGATTGCAAACTTAGGGTTACATTATATGAAGATACATGCATGCCCTAATGATTGCATGTTGTACTGGAAAGAGACCGAACATGCGAAAGAATGTCCAAAGTGTCATACCCCAAGATATAAACATTTAAAGGGTCAGTCAGATGACGATGTAACTATAGATAGGAAAATTCCTGTGAAGGTGGTAAGATACTTCCCTTTAATATCAAGACTTCAAAGGCTATTTATGTCATCAAAGACAACAACACACATGATATGGCATGTCGAGGAGTGCATTGATGATGGAAATGCCAGGCATCCAGCCGATTCTCTTGCTTAGAAAACATTTGATGAGATATATCCAGATTTTGGTGGAGAACCACGGAATGTCAGGCTTGCTTTATCAAGTGATGGCTTCAACCCATTCAGCAGCATAAGTATTGCCCATAGCACGTGGCCTATAGTTTTGATGCCATTAAACATAGTCCCGTGGTTGTGTATGAAACAACCATATATGATATTATCTGTACTTATTGATGGTCCTAGAGGTATTGGTAATGATATTGATGTTTATTGCGCCTTTTGATTGACGAGTTGAAGGAATTGTGGCTTGGGGTCGACACTTATGATGGATACAAAAATTAGATGTTTAAATTGCGTGCGTCGTTGCTATGGACCATGCGTGATTTTCCAGCATATGCAAATTTATCAGGATGGAATACAAAAGGTAAATTAACATGTCCTTGTTGTCATAAATATACTTGCTCTCAGTGGCTATATAATGGAGGTAAGCATTGTTACATGGGTCATCATCGATGGTTGCAGGAAGTTCATAAATTTCGAAGGGATAAAATCTCTTTTGATGGAACAATTGAATTGGATACAAATCCCTCTCGTCTATCTAGAGATGGAGTGTATGCCAAAGTAAAGGACTTCGATAATAAGTTCGAGAAAGATCCACAATTAGAACGTAAAAGGAAAAGGGTTAATAAAGAAAAAAGTAGTACACTGTCATATAATTGGAAGAAACGAAGTATATTTTTTGAATTAAATTATTCGAAGGACAATTTGATATGCCATAATCTTGATGTTATGCATATTGAAAAGAATGTGTGTGATAATGTGCTCGGGACATTATTAAATATTGATGGGAAGGGAAAGGATAATTTGAATGCTCGTCTAGATTTATAGAGAATGGGTATTCGTAAGCCGTTACATCCTCAAAAACAAGAAAATGGCAAGTACTATTTGCCACCTTCATGTTTCACATTAGATAATAAAGGTAAAGATGTGGTATGTAAAGTGTTGAAGGAGGTGAAAGTTCCATATGGTTATGATTCGAACATATCGCGACGTGTTAATCTTAAAGAGCGTACTATATCAGGCCTGAAGAGTTACGACAACCATATCTTAATACAAGAGTTACTTTCTATTTCTTTAAGAAATGTGTTGCCTAAGAATGTGATAGAATAATTGATTGAATTGAGTAACTTTTTCAAGAGTATATACTCAAACGTGATGAATGTAAGTGATCTAGATCGTGTTCAGTCTCGTATTGAGCTCACATTATTCCATTTTGAGAGGATCTTTTCGCCTTCCTTTTTTTATGTCATGGATCATTTGGTTATCCATTTAGCAGAAGAGGTAAAGATCGAAGGACCATTACAGTACCAGTCAATGTACGCTATTGAAAGGTGTTGTATTTTTGTAATATTATTTTTTTTAAATTTTAATGTGAGTGTTTGTCCATATATAATTGAATTTTCCTCTCAACGGATACTTTTTCACACTAAAGAATTATGTAAAGACCCGAAATCATCCAGAAGGTTCAATTGCACAAGGATATTAGGTAGAAGAATGCTTGACATTTTGCTCTAGGTACTTTCATAATGTTGAAACCAAGTTTAATCGACCAGTAAGGAACGACGATGGTATATCCAATTCTCTCTGTCAAATCGATGGTCATAAATTGGGTAAATCAGAAGGGTTTGTGTTTGATGACCTTACATATGCATAAGCACATCGGTGTGTGCTCGTCAATACATAAGCAATTTCTCCATTTTTAGATTTAGTATCTTCTTGAATTAAGTTTCTCCATTTTTTTGCCACGCGAAATACAATGCAATGACACATTTCAATGCAGGATTCACCGTGCATCAATTAGGAGTAATTCTCGTCTCAGACCACATGATGTGGACTGCATTCACAACAAAACATTTCATTTATGGTTTAGAGATCATGTAAGTAATATACATATTGAAAATAATAGTATACATTTAATTATGTTATATACGCGTACAATGTTTAACGGTATCATTTATTTTGAATGAGTAGGTTCGTAACTTGCTTAAGGCACCTAATACATATATATCAAAAGAAATTAGTAGATTAGATAGGGGTCCATTAAAAAACTCAAAGAGATTCTCAATGTATATTATAAATGGCGTTCGGTATGATACGAAGGCTCGTGAGAGGAAAAAAATGACGCAAAATAGTGGAGTC
Organism: Sambucus nigra; assembly: GCA_949130495.1. Taxonomy (NCBI): domain Eukaryota; kingdom Viridiplantae; phylum Streptophyta; class Magnoliopsida; order Dipsacales; family Adoxaceae; genus Sambucus; species Sambucus nigra. The sequence continues at coordinate 81,379,050 of OX422208.1, read as the reverse complement.
ATGTTGAAGGCAATGACTGAAAGTTATGCAAGTGCAAGAGATAGAAATCTTGTATCTGGAGATGTTAATTTTTATGGGGTTTTAACAGACATCATTGAGTTGCATTATTCTAAAGCTTACAAGTTTGTGTTGTTCAAATGTGATTAGGCTGACCATAGTAGAGGTCTCATTGAGCGGGATGATTTTGGTTTCACTCTTGTAAACTTCAACCATTTATTATATACAAAGCCGCAAATAACGGATGAACCTCTCATCTTAGAATCTCAAGCAAATCAAGTTTTTTATGTGCGAGATCCAATGGAGAAAGATTAGCATATTATTGTGAAGACAAAGCCGAAAGACGTTTTTTTATTCTTGGATAACAATGTACAACCCAAGACATCGTGTCGGATCAAATAGAGTTGTGTTGTGAGAAAAATTTAGATAATACGACATTCACACATGATGACGAGTCTTGTTGTGTAAGATAAGGTGTTTCCAAAACTATTGTTGACGAGGGAACACAATGACAATTGCTTAAGGATGATGAGGCTAGTATGTAGGTTGATTCGAATGCAACTGGTAGCTTTAAGGGCGTACATTTGATTACACACTTATTTTTCTCTTGATTACACAAAATTTCCCTTTCATCATTTTTTCTAGTTAAGATTGGCTGTTGCAACATGACATTTGGTGAAAAGCAATTTTTCTCGGTTCTAGTATTGTTATTAAGTCTATTTTGACTTTTTTATGTGGTTGACTCTGTTTTGGTTTTATACATATCCACCTTTGTGAACAATATATTTTCTAGGTTATTTCCCTCTATTTTCTGAGGTGTTTTGGTTATTTTCTTATTGTATAGTAAAAATATTATAGGGGTCATATATGGGAGCGAGGTACAATCACCTTGGAATCAGGTATTTCTAAATTATTGCAATGGTCTACTGATTTTAAGCCTTCAGATCTTAGACCTACTTCAGCCCATGTGTGGGTGAAATTTCATGGACTGAATATTTTTTGTTGGAAGCCCGAAATTCTCTTTGCGATTGGTGGATGTATTGGTACACCAATCAAGATTGATCAAGTAATATTGGCTAAGCAGTTTGTTCATTATGCTAGTGTTTTAATTGACTTGGAACTTATAGATGGGAATCCTACATCCTCAATACTTAAAACGAGAAAGGATTTTAGTTTTAAACAAGAGGTCATATATGAGAAGCTTCCTCCTCAATGCAGTCATTATCGGATTATTAGACACTAGGTCACTAAATGTATGGTTAACAAAAAACTGTAGGTGGATAATCATGAAACTAATAATGTCCTACCTAAATCTCGTGGAGATCTAAATATAAAACTCCCCGGACTAATGAAGTGTGGAAACCAGTTCAGTAAAAAGATCAATCCAAAAACCTTTTCAAAGTAGGAAACACCTTTGGGGATAATGATCATATCACAGATATCCTTAACCATGTTAGCAAGAACTCCTCTAACAACTCTTTCAGTCATAAATCGTTGATGTCCTTGGTGACAGAGCTATTAGCTGCCATCCGTACCTGTAATCCCCAAATCATCAGCTATGTTGATTATTAACATTCAAGATATTTAAAATGATAAAGATATTAATCACGGAGTTATAAACTTACTTTCTTAAGAAACTGTTAATTTCATTATCCCCCCCCCTTTTATTTTGATAAGTTAAACTCTTTAGAGTTATGGATCAATATATTTTTTTTAGGAGTCCATGCTAATTAGTCGAGAATTATACCAAACGGGTCATGAAATTCCAGTTTAGACCTAAATGGACAGAATTAGAGAACCAAATTCCGTATCACTCGACTAAATCAAGCATTGGTTTAATCATGTCAAAATATTAGACTGTTCCTGTTCTGAATAAGATATCTCAAGTAATACTGTTTAAAAATTACAATTTAATCTTCATAAAGTAGTCCCATACAATCTATAAGCATGATTTGTCATTTGTCATTCATGTTTTCACTTTATAAATTAAGAATATGATTAAAAAGTTGCAAAAGAAACATGACTTTGGTATAAGATGACTTTGGTATAATCTCCATCCACTTTTGCAAAACAAAGCCGATATTTTTGAAGAAAGTGGCCAACAACAAATGCATTTATCGAGACTCAATTGTTGACTTCCCAGTTCTCCATTCATGTCAGATTCGAGAAAAACATACGAGGTCAATAATCTTAAACTATTTACTTATCTAATAGTCTTAAGACCTACGAAAAAAAGATTCATAATATTGAAACATATAATGCAGTTCGAAGAAGAAATATCAATGGTGAGCAAATATTATGAACAATTTGGAGGGTGCAGCAAAATGCATATATAAGTTTCCACACCCGGTTGTATATCTATTTCTTAAACTTGAGGAACATAACCATGCCCATCTAACAAGTTCAACATCCTAAAAAATGGCTTGTCAATTTCAGGTCACTCCCTTGCTTTTGAATTAACATAGCATGGTAGATAAGTTTTGGATAAAGTCACCATTAAAACTTTTCTACCAACCAATTGCTTTGGGCATTTATTCTACAAGTAGCAGAAGGATGAAATAAAAAATCATACCAGATGTTCTAAGGCTAAAATAAACAATTATTGATGCTTCATTTTGCAGGTCAGTTTGAGGGTTGTGGAACATTGTAGACTCACATGGGATTCCATGGACGTCGAACTCAACACCATAGAGAAGCTATGTCTAGTCCCGAACCACAAGAGGAGGTTGATGCAAATCATATCATGGGTGAGCCTCTACATAACTGGCCAGTTACTCACACTGTTACTACTAGACCATAGAGCCCTCTATTATCTGGAAATAGATAATAAGGCCCAGGAGCAGGTAATTTTAATTGCAAGAACAACATATACTAATGAACTATTATTATTTTGCACTGATGTTTTTCATAATTGCCTATTGGAAAATTAGATCTTAGCTCGGAGGGACATGCAAGAACTAGAGGCCCTACGTTGATGCATAGTGGTTGGGTTTAGGATGAGGGAAGTTTACAAACTGAGGTGAATGAATTAGGCCAACCCATTGGAAATTATTCAACCAAACTTGCTTCAAATCTAGGAGTTTTGTCACGAAATGGGATTCCACTACCATTGACTTATCGCGATTGGAGACACATGGACGAAGAGTTCAAGAATGATGTGTGGGCTCGTGTTAATGTATAACTTGAACTAAAACATGTATGCACTTTATTTGCAATAGAAGCTAGAAACATATGAGCTACATATGCTTGTGACTAAGAACTTTGAGTCCTAAGATAAATACTGCATTACCCTCTAGTCATATAGAACTTCTACTAGTAAAAAAGTTGTGCAAAAATATCACAAAACATAAGTAGCAATCGCAGAGATGCTATTAGACTATTATGCAATAAACTTTATATTAAGTGTTAAGGTCCACATTAAATAAACCTTTGAATTGGGGTAGCCATTAGTGGTGTTCCTTCATACTTATCCAAACAAATCTAGTAAGACTGTACGAACGTGCTAATGCCACTCACTGTCAAGGTAGAAGGACTCATAGTGGATCACATGCGCACCTCGTTTGTTAACTCATAGAGGTAATACAATGTACAAATTGATGAACTAGGTATACAAAATTTTCATAAATGACAAGCTGTACGGGGCTTTGGATCCTTTTGAAAGTTTGATTCCAGCTAAGTATATCAATTGGGCATCTGATTTAAATCTTTAAATTGCTTGATGACCATTGTTTGTTGTTCAACCACTTCTTTTTCCTTTTTTAAAAATATCCATTTGATTAATGGAGTCTCTCATTTAATCTTTCAATTGCTTGATGAATGATGGCCAATGCTTGCTTGATGAATGATGGCAATCAATACTTACTTTTATGTTTATTATTTAATAGGATAATACGAATGCCACAGAAGAGATGGGACACTTTATAATGCAATCCCTCTCGAAGAAGTGGAAAGAATGGAAGGCCACTGCAAAGCGCCAAGGTTATGATCCCTACGATACAAATGTGGAATGCTTGGCACATTGTCCCCCTAGGGTTGAGGAGAGTCAGTGGCAAAAACTCATCCATTATTGGGACACAGCTGATGCAAAGGTATGTCGTGTTATTAATTTTTTTTCTTAAGTCGTTAAAACCCCCTAACAAGCAGTAGTGATATTATAACACCTATTAAAATTTATTCTTAACGTGTTTACATTATGGATTATTTTTCTCTTATACTAGGTTAAGAGTGATAAGAACAAAGACATCCGTAAACTTCTGACATCGCCACACACATCCGATAGAAATAGTCATGCTGAAGTTAGAGAAAATGTAAAATTTTCTTTATTTGCATTGATTATATTATTATAATTATGTTTGATAATTAATACTTTTTGCTTGTAGATGTGGAAAGATCTTGGATATGTACCAACTCGTAGGATGGTGTATGAGAAAACACATACAATTAAAAAAATTAGCCAGTTAGTGAAGAAGCAGCTCAAGCGATTGTAAGTCACATATTCATAATGCATTGCACATTTTTTATCGAATCAATGTCCTGTTTATGATAAGCCTAAGTTTGATATAATGACAACTATTATTGCACACGTTGATTTGTGCAGAGAGAAATGGAGATTTTAAACGCCCAGCATCCGGAGACACCTGAGACTAGTGTTGCCCGAGATGATATATTCGGGCAAGTTATGGGACCTAAAAGGCATGGGTGTGTACGGACATATGGGCTAGGTGTCTCTCCGAGTACTATATTTGGCTCATCGTACACAAAGTCTGTGAATGATAGGATATATAATGAGACACGGTACCAAGGGGATATGGCAAGAATGAGACGTGAGATGGAGGCCGAGAATGAGAGGGTGCGATGTGAGATGGAGGCCGAGAATGAGAGGCTGCGACGTGAGATGGAAGATGAGAATGAAAGGAAATAAGTTGAAATGAAAATTCAAATGGAAACTCAAATGCAGTCAAAGTTATCTGCTATGGAATCTCGAATGAATGATCGAATGGTAGCTCAAATACGTGATTTTTTAGACTCTCATATGCTTAATATCGGAGCTCTTACCTAATCTCCACGAGATGCATCTTCAGACACTGGAGAGGTAAACTATAAGTACCTAGTTATTCATTTTTTTGTCTTAAATTCTTCCCAAATTGAAAACATCCATACACTGCTTCAATTAATGTAAATTAAAAAGTATAATAATAAGATAAGATATTTAGAAGCATGATCTCAGTGATGTAAGCTTCATTAGGAATTATCTGTGTAGGACTTATCTTTGTATTTATCCGTATTTATCCATGTCAGTAAGAATTATCGTTTTGTAGTTTCATATAACAAATTAAAGAAGTCATATACTATAGATACATCACATACTCTTTGAAAGTTAAATGAGAGAAGCACTAAATATATTTTGTGTCTATTCTAGTGTGTTCCCTAGTTGTTTATTAATCACCTGTCCATATTACCACAATGAGAACACACCCGGACTCCAGGTTTTCCAGTAGATTGATTATATCAATTTTTTGAGAAACCAGATGATGGTTCTTGTTGAGTTCGGTTGGCAACCATAGTTGAGCTTTCAGAGAATGGACTAGAACCCCCCATTGTTTGTTTCTATTGGTATGCTCTCCATTTACTTCAATTTAGCATAATATCTCCTTTCACCAAGCCAATCCTCTCTATAGTTACCATAATTATTAACAAAATCACTCTTCATTACATGAAAATTTATTGGTCCATGATTGATGTGTATTAATCTTCCCCGTCTCTTGTAGAGAATCTACTTAAACTTTGTCAAATATATTACTTTCTAATTTATTCTTTCCAATTTTATCCTAACATCCATCCTTAACATTTATATATCCGCCACATTCAACTTTCGGTGTTGATTCTAAGTTGTTCAAAGCCCTGTGTCATATAGCAGTTCTGATACTCTTCCTAAAAAGGAAAGTCTTGCAGAGGAATATGAGGATCTGATGGTTTTGATAAATGTCTAAAGGTTATTAATTTAGGGCATTGAGTTTAAATCACTTGTACGCATTCTCCGTTTAAAATTAATTCAATATGTAATCTGTTTTGATTGTGCACCTGAACGAGCATGGTCTTAACACACCCGGACTCCAAGTTTTCCAGTTGATTTTTTTTTAAAACAAACTTGTGTTCTTTATTAGAATTAGAGCCATATAACTCACCTTTACTGGAATATAACTTCAAATAACTCAAATGTACCCTATGCACACATCAGAATAGCCATACATACATACCTACATAAATTGTGAACTGCCAGACTTTACATAATAATATGGTTTTTGAATATTTGAAGAGAGGCAATCACACTATATTTTCAAAAAAATTCCATCCTCCTAGGCAAACACAATTGATTGAAGGGGAATTGAACTTTCAACTTTCAGAGTCTCAGCATTTCTATCAACCACAACTTTCGACATTCCAAACATCTTCTCGATGCTCTTGTTAAAGCAAGTTTTGTGTTCAACCATCGAAGCATGAATGAACTCATCAATGTGATCCTTTATGTCCTCCAAGAAAGTTGCATCATCGAAATTATTCTTTCGATATGACGTGATAGCAGGTGATGTTGTGATAGCAAGTTATGATTGCTTTTCGTGTTCACTTTTCTCGGGTGCCATTCTAAAAATGTAATACTGAAATGGTGTTGGATCAAATAGACTCCCATGAGTGCTACCTAATGGGGAGGTTTCTGAGTTAGAGTCGGGATCATCGACAGAACTCCACCGGGGTGTAACAAAATAGTTCCCAATGGGTTTTCCATTTTATTGATTATATCAATTTTTTGAGAAACCAGATGATGGTTCTTGTTGAGTTCGGTTAGCAACCATAGTTGAGATTTCAGAGAATGGACTAGAATCCCCCATTGTTTGTTTCTATTTGTATGCTCTCCATTTCCCTCAATTTAGCATAATATCACCTTTCACCAAGCCAATCCTCTCTATAGTTACCATAATTACTAACAAAATCACTCTTCATTACATGAAAATTTATTTGTCAATGTTTGATGTGTATAAATCTTCCCTGTCTCTTGTAGAGAAGCTACTTAAACTTTGTCAAATATGTTAATTTTTAATTTTATTCTTTCCAATTTTATCCCAAGATCCATACTTAACATTTATATATCCACCACATTCAACTTTCGGTGTTGATTCTGAGTTATTTAAAGCCATGTGTCATATAGCAGTTCGGATACTCTTCCTAAAAAGGAAAGTCTTCAGAGGAGTAGGAGGATCTGATGGTTTTGATAAATGTCTAGAGGTTATTAATTTAGGGCGTTGAGTTTAAATCACTTGTATGCATTCTCCGTTTAAGATTAATTCAATATGTAATATGTTTTGATTGTGCACCTGAGCGAGCATGGTCTGAACACACCCAGACTCTAGGTTTTCCAGTTAATTTTTTTTAAAACAAACTTTTTTTCTTTATTAGAATCAGAGTCATATAACTCACCTTTACTGGAATCTAATTTCAAATAACTAAAATGTACCCTATGAACACATCAGAAAAGCCATACATACATACATAAATTGTGAACTGCCAGACTTTACATAATAATATGATTTTTGAATATTTGAAGAGAGGCTATCACACTAGATTTTAAAAAAAATCCCATCCTCCTAGTCAAACATGATTGATTGAAGGGGAATTGAACTTCCAACTTTCAGAGTCTCAGCATTTCTATCAACCACAACTTTCGACATTCCAAACATCTTCTGGATGATATTTTTAAAGGAAGTTTTGTGTTCAACTATCGAAGCATGAATGAAATCATCAACGTTATCCTTTATGTCCTCCAAGAAAGCTTCATCTTCGGACTTATTCTTTCGACATGACGTGATAGCAGGTGATGTCGTGATAGCAGATGATGATTTCTTTTCATGTTCACTTTTCTCGATTGCCATTCTAAAAATGTAATACTGAAATGGTGTTGGGTCAAATAGACTCCTGTGAGTGCTACCTAATGGAGAGGTTTCAAAGTCAAAGTCGGGATCGTCAACAGAACTCCACCAGGGTGTAACAAAATAGTTCCCAATGGGTTTTCCAGTTGATTAATTATATCGGTTTTTTGAGAAACTAGATGATGGTTCTTGTTGAGTTTGGTTGGAAACCATAGTTGAGCTTTCAGAGAATGGACGAGAACCCCCCATTGTTTGTTTATATTGGTATTCTCTCCATTTCCCTCAATTTAGCATAATATCACCTTTCACCAAGCCAATACTCTCTATAGTTACCATAATTACCAACAAAATCACTCTTAGTTACATGAAAATTTATTGGTCCATGTTTGATGTGTATAAATCTTCCCTATCTCTTGTAGAGAAATTATTTAAAATTTGTCAAATATATTAATTTCTAATTTTATTCTTTCCAATTTTATCCCAGCATCCATCCTTAACATTTATATATCCACCACATTCAACTTCTGGTATTGATTCTGAGTTGTTCAAAGCCCTGTGTCATATAGAAGTTATGATACTCTTCCTAAAAAGGAAAACCTTGCAGAGGAATAGGAGGATCGAATGGTTTTGATAAATGTCTAGAGGTTATTAATTTAGGGTGTTGAGTTTAAATCAGTTATATGCATTCTCCGTTTAAAATTAATTCAATATGTAATCTGTTTTGATTGTGCACCTGAGCGAGCATGGTCTGAAGACACCCGGACTCCAGGTTTACCAGTTCATTTTGTTTTTAAAAAACAAACTTGTGTTCTTTATTAGAATCAGAGCCATATAAATCGCCTTTAATGGAATCTAATTTCAAATAACTTAAATGTACCCTATGCACACATCAGAAAAGTCAGACATACATACATAAATTGTGAACTCCCAGACTTCACATAATAATATGGTTTTTGAGTATTTGAAGAGAGGCTATCACAATAGATTTTCGAAAAAATCCCATCCTCCTAGTCAAACACGGTTGATTGAAGGCGGATTGAACTTTCAACTTTCACAGTCTCAGCATTTCTATCAACCACAACTTTCGTCATTCCAAACATCTTTTGGATGCTCTTTTTAATGCAACTTTTGTGTTCAACCATCGAAGCATGAATGAACTCATCAATGTGATCCTTTATGTCCTCCAAGAATGCTGCATCGTTGAACTTCTTCTTTCGACATGACATGATAGCAGGTGATGTCGTGATAGTAGGTGATGATTGCTTTTCATGTTCAATTTTCTCGGTTGCCATTCTAAAAATGTAATACTGAAATGGTTTTGGATCAAATATAATCCCGTGAGTGCTACCTAATGGACAGGTTTCAGAGTCAGAGTCGGGATTGTCTTCAGTGTTAGAGACAATTGTTTGCTGGCCTTAACATTAAATATGTCAAGATTGTGCCTTCGGTGGCAAGACCACCAACAGAAGAATCAAGATATTACTTAAAAGGAACCCTTCATTATTTTTTTCTGTTGGTATGCTCTCCGAACATATGCATACGTACTCTCCAAATCAAGTTTTGGATCTTTTCGTAAGATTTATCCATAGACCTGCTCAAACTCGGAGCCGAGTCCACTTCAAAAAATATGAACTTGAAGCCTAGCCATTGCAAAATACAATTGGACCACCCCTTCAACTGTTCCTTCTTGTGAAATGTAGTCATGTGATCGATTTCCTGGAAAATAACAACTGATTTATAGATCATGTACAGCTCAAGCATTCCTGTTTCAGTTTTATATTTGATAGCAATTTTTTATTCGAGGCTAAGGACTAGAAATGTCTATTCATATATTCTCCTTCAAATCATTTATAGTTTTGGTTGATGATTCTTGTAGTAAAAAAATAAATTCATTTATTATGGAACCACAATGATGGTGGTACATGGATGCAATACATTACCTATGCAGGTGTAAGAGTTATGAATGTTTCATGTTATGTGTTTCTTTTATTTTATTTTTTGTACAAATTGATATCGGTATGATTTATTTTGCCTCAATCTGGGATCAAGTCGAATAATTATTGATGAGTTCAACCAAGTTATTTAGTTTTCATGAGAGGATATAAACTCTTGTTACGCATTATGGATCATTATATCTTAATCTGCTATTGAAACCTTGATGTATATGATAACTTTATGCTCATATTAGTAGGCTTCGAGATTTATAGTGAGGTCATTATGTACTGAGAGTTTATATCTTATGTTTCATGCAACATAATTTCATACTACGTTGTACTTAGAGGGAATTAATGTATCACGAATGTTGATTATTAGTTATTGTTGTTGGGAATAGGGTTTATTTTATTATCATCATTTGGAGTTTAGTTGCTACTTTGTAGGCATTGTGGTTACTGTTTTTGACTAAATAAAGTGTGTAATCAGTGGTTTGAGGTGTGGAAATAACATAGAATTTCATTCGTGTTTTTTATTAAGATGTATGTAGCTTTTACTCTGTTTTACTCTATTTTTCATAAAGCTTGTTTCTTCTTACTGCTGTTTTCAATAATTATGGTATGAGAGCTCATGTATGATCTAGTTGGGCACAGAGTTACGTTTTTGTACAGGGTCAAAGGAGCCACTAAAATCCATGATGCCATGTAACTTTTTTTGTAGGTTCCCCATGATGCCAATGTTGATACTCTTGAATCATCGAGACAATATCCATTTAAGGTTTAATCTCAACAATGACAACAACCACCAATGCAAGCACCACCACAAATTATATCAAGATCCCAACTTCAGAATTATTGTGAGGTTAGAACATTCGTACACTGTTTCAATTCACTAATGTTGTCAATATGAACCGTATTGTCGCTAGGAATCCAAAATCCCAATAAAGTTAAATTCACCTAGAAGTATATATCTAGCTTTAATGCTTGCTTTACAACAGAGTACAAATTTTTTCGGGAATGCAATACGGACTCTAAATGCGACAAGTTCAAGTATTCAAGTCTCACATATAGACCCTATTATCCTTTGATTCTACTATTTCTATATTATAAGTTAATAGAAACTACACCATCTTAATAATATTATTCGAACGTTAATTATCTTAACTTTGTTCATTATCTCTCTATTATCTAGAATCGAGTCAACTCATTTGACCTATATGATCTACATAGGCTTACATTATTTGGGTTATTAGAAGTTGTACCCCAATACTTTACTTTGGTCTCCCTACTTTTTTATTGATATAACTTTGGCCCTTGAAATTATGAAATACTTATATAAGTAATTGTGATGTGTAGTTTTCCAAATCGACTTAAAAAATATCGTACCCAATATACATTGCCCCTCTTTAATAGGGACTGTAAGAGGTAGATGTAGGCAAAACTTAGCCCCATTACTTATTCAACTTTAATTAACGTGCATTCTAGAATTACACTAATTTTTATTCATGGCAAGGATAATAAACTAGTTTTTAATTTTAATCGTCGATGGATTTAGATTTTTAAAAAATTGAATATTCTAGTATGTCACTCCATCTTAAGTTGGACGATTTAATAAAATTTGTTATGCCTTATTGTTATTTGATTTAATTACACACATAAATTTAAACATAATTACTCTTATCTTTATTTTCAGAATCGCATTGCAACTAATAGGATAAAAAAGAATAAGCAGACAAAAGATCCACATGCTATGTAAGTACACCTTTCATTCTTTTAATATACCCTTTGACCAATTTTCATTTTAGCATTTCATTCACTTTTTTTTTCTTTTTTGTAGATTTTGAATTTGGTCCCGCTTGCTCGTGGAGGTGTATTTTGACTAATTATAAGAAAATTCGTTACTTTTTGGATGATAATGTGCAGTTTCTTTTTATTTTGTTGGGATAATTTGGACGTGTAGTAAACATTGTATTGGATTGAAAATACATTTTTATTTTGGAAGATTGATTTTATGAATACTCGATGCTTGGTCGATTCTATATTTATTGAGACACAATATTAATGATGCTCCCTTGAATATAATAGATTTTTGGAAATGATGTTTCACTTCATTAGAAGTTACTTCTCATTTTTGATTGTTAAATAATAGTTAATGACCAAATTGGCTTATCATGAAACTTGACGTTTATGCATAAATGTCGTAATTTTTGTCCTTGTTTAAAAAATGTTGGCATATAATTCAGTGACATTTTTTGTATGTGTCATAAAAAAGCAACTTTTTTCCAAAAATGTCGTGTAATCTATTCGACGTTTTACACCAAGCGTCGGGTAATCTACCCAGGGCCAGAGATTTGAGGACGTTTAAAAAGCGTCGGGGAAAACGTTGGGAAATTATTTGTCGACATTTTTCTGAAACGTCGGGTATTTCCCGACTGGAGATACCACGACGCTTTCAAAAAACGTCGGATTGTTTACCAGCGACACTTTTCTTTTATTTTCTGGAATTTTAAAAATGCCGTAGTAACTCAAATTTCTTGTAGTGAAATAGGTAACTTCATTTTCTAATTGGGACCTAGTCTTGACACCTACCTCGGGATCTCCTATAATTTTTTGGGGGCCATGACTTTTACGAACCCAAGGAGAATGATCCTTTCTCTCAGTAGTATGAACAACCAAGTCAGTGTGAGACTCAATATTTTCTACACCGAAAATAACATCACACTCACATGACAAATCTTCCTCATTTTCAATAGATGTGGATGGAGCATTGTCTTTTATTACAACATTTATGGATTCCATGACTTTTGAACTACTTAAGTTGAAGACTCTAAAAGCTCTACTATTTTGAGAATATCCTGGGGAAAATACCTTCATCACTCCTTGAGTCAAATTTACCCAGGAGTTCTCTATCCCGAAGAATATAACAAGGACTACCAAAAACTTTAAAATAGGCCAAATTAGGTTTCTTGCCAGTCCACAATTCATATGGAATTTTATTAGTATTAGGATGCAAATAAACTCTATTTACGGTGTGGCATGCTATGTTAACCGTTTCGGCCCAAAACCTACGAGGCATATTTCTTCCTAGGAGCATAGATCTTGCCATTTCTTGGATCTTTCGATTTTTTCTTTCAATAATACCATTTTGTTGTGGTGTTCGAATGGCCGAGAATTCATGCTTAATTCCTATTTCATCACAAAAGGCATTTACACCGGATTCCTTGAATTCGGTTCCATTATCACTCCTAAAGCGGTTAATGGTAACACCGTGTTGATTTTGAAGAATTCTACATTTAATAGTGAGAAAATCAACAGTCTCAAATTTTTCTCGTAGAAAACCTACTATGGAGTATCTAAAAAACTCATCCACCATAACTAAAATATATCTCTTTCCTCCTATGCTCTCGGTACGAGTGGGACCCATAAGGTCCCTCTGTATCAATTCCAAGACACGAGAGGTAGTTATTGAGTTTAACTTTTTATGTGGATTCTTAATTTTCTTGACAAGGCCCGCAAATAGTGGATGTTGTTTTTTCTAGAGATAGTAGACCTCGAATTATCTCTTTTCTCACTAATCGATCAGGAACTCTAAAGTTAACATGACCTAACCTTTGGTGCCAAAGATCGACAGACGAGGCATTTGCACTATTGTAAACTAAAGAGGGTTTAGGCATTATTCTGTAGCAATTGTCACTAGTTCTCACACCTTGTAAAATAAACTCACCCGATTTATCATATATGGTGCACTCCGATTGACTAAACTTAACATCAAGATTCTCATCACATAATTGGCTAATAGTTATCAAATTTGCCTTGAGACCATCAACATAAAGGACATTTTTAAGTTTAGGATACCCATAAATTTCAATAGACCCTCTGCCCATAATTCGAGATTTGTTTCCATCCCCAAAGGTGACTTTACCATTTTTATAGTTTTCAAGAGTGGTAAACAAAGATTTATCACCGATCATATGTCTTGAACAACCACTATCAAAGTACCATTGAGAGGTATTTTGAGCCTTAAGAGCAATATGAGTAACAAAGGCTTTATTGGTATTATCTTTCTTAACCCAAGCTTGAGTTGTATTCTTCCCTTTGTTGAATCTAGTATGTTGGTTGGAATTATTTCCTTGGACTTTATAGAACCTTAGAAATTCTTCCATAAGACCTTTAGAAGTATTAACTAGATACTCAACTTGACTCTTAAGATTAGCTAAGGATCTATAGTGTTGCTTAGAAGTAGAGAAATAAGAGTTCTTCCCAATCTCGTAACAAAAATCTCTAAGATGACCCCGTTTGTGACAATAATTGCACACATAGGGTTGTTTTGGAGTCACTTTTGGAGATTGCGTAGGTAGAATTATTTTACGTAGATAAGGTTTAGGAGGATTTGATTTGGTAACAAACTTAGCTATGGCTTCGGGTTTGACTTTGGATGACTCTCCTTCTTCATATCCTATACCCTTTCTCTCTTGATTACCTTTCTCCTTATATCCTAAAACAGGACCTAGAAATAATTTTCCCATTCTTCCTGAATTATCTTCGAGTGTGACTTTGACTTCACGAGAGGACTCGAGATATTTTTCAAGTTGGACAATTTTAGCTTCAAGAGATTTTCTAATATCTAAAGACTCATAAAGATCTTTGTTGAGTCATTCCAAGGAGGTAATTAAGTCACATTTTTCTTTACCTACCAGGATAAGTTTCTCAGAAAGGGATATCTTAATTGCCTCAAGTTGACTAACTAAAGCCTCCTTCTCTTTCAGACTTTTCAACTCCTTTTCTAAAGTTAAAACTTTAAAGGTTAATTTTTTATTTACCTTTTGAATATGAAGAGACTCAGTGTATAGTTCAGAATATGCAGATTGTAATTCACTCTCATCTAGTTCACTCTCACTTCCTTGTTCATCACTACTTGTTGATTGAGTGGAAGCAACCTCAAGATCATGCTCTGAATTTTTAACATTAGGGAGAGACTCACTAGAATCACTAGCATGACTTGCTATAAAGGTAGTGAAATTATTTCTAGACGGGGTAGAGTCGTCAGAGTCTTCAGACCTATTATCACTATCGCTTAGAGTACCATTGTAATCTGTCTTTTCTTTACATTGTCTCTTAAGTTTAGTAGGGCACTCAAATGCTCTATGACCACATCCCTCACACTCAAAGCATCTCTCTGAATCATACTTTTTAAAGTTGCCTCTATTAAGCTTCTTAGGACCCTGATTATTGAATTTTCTATTACCTTTGTTTTTGTTGTTCTAAAATTTTGGTTTTTCAAATTTTGAGTTTTGCTTTTTGAACTTGAGAATTTTTTTAGCAAATAGAGATATATCATCAGGATCTATATCAGACTCATCAGACTCAGACACTTCTTATTTCTTTACTTTCAAGGAAACACCTGTATCTTTAGTTTTGTTATCTTTAGGAAACATATCTAATTCATATGTTTGAATATCACCAACAAGCTCTCCAAGTTTTAAAGCATTTAGTTTCCTAAGGAATTAAGAACTGTGACTTTTGGAATGAACCACTTAGGAAGGCATCTAAGAATTTTCTTAACAACATGATCTTCAGGAATTTTATCACTTAAGTTAAAGCAAGAATTAACAATATCAAATATACGAGCATAAAAATCATCAAACATTTCAGTTTCTTTCATGGTGATGGTTTCAAATTGAGTTGTTAAGTTTTGAAGTTTTGAAGTGTTAAATACACTAGTTCCCTCATGAGTAATTTGGAGAATATTCTAAGCTTCCTTTGACGTCTCAAACGTCATTATACGACAAAATTCATCGGGAGTCACAACACTAAACAAGGCATTTAACCCTTCAGAGTTAAAGTTACACAATTTCAATTCATCCTCACTCCAATTTTCTACAAGTATTAAAATAGTTTCATCATCAACAATCATTGTAGGAGGGGACCATCCTCTTTCAACAGCAACTCAAACACGTTCATCAATTGATTTAAGGTCAGATTTCATACGTGCTTTCCAACAGGTGTAATTAGTTCCATCAAACATAGGTGGTCTATTCGACGGAAAACTTTCCATATAACCTCCAGGATTCATCTAAATAACTTTTAGAGATTAACTCTGATACCAATTTAAAGTTGTAAGGTTATATGAACTGAGGTTATTTCATAGAATACACACACTACACTATAAAAAATTGCCAAGTAGAGAAATATTCTAATTTTAATTTCCTTGCAAATTTGAAAGTTAGCATGAACAATTAACAATTAAAGTGATGGGATTGTTAACTTGATTAAGAGATATAAAATTAGCCAATTTTATCCTTTTTATCCTACACATACATCTAGGCGATTTAATAAAGTAAAGTGTGAAAATAACAACCACAACGCACCAATGTATGAGGAAAACCCAAATGGAAAAAACCTCGGACGTCTGGGCCTAGACAAATCCACTATAAATATGGTTTTACAAAGAGACTCAAAAGACTGACAGACTTGATTCACAAAGACTCGTTGATGCCGTCTCGAATACTTCCGTTTGTAGTACACGAAGATCCAACGCGTTGCACAACACTGCTCATGTCTCGGTATCCACTGAAGGCCAAACTACTGTCTCCAATAAGCTTGAATGAAGAAATCCACTGCAAGTATACTTGTTGAATTTCAGGTTGATGGCATGGAGTTTTGGTTCAAAAGTTAAATTGTGTTGGAGAAGGATTTTTTCATAAAAAAGAAGATATGAAATTTTTTGCTCTCAAGGATGTGTAACTCTTTTAATGAAAAATGTATGTTTTCCAATTCATCTTTGTGTTATGACTGCTTTTGTATGTTACAAATTTCTACATTTATATAATTCTTTCATTCTGTACAAGTTATAACTAAAACTTGTATATTCAGAACGACAGTTAGTTACAACAATGGTTCAAACTTGATTGTTTACACATGATAAACTTTCAGCCATTTATTATTGATCTCAAATGGCTTATCTTCCTCCAACTTAGAAATTAAACAATAACCTGAATCATGAGATTCCTTTACAACGAAAGGTCCCTCCCAGTTGGCTGTAAGCTTTAGTAGAGGAAGCCCCCTAACGTGTTTCACTGCTTCTTTCAAAATGAGGTCTCCTTTTACGAACTTCCTTAGTTTCACCAGGTTATCATATGCCCTGGAGAGCTATTTTGTATACATTTGAAAGTGTTGCATCGCATTATCTCGGTGTTCATCTAACGCTTCCAACTGCACATGTCTATTCTGAAGGAGCATGCCACTTCATAAGGAATATCGAGCAGAGGGAACCTCTAACTCTACTGGAAGAATTGCCTAAGCCCCCTAAATAAGAGAGAACGGAGTGTACCCTATGGGTTTCCTCTTCGTCGTTCGATAGGCCAACAACACAGCTGGTATCTTGTCATCCCACGATCCTGAAAAGTCCTCCATCATCTTAGCTAAAATATTAACCAATGTTTTGTTAATTGCTTCAGCTTGACCGTTTCCCTTTGGGTACGCCATCGTTGAAGTGTGATGAACAATAAAGTATTTGTCTGTAAGCATTATTACTTCTGAATTGACGAAGGGAGTTCCGTTATCTGAGAGAATGACCTTTGGGATCCCAAAATGACAAATGATATACTCTCTGATGAAGTTGCTCACCACCCCGATCGTTGCTCTCTTGAGTGGTATCGCTTCAGTCCACTTTGTAAAGCATTCTGTTACTACTAGTATCCATATCTTTCCCCTCGAAGAAGGATGTATTTCCCCTACCAGGTCAAACGCCCAAGTGTGAAACGGATAGGGTGTTGCCAGAGAGTGTAAGTCTGCTGATGGGGCATGGATCATATTTCCATAAAGTTGGCAAGTTTTGCATTTTTGAACGAACTCAATAGAGTCTTTCTCCATTGTTGGCCAATAATATCCTAATGTCATCAGTTGATCATACAACTTGGCCCCTCTTATGTGAGCTAGATTATGCGCCAGCGTGAGAACCTCAGCTGCTTCTTCCTTCGTGATGTAACGCAGTGGCCTGTTGAAGTATCCCCTTCGATAAAGCTGCCCCTTCTAAATGTAAAACCTTGGGGCCCTTCGCTTTAGCCCCATTGCATCCAGTTTCTTCGTTGGGACACGTCCATCTTGAATAAAGTCAATATAGGGCTGCCTCCAGTCTGCCTGAGCTTCAATGAAATGTCTTTCAGCCACTTCGAAGAATAGTTGACACTTATCGCATTTCCATTGTAGCTCTACTGCGTCCTGCTTTATACCAGGACATAAATATCCCTCTCTTTGCATTCTCCTATAGAGAGGTATCTCATTTGTTTCGCAGTGCTCCTCGTGTGTCTTCTTCAATCTTCACTCTGCTTTTTCTGGGCCGATACATCTTGACAACCATCCCCCGGCATTTCTGAAGTAAAGATTTCCCTGGTTTGTGAAGTATTGGGCTAACTCTCTTAACCCCATCATTCCTTCTCCAGACTCCAGTTGCTTCCTGATCTCTCCCCTCCAGTCTACATCTTCCTCTATTGGTAGAATTAACTGCACCATCGAAGGAGCTATTCTTCATTGAATCACGACAATAGTTGTATCGCTCCTCATGATTATCTTCTGGGCAATAGTGGCATAGGTGTCTGGATGACGGTTCATCGTTCTGGACTGCCTTTTGATCTTGGTCCGATGGAACTGGATGAGGATCCCCTGAATGATCCTTCTGTATGATGCCAGGCTCATGTGTTTCAATGCGTATTCTCCATTCACTTGTTGAACCACTAAGTTCAAATCCTCTTTTATGCAAAGTGAACAGATCCCTCTTCGAAGAGCCTCTAGCAATCCTAGTACTAATGCTTCATATTCTTCCTCGTTGTTAGAGCAGGGGAAATCTAACTTGTAAGAAAGGAAAATCTCCTCCATTCCATTCGAAAGGATGACCCCTGCTCCTCCTTTCTTTTATGCCGATGACCCATCGAACTGCATTGTCCATTCTTCGTCCATTGCATCTAGGTGATTGGCCTGTAAGTCATCTCCTAAAATTCTCTCTTTGGGAGGCTCGAATGTTCCTGAGGGGAAAATAGCCAATAAATTAGTGTACGCTTAGATTTTAATTGCGCTAGGAACCACGCACTTTAAGTCATATTCAGAGAGGATAAGGAACCATCTAGCCGCCCTGCCAATTATTATAGTTCTTGCAAGTAAATATTTAATAGGATCACATCTCGTTACAATATGAATCGTAAAAGATAACATATAATGTCTAAGTTTTTGTTCTATAAATACTAAGGCTAAATAATGCCTTTCTAGGCTACTATATCTGGATTTTGGCCCATGGATGATCCTGCTGAGGTAGTAAACTGGTTGTTCTTGACCATCGATCTCTTATGCCAAAAAATCTCCCACGGACCTTGTGGTGGATGTGAGGTACAATTACAACGGTATTTCTGCCCTTAGTGGAACCATGGTTTGTGGTTAGATGAGCAGCTTCTTCAGTCCGTCAAAAGACTCTTGGTGAATTGCCTCCCATTTGAACTTCATGTTCTTTCGCAACAGATTCATTAGTGGGTGTGTTATCTCGGCTAACCCAGGCCTGAATCTCCTTAGGTAGGAGACTTTACCGAGGAAACTCTTAAGCTCCTTCTCCATTCTCGGACATGGCATTTCTAAGATTGTCTGCTGTTTGTCCTGGTCCATCTGTACCCCTTGTCGATCAACCACAAAGCCTAGGAATTTCCCACTTGTCACACCAAAGACGCACTTCAGCGGATTCATTTTCAACTTAAACTTCCTGCAATGGTAAAACACCTTCCTCAAATTGTCCAGATGAGACTCCTCCTTCCTCGACTTGATGACCAAATCATCCACATAGAATTCCACAAACTTGTGAAAGAAGTCGTGGAAAATGGCCATCATTGTTCTCTGGTAGGTCGCCCCAGCATTCTTGAGCCCAAACGACATCACCCTGTGCATGAAGTTACCCAGCGGGGTTTTGAATACTGTCTTTTCTTCATCCGAGGGGTCCATCTTGATCTGATTGTACCCTACATACCCATCCATGAAGCTATACATCTCATGACCCGCCGCTGCATCTATCAGGCCATCAATGGAGGGTAGAGGGCACTCATCTTTGGGGCAAGCTCTGTTTAAATCTCTAAAGTTCACACAGATCCTTATTTTATTTTTATCTTTTTTTCCTACTAGGACAATGCTGGATAGCCAGATCGGGTGTTGTATCTATTTGATAAATCCTGCCGCTAGCAGGCGTTGAACCTCTTCCTTGATCTTCAAATCTAGCTCAGGCTTGTACGTTGTCGTTGCCTATTTTACTGGAATGGCTGACAGCATCACGTTCAACTTGTGAAAGCTTACTTCCTCATCCAACCCCTCCATCTCCGTATATTTCCATGTAAAAATATCTATAAATTCCCAAATCAACGCGACCAAGGCCCTCGTTTCTCCTTAACGAGATCTTTCGAGATGAAGACGGGCCTTAGATATTCTCCTTCTTTTGCCAAGTTTAACTGCTCCAACTCTTATGCCTGGGGCTTTGGTTGATCCGCCATGTAATCTGGTTCCTCAGATACTTCCTCCATAAATTCCTGTATGTTAGAATTGTCTATCACCATACCTTGTCCCAATTGATCTACCAGAAAGCACTCGTATATCGGGTCAACCTCATCATTAGCTTTCCCGACCACCCACTCACACCATTAAAATCGATACACCACCTTTCCCTCTTCAGTAATGACTTTCTTGCATTGTATGCTGGTAGAGGTGATTGCCTTCCTCTTCTTCTCCCTAGAAGCCTCGACCACCCTTTTTTCTAAGAACCGACTCAGCACACTTTATCGTTGGACCTCATGCTCCATCGGATCCACTCTGGGCCTCATCGTATCTCTGAGATGATTCGAGATACTTTGGGTTCGAGGGACCACCTGGTGAGCCTCTTTGGCTATTACCTTCGTGCTACTTGAAACCTCTTTACTTTGCTCATTCACAAGCCCCATCCTTTCTCTGAATGAGGGAACCAATGCTCCCTCCATCCTCCTCATTAGGACCCGAACATATTCTTCCAACTCAGTATAAAATGTTGCATCCTCTAAGTGAGCTTCCTCAATAGCAAAGGGCCTCTTTGTAGCCCTGATGGTTACCTCCGTCCCCTTAATATTCGCCTTAGCGCATTGGTGGTACGTAGAAGGAACTAACCCTTGGGTTTTCATCCACACCCTTCCTATCAGCAGATGATAGGAAGTTGAACTCTCTATTACTTGGAACTTTATATGGGAACTCAAATTCCCCATCACAATCCCCACGTTAACATACCCAATGGATTTAGAAGATTGGTTATCATACCCTAAAATTACCAAAGGCATGGGGACCAACCTTTCTTTCGTAATATTGGCTGTATGAAAGGAGTTAATTGGCATGATATTAATGGAAGCTCCCCCATCCATGAGAGTACTTGTAAAACTAGCTCCGTTGACACTGGCAGTCATGTACAATGGCCTGTTATGAGGGAATCTCACAGCCCTATCGGCATCGCTGAAGGTTACCTCTGACAGGAACCTCCTTACCAACCTGGCCATGGGTCCCTTCCACTTCAATGAAGGGACTGCGTCTTTCCCCGCAATATCTAGTATCGCTCGAGTTATTTCTAACATGCTTTCTTTTGGTATCCCTACCTGTTCGAAGAACCAGGTGAACTTTGGGGATTTTGAGACTGCACAGTACTCTAGGCCCGGATCTATTTCCTCACCTTCAACGCTGTACACGCCCTCCACATCTTTGGCACTTGCTTCATCGTAGGCCAAAACTACATTAGCCATTCCCTTGGTGTAGGTCTCCAAAGCTGCTTCATACTCTTCTCTTTCTCCTCTCTTCGCCTCTTCATCGTAGGCCACCACAAGAATGGCCCCATGTGCTGGTAGCGGGTTATTATTGACGTTATGTGGAGGGATTTGTAGCGTCCCTGCCTTAACGTACTTGTCAATAATTCTTCTCAGCGTGAAGCAACTTTTTATCGGGTGCTGGATCCTCCGATGGACCTGTCAATACTTTGGATCCGCCTTCGTTGCCGCATCGGGCTCCCCAGCGAGAACATCCTTTGGCTCATAGACCGTTCCCCCTTGGACCATCGCGTTGTAACAGCTGACAACTTCTTCTACTATATAGGGCAATGGTGGTGGGTCTTCCCTGTCTCTTTTGAACTTCCTCTTATTGTCCTTCTTTGGTGCTTTGACCCTATCTCCCACCTCAGTGTACCTTACCCGTGGGGGCTGAGACCTCCACCCCGCAGGTTGCATCGGCTGTCTAAACATTATGGACACCGCCATCGGATTGGGTCGTACCACCAAAGAGATATTTTTTGCTGCTTTTAAGAATGCCGTAAAAGTCCCCTCGCGCGTCTCATTAATAAGATGGCAAATGTACTCAAGAAGCAGTCCCTCAGTGCAAATCTACAGTAACTTGGATTCTTTGGCCTCCTCCCACACGTTGAGGGATCTTTCTCTGAATTTTTGAACATAGGCCACCACTTCTTCCCTAGGTCGTTGCTTCTCCCTACCCAGTTAGGTCAAAGTAAACTCATCTTCTGCCAGAAAGAACTTCTGGACAAACAACATGTGCATTTCTTCCCATGTAGAAACTCTGTTGGGAGCAAAATGAGAATACCAGGTATATGCCTTATCAGTCAAGGATTTAGAAAAATCTCTCAACCTAAGCCTTTTATTGTTACAATGCGCCCCCAAATGTTCAACAAATCACTTAATATGCTCCTTCGGGTTCCCACATTTTCCCGTGTATTTTTCAAAAATAGCAGGAATATAGTCCTTCGGATGGGGCTCGTTGTTGTATTCCTGGGAGTATGATGTGCGAAAGTTATAAAAAATTGAAGCCTCCTCGCCAGTAGATTGCGAGGAAGCCTGTATGAACTTCAGCATCTCCTTTTGCATCTCCTTTCTCATTTCCTCCATGAGTGATGCTACTGGGGCGACAGCCAGTGGCAATTGCAACTGGCACAAACATCGCAACAGGGGTCGTTGAAACTCCTAAGGTTCCCACTGCTGGATTCACAATAGAGAGCATGCATGGTTTAACCATTCCCACCACACCTGCACCTGGTGAGGCCGTTGGAGCTACCCCTGGTGTTACGAAGGCATTAGCCTCCAATCCTCCCTGCATAGTTGAAGCTACTAGAGTTTGCAAAAACTCATAAAACTTACTCATGAGGAGCGCCACCTGAGAGGGTCCCAACCCCACACTTGTGGATGTCTGTGTCACCCCTGGCATGTCTATCGTTGCCTGAACCGGAGGT
Organism: Sambucus nigra; assembly: GCA_949130495.1. Lineage (NCBI taxonomy): Eukaryota > Viridiplantae > Streptophyta > Magnoliopsida > Dipsacales > Adoxaceae > Sambucus > Sambucus nigra. The sequence goes on along the minus strand of OX422208.1, from coordinate 81,355,933 downwards.
ACCTCTATTCGAGGAATCCCATCCCATAGAGCCTCCAGTTCCCTCGCAGTATGTTCTTCATTATGCTGGATGCCATCAAAGTTGAGCCTTCGAGTAGCATTATCTTGCGCCATACTCCTTACTTAGAAGAATGCCTCCCTAGAAGAGTCGCCAAATGTAAGAGGGTAGTTTAGATAAGATGGAGGCGTAACCCCTGTTTGAGTATGCTAATGATACGATAATTAGGCCAAATCTTTGGATTAATGATAGGACATGCAAACACAAACTCAATGAAGATAAGACTTCGTTTAAACTCACGAATCTCTCGTGTATAACTCAGAACAGTAGTAAAGAACTTAGAAGTAACTTATCTAGAGGGAGAGAGAAGTAAGCACCCTAGATACACCTTGGTAGGCAGGTATAAACACACCAGAAAACCCTCAAGAATCTCTGTCAGATATTAAACGCTTCGTAATAATTAACAATGGTGAGTGAGTAAAACCCTCTGGTTCACAATAACTCTTCTCTGAATATATATTCTCTCTAGTAATAACTTCTGAGCTCTCAAAGGATCAATCCCTCCTCAAAGGTGGTTGGGGTCCTTAAATAGCCCCTACACCACCTCCGAGGCAACTCAGTCATTAAAGACTATGAAATACATCCCTCATACTTTATGTCACAACATTAAATGCTTGATGCACTAGTTGTCTCCACGTCATAAACATTAAATGCCAAGACATGCCTTTTTCCTAACCACTGTGTCAGGGGACTGTTGTTGCAGAGGTGGCTCACCAACTGCCTGACACCCCAAAATACCACGGTGGTTTACTCAAGTGCATGTCTGACATTGCTTAGCTGGTTAGTGACATCAGATAAAGTAGATGTGACATTAAGTAAAGGTCTGTTTGGTTCATAACTCAACACCCGATGGAACTCCAAGCTGCTTTGCCCGAGGTTCCACGGCCGGGGTCCTTCGGTGTTTTACCCGGTGTATCTAAGATGGTCAGGACAAGCCCTAACGATGCCTCACTTCTCAATCCTCCAAACCAAGTCCCTCTAAAGTCCCCACGGCGAGGTCATTCGATAGAGCATGAAAGCTCTCCCAGGACCTACCAAGCCTGGTCTCTCACAAGTACCGTTTGACCTCACACAAATTGATTATTACTCTCGTTACAACATTACAACCATTATAGCTTACAGCCAATATAAACAAAAATACAATATGACTAATACAAGAAGATAAAGTATGATCTGCCACGCCAAGTTGCCTCGCTGGGTTGCCACGCTTGAGTTGCCACTCTTGAGTTTCCTCGGTTGCTTAATCTCAAACACTATTGTCAATTAGGGAATTATCCCTAATATTAGGATTACCTTTAATCCCCTATACATAAGGAACTTTTCTCATTATACTTGGGGGTATATCCAACCCAAAAGTAAAAGTATAGTGAGTAAAGTCCCTGCAGACACGACAGGACCACCGGGAAGTTATCCTCCTAGTAATAATAATAAAAAAATTCACTACATTTTTTTATTATTATTCTATACAGATTTATAGCCTAGAGAACAATTCCTAACCTCTGTTCTCAAGAAAAAAATTACTTGAACAGTTTTTAGAAAATAGGGAGAAGCAGGTCTACCCCCCCCCCCCCCCCCCCCCCATCTAAACTTGTTATTTTTATAAGGCAAAAAAGGTTCCTAAGAAAAGTTTGGAACAAGGACCCTGCAGACTAAGGGAAATTTTATGTATAAAGAAATAATTATTTCTTTATTTATGATATATGTGAAATTTTATTCCAAGTTTGTGGGAAGGAGAAGGGATAACCCCATCTCTTAGTTACTTCCCAATAAATGAATATGCATAACAAAATACCCCATAGTCACTTGGTGTTTCTCTAAAAAAAATATACCCCAAGGTCACACGGGGTTGCACTAAAAAGTATCGCACAGTCACACGGGGCTAAGCTAAAAAGTCATAACTTGCTCAGTTATATGAAAGTACCCCGCAGTTAGAGGGATACCTTCAAGAATGATAGCTTGCTCAGCTATATGCCAGCACCCCACAGTTAAAGGGGCAGCTTCAAACTTTGAATTTGGCTCATCCTATATGCAAGTAGCCCACAAATAGAGGGGAAGCTTAAAAAATGACAGCTTGTTTAGATCATAAGTAAAGTACTCCACACACTACGGGGCAATTCGATCTTGAAGTTCTTACAGAAAATATAGCAACTCACAGTATTGAGCAAGTGTCAAGCATAAATATAAGGTGCGACCGTTTAACACCTAAATGCTCTAAGGGCACCAGAGCGCTCATAATCTTGAGCAAGTGCCAAGTATAAATATAAGGTTCGACTGTTTAGCACCTAAGGCTCCAAGGGCACCGGAGCACTCACAGTCTTGATCAAGTGTCAAGTATAAACATAAGGTGCTCCAGATGAGCACGTAAGGCTCCAAGGGCACCAGAGCACTCACAGTCTTGAGCAAGTGCCAAGTATAAATATAAAGTGTGCCAGTTGAGCACTTAAGACTCCAAGGGCACCGAAGCGCTCATAATATTGAGAAACTACCAAGTATAAGTATATGTATGACAGTTTATCACCTAAGGCTCCAAGGGCACCGGAGCGCTCACAGTCTTAAGAAAAGGCCAAGTATAAACATAAGATACAATAGTTTAGTACCTAAGGCTCCAAGGGCACCGGAGCGCTCACAGTATAGAGAAAGTGTCAAGTATAAATACAAGGTACCACTATTTAGTACTTAAGGATCCAAGGGCACCGGAGCGCTCACAGTCTTGAGCAAGTGCCAAGTATAAACATAAGGTGCTTCAGATCAGCACCTAAGGCTCCAAGGGCACCGGAGCACTCATAGTCTTGTGCAAGTGCCAGGTATAAATATAAGGTGTTCCAGTTGAGCACCTAAGACTCCAAGGGCATCGGAGCGCTAACAGTCTTGAGTAAGTGACAAGTATAAATGTAAGGTGCTCCAGATGAGCACCTATGGCTCCAAGGCCACCGGAGCGCTTACAGTCTTGAGAAAGTGCCAAGTATAAATATAAGGTGCGCCAGTTGAGCACCTAAGTCTCCAATGACACCAGAGCACTCACAGTCTTGAGCAAGTGTCTAGTATAAATATAAGGTGCGACAGTTTAACACCTAAGGCTCCAAGGGCATCGGAGCGCTCATAGTCTTGAGAAACTGTCAAGTATAAATAAAATGTACGACAGTTTCGTGCACAAGTCTCTCTCCATTACAAGACACTTCTGCACGAGGGGGCTAATATTGAGAAGTCCTCAAGCAAGTGAACAAATAATAATATAACTTGGAGTGTGGGGATCCACTTAGAGTGTCTCCATCTGCCCAAGATTGCAAGTTTGACAGAAAATAGCCTAGGGCGAGGGGATCCACCTTGTGTGACCCCTCTTCCTAAACTTGATGCTACAGAAAATAGCCTAGAACTTAGGGCGACAGGTTAACCGCGAGCAACCCCTCTACCCAAGATAGAAGGCCACAGAAGAAGGCCAAGGGCGAGAGGCTCACCGTGAGCAACCCTCTACCCAAAATAGAAGGCCACAGAAGAAGGCCAAGGGCGAGGGGCCCACCGTGAGTAACCCCTATGCCCAAGATAGAAGGCCATAGAATAAGGCCAAGGGCGAGGGTCCCACCACGAGTAACCCCTCCGCCTAAGATGAAAGCCCACAGAAGAAGGCCAAGGGCGAGGGGCTCACCACGAGTAACCCCTTGCCCAAGATAGAAGACCAAAAAAGAAGGCTAAGGGAAAGGGTCCCACCACGAGTAACCCATCTGCCCAAGATATAAGGCCACAGAAGAAGCCCAAGGGCGAGGGGCCCACCGCGAGTAACCCCTCTGCCCAAGATAGAAGGCCACAGAAGAAGGCTAAGGGTGAGGGGCCCATAGCGAGTAACCCCTCCTCCCAAGATGAAAGGCCACAGAAGATGGCCAATGGAGAGGGGCTCACCACGAGTAACCCCTCTGCCCAAGATAGAAGGCCACAGAAGAAGGCCAAGGGCAAAGGGACCATAACGAGTAACCCCTCCGCTCAAGATAGAAGGCCACATAAGAAGGCCAAGAGCGAGGGACTCACCGTGAGCAATCCCTCTGCCCAAGAAGGAAGGCCACAGAAGAAGGCCAATGGCGAGTGGCTCATTGCGAATAATCCTTTTGCCCAAGAAAGAAGGCCACAAAATAAGTCCGAGGGTGAGGGTCTCACCGTGAGCAAACCTCTACCCCAAATAGAAGGCCACAAAAGAAGGCCAATGGCGAGGGCCTCATCGCGAATAATCCCTTTGCCCAAGAAAGAAGATCTCACCATGAGCAGCCCTCTACCCAAAATAGAAGGATAAAGAAGAAGGCCAAGGGAAAGGGGCCCACCCCCTTATGCCCAAGATATAAGGACACATAAGAAGGAAAAGGTGGGGCCCATCACGAGTAACCCCTTCGCCCAAGATGAAAGGACACAGAAGTTGGCCAATGGAGAGGGTCTCACCGCGAGTAACAGAAGATGGCCAATGGGGAGGGGCTCACCGCGAGTAACCCCTCCGCCCAGGATAGAAGGCCACAAAAGAAGGCCAAGAGAAGGGGACCACCGCGAGTAACCCCTCTTCCCAAGATAGAAGGCAACAAGAAGAAGGCCAAGAGCGAGGGACTCACCGTGAGAAATACCTATGCCCAAGAAAGAAGGCCAAAGAAGAAGGCCAATGATGAGGGGCTCACCGCAAACAATCTCTTTTCCCAAGAAAGAAGGCCACAAAAGAAGGCCAATGGCGAGGGGTCCACCGCGAGTAACCCCTCTACCCAAGATAAAAGGCCACAGAAGAAGGCCAATGGAGAGGCGCCAACCTTGAGTAACCCCTCCTCCCAAGATGGAAGGCCACAAAAGAAGGACAAGGGTGAGGGGCTCACCGTGAGTAACCCCCCCCCCCCCAAGATAGAAGGCCATAAAAGATGGCCAAGGGACCCACCGCGAGTAACCTCTCTACCCAAGATAGAAAGCCACAGAAGAAGGCCAAGGTCGAGAGGCCCACCGCGAGTAACCCCATTGCTCAAGATAGAAGGCCACAAAAAAGTCCAAGGGCGAGGGGCCCACTACGAGCAACCCCTTCGCCCAAGATGAAAGGTCACAGAAGAAGGCCAATGGAGAGGGGATCACTGTGCGTAACCCCTCAACCCAAGATAGAAGGCCACAGAAGAAGTCCAAGAGCGAGGGAACTACTGCGAGTAACCCCTCTGCCTAAGATAGAAGGCCACAGAAGAAGGCCAAGAGTGAGGGACTCACCGTGAGCGATCCCTCTGCCCAAGAAAGAAGGCCAACGGTGAGGGGATCACCGCGAGTAATACCTTTGCCCAAGAAAGAAGGACACAGAAGAAGGCCAAGGGAGATGGTCTCACCATGAAAAATCCCTCTACCCAAGATGAAAGGCCACAGAAGAAGGCCAAGGGCGAGGGGCTCATCGCGAGTAACCCCTCCGCCCAAGATAGAAGGCTACAAAAGAAGGCTAGGGGTGAGGGGCTCACTGCCAGCAACCCCTCCGCCCAAGATAGAAGGCAAAGGTCAAGGGTCTCACTTTGACCAACCCCTCTACCCAAGAGAGAAGGCCATAGAAAAAAGGCCAAGGACGAGGGGCTCACCATGAGAAACCCCTCTAAACAAACTAGAAGGCCATAGAAGAAGGCCAAGAATTAGGGGCTCACCGTGAGTAACCCCTCCGCCCAAGTTGATACCCAGATAAGGAGGTCCACTATAAGTGGCCTCATCTACAAAACTTGAGATGAAGTGACAGAACATTTAATGACCCTAAGGGAAATGATGAAGGAACCCTAGGGTCCCTCAAAATAAAGATAAAAACTGAATTTATGGCGTATAAAGCCTTTTGTTCTACCCAACACAAAATACTTTGCATGAGGGGCTAATGTAGAAGGGTGTTTCAAGCTCCACCACTATATTTGTGGGTGAGGGTCCCTCAAAGACCCCCCTTCAGCTTATAAAAAATATGAGGTTGAGGGAACCCCAAGGTCCGTCCACCGCAGAAGTGCCATATTGGAGAAGGAACCCCCAAGGTCCCTCCATCACAAAAGTACCATATTGGAGAAGGAGTCCCCAGGGTCCCTTCACTACAAAAGTACCATATTAGAGAAGGAACCCCCAGGGTCCCTCCATCACAGAAGTGCCATATTGGAGAAGGAACCCCCAGGGTCCCTCCATCGCAAAAATGCCATATTCGAGAAGGGAACCCACCTAGGTAACAATAGAAGCCTATATTGAGAAGGGCCCCCGTAAGGGTCACTATAGAAACCCAAGTTGAGAAAGGTCATCGCAAGGGTCCCTACAGAAGCCTAAGTTGATAAGGGCCACCGTAAGGGTCCTTGGAGAAATTCAAGTTGAGAAGGGCCACGTCAAGGGACCCTGTAGAAACCCAAGGTGAGAAGAGTCACCGTAAGGGTCCCTACAAAAGCCCAAGTTGAGAAGTTGAGAAGGATCACCACAAGGGTCCCTGCAGAAGCCCATGTTGAGAAGGGCCACCCCAAGGGTCCCTACAGAATATTAAGATGAGAAGGGCCACTGCAAGGGTCCCTGCAGAAGCCCAAGTTGAGAAGGGCCACCGTAAGGGTCCCTGCAGAAACTCAAGTTGAGAAGGGCTATCGGAAGAGTCCCTGTAGAAGCCCAAGCTGAGATGGCCCCGCAAGGGTCCATGTAGGAACTGAAGTTGAGAAGGAACCATTGTTAAGAGGGAACTCCCCAAGGTCTTCAAAGAAACTCACGATGAGAAGAACCCCATCTATGTAGCCGCAGAATCCTGTGTTGAGAGGGGACCTCGCAAGGGTCCCTACAGAAACTCAAAGTTGAGAAGGAACCTCTTGAGAGGGACTTCCCCCAAGATTTTTGAAAAAACTCACATTGAGAAGGAACCCCACCAAGGTGGAAGCAGAAGTATATGTTGAGAGAGACTCCTGCAAGGGTCCCTGCAGAAACTAAAGTTGAGAAGGAACAATTGTTGAGAGGGATTCCCCCCCCAAGGTCTCCGCAGAAACTCATGTTGAGAAGTAACCTCACTAAGATGGCAGCAGAAGCCTATGTTTAGAGGGACCCCCGCAAGGGTCCCTACAGAAACTCATATTGAGAAGGAACTTCACTTAGATGGTGACAGAAGCCCAGATTGAGAAGGACTACCCTCCAGGGTCCCTGCAGAAATGACATTTGAGAAGGAACCCCCAAGGCTTCCTCAACAACAAAAATGATGTTTGATAAGGAACTCCCCACTAGGGTTCCTCAATAGTTGAAACTTACATGGGAGGAGGGACCCACAAGGTCCTCCTCCCTCAGCTCCCAGAAAACTAAGTTAGGATGATGGGGTGTCTACCATAAGCAACCCCTCATCATGAAAAAAGAACAGAAGTACTAACAATTATTTTCTTGTACATGTTGCCTAGTTGAGCAAGAAGGGCTCAAATAGGCCAGTTGGGATCTCTTGGGAATTTTGGCTTGACGGCTGAGGGACAAGGTATATTGAGCAAGCTCAATCACATAGCACTATAGGATTAAGAGAATACTATTAGGAAGATCCTAGGGTGGCCAGACTACACACACCTCACACTTAGTCACAAGTGAAGTGAGTAACCAAAGGATTGGCTGCTCACAAGAAAAGAACTATTCATAAAATGATTTTAAAGGAGAGGGTCCTCTAGGCCCCTCTCACGAAAAATGATTTTAGAATGGGCCCTCAAGACCCCCCTCAATCTTACAAAGATTTTAGAGGAGGTGGTCCTCGAGACCCCCCTCAAGTTTAAAAAGTTTGTACCAAAAGTTGCCGTTTCAAAAGATATTTAGCAAATCAGATATTTTGTCTCCATTAGAAGACATATTTGCTTTTTTATTTTGGTTGGTAATGGCACCTGCCAGAGGGGACATGCAGAGCTACCTGCAAGTTGGGACAAATAGTACACTGCAGACTTTGTCCCTCACCAACCCTCTAAGTTTTGGCACCAAAAGTACCATCTCAGCCCTAGGGCCCAAGTATGAATAGGACCCCTAGGCAAGGCCATCAAAAATGATTAAAAAAACTCAATAGCAAAGTTACTCTGTCAAAATCACACCATAACCTCTCTAGTATTCTCTCCCTGCTCTCTCTCTAAGTGCTAAGTGCCTTGTTCTTTCACTCCCCACTGACAACCATCATTCTCAGGAGCTCCTCTTGAGAAAATTATAATTATTATTGTGGAAGTTCATCTTCTTACAGGGAGGGAGTTCCAGCTTGAGCTTCATTTTTACCAAAATGAGAATATTCACCAGAAGTTCTTCAGAACCTTGCAGACAACATCCATTGGAGAGGGTCACGCCTCACTCTTGCCAGTTATTCATAGACTCTAGTCTCACTACCCTCCTACACGGTTTATTTGGCTGATGTCAAAATTAAACCTAAAAAGCTAAGGAAAATAGAGATGGACAATCTCGTAGTTGGTTTTTCAAGTGAATACTTAAAGGGAATCTTATCCCCACATGACTATCACCTTATCATTAGTACACGAGTTCACGGCTACAATGTGGTTCGTATATTAGATAATGGGGGATGCTCGACTAATATCATGTTCTAGGATTGTTTTAAAGGACTGAAGTGGGGTAAAAAGAGACTCACCCCTACCATTAACTATTGATTGGATTCAATGGATAAAAATTCCATTTGTTGGTTGTTTTTGAAATGGGTGTATGCATGGGAACCTAGCCAAGGTGCTTGAACCAAAATATAATCTTTTTTATGATGGATGAAAATGTTTTCTTGTCCTATAATATAATCCTAAGGAGGATAACACTAAAAAAAATTTAAAGTTGTGCCTTACATCGTACACCAAATGATGAAATTAATGACTTATTATTGAGTAGGGTAAGTAAATGGTGATTAGGTGGAAGCACTGTGTGCTACTTCACCTCGATAAAAGAGAGGGAAGCTCACAAGAGGAAGATGATTTCATATAACATAGACATTTGTTGACCCAAGAGATGGACATAAACTCAAAAAGGGAAAGACCGAGGAAGAGTTAGAATCCATCATCCTCAATGAGGACGAACTAAAAAATTCGTCCAAATAGGACAATCCCTTAAGACAAAAATAAAGAAAGAGCTGGTTGAGTTATTAATAAGAAGGAAAAGTGTGTTCCTATGGAGCCATAATGATATACCGGGGATTAACCCTGAGGTTATTTACCATCAGCTTAACATAAATGAGATAGAAAATCCAGTAAATCAGCGAAGATGAACCTTTTCTAGAGATAGATATGAAGTTATACACAATAAAGTGATGAAGCTGTAGACCTCAGATTTCATCAAGTAAGTGCATTATCCAAAGTGGCTGTCCAATGTTGTCATAGTACAAAAGAATATGGGAAGTTGAGGATATGTGTGGACTTAACTAATCTGAACAAGACTTACCTGAAGGACAATTTTCAATTTCTTAGGATTGACCAAATGGTGAATGACACTGCAAACCATGAGCTCATGAGCTTCATGGACGCTTACTCCGGGTATAACAAAATTTTAATTTCGTGAAGATGATGTCGAGTAAATTTCCTTCATCATAGACAATGGAATATATTGCTACAAAGTTATGCCGTCCGGCTTAAAAAATACAAGGGATACGTACCAAAGGTTGGTCAAAATAATGTTCAAGGATCATATCAAAAAGGCGATAGAGGTTTATGCGGATGATATGCTCTTGAAAAGTTTGAAGGATGAGAGTTATGTGGAAAATTTAAAAGGATATTTGACATAATGGATCAATACATAATGAAATTGAATCCTGTAAAGTGTGTATTCTACGTTAGATACGTAAAGGATTTTGGTTTTATCATCAATCACATGGGCATTGAAGAAAATCTTGTCAAGATTAAAGCATTGATTGAAATGAAAATGCCAAAGACGATCAAGGATATTTAGATACAGACGGGTCAACTTAGTGCATTGAACATATTTGTGTCCAGGGCAACAGGAAAGTGTTTGACATTCTTTAAGATTCTGAGAAAAGTGATTGTTTGGGACGAGGAGTGTGAAAAACATTCATGAGTTAAAGGCCTATCTTTGCTCATTAATGCTCGTCTACCGACCGATACAAGGAGAAAAGTTATACCAATACCTGGTCATCTCAGAGTCAGCCATTAGAATAACCATTATATAATATGACAAAGGAGTTAAAAAAACCGTTTACTTCAATAAAAAAGCATTCCAAGAGGTAGAATTAAAGTACTTAAAGATAAAAAAGATTTCATATGCTTTTATCCATGCCTCCAGGAAAATGAAGCCTTATTTTCAGGTTCATTCAATGGTAGTGGTCACCGACAGGCCCCTCTGACAACTCATTCATAAACCTAAGAAATTGGGTAAGATAATGGCTTGGCCAGTCGAGATAGGTGAGTTTGATATTATCTATTAATTGGGAAGTGCGATTAAAGGACATGTATTGGCAGATTTTATTATCGAGTTTACATGGGAAATTACGGATGACATAGGAGGGGAAACACTGATCAAAGTCCTGCAAGTTGTCCAGAAACGAAAGGAGATTATATCCAAGGGAGCGATGGTCGATTCCACAGATGACATGATGAAGTGATATTTGTTGTTAAAAAACGACACCTTAGTCGAGGGTCGTTTTACACTAGGGTCACAAGTACAAAGTTTTTTTTTTATTAATAGTTCGTCCTGTGGAAACGATAGTGGGGTAGGATTGATATTATCGGTTCCAAATGGGACCGACATTGAATATGCCTTGCGATTTATCTTTGAAGCATCAAACAATGAATTAGAATATGAAGCCTCATTGGTCGAACTCTAACCTATAAAAGCATTAAATGCTGGGCAAATAGTTTCCCACAATGATTCCCAGTTGGTTGTTATCTAAATTTTAGGAATTTATGAAGTAAAGGATGAGAAGATGGATAAGTACCTAGATAGAGTAAAGAAGATAATGAAAACTTTCCAGAGGTCAAGATCAAAAGGATCCCAAATATTAAAAATGGGAGGGCTGACGCATTAGCAAGGCTCACATCATCCACTAAAATAGAGATTCGTCAGTCGGTACCTGTGGAAATCCCCCTAAATTTGAATATAGAGCTGACAAGGAAGACATTGAAGTTTGTATGAATTTGAATTGGGGCCGTCTTGGATGGACCAATCATAGTTAACTCGAGAGATGGAAAACTGAGCCGAAAAAAGAAAAATATGACACCGTGCAGCCAAGTTCACCATTACTAGAGATGTGCTCAAGAGGTTTTTTCTTCTACTCTTAAGATGTGTGCATCCGTCTGAGGTAAACTATGTACTCAGATATATACATGAGGTCTCAAGCATATGCCACATTTGTGGATGATCCATATCCAAAAGGGTTGTTACCCAGGGGTACTGTGGCCATCCCGATCGAAGGATGCGCGCAGCTTCCTCTTCTCCCTCCAAAAAAAGAGGGGGGATGGGAAAGGAAGGGGGATCGAAAGGTCTCGCACCATACTTAGGGACACTTCGACCGTCGTCGGTGTGGGGTAATTGTAAAGAAATGGAGTCACCAGCCTATTTTTTACAAAACAGGCAAAAGAACATGTCGTCTCCTTGAGAGAACGACATCAAATACAAAATGATTTATAAGAAACCAATAGTTCAAAGGTTCATGGGCTAAGTTGCGAAATGGGAAGGTGTTAGGCACCCATCCCGCCCTTTCAGTCTCTCATGGGCTAGTGTTATTATTTTTCTTTATTTCTTCGTGAAGTGTGTGTGCGTGTATATATAATGGAGATCGAAACTGTTCAACTCATACCATGGAAAAGGTAGAGTGAGGTCATCCATAAGAACATTCCCAAAATAATATATATATATATATATATATATATATATATATATATATAAGGACATATTTTCATAGGTCCGTTATTAATTTATTATGTCATATACCGCTACACCGTCGAAGAGCATTCAAGAGACATCTACATTAAAGACGGATCTGAATTGATCAAGTTCTTCATCAAAAAGTCTCCCCAAAGTTTACTTTGGTAAGGTTATGTTTTAAATACCTTAACTTTTCACTTAGAGCTTTTGGGATATTTTTACAAAATATTTTCCAAGTGTTGGAGCAGACTTTTTCCTCAAAATTTAAGAAAGAGTATTTTTTCTAAGTGTTGAAGAGGACATTAAAATAATATTTTTTTGCTTCAGTCGTTCGCGCGAGATAGCATGTCGTTCGCCCGAGATAGCATGTCGCACTATCTCGTTCGAACGACAATTGTCCTCCGTTCATGCGACATACTAATCTCGTTCTCTGGTTCCATTTTCGTTCGATGGGGCATTCGTGCGACATACTAATCTCGAACGAGATTAGTATGCACCCCATCGAATGAGCTCGTTCGTGCGACATATTAATCTCGTTCGTGCGACATACTATTTTCGATGGGGCGCAATTTTCTATAAAATCTCGTTCTCTAGTTCCATTTTCATTAAGAAGTCACCGCATTTTGACGAACAAAAATACTACGAAAGCATAATCTTTTTTGGCTTCTTCCTTTAGGGTTTTAATCCTTTTTGTTTTCAATTCACAAAACACCCATATGATTTAGTGAATTTTTTGGTTTTTAAGAACAACTTTTCTTTTGTTTAACCTCTGTGGAGAAGGGATCTCTATATTTGATCGGTGGATACCGAGCGTAGTCATTCTGCGTGTGGACGAGCCGAAGACGACGAACCGACGCCTGCAGGGTATTTCGATGTCTCTCGTATCATTGAAAATTTGCTGAAGGCACCGTTCATTACACACTTGTGGGCGATTATCAGGTTGTATGTAAGTCAAAGGTCTTGTGAATTTTTCAATGTGTTTATAAAAGGTTTTTACCCGAAAGGGATTTTTTCCTGTATCGATCGTCTTTATTTTTCATGCATGGGTTGAATTTCTTATGATGTTTAGATGCATGTGTAGGGGCTGAATTAGTTTATTTAAAAATAGACTCTAATTAAATAAGTGTGCCAAATTAGATATTTGCGAATTTAATCAATTATCACACAGTCACGTTTTCACAAATTGGTATCAGAGCGGGTTACACTAATTTATCGCGTATTCCTATTTTCCGCAAAATTGTGTGATATTGATTTTTTTTGAAAAATCAGTTTTGTGAAAAATCTCATTTTTTCCAATGGAACGCCCATTTATTAAGGAGCCTATTTTTTAAAAAATTCACGACCGTGCTGAAAAATTAAAAAGCTTGAATTTGAAACTTTGCAAAAGAATTAAAGTTTTGGAAAAAGAAAATTCTCTCTTTAAAAGTAAGATTGAATATTTGCAAGCGTTTCAAACTCAAAGTGATATTTGTCGTGAGCACTTTGGTAATTTGTGTATTGATTTTGATTATTTGAAAATTTCCAAAAAGAATAGTGATGAGAAAGTCCTTGTTTTAGAGAAGCAATTAGAGGACTTAAAAAATTCTAGGGTTCCCATTTGTGCCGTCGAGGATAAAAAATTAATTGATGATTTTATGGCACGTGAAAAGACTCTTAGAGATAAGTTTATTTTAATTGAGGGTAAGCGCGATAAATTGTTAAGTTTAATTGAAAATTTGAAAAAGAAACCCCTGTCTTTGGAAGAGTCTAATTCTTCGTTTGAGTAAAAAATTTTGAAGTTAAAAAATGATTTGACAGACTCAAGTATGTTTGATAGTGATGGTAATGGCGCGTCGTGTTCTCATACTTGTAATGCTAAAGAAAAAACCATTATTTGTTTTAGAGGGTCAACTAATTCCAAGGATGTTAGAAAAGATCACACTTTAGGTGTCATTCCATCCGTTTACACATGTTCATATTGTGGTAGAAAAGGTCACCTTAGGCATTTTTGTTTTGATCTTGGAAAAAGTCCTAGGAAGTTTAATACTAGTGTTCCCGTGGTTCCCAAAGCCCCCACATGACGTTTCACATCTTTTTTTGTTAGGAAATCACTTTTAGAGGCACTAGATTTTAGACAAGTTGATTCCCATTTGCTTGAACATGATTCTTCTCTTGCCATATCATATAGATGATTGTGTTTGCATGTTTGTCATACGCTAGTTATGATTTTTGATATATTTTTGCTAGCATTGTGACATGTACTTTTTGTATAATTTTTTTATTTTGAAAAATACAAAAAGATTTTATTTTGATAAATTTTATGAAAAAATCCAAAAAGATTTTTGTATTTTGTTTGCACCGTTTATAGATAGACACTTAGGATGAACAAGTCACAACATCATTCCATTATTTTCATGTGACTATTTGATAGTGTTTTGAGACAATAGGTCAATTCATCCTTGTGCTTTATAATATTTGGAGTCATTAAGATGTAATTAAGTGTTACTTCCTACATGTTTGACTCATGATTTCCTTTATTGCACACATGCACGAATTTGTTTGATTATTGTTCTTGTCTTTTCACATGTTGGCTGGGTGTTTTCACTTCAATCCTATCCTTAAAACGAACCAAGCGCGATAAATTTTGATAAGGAAATTGTGCATATAAAAACCGTTTTGTGAGTTTGTGTATTTTGTTTGAAAACAGGGAAGGGCTGCAAAAGGTTAATTTTTCCTTTGCAAATACTAAGCCACCGTTAAATTGGACCTAAAAAATTGAGGAATTTTATTATCCGGGGTCCAAAGAGGTTTAAAAAGAGCTTGAAAAAGTTTAAAGACAATAAAAAGAAATTCATGCCAATTATGGGCCATTTAGGTTTTTGCACCAATTCTCCAAAGTTTGAGAATTTAGTTTATTCACCTCTAAAAGAAAAAATTCATGAAGGAGTTTGGTTGGAGATTTTATAACGGGTTTTCACGTCCTTGAAATTCTTGAAAATACGCTAAATAGTTTTGGACGTTATTGGTGTGGAAATCATTTTTACTTTGATTTGTTGATTTGCATAAGACGATGTCATCTAAATTCAACAATCTTTACACCTAAGGATACTTTTGATGTTCATTCGTTAGGGGTACACGTATGCATCGTGCATATATGATTGATTGAGTTTATTTACCTGTCGAATGTGTTCACACCCATTCATTACGTTTCCATGACCTGGTTGTTTGAGTTTAAATCCATGGTGTGATTTTTGTATCATATTTTTCAAAGTGGTGTCTTTTTTTTTGTATGAAAATTTGAAAAATACAAAAATAGTTTGTGAGATTTTTGAGATATCCCTTTGCATGTGCGCAGTTTGATCTTTGTTTACTATGAATTTTGTCATGACACTCCATGTTTTGATTTTTTCTTCTTATATGTCCATTTGGGGACATCATAAAAAGGGGGAGAAAGAATTATCAGTTATGGGGGAGTTTGGAGATTTGATTTATTAATGCTTTATTCTTATATCATTTCAAACTCGATGCGTCACGAAGGTATAATTTTTCTCTCATGTGTGTAGGTACAAAGATTGAAGATCATGATGTTGCACACCCTGATGAGAAAAGCTTTGAGATTTGATGAAGATGATTGAATAATAGTTTTGAGGTCTTGCAAATTTATTCATGGGAGGGTAGATTTGTATAGGCATTTTGGTTTTTGATAATTCAGATTTATTTATGTATGTACCGGCATAGACATAGGGGGAGATTTGTAAGGACATATTTTCATAGGTCCGTTATCAATTTATTATGTCATATACCGCTACACCATCGAAGAGCATTGAAGAGACATCTACATCAAAGATGGATCCGAATTGATCAAGTTCTTCATCAAAAAGTCTCCACGAAGTTTACTTTGGTAAGGTTATGTTTTAAATACCTTAACTTTTCACTTAGAGATTTTGGGATATTTTTACAAAATATTTTCTAAGTCTTGGAGCGGACTTTTTCGTCAAAATTTTAGAATGAGTATTTTTTCTAAGTGTTGAAGCGGACATTAAAATAATATTTTTTTGCTTCAGTCAGCATGTCGTTCGCGCGAGATAGCATGTCTCGCTATCTCGTTCGAACGACAGTTGTCCTTCGTTTGAGCGACATTTTGATCTCGTTCGAACGAGCTCTGTTTTTGAGGCAGCATGATTTTCTATAAAATATCATTCTCTGGTTCTGTTTTCATTAAGAAGTCACGACATTTTGACGAACAGAAATACTGCGAAAGAAGAATCCTTTTTGGCTTATCCCTTTAGGGTTTTAATCCTTTTTTGTTTTCAATTCACAAAACTCCCATATGCTTTAGCGATTTTTTTGGTGTTTAAGAACAACTTTGCTTTTGTTCAACCTCTGTGGAGAAGGGATCTCCATATTTGATCGGTGGATACTGAGTGTAGTCATTCTGTGTGTGGACGAGCCGAAGATGACGAACCGACGCCTGGAGGGTATTTTGCTGTCTCTCGTATCTTTGAAGATTTCCTGAAGGCACCATGCATTACACACTTGTGGGCGATTATCAGGTTGTATGTAAGTCAAAGGTCTTGTGAATTTTTCAAAGTGTTTATAAAAGGTTTTTACCCAAAAGGGTTTTTTTCCTATATCGGTCGTCTTTATTTTCATGCATGGGTTGAATTTCTTATGATGTTTAGATGCATGTGTAGGGGCTGAATTAGTTTGTTTAAAAATATATTCTAATTAAATAAGTGTGCCAAATTAGATATTTGCGAATTTAATTAATTATCACACAGTCACGTTTTCACTATATATATATATATATATATATATATATATATATATATATGAAATAAAGTAGGAAACTTATGTATGTCATAAGATATCACCATGATGTCATCAACATGAATTGATTCATGTTTTCCTATTTTACCCTTTAATAATTTGAGTTCCCCCTCTTTTTCATCTCACTAATTGATTCCCCTCTTTCACTTTAATTTAAACATTAGGGTATTTTGGTAAACACACCCAACCCATTTTAAACCCTCTTTCATTTACCCCCCACACACCCGATGCCCCCCTCCCTCTTAAATCCTCTCTCATTTCCAAAACATACGCCCAATGCTCCCTCCCTCATCCAATCCCTCTTTCATCTGTCTTCCTCCGCATCTAACACACACATACTTCTATAGGTTACTCTCTTACACACTCACATGTACATAAATACACTCACTTATTTTAATTTCGGCTAAGATCTGTTAATTTTTTTTATAGATTTCTTTTACAGATTTTGTTCATTTTGTTTTAGATCTATTTACGTGTATATTATTTGTTGTTTATTTTGTCTTTTGCAGGTGACTGATTGTAATATGGTATATTTTTTATGAGGTATACATCTCAAACTCCTTTACTGAACACATACGCATTAGTTTTTTGCGATTTTGACATCCTTTTATTTTTTAATATGAGATATCTCTGGTAAACTCTCTAATATGAGTTTTTTGTTAAGACTTTTAGGCATTTTGAAATATCAGATCCCTCAATAATCTCAGACTTTTGGTAACTTTGATTTTGATTTGGGGGTTTGGGTTTTGACATTAAAAATTTGTGTTATTTTGATGTGGTTTCTTGATTTTTATGTTGCAGATGTTAGAATTTTTTGTCGTGATCGACCCGGAATCACATGATCCTATTCTACCTCTTCGTTTATTGCATTTTCAATTTACAAATGTTGATGATTTTTCTCAGTAATGTGACTTTTTACTATTTTAATCTTTTGAGGTTTCTCGGTTTGTGAACTGTATTTTCTCGGTTTGTGAACTGTGTATTCGGTTGTTTTTGCTAATAGGTAATTTGTAGTGTAAACATGAAGTTGTATTTAGTTCATGTAATTAGTTGTACTAATTTGTAGTGCAAATGTTGATTGTTCTTTTTCTAAACATCTATGTGATTAGTAGAGAATGTTGTTATTGTAGTCGGCTTATATGATGTTATTGTTGAATGTTGATTGTTCTTTTTTGAAAAAAGGTCTTGGGGACTTTCATCGCTGAGTGGGATAGTCCTATGGTTTACATTCTCAATGTTGCATAACATTTGTTTGATGAATTGCTTGACCAATGTTTTAGTTTATCGTATAGTTGAAAAGGTTTCAAGCATAAACCATGTCACATGTGCTATAGTAGAAATAATCAACTCTAAACTTGAGGTCACATGTTGAATGTTGCATGACAACCTTCGATCGAATATATCGTAACCAGTGATGTAAAATTGATTCATTCTTTTTATGGAAGGTGATGCTTTTGGAATTTGTTTCAAATTTACTAAAGTGATTTTTGTCTTATAATTTGTTATAAATAAGATTTAATTTCGTTGTTTTTATTTAGTTTGTTAATTTATGATGATTTGCACCAAGGGTGTTAATTTATTAACCTTGGACACCGATCTCTTTTCTTACCTTTGTTTGTCTTCAAACTCTATTTGAGAGCAAGGGGAACTCATTAATCTATCTTTGTTTGAACATTAGTAGATTGATATGATTAAGTATCATATATTGCTCATATTTGGAGTTCTCCTTCCAACTGTCGTACGATTTTGTTTATGCTCTGCTTAGGTGCAAGATAAAGCGATAATATATCGTCTACACTTAAAAGTGTAAGATTTTGGTTGATGTTTCGAGAACTAGAATATATCAATTGTCATTCGACCATCAAGAATTAGGTATTGGTGGAATGAGGAAAATTATGTTAATAGCATTAAAACTTGAAGTATGCACCTATTTATAATATACATATGTGTGTATGCGTATGTGTGGCTATGTGTTACAGTCACACTTATTGTAAATATTATAGTCACATTTGCAGATATAGGTTTGGGACAAAAACCTAAGATGTTTTTCATATTGCACACATATTGTGTTAATTCTATTGTGGATTACCTGATTTAGAGTCTTTCTATAGATAATGACCCTTTTTTCCTAACATTTCTCATATGCTTCAGATATTGGTAGTTTCCTATTGTTCTCTCTCTTTCTTAAAATGGTGTAGTAGCTACTTAATCGGATAATTCAAGCAATTACATGAATATCGTAGTAATGGTAGACCTCAACACAGGGTTGCCAAAAGTACTAAATTTCTAGAGGGAGAAATATACTACTCCAATCTTGGATTTTATTACATATCCAACTCATAGGTATAATTGCATCTGCATATTCAATATTACTATCTAAATTTGCTGTCAAATGTTTCTTAACTCTACAAAGTATGAAGATTCAATATTACTATGAATTAGTTTCAGTTCAGAAGGTGAATACCTCAAATCCCAAGTGATTTAATTGTGCCTACAAATGATGATCCCATATCGTCGATCGTTGCAAGTACGTACTCGAACTTTCTTACTAACATGTCAATCAAGGATTATTTGAACTCAAGTTTGAACACATTCATCTATAGCATACATACATGAAAAATTTTCACTTGTCTTAATTTTGATTGATTTCTTACTGTAAAATTCAAAGAGTTTTCCTCTGTTTGAAGTGTTTTTCTCTATTTGAAATTTCAGTGGTTCCAATGAAAAGTTCTGGTCATTTTAGTGGTTCCTCTGTTTGAAATTTTGAGGTTCATAATCAAGACCAAGCGATTTCATTTTGATGGCCACGAGAGTGTTCGCTACACCATAGACTAGTTGTTATAAGATTGAGATTGAATTTTTTTACGAAGATCAAAATTGTCCAAACTCAGCCTTCCAAAACTGTCCAAACTCAAAAGTTTTGTCTCGAAACTGTTTAATCCTAGCGACCTATCTGTATGGCTTATTTATGTGTTTCTTAAATTTCATATTTTTGTAGATTAATACACAATATTTTACGGCTGCTTTTTTTTCTACCTTAAGCAAAATGCAGTTCAGACAAGTGCTAAAAATAGATTCGCATCAAATGCCAAGAAGTTCCGCAGAAGTTCAATATCACAGAGGCTTAAATGCTAAATTTTGATTTTGGAGTTTTTTTTGTTTTGCAGCTATCAATGGGGTGTCACTTCGTCCGAGAATGAACTGATTGATTAAATCTGTGACGTCGAAATCATATGTGAATATTAGTTGATATTTCTATAGCTATATGATGATACGGTTAATATGGTGATACAGTTAATATGGATGCTTGTGCATTTGAAATCATTTTTATTTGACAAATTTTGTGATTATATAGCATATTCGTATTTGATCCTTCAATCCCGTTTGTACGCAACTGACTGACAAGAAAGATATCGTATGTACACAACTTGAAGCGCACTTGCAAGAGCCAACAAAATGTACTCTCAAACATACTTGCAAATAACTGTTTATCACACTTGTAGGTAACGGTATATACACAACTTAAAGCGCACTTGCAGGTAACTGTTTATCATTTGTGCACCGAGTAACTACATGGAATTTAAGCCATTTCTCATTTTTGTAGGTAACTATTTATCATATGTCAAGAGTTACATATTATCAAGTGCCTACACAGAATGTATAAGAGAAACACGGGATGATAACACTTCACGAATCTAATAAGCTGATTTATGGATTAGTGGTGACTTTTTAAACTTGAGGTTTGTGTTACTATTAATTTCAAGTTTTTGAAGCTTCGAGTTTCATTTATATTGCGACTTTTGTGATGTTTTTCATTCTTTTCACCATATTTCTGATGCATAAAAGTCACTTGGAACGAATGTTATGTTATCCATAAAGGTCATTTATATTGGTTGTGTTATGCACGATGAACGAATGTTGTTGATTTCTTGATAGCTTTGTATATTTGAGTTCAATACTGCTTTCATAGAGATTTTTTAGTAAATGTAGACATACCTGAAGAATTGTTTTTTGTATCATTTTATGGGCATTATCGAAAAATGAGAATTATCTGCGAATACAATTAGGTGAAATGAGCATTATCGAAAAATTAATTCCCTCAATATGCAGCCTCCTCTGTTTTAACTATATTTAGACATATACGTGAATACATTGTACTGCACAAACTGATCATCGTGTGTCCGAACAGAGGCAGCTGTGATAGCTCCTCAAGATTCAGAACACAAGATTTAGCAGATTTTCCATAAGTCATCCATATACTTCAACCATATAGATATCCGCCCTCTTTGGTCATCCATATACATGAATGATTATATATTCTGATATGATATGATGTGATATGATATGTTTTGTACGTCACTGTATAAAATAGGTATATGGAAATATAAAAATTCTTTCTTTCTTTAGTGAAACTGCATAGTGTTTCATTATTTTGAGTAAGATTCATGTAAATGTAGTGTTGTTATATATGGGGAAAGACTTCTTTCATAGTCCGAACAAGCGACTTCATAGCATGTTCAAGGAAAGGTGTTAGAAAACTCCTTAAAACGCGTTTGAGAGGGATAAGAGGGTTAATATTGCAGTCGCGTCTAATTAACAAATGGAATTTGATGATCAAAATCGTCAATGGTCTTCTGCTTGAGTTTGCTTTTGGATTGTTAACTTGGTTTCAAGCCAAATGGTCAATTTTTAACTCTGGGATCTTACTTTCTTTGTAGAACTTAAAATTTCTCCTCTGATTTTGCAGATATAACAATTTTCAGTTTTATTTAAAATCATCACCACATTCAGGCCATAGTAACAAGTTATTAAGTATTGCTTTCTCTTGAAGTTTTTATTTCTTTTTGAGCTGCTGTTTTTAGTATGAGAAAACTGGACCTTTGTACTCATTATTTATTTTATATATTCTTTAATTGTTCTATTTAGTTTCTCAATTGGCTGAATTATTATAACAATATTTTTTTTATGGTTTTAATCTAATTATTTGTTAAGTGCACCAATTATTTTCAGTTTTACTCCCTTTAATTCCGAAGTTTCATATGCTTCGAGACAGATACTTGAGATAATCACACTCAAAGTCATCACACGCTCTGTACAATCACTTATTGTAGATCTGATCTCATAAATTGATATTGAAGTTGAGAAAACAGATAACGATCACTCATCGGAGAAGTTCGAGGATGATAGACTCACGATTGGTCATGTTGGAGAAAATGACTGCTTTGTTATGCCTTCCACGATTTCAACTGCTACATGGTGATAAAGACTTTTTATAGGATGAATTACGATTGAGGCAACAGTTTTTTATGTGCGGTTACATTTCAGTCAATCATAGATTTAAAATTCATTGGGTATTATGTAGCTGTTCAATTTTTGGGCATTGTAATGGTAAAAATCTGGGTTGCCTTTATATTTTGAGTCATTATTTTCTAATTTGAAATTAATGCTTTGGCTAAAATTATTTGAAGGCTGTATGGTTGTAGTCATTTTGCATATATCATATTGTAGTTTGGTTATCAGGTTATGAAATGTCAGTACTGTTGGATTTAACCTTAATGGTTGTACTATTGGATTTAACCTCATTTTGCAGTTATCAGATATCATATCATACTGTTTAATTTAATTTTAATGGTTGTATTGTTGGATTTAACCTTGGATTCTCTGGATTTAATTTCACTATTATACATTTCTAATTGAGATTCAAATGATTGGGTTGTCCCACTAGACTACTTTTTGTAATCAATTGAAGTTTGATTTAATTACATGGAATGTCAATCTACATTATTTTTAGTTTCTGGTTATTGGATTTACTTTTAGCAGACTGAATTTTTGGTTGTGTGGATTCATTCTTAGCAAAGATCAATGTACTATGATCTTTCAAGAGGTAGCATTTTCAAAGATGTTCTACAGTAATTGCCAAATAAGTTGATGGAAGTTAGGTGATAAGTAAATTTCTAGACCAATTATTTTAATTAGTTTGTGGATTCTCTTATGAATGTGAGTAATTGAAATGTCCGTGCCATTGATCACATTAATATCAATTTCTCTCACAGGTAGCCCTATCAACGAAATACACTTCCAAAATTTAGCATCGTGCCATCCGGCATGACCATACCATTTTACTACAAATGCCAACTAAATAATTTGAATCCATTCCTCGATTAGCATTCCATGATTTTCAGTCAAGTGAGGGGGTAACAAAAAATACTGAAATATGACTTGTGCTATTTATGTTGTTGGTTGCAAGATTTTTAAACAATGGATTTGTCACAATAATTTGAGTATTTTTTTTAAATATATGTGCTATCAATTTGGGCAATGCATTTGTGATACCTATTAAAATGTCAACATAAATATATATTGAACATAGAATTTTTAAACTAATAGGTTCGTAACGTAGGTTATTTCAAAAAATATTTATCTGTTGCAAACTAAATACGACGTATCGCCCTATCGATGATGTTCACTTTTGAAATTTTGCATCGTGCCTTTAGGCACGGGCATACCCTAGTGTGTGTGTGTGTGTGTGTGTGTGTGTGTGTGTGTGTGTATATATATATTATGCGTTTACCGCGATATTGATCGTTATGATGAAACACAATATGTGTTGGATGAAATGCTAACAAGCATAATATGTATATTAATGCAAGAATATTATAAATACAGAAAAGGAAAATTTAGAAAAATTGGAGATTTTAGAAAAAGTTGAAATTGGGAAGCTGAAAAATGGGAAAATTGGAAAAATGGAAAAATGGAAAATTGGAAAAGTGTCTCGGGTTTTAATCCGTAACGCCTACATAGCCTATAAAGGCATCAAAGTCCATGCAATTAGAATGCGGCATGGGGGTGGGGTTTATCCCATAGATTAGAAGGGGATTTTATTATATGTGTGTGTAGAAAATGTGTTTTTAGTTTTGAAAATGTGTGATGGATAATCCCGTTCGGAATTTATGGGTGTCAACCCTCTTTTTCTTTTTTATTTTATTTTTTTAATAGAAAATAAAGTATGTGCAATATTCTAATAAAAATGTAAGATATTAATGCGTATGAACTAGAGTAAGAACTAAATTATGAATATACTGAAATTTATGGAAATTAAGAAATTTAAAGAGAGGGGAAGGATTTGGACCTTCTTTCAAGCTTGATCTTTGATCTTGGATGAACTCCCTTGAATGTGAGAAGAAGGTTGGATGAGAGAGAATGTGATTTCTACAAATTGGGTATGAAAAAGGATGGGAATATAAGCTTGAATGGAACTTCACATGGAGGAACTTCATTGATTTTGAGAGAATTTTGCTGAGATCATTAATGGTGATGGATTTGAGGTGTCTGTTAGAAGTGAGGCCATTACCTATATTTACAGGGTATGGGGATGCTGATTGGCATGGACCTTGCCTTTCTAATCGGCATGTGACCCTAGACACATTGTCGATGCGGAGGGAACTGCCAATTGGCAGTCTCGTGCAGATTATTTTGAAAAAATGGTCGTAGAATGCATTCCGTTGATCCAAATTGTGCATGGGGTATACCGAGAAAAATATAATTCAGAGACCTTCAAGAGTCCTTTGAACCGCTCTCGGGTCTAGTAGTTGACTTTGGGTCAAATATAGCTCGAAAGAGCACGTCGATCCTTTGGGAGGGAGATCGTCGGACGGAAATGGATCGTGCATTCGTATAGTAAGTCAGAAACGTGCACGGGACAAACTTTTGGAAAGTTAGGAGATGTACTTAGACATTCCAAAGAGTTTTGCTTGGTTCAAAAATTTAACCCTGGTCAACCGGGGCCCGGAAGCGCCCAGTGACCTCTCGAAGTAAAACAAATTATTTGTCCGTACTGTAAGTCAGAATCGCACACGGAGTAGATCGTTGGAAAGGATATTCATTTACATTTGGAGATTCATTCAGTCTTGTTCAATATAAAGAGTTGACTTTCATCAAATGGAGCCCGGGAGCGCTTAGTGGCCTTCGGATCAGTTTTTGAGAAAAATGGATCGATCGTCCAAATGGTTATGCTGTTTCATGCATGGGGCGGACTGTTGGAAAGGGGTTCCCGTGAACTTCTAAGATTCAAAGATCTTTCTCACTGACGATGAAGTTGATTGGGTTCAAATCGAGGCACGGGAGCGCCCGACGACCTCAAAATTAATTTTGGTAGTAAAATAATTTGTTCATTCGAACCGGTATGCTGATTCGCGTGCAGGGAAAACAATTGGAAAAGGGATTCAGAGCCCTTTGAATACTCAGAGAGCTTTCACTCTAACGATAGAGTTGACTAGAGTCAAACTGGTCTTGGGTACGCACGATGGTTTTTAAATCAGTACTCAGAGTATGACCTAGGGTTTGTAGTGAAATGGGGAGGTGCTAGGGACCTAAGGAGAGACTTATAGGGGTCCTAGAATGTGGTGTCTACACAGTCCCTCGACGGGTGATCTTGAGACAAGTGAAAGCCGTCGAATAGAAACCATATGATGTTTTGCAAAGAGGTTGATTCTGTGAACCTAAGGAAACAGGATGACCGGTTCAGAGGATCGAGGTCGATTCTAAGGACCTAAGAAAATGCTGGAGATGTCCAATTCTGAGGACGTAAAGAAGATTATGACTAAGGCCAAAGGTAGGGAGCGACCAATTCTGCGAGCCGAGATCAATTCTGAGGACCTAAGTGTAGCGACCAATTCTGCGGGCTGAGGTCAATTCCGAGGACTTAAGTAGACGCAACTAATTCTGTGGGTCAAAGCCAATTCTACGAGCTTAAGATAGATATGACCAATTTTGAGGGTCGAAACCAATTTTGAGGGCTTAAGTAGAGATGACCAATTATGTGGATCAAAGATAATTCTGTGAGCTTAAGTAGTAGTGACCAATTCTGAGGGTCGAAGCCAATTCTGAGTGCTTAAGTAAAGATGATCAATTCTGAGGGTTAAAGACAATTATGAGGGCTTATGTAGAGATGGACAATTCTAAGGGTTAAATTCAATTGTATAGTCTTCAGTAGGGATGATCAATTATGAGGGTCGAAGCCAATTATGAGGGTCAAAGCCAATTCAGAGGGCTTAAGTAGGGATAACCAATTCTGAGGTTCAAAGCCAATTCTGAGGGCTTAACTAGAGGCGACTAATACTGAGGTCAAAGCCAATTCTAAGGGGTCAAGTAGAGGTGACCTATTATGAGGGTCAAACCTAATTCTGAGGGCTTAAGTAGATATGACCGATTCTGAGGGTCAAAGCCAATTCTTAGGGCTTAAGTAAAGGTGACCAATTCTGAGGGCTTAAGTAGAGATGACCAATTCTGAGGGTCAAAGACAATTTTGAGGGCTTAAGTAAAGGTGACCAATTCTAAGGGTCGAATCCAATTATGAGGGCTTAAGTGGTGATAACCAATTCCGAGGCTCTAAACCAATTTTGAGGGCTTAAGTTTTCTTGGGGAAATTTGGAGACTCCACTGGGGATACGTTATTTTGTAGTTTTGCTGGGGATTTGGGGGTAGCATTTGTTTTTTAAGTTTCACTGGGGAAGAGGGAATGATCCAAAGGTTGGATATTTCTTAGATAAGAAATTTTTTATTTTTGTGGTGTCTTTTGGAGAAGTTATTGGGAGGATATCCGATTGGTTTTGGGAATTCCACTAGGGATACAAGAGTTCTGATGTGGATATATTTTTGTCCCTTATCAATTTATATGTAGTATACCGCTACACCGTCGAAGAAGATCAAGATCACATTCACATTAAGACGAATCCGAATAATCAAGGTTCTTCAACAAACAGTCTTTGCAAGGTTAAGTATGGTAAGGTTACGTTTGAAAGTACCTTAATAATTCACTCAGAGTATTGGGATTATTTTTCATAAAATATTTTCTAACTGTTGGAGCTTTAACTTTTTTTATTAATTTTTTTTAATTCATTTTATCTAAAGTTTTGTTCTCAGACACCTTTTCGTAGAAAAATCATAACTAATTCATAAAAAATCAAACAAATACAAAACTGACGGCCATGCATTCGTACTGAAATTATCTATAATCATGGCCTCGTTTAATAGGTCATTCTATCGAGATAAGGATCTCGTTCAAACGACAACGTATGTCGTTCAAACGAGAAGTCTTTTTTCTGACACGTTACCTCCTTGATGTTTAGTATTTAAAGGGTGTCAAACTTCTGAAATTATGGAGAAAGACTGGTTTTAAACAGAATACGATTTTGAGTGTTTTACTTTATTCTCCATCCTTTTGAGAGTTCAATCTCTTATTTTTCAATTCACAAAACATCCCAATATTTAGTGAATTATTTTGGAACCCAAGAAGAGATCTTTGTTATTGTTCAACTCTTTGTAGAGAGGATAAATCTACACCAAACTGAGGTCATTAGGGAAGTGCTGCGATATTCTTGGGTTGAAGAGTAGGACTACGGTTCTTGTGGGATAGATGCGCGTGATCTACTGCTGATGACTGTGATCAACACTTGCGATTATTCGTATGTCAATTGTATTTTCATTATAATCCGATTGTAAACCGTTCTTTTACAAATTATAATGGAAATAAAAAGGTTTTGTCCTTCGGGGATTTTTCCTGAAATTTGGTTTCCTTTGCATGCTTCTTGCTTTATGATCCCATGTCACTTAGATGCATGTGTTAGGACTGAATTAAAACTTGGGTTTTCATTAAGACTGATTTGGTTGACACACAATTAAAATTGGTCTATTTGATAAGTCACATTTATTCCGCTGTAGCGGCTCTTAAAAATTGGTATCTGAGCTTTTTATTTAAAAGCATGTGCATACCTTTTACAAATTGGTATTAGAGTGGGTATCGCTATTGCGTTTGGTTCTGTTCTTAAAAATTGTGTTGAAAAAATAGTTTTTGATCATGTTTCTCTCAAAAATGGCTTTTGGTTTTTTGATGATTTTCGGTGTCAATTTTTTGAAAAATCTAATTGAAAATTTCACACGAACTCATGTTTTAAATCTTCCGTTGAAAACAATTCTGAGAGGTGTTTGGATTGTGAGGGTGTAGGTTACATGATAGATGAGTTTCCCAAAAATTTGAGGATGAAATTGAACAAACTGACATCTCATGTTTCTACACTTAGTGACAGTGATTCAGAAGAAGAAGTTTTTTTTCTTCTAGGCGAGAGTTTCCTACCCGTGTGACTAGTGATAAAAGTGAGGTGAGTGAGGATGACACAAGTGAGGATGAGCGTGATTTGTAAACTTCTTTCAATAAACTTTATGCTGAATCTTTGAAAATAAAGAAAGAAAATTTTAAATTGAAAGCCCAATTATAAGAGCATGCCTTAAAAAATGATAATGATGTTTTAGTTGAAGAACTTAGGGCACAAGAGAAAATTTTGATAGAAAAAATTAGATATGTTGAGGGTGAGAGAGATGATCTTTGAGGTGTGATGGAAGTTATAAAAAGGAACTTTTAGAGTTTGAAGACTCTAGGCGTTTGCTTGAATCTAGGATTGGTGAACTTGAGGTGAAATTGAAAGATTAAAGTACAGAGAAATTTGATTTAGAGTCTAGGTTTGATAAGCTTGATAATATTTTAGGCACCATCGAGATAAAAAAGGATAGGGGTGGGATTGGTTTTCAAAAACATGTTGCACCCAATCCCACACGTGTGAGAGAGCCTACTAGGATTGTTAAGAAAGAGTCACCTAAGTTTGTTAGGAAAGAGCCCCATAGGAACATCGTGAGAGAGCCTTGAAAGATCATTAGGAGAGATCCACCTAGGCAAAATCAGAGAGCTACACCTAGGATATTGAGGAGAGCACCAACTAGGAATTTGAGTAGAAGGTTGCCTTTAGGTAACATTCACTGCCCAATTTACACTTGGACACATTGTCGTAGGCAAGACCATCTTAGGCGCTTCTGCTATAATCTTTTGAATGGACCTAGGAAGCATAAAGAGAGAGTCACACCGATTCCCAAAACCCCGACACCTCGTTACCCATCGATTTCGGTTAGGAAATCTAATTTAGAGGCTTATGGTGAAATTGTTCACGACTCTTATTTGCTTGCATGTGATTCACCCCATGTTAGGAGCTTTGGTTGATCCCATTATTTTTTTGTCATACACTAGTTGTGCATATCGATATACTTTTGCTAGTGTTCTGACTCATTTAGTAGTAGTGCACATTGACTTAGTTATTGAGTTTGCTATTTCGCTACTGTTTTGCATCTGTCAAGCCCTTTCTGGTACCATTTTAGGGAAATTTTTGCACTGGCAACACTATTTATTTTTTTGGGCAAAACGAGCGAGATTTAATGTCGCGAGAAGCTGTCATTTGAACGACAAGCATTCTCGTTCGAACGACATTGAACTTCATTTGAACGACCTGTATGGTTTTCTGCCCTTTTCTGTTTTAGTACCCCGTGTTCATCTGCTTAGGTTTTTGGTACCGCTGGTTTATTCTAGGACTGTTTATCTGCATCTACTCTTGATATTCATGCTTAATTAATAACACTGCATATTTTAGTATAATCACACCAGCTTTGATTGATGATTCATTTGTGTTATTTCTGTTTGCTAGCATAGGATGATTTATATGCTGATATTATGCCTATTGCTAGTATGTACCCTGTTTGAATTTATGGTTTTCAATTTCGATATAGTTTTTGATAAAAAAAAATCAAAAAGATTTTCATTTTTTAAAAAATCCAAAAAGAGTTATGTATTTTTTTACACCGTTTATGAATGGACACTTAGGATGACCAAGTCACAATTTCATTCCATTTATCCATGTGAAAATTCGATAGTCTTTTGAGACAATATATCTTGTCATCCATGTGCTTTACAATGTTTAGAGTCATTGAGATGTTATTAGATGATACTTCCTACATGTTTGACTCAATATTCCTTTACTGCACACTTGCACGAATTTGTTTGATTATTGTACTTGTCTATCGCATGTTGGTCGAGTATTTTCATCTCAATCCTGTCCTTAAAATGAACCAAGTGAAATAATACGAGAGTAATAAAAGTACTGCATGTAAAAACCATTGCCTATGAGGAATTTATTTAAATTTGAAAAAATGATGAGTGACACGAGAAAGGGTTGCGAGTGAATAACTATCACGTCGTGAAAGCCACTGTTTGAAAAGAGCGGGCACAAAAAATTAAGACAATAAAAATATGAAATATGCCAAAATTTGGGCTAATAGGTTTTCTCTAAGTTGGGAATTTAGTACCTCATTAGATATAAAAGATTGTATTATTTTATATGAGGGAGTTTAGTTAGAAAGTAACCAATGGGTTTGCATGTCCTTTGAAAAGTTCTCGAAACGACACTAATTAGTTTTGGACATTATTGGTGTGAAAATCACTTAGGCTTTGATTTAGTCGATATCATCTAAATTCAACAACTTTACACCTAAGGATGATTTTGATTTTCATTCATAGGAGTACACTTATACATCGCTTACATTTGCTTGATTGAGTTTAATTACCTATTAAATTTGTTCACCCATTCATTCCATATTCATGATTTGGTTGTCTTCATGTTATTCATGGTGTGTTTATTTTTGTAAATTGTTTTTGTTTGAAAAAATTAAAAAAATCAAAAATAGTTTGTTTCCTTGGTTTTCCGTGACACCCTAATTAGCTTTATTGTGTTTATTCTTTCCTTGTCTATTTAGGTCAAATAAAAAGGGGGAGAATGAATTATGACTTTATGGGGTGAGTTTTTGAATTATGGGGGAGATTTGAGATTTTATATATGTTTTGATTTGACTTTATGTTTATCTCATTTCAAACTCGATTTGTCACAAAGGTATTTGCTTTGTCTCATGTGTGTAGGTACAAAGTTGGAAATTAGTGGATTACACACTCTGATGAGAAAAGCTTTGAGGTTTGAAGTTTGTTTTAGATTGAAAACGTTTGAAGACTTATCATTTACCTTTTCTGCTTTAGGTTCATGGGAGGGTAGATTTGTATAGGTCATATTTTGATTGATAATTTGGATATTTTTATTTTGTACCGGCATAGACACAGGGGGAGATTTGTAAGGACATTTTTGTCCGTTATCAATTTGTATGTCGTATACCGCTACACCGTCGAAGAAGATCAAGATCACATTCACATCAAGACGAATCCAAATAATCAAGGTTCTTCAACAAACAGTCTCCGCAAGGATAACTTTGGTAAGGTTACATTTTAAAGTACCTTAATAATTTGTATTGGAATTATTTTTCATAAAATATTTTCTAAGTGTTGGAGCTTTAAATGTTTTTATTAATTTTTTTAATTCATTCTATCTAAAGTTTTTGTTCTCGGACACATTTCTATAGAAAAATCATAACTAATTCATAAAAAACCAGAAAAATACGAAACTGGTGGCCACGTGTTTGTATCAAAATTTCTATAACCATGGACTCTTTTGATAGGTAGTTCGAACGAGATAAAGATCTGGTTCAAACGATAGCTTATGTCATTTGAACGAGAAGTCTTTTTTTCTGGCACGTCAACGCCTTGATTTTTAGTATTTAAATGGTGTCAGACTTTTGATTTCTTGTGGAGAAACACTGGTTTTAAATAGAATACTATTTTGAGTGTTTTCATTTATTCTCCATTCTTTTGAGAGTTCAATCTCTTATTTTTAAATTCACAAAACATCCCAATCTTTAGTGAATTGTTTTGGAACCCAAGAACAGATCTTTGCTATTGTTCAACTCTTTGTAGAGAGGATAAATCTACATCGGACTGAGGTCGTTAGGGAAGTGCTACGGTATTCCTAGGTAGAAGAGTAGGACTGCGGTTCTTGTGGGATAGCCGCGCATGATCCACTGTTGACGATTGCGACCGACACTTGCGGGTATTCGTATGTCAATTGTATTTTCATTATAATACGACTATAAACTGTTCTTTTACAAATTATAGTGTAAATAAAAAGAATATTCCCTTCAGGGACTTTTCCTGAAATTTGGTTTCCTTTGCATGCTTCTTGCTTTATGATTCCATATCACTTAGATGCATGTGTTAGAACTGAATTAAAACTTGGGATTTTATAAAGACGGATTTGGTTGACACACAATTAAAATTGGTTTATTTGATAAATCGCATTTATTCCGCTGTAGCGGCTCTTACAAATTGGTATCAGAGATTTTTATTTAAAATCAAGTGCATATCTTTTACAAATTTTCTTGGTGAAAAAGGTTCTAAAATCCATTTGGTATTTTTGGGAATTTTTTGGGGATTTTTTGAGATTTTTTGTACAAAATTTTAAGGAGGGTGCTGACCGATATGGTTTGAAGGGTTCCAAACGGTAGTGGCACGGTATTTTGGGGTACCTTGAGCAGGTGGAGGGACAGTGCCAATTGGTGTGCGGCAGGGAGATGCCGATCGGCATGCCCTTTAGCCTCTTATAAAAAGGGGATGGGTTCTCCTCATTTTTCATAGTTTTCTGACTTGCCTTCTTCTACGATTACCTTCTGTGAATCGTTCTAACATTCTAAAACCAAATGATGGCTAATTTCTCAAGTAACGCAACACATATGGCGTGGCTCAATGTTGATGATTGGTCAAACTTGGAATGGAGGGCTAGGGCGCCCCTTGCACTAGGCAGAGAGAATTTCTTCGACTAATTCAAGCTTGTTGTGGATGAGAAGACCCTCTTGCATAGGACATCGTGTGATCATTATTATAGGGTGGGGAATCTTGGCAGATATATATGTGTTGATGATCTTTGGTGTTGTTTTCTTTTTTCTTGGTGATATTCCTTATTTCTTGAAGTTTAACAAGGTTTTATCCTTTTTGTCCTGACAGTCTGATGTCTCTGTGTCGAATCTGCGTGCTCGAGGGACGACGAGGCTTAGGGACATTTAGGAGCAGCTTCCATTGGTAGTGCGTTAGGTGGTGTCATCACTCAGTTTTGGGAGACTGGCGTCTGCGCTGGATGAGATGCCTCTTTCTATGCCTATTATTTGTGCCCTGGGGGAAAGGTGGTGGGACACCATCCACACCTATCACTTTGGCTTTGTGGAGATGATGGTGACCCCCATAGATATGCAACAGCTGTTAGGGATGGGATGTGATAGGGTACAAATTAAAGTGGATAAGACTTTGAGGGTGACGCAAGCAGTGGTGACGACGGCATTGGGTGATGTGGAGAGGGTAGTCTCTGGGGACTCTCGTCGTTTGTCTCCTTTGAAGGAGTTATTACTGAGTAGGAGGATTGACGAGAGTGTCGGGAAGTAGGTATGGCAGATGACTCATTTGTTTATTCTATTAGTGTTGGGGGGATGGGGGGTTCTTGGTGGCGATGAGTGGCCACATCGTCCACTTATAGTTTTTTCCATTTTGAGGGTGTTTTTGAACGTTCCTCTCTATGACTCGGGGAGCCTGACCTTAGCAACCCTTTATTCTTCTTTGGATGCGTTCAGCCAATGCTGCTGACAAACTTTTATTGGGGCCACATATCTTCTTAAGGTATTATTTATTTTGCGCATTTTCCATTATGCATTCTCATTTTTTCCTTTATGCTTTTTATTCTTGATTTCTTAGTTGCTGACCTTTTGCCCTTTGCAGATGTGGTTCTCTGAGGTGATTGGGTTTAACAACCTATTGATAGCTTTGAAGGATGAGTCTGTTGGCGACTTCTGCCGGATGTCTTGAGAGAGGAGGTCCAATGGGTAATTGAATAAGTCTCTCTCTCTGGAGACGGTGCGTTAGGTCTTGAACTGTCTAACGAGTCAAGGGGTAACTTCTTCTTTCTCTTTTGAGATCATTTTTCCTTTATGATCTTTTTTGATATTGATATTTATCTATTGGGGGATTTACAGCTGACCTTTTATCCTTGGGGGACGGCCATCCAGCACACGGGGTTGACCTGGGGGAATGCGCAAATGTGGCATTTATTGGCACATGAGTTTGTCTACTCTTGGTACCTCATGGAGAGGGTAGTCTAATAAGTTATGGAGGATGAGTTTGTGGTGCCACCGATGAGGCCCTAGTGTATATGAGGAGAGTGAGGGAGATGGTTGATGATGCACGAGTAACGATGATGATAGACGAGCCTTACTCGTCCTATAGTGATATGATGGAGGTATATGATTATTTGGACTTTGGGTTGAGCTTGTTGATGCCGCTTAGAATATATGCCATGATGCCTTTCCCTCATATAGGTTCATGTCGGACAGTGGTATCCTCCCACAGTGCGGGTGATGCATTGTCATCGGTGGCAGCGACGACC
Organism: Sambucus nigra; assembly: GCA_949130495.1. Classification (NCBI taxonomy): domain Eukaryota; kingdom Viridiplantae; phylum Streptophyta; class Magnoliopsida; order Dipsacales; family Adoxaceae; genus Sambucus; species Sambucus nigra. The sequence continues at coordinate 81,322,094 of OX422208.1, read as the reverse complement.
TCGAAGGTTTTTTTATGCGGCTCACCCCTCCTTCGTATGATATCCGATGGGCTGAAGGAAGGTCGGTGCATTTGCTGCACCATCCTAATACGATGGATTCAGAGGAGCTGGGCTTGATTGAGGAGGTCCTTGATCCACCAGTATACTTTCATCTCTTTGACCTTTTAATTTCCTGATTTCTTCCTTTGCCTCAGATCGACTGATTTGCCCTTTTATGTTTCTCTTTGTAGTATATTTGGGTCTCCATAACCTTACTGAAGGATGTTCGGGATATCTTCTATGACGACCCATATTCGGGATGCGATTCTAATTCTTTCTTATTTTGTGTCGTATGCCTTGTTTGAGGAAGGATCTATCTTGGGAAGTGGTGGTACATCGTCTCATTTCTGGGGGAAGAGAGTGCACTATAGGGAGGGAGGATCCTAGAGAGAGAGAGAGAAAGATAAGAGAGATAAAGAGAGAGAGGAGAGAGAGAAAAAGGAGAGAAATGGATGTAAGTGGGTTTGAGCTGAGTCCCGTTGTATTTTTATTTTCCTGTAAAATCAATGTAACACAACAAATATCAATGAAAATGGAATGAAGTTTTTGTTGATTTTTGTTTTTAATTACTTAATGCACATGATCTTTTTACTTTGCTGCTGAGACCGTAAAATGGATTAAAAATGTTTTGGGAGAGGATTGTCCAGATATTTTCTTCGGTTCAACCTCAGTCTTGGCAAAACCTTCTTCCATCTCCACTCCTGCTTCTCGGAGGGCTACAAAATGAGGGTAGTATTCTCCTCCCATCGTCGCTCGGACATGGGGTAAGAAGTTTTTCTTCATAATGCTGACTTGATCCTCTTTGGAAGGCCGGTTGGTCATGATGGCTACTTTCTCTCTACACCTTGCTAAGAAGTTACTAACTGACTCCCTAGGATTCTGTTTGAGTAGCTCTAAATCACGACAGGTGAATTCCAACTCTTCATTGTATTTGTATTGTGACATGAATTCTCGGGCAACATCCTCCCAACTGCGGATTCTAAACTCTTTAAGGGATAAGAACAAGTGGAGAGAACTATCCTTCAAAGTCTGTTGGAACATTTAGGCCATTATTTCCTCAGAGGCACCTAGGAGAGTCATGGGTCAGGGCTAACTACGGAGATGAACAATCGGAGGCCCACTACCCCCGAATTTCTCGATGCTAGGCATCTTGAACTTTTTTAGAAGCCTTGCTTTAGGATAAGGAGACATGTGGGTGTAGTTAATGTAGTTTACAGAGAGTTTGACTTGGTTAAATTTCTTGGTTAACATCGTAAGATCTTCCTTGACCTTGTTTAATTCCTCCTGCTTCGAATCAACGATCACATGTAAGTTAGTCTCTAGATGGATAAAATTCAGCATAGAAAGCTAGGCTGGTGGCACCCCATTAACAAGAGGGGCATGTGGAGCGTGCTGGTATTCCTCTAGATCCTAAATGGGTTCGGGTGCAAGCGAACCCATAGCATGAGGGAAGAGGACCTCGAGCTCTTTGGGAATAGGGACCCAATTTAACTACATCTTATGAACATTGGTTTGAAGGTTTTCAATCTTGATAGTGAGTTGAGCTAGAACCGCCATCAAATTTGACTGTATATTCGATACTGGGTATGTGTTCTCCATGGAAAGCGAATAAATTTTGGACTCAAAGGAAGTGAGGGGATTGACGGAGCTTTGGGACGGTTCGACTGAAGTCCAAAGCTAATTGGGAGCCAAGCTAAGGGTATGCGATTGACCTGAGAAGGAGAAAAATTGAATTTATTTTTGGAAAAAGAGGAAGGAAAGATGTTATTTGTGAAAGGAAGGAAAATGTTGACATTTTTTTTTGGAAAAGAGGGGAATAAAATTTTTTTGGGTAAAAGGGAGGAAAAATACCTTTGGTATGAGGAGAGAAATTTTGTTTGGTATTTTTGATAAGAGAAGGAAAAAATATTTTTGACACTTTTGGATAAAGAAAGAGGAAAAAGATGAGAGACGGGTCTGAGCATGATTATTATTATTATGTTTATTAGGTTCTCACTTACATTAGGTTTACCTAAATGCAAAAATAAATGCCGGATGGGACCCGAGCTTGGGAAAATTGGGTCTGGAAAAATATGTAAAAACATGGTTGGACTTGTTACTAGGCTCACGGGCAGGGTTCCATTTTAAAAATTGTGCGAAAATTTGGACGGCATGCAGACCCATCATTTCGGCAGAGTTTCGAGTTGAAGCTGGCAAACTAAATATGAGTGACCTAGGTTTGACACCTATATGAGGGTATGCAACTATTGGGTTAATTAGAAGTTGTTCCACGATATACGTCTTGCTTTTGAGGGCAATTGGTACGAGCGAATAAGCCATTTGATATACCTGAGTGTACATTAATTGTCTCACTATATTCTCATAGGGATTGTACGTATGAGAGCTAATTTTATATACTCGGCGTACGTGAACGAGTTTCCTATGATATACCTCCCGTCATGACTTCTGTAAAGAAGTATGATGTAGGGGGAACCGTTCTATAATGTCGAAGGTACTTGGCTAATGGAAGGTGGGAGTCATATTACTTATGCTAACTACGACCTGTCGGACCAGCTCCCATCACGAAGTGACCCCTCCAGTTATGGGACAAAATTTGGTCAATAATAATACTCTTTGGTTATGTAGTATGCAAGATGCATGATCTGAAATCAGTAAATTATGGAGAGAGTATCTTTATTGATGAGCATCTTGCCAAGTAGGGGATAATGTACAAGTATAAAAATAAATCTATAATAAGCATGGATTATGTAAGAGTGAGTGAGGTGTAGCTATCTATAAGTGAGTGTGTGGTAGTGAACCTAAGCATGGATCAACTACGAGTGGTGTGTAATAAGTGTGAGTTAGCGAGGATATATACAAGTTTGATAAGCGAAGGTGTGTGTTAGTGACACCTAAGCATGGATTTCTAAGTGGTGTGTGCAACATGTGGATATAAGTGATACTAGGTGCACTTGGTGTGAAGTGTACATGGAGAATATCTACAAGTGTGTGAGTGAGTGGTGATATAAGCACGAGGTATATATGTGGAAGAATTAATATAGGAGAGAAAAGGGTACATACAGATAGGTGCATACGCACACAAGAAAACAAAACACCCACGCAAACAGAGTCTAGCCCTCTTATGAAGAAAGTCCCCATAGAATTCGCCACTGTGGCCAAACAGATCCAAGGATGCGCGCCACTTCCTTTTCTCCCTCTTCTACCTACAAAAAAAGAGGGGGATAGGAAAGGAAAGGGGATTGAAAGGCCTCGCGCCCTACTTACGGACGCTTCGACCGTAATCGGTGTGTGGAAATTATAAAGAGATGGAGTCGTCCTCTTATTTTTTATAAAATAAGCAAAAGAACATGTCGTTGCCTCGAGAGAACGACATCAAAGATAAACGGATACATACGAAACCAATAGTTCGAAGGTTCGAGGGATAAGTTACGGAATAGGAAGGTGTTAGTAACCTATCCTGTCGTTTCGATCTCTGATGGGCTAATGTTATTATTTTCCTTTATTTGTCCGTGAAGTGTGTGTGAGTGTATGTCTGATGGAGATCGAAATCATTCAATTCATACCATGGAAACGATAGAGTGAGGTCATCCATAAGAATGTTCCCAAAATAATATATATATAGAAAATATGATTTATGCGTTTATCGCAATATTGATCAATACAATGAAATGACAATATGTGTTGGATGAAACGCTAACAAACATAATATGTATATTAATGAAAAAATATGATAAATGCAGAAATGGGAGATTTAGAAAAATTGGAGATTTTAGAAAAAGTTGAAAATTGGGAAGTTGAAAAATGGAAAAATTGGAAATTTGGAAAAGTGGACTCGAGTCTCAGGTTTTAACTTGAAATGCCTACGTAGTTTATAAAGGCATCAAAGTCCACATAGTTCAAATGCGGCATGGGGGTGTGTTTTATCCCATAGATTCAAACGGGATTTTATTATATGTGTGTGTGTGTAGAAAATGTGTTTTTAATTTTGAAAAAGTGTGATGGATAATCCCGTTCGGAATTTATGCGTGTAATCCTCTTTTTGTTTTTTTATAGAAAATAAAGCATGTTCAATATACTAATAAAAATGTAAGATATTAATGCATATGAACTAGAGTAAGAACTAAATTATGAATCTAATGAAATTTATGCAAAATAAGAAATTTAAAGAGGGGAAAGGATTTGGACCTTATTTGAAGCTTGATCTTTGATCTTGGATGAACTCCCTTGAATGTGAGATGAAGGTTGGATGAGAGAGAATGAGATTTTGAAAAATTGAGTATGAAAAGGATGGGGATGTAAGATTGAATGGAACTTCAAGTGGAGGAACTTCAATGATTTTGATATAATGTTGATGAGATCATTGATGGTGATGGATTTGAGGTGTGTTTTGGGAGTGAGGTCATGACCTATATTTACAGGGAAGGGGGGATGTCAATTGGCATGGACCTTGCCCTGCCCATCGACAGGTGATCCTAGACACACTGTCGATAGGCAGGGAACTGAACGTGCCAATTAGAAGTCTCGTACAGATTTTTCTAAAAAATGATCGTAGAATGCATTCCGTTGATCCAAATCACGCATGGGGCATACCACTAGAAAGGTTATTCAGATACCTTCAAGAGTACTTTGGATCTGTCCTGAGTCAAGGAGTTGACTTTTGGTCAAATATAGTTTAAAAGCGCATATTGGTCCTTTGGACGGGAGATCGTTAGATGGAAACGGATCGTTCGTCCGCATGGTAAGTCCGAATCGCACACGGAGCGGACCATTGGAAAGTTTAGGAGATGAAATTCGATATTCCAAAGAGTTTTAGTTGGTTTAAAAATTTTACCTTTGTCAATTGGGGCCCGAAAGCGCTCGGTTACCTCTCAGAGTAAAATGGATCATTCATTCGGTCTCATCCGATCTAAAGAGTTGACTTTGATCAAATGCAGCCTGGGACCGCTCGGTGGCCTCTGAATCAGTTTTCGAGAAAAACAGATCATTTGTCTGAACGGTTATGCCATTTTATGCATTGAGCGGACCTTTGAAAAGAGGTTTCAGTGCGCTTCAATGAATCAAAGAGATTTTGCTCTGACGATGAAATTGATTGTGTACAATTTGGTCCCGGGAGTGCCCGACGACCTCTGAATTCATTTTTGATAGTAAAATGTTTCGTTCGTCCAAACCGTTATGCCGATTCGCGCGTGGGGTGGACCGTTTAAAAGGGGATTCATAGTGCTTTGAATATACAAAGAGAATTTTATCTGGGAATAGAATTGACCAGATTCAAATGGGGTCTGGAAGCGCCAAATGGTTTCTACATCAGCACTTAGAGTATGACCTAGGATTTATAGTGAAATGGGGAGGTGCTTGGGACATAAGAAGAGACTTAGGGGGTCCTAGAATGTAGTGTCTATAGGTACTATAAGTCGAATCTTGCAAAGGACACGCTAGGATACATTCTTAAAGGGGAAAAATGCCAATTATTTGTAAACATTCCCCACCAACCCCACTTAACCTTTTCTCCAATATCATCTCCCATGCCTTTCGCAACGTGGGGGATTTACCTAGTTGGCCCCTACCAAGAGCGAAGGGGAATTTATGATTCCTAATTATTATGATTGACTATTTTTCCAAAAGGTTAGAAACAGAGGCTATGATAATGATCCCCGAGGAAAATGCCTTAGATTCATATAAAGAAACAACATTTGTCATTATGGGCTCCCTAATACGCTGATATCCCATAATGGGAAATAATTCAAGAATAAGTCCCTTGAAGCCTACTACAAAACGGACATCAATCAGTTATAGTCCACGTCCGGCCAACCGCAAGCTAATGAGCAAATAGAGGTGAATAATATGATGATATTAGATGGAATCAATAAAAATCTAAAAGATGGGTTGACGAGTTACACAACGTACTGTGGGCTTATACGACGACCGAGAGGACCATAATGGGAGAAATACTTTCATGCTTTCCTAAGGGTCAGAGGTTGTGATTCCAACAGAGATTGGGTTGCTGAACAACAGGGTTCAAACCTATGAACCTGAGGCAAATCTAGAAGAAAGGAGGCTGGACTTAGACCTCATTGAAGAATGGACAGAAGATGCATGTGTTAGGCAATCGACCCATCAATAGAGAACTACTAAATTCTTTAACAAAAGGGTCAAGTCTCGAACCATCATAGTGGGATATTTAGTGCTTAATAAGGTCATCCAAAAGACCAATAAACTCCACCCTAACTGGCATAGACCTTATAGAGTCACTGAGGACGTCATCCCAGGTACATATCGGCTATAAAACCTTAAAGGAGAGCCATTTTTTAACCCTTGGAATGTGGATCATTTGAAAAAGTGTCAGTAGTTAGTTCATTTGTTGTAGCCTAAAGGCAAGTTATTCTCTTGAATGAAAATGTTGTTGAAGTATAATGAAGTGTTATCTCATTTAATCTTTGGGAAGCACATTTTTTAGAATCACATGATTAATTAAACATCATTTAAGTATAATGCATAATTAAATCTCTCTCTACGAGAGTGCCTTAGGAGTCTCGACTCCTAGGCACAACTTTACAAATCCTGAGAGATGGGAGGTCCTTAACATCATTTTTGTATAGCGAGACCCTTAAACATCATTTCGGTATGGTGAAATTGTTAAAAAGATCATTAAAATATGGTGCATAATTAAATCTTTCTCTCGGTAGTATGAGAGTACTTTAGGATTATTGGCTCCTAGGCACCACTCTACAAACCCTGAGAGGCGTGAGGTCCTTAACATCATTTTACTATGGTGTGACCCTTAAACATCATTTAAGTATGGTAAAAATTTTAAGCATCATTTAAGTTTGGTTCATAATTAAATCTGTTTCCCGGCTGTACGAGAGTTCCCTAAGAGTCTCTTATCCAAGTCACCACTTTGCATGAACCCTAAGAGGCCGGAGATCCTTAACATCATTTTACTATGGTGAGGACCCTTAAACATCCTTTAAGTATGGTGAAATTTTCAAACATCATTTAAGTATGATGCATAATTAAATCTCTCATCGGCGGTACAAACATGCCTTAGGAGTCTTGGCTCATAGGCACCACTCTACAAAGCCTGAGAGGCGGGAGGTCCTTAACATCATTTTTATGGTGAACCCTAAAACATCATTTAATTATGGTGAAAATTTTAAATGTTTACGGCTTGTCATGAAGACACTACTAAATATTCGTTCAATGTAAACAATATTATAAAAGCAATGGGGAGAAATAACACTTGGAATTTCACAACAACTTCAAAAACACTTTCTGATTTCGTTCATGTTGAAATGATTATAGAAATTTGGCTTAAAAGACCACAAACGATCACCCAGAGAAGAAATTTAGTTATCATCTACAAGAGTCTCAGTGAAAGTTGTCACAGCTGGGTTTTCATCGAGGTTTACAGTGGTCCCTTCTTGGTCTCCCCCAACCTCGACCCTATCCTGGTAAGCATTCATTGTAGTTTCGGCCTCAGCCAGAGTAGGTTTCGTAATATTAGCCTCGGTGTGAAACTCTTAAAGAGTAGCAATGCTCAATGCTCGCAGGGTTAGAAAAATTAAAAGAGGGGATGATTTTAGACAAAAGAGGGCCATTGGTGATAAGGTCACCACACTGGTTGGCAACCCATCAACACACAATTTTGGCTCCCTTCTCCATATACTAGATGGAATAGACAAAGAAACATTTTAACTACTTGATGTCATCCACAACCTTCTCGGTAGCCACCCAGATCTTTTCATCCCCATCTTCCTTTTGCTTCTTAAGATCAGTCTCAAGAGCCTCAATATTAACCTAATGGTCCTTCTTCAGGTTGTCCAAGCGCTCTTTGTGAAGGTCCCATATTTACAGGACCTTAGAGTTGTACTCGACCTTTTGATCTTTCAACTTATGCCTTGGGTCATTGAGCTGAGCCTTGAATTCATCATCCACCTTTATCTTGGCCTAAGACTCCACCACCCATTACTGAATGTTCTGGAGGGCGATGACAGACTGTAAAGATACTAAGAGAAGAATTAGTAAGATATGATATAACACTTTAAATTGTTGAAGATTATGCAGTTTATATTTACTTAGGTCTCCCTATAGAGAACGGAGTTAAAACCTAAGGGGGGTATTGAGATTTATAGTAATGGTTGTCACACTCAGGGAAAACTGAGGTTATATCCTCCCGAGCTTTCAACTGACTCCTAAGAAGAGAGTCAGCGTTGACGCCAAGCTGAGCTAGTTGCATAGTAGCAAAGATATCATCCCTGATGGGGAGAAGAGGATCAACAGTCTATCTCGGAGGGCCTTCCTTACTCTTTTTTATTAAGGGAGAGGAGGAACCGAGGTCCCGTCTATTACCTCATTTATTTTCTTGGCCCCTCAATAGGGGTGGGGCCATCGATAAGAAGATTTAATGACATCGGAGCCTCCATCTGCTAGAATTTATCAGACTCACCCCTTAACAAAGGTGCATACCTATCACTTTCTTTCAAACCCACCTAGTTACACTACTCCGTCTAACTAGCCTGGTTATGAGCTCTTCCTTATTCACTACTCTAGCCCGAGTACTAATACTATTGACTATTAAGTAATCTCACCCAGTAACTCTTTTAATCAAGTCAAATAAGCTCATATAACATTTTCATATGTCCTATAATTAATATAATTTCACTTCATGTATTTTACCTGCATATTAATATTCACGCTATTATATACGTATAATTATACTACAACATTCACACACATGTCGTAAATAATATCCATCCTCCCGATTAATAACTCACCAAATGTTTTCTCTAAAATACTATCACCCCAAGTATACTTAATCCAACCTGGATACCACAAGATGGTTAACTCACACCAAATCAAGCAATAAATAATAAGCGTAGTGGAGGCGATCATAGTTCCTTGAGTGTGAGACCGAATCATACCCAAGACATCACACCTTGAAATTAATCACAACGTAATATACCGTACGCTATGACCTGCTAATTATACTCTCCTTACTTTCACGAGCCAAGGGATTCACCCACATCGCAGAACCTCCTATGATAGCACTAGAGAGGTATATATTTCCAATAAATATGATTCACTCTGATAACTATAATAAGCACACAAACAAATATATAGGCACACACACACACACACACACACACACACACACACACACACACACACAATTAAAGTTAATTAAGTCCAGCTAAAGCATGCCTAACACTATTGGCACTAGCCTATAATATTCGAGTCTATCTACGTGACTCTAATTTTGTTTGTAATACTGGTTCACCATAAGGTTTTTTGCACTCCACCCGAAATCCCATCCCTATATTTGAAATTTTTTCCATTTCATAATATATCCATAAAGGTCCTAGCATTGGATTTTTTTAATTTGGCTAAATAACTCCCTTAACAAAGCCTACTGAAATTAAATATATCTGAAAAAGTGCGACGGTGTGATATCGATTTAAATTAATTCGCAAGTTTCCAAGTACCACTTAATTAGAGTTTACTTTTAAATCAAATAAATACAGCTCTTAAACATGCATATAAAGTGCAAGCGTCAACCCATAAACAAATAAAGCAAGCGACACAAAGTTAAGGAAAAATCCCCGAAGGGAAAAACCTTTTATTTCTAGAAGTTTGAACAATTTACAAGACCATTGACTTACATACAACCTGATAATTGCCCACAAGTGTAACGCAAGGTGTCTTCGATAAACCTTCAAAGCAACGGCTAGAAACAGTGTCGGCTGGAATCTCCCGCAGGAACTCCAGGTGGTCAGCAATGAAGAAGAGAGACGGCTTCTCCACAAGGGTTGAACAAATACAAGTATTGTGTTGTAGGGTTCCAAAAGATTCACAAAAGTAATTGGGATTTTTGTGTGTGAATCAAAAAGAGTCTTGGGACTTAAAAAGGTGAAGACTTAGAGTATTTAGGACTCTGAAAATCGTCTTGAAAAGTCTTAGAAAACAACTCCCCGAAGTTGGTTTAAATAAGAAAACTTTGAGCCTAAAAAATCTCGAACGGATCTTGAATTTATTCAACGATGTAACGGCGTATGACATACAAATTGATGATGGACAAAAATGTCCTTACAAATCTCCCCCTATGTCTATGCCGGTACACACATAAAAAATATCGGAATTATCAACTAATGACTTATACAAATCTACCCTCCCATGAACCCTAAAGATGGAAAGATACAAATGTTTAAATCTTCATCGTTTGTTCTTCGATCTTCAACATTCATCAAAGCTCAAAGCTTTTCTCATCAGGGTGTGCAACAAATTGATCTTCAATCTTCGTACCTACACAAATGAGACAAAGCAAATACCACGTGACATATCGAGTTTGAAATGAGATAAACATAGATACCAATTTATGATAAAAGCATAAGTTAAATCTCAAAAACTCCCCCAAAATTCAAACTCCCCCATAATATGATAATTCTTTCTCGGCCTTTTTATGATGTTCCCAAATAGACAAATGAGAAGAATGAAACAAATAAGCGAAAAACGGGATGTCACGGTACACAAAACAGGGCATAAAACAATATGGTAAACGCGCTCTTGCAAGCAGATGCTCATAAATAAATGCACAAACTATTTTTGATTTTTCAATTTTTCGTACAAAAATAAGATACCAATTTGAACAAATATGATACAAAAATCACACCATGGATTTAGACTCAAACAACCAAGTCATGGAAATGGAATGAATGGGTGTGAACACATTCGATAGGTAAATAAACTCAATCAATCATATGTGCACGATGCATATGTGTACCCCTAACGAATGAGCATCAAAAGTATCCTTAGGTGAAAAAACAATTGTTGAATTTAGATGACATTGTCTTATACAAATCAACAAATCAAAGTCAAAATGATTTTCACACCAATAACTTCCAAAACTATGTAGCGTATTTTCAAGTATTTCAAGGACGTGAAAACCCGTTTTAATTCTCCAACCAAACTCCTTCATATATATTTTCTTTTAGAGGTGAATAAACTAAATTCTCAAACTTTGGAGAATTGGTGCAAAAACCTAAATGGCCCATAATTGGCATGAATTTCTTTTTATTGCCTTTAAATTTTTTGGGCTCTTTTAAACCTCTTTGGACCCCGGATAATAAAATTCCTCCATTTTTTAGGTCCAATTTAACGGTAGCTTTTGCGCAAAGGATAGATAATTACCTTTCGCAGCCCCTCCTCGTTTTTCAAACAAAGCACACAAACTCACAAAACGGTTTTTACATGCACAATTTCTTTATCAAAATTTATCGCGCTTGGTTCGTTTTAAGGACAGGATTTAAATGAAAACACCCAACCAACATGTGATCATACAAGCACAATAATCAAACAAATCCGTGCATGTGTGCAATAAAGGAAACATGACTCAAACATGTAGGAAGTAACACTTAATTACATCTTAATGACTCCAAACATTATAAAGCACAAGGATGAATTGACCTATTGTCTCAAAACACTATAAAATAGTCACATGTAAAATTGAATGATATTGTGACTCGGTCATCCTAAGTCTTCATCCATAAACGGTGCAAACAAAATACAAAAATCTTTTTGGATCTTTTTTTTTTCAAAAATTTTGTCAAAATAAAATCTTTTTGTATTTTTCAAAAGCAAAAATCTATACAAAAAGTACATGTCACAACGCTAGTAAAAATATATCAGAAAGAATAACTAGCGTATGACAAACATGCAAACACAATCATCTGTATGATATGGCAAGAGAAGAATCATGTGCAAGCAAATGGGAATCAACTATTCTAAAATCTAGTGTATCCAAAAGTGATTTCCTAACCCAAACGGATGTAACACGTCAACACGGGGTTTGGGGAACCATTAAAATACTAGACTTCGAATTCCTAGGACCTCTTCCAAGATCAAAACAAAATCTCCTAAGGTGACCTTTCCTACCACAACATGAACATGTGTAAACGGGTGAAACGACACATAAAGTGTGATCTTTTCTAACATCCTCGGAATTAGTTAACCCTCTAAAACAAATAATGGTTTTGGCTTTAGCATTAGAATCATGAGAACACGATGAGCCATTACCATCACTCTCAAACCTACTTGAGTCTGTTAAATCATTTTTTAACTTCAAAATTTTTTACTCAAGCAAAGAATTAGACTCTTCCAAATACAGGGATTTCTTTTTCAAATTTTCAATTAAACTTAACAGTTTATCACGCTCCCCCTTAATTAAAGCAAACTTACCCTTAAGAGTCTTTTCACGTGCCGTAAAATCATCGATTAATTTTTTATCCTCGACGGCACAAACGGGAACCCTAGAAGTTTTTAAGTCCTCAAATTCCTTCTCTAAAACTAAAACTCTCTCATCACTCTTCTTTTTGGCAATTTTCAAAGAATCAAAATCAGTACACAAATTACCAAAGTGCTCATGACAAATATCATTTTGAGTTTGAAACGCTTGCAAATATTCAATCTTGCTTTTAAAGAGAGAATTTTCTTTTTCCAAAACTTTAATTCTTTTGCAAAGTTTCAAATTCAAACTTTTTAATTTTTCAGCACGGTCGTGAACTTTTTCAAAAATAGGCTCCTCATTAAATGGGTGTTCCATTGAAAAATTGCGATTTTTCACAAAACTGATTTTTAAAACAAAAATAAATATCACACAATTTTGCGAAAAATAGGATCACTCGATAATTTAGAGAAACCTGCTCTGATACCTATTTGAAAACATGAGTAGACAAATTGTATCAGAAAGTAAATCCTTGAAAAATCAGGATCACGCGATAAATTAGCGTAACCCACTCTGATACCAATTTGAAAAGGTGCCACGGTGTGATATCGATTTAAATTAATTCGCAAGTTTCCAAGTACCCCTTAATTAGAGTTTACTTTTAAAGCAAATGAATACAGCTCTTAAACATGCATCTAAAGTGCAAGTGTCAACCCATAAACAAATAAAGCAAGCGACACAAAGTTAAGGAAAAATCCTCAAAGGGCAAAACCTTTTATTTCTAGAAGTTGGAACAATTTACAAGACCATTGACTTACGTACAACCTGATAATCGCCCACAAGTGTAACGTACGGTGTCTTCAGTAAACCTTCAAAGCAACGGCTAGAAATAGTGTCGACTGGAATCTCCCGCAGGAACTCCAGGTGGTCAGCAATGAAGAAGAGAGACGAATTTTCCACAAGGGTTGAACAAATACAAGGATTGTGTTCTAGGGTTTCAAAAGATTCACAAAAGTAATTGGGATTTTTGTGTGTGAATCAAAAAGAGTCTTGGGACTCAAAAAGGTGAAGACTTAGAGTATTTAGGACTCTGAAAATCGTCTTGAAAAGTCTTAGAAAACAACTCCCCGAAGTTGGTTTAAATAAGAAAACTTTGAGCCTAAAAAATCTCGAACGGATCCTGAATTTATTCAACGATGTAACGGCGTATGACATACAAATTGATGATGGACAAAAATGTCCTTACAATATCCCTCCTCATATTTTAAAAATAACACCAAAGTTTTCCTGACAATTAATTATGAATTTAGAGTATCATTAGAAAATTTTCCCCAAATCTGTGCAGCTGAATCCATTCGGCCTTATTTTGAATCGATTCGCCTTTCTGAATCGATTCGGATTGGGAACCGAGTCAATTCTCCACAAACAAGTTGTCTTCTTTCCCCACTCTGTTACACCTTCGACTATTGTTAACTCTTAAAGATTTTCAATTTCAGGTCTATTCCCTCCCAAACCTTAATAACGATTTATATATGTTCTTAAACCTTACTAAACATCAAAATCACCATTTAATATCAATGATTCTCACATTAATCCAATAATTCATGAATTTGGGTTTTTCTCCTATTTATCCTATCAACTTCCCAAATTCGATTTTCCCATCATCAAATCAACACGTCTAATCATGGATTATAATTTTAATTGTACTACATGCTATTTCATCATCAATTTCATGTTTAATCCCCTAATTTGCATTCAAATCATAATAATACATTTTCATATGTTAACCCAACCAAAAACAAATTCATGGTTTACACCCACTATGATATGAACTAAAATTCTGCAAATTAGATTGAATGAAAGTGAACCAATTGCCTGATTAGATTCGTAGAATCTGATTCCTTTGAGGTAGAAGATGAATTGAGGAAGAACATTCCCAATTCCTCTTGATTTGTCTCCCCAATGCTCCACCAATTCCTTTCTCTTTTCTCCTCTCAAGTTCTTAGGGTTATAATTTTATTAACTGCCGTTCAACCCTTTTATATTTAGGTTAAATAATGCTAACACAAAATTAGGCTTATAGGCCCAGCGCAAATGACCCGAATACTCTCGTGTGGGCCCGGTTATGCTTAAAAATGTCCCGAGATCCAATTAGTACACCCAAGTACTCTATTATGACTATCTCGACCCCTCCGAAGTCAGCCGTGCACTCAAAATTGTCATTTGAGTCAGTTTACTAAAAGTCTCCATCTCGACCTTAATATAATCTATACCCGACCCCTCATTGAGATATAATAAAACCCCGTCGTTCAACTCACTACGACACATAATAATCTAGTATTATTTTCTACACACTTAGTAAATTTTATTTTGTTTATATTAATTATTATCTCTCCTGATTAATATCTAAATACACACATATAATAATTAGTTCAATTAAATTACGACACACTTGCGATTTAAATTTAGCCGAATTAATAAAATATTAAATACTAAAAAATATGGGGTGTTACATACTTTCCTCCTTACAGGGAATTTCGCCCCCGAAATCAGGTCATACCTCCAGTCAATAACTCCGGATACTACTCTCGAATGTCATCGTCCCACTCCCATGTCGACTCGTCAATACTATGGTGTCCCCATTGAACTCTGACTAACTGTACCACCTTAGACCACAACTTATGCTCATTGCGATCTAGAATAGCCACAGGTCTTTTCTCGTATGACACATCTAGATGTAATGTAATATCCTCGAGTGGAACGTGCCAAAAATCCATCTCGCTCCTCCGATACATCTTCAGCGAAGCCACGAGGAACACGTTATGTATCCGTTGTAGATGATCATGTAAACCTAATCTAGATGTTACTGTTCTCACTCTCTCGATAATAGGGAAGGGTCTCACGCACCTCATCTCTAGCTTCCCCTTCTTATCTAACCTTATGACCCCCTTCATGGGAGACACCCGCACCAACACCTGATCGCCAACCTCTAACTCAACATGTCTCTGGTCTGCATCCACATAACTTTTTTACCTATTTTGAGTTATTCGAATACGCCCCAAAATCAGCTCTATCTTGAAAATAGTCTCCTATATAATCTCTGGCCCCAATAACTTATTATCCCCCACCTCTAACTAGGAAGTGGGCGAACGAGAAGGTCTCCCATATAGTGCCTCAAACGGTGCCATAGCGATGGTGAATTGGTAAGAGTTATTACACACAAACTCTACCAATGGAAGGTATCTCTCCCATACCCCTTAGAAATCAAGTATACACATCCTCAACATGTGCTCGAGCATTTGATTAACTCTCTAAGTCTATTCGTCTATCTTCGGATGATATGCGGTACTCAATCGTAAGTCCGTGCCCATTGCCTCCTGAAAACTCTGCCAAAATGAGAGATAAAGATATTTTCTCTATTGGACATGATGTTAATTGGTCCTCCGTACAACTTAACTATCTTTAATGAACAACACACACTGTATTGTCTCAAAATCAGTGCGAACTCGCAAGAATTGGGCTACCTTGGTCAGCCGATCCACTACCACGTGACCCCTCTGCGATGGCGGCAGCCCTATAATAAAATCCATCGAAATATTATCCCACTTCCATACGGGAATCTCCAATGGCTGTAGCATCCCTGAAGTCCTATAGATGTCCACCTTAACTAACTGATAGGTAATAACACTTTGAGAGAAACTTTGATATGCCATGCTTCATCCCTGCCCACTAATATTGTCTTCGCATGTCCTGGTACATCTTATCCCCTTCAAGATGTACCGCAAACCTCGAATCCTGCGACTCGGACATAACCGCATGTATTAAGTCCTCATCCTCTGACACAATAAGTCTCCCATTAAAATGTAGGCCTCCCTCTGAGCTAATTGAGTAATACTCTGCACCCTCATCTTATAACTAACGTACCCTGTCCTGGAAGAACTGATCCTTCGCCTGTTCTTTCGCTACTCATGTCGAAGTTCTTTCACTACTCCCATTAAAATGTGCACACCTGCCGCTTTCTTCCTAACCAATCTAGTTATACTACCCCATCTAACTAGCCTAATTATGAGCTCTTCCTTATTCACTACTCTAGCCCGAGTACTATTGCTATTGATTATTAAGTCATCTCACCCAGGAACTCTTTTAATCAGGTTAAATAAGCTCATATAACTTTTCACTTATTATGTAATAAATATAATTTCACTTCATGTGTTTTACCTGTATATTAATATTCACGCTATTATATATGTATAATTATACTACAAAATTCACACACATACCATATATAATATCCATCCTCCATATTAATAACTCATTGGATGTTTGATCTAAAATGCTTTCACCTTATGTATACTCAACCCAACCCAGATACCACGAGATGGTTAACTCACAACGAATTAGGAAATAAATAATAAGCTTAATGGAGGCGGTTATAGTTCCCCGAGTGTGAGACCGAATCATACCTAAGATGTGTCACCCCGAAAAGAATCACAACATAATATACTAACGCTATGATCTGGGATTATACTCTCCCTGCTTTCACGAGCCAGGGGATTCACCCACATCGCGCAACCTCTTATGATAGCACTAGATGTGTATGTATTTCCTATAAATATCATTCACATAGATATCTATAATAAGCACACAAACACACACACACACACACACATATATATATATATATATATATATATATAATTAAATTTAATTAAGTCCAGCTAACCCATGCCTAACCCTCTTGGCACTAGCCTATAATATTTGAGTCTATTTACATGACTCTAATTTTCTTTGTAATACTAGTTCACCATTTGGTTTTTCTCAGTTTACCTGGAATCCTATCCCAATATCCGAAATTATCTCCATTTCAGAATATATCCATAAAGTTCCTTACCTTGGATTTCTTTCAATTTGGCTAAATAACTCTCCTATAATAGCCTACTGAAACTAAATATGTCCGTCCTCATATTTTGAAAATAACACCAAAATTTTCCCAACAATTAATCTTGAATTTAGAGCATCATTAGAAACATTTCTCCAAATCTGGGAAGCCGAATCGATTCAGTCTTATTCTGAATCGATTCGCCTTGCCAAATCGATTTGACTTGGGGACCAAATCGATTCTCCGCGAACAAGTTTTCTTCTTCCCCTACACTATTACGCATTCCACTATTTTTAACTTTTACAGCTTTTCGATTTCAATTCTATTCTCACCCAAACCTTAATAACGATTTATATATGTTCTCAAACATTACTAAGCATCAAAATCACCATTTGATATCAATGATTCTTAGATTAATCCAATAATTCACGAATTTGGGTTTTTCTCCCATTTATCCAATCACTTTCCTAAATTCGATTTTCCCATCATAAAATCAACACTTCTAATCATGGATTTCGAATAGGGATATGATTGTTACAGTACTACATGAAATTTCATCATTAATTTCATGTTTAATCACCTAATTTGCATTCAAATCATAAATACCCATTTTTATACGATAACCCACCCCAAAACAGATTCATGGTTTACACCCATGACGATATGAACTGAAATTATGCAAATTGGATTGAAAGAAAACTAATCACTTGCCTTATTAGATTAGTAGTGTCTCATTCCTTTGAGATATAAGATGAATGACGAAGAACACTCCCAATTCCTCTTGATTTGGCTTGCAAAAAGATCCTCCAATTCCTTTCTCTTTTATCCTCTCAAGTTCTTGGGGTTAGAATACTATTAACTACAATTTAGCCGTTTTTAATTTAGGTTAAATAATGCTAAACTCAAAATTAGGCTTATGGGCCTAGCCCAAATGACCCAAATACCCCTGTGTGGGCTCGGTTATGCCTAAAAATGTCCTGAGATCCAATTACTACCTTCGGGTACTCAGTTCTGACTATCTCAATCCCTTCGGAGTCAACCGTGCATTCAGAATCATCATCCAAGTCACTTTACTAAAATTCTCCATCTCGACCTTAATATAATCTATACCCGACCCTTGATTGAGATATAATAAAACCCTATCGTTCAACTTGCTATGATGCATAATAATAATCACATATTGTTTACTAAACACTTAGTACATTTTTTTGTTTATATTAATCATATGTCTCCCGATTAATATTTAAATACACGCACATAATAATTAATTCAATTAAATGATGACACATTTGTAATTTAAATTTAGCCGAATTAATTAAATATTAAATGCTAAAAAATACGGGGTGTTACATACTTCCCCCTTAGAAGGAATTTCGTCCCCGAAATTAGGTCATACCTGCGGGGAATAACTCCAGATATTTCTCTCACATGTCATCCTCTCGCTCCCATCTCGACTCGTCGACACTATGGTTTCCCCACTAAACTCTGACTAACGGTACCACCTTAGACCACAACTTACGCTCACTGCGATCTAGAATAGCCACGAATCTTTTCTCCTATGACACGTCTGGCTGTAAATCAATATCCTCGAGTGAAACGTTCCAAAATCTCTCTTGCTCCTCTCATACATCTTCAGCGAAGCTGTGTGGAACACGAGTAAGACTTTGCACCCTCAGCTAATAATTGACGTACCATGTCCTAGCAGAACTGATCCTTTTCCAGTGCTTTCACTACTCGCATAATAATCTCGAGAGTAACAGTTAGAACTGACATGCATGCTCTGACAATCTCATCATCGTGTCGAAGCTCCCTCTACTTATCCTTTCAGACCTCTGCTAACTCCCCCTAGGTCGTCAGCTCAACGCATCTGCCACCACGTTAGCTTTACCAGGGTGATACGAAATGTCAAACTGGTAGTCTTTTACGAACTCGAGCCACCTCCTCTGTCTCATATTCATGTACTTATAGGTGAAGAGATAGTAAAGATATTTGAGGTCCATGAATAATGTAAACTTCTTCCCCAAAAGATAGTGTCTCCATATCCTCAAAGAAAACACAATCACTGCCAACTCAAGGTCGTGTGTGGGGCAATTCTTCTCATGGAGCTTAAGCTTGCGGGATGCATAATCTATATCCCTCTACTCCTACGGTAATCCACCCTCGAGTCCCCACAAGAATGCATCTATATAAACCCGATACTCCACCCCTTCCCTAGGAAATGAAAGTATAGGTGTTGAGGTCAATTTGTCCTTTATCTCATCAAAGTCTAACTAACAGTGACCACTCCACATAAATGGTACCACCTTGCTAGTCAGATTTGTCAATGGACCCACAATCTTCAAGATTTTTTAATGATATGATGATAATAACTGACCAACCCTAGAAAGCTATGAATCTCTGTCAATTTCATGGGTTATCCTCACTCCTTCATCGTCGATACCTTACTCGCATCAACAACAATGCCCCCGTCAAACACGATGTGGTGTAAAAACTATACCTCCTTTAGCCAAAACCAACACTTCTCAAATTTGGCACACAAATGGTGGTCCCAAAGTGTCTCTAGAACCCTACGAAAATGCTCTTCATGATCCTACTCAGTGCAAGAGTAAACCAAGATGTCGTCTTGAAAATGATCACAAACTAGTCCAAAAACTCCAGGATCACCGTGTTTATGAGATCCATGAACACTGCTAACGCATAGGTGAGACCAAATGAAATTACTCTAAACTCGTGCGACCCGTACCGTGACAGTAAAATGATCTTAGGAATGTCCTCCTCTCGAATGCGCAACTGGTGATATCCTGACCTCAAATCAATCTTGGAGAAGTACACAACTCCTCTCAATTGGTCAAACAGGTCATCGATCCTCGATAACGGATACTTATTCCGTATCGTGAACTTGTTCATCTTACTATCATTTACACACAAGGGAAGAAAACCATCCCTCTTCTTCACGAATAACACCGATGCACCCCACGATGATGTACTCCATCGAATAAAACTCCGCCCTAAGAGCTACTGAATCTTCTATCTGAACTCATGCATCTCAGAAGAAGCCATGCGATACGATTCTCAGGAAATTGGGCTCATACCTGGTGCTAGGTCGATAGTAAACTCGATCTCCCGATGGGTGGTAGCCTTGGTATCTCCTGAAATACCTCCCCAAATTCTCTCACAACTAAAATCGAGTCTAATAGAATAAATACCTTCTGTGGGGTCTCCTCCTCAATGTAGTATAAGTAGGTGCCCGCCCCTCCCTCTGGAAGAGGCATTGCCACTAAAAACATCTCATGCCCGAGAATGAAGAACACTATGGTCCTCTCATAACAGTCTATTGTCGCTCTATAATTCACCAACTAATCCATGCCCAAAATGACATCATACCAATCCATTTCTAACGCAAGAAGGTTTGCTATTAAGCTCAGTCTCCAAATAATGATGTCCACCCTCTACATATCAAGTTTATCAATGACCCACCACCCAAGGTGACCATACACACACAAGGCGAGTCCTGGATGTCCCTAAAAGATCGACTACTCGAGCAAATCTAGTGGCAATAAAAGAATTCGACACCCGCATATAAAAAATAATCCTACCCATATGCCCATAAATAGGAAACGTACCCACGACTAATGGAGGTGTCAGAGGTGTTGATGGTGTGGTTTAGGGGTGGAAGCGGTACGAGTTTTTACCGAACTGTACCGTACCGTTTTGGTCCGAAAAAAATGGTTTTGGTTTCATATATTAAAATACCAGAAACCAGTCTTACCGAAATCTAAATTACCGCAAAAAAGTTGGTTGGTTTTGGGTTTAATATTTAAAAAATAGATTTACCGAAATTACCGTACCGAATTTACTGAAACCAAAAAAAATCGTACCGAAATTACCATACCGTATCAAATTTATCGAAACAAAAAAAACGTATCGAAATTACTGTACCGTACCGAATTTACCAAAATTACCGTACCGAATTTACCAAAAACAGAAAAAAGTTGGTTTTGGTTTTGGTTTTGGTTTTAATATTTAAAAAAGTTGGTTGGTTTTGGTTTTGGTTTTTTGGGACTTTTAGTGTTGTTTACCGAAACCAGAAAAAACTGAAACCATAAACCAGAAAAAACCAGAATTTCCCGAAACAAGAAAAAACCATAAGAAACCAGAAAAAACCAAAATTTATCAAAACCAGAAAAAAACTGAAATTACCGAAAAAACCAAAATACCAACCGGTTTGGTTTTGGTATTGATTTTGGTGTACCAGGTGGTAAACTGGTACGGTTTGGTTTTACCATCTAGAGTTTGGTTTTGGTATTGGTATCTACTATTTACCGACCAAACCGTACCGCTTCCACCCCTAGTGTGGTTACGTCCCAGATGTTATACACACGCCCATAATGCATCTCCCCCTGTGGCTGTGCAGCTGGTGGAGCTGGTGCTGATGGAGGGATCTGCGTCTGCTTTCCCTGTTGGGCACCGTATTGCTGACCCTTAGCTCTCTATGGACACTCTCTCTTCATATGCCCTGTCAGACAAAAAATAAAGAAATGCCTCTGAAAGTCTCTATGTATCTGGATCTGCTAGCCTTAACGAGGCTACCCTTGATACTGGCCGTGGTGGTCCCTTCCCTATTGGCCTCCCCCATTATTTCATTAGCCCCGACGGCCCTAGGGAACCTGCTGCTGCTGGTTAAGAATTTGTTGGCCCAGCCTGAAACTCTATCCCTATGAGAAAAAATCCCCTGACTTGAACCTCTTGGTTTGATCCCCCTATTGGGAATCCTTTCCCTACTATCTCGCCACCTGCTACAGGGGTGCCTCACTAGCACTACCTTCTCCTATCCTACATGACTGACTCGTCTCACCCACTCTCTTGCTTCCTTTTAAGTGGAAGAAGTGGTCTTGGCAGTGCAAACATTCAGTATAAACAACATTTAAATATGTCTATAATGATAGGTTGCCAAGTAAATACTGTCTGATCCTCCAGGCCATCCCATCCATAAACTTAAGAATTTTTTTCTCTTCCGTATTCACTTTGTCTGGCACGAAGTTAGCCAAACGAGTGAATTATTCCTCATATTCATCACTGATTGGTCACCCTGTATAAGGTCACTAAATTTTCTCCTCATTTCCATCTGAATAGTTGACAGGAAGTACTTGCGATCGAACCACTCCCAGAACTTTGCTATCGGCTTTCGTATCGCTCTCCTCCGAGGTGGTAATATACTCCCACCACTGCAATGCGACTCCCATAAGTCTGAATATGGCAAGCATCTATTTTTTAGTGTCGTTTCACTCAATCATATGTAGGGGATGATGCAGGTCCTTATTTCACTGACATTCTATTATCACATTCGAGCTCCTCGCAAACTTCGATGGGTGGCATTTTTGAAAAGCCTCCCTAACTTTCTGCCAAGACAACGATGTTGGTTGGGCCTAAATGATTGATGCCACTGGTGGCTGTGGCTGAGTCTGTGGAAATGGATGACCATGGCAGTGATGGTTGGTTGACTTCCTGGGTCACTATCTCAGCCAACTAGGCGGTCATCACTAACCTCGGTGGTGGCAGCGGCTACTGTACCTCCAAATCTAAATGAGCCTCTCTCACCTTATCTCTCGTTATTGATCTAGACGGTCTACCTCTCTTAAGCAGCATGTAAAATTTAAAAATGAATCGTATGACCAATAGTCAAGAAAAAATTTAATAGCAAAAGTACGATATCTCAAACACGTAAAGATAAAAGAAACAGTCCTAACAATAGGTCTTCATATTAAAAGAACGCTACACTGAAACCGTAGTAAGTCGTACAGATCCTATGGACACTAAAACCTGATGCTCTGATACCATCTCTGACACCCCGCCCAATTATATACCAGGTGATCAGTCCTCTATTAAATTAAACATGATTCCCATTTGGTTCATTCTTAGCACCACTATCGAAAACCATTGATTACTAATCACCTAACCATTAATTAAGTCGGTGTCAAATTTTATCTTTTTATTTAAAGATAACAATAATTGGAAATTAGACTAACCTCATGTCTCAAGTCCTCATCCACTGGAAAAAAATACTCTAATTAAAATGTAGGCCTCCCTCTGAGCTGATCAAGTAAGACTCTTCACCCTCAGTTAATAATTGACGTACCCTATCCTGGCAGAACTTATCCTCCACCTATGCTTTCACTACTTGCATAACAATCTTGGGAGTGACATCTAGAACTAGCATTCATGCTCTGGTGATCTCACCATTGTGTTAAATATCCTTCCACGTATCCTTTCGGACCTCTGCTAACTACTCTGTAGTTCGTCGGCTCAACGCGTCTACCACCACGTTAGCCTTACTAGGGTGATACTGAATGTCAAAGTAGTAGTCTTTCACTTACTCGAGCCACCTCATCTGTCTCATATTCAGATCCTTCTAAGTGAAGATATATTTAAGAAATTGGAGGTCTCTGAATAGTGTAAACTGCTCCCCTAAAAGATAATGTCTCCATATCCTCAAAGCAAACACAACTGCTGCCAACTCAAGGTCGTTTGTGGGATAATTCTTCTCATAGGGCTTAAGGTTACATGATGCATAAGATATAGATCTCTCCTCCTGCTGCAATACACTCCCGAGTCCATATAAGGATGCATCTGTATAAATTCGGTACTCCACCTCTTCCCTAGGTAATGCAAGTACATGTGTTAATGTTAATTTGTCCTTTAGCTCATCAAAGGCTAACTGATAGTTATCACTCCACGCAAACGGTACCACCTAGCGAGTCAGATTCATCAATGGACCCACAATATTTGAGAACCCTTTAATGAAATGATGATAATAACCGGTCAAACCTAGAAATTTGCAAACCTCTGTCGGGGTCGTGGGCGGTCCCCACTCTCTCACCGCTTATACTTTACTCGCATCAATAACAATGCCCCTATCGAACACTATGTGGCCTAGAAATTGTACCTTCTATAGTTAAAACCAATAATTCTCAAATTTGGCATACAGCTGATGGTCCTGAAGTGTCTGTAGAACCCTACGCAAATGCTCTACGTGCTCCTCCTCAGTATGAGAGGAAACAGAATGTCGTCTATAAATACGATCACAAACTGGTCCAAAAACTCCTAGAATACCCTATTCATGAGATCCATGAACACGGTCGGGGTAGCGGTGAAACCAAACGGCATCATTCTGCACTCATACGATCAGTGCCGTGATAAAAAATAGGTTTTAGAAACGTCTTCCTCTCGAATGCACAATCGGTAATATCTCGACCTCAAATTAATATTGGAAAAGTATGCAACTCCTCTCAACTTATGAAATAGGTCATCGATTTTTGACAACGGATATTTATTCCATATCAGGACCTTGTTCAGCTCCCTATAGTCTACATAGAAGTGAAGTAAACCATACCTATTCTTCATGAATAACACCGGTGCACCCCACGATGATGTACTCCGTCGAATAAAATCCTGTCCTAAGAGCTACTGAATCTGCTCCATCAACTCCCATATTTATGAAAGATCCATGCGATACGATGCTCGGTCTACCTGGTGCTAGATCGATAACAAACTCGATCTCCCGACTGGGTGGCAGCCCTAATATGTCCTGAAATACCTCCCTGAAATCTCTCACAAACAAAATCGAGTATAAGAGAATAACTACCTCCTGCGAGGTCTCCTCCTCAATGTAGTATATGTGGGTCTGTGGCCCTCCCTCTCGAAGAGGGATCGCCACAAAGAACATCTCCTACCCGAGAATTGAGAACACTATAGTCCTCTCGTAATAGTCTATTGTCACTCTGTAACTCGCCAAACAATAAATGCCTAAAATGACATCATACCCATCCATATCTAATGTAAGAAGGTCTGCTACTAAGCTCAGTTTCCCAATAATAATGTCCACCCCTCTACATATTGAGTGTATCAATTACCCACTACCTAATGGTGACTGAACACATATAAAGCGATTCCTGGCTTTCTCTAAAAGACCATCTTCTCGTGCAAATCTAGTGGAAATAAAAGAATGCGACGCCCCCATATAAAAAAGAATCCTACCCACATGCCCATGAATAGGAAATGTATCCTCAACTGATGGAGGTGCCTAAGGTGCTGGTGGTATGGGTACGTTCCAAACGTTATACTCATGCCCTTAATACATCTACCCCTGTAACTGTGGGGATGATGGAGTTGGTGCTGATGGAGGTATCTGCGTCTGCTGCCCTTGCTAGGCACCCTGTTGCTAAGCCCTAGCTCTCAATAGACACTCTCTCTTTATATGCCCTGTCTGGCCATAAATGAAAAAATACCCCTAAAAGTCTATCTATTTTTGTCCATGACGAGGCTTCCCCTGATACTGGCCCTAGTGGCCCCTACCTTATTGACCTCCCCTGTTGTTCCTTTGTCCCTTATAGCCCCGGGGAACCTGTTGTTGCTTGTTAGGACCCTGCTAGCCCTGTTTGAAACTCTAACCCTTTGGTCGATAACCCCCTGATCTGAACCTCTTGGCCTGATCAACCTGTCGGGAATCCTGCCCCTGCTATCTCGCCACCTGCTGTTGAGGTGCCCCACTGGCACTTACCTCTCCTGTCCTACCCGACTGACTCCTCTCACCCACTCTCTTGCTTCCCTTCAAGTGTAGGGGGTGGTCTTTGCAGTGAAAAAGTACAACGTAAACAACCTCCAAATATGTTTGTAATGCTAGGTTGCCAAGTAAATGCTGCTTGATCCTCTAGGCCAGCCCATCCATAAATTTAACCTTTTTCTTCTCTTTTGTATTCACTTTGTCTAGCACGAAATTAGCCAAACGAGTGAATTTCTCCTCGTAGTCAGCCACTGATAAAGAATAGTTGTGTTTCTGAGTGGAAATATTCTCCCACCACTATAGTGTGATGGGGAGTACTTGCGGTCAAAACTCTCCCAAAACTCTGATATCGATATAGTATCCCTCTCCTCCGAGGTGGTAATAGACTCCCACCACTGCAGTGCGACTCCTTCAAGTTTGAACGTGGCAAGCATATGGTTCTGAGTGTTTCTGAACTCAATCATATGTAGGTGATGCTGCTGGTCTTTCTTCCACTAACATACTACTATCAAATTCGAGCTCCTAAAAAACTCTGAAGGGTGGCCTTCCTAAAAATCCTCCCTAACTTTCTGCCAAGGAAATAACCCCGATTGGGCCTGAATCACTAGTGTCAGCTGTGACTGAGTCTGTGGAAAATAGATGGCCATGTCAGCCATGGTTGCATTGACTTCTTGGTCCATTATCTCGACCACCTATGCAGTCATAACTAAGCCCGGTGGTGGCTGCGGCTACCGTACCTCCGACTCCTGATGATCCTCTCTCACCTCATCGCTTACTATTGCTCTAGATGATCTACCTCTTTTAGGCAGCATCTTAAATTTCAAAACGAGTTCAATGAGCCATAGTCAAAACAAAATTTAATAGGAGAAGTAAGATATCTCAAACACATAAAGATAAAAGCAACAGTCTTAACAATAGGTCTCTATATCAAAAGAATGCTATGTTAAAATCGTAGTAAGTCATACAGATCCAATGGACACTAGAACCTGATGTCTGATACCATCTATGACACCTCGCCCAATTAAATATTGGGTGATCAGTCCTTTATTAAATTAAATAGGATTTCCATTTGGTTCACTCTTAGGACCACTGTCGAAAACCAATGATTACTAATCACCTAACCATTAGAACAAACCATTCACACAGTAAGAGAGTCTAAACAATCACAAGACATAAATAAATATATAAATGTCTTCCCGAATAAACGATCGGCTACAAAACCCAAATCCAAATAATAAATTCAACAGATGCTAAATAAATCCTAATATTAGTCTAAACTGAATAAATATTGTCGGGCAACATGCCCAACGATGAAATACTGAGATAAAGAAATCATAATCTAGAGATGAACAACTGAGGCGTCTAGACTAAATCATGCATGCATCCACATATGATGCATCTGCGTATCCCTGGAACAGATAATCAAGTCTGGCGTCCCTATGGCTGGACACCTAAAAGGTTTTGAAATTATTTTTGGCAAGTGTTAGAACCCAAAACATTTGCAAGTGATTAAGTTTGTAGTAATTAAAATGCATGAATACTTTTCACATTTAATCTAGTTTCGCACTCCCTTGAGACAATACTCACCCCTCAACTAATGTGCACACCCATTGATTTCTTCTGAACCCACCGAGTTACACTAACTCGTCTAACTTGCCTGGTTATGAGCTTTTCCTTATTCACTACTCTAGCCCGAGTGCTATTACTAATGATTATTAAGTTATCTCACCCAGTAAGTCTTTTAATCAAGTCAAATAAGATCATATAACGTTTTCATTTGTTATATAATTAATACAATTTCACTTTAGGTATTTTACCCGTATATAAATATTCACGCTATTATATACGTATAATTATACTGCAGCATTCACACACATGCCATATATAATATCCATCCTCCTGAGTAATAACTCACCAGATATTTTTTCTAAAATGCTATCACCTTAGGTATACTAAATCCAACCCGGATACCACAAGACGATTAACTCACACTGAATCAGGCAATAAATGATAAGAGTTGTGCAGGCCGTCATAGTTCCCCGAGTGTGAGACCGAATCAGACACAAGGTGTCTCACCCCGAAAAGAATCACAACATAATATACCGGAGGCTATGACCTGTGGATTATACTCTCCCTGCTTTTAAGAGCTAGGGGATTCACCCACATTGTGCAACCTCCTCTGATAGCACTAGAAGGTATGTATTTTCTATAAATATCATTCACGTCGATATCTATAATAATCACACACACACACACACACACACACACACACACACACACACACACATATATATATATATATATATATATATATATATATATATATATATATATTTATATAATTAAAGTTAATTAAGTTTGGCTAACTCGTGCCTAACCCTCCTGGCACTAGCTTATAATATCCGAGTCTATTTACCTGACTCTAATTTTCTTTGTAATTCTAGTTCACCATTTTTGTTTTCTCACTCTACCCGAAATCCCATCCCGATATCTGAAATTCTCTCAATTTCATAATATATCCATAAAGGTTCTAGCCTTGGATTTCTTTCAATTTGGCTAAATAACTCCCCCAACATAGCCTAATGAAATTAAATATGTCCCTCATATTTTAAAAATTACACCAAAGTTTTCCAGACAATTAATTGTGAATTTAGAGAATCATTAGAAAAATTTCCCAAAATCTAGGCAATCAAATCGTTTCGTCCTTATTCTGAATCGATTCACCGCGAACAAGTTGTCCTTTTCCCCTACTCTGTTGTGCATTCCACCATTGTTAATTTTTAAAGCTTTTCTATTTTAGTTATATTCTTACCTAAACCTAAATAACGATTTATATATGTTCTCAAACCTTAATAAGCATCAAAATCACCATTTAATATCAAATATTCTCACATTAGTTCAATAATTCACAAATTTGGGTTTTAGTTCCATTTATCCCATCACCTTCTTAAATTCGATTTTCCCATCATCAAATCAACACTTATAATCATGGATTTCGAATAGGAATATAATTTTAACATTACTACAAGGTATTTCACCATCAATTTCATGTTTAATCCCCTAATTTGCATTCAAATCTTAAAACCCATTTTCATACGGTAACCCACCCAAAAACAGATTCATTGTTTACACCCACTATGATATGAACTAAAATTAGGAAAATTAGATTGAAATCAAGTTAACCACTTGCTTGATTAGATTTTTAGAGTTTGATTCCTTTGAGGTAGAAGATGAATTGATGAATAACACTCCCAATTCCTCTTGATTTGGCTGCCAAAAGCTCCTCCAATTCCTTTTTCTTTTCTCCTCTCAAGTTCTTAGGGTTAGAATATTATTAACTTCCATTCAACCCTTTTTTATTTAGGTTAAATAATGCTAAACCCGAAATTAGGCTTATGGGCCCAGCCCAAATGACCTGAATACCCCCTTGTGGGTCGGTTATGCCTAAAAATATCCGGAGATCCAATTACTACCCCCAGGTACTCTATTTTGACTATCTCAACCCCTCTGAAGTCAGACGTGCTATCAGAATCGTCATCCGAGTCACTTTAATAAAGTCTCCATCTCAACCTTAATATAATCTATACTCGACCCCTGGTTGAGATATAATAAAACCATGTAGTTCTACTCGCTACGACACATAATAATAATCATGTATTATTTATTACACACTTAGTAAATTTTATTTTGTTTATATTAATCATTATCTCGCTCAATTAATATTTAAATACACTCAAATATTAATTAATTAAATTAAATTATGACACATTTGTAATTTAAATTTAGCCAAATTAATTAAATATAAAATGCTCTAAAATAGGGAGTGTTACATCCTCATCTCCATCTATATTCATTTTCGTACACCACTTATTTATTGTTTATTATCCATGATTTGATTTCATCTAGCTTAGATCAAACTTAAATCCATTTTCAGATGATAATCGAATGGTGCTATTCGTGGAAATGACTAAAGCCTAGTTGTTTCTCATCTCATTCCTAATGTTTATTTGTAAAAATTTTGGAATTTTGATAAAACACCACCAAATTTCATTTAAAGTCATTTTACTGATTAGATCAGGGAATTCTCTTGACTTCTCACATCTAATACTTGATTTACTATTCCATTAACAAATTATGGGTAAACCGTACATATACACATTCATTTATACTCAAAGATAATTTCCCAATTGTCAATTTCACAAGTATCCATTCATACTGTGTTTTTCTGCATCTAAACTCTATTTTCTGGTAATTTTTTTTATAATGGTTGAACACCCAAACAATAGTGGGAAAATGAAGTTGCATCACTCTCCACCCTATTAGAATAGGGTATCTAGAAGGATTCGTGATCATCTTGGTTAAAAACCAAGAAGCTATGTAAGAAAATATAAGACAACCCGCCCAAAGTGCGTTGGCCTTGCAGAGATGACCAATCCATCCAAAACTATTTCCAATAACCTCAGTTTTGTAGGGAACCACCTCCTTTTTGCCACTACAGAAATAGGAGGTAAGGGAACGAAGGAAAAGTGGTGGAAAATTCCAGGAGAATAAATTTGGGATCTGAGATGAGCAGATTTACTTAGACACGTGGATTAAAGCCTAAGGAATCCTCCTTCCAACTAGATAAAACCTCCACCATGAGGTCAACTGGGTATGATGATGTCAAAACATTGTCATCTGAGCACATAAGTTCCTTTGAGAGGCTCAGCAGAGTACCAATCTTTGATAGGCTGGGAAGGAGAGGGGCACGAGAAAATATGCACAAAAAATAAGTCACAAAATGAGTATAATACATGAGGTAGGATTCAAGAAGATAGAATATCTCAAGATGCAATACTGGGGCATCAAACAAATAAAAGCAAGTTGGCCTAAGAGAAGAAAAATTAGTCGAGAGTCGTGAATAAGTTAATAAAGTAGTTGAGAAAGCCTAACTATGGATCGAATCAATTCAGAGGATTGAAGACCGTCTCGGAGATCTCATCAAAACAAAAAATCCACTACAAAGGGGGTTTGTTTAGGGATCTCCATTCATAACTTCCGTGAGTAGCTATCCCACACCTGCAAAATTCAATCTCCATGTGATCACTCCTAGGTATGAAGGGAAATCAAATTCGATTTTGCATACCGAACAATACCAGATCACATGTGACATATTCTCAATAGCCGACGAGATGCGTTGCAGAGATTTTCCAAGCACTCTCACAGGGCCTACTCAAATTGGATTTAACGTGTTAGTAAAAGCAAAAATATTTGAGTTTAATCAATTATCCAACCTCTTTGTTAACAATTTCTATTTCAGAGTAAAACTTGGTAAGAAGGTAGCTCACTTGTTAAGCATACGTCAATGCGAGGATGAAACAGCAAAAGACTATATCACTAGGTTCAATTATGAAAAACAAGATGTGGTGGACTACAAAGAGAAATAATCCATTACAATAATCATGAGTAGGTTGTTGCCTATAACTCTAGCTAGAAGAAGCGACGAGATCATGAGACTAAAAGGAATGGAGAATATAAGTACCTAAAGAAGTTAAGAACTCTAGCTAGAAGAAGCGACGAG
The DNA here is from genome assembly GCA_949130495.1 of Sambucus nigra. Lineage (NCBI taxonomy): Eukaryota > Viridiplantae > Streptophyta > Magnoliopsida > Dipsacales > Adoxaceae > Sambucus > Sambucus nigra. The sequence goes on along the minus strand of OX422208.1, from coordinate 81,290,842 downwards.
ATCAAGTTTTATAAGTCCCACAAAGATCATGGGCATGAGACTAAAGACTCCCTAGACTTCAAGAATAAAATTGAGGCCCTCATTAAAAGAGGGAAACTTAATAAGTATGTGTAGAATAATAGTAGACTAACACAAGCGTGTGATGACTAGAAGCTTAAGAGGATATCCAAATTACCTTGGGCAGGGAAGAAATACCGTAAAAGAGCTTAGGGAAATAAACACGAGGATGATCCCAACCACCCTGTAAGTCCCAAGGAACCAATATAAGAGGTGAATATGATTTCTATGACGTGAAATTGCATAGCAGGAGGAGTTTCTTGTGGATATGATGAACTAGCTGAAAGAAAGGCATATCTCAACGAAGCAAGAGATTGTGATGACAACAAAGACATCAATATAGCAGCGATGGAAGACATCCGACTTCATAAAGTCACCAATGACAAACTCATAATATGATTTTTCCAAAGAAAAATTCTCATGATTGTTATATCCTCATGACGATCCACAAGTAAAAAACATGAGGATTCAAGATAGAAAAGTGAAAAGAATCCTAGTGAATAATGGGAGTTCGTCGAATGTATTATTCTATGATTATTAAAAGAGGTTAAATCTATCCCATGGGAAATTAGAGGCATAAAATCATCTTCTAATTGGATTATAAAGGAAAAAAGTATATCCGCTATATACCATTAAGCTAAAATTTGTTATTGGAACTTTGCCAACCTGTAGAATAGAGACGATGAGATTTTCTTCCTTGACAAGAATGTCTCATAAACCTATAATATCATTTTTAAAAGAGTGGGTCTAAAGAAATATGAGGTTGTACCCTCAATTGTTCATCATTGTATTAAATTCCCCACTAATTTTGGTATGGGAGTGGTGAAGGGAAACTAGGTAGAAACAACTAAATACTACTACACCTCGACCGATGAAGAAGAGAGGAAGAATTTAGTTAAAACCTATTAGATTGAGACATTATATCCTCGAGATGAATATAGGTTGATGACCGAAGAAATGATTTAAGAAATAGAGACAGTAATCCTGGAGGATAACCATGCTAAAAGGATAACCCAGATCGGCTCGTCTTTGGATCGTGTCCTGAAGAAGTAGCTGTCTGACTGTATTTACTTGGAGCCATGAAGACATGCCTGTAATTGATCCAAAAATTATCAATAATGAGATCAACATAGTCGAGGAAGCTAAGTTATTAACAACAAAAATGATGGGTATTCTTAAAGGAGAAGAGCATGATAATTCAAGCAGTAGTGTCCAACTTGAAGAAAGCTAAATTTATTAAAGACGTGACATTTCCCAACTGGTTACAAAACGTGGAGATGGTACCTAAGAAAAATGAAAAGTGGAGGGTGTGCGTAGACTTCATAGATATAAATAACTCATGTCCCAAACATTATTATCGTTTGCCGATCAATTAGTGGATACAACAACTGGGCATGAACTAATGAGCTTCATGGATGCATATTTGGTTATAATCAGATTAAAATGAAGCTAGAATACAAAGAGAAGACTTCCTTTATCACCAATTGAGGTAACCTTTTTTTTATAATGTTATGCTCTTCAGACTAGATAATGCAGGTGACACTTATCAAAGGTAGATGAAAAAAGTATTTTTGAAGAAAATGTGGATGAATATGGAAATTTATATGGACAACATGTTGACCATGAGCATAAAAGAAAATGACCACATCAATGACCTTGAAAAAACCTTCAATGAGATAGAGAAAATACCAGATGAAGCTAAATTCAGTCAAGTGTGTGTTCAGGGTCAAGGCCAGAAAATTTCTAGGCTTCATCGTCAACAAAAGGGGAATAGAGGAAAACCCTAATAATATTTGAGTGTTGATAAATATATAGCCTCCTATGAGAAAGAAGGAAATCTAAAGACTAACAGGTCAAGAAGGAGCTCTGAACAAATTTGTATCTAGAGCCACAAATAAGTGCCTCCTATTCTTCAAAGTGATTAAAAACTCTTTCAAATGGACAATGGAATGCCAAGATGCTTTTTAGAGCTGAAAAGATACCTAAGAATGGCCCCATTGTTATCAAAGCCTATCCTAAGGGAGAAGTTATACATGTATTCGGCAGTATCGGAGTTAGAAGTCAGTTGGCTCTAATCATAAGAGATGAAAGAATCCAAAATTTAATATACTACATGTGCAAAGATTTTTCTCGTGCAAATATAAGATGTTCCCGAATCAAAAAGTTATCTTTAGCTTTTATAATGGCATTCAAGATGATGAAGCAGTACTTCCAAGCCTACTCTACATTGGTCTACATTAATGTCCCACTTCGGTAGACCATCCAAACACCTTCGAAATCGGAAGGTTGATGGCATGGTTAATAGAGCTGCATGAATATGAAATTACATGAGCCAAGGAATGCAATCAAAGGCTAAGACTTGTTGAAACAACAATTATTATCCTAGTTGAACAGATCCAAGGACCAATCAATCACTCTATTACAGTTCCAACTGACTTTATCTATAGCCCAATAGAGTCTTGATCCGAAGAAGGTCATGTTAGCTACAACAAAAAGTTTACTATAAAACTATTTAAAGATGGTTCCCTAGTACAAGGAGATTTTGAGCGTAAGCTACCAGTATGGAGGATATTCGTGGATGGATTATCATGTGAAAGTAGTAGCGAAGCTAGTTTGATAGTCAATACGTATGATCGAGCTGACATAGAATATGCTCTGCATTTTAAATACGAAGCATCCAGCAATGAAGCGAAATACGAGACTTTGATTACTGGATTAGAGTTGGCTATATTACTTGGAGTCGAATAAATAATAGCTCAAAATGATTCACGGCTAGTGGTGAATCAGGTGTCATGAAAATATGAATCAAGAGAGGAAAATATGTTAAAATACCTTATAAGGGTGAAAATTGTAATTCCAAACCTAAAAGCACTGCAAATGATCAGAATCCCCATAATTTAAAATACTAGAGTAGACGCGGTAGCTCATCTAACATCAACCACCAGGGTTGATCTAAGGAGAATTATGACTGTAGAAATCTTATTACAGAGGAGCATTGATGTGGAATAAGTAAATTTTCTAGAGCTTACCATGGGACCATCTTAGACGGAGCCAATTATTACATACTTGGAAGAAAGAATTATGTCAGTCGATCGAAAGGAAGCGAAAAGGCTTCATCATAAAGATGCCAAGTACATCATGGATAAAGGAGTGTTGTACAAAAGAGGTTTTACAGTCTTAATAATGAGGTTTATTCACCCAATGGAAGTACCAAGCCTGGTTAAAGAAAATCCCGGTTAAAGAAATATATGAAGGTTCATATGGTTCCCATATAGTTTATCGGATACTAGTGAAGAGAATAGTCATCTAAGGATATTATTAGCCAATAATGAGGAAATATTGCGAAGAATACAAGAAGAAGTGTGACAAATGCCAAAAATTCGAAGTAACACACAATATACTAGGATATAAGTTTATGCCAATCACATCACCATGACCTTATAAAATTTGATGGTATGGATATGGTGAGCTCACTGCCGAAGACCAAAGGAAATTCACATATCTGGTGGTTCTAGTGGATAACTTTACAAAATTGGTGGAGGCTAATGCACTCATATATATGGCTTATGAAAAATTCTCCCAATTTATATGAAAGAATGTGATAAGAAGATATGGAATCCTTCACTCTTTCATTATCAAACATAGGACCCAGTTTGATAATGATGAATTTTAAGAGTATTACGACAGGGACAAAATTTGAAAATTGTATTCATCACCGCCTTATCCATAATGCAATGGGAATACGAAAGTCACAAACCAAAATTTTATAGATGGGGTGAAGAAAAGGCTAGAATAACCAAAGAAAAATTGGATAAATGAACTACAAAGTGTACTGTGGGCCTACAGGACAACATCGCGGTCAATAACATAGTAAACACCCTATATAGTAGCCTTTGGCAATGATGCCATGGTCCCAGTTGAGGTGGACCTCCCAAGCCACAAGGTCCTAAATTTTGATTCCTGTAGAAGTTATTTTATAAGAAAATTGAATTTAGACCTGATATATGAAGTCTGGGAGGCAGTACCACTTAGGGTAGTAGCCTATAAACAATACACAATAAAATTCTATAACAAAACTGTCAAACATGTCACTCCCAAGGAAGGGGACTACATCCTGAAGAAGGTTACATAAAAGTCCAATAAGTTTGAAGAAAACTAGCATGGTCCCTACCACGTGTATAAAGTTGTACAACCTGACACTTATTGAACTAAAACTCTAAAAGGGGAGCCATTAAACAATTCTTGGAATTTTGAGCACATCAAGAACTATTACCATTGAGAAATTATTAAGTTATTACAGAAAAAAAATACAATAGTAGGTTAAAAAAGTTATACGAGCAGAAGTCAATATATGAAGATACTTATTACCCTTATTTTAGCTATATGATTATCAAATTCTTGTTAGAATTTATTCAACATTCGTTCGAAAAATTGGTCAAAAGTCCTCAACCAAAGACATCTCAAGGTACCTGATAAAAGCATGTCTTTGACTATTCAAAATCGTAGATCGGGTCAGCTTAATCCAACCTAGTTGGTCAATGCATGTCTTTTCCTGCATGAAACGCTTGGAAGAGTGTGTGTGTCGACAAGATCCGACCATATACCTTTCCTAAGTTGGATAATGCATGACTTTGACTGCAATAAAATTTATAGATCAGTTCGGCCTAAGCCAAGCTAATTTATCAATGCACGTATTTGACTGCACAAAATATTTGGAAGATGGTGTGTCGATAAGATCTGACAATATACCTGTCCTAATTGGATAATGCACGTCTTTGACTGCACCAAAAATTAAAGATAAGTCCGGCCTAAGTCAACCCAATTGATCGATGCATGTCTTTGACTACATAAAATGTTTGGAAGAGGGTGTGTTGATAAGTTACGACCATATATCTTTCCTAATTGGATAATGAACATCTTTTACTGCACCAAAAGTTGTAGATCAGGTCGGCCTAAGTCAACTCAATTAATTAATGCAAGTCTTTGACCTTATAAAATGTTTAGAAGAGGGTGTGGTGACAAGGTCCAACCATATACTTTTCCTAATTGGACAACTAAAATAGTTCATTCATAAGGAATTAGTAAGCTAGGGCTAAGAAATACTGACAAGATCCAAAATAAAACATAGAATAAAATACAAAATTAACTTGATCTAATCATGCAAATCCATGAACAAAGAATATTTGAAAAATAAAACTCATAAACATTTTAAACACATTGTTCTTCATTCACAGGCTTCAAAAATGAATGTTTGCAAAAGAAAGGGCCACAGAATGACGAAAAAGTAATAGACTAAGAAGCAACATCTTTTAAAACCAACTTTGACTCCCAACATCAAGAGTTTCTTCTCCAATAACCCTTTTTTCCCTAAGAACCTGGAGCTCATCGTCTGAAGATGGCCCTTGTTTGGATCATCAGGATACCTCCTCATCCTCATCTAAAGCTTTTTCTTTATCATCATCCCCCTCCCAAGCCATTACGACTTCAGAATTATTAGGGTAATGTCTGTCTACCCTTTTTTTAGTTCGTTATATGCCTGGAGGAAGGATATGGTTGTGTAGATGATGTATTCTTTGGATTCCTTAAAGGTCTTCACAAATTATTCTCTGGTTATGGAGGCAACAACCAATGCCTCAAAAAGTTGAACCTTTAAAGAATCAAGATGGTCCTTAATAGATTTAAGGTCTTATTACAGAAGTTTTATCTCCTCTTCAGACTTGCTGAGATCTTTCACCTCACTCACTATATGGTCACCATTTTTCTTAAGATTAGTATGTGCCTTGGACAGATCGACCTCAAGATTTTTTATTTTGTCTTTAAGTCCATCTTTTGCACTCCTAAGTTCATCAAAGGTATTAATGATATACTGATCTTTCTCCCTCAAAATGGTGGTGTCCATGTTACCTTGCTAAAGAAGAAATGGAACAAATTAGCTAAATGAAAAGAGATCATCTAGGAGAAGAAAAATAAAGGATGAGCTTATTCAAATTACTACAAAGGACTTGTGGGAAGTAAATTTACAAAGTTTCTCCACATCCAGAATTCACATGAACTTAAAATAAGGGCGATAACCCACATAATTCAGAACATTGAGAGTATTGTCAGCATTCAGAAGGACGGTGTTTGGATATTCTACGAGTTCCCCATTGGTCGCCGGAGAGTTAATCTTGTAAGTCTCCACATGACCATAAGGATAAGAAGATCTACCTCACTTGAACAGCCGTTGAGCAAGTCGACCATCGATATAAATTTTTTCTTTGGAATTAGGCCTAGGAAATATTGGATCCTTAACTGTTTGGTAATAAAAGTCCTTTTGTTACTACCCTACCTCCCCTCAGAGATCTTACCCTTTCCTTTGTCAATAATTTTTTCCTTCCAAGACTCTTAAGTGTCTAACTTTACTACCTCAACATTTTTTAGCCTAAATATGTCTTCATTTTGTTGTTTGATGCTAGCCTCTTCCTTTGAATTTTTGGCAGCTACTTGTTGGGCCAATTCTTCAAGTTGTTTAGCTTGAATCTCCTTAAATTTGACCCTAGAAATATTTGATGAAGCAATGATAAAAGCTGAAGTTTGAAATTGAAGTTGCACCAAAATATGGATAAACTTAATTAATAATTAGCCTGATATAAAGAAAAGAACCACGCAAAAAAGAAGGATGACTTAAGACTTATGAAAATTTCTCACTTTTTTTGACCTCCTGGTCGACCTCTTTATATTCACCTTCAACTTGGCCGACCTCCACAGAATTTTTAGAACTCTCTTCATCATCATCAACGGGACTTGATTACCTATATGTGTTAAGATCAATAGTACTAATGCTCAAATAGGTATTCATGGCCCCAAACTTCTTGGGGAAATATACATCCTCATAGTACTTGGGATTAAAAGTGCATACTCTTCTAATCAACCTCACTAACCACTTATGTAATGAGGGTCCTTTTTTACAATTAAGTTTGAGGAGAACCAGTCCCTGTGAATGGTAATCCCGCTCTTTGTGTCATTGGTAAAGAACACCCATGCACCATAAATGTAGAAAAATGCGGTATTCCAATTATTATTGTTGGTTTAGGAAACCTAGAAAATTTTGGTGTTCGACTTAGTGTGAGAAAAGTAGTAATACCCTGGGGTTTTATGGTTAAGCTTTAAACCATACAAAATATGAATATGTCTACATTTATATCAAATCCCCATACTTCTTCCACTATATCATAGCTACTACAATAGACCTATAGACATTTGGAGGAAGTTGGGTAAGAGTCATTTCATACCCCTTTAAGATGGATCTTATAAAGGGATAAATGGTAAGACGAACTCCCACTTTAAAAGTCCAAAGAGGAAAAAAAAACTTTGTTAGCATTTATCATAATATAATATCTCTCTTGTAGGTAAGGAATTCTAACGGTTACATCATTTAATATGGAGTATAATATTCTCAGGTAAGTCACATCCTCATCTCATACATCACTCTTATAGAATATAGCCTCAGAGGTGGTAGGATCATAAGAGTTGGTGTGAACCTATACTAGATACACCTTTTTAGATGTTAAAGGGACATCAACTGGTTTGGTGGAAGGGGACTGGTTAGCTGTCAAAGCTTTGTCCTTCGGATTTAGGTAGTCAAAATAACTGGTGTTATTGGTATAAGCATAATTTCTCTCCCCCAACTCTTATGTTTGCACTATTAAAGCTATATTAGGTATGAAGTTTCTATGTATTGTACTCAACACTGGGAGGCTTGGGATCTAATTGCATGGACGAAGTAAATTTTTGTAGGCCCCTTTTTCTATGCGGAAAGTATTTTTAAGGATGACAAAATAATTTTATTTTTATGAAAAACCTTTTTTCAATTTTTAATTCTCACCAAGTTGTGAACCAATTTTAACTTAACCAAATTTTATCTTGATTAATCCTAAACATGCATCTAGTGATTAAAGCAAGTAAAGTAAGAAAAAGAATGCTCACAATGCTGGATGTATGAGGAAAACACTAAGGGAAAATACCTCGGACGGCCCAAGCCAGACAATTACTATGATGTGAAATTAGAAGGAATATACATAAGTCTTACTCAACAACTCGATCCCCACAAGACTTGACACTCTTCTGATCTTCAACCACTCCTCCGCAGTGCCCATGCAGAAAATCCTTCTTCCACAATGCTCATCCACAACACACACGTCCACGTAAGTCTCGGTGTCCACCGATATGGATTGTAACATCTACGATGTTAAACACGGATCTTTCGCTTCTTCACCGCAAAATCCAGCAAAGTTCTATGTTATACAAACTCCAATGGTGCCGATAGAGATCACTATATCAAATTATAATGAAGGCTAGGGATCTTTGAAACTCTAAGGATGTTTTAGACTTAGAAAACCTTTGAAAACTATGTGCAAGAAACATACAGGTTCGTAAACTATTTTTTAGATTGCACACCTTGACGAAATTCTGAGAAAACATGCCTTAAATAATTTTTTTAACTCGGTGTCTCGCTCGAACGACATAGGTATGTCGCTCGAACGATATCCCTATGTCGCTCGAAGGAGTGCTATGGTCGTTTGAATGACTGACACATGTGTTTGATTTTAACACAACTCTAAGCCATATATATCTCAGAATAAACGAACTGTAAACGTTTTCAAACTCTTTTAAAAACATTTTTAAAAAGATTTATTTAATAAAATAACATCCTTAAATATTTTAAAATAAATTTCGAGTCCCATTAAAATTACACATTCATATTTGAGTGATCTCGGACTGCAATTAAACTTGAAGATGGAATATGCACCATAAATAGTCATAATAAATTCCTTGAAGCTTTGCCGCAATGTCTTCAATAAACTTCAATACGTCATAGTCTATGTGGGATCGTGACAATAAAAATCTACATATGACTCAAATGTGTTTTGTTCCGAGAATAAGTCAAATAAAAATACAACAGACCCAATTGAAAATTGTGTCCTTACAAATCTCACCCTTTGACTATTTCGGGACAAAACCAACAGTGAAATGCCTAAGCCCAGACGTCAAGCCGTATAATGCCTAAATCCTATTCCATAAACCCAAAATAAAAATAGAGGGCAAGACTAGTAAATGATGCTCCGACAAGCATGAACTGTATGAATGTGATATAGACTTGAAATCCAATCTCCAAAGCATACTATAATACCCCGTATTTTTATGGCATTTAATTATGGGAATAATTAAATTAAATTGAAATAAATTAATTTAATATTAATCTGAATTTAAAAATAAATATTTACTAGCGTGACGAGAGTTAATAATTATTCGTAAGAATAATTTTAAATATTACTAGACGAGTAAAGTAATATATGAGATTGAATTTATTAAAATTGCTGCGCGTGAATAAAACGATAATTACAGAAATTAAGTCTGAACGCGCATGTGTCGTGTTGGGACTAAATTAATGGAATAAAAAGTGAATTAATTATAAGTCGCCCATATGGTCATTTTGAGTGCATCAATGTGTCCAGAAGGGTCGAGATAGTCAAAAAAGTGTATCCGAGGGTTTAGTTTGGGTCTCAGGACGGGTTTAGGCCTAACCGATAACCCAATAAGGCATTTTGGTAATTACCCATTTTAGGCCTTAATTATGGACAAAAATTGGAGTGTTATATCTGATGAGAGTTAGAGTCCTCGAGGGTTAGAAACCTTGGATTTGCAGAGAGTCTAAGTAAAATAGAAGAGAGAAGGCTTCTAAGGAGGAGAGCCACCCTACACCACTTTCAATAATTCCACCATGAACGCGCAGATCGGGAGAAGGGAAACGTTCCTATACCACTCAAATCCGTCGGACCAGACCTTGATTTCCAAGAAAGTATCTAACTTGATGTTCTATAGTTAATAAAACATCCATGCTAGTGTAGGAATTAATTCTCTTATGTCTTAATGAAAATAAAATGTTGTTTGGGAGATTTTTATGGCACAATTGGAGTAGAAACCATGTTAGGATGAATATCTCTCATATGTAGAATATTATCCACGAAATTGATGCCCAGTAGAGATAGAAATCGGGAGATTAAATGAATTCTTGAGAAAAATTGGATGAACTAGGGTTATATGATTAATTCTCGAATTAATCCCCTTTGATGACGATTCTTGATGAATTTGTGAATGTTTTACATTAGAAATCTTCTATATTGGTTTATATAACGTTCATGATGTTTGGTCGGGAGTTTTGGACATGTTAATGGAGGTTTGAGGATTTATATTGGATGAAACCCGTTAAGGTTAGAATTGCAAAAACTGGGCCAACACCTGCTTGATCGATCGATCGAGCAAATCTATTAATCGACCCCTTTTCAACGATCGATCGACTCCTCTAGAAAATTGAATTTTTCCCCCTTTTTATGTTAATCCAATTCCAAATATGTAAGGACCCTTGGACATAATTTAAATATCATAATGGGACATGAGAAGGACCAGTAGGGTATAAGTACAGTCCGGGTAAGACGAGTTTATGTGAAGTTTAACCGTGGGGTTTCGAGGATATAAATTGAGTGAGAAATCGTGCGTGCGTTAAAGTTGGTCTTGGAAGAACTTAGAAAGACTTAGACTAGTAGGTTAGTGAGGGTACACCTACTGATCTTATATTTACTGAGAGGGTACACTTTGGGAGTCAAGAAGTACTTATGGAATCATAGTAGTTGAGAGATTGAAAAGAATAATTTAATTATACGTAGAACTCGAGGGTTATATGCTATGCATAGCTAAAACATATTATGCACTACACCAAAACTGGCGATTGGTCACGGCCAAAATTCCTGACCAAAACTGTGGGTCGCGGACTTGGTCCATGACCCTTTCGGGCGTGACCATTTTCGTGGGTCGCGGCCTAAGTCCGTGACCAAAAAATGGTCATGGCCGAGAGGGGTCACAACAGATGGTGGCGGACTTGGGCCATGACCCATACCATGACGGGTCACTTCCCTCATCCGTGACCCACAACCGTGACAAATTGGTCGCGGCCAAAGTCCGCGACCCATGTCCGTAACAAAAAAAAAAAATTGGTCGCGGCCCTCATCCGTGACCCAAAACCGTGACAAATTGGTCGCGGCCAAAGTTCGCGACCCACATCCATGACAAAAAAATAAAAAAAAATTGGTCGTGGCCCTCATCCGTGACCCACAACCATGACAAATTGATCGCGGCCAAAGTTCGCGACCCATGGTCCGTGACAAAAAAAAAATTTAAAAATTGGTCGCGGTCAAAGTCCGCGACCCACAACCGTGACAAAAAAAATTAAATAAAATGGTCTCTGACTTTTTCGAGTTCTCACCCATGGGGCCGTTCGGGGGCTATTTCGAGTTCTCAACCACGGGGCCATTCTTTTATAAGATACAATCAAGTGTTGAGCATCTAAAACTAACTATCATTTCACTCCCCTATTGAAGATCTTTCCCTCTAGCACGTAAATTTAGTGAAGTCAAGCCACAAGGAGCAAGCATCAAACAAATAAAGCCACAACCTTTACTCACAAATAAACATATCGAAATATCAAAGTTCACAAGACAAAATAATGACACATACGTATAAGTTGAATAAAGCATACCAGATTGAAATGTTTTTCACATTTCCTCTCTGCAATCAAAAGAGAGAAAATTATTAAAACTTATCTATCTGAACTTGTAATAAAAGCAAAAGGAAAGTTAAATTCACCATTAAACACATTCTCATACAAGTTATCCAAGACAATTACCTGAAGAACCTTGTACATACACGCTTTTGGGCCACGAGAAAAACATCCAAAGACAACTGGCATGGTCTAAACTTTAGCTAATTGGTATACAAATAAAAAAAGAGTTATCAGTAACCTTAAAATCATTCAACGTGTGCACACAATCGACTTTAGTTTTAACAAATAAAAAATGGAAATAAGAGTGCCAAAACTATTTTAGATATTACATTACTGTTTACATACTATCAAAAAAATTATACCAAAGTTGCTCTGGTAGGGAGGCCAATTATTCTGCTTTGACTGGAAAGAATCTACGAAAATGAAAAATCACACCAAATTGTCGAAATAGCTCCTGCAAAAAGATTAAGATCATCTGAAAAACTTACGAATAGCCATATTTGCAATATTTATAAAACAATAATAATTATTATGGAAAACTTAGTAATAGCCATATTTGCTAATATGGGCTAATACCCTTCAATTTCATCTTCTTCCTAAAATCAATGAACAACATATTCAATATCAAAAGCATTTGTGTGTCAGTCTAGAATTATCCTAAAAAATAAGGACAGGCATATAACCCCCAATAGAATGTAAAAAAACACTTAATTATATTTTTTCAAAACAAAAATTAACGACACGCATATAACCCCCAATATAATATGATGACATGAAAATAACCCAAAATAATGTCGATGTAATTTTTTTTACTTATTAAAAAACTATTTAATTAGCTTTTGTCAAAAAATATACAGTATTTTGGGGTTTAGTCCCATGTCCAAAGTTTTTTTAGGCGCCCCTTCCATGTATTTTTTAAATTATATTTAGTCCCATAACTACTTAAAATTGTATTTAGGACCTACGACTAAAAAAATTAAAAAGACAGGAGTGGATGCCAATAACTCTTTAGAAGTGGGACTAAATATCTGTATTTTCAAAAAAAATACAATGTCTAGGGTTTTTAATAGTTTTTATCAAAAAAAATAGCCCCAATACAATTTCTAGGGTTTATTGACATATATACATAAATCTATGCATACACACACATATAAACATAAATCTATTCATACACACACAGATACACACACAGATATACACAAATATAAATCTATACTCACACACAGAGATATACATAAATAGAAATCTATACATACACACACATCAGTCACAAATCAACAAATCGAAATGCACACACATATACACACATACACATATCAGCCACAAATGAATAAATCGAAATGGCCAAACCTTCTACTGATTGACAAATTCTTAGAGCTGAAATCTTAGAGCTGAAATCGCAGAAATCGAATAGCCAAAATTGAAATCGCCCAAAATCGAAATCGCAAATGCCCAAAAATAGACTAGGGTCTAAGAAAAGAGCGTTTCCCTTTTTTAATGGCTGAACCTGGTCACGGCCAAGAGCTGTGACCCTCCATCACGACCCATTAGTTCCTTACATATTGCTGATTGACGAATGGTCACGGCCTGAAGTCGTGACCCCCATGTTCGACCAACTTCATCCCAACAACAAAACCTGTTGCTGATTGACAAATGGTCACGGCCTATAGCCGTGACCCACACCAAGAAATGGTCACGGCCCATAGTCGTGACCCTCAATCTGTGATGCGCAACCCTTCTTCATCAATCCTAGTACTTGAATGAGGGATGGTCACGGCCCATAGTCGTGACCCACACCCAGAAATGGTAACGGCCCTAATCCATGACCCTCAATGTGTTACTCTCTTCTTCGTCATGCCATGGGTCACGGACTTGGGCCATGACCCATCTGCGACCAAGATTGGAGGGAATTTTGGCGCTAGTTTGGCGCCAAGATGGTCATGAGCTGGTCACGGCCCAAGTCCGTGACCACTTCCAGAGCATTGATAATTTAGTGTGGTAATAAATATGGTCATGCCAAATATAGCTGTGACCCACGGGGCGTGACCATTCGCAGGATTTGGTGTAGTGATGGGTCATGGGCGTACCTAGCTAAATTACGTGAATATATGTACGGGTGCATATATATATATATATATATATATATATATATATATATATATATATATATATATATATATATATATATATATATATATATATAATATGGTATATTTGTGTGTAATCATACCCGCGCTACTTGCTATCACGGAGGTTTTGCGTTGGGACAGTCTTATCTCGATTGGACCTTTATGGAGGATACTGACTTATACCCTAGAACATAGCATCCTTGGTACAATCTATCTGAGAGTGATAGTCTGACGGTCCTAAGAGATGTGAGGGTATGTGCTGACCTATTAGTGACTTGGAACTATGCTTCACCTCCAATATGTGTGTTTTGTGTTAATACAGTTCGAGAGTGATTCTGAACTAGTATTTCCCATTTTACGAGAGATACGATAACTTGATAGCAGAGTATGCCAGCACCATAGATTTATGTGGGGTGCATTATTAGTATATATATTATGAGTGATAAATATATGTACCTGTGATTAATCTACTGTGCTTGTAAGTAGACAAAATTGAATAATTAATATTAAATGAATTAAGTGGTTGAGAACTTAAGTTTGTATTGAGATAAATATAACTAGCTTAAAATATTCCTCATAAAAGGGTCATCAGATATAATCTATGGTTATGCGATCACTTGGATTAGGCCTAGTGAATGAAGACATGGTTAGACTAGTTAATTGGGTTAGATTTAACTAGGCTAATTCAGTAGTATGTTAGGCCTGCACACTAGTTGAGAGGTGAGAATTATCAAGTGAGTGTCGAGTTACTAACATGTATGTATTATCAACTGGTAAGCATTTTAAATACTCGCTAAACTATTTTAAAGTTGTTTTACACTCGGGCTTTGACCCGTTTCCTGTCATCTTTTCTTCCTCTTATATATATATAGGTGGCCATCCATAGGGGCATTAGGCGTAGTTCATTAGTCAGTGGACGTGCTGCAGCTTGTGTGGGAGTTGCAGATCCTTGCAGTAAATGATTCCTCCTTTGACTTCTTAGCTTTCTATTTAGTCTTTTTAGTTAAGGCATATGTCGCCCATTTCCAGATTATATTTTAGAGATTTTGTACTTTTTTATTGTTTTAGTATTCAGTTTTTACTTGGGATTGTTTCATCTATTACGTTGGCCTTAGATGTGAATACTTATTTGGATTGATTAATTTAGTTGGCTCATTTCACTTGAATGGTTTTATTTTTATCGTTAGCAGTATTCATAAATGGGTTTATGCGTATAAGATTTTAACAATGGATTTTAATATATAAAATTAAATGTTTTGACACTTAGTTCAATTATTTATTAGGTGAATAATAAAGAAAAATTGTTTTACGATAGTGATGCTAAGAATGAGCCAACCGGATACTTTGATTTAATTTAATAAAGGACTGATCACCCAGTATTTTATTAGGTGGGGTGCCACATGTGGTATTAGAGCATCAGGTTCTAGAGTCCTTTAGGATCTGTATGGATTATTATGCTTTCAGCTTAGCGTCCTTTGATATAGAGCCCTATCTTTAGAATTTTTGTACTCTTATTTGTTGTGAATACGTCTTCAGCTATTTAAGACTTAATAATAACTGTGAACTAATAAAATTCCTTTTTGTTTTAGATGACTCCAAAAAGAGCCCCGAGAGACAGAAATGCCCAACCCGAGGAGCCAGCAGCTCAGGCTCAAAGAATGATGAACGCAACTGAGGTCACCGGTATAGTTGCTCAGGCAGTGAATACAACGTTAGCAGTGATGCGAAAGGCCCCATCCCAGGTTCAAGAAATAGCGCTAGTTCCAGCACAGCTTCCCACGACATGGGAAAGGATTAGGGATGCCTTTCAGAAGGCACATCCTCCAGAGTTCTCGGGCAGTTCCGACATTGTCATCGCTAGCCAATGGAAGAGACATCCAGAGGCATCTACTCATGTATGAGTGCTCAGACTTTCAAAGACAGTTATTGGCTACTTTCAAGCTAGTAGGAGTCGCCTTACAGTGATGGGAGGACATTACCACATTAGAGGAAAGAGACAGTATGACGATTCAAACTTTTTAGGTGCGATTTGACTACAAATATTTTCCCTCCGCCGTGCAGACTGAGATGAGGCAAAAATTGATGTGTCTTAAGTAAGAAAGTAATACGTTTGAAGAGTATGAGGAGGAGTTCATGAGGGTTCTCACTAAGTGCCAAATGAGGCACCTATTGAGGAGAATAAAATCTTGATGTTCATGGATGGGCTGACCTGGAGGATTCATCAGCATCTCATAGGTAATCTGTCGTTGGGTACTTACACTGATGTACTCAACTCCGCTCTGTTGCATTGCCAGGATCACCGCTTCCATCAGTAGGAAAGAAAGCGAGCAGGGGAGTCCAGCCAGTAGGGCCAGGCAGGAGGTAGTAGTGCCGGTGGGGCACCAACAGCTCAGGGACATATCCGTCATAGTGAGAAGAGTTCCCATCAGGGGGACCCTGCCAAGAGATTTTGATTCGGTGATTCCAGGAAGGTATAAGGGGGGTCTAGATAGGGTCAATCTAGTTGACATTGCCAGCAAGGCCCTCATCGTTACCAGTAGGGCTAGTCGGGCCAATTATCGGACCATCAGGACTAATAGCGCTATCAGCAGGGCCAATGGAGGGGTGTTAACGGCCATTAGGTCCGAGGTCAGCAGGGATAGAGGGGAAGAAACTTCAGGGGCAGGTGTTTTGGTTACGAAAAAAATGTTCATAGTCTCCATGATTTCCCAGAGGGGGATAGGGCCCCACATCAATAGGGTTCCCGTTAGGAGCCGCAAAGACCGCTCTTCCCAGCACCACCTCAGATGCCAGCTTTACCATCCATCCTAGCAGTCCAAATTCAGCAGGGGCAATTACAGTATGGACGTGTTTATAACGTCCACCAGCCAGTAGAACCTTAGGCACCACCCACAGTTTAGGGTATTCCTATCCATGGCACTATGGGGCATATTTTATTTTATACTGGGGCGTTATATTATTTTATATCCACTAGCATTGCATGGGCCACGGGGTTATTAAACATAGCAGAGAGTACAATGATATGTGTAGACTCACCACTGGGAAATGGGTCTTTAATTTTCTTTATATGCTAGGGAGTAGTTATAAAGATTGGTAGCTTGATATTACCTACAAACATACTAGTTTTATATATGCATGAGCATGACGCCATTATTGGCATGGATTGACTGGCTGTGTATAGAGCCATGATAGATTATCTCAGTAGGTGTATAATCTTTGCCATACAGGGCCAGGAGATGTTATTGGTTGCGATGCCTCGCCTTAAGGGAGGATTGTACACCCATTCATATTACATAAAGGAGGAAACCTCTAAGGAGATAGTGATTCCCCTCGACTTAATTCCGATTGTTCGAGAGTTTTCTGATGTGTTCCACGAGATACCGGGACTACCTCCTAGACAAGAGATATATTTCGTTGTAGATTTGATGCTGGGCACTCGACCGATAGTCCGTGCACCATACTGTATGGCTCCTGCTGAGATGATAGAGTTGCGTGATCAGATTGATCATCTGTTGGGACAGGGCTTTATCCGTAGGAGTATCTTACTCTGGCGTGCTCCCATGTTGTTTGTGAAAAAGAGAGATGGTTTATTGAGGTTGTGCATGGACTATCGAGAGTTGAACAAGGTCGCAACATGGAATAAGTATCTGTTTCCCAAAATCGATTGCTTGTTTGACCAGCTGAGGGGAGTTGCCTTATTTTTGAAGATAGACTTGAGATCGGGATACCATCAGCTACGGATTAAGGAGTAGGATGTGTCAAAGATTGCTTTCTTGACGAGGTATGGGTCCTATGAGTTCAGGGTCATGTCGTTTGGGCTGATAAATTCCCCAACCGTATTCTTGGACTTGATGAATCGGGTGTTCAGAGAGTTCTTAGATCAAACATGCTATAAATGATAAAAGAAACATAATAACAAAAAGACTCTAAAAGCTGAATCTTCAACACAGTCCTTTTTTATTCCCTCTGTGAACCTACTTATCTCATGAAAAATGGTTACTTATACAACAGAAGCTAAAATACGAATGAGATTTAATCTCCAGACATTCATGGTTTTTCAGAAATTGGATACCTATTCAATTTACAACAGAAGGCGTATACATATATGGATAGGAATTTGCAGTAAAATATATAAAGTAAACTGATAGTATATATTTTCAGAATAAACAGTTCAGAACAGAATAGATAAAACAATTGAGCAATATGTCAATTATTCAATTTTATTCTGATGGCCATGTACGCTCTAATACCCAGATAAACAAATAATGTTACCAAATGTTTCCACCCAGTAACAACACATATAGAAAATCATGATCTCTGGAACAACGCCTCATTTAGGGAACACCAGCGATAAACCAGCTGGGAAGGTACAACCCAGATATTTCCACCCAGTAGTCAAGGCCGACATAGTAAAAGAGTTTCCATAGGCCGAATGGAAATTTTCAGAACTCAAATCAGATGTTTATATCGAGAGATATAGACATATAACAAACAACGAAATCATCGGTATCAGATGAAGTTTGAGAATAAAATCATTTCATAAAATGTATATAGTTTGCATAATATCATATAATTAAAATAGTCAAGGAATGTCATAGAGTACTCACCTATAATAGAAGTTCAAAGTTATAGATACCGAGTCTTGGATCACTCGTTAATTCTTAAGACGAAACTTCTTCTTAACTTTCCCGTATTTTCTCTCATTATTTCTCTCTGATCTTTGGAATGAAATTCGTGTAAGAACTGATCCTAATGCCTCTATTTCTAATTTCCGAAAGTTATTAGGGTGTTGACACGTGTCCCGATGACTAAGCGTCCATTTTGGTGAGTCGACGTTGACGTGTCGCGTAACGGGACTATCTTGCAATCTTTATTCACCAAACGACGACACGTGTTTTAGCTTCTTCTAAATGGAAGACATGTGTTTTATCATTACTTATATGGATGGCACGTGTAAGGCATGATGGAGAAATACAACACGAGGTGACGAGCACAAGGTGTCAAAGTAATTAAGGGTATAAGGGTCATTTTACACATGAAGGGCATTTTAGTAATTTTACACCATACCTTTTCAATATTTCTTAGAGGTCCTTGAAAATATTTTATTTACATAATGGTCCTTTATATATTTTAATTTTAGTCCCTAAAACTTTTTTAATTAAAATCAAGTCCCTAAAGTTTCATAAAATTATATTTTCTACCCCAAAACTTATCATTTAGCTTAAGCTAGGCTATAAGACTTTGATTTAATCAATTTTTATGAAGAAGGAGGTTATTTAAAAGTTTTTAAGTCAATCAAACCAGCCTCCCCTTCCAAACAATTAAAATATAACACATGATGTGGTAATAGGACAAAATACAGCTTAAAGGATGGACATATTTGCCCTTATTTCATAATTTCGGCATAACTTTTTGCTCGGACCTCTGTTTAATAAACCGTTTATTGTGTTACAAACCTAATTCATATATATATAACTATATTGTTTTTACCTCAAGTCAATTGTAATATTATAATACTCAAAACAAGTTTCCAATATGAACATTCCTACCGAAAACTTCAAAATTTTATGTTTGTATTAATTTGATATTTCATGACTTCTGAAGGTAGGTTTAGACTAAAATAATAAATTAACATTATGTACCATAATAACACATTGTCCATATCTCATATGTAAAACATTTAAAACAAGTTATATATGAACATATAAAAGTGGGGTCATTACATCCTACCATCCTTATAAAAAGTTTGGTCCCCAAACTTTACTTACATTAATTTTCAAGCAGGTACAACTATATCACTCCTTTATTTCATCTTCCCTATCCCATGTTGCTTCTTCAACGGAGTGATTACGCCATAATACTTTAACTAGTGGAATTTCCTTGGATCGTAATATTTGATCTTTATGGTCCAAAATTTCGATCTGATGCTCAATGTATGACAAATCTTGTCTAATTTAAAGAGGTTCATGACTTGGGATATGCATTGGATCTGGGACGTATTTCTTCATCACTGACCCATGAAACACATTATGCACACTAGAGAGTTCAGGGGGTAAGGCTATTCTATACGCAACAACTCCTATCCTTTCAAGGATTTCGTAATGTCCTATGTATCTTGGACTTAACTTCCCTTTCTTCTCGAATCGAATTAATCCCTTTGCTGATGATACTCGAAAGAACGCATAATCTCCTTTTTGAAATTACAACTCTCGTCGACCATTGTCAACATAACTCTTTTGACAGCTTTGAGTGAATCGAAGTCGGTCTTGTATCAATTTCACTTTCTCTGTTGTGATCGGGATCATTTCTCGCCCTAATAATTTTCTTTCTCCAACTTCTACCCAATATGTAGGGGAATGACACCTTCTTCCATAGAGTGCCTCATACGGATTCATTTGAATAATTACTTGATAACTATTATTATATGCAAATTCTACTAATGGTAAATTAACATCCCAATCCCCTTTAAGATCAAATACACATGCCCTAAGCATATCCTCTAAGGTTTGAATGGTTCTATCAGATTTTCCATACGTTTGAGGGTGAAAAGCGGTGTTGAAATTCAATTTTGTTCCCATGGCTGCTTGTAGGCTTTTCCAAAAGAGAGACACAAATCTAGGGTCACGATTCGAAATAATTGAAACCGGGGTTCCACGAAGCCTAATAATTTCCCGCAGGTACAACTTAGCTAACTTTTCTAAAGAATGGGTAATCTTAATGGAAAGAAAATGAGCAGATTTAGTTAGTCTATCAATAATTACCCAAATAGAATCATTACCATTTGAACTCCTTGGTAAACCTGTCACAAAATCCATAGTAATATGTTATCATTTCCACTCAGGGATAGGAAGGGGTTGTAGTAATCCTGATGGTTTCTGATGTTCATCTTTTACTTATTGACAAACCAAACACTGAGATACAAATTTCGCTATCTCCCTTTTCATGTTATTCCACCAAAAAACTTCTCGAAGATCCCTATACATCTTTGTACATTTGGGATGAAATGTGAATCTCGAGTAATGACTTTCCTCCAAAATTAACCTCTTTAGTTGGGCATCACATGGCACACTCATCTATTTCCAAATCTCAATATATCATCTCGTATCACAAATTCAATCATCTTCCCTTCCATAACTTCTTCTCTAATCTTTTTCAGTTGTGGGTCATTTACTTGTGCAATTTTGATCCTTTCCATCAACATGGGTTGTACTTGTAAGTTAGCGATTATTCCTCCTTTAATATAAATACGCACATCTATTTCTATACTTTTTAAATCCTTCAACAGAGCTTCCTGGCTTGTAATAAGACATGCTAAATTTGGTGTAGATTTCCTACTTAAAGCATTAACTACTATATTTTCTTTCCCTGGGTGATAATGAATATTTAAATCATAATCTTTCATCAATTCTAACCACCTCCTTTGCCCCATGTTTAACTCTTTCTGAGTAAAGATATATTTCAAACTCTTATGATCGGTATAAATCTCACATGTCTCGCCATAAAAATAATGTCTCTGAATCTTAAGAGCAAAAATTACAGCTGCTAATTCTAGGTCATGGGTTGGATAATTTTGCTCATGTAGTTTTAACTGTATCAACGCATAAGCTACTACCTTTCCAATTTGCATTAGCACACATCCCAAACCATTTTTAGAAGCATCACTATAATTCACAAACCCCCTGTCCCGGAAGGAATAATCAAAATTGGGGCAGTTACTAATCGATTCTTAAGTTCTTAAAAACTATTCTCAACTTCCTCATACCATTCATATTTCACCTTCTTTTGGGTTAACCTAGATAGAGGTTTGGAAATACTAGAAAATCCTTCGACAAATCTTCGATAATAACCTCCTAATCCAAGAAAACTATGAATCTCCATCACATTAGTTGGTCTAGTCCAATCTAGTGTAGCTTTGATCTTTTAAGGTTCAACCGACACTCCCTCCTTGGAAATGACATGTCCTATAAAAGATACGATATGCAACTAAAACTCACAGTTCTTTAATTTTGCATATAATTTCTCCTTCTTCAGGATTTGTAACATTGTCTCTAAATTCTTTTCATGTTCTTTAATACTTTTGGAATAAATAAGGATGTCATCAATGATAACAACCACACACTGATCCAAATACTTCCTAAACACTCAATTCATCATGTCCATAAAATCGATTGGTGCATTAGTTAGTCCAAATGGCATCACATGAAATTCATAGTGACCATATCTAGTACGAAAAATTGATTTCAAAATATCATCTTCCTTAATCTTTAATTGATGATTGACTGACCTAAGGTCAATCTTTGAAAATACTTGCTCACCTTGAAGTTGGTCAAACAAATCATCTATACGAGGTAAGGGGTATTTATTTTTTATGGTCACCTTATTTAGTTCACGATAATCTATACATAACCCCATCGTCCCATACTTCTTTTTAACAAATAACACAGGGGCACCCCAAGGGGATACACTTGGCCTAATAAATCCCTTGTCTAACAAATCTTGTAATTGAACTTTTAATTCCCTTAATTCTAAAGGTGCCAT
Organism: Sambucus nigra; assembly: GCA_949130495.1. Classification (NCBI taxonomy): domain Eukaryota; kingdom Viridiplantae; phylum Streptophyta; class Magnoliopsida; order Dipsacales; family Adoxaceae; genus Sambucus; species Sambucus nigra. The sequence continues at coordinate 81,268,522 of OX422208.1, read as the reverse complement.
ACGATAAGGTGTCTTAGAGATTAGTATAGTTAGAGGAATAAGGTCAAACGTAAACTTTATTTCTCTACTAGGAGGAAGACTGGGTAAATCATCTAGAAAAACATATGGAAAATGTTTAGCTATAGGAATATCTTCTAAAATAGGCTCTTTTGTTTGCAAATCAATAACACTTGCAAGTAATCCTTAACATCCCTTATTAAGAAAACTACAAGCTTGCATTGCAGAGATAATACGTATAGGAGATAGGATACCAATTCCTTCAAAACTGAATTCTGGTTGGTTAGGGATTTGGAAAGTAACTCTCTTCTCAAAACAATCTACCTTAGCATGATACGACATTAACCAATCCATCCCCAAAATGACTTCAAAGTCTCTTATGTCTAAAACTATCAAATCAGCGAATAGTTTATGACTACTAACATCTATAGGGCAAGACTTATATACTAATGTTTCGATCAATAGCTCACCTAAAGGAGTAGAAACGTGCATGTTATGATTCAACGGTTTGGACATATTAGGAAAGAGATTACCAAAACGCACAGACACAAATGAATGGGTAGAACCAGGATATATTAAAACTTGAAAAGGTTGTGCACATATAGAAAGTGTACCCGACACTACTGCGTTAGAAGCTTGGGCATCAAAAAGTGAAAAAACTCTACCGTATCTACTTTGATCCGTCTTTTCTCCTACAGGTTGTATTGAAACCCTTACTGGGGTTGGGCAGTATTTTATCTGATATCCTTTTTGTCCACATCTAAAACAAGCTGCTATATCCTTACAATAAGGTCATCCTCTATGCATCTTTCCACGTTGCTGACATATCTTGTTATTATACCGTTTGTTATCCCTAGCTCCCCCAATATTGGATGTATTCCTAAAATTATTTCTATTATTTGGGTTCTTCCCAATTTGTTACCCAAACTTACTCTTACCATTTCTTATTCTATTGTACTCCTCTCCATCCCTCTCAGTTACCGTAGCCCTAGCCATGACATCACTATATGATGTCAACTTCAGGATGGAAATTCGACTATGAATACTTAACCTTAACCCACGTTCAAACTTTTTGGCTTTTAAAACATCAGTTATCACAACATGTGCAAAATGAGATAACTCGATAAACTTGGCGGCGTATTGACTAACCTTTATATTCCCTTGCACTAGACTCATGAACTCAACTGCCATTTCATCCTTCATCGTTTCAGGGAAATATTTCTCATAAAAGATCACCAAGAAGTCATTCCAACCTATGCAAGTATTACTCTCCTCGTGTATTCTCTTAGTAATTCTCCACCAATGTTCGGATTCACCTTCTAACATAAATGTTTCAAATGAAACCTTTTATTCATCGGTACATTTAAGAACATAGAGCATCTTTTCCATCTGCATCACCCAACTTTTTGCTTCAGTGGGGTTAGGAGTACCTTTAAAAGATGGCAGATTTAACTTATTAAATTTTTCAATAGTACATCTACTTAGTTTAGTATTCCTCGTTGCTCCATTATTCACCTGATGCTCCACAATCTTTGCGAGACTCTCAATGGCCTTGTATGCACCTTCAAGTCCTTCCACAATTGAGCCACTAGTTCCCGGAGTTGATCTGGTCTTGGTCATTTTCAATAGTCATGGCCAAACGTAAGATGTATTATACTATCTTAAGATTGCAAATTAGAAGAACAATTATATATAAATAATTATATGTAGATTGTAAGACATACGGGGGGTTATCACATAAGTTAGATATATTATTCTATATCCTATGTATGGAAACTTAAAATCTATAACTTTCGAAACTTATGTTCAGTAGTCTACGGGTTCATAACCTATGCTCTGATACCACCTCTGTCATGATCCCGACCTAAATTAGTAGTAGGGAACGAGTGTCTTGACATGCCACCAAGGCAACATATATTATGACTTAAATTATTTCCTTAAATAAGTGCAACGGAAATACAATTATACGGTTATGAATCATAAATTATTGAAAGTAAAGGAATTACGTCATCAGAGATTTCTAAAGGAAACTTCATTTATATTAAAAGTAACGATGAATTACAACTTAAGACAAAATTTAAAAACGTATTACAAGAGAGCCAAACATACTATAAATGCTAAAACAAACATAATAACAAAAAGAGCTCTAAAACCTGAATCTTCAACACCGTCCTTTTTCGTTCCCTCTGCAAACCTATTTATTTACTGAAAAATGGTAATTTATACAACATCAGCTAAAATCCGAATGAGATTTAATCTCCATACATTCAATGATTTTTTAGAAATTTGATAGCTATTCAATTTACAACAGAAGGCATATACATATATGGACAGGAATTTGCAGTAAAATTTATAAAGTAAACTGATAGTATATATTTTCACAATAAACAGTTCAGAACAGAACATATAAAATAATTAAGAAATATGTCAATTATTCAATTTTATTTTGATGACCATGTACGCTCTAATACCCAGATAAATAGATAGTGTTACCAAGTGTTTCCACCCGGTAACAATACAGATAGAAAATTATGATCTTTAGAACAACGCCTTATTTAGGGAACATCAGCGATAAACCAGCTGGGAAGGTATCACCCAGATATTTCCACCCAGTAATCAAGGCCAACATAGTAAAAGAGTTCCCATAGTCCGAATAAAAAAATTCAGAATTCAAATCAGATGTTTATATTGAGCAATATAGACATATACCAAACGACGAAATCATCGGTATCAGATGAAGTTTGAGAATAGAATAATTTCATAAAATGTATATAGTTTGTATAATATCATATAATTAAAATACGCAAGGAATGTCATAGAGTACTCACCTATAATAGAAGTTCGAAGTTACTGATACCGAGTCTTGGATCACTCGTTAATTCTTAAGACGAAACTTCTTCTTAAATTTCTCGTATTTTCTCTCACTATTTCTATCTGATCTTTGGAATGAAATTCGTGTAAGAACTGATTCTAAGTCCTCTATTTATAATTTTCCAAAGTTATTAGGGGGTTGTCACATGTCCCGATGACTAAGCGTCCATTTTAGTGAGTCGACGTTGATATGTCGCGTAACGGGACTATCTTGCAATGTTTATTCACCAAACGGTGACACGTGTTTTAGCTTCTTCTAAATGGATGACACGTGTTTTATCATTATTTATATGGATGGCACGTGTAAGGTGTGGTGGTGAAATACAACACGAGGTGTCGAGCACGAGGTGTCAAAGTAATTAAGGGTATAAGGGTCATTTTACACATAAAGGGCATTTTAGTAATTGTACAGCATACCTTTTCAATATTTCTTAGAGGCCCTTGAAAATATTTTATTTACATAATAGTCCTTTATATATTTTCATTTTAGTCCCTGAAACTTTCTTATTTAAAATCAAGTCCCTAAAGTTTCACAAAATTACATTTTTTACCCCGAAACTTACCATTTAACTTAATTTAGGCTATAAGACTTTGATTTAATCAATTTTGATAAAGAAGGAGGCTATTTCAAAGTGTTGAAGTCGGCCAACCTAGCCTCCCCTTCCAACCAATCAAAATATAATACATGGTGTGGTAATAGAACAAAATACGACTTAAAGGATGAACAGATTTGCCCTTATTTCATAATTTCGGCATAACTTCTTGCTCGGACCTCTGTTTAACACACTTTTTGTTGTGTTACAAACCTAATTCGTATATATAAAACATTATTATTTTTACCTCAAGTCAATTTTTATACTATAATAGTCAAAATAAGTTTCCAACATGAACATTCCTATCGAAAACTTCAAAATTTTATGTTTGTATTAATTTGATATTTCATGATTTGTGAAGGTAGGTTTAGACTAAAATAATAAATTAACATCATGTACCATAATAAAACATTGTCCATATCTCACATTTAAAACATTTAAAACAAGCTATATATGAACTTATAAAAGTGGGGTCATTACAACAGTACTGGTGGAGTGGAATGAAGAAGGATATTGTGGAATTCGTGTCCAAGTATGCCACCTGTCAGCTAGTAAAGGTGGACCACCAGAGACCGCCAGGATTACTTCAGCCGCTAGAGATACCCACGTGGAAATAGGAGAGCATTTCCATGAATTTTATCACTGGGCTTCCTACATCACAGAGGGGTCACGATTCTATTTGGGTAGTAGTGGATCGTTTGACCATAGTAGCGTATTTTCTGCCAATATGGACATACCACACTACTAGACAGTATGCCGAGTTATTTATTGCTGATATAGTGACGTTGCATGGGGTGCCCGTGGATATCGTATTCGACAAGGATATGATTTTCATGTCACGCTTTTGGGAAAGCTTTCAGGAGGCCATGGGTACCGAGCTGCAATTGAGTACGACATGTCACCCCCAGACAGATGGACAAACTGAGCGTAGTAATCAGATGTTGGAGGATACGCTATGCATGTGTGTCCTTTATTTTGGAGGAGGATGGGATTAATAACTTCCTCTAGTAGATTTCTCTTATAATAACTCCTACCAGTTTACGATTTGCATGGTCCCTTTCGAGGTATTGTATTGTAGACCTTGTCGTTCACCCACTTGTTGGCTAGAGGTGGGGGACAACAAGCTACTTGGGCCAGAGGTGATTCAGGAGACATCGGTCAGGATTGAGTTGATCAGGAGTCGCATTCGGGCAGCCTAGGACAGGCAGAAAAGATACACCGATGCAAAAACAATCTTTCAGGGAGTTTGGCATGGGAGACCAAGTACTACTGCGAGTGTCTCCTATGAAGGGAGTAATGAAATTTGGGAAGAAAGAGAAATTGGATCTGAGGTACGTAGGACCATTCCCCATTATCGAGAGGAATGGACCAGTGGCATACAGACTTGGGTTGTCGGAGCACTTGCACCATATTCATGAAGTATTTCATATTTCGTCATTGAGGTAATATCTTCGGAATGACTTGGCCCATACTCATATTACGATAGATGAGATTGATTTTCAGCCCGATAGTTCTTATGAGGAGATACCAGTGCTATCCTTTACCATAGCGAGAGGAAATTGAGGTCGAAGGTAGTCCCACTTGTACGGGTTTAGTGGGAGCATCATAATGTAGAGGTGTCAACTTGGGAGCGCGAAGCAGATATGCGCGAAAAGTATTTAGAATTATTTTTACTAGGTATGCCTTATTTTTTGAATTTCGGGATGAAATTCCGTTATTAGGTGGGAGTATGTAATACCCCGTATCTTTGTGGCATTTAATTATGGGATTAATTAAATTAAATTGGGATAAATTAATTTTATATTAATTCAGATTTTAAAATAAATATTTACTAGCTTGACGAGAGTTAGTAATTATTGGTAAGAATAATGTTAAATATTACTAGATGAGTAAAGTAATACATGAGATTGAATTTATTAAAATTATCTCGTGTGAATAATACGACAATTACATTAATTATGTCGGGACGCACATGTGTCGCATCGGGACTAAATTAATGGAATAAAAATAAAATTAATTATAAGTCGCCCATAAAAGTGTACCCAGGGATTTAGTTTGGGTCTCGGAACGTTTTTAGGCCTAACCGGTAACCCGGTAGGGCATTTTGGTAATTACCCATTTTAAGCCTTAATTATGGACGAAAATTGGAGTGTTATATCTGATGAGAGTTAGAGTCCTCGAGGGCTAGAAACCTTGGAGTTGCAGAGAGGCTAAGGAAAATAAAAGAGAGAAGGCTTCCAAGGAGAAGAGACAGCAACCCTACACCACTTTCATCAATTCTACTACCAACGCGCAGATCCAGAGAAGGGAAACATTCCTATAACACTCAAATCCGTCGAACCAGACCTTGATTTCCAGTCAAGTATATAACTTGTTGTTATATAGTTTATAAAATATCCATGCTTGTGTAGGAAACAATTCTCCTATGTCTTCATGAAAATAAAATTTTGTTTGGGAGATTTTTATTGCAAATTTGGAGTAGAAACTATAATAGGATGAATATCTGTCATGTGTAGAATACTATCCAGGAAATTTATGCCCAGTAGAGATAGAAATTAGGAAATTAAATGAATTCTTGAGAAAAATTGGATGAACTAGGGTTATATGATAAATTCTTGAATTAATCCCCTTTGATGACGACTTTTGATGAATTTGTGAATGTTTTATGTTAGAAATCTTCTATATTGGTTTATATAACATTCACGATGTTTGGATGGGAGTTTAGGACATGTTAATGGAGGTTTGAGCATTTATATTGGACGAAACCCGTAGGTTAGAATCGTAGAAATGGGGCCAACACCTTCTTGATCGATTGATCGACTCAAGAAAGATGATCGATCAATCGACCCCTTTTCATCGATCGATCAATCGACTCCTTCAGAAAATTTAAAATTCTTCCCCTTTTTATGTTAATCCAATTCCAAATTTGTAAGGACCCTTGGACATAATTTAAATATCATAATGGGACATGAGAAGGACCAGTGGAGTATAAGTAGAGCCCAGGTAAGACGAGTTTATGTCAAATTTAACCATGGGGTTTCGGGGATATAAATTGAGTGAGAAATCGTGCGTACGTGAAAGTAGGTCTTATAAGAACTTAGAAAGACTTAGACCAATAGGGTAGTGAGGGTACACCTATTGATATTATATTTATCGAGAGGGTACACTTCGAGGTTTGAGAAGTACTTATGGAATTACAGCAATTGAGAGAATGAAGAGAATAATTTAATTGTACGTAGAACTCGAGCGTTATATGTTACGCATAGCTAAAACATATTATGGGTTGTGGGCGTACCTAGATGAATTACGTGAATATATGTATGGGTGCATATATATATAATATGGTATATTTGTGTGTAATCATACCCACTCTACTTGCTATCACAAAGGTTTCACCCTGGGACAGTCTTATCTCGATTGGACTTTTTTGGGGGATATTGACTTGTACCCTAGAACATAGCATCCTTGGTACAGGCAATTCAAGAGTGATAGTCAGACGGTCCTAAGAGACGTGAGGGTATGTGCTGACCTCTTAGTGACTTGAAACTATGCTTAGCTTCCAATATGTGTGTTTTGTGTTAATATAGTTTGAGAGTGATTCTGAACTAGTATTTCCCATTTTACAAGAGATACGCGGACTTGATAGCAGAGTATGAGAGCACCATAGATTTATGTGGGGTGCCTTATTAGTATATATATTATGAGTGATAATATATGTACCTGTGATTAATCTATTGTGCTTATAAGTAGACAAAATTGAATAATTAATATTAAATGAATTAAGTGGTTGAGAATTTAAGTTTGTATTGAGATAAATATAACTAGCTTAAAATATTCCTAATAAAAGGGTCATCGGATATAATCTATGGTTATGCGATCATTGCATTATGCCTAGTGAGTGAAGATATGGTTAGACCAGTTAATTGGGTTAGATTTAACTTGGTTAATTCGGTAGTACATTAGGCGTGCACACTAGTTGAGAGGTCAGAATTCTCAAGTGAGTGTCGAGGTACTAACATGTATGTATTATCAAATCGTAAGCATTTTAAATACTTGCTAAACTATTTTAAAGTTGTTTTACACTCGGGATCTGACCCGTTCCCTGTCATCTTTTCTTCCTCTTGTGTGTGTGTATATATATATAGGAAGAGGATCACAAGTGGACCAAAAGAATGGACTTTTTAATGGACTTAACAAAAAAGACTAATAACCCACTAATTTTAATTCCTTGGTGTAATGGGTCCGCTCCAGCGGCACCCAATAACCGAGACTTATTAGTCTTTTTTGTTAAGTCCATTAAAAAGTCAATTCTTTTGGTCCACTTGTGAACCTCTCCCTATATATATATATATATATATATATATTACAGGTGCCGAGCCATAGGGGCGTCAGGCATAGTTCATTGGTCACTGGACATGTTGCAGCTTTTGTGGGAGCTGCAAATCCTTGCAGTAGATAATTCCTCCTTTGACTTCTCATCTTTCTATTTAGTCTTTTTAGTTAGGGGATGTGTCACCCATTTCCAGATTTTGTTTAGACTTGATAGAGATTTTACACTCTTTTATTGTTTTAGTATTCAATTTTTACTTTGGATTATTTCATCTATTACGTTGGCCTTAGATGTGGATACTTATTTGGATTGATTAATTTAGTTGGTTCATTTCACTTGAATGGTTTGATTTTTATCGTTAGAAGTATTCATAAATGGGTTTATGAATATAAGATTTTAACAATGGAGTTTAATAAATAAAATCAAATGTTTTGACACTTAGCTTAATTATTTATTAGGTGATTAATAAAGAAAAATTATTTTATGATAGTGATTCTAAGAATGAACCAACTAGACACTTTGATTTAATTTAATAAAGGACAGATCACCCGGTATTTAATTAGGCAGGGTGTCACACATACCTACACACATGAAATAAACAAATACCTAGTGAAGTATGGAGGAACAAATTAAATGAATCCAATTGTAAAAACAACTCAAATCACTTTTTATGTGAGCAAAACACAATATCAATTCATAAACAGTCATTTAAATCAGAATACTAATTTGTACCGATGCAAAAACAATATGATACCAATTTGTGAAAACTACACAATATAAACTTGAAATCATATGATTAAAAATATGATACCCAAAAATAATGCAACAAAGTCTATGTGCTCAATCAACAAAATATCCCCTACATCACATACATCTCCCCCCTTGTTGTCTTGAATAGACAACTCGGTGAAAAGATAAACATATCTAGCATGAGATAATAAATGAAGCGTATCTAGATAAATGAGAAACAACTAGCTAATAAAGATCAAGTATATCAAATTCGTATCTAGAAAACAATAATAACACAACAAGAAACATCAATCTAATCTGGTGTGAGTAAACAAACACAATGCAGAAATCGATGTAATCAATATGAATTTTAATATAAACTATCCAGAAGAAACCCAACAGTACCAAAAACAAATGTCAACCAAGAACAGGGTACTGAAACAGAAGGAAAAAAAATTTGAAAGGGTCGCTCGAATGAGACTTCCTTGTCATTCAAATGACAGAGGCTTGTTGCAAGATGACTTCACTCGACATCTATTTCTCGCTCGAACGAAAAAATCAAACTCTCACATCTAGTTCTAAAAATTGAATAAATTCACCCAGTGAAAAAATTTCTTGAAAAAACTAATTGGAACTGGCAAAAAACTGCAAAATAGTAGCGAAAATAATAAAAACAGTTTGAGTTATATCCTAGCATAGTACTAATGTGATCAAACATGAACATGAAATGTATGGGAATGAACTACAACAAATGAATCATAATTTTAACACATCGAAACAATCAAGAAGCTCTAATTCATAGCTATAAATCATCAAAAACTTGACGCGACTAAGAATTTGTCTCAAAAGTGCATTTTCTCTAAGCTCAAGTGCAATCCTGTCGCTCAAGTAATAAACCCGGTAAGTCGGGATCGTATCCACAGGGATCAGAAAATAGCAAATATTAATAGGGAAAGTTATTAAATCTTGAAATGATTTCTCAAAAGAAATATAAAAAGATGATTAATGATTGGGAAATTTCTAAAAATTTTACTCAAGGAAAACAAACTAAAAATTGTGAAGAACTTAGATTTGATAAATTAGAGAAAATAGGGTAGGGTGCAATCCCTCAAACCTTAACAAATTACCATATAAAATGCTAGAATTGAAAATTAAAATTCTTGACTAAATCCAGTCTTTATAAATCCTAAGCATTACATATATGAAGGATCTAGCCCTCATCATATGAAATCAAAGGTAGATATAAAACGGTGAATGATAAATTATACTCGCAAAGCGTTATTAAACATCTCAAGTACCTAGGGCAAGAGAGATTAAAAGATTGACAATGTTTGTATGATTTTCATTTACGATTCAATCAATATTTTAATTTATCTTCTATTTTCTACATACATAATTTGCCTCGGATTGAGTTCATGTACCCCAACCCTTGGGAATTTAGCTAGACATGATTTGATTAAAGAACAAATTCATACACAAAATTATAGATCTATAAGACATCGAAAATAATTTGCAAATAATCAAACAAGAGAATGAAATGGTTTTACTTGAATTCAGCAACAGGAACGGAATTGAAATCCAGAAATCCTTACAAACTAGGGTTCATGAAAAATTCCTAAAGAAATTAAAAATTTTCTAACTTTTTCTCTAAAAAAACTAACCCTAGAATTCGACCTCTCAAAATGATGTAGGGCATGGGCTTTTATAGCACAAATTAACACGAAATTGACAGCCCTAATCGCTTATTGCGCAAGTTTCACCAGCTATGCACGCCAAAATCTTCACAATAAATGCCAGGATTTCGCATGACCGGACCGATCCGGATTACCCTCGGATCGATCCGATTTTCTGCCACCGGATCGGTTCTTTTTTTATTCTATCGGACCGGTCCGGTATCCACCGGATCGATTCTGCTGCCATCGATTTGTCATCCATCCGGTGTCAACTGGACTTGGGACATTTCGGATCGGTCCGGTTCCCACCGGATCGGTCCGATTTTCTTCCAGTTTGAATTTTTCCTTTCATCTTTGACTGGCCATAACTTTCGATCTTGAACTCCGTTTTGAGTATCGTTTCTTCCTATGCTCTTGTGAAGTCATGCTCTTCAACTTCCCTTTTGGTGTCGAGTTCGAATTCTGAGTAGAACTTTACGCTTTTGCCCTTTGACTTTTCTTCCTTTCATCTTCTCCTTTCTTCTGGTTTCTTTCTCTCCTTTCTTGCATTCCATTCCTGAAAAATCTATCAGAAATACACGAAAACTTGGGAAAATTGTTAGAAACAGTCCATGGAGTGATATGGAATAAAAATGATTCAATTACCTTGTTCGAGATATTAAAATCTCTAACTTAAGGGGCTAAATTCAGAAGAATTTACGCTTGATCAAATCCCCCTAACTTAGGACTTTGCACGTCCCGGGCAATGTAATTGAATCTAACCAAAATTCTACTCTTGAACATTCCTATATTAAAATAAAATTCCACTTTCGCAGGCATGTGATTGCATTTAGCGTATGCAACAAGCCTTTAAACCCCTAGGTTACCCTAGTAGGACGAGTTTTGTCTTGTGAGGGTTTGCAGTGAATTTACCCACAAAATTCTTTATTAACTCAAATAAATATCAAAATACTTAAAAATTGTACAATTTAAACTTTTCGAAAAATAATCATCATAAATTCATATTCAAATGTCTCAAACCATAGTGTGTGTGTGTAAAGCCAAAAATTCAACCTCAAATTTCCACCGATTGAGCATTACGTTACTTTTCGAAAATTCGTTTTGATTCAAATTCTTACGGATGCACTCACAAACGAATCACTCGGATTGTGGCTATTTTCTCTCGGTATGCATGATATAAAGAGTAAATATAATGGACACAAATTCATACATATAAAATTGAAAAGAAGGAAATATATGGTGAAAAGATCTCATCATCGGAATACAGTTATTAGGAAATGGAAACATCACCTCTAATTCACACCATTTAATCTCTCATATTATCTTTTCATGTCTTAGCTCTCCATGCAGTAATTAATTTCGCCATTCGGACTCGGTTAGGACTTTTCGGGTTAAAAGTATAAAGGGTAAAATTGGAAATATACGGAATGTTCGGAATTGGAAAATGTCATTTTGACGTCCATTAGTGCTTTTTCGGGCATTTGCTCTTTTTCCTCTCTTTTTTTATTGCACAATTTGGACTTTCTTAATGAATTTTCTTAATTTTCCCAATTCCAGACTATTTGGGTTTTTCGGGTTATCAAACGAAAAGGGAAATATTTTATTAGGCTCAAATTGGGTTGCAAAGGGATAATTTTTCACAACTTTTTATGGCTAATATTTTTGGGTAACAAACAAGGGCCTACTTCATTGTCCGAATTGCTAATAGATTAATTAAGTTTAGAGATATATTTAGCACGAATTTCGAGACAACATTTCACACATTTCCCATAACTGATCAAAATAAAGGATTTAGATCATCAACGACTTATTAAACCGCTGAAAAGAACTTTGAGTTTACCATAAACTCGGATTGATTTAAAAACTCACAAAAAATTGAAAGGCTCGAAATCTCACCGGGTTGGACTAATCTCCACACTTATTCGTAAAGTCGTCAATTTTCTTTCAATTTTCATCTTTGGTCAATTTTGGCTTAGTGCAATTGAGATTTAACAATTTGAGACTTTAAATAGAATAAAGGTGACATTTTTGAAAAATTTAAATTCCAATTTTTATTTATTTTGAACAAAAATATTTTTGGCTTTTCAATTTTTTTTAGATACAGATATATGCATACAGATATATGCGAAGTTTTATGAATACGCACCTATCATCCCCCCTAACTTAGTGATTTGCATTGTCCTCAATCAAATGGACGAGAGAGATAAAGAAGACAACATTAAGAGTGCGATAAATAAAACAAGCTAATATCATAATGAAACTGTAGAGTACAAAACAACTGTGTAAGAAAATATTACAAACATAGTTATAAAAATCTAAAGGGGTAGAGGGGCATCCTAAGGGGCGGGTGGGGGATGGGAAGGCCCTGGAGCAGCAGGATCATAAGGGTTGTAGTAGCAAGGAGGAAGGGGGGCCTCGGGACCCAACTGAAGACGGTACAAGTCCGCCTGCATACGCAGGACCAAACTCATATCCCTCTCATAGGATGTCACGAACCCGTCGAACCGCGTTTCAAGAGAGAGAACGCGCTCAGTCAAGCCCGTACCAACCGGAACATAATCTGGATCAGCATTTTCATCATATTCTTCCTCCTCACCTTCTTCCATTTCAACATCCTCATCAGCAACGTCCTCCTCCTCATCGGTCTCCTCATCACTCGAATCTCCGCCGCGCCTTGCACGGATTACCTGAATTTGCCTTTCACTTAGAGTGCGGGACTCTTGTCCTAAAGGCTTAGGCAAGTTGATAAGATCTTGTGAGGGTTCAATCCCGGCATCCTTAAGCAAGGATGTAATGAGACGACCATAAGGAAGAGGAGCCCGACCCTTTTTGTCGTAGGCTACAAAGAGGATATCGGTGTAAAATGTGCAGGCCAAATTAATAGCACTTGCATGGTCAAACAAATGATACATCATTGTAGCTTGATGCGGCCGCATTGCTGAATCATTGGAGGTTTGCAAAATATTGACACAAACGATGTGGAATGTGAACCGTGCCTTGTCGGATAACAGACCAACGGGAAAGGTTTCGGTAGTCCAAACCGCACCGTGCTCGATTCTTGAGATGCAAACTGCTTTGGTGAGAACGGGATCGGGACTTGGACAGTCAAATTGAGCCAGAGTGGTCACACCGTAAGACTCGAGTTTCCTTGCCAGAATTTCAAGTGAGAACGGAATAGGTTTGGAAACCACAAAAGCTTGGGATTCAAATTCAGCGGTACGGACAAGCGAACCGTAAAATTGACGAACCTCATTCTCCCAAACATCTTCATAGGGCTCATTGAAAAATCGGCACCAGCCTCTTGACATGAACATGGCTGTGACAGAATTGGGCAGTTGAATATGGTGTGGATTGAAGAGGTGTGAACCTCGGCAAATAAAATTCTGCAGATGATCGGACCGATCCGGTTTTAAGACCGGACCGATCCGACTTAACCGAATCGGTTCTTTTAATTTTCACCCGGACTGATCCGCCTTAACCGGATCGGTTCTTTTAATTCAGGACCGGACCGGTCCAGTCTGCTGAATTTTTAGAATTTCCTCCTCTCTCTTCTTTTCACCATTTATGTTCCTTTTCTCCATTCCATTAATTCCTTTACAACACTTCACACTTCAAATTTCCCGCAATGCTCATTGAAACCTTAACACCCCTCACGCATCGGATTCCCAACCCCGGGACTGACACAACCTTACGACTCCTAACTCCTAAGACTCTTATGTACAACCATCACCCCATACATGTCGGGGGTGCGACGACCTCAACTTGCTTTTTTCAGTCAATCCCCATAAATGGGGTCCGACAACCAGATTGTGTCGGCTTCCTTGACAATCGCTTCCAAATACGGCTTGAGACGATGCACATTAACTTTAAATGAATTTCCCCCTTTCTCATCTATGAGTTCAACAGCTCCATGGGGAAATACCTCTTTCACAATGAACGGACCCGGCCATCTTGACCGTAATTTTCCGGGAAACAAGTGCAACCTCGAGTTGTAGAGAAGTACTTTTTGTCCCGAATGAAACTCTTTCCTACGAATGATCTTGTCATGAGCTCGTTTCATTCGGTCCTTGGATATTTTAGCACTTTCATACGCATCATTGCGTATTTCCTCCAACTCATTCAACTGAAGTTTACGTGTTTCACCGGCTTTATCCATGTTGAAGTTCACCCTTTTGATAGCCCAATACGCTTTGTGTTCGATTTCTACCGGAAGATGACAAGGTTTGCCATACACAAATCGAAATGGGGACATCCCAAGGGGATTCTTGTATGCGGTTCTATAAGCCCAGAGCGCATCATTCAATCTGAGAGACCAATCCTTCCTATTAGGGTCAACTGTCTTTTCCAATATATTTTTGATTTCTCGATTGGCGAGCTCAGCTTGGCCATTCGATTGAGGGTGATAAGTTGTTCCAACTTTATGGACAATTCCATACTTCCGCATTAGTTTTTCCATAGGCCTATTGCAAAAATGAGTTCCATTATCACTGATTATGGCCTTAGGCATTCCAAAACGAGAAAATATGTTTTCTTGAATGATTTTTATCACCACCTTGCTGTCATTCGTCCTTGTAGCTATCGCCTCTACCCATTTTGAGACGTAATCTACAGCGACGAGGATGTATAGAAAACCAAAAGAATGTGGAAAGGGCCCCATGAAGTCAATACCCCAACAGTCAAACAACTCCAATACTAGAATTGGGGTTAATGGCATCATGTCACAGCGAGTAATAGCTCCCATTCTTTGTCATCTATCGCATGATTTACAAAAAGTATTCACATCCCGGAAGATTGTGGGCCAATAGAGACCACTTTGAAGGATTTTCACAGCAGTTTTATTTTTGGAAAAATGACCTCCACATTCTTTCGAATGACAGAATCGAATTACCCCTTGGATTTCTTCATCGGGTACACATCTCCAGATGACTTGATCAGCACAATACTTAAATAAATATGGATCATCATAAAAGAACATGCGTGACCATGCAATGAACTTCCTTCTCTCTTGCGGATTCCAGTTAAATGGAACAACTCCAGTGACAAGGTAATTGACTATATCAGCAAACTAGGGGAGAGAAGAAGTAGCAAATAGATTTTCATCCGAAAAATACTCGTCTATGGGAATGGGATCAATAGGTACGTCGGATGAGAGTCGTGACAAATGGTCAGCAATGACATTTTTTACTCCTTTCTTATCTTGAATCGAGAGATTAAACCCTTGTAAGAGTAGGATGCACCTGATTAGACGGGGTTTGGCATCTTTCTTGCTCAAGAGATATTTAAGGGCCGAATGATCAGTGAAGCAAATAATAGGCGACCCAACAATGTAAGAGCGGAATTTATCGAGGGCAAAAACGACTGCTAGTAACTCTTTCTTTGTGGTAGAGTAATTAAGCTGAGGGACAGATAATGTTCTGCTAGCATGGTAAATAACATGAGCTTTCTTGTCTTTCCTCTGTCCAAGAACAGACCCAATCGCGTAATCACTTGCATCACACATAAGCTCAAATGGGAGTGACCAATCCGGAGCTTGCATGATAGGCGCGGAAATAAGCATGCTTTTAAGTTTATCAAACGCTTCTTGACATGCTTTATTCCATTCAAATGGAGTGTCTTTCATGAGAATATTACTCAAAGGTCTAGCGATGGCGCTAAAGTCTTTGATAAATCTCCTATAAAATCCAGTATGGCCTATAAAGGACCTCACATCTTTAATTGATTTTAGAGGGGGTAACTCATCTATTACTTTAATTTTTGCTCGATCAACTTCAATCCCCCTAGATGAGACTATGTGGCCTAAAACTACGCCCTCGGTAACCATAAAATGGCATTTTTCCCAATTGAGGACTAAGTCTTTTTCCACACACCGGAATAGAACTCTTTCAATATTAGCTAAACATTGGTCAAAAGATGGACCGAAAACGCTGAAATCGTCCATGAACACCTCAAGACCTTTTTCAATCATGTCGCTAAAGAGACTTAGCATGCACCTTTGAAAAGTTGATGGCGCATTACATAACCCAAATGGCATACGTTTATAGGCAAACGTACCAAATGGACATGTAAAAGTCGTCTTTTCTTGATCAAGTACATCCACTTCAATTTGATTATAGCCAGAATACCCATCTAGGAAACAGTAGTAAGGATGGTCCGCCACTCGTTGAATCACTTGATCGATGAACGGTAAGGGAAAATGATATTTTCGAGTTCCGTCATTGAGCTTTCGGTAGTCAATGCAAACACGCCACCCGGTGGTGGTGCGTTGAGGTATTAATTCTCCCTTAGCATTTTCAACCACGGTCATCCCCGATTTTTATGGAACGACCTGAATTGGGCTCACCCATTTACTATTAGAAATGGGATAGATAATCCCATCATCTAGCAATTTGATGATTTTCGCTCTTACTACATCTTTCATGGTTGGGTTTAATCGCCTTTGCATCTCACGCGAGGGCTTCACCTCTTCTTCAAGATGGATTTTATGGGTACAAATCAATGGACTTATACCTTTCAAATATGCTATAGTACAACCAAAAGCACTTCTATGCTTTCGCAACACATCCAATAACATACCCTCTTGCCCTTTTTCTAAACGGGAAGACACAACAATAGGAAATGTATTATTCTCTCCTAGAAAGGCATATTTGACATGTGAGGATAGTTTCTTCAACTCAAGACTAGGAAATCTATTTTCAGAGGGAATCATGGTTGTCTCCCTCGGAGGCAATTCTTCAAACCTAGAAATCCAGTCAACATCTCTTAAACTCTCAAAACTCTCTTCCTCTTGTAACCAAGTTTCCAACTCTTCCACCTCACGCTCAAACTCAGTATAAAGATTCTTTTTCTCACCACTTTGCACTAAACACACTTCCAATGCATCTCCTCCTATAATTTTCTCGATGTTCTCATCCACCACTTCTTCAATAAGATCAACCTCAAGAATTTCATCCTCGTCACCCATTTTGTTAGCGATATTGAAAATATTGGTCTCGAGAGTCATGTTTCCAAAAGTGAGTTGCATTTGGCCATTCCGTGTATTGATCAAAGCATTAGCAGTAGCTAAGAATGGACAGCCCAATAGTATTGGAACATGATTTCTCGTATGGGGAGCAGGCTCAGTGTCCTAAATAACAAAATCAACAGGAAAGTAGAATGTGTCCACTTAAACTATCACGTCTTCTACAACCCCACGAGGCACTTTCACTATTCGATCAGCTAACTGTAGAGTGATTCGGGTGGGTTTTAAATCACCTAAATCAAGCTGCTTATAGATGGAGTATGGAAGGATGTTTACACTCGCACCTAAGTCAAGCAATGCTTTTTCCACTCTTTTTTCTCCTATGACGCACGAAATTGTAGGTGCACCTGGATCCTTGAATTTTGGTGGAAGATCATTGAGACGGACCGAGCTCACATTTTGTGCCAATAAAACATTCTTCTTCACCTTGAGCCGTCGTTTGACAATCAAAAGATCTTTGATGACCTTAGCATATGCTGGAATTTGTTGAATAGCATCAAGAAATGGCAAGTTCAATTTTACTTGCTTCAACACATCCAACACCTCTGTACACGAACCCCTTTTTTGGGTGGCACTAAGCGTTGAGGAAATGGAGCAGCAGTGGGCAACTTGACTTCAATTTCAGGTTCAACTTCCTCATCGTTGTATTCCGTTTCTAACGGAGTCTTTGTAGACTCAGAAGTTTTAGATTCCTTGGGAAGTTTGGGTTCAACTCCATCATCTTTCTCCTTCGGAAGTTTTGGTGCTAGATCAATTACGCGGCTATTACGAAGAGTAGTAACAGCTTGACATTGTTCTTGCAAATCCGATGATGTAGAGCTAACCGTGGGTTATCCTTGAAGAGGAGGTCTTTGGCCTTGGGCTGGGAGTTTTCCCTTCTCCTGAGTATTCACTGCAGATTGCAACCTAGAGATGCTAGTATGAATTTCAGTGAACATTCGATCATATTTAGCATTGCTCTCTTTTTGAGATTGGATGAATTGATTGAGATTATCTTCAAGAGATCGCCTAGGTGGAGCTACATACGGACCAGAAGGTGGTACCTGCATAGGATTTGGAATTGGAGGAGACACTTGCTGAAATTGAGGAGGTGGTGGTAGAGTCATATGTGGGTTAGGAACCATCCCCGCTTGGGGTTGTCCATAATTGAACCCAGGATTATTCCTCCATGATTGATTATATGCATTCCCTTGCTGTGCATTATAATTTCCTCGAAACCCCCCTATTGCCTCAACTTGTTCAGTGTACATTGCCTTGTATGCAGGGATGGTAGGACATCCTTTGGTAGAATGACCCGCATTACAAATGGCACACACTTTCTCTTTCCCGGATTATACGGGTCCAGCTACTTCTCTCAAACACACTTCAAGGATATCTCTGAAATTCTTCTCCAATTGGTCAAATTTTCGATCCAACAAAGTGTCATTGTCCAAGTGATAAATACCGGACGCTGCAGGCAATTTAGGCACTTGTCGATTTCGATTTTAACTATTGGGATCAGAAATATCCCATGCTTGGGTAGTCTCTGCTACATATTTCAGATGAGCCTCAGCATCGCTCAAAATCTAACTCCCAAAAAGGTCTTTCACACATGGTTTGAACAAGTTGTTTGGATGCTAAAGTAAGGCCTTGATGGAAAAATGAAATCAGATGATGCTTTTCAAATCCATGATGTGGGCAAGCGCTAACTAACTCCTGAAATCTCTCCCAACACTTATCAAAAGCCTCATTCTCATTTTGTCGAAAATCTTGAATTTGGGCTTTAACAGAATTGGTTTTGTGTTGTGGAAAGAATTTGGATAGAAACTTAGTTTTCATATCTCTCCAAGATAACACGGATTTTGGGGGTAGGGACCATAACTAAGTTTTAGCTTTATTCTTTAAGGAAAAGGGGAAAAGCTTTAAACGGATTACATCTTGTGGACAAGCTTGGTCACCAAATGTCTCACACGCTTCCTCGAACTCTCTAAGATGGAGATATGGTTTTTCAGAATCCACCCCAAGAAATGTGGGAAGAATTTGGATCATACCATTCCGAAAGTGGAACCGACCGGCATTATACGGGAGTAAAATGCAACCAGGGGTAACAGTTCGCTCCGAAAATAACAAATATTTCATGGGAAGGTATGGTATCTCATCCTCTCCAGCACCAACACCAACAATACCGTGCTCCGACATATTGCTACCGAAAGATTCAGAATTCTCACTCAGTGTTTGACTCAATGAATGACTTGTGATTGAATTATTAGGCGAAGGAGGTGGAACCCAAAAATGAGGAGACCCAGTGGTATGAGAATTTACAGAACTTGCTTCGGCAATAGGATTTTCTTGAACTTGGGTGGAAGATGAATTCTGCATATAAGCACATAAGAGATGAGATGTAAAAAGATTTTTTTTTTTTCGAAATCACTTGTAGATTAAAAGAACTTTCCTGAAAGTATAACAATTAATGATCCCCGGAAACGGCGCCAAAAACTTGACGCGACTAAGAATTTGTCTCAAACGTGCATTTTCTCTAGGCTCAAGTGCAAGCCTGTCGCTCAAGTAATAAACTCGGTAAGTCGAGATCGTATCCACAGGGATCAGAAATTGGAAAATATTAATAGGGAAAGTTATTAAATCTTGAAATGATTTCTCAAAAGAAATATAAAAAGATGATTAATGATTAATGATTGGGAAATTTCTAAAAATTTTACTCAAGGAAAACAAACCAAAAATTGTGAAGAACTTAGATTTGATAAATGAGAGAAAATAGGGTAGGGTACAATCCCTCAAACCTTAACAAATTACCATATAGAATGCTAGAATTGAAAATTAAAATTCTTGACTAAATCCAGTCTTTATAAATCCTAAGCATTACATATATGAAGGATCTAGCCCTCATCATATGAAATCAAAGGTAGATATAAAGCGGTGAATGATAAATTATACTCGCAAAGCGTTCTTAAACATCTCAAGTACCTAGGGCAAGAGAGATTAAAAGATTGACAATGTTTGTATGATTTTCATTTACGATTCAATCAATATTTTAATTTATCTTCTATTTTCTACATAAATAATTTGCCTCGGATTGAGTTCATGTACCCCAACCCTTGGGAATTTAGCTAGACATGATTTGATTAAAGAACAAATTCATAAACAAAATTATAGATCTACAAGACATCAGAAATAATTTGCAAATAATCAAACAAGAGAATGAAATGGTTTTACTTGAATTCAGCAACAGGAATGGAATTGAAATTCAGAAATCCTTACAAACTAGGGTTCATGAAAAATTCCTAAAGAAATTGAAAATTTTCTAACTTTTTCTCTCAAAAAACTAACCCTAGAATTCGACCTCTCAAAATGATGTAGGGCATGGGATTTTATAGCACAAATTAACACGAAATTGACAGCCCTAATCACTTGTTGCGCAAGTTTCACCAGCTATGCACGCCAAAATCTTCACAATAAATGCCAGGATTTCGCATGACCGGATCGGTCCGGATTACCCTCGGATCGGTTCGATTTTCTGCCACCGGATCGGTTCTTTTTTTATTCTACCGGACCGGTCCGGGATCCACCGGATCGGTTCTACTTCCATCGGTTTGTTATCCATCCGGGGTCTACTGGACTTGGGACATTTCGGATCGGTCCGGTTCCCACCGGATCGGTCTGATTTTCTTCCAGTTTGAATTTTTCCTTTCATCTTTGACTGGCCATAACTTTTGATCTTGAACTCCGATTTGAATGTCGTTTCTTCCTATGCTCTTGTGAAGTCATCCTCTTCCACTTCGCTTTTGGTGTCGAGTTCGAATTCTGAGTAGAACTTTACGCTTTTGCGCTTTTACTTTTCTTCCTTTCATCTTCTCCTTTCTTGTGGTTTCTTTCTCTCCTTTCTTGCATTCCATTCCTGAAAAATCTATCAGAAATACACGAAAACTTGGGAAAATTGTTAGAAACGGTCAATGGAGTAAAAATGATTCAATTACCTTGTTCGAGATATTAAAATCACTAACTTAAGAGGCTAAATTCAGAAGAATTTACGCTTGATCAATCATCAAACTTTATTTTAGCCCCACATGTGACATTTAAAGTGCGAGCTTAATGAACTAAACAAACATCATACACACAAATCAAAAATTTTGATGATTCTACGAACAATAGCGTCAAGATACGATTTTTAAACGTTAGGATTCGTAGTGCAAGCCCGTTTAAATTATTCATCCAAACTCACTTATATGTATATCATATTTTTCTTTTGGGATGAACATAATCTAATTTGTCCCATTTTGGCATAAGATTTTTTTATTGCCTTTAATTTTCTAGGAGCTTTTAAACAGTGGCTTTCACGAAGAGTTAATTTTATACTCTCGCAACCCTTTCTTGTGAACACTCGTCATTTTTTCAATTACAATGCTCACGGTAAACGGTTCTTACAAGCACACCTACTCCTATGTCTACTTATGCATATATGATAAGATTGAGATAAGAACGCCTCACCAAACTCAAATATACATGATATGTCAAACATTCATATAAACTAGTGCATGTGTGCAAAGATGGAATATATGCAATGTCAAATCAAAATGCGTATCAACTTCGAAACAATCCCATAATACAATGGTAAGGTCATTTTAAGAATCAATAATTATGACAAAATGTCCTAGACATATGGATAATGAAATGATGGGGGTCCAAGCACACCAATATTCCACATCAAACATGTAGACTCAAAAACAAAAACATAACAATAAAACACACCATTTTCGATTTGTTTCAAAAATCTTTTTGGTTTTTCAACATATTTTGACTCAAATAAAAGCAAAATCTTTTTGTATTTTTCTCAAAAATATTTAAACCACAAATCTTTTTGTATTTTTCTCAAAAATATTAGCAATAAATGAAAAATATAATACAAAATGATGCACATGTCATAACACTAGCAAGATATAAATCATGATGCAAAGACTAGCGTATGACAAACATGCATGCAAGCAACTACCCATAAGAAATAGCATGTGACACATCATGTGCTAGCATGTGAGAATCAATCAACGAAGCATTTAGCATCTCCAAACTAGATATATTAACCCAAACAGATGTATACCTAACAAACTGGGTTTTGATAATCGACGGGACACTACGTTTAAACTTCTTGGAGTCTTGTCTAAGATTATAGCAAAAACGCCTAAGGTGACCTTTCTTACCATAATTCGAACATGTGAAAACACGACGAGGAACGAGACCTTTAGGTTAACCTTTTCAAACACTCTCAGTTCTGGTTGACACTCAAAAAAAAACTATGGTTTTGGCTTTGACATTCGAACCACTAGAAAAGATAAGCTGCTACCATCACTATTCAAGCTACTCGAGTAGGTGAAATTATTTTGCAACATCCAAATTTTGGACTCAAGCAAAGAATTAGAATCCTCAAATTTTTGGGACTCCTTCTTTAGATTTTCAATTACATCTAGAATGATATCTCGCTCGCCCTCAATGTGAGAAAACTTATCCCTAAGAGTCTTTTCGCGTACCACAAAATCATTAATCAAAATATTTTCATTAACGGCACAAACACTAGATTTTTTCAAGTCGTTTAACTCTTTCTCTAAAACAAGGACTCTATTATCACTCTCCTTTTTGGAAATTTTTAAAGATTCATAGTTTCCATGTAAAATTCCAAACTTATCACGAATGATATCTCTTCGAGTTTGAAACTTTTACAAAAAAATAATCATACTTTTAAAACGAGAATTTTCTTCTTCCAAAATTTCAATTCTTTTTGCAAACTTCAAATTAAAAAAACCTAATTCGTCAAAACTTAGAGACTCCATTGACAGAAAAAAATAAACAAACCAAGAGAGATAACGAACAATCCCCCAAAAAGCACTAAACAAGGATCTACACTAAAACTGAATGCAACCGGTTCTGATACTAATTTGTCAGCCCCTTTTTCTACGAGGAAAGTATTTTTAAGGATGACAAAATAATTTTCTTTTTATAAAAACCCTTTTTCCAATTTTTAATTCACACCAAATTGTGAACCAATTTTAACTTAACCAAATTTTATCTTGATTAATCTTAAACATGAATCTAGTGATTAAACCAAGTAAAGTAAGAAAAAAAATGCTCAAAAAGTCGGATGTTCGAGGAAACCACTAAGCGAAAAAATCTCGAACGACCCAAGCCAGACAATCACTATGATGTGGAATTACAAGGAATAGACACAAGTTTTACTCATTGACTCGATCCCCATGAGACTTGACGCTCTTCTGATCTTCAACCACTCCTCCACAGTGCCCACGTAGAAGGTCCTTCTTCCACGATGCTCATCCACAACACACGCATCCACATACATCTCGATGTCCACCAATATAGCTTGTAAAGTCTATGATGCTAAACACGGCTCTTTCGCTTCTTCACCGCAAAACCCAACAAAGTTCTATGTAGAACAAACTCCAATGGTACCAACAAAGATCACTATAGAAAATCATAATGAAGGCTCGAGTCTTTGAAACTCTAAGGATGTTTTAGATTTAGAAAACTATGTGCATAAAACATACTCGTTTGTAAACTATTTTTTAGACTGCACACCTTGATGAAATTCTGAGAAAACACGCCTTAAAGAATTTTTTAAGACGGTGTCTTGCTCGAATGACATCCCTATGTCGCTCGAAAGACTGCTATGGTCATTTGAACGACTGACACGCATGTTTAATTTTAACACAACTCTAAACCATATTTATCTCATAATGAACGAAGTGTAAACGTTTTCAAACTCTTTTGAAAAAGATTTCTTTAATAAAATAACATCCTTAAACATTTAAAAATAAATTTTGAGTCCCATTAAAATTAGGAATTTATACTTGAGTGATCTTGGACTGCAATTAAACTTGAAGACAAAATATGTACCATATATTGTCATGATAAATTCCTTGGAGTTTTATCGCAACATCTTCAACAAACTTCAATACGTCATAGTCTATGTGGGATTGTGAGAATAAAAATCTACCTATGACTCAAACGTGTTTTGCTCCGAGAATATGTCAAATAGACATACAACGGACTCAAATGGAAATTTTGTCCTTACAATTTGGGGTTAAAGTTAGGGCTTGCTAGATCATCCTCAGGTTTAAGAACATGGAGTGGAGTGGGAAATATCTCAGAAAAAAGCACCAGGGTAAAGCTTGTGGAAGTTGATAATATGCTTCCAAATTCTTGATGAATCACTCATGCAGGGCACTCAGTCTAATCTAAATTAAACCCTTGAAATGAAAAAAAACCTAGAAAAAAATCCCTCAACCTAGCAGAAAAACCTAAAAAGAAAGAGGAGTAAAAGAGTAAAGAAGGATTAAGCGAAGAATATTTGATGATTCTTGATTAACGCTAGTTTTAAAAAGACGAGTTGTAAAAATCCTCAGAAGCACACGATCAGTCTCTTTTCTCTTTATATAAGAATTTTAAACACTAGTTTTGAAAAGACATAATGGATTTTTGCCGCTCTTTTATAAGTACAAAATGTGTTTATCAAACGCGCATTAAAAGAAGAACCGCCAGATTATCTACACTTGGAAAACTTAAGTCAACTGGAAATATCATCAAGAAAACATATAAGTCCGTCATCTTGGCCAGCTAATCAGAATAATTGTCCATATATGAACCAAGTGATGTCAACCTAGGACCATTTGTAAAAAACTTTGCCCACTTTTTGGCAATCGTGAGCAAAGTCTTAGGGGATTTTATTATACCATATGTATAGAACATCTCGTGAGCCATAGATAATTATATAAACAACTAAATAGTCTGAAAGACCCCTTCCCTCGATGAGTATATACTAAGTAAGGACCTCATCTCAGCAAACATATTGACCTCCTTTTCACTTAGGTGAACTCAGTGGGTGGCAATAAGGCTAACTGGCAACTATAATGTTAGTAATGCTGTTAATGGATGGATAACATGTGTGTGGCATGATAGATAGCCATAATATGAAGAACCTTTCCTAAATGGGTTAAACATTTAACTGTTCATGAGTGATCCATTCACAAGATACCCCAACTTGTCCCATATGGGCCAAGATAAAATTCCTCATAACGATTCACTATAAAAGGTAAGATCCCCCATTGGGACCAAGGAAGGTAATCAACCGACTCTCTCATTGATAAGATAGAGATATTCTGACATTCTTATTATCTAGAAAAAAAGACGGCACCATTGTATTAATCAAATGCTAGTGCAAAAAGGCAACATGTGTATGTAATCTTATTCTTGAGGGATAAACCACATAATTCTTGGTGTTAATCTTCTTATTCTCATCTTTATCTATATTCCTTTGGATACACTACTTATTTAATGTTTTTTATCTCTACTTGGATTTTATGTAGCTAAGACCAAACCTTGAATCCATTTTTAGATGATAGCATGTGGTATACACTAAGACATAATTAATCATATGCTCACTGTGGCCATCCCGAGGTCGGGGGTTAGGTGGATCCTTCATTTCTTCCTCTTTTCGACATGTGTGCAGGATTGCATCCTTTTTTGGGGTGCTCGGCGGTCATCGATGTGGGGTGATACGTAGAGATACAGTTGCCAACCTATTTCGCTTAAAATGGCAAAAATAAATGTTGTCTCCTCAAGAGAACGATATCTAGAACAATACTGATTCTTGCAAAACCAAGTAGTTCAAGGGCCTGGGGACTAAGTTATGGAATGGGAGGTGTTAGGCACCCATTCTGCCCTTTCGCTCTCTCATGGGAATGTGTTAATCTTCTCCTATTAAACTCCGTGATGCGTGTGCTTATGTGCATAATATAAATGGAGGATAGAATCGCTCAATTTGCATCATGGATAAAGGCGGAGTGAGTTCATCCTTAGGAGTGTTCCCAATATAGTAATTCAAAGTATAATGAAAGTGTTTGCCGATTCACAAGTCATTGTAGAAGAACGAATGCGCATATCGAATAAGACACAAGCAAGCAAGGAATCATATAAACTATATATATTAATAATACAGAATAAGAATAAGGTAACAAATGTGTATAGGAGGACTAGAGTCTAGGGATTTACCCATGACACCTACGTTACCCAAGGGAGCATCAAAGTTCATGTAATTTGAAGACAATACGAGGTGGGATTTAACCCATAAATCCAACCGAGGACTTTACTTATATGTATATGTGTGTAGAAAAAAGTGTTTTAGTGTGAGAAAATGTGATGTGAATTTCCCATTTCGAATTTACAAGTAAGCCATTTTTTTTTTTTGGGTTTTCTTATGAAAATAACGTATGTGCAAATACTAATAATAAAAGTTTTAAAATTAAGGTGTGTGATGTAATGAAGTAAAGTACTAAAGTGGAAATGATGTAACTAATGCAAAAATAAGAGAATTTAAAGACAAAGTGTGGGGGAGGGGGGGAGAATTTGACCTTCTTATGAAAACTTGAAGTGAATCTTGATTGCAGATGCGCCGATCTGACGATGAGATGATGGTGGTATCAGGAGATGGGTGATTATTTACTCAAAAGAGTATGAAAATGATGTTAAAAATGTAGTAAATGGGCGTTTTAAGAGGGGAACAATTCTGAATTCGAGAGAATATTAATGTTGAGAGGCATGTTCATGGGTGCTTTTCAAAATGAGGTCATGGCCTCTATTTATAGGACTAAGAGGGGTGCCAATGGGCATGGTCCTAGACCTTCCTATCAGCATAGAACTCCAGACACACTACCGATAAGCATGGTCCTAGGGGTGCCATTCGGCAGACTGAGGAAGATTTTTCAAAAAAAATGGTCGTAAAATGCCAATCACAAGTCACAATCATGCATGGGATAGGCCATTAGAAAGGTTATTCAGATCCCTTTAATATTTCATCTAGAAACTCCAGAATTTAGGATTTACCAAAGTCAAACAGGGCTCGAAAGCGCCCGTTGGTCACTAAACAGAAAAATCCCGAAGGAAAATGGATTGTTTGTCCGAACCATAAGGTCGATTCATGCATGAGACAAACCGTTGGAAATGTTATTCATTGCCCTTTGAAATTTCATTCAGCTTCATTCAGTTTGGAGAGTTGAACTTGGTCAAAAGGGGTCCATAAGTGCCCGATGACCCTTCGGAGTAAAATGGGTGACTAGTCCATACTGTAAGGCTGATTTATGCATGGGAAAATCGATGGAAAGGGGATTTAGAGAACTTTGAATCTTCATTCATCTTCGTTCAAAATGAATAGTTGATCGGGGTCGAATGGGGCTCGGGAGCCCCGGATGGCCTCCGAATTAGTTTTTTGGGTAAAATGGATCATCTGTCCGTACCATAAGGCCGATTCATGCACAAAATGGACCTTTGGAAAGGGGATTCAGAGACCTTTGAAGATTCATTGAGATTTTTCTCAGGCAAGGAAGTTGATCGAGGTCAAATAGGGCCCAGAAGTGTCCAGTGGCCTATATATCAATTTTTAATAGTAAGACAGGCCATTTGTCCAAACTATAAGGCCGATTCGAGCATGGTTCAAATCGTTCAAAAGGGGATTCAAAGTCCTTAAAAGATTCATTGAGTTTTTACTCAAGCAAGACGAGACTCGAGAATGACTGGTGGTCTCTAGATCGATACTCGAAGTATGACTGATGATGCCGTATACAGCACCACCAGATGAGGTGTTCATAAGACTAAGCTAGCAATAACAATGACAACACAAGAGTAAATATCTAGTAGAAGGTGATGAGGGAAAGAGGAGATACACTACTATATAAGTGGTTCGGCCAATCTGGTCTACGTCCACTATGAATGTGTGAGTACATTTCACTAGAATGAGGGCACTAATGGCCTGTGATACAATCTCTCACTTTCTCTCTCTACTGTGAAATTATACAAAGCTTTCGCTAGGGTTATAATTATGGATCACCCTCCGAGGTAGAAGAAGACATGTATATATAGTGCTTGGGGGGTGTAGTGTACCCCCCAACCATGCCATGAGTATGTATGAGTTTAATACACTAATCATAGGTTGACACCTGGTTGTGCCACATGTAGGGAATGATGACCAAATATTCCCTCACTTGAGGGGAATGATTTGGTTATAACTAATTTGCCACGTGTTCCAAGCCTTCCATGTGGTTGCATGTGCTCGAACTTATGACATTATTTAGTGGGACCTCGGCCTAGCTGAGTGCGATGTTTAGACCTCGGCCCAGCCAAGTACGATTTTGGACGATAGTTTCTTTGTCCTGTCAATCATAAGCATGACCTCGGTCTGGGAGACTGGCTGAGGTTAGGTACAAGGTAGGATGTAGTGTCGGCTGAGGCAGAGTACGATGTTGGCGATAGATTAAGATCATAAGTTGTTATTGACCTCGGTTGCTGTCCAGTCGAGGTTGGTCAATGAGGAGCCGACCTTGCATAAGATGACCTTTTTGACATTTTCTGTGAGCTTCTTGACGACTCGGCTGTGAGGTCAGCCGAGTTTGGTGACTCCAAGTACGAGGGTACACTTTGGGCATATCCATCACCCCCAATCCCTTAGTATCCTATGTGAGTGGGTGACTGAGGGGTATAAGAGTCAGGCTAATGAAGGGATATTTTTTATGTCTTGAGGTTTGGAGTGGTTCTTTGGACACATGTCACTCTTTGAAGTGACTAGCGTTTTCCCCAAGGTATGACAGTTCTGATGGCGCCTTTTAGAATTTCTAGGGAAATGATGAGTGCCTAGGGAATTGAGCCATATCATTAGGGAAGGTTTAAAACCCTCTCTTTCCTCATTTCACTTTCTTCTTCTCATTTCTCCCGCCTAGCTCTCTTACTACAAGAACTTTCTCTCACCTCCATAGCCAACAACTTCATCATTTCTCAAGTCTTCGGGTTATCTTGGGTTTATCACCCTTGCGCTTTCATTCTCCTTCACTCAGGTAACCTTATTTTTCCTTTCTTTCCATTTTCTAGCTTTGTTTGCAGCATTCCATAATTTTCGGTTGGCTTTTTTTTTTGGTTTTTCGACAAGGTAGACCACCACTGTTTGGTGGTTATTAGGCTAGGATTGGTATTATTAGGTGTTTTAGGGGCTATTCTAGGCAGATAAGAGGTTGTTTTGACCAAAACCCCCCATTTTTGTAGAAGTTCTTGGTGTTCTTACTAGAAACCTTTCAGCTTCCAAGATTTGATCTTTAGTGTAGCTTGTATAAGTTTTTACTTGTTTGTCTTTTGAGCTTTCTCCCCCAAGTGTAATGTTGTCTGTCGAATGCTCAGACATTTGTATAAACTTATTGAAAAGTTCCCATCTCTACGTGAGAAGACCTTTAAAAAGATTAGTAAGATACAGTTATCCCAGGAGGAGGCTCGTAGGGCTGAGGCCTTTCCCCTCAGACCAATCTTTCCTCCACCCTTGAAGGTCATATACCCTGAGGTTCCTGTGCCAATGTATGAGTCAGCTTCTTCAGACCCTATGTCCACCTCTGAGGTTGTTGAGTTCGTAGACTCTTTCTAAGAGGCTATGGATTGCTATCCCAAGGGAAGTGTAGTCTCTGAGGAAGCATAGGTTTCTGGTAGTTCCTCATCTCACCGAGAGGCTAGCACCTCTCATAGGTCTTCATCTATAGAGGCCTTAGAGCCAAATATAGATTTTTGTGGTATAATTGAGGCCATTCCTGTAATGGCTTTTCCTGGTGCCCTCTCTGAGGCTCAGACTCAAACTCAGACTATTAATGACAACGATGATGATGAAGGGAGTGAACTTGACACCTCTAAAGTTGATGGACCTGAGAACTCCATCACTGAATATAACCTTCTTCTCTTTAGACATCTATATGTAATTACCTCTTTTGTAACACTGAAGAAACCTCTAAAGGATGAGAGGGCCTTCGATGGTCATGAGGGAGAGCTCTGCGTCTATGAGCAGATGTTCAAAATCGTCTTCTATCTCCCAATTCACCCCACTATTCGAGTTATCCTCTCTTATATCAATCTTACTCCTTCTCAGCTTTCCCCCAATTCCTGGAGGATCTTAGTTGGGGATATCGTCCTTTGAAAGGTAATTCATCACACCGAACTTCCAGTTAGGGTTTTCTTATCTTTCTATATACCCTCGTCTGCTAGAAATCATCCTGGCTACTACCACTTCGTGTCCAGGAAGTCTAAAAAGAAGATGCTATTAGTGACCCAGACTTCTAACCATAACTGGAAGCCTCAGTTCTTTTTTGCCTTGGGGGCTTGGGAGTTTGTCCCTAATAAGGCTTGTGGAACATCTGTCCCAAGAACTCCCCTAAGATGGGGTAAGGTCTCTTTCTCTACCAAAATCGACCCTGGACTAAACCAAGAGAATCGTAAGAGTGTTGAGGACCTTCGTAGTCAGGGAGAGGATGGCTATCTCGTTAAGTACGAGCATTTTATGACCCCTTACTATTTATCTCAAACAGGTCTTGGAGGTGGCCTACTAGTTGAGCTTCGTAAGTTCTCTAGAATAAAACTTTTTTCTATCAAATTAAATCTCATACCTTTAATGTATATGACCTGATAACTCTGAGGCTTTTCTTTTTCATAGAGACCAGAAGGTATTTCAGACGATCTCTGAAACATGTCTGCACCAAGTATCACAAAGTTATTGGAGAAGCATGGTGGCCAGAATGCACCCCCTCCTACCTAATCAAAGAAGGGGAAGGCCCCTGCTGACACTTCAAAGAAGAGGAAGGCACCTGCAGACCCTTCTCGTATAAGGCCCAGAAAATCTCAAGATACTGAGCGTGGTATCCCCATTTCCTCAGATGATGCTTTAACCACCCGGATCTCTCAGATGAAGATTGATGATAGCCTCATCGGTAACAGTGTTCAGGCTTCTAATGCCCTTGGTCATGTAATAATCGAGGATGACAAACACTTCCTGTATTCAATGGACGTCCCTCTGTTGGCTGAGTTTTTAATCCATAGGGCAGTTCAGGTATTTATTTACAACTTGTGTTACCTCTGATCTTAAGTACTTACTATTACTAATGTGTCTGATTATTTTTTTTGCAGATTGCCCTCTCTCTTCATCATCTGTCCGACTATACGTTGAAGAGGTTGCCTCTGATCCAGAAGGGAAAGGATGCTGAGAAGGCTGAGGCCGATTTCTAGAGGGAGATTGATAACTTGAAGAAATATCTAAAGTAGAGAGATAACCAGATTACCAGGCTCAAGGAAGACCACACCCTAGCTCTGAAGGAAAAGGATGAGAGACTTCAATCAAAAGTCTTTGATGTTGTTAAGGCAGGTATGGAAGATGCTTCAGAGATGACAATCAAGGAGTATCAAACCTCGAATGAGTTTGTTAGATTCAACCTGGAGTATTTTGAAAGGGGTATTAAGGCGACCAGTTGATGGGCTGCCATGAAACAGGCCAGCTCTGGAAGTCTATCGATTGAGGACTTTATTGGTTTCGACTTTGCCAATCCTCAACTTGCTAAAGCCTTGAAATTGGTTGAGGAGGTTGGTACATTTGAGACCAGCCATCTAGAGGTCATTGAGACCGATGATGGCACTCATGATGACAAGGTTGAAGTTAGCCATCCAAACCTTGAGAAAACCAACCCTGCTGCTAATGCGTCCGCCAAAGTCGGGGGACAGACTAAGGTATGAGTGCCTCTCCTTCATGTCTGTTATTTTTGTGAAGCTTTTATGTAACCCCTTTTTATATGATCAATAACTTCTTCTTCTTCTTCTTCTTCTTAAATGATGTAATCTTTAAGCTTTAATTGAATAAAATTTCACTTTCTTTACTTGTTGCCTTGTTATTCTATGTCTATGAGGTTTCACTTATCTACCATATCATAAAAATTGAATGATGGGAATAAAATCAACAACAAACATTTAAAATTAAAGGTCTGAGGTTATCAAATTAATGATGTTTCACCTCATAATTTCACCAAATGGATGTTAAAGGTCTGAGATCATCAAATTAATGATGTTTCACCTCATAATTTCTCCAAATGAATGATGTTAAAGGTCTAAGATCATCAAATTAATGATGTTTCACCTCATAATTTATCAAACGAATTATGTTAAAGGTCTGAGGTCACTAAGTTAATGATGTTTCGCCTCATAATTTCATTAAATGAATGATGTTAAAGGTTTGAGGTCACCAAGTTAATGATGTTTCACCTTATAATTTTACTAAATAAATGATGTTAAAGGTCTGAGGTCATCAAATTAATGATGTTTCACCTCATAATTTCACCAAATGAATGATGTTAAATACATGTATATAAATTCAAATAAAAGCATCAACTCAACATTTCCATTTTCTCATTGACATTCTTTGTATAAGTTTATACATGTATTACAAAAGTATAAAACAATTTTCAACATCATAAGTAATATTTTTCAAGTTGTCGGCATTCCAAGGGTTGAAGAAAGTGTATTCTTTAAGATTCTCTAGCCGATAGGTACCTAGTACAACCTCATTAATTACCCTATAAAGACCATGAAAGTTGGGATAGAGCTTATTGGTTTTTTGCCACGTCTTCTTCAAGACTAAGTCTCCCACTACTATCGGCCTTGACTTTACCCTTTGATTGTAGATCCTCCTAGTTCTCTGATGATAGGTTGCCTGTCTTATCTCTGCATCCTCTCTTCTTTCTTTAATCAAATCAAGATCAAGTCTTCTATCCTCACCATTCCTCTTAGGGTCATATGCCTGAACTCTATGAGTGGGAAGCCCTATCTCTGTTGGGATGATAACCTTTGAGCCATGGGCTAACATAAATGTAGTTTCACCTGTGGGTGTCCTCATTGTCATCCTGTAATCCCAAAGCACAGCGTATACCTATTTTATCTATATTCCTTTGGCCTCTTCCAACTTCTTTTTTATCCCATCAAGGATTATTTGATTTGTGACCTCAATCTGACCATTTACCTAGGGTCGGACAGGGAAAGAGGAGAATTACTTGATCCCTACTCTTTCACAGTACTTCCCTACGGAAACATTCTTGAATTGGGTTCCATGGTCTGAGATGACGGTGTTTGGGAGGTCATACCAGCATATGATGTTCTTCCATATGAACTGGAAGGTTTTTTGCTCAGTGATTGTAACCATTGGCTTGGCTTCTACCCATTTGGAGAAATAATCAATTGCCACAATTAAGTATCAATAGTTGTTTACATCCCTTGGCAAGGGTCCTACCAAATTAATGCCCCATACTGCGAATGGCCAAGGGGAGCTGATAGAAGTCATAGGTTGGTGAGCTTGATGGGGAATGGTGGAGAACCTCTGGAACTTATCATATTTCTTTACATACGCAGCTCCATCTTTAGCCAAGGTTGGCCACCAGTACCCCTGAATGATTATCCTTTTAAAAAATGACCTTCCTCCAATGTGGCTTGAACAAGAGCCCTCATACACATCTTGCAAGATGTATGGAACCTCTTAAGGATGAATGCATCTAAGAAGAGGGAGTAGGAACCCCTTTTTGTGCAGGACATCTCCCATAATGGAAAATTTAGCAGCTCTGAACCTCAGCTTTCTCCTTTATAACTTTGACTCTGGAAGTTCTCCCTCCCTAATGTATCTGATAAGAGGATCCATCCATGAGTCTACCATACTCAGATTTAGGCAAGGCCTAGCAACCTCTTCCTCTTTGATGGTCAGCTTGAGTATAATCTTAACTGGTACTGCCATCCTTATGTATGTTCTTATTAGTGAAGACAACCTCATGAGTGCTTCATCTCGACTGTTGTCTAGCCATGGTATCCTCTTGATCTTTACTTCCTTGAAGCTTTCTAGCATCGATATCACCATCTTCAGATATCTAGACATCCTTTCATCTTTGGCTTCATATACCCCCAGGATTTGGTTCACGACTAATCTTGAGTCACTGTACACTAAGAGCTGACCGACACCGAGGGCTTTTGACAAAGAGAGACCTACTTTTAAAGCCTCATACTCTGACTCATTATTGGAGGCTTTAAAGTTGAGCCTCAGGGCATACTCAATATCTATACAATCTGATGCTGACACTATCAGCCCCGTGCCACTTTCGTTTTCGCAGGATGACCCATCAACGAAGAGGTTCTATATGGTTTCATTTGAAGAGAAGTTTCCTTCTGATAAGGTCCCTTTCTTGAAGAGTTATCTCTCTTCTTCATTCTTAATCTTTATGTGTCTAGCTGTACTTATCTCGGCCTCGTCTGAAGTTCGCCTGATGTTTCTCTCTACTAGCTCATATGCGGCCTCATAACTCTTCTCAACCTCGGCCTCATCCCAAGTAAATTCAGCCATAAAATCTGGGAGTGCTTGTCCCTTGATGACAACCCTGGGTTGATAGAAAATATCGTACACCCTACTCAATTGGCTAGGTCATTAGTCTCCCTGACTTCTCACGCTTATAAAGGACCTGTCTGAGTGGGGAATCAGTGAGGGTGACCATGAAATGGGCCTAGAAGTATGGCTTCATTTTTCTAGAAGCATGGATCAAGGCATAAGCTAACTTTTCCATCCGAGGGTACTTCTGCTCAGATCCTTGGAGCGCCTTGCTATTGAAATACACTGGTCTCTTCCCTCCATCCACTTCTCTTACTATTGTAGCACTGATGGCTGATTTTGAGACACCTAAGTATACATACAACTTCTCACCCTGAATTGGCCGAGATATGAGTAGAGGGGATCCGAGGTAGGACTTAAGCTCTTTAAAAGCTTTGTCACATTCCTCAATCCATTCGAAGGCTTTTCTACGAATTTTGGAAAAAGGATGACATTTATCTGTAGCTCTAGAGACAAACCTGTTAAGTGAAGCCACTCATCCGGTTAACCTCAGAATGTCTTTGATAGTTCTAGGTGTCTTCATTTCTAGCAAAGCCTTGATCTTCTTAGGGTTAGCCTCTATTCCCCTTTAGTTGACAATGAAACCCAAAAACTTTCTAGCTCCGAACCCAAAGAAACACTTGGATGGGTTGAGCTTCATTATGTATTTGTCCATGGTATCAACAGTTCTTTCGAGGTTGGCTATATGAGTGTCAGCCCTCAGACTCTTTGTTAGCATGTCGTCAACGTATACTTCCATGGTTTTGCCTATCTGATACTCGAACATCTTATTTATAAGACGTTGGTAAGTTTCCCCTGCGTTCTTGACTCCTAAGGGCATGACCTTGTAGCAATAGATCCTCTTATCTGTAATGAAGTTTGTCTTCTCTGAGTTAGCCAAGTCCATGAAAATCTGATTATACCCAGAATATGCATCCCTGAAGATCATGAGCTCATGTCCTGCTGATCTATACGAGGTAGGGGAAAACTGTCCTTTGTGTAAGACTTGTTTAAATCGATAAAGTCTACACACATTCTCCATTTTCCATTTGCTTTAGGCACTATGAAAGCATTAGACAGATACTAAGGGTATATAACTTCTCTAATAAACTCAGCCTCTTCAAGCTTTCGAACCTCGTCTCTGATGAGTTCGTACTTATCTCTTGAGTATATCCTTCTTCTATGCTTAATGGATCTAGCATCCTCTATAATATTTAGTTTATGACACATAATCTCAGGATCAATACCTGGCATGTTTGCATGGCTCCAGGAAAAGATACTTTGTCTCTTCCTTAACAGTTTCACTAGCTTCTCCTTGTTCTCAGGTTTTAGGGCTTTGTTGACTTGGACGGGTTTTTTTGGCTCCTCCTCATTGAGGATGATGGATTCTGTCTCCTCCTAAGCCTCTCCCTTTTTTAGCTTTATTTCGTCTCTGGGGTCAAGGTTGTCAATGTTATAAGTTGTTTTTGCCCTCTTATGAGCCTCTCTCTCTTCTGCAAAGTTTAAGTAGCATTCACGCATCGAAGTTTGGTTACCTTGAACTTTCCCTACCCCATAGGGAGTCAGGAATTTTAGCATCTGATGGATCGTTAAAGGCACGGTCTCAAATTCCTTGAGGGCCACTCGTCCCATGATGAGGTTGTAAGATGAAAAGATATTTTCATCCATCGTAAAGAAATTGATTTTTTTGGTTAACCTATTAGGCTGTTCATCTCCCATTCTCACGTTCATTTCATACATTCCCAATTAATGGACCTTCTCCCTGCTGAAGCCAATCAAGGGGTGATGATAAAGGACAATCCTTGCTTGGCTAAGACCCATGCTCTAAAAATAGGGCCAAAATATAGCGTCTTCAGAACTTCCCCCATCCATAAGTATCCTCTGAACTTCTCATCCATGCACTCTCGTGGTGACGACTAGAGGGTCATCGTGAGGGGCTAAGATACCCTTGAAATAATGTCGCAAGAATCCAACTACGAGGGTGTTCACGTCTACCTTTTTTCTTTTTTTCTTTTTTAACCTATGTTGAAGCCAAAGTTACAACTTTAACTTTTGTCACTACTTTCTCCCCTACCAAATGAGCCTTGCGATCATCTACCTTTGAGACACCCCCTGCTAGTCTCATACAGATAGTGCTCACACCAAAAGAGATCATGTTGACTCTCTTTACTGGGACATTGTCACCCTTTGGTGGGAGGTCAGGGTCATCATTGTCATCATCTGAGGCATTATCTTTCCTGTAAGGGGTGCCTTCTCGGCATTTATCATTTCTTTTCTTTCTGGGGTCGGCTCGGCCATTCTTTGAATCCCTTGTATCCATATACTTTCTCATCTTTCCAGACTTCAACATTTTTTCAATCTCGTCCTTCAGGGCGAAACACTTGTCAATTAATTGGTCGTGATCTTGATGGAACTCACACCATAAATTCTTGTTTCTCTTATGTGGAGGAGCCTTCACCTTCTCTGGCCATCTTAGAGACCTGTCATTCTTTATCTCTTTGAGGATGTGTTCATAGCTCATAGTTAAAGGAGTATAGTCTACAAACTTGTCGTCCGCATTCCTCTTCTTTCCATTCTTTTTCTTCTGGTACCTCCCACTGCTACTTCTGTTCTCATCCTCATATTTATCATCCATTGCTTCCTCTGCGTTCATTAACTTTCCATCCATTGCCAACAGCTCGGCCATAGTCTTAGGAGGGTCTTCAGCAAGCTTCTAGAGTATCTTTCCCTTCTGAAGTCCTCCAATGAGGGTTGTCATGGCTATTCTCTCCTCATAGTCATCTACCTCTAACTTTTCCCTGTTGAACCTCGCAATATAATCTGAGAGGCTTTCATTCTTCCCTTGATTTACATAAATCAAATGGGTCGCCTTCTTTTAAGGCCTTACCCAAAGGCAGAAGTTGTGAATGAACCTCTCGAACAAACCTTTAAATCTCTCAATTGAATTTTTAGGAAGAGAAGTGAACCAGATATGTGGAGCCCCAGTTAAAGAGCTTGATAAAGCACAACACCTCATCTCATCAGAGATTGAATAAATGTCTACTGTAGACTGATACATTTGAATGTGATGGACTGGGTTGGTACTTCCATCGTACTTGGGAAACACCATCGGAGGTTTAAATTTGGCAAGGGTTGGGAAGTTGACAATTCTTACCACAAATGGTGAACCTTCTGAGTACCCCCTCTGTAATGAGTCTCGGCCTTTTATGAGATTTCCTATCTTCTCTTCCAGCCTTCGAATAGAGTCATTCCAGGGCTTAGCAACCTCGTCCTGGCCGAGGTTGTCCCCAACCACCTCTAAATGGTGGACTGAGGGTTCCTCAACTGCTGGACAGCGTCGACTATTGAACTTCCCCTGACCACAGTCTCGGCCATATGGTGTCAACCATGATGTGGCCGACAGTCGCCACCCTCTCTTCATGAGCTAGCGATACTTCTTGATTTGGACAGCCTTTCTCACAGGTCATTAACTGGGCTGAGTCTTTCGAAGGCCGACCCGTTGCTTAACTGATCAAAAGTTGAACCTCTTTGACGAGCATCATATTCCCGTCTTTCACCTTGGCCTTGGCTCTGCTGGATAGGGTGTACAGTATTGTTTGAGACCTCATATGGATCCCAATAATCATCTGGAGCGTCCTCCGCCTCTATATCGTCATACCTATCCTTCGAGCAATGGTTTCCTTACCTTCCCAGGCATAAACGCCTAAGGTCAGCAATATCCCTCCGCCGTTAAGGAGAAGGTAGGTATTTTTACAGTGCGTTGGGTGGTCCCTTGGCCTCATGCTGTCCCTGAGCAGCTGCCGGAGTAATCATCTCCAATGAGACCCCATATGGTCTCATCAACATATTCTGGCTGAGTTGAGAAAACTACTCATGCATCGCTTATTGAGTAGAAGTTAGAGACTTCAAGGCTGCCACCACCTCAACCATCTTGGACTAGGGTGGATCTTGGATGGAACTAGGCCCTCAACCACCATATGGTGGAGGTGGCAACTCTGGTGCCATAGAAAAAGACTATATATCTTGCAAATGAACAACACTAGAGAGCTTGATACCTTTAAGGATCTCTTTCAATGGTGAATAGCTCCACACGATGGGGGAGGACTGGTGCACCACCAGAGTCTCCGATGAGGCCAAGCTTCAAGAAGGAAGATATATAGATTCTCCTTCCCACAGACGGCACTAAAATAATGAAGCAGTAAATAACACCACCATATGAGGTGTTGATAAGCTCGAGCTATCAATAATGATGGCAACACGAGAGTAAATATCTAGTAGAAGGTGATGAGGAGAAGATGAGATACACTAGTACATAAGTGGTTCAGCCAATTTGGACTACGTTCACTATGAGTGTGTAAGTAAATTTCACTAGAATGAGGGCACTAATGGCCTGTGATACAATCTCTCACTTTCTCTCTCTACTGTGTAATTCTATAGAGCCTTCGCTAGGGTTATAATTATAGATCCCCTCCAAGGTAGGAGAAGACATGTATATATAGTGCTTAGGGGGTGTAGTGTACCCCCAAGCATTCCATGAGCATGTATGAGTTGAATACACTAATCATAGGTAGACCCATTGTTGTGCCACATGTAGGGAATGATGAAAAAATATTCCCTCATGTGAGGGGAATGATTTGGTTATAACTAATTTGCCATGTGTTCCAAGCCTTCCATGTGGTTGTGTGTGCTCGAACTTATGGACCTCGCCCTAGTTGAGTGCTATGTTTATACCTCGGCCCAACCGAGTACAATGTTGGGCGATAGGTGCTTTATCCTGTCAATCATAAGCATTACCTCGATTTGGAAGACTGGTCAAGGTTAGGTACGAGGTAGGATGTAGTGTCGGCTGAGGCAGAGTACGATGTTGAAGATAGCTTGAGCTCATAAGATGTTGTTGACCTCGGTTGATGTCCAGCCGAGGTTGGTTTATGAGGAGCCGATCTTGCATAAGATGACCTTTCTGACGTCTGTCGTTAGCTTTCTGATGACTCGACTGTGAGGTCAGTCGAGGTCGGTGACTCCAAGTACGAGGGTACACTAGGGTTTATGTTGGGGGTAAGAGCATAAGATTAATCCAAATGGGGATTGCGAGAGTTTTTAAGGGGTTTAGTGATTCTAAAAATGATTTTCTTGAGGAAATTGATGTTTCATATTTTCCAGGGATTTTTCGGGTAATTTTTTAGAAAATTTAAAAGGGGGTGCCGATAGGCAGTCTTGGGAGGGTGCCAATCGATAAAGGAATGAACTACGAGGCTTCCTTAAGAAGAGGAAAAGGCGGTTGCCGATTAATATGGTCTGAGGGTTGCCAATCGATAGGCCACTTAGACTTCTATAAAAAGGGGGAGAAACCTCCCCATTTTCACACCTTTAAGTTCTTGAGTCTTCCACCTCCCCATTTTCACACCTTCATGTGCTTGAATCTTCTGCTTTGTCTCTCTAAAAACCATTTCAAAGTCTTTTTTGCTTCAAGACTTCAAATGGCTTGTTCTTCGAACGAAGGATGCAACACTGAGTGGCTGGCCGTTGATGACTGGACTGGCTTGGAGTGGCAGTCTAGGGTTCCCCTTGCGTTACGTAATGAGAATGCATTTTATTTATTTGATCCTGTAGCGGATGACTGTATCCTACTACGGGAGCTGGCATACCATCGTTCGTTTAGGGTGAGGAACCCTAGTGGATACATATGTACAATGACCTTTGGTATTCCATTCATTTTTCTCTTTAGTCTTTGTTCTAATGAAGGGTTTTTCTTCTTCTTCTTCTTTTTAAGACTCACATTACTCCTTTAGGAATTCGGCTTCTAGGAATAATGGGGTTGAAGTAGGTTTAGGAGAAGCTCCCTACTGTGGTACGCTGGATGGTTTCATATACGAGTTTTAGCCATTTGGCGCCGATGAGATACCGCATTCAACAATGGTCTTGTGTTATCTAGGGAAGAGGTGGTGGGCACTACCCAAACCTTTCATTTTGGCTTTGGGGAGATGAGGATTACTCCCATAGACATTGAACAGCTGACGGGGTTTGATTGCAAGGGGTTTCTGATAGTGGTGGATCGCACATTCAGAGTGACACCAAAGGTGGTGCAAACTTTGTTGGGGGATTTACGTAGGATCATATTTAGAGATTTTATCCTAATTTCTACTTTGAAGGAGACACTTATAAAGAGGAGGGTGGATGTGACTGATGATAGAAAGACTTTTGCGTGTATTTCTTGTCGTTGCTTGAAAAGTCCTTCTAATCAAATTCC
This sequence comes from Sambucus nigra, assembly GCA_949130495.1. Taxonomy (NCBI): domain Eukaryota; kingdom Viridiplantae; phylum Streptophyta; class Magnoliopsida; order Dipsacales; family Adoxaceae; genus Sambucus; species Sambucus nigra. The sequence goes on along the minus strand of OX422208.1, from coordinate 81,227,828 downwards.
TCACATACCTACAAATAATAATAAACTCAAGTGTAGTGGTAAGTAAGGGTATCAATCCACTTTCTAGGGAGTAAAGCACATGGAACAAATTCAATTGTAATTCACTTTTTATTTTCTTTTTGTGCTTTTTCACTTTTCTATTTTTTTTAGCTTTTTCAATATTAAAACAAAAGGGTGAGGTGAGATTTTAAACTAAACTAAACTAAGATGAAAATAACTAACTAGAAAATGACTAAAATGAAAAATAAAGTCTAACACTAAAATAAAAGATAAAGTGAGGAAAATAATTGTGAGAACAATCAAGGAGTGGGGTTATGCCATAATTTCTATTATATCTATTTAATTAATTTATTCAAACTAAACTTCCCAAATTAATATTGAAATTACAAATCAACTCTCGTTGCAAATGTAATTTCAATAATAATCTTTTAGAGGATTAAATTTACAATCCTACAACTCACAAAATGTAGATCTAAACATCATCTAACAAATCACCCGCTAGGATCAATTTACTAAATTAGTTTAGATCATAAAAATATGATTAGAGTTGAAATTCAAAGAAATAATTTCACATTTTAGAAAAACCTATCTCTAGTTCGATTCTAAGATGGAAATTAAGACTAGAATCTCGATTTTCTCTCGAAAATCATTTACCCTCTCTCGAGGCGTAAATTAAAAGTAAGATTGCAAAAATAATCATCAAAGGGAATTTTAATTTAATTAAACTAATTAAATTAACATTAACATCAAAATAATGGGTTTCCCCACCCCTTGAAAGGGGTTTTAGCCTAACATGATATGAAACATGACAAATTAATAATCAAGGCTACTAAAATAAAAGAGAAGAGAATAGAACAAGCAAACCAAGTCTCCTTGAGAAAGTTGAACTCTAATCTTCCAAATTGAAGCATACACCACTTAATTGAGCATCCAAATGATTTGAAATTAAAATATTCACTCAATTAACTCTCTTACAATATTTACACTCACAATAATCTAAAAATAAAAAAATGAAAAACTATTTACAAGGGAAATTTCTCTACAATTCTCTCTCTAATTTCCTATCTAAAGCTTCCTAATCTAGAATTATCTAAACTAAAAATTACAAACTAAAAATTAGAAGGATAATGGATGAATTCAAAATGGATAATTAAATAATAAAAGAGATTTGCTAAAAATGCAAATCCTAAAATTATAAAATTATACATTAGAATTCACCCAAAGAAATAAATTCTAGATCATTAATTTATATTGAGATAATTGCTAAAAATGCAAAATCTCAACATAAAGTAATGGGTTAGAATTTATCTCCCATAAGGGATAAATTTCACTACATCAATCTATTATGAAATAATTGCTAAAAATGCAAAAATCCATAATAGATGGGTGGGGTGAATTTTATCCTAGAGATAATTTTCAACACACACCTCTATATTGAGGTATTTGCTAAAAATGCAAATACTCAACATAGAGGGGTGGGGAGAATTTTATCACACCAATCTTAAAACTAATTTGAGATCTCTTTCAAATGGCCTTGAGGTCTTCTTTTATATGCAATTGGAGCTAAGGGGCATAATTGGAAATTGGCTAGAGGTGCATGTGAGGGGTGTGAGGTCATGTGGGTGAGGTTGGGGAGGATAAAATCTGATTTGTTAAATGGGGGTATAATGGGTATTGGGGTTAGAAAGGTAGTTGAGGGGTATTTAGGGTAAATGGTAATAAGTTTGTTTAATTTGGTACATGTGGGTATTAGTTGACTTGGTCTTGCTTGGTTTGGAATTGGTTTTTGGCAGATCGTGGCTTGGCTTGGGGATATGGGATCATTTTGAAAATGGGAAATGGGTATGGTTTGGCACGATTCCGGGTTGGCTCGCGGGTTCGAATTTGGGTCTTGTGTTAACGGGTTTGTGGTTTTGTTGGCTGGATATGGATTGGCGGTTTAAGGGAGCTTGGACCTGGGCAGTGGTGATGGGGTCTTGCTGGGCGACGGTGGTATCGCCGGAGTAGAGGGAGAGGGTCGCCGGGATTGGAGATGTGCCGGCGGTGTACTCGCCGGACGATGGGTTTAAGCGGCAGGGGCGAGGTCGGGCTGCGATCGGAGTATGGTGTTCGGGTAGGCCGGAGAGAGGAGATTTGTTGGTCGGAAGGGGGTCGGGTTTTGGGATCGCCGGCATGGGGCGCGAGGACTGTCGGAGATGGGACCGGGGCTCAGCTGCTGGGGGTCCTGTAGGGGAGAGAGATCGGAATCGTCGCCGGTGGTGAGAGGTTGGAGGGCGACAGGTCGGTGGTCGCAGGTGGAGAGGCACGCCGACAGGAGGTTTCGGGTTGATGGATGTGGAGAGATGGGTTTATGGGGGTTTGAGGTGTTGTGAGGTGGGTATAGGTGTTAGGGGTGTTTGGCTATGGTGGAGTAGATGAAGGTTAAGGTGTGGGGTGTGTTAATGGAGGTATAAGGTAGGAGAGAGAAGGTGTGGTGGGGTGATTGTTGGAGAAGATGAAGTATAGGTGTTAGTGTGTGGTGAGGTGTAGGAAGTTAGGGTGTAGGTGAGGATAAGGTGTGTTGTGTGTGTATTTAATTGTGACCCTACTAAAATAATAAAAAGACTAAAATCTAACTAAGAATAAAACAAACTAAAAATAATAAAAATAAAAATAATAAAATCCTATTCCTATAAAAACTAAATTAAAACAAAAGAAATAAAAACTTAAAATTCTAAATGAAAATTAAAGTCCTAAAAAAATATAAAATGTAATAAACTAAAAATAAACAACTAACACTAATCCTAATAAAATAGAATAAAATAAAATAAAACTAAAAATCAATAAAAATCAAAATAAAATAAAACTAATCCTAATAAAAATAAAATAGAAAAATATTAAATAAATCTAGAAAATATTAAATAAATCTAAAATAAATCCTAAAAATGAAAATAACTCAAACTAAAAATCTAAAAAATAATAAAATGACACAAATAAAACACACACAGGCTTGGGGTAAGTTTGGGCTAGGTTTAGGCTCGGGTTAGGGTATGGAAGAGGTATTAGCTCCATAAAACGCGCAATTGCCATGAAATATAGCTTTTGACACTGCAACTGACGTTAAGCCTGCATAATAAACAATTAAGCACATAAGACCCATATTGTCGAGAAATAGCAACTAAAATACATCTATTTGGGGTATAAATTGTACAGTTTTGGGTGCTTATCAACTGACTAGTGACAGGTGAGATAGATAGCCCGTCTGTTTATTTTTCTTTTTTTAGGTGGCTTTTTGTTGGTGACGAGTGACGACATCATCTATCATTAGTTCTTGCCATTTCTAAGGATGATTTTGGACGTCTAACTGTATGATTGGGGGAGCCTGACCTTGGCATCCTTTTATTCTTCTTTAGTTGCTTTCAGCCGGTGCTGTTGATAGACTTTTACTGGGGCTACGTGCCTTCTTGAGGTAATTTTGGATGAATTTCCTTGCATTCTTCTTTTTGTACTTTTTACTGATTCCTATCTTTGGCAGGCGTGGTTTCATGAGGTGAAAAGGTACAATGCGGGTATGATATCCCTAAAGGATGAGTACTTTAAGGACTTTTGTTGAATGTTCCGGTGGCAAAAATCCAATTGGTGGTTAAATTAGTTCTTGTCTTTGGCGAACTTATGACAAAATTTAAATGCCTAGATGAATTACTAGGTCATCTTTCATCTTTTCTGAGTTTTCCTTTGGTATCTTCATTTCTTGAGTAGATATTGATTCTCTGTTAGGGATTACAAGTGACCATTTATCCCTAGGGGTGACTCCATGGGATACAGGGTAATGAGCCTACATGAACAAATGTGGTGGTTGATCGCGTGAAAGGGTGGTGAGGCAGATCGTGGAGGAGTTGAAGGTCCCACGGTCGTGCCCCTATGTGCATGAGGCGGGTGAGAGAGATTTTGGATAATTCATGGGTGATGACGATGATCGGTGAGACCTATATGCACTATAAAGATATGACAACGAGCTATGATTATCTAGATTTAGTGATGAGCGATCTGGTGTCTTCCTGTATCTATAACGTGGAGAACATGCCTCCACCCACCAAAACTTTTATCAGGGGAACTAGAGAATTTGTAAGATCGGACCACAGTTCTAGTGGTGTCATGTTAGCAGCGACGGTAGTGGAAGAGGAGGCATCAGTCATTCATGTTACTCACCCTTCCTATAATTTTTCACTGAGTAGTGGAGAGTCACTGAGCGTGCTGCATCATTCTCATGTGTCAGTGTCTGGGTTGACGGGGATTACGAATAGAACAAGGCCCTCCAACATGAGGTATATCCATTATCTTTTCCTCTTATTCTGTTGATTCTTCTTTGCTTCTTTACTAGTTTCTTTTCCTTTTTCTTGTATCTTCTTTGCTTCTAGTATGTTTGGGTGTCAACCACCTGGCTGAGGGACATTAGAAATGGATGGCCTCCATGTTAGATTATATAAAGAATTTATCTCCTTAATGCTTTGTGTCGCCTTCCACCTCTGATGAGGGTTTAGGTTCTGAGAGTAAAGGATCCAACGCTCGCCAGGGAAAGCGCGTTCACCGTGGGGGTTAAGGGCTTTAGAGGGGAAGTTGACGGTTTGAGTGAATTCTCGTTTGTATATTCCTATTTTCTTTTCTATCTGCAAAATTTAACTAAATGAAGGAAAATATATGAAGGAATATGGATATTCCTTTTTTGGCATTTTTCTTGATTTAATGACCTATCCTATACGCGCTTTAATTTTCCGTTGAGACTGTTTATTTTTAATAAAAGTAGAGATAAGTATGGAAATGAAAAAAAAAGGCATAATGTTTATTTATTTAGAAAAGGGAAGTGAAAGTAATTGACTGAGAGGAGAGATTTTTGTGTACGAATTTATTTTGAGAGTTAAAAATGATTTTTTTCTTAAGAGAAAATGAGTAAATAACCCGGGGGTTATTTTTGAAAATGAGGTTTTTTCTAAAATTTATTTTGGTAAAAGAGGAAATATGGAATTTTCCAAAATAGGGGGGTTACTGATTGGCATACCCCTTGACCTGCCTCTCGGCATGGGGGTCAAGTCAAATAATCCCTAGGCTATGATTACACTTTTCTACACATCAGAGTACTCCCGTAGGGTTGAAATTTAATGAAATATCCAGAGCTCTTGTCTTTTGCTAAGGGTTTTGAGTATAAAAGGAGGGGTGTGGGATGTGCTTTCTCCACCAATAACCACACTTCTCTTCTTGCTTCATATTTCTCATTCCCAAATGGCTCTTCCAATGTATGACTGATTTGCTTCTTATCTTGATGGTATGGAGGTCATGTTCTTTTACAATGTGGATTACGATACTTTTAACTTACACCGAGTTTCTCTATGGCATAATCGAGACATAGAATGGAACCCGTTAGCAGTGGCAGTACAGTGCTGGTATCTTTGGGACCATGTCTTCCGTTTTGGCTTGGACGAGGTATGTCCCACCTATGAGGAGTTCTCGACCATGTTGGGGGTCAACCCCAATGTGGCAACGTCAATGCCTGATTTTTCTTGTTCTCCCCATGCATTTTTAACGAGTTGCTTTACATATCTTTCTCGGCATCTCGACTGTCAGTTATCGTAGGGTATTCTCTAGGTATTTATGTATTCAGTGCACTTGAGGGGTTTTGAGGATGCTGGCTTTGCGGAAGATATCTCTTTCGGCCATACTACGAGGATATTACTGATGATGAGGGACTTGACAACGGATCACCAAGTGGTTGCGATAACGACGTGGATGTCTTACCGCTATAATCCTAGGACGGTGGTACTGGATGTGAACCTGGACAGTCTAGATGCTTGGAAGGAGGGCCGCATCAACTTTCTAAGGGGTCACCCTATAATGATTTTTATGTGGCTTACAGAGAGGTTTTGTCTGGAAGGCCCTCTTGAGTGTCCCTTGGCATTTGTGCCAATTTTCTTTATCCATCCTTTCCTCAGCTTCGACCCATCTGTAAAGAGTTGGGTTAACTGGTTTGTAGATCATGGACCCCGGTGTCTTTGTTGGTCAATGCCATGGTAGGGAGACTTGTATCCTATCTTTCAGCTTAGAGAGTATCGATATATGCGATTGGTGGGCCTTTAACAGACTTCCTTCTGTTTCCCATGGTGGCTTCTGCGCTAAATCGGGTGGGAATACATTATGCTGCCTCGTATAAAAAACTTATTCCCAATGGATAATGTTATGCTCTTTATGGTAGTGCCTTTGGTTGTCTATTCATCCATAACATTCTGTGAGAGGGACCTGGCATGTCTCTGGGGACTACCTAAAGTGGTTATGGAAGCGGATAGTAGAGAAAGTTGTGGCAAAAGATACCGATCAAAGGTTATTAGTTGCCTTTGACACCATGAAAGACGGTGTTGTGGTTCTGTCCATGATTGTCAAGGCATACCACTCCATGGAGTGCATGTGGAATGTTAACCAGTAATGGTAAACTTAAGGACCTCCAAGGGATGGTAACAATGATGGATCGGGGTCGTCCAGTAGTTGAAGGAAATATTTTGTGAATCCTGGGTGATTTTTTGTGAAGCTTGGTGGATTTCAATGTTTTGTGTTTTTTTTTGGGGGGGGGGGGGGGAGTGGTGGAATAATTTTTGTTGTAACTTGGTTTAGGGTTAGGTTTGTTTAAGAACAGTTTGGTTAGTGGAAGGGATGGTGGTTTGTTTAAGTCCCTTCACTAATACTTCATGTAATAGCGTTGCATTCCTTACTAGAAAAAAATGATTTTGATCATATTCTGTTGTCAGTCTTGATGAGTTTTGCATTTGAATTATCTATACCAATCGCTAAGGCATACATAATATTTTTATTCTTGTAAATGATAAAATGGACCACCATTCTTTGAGGTTAGAAAAGAATAACATTTTATGAAAAAGAAGGGGGCCAGAACCATGTATTGCGTATGGGCTGCCTACGTACCTTTGGGGGTTTTGAAAATTCTCATGAGTTTCATTTTGAAAAGAAAAGAATTTTGGGAGGATCAGGTCCAATGTAGTTCTAGGTAGGGTAAATGAAGATTTTATTTAGAATAATAGGAGGATATGTAGAGTCATAGCACATCGAGATTTCATAATAAGGGTAAAATTTCTTAAGACGGATGATATACCAAGTGTGACCTAGTCCATCATATAGCCTCGGTCATAGTCGAACTTCATAAAATGACTAAAAGTGGGGCATTGTAACTCGACGAGGTAAGACTCGACCAGGCTGACTCGGCTGATGAAGCAGTTCAGGATGCCTCGATCTCGGCCTTCAGTAATCAGCCAGCATGAGTAACATGTATAGTTTCCAGGAATTGGGTATCCTCGTCCTCGGCCACCTTCAGGTCAAGGAAGATAAGCTGAGGTCAATAGGCACTATAGGTGTCAAATCCCCAGTGGTTCACAGATCTACAAATATAGCCTCGGCCCGTGTGGTCGTCCGAGGTCCCATAGTTTATTGGGCTCATGCATTGGGATACGAGTGAGGACACGTGCGTGGGCATATATCACACGTGGACCAAGATCATTACAACTAGATCATTCCCTCATGTGAGGGAATATTTGATTATCATGACCTATATATGACAGAGAAAGTTGGCTCCTCCTCATGGGCTAAGAACATTCGACACATGCTTATTACATGCTTGGGGGTACAGTATACCCCTCAAGAACTATATATACTCTTCGTCTTCTTCATTAGAAGGGATCTCTTAATCAAAACCCTAGAAAAACTCTACTCAATTGTATCCAGAAGAGAGAGAAAGCTTAAGTGTTGTAACCCATGGCATTAGAGCCATATTTGTCAGTGGATTTCACTCACACACATAGACTGGACGTAGGGTCCGAGCGAACCATTTAAATTATGGTGTTCTTATTCTTATCCTCATATCTCTCTACAGTTATATTTCTATATTTCTATTTCATTTCTGCCATTGTTGTAGTGGTGTGAGCTTATTCATCACTTTGACTTGGTGGTGCTATTTCTGGCATCATTAGTCTGGTGTCGTCTGTGGGAAAAGATAGCCTGAGTCTTTCATTTCTTCTGCAACTTCTCTATCAATTTTTTTGGTGGTGGTCCAACCTCACCCTTGGTTTATCTTGAAACACCACTGAAAGAACTCTGGTTTGAGACCTAGCTTGCTTTCAGCTCACTTATAGTACAAAACTTGATTTTTTTGGTCGCCGGAACTCATATGACTTCAAATCTTCTGCAACCACCACTAGCGGGGGATGGTGGACCCAGCACCATCTATCCTCCTCAGTTAGAAATGGCTGAAGTAGTGGTGGTTCTCCACTCCCTAATAGCTAGCCAATAGTTGATCCAATAACAATTCTCTACTCTTAGCCTAAAATTAATCGGGGCTGATGGAGATAATTTGATAACTCCAGCAGCAAGGGAAGGACCTCAAGATTTGGTGTCCATGGGACCACCCCAGGACCCACACAAGGATATCCCTCATCAGCAGAGGTGCATAGACGTAACATACCCTATAAGTGTAGCCCTAGGAAGGCCGAGTCAGTAGTTCCCCAATGACGAGGAACAAGAGTGTGAGGAGGATGATCCAAGATATTGGGAGCCCTACCAGATCACAAATGGCACTATAAGACCGATTCAATTAAGCTGAGGTCATACTGGAAGGCTGAGCTAAGAGTGTAGGCCAAGGGAATCATCCCTAGACAAGTTGAGGAGAGGGTCATCCTTTGATAGGCTTGACCCATCACCGGATGATCTGATAAATCGCTCCTCCAGATCAATAAGTATAGTTATTTATCGAAGGAATAGTGGAGGTGACGATAGTCGGGCCCTAAGAGGATAAGAGGAGGACCAAAGAGAGGTAAATAGCCAACAGAGAAGGGCTTTCAGAGAAGCTTCAGTTTGGCCAAATGGCAGAGAGGGAGCTGGAGAAAATGCATTTGTGGCTTAGGTTGTGGTGGACGATAGACCTTAGAATGACTCCATATAATGACTAGAAGATAAGATAGGTGACATCTTGAAGAGCCGCGACCCCTTGCAGAGGGGATATAACGAAGGCTCACCTTTTTGTGGTCAGGATAGTAAGTTATCTAACACTAGCCAAATTCAAGCCTCCAGTGGTTACACCCAAGTATGATGGGAGTAAAAACCCCGTCCATTATGTAGAGATATACCAGTCGGCTATAGACATTTATTCAGTTTCAGACGAGATGAGTTGCAAGGCATTTTCTAGCACCCTCACTGGGGCTGCACATGTTTGGTTTACCTTTCTTCTAAATAACTCAATTGAGAATTTCAAGAAACTTGCAGAGAGATTCATACAAAACTTCTACTTTGGGGTAAGGCCTCAAAAGAAGATAACTCACCTGTTGTACGTTAAGCAGGGGAAGAATGAGAGGCTCGAGGAGTACATATCAAGATTCAATAAGGAAAAGTTAGAAGTTGAGGATTATGAACAAAATATTGCGATAATAGCACTGATAGGAGGTCTACAGAAGGGGAAATTTCTCTGAAAGCTTGTCGAGGACCCATCAAAGTCTATGGCCGAGATATTAGTGATGGCAGGTAAGGTCATGAACACCAAAGAAGCTATGGTAGCGAAGTATGACGATGAAAAGGGGACAAGCGATGGCGGCAAGTTCCAAAAGAAGAGTAACGATGGAAAGAAGAGATCAGCAAATGATAAGTTTGCCGACTACACTCCCCTTATAGTCAGTTGTGAGTATATCTTAAATGAGATCAAGAATGATCGGTCCCTGAGGTGGCCTAAAAAATTGAAAGCTCCTCCTCACAAAAGGAACAAAAATCTTTGGTGTGAATTACACCAGGACCATGGGCACTTAACTGAAAAATGTTTTGATCTGAAGGATGAAATAAAGAAGATGATAAAGGCTAAAAATTTGAAGAACTATATGTACAAAGGTGCCTCAAGGGGTGGCCGAGATAACACCCATAGGAAGAGGAGAGATGTCTAAGCCTGACGGTCCAGTAAGATGAGATAATAATGAGTTAGACGACTGTGATGAAGATGACCCTAACCTCCTCCTTAAGTTTGTTGATCCAAAGGGTCGGCTCAATGCGATCTCTGATGAGGTCAAGATGATCTGCGGGGGACTCACTCGAGGAAGAAAAGCGGTCACCGATAGGAAAGCACGTGTAGCAGAAGCCAAAACTCTTCCTCCAAAGCCGAAAACTATGAACTCGGCTCCACTATAACCCATAAAAGGTAAGAGAACAAAGGTTGATATGGATACATTGATAGTTAGTTTCTCGAGGTTAGCCTTTAAGATAATTCTATCTTCACATGATGACCCCTTGTTCATCACCACTCTTGTTCATGGCTATGAGGTTCCAAGAATTTTTATCGATGGAGGCAACTCAGCTGATGTTATGATCTGGGATTACTACAAAGGTTTAGGTCTGAGCAAGAAGAGGTTGGTTCCGTACCACCAACCACTCATTGGCTTCAATGGAGAGAAAGTGCAGTCATTAGGAATATATGAGAAGGAGGTAATAGTGGGGAACACATGGCCAAAATGCCTCATGAAGAAAATTAATTTCTTCGTATTGGACAAAATGTCTATTCGGCTTATAATATCATTCTTGGGAGGGTAGCCCTCAAGGAATATGAGGCAGTGCCCTCAACCGTCTACTAGATAATTAAATTCCCGACCCCATATGGGGTAGTGGAAGTTCAGAGGGATCAGATTGAGGCAGGGTAATGCTACTTCAACTTAGCCAAGGAGAGGGAGGCCTATAAGAGGCCAACTACGGCCTATAATATTGATACTCTAGATCTAAGAGATGAGAAGAAACTCAAAAAGGGTGAGGACACTGAGGAGGTATAATCCATCATCCTCAATGAGGATGAGCCAGAAAAAACTATCCAAATTGGCAAAGCCCTAAAGAAGGAGGTTAAGAAAGAGCTGATTAAGCCATTGAGGAAGAGGAAAAACATTTTTTCCTAGAGCCACAAAGATATGCCAGGGATTGACCTAGAAGTCTTGTGTCATAAGTTCAATGTGGCCGATGATGCGAAGATAATACGGTAAAGAAGAAGAGTCTACTCACAAGAGAATCCGGGAAGAGGTGAAAAAGTTAGAGAATGTAGACTTCATCAGAGAGGTCATCTACCCAGAGTGGCTGAACAATGCTGTCATCGTCCCCAAAGCCAATGGAAAACAGAGGATGTGTGTTGATTTCACAGATCTGAACAAAGCCCGCCCGAAATATAGTTTCTCATTGCCGAGGATTAATCAGATGGTAGACGCTATAGCCGTCCATAAATTAATGAGATTCATGGATGCCTACTCAGGCTATAAATAAATATTCGTGGATCCATTCGATGAAGAAAAGACAACCTTTATAACCGATAAGGGGACCTTTTACTACAAAGTCATGCCCTTTGGGTTGAAGAATGCTTGGGAAACATATTAAAGGCTAGTTAATAAAATGTTTGAGGACCAGATTGGCAAGACAATGGAAGTGTACGTCGATGACATGTTGACGAAGAGCCTAATGGCCGACACCCATGTGGTTGACCTTAAGCACACTTTTAACACGATGGACAAGTACAAGATGAAGCTCAACCCCGCCAAGTGTGTCTTTGGCGTGGGAGCGAACAAGTTTTTGGGATTTATCGTGAATCATAGGGGGATCAAAGCCAACCCTGAGAAGATCAAGGCCTTATTGGAGATGAAGACTCCTACAATGATAAAAGATGTGGAGAGACTGACTGGAAGAATGGCGACATTAAACAGGTTTGTGTCTAGAGCCACTAATAAATGTCTTCCTTTCTTTAAAGTATTGAGAAAAGCTTTCGAATGGAATGATGATTGTGATAGAGCCTTTAAAGATTTGAAGTCCTATCTCGGCTCTCCACTCTTATTGTCTAGACTAGTTCAAGGGAAGAAATTGTATCTATATCTATCAGTATCTGAATCGGCCATTAGTGCCGTAATTGTAAGAGACGAGGATGGATTTCAAAAACTAGTGTATTTTAAAAGTAAAGTACTCCAAGGGGCCCTCTTAGTAGGTCTCTCCCTTGCCCAGGCACTTAATGTTTGACAACTCCTTGTCCATAGTGATTCCAGGTTGGTTGTCAACCAAATTTTGGGGGTGTACGAGGCTAAATATGATAGAATGGCAAAGTACCTGGGAAGGGTTAAGACAATATTGAAGTAGTTCACCAAAGTGAAATTGAAGAGGATACCCCAACTGAACAATGGTTGAGTCGATGCACTGGAAAGGTTAACTTCGACCATCGGAACTAAAATTAGATGAGTAGTCCCGGTAGAGATTCTTCATCGATTGATGATTGAAGAAGAAGAGAATATGGTGGAACGCTATTTCAATGTGAGTATAGGATCTTCTTGGATGGATACAATCATCTGCTACATTAGAGATGGGGAGCTACCTGAGTCCAAGGCCGAGAAAAAGAAATTAAGATACAAAGTTGCAAAGTTCTTCCTTAAATTCTAGTGTTCTTCATCTTCTCCTCATCTCCCTCTACTATTATATTGCTATATTTTTGCTGCATTTCTTCCATTGTTGTATTGGTTTGAGCGTATTCATCACTTTGACCTGGTGGTGCTATTTTTTGCATCATCAACAGACCTGGTTGATTGGACATGCCATTTTTTCTCCATCGAGGTTTGTGAGCATAGAGGCACCAACTGAGCGAATTTTCTTCATGATGTAGGGACTGCTCTAATTTGGTTTGAATTTCCTTTCGAGGTACTAGACTCTTTAAGGGCAAAGTCTCCTTCTTAGATTGCGCGGTCCTTAACTTTTCGGTTGAATGATCGTACTATCCAATGTTGATATCTCTTTATATGATATAGAGCCTTCAGTCTCTTTTCATCCAAGAGTGATAATTCATCAAAACAGTTTGATGCCATTATTCTTCCCCAATTTTTCTTTCGAGTAGAACGTGAAGGGAAGGTATTTCTAAGTCAATGGGTAGGAATGCTTCCATTCCGTACACTAGAGAAAAAAGGGTATCCCCAGTAGGTGTTGTTATTAAAGTGAGACAGCCCTAGAAGGCGTAAGGGATATGATTAACCCAATCTCTGCAACTCTCAGTCATCTTACTGATTATGCTTTTATTAGCGTCTTCAACGGCACCATTGGTTTGGGGTCGATAGGGAGAAGATTTTTGTCTCTCAATCCTATACTCGTTAACTAGTTCTGTGATCTCATCTTTGAAATGGATCCCATTATTTGTACTAACTCGTGGGAAACTCCTTATCGGCAGCTGATGTTCTTTCTGATAAATTTAGCTCCTTTCTTGGCATTCAGCACCACGTATGACTCGGCTTTGACCCATTTGGTAAAGTAATCAATGGAGACCAACATGAATTCATCATCGTTTGATGCTTTGAGAGTAACTTTCCCTATGATGTTAATGCCCCAGGTGGAGAAGGGGGGTAGAGAGGTCATGTTATATAGTTCTCGGTGAGGTAAGTGTTGGATATTAATAAACTGTTGGCATTTGAGGGATCTTCATACATAAGCCATGCAATGGTGAACCATAGTGGTACAATAATATCCTTGATGGATAATCTTTTGGGCAAGCATGTGACCATTTATGTGGGTCCCACATTCCCCATTATGGATTTTTTTTATCATTTCCTCAACATCAGCCCCTACTATGCAGTGTAAATGGGTTCCATTGAAGTTTCTCTTGAACAACGCTTTGTCATAGATGATATACTAGGATGCCAATTTGTAAAGGATCACTCGGTCTTTCTTATCGGGGTTTGGGAATACCTACCATATTTGAGGAGGACCCAAATGTCATAATACCAAATTTATCCATATCAGAATCTTCCTGGGTAACGAGTTTAATATGGTAGAAATGGGTGGGATTAGCTTATTTCTAAACCAGGAAAGGAGCCATTATTATTCCCTCAGTCATTTCGACCATGGAGGACAGGGTAATAAGGGCGTTAACTAGGTCGTTCTGTGCATGAGGCATGTAGTGCAAGGTGATATCTTTGAACTGGGAGGCCATGATTACTATGTAGGTATGGAATGGTAGGACCTTCTCGTCTTTGACTTTTTATTTTCTAAGGATTTAGCCAATGATAAGGGCAGAGTCTTCATAGATTTCAAGGTGTCGAATTCCTCTGTTAAGGACAATCTTGAGTCCTACAGTGCATGCCTCAGACTCAGCCATGTTATTGGTTTAAGGGAAGTCTAGTTTGATGTCAATGGGGTGTGAGAGTCATCAGGGGCGATTAGGACTATCCCAATGTCATATCATTTCTTAATGGTAGCTCTGTTAAAGAACATATGCCATCGATTCCTTCCATGGGGTAATCAACAAGGTAGTCGGAGATGGTTTTCCCTTTCATAGCTTTCTGCATCACGTACACAATATCAAGCTTGGCTAGAAACAATAACCAACAGTCCATTCGGCTGAATAAAGAAGGCTTTTCTAGCAAGTACTTGATGGGATTCATACGGGATACTAGTGTGAAGGGAAAGGGGAGTAAGTCATGTCGTAACTTTTGTGTGACCCAGACAAGGGTGAAACATGACACATACTTTCTCCAAAGTAGTGTAGTTGACTTTGTATCCGACTAATTTCCAATAGGCGTAATAAATAGCTCTTTCCTTATGGGATTCTTAAATGTATTTGGCTAGCAACGCCCTTTTTACCGTTTCTGTGATGATCAAGTACAGGACGAGGGCGAGACCTGGTTGCAGAGGCATAAGAATTAAAGGTCGGGTGAGGTATCGCTTGATTCGATCAAAGTCTTCTTAGAAGGCCTCATTCCAGACATAAGTTAAATCCTTTCGGAGAAATTTGAAAATGGGTTCACAAATAGAGATTAATTAGCTGATGAACCGACTAATGTACTGTAGTTTACCCAGGAATCCTCGAACTTCCTTCTCTGTCTATGGGGGTTTCTTCTCATGTATGGATTTCATCTTGGCAGAGTCTACTTTGATTCCCTTCTCACTGATTATGAATCCCTGCCAAAAACATATTTTTATGGATTTAGCCTCATCTGGTATTATCGCAGTCATTCGAAGAACTTTCGGTGGGCGAGAATGTGACCTTATCGAGTCTTAGACTTAATGATCATATCATCGACATATACTTTAACCTCCTTATTAATAAGTTTGTGCAGGATGGTTGTGGAAGCTCTTTGGTAGGTAGCCCCGGTGTTCTTGAGTCTGAATGGAATGACAGTATAGTTGAAGGTTCGCTATGGGGTGATGAAAGTGGTTTTCTCCTTATGGTCAGGGTGTAATTTAATCTGACTATATCCGGTGAATCCACTAACAAATGACTTGAGGATGTGGTTGTCTGTGTTGTCTATAATCATGCCAATGTTGGGCAATAGGTAATCATCTTTTGGGCATGATTTTTTCAAATCTCGATAGTCGACACACATGCGTACTTTTCCTCCCAATTTTGGCACGAGGACGATATTAGCTAGCCATGTAGGATTAAGGGTGGAAATTTTGGGAACGAAATGATAACATGACATGAAATAAAATGAAATTGACACAGTCTTTCGTATTCAGGTCATGTTCAGGTCTAGGTTTTTGGACTCGCCAATGGGTCGTATCGTGTTCGTGTCTAATTTAGACCAAGAAATTGACCCGATAAGGACCCGATAGTGACCCAATTAAGGACACGATATATGCCCTATGTAGATCCACTATTGACTCCATTTAGACCCATCATCAACCTACTATTTAGACCCACTATTTTTTTAATTCCTCACTAAATGGTCTAATCGTATCCAATCATGTTGTGTTGGATCGGGTCTAATCGTGTCCAATTGAATCATATTTACCTATCGTGCTATCATGTCGTGTCATGTTCGGGTTAAAAAACACATTATCATGTTGTGTCATGTCTGGGTCCACTGGTTTCTTATTGTGACGTGTTGGGTCATGTGAAAACATGACCCGTTGACTCATTTTGCCACCCTATGCGGGATATTCGATAACGCGAATGAAACCCGCATTCAACTGCTTGACCAATTTCCCTTTGACTTTGAGAGACCATTCCAATGTGGAGCTTCCTTATCTTCTGTTTGGCTAGCTTACATTCGGGGAATGTTGGGATCTCGTATTGAGCAATTTTTGGGTCAATACCGGGAATTTTCAAGGGACCATACGAAGACGTCCACGAACTCTTTCAGTAGCTATTCAAATTGCACATGCTCATGCTCGTTAAGGGTGGACCCTATCCTAAAGTCGTGTTGATGGCTACTAGAATCGAGACTAATAACAAAAATGTCATTATCATTAATTTGAACGTGGTTATGTTGTTTGTTATTCTCCTTATGAAGATCTGTTAAGAATTGTTCATTTATAAAATCGTCATCATCAAAGGTTTGATTAGAATCTAGACAATTAATATAAGGCACAACAAGATACTCAAAATCCTAATTTATATCATTTTTGGGAAAAATAACATTGAGAACCTCGTCAAAATAGGGCTCAGTTACATTGATATCAGAAAAGGGAACACCGACATCAGGTGAAGAAACTTAGATAGGGTAGACATCAGGGTCAGGTTAAATCTGAGCATGTTGGAGAAGCATGACATTCTAGTAGAGGAAATGTATGTCAGCAGCTTTGATCTAAGTATGCGTGTCTAATGGTGAGGCATCTGAGTGGATCATGTAGAGACTTAACCCCACTGTCTGCAGGTTGAATGAGTCCTTAAAATCACTTTCCTCAGAATCCTCCATAACTGTCAGATCTTTCTTTGTGAGAGGTTGCACTTCATATTGGCAGTCTTCGGTCCAAGAGTTATTATCTTGAAAGAAGATTTCCATCCTCTATTTCATCTTCTTATTGACATGGTTATACTATGGTTCAGGGAAAACAAAAAAATGAGAAGTCTTCACCTTCCTTGATAAACCTTTCGTTTAAAAAGTCTCTTGAAATAATCTTATTTTCTTCTAAGCTTATTTTCGATCATGGTCGTCGAAGTGAATTGAGTTTTCTGATGAAGGATGGTAACCCGAGCCACATGGGGTAAAGGCCCCCAACAGGACTATGGGCTCAATGATCCCTTGATGGCATCGCCCTAGCCCCATTCTGAGCATGAAGTGCATATTCTTGAACATTTTAATTACATTGACTTTGCCATGCGGGTTCTGTTTTAGACAAACTTAGTCTTTAAAATTTTCTCCTATTAGAAGGGGAAGTGGGTTAACTCTGAAACCAGAGAAGAGCGTTTCATTCATCCCATGATGAATCTCTAATATAGGATTGCTAGTGCTGGCATTATTTATACTGTCGTCATCCCCCAAGATGGTAATGACCTGGCCTTTGGCGAAGAATTTAAGTTTCTAATGAGGAGAAGAAGATACCCTTCGGATTCTTTAGAGCCATGGACGACCATGGATTAGATTAAAACATGAAGGTATGTCAATAACATGGAACTCAGTGATAGGATTGATAGGGACAACCCCTATTGCTAGTTTTATGGACCCAACTACCTCTCGGCAGGTATTGTCGTAAGCGCTCACGGCTACGGAAGTGGGAGTGATATCACTTACATTCAATCCCAAACAATTGAGGGTTCTGAGAGGACAAACATTAGGAGAATATCCATTTTCAATAAGTGAAAGTAGGACTATCTTTCCCAAGACTTTAACAGAGATTTTAAGGGCATAATTATGATCAGGATCGATCTTCGGTATCTCTGCTTCAAAATAGGAGGGTGATTTGGAAGAGGTCAAGGACCTAACCATGTTTACAGCTTCTTCGATAGTGGTGGAGGGAAGGGCTATAAGTCCTAGTAAGGAGTTTTATTAAATCATTTCAGTGTAAATGGGAAGACATGAAAATCCCCCATAGGGTGATATTGGATTGGGTCTTGTTGATCTAGTCAAAGACTGTGCTCTCTTCAATGGTCATTTCTGGCATGGGAAGTTCTTCGATAACCCCTTTTCCTTTATCTGTCTCGATCACATGAGGAATCGGATCTTTGTAGTGTTTTACTGATTTGGTTATGTGATTTACTAATGTAGGAAATAACAAGAACCCTATGTCTTCATCTGCCTCTAGATGAATGGCCACTTTATTGATTTCCCTCAACAGGCCTTCGAAGGATATCACTCCACATAGGTTAGCTACTAAACTGATTTTTTCCTAACTGGGTTCATTATCTAAACTGTAAAAGTCTTCCCCCATTCGGTGGAAACTATGTCCTCTTACCCAGAAAACTTAATGCATTCAATAACCTCGACAACTTCATCGTACAAATCTTCCCACTCAGCGGGGAGGTGAATGAGTGGAGGGACCAACCATCCCTAAAGCTTCAAAATGGTGAGTAGCTCATCAATTCTGTAAATTTTACTTGTCTATCGAAATGCATCCGTCATTATCTATACTATGTCATCCAGACTAACTTTTTTAACAGGTGCCACCCATTCATCTGATTCTTGGGCCCACTTATGGGATTCCGTGAAAAAGCCACTGAATTTTCCATAATCAACAGTCATCTTGACGGGAAATTTCGGCCCAAACTCTAAGAGTTGGTTCAACACAACTGACAACTCCATATCTTTCTCTTCAGATCGGGTGCAAACGCTAATTCAAGACCTTCTAAGGAGTGACAAATCTTGATCAGTGAAGTAGGTAGATTATAGGAGAAAATAGGGGCAAACTTTAAGCAATTTAGGTGAGATTATGGTTATGGTGGGTGCTTTTTTGGGCACGATTTGAACATATGGGTCAAATTATGGGTCACTCCCTAGAAAGATGGCATTTGTATGAGTTAAAGTAGGTTATGAGTGGTATTGAGTTTAACATTAGCTGTTGGGGTGATGATACCCTGGTATATTAGGCCTTGGA
Source organism: Sambucus nigra (assembly GCA_949130495.1). Lineage (NCBI taxonomy): Eukaryota > Viridiplantae > Streptophyta > Magnoliopsida > Dipsacales > Adoxaceae > Sambucus > Sambucus nigra. The sequence continues at coordinate 81,209,012 of OX422208.1, read as the reverse complement.
TCACATTCCTAAAAGGGAAACATTGGTCGGTAGACTAGTGGAAATCACCACATGTATTGGCTTTGAAGTTTTTAGGGAGTGGGATTGGTAATGGACGAGGGTCCAAGGGTTTGATGCGATTTTAACTCAACAAGACTTGGTAGACTTTGGACAGGGGAGCATGGAGCTCAGTGTGCTCTTTCTTGGTAGGATTAGTAGGGTGAATTTTTCGTGTCCTAGAGGTAGTAGGTTAGAAAATGTTGTTTATGGTCGAGATTGTAGCACTGGCGAGCTTCTCATACTTCCGAGGAACAAATTGTTCGATCACTTTCTTTGGCTCAAATTTGACTGTAGTAGCACCTTCCTCAATTTTTACACCAGCCTCTCGAAGGGCTCGAAAGTGTGGGTAGTACTGTCCTCCCATGGACACTCTTATATGAGGCAGGAAGTTCTTCTTCACAATACTAACTTGTTCCTCCTTGGAGGATCGGTTGTTTATGGTAGCATCTTTCTCACTCCACCTTCTTATGAAGTTGCTAACTGTATCCCCAGGGTTTTGTTTAAGAAGCTCTAAATCTCATCACGTAACCTCTAGCTCCTCATTATACTTATACCGAGACATGAATTCTTGTGCGACATCCTCCCAACTACGGATTTTGAGTTCTTTGAGAGATAAAAAACACCGAAGGGTGCTTTATTTCAAAGTTTGCTGGAACATATGTGCCATTATCTCTTCAGAGACACCAAGGAGTGTCATGGCTCGATGATAGTTTCGAAGGTGAATAATTGGGGGTCTGTTTCCCCAAAACTTCTCAATATCTGGCATCTTAAACTTCTTTGGTAGCTTCGTTTTGGGATAGTGAGTCATAAGGTTTTAGTCCATGTTGTTATCGAATATCTTTACTTGGTCGAACTTTTTTTTATATCATCTTGAGGTCTTCCTTAACCTTCTTCAGTTCCTCCTCCTTAGGATCTGTGGGTACTGACAGGTTAGACCCTGGTTGGGAAAGGTTCGAAATAGAGAGTTGAGCTAGCAGTAGCCTATTGGCAGGTGGGGCATGCGGAGCATGCTGATACTCTTTTGGGACCCAAATAGGCTCAAGAGTGGGTGAACCCATGGCACGAGGAAAAAGAACCTCAGGTTCTTTAGGAATTTGGGCCCGGTGATTTTGCATCTCATGGACCTTAAATTGAAGATTGTCAATCTTGGCACTGAGCTGGGGTAAGATGATCCTCAAATTAGGTTGCACATTAAGTGCTTGTTCGATTTTCTCCATGAATATCTCATGAAGGTAAACCCCAAACTCGGATGAAGTAAAAGAAGAATCGATAGAGCTTCGAAGCGGTTTGACAGAAGATCGAATCTAATAGGGAGCCAGGCCACAATCGGGCATGTAATCGACCTGAGAGGGGAAACGGTTATAAATTATTTTTGAAATAAGGAGGGAGAATTTTTTTATTATTTTGGGAGGAGGAGAATTTTTTTGGGGTATTTTTAAAAAAAGAGGAAAAAAGGAGAGGAATCTCAACATGATTATTATTAATGTTATTACTGAGTTTCACTTGTATTAGGTTTGCCTAATACAAACCTGGGAAAATTAGGTTTGAAAATATGTAAGACAGGGATGGACTTGTTTCCAGGTTCATGGACGAGGTCCTGTTTTGGAAAAAATAGCAAAATCATGCAAAAATTCGGGTGGTATGCCGACTTGAAATTTCAGCAGAGTTTTGCAAGATAATCGGCAAACTAAATATGAGTGTCCTAAGTTTGACACTTATATGAGGTTTATGCAGTTGTTGGGTTAGTGGAAGGGTTACCCCCTTTGGCATGACTTCCACGATATACATCTTGCCAATAAGGACAATCATTCATCTGTACGTGTGGACAAGCCATTTGATATACCTGAGTGTATGTGAATTGCCTCACTATATACCTCATGGGGACAGTATGTGTGAGAGAAAATTTGATATACTCGACATACGTGAATAAGTTCCCTTCTATATAACTCCCGTAGTGAGTTTGGTCAAGCAGTAAAATGTGAGAGGAACCATTCGATATACATCGAAGGTACGAGGTCAATGGAAAGTAAGAGTTTTATCGCTTAGGCTAATTATGACCCGCAACACTAGCTCCCATCACAAAGTGAACGCTCCATTACGGAACAAAATTTGGGTCAATATTTCCATTCTCTTGGTGATTATGTGCCAAAATGCATGAGTCTTAATTAACATATTATGGAGAGAGAGAGTATTTTTTATTGGTATGATGAGTAAAGGTAATAAGACACTAATGGGGGAGTATATACAAGTATTATGAAAAGTAAATCTAGCACAGATACTATACTATGCATGGATACATATGAGTGAGTAAGTGACATGGGAATATATATAAGTTAGTGTGTGTGATAGTGAGCCTATACATGGATCAACTATAAGTGATGTGTGATATGTGTAAGTAAGAATTTATATAAGTGTAGGAAGCTTGGGTGTGTCCTAGTGAAGCCTAAGCATGAATATTCTACGTAGTGTGTGAAGCATGTGAGTATAAAGTGAAGCTCAGTGTAAGTGTGTGAAGTGTACATGGAGAGTATGTACAAGTGTGTGAAGTGTGTAAGTGAGTGTAAAGTGATATATACAAAAGGGCAAATAGAGGAGAAAAAGGAACATACCGGTAGGTGAATATGCACACATGCAGGAATATAGTCTAGTCCTCTCAAAATATTCCTCAGCGAAGTCACCACTATGGTCATCTCGAGGTCGGGGGTCAGGGGGTTCTACCGTGGTGGATCCCTCATTCCTGCCTCTTTTTGGCGTGCGTGCGGGATTGCATCCTTTCTCTGGGTGCTCGACGGTCATCGATGTGGAGTGATATTTAGAGATAGATTTGCTAGCCTACTTTTCACAAAATAGGCAAAAGAAATGTTATCGCCTCAAGAGAACGGAATAAAGGGCAATACTGATGCTTGCGAAACCAAATAGTTCAAGGGTCGGGGTACTAAGTTACAAAATGGAAAGGTGTTAGGCACCCATCCCACCCTTTCGGTCTCTCATAGGAATGTGTTAATCTTATCCTAATAAACTCAGTGATGTGTGTGCTTATGTGCATAATATAAATAGAGGATGGAATTGCTCGACTCGCGTCATGGATATAGGCGAAGTGAGGTCATCTTTAGGAGTGTTCCCAAAATAGTAATTCAAAGTATAATGTAAGTGTTCTCCGATTAACAAGTCGTTATTGAAAAACACAAGCAAGAAAGCATATATATATATATTAAGAATATAAAATAAGAACAAGGTAAAAAATGTGTATGGGAGGACTCAAGTCTAGGGATTTACCCAAGATGCCAACGTAGCCCAATGGGGCATCAAAGTTCACGTAGTTCTAAGACAATACGAGGTGGGTTTTAACCCCTAAATCCGATCGGGGACTTTGCTTGTGTGTGCGTGTGTGTGTGTGTGTGTGTGTGTGTGTGTGTGTAGAAAAAGGTATTTTAGCGTGAGAAAATGTGATGAGAAATCCCCATTTGGAATTTACAAGTAAACCATCTTTTTCTTGTTTTTGGGTTTTCATATGAAAATAAAGTATGTGCAAATGCGAATAATAAAAGGCTTAAAATCAAGGTGTGTGATTTAATGAAGTAAAGTACTAAAGTGGAAATGAGGTAACTAATGCAAAAGTAAGAGAATTTAAAGATAAAGAGGGAGAACTAGGCTATCTTATGAAGACTTGAAGTTGATCTTGATTATAGATGCTCTGATCTCATGATGAGATGATGGTGGGATGAGGATGTGGGTGAGAATTTACTCAAAAGAATAATGAAAATGACGGAAGGAATGTGGGAAATGGGATTTTTAATATGGGAACAACTCTAAATTCGAGAGAATGTTCTCTGAAATGCTGAGAGGGATGTTCATGGGTGCTTTTCAAAGTGAGGCCATGCCCTCGATTTATAGGGCCAAGGGGTGTGCTGATTGGCGTGGTCCTAAACCTGCCTATCAGCATAGAACCCCAGACACACTGCCGATAGGCATGGTCCTGGGGGTGCCATTCGGCAATTTGAGGCAAGTTTATTTAGAAAAATGGCCTTAAAAGCGAACCATAAGTTAGAATTGCACACGAGACGAATCGTTGGAAAGGTTACGTAAAGCCCTTTAATAATCCACTGAGCCACTCCTAAATTCGGGAGTTGACTGAAGTCAAACAGGGCCCGAAAGCACCCGTTGGTCACTGGGTAGGAAATTCCCAGAGGAAAATATAAGGCCAATTTGCGTACGGGATGGACCAATGGAAATGTTATTTAGTGATCTTTGAGATTTCATTAAGTTTGGTTCAGTTCAAAGAGACCATGGTCAAACAGGGCTCGAAAGTATCCGATGAACCTTCGGAGTAAAATGGGTCATTCGTCCGTACTGTAAGGTTGATTCATACACATGACAGACTATTGGAAAGGGGATTCAGTCACCTTTAAAGATTAATTCATATACGTTCAAGCTAGAGAGTTTACTGAGGTCGACCAGAGTCCGAGAGCACCTGGTGGCCTCCAGATCAATTTTCAGGATAAAATAAATCATTTATCCATGCCGTAATGTTGATTCATGCACAAGGTGAACCTTTATAAAGGGGATTTAAAACCATTCAAAAATTCATTAAGCTTAACTCAGGCGAGAAAGTTGACCAAGGTCAAACGGGGCTCGGGTGAGCCTGGTGGCCTCTAGATCGGTACTCGGAGTATGACCTAGGGTTTATGGTGAATGAGTGAGTACTAGGGACCTAAGGAGGTACATAGGGGATGCTAAGATAGGATATTTACACTCACCATGGAGTCACTGTCATTAATTATATTACCAAACGATGATTACTATTTAATTATATTAGAAAGAGAATTATGAAATGTCCAGGTACATAATTGAAAGACGAAAGTTTGTCTAGCTCAATCTGTGATAATTTAACCTGTCCACGAGAAATGTAATTCCATAAGTTAACTAGGATGTCTATTAGGGTTTTTACTTTAAGGGAGACACTTTAAAATTAACAATGAATTTAAATTCTCACATGTGTATTTTGAAGTTAATTTTATTTTTGAAATTTATAGTTCTCATATTTCAAATTGTGATCACCACTCAACCTACTTGATTTAATCTTAGAGGACAACGAGTTTACTTGAATGAGTTATATATACTATCAAGGAAATTTAGACATTGTCCTAACTATTGAGGACTTTAAATTTGTCTTGACGGAGACCTACCTTGCTAAACCGGAGGAAGGAGAACCTAAAAAAGATATCCAAACCTACAAGAGGTGGGAAAGGACTAATCATATGGCTCACTCCTACATATGGGCCTTTATGACTAATGTGGTGCATCAATGATATCAGCACATGTCCACTGATTACGACATGATTATGAACTTTAGGTACATGTTTGATGATCATAATTGTGACACAAGGTTAGACGTTATGTCAAGGTTGGTCAAACTAAGATGCCTGAGGGTACTACCATATGTGAGCACATTCTAAAGATGATGTCCATCATAGGAGAACTGGAGGTGCTTGGGTTTTAAATCGATGGGGAAACCCAAGTTGATTTCATACTCTAATGAATACCAGAGTCCTTTAAGTGGGTTGACCAAAATTATTCTATAAATAAATTTTATTACTCCCTGGCGCAACTGCTTAAATAACTCTAGGATTTGAAGAATATCAATAGGCATAAGGGTGGGGTTTAGGTTTCTAAGAAATGTCCATCTCCTTCTATACTTAATGGTAAGAATAAGATAAGCATAAGATTGAAAAGGGAAAGCCTCATGCACAACCTAAAGTTATAGAGACGAACTTTTAGGTATACATACTTGGATTTTTAGTTGAATAAGGATTCTAGGAAATTAGCATCGGGATATGTGTTTACCCTAGGAGGTGGAGATATAAGTTAGAGGAGTATCAAGCAATCATGTATTGCTAATTCGACCATGGAGGTTAAGTATGTTACCACTTCGGAGGAAGTAAACGAGGTTTTTGTCACCATAACTTCCTAACGGACTTGGGTATGGTTCCTTTAGTAAAATCGACTATTGCACGTTATTATGACAATAGCGGTTTGATTGTAAATTCAAAAGAACTGAGGACTCATCATAGGGCGAAGCATATTGAGGGCAAGTATCACCTGATTTGAGAGATCTTGCAGATGGGCAACATCATCGTGACCAAGTTTGATACTAAGAACAATTTGGTGGATCCTTTTACAAAGGTCTTACTAGCTCTGACTTTTAACATTCAATGGAAGGAATAGGAGTAAAGTTAATGTCCGTATGGCTTTAAGATTAAGGGGAAGGTAACCATGTGTAAAACATCTTATTATTGATTAACAACGGACTATTGTATTCAATTTGAAAACAGAATCAAGTTTATAAGGATTCCTTATATTTGTTTAAATATATTATTTCATATAAATGTTGGTCAATATGGATTAGTAGGAATTCTAGTGAGTTATATTCAGGTTGATCACACGGAGATAGAATTTTGGTATGGTACTGTTAAAAAGTACACAACTTACATATGGATAGCAGTTGCGATACAACTCTAATAGTTATCTCAAACTATGAGGACCAATATAATGGTTCAGGAACTTGTGTGATAGTTCAATAGAGGATTGTGATCAGTATATGCCAACAATGTATTGAATATGAACACCCATGAGATTTGAGTCTAAGGGTTGCCTTGATTAGACTCGGGCAATCTCACACCATTTGCAAAGGGTGAATAGATTTTTAATCCTGAGAACTATGAGAATTAAAATGCTTATATGATTGTTAGTTTGACTGTTATGGGTGAGATTCAATCCTAGATTGAATTAAATGATCCCCGCATATTGGGTGACAATTATGTAAGTAGGTCTAAGATCTTAATTTGGAGGAATCCCTACCTGGGAATACTTTGGATTGAGATACCACCTTAATAGACATATAGGATTTGTTTTCAATAGTAACCTAATTAGTGGATTATTTGTAATCTAACGGAGTAGAAAATCAAGTTGAAGTATCATAATCAATTAATTGGTTAGATGTTTGTTAAAGTCGATTAGTGGCAAATTTATTTGACCAATAAGATCGATTAAGAAGATCGAAGTAAAGCAAGATAGGAAGGTGGAGAGTGGGCAGAAGATCCAAATGATAATGAAAATAAAATAGCTATTGTGGTAGCTAGTAAAAATATAAATAATTATTTAGCCGAAGGCTACCCTGTGAGTCTCACAGGTGAAACACGTGGTGTGGGAGGGGAGGAGGGAGATGGCATTAATTTTACATAATTGAAAATTTTCAAATTGTTGTTAGAAATTGAACTCCCAAGGAAGGATGTTGATTATGGTAAAATGGAGGATGAGGGGTGGTAAAAGACCTGGAAGGATGGGTGGAGAATATGATTAGAGGTTTTAGTAAAATTTAGGGGGGTATAATACAAGGGGATAGAAAGTAAGGCCCTGTGTTTATTTGAGAAACTAAAAAAGTATGTGAGGGGGAAATAAATATGTCGGGGTGTGGGGTGTTCTTTCTTTCAGAGGAAAATAAGAAGGAGCGATAACTCAAGTGTTTATAGTGTTATATTATTTACGAGGGAACGGAAAGGAGTGGGGGGGGGGGAAAGGGGGGTAAGGTGTTTTAATATTTTAATTAAACTCGGGTTGATTTCATGGAATGTGAGGGGTTTGAATGATCCCAATAAACGAAGGATTATGAGCAAGTAAATTTCTAGATGGAAACCAGATATTTATGCCTACAGGAATCGAAGTTGAGTCATTTGGATGGTGTGATAGCTAGTTTGATGCGGGGAGGACATAAGGTTAAATGGATCAGTATGGGTGGTGGGATAGCTAGTCTTGTTTGTTCGAGAATGTGTAGGACGACTTTACTTGGATCTTGCCAAGGATTTACGAGCTGATGGAAGATTCAACTAGATTGGAAACTTTGGAGGAGCTAGCAGGCGTCAGTAGGGTTTGGGTTGTCCCTTGGTGAATGGGGGAAGATTTTAATGAAGTGAGATTCACCTCAGAAAGGAGTGGGGGAGGGAGAACTAACTGATATATGAAGAACTACTCAGATTTTACTAACGAGATGGAGTTGGTGGATCTTCTATTATAAGGTGGATTGTACACGTGGTCTAGAAATAGAGACATATCGTTCTTATCTTACCTACATCATTTCCTTATTTTACGGGGGTGGGAAGAGCATTTCCCAGGGGTGATAGAGTCTAGGTTACCTAGGGTAATGTCAGATCACAACCCCATACTGTTAGTGTGGGGGGATGGAGAGAAGGTAGGATCCCATTTAAATTTGAAAATATGTGGGTCAAGGAAGTGGATTTTGTGGACAGAATTAAAGAGTGGTGGTTAAGCTATATGGTGAAAGGAAAATCTAGTTTCAGACTGACTTTTAAGTTGGTATTTCTCAAAGAAGATATCAAAATGGAATAAAGATGTGTTCAAAGATGTGAGTGAGACTACCTCAAGGTACATCGATGAGGTTAGGCCTTAGATGAGAAGGAAAGGATGTTTGGTCTTTTAGTGGAGGAAAAAAGGGTGAGGGAGGATAGGAAAGGGGAGATTAGGAGAAGGTTTATTTAGGAATAAATCAATTGGAGACAAAAATCATGAGCATTATGGTTAAGGGAAGGTTATAAGAATACCAAATTCTTTCACAAAGTGGATAACTCACATCTTCTCTTCAACCATATTGAGAAGATTGTAGTAGGTGGATTAGAGTTTGAAGAAGCTAGCGATGTGAGGGGGGCCATCTCTCAATTTTATGAGGATTTGTTCCAAAAGGGGGAAGAGTGGCAGGAAGGTATGTACGGTCTTTCAGTGGAGGAAAAGAGGGTGAGGGAGGATAGGAAGGGGATATTGGGAGAAGGCTTATTTAGGAAGAAATCGGTTGGAGACACAAATCGCTAGCGTTATGGTTATGGGAAGGTAATAAGAATACCAAGTTCATTCACAAAGTGGATAACTCACATCTTTGCTTCAACCATATCGAGAAGATTACAATAGGCGGGGTAGAGTTCGAAGAAGCTAGCAAGGTGAGGGGGGAATATCTCAGTTTTATGAGGATTTGTTCCAGGAGGATGAAGAGTCCCTTCTGTAGATGAGGCCGATTTGGTTATTATTTTGGGGGATGATGCGGAGATGTTAAAGGGGTAGTTCTCAGATGAGCAAATCTTCGATATGTTAAGCTCTATGAGTGGAGTTAAGGTGCTTGGACCTATCAGAAACACTGTGGATTTCTTTCAACATTGTTGGTTAGTTGTCAGAGGGGAAGAGATGGAATTCTTTTGTGAGTTCCATGATAAAAGTTACTTCTCAAGGAGTTTGAATGTCATGTTCATCACTCTAATCTTCAAGAAAGGGGGTTCGATAGATGTTCGTGATTTCAAGCCAATAAGGTTGATTGGGAGTGCCTATAAGATTCTTGATAAGGTTTTATTAGTTAGGCTCAGTAGAGTCATTGACCCTCTTATTTGTGAATCTCAAAATGTTGTTATTACTGAAAGGAAAATCCTCGATACAGTTCTGGTAGCTGATAAGTGTGTGGAATCTAGGCTAAGAAGTGGGGACCCGGTTATTGCGTGCAAATTATATATTGAGTATGCATATGATCATGTCAATTGTAATTTTATTTTGTACTTGTTGAGGAGGATGGGGCTCAGAGAGAGGTGGTACCGTTGGATTAAGAGGTGCATTTTTACTGTCAGGTTCTCCGTTATAGGGTTCTAGAGGGAATTTTTCCCAGCTTTTGTAGGCTTCTGTTGGGAAATCTGTTGTCTCCATATTTTTTCATATTAGTGATGGAGGCATTCCATAGGATAGTGGGACACATGGTTGCGGCGGGGTGGATCATCGGCTTTAGGATTGGGCAACCAAACACGAATCCAATTATGATTTCCCAACTACTGTTTGTCAATGATACAATTGTCTACTATAAGGTAAAAGAGGGCTAAGTGTCAAAATTAATATTACTCCTTATTTTATTTGAGGTCGTGTTGGGTCTCCGTATTAATGGGGGGAAATGTGAAATGATTCAGATTGGTGGGAGGGGGAAGGGCATGCAGAGGACCTTGAGGAGACACTAAGTTGTAGGATTGGCAAATTCCCCTCAACATATCTAGGCTTAATGTTAGGATCTATATTTAAGACTAAATCGATTTAGTACCCGCATCTAGAGAGAATGAAAAGTAGGTTGGTAGGGTGAAAGAATTTTTATTTATCGAAGGTGAGAGGTTAACTTTGATAAAAACGTACGTTGTCTAGTCTGCCCACTTACTTCACGTAAATCTTGTCATTATCATATTTAATGAATAAGAATATGGGGAAGATGATGTGAGGTTTTTTATGGATGGGTAATGAGGATACGTTTAAATATTGTCTAGTGGAGTGGGAGGAAGTTTTGAAGTCAATTAAGGAGGGGGGGGGGGGGGGGGCAAGAGTAAATAACCTAGAATATTTTAACAAAGTGTTGTTAGGATTGTGGTTGTGGAGATTTTTCCACGAGGAGAACAGGTTATGGAGGAGATTATCGGGATCTAGGGGTGTACGCATCTTAGGTGGGGACCTGGAGTGGGACAGTTTGCTCATGGGGTGGGTTTATCGAAGAACATATTGAACGAATTGGAAGACTTCTCTAGGTACATGTAATTTCATTTATGGAGAAGTAATAAGGTAGATATTTTAAAAGGATAGATGGGGCAATAATGGCTCACTTCAGGTTCAGTTTCAATGTATGTTTAGTTTAGGTGGGGATAAATATTGTCAGGTAGTAGATTACTTGACGGTTATTGGTGAATGGTGCGGAATCCTAAGTTTATTAAAAAAATTATGGGATCAGGAGCTAATGTATTTTTTGATAGGTTCGGTTCGTCTTTGGGTCCATTGAGTAGGTATAATGATTTGAGATGGAAGGCAAGCGAGAAAGGGCTTTCACGATGAGGGGGTATTACTTCATTTTGAGAGGTAATGGGAACTAAAGATACTATTTTCCATGAAAGAAAATATGGAAGTCAAATACGCCCCCAAAAGAGATGTTCTTTATTTGGACCATAACGAGACATGCCATATTAATGCCCAAGGTTTTGTAGAAAACAAGGTGGTAAATGGCTAGTCATTGCTGGTTGTGTAAGGAGACGAAAGAGAATACCAATCATGTCCCTAAGCTGGATTTCATGGGTTACACCTGAGAGGGTGAAGGCATTTTTAGAGGCTTGGCACCCCCTAAGGGTTAGAAGGGGGTAGCAAAGTCTAGCATGTTGGCATGAGAGAAATTCGAGATATTTTGAAGATAATGAGACGAATTCGTTACCTTTTTCTGAGCACCCTACTGTGACGGTATAAGGAGAGACATGCCACATCTCTTCCTAAACTTTTAGATTCTGTGGAGGATATGCAAAGAGACTCGAAATTCTGGCAGTTTTTGGGTAGAATTTTTTTTGGATCTTTAGGATGTAATTTATACTCCATGTACACAAGTTTCGTTCCCTTATTGGTTGGTTTTTATATATCATTCATTTACAAAAAAAATATATTTCTCATATAGCACATTCTTATCCAGCTTTGGTGTCGTCTTCTTTTCCTCTCATCCATTACAGATATGTTTCTTGTGTTTAAGTTTGTATTAGGTTTTGAGTTTTTCATGAGTGTTCTTGAGTTTTCACAGTGATTCTGATGTAGCGTGTCAGGGAACTGACTTCATTAAGCCATAGGAATACATATTATTTAAAAAAATTATGAGCAATTTAGCATATTCACTTTTGATGTATACAGAAGATACCTGTTTAAGTTTTGAGGCTTCAAGTATTATTTGCTTGATTTTAATAATGGGACTTTTAGGGAAAGGTCCGACTCAATCCAAAAGTGTGTAAAAATAGGACACACCACACAATTTTATAAATTTAGTACCTATACTAAAAAGGGCAAGAAAAATAACCAATATACTATTTGACAACTCATAAAAAAAAAATCAAATTTTTAGAAGTCCATAACTTCAAAACTACAAATCCAAAATTCACAAAATTTATATATTTGAAATATAATTATCGAGATCTCTCTAACAACACTCATATTCGATATTTTTTGATAAAAAATTGAAATAGATAAATTTACTATTTCACTAAAACCTCCATTTTTCTGAGAAAAACTCCATTTTTTCAAACGAAAAACCTTCTTCTCCAGCGCTGACAATGGTGCCGCAGATGCGGACAAAAAAAATGAAAGAAATAGATGAAGAGAGAGAGATAAATGAGGATAAAAAAACAATCCGGCAAGGATTTCGACTATCTTCGGTGATGATTTCGACAGACTGTTCCAACGAGGATTTCAGTGGGTGGGGTGGGGGTGGGGTTATGTGTTTATTTTTATAAGGAGTTTAAATGAGTATAAATACGGGTCTAAATATATGGACCACAAATACGGGTCTAAATATATGGGTGGGATTACCTCTTTAACTAAAATAAATAAAATTACTTCTTTTGTGTACTCCTAACTCTAAAGGGACCACAAAAATAAATGTTATTTTATCACAAGGACTATATTTATAAACTTGAAAACCAGTGTCCTATAAATATAAATATAGGATGGAATATGACCTTAAACCAAATTATCTATTTAATAATTTATCCTTATCGTTTTGATGATAGCAAGCTAATACCTGATTTCTTAACCACATCATTTAGAGTTTTATGATGTTGGATTATCAAAAACATAAACTTAATTAATCAATATTTGCCTATTAAAAAAACTTGGTTCACTGTTGTGAACAAAAAAATAATAATTTTATTTCCATATTTTCTCCAAATGTTCTCAAATTACTGTGCCCAGATTTAGCAAATTTAGCATGTATTTAAAAAATATATACATTTTGTATTTTTTATGACGAGTAGCATCCATAGATGCATATTTCATCACAACTGACAAAAATATCTTTGATTGTGCAAGGAGGGATGCACAATATGAAAAGACAGCTTCTGGTACTAGATCTGGTGTTGTGTAACATCCAACTCCTCATGGCTTGTGTACAACTTAATGTTTTATTTTGATCTATTTTTCTCGAGCTTATATTGTTTTTAAGATTAATGTTTTTTAATGTATGGAAACTTAGGGTAAAAAATCTTTGCCTTCGTCAGTGGCTCCTTATGCAAACATTCTTAAGCATGGAGCCATAAAATCTCATCATGCTTCAAATCTTCAAAATCTCTCTCAACACTTTGCAAACCTTTCGGAACCTTACTATCAGGATGACAAACCTGTCATCAAAATATCAAAGTAGATCTATCAAGATTAAATACAAAGTTATTGGACCATTGGGGTGTTTGCTCTTGGAAAAGAATCAGAAAACAGTTGCTACTGAGAGCTTGTTTTTTGAATCCACAGAATTTATTTATATGCGGAGATCCCCAAATTTGATTTAGGAATGAGTGCAAACTCTGCCTAAGCTCATGATTTTATTGAAGATTAGATTGGAAAAAAAGGTAGAAAACCAATATCAAACTCAAGTCATTAATTCCTTTGATATATTAGGCAGCGAGGAAGATTCGACAATTCTCAATCAAGACATGGTAAATGGTAAAAAGTTAAAAGGAGGAACTAAATATTCACAAGTGGATACTTTTTTGAACTAATGAAGAAAAATAGTCTCTTAAATATAATTTAAGATCGTATTTTTCTCATTCTAGACTTCACAAATTTAGTTTTTCTTTTGTTTAGATTATCAGTAGCGCTTGTAAAAACCACTAGTAAAGGTTATTTCTCTTTGACTAATAAATTCTTTTCTTTTAAAAAAAAAAGAGTGAGAGACTTGAGGTCCGTTTGGTTCTGTATTCAGAAAACTCGATTTAAACGTTATTTTTAAATATAGTTTTAAAATTCATTTTTTTGTGTTTATAATTATTACTTGGCGTTTGGTAAACTTATTTTTAAATACTGATTTTTGAAAATTTGACAAAATTGACAAACATGCATATTTATGTTATACATATATGTGTGTGTGTGTATAGTTTCATATATATATGATATATGAATATATACATATATATGATACATAAATGTATACATATATACGATATATAAAACTTTCATACATGATACATGAGTGTATATTTGATGAGGTTTGTTGAGGAGTTTAACTCTATATATATATATATATATATATATATATATATATATATATATATAGTTAAACTCCTCAACAAACCTCATCAAATATATACACTCATGTATCATGTATGAAAGTTTATATATATATATATATATATATATATATATATATATATATATATATATATATATATATATATATATAATTCAATATAAAATTATATGCATACATTAATTGATAATATTTTTAAATATATATGTACTATATGTATATTTTATATTATTCCATATATTAATAATACATGTATAAAACTATATATAAGTATCATGTAACTATTGATACTATTATTTAACTTTATATTATTCCTTATGCAATTCTCCAGATATTAATAATACATGTATAAAACTACATATAAGTATCATGTAACTATTGATACTACTATTTAACTTTATATTATTCCTTATGTAATTTTGTGTACATGTACATATATATTTTTTTATTTATAAGAATTACACATATATTAATGTATTATGAATGTATATTATATTTTAAGGTATAAATGTATTAAAATATTAAGAATGAATAATTCTGAGTTGAAAAATAAAAAACATAAATTATAAAACACCCTCAACCTGTTTTCTAAAAAACTTGATTATAACACAGAAATATTATAATTCAGTGTTTAAAAACAGGTTACCAAATGCAAATTTTTATCAGAATTGTATTTAAACACAGAAAATAAAATTATAGTTGCCAACCAAATAGGCCCTTAGGGTTCTCATTTGGCACTATTTACCTTGTCTTGAGCGGGGTGGGACACACCCACTGAGTTTTTATGATATTTAAAATATATATGGTACATATAAAAATTTAAGGTTGTGAATATAAGATTTCAATGTTAAAGGTAAGTAAATATGAGATGCAAAAGTTGAGGGGTGAAAACGCAGTTATTTTGATTAAATCTAAAACCCACGCAACGCTATTCTTAGGGATGACAACGGGTCGGATCGAGGTCGATGAAAGCATCCTCATCCCCGTTAGAAATATCATTCCTTGTCCCCGCCCCGTTCCCCGTTATAATGGGTTCAGAGATTCCCGTCCCCATTTAAAACGGGAATCATTTTCCTCGCGGGGAACCCATTTCTTGTTTTTAATATACAAAAATTCGTTTCATCATGATTGATTACCAAATATTTATGTTAAATCTAAAAAATTTAAACAAACAGATTTCTTCAAAAAAAATCTGAAAAATAGAGGAAAAAACATTGAAATATTCAAAAATATGCAAAAAAAAAATTGTACAAGAAATCTCTACCATTTATCTACCGTTTATTCCCCATCGAAACTCATATTTTCACCATCTAAACCCATTTTTCCAACATCTAAATCCACTGTAGAAGTAATCTGAACTCATTTATCTGCCATGTAAACCCATTTCTCCCATATTTATCTGCCATGTAAACCCATTTTTGTACCATCTAAAATCACTTTAGAAGCATCTTAATCCATTTTCACCACCTAAACCCACTGTAGAAGAAATGTAGTGAGAGAAATTGAAGAGAAGGGGAGAGAAGGGTTGTTTTTGTATGGAATTTGGATTTACAATGGAGGATTTGGATATTCTTTGTTGTGGCGTAGGAGGTTTCAGATAGAGCTTCTGGCGCGGAATATTTTCATCATAGGTGGAGCAGAAGGTTTTGGCTAGAGGTGGCCGAGGGTTGCCGTATGGGTGGTGGGGGTGGGGAGGAGGTGAGGGTGTTGATATTTTGGAGATGGGGTTGAGGGTGAGACAGTTAGACGAGAGTGAGAGAAGGGCATATAGGGTTTGGAGTTTTTACTTATTTATTCTTATATATTTATTATAATATATATACATACATATTTTATTATATATTAATAATTCGGGTATCCCCGTGGGGTCCCGAGACTATACCCAAAACCGACCCAAAATACTTTGGAGATTTGTTTAACTCCCCAAACCCACCCCGATCCCTAAAACTTAATCCCCATACCCTGCCGATAGGGTCGGATATCCATGGAGACTCGAGTTTTCGAAAAAAATTGTCATCCGCATTTTTAACCCAAAAGAAAATGGTAACTACAAAAATCTCTCTCTCTCTCTCTCTCTCTCTATATATATATATATATATATATATATATCACGCATCCAGATGTTGCTCTCTCTTAATAATGTATTGCTTCTCAGCATCGTCCATTTCTCTCATATCATTGAGTAGTTTTAGCTAGTGGCAGTGTTCTTTGTACAAAAAATTAATATACTTTGAAATTAATTGAATAACTTGATCATTGTTTGCTAATTTTAATTGATGAAGATTATTGGCTAACATATTTATTTGATAATTTTTGTCTGCTAAAAACTTATTTGGTGAAATATTTGTTTCATCCGTTTTCTTTTAGTGAAATGTACATTGATTTTCAGTATCTGAGAGACAATGATCATAGAATGTGTCGATTTGAAGCGTATCGCTTTTATCATATATTTTCTAAAATATTTTTTGTTATTTTTATTTTTTGAAAATATTATTGGTGAAAGTGAAATATTTGTTCTAGTATGTAATTGGTGAAAGTTGAAACTATATTTGATGACATATTTGTTTGATATTTTTTTTTGCTAAAAATATATTTGGTGAAGTAATCTTAGTTTGACGAAATATTCGTTACGGCTAAAAAAATGCTTAAAATAAAAATAACCCTTATACAATTTGCCTCGGGGAATCCAGCTTCGAACTCCCAACATTAGCCTAAAGCATGACCCACATACCCAAAATACTAGGTCCTCCATTGCCCTATCCCGCTCAATAAACATATGTAGTTTACAAGCTAAGTTTTTTACAAATCTAAATTAATGCACAAGTACACTATTATGATTGCAAAAACTCCACAATAAGTAATGGATAAGCCAAAACTTAGTATATTATTTAAAGTTATTTGTTGTTAAAAAAATATTTTTAAGACAAATATCCGATAAGTGTATTGAAACAAAAGCAAAAATCCAAGTCAAAAATCAAATCACCGGGTCACAAGACGGGTATAAATGTTGTGATAAAATTTTAAAAGAAAATTAGAAAATAGGATGTAATCTACCCCCGAGACTTTCTAAAAATTCTCAAAAACAAAAACTTAAGTGGAAACCTTGGAAAAATAAATTATCTTTTTCGAAAAATAAGAAATATATTAGAAAGAAGAAATTTTCTAATAAACATACAAAAAATATATAAAATAAATATAAATGTTATATATGTAATGAAGAAGGTCATTATGCACCCGAATATCCTAAAAATGTAAAAGTGTTAAAAGAATGATCAAATTTCTTGAAGAATAAGAATTTGAAGTTTGCTTTGATGAAGATACTTCTGATAATTCTGATAATGAAGAAATAATATATGAATTAGAATTTGACTCGGAATCATCCGATGATAAATTCGTATTTATGTATAATACTGCAGAAATACGAGAAAGTAATGAAAATGAGCTACAAATAATAACTCTTCGTGAAATTATTGGTGAATAAATAACTTTTACCAACGAACAGTTAAAAGAAATTGATAACCAAAGACAACTTATAAAAAAGGAAGATGACTATAAATTATCTATATTCAAAGTATGCCCTACAAGAATATTTGAACAATTTAACGGCAATACCACTACTGGGTCAACTGATGATGAAACGACATATATAAAAATATTTGATTTAAATAAAATCAAAAGATGGAAGAAAAAGCATCCAAATATAAAATATATTCATATTGGATTTATTCAAATATATATCACTGCATTATTTAGACAATGTATGGATACACCTGTAGCGATACTGGTATTAGATAAAAGATCAGTAATCCAATGAGTGCTATAATTGGAGGAGTCCAATCCAATTTAATAAATGGAGTTATTTGGTTTAACATAAAATCAAATTTCTTTATATCTATCGACGATCCAAATATTGAAGATTCTGTTATTATAAAAATCCAAACCACAGGAATAGTAATGAAGGATACCTCTAGGAATATATCAATATTGGAAAATAATTCACGAATTGACAACTCTATCACAAACTAATACACAAAATTTGGATAGAAATATTATAGAGATATTTGAACCTAGACCATTTGATTCAGCAATACAACCAAGAATAATCAATTAGAGAGATTTAGAAATACCAAAATAATGGATACTACCCCAAATAACATAACCACCACTGAAAAACAACGAAATAACGTTGAACTACAAGTCTCGGGAAATAATGTTTATTTTAAAAATCAACATCCAGATTGGCAAAAGAATTTTCCTGATAATGATTGGAAAAAATTAAAAGGAAAAAACCTTTTAAAAGGAGAATCTAGTAATAGTAAACAACCAATTGCTATGAAGAACATATAGATACCAATATTACCTGGTATAAATTATTTAAAAGAAGAAAATATAAAATCTAGTCAAATTTATCATTTTCAACTAGGAAAGGAATAATTATCTTTTTCCCAAGCCATGGAAAGAAAATATATACTTATTTATTAGGATATTTTAATTTTTCAGGCTACAAACCATATAGTCTTTGCACATTAATTGATACAGGATCAACAATTTTTTCTTGTGGACCTAATGCTTTACCACCAGAAAAGTGGATAAAGATGAAAAATCATATTGTTGTAACTGGCATCAATGGAACACAATATTTTCTTTATTTAAAAGCCAAAAAAGTAACTATCTGGTTTACTGAAAATAAATTCATCATTCCAAAAATCCTACGCTTTCCTAAATTGCATGGAGATTTATTTTAGGTAATAATTTTATTTCAAAATATTTACCTACGAATATTGATGAGAGAACAATCAGTTTAACTCTCAATAAAGAACTAGTAGAAATAACTCTACTTCAACAACATAAATATAAACGTGAGAAAAACTTTTCCCCTACTAAGAAAGTAGATATGACTCCAATAATTAAAGCCCTTGAAGAAACACACTGGCTTTATACTATTCTAAAAGAAAATTTTAGTGAAAATCCACTAAAATTATGGGATAAAAATCCAAGGTACGGTAATCTCAAATTAAGAGATCCCAAAGCATTATAAGAGTCAAACCCATGATCTATACTAGACAAGACATGGACGAATTTGATAATCGAATCAAAGAATTATTGGAAACAAATCTTATTGAAGAAACAATAAGCCCGAATTTTAGCCCTGCTTTCATGGTAAGAAAACATAGTGAGGTCACAAGAGGAAAATCTGGGATGGTCATAAACTATAAAAGGTTAAATGAACAATTGGAATTTGATGGGAAATTTATCCCAAGAAAGGATGCATTAATCAACCAAACTAAAGGTAAAAAGATCTGTAGTAAATTTGATTGTAAATCTGAATTTTGGCAGTTAAAATTAACTAATGAATCAAAACCATTGATAACCCTTAGTACCCCTAGAGGATATTATCAATGGAATGTTATGCCTTTTGGGCTAAACACAACTCCACGGGTATTCAGATATGGATGGATAGTATCTTTAAAGATCTTAAAGATTTATGTGTTGTTTACATAGATGATATTCTTGTTTTTTCAAATACAATAGAAGAACATCGACATCATCTAAAAATACTTTGTGAAAATTTCCAAAAACATGGAATTATTTTATCTCCAAAGAAAATTGAAATCGAAAAAAAAGAAATTAATTTTCTCGGAATAATCTTAAACCAATATGGATTAAAATTACAAGACCACGTAATCTAAAAAATACGAGATTTTAATGAAGAAATTTTGGACAAAAAATAATTCCAAAGTTTCTTGGGAATCCTTAATTATGGAAGAAATTTCGTACAAGGATTATCACAAAAGGAATTACCACTTCTTGAAAAACTCAAGAAGATTAGTGTTTTTACATGGAAGAAAAATGATACTCTTGCAGAAAAAACAATAAAACAAGATATACTTAATCATTGCCCAAAAGTTTATTTTCCTAAATCAGGAGATAAATTAACTATTGAAACAGATGCTTCAGATAATTGCTGGGGATGTGTCCTCAAAGCACTTCCAGCACAATATTGGGAACAAATCATTTCCAATACATTTGGTATCAATGGTAAGAAAGACCCTACACCAAAAAATATTCAAAAACATGAATTAATATGCGGTTATAATTCAGGTAAATTTAAGCCTAATGAACTTAATTACATTATTTTTGAAAAGGAATGATTACCAATAAAACTTGCTATTGAAAAGTTCGGTATTTTCTTAGCACCTGAAGATTTTATTGTCAGAACAGACATTAAAGTTGTTAGGAATTTCCTTATAAATAAAAGAAATATTTTAGAAGGAAGAAGACTAAAATGGTATAATCAAATTGCTATTTATACCTTTGAAGTCGAACATTTAAAAGGTACTAACGATTTTCTTGCAGATTGCCTTAGCAAAAATTGTGAAGAAAACCACTAAACAAGTGGAATATTTGCAAAAATACACTAAACAAGTGAAATATTTTTTCTTTCAGGATGGGAGATAAAGAACCTCAAGAAGTTTAAGGTGAATAGGTAACTATTGCTAAAAAGGAAAAAACCACCCAAACATCATCTTCAAATATACAATCTAAATCAAGATTTTTATATGTTGTATTTAGTGGACGTTATCCAGGTATTTACCACAGTTGGGTTCAGTGCCATAGCCAGATAAGTGGTTATCCAGGAGCATGTCACCAAATATATAACAATATCCAAGAAGCTATTAATAGCATGGAAAAATTGGATGAAACAGTTGGCACCCCCCAATTTAGTTTACCAATTTTTAAGACTTCAGATAAAAGAAAGCATTCTTAACACTGAAGTATGTGACTTCTACAATCCAGGAATCCCCTATGAGTTGTATGAACCCTTTAATGAAGCTTGCAGATCTCATCTTACAGAAAAAAGAAAAGATTTCAGAAAAAACATGAGCACTCTCACTGAAAAAATGCTGAATAAGCAATTGTTCTAGATCAATTAAAATCTCCCAGTCTTCAAGTTTTACAACAATTAAACAATGAAAATGAGGATTTTTTTCCTGAAAAAAGTAATATTTTTCTAGCAGTAGCAGAACTATTGGAAAATGACTTTCTGATAAAATTTTCAATAAAATTTGAAGAATTTGTTTATTCGAAAAAGCAAAACAACTTCTTCTGAGACCATTGTTTCAAATGGAAATTTTCCCAAAAATTGAGGACCAGGATTAAAAGATAAAAAATCTATTAATACATTTTGTCGATTATCTCAATTTATATGTTGATGTGTCAAAACTTCACTTCTTCACGGAAGAAAATTGGGATATTGAACCAATTGAATGGGGATTAGTAAACAAATTAATCTTTCCAACTATTTTACTAGAAAATTTTGGAAATTTACCAATGATGATCAAAACCATGATCAATCATGTATTATCCATAGGTAATTATAGATATACCATATATTTGTCTTTCCATATCACTAGTTTTGTTGGATGGAGGGTTCAAGAAAGATTTTACCAATCATACCAAATCTGGCACCTCAGAAAAACTGAGAATTATGAATGGGATGAGATCGACCACAACAATTATGATGATTAACCCCTAGAACATATGTGTATAGAATTATATTGGTAAAAAAACTTGATTAATATCTCCAACATGACCAAGTATTTCTATTCAGAACAAGAATTAAAATTCATGGCAATTGACGGGAAAAGACTTTTCATCACAAATTTACCAATCAATTATGTTACTTCACTTGTGCAAAAAGTCGAGGTGAAAGAATTCCTTGAAAATTTAAAGGACAAAAAAAAAATTGACGTTCCTTATGAAATCTTAAGTAATGCTAAGGAATTCGAGTTAGCAAAAGTCCATCCTTATAATCAAAGTCCAATCGACAGCATATCCATTAACTCCATCGGTGAAGACAACATCGCTAATGTCATGGATGGATAATCAAGACCATCAAATGACTACAAAATTACTCAGCACACGATATGTGGTCCATGAAGAAAAACGTCAAAACAGACGAATCTTTATTTATAAATAGTATTTGAAAAAGAAAATAGTATTTACTATTCACAATTAACTATTTGAAAAGGCAAATAGTATTTTTACTATTCACTTATTGAATTTTGAAACAGACAAAACCTTCTGTCTTTTCCTTTCTTTTCACTTATCCTTTATCCATCTGTATTGTATAGATTTTTGGGGTCCGGGATGTATAAATGGAGAAACCCTCTCCATTTATAGAACATCTTCTACATATCTCTTCTCTCACTTGTAATATTTCCTCTTATTAATATCAACAACCTTTTGTATCCTTTCTGCAATTTGTAATTGGTATCAGAGCCTTATTATTAAGGTAACAGGTGGCCAACCCAATACCAAGATAAAATAGGAATCTCAAGTGGATCATTCTCAGCATCACTGCTTCACAGACTAAAAATCTAACTAACCACCCAATACTAAGATAAACGGATGCCAAAAAAAAGTTTTCAAATCAACATACAAAGAAACTACAAACCAACATGCAATAAGACTACAACAAATGATAACATATACACAAGTACCACAAAAGATATACCCGAATATGTTGTCGGGTCGTAGATAATACAACATCTAGATAAAAACATAAAAGGGCTAAAAATATACAACCCCTTGGGTACACATAACCGATATACAAAATGGATCTTAAACAAAATGTACAAAATAGAAAGTGACTTCAACAAAATCCTGTAACATCCCGTATCTGCTACTGCTCCAAGGACTCTGAATAGAATATGCATCATTGGCGTCCTTGAGGAGGGACACATAAAATATATAAATATATATCGCAAGAGAGAAGGTATAAACGGGTCAGAGCCCGAGGTTTGAAAATAGTTTTAGCAGGTGAATTAAAATGCAAAATAATTATGAATGCCCAATTTCATAATTATTGTGGTGTCGCACTTTCTTGGGACTTAACCTCACCCCGCATCTATAGCGCGCACCTAACATATGAATATGAACCTCGAATAAGCTACCCGACACATTCTAGAGGTAAATCCTCTTAAACCTGCGCATAAGCCTCAATCGCGTAACCTACTATCTCTAACATAACTGTCTATCTACTTCTTCTATCATCTCCTAAGTTTACGCTGAAACTTATATGATAATATCATGCAATTATATTTATCGGTTCTAATCTTTAACCTTCACAAGTTATTAGCATACGATATTCACGTCATCATTAATGCTAGTAGTATACCCCCACTAATTCACCTATACCTTAGAACTAAGGACCAAACATCGCCCCACGACCAAGGTTATGCTAAGTTTCGTGCATGGGACATCTCGTAAAGAGAAATCCAAACAAGGAACCCCCCCCCCCCCCATACACTACCACCTAACATTGTCGGTCATGGGAATCCGTTAGGAGCTCGGTCCAAAGTATGCACCCAATTACTTCTCGTTTATAGGCATAAAAGTACACTCATCCACTCTCATACTATACAAGACAAAACATAATACACATCTTTATAACTTTCTCTAGTTATTATATTAACATATCACACATTATCTATAAAGATTGTATAATATTACTCGCACGTATTATACATGACTTATCATTCTTTAGCAAGTACACAAATATTCACACATAATATGTATACTAATAATCTCTAAAATACTATCAACTTTCAAGGAGTCACTCACATGTCCCTGGGTTACCAATAGTTGAAATTGCTCACACCGAACTTGGTAAAAACCTAAATCACAACGTATGGGAAGCAGCTATAGTTCCTCTGTAAGGATAAATTTCCAATCGAGTCATTTGTAATATTGGCTACATTCCGTTGGACAAAACACTTTCGGGTCATTTCTAATCAAGCTTTACACAACCTTAGAAAATTGGTCATTCAAAGTTCACACTACATCAATATGCATTTTAATTTCATTCTCCTAAAAAGGTATATGACCAAAACCATTTTTATGTGTTGGAGTAATTTTAATTTTCCTAAAATTTTTATGAAAAATTTTCAAATTAATTTTATAAATTTTTTAAAGAAAAAGTATTTTCGTTCGAAGTTTTTCCAGGTCGTTCGAATGACCTGGATCTAACGACCCAGCCCAGCCTGCACTGGTATCTCGTTAGAAGTTCATTAGAAATGACGTTCTAACGAGGTTTCTAACGACTTAACTAACATTTGTACTGGACTATCGTCAGATATCTCATTCGAACTACCTCGTTCGAACGAGATTTGTCAGTTTTTAAATTTTTTAACTTCTTTCCTACTGTTATTTTAAATAACTGCCCTTGTCCACTACTTTTCCAGTTTTGATAATATGGACGAAAATAAGTTTTTCATAATTCACAAATGATGAAGCATTACAAAACAAGGAACTACTTCCTAAGAATTACATAGAAAGAAGAATAAGGAAGATATATACAAAAGCTCATTAGCCTAAAAGGAACCATAAATCTGAAAAAGAGAAAAAATCTCCAGGAAGGCCCGACGAAGCTACTATGAAAGACTGTGGGGCATTGATAGAAACTTCCAATCTCTTTTGCACTTGTGTACGTTCGATAAGGAGTTTTTCTCATTTCAACTTCACCAGATGCAGAGTTTCTTCGGCATCCTCTACCTCCTCATCAACTGCTTCTAGAAAAGGTGCTAGTTCGACCAATATATCTTCATCAGCCCATTGGTCCTGCTGATGTTTTTGTAATAATTCCCTCTGCCTAATTAGTTGTTGGCTCTTCAAAGTTTTTAAATACGTTATAAGCCAGTTAAAACGAAAACCATCACGACCTAACTCTCTCAGATAGCCCAAAAATTGGTTAAGGAGGGGTCTGATAACGATCGCGATGGGAGTACAGGCAATTTATGCAATAACGGTAGCCATGCCTTGCAGCCTATAACTCATGACAGAGATATTGGAACGTAGGCAATCCACCGTGAAGGTTTCAGGATGATGGTTCTCAAGTTGCTCAATCACTAAACGATGGGTAGCAGGCATTTGGGGAGAATATTGAAGCACCATCAGGCAAAAGGCATGAGAAGCCAAATCGGGAAGAGGAAGCTCGCACTCAGATTCACTCTCTGCTGCAGCACCGGTCGTGGAACCTTGGTCATCGTGGCCAGAATATTCCGAGACGGAAGGTTCCCGATGGGGTGAGCCAACAAGCGACGGAACGGATGGAGAAGTCTCCCGTGCAACCTGAGAAAAAATAATAAGTGTATGAAAAATGTTAACAAGTGTTTTCATTGTTAAGTCACCGTTATATGTGGAGTTTATGAAAAAAAACTTAACAAGCATTTTCGTTGTTAAGTCACCGTTATAGGTGGAGTTTATGGAAAATCTTAACAAGTGTTTTCATCGTTAAGTCACCATTATAGGTGGAGTTTATGAAAAATCTTAACAAGTGTTTTCATTGTTAAGTCACCGTTATAGGTGGAGTTTATGGAAAATCTTAACAAGTGTTTTCATCGTTAAGTCACCATTATAGGTGGAGTCTATGAAAAATCTTAACAAGTGTTTTCATTGTTAAGTCACCATTATAGGTGGAGTTTATGGAAAATCTTAACAAACATTTTCTTTATTAAGTCATCGCTATAGGTGGAGTTTATGAAAAAACCTTAACAAGCGTTTTCGTTGTTAAGTCACCGTTATAGGTGGAGTTCATGAAAAATCCTAATAAGTGTTTTCGTTGATTAAGTCACCATATAGGGGGGGTTTGCGAAAATTCTTTGACAAAAATGCAGAGAACTAAGAAAATACCTCAGTCACAGCAGGGGCAAGAACGGGAGTCACTATAGCGGTCATAAGGGTAGGAACCGTTGAGGGCGGGCTCATTACCTCAGAAGCCACAACGGGACCCCTGGTTGCAGAAGCCTCAACGGTTTGCAAAACTCCCTCACCAACATAAGGTACCAAGTCCAATATAGGCGATTCACTGGAAGAAGATGATAGACTCCCAAATAAGGCCCCAACGTGGATGGGTGCAAAAGAACCACCACGCAGGGCAGAGGCATCGACCTTGGCCTTATATGCATGCAGACCACCAAAAGAAGGCGGTGGAACAAGATCGAAAGAAAGCTGTAACAGGAAGCCAAGTGTTAAAAAGGAGGAATAAGTAAAAAAAAGAGGGGGGAGAAATACCTCTAGGCACTACTTACCTCAGTTATGGCACTAAAAAGGGGATTGGCGGCCAGAGGTCTCATTAGCACCATTGGAAGAAGAATGTTGGCTAACAACGAGGACACTTAAACCTAGAGCACCCAACATCCCAAAGTTCATAACGATAAATAAAAATTGGGGCCAAGAACATCAAACCAAAGAAAGTTATAGACGAAATCTTACCTTGGGGTCACTTTCTACAACTAGAACAATGGTCAGAAGAAGCTCGAGTGAAGGAGATAAGTCAGAAGAAGTTGTGGGAGTTGTCCCTAGCTGTAAAGAGATGCCCACGGACTCAACAGCATCACCACCCATGGCAATATCCCCCGCATGTTGTGAGGCCGAATGATAGGAATAGGTAAGCCAGGTCATAGGGGAACGG
Organism: Sambucus nigra; assembly: GCA_949130495.1. Lineage (NCBI taxonomy): Eukaryota > Viridiplantae > Streptophyta > Magnoliopsida > Dipsacales > Adoxaceae > Sambucus > Sambucus nigra. The sequence continues at coordinate 81,182,379 of OX422208.1, read as the reverse complement.
GGAGGAGTCACATTGGTTCGATAAATACCGAAATGTCCCCCCACGAAAGGGCTCACAGGAGGACCAGGGGATTGGGCCTTTCCTTTTCAACCCCTTGCACAAAAGTTATTAAGAAAAATGTTAAGTAAATGCAGCTTGCCTTAAGCAAAGGGGAAATGAGAATAAAACAAGTATACATACCTCAGATCCAGAAGGAGAATAAGGGGACATATCCATTGGAAAAAAAGGAAGGGGGGAAGCAACAGTTGGAGCAGGAGAGAGGTGCACATTGAGAGTCTATTTCCTCTAGGACTTGGTGCCCAGATTTTTCTTCCTTCTCCCCGATACACCAACACTAGTACCTTGAAGAACCCCTGAACTTTGTCTCCTCATTGTCGTTGGCTCGGTGGGATCAACCACGACCGTGGGAAAGGTAACCGTAGGAGGAACGACGATAGTGCACCGTTGAAACTCAACGTGTATTCGATCTAGCTCAGCCTGAGCTTCCCTCCTTAACCTCTCGGCCACGTCTGCGGATATGGGGGGTACAAAGGCTATAGGGGGCTGCCACGGGAGTCTGGGACTTAGATTTTGGTTTTGCTGTTGAGGACATCCCTCTTTTGGCCCTTTTTGCTTTCTTGGTAGGCGGTTGAGAAGATCCTTCACCAATAGCAGCTTCGGTCGAAGGGGCAGTTTTTTTTGGGGCTGTAACGATTTTGGGTTTGGCCGTAACAGTAGGGATCAGGGAACAAAGTGGGGGAAGCTCAGTGGGACGTACCTTGGGGGTTTTACTTAGAGGGAACTGAATCCCAAGAACGGAGTTTCCCTTTAACCCAGCTCCAACGCGGAGAAGGAAAGAATTGGAGGATACACGGGTTCTCCCTCGATGAAATCGGTAATTTTAGCCAGTTGTTTCGCCCAGTACCTTATGGCAAATAGAGGGGTCACGTCCCCCTGCCGGGTAATGATGGGAATAATGACTCGCCCAGCCATTGCAGAACATATTCCCCATGTCGCAGTTGAAGAAAATAGAGAGCATGCCTTGCTAAAGGAAACCTTAGGGTTCGATGATTGGAAAACTGGACGAGGAGCCCCTGATCAAAACCAAACTAGCGGCTGTATTGGTTGGGATTATAGTGCTCGCTAGTATACCCCCACTCGGTGTAAGAAGGAAGGTACCCTGAGGAAAATAGAAGGACCACAGCCAGTGAGGGGTCTTTAATATCTACTCCTATATCCACCATCCTTGCTTCATGTTGGAAAAAAACACAAGTATGGATGAAGATATCCTCTTCGTAGGGCCTCATTACAAAGTTTTCAGGACGATCGATAATAGAGATCAACTCCTTTAGGCTTTGTTTCTTATGATAAACAAAGGCACGTGGAGGTAGAATAGTTTCCCCCAAAGGGGGCGGTTGGCCTTGGCTGCTACGATAGGAAAATAGACGTAGAGGACACAGTTGGCAAAATTGGCCAAGTTATAACGACCTAGAGATCGTTCCATGTCAAAGAGAGCCCTATCAAGCCATGTGGAGAGGGATCCTAATGCGATTACAGCAAGGGGAAGCTTGATACCTCAGGCCAAACGAAGAGATATATTGATAAGGTCCCTCTGGGGCTGATCGTTGGGCTTCCCCGTTAGAAAGAAATGGGAAAGAATGACAAGGATATAGGCAGGAAGTTCTAATGGTGTACCTTGGCCAGGCGCCTCTGTAGAAGAACTACCTGTAGCAAAATCTTAGAAGAAATAATTGATAAGTGGAGAGAAAGTGGCCTTTTTTGATGAACCAATGTAACTTTGGCATTTACGGTCTGGCTCCAAATGATCAGCAGTCTTTTGGGCATCTAGGGCCTCATCAACATAGGGCTCGTGGCCTGTTACTTCAAGACCTAAGAGCTCACACATGTCTTCCAACATTATCGAGAACTCGCTCCACGCAGCAATGAATGTATGAGTGGTAACGTTCCAGCGTGACACCAGGATAGGAAGGGCAGCATTATTCTTGGAGAGAGTGAACTCACCAAACCACTTAGCCCGTTGAAGACCTATTTTGGTGAGCGTATCAGCATGGGAGCTCTGCATATGGGAGTTCCAGGCAGAAAAGTGAGTAGGAGAACCCCCGAGCGATTCGAAATAGATGTGGGACCACGGGAAGTCCCCTCGCTCCAGACGAAATCGAAGAGTCCCCTCAGGAGGAAGGAATCCCCAGTCAGTAACATCTTCATCTTCATCACCAAGTGTTAGGGCATCATACTTAGCGTTAAAAACACAAGTTTTGCAAAGTCCAGCAAAACCGTCACCTTGTCCAAAAATAGGGGATCGACAGTAAAACTTCAGTTGTTCCTGGTGAGCAACCTCTTGGGCGATGGCAGCGGTAGAGGTCACAGGCGAAGCACTGGTGGCAGGTACGGTGGGGTTGCTTGAGGACTCCATGATAGATAATGATGAAGTAAAAAAGCTTCGAGAAAGAGGGGTTTGAAAATAAAAATGGAGGAGCTCTACCACAAGTGGTGGTATAGAAGATAAGAGAGGAAAGAAGTTAGGTTAGAGTTTAATAGCAATGGAGTTCTCACAAACTTTCTCTCACTAAAACGAATGGAAGCTTGAAGAAGACAAAGGTAAAGGAAGAGAACAATGAGTTAAGTGTTTGAATATAGCCGTTTGAAATTTCTGAGTTTTCCTTTTAAGTTTCCCACCACCGTACGTGCAAGGCCGCCTATAATCATTTTGAATAAACACGTGGCACTCTGGGAACTATTCTGACAGACAAAAAGATAACGCCACGTCATTTAATGAAGAGACGCATGGAGAATAGAAAACGTTACCTTCTCCAGTAAGTTTGAGTATTGGCGCCAGAATTTATGTCAAACATATCCAATGACCCCCAGCGGTTAAAAAAAAGCTATGATGTCCCCTCACCACGTGTCCAAACGTTGTTTAAATTATGACTCAGTTGCATTGGGGAAAATTTCAATTCCCAAGGGTCCAAACGAGTATTTAAGAAGGTTAGTAGGCCTCCAGAGAGAATTTTAAATAATAAAAACTAAAACGGGTGAGGATCAACATCAGGAAAAAGTGGCGATGTCCCTTCGCCGAAACACCAATGAGTTATGGCGCTTCGGGGAGAACTTTACTTTTTCTAGGAGGTTATAACCCTACAGTTCTAACGAAGGAAAGAAGGCCAGAAATTCACACAGAAGAAGTTCACCGGATTGAGAAGTTTCGTGCAGACATTTTTTGTTCCAATAAATCTCTCCCCGAAGGGACAAATGTAGAGGGGGCTTAAAGGTAATCCTAAGATTAGGGATAATTCCCTAATTGACAATAGTGTTTGAGATTAAGCAACCAAGGCAGCTGAAGAGTGGCAACATAAGCGTGGCAACCCAGCGAGGTAACTTGGCGTGGCAGCTCATACTTTAGCTTATTGTATTAGTCATATTATATTTCTATTTATATTGACTGTAAGCTATAATGGTTGTAATGTTGTAATGAGAGTAATAATAAGTTTGTGTGAGTTCAAACGGTACTTGCGAGAGACCAGGCTTAGCTGGGCCTGGGAGAGCTTTCATGCTCTATCAAATGACCTCGCCGTGGGAACATTAGAGGGACTTGGTTTGGAGTATTGAGAAGTGAGGCACCGTTGGGGCTTGTCCTGACCATCTTAGATATACCTGATAAAACACCGAAGGACTTCGACCCTGGAACCTTGGGCAGAGAAGCTTGAAGTTCCATCGGGCATTGAGTTATGAACCAAACAGCCATTTACTTAATGTCACATCTACTTTATCTAATGTCACTAACCAGCTAAGCAATGTCAGACATGAACTTGAGTAAACCACCGTGGTATTTGGGGCTGTCAGGCAGTTGGTGAGCCACCTCTGCAACAACAGTCTCCTGACACACAGTGGTTAGGCAAAAGGCATGTCTTGGCATTTAATGTTTATGACGTGGAGACAACTAGTGCTGAGAACGTATGTGCTTGCGTTCAAATGAGCAAATTATATATTAAAAGACTTTTAACCCAAACAAACCCTAAACATGCAACAGTATGTGATTGAATAAGATGATAATCTAAGCAAGAACATTCAAACACATGCAATTGAGGAAAAATCCCCCAAAGGGGCAAAACCATTTATTTTCATTATAATATTGTAGGCTATACAATTTCGAATTACAATGAAAATACAAGTGACTAAGAATTACCCTCAGGTGTCGGATTCTGTAGTCGTGGCTAGAACTATCCCTTTCCAGTAGGGCTGCAATGGAGAAGAGAAACGGCTTCTCCACAAGGGTTGAACAAACCAAAGTTGTGTTCTTGGGTTGCAAAAAGATTCACAAATATTTGGCAAGGATGTGTGAATCAAAACATGAGTCTTGGGACTCAAAAAATATGAAGACTAGAGGTATTTGGAATCTCAAAAATGTCTTCTAAAGTCTTGCAAAACAACTCCCCCGAAGTTGGTATTTATAGGAAAAAATATGAAGAGTCCCACGTTCTTAAAACTCTAAAATTCTATCCAGTGTAAAAAAAAAATAGCATTCTTTAAGGAATTTTCTCTATCTTCAAAAGGTCATAACTCCTTCACCGTAGCTCGGATTAAGGTGCCGTTTTTTCCAGTATCTTCGTTGCGGCAAGATCTTCAACTTTCCAGTTGACCAGACCTCCTAACTATGGATGTGAAATTACGAAAATGCCCTTGAACACTCCTATCGTGCCTTTTTTCACTGTTTTGACTTCCCTTGCGTACCGCTTGCATTAAGTCCCTAAAATCTTGGAACGTGAAGTCGTTGAGGTAGATGTGGGACAAATTAATGGAGATGTTGAATGATTGATTCCCGGAATTCGGATAGAGGCCATCATGTGAGATCGTGAGGTGACGTGCCAAATGTAGCGGCGTACGACATACACAAATGTAACATGTTGGACATGAGAAAAATGTCCTTACAAATCTCCCCCTATGTCTATGCCGGTACATACATAAAAAATCCGAATTATCAAATATGAAATTTCCTATACAAATCTACCCTCCCATGAACCCAAAACTGAAAAAGGTACAAATGAATAGTCTTCATCGTTTGTTCTTCAAATCTTCAGGAATCTCAACGCTTTTCTCACCAGGGTGTGCAATCCAATGATAATCCATGTAGTACCTACACACATGAGACAAGGCAAAATACCAAGTGACATATCGAGTTTGAAATGAGATAAACATATATAACAATTTATGAGCAAACTCAAACTTTCAAATCTCCCCCATAATAAGATAATTCATTCTCCCCCTTTTTATGATGTCCCCAAATAGACAAATGAGAGAAATAAATCAAATAATCAAGTGCGGGGTGTTACTCGGATAAAATCACACCATGAATGAACACAAAGCAACCAAGACGATGATAGCGTAAATGAAGTGGTGTGATCAAATTCGATAGGAAAATCAATGCATACAAACATGACATATGTGCACGATGAATATTGGATACTCCTAGCGAATGAACTCAAATGCTTCCTTTGGTGTAAACAAATGACAATATAAGATATTGACTCAATCAAATCAAAAAATCAAAGCTCAAAGTGATTTTCACACCAATAACGTCCAAAATGATTTTATGCTTTTTCAGGACTTTCAAGGAAGTGCAAACCCGTTTAAAGATTCTCCAACCAAACTCCCTCAGATATAATTTTGAATAGAGGCATTCTAAATTCTCAAACTTTGGAGAATTGATGGTGAAACCTAAGTGGCCCATATTTGGCATGAATTGCTTTTTATTACCTGTAAATTTTTTCGGGCTCTTTTAACCTCTTTGGACCTCGGATATTAAAATTCCTCCATTTTTTAGGTCCTTTTTAACGGTGGCTTTTGCGCAAAGGATAGATGATTACCTTTCACAGCCCCTCCCCGTTATACAAAAACACACAGTCTCACCAAAACGATTTTTACATGCATTCCAATCTTGTCAAGTTTTATCGCATATTGTACATTGTATAGACAGAATTGAGATGGAAACACTCAAGCCAATATGAGATAGACAAGTGCAATAATCAAATATAGCCGTGCATGTGTGCAATAAAGGATATAGGAGTCAAACATGTAGGAAGATATCACTAATTACATCTCAAAGACTCCATACTAACTAAAGAACATGGATGAAATGATGTAGCGTCTCAAATCTCTATCAAACAGTCACATGGATAAATGGAATGAAGTTGTGACTTGGCTATCTTACATGCTCATCCATAAAAGAAGCAAAAACATAAATCTTTTTGGATTTTTCAAAAAATTTATCAAAATAAAATCTTTTTGTGCTTTTCTTAAAATTTTCTTAAAGGAAAATCTTTTTGTATTTTTCAAAAGAAATATAAAAAGCAAAAAGAATAAAACAAAGCTGTACAACTAAGCCATGGTACAAATACAATAGACTAGCAATAGGAAGCATATGATATGAACATGAAGAAGCATCATATTCTAGACATAGACCAACCCCTCAGTCAATTGTGCAAATCCCCAAAGACTTCCTAAGACTCTCAAATCTAAGGGCATCTAAAGGTTTCGTGAAAATATCGGCTAACTGACGGTCGGTGGGAACAAAACTCAGGGATACAGTGTTCTCCTCAACTAACTGACGAATAAAGTGCTCACGTATCCTGATGTGCTTGGTGCGCGAATGCTAAACTGCATTGCGGGATATGTGTATCGCGCTCGTGTTGTCACAGGAAATGGTCATGGTGTCTTGTGAAATCCCATAATCCTCCAGCATTTGCTTCATCTATAAGAGTTGTGTGCAACAACTCCCGGCAGCTATGTACTCAGCCTCCGTTGTGGACAAAGAGATGGAATTTTGCTTCTTGCTCAGCCAGGAGACAAGAGCAGAACCAAAATAGAAACACCCACCAGAAGTGCTCCTACATCCATCTACATCCCCAACCCAATCGGCATCCGAATAGGTGGACAGACGGTCATCGGTATCAAAGGAATACCAAATCCCGTATGAGAGAGTCCCACTCACGTATTTAATAATACGTTTTAGAGCAAGTAAATGTGACTCTTTTGGGGATGCCTCATATCACGCACAGACTCCAATACTAAAGGCGATGTCGGGACGACTGGCAGTCAAGTAGAGAAGACTACCTATCATACTCCGATATAAGGTTTGCTCTACGTCCTTGCCTGAAGTGTCCTTACTAAGCTTGGTAGTGGTACTCATAGGTGTACGTGTCTAAACCAAATTTCTTCACTAGGTCTCTAGCATACTTGGATTGGGAGATGAACATCCCATCCTCTAGCTGACGAACCTGGAGACCAAGGAAGAATGTAAGCTCGCCAACCATGCTCATTTCAAACTCACTTTTCATCTCCTCCCCAAAGTGGTGAGCATGCTGGGAGCATGTGGATCCAAAGACTATGTCGTCCACATAGACCTGGGCAACCAAAATAGCACCGTCATCTCTCCTGACGAACGTCATATCTACTCCCCCTCTCTTGAAGCCACGAGCTAAAAGATAGGAAGTAAGCCTCTCGTACCAAGCACGGGGTGGTTTCTTCAAACCATACAAGGCTTTCCTCAGATAGTAGACGTGCTCAGGGTGCTGAGGGTCTTCAAACCCTTTTGGTTGTTCCACATAAACCTCCTCCTGTAGAATGCCATTCAGAAAGGCACTCTTGACATCCATCTGATACACCTTGAAGCGCAGATGACATGCGATGGTGAGCAGAAGACGGACGGACTCAAGCCTCGCAACAGGAGCAAATGTCTCCCCAAAGTCTACACCCTCTATCTGTGTGTAGCCTTGAGCGACTAACCTAGCCTTATTTCTTATTATGGTACCATATTCATCCATTTTATTCTTGAAAATCAACCGGGTACCTATCACATTAGTCTCACTAGGTCGGGGGACTAATTCCCAGACATTATTCTCTTTAAACTGAAGCAACTCATCCTGCATAGCAGATATCCAGTGTTCATCCTTGAGTGCTTCTTTATGGTTCTTGGGCTCAACTTTGGACGTGTAGCAAAGATGGCTAACAACGTTCTCTAGCTGAGCACGAGTCTTGACCCCTAGAGTGGGATCACCAACAATGGCAGAAGGGTCATGACTCTTGCGAACCCAAGCAGGTGTGTCCCCTAGCGCAGGAGTAGGGCCCACAGGGTGTGTGAGAGGAACAGGTAAATCACTGTCAGAACAATTCTCATCCTCACATAGAAGGTTAGGATCAATAACCGTCGAAGGTTCGTCATCTTGCACGGTAAAGTTTATTGATTCTATAACCTTAGAGCTCTTCAGGTTAAAAACCCGGTACGCTCTGCTATTCGATGAATATCCTAGAAATATTCCCTCGTCGCTCCGGGAGTCGAATTTTCCTAGTTGCTCTCTATCCCGTAGGATGTAGCATTTACTCCCAAAAACACGAAAATACGCCAGGTTGGGCTTCTTGCCGGTCCACAACTCATAAGGTGTCTGTAGTGTGTGTGGACGCAAATAAACCCTATTCACCGTGTGGCATACAGTAGACACTGCCTCTGCCCAAAATCTCCTATAAACTTTACGACCTAGAATCATAGATCTAGCCATCTCTTGGATCGTTCTATTCTTTCTCTCAACAATCCCATTTTGCTGAGGAGTTCTCACAGCAGAAAACTCATGTTTGATCCCAAGGCTATCACAGTACAAATCCACTTTTGCTTCCTTAAATTCAGTGCCGTTGTCACTACGTATTCTGTTAATAGTGACACCGTGTTGATTTTGTAGGACACGGCACTTGGTAGTTAAAAATTCTACAGCATCGGATTTCTCTCTCAGAAAACCTACAATGGAGTACCTGGAGAAATCATCTACCATCACGAGGATGTACCTCTTACCACCTAGACTCTCAGTACGAGTGGGACCCATAAGATCCATGTGAATCAACTCCAGAACACGAGAGGTGGTAATGGAATACAACTTCCTATGAGGACTACGAATTTGTTTTCCCAACTGACAGGGTCCACAAACGGTCGAAGTTGACTTTTCAAGAGATGGTAAGCCACGTACTAGATCCTTTTTAGCTAAACGATTAAGATCTCTAATGTTCACGTGACCTAGACATTGGTGCCACAGATCCATAGGAGTGATCGTGGCGCTGTTGCAGACAAGTGAGGATGTGGGCTCGGTCCCATAGCAATTATCCTCGGTCCTCACCCCTTGCATCCAAAGTTTACCGGCTTGATTGTAGACTTTACACGCATCCTGGTCAAACTTTACTGCAAAGTCAGTGTCGCACAGCTGGCCAATGCTGAGAAGGTTTGCTTTCAAACCTCTGACGTACAAAACATTTTCTAGCTTAGGAAATCTAGGTAACTCGACAGTACCACGTCCTATAATGCTAGACTTGCTCCCATCTCCAAAGGTGACTCTGCCATCCTGATAGTCCTCAAGAGTCGTAAAAAATGAGGCATCACATGTCATGTGTCTGGAGCACCCACTATCAAAATACCACTGAGAGGTATTATGTGCTTTGAGAGCAACATGAACAACAAAGGCCTTTTTATCTTTCTTAGGTACCCAAGCAAAGCTGACCTTTTGTTTGCCTTTGTTGTTGTTAGTTTTAGCTGAAATGTGAGAAGTATTTACTAACGGCAAAGACATCCGTCGGAATTCTTCCATTAAACTCTGAGTCGTGGCAGCTAAGAACTCAACTCGCTCTCTCAGACTAGAAAACTCATCAGTATGACGTGGTGGAGCAGTAGTACGTCGTGTCCGACCCATGCTATAGCAATACTCCCTAAGGTGTCCTTTTCTTTTGCAATAAGTACAAAAGAGCACAGTCAAAGGCAGACCTTGGTTTGCTTTTCTTGGTCGAACTCTCCTACGAGGTTTTTGACGGTGACCATAAGGAGTTGTAGTAAACTCAGGAACTGGTCCATGTGCAATTGGGGATGTGGAGGCACCATCATATCCAATTCCTTGCCGATCACCAAAACCTAAAGCGGGGCCGAGGAGCATCTTTCCCATCTTCCCAGATCTATCCTCGATTTGTACCTTGACTTCTCGTGCTTTCTCAAGATCATGAGTCAGCTGGGCAACAAGGGCTTCAAGTTTCTTCCGAGTCTCCACGGAGGAATGGAGCTGACTCGTAAGACTAGCCACTTGTTTAGTCAAGTCCCATCTATCTTTCTCTAAAACACTCTATCTCTCTCTCTAAACAGGGCGGTGACGGTGGAGGACTCTCTTTCTCTCGCCTTTCTTAAATCATCCTCTAAGCCGGTGATCTTAAGAACTAGTGATTTATTACGTTTTTTAGTTTTAAAAGACTCTGAATATAACTCAGCGTAGGCGCGTTGAATATCACTCTCGCTCTCACTTGAGTCACCCTCCCCCTCACTCACATCGATCTCACTGTCGAGCTGTCCCTGTGAAGCATCATCTTCATCGTCGTGAAGAGAACTAGGAGTTCTCACTTGACTGGCCATGAATGCGGTGAAGTTACACTCATGCGGTGACTCATCTCCTGAATCCACTGTCTCGACCTCACTGTCGTCACTAAGGGTAGCATTAAGGACAGCTTTCCCTTTCTCTCTATTCAGACGATTGGCACACTCAAAGGCTCTATGACCCCTACCATCGCACTCAAAACATCTCTCACTTTCTTTCTTAGGAGTATTTTTGGAGTCTTTTTCATTTTTCTTTTCAAACTTATTTTTCTCAAATTTCTTTTTATCTTTAAAATTGCCATTTTTCTTAAATTTGAGAATCCTCTTGAATTTTTTTGCAAAAAGAGCCAAATCATCTAGGTCAAAATCACACTCAGAATCTGACGTGTCAGTCTCTCTCTTTCTAGACGACTCTACCCTTTTTCTAGCCGACCCCTCACTCCTTCTCTCTTGGTCTTTAAGATCAATTCCCTTATCTTTAGATTTAGCAGTTTTAGGGAACATATCAATTTCATAAGTTTGCAAATCTCCTACAAGTTCTTTCAATTTTAGCGTATTTAAATTACCCATAGAATTTAGCACAGTGACTTTAGGGATAAAACGCTTAGGTAAAGAACGAAGAATCTTTTTAACAACTCTAGCATTAGGAATATATTCACCAAGATTAAAGCTAGTATTCACAATGTCAGAAAGTCTAGCATAAAATTCATCAAAGCATTCAGATTCATGCATGGTGATGGTTTCAAATTGAGTTGTCAAATTTTGCAACTTAGATTCTTTCACAGCATTAGTTCCTTCATGGGTGAGTTATAAAACATCCCATGCCTCTTTTGACGTGGTGCACGTCATTATGCGTTTGAACTCATCAAGTGTGATAGACCCAGAAATAGCACTTAGACCCTTAGAATTAAAAGATGACCATTTAAACTCTTCCTCAGTCCAAGAAGTGTCAGGTTTCAAGCTGGTCACATTATTAACACTCACGGAGGGAGGAGTCCACCCTCGTTCAACCAGAATCCAGACATGTTCATCAATGGCTTTTAAAGCCGACCTCATTCGGGCTTTCCAATAAGCATAATTTGTCCCGTCAAAAACAGGCATTTTATTATACAACTTCTCCATTTGAACACGTACTTTTTCAAAAATCAATTTTTTCAGAAAATTGATATCTTAGAAAAATTTTGCGGAAAATAGGAATACACGATAGATTAGTGTAACCTGCTCTGATACCAATTTTAGAACGTATGTGCTTGCGTTCAAATGAGCAAATTATATATTAAAAGCCTTTTAACCCAAACAAACCCTAAACATGCAACAGTATGTGATTGAATAAGATGATAATCTAAGAAAGAACATTCAAACACATGCAATTGAGGAAAAATCCCCCAAAGGGGCAAAACCATTTATTTTCATTATAATATTGTAGGCTATACAATTTCGGATTACAATGAAAATACAAGTGACTAAGAATTACCCTCAGGTGTCGGATTCTGTAGTCGCGGATGGAACTATCCCTTTCCAGTAGGGCTGCAATGGAGAAGAGAAACGGCTTCTCCACAAGGATTGAATAAACCAAAGTTGTGTTCTTGGGTTGCAAAAGGATTCACAAATATTTGGCAAGGATGTGTGAATCAAAACATGAGTCTTGGGACTCAAAAAATATGAAGACTAGAGGTATTTGGACTCTCAAAAACGTCTTCTAAAGTCTTGCAAAACAACTCCCCCGAAGTTGGTATTTATAGGAAAAAATATGAAGAGTCCCACGTTCTTAAAACTCTAAAATTCTATCCAGCGTACAAAAAAAACAGCATTCTTTAAGGAATTTTCTCTATCTTCAAAAGGTCATAACTCCTTCACTGTAGCTCGGGTTGAGGTGCTGTTTTTTCCAGTATCTTTGTTGCGGAGAGATCTTCAACTTTCTAGTTGACCAGACCTCCTAACTATGGATGAGAAATTACGAAAATGCCCTTGAACACTCCTATCGTGCCTTTTTTCACTGTTTTGACTTCCCTTGCGTACCGCTTCATTAAGTCCCTAAAATCTTGGAACGTGAAGTCGTTGAGACAGATGTGGGACACATTAATGGAGATGTTGAATGCTTGATTCCCGGAATTCAGATAGAGGCCGTCATGTGAGATCGTGAGGTGACGTGCCAAATGTAGCGGCGTACGACATACACAAATGTAACATGTTGGACATGAGAAAAATGTCCTTACAAGTGCATCAGGCATTTAATGTTGTGACATAAAGTATGAGGGGTGTATTTTATAGTCTTTAATGACTGAGTTGCCTCAAGGGTGGTGTGGGGGGCTATTTAGGGACCCCAACCACCTTTGAGGAGGGAGGGATCCTTTGAGAGCCCAAAAGTTATTACTAGAGAGAATATACATTCAGAGAAGAGTTATTGCGAACCAGAGGGTTTTACTCACTCATCATTGTTATTTATTACGAAGCCTTTAATATCTGATAGAGATTCTTTAGGGTTTTCTGGTGTGTTTATACATGTTACCAAGGTGTATCTAGGGTGCTTACTTCTCTCTTCCTCTAGCTAAGTTACTTCTAAGTTCTTTACTACTGTTTTGAGTAATACACGAGAGATTCATGAGTTTAAACCAAGTCTTATCTTCATTGAGTTTGTGTTTGTATGTCCTATCATTAATCCAAAGCTTTGGCCAAATTATCCTATCATTACGATACTCAAACAGGAGTTACGCCTCTATCTTATCTAAACTATCCTCTTACACCTTATATCATGGGTCCTCTTCTAATCTAGTAAAGGTTCTACCCTTCTTTTAAGGAAAGAACACATAAATCTGGTGTACCCACCCCACAATGTAGGTAAATGAGTCATGCACAAAATTTTAAGTGCCAATAAAAATAACTAGTATTCATTTCTGCATTGTAGTCACTCTTCGTATTTCTTACAAAGAGTATGCTCATAAAATTGCTTTTTTTAATAATAAAAGAAACTTTTCAACACTTAGAGCAGGTTATTCAAACATTTAAGAAAATAAAACTTGGCAAGAGTTATGCATAGTGCCTCTTCAACTGTATTGGTGAGTTGGCAGGGGGTTCTCATTAACACATGCTCGCCAATGATCCTCCTTATATAGTAGCTGTCTTTGGTGGAGTGTTTTACCCTTTGGTGCAACTCACAATACTTAGGAATGGCTTTGTCATCTGCTGTTGGGATTTGCCAATTCAAGTGAGGGGGATCTGCTACCCCCTGTCACACCAATGTCTGATAGCAATCCACTACTTCCGTTATGCTGCAAGGTAGCGGCGGTGGAGCATCATCTTCAAACTTCCTTTTTCTATTTGAGTTGTTGCCTTTTGCCACCACCCTTCCTGTGACTGTCACCACCACTTTAGCCAATGTTCAAAAGGATTCGAACTTCGTAAACCCAGGTGGTGGTGAAATCGATTTCATGACTTCCGCGGATGGGGACTCCTCATTTTTACCAACTACTTCCATAAGTGACACCTCTTTAGTCACCATCGTCAAGGTTTCCTCGCTTAGTTAGCATTTCTAGAGGACCTGTTGTCGCGACTTCTTTATTGATGACGAGGGGCACCCAAGGCTCCTCGTGGGTGGGATTTATTCCCATGGGTTCCTCGTGACCCACTTCTCAATGCAGCGCTGTTATTAGCAAAACACAAATCAGCCCTTCATGTGTGACTCTGGAAATGGGTTCCTCACCTGGTAATTTGAGGCTTGTTTCAAATGAGGGTGTCTCGACTTTGGATTTTTACCGGGGGTTACTCACGCATCGGTTTCGTGTCTGGTAGTTCCTCGTCGGGTTTCGCCACCACCATGGGTTTTGCTGTTAGTGAGGGTTTCTCACTCGTTGATTCTATACCCAAGGGTTCCTCGCCGTTGGGAAGTTTGGGCGGTTCTACAAACAAGGCTTCTTCGCGATTTTCCACAGCAGACTCAACTCAATTTTTCGTTTTGCTACGATGGGTTTGCTGCCGTGACTATGGGATATATTTTTTATGGTTCCTCGTTGATGTTTGGACTTGGGAGCTCCTCGTGCTTGGGTTTACCACCTTGGACTGCTGCCGTGACTTTTTTTTTTGCGACGAGGGACGCCCAGGGCTCCTCGCGAGTTGACGTCTCTACAGGGGTTTCTACTGCCACTTCTTTTTATGCGGCGAGGGACACCCTAGATTTCTCATCCATGGGTTCCTCACGAGTTTGGTGTTTCTAGAGGGGTTGGTGCCACGACTTCTTTGTTGGCGACGAGGGACACCCAGGGTTCCTCGCCCATGAGTTCCTCGCGAGTTGGTGTTTCTCTAGTCAAGATCTTAGAACCTATGGGTTCCTCACCGGGAAAATATTTTTTCATGAGGGGTCCTTGCGCGCCACTATTGATGGGGAGGTACAATTTAGAAGTATGGGTTCTTTGCAATTGTGGGTGCCTCTCCCTTTGAGAAGAGGAGAGGTTCTTGTTTTGGGCCCTCTGCGACTGTGGGTTCCTCATTATAACCAATGGTTGTTGGAACTTCTCTGACCACCTCATCTTCTCCTTAATCTTGGTAATACTATATGAACACTTGTGGGTAGGGGTCCCGCAACTCATCATACCGATGAGGACCCTCCCTCTGAGAAGAGGAGAGAAACTTCCTAACCTCCTCCATAGTAATAATTTTATAGGGTGATTCCTACAAACCCATACCCTTGGTTGTTGGTGAACTTAACGACACCACTACTTGCTCTAGCACTAATTTTCGTGGTGGAGATACTTATGCCGGAATCATTGTAGAAGTGGTTGCCCCTCCGGAGGGGGCTACTGCTAGTGTTACACAACCTTGACCCAAACTTGCTAAGTCTAGTTGTTTTGTTTCAAAAGATCAAAAAAAAATACTCAAAAGCGTCTGCCATCGGAGCTACTGTCGGTGAGATGGTATGCCCTCCCGGAGGAGCAAGTGTCTTTGCTCCGATCACCACCACATCCCCCTTGATGGTCTGGTCAATTTGAGCTCCATTCACAGATATAATGTCTTAAAAAACTAGTTGCTTAGAAATGTTAAAACCTTCTTTGTCCATAGAAGTGAGGATACCTCCCCAGCAGAGTCGCCAAATGTAAGAGGGTAGTGAGACTGGGGTCTATGAATAATTGGAAAGAGTGAAGCGTGACCTACTTCAATGGACATTGTCTCCAAGGTTCTGAAGAACTTCTGGAGCAACTTCTGGTGAAACCTTCTCACTTTTGTAAAAATGAAGCTCAAGCTAGAACTCCCTCCCAACAATAAGATGAACTTCCACAAAAATAATAGTAATTTTCTCAAGAGGAGCTCCTAAGAATGATGGTTGTCAGTGGGGAGTGAAAGAATAAGGCACTTAGCACTTAGAGAGAGAGTAGGGAGAGAATACTAGACAGTTTCTGGTGTAATTTTGATAGAGTAACTTTGCTATTGAGTTTTTTTCTATATTTTTTAATGACGTAGCCCAGGGGTCCTATTCAAACTTGGGCCCTAGGGCTAGGATGGCACTTTTGGTGCCAAAACATAGAGGGTTGGTGAGGGATAAATGTTGTAGTGTACTATTTGTCCCTACTGCAGGTAGCTCTGTCTGTCCTCTCTGGCAGGTGCCACTTGGTGCCAACCAAAATCAAAAAGAAAATATGTCTTCTAATGGAGACAAAATATTTGATTTTTTAAATATCTTTTGAAACGGTAGCTTTTGGTACAAACTTTGTAAACTTGAGGGGGGTCTCGAGGACCACCTCCTCTAAAATCTTTGTAAGCTTGAGGAGGGACTTGAGGGACCCTTATAAAATCATTTATCTTGAGAGGGGCCTATAGGACCCTCTCCTTTAAAATCATTTTATGAATAGTTCTTTTCTTGTGAGCATCCAGCCCTTTGGCTGCTCACTTCACTTGTGACTAAGTGTGAGGTATGTGCAATCTGGGCCACCCTAGGGTCTTCCTACTAGTATTCTCTCAATCCTATAATGCTAAGTGGTTGAGTTTTCTCAACAAACCATGTCCCTCAACCGCCAAACCAAAACTCCCAAGAGATCCCAACAGGCCTACTTGATCCCTGCTTGCTCAACTAGGCAACCTGTACAAGAAAATAAGTGTTAGTACTTCTGTTCTTTTTTTCATGATGAGGCTTATCGTAGACACCCCATCATCCTAACTTAGTTTTCTAGGAGTTGAGGGAGGAGGATCTTGTGGGTCCCTCCTCCCATGTAAGTTTCTACTGTTGAGGAACCCTAGTGGGGATTTCCTTCTCAAACAGCATTTTTGCTGTTGAGGAAGCCTTGGGAGGTTCCTTCTCAAATCTCATTTCTGCAGGGACCCTAGGGGGTAGTCCTTCTCAATCTGGGCTTCTGCCGCCATCTAAGTGAAATTACTTCTCAATATGAGTTTCTGTAGGGACCCTTGCGGGGGTCCGTCTAAACATAGTCTCCTGCTGCCATCTTGGTGGGGTTCCTTCTCAACATGAGTTTATTCGGAGACCTTGGGGGGAAGTCCCTCTCAATAATAGTTCCTTCTCAACTTGAGTTTTTGCAGGGACCCTTACAGGGGTCTCTCTCAACATATACTTTTGTTGCCACCTTGGTGAGGTTCCTTCTCAACGTGAGTTTCTGCGAAGACCTTTGGGGAAATCCCTATCAAGAGGTTCCTTCTCAATTTTGAGTTTCTGTAGGGACCCTTGCGAGGTCCCCTCTCAACATAGGCTTCTGCGGCTACCTAGGTGGGGTTCCTCTCATCGTGAGTTTCTACGGAGACCTTGGAGAAGTCCCTCTTAATAATGGTTCCTTCTCAATTTGAGTTCCTACAGGGACCCTTGCGGGGGCCATCTCATCTTAGGCTTCTGTAGGGACCCTTGCGGGGGCCCTTCTCAGCTTGATATTCTAGAGGAAACCATGCTGGGGCCCTTCTCAACCTTACTTTCTGTAGGGATCCTTGTGGGGGCCCTTTCAGCTTGGGCTTCTACAGGGACCCTTGCGGTGGCCCTTCTCAACTTGAGATTCTGCAGGGATACTTGTGGTGGCCCTTATCAACTTGGGATTCTGCAGGGACCCTTGCGGTGGCCCTTCTCCACTTGGGCTTCTGCAGGGACCCTTGTGGTGACCCTTCTCAACTTCTTAACTTGGGCTTTTGCAGGAACCCTTGCATTGACCCTTATCAACTTGGGTTTCTGCAAGGACCCTTGCGGTGGACCTTCTCAACTTGAGTTTCTGCAGGGACCCTTGTGGTGGCCCTTATCAACTTGGGCTTCTGTAGGGACCATTGCAGTGACCTTTCTCAACTTGGGTTTCTGCAGTGACCCTTACGGGGGCCCTTCCCAACATGAGTTTCTGCAGGACCCTTATCGTGTCCCTTATTAACTTAGGCTTCTGTAGGGACCCCTGTGGTAACCTTTCTCAACTTGGGTTTCTGCAGTGACCCTTAAGGGGGCCCTTCTCAATATAAGCTTCTATTGTTACCTAGGTGGGTTCCCTTCTCCAATATGGAATTTCTGTGATGGAGGGACCCTGGAGGTTCCTTCTTCAATATGGAACTTCTACGGTGGAGGTACCTTGGGGGTTTCTTCTCTAATATGGTACTTCTGTGGTGAAGGGAACCTGGAGGTTCCTTCTCTAATATGGCACTTTTGTGGTGGAGGGACCTTGGGGGTTCCTTCTCCAATATGGCACTTCTGCGGTGGAAGGATCCTGGAGGTTCCCTCAACCTAATATTTTCTTTAAGATGAAGGGGGTCTTTGAGGGATCCTCACCCACAAATATAGTGGTGAATCTTGAAACACCCTTCTACAAACCCTAATCCTCTTAGGCCCCACTTTTGCCTCAACTACGTGAGCCTTTATATGGGATGACTCATTCCTTCTACTTTCTAATCCATCGTAATATCATTTTCACATCAAAACAAATCATGTAAAGGTTACCTTTAACTACAAGAGGTTTAGCATGAAGATATGGGTCATCTTCACCACAATCGTCTGAATCTGGGTCAACCCTATTCACCTGCACCTCCTTCTTCTTGGGCCTAGTGTCCTTTGGTGAGTTATATCTCTTTTTGCTCTGGTCTTGGCCTTCCCTTTTATCTATGTATTTCCAAAGCTTCCCCTATTTCAGCAACTTTTCAATTTCATCTTTTAAGGAGAAGCATTGATTCACCGTGTGGTCGTGATCCTAATGAAACCCATACCATTCACTCTTATCCATCTTGTGAGGGGGAGCCCACAATGTTTTTGGCCACCTAATCCTTTTATCATCCTTTATATCATTCAGGATCATTTCAGGACTGACTGTCAGTATAGTATACTTGGCAAACTTATCGTCGTTCAATTTTTTCTCTCACTCCTTCTCTTTATCTCACTTTTGGACTGATTTATTATTGTTAGCCTCTTTTTGGTCACCTCTTTTGTTCGTTATGGCCTCTTCTGCGTTCATGATTCTCCCGGACTTAGCCAGAAGTTCTATCATGGAATTTGGAGGATTCTTAGAGATATTCCAATAGAGTTTTCTTGTCAGAAGCCCACTAATGAGAGTTATCATCGCGATTCTCTCCTTGTAATCCTTTACTTACAACTCTTCCTTATTAAATCGACATATGTAATCTCGTAGAAACTCATTTTTCCCCTGTTGTACATTTAGCAAATGAGAAACTTGCTTGGTCGACTTCATACCAAAGCAAAAGTTATGAATAAACTTCTCTACTAGATGCTTGAAATTATCAATAGACCTTCTTGACAGGCTTGTGTACCACACATGAGCGTCACCAGTGAGTGTAGTAGAGAAATATTGGCACCTCATCTTGTATAGAATAGAATAAATGACAGCAATCGACTATTACATTTCTATATGATGGATGGGGTTAGTACTTCCATCGTACCTCGACATCACCATTAGAGGTTTGAACTTATTGGGTATTGGATAGCTAACTATTCTGGGTAGAAAGGGAGATCCCTCTATGTACCCCTACGACTGGCATCTCAACTTTTGACGAAACAAATGATCTTGTCTTCAAATCTTTGAATTGATCGATTCCAAGGTTTTTCCTCTAGAACTGGGTTATCACATTCTCTTTCCACTTTAGCAATGATTGCGATGTACGACCCTGCCTAAATTTCTCTATCCGCTATTAACTTCTCTGCACTCCCTTTTCTCCCTATCTCGTCTCGATCGATCATTATCGAGAAAACCAGTGGCACGTGTGCCATCACTGCTTTGGGTAATTCGATATTGGCTGCCATCAGCTCTTGGGCTAAGACGATTAAAGGATAGCCCCCTGCTCATCTTATCAAATGCATATCTTTTTTCCCTACTCTAAGGGGTCTCCCTAGTAAGTTGGAGATGGGGTGGTACTCGATTGATAGGAAGTATCAGGAGTTTCATACCTCTCCCAATAGTTCTCCTCGTCATACACCAAATCTTTGAGATACTCTTGGACTCTATTACCAAGGCGGATACGTCGTGGGTCAGCGATCTCTCTATGCCTAAGTTGGTGTTGGACTTATTTTATGGAAGCTGGGAGTAGTCCCCCACTTATCGAATATGCGGCCTTTCTAGTGACCGACATAATCAATTTGACGGTGGGATCATCAGGGATCTTACTCATGATGCCCTGGCTAAAGGCCAGGAGCTACTGATGCATCTGCTGCTGGCTGGACATAAGAGACCTTTGTGCCACTGCCACATTAGCTATTTTTAACTATTAAGGTGGTTAGATGGAACTGGCCCAAGCATTTGAAGTCTGATCAGTGGCCATCTATAGCGGAGCTCAACTAAATAGTAAAAGAGTGAAGAAATCAACAAAACCATAAATCAAATGAACTGGTGAAGCTTTAGAACCTCCCAACTCAAGCTCTTTAAATGGTGATATAGTCCCAATAGTGATAGGACTGGATCACCACCAGAGATGAGAAATTGAGAGTTCAAGATAAGGTGAGGAAGAAAACATAGTCTCTTCCCATAGACGGCACCAAATGATGATGTTGAATCATCCTTCATGATTCAACCTATTTGGGGAACTTGATTTGACAATGGAGAATATAGTAATATATACAAGATTAACAGAAGGGATGATAGAAAATGGATGAACATGTGCATATAAGTGGTTCAACATTATCCTACATCCACTGTGCAATGTTTGGGAGTGATTTCACTATAATGAAGGGCAAAATTCCATGAAAGGTGAGTATAATCTTATTTATATCTCTGTTCAAGTTCACATATAATGGTAGTGTTTATGATTTGTAATCCTTGGGGAAGGAGACACAAGATATGTTTTATAGGTCTGGGGGTGCGCAGTGTTACCCCCCAAACATGTACTCTACATGTGAATGTCAGATCACCTGATAAGCGTGGGACACCTGTAAAAAAAGGATTAAAAAGTTGTGAGTAAGAATATTCTCCCCATGTGTTGGTTGATTTTCCATAATAATTTTAATTAGATATGTCAGCATGCGTGGACGATATGTCTGAGGTAAAGCATCAAGACTAGCCGAGACTCTTGGATCATCGTTCCTTTGTGGCTAGGCCAACAAAAGACTAGTTGGATTCTTTAGACAAATATGGATGGTGCTACTGAGTCGGATTCTTGATACTATCTAAGGCTGAATTATAGATGTCTGAGACTCATGTTGTCATTAGATAAGACGATTTCCCCTCCATCATATTTGGCCTTTGAGGTCGAGACCTTCTGAGAAGAAACTGTAGTTGAGAGCTTCTGGAAGGTGATAACGCTGAAGGCATGTAAAAAGGTAGACTTTTCCATGGTGGATATTATTGGGACGAGACCAGACGTATGTATATTAGTAATTTATTCCATTTCTTTATTTAATCATAATTAATTCCGCTAAATAATTATGACTTCACTCCACTTTTATTATCTTAGAAATCATACAAATATAACGAGGCCCTATTTGCAAAGTCGATAATGATACATAATATGATTGCCCTCATTAAGCTTTCGATACCCACTTGTTCTAATTAATTTCCTGGTAATTGACTTTAACCAACATCTAACCAATTCCTTTATTCTCAGACTTGACTTAGTTTGCTACTCCACTGGATTACAAATAATCCACTGATCAAGTTCACTCATGGAAATAAATCTTAGAAGTTTATTAAGGGGGTATCATAATCCAAAGTATCCTCGGATGTAAAATACTCTGAATTAAGATCTCAGATCTACTTACATAACTATGACTCAATATGCGGGGATCATTTGATTCAATCTATGATCAAATTTCACCCATAGCAATCAAAATAACAATAACATAAGCACTCCTATCCTCGTAATTATCGAGATCAAGAATATATGCATACTATACAAGTGGTATGATATTTCCTAAGTCTAATCAAGAAAACCCCTAGACTCAATCTCACTCGTGGTCATGTTCAATACATTCGTAGGATGCAAAGATCATAATTATCTGTGTTGAACTATCGCGCAAGTTCTCGAACTATCATACAAGTTACTATAGTTTGAGATAAAATACTAGGATTTTATTGCAACTGTTCTAATAGGATGCCAACTCCTTATTTAGGTTATGAAATTTTAAGCAGTGCTAGAATTAAAATTATGATCTCCTCGTGATCAACCTGAAGTCGAATCATTAAAAATCCGACTAAGCCCTATCGACCGACATTTATATGAAATAATATAGTTAAACAAATATAAAACATCCTCACAAACTTGATTCTCATTTCAAAATGAATAAAACAATCCCTTACTAATCAAAAATAAAATGTTTTACACATAGTTTTAAGAATGAACCCCACCAGTCACATCTTATTTAAAGTCACTAATGATTTTTTTTGTAGTTACGCATCGGGTATGAGTAGTGTATCAAGGGGCTGGGTTTTTTAGGGGGTGGAGTTGTGATGAGGATGGCTTTCCAAAGTGAGTGTTAAAAAGTGGTGTCATTTCTCTTATTTTGAGGTGATTAGTTATGCTAACCTAGTGAAATCCTTACTCTCTTTTCATTCAATCCATAGACCCTCGAACCCATATTACACCCTTCAAGGTTTATATATATGTCCAGTGTACATTGTAAAAGACTAGAAACTTCCCAGGGAAAATCATAACAAAAAACTAAAAGTTTTTTAAAAATTCAACTAGAGGTTTTTTACTTTAATTCGTATCTTTAACTCCCCCATACTACCCCCTAAATAATCTGTAACACCTCGGATTTTTATTATTTAATTTAATTAATTAATTGGAATATTCAAGAAAAATAAAATTTTGAATTTAATTATTTTTATTAAATAAATATGTTGGTTATGATTTTAGAAGAAAAAAACTTCATGCGGAATTAAAATCGGATTTAAAATGAAGTTTTTATGAGAGTTTTTAGTTTAGCGTTTTAGAAAAAGAAAAAAAAGGAAAAATATTTGTCACGGATTTAGTCTGCGACTAATAAAAAAAATTGAGTTTTAGTTAAATGGTATTAAATGAAGGAGAATGGCAGTGGCCGCGTACCTGTTCGATTGATCGATCGACCTAGGGAGTCGATCGATCGACTTTGCCCAGATTTGAGGCAGTGGATCGATTTCTTTGTAGACTTTGAATGGGATAAGGACTCCTTATTAATATATAAGTTTCATTAATCGTGGGGGGACTTCTGATAATCACTTTTTCTCAAGTTTTTCTCCAGATAACACTTCCAAATAATTTTCCTCTCAACCATAATCATCAACCTCCAACACAATCAAGTTTTCGTCACAAGTTTTGGGAGGCTTAATTGGGGCTTAATCAAGATTGATTCAAGAACACATCTATGCTAATTTTTCGAGAGGAATCCATATTTCTAATCATATTTTCAACACGATCTTCACATACATGAATACTCTATTCTTTTCCTTTAGTATTATGCGTTTTAAGTGTCGCCTAAACACTTAATTACACGTTTTCTTAAAAATAATTAGTAACTTAATTAGAAAAAGTGGACACTAACTATGAAGCTATTTTTATAAAATCTTTTAATATGAATAGTATTCATAACCCTTTGGGTACGTAGGATTCATGAATGATTTTGGATTTTATTGGTGTAGGGTACATATAGAAAAACCCTAGTTTTGAAATAAATAAAGTTGGGGCGTATAACTCATGTAATACATGTAGAAATAATTAAATTTGATGTTTGATGTATATATGATGAAAACTTAGTATATTTAATTTAAAATAATTAAATGAGAATATTTGGGTATTTTTGACGTTGTGATAATTGAATTAAAGATTTAATTGAATTGGGCTATCATGCGTAGTTTTATACGTTGATTAATTATTCTTGTTGGTGTGACTTGTTGGTATTATTATATTGCCTTTGTGACGATGGGTTTTTGGGTAATTTTTCTCTCCCTATATTTTAGTATGCCTTCTAGGTATGGAACTAGTGGGTAGGCCTCTTGATGATTTACGCTTTCTAGGTATGGGACTAGTGATCGTAGATTATTGCATTTTTATCATGTTAGGGGTGGGCTGATTTTTTTTTACTTTATCGTCGTTACACTAGTCTAGGTATGAGGATAGGTTGAGATTTATGTTAGAAAATCCTTCTATACATAGGGTAGGACGTATTGATAACTTGGGGAGCCTTAGGTGTGGGACTAAGGGATATTTTGAGGATCTCACATCGATAAAAGGGTGGGGTAATTTGAAATTATGAATTGAGAAAATTAAGAATTAATACCTAAGATAATAAGACGGGTATTAAAATGTATTGGCGACATAATCAGAGAGAGTCGATAGTTTAAACGGGTCAGCCGAAGTTTTATGTCGTGTCGTGTGTGTAACCTCGTCAATCAGCGAGGGCCAACAATTTAAACGGGTCAGCCAGCGTTTTGACGAGGAGATGTGTATTTTGGTGGAGAAATCACCCGAGGTGGGAGGACCGCCATAATAGATTGAGGATATAAGAAAAGTTGGTTAATTTAATTAAATTAACATCGTGGGACTTGGGAATTTAAAACCATATTGGTTTGTTATTCTATAATGGGAATTCCTTCGGGTAGTTAGTGATTTATATTTATCACGTTTAATTATCTCGCTTATTTAAAATACTCTATTGTGATATTTATTGCGTATAATGCTACTGTCTGGATTCAAGGATCCTATTTGAGAGGAGTATTGTGTATTCTTGCTCGGGGCTTTGGCTCTGACCCATGCATTGGTTAATTTAACTAAAGTTATAGTCGTTTCTTTCATCACAGTCTAGATAGCATCAGTTTCATTTCCAGGTATGTTGCCTAATTTGGACGGTTATTATTTCAACTAATGGTTTATTCAGTTAAGGATTTGGCATGTAATAGACTTATGTTTCAGATTTATATCATTACTATGGATTTACTTTAGTTGTTTAACTAAATTGTGGATTGAGTATGTTATTTCTGATAATGATTAAAATTAACACTCGACTTAATTTAATAATAGGTGGTTAGTAATTAATTGATTTTGATAGTGATGCTAAGAATGACCCA
Organism: Sambucus nigra; assembly: GCA_949130495.1. Classification (NCBI taxonomy): domain Eukaryota; kingdom Viridiplantae; phylum Streptophyta; class Magnoliopsida; order Dipsacales; family Adoxaceae; genus Sambucus; species Sambucus nigra. The sequence goes on along the minus strand of OX422208.1, from coordinate 81,157,551 downwards.
AATGAGATTCCTATTTTATTTTAATAAGGGCTGGCCACCCGTTATTTTAATAATCGGGGTGTCACAATTGCTTGGAGAGGGAGGATGGTTTGGCTGACTTTAAACTCTTAAAATTATCTCCTTCTTCGTTTAATTCATTCCTTAGTTCAGTTTGAAGAATATTGGGCTTGATGAGAGAGAAAAGAGGAGCTTAAGGAGGAAAGGGTTTTCAGAAAAGGTAGGAAAAATTCCAAGAAAGTCCTAAAAGTATTCCCAAGGTATAATTATGTGTTAATATTATTTTATTCTTGGATTATACTTATTTTAAGTATATAAATCATCAAATATTAATTACTATTTCTTCCTCCTTTTATGCATGTATACATTTATATGTAAGACAAGTACTGTGTGTAAGCCATATGGCTTTGTTTAGAACTCCTGTGTATTCAAACTTGTATATATTTTGGTATACTTATTGCAATTTAGATATTCTAGTTGGAGATGAAACTAGACTCATATATTCATAGCATATCCAAAAATTAAAACTATACTCCTTGTGGATAGACCTTAGTGATGGTTACAAGTTAGTATATAGTAGTTGTTTGCATAATTCATTTAGATATGCCCTCAGTTTGGTAAAGCTTTTGACATGGAAAATGAACTCTAAAAAATATGAAACTTTAATTTTGTATTATTCAATATGTTTATGGAAAATGGGTAGAAAATAGTATAAAGTTATAATGTAAAAAAATTAAGAAAATTCTTAGAAGTTAACTGAACAATAGAGGAGCTTGTAGGACAAAGTTAATATGTTGTAAGAAATGATCATATCTAACTCTAAGAAGCTTAAAAAAGTATATCATCACTTGAAATAGAAGGTATATTTAGATATGTTTTGATATTGATAAGGTTGGACACATGTATGTGTACAAATTATCAATATAGAATGGTTAAGAATAGAGGATAACAATTTGATGCCATACTAGATACCCCATGAAAGAATGTTCTTATGTCCTCCTTCCAAAGGGTATTTTGAGTACATATTCCATGTGTATACTGATTGGGCATAAATATTGTATATTTATTCCCCTAATTTCAGTGTATTTGTGAACCCGAGTGATGTAACCTATATGGATTTGACGCACATTTATGCTACTAATCTTCATTGGCAAGTATTTCGTGTTTCGTGCTTCTCTTATTGGTTTTACAGGTTAATCATGCAAGCAGTGCAAAAGAGAAAGCGAGACAATGAAAGAAAAGTTAAGAAGGCAAGTTCAAGGGCAATTTGGTAATTTTTCAACCATATCCCGAAGGATAATTCAACTGGAAAGTTTAAGATCTCGGAAAAACGAGAACACTGGAAGAAACGGCACCCAAATCCGAGCTACGGTTGATGAGTTATGACCAGTTGAAGTTGAAGAAAAATCCAAAGAAGAAAGAAAAGAAAACAAGAAAAACTCTAAGTGTTAAATGGAAGAAGAAGCACCCCAGACCAACATACATTCTCGAACCCAGCTGCGAACCGGTTTGGGGGACGAACCGGTTCGGGGGTCCTGATGCGCGAATTTTCCTCCTTTATTCTGATTGGCTCTAAAGTTTCCTTTTAGGTTAAAACTCTCCAAGAAGTGTGGGAACATAGGTAGCAACTTAGGAACAGCCGTTCTGAATATTTTTGAGTAGTTTTTTATAGAGAAAAAGAGAGGAGAACATCTAGGAACATAACTTTGATTAATTCCTGCAAGATCCATACACTTCCAGGTTTGTTTTCAAGTTGTAATCCAAGCTTTATTTTTATGATCTTAAGTATTCTTGCATGGTAATTTTTCTGCATGGTTTGAATGAATTTCTGCGTTCATAATACTTAACTAAGTATATCGATCTAGTGTTATCATGAGTTTGCTCGCATGCAACGTTATTATTTCATGCATCATTCAGCTTAATATGTCCGGCTAGGTTTAAAAGGTTGGGATGCATGAACCCAACTTAATGTGTTAGTGCATGTGCATAAAGTTAATCAGATGAATTTAATGATTGATTATGATCGTATTCTGTAATTACATAATTATTGTGGATCTTTATATCTCGTTTACCTTTGGGTACTCGTGATGATTTAGAGCACAATTTGAGTGTCATTACCGCGATACCGATTTATTCATCCTCAAATTAGGTATGACGCGGGCTTGAACCTCGTATACATAATGCTTGAGAGTACTAAATTCCGGGTCTGATCAATCGGATAAATTTATGATTAACATTATCACCGCACTACACTAGGGTTGGGGGATTGTATTCCCGTCCTGTTTCTCTCATCAGTTAAAATAAAAAGGTTTTGAAATCATAAGTCATCCTCCATTTCGGTAGAGTAATTTAGTGCATCCTTTCTCATTTTCATTATCACATTTAGTTGTAATCATTATCAAAACCAAATCACTTTTTCCCTTTTCTTTTTAGAGTCAAAGTTAGGATCTCTCTATCTCTTCCCGTCGTCACAACTCTGTTGTCCTTTTTCCCTGTGAATTCGATACCCGACTTACCGGGGTTATTACTTGAGTGACAGGCTTACACTTGAGCCTAGAGTGAACTCACTTCTGAGACACATTTTCAGTTGCGTCAAGTTTTTGGCGCCGTTGCCGAGGAATTAGGTAGACTTAGGATTAGATCGAGTCAATCCAAAGCTTTGACCAAAAATCTCCAAAAATCCAAAAACATTAAAAAAAAAAAAAAAAAAAGATTCTCCACCATCTCTCACAAGCTTAATGCGAAATTCTGAAACCCCTTCCACACCTCATAATACTCCAACCAATATTCACGAAAATCCTATAGTGGAGTATAATCCAGATAGTCCCCACAGTTCTGGATCCCGCCTCCCACACCGTCACACTCAATCTCCAGTAACACTCCATTTTCCTTCGTAGGACACACGTCGAGCACACCCAGCGAGAGTACCGAGTCGTTAAGTGAGAGAGATATGTCGCAACATAGTAATACACCCACCGGTGAGGAAGAGCCCCCGTACCTCCCGCTGAGAGAATTCTTATATCCCGAGCGCACTGTCACTCCGGGATGCATTATACTCCCGTATAATGCCGGGCAGTTCCGTTTCAAAAATGGAATGATCTAGATGCTACCACATTACCACGGTATGGATTTTGAAAAGCCATACCTCCATATTAGGGAATTTGAGGACGTGTGCGATACTCTCAACGATCAAACCTGCACACAAAAGGTAATCCGCCTCAAACTTTTCCCCTTCTCGCTCAAAGATAAAGCCAAAGCCTGGTTATGGTCTCTACCTCCAAGCTCGATTCCATCCTGGAATGAGCTACAGTCGAAATTTCTCAAGAAATTCTTCCCACCACATCGAACAATCTCTATAAAGGCTCAAATTCAAGCGTTCAGGCAACATGAAAATGAGCCATTCCATCGATGTTATGAAAATTTCAACGAGTTAGTTGCTTCATGCCCCCATCATGGATTTGATCCATCGCAAATCATCTCCTTTATCTATAATGGGTTGAATCTTAACTCCAAACAACTTGTTGAAACTATGGGAAGTGGTCCGTTTATCGATTTAGATGCCCACGGTGCTGATCTTCGCATGAGGTATGTCGCCGAGACTACCCAATCCTGGGATACCTCCGACTCGAACGCTCAAAATCGAAATCGATAATCCATCACTGCTTCGTCGGCGTTCGGCCTATTCTACGTAGACAAGAATTCCATGACGGACAGTCGGTTGGACACCCTTGAGAAAGGATTGCGAGACCTATGCGAGATATATGGAAAAGAACCAGCTGGACCCATTCCGAACCCTGTCGTGAAGGTATGTGCGATTTATGAGGCGGGATATTCAACTGAGGAATGTCCGACGATACCCGCCTACAAAGTAATGTTGCAGGAGCAAGTTAGTGCTATAGGAGGCTTTAAGGGTAATTTCGGTGCCCCGTACGGGAATTCATACAACCCTTCGTGGAAAAATCATCCCGATTTTAGCTACGGGCAGCAACATGCCGCAATGAACCGTCCTTCGCATACTGCCCCTCCTCCACCATAATAATTTCAACAAGCTCCACACATGCAAGGACATGTGCAAGCACCACCACCTCACGGAAATTATATCCCGTCACAGCGGAGAACTCTCGAGATACCAGGAATCAATTCATCGCAAGCCATACCACAACCAATGCCAAATATGATCGTCTGATTGGCGACATAAATGTGAATCTGTCAAAAATACAATCCTCATTGAGTGTTCAAGAGAAAAGAAAAGTTCCTGCCCAAGGCCAACGACCTCCCCAAGGTCAAACTAGTGTTAGCTCCACCTCTACTGAACATCAGGAGCAATGTCAAGATGTGACCACTCTTCGTAGTGGAAGAGTCGTTGATTTATCACCTCCTCCACACGACACAACAAAAGATAAGGAGATTTTTCCCGGCACGAAAGAGGCCGAAGATGTCCTCTTGAACGAGAGTGACAAGGAAAATCCTAGTGAGCCTGAGGTGGTAGTGAAATCACCCTTCGCGGCACCATTTCCTCGAAGGTTGATTCCCTCTCAAAAAGGGAATCCCCGTGATGACGTGCTAGAAGTGCTTAAGCACGTAAAGCTGAATTTACCCTTTCTTGATGCCATTAAGCAGATTCCAGCTTATGGCAAAGTTATCAAAGATTTGTTGACGGTAAAAAGGAAGATGAAGGTAAAAAAGAATGTCTTTCTAGCCCAGAACGTGAGCTCCATTCTACTAAATGATCTCCCGCCTAAATTCAAAGATCCCAGTGCATCCACCATATCCTGCATCATTGGAGAAAATAAAATTGAAAAAGCCTTACTTGACTTGGGGGCATGTGTAAACATACTCCATTACTCCATTTATAGGCAACTTGATTTGGGCGACCTCAAGCCCACAAAGGTCACTCTCCAATTAGCGGATCGAACAGTGAAGATCCCACGAGGCATAGTCGAGGACGTGATCGTCCAAGTTGACACTTTCTACTTTTCGGTAGATTTTGTCATTTGGGACACGGAGCCCTCCTTCAACTTGAGCAATCGTGTTCCCATCATCCTTGGGCGCCCTTTCTTAGCTACGGCTAATACAATCATCAATACAAGGAATGGGCGAATGCAACTCACCTTTGGGAACATGACCTTGGAAATTAACATCTTCCACATAGCCCAAAATGCAGGGGAGGAAGATGATCTTCACGCAGTGAGCCTCATAGACGAGGTAGTAGAAGAGTACTTTGAGGAAAATTTCTGTGGCAACGCTCTAGAGTCCTGTTTAGCGACGAGATATAAGTGTGAGGGGATGTATACCGACTTCGAGAGGGCGGTTGGAGATTTGAGAGAACTACTCGATGAGAGTACGTCGGATGAGGACGTGAGAGTGGTTAATTGGGTTTCTAAATTCGAGGAATTACCTCCGAGGGATACACACATGGTTACCTCCAGTGAAATATTTCCAACCCTAGAACTCAAGAAACTCCCCTCCCATATTAAATATGCATATCTAGGAGAGGATGAGACATTTCCTGTTGTTATATCCTCTAGCCTAGATGAAAGGCAGGAGGGAAAATTATTGAAAATTCTGAGGAAGCATCAAAGTGCTTTTGGTTGGTGTATCGCTGATTTGAAGGGGATAAGTCCTTTGATTTGCACTCACAAGATCCATCTCGAAGAGGATGTCAAACCCTCTAGAGAAATGCAAAGAAGACTGAACCTCAATATGAAAGAAGTTGTGAGAATCGAGATCATCAAATTATTAGATGCCAGGATTATCTACCCAATCTTGTATAGCAAATGGGTGAGCCCTATTCAAGTCGTCCCGAAGAAGTCGGGTATGACTGTGATTGAGAATGCTAAGGGAGAGCTTATCCCCCAACGCATCCCCACCGGGTGGCGTGTTTGCATTGACTACCGGAAACTCAATGCGGGAACTAGGAAAGACCATTTCTCCTTGCCATTCATTGATCAAATGCTTGAGAGAGTTGCGGGCCACCCTTATTATTACTTCCTTGATGGTTATTTCGGATACAACCAAATTGAGGTAGATGTACTTGATCAAGAGAAGACGACCTTCACTTGCCCTTTTGGTACGTTTGCCTACAAACGTATGCCATTTGGCTTGTGTAATGCACCCGCGACTTTTCAAATGTGCATGTTGAGCTTATTTAGCGACATGGTCGAGAGAGGACTCGAAGTGTTCATGGACGATTTCAGCATTTTTGGCACCTCTTTCGATCATTGTTTAGACAAGCTGGAAAAAGTACTTACCCGATGTGTGGACAAAAACTTAGTGCTGAATTGGGAGAAGTGCCATTTCATGGTCACCAAGGGAATAGTTCTTGGCCACATAATATCATCCAAAGTCATAGAGGTTGATAGGGCTAAGATATATGTCATAGCTGATCTTCCCCCACCAAAATTGCTGAAGGACGTGCCCTCATTCTTAGGCCATTCGGGGTTTTATCGAAGGTTCATTAAGGACTTTAGCGCCATCACTAGGCCCTTAAGAAACCTACACATGAAGGACAACCCATTTGAGTGGACGGAGGCATGCCAAAGCTCCTTTGACAAGTTGAAGAACATGCTCGTGTCCGCTCCCATCATGCAAGTTCCATATTGGTCCTTACCATTCGAACTTATGTGTGATGCAAGCGATTACGCGATCGGGGCTGTTTTGGGCCAACGTAAAGATAAGCAAGCCCATGTCATCTATTACGCTAGCCGAACCCTTACCGGACCTGAACTCAACTACTCTACCACGGAGAAGGAGTTGCTAGCGGTAGTCTTTGCCCTTGATAAACTCAGGTCATATCGCATTGGTTCTCCTATTACTGTCTTCACCGACCACGCGGCGTTGAAATATCTACTTCTGAAGAAAGACGCCAAGCCGCGCCTCATAAGGTGGATCCTACTCCTACAAGAGTTCAATCTCTCCATCAAGGATAAGAAAGGAGTAGAAAACGTCGTTGCCGACCATTTATCTCGGCTTTCGTCTGACGTACCTAGTGATCCCATACCCATAGATGAATACTTTCCGGATGAGCAACTATTTGCTACCTCTTCGTATCCCTGGTTTGCGGACATAGTGAACTATCTTGTCACGGGAGCCGTCCCTCCCGATTGGACACCGCAAGATAAGAAGAGGTTTCTTAATTGGTCGCGCATGTTCTTTTACGATGATCCCTTCCTCTTTAAATATTGCGCCGACCAAATCATCCGACGATGTGTACCGGATGAAGAGATCCCGAAAGTCATCCAGTTTTATCATTCGGAAGCGTGTGGAGGCCATTTCTCGACAAAAAAGACGACCGCTAAAATTCTGCAATGCGGCCTCTATTGGCCCACAATCTTCTGGGATGTTAATGACGCTTGCAAGTCATGCAACAGGTGCCAACGAATGGGAGCCATTTCTCGATGAGACATGATGCCCCTTACCCCCATACTCATCATTGAGATATTTGATTATTGGGGTATTGACTTCATGGGTCCTTTCCCCCCGTCCTTTGGTTTCCTATACATCCTAGTCGTGGTAGATTACGTTTCTAAATGGGTGGAAGATATAGCTACCAAGACCAATGACAACAAAGTGGTGATAAAATTCCTACAAGAACACATACTTTCTCGCTTCGGTGCACCGAAAGCGATAATGAGCGATAATGGCACGCACTTTTGCAATAGGCCATTCGAGAAACTCATGAGAAAGTATGGTGTCGTCCACAAGTTTGGAACGACATATCACCCACAAACGAATGGGCAGGCCAAGCTAGCGAATCGGGAGATCAAGAACATTGTTGAAAAGACTGTCAATCCTACCCGGAAAGATTGGTCCCTTAGATTGACGGATGCACTATGGGCCAATCGTACCGCATTTAAGAACCAACTTGGCATGTCCCCTTTCCGTTTTGTGTATGGAAAACCTTGCCATCTTCTCGTTGAGCTCGAACACAAAGCGTATTGGGCAACTAAGCAATTGAACTATGCCTTGGATAAGGCCGGTGAAGCCCGCAAGCTTCAATTGAATGAGTTAGAAGAACTACGCAATGATGCGTATGAGAATGCCAAAATTTCAAAAAAGAGGATGAAACTCGCTCATGATAGCATCATTCGACGAAAAGAGTTTCTCCCCGGGCAAAAATTTCTTCTCTTCAACTCTCGGCTTCACCTCTTTCCGGGTAAGTTGCGGTCACGATGGTCTGTCCCGTTCGTCGTGAAGAACGTTTTCCCCCATGGAGCTGTTGAACTAGACGATTTAAAAGGGGAAAACACGTTCAAAGTAAATGGACAACGCCTAAATCCATATCTAGAGGCGTGTGCGGAAGAGGTCGACATAATTTGGTTGTCAGACCCCGTTTACGGGGTCAATTGAGCTGAGAAAGTGAGGTCGTCGCACCCCCAATGCGTATGGGGTGAGTTCATGTGTATAGTAGTCGTGTGTGAATAGGTTACTTAGGAGTCAGGAGCATGAGTCATGAAAGAGATCGGTTAGCACGTACTTCGAGGGAGCTAGCACGCAATACGAGGTTGAGTTCGAGGAATTTTTAGGGAGCCCGAGGGTCTAAAACGTCTTTAGGGGCCTTACGCACAAGTTAGAGGATGAGAGAACGCTTTGAATTGGAGAGAAGTTAGAACCCTATCATCCAGTCCAGCCTACTCTCCCGAACCCCATCCAGAACCGATTCGGGGGGCGAACCGGTTCGCGGTACCTCCGAACCGGTTCGGGGTACCTGGCAGATTCCCCCCCTTAATTCCAAATTCATCCCCTTCCCTTCATGATTCCCCCCATTCTTCCGCCTTCATTTTTCCTCCCTCCAAATTCTTCCCTCCTTCCAATTTTCATCCTAATTCACTCCCTCCATTATTTCCTTCCCACCCATTCACATTTCCCACCAAAAAAACCCACCCCTCTACACCTATAAATTACCACTCTCCCCTCCTCCATTTCTCACACCAAAAATTTCCCTCAGTCTCTTCTTCCCCATATCCTTTCCCCTCTCCCTCTCTCTTTCCTTAAACATGTCGCGTCCTCGCCGCACCAATCTCCGCCCCAAAAAATATGATGATACCACCGTCTTTGATGACGAGGGTAAGGGGGTTTTTTGAAGCGTCGAAGAATGTCATTGGGCAGAGAAATACTTCTCGGCTACGCGCCCCATCCACATAGAACGCTTCGTTAATTGGGACCAACTTCCGGGAGATGTCACCGCCCTATTTGATCTTCGCGGGTGGTGCTCTTTCCTCGCCTCAACGAGCACTCACGTGTTTGACACCGTCATTCGCCAGTTTTATGCGACCTTGATTCGCAAATCTTCTACGCTTCACGAGAATACCTTGACGGTATCACAATTCCATTTTCGGCGGCCATCATAGCACGCAAAATGCATGCTAAAGGAGTGATCCTCCTCGTACCTTTCCAATATCCCACCAATGGTACCCCCCACACCAAAGACGAATCATTGCTCGTATGGCACCCAGGGAGGAATGGGTACACTAATCTTTTCCAATCGGAGGTTTGGCGGCTATGGTGCGCTTCACGCACCTCATTGCTTGTGGCGCCATCCACCAAACCACCAATGACTCGGTGGTCCGGCTACGTCACGCCAATTTTCTCTACCATTTTTTGGACCCCGAGATTACCATCAATCTTGCCCATCTTTTCTATGCGGGCATCCTCAATGCCGCCTACGACGAATGGGGCAAAACTGCCCTCCCTTACGCCCGTTTCATTACGGAGCTCTTAATGGAAGCTGGAATCGATGACCCGGGGCAGCAAATTCGATTTCCCCGCCCCATTGGAGGTACGTCCACCACTCGGAGCGAATGCCAAATGCGAGTAGCTCACCCCGACCATCCCATTCTCGACGAGGATGCGGACGATGAGGATCATGATGCCCCGATAATGGACGTCGACGAGGAAGAGTTTGAGGATGACGAGGAGGATTCGGATTTTGAGCCCCCGGGGGCCAACTTTGAGCGCCGCCTTTCGGCCGTTGAGTCCCGCCTCGACGGGTTCATCAACTAATATAATCAAGATCAAACGGCTTACCGCAAGGACACCCGGATGATGTACCAACTCGAAGTCCACCTTCACCAACTCAACTTCGGCGGACCTCCACCCCCCCTTCTTTTATGACCCGTATGATCCCAATGCACCCGGACCCTCACACCCACCTCCACCATGAGCCCATGACTGTTTTATATTTTGGTGTGGATGTTAGTTGTTGTAGGGATTTAACATTGCTCACAGTTGCTATCCAATTTCTTACGTAACACATGTTTCCCCATTGTTATTATACAATCTTGCATTTTTCATATTTGTTTGTTTTATTTTTCCGCACTTATTATTCGCTTTGAGTTAGATTTTCGTCCTTTTTGCTTGAGGACAATGCAAAAGTCTAAGTTAGGGGGGGTCACAAGTGCATATTTCTAAAACTTCACAAATTTTCAAAATGCCCAAAAATTTCCAAACAAATCATAAAATTTTGAAAAATTCAAAAATATTTTTGTTCAAAATAAATAAAAATTGGAAATCAAATTTTTCAAAAATATCATTAAAAGTCGAATTGGAGTCTCAAATTGTAAACATCCAACATACACAAAGCCGAAATTGACCAAAGATGGAAATTGAGCGAAAATTGACGACTTAACGAATAAATGTGGAGATTAACAAAGCCGGTGAGATTCGAGCCTATCAGGTTTTGCGAGTTTTTAAATCAATCCGAGTTAATTGTTAACTCAAAGTTCTTTTTAGCGCTTAATAAGTTGTCAAGGATCTCATTCCTTTCATTTTGATCGGTTTTGAAAAATGTGTGCAATATTGCCTTGAAAAACGTGCCAAATTAGTCTCTAAACTTAAATTCACCTCGAAATGCATATGGTAATGCAATTGGCATTTTGGACAATGAAGTAGGCCCTCGTTTGTCACCCAAAATTTTGGCCAGAAAAAGTAGCGAAAAATCACCCTTTGCAACCCAAATTGAGCCGAATAATTTTCCCTTTCGTTTGACAACCCGAAAAACCCAAAATAGCCGAAATTGTGAAAAATGAGAAAATTCAGAATTTATGTCCAAAAAGTGCATATAAAGGGGAAAGAAACAAAATAGTATGCTCAACAAAAGTAACAAGAAAAGAAAGAAATGAAAAAACAGAAAAAATAGAAAAAGAAGAAAAAATGAGCAATAGCCCGGAAAAAGCACAAATGGACATCATTAATGACTTTTCCAATTCCAACCTTCCATTCCTCCTTCATTTCACCCAGGCACCCTTTACCCGAAAAAGTCCTAACCAAGTCCGAATTGCGAAAATTGATCACCACGTGGAGAGTTAAGACACCAAAAGATAATATAAGAGGTTAAGTGCGCGAAATAGAGGCAATGTTCCCGTTTTTAAAATCGTAATCCGTTGATGAGATCCTTTTACCATAAAGTTTCCATCTTTCTAATTGTATGCGTGAATTTGCTTCCCTTACATTTACTCTTTATATCACGCATATCGAGAGAATAGCCATAATCCGAGAGATTCATTTGTGAGAGCATTCCGTGAGAAATTGAAATCAAAATGAATTTTCGAATAAGTAACGTAATGATCAATCGGTGGAAATTGGCGGTTATATTTCCGGCTTCGCACACACGCACTAAGGTTTGAGACTCGTAAATATGACTTGATGATGACTATTTTCTAGAAAGTTTGAATTACACAATTTTTGCATATTTTGAAATTTCTTTGAGTCGAATTTTGTGGGTATATTCTCTGCAAACCCTCACGAGACACAACTCGTCCTACTAGGGTGACCTAGGGGTTTAAAGTCTTGTTGCATGCGCTAAATGCAATCGCTGGCCCGCGAAAAAGGTATTCTATCCTCATAAAATGTGATATTCAAGATTTAAGCCTCGTTAGGTTTCTTTTACAATGCTCGGGACGCACAAAGTTCTAAGTTAGGTGGGTTTGATTGGGCATAAATATTGTATATTTATTCCCCTAATTTCAATGTATTTGTGAACCCGAGTGATGTAACCTATATGGATTTGACGCACATTTATGCTACTAACCTTCGTTGGCAAGTATTTCGTGTTTCTTGCTTCTCTTATTGGTTTTACAGGTTAATTATGCAAGCAGTGCAAAAGAGAAAGCGAGACAATGAAAGAAAAACTAAGAAGACAAGTTCAAGGGCAATTTGGTAATTTTGCAGCCAGATCCCGAAGGAGAAGTCAACTGGAAAGTTTAAGAGCTCGGAATAACGAGAACACTGGAAGAAACGGTACCCAAATCCGAGCTATGGTTGATGAGTTATGACCAGTTGAAGTTGAAGAAAAATCCAAAGAAGAAAGAAAAGAAAACAAGAAAAATTCTAAGTGTTAAATGGAAGAAGAAGCACCCCAGACCAGCATACATTCTCGAACCTAGCCGCTAACCGATTTGGGGGGCGAACCGGTTCGGGGTACATGCGAACCGGTTCGGGGGTCCTGATGTGCGAATTTGCCTCCTTTATTCTGATTGGCTCTAAAGTTTCCTTTTAGGTTAAAACTCTCCAAGAAGTGTGGGAACGTAGGTAGCAACTTAGGAACAGCCGTTCTGAATATTTTTGAGTAGTTTTTGATAGAGAAAAAGAGAGGAGAACATCTAGGAACATAACTTTGATTAATTGCTGTAAGATCCATACACTTCCGGGTTTGTTTTCAAGTTGTAATCCAAACTTTATTTTTATGATCTTAAGTATTCTTGCATGGTAATTTTTCTGCATGGTTTGAATGAGTTTATGGGTTCATAACACTTAACTACGTATATCGATCTAGTGTTATCATGATTTTGCTCGCATGCAACGTTATTATTTCATGCATCATTCAGCGTAATATGTCCGGCTAGGTTTAAAAGTTTGGGATGCATGAACCCAACCTAATGTGTTAGTGCATGTGTATAAAGTTAATCCGATGAATTTAATGATTGATTATGATCGTATTGCGTAATTACATAATTATTGTGGATCTTTATATCTCGTTTACCTCTGGGTACTCGTGATGATTTATAGTACAATTTGAGTGTCATTACCGCGATACCGATTTACTCATCCTCAGATTAGGTATGACGCGGGCTTGAACCTCGTATACATAATGCTTGGGAGTACTAAATTTCGGGTCTGATCAATCGGATAAATTTATGATTAACATTATCACCGCACTACACTAGGGTTGGGGGATTGTATTCTCGTCTTGTTTCTCTCATCAGTTAAAATAAAAAGGTTTTGAAATCATAAGTCATTCTCCATTTCGGTAGAGTAATTTAGTGCATCCTTTCTCATTTTCATTATCGCATTTAGCTGTAATCATTATCAAAACCAAATCACTTTTTCCCTTTTCTTTTTAGAGTCAAAGTTAGGATCTCTCTGTCTCTTCCCGTCGTCACAACTCTATTGTCCTTTTTCCCTGTGGATTCGATACCCTACTTACCGGGGTTATTACTTGAGCGACAGGCTTACACTTGAGACTAGGGTGAACGCACTTCTGACACACATTTTCAGTCGCGTCATATACATATTGAGAAGTATACTTTTATGTTTATTTTGTTTTATTTATAAATTCCTTACAAAGTATTTTCTAGGGTATAATACTTATAACTTTTCAACACAAATACCATCGCATCATCCATACTCAAGTTTCATGAAATTATATGTAAGTGTGGTTATATTGTGCTTGTATAGTCATTGAAAGTTACATAAATATATCAATATGATACTTATGATTGAAATTCATTACTGGTTTATTTGGATTGACAGGTCTATGATCTAATCACCAAGTTCAGCTCCATGCGAGGGAAATGCAAATATATAGTTGAGAACTCTAGGTGATACTCACTAGAAAGATGTATTTATACATTGTTATGGATATGATCAGAATATTGTGAATATGAAATTATTCATTTTTGTTTACCGAAATGTGGGGTTTCTCCCCAACCCGAAATGGGGGAGAATTGTCTATTACAGATATGGGGTTACTCCTCGATCAGGAATGGGAGAGAATTGTTTATTACAGACCCTCGGCCAGGAATAGGGGAGAATTGTCTATTTCAGAGAGGATATGCGAGTCATGATTCAAAATTTTGGGTCAGTCATAATGAATGAACCGGATAAGTTTATACATTATTATATGGATGTAATTTATTGCATTTAACTTTATGCAATAGTGTAGTAGTGATGCATTCACTGAGCTATTTTACTCAGGGTTCCTATGTTTATGTTTATGTTTATATTTTTCAAGTATCGTGATTTTACTGCCAAATCTAGGAGCTCGGGTTAGATTAGCAAGGAATGGATAAAACAATGATTTTGTTTAAATGTAAATAATGAAATCAAGTCAACTTATCCTTCAAGTGAGTTTGTATAAGTATAAGTACTTTAATATTATGAAAAGTTTTTTTTAGTTTTTACATATTTATCTTGATGACTCTAGAATTAAGACTCATGTTTATGGTTTGGTTAGTTTAATTATGGTTTGACTCGCTTTGACTTTCAATATTAATTATAAGTAACTTGGTTGGGCTGTGTCACTCGCGGCCATCTTTGTCTAGTCCAATTCATTATTTTCTTGGACCATAGACACAAGGGCCAAGCATTCATTAGACTAAAATAGTAAACAAAGTTGGTATAATATCCAAGGCATTTAAAACACAAAACTTGCAAAAAAAATATAAAGAAAGTAGTCGAAAAAGACATGATTGAACCAAAAGAAATTTATTTGCATTCAAAGTGTAAGCAACCCCCTTAAATATATAAAAAGGGGAGGGAAGACATTCAAAATTACAAAAATAAACTATATAATAATAAACTAGAAGAGTATTTTTAGGAAACATTTGGTTGGTTGGCATCATCTTGCTTCTATTTTTCTTCGTCCTTGAAGTTAGGAGGAGAGACAGGAGCATGCTCGATGAAAAGCTCAAAGTCGGCAGCAACTCCGACCTTCTCTAAGGCCTCATCCTAACCTTTTTAAAGAAGGATTTTTTAATAAATCCCAACTTCTTTTCAACATTGGTGTAGTATTTGTCCCAGTTATTTTCAAAGATATCACTATTAGCCTTCAATGCCACCGTAAGGTTTTGGGAGGACTCTTGGTTCGCCTTATCCAAACCCTTACATAGACTTCAACTAAGCAATCTCCTCATCCTTGGTCTTTAGCAAGGCTTCTTTTTTTGTCACCTTGACTTTAGCAGCATTAAAGTCCTTTCGAGCCTCAATCAGGGCGACCCCTAATTCATACATTTCTTTCTCTTATTTGGACCCCATATCGAGATTATTGACGAATTCCACAATTAACTTCCAAGAGAATGTGGAAAGACAAATTAATATCATCTGCACAAATTAGAATTAGAAAAACCCAAAAATGAGGACGTATATACTTACAAGGGAAGGCACTTGGGCAACGCGTAGAGATAACTGATCAGAGGTTAGTATTGTGACCAAAGACTGATCCCTAGGGAGAAAAACTCCCCTCATAATACCAAGAGGAAGTTTTGGCTACTTATAAATGGATCCCTTGGCAGGGGCCTTCCCCCGAGGCATCCACTTAAATGGAGGTTGGAAATTAGATAATGAGGTTCTTTTTTATCGTATTCTTCTTTATAGGATTAGCCTACATCTTCTTGGGCGAATCCCCCACAATAATATGGTCAGAAGGACCCTTAATCTATTTCCTCTTGTCTAGATGAGAAATAGGGTAGGTCGGACAGTGTACTCCACCCATCAAGTAAAGGATATTCCTTTTTATACCCATCTCATCCTCAAAATATATGCAGATGATGACTAGGATGGCGAAGATATCGATGAACTTAAAAGAGCTCGAAGTACTGGCAGCTGAAGGGTTGTGCTAGGAAAATCCCTCTGAGACCTTTAGTTCATGGTCTACTGGTCAAGCAATAAAATATTTTGTTCATAAAGTATAAGAGATCATGAGGGAAACTAATTTGGGGTGGTTGAAATCTTTCATACCTTGTTTAATCGACCAAGATTTGTTCAAGGTAGAAAAATTAATATCTTGTGACCAAGATTTGTTCATACCTCGTACTTTGAGGAACTTCATAAAAAATGACTAAAGCGTCACAAATGCAAAAGATGTAAAGGTCATAAAATAAAGCCAAATAAATAAACTCAAACAAAAAATGTGTTAAACCTATCTCATCCCTCTTTGGGGGCATATGGGTCCACTGTAGGGCTCACCACCCTTTAGTATCGGCAAGTTCTCCTAATTTTTTATTACAAAGCCATATTCCCAGTATTCCTTATTAGAATCTAAAAAAATGATGACCAAGACCCTAGCATCCTTCTTTAACTTTAGGTAATAGACCTTCCCGTTTGTCATCACCCACATCTAGCAATAACGAATCTCATATACCCCTAGGTGAATAACATATAGTTTGTTCAAAAGGTCTACACCATTTAAAATCTTCCAAGTGCTGGGAGAACACTGAACAAGGACTACATTGAAGTATTCGTGTAACTCAAGGAAAGGGAGGTTTAGGGGAAATGTGACCCCAGTCGCAGCCATAATATGGAAAAAGAGATAATGGCCACCATCAACATTGTAATAGTTTATCAAGCAAGAGTCTAGATCAACAGTCTCCCATGTAGGGATGTAATGACTCTTTAAGGCCTTAATGATATTTTCATTTGTCACATACACCATTTTTGCAGCAGGTAGTGAAAGGCAGAAAATAAATGTAGAAAACTTTAGAAAAACATAGTAATTTCAAAGCAAATGGAAATATAAGAGTTACATATATAGGAGCAATAGTGGGATCTCTCGAACTCTTGAAGGTAGTTAAAATTTGAAGTAATATACCAAGATAAAGGCAAGGGTGAGTTTAGTGGCTTGAAACACTTTCCAAGGTAGAATCTCATCATTACACAGACACGCTCCCAAATGTTAGTTGGTGCGAAACTTCCCCTTCAGCTAAGTCATTTAAATTACTATCATACCCTTAAAATGAATGGGATAAATGATGCGCATATCCTAAAAAATCATTGGATAAAATGACTCGCCATTAATTCAGTATAATTAGTGTTATGACCTCTGACCATATCATAATTGGACATCTAGGATTGATCACGATCATAGCACGAATTCATTTGTAGATCTCAATAACCCTCTGCGACCTCAACCAATTGCAGAGCTTTAGGGGGAAATTATGGGGGAAACAATCTGACATCACGTGCTAATAGGGCATATGCCCATTAATCCGGTCAAGATATCTCATCCATGAAGATAAATACTATTGGAGTTAACCAACCTGCGAGAATCAAAGAGTGAGATATGACCGATAAAACTGGGATATCATAAGTCATTAAGTACCATATGGATAAACTATCTCTATTCTTATAAATGTAACCCTATCCCAGGGAAACGGGGTGTAATCATAAATGTTTGAACCGGACTAGTATATTGAAGAACCTAATGTGAACTTAAGCATATTATCAAACACCGTAAATATTATTTTGTGTGATTGTGCATGTTTAACTTATTGTGCTTGGCTAAAACTATGTTGAATGATAGCAATAGGATTTTACCATGTACGCCTATGAAATCCCATATTGCCTCACTTTATCTCTCTCATCCGCTGCCCAAACCCAACCCAACACGCCCAACTCGGCTATCACCGTTCAACCCATCTCTCTCTCTCTCTCTCTCTCTCTCTCTCTCTCTCTCTCTCTCTCTCTCTCTATATATATATATATATATATATATATATATATATATATATATATATATATATATATATATATATTAATGTCTCCAGGAATAGATAAACATCAATTTTTTCAAGAATATTATTCTCCCTTATCTAATCTCTTGTTATTTTAATTTTTCGTTATTTTAGGATTAATCTCCAATTTTGGACGACTCGAGCCCTCATGTTTTTTACTTCCTCATCGTTTACCTTTTATTTATGAATTTGTTAGACAATGTTACATCTCTATTTTTTGTCTAAAAAATATGTACAAATGTGTGTATGTGTGTGTGTGTGTGTGTGTGTATGTGTGTGCATGTGTGTACGTGCATGCATGTTTAATGATAGCTTCAAAAAAGTTTAAAATAATCCCAATTTTTTTTGTAATGTACAAACGTTTTGAAGATTTTTCAATTCTTTAAAAAAATGATTGACTAATGAATTTTTTTATCAACTGACAAATTTTGTTTAAAATTGGTGGTCAATTGTATATTAGTTTTTTTCCTAGGTGTTAAACAACAAACGAATATAGCTAATGGGGGTTAGGTCCACATAACCTTATTATTTAAACGATTGCATGAATAAATTAAATTTATATAACATACGTAACCAGTAACATATTTCATTAACAAGCCAATGTTACATTAAACATAAACGAAAACTAAACAACATACAAATATTTGTCCCACTTTGATGGCTTCTTGATGTAGTGGTAATTGCGACAAATGGGGCGAGAAGCATTGCCCATCAGAAGTTATGTTTCAAAGTCAATTTTTCCTCAGAAGTCTCTACTTATGGCTCAAACCCTTTTTTCGGTTCCGAAACCATGTTCAATTATGTAGATGAGGTGGCAGTTGGCAGCGACACGAGCTTATCCTCCTCCTCGAAAAACTAATAGTATTTAGGGTTGATTTCAATCCGGGGATGCTTCCACTGATCGACGAATCTCACGAACGCCGAAGATGCTACCTTATACGTGTTGAATTTTTAGATGCACCATTATATTGTACCAATATGTCTGATAGATAGCGTCGTAAATGTCGTCGTAAATTTTGGGTCGAACGCCCTTAAAAAAACATCAAATTTTGAATCACTCATTATTTAACATATAAATATTACATTGTTTGGTTAACATAGGTATTATTTTTGGGAGGAGTCTGTTTGGTTAACATAGGTATTGTTTTTGTTGATAGTTGTAATAGTCTTTGATGACTCTGTTTTGATATCTTTAAGCATTTTTTCTGTTTTATCTAGAGTTTTCTCAAACCTTGTTTGTAAATTTATTCCTTTTCTGATCTTCAAAAGTTTAATATAAGGTATTTCTCTTTTATATGGTAGGTTTGGTTTGTCAAACTCATTTTCAATGTATTCTAGTTATTTTCCTAAAGTAATCAGGTTCTGGTTAGTGTAATTATTTTGTTCAATAACCTTTTTGATTTCATCATTAGTAGAAGTGATTTTAAAGTGTGTAGCAACTACTTCTGTTCCCATGTGATTTACTAAAATGGTTTCTAGTGGAGGGTGACTAGATAAGACTGTAGTTTTGTCTTGTTTTATCCACTTTACTTTTATTAGGACATTTATTTTGTGATAATAGTTATCTAAATAGTCAAAGAACCTTATGTAAGTTCTTATCTCATTCATTAAAGTTTTCCACTTTCTTATTATTCTATCCTTTTCTCTTGGGGAGTACTTTTCTCGATATGCTCATCGTTTACAGTTTTATTTTGACTCAAAATCTTCTCCTAATTTAATCATGTCAATTTTATAATCTTTGTTGATTGTTAATAATTGGTGACTTACTGAACCTGTTTCAAAATCTGTTTGAGTGGGGGGGGGGGGGGGGGTGTAGATCTTCATCATCATTAAAATTTGAGGTTGCTGTATAACAAGGTTTACTTACTTGGGAAGTTGTATCAATTTCTTTTAACTTAAGATTACGTCTAGGTATTAAATCATCGTCTTTTCTTGTTGAATAACTCTTTTGGGATTTACTATCATCTCTAATATGGAGAGTTTTAAATGGCGGTTGATCAAAACTTATTATAACTGATTCGTCAAGGTATTCTTGGACCCGTTCAAGATTAATACCATTATTTTGTAATTTTCGGGGATGATTTCATTTTTTAATAACCAATCATTTGGTAAATTAATATCTTTCCAATTTATTGACCTAGGGACTTGGATATTGTCATCATTTGTACTGATTTGTATTAGTAGAGTTTTATCTTTTTGACTTTTTACTAAATCTTGTACATTTAGGTTTGTCTTTAAACACTTATAATAAATTCTGTAGATTCAAGCAAGTGGTTTACTTCCTTCGAACATTTTATATCCAGATGTTTTAATATTTTGTGTCATGGTTTTTAATATGTGAGGGTCGGTTAATCTTAATGTAAAATCTGGAAAATAATTAAAATGTATTGGACAATTAAAAAATCTTGATTCCATCATTCCTAAAATACTTGTGTTGTAATTAGTATGTCTAGCATCTCTAATACATAAGAGGATAGAGGCATTTATTCCTCTACTAGTTAATGGTTTGACTGCTACTTGTATTAATCCTATGTGTAGGAAATTGTATCCGTTTTTTCTTTGTTTTGTAATAGATTCACTAGTTAATAGTTGAACCATACCGTGTTCTTTATTTAAAGCATAAACATGCTCAACAGTTTTAACATTGTAATTAGTACTAAAGGATGACTTTAAGAAACTAGTTTTGTAAATTTCTTTTGTTGGGACTTTGGAAAAATTCCAATCATTTAAATCTAAATTTACTTCTTCATGAATATTTTCTTCTTCGTTTATTATGTCTAGAGGAAAATCTAAAGAAGACCAAGAGCTAAAACTAGCCAAAAAATTTGATCTAAATAATCTATTCATTTTAAAGCTTTTAAAGGAACCTATTTTCTTCTTACAATTTTCATGTTTATTTTCTCAAAATATTTCAATACATACCCTCTCATACCTATCAGCTCATGCCACTCTCTTGGGTCTTATTATTTGGATACCGGATTTACTGTTCAAATGATCTAACAATTTAAGATGGCAAAACACAAAGGTTGTAATAATTAACTCAAGTTGAAATTGGCTTTAAAGAAGAACTGAAAATATAGACCAAACACAATAAGTGGAAATGGCTCTGATACCAAAAGGGAAGCACCGCATATAATAAAATGAAAAATAATACTAAAATTAATACTAAAAACTGAAATTACAATAACTGAAAGTAAACTTACAGATATTACTGATTAATACAGTTGGTTGAACTTGATGAACTTGAAAACATAATGTGTAATACAAGATAAAAATAAAAACTGAGGAAATAATAGAGAGATGGAGAGAGAGAGAGAGAGAGAGAGAGAGAGAGTTTGCAGAAGTGAGATGGGAAATTAGACTATGCCTTGAATGGATGACTAAATTCTGTATTTATAGTTGAAAAGTCCTTTACTTTTACTTCGGGTGCACTGCTTTAACCTTAGGCAACTGTCTTTAACTTCGGGTGAACTGCTTTAACCTTGGGTAACTGACTTTAACTTCAGGTAAACTGCTTTAACTTTGGGTAACTGATTTTAAATTTGTATAAAATGTTAGCTGATAGACTGTAAACCCGGGTGATGGCACTATTCATGAATAGTAACTTATCGGGGAATATTTTCATCATTCGGTAATGTTCATGAATAAAAACGCATGATTAAATTTTGACCAAATATTATCCTACAGAAATATGATCAATTTTATTACAAACTATAAGGGTCATGGGCATCTTGGAACAATGAACTCGAATATGGATCCGATGTGTTAACTTGGTGACTATTTGTTGGCTCGGCAGAAGAGGTGGGAGAACAATAATTTTCCTCTTCGACTTCAGCTTGAAGAAGAAGCTGTTTTGCTATATCTTTGAGCTGCTAGGACTTTTTTGACTTGGCTAATGATGTATCCATAGAACTTCAACTGGATTTCTTAACTGCTTAGACTGCTTGGACCGAAATTGGAATCATGATTGGTTGGCAACGAAACTCCATTTGGACAGCATTAATAATCCTTTATTGATTGAAAGAGTCCCATCATTTAACATAAAATTGTCGAACAATTGTTGACTGTTGTATTGCAAATTTCCATTTGAATATCCAGGGAACTTTATATTTACTACAGAATAAATTTAAACTCGGAACTGGGAATTATGTTAGTTTACTTTAAAAATTGTGAATAAATATTTAACTTGTTCTTGGAGGTCTGCAGGGAGGATTTCGGGGATATAATCATGTTGTGTTCACCATCGAGAAAACCAAGAAGGAATTTGACTTTTAAATTTTTTATCGAAGCAAAGAAACCAAGAATTAGTGAATGACTCATTTTGGTAAAAGAGAACTTTAAACCATGCTTCAATATAATCATAATAACTAAACTGAATTTGATGGCCTGGGAGGGTTTTTAGAATGGAGGGATGGGATTCCCAATCTTGAAGAGAGATTATATTATTAATGTGTAAGGAATGGTAAATAATCCTTGAGGAATCATTGTGATCGGTGATTACTATAATATGAACAGATTTCGAAGAATAAAGAATATCCATATAAAATTTTAAAGTCTTGGAAGAATGGTGGGGAGTGGAATGCCAAGAGAGAGGAAAATAATTTTTTACTAAATCGATGGGATTTTTAATATGGCTATGATTTGGCTCAATAGAATATAAATTTGAAAATTTTGGTTTGAGCACATAATCAGTTTTAGCAGGGTTATTATAAAATTTAGTTTTAGTAATTTGTTGAATGGGCTGTGTAACAAATGAGTCATTGACTAGGTATTGACTAGAAGAAGGTCCAAACTCTGCAGGAGTTTCTAGAGTGGAATTGTAACTAAAATTTAGCCTTGGAATGTTTCCAAGGACCTGGTATTTATTTGTTACTTGGAGAGGGGTTGTAATTTTAGTAGAAGGTTGGCTTGTGAGTAGAGCAAGATCTCTAGGTGTCTTCTAGGAATTTTTCTTCGCCATTGTTATTCTGTAGAAATTCACGTGTGAAAAAATCAGGAATGGAATTCTCACTTCCTTTAATATACTCAATATCAAAATAAAAAATGCTCAGTATAGATTTCCATCTGGCAAAAATTTGTTTAGAATCAATATTGGGGACATATTTTTCTAAAATATATTTTGCACTTTTACAATCCACCCAGACTAAAAAATTTTGGTTTAAAATGTCACTTTGAAATTTCGAAACACATAAAACAATAGACAATATTTCTTTTTTAATAGTACTATAATTACTTTTCCCTTTGTTCCAGACTCCGGAATAGAATCGAACTATTTGTTCAGGGGAATGAGTTTTAATTTTATGTTTAAGAAGACCTCCGTAGCCATTGTCAGAGGCATCGGTTTCAATGATTTTGAATGAATTTGGTGTAGAAATACCAAGACAAGGTAGGGTTTTAATATGTTTCTTGACATTTTGAACTATCGAGATATGTTCTATAGTCCAAGGATGAGGGTTACTTTGAAGTCGTTCAAATAATGGTTTGCATTGTTTGCGAAGATTTGGATAAAACACAGAAAGGTAGTTCAATGATACTAGAAATCTTTAAAGTTACGTTTTCTTGAGGATTTCATCAGGAAATTTATCAGCGAATTGGATAGCCCTATCTATGGGACTAATTTTTTCTTGGTGGATATTATGGCCTAAAAATCTAATTTTTGTTTGGAATAGATTGACTTTTGAGGCTGAAACCACTAAACCATTAATTTTTATTAGTTCAAAAAATAAATTTAAGTGTTTTCAATGTTCGTAAATAATATGATAATAGATGAGGACATCATCAATGTAGACAATCGTAAAATGGTAGGAAGGGTTAAATATTTCATTCATGATATTTTGAAATTCACTATGTGCATTTTTTAGCCCAAAAGGCATGACACACCATTCATAGTGACCAAAGGGAGTTGTGAATGCAATTTTGTATCTGTCTTTTTCATGGATTTGTATTTGCCAAAATCCACTCTTCATATCAAATTTGGAAAAAAATAATTTCTTGATTTAATCGGTTCATGAGGTCACGTTTATTTGAAATGGATATCGTATCCATTCTAAAACTTTATTAAGTGGTTTATAATTGATGACTAGTCTGGGTGCTCCGCGTTCTAATTCGGTATTTTTTCTGACATAAAATGCAGAGCATGACTAAGGAGATTTACTTTTTCTTATAATTTCTTTTTGTAATAAACCATTAATTTCATTTTTACATAGTTCCATATCTTCTTGATTCATTTGGATTGGTCTTGCTTTGGTAGGGATAAATTTTTCACTAAAATTTTTGGTGTATGGTAAGGTTACTTTATGTTTCTTTCTATGTAAAAAAGTATTTGGTAGATCGAAAAAGCTTTCATTTGTGATTTTTAATTTGAAATTTTCTATTTTATTCTAGAGACCCTTGTTAGTAAGTTGGTCTTCAATCCTCATGTATCTTACTTCTTCATTTAAAAATTTTAATTGTTTTGTCTTGAATTGAAGACGATTTACTGATATTGAAAAATCTTTGAATCTTTTTAAATCTTTGACTTCTGGTTTTGAAAGAAATTCAAATTTTACTTGTTGACCTAAGGCTAGGGAGGTTATTCCAGTATCACTAGTTGTGAATGGAAAAGAAAAGGGATTCCTAAGATTACCTTGTCAGACATATTTTTTACTAAAACAAAAGGAGTTTTGTAAGATACATTATTTTAACAAATATGTGCTCTAGGTAATTTGTATTTGATTTGCATTTTACTTTTTTTGGTTGAGATTAATTGTTCAGATGTTTTATGATAATACCTTATTGAAATTAATCCTTCTTGTAAACAATTTAGATATGCACCTGAATCAATTAATGTTATGACTTTTATCTCAAATTCTTTGTTAATAATTAAAGTTACTTGTACATGCCATTTTTGTAAATTAATTTGGTTTATGATGTTTAATTGCTAATCAATTTCTTATGTTGTCACTATTTTAGGTTCCTGTTCATCTTCTGGTTCACTTTCTTCCGAGGAGATGACTTGTTGCTTTTGAAAAGTGTGGTCTAGTTTTAAAGTAGTGATATCTTATTTTAATTTTTTACTTTCTATTTTGATGTCTTTGATATCCTGTTTAATCATGTTGACTTCTCGTTGGAGATCTTGTAATGTAACTTCCTTGTGATTTTTAAATCGTTTTAAAGTATTATCAAGACTTATCATGTTTTGTGTACTTATACTACTTTCTTCTTTGGATAATAACTTTCTACATTTTGAAAGGTATTGTGATTTTAAATCTCGATTTTCTATTTTTCCAATTAAATCAATTAATAATCCTTCATATTCTTCTTGTTTAGTGAGAATATCGATTGTTTTACAGCAATTGTCTTTACATCCTAATTTTATATCTGGAGAACTAGAGTTTGTACTCGATTCATAGCAACTTGATGATTCGTAATCAGAGTTTTGTTCACTTTCACTAGAAGAATTTTTTAGTCCAAAAATTTTGTATATTTCTTGTGTTACTTTAGATGATAGTTGTAACTGGTTAATTTTGGGTTTTACTTTACATTCCGATTTGTATGACCCATTTTTCCACATTTATTACATTTTACTTTACTTTTGTCAATTTTCTTATATTGTGGATTTGTTTGTGGCTTTTTATGTATTTTATAAAATTCCTTATTTTCTTTATTGTAAAAAAAATTGAAATAATTTTTTCTCTGTCTTTTGTACTGTTTTCTATATGACTTGTAATTTTTATTTCTTGATGGTGCAATAGGGTTCAAACAATATTGTTCACAAAAATTTTCCATCACGTATTTTACTTTTAATTTTTCTTTATTTGCTTGATTGCTTATTTTCATGTCTATACACATTTTTAATCCCTCTTTCAGTATTGTACTTATTATGTCTCCGTATGTAAGATTATTATCATCAATATGTCCATTTGTATTGCTTATAACTTCTCTTATTTTATGAGCAAATAAATTTGGTAAACCATTAATAAATTTTTCTTTCCAAAATGTTTCATTATTATCATCTCTAAGCATTACTCGTGATGTGAAAACATCTTTGTACCATCGAAAATCGATTAAAGTTGGGCATCTAAGGTTACTTAGTTGATCATGAATTCTTGAGTTTATATTACTAGGTGTTCCTAAAAAATATTTTATTATTGTGAAAACTAGAGTGTTAACTCCACTAAGAATTCCCATTCCAATGCTTTAATCAAAAAATGGGAGGCCATTAGCATCTTGTTGGACAGCAGATTTAATTTGTTCCTTTGATTCTTCAGTAAGATGTTTATCCCACTAAGATTTTAATGTTCCGGTGAATCCTGTTGTTAAAATGTCAACTATTTCTATATGGGGAATATTTTGATTATTTAGGTAATTGTTGGAAACCATAGATATGTGTTGCATTTTATTTAAAATTTTATGTTTAGATAATCCATCTATGTTCTATTCATAAAGTATATCCGATGAAATCGAGAACTGATTGTGTATATTTCTTTCTTCATATTGCATATCTAGGGGTGTTGGTCTTGTATACAATTTTTTTGTTAAGGTGGTTGGGGTTACTCGGGAGTTTTTTATTCTATTTAATTGAACATTAGTAAATTATTTTTCAATAGTCTGGATATCTTAATCTGTAGTAAATTTCTGGGATGAGTCTGTTTGGTTAACATAGGTATTATTTTTGTTCATAGTTGTAATAGTCTTTGATGACGCTGTTTTAATATCATTAAGCATTTTTTCTATTTTATCTATAGCTTTCTCATACGTTATTTGTAAATTTATCCTTTTCTGACCTCTGAAAGTTTAAGTAAAGGTATTTCTCTTTTATATTGTAGGCTTGGTTTGTTTAACTTATTTTCAATGGATTCTAGTTGTTTTCCTAAAGTATTCAAGTACTAATTAGTGTAATTATTTTATTCAATATTATTTTTTATTTCATCATTAGTAGAAGTAATTTTAAAAGGTGTAGCAACTACATCTGTTCCCATGTGATTTACTAAAATGGTTTCTAGTGGAGGGTGACTAGACAAGATTGTAGTTTTTTCTTATTTTATCCACTTTACTTTTGTTAGGACATTTATTTTGTGATAATAGTTATCTAAATAGTCAAAGAACTTTATGTCTGTTCTTATCCCATTCATTAAATTTTTTCACTTTCTTTTTATTCTATCCTTTTCTCTTGGGGAGTACTTTTCTCGATATGCTCGTCGTTTAGTACGGTTTTCTTTTGACTCAAAATCTTCTCCTAATTTAATCATGTCAATTTTATAATCTTTGTTCACTGTTACTAATTGGTGATTTACTGAACCTGTTTCAAAATTTGTTTGAGTGGGGGAATGTTGATCTTCATCATCATTAAAATTTGAGGTCACTGTATAATAAGGTTTACTTACTTGGGAAGTTGTATCAATTTTTTTTAACTTGAGATTACATCTAGTTATTAAATCATCATCTTTTCTTGTTGAATAACTCGTTTGGGATTTGCTATCATCTCTAATATGGAGAGGTTTAAATAGTGGTTGATCAAAACTTATTCTAACTGATCCGTCAAGGTATTCTAGGATTCGTTCAAGATTAATAGCATTATTTTGTAATTTTCGGGGATGATTTTCATTTTCTAATAACCAATCGTTTGGTAAATTAATATCTTTCCAATTTATTAACCTAGGGACTTAGATATTAGCATCATTTGTATTGCTTTGTATTAGTAGAGTTTTGTCTTTTGGACTTTTTACTAAAGCGTGTACATTTAGATTTGTCCTTAAACACTTATAATAAATTATGTAGATTAAAGCAAGTGGTTTACTTCCTTCTAACATTTGAAATCCAAATGTTTTAATATTTAGTGTCATGGTTTTTACGGGGTAAGGGTAGGTTAAACTTAATGTAAAATCTGGAAAATAATTAAAATGTACTGGACCATTAAAAAGGATTGATTCCATCATTCCTAAAATACTTATGTTGTAATTAGTATATCTATCATCTCTAAGACATAAGAGGATAGAGAAATTTATTCCTTTACTAGTTAATGGTTTGACTTCTACTTGTATTAATCCTATGTGTAGGAAATTGAATCCGTTTTTTTTTTGTTTTGTAATAGCTTCACGAGTTAATAGTTGAATCCTATCGTATTATTTATTTAAAACATAAACTTGCTCAACAGTTTTAACATTATAATTAGTACTAAAGGGTGACTTTAGGAAACTTGTTTTGTAAATTTCTTTTGTTTGGACTTTGAGAATATTCCAATCATTTAAATCTAAATTTACTTCTTCATAAACATATTCTTCTTCGTTTATTATGTCTGGGGGAAAAGCTAAAAAAGACCTAGAGCTAGAATTAATCAAAGAATTTGATCTAAATAATCTATTCATTTTAAAGGAACCCATTTTATTCTTATAATTTGCATGTTTGTTTTCTCAAAATGTTTCAATACATACCCTCTCATACATATCCGCTCATGCCACTCTCTTGGGTCTTATTGTTTGGATACCGGATTTACTGTTCAGGTGATCTAACAAGTTAATATGTGGAAACACAAAGGGTGTAACATTTTACTTTACTTTTGTCAATTTTCTTATATTGTAAATTCGTTTGTGGTTTTTATGTTTTTTACAAAATTCCTTATTTTCTTTATGGTAAAATTTGTTATTTTTGAAATAATTTTTTCTATGTCTTTTGATTTGTTTTGGTATAACTTGTAATTTTTATTTCTTGATGGTGCAATAAGGTTCAAACCATTGATACAACATTACAAGTAAGTAAACCTTGTTATACAACGACCCTGTTGTCTAACTTTGGGTTGCCCTTGTTTTAGAATCTGACAACTTCGACCCGGTTGGCCTCCTTCGTTGTTTCCTTGGCCTACCTGGCTCTGAGAGGCATTTTGCTGTTGTTATTTCTGAGTCCCTTGAAAATTTAGTCGAAGCCCGCCTCCAATAAATCGAAAGACCCCTGAACATTGTCGCTTAGCCACATATCCTGAATTTAAATCCGTTTCTCTATGTTTGCCTCCTTGTTGCTGCATTTGTTGTGCCCCACTTGCACCCTCCCCTTCAGACTTGCTTGACGATCCCGACTCTACTGATTTCTTACTTCCTTTTAAATGGAACCGATGGTCCTGACAATGTAACAATGCAGCATTGATTACATCTGCAAAAGTTACTAAAGCAAGGTTCCCCAAAAGATGTTGACGAATTCGCCAGTTCAAACCTCCCATAAATTTTAAGACCCTCTTATCTTCGGTATTTACCTCATCCGGCACAAAATTCATCAAACGGGTAAATTCTTCTTCATACTCGTCTACCGTTCAGTCTCCTTGAGTTATATATTAACTTCCTTATCATCTCTATCAGAGTTGCAGGAGGAAAATACTTTCGATCAAACATCACCCAAAATCCCCCTATAGTCATCGTATCTCGCTATTCAGAAGTAGTGATCGACTCCCACCACTAGAGAGCTGCACCGACTAATTTAAAAATAGCAAGAAATTGTTTCTGAACCTCACTAAATTCAATCATACGAAAATTTCTTTGCATATCCTTTTTCCATTGACTTGCAGCTATTACATCAGCTCCCCCTTGAAATTTCGAAGGTTGTCCTTTCATAAAAGCTTCCCCTACTCTTTTCCAAACACTTGTCCTTGGGTGGGTTTGAGATACCGGAGCTATAGGTTGTTGCTGAACCGAAAGAAGCTGTTGTTCCATCATAGTCATGGTCACATTTATTGCTTGGATCACTATATTTACAAATTCAGCTGCGGTTAAATTCCCCTGAGGTACTTGGGGTTCCATATTCTCAACCCTTATGTTTGCATTAGCCTGACGACCTCATTTTGGTGGCATCTTAAAAGAACAAGATGTATTAGTTCAACCAATTTAACAAGGCAAAAAATCGTAGATGAAATGAAAACAACAATCCTAATATTAGGGCTCTATCCCAAAAACGTTGCGGTAGAATGCAAAAAGTCCGCACATATCCTAAGACTCTAGAACCTGATGCTCTGATACCACCTGTGACACCCTGCTTATAATAATAATGGGTGGCCAGACCTCTACTAAGATAGTATAGGAATCTCAAGGGGATCATCCTCAGCATCAACTGACAAAAGGATTTAAAATAACTAACCACCCACCACTAAAATAAACGAATGCCAATTTTTATTTATTTTACATTTTAAGGGAAATTAAAACATGCAACTACCCACAACCATGATATAAAGAGCTTAAATATATTTACATAAACAACATGTACAATAAAATAATATACCCGAATATGATGTGGGGTAACAAACCAAACAACATTAAGTGAAAGTAACACAAAGGAACTAAGTACGTACACATCCCTTGTGTGCACACACCCGAATACAAAAATGGATCCCTAACTAGATTTACAAAAGTAAGAAATGGCTATAACAAAATCCTGCAACAGTCTGCATCTTCTACAGCTCCCAACACTCTGAACAGAGTATACATCATTGGCATCCTTACGGAGGTACACCTAAAATCATATACATATATATCAAGAGAAAATATATAAACAGGTCAGAGCCTGAGGTTGTATATAATGTAGCAAGTGAGTTAAAATGCATAATAATTATGAATGCACAATTTCATAATGTGAAGTGGTGTCTTACTCTCTTGAGACTCAATCTTACTTGTCAATTATAATGCACACCTAAACGTGGCTATCAATCCTAGTCAAACTATCTGATTCAAGTCTACCCAAAAATCTCTCTCGTATAACTCACTTACTCAAAAGATAACCATGTTCAAACTTATTCTGGAATGGTTAGAAATCAGTTCACTACTTAATAATTTTCTTGAGTTATAAGCATAATAGATCACACATAATCCAAGATACGTTTTAACACTTTTACTGGTTTACAACGTAGATCAATTCTATCAAGGAGCATATACATAACACACACAATATTCATACGAACCATTTAACAAAGCGTCATCTCACTAAATAAAATCTCTACAATATTATATCTTCCAGGGAATTACTCACTTGACATCCTGGGTTACCAGAGGTCGGACTCTCACACCGACTTGGTACAAAAATAAATCACGACTAATGGGAAGTGGCCATAGTTCCTTGCCTAAGACAAGACGAATCATACCCAAGACATCTTAACCCTCAAAGTCAAACACGGTAAAATACTTGACACTATGACCTGGTGACTATGCACATCCTTCACCTCAAGCCAGGGGCCTCACCCACATTGTGCAACTTCCCATTATAGCACTAGAGGGGTATGTCCACATAATATATATATATATATATATATATATCATACCACAAGATAATATACATATACACATAATAAGAAAACCATCTCATATAGGAATGTATGTATCCATGTTCCCAGCTATAGGTGTACGTCGCATATTTCACTAGCCGATAGTACATATAATATTCTTAATTCACTTTGTGATACAATTGCTTACTTGAATCTTGATCACACTTAAACATTACCTTATTATCAATATTTTCATCATTAAGGTCATAAGACTTCACTATTGTCGGTCTACGTCCATCCCCACGTGAATTCTACCACTAATATAATTCTCGAGCTCAACGGCTTCCAAATTTCATCTTTATAATGGCCTCGATGTTACCCCACCATCTTACCGGATTCAAAACTCATAATTTAACTCGTAAATATGTTTGTCGTGTCATATAAGGAGGTTCCTAAGCACTAAACTCGATTGGAGAATAGTAGAATCAATTCTAGAAAATCCCCTCAAAATAGCAAAAATTTCGAATCGATTCGCCCCTGGTCGAATAGATTCGGCTTGCAAGTGAATCGATTCTCCAAGCTTCGAATAGATTCGGTCGAAAGGACCTAACACTTCTACAAATTTTGAATCAATTCACTCTTGGCTGAATCGATTCGACAACAATACCTGAGGCTACTGACTTACACCGAATCGATTCGTAAGGAGGCGGATCGATTCGGTCCCTACGACCTGAGATTTTTACAAAGCACCGAATTGATTCACAAGGGAACGAATCGATTCGGGTCTGCATATTTTCCAAAGTTCCCCTTTTCTGCATAAACCCGTGAAATCTTATCCCAAATCCCTCTTCCAACCATCAATCTCCCAACTATACTTATTTTCAACCAATAAAACCATCATCTATACAAACTCAACCATTATTACGCCAACAAACTCATATATATACATCAAGTGTAAGATTTCGTCAACAATTCTAGGTTTTTCACATAAAAACTCATTACCAACTAATTTATCCACCAATTTATGAAATAAATTTCACACATAGATCATTTAACATGTTTCATCACTTGCCTTAATTTGTAGAATCTTATCCTTCCTAGATTTTAACGGATTTGGCCGAAATCCCAAATTTCGCATGCTTTTCTCTTCTTCTTTGCTGTTCTCTCAAGAGGGTTTTGAAATGAGATAAAGTCTAACACTCTCTTACGAGTCTTATAATTCAACTAAGGATGAAACCCATCTTTAAATGAAAATACACACTTAAAATGACTCATATAACCCAATTCGAGTCATTCTAGTTGATGAGTGCATTATTTTGTATTATTTACACCCAAATCTAGGCCTTGTTAGTTCCGTTGCACCATCAATAAAATGTTTTTAGAGCCATTTTTGTTATTTTAGAGAAAAATATAAATTTAAAAATAAAAGGGGTTAATAATGCACTTTTGGGAACTTTAAACTCACATCTTATATTCATTGATAATCTCTTGTTCATGTTTATTTTTGAGTATTGACATGTTTAAAAAGAAAATGGTGAAGTTCGAACACAAATTGAGCATGAAAATGTCACTTATGCATTTTCAAGGCCAATATTGTAAATTCAAAAGGCTTATTTCGGACTCAGACCAAACACGAAAATTGTAGGCCTTGAATCAAGGGATGCCTGGGTTCAAATGTTATATCAATCGGAGTTTAAATGAAGAAGTTATGGCCATTCAAAGTTCGAAGCTGAAAGAAAGTCAAAAGTCAACCTCGAAGTCAAACACAATCCCTTAACCAAAACCGACCCCTAAACCTGGCCCAACCCATACCTAAACCTTATGTATGTATTTATTTTGTATTTATATATTTATATTTGAGTCATGTACTAATTTTTTGTGATGTTTTATTTATATGCGTATAATATTTATTTTATTCTATTTTTAGTGTCTTTATTTTTACTTTGATTAATTATTTTATGTAAATATTATTTAGAGTGTGTCATTTTATATGGCGTAGTGCTATTTTAGTGTTAGTTATTTTATTTGACTCATTGTACATTTTTTAATGTCATTATATATTATTGTGTCTAGATTTATTATTTATTTTTATTTTTGTTTAGTCTCTTATTATTTTATAGGTTAAATTTATTTATTTATTTATTTATTTTTATTATTTTTGTAATTTTTAATTGAGTTATAAATAATTTGGTTAAGTTTTATTAGGTATACAATTAAATGCACACCCTATCCCCATACACCTTACTCACACCATAAAATAAATTCACTCACACACTAACTCTCATAAACCACTCATACACCCAAACAACTCTACACGTTCACACCTTAACACCCTACACAGACCCACACCTAAACTAACCCCACACCACTATTCATCATCATCCTCAAACCACCTAAACTAAAACCCATGAACCAACCACAAAACCCACCTCCTTATTTCTCCAACCCACTACCAAAACCTCCATTAATACCCACAACCAATAAAACCAAACACCCACTAACACACCATCATCCACCTGCCCACTACCAAAAACCCACGTCTTGTACCCCATTTCTTCCTACTTTCTTGGTGTGTAGATTTTTTTTTTTGGTATAAATTATGGGCCAGTTTCGAATTAAGGAGATACACTTTTGGATAGAAAAAAAAAGACACACTTTGAGAGATAAAATCTGTGTAAAGAGGGTATTATTGAGGCACACTTTGGAGGAGCATATTGTGTATTGTAACTCACATCTTGGACGCGATTTTTGTTGGTTGATTGTTATTAATGAAAATTATTATTTCATTTTGCAATATTTGTGTTCAATTTATGATGTGGGAGTAATTTTAATTACTAGAACTTAGGTGATTTTTGTCATGATCAATTAAATTACGCATGTTAATTTACTTTCGTATATATTCCGACGTGTTTTAATTTGAAATAAAAAAAAATTAGTATTCGCTTAAAATTACACGGAAGTGTATTTTTAAACCTCAAGAATTAATTATAAATTCATGTTTTAAAAATTTTAAGTTGTCATTTTTGATGGGTTATGCTTTCACTTAGATGTTTTGATACTTCATACTTAAATACACATTAAAAATTTAGAACGTGATATTTTCGAGGGAATAGGGATTTATTGTGTCTAATTCAAGAGATGTTAAAATATTTTGAACGCATGTAATGTTTTATTCTCCAAAATGTACACGACGAGAGTCGGTATATTTTGTGTTTTTATTCGGAATTACGGAAATAAATTAATGTGTAAATCTAATTAGAATTGACAAATGGAACCAACGTCCTAGTTTCTTCCAGATTTGATATTATTTCGACCTGTTCATTTATTCTGCTTTTACTTTTATTTTTATTTTAGAACTTAAATCACTTTTATACACTCATGTCTAGTTGGACAATCAATACTTTATAAAAATTGACGAAATCTCTGTGAGTTCGACCCGTACTTACACCCGCTATATTTCAATGGCCCGTGCACTTGCGATAATTTTAACAAATAAAATTTGACAAGACTAGTCAAAAAGACCACAGAGTCCAAATAAAACCCCCGGATAGTCATTTTGACTATCTCTCCCCTTCCGAAATCAACCGCACATTCCAATTTATCATATGAAACTCCGAAAATAAAATCAACTCCCAACTTCATATAACTCACGCGCGACGTAATAACATGAAATATGATTTATTTACATTACCACACTAGTAAATATGTAACTTACATAAATATTAACTAAAACACACAACTTCATATTTATGTTAAATTCTTAAATAAATATAAATATATATATATATATATATATATATATATATATATATATATATATATATATATATATTACATCACACCCATACCAGTAATATAATTTAGAACAAATTATCAAAAATTTAATAAGGGTATTACACGCTCCCCCCTTTAAAAGGAATTTCGTCCTCGAAATTCAAGCGTACCTTATGGAAATAAGGAAGGATACTTGGTTCGCATCTCTTCTTCGCATTCCCACGTAGATTCATCAACGTTATGGTTCCCCCATTGGACTCGAACTAAAGGAACTACCTTAGATCGGAGCTCACTACAGTCTAGAATAGCAACCAGTTGTTCTTCATAAGAGATATCGAGTTGCAATTCAATTTCCTCCAACGAAATATGCGAAAATGCTCTTTCACTACATCGATACTTCTTCAAGGATGATACGTGGAATAAATCATGGATTTTCTTCAGATATTCATGCAAAGCAAGTTTATAAGCTACAGGACCAACCCTTTCAATAATCGAAAAAGGCCTAACGTAACGCGGTGCAAGCTTAACCCTCTTTCCAAATCGCATTACACCTTTCATAGGAGATACCTTTAATATCACTTGGTCTCCCACTTCTAATTCAATATGCCTTTAATATGCATCAGCATAACTTTTTTGTTGGTCTTGCGGAACACGAATGCGGTTCCGAATCAATTCAATTTTCTTTGAAGTGTCTTGGATAACTTTTAGCCCAAGAAGTTTATTATCCCCAACTTCCAATTAACATGTGTATGAGCGACAGGGGCGACCATACAATGCCTCGTAAGGCACCATACCAATAGTAAACTATTAAGAATTCTTATAAGAAAATTCCACCAGTGGTAGGTACTGTTCCCAGCTTCCCCCGAAATTTAACATACACATTCGGAGCATATCCTCCAACATCAAATTTACTCAGTATGTTTGTCCATCAGTTTGAGGATGATATGTCGTACTCAAATGCAATTTCATTCCTATTGCTTCCTGAAAACTAGGCCAAAAATGGGAGACAAAAATTTAATCTCTATCAGACACGATATTAATCGGCACTCCGTGCAATCGCACTATTTCTGCAATGAAGAGTCGGGCATATTCTGTCATCGTGAAATCTATCCTCACAGGTAAAAAGTGTGCAGATTTATTCAATCAATCCACGAAAACCCAAATGGAATCATCACTGCACTGCGACATAGGTTATCCCATTATAAAATCCATGGATATACTTTCCCATTTCCATACAGGAATCTCCAATGGGTGCAACAATCTGAAAGGTCGCTGGTGGTCCACTTTGACTAACTGGAAAGTGGTGCATTAGGAAACAAACTCAACTATGTCCTTCTTCATACCTATCCACCAGTATTATCGATGCATATCCTGATACATCTTGTCTCCACCATTCAAATTTTGATTCGTGAGACTCGGTTATAACAGCATGTCGTAATTCCCTATCTTTTGGGACTACCAATCTACTATTGAAATGCAATCCACCCTCAGAACTAATAGAGTAGGATTTCTCTCCTTCTGTCAATAGCTTGTGCACCTTATCTTGAAAACCCTTATCTGTAGATTGATATTTCACTACCCTTACCACCATTTCAGGTGTGACCGTTAATACTGCCATACATGCTCGAGCTACGACATCATCCTAGCTAAGTTCTTTCCACTTGGATATCCATTCTTCTTCTAATTGCCCAGTGGGTCGACGACTCAATGCATCAGCAACCACATTTTCTTTCCTCTGATGGTATTGTGTATCAAATTGATAATACTTTACAATTCTAACCACCTACGCTGCCTCGTATTTAGATCCTTCTATGTAAATAAATATTGCAGCGACTTATGATCTGTGAAAAGGCTGAACTTCTAGCCCAAAAGATAATGCCTCCAAATTCTTAATGCAAATATAATTGCCGCTAATTCCAAATCATGTCTATTTTTCACATGGGACTTGAGTTTACAAGAAGCATAAGCAATATCCCTCTCCTCTTGTTGAAGTACACCCCCTAATCCTTGGAGATATGCATCTGTAAATACCAAATATTCAACTCCCGCTTTAGGTAGAGAAATGACGGGTGCTGACACCAGTCTATCCTTAAATTCATCAAATGATAATTGACACAAATCATCCCACATAAAAGATACCCCTTTCCGGGTTAAATTCATCAAAGGCCCAGTGATTTTCAAAAATCCCTCTATGAAACGACGATAATAACCCGCCAAACCTATGAAACTTCGAATCTCCGTCGGTGTTGTGGGCTGACCCCATTCCCTCACTGCAGTAACTTTACTCAGGTCTACGAAAATACCCTTTTCTAATATAAGGTGACCCAGAAACTGTACTTCTCTTAACCAAAATCCGTATTTCTCGAACTTAGCATATAGTTGATGATCCCGCAATGTCTATAAAACTAAGCATAAATGTTCATCATGCTCACTTTTTTTCCGAGAATAAACCAGAATATCATCAATAAATACAATCACAAAATGATCTAGAAAGTCTCTAAAGACCCTGTTCATCAAATACATAAACATCGTAGGGGAATTTGTCAACCCAAATGGTAAAACCAAAAAGTCATAGGATCCGTATCGGGTCAAATATGTTATTTTGGAGACATCTTGCTCTCTAATCCGAAGTTGGTGATACCCCAACCTCAGATTTATCTTTGAAAAGTAAGTTTCCCCTCTCAATTGATCAAATAAATTTTCGATACGAGGTAATGGGTATTTATTTCGGATGGTCACCTTATTCATCTCTCGATGGTCTACACATAACCGCAAAGAACCGTCCCTCTTCCTAACAAATAAAACAAGAGCTCCCAAAGGTGACATTCTCTGACGAATAAAACCCTATCCCAACAGCTATTGGATCTGATCCCGTAACTCACTTAATTCCATAGGAGCCATACGGTATGGGGCTCGCGTAATCGGTCTAGTGCCCGGCGCTAAATCTATAACAAACTCGATCTCGCAACTCGCAGGTAAGACTGGTATCTCCTGAAAAACATTTGTGAACTCTCGGACCATTGGAATAAAATCTAATGAAATAACCACTTCTTGCGAGATTTCCTCCTCGATATAATACAAATAAGTGTTTAATCCTCCCTCTGGAAGAGGCATAGCAACAAGAAACATTTCATAGCCTGGAATAGCAAACACAATGAACCTCCCAAAGCAATCTACCATTGCCCGATATTTAACCAACCAGTCCATACCTAATATAACACCATACCCATACATCTCTAATACTAATAAATCGGCGGCTAAATGTAATTTCCCAAAAATCTATCTCCACCCCTTTACATACAAAGTGGATAAGCGACCCAAAACCCAGAGGAGAATCCACACACATTCAAATAGTATCAGCTAACTCTAACACTCCCACCGCGCGCACAAAATGAGTAGCTATAAAGGATTGAGATGCTCCCGTATCAAATAACACTCGACCTGTACGCCCATGAATAGGAAACTTACACTCAACTGCTGGCGAAAGTTGTGGTCCCTGAGGTAACGCTGCATTCTAGATATTATAAATGCATCCATAACGCATCTGACCATATTGAGGTTGTACGTTTAGAGAAGGTGCTAGGGGTGGTTAAAGCGCCTGTTGAAGTTGATGAGTTCCTGGTGTCTGTACTCTATTCTACTGTGAAAAATCAGTTCGTCGGTGGCCCACCTCTCCACATTGAAAGAAACGAGCCATAAACTTCCATGCCTCTGACCCTGTTGTCTAACTTTGACCTTACCTTGATTTAAAATCTACCGACCTCGGCCCGATTGGCCTCCTCCTTTGTTTCCTCGAACTACCTGGCCCTGAGAGATATTTTGATGTTGCTGTTGCTGAGTCCCTTGAAAATTTTATCGAAACCCGCCACCAGTAAATCGAAAGCCCCATGAACGTTGTCGCTTAGCCACATCTCCTGAATTTAAATCCTTCCCCTTCTGTTTACCTCCTTGTTGTTGCATTTGTTGTGCCCCACTAGCACCTTCCCCTCCATACTTTCTTGACGATCCCGATTCTACCAATTTCTTGCTTCCCTTTAAATGGAATCGATGATCTTGACAATGTAACAATGCAGCATTGATTACATCTTAAAAAGTTACCAAAGCAGGGTTCCCCAAAAGGTGTTGAAAATTTTGCCAGTTCAAACCTCCCATAAATTTCAAGATCCTCTTCTCTTCGGTATTAACCTCATCCGGCACAAAATTTACCAAACGGGTAAATTCTTCTTCATACTCCGCTACCATTCAGTTTCCTTGAGTTATATCTAACAACTTCCTTGTCATATCTATCAGAGTTACAGGAGGAAAATATTTTCTATCAAATCGTACCGAAAATTCCCTTATGGTCATCGTATCTCGTTGTAAGGAATTAGTGACCAACTGCCACCACTAGAGAGCTGCACCGATTAATTTAAAAGTAGCGAGAAATTATTTATGAACCTCACTAAATTCAATCATACGAAAGTGTCTTTGCATATCCTTTTTACATGGAGTTGCAACTATTACATCATCTTACCCTTGAAATTTCGAAGGGTGTCCCTTCATAAAATCTTCCCTTACTCTTTCACATGCCCTTGGCCCTGGGTGGATTTGAGCTACAGGTTGTTGCTGAACCTAAGGAAGTTATTGCGCCATCGTAGTTATGGCCTCATTTACTGCTTGGGCCACTATATTTGCAACTACAGCCGCAGTCAAATTCCCCTAAGGTACTTGGGGTTCCACGTTCTCAACACCTATGTTTGACCTAGCCGGACGACCTCGTTTTGGCTGCATCTGAAAAGAACAGGTTGTGTTAGTTCATAGTTCAAACAATTTAACAAGGCAGAATATTGTAGAGGAAATGAAAACAACAATCCTAATATTAAGGCTCTATCCCAAAAACGCTATGGTAGAACGCAAAAAGTCTGAACATGTCCAAAGACTCTAGAACCTGATGCTCTGATACCAACTGTGACAACCCACTTCTAATAATAACGGGTGGCCAGCCCTCTACTAAGATAATATAGGAATCTCAAGTGGTTCATCCTCAGTATCAACGAACAAAAGGATTTAAAATAAATAACCATCCACCACTAAAATAAACGGATGCCAATTTTTATTTATTTTTCCATTTTAAGGGAAATTAAAACATGCAACTACCCACAACCATGATATAAAGAGTTTAAATATATTTACATAAACAGCATATACAACAAAAGAATATACCCGAATATGTTGTCGGGTAACAGACCATACAGCATTCAGTGAAAGTAATACAAAGGAACTAAGTACGTACACATCCCTTGCGTGCACACACTCGAATATAAAAATGGATCCCTAACTAGATTTACAAATGTAAACAACGACTATAACGAAATCTTGCAACAGTCCGCATTTGCTACAGCTCCCAAAACTCTGAACATAGTATACATCATTAGCATCCTTGCGGAGGGACACCTAAAATTATATACATATATAGTAAGAGAAAAGATATAAACGGGTCAGATCCCGAGGCAGTAAATAATGTAGTAGGTGAGTTAAAATGTATAATAATTATTAATGCACAAATTCATAATATGAAGTGGTGTCATACTCTCTTGAGACTCAATCTTACCTCCCAACTATAATATGCACCTAAACGTGGCTATCAATCCTAGTCATGCCATCTAACTCGAGTCTACCCAAAAATCTCTCTTATATAACTCACTTACCCGAAACACAACCATGTTCAGACTTATTCTGGAATGGATTGAAATCAGTTCACTACTTAATAATTTTCTCGATTTATAAGTATAATAGATTGCACATTATTCAAGATACGTTTTAACACTTTTACTGGTTTACAACATAGATCAATGCTATTAAGGAGCATATACATAGCACACACAATATGCATACTAACCATTTAACAAAGCATCATCTCACTAGATGAAATCTCTACAATGCTATCATCTTCCAGGGAATTACTCACTTGACATCCTGGGTTACCAGAGGTCGGACTCTCACACCAACTTGGTACAAAAACAAATCACGATGAATGGTAAGTGCCCATAGTTCCTTACCTAAGACAAGGCGAATCATACCCAAGACGTCTTATCCTTCAAAGTCAAACACCGTAAATACTGGACGCTATGACCTGGGGACTATACACACCCTGCTCCTCAAGTCAGGGGCCTTACCCACATCGCGCAACTTTCCATGGGTATGTTCACATAATATATATATATATATATATATATATATATATATATATATATATATATATATATATATATATATATATATATACAAGACGTCTTATCCTTCAAAGTCAAACACCGTAAAATACTGGACGTTATGACCTGGGGACTATACACACCCTGCTCCTCAAGTCAGGGGCCTTACCCACATCGCGCAACTTTCCATGGGTATGTTCACATAATATATATATATATATATTATAAGGACATTATTTTATAAGTCCGTTATCAATTTAGTATGTCATATACCGCTACACCGTTGAAGAGCATTCAAGAACATTCAAGCATCAAAGACGGATCCGAATATCAAGATCTTCAACATTCAAGCCTCCGCGAGGTTAAGGTTGTGTTTTAATTCCTTAGCATTTCACTTAAAGTGTTGGGATATTTTAATCGAATATTTTTCTAAAGATTTTGTTCTCGGACACCTTTCCGTAGAAAAATCATAACTAATTCATAAAACATCAGAAAATACGAAACTAGCGGCCACGCGTTCGTATCGAAATTATCTACAAAAGTGCTTAAAATATCATTTAATAGGTCCTTCAAACGACCTGCTTTTCATTAAAATGACATTTGCCATGTGTCATTTGCCACGTGTCATGTTTTTCGTTCGAGCGACCTGCTCTTATCATTCAAACGACATAGCATCTCGTTCGAGCGAAATTAAACCTCCTTTGAACGATGCGCCACCTTAAGTCTTTTATAAATAGGAGTCTCCAACTCCGTTTTTCATAAGAATACCTGCATATTTTCAATAGATGAAATTGCTACTGCAGAAAAGATTTTTGTCTTCTTCTTTTAGGTTTTAAACCTTTTTGTTTTCAATTCATAAAAATTACATATGCTTTGGTGAATTGTTTTGGTGTTCAAGAACACACTTTGCTTTTGGTATTCTTCGTGGGGAGAACTCTACAACCGGAGATCTTCGTGCTATTGTGGAGGGAGTCTCTACGGATATTTTGGGATGCGATCCTTGTGGTATAGCTGTGCGTGAACCACAACAGATTTCTAGTCGTTGTTTTGAAGGTTTGACGAAGACACCGTGCATTACACTTCTGGGCGATTATCAGGTTGTATGTAAGTCAATGATCTCATAAATTCTTCAAAGTTTTATAAATAAAAGGTTTTGCCCTGTGGGGATTTTTCTTAAATATTTGTGTCACATGCTTTATTTATTTGTCGGTTGACACACGCACACACAGTTGCATATTTAGGGGCTGGATTAATTTGGTTTAAATAGACTCTAATTAAATAAGTGTGACAAATTAGAAATTTATAAATTTAATCAATTATCACACAGTTATGTTTTACAAATTGGTATCAGAGCGGGTTACGCTAATTTATCGCATGATCTTTATTTTTCGCAAAAAATTGTGCGATGTTGATTTTTTTTTAAAATCAACTTTTGTGAAAAATCGCAATTTTTTCGATGGAGCACTTATGTAATCGGATGTCCCCCTTTGATGACTCGAGTCAGAGTTTTGATGATATAAATCATTTGAATTTGACATTTGCTAAAAGAACTAATTTTTTGGAAAAAGACAATTCTCGTTTTAAATTCGCGATGGATCTTTTGCAAACTGTTCAAAATCAAAGAGATTTTTATCATGAGAAACTTGTTTCTTTGGACCATGAATTTAATGCTTGAAAATTTTCCAAAAAGGAGAGTGTTGAGAGAGTCCTATTTTTAGAGAAGGAATTGAAGGACTTAAAAAATTCTAGAGTTCCCGTTTATACCGTCGAGGATAAAAAACTAATCAATGATTATACGGTAGGTGAAAAGACTCTTAGGGATAAGTTTGTTTTAATTGAGGTGGAACGCGATAAACTGTTAAGTTTAATTGAAAATTTGAAAAAGAAATCCTTGTCTTTGGAATAGTCTAATTCTTTACTTGAGTCAAAAATTTTGAAGTTAAAAAATGATTTGACAGACTCGAGTAGGTTTGATAGTGATGGTAATGGCTCATCTTATTCTCATGCTTCTAGTGCTAAAGCCAAAATCATTATTTATTTTAGAGGGTCAACCATTCCTAAGGACGTCAGACAAGGTCAACCCATAGGTGTCGTTCCACCCGTTTACACATGTTCATATTGTGGTAGAAAAAGTCACCTTAGACGTTTTTGTTTTGATCTTGGAAAAAGTCCTAGGAAGTTTATGTCTAGTATTCCCTTGGTTCATAAATCCCCACACGATGTTTCACATCTATTTGGGTTAGGAAATCACTTTTAGAGGCACTAGATTTTAGACAACTTGATTCCCGTTTGCTTGCACATGATTCTTCTCTTGCCATAGCATATGGATGATTGTGTTCACATGTTTGTCATATGCTAGTTTTTTTTATTTCATGATATTTATGTTTGCTAGCATTGTGACATGTACTTTTTGTATAAATTTTTTCTTTTGAAAAATACAAAAAGATTTTATTTTCATAAAATTTTTGAAAAATTCAAAAAGATTTTTGTATTTGGTTTGCACCTTTTATGGATGGACACTTAGGATGACCGAGTCACAATATCATTCCAATTTTTTCATGTGACTATTTGATAGTGTTTTGAGACAATAGGTCAATTCATCCATGTACTTTATAATGTTTGGTGTCATTGAGATGTAATTAAGTGTTACTTCCTACATGTCTGACTCATGATTTCTTTTATTGCACACATGCACGGATTTGTTTGATTATTGTGCTTGTCTTATCACATGTTGGTTGGGTGTTTTCACTTTAATCATGTCCTTAAAATGAACCAAGCGCGATAAAACTTGATAAGAAAGTTGTGCATGTAAGAGCCATTGGTGAGGTTGTGTGCTTTATTTGAAAACGGTGAAGGGCTATGAAAGGTATTCATCTATCCTTTATGATTAAGCCACCGTTTAATTGGGCCTAAAAAATTGACAAATTTTATTATCTAGGGTCTAAAGAGGTTTAAAAGAGCCCAAAAAAATTTAAAGGTAATAAAACGAAATTCATGCCAATTATGGTCCATTTAGGTTTTTCACCAATTCTCCAAAGTTTGAGAATTTAGTTTATACACCTCTAAAAGAAGATATTTTTGAGGGAGTTTGGTTGGAGATTTTATAACGGGTTTGCACGTCCTTGAAAATCATGAAAAAGCGTTAAATAATTTTGGACGTTATTGGTGTGGAAATCACTTTGATTTGTTGATTTGCATAACACGATGCCATCTAAATTCAACAATTTTTACACCTAAGGATACTCTTGATGCTCATTCATTAGGAGTACACGTATTCATTGTGCACATATGACTGATTGAGTTTATTTACCTATCGAATGTGTTCACACCCATATATTCCATTTCCAAGACTTGGTTGTTTTAGTTAAATCCATGGTGTGATTTTTGGTATCTTATTTTTGTACAAAAAAATTTGAAAAATCAAAAATAGTTTGTGAAAGTTTTTAAGATACTCCTTTGCATGTGCGTAGTTTGATCCTTGTTTGCTATGAATTTTTATTGTGACACTCCAAGTTTTGATTGTTTCTTCTTATCTGTCTATTTGGGGACATCATAAAAAGGGGGAGAAAGAATTATCATGTTATGGGGGAAATTTGATTATATTGATTGATTTATTCTTATATCATTTCAAACTCGATGTGTCATGAAGGTATTTGCTTTATCTCATGTGTGTAGGTACAAAAGTGATGATCAAATGTTGCACACCCTGATGAAAAAAGCTTAAAGGTTTGAAGATTTGAACAGAAGATTTTTGAAGAAAATTTGAAGACTTGCAAATTTTAGTATTTTCCACTTTTGGGTCT
This sequence comes from Sambucus nigra, assembly GCA_949130495.1. NCBI lineage: Eukaryota > Viridiplantae > Streptophyta > Magnoliopsida > Dipsacales > Adoxaceae > Sambucus > Sambucus nigra. The sequence goes on along the minus strand of OX422208.1, from coordinate 81,112,844 downwards.
ATGGGGGGATATTAGATTTGTATAGGAACTTTGATTTGATAATTCGGAGTTTTTATTTTGTACCGGCATAGACATATTGGGAGATTTGTAAGGAGATTATTTTATAAGTCCGTTATCAATTTAGTATGTCGTATACCGCTACACCGTCGAAGAGCATTCAAGAACATTCAAGCATCAAAGACGGATCCGAATATCAAGATCTTCAACATTCAAGCCTCCGTGAGGTTAAGTTTGGTAAGGTTGTGTTTTAATTCCTTAGCATTTCACTTAAAGTGTTGGGATATTTTTATCAAATATTTTTCTAAAGATTTTGTTCTCGGACACCTTTTCGTAGAAAAATCATAACTAATTCATAAAACATCAGAAACTGGCGGCCACGCATTCGTATCGAAATTATCTACAAGTACGCATGAAATCTCGTTTGATAGGTCGTTCAAACAACCTGCTTTTATCATTTAAACGATATTTGCCACATTTCATGTTTTTCGTTCGAGCGACCTGCTCTTGTCGTTTAAACGACATAGTATCTCGTTTGAGCGACATTCAACCTCGTTCAAACGATGTGTCGCCTTAAGTTTTTTATAAATAGGAGTCCCCAACTCCGTTTTTCATAAGAAGACCTGCATATTTTCAATAGACAAACTACTACTGCAGAAATGATTTTTGTCTTCTTCTTTTAGATTTTAAAACCTCTTGTTTTCAATTAACAAAAATCCCATATGCTTTGGTGAATTGTTTTGGTGTTCAAGAACACACTTTGTTTTTGGTTATTCTTTGTGGGGAGAACTCTACAATCGGAGAGCTGAGCGCTATTGTGGAGGGATTCTCTATGGAGTTTTTGGGTTGCAGTCCTTGTGGTATAGCTGCGCGTGAACCACTAAAGATTTCTAGCCGTTGCTTTGAAGGTTTGACGAAGTCACCGTGCGTTACACTTGTGGGCGATTATCAGGGTGTATGTAAGTCAATAGATCTTGTGAATTCTTCAAAGTTCTAGAAATAAAAGGTTTTGCCCTGAGGGGATTTTTCTTGAATATTTGTGTCACATGCTTTATTTATTTTATGGGTTGACACACGCACACACAGTTGCATGTTTAGGGGCTGAATTAATTTAGTTTAAATAGACTCTAATTAAATAAGTGTGCCAAATTAGAAATTTGTGAATTTAATCAATTATCACACAGTTATGTTTTACATATATATATATATATATATATATATATATATATATATATATCATACCACAAGATAATATACATATACACATCATAAGCAAACCATCTCATATATGAATGTATGTATCCATGTTCCCAGCTATAGGTGTATGTCGCATATTTCACTAGTCGATAGTACACATAATATTCTTAATTCATTTTGTGATACAATTTCTTACTTGAATCTTGATCACACTTAAACATTAACTTATTATTAATACTTTCTTCATTAAGGTCGTAAGACTTCACTATTGTTGGTCTACGTCCACCCCCACATGAATTCTACCACTAATATAATTCTCGAGTTCAACACAACATTACGACTTCCCAATTTCATCTCTATAATGGCCTCGATGTTACCCCACCATTGTACCGAATTAAAAACTCATAATTTAACTCATAAACATGTTTATCGTGTCATATAAGGAGGCTCCTAAGCACTAAACTCGATTGGAGAAGAGTAGAATCAATTCTAGAAAACCTCCTCAAAACAACAATAATTCCAAATCGATTCCCCCCTGGTCGAATCAATTAGACTTGCAAGAGAATCGAATCGCCAGACTTCGAATCGATTCAGTCCAAAGGACCTAACACTTCTACAAATTTCGAATCGATTCGCTCTTGGCTGAATCGAATCGACAACAATACCTGAGGCAACTGACTTACATCGAATCGATTCGTAAGGGGGCGAATCGATTCGGTCCCTATGACTTGAGATTTCTACAAAGCACTTAATCGATTCATAAGGGAGCGAATCGATTCAGGTCTGCAGATTTTCCAAAGTTCCCCTTTTCTGTAAAAACCCATGAAATCTTATACCAACTCCCCTTCAAACCATCAATCTCCCAACTATAGCTATTTTCAACCAGCAAAACCATCATCTATATAAGCTCAACCATTCTTACACCAACAAACTCATATATATATATATATATTCATCAAATGTAAGATTTCATCAACAATTCTAGGGTTTTCACATAAAAAATCATTACCAACTAATTTATCCACCAATTTATGAAATAAATCTCACACATAGATCATTTAGCATGTTTAATCATCTGCCTTAATTTGTAAACTCTTATCCTTCCCTGATTACACAGATTTGGCCGAAATCCCAAATTTCCCAAGCTTTTCTCTTCTTCTTTATTGTTCTCTCAAGAGGGTTTTGAAATGAGATAAAGTCTAACACTCTCTTACGGGTCTTATAATTCAACAAAGGATGAAGCTTATCTTTAAATGAAAATACACACTTAAAATGACTCCTATACCCCAATTCGAGTCATTCTAGTCAAAAAGACCCCGGAGTCCAAATAAAACTCCTGGACTGTCATTTTGACTATCTCGCCCCTTCCGACTCCGAAAATAAAATCAACTCCCAACTTCATATAACTCACGCGCGACGTAATATCATGAAGTATGATTTATTTATGTTACCATAGTAGTATATATGTAACTTACATAAATATTAACTAAAACACACAATTTCATATTTATGTTAAATTCCCATATATATATATATATATATATATATATATATATATATATATTACATCGTACCCATACCAGTAATATAATTTAGATCTAATTATCAAAAATTTAATAACGGTATTATAGGAATCACTTTTCTTTGCCTTCTATATCCATTGACGACTAGTGAAACTGGAATAACCTCCCTAGCCTTAGGTCAACCAGTAAAATTTGAATTTCTTTCAAAACCAGAAGTCACATATTTAAAAACACTCAAAGATTTTTCAATATCAGTAAATCGTCTTTAATTCAAGAGAAAACTATTTAAATGAAGAAGTAAGATACAGGAGGATTGAAGACCAACTTACCAACAAGCTTCTCCAGAATAAAATAGAAAATTAAAAATTAAAAATCACAAATAAAATCTATTCCGATCTACCAAATGCTTTTTTACATTGAAAGAAACATATAGTAACCTTGCCATACACCAAATATTTTAGTGAAAAATGTATCCCTACCAAAGCAAGACCAATCCAAATGAATCAAGAAGATATGAAACTATGTAAAGATGAAATTAATGGTTTATTACAAAAGGGAATTATAAGAAAAAGTAAATCTCCTTGGTCATGCCCTGCATTTTATGTCAGAAAAAATGTTGAATTATAACGCGGAGCATCCAGACTAGTCATCAATTACAAACCACTTAATAAAGTTTTAGAATGGATAAGATATCCAATCCCAAACAAACGTGACCTCATGAACCGATTAAATCAAGAAACTATTTTTTTCCAATTTTGATATAAATAGTGGATTTTGGAAAATACAAATCCATGAAAAAGACAGATACAAAATTGCATTCACAACTCCTTTTGGTCACACTACGAATGGTGTGTCATGCTATTTGGGCTAAAAAATTCACCTAGTGAATTCCAGAATATCATGAATGAAATATTTAACCCTTCCTCCCATTTTACGATTGTCTACATTGATGATGTCCTCATCTATTCCCATACAATTGATGAACATTGGAAACACTTAAATTTATTTTTTGAACTAATAAAAATTAATGGTTTAGTGGTTTCGACCTTAAAAGTCAATCTATTCCAAACAAAAATTAGATTTTTAGGTCTTAATATCCACCAAGGAAAAATTAGTTCCATAGATAGGGCCATTCAATTCGCTGATAAATTTCCTGATGAAATCCTCGTGAAAATGCAACTTCAAAGATTTCTAGGATCATTGAACTACATTGTTGAATTTCATACAATCTTCGCAAACAATGCAAACCATTATTCACTCCCCACCATACTTCCAAGACTTTAAAATTTTATATGGATATTCTTTATTCCTCATAATCAGTTCGTATTAAAGCAATCACCGATCGCAATGATTCCTTAAGGATTTTTTACCACTCCTTGCACATTAATAATATAATCTCTCTTTAAGATTGGGGATCCCAACCCTCCATTCTAAAAATCCTTCCAGGTCATCAAATTCAGTTTAGTTATTATGATTATAATGAAGCATGGTTTAAAGTTCTCTTTCACTAAAATGAGTCATTCATTCATTCTTGGTTCCTTTGCTTTGAACAAAAATTTAAAAGTCAAATTCCTTCTTGATTTTCCTGGCATTGGACACAACATGGTTATATCCCAGAAATCGTCCTTACAGACCTCCAAGAACAAGTTAAATATTTCTCCATAGTTTTTAAAGTAAACGAACATAATTCCCAGTTCCCAGCTTTACTTTGTTTTGTAGTAAATACAAAATACTATGGATATTCAAATGGAAATATGCAATACAGCAGTCAACAATTGTCCGGCAAATTTATGTTGAATGGTGGGACTCTTTCGATCAACAAAGGATTATTAATGTTGTCCAAATGGAGTTTCCTTACCAACCAATAATGACTCCAATTTCGGTCCAAGCAGTTAAGAAATCCAGTCAAAGTTCTATGGATACAGCATTAGCCAAGTCAAAAAAGTCCTAGCAGTTCAAAGATTTAGCGAAATAGCTTCTTCTTCAAGCTAAAGACGAAGATGAAAATTATTATTCTCCCACCTCTTCTGCCGAGTCAATAAATAGTCACCAAGTTAACACATCGGATCCATATTCGAGTTCATTGTTCCAAGATGTCCAAAACCCTTACCGTTTGTAATAAAATTTATCACATTTCTGCAGGATAATATTTGGTCAAAATTTAATCATGAGTTACTATTCATGAACAGTGAAAATGATTTAAATATTCCCCGATAAGTTACTATTCATGAACAGCGTCGTTGTACTGGTTTATAGTCTATCAGCTAGCAGTTTATGTAACAACCTGCGTAATTTTGGGCTATTTTAATTAATTTCTGGAAAATGGAAGAAAATAAAGTTTTTGATAAAATTATTTTTATTGCTCAAATATGTTGGTTATTATTTTTAAAGGCGAGAATTTCAAGCGGTTTCGAAAACGGAGTTAAAACGGATTTTAAAATGATTTTTAAATGTTTTTAACTCTTGGAGTTGTTTTGACTTCCAACTATTCATTTCTTTGCCTTATTTAAAGGAGTCTTTTGGATTCCAACTCTTCATTTCTTTGCATTATAAAAGGAAGTCGTGGACAACCCTTTATGACCTACTTTTGGCACAATTTTTGGCAGCAAATATATTTTATATTCCTCTTCTTTTTATATACACATTGGCCCTTGAGATTTGTGAGTTCCAACCTTAGATTAAAGGTGTTCTTGGGGCTATTTTGTTGGAGGTTCTTAGATGAGCTTCTGTAGATCTGTTGTGTTGATCTTGAGGATGTGATCATTGGTTTATCATCATGGTTTGAGGTATGGTGTTTGACACAATATGCTCCTTAAATCTCGCGAGTGTCATTCTCTTTGAATTCTTGTTAATTGAACTCATATTTGAATTGATAAATTCATTGAAATCGGGAAAATAATTGTTGAAATTATTTTGATTCATGTGGTATCATTATATTGTTGATGATCACGTTGTCATGAGATTTTAATATGGCACGGATGTTGAGTACCCGCCAAAATACCTATTCCCGGCTATGGCTTGATAAAGTATATACGGATGTAGTGAGGCCTGGTGACCCATTGATGTGTTGTTGAGAAATTATAATGATGAAATTCTATTGAGATTTGCATTTTGATTTGAATATTCATACTCGTGTTGTTACGTTTTTATTCATCGCTAATATATATTGGTTGAGCATCTTTCTTGTCGTATTGTGTACTTCCCCATATTTTCTTTTAGTGGCAGGTTAGTGCGGATTTTGGGGCGCTATGGAGATTGATTTTAGCGAGGATTGTTTGGGAAAAATTTTTATTATTTTGATGTATAGAGCTTTGGAGATTTGTATTTTTATTCGAGTTAGATAGTTGTAATTTTAATTCGAGAGACTTGTTGTAATTGAAGAGATTGAGATTAGTGGGTTTATATTATTGTGGGTTTATTCAGATGCTCTATACCTTGTTATTTGTGGATTTGGATTTATTTTATCGCATTAGCGCTCCGTTCGCTCTCCCCGGGCGGACGGGGTGTTACAAATGGTATCAGAGCTTAGGTATACGGCAACCCTCGGGGCTTGGGTTTTGGGTTCATTGCGTTGTTAGAAATTTTTGGAGATAGAAAATTTTAGGTGATATTTGTGATAGGTTTCGAGATTAGAGGTGAGGAATTTATTTTTGGGTGACGTGATTTATTTTTGGAGTTAGTGTAGTGGCCTGATTTTGAAAGTTAGGCATTCGGCGAATTTCGAGGGCGAAATTCCATTGTTAGTGGGGAAGTGTAACAACCTGCGTAATTTTGGGTTATTTTAATTAATTTCTGGAAAATGGAGGAAAATAAAGTTTTTGATAAAATTATTTTTATTGCTCAAATATGTTGGTTATTATTTTTAAAGGCGAGAATTTCAAACGGTTTCGAAAACGGAGTTAAACGGATTTTAAAATGATTTTTAAATGTTATTAACTCTTGGAGTTATTTTGACTTCCAACTCTTCATTTCTTTGCCTTATTTAAAGGAGTCTTTTGGATTCCAAATCTTCATTTCTTTGCATTATAAAAGGAAGTCGTGGGCAATCCTTTTTAACCTACTTTTGGCACAATTTTTGGCAGCAAATATATTTTATATTCCTCTTCTTTTTATATACACATTGGCCCTTGAGATTTGTGAGTTCCAACCTTAGATTAGAGGTGTTCTTGGGGCTATTTTGTTGGAGGTTCTTGGAGGAGCTTCTGTAGATCTTTTGTGTTAATCTTGAGGATGTGATCATTGGTTTCTCATCATGGTTTGAGGTATAGGGTTTTACACAATATGCTCCTTAAATCTCGCGAGTGTCATTCTCTTTGAATTCTTGTTAATTGAACTCATATTTGAATTGATAAATTCATTGAAATCAAGAAAATAATTGTTGAAATTATTTTGATTCATGTGGTATCATTATATTGTTGATGAGCAAGTTGCCATGAGATGAGATTGTAATATGGCACGGATGTTGAGTACCCGCCAAAATACCTATTCCTGGTTATGGCTTGATAAAGCATATACGGATGTGGCGAGGCATGGTGACCCATTAATGTGTTGTTGAGAAATTATAATGATGAAATGCTATTGAGATTTGCATTTTGATTTGAATATTCATACTCATGTTGTTACGTTTTATTCATCGCTAATATATATTTGTTGAGCATCTTTCTTGTTGTATTGTGTACTTCCCCGTATTTTCTTTTAGTGGCAGGTTAGCTCGGATTTTGGGGCGCTATGGAGATTGATTTTAGAAAGGATTGTTTGGGAAAGATTTTTATAATTTTGATGTATAGAGTTTTGGAGATTTGTATTTTTATTCGAGTTCGATAGTAGAAATTTTAATTCGAGAGACTTGTTGTAATTGAAGAGATTGAGATTAGTGGATTTATATTATTAAGGGTTTCTTTAGATGCTCTATACCTTGTTATTGGTGGATTTGGATTTATTTTATCGCATTAGCGCTCTGTTCGCTCTCCCCGGGCGGACGGGGTGTTGAAGTTTACCCAAAGTCAAAATCAGCTTCCCAAGGTTAAAGCAGTTTACCTGAAGTTAAAGTCAGTTACCCGAGGTTAAAGTTGTTCACCAGAAGTTAAAGACAGTTCACCCGATGTTAAAGCTGTTTCCCAAGGTTAAAGAAGTTCACCCGAAGTAAAAGAAAAGGAGCATTCAGTCATCTATTCAAGGCAGAGTCTAATTTCCTATCTCACTTCTCCAAACTCTCTCTCTCTCCCCATCTCTCTAATATTCTCTCAGTTTTTAGTTTTATCCTGTATTACACATTATGCTTTCAAGTTCATCCGATTCAACCAACTGTATTAATCAGTAATCTTTGTAAGTTTACTTTCAGTTATAGTAATTTCAGTTTCGAGTTTTCAATATATATATATATATATATATATATATATATATATATATATATAGTCCTTCTCTTGTGAGGATCAGTCCACATTTTAAGAGTGCGGACCGGACATGTGTCACCTGGCGGTGAGCCCATAAAAGAGAGAGTGCGCCTATAATTTAGGCGATAATTTCTAGGCGCATCGTTAGGTGACACATGTCCAGTCCTCATTCTTAAAATGCAGACTAGTCCGCACAAGAGCATTGTATATATATATATATATAGAGAGAGAGAGAGAGAGAGAGAGAACCTTAGACAATATTTTAAGTTTTAGTTTATCCATTACCAATGATGGAGATCTAAATTATAATGGTATATTTGTGTAGTGTTTTTTCATATATATAAGAAACTAAGTTCTTAACCTACATGAGTTTAATGAGTGGGGCGGGGCGAGAAGTGGTGGACCTGGTATTTTGGGTTTGTGGGTACGGATGTTCCTGCCAAGGAAATGGATTCAGGGGAGGATGCCCCTTAGGTGAATTATTTTAGGGTTATTTTTTAGTTTTAACCTATTTTTAACAATAACGAATATTTCACCAAATATATATTCAACAAATAAAAAGAACAAACAAATATTTCATCAAATATATGTGACAACCCGTGATCCGAGATAAAGGGGGGCCAGCCCGATACTCAAACGTAACAGGAATCATGGATGGATATCAATCTCAGCATCATAAATATAAACTGAGTATATGGTAAAACCACCCAATAAATCAGAAAACGGGTTGCCAAAAAGTTTAGAGATTTAAAACCAGTTAAGAAAATTAAAATAAACAACCCAAATCTGACAAGCAGTGGAATTCCAAAAGAGTATATATATAATACAACTAAAACGAATGTACACAAGAGGACCGAATAGGCTGTCGGTCCACAGCTACATACAAAGTATTAAAATCATTTAATAATTCTACGTAATACAATCATTAATCAAATACAAAAGTTTCGGCCACACGCCCGAGTGAAGACCCGATCATATCTAGAATACAAAGATGAGAGCGCCTAATTCAAGGTCCTGTAATAATTCGCAAAATCTTACAGCTCGTCAAAAGCAAAGGGTTGGGGATATCAAAACGGGCGCCCTAGCGGCGGAGCACCTGAGCGGATACAATCATATGCACAACAAGGAAAAATGAACCGGTCAGGGCCGGGTTTTATATGATCACCAGAAGAATAAAAAGCATGGTAGGTATGAATAGTTATGCATGAATGACAAGGATGATATTATGGCATGTTAACTAGCATGTTAAACTACAATTACAAAATTTAGATATTTAACTAATTATGAAATGAAATGTCATTTACATAAGAGAATAAAAGTAAATAACTTTAATTTAAAACCTTTTCTCATTAATCCAATTACCATTTCCTTCTTACATTCCTTATTAGGAATAAAACCATTTATTCGGTTTAATCATGAAGATATAATTTCCTTTCATTAATTAAAACTTCCATCTTTAATCATCATTCCATTTTTATCTTTCCATTACTTAATAGGAATACCATTTCTATCAAGTGCTCTTTATGGCACATATCTCAATTGCATGCCCTTTATGGCAAGTATCCATGCTCTTTGTGGCATATAAATCCATCAAGTCCCACTTGATGCAGAAAAGTTATATTCTCATACATATAACGATTCTAAGACCGCCCCTCTGAGTTTCCCCACTGGGCGCGCCCCTAAATGACCATCATCTTCCAGAGGCCTATCAAACAAGGCAGCCTGGGCACCTATAACGAAAATCATCGGGAAGCGGCCATATGCCTGCGAGAGAGTCAAGACCACACCCGGAATCTCCTCACCAGCGCAGAAAACATATAAAAAACCCCGCATATGGCCTAGGACTATATTCACCCTGTATTCATTAGCCAGGGGGCATCACCAAACGCGCGAACTTCCCTTATGATGTCATTTAGAGAGGTGTGTCTCAGTAAGTTAACATTTACCATTTTATATCTCATTTTCATTTTCAATATTCATTTCCCAATTTCATTTCCATTATCCATGTGTTTGGTTCATTTTATTCGAACCTATCATCATTAACACGGTTGGGTTCATTTTATTTGAACCTATCATCTTTAAATAGTTGGGTTTATTTTATTCGAACCTATTCACTCGAATATCATCATTAATATTCCTCAAATTACAAGTCCCGGCTTAGTCTCCAAATAATCATTATGATTCTACAATTCCCAAAGTTCATATAACTTCGATAAGCCCCTAAGTCTCCAAGCATGGGCATTTAACTTCCTAACTCCTAAAAGTTAAAATAAGAGAAGTAATGCCTTAACATTACTTTAAACATCCCCGGAATAAACCCCAGATGACCGAATTCTAGTCTAGGGTGGCGACCAAACTCAACTAAAACTCTAGGACTCTAAGTTTACTTCATTCAAGAAGGTTCCTAGATCCTAAGCCTAACGAAAAAGGTTAAAAATTAGAAAATAAAAACAAAAGGAAAAATGAAGGATTTCCGAATCGATTCGGCCTAGTCGAATCGATTCGGTCAGGAAATATGGGATTCTGCATAAAATGCCGAATCGATTCGGATCACCTAAACCTGGAAACGGTCCCCATGCGAATCGATTCGACCTAGCCGAATCGATTCGCCACTGCGAATTTTGCCAATTTTGGCTATGGAGTCTTGAACTCCAAATTTCTTCCAGCACAAAACCAGCCAACCCAACCTCATTTATATCAACTTATACATCATAAATATATATAACTACCATCAATTTCAACCTTTATCATCCAAATCAATTTCCAAGGGTTTTATACCCATAAATCCACAAAAACCCTAACTAAACTAAATCATAACAATCCACAACTATCAATGCTAATTAATCCCCTTAAATCATATAGTAGCAAGTAGATAACTTTCCTTGATCTTACAAATTCAGATTCGATTTGGTGTAAACAACCATCCAAGCTTGAATCTCCAAATCTCTCTTTTTCTCTTAAGTTCTCTTCCTCTCTCTACTCTTTCTAGGGCTCAATTGTGTGTAATGGAAGACTAGGAATAGAGTTGGGAAAAATAAAACGTGGCTTAAGTCTAAGAAGTACACTTAAATGATTAATACGCGATATAATTACCCGCAACTACACATTTAAGCCATAACCAGTCAAAAGTGCCCGAAATACCAAAATACAATATGGAACTTATTTTTACTGTCTCGCACCTACCGGGACTAACTACACCCTTCAAATTATCATTTGGAAATTTTATAACTCATTTTGAGTTTCGGTTTCACATTAAACAAAAATGTCATTTTAAATCTTATGACACCATAAATCACAATGTGGATACTTTTACCTACTCACAAGGTAATTATACAACAATTCAGTAAATATTAACCTTTTCCACACTAAATTAATATTTACTCAACATCCATCATTTTATAATTAATTACTACACATAGTAAATAAATATAAAAGAGGCCCTCAAAAGTGAGGGTTGTTACATACTCCCCCCTTATGAGGGAATTTTGCCCCCAAAATTCAAGCGTACCTTGCAAGAAGAGATGCGGATACTTTTCCCGCATGTCATCCTCGCGCTCCCATGTCGATTCCTCGACACTATGGTGATTACATTGTACCCTAACCAAAGGTACTACCCGCGATCTCAATCGCCGCTCTCCACGCTCTAAAATAGCAACTGCCTACTCCTCATAAGAAACGTCAAGTTGCAACTCAATATCTTCGAAAGAAATGTGCCTAAAGGCACCATCACATCTCTTGTACTTCTATACAGGAGAGATATGGAACACGTTATGAACTTGCCGCAAGTGTTTCGGTAAAGCAAGTTAATAGGTTACCGGACCCACCTTAACATTTATTGGAAAGGTCCAACGTAACGCGGTGTAATTTTTCCCTTCTTCCCAAAATGCTTAATGCCCTTCATAGGCGACACTCGCACCAACACTTGGTCCCCGACCTCCATCTCCACATGCCTTATCCCCGCATCGACATGGCTCTTTTGTCGATCTTGGGTTATCCGAATGCGATTCCAATGAGCTCGATCTTTGAAGAAGTATCCCGAATCATTTCAGGTCCGAGGAACTTATCATCTCGCACCTCTAACCAACAAGTGGGAGATCCACAAGGCCTACCATACAAGGCTTCATAAGGCACCATCCCAATAGTGAATTGATACGAATCATTATAAGCGAATTCAACTAATGGGAGACACTGTTCCCGACTACCCTTGAAATCAAGCACGCACATAAGAAGCATATCCTCCAACATATGGTTTACCCTTTTTGGCCTGGCCGTCTGTTTGAGGATGATAAGAAGTGCTAAACTTCAATTCGGTTCCCATGGCTTCTTAGAAACTTGCCACAAGTGGGAAATGAAAATATTGTCTTAGTCGAAAACTATAATCAAAGGCACCCCATGCAGTCCAACAACCTCTTCATGCCCACCCACCAATACTGACGGCACATATCTTGACACATTCTGTCGTCACCCGGATGTACCGCAAACTTAGAACCATGAGATTCCGCAATTACTGCCCTTCTTAAGTCCTTCTCATCCGGGATAATAAATCTCTCGGGGAGACGCACCCCACCCTCAAAATCAATAGAGTAGGATTATGTTCCCCCGATCAGCAGCTTGTATATGTGGTCTTAACAACCCTTGTCCCTCCTACCACATTTTGCAACGAATTGTTGCTCGCATGAAAAACTAAATTTCTGCCCAGGAAGTAGCACCTACCTTCCTACACGGCGATCACCCCCACGATGAATTTTAATTCAAACATGGGATAATACTTCTCACAAGTCTTAGCTTATGAGGCGCATAAACATTAGGTCTATGCTCCAATATTATTACTCCCAGTCCTGGCATAGGCTTAACAATTGAATCCACCCTCGAGCTTAACAACATGGGCTCAGGAGTGCGTGTTAATTCACCTTTTTAGCTCCCCAAAAGCCAAGTTACCTCCGTAACACTCTAACTACGATAGGCCTCATCTCCTTCGGCCTAACCTACCAAACCTCTCGAAATCCCCAATTTCTCTTTACTAGGGAACCAATCCCTCTTAGAGTTAACACACAATCTATTCGTGGTCAACTCCCGACAGCCCTTTTAAACAAGCGTCACCTCCCCTAAAGGCCTTATGTCCAAATAATCCTAAAGTCTACCTACCTATATCATATCTAAGTCGTGTACACCTAATACTAAGTATATCCCTAGTGCCTAAGACCTTTCTCAACTTCCGACATTTGCTCGGTTTCATGCATGGGACGTCTCGCCGAAGCGAAATCCAGACAAGGAACCCTCCCGTTACACTACTACCTCGCGTTATCGTTCATCAAGATATAAAGGTCTAAGACACATATTCGGGACCGAAAAGATTCTAACTCTCAACCCTACCAATAAGATTCTACTTCTATGTCTTATAATTATTTACCCCACAACATATATACTCATAGCCTTCTTATCAAGGCATAACCCGATATTACCCGAAATGTATCATCAAAATCTCTTACAACCGGAATAGAATCCAAGGGAACAACTACATCCCGAGAAAACTCCTTCGCAATATAATATAAGTATGTGTTAGTACCCCCTTTTTAAGCGAGGCATAACCACTAGCAACATCTCTTGCCCCGAAACGGCAAACACTATGCTCTTAACATAGCAATTTATAATAGAATAATACTTTACTAACCAATCCATACCCAATATCACATCATACTCGACCATGTCAAGGAAGAGTAAATCGGCCTCAAAGCAAAAATTACCAAGAGTAATTCCTATAAGTTTACAAACAAGGAAAAATGAGCGAACCATCACCCATAGAAAACTCAGCGCTAGTAAAAGTACTCTCAGTAGATTTTATCAAATCTGTAGTCCGAGCAAAACTCCTAGAAACAAATGAGTGCTTAGAACCCGCATTAAAATAACACACAACTCAAGTACCCTTGATTTAAAAACTTACCCTCAATGGCGGGCGGTGCCGGCGGAACTGGAGGGAATATAGCCTCCCAAATTTGATAAACACGCCCATACTGTAGCTGTCCCTGCTACGGAGGAACAACCAGATCAGGTACCTGAGGTGGAAACTGAACATATGGCTGCTGCGGAGCCCTATGAAACTGACCCTTAACCAACCGAGGACACTCCACCTTATAATGACCCGCCTCCCCACAATGGAAGCACCGTCCCTTCATATCCTCCTGACCTCGACCCTTGTTATTTCTAAATTGGGTAATGCCTTGGCCCGGATGGCCTTTACCTCCAGGACCACCCCGACCTATATATTGCGAAGCACCTTGATCGTGCCTACTGTTATTGCCACCTGCAATAAACCCTTTGAAGCGTTGTCTCTTAGACGAATCCCCTTGCTGAGGGTCCCTCTCTTTCTGCTTACTACCCGAAGATTGGGATGTGGGAAATGATCCTCCTCCAATCTCATGCCCTCCAGGCTTTTATGCTTGCCCCACAACAGTAGCTTTCTTGCTACCCTGTGTATATAATCGATGCTCCTGGCAATAGAGCAATGCTGCATTCATAATCTCACCGAAAGTTTGTAAAGATGGGTTACCTAGAAAGTGTTGTCGAATTCTCCAGTTTAGACCTCCCATAAACTTCGAGATCTTCTATCTTTCAGAGTCACCTCGTCCGGTACAAAACTCGCCAAGCGGGTGAACTCCTCTTCATACTCCGCCATAGATTTCTCTCCTTGCACAACTTCCTGGAGCCTCCTTTTCATATCCCTTTGAATAGCGGGAGGAAAATACTTACGATCAAATAAAGCCCAAAACTCAGTGATCGTCATTGTGTCTCTCTGCCCTGGTGTGGTCATCATCTCCCACCAGTGTAATGCAGATCTATCAAGCTTAAAAGTGGAAAGGACTTGTTTCCTCTCCTCGCTACATTCTATCATTCGGAGGCGGCGTTGCACGTCTTTCTTTCATTGATTGGATTTAATAGCATCAGCACCTCCCTTAAATTCTGGGGATCGCCCTTTAGAAAGGACTCTCTAACCCTTTCCCACGGAGTAAGTCCCGTAGGATCTTGCACATCGTGATCCCATTGCTGAGCCTGTGGCAATTGTTGGACCACCGCGGTCATGGAAGCATTAACCGCTTGAGCCACTATGTTTGCTACATTCGCAGCATTAATGGTCCCTTGTAGTGGCGGTAGAGGACCTACCTCCTCTTCAACAACCCTATTACGTCTCGCTGGGCGACCTCTCTTAGGCGGCATCTGAGATGAAGAGACAATAGAGTTAAAATACTATTTAAAACAATCTATCTTGCAAAAGATCGCAAACATAAGCAACAAAGAAATCCTAACATTAGGCTCTACATCAAAGAACGCTACGGTAGAACGTGACAAGTCCGCATAGATCCTAAAGACTCTATAACCTGATGCTCTGATACCATCTGTGATAACCCACGATCCGAGATAAGGGGTGGCCAGCCCGATACTCAAACGTAACAGGAATCATGGATGGATATCATTCTCAGCATCATAAAAATAAACTGAGTATATGGGAAAATCACCCAATAAATCAGAAAACGGGTTGCCAAAAAGTTTAGAGATTTAAAACCAGTTAAGAAAATTAAACTAAATAACCCAAATCTGACAAGCAGTGGAATTCCAACAGAGTATATATATAATACAACTAAAACGAATGTACACAAGAGGACCGAATAGGTTGTCGGTCCACAGCTACATAAAAAGTATTAAAATCATTTAATAATTCTACGTAATACAATCATTAATCAAATACAAAAGTTTCGGCCACACGCCCAAGTGAAGACCCGATCATATCTAGAATACAAAGATGAGAGCGTCTAATTCAAGGTCCTGTAATAATTTGCAAAATCTTACAGCTCGTCAAAAGCAAAGGGTTGGGGATATCAAAACGGGCGCCCTTGCGGCGGAGCACCTGAGCGGATACAATCATATGAACAACAAGGAAAAATGAACCGGTCAGGGCCGGGTTTTATATGATCACCAGAAGAATAAAAAGCATGGTAGGTATGAATAGTTATGCATGAATGACAAGGATGATATTATGGCATGTTAACTAGCATGTTAAACTACAATTACAAAATTTAGATATTTAACTAATTATGAAATGAAATGTCATTTACATAAGAGAATAAAAGTAAACAACTTTAACTTAAAACCTTTTCTCATTAATCCAATTACCATTTCCTTCTTACATTCCTTATTAGGAATAAAACCATTTATTCGGTTTAATCAAGAAGATATAATTTCCTTTCATTAATTAAAACTTCCATCTTTAATCATCATTCCATTTTTATCTTTCCATTCCTTAATAGGAATACCATTTCTATCAAGTGCTCTTTATGGCACATATCTCAATCACATGCCCTTTATGGCAAGTATCCATGCTCTTTGTGGCATATAAATCCATCAAGTCCCACTTGATGCAGAAAAGTTATATTCTCATACATATAACGATTCTAAGACCGCCCCTCTGAGTTTCCCCACTGGGCACGCCCCTAAATGATCATCATCTTCCAGGGGCCTATCAAACAAGGCAGCCTGGGCACCTATAACGAAAATCATCGGGAAGCGGCCATATGCCTGCGAGAGAGTCAAGACCACACCCGGAATCTCCTCACCAGCGCAGAAAACATATAAAAAACCCCGCATATGGCCTAGGACTATGTCCACCCTGTATTCATTAGCCAGGGGGCATCACCAAACGCGCGAACTTCCCTTATGATGTCATTTAGAGAGGTGTGTCTCAGTAAGTTAACATTTACCATTTTATATCTCATTTTCATTTTCAATATTCATTTCCCAATTTCATTTCCATTATCCATGTGTTTGGTTCATTTTATTCGAACCTATCATCATTAACACGGTTGGGTTCATTTTATTTGAACCTATCATCATTAAATAGTTGGGTTTATTTTATTCGAACCTATTCACTCGAATATCATCATTAATATTCCTCAAATTACAAGTCCCGGCTTAGTCTCCAAATAATCATTATGATTCTACAATTCCCAAAGTTCATATAACTTCGATAAGCCCCTAAGTCTCCAAGCATGGGCATTTAACTTCCTAACTCCTAAAAGTTAAAATAAGAGAAGTAATGCCTTAACATTACTTTAAACATCACCGGAATAAACCCCAGATGACCGAATTCTAGTCTAGGGTGGCGACCAAACTCAACTAAAACTCTAGGACTCTAAGTTTACTTCATTCAAGAAGATTCCTAGATCCTAAGCCTAACGAAAAAGGTTAAAAATTAGAAAATAAAAACAAAAGGAAAAATGAAGGATTTCCGAATCGATTCGGCCTAGTCGAATCGATTCGGTCAGGAATTATGGGATTCTGCATAAAATGCCGAATCGATTCGGATCACCTAAACCTGGAAACGGTCCCCATGCGAATCGATTCGACCTAGCCGAATCGATTCGCCACTGCGAATTTTGCCAATTTTGGCTATGGAGTCTTGAACTCCAAATTTCTTCCAGCACAAAACCAGCCAACCCAACCTCATTTATATCAACTTATACATCATAAATATATATAACTACCATCAATTTCAACCTTTATCATCCAAATCAATTTCCAAGGGTTTTATACCCATAAATCCACAAAAACCCTAACTAAACTAAATCATAACAATCCACAACTATCAATGCTAATTAATCCCCTTAAATCATATAGTAGCAAGTAGATAACTTTCCTTGATCTTACAAATTCAGATTCGATTTGGTGTAAACAACCATCCAAGCTTGAATCTCCAAATCTCTCTTTTTCTCTTAAGTTCTCTTCCTCTCTCTACTCTTTCTAGGGCTCAATTGTGTGTAATGGAAGACTAGGAATAGAGTTGGGAAAAATAAAACGTGGCTTAAGTCTAAGAAGTACACTTAAACGATATAATTACCCGCAACTACACATTTAAGCCATAACCAGTCAAAAGTGCCCGAAATACCAAAATACAATATGGCACTTATTTTTACTGTCTCGCACCTACCGGGACTAACTACACCCTCCAAATTATCATTTGGAAATTTTATAACTCATTTTGAGTTTCCGTTTCACATTAAACCAAAATGTCATTTTAAATCTTATGACACCATAAATCACAACATGGATACTTTTACCTACTCACAAGGTAATTATACAACAATTCAGTAAATATTAACCTTTTCCACATTAAATTAATATTTACTCAACATCCATTATTTTATAATTAATTGCTACACATAGTAAATAAATATAAAATAGGCTCTCAAAAGTGAGGGTTGTTACAATATAGTTTCAATTTTCACCAGTTGAATATTAGTAAACAAAAATTTCACTATCACCAGATATATTTTCAGCAAATAAGAAATAACAAGAAAATATATCGTAAGCTCAATACACTTCGAATCGACACATTTTTATGATCATCATCTCTTTGATATTCAAATTATATTTAGATTGCAATAAAAGAAAAAGGAAATTGCAATTAACTGGGAATAAATAGATAAATAGTGAAAAGCCAACTTCCTCAATTAAAAATTAATAAAAAAATGAAACCAATATTTAACCAAATAAGTTTTTAGCAAATAAAAATTATCAAACAAATATTTCAACCAATAATTTTCATTAATTAAAAATTAGCAAATAATGAAACAAAAAAATAAACAATGTTTTTTAGAAAATAAACTTCATCAAATTTCGAGAAATGCATCAATACTAAATAAATCTATTCCAACTTATTTAACTGAATTGAACTTATATAAAAAAAAGGTGAAAAAAACTAAAATTATACAAGAGAAAGGGAGGATGCTGACACAATAAAATAGGGGGTGAGAGAGAGAGAGAGAGAGAGGCGAATGAAAGAAACAACTGAGAAAGCATGAGATTTTTCTTAGTTAGGGTTTTCTTTTGGGTTAAAAAGTTGTAGAATAACGCATGCGTGTCTTTTAGATTTAATCAAAATAATGACGTTTTTCGCCCCTTGACTTTAGAAAGCCCATAATTGCTTACATATTACGTCAGAAACTTACATTCATGCCCTATATTTTTTATTTTACCATATACTAGTTGTGCCCACATGCGTTGCACGTGTGGCCGTTTCCAGATATTAATCTTCCTTTTATTGCAAATCTATGAAGGACAAAGTAATAAAAATACTTGCAATATATTATGTAGAATTTGTTTTGTTAGAATATAACATAAAGGACCTAGTACGAAGCATTAATCATTACCCCAAAAACCAAATCTCCATTCAACTGTAAACTATACAAGATATTCCTGTGAATACTCTAAAACTATCACAAACGAACTCAGAACTCCCTACTCAAAAGCAGGAAGAAATATACACAAACATGTATGTATATATAATCAGAATCACTATAACTGCAACAGAGGTACTGAAAAAACTCTGGAAAAAATACCTCTTCCGAGTGGTTGAAACGATTTATGTGGCTCATCAAATGGGTAAAATATTAGGGGATGCTAATATGGAGTATAAAATTTATTTGTACTTAGATCTGGGAAAGGTAATTTTCTCAGGCTTAATAATGACTCTAGAACTAAGGATTTGTTAACCAACAAAATCCCCCGGAGATTCGAAAATAAACCAATCTATTGTTGAATTGGCCCTGTAACCCCACAAAGTCAATACAGGTAAATTTTGGCAGTTTGAAATTCCTCTAGGTTATTATCCTCTGAAATCATTTTCCGACGCGTTTAGAGTTTGTAAAGTGCAATTTTCCATGAGTGACACTATGCTACCTAATCTGTTCTCCGATTCCCAAAACTCTTTCATCTTCTCAAATTCAAACCCTAAATCTACACTCAATTTGTTAGCACTCGGATCAATATACTGAATATTAGAGCATACATGAAGGGAATTTCCTATCTCACCAATTAAATTATTACTGCAAATATTCACAACAACCAAGTTGTCACAAATTCTAGGAAAATGTATAGAATTCCATCATGAATTATATTAAATAAAAGATGCTAAGCTCAATAGTAAACCAACTTAGAAGACAACACATTATTATAGTATGCATCCACTAAGGTTGATTTCGCT
Organism: Sambucus nigra; assembly: GCA_949130495.1. Classification (NCBI taxonomy): domain Eukaryota; kingdom Viridiplantae; phylum Streptophyta; class Magnoliopsida; order Dipsacales; family Adoxaceae; genus Sambucus; species Sambucus nigra. The sequence continues at coordinate 81,092,703 of OX422208.1, read as the reverse complement.
GAAAGAATCCTATATTTTCTCGCTAAAATTCTAGTTACAGCAGCAACTACTATTCTTGCTTAGTCATTCATCCGTGCTTACTCCTCTGTGCCAGCCAGCTGACATGTATCTGTAAGCAACAACAGCAGCTGATGTTGTTGCCAGCCTGTCATGCATGTGGGCGATATCGACTGATGACTAATCCTATTTAGGACTCGAAGGCCTTCGTAGTATGACTAAATCTGCGTGTCGGACTTTGTCTTCAGATGCTTTTTCTGTTTGATCGTGTCTGTAGAGTGGTACTAAGGTTTATTCTGTAATTTCAGCCTTGCACACAGGGAATTGAGGTTGTTGGTAATCTTGGATTTCTGCAGATATACTTGGGTAATGAATCCATTTGTAAATACAGTGACAGCAATAGAGGTGGTTACAGGGTCTTGAACCATGTCTAGGTAGATGTTACAGTCGAAATCACCGGTCGCATTATTTTTCGTTAAGTTGGTGGATTATTTTCCAACGCTTTCGACTTGATATTGCTCTACTTTTCTACCATACCAAAGAAATAGGATTCTCATCATTGACTTTATTAATTGGGTACCTAACCACTTGTCTCTTTTTCTTACTATCATAAAAAATTAAAATGTTATTCACCATTTTTATAGCTTACCAATCAGATGTACCCTACACTAATCACGTGAAAAAAAATCTTCTCTCTGATGTAGGCGAAAGACGATAGTATTTTGCCAAGTGCTAAATTTTCAAGACTAAATAAATGGGACAATATGTACCAAGTCTTCATTATACTTAGCAATTTAGTTCGCAACTTATAAAACCAATGCCAAACCCATCCCCATTCTCTCTATATACGTATCCATCTAGTCTCCCATATATATGAATTCAACAATTATGACATAATGAAAATACTTTGAAAAATGTAGGTTAAAAAAACATATATTCGGCTAATATAAAAGTAAATTATGTATCAATACGTTAGTTTGTGCGTGAATGTCATTTTAAACTTAGTGGACCCAAAATTCCACTCACTGAGTACCCAATCGCTCCAAAAAAGCCCACTAAATAATGAATCATCAGAGTCTTTGATTATTTTTGTTCATAGGTGGTTTTGTTTATCATGATATCAAAAAGTTTAATATGTATATTGCAATGATGTAATTTTGTTTATCCAAACAATTATGTTCTTCCTTATTTTATAAAAATTTGGGTGTCTACTTGGTTCTACTCTATAATTTGTTATATACGCGTAGTTTGTAAATACATCTCTTTCACAAAACTATATCACCTGCATTTCTTTCAGTATTAGGTACCATGTATGTATACATCTGTATTTTCTAATTCGCAAATCGGATACCCAAAACAGAAAACGGAGATAGAAATGTTAAAAAAAATACATAGATGAATATTATCAAACACATGATATGCAATGGATTTCATTCATGCTAACAAATTTTAATTGTCCAACACTCATAAAATAATAATACATAATTGGATCAAAGCATATACTCCAACCATGTATATAATCATTTATTTATTTTACAAAAAGGTATTTGAGATTAGAAAATTGTTAGGCAAACGTATGTATGATTATCATCACGGTTATGACGACCCTTACTTTTTCATTTTTGTCAACATAAGAGAATCTTATATAGATCAGTTTCTAAATGATAAGTAAAATAGCAATGATACAATAATTAATTGCAATTATCTTGTAAACCAAAGTGAGATTCTTTCACTATGAGATGGACAATCCAAACTTTGACCACAAATATTGACAATATCATAAAAAGTTTCAAAAGAAATATATGACCATTTCGAATATAAATTATAGGAAATATTTTCAATGTGGTATTATCGGGTAAAGCTAACCACGCTCCAAAAAATCTTAAAACACTCCAAATACTTTTTGAAAGACAAACTTATCATTTGCTCTAAAGATCAAACAAATACTTTTTTATTTGTTAATTTTTTTTTTTCAATAAAGAATAGTATTTAAACTGTTTTTTTTAATATTTTTTTATTTTTTAAAATTAAAAAATAGCTTTTTTTATCAAAATTGTTACGATAGTTTTAAAAACCTTTTTTTATTTAAAAAGTTGTTATGATAGTTTTAAAAAAGTTTTTTTTTAAGATAGATTTAAAAATTGTTTTTATTTTCAAAAAAAATGTTTTTTTACATAAAATTGGGAAAAAAATTAACAAGTAAAAAAACTGTTCTTTATATTGAAAACTGTTTTTTATATTGAAAACTATTTTTTATATTTTTTAATTGACACGATCACGACCCAAATAAAACGCGACGTGACATGGAGTAGTATTTTTTTTATGGCGGTGGCGAGGGCCATTATTTATTATTTCAAAAATAATATTTTTAGTATTTAAAAAAATGGTCCGCGCCAGCGGTAGGCATAGGCGGTCCAACCACCTATACATACCGCTGGCGAGGACCATTTTTTTAGTATGTTGGTATGCGTCAGCGGTATGTATAGGCGGTATTATAAAACATTTTAAATAAAATGTACAAAACAAATAGTCTTAAACAATTTTTTAAGTGCCTAAAGATTTTATTTAAAAAAATTGTTTTAACTAAAATCCAAGCATGGGAGTGTTTTAAGAAAATTGTTACAAAAATTCTAATAGTTACAAAAATTGTTGCAAAAATTCTAATAGTTATAAAAATTGTTTTATAAAAATAAAAAGTCAGTAGTTCCAAAACAGTAACTATTCGAATCTTAATTTTTTTTAAATAAAATCTTTAGACACTTAAAAAATTGTTTTAAACTGTATATTTAAAACTGTTTTTGTTGTACATTTTATTTAAAATGTTTTATAATGCACGACCAAAATAAAATTAACATGATATGGCACGACACGACACACCTCAAAATCTTAATTTTACGTAAAATGAATATGACACATATGAAAGTGTCATGACACGACACAAAATCCATTTTTTTACGAAATGCGAACACGGCCCACTTGACATGTTACATTTTAAGTAGGTTGTGTTAGTATTTGATTAAAAAAATGAGATTTCGTGTTGTGTCATATTACTTTTATTGGTGAAAATTGTTATGAACTAAATGATCATAGAGAGAGTAAAGAGAAATATAGAGAGAGAGGAAGTGTTCTCTATTGATTGGTGTGTAAACAATGAAGGGGGTAACCCCTATTTATAACACAAGGTAAGCCTACCCAAAACCCACTCTTCCGATGTGGGATAGTGAACATACATATTTTATAACACTCCCCCTTGGATGTACACTATATCCACCATTCAATGATTGCTGCCTCATTAAAACCTTACTAAGGAAAAACCCAGTGGGAAAAAACCAAAGTGAAGGAAAAAGAGTACAACTTTTGTGATCATCGAATCGGTGTTGAACGCGCTTGGTGTTGCCTCGTTAAAACCTTTAACTGGAAAACCCAAATGGAAAAAACCTAGTTAAAGGAAAGAGAGTACAACGCGCATATGTCCAAAACATCATATTCTTAGATTCTCCCCCTGATCAAATGCTCCCCCTGATTATGATATTTGTCTGATGGTTGAGTCGATGCATATCAGTCTCATATACAATCTTCTGAAATGTTGCTTTAACATGGTTAATAGATTTGATCTGCTGTTAGTTCGTGTTTCTTCATAAGATCGACTTCCATAAGACATGGGTGAAGAGGGATGAACATGTGAGTAATAGTATAACTCTTCTGTAATTTGTGTGTTGCATAACTCTTTTTCATAAGAAGTATTAGGAACATATGTTGTTTGAGGCAAGTCATGAGTTCTTTGACTATTCCTCTAGAGATAACCTGCATCTATATAACCATCTGGACGTAGATGGTTAGATAAAAAATATCATATGATATGATTGATATTAATCTCATGATATGCAAGTCAATGATAATTATTTCTTTCCAAGATATTGACAGTAATTACAATATCCAATATCATGCATGGTGTTATATATATCAATATACAAATAACGTACAAGTATGGTACTTCTGGACCAAATAGTATAATAAAATGCACATATGGTACTTCGGAACCAAATATATTTTTGTCATCCTGTTTAGGATGATATGAATAATATAATATCCAAATACCAGAGACCATGGGTATACTAAAATTGTATGCTTAAAGCATTTGCAGGACTTTTCAATCCATTTGACTAATGGATATGAGTTTAACATAAAATGTGCTCGATCTGCAGGCCGAGACAAAGACTTGTTACCCCAAGAATTTCTTATTTGGATATTTTGCATTTAATTGAGCTCTTCAAGAGCATATCCATTTAAGGATTTCATTTCAATTGATCTCTTCAGGAGCATATCCATTTAAGGATTTCATTTCAATTGAGCTCTTCAGGAGCATATCCATTTAAGGATTTCAAACTCTTCTTTAGACAAATATTTACTAAGACGGTTGTACATATATCCATTTGGATTGCCTGCTGTACAATGAACGTCTTACTGCATTGAGTACGTACTCCTTATCTTTGCTTCAGGCAAAGAAAATCCTTCTAGGATTTTTATATGTATTCTTTGTCTAAGTCCCGTATATATAAGCAGTTATAATATTCACGAGTCTCGCATAATATTAAAAAACTGCTAAGATTGTCAGATATCTGAAAGTACTTACGGCCGAAACGGGATGGTATGTTCTTATATAATCAAACTTATTCCTTCACAAAAGCGAGGTTATCACTTGAACGAACTTGCATGACTTCAATCTCATTTTTCTTCTGAAGCTCATGAGTGAAGAAAAACTTTGGTGAAATGTGCTTGGTTCTGTCTCCTTTGATGAATCCTTCTTTAATTTGTGATATACATGTTGCATTATCTTCATAGATAGTACTTGGAATATCTGTAATAGAAGACAATTGACAAGAACTACGGATATGCTGAATTAAAGATCTCAGCCATACACATTCACGGCTAGCTTCATGAAGAGCCAAAATTTCAGAGTGATTAGAAGAAGTAGCTACTAAAGTTTGTTTAGTAGAACGCCAGGAAATAGCAGCATTACCACAAAGAAATACATAACCTATCTGAGATCGACCCTTGTGAGGATCAGAGAGATATCCAGAATCTGCATAACCAACTAATTTGGAACTATTAGAGTTATATGAATAAAATAAACCCATGTCAGTGGTTCCACGTAGATATCTTAGGATATGTTTGATACCATCCCAATGCCTTTTGGTTGGTTCAGAACTATATCTAGCAAGCAGATTCACAGAGAATGAAATATCCGGCCTAGTGCATTGCGTCAAGTACAATAATGCACCGATTGCACTTAAATAGGGTACTTCTGGACCCAATATTTCCTCATCTTTTTCTTTAGGATGGTATGGATCTTTCTTTATGTCCAAAGACTGAACAACCATGGGGGTACTTAGGGGATGCGCCTTATCCATATTAAAACGTTTTAATACATTTTCAGTATAATTAGACTGATGGACTAAATCCCACTAGAATTTTTCTCGATCTGCAGGCCGAGAAAAAATTTAGTTTTCCCAAGGTCTTTCATCTCAAATTCTTTTTTCAAATAGTTAGCAGTTGTTTCGAGCTCTTCTGGAGTTCCGATTAAATTTATGTCATCCACATAGACTGCTACTATTGCATATCCTTTTGAGGATTTCTTTATAAATACACAAGGGCAAATTTGATTATTTCCATACCCTTCCTTAGACAAGTATTCACTAAGACGATTGTACCACATTATTCCGGATTGCTTTAAACCGTACAATGAACGTCTCAGTCGTATCGAGTACGTACTCCTCGGCTTTGCTTCAGGCAAAGGAAATCCTTCAGGGATTTTCATGTATATTTCTGTGTCTAAGTCCCCATATAAATAAGCGGTCACAACATCCATGAGTCTCAAATCAAGATTTTCAGAGACCGCTAAGCTAATCAGATATCTGAAAGTTATACTATCCATAACAGGGGAGTATGTTTCCTCAAAATCAATCCCAGGTTTCTGTGAGAAACCTTGTGCCACAAGTCGTGCCTTATATCGAGTGATTTCATTCTTCTCGTTTCTTTTTCTTATAAAAACCCATCGATAACCTACCGGGTTAAAACCTTTTGGGGTTTGTACTATAGGTCCAAATACACCACGTTTATTTAGAGACTCGAGTTCTACCTTGATGGCAATTTCCCATTTTGGCCTATCTACTCTTTGTCGACATTCATTTAGAGTACGTGGTTCAGTATCATTATCACTGCCCTTTGAAATTTGTGTAGCTACTGCATATGAAAAAACATCATCAATGACAATTTCTTTTCGATCCCACATTTCTCCCGAATATGTATAAAACATAGAGATCTCGTTATTATTATAAGGTACCTTTGCCTCTTCAGGGGCTTGTATAGTCACTTCAGTGACTTGTGTGTTTTCAGAAACAATAACCTCTTCAGGGGTTTCAGAGAAAGTGGATCTTTCATTCATAACCTCTTCGGGAGGGTGATTAAGGCATGATTTTTCATTTGATCTCCGCTTCCGGGGAGCAGAGTTTTTTTTTTTTTTTTGGAACCTACAGGTCTTCCACGCTTCTGGCGTGCAACAGATTCATTTGCTGCTGATGTCAATGTTTGTCCCACTGGTACATCAATTCTTGCAGGCACATTTGCAGCGGGTACATGAGACTTGGTTACTTTTGCAGCATCATTGAATGCATCGGGTAATTTATTTGCAATTTCCTGAAGATGCAATATCCTTTTCACTTCATGCTCACATTGAGTAGTACGAGGGTCTAGATGAGACAAAGTGAAAGTGTTCCATGTTAATTCTCGCCGTTCTTCAGGAACGGACCGTACTTCTGGTACGTTCTTTCCTCCCCCTAACGGCGGGAAGAGTGTCTCATCAAAATGACAATCCGCAAATCTAGCGGTAAATGTATCACCTGTCAGTGGTTCAATATAACGAATAATTGAGGGCGAATCATAACCAACATATATTCCCAAATGACGTTGGGGACCCATATGAGTTATTTATGATTCAACGCAACATGTTTGATCCAGAGTGACCCAATCGGTCATGCCACAACATTAAATTATAAGGATCATTGAGCTTCCGGTTCATGACAGTATGTGATTCTACAACATTAATAGTTGTACAATATAACCCCATGGATAAAGATGGAAATTTCTCTAGTGTGAGCTTCTGGCTTCCAACACTAGAAGTAATGCAAAGGAACTCTTTATTACCTTCATTACTTGTTTCAATATGATACCCGTTCACTCTTATGTCCTTAAAACTCAATAAATTTCTTCTAAAATTTCTTGAGTATATAGCTTTATTTATAAATAAGTGGGTACCATTAGGTAACACTACGTGGGCTCTTCCGGAGCCTTCAATAATCTTAACAGGACCAGCTATAGTGGAGACATTCGCTTTATTATATACCAAGTCTAAGAAAAACTTATGATTTTTCAAACTCGTGTGGGTTGTCCCACTGTCTACCAGGCAAGTATCATCGCTTGCGTTCAATTTGATTTACAAATGCTCAACATTGACATTCATAGGATGTTTACCTTTCCCTAAATAATCAAAAATTTTGCTTTTGATTTTGAAAATATGCATATGGGAGCTTCAGGTCCCAACATCAGGTTTAATCAGATTTAAAAATATTAGAGAACATAATGGCACAAGGTTTAGGGAAAGTGAACATAATGGCACAATTTGATTTACAAAGGCTCAACATTGACGTTCATGGCACAAGGTTTCTTGAAGGAATAAGTTTGATTATATAAGAACATACCATCCCATTTCGGCCGTAAGTACTTTCAGATATCTGACAATCTTAGCAGTTTTTTAATATTATGTGAGACTCGTGAATATTATAACTGCTTATATATACGGGACTTAGACAAAGAATACATATAAAAATCCTAGAAGGATTTTCTTTGCCTGAAGCAAAGATAAGGAGTACGTACTCAATGCAGTAAGACGTTCATTGTACAGCAGGCAATCCAAATGGATATATGTACAACCGTCTTAGTAAATATTTGTCTAAAGAAGAGTTTGAAACCCTTAAATGGATATGCTCCTGAAGAGCTCAATTGAAATGAAATCCTTAAATGGATATGCTCCTGAAGAGATCAATTGAAATAAAATCCTTAAATGGATATGCTCTTGAAGAGCTCAATTAAATGCAAAATATCCAAATAAGAAATTCTTGGGGTAACAAGTCTTTGTCTCGGCCTGCAGATCGAGCACATTTTATGTTAAACTCATATCCATTAGTCAAATGGATTGAAAAGTCCTGCAAATGCTTTAAGCATACAATTTTAGTATACCCATGGTCTCTGGTATTTGGATATTATATTATTCATATCATCCTAAACAGGATGACAAAAATATATTTGGTCCCGAAGTACCATATGTGCATTTTATTATACTATTTGGTCCAGAAGTACCATACTTGTACGTTATTTGTATATTGATATATATAACACCATGCATGATATTGGATATTGTAATTACTGTCAATATCTTGGAAAGAAATAATTATCATTGACTTGCATATCATGAGATTAATATCAATCATATCATATGATATTTTTTATCTAACCATCTACGTCCAGATAGTTATATAGATGCAGGTTATCTCTAGAGGAATAGTCAAAGAACTCATGACTTGCCTCAAACAACATATGTTCCTACTACTTCTTATGAAGAAGAGTTATGCAACACACAAATTACAGAAGAGTTATACTATTACTCACATGTTCATCCCTCTTCACCCATGTCTTATGGAAGTCGATCTTATGAAGAAACACGAACTAACAGCAGATCGAATCTATTCACCATGTTAAAGCAACATTTCAGAAGATTGTATATGAGACCGATATGCATCGACTCAACCATCAGACAAATATCATAATCAGGGGGAGCATTTGATCATGTTCAAAAATTGAACATCAATTATTGAAACTTCTGGTTCAAAATTCAATATCATGTAGGAACTTCAGGTCTTAATTACTGGGAACTTCTGGTCCCAAAAATCAAAACTTCAAGTTTGATTTTATGGTACATGTTATTATCATGTCCAAAAAGAAAAAAAAATTGTCCAAAGGTTAAATCCAAGATTAGTCCAATATTTAAATGGAGTTAGTCCGAGTTAACACACTGAGTTGAGTCCGAGCTAAGTTAGTGAGTTAAGTCCAAAATAAATCAGCGAGTTAAGTCCATGTGAATAACTCACACACAAAAAAATAGTCCCAAACTGATTTAGATCAACAAAAAAAATTGTTTTAACAAAAACAATAGCAGATTAATATCTGAACATCAAAGGATAGCCCAAAAAAACTCACAACAACCATATACAGCAGTCTAAAGTCAAATACCCATTTGGGTTTAAAGTTTGAAAAAAAAAATAACCAAGATCTAAGAACAAAACACTAATCAAACAAATATATATATAAATTCGTATATATGTATATATAACAGTGTGAATATCTAGCAAATCCGTAAGCATATATATATATATATATATATATATATATATATATATATATATATATATATATAGAGAGAGAGAGAGAGAGAGAGAGAGAGAGAGAGAGAGATCTATGTATAAATAAGTATGCACCTAAGTATATATATAAAAGGGTACAAAGAGTGTTACCTAAAAAAACGATACCACACCGAAAAATCAAGGCCGCCGGAAACACACAGATTCGGAGTAAACCGGAGCCACCAAGAAAAAAAAAATCGGCTAACCCGGATCCAAACCACCACCGTACAATCCCCAAAAAACGAACTCAGATCTGGATCCCAAAATCGGAAAAGACAATCGCCGGAAACCCAAACCGAAATGGATCTAAAAAAAAATCGCTGAAAAAATGGGTCTCCGGAATCACCCAACAAAGAGGGGAAAACCCAGAGAGAGAAAAAAAATTCAACTTCTATAATTTCTCAGAAAGAATTATCGTGCTGATAACGTGTTATGAACTAAATGATCATAGAGAGAGTAAAGAGAAATATAGAGAGAGAGGAAGTGTTCTCTATTGATTGGTGTGTAAACAATGAAGGAGGTAACCCCTATTTATAACACAAGGCAAGCCTACCAAAAACCCACTCTTCCGATGTGGGATAGTGAACATACATATTTTATAACAAAAATAACATTTTGAGGCGTATCGTGTCATTCTTATTTTGGTTGGGTTCCTGTTTGGTTAAAAAAATAACATATATTGTGGCGTGACACTTTTACTTGGTTTGTGTTCATGTTTTGTAAAAAAACAATATTTCATGTTGTGTCGTGTCACTTTTATTAGGATCGTGTTCATGTTTGGTTAAAAAAAAAAAAATTGTCGTGTCGTATTGTGTCGAGTTGCTTTTATTTGAGTCGTGTTCGGTTATAAAAATAATTTTAAATTTAAAAACAGTTTTTTATCTGTTAATTGTTTTCCCAATTTTATGTAAAGAATAATTTTTTTTTGATAAAAAAAATAGTTTTTAAATCTATCTTAAAAAAAACTTCTATAAAAGTATCATAACAGTTTTTTAAATAATAAAGGGTTTTTAAAACTATCATAACAGTTTTTTATAAAAAAACAATTATTTTTAATTTTAAAAATTAAAAAAAATATTTAAAAAACAATTTAATATATTGTTTTTTATTGAAAAAAACTAACAATAAAAATGTATTTGTTTGATCTTTAGAGCAAATGGCAAGTTTGTCTTTTAAAAAGTAACTAGAGTGTTTAAAAAAAATTAGAATCTTTAAGAAATAAACATGTCCAACTGGAAAATACATATGAAGGCATAAAAAATAATAATCTAATAAGGTGTGAACTTGGTAATTCCTTAACTTAAAATATACATATAATTTTTCTGAAATTAACATTGAATTTAGAATTGTTATAAAACATGAATAGAACAACAATAAAATTGAAAATACAAAATCTGAGCACAAAAGAGAGACAACATTTATGAATGAGATAGATATAATTGCAAAAATTATGTATTTGCTTTCAAATTAACAAATGCATACTTTTGATGGCAAATGAAAAAGGAGTAAAAAATTAGCGAGGAAATTAGGAGTATTGACCTTGTTTTTTTGGACAAGAAACAACAACGAAAAAACTGTACAATATGAATCTGATGGGAAGATGAATAAACTTGGGCAGCTGACTTTTGATTTCTAGGATTTCAAGATGGATGTATTTGAAAGTTTTGTTAGATGAATGTATTAGGAGAGAAAACGTATCAAGTTAAGATTCATTGAATGATTTTAATTTGATGAATGAGTGAGACTAATATTTAGGGTGTGATAGAAAATGTTAATTTAATGAGGGTAGTTTAGTACTTTGAGATTTGAAGAGAAACTTCCCTCTTTTTAAGTATTTGAGATTTTCAAAAAAATCCATAAAACTCAATAAGTCCACCCTTGGGGGAAGGGCGGTGAAAATATCAGGTCGGGTCTGGGCTTTTCAAATAGCATGCATTTCGCGTTCAAGGCAGACATTGTTATCCTTAACGTCTTGGATTCCAGTTTTTCAAACACAACCCATTGTTATCCTTGAACAAAACTCTACTTTCTATCCTTATTTAAGCAATCAAAATCATTTTATGTGCAATTTTTGCGCATAATTTTGCAAGTATTATTTTGAGGGAAGAAATGTAAATTGTGTAGGGTCATATATAGCGTGTTCGTATCGTGTAAAATCGAATTCATGTCAACTCAATTTTTAAGTTTATTTGGTGGCCCAATCAATTATTGATGTTAACATGTTAAAAATAAGTATAATTCACTTAGGGTCCGTTTGGTTCGAGGTAAAATATGTTTCAACGCGGTGAAAAGTAATATGGTGAAATACGTTTTCACCTATTTAAAATTAATTTTTTGTTGGTTAACATTGTGAATAAGTGCACACCCTATAATTATAAAATTTTAAACTAAAATATAAGAAAAAAATTGACTCTAAATAGGTGAAAACGTATTTCACCATATTACTTTTCACCGCGTTGAAATATATTTTACCCCGAACCAAACGGGCCTTAACGTCATTTTTCAATGTTAACGGGTCGTGCCAAGATTTAGCCACCACTATAAAGAGTCATCATTCCCATAAGAAAGATGCAAGTGCACTTTATCATGGCAGGCGGCCCAAGAGCATTTATGTCTTAAAAAATCGTATTATACCATATACTATAACAATAGTTAAAATAAAACTAGGGTACAATCTGGGTTGAAATTTAGGGTTTTTTTACTTTAGTACAGTACTAATTTGCCATTTTAGACTTTAATACAACTTTATCAGTTTATTAGACTTTAGTACATTTTTCATCGCTAAATGTGAAAATTTCACAACTAAACGTTATCTTTTGGTGACATTTAGCAACAAAAAATGTACTAAAGTCTAATAAACTGATAAATTTGTATTAAAGTCTAAAATCTCAAATTAGTATCGTATTAAAAAAAACAATGTGTACACATACTTTGCATAGGAAAAAAAATTCCCTTATTTATTTATAGAATTAAAAAGAATACTGATTATTACACTAGCCAATATTTTTCGCAAGATGAGATATATGCCTTGTGGTAAGATGAAAGGTTGAAAGATACCACACTAAATTGTACCAAATGAGAACCCCAAGTCTCCATACATAGAAAAACATTTATCTTAAAAAACAAAATAAGCTCAAGCAAAACAGAACAAGATAAAACATTAAGTTGTACACACGCCATGGGGTGTTGGCCGTTACACAGACCCAGATCTTGTACCAGAAGCTGTCCTTTCGTACTGCGCATTCCTCCTTGCGCACTCCAAGATAGTCTTGTCAGCTGTGATGAAATATGCAGCAATGGATGCTGTTCATCACCAAAACATACAACATATATATTAAAAATAATGCATGTTATATTTGTTAAATCTGGGCACGTCAATTTGCGAACATTTGGAGACTGAAAATATTAACAACAGTTGGCCGAGTTTTTTTGCTTCATCGCCTAACCAATTAGAATAGGCGAGATTAATCATAAAACAAACAATATTGAATAATTAAGCTTGTGATTTTCATAATCCCAAGTCACAAACTATGAGCATAATGGTTAAAAAAATAAGGTATTGGCTTACTATCCCCTAAATGGCGAGATGAAACTATAAAAAGCAAACAAATAACTTAAAGCCTTCAGAATTTAAGTTGATATCTTCTGTATATTATCAAAGGAGAGTATGCTAAATTGCTAATAATATTTTTTAATAAGTTGTAGTTCTATAACTTATTGAAGTCAGCTAAGCCAACATGCTACCTCAGAATCACCCTGAAAAGTGGGAACCTATTACAAAGCTATATTTCCCAAGACTTATTAATATAAAATTTCATTTTACTAATCATTGTTTCTAATGATGTGAAATTTGATTTTCAGCTGAAGAAGAAAAAAACTTAATTCTTCTGACCCCTTAATGTGATCTTTACACTCGTGTAATCCAAACAAACAATAATGGAACTAGGTCGCCGTTCCCCAATTTTCCATATATGTTCAATTATTAATAGGAGGTTGGACAGTATAGATGGTTTAAAACATAGATTAACAAAATCAGTAAATGTATAATGTTCAATAAATTTAGTTGTTACTTTACCAGCAGAAATGATGAGTGCCTGAGCTGTATAATTGAGGTTTGCCTTTGCCCAAGGAATCACACGAACAGCAGTCAACTGGCAATGTGGAGAAGGAGAGACATTATATAGAAAACTAGAGAGAGTAATTATAAGGATATGTGCCACCCAGGCTACAAAATCTTTCTAAATCTACATCACTATAGTTAAATAATAACAAGGAGTGATTGAGTATTATGTACAACTGTAAAAACAATGTTATCATCATCATCGTCCATACTACTATAAAAGGCAGTCTCAAGTTGGCTAAAACCATATGTCAAGAAAACACACTCCATTTCAAAAAAAAAAAAGGGTAGCTTTCAATTATTCTTATTATCATTTGGTTGGTGAGTATATTTCATATATACACAAGGTAAGGACACTCCGAGAAGATGTGACTTCTTCTCTTTTCCCACGAGTCCTTTCACTACTTTAGAGCCACTCGAATCGTACAGAGTGATTATCCAATGCATACAGGTTTTAAAGCCCCGCATGAAATACGGGAATACATGACATCAAACAAGCCAAAGGAGGGCCAGAAGATAAGTACCCAATATGCGGTGTACAATGGAAGAGACTTGAAACTTCCATATAAAAAGTGAAAAAAAAAAAAAAAAACTTGTTTCAAAATGTACTAGAAACTGTTTACTACAAATTGCATGTTCAACTCCCCCCCACCCAAAAAAAATAAAAATCAACCACCACTCGTTTTCCACTAATTTCTAACGAAAATGAAAGTCCAAAGGTGTTGGTACGGGTGCAAGAGCAACTTCAGGTGCGTCAAAGCATCGGTTTTCAAAATTAATGCTTACAAGGAGCTTGGTCTAATATATCTACGTAACATGATTAAGTAGCTGTGTTAGAAACTTGAAGGGATAGAAAAACGAACATGCACCAAAGTTTTATCTTGGTGATGATAACGTGCCTGACCTTTAAAACTTAAAGGCTTCATTCTTGAACACCAAACTATGAGCAATAGAAATGTCCTGAGAGTGAATGTGGTTTTAGTGAAGGACTGGAGAGGCAACTACTATGAGAGTACAAAGATTTAAGGAGACAAGAAATAGTTTTCGATAGCACAACAATCTTAATGTGAAGGACTGGTACAAGACATCAGTACCACATCAATAGGAGTTAAAAGAAACTGGTACTGAAGACTTATACTGTGACATCCCTAGATCCCACATCAATTGTTGAATAAAAACAGTCAGATGCTTTAGTTTATAAATAGGGTCCCAGAAAATTTTTCTTTAAAAGATTAGTCCTACGTCGCTGGGCCTTAATTTAGGCCCACGCTACTAATGCAGTTCAAACTTTTATAAGACAAAATTAGACTTGCTATGGCTTAATAATATGAAAGATTATGGAATTCATGAGTTGACTAACTGAAAGAGCAGATTTGACCATTCCACAACGCGTTCTGCCCATCTTCTCACTCAAATCGTGAAACTGCAATTAGCGTGTCCTTCATTATGAACTGATAGATTAGGACATTAAGGTCAGAGGTAGAAGAAGAGTAATAGATGGAGGGGGGAAGCAAGTAGCCTAGCATGTTTGCTTAACCAGACTGAGAAGTGAAATTCGTATAGGAATTTTAATCACCAACTAATTAAATGAATGTCATGACACAACTTAGAGCGGAGAGGACTACATATAGGGAGGGGGGAAGATCAACATTTATTGGAATTTATATTTTTGTAAATATAAAAGCTCTAAATGGGAAATTATTCACAATTACAGCTATTTTTTTGCGAAAGAAAGAATATGAGCTACACAACCGGGGTAGCTCTTCCCATTTTAAATCAGCACAAAACATGTCCCTAGCGAGTTCAATGCCCGCGCCTGTGAAAGGTGGGTAGTCATAGCATGTGACCCTTTAGGTTCAGATAGATAATATTTTTTTCCTAATTAATACTTTTTATCAGACATCTCTTGATAAACTGGTTTCTGGCACTGGCTGCTGCTTCTTTGTTTGCGGGAAATGAGACAGACCCATGCGCATGGCTAATGCCTCTCAAGAAGCAATAAAATGTACAACTACTATCAATCCTCACGCAAAGGAAGGAAAATATCTATGCAAATAAAGGATTAATGTGACCTCACAAGTGAAATCACAAGACAATCAGCATTCATCAGTTCAATAAGGCAAACTTGAGCTAAATATGTGCAAGTCAAACTTGAGCCCAATAGAATGACAAAATCAAGGCCTTAATTGAATAATTATTATTTTTTTTGGATAACCTTGAACCTCCACACGAACGAGTCCTTTGGACTCCCCCGTGCAAGCTAAACAGGGGGGACACTGTGAATTGAATAATTAATTATAAAATCAATTACCTGGAATATTAACTCATGACAGAAATTAAACCAAGGTTTTTCCCATGTCCAGCGTTGAGTTTATGTCAGTCAGCAGGAGAAGAACCCTTTTAACTAGACATCAGTATTGAGCTTTTAAACATCCAAGATTCGAAAACCACTTTTTAAATGTATGATATTATGAATCAAAACTAGCAAGTCTATTTCGTTGTTTGTCGAGGATTTTATTAGAGTAAAGCTAACCCACTAATAGAAGGTTGTCAAGTCATAGCTTGACGAGATGGTAACATGAAATTGTGGGTGATGGGCGGATCCACGTGGTACATAGGACATTTTTTCTTCATTAATAAGTAAAAATACTCACAGAAAATGCCATCCTCAAGTCTCGAACTCCACAATAGTATATCATTTATTATCACGCGTACGCAACCAATTTGTCGGTGAACAAACTCCATCAAGTTATTCAGTTCAAGCAATGAGTCCACGTGGCATCTCCCTTCTGGAGAGTTCGTTGGCTCACTACCTAACAGTTTAAGCTCTTAGGTGAGATGATGATTTAACATGGTATCAGAGTTATGCTTTCATAAAGTCTTGGGTTCGAATTACTCAGCTTGCAGTGGTTTCCCCTCTGTTTGTGCAATATGCACTTGTTTGGTTTGTGCACATAATGTTACCTTCATTTGTCTCTTCACGTGTGCGCGGAGGTTGCACGTAAGCCGTGGCAGGATTTTAGGCCCCACATCGCGAGAAGGTTGCACTTCGGCCCGGATTAAGTTGCCTCACTTCTCTTTCTTTTAAAATAAAATGTCAAGACTGCCCAAAAATACATTGGAAAATCAATGTTACATTAATTACATTTAAGTTAATGTAACATTAACCTAAATGTAACAGATTATAAACAAATTTTAAAAATATACAAAAACCTTAAATATAATCATTTATAAACAAATTTTAGGGCTTTTTAACAATCGGTCCCATTTCCCAACTATGTAGTCAAATAGGTCCTAGGGGTCTTTTTCGCTCCTACTGGGAAAATTTTCTTTTAATGTGACCAATTAGAAAATGCCTTATGTAAACCAGACTTATCTGCCGAGCTCCTCAAGTTTAACATATCATTCCAGAGTATAGTCAAATTGTAACCTGAATGTAACATATTATAAACAAATTTCAACATATTATAACCAAATTTTAACATATTATTCCGGATTATAGTCCTAAATATAACAGATTATAAACCCAATTTATAAAATACCACAAGCCCACACAAATAAATTATAAAATTACTGAAAATATATAATTTCTTCAACATATTTATAAACTAAAAAATATTTTGAGAGATTAGATACCTTTATATAAGTATACGACGTATTCAAAGCATTAATAGACTACACTAAAATAATTTTTCCTAGGGAAAAATACCAGTAAGAGAAGGAACAGGGGCGAAATTGAAGTTGATCAGGTATGAGTACATATATTTGCATTTTGTATTTTGAATTTTATTCGTATCTCCTTTATAACCTATTATGGGTAACTACAGTACACATTATAAATACAGTGCAACAACGTGAAGTTGTAATCAGCCAATTCCGTGTGCTTTATTGTGGTATCAGAGCCTTCTCATTAATCCTTATCTTCTCCTTCAAATGGCTTTTTCTTCTTCTGTCAACGCATCAACCACCACTCTCACCTTTGGACAATTGCCTCACTATATCTTCATTAAACTTACCAACACAAACTTTCTTTTTTGAAGCTAGCTACTACCATTTCTTCGCAACAAGGAAGTACTGGGTTTCATTGATGGCACAACTGCATGCCCACCCTCTAACATAACCGTTGGTATCATACAGCATCAAAACCCCGACATTCCCTCTGGCTTCGTCGAGATCAAGCTCTCATGAACATGCTCATCCTATCTATATCCAAAGATGTTCCCCAACTTCCTGTGAATTGTGGACAATCCTCGAGACAGCCTTCGCCACTCCAGTTAACACCTGAATCCGCAACCTCCATATGTAGCTTCAACGTCTTTCTCAAATAGACCTGGCCATCTCCCAATATACTTGCATCATGCCAAAATCCTGCCAGATGAACTTGCGGCAGAGGCCTGTGTTAAGACTACAAAGATATTGTCATTACACTCTTCGTTCGCTCCGAACCTATCACCTTCTCTCTTAATTACATGCTCTTCCACTCTCTCACAAGAACCTAACTGGTGACTCTTTCTCTAACGCAACCTCAACAATACCACACCTCCCTTTAATCCATCTGTAATCATTGCTTATGGGATGATCAAAACTCTACTCATGGTGGCGATCCTTCTCAACATGGTCAAGGACACGGAAGTCGTCACTATTCTCATTATTCTACAATAGCATATCCTCTACCCAACCCTATACTGAGCCTCCATACCTCCCCATAGACTCCATGCCAAATATCCCATGACAAGTCCCGTTCTGCTACCTACTGCAACCAATATTGCACCCACGAAATCACTTATCCACTAATCACCCTCACTGTCATCTAACTGCTCACTCATGAGCAAGTAAATAAATGAGAAAGCGAGCAGCGAGTGAAGTGAATGAACAAGCCATGTTCCTAAAAGGAGTGACCATCTTTGTTTTCTTCCCATCACGATTCCTCCTACTCCTCTTTCTCCTTTAGGATAGGATCGTCGTTGGTCCTTCTTTCACTAATCTAATGATCTCACTATTTTCTAGTAGTTCGCGTGAACAGGGGACTGCTGATAGCTGTTAGTTGCTCATGTTCTGGTGCTCTTGAGCTAGGAGGGAAAGTAAACTAGCCTGTAGGGATTTTATTGCTTCTTACCTAGGAACACTATGGTTCACCATTTTCAGTTAACAGCAAACAATGAAGGGGTGATGAACAAAAATCTGGAGCTTGACCTTTGCCTTTAGCCTCTTTCTAATCATCAACTTCCACTTGAAAATCGCCACCTGCAACTGTCGAAATGCGTTCTCCCACTTCTTCCGTCACGGAACCATGAACTCTCATTCAGAAAGATGTATATCATACAGCAGTGAGCCCTTTTGTTGCACAAGCATCCACCCCCATTTTCGTTCACTTAATTGGTTCCCCAACACCGGTGCCAGTATCATGTTACTCCTTATATTCAATATCTCCAAATAACAATCGAGGCAATCAAACACAACGAACCCAAATTTTCTACCCAATTTTCATATTGGTTCCACTATATTTACACACTCGAACACTTCTCAGAAGATCAAGGTCGGTCGGTGGTGCACCCGCAGTGGGGATCCCACCAATCAGCTTCCTTGCGCCCAGATTATTCACCCGTTGACTCACACACATGTGACTCCTTGGTCCGTGTTGACGGGTCGAATGGGGTTCACGCAAGCCGGTGCCAGGAGCGCGCAACCGAAGTATTTACACGCCACATTCCTATTGATGCAGGGGCGTAGTTTTAGCGTTTTCTTTCCTGGTTTGTGTGTCCTTATTTCGGTGGATTATTGTGTATGTCGATTTCAACCCCTTAGTACATAAGGAGGTCATTAGCTTTGCATTTCATTATTACATTTTGGAGTATGAATGAGAACTGAGAGCATATCAGCCCCAATCCTTACGATTGTTGTTCTTTATATTGCTTCCGCTCATTTACATCATATTAGTATCAGATTCACTCTTGCTTACTCTCTCCTTTTTGTTCTGAGCTTTCAAGCATGGAAGCGATTTGGAATGATCGGGAAGAAGGTTGTCTTAACCCTAGAGATCCAGCCCTAAACTTATCCCCAAATCATCAAACCACTACAGCCCCCGTTCCCCATCGCTCTTCGAAACCACCACCCCTCAAGGTCGACCGGGGCGCACTACATGGCCCTTGTACTGTCGTTGCCAATGGTCTTCAAGTCCATTCAACACTGATGTCATCACCTACCCCTGACGATCGCTTGTACAACTTTTCCCTCTTCGCAAACCTCACCTAGGTTGTTGGCGAGGAACATCTCCTCCCCTGCCCTCAATCCGCCGCAACATCATGTTGCCTATCCCCTACACTCTCTCTGACATCATACTCCCCTCCGATCCACCATTCCCACCCATCGAGGGAGCTTAAACCCAAGAAATCAATCACCTCCATTGATCCTATTTTTACCTACCCCTTAAGACTAGAACCTATACGACCCGATGTTCCCTCTCCTTTTGCAACATCGGCTCTCCACGGTAGAGTTTACCCACTCCTATTAGAAGCTCAGTCGCCTCCTAGCTACCACAACCCAACAACAAATTTCACCACTAGTTAGTTCACCACTTCTTTGGTTTACCACAGTACTCTAGTGGCCCTATCTCCGATAGTGGACTCCTCTGATTGGTATCGACACAGCTTATTCTATACTCGGAGTACGTCCCAGGAACAGTTATACACCCTTATTATTGCAGTTATACACCCTTATGATTGACTGACGTTTTATCGAAAATTTCAGCGCGATGAAGATGGTTGAGTATCTCAAATTGGAAGTGGATCCTTTACAGATCCCTTGCAGTATATGGTCTCTTGAAGTTGGTACCCATGGTTAAAAGGCAACTGTGACAGCATGGCACCATACAATACGGCATGTAGAAAACTTTTGAACATGACAAGACAGAGGTGGAGTACTTCTGATGCGGAGTACGTGTCCCACTCTTCCCTAGGTTACCCTAGTGTCCGCGACGACCTTGATTTTCGAGGCTAACGAGCAGGGTTAATACTACTCTCACCAAACTTCTCTTGAGATGGGCATTTTACAAGCCATGAGGGCTATTCTTGATACTATTGTGAATGTGTACACCCCTTCTTATAAGGTTCCGCCTCTTTGGAACATTTAGCATGTGATCGATACTGGTCCAGCGACTTTGCCCAACCTAACCCACAATTGCATGTCTTCGGCCGAGCAGAGGAGTTTCAGAGACAAGTGTCTGAGTTGTGCTAGCGCGAGTTGTTTAAAGAGTATATCGCCTTGTGTTGTTCCTACACTGAAGAAGGAAGGATGGTAGTTGGAGGATGTGCATGCGATTAAAAATATAATTTTTAGTACCGATTTTCCATTCCCCGACTCGAGGATACTAAGCCAGCGTGTTTAATATCTTTTGAAGGCATTCAGAATGCCTTTCTCGGAGGAAACTTCACCCATTAGTTGAATGCCTTCAAAAGTTTCTCATGACACTACACTTTTTCATTATCTTTAGCATCATTCTCCTAATTATTGGTTTTCCAAAGTTTACGGGTGTTTGCACTATGCGTAATTACGTCCCACGACAAATACAAAAAGGGTTATCATTACGTACCTTGTGTTTTTCTTTGATATAGTCACATTTATCATAGTTATAGTTGTATTGATCTCAAAACAAATATGATTTACATACTTAGTCATGTGTGGTTTTATGAGAATAGGCTTCCCTTCTTTGGTCCATCTATACTCGGGATCTATGAAGCACCGACACTCTCCCGGAAGCCACGAGTCAGCTTTGACACGAGTTTGACACGTGACACGCTCCGATACGTTGTCGACACGCTGGGACACGTAAAAAGGACACTTTTTTTTTAATACTTTTTTGTTTCTTATGCGATTATGATTCTGCCTTATTTATGATTTTTAATGTTAAAGTGTGTTTGAATTTTGTTTTATATGGTTCATTTTCTTAATTTCATGTTAAGAATGCTCTAATAATGTATTTTATGGAAAAAAATCTATTTTATTTCATTAATATATATATTTAAATATATATTATATATTTTAACATATATTATATATTATACGTATCCTAGCGTGTCGTATCCTAGTTTTTGAAAAAATCACGTGTCGCGTGTCGCGTGTCGCGTGTCGTGTCGAAACACATATTACGTGTCGAGTTCGTGCTTCATAGCTCGGGATACACCCACCACTACACTACAATCCTCCGACGCTCATAGGATTATTCACTACGATCGTGGCCTCACCTCCCAATCACTCCTCCACTCATTTATAAACTCATCCAAAAATTTAACTCCATCCCCACCTCATATGCGCACCCCAATTAACCCCAACACTCTTAGTCTCACCCATCCTTCAAATAAACATCCTCCATGCAGTACCCACACTCTTAGTCTCACCCGTGCAATTGTTCCTCACTCTTCCACTCTCGACGAACCTCATCCAACCAAACTCCACCTGTTGTGGGCTTCCAAACCCAAAATCCTAGTCAAACGCAATTACCTTTACCCCATATTCCAACTCTGTACATCCTCAAGCACTCCATCCCTCACTCGTTTCTACTCTACCTACCTCCACATGTATAACTTCTCCATTATCTCTCCACACTAACCCAAGTATCAATCTTACAGTTGACCTAAGACCCCTTCCCCTTCATCCTCATAATGCGACATATGACTTAATTAGTAAACCTTTTCCTCTTCTTTTCCACTAACTTGCATTACCACCGCCAACAAAAACACTTAATGGCGAACAAAATCAATTCCCTTCTAAAAAACAACACTTCACTCTCGTTCCTCTAGAGCCTCATATATATATATATATAGGTGGTTAGTATCTTAGGATACGCAATACATATTTTGATACGATACCCGATACACAAGTAAAATGATACGAATTACACCTTTGTATTGCAAATGTCTAGTATTCTAAGCGTATCATTTTTGTATCCCGATATGATATGCATATCTTACAATACACAATACACATAGCGATACAAAGTCATAAATTTTCGGGCTAAATTTTTTGGAGAAAAACTCTAATACCGAGCTCATTTGGGCATCCAATTATACGATTCTTCTCTCAATCTTTTGAAAGGATCGAAAAATAAAATAACAAAACCTAAAAAATTCCACCATTTTCTCAATTCCTTCACTTGTCAATCTACCACTTCCTTCCCCTTGTGTGACCGCCCCACCCTGCAACACAAACACCACCACCACCTTTTTTTCACTTTTGTGAATCTCATTAAGCTTCCTTCTTAGTTTTAATTTCATGTAGCTTCTATATGAAGTTTTATGTGTCATTAGATTGCTTTTCTAAATTAGTGTCAATTTATTATGGAACATTGAAGTTAACTAGTCTTACGGGGGTTGTTATACTCGCTTAGACAATGCTATGCATATTAAATGATGGTTTGTAATCTATTTAATGTACACATTATTAATACTATATTAAGAAAAACCTATATTTTTTTAAAAATTTATTGGACTCTTTAAGCATGTCATTGCATATTGCTCGATCCCGCGACCGGGTTGGAAAATCCAGTGTCTGAATTGTATACTACGACCGCGATTTTGAACCATGAATTGAAAAGTCCAATTTGTTTAATTTATCGTGACATTTATTGCCTCTTTCATATTGGGACGATACCACGAAAGGCAAACTTCTTACCATCGTCAATATA
Source organism: Sambucus nigra (assembly GCA_949130495.1). Classification (NCBI taxonomy): domain Eukaryota; kingdom Viridiplantae; phylum Streptophyta; class Magnoliopsida; order Dipsacales; family Adoxaceae; genus Sambucus; species Sambucus nigra. The sequence continues at coordinate 81,069,392 of OX422208.1, read as the reverse complement.
ATCACGTCATAAAATTGGTTTAAAACTACACTACGTTGTATAATTGACTAAAGTGTTTTCAATGGATTTATTTAGTTTTTACAACAGCTTTTATCTTTTGTACCGTATCTTATGATACGTATCCCGGTACGATTCACAATACGTGATACCTAGGGCTTTCGATACGTGATACATATCCCGATTTGACAACTATGATAAATAAATATATATATATATATATATATATATATACACGCACACACATAATTATGATGAATTCTCCATTTTAGTATAATTTGTTTAGCCTACTACTTATTGTGATATAATCTTTACATTAACCTCCCCTAATGGATAAATTTTTTTGGTACACTAGTGCAAACTAGCACCAATTATCAATATTTGTTGTACTCGTGTTGGAGAGTGTCCAAGAAGTATTGATAAAGTCTTCACTACAAATAATCAATACCAAGAGTAACCACAAAGTATCGATACCCACAGAATTAAATTATGTACGTCAAAGAAGTGATGGACATGTTTCCAAGAATAAATGCGAAGTATCATATCAATACGTAACTGATATGGATACGTCTGCTTTAACCCACATGGCACTACCCATCATTTGAACACAAATAAAGAAAATCCAATGCAAGTGCAACACCGTACCATTTTGTGTTCAGATTTGTCATTCTTTAATCATTCATGAATATAGCGCTACCTATACCACTCAATCTAATGACACTACTCATGCCTAAGATAAATCATTCGTGCATATAGAAAGACAAAAATTTACATCAATTTTTAAAAAAAAAATGCTATAATGAAATCAAATTGATATAAAAACGACACATCAACCGTTAGCCAACGGCATCATCATCAAGCAATCATTGTTTTTGGAACATCATCATCAAGCAATCATGGTTCTGGTTATATCTATCAGGTTTATTTTAAGTTCACAAGTTACTTAACCAAAACTGATGTGGTAAATGATATATAGTTTAAAAGTAGTTTATGTTCAACAATTTTGGATTTTGAATGGTTCCCATATGGCATAGTCGAGTACATTTTCATTCATTTGTGCCTTTTATTTCATAAAGTCCACCGATACTTTGCATGCCGGCAATTCCAACCTCAAGGTGTAGTAGTTATGGGTCCCTAACGTAAATGACGTCAAATGGGAGCAAGAAAAGATAATTCTCTCTCTAAACTCTCTCAAATCTTTATATCATCAAATGGAAGAATGCCTCAAATGAGGCTACATAAGGGGTATTTATAGGAAAGAGGTTGCTTGGCCTCTAAGCTAAGAATCTAATTATATTTATGTCCCTATGGGCCAATAACCTTCCTTCTTCTAAATACTAACAAAACAAGAAAATACAATGAAATACTAAAAATAAAAGAAATATTAAAAATGACTAAAATAATAACCCCTATTCTTCATTCTCTCCGCCTTCGAAAAAGTTCGTCCTCAAACTTTAAGATTTGACGTCGAATGCGAAAATTCCCAAAATTGTAGAAGAGGCAAAACTTTGGGGGGTCAAAACGTAATTTCTGAAAATTTTCAGGAACATTCTTCAAATCTTGCATTAATCATCATCTTCTTCCTCATACCACGCATCAAATCATCAAAAATTATCTACCCCCGGGGTCAAAAACCAAGGTTTTTGGTGCCAAACCCTAGTTCTGGAATTTGTTCGTGATAGGATTGGGGCAAAATGGGCTGAAATATAATTGAATTTGTGGGAGGAGGGTTCTTGGAGACTTTCGGGCGGATCTTGGTTGGGTCAGGGTAAAGAAACATTGGTCTTTAAACAAAAAATTTACCATCGGCCACCGTTTGGGGTGTCCGGTCAAGGGATGAAAGACAGAAGGCCTGCCCGGTGGTATTCAACATAGAAATTGTGCCGATCGGAGCCAGAAATAGTTCAGCTACTGGGATCAGAGCCGTCAGTTATTGTCCGGACTGTTTTTTTACCGGAAAAGGGTCGGAAAGGTTGACGATGGCCGGAGGCAAGCCAGAGGGGTTGTTCGGCACTGACTGGGGTAGATCGGCCCTTGTTGGGGCTTGCGGAGAGGTTGTAAAATCATGGTTGACCACCAGAGTAATGGTCTTACTACCCTGGATGATTTCTCGAATCGCAAATGTCTGCAGAGGGGTTTTGTTGATAGCCGAGGGCTATACGACCGCAGATGGTGCTGGCATAAGAGAAAAGGTGGCACCCGATGGCTTAACAGCCTCTGTCGGTGCCAAGGGACAATAGACAAGTTGGCCGACTTGTTTGGTATGGTTTCCGGTTGGAATTTGATGTACCACTGTTGCTGAATAAGGGTACTGCCCTTGTTGTTGTCGGCGGCAGAGGGGTACTGCCCTTGTTGTTGGATGGGGGGGGGGGGGGGGGGGGGGGAAGGGAATAGGGTTAGGGTTTCGATTTTCTTGTGGTGATGGTGTGAAATGGGTTGCGGAAGCGTGGGTGGGGTTTGGGTGGCTAGGGTTAGGGTTAATGGTGGTGGGTGGTGGGTGGTGGTGGAGGGAGGCGAGCGTCGATGAATCTAGTTACAACCCAACTTTCTTCATTCACACTAGTCCCGAACATCCAATGTACTCTAGTTACAACCCAAACATGATATAATGCTAATAACCACTATAAGCCGTTGGAGTGCACTCTAATAAAAATCCTTACATGATGGTTAAAGCCTCTAATTCTTTTGTTCATCATATATTTGTCCATCATGTGAAACCGTATAGTCTTCTACAACGTAATTAGTACCATTTTAAAACATTTTCCCATACCACAACTAAAGGATATGCTCGATCAGCTTCACAGAGCCTTTATCTTCTCGATATTGGATTTAAAGAGTGGTTACCATTGGATAAGCATGCGACCGACGAATAGATTACGGCTTTCAAGACTACGGATGGACTCTACGAGTGGACGGTAATGCCTTTTGGGTTATCAAACGACACAACCACTTTTATGCACGTAGTGCATGACAAAGATTCCTCAGCCATTTAGGGGGCGTCGTCTATTTCATTGATATTTTAATTTATAGCCCGACAGGTCCTTGTTTTTCTCCGTGCAATTCTACCTCCGACTGAAAAAGTGTTCCTTCATAATCCTCTTTGTTGCTTTTCTTGGGTATGTAATATCGGGTGTTGGTCTTCATGCCAATGAGTCCAAGGTTCAGGTCACTATGGACTAACCCACCCCAAAGACCATCTTTTAGGCGAGGATTTTTCACGGGTTAGCCAAATACTATCGGCGCTTCATTGGCAACTTCCGCTCCATTATGTCCTCGATCACCAACCTAATGAGTTCTTATCCATCTGGATTTTGATGGACCAACGCCACTTCTGACAATTCCCAATAGATTAAGCCTCTCATCACGACATCCCCCTGTGACAACCCGCTATCCGGAATAAAGGGTGGCCAGCCCTATACCCCGATAAAATAGGAAATCATTGATAAATATCATTCTCAGCATCACAACAATATGTAAAGTATAAGGAATAACCACTCTATATTCCAGAAAACGGGTTATCAAAAACTTTGATTTGAAATAAAAAGGAAAACATTTTTAACAACCCATCATAGAAATAGAGGGTGGAAACCCCCACAAGCGTATAAGAGAAACCCCAAATGATACAAAAGGACCGAACGAAAAGTCGGTCAACAACAACCATACAACATACATTTAGTACCAAGTGTTACATAATAAATTCATTATACAATTACAACAGTTTGGGCAACAGGCCCGAATAAACTGAACATAACTAGAAACATAAACGGAGGCGTCTACACAAAATCCCGTGAAACCCGCACAATGTCACGGCTCCTCAAAAACATGTGGAAGGAAAAGGTCATTACGGGCGGACTACACAAAATCCCGTGAAACCCGCACAATATCCACCCTGCATTCATTAGCCAGGGGGCTTCACCTATCGAGCGGACTTCCCTTAAGATGATATTTAGAGAGGTGTGTAACATCCATTTTATTAATTTCCATTACATGATTAGTAAATTATCATTTACCTTACATTTTCTCCTTTTAATTGAAAGTATAGGCTAATTCGGGACTAAGTATAAGTGGTACCGACATAGCATCCTCAAAAGGAATTTAGACTCCAAAGTTATCCCCAAGGCCTCTTTTAAGCTTTAATATAAACCATCAAGTCAGATCTAACTCGAATTGAATTCTACAGTCTCCAAATTAATCTTAATAGACTCTAAACCCTTATAAAACTACTAGACAAAAGAAATGCCTAAGCATCACTTTAAATTCCCCCTTGAATGAATCCTAGATGAACCCTTTCGAGTCTAGGATGTCGTCCCAACTCAACTAGAACTCTAAACCCTATGTTTACTTCATTTAAGAAGGTCCCTAATCAATAATCCTAAAGAAAAGCGGTTAAAATGAAAAAAGAAAAATTTGGAAAATGCAGGGCTACCGAATCGATTCGCCCCCTTGGCCGAATCGATTTGGCCAGAAAATTTGAGATTCTGCATAATAGCCGAATCGATTCGCTCAGAGGGCCGAATCGATTCGGACTGAAAATCTGGGTTTCTGCATAACTGCCGAATCGATTCGGATAAATTCCGAATCGATTCGGTCAACAAGACCTGGGCACTGGAACTAACCGAATCGATTCGCCCAGGGGGCCGAATCGATTCGGGCCTGCGATTTTGCCAAGAAAAGGCTATGGAGTCTTGGACTCCATTTTCTACCCAAACTCCCATTTCTTCCAACCAAACTCATATACCAACACTATAAAACATCAATGATGCTATTGATCATCTTAAAACCCCATGAATCAACTTAGAGTGAATCAAACTCCAAAAATACATAAGAAAACCCTAAGTTTTCTAAACTAAAATTAATACACCATTATCATAACCAATCATCTATCTCAAAACACAAATTTGCAAGTAAAAACTTGCCTTGATTCAGCAAATATGCAGATTCCTTGGTGTAGCAAGCTCTCTCTCTCAATCTCCAAAGCTTTCTCTCTACTCTTCTCGTTTCTCTCTTAGGTTTAGGAAGGGATTTTGGGGAAATAGAAGACTTAGTAGGCATAAATCGTGACTTAAGGTAAATGCTCCACTTAATTAATCAAAAGTGCGATAAAATAATACGCAATAGCATAATTAAAGCACAACCAGTCAAAAATGCCCAAAACTACAAAATACAATATGGTACATTATTTGACTATTTCGCACGTTCCGGAATCAACTGCAACCTCCAAATTATCATTTGGACATTTTAAAATTAAATTTAGGATCCGGTCTCATAATTAAGCCAAATATCATTTTATATTCAGATGATATTAATAAGCCTGACATAGCAATATTTTCCCACAATTATGATATGTATGCAACCTCATAATAAATATCAACTTTTCTACATTGAATTAGCATTCAAATCATAACCCAACACTGGTCTCTAATTACTATACTAAGTAATTACTATAAAATACGGTCTCATAAGCGAGGGTTATTACACCCCCATCCTAGCGTAATCTACTTTTCACGATTGCTTAAGTTGTCTTATGATGCTTGCAAGACCGGAATTAATACAGTGCTTCGTCAGAACAGTCGTCTTGTCATTGTCTTCAATGAAAAGGTATTAACTACAACACTATATTTCACTTATGATTTGGAATTCTATTACGATCATTCGAGTTATAAAATATTGGAACGAGTATTTATTGTAGCGTGAATTTGTGACCAAGTTTGATCACGAGTCCCTTAACTAACTCAACAATTATAGAGATCAACAACAAGCAAGCTAAGTGGGTTAAGTACATGCACAAGTACACCTTATGTCGTCTATATAAGCCACAAAAGGAAAATTGGGTTGCCGACGCGTTGAGCCATCGAGCCCACATCTTAACCACTATTTACCATGTCGTATTTGGTTTTGATGAGGTCCAAGACTTGAACGCAAAAAATGTCCAATTTTCCCCATAATGGAGGAGTGTCGGCGTCTGATTATTTGTTCCAGAATGGTTTCCTCTTTAGGGATATGGCTCTTTGTATCCCAAAATCCATTGTCTACGAGAAGATCAGAACCGCGGTTTATAAAGGTGGTTTGGCAAGCCACATGGGCATTGCTTAACACATAGTCTTCTTCGTGACCGTTCTAATTGCCTACCATCTGCAAGGACACCAATGCATTTATTCACCATTATTACACGTGTCAAACCCCTACGAGCCAACATTCCAATGCCAGGCTCTATACCTCCCTCCCTTTATCGAATCGACCTTCAGTAGACATCTCCATGGATTTTATCGTCAGAATACTACGATTGTCACAAGATTTTGATTCCATCATCGTCGTTGTTGACCGGTTTTCAAAGATGGCGCATTTCATACCATGCACACAGACATCTGATGCTTCATCCATGGCCACCATCTACTTATGGGAAATCATTCGCCTTCATGGGGTAACTCGTTGTATCACCTCCAATTTGAATGTGCCCTTCACATGTCATTTTTAGCGCACCTTGTGGAAGCTCCTTATAGTTCTCCACGGCCTTTCACCCTTAAACAGATGAACAAAGAAAGGTTTTTAATCGGCGTGTGGATGACTTCCTCCGTCATTTTGTATATAATAATAATGCCATTCTACCGACAACTAAGTTTGCTTTTAACAATGTCGTCAATCGTTATGGAACCGCACTTTGATCTTTTGTCAATCTACCACCCACTACTTCGGTGTCCCCTCAACCTCCGAGTTTGTCGCACGCTTATTAACTGTTCATGTCGACATTTATGCCCCCGCCTTCAGCAAATACATGCATTTTACAAGGTCATTGTTCCACATCATTGTCATCTTGTCTTTCAGCAGGGCAACTTGGTGATGCTCTATCTCTGCAATGAGCGTCGACATGTCAAAGGTCATAAGTTATAAATGTGACGGCTTGGTCCCTTCCTGATGACTTATGGAGAGAATGCCTATGAGATTGACCTTCCAGACGATTTACGGGTCCATCACACATTCAACGTCTCCGGCCTTACACCATTCAATGGGACTCGCACCCTTCCATTGCCTCCTATCACTTTGGGTCTCGTCTACTCTCATACTAACCGTGTGGACGGATTCATCACCTCCTATACAGTTGAGTAACCTAACTGCCCGAGTTGGAAGACACCTAAATTTCTAAAGCCACGCTCCAACATATTAATTAGATTATCTACCACCTGTACCGAAGATACATGGGCTCGAGGCAAGAGTGATGCAGGAGCGTGAGGGATGAGGGATACTATTTTACTTTTCCTAATATAATTTTTTAGGGATTCTAGGATGATGATGTCACGGTTGAGGAACACTATCTCGTGACATCACCACAACCCTCTTCATTATTCTTTGTACCATATATATGGACTCCCCATCCCATTTGGTAGGACATACACTTTGTTTATATATATATATATACACACACACACATATATATATATATAGAGAGAGAGAGAGGAATGAATAAGAGATATTTTATATTTCTCCTTCTAGTGTGTGTGCACGCGCGCGTAAATATCCATTGCGCTTTACATCATATAGTCTAGGATTGGTTTCTGTTCAATGATTTTGGACTATGAATGGTAGTTATATGGCATAGTCAAGTGCATTGTTATTCGTGTGTGCCTTTTTATTTGATAAAGTCTATCAATACTTTTCATGCTGGCAATTCCTAGCTCGAGGTGCCATAGTAATGGGTCCCAAACATTCCAATGTACTTTAAATCTAATCCTAGCACAGTATAATGCTTAAAACAACTATAAACCGTTAACTGCACACTCTAATAACAATCCTTGTATGATGGTTAAAGCCTCTCATTCTGTGTTAATCATGTGTCCATCACCTAAAACCGTATAGTCTTCTACAATGATAATTGTACACATGAATTTGAACCCTTGGCCAATACTATTACTAACGTGACAGATGGACCACCTTGGAAAGTTGTGTAAGATAAGGCCATTTGTATGTGTTAACTACCATTGTATCATCTTCTTGGATTGTTTTGGGCCATTATATATCTTTCTCAATTTTTAATCTGGGAAGATGAACAAAAATATCATGATTTATTATAGAGATGTGTGCTTTATAGTAACTAACAATACATTGTCCACCAATGGCTTTATTCTAATCCCTTCTGCTCATATGTGAACAGATACGCTCAAGGCAATGGGTATGCATAAAGAAGTTTGCACTGAATGTATACAAAAAACAGGTATAAAATGACTGAATAACACAAATAAAAATCACATACTGTGGGAACAGCACTAACAACGCATGCAATTGAAGCTGCTTTAACTCCAGCACGGACACCTTCTGCAAATTATAGAACAACCAGCGATAGCATATAGAATGAGGAAAAAATGGAAAAAAGGCCTCTATGATTAAAATATATTTATTGATAACATTCAGTGCCAACAATCACAAAATAGGACAATTCATAAAAGGGGCATTTCAAAAGCATTCTTGAAAGTATTTCCTAATGATGGAGATGTTGTGGAACTAGCTTATAATAGTGCGTTTGATTACAAAGTTAGAAAATGATGGAAAACAGTTTATATTTATGGAAAATTGAAAAAAGAGTGGAAAAGGAAGGTGGGACATTGTCTTAGGGTGTGATTGATTACAAAGTTGGTTAATGATTGAAAAATAGTTCCTTTTTATGAGAAGTTAGAAAGTGAGTGCACAAAGATAGGAGTGATTTTATCTTACTTTTGGAGTTTTCTATGGAAATGTATACTTTGGGGGTGGGTAAGAAAAGTTTCATGGAAAATAATAAAATTATGAAACACTTTTCCTGTTTATCACTATTATTTTCATCAAATGTATTTGAAACCACGCATGCCAAAAGTAAAAATGAACTGAATTCCGTATTTTCCATAAAAAATAAATCAATGTCAATCAAACGGACCTTACTTTTCCGAATTTCCACAGAATCCAATTCTCTGGGTGTGAGTGAAAAACAAGGAAGATATGGAGCAAGTATCACATTTAAAGGCTATTGATCCAATTTACTAGATTTGGGAATAACCCCCACATAGGTAAAAGGTAGTCTTTTCCATAGAAAAGAATGTTACAACAATCAAAAATACCCTAACCCAATTCTATGGCTTGAAATTGGAATTCGAATATTTTGAGCGCGTGTTGGGAACCCCAATTCCATGCTTTGGATTTGGAATTGGAATATTTTCAATTCAAAATTTTCAAAAGTTAGAACTAAAAATTTTCCATTTTCAATTTCAAGGCATGGAATTGGGGTTCCCAAACACACTCTTAATTCAAAATTTGAACTGGAAATTTTTCAATTCCAATTTATGGAACTATAGTTACCAAACACACCCTAAATTCTCCATGCCACACATTGATTGGAAATTAGGACCTTAAAATTTGCTATGTGCATGATTCATATTCCTATATTGTTCATCTTAAACTCAATACGCCACAAAGGTTTGATTTCCAAATCAATCAACTTTTGTAAAATTTACTTATGTCTCTTCCATCAAATAAGATACATGTTATAGCAAACCACTCGAGGACAAGAGTATATATAGGATGCATATTCCTGGTTTACAAAAAAAAAAGGGGGGGGCGGGGGGGGGGGGGGAGGGGGAGGGGAGGGAGGCAGCATTTAACAAAAAAAAACATGATTTATTTTTTCTTTAATCTTTAGTCAACATATTTTCTAAAATAATTTTGAGTGACATTAGCTCAAGATACCTAGGATTGCTGATGTGACACTGCCACGTCAAAATTAGTGATGACTTGGCAAGGACACGTTAACACCGAAAAATGGTGATGTGTCAATATTGTAATTCTTGTCAAATTAAAAATATATTAGAATAACCATTAAATGGACAATTTTTTAAGGGATCGATCACCAATTAACCCATAAAGAAAAATAAGAAAAGGTGATAAAGACACAAATTAAACTGAATGAATGCCTAGAACTTAAATACACAAAAACAGACCCTTAGGTTTAGTGGACAAAATTGAAGTTCTTATAAGTATTCAGTAATTCAAAAATAAAGGCAAAAACAATCATGCCTACATCAGTACTAACCCAAAACATATAAGCTGAGAATTTTCTTATTCTTTACATCTCAATTTCTTGAAAAAAAAATAAAGGAAAATTCTTTGAATTTCAAACCTTGAGTACAACTTCTTGCGGCTAAAATCTTCTGATCTTCAGCAGGCGAAGCGATTAAAAAAGAATTATTGCTTCGATTTTGCCATGCATCCCTCATGCTTGATGGAATTCCCATTTTTCTCTTGATGTTAAACTCTCTTTGATTTTTGGTAGTACGGTTAAGAAGAGCTCAATCAAAGCAAGAGTAAGGGGGACTTTGGGTTTTTTTTTTTTTTTTTGTCTTTTTTTAGCCTTTTTTTTTCCGTTACAATTTTAGCGTTTGTTTAAGAGCTAGTTGGAAAATTTACCGGGGAGAATAGAAAGGATTTAGGAAGGAAGAAAAATAATTTTCGAAACAATATTCTCTCCTATGTAAACTCTCAAACGATAGAAAAGAAGCATAATTTTCCTTCTTTTTCTTTCTTTTCTCTCCAAAATAAAACTCTCAAACACGCTGTAAGTGTGACTCTCAACCATTCAAATTTAAAATATATTTAAAACGATTAAGAAAATAAGAGTTTTTTTACCTCTCAATAATTAAGAGGCAGAATTACCTCGTAACTCTGAATCTGAAGTTTGAATCAATCTAAATATATTTATCTAGGGATTCTCAGACATAAAAACAAACATATTTTTTAAATTCAGAGTCAGATTTCACATTCAGACTTTCGATTCAGAAGAAAAACTAAACGCAGACTTAGTGTCTTTCTTTTACGATGATTAAGAGATTATCGGTTATAATTGACTTGAAAATTAGCTTTGAATCTGAATTTGTTTAAAGGCATTTATTCATAGGTCGTCTATTCACCCATAGAGACAAACAAATTTCTTAAACTCGGACTTTAGATTTCAGATTCGAATGAAAAATAAATGCAACATAAATTACCATTTTAATGACTAAATAATAGACCAATTTTTTAAACGGTCCCTCAATTTCATTTTGTCTCAATTTAGTCATTTAACTACTTAATTTGGTTCAATGTGGTCCTTTTGTTAAATTCATAAGTTATTCTAGCATAACAAGGAACAAAATTGTACAATTAATATATATTCTAAATAAATTCACCTTTCAAACTTGAAAATAACGCTCTAAAATGAAGAGAGTTACTTGATCTCGTTTTGTATTCATTCAAGTAAACATTTGGCCAATATCGGCTAGTGAAATAAATGAACAAAGCTTGAACAAATTTTTAAACTCGTTATGATTTTTAAATCAAGCTTGAGCGTCCTACTTTTCGACTTCGCTCAACTCGTTTACATCACATGCTTTAAAACAACCTACACCATTGTTGATGCTAAAAAACTAGACTAGACCTAATTAATTGATCACGGATAAATAATCAGAAACAAATAAGACAAAGAGAATTTTTAAAGTGGTTCGACTCAATGGAAAAGCCTACGTCCACTAATGTGTATTGAACGCCTCGATTTATTTTTCGATCCTCAGCAATGAGGTTGAGACAATGTATTTATAGCGCAACAGGGGTTCGTGTGAAATGATGGAATGCCTTTATTTGTTAGGCATTTTCATTAATACATAATGAGAGTTAAATACATTATTGTTGTCTCTTCACTGTTTACACATGTTGTATGATTGATGTCGCTTCGTTGGCTGTACACGTTAGATTTTCGATAGTTGATCGGTCTTTCCAGCTGCTCGGGCTACCCTGTTGGTTCGGCTTCTTTGTTGGTCGGGCTTCCTAGTTGTTCGAGTTGCTCTGTTGGTCGGGATTTTGCATCATGTTGACTTGGATTTGAGCCATAATCGATGACATGTGTTGGTTTATAATTGGTCCACGTAGGATGTTAAATTTTGGTATCAACAGAAGCCCCCAATGTTTCATACTTGGAGCTAATGCAAAAGTGTGAAATATTATGCTCTAGTAGTTTCGGGCAGTTTGGTCGGCTGCAGACCTTTCAGACTTATGAATTTTATCCACTTAATTGATCATTTTTGGGCGCGAATGGAAATTTTGTAAATATTTCAAATTTTAGCGAACTTTTATGGGGTATCTTCGTCTTTTCCTTTGTTAGCCTTCGTAAACCCAACCGTCATTCGCTTTAATCATTACTTTTCCCAGTTTTCGATGCGTCCTATAAAAAAAAGCGGTAAAACTTCAATCATTTGCTACCTCTCATTTCTGATTCTGCCGCTGTGTTCTTTGATCTTTTATGCGATCGTTTTCTTTTATGTCTTCAGTTCTTGGTGAATCCTTAAACCTTTATAAGAATTTTTCTTCTCTTTTTCTTTGTTTTCTTCATCATGGTTTATTCTATCTAGTCACTTGATAAGTTTAGAATCGACTTTAATAATCCACCTTGGGTTGTATTAGAACATCCCACTTTTTCTTCTGATTTTTTCTCTCTCACTAAAGGCCATTGGTTCCCATCCATCTTTATTGTTGAATGTGGATTCACATTTCCTCCTCGGGAATCAACCAATACGGGTTTTTATCGTACCGTACCGTTTTGGTCCGAAAAAAATGGTTTTGATTTCATATTATGAAATACCGAAAACCGATTTTACAAAACCGAAATTATCGCCAAAAATTTGGTTGGTTTTGATTTTAAGATATAAAGAAATCAATTTACCGAATTTACTGTATCGAAATTATCAAATTTACCATACCAAATACCGTACAAAACTTACCGTATATTACATACCAATTACCAAATGAAAATTGTATTTAAAAAAAATATACCAAATTATCAAGACCCTTCATTTTAAACTCATCTCATCCATTCATTTCACTTACTATAAAAATACAAAATCCTATTTTTTTCTATTCTCTCACAAATCAGCAATACCCACACGAAGTCCCTCCGGTTGCACAACCCAAGGTAACTTCTTATTCCCTATATTTTTCTTTTTCGACCTCAAATCGATACAAGTTTTCCCCTTCGACAACCTCCTCCGGTCTCAAACCGGTACTATGGAATTGTTGATGTGTGTATGTCTAGATCTTCTATGTCTCAAACTTGTGGGTTTTGACCAAAGTGTTTGTTTCTTTATGTCTGTATGTCTAGATCTGCTACGCCACAAACTTGTGGGTTTTCAGTATGTTGGTAATATTTGTGCATCTGAGATGTGTGTTATTTATTTCAATGTGTTTTTACTTAAAAAACGTTGTTGATCTGCTCAAATCTTGATCTGCTCTTTTAATATTTTTTTTTATTCAGTGTGCTTTTTTGTAATGAAACTTGTACAAAATTTTACCGAAATCATTATATCGAAATACATACCAGATCTAGCGAATGCATAAGCCGATTTAAAATTCTGGTATTTACCGGGGAAAAAACGAATTGAAACCGAAATTACCGAAACAAAAAAAAATCCGAAAATACCGAAAAACTAGAAAAATCGATCGGTTTGGTTTTGGTTTTAAATTTTTTTAAATCGATCAATAAATTGGTACGGTACGGTTTTACCATTTATATTGTGGTTTTAGTATTGGTAAGGGGCCATTACCGACCATACCGTACCGGTTGTACCCCTATTTCCTCACAATCCCCTATGACTGAAGTTTTGTCAATATTTTTACGTTGCTCCTACAATAGTGGCTCCAAACACACGGAGAGTAGTGAATGGAGTATATAGGTTAAATCAAATTTATGGAACCCATCTAGGGATTTTGAAAATAATATTTTGCTATTAATTGGTAACTATCGATACCACTTTTTATTTGAAAACTAGGGCAGTCAGTAAAGCTTTAGTAGTTAATCTCCCTGATTCCAATAGAGATTATTTTGATCATGGGGTAGTTGTAAAAAACTGGCAACATGCCCGTTTAGTTGGAGGTGTTAAATATCTAGGACCTAGCTGTTCGCTCTTTGGTCATGGAATAGGTTGTTTTATGTTTTAGTAATTTTGCCCAGTTTACATTTGATAAAATGTCATACTGGCTGTTACTTTATAAATTGAATTGCAGTTGACCAAAAAAGAAAGTCCCCCAAAGAGAGTGAATTAAATTTAAAAGAATTGAAGTTTATTTGGTGACTTCACAAGGTAGTTGCTGAGGAGCACGTTAGGTCCGCCTCCTATTTGCTTCAATACAGAAACACTGTTTCTTCCTTTATTGCCAAACCTGTTGCTTCTCCTGTTCTGGTAATTGATCTCAATCAAGAGGTTGTTGCTGATTCATACACTCCTCTATCTGAAATCATGAAGAAGAGGAAATTTCATGACCTTTTCAGTGGTAGTGTTTCAGGTTCTCAAGCACCTGCTGAAGGAGCCAAGAAAAAAATGGGGAATGTTATGAAGCCCCCATTTCCTAAGGACCCATCCCCCAAAGACCCAACCCCCAAAGTCCTAACCCCCAAAGATGCAGCTCCGAAAGATGTTGAAGTTACTTTGAGGAGACTTAGGAGAGGGCTTGCAGAAAAGCAAGTCGACCAAGTGACTGATCAATTCTGATGTTATTCCTCTAGTAGCTATCACTCTTGGTTTGGCCAGGAAATTGATCAAGTCTGGTAAGGGGGTAGACGTCATGCTCCTTCGAGTGAGGGTTTCTGAACTGGTTGCTCAGGGCCGTGCATTAGTAAGTGGTTTCCATTTTCTTAATTTGAGAAGGATGATGTAATTAGGGCTTCTTATTCGTCAAATGATATGGAGGAAGCCTTGGCTAGTTTGAAGAAGTCTCTGCTCGAATCTCAGCAGGACTTGGAGACTGAGAAGAGTACTTGGGCAGATAAACTGAAGACAATTGAAACTGCTCGGCATACGTCTGATGAGAACGCTCTTGAAGCTGAGCGCAGTGCCAAGGAAGTTGAGCGCAAGGGGAAGGAAGCTGAGCGTAAGACAGAGGAAGCTGAGCACGGGGCAAAGGCTAATGAAGAGCTTGTATCCTTTTCCATATCTAAGCAAAAGTCTGTTGTGAAGGCCTCCTTCAATGCTGGTTGGGATAAAGACTGGAACAAAGCCATTTCTGCTACCTCTGCTGAAATTTAATATGCAAAACAAAAATGCTTCAGAGATGGTTGGGTTGCTTCCCTTCAGGAGTTGAACACAACTGAAAGCTTTGAACTTTTTCAGAGATATATTCATGGTCCTCCTCCAGTCATTAAGGATGAGGTTGAAAATGGAGCTGGTTCTGGTGAGTCTTCTCTAGTGGTTGAATCTGCTGCCAATCAACCTAAAATCACTGAATCTTCTCTTCCTCCAATTAAGCAAACAGATCAGCTTCAGTCTGTAATCCCTTCTTTTGAGCAGGATAAGAAGGTTGAGAATGATAGGGAGAAGGTATAAAGTTGTTCGGCATTTGCCATTTTTGCTTTTTTTTATTTCTTTTTCTTCATTTTTATTATACTTGAAATCTTCGTTATCAATAAAATAACCTTTTGTTCCTTTTTGTCTCTTGTTAATTTTACATGTTTTCCATTCTTATTGTTGATTAGTGGTCATTTATTCTTGTTAGTTTATAGCTAAGATGGAACAGCTGTCTTCCCATGATATCGAGCTATTGAGGAAGTGCAATGCTTTTTTCAAAGCACGCCATACGGACTTGTCTGAAGAAGAAATTATTCAATTGCTCTATGATGATGTATCAGAGCAGGCTAATAAAGCCTACAAGTATTTGAAGTACTTACTTGATCGGGCAGTAGCAAATAGTGTTGCCTACTATGAGATGATATAAGAACTTCAAAAACAGCATAAAGAATCTACTGCACTATTATATCAGAGTTATGAATAGAAATATCGAACCTTAAGCGTAGGTCGGGGCTTTGATAAAATTTTCTCCGTTTATAATAAAAAAGAATTTCTTCTTAAGCTTGAAGTTAAAGAAACTAGAACTGTTGCCAAACTCCTGGAAGAGGAGAATAATAATTTGAGGAATGAAGTGAATCTTTTGAAGTCTACCTATGGAGCAGTTTTTGCTACTACTAATGAAGGTTACTCCTTTTTAGAGGCTGGAAATGCAACGTTAAGATATGAATTGGAAGCCTTAAAAAAGATTAAGCATGCATCTTCCTCCCGAGTAAGAAATAAGCCTGGCCGAGGAACCACAAAAGAGGTTAGGACTCAATAGGCCCTTGGCAATCAAGTTGTGCAGTTAAAAGCTAAAGATCAGGCTATTGTTGAGATATCCCAAAGTTGCAGACCCTGTCTGAATAATTATCCACTCAATCTTTTCAATTATAAGTTAAGTATGGAGTACTGAAGAAGCTGCAGTCGCAGGTTAATAAATTAACCTTTCATTTCCACAAGTAGCTAAGAGAAGTTTGGATGGATGGGGATAATGAAGCTCTGGGGCATCTTGCTGATAAAATTCAATAAGCTAAGAATGAGTCCTATAAATGGGAATGGATGAATACTTTAATTGTGATGAAGGTGGATCGGAACAACTCTTTGTGGAATTGGTATGATTCGGGTTTGCTGCAGCTTGACAATCCTCCATTCAAGTTAGATGTTAATTGGAATCCCGTTGAACGTATTCCTCACTGTTTGATTTCAAAATACTTAGGGGATTACAAGCTACATGATGAATTAGAGATCTTCCGACCTTCTCATCTGCTTGATTATCCTAGTAGTAGCAATACTAGGATGCTTCAGAATTTTAACTTCATCAACTCTTCTTATACTGTGGATGGTCCTCCAGCTGGCATGGATCCCGTTTCTAAGGTTGAAGGGAAACATCCTGTAGAATAATGCTTTGTATTTTGTTTCTGCATGTTTAAGCAATAATATGTAATCATTTGATTTAATGAAAAGATTAGTTTATGAATGGATTAACTTTTTATTAATCTCTGTGTATATGAATGTCTTCTTAATCTTTGACTATGAATGGATCAGCTTTTAATTAATCTCTAGTTTGTTATCGTTCTATTGATATCCTAAGTATCATACCAATTACCAATGCTTCACCATGGTTTTACTAATGTACCTAAATTTTTAGGTAATTGTATTAGTTACCTTGGTTCCCAGGCGTGAGTGGAACATTTGTCCATCTTTTAGGCCAATTTAGATTAAAACTATTCATCCGGGTCTTCGTTAACTAAGAAATTGGGACTTATAATTTTTCCTTGCGTGGTTTTTATGTATTTGACAACTAACTTTTTTAGTGCCTTTATTGATACCGACTAACTTTATTGATGGTCTTTATTGATACCGACCAACTTTGTTGGTGGTCTTTCTTGATATCGGCCAACTTTGTTGGTGGCTTTTATTGATATCGACTAACTTTATTGGTCGTCTTTATTATGTTTGTAATGTAGTGCATAACGCTAGTACTTCGAAAAAAATAATAATTTTGGGGAAGTCATATTCTTATTAATATTGAAATGAACTGACAACATGACTACATTACTGATAATACTTCCTGAGGTGTTCTGCATTCCAAGGATTCTTGAATTCTTCACCTTCTAAAGTTTTAATTCGATATGTGCCTGGTCGGATGACTGTTGCAATACGATAAGGCACGTGCCAGTTGGCTTCAAGCTTATTGCTCTTCTGAATCACGTTCTTCAAAACATAATCACCTTCTTTTAAGTTACTCGGTCGCACCCTCTTGTTGTAGAAACGTGAAGTTCGTTGTTGATAGGCTGCATCTTCACGTACCTCTTCTAGTATGTCTAAGTCCATTCTTCGCATCAAATCACTGACTGGAGTATTGAAGTTAAGAACTCTGTGTGTAGGTAACCCTAGCTCAACAGGAATTACTGCTTCAGTACCGAATGCTAACAGGTAGCGAGTTTCTCCAGTAGCTGTTTTGGAAGTTGTTCAGTAAGCCCACAAGATAAAATGCAGTTTATTGCTCCAATTCCCTTTAGCACTTTTCAGCCTTTTCTTCAACCCAATCAACAAAGTTATATTAGTTACCTTTATT
Source organism: Sambucus nigra (assembly GCA_949130495.1). Lineage (NCBI taxonomy): Eukaryota > Viridiplantae > Streptophyta > Magnoliopsida > Dipsacales > Adoxaceae > Sambucus > Sambucus nigra. The sequence continues at coordinate 81,051,455 of OX422208.1, read as the reverse complement.
TGGCCATTGCTTTGAGGATGGCCAGGAGCATAGTGGATTTTTTGGATATTGAATTAAACATAATAGTCGGCAAATTCATTATTGCCAAATTCTATGCCATGATCAGTGATAAAGGCGTAGGGTAAACCATACTTGCATGTGATATTTTTCCAAATGAATTGATAAACCCTGTCATAGGACATATCAGTCAATGGTTCAGCTTCCACCCATTTAGTAAAGTAATCAGCAGCTACAACCAAGTACTTGAACCTTCCTCGGGTGGTCGGTAGAGGCCCGACCAAGTCAATTTCCACATATCAAAGGGCCAAGGTGAAGTGATTGGTGTTAGGAGAGCTTGTGGAGTCTTGCGTATGCTGAAAAACCTTTGGCACGTATCATACTTCTTGGCAAAAGCTGCACAATCTGCTTACATAGTTGGCTAATAGTACCCCTGTGTATAGATTCTTCACAATAACGTTTTCCCTACTACATGGTCTCCACAGGATCCTTCGTAGACTTCTTCAATCAAATCCTTTATTTTAGCTGGATGCACACACCGTTGTAGACCAACAGTTAATCCTCTTCTATATATCACATCACCATCTAGTACATATCGCATGGCTTTATATTTCAGTTTTTTAGCTTCAAGTAGGTCGGTTGGAAGAGTCCCTTCTTCAATATAAGCTCTTATGGGATCTATCCAAGATGGCCCCATATCAATCGCAATAAAATTGACCATCAGATTGTCATCAATGCTCCTATTAGCAAGTAACTCAATAGGAATAGTTTTTCGCAGCTCAGTTCTAGTTGTTAAAGCTAGCCAAGCAAGTACATCTGCTTGGGCATTTTTTAATCTTGGAATTCTGATCATCTGGATAGCTAGCAAAGTGGCAATTATCTCTAAAGTTTTGGCTAAGTATCTGGTCATCAGTTCTCCTTTAGCTGCATATAAGTTCAACACCTGATTTACCACCAACTGTGAGTCACTGTATACCACAACTTGCTCGGCGTTCAGTGATGTCACACCCCAAACCCAAAACCCATACTAATCATTTGTTATTAGAATAATTGGATCATAATCTTGAGCCCTTTGGAAATTTAATTCATTTATTAATATTTTCTGCATAATGAACATAATATTGTTCATGTGCCATAACGAAGTCAACATCAAAGTCATAATTAGAGATTTTACAATACTATGATTAACTATGATCAACTCAATCTATGCTAACTCAATATATACAATGTGTGAGTATATTAAAATCTTCAGTGTGATAATGATAAAATCCCCATATTTAAATTCCAGCTCTTCTAACGGTGCAACTCTCAAAGTCATCGGTCATATAGTATCCTAGCTGGCCGCGTACAAACCTGAAATTGTTAAAATATAAATCATAAGTATTAAGCTTAGTGAGGTACTCCTTTCCTGCAATGTAATGACAATTCTATATCGAATATGTGGATATAAAATCTGAATAATCCAGCCCATTGGCAATAACAAATCCTGGATCATAAGACCCAAATAATTCTGCCCATTGCCAATAATAAATTTTGGATCATAAGACCCAAACAATCCTGGATATTTGAATATCCAAACAAATTTTGAATACCGAAGTATTCAAAAAAATCCAGCTCTTAGAGCTATATTCATATATCTGTATATATGAAACAATCATAAGTACACTCACCTTGACAATTTAACTGGCTTTTCCCTTGCCTTTATCCGGTACTTGTTTAATCAGATCTTCTTCCCTTCCTATCATTCTTACAATATTAGTATCATCATAAGAATATTAATTGTCCAAAGAATAACTTCAACATAACTCAATTCATAAGCATCATATGATTCAATTCAAATCATTCATTATAAATGAAGTCCCATCTAGACTCGGGTTCTGATATCTAACATATTCAAATTATAACCCAAACCTTCTTTAATTCTGCTTGGTAATCCAATCCTTATCATATTCGGTTTCCAACACAAAAGACGACACATCATTCTGAGTTTCCTAGAGCAAGATATACCCATTTTTTTACCACATAGCAAATTCGCCCTAAAGGCTCATCTATTGTTCAGTCATCTTCCAAGAATTTTCATAATTTTTATACATCATAACTTTCTATGATATTTCACCCAATTTCAGAAAAAATAGTTAATAACACAAGATTAAAATTTCATAATTTTTAGGGTTCATTTGATATGTCAAGCAAAACATCAAACATATGGTATGCATATTTACTCTTTTGGGGCAGATTTCATACCCGAACTTCAAACCATCACCCAAGATTCAATTCTTGGTATTTTTATTTGATTTTCAGATATGATATACATATATGAGTCTATTATAAGTTGAAATTGGAATCAATCGATTTCAGTAAGTATACAAAAATATATGATAGTTTGAATACACAAGGTTTTTAAACAAAGCAGTTCAAGGGATTACACATTCAAGTTTGCTTAAACATGCATCAATCCATGAGTACACATCAAGACATGGTATTTAAGTAAACAAATGATGATTTATATAATTTAAATCATTAATATAAAAAAATCAATCAAGATTTATGGATGGAATTACCTTAAGGGCTTTTACGTAATTTTCTATGAATTTTTCTAAATGTTTCTTCTCACTTTCTTCTTCCTAACCCTAACAATTGTTTTTCCTCAACCTAAAACTCTCCCAAACTGAATTTGCTGAATAAAAGAGGATATCTCAAGGGTTTAAGTCGGCCAAACCAACCTCCACCTCCAACCAATCAAAATATAACACGTGGCATTATATAAAACAAAATATCATTTAAGGCTAAATGACTACTTTACCCCCTGTTCGTAAAAAGACAATATCTTCCCACTCGGATGTCCGTTCGATGAACCGTTTGTTGTGTTACAAACCTAACTCATATATTTGCAAATATCTAGTCAATTTTTATGTCATAAAGGTCAAAACTAGTCTTAAACATGAACATTCCTACTGAAAACTTCAAATTTTCACATTTGTAACTAATTCGATATTTCATGCTTTATGAAGGTAGGATTAGACTAAACATAATGACTTAACATTATATATACTAATAACATATTATCCATATCACATAAGATAATCATTATTCAAACATAATTTATTATAATTATATTTGGGTTGTCACAAGTGATTTGGCTATATTTAATCCAATAATCACATTTTCATACTCTGCCTCATTATTGAGGCTTAAAATTGGAATCGTAGAGCGTACTCCATATCTAGTTCGTCTGGAGTATTAAGAATGATTCCAGATCCACATCCAGTTATGCAGGATGACCCATCAGTATACAAGTTCCATATGGGAATATCATTGTCAAACACTTGGTTTGTTAGAATTCCATGACGGAAAATTTTATCATTTACCTCCTCGTATTTCTTTTTCATCTCATGTACTCCACTGAAGGGTTCAGGTTGATCGGTGGTAACCTATTCTGTAGTTTTCCTTTCTCAGAGTTGGTGGGGCATATCTCTAGTAGGTCTGCTGACTCCTGAATGTTACTCGGCTAGAATCCCTTGTTGCTCGAGGACCTCTGGATAAGTGAATTCTACAATAAAATATGCCACAACTTGTCCTTTTAAAGTAGTCCTTGGTTCGTATACGAGGTCATATTCCCCTAATTCCACAACCCAATACATCAATCTCTCAAAATTTTCTAACTATACTGATCTTGCTTCAATGGCATGTCACTGTATACCATTATGGTGTGAGCTTGAAAATAAGGCTTCATCCATTTATCGGCCTCAATTAGGCCAATGCTAATTTCTCCAATCTGGGATATCTGACTTATGCTCCTTAAAAAGGTTTGCTAGTATAGTAAACTGTCTTTTGAACTCCATTCTCATACTGATCAAGGCAGAGCTAGCAGCTGATTCAGATACGGCCAGATATAAATATAAATTTTCTCCCAACATTGGTCGAGAGAGTAGTGGCGGTGCTCCCATGTACTTCATTAATTCCAGGAAGGCCTTTTCACATTCATCGTTGAATTCAAAGGTTTTTCGGAGTACCTTAAATAATGGTAAACACATGTCCGTTGCTCGAGACACAAATTTATTGAGTGCTGCTACGCTCCCTGTTAGCCTTTAAACATACTTTTTACACATCAGGGATTGCATTTCGATCAAAGCTTTAATCTTATCTAGATTAGCTTTAATTCCCCTTTGATTCACTATATACCCGAGGAACATTCCCTACTGAACTCCAAAAATGCATTCGGATTCAACTTCATCTGGTGTTTTTCCAATTGGTCAAACATTTGGTTAAGGTTGGTAATATGATCAATAATTTTTTTGCTCTTAATTAGCATATCATCAAATACACCTCCACGTTCTTGCCTATTTGCTCCTCAAATACTTTGTTCACCCGTTTCTGATAAGCAGCATCTGTATTTTTTAAACCAAATGGCACAACCTTATAGCAATAAGTTCCCCGGGGGTTAATAAATGAAGTACTTTCTCTGTCTTCTGCTTCATTTTGATCTGGTTATAACCAGAGTATGCATCCATAAAACTCAGCAGCTCATATCCCGAAGTAGCATCCACCAGTTGATCAATTTGTGGCAAAGTAAAATGATTATTTGGGCACGCTTTGTTCAAGTTAGTAAAATCCACATACATCCTCCACTTATTATTTTTCTTCTTGACCATAACTACTTTGACCAATCAGTCCGGGTACTTCACATCTTCAATAAATAAAGCTTTTTAAAGCTTCTCCACTTCTTCTTGTATAGCCTGGTTCTTCTCTAGACAAAAAACTCTTCTTCGTTGCTTCACAGGTTTGACCTCCCTATTCACACCAAGCTCATGGCATAAGAAGTTTGGGTCTATGCCAGGCATATTTTCATGGCTCCACACGAATACCTGCTTTCTTTATCTCAAGAAAGCCACCAACTCCTGTTTAAGAGTTGGTTCTAATGATGCTCCTACTTGAGTAGTTCGGTCTGGTTTATCATCATCTAGAATAATACTTTCTGTTTCTTTAATCACTTGGCCTTTTACGAGCTCAGATTCATCTATTGGATCTAAGATTTTAACCTCAGATTCGTTGTTCGACTCAGACATATCCACTTGATAAGTGGTGGTTCTCTTCTTTACTTCTAACATATCTTCCTCCTCAGCAAATGAATAGTAGAATTATCGAGCTACTTTATGATCTCCTTTTACTACTCCCACTCCGAAGTTGGTTGGGAACTTCAGTCATTGATGAACAGTAAAAGGTACAACTTCAAACTTCTTCAGCCCCACTCTTCCCATGATCATGTTATAGGCAGAATTATAATTTTTATCCATTACAAAGAATCTCACTTTCTCTACCCTACTTGCTGGCCATGTTTCGATCAATATGTCTAGCTTTATCATTCCTAATGGAAATATTTTTTCGCTAGAGAATCCAATAAGTGGCTTGTGGTAAGGCTCCAATTGGCTGAGTTTTAAACCCAGACTATCAAAATAAGGATAAAATACGATGTGTACAGAACTGTCGTTATCCACTAATGTTCTTGCTACCAGTACTTCTTTCATCATGACTTTGATCACTAAAGGATCATCATGAGGATACAACACTCTGGATAGATCGTTCTTAAAAAATCCAATTATGTGCTTGTCCTTGTTAACTTTCCTTTCAGTTGTATAATCTCCTCCCATGCATCCCCACCTGTAATCATGTGGCAATCAAAGTATCCAAAACTGAGTGTGAATACTTCGCGTTCAGGTTATCTAGATTTTTTAGGGAGATCAGGATCATCTTCTGGATCATCGTCATAGTTCCTCTTCTTATCTTTTCTAGGCTTAACAGGTGATTTAGATCTCTGTCGACCTCTACTTCCAGTTCTTCCACCATCTTGCCGATCAAAAAGCTGTCTAATTTTCCTCTTCAGATGAGTGCTTCTATCTCATTCTGGAGGGCAATGCATTAGTTGGTCGTATTAAACTCACAATACTTCTACTTATGCCTCTTATCAGCAGATGACCTTAACATTTTAAGCCAACTTAAATCATTGTTGTGCTTGATTTCCTCCAACACATGATGTATATCTACTATTAAAGGAGTGTAATTAGTGAATTTTCTGATCCGATCTAGGCTTTATTTTACTTTTGAATTCCCGCGCTCATTGTGATTCTTGTGCTCCTTCTTATCTGACTTTCCTTATATCTTTGCTTCCGCCTTTGCATCTGAATTATTTTTAGCAGTCATAGCTTCTTCGGCCTTCGTAATCTTCGCTGCTTTGGCCATTAATTTTGTCTTTATCTTCGGGGGATCTTTTTCCGGAGTGTAATATAGTTTATCGGGGAGCAAACCACTCATGAGGGTTGTGATTGCAGTCTTCTCTTCGTAATTAATAACTTTTAGTTTCTCGTTATTGAAATGAGTGATGTAATCCCTAGTACTCTCTCTTACTTTCTGTCTCACACTAAGCAAATGAGGTACTCATTTCACTAGTTTTTCTCCAAAGTAAAAATTACCAATAAATAATTCGACGAGTTTTTAGAAGAAAGAAATTTACCCCCGAGGAAGACTATTATACCAGATTTGAGTAGATCCAGTGATTGTTCCTGAAAATTTCCTACACCTCATCTCATCATGAACAACATAGATATCAGCTGCTGCTTGGTATTGTTCTATATGAAGAACTGGATCAGTCTTCCCATCATACTTGGGACTGACCACTGGAGCTTTAACTTGATCGGCGTAGAGAAATCTATGATGGTTTGCACAAAGGGGGATCCCTTAATAAAACTTCTCTGGAGAGGATTCTTGGCCTTGGCCCTTTCTCCCAACCTGTCTTCCCAACGATGAAGGGAACCTTTCCAAGCATCACCGCTAACACCAGATCTATGGGTAGTGGATTTTTTATGCTGACTAACTGATCGGGCTGAGCTTTCTTCTTATGAACCTTCTCTTTGACTGGACCAATCAGTTCGTCGGGTATTCAATATGGATTGGGATGAACCTTCACTTATATCGCTTGGTCGTCGAGTATTTCTCGACGCAACCTGTAGGGCATTTCCCTGGGGTCCCAAAAGATCAAAAGGAGAGCCCATACTTAGCCTTTCCAAGGCACTCAATCTTTATAGGATGAGGGACTGTCCATGAGAAGAATTAGTAACCATGATGAAAGAAGTGGCTTTGGGAAAGTACGAAGTATCCTTTGAAGTTATGGAACGGCTATGCCCAACACTCCTTATTGGCGACGGTGGCATATTCCTTTGATTAAATTGTGCAGGGACTCCAGTTTGCAGAGTTTGGGCTAACTATCGTATAGTATCCTACATAGCCTCTTGACCCTTGGCCAAGCTATCCAAAATTCCTGTCAAATCATTGTTATTTAGAGGGGCGAAGTGAGTAGGCATAATTCTCTCGTTTTTGGTGCTTGATTCAAAAATTTCAGCCATGGATGATGAATGAGTGAAAACATTTAGCAATATGTTCCCATAGACAGCGCTAATTTATTGATGCAAAAAACTAGACTATACCTAATTAATTGATCACAGATAAATAATCAGAAATAAATAAGACAAAGAGATTTTTTAAAGTGGTTAGGCTCAATGGAAAATCCTACTTCCACAATTGTGTATTGACAGCCTCGATTTGTTTTTCGACCCTCTGCAATGAGGTTGATACAATGTATTTATAGCCCAAGAGGGGTAGTGATAGTTATCGTGTGAAAGGACATAATGCCTTTATTTGTTCGGCATTTTCATCAATACATAATGAGTATTAAATACAATATTATTGTCGCTTCACTATTTATATAAGTTGTATGAATGCTATCGCTTCGTTGGTTGTACATGCTGGATTTTTGATAGTTGGTCGGTCTTCCCAGTTGCTCGAGCTGCCCTGTTGGTCGGGCTTCCTTGTTAGTCGGTCTTCCTAGTTGTTCGGGCTGCCTTGTTGGTTGGGCTTTTGCATCTTGCTGACTTGGATTTGAGCCACAATGGATGACACATGTTGGTTTATAATTGGTCCACGTAGGATGGTAAATTTTGGTATCAACAATCATTATCATTATCATCATCATCATCATCATCATTGCGTTAATCCCATCACATGGGGTCGGCCACATGGATTCTCTTTTTCCATTCTACTCTATCATAAGCAATATTATCATTCAATTTTAGTTCATTAAGATCTCTCCTAATGCTTTCTTCCCAAGATAGCTTAGGACGACCCCGTTGTCTTTTACCCTCTATTTCCAGTAGTTTTCCCCTTGTTATAGGTGCATCTGATAGTCTACACAACATATGTACATACCATCAAAGTCTATTTTCTCTTAATTTATCACTAATGGGAGCGACTCCTAACTTATCTCTCACATACTAGTTTTTAATCTTGTCCTTTCTAGTAATTTATATCACCCATCTGAGCATCCTCATCTCACTAACATGGATATTTTGCCCGTATTTTATCTTTAAAGCCCAACACTCCGCTCCATAGAGGGTCATTGACCTAACAACCGTTCTAAAATTTTCCTTTTAATTTGTTAGTTATCCTCTTATTGTATAACATCCCACTCGTTTGTCTCCATTTCATCCATCTAGTTGATATTCTACTCGTAACATCGTTATCAATACCCCCATTACTCTGTATCACTAAACCTAAATAATGAAAATTCTTTGGTTGATTTAACATTTTGTCTTCGATATTTAATAATATGCTATCAGACGACTCATTATAAATTTACATTCCATTTATTTAGTTTTATATAAACTGATTTTCAGTCCCTCAACTCTATGGCAATTCTCCAATTATTTACTCTCATCGCTAAGGACTCCTTTGAAGTGTCTACTAAAACTATATCATCCACAAACAACATACGTTGTGGAACATCTACTTCTATGTCCTTAGTAATCTCATCCAATATTATGGCAAGACTTAAAGTCGATCCTTGATGCAAGCCCACTTTGATCGTAAAATCATTAGTTTTTCCACAAATAGTTATTACCCCAATCTTTGTGTTATCATGCATATCTTTAATAACTTTAATATAACTAATAAATATTATTTTCCTCTTTAAAGCCCACCATATTATATCCCTAGGTACTCTATCATATGTTTTCTTTAAGTCAATAAAGACCATGTGTAAATTTTTATTCTTACTTTTATATTTTTTTCGTTTGTTGTCTTAATAAGTAAATAGCTTCTATGGCGTATCGACATGGCATAAATCCAAATTGGTTATCAGAAATAGTTGGTTCATTTCTTAAACTTTGTTCTATAATCTTCTCCCATAAATTCATAGTGTGCCTCATCAATTTGATTCCTTTATAATTACCGCAGTTTTGTATATCCCTCTATTTTTATACAAATGTATTATAGTATTTTTCCTTCACTCATATGGCATACTTCCTTCTTTTAAAATTTTATTAAATAAACATGTTAACTACTCTACCCTTAGACTTCCAAGGGTTCTCCATACCTTTATAGGTTTTCTATCCGGATCAACTGCTTTATTCCTCCCCATTTTTTTTATTAATATATCTACCTCTTTTTCAATGTCTGGACACACCATCACTATATTTGATTTTATGTTCTCAACATTTTTTTAGGATATTCTTCATTTAATAATCCTTGAAAATACTCTTCCCATCTATCTAAAATTTATTTATCATTAATTAATATATTTTGGTTTACGTCACTTATGCACTTAACTCGACCCATATCCTTTGCCAATTTATCCCTATTCCTTACCAATTAATATATCTCATTCTCACCTTCCTTCGTACCTAATTTATTATACATATTATCTAGTGCGTAACTTTGCGCATTTCTAACAATATTTTTTGTTTCACTTTTTAATTTCTTACACCTTTCTAAGTCTTCTTAGTTTTTACACTTTTTCCATTCTTTAAAACTTATTCGTTTCTTTTGTATTATCTATTGAACTTTCTCATTCCACCGCCGATAAGGTATAATCTTCAATTGACCAAAAAACTAACTATAATATTATAAATTTTTACTTAAAAGCAAATGAAAAATATTGAAATAAAACAACACTGGCAGCCTAAGATTTGAACATGATTCTGGATGAATAAAATAAGTTTCGTGGGTCAAAATTAAAATAACAAATGATGGGTGAAAATTGTCAAATCTTGAAATTTCAATTTTCATGATAAATGCATTACCACGTATGTTCAACCCTAAAAATATCCTAAATTGATGTGTGCATGGCCCAATGAAACCTGAAAAATTGATTTGAACCTTAAACATTTGAAACTTAAATATTAAACCTATAACTTTTTTTTGTACCTCTAACACACTATTTTGGTGATATAGTTGGAAACATGTTTTAATCTCTCTTTTTGAGTGTGTTAAAATTACAAGTGGGATTTAATGCACACCTCCTGAACATGGAATCAATTTTTCAAAGCTCGATTTAGCTAGGAAATCAGTTATAAGTCTTGTAAGATATCTTATAATTAGCCAATTATATAATTTCATGTTACCCCCTTCTCATTTGGTGGAGGGTAATGGAAATAAAAAAAAAACATTTTTTGAATGTCAATTGTCCAGGGTCTCATGTCAAAGTATGCTACAAGGTGATGTTAATCAAGTTTCAAACTAAACACATAATGCCATTAGTCATTAAGGATAAATATTGGAGACTCTTCTCATATTTAATTTCCTAATGATTTCTTGGAAAAAAATCATATGTGGCCCTTCATTTCCATAATGAAAAAGAAATATGAATCCAAAAGAATATGAGAAATTAATAATTGATTTTGATGATAAAAATTAAATTTATGACACATGTCATATTAATTATCTTCCTCTAAGTGTGTATAAGCTTTCAGGACCATAAAGATTTTTATAGGATCGAGACTCAAGGCATACACAAATTAAGGCAAAGATCATAGAGATTCATCATTGCTCCACAAGTTCATTCAAAGCACAAGAAACATCATGTGATACCTCGTAAAAACCATAAATAGATTGATTGGGTCTAATACAGAAATCATGGGAATAAAAAACTTTACATAACATTCTTAGCATAATGAAACTGATTAAAAGAAATAAATAAACATAATATAATTATAATGAAGTGATAAAAAAGGTACAAATCTCTGTTATGAGAAATAAATTCAACTATGGAATAAAATTTCAACAGTAAAAAATCCATCTCTATATATAAGTACCACATATACAATCTCTGAATCAGGATAAACTAAATTAAATAAACCTGCCTGTTCGGACATAAAAAGATACAAGAAGTAGATGATCTACACTGTACAACTTCTACATCCTAGAAATGATGAATATAGCGTCACTAAAAATACTTCTCTAACGGTCAACTCAAGTCTATGGCAACCCTACAACCTAAGACATATAAAAATAGTTTAACAACAAATGCTACAACAAACCTATAAGGAGTAAGAATTTAACTGAAGTTGGGCCATAATAATATTAATTCATCTTCCTTCCATGTTAGGTATCTTTTAAGTTATTTAAGTTACCCAATCCAAACAACCTAAAAATGAACATGTGATTTTACTCCCAAACCCCATGTGTCCCATATGATATATGTATATCTCTTACTTAAGTATCCTTTACTTTCACGTTCTTAATTTCATCTCTTGATTTAATAATCATTTATTTTACTGAAATCTCTTACATTAGAAGAAACTCACTTATTACTCGTATCATAAAAAATTGTCATTGGTTATGATTCCAAAAGAATGTCTCAAGTCTAATATTCTCAATAAGTCCCAGCCACTTATTTAGGATATACGTCTTTAGTATATTCATTACATTATTGCTGAGTCATAAGTTATTAGTTATACATATATAGTATTAATCACAAATCATCACAACCATTTTAAGTACACAACCCATATAAGTCACAAGCCATTAATTTAGGATATACGTTTACGTGGGTATAGACAACATATATAAAATCTCATGGGATACGCTCACGCCCGCAAATAAGGAAAGATAATCTCAAAATCTAATTTTCACATATTTATGGTACCCAACATATAAAAGAAAATGGGTTACGCTCTAGCCTGAAAATAAAAGTATAAAGGCCTATCTCTATTGCTTTCAGGGATCACTCGTGTGTACTAGGTATACTTATAGGGCATACCAACCCTATAGCCTCATAACATCATCATAGGGGAAATCACTGTGCCTTCACACCAAACGTACGAGTGTCATACCAAAGGTTGTATGAGAGGATCCTTCAATTTATCCCAAACCAGGAGACGGTCACTTTCAGCACATAGTATCGGGGTAAAATGAGACTTAGGAAAATCCCATCACATCACCGCGAAATACCACACACGATCAAGGTTATACGTGCCCCCCCCCCCCCCCCCCCATCAAATCCCTCTTGGGATGTCCCCTATGATCTCACAAACTAACTCAATATGATCGTACATAAATCAAGTAAACAAGTATGACCCTACGCAATCGGGATAAACAAACAAGTACAAACCCCAATCCTTTGGGTTACATATAAAGTCTCTTACTATCATTAGTTAATACAAACATTAACTGTACTCAGTTATATATAACATTATCCCTAACTCCCAAGGCTCTCGTAATATAGGTATTATCTCACACATAACCTTTACAAGGATTAAATAAATATAATCATTATCCTACTCAATGGTCATCATCCTACTCAATGGGTTATAAATACATTTTAAACCACCGAGTGATCTATGCAGTCATTGGTTATTTCTTAATCTCACAATTTATCTCCATATTTGACCGTATATTCAAGGTCCCCAAATGATCATATAGAAATCCCATAGACTCTCGGGTTCTTAAAAGGTTTATGTTATAGATTAATATAATCGATTAACTAAGAAATAATCTCCAAACCATAAATACCTCAATCAAACTAAACTCTACATACTAGTTCTAAACAATCTTATAATGCTCCTCCCCTATGATTTCTTGTAGGCCTCAAAGGTCATCACCAATAAAACATCTAAACCCAACATTTCGGCCATAATTGTGCACACGAACTAAATATTAGTCGTGCACACAAATTCCACTCGCACGTGTAACACTGAGTCTTGCATATGGACTCAGAAAACCATATTTCTAAAAATTACGGGTTCTTCAACCTCAAACCCTAAAACATGAATCTATGAGCCCTAGTCCTCTATTGATGAACCAACCAAGGTTACTAACCCATCAAGAACTTATTATGATATTTAAACCATTATATATAACCTCTTAAGTTCATAAATTAACAATTTATTTCAGATTTGATTTCAACTAACAAATTAACATGTGGGTTTCTATGAGTTAACAATTAGGATTCATATTTATAATAATCTAATAATGTTATACTCTATAATGTTCTACATCAAAAGATTTAACATTAAACTCCTCAATTCATCACCAGGATTAAGGATTAACAATAATTTAAGTCAACTTACAAAAATTTCAACTTAAATGACAAAAATCTTTTTAATATAAGTTTGAGTTGAGAATCCAATGACTACAACTACTACAACACAAATCCATTTAAATTATTAAACGATATAAACTTGTCTTAGGCCAAATATGAGAATTCAATCCTCAAATCCCCAAATCTTCTTCCCCTTGAGTGTCTCTTCTCTCCTTAGCCTCTTAGGGTTTCTCACATGATTCAATTATATTTTTAGGTTAGGCTAATTAACCTAATAATAATCTTCCCACGAAAGTGGTATTGGGCTTCACTTAAGCCCGAACCCATTGAACCCAAATAACATTTTAAATTATCCAAAACTTTTCCCAAGTAATGTACCAACCTAATGGGTATAAACCCCATAATTTTAAATCGAAACAAACATTCCCAACGTCCCAAAGTCAACACAAAATATACAGATTCTATTAAATTAAGTATCTCATTAACTTAAGTTATAATTCAGTACAAGTCAAATTAATTAAAATCCAATTATTGGTTAATTCTATCCGACTTGGTGTTATAACAAACTACTTCACAATCGGTAGAACACGATATCGAGAGGATAATCCAAATAAGCAAAACCTCAACACCTAGCCCCTCACTATTCCATAGTTGCTCATAATACTAAGTCAACTCCAATATTTAATTAATGAATTATAGTGTATTATAGATGAAAAAGCTCTTACTTAGGCCGTTTAATACAAGATTAAACTATTGAAGTAACTCCGAATAATTTTTTGAAGAAACTCTTTTCTTTAAATCAAATCAGTTTAATCACAAGAGGAGTTTAATAAAATATGCACGAGATATGTTCAAGATTTTATAACAGGTTTAGTAAATCAGTTTAAAACAATTAAACTCAACACAACCATGAGAATGAGATGACGAGATGTAGAAAGATTAAGTACAAGAGATTTTTAACGTGGTAAAACCTCACCCAACTGAGGAAACGTCCACGGTGACTTCTAAGTCACAAACCAAAAATCCACTAAAACAAAATTCTCAAGTTACAAACTATATAACACACATGCATACAAATCAGACTTATACAAGTTTAGAAATGTACCCGCTGGTTTTACTTCTAACTTCTCTGCAGTTCTGATTGTTGATGTGGCTTTCCCAGTTTGTTAACTTCTCCACTTTGTTCCAGTATTTACGTCGACTCTTGTTGATTCAAGATCTTATAACCAACACTTATGTGTTGTAGTGTATCAACTGTTTGTGATAGTGCTCTAACACATGCATGCACACACACGCACACACTTATTTTATACAAACAGTCCTAATGAATTATAAATCAGATCTAGATGCTGTGATTTTTAGTTTCTCTCTTCTTAGGAAACAAAAGAACTTTGTTTGACCTTTTAATCAATCCCGGAATATAAGGTTACCTTGCTCGTAAGATTGCCAAGGTCATATCCAATTTCAGAGGGTTTTAAAAATGATTCTGAAATTGGAAACCACCCATTGCGATTCCAACTAGGTCAAAAGTCTTGTTTCAAAAGAACTAGAAACATAAAATAATTTGTTGATTCTAGAGTTGAAAAACATTTACAGAAAATAAATCAACAAACTTATTTCTCAAGATGAGAAACTAAAAAAACAGATCTAAGTGTAATATAACATAAAATGACCAGATCTATAATTTCTATGAACAAGAAATACAGATCTAACCTAAATGTTTAAGTTAGACGCAAGATCTTAAACTCAAGAGGATAAAACTCTATCAATGACCATCAAACCCCTACCAACAACCCTCTCAAACACAAGGATGGTGTTTGTTATAAACTGTTTTAGGATAAGGACGATTAGGGTTTGAAAACGGGTTAGGGTTTCTCTCTCTCTCTCTCTCTCTCTCTCTCTCTCTCTCTCTCTCTCTCTTCTCTCTTCTCTCTCTGGTTAGACGAAGTGACAAAAGTTCTCAGATGCAAAGGCTAAGCCTCCTTTTATGCTGAGGGGCGAAGATTCGAGAAGGCTATTCAAAATCAATGGCAGAGATTTAGTCTTGCCAAATTGACTTTGATCCAACGGTGAAATAAAAGTGGTGGATTAAACAGTCTCTGATTGGCTTAAAAGGGTTTCACAAGGATTGACATCAAACGCATGCAGAGCATCGATAACAACAATCCAAGGGCTGATAAAGAACAACGCTTATGTGTCTTCAAAGAAACACAAATCAGGCCAGTATAGTTGTGACAGGTGTAGGGCTGAGATTGAGGCTCAGACGCGCGTTTGAAACTAATTACACATGCATCCTCAAGTCTTAAGTGCTTACAGATCCTACCCAAATCAACTTTCAGGTTTGAAACCATAAAACTAGAAATTGCAGAATGACCACAAAAGCTTTTTAATCCAAATTTTAATTTCCAAAAAATCATTAAAAAATCCCAAAAATTATAAAAATCAATTTTAAATGGGATTAAATAAACACAACTCTCACACAATCAATTTATGTAATATATATGTAATGAGTGCAATCATAATGTGTGTGGGTGATTGTGAATATACCTTTAATCAATCAACCAAGAGGAATAAAGAGTAGTGTCTGAGGCTTTTTGGATTTTAGGGAATGGGACACTAACTTTTTCACTATTTTCAAACTAGATGAGCACTTAAACAATGTAGACTCAACTGTGTCAAGAGTAGAAAGTGCTTCAATCTCCCCCTTTGGAAATATGAGATAAAATCTCCTTTGAGTCAACTAGGACTCGTAGGCTTACAAATAAATAAGGAAAAAACTATTCCTATACAAAAATTCTATTTACCCATTTCCTAGAAACAGAAAATTACATAACTCAACTAATTACAAATCAATACTATAATCACATATGTTGAATACAACCGTATAGATTCCTATAAATAATCACTAAGATCAATCTTATTAGAAATATGTACAAAATATTGACTCATAAGACTCAAATTTCTCCCCCATTTTGTCTCAAATGGACAAAGGGAATATTAGTCAAGTCATAGGAGTTTATTCAGCACAAACCATTCCTATCGATTTACGCAAAGAAATAAATCTATTATAATCCAAAGGTTTGGTAAACATATCTACGAGTTGCAAATCAGTAAGAAGGTAATTGATTTATAATTCCTTAGTCTCAACTAATTCACGTATAAAGTGATGTCTAAATTTTTATATGTTTTGTTCGCGGGTGTTGAATATGATTTTTAGAGATATTGTTCGCGCTTTGATTATCACAATAGAGATGTAATTTATCTTCTTGAATACTATAATCACTTAGCATTTTCTTAAGCCACAGTAATTGGGCACAATAACTTTTAGCGTCTATATATTCAGATTCCGCTATGGATAAAGAAGTGCAATTTTGCTTCTTACTACTCCATCCTACCAAATTATTACCAATATAGTAACACGCTCCTGATGTGCTCTTACTATCATCAGTACATCCTACCTAGTCGGCATCAGTGTATCCGCTTATGGTACTAGGAGTATCATTGGTGTACCAAAGTCCTAAATTCAGAGTGCCTTTTATGTATTTAATTATTCTTTTTACACAAATTAAGTGGCTATCTTTAGGATTATTTTGATAACGGGCACATACGCAAACTGCGTACATAATATCAGGACGCGAAGAAGTAAGGTATAATAAGGTTCCTATCATACTACGATATAGAGTACGATCTATGGATTTACCATTCTCATCCTTAGAGAGTTTTATCGTAGTACTCATGGGAGTTTTAGAATCTTTAGCACTTTCAAGACCGAATTTTTTGACAATCTCTAAAGCATATTTAAATTGTGAAACAAATAAGCCTTTTGAATTCTGTTTGACTTGAAGACCCAAGAAAAATTGTAACTCCCCATAATAGACATTTAAAATTCTTTATGCATGATTGCTGAAAAAGATTTGACTTCTGAGGGAGAAGTGGATCCAAAAATGATATCGTCAACATAAACTTGAGCTATAATAATATGTTTGTCAAAATGTTGGACAAAAAGGGTTTGATCATTTCCACCTCTCTTAAAACCTTTGTCTAAGAGAAAGTTGGAAAGGCGCTCATACCAAGCTCTTGGAGCTTGTTTTAAGCCATATAAAGCCTTTTTAAGACGATAAGCATGATTAGGATACTGAGGGTCAATGAACCCTTTGTGTTGTTCAACATAGGTCTCTTCAGTCAATTTCCATTCAGAAAGGCAGATTTGACATCCATTTGGTAAAGTGTAAAATGTAAGTAACAAGCTATTGCAAAGAAAATAAGAACATATTCTAAGCGAGTAACAGGGGCAAAAGTCTCGTTAAAATCTATTCCTTCAATTTGAGAGTATCCTTGTGTAACTAATTTTGCTTTGTTTCTAATGATTATCCCACTTTCATCAGAGTTATTTTTAAATATCCAACGTATGCCAATAACCTTTTTATGATCAGGCCTAGGTACAAGATACCAAACATCATGAATGACAAATTGAAGAAGTTCTTCCTGGAAGGAAGAAATCCAATGAGGGTCATTCAGTGCCTCATTTACATTCTTTAGTTCCACAAGGGAAACAAAACATGCATAATGAGCATAGTTTCTTAATTGAGATCTTGTATGCACAAGTTCAGTAGGGTTACCAACAATGTTGTATACGGGATGATCTTTAGAAACCCAGTTAGGTACTTTAGGTGTCTCAATTGGTAAAGAGTTATCTATTTCTGGAGAGTCATTTTCTAAAACATTTTCAGACTCTTCCACAATAGTTGATTCTCCAATCTTAATTTCAACAGTAGTTTCACTCACAATAACGTTTATGGATTCCATTAAGGTCTTAGTGCAAATATTATAAACACGGTATGCTCTACTGTCAGGAGAATATCCTATAAAGATAGATTTATCTCCACGAGTCTTAAATTTGGATAGGTGTTCTCTGTCTTTGTAGACATAATAAGTAATACCAAAGGTTCTAAGATATTTAAGATTAGGCTTTTTCCCACACCATAGTTCGTAAGGAGTTTATTTAGAATTCTTCCTAAGATAGACCCTATTGGTGATATGACACGCAGTTCTAATAGCTTCTACCCAAAAGTATTTAGGTAGGCACTTGGCATGAATCATAACACGTGCCATCTCTTGAAGAGTATGATTCTTACGCTCAGTAACTCCATTCTGTTGGAGAGTTTTGAGAGCACTGAATTCATGTTTGTAACCATTATAATCACAATACTCTATAATAACAGTGTCTATGAATTCTCCATCTCTATCACTACGAATTCTATTTACTCGAGTGTCCTTCTCATTTTCAATTCGAAGTAAAATTTTTAAAAAAGTTTGGAAAGTATCATATTTTTGTTTTAAGAAGGCTACCCATGTAAATCTGGTGAAGTCATCAACCATAACAAGAATGTAACTATGTTCACAGAGACTAAGAGTTCGAGAGGGACCCTTTAAGTCCATATGGATGAGCTCCAAGGGTTTAGAGGTAAGGATATCTTTAACTTTTTTATGAGGTGCCTTAATAATTTTTCCTTCCTGATATGATCCACAGATAATATTAGAAATAGGTTTGATCTTAGGAATACCTCTAACTACTTCTTGTGAAGATAACCTACTAAGATTTTCGTAATTTATGTGACCCATTCGATTATACCATATCTTACTATCATCCATTCTGGCAATATTACAGACCTCAGTATTGTTCTGGACAGTATAGCAATTGTCAGGAGTCCTGAGTCCTGTAATTATGCACTCACCTTTATCATTTAAAATTTTACAATTATTCTTTGAAAAGGTAACAGTATGATTTGAGTCACAAAATTGCAAGATACTAAGTAGATTAGCCTTAAGACCTTTTACTAGAAGAATATTTTCAAGTGAAGGTAATCCTTTTTCTTGGAGTGTTCCTTTACCAATGATTTGAGATGATACACCATCACCAAAAATGACTTTTCCTCCAGCAAAACTGGTTTTGTTTAAAAGTTTGGTATCATCCCCAGTCATGTGCTTTGAACATCCAGAATCTAGATATCAACCAGAAGTGGTGTGTTAAGCTTTAAAGAAGTAATTCTTGGGTGACAGCTCATCTTTTCTAACCCAAATAGCTCTTGTTTTCATTTTGCGCTTATTTGCTCTCATTTGATAAAATTTGCGAGCATTAAATTTTTGTTGAAAGATGTTTTGAGCATGTGTTTGAATTTTATGGACAGTATAAGCATTTGGTTTAGGAAAGTGCCTAGGAATCCTTCTTGGAAATGATCTTTTAGGTTTGGTCTTTCTCTTCCTATAGTTAGAGTTTTTGTCAGATTGTATAGGCATGACGTAATTGTTACGGCTTCTCCTAGAGTAGTTAAAGTTCTAGTATAAAGGAGTATTACAGACAGGTTTTACTAAACGTCTAGAGTAGCAACCTTCAAAATAATGACCGTATAAGTCACAATAGGAGCAATACAGATTGTTGGATGAGGGTATCTCCTTAGGAAAGTCTTTAAACATAGGTTTCATGGAATTTTGATGTTGAACCTTATTCCTAGGGAGTACAGTTTGAAAAGCAGAATCACTCTTCCTAATCTGAGGGCAGATGTATTTAGCTTTAGGTGGACTTGCACACTTAGAGTTACTTGATTCCCCAATACCAAACTTTTGTTATCTTTCATCAAACTCATTTTTCTGGGAATGAAAGTCCGGACAAGTTTCTATAGGTCTTTTACCTCCTAACACAAACTTGATTGGTTCAAAACTTTTAGTTTGTGTCTTTAAATTTGGGCAAAATCTATTCCAGTTCGATCATCAGAATTGGTTTTTGAATCAACAACAAAACCATCAAAACAATTGGAATTATTTTCAAATTTTATATTTTTTTTTAAAATAGTTGATGTCTTTTCTTTAGATTGATCCAATTCTAACAATGTTCCTTTATATTTTTTCTCCAGAGTTTCATTTACTTCAATAAAATTCTTCAATTTTTGATCAAAAATTTTGACTTCATTTTCATGAGTTAGACATTGGGTTGTATACTCTTCACCGCTAAGTTTAACAATTAGACTAAGATCTTTTAGTTTCTTAGTGAGATCTTTCACAGTATTTTCTAGTCTAGTGTTTTTCTTAAGAGTCTTAGCATAAAGTGTGTGTATATCAGGGAGGCCTTCAGTGCCTGAGTCACTAAGTGTTCTGTGTGAAGTGACCCCTAAGGATTCAATTCTTTAACTCACACACACATTGACATCGTCATTATCGCCTTCCCTTTAACTCACACACCCCGCAATAGAACTAGCAATGCTCTCAAAAATTAAAGCATCTAAACCAGTAGCAGCATGATTCATAACAACAAAAGTAAAGCTATTATCATCATTCTCATACATAAGTAAAGGCATATCATCATTATAGATTATCTTATCAAAGGACATGCAAGGATAAAAAACATCAGATGATTCAGGTTCCTCATTTTCAGAATCACTTGAATCATCCTATGTTTTGCAAATGTTGGCCCTAATATGTTTATTGGTCGTGTTCAATTTCACTCTACAGTCTTGTGCTATAGAACCTAATTTTCCACATCTAAAACATTCAATGTTCTTGAAGTCTTTATTAGGTCTCGTATGAGTGCCTTGTGATGTTTGTCTTGACCTTTCTCATGAGATTTGTAATTAGATTGAGGTGGATAATTTTGCTTGCCTTATCTGTTTGCCATTTTATTTCTAAATTTGACAATTTTCTTAAATTGTTTTGACATAAAGGCAATTTGATTATCCAAACTATCTATATCACATTCCCCATCAAAGTCATCATTGGGAATAGTAAGCTCAGGTTTCATCAACTTAGAGGAGAAACTTAAATTGGAACTAGTCTGCTTCCTATGGGACTGTGTTAATTGTTTCTTAAATTCTAGTTCCATTTCCACAGTTCTAAGTTTACTACTGAGTAATTCAGTAGTGAGATTTTGATCACTCATTTCCTCAATAGTATATCTTTTATTATCAAATTTCTGTGGTAATGATCTTAGAATTTTTGAAATAATTTCATTTCTATCATAAGTTATCCCATTAGCATGCAGTTTGGTCAAAATGTCAGTCAATTTCATGTAGAAATCATCAAAATATTCAGAGTCTGATATAATTAAAGAATTATCCTGCTGGACAAGCATCTATGTTTAAGCAGCCCTAACTCTAGTGTCACCTTCATGTGCAGTAATCAGTGTATCCTAAGCTTCCTTAGAAGTGGCACATGATGAGATACTTTTGAACTCATATTCATTTATAGACATAAAAATGGCATTCTTTCCTTTGTTATTGTTTTGAGAAACTTGTTTCTCTTCTTGAGTGAATTCACTTAACACTTTCTTAATCCTCTCATTAATTCCTTCAGTGGATGGTTTAGTAGGATAAGTGCATCCATTTCCAACAATATTCCAGACATCATCTCCCAAGGTTCCTCGTATGAAAGCAACCATCCTTACTTTCCAGTAAGCAAAGTTATTTCCATCAAAGGGAGGAGGTCTGGTCAAGTTACCAAATCTTTCATTTTTCTCATCCAAAGTTTGATTTTAAGAAAACAACTTCAGAAACACAAGAACTTTAGAAAAGAAATTTCCCAACCCCTGATACCAATTGAAAAAGCTCTTACTTAGGTCGTTTAATACAAGATTAAACTATTAAAGTAACTTCGAATAATTTTTCGAAGAAACTCTTTTCCTTAAATCAAATCAGTTTAATTACAAGAGGTGTTTAATAAAATATGCATGAGATCTGTTCAAGATTTTATAACAGGTTTAGTAAATCAGTTTAAAACAATTAAACTCAGCACAACCATGAGAATGAGATGACGATATGTAGAAAGATTAAGTACAAGAGATTTTTAACGTGGTAAAACCTCACCCAACTGAAGAAATATCCATGGTGACTTCTAAGTCACAAACCAAAAATCCACTAAAACAAAATTCTCAAGTTACAAACTATATAACACACATGCATACAAATCAGACTTATACAAGTTTAGAAATGTACCCACTGGTTTTACTTCTAACTTCTCTGCAGTTCTGATTGTTGATGTGGCTTTCTCAGCTTGTTAACTTCTCCACTTTGTTCCAGTATTTACGTCGACTCTTGTTGATTCAAGATCTTATAACCAACACTTATGTGTTGTAGTATGTCAAGTGTTTGTGATAGTGCTCTAACACATGCATGCACACACACGCACACACTTATTTTATACAAACAGTCCTAATGAATTATAAATCAGATCTAGATGCTGTGATTTTCAGTTTCTCTCTTCTTAGGAAACAAAAGAACTTTATTTGACCTTTTAATCAATCCCGGAATCCAAGGTTACCTTGCTCGTAAGATTGCCAAGGTCATATCCAATTTCAGAGGGTTTTAAAAATGATTCTGAAATTGGAAACCACCCATTGCGATTCCAACTAGGTCAAAAGTCTTGTTTCAAAAGAACTAGAAACATAAAATAATTTGTTGATTCTAGAGTTGAAAAACATTTACAGAAAATAAATCAACAAACTTATTTCTCAAGATGAGAAACTAAAAAAACAGATATAAGTGTAATATAACATAAAATGACCAGATCTATAATTTCTATGAACAAGAAATACAGATCTAACCTAAATGTTTAAGTTGGACGCAAGATCTTAAACTCAAGAGGATAAAACTCTATCAATGACCTTCAAACCCCTACCAACAACACTCTCTAACACAAGGATGGTGTTTAGTATAAACTGTTTTAGGATAAGGAAGATTAGGGTTGAAAACCGGTTAGGGTCTCTCTCTCTCTCTCTCTCTCTCTCTCTCTCTCTCTCTCTCTCTCTCTCTCTCTCTCTTCTCTCTTCTCTCTCTGGTTAGACGAAGTGACAAAAGTTCTTAGATGCAAAGGCTAAGCCTCCTTTTATGCTGAGGGGCGAAGATTCGAGAAGGCTATTCAAAATCAATGGCAGAGATTTAGTCTTGCCAAATTGACTTTGATCCAACGGTGAAATAAAAGCGATCGATTAAACAGTCTCTGATTGGCTTAAAAGGTTTTCACAAGGATTGACATCAAACGCATGCACAACAACGATAACAACAATCCAAGGGCTGATAAAGGACAACGGTTATGTGTCTTCAAAGAAATACAAATTAGGCCGGTATAGTTGTGACAGGAGTAGGGCTGAGATTGAGGCTGAGACGCGTGTTTGAAACTAATTACACACACCCTCAAGTCTTAAGCGCTTACGGATCCAACCCAAATCAACTTTCAGGTTTGAAACCATAAAACCAGAAATTGCAGAATGCCACGAAAGCTTTTTAATCCAAATTTTAATTTCCAAAAAATTATTTAAAAATCATTAAAAATTCCCAAAAATTATAAAAATCAATTTTAAATGCGATTAAACAAACACAACTCTCACACAATCAATTTATGCAATATATATGTAATGAGTGCAATCCTAATGTGTGTGGGTGGTTGTGAATATACCTTTAATCAATCAACCAAGAGGATTGAAGAGTAGTGTTTGAGGCTTTTTGGATTCTAGGGAATGGGACACTAATTTTGTCACTATTTCCAAACTAGATGAGGACTTATACAATGTAGACTCAAGTGAGTCAAGAGTATAATGTGATTCAATAGAGTTAATTCGCGAAACACAAATACAATCACATATAAGAGACTGTACCAATATTCAACAAATGTAATGAGTGGCATACCACTTGTCGTATGAAAATATAATCAATTTTACGATTAATAATTACTACGAAATACGACGTACACGTCACAATAAAGTTCAAACTTCATAAATTGAGGAAACCACATGACACATTCAAACACACCTTCTTGAGGAAAGTTAAGAGAATGCTAACAAAAGAAATAATGAGAATATATCTAGAACAAAATCTTACGAAATTAAAAAAGGATTCAAGAGAATCTTAACAAGATCAACAATCCTAAGAAAGTCTCCACGCATAAACATGGAAGTATCTCAGCAAGTCCAAAAAACATAAACAAGGAGTAGGGAATAATTTACGATTCAAGGGATACATGAATCAAAAGACTCATCAGCATGGTCAAATCTCCATCAATATGTCAATTTAAATCAATTGCTATTATCAAAAGTCCAACTTATTTACAACTCTAAACCATCTAATAAATATACACGTGATTGATTTTCTAAAAGTCCTAGATTGGAGTCGAAGAAATCCCTTAGGGTTTCCACCCAAATCCCAAATTACCACTTAATTAATTAAATATTCATTTAATTCACTTAATTACCTAAAAAATCACTATTGATACCAAAATTAGCCTGCTGACTTGGACGAATCATATGAAGACATGTGTTATCCTATATGGCTTAAACATAATTACCGAACATCTCAAAACACCGAGCTACTCAGCGTATCGAGCTACTCAGTGTACCAAGCACCTGGGCAAGAAGATCAAACGATGAAGATATCTTCAATGAACATTCTTACCATGTACAGATATATACGTCCATTTAATGAACGACGAAATGTCTATTCACATTGACATCCCAATTGCTATAAATACATTGTAATACCCCCACAGCGGGGCAAGCTTTTATTAGCGAACATAAGGCAAAATACCCAAGAATACAAGATAGTGGACGAAGGCCATTTTCATTATGGCTGAACCACTTTAAAAATCATTCGTCCTATTTCTTATTTCATATTTATCTGTGATTAATAAATTAGATTAAATTTAGTTTTTTACATCAACAGATTGGCGCCATCTGTGGGAAACGACTATACGTAGCGTTTTTCACCAACAAAAACTCATCACAAATGGCTGATATCCTTGAATCCAGTAATAAGAATAATAAAGCAATTCCTCCCAACCAGTTCACTCCTACAACTGTCCAAGATCTCATAGGAATAGCGGTAAACTTAGCCAAAGGACAAATAACTATGCAGGAAACCATGCGACAACACATTCAGACTGTTCAAAATGCAATGCCTGTATAGTCAGGCCAACGAAGCGCTCATAGGAGTCAGCATGTGCCACCTTCTCGATCCAGACGCACTCTATTCCCTCATGCCTCCCGATCCAGGCATACCGAAGTTCATCATACTGAGAGGTGTGGTGATCCTTCCTATCAGCCTGGCCGAACATCTCCCATAAGAGTTATGGACTCTCAAGAAAAATACTACTCTAACCCCAGAATGAACAAGCGCTCTGGAGAGGTTGAGTAGAGTCTCCCCTTTTGATCATTTGGGATCTAGGAGGAATAGAAACCCTCCTTGGATTGCGACGAGAAATTCTCAACGACCAAATAATCTAAGGGAAGGTTCTGCCCAATCACGCTCTGTCATTCGTACAGAAAGATCCCAAGAGGAAAATTCAGTACGGTCTGTTGCTCAAGAAAATAGACCAGAGACTGGAAACGATGCCTGGAAGGGCTCCATTCAATGATTAGAGGACATGTTAGGGGTGATGGCTCCAACGAACCTTTATCAAAGGATCACCTTTTGTGCAGGTAATTGCGGATTTTCCTACACCCTCAAAGTTTAAAGCTCATGTAGTCACACCGAAGTATGATGGGAAAACTGATCAAGTTCTCCATATAGAGCAGTACCAAGCTGCTATAGATATTTATGCGGTCCCAGACGAGATAAGGTGTAGGCAATTCTCAGGAACCATCACTAGATCTGCTCAAATATGGTACAATAATCTCCCTCGGGGGCTCATTATAACTTTCCATCAACTGGCCGAGCTCTTTATAGGAAACTTCTATTTTGCTGTGAAGCCAGTCAAGAGGGTAGCTCATCTTTTGAGTATAAGGAAAAAGGCTGGAGAAAGCACTAGGGATTATATCACTCGTTTCAATAACGAGAAACTGGAGGTTATCAATTATGAAGAAAAAACAACTATTGTCGCCCTCATGAGTGGTCTTTTACCAGATAAGATTTATAACACTTTAGCCAAGGATCCCCTCAAATCCATGGCAGAGTTGATGGCAAAAGCAGCCAAGATTATGAACGCTGAGGAAGCAATGGCTGCGAAGAAGAATACTGAAGCAAAGGCGGAGATTAAAGCTGAAGTCAGGTCGGAGAGGAAAGATCACAAGCATAATGGGGGGAGCAAACTGGTGAAAGGCAAAGAAGCGTCAGACAACATGAGGAAGTATGGAAATTATACTCCCCTAAAAGTAGATATAAACCATGTTTTGGAAGAGATCAAGAACATCGAAGAGATAAATTGGCCAGAAAAGCTGAGAACAACACCCAAAAAGAAAGATAAGTCAAGGTACTGCGAGTTCTATAAAGATAATGGTCACACGACCAAGCAGTGTATAGCTCTACAGAATGAGATAGAAGCACTCATCAGACGAGGAAAGTTGAATAGGTTTGTTGATCGACAGAATTATGGGAAGACCAATAATAAAACACGACAAAGATCAAAATCTCCTCACCGACTAATAAATGACAAGAAAAGGGACCATGAAGATGATCCCAAAAGATGACCCCGATCTCCCAAAAAAGTCAAGACAGCCAGAACGCGAGGTATTTTCAATTCGTTTTGGTTCATTCGATTGTAATATGATTACATAAGGAGATACTAGAGGGGGTGATCATATAGATGAAAGGAAGGATTACCTCAATGAGGCTCAAGCCTGCTCTTATATACAACGGATAAATATAGCAGAGGAAGACCGCTTGAGGAAGGTCAATAAAGAAAAACTGGTCATTGGTTTTTCCAAGAATGACCTTGAGGGCATTTTATATTCTCATGATGATCCTCTAGTGATCAAAATGAGGATGAAAGACGTAATTATTTCACGAGTATTAGTAGATAATGGTAGTTTGGTGGACATCATGTTCTATCCTTGCTTCGAGAGTTTGAACCTGAAACTTGCTCAACTGGAACCATATCATAGGCCACTCATTGGATTCTCTGGCAAAAAAGTTTTTCCACTTGGGACGATCAAGCCGGATATGCTGATTGGGACATGGCTTGTATCCAGATCCAAAAAAGTATGCTTTTTGTGATGGATAAAGATTTTCAATCGGCCTATAACATACTTATGGGAGTAGTAGGTTTGAGAAAATTTGAAGCAATTCCCTCCACTATACATTAGTGTTTAAAATTCCCAACCAACTTTGGGGTTGGAATTATAAAGGGCGATCAGAAGGTAGCTCGGGAGTGTTATTACTCGTCTATCGAGAAAGAAGAGTTGGAAAAACTAAGGAAGAAGACAACCACTTACCAAGTGGATAAGCCTGATGAGTCTAAAATTAAAACTTTAAACCCAAGAGATGAGACTACGCTCGTTAAAGGCCAAGTCATAGAGGCCACGAAAAGCATTATTCTAGATGACGAGCAACCTAAAAGAACAACCCAGATTGGGGCTTCACTTGATCCAATATTAAAATAGGGGCTAGTGACATTTCTAAGGCAAAAAAAATAAGCATTCGCATGGAGTCATGAGGATATACCGGGGATAGATCCAGCCCTCCTATGCTACGAGCTTGATGTTAATAAGGAGATTAAACTAGTGAAGCAACAAAGAAGGGTCTTTAGCCCAGAGAAGAATCAAGTTATTCAAGAAGAGGTAGAGAAATTACAAAGAGCTTATTTCATTGAAGACGTTAAATATCCGGATTAGTTGGCTAACGTGGTAATGGTGAAGAAGAAGAATAGCATATGGATAATGTGTGTAGATTTCACAAACCTGAATAAAACTTGTCCTAAAGACCATTTTCCTTTACCCAGGATAGATCAGTTGGTAGATGCTACTTCGGGCCATGAATTATTGAGCTTCATTTATGCCTACTCCGGATATAATCAAATCAAAATGAAGCCTGAAGACAGGGAGAGTACATCTTTCATTACCCCACGAGGTACATATTGCTACAATATTATTCCTTTTGGTCTTAAAAATGCAGGTGCTACCTATCAGCGGCTGATGAATAAGGTGTTTGCTGAGCAAATTGGTCAAAATATAGAGGTTTACGTCGATGATATATTGGCAAAAGGCAAGAGAGCTGCTGACCATATAGCTGATCTGAGCCAAACCTTTAACCATCTGAAGAAATATCAAATGAAGTTGAACTTAATAAAGTGCATCTTTAGCGTGCAAGAAGGCATATTCCTTGGGTACATCATAAATCAACAGGGTATTGAAGCAAATCCTGACAAAATCAAGGCTTTGTTAAAACTGAAATCTCCAATTACTAAGAAGGAAGTGCAAAGCCTTACAAGGCGCGTTGCAGCTCTAAACAGGTTCGTCTCCAGAGCAACTGATAAATGCCTTCTATTCTTCAAGGTTCTTAGAAAGACTTTTGAGTGGAATGACGAGTGTGAGCAGGCATTTCTAGCATTGAAGAAGTATTTGGAGACACCACCTTTGCTCTCTAGGCCGGTGTTAGGAGAAAAATTGCACATGTACTTAGTTGTTTATGAAAGTGCAGTTAGCTCAACTTTAATCAGAGAAGAAGGTGGAGTACAAAGACCAGTGTATTACACAAGTAAGGCATTTTGAGGAGCAGAAATTAGGTACACAAAGCTGGAGAAACTGGCATTAATCAAACATTCTCCTCTTTAATTCGAATTCTAACCTCAAACATTATTTTGGTTAATTAATCTGGTCAAAGTTACGGGGTCTTACAAATGAAATAAAGGAATTTGAAACCTAGCTAAACTTGTTCCTTATTAAATATCATAATGTCTACTACTTGAAATTAGATAGTAAGGATAAATTCAATAACGTATTGACAAGTAATAAAACAATGACATGAAAATTCCTCATTTAAATGGAAATAATCATTACATATTAACAAACGATGACATTTAAAAGAAAAACCTACAAGTCTCAAAAGAATACGATGAGAATATGAGTGGATAATGCATTAGTGGTTGCCAACATACTTATTAAGATCTATAATTAAAAGGGCATAGCGAGCGGTTAAGTTAGTCATCTTGGCATACAAGTCCTCGTTAGTTTACTAGCAACCTCTAAGAGTTGATGTGCATTCGATAAACCCTTGTGACCAACATCTTCGTCATGATCATCATAAACCTAGACAATGTTATTATTCCTTATCTTTAAGTTTCATTAAATTATATTTTAAAGAGGGATGGTGAAGTTTCCTCAGTGCATTGAGATTCTCTACAAACCAAGCAGTGGATAACCTCACTCGTTGCATATTCTAGAACATGTATCTACACTTTTTGAAACCTATGGAGTAAAACTTTCTAAAAAGTTTCACACTAAAATCCTTCACCGTTTGCACCAAGCTTTGAAGGACAATTATATGAACATAAAATTATACTAATAATGGAAACCTCCAAAATTCATTAGGGTGTGATCACGAAATGCGAACAAGAAAAACCTTCACCTCCTCCTCAAAAGGAATGGCAATCTAAAATTGTTAAAATTTGTCTTGAAAGAAATTTGATAACTAAGGGTTGGACCCCCAATGTTGTAGACCTTCTTACAAGATTTGGGAAGGCTTAGCAAAGGAGAAATAGTTAGATCCATATTCAAATTGATAGTCATGAATTAACCCTCATTCAAAGAGGGAACATGCGGTTCTTTTGCAAATAAACCATGTATAACCTTAGTCCTCTCTATACGAGGAATTATAAAAAAATCATTTTGATCTGTTATTGACTTAACACCGGTGGGCAAAGGTTCACTCGAAACACAGTCTTGAGAAGAAGGAGTTGCGCGCTCAACATTCCAAGTTGGGGCCACCTCATTCGAAAGGGAAATCACAACTTCTTAATTCGTGGGAGCCTTTGAAACAACACTTGGTGGTACCCCGCACCAACATTTTCATCATGGTCTATAGTGGTCTTATTCACTAAAGACACAATAGTTATGGTACAATTCGGTTAAAACAAATAAAATGATAAGTGGGTCTATCCGCGAGTGATAACGCTTAGGCGAGGGAAAAATGACCACTCGTTATTAAAGAATGATAATGAACAAACAACACGACGTGAACAGAGGGTGTCTTTAGCACACGTGTTTGGATCGAGACTTGACTAGCGAGTTATATAAAGAGAGTTTGATATGCTCAAATATCATAATTTAAAATTGATCGATCTTCTTAATTCCACCTCTCACTGTCACATTCAAACAATGAACTATTAACCTCCACATTAGCATTTTATTCTTAAATCATATTATCCGATACATTGCTTGTTCTCCCTAAGTCAATGTATTACTCATTAGTTTCTTCACCGGACTACTCAAACTAAAAAATAATAAAAGTGAAAGGAAAAACAACATGAGGAAGAATGTCTCAGAAAATAAAGGATAAAATTAACTAAAAAAAACTACCTCATTAGTATATCATCTAGATGGTCCCCCTCAGTAATGGGCATTAAGCCTCCAAGGGTAACAAGAGTAAGCCGTGCACGGGAAGATACAATGTTAAGTATCTCAACATCCAAATAATATACTTTGATTGCATAAGAACCCTATTAAACCATTATCTAAATATTTTCTAAATGAGGAGACAAATAAGTAAGGGGCACACTAACGAACCCCTTTCTCACTTCTCGAACCATTAAGAGCAGCGACTTCTCCTTTAAAATTTCAGCTAGAACAAAAGTACACAAGTTATGTTAAATGTATTCCCTTTTGCAATAACTCTTTATTAGAAGGGAAGTAGTAGTACGTTCACATATTTGTTTAGAATCATTCCCCAATCTTCTTTGGTTCAGACTTTCCTTTAAAAAAGGACGCAAATGATCCTTCTTAAAGGGACTCTTTCTGACTCTCCCTGATTCTATAGAGGTTAGTATCCTTAGAATATATCATTTAGATATGAGGATGAATCGGTTCCCCATGAACAAAGAATATATGGAGTCGACCTAGAGCTTAAAATATAATGGCACATCACAGTCACTCCATCTTGTTTATTGCCAATCGAATGTCGATAAACCTAATTTCTTCAAACGAAATATTACATCCTTTGAAAAAAATTAGTCCACATTACGACATAATCATTTTCCTCAAGGGTATCATCACCCTTCATGATAACTCATTGATCGTAACCAAACTAAAGAACACTAGGATGAGGGTTATGAGTGATATATCCTTACCCCATTCATTCAGTGTAAGAAGGATAGTGGGGAATCATCATCACAATAATCCCGATGAAATCATATTTATCCATTATAGAGTTATTAGGATCATGCACATAACATTATTGACTTTTGACAAATAAATGGTTAGTGTAAACATCACATCCATTAGAATATGGCTTGAAGAAAATAAGGAAAGCGCTCATATAATATTCCCAACAGAAAGAGAGTTAGGGCATAATTGGATATATCATAGCATCCCAATGAGTGAGCGATATATCGATGCGCCTTGTCCAGCCAAAACTACAATTTGTTAAAGAGTAAAAGAGCAAACGCAACTTTGTATCTCACTAAAAAACAAACCCCTAGTTTAAATAAATGCATGCAATGTTAGTCAATGGGATTTACCATAAATAAGTTTTAATAAGAAAAAAAGGCAAGGTAATCCTCCAGTTGGTATTTAAAGTTAAGTTGAGGACCATCAAGAAACCACATTAATCTTTAAAAATACTTCGAGATACTTAAAAAAATATTTATGTCATTGTATATATGAGGCCTTTCCAGGACTTTCTCGTTGAGACCAATATAGGACGAGCAGGCAGTAAACCAACGGTAAAGTTCGGTGATTGCCCATTTCTCATCGATATTAAAGAATAAATAGAGAATGTTTAAACCCAAACGTTCCAAGTCAATTAGCTCGCATAAATCTTCCAATGTAATACCAAATTATCTCCACCGGGCCACATAAGTGGCGATATTATTGATCCAGCGAGAGATGAGATTAAGAAAAGCTTATTGTCTTTCTTTTAATTTTAAATCTAGAGAGATTGGTCACACAACAGAGCAAACTCACGTTACCCAACGGTTGCAATGGTGGGGGTTCGAAGTATGCGATGAACCCACGTATCCCATTGAGTGTGTGGACTATGCGATGAACCCACATATCCCATTGAGCGTGTGGACTACTCATCGCTTCAAACTTTATGTGTAGCTATGGGATATCATCATGATCTATTGTAAAATGAAGAACACTGCTGGGAAGGAAGAGAGACACCCTATGACAAAAAAAATTCGACTGTTGGTAAATTAGAATTAGACATTGATGCAATGAAATGTCGTTACCACCATAAATGGTGCTAAGAATCTTCATATGAAATGTTCGCTGAAAAGGGGGACAAAATTATACTCTTTTAACGCCTAAAATATCCTCAATACTCTTAGTATATTGGAATTCCATACCATTTGTATAAAGTATCAAACATGATGAACCAACAAAAGAGAATGAAAGTTAACATGAAAAAGTGTTGTAGAAAAACAAAAACAACGGTTGCCACAAATTGCATAGAGAAAACACGTGGAAGAGAAAGATGTAGAAATAAGGTAAGAAGAAACATAAGTCTTTAAAAACTCATATATATATATATATGTGTGTGTGTGTGTGTGTGTGTGTGTGTGTGTGTGTGAGAGAGAGAGAGAGAGAGAGAGAGAGAGAGAGAGAGAGAGAGAGAGAGAGAGAGGTGTGGGTGTGAGAAAGGGAGAGATTCTTGGGGAAAATGAATATCAAACCATATTCATGGCCTATGTTTTGATTGACCTCCTTTTCGTATTCATTTTACCTAAGGCAAAAGAGAAGTCATACAAAGAAAGTTTCTTTCATGCAATGCATAACGGGCGGGCCTCCTATGGATTTTTCGAACTCAATGAATGAAGAGAGGCGTATGAGGAAGCCAACATTCTATATGAAAATTCAAACAAAAAGGAAAAAGAGCTCATATCTTACTGAATAATTTGGGCACATGTGAACAGGAAAATCGCCAAAGTGTGACACATAATGAGTACGTGCACTAAAGCGTCGAGAGAATATTAACCTCATTATGTGCACTGATAAACCATGAAATCATAATTAGGTTATAGAACAATTCTGGTCTTACACCCATGTGTTCAATTGGGTACACCCTAGGGCTGAGTTTTGATTGATGGGCAACCCGAGTTATCTATCAACCCCCAAAATGTGAGTTTGGCAGGCCTGCTCGGCCGTTTATGCCGATCGAGTCACCTTCATCACTAATGTTACATCAAAATGCATTAAATAAGGGGCGGAGCATTCAATGCGCTAAGCCACATAGCACACTACTACATATTACCATGGTAAACAGCCTACGAGAACATTATTTGCAAAAGTTATCTCACTATCACCATTTATCACCTAACATTGGGATTTATTGTTCCCGATCCTTAAGGACTCTCATTGCACTTAAGCACACATTCAATCTTTGTTCACTACTGACGCTTGACCAGAGTGGGGCTTGTCTTCCCTCTTTGAAGGGTTACTCGTATCGCTCATCCCCCCCCCCCCCCCCCCCTCGATTTCATTTATATTTCTTCGCTTATAACAACTTGAGAGACATTTTGGATCATATAAACATCATCGTCTTGGGTCTAGTTTTTCAATTTGACTCCTAAACTGCATCAAATTTCTCAATTTGTTTATAAAGTTCGCAACTTTCAAGCTATTGTGAATCATAATTTCCACATGAGAAGATATTTCAGATTAATTACATTTGTAAATTTGTTACAAAACAAAACATTGTAATTTTACCATGGATATGTTTTTCCTCATAAGTTTAGCAAAATTATCGAGGAACAAAAAAATGGATTTTTATCGTAGTGATAGAACTACCTATCTTTTAACAGATTAAAACACGTACACACGCACACCACATATAAATACATATAGAGATGGGGGTTTGATTTGAGTTGAGTGTAAGATTAAGGGTTTGTAGATTTATGATTTAATTTGAGATGGAAAATGGAAGAAGATTAGGGTATTTTTGTCCATTTAAAGAAATTCAAGCGAAAGGTTGTCGTCGTTCGCGTTAATGGTATTATGCCTATTTTTTTAATAAAAGAATATTTGTGTTAAGCTAAATATCGTATTATCAAACTGGAGATAAGTCAAAGAAGAAAATAAGTGTAGCATAAGAAAAAAAAAACTATGGTACTTTGAAGTTAGACTAATAATATCTTTAAAATTTAATGAGAGTAAAATAAAACTAGTTAAACACTGGATAAGACTTTTTACATCAATGAAGGATATTGTATCGAGGCTAGAATTCAGTGGTGTCCTTTTTAATGAGCAAAAAAAAACTCACCTTGCTCATTTATTTACTTGAATTAATGGTGGTCAGGGATGGACCTAGGTGGTCCCGAAGGTGGGGGCCGCCCACCTAGATTTTTTGAATTTTTTTTTCTGGTATAAGCTATTTTTTGAACCTTTGTGTAATGTTTCATAGTATAAGGCATTTAACTTTGGGGGTAGATATATAAATAAACCATATTTGTTTTGTTCTTCTACCTACACACGTCTTTAAAACTAAACCCACATGCGTTTTAAAACGTTTCAAACCCAAAACCCAAAACCATTGTTCTAAAAAACCCGCCTAGGCTTGAGCCTTGGGAGAAACGCCCCGCCTTAAGATTTTTGACGCCTTATGCTTGGTAAAACCCTTAAGGCATACTTTTTCTCTAAAAACAACAATGCTGAACCATTATCTCATCCAAAATAATCAAATAGTATTTTTATTTGCAAATATTCAGATATATTTTTATGATATGTACAATTTTAGTATTTTAATAGCCTTGTTATGGGTAAAAAAATATTAAAATATATTAAAAAGACCTAAACGCATTTTCACACTTTTTACGCCAAGGCCCGCCTAGGCTTAAGGCTTGGCCTCTGCGCCTCGATCACGTCCCGCGTTTTTTAGAACCTTGCCCAAAACTAAACTCTCTCCTCTCCTACCTAAACTAGTGCCAAATCAGCAGGAGCAGCAATGCCAAACCAACCGGAGCAGCAGTGCCAAACCAACGTCGCTCCTCCGCCGCAACAAGCAGATTTGGGGCAAACCAACGATTCACACATTTTAGGTAACTTTTCTATCTATCTTTTCTTTTCAATTCAATATTCAAGACTCAATGAAGATAGTCTACTCATTAGTTTATTCACTTATTCAAGACCCAAGCAGTTAAATGATTAGTTTATTCACTTATTGGTATATGAAGATAGTCTGCTGAATATTTATATTCTTATTAATTTTATTTGTTGAAAAATATATCTATTATTGTTTCAATGTTTTGTTTGCTAACCATTTTTTAAAATTTTGATTAAACATTGGAAGTTAATTATTGAGTATTGTTTATTTGGTAAATATATTGTTTGTCCTTTGCTATTTTTATTTGCTTAATTACTATAAATTAGGAGTAATATTTCTTTGCTTAGATTTTTAATTTTTCTAAATTTCATCGCTAAAAGTTCAATTTGAAATATATTTTCAATTTTAGACAATTATGTTATGTAATTGTTAAAATACAAGTATTTGCCAATTAGTTAATATATTTTTAGAGCTAAAATTTTTAATAAAACTCAAAGTAAACTTTAAAAAAATCACCTCAGGAGGAAAAGCCCCCGAACTCCCGGTATCACTCTAAACTTTTACACCCCAATCCAATATTCTGAGTCCGGTGGTTAATTACAAATAGGAAAATGTTATGAAGTTTCAAGAAGATTCGCTCTTATAGAAAGAAAGTTCCAGCATATGTATTCATATACTCGTCTTAAGGCACATTTGATTACAAAGGTAGAACAAGTTTTAAAAATAGTTTTATGATTTATGAGTTGGAAAAACGTAGAAAAAGAGATGATTGACATAGCGTGGCATGTAACATTTAAGGTTGTGGTTTTTTAAAAGTACATTTTTAATCGTAAATGTTATACTTAAAACTATTGTACAAATTCAAATGGCACCACGATCCTTTATGACTAAGTTGTCTAAGAGACCAACATATTGTAACCCAAAACTAATTAAGGATCAACTACTTGTTTTGTCTAATATTGTCATCTCTCTCTCTCGTGTGATGGGAGAGAAATGTGAGGAGGTAAGGTACAAGAAAATATATTTTAACCATTCTGTCAGATATTTCTCACTCTTCCTTCTGTCTTTGAACAGTGTTTGGCGGGGGATAAAGACAAATACCCAACTAAAACATCATCCTTTAAAATTTAAAATAAAATAAAGAGGGCCCATAAATCCGAAGGTGGGTTACATCCCTATCCATATCAACATAATCTCTAAACAAAAGAAAAATCAGCAACTTACTGGACCAAGAACAAAAAAAAGGAGGGGGCTAAAATGAGAAATAGTTGAATACATAACACCAGATTTTTTCACACTCCAAACAGCAGTACACATTCTGTTCTTGAATACTTTGATCATACAAATGTTATTTAGCCTATTACACACGGCAACAATTCATCTTCAGGTAGGTAGGGAAATGCAGCTTCTCATAAGGAAATGAAGTAATTAGAGGCCCTGATCAATGAGATAATCACCCAGCCTCTCAACAACCATGTTGCACTGACCTGGGGTCATCGGCTCATCATATATTCCGAAAAGTAAAGCTTGGTTGGTCTTCTTGATAGTCACACCCCCAGGGCCCTGAAGGAAGATATACAAGTATCAAAAACTATTTATCACATTGAGGGGCTATTTATAAATTTATCACTTCTGCATGAAAATGTAATTTGGGCTATATATAATAGTGGGCAATTTTAAATGCTAACTGATTACTTTGATTAATTGAGGGTTGAGGGTATTATCGTCAGTTTACGTGCACACCAAGTAATGGGCATATCCACCTATAGCATAGTTATTTTAGTAATAGATTATGGGGTAGTAAAAGTTTATATTATATACTAATAATTGCAACTTTGCCCTACTAAGCTGAAATAAATAAGTCCTAAAACAAGCTGCTAATTAATTTTTTATCAAAAAAATTAACAATATATACCAAGGGTGGCTTGGTAGGAGTGGTGGATATATCCACGGAAATATTTTCTTACCTTCCCCAAAAGAAAAAAACAACTCATTCAAAAGTTCAAATTTTGCATTATCAAGTAGTATCATCAGACAATCAACCACACCAAAAGTTGGATGATATGGAATCTTCCGTATTTTCCATGGAAAATATGGTCAATCAAACACATCCTATTGGTCTAATAAATTTAACAAGCTACCACTTACTAAACAATTAATTTATCTTCTTCGCTTGTGTTCTAAGTAGGTAAGTGAAAATGTGCCAACCCCAACAAAAGTATCAATCCTCTCGGAGAATTTGGAAATTTTAAAAAGTGATTACCATGTTCAGAATAGGACATGAAAAATAGGGTCATTTAGCCTTTAGTCCCTTTTTGTTATGTCATATATCACTTTGGGTATCAAAATTTAGCGTAACATCACGTTGCGTGTCATTTCCACATTTTCCAAGACTTTTGTGAAAAAAAAGTCACAAAAAGTGATAAAAAAGTACAAGAAATGTCGTAAAATGAAAATGGCTCCAAATGTGATAATATCACTGTTCTAAAAAACCCGCCTAGGCTTGAGGCTTGGGAGAAACGCCCCGCCTTAAGATTTTGACGCCTTATGCTTGGTAAAACCCTTAAGGCGTACTTTTTCTCTAAAAATAATAATGGTTTAGTGAACCGCTATCGCCTTTTATAGATTTTTTTACAAACCGGACCATTATCTCATCCAAAATAATCAAATAGTATTTTTATTTGCAAATATTCAGACATATTTTTATGATATGTACAATTTTAGTATTTTAATAGCCTTGTTATGGTTAAAAAATATTAAAATATATTAAAAAGACCTAAACGCCTTTTCACGCCTTTTTACGCCAAGGCCCGCCTAGGCTTCTAAGGCTTAAGGCTTGGCCTCCATGCCTCGATCACGCCTCGCGTTTTTTAGAACCTTGGATAATATGCTAAACTTTGACACCCAAAGTGATACACGGCATAACAAACAAGGACCAAAGGCCAAATGACCATAAATCATATGTGGGTGTTGATAAATGAACCAAATTTTGTTAACCCTATACCCACATGTAATTCCAATCAAGCAAAAATGTAAAATGATTTTAAAGCATATTGTGGCACTAGGTAACAAATCTTCTGGGTGCCTTAATAAACATCCAGTAAGAGGAATGTTCCATTTAAGAGCGAGGATAACACTGATTGTTGACAAAACTACCGCACAAAACATAAAGGTGGAAATCAAACACGTGTAAAATATAACATTTGATAGAGGAAATGTGAATGTGAAAGATATTACCTTCTTTCCTCTAATGACAGCATTAGGTTCACCTTGAATAACCATATACTTTGTACCTCCAAGGTATAAGCCGGTTGGGGCAAGAGATCCAGGTTCATCAAAATCGGTCATAATGGCAGTTATTTCTTCTGGCTTAAACTGCAATAACAACATTAAATATGAAGAATACATCGAGGTTTAATGAATGTAAAATCCTATAAAACATACATTTCACATCATTAGGACAACCTAATATGTATATATATACACACATATAAATTCAATGTATCTTGACATATTCATATACTACTTATTTTTTCCTTTTAAAAAAAAATTGTTCTGAGAATATTGCACTTAATAGAGCGGAATGGAGAAATAGGATTCATGTAGCCAAAAGGGATTTGTTGAGTTGAGTATTTCGCATTACCAAACAAATCAACTACATATAAAATTCTATACATTATAAAAATAATCAAAATTTGTAATGTAACAATAAGTTTATAACAAATTAACAATTCACCAAATTTTATTACCTGATTTCAGTATAGCTCACCGGTCATTAAAGATTCGAAGACTTCTACATATTTAAAATAACAGAGATTAAAAACACCCAATGTCTATACTCAACATTGTAATGAGCAACTCATGTGCAGATACACAGCTGAAATAAATGTAACATTACATACCGTTAAATTGAAGGTAATCAATTATAATTTAGTAGAAGTTTAATTTCAACAATCCCCTGTTTTTTAAGCAATCTCAACAAGCTAGACCTCGCAAAATGAGATGATACGATAACAAGACACAAAAGTTGAAGTTAATGGGTAGAAAGCCTGAGGGTTCCTAATGTGTATGTCTCTCTCCAGTCAAAACTTTACTAATGAACTGGGTACTTTGTTATGGTTCGACAAGTATAATCCCGTGTCCTTCATGTGTTGTTTGATATATATACGACACTAACAAGCCTCCGAAGAGCGCCTGCCCTTTCTAGAGGACAACCATCATCCATCCCACCACCTGTAACTCACCCACAACCACCTCCCTCGTCCTTACTGTGATATCACCATTGCCATTTAAAAATATCCATCACAACCACTTTGTCTTTGTCCACTATAGCCACTTCCTCCCATTGTGCTGTCACCACTTAGTTCACCAGCGCCATTGTTAGCCACACGTATCTCATGTATGCACACATATAGGTTAAAGAAAAGCACAAGGAAAACAAGAAAGCTGAGAAGGAAAAAAATGACATTTAAGCTCATTTCGTGAATATGATGCAACAGAGATGAACACAAATAATACAAATTCTCACAAAAAACCCAAAACATGGAAGCGTCCCTCAATAATAACTAATGGCCAAATGGCTTTTTGACATCACTATATATACCCTTGAGATTAAGATAACACTGACAATAACAGGGAATACTCACCCATTAAGCCCCTACTAAAATTTTATATGCTAAAGAGGGATAAGGGAGCCCCGACTTGTAAATTATATCCTAAAGAGGGATAAGGAGGTTGCCACTAGATTGTTCACTTCCAAAACAATTAAAAGATTTTAATTAAACTACTAATTTCAGTACTCTTCCTCCCTCGAAAAAAGCTAAGCCTCTCCCTCGAGCTCCAAAGGCGCACAATATCCGTCTCTAGTGGGATCAGTAACACCTTGGCCACAAGAGCCACATGATGAATCTCTTGATGTAACACCCCTTATTTTTAATGATTTTTAAATGTGGGATTAATTAAATTAAATATGGCGCAGCCATACCTTTCTTCTACAACGGATCAAACCTACAATAAGAGGCAAGTGTTTATCTTGCTCTCAATCTAAGAAGGAGATAATATCCATGTTAGAATAGGATGAATTTTATATGAATATCACATGTTTTAAATTAATTTGGAGAATGAGAAAAATGTTCTTGAGTAGGATCTTGCATGTAGATTTGATTGGTTTACATAGAGATCACGAAATCAATAACTGGGTCATGATTTATATGGGAGAAATCTGGGTTTTGATGGGTAGGATTGAATTGTAGAACAACTTCTTGAATTCGAAGAAGACTATGAAATTGGATAAATTAAATCGTCATCTTAGAAACTGTTTTGCGCCGTTTTGATTCCGAAAATAGCTATTCTGTCTGCGATGTCTCGTAGAAAATCCTGTATCCTGCATTTTGTTCTCTGATATGTTTTCTCCAAAAACGGCTCAGAAATGCCTCAAAATTGCATTTTAAAATCTGGGCAGATTCGTGGGGAAAATTTAAAGAAATGTTGGAGATTGCCTAGATTGATTGATTGATTGTGATTGTTGTTCTGTAATAAGGATATTATGCCTAAAGTGGAGATTAGGTTACATAAAGTGAGATGAGTAAGTATTAGGATAATTGGGAAAATATCAGTAATTGATAAATGAATGAAATTCGAGAAGGGTGGCGTAGTGATGAGTGAACATTTATGACCAGTAGTGACGACGGGAATAACTACTGAAAAATAATGAAGGGGTAACGAGGACCCTTATAGTTGTGTGAAAATTCATATAAATATGATAGTAAGCAAAAATCTTAAGTAATAAATACGGTGAGTATTTGAGAAAAACATACTACGTGCGAGTGATAATATTTAAGTTATGTGTATACCTACTGATTTTTATAAGTGGTAAGAATACCTATTGTATGATTCTTATGTGTATTGACATACTTACGCTACTTGCTATAACGGGAGGTTTCGCATTGTGGTCAGTCTTATTCTGAGGAGCCTATTTGGGGGGATATTGACTTGTACCTCAGGACATAGAACTTTGGGTAATGCACACTACAGTGATTTAGGGTGTGCTCGGTCATTTGGGTGCATTGGTATGTGCATATCCCAAAGACTTAGGACTATGTTCGCCTCCAATATGTGTGATTTAATTTTATGGTTCAAGAGTGATTCTGAACCGGTAGTCCTTTATTTTATACGTGATGTACCGAGACTTGATAGCAGAGTAAGCCACACCGCAACTTAGCCTCGGGGTGCCGTATTTGTATATATATTATATAGAGTGATAAATATATACACTTGTGAAACATTCTACTGTGTACTTGGTAGCTGAGAAAGATAGTGACATATTAAATAACTTAGTATATGGAGAGCTAAACATATATTAAGAATTTCATAGTTGGCTAATTGATGTAAAGAATTTACTAACGTACAGTATGGGCGAAACGAGTGGGACAACGTGTTAGCGTATAAAGAAATATAAATATTTCTTCAGACTAGTTAGGCAGGGTAGCATAATTAGTTTGGGTGGTGGAAACATATGATAGGTGTGCACATTAGTTGAGAGGTGAGTATCTCAAGAGAGGGCACGTAAACCTAACATGTATATAATAATATCTGCTGATTTTGCATTTTAAATCACTTGCTAAATTTTTTTTAAACTGTTTTCACTCGAGTTCTGACCCGTTGCAAATCTTGTCTTTGTTTTTGTAAAACCATTTTTAGGTGCCCAGTCACAGGGACACCAAACATAGGAGTTTCTTTCCTT
Source organism: Sambucus nigra (assembly GCA_949130495.1). Lineage (NCBI taxonomy): Eukaryota > Viridiplantae > Streptophyta > Magnoliopsida > Dipsacales > Adoxaceae > Sambucus > Sambucus nigra. The sequence goes on along the minus strand of OX422208.1, from coordinate 81,009,403 downwards.
TGACGTGTTGCAGCTGCTGTGGACGTTGCAAGACTTCGGTAGTAGACGCCTCCATATTTATCATCTCTTACTTATGAGTATCTTTATTGAGGCTTGTCGTATTTACTTCATTATGGATTTGATAATTACGGATGTTTAATTGGAATGTTTATCCAGTCATTTTATTTATTTATTTTAGTTCATCACTTATTATCTGATGTGTTGAATGGTGAATGTTTTGCATAAGTTTAAACTGATGCATGTTAATAAGAAAGACAAAATTTGACACAACCTTTTTAAATACTAGGTGATTAGTAAGTTTTAGAAGTTTTTTACAGTGATGCTAAGAATGAAACCACTAATGATTCTTATTTAATTTAGTAGTGGACTGATCACCCAGAATTTAATTGGGCTCCATAGAATAACAATTAAACGTTTTTTATTAAACTACTAATTCATTACTCTCCCTCCCTTGAAAAAAGTTAGGCCTTCCCCCGAGCTCCAAAGCACACATTGTCCGTCTCTAATGGAACCTAAAACACCTTCATGGCTTCGCCACATGATGAGTCTCCTGGAGTTTTGGATCCTCTACTCTCCACCATTTCTCACGAGTACTAAAGGCTTTTTTCCTTCAGACGATCAGTTATCTTATGTCCAAGAGCACAACACTTAAAGCACTTGAAAGGAGTAGGTGTGGTCTTATGTCCAGTCATTTTCTCCTAACTTTTATGTAGTACCTGCGTGCACAAAATCTGAATTGCTCAGTATATTCTAGAATCAACACAACTCCTTCACGGAACCCCCGACTCCCCTAAACCCGGGAATATAGGTCGCATACGCAAGATTAGGAATGAATGTTACCCTAAGGTGTTTCTTTATCTTCATCAAAGGCTAAATAGGGTGCAGTTCTCCTTCTATCAAGTCATGACAAGCTAAACCCACCAAGCATTTGCACAACCCTGCAGTTTGTGCCACAAAACATTTCACCCGAGACAACATGTTTGCATCTATGTGCTTGTCAAACACCAGTACATCAACATGTATATCTATGCAAACTCTTTTCCAAAATCCACAATACCCGACCCATGTCTTCTCAAGCCCCCATCAATGAGTCCCAACACACACGGCCTACCCACCACTACTAAAGTGGGTACCAAAGGTCTTTTTCTCCATCAGATGCCGGTAGTTAAAAGTTTTCAACCTACATTCTTGCATCAGAAACAAGCACGATTGTTAGCAGGAAGAACTAAAAGGACCTAAGCTTTATACCTGTCATCCTGACATTAAAAATGTGGATTGCAACTTATCACCATGAACAGAACAGCGAGTGATGGGAGGTTTCTGCAGATTGGGGGAAAAGGGGTTTACCTCGTCGTCATAAGATCCAGAAAGCTCAGGCTCCCCAGGCTTTGTTTGGTGAACTGATTTGTAAACCGAGGGCCAGTAAGGGTTTATCAAGTGAACATCGAATGCAGGGAGCTGAACTTTTTGTGGAGGAAGGCCCTCAATTAAAATTACAAAGATACGAGGTTGATTGCTGGTATGCGCTGAGTTAAGGTTTGGTGTTGTGGGTGGAGTTGCAATAGGATCCCTTACCTGGCGCCTTGTCATGAAGGCCTCTCCTTCGCGCATTCATCATGTCAAAGTAGCAAAAGGGGGATAAGGAGGTTGCCACTAGATTGTTCACTTCCAAAACAATTAAAGGATTTTAATTAAACTATTAATTTCATTACTCTTCCTCCCTTCGAAAAAAGTTAGGCCTCTCCCTCGAGCTCCAATGGCACACAATATCCGTCTCTAGTGGGACCTGTAACACCTTCGCCACAAGAACCACATGATGAATCTCCTGGAGTTTCGGTTCACTTTATAGAATAACAATTAAACGGTTTTAATTAAACTACTGATTCATTACTCTCCGTCCCTTGAAAAAAGTTAGGCCTTCCCCCGAGCTCCAAAGCACACATTGTCCATCTCTAGTGGGACCTGTAACACCTTCACGGCTTCGCCACATGATGAGTCTCCTGGAGTTTCGAATCCTCTACTCTCCACCATTTCTGACGAGTACTGAAAGCTTCCTTTCTTTAGACAGTCAGTTATCTTATGTCCAAGAGCACCACACTTTAAGCACTTGAAAGGAGTAAGTGTGGTCTTATGTCCAGTAATTTTCTCCCAACTTTCATGTAGCCTAACCTGCGTGCACAAAAACTGAACTGCTCAATATATTCTAGAATCGACACAACTCCGTCATGGAACCCCTGACCTCCTTAAACCCAGGCATATAGGTCGCACACGCAAGATTAGGAATGAATGTTACCCTAAGGTGTATCTTTATTTTCATCAAGGGCTAAATAGGGTGCATTTCTCTTTCTATCAAGTCATGACAAGCTAAACCCACCAAACATTTGCATACCCTGCAGTTTGTGCCACGAAACATTTCACCCGAGGCATGTCTGCATCTATGTGCTCGTCAAACACCAAGACATCAACACGTATATCCATGCACACTCTTCTCCAAATCCGCAATACCCGGCCCGTATCGTCTCAAGTCCCCTATCAAGTGTCCCATCATATTCTTCATTGGAGGAAATATCAATGAGTCCCAACGCACACAGTCTACCCACCACTACTAAAGTGGGGTACCAGAGGTCTTTTTCTATATCAAATGTCGGTAGTTAAAAGTTTTTAACCTACATTCTTGCATCATAAACAAGCACGATTGCTAGCAGGAACAAAAAGAACCTAAGCTTTATACATGTCATCCTGACATTAAACGTGTGGATTGCAACTTATCACCATGAACAGAACAGTGAGTGATGAGAGGTTTCTGCAGATTGGGGGAAAAGGGGTTTACCTCGTCGTCATTAGATTCAGAAAGCTCAAGCTCCCCAGGCTTTGTTTGGTGAACTGATTTGTAAACCGAGGGCTAGTAAGGGCTGAAATTATCGAGTGAACATCAAATGCAGGGAGCTGAACTTTTTGTGGAGGAAGGCCCTCGAGTAAAATCACAACAATACGGGGTTGGTTGCTGGTATACGCTGAGTTAAGGTTTGGTGGTTGTTGGTGGAGTTGCAATAGGATCCCTTACCCGACGCCTTATCATGGAGGGTCACAACTGTTGCCTAAATCCGCAGCCTGTAAAGCCACCCTCTGCCAAACTCGTCTGACCTATCTGAGCCTTCAGCATGCTCGTAAAACACTTCCTCTTCGGTGTGCCGTCGTTGGTCACTTATCCCTTTATGACCTCATATCATGTTGTCGGATTGCCTTCGCGCCTCACTGTGCTTTTCACCTTCATATCGGCACTCAAATTACCTTCGAGCCTCACAGTGCTTCTCGCCAATGCGTCCCTATGGCTTGTCGAAGGGTTCAACCCTTGGCCTAACGGGGCAGCATTTGTTAGCTAAGACATCATTGAGAGATGAATGGCATGACCAATCAAAGATAGTCACTGACCCAGATGATGGGACCCATGCTAACGAAGGGCGGTTAGTCAAAAGGGTTTGCTACACTACTCCCCCCCGCGTAACGTTCATCATGTTTATTTTTTTACGACAATCTCTTCTCAAATTACTTCTCATTAATTTACCAAAAAGATATTCATAAAACTACAAAAATAATGTAACATAATTTGATCAATATAATTTAAGCAATAAATAGTGTATTGTCATCACATCATTGTCAAATAGGCCTAAAATCAACATCGCCAACAGAGAATACTGTGCCTGTATATATACATAATTAATGATCACGTATATCATGTGAATATACATTTGGCACTCTAACAATTAATATATATTAAACTAATAATTCAACTAGTTAATAATTTTCCTAGGAACCAAACTTAAATAATAGAAGACAAATTTCCTTCCCAAAGAAAAATAGTTAGAACACGTATGATAATAGCATTAAAATTGAGAAAAAACACATGAGAAGAAGGAAAAATATATTTTTTTGTGTATATTTATTTATTTGCGCCTCTAACACGTAGCTTGAGGCGTAAGCACATTGAGATCTAAGCCTCTTTCTTTGGTCCTTGAGGCTTAAGCCTGAAGGTGATTTGACCCCTAAAAACCAAGTTGCTCGAGCTCGGTAGATAATAAGAGAAATGCAAAGATTACCAATTAAATCATCAATTAAACAAAACTCATAACCACGACATCTAAAATTGGTTGAAATAAATAACATAAATCTATATAATGGTAATTTTGGGGACCTGGGGAAAAGTGGCGCTTTGAGCCCAAACGGTGCCGTCGTGGCCGATGATGGCCGCGGCGGTGAGCTGGTTGCCTTCGATTTCGCACAGCAAGTGCTCGTCAACGTATGTTTGCCACGACATTTTGGGTTTTGTTTTTCCTTGGATTTGGACAGAATATCAAGTTTTGGGTAATAAATAGTGGATGAACAAGGAATTGACGAGTAGCGTAGAAATTAAGCTTATTTATTATTATTTTAGATGGATGGTGATGATGTCTGCGTTTCCCTTCATGTCAGCTTTGGACCGCTTCCCCGTCCTAACATCAATCCAATTAAATAAATGAAAAATATTAACACCCCTCCTACTCTAACAAGTTTTAAAAATAATTTTATTAACTTATAACAAGATAAGATTTGAGGGCCTACTTCCCTATCAAGGTGTTATCTCTTTGTATATAAGTTATGATAATAAATAGCATAAGTATGGGAATCCTTTGGATAAAGGATAAAAGTTAAGGTTAAGGTTTCTTTGTCAGAAGAGAACTCTTAATATGTGGTTGTGGATATATCCATGTGTTTTAACTAACTTACTTATGATTGAAAGAGACTAATCTTTATACAACCACTCAATATGAAAAATCAATTGCCCTAAGTATATGGGAAATGGATTTTCTCTATTTATCTATCGATAAATATAGAATTGCTCAGAGGTTTGATCGCATTAAAGTCATCTCTAATTCTTATATTTACAAGAGCTATTTTTGGATAGTTGAACATGATGACATCAATATGGACACTCATGATGTTAGATGCAAAATAGGAAGTGGAGTGTTGGTGAATAGATTCAAGGTGATGAGTGGTAATTGATGGTAGCATTAAATGTAATCTTATGAATTAGGAAGAGTGTATTTAGTGAGTGGGGATCAATAGCACGAAACTATACTTACTGCCAAGTTTTTTTATCAAGAGAGAGAGCGTATTGTCTAACTTTCCTAATCAAGTCCTCGTCATCCAATGTTGTAAAAGGGTCGCGGAGATCATTAGAAAGCCATGTGATAGATTGAAATGATTCCCCAATAGGTTAGTCAAATTCTACTAGTGGGGAATTATTCGTGTCGGACCCTTGCCTAGTGCTTTAGAAGTCATATACTTAAGTTAGGTCCCCATTGATTGTATTGAGTGATATAGCGATCCTGGAGATTAGCCTTAGGGGCTTATAATCCCCGAGGGTGAAATAAACCAGGTCTTTAGATTGAATTGCAAACCTTAGACAAGCTTGGATGATCCTTGACTTCTTTGATGAACTATATTGGAGATGTAAGACCTTGGACCTTAGCCTTGTAAGCTTGTCGTGCATAAGGCTTAGGCGGATAAGGTATCTATGGAAAGTGAGAGGCTTTACACTTATGGTATCGGGATCAGAGGTCTAAGGACTTGAAATTTCTCATTGTATCATCAGTAACGTCAACTGCCACTTGCATGCAATGGTATTAGGATTAGTTATCTATTTTTAAAAAAAGGCACTTATATATTACCATTTTATTCATCCATGATTGTGAACTTATGGAGAATGTAAATGATCAATTACCCCGTATGTAATGTGACTAATATAATATGTCCATAGAACTAAAGGCCATGCTTATTGATCAAGCGACGGTTACGAAGGATATAAATCAAGACCTCTAGTTGCTTTTTCTCTTCTCTCTTTCTTAAAATATTTTTTAAATATTTATTATTATGTTTTGCTTTAGTAAAGATATTTTTGTTATCCTTTATTCTTCATGGAACTTTGATAATATATTGTTAACTATACTTTTCTTGTAGTGTAGGGGAATCCCCTCAAAATGATTAAGTGACCATTTGCTTTTCATTCCCCATGACCACAAAGCCTACACATTCTAACTCCTATTAATACGGGAAGTAAAAGTTTGTTCCAACCACCCTACGCAAGTGGGATCCCCTACTAGTTAAGTAGCTGTAAACTACAAGGCCCAATGATAAAAACTTTTTTTTTGGGGAGGGGGGGGGGGGGGGGGCAGTGGTATTGTCAAAGAACATTCGAATATGCAGAACACGTATAACATTTTTACCTTTCTACCTAGCTTTTTAGTCAAGGAAGATCCCCACCAATATGGCATTCCCTTTCTTTTGAGTAGAAGTTTGCTTGTTTTAGTCCATACAATGCCATTCTGAGTCAACAAACTAGATGTGAAGAAATTGATCGCCATGGCGAAGGTAGTGCGTTCATCTGAAATTATTAGGTTGACTTCCCTTTATTGCGTACCAAATACAATAATGTTATGAACTTAAGGTTGGATGGACTTTATGGTAGACCCTCTTCATGGGTTCTTGGTTACATATATTTTAATGAGGCGTTTTTTTATTTTGGGGGGCCAGGTTTCCTGTAATGACTAGACTTTCGAATCGAGTTTATTACTGACCTTAATCACATATATTCATTGTTTCAACCCTCGTAAAGTATTCAAACTCAAAAATCTTCTAAGAAGAATGAAATTACCCTTGATGTCCTACAACTTTAGTAATTAATCTTGACACCCACGAGTTTTAATAATTATAATCTAGCCCCTAAAAACTTTAATCCAACATAACTTTACTTATACTTAACCCCGACTTTATATCAAATTAATCCTTTAGACGTCTACTAACAAAAATTATAATTTTTGCCCTTAAAACTTTCTGAAATTATAAAGATACCCATAAACTCCATCAAAAGTGCACTTTTAAGGTTATAAATGCATATACTTGACCAACTAAGGAACAAACACCAGAGTTTGAATAATTTCACATTACCCCTATCCAAATAAGCCTACACATCAGCACTAGAAGGCAAAAATCACATGTGTACACTATGCACACATGTGAGGTACACTAACCAAGCTAAAAAACTTCATATATTCCGTTCAAATCCACCACCCTTCTCAACCAATGAACTCTCATGATCAAACATTATAAATACTCCTCGAGCTCAGCCTTAAATACTCACCTTAATAGCAGTTTCAAAAACTCAAAAATTCGCTCCAAATAAGTACACTATGATTTTATATATTATCTTCAATTCTTTTAGTTTCAATCAATTTTTGTATTGTTATAATGCTAGAATACATCAAAATAGTAGAAACTTTTCGTAGAAAATAGACCCTAGGTTTTCACCATTAAAGCTCGAGCTTTAATGGCGAACTTCGAACTAACATTCAAAACTCATGTTTAAAGCTTTGAATATATTCACTAGAACCTTAGGAACTCGAGTGTGCATAATAAGCTTTAATTGATTGAAAGTGTATTCTGAACCAGAAAACTGAAAATCTTATATCATTCCTGTATAATCCATCTCAAATCTTGAAATCAAAACCAAACTACTCCTACATATAGCAAAAACCAAACTATATTCATAAGAATCCCTGTCATATCCTTGAAAGCCACAAATTTTAGGTCAAAATTTTGGTAAAACATACAGTTATGGAACTCAAGATATAAGGCATCTCAATCCACAAAACCTATATTTGAATTCCTTTTGAAATTTTAGGTTGAGTTTGTTAAGAAACCATCAAGAATGGTTTAGAAATGAAGGAGAAATCTCAAGTCAAAAATTACAAACCCTAAAGTCAACTATTGAGGGGAAAAAGATGAACTTTTTGACCAGAAACTGTGACCTCGAGCGTGAAGGAGCGTGGCCAATCAGAATTTTCTAAAAAATTTCCAATATTTTATTTTATTTTTCTAATCAAAATGGTATAAGGTAAGGTCATGCTTGGTTCATCCTAGCATAAGTTATGGAAAAAATGAGATTTTAACTTTGAAATATTTTTCCTAAATTATAATTTGACCCCTCCTGACTTTTTTAACTTATGAATTTAACCCCAAACTTCGTCTATAAATACTTCAAAAAAAATTTAAGACAACAAGTCTCCTACGCCAAAGTTCAAATATGACCTTAAGTCCAAAATTTTAAAATCCTAAATTATTTACAGTTAAACCCCCAAAACTTTAAAAGATACATTTTTTAGTATAAACCGACCAACCCAACCCTAATTCCAATAAATGATTATATAGCCAAACATTTTATACAAATAATCAAGTACTTGCTCCTCCCGATATCCTATTTTGATCCATAAAGTCGTACAAAATACCGAGCAAGTAGGTTTCTTTTACCTATTCAATTGTAAACTTCGCGTATTTGATAACTGCTATTGATATCACCGTGTAATATCTCCTATTTACTTTTAGTATGTGCATGTTATAACACTTCCACACTACATATTTTGTTCAATATCATTGATATTTGAATTTGATCATGAATATATTTAACCTCTTTCACCTAATAACTAATATCATGAAGAATTATTGTAATGATTAATTCAATTCACCCCTACACATTTGTGCAAATATTTATATTATGAGCATCTGTATTAACTAGGGAGTAGACTGACATGTCATCTCACGAAACTTTCTGCTTAGCCTAATGGTCTCAGATGTTTAAGAACCGAAATTATTACTACATACGTACGGGTGCCACTTTAATTGTGTGCCCAACCGAATATTTTTCCCCAAAGATTTTGGGTTGATTTTATTTGATTTTATGGATGGCTTAATTATTTTTATACCCTTTTAATGAACTAGTAAGTATTGGATTATTAGTTCAAAGATCCATGATTTTCTTTATGTACCCTTAATAAACTGATAAGTATGGGTTTATCAACTTTAATTCTTTAGCGTTGCTATACAAACTAAAAAGCAGGGTGTGACATTACCACTCACCAAAACCACAGGAAAATTATAAAATGTTTGGGTATAACTCCTCTTAATTAATTGGAAGAGCTTGGAAGCCCTTAGCCGCATCCATGGTTGCCTCCCGAGAGACTAGTTATGTCCAATATGATCTCAGATTAACATAATTTCTTAGCCTCTACAAAGTTTAAAAACAATGGAAATGAGAGAACGAACTTAGGTACTTTGTGACCAAAGATATCAAAACATCATTCATCAGTAACAACTAAAAGGCTCCCGTTGGACCAGAGAATATCCATAGAGGGGGTGAATTGGTATTATGTAACTTATTTTAATTTTACACATTTAAATAATTTTCTCTTTTCCCCAAATATCTTGGTTGATAAAATGATTTGTTCTTTATTTTGTTTGTTGTCTACGAGGCTTTATATGGTCGAATTTTTCATTCTCTAAGTTGTTGGTTGGAGACGAGGGACAACAAAATGTTAGGTAAAAATTATGCCTGGGGCACCTCAAAGAAGGTTCCACTCATTTGAGAGTTTATACAAATTGCCCAAAGTAGGCAGAATTATCGTACGTCCCAAAACCATCCATAACTACTATGTAACCGCTCGTCTTCCTTTTCGCAAAGAATGACACTTGTACCATAGTTGTTACAATAGGAAAAACAACTAAAAGATAAAAACATAGGACTAACTTACAAATAAATCTTAAAAAATGGAACTAAATATTTAAGATCCCAAAATTTTTATATTACTATAAAAGATTTAAAAATAAATTCTATTACAGTTATTTATAATTATTCGTGTCATGTAGAAATTTTTTTCAAAAATATACATGTAAAAGTGCCTTAGCTTGCATGATGATTCCTTTGGCTGAATATCATATTGTTTTAATATTTTTGTTCTACAATTATTGTTTTGACATTTATTTTGTATATTACAGATTATTTATATATAAAAGGAAAAACAATTAGACATTGGATCTTTTCTTTGCAAGCTTGTCGCGCATAAGTCTTAGGCAACTATGGTATCTATGGACAATGAGAGACTTTAGACTTATGGTATCGGATCAGAGATCTAGGGACTTGGGATCTCTCATTGTATCATCAGTAACTTGAACTGCCACTTGCATGAAATGGTATGAGGAATAGTTATCTATTTTTAAAGAAAGGTAGTCATATATTACCATTTTATTCATCCATGATTGTGAACTTATCAGGAATGTAGTTGATCAAGTACACTACATGTAAGGTGGCTAATATTTTATGTCCATAGAACTAAGGGCCATAATCATTGATCAAGCGACGATTGAGAAGGATATAAATCAAGCCCTTTATTTATTTTTTATCTGCACGCCTTATGTTTTGCTTTAGTAAAGATATTTTTGTTGTCCCTTATTCTTCATGGAAATATGACCAATATATTGTTAACAACACTCCTCTTATAGTGTAGGGTAATCCCCCGAAATGATCAAGAGATCGTCTATTTTTATCGCAAATTACCACAGATCCTACGCATCTTCACTCCCATTAATTAGGGAAGTCAAAGTTTGTTCAAACCACCCTACGAAGTGGGTGCCCACTAACAGTTAGGTAGCTATAAAATACAAAGGCCCAGTGATACAAAAAAAATTGGGGTGCAATGTCATCAACAAAGAACATTCAAATAGGTGAAACACGTGGAAAAAATTTACTTTTCCACCTAGCTTTCTTAGTTAAGGAATATCCTCAATAATATGGCATTACCTTATTTTTGAGTCGGAGTTTGATTATTTTAGTCCATACAATGCCATTGTGACTCGATTAACTAGATGTGAAGAAACTAATCACCTTGGCAAATGTGGCGTGTGAATATGAAATTATTGCGGTTGACTTCCCTTTATTGCGTTGAAGGTACCAAATACAATAATGTTATTATCTTAAGGTTGGATGGACCTCATGGTAGATCGTCTTCGTGGGTTCTTGACTACATATGTTTTAACGAGGCATGCTTTTCTTTTGGGGCCAGGTTTATACTCACCATAACCATAGGAAAACTATTAAGTGTTTAGGTATAACCCTTCTTAATTGCTTGGCAAACTTTTGAAGCCCTTGGTTGTACCCATGGTTGCCTTTCGATAGATGAGTTATGCCTAATATGACATCATTTTAACACAATTCTTTAGATTCTATAAAGTTTAAAAAAAAGGGAAATGGGGGAATGGCCTCGGGTACTTCGTGACCAAATATATCAAAAAGTCATTCATCGGTGATAACCAAAATTCTCCCGTTGAACCATAAAATATCCTAGAGGGGGTGAATTGATATTTTGCAGCTTATTTGAATTTTTACACATTTCAACAGTTTTCTCTTTTCCACAAATATGTTTGTTGATAAGATGAATTATTCTTTGTTTTGTCTGTTGCTTATGAGGCTTTGTAGGATCAACATTTTCATTCTCTAAGTTGTTGGTTGGAGACGAGGGACGACAACATGATCGGGATAAATTGTTTTTAGGGAACCTCAAAAAAGGTGGCGCTCATTTGAGTGCATATGCGAAATTAGTAGAGTGGGTAAAATTATTATACGGACAAGAGGACGCATGTTGAAGTTTTTTATAGGGGACAAAGTGCTTTTTAAGGTCTCCCAAATAAAGGGAGTTATGAGGTTCGGGTATAAGGGGAAGTTGGCGCCCCTTATATTTTTCATTTCATAATATTGGATAGGGTGAGGCTGGTGGGATAGATATTATCCTTACCCGATAACCTTCAACAAGTGTAGGGCATTTTCCTCATGTCCATGCTCAAGAAGTTCCTGAGGGACGAGTTTGTAAATCCCCGCCTAATTAAATACCGGGTGATCAGTCATTTATTAAATTAAAAAGGTGAACGGTTGGTTCATTCTTAGCATCACTGTCGCAAAATAAAATTTCCAATTTAAACACCCTAAATAATAATAAAATTTCCAATTTAAACACCCTAAATAATAAGCTAAGTGTCAAAAACATTTAAAACCTTATTTCCATTTTATTTAAATTCCAATATACAAACCTTTTTAATAATCAACAGTTTAAGTGCTATAAAAATATTAAGGATGACAATTATCACACAAGAATTTAAACCATCTAGATAAATCAAACCAAGTTATGAACTATAGATAAAATCCTCCTGACAAGAGTTAACTCCAAAGAGTACCAAATACTGGAAATAAAATAAACATAAATCTCTGATAAATCCAAACGAAATAGAAAATCGGGCGACACATGCCCTAACTATAAAGAACTAAAATAGGAACAGAGTCAATAAAGAGGTCGTCTAAAGTAAAGTCTTGCAACTCCCACATAAACTCCAACGCGTCTAATCCAAAGAACCTATGCATGATGCCCCTGTGGCTGGGCACATGTAATACATACATACATACATACATACATACATATATATATATATATATATATATATATATATATATATATATATATATATATATATATATATATATACAAGAAAGAGAAAAGACAGAAAACGGGTCAGAGCCCGAGTGTAAAACAGTTTAAAAATAGTTTAGCAAGTATTTAAAATGCTTACCGGCTAATGTAACAACCATGTTAGTATGCGAAACTCTCTTGAGAATTATCACATCTCATCTAGTGTGCACGCCTACCGTTCTACTGATCTTAATAGTCTATTTAACTTATTCCCATGAAGTTTATCTCGAGAAATACTAAGGCCGTGATATTTAATTTTTAAACATTAATCTCTTTCATTTCCTTACGTTACTTAGGACCACATAGTATCGTTACAAAGTTCCCGAATAATTATTATAAAGTTGGAGCGTTTATTCATTACTTAACTACTCATACGCACAGTAGAAAGTTTCCATAAATATAAGTATATATAATTGTCACTCCTATCATATATATAATATCAACACCCCACATAAAATCTATGGTGCTGGCATACTCTGTTATTGAGTCCCCGTATCACTCGTACTAAGGAAAATACTAGTTCGGAATCACTCTCGAACTGTATTAACACGAAACACACAAAAATGGAGGCAAAGCATAGTTCCAAGTCACTAAGAGGTCATCACATACCCTCACGTCTCTTAGGACCATCTGACTATCATTCTCAAATAGCCTGTATCAAGGATACTATCTTCTAGGGTACGAGTCAATATTCCCCATAAAGGTCCAATCGAGATAAGACTATCCCGGCGCGGAAACCCCCCATGATAGCAAGTAGCTCGGGTATGATTATACAAATATAAAGTATTTAATATATATACACAGCCACACGATCATAAATAGATACACATTTTCCAATAATATTCGCCCACGACCCATAATTATTATTAACCGTATTTAGTACAATTTTACCCAATTATCTCGCATAAGGGATTTATCTCTTTTATTCCAACTTAGAATTCACTTCTCACTTACTTCTCATCTCTCGAAGTATTCTCTCTTGCTAAGTACAATTTCAGTAGGTATCCCATCTTTAACCTTTTGGCCTAAGTCTTTCATGAGTCCCTCGATTCATTAACGAATTTACTCACAATCTCTAATGTATACCAAAATTCCCCGTTAACCCACTATTTCATCCCATATTAAATTTCATTCAACGGAGTCTATTTAGACCCTACTGGTCTTCCTCACGACTCATCATACTCTATAAATAATAATCAAGGGTTCCTACGTAATTAAATCGAATTAAAGAAAAAGGGGAAAAATATGCAGTTTCCAGAAGGGGTCGATCAATCGAGGAAATAGGGTCGATTGATCGATGTTCTTGGGTCGATCGATCGATCAAGCAATTGTTGCCTAGGAACTGCAATTTCAACCTACGGGTTTCAACCAATAATTTTCTTCAAAACGCCATTTGAAATTCCCAAACTCCCAAATAAGGTTACTACTGGTTCTATATACATATATGCATGATTTTCTACGTAAAACATATACAATTTCATCAACGAAATTGAATTAAAGGGCCAATTTGTATTAACTATCAATGACCCTAATTTTTAAAAACTTTCATTATTTTAATTTCTTTTCCAGATTTCTTGTTTCTAAACTCATACCAATTCGTGGGTTATCCACTACATATGTTTGGGATGTCCAGAATATAATTATTTCCACCAAGACAGGTAATTAAATCCTCAAATTCCTCAAATTCTTCTATGAAACATATGTATAACAATCATAATCTAACATGGATGAAATAATAACTAAAAGAGAAGTAATATAAATACTTTCCTGGAAACTTAAGAGTCTAATTTGTGGATAAAAAAGGTACGATTACATTCCTCGTCGTGCGATCTACATTTTGGTGGTTGTGGCGGTGTAAACGGATGACTTCTTGGCCTTGGATTGCTTGGAAAGCTTCCTACCTTCTTGTCTAATGGCCGTTCTTGAATTTTTTGATTGTTAACCCTAAAAGCCTAACTCAAATGGTTGATATACCTTAGGAAAATTCGTGGGTTTAATTGCCCAAAAATATAAAATGACTATTATACCCTTTCGGGATGTCAATTAGGCCTAAAAATGCCTCGAAACCCAAACTAAACCACTGGGTATACTTTTCTGACTATCTCGACCCTTCTGGACACATTGGTGCACTCGAAATGACCATACGGGTGACTTATAATTTAATTCACTTTAGATAATAATAATTTAGTCCTGACGCGACACAGGCGCATCCCGACTTAATTTCCACAATTGTCCAATTATACACTCGTGACAATTTTTAATAAATTCAATTATACATATTACTTTACTCATCTAGTAATATTCAATAAATTCTCAATAATTACTAACACTCATCACACTAATAAATATTTAAAAATAATTTTTGAATTAATATTAAATTAATATCTCAAATTAAATTTAATAAATTCCTAAATTAAAAGCCATAAAAACATGGGGTATTAAAGAGTTGTCGTAACATCATATATATATTGATTGGATTGATCTAGAGTCACATGTGAGTTGCGAGGGAAAACAACCTTATATCTTAGACCGAAAAGAAACAATTTTATGCTCAAAGGTCATTCATTTAGTTCATGTCTAATTGGGACATCATAGCAAGGTAGCGTTTTACTTAGGAGCGTGAGGACAACATGCGAGATAGATATACGTAGGTCTTTGAGTCAGGTATATAAAAATTGAACTTTGATGATGAAATTCCTCGTTTAAGGGGGAGGAAAATGTAATACCATGTATTTTTATTAAATTTATTATAATTTTTAACTGATGATTAGTTACAGGATAATTTTTAACTGATATTATAATTTATTATAATTTTTATTAATTTATTATATACATATTTAGTGTTATATAGTTTAATTATGCGTTGCTTGGTGTATATATATATATATGTGTGTAAAATTTATTATAATTCTTAACTGATGATTAGTTGCGGCATAATTAGACATTACTTGTGGCATTCGGTATGTTCCATATTTTTATGAAATTTATTATAATTTGTGACACCCCACCTAATTAAATACAGGGTGATCAACCCTTTATTAAATTAAATCAGAATATCCAGTTGGTTCAGAATATGCATCACTGTCGAAAACTTTATTATTAACACTAACCACCTAATATTTAAAAAGGTTGGTGTCAAAGTTTTTTCTTTAATTAACATAAAATCAAATTAACCCATTATTAAACATACACCATTCCAATTAATCACATATGGAATAAAATGACAGAATAATAAATGTGACTGGAGTAAACATTTCCAGCCTAAATACCGAATATAATAATCAAACAAAATAAACCAACATCTGAAAGGAGTAAATAAATAAATCCACAATCCCTGACTGTCTGAATAAGTAAAGGGAAGAGATGCCCTAACTGAAGAAAATAACTCAAGATGAAGAAGTGAAAATCATGGAGGTATCTACTACCAAGTCCTATAACTTCCACAGCAGCTACAGCTCGTCAAATGAATGGAACTCCTATACTTGGTGTCCCTGTGGCTGGAAACCTAAAATAATTTGACAAAAGAAAAGAGATTTGCAATAAATGAGTCAGAGCCAGAGTTGAAAACAGTTTAAAAATCAGCAAGTGCTTAAATAAAAACAATAGCACATATTGTATACATGTTCGATTTTCATACTCTCACTTGAAATGCTCACCTCTCATCTAATGTGCATATCTAACACGTACATTTAACCCATTCTAGTCATGCGACCCCGCCTAACTTGCCCGAAGATGACTATTATCACACCAATAATCTCATGCGTTTATCCATATTACCCGTATCCCGTATTACCATAAGTTTAAGGATAGTTATTCACATACACAACCATTATTCTCATTGGTATTCTTTTTCTCACTAGGAATAGTTTTAAATGTCGTTATTTCTATATGTACTAAACACGCACAGTAGAATAAGTAACATGTATACATATATTTCTTTCTCTCTCTCTCTCTCTCTCTCTCTCTATATATATATATATATATATATATATATATATATATATATATACACTATTTCAGCACCCCTTGGTTAGGTCCCCCTTGGTATAATGCATACTATGCTATCATGTTTCGGTGCATCACTCATTGTATGAAGGACTATAGCTTCATTCTCTCGCGAACCATCAAAATAAACACACATATTAGAGGTTTATATAGTTCCAAGCCTATGGGTTACGCACATACCTACGCACCCATATGACTGTCAACACTATCCTTCTCACTAATCATCAGTACCTAGGTTCCATGTTTTAGTGATACGAATCAAAATCTCCCCGAAGGCTCCTCAAGATATGATCGTTCACAACGCGCAATGTAGCTATGTTATACACACAATAATTCCATCAATAGGTACATATATAACCTATAATAATTAGGTATTCACACAACCCGAATCCCAGAATTTATACGTAGTATTATTATCTCTAGTACTTAGTTAGTCTACCCATATGATTAATCTATTTATCGTATATATTCCATAAGGCCCTCTTATTCCAACGTATCCCCTTTATAGTTACTGATGATACGCAAATATTGCGTATTTCATCCTCCGAACGGACGCATTTTAGCCCCATCGGGTGCCTTAATCTCTATATTTAAGCCCGTTAACCAGAAAACCTCGGTTTATAAGGTTAACATGCTATATGAGGTATAATTGAGCTTTTGTAGGTATTTAGGTACTAAGTATGGAGTTCCGACGTATTCCGCTCAAGATCCGTACGCAATCGTACATTCAAGGGCATTTTAGTCTTTTCACAGCATGTGCACCTGGCTCGACATTTCATGGAAGTTTAATCCCTCCTCGCTAGCTTCATGTGGTCATGAACGGTGCACGATTTCGAGTCCGTATGAAGAAGTTACGACGATTTCAGCGGAGGGAAAAATAAGGAAAGCAAAAGAGGATGAGAAGAGGAAGAAAAGATGCAGTGTTCTGCTGCTTGGCTGTGACCTGCTTGATCGATCGATCGACCCTTTTGGTCGATCGATCAATCCTTTTGTAATGCCAAAATTTAGCCTTGATCGATAGATCGACCCTTTTGGTCGATCGATCGATCCCCTGTTTTCAGGAGATATTTTGGCATTTCTTTTCTTTTCTCTTTTCTTTTCTAATTTAATTCCAACTTACTATATAAAGCAATTTTGGTTGTAATAACAGTGGTAGACGATTTTAGGTTAGTTTAGCTTAGGGTTTTGGGGGTTTTGCTTAGTTCTTCTTCATTTTTCTTTGGCTTGACACCCCATTTGGATTGTAAGTTGACTATTCATATCCCCTACCATTAATATAGTTTGTATTTACTTCATTTCATATTTTCTAATTAGATTTACATGCTTTCCTAAATAGTTTACATGCTTTGATTTAATTGCTTTCTAGTTTAGATTTATCGCGTTTCTTTACTGCTTTATTTATCGCGTTTTTATCATGCTTTCTAGGTAATTTAAATTAGGTTATGTTTGAATGGAATGGAACTCACTCGGATTAATGCGTTGCTTTGCTTTGGTGATGGTGTTCACGGGTTTATTTCGGGTGCGTTGTCCTAGTTATTACGCCTAGGAGATTTGACGGGGCATATTATGTATGTTCTGTGCTTACGACCTTTGGCCCATAATTTTCGGGATATTTGTTGACGCCAAAATCATATTAGGCTTTTATGCGGATTTAGGGGCGTGACAACCCTTGGTTCAATTAACTGTCGAGACGAGACGCATTCTAAATAACTCTTCGACCCATGTAATCATTTTATACAAATTAACTCGGGTGAGGGATATTCGACGTAACCTATAATTTTACGCACTTTCATAATCTAGTTTCAATACCTTGCCTAGATTAACATTTCCCTTTTATGCATCTTTTACTTTTTAGTTTGTAATCACCTTGTACACTTTTATTTCGAAATATTAAATCACTAAAATTCTAACGACTTATCCATGTGGATTTTCGATACTCAACTTACCGCTGTGCTTGCCCCACAAGTGTAGTAGTAACTTAGGTTTGTTTGTATAGTCGCGACGAGACAGAAAACAACAACTGTGGCCTTATGCGACCACGCCTCTCGCGCGCTACCAAAATGGCGCCGTTATCGGGGAATGGGTTTGTTTTAGACTTTATTTTATTTAGTATTTCATAGTATTTTCTTTCTATTTGTATTATTTGCTAATATTTTGCTGGACTTCCACATTTGAGCACTTAGAAACGCTCGAATTTTTCTCGCGCGCACTTACTTTGTGGAATCCGTCACTTCGAGCCACTTTTGGGGTAAGCATGTCTTATTCCAATTCTTTCGGTAATCCTTGTTATAATTCTCAAAATTTCTGCAAACCTATGACTTTCGGTGAATACTTAGAATCCCAAAGTATAACAAATTCAAATATGACTTTGGGCGAGTATAACGAAAGTCAAAATTTAGGTTATTGTTATTTTCATGATGATGACAATGATTTTGGTACTTTACCTCCTTATAATAGGAATTTTGAAACGAATTCGAATAGTTTTCAAAATTCCTATAATAATGAGTTTTCGTTTAAGTTTGATAGTAATTTTCAAAGTTCCCATTTTCATGAATCCGCACCTCGACCCATGACATTCGGTGAGGGTTTGCGTACGTATGAGAATGAGAAAATTGAATCTCGTTATCGGGAAGAAAATCGTTCGTGGGAACATGAGTTGGATTTATTATTTGAGTCCGACGACGATTTTTCTTCCGAGACTTTCGAGGTCGAGGAATGTTTTGAACCAAATGAGGTACTTGTGCCTACTTTGGAACAAGCCATTCTAGACTTTGCCCATTGCATAATAGATATTGAAAGCGAGGATGATAATGACGTAATATCTATTTGCAATGAAATGATTTCTTCTTTGGCCCCCAAAGAAGAACATTTCATTGAAAATGATATTATTTCCTTCGAAACTCAAACTTCATGTGATGATGACTCATCTCATGAGTTTGAATTTCTTTCATCCCCATTTCCAGTATTATCACACCGTCACAAGTACCCGATGATTCGGTATCAAACTTTAATGTTTTAAACCCTATCGCCGATGAGGAGTACTTGCTCGAGTCGCCCTCCACGATCGCATCTTTGCCTTTGTGTGCACCGCCTCCCATTCCAACTTCAAAATCCTTAGGAGGATATTCGGCTTTTCTCGGTCCCCACTTATTTTTGTCACCCGTTTAATCCAAACCCCCCATCGTCCCTCCAAAAATTTTAATTGACGATGGTTCCTTTCTTCCGCCTTACACATGCCTTTCGTTGTTAAAACGGAATTCGTATTTTTCGGAGGGCATGCTTGTATGTGAGGGTACACCGATTATCCTCTAAAGTCAAATCGTTTTCACGGTGGATCCTCAACTATTTAGACTTCTAGTGTATAGTTAGTGTGAGGCCTAAATAATAGGTTATATATAGTTAGCTTTTTATTCTTTTTTTTTTATTTTTTATCCCCTTTTTAATTTAGTCTAATGTAATTAGTTAACTTTTTGTTATTTGTTTTTGCTATGCTCGGTACTAACTTGTTTTGTAGATTCTTTGGACTTGTTCGTATCGGGATCGCTCCACTTTTAGGTAATATCGCTATTTTCCTCTCTTTAACTTGGTTCTTAATTAACATTGAGGACAATGTCAAGTTTTAAGTTAGGGGGTGTGGGATATTCTATCCATTTCACATTTTAGTCCATGTTTTTGCTCACATGTTAGTTACTTAGTAGGCTTTTCTTAGAAAAATTCAAAATTTTCAAAAAGATTTTCTTTCTTTTTTCTCCTTTTTTGGGTGTTTTGCCTTTGTTTCCGATGATAAATTTCAATAATTGTCCGATCCAATAGACAACCCAATGATGCATGTTCTCGATTTTAGAATTATTATACTTTAGTCTCCATTATTGATATTATGAATAACTTCATGAATTAAACTTTAATCCCATTAGCACATGCACTTTTCTTACTTTATTGATTTGGTTTAAGATTTTTATAACTCGGTAATCTTTTGTTGCATTGTATATACTTACACCAAGTAAGCTTTGCACGTTTTGTCATTTGTGAGTGTATACACTATTCTTTTCTCATTAAAAATGTTGAATTCGTTGGTAATCTCTCTATTCTTTCATTTTACCGTTCATTAATTGAGTTCATACTTGAAATGTGTTACTTGATCATGATTTTCATATATTGTTTTGACTCGAGAATTTCGTAACCTTTGTGAAATGATCATAGGCCCTCTTTGTTATATCACCCATATTAGCCTTGACCTCACCCTTATATGTTTATCCTCGTTAACCCCTTCGAGCCTAAATATAGCCTTTCCTTTCATAACCCCAATCCCATAACCAACTCTAAATTGGAGTTTTAACCCATATATACACTTTCCATACCTTTGTTTGGAATGTTGCTTGGTATTGAATGATGCTGTTGTGATGTCGATTGCAATTTAGGCATATGAGAGTCAGAAAAGTAAAGAAAGAAAGTAGTGAAAAAAGAGAAGAAAAAGAGAAAGAAAAAAGCAAAAGAAAACAAAAGAGAAAATGAGAAAAAGAAGAAAAGAAAAAGAAAGAGAAGTTTTTAAATGTTGTATATAGTTCAATAAGTTTTGATTACTCTCCCCGATGATATATCTAATGCCGTTTTGGAACTCGTTTTCTAATTTTGATATTACCCGCATCTTTCCATTATCCCGAGTTTTCATCCCGAACACTTTGAATCCGTACATACATTCCTTCATTTCGTACCCTATCCTAACCTACATTACAAACCTATTAAAGTCCTATGTGATCTTAGGTTGATGTAATTTAAAAGTCATAATAGTTTTTATAATCTGTGAAAATGTGTTTCGCCTCTTTTAGTGTGCGGTATCCTTTCATTGAGATTACAGTTTTCAGTTTATATATAGCGTTCTTCTTTGTGACATGTGTGCGGCCTTGTTTCCATTTACATTTACTCTTTAGCCCGCATGTTTCGGGTGTTACCTCCCTGTTTTGAGTGAATTCACTTGATGAGTGTAATGCCCGTGAGGATTGAATGTATGCTTGCTTTAATATTTATCCAGTTTATATAAGTTTTTCGCCAAATCATACTTTGCGTGTGCTCGCTCCCCTCCCACATTTAAGATTTTAATTCTATGAGGTGCATTCTATAATGTTAATGATTTGGCCTTTTGTTTGAATCCGTTCAATGTGCTAATAATGTGTATGAAATCCTTTTCGCCATTGTTGGGCTTGTCGCATGTTGGATTGGGCATACTTTGAGGAAACCATGTGATGTTTGTGGATACCATCCCTAAAAACCCTCACGAGATGACACTCGTCCACTAGGGTGACCTCGGGGTTTAACGGCTTATTGCATACGCTAAATGCAATCGAATTGCCCGCGAAAGTGGATTTTTGCTTTTATACCATACTTTTGTACTATCACCTGCTTTTGGTTTTCTTGTAGTTATTGTTGCATCCTATTTTATTGCTATGGACTAGCAATGTGTAAGTTAGGGGGTGTGATGATACGCAAATATTGCATATTTCATCCTTCAAACGGACGCATTTTAGCCCCCTCGGGTGCCTTAATCTCTATATTTAAGCCCATTAACCAGATAACCTTGGTTTATATTGTTAACATGCTATATGAGGTATAATTGTGCTTTTGTAAGTATTTAGGTACCAAGTATGGAGTTCGGACGCATTTCGCTCAAGTTTCGTACGCAATTTCACGTTCAATGGCATTTTACTCTTTTCATAGCTTAGGCACCTGGATCTAAATTTCACGTAAGTTATAGCCCTCCTTGCTAGCTTCGCGTGGCCGCAAACGGTGCCCGATTTCGAGTCTGTATGAAGAAGTTACGACGATTTCAGCGGAGGGAAAAATGAGGAAAGCAAAAGAGGAGGAGAAGAGGAAGAAAAGATGCAGTGTGCTGCTGCTTGGCTGTGACCTGCTTGATCGATCGATCGACCCTTTTGGTCGATCGATCGATCCCCTGTTTTCAGGAGATATTTTGGCATTTCTTTTCTTTTCTCTTTTCTTTTCTAATTTAATTCCAACTTACTATATAAAGCAATTTTGGTTGTAATAACAGTGGTAGACGATTTTAGGTTAGTTTAGCTTAGGGTTTTGGGGTTTTTGCTTAGTTCTTCTTCATTTTTCTTTGGTTTGGCACCCCATTTGGATTGTAAGTTGACTATTCATATCCCCTACCATTAATATAGTTTGTATTTACTTCATTTCATATTTTCTAATTAGATTTACATGCTTTCCTAAATAGTTTACATGCTTTGATTTAATTGCTTTCTTGTTTAGATTTATCGCGTTTCTTTACTGCTTTATTTATCGCGTTTTTATCATGCTTTCTAGGTAATTTAAATTAGGTTATGTTTGAATGGAACTCACTCGGATTAACGCGTTGCTTTGCTTTGGTGATGGTGTTCACGGGTTTATTTCGGGTGCGTTGTCCTAGTTATTACGCCTAGGAGATTTGACGGGGCATATTATGTATGTCCCGTGCTTACGACCTTTGGCGCATAATTTTCGGGATATTTGTTGACGCCAAAATCATATTAGGATTTTATGCGGATTTAGGGGCGTGACAACCCTTGGTTAAATTAACTGTCGAGACGAGACGCATTCTAAATAACTCTTCGACCCATGTAATCATTTTATACAAATTAACTCGGGTGAGGGATATTCGACACAACCTATAGTTTTACTCGCTTTCATAATCTAGTTTCAATTAGGGGTGGACAAAAAAAAGACCGACCCGATTGACCCGATTGGACCGAACCGGACCGGACCCACATTTATAGGCTTTTTTATAAATCGGTCCTAATTCGGTCCTAAATTAAGAGACCCGAATATATTCGGTCCGGTCTGAAATAATCATTTTAAATTCGGTCTTAGGACCGGACCGGACCGTTTATTTTAATACTACATAATATATATTAATTTTATATAAATATATGATATATGTTTATTAGTAAATAACTAGACCCTAAGCTAAAAGTCTCTCACATTACATTTACACGGATGACCAACACAAGTAGGTTTCCTCTCTCTCGTCTCTTTCGTCTTTCCTCTCTCAACACCATGACAGGTGCCGGGTTTCGGTGAGTTGGGCAGGTCTATAAGATTCCGGCCTTGGGTTCAAGGTCGGATTGATGTGGCGGGTTCCTGGTTTTGTTGGCGCGGGTTGGAGGGGGTTAACGGGTAGCTGGGTCGCATGAGGTAGTCATCGGGTTCTCATTTTTTAGATGGCCGCCGATGGCCGGCCTGGTACATCAGATCCGACCCATCCTCAACTCTCCACCAATTCTGCCGGCGCCGGCGATGACTGTTCAACATGGTACAGTATATTACTTAAACTATTTATTCTGATTTCTTAGTTTTTGTTGTGATTTGTTGGTATAAAACCCACAATGGGTCTCTGATATATGTTTAATTTGGATTACTTTACTTGTAGCTTTCAATTTTGGACCCATTTTTCTGACAGAAAACCCATTTGTGAATCTGTGATATATGTTTATTCCGGTATAAAAATCAACTGTTGATTGTTTTGTGGTTTGAACCATTATTTCTGGTAACTTTGATGGTAAATTTGAACCCAACTTTGCTGATATATGTTTCTGGTTTACTTTACTGGTAACTTTGGACCCATTTTTTGACAGAAAACCCATTTAATTTGGTTTACTTTACTGGTAGATTTCGATTTTTTTTGGGTTACTTTTCTAGTTTACTTCGAAATAAATAACTGTGTTAATTTGTTGTGACTTGTTGGCTCTACTCTGGTATAAAACCCACAATGGGTCTGTTTGTGAATCTGTGATATATGTTTATTCTGGTATAAAACCCAATTGTTGATTGTTTTGTGGTTTGAAAAAAAAGTAAATGTAAATAAAAGTGGACCGATTATTAACCGAACCGGACCGAAAATAGCCTAGACCGAATAAATAGGCTAAACCGATTAAATCGGTCCAAATTCGGTCTTCTCAAATATAGAACCGAATAATTCGGTCCGGCACTTAAAAAGGCCAAAAACCGGACCGGACCGGACCGCGCCCACCCCTAGTTTCAATACCTTGCCTAGATTAACATTTCCCTTTTATGCATGTTTTACTTTTTAGTTTGTAATCACCTTTTACACTTTTATTTCGAAATATTAAATCACTGAAATTCTAACAACTTGTCCCTATGGATTTTCGATACCCGACTTACCGCTGTGCTTGCCCCGCAAGTGTAGTAGTAAGTTAGGTTTATTTGTATAGTCGCGGCTAGGCAGAAAACAACGACTATGTACTTACGCGACCACGCCTCTCGCGCGCTACCAGTTACACAATCTTCTCACCCCCAGACTATATAATGTAGTCATTCAAGAATAGCGTAGGTCATTCTCTTTCACTTGAATCAACCTTGTAAAGTTTTAACTTGTCCGAGCAAAAACTCGAACTTCTAAAATCTCGTTAGAAGCTGGGAAAAATCTCGTTCGAACGAAACTTCGAACAAACTAGGGCCCGAATTTTTGTTAGAAGATCGTTCAAACGAGGTCGTTCGAACAACTTCGAATGAACCTACTCTGAATTCTCGTTGGATAGGTCATTGGAAATCTCGTTCAAACGAGAATTCTGCAGATCGTCCCCATCCTCTAAGAACTGTGCTTTCTCAACTTTTTCAACACCCAAATCACATAAAACTTTACCTAACTCAAAACCAACGATTCTAAATCACAACCATTAGTAATTTAATGCTTTCTAACACCTTTTTAACACAAATCCTTACAATTTTATCCTAGATTCAGATTAATTTCTTAAATCCTCAAAAAGACCTAAATTCATATAATCACCATTAGTCACAATTAATACCAAGTTTGATTTCATAATTTCAACATATAAAACCCAGATTTCTTATCCCCACAAGATGGTTATTCAACTACATGCAAAACCTATACCACAATCATGGATTAATACCCAATTTCAGTCCCGAATTTCATAATATCATGAATAAATCATCAACTAGTTTAACATGGAAATTATATGTTCTAAATGAAGCAAGATAAACACTTGCCTTTTCACGAAGGTCTGATTTATCGCTTAAAATTGGTGTAGATTCGTTCTCCTCTTCCAGATCTACACGTTGATGATGCTTTTGGTAAAAGGTGATTGGGTTTGGCCTTGGAACTCCTAGGAACCTCTTCTCCTTCTTCTTATTGGACTCTCTCTTGGGTTTACCATTTATTTACCCTAACTCTCCCACGTACATGCATATATATTTCTCCAATTTTCGTCCATTAATTAGTTCCAATTTTTCAAAAGATAAAAATACCCCTTTGGGATGTCGGGTTGGCTTAAAGTTTCCCTGGACTCCAAACTAAATCCCCAAGTAGACTTTTTTAACTATCTTGACCCTTCCGGGCACACTGGCGTACTCGAAACGGCCATCAGAATAACCAAAAATAAAATTATATTTTAATTCCTCATTTAAGTCCCGACACGACTCACACGCACGTCCCAACTAAGTGTACTGTAACTGCTGTATTTTTCACATGATTATTCTAATATATTCATAATCATGCAGTACCTTACTCACTAAGTAATCTTCAACACAATTCCCACCAATAAATACTAACTCTCATCACGCTAGTAATTATTTACTTAAATCCGGATTAATTATAAATAAATTACCCATTTAAATTAATTGATCTCATTTAAATAAAATCTTTCAAAAATACAAGGTATTACATACTTCTCCCCTAATAACGGGATTTCATCTCGAAATTCAAAAAAGAGTAAAAATAACGGTATACTTGGTAGGAACAACTCTGGATACTTATCGCGCATCTCATCCTCGCGCTCCCAGGTTGACTCCTCGACATTATGATCTCGCCACTGAACACGTACTAACGACACTACCTTTGACCTCAATTTCTTCTCGCTACGGTCTAGGATAGCAACTGGCCCCTCCTCGTAGGAACTATCGGGTTGTAGGTCAATCTCCTCTAAAATAATATGAGTGCGGGCCATGTCATCCCAAAGATATCTCCTCAGCGAAGAAATATGGAACACGTTATGAATCCTACGCAAGTGTTCCAATAACCCAAGTCTATAAGCTACTGGCCCAATTCGCTCAATAATAGGAAATGCCCCCATTATAATTAAACGGCACCCATTTGCGAGTCAAATTTGTCATCGGAACCGCTATCTTTAAGAATCACCGAATAAATCGCATATAGTATCTGGTCAGCCCCAAGAAACTACGTATTTATATCGGCTAACTCATATTAATTTATTAAGATAAATATTTAAGTGACTTAGTACTATGGACGACTATGGAACGATCATGGGGCTAAATGTTGAGGGTTTTCTTATTTGGATTATTCCCTCGGCATTGGGTCCCACCATTCATGAAGTGAGTCCTTATAAAATCGAGTTAGAGTTAGTTAATTAATATTTAAGTTTCAATTAAAAGTTGCACAAATTGGCTAATTAATAAATTTAATTAAGTAATTAAATCACAAAATATGTTAACTATGGGTAGGTTCGTAGGTTGTTTAGAAAACCCAGATTGAGTTAAAAATATTGGGGAAATGGTATATTGAGTTAGTATATGTATTGGTCAAAGTTTGAGATTATTTGGGTCTTGTTTTAATTCTTTTATGTTGAAGCCAATATATGTCCTTAGTATAATTACAAATTTAACTAATAATATAAGCTAATTAGTTTAACCGAAAACTCATAATACACTTTGGAGAACCCTAGTACCTAAGGAGGGAGAAAAGAAGAAACCTTAACTCTTGTGATTGGAGGTTTGGAAGGTATAATCACTTTTTAGGAAAGTTTACATTCTATAAAATAGTATTGGATTTGTGTTATAGTAATGTTTATATATTGAAATTTGTAAACAATATTAGATAATCTGATTTAGTTAATATTTAAAATAATTTTAGAATTAATTGAATTGAATTAAGAACCCTATTTTGATTAGTTGATGAACTCGTGAAATTTGTTGACTGAATGGACAAATTGATATATGAAACCTTGTATTTTGTTAATGAAAATAGTATATTTGTGGTATGCATGTTTTATTTGTTAAAAATCCCGTGTTAATCGGATTAATTTATTTGAAATCGTGGGTTAATTTAACCCTTCTGAATGACGAAGATGAAGTTAGTTTTAGTTTAATAATATATGAAATTAAATATTTAATTATGTTAGAAACCCTTTAAATCTTGTACAAACTTGTTATAAACTTTAATAAGTAGCATATATGTTTGGGGGATGGGTCGTTATTTCTCATTAGAGGTTTTAGGATGCTTTTGTAAGGGCAACGACCGCCAATCCATTGGATCAAAACTGCTTGGGAGCTGCTTTGTCCGGCCGTGTAGGCTTGGCATAGTTTGGGGATTTTAAGCTTGTGTTTTAAAGTAGTATTATCCGAGGGACTTTATGAGAAATTAATATTTATTTATAAATAATATGGTTGGGGGATTATACTTATTTTAGAAACCTAGGGGTTCGGGTTAAAGTGCATACGTCGGTTAATATTTAATGATTGTGTAAATCATTAATTAAACGAGATTGTTTTAAAACCCATTGAGTAGAATTTTTTGCTAAATTATTTGGATTGTGTGAACTTATATTGGGGTGTGCATGCGTGTGTGCTTGTCGGGTTTAATAGGGCATGTACAATGTGTACGCACATGGTATTATGATAAGCACATGGGTTATACTTAGATCTTATTACCTGATCCTACACGCTCATACACCCATCACTCGAGCTAGGACAATGGGGCTTGATCATATTGTATAGCCATGACTATGGGGGTATATGTTTAGTGTGATGGTGTAGTGATTACCCTTGTTATTGCTTTGAGTTTATAAGACTAGGACATTCTATTACTGTAATTAGTAGTTGAACAAGTGATCCCCGAAAGTATAGGTGTAGGACTTCATACGTTAGATCCAGGTAGTGTATGTCCCTATATTATTAGATGTAGGTTGGGCATACTCATGTGGATTCTGGATTGTGAAGTTTTTACATTAACTTACACATTGTGTTGATTATACTAAAAATGTGTGTGTGTGTGTGTGTGTCTGTGTATAACTATAACTCGTGAATGTTAAAGTAAGGAATATTGAATCAAAATATGGAATCGGGGAATATGGAAACCTTTCAGGATTGGGTATAATAAGAATGTTTATAGGTTGATTGGGTTGGAATAACTTATATTAACTTAATATTATAGTACAATATGTTTTATGATTATATCCCATATGTAATGATATTTTTACACATTGTAGACTCATTTAGTTTAATCCTATTTGTGAAACTATTTTTACATGTCTTAGGCCGCAACCACAGCCACCACCAGATACTTAAGTTATATTCGTTGGAGGACTCTCTCCAACATCGTCTCCCTTTTAGCATTTATAATATGTATATGTTGAGCCTGTAGATAACTTATATTTTCGTATTTCTTTATATCCATTTATTCATACAACATATTCATTAAGTATATTTTCCCGAGTCAAAAAGTTGTGTGGATTATTTATTTATGTTGGATTATTATTTAGAGTTGGGTTATAATTCATTCACTTTATCATATTCAAGTTGTTGGATTCTATCTTATAGTGGTTATATGGTATCAGAGTTATATTTTTTATTTATAGTTGTGATGTTTAGCATTGTTGTTATTTATATTATTATTATTATTATTATTATTATTATTATTATTATTATTATTATTATTATTATTATTATTATTATTATTATTATTATTATTATTATTATTATTATTATTATTATTATTATTATTATTGGTCATGATTAGAATGCTATTTATTATTTGACTCCCGTAGTATTTAAATTTAGAACTGGTTAACCTAATTATGGATTTTACGGGGTGTCACATTACATATACGCCCAATATGGCAGTTCTTATTGCTCCACTATATTTTGGTTCACTAAGGTAGTGCTTGCACCTTTCAATGATTTCATTCATCTTATAACAATGATCAACAAAGTAAAAAACTTCAGCGCCCAAGAAGACACTAAAAAGCTTAATGATACCTTCTTTAACTTCTCGTACAACGACACTACTGGTTAGTAAGTTACAATGGAGTTATTTCCTTTCTGTAATCTTTAAGGACCACTGCAATGTTTTATTAAAGTGTTCTTATAACTTGAATGCTTTTACAATGATATTAAATATTTAATATTGTTAAAGAACATTTATTGTTGTTGAGGAACTTGATAATGAAGCTTTATTCATATTTTTATTGTTGCCTTGAAATAACTCTTATAATGTTGGATGATTTCTTCTTACTACGTAAACCAAGTGTGGTAAGTGCAACATCATAGAATCAAAGTGCGTATACAAGTGTAAGTTAAAAATTCGTGTGGCAAGTGTATAAAAAATTACATTTTTCATTTATCAAGTATGTCATTATCCAAAGTGTGTGTCAAAATCAAGATTCATATAATGTTAATTATATAAAATTCATGTGTACCCAAATTATCAAGTGAGAGTTCATATCTTAATTTTAGGCGTATGAAAAGTGTCAAGTATGTTCCTTTCAAATATGATTGATTTAAACAATGATGTGTCATAATAATAATTATGATAGATTTATTTATTATGTACGAATTCATGCAGTTTGTGGCCAATGATATCAAAAGGTCATTCACCACTGACAACAAAAGCACTCTTGTTGGCTTAAAAAATATCCCCAAAAAAGGGGATGAGTTGGGATTTTATTTAACTTCTAAAAAATCAAACTATTTTCTTTTAAGAGATCATTTTATGTTGATCGCTAAAATTATTTGTTCTTTAATTGTTTATTGTTTAACATTCAACACACACTAACATTCACATTTATATAAACATCATTACACATAATAAGTAAATCATAAATGTAAAGAGTAAGGAATAAAAAAATAGACCGAGGGATTTTTATCATGGTTTAATGATAACTTTTCACGTATATCCACGCTCGAGGCTATTGAGAAAACAATGATTGGCATTTTAAAATGCGGGAAAATTTCATCCCTAAGATATTCAATTGATCATGCATTGGAAGGAAACAAGACTTAGGTTTAAATATTAAACCTAGGTGAGGCGACCAATATTGTGATGGGATGGTTCAAAAAGAATTACATAAACCAAGTTTTAAAAATAATTTTTCAAATTAAAATTTTCTTATATAAAATAAATTCAAATTAATTAAGCAACAAATAACATTAACCCAGAGTTAAATATTGTAATAATTAAATGAGTTGTGATTAAACAAATTTTATCTTAAACCTAAGCATGCATATAAGTGAGTATTGCAAGATAAATTAAATAAACCAAAATACCCGATGTATGAGGAAACTCCAAATGGAAAAAACCTCGGACAACCCAGCCACACAAAGTACACTTAGTACGTAATTATTAAAGGACACGACAGAAGACTTACATCATAGACTCAACACCCTCTCGAGCCTTGACGTTCTTTGTTCCTTCAACCTCTGCTAAGTGACATGCAGGAGTCCACTCGCAAAGCTGTAACAACATGTGAGTCCACACAAGCTTTGAACTCCACTAATATGGCTCAGCAACCGTCACGCACACGAAGTCCACCGTATGTAAACCAACGAGCATGGAATCCTCTACAAGAAATAATTATCAACAATATGTAAAAAATAAACTATGGTGCCAAAAACTCGATCTCAAAACATATATATGGAGAATCTTGGATCATAGACCAATTGGGTGTAAACAAGGGTTTGTGTTTAGAAAAAATAATCATGAATGATCAACAAAACATTAAGGACCTTTTTGGAAGATTTATCTCTATCAAAAGGATGGAAAAGTTCAGTTTAGAAACTACTGCTCCGCACTACTTAAAATGGATGAAAATCTGAGATAATGGGGGTAGTGGGGAGAGTGGGAAAAAAGTGTCATTTTTTAAAAACGCTCCCAGTCGTTCGAACGACATAAGACCTTATTCCAATGACGTACCCTTTTCGTTCGAATAGAAATCAAATGAGTTATCAGACGAGTCTAAAAAGATGTTAGATTTACCTCATTTTAAGTTCGTTCGGACGAGGGTACTAATCTCGTTTGAATGACCTTCGAACGAGTTATCTAACGAGACTCCAGATAAGCCAAATATTTTGAAAATTAACCTCATTTGATATGTCATGCGAACGAAATAGGAACCTTGTTTGAATGATATATGAAAAGTCATCCTAACGACCTGCGAAAATAAAATATTTCTCTAAAAAATATAGTCGTTTCAAAAACTTTTTAAAAGATCCCAACACCCAATGATACAATATCCAAGTCTCAATCATAAAATATGCATTCATACCTAAGAGATCCTTGGAACGTTGATAACGAAACATGGCACAAAATACGACATGATGAAGTGATCTTTTTAACTTAACTGCTACGTCTTCAACAAATATGTCATAGGCTTTATAGGTCACCAACTAAATTCCTAACCTATGACTCAAAATGTTTTGTCAAGAATTAATCCAATACATACAAATTGATTCAATTGAAAATTTGTCCTTACGAATCTCTTCCTTTAGCTATCCTGAAGAAGAAACCAAATATAAAATACCTATGGACCACCAAGCTCATCTAAAAGACTCAATCCTAACCCCAAAAATACAAAGTACAGACGCTAGGCAGACATATAATTTGAGTAAATTTGCTTGCATGGTGACATTGTCGCATTATTGCAAACCTGCACGCTTAAACACACCATAAAATGCACAGAGAATATAATAATAAAAATTTGTATAGAAATCCCTCCCCCTTTGTCTAACAATATCTACCTAAGTAAGGACACCCCCCTGTAAGTAAAAGATCTCCCTCAAATGAAAAGAGTAAGACACTATTTTTCCCTCTTTTTATTCAGGAATAGGTAAAGATTAATTTCATAAAGGTGCAAAAAATTACTAATTTCATAAAGGAAAAAACACGTATATCATGCAATGGTGTATAGGATACAATTAACGAAAAATCAACTTGGCAACATAAGTATAACTAATCCAAAGAAAGAATAATATATATACCAACTATGATATAATAACTAAATGATACGAACTAGAATATACTAGGAGAAGCATATGATAACAATGTAAAATGCGCATCAAGATATATACTAATATGAATAGATAGCATACCAAAAAGAAATTTAACTCTAAACTGATGACATACATAGACTAGATGCAACTGCAAAGACTCAAAACAAACGATACCATATATATAAGAATAAAAAGATACCAATGAATCATACACTCACATATATAGGTATAAATGACACACAAGAGACTAAACACAACATGTTTTCCACACTCGTATGGCATAAATGAGTCTGAATAAACATGTGGTAAACGGAGTAAATGGGTGTGAACTAGATACAAAAGAATTATGATTCAATCACTTAAGCCTGTTCAAGGAGTTCTATTTGATCACAAAACTTTGTCAAACTTAGATTTAGCCTCAAGTAACAAGATAAAGTGAACTCGAAGAACAAACAAGCACAATGCACACAAGCCTATAATTTTCATGATTTCATAGATCAATAGAGTCATGACATGTTAAACATAAATAGGATTCATTGTGTAACCCAATTCATCTTCAACTTTAACACCCTAAAAAAGCATGGCCTTGGTAATTTATTCTTTTCTTTTGCCTTCTTAATTTTTAATAGGTTCTTGCCAATGGTGGCTTTCTCGCAAATGAGATTTGCTCCTTCTGTATCCCTTTCTCGGGCACACTCATGTTTTTTAATAAAAAAAAATCAAGGGTAATGGTTCTTAAATGCATAAATCCCCCAGGGTCAAAATATATGTAAATGACAAGATTGATAGGAGAACATCTCACTTCGCTTAAATATTATATGTGAAGTTAAAGTTCAAAAGAGCTTGTGCATTCGTGTAAGGAGACATATACAAAGTGAATCACTTAAGCAAACCAAAATCAAACTACTTCGTGCAGACATGATCAAGAATAATTTAAGCATTAAAATTTATAACCAAAAGTTCTAGACATTTGGTTATATGGAATGATATTAGATTCAAACACAAGGATATTCCACGCAAAATGTGTAAAACTAAACTATACATAAACAAAAGAAATCTTTATGAGTTTTTAAATTTTTAAAACCGATTTTAAAATAAGGACAACTCAAACGATAGATAAAATCTTTTTGTATTTTCAATAGGAGTCAATAAATGGACAATCAAAATATAAAAGACTAAACCCACATATAGCTATAAAATAGATATCTCATAAAGTACAAAAGTTAGTATATGTAAACATGCAAACACACTCAACCACCAGATTTATCATGGAACGTATCATGTGTAAGCATTTGAGAATCAAGAAGTCCATTATGTAAATTCTCTAAATCAGATTTCCTAATATTTTTTTTTAAGAATTACTTATATAATACTTGTTTTAATATATTTACCTTTCAAATGGATACATCCATTTATATTGCACTGGCCCACCAATAATGGCCTCTCTTGCAAGGTGAATTGGTAAGTGAACCATAACATCGAAAAATGACGGCGGGAATATCCTTTCAAGTTTACACATGGTTATATAAAGTTTCTCCTCAAGCCTCTCCAAAACATCAACTCTCAAGGTTTTCGAACATAACTCCTTAAAGAATAACCCAAGATCAATTAACGGTTCACAAACATCCCTTCGAAGATGACCACGAATTGCAAGAGTTAGTAAGCGTTGTAAAAAAATATGGTAATCATGACTTTTCATTCTCGAAATTTTCCATTCCTTGGCATCCACACATCGAGAAATATTGGACGCATATCCATCCGACAACTTCAACGATTGCCAAAACTCACATAAAGTCCTCTTTTCTTCCTTGGACAAAGTGTAGCAAGCAGGAGGAATCACCCATTTATCACCCTTTTTGTATGGATGCAAGTCTTTGCGTATGTGCATTTTTTTCAAATCCAACCGAGACTTAATAGTGTCTTTCATTTTCCCATCAATGTTTAGCAATGTTCCTAAAATTCTTTCCGATACATTTTTCTCAATGTGCATAACATCTAAATTATGACGCAATTTAGGATTCTTCCAGTAAGGCAACTCAAAAAACATACTAAGTTTATCCCAATTCAACTCGTACACCTCACGACTCCTCTTTTTAGAAGCTTTACCATACACTTGAGGTCTAACTTTCTCCAATTGAGCACGTATCTCATCAGTACTAAGCTCTTTTTGTCGTTCCCGATGCTCGTTCTTACCCTAAAAAAAGACATATTTTCTCGCCATTTATGATTCATCGATAAGAAACGACGATGGCCCATGTAGCATGTCTTACATCCATTTCTTAAATGCAAGGAATGTGTCTCCTTATTGAAAATCGGGCATCCAATTTTCCCTTTGTGATCCAACCCGATAAGTTAGCATACGCCAGAAAATCATTGATAGTCCACATAAGCGTTGTACGTAACTGAAAGTTATTCCCTGTGGAGGCATCATACGTTTGAATCCCATCTTCTCACAACTCTTTTAACTCCTTGATTAATGGTTGAGTAAACACATCCATGTCATTTCTAGGAGCCTTAGGACCTGATATAAGTAGCGATAACATGAAGAATGGTTCTTTCATACATTTCCAAGGTGGTAAATTATACGGTACAAGAACAACCGGCTATGTGCTATGTTTGCTACTCATATTAGAAAGTGGATTAAATATGTCACTCGAGAGACCAAGCCTGACATTACGAGCATCTCTCATAAATGATTGGTAAATCTTGTCAAATTCTTTCCAAGCTTCCCCATCAGTCGAGTGTCTCAAAACATTAGCCTCCTCAACACGCTTTTCTTTATGCCACCTCATATCTGAAGCTATATCCTTATTTATAAATAAACGTTGTAACCTAGGTATCAGTGGAAAATAGCGCAAGACTTTATGGGGGATCTTCACGCCATTTCCTTTCTCAACTTTCCTTCTCGACTCTTCACACGTTGGGCATTTAGTTTCTTTCTCATTTGGTCCCCAAAAAAGAATGCAGTCATTTTCGCAAACATCAATCTTTACATAGTCCTCTTCGCCTCATAAAATGACTTCGGGATGTGGGCATCATCCGAAAGTGATTTCTTAAAAAGTTCAATAAGCGAGTTAACGGATTTCTCACTCTAGTTGTTCATTGACTTCAAATGGAGTAGCTCAATAATGAATGATAACTTTGACAACTTCTCATAACCCGAATACAAATTTTATTGTGTATCCCTAGCTAGTCTAGCAAACTTTTCCTCGTCGCCCTCATTGCCTTGAGTGGCATCTCTATCAAATTCATTTCCAAGCATGTGATTGTTGTAGGATCCAGTAAACATATCATGTAACATTCCCTATGTTGATACTAAATTTAGTTTGCTGACATGGCTCAATTAAGTGGAGACACGTGGCAATCTACGTAGCAATAACAAACACTTCTGAACAACACCTTGACTTCGAGGAACTCAATTTCCTCGACCAACTCAGATACTCCGAGCAGTAGGTGCTCTCCGAGGAACTTTACTGCACCGAGCAACTCATGGATACCGAGATACTTAGGCGGTCCGAGCTGCAACTCGATCAGAGCATTTATTGCCAGACAATTAAGAGGATTAAATGCGCATTAAATGCTGATTATTATCATACAGATGTATACGTTTATTGAACAACTATGTACAACCTCAGGGCTATAAATACATTATATCATCCTCATTGTAAGGGGACTCGGAATTTCTTGGTAAAAACCTTGTTATCGAGAATTCCCAAACACTCAGCAATAACAAAAACAATGGACGTAGGCCATTCTTTTAAGGCTGAACCACTTTAAAAATTCTTTTCTCTTATTTATTTTATCTGTGATTAAATAATTAGAGATAACCTAATTTTTTACATCAATAGATTAGCTCCGTCTGTGGCAAGCGACTGAAATTCTCGTTTTTCACCAAAACAATTTGTCACCAATGGCTGATAATCCAGTAATCGAAACGCTGAAACCCCCCCGAATCCATCCGCACCTCCAAATGTCCAAGATCTAGCTGGAATTATGGCCAGTTTGGCTCAAGGACAGACGACTATGCAAGAAACTATGCGAAAACTCATGCAAACTATCCAAGGTGGAGCATCGACCTATTCAGGACAACGAAGTGTTCAAAAAAATACCCGTTTAATTTCTTCACGCATTAGGCAAAATGATTCATATCGTACTGAGAAATCTGATGATTTTTGTTATCAACCAGGTCGAACTTCGTCAGTACGAGCCACAAATACTGAACAACACATCACTCTCTCTCCAGAAAGGACTAGTGCACTGGAAAGATTAAGTAGGGTATCTACTTTTGATCGATTGGGCCCTAGGAAGAATAGAAGTCCTCCTAAGGCTGTGTCGAGAAACTTTCAACGGCCATCTGATTTAAGAGAAGGTTATGCCCAATCGCACTTAGTTTCTCAATGAGATAGATCTCAGGAAGCGACTTCAACACGATCAATTGCTCGAACCAATAGGCCTGAGGAGGGAAATGATGCATGTAAAGGCTCTATTAAAAGGTTTGAGGATAGACTAGGGGAAATGGTTAAGGACAAGAATACTCTACAAAGAACCTTTGTCCAAGGGACGCCTTTTGTACATGCAATTATGGATTTTCCCACACCATCGAAGTTCAAAGCATCTGTCGTGACCCCTAAATATGATGGAAAAACTGACCCTGTCCTTTATATAGAACAATACCAAGATGTTGCCGACATCTATGCCGTGCCAGACGAGATGAGATGCAGGGCATTTTCGGGAACTCTTACCGGATCTGCACAAATATGGTACAATAATCTTCCTCGAGGGAAGATATCAACTTTCTTTCAATTGGCCGAGATCTTCATTGGAAATTTCTATTTTGGAGCAAAACCAGTTAAACGAGTTGCACATTTGTTAAGCGTTAGATAAAAAACAGGTGAGAGCACCAGGGATTACATAACTCGTTTCAATAACGAGAAGCTTGAAGTTATTGATTACGAGGAAAAGACAGCAATTAAAGCTTTGATGAGTGGACCGTTGCCCAATAAGTTGTACTACACTTTGGCCAAAGATCCACCCAGAACGATGTCAGAACTAATGGCAAAAGCGGCCAAAATCATGAATTCCGAGGAGGCTATAGCTGCGA
Organism: Sambucus nigra; assembly: GCA_949130495.1. Lineage (NCBI taxonomy): Eukaryota > Viridiplantae > Streptophyta > Magnoliopsida > Dipsacales > Adoxaceae > Sambucus > Sambucus nigra. The sequence goes on along the minus strand of OX422208.1, from coordinate 80,971,882 downwards.
AGAAGAGCATGGACACCAAAGAAACCAAGGTGGAAGTTTATAAGGCTAAGAAGAAAGAACATAAGAACAATGGTGGTGACAAGCAGTAAAAAACAAAGCCATCATGGGAAGTATTGAAGAAATTTGAAAATTATACTCCTTTGAAAGTAGACATAAACCATGTCCTGGAAGAGATTAAGAACAGCGAGGAACTAAACTGGCCTGAGAAAATAAAGTAGGATCCTGACAAGAGAAATAAGGCCAAATAATGCGAGCTCCATAAAGACCATGGTCACACAACCAAAAATTGCATAGCTCTCCAGAATGAAATCGAAGCACTCATCAGAAGAGGAAAGCTGACCAAGTATGTTGATCGTAGAAATGAAAGAAAAAGCAACGACCGAGCAAGGCAGAGGTCTAGATCTCCTCGTCGATCAGAAGAAAACAGGAAAAGAGATCATGAAGATGATCCAGAAGACGACCCTGATCTCCCCAAGAAACCAAGACAGCCTGAACGTGAGGAATTTTCAATTCGTTTTGGATCATTTGATTGTAACGTTATTACAGGTGGAGATGCAGGAGGTGGGGACCTTACTGCGGAAAGGAAAGATTACCTCAATGAATCTTAAGCTTGTTCATACATTCAACGAATAAATCTAGATGAGGATGATCGCCCGAGGAAGATGAACAAAGAAAAATTAGTCATTGGTTTCTCCAAGAACGACCTCGCAAGTGTACTATATCCTCATGATGATCCACTGGTGATCAAAATGAGGATAAAGGAAGTAATAATCTCAAGAGTACTGGTGGATAATAGTAGCTCGGTGGATATCATGTTCTACTCATGCTTTGATAGTTTAAATCTGAAGTTGTCTTAATTGGAACCTTATCACAGGCCCCTCCTTGGGTTTGCTGGCGAGAAAGTTTTTCCACTTGGGACGATAAAGTTGGATATGTTCATTGGCACATGGCCCGCTTGTCGAACAAAAAGAGTACGTTTCTTTGTGATGGATAAGAATGTCCAGTCAGCTTACAATATCATTATGGGAAGGGTAGGATTAAAGAAGTTTGAAGCAGTACCATCTACGGTACATCAATTCCTGAAATTTCTAACCAATTTTGGAGTAGGAGTTGTAAAGGGTGACCAAAAAGTAGCTCGGGAATGTTACTACTCATCTGCTGAGCAGGAAGAACTGGAGGAATCTAGGAAAAAGACTACTACCTACCAAGTGGATGAAGGTGCAGAGATTAAAACATTGGATCCTAGAGACGAATCGCAGCTCGTGAAAGGTCAGGTGGTGGAAGCTACTGAAATTATCATTCTGGACGACGAATACCCGGAACGAACAACTCGGATAGGTTCGCCGTTAGATGCCTCACTGAAACAGGAATTGATAGTTTTTCTTGCTTGGAGTCATGAGGATATGCCAGGAATATATCCAAATTTCTTATGTCACGAACTCAATGTTAATAAGGAGATCAAGCCAGTGAAGTAGAGACGAAGAGTGTTCAACCTCGAGAAGAACCAAGCCATATAAGAGGAGGTCGAGAAGCTCCAAAAAGCTTGCTTTATTGAAGATGTTAAATATCCAGACTGGTTGGCAAATGTAGTAATGGTGAAGAAGAAAAACAATAAATGGAGGATGTGTGTAGATTTTATCGACCTTAACAAGGCATGCCCAAAGGATCATTTTCCTTTGCCCCGTATTGATCAATTAGTAGATGCTACCTCTGGACACGAGCTGTTGAGCTTCATGGATGCTTATTCTGGTTACAACCAGATTAAAATGAAACCTGAAGACAGGGAGAGTACCTCTTTCATTACCCCTAGGGGAACTTATTGTTATAATGTTATGCCTTTTGGTTTGAAAAATGCAGGTGCAACATATCAGCTGCTAATGAACAAGGTGTTTGCAGAACAAATTAGTTGCAATATGGAAGTTTATGTTGATGATATGCTGACAAAGAGAAAGAGAGTTGCTGACCATCTAATTGACTTAGGCCAGACCTTTGATCAACCAGATAAATATCAAATGAAGTTAAATCCAACAAAGTGGATATTCGGAGTACGAGAAGGCATGTTCCTCGGGTATATTGTCAACCAACGAGGTATTGAAGCAAACCCTGAAAAGATCAAAGCTCTATTAGGGCTGCGATCTCCGACGACGAAGAAGGAAGTACAAAGTCTCACAGGGTGAGTGTCAGCACTTAACAGATTTGTATCACGAGCAACGTATAGATGCCTTCCATTCTTCAAAACACTCCGAAAAACGTTTGAATGGAATGAAGAATGCGAGAAAGCCTTTCAAGAGTTGAAGAAATATCTGGGAGCACCTCCACTATTGTCCAGGCCAGTGATGGGAGAAAGATTGTACTTATATATGGCAGTTTCAAAAAATGCAGTTAGCTCGGCATTAATAATAGTGGAGGATGGAGTGCAAAAACCAATTTATTACACTAGTAAGGCCTTCCGAGGAGAAGAGATTAGATATACAAGACTGGAAAAGTTGGCATTGGCACTGATCGAAGCGAGTAGAAGAATGAGGCCATACTTCCAGGCTCATACCATAGTCGTGTACACCGATATGCCGTTGAGGCAAGCTCTTCATAAGCCAGAAAAATCAGGGAGATTGATGTATTGGGCAATAGAACTCGGTGAATATGATATAATTTATGAGCCTAGATCGGCATTAAAAGGGCAGACAGTAGCAGATTTTATAGCAGAGTTCACCTACCACGATACCTTCGATGAGCAAAATCCAGATACCGACCAACCTGTGGATGTTACAGGATGATCGAATTTAAACCCCGATCAACTTACGTTGGTCGACGAACAAAAGAAATTGGTCGATAAGCAAGAGAAGTTGGTCGACGAGCAAGAGAATCTTTACGATGAGCAGTAAGAAGCGCTGGATGAGGACAAAAGGAAACAGCAAATGTTTCACCGAGGAACTCTGTCCAATCAAAAAATTGACGATGAGGTACCTATATGGAACCTATATGTGGATGGCTCATCTTGCACTACAGGCTGTGGGGCGGGGATTATTTTAAACAGCTCGGATGAGGTCAATATGGAATATGCTCTGCGCGTCCAATTCAAAGCTTCTAATAATGAGGCTGAATATGAAGTTATGATTGCAGGCCTTAATCTGGCAAAAACCATAAGGGCAGAGCAAGTTATTGTATTCAGTGACTCACAATTGATCGTACATCAAATACTGGGAGTATATGCAGCCAAAGGAGAATTAATGATCAAGTATCATGCAAAAGCGATGGAAATTTTATCAAGTCTAATAGCAGTGCAAATAATTAGAATACCAAGATTGAAGAATGCCAGAGCAGATGCCTTAGCTCATTTAGCATCAGCTACACGCACCGAGCTACGGAGAATAATCCCATTTGAAGTCTTGGCTAGTCGGAGCATAAATAAAGATCTTATGATGAACTTTATTACCCTTGATTTAGGACAATCTTGGATGGATCCTATCAGGACATATATTGAAGAAGGGTATTTGCCAACTGATAAACTCGCAGCCAAGAAACTAAAGTTTAAAACTTCCCGTTATGTATTAACCAATGGTGTTCTATACAGACGAGGAATTATAGTTGGCTTGCATAGATGTGTACATCCCGCTGAGGTGAAAGAATTGATCGAAGAAGTCCATGAAGGATCTTGTGGAGCCCATGTAGCAGGTCGGACACTTCTACAAAGGATAATGACGCAGGGATACTATTGGCCGACAATGAGGGCTGATTGCATAGCCTATGCAAAAAAATGTGACAAATGTCAACGCTTCTATACTATTTGAAGAACTCCCCAAGCATTTTTGACACCCATTACTTTCCCTTGGACATTTTCCATATGGGGAATTAACTTGGTTGGGCCACTTTCAACGACCAAAGGAAGATTTAAATATCTCGTCGTCGCAGTGGATTACTTTACTAAGTGGGTGGAAGCCGAGCCTCTTATCGACATAACGTACGAAAAAGTGTACCAATTTATTTAGAAAAATATCATCTGTAGATATGGTCTTCCCCATGCATTCATCACCGACCATGGAACACAATTTGATGATGAGGAGTTCGCTGCATATTGTCATCAGTCTAACATACTAAAAACCCACTCTACACCAGGCCATCCCCAAAGCAATGGGCAAACTGAAGTGACGAACATGACACTGCTGAATGGCTTAAAGAAAAGATTAAATGATGCAAAGGCAAATTGGATCATCGAGCTACATTCTGTACTGTGGGCTTATCGTACTACTCCCCGAGCAGCAACAGGAGAATCTCCATATATGCTGGCATTTGGAAGTGAAGCTGTTATACCTGCCGAGCTGGACCTCCCAACACACCGAGTGCTGAACTTCAATTCCCCTGTCAGCGACTTAATGAGAAGGTTAGACTCGGACATGCTCGAGGAAGTTAGAGAAGAAGCAGCCATCAGGCATGCTGCTTACCAGCAACGAACAACTTTATTCTACAATAAGAGAGTGAAGAAATGCGACCTGAAAGAAGGGGACTATGTGCTGAAGAAAGTAATTTAAAAACACAATAAACTGGAAGCTAACTGGCATGGGCCCTACAGAGTAACAGAGGTTGTTCGACCAGGGACTTATAGAATTGAAACTTTAGAAGGGGAGGAGTTTAAGAATGCATGGAATGCAGAGCATATTCGTAAATATTATCAGTAGTCTCATCTCTATGTAATGCAGTTTTCTTCGATATGAATAAAGTTTTGGTTATTTCGCCCAATTCTCTCTTTTTGTTGAAATTTTTTTGGAATACTAGTGTTGCACATTACGCATCAAGCTCAGAAATACCAACTCCGGTTGGTTGGGAAGAAAATCCACCAACTATATTTGGTCGGGAATAAAAATTTCCCAGAAATACCAACTCCGGTTAGTTGGGAATAAAAATTTCCCAGAAATACCAACCCCGGTTGGTTGGGAAGAAAATCTACCAACTCCGGTTGGTTGGGAACAAAAATTTCCCAGAAATACCAACTCCGGTTGGTTGGGAAGAAAATCCACCAATTATAAGTTGGTCGGGAATAAAAATTTCCCAGAAATACCAATTCCGGTTGGTTGGGAACAAAAATTTCCCAGAAATACCAACTCCGGTTGGTTAGGAAGAAAATCCACCAACTTTAAGTTGATTGGGAATAAAAATTTCCCAGAAATACCAACTTCGGTTGGTTGGGAACAAAAATTTCCCAGAAATACCAACTCCGGTTGGTTGGGAAGAAAATCCACCAACTATAAGTTGGTCGGGAATAAAAATTTCCCAGAAATACCAATTTCGGTTGGTTGGGAACAAAAATTTCCCAGAAATACCAACTCCGATTGGTTGGGAAGAAAATCCACCAACTATAAGTTGGTCGGGATCAAAAATTTCCCAAAAATACCAACTCCGGTTGGTTGGGAAGAAAATCCACCAACTATAAGTTGGTCGGGAATAAAAATTTCCCAAAGATACCAACTCCGATTGGTTGGGAACAAAAATTTCCCAGAAATACCAACTCCGGTTGGTTGGGAACAAAAAATTCCCAAAAATACCAACTCCGGTTGGTTGGGAAGAAAGTCCACCAACTAAGGTTGGTCGAGAATAAAAAAATTACCAACTAAGGTTGGTCGAGAACGAAAGACACCACCTCCAGTTGGTCAGAAAAAGTTGGTTATGGCATTTTAAATAGTTGGTCAAAAAACGAAATATCATCAACTCTGGTTGGTCGACAAATGATTATCATCAATTTAAGATAGTCAACAATAAATTTTCACCAACTTTAGTTGATCAGCAATTTAAAGTAACACAAAATATTTCTATCTTTTTAACAGATATACGTGCACATTCATGTTTTGCAAAATATTTCCAAGACAATCGAAATTGCAAGTAAAAATAGAAGTCTTTCATTAAATCTAAGAGCAAAATACATTAAGAATGAAATACATATTACATCAAGATTCCTATTCTATTGGTTTCTTCCCCTCTGCTTTTGAAACAGGTTTCTCTCCAGCAAGAGGATCGTCTAAAGCATAATGGGAATTTATGAAATTAAGGTCTTTGAGCATCCTTATGTTCATCACAGATGGCCGATCGAGTACATGCTCTGGGCGAGATATCTCAACATTGGAATGGAGACTGTAGTCACTAAGATATTTGGAAATCAAACACTGAGGGATTGCCCGAGCAGGAATCCAGCTCATGTCGAGTTTGATTGGTGGCACTGGCAGGTCAAGCAACCCAGGATTATAGTAACCCCACAAATAGTGACCTTGTTCCAATTGTAGCACACCCAAGGCATTTAACCATCCTTTCTTATACCCCTCATTGTTCAACTGCTGAATTCGGTCATCAAGGTGATAGAGGGCTTCATTATGGCCAGCCATCCAAAATTCTCTAGGTTGCTTGTGGAATTGATAAGCCAACCTTTCCAGCTGCTCGTGGAGATTTTTTACGAAAAGTTCTTTATGCTCCAAGGCAGACTTTTGTGCAGAGAGCTGCTCATCCAAATTCATAATTTTCTTGGACATCTCTGCTAATGCTTGATTCTTCATCATTAGTTGAAAGGCCTGATTCTCCAAAGCTGATTGAGTTCTTTGCTCTTCAATAGTAAGTTGAGCAGCTCTTGCTCGTCCCTGAGAACCTCTTGCTCGACCGCGAGAAGAAGTAGAGGCTCCAGTTCTCTTCAAAGTCTCCAATTCGTCTCTCAAATTGGCATTTTCGACCTCTAAGAAAGAGAAACCCTCGTTGTTGACAGGGACTAAGGCGTTCGAGGAAGATGCTGCAGACTTCAACTCAGATATCTCTCCTCGCAGGTTATTATTTTCCTGCTCCAACAACTTAGCTATCTGCCTGTGCTCTTCGACCTCGATCTTCAAAGTTCTCTCCCTCACATCATAGGTAGCAATCAATCTATCATATCCTTTATCAACACTTAGTTGTTGATACTTCTTCTCATATCCCTAGTGCAAAAGGGCTGTAGACTCATTGTATTGTTGTTGAAGCTCCTCAAGAGTGCCCTGGAGGTCATCAATCATTTCATAATACGCTACATTGTTAGCCACTGCCCGGTCGAGCAGACACTTTAAATACTGGTAGGCTTCAACTGCTTGCTCTGAAGCATCTTGACCGAGGATATCAATGATTTAAGCTTCAGTCATATCTATATGACCAGCTTTGAAGTACTCATTGCATTGTCTCAACAATTCTATATCATGAGCTGACAAGAGTTCCATTCTGGCCATAAACTAGTAAAGAAAAGAGATGGAAAGAATCAATAAAATGCAGACAGAGCGAGAAAAAGAGAATCAACAGTATGAACAATCAAAATTTCAAATTTTATTGCATCATAAAAGAGAAGTACATAGTTCAGAGTTACATTTGATAAAGAAAATAAAATAGAGAGAAAAGTCCAAACATTTTTACACCTTCTCCTTGTCTCCCAAAACTTTCTCGGGAGGCTGGGATAAAGAGGAAGGTGGCTCGGATGGCACAGAAGGTTGCTCGATGGGTGCTGAAAGCTGCTCGACTGAAATGTTGGTTAACTGGAGCTGCTCGGTAGGAGTAATAATTGGTTGGGGCTGTTCGTAGCGAAGTTTAACAGTAGGTACTTGATCCCCGACCATCATAGAAGATTCCTCAGAGGCAACTTCGTCCTCTTCTTCTTCCCCGGGAGTAGGAGGGGGGCCAGGAATGTGTCGCTGAAACAGGTCAAAGTTCTCATCGACATTCATCTCTGTCAGAGCAGCCACCCAACCATCCTTGAAGTATTTGAGGCTGCCATACTCCATTTGTGAGACCATGGCATCCAAACCCTTATTCCAACCTTTGTCCCAGCCAGCACTGAAGGACTTTTTCACAGCCAATTTTCTTTTCACTTTCTCCAAGGAAAGCTTCTCAGACAGAAGTTCTTCAGCAGCCTTCAATTTATTCTCCACTTCTTCCTTCTGACGACCTACTTCACGAAGCTTGTTTAACTCTTCCTCAGCAGACTTGATCTTACTTTCAAGCTCTCCAGTATTTTGGAGCTTCCCCTCAAGCTCTTTGTTCTTCTACTCCAAGTCTTTTATTTTCTTCTCCAAACCCTTGGAGACTTCAACAGCTTGATCCCTCTCATGCTCGGTGGAATTAACCTGTTTCTCCCAAGCAGCTTTATCATCGACATACTTCTGACGAGAATCTTTTAAAGACTGCGTCAGACCTACAAAAGCCTCCTCTACACCACCAGAGGAGATGGACACCTTGATGGCTTCGTTCTTCTTCAGAATTGTATTGAAATAAGTTACCAACTGGAAAAAGAAAATAACTGTAAATCAATGCTAGCACATAACATGAAAAAATGAAAGTTTAAATTAGCAATACTTACTGAGGCAATATGTTGAGCTGCCAAAGTGGTAGCCCTATCCCGAGAAAGATTTTCTTTAATACCTTGGATCTCGGGGATGATCCAAAACTTCACTGAGCTCATGGCAGAGCTCGGAGCAACAAAAGTGGGAACACCACTTCGAGTAGTCGGGGGCTGAGAGATGGATTCAGCCCAATTGACCGAGAAGCTCTTCTTCAGCTTCCTCGTGGGAACAGGAATATTCTCGACCAAGGATGTCGTCTTGATCGGTGATATAACTATAACCTCTCTTGGAGAGGAAACATCTGCAACCTTGCTCGGAGCCACAAGGGGCTTCTCGGCAACCTTCACAGCAACAGCTGGAGGAGGTACATCAAGTTGTCTTGTCCCTTCTGGAACATCCTGCTTGCTTTTCTTTGTCTCTCCAGCAACAGAGGCAGATTTCTCGAAGAGGGAAGGAGCTCTTCTTCTCTTAATTCTTTCACTCAGAGGAATATGTGACTTAGGTGAAGAACTTTCAGAAGTTGGTATTGGTTCTACGTCACTTATCACTGGACGAGCAGTAAAAGACGAGGTGTAACTCTTGTACTGTAACAAGTATGAAGCTGATCTGATGTGTTCGTCAGCAACAGTTTGATGCAAACCCCAGATAAGTTTCAGATGCTTTAAATTAACTTTTATCTATTTTGGTGACCTTCTCTTGCTGTCAACTGCAAATAAATCAAAATTAAAATATCAGTGACACATTTTATCAAACACAAAGAAAGCATAATTTCAAAAATAAATTAAAATAAAAATAACCTATCCCATTGCTATATGGATGGCATCTAGGACCCTGATACACATCATTTCCACTTAGCGGAGCATATTGCTAATTTTTCATAACAACACCATGCTCGAAGTAGTCCCTGTTGGCATCTGGGAGATTGACGACTAAAGCCCTATTTAAAAACCTAATTTTCAAGTAAAAAGTATTGTCGCTCACAACCCATTGTAATACCCCGTACTTTTGGCTATATTTATTTTTGGGATTAATTAATCAAATGCGTATTAATTGAAATTAATACGGGTTAAAATACTAACGAGATGCGAGTTGGTATTTGATTATGTGCATACATGTTTTTATATGAATATTGAATTATGAAAAATTTGTCGTAAGATTTATATACGGCATTTTAGAAATTTTGTTGAGACGCGTGTGACCGCCGCTTCACGGTGTAATATTTTTTATTATAAAAGTGAATTAAAATTCTATTAATCGTATGGTCGTTTTGAGTGCGCCAACGCATCCGAAAGGGTCGAGTTAGTCAGAAAACACTAGCCGGGGGTTTAGTTTGGGTCCCGGGGTATTTTTAGGCCATACCGGCAACATAAAGGGCATTTTAGTAATTTTGTATTTTTGGAGAATTAAAAGTGACGAAAATTGGGAGTTTTAATCTGATTGGGAATTGACCCACTAAGCCACTAACCAACCCATATTAACCCAACAAGCTACGTAGGTTATTAGAATTAGGTTTTCTAATACCTTCCCAAAGCAAACCCTAGCCACCATAGCCACCATTGGAGAAGAAGCTTGGGGAAAGAGAGAGAAAGGAAATTCTGCAGAAAAGCCCCATCAAACGAACATCTAAATCAGAGATAAACTCGAGGCCAGTGACTTAATTCCATTTAATTTCAGAGAATGTTCTTTCCATGTTAGATAATTCCAATTTTATGTTTGTTCTTGGTGAAATATGAAAACCCATGTAGTTTGGAACTTAGAACTTGAAAATCTTGAGGAGAATTGCATGTAGAATGATAGGTATATGATTATTCTCATGATATTTGTGATTGGAAGAAATTAAAACGGATTTATATTGGGTTAATTCATGATTTAAAATGGTAGGGTTTGTGTTCTTGAAAAGAATTGGGGAAAAGTGTAGAATCTTGTGATCTAATGATGTTTAGGATGTATTAATTCCTTAAAAGGTGTTAGAATATGACCCTAGTATGTTTTAGGATGATTGGGGATCTTAAAACATTGATTGGACGAATTTTGGTTGAGACTTGAGGTGTTAAAAATGGTGAAAAACGAGATTTAGGCAAATCTGGGACGAAACTAATAAGTCGTTAGAAGCCCCTCCCCAGGTCGTTCGAATGAACTCGTTCGAACGAACTCGTTCGAACGAACTCGTTCGAACGAACTCGTTCGAACGACCTTCTAACGCATTGACCAGTCGCTTTTAACGAAAGGGAACCTCGTTCGATAACTTCGTTCGAACGACATCTCGTTAGAAGGTACAGTTCGTTCGAACGAACTGGATCTCGTTCGAACAGCCTCGTTTGAACGAGACTTCTAACGAGCTGACAGTTTGATCTCGTTCGAACAGCCTCGTTCGAACGAGACTTCTAACGAGCTGGCAGTTTGGGCCTTTTTTGGCCTGTTTTGATTTTTGGAGTCCCGTAAACTTGTTCGAGGGTAGAGTTAACCTTCCTTTGATGATGTATGGATAGATTTGGGACTTTTGGGTTATTATGAGGAGTAAATTATATACGAGTGATTTAAATCAATGAACCGTTTGGGTTGAGATGTGAGTGTCTACTATGACGTGAGAATAGATTATGGCGCGTATGACTATAAACCGAAATCGTATAAAGTGTATAAAGTATATATTGGTACTGGAATGAGAATAGTGCTCCAATTAAACTACGGGATTACTAAGACGTGTGTTTACTTAGTATTGGTATTTGAATTGTGTGTATGACATACCTACCATACTTGCTATCACGGGAGGTTTGCGTTCGCTTAGGACCCTCTAATCCTTGTGTTGCCCGGATTTAGACTGGTTACCTTGATGAACATAGGTCATAGAAAGACTTATTGGGATATTAATAAGTCCGCTGATCGTGGGAGCGTAGGTATGTGCGTGACCCATGTGATGTGACTGTGTTCGCCTCCATTATTTGTGATGTTGTTATTCGTGAACTATTCCTGAGAGATTCGGAATACGTAATCCTTATGTACGTGATGTACCGGGATGGATAGCAGAGTATGTGTGCACCGCAGCTTAGTTCTCGGGGTGCTTGTATTGTATATTTATGATGTGAATAATATACATTTAATTAATGGGAACCTTCATGTTAATGTTATGAATATAATTACGGTATTATTTCGAGAAAAACATAACGGGTTAGCTGATAGTGAAATATATTGCATTTTGAGCATCTGAGTTTACGTTAAACCCCTATTTAATTACGAGCGTTATAATGTTAATAGAACCGAGTAATATGGGTAGGACCTATAATAGTCTAGCTAGAGATGATGTCACTTAGCTAGTGGTTTGTGTCGTTGTAGATGGGTACTTACGTTAGGAGTGCACAGTTAGACGAGAGGTGAGAATATCATGTGAGTGCACGTCCTAACATGTACTTTGCATTTAATGTTTTAAATGATTTTAAAGCACTTACAGGTTTTTAAAATATCTCCACATTCGGGCTCTGAACCGTTTGCTTTCAAATCTATTTCTCTTTGTAAAACCATTTTAGATGCCCAGCCACAAGGACACCATGCATAGGATACTCATTCTGGTGACGAGCTGTAGCTGTTTGTGGAAGCTACAGGGATTTGCTTGTAGACGCTTCTATCACTTGGATTCCAGATTCATTATCTATAAGTTGTAGGGCATGTCGCTCATTTCTATTAGAGTTACTTTTCCATTACAGTTATCAGACTTTGGCATGTATTGATTTAGTATTCAGTTTACTTATCAGTTGTGGGATTTGTAGTGAGGAGTTTTCCTCCAGACTTTATTTACGTTATGTGATGGTTATTCTATTTACTTCATTATGGTGAATGGTGTTATTATTCTTCATTACACTTGTTGCATGTTAATCAGACTTAAATTAAAATTTGGCAACTTACTTTTTAAATACTAGGTGGTTAGTAATCATTAAAATGTTTTCGACAGTGATGCTATTAACTGGACCAACTTGGCATTTTGAATTAATTTAATAAAGGAGTAGCTACCCGGTATTTAATTAGTCGGGGTGTCACACCCATCTATAGCAAAACATAATTTCTGGAATTTCTATACGAGTTCCATGAATCTGATTTAACCTATGAACTCCATTAACTATTTTCCATGTATTGGGGGTTATTTTTGCAGGAACCACGTCAAAATATTGACAGAATTCCAGACACAAGGGGTTTGGAGGAAAAGAAAAGCCACATTCAGCTATAAAGAGACTGGGGAACAAATGTCCCTCAGCCAAACGAAAATAATCTGAAGGTTCAGAAAGTTTCTCTAAAACGACCCATGAAGGAATAGAGAAATCAGAACGAAACTTATCAAGCGACTCAATAAGGTAAACCATGATGAATAAAGGAAATAATAAAGAAGGAAGAAGATCTTACAGAAAAAGGATGGATCAGTTGACAACGAACGATGGAAGGAATGAACGCACAAGATAGAGAAGAAATGGAGAAACAGATTTGAAAAAGTGAAGAGACGATAGGATTTTCGGCAACGCTTAAATACCTTACCTTGGGAAGGGGTAAAAAATAATGATTACAAAGGGATACGTTTACGCTACCGGCGGCTAAAAGGACAAAAAGGGCGCGGAGATCGAAGCAGTTAGAAAAATTCGAAAAGTCTGATTCTATGAATTCGAAAAGAAAAATAAATGCAAAGAAGACACTCCTAAAATTCAGGATGACCATTTAATCCCGCCATATTTCGAGAAAAATATTCCACACTCCTCATTCTCGAATTGTGAAACATTGGGGGCTTATGTTGATACCAAATTTAGTTTGCTGACATGGCTCAATTAAGTGGAGGCACGTGGCAATCTACGTGGCAATAACAAACACTTATGAACAACACCTTGACTTCGAGGAACTCAATTTCCCCGACCAACTCAGATACTCTGTGCAGTAGGTGCTCTCCTAGGAACTTTACTGCACCGAGCAACTCATGGATACCGAGATACTTAGGCGGTCCGAGCAGCTTAGGCGGTCCGAGCTGCACCTCGATCAGAGCATTTATTACCAGACAATTAAGAGGATTAAATGCGCATTAAATGCTGATTATTATCATACAGATGTATACGCTTATTGAACAACCATGTACAACCTCATGGCTATAAATACATTGTATAATCCTCATTGTAAGGGGACTCGGAATTTCTTGGTAAAAACCTTGTTATCGAGAATTCCCAAACACTCAGCAATAACAAAAACAGTGGACACAGGCCATTCTTTTAAGGCTGAACCACTTTAAAAATTCTTTTGTCTTATTTACTTTATCTGTGATTAAATAATTAGAGATAATCTAATTTTTTACATCAACACCCTCCATGTCATCTTGCTCAAACCCGTCTCTAGCATTATATTCCTGCCCCGTATTATCTTCTCCAACTTCAAACGCATGTTCATTATAATCATAAGCATTATCATTGGGCGACAATAATGGTTCCCCGTGATATATCCACCTAGTATAACTCGACACAATTCCATGTATAATTAGATGACTCTGGACATCTTAACGACTCTTTCGATAAAAGTTATTACATTTTTTGCACGGACACTTAATATTACCATTTGTCTCAACATTTGCAAAGGAAAAATCAAGAAATTGTTTAACACAATCTCGATATGCACTATTAATTCTATTTGGGTGATTCATCCAACTCTTATCCATCACAGTGACCCTATATCGCACGATAAAAAAAATGCATCAACAAAAAACCAATTAACTTATCATTCAATTAGAAATTGTTATTATTTCTTATGCAATGGAATGTTTCATATCTATATTATTGTTAATATTTTTTCATAACTTTATATGTTGAAATAATATTTACATATAGTTCAAATAGGAACCTCCTCATTCACCTCACGCACCTCCTTGTTGGGTTCTCCAAGAGTTTTTCGAAATAATGAGAGAAATACCTACAAACCATGATTCCCAAAATAAGATTCTCATGTGAGGCATGTGTGACACATACACACACTAATTATGAAAGGAATTAACATTATGTGATTCACACACTTAGCATGAATTATCAGTGGGTTTGATGAAATTGAAATTAAGCCCTAACTTTTGGGTTAATTTTTCATTCTTCCTAAAATAATTATAATAAGAAGGATGAAGAGTAATTATAATTTATGACAGTGGTAGAGAAAAATTAAAATATTTTAACTCAATCATCAGATTATTGCAATGAACCTAATTTAATTTGTAATAGTTTCATCCATGTTTCACGGTTATTTAATGGAACGCCGATTTAAGTATGCAAGTATAGACCAAATGGAACATCAGAGCATTCATCTATAACAAGATTCATTAATCACCCAATGAAGAATCAGTTATGCCAAAAAAAAACTTCACATAAACAACTTTCTAACAATAATTTGGGGATATGAATGCTTACACGAGTCAATGTTTCATATCATTATTATTTATTCATAACTTTACATGTTAAAATAATATTTACTTATAATTCAAATAGGCACCTCCTCATTCACCTCACGCACCTCCTTGGTGGGTTCTCCAAGAGTTTTTTGAAATAATGAGACAAATACCTTACAAAGCATGATTCCCAAAACACGATTCTCATGTGAGGCGTGTGTGACACATACACACACTAATTAGGAAAGGAATCGACATTATGTGATTCATAACACTTATCATGAATTATCAGTGGGTTTGATTACATTAAAAATGAGCCCTAACTTTTGGGTTAATTTTGCATTCTTACTAAAAGTATTATAATAATAAAGGTGAAGAGTAATTACAATTTATGGCAGTGGTAAACAAAAACTATAATATTTTAACTCAATCATCACATTATTGCAATGAACCTAATTTAATTTGCAATAGTAGGAAAATTAAAATTAAAACTATTATCACTAAACACTAGAAATTTTTTTAAAATTTAAACTATCATCACTAAACACTAGAAAAAAACACAAAATTGTATGTCAAAAGACAACGCACCTGCAGTAAATCAAACCGGATCACCTGCTAAACTCAAATCGAAGCATCTGCTAAACTCAAACCGGAGCATCTGAACCAAAATCGGACCACCGGAGCAGAAGATTTGGGAAATCGAACCAAAATCAGACCACCTGAACCAAAATTAAGGCTTGTACTAAGTCAGAAGATAAAACTCGTACTACATCGAACCAAAATCAGACCACCTTATTTTTTTAATAATCTTAAACGTACTAAGTAACAAACTCGAACCAAAATCGATCTATGTAAATTTTGGAATACCATGTAACAAAATTGTACTAAATAAGTAAACAAAATCGAGTTTGTTTCGATTTTAGTTTTTATAAAAAAAACATCGAACCAAAAATGTACTAAGTAATATCAGCAAAGCTGACTCGTACGAGTTATAACAGCAAAGCAAAATCGTAGCAGTAAAGAAAAATCGTCGAGACCACTGGACCAAGAGCTAAAATGGAAAAATAAAGACTCGTACCCGACTGAGGGTTGAATGGAAGATTTGGGAAATTTAATAGTAGCAAATTAGACTCTTCGCAAGAGATAAATCACACCTGACTAATGGATTAGGGGATGAATGGAAGATGAAGAGGATTTGGGGGATGAATGGGAGAATTCGGTGGTGTATTTTTTTTTGGGGGGGGGGGGAAAGCTACTAAATGTTTATTAATTTTGGAGGGTAAATGGAGTGTATCCAATAAAAAAAAATTGTGGATAAATTGAATATTTGCTACTAATGAATATACATTAGTGGCAAATATTTTAAGCTCGTAACTAATTGAAATTTTGTGTTCCCGCTAAATGTCTAATTTTTCCCACTTAACATTTAGTGGCAAAATTTGTGGCGATTTTAATTTGTTGCCACTAATGCATTATCTTTTAGTGGCAAACATAAATTTTGTAATAGGATATACGTTTTAGTTGCAATAAATGATTAGCCACTAATAAAATTGCTACGAAATGATGTTTTTCTTGTAGTGCATAAACCGGTCTAGGAATTAATTTTTTAAGAATTTTGGGATGAGCTTTCCTAGACGGGCACCCATGAGACTCACTCACCAAAGTGAATATAGGCTCGGGTGCATTAAAAGTAGTGAATGCACTGTCATTACCTTTTCCAACATCATTCAAAACGGGATAGGGAACCATCTTATCAACCATCCCAGATGCGTTCTCTAACGAGACTTGGACCTCCCGTGCTTGTTTGAGCTCATCCTTAAGAGGGGATACACGTGTCGTCAGACTAGACACCGTGTTGGTCAAGTCACATTTTTTCCTTTTTAGCTCATGAGTTTCTTCCTTCAACTTACAAATTCGAAGACCTGGGGTCCCATTTGACCTTTTTGTTTCCATGGTCTCGATAAATAACTTTTTAAAAGCTTTTCGAATCATACTTTCATCTCCATTCTCATCCTCATTATCGCTTAAGGTATCGGGCATGGAAACTTTCTTTCCCTCTTTCCTAAGTCCAGTGGGACACTCAAATTTCTTATGACCTGTCCCATCACACTCAAAACATCTTATCTTCTAAAGGTTTTCCTTTCTCTCTTTTTCATTCTCGCAATAACTCTCTCTCTCTCTCAAAACAGTCTTAAATATTTCTCTAAAGTGGTGATCCTAATAACTAACGCTTTGTTACGCCTTTTAGTTTCAAATGATTCAGATTATAACTCGGCATAGGCGCTTTAAAGATCACTCTCGCTCTCACTTGCATCAACCTCCCCCTCACTCACTTTGTTCTCACTGTCGAGGTGTCATGTGAAGCATCATCCTCATCGTCGTGAGGATCACTAGAAGTACTCACATGACTAGCCATGAATGCGATGAAGTTACAATCATACGATGACTCGTCTCCAGAGTCCACCACTTGACCTCACTGTCATCACAAAGGGTAGCATTAAGGACAACTTTGCACTTTTCTTTGGCAAGTCTGTTCAGCCTGGTACCACACTTAAAAGCTCTACGACCCTTACCGTCGCACTCATAGCATCTCTCACTGTCTTTCTTAGGAGGGTCTTTAAAATCTTTTTCATTTTTCTTTTCAACCTTATTTTTCTCAAAATTCTTTTTATCTTTGAAATTTCTATTTTTCTTGAAATTGAAAATTTTCTTGAAATTTTTAGAAAACAAAGCCAAATCATCTAAATCAAGATCACACTCAGAATCAGACGTTTCTATCTCCCTTTTTCTAGATGACTCTACTCTCTTTCTTGCCGACCCCTCACTCTTCCTCTCCTGGGCATTAAGTGCAATTCCCTTATCTTTTGGTTTGGCAGACTTAGTAAACATGTCAATTTCAAAGGTTTGTAAGTCTCCAACCAATTCCTCTAATTTAAGCGTCTTTAAATTACCCATAGAATTTAGCACAGTGACTTTAGGGATAAAACGCTTAGGCAGTGATCTTATAATATTTTTTAACAACTTTAGCATTAGGAATGTGCTCACCGAGATTAAAGTTAGTGTTTATAATATCAGATAACCTAGCATAAAACTCATCAAAATATTCAGTCTCAAGCATGGTGATAGTTTCAAATTGAGTTGTTAAATTTTGCAGTTTAGACTATTTCACAACATTAGTTCCTTCATGGGTAAGTTGTAAAACATCCCATGCCTCTTTTAACGTGGTGCACGTCATTATCCGTCGGAACTCGTCAGGTGTGACGGATCCGAAAATAGCACTTAAACCCTTAGAATTAAAAGATGACCAATTAAATTAATCTTCAGTCCATGCAGTCATAGATTTTAAATTAGTTACGTTATCAACAGTGACGGGGGGAGGTGCCCTCCCTCTTTCAATCAAAATCCAAACTCTTTCATCAATGGCCTTTAAAGCCGATTTCATGCGGGCTTTCCAGTAAGCATAATTTGTCTCGTCAAAAACTGGCATTTTATTATATAATTTCTCCATATTGAACACGCCCGTTTTTAAAAATCAATTTCGTAAAAAAATTGATATCTTAGAAAAATTTTGCGAAAAATTACACGGTATAATTGTATAATTGGCTCTGATACCAATTTGAAGAGTGCGCATTTCTTCAAATAAGGAAATTATTAAATTAAATTCAGTTTTTCAATTAAATCCTAAAATCATACATCTAGGTGTGATTGAAATCGACATGATCATAGAAGAACATTCAAACACACAAATGAGGAAAAATCCCCCAAAGGGGCAAAATCTTTTTATTTTCACTATAATTTGTAAGAAATGGTTACAGGGATTACAATGAAAATAAGAGTGACATGCGAAATACCCTCAGGTGTCGGTTCCGATGTCGTCGGCTGGAATCTCCCGTAAGAACTCCAGGTGGGCAGCAATGAAGAAGAAGATGACTTCTCCACAAAATACTCCAGATAAGTGAAAATGATCCTCTTGAAGGTTTAATAATTCACATACATAGATGGGAGTGTTTATGTGAATAAAGAAGGTATAAAAGCTTAAAAAGTGAAGTCGGTTTTCTGGGCTATTAATCGCAGAAATTGCGTATGAAAAAGACTTAGAAAACGTGTAGAAAGTGACCAGATATTTATACAAAAATCGAGGCGGCGGCGGTGCTCGAACGAGATAGGCATCTCGCCCGAAAGAAGGGCACGTGTCGTTCGAATGACATCGAACGATAGTGTGAACTCATTTGAACGAGCTCGTCGACCGAGGTACTCCGTTTCTACACTTAAAAAAATTTCTGCTTTTGATAAAAAACATTTCAAACTTCAAAAAATATTTTTCTGAAAAATTCTCAAATATTTATGCAAATATAAATAACTCCAATAAATTATTTTACCAATATTGTGTAGTGGA
Organism: Sambucus nigra; assembly: GCA_949130495.1. NCBI lineage: Eukaryota > Viridiplantae > Streptophyta > Magnoliopsida > Dipsacales > Adoxaceae > Sambucus > Sambucus nigra. Next base: position 80,952,771 of record OX422208.1, on the reverse strand, counting down.
GTAGTGGGAATGGTTTGAGCAGCACATCGCATGTAGCATGATGCACGTGTGAAGATGATGGATGCATGGATTCGGGTCAAGGCCGTCGTGTGTAAGGACACAAATTTCCAATTGAGTCCTTTGTAGTTTCGGCTCAATTCCGAACAAAAATGTTTGAGTCATATGATAGAGTTATTGATCATCCTTCAAGCCTATGACATACTAAAGTTGAAGGCGTAGCGGCCAAGTTTAAAGCTTTATCAAAATGTCGTGTTTAGAGTGCCTCGTTTTTACGTTATCAACATGGTTCCATTGCTCCTAAGGTATGAATGCACTTTAATAGATATATAGGAGCTTGGAACATTTTATATTGGGTGTACATTTATTTAAAACGGTTGTTTATTTTCAGAAATATTTTAATAAAACTTTAATCTAAAGTATATAAAGTTTCTGGGCTAAAAATAGAATTTTTCAAACTTTTTGAAAGTTCGTTCGAAGTGTCGTTCGAACGAGTTTGTCGTTCGAACAATAATGTCATTCGAACGAGTTTCCCAACGAGTTCCCAGATTGGCCACTGGAATGTCGTTCAAAGTATCGTTCGAACGAGAACGATGGTTTGAACGAGATATCCAACGAGATTTCTAACGAGTTCACACTGGAACTTCGTTAGAAGGTCGTTAGAATGAGACTTCGTTCGAACGAAAATCTCTTTCGAACGAGATTTGTCGGGAACAGTTATTTGTGCAGTTTTTGACAGTTTTTCCCACTTTCCCACTTGTTTTTCCCACTATCTTTTGACAGAACTTCTTAAGTGCGGAAATCAACTTTTTCTAAATAACTTTTTCATATTATTCTAACTCCTGGAGAGTGTTCTGAGAATTCATCTTTTCTTAGAAAAAGTTCGAGTTTAAGTGTTCATTTTTCAAAGAAAATTTTGTTAAACACTTCGTTTATACCCATATTGTTTAATCCAAGTTCATATATATATATATATATATATATTCATTGCTTGGAGTTTGGCACCGATTCATCTCTACCATTTTAAGAGAAGTTTGGGTTTGCTTCTATATCCCACAAATAAGAAGAAGTTTACGTTGATTTACCCACTTGGAGAAAGGCTCCTAGTTCGGGTGATGGTGACCATATAAAGTCCGATCGATGGATTCCGAGACCACGGTGGAGCTCCGTGGTTATTCGCTAGGCGGAGGTGTATACAAGAAGGAGCGTCGGGGCTTGAGAGGTATCTAGTCGAGTGTTGTAAGTCTAGTGTCTTGTATTTGTAAAACCATACTTAGTGGATTTGAGGCTAGGGCCGTCCGAGGTTTTTTCCCGTGGTAAGTTTTTCCTCGTACATCGCGGCGTAGTGATTTATTGTTTATTTTATCTTGCAAATTCACCTAGAACGCATGCTTAGGTAAAAAGATAAAATTTGATTTAATCACTACTTGTTTAATTTAGTGCTAATTAAATATTGGGTTATGTGTAGTTAATTCAAGTCATTTAATTTAATTTGATAAAATTGGTTTGGCCTAATTTGGGAATATTGAAAATATGACTTAGGCAAATTTCTAAGACTTGGATTAAGTTAATATGTTAAAGTGAACAATTCATTTCTTGATTAATTTAATTTCACTTTAAGTTGTGTTTAATTTTAATTTTGAAAAAGAAATTAAAATTTATAATTTGTTTAATTGAACCATTCCTATCGCTTCCGCATTTATAAAAGAAAATTACTTTTGAATTTAAAATAGGGGGCCTATTGTCTCAATATCGTGGATGATTGTGATGATGTACCGAATGTAGCAGTATAAGACATACATTCTATGATCTAGGACAAACAGAAAATTCCTAGATTCTACCCCGGACATTTATAAAATTATGTCCTTACAGGGTCGAATAGGTATGGATGGGATGGGTAAATGGGATTTCGAAATGGGTTTGGCCATAACATGTGGTTTTTAGGTATAAGTCGCAGGTTTGGATTTTTTGAATTTTGGGCGTGAGAGGGATTGGGTTAGGGCGCCGACGGTTAGCTCGCGGGTTGACCTGGGTTTAACGCCGCCGCCAGCTATGGTTCAGGCGGCATGTTTGGATTGGCGTCTGGTTTTGGGTAGGGGGTGTAAGGTAGGAGATTGGGTATGTAGGTTAGATGAGAGATGGAGGTGGGTGATAATGGAGGAGAGAGAGAGGGTGTGTGCTAGAAGTTTGAAGATGGGTTGGGTAGGGTTATTGTGTAGGTGAGGAGCATGGTGTTGGTGTTAGGGTGAGGGTGAGGCTTTTGTTTAGGTGTATGTGAGTTGTAGGTAGAGTTTTGTGTTTGGATTATGGGGTGTGTGTGTTTAATTTGGACACCTAAAAGAAACTAACTAACTAAAAATAAAAATAAAAAATAAAATCAACTAAAAATAAAATCCTAATCTAAAAAAAATAAAAATAAAATAAAAACTAAAAATGAAAACAAAAGTCCTAAAAAATATAAAATCTAATAAAACTAAAAATTAACTCCTAAAAACTAATCTTAATAAAATAAGACAAAATAAAATAAAATAAAAACTAATAAAAATCAAAATCAAAATAAAACTACAATTAATAAAAAGAAATAGAAAAATATGGAAATAAATTCTAAAAATCCTAAATAAATCCTAAAGATTAAAACGGCTCAAACTAAAAATCTAAGAAACATCTAAAAAGCACAAACTAAACACATGGTCTCGGGTGAAGATTTGGACTAAGTTCAGGCTCAGCTTGGGGTAGGCTAGGGTTTGGTACAGAAATGGGGAATTAGCTCTGTTTGAGCTGCAAATTGCCTTGAAATATAGCTTTTGATACCGCGACTACAATCAAGCTTGTACGTTAAATAATTAAGTATATAAGACCCATGGTGTGGAGAATTAAAAACTAAAATACTTCTATTCGGGGTATAAAATGTACACTTTTTGGTGCTTTATCACACCACCCCAAACAGAACATTGTCAGTCCTCGAGCAAAAAGATAGAGAGAAAGAGAAAGATAAGTAACCAAAAGTGTACCACTTTCACGGGCACTTACGATTGCACTTAACATGTGCAACAAGTCTTTAAACCTATAGGTTTCCCTACAGGAGGAGTCATGTCTCGTGAGGGTTTGCAGGGAATATACCCACAAAATTCTTTATTTAAAAGACTTATTGACAGGCAGTCAATCTCTTATTAGACGTAAAATAATCGCACAATCCATCATGAGATAAATGTTTTCAGAAATACAAGCTAGAATGTATAAAAAGTCAGGTAAGTAAATACTCAAGGCACATTCTTCCTAGAACTCAACGTGTGTAGTGTGAATCAGTCAAAACGGGTTGAGTATCATCAGAGTAATTCCTAGATTGCCTTTCCGGAATCATCGCTTCAACTTCAAAATCTCACTAGATATAACTCTCTCAATCGAACTCTCGAGATTAGGGTAAGTGTGTCACTCTTGTGTGTGAGGAGGTGAGTAAATGTAAGCAGGGTCAAACATCTCACACACACATAAGAAAGAACACACATATAGAAAGAAAAATGATCTCATGAAAGAATGTTAATCACTATAGTGAGAACGTTGAGTTATTCACCACGTTGACTTTCATTTGTACAAACACCTAAGGGGAAATATGCATGTTTATGGGTGAGGGAGAAACGAGATGAGAATGATGGGATGATATGAGGTAGGTGGTTTAGGATGGGCGATGGATGGAAGATGGATGTATATGTGAGAAGAGTGTTTAACACTTGAAGAACAAATGTATTTATTTCAAAATAACTAACTACAAACTTTCTTATTATTTTCTTTTCTCTATTTTCTCTTTTTTTTTCTTTTTTTTTCTTCTTTTTTTCTTTTGCTATTTTTTTCTTTTTCTATTTTTTTCTCTTTCTTAATACCTCAATCACTGAAGACATTTTACATTTGGGAAAGCACTCTTTTTCCAAATGATGATGGATGATATATGAATGGAGTGGGGAATGTGTATGGATGATGAGGGCAATATATGTGAATATGGAATAATATGGGAAAGTAATGGGTGAAATGAATGGAATGCGATATGGAAGAAATTCTAGTGCTCGGGACAAATTTCAAGACACGTGTTTCTTACAACTCGAAAGTGATGTCGTTCTCAGTGATCAAGTCAAAAATTATTATGAAAAATAATGAGATCATATAACAATTTAAGTGTGGACACAAAGAAAGTTGAATCAACTTGTGACTCGGAGATTGCGTAAAACACTTTGAAATGGTGAAAGGCACAAATCTCACAAGCTAAAGTCTCTACTAGTGATCGTTAAGATTTTTTCGAAAATTGTAGTACTCTTTAACTCTAAACGTAGTGACGTGATAAGTGCACAAATTTTATTGAGTCTAGAAATTCATGGTGCAAAATGCCTTGTTACGTATTAAATAAGCTATTTAGAAAAAATAAATCCTCTAGCCTGATTCATAGACTTAAAAAGATGGATGATAAAAAATTCACGTTAATGAGTGAGATGAAAGAAACTGCACGAAAATTTTAAAAATCAGGTTTAAAAATAAAAAATTTCAAAAGAAGTACGATTTTGATAAAAGTCCCCCCTCCCCCCCCCCCCCCCAAAAAAAAGGAACATCGTCCTCGATGTTAAATAAAATTATTTTTTAAAATTGAGAGCATGAAGTACGAAAGAGATTACCAGAATCAACCGCTAATGAAGTGGACAGATGTAGCCAAGAATAAACCTGAATAAGTGATAAGATAACAAAATTGTACAAGTCTATAAACAATAAAAGCATAGGGTGATGTGAAACACCACCCCCAAACAGGATGAGACTAGTACAAGAACTAACCGGATGCCTCCCGGTAGTGCTAAGTTTAATGTCTTCAGCCAGACCGAAAGGATCTCACCCTAAAGATAAGATCTATGAAAGCACGGGGTGACAGAAAAATTGGGTGATGTAGATCACTCCCAAACAAGACTGAAGCATCAGTCTTGTTGGATAAATGTTAAAAAGGTCAATGCACCTGTATGGAAAAGTGCATCACGCGATGCAAAGCATCGGTGGACCATGGATCGGTGGGTATTAGGGTAAGGGTGAGAAAGGCATGGGTAATTAAGCATCCATCACGGACCTTATTGAGCCTAAACGTGAGGGCAACAGTGGCCCTATAAGAATGGTGCTCAAGTTGGATGGGAAGGCGGAAGGGTGTAGAAAGTGGAATGAGGTGGGGCTCATAGAAATCACACGACCGTTCTATAAATGGCCGATGATAAAGGTCGTGCCGTGAAAAGCCAAGGAGCTGATGAAAAGAAAAATCAACACCACAAGAGAGTGGCGGGCATAAAGTAACAAGCTTGGTGTCACGGTGGAGAGTATGACAACAAATACTCCCATGGGTGGGGGATGGCTTCAGGTGAGGATCTAAAAATGTGGTTGGGAACATGAAAGGTTTAAAATCAAGATCCAAACTAGGTAATGGGGTGGAAGGGATAATGGGTGGGTTGGGTGGGATAAATGGTGGAGGAAGATGATCCAACTCAAGTGTAGGGGACACACACTTGTCGGGAGGAGTAAAGGAATACTCACTAGAGAGTGTGGTATCTAAAGATGGAGTGGTCAACTTCTCCACAAGAATATCACCGATGAATGTGGTGGGTAAGTCAAACGAGGCACCAAGATTGAAAATATAAGAATCACTAGAAATAATGGGCTCAAGATGAGCCAAGCATGGTGGAACAGGATCCATATCAGGAGAAGTAGAAATCATCTCGGATTCAATCTCGAGAATATGGTGAGCACTCATAGCCGGAGCTAACCTAGAATAAATTGGTTCCTCCGGAACACAAGGGGTAAGCTCGATAGGTGTAGAATCGGGTATTTTTTTGGATTCGACAGGAAAGTAAATGTGAACCTCAAAGTGGGTTTCATTTGGATTTTGCGGGAGAAAATCAGTCTCACTAATGAAAGGTAAATCAACACAATTGTCAACTTAAGGTCCGGACCATGGAATGGTCTCAACATCGAGATTCCCGGGGTGGTAAGGTTGGTCACACTCAAAATCAGTGGCACAAGACGACACATCATCACTTCACGTGGGGGCAACAACGGGTTGACTTGGGGGTGAAGTGCAACTCTCGCTCACACTCAATTTCATTTAATCTTTGTTCAAGCCGTTGGAGGGCTTCATTTTGAACTTGAGTGGCTTGATCTGGCTTGAGTATGAACTTTTGCAAGAACTTTGGAGAGCGGAGGTGGATGATGGGTGGTGGTGGTGGTTGAGGTGGACACAACTCATTATTAACAGGGCTATACGGATAATACTCAAAGGAAGTGTGGGGATCGGGATCAAGTGTATCATACATTGGAGAAGTATATCCGTGAGAGACAAAAGGTTAATAATCATTGGGTGCATAGTGAGGGAACTGATCGAGGTGGGGTGCACAAGGTTTCCATGAGAACTGTTGGAACGCGTGAGGATCCGCAACATCGGGTTGGGATTCGTATTGTGAGGCCCTCCATGAATAGCTAGGGTACTCACACAACTCGAGATTGGATATATCTTGATAATAGGCCGAGGTGGGTTCCGAAACAGTGTCATATGGATACACATGTTCCATGGTGGGTTCAGAGGGATATGAAGAGTATGGACACTCATGGACATGTGATCGGCATAAGAACAATGGGTGCACGGTAAAGCATGTGACGCGTTGACATTCATCACCAAAGGTGGTGAAATGTGAGATGCGTGCGTCGGCGATGCATGAGTATCAACGGTTTGTGGTTAAGAGTTAAATTCACGAAGTAATCCCGCAAAGGGCATTCTTCGGCCATAACGAAAAAAATATTTTTTTTATTAATTTTTAAATTTTTTCAAAAGGAAAGAAAATATTTTTGGATTTTTCTAAAAATGAAAGAAATAAAATATTTTTGGATTTTTAGAAAAAAGAAAGAAGAAAATGTTTTTGGATATTTTTTTTTATAAAAATAAAGAAAGAAAATATTTTAGGATTTTTAATAAAATAAAAGGAAGAAAATATTTTGGGATTTTTTTGGAAGAAAATAGTGGGAAAGATAGGTGGACTCTTTGAATTTGCACGAACTCACTAAAACCCGACTACCGAAAAATTGAATTGGATACACACAATTCAAGAAGAAATCATAACTAGAACATAACCAATTTTTATCTTCAAAGTTAGGCGAGGGGGTAGTCAAATTTTAATTAAGTCCGCGGACGATAAAAATCACGTAAATTATCTTTGTGGTCACCTTTGCAAAATATTCTCCTATTGGGCTACCTAGTTGATTGATTTTAAATTTAGTGATGGCTAGGATAGCACACAATGGTAAGCGAGTGAGTCGGGCGATGAAATCCCTTCTCGTGAATGACCAGGTGTAGGTCTTAGTAATTTAATTCATCACATCATTCGAAAAATAAATGCGAGAATAAAATCAGACAAGAACACGTAATCACACACAAAAATTGACTCGCTAACAGGAGAGGCGCGAGAGTTTAGAAATGTAACTCCCACGATTTTGACACCGTGGGGTGCTAAAAAATTTGAGTTGACCGGAGGGAGATCACGCCAATCTCAGTCGGCCCCGGGAGTCCTACCGACCCAAGGTAGAGAGGCTTCTTTTCCTCACCGTGGACGTCATCTCTCTACCTTGTTCAATTTTCCTATCATGGTTGTCTTCTTTTTATTACAAATATAAATAAAAAAATAAATGGTGTCTCTATGCACCGCAATACAAGCTAGGTAATAAAATCCTAATACAAGCCTTCTAATAAAATACAAAAATGGTACTAAAAATAAACAAAGTGCAAAAAATAAATAAACTACAAAATGAAATCCGCTCCAAGTGCTTCACGCTCCCAAGAATGGCAATGACGCCATTTGATAACTCGCTTTTGTGTGTAGTCGTTGTTGAAGCCAAGTTAATTAAAATCCTAAAATACCTACAAAATATAACAAACTAAAGTGTACAGGTAAATAAGGGTATCAATCCACATCAAAGGGGTAAAGCGAGGGGAAAACAATTGTAATTCACTTTTTTTTTTCTTTTTGTGATTTTTTTTTTCTTTCTATTTTTTAGCTTTTTTAAATATTAAAATAATTTGAGAGGATGTGAATTTAAACTAAATCAAAGATGTAAATAAAAGTAAGTGAAGATACTAATTAAATCTAATTAAATAAAAATCTAAAATATGAGATGGGTGAGATAACTAAAGTGAGGACTAACAAGGGATATGATGACACCATATATTCAATTAATTATAATTAATTAATTCATTAAAATTAATTATCCCAAGTTAGTATCAAAATTACAAATCAACTCTCGTTGCAAATGTAATTTTAATAATAACATTTTAGAAAATTAATTTTAACACTCCTCTAACTCGTAAAATGAAGATCCAAACATCATCTAACAAATCACCCGCGTCTATGCCGGTACATTTATAAAAACATCCAAATTATCAAATACCAAATGACCTATACAAATCTACCTTCTCATGAATAAATTTGCAAGATCTCAAATTTTTCTTCAAAAATCTTCAACTTCAAATTTCAAAGCTCCAAGCTTTTCTCATCAGGGTGTGAAATCTCCAATTTTGTACCAACACACGTGACATAAAGCAAAAACCTTCGTGACACATAGAGTTTGAAATGATATAAGAATAAATCAATAAATATAATCAAATCTCCCCCATGATGCAAAAACTCCCCATAAAATCATAATTCGTTCTCCTCCTTTTTATGATGTCTCCAAATAGACAGATAAGAAGAAACAAACTAGACATGGAGTGTCACGATAAAATGCATAGCAAACATGAATAAAACTACTCTCATGGAAAGGTATATCTAAAAAAACATCCACAAACTATTTTTTATTTTTTAATTTTTTCAAACAAAGCACGAAAATGATACAAAAATCACACACCATAGATTTAAGTAAAACAACCAAGTCATGGAAATGGAATGAGTGGGTGTGATTACATTCGATATGTAAATAAACTCAATCAATCATATGTGCACGATGAATACGTTTACCCCTAACGAATGAACATCAAAAGTATCCTTAGGTGTAAAACTTACTGAATTTAGATGACATCGTCTTATGCAAATAAACAAAACAAAGTCAAAGTGATTTCCACACCAATAACGCACAAAAATATTTAACGATTTTTCAAGACTTTCAAGGACGTGCAAACCCGTTTTAAATTCCATCAAAACTCCCTCATGCAGATTTTCTTTTAGAGGTAATCTAAATTCTCAAACATTGGAGAATTAGTGAATAACCGTAATGACCCCTTTTTGGCATGAATTTATTTTAATTGTCTTTAAATTTTTTCGAGCTCTTTTAACCTCTTTGGACCCCGAATAATTAAAATCCCTCAATTACGTCCGATTTAATGGTGGCTTAGTATTCGCAAAGGTCAAATGTGAACCTTTCGCACCCCTTCCCCGTTTTTCAAATAAATCACACAAACTCACTAACGGTTCTTACATGCACTACTTTCTTGTCAAGTTTTATCGCGCTTGGTTCGTTTTAAGGACAAGACTAAAGTAAAAACACCCAACCAACATGTGATAAGACAAGCACAATAATCAAACAAATCCATGCATGTGTGCAATAAAGGAAATCATGAGTCAAACATGTAGGAAGTAACACTTAATTACATTTCAATGACTCCAAACATTATAAAGCACATGGATGAATTGACATATTGTCTCAAAACACTATCAAATAGTCACATGAATATGAAATGATGATGTGACATGGTCATCCTAAGTTTCGATCCACAAAAGGTGCAAACAAAGGACAAAACTCTTTTTGAATTTTTCAAAAATTTTAAAAAATAAAATCTTTTTGGCTTTTTCAAAATTTTCAAAAGCAACAATTTATACAAAAAATGTATGTCACAATGCTAGCAAACATAAATATCATGAAACCAAAAACTAGCGTATGACAAACATGCTAACACAATCATCAATATGATATGGCAAGAGAAGAGTCAGGTGCAAGAAAATGAGAATCAACAATTCTAAAATCTAGCGTATCCAAAAGTGATTTCCTAACCCAAACGGATGTAACACGTCGACACGGGGTTTTGGAAACCAACAAAATACTAGACTTCAACTTCATTGGACATATTCCAAGATCAAAACAAAATCCCCTAAGGTGACCTTTCCTACCACAATGTGAACATGTGTAAATGGGAGGAATGCTACCTAAAGTGTGATCTTTTCTAAGGTCCTTAGGATTAATTGACCCTCTACAACAAATAATGGTTTTGGCTTTAGCACTAGAAGCATGAGAACAAGATGAGCCATTACCATCACTATCAAACCTACTTGAATCGTTTAAATCATTTTTCAACTTCAAAATATTTTATTCAAGCAATAAATTAGACTCTTCCAAAGACAGGGATTTCATTTTCAAATTTTTAACAATTCCGAAATGGGTATCTCTCTCCCCTAAAATTAAAGCAAACTTTTCCCTAAGAGTCTCTCCACGTGCCACAAACTCATTGATTAAAATATTTTTGTCCTCTTTAGCACAAACACAACCATTAGAATTTTTAAAGTCCTCCAATTCTTTTTCTAAAAATAGGACTCTATTGTCACTCTCCTTCTTGGTAACTTTTAAGGAATCAAAGTCATTACACAAATTGCCAAAGTGTTCACGAAAAATATCTATTTGAGTTTGAATCGTTTGCAAATAATCAATCTTACTATTAAGACAAGAATTTTCTTTTTTCAAAACTTTAATTCTTTTTCAAAGTTTCAAATTCAAAAGTTTTAATTTTTCTGCACTGTCGTGAACTTTTTCAAAAATAGGCTCCTCATTAAATGGGCGTTCCATTGGAAAGATTGCGATTTTTCACAAAACTGATATTTCAAAAAAAATTAATATCACACGATTTTGCGAAAAATAGGAATAAACGATAAATTAGCGCAATCCGCTCAGATACCAATTTGTAAAATATCATGGTGTGTAATACCGATTTAAATTAATTCGCAAGTTTTCAATTAAACCTTATCTAATTAGAGTCTATTTTTAAACCAAATTAATTCATCCTCTTAACATGCAACTATGTATCAAACCAAATAAGATATAGCATGCGACACAAAATTTCAGGAAAAATCCCCGAAGGGAAAAACCTTTTTATTTCTAGAACTTTGACAAGTTTACAAGACCATTGACTTACATACCATCTTGCTTTCGCCCACAAGAGTAACGCACAGTGTCTTCGTCAAACCTCCAAAGCAACGACTAGAAATAAATCATCAATGGTTCGCACGTAGCTATACCACCAGGGCGCGCAGTCCAGACACGCAGTCTAAAATCTTCACAAGGACTCCCTCCATAATATCACGCAGCTGTCGGTTGCAGAGCTCTCCCCACAAAGAATGAACAAAGGCAAAATATGTTCATGGGTTCCATAAAACAACTCACACAGAAGTAATTGGGATTTTTGTGAATTATAAACAAAAAAAAATTGAACCCTCAAATGAGAGAAGTAAACATTATGCCAAAAGTATTAATCAAAAAGGTGTTGGCAGTTAAAACAAAAACCAAACAACTCTCTAAAGGTTTGGAAAACTTATCTCTGCGTCAAAAGCATAAGCTGATAGTCCCTTTTATACGATTTTTCGAGTCGGTCAAAGGATAATGATGAAATCAGTGTGTCAGCCAGAAAATCAACTCGCTCGAACGAAAACAATCTAGTTTGAACGAGATATCTATGTCATTTAAACGACATAATCAGGTCTTTTGAATGACCTATCAAACGAGATTTTAGGCGTTCTTGTAGATAATTTTGATACGAACGCGTGGCTAATAGTTCCGTATTTTTCTGATTTTTTTTAATTAGTAATGATTTTTCTACGAAAAGGTGTCCGAGAACAAAATCTTTAGAAAATATTTGATAAAAATATCCCAACACTATAATATGAAATGTAAATGAAACTTTAAACATTATCTTACCAAATGTCATATTGTTGACCTTGAATGTTGAAGACCACTCGTAATTCGGATTCGTCATTTATAGATGAAAACTTCTTCAATTCTTCGACGACTTGTAGCGGTATACGACATAGTCAAATTGTGACGGACATTTATAAAATTATGTCCTTACAAATCTCCCCCCCATGTCTATGCCGGTACATTTATAAAAACATCCAAATTATCAAATACCAAATGACCTATACAAATCTACCCTCTCATGAATAAATTTGCAAGATCTCAAACTCTTCTTCAAAAATCTTCAACTTCAAATTTCAAAGCTCCAAGCTTTTCTTATCAGGGTGTGAAATCTATAATATTTTACCTACACACATGAGATAAAGCAAAAAACTTCGTGACGCATCGAGTTTGAAATGTTATAAGAATAAATCAATCAATATAATCAAATCTCCCCCACGATGCAAAAACTTCAATTCTTCGACGACTTGTAGCGGTATACGACAAACTCAAATTGTGACGGACATTTGTAAAATTATGTCCTTACCCAACTAAAAATAAAATCCTAATCTAAAAAAAAAGAAATGAAAACTAAAAATGAAAACAAAAGTCCTAAAAAATACAAAATCTAATTAAACTAAAAATCAACTACTAAAAACTAATCTTAATAAAATAAGACCAAATAGAATATAATAAAAACTAAAAACTAATAAAAATCAAAATAAAACTACAATAAATAAAAAGAAATAGAAAAATATGCAAATAAATTATAAGAATCTTAAATAAATCTAAAATAAATCCTAAAAATAAAAACGACTCAAACTAAAAATCTAAGAAAAATCTAAAAAGCACAAACTAAACTCAAGGGCTCGGGTGAAGATTTGGGCTAAGTTTAGTCTCAGCTTGGGGTAGGCTAGGGTTTGCTACTGGAATGGGAAATTAGCTCCGTTTTAACTCCAAATTTCCTTGAAATATAGCTTTTGACACCGCAATTGCAATCAACCTTGTACGTTAAACAATTAAGTATATATGACCCAAATTGTCGAGAATTAACAACTAAAATACGTCTATTCGGGGTAAAAAAAGTACACTTTTGGGTATTTATCACCAATAATACCCAACAACCCGTCGTCATAATGGTATTTTAATAAAACCAATAAGTCACAAAAATAAGCACAATTAATCAATGTACCAAACGACGCATGATAGCCTAATTCAATTAAATCTTAATTTAATTCTCACATCTTAAAAAAACACCCAATTAATCCCATTTAATTATTTTAAATTAACCACACCGAGGTTTTATCATTAGTACAACAAAATTCCAATCTCATTAAATTACGTGAATTATACGCCCCAAATTCATTTATTTCAAAACTAGGTTTTTCTACGTGCAACCTACACTAATAAAACCAAAAATCCACTCATAAATCCTACGCACCCAAGGGTTATTAATATTAATCATATTACAGGGTTTTATAAAAACTGGCCCAAGTTTTATGTGTCAACTTTCTCTAATTAGGTTGCCAATTGATTTTAAGAAAACATGTAACTAAGGTTTAGGCAACATTTAAAACGAGTAATACTAAATTAAAAGAATAGAGTATTCATACATGATATTAGTTGGATGAAAAACTGAGTAGAAGGTTGAAATCCTCTTGATAAAACACCAATAGACTCTTCAAATCTTGTGAAAAGTAGGGGCTAGGGGTTGAAGATGAGAGAATTATGTGTTGAAAAAGCTTTATGGAGAAAGTTTGAAAGAAAAGTGATTTTCGAAGTCCCAGCCCCGTATCAGTTTAGTACATAAAGGGTTTAGGAGTTAAAACACAATTAGGAGACTCCCATTCAACCACCGCCTCTGTCGTCCGAACGACGTACAGTGTCTTTCGAACGACCCCCAGTGTTAAAATTAAAATCTTTTAAAATATGTCTTTTTAAAACTGATAATTATTCTAAAAAATGTACCTGGCAGTTAAATGAATAAAATCCTTATAACATTTTTATAAAAGACTCGAGTTAATTCCCGATAAAAATTTAGTAATAAAACCATTTTAAATTCTTTAAAGGCCATAATCTCCAAAAAAATTATTTCATTCTAAATTAATTAAAGTAAAAAACGCGGGGTGTTACATACTTCCCCACTAGAAAATAATTTCGTCCTCGAAATTAGATGACTCAGACACATCAATGCGTAATTCTCACAAAAGGAAATAAGGCTTACATATGCCTATCTCTAAAGTATCATAATTAGGCACCCATACACCTAATCTACCCGAACGTAAACCTTAAGAAAATACAGTATATTTATATATAACGCATATATATATAAGTATCTAAGAAAGTATTACGTACCGCGATACTCCACTAGCCACGCAATATATCATGCTCTGTTTGACGCTGATGAGGTACATAACACCTCCCATAACCGGTATTGCTTGGTGCTGCAGCCACCCCCTACGCACCTAATGCTGTCGGTGCTGCTGGTGCTCCCTGAACACCTACTGTCACGAGAACTTGAGGCCTCAGTCCTTGCTGTTCCTCTACCCTTAGACCTTGTTGCCCTCGCATAACCTTCCTTGATTGGGCCTGTGTTGCTTGGCCTTGTTGGCCCTCCCTCTTGTTACATTGAGTCGCTCGATGTCCTATCTTTCCACAGACAAAACATGCACCCTTAATGGTTCCTGAATTCATTCCCCAATTTTGCTCACCCTGTTGTCCTTGATTTGTCCTCTGCCGCTTCCAAGCTTGGTCATTGCGACCCTTATTCTTGCCTCCTTGTCTATTAGACACTTGTCTCTTGCCTAACTTCTTTTGATAATTGGCCTTCTCTTGCAACATTGCGACATCCACCACCTGAGCATAAGTAGTGTACACCGAATTCCCCAACACCATTTGCCATATCGACTAAGACAATCCCTTAATGAAACACTCCACCTTCTTCATCTCAATGCTAACCTCCTCTGGTACAAACATAGATAAATTATTGAACTCCTGTTCATACTCGACAATCGACTATGATCCTTGCTCCAAGTCCATAAATTCCCTTTTCTTTGCATTCCTAATGGCATATCGAAAGTACTTATTGTTAAACATTATCAGAAACTCTACATAACCCAACAGATCTCTTTCCTCTGATGTGGTGGCACTCTCCCACCACTGCAATGCATCCCCCATCAGCTTAAAGGTTGTTAACTTCTATTTATGCACATCCGTGAAGTCCACCATCCCCAAATACCTCTCCCTATCTCTCCTCCATTGATGAGCAACCATTGGGTCAGATCCCCCTCCAAAAGTGGGAGGATAGCCCTTAAGGAAGCTGGTTCTCACCCTATCGCAGGCCGAAGCATGTGTAGCCTGCTCCTGCCCCTGCAAAGTCAACCCTTTCTGCCTTCCCATCTCCAAAATGGCCGTTGTGGCCTCACGAATGATAGCCGCTAACTCCTAGGCCTCCAAAATAATCTGATGTCGCCTCTCCTGAGTCGCGAGACCAGAAACAGACTCCTCTCTCCTATTCCCATCTCTTCTTATGTTCGCCGTCTGAAAAGATAGAAACAAAACAACATCAGAATCGGAATGACTAAGAGTACAAATCAACACAAATGAATCAAAGATAATCAACGCGGAAGATAAAAAAACTCATAACCTACGAGACCAAAGACAATGCTCTGATATAATCTGTCACACCCCGCAAAATTCGACAGGCGGGGTGGCCATCCACCGCCGCCAAACTATGCCGGGCGTGAACTAAATAAATACCATTCTTAGCATGAGATAAATAGGAGACATAAATAAATCAGTCCATAAGATAAATAATTAGATCAATCCCAAATAAACATAAACGACTGAACGATAAAAGATCCATCACATGCTAAAACTCCAATTAAATTCAATCTCCACTATGATTAAATAAAATTTGAATAATAAAATTCTGAATAATCCAACTGAAATCCTCTAAACAACTTTGGAACCGAATGGCCCGATAAAACTCAAAAGATGTCTCCTAATTAAATACGACTGAAAATAAAAGTCTAACTAAAATGCGACAAAAGGAATAACTCCACCTGTACCTCCAAATGATAACTTCGATAATCTTATGTAGCTTCTCCAGAACTTAACCTGAAAAAGTTAGTCAACGCACGAGGTCAGAGCCTCGAGCATGAATACACACTACTCCCCTCAAATAGGATCCTTGAATCCAGACAGTAGCATTATACGCAATAAATATCACAATAGAATATTTTAAATTAAACGAGATAATTAAACGTGATAAATATAAATCATTAACTGCCCGCAGAGATCCTCATTTAAAAAGGCACACCAATATGATTTTAAATTCCTAAATCCCATGATGTTAATTAATTAAATTAACAAACTTTTTTTATATCCTCAATTTCTATTACGGCGGTCCTCCCGCCTCGGGTGATTCTCCAACAAATACACATCCCCTCATCAAAACGCCTCTTGGCCCGTTTGAACTGTCGGCCATTGCTGATTGACTAGGTTCCACACACGACACGACATAAAACGCTGGTTGATCCGTTTAAACTTTCGGCCCTCGCTGATTATGTCGTCGATATATTTTTATACCCGTCTTATTATCTTAGGTATTAATTCTCAATTTCTCAATTCATAATTTGGAATTACTGTGACATCCCGACTAATTAAATACCGGGTAGCTACTCCTTTATTAAATTAATACAAAATGCCAAGTTGGTTCAGTTTATAGCATCACTGTCGAAAATATTTTAATAATTATTAATCACCTAGTATTTAAAAAGCGAGTTGTCAATTTTAATTAAATCCGATTAACATGCAATAATTAAACTATGAAATGCTAATATAACCACCACAACATAATGACAATGAAATAACCATAAAATAGTAATGAGTCTGGAGGAATACTCCTCACAACAATCCAAATACAGGAATAAATAAATATTGAGTCTGCATCACTACATTCATTACAACCCAAAGTCTGAAATAACTGAATAAGTAAGATGTCTCTAAAAGAAATGGGGCGACATGCCCAATAATTGAGAAAATCTGATAATGGAGTCAAGATAAAATATGGAGGCGTCTACTGTCAAGGTCCTGTAACTTCCACAGCAGCTACAGTACGTCACCTGAATAGAACTCCTATGCATGGTGTCCTTGTGGCTGGGCACCTAAAAGGTTTTTACAAAAATATATTTGAAAGCAAATGGGTTAGATCCCGATTATGGAAAAACAGTTTAAAATATAGCAAGTGTTTTAATGACAATAAAACAATGAATGCAAAATACATGTTAGGACGTGCTCTCACATGAAATACTCACCTCTCGACTATTTGTGCACTCCTAACGTACCCGTACCCATTCTAGTTATCCCCATATTTAACTAGTCCAAA
Organism: Sambucus nigra; assembly: GCA_949130495.1. Taxonomy (NCBI): domain Eukaryota; kingdom Viridiplantae; phylum Streptophyta; class Magnoliopsida; order Dipsacales; family Adoxaceae; genus Sambucus; species Sambucus nigra. Next base: position 80,935,454 of record OX422208.1, on the reverse strand, counting down.
ATAAATTCTATCATTACTATACGATTCCCGCTTTAATTTCGACATCTTCATTTAAATATTGAGCTTTACGTTTATTCTCAGTTTCCCATTATTAGAAATACAAATTACTAGAGATCATCCATTTTATCTTTACAGAAAGTTGCTATAGGTATACTCACAATTAAACATGACAGTTCATTTCAATTAACAGTATATTATTCTCATCATAAATATACAATACTAGCACCCCGAGACTAAGCTGCGATGCACACATACTCTGCTATCCAATCTCGGTACATCACGTATATAAGGACCACGCATTCCGAATCTCTCAGGAATCGTTCTTAAATAACAACAATCCCACAAAATGGAGGCGAACATAGTTCACATCACATGGGTCACGCACATACCTAAGCTACCACGATCAGCAAACTTATTAACTTATCAATAAGTCCTTCTTTGATCTATGTCCTCGAGGTACCAATCTAAATCCCCCTGTAGGTATACAAAGATTAGATGGCCCTAATCGAACGCATACCTCCCGTGATAGCAAGTATGGTAGGTATGTTATACACATAAAACCACATATATTAAGCATTCGCACATCTTAGATATCTCGTATTATTAATATAGTTATACGTCTCATTCTTATACCGTCATTTAATGTTATACGATTTCAAGTCCCGATTTGTATATTAACGTTATCAACCCTTCTCACGTCGTTATTAGGTACTCGTTTCCTACTCCAAAAATGTCATCCGATTTTGTTATAAGGTTCTAAGTTCTACTCCTCAACGTACCCCAATTCTCATAATTATACCCACTAATCAATAAGGGAAGGTTAATACTCCAATTAAATAAGTCTACGGAACGTTTGAAATGAAATCAGGCCAAAAGGGCCATTCTTTCAACTCGTTAGAAGTCTCGTTCGAACGAGTTCGTTCGGATGAACTATCAACTCATTAGAAGGGACACTGTCATCTCGTTAGAAGTCTCGTTCGAACGACCTGGGCAGGTCTTCTAACGAGGTGGCAGTTTCAGCCCAGAAATTCTCTACTTCGTTTTTCTCAATTTTTCTCTTCTCTAAATCCACCCTAAGACCGTCCAATTTATGTTCTAACGTTTATAAATCATTTATAATCACCCTAGGTCATTTCTTAACACATTTTTGGGGTCAAATCCTACAAATTAACATGCCAAAATTATAAATCCTCAATTCTTGTCTCCAAACCCTATGAACATAAATCCAGAATTGGATGTCTACAATTTCTCCTTATAAATCCGTTTTTACATCATCCAAAAGATATATTTTGTATATTACATTCTTCCAATAATATTCTACATGCAATCCCTATATCATATTATGAATCCTACCTCCAATTACATGGGTTTTCATCAAACTTCCAATAAAAGACAATTATTCAATTCTAAGCATGGAAGAAACATTCGCTTGAAATTAAAGTAATTAAACCACTTGCCTTAGATATTCTAATTTGATGTTGAAGAGTTTAATGTTGATTCTCCTCCCTCTCTCTACAAATTTCTTCCAAAGATGGTGATGGTGGCTAGGTTTTCCTTTTTGGAACTTTTTCCAACTCCTCCCTATAACTCCCGTAGCCCTCTAACTTCCCAAATGATGATAATGGCTTAGTGGGTTCTTTTCTAATATAAAAATAACCTCTTAAATTCGTGGGTTTTAATTCCCCTATTTTTAAAATTACCAAGCTATCCTTTTGGGTTGCCAGTATGGCCTAAAAATGCCCCGGGACCCAAACTAAACCCCCGACTAGTGTTTTCTGACTATTTCGATCCTTCCGGACACGTTGGCGCACTCAAAATGACCACTCAGTTGATAAAAATAAAATTCACTTTTTAATTCAAGTAATTTCATACCTGACGCGATTGACAAGCGCGTCCCAACTAAATTTCTCAAATTATCGTATTTCAGTCTCGTGATAATTTTTAATATTTTCAATATTCATGTATTACCATACATACTCGGAAATAATAAATTTTAACATCATAGTCAAATACCAACTCACATCTCGTTAGTATTTATACCCGGATTAATTTTCAATTAATTCTCATTTAATTTAATTAATCCCATAATTAAAATAAATCAATAAATATACGGGGTATTACAATTACCCCACCCTATTAATCGATGTGAGATCCTCAAAATACCCCTTGGTCCCATACCTAAGGGTCCCCAACTTATCAATACGTCCTATCCTATGTATAGGAAGAATTTCTAACTTAAACCTCAACCTAGACTAGACTAGCGTAACGACGAGAACGTAACAAAATCTGCCCACCCCTGACATAATAAAGTCGTAATAATATACCTTCACTAGTCCCATACCTAGAAGGCGTAAATTATCAAAAGGCCTACCCACTAGTCCCATACCTAGAAGGCATCTCAAAATATAGGGAGAGCACAATGGTATTTTAATAAAACCAACAAGTCACATAAATAAGCGCAATTAATCAATGTACCAAACTACGCATGATAACCCAATTCAATTAAATCTTAATTTAATTATCATATCTTAAAAAAACATCCAATTAATCCCGTTTAATTATTTTAAATTAACTACACCGAGGTTTTATCATTAATACAACAAAATTCCAATCTCATTAAATTACGTGAATTATATTCCCCCAAATTCATTTATTTCAAAACTAGGATTTTTCTGCATGCAACCTAGACCAATAAAATCCAAAATCCACTAATAAATCCTACGCACCCAAGGCTTATGAATATTAATCATGTTAAAGGTTTCATAAAAATAACCCCAAGTTTTATGTGTCCACTTTCTCTAATTAGGTTACTAATTGAATTTAAGAAAACATGTAATTGAGGTTTAAGCAACACTTAAAACACATAATACTAAAAAAAAAAATAGATTAATCATGCCTGATATTAGTTGGATGAAAAACTGAGTAAAAAGTTGAAATCCTCTTGACGAAACATCAATAGACTCTTCAAAACTTGTGAAAAGTAGGGGTTAGGGGTTGAAGATGAGATAATTATGTTTGTGAAAAGCTTTCTAGAGAAAGTTTGAGAGAAAAGTGATTTTCGAAGTCCTAGCCCCGGATCAGTTTAGTATATAAAAGGTTTTAAGAGTTAAAACACAATTAGGAGACTCCCATCCAACCACCGCCTCCGTCGTTCGAATGACGTACGGTGTTGTTCGAACGAGAAGCTATGTCGTTCGAACGATATAGGATGTCGTTTGAACGACCCCCAGTGTTAAAACCCAAATCTTTTAAAATCCGTCTTTTCAAAACTGATAATTATTCTAAAAAATGTACCTGCCAGTTAAATGAATAAAATCCTTATAACCTTTTTATAAAAGACTCGAGTTAATTCACGATAAAAATTTATTAATAGAACCATGTTAAATTATTTAAAGGCCATAATCTTCAAAAAATTTAGTTCACTCTAAATTAATTAAAGTATAAAAAGCGAGGTGTTACATACTTTCCCACTAACAAAGAATTTCGTCCTCGAAATTAGACGAAGTATACACATCAACGCGTAATTCTCATAAAAGGAAATAAGGCTTACATATGACTATCTGTAAAGCATCATAATTAGGCGCCCATATGTAATACCCCGTATTTTTATGGCTTTTAAATTATGGGATTTATTAAATTTAATTGAGATAAATTAATTTAATTTTAATCCGGAATGTTGTTTTAAATATTTACTAGCGTGACGAGAGTTAGTAATTATTGGAAATTTATTATTTGTTGAATATTACTGGATGAGTATAGTAATATATGAGATTTATTTTTATAAAATTGTCATGTGTGAATAAAATGACAATTGTGGAAATTGAAGTCGGGACGCGCCTGTGTCGTGTCGGGACTAAAAGTGGATTAATAAAAGTGAATATTTTATAGGTTGTTCGTATGATCGTTTTGAGTGTGCCAACGCATCCGGAAGAGTCGAGATAGTCAGAAAAGTGTACCCGGGGGTTTAGTTTGGGTCTCGGGGCGTTTTTAGGCCTAATTAGTACCCCGGGAGGGCGTTTTGGACATTTCGCACTTATGGGTAATTAAACCCACGAATTTTATAGGGTTATATCAGATGGAAAATGTCATCTTTTAGGGTTAACACAACCTAATGCTAATGAAGACCATTGGAGAGGAAGAGGAGAAGGCCAAGAACACCTCCGATTGCACCGCCGTCACCACTAACGTGTAGATCGCGCGACGGGGAACACAACCACATCAAAATCGTTCGCAAATCAGAACTGAGATTTTTCCAGACAAGTATCTATCTTGCTTTTATCAAGTTAATGCATCCTTTTATATTAGTCTTAGGTTGATTAGATTAGTATTCTTGAAGAAAAACATAAATTGGTGACACAAATTGCATGTTATAATGTTAGAGATCATATTTCTGGAAACCCATTTCTCATATAGAGTATGAGCCACGAAATTCCATGATATTAGAGATAGAAAATCTGGAAAAAGAATGAAAGAGATTAAGTTAAAAGAAAGATTAGGGTTCATAAGAATTATGCAGAATTTGCCCCTTTTAACCCATGATTCTTGAGGAAAATTCGCATGTGTTACGTAGGAAATTGTTTAAATGGGTATACAACACTTATAGTATAATTGATTGGGAGTTTGGGACTGTAACACGATGATTTGGAGGAGTTTGGGGTGAGAATCCCGTAATTGGGTTGGCTGTAGAATCTGCATAACTGCTTGATCGATCGATCGATCGAACACAGAGCATCGATCGATCGAAGGTTCGATCGATCGACCCCTTTCATCGATCGATCGACCCTCCTGGGAAAACTAAATTTTTGCTCGTGTTAGCTTAATCCGATTTTATGCGTAGTAAACCTTGGTTAGGGTTGCTAGAATATAATGGAATATAAAGAGGACCAGTAGGGTCAAGAGAAATCCCATAAAGTGGAACTTTAATGTGTGGAAGAAAAGGGTAAACGGAGAGACTTTCAGACTTAAGAAATCATACGTGTGGTGATTAAATAATCGGAACATCTATTAAGTTGGATTAGAAGGCAAGAGAGGGCCTACTGAAATTGCACTTAGATAAAGGAAATACTTCGAGAGACGAGAAGTGAGTTAACAATGAGAATAAAGAAGAATGAGGCCGTTATACGATATAATTGAGTAAAACGTGTAATAACGGATAATGATAATTTTGGGTCGTGAGAGTACCTAATTTAATAATGTGGATGTGAATACATATTTATATATGACGGTGTGATTGTGCATATATATTATTTATGTGTAAAAATCATACCCGCGCTACTTGCTATCCCTGAGGTTACCGCGCTGGGACGATCTTATCCTGTGTTGCCTTATGGGGGATATTGATTCGTACCCTAGGAGATATATATCCTTGGTACAGGCTATCGAATCGATAGTTCAGACGGTCCTAAGAGACGTGAGGGTATGTACTGACCTCTTAGAGACTTGGAATCTATGCTTCGCCTCAATGTTGTTTGTGTTTGTGTTAATACAGTTCGAGAGTGATTTCGAACTAGTATTTCCCTTAGTTTGTGTGATACGGGGACTTGATAGCAGAGTATGCCAGCACCATAGATTTTATGTGGGGTGCCGTTAGTATATATATAATTTATGAGTGATTGGTATATATATGCTTATATATGGAAGTCTAGCACCATAGATTTTACGTGGGGTGCTGTTGGTATATATATATATATTATATGAGAAATAAATATATATATACGTGTAACTATATGAGAACCTTCTACTGAGTAAAATAGTAGATAAGGAAAGTGAAATTTAATCAGCTTCATTATAAGCATTCGAAAACGTTATAATAATACGGAATTATTCTAAATAACGTAAGAAATCTTGAAGAGTTAGATTTTTAAAATGTGAATAGCATAACCTTAATTCCACGTGTTAAAAATTATGGAGAATAAGTTAGAGAGAGAGATGGGGTTCCTTAGTACGATAGATGTGCACACTAGATGAGAGGTGAGAATTCTCAAGAGAGGATCGCATACTAATATGACTATTGCATTAGCCGGTAGCATTTTAAATACTTGCTAAACAATTTTTCAAACTGCTTCACATTCGGGCTCTGACCCGTTTGTTGTCACCTTTTCTCTCTTGTGTATATATATATATGTATTACAGGTGCCCAGCCACAGGGGCGTCTTACTTGGAATTCTTGGGATGTTGCAGGCCATTGATTAGACGACCTCATTATTGACTCTACTCCTAGTTCGGTTTTATCCAGCAGTGGCATGTGTCGCCCTCTTTCTATTATTTAGTTGATATTGTCAGAGACTGTAATTCTTTTTACTTCCAGCATCTTTATTTCGGGATTTATTACTGTCAGGATGTTTTCCTTTAGTGTTTTAAATGTTGGGATTATTTATTGATGGTTCAATTCTGGAATGTTCATTACTATTCTCATTATTAATGTGTGACTCTTAAAAATGTAAATGGTTAAAGGTTTTATAATTGGATTTAATAGAATGGAAATAAGGTTTAAAATGGTTTTGACACTTAGCTTAATTATTTAGGGTGTTTAAATTGGAAAAGTATTTTAACGACAATGATGCTAAGAATGAACCAACTGTTCACCTTGATTTTAATTTAATAAAGGAGTGATCGCCCGGTATTTAATTAGGCGGGGTGTCACACCATACACCTAATCTACCCGAACGTAAACCTTAACAAAATACAATATATATATATATATAAGTATCTAAGAAAGTATTACGTGCCGCTATACTCTACTAGCCACGTAATCTATCCTGCTCTACCTGACATCGAGGAGGTACATAACACCTTCCATAACCGATATTGCTTGGTGTTGCGGCAATCGCCAGCACACCTGATGCTGCCGGTGCTACTGGTGCTCCCTGAACACCTACTGTCACAAGAGCTTAAGGCCTCAGTCCTTACTGTCCCTGTACCCTTAGACCTTGTTGCCCTCGCATAACCTTCCCTGATTGGGCCTGTGTTGCTTGGACTTGTTGGCCCTCCCTCTTGTTACATTGACCCGCTCGATGTCCTATCTTTCCACACACAAAACATGCACCCTTAATGGTTCCTGAATTCATCCCCCAGTTTTGTTCACCCTGTTGTCCTTGATTTGTTCTCTGCTTCTTCCAAGCTTGGTCATTGCGACCCTTATTCTCACCTCCTTGTCTATTAGACTTTTGTCTCTTGCCCAACTTTTTTTGATAATTGGCCTTCTCTTGCAACATTGCGACATCCACCACCTGAGCATAAGTAGTGTACGTCGGATTCCCCAACACCATTTGCCTAATCGACCAAGACAATACCTTAATGAAACACTCCACCTTCCTCATCTCAATGCTAACCTCCTCTGGTACAAACATAGATAAATTTTTGAACTCCTGTTCATACTCGACAATCGACTTTGATCCTTGCTCCAAGTCCATAAATTCCCTCTTTTTTGCGTTCCTAATGGCATACGGAAAGTACTTATTGTTAAACTTTATCAAAAACTCTGCATAACCCAATCGATCTCTTTCCTCTGATGTGGTGGCACTCTCCCACCACTGCAATGCATCCCCAGTCAGCTTAAAGGTTGCTAACATCTATTTTTGCACATCCGTGCAGTCCACTATCCCCAAATGCCTCTCCATATCTCTCCTCCATTGATGAGCAACCATTGGATCAGACCCCCCTCCAAAACTGGGAGGGTGGCCCTTAAGGAAGAAGTTCCTCACCCTATCCTAGGCCGAAGTGTGTGTAGCCTGCTCCTGCCCCTGTAAAGTCAACCCTCTCTGCCTTCCCATCTCCAAACTGGCCGTTGTGGCCTCACGAATGATAGCCGCTAACTCCTAGGCCTCCAAAACAATCTGACGCCACCTCTCTTGAGTCACGGGACCAGAAATAGACTCCTCTCTTCTATTCCCAACTCTCCTTCTGTTCGCCATCCGAAAGGATAGGAACAAAACAACATCAGACTCGGAATGACTACGATTACAAATCATCAAAAAGGAATCAAAGATAAGCAATGCGGAAGCTAAAATGGACTCATAACCTACGAGACCTAAGACCTTGCTCTAATACCATCTATCACACCCCGCAAAATCCGTCCAAACTACGTCGGGTGTGAACTAAATAAATACCATTCTTAGCATGAGATAGGCATGAGACATAAATAAATCGGTTCATAAGATAAATAGTTGAATCAATCCCAAATGGTCATAAACGAGTGAACGATAAAAGATCCATCACATGCTAAAACTCCAATTAAATCCAATCTCCACTATGATTAAATAAAATTTGAATAATAAAATTCTGAATAATCCAACTGAAATCCTTTAAACAACTTTGGAACCGAATGGCCCAATAAAACTCAAAAGATGTCTCATAATTAAATACGAGTGAAAATGAAAGTCTAACTAAAATGCGATAAAAGGAATAACTCCACCTGCACCTCCAAATGATAACTTCGATAATTTTATGCAGCTTCTCCAAAACATAACCTGAAAAACTTAGTCAACGCATGAGGTCAAAGTCCTGAGCATGAATACATACTACTCCCCTCAAATAGGATCCTTGAATCTAGACAGTAGCATTATACGCAATAAATATCACAATAGAATATTTTAAATTAAACGAGATAATTAAACGTGATAAATATAAATCACTAACTGCCCGATGAGATCCTCATTTAAAAAGGCACACCAATATGATTTTAAATTCCTAAGTCCCATGATGTTAATTAATTAAATTAACCAACTTTTCTTATATCCTCAATTTCTATTACGGCGGTCCTCCCGCCTCGAGTGATTTCTCAACCAAAATACACATCCCCTCATCAAAACACCTCCTGACCCGTTTAAACCGTCGGCCATCGCTGATTGACGAGGTTCCACACACGACACGACATAAAACGCCGGTTGACCCGTTTAAACAGTCGGTGCTCGCTGATTATATCGTCAATATATTTTAATACTCGTCTTATTATCTTAGGTATTAATTCTCAATTTCTCAATTCATAATTTGGAATTACCCCACCCTGTTAATCGATGTGAGATCCTCAAATACCCCTTAGTCCCATACCTAAGGGTCCCCACGTTATCAATATGTCCTACCCTATGTATAGAAAGAAGTTCTAACTTAAACCTCAACCTAGTCTCATGACTAGACTAGCGTAACGGCGAGAAAGTAACAAAATCTGCCCACCCCCGACGTAATAAAGTCGTAATAATTTACCCTCACTAGTCCCATACCTAGAAGGCGTAAATTATCAAAAGGCTTGCCCACTAGTCCCATACCTAGAAGGCATCCTAAAATATAGGGAGAATAATAATACCCAACAACCCATCGTCACAATGGTATTTTAATAAAACCAACAACTCACATAAATAAGCACAATTAATCAATGTACCAAACTACGCATGATAGCTCAATTCAATTAAATCTTAATTTAATTATCACATCTTAAAAAAACAATTAATCCCGTTTAATTATTTTAAATTAACTACACCGAGGTTTTATCATTAATACAACAAAATTCCAATCTCATTAAATTACGTAAATTATACGCCCCAAATTCATTTATTTCAAAACTAGGGTTTTTTCTGCATGCAACTTAGACCAATAAAATCCAAAATCCACTCATAAATCCTACGCACCCAAGGGTTATGAATATTAATCATGTTAAAAGGTTTCATAAAAACAACCCCAAGTTTTATGTGTCCACTTTCTCTAATTAGGTTGCTAATTGATTTTAAGAAAATATGTAATTATGGTTTAAGCAACAATTAAAACGCATAATACTAAAGAAAAAGGGTAGAGTATTCATGCCTGATATTAGTTGGATGAAAAACTGAGTATAAGGTTGAAATCCTCTTGACAAAACATCAATAGACTCTTCAAAACTTGTGAAAAGTAGGGGCCAGGGGTTGAAGATGAGATAATTATGTTTGTGAAAAGCTTTCTAGGGAAAGTTTGAGAGAAAAGTGATTTCGAAGTCCTAGCCCCGTATCAGTTTAGTATATAAAGGGTTTAAGAGTTAAAACACAATTAGGAGACTCTCATCCAACCACAGCCTTTGTCGTTCGAACGACGTACGGTGTCGTTCAAACGAGAAGCTATGTCGTTCGAACGACATACGATGTCATTTCAACGACCCCCCAGTGTTAAAATCCAAATATTTTAAAATTCGTCTTTTTAAAACTGATAATTATTCTAAAAAATGTACTTGCTAGTTAAATGAATAAAATCCTTATAACCTTTTTATAAAAGACTCGAGTTAATTCCCGAAAAAAATCTATTAATAAAACCATGTTAAATTCTTTAAAGGCCATAATCTCCAAAAAAATTATTTCACTATAAATTAATTAAAGTCAATTAATTAAAACTCGGGGTGTTACAATTGCTAGCCAGAAGAGGAGAATGATGAAATGTTTGAATCTTTGGGGTCGAAAGTTGTCAAAAGCTATCAGAAACTAGAATGGTGGTAATCGGAAGGATGTAGCTGTAAGGGGAGACGAATCGCTAGAGGATCGTTTTTTATTTTTTGAAATGTTAAGAATGTGCTTTGTGAAGACAAATGACTCAACTTTATTCAGCTAGAATCGCGTTTATTGACCATTGTTTTAATATTAATATTAATACTGAATTCGCGTTATACGCGGTCAATAACCGCGATTTCAATTTTAATAATGAATACACGGTCAACAATCGCGATTTCAATTTAAATCTCGTAGGTCCCGTTTGGTTGTCCCGAAATTGTAAATTGGATCATTAATAAATTGATCAATTTACAAATTGACCCATTAATTGTGTTTGGCTTCATTAATGAAAGGATTCATTAATTGTCCCATTTTAGCTCATGTACAGAATCTTAAATTGGATCATTTAACAAAAAACGTGAAATGAATTCATTTGAAATAAGAGTCACATAAAGTGCATGTACGCTCTCCCTCTCCCTCTCTCTCTCTCCTTCCCTCCCCCTCTCTCTCTTGATTTGTTTTTATCTTTTTTTATAGAACCTCAACATCAATTTCAAATTACCAAACATTGTGTAAAATTGGATTTAACTCATTTCAAATTCACTAATTTATAATTTACTAATTCACAATGAACTAATTTACATAATCAAACAATTTGCGCAACAAAACTGGGACGTAATGTTTTAACCCAACTACAATTCGCGATTCAACCCGCGATTTCATCTTAAAAACTCGATTCTCAATCCCGATTTCAAGAAGGACAAAATTTTTATAAATACGATTGAGAGTGGAATATTTTTGTAAATACATATTTATTGTGCATTTTTTAATTAAAAAACGGGGCATTCACATTTAGATCATATTAGACGTTCTTTTAGACATTCTAGTCCAACCATGTTTTCCCCTTACATATAAGTCTTATTCCTAATTTTTTGAAACTTTTTTTTCACAATTTTACCCTTTTAAAACCAACCATCCGTAACTTCCTTGAGGAAGTTACATAAGTGGTTGAACTTTTTTTTTAATCTTCAAATGATCATAACTTTTGATTCACAAATCCGTTTTTCGTAAAATTACTATTTTTGAAATCTGCTCGACAAGATCTATCAAACAAGATCCATGAAGGCTATAAAATTTAAAAGAAAAAATTTACACAGACAGTAAAGGTTACTGTATGCACTAGAATATAAAGTAGTTTTATATATGTAACATTTTCACAAACAGACACTAACATTTACTATGGTAATATTACACAGTATATATATATCCGATGGATCCAAATCCTCTTTTTTCAAAATTACCTTATATTTAAAGGTTCGCGCTAGCGGTATCCAATCCTTACCACCATTGGTGGAGCTTCAACGACCTTCGCCAGAGCTCCGATTTGGGGTGGGTAAGGGTGGTATGTGGTGCCGCTTGCGCGGACCTTTGAAAATAAGAGACTTTTGAATAAATGGGTTTTGGATTCACCGGAGTATCATGGGGTGCCGATGGCGCGGACCTTTGAAAATAAGATTGGATAAATAGGATCGGGATCCTCTGGAGCGCCGATTTGGGGAGAGTAGGGGTGACATTAGGTGCCGGTGGCACATAACTTTAAAAATAGGAGCATATTGGATATATATATATATATATATATATATATATATAATGTGATAACACAGTAAAGGCTATTGTTTGTAAAAATATCATAGATATTAAACTTTATTGTATACACCAAAAAATAAAACAGTTGTGTATCTGTGACATTTTCACAAACAATAACATTTACTGTGTTAGCATATTTATGAAATAGTTTTATATATATAACATTTTCACAAACAGTAACATTTACTGAGTTAATATTACACAATATATATATATATATATATATATACACACACAGTAGATCCAAACTTTTTTTTTCAAAATTACCATATTTTTAAAGGTTTACGCTAGCGACATGCAATCCCCACCACTACCCACCCCCATTGTCGAAGCTTCAATGACTTTCATCAGAGCTATGATTTGGGTGGGTAGTAGTGGCATAGGCTGTCGCTGACGCGAACATCTGAAATTAAGAGAATATTAGATAAATGGAGTTTGGATCCACCGGAGCTCCGATTTGGGGTGAGTAGGGGTGATATTGGGTTAGGTTTATATCTATAACATTTTTACAAACGGTAACATTTACTGTGTTATAACACTGTATATATATATATATATATATATATTGTCTTATTTTTAACGCCCGCGCTAGCGGTATTTAATCCCGACCACCACCAACCCCAATTGTCGGAGCTCCAACAACCTTCATCAGAGTTATGATTTGGGGTGACATGGAGTGCCGCTGGCGCGGACCTTAGGAAATAAGAGAATATTAGATAAATGGGGTTTGGATCCACCGGAGCTCTAGTTTGAGGTGAGTAGGGGTAGCATTGGGTTAGGTTTATAACTGTAATATTTTCACAAATAATAAATATTACTGTTTGTGAAAATGTTACATCGGCATCCCATGCCACCTCAAATCAGAGCTCTCATGAAGGTTGTTGGAGCTCCGACAAAGGGGGTGGGTGGTGGTGGAGATTGGATGCCGCTGGCGCGGACCGTTAAAAACAAGATAATATCAGAAAAAAGAGATTTATATATATATATATACTGTGTTATATGAACACAATAAATGTTAATGTTTGTAAAAATATTATAGATATAAACCTAACCCAATGCCACCCTTACTTACCCCAAATCGGAGCTCCGGTGGATCCAAACCCCATTTATCTAATATTCTCTTAATTTCAGAGGTCCGCGCCAGCGGCACCCTATGCCACTACTATCCACCCAAATCATAGCTCTGATGAAAGTCGTTGAAGCTCCGACAATGGGCGTGGGTAGTGATGGGGATTGAATGTCGCTAGCGTAAACCTTTAAAAATATGGTAATTTTGAAAAAAAAGAGGTTTGGATCTACCGCGTATATATATATATATATTGTGTAATATTAACTCAGTAAATGTTACTGTTTGTGAAAATGTTATATATATAAAACTATTTCATAAATATATTAACACATAAGTGTTATTGTTTGTGAAAATGTCACAGATATAAAATTATTTCATTTTCTGTTGTATACAATAAAGTTTAATATCTATGACATTTTTACAAACAATAGCATTTACTGTGTTATCACATTATATATATATATATATATATATATATATATATATATAATATGCTCCTATTTTTAAAGCTCTGCGCCACCGGCACCTAATGCCACCCCTACTTACCCCAAACTGGTGCTCAAGAGGATCCAAATCTCATTTATTCAATCTTATTTTCAACGGTCCGCGCCAGTGGCACCACATGACACTCTGGTCGATCCAAAATCCATTTATTCAAAAGCCTCTTATTTTCAAAGGTCCGCACCAGCGGCACCACATGATACCAACAAGTAGAGGATCAAATGCGGAATATGCGGAAATATAACTGGAAATTATGACAAACTTATTATTACAGACTGATATTAAAGACATAAATTAAAACTTACAAACTGAAGAGAAGTCCACCGGAATATAGCCGGGAAGTTCTTATTACAAATATAGAGAGAGAGGGAGAGAGAGCTAAGTAAATGAAAGCGTAAGAAATGAAGAGGGGAAGCCCTCTATTTATACAAGGGGTCCTCCATGATGAAGGGTTCGACAAAGTCTCTTGTCCTCTTGTGTCGGCTGATGGGCCATGTGGGCCAGGTGGGACCAAACAAGTCACGGGAGACATTATGTGGGTTGAAAGGTCACAGCAGGGGGTCCACCAATATTGGAAAAGCTGTTTCTAAAGTCTTGAAGGCGGCTCCAAGGGTAGAAAGAGAAGGAACACAGTTGGAAGGAACACCTTCATGTCGTCTGCAAGTTACTTCAGGAATACGAGCCCTTTGGTTCGGGTGGCTGAAGAGATTGCCTATCATGGCAGTAGTAAGGGCTTCATGAATTTGATCAAAAGAATGTAAGAACATCCCATGAATAATCTCTGGTAGGTTAACATCCGGAAATGTAGCCGAGAGATATCTCCAAAGATCAATGATGAAATCCACTCTGGGATCCGAGGCCATATGTGGAGAAGGAGGAAATCTTTTCCTCATGTCATAATAGCTTATTAGGCTATTGTTAATTAAGGAGATGGAAAATTTAATATTAAAGGTTTTAATATTACAATACCATCTGCAATAAAAAAGTCTATCGAGTAGAGGAAAATTGTATTTATTAACTCGACAGCGGAAATCCCATCTGAATAACCAAGGAGTACCAGTTTCGGTAAAAAACAAAAGGGTATGAAGACCAAAAGGTCCTGCATAAGGAATATCCCTTAGTTTAGGATGAAATTGAATCCAAGGAAGAAAAAGTTCTTTCTTAGTAATTTCATCAGGAAAAATATCAATTCGAGGACCAAAATTGTCCCACCAATTGATGACCCATCCGGGGTAATCTTCTTGATATGAACTGGGGCACAAAAGGAAGAGCCAGAAGTGATTGTGCTCCGGATTTTGATAGTAAAAAACTTTTGTCCAAGCCTGGACATAATCCCAGTAATTGTAGGAGATGTGCGAACTCAATTTTCGCTTTTCCATAGGTGGAAGTCCCCAATCTTGGGGAGAAATGAATCGTTTCAAGGTAGCCTTGCTATAAGCAAGGGGGGAATTACAATCCCTAATGTGGATATGATCAAATACCACAGATTCAGTTACTTCGAGTATCGCCTCGTAAATCTTTCTAGTTTTTCCTGCTTGGATAGCAAAGTTATGCTGGCCAAGATAAAGGGACTTAATTTCCCAAGGAGAAGTCATCTGCTTCTTATCTTTTGTATCAATAGCAAGAACAAGTTCTGGACTCCTGTGGTTAAGGAGAAAATCAGAAATGTTCGCTAGATTAGTAGAGTTCTTTCTACTAAGGAAAGGATATTGGTCAACATCTGTGACAATCTTTCCAGGTTGGTGAGAATACCCACTACCTTTGTTATGCCCAACAAAATCCTGTATCGAAGGATATTGATCATCATTCTCGATGATTTCTTCTTTACCAGGCCGGCGAGAATACCCGCTGCTGTTGCCTCTGCCACGCCCACGAGGGGGGCCACTCATCGATCCTGCAGAAACTCTCTAGTTAAAAAATCGGGAAGAGAGTTATTTTCCCCTTTGATATGTTCTATATCAAAATCAAAAGCCGATAAGTTTGCTTGCCATCTGGAAAAAATCTGTTTTGAAACAAATTTTTCAACATCTTTTTGCAAAACCTGTTTAACAGCACTGCAATCAATTCGCAGCAAAAATTTCTGGTTTAATAAATCATCCTGAAATTTTGAAATGCATTTTACAACAGAAAAGATTTCTTTCTTAATGGTGGAGTAATTTTTTGAGGCATCTTTCCAAGATCCCGAAGTAAAACGAACAAGTTCTTCTTTTTTAGTTAAAGAATTTATTTGTTTTAAAATGCCACCAAAACCTAGATCTGAGGCGTCGGTCTCGATAATTTTGAAAAAAGAAGGATTTGCTAAAGCGAGACAAGGCAATTGCTTGACTTTCAGTTTAATTTTCTGAACATCTTTAGTATGCTCATCAGTCCAAGGAGCAGGATTCTTTTTCAATCTAGAGTAGAGGATTGCACTATCTTGTGCAAGATTTTTGTAATAGTCACCAATATAATTGAGACTACCCAGAAATCTTTGAAGTTGCGTCTTTTCCTTGAGCTCGTCAGGGAACTTAGAGGCAAATTCAATACTTCTGTCAATGGGGAGAATTTTCCCTTCTCCAATATTATGCCCTAAAAATCTTACATTGGTTTGAAAAATTTTCATTTTAGGGGTGGAGACAACTAAACCATTAGTTTTAACAACATCTTTAAAAATCTTTAAATGCTTAAAGTATTGTTCAATTGAAGCAGAGAAGATAAGGATATCATCAATGTAAACAATTGAAAAATCTGAAAAGGGATTAAAAATATCGTTCATGATATTTTGAAATTCAGAAGGGGCGTTCTTCAGCCCAAAAGGCAAAACATTCCATTGATAATGACCAAAAGGAACCACAAAAGCAGTTTTATACCGATCTTGGGGCGCAATTTGGATCTGCCAATAACCAGATTTTAAATCAAATTTTGAGAAAATCCTGGCAGAATGCAACCTATCTAACAAATCTTTTTTGTTAGGGATTGGATATCTTATCCATTGCAAAACTTTTTTAAGGGGTTTGTAATTAATTACAAGCCTAGGAACACTACGTTCCTTTTTAGCAGCCTTGTTAACATAAAAAGCTGTACAACTCCAAGGAGAATAACTCTTAGTTATAAGCCTTTTATCTAACAAGTTCTGGATCTCATCCTTGCAAAGATCGAGGAGCTCAGTCTTCATTTGACTGGGTTTAGCTTTGGTCGGAATGGATCGTTCATGAAAATCTTTTCATAAGGAAGAGAAACAATATGTTTTTTCCTGTCCCAAAAAGCATTTGGGATATCACTGCAAATTTCTGCTGTTAACTGATTCTTAACAGCCTGAATTTTGCCCATGATATTAGGGGACATTAAATTCTTTTTAATGTTGAGATTAAAGATTTCTTTCTGAAGAAAATTAAGATGGTTTTCTTTGAAAATAATATTATTAGTCAAAGAGTTAATTTTCTTAATCTCAGGTTTAGTGATAAATTCAAAAATAATTTTTTGATTTTGAATAGTGGTGTATATACCACTGGAATCGATTTTATCTATAGGCATAAGCATAGATAAAAAAGGAGTACCTAAAATTATCTGTTGAGATAAATCGCCAATAAGCAAAAAGGTATTGTCCAGACAAATTCCATTGTTACAGATGGCAACATTAGTTCATTTAAACCTGATGCCCATGCTATCTCCGCTAGCATTAAACAAAGATTGAGTAGTCTTCTCAAAGTATTCAGTAGGAACAATTCCTTCTTGAATACAATTCATATCAGCGCCGCTATCAACAAGGGCAATGATGTTACAAAGAGAAAATTATTTGTTAATCACGAGGTTAATAGTAGTATACCATTTTTGACTTGGTACACGGCTGATAACACCTAAGTAATCCACAGAATCTTCAGTACTAGGAGTAGTGTTTGAAGTTCCTGGATCAGAATGCTTCTGAGCATTCTTGAGACTATCGATCTCAGTTTGCATCTTGTCATGCTGTAACTTAAGTTGTCTTAACTCAATTTTAAGTGTATTCACTTCGTTTCTTAGATCATTAAGACTAGCAGGTTTATTATTATCACCAGTTTTCTCAAGACGATTGAGAACCTCCTTAAGACTATATTCTTTGGGGGGTTGACTAGGAGGATCAGGAAGAGCCGCTTCTTGATCGTAACAAGCTTTTATAAGCTTGAGCTTAACTTCTGGGTCAGTGACATGGTTGATAACATCAAGCATGGTTTGCTGCTGACTGGTCAGAACATTAAGGCTGAGTCCATTCATTTGGATAATGGACTGGAGATGATCGCATCTCTTAGTTAACGCATTACAGTGACAGTCTCCTTTCTCGGAGACATCTGATTCACTAGAGCTTTGTATTTGGTAAAGCTCATCATCGCTCTCAGAGGAGTCCTCTAGTTCATCAGAGGAACTGGACGAATTGAGCAAGAGCTTGCTCAATTGGGCCTTCAGATGATCATCTATCTGAAGGTTGCTGATTTTATCTTTCATTTTACATTTATCAGCCATGTGGTCGTATTTACCACATTTAAAATATTTAAGATTAGCTTTGTAGGGTTTCTTCCTAACAAACTTCTTTCTAGGTTTATAATCATCTTTTTTATAAGCCTGTTTTTTCTTACGTTTATAGGTGGGTTTTTTAGGAACCTTTTTAGTCTTTTTGGAGACTTTATGGGTAGAAGTTCCCGTGTCAAAGGCGAACTGCTCACAAAACTCACCGAGCTCTTTTTTTCCTGAAAGATTCTGTTTCTTAAGTTGCCTCTGCAACTTAAGGTCATTACAGAGGGAAAGACCCTCCTGAATGACAATACTTATGAGCTGGCTATAAGTATAGTTAGAGTAAGGGATGGAGATACCACCATTGGCGTCGCTCATCTTCTTACGAACTTTCTCAGCAAAGAAAGTAGGAAGGCCATCAATAAATTTGGCTTTCCAGTGCTCAGAGTTGGCATCGCCTCTCTGAGTAACCCTAGCAAGGAACACGTCCTTGTACCACCTAAACTGGCTAAGAGTAGGACACCTAAGGTTTTGTAATAATTCTCTATTACGTTCACCATGGGACTCAGTACTACCAATAAAGTGGTGAACAATGGCGAGCATAAGGGTATAAACCGCATCCGGTACACCAATGTCTTGCTGTTGTTCGTTCTTTACAATTTTTACGAAAGTAAGAATCTCATTTCTCTGTTGTTCAGTCAGAACATTACCCCACCATCCTCTGATGGTACCAGTAAATCCAGCAGTTATCATCTGCGCAATGCCATGGTCCGTAGAATTATTCTGCGTACATATGGTGGCATACATAGTCATCTGGTGGATCATCTCATAAATCTGAGACTCAGTTTTACCATCCAGATTCCAATCATAGATAGATTTACCATGGAAAGTATTCTGCATCACGACGCCCTCTTCAAAGAGCAGATCTTGGGGGGTTGGCCTATGATAGTAGTTTTTAGCTGGGCCAACTTGATTACTATAAGTAATTCTGTTAATCTCAGGCGGTCTACCCAAAGAAAGTTTAAATCCTTGAACATCTTTTAAAGAGATGTCTGATTCAGAATCAGAATCATCATGGGATAAAGTGTTAATCTTTAACCCTTTGAGATCTTTCTCGATCTCTTTCAGGTGGGACATAAATTTTGTTTTAGTCCCCAATTTAAAACCTTTAACTTCAATAGGAGGTTGAATTAGAGGTTTTACAAGGCTCTTTGTAGAGTCAGGAGGGATCCTAACAGAGTTATGTGCCTGAGCAATCTCAATTCTATTGAGTTGTTTACCTATCGTGTTAAGGATAAGGTTGGTGTAATTCCCTTGTTTAACTAAAGGGTTCAGATCCTTAGTAGCTCCAAGGAGTCTGGTATCGTTTTCTATCCTAAGGAAGGTACTAGATTCTATAATAGGAGCAGCACTGCTCTGGATGGTACTGCCAGTTTCTATGGATAGGGGTTCAGTCGGTTGGTGAACAGCAGATATAATCTGTTTATTCACAGTGGTCCATTTAGTTTCATGTTTAACATCAGGTTTAGGCTGATTTTCTGTTTCAAGAACAAAAAGTTGCCTATCTTTTGTAAACATGAGGAACCAAACAGCAAAAGAAGTAACCAACTGGTTTTCTTCCACCCATTTATAAAATTCATTTTTATAAAATTCTAACATAGTTTTATCATACTTTTTAAAGTACCAAGTCCTAAAACTATCCCATTCTGGTAAGTTAAACTCAGCACTAATCTCTTTCCTATTAATCGTAAAAACCATTAAAAGAAAGAAAGGTTAAAGTCTGACATTCATTTCAGACGGCGTAGGGGACGGAGTATGGGGTTCCCTATGCTGAGAAGAATCTTTCTTCTCATAAATACCATGTGGTATTTGGTCATGGATAAACGTACCACGGACATTCATATCATCTTGATATGAAGGGTTTCTAAGGTTGTCTTCACAGACAGAGTGTCGTGAAGTGGATGGAGGATAGGTAACAAAAGGGGATCTAGAAGGGTAACTCCTAGAGGATTGACACCTATTAAATTTTCTAAAATTTAGAAAAACATCACCATCTTTCTCCTCAATGATGTCTTCAACATCATGATTCTGACGCGGCTGAGGAGGAACAACATTTTTTATAGCCCAAGTCTCTGGGAAGCCAATTTCATCCCAACTTATAGTTCTAGGTGTGTGAACATTAGAATCTATAAGATGTGTGTCAATTAACACAGTTTTACCAAAAGGACTCAATTGCTTAATATTGGGAGCCATAGTATTCATTACCTTGTAATAAATTCTATAAATAATCCCAACAGTTTCCGATCCCGGAAGAAAGTTATAAC
This sequence comes from Sambucus nigra, assembly GCA_949130495.1. Lineage (NCBI taxonomy): Eukaryota > Viridiplantae > Streptophyta > Magnoliopsida > Dipsacales > Adoxaceae > Sambucus > Sambucus nigra. The sequence goes on along the minus strand of OX422208.1, from coordinate 80,915,004 downwards.
CTTTGGTTTGGACCCTAAGACTCAAACACTTACAAAGGTGCATATCGGTTAAAGACAAAGTTATGTTTGGAAACACATCAAAATAAACTGGTCCATTACATAAACTAGTTTCGATAGCTCCCATCAAAGATTGTCTAAAATTGGTACATCTTCCATCACGAAGAGTAGCTTGGAGACAGGCGTTCATGCCAGAAAGAGTCAAAGGTTTAAAAGCAATTTGTATTAAACCAACATGAATAAAGTTATAATTTTTATCCTTTATGTGACTCAAAAGATCTTTTTTGTCAAAGAGCTCGATACTCTTATCTTGCTCGTCCAGACTAAGGGTTTGTTCCATAGTCTTAATAGCATATTTGCTACGAAAGTTATACCAGTTAGTGTTGTATATAACTTTAGGATGGACCTTAGGAATAGTCCACCTGTTCAGATCCTTCTG